>CM072769.1:164658182-174658182 GCA_036936925.1 Cenchrus fungigraminus | reverse complement strand
GGTGGCCACCTTCTCCTTGGCTCCTTTAGGGAGTGTGCCGTCGTGGGTCCAAGATGACAACATGCTGATGGTGAGGGAAAGGGCATGTTCTTTTTTTTTTTAAAAAAAGAAAGGGCATGTGACCCCCACCCCACCCCACCACCACCACTCCACACCAAAATTTGGATCGAACAAATTACAAAATTTTACACATCGTCCATTGTCGTGGAAAGAGTCTTTTGAGCTTGTCGGTGAAGTTTGCTATCCACATAAAAAACAGACAGGCCGCCGCGGCCACCGACGAGAGCGCGATCAGCCAGCCAAAGTGTGCGGCGTCCCTGGCTACCACGCACTGCCACTCCCATCATGGCTAGGTCGGCGAGGCTGGCCACGGCGATCTCCGTGGCGCTGATCAGCTTCGCCTTCTCCATTGGGTTCCCGTCTGCACCACCTGCAGGACGATCACGATGTACGCCATGTGCGATGTGCCCCAGCCGCTATGCCACCTGCGTCCCGGTGGCACGGAAGACACACTGGTTTCGGTATTGACATGGCTGAACTTGTGACTCATGTATAAGTGTAAGTGGCCTGACATTGAGGATGCCGATCTCCTTGACAAGGTTTGAGACCATGAACGTCGCGAGGATCCCCATCATTGCCGACGACCTGCCGAACACGCCGAGCGCCGAGGCACTCACGCCTGCCAACGAGAGCGAGCGACATGGACAAGGAGCACCCGTGACGTGAGCTCGATGAACACTGAAGTGAAGAGTAGAGGATCAGCAACTGGAACTCGTTGCACGTACCGTGGTGGATAGGGCTGGACCGTGAGCCAGAAACTCGTGAGCTGGCTCAACTCGTTCATAGCTCGGCTCGACTCGGCTCGACTCGATTAATTTTTTAACGAGCCAAGCAACTATTTTTGCTCATTTTGTTAATGAGCTGGCTCGAGCCAGCTCGCAAGCTGCTCGCGAGCCAAACGAGCTAGAAAATTCTAATTTCAATATAGAAAACTGAGCTATCAAAGTTGAGCTGAGCCATTGAAGCTATTCCAAACCTTTCTAAGTGCTACATGTGTGTGTAATTTTATCATTTACAACTTTATAATTATTATTTTTAAAAACTTTACATGTACTCAGAGGTTAATTTTAAATTTACATACAGCTCGCAAGCCTAACGAGCTGGCTCGAGCTACTAACGAGCCAAGCCGAGCCAATCTTTTTGCTCGTTTTGTTAACGAGTCAAGCCGAGCTGGCTTGTTACCTTAACGAGCCAGACCGAGCCGAGCCGAGCCGAGCCAAGCCGAGCCGGCTCGGCGTCCAGCCCTAGTGGTGGATGAGGAACGTGGTCATGAGGACGCCGGGGGCGAGCGCGAAGTTGAAGCAGACGAGCACGTAGGGTCGTAGGTGATGCTCGCTGGATGCCGCCGGGAGGACCGGCTGTCGGAGGTACTCCGTCCAGGCGTGCCTGATTATCGTCCAGGCTCTTCAACTACAATTGCAGGGAAACAAAGTTTACTGCTACTATACTAGTCTACTACATACTACACTTTCTTGTTCATCAGGTAAAGCATTCGCAGACCACACTGCGCTAGCTAATTCGGCCATTCCCTCAGAAGACCGTTTAGTTCGTGAAATTTTTTGTGAAAGTGATGAAATTTTTGCATTGGAAAAAGTGTTCTGTGAGAGGTGACACGGTCTGCGATATGAAAATTTTAGAGATTTTTGGAAACTAAACATGGCCTGCTGACATTCTTGCGTGTTGGTGTTTGAAATAAAAGTAGGAAATTCTTACGTGTCCATGGCGTCGTATCTGCCTTGACCTACCCGCAATTCATATGCGAATGCGACCACACATGTCTACGCGCATGCTTATTTATTATTTAATCGTAAGTACCGCGGCACCCGTCGTGGATAGATAACATAACAAGACAGACATGCCTGGCGAGTGGCGACGACATCACGGTGCACGTGGAGTGGCTGGCGCGGCGCCTGACGCAGCAGCAGGAGGACGCTGCGGCGACGGAGCAGCACCGGGTGAACACCCACCGCGTGTCCCGCGTCCCGGACCACCTCCGCGTTCATAACCGGGACGCCTACACGCCGGGGCTCGTCGCCATCCACTACCGGATTCTGATTCTTTGCCGAGAGCCCCGATCCTCTCGGCAAAGACCCCTTTCCTCTCGGTGAAGGTTTTGCGAGAGGAAGCTCTCGGCAAAGTCCTCTCGGCGCATCTGGGTCGGCAAAGGTCGCTTTGCCGAGTGTCGGTGGACATCCTCTCGGCAGACATGTGCCGAGAGGCCCACCTGGCCCTCGGCAGAGGTGTTCACACCGTCCCCCGGGTCACGCCGTTACGTGTGGGGCCCAGGGTCTTTGCCGAGAGCCGAGGCCCAGAGCTCTCGGCAAAGAGCGCGCCTCTGCCGAGAGTCACAGCTCTCGGCAGAGGGCTGAGCATGGGGTCCACTCTACGCACCTGTGTCGAGAGCCAGGGACCACCGCTCTCGGCAGAGGTCTGCGCATGGCCCCACGGCACGCGGCTTTGCCGAGAGCCAGGTGGCTCCTGCTCTCGGCAAAGGCGCGTCCCAGGCAGCCACGTCACGCACCTTTGCCGAGAGCAGTTGATTTGGCTCTCGGCAAAGAGACGCCTTTGCCGAGAGCAATGGATTTAGCTCTCGGCAAAGCCTATTTCTTTTTTTTTAAATTTAGCAGCAACATCAAAACAACCCACAAATCACAGAAATCATCACAGATATAGAATATTCATCATAGACAGCTAATATTCATCACAGGCATATTATAATCATCACAGACAGTTAATAATCATCACAGGCAGGTAATATTCATTACATAGTCCACAAATGCAAATAACGAGTCCAAATGCAAGTACAAGTCACGAAGTGGAAGTCACAAAGGTCCAGCAACTCACAAATGTCCAAATGCAAATAAAAGGTGCGTAGTTCACGAACTCACTCGTTCGCCGCGTCATCATGCGGCGACTGGGAACCCGACCCCCCCCCCCCCCCCCCGTCGGCGGCTGCTGTGGCCACGACCCCCACCCAGACGCATGTGGCTGTGTCATCATCCCCGGCCAACTGTGAGGCGACTGCTGAGGGCGAAACGGCTGCTGAGGGTCAGGCGGCACCCACTGCATCCCGCCCCAAGGACTCTCCCGAACTGGCGGCGACCACTCGTGTCCCATAGGCCCATCATTTGATGCCGCCGATAGATTCTGCGTAGGATTTAAAGTGAGAAATGATAATACGAGTCATTTGTACAAGTCATTTTCGAATTCTACGTCATTCTAGGTTTTGCTAACATTTATAAGTTGTATACCACGATGAGAAATGAATGTAAGGTTTTGAGCATTTATATGAAGTCATTGTAGGTCACTACAAGAAACAAAAAGAGGAGGGTTCGAAAGTAGCTCACTGGAGAAATAGTAGTCGGTCGAGGGACTGGAGGCAAGTACACCTGCGGTAGTGGAGGGAGTTGCGCCTGTGGCACCACCGCGTGACCAAGACTCTGCATGTACTGAAGCACAGAGGCATACTGCTGATTGTGGGCCTCTTGTATCGCATCCATCTGCCTCTTGTGGGCCTCGGCCATCCTTTGCATCTGCTCATCGGCGTGCCTCTGCGCCTCTTCTACCTGCCTCTCCCGCTCAACCCTCTCTGCCGCAAGCTGGGCCTACAATATTTGATCTACACATTAGAATACAAAGCAAACATATGAAAATGTAAATGGACGACGCAGAGAACAGAAATAACCTGGAACTGCTCGTGCAAGCTCTCCGTAACGGTGGGCCGCCGTTGTATGGGCGGGCCTAAGCTCGTGCCCCTATCTCGAGATCGAACCTGCGAGAGCGACGGAACCTCGGACGGGACCAGGAGACTGTCACCAATCCAGTACCGTCCATGCGTCTTGCCGCCTCCACTCCTCATGACGCTTTCTCCATCAATAGGCTGTGTCACTGGATCGAAGTCTGGCCCACGAACCACCCTTGTCGTCGTGACGTAATTTGTGATGCGGGGCTGGATTGTCGGGTTGTTGTACGCCTCGGGCGGGTCGTCCACGTTGAAGGTGACGTCGGACGTCGCCTTGCCCTTGTGTGCCATGCCATATGCCTGGAGCTCGCTGCAAGGCTGATTCTCATGTGTCCGAGACTGCAAGAAAACAACAGAGTGGATGTTAGACTAATTGAGAGTTAGATAACAAAAAATGGAATAAAGAAATAACTTAACGTACCCATCTACGACCATACTCGCGAAGGTTAACGGGGCCTTGGTGGTGTGCTGGACCTGCCATGGCCAAACGCCGCCGCCGGCGCTCGAGGTGCTTTGCCTCCCAATCCGGCGAAAACCACTGATCCACAATCACTCTCCAAACCCGAGGCCGGTCGGCAACCCATCATGGAGGCACCTGCACGTCATCAAGAATATCAAATTGACCAAATTTAATCGAAGAAAAATGAATTAAGCATATTTACCTTCATGTATTCTTCTGGAGTGAGCCGCAGGTTTCAAACTTCTCGTTTTGTGGCTTTCATCTTCTGCCTAGCATTCCAGATAATGTTCTGCGAGATGCGGGACTCGTAAATCATATCCGTCACAAGCTTCCGGCAGATGAACATGGCGTTGTTAGCCGCCGCCTGCTTGTATCCCGGCATGCATCTGTAGAAATCCTGCATATAAAAGTGTTGTCAATACTTGAGCAAAATCTAATTAAGTCGATTCATTCAGAAACACAATTTATTGCTAGGAAAACTCACCCAAAACTCGCCAACCACCCTAGCGGCCGCATTCTGGAAGTCACAGCCAGTTGGATCAGGGAAATCGGGAGCTAGGGCGTAGTGGTCAAACGACGTCACCAGCACCTCTCGCTGAGCATCTGGCTCGCCAACCCACACGAATCCGAGGTACCAAAGCCTGGTAAGAACGCCCAAGATGCCATTGGGAAGACGCCTGTGACTACCGGGAGTAACGATCTCCCACCCCCTGCCAAAATGATTCACACAATGTATTAGTTTGAATCGTTAATTTGTTTCAAAAGAACAAATGAAAAGGTTAAGATAAGTTACTGTGTTCCCTCGGGTCTAATAACCAGTCGGTTCGCGAGCAGTATGGGGCGATCCGGAAGCTGAGCAGGGCCTCGCAAATAGACCTTTGACCCTCCCCCGCCTCCTCCTCGTCCTCCCCCTGCTCCTCGCCCTCCCCCTGCTCCTCCCCCTCCACCTGCTCCTCGTCTTCCCCCTGCTCCTCATCCTCCGCCTGCTGCACCTCCTCCTCATCAACCCTGTACTCCTCATCGGACGACTCAAGAGCTGGAGAGGGTGCACCTTTGCGACCCCTGGCTCCAGACGACTCAGAGGGTGCCACGGACCTCGACGCCCTCCTCACCGTCCCGGAGCGCTCACTCTCGTCCTGGTAGAAGTCATTGAGGTTCCTCACCACAGGGGCGCGCTGCTTCGGTGCCCTCTTCTTCTTTGGCGGCATCTTTGATCAATCAACTAAAATAAAAAAGAGTAAATCAATCCATACATAATTACATTTAAATACCAATTAGTAAATAAGAAATAAATATCCTAGTAAATTAGAAATATAACTACAATTTGTAAACAGGAAATAAATATCCTAGTAATTAGAAACATAACTACATGTCCTAGTATCTTACATGTTTTAGAAATATTCATCATGATCCGGATTTTCCGGATCATACTCATCATCACTATCTCGCATGTCCATAGACTCAACGTCGTGCTCCAAAGGTGGAATGGTGTCATCATCATCATTGCCACTGCCTAAACGTAATCGCTTGAGTAATCTTAAGTCGTCATCATTTTGAACCTCTTCGGCAGCATCGTCGTCGACAACCGTTCCATTGTCTACTTCCATTTCGAGCACTTGGGTTAAGTCTATCTCAAACATCCCTTCTAGCCCATCTTCTTGAAAGAACTCTCCATCATATGTGTTTGGGTCTAGTAGGTGGTAATCTTCTTTGTTTGGGGCGAGTAGTTTACCGTGTGGCGATACCTTGTACACAACATCCCAACCCTGGAGACGCTTGTCAGTTTTACAAGGGTATGAGAGGTAATATACTTGTGTGGTCTGTTGGGCCACAATATAGACATCGTGCCCTAGGTACACAGATGACTGTTTAATTTCGACGAGCCCAAGATTCTTATTCTGTCTCATGCCACTAGCGCTTGGATCAAACCAATGACACTTGAATATGACAGGTTTAAGAGGTTTGCAACCATGATACTCGAGTTCGTATATTTCTTCAAGTCTTCCATAGTAATCTACCCCCATCGGATCGGCTATGCGTACAAACTCCATTATTTGTGGTTCTTCGATTGGGCCTTCGCTCCTCGTATTGTGTCGTGTGAAAGCGGTACCCATTCACATCATAAACATGATATGAGTTTACCCTAAAGGCGAAACCTCCGGAAACCTGCCTGACCTCAGGATTCATCAACGGATCGGTTTGGCCCTGCAAGTTAAGGGAGGATAGTGGTTAATGTGATACTGAGTACGAGCTTAATTACTTTTAATGTACTGAGCACGAGCTAAATTACCTTATGTTTGAACCAGGCAATGAAATCGGGATGCATGGTTCCCGCACCCTGGCGAAGAAGAGTTTCCTCCTCGTGGTCAATAGGTGGCTCCGAATGATGCCAAAATTACTCAATAAATTCACTGCACCAAATCAGATGAGGTTGGATGCAGATGAGGCAACATACGAGAAAGGAAATGATGAGCTTTATTGACAACTTACTTTATGTATGGCCGTACTTCGTCAAGGTTGCGCAAAACATATATCGTGATAGTACGCCACTCTTCAAGAGATAAGGTCGTGCGCGTCCGAACACTAGCACTTCCAAGTTGTCCTCGGAAAAGGCTGATGTTCGATTCATTTTTGCCAGCATTGTACCGAGGAGGTCGATTATGCATGCTGGGAAGGTGCTCAGCATAGTATTTAGTTGTGAAGTTTGACACCTCCTACAGAATGTGGACTCTGCAATGCAAGCTTCAATTTTATTTTTATTTTTACATGTGCTTCGAAGAACCTTGCAAACCCTCTCAATTGGATAGCACCAACGGTTCTACACGGGCCCCCAATCGTGCCTCGCGCGGGAGGTGCAAAATCATATGTTCTATCGGGTTGAAGAAGCCAGGTGGAAAGATCTTCTCTAGGTTACTGAGCAACACATGTGCACTTTTTTCAAGTTTGTCAATCACAGCACGAGATAACTCCTTAGCGCAAAGCTGATGGAAGAAATAGCTCATTTTGCCAGCACTTTCCACACATGCTCAGGTACATAGCCTCGAACCATCACCGGAAGAAGTCGCTCGATCCATATGTGGTAGTCATGACTTTTCAACCCCTTTAATCGCAGAGCAGTTAAATTTACTCCCCTCAAATTCGCAGCATATCCATCAGGGAACATTAAATCTTGGATCCATTGTAGTACTTTCTTCCTTTGTTCCCTTTTAAGGACGAAATCAGCCTTAGGCCTTTTCCATGTCTTACCCGGTACAGGCTTCGGGATGACTTGCTTTGGCCTATCGCATAACATTTCTAGATCGACTCTAGCCTTAACATTGTCCTTACTCTTCTCTGGTATTGAGAGACATGGGTACCCACGGGTCCCCACCGACCAGGGTCTCAGCCATCCCCGACAGGTGGGTCCGACCTACCAGACGACCTGCCGACCTAACATGTAGGCCCAAGGACGTAAAGATACTTGGTGTACAAGACAAGATAGTTCAGCTCAGATAAGCTTTCCATGTTGTAACTGACTAGGATAGATGGAAACCGACTTATAGCCCAAGGTCGCCAGCTAATATAAGGCGGTCTAGGGCGCCCTCCTCGGGGTAGATCTCTCTCGCATAATTCCACCACCAAACTGGACGTAGGGTTTTACTCTCCGGAGGCCCGAACCAGTATAAATCGCCGTGTTCCTCGTGTCTCGCCGAGATTTCCGTGTGCATCCCGTACATAACCACCTACGCTCTTAGATCCCGATCTCCTCCATTAACCTGCAAACCTCTAGGGTAACCCCCTAGCGGATCTGTCCAGGTCTCACCCCCTGACAGTTGGCGCGCCAGGTAGGGGTGATCGGGAGCTCGCTGTGCAGCATGGTGGCCGGACCCAGCGTCATCTTCGGCGACAGCATGAAGAACTCCATCGACGGCGACCTGCTCGCTGCCTCCCTCCGATCCAATCGCGAGGTCGACGTCTTCGTTCTGCGGATGGCGCGCCAGAAATTTTTCGCGACCCACCCGCCCATGCCCTTCGATCTCATCGTGGCTCGGCGGATCCGGCGAAACGGCTCACATCTGCTTGGGCGATGCGTGACGTCGCTGGCATGCAAGATTCCATCTACGGCAGCAGGACCTGAGCACCGCGATGACCTGCACGTGTAGGCAGAATCCATCTACAGGATGTTCACGTGAAACAGGGAAACACCTCTTCCCACTTTTTTTTATTTCAATTTGCATCTTTAGTTTTAATTATCTTAATTAATTGATTTACGTAAACTCCTGTTGCATGTATGGACGGAATTGAGTCCTGTCCGTCGACGGCAAGATCAGTGACCTCGGCGTCTTCTCGACATGTAGCCTGTTTCGGCTCGGCATGACTCCAAGTCACGTCGTCGGCTGTTTTGACAGCGACGTCGCCAACACCCCACCGAAATCTTTGACGTCTCGTGCACGGCACAGTCCGAGCTCGCGTGACCGACCTTGACGACGACCTCTTCGACTATGGCGCGAGCGCCAGCTGCCACCTCGTGTCGACCTCTAACTCTCCAAACCCGACGGCCGGCGCTCTAGCTAAGATGCGACTTGGAGTCGGCGTATCCACCCTGGTCTCCTGCGGCCAATGACGATCAGTACCGGTGGCAGCACATGCGAGCGGTATGCGCCGGTGAAATTTCTATTCGTACGTGACGCACTTGGCTTCGCAAATTGTGCACGTGAGGAAGTCGGACAATCCGAAGATGGATTTGCCTGCATATACGTTGCATGCAAGCATCAAGAAAGTTTTTTTTATATATATACGATTTTTCTTCTTCTTCTTTCTTCTATATTCAATGGATCAGCAGGACCTATTCTTGTTATTTTTAAGCAAGATACACGTAACCGCTGGCGCGAGTTTGCAGATGAGATCAGAGTCACAAAAATGGGATCACGGCGTTACTGATGATGCACCATGCGACTCGCCGAGTACCTGTGGCTCACGGCTCGTGCGTGTTGGCTTGCACGATGATACGGTCGCAACTACAGTACCACATCGTTGCTCTTGCAACGGGTTCCGCCGACCTACCGACGGCATCGGCTAACTACCTCGACAGCTCGGCGTTGAGTCTATCTCGCGCTGACGCTGCCGACTACTTCGACAGGTCGGTCTCGTCGACTCGCCGCCACCTCGACACCCCAGCACGAGCCCAGCTCGAGCTACCGACCTCTTCGGCGTCTTGAGCGTGCCACGACTCCAGCATGGCGACCACGCCTACTCCGACTCTCAGCACAGCGACCGCGACTACGTCGACTCGGCAAGCTAAGTGTTATTTTTTATTAAATATTTTACGGTTTCAATTTCTTTCGCCAACCTGCTTTACATGATTTTTCCTGCTTTATTTTCCCTCTCCCTTCGACACGCTCGGGGCTTGGTATAGCCGACCTTGATACGCTCAGGGGCTTGGCTTTGCCAATCTAAAGGTCGCCAGACCTGAGGGACTTAATTAACTGCTGTGCGTTCTCCCTTTAAATGCCTCTTACTCGCTATGCGCATTCTTAAGTCGTGTGGTTGCGAGACCTTGGGTCCAAGGCCCCCCTCCGAGCGTCGGCTGCACCTAAGCCTCCACGCTGAGCCGTGCAGTCGATAAGTCGTTCCTCCACTGAGTTGGGTTAGCGGAGGGGACACGTTTTGCAGCTTCATAGTCTTTGAGTTCGCATAATTTGTGCTTGGCACGATAAGGGGAACGCTTTCACAAAGAAAACAACATGCATATGTCTAGCTTGAGCTACGATTTCGTTATACTTTTGACAGATTGATACACCGATCTGGAGTTTATCTAAGTCCAGCTCTACGACGACCTGGTATGTCTCCCAACAACATTTGTGGCTCACGATGGGATGCGACTCAGCGCTTCTGCGACTTGTCCGGCTTCCACGCTCGGGGGCTGGTCGCCTTCTTCAAGGTCTTCAGACCTCCCAGCGGCTCCGTCGTCGCCTACTTCAGGTCGCTAGACCTCCCGGCGGCTCCGTCGTCGCTTACTTCAGGTCGCTAGACCTCTCGGCGGCTCCATCGTCACTTACTTCAGGTCGTTAGACCTCCCGGCGGCTCCGTCGTCGTCTACTTCAGGTCGCCAGACCTCCCGGCGGCTCCGTCGTCGCCCAATTCAGGTCACCAGACCTCCCGGCGGCTCTGTCGTCGCCTGCTTCAGGTCGCCAGACCTCCCGGCGTCTCCGTCGTCGCCTACTTCAGGTCGCCAGACCTCCCAGCGTCTCCGTCATCGCCTACTTCAGGTCGCCAGACCTCCCGACGGCTCCGTCGTCGCCCAATTCAGGTCACCAGACCTCCCGGTGGCTCTGTCGTCGCCTGCTTCAAGTCACCAGACCTCCCGGCGTCGCCGTCGTCGTCCTCTTCAGGTCGCTAGACCTCCCGGTGGTTCCGTCGTCGTCTACTTCAGGTCGCCAGACCTCCCGGCGGCTCCGTCGTCGCCCAATTCAGGTCACCAGACCTCCCGGCGGCTCCGTCGTAGCCCAATTCAGGTCACCAGATCTCCCGGCGGCTCTGTCGTCGCCTGCTTCAGGTCGCCAGACCTCCCGGCATCTCCGTCGTCGCCTACTTCAGGTCGTCAGACCTCCCAGCGTCTCCGTCGTCGCCTCCTTCAGGTCGCTAGACCTCCCGGTGGCTCCGTCGTCGCCTTCTTCAGGTTGTCAGACCTCCCGGCGTCTCCGTCGTCGCCCACTTCAGGTCGCCAGACCTCCCGGCGTCTCCGTCGTCGCCCACTTCAGGTCGCTAGACCTTCCGGCGTCTCCATCGTCGCCTACTTCAGGTCGCTTGACCTCTCGGCGTCACCGTCATCGCCTTCTTCAGGTCGCTTGACCTCCCGGCGTCACCGTCGTCGCCTTCTTCAGGTCGCTAGACCTCCCGGCGTCGCCGTCGTCGTCCTCTTCAGGTCGCTAGACCTCCCGGCGTCGCCGCAGTCGTCCTCTTCAGGTCGCTTGACCTCCTAGCGTCTCCGTCGTCGCCTTCTTCAGGTCGCCAGACCTCCCGGCGTCTCCGTCGTTGACTACTTCAGGTCACTATTCACCCGAGGGAGGCATTGGTGCGCCTTTCCCTAAGCAGAAGGCTGTAGGTTCGGATATTTACTTCTTCTTCTTTGGAGCATCAAACTGGCCATCTTGGTCGCTTTACTGCTCGGGGGCTACTACACTAGTGCGTCTTCGACGCTCTATTTTCTTTGGGTCGCCTCGACCTAATGGAAGCCTGCTTCCATCACATCTCTGCTCGACCTACCCCTGGTAGGCTTGTTGACCTTTCTGAAGGTCGCAACAGCTACTACATTGCCCCTGACTCAGGTCAAGTCGGCGGTTCTACACAGCCTACGCCTCGTCTACACTTCGACCTTATGGTCCTTCGACCCAGAAGCTCCACGTTCAACTTCGTGCACGCATCGGAGGGGTTTTTCTTTTTTGGATCCCCATGCACCCTTCACGACCTCGACGGTGCCGCGCCTTCGCTACTCTTCAACATGACATCGCCTCGACCGCTACGCCTACACGTCGATTGGGGACTTGAGAGACATGGTTACCCACGGGTCCCCACCGACTAGGGTCTCAGCCGTCCCCGACAGGTGGGTCCGACCTACCAGACGACCCGCCGACCTAACATGTGGGCCCAAGGACGTAAAGATACTTGGTGTACAAGACAAGACAGTCCAGCTCGGATAAGCTTTCCATGTTGTAACCGACTAGGATAGATGGAAACCGACTTGTAGCCCAAGGTCGCCAGCCAATATAATGCGACCTAGGGCGCCCTCCTCGGGGTAGATCTCTCTCGCATAATTCCACCACCAAACTGGACGTAGGGTTTTACTCTCCGGAGGCCCGAACCAGTATAAATCACCGTGTTTCTCGTGTCTCACCGAGATTTCCGTGTGCATCTCATGCATAACCACCTACGCTCTTAGATCCCGATCTCCTCCATTAACCTGCAAACCTCTAGGGTAACCCCCTAGCGGATTTGTCCAGGTCTCACCCCCTGACAGGTATGTCCATGATTGTACCCCATAGTGCCTCGACAACATTCTTCTCTGTGTACATCACATCAATGTTATTTGGAAGAAGAAGATCTTTCATGTAGGGTAGCCTCCACAAGCCTGACTTCTGAGTCCAGGCATGTTCCACACCATATCCCGCGAAACGATGTTCTCCTTCTTTGAGCACGAGAGCGTCTATCTGAGTTTGAACCTCGGCACCTATCATCATGTGCGGGGGTGGATCTTGAACTATGACACCTTTCGTAAAGTTCTTTATGTCTCGTTTGAATTGATGGTCAAGAGGGAGGAATTGTCGATGTTTGTCGAAGGAAGAATACTTCCACCCCTCTTCAACCAAATGAGCATCAGAGCTGCCTTACATACTGGACAAGGGAACTTCCCGTGGACACACCAGCCGCAAAATAACCCATAAGCCGGCATGTCATGCAAGGAGTACATGTACCACACGTGCATTCTGAAGTTTGTCTTCGTAGCTCGGTCGTATGTCCACACCCCTTCATTCCAAGTCTTGAGCAAATCATCAATCAGAGGCTCCATGTACACACTCATATTATCTCCCGGGTATCCAGGAATTATCAACGACACGAATATGTACTGCCGTTGAAAGATGATGCCGAGAGGTAGATTGAGGGGGATAACAAACACGGGCCTACACGTGTACGGGGCAGCCATCATTCCAAAAGGATTGAACCCATCTGTCGCCAGCGCGACACGTACATTGCGAGCCTCACCAGCTTTGTCACGATGGATCTCATCAAATTTGGTCCATGCTTCAGCATTTGATGGATGTGTAAGGTTATCATTGTATCGGACGCCTGTTTTGTGCCAAGTCATTTGCTTCGCAGATTCCTCGGTCATGTAAATCTGTTGGATCCGCTGTATGGGCGGGAGGTACCGCGGGACACTCACTGGGATCGTGAGCTGCGTCTTTGGACGACCCTCACCAGAGTCTACCTCAACATACCGAGATGCTTTACATTTCGGACAGTGTGTTGCTTTCTCATGTTCTTTCCTGAATAAGATGCATCCTTTCGGACAGGCATGTATCTGCTCGTATGGCATCTTAAGTGCACTAAGGACTTTTCGTGCATCGTACAAGTTCTTCGGCAAAAGGTGATCTTTGGGAAGCATGTCACCAAAAATAGTCACCAAAGTATCGAAGCAATCTCGACTCAGGTTATGCTGGGACTTTAGGGCCATCAGGCGGCCGATGGCATCTAGTTGAGATATTTTGGTGTGCTGGTGAAGGGGTTTTTGTGCTGCAGCCAACATGTCATAATACGCCTTTGCGCTTGGCTCTGGATCCTCCTCTGGACGTTCTCCTTGAAAATGTGCTTCATGAAAGTCATCTATCATGTCTGCTACTCCAGCATCACCATCAAGTTCTCCGATCTGTTGTCTCACGGCCTCGGATCTCATACGACAGGTTTCACTATGGAAGGTCCACTTGGAATAGTCTTTCATAAAACCATTGTTGTGCAGATGAGCTGTCATTTCCTGCTTGTTCCTTTGACGTGAGTTTCCGTACTTGGCGTAGGGACACCAAATGGTTTTACTGTTTTTAGGCCCTTTAATCTTTCTAAATGCTTCATCCATGAAAGCTTGAGTGTTGTCAATCCATTCCTGTGTCACACGACCATTTGGTGCCTATCCTTTGTACATCCACTCATGGTCATCCATTCTCTATCATATCAGCGAGTTATATAAAATACATTGCATCCTCTACACGATGTCTACACATTCTAATAGGTAAAGATAGGTCCTAATCCCACCCGTGGATGCGTAGATGGGGTCAGTTCCTATGGTCTACTCCGATCCGAGACAGAATTTCGGCAGCACCTCCCCGCTGTTCTCCAAATACATGTCCCGTTAGGGAGATTGTGTATCCGGAGAACAACGGGGAGGTGCTGCCGAAACTCGGATCGGAGTAGACCATAGAAACTAACCCCATCTACGCATCCACGGGCTGTCCAAAAAATGTGGACAATTCGAAACAGATACAGTCATAAATATGCAAAGTTCTGCATATTTCAAACTGTATCTCTTCCGAACGAGAGACGCCTAACTAGGTTTCACGATCTACGACATCAAATAGAAACAAGAGCATTTTGTACGTGCTCACCTAGTAACTCGATGGCGAGGCAGGGCGGGCGGCAAGACCAGGACTCTGAGACAGGGGCGGGCGGCAAGACCAGGACTCCGAGACAGGGGCGGGCGGCGCGACCTCCTACTCCTCCTTCAGCGGTGGCGACGGCAATAGAGACTTTCCTGCAAAAATAGATCAATGATGAGTGTCTTTTCAAAATTTTGACAACACCTCCCCTGTACGGTGAGGTTTCCAAAACCTGGAACAAAAGCCACGACACGAAGGTCGGGCTACACACGGGCTTCCTTCCAACGGCTCGATGGCCGGACAAATCACATGTGGTGCCCCAAGCTAGCCATGAGGCTCACCTAGTAACTCGATGGCGAGGCAGGAGCGGGCGGCAAGACCAGAACACCGAGACAGGGGCGAGCGGCAATAGAGACTTTCCTGCAAAAATAGATCAATGATGAGCGTCTATTCAAAATTTCGACAGCACCTCCCCTGTACGGTGAGGTTTCCAAAACCTGCAACAAATCCAAAACCTGGAATAAAAACCACGACACGAAGGTCGGGCTACACACGGGCTTCCTTCCAACGGCTCGATGGCCGGACAAATCACATGTGGTGGCCCAAGCTAGCCACGAGGCTCACCTAGAAGATCAAATGACGCGACCTACTCCTCTTCCTCCACAATAACTACCTCCAGGGGTGAGTGCGGCAAATCAAGGTATCTCTCCCTACAAAATTGACATGCATTAGAAGTTTGACAAAAAAAAATTAGAGACATGATAAATTTGCTAGTATTACCTTCTTTAATTGCTAACTAAGCTAGGTAACTAAATTAATAATATTGCTAAGATCCAGCAGCCTCATAATACAAAACCAAATCATTACATGTGCTCTAATCTTTTTTTTTGAGATTATACATGTGCTCTAATCAGTTGGCTAAGTTTTGATGCTGTTCAAGTCAAGTCGACCAACGGAAAATTTTGTCAAAGATCGAGCAGTGTTGCCGCATACCTCGGAATCGACGTGAAGCAGCATGAGGGCCAGAGGGAGGTCCACTCCCGGCCGCGGGCCAGGAAGAGGAGGAGGAGGAGGAGGCCCTCCCCCGCGGCCGGCTGTCTGCAGGGGAGGGGCCGGCGGCGGGCGGGCCGGGGAGGCGCGGCGGGCGGGCCGGCCGGGAAGGCGTGCCGGCGGCCGGCCAGACGCGGCGGCAGGCCGGGGAGGCGCGGTGGCGGCCGGGGTGGCGCGGCGGCGGCACGGGCAGGCGCGGCGGTGGCGTACCGGGGAGGCGCGGGCGGGCAGGGGAGGCGTGGAGGGGCCGGCCGAGGAGGCGCGCCGGCGGTCAGCCAGACGCGGCGGCAGGCCGGGGAGGCGCGGCGGCGGCACGGGCAGGCGCGGCGGTGGCGAACCGGGGAGGCGCGCCGGCAGTGGCAGGCGGGCGGCGGCGCTGTGTGTGGCAGCGTGTGTGCGTGCGTGCGTGAACGGCTAAGTGTGGTGGCGTGTGTGTGTGGGGTGTGGTGTTGTGCTGGGGTGTGAGTGTGAGGCTGCAGGTGGGTCCCCGCCCGCCCTTTGCCGAGAGCCCTGGACAGATGTGCCGAGAGCCCTGGATCTTGGCTATCGGCAAAGGACGGGTGGGGACCCACCTGCAGGATCCTCCCCCCGTGCAGCACGCTGGCGGGCGGACCCCACACCACGAGGCCTTTGCCGAGAGCTTCAATTCCAGCTCTCGGTAAAGAGAGGGACCGGGGCCCACATATAGTATCCGCGCCCACAAGCGTGTGGGAGCAAACGCTGGAGCGGGCCCACATGACTTCTTTGCCGAGAGCCAAGCTGGAAGCTCTCGGCAAAGGGTACCTCTGTGCCGAGAGTATTACTCTCGGCACAGAATTTCTGAACCAAATTTAATTTTAAAAATACCAAACATATGAGAAAAAGTACCAACACTTAACATGGTACCATTTATGTTGCATATTACTTATAAAAAAGAATTTGTATTCAAACTCAAATTTGAATTTGTCTAAGTCTCTAAATCAAGTGACATTAGTTCAAATTTTTTGAAACTTCTCGTGAGATGTTCCGGTTTCTAAACAGCGTATGTGTTAAAGTGTTCAAAACATTCTCAAATTTTTACCACAAACCCAACATACGATATCATGAGCGCTCGACAAAATTTGTGATTTTCAAACTATATTTGAATTTTTTACAATTTTAAAATCATTCTACCTCACGATCTTTATCACGATCAGAGAACCCAATGACGGATAGTTAGCTTCATTTCATGTACAGAGTGTTAGAGATGTCTCATGAACATGAATATCATTTTTTCAACAACTTTGCTCTATGATTTCATGCACTTGCAGTTCATATCGGACGTATACGAAAAAATTACGAAGAATGAAGTAATATTGTTAAATATAGCAAACAGAGTCAAAATGACGTCAATTTTGAACATGTACTCTGTATGAGTGTATATTGAGCAAGGAAAAAGTTTGAAGCCGAAAATGTGAAGTTTTCTTCAACATTTTGCCGTGAGTGGCTAGTATGCTCTCGGCAAAGAGCTGAGGCTCTAGGCAAAGGTGGGAGGTGCCGTGGGTCCCTTCTTTGCCGAGAGCCTGGCGGCCGGGGCACGGCCGTGACGGTGTCGCCCATGCGCCGCTTGTTGCGCGCTTTGCCGAGAGTCTGGGCCTTCTGGCTCTCGGCAAACAGATCCTGTGCCGTGGGTTTTTTCTCTGCCGAGAGCCAGGGGCTCACTCTCTCGGCAAAGGCCCTCTGCACCGTGGGCTTTTTCTCTGCCGAGAGCAGGCCCTATTGCTCTCGGCAAAGCGGACCTCTGCTGAGAGCCTGGGTCTTCCAATCTTCCTCGTCCTAGCTAAATCGGGAGGCCTCTCGCGTTAACGCTAAACCGAGAGGCCTCTCCATTTAGCTTTTGCGTTGTTACAAATCCTACCAGTTCTCAAATACATTCGTCAAGTTTTATCTAAAAGCGTCTCCAAAATTTGTATCTAAGAGCATCTTCAAGAACAACTTCCAGCTGAGGTTTTGAATAAAGCTCCACTGCAAACTTGAGAGTTAAAAAAATGGATAAGACCCTGTTTAGTTGAGGGCCCGTTTAGTAGGTGAGTTGAAATTTTAGGTCTTTTTAAAGGTTTATTAGAAGTATTAAACGTAGACTAGTTACAAAAATAATTACACGAATGGATCAAAAATTGCGAGATGAATCCATTAAGCCTAATTAATTCGTAGGGGTTTGGAATGGGTTTTGCCATTAATTCACATTTAATAATTCTAATTAGTGTCCAGATATTGATGTGACGAGTAGTTGGTAAAAATTTTAGAGAACTAAACATAGCCTGAGTGAGAAAGTGGTGAAATTTTTGCATTAGGTCGCGTATACAGAAAGAAGAAATGAATTAACACGGTTCTCTAGATGAGAAATTTTGATAAACTTTTATAGCATAGGTAGTGGAGCTGGTTTGGTTGATACAACGGTGTACAAGAAAAAATTCCTCGCTCTTGCCTCCTTAACTTTGACCAACGGCGCGCGCGACTACTAGCAAGCCTCCATATTGGCTTTACCCGATGCACATGCATTGCCCTATAAGTCAGTGTTTAGTTCCCCAAAAGTCTTTAAAATTTTTGCATCGCAGACCGTGTCACCTCTCACAGAACATGTTTCCCGATGTAAAAATTTCACCACTGTCACCCAAAATTTCACCAACTAAATGACGGTGACTGAGTCTGGAATGTTGAAGTTGGAACCACCGGATCGAAACTCTATCCTATCATGAACCTCTACTCGCAAAATCAATATAGCAAGCGCTCACTCAGAGCGCGCACGATCCGACCGCATCCTAAGCCCCCCACATGAGCGGACCCCACATTTTCTTTTTTTCTTTTTTTCATTCAATAAAATTTTCTTCTGCGTAAATTATGCACACAACTTTGTTATTGCAGAAAAAGTTATACGCACAACTCGTCATTAAAAAAAAGTTATGAACACAACTTATCGTTAGAGAAAAATTATACGCAAAAGTTATTCTTCAAACATTTGCGCTTATAAGTTGTACGCATAAGTTATGCGCGACATCAAACTTATACTTAAACATTATCTGACCAAAATTTATAATTCGCAGTTATGTGTCCAAGTTGTGTGTATAAGTCTAAAAAATAATTAACTTCAAAAAGTCTGAAAAATAAAAAAGATGAAACTGATGTTTGAAAAAAATTACGTGCATAAGTCATTTTTCTAAAAAACATTGTGCATACAAGTTGTATGCATAAATCATGCACGTTGGCTAGTGCCAAAGTTATGCTTAACAATTATTTGATAAAAATTTATATCTCGAAGTTATGCGTCGAAGTTATGTGTATAAGTTATGTTATTCCAGAAATGGAAAGTTGTGGGAATAAAAATTTTCCAAAAAAGAAAAGCTCGAAAGGGGGAACAGAGTGGCTGAATCGATCGCTACCCCGCGCCCCTAGCGAGCGCTCGCTAATTAGCGTGACCCGCCTCTACTCCCTAGCACCACCCATCGGTTCTCCTTGCATAGTAGCCTCTCCTCCTCCACTAACCGTCCCTGTCGCTAGGGGAGGGTATGAACAAAGGTCATGTCATCCTCTAAGATCTACACACTCTTGTAGCTTCTATTCCATCAGGCCCTGTTTAGTTCGTGAGTGAAACTTTTGGGTCCTCTTTAAAGGTTTATTAAGAGTATTGAACGTAGACTAGTTACAAAAATAATTACATGAATGGACCGGAAAGTACGACACGAATCCATTAAGTCTAATTAATCCATCATTAGAGATTGGTTATTGTAGCACGATGTTGTCTAATCATGACATAATTAGGCTCGTTAGATTCGTTTCGAAAATTAAGGTAGGGGTTGTAGAATGAATTTTGTCATTAATCTACATTTAATACTCCTAATTAGTGTCCGGAGATTGATGTGACAGATAGTTGGTGAAATTTTGGGAACTAAACAGAACCAGTTATAACATATGGTTTGATGTTATCGAGGCTTTTGATTCTATTCAATAATTCATGAAGAGATCAAGATGCTTCGTGAAAGTAAGTGACGAGCTTAGAAGAGAAGTGCTGCCAAGGTTGAGCTTTGAGAGCGCGCTCTTGACGATCTTGAGCGGAAGTAGCATAAACACAAGGAGGTGGATGGTAGCCATGGTGCCCGGTGATGGTTTAGTGGAGCTCGGCGACCACACCACAGTGGTGTGCTCATTTCATGGAAGGTGAGTAAGGGGACTGAAGTAAAAAAAAGAAAGAAAAAAGTCACAGACCCACCTACTATAGAAACTCTTTGAGTTAAGGGTTAGAAATTATTATTGTTGGAGGCATTTATAAGATCTTAAAAAATAAGAACAGCCGCATTTAACTTTTGATTAGAGTATGGTGCATTGGTGTCATGTTCATTATTTGACAACACACATGTAGTTCCATCTTAAAATTTACCTCCAAACACTCAACAGCAAGCTCGACATGTTCCAAGACACTCACTTCAAGAGACATGATGCTATTTTGTTTGAGCTATACAAAATTCAAGTGGTGATAGGAGGGGCATGTGCTCCCCTACAAAATTTGGGACGAACACATTACAATTTTTTACACATCGTCCATCAGTATGGGAAGAGCCTCCTGAGCTTGTCTCGGTGGGGTTTGCCAGCCACTGGATATCAATACTAAGATATCAACACTAGACTAGACTGGAGACTGGAGAGGGCTACGAACAAACAAGCAAAAACGTAAAGTGAGCAGAAGAAAATACAAATTAAAACAAGCAAAAATGTAAGGTAGGCGCAAAAAAATACAAATTAAATGGAAGACTACACTAGAGACAAGTAGAATGAAAACTTCTTTAAATGCTATGTAAAAAGCTCATGCTAATCCTAGAGGGAGTTAGAGATAAATGCATATGCCGGTGGTGGCCACCTTCTCCTTGGCTCCTTTAGGGAGTGTGCCGTCGTGGGTCCAAGATGACAACATGCTGATGGTGAGGGAAAGGGCATGTTCTTTTTTTTTTAAAAAAAAGAAAGGGCATGTGACCCCCACCCCACCCCACCACCACCACTCCACACCAAAATTTGGATCGAACAAATTACAAAATTTTACACATCGTCCATTGTCGTGGAAAGAGTCTTTTGAGCTTGTCGGTGAAGTTTGCTATCCACATAAAAAACAGACAGGCCGCCGCGGCCACCGACGAGAGCGCGATCAGCCAGCCAAAGTGTGCGGCGTCCCTGGCTACCACGCACTGCCACTCCCATCATGGCTAGGTCGGCGAGGCTGGCCACGGCGATCTCCGTGGCGCTGATCAGCTTCGCCTTCTCCATTGGGTTCCCGTCTGCACCACCTGCAGGACGATCACGATGTACGCCATGTGCGATGTGCCCCAGCCGCTATGCCACCTGCGTCCCGGTGGCACGGAAGACACACTGGTTTCGGTACTGACATGGCTGAACTTGTGACTCATGTATAAGTGTAAGTGGCCTGACATTGAGGATGCCGATCTCCTTGACAAGGTTTGAGACCATGAACGTCGCGAGGATCCCCATCACTGCCGACGACCTGCCGAACACGCCGAGCGCCGAGGCGCTCACGCCTGCCAACGAGAGCGAGCGACATGGACAAGGAGCACCCGTGACGTGAGCTCGATGAACACTGAAGTGAAGAGTAGAGGATCAGCAACTGGAACTCGTTGCACGTACCGTGGTGGATAGGGCTGGACCGTGAGCCAGAAACTCGTGAGCTGGCTCAACTCGTTCATAGCTCGGCTCGACTCGGCTCGACTCGATTAATTTTTTAACGAGCCAAGCAACTATTTTTGCTCATTTTGTTAATGAGCTGGCTCGAGCCAGCTCGCAAGCTGCTCGCGAGCCAAACGAGCTAGAAAATTCTAATTTCAATATAGAAAACTGAGCTATCAAAGTTGAGCTGAGCCATTAAAGCTATTCCAAACCTTTCTAAGTGCTACATGTGTGTGTAATTTTATCATTTACAACTTTATAATTATTATTTTTAAAAACTTTACATGTACTCAGAGGTTAATTTTAAATTTACATACAGCTCGCAAGCCTAACGAGCTGGCTCGAGCTACTAACGAGCCAAGCCGAGCCAACCTTTTTTTGCTCGTTTTGTTAACGAGCCAAGCCGAGCTGGCTTGTTACCTTAACGAGCCAGACCGAGCCGAGCCAAGCCGAGCTGGCTCGGCGTCCAGCCCTAGTGGTGGATGAGGAACGTGGTCATGAGGACGCCGGGGGCGAGCGCGAAGTTGAAGCAGACGAGCACGTAGGGTCGTAGGCGATGCTCGCTGGATGCCGCCGGGAGGACCGGCTGTCGGAGGTACTCCGTCCAGGCGTGCCTGATTATCGTCCAGGCTCTTCAACTACAATTGCAGGGAAACAAAGTTTACTGCTACTATACTAGTCTACTACATACTACACTTTCTTGTTCATCAGGTAAAGCATTCGCAGACCACACTGCGCTAGCTAATTCGGCCATTCCCTCAGAAGACCGTTTAGTTCGTGAAATTTTTTGTGAAAGTGATGAAATTTTTGCATTGGAAAAAGTGTTCTGTGAGAGGTGACACGGTCTGCGATATGAAAATTTTAGAGATTTTTGGAAACTAAACATGGCCTGCTGACATTCTTGCGTGTTGGTGTTTGAAATAAAAGTAGGAAATTCTTACGTGTCCATGGCGTCGTATCTGCCTTGACCTACCCGCAATTCATATGCGAATGCGACCACACATGTCTACGCGCATGCTTATTTATTATTTAATCGTAAGTACCGCGGCACCCGTCGTGGATAGATAACATAACAAGACAGACATGCCTGGCGAGTGGCGACGACATCACGGTGCACGTGGAGTGGCTGGCGCGGCGCCTGACGCAGCAGCAGGAGGACGCTGCGGCGACGGAGCAGCACCGGGTGAACACCCACCGCGTGTCCCGCGTCCCGGACCACCTCCGCGTTCATAACCGGGACGCCTACACGCCGGGGCTCGTCGCCATCCACTACCGGATTCTGATTCTTTGCCGAGAGCCCCGATCCTCTCGGCAAAGACCCCTTTCCTCTCGGTGAAGGTTTTGCGAGAGGAAGCTCTCGGCAAAGTCCTCTCGGCGCATCTGGGTCGGCAAAGGTCGCTTTGCCGAGTGTCGGTGGACATCCTCTCGGCAGACATGTGCCGAGAGGCCCACCTGGCCCTCGGCAGAGGTGTTCACACCGTCCCCCGGGTCACGCCGTTACGTGTGGGGCCCAGGGTCTTTGCCGAGAGCCGAGGCCCAGAGCTCTCGGCAAAGAGCGCGCCTCTGCCGAGAGTCACAGCTCTCGGCAGAGGGCTGAGCATGGGGTCCACTCTACGCACCTGTGTCGAGAGCCAGGGACCACCGCTCTCGGCAGAGGTCTGCGCATGGCCCCACGGCACGCGGCTTTGCCGAGAGCCAGGTGGCTCCTGCTCTCGGCAAAGGCGCGTCCCAGGCAGCCACGTCACGCACCTTTGCCGAGAGCAGTTGATTTGGCTCTCGGCAAAGAGACGCCTTTGCCGAGAGCAATGGATTTAGCTCTCGGCAAAGCCTATTTCTTTTTTTTTAAATTTAGCAGCAGCATCAAAACAACCCACAAATCACAGAAATCATCACAGATATAGAATATTCATCATAGACAGCTAATATTCATCACAGGCATATTATAATCATCACAGACAGTTAATAATCATCACAGGCAGGTAATATTCATTACATAGTCCACAAATGCAAATAACGAGTCCAAATGCAAGTACAAGTCACGAAGTGGAAGTCACAAAGGTCCAGCAACTCACAAATGTCCAAATGCAAATAAAAGGTGCGTAGTTCACGAACTCACTCGTTCGCCGCGTCATCATGCGGCGACTGGGAACCCGACCCCCCCCCCCCCCGTCGGCGGCTGCTGTGGCCACGACCCCCACCCAGACGCATGTGGCTGTGTCATCATCCCCGGCCAACTGTGAGGCGACTGCTGAGGGCGAAACGGCTGCTGAGGGTCAGGCGGCACCCACTGCATCCCGCCCCAAGGACTCTCCCGAACTGGCGGCGACCACTAGTGTCCCATAGGCCCATCATTTGATGCCGCCGATAGATTCTGCGTAGGATTTAAAGTGAGAAATGATAATACGAGTCATTTGTACAAGTCATTTTCGAATTCTACGTCATTCTAGGTTTTGCTAACATTTATAAGTTGTATACCACGATGAGAAATGAATGTAAGGTTTTGAGCATTTATATGAAGTCATTGTAGGTCACTACAAGAAACAAAAAGAGGAGGGTTCGAAAGTAGCTCACTGGAGAAATAGTAGTCGGTCGAGGGACTGGAGGCAAGTACACCTGCGGTAGTGGAGGGAGTTGCGCCTGTGGCACCACCGCGTGACCAAGACTCTGCATGTACTGAAGCACAGAGGCATACTGCTGATTGTGGGCCTCTTGTATCGCATCCATCTGCCTCTTGTGGGCCTCGGCCATCCTTTGCATCTGCTCATCGGCGTGCCTCTGCGCCTCTTCTACCTGCCTCTCCCGCTCAACCCTCTCTGCCGCAAGCTGGGCCTACAATATTTGATCTACACATTAGAATACAAAGCAAACATATGAAAATGTAAATGGACGACGCAGAGAACAGAAATAACCTGGAACTGCTCGTGCAAGCTCTCCGTAACGGTGGGCCGCCGTTGTATGGGCGGGCCTGAGCTCGTGCCCCTATCTCGAGATCGAACCTGCGAGAGCGACGGAACCTCGGACGGGACCAGGAGACTGTCACCAATCCAGTACCGTCCATGCGTCTTGCCGCCTCCACTCCTCATGACGCTTTCTCCATCAATAGGCTGTGTCACTGGATCGAAGTCTGGCCCACGAACCACCCTTGTCGTCGTGACGTAATTTGTGATGCGGGGCTGGATTGTCGGGTTGTTGTACGCCTCGGGCGGGTCGTCCACGTTGAAGGTGACGTCGGACGTCGCCTTGCCCTTGTGTGCCATGCCATATGCCTGGAGCTCGCTGCAAGGCTGATTCTCATGTGTCCGAGACTGCAAGAAAACAACAGAGTGGATGTTAGACTAATTGAGAGTTAGATAACAAAAAATGGAATAAAGAAATAACTTAACGTACCCATCTACGACCATACTCGCGAAGGTTAACGGGGCCTTGGTGGTGTGCTGGACCTGCCATGGCCAAACGCCGCCGCCGGCGCTCGAGGTGCTTTGCCTCCCAATCCGGCGAAAACCACTGATCCACAATCACTCTCCAAACCCGAGGCCGGTCGGCAACCCATCATGGAGGCACCTGCACGTCATCAAGAATATCAAATTGACCAAATTTAATCGAAGAAAAATGAATTAAGCATATTTACCTTCATGTATTCTTCTGGAGTGAGCCGCAGGTTTCAAACTTCTCATTTTGTGGCTTTCATCTTCTGCCTAGCATTCCAGATAATGTTCTGCGAGATGCGGGACTCGTAAATCATATCCGTCACAAGCTTCCGGCAGATGAACATGGCGTTGTTAGCCGCCGCCTGCTTGTATCCCGGCATGCATCTGTAGAAATCCTGCATATAAAAGTGTTGTCAATACTTGAGCAAAATCTAATTAAGTCGATTCATTCAGAAACACAATTTATTGCTAGGAAAACTCACCCAAAACTCGCCAACCACCCTAGCGGCCGCATTCTGGAAGTCACAGCCAGTTGGATCAGGGAAATCGGGAGCTAGGGCGTAGTGGTCAAACGACGTCACCAGCACCTCTCGCTGAGCATCTGGCTCGCCAACCCACACGAATCCGAGGTACCAAAGCCTGGTAAGAACGCCCAAGATGCCATTGGGAAGACGCCTGTGACTACCGGGAGTAACGATCTCCCACCCCCTGCCAAAATGATTCACACAATGTATTAGTTTGAATCGTTAATTTGTTTCAAAAGAACAAATGAAAAGGTTAAGATAAGTTACTGTGTTCCCTCGGGTCTAATAACCAGTCGGTTCGCGAGCAGTATGGGGCGATCCGGAAGCTGAGCAGGGCCTCGCAAATAGACCTTTGACCCTCCCCCGCCTCCTCCTCGTCCGCCCCCTGCTCCTCGCCCTCCCCCTGCTCCTCCCCCTCCACCTGCTCCTCGTCTTCCCCCTGCTCCTCATCCTCCGCCTGCTGCACCTCCTCCTCATCAACCCTGTACTCCTCATCGGACGACTCAAGAGCTGGAGAGGGTGCACCTTTGCGACCCCTGGCTCCAGACGACTCAGAGGGTGCCACGGACCTCGACGCCCTCCTCACCGTCCCGGAGCGCTCACTCTCGTCCTGGTAGAAGTCATTGAGGTTCCTCACCACAGGGGCGCGCTGCTTCGGTGCCCTCTTCTTCTTTGGCGGCATCTTTGATCAATCAACTAAAATAAAAAAGAGTAAATCAATCCATACATAATTACATTTAAATACCAATTAGTAAATAAGAAATAAATATCCTAGTAAATTAGAAATATAACTACAATTTGTAAACAGGAAATAAATATCCTAGTAATTAGAAACATAACTACATGTCCTAGTATCTTACATGTTTTAGAAATATTCATCATGATCCGGATTTTCCGGATCATACTCATCATCACTATCTCGCATGTCCATAGACTCAACGTCGTGCTCCAAAGGTGGAATGGTGTCATCATCATCATTGCCACTGCCTAAACGTAATCGCTTGAGTAATCTTAAGTCGTCATCATTTTGAACCTCTTCGGCAGCATCGTCGTCGACAACCGTTCCATTGTCTACTTCCATTTCGAGCACTTGGGTTAAGTCTATCTCAAACATCCCTTCTAGCCCATCTTCTTGAAAGAACTCTCCATCATATGTGTTTGGGTCTAGTAGGTGGTAATCTTCTTTGTTTGGGGCGAGTAGTTTACCGTGTGGCGATACCTTGTACACAACATCCCAACCCTGGAGACGCTTGTCAGTTTTACAAGGGTATGAGAGGTAATATACTTGTGTGGTCTGTTGGGCCACAATATAGACATCGTGCCCTAGGTACACAGATGACTGTTTAATTTCGACGAGCCCAAGATTCTTATTCTGTCTCATGCCACTAGCGCTTGGATCAAACCAATGACACTTGAATATGACAGGTTTAAGAGGTTTGCAACCATGATACTCGAGTTCGTATATTTCTTCAAGTCTTCCATAGTAATCTACCCCCATCGGATCGGCTATGCGTACAAACTCCATTATTTGTGGTTCTTCGATTGGGCCTTCGCTCCTCGTATTGTGTCGTGTGAAAGCGGTACCCATTCACATCATAAACATGATATGAGTTTACCCTAAAGGCGAAACCTCCGGAAACCTGCCTGACCTCAGGATTCATCAACGGATCGGTTTGGCCCTGCAAGTTAAGGGAGGATAGTGGTTAATGTGATACTGAGTACGAGCTTAATTACTTTTAATGTACTGAGCACGAGCTAAATTACCTTATGTTTGAACCAGGCAATGAAATCGGGATGCATGGTTCCCGCACCCTGGCGAAGAAGAGTTTCCTCCTCGTGGTCAATAGGTGGCTCTGAATGATGCCAAAATTACTCAATAAATTCACTGCACCAAATCAGATGAGGTTGGATGCAGATGAGGCAACATACGAGAAAGGAAATGATGAGCTTTATTGACAACTTACTTTATGTATGGCCGTACTTCGTCAAGGTTGCGCAAAACATATATCGTGATAGTACGCCACTCTTCAAGAGATAAGGTCGTGCGCGTCCGAACACTAGCACTTCCAAGTTGTCCTCGGAAAAGGCTGATGTTCGATTCATTTTTGCCAGCATTGTACCGAGGAGGTCGATTATGCATGCTGGGAAGGTGCTCAGCATAGTATTTAGTTGTGAAGTTTGACACCTCCTACAGAATGTGGACTCTGCAATGCAAGCTTCAATTTTATTTTTATTTTTACATGTGCTTCGAAGAACCTTGCAAACCCTCTCAATTGGATAGCACCAATGGTTCTACACGGGCCCCCAATCGTGCCTCGCGCGGGAGGTGCAAAATCATATGTTCTATCGGGTTGAAGAAGCCAGGTGGAAAGATCTTCTCTAGGTTACTGAGCAACACATGTGCACTTTTTTCAAGTTTGTCAATCACAGCACGAGATAACTCCTTAGCGCAAAGCTGATGGAAGAAATAGCTCACCTTTGCCAGCACTTTCCACACATGCTCAGGTACATAGCCTCGAACCATCACCGGAAGAAGTCGCTCGATCCATATGTGGTAGTCATGACTTTTCAACCCCTTTAATCGCAGAGCAGTTAAATTTACTCCCCTCAAATTCGCAGCATATCCATCAGGGAACATTAAATCTTGGATCCATTGTAGTACTTTCTTCCTTTGTTCCCTTTTAAGGACAAAATCAGCCTTAGGCCTTTTCCATGTCTTACCCGGTACAGGCTTCGGGATGACTTGCTTTGGCCTATCGCATAACATTTCTAGATCGACTCTAGCCTTAACATTGTCCTTACTCTTCTCTGGTATTGAGAGACATGGGTACCCACGGGTCCCCACCGACCAGGGTCTCAGCCATCCCCGACAGGTGGGTCCGACCTACCAGACGACCTGCCGACCTAACATGTAGGCCCAAGGACGTAAAGATACTTGGTGTACAAGACAAGATAGTTCAGCTCAGATAAGCTTTCCATGTTGTAACTGACTAGGATAGATGGAAACCGACTTATAGCCCAAGGTCGCCAGCTAATATAAGGCGGTCTAGGGCGCCCTCCTCGGGGTAGATCTCTCTCGCATAATTCCACCACCAAACTGGACGTAGGGTTTTACTCTCCGGAGGCCCGAACCAGTATAAATCGCCGTGTTCCTCGTGTCTCGCCGAGATTTCCGTGTGCATCCCGTACATAACCACCTACGCTCTTAGATCCCGATCTCCTCCATTAACCTGCAAACCTCTAGGGTAACCCCCTAGCGGATCTGTCCAGGTCTCACCCCCTGACAGTTGGCGCGCCAGGTAGGGGTGATCGGGAGCTCGCTGTGCAGCATGGTGGCCGGACCCAGCGTCATCTTCGGCGACAGCATGAAGAACTCCATCGACGGCGACCTGCTCGCTGCCTCCCTCCGATCCAATCGCGAGGTCGACGTCTTCGTTCTGCGGATGGCGCGCCAGAAATTTTTCGCGACCCACCCGCCCATGCCCTTCGATCTCATCGTGGCTCGGCGGATCCGGCGAAACGGCTCACATCTGCTTGGGCGATGCGTGACGTCGCTGGCATGCAAGATTCCATCTACGGCAGCAGGACCTGAGCACCGCGATGACCTGCACGTGTAGGCAGAATCCATCTACAGGATGTTCACGTGAAACAGGGAAACACCTCTTCCCACTTTTTTTTATTTCAATTTGCATCTTTAGTTTTAATTATCTTAATTAATTGATTTACGTAAACTCCTGTTGCATGTATGGACGGAATTGAGTCCTGTCCGTCGACGGCAAGATCAGTGACCTCGGCGTCTTCTCGACATGTAGCCTGTTTCGGCTCGGCATGACTCCAAGTCACGTCGTCGGCTGTTTTGACAGCGACGTCGCCAACACCCCACCGAAATCTTTGACGTCTCGTGCACGGCACAGTCCGAGCTCGCGTGACCGACCTTGACGACGACCTCTTCGACTATGGCGCGAGCGCCAGCTGCCACCTCGTGTCGACCTCTAACTCTCCAAACCCGACGGCCGGCGCTCTAGCTAAGATGCGACTTGGAGTCGGCGTATCCACCCTGGTCTCCTGCGGCCAATGACGATCAGTACCGGTGGCAGCACATGCGAGCGGTATGCGCCGGTGAAATTTCTATTCGTACGTGACACACTTGGCTTCGCAAATTGTGCACGTGAGGAAGTCGGACAATCCGAAGATGGATTTGCCTGCATATACGTTGCATGCAAGCATCAAGAAAGTTTTTTTATATATATACGATTTTTCTTCTTCTTCTTTCTTCTATATTCAATGGATCAGCAGGACCTATTCTTGTTATTTTTAAGCAAGATACACGTAACCGCTGGCGCGAGTTTGCAGATGAGATCAGAGTCACAAAAATGGGATCACGGCGTTACTGATGATGCACCATGCGACTCGCCGAGTACCTGTGGCTCACGGCTCGTGCGTGTTGGCTTGCACGATGATACGGTCGCAACTACAGTACCACATCGTTGCTCTTGCAACGGGTTCCGCCGACCTACCGACGGCATCGGCTAACTACCTCGACAGCTCGGCGTTGAGTCTATCTCGCGCTGACGCTGCCGACTACTTCGACAGGTCGGTCTCGTCGACTCGCCGCCACCTCGACACCCCAGCACGAGCCCAGCTCGAGCTACCGACCTCTTCGGCGTCTTGAGCGTGCCACGACTCCAGCATGGCGACCACGCCTACTCCGACTCTCAGCACAGCGACCGCGACTACGTCGACTCGGCAAGCTAAGTGTTATTTTTTATTAAATATTTTACGGTTTCAATTTCTTTCGCCAACCTGCTTTACATGATTTTTCCTGCTTTATTTTCCCTCTCCCTTCGACACGCTCGGGGGCTTGGTATAGCCGACCTTGATACGCTCAGGGGCTTGGCTTTGCCAATCTAAAGGTCGCCAGACCTGAGGGACTTAATTAACTGCTGTGCGTTCTCCCTTTAAATGCCTCTTACTCGCTATGCGCATTCTTAAGTCGTGTGGTTGCGAGACCTTGGGTCCAAGGCCCCCCTCCGAGCGTCGGCTGCACCTAAGCCTCCACGCTGAGCCGTGCAGTCGATAAGTCGTTCCTCCACTGAGTTGGGTTAGCGGAGGGGACACGTTTTGCAGCTTCATAGTCTTTGAGTTCGCATAATTTGTGCTTGGCACGATAAGGGGAACGCTTTCACAAAGAAAACAACATGCATATGTCTAGCTTGAGCTACGATTTCGTTATACTTTTGACAGATTGATACACCGACCTGGAGTTTATCTAAGTCCAGCTCTACGACGACCTGGTATGTCTCCCAACAACATTTGTGGCTCACGATGGGATGCGACTCAGCGCTTCTGCGACTTGTCCGGCTTCCACGCTCGGGGGCTGGTCGCCTTCTTCAAGGTCTTCAGACCTCCCAGCGGCTCCGTCGTCGCCTACTTCAGGTCGCTAGACCTCCCGGCGGCTCCGTCGTCGCTTACTTCAGGTCGCTAGACCTCTCGGCGGCTCCATCGTCACTTACTTCAGGTCGTTAGACCTCCCGGCGGCTCCGTCGTCGTCTACTTCAGGTCGCCAGACCTCCCGGCGGCTCCGTCGTCGCCCAATTCAGGTCACCAGACCTCCCGGCGGCTCTGTCGTCGCCTGCTTCAGGTCGCCAGACCTCCCGGCGTCTCCGTCGTCGCCTACTTCAGGTCGCCAGACCTCCCGGCGTCTCCGTCTTCGCCTACTTCAGGTCGCCAGACCTCCCGACGGCTCCGTCGTCGCCCAATTCAGGTCACCAGACCTCCCGGTGGCTCTGTCGTCGCCTGCTTCAAGTCACCAGACCTCCCGGCGTCGCCGTCGTCGTCCTCTTCAGGTCGCTAGACCTCCCGGTGGTTCCGTCGTCGTCTACTTCAGGTCGCCAGACCTCCCGGCGGCTCCGTCGTCGCCCAATTCAGGTCACCAGACCTCCCGGCGGCTCCGTCGTAGCCCAATTCAGGTCACCAGATCTCCCGGCGGCTCTGTCGTCGCCTGCTTCAGGTCGCCAGACCTCCCGGCATCTCCGTCGTCGCCTACTTCAGGTCGTCAGACCTCCCAGCGTCTCCGTCGTCGCCTCCTTCAGGTCGCTAGACCTCCCGGTGGCTCCGTCGTCGCCTTCTTCAGGTTGTCAGACCTCCCGGCGTCTCCGTCGTCGCCCACTTCAGGTCGCCAGACCTCCCGGCGTCTCCGTCGTCGCCCACTTCAGGTCGCTAGACCTTCCGGCGTCTCCATCGTCGCCTACTTCAGGTCGCTTGACCTCTCGGCGTCACCGTCATCGCCTTCTTCAGGTCGCTTGACCTCCCGGCGTCACCGTCGTCGCCTTCTTCAGGTCGCTAGACCTCCCGGCGTCGCCGTCGTCGTCCTCTTCAGGTCGCTAGACCTCCCGGCGTCGCCGCAGTCGTCCTCTTCAGGTCGCTTGACCTCCTAGCGTCTCCGTCGTCGCCTTCTTCAGGTCGCCAGACCTCCCGGCGTCTCCGTCGTTGACTACTTCAGGTCACTATTCACCCGAGGGAGGCATTGGTGCGCCTTTCCCTAAGCAGAAGGCTGTAGGTTCGGATATTTACTTCTTCTTCTTTGGAGCATCAAACTGGCCATCTTGGTCGCTTTACTGCTCGGGGGCTACTACACTAGTGCGTCTTCGACGCTCTATTTTCTTTGGGTCGCCTCGACCTAATGGAAGCCTGCTTCCATCACATCTCTGCTCGACCTACCCCTGGTAGGCTTGTTGACCTTTCTGAAGGTCGCAACAGCTACTACATTGCCCCTGACTCAGGTCAAGTCGGCGGTTCTACACAGCCTACGCCTCGTCTACACTTCGACCTTATGGTCCTTCGACCCAGAAGCTCCACGTTCAACTTCGTGCACGCATCGGAGGGGTTTTTCTTTTTTGGATCCCCATGCACCCTTCACGACCTCGACGGTGCCGCGCCTTCGCTACTCTTCAACATGACATCGCCTCGACCGCTACGCCTACACGTCGATTGGGGACTTGAGAGACATGGTTACCCACGGGTCCCCACCGACTAGGGTCTCAGCCGTCCCCGACAGGTGGGTCCGACCTACCAGACGACCCGCCGACCTAACATGTGGGCCCAAGGACGTAAAGATACTTGGTGTACAAGACAAGACAGTCTAGCTCGGATAAGCTTTCCATGTTGTAACCGACTAGGATAGATGGAAACCGACTTGTAGCCCAAGGTCGCCAGCCAATATAATGCGACCTAGGGCGCCCTCCTCGGGGTAGATCTCTCTCGCATAATTCCACCACCAAACTGGACGTAGGGTTTTACTCTCCGGAGGCCCGAACCAGTATAAATCACCGTGTTTCTCGTGTCTCACCGAGATTTCCGTGTGCATCTCATGCATAACCACCTACGCTCTTAGATCCCGATCTCCTCCATTAACCTGCAAACCTCTAGGGTAACCCCCTAGCGGATTTGTCCAGGTCTCACCCCCTGACAGGTATGTCCATGATTGTACCCCATAGTGCCTCGACAACATTCTTCTCTGTGTACATCACATCAATGTTATTTGGAAGAAGAAGATCTTTCATGTAGGGTAGCCTCCACAAGCCTGACTTCTGAGTCCAGGCATGTTCCACACCATATCCCGCGAAACGATGTTCTCCTTCTTTGAGCACGAGAGCGTCTATCTGAGTTTGAACCTCGGCACCTATCATCATGTGCGGGGGTGGATCTTGAACTATGACACCTTTCGTAAAGTTCTTTATGTCTCGTTTGAATTGATGGTCAAGAGGGAGGAATTGTCGATGTTTGTCGAAGGAAGAATACTTCCACCCCTCTTCAACCAAATGAGCATCAGAGCTGCCTTACATACTGGACAAGGGAACTTCCCGTGGACACACCAGCCGCAAAATAACCCATAAGCCGGCATGTCATGCAAGGAGTACATGTACCACACGTGCATTCTGAAGTTTGTCTTCGTAGCTCGGTCGTATGTCCACACCCCTTCATTCCAAGTCTTGAGCAAATCATCAATCAGAGGCTCCATGTACACACTCATATTATCTCCCGGGTATCCAGGAATTATCAACGACACGAATATGTACTGCCGTTGAAAGATGATGCCGAGAGGTAGATTGAGGGGGATAACAAACACGGGCCTACAAGTGTACGGGGCAGCCATCATTCCAAAAGGATTGAACCCATCTGTCGCCAGCGCGACACGTACATTGCGAGCCTCACCAGCTTTGTCACGATGGATCTCATCAAATTTGGTCCATGCTTCAGCATTTGATGGATGTGTAAGGTTATCATTGTATCGGACGCCTGTTTTGTGCCAAGTCATTTGCTTCGCAGATTCCTCGGTCATGTAAATCTGTTGGATCCGCTGTATGGGCGGGAGGTACCGCGGGACACTCACTGGGATCGTGAGCTGCGTCTTTGGACGACCCTCACCAGAGTCTACCTCAACATACCGAGATGCTTTACATTTCGGACAGTGTGTTGCTTTCTCATGTTCTTTCCTGAATAAGATGCATCCTTTCGGACAGGCATGTATCTGCTCGTATGGCATCTTAAGTGCACTAAGGACTTTTCGTGCATCGTACAAGTTCTTCGGCAAAAGGTGATCTTTGGGAAGCATGTCACCAAAAATAGTCACCAAAGTATCGAAGCAATCTCGACTCAGGTTATGCTGGGACTTTAGGGCCATCAGGCGGCCGATGGCATCTAGTTGAGATATTTTGGTGTGCTGGTGAAGGGGTTTTTGTGCTGCAGCCAACATGTCATAATACGCCTTTGCGCTTGGCTCTGGATCCTCCTCTGGACGTTCTCCTTGAAAATGTGCTTCATGAAAGTCATCTATCATGTCTGCTACTCCAGCATCACCATCAAGTTCTCCGATCTGTTGTCTCACGGCCTCGGATCTCATACGACAGGTTTCACTATGGAAGGTCCACTTGGAATAGTCTTTCATAAAACCATTGTTGTGCAGATGAGCTGTCATTTCCTGCTTGTTCCTTTGACGTGAGTTTCCGTACTTGGCGTAGGGACACCAAATGGTTTTACTGTTTTTAGGCCCTTTAATCTTTCTAAATGCTTCATCCATGAAAGCTTGAGTGTTGTCAATCCATTCCTGTGTCACACGACCATTTGGTGCCTATCCTTTGTACATCCACTCATGGTCATCCATTCTCTATCATATCAGCGAGTTATATAAAATACATTGCATCCTCTACACGATGTCTACACATTCTAATAGGTAAAGATAGGTCCTAATCCCACCCGTGGATGCGTAGATGGGGTCAGTTCCTATGGTCTACTCCGATCCGAGACAGAATTTCGGCAGCACCTCCCCGCTGTTCTCCAAATACATGTCCCGTTAGGGAGATTGTGTATCCGGAGAACAACGGGGAGGTGCTGCCGAAACTCGGATCGGAGTAGACCATAGAAACTAACCCCATCTACGCATCCACGGGCTGTCCAAAAAATGTGGACAAATCGAAACAGATACAGTCATAAATATGCAAAGTTCTGCATATTTCAAACTGTATCTCTTCCGAACGAGAGACGCCTAACTAGGTTTCACGATCTACGACATCAAATAGAAACAAGAGCATTTTGTACGTGCTCACCTAGTAACTCGATGGCGAGGCAGGGCGGGCGGCAAGACCAGGACTCTGAGACAGGGGCGGGCGGCAAGACCAGGACTCCGAGACAGGGGCGGGCGGCGCGACCTCCTACTCCTCCTTCAGCGGTGGCGACAGCAATAGAGACTTTCCTGCAAAAATAGATCAATGATGAGTGTCTTTTCAAAATTTTGACAACACCTCCCCTGTACGGTGAGGTTTCCAAAACCTGGAACAAAAGCCACGACACGAAGGTCGGGCTACACACGGGCTTCCTTCCAACGGCTCGATGGCCGGACAAATCACATGTGGTGCCCCAAGCTAGCCATGAGGCTCACCTAGTAACTCGATGGCGAGGCAGGAGCGGGCGGCAAGACCAGAACACCGAGACAGGGGCGAGCGGCAATAGAGACTTTCCTGCAAAAATAGATCAATGATGAGCGTCTATTCAAAATTTCGACAGCACCTCCCCTGTACGGTGAGGTTTCCAAAACCTGCAACAAATCCAAAACCTGGAATAAAAACCACGACACGAAGGTCGGGCTACACACGGGCTTCCTTCCAACGGCTCGATGGCCGGACAAATCACATGTGGTGGCCCAAGCTAGCCACGAGGCTCACCTAGAAGATCAAATGACGCGACCTACTCCTCTTCCTCCACAATAACTACCTCCAGGGGTGAGTGCGGCAAATCAAGGTATCTCTCCCTACAAAATTGACATGCATTAGAAGTTTGACAAAAAAAAATTAGAGACATGATAAATTTGCTAGTATTACCTTCTTTAATTGCTAACTAAGCTAGGTAACTAAATTAATAATATTGCTAAGATCCAGCAGCCTCATAATACAAAACCAAATCATTACATGTGCTCTAATCTTTTTTTTTTGAGATTATACATGTGCTCTAATCAGTTGGCTAAGTTTTGATGCTGTTCAAGTCAAGTCGACCAACGGAAAATTTTGTCAAAGATCGAGCAGTGTTGCCGCATACCTCGGAATCGACGTGAAGCAGCATGAGGGCCAGAGGGAGGTCCACTCCCGGCCGCGGGCCAGGAAGAGGAGGAGGAGGCCCTCCCCCGCGGCCGGCTGTCTGCAGGGGAGGGGCCGGCGGCGGGCGGGCCGGGGAGGCGCGGCGGGCGGGCCGGCCGGGAAGGCGTGCCGGCGGCCGGCCAGACGCGGCGGCGGGCCGGGGAGGCGCGGTGGCGGCCGAGGTGGCGCGGCGGCGGCACGGGCAGGCGCGGTGGTGGCGTACCGGGGAGGCGCGGGCGGGCAGGGGAGGCGTGGAGGGGCCGGCCGAGGAGGCGCGCCGGCGGTTAGCCAGACGCGGCGGCAGGCCGGGGAGGCGCGGCGGCGGCACGGGCAGGCGCGGCGGTGGCGAACCGGGGAGGCGCGCCGGCAGTGGCAGGCGGGCGGCGGCGCTGTGTGTGGCAGCGTGTGTGCGTGCGTGCGTGAACGGCTAAGTGTGGTGGCGTGTGTGTGTGGGGTGTGGTGTTGTGCTGGGGTGTGAGTGTGAGGCTGCAGGTGGGTCCCCGCCCGCCCTTTGCCGAGAGCCCTGGACAGATGTGCCGAGAGCCCTGGATCTTGGCTATCGGCAAAGGACGGGTGGGGACCCACCTGCAGGATCCTCCCCCCGTGCAGCACGCTGGCGGGCGGACCCCACACCACAAGGCCTTTGCCGAGAGCTTCAATTCCAGCTCTCGGTAAAGAGAGGGACCGGGGCCCACATATAGTATCCGCGCCCACAAGCGTGTGGGAGCAAACGCTGGAGCGGGCCCACATGACTTCTTTGCCGAGAGCCAAGCTGGAAGCTCTCGGCAAAGGGTACCTCTGTGCCGAGAGTATTACTCTCGGCACAGAATTTCTGAACCAAATTTAATTTTAAAAATACCAAACATATGAGAAAAAGTACCAACACTTAACATGGTACCATTTATGTTGCATATTACTTATAAAAAAGAATTTGTATTCAAACTCAAATTTGAATTTGTCTAAGTCTCTAAATCAAGTGACATTAGTTCAAATTTTTTGAAACTTCTCGTGAGATGTTCCGGTTTCTAAACAGCGTATGTGTTAAAGTGTTCAAAACATTCTCAAATTTTTACCACAAACCCAACATACGATATCATGAGCGCTCGACAAAATTTGTGATTTTCAAACTATATTTGAATTTTTTACAATTTTAAAATCATTCTACCTCACGATCTTTATCACGATCAGAGAACCCAATGACGGATAGTTAGCTTCATTTCATGTACAGAGTGTTAGAGATGTCTCATGAACATGAATATCATTTTTTCAACAACTTTGCTCTATGATTTCATGCACTTGCAGTTCATATCGGACGTATACGAAAAAATTACGAAGAATGAAGTAATATTGTTAAATATAGCAAACAGAGTCAAAATGACGTCAATTTTGAACATGTACTCTGTATGAGTGTATATTGAGCAAGGAAAAAGTTTGAAGCCGAAAATGTGAAGTTTTCTTCAACATTTTGCCGTGAGTGGCTAGTATGCTCTCGGCAAAGAGCTGAGGCTCTAGGCAAAGGTGGGAGGTGCCGTGGGTCCCTTCTTTGCCGAGAGCCTGGCGGCCGGGGCACGGCCGTGACGGTGTCGCCCATGCGCCGCTTGTTGCGCGCTTTGCCGAGAGTCTGGGCCTTCTGGCTCTCGGCAAACAGATCCTGTGCCGTGGGTTTTTTCTCTGCCGAGAGCCAGGGGCTCACTCTCTCGGCAAAGGCCCTCTGCACCGTGGGCTTTTTCTCTGCCGAGAGCAGGCCCTATTGCTCTCGGCAAAGCGGACCTCTGCTGAGAGCCTGGGTCTTCCAATCTTCCTCGTCCTAGCTAAATCGGGAGGCCTCTCGCGTTAACGCTAAACCGAGAGGCCTCTCCATTTAGCTTTTGCGTTGTTACAAATCCTACCAGTTCTCAAATACATTCGTCAAGTTTTATCTAAAAGCGTCTCCAAAATTTGTATCTAAGAGCATCTTCAAGAACAACTTCCAGCTGAGGTTTTGAATAAAGCTCCACTGCAAACTTGAGAGTTAAAAAAATGGATAAGACCCTGTTTAGTTGAGGGCCCGTTTAGTAGGTGAGTTGAAATTTTAGGTCTTTTTAAAGGTTTATTAGAAGTATTAAACGTAGACTAGTTACAAAAATAATTACACGAATGGATCAAAAATTGCGAGATGAATCCATTAAGCCTAATTAATTCGTAGGGGTTTGGAATGGGTTTTGCCATTAATTCACATTTAATAATTCTAATTAGTGTCCAGATATTGATGTGACGAGTAGTTGGTAAAAATTTTAGAGAACTAAACATAGCCTGAGTGAGAAAGTGGTGAAATTTTTGCATTAGGTCGCGTATACAGAAAGAAGAAATGAATTAACACGGTTCTCTAGATGAGAAATTTTGATAAACTTTTATAGCATAGGTAGTGGAGCTGGTTTGGTTGATACAACGGTGTACAAGAAAAAATTCCTCGCTCTTGCCTCCTTAACTTTGACCAACGGCGCGCGCGACTACTAGCAAGCCTCCATATTGGCTTTACCCGATGCACATGCATTGCCCTATAAGTCAGTGTTTAGTTCCCCAAAAGTCTTTAAAATTTTTGCATCGCAGACCGTGTCACCTCTCACAGAACATGTTTCCCGATGTAAAAATTTCACCACTGTCACCCAAAATTTCACCAACTAAATGACGGTGACTGAGTCTGGAATGTTGAAGTTGGAACCACCGGATCGAAACTCTATCCTATCATGAACCTCTACTCGCAAAATCAATATAGCAAGCGCTCACTCAGAGCGCGCACGATCCGACCGCATCCTAAGCCCCCCACATGAGCGGACCCCACATTTTCTTTTTTTCTTTTTTTCATTCAATAAAATTTTCTTCTGCGTAAATTATGCACACAACTTTGTTATTGCAGAAAAAGTTATACGCACAACTCGTCATTAAAAAAAAAGTTATGAACACAACTTATCGTTAGAGAAAAATTATACGCAAAAGTTATTCTTCAAACATTTGCGCTTATAAGTTGTACGCATAAGTTATGCGCGACATCAAACTTATACTTAAACATTATCTGACCAAAATTTATAATTCGCAGTTATGTGTCCAAGTTGTGTGTATAAGTCTAAAAAATAATTAACTTCAAAAAGTCTGAAAAATAAAAAAGATGAAACTGATGTTTGAAAAAAATTACGTGCATAAGTCATTTTTCTAAAAAACATTGTGCATACAAGTTGTATGCATAAATCATGCACGTTGGCTAGTGCCAAAGTTATGCTTAACAATTATTTGAAAAAATTTATATCTCGAAGTTATGCGTCGAAGTTATGTGTATAAGTTATGTTATTCCAGAAATGGAAAGTTGTGGGAATAAAAATTTTCCAAAAAAGAAAAGCTCGAAAGGGGGAACAGAGTGGCTGAATCGATCGCTACCCCGCGCCCCTAGCGAGCGCTCGCTAATTAGCGTGACCCGCCTCTACTCTCTAGCACCACCCATCGGTTCTCCTTGCATAGTAGCCTCTCCTCCTCCACTAACCGTCCCTGTCGCTAGGGGAGGGTATGAACAAAGGTCATGTCATCCTCTAAGATCTACACACTCTTGTAGCTTCTATTCCATCAGGCCCTGTTTAGTTCGTGAGTGAAACTTTTGGGTCCTCTTTAAAGGTTTATTAAGAGTATTGAACGTAGACTAGTTACAAAAATAATTACATGAATGGACCGGAAAGTACGACACGAATCCATTAAGTCTAATTAATCCATCATTAGAGATTGGTTATTGTAGCACGATGTTGTCTAATCATGACATAATTAGGCTCGTTAGATTCGTTTCGAAAATTAAGGTAGGGGTTGTAGAATGAATTTTGTCATTAATCTACATTTAATACTCCTAATTAGTGTCCGGAGATTGATGTGACAGATAGTTGGTGAAATTTTGGGAACTAAACAGAACCAGTTATAACATATGGTTTGATGTTATCGAGGCTTTTGATTCTATTCAATAATTCATGAAGAGATCAAGATGCTTCGTGAAAGTAAGTGACGAGCTTAGAAGAGAAGTGCTGCCAAGGTTGAGCTTTGAGAGCGCGCTCTTGACGATCTTGAGCGGAAGTAGCATAAACACAAGGAGGTGGATGGTAGCCATGGTGCCCGGTGATGGTTTAGTGGAGCTCGGCGACCACACCACAGTGGTGTGCTCATTTCATGGAAGGTGAGTAAGGGGACTGAAGTAAAAAAAAGAAAGAAAAAAGTCACAGACCCACCTACTATAGAAACTCTTTGAGTTAAGGGTTAGAAATTATTATTGTTGGAGGCATTTATAAGATCTTAAAAAATAAGAACAGCCGCATTTAACTTTTGATTAGAGTATGGTGCATTGGTGTCATGTTCATTATTTGACAACACACATGTAGTTCCATCTTAAAATTTACCTCCAAACACTCAACAGCAAGCTCGACATGTTCCAAGACACTCACTTCAAGAGACATGATGCTATTTTGTTTGAGCTATACAAAATTCAAGTGGTGATAGGAGGGGCATGTGCTCCCCTACAAAATTTGGGACGAACACATTACAATTTTTTACACATCGTCCATCAGTATGGGAAGAGCCTCCTGAGCTTGTCTCGGTGGGGTTTGCCAGCCACTGGATATCAATACTAAGATATCAACACTAGACTAGACTGGAGACTGGAGAGGGCTACGAACAAACAAGCAAAAACGTAAAGTGAGCAGAAGAAAATACAAATTAAAACAAGCAAAAATGTAAGGTAGGCGCAAAAAAATACAAATTAAATGGAAGACTACACTAGAGACAAGTAGAATGAAAACTTCTTTAAATGCTATGTAAAAAGCTCATGCTAATCCTAGAGGGAGTTAGAGATAAATGCATATGCCGGTGGTGGCCACCTTCTCCTTGGCTCCTTTAGGGAGTGTGCCGTCGTGGGTCCAAGATGACAACATGCTGATGGTGAGGGAAAGGGCATGTTCTTTTTTTTTTAAAAAAAAAGAAAGGGCATGTGACCCCCACCCCCCCCCACCACCACCACTCCACACCAAAATTTGGATCGAACAAATTACAAAATTTTACACATCGTCCATTGTCGTGGAAAGAGTCTTTTGAGCTTGTCGGTGAAGTTTGCTATCCACATAAAAAACAGACAGGCCGCCGCGGCCACCGACGAGAGCGCGATCAGCCAGCCAAAGTGTGCGGCGTCCCTGGCTACCACGCACTGCCACTCCCATCATGGCTAGGTCGGCGAGGCTGGCCACGGCGATCTCCGTGGCGCTGATCAGCTTCGCCTTCTCCATTGGGTTCCCGTCTGCACCACCTGCAGGACGATCACGATGTACGCCATGTGCGATGTGCCCCAGCCGCTATGCCACCTGCGTCCCGGTGGCACGGAAGACACACTGGTTTCGGTACTGACATGGCTGAACTTGTGACTCATGTATAAGTGTAAGTGGCCTGACATTGAGGATGCCGATCTCCTTGACAAGGTTTGAGACCATGAACGTCGCGAGGATCCCCATCACTGCCGACGACCTGCCGAACACGCCGAGCGCCGAGGCGCTCACGCCTGCCAACGAGAGCGAGCGACATGGACAAGGAGCACCCGTGACGTGAGCTCGATGAACACTGAAGTGAAGAGTAGAGGATCAGCAACTGGAACTCGTTGCACGTACCGTGGTGGATAGGGCTGGACCGTGAGCCAGAAACTCGTGAGCTGGCTCAACTCGTTCATAGCTCGGCTCGACTCGGCTCGACTCGATTAATTTTTTAACGAGCCAAGCAACTATTTTTGCTCATTTTGTTAATGAGCTGGCTCGAGCCAGCTCGCAAGCTGCTCGCGAGCCAAACGAGCTAGAAAATTCTAATTTCAATATAGAAAACTGAGCTATCAAAGTTGAGCTGAGCCATTGAAGCTATGCCAAACCTGTCTAAGTGCTACATGTGTGTGTAATTTTATCATTTACAACTTTATAATTATTATTTTTAAAAACTTTATATGTACTCAGAGGTTAATTTTAAATTTACATACAGCTCGCAAGCCTAACGAGCTGGCTCGAGCTACTAACGAGCCAAGCCGAGCCAACCTTTTTGCTCGTTTTGTTAACGAGTCAAGCCGAGCTGGCTTGTCACCTTAACGAGCCAGACCGAGCCGAGCCGAGCCAAGCCGAGCTGGCTCGGCGTCCAGCCCTAGTGGTGGATGAGGAACGTGGTCATGAGGACGCCGGGGGCGAGCGCCAAGTCGAAGCAGACGAGCACGTAGGGTCGTAGGCGATGCTCGCTGGATGCCGCTGGGAGGACCGGCTGTCGGAGGTACTCCGTCCAGCCGTGCCTGATTGTCGTCCAGGCTCTTCAACTGCAATTGCAGGGAAACAAAGTTTACTGCTACTATACTAGTCTACTACATACTACACTTTCTTGTTCATCAGGTAAAGCATTCGCAGACCACACTGCGCTAGCTAATTCGGCCATTCCCTCAGAAGACCGTTTAGTTCGTGAAACTTTTGGTGAAAGTGATGAAATTTTTACATTAGGAAACGTGTTTTGTGAGATGTGACACGGTGTGCGATATGAAAATTTTAAAGATTTTTGGGAACTAAACATAGCCTGCTGACATTCTTGCGTGTTGGTGTTTGATATAAAAGTAGGAAATTCTTACGTGTCCATGACGTCGTATCTGCCTTGACCTGCCCGCAATTCATATGCGAATGCGACCACACATGTCTACGCGCATGCTTATTTATTATTTAATCGTAAGTACCACGGCACCCGTCGAGGATAGATAACATGGCAGTGTTTGGTAGGAGATGAAAAAAATTTCATCCTCTATTAAATGTTACTTTAACCACTTATTAAGATTATTAAATAAAGTCAGTTTCAAAACTACTTTCACAATCCTGAGCAAAATCACGAGATGAACCTAATGAGGTCTTTGACCGCATGATTAGAGCATAGTTATTGTAGTATTACGGTAGCAAATCGCTAATTAATTATGTTCATTAGATTTATCGCGCAAAGTTACACTAATATGTGAAAAGGTTTTGCAAATAAACTTCATTTGGTGCTCCATGCGTACAAGATTCTCTTTTCATGACATTTTTTTCCTGAGCAACCAAACACGGTGACTACCAGACAGACATGCCTGGCGAAGACATCACGGTGCACGTGGAGTGGCTGGCGCGGCGCCTGACGCAGCAGCAGGAGGACGCTGCGGCGACGGAGCAGCACCGGGTGAACACCCACCGCGTGTCCCGCGTCCCGGACCACCTCCGCGTTCATAACCGGGACGCCAACACGCCGGGGCTCGTCGCCATCGGCCCGCTTCACTCCTGGGACGCCGAGCGCCGCCTCCGCCCGGCGAACCGGCTCAAGATGGCCTACCTCAACAGCCTCATCTCCCGCGGCCACCCCGACGCCTCCCGCCACCTAGAGGTCATCCATGTACGCCGCCGAGGACGTCGACGACATCCGCGCCGAGGACTTCATCCAGATGCTGGTGCTCGACGGCTGCTTCATCCTCGAGCACCTCGTCGACGTCAGCCACGGGCAGGGAGGAGCCGTCGCTGCACGCCACGCCTTTCGGCCCCGCGCAGCTGTCGGTGGACCTCGTCCTCGCCGAGAACCAGATCCCCTTGTTCGTCCTCGTCGACCTCATCCGCAGCACCAGGCTGCCGGAGTTCGAGTCCTTAGGTTACGACCCGCCAGTCCTGCTCATGAAGCTGGTCCTCTACTACCTCGGCGGCGAGAGGGGCCGCGACATGAGCGAAGTGCTGCCGCCGGCGAACGCCGTCAGCCACATCCTGCACCTGCTCCACGCCATGGTCGCCGTGGCGCGCACCAGCTGGGAGCCTCCGCCAGTCTTACGCAAACGACTCTGCAAGGTGCTGGACACATGGTGCAGGGGTTCGCCCAACTTCTGTGGCTCTCGCCGCTGCTGCTGGTGGCGCTGTTGTTACACCCAACCCTGCCCGAGGAATGCACCTGGAGGGCGAGGTACGGTCCACTGGACGTGCCATCGACGGGTCACGGGTGACATGATGGGGATGCGGGTGCGGTTCCAGAAGGCGCGCGGCGGGAGCAGGAGCAAGGCCGCCGCCGGCTTCGCGTCGGTGCTGGGCCCGGTGCCGCTGGCCGTGAGGCTGGAGCCCGAGGGCGTGCTGCTGCTACCGCAGCTGCAGATCGAGTTCCGGACTGCGCCGCTGCTGCTGAACCTGATGGCGTTCGAGCAGTCGGCGGAGCAGCGCGCCGGGGACGTATCGGCGTACGTCTGGCTCATGGCGAAGCTGGTGCAGTCATCGGAGGACGCGGGGGTGCTGGTGGCGGCGGAGGTGGTGCAGAGCGGAATGGCTGGGAGCGGGAGCAACGAGGACGTGGCGCGCTTCTTCCGGCGTGTGGGTGAGGCAAGCGAGGCGGCCGGGATGCTGGAGCAGAGCTACCTGCGGGAGATGCTCGAGGGGCTGAGAAACCGGACCTGGTAGTCTGGTACCCGCTTTTGACGAAGCGAGCCGACGTGCAGCGCTACTATTCTCCAGACCTACGCATCCTTGAAGCAAAAGCCGTGAAGATGTCAACAAGCCGGGTGGTGTTGGAGCCCCACGACAAATGCTTTTTATGAGTTGACCGTTCTAATTTACTACTTTCTCAGTTCCAAAATCCAAATAATAATTCTTTAAACTTTTTCGACCCGGTGTATGACTGTTTATCTTATTCATAAAATTATGCAAAATGTCACATTTTTGTTGGGACTTATTATTGATAAAAATTCTTCTGCAATGGTCTAAATTTAAATATATTTGTACAAAGTTTAAAAATAAAACGAGCGGTCAAATTAAATTTGAGATAAAAAAAGTCAAACGAATTATAATTTAGAATGGATGGAGTATTCATAGTGGATTTATTTTATATAAAACTTATCTTACATTTATCAACAATATGTGATAATATTTACCATACTGAATAAATTCAGACCCTCCGTATATCAATATTATCAAAGGTCTGAGTACATCACAATCCCGTTGCATTCTTGAAGCACTTTGAAGATTTAGCGGGACAAAGTACTCCAAGATCACCAAAACTACTCACGCGAGGATCTGAAAAAGTACTCGAGGATGGCTACTCTCGACTGCAAAATGCTTAGAAGCGTGTTGGGGATATATTCCGAGTACCTACAAGAAAGGAAGAAGGCATACTTTTACTAGAATTCTTCTGTATTTCTACTAGGACTCATACCATGTAATCCTATCATGACTCCTACTTTGTAACTGATTAGTAACCCGTCCCTTAGAGTATATAAAGGAGGTCAAGTACCTAGATCGGTATATGAGGCCAAGACCTCATCATAGGCTCAATATGTGGTCTCATAAGCTCTCATACCTCAACACCCAAGCGAAGGGTGCAAATATAGGCACCCCAAACAAAACATAAGTTATTACGCTACTCTAACGGCCCGAATCTGTATAAATTTGTGTCTTATATCCTCACTTTTACCTTTGAGTTTCACGTATGAGCACCCCCCCCACACCGACCACTACATAATTTACTACCTCGAGCACCCTTTAATATGTTGTTGGGTATAAAACTCCGACACTCAACGACCATCTCATTTTATGGAGGTGAGTAAGGGTATTGAAAGTAGAGAAAAAAGTGAGTCACAGGACACCTACCATAGAAACTTTGGGTTAAATCTTAGAAGTTACTATTGTTGGAGACATAAGTCTTAGAATAAGGGCAGTCGCATTTAATCTTTTGGTTGGAGTTTGGTATGACCGTTGACCATTTGACGACACAGTTGTAGCTCCACATCATAAAAACCGCATCCAAACATTCAACGACAATATGTTCCAAGTCACTTCACATCAAGAGCCTTGAATGAAGAACAGATGAGCAGGCACCGAGAACCTACCTGCGGGATGCCAAGGCTGGCGGGAGAGACTTTCATTTCCTGAAAGCTCTTTCGAGACAACAGAGTCCATGATTTTAAGTAACAGCTAAGAAAACAAATTCTCGATGTGGAACAGGTGAATCTTCAGGACAGCAGGTCGTCCTTCTGGGCATCTGGACGAAGTGAAGTCTCCAGAAGCTAGTGGACCAAAGCGCAAGCCGGCATTCGTGAAGTCTCACTGAAGATGGAGCGGTGATGTCACAAAGGCGGTCTTCTTCATCTGGTAAGCTCCACCCATGGATCTCTCGAAGCTCAACTTTCAGCTTGGCGCGGATTTCTCCGCCAAGGTGCTCTCTCTGCTTGGCTCTTCTGTCTCTGTCGCCCCGGATCCAGCAGGCTCCAGCTTTCACCTGTTGGTTTCTTTCAGTCGCAATCGCTTTCGTCTCATTGAAGATGCAGTGGCATCCTGCTTGCAGTCGGTTCTAGGGAGAATCGCTGCGCATTTCTCCCCTTTTCTTCTCGAGGATCAAATCTTCAGGTTCACAGTTGCCTCGAAAAAAGTTGGTTTTCTGACTCTGGGCCTGAGCCCCATTGCTTCGGAGTTCTTCAGGATTTCTTTCTTCTTGTGCAATGATTCGGGTTTTCAGAAGGCATTATCTTTTGCCAAGTCGGAATCTGGACCTTCATACTCTTGGAAGCCTTCACAATCCAAGAAATCACGGGGCTCTTTTGCTGATATTGCCAAGGCTGGATCCTCTATTCTGACAGGAGCCAATTCGAGTCCTTTGGGATCGTCTCACAATAATGCTCGCCATGCTCCGAATCGGATTCATCGCAATGCTGGATCTTCTTCTTCGATTCCTCTGAAATCAGTTTTTGATCGACTGGTTTTTCCAAGGAAATCAGTGTTTCAGCGTTTTGGTAACTCAAATCCGGTCGAAAATGTTCAAACTCAGCACAGTCAACGGGCTCCATCGGTTCACGGGTCAAAAGGCCCAGGCTTTTCGCGGCCCAATACTGTTCCGGATTCGGATATCTTTTGTGTCAGGTGCTTATCTCCCAACCACTCAAGAATTCACTGTACAAACAAAGTCAAATGCTGGCAGTGTAAAAAATTGGGGCATGTTTCTAAGGATTGTGAAGCCCTGCACAGTCTCCAAAACTTCTGCATTAAAGCTTTGGCGGCTGGTAATCACTTCTCCCCTAGCTACTCAACTACTGCATTGTCGCTTGGCCCTGGGGTAAACTGGTTTAAGGGTGTACATATGACAAGTGGGCCCAGCACTAGCGCGCCGCCCCTCTTCCCTCTAGTCCGCACGGCTGCTGGGCACCCAAGACTCTCGGACCCTTCACCTTCCGAAGCCACTCCTCACTGTGCACAAGAAAACCCTAGTGCCACTGTAGCGAGCGCCGGCGACGAGGCGCCCTCCTCCACTGAGATGGCCTTCCTGGATGTTGATCCAACCCCGATGCTCCTCTCAGGCTTCTCTCGAGTTCTCGTCCCTGGAAGGCAGAAGTACGTCAGAGTTGTGACTGCAAGACCAAGGCCCGCCAATTTGGATTTGGCGATCGTCACCATCACCAACCCTCCCCATGGTGAGTTCCCCTATGCGGAAGCCCGCAATCGCATTCTTGGGTTGATCGAGGGTGTGTATGAGCTGAGAGTCACTGATATTTAGCGCAGCCCTTTTGCTAGATGCCAGGCCTTTGTTCGTCTTGCTCGTGTTTCAGACAGGGATAGTCTTGTGCATTTCAGTCCACATGTTCATCTTGGTCTGAACTTTGAAGTAGTCAATCACAATAGGGGGCCGAATGCTAGGAGGGTTCTTTTCAACAGAGAATGCTGGCTGATGCTCATTGGGTTCCCGGTTGACAGTAGAAGCGTTGAAGATATTAGGGATGCCATTAAGTCTTTTGGGCGGCTGATCTTGTGGAAGAAGGATGATGTCCTTGCAAGGATCATCATCAAGGCCAGGGTGACAACTTTAGAAGATGTATCTCACTATTTGGTGTTCTCAGATGGGGATGACTTTGAAGGCACGTCCTTGACAGTGCAGTGTGAAATCTTGCAGCAGGACATGCTGGGGGGGCATTTGCAGGATGAAGACATTCCCCCTGGTGGCCCCGGAGACGACTTTGTTTTTCCTGGCTTTGGTCAGAACCACCAGCAGGTGATGAATCATGAACAGTTGATGCAGGCTCAACCGCACCATATGCAGATTGGTGACAACCAGATGGTCCCAGACCTAAATGTTCCCCTCAATGATCTTGAGCAGGGAAATGGAAATGCAGAAGAAGACCTACCCATTCCAGAGCCGGGAGCAGTTGAACAAATGGAAGGAATTGAGGAACTACATGGAGAGCAGGAACACAATGGGATTGATATTCCTCAGGAACCAGTGGAGATGGATTTGGACCTTTCCATGTCCCCACCTCTCCCAACCCCAGCATCAAGTTCTGGTGTCCCCTCCTCTGATGGAAGTAGCTCAGTCAACCAACCACCCACCATTGTGTTGGGTATGCAAGCCCTGAACCAGAACACTGTACAGATTAATGCTGCAGAGCCAGGACATGTGGTAATGGGAGCCCATGGCATCCAAACTGATGACAGTGGATTGATCAATGAGCACCAAGGAAACATTCAGGATAATGAGAACCTCAATGAGCAGCTGCAAGATGACCCAATGGAGAATGCCCCAGAGCTTATTGGTCAAGAAGTTGCACACCCTGCAATTCAGGACCCTGTCCTGGACAATGTTGATCCGGTGGGCATTCAGAATGAGGAAGAACAGGACCCCCAGGCAGATCAGCATCTAGAGGTCAATGCATTTGTTTTCCCTGATTTTTTGCCGGCCATGCATCAAATGGGCCCAATCCCTGAAGCTCCAGTCAATGTCAATGTTAACCTCAATATGGCATTCACTAATTTTCATCTTCCTACTGGAAGTGTTCCTGGAGGAGAGGCCTTCTTTGGGCCCCAGCTGCACATGGCAAAGCCCAAGCCTTATGTCTACCGGTTTTGGGCCAAACATTTCTCGTCTGTTGGTTGTCCTGAACATGTAGTGCACATCCCTGCAGAGTGGGCTACTTTCTTCACAGTGATGCTGCTTTCTCCTACACAATTTGAGTGGGCCAAGAACTTCCTCTCCTCTCCATCCTGGAAGCTCATGATAAGTTGTGCCAGTTCCTCTGAGATGATGTCGTTTGCCTTGCCATCCTCCTGCCCTCAGAATGCAGCAGTTACTTGTGACTCAATCCTGCAGTTGACTGACAATGATGCCTCATAGTCTGGCTCCAACCGCAATAAGCATGGGGGCCTGCAGAATTCACTGGTGGAAGCCACTAATGCAGCTGCAAAAACCACTCCTGTGGTGGAAACTGAGGCCAGAAGAAGCCCAAGAATTAGAAACAAGAATGTGGGGTTTAAGCACAATAGCTGTGCAAGCAAAAATTGCCTAGCATGTACTGATGTCCCTCCTTCCATCCCTCCCAAGGTTCTCAAGAAGGTAGGTGAGGACTTCTGCAAAATCAGTGCAGACAAGCTCAATGATGCAACCATTAGTGGCAAATCCAAAGGGAAGCTGGCAGTGGGTACCAAGCTGATATCGGAGGAAGCATCCACATCCTCTCCCAAGAAGATCAAGGGGAAGCAGAAGAAAGCTAATGATGCCCCAGAGGCCCATGAGGCCAGTAAGAGGAACAAGAAGCAGTAGAAGCCTAGATGCTTCTTTCTTTACTTTAAAAAACCCTTTTAATTAATGTTTACTATGGAACCTTTCTTAATAGCTTGTAAGGTGTTGGGAGTTAATCTTGGGCTTTTGCTAGCAAACTGTTGCTCAGACCTGGTGATCTATGGTTTAATCTTGTGGTGTGGTCTTTCATTTGTCTCTTGTTCCCCTCTGGCTGTGTGCTATGCATATAGCCCTGATTTTCATTGCATCTCTCTACATTATGAATCCTGATAAGAAGAATAGGAACTGGGTGGTCCTCTGTTGGAACATTAGGGGCATAAACTCAGAAGGGAAGTGGAATGCAGTGAAGAGCAAAATTTCAGAATGTAGATGTGATATCCTCTGCTTACAGGAAACCAAAAGGGAGTTTTGTGATGCTCTTTACCTTAAAAATTTTTGCCCCAACAGGTTTGATGACTTTGTTTACCGCCCCTCAGTTAGGAATTCTGGTGGCACCTTAGTGGCATGGGATAGCTCTAAATTTGAGGGGCATCTGTCTTTTCAGAATGAATATGCACAATATGTGGAATTTTCTTGCAAGCTCACTGGGGAAATTTGGATGCTCACTAATATTTATGCACCTTGCACTTCTGAGGGGAAAGTTGCTTTTCTTCATTGGTTCAAGAACATTGACATGCCAGATGATGTCAAGTGGCTCATTGTGGGTGATTTTAACCTTATCAGATCACCAGAGAATAGAAACAAAACTGGAGGGAACTGTCAGGAGATGTTGGCTTTCAATGATCCTATCAGCAAATTGAGGTTGGTTGAACTCCCTTTAAGAGGCTGCAAATTTACGTGGACCAACAAACAGCCTAACCCCCTTTTAGAAAGGCTCGACTGGTTCTTCACTTCCAATACCTGGACCTCCTTCATGCCAAACTCATTTGCTACTGGACTCTCTAGGGAAACATCTGACCATTCTCCTTGTGTCATCACAGCTACTACCAAAGTCCCAAGGCCACATGTTTTTAGGTTTGAAAACTATTGGCTCGATCATGAAGATTTCATACCAGTGATGCATCAGGGCTGGAATGTACATATCCAACAGGTTGACAGTGCAAAAAAGATTAGTGCCAAGTTTAAAAACCTGAGGAAAGTCCTTAAGATTTGGAAATCCAATTTGCCCAACCTTGCAGCTGCTATTCACAACTGCAAGGAAATGATCCTATTCCTGGATTGTTTTGAAGAAGCAAGGGATCTCACCCTGGAAGAATGGAACTTTAGGAATATCCTAAATGAGCACCTATCTACCCTCCTCCAGCAACAAAAGACTTACTGGAAACAGAGGAGCACGATCAATTGGGTCAAATTTGGTGATGAATGTACTGCTTTCTTTCACGCTAATGCTTCTATTAAACACCGAAGAAATTACATTACCACCCTTTCTGATGATTTGGGTCAGGAGGTCTCCCATCATGAAGGGAAAGCTGATCTCCTATGGTCCTCATTTAAAGCAAGGATGGGGGTGTCTGAATTCACCCATCTGTACTTTGACCTTCAGGACCTGATACATAGAGATGAGGATCTGGATTGGCTGGAGAGTCCCTTTTCTAGGGAAGAGATTGATAAAGTGGTAGCTGATCTCCCCAATAACAAATCCCCAAGGCCAGATGGTTTCAATGGTGAATTTCTTAAGAAATGCTGGCCTTTAATAGCTGAGGATTTTTATAAGCTGTGTGAGGATTTCTTTGTTGGTAACTTTTGCCTGAGAAGCATCAACTCTTCCTACATTACCCTTCTTCCAAAATGTGATAACCCCTCCAGAGTTGGTGACTTCAGACCCATTTCATTGCTGAACTCATCCATCAAACTTTTAACCAAGCTGCTGGCAGAAAGGCTCCAACAAGTCATCTTGAGACTCATTCATGCCAATCAGTATGGATTTATCAGGTCAAGATCAATACATGACTGTCTAGCATGGGCTTATGAGTATCTTCATATTTGCAAAGGTACCAAAAAGGAAATGGTCATTCTGAAGCTGGATTTTGAAAAGGCTTTTGACAAGATTGAGCACCAAGTCATCCTGGATATCATGAGACACAAAAGCTTTGGAAACAGATGGATAAATTGGATTAGGGAGATATTGTCCTCAAGAACCTCATCTGTCCTTCTCAATGGTGTCCCTGGGAAGGTCTTTCATTGTAAAAGGGGAGTGAGGCAAGGTGACCCATTGTCCCCTCTGCTTTTTGTCCTTGCAGCTGATCTCCTGCAAAGTGTGGTCAATGATGCAAAGAATAGAGGCCTCCTGAATTTGCCAATCTCTCACCATGCAGGACTTGACTTTCCCATTGTTCAGTATGCAGACGACACTCTTCTGGTGATGGAGGCCTGTCCTGCTCAGCTTCTTCTCCTCAAGAATCTCTTACACACCTTTGCTGCATCGACTGGGTTAAAACTTAATTACAGCAAATCAGTCATGGTTCCCCTCAATATTTCGGAGGAAAGACTTCAGGAGCTTGCCAATCTTTTTGGATGCTGTTGACATTTCTTAACGCAACTTCCAAAGAATAGATCTAGAATCCATTCTAAGCAATGGCGCAAGAAATGTTGGTTGGTATAAGATAAGTCTACAGAAATATTATGGTAGATAATCCGCAAGCGCACAGATACCTGTGAGCATTTCACCCGGGGTGATGGGTTTTAAAATATCGTATCCACAGGGAAGATGGATGGATGTAACAACAGACATAGGGATGGCAATAGACTACTTTATGGACTTTGATGGAATGGCACATATTTTAACAGGGGTAAGCCAAATGATAAAGTAATGATAAATCAGACAGGCAGAGGCACATGTGGAGCATAGAACATACTATTCTTAGTCTAGATTAGAATTGGATTTACTTAAGAGACACAATTCTATATAGCATACAAAGACTGAGTTATTCATCTATTCTAATGTAGCATATCATCACATATAGCATAGTCATGGATAAATGTGAACACCCCGAAGATTACCGAAGAAGATCAAGGACGAAACTTGATCCTCCCAAGAATCATTGTTCGACTAGTCTTATACTCGGGGGGTGGACTGCAAAGGACTCAATAGGCCTGTCACGCCCACGATCTACCACACGACCCGGAGTATAAGGTGAATCCGCAAGTAAATTATATCTAAGCACCATGCTTACATACTTTCTACTACCTAGCATACGCGCGTAATATACTAGGAGCTCTACGAATAAGTGCGTAGACTTATCATTAATCATGACTATATCAAATATACTACTAGAATAAAGTAAGAACTTAGCAATTGCACACATAACATTGAAATAGCATAAAGTCATTGAGAAACAATATAAGAACTGAATCTTGATAACTTACAGATCTGGAACTGGAGCAAAACTCAACTCTACTCGAATCTGACTCTCTATCTAGAGCTAGGTTCTTGATCTAGAAATTAGATCTTGAACTATGAAGTAGCTATCCTATCTCTGATGTATCATCTTCTTCTCCTGTCTTGGCCTGATGATGATGATCTTCTGAGAGATGCATACCATGCCCTAGGGGGGGGGTCTGGGGTTGCTTATATAGCCCGGAGGGATAATCCGTCGCCGTAGGATCAAACCGACCTAAACAAGTGGTTTAGATTAACCCTAAGAGGCGGTGGAGGAACCTTCCCGAAACAGGGCCTAATCGGGGCCAGGGGGAGCCCGATCGGCCTCCCTATAGGGCCGGTCGGCCTGGGCTGGGCCCCGGCTGGGCTCCGCCTTCGCGTGTGGGCCTCTTGTCCCTTCTAGATGCATATTTTCTTGGAGCCCACTTCGGTTGAGTTCGGGAGTCTTCTGGAGCCTTCTAGAATTCATTCTTTTCGCATTTTCCTGAATAGTCCCTGAAAATATATAATTCACCAAAACTCGTGGAATTCATTAGTCCAAGGCCCTATACTACTGTTGATTTATCTTTTGGTCCTTTTTCATGTATTGTTGATGCATAAAAATAAGAGTTAGTGAGCATCAACAGATGCCAGAAAGGGTCTCTCCCATTTACATATCTGGGTCTGCCACTGGGAACCACCAAACCAAACATACAGGATTTCATGCCCCTGATGCAAAGGATAGAAAGAAGGCTCTCCTGCACTTCTATGTTTCTTTCCCAAGGTGGCAAGCTAGAACTGGTTAACTCAGTATTCTCATCTTTTGCGGTATTTTACATGGCCGCCCTCAAGCTACACAAAGGAGTTATTAAGCAATTAGATCGTTACAGGAAACACTGCCTTTGGAGAGGTGCAGATCTTAACTCTAAAAAGCCCTGCAAGGCGGCCTAGCCTATAGTATGCCTTCCCAAAAAGCAGGGAGGCTTAGGAGTCATTAATCTCTCCATCCACAATGAAGTCATGCTCCTGAAATACCTACACAAATTCTTTTCTAAGGCAGATATCCCATGGGTAAATCTTGTCTGGGAAACTTACTACAGAAATGGCAAACTGCCAGGACAACACAAGAAGGGCTCATTCTGGTGGAGGGACTTAGTTAAACTCCTGGACAAATTCAAAGGCTTTGCCACGGTCACCATTGGAGATGGCTCAACAGTACTCTTCTTGAAGGATAAATGGGAAGGACAAACCCCAGAACAAGCCTACCTTGAGTTATTTTCTTTTGCAAAGAAGCCTAATATCACCTTCCAAAGTGCAACTTCACTGCCCAACCTGCTGGCACACTTCGATTTGCCTCTGTCAGTCCAAGCTCATAACCAGTTTTCAGAGCTGCAAGATAAGATTGACATTGTGAACATGGGGACTGATCCTGATTCTTGGATATATACTTGGGGATCTTGCAACTTCGCCACATCCAAAGCCTACAAAGCCCTAATTGGACACGCTGAGGCTCATCCCATTTATAGGTGGCTCTGGAAATCTAAATGCCAAACGAAGCACAAGGTCTTCTTCTGGTTGCTCCTTAAAGACAGGCTAAGCACAAGGGACTTGCTGACTAGGAAAAATATGGAGCTTGATAGCAACACCTGTGACTTATGTATCCTTCAGAAAAGGGAAACCATGTCACATCTTTTCTTGAGATGCAACTTTGCAACGGCCTGTTGGCAAGCCATCGGGGCGGCTGTTCCAACAACCAGGACTCCAGTTCAGATTTTTAACAGAATAAGAAGGAAACTTGGAGTGACCTTCTTCATGGAAATCGTTGTCCTCATGGCTTGGAGCATCTGGACCGTCAGAAATGACTGGGTGTTTAACAACCTTGATCCATCAGTGCAACGCTGCAAGGACAAATTTGCTGGGGAGTTCTCTTTGCTTCTTCATAGGGCCAAGCCTGACAAAGCTTCAGTTATGAATGTCTGGTTACAGACTCTGTAAATTGTTTTGCCTTGTCTTGTTGTTTCCTTTTCCCTTCCACCTTTCCTTTGTTCTTCGCAACTTTTAATCCTTTAATAAATTTTCAGTAGGGGCCTTGGCCCCTCCTGTTTCCCTCAAAAAAAAGAGAGTGTGGCCTGGTGTATGCCGTCCGCACGTCGACACTAACTATCTCGTCACTCAACACTTTGCGGTGGTGTCGGGTACTGTTGCCGGCCTTAACAGGCGAGGACATACATGCTGGTGGTGAGAGAAGGAGGGTGTCGTCGTCTAAGTTCAAAAAATGGAAAGATAAAACTGATGTTTGAAAAAAGTTATGCTTAAAGCTATTTTTTTTCAAAAAATTGTGCATGCAAGTTGTATGGATAAATTATGCACGCGGACTAGTGTCAAAGTTGTGCTTAAAAATATTTAATACAAATTTATAATTCAAAGTTATGCATCAAAATTATGTGTATAAGTTGTGATGATATTCTAAAAATAGAAAGTTGTGTCCATAAAAAGAAAAGAACAGATGGGAGGCTGTAGCTGTCTGAGGACCGCGCGCTCCAAACGCTCGTTCGCTAGTTAGCACCTCTCCTGGTGTGCCGTCGCTCGTTAACACTAACTATCTCGTCACTCAACGCTTTGCGACGGTGTCAGGTGCCGTTGTCAGCCTTAACGGGCGAGGACATGCTGGTGGTGAGGGAAGGAGGGTGCCGTCGCCAGCCCCAATGGGCGAGGACATGCCGGTGGTGAGGAAGGGGCATGTGCCCTCTTACCAAAATATGGATCGAACACATTACAAAATTTTGCACATTTTGTCTATCATCGTGGGAAGAGCCTCTTTAGCTCGTCGGTGGGGTTTGCCAGCCACGCGCAGAATAGGCAGGCAGCCGCGGTCACCGACGCCGCCGAGAGCGCGGCCAGCCAGCCGAAGTGCGCGGCGTCCTTGGCTACCACGGCCACGCCCATCATGGCGAGCTCGGCGAGGCTGGCCACGGCGATCTCCGTGGCGCCGATCAGCTTCGCCTTCCCCATCGGGTTCCCCGTCTGCACCACCTGCAGGCCGATCACGCTATACGCCATGTGCCCCAGCCGCGACGCCACCTGCACCGCGCAACGCAAAATGATCGTAAAAAGGGGGAAAACGTACGGGGCTCAAGCTATGTCCGTTCCGTCCATGGCGAGATGTGGATGAGGAGGCGGTGGCCTTACGATCAAGCCAAGGAAGACGAAGAGGGTGCCTTGGTGTGAGATGGGGCCGGTAAGGAAGACCAGCGCAGCCGCGCCGAGGAGCGCGCTCTGAGCGATCAGCCCCGCCGCTCCGGCCTGCGTCACGGTGGAACGGAAGACACTGGTTTCAGAACTGACATGACCGAACTCGTGATTCATGATGTAAGTGGCCTGACCTTGAGGATGCCCAGCTCTTTGACAAGGTTTGGGACCATGAACGTCGCGAGGATCCCCATCACCGCCGACGACCCACCGAACACGCCGAGCACCGACGCGCTCACGCCTGCCAACGAGAGCGAGCGCCATGGACAGGGAGCACCCGTGAGCTCGATGATCACTGAAGTGAAGAGTAGAGGAGCAGCAACTGGAAGCTGTTGCACGTACCGTGGTGGATGAGGAACGTGGTCATGAGGGCGCCGGGGGCAAGCGCGACGTTGAAGCAGACGAGCACGTAGGCGAGGCTCGCCGGGAGGACCGGCTGCCGGAGATACTCCGTCCAGCCGTGCCTGATGGTCGCCCAGGCCGTTTCAACTGCCATCACAGGGGAACAAAGTTTACTGCTACTACTAGTCTGCTACATACTGCACTTAAGCGGCCTACAGTTTCAGGCCTTGTTACCTGTTTTCTTGATGCTGAAAGCAGAAGCTGCGTGGGTGCTTCCATGTTCAGAGGGCTCGAGCGAGCACAGATTAGCAGAGTGATCGAAGATGCCGCCGGCGAGCCGATTCATTGCACCACCAAGAAATAACTGTAGAACAGGCCAGGGATTGATTCAGACCTTCTGAAACTGGTGACAACGCCGGCAGAATGGACATTGCCTGCAGCTAGCTAGAGATTGGAAATATGAGGGTACTGAAGGAGGCGCTGTACCAGAAGGGGCAGAGCACAGAGCGAGATGGCGCAGGAGAGGCTGATGCAGGTCAGGGGATCGTTCCTGGAGAGCAGGACGGCGAAGATGGACGCCCCTGCCGTCTGCACACACGAAAACACGAGCAAATTACATGATGTATAGTATCAGAACGGGATCGCAATAGTTTTCAGTGATCAGCCTGACGCGCACCTCGCAGAGGAGGTCGACTCTGCTGAGCGTCGCGTTCGCCCGCGCCAGCGCCAGCGCGATCGGCCTGCCTTCCCCTGCTAGCTTCAGCCACAGTCACAACACAACAAGAGGCAGCAGCGATCTCATGAGCGAGAAATCAACGATCTCACAGCAATTTGGCAAAGGCGTGCTCGGAAGTTAAAAGTCACCTGGACGACGAAGTCGCGCTCTGCGATGACGCCGAGGGAGACGCAGGAGAGACGGTCGACGGCGGTGGACGCCACCAGCACCGCGAACCACGGCTGCAGGAGCAGCGCCGGCGCCGTGGAAGCCCGGGGGAGCGTGAACGCGTACGTGATCATCGCGGCCGACACCCAATGCGCTGCGGTCTGACACGCCACGAACACTGTCAGAACTACTTACACTGAACGGTCTGAAGCTCTCACAATGTTGGAGCTAGAATCATGTAGATTCACCTGGATCACGGTCAGCGATCGATACGCGGGGATCCGGGGTAACGAGCTCATGAGGTCTCCAACCAGGGGGCCGGCCACAGACAGCACGAGCTGCGCATCGGATTGTCGTCAGCATTCGAAGCCATATGCAGAGACTCTGGCTTGAGTTGCAGAATCAGACTGAAAATAAAAGCAGAGCACGGCGCACCTTGGTGAAGAAGCCTAGGACGGCGACGGGGAGTAGGCTCGGGTGGAGCGTGGCGATGGCGGCGGGCCACGTGAAGTTCCACAGCTGCTCGGTCACGTTCCCGGCGAGGCAGGCCGCGTAAAGCGCTGCCATGGCACCCGGGTAAGCAGCGGTTTCGCCCACGAGGCGATCGCCTCCACCGTACCTCCTCTCAATGGCGGTGAGGAGAGACGAACCGGCGGCGGGCGCGTCGTCGTCATCCTTGAGCAGGCTCAGCTCCGTCTGGAGGATGTCCGAGGACAGCTGGACAAACGGCAGGTCGTCGTCGAGCTCCTCCTCCTCGGCGGCGGCGGCGAGGCCCGTCGTGCCGGCGCGGTCCGCGGAGGCGCAGCTCGCGACGAAGCGCCTTACTGACAATAGGCTGAAAAATGCACGACGCAACACGCGGGCACGCTTTCCGGTGACTGGTGAGGTTGCAGGAACAGCAGAACCTGGAGGCGAGAGCAGAGCTGAGCAGCAGCACTCGGTTACCTGTACGACGACGCCGCGGCTCGACGGACCCGCGCGAAGGATGCTGCCGACGACGTGCCGGGTGGGAGTATGCGTCGATACGTGGCGGCGGCGTGGGAGAGAGGCGGGGTGAGCAGCTTGGACATGGACGACGCCATGGCCGGCCGGTCGCCAACTCGCCGTCCTCAGCGCGGGAGCCGAAACGGATAAGGTGGGTGGTTTCGTCGTAGTCGGGGATACACGCAGGCCAGGCCTCCAATTGGCGATCTGAGATGCCCAACTTGGGCCTTCGATAGAACGCGGCTCGTTCCTTTTTTTTTAAATCCTATCGGCCCAGTCCCAGTTTACATTTTTTTTACGGAATTTCGACGTAATATGTGGATAAGGGTTCAGACTCCGAGAGTCTCTATAAAAATCACTAGTTAAAATCCTGATTTGACTAGTATGTAAAATGAAATAGTTAGCAAAAAGTTGATGAAATCCAACAAATTAGCTAAAATCAATGGGGAAGGAGGAAGGGGAGGTGGGACCGGAAGTGCGCGAGAGAGGGGATAGCTAGCGGGACTGGCTAGCCAAAGATGACTAGCGAAGTCCCTGGTTTAGCTAGCAGAGGATAGCGAGGGCAATTTTAGCTAGTCTGTTGGATTGAGATTTTGGACAAATTTTCTATTTTTTATCTAATCAAGCCAAGATAGCTAGTCTATTGGAGTTGCTCTTAGTTCCCAAATTTTTTCCCAAACTACCTGTCACATCAATCTTCGGACACTGATTCTGAGTATTAAATGTGGATTAATGACAAAACCCATTCCATAACCCCTACCTAATTTTTCGATACGAATCTAACGAGCCTAATTATACCATGATTAGACAACACCATGCTACAGTAAACAATCTCTAATGACGGATTAATTAGGCTTAATGGATTCGTCTCGCGATTTCCCGTCCATTCATGTAATTAGTTTTGTAATTAGTCTATATTTAATCCTCCTAATAAGCCTCCAAAGAGATCCCAAATTTTTTTATTTGGGAACTAAACAAGCTCTAAATCTGGTGGTGATTTCAGACAGTTTTCTACGTCTAGAATGATCAAGATTCATGGTACAGGCAGTCTCTGTTTTCCTTGTTCCTTAAGTGGGCCTTTTCCCCCTAGTTCATTAATTTTGGTACGAGGTTAATAATAATTTTTTGTATGATGGAGCAGTTTTCTATTGGCGGAGAATCTGAAAATATCAGACATCTAAAACTCCCAAATTCTTAAAAAGGACACCATCCAACTGTTCTAACGCTACGTAGATCTGTAAATGTAGTTGGTTTCAAATCTATGATGCTTACACTTACTTTGTTTAGTTCGGCAAAGTGCTTTTGACCCCGTTTAGTTGGCTGAAATTTTGATGAAATGAGTGAAATTTTTTGCATTAGGTTACGTGCACAGAGAGAAAAAATGAGTGAAATTTTGGTGAAATATGTGAATTTTTTGGAATCTTGGAGAACTAAACGAGGCTTTTGATGTGACGGGTGCATAGTGACAATTTGCTGACAACTTACCGCATTAAGTTACGTGTATAGAGAAGTAGTACACTTCGATGTGAGGGATGAATAGTATCAATTTGCCAAACTAATTAAACAATGACAAGGCTTTAGATGGTTTATAACACCGGCTGATACGAGTATAGTTTGTTCTAATCTCTCCGGTCACATATAAAACAACCCATACGGTTTTCAAATACACATTGCAATGGATCGCTTCTCCTTGGCGGCCACACCTCGTCCCCTGTTGGTAGCTCGATCGCTTCTCCCTGTCGCCATCATCTTCCCCTCCAAGTCTCCCCCCTTCTCACCGACGTCACCGCCTCGTCCATTCCCATCTCACGCCCACGCGCCGCCACGGTCCGACGACCATGACAGGCACGGCGGCGACCGCAGCCCACGGCCACTACCTCACCGACAACGCCGACATCGCCGCCGCCCTCTCTCCCTACGCTGCCTTCTTGTTCGACGACCTCGGCAGCAGCCGCCCCGTCCGCTTACAGCCGCCGCCGCCAGCACCAGCACCGCCAACCTCCCTCTCGCCCTCGAACCAGCTCCCCTGCACCGGCCAGCACCAACACGCTGCCGCCGGCGGCAACGACGACGCGGCCGGTAAGGAGAACAAGCCGCTCCCTGCGGCGGCGGCGGCGGCGAGGCCCAAGAAGATGCACTGCGAGCGCGAGCTGCGGTTCGCGTTCCTGACGCGGAGCGAGGTCGACTACCTGGAGGACGGCTACCGCTGGCGCAAGTACGGCCGGAAGGCCGTGAAGAACAGCCCGTTCCCCAGGTAATAACTAATAACTCGCTGCCTATATATCTATCCAGCTGGTTCTTCTCGGAGCTCCGATCAAACTCGCAACGGCGGCCATGGTGACGCGTGCTGTATGCATCAATATATGCAGGACCTACTACCGGTGCACGAGCTGGGCGTGCGGGGTGAGGAAGCGGGTGCAGCGCGCGGCGGACGACCCGGGCGTCGTCGTCACCACCTACCTGGGCAAGCACACGCACCCTTGCCCCGCGCCGGTGACAGGGCACCTGCCGCCGCCGCCGCCGCCGCCGCCAGTGGCACAAGGCAGCTGGCACGCCGGGATGGCGCAGAAGGTAGTTGCGGTCAAGGAGGAGCTGTAGATTGGTTAGCTTAGCCAGTAGGCGATGGTTAATTATTAATGCTGCTACTGTTAATCAAGTGACTATTTTTTTTAGATAATGGATAATTAAATCCGGCCTCTACATCCGTAGATGTACACAGCCAATTATTACAACGGGCAACCCAACGTCAACAAAAAGTATACGGGTAGCAAAACGGGCAAAGTGCACCATGCTAAAGTAAACGGAAAAAATTATTCCATCCTCCATTGGTAATCTGTAGAGCAATGACTTCTAGTTTCCTGCTAACAGCAATGAGGGATTCCTTAGCCTGCTCATCACGCTGCAACTGGGCCCAAAAGCGTAACCAATAAGCTCCCTTGAAAATAACCTGCAAAATCGAAATAAACTTCGTCTTTTTAAAGACTAAATCATTTCTGCATTTCCAAATAGCCCAGCAAAAGGCAGCAACACCAACCCAAATCAGTTGCTTAGACTTCTTATTTTGATTATTGAGCCAATTAGCAAACATTTGGTTAACAGATCGAGGTTGGTTCAGATTAGTAGCATAGAAAATAAACCTCCACATCATCTTTGCTAAAGGGCAATCTATAAAGAGGTGCTGTATCGTTTCGTTCATATTACAACACACGCAATTCTGACTCCCTTTCCAATTTTTCTTCGCAAGGTTGTCTTTAGTCAAAACGACACCCTTTTGAAGAAACCAAAGAAAAATCTTGATTTTTAGAGATAATTTCCATTTCCAGATCTTCTTATGCTGAAAAGGTGGATTGATATATAGAATCAAGATACATCGACCGGACAGTAAAAAGTCCATTTTTTGTCAGCAACCACTTAAAATAATCATTACCCTACACCAAAACAACATTAGAGACTCGGGCTACTAGGTGAAGCCATTGTCTTAGATTATTATCCACCAACGATCGTCTAAAGGTTATATTAAGAGGGATAGAAGACATTACTTTAGAAACCGTAACCTGTCGATCCCGTGCTATATTATAAAGGGACGGGTAACTATCCTTGAGAGGCTTATCATCTATCCAAGTATCATCCCAAAACCTTGTGTTGGTTCCATCTTTAATAAGAAAAGAACCTTTAGCAAGAACCTCATCTTTAATACGCATGAGGCCTCTCCAAAAATGCAAGTCATTTGGTTTGGATGAAACCTGTGTCAGGGTCTTGGTTCTCAAATATTTATTCCTTAGCAAAGATTGCCATGTCCCATTGGTGTTCAGAAGGTTAACTAACCATTTAGCCAATAGACATTTGTTTTGAAGTTGTAAATTCAAGATCCCAAGACCACCCTGATCCTTGGGGCGTCACAAGATGTCCCATCTAGCAAGCCTGTACTTATGTTTTGTAGTAGAGCCTTGCCAGAAAAATCTTGATCTGAAATGATCCAGATTTTTAAGAACTCCCTTAGGAATCTCAAAGAAAGACATCATGAACATTGGAAGACTACTTAAAACAGAGTTAAGCAGCACCAATCTCCCCCCATAGAAAAGGTACTTTGCTTTCCAACATGATAGCTTTTGCTCAAAGCGTTCTTCAACTTTACTCCATTCAGAATTTAGGAGTTGTCTATGGTGCATAGGGATACCTAAATACCTGAAAGGGTAAGCCCCTGAATTACAACCAAAGAGAGAAGTATAGTATGACTCCATATCTTTGGCTGCACCATAGCAGAAGATCTCACTTTTATGGAAATTGATCTTTAGTCCAGATAACTGCTCGAAAGCATATAACAGGAGCTTAAGATTTTTTGCTTGCTCTAGGTCATGGTCCAGAAAGATAATAGTGTCGTCTGCATATTGTAAAATAGACAAACCATCATCCACTAGATGTGGTATAACCCCTCTTATTTGTCCATCCGCTTTCGCTCTATTAATAAGCAGAGCTAGCATATCAGCGATGATGTTAAATAAGATGGGTGACATAGGGTCACCTTGTCTGAGGCCTCGTTTCGTTTGGAAGTATGGGCCAATGTCATCATTAACTTTGACTCCCACACTCCCTCCCGTAACCATGTTTTGAACCCATCTGCACCATTTAGGTGAGAAACCTTTCATGCGAAGAGTTTGTTGTAGAAAGGACCACTTAACTTTATCATAGGCCTTTTCAAAGTCAATCTTAAAAATGACTCCATTAGCTTTTTTGGTATGAAGTTCATGGATGGTCTCATGTAGGATAACAACACCCTCCATAATATTTCTACCAGGCATGAAGGCAGTTTGTGTTGGGCTCACCACAGTCTTGGCCACTTTATTTATCCTATTAGTTCCAACTTTAGTAAAAATCTTGAAACTAACGTTGAGGACACAAATAGATCTATATTGCTGAATTTTAGTTGCATTCTCAATTTTTGGGATTAAAGTAATGATCCTAAAATTGAGGCTAAAGAGATCTAGAGTTTCCTTGTGGAACTTATTAAAGAGGGCCAAAAGGTCCTCTTTTATCACCCCCAAAACACTTGATAGAATTCAGCCGGGAAACCATCTGGTCCAGGAGCCTTACTATGCTCCATTTGGAAGATTGCCTCTCTCACTTCAGACTCAGTGAAACCGGCAGTAAGGATATCATTTTCCTCAGAGGTTACTTGTGGAATATCTAGAATTTGATCTTCCATCAAGGTTACCTCTATCTGTTCTGGGGACCCAAAAAGATTTTTATAGTAATTGGTGATATAACCTTTTAGACTGTCAACACTAACAACAACACCTTGGTCATCCTCAAGCCTATAAATATGTTGTTTACGGTGTTTGCCATTGGCAACCAGGTGAAAAAACCTAGTATTAGCATCTCCTTCTAAAAGAGTTTTGACTTTAGCCCTCTCATACCACTTAAGCTCCTCCTCCCTCAAAAGAGAGACCAAACGCTCTTTAAGATAATGTTTTAAATTGATCTCCTGATCAGACAGCATATCAACTTCTGCCTTTTTTATCAAGATTATGCAGAAGAGTTAGGAGAGATTTTTTTCTCTTTTTTATATGACCCCGCAATATTTGACGCCCAGCCTCTAAGATGTTGTCTTAGCCTGCGGATCTTGGATTGCCACCGCTCTAGTGGACAAGATCCATAGTTATCTGATTGCCAAATATTTGCCACCATCTCATAAAAACCATCCCTCAGCAACCATCCCCTTTCGAATCTAAAAGGTCTGGTTGTGGATTGGTGGGTGGAAGCACCTGTGGAGACCACAAGCGGAGTATGATCTGAGATGTTCCAATCTCTCGATTCGACCATAGTTAGAGGGAATTTATTTTCCCACTCCGTACTAACTAAAACTCTATCTAGTTTTTCGTAAGTCGGATTGTCCCCCGATCCCGCCCAGGTATATTGGCGGCCTGTCATGTCAATTTCCCTAAGATCAAGGGACTCAATGACAGCATTAAAAAGGGATGGCCATTTGTGATCAAAGTCTCCACTGCTCTTGTCTTCGGGCTTTCTCATAATATTAAAATCCCCACCAATGATATACGGAAGGGTCTCCTTTGAGCAGGTATTAGCGAGTTCAGAGAGAAAAGCTCCTTTATTTTGTAATTGGGCCGGTCCATAAATAGAATAGAGGACAAAATTAAAGTCATCTGACTTGTATCTTAGAGTGAATTTCACATAGAAATCCCCCTCGTCGATGGCACCAATATCAAACACACTGAGATCAACCCCCAGCAAGATCCCCTCTGATCTACCGTGGGGTGCCATAGCGTGCCAAAGAAAATCATGTCCAACACATAAATTTTTGAGGACATAATCGGGAAAGGATTCGCGACCAGTTTCGGAGAGAGCTATAAAATTAATCTGCTCCTCTTTAACTAGTTCACCCAAAAATCTGTGTTTAGCCAAGTCTGCAAGACCTCTGCTATTCCAGAATACCCCTTTCATTTTATAATAATCTTTGAAAGGGTTTTTGGCTTTTTGGGAAGTTTGCCTTTTCTTGGATTTTTGGCATTATTATATTTTTTCTTACGACGGATCGGAGAGAGATCTATAATATGATCATTCTCTGTATCAAGCAAACTCTCATTTAAATTTCCACAAGCATGGTTGAGAACTGCCTCCAGTCGTTCTTCCCTTTCGTCATCACTTATTAGATCAGTAGTGTTTGTTTTAGTATGTTTATTAGCACTCAGAACTAATCTATCCACCTCTAAATTTTTTATAGTGACAACATCTGAGGAAGCTAAGTTGATGCCTACCCTACCAAGGTTTGAAATAATGCGAGAATCCGAAAAGCTAGAAAAGGAGTTACCTTCGAGGTTCTTTTTCTTTGCCAAACGTTCCGTCTTGAGTAGGGTATGTTCGTCAGCCTTTCCCGCATTCCTGCTGCTCCGACGGAGTGTCGCCTGGGCTAGCTCCACTCTAGGCACACTCACCACCGAAGCAGTAGTAGGCGCCAACAGCAGCAATGCCGCACTGGCATCCAGCATGGGTGCTGTGTGATCCTCCACCTCCATAGGGGACTCCCCCACCGCGGTCCTGGGGTCCTTCCCCACAGCGGTGGCAGCGGCGTCGTCCTCCTCCGCATGAAGACCGTCCCCCGCTGCTGCTGCAAGGGACGATCCTCCTTCAGAGGTCACAGCCACCTCTAAGTCTGCAGTGGTGAGGGAATCATCTCCCCCTGCTGTGGTAGCATGGGTCACTCCTTCAATGATGAGCGCCCCCTCCGAAGCGGCCACAGCCTCCTCCTCTGTTGCAGTGGGGAGCGGATCACTCCTCCCGTCCGCAGCAGCAGGAGCTCCCACAGCGAGGGCCGAAAGAGGCCGCGGGGTGCCCCCCACCGGAGGCCCTGCGTCCCCTCCCGAAGAGAGAAGAGGGGCGGCTGCAAGGGCCCCCTCCTCCTGAACGGGCGTCGACACCTCCGTGTAGACGAAACGCGGAGTACCGCCCACCGATGAGAGATGAGCATCATCGGCAAGAGAAGAAATCCCTATATCCTGTTCCAAAACATCAGAAAAAATAGGGTGAGGGTTAATCGGAGGAGCCACCATGGTATTGTACATCCTCCGCTCTTCTCCGGTCAACGGACTATAGTGTTTCAAACCCTCAGAATCCTTTTCCACCATGACTTTGATGCTAATCTCATCAAAAAGTTGCTCACATGCCATGTCCAGCGCCTCTTGGAATAGAGTTGCCTGTTTGTGAGACTGACCGCTCTGGGATGCAGAAGGCATAGTGTTAGCAGTAGTATTTTTTTTCTTTGTCACCACCCTGAGGTTTTGGGGAGGGATTAGCATCCCCCATTTCCCTATCCCCGTCAGCATCTTTTCCAGCCTCATCATCAGTGAGCAAGTCCTCATCATCGTCCTCATTAGCCTCTTTTATGACTTCCTCGTCGGGCTTGAAAAAGAGGCGGTACATACATCCCTTCACACAAACATCAGCGAATTTCAGAATATTTTTGGTATCCAAAACCGCTACAAGAATGCGTACCTCCCCTGTACGCCGTAGATGGTACACATCCACCTTTTGGGTAGCCCCGATCATAGTACCAACAGCCCACAGTGGAAGGAAAGAGCGAAGCGCTCGTGGTACCTTGGTGACAGTCACCCAAATTTGGTCCAAGACTTTGATAGGTTGAACATCATCAACATATTCTTCTATCAAAAAAGTACCTTCCTTATTCCTTGTTGTGATGGTTCCAATAGCAGCCATACGGGTCAACTCCTCCTTACTAGGAAAAGGCACAATAAAACACTTGTGCCCCTCTTCTTGTGCTTCCCATCGCCAAGGGACAGGGATGATCCGCGCTAGCGTAGCCAAGAGCAGCTGTTTGGATACCTCACCAGTCTCCACTTTGATGAGAGCGGCAACTGGGGAGAAATCTGTAGAGATTATGTCATTGACATTAGCTGCTTGAATTTGGAAAAACCCTCCATTATCATCTGAAGCTGCACAGTACGCGACCGACGGCTTCGGGCCACGGAGAAGTGGACACTGGTTGGTGAAATGATCATCTGTACAGATAACGCATTCCACAGTGCGCTTGCGCTTCCCTTTTCCGCCATCAGCCGCTGCCTGAACATCAGAAGCGACGGGGGCAGCAGCAGCCTCAGCGCCAGCCACCTGCTCCTCGCCACGCTGTCGACCAGCAGCATCCCGGTCGCCGCGTCCGCGACCACGTCCGGCCCAGCTGCTCGCGCTGCACCTCGTTCAGCCGCCGCCTGACGCTCTCCGCCGACAGCAGCGGCCTGGGCCTGAGCCCCACGACCACGCGGCGCTGTACCGCGACCACGGTCGGGTGCATCTTGTCCGCCGGCGCCTGCTTCCGCGGTGTCGCGACCCCCGGTATGGGGACCTCAGCCTTGCCCCTGGCCTCTCCGGCGGAACCAACGTCCCCTCCCTGCCATCAGGGTGTCGCGGTAGGGAGTTGTTGAGAGGAGGTGCTGTGGCACGGTGGTGTTCACTAGGCGTCGGCGGCGGCCAGGATTACCTAGCGGCGGCGGCGCTGTCGCTGCAAAAGGGCGAGTCGACCGCGGAGGCTTCGGATCCTGCGTGGAAGGAAAGTGTCCGTGTCCTGCGTGGCTGCATGTCCCTGTTTCCTGATGGGCCGGTAATGGGCCACGAGGATCCAGCGCATTTGAAGATTGGAAAACCGGAAACACCGGATCAGGATCCCGGACGGCCCCCTCCATCGCCGCGGCGTCCGCTCCCTCGGTCGCCTGCATCGCCGGTAGGAGGAAATCGCCGATAGTCACCACCGGCGAAGCCCTTGCAGGTGGTAGGGGACCCTTCCACACTGACCTCCATGGCGGCTTTGATCGACGCGGTGGAGTAGGATGGAGTTGCGCCGTCTGAGTAGCTCGCGCCGGCTCCTGGAGCGGCACGAACCAAGTCGACGCCGCTGGCTGCGGTGCCGGCGATGAAATCCTCGGTTGGCTAAGATCCTCGTCCTCCGAATCGGAGTCAGGGTCCCAGAAACTGCCGCGAGAAGGACGGAGATTTGCAGCCGATGTAAGCATCAATACCTCCATCATTGTCTTCCTCCACCTTGGATCAAGTGGTTGTGAGTGAAGATTGTCCCTCGCCGTGATGCTGCGAAATTTGGATCGAACCGAAGGAGCAATGGTCACTGGCATGATCCATGAGCCAGTGCCGGTGAGGCCGGCGAAGGACCGGTCCCTGGGCAGGGAATGCCGGCAGCGCTCAGCCGGCGACGCGCTCACACCCCCTCACACGCGCTCACAGATTTTCAAAAGTGGATGATCACAGCCGGTGCCTACTCATGGACACGGAAGTGATTAGTCTGATCTCTGCCTTGTTCGGTTTATTCTTCTTCCCAAGGAGACTGGAGGGAATTGAGTGGAACCTTAAATTGTAGGTTTATTCTTCTCCCAACCTCATCAAATCCACTCCAAATCTGTGTGTGTGTGTGTCCCTAACCTGCTGCTGAAAGCTTGAAATGCATTTGATGATTTGACCATGGAGGATGATGGTGTATGTTCTCACCCGATAAAAATGTGTGATGTTTGGATTGCTTGTACCTCGATCATTTTAACCCACACAAAGACTACTACAGTAAAAAATCTACAAATCGATCGACAACCCAGTTTGTCCCTGAAACAGCACAACAATTGCATATGGGTGGTTTTTCTTCTTTCTGCTTCTTGCGCGGTATCAGAACAAATCAACCTTACAAATCAACACATAATATTTTCTCTCGGAACAAATCAACCGTATAAATCAGCAGAAGATCTGTCGAACATAGTAGTAAACGAGTCCATCTCATATAACACAAACTGCAGGTCACATGGCACATCACCAGAATGGCGACTCCCTGTCCAACCAACAGGAACAGGATCCTCATTTAGCTTCTCTTGTCAGGTATACCAATTCAACTCCTTCTACCAATGAGATTCACAATATCATTAAAAAGATGAGGAGCAATGCTGCCCCTAGTCCAGATGGTTTCAGTGCTGCTTTTTATAAATCTACCTGGAATTGGACTAATACAGATATTTATAAAGTTGTTACTGATTTTTATAATCATGGTATTATACATTCTGATCTGAATAAAACCTTTTTAACTCTCATTCCTAAAAAATCTCAACCCCTTTCTCCTCAGGATTACAGACCTATTGGGTTATGTACTGCTATGTACAAGATAATAGCTAAATCTCTTGCTGATAGAATTAAGCATCATCTTCCTAGTTATGTTAATCAAGCCCAATCTGCTTTTATTGCTAATCGTCATATCTCTTCAAACATTATTATAACTCATGAAATTATTCACTCTTTTAGTCTTAAAACTTGGAAGAATCAATCTTTTATTTTGAAAATAGATTTAGCTAAAGCTTTTGATAGAATTGAATGGTCTTTTATCATTGCTGCTCTTCACCGTATGGGTTTCAAGGATAGTTTTATTAATCTGATTTTCACCTGCATTTCAACTTCTTCTCTTGCTATCTTGATTAATGATGAACCGACAGATTATTTCCATCCTCAAAGAGGTTTAAGGCAGGGCTGTCCTCTTTCTCCTTATCTGTTTGTCATTGCTATTAATGAATTATCTTTCAGATTACAGCATGCTCTTCATAATTCCGATTTAACAGGCATCACCCAGGAGAGGGTGCTCCCCCTATTCATTCTGTTCTTTTTGCAGATGACCTCATTCTTTGTGGCAAAGCCACCGTTCAGGAAGCAATTCAACTCAAAACAATTCTTCATGATTTCTGTCAGCAATCAGGACAAACGCCTAACCTCCAGAAATCCTCCATTCATTTCAGTAAGAATGTCCCAAACCATATTAGGACTCAGATCAAAGGTATTTTTCTTGTTCCTTCTCTTCAACCTAATACTATGCATCTGGGTCACCCTCTAATTTTCTCTCACAAAGATAAAAACAAAACTTACTCTTTTATCCATAATAAATTCATAGCTAAATTTAGTACTCTCAAAGCAAACAAACTGAATCATGCTGGTAGATTGCAATATATTAAGTCAATTCTTTCCTCTATCCCTATTTATTACATGTCTACTATTCTCTTTTCCAAAACTTTCATTGAGCAAATTAATACCATCATTAGACGGTTTTGGTGGGCAGATATTCAGGAGGAAAACCCAACCAATCCAATAGCCTTTCGCTCTTGGGATGATATCACTAAACCTACTGATCAGGGGGGTTTAGGGATCAGAGACATGGAACTTATTAACAAAAGTATCATTATCAACTCTGCTTGGAATATTGTCACAAATAAAAATCATCTTCTCACTGCCACCCTAAAAGCCAAATATTTCCCCAATAACAGTTTTTGGACAGCCCCTACTACTGGTAGCAGATCAGTGTATTGGTCTTCTATTTTGCAGGTTAAACATCTTTTACATGCAAATTCCATTTTGCAAATACACAACGGTTCCTCTTCAATTTGGTCTTCTCCCTGGATTGAACAGTGGAGTAATATTCATGATCATTTACTTCTGCCAGTAGCTAACCCTCCTCTTCCTGCTACTATCTCTGATCTTTGGTTGCAGGGAACTACCAATTGGAACCAACAGCTCATCTCCACTACTTTCCAACCAGATATAACCCAAGCTATTATGAACATCCCAATCATCAACTCCACTCAACCTGATATCCTCAGATGGTCTCCTTCACCTAGTGGTAAATGCACAACTGCTGCAGCTTATTCTTACCTAGCACATTTACACCAACACACTCTACCTTCCCAAGGTGCAAGATCCATTTCTCCCCAGGTCAATCAAATTCTCCAAAAGGTATGGAAAGCAAAATCAATTCTTCCTTTCCTTAAGACCTTTGCTTGGAGGCTCATTCGAAGAGCCCTAGCTACTGCAGACCGAGCTGGTAGATTTTCTGCTAATATTAATCAGCTTTGCAATTATTGTGGCTCTGTTGAAACTGATAATCATCTATTCTTTCTTTGTGATTTGCCCCTGCAAATTTGGACTACACAAACTAACCCTATTCCTGTTCACCTCATTGACCCACAAGAGGATAGGGTTCAAATGTCTCTGCCAATGCTTATTACTTCTAATCCTAATGAAGATAAGTTATGTCATTTCCTCTTTATCCTTTGGTACATCTGGAAAGCTAGGAATGATAACCGCTTCCAAAAGAAAAATTGGACTGCTTTGCAGGTACAAAAGGTGGCTCAAGCACATAGGTTGAATCATTTCAAAGCTTTACAACAGGATCCTAATTTGCCTACACAGATTCCACATCAGAACAGGCAATCTACTTCTTATGATGTTATGTGTTTTGTGGATGCAGCCACTACCCCTGATGCTACTCTATATACCTCACGGTCACGAACAGCAGGTCTTGGTATCTATATTATCAATTTGCAGGTTAATCCGGTGAATACCATTTACATTAGGGTAACTCACAATAGGATTTACTCAGTCATTAATGCTGAGACTGCTGCCTTGTCTTTGGCGGCCACAATCCTCAACAAACTCAACTTAGGTAAGATTGCTTATTTTTCAGATTGCAGTCAACTGGTGGATTTCATCAACTCTGACAATCCCTCCGACCCGCCGGATTGGCATATGCTACCTTGCATTCAAGACTTCAACTTTGCTATGGGAACTTCGTCTCTCTCAGTGTTTAAAATTCCTCGTGATGAAAATGCTATAGCAGATTCTTTAACAAAGTTAGCTTTCTCTTCTCTACTCGTTCAATCAGTGGATTATGTTCCGGATTGCACTTATGAAACCCATTGTCAACAGTGCCCCTTGTTGGGTGTACTGCCTCTTGTAAACAGTACCCTTCAAAGGGTTCTTGCAGCATCTTGCTGCTAATTAATATATATGTTCGTTGTAAAAAAACACAATATTGAAAGCCTTGCAGGCTGAAGTGGTGCCTGTCAGTGTTTTAGACACCGAGCCTACGACGGGGTACCCGAAGTAGTAGATTGTGCGGTGGGGCTTGCCGAGATCAGGAACACGATGGTGAGACACGGGGCACACAATTAGACAGGTTCGGACCGCAATGTGCGTAATACCCTACGTCCTGTATGCTGCGTGACTCTGTATTGATTGCGTATGTTTTGAGAGGGGTCCCTGCCTCGCCTTATATACCACGGGAGGCAGGGTTACAAGTCGGATTGGTACAAGGGTACTATTCGAGTAGGACCCGGAGTAGCCTATACAGGGTATAGAAAGCTATCCTAGTCTTAGTACAAGTCCTTGTCCGTCTTGTCTTGCCTTGTGGTCCACGGTACCTGCACCGTGGCCCACTAGTCGAGTAGTCTATGTGTACAGAAACTCATCTCCCAGGTATGACTCACAATGTGTTGGTAGGCCAGAGATGCCCGGTAGACAGTGCCGTAAGACCTCCGTGCAGATGCATCACGCATGACACGAAATCCCTCTAGTCAATCCTTAGACATTTCAGCCTTGTCGAGAATGATACGTTTTCCTTAAAAAAAAAAAGAACCTGTGACATCCATCTGCAACCATGCCACCGAGAGCAGAGCAGAATGCTGTTGCAGCCTGGTAAACATTCCTGAGAACCCTCCTCCATCATTCAGATGCACCAAACAATTTTCCTTCCCAACTCAAATCAACATTTCCATTATGATTTTAAAAAGTTACACGGTAACCAACTAACCATCTACTCTCCAACGCTCTTTTTTGTAACATCTGTTGATTCAGCATTTCCAACATAATACTTGATCGAACAATTTCTACAAACCATGCTGAGATCTCCCTTAAAAAGAAACATGGAAATAGAAAGAAAGGCACAAACTAAAAAGAGTAAATTACACGGGCGGACCCTAAACTATTGGACGGTTCTCATCCAGGTCCTCATACTATGAAATTGCATTTTAGGGTCCCTAAACTATTGAAGTGGATCATCTAGGTCCAAAACCAGTTACATCACACTCATAAGCTAACATGGCATGCTGACTTCGCAACGACGTGCAACCTGGCATGTGGGACCCACATGTCAGGCCCTCCTCCGTCCTTTTTTCTTTTTTTTCTTTTATTCCCCTCATCTTCTCCTCCCCACCTGCCTCCTTCCCCGGCCGAACCTCCTCCATGGAGCTCCACCCCGTGGCAGCAGCGGACGTGCGAGCTCGAGCCTAGCGACGACAGCAAATGGGGCACGGGAGCTCAGACCCTTTGCAATGGCCTCCTCGACGATGCCCGCGCTTGGCTCCGCCACACGCCGCCGGAGGAAGAGGGACACGGTGAGGAAGAAGAGAGGAAAAGGAGAGGATTGGTGGGTTTGACATGTGGGTCGCACCGGTCAGGTTCCACGTCGCTACGAAGTCAGCATGCCATCAACTAATGGGTGTGATGTGGTTGGTTTTGGACCTAGACGACCCATGTCAATAGTTTAGGGACCCTAAAATGCAATTCCATAGTATGGGGACCTGGATGAGAACCACCTAATAGTTTAGGGACCACCCGTGTAATTTACTCAACTAAAAATGAAGCTGGAGCAGGCCAGCTCAACAAAATGGTTGCTCGGCCCAACATGGAAAGAAGAAGGCCGACTGGACTGGCCCGTGCTCGCAAAGCAGAGTGGGGCCACGCGCGCGCGCGGGAAGGCCTGATTTGATGTCTTTTCCACTAGCGAGATCCCCACACCTTTTTCTTTCTAGCCGTCTCTCTCCATCCCCAAGTGAAAGTCTCTGCCTCTCCCGCACTCTCCAGCACCTCGTTGGGTTCGATTCGATCCCTCCTCCTCGGCCGGCGACCTGCGGAATCAACCCACCAATGGCAGGTGCGTCCCGCGCCCTCCGGGGCGCGCCCCCAGTGGTGCCCGTCCACGTACCTGACCCGGTCCTCCTCTCCTCCTCTCGCAGCTGCGCGGCGGCCGGCGGCGGGGGCGAAGCCCAGGGGCGGCGGCGGAGGCGCGGGTAAGAGGAGCGCGTGGCTTGCCGCGGACGGGAGCAAGCGCTGGGGGGAGGCCTTCTTCCTGCTCTACACGCCCTTCTGGCTCACGCTCTGCCTCGGCGTCGTCGTCCCCTTCAAGCTCTACGAGGTACTACCTCCTGATTGATCTGCAGCTGTGTTTCTTGGTTGGTTACCCGTTCATGGTTCATCGGTCAGGTCCTCGATCGGATCTGTTGGATCTCGGATGTGGCCAGGAGATCGGGATGCGGTGTTCTTGGAGTGCAGTGGAGTGGAGTGGGTGAGTGGATAATTAAAATATTTAAATAACTAAGGCCTTTTTGGTTTCTTGTGCCATGTGCAGAGGTTCACGGAGCTGGAGTACCTGATTCTTGGATTGGTGTCCACCGTGCCGGCGTTCCTCATCCCCCTCTTCCTCGTAGGGAAGGTAAATAAATAGCACCCTTCTGTTCCTTCATCTCTGTCAGCTCGACACCATTTGCTCTGTCATTCTTCAGAGGACATGGACAATGTAGATGTAAATTCATTTAAGCCTAAGCCAATTTTAGCAAATGGGCAATCTATGCAGTAACATTGCACTGATATGTATCAGTCATCTATCAGTAGGCGAGACGAAAAATCATGCAGTCAAGAAACACTAAATGCCTGTATCCAACAACATAGGCAATGTCTGAATCTGTAGTGGCGCTTGTCTTTGTGTATGTGATAAGCACGGAAGCTATAGCTTTGGAGTATGAAGCAAAACATTAAATGCTTGATATGAGGAGATTAAGAGTGATGATGGTTTGTTGTTGGCAGATCTTGTGATTTAAGCCGGTACCAGTATGTGTCCTTTTGCCTTTTTCCCCCTCTGTGCCCAGATGTTTCACATCTGTCAGACACAAGCCCGAAGACATGCCTAAGTTGCTGCTGGAAACATTTAGTTTGCTGGCTCACTGTGCCTGAACAAACACTAGATACACTGTTCTTTTCACCTTTTGAGTGCACATGCTTTTTTTTTTATCATGTATGGAAACATGTTTATTTTGTGTATTCGTGAAGACAATCACATGTGTGATTTGTACAATTCATACCAGGTCTCATGTTAGGTGTGCCCTCATTGCTTTAGTTTACTCCTGAGTGTTGCCCTTGTTCTGTGGTTCCATTACCTTACTTCCAGTTCACATGCTGGCTATCATTCTGGAGATAAAAACAAAGAGTTGCGTTTGACCTTTTTAGTGCCCTTAAAGACACCACAATTCATTTTTGTATTAAAAATACAGTCATTTTCTCAAGACAATTTAATGTGATACTTCTTAACATAAAGAGAATTCATATGTTCACAAACTAATTCATCTGCACTTTCATTTTTCAGGCAGATAGCGTTAGAAGTTTGAAAGATCGATACTGGGTCAAGGTAATTATTATCTCTGTGAATCGTCTGTGAGACTGTGAAAATTTATTTTTTATACAGTTCTTTTCACTGAATAGCTCAAAAAATTGTAAACTGTATTTGTTCCTGTATGTCGGGTCCTAAAATATGTTTCAGCTAGTTAACTTTAATGGGTTGAGTTTTGATCTGGTGTGTGCTGGAAAAACACTGTAGTGGCATGCAATGGATATTTGGGACTTTTACCAATTTATCTCTGATGAATTGACACTTTTATACTATTTATAATATTAATTCAGTGTTCAGTTACTCTAATGATTCTGTAGCCATCTACTAATACAAGAAGCTAGAGTTGTATTAGTTCTATTGTTGTATGGACTTCCATTGGGCTTGAGATTTGTTGGTTCTGTTTGTCTTTTCAACACTATTTGCTAAATCCAAAACACATCTTATCATTGCAGGCTAATATTTGGATTATAATTTTTAGCTATGTTGGTAACTACTTCTGGACACATTACTTCTTCACAGTTCTGGGCGCTTCATATACTTTTCCATCATGGCGGATGAATAATGTAAGATTTGATGGCTTATAGCTGTTCATGTTGATATTCTCCCTCATTTGCAGCAGCACTCAATTGTACTCATTCACTGTTAAAAGTACACTTATTATCATGCATTCCAACTTGCATGTGATCGTATAAGTAGATGCTTTGTCAATTCTGTCTTGATACAAATTCAATCCGAGTACTATGCAATTTACTTCTCGCAAATGTGTCCAAGAATTTTCTTCCCATTTTGCTGAGTTAATGACAGATCATAGTTTTAGTGTTATCTATAATTTGCAAAAGTTTTTATTAATTACTTTAATGTTTCAGGTACCCCATACGACGTTTCTCCTGACTCATGCTTGTTTCCTGTTCTATCATATGGCATCAAATATGACACTTCGTAGATTACGTCACTCAACAGCTCACTTGCCACAGTCTATTCGGTGGTTATTTGAATGTGCATGGATTTTGGCGCTTTCATACTTCCTAGCATACTTGGAGACGCTAGCCATTGCAAATGTATGTTCAAGCGTATATTTCTAGTTAACTTCCTGCTTTCAGTTCTAGCACAACTATTTCTCCTTTTTATATACCGTGTTTGATGAATTTGTGTCTTACTATTCTAAAGAGTTTGCTGCTCACCAATTTGTAGTAGTGTTGCTGTATATCCCCTGTTTAGTGTTAATGTCTGCATGCTGGACCTGGTAGACAGTTCAGGACATTTAGATATACCTAGTCACTAACAATGGCAGATAAAGTTTCTAGACAATCCATGCTTTTAAGAGTCATTATGTCAGAAAGTCCTGTGCATGCACCATTGGTTCCAAATTTGTAGTTCTTTTACGAGAACACAATGTGTTAGTTTCATTTCACTACTGTTGTACTCCAAGAAAACCTTTACTGGGTGTATTGTCATCTAATCATGTGACAATAAATCGTAGAGCTTAGCTATTGAGCTCCATCCATCAATTCCTTTTGGCATGTCATGCTTCCTATTGGTCTGGTGGATAAAGGTAGCTTGAATTCATAGTTGCCAATTGTAGTCTGCATAACTTTCAACGATGAAAGGGTCAGGATTCAATTGGATTAACTATGTATGCCAAATTTAGTATAAATATTTAAATCTGAACATAATATTGAGCAAGTTCATGATACCTGTTCAGTACATTTATTTCTTGGTATAAGATATCCTGCTTATGAAAAACAAATAGCTGATCTTGCTTTTCGTGTTTCAAAAGATGCTATCTCAAGCCAAGTATTTATGTTTGTAGATATGTGCGACTTCATCACATGTTTATGTTTGATGTTTTCTGCGGACTTTTGCAGTTCCCGTATTATGAATTCATTGATCGGGATATGATGTACAAAGTTGGTTCATTGTTCTATGCAATATACTTCATCGTCAGCTTCCCGATGTTTTCAAGGTAACTTGAATCTGAACTTAGACATGATCAACTACAATATATTTTTTCCATTCGATTTCTTGTACTTGAATGCATCGACTCCCCTTCCCTAAGAAAGTGCACTGATATGCTTTAGAAATGCTTCTAATTTTTTTGTGTGTGCTTTATCCATCAAGCTGTTTGCCTTTGATAATAAATCAGACTTTTTTACCGGAAAATATATAATTATACTAATATGTAATGAACATGTATATAACCTCTCAAGCCTCAAACCTCAAAATAGCATGAATTTGCACAGCAATTAGCTGGGTTTGTATGAGTTTGGGCTCCTTGTGTTTTGTGAATTTTGTCGCTCCATTTTTTTTCTCTGTGAACAATATTTGTGCCTGACACTAAGTAACCATATCATACGTATCAAACTTACGGCGTTCCAGTCACCACCTTATGAAATATAAGGAAATTAATAGCACACTGAATTGTCAATATGCATAGCACTTGAGAGGAAGACCAACATGATTTACGTTGGTTGACAAGCCATGGTCATGTTTTGATTCAGTCCTGTTTCATAGAAAATACATAGAGATAATCAGGATTTCTCATAACCTATTCACAACTTACTGAGCCTCTGTTACTTGTGATTCAGGATTGATGAGAAAGATGAGAAGTGGAACCTGTCCAGGATAGCTGTTGACTCCCTGGGTGCAGCGATGCTCGTTACGATAATACTCGACCTGTGGCGCATATTTTTGGGGCCAATAGTGGCCATCCCTGAGTCAAGGCGGTGTGGTCAGCCGGGGCTGGCATGGTTCCAGCCGCAGAACGAAAGCATCTGATTCGGCCAGGCAGCAATTATCCTGTGTTTCCACTTTCTACGCCGTCTTTCATAACATAAATCAGGACTGATAAAAATCCTCCCCGCCTGAGGCTGCATCGCAGAGGTGATGGCATGATGTGAAGTTTAGAGACTAGAGCGGCTGTTGTTGTATCGTGTAGACGTGATTGCTGTCATGTTGTAGTGTTTCGTATCATGTCGTAGTTCGGCTGAATTTCTTTTCGGTCTTTGCTAGGATGCATCTGCAACAGGTTAAAGTTACTACTAATAAAGTTTACTACATAGCAGTAATTTACATGTCGCTGAACGATGCAGCTTTTTGCCATACCGTGCTGTCAACAATGCCATTGTTTCTTTACACTAGGGTAAGCGCACATGCCACAGACATTGTATGTAACAACTTGCATGTAACAACTTGTGCCGCCCGTCGGCCGAGTAGAGTGTCGTTGGTCATTGTTGTTTTGAACTGCCGGACGAAGACATTGATGTTAGGAAGCAAGCGAAGCAGAACCGTTTGTTCGATGATCGTCGTCATAGACTCACAATTTAGATAAGGGAGTTTTGCTTACGGAATTTTCAAATCGCAAGCTCCATTCTTGTCTCTTAAAACTTTTATCCATAACCCCCGTAAAGACGCTATTTTTGCACATAGATTCCACCCTCGCTCGCAAGTTCTATTCTTGTCTCTGGAAACAACTAGTAATAACCGTTGCAAAGATGCCACCTTTGTACATAAATCCCACTTTCGTAAGATAAGATGTAATATAGATTTGATGGAAATAACAGTAATATACATAATCAAGCGTGCATTCCAGCACTTGAAGTTTAACTTGTGATAAGTTCCTAAGTTCATCAAGGAAGGAACATGTAAAAGGTCTTGGCGTCAGCCTCGTCATTCATCTAGCAGCGTATTACTATTGCCGCACATAATGTTGGAATAGCATTGAAAATGTTGAACCTGGTCTCCCAATATGCTGAAATAGCGGTTAGTCTAGTCCGTCAAAATTGCGGTTCATATGGAACCACACACAAATTTGGTAGAAACGCCTGTTCATGGGCCCATGGCCTGTAGCCCAATTTAGTGGGCTTGTTGGGCCACGAATCAACGTTATAGGGAGTGTGTATTGCCTAGTTAGTAGGCTAGTAGTACCTACTTGCAAGATCACATCTACGCTAGTGTGTGGTGATGATCTTATTTTTCCATAATCTTTCCTCGTGGTTGAAAACACACAAGTGATCCAACCAAAATCATCATCATCTATCGTATCCAAGGTAGGGTCGTAGGGATGACGCACGCACACACCTATGGAGGAGGAGCGGAAATGAGAGGTGTGATTGGCAGTCTGTATAAGGCCTACCCAGGCTTATGGAATGCAGCCTTTGCATAGAGTTTTATGCAAGTTTGGCCTGTGCAAAAAGTGCCCTCCAGCCTACATCTGCGGAAACGACCGGGAGGAGCGTTCCCAGTTATGCAGGCTTTGCGAGGGCCATGACAATGCTTCTCATCACCTTCTTTTCTATCCACCACTACCGGAGGGCCATGGCAGAGCTCACCCCCACGGCCAGCGGCAGCGGACCCACGCGGCGGAGCTCGCCCCCACTTCGGCAGCCGGCGGCGGCTCTGTGCACCGAAGCTCGCCCGCACAACCGGCGACGGTGGACCTGCGCGGCGGAGCTCGCCCCCACTCCGGTCGGCGGCGGCCCCACGCACCGAAGCTCGCCTGCACAGCCGGCGACGACGAACCCTCTGACTCTGGCTGGCGGACCTCGATTCGACGAAGACGAGCCTCGATTCGGCGGTGCGGGGCCTCGATTTGACGATACTAGGCCTCGATTCGGCGGCGTCGGGCCTCGATCTGACGATGCCGGGCAATGGAGCTTCGGCTACAGTAGTGCTCTGCTTCGGTGGAGCTAGATGGGCTCGAGCGGAGATGTTCCGGCGGAGCTTCGGCTGTAGTGGTGCTCTGCTGGTGGAGGATAGGTAGAGAGGAGGGGGAGGAATCCAGGCAGTCTTGAGTGGAGAGGCGAGGAAGACGAAGGGGGGAGAGAAGCTCGAGAAGGTAACCTCACCTGGCGGGCTATTCTTTTTGCTTCTGTGCAGGTGCGGGGGCCGTGATGGCGTGGGTGACCTAGTGTTAGTAGACCAGATCTTAAGTGGGTTCCAAGAATTGGTCAGACATGGAGATCTTAGTGTAATCTCTTGTGGAGAAGGGAAGTGTGTCGTCAGCTTACACAGTTCTCCAAGCAGACAAGATGACGCTTCCCCCCGACGACACAACAACTAGTCAGTTGGGAGCCACCGACGAGGGAGCTCCCCCTTTTGAGACAAATGTGACGCTTGACAAGCACAATGTGTTAAAGAGGCAAATGAAAAAGCAATGGGTGTACAATGGCCATGCCATGGAGTATCGCAATGTCAACTACATCCTACTTCATACGACATATTTGATGAGATATTAATGTCTATTCTTGAGTTTCGAGTCCATCACGTCAAAATTGATGCCTTGCGTGTTAACATTAAGATGGACAAACGCTTTATCGCGATCCGTCGCTATGGTGTTACTCTTCCGCTTGATGGAGATGGCTTCAACCCGTGGGACGATCTCTTGCCCAAAAATCGCTCAATAGCTCTAAGACCAATCCATCATTTCAAGATTTATCATAAGAACATATGATGGACAACACAAATACAAGAAGGTTTTCTATGACAAATCCAGGAAGGAGAAAAAAAGTTAAAAAAACTAACCATACTGAGTTGCCTTGCACTTCTGTGGCTTTTAATCTTAATATGGATTGTGTTAGCCTTGAAGATGACATATTAGCCCTTATGAGAAAAAAGGTGGTAGACTTGGCAGTATTCTGTGGAGAAAGAATAAAGGTTGAGCATGATGATCATAAGTTGCCTAGCAATTTCTTAAACTATGTGGATCTATATCTGCAGTCTTCTAAGAAGACATAAAAAAGAGTCTATCAAAAATTTGATAATAACGGGGAGGTGTGTGTTTCTTTAAGCCCTAATGGAGGCTTTCATCAGTTCACAATTATTAATGGAAGGATAACATACGATGAAGTTAGTGTTCCTATCACAAGCATTATTGAAGAAGGGTTGATACATGCACTGGAAAAGAAAGGAAGAAAGCACAAGAAAAGGAAAGGAAAAAAAATTATAAAAACAACTGATGTGAAGCGTCACTTATGGGTCTTCATAAAAGGAAACCATCCCGTAAAGATAAAGACGCCTGCAATTGATTATGCAGTTGTTGATGAGTTCAACAAGTTCGTGAGCCAAGTGGCACATCCGGATTCATTTATATTTAAGGAGGTCTATAGATGTGATTTAAAGAACGCACTAGCATTAGAAGTTGAGAAGAAAGGGGATGCAAGCATTGAAGCAATCCCAAAATTTGAGGATGCAACTAGTGCTGGTGGTGTGGACTCTCTCCAATGTACCTTGATTATTACTGAAGGAGATTCAGCAAAATCCCTAGCGGTTAAGAATGATAGAGAAATACCTAAAGATGTTTATACACTACCACAATATGACTCATGGGAAGAAAGTATCACAGATATTAGTCAATGGACTATCAAGTATTACAAGAGGCTAGGCACGAGCACATTTGAGGAAGGGATGCACTACTTCAGATATATTGATGACTACCATGCATATTTTGTGTGGGAAGATGAAGAAGACACTAAGGCTCTCAAAAAGGCATTCAGTAAAAGTCAAGCTAATGAAAGGAAGAACTGGATTCTTAAGTTCCTGCATGAAATTGTCGTTCCTCTTCAAAGTGGTGAGAAAATAAGAATATGTGACTTCGTTAATCAACGGCTTATACTATACTCAACAATGGACCTGGTACAGTCTATACCGTCAATGGTAGATGGACTTAAACCAGTGCAAAGAAAGATACTATTCAGTGCATTTAAGAAGCATTTGATTAAGGAAATAAAGGTATTTGCCAATCCTTCCAATGATTTTAGTCAATGGATGTAAAGGAATTGCTACTGGTTGAAAGGACTTTGGTGTCGCCTAGAGGGGGGGTGAATAGGCGAGTCGACTAATTAAAACTTTTCCACCCAAACTTGAGCTCCCTGCCACAGGCGGTCAGACCGCCTTCACAGGGCGATTATACTGCCCCTGCTGCCCTGAGCTGGGAAGGGCGGTTTAACCGCCTCCTGGACGTGGTTAGACCACCTCCACCTAGGGAGCTTGCAAAGTTAAGCTCAAGCTTCTCTTGACTTCTAGCACAGACCAAACTTGTATGGTGTCTTGAGTAGATGATCATAAGCAGGGTAATAATCCCTGCACACAAAGACAAGCACACCCAAGTAGATCGAAGCGGAAGCAAATAATAATATTCTAGCTAGAAAACCACAAGTGAGGCAAATCACAAAGGAGACACGATGATTTGTTTCCCGAAGTTCACCTCCTACTCAGGAAAGACTACGTCTCCGTTGAGGAGCTTGTAAGGGAATATCTCACAACAAGCCGGGTCTCTTTCAACCACTTTCCTCAGTTCCACTAAGGCGATCTTTTCCACGAAGAGGCAAGATCACAACCCTTCCAAACTTGCCGCTACTCACCACAACTTGGGAGCTAGCCGGCGACACCTAGCCGTCTAGGAGGCAAACCTCCAAGAGTAACAAATTCTTCAAAGGCTTGTAGACGCGAATCACAAGTGCTCAAGCTATGGGATGCTCTTGTTAGCTCACAAAGGCTCACACAATATCACTCTCTCAACCCAACTCAAGGATAGAGCTTGAATCTCACAAATCTCGCAAAGAGATGGTTGTGAAGAGTTTCTTTGGCTTTGTCTTAGCAAAAATAGCAGGGGAGCACACCAGCAACCCTAGAAGTAGCAGCTCCAACTTGTGGAGCTCGTGGAGTATAAATACCCCACACAAGAGAAACTAAGAAACCAGCCTAAGATGGGTAGACCGCCTGAGCTGGCTAGTTTGAAAAACTACCCGTTGGCCGGCCTAGGGCGGTCAGACCGCCCCTAGAGGCGGTTAGACTGCCCTAGGCAGAGAGAGCCCAAAAACCTTTTTCTATTCTCACTAACACTTCACCTACTAGATGAAGTGGCTAAGGTTGCGTTAAAGGTTTGTTAGATCACTCAAGAACTCTCTCAAGGCTATTTCTCACAAAGGTCAACTAATGAGCACTTTTGATACTTGTCATAAAGCTAATGTTACATCCCTCTTGATAGTACGACATTCCTATACTCAAGAATAAAAGTAAATACCGAGTCAACTTCTTGAGCTTGTAGATCTTTAAATTTGCCATACTTGAACAATTTTCACTTGAGGGCTTCCAACATTTGCTATCTTCATGAGCACGTCCATACTTGAGCTAGTGACTTAAGATCTTTTCATATAGCATAAGAATGCACGCTTAGTTCCTTAAGTCACTCCATATTTCCAATCATAACATATAGATGAGTTGCATTGCTTTCCTCGGTTAAGGCTTGGATATGATACTTTGATACCCCACGGATACTAGTTACTTCACCTTAGCAAAACACCAATGGCAGCCTAGCTTGAACCATAGATTGCTTAGTACCTCGCTCTAGTCATCTCGGTTGATCTCTTCATCACTTACCCAATCCATGTTGAGTTCGGCTTTGCTTCATCAAGAATTAATCTTCATTTGAACTACCGCTTCAAATGCTTGTTCTTGGTTGACAATGTATATGCAAACTTCCAATTGAGGATCATCAAATATATATTCATCGTTGTATCCTTTTGCAATCACCGCATGAAGCCTTGCATTTATTTTAGTAGAGAACACCATTTCTCTTTTGTGACCCATTTGAATTTTAATCAAGCTACCACAATTATCAGAGACATGGAATTAACCTTTGCAAAATATACCCAATATTCATCTTCATTTGATGCTTGACATTTGTCACTTTTCATTATAGGATGACACACTTGCTTGTCTTCTTCCATGTGAGCCATACAATATTCATCCTCAAATATATGACAATACTAACTCATGAATACTTGTTGGGGGTGCGCCTTAGGATACCTAAGGCTAGGGACCCCCATGTGTATAAAAGAGGCCCAAATAAGGGGTATAAAGGCGTATTTGTAAGGGCTAAGGACCTAATTGTAACATCCAGGGACTCAATTGTAATAGTTAAGGACCCAAATGTAATATTCAAGCCTACCGATGGAAATAATATAAACAGCCACCTCCTCTCTCCAAGGGTTTGAAGGGGAGGGCGCCTCCTCTTCCTATAAATAGGACCCAAGGGGTAGAAGAGGGAGGAGGCTCCTCTTCCTATAAATAGGACCCAAGAGGTGGAAGAGGGGAGAGCTTTGGCCATTGTATTCATTAATCTCATGTTCAATTGTCTCAAGTACTTTCATCATTCCTCTCTATCCGTCTGTTTGGGAATTCCTAAATCCTAACAGTGGCGCCCACCGTGGTCTCGCACAAAATAAAATTCACGATTACCATGACAGAAAAAGAGATTTCAAGAATCGAAGGATTCCTTTTAGTCGCAAAAGTCTAGAAGTTTTCGTTGAGCACCCTCGGAATTTCGGAATCTCAAAATTTTTAGAATCTCAAAATCTCAAAAGAAGAAAAATCTCGGAATCTCAGAAGAAGAAATCTCAGAATCTCAGAAGAAGAAAAATTTCGGAATCTGAGAAGAAGAAAAATCTCGGAATCTCAGAAGAAGAAAAATCTCAGAATCTCAAAATCTCAAAAGAAGAAAAATCTCGGAATCTCAGAAGAAGAAGAAATCTCGGAATCTCAGAAGAAGAAAAATCTCGGAATCTCAGAAGAAGAAAAATCTCGGAATCTCAGAAGAAGAAAAATCTCGGAATCTCAGAACATGAAAAAAAGTTCACGATTACCATAGCCAAAAAATTTCTTCCAAAATTCGAAAGTGCTAGACATGATATTTGTCGCTGATGTGATCTTTCTATCACCCTAGGAGGTGATTTCTCAGAATCTCGAAATCTCGAAATCTTAGAATCTCGAAATCTCAGAAATCTCAGAATTTCGGAATCCGAGAGAAATCTTAAAATCTCAGAATCTCAGAATCCGAGAGAAAATCTCAAAATCTCAGAATCTCGGAACGAGAAAAATCTCGAAATCTCAGAACGAGAGAAATCTCAAAAATATCAGAATCTCAGAATATGCATGAAAAAAGTTCACGATTACCATAGCCAAAACATTTCTTACAAAGATCGAAGGTACTAGACATGATGTTTGTTGCCCGTGTGATCTTTTCATCACCCTAGGAGGTGATTTCTCGGAATCTCAAAAATCTTGGAATCTCAGAACACGAAAAAAGTTCACGACTACCATAGCCAAAAAATTTCTTCCAAAGATTGAAGGTACCAGACATGATTTTTGTTGTAGGTATGATCTTTCCATCACCCTAGGAGGTGATTTCTCGGAATCTCAAAAATCTTGGAATCTCAGAACACGAAAAAAGTTCATGACTACCATAGCCAAAAAATTTCTTCCAAAGATTGAAGGTACCAGACATGATTTTTGTTGTAGGTATGATCTTTCCATCACCCTAGGAGGTGATTTCTCGGAATCTCAAAAATCTTGGAATCTCAGAACACGAAAAAAGTTCATGACTACCATAGTCAAAAAATTTCTTCCAAAGATTGAAGGTACCAGACATGATTTTTGTTGTAGGTATGATCTTTCCATCACCCTAGGAGGTGATTTCTCGGAATCTCAAAAATCTTGGAATCTCAGAACACGAAAAAAGTTCATGACTACCATAGCCAAAAAATTTCTTCCAAAGATCAAAGTTACTAGACATGATTTTTGTTGTAGGTATGATCTTTCCATCACCTTTCCATCACCCTATGAAGTGATTTCCCAGAATCTCAAGAATCTTGGAATCTCAGAATCTCGGAATAAGCAAAATCTCAGAATCTCAAACTCTCAAAATCTCAGAATGAAAAAAAATCTCAAAATCCTAGAACAAGCGAAATCTTGGAATCTTGGAGTGAGCAGCCTGCAGGAAACAAAGTTCACGATTACCACAACCAAAAATATTTTTCGAAAGATCCAAAGTGTTGGGCATGATTTTTGGCACTACCATTTTCACCTCATCACCCTCGGTACTGATTTTTATCACTTTTGAGCAACACCTTCTTCTCCTTGATTTCCGAGCTTCAACTGTTCGCAAATTTTCAGTTGTGATTGTGTTTACTTTTGCAGGAATGTGGACGATTCCGTGAATCAGCGCAAAAGAGGAATTCTGGAATCTCGGAACCTCGCAACCTCAAGTGGAAACTCATAAAATAATAGTATACTTATTATCTCTTCTAACTCCTATGTTCGCAGGTTGTATCCTTTAAAAATACAAAATTTATTCATACTTGCGTATTCTCATCTCCTTTAGAAGTTTTTGCTATGTTAAAAATTTTCTCTAGAGCCCTAGAGGGGCTACACTGAGGAATTCTTTGCCTATTCCTTAGAAATTTTTTGCTAACCTGCAGGACTTCACCAATATGAGTATTCCTTTGCTAGTAAAACTAATTTAGGCAATTATGTGATCGTTTTTGCACCACGTGCACATCCAATTGCTCAAGCTTTCCAGAATATTGTTAAAACTTTAGAATATAGTTCGCTTTTACTAAAAAGTTCCCCCATAGAGCTAAGTGCAAAGTTAATAGTCGAAGCAACCAAGAGTTGCTATATCGACTAAACCTGGAAGTAAGTCCACAAAGCTTTCGATCAAGCTTTTGTCAACTTATCTCTTTATTTGTGATGCTATTATGTTTCTGATCGAAACATCCTTCAAAAAAATACCGATGCTTTCTCCTTTGCAGACATATTGGTTTTCATCAAATTGGAACATGATACTTTGGTTCCGATACATATTTGGGTTTCGTTATCCATTGGAATTATCTCAACACTTAGTTTTCATTATACCTGAGCATTTTTGGCCCGGCCCGCTGGCCCGGCCCGGGCCCGGCCCGCCCACGGACCTTACTGGACGGGCGTGGGCAGAGATCTTGAAGCCCGCGAAAAATTTTTTTGGCCCGAGCCCGGCCCGAAATGCTGTTTTTAGTTACTTTACACTATAAAATACGCGGGCGGCCCGCCCAAACCCGGGCCCGGCCCGAGCCCGTCCCGAAAACTGAGGCCCGACACGTCCCATGGGACGGTCATGGGCAGGATTTTCTCAGCCCGAAAAACCTGGGTTTTTTTTCAGCCCGGCCCGAACCCGGCCCGGCCCGTGGAATGCTCAGGTCTAGTTTTCATCATCCATCGGAATTATCTCTATTGGTTAATGGACTATTATGAAAAGAATGGCTCTCAAACCACCAAGTTATAATCTTTGGAAGCTGATCAAGGAAATTCAGGACACTATTCTGTTGAACATTCCCCTCTACTATGAGATAAATCTATGCACATCCAAGCATTTTCATTCATATGCATCAGCATGCATCAAAAGCATTGCATTGCATGAGTTATTCTCAGTTTTACTTTGGGCCGAGGCAACAGAAAAGTTGCGGCCTTATTCCAAAAATCCGTGATTATCCAAGAAAATCACGAGGGCCGGGGCAACAGAAAAGTTGCGGCCTTATTCCAAAAATCCGTGATTGTCCAAGAAAATCACGAGGGCCGGGGCAACAGAAAAGTTGCGGTCTTATTCCAAAAATCCGTGATTATCCAAGAAAATCACGAGGGCCGAGGCAACAGGAAAGTTGCAGCCTTATTCCAAGTGATTATCCAAGAAAATCACTAAAGCTGAGGCAACGATAAGTTGCGGCCGTATTCCAAAAAAGCGTGGTTATCCCAAAAAATTACAAGGCCAGGAGGCAACAATAAGTTGCGGCCATACCCCAAAATTTCGATCAAGGCCCAGAGGGGGCAGCAATAAATTGTATGGACTGAGTTCCAAAGTTTATTATTTTGACCCAATAGAGACAACAGTAAGTTGTATGGGCTAATTTGTAAAAACTAGAGGCCGCAGGGACAACAGTTTGTTGTGGCCATATTTTCAAACTCAAAAAAAAAGATGCTTGGGGCTGTGACTCCACGGCATTCCAGCTGTCTGCATGTCCACAAAGCTCAGTAACTTTTCTTTTTCATTGCTTGTTTCTCTCCACAAACTCTGGAAATATTATAACTCAAGGTTTCTTAATATCTTGTGATATAGATTTACTACCTTATGTGAGTTTCGAAAGATATGAAAAAATTATTTTCGAACTCGAGGATAAGGAAAGTTTCCAGAACATAATCTTGAGAGCATGTGTGACCCTAGAGGGCGCTATGTTTGAAGTCCCCGTGTTCCTTGAACTTTTTCCTTTCAGGATTCAAGATTAGCAAAATCACGCAGATTCCATTCGGAGGTTTTGTAAAAAGTTGTGGTTTTATTCTGAGCTTCGAATCCAGAGTCTATGATTTACGGAATGCATGCAGCAATAGCCTGGATCGCGTCCTCGTTATTAGTGACAGAGGAGTTTCTCAGAATCTTAACACACGAGGCTGTGGGAATCACCTGTTTCCTTACTTGAAAAGACCATATGACCCTCGGAGAAGTAAAGTCCCCGAGCAACCTCTGTTTTCTTTGTTTTTTGTGATCTTTCAGGAAAAAGATCAGTTCCAGGAATCTGAGAAGTTTCAAGAATCTAAGAAGTTCCGAGAATCTGAGGGTTTTTGGAATTTAAGAAAAAGGAAGGATGTTGAATGCTGAATTTTCAGGATCCATTCTCATCTCCGAAGCCCACCAAAGGAGTCTTTAAGGATTTCTGTTTATGACTTCCAATTCCAAAAATCTAAAGTTCACAAGTGTATAAGGCAACATTCGCAAAACTCTGGACTTTTTATGATGCCTAGATGGTTGCGTTTCCCCTAGATCCTTAACTTCGAGCAGCTCAGAAACTCAAGTCTTGTCAGATAGGAATTGCATACATAAAAAAATGTCGTTGCATGACATCCGAAGCCAGTCAAGAAGAAGCAATTATTTTGTTTGGATATTTTTCTCTAAGTCAAGCCACCCTCAGAATCTCTGGAAATCAAGAATTACGGCAAGCAACCCTCAAGGGCAAACTGAACCTCTTCGCGGTCAGCACCGAGATGTGTTGCAAGTGCCGAACCTAGCAGCTAAGAGAATATGGATTTTTTATGTGCCCAGTTCAAGGAATTCTAAAAATACTTGTGTGCTTTCCGCTCGAGTTTGGCATCATACTGAAGAAACAAAAACAAGTTTTCCTACTAGAGGCTGGTTATACCTCGAATATGCAAAACTACGGAACTAAACTTCGAAGCAGCTTACAAGCTTTCTCAGATAATTTTGAAGAACAAGCTTTTAGGCCCAAGTGGCTCATTATCAGAATCTATGAAACCCTCGATTTAGCATTTCTGGAAACAACAACGCAAGGGGCTCGCCCTCAGAATCTTTGTCAACCTCGACATCATTACCTACCTCTACAATGGCTCAAGGGGTTCGCCTTCGGAATCTCTATCGACCTCGGCATCACCTCAAGGGACTCGCCCCTGGAATCTCCCTCGGCACGACCATCAATCTCCGCATCATCCTCAACCTCAAGTTTTCCATTACATCAACTTGAAGGGCTCAACCAGACTACTTCCACTACATACAGAGCTTATCTCATGAACACCAGCCAAGAGGGGTGGGGGTGTACTGGTGAACCAGTCCATCCTAGTTGTCTGGTGCTCATGAGAGAAGGCATGAAGATGTTGAAGCTAACTTCGGTGGCGACAACGTCAACTCTTGAAGAAAGGTCTCCAGAACAAAGCTTGAGAATGAAGCTACAAATCAAAGTTCATCATTCAAGGCACTTAGAGACATGTGATTTGGAGTTAGAACATGTAAACCCGAGAATGTGCATACTCTTTTCTCCATACCCTTTTTTCCCACTGGGTTTTTGGGATGGAGTTTTTAGCGAGGTGCACAAGGGAAGGTTGTAGAGGACATTCCTTTTACAATCAAAGTCTAAGTTGTGTTGGGCCTCTTTTAAACAGGAACAACTATTAGGTCTTGTTGTACCGGCCAAGTCCAAATAGTTGAGGGGCTACTGTTGGGGGTGCGCCTTAGGATACCTAAGGCTAGGGACCCCCATGTGTATAAAAGAGGCCCAAATAAGGGGTATAAGGGCGTATTTGTAAGGGCTAAGGACCTAATTGTAACATTCAGGGACTCAATTGTAATAGTTAAGGACCCAAATGTAATATTCAAGCCCACCGATGGAAATAATATAAACAGCCACCTCCTCTCTCCTAGGGTTTGAAGGGGAGGGCGCCTCCTCTTCCTATAAATAGGACCCAAGGGGTAGAAGAGGGAGGAGGCTCCTCTTCCTATAAATAGGACCCAAGAGGTGGAAGAGGGGAGAGCTTTGGCCATTGTATTCATTAATCTCATGTTCAATTGTCTCAAGTACTTTCATCATTCCTCTCTATCCGTCTGTTTGGGAATTCTTAAATCCCAACAATACTTAAATAAAAACATGCTCACATTCTTAGAAAAACACATTAGTCCTTCAATCGCTTTGTCATTCAATTCACCAAAATTCACTTAGGGGCCTAGATGCATTTTCACTGGTTGGAGCATAGAGATTCCAAGTTACAATCCACAAGATATTGTACTCAATTTGAAACATTTGTTGCAAGGAGAGAATATGGAAAAATTGAAACCACGGGAGAAGTGAAATCAGTTATCAAGAAAGAATGTGTTACCTATACTAGCTTTGGTATCATAGATGTTGACAAGAGTACACTAAAAATAAGGGAGCTCCCCATTGGGATCTCAATGCACACTTATGAGAAAAATCTTAAATCTTTCAAATTCATCAAGAAGTATGAAAAAAGATAGGCGGCAATGATGTTGAAATTGATATACACTTGCATGAGGATCATGAGCATTTGGCACAATTGAACAAAGTAGATCTTCAGAGGAGGTTTAAACTGACAAGTTCACTACCAACATCAAATATGCATTTGTTGGATTCACATGACATTGTTAAAAAGTATGTCAGTTCAGAGCAAATACTTAAGGAATTCTATAAATTGAGGCTTGATTTTTATGAGAAAAGAAAGGAAAAACTACTAGAAAAGGCTGATGGCAACTTAAAAATGGCACAAAACAAAGTTAAATTCATTAAAGCTTGTGAAACTGGAGAAATCAACTTATATGTCAGTTATAAAGAAGAGCTATGTAGGAAGCTTAAAGAGAGCGGATACGAGGAATTTGAGGGAGCCAAGCCCTCATATGACTACCTAATGCCAATTATCAACTTAACCGCGCATATGGTAGAGGGGCTGAAGGCTGAATGTTTACATCAAGAGTTGAGAACTACAACAAAAGATCTTTGGTTGGAGGTTCTTCATGCTTTTGAAAAAGTACTTAATGCAAATGTACCAAGTGATGCACAACGTACAACATTGTTTAAAGACCTAGAAAGTCTTAAACGTGCTATGCAGACAAATGTACTAAGTGAAGCACAATGTACAACATTGTTTAAAGACCTAGAAAGTCTTACTGGTACATAGTGGATAACTCATGGTGCAATTCAAAGAATATTTGCCATCTTCTCTGAAACCACCTTCAAAAATAAGAAGATCATATTCTTAACTCAAGGCAAATCAACAACATCAACAATGAATATGGATGATATTGCAAGATTACCACTCCTTAATTATTCACTAGTATTTATTCCTCTAAAAAGTCCACCAACGTGTGATGGTGGTGTCCATTTTAGCTTGGTTGTTTTGTACAGCTCAAAGAATGGCACACACAAGTTCCATCATTATGACATTCTACCGACAAGTAACCGGCAACTTGCTGAATCTTTTGCTGAAAGTATAAAAAAGTGATCCCTGCTTTTGCCAAAGTGGGTGTATATGATGCCCTTGTGCGAGGTACGCTGGATCAATATGATTGTGGTATATGGGTGTTGGCTGTTACAGAAATGATATGCGAATCGTTTATCAAAAATGAGGCATTTGCACATGAGAATTACATAGATTGTATGAATAAGGTAAAAGATTTGGGTGAAGTTGAAGTTGACAATATGAGAATGAAATATTGCCAGATGATACTAAATCATGAAGCATAAAAGCTTTATTTAAGGAGGAAGAGAAATGTCCCCATCAGTAAGCGCAAAAGATGTGGACCACTTGAGAAAGAAGAGAAAGACGACGAATGCCCCAATCAGTAAGGGAGTCACAGAAAATGTGATCCATGTGACAAATATACCATCTGGTACAAGAAGTGTTGCACAGGTTAAGAACCTATTAACAGACCTCGAAAGTCTTAGTGCTAAAAAGTGGTTAACTGATGGTGCAATTGATAGAATGCTTACCATCTTTGAAAGCAACTTGTTAAGATCCCAACATGAAGATAAGATCTTACTCTTTCATCAAGCCACATCAGTATCGTTTCGTCAGAATGAGATTAGTTATCCACTACTTTATTATGCATTAGTATTTATTCCTCTAGACAGTGCACAAATGCGTGAATATGATTCTGATAATGGAGAACATTATAGCTTGTTAGTTTTGGACAACACAAGGAAAGACCGACACATGTTCTGTCATTATGACACTTTAGGGTCATCTAACACCAAAGTGACCATAGATATTGCTCAAATTATACGAAAAGAGATCCCTGCTATCGAGGAAGTAACTGATGTCTTCCTCAGGGTAGATTTCCTTAGGGTAGATTCCTTAGGGTAGAGCAACATGACTCGTATAATTGTGGTGTATATGTACTGGCCATTACAGAAATGATTTGCAAATGGTATGTGAAAAATGAGAAATCTGCACATGAATCGACATACGATTCTAGTGTGTTGGATATGGTGGAGAGGGTAAAAAATCTCTCATGCTGACAGTATGAGGAAGAGATATTACAACATGATTTTAGTCCATGAACGTGTTCTGGACCCGGGATATATGTGAAGTGGCTCCAAAATGAACAACATTTTGGTATGTTCCTTCATCTTCAAGTTGCGCTGGACAATCATGTAAAGCCCCAAGAATGTTGCATGTTGTTTTTGGTGGGTATCCTCTACGTCATTTGGAAAATGGTTGAGTCAATTCGTGTTTGGTCCTTATTGGTACAAACATGTGTACTGCTCTATGCAATTTCTTGTCGACGCTATTGACCCTAGCTAGCATTTGCTTTGCGCTGGGCAATGTTGTACTTAGGAGATGGGATCCCCAAGAATGTTGCATACTCTTTTTGCTGACTTTCCTTTCCACTGATGCGATTTGGAAAATATGGTTCAGTCAATTCGTGTTTGGTTCTTATTGGTACATATATGTGTACTACTCTATGCAAGTTTGTAAATTATCTACTACGACACAGAGCTCTTGTCGAAAAAAATATACACACTCTACCAATCACATGATTGTACAGACCAAAACTCCTTATACACCCTACCAAATACGAACAAAAATGGTAGAGCTAGCCAGACTTGAGCTGACTATGAGCTTATCCTAACCAAATTCCAACTTATGCAGTTTATCAATCACCAAACACCACGTAGCACAATCCACCACCACCACGCTAGTAGTGGCTCGCACTCGATGACCCTTCCATCCCGATGGGCGATGGCCTGACGCGAAGCAAGCAAGCGAAAATGAAGACCGGCGCCGACGCCGACGCCGACGCCGGCGGGGGCCGGCAGGAAGCAGCTACACGTGTGGCGTGGCCCACCGCTCCCATCCGTGGGCCGTGGCGTGGCAGCGACGGGGAGGAGAATCATCAATCAACCCGCCCGCCACCGGGTCCCCTCCCCCTGTCCTAGCCGCGACGCAAGAGAGAAGAACTGAAGAAGAAGAAAAGCGCATCCAAATCTGCTGCCAGCGCGACGCTTTTTGTCCCGGTCGTCACGCTCTCGTGCGCACACACACAGATTGCGCGGCGCGCCGAGGTGCCCCAGATCTTCCAGAAGCCCACACACCCACGCAGCATGCACGGCATGGCAATTATGTTCTTGCAAATCATCATCATAACATTTATTTCTTTTTTGTTTATTTATCTGGTAGGAGTAAGAATCACACCTCTCTGTTTTTCTTTTCATCGTGGCGGCGAAAAGGGAGTTGTGTAACGATGACAATTAACAAGAGCGGGGGAAAGGCCGTACCAAAAGGTCAAGGATTCACCAAAAGGGGGCGAGGTTGGTTCAAGTCTTGCTGGAATAATTATATAGGAAAAAACAGAAGTCTTTCTACAAGAAATTATATAAAAACCACAAGTCTTCCCGCAAGAAATTTTTTATATAAAAAAGCAAAAGTCTTTCTGCAAGAATTATATATAAAAAGCACATCTTTCTGCAAGGGGAAAAATAGGGTCTTGCTTCAAGTCTATCCTTGCCGTCGGTCACCTCCGATCCTCGTGCTTGGCACGTAGGAAGGACAGGTGTAGCACTCACTGCGACTGCATGCCCCCTTGGTTGCTTGAGCTGGCCGCAGCATCAACAATTCAACATGCACTAGCAGCAGGAGACACCTTGGTTTATCTCTTCTCTGATCATGTCCTCGTCTCAGGCCCCACAAAAAGGTTTCTAAAATCCTGCTGACACCGCCAATAAATTGTGACAATGAGAGCTGTCAAGCTGCCACGATGCACTTCCCCCTTGGATTGAGCAGCTCACACTGCATTAATTACCTACCCTTGGGCCTCGGCATCCTTTCAGTAGTTTAAGTTTAGTGATAGGATATTCCATGTTCAAGTCCAAGAACCTGCTTGTTTACGTCCGCGTCAATCGTCTTAAACTTGAGTAATCGCCAAGCTGATTTCTCGGTTTCTTTTTTGTCAGATGGAAGCAGCTGTCCAGCTGACGCCGGCGGAGAGCGGCGGCGTCGAGACCGCCTTTCTCCGTGGGCTCTGTGAATCAGCAAAACCTCGGGCGCGTGATTAAAAAAACCCAACCAGCAGCATCAGGGCGGGAGACCTACCTAGTACGTTCACCAACACTCAAAATCTTCCAACAAATTTAAGTTCGTTAACCCCAAATTCAAATTAAATTTCCCAACCTGCGGCTTGATCTACAGCCGGATTTTAAAGGCTGCTTATAAATGATAAAAGAAGCATCTTTTATTAATTCGCAGCCGAAAAATGGTGGCAAAATGTTTGCTCCACTAGACAGCAGAGGCAAACGTGCTCGCCATCACCCAAAAAAAACAACTCGGATATTCTGTATATTGTCAAAGGAACTCTTTTCTTCGGAGATCAGTACTGAATTTAGGAGAAGGGAAAAAAGACAGAAGAGGCGACAAAGACCATCACGATCACGATCCGGATCCTCCATTTGTCGATCCGACGGCCGGCGATGGATTCTCCGATCAACGTCCAACGGGATTAAATACCGCGTGATGCCCGAGGCAAGCGGGCAGGCAAATCTGGATGCTTCCGACCCAACCCAACCGAGCCCAGCAGCGAGCGCCCCGGGACGTACGGGACCCCACACCCCCACTGCCCCCTCCGCCTCCTCCGCCGCTTCGCCCTCGATCCCCAAGCACAAAGCAGCCTCCTCCCTCCCGTTGCTCACGCCGTGGGGTTCGCGAGTCGCCGCCCTTTCCTCCTCCCCCCGGGTTCGTGGCCGCGGCAGCCGGGGAGTTCTCGATTCGGCGCGGGGGAATCGCCATGGGAGGGTGCGCTGTGGCCGCCGCAGCTCTGTAGGTGGGGCTCTCGTTACCTTTCCCTTTTGCCTGGATGGATTTCGATGCTGTTCTTTTTTTGTTTCTAAGGCCAAAGCTGTGATTTTTTTTTAGGAATTCAGGGGATTTTGGGGGTATCGTTTGTGTGGAGAGTTTGCGGTTTTCATCCCCTCCCTCCGAGGGGTGTTGAGCGCGTGAGCCTAAAGCTTCAATTTTGATGGAATCGCGGTGTTCCTCCGAGCCGCCCTCCTCCAGGATTTATCTTACGGGGGAGGGATTTTTGATGCATTTCCCCGCCTCTCCCAACAGCTTCAGCCAAAAATTCGTGCGGGATCGGTTCCCCTCTCTGCATTCGCGTGTTCGCTTGTCTCTTTCCCTGTCGGATTTTTGTTGATGGATAAGCTCCGCGAAGCGGCGAGATTGACCGTACCTGACCTCGTCCTACTGCCTGTCCTCTTCCCCTCGTCATTTCTGCTTGCTCTGACTGCCAATTGTCCAGCAAATTTCAGGAGTTTCTCCACTTCTGTTTGGCCACCTAACTCTTCTGGTGCCAAATCAAAGCTTTTTGTTTGCTTTCTGTCCTCCTCTCCCATGCTTTTTAACTGCCGTGCAGTTTAGTTGTAACGAAAAGGAGATCAGCTAGTTTTTCCGATTGGGATGCGTTCTCAATTTCTTATGTGCGTATGTGGTTGGTCCTTGGCTCCTTGCCCCTGTTTCCGGTGGATGATTTAGTAGAGGCCTCCCGTTCTCTCATATGGAGTTGTGCCTGACTCGAAATGGTGATTGTCGGCGTCCATTTTTAGAGTAGTCTGGGTAAGAAGTAGCATCCTCTTTCTGCCACGACCAAAATGAGGTTAACACTGCTCCAAATGGGACGCTTCTTGCGATCAGGGGTAGTTAGTTTCAGTGCCACTGCTTGGCCTAGCTGAACAAATTTTTTTTTTTTAAAAAAAAGGTAGCAGAAAACATGGGGAGAGATTGCCATGTGTAAGCAATGCCATGCTTTGTTTGCTTGCAAAGCCTCGTGTGAAAGGGAGGTAACCGAGGGGAGGGAGAACGACTGTAGCCGCGTTGCTTGTGGCCTTCAACAAGGGTAAAGGTAGCCAGCTTTGCGTGTTTCGCTCCTGCGCTTCTGCTTAATTTAGGCAGCCTGTTTTCTCCCTTTGCAAGGCCTCCTTCTTAGGAAACAACCTCCTTTATATTGCTGCCTCCATCCCATGAGTCCTAACACGCATTCCTGCGTGTTGCATGTGTGATTTTCTTGTCATGGTTAGGCTCTCGCATCCGTCGGGTGTTTTAGTTTGGTAATTCAGGTAGAGAAGTTTGGCATTGTTTCTTGTTTGATTCATTCTTTGGTTACACCTGTTCCCTCATTTAGACTTTTAACTGGAGTGACCTAATTTGTGCCTAACTTATCTCCGCAGATAGCTGGTATTTCAGAGGCAATTTTCTCCTGATTGTCGGAGGGGAACTCTGATCCCTAGTGTCAGAGTAGTTTGCCTATTGATTTGTTAGATCCAAGTACACAAGTTTTTGCAGTGATGATGGAGGCAAAGGGTGATCAGGATGCTTTGCTTGACCTGGAGAGTGGTAATGGTGCTGCAGTAAGCAATAATAACAGTGGTGTGGATGCTAGTTTTTCAGTGGGCCAAGGAGGAACAGCGCCTAATGGTGCGTGGAATGGTTGTGTGGGTGCCAATGGATGTCTGAAGGATGACAGGAATCAGCACATGGATTGCTCCGCTCCTGCTTTAGATGCTGTTGTTAAAAATGGAGATGACAGAAAGTCTGAAGGGGAGGATAGGCTGGGCCACCTGGACAGTTCGGGAGGGGAGAAAGCGAAGAAGAAGCGATCCAAAAAGCCGCCACGGCCTCCAAGGCCGTCAACACCTACACCACTGGATGTTTCCGACCAAAAGCTCCTCAACGAGCTGAGCGAACTTGCAATGTTGAAAAGGGCTAGGATTGAGCGAATGAAGGCATTGAAGAAGATGAAGAATGCTAAACAAGGGTCATCAGGTGGCAACTTATGCCCGTTGATCATTACAATTATCTTCTGCGCCGTCATACTCTGGCAAGGTATACCAGATTAGTTCACTGTTATGGCTACTGTTGTTTGATGTGTTTGTATAGCATTTTATCTCATAAATAAAATCTTGATTATAAATTAATTTTCTATTGCTATATTGATAGCTGCCAATGCAAAATTGTTGCATCCGCTTCAAAGTAAAATATCCTGTCGAACTTTAGCAAAAACAACTTGCATAATTATCAATGAATATTTATTGTTAGACCTTCATAAGTTCTACATTGTCCTTGCCTTTAAGGATAGCCTGGGTACTGGACTTCGTAAGCTTATGTTTCTCATCTGATGGCATTTTCCCTGCATAATGTTTAACAGGCCTGATTGTGTGGTTTAATTTCCTTTGTATGTCCGATTCCTCTTCCATTACTTCTCACAATATGTTTTCGAAAATGGAACTAATAAAACCACTCATCACAGAATTTTCAGTTGCTACTTGATATTACTTCTGCAATTGTCATGTAATAGTAATACTAGAGTTGGCTCATCATTTCATTTTTTTTAAAAAAAAAGAATTGGTCCATCAGGAAACATTACCTCAAAGCTCTTCATATGACTCTGCAGGTTTTTTCTCGGGACATGGTTCGGCCGTAAGCTTCCATGGATCTCCTGAATCATCAATTAGAGCACATAGCAGTCTTATCTCCATCAGATTCTACAAGAAGAACCATTCCAATGTGAGACCACCCAGTGTGACCACTGCAGCTCCCGAGTAAGTGATATTGTTTTGTTATACAACATAGCTTAGTTAGAATTCATACATCCCGTGATGCTTGTTGCAATCTTTTATGTTTAGCATCAAATTATTCATATACTAAGAAACCGTCACATATCATGCTTTTATCTGAAGCTGACCCCAATGGTTTCTTCAACCTTTGCAGTAATGTAGAAGCGGTCTCGAGTCTGGTGAATCATAACCAAGCGAGAAGGTTGGCTCGATGATGGCACATGGTAGCCATTACCGCTTGCCTCAAAACTCCTCTCCACATTTTGACGCCTCGTCTCGACCCTGGTTATGTAAATTTTCCGAGACCGTTAGTGCGCTTCCTCGAATCGGTGCCCCCTCCCTCCCCTCCTCGTTGTAAAGATGAACTCCTAGTGTGTTGTGCGCCTGGGTCGCTCACTAACTAGTGGACCTGTTGGCTGCCGTGCCCTTTGGTCACGGCGCTTAGTGATGATGAAGAGAGCAAAGCAAAGCAAGCTGTATGTCCGATTACGATAATAAAGGTTTGCGCTTAATAATGAAAGCCAATCTGATCCACCATCTGTTACTAAATTGCATCGACGGCTCTGCATATTCTTGGCTGTGGCCGGTGTCTGCTCATGTGCTGAACAAATATCAGTTCAGAGTGTTAAAAATGGCTAGTTTAACAGGAGCGAGCATCTGCAGCTGGAAATTCTCAGCTCCAGGCTCCAGACTGTTCTGTGAGTGAGATCCAGGAGAGATGCGTACAGGTTGTTGATCGGCTGCACAGTGTGCGTGTGAACTGTGAAGCGTGGATGCTGCAGGTACTACTTGTTCCAGAGATGGCTGGACGATCAGATCAGATACGATTCAGATTCAGATCCGCAGTCTCTTTTGTCTTCGTCCCCGTGTGTATCTTCCAGTGCTGTAATAATGGCAGGTTCCACATGGCATCACTCGCGAAGAACCCGGCCACGGCCAGCGCGACGCGTCTGCACGCTCTCTTGCTAGTTGACTTGCGCAGGCTGAGTACACGTACACCTTCACAGACAGGCGCTAGATCTCCGCTGTTTTGACTTTGGCTGAAGCGTACGTGATGTGCCTCGGTATCTGTGCGTGTTTTCTTTGGGTGCTCTAGCGGTAATGCCACATGACGTTGCTCCCCGTGCCGACGGCACAACCTCTGAACCGGCCGGTGAAACGCGTTCGTGGGCTCGCTCACTTTGTGAGTTGACTTCACCTGAACGTCATCATTGATTATTTGACCTCCTCAAAAATTGTTTTTAGCAAATCCTCCAAAATTGTTGTGGAATAAATATTGGGCCGAATCTTTTTGATTGAGATGGCCCTTTTTGCTCCCGCTTGTCTTGTGGCCCAAATCCACCGGTGCGATCCAATAACGGGCCCGAGCATATATGGGCCGCACGGCGTTGCCAGGGCCCAAATTGGATCGCGATTATTCTCTCAGCGATCCAATTTGTTGTTTGTCCGGTTGGGCAAATTTGCGAAAGGAACCCGCACTCATCGCAATTTCCAAACGGTTCGCGCATTCGAACGGACCTCACCTGCGCGCCATGTGCTCGATCAAATGCCGCCTCCTTCTCAGGCGGCTCCGCTGCCGCCGCTTCACTACGACGGCGGTGAAATCTAGCCTCCAGCGGGGTAATAATGCGGAAGAGCTTCCTCGTGGGGCGGGTCCGCCTCCCGCGCCGTACGCCGCCACGGGCGCAGCGAGAGCCCACGAGGCGGCGGTCAGGCGGCTCGCGGCTGCGGGCGACGTGGACGGCGTGCAGCTGGCGCTGCAGGAGATGCGGCTGCGCGGGGTGCCCTGCACCGAGGGCGCCCTCGTCGCCTCCATCGGCGCCTTCGCCCGCGCGGGGGCGCCCGACCGCGCGCTCAAGACGTTCTACCACGCGGTCCACGACCTCGGCTGCGCGCTCCCCACCGCGCCGCGGCTCTACAACCACCTCATCGACGCGCTGCTCCGGGAGAACATGGTCGCGGCCGTCGTGCCGGTCTACGAGAACATGAAGAAGGACGGCGTCCAGCCCAACGTGTTCACCTACAACCTGCTGGTCAAGGCGCTGTGCCAGAACGACCGGGTCGGGGCCGCGCGCAGGATGCTCGACGAAATGGTCAGGAAGGGTTGCCCCCCAGACGACGTGACCCACGCCACCATCGTCTCCGCACTGTGCAAGCATGGCAGGGTGGACGAGGCCAGAGAGGTGGTGGCTGCGGCGCCGCCCGTGTGTGCCTCCTACAATGCCATCGTTCATGCTCTCTGCAGAGACTTCAGGATGCAGGATGTGTTTTTGATTGTCGACGAAATGGTTCAGAGGGGACTGCAGCCTAGTGTGATCACATACACAACTATAGTTGACGCGTTCTGCAAGGCCAGGGAGATGAGGAGTGCATGCGCCATTCTGGCTAGGATGGTGGTCACCGGTTGCACTCCAAATGTTCCGACATTCACTGCGATGGTGAAAGGTCTCTTCGATTGTGGAAGTGTACATGATGCGCTCTGCATGTGGAAATGGATGGTGGCTGAAGGATGGGAACCATCGACAGTATCTTACAATGTTCTCATCAGAGGCCTTTGCAGCATTGGCGATCTCAAGGGAGCATTGGCTGTTCTCAACGGCACGGAGCAACATGGCTGTTTTCCTAATGTGAGGACCTACTCCACTCTTATTGATGGTTTCTCCAAAGCTGGGGACCTAGATGGTGCCATGTCAATATGGAATGACATGACAGGTGCTGGTTGCAAGCCAAATGTTGTTGTTTACACGAACATGGTGGATGTGTTTTGCAAGAAGTTGATGTTTGATCAGGCCGAGAATCTTATTGATAAGATGCTATTCGAAAATTGCCCTCCCAATGCAGTGACATTCAACACGTTGATTAGAAGTCTGTGTGGCTGTGGAAGAGTTGGGAGAGCTCTAGGTGTGTTCCATGAGATGAGAAGGCATGGATGCCCACCAAATGATAGGACCTATAATGAGTTGCTCCATGGTCTTTTTAGAGAGGGAAATTGTGAAGACGCTCTTCAAATGGTGATCGAGATGCGAAACCATGGCATGGAGATGAGTCTAGTAACATACAACACTGTAGTAAGCGGTCTCTGTCAGATGAAAATGAGCAGAGAAGCTATGCTGTTTCTGGGGAGAATGATAGTTCAAGGAATCCAACCAGATGCATTTACTTTCAATGCAATGATTTATGCTTACTGCAAGGAAGGGAGAATCGGGATGGCAGCTTGGATGTTAGGCGGGATGAATGCAGTGAACTGCCCTCGGAACATAGTTGCGTACACTATTCTGATGGCTGAGCTTTGCAATCAGCACAGGCTGGAAGATGCCATGGTGTATCTACTAAAGATGTTATATGAAGGTATATATCCAAATACGGCAACACGGAATGTGTTGGTCCGTGGAGCTTTTATAAACCTTGCCTGCATTGAACCAATTGATTTAGTCCAGCATATTACCACAGACTTGTCAGCAAGGACCTGAGGATCACTATGGTATTCCTTGGCTTCCCAGTGGGTAAAGCTTACAAGCATCAGATTCTGTCAGATTGTTGTTGCTGCATCAAGTAGTTCATAAGGTATGCTAAATTATGTAAATTTAACATTTTTTTATCATTGATGAGCAATTACATCTCATTATAAATGTTCGGACAACAGTAATAAGATGATTTGGAGTTCTGAAGATGTTCCTTGAGGTCTCATTTAGGAGGCATCAGTCAAACTCACATACTCTCTTCACCTGTTCTGTCGTGTTGGATCTAATGTGTGCACTGTGCAATATCAATGTTGCCTGAGAACTTTGAAAAATTCGGTCAATGATAGTTATTTATTTTCCCATTGGCATACGTTCTCTGTTCAAGTCGTTAGCACTTGGTCTTACACTCTCACCAGTAAACTTCTGTATGAAACACTTTCTAAAATATGGTTACTGTAGTTTCTGCTGCACCCTCATCACTTCTTTACGTAAGGCATGTTTCTTGGACAAAATGTTTTCTTACAATTCGTCAATTTTCTATAATGTAAATATGTAAAAGGGTTGTGGTCTTTTATAAACTGATTTGGAGTTGGAAGTAAGAACCTGGTAAGCGCTAAGTGTTAGGCAGGCAGTGCTTTTAGCACATATGGGTTAGGCGAGGCGGGGTGTGACAAATAGTCGCTAGGCACTGCCCATATGGGCTAGGATGCCACGTTTTAGGACACTGGGGGTGAACTGGATCGATGTTTAATGTTTTCAAACAGATGCTGCGGTTTGCCAGCTCGTTAGTGACGATCTTCAGAACCCTGGTTGAGACTCATATGATCACTGTAGCCACACAAAGGCACAATATACATTTTATTTCTTACATATAGCCTTGAGTAGTTGAGTGTCAAGGTTCAATGCGAGATTACAACGATGCTTCCCTTCTTTTCAGCTTACGATAAAATAGGACACATCTTTTCACTTAGCTTTGGCAGCATTCTTCTGTGCCTCCAGCTTTTTGTATACTGCATCGATCTCGGACTGCACATAAAGAACATAGGATTAGAACTACGCAAAAGCAGAAAGAAAGGCCAAGTGACTGGAATAGATCTTTAAATGCCCTCCTCACCTGGTAATATTTCAGCATATTGTTTCTTCTCTTCTTCATTGTTGCAGTTACCAAATCCCTTTCAATGTCAAAAGGTACAGGATCCAACACTATGCCTTTGATGTACTCGAAACCTCGTAGCTGATTTGTGGCATACAATGAGGGTTACCATATATAACACATAGTAATGCACTGAAAGGGTGAAATGCAAGAGGTGTACAGAGCTAAGATACTTCCTCTTTTCTTTTCTTCTCCATTACTACTAATGATTATTTAGGGCGTGACATGATAAAGTAATTAGTCCATCCTATAAGTCTGTCAGAGTGAATAGATGACCATACCTTGTTCTTCTGTGCAACAGCTGTCAGCTCTTTCAGGATGTACTCCTTAAGGCCTTCAAGTTTACAGATTTCACCGAAAGACCCCTTGTAGCCATTGGACTCTGCCCACTTCATCGTGTTTTCTTCATGTGGATTGACTACTGCAACTAAATTTGATCTGAAGCTGTCCCCATATACCCAGATCTAGAAAAAGGAGGAAATGACGGTGTTAAATGTTGACCAAATTCTCTCTTAATTCAGTTTGCTATATCCACTGGATTTTTTTTTCTTACATCTTCAACAAGTGGAGGGAAGCCATATACTTTCTCGAGGTACTCAACTGCAACATACTCCCCCTGTGACAACTTAAATATGTTCTTTTTTCTGTCAATTACCTTCAAGATTCCATCCGGGGTCATCTCCCCAATGTCGCCTGACAATAAGTGTGGATCTGAGCATTCTATTCTGGAACCTTATCTAAATTTCTGTTTTGATTAAATTAATTATTCACCTGTATGAAACCATCCATCAACTATGACTTCGTTTGTGAGCTCAGGATTTTTGTAGTACCCAGCAAAGAGAGACTTCCCTCGGATGCAAATTTCACCACGTGAAGGGACACCAAGTGGATCATAGCCCATGTCAGGTACTCCTTCCAGTCGTATTTCAGTGTAGGTGGCAGGTACGCCAACACTTCCAACCAGGGCCATGTCATCAATGTAGCAGACCGTGCTAGGCCCCAGTGTTTCTGTTAAACCTGAGCAAAAAGGCAGTAATCCAACTTCATTGGTTTCTTTTGGCTAACTAGGATTTACAATTCAGCCATTTATTAATATAATCGAACAAGAGAAACAGATTTCCTAAAAGAATTTGCTTCTTGTCACAAGGATTAAGGAGTAAGGTGCAAGCAAGTGCAAGTGCAAGTGCAATAAAACTAAATACTTCACACGTAAGCCAGCAAAAGTTTCTCAAAAGTCAAAATTAGTATTTTGCAGTGAAAAATATGAAATTGTGATTCATATTATAGGGCTAGGATAGTAAAAAGAAAACCTGAGCTCAACATAAACAACTAATTGGCATTAAAATTGTTTAATTCTCTTTATTACACTTTACACTCTACTCATTTCTCTTCTCTATAATAAATATTGCCAAAACAGCCTAAGATATACTCCCTCCGTTCTCAAATATATGACGTTTAGGACAAGCAAATTAGTTCATTTTTTAACTAATTAACTTGTCCTAAACGTCATATATTTAAGGACGGAGGTAGTAATCATTTTGAGATTGAATCGATAACCCCATTTTGATGTTACAGGAAACTGTAGAAAGTATTACCATATCCTTGGACAAAGTATGCACAGGTGGTCACTCTCAAGAACTCTTCAATCTCAGTACTTAATGGAGCCCCTCCTGAGATTAATAAGCGAAGACGACCTCCAAGCCTCGCCTTGACCTAATCAAGCAAATGGCGAGAAAGTACCCAGCATAGAAATTGTGAGTACTGCTTCTTTGGCTCTAGAGATTTTTTTGTTCTCAGCTAGATACTTATGCCTAAGAAGCATGTAACCTTTCGAAAAGCCAGCATGTCCGCAAAAGGTGAAGCAGTTTTGTGTGAGTAGCCTGATTTCATGCTTGCCAGTTTGCTGGATTACAGAAGCTACAGTAAGCAGACATAATTGATTTGCAGCTTGAAGGAACTCATGGTGCCAAACAACTTACCGGTTGTACAAAGCATTAAAAATCACCCTTCTAAGTGGTCTGAGTTCCGCAATGGCTTTCAAGATACCTAGAGCCAATCATTATGGGTTGTGTGAGTTAACAAAATATGAGCTTAATTGATACACTTATATTCTAATTTTCATTACCTTCATGAATTCTTTCGAACACTCGGGGTACCCCAACTAGTAGAGTTGGCTTTAGCTCCTGGATATCATCCCTTAAGGCATTCAAATCCTGAAAAAGAAAGCGGAGTTTTGATTCTTCTTTTTAATGATAATGAGTGACTTATTGTATGATTAGAAAGGCTAATGCATAGTGGATTGACTCACTCCATGGTAATAGCCAATTGACGCTCCTTTGTGAAAAAAATACTCTTCGATCATGCGGTCAAGGATGTGAGCAAGTGGGAGAAAGGATAGAAAGACATCATCTGTTGTCATCTGATTAGATGAAGGCGCCAAGTTATGCATAAATCCGAACAATCTATTGAATCATATTCAGAGCAGTAAAGTTAAGCAAAGGGAGTAACCTTGTCATCAAACTGGTCCATAAAGAGGTCCACTCCTTTTACATACATGGCATGGCTTTCATGGGTCAGCATCACACCTTTTGGCTGTCCGCTTGTTCCACTTGTATACATGATAGTACACATATCATTTGCTTGCGGAGGGCAAGGTTGACGAGGATTAACTTTTCCCTGAAAAATCCAATTCCACAGGTGATGCTCACTCATCACATATGCCACTAAAACATTGTTGGTTCATTGCAAATATAATTGTCACAAACATGACTACAAAACTGACTTTTCCATAGATTTCATAGGGTGAACTGTAAACAGGTACAGTATTGTACCTACCACTTTTAAGAAATCATTCCAGGAGTACATTTTCATCCCAATCTGATCTGCTTCTTTGATCTGTTCCCTTGTTGCCGAAGTGAATGCCACCAATGCTGTAACCATGTTTGGATAATGATGTTTGAGAATATAGTCTTTCCAAATTACAAATGGACCGTAATAGTTTTGCCTTTGCTTACCTTTTAGCCTCTTAGCAGACTTGCAATTTGGGGATAGTATCTGCACATGAAAAGATCTCATGTAATGTCAGAACTTAATATGAAAGATACTAAAGATAGTGACAGTTGATCCATCTTAATTGTACCTCTTTTATTTTCTTGTCCTGTATGAAGACAACATCAATCTCAGCATGATCAATAATGTAGTCAACAGCTCCTGCACCTGTACAGCATGGAAAGTTATTAATGCTAAAATTCTAATGCATTACATTTTTTATAAAGAAACATATGTATTTCAATATTTGTCATTAATCAATTCGAAACATTCTATGATGAGGGCCTAGTACTATTTAATGCTTTCCTACTTACCTAAAGTATCGTATAGTGGGACACAAATTAGACTGTAGCCATTGCAAGCCTGCAAAAGTTTGTTGAGGATTAACATTTTATTTGGAAAAGGAGGAGATTGGAGGAACTAACATTCATATAAGTCTAATGGTTACCTGCATTGCCACTATCCACTGAGGGCAGTTGGTTCCATAGATTCCGATCCTGGAACCCTATCAGTGTAAGTCAAACAAAGAAGCATCAGTTCGCCTGATTCATGCGAATGTTACGGGATCTATATGAAATATGCAGAGGCCAATTTACCAACACTAGAAGAAAGCCTATTTTACATAATTGGAGTTGAAAGTTAGCTTAAGTTTATTCTCTTACTGGTTGCACTCCAAGCTCTTGCAAAGCAGAGCCAGCTTGCAGCACTTCATCGTAGACCTCCTTGTATGATTTCCACAAGTAGGGCCCTGGCTAGAAAATGGAAGAAACTAAAATTAAGAAAGACCAGATACAGAATATGCATGATCCTATCATTTATGTGTGCTTACCACTCCATCTTTAAGCGGACGCCATCCAAGCATCCGGTTGTTGGGATACTTGCCTGCTGCTACCCTGCATGAACATAAGGATTAATAGATTTTCTGAGAACTGTACATAATTGTTGCATCAATTATTTTCCATACATTTAAGTAAAAAACTTTCCATGTATGGTTGCTAAATTACAGTGTATATGAATTTGAAATATCTTTTGATTTGTTATCTTAAGGCTTATAGTCTACATGTTCTCTACATAGATATAAGATGAAGTGTAGGCACCATTACTTCAAAGACTAATGCTGGACACGCTTGTTGAATTGTTGATGCCATACTACGGATTATGGTATGTTTCAATTTCTGTTTCATTACATATTCTACATGAATCCTACTATCCGTGAAGATTCTTTAAGTTTTAGACTTTTAGTGCAGAATTTTCTTTGCTGGCTATTAAAAGAAACATCTCATAATCCTTCAAGTCATATGTGCTGATATGAAACACTATATCGTATTTTCTGCAACATCAAGGGCGAAACAACAGTAGAGTAGTAGACAACTAAGCAAGTGCGGAACATAACGGTGGGTGACATATACCGAAAGTAGTGTGCTTAAATTATTTCTTACTACTGTCTTTGCCTTTGTCATTGAGAAAATGGTGTGTAACACTGCATATTTTGTAACAAAAACTAAAGGAACATATAAGTAAAAAAGAAAGACAAGGGAGCTTGATTGTCGTTTCAGTTGTTTGTTACCTGAACACATCCCATGATGTTTTCATGTCAGCCTCAAGCTGTGGGAATCCATCCTTGGCCAGCACGCTATGGAAAACTGGCCCTACCGCCGGGCGACCATCCTTGCCAGGCTTTGCATCTTCCACTTTAATCGTGAAGATGTTCTTCGGGTTTGCCTCCATCTCCAGGATGGCGTCAAAGCCCTAACATCCAGAACTCAAGGTTAGTTCCTCTCAGAAGTCAGAACCTTGAACTCTGTGACCCTCTTAAATAATGTATTTGAAGTGCCGCAATTCAACCAATTGTGTGAACTGGAAGTTTCTTATATGCCAAGAAAACAGGAAAAATCTACTAAGCATTGAGTTGGATAGGGAGAGGGGCTGTGGGGAGGAAACTTCCACGGAAGACCATTTCAGGGTTTATAGCTTCTCTATGATCCTAGTCGAAGAACATTGCTGACTTTTAGGTTTTGTTGATCAATCCTATTTGTTTATGGGTGCAATCCGGAAGAGAGAGAGAGAGAGAGAGCTTACAGACAGTGGAAGCTGGAGACAGAGCTCTTGGACTGAGTTGAGAAGAAGCTCCCACTGATGCCCTGTCGATGAGAGGAAGAAGAGATGTCTTACTATATATGCAGAGCGAGGCACCATGGCGATGGAAAGTTGTGCGGGGAAGGAGAAGTGGCGTCGGTGGGGCCCGCATGCGGAGACACCCGAGTGCTGAACCTGAAACCGCTTACCCCCCGGGTTTAGGGACAGAAACTTCCAAAAAATTAAGCTTTTTTTTTGTGGGCTTAGCGCGTGAACGATCTGATCTATCTTACAGAGAGATGGATCAGCGTCATCACACGCGTGCGCTCGGGAAGAGAGAGAGAGAGTCAGCAGTAGCAGGGAGATGGGAGAAGACAGAGACGGTGGTTGGCCCAGGAATAACTGGTGTACCCTCCTTTCCCTGTCAGTCGTCACAAATGTAAGCCCCGTTTAGTTGGTGAGTGAAAATCTGCACTAACATGTTAAGCATGTCTTGTCATACCCATCCACATGATTTGCACTTAGGTTTAGCCGTTGTTTGTTGGGAACTTGGGATCAGGCAGCGGAATTGAACCATAACAGCGGTGATAGTTACTACTTGTATCCTCCAGGAACAACGTGATAGCATTTCTATATATATTTGAAAAAGAAAAGGGAAAGAAAAAAAGCATGGCCTGCCCCGGTTTCATGGGAAACCAAAGGCGCTGAGATCACAGCACCGAAACCTACAAAATCTTTGTTTTAGAAAGTGGCACGGACAGCATGACAAGGGTTTGCAGAAAGAGATCAGAGTCGGGTAGTGTCTTGTGGCACGGATTTAAAAGCCTTTTTTCTGAGCAAATATATAGTTCCACATGATGTATAACAGAAAATAATTTTGTCTTGTACAGTGGAGAAGATTGAGATGCAGCGGTCTGCAAGGGCCATCATGAGATATGGCTGTATGCATGTATGGTACTGCTGACTGGTGACGTCTCAGCATGTGCTATTGTGGTTGGAAGGTAACATTACAGTACAAAAACGGTTTTTTTTTCTGCATGTCCTGGTCCTGCTTCCTGTCTAGTTTGCTGTAACTTTCTTTCCTTCTTTCCTCTCTTGTTTACCCCAAAAAATTGAATTGACCTAATCTCTTACCCCGACACGGCTTCAGTTGTCGGACTAGATAAAATTCTTTTGGTCTCGCTATATACCACTTGGAATGCACACACGAATGGGTATAGGAATGTGACAGAGATGCTGTCGAGAGCCTGTTCGTTTGGCTGGTGGCTGGTGGCTGGTGCTGATTTGTTCTGAGATAAAAGTACTATTGGCTGGTTTGTTCTGAGAGAAAAGTACTGCTGGCTGGTGGCTGATAAGCCAAGCGAACAGGGCGAGGGAAGGGAAATACGTTTCTCATACAGAGTAGAGGATTCAAGTGTGCTACCAATTAGGCAACTAGCCAACTAGGCATGGTGAAACCGTGAAAGGAACTTGTCACGTGATAAAGTAGTAAGACTTGGTACTGAGTTGTTATGACACCAAGTAACCACTAACCAACACTGTCAATCAGCCAATTGCCAACTTGGCTTTTAGGATTATCCAGCCATTGACTGAATCGTGCCTTTTTCTTTCAGTTCTGAATTTCTGATTCTTTATTATTGTGAAAACAGTTTTAGGGGAAAAGTCTCCACCCAAAAAAAGGCATCTACCAGAAGAATTCAAGAAATTTCTGATACGAGGATGCCATATTATATTATGCACTCTGGAAAACGAAAATTAAGAAGATTGGATTGGTTTGAAACCTGCTGTACATACCATGGAGTCGTACCACTCCATTAGGCGTGTAGGCGTAGCAATATTCAATTGGTTTTAAGTCTTTCAGGAATGTTTTGAGCGTGTCGTAGCTCTGCTATACACACTGCGAGCTCCCTACAGATGGTGTTGTAGTACATGATGAATTTCCCATCTACTGTAGTAATGAATGATCAACAGTTAATGAGCCTTATTACTGTAGGCTGACCTACCCGATGCTGTTTACATTTGAAGGGAGATAACTGCCCGTCCTGTTGGTGGCCCCAGCATCAAAGGGGCAGCACTGCTAGTCTGCTAGTATACTGGTAGTGTGGGTGACATTTCATCGTGCTCAATTGATGCAACCAGCAACAGCCTTTCCAGGCAGGCGGCAGGTAGCCATTAATCGCACCTATTTATTTACTTTTACTGTTTAGAAATACGTGTACGTGTTTGTTGTGCTCGACAGAACTCCCTCTCTATACAAATTTCTAGCAATTTTAGAGCAAACTAACAGTAAGGAAGAATCAGCAATCTTTATTACCTTAATAGTAGCCATCTTTTAGGCTTTTCCATAACATTAGTATGTGGCTTAAATATGCTACATAATTTACAAGAGGTAGTCTTGATTGACTTAATACATAGAATCTCACTAGAGTAATTTATGTTTTAGAGTTTACTTTGTAATTCTCTGTTTCAAATTGTATGTTGTTTTAACTTTTTATAGGTGCACAATTTTTTCTATACACCTAGATATAGTGTGTCTAGATGCATAATAATATCTATAACGGAAGTAGATGAGGGACTAGTCCACTTTGGGCTAGTTTGTTTCAAAAAGTCAAGCTTGATAGCATAATTAACTAGTCAATTTATGTACATATTATTTGGTATGCAAAAAGCTGTGTTTTAATAGTTTCTATCTCGGTGTAATTAATATAATATTGATTTTATGGCAACTGGTAATATATGGAGGAGACATTAAAGGTCAAAGTGTTTTTCAGATTTTTTTTCGTCAAAATAAAAATATGCTGGAGAAAGGGAGTACTAGTACTGTGACGCTAATAATGCTTAGGTAGCCGATGATGAGTGATATTGAATGCTCATACCAGATCGGAGGATACCCACGAGGGAAAGACTGTGATTAGCTGCTTCTACGTTTGTATAAAATGCTCTCTGTGAGTAGATTGCAGCAGCAACCTTGCAATCTACGGCCAGTTGTAGGTGAAACAGTGGTATAGGGCTGGCTAGGGTTTTATGTTTGTTGGACAAGGTGGCCACAGGACGTCCTCGTGGCCCAACATTAATTTGGCTGTTCATGCCTATCCGTGTTTAAAAAAATAAATTGATCGGTTAGGTTAGGTCACTGCACTGCACTGCCCAAGTACTCCCTCCGTCCCACAATATAAGGACATGAAGCATTCAAATTTCAGAAACAACAGTGAAGGAAAATGACCTCTGTACCCCTCATTTTACACTATCCACCAACTCTCTACCCACTCACCAACCTCATTTAATTTTGTCCTATCCCTCCAAGTTATTATATTTTGGTACAAATTTTGAACACTCCAGGACCTTATATTATGGGACTGAGGGAGTACGTACTGTAGGACGGATCATGTGTCAGTTAATTTCTAGGGTAGTATATAGGTGTTAGTTGGGCTACTTGCCACCTGTAAAAGTACGTGTCATCACTCATCAGTGACACAGGCGATGCTCAACCTCGTTTAGTTGACCGAAATTTTGGTGGAATAGATGAAATAAAGTGAAATTTTTTGTATTGACTTGCGTGCACAAAGAAAAGAAATGAACCGGTCTTTTAAGTGAGAATTTTAGTGAGATTTCAGGGAACTAAACAGAGCTTTAAAAGTCTTTTGAAACAAAGTTTTTTTTTTAAAAAAAACCTCTGGATATCGCTTTTCTTTAGAGGAAATGGAGATATCGCTTTTCTTTTGACGGCGATGCCTGTTGGCAAATTTCTCCCTCGCACTCGCAGCAGTATCAGGTTGTTGTTGCAATCAGCTGGACATGCATGAATCTTTATTTACCTCCGTATAGTAATCAAGCAGTTAGCAAGTGGAGCGATGCCTCAAGAAAGGCAAGGTTTTCCGGTCCAGTTTTCATTTTTTCAAGACGTGCACATCACGTTTTTCATTAAGAGAAAATAGAGGTATAAAACATCGTAATGAGAAAACCCCCAAAGAGTGAGGAAACAAGATGGTTACAACTGAAACGAACAGAGAAAAACGAACTCACACCACCATCACAAGAGGGACAACCACTAGGGAGCAAAGAGGGTTACAACCCCACGGAAACCAGGGCCTGCACAGACGGACGTCGAGAAGATCCGCACATCACCGCTTGACAAACAACTTGAAGGAGCGGCGGCTGACGTGGAGGTTTCGCAAGACTATGCCTTCAGAAAGGTAGCGACGACGACGCCGCCATCGTCCGCCCGCCCACGAAGGGGCAGGCCAGGTCTTCACCTGGCAAACCAAGGCGTTCGGAGGCCGCGACAATACCCCCAGCAGGGTCCGTCACGGAAGGAGCGCAACCATTGTCGGTCTAGCAGACGCTAGACAGGGCTTTCGCCCAGGCCTCGACAGTCAAACCACAACCGGCCGCCGCAAGCAAGGTGAGAGCAAGGTGATGGAGAACACAGCGGGTAGCCTCGGCGAAGGCAACAGAGGATAGGTGCAGGTAACCTCCACAACGAAGACGACAACAACAACGCCCCCGGGACCAAACGAGGTCGTCCGAACCACCTTGCCGCCTAAGTGCCGGCTGCAACCCGACGGAACCGCGAACCGGCCGTCAGACCTCGAGCCTCGAGCAGAGGGAGAGCCTGGGGCCGCCGACAGGAGGAGGGCAGCGGCCACCAGCAAAGGGGGGGTGTCGGGGTTCTCAACCGTCGGCAGTAGATTTGTATCGAATCGTGTGTCGGATCCGGATGGTTGACACGGGAGACACAAGGGGTTTATACTGGTTTGGGCCTCCGAGGAGCAATACCCTACGTCCAGTTCCGAGTACTCGTGTTCCTATGCCGGGGATGTCTGTAGTAGGGGTTACAAACTTAGTGATCGGTCAGTCCTTATGTACGTTGCACCCCTCCCCTTTTATAGTCACAAGGGCGAGGGGCAAAAAGGGAAAACGAAAATAAGCTACAGTGCTATGGCGTTGTGAAGTCTTTTCCGTCATTGATGTCCGTCAGGCGGCGTGGGAGGGCGCTGAGCTGTAGTGTCATCGGAAGCCGCCGCGTGTGCTGTTGCCACTGTTGATTCCGGGCACTTGGCACCTCCTCCGAGTAGTTCACATGGTGACTCAGCCTTCTTGAGTGCGTCTTAGGCCTGCCACGTTATGGCCTAAGAGCTGATAGATGGTAATCGAGTGCGCGTTCTGACGGGGTGGCGTGCAGTTGGCGTTGGATGTGACGGCGTGTCGGAGGTCGGGGTGTACTGTGCGCCATTACAGCCCCTGTCAGACCCGGCCGTCCTCCCGTCGTGCCAGTTGTGGTCTTTGCATGGCGTGGAAATCGGCATCACGCGTGTCGTCACGGAGGAGGTTGGGGCGGCACCGCGTTCGTGTGGGGCCCCTAACCCGCGCTCCGGCTCCCCCGTGTGGACCCCGCCTTAGTCGGAGACGGAGATTACTCGAGCGAACGAGTAGTCGGAGGCGAGGCGGGGCGTACTCGGAGATGATGCGCTCTCGTGCGAGGCGGAGAGTACTCGTGCGAAGCGGAGGGTACTCGTGCGAAGCGGAGGGTACTCGGAGCCGAGGCGTTCTCGTGCGAGGCGGAAGATACTCGGGAGTGGGGAAGTCTTGTCAGTGAGAGTCTTGACGAAGATCTGCATCCCTCCCCGTCCTGGATCTTAGCCTTCACATTGTCAATGGTGTCAGAGGACTCCGTCTTCAAGGTGATTATCTCGTTGCTTAGGGGGCCCTAATCCAGGCCCTCGTTAGTAGCCCCCGAGCCTGCGGTGTGAGTCAAGGACTCGCTCGCAGGCTCAGCGTCGGGGAAATATTGTAGTTTTTTGTTCTTTGATTTACTCGGTGGGTGCGCGTGAGCGCATCCGCCGGATGTAGCCCCCGAGCGCATGAAGGAGTTGTAGACTCGTTTATGGGGTTTTGAATTTTGAAATGTCGTCATTGCCTTGAAAACTCTGGTCGTGGCGTCCGCGGCCGTATCGGTAACTGCGTCCGCTCCGCTGGTCGTGGCTGACGTGGCGATTATGACGGTTGGAGGGGACGGTGCGTTGCAGGTTCAGACCTGTGGGCCCACCCGGTATTGAACCACCACGCGGGCGTGCCTCTGTCGCCTCGGGGGATGCGCCCACCGGGCGGGCGGTTTTACGGCGTAGTGGGGCCGTCATTAAATGCTAGCGGCCACGTTTGCCCTTTATAAACCGCACGCCGGTTGAACTCCGTACTTTTTCCCCTCGACTCCTTGCCTTTGCCAGCATCGCTTGCTCGTTTGCTCCTAGCCCTTGCGGCGCCGCCGCCGCTTCGTGCATCTGCCTCACGCCCTCGAGCTCGACAGACGCCATGTCGAACTGGACGCGCTCCAATGTCTCCCGCTCGATCCTCCAGCGGCTCGTCGCCGCCGGCCTGCTGCCGGTCCTCACCGCCGCTGAGGAGTAGAGGGTCTCGGGCAACGAGTCGGTGCCGCACCCGCCGGACGGCTACGTCGTCTCGTTCGTGACGTTCCACGAGCGGGGCTTCACCATTCCAGCCGGCCGATTCATCCGCGCCGTCCTTGCGGAGTACCGGCTGCAACTCCACCACCTCAACCCCAACAGCATCCAACAAATGGCGGCATTCGAGGCGCTGTGCGAGGGGTACTTGGGAGTGGGCGCCCACTGGCACCTCTTCCGGTACTTCTTCAAGTTCGTGTGCCTGAAATACAAGTCGCTCTCGGCCACCCTTGGGTGCGCCAATCTTCGGAAGAAGACGAAGAGGAGCGAGGAGTACATCTCCGGCACGTTGACGAGCTCCAACAACGGCTGGCACAAGGGGTGGTTCTACCTCAAGGACTGCCCCGAGTACCCGCTGCCGAAGTACACCGGCTCCTCAATCGCCGACGCGCCGGCGAACTGGAGCTACGGGCCCCCGAAGACGGAGCAGGAGAGACTGCTCGGGGATTGCTGGGTGGTGCTGGCCAAGCTGAGCGACGCCAGGGTCGACTTGGCGGCCGTCATCGGCCAGTACCACGCGCTGGGGATCATCCCTCTCCAGCGCCGCCGTCTTCGCATCTGCCAGATGACGCCGGATAGGGCTCCCTTTGTCGGGACCATGTCTGCTCCTCGGCTCCCTTCGTTGGATGAGATCCAACGCCGCGTGGGGCAGGCAATCGGGAAGGCCAACTACTCGTGGCCGCCGCTCCAACTCCTACCCATGCTCCCCTACGAGGGGACCAAAAGATATGTAAGTCTTTCTTCCCTCCGACTAAAGCTCCGACTATCTTGTATCCTTTGTGTTGATTCTCGTCCTCTTCCTTACTTTCAGATGAGGCCCGCGGACCCCCTCCCCGCGAAACCGCCTCTCCCTGAGGATGCGATGCCGAATCGCGCCCAGGCCGCCACGGACAGGAGGAGGGCCGCCCGTAAGGCCCAGCACAAGGACAAGGAGATCGCGAAGCGCGAGCGGAACGACGACCGCGCCAAGCGTAGGAAGATGGAGGAGCCCGCTGTCTCCTCGAATGAGGATCCCTCATCGTCGCCGCTGTGGTCCGGTGACGGTGGTGATGCCGGTGTCGATTGGAACGCACTGTCGTCTCCGTCGCCCCCTCCCCAGCGGCAGGCCGCGGGGTCCAGCTCGAGGCAGCGGCCGGAGCCCGCTGCCCACAAACAGGGAACGAGCTCCAGCTCGCGCCTGCCTCCATGCTCGGACCAGGAGGATTGGAGGGTGACTCGCTCCCGGTCGAGCCCCGGCGGCCAAGAGCAGCAGAGGGAGAGGAGGAGGTCCCCGCGGCGAGACGACTTGTCCAGTCGTTCGGCGGCCCATGATCCATCCGCTCGCCGTCCCTCCGGCGATTCATCGCGGCGGGGGTCGCGGTCCCCAAGGAGGCGGTCGCCCCCTAAGGTGAGATCGACGTCGTCGGCGCCTGCTCTGACCGCGGGGAGAGTGCGGATGCTCCCCCGCGGCGTCTTCAGTCGTTGGTCATCCGCGGTGGCGGGGCCCCGCCCGTGCAGGTCCCCCTCGCCTATGGTGACAGTCGAGGCCCGTCCTCCGTCCTGCCGGGGGGCAAGAGATCAGCCCTCGAGTCGTCGGGCGCAGCCCCCAGGCCTGTCAAGCGGGCCTGCTTCATCTCCTCCATGTAAGTGACTTTCCGCGCTATCCCGTTATCTTTGTCCTTCGATTTTCGTTCGCCTTATTGATTCGTCCTTCTCGTGTTAGTCGTTCCAACATTGGTGCGCTCAGCCTTGGGCCGCGGAAGCGCGCAGCCCTGCGCCGCGGAAGCGCGCAGCCCTGGGTGCGCCCACTCCCTCGTCCGCTCTCCGCTCTTCAACTCCCCCGTCCGTGCCAGAGACAGCCCCCGAGCCAGCAGCGGCGGCGCCAGAGACTCGTGAAGCGGCGGCACCCCCACCTTCGTTGGGGGGCGATGGCGTGGTCAGGAGGCAGGCAGCCCCCGAGCAATCTGAGCCCTCGGCGGCGCCTATCGTTGGTCAGGCGGCTCCAGAGGTGAGTCCGCCCCTGGCGTCAGGCACCGGCGACGGCGAGACCGTGGAGGTGGCAGCCCCCTCGTCGTCCTCGCAGCTCCCGGAGGCCACCGATATGGGAGGGCCGAACCTCTCAGGTGGTGATTCGACTGCCTACGCAGTCGAGCTGGAATGGTGTCTGCTGGCGTCGGAGGAGCTGCCAGCTGAGACGCCCGTGCCGCCTGCCCCGGAGGTCGTCATGGCGGTCGAGGAGGTTGTGGCGGCCGAGGAGGTCACGGCGAGCCCCGAGGCGCCCAAGACTCAGACGGCAGAAATGGTGTCGGACTCCATCGTGCCGCCGGAGCCGCCACGCCAGCCCGCCGCCATTGTCGCAGAGGTGGTCGAGATTGCGGACTCGCCACTTCCTGACTCGTAGGCGCCTGCTTCCCTCGAGGACGCGATGGGCCGCGCTTCTCCAACCACCGTCTGAGAGGCTGGCGAGAGCTCATGAGTCCGTCCCTTCTCAGCCCCCGAGGGGGGTGAACATGGTCTGGGCCTCGGGCGCGCCACGTGGGCCGGAGCCCATGACGCCGAGGCGAGCGACGGCGAGGACGAGGAAGCCACAGCACGTCGCCGCCTCGTGTAGGGTTTACAGTGGGCGGAGCAGGCGATCAACAAGCTTGTCGTCCCGGCCTCGTCGGTGAGTTGGCCGAGCCCAATCCTTGATTTTTGGTTTTGATTTTCGAGTTGTTGCTGCGATTGACCTTCTTCTCAGCCCAGGTGCTCGCCAGTTGCAGCGCCAGGAAGACGCGCACCATCGAGGAGCTCCAGGCCGAGAAGGCCCAACTGAAGATGCAGCTGGTCGCTGCCGGACTGGCGGCTGTAGGAGCGGTGGCAGGCGAGGCGTCAGTGAGGACTGCTCTTGAGGCTGCGGCAAAGTCGGCGGAGGACCGCGCAGTCGCCACGCAGTCTGCCGCGGATGCCGCCGTGTCGGAGAAAGCAGCCCTCGAGGCCAAGCTTGCCCAGGCGGAAGCCACCGCCGCGGAGCTGCGAATCGCCGCCGCAACTGCTGTCGAGGCAGCCCAGAACGCAGTTGCCACTGCTGCTGCCGCCGAGGCCGCGTCCCAGACCGCCTCCGAAGAGAAGGCGGCGCTTGAGAAGAGGGTGGTGGACCTGCAGCAAGACCTAGCGCACTATGAAGCAGACCTGAAGACGGCGAACAATCAGGTCTGCAATCTCTCCACCAGGCTGCAAGAGGCCACCGACGAGGGGACGCGGCTTCGTGAGGAGAACAGCCAGATGGCACGGGAGATCCAGGGTGAACATCTTTGCGCTCTCAACTTTCACGATGTTTTCTTCCCTGTGTTAATCGTTGCTGATGCTGCTTCGCTCTTTGGTTTTAACAGGGATTCGCATAGCTCGTACTGCACAAGCTGCCAAGCTGGCGGAGAAGGCTCAGGAGGTCATCGCCGCTGAACTCAAGCTCCACAAGATGTCTGAGACGGCCAAGGACTTGGCGGACCAACTGTCGAGTATGTTCTTTTCACCCCGACCCCTTGCTCCTTTTTGATTGTGCTTCTCATGACTCAACTCTGACTCGTTCTCTGTTTCCAGAGGTCAAAACCGAGCTGGAGGATTCTCGGAAGGCTCAGCACGAGACGGAGGAGGCGCTCAAAAAGAACATACTGGACCGCGCCAAGCTCGGCCAACACGTTGACATGATTTTGACGGAGGTTGGCGCCCCGCCCGTGCAAATGCCTCCCCAGGTACTCAGCGATCGGCTCAATCTTCTGCCGGGCTTCGTCAAGGAGAGAGAGATGTCGACCTCTCGGCAGGTGGTGCACCGAGTCCTTTCCATGTTCAGCTCACACTACCAGGGGCTGGACTTTCAGGCACTGAGTGGTGGTTGGGCCCCCGGCTACTCGAACGAGGAGCTCGACAAGATCGAAGAGGATTGTGTCGCCCTTGCCCAAGCCATGGCCAACACCGCGATGAAGGACCTGGAGCTGATTCCAAAAGACACACCTGAAGACAGCTCTGGGCCTTCCCATTAGATGTATTAAGTTGTATAACAGTTTAAACAAAACTTGTATGCGCGCCGTATTGAACAGCTTTCATTTTGTTTTGAAACCGTCGCCTCCTGAAACATTCCCCGAGTACCCGCGAACGACTGTAGAATGAAGTGGCAGCACTTAGATGCTCAGGCTGATCGAACTTTTCTCTGGAGCCGCGGGGGCGTAAGAGTCGGAAAGCTCGACCTGAGCCACGAAGTGACGCCACGCGTTCATAGCCCCCGAGTACTTAGAAACATTCGGGAAAAGACTCGCATGCTTTTCGTAAAAGACGTTTTGAGCCGAAGCCCAAGCGGTTACCCGTGTTCCTTCTGAAAGTAGTCGGACATCGACCTGTAGGTCCGAGCTGCGCTTGCAAGTTTTCGTACCGTAGCCGCGGGGGTGTGGGTGCTAAAAGACTTGGACAAGCAACAATATCGAAACGCTCGCAGATCAACATCCTTTCCCTTCGCGAGGTAAAAGGTGTTCCACCAAAAAAGAACCGTTCGCTCGCGCGATTGGTCACAACAAAGTTGTCAGAGAGTTTTTGTTTTGAAAACGGGAAAACGAAAGGGGGGCATCGTGCCCCGGGTAGCCCCCGAGTGGTAAGTGTTTTTGCATGAGCGCAAGGACACTTGCCACTCAGCCTTTAGATATCGTTGAAACATATGAAAGATACCAACACAAGTATATCGAGAAGCTTATGAAACGAGAACAAAAACACATGGCATTATTCATTGATCATAAGCTGAAACAAAGAACGTTACTTAAGGGTAAAAACGTCGTAGATGTTCTATGTTCCATGCGTTGGCGATGATCGTGCCGTCGTCGTGCCGGAGCTTGAATGTTCCTGGTCGAAGCACCTGGTCGACGATGTACGGTCCCTCCCATGGGGCGCAAGCTTGTGCCGGTACTTGTTGCTCATGACCCGTCGGAGTACTAGATCTCCGACTTGGAACTATCGTTCGTGAATGTTGCGCTTGTGGTAGCGTCGTAAGGCTTGCTGGTACCGGGCTGAATGTAGGAGCGCCACGTCGCGAGCTTCATCGAGTTGATCGATCGCATCCTCGAGTGCGACTTGATTCCCTTCTTCTTTACAAGTACAGGGTTAGCTAGCCACTCGGGGTGGAACACTTCTTGAATGAACCCTGCACTAAGGAGCTTCTTGATCTCCTCGCCTATGGTTTTGCACTTGTCATCGTTGAAGCGGCGTAGGCGCTGCTTGACCGGTTTCGATCCCGGCTTGATGTTTAGTTTGTGCTCGGCAACCTCTCTCGGGATCCCCTTCATGTCGGAGGGTTTCCATGCGAACACGTCGAGGTTCGCTTTAAGGAAGTCGACGAGCGCGCTTTCCTATTTAGGATCGAGCGCCGTCCCGATACGGAGCGTGCGGCCATCATCGGTGACAGCCACATCCTTGACATCCTTGGCGGGCTCGAAAGAGCAGGCCGCTCGCTTGGATGACTCGGGGATATCTTGGTCCTCGGAGGGAGGCTCGGCGTGGAGCTTCTCGGACCGGATGAGTGTTTCAGCGAATTGAAAGCACCAGTATCGCATTCGTATGCGTACTGGAACGTAGTCCCCTCTGTGATGACCCCCTTCGGACCAGGGATCTTCAACTGGAGATACGTGTAGTTGGGGACGGCCATAAACTTCGTGTAGGCCGGCCTCCCGAGGATGGCGTGGTATGTCCCCGAGAACCCCACCACTTCGAAGGTGAGGGTTTCCGTGCGGAAGTTCCGCGACATCCCGAACGTGACGGACAGATCGATCTGCCCTAACGGGAGTGCATCTTTCCCGGGGATGACCCCGTGGAAAGGAGTTGGCGATGGGCGCAGTCTGGACCGCGAGATGCCTATGCTGTCGAGCGTCGTTGCGTAGAGGATGTTGAGCCCGCTCCCTCCATCCATCAGCACCTTGTGGACCCTCTTCGTCCCGATCAGTGGAGCCACCACGAGGGGGTAGCACCCTGGCTGTGGTACGTGGTCGGGGTGGTCCGCTCGGTCGAAGGTGATCGGAGTCTCCGACCACTTGAGGTATGACGGTGTTGCAGGCTCGGTGTTGTAGACCTCGCGCCGGATCAGCTTCTCCTTGCGTATCGACGGTCGCGCCGATGCTCCGCCAAAGATCATGTGGACCGCGCCATCCTCACGCGGGAAAAGCACTTCCTCGTCGTCGTCATCGTTGTTGGGCAAGGGTGGTGCATCCTTCTTCGGGGGATCTGTTGTCTTGAGCTTGAGCGTGCCGTTGACGTAGTTCTTTATCAAACGGCAGTCCTTGAGTGCGTGCTTGACAGGCGTCTCGTGGTGGGTACAAGGCGCCTCCAAGAGCCTCTCTAAATGACCCCTCGGGAGGCCGTTCTGATTGTTCTTGGGGCGAGTAGCCTTGCGCTCGACTGCCGCAACGGTGTTGTCGTCACGGCCTCGCTTGCCGCCCTTCTTCTTCTTCTTGGACCACGAGGAGGGCCCCTCGCCGGCGTCCACGACTTGCTTCCCCTTCCTCGGAGGGGGAATCAACATTGCCGCCACCGCCTCCTCCCCGTTGGCGTGGTTGGTTGCGATGTCGAGGAGCTCCCAAGTAGTCCTCGGGGTTCTTCGCCCTAGTCGGTGGATGAGGGTGGTGTAGTTCTGGAACGCCGAGATGGCGTCGTTGTCCGTCGCGGTGGGGAGCTCGGTGCAGCGTCATGAGAAACGCCTGATGGAGTCGCGCAAGCTTTCCCCCGGTTGCTGCTTGCAGTTGCACAGCTCCCACTGCTTGCCGGGCCGGGCGTACATGCCTTGGAAGTTGCCGATGAAGGTCTCCCGTAGGTCCGCCCAGCTGTTGATCCTGCCACGTGGCAGGTGTTCGAGCCAGGTCCGTGCAGAGTCGGCGAGGTGGAGCGGCAGGTTCTTGATGATGAACAGATCATCCGTCGCTCCGCCTGCCCGACACGCGAGCCTGTAGTCCTCCAGCCACACGCTGGGGTTGGTCTCTCCGTCGTACCTTGGTACCGCTGTCGGAGCCCGGAACCGTGAAGGGAACTACGCGTCCTGCACCTTCCGACTGAAGGCACGAGGACCCTTTGGGTCGGGCAACCAGCTGCGATCACGTTCTCCGTCGCTGTCGTAGCGTCCATCACGCCTCTGGCTATGCCGTCGGCGCGAGCGGTGCTCGTCACGCCTGCCGTGGCCGTCGTCGTTGCTACCATAGTCGTAGTTGTCATCCCCAGCGGCCCGTCGACGAGCTTCGAGCGTGTCGCGAGCGTCGTGGTTGTGCCCCAGTCGCGACTTGACTAACGGCTCGCCAGCGCCTTGGTGTCTTGACGGGGATCGATCTTGCCGTCGTACGGACGGTGCACCTCGCGCCTCTCGCGCGCGCGATGCCGAGCTCTCGGCCTGTTGTGCGGCCGCCGTCTCGAGGAGGGTTTTGAGCTGCTGACGAACCCTCTTCTCCTCAGGCGTGGCCGGCTCGGGGCAGCCGCGCAAGAGCATGGCTGCTACCGCAAGGTTCTGCGACGCGCGCCTAAAGCGCGGCGTGCCGTCAACATCGACGGCAGCATCCTCGTTTTTGTACGGTTCCAGGCGTGCCCGTGCGCGAGCTTGCGGCACCGGCTGTTCTGCCTCCTGCTCGCGGTGCTGCTCGCGCCGGTGGCTTTGTTGGGGCTCGTCCTCCATGCCGAGCTCTTGGTGGAGGTTCGCCAGCTCTTCGTCGAGCTGGTGCCTGGCCTCAGCGATCTCGTCGAGGCGCGCCCGACGCTGGGCGTCCCCGTTGCGGTGACGAGGATTCTCCTCGCCGTCCGTCGAGCTGGTGGCGGTGCGGGCCTCCAGGACGTTGCACTCTCGCGTGAAGTCCGGGAGGGGCGTCGACGGCCCCTGCCGTGGGGCCGCGGAGCCTGGGGCAACGTACGATGCCCTCAGCTCGTTTACGTAGGCCGTCACCGGGTCGTCCGGGAGGCCTGGTTGCCCTCGGGGGTACAGGGCTTCGTACCGCCCCGCGAACTCCCCCCAGGTAAGCGGCTCGAACCCGCTGGCCTGGAAGGCGAGGTCGGTGAGGTGGAAGGCAGCGAGCCTGAAGCGCTCCTGCGTCGGATTTGGCCCTAGCATGGCCATGATCGATTCGTCCGTGAAACCACGGACGAAGGCTGCTCGCGCCGCCACCGCCGTCGAGGCGGTGGGACGCGCGGGTCGGGAGAAAGTCCTCCCGACGACGGACTCCGCCGGCCCAGTGTAGACGAAGCCGAGGGAGCCGAAATGCACGGTTGTGCCGGGAGTCAGCGAGACTCCGCGGCCCTCCATCTGGATCGCTGGTGAAGTTCGGCGAGACACACGATGTGCCCCCTACCTGGCGCGCCAACTGTCGGGGTTCTCAACCGCCGGCAGTAGATTTGTATCGAATCATGTGTCGGATCCGGATGGTTGACACGGGAGACGCAAGGGGTTTATACTGGTTCGGGCCTCCGAGGAGTAATACCCTACGTCCAGTTCCGAGTACTCGTGTTCCTATGCCGGGGATCTCTGTAGTAGGGGTTACAAACTTAGTGATCGGTCAGTTCTTATGTACGTTGCACCCCTCCCCCTTTTATAGTCACAAGGGCGAGGGGCAAAAAGGGAAAACGAAAATAAGCTACAGTGCTATGGCGTTGTGAAGTCTTTTCCGTCATTGATGTCCGTCAGGCGGCGTGGGAGGGCGCTGAGTTGTAGTGTCATCAGAAGCCGCCGCGTGTGCTGTTGCCACTGTTGATTCCGGGCACTTGGCACCTCCTCCGAGTAGTTCACATGGTGACTCAGCCTTCTTGAGTGCGTCTTAGGCCTGCCACGTTATGGCCTAAGAGCTGATAGATGGTAATCGAGTGCGCGTTCTGACGAGGTGGCGTGCAGTTGGCGTTGGATGTGACGGCGTGTCGGAGGTCGTGGGGGTGTACTGTGCGCCATTACAGCCCCTGTCAGACCCGGCCGTCCTCCCGTCGCGCCAGCTGTGGTCTTTGCATGGCGTGGAAATCGGAGACACGCGTGTCATCGCGGAGGAGCTTGGGGGGTTGGGGAGGCGCCACGTTCGTGTGGGGCCCCTGACCCGCGCTCCGGCTCTCCCGTGTGGACCCCGCCTTAGTCGGAGACGGAGATTACTCGAGCGAACGAGTAGTCGGAGGCGAGGCGGGGCGGGGCGTACTCGGAGACGATGCGCTCTCGTGCGAGGCGGAGAGTACTCGTGCGAAGCGGAGGGTACTCGGAGCCGAGGCGTTCTCGTGCGAGGCGGAAGATACTCGGGACTGGGGAAGTCTTGTCAGTGAGGGTCTTGACGAAGATCTGCATCCCTCCCCGTCCTGGATCTTAGCCTTCACATTGTCAATGGTGTCAGAGGACTCCATCTTCAAGGTGATTATCTCGTTGCTTAGGTGGGCCATAATCCAGGCCCTCGTCAGGGGCACAGCGGTCGCCGGCACGGGGAGAGAGGCTGCAGGGATGTCGCAGGGGGGCGCCGCCGGGACTGGGACGCGGGGAGGGGATCGACGCCGCCGGAGGGCGCCGGCCGGGAGAAGGAGCCGGGCCAGACCGTCGCCGAGGCTGGGAGGAGGAGCAGCCTACGGGCCGCCGCCGTCGGAGAGTCCGCAGCGGGGCGGCCGGATCTGCGTCTGGGGGACCTCCCGCCGGCCGGAACAGGGGTGGTCGAGGGTGGAGGAGGGGCGGCGACGGCGCGGGGAGTAGACCGGCGACGCGGGCCCTCGGGGGGACACTGGCGAAGATCCCGGCGGAGGACCACAGGACTGAGGGGTACGCGGCGAGGACGCGCACCGTGACGGACCCGAAGCATACGCCGCCGGGCCGGAAGGCGGCACAGCCCACGCCCAGCAGGCCCGACCGTAGGCCCGCGACGACGGGTGCAGACCGGCCGGACCGCGGCCTCGCTGGCCCTCCCCGTGGCCGGACTTGGCGGCCTCCCAGCGGAGGAGGGAAGGGCAGGGCGGGCAGGGCAGGAGCGCCGGGGAGCCGCGGCGCGCGGTGCGCCCGCGCGGAGAGACGGCAGGGCGCCGCTCGGCCGCGGAGCGCGCCCAGGCGGCCGACGTCGGGCGCACGAGGAGGCCGCGGCGGGTCGCACCGCAAACCCCCGAGCACCGTAGCCGGAGCAGGGGCCACCGCCACCGGGGCCCAGATCTAGGGTTAGGCTTAGCCTCGGTGGCGGCGGCGAAGGAGGGCGGTGCGTGGTGCGGGTCGCCGCCGGCGGAGCGCCTGATGGGAGCACGAGGTCGGTAGCGGGAGAGGGAGTAGCCGCCGTCGCCGGGCGCGGAGGAGAAACGACCAGGTCGGTGGTGTGGGAGGGGGAGGGAGGAGAGGAAGGGAGGAGGGAGGGGGTAGGAGGAGGGGGGCGGAGGGCCGCCGCCGCCAGAGAGGTGGCGGCGGCGGCCGGCGGTGGCCGCGGATGCGGGGCTCGGTGGCGGCACCGAATGGCCCCCCGAGTCGCCCTGGGGACGACGTGGGGTCACGCGGCGTTTTTTTCCCAAACAAGTACGTGCGTGCGTGAAGAATCAAGCCATTCCAGTCCAGTTTTCATGAATTCTCAAGAAAACTACATACTAGGACCATGATCTGTTCTTTTGAGTGAAAATGAACAGTGAAAAAATACTATTTACTTATCACATCTCTCAAAAAAACATTATTCCAACAACATTTATTTGCAACTTCATTATTCCTTTTCACTCAAGGGTCATTTGGTTCCAAGCCATTACTATTTCTCAGAGTTGGAGAAACGTCACTACTATTCGCGTATTTTGAAATTTGCCATTGCAATTCTTGACTTCCCTCAAATATGCCACGAAATACGTATGAAGACGACTCGGGCCCAGCTGCAAGCGTATACGAAGACGTACATCACATTGTATTTGTGCCCTCCTCTCAATGACATGTGGGTCCCACTTGTCAGCATCTTCTTCCTCCTCTCATCCTCCACAAGCGAGCTCCCCTACGTCTCGCCTACAGGTCCGGGAGGAGGCCGCCGGCGACCGCCACCAGCCCGCGCCGCGCCTCTAGCCACCGTTGGAGGAGGAGGAGGAGGCCACCGGATGCGGGGCGACGAGAACCGCGGCGCGCGGGCGCGGCGGCCGGCCACGGCCTCCGCCGTGGGCAGGGCAGGCGGCCTCCGCACGCGGGCCAGGCATGGCGGCCTCCACCGCGAGCAGGTCGCACCAGCGTCGGCCGCTGGGCGGCCCTGCATATTCGCCTGGTAGACGGCACCGCCGCCGGCTGCAGGGAAGATGGGGAGGGCGCGCGATGCCGACCGCAGGGAAGATGGGCTGGATGCGTGCGGGTGGACGGCGCCGCTGCCTTGCGAGAGATCCATGACGCCCCATGGCCGGCGGCAGGAGCTCCGCACGGGCCTTCCATGGCCGGCGGGGGAAGCTCGATCCCCGAGGCGGCGCGAGCTCGCCTACGGCCATGTCCTCCGCGGGGGATTCTGACCCTGGGGGGCGGCGCAGGCTCCTCAGCAGCCATGGCCTCCACGGGGGCCCGGGGAGCGGCGCCGGTGCTGGCTCTCGCTTGCGGTGCCAGGAGGGGCGCCGTCGCGGCGTCTTTGGCTGTGGAAGATGAGAGGAGGAAGAAGATGCTGACAAGTGGGGCCCGCATGTCATTGAGAGGAGAGCGCAAATACAATGAGATGTACGTCTTCGTATACGTCTGCAGCTGGGCCCGAGTCGTCTTCATACGTATTTCGTGGCATATTTGAGGGAAGTCAAGAATTGTAATCGCAAATTTCAAAATACGCGAATAGTAGTGACGTTTCTCCAACTCTTGAAAATAGTAATGGCCTGGAACCAAATAACCCTTCACTCAAAAGAACGGGTGCATTGATGGCCCCTGCAACTGCAATTGCAAATGTACCTCCTCATCACTCCTTTGAAAAAAAAATGCTGCTGGACCATCCCAGCTCTGTTGTCTCGTGATGAACGATATCAGGGCCCGTTTAGTTGGCTGAAAATTTGCAAAAATTTTGCAAAATTTTCAACTCTCTCCATCAAATCACATTAAATACACCAAAAGACATATGTTCGGAGCAGTAAATGTAGGTAAAAAAATTAACTAATCACACAGTTCTGTTGTACATCACGAGACGAATCTTTTGAGCCTAGTTAGTCCATGATTGGACAATATTTACCACAAACAAACGAAACGTGTTACAGTGTGTTACAGGAGTTCGAAGGCAAATTTTCATCGAACTAAACAGGCCCTCAGTCTTTTTCTTTCGTTCTTTTCAGATGATGTGCACAAAGACATTTGTTGGTACTTGACAGGGCCATTTAACAGGGCACACCTACCAGCCCCTGTCCATGACTCAATTCTGTGGGTCTTCGTCTACCAGGCCTCACAGGCTCCGTCCATGGGACCAGCTAGCCATCCATTTCATTGCCCGAATGGAAAGAGGAGAGGAGCCAAAGCAGAAAAGCAGCCATGGTGGTGGCCATGTCATGCAGAGATGCAGAAGTGGGTGGGGAGCAGTTGGGCTTAATTTCGCATGGTTGCATCCACCAGGACGCAGCTTCAGAGTTGACACTTGGCCTGGCCTGAATTTTGAAAACCAGCAGGCTGATGTGTCTCCCTCTCCTACAATTTCTCCAGGTAAGGTAATGCAATACTTCTCCCTAGCGTGTTTTGGTGATTGCAAGTTCGTTTCGTGATAGGTGTGTCCTGAGACTTTGGGATATCATATTAGTTCTCACTAATGGTTTCGTGATAGTGCCAAAGATCACACAGAAATGGTGCGTGGATGAACTTGGCCGGCAGAGGTGTTGCGTGTATCTTGTTATTGCCTAATCTAATCTAATCTAATCTAATCCTGTGTGGGTGCAGGTTACTCCCAGCCGGCCAAGGGAATTACACACCTGGGACGATGTGGTCTCATGTGGGTGGAACGGTTGGCGTTCGGACACAACCACTCTATGGTTATTGATTTCTTCTCAACGGACATCTCGTTCTGTCTGGTAGACATGCTTATCAAAGAAGATCATCTGCTGGACCAGTTCAGTTCTTCACCTAATGTAACAACATTTGCAAACCCAAACTTAATGATGCATTGAATGGCAGATCGATGTCTCACCATTGGACAGCAATCATGATTTCTAGGTCAAATGGTTGGGACAAATTTAATATTTTTTTTTACTAAGTGTGCACGTATTTCACTCAACGTTACTATTAGTGAGAAAAAAACAAAAATTCACGTTGATGCTGGAGCAACGGGAGACAAACTAATTAAAGATATCATGTGACACTACGTGTGATCGAGCATCTGAATAGAACTTACCCATCCTCCCCCCTCGCGTCGCCCACCTCTGGCGACTCGAGGGGCACCCCCGTGCCCCGCCGCCAAGACCCCGCCGGCGAGCTCCGCTGGCCGCCGCCGTCGCCGACGCGTGCGGGCGGCGGCGGTGGCCTCGCCCCTCGCCTCTCCCCCTCTCCTCCCCTCCTCCTTCCTCCTTCTCCCCTTCGAGCCACACCACCACGCCGGTCGTAGGTCATCTTCCCCTCCTCTCCCGGCGCTCTTCCCGGCCGGCGCCGGCGCGCGCAGGCCGGAGGCGGCCTCCTGCCCCTGCCGTCGCCCTCCTCCCTCTCCCGGCGCCGCTCCCCTGCCTGGGTAGCCCCGGGCCCGATCTGGGCCAGCAGGCCCTTTGACCCGGCGGCGCTCCGCCGGCCGGCGGCGAGCGCTCCCGGCCCTCGTCCACGGTGAGGCCGCTGCAGGCGTTCCAGGCGCCCGTGCTCCGGCCCCTCCGGGCGGCGCTCCAGGTGCCCGTGCTCCGGCCCCTCTGGGCGGCGCTCCTCACGTGCGTGGCCGCGTCCGGGGTGGGGCGTGCGTCCGGCCGGTCTGCCCGGCGCATGGGCGGCGGCGTCCTGGCGCCGGTGGCGGGCCGCGGGGGCTCCGGCCACCTGCTGTCGTCGGCCGGCTGCCTTGCTCGTCGTCGGCCGGATGCCCTGCTCGTCGTCGGTCTGCCCCTGGCCGGTGGGCCCGGCGGCAACCGAGGCTCCGCTCGTCGTCGGGCGGCTGCCCTGCTCGTCGTCGGTCTGCCCCTGGCCGGCGGGCCCGGCGGCGCCCGGGGCTCCCCCGGCCAGGACGCTGCGCACGGCGCAGGCCCCCCGGCCTCCCCTGCCCTGCCTCCTGCTCGCTGCCCTGCGCGGGTTGGGGGCCTCGGGGCGTGCGGCGACGGGGGCACGCACGGCCACTCCTGCAGGAATCGGCACCGGCGGACGTCCCCCGCGCCGTCCGCGCACGCCGCGACCCTCCTCAACGTCGACGGTGCGCGGCGGGCTGGGCGCCGGCTCGCCAAGATTCTACCTTTGCGGTCTCGCCTGCTCCGGCGCTCCTCTGCCAGTTTGGCCCACCCATGTGACTACTCCGTTCCGGCCTCCTCGGCGGCCTCGGCTCCTCCTCGCCATTGTCGGCCGTCTGCGCCCCTTCCCGCCGACCTTGTTGACTGTGCCTGCTGTTTGTTCCTCACCGTCGGCTACTGCGGCCCCTCCTGGGCGGTCGGCTCCCCCCTGCCGGCGTCCTCTCTGGGCTGGCGGCCGCGGTACGAGAGGCGGTCGTTGTGCCCCCCTTCTGCTGGTGGCCGCTGCCCTTCCTCCTGTCGGTGGTCACGACTCCTCCCTCTTCTCGGGGCCCGCGGTCTGGCGGTTTGGACCCTTCTTCAGTCTGCAGCCGGCAACTAGGCGGCGAGGTGGTTCGGACGACTACGTTTGGTCCAGGGGAGTTGTTGCTGTCGTCGTGGTTGCGGCGGCTCCTTGCACCTGCACCTGTTCTTCTCGCCTACGCCGAGGCTTCCTGCTGCGTTCTCCACCGCCTTGCCCTCTTCTTGTTTGCGTTGGCCAGTCATGGATTGGCATCTGAGGCCAGGGCGAAAGCCTTGTCTAGCTTCTGCTAGGCCGACAATGGACTTACCCTGTTGGGGGCTTTGTCGCGGCCTACAAACGCCTTGGTTTGCCGGGTGAAGACCTGGCCTGCCCCTTCGCGGGTAGGCGGCCGATGGCGGCATTGTCGTCGCTCCCTTCCTGGAGGCATCGTCTTGCGGAACCTCCACTTCGGTCCACGCTGTTGCAAGTTGTTTGGCGAGCGGTGATGTGCGGGTCTCCTCGGTGTTCGTCTGTGCAGGTCCTGGGCTGTCCTTGGGGGCCTCTCCGTTGTACCCTTCTCTGCTTCTTGTGGTAGTCTAGCCTGTGTTGGTGGTGTGGGATCTGTTCTCCTTTTCCTTTTCCTTTGTTCTTTTCAGGCTTATTCTTGTTGTTCCTGCTCTTTGGGGGTTCTCCCATCGTGACGCGTCGTAAAACTCTCTCTTCTCCTAATGAAAAACGTGTTTTGCACGTCTTAAAAAAAATGACACTACATGTGATCAACCTACCGGAGAAAGTTGTCACTCGATCCATCCATGCATATTTGGTGATCCGTGAGACCGAGCGTCAGCTCGGTTGGTGGCCGCCGCAGGGTGCGACGCCACCCACCCGCGTTCGAGGGTCTCTCGACGCAGGGTGCTCACGCGGGAACAGTACTCTGGGGAGTACTGTTCGCTGTGCCAGCTGGGGCTGGTGTGGCCATTCGCGGTCGCGCGGGTGCCGGTTCTCCTCTCCTTACATGACGGGTCAGTGCTCCTGGCAACTTTCAAAAAAATATTTGGTGATCCGTACGTGCTAAATTTACCTACTCGATTGTACTGATCGGATGTGTTGTGCACGAAAGCGATTATAGAGAGAACAGTGTAATATACAGTGATGAACACTGATCCTGACGAGACCAGGGCATGGGCATGGGCTGGGGGACTGTTGACGAGCCAGGGCTCACCCATACAAGGTATATTCCGACTTGCAGACAGATTATGAATGTAAGTTCAATCATGCCTTTATATTGAACAGGAGATGCATCCGATCGACGTTAACCTGAACATTTGGTTCCGGCTGCAAACACTGACATATACTCCTCAATTCTTAAATATATGACGTTTAGAACAAGAAAATAGTTCATTTTGAACTAATTTTCTTGTCCTAAACGTTATATATTTAAGAACGGAGGTAGTATATCTCAACATTATCGCCAAAAAATTATGAGTTCTTATATACTCTAATATTCTCGACACCGGAAACTCATCAACAAATAAGAGAAAACAAAAAGACTAAGATAAAAAAAGTTATAAAGATTAAGGTCCGAACTTTCTTTACGTACTTTAACCTTGTTTTTGCACTAATGTATGTAGTAAAAAAATTTCCACATCACTCATCTACTTAAAAACTCTTGATATCATAAACATTATGCAGTAAAACGATCATCTTATGCTTGTCGATCCATGTGGTTTAATTTAGAAGTCGAACTGAGTCTGTCCGGGAGATGGAAGGGTTGACCAAGAGCTTAAGATCCAACGTACGAACGTTAATTGTGATTTGACTGGATCCGTATACCCTCTGTATCGTCACCGTCGCCGCATAACTGCGCGAAGTACACGTACATACGTACTCCTAAAATCTCGATCCATCGGCTGCCGGATCACAATGCAAGCGAAAAGCGAGTGCCACAGCTGCTTCCGATCTCTGTCGATCTCGTTTGCTTTCACTTCACTGTGGGGTGGAGCATGCAGGGGGCTCCTATATCCCTTCCGCAAGATGGATAAGCTAGCAAACTATAAGCCCACTAAGACCCATTTATCTCCGCTCTCCTTCTTCTACCTCCATCCACTGCCCCGTCGTCGCCTTCTCCACCAGCCCCGGCCGGCGGCTGCCGTGCCGCCCGCCCTCCGTCCACCACCGCCCTCCAGCCCCGCCCTTCCTAACTCGACGCCTCTCGCCGTCCCCGCCGCCTATCTTCTTCCCCGGCGAGCCTCCGCCCCGCCGCCGCCTCCACCACCTCGGCCGGCGGCTGCCGCGCCGCCGCGCCGCCCGCCCACCGTCCACCACCGCCCTCCACCCCGCCCTTCCTAACCCGAAGGCTTCTCGCGCCCCCGCCGCCGGTCACCGGGCCACCGGATATCCTGCTCTGGTAGCGCCGCCTCGCCTCCGCCGCCGGCCGAACCGCGACCACCGCCCGTCCTCTGGCACCCCCGACCCCCCCCCTCCCTTCTCTAGGTCCGCAGGACACTGGAATCTCCTGGAAATTCGGAACCCTAACACCAGGCGCCCCCCGAGGCCGAGCGGAGGAGAAGGAGTTGAGGGAAGAAGATTTACTGTACCCGTTGGATTTCGGTGTTGCACAAATCTTAAAGTGGAAGATTCAATGAAAACAAATCTTCCGGAAGATGCTCAGCTGGGTCGTGCGTGCATCGACCGGCCTGTCACTGCCATCAGCTCATTAAATGGCAGGCCGTGCACCATTTGAAAGAGGAGATGAACACTCAAATAATACTACAGGGTTAATTGGTAAATGGTCATGTATACGAAAATTCTCTTCTAAAAAAGAGACGTTTTATTGATGGCGAAATTTGAAAAACGTTTTGGCTCCGTATATAGTATATACTTTGTGGATGGGAAGTGGATGATGCATGATAATACCAATAAATGAAAGAGAAAATAATTAATCTATTTTCTCTGAAGTAATTAATCATCGGTGAGACTCCAAATAATCGGTGGAGATGGATGGGGTTGACCATCGTACCCTTTTTTGTTTGTGTTAATAAGGGTTTATTATACTCCTTCTGTTCTTCAATATATGACGTTAAGGAAAAAAAATTAGTTCGAATGACCTAATTTTTTTCTTAAACGTCATATATTTAAGGACGGAAGAATACAGGATAAGATCCGACGTACGTACGTGGTTGATTGGATCCGTAGGAACGTGGCAGACTCTGTGTCGTCAGCGTCGCCACATAACTGCGCGCAGGAGATCGACCATGCATCATGCATGCATGCCAATTGCCAAAGCACCATCAGAGATCATCACCACGTACGTACGACTGCGTCCTTGCTACGATGAATTGAATTCTTGCACGCTAGCTCGATCGTGCAATGCACATGCACCATCTCGATGGAAGGATCCTGCTTGCCTGCCTGACAGGTCACACGATAATATGCATGCAAAGCGAGTGGCACAAGCTGCTCCGACCCGTCGATCTCGTTCACTTTGACAGCTTCACTAGCTAGTACTCGTCATCACTGGGGTAGTGGAGCATGCATGGGCCCGTGCATCGACCGGCCATATAACTCGTCATCAATACATGCATTAAATGGTCCGTGCATAGAAATTAAAAATGGTGTATTTCATTCAAAAGGAAAAAAGAAAAACGGCGGCGTGGCGTGTAGGGCAACGTACACGTGGTGGTGCCCAGCGTACACGTACATGCCACCACCGCTGGCAGTACGGCGCGGCGGTACCCTACGGCCGGTATAGTAGCCCGGTACAGTGCAGCACGGAGCATGTTTTGAAGAAGACACGCATGGAGATGGTCCGATGGATGGAGTGATTGATTTCCTCGGCCAAACTCAACTGTTCCTTCCTTGATGTGGGTCTCCGCGGCCGCCAATCGCTAGAGCACTCGAGTAAACCCATCCCTTGCGTACTGAAAATATCACTAGAAATAGGGCACGTCTTTGACGTGCAATTAGGACCTATTAATTATGTACAAATAGCATTAGATTTGAGGGACATTATTTGTTAGCATATTGGAACTTTCTGTTGAGTGTGAAGATGTTTTTCTTGAGTTTGATTTGTCCACTATCTCTCGATTTTTTTTAGAGTGATTTTAGTTTCTATGGGAATTTTATAGATAGAGAAAGAGTTTATTTTTTTATGTTTGTTGTGTACGTGTAGTATTTTTTTTAGTATGTACAGTGCGTAAACAGTGCCAAGACGGTGATATGAGGAGTGGTTTGAGCCGTTCGATCGAGATCCAATGGTCGAGATTTGCAGGAGTACGTTTCCCGTGTGCGTTTAGCTGGTTTTATTTCAAACAGTGTACGAACAGTGCATGCACAGTGTGTGAACAGTGAATGAACAGTGCATTGAAAGGGACCTCAGGAATGACCCGTGCCGTTCGATCTAGATCCGACGGCTAATATTTTTTTTGCTTACGTGGCTTCCTGACGTGCGCCGGAATGCACCGGCTCTAAAGTTTAAAAGATATCTAATCTAAAATTTTCTAAACAAACAATGTTTGTTATTATAAGGAAAAAGATATCGCTAGCTGCTAGCTGATTTATTGTAGAGAAAAGTATTGCTGGTTCATAGATGATAAACCAAGCGAACAAAGCACCTTATGCGAGTAATCAGGGCGGTCATTTCATCACCCTCTCTTTAATCCGTTGCAAATAATCTTGTCAGGAGGATACCCCGACCAATTTTATTCGGGGGCCATTCTTTCGTAGTACTACTATAAAGTTTGTCGTTTACAACAACGCGACCGCACAAAAAGCTGGCGATACGACGCAAAAGGGCCCTTCGCCCGATCCAGTGCACGGGAGCATGCAGTGCGTGGAGCCGTGGACGCAACGCCTCGCGCGCCGCCGTACTGTTTCGAGCAAGTTCTAGCTAGTAGGAGTACTAGAATTTAACTCATCTTTTATATGTCATTGATCTCGCACATCATATATACAGACAAAAATCATCTCCTAAATGTCATCAGACGATAGCATACAGAAGATGAGTTAAAATTTCAATATCATACACGGAAAGGCGATGCGAAAGCTGGGACGGGACGGATGCAAGGAGCCGGCCGGTGAGGCGGCGACGGTTGCGATCGCGGAAAACGCAGGCAGGGGGATAGCAACTAGTACTGGAATGCTTCTTCCCTGGCGCTTTCGGAGATGGCGACCAAAAATTAATCAGTCTAGCTGGTCTGATGGACGACGACATGGTCATGGAGGAGCGACTCTGATTTCCTTCCTCGGCCAACTCAACTGTTCCTTCCCTTTGGACCCGCCATTCAATTGCTTTAAAAACCGCTACTATAATGGAGTAATCCAATATATTTCGACGTATGCTCCCTCTGTCTGAAAAAGCGGTTCGGTTAGATTTCAAAATTTATTTCACAGAGTACTTGTATAATTTTCAAACCAACAAACTAAGATCTTCGTAATATCTTATGATCCAGTTAACAAATCGACCATTTATTCCCCCCAATCGATAATTGAGCGACACTAGCTAATTGAGTGGAGACAGCGTATAGTTACCACATGTCACAATAATTTTACGAATTAAGGCCTGTTTAGTTCGAAAAATTGCGCGTATGAATAGTAGTGAAATATAAAAAAAAAGTTGCCGCATTAGATATTGTATTATGAGAGAAGATGTGGCTCGATGTGACGGGTGAATTGGAAAAAATTTGGTGAACTGGCTCCGTTTAGTTACCAAAAATTTCACCAACTACCCATCACATCAATCCCCGGATATTAATTAGGAGTATTAAATGTGAATTAGAGCCCGTTCTGTTGGTTAAAAAGAAATAGTGAAATTACAAATAAATAGTGTTGAAATAGTGTTTCTTGTGAGAGAAGATGTGATGGATGTGATAGGTAAATAGTGCTTTTCACTGTTCCTTTTCAATGAAGAGAACAGGGCCTTAGTGACAAAACTCATTCCACAACCCCTACCTTAATTTCGAGACGAATCTAACGAGCCTAATTATGTCATTGTTGACACCCGAATTTGGCAGGTCTTGGCGAAAATCGGTTAGACCGCCCCTCTAACCCGGTTAGAACGCCCTGGTCAAAGTCCTTAAAAGGTAATTTGAACTTCACCATTGGATATGTCTCGTCGAGTAGATCAAGATCCATATATAGAACGTCTAATTCGGAGTTCGGATGAAAGAGATACGGCTTATAGAAGATCTGCATGTCGGACACGTGGTTAGACCGCGTCCCCAGGGCGGTTAGACCGCCCTGTCCTGCCAAAACCAGTTAGGAATTGTATTTTGACACTATTTTGTAAGGGTTTCGACTCGTAATGGGGCAAGACCTTCCCTCCCTATAAATATAAAGGACCACGGCCGATTGAGGATAATCACAATCGAATCTATTAAATTTATCTTTTATCGTATTTACCTTTTCGTTCCTCTTTACCCTACTCTTGCAACCCTACCATGTTGTTCTTCCTTCATCTCCATGATGTCTGAAGACGTCCTAGCTGGCCTGCCGAGCCTAGGACAACCCTGCGTGTGCCGCCCCGACAGGATCCTGCCCGGGCGACGTTCGGAGGTCTCTCGCTGGATTCTCCCGGCAACACCGGTATGACCGGTGACCCGCACCGGTCTGACAGGTACAGCGCGAAGGTGCTGCAAGGAGCTCCTCTGTGTTGCTTGTTGGCCCCGAAAAGGTGTCAACAGTCATGATTAGACAACATCATGCTACAGTAACCAATCTTTAATGACAAATTAATTAAGTTTAATAGATTCGTCTCGCAATTTCCGGTTTATTCGTGTAATTATTTTTTTCAAACTAGTATACGTTCAACACTCCTAATATACCTTGTAATAAGGGGAACAAAAATTTCACTAGGGAACAGACCGCTAGTTATCGATTTGACTCGATGTGACTCGAACGCTTTATCCGAGTAATTAGAGCGGTCATTTCATCACCTAATTAATGCTCGGAGATTGATGTGACGAGTAGTTGGTGAAATTTTCATCTTGTACTATGTTTTTTTAAGACGTGCAAAGCACGTTTTTCATTAAGAGGAGAGAGTTTTACAACACGCAACTTTAGGAGAACCCCTAAAGAGCCGAGAACCAAAAACAGCTACACGAAAGAAAGAGAGGAGTGGGGGTCACCAGACCAGCACTACAGAAGGGAGAACACACGGCAACAGAAATGCCAGCGGGGAAGAAGTACATCCAGGAAACACGCACATCATTGCTAGTCTAACAGCTCGGAGGCAGCGGAGGCAAATGTAGCGGTCTTGCAAAATGACGCCTTCAGGAAGGAAGCAGCACCGCCGCCGCCGTCGTCCGCCCGCCCACGAATGGGTAGGCCAAGTCTTCACCTGGCAGACCAGAGGCAATGAAGGCAATCACAACGCCCCCAACAGGGTAATTACGCGAGGATGCGCAACCGATGCGAGCACTAGCAAGCGCTAGGCAAGGCTTTCGCCCAAGAACTCCAAGGCCAACAACAACACTGCCAGCCGCCAGAACCAAAGTGGTAGACCAAGCAATGGGAACCGCAGCGTGTGCCCGAGATGATGGCAACAAGGAACAAGCCGCCGCGGAGACCGCGCCAACTCAGCCCACGCAGATCGCCAGGACAGCAGCACGAACTCCACCGGGCGGCGACAGACCCGCCACACACCACTGCAACACCGGCCGCTGAAGGAAGGGAGGTGCGGAAGGGAGGAGGGCACATCCCTCCCGGCCCGCTGCCCACACCCGCACCCGCGTCGAGGGGGTAGGGACGCGGCACCGGCGTGGGACGGCCGTCGACGGTAGGAGGGCGGCGGGAGCCCAGTCGAAGAGGCCATAGACCGCAGGAGGGATGGGGTGCACCGAACGACGACGACGAGGCAGCGCGGGAGATGGTTCAGCGGCCGAGGTTCAGCGGACCCGGGAGAGTAGGCGCCGGAACGGGCAAAACTGCAGGAGCTGAAGGCGGGCGATCGGTCGCGGGGAGCCGAGCCGGCGGCGCAGGGAGGAGGCGCGCGGAGGGGGTCCCGCCGACGACGAGGAGGAGCCGCAGGGAGCCGTGCCGGCACAGGGTCGGAGGAGGGGTACACGGCGCCATTGCAGGGGGGAGGGGGGAGGGCCACACCTCGCCGGCGTCGGGGCAGAGGAGCGGCGATGAAGGGGCCTGGCCGGCCTCCCCCTTCCTCTTCCCCTCCCGCTTCAACCCGAGCCGCCGCCGCCCAACCCTAGATCAAGGGTTGGGCCCGCTGTCGCCGCCGGGCCTGGCGCGTGCCGCGGGCCACCTAGGCGCCACCCTCGGCTCCGGCGGGCGCCTGTGGCGGCGGAGCCCCAGTACAGGGGGCAGGGCGCGCCCGCCACGGTGCTGGCGTGGGAGGCCCGGGGCGGCGCCCGCCACGGCGCCGGCGGAGGAGGCCGGGTGGCACCCCGGGCGGAGCAGGACGGCCAGGAGCGGCCTCCGCAGGCCGCCAGGCCCCTGCTCCGGCCTCCACGCCCCCCGCCGGAGCACAACGCGACCGCCAGGTCCGCCGGCCCAGATCGGGCTCGGGGCGAGGGGGATGGTCGGGGGTGGAGAGAGGCGGCGCAGGTCGCCGGAGCCGACGACGTCGGCACGCGGAGGCGCCTGCGACACCCGCCGGCCGGCGGCGGAGGTGGGCCCCGCGTCCGCCCAGATCTAGGGTTGGGACGGGAGCCACAAGAAGGGGGCGAGGGGGACGGCGGGAGAAGAGGAGCCGGCCGTCGGAGTCGGGAGAACCGCCGGCACGAGCCGGAGCGGAGGGCGGCGGCGTGACCTTGGGGACAACCCGGTGTGGTGAGGTGGAGAGAAGGGGGAGGAGAGAGGAGAAGGGAAGGGGCGGGAGGGGGATGGAGTAGCAGTGGCCGCCTTGGGGGCCGTCACCGGCCGCCGCCGCCGGTGCCGGGGTGGCGGCGGCGGCCGCGCGGGCACAGGAGCGGGGGCTGGGTGGCGGCAGTGGGGGTGCCCCTCGAGCCGTCTCTCCGTGCACCATCCGTTGTTGGTCGTTGCCATTTCGCGGTCGGGCCGATTACTGCTGTCATGGTGAGTGCAGCATACTACCACCCTGTTCGGCTGGCTGGTGGCTGATGGCTGGCGCTGATTTGTTTTGAGAGAAAAGTACTGCTGGCTGGTAGCTGGTGGCTGATTTGTTCTGAGAGAAAAGTACTGTTGACTGGTGGCTGATAAGCCAAACGAACAGGGCATACGTAGTATGTACCCTCCTCTAGCGTCCACAGTAAATAATCTTGTCAGGACGATACCCCCAACCAATTTTATTCGGGGGCCGCCATTCCTTTCGTATACTGGTATCAAGTTTGTCGTTCAGAACAGCGACACGAAAAAAAAGGTGGCGATACGACAGAAAAGGCCCTTCGCCCAATCCAATTTGCAGCTGTGCTCCGAACGGCCACTCATGTCACCACGCGCTGTCTACTGTAGGGTGTGTTTTGAAGTCAAAATTAGGATGCAAAATTGGGAGATTTTGCACCGATTTCGGGCTGAAAAGCACAGTTCCGAACTGAAAAGCATTGTAGCACTTTTTGTTTGTTTGTGGTAAATATTGTCCTACTATGATCTAACTAGGCTCAAAAGATTCGTCTCGCAAAATACATCCAAACTGTGTAATTAATTTTTGATTTCATCTACATTTAGTAATCCATGCATGTAACGACATTTTTGATGTGATGTTTGATGTGATGGGGAATCTTCTTTTTGTATAGTGTATTTTGAGGAAGTTGGGCTCCTAAACAAAGCCGTAGTAGAGTTTCTGGGACGGAAAAGAAGCAGGCGATCGTGACCCTGCAACAGCTATACCGGAAAGAGCCAAGGATTTTATTCAGCAAATCTGATAGCGTCTCTGCTTTGGCATTGCACTGCACTCGTCGGGCGCAAGCAAGTAGCAACCTCCTCCATTCCAAGTTTTCCAACACGCCGCACCACTTCTTTCTCATCTCCGTCCAGAACTCCACCACCGCCACCTGAGAACGCTAATTTGATGAGCCACCATTCGGTTAAGTCACGCGAACAACGCGAACTATAGCCGAGAGAGGAGAGATTCAGCTGGCAAATCGTGTGCAAGGGCATTGCCTGAACGGCTGAACTCAACAAGTCAAAAGTTGGGAACTGTTGGATGGATCTATCCACTTCATGTGATCACCATCAATCCATCATTAAAACAGTAACAGACTAAGGTAGGTGCCTTCTAGTTTCATGATGCTACAGTGCTCCCAGTACATAAAAGCTGGGCAAGCACAACGAAAGGACGGGGCACTAACATCAGACACCACGAGGAGGTGTTGCCAGTACATACGGCTGCTGATGACAGAGGAGCCCGCCTGCCCTAGTTCATCTGATCATAACACCTGGCAAAGGCATTACTCGGCCATGTTCTCCTCCGCCCATCTCCCACCCCCACCGCGGCCGGCATTGAATCCCGCCGTTTATAACGGGGTTGGGTGGTCCAGATTCAAATCAGGGGACACTCTTAAATCCGCACCATGAGACCTTACCTTGGCAAGGGATGAAATGGAACATTCAACAGCGAAGCGCGTGTACGCGCGTCGTGTTCGTTTTCGAGTCTGTTTCTGTCCAAAAGAAGAGAATTCATGCCACATGGACGCTCAAGCAACCTACTGCAAGCATAGCACGGAAGAAGATAATACAGAGAGGCCGAAGCGTGGTTAAGTCAGTGAGGCAATTCTTCTGGCTGCTACCCCAAGCTCATAAACAAAAGCACGCACACCGTTCTTCAGCCTTTCACATCTCCAGTGCCTGAAAAAGGATTGTAGAATGCCCAATGAGCTTGCGTGCGACAAAGAAATCTGTTTGTGCAGAGTTACATATGACAACTGAGCTAAAAAAAAACATACAAACAGGAACAATTTTGAAATAAGAACAAGCAGGAACATAGGTGAAGATGTCCAGCGACAGTAGCGGTAAAAATAACAAATTGCTTGTGACCAATTCATTGAGAGCTGCAATCAAAGATTCAGCAATTCAGGGGAAACAGATAAACCGAAGCGTACCGGGGCAGCCCGCATCCACCTTCCACCCATCCAGTCGCTGTGCAACCTCAGCTTTCCAGGCTCGAATTCCAACTCTTCCCTCCAAGGCTTGAAGTAGACCATGTACTTCTGGTTGCTGATAACCTTGGATACCACACCGACCCACCACGCGTCGTTGCAGTAGGCATCAACCTCATCAAGTAACTTGAATCCATCAACAACAGGGATGTGTGGAGGAGGTGGCCTTATGTGCCGCGCTTCTACAGCTTCTGTCAAAGGTTTGGTCTCATCGTCGGCCTTCAGTGTAGCATATTCCACCACAAACTTGCTGCCAGCAGACTTAAGAACAGTCGCCTCGAACCAAGCTCCACGAAAACCTTCATCCTCGCTGCTGACTTCGACCTGGGTGCCTTGTTTAAATTTTGCTTTGAATGTGTTCTGAAAAAGACAGCCAAAGGGCATAGAAAGCAAATTGGTTAGTGAGGCGCATTAGCAGTTGAAAAGGTATACGTGCAGCTGTGCATATCACTATTATGAGCTTGTAACTAAACTTGTAGTTTCAGAACATACAGCAGTGCAGATACTTTGATCGGCACCTAGAACACAATCAGAGAACAGAACCACCATCGTGTAAATTTTGCTTTCGGTACATTATAAAGAAAGGCATAAAAATAATTTGGTAGGTAATTAGCAATTACAAGGCATAACACACATCAGCACATCATCAGAGCATTATGAGCTTGCAATCTATCTTGCATTGCTATTTCAGACGTCAGAACATACTGGTAAACGTGTTATGGTCCAAATTCACAAACATTAGAAGGATGTCCTAAGATATCATCAAGTTTCGCTGTTATTTGAATCGTCAACAGTTAGTCAGTTATAGATCACAAGTTTGAATTCAAACAGTATGAAGTCCACAAGCAGTTTTATGTAGCTACCATGGATAAGGATAAAAACATATGTCCTCCTTTCCTTTTAATTCTGGCAATAATCTATATCAATTTCTGGCAGCTGGCTCTCCTGATAAACAGCTGCCCACATTGAGACTGGAGTAAAGATAACCATACATCAGCATGGGTTAGATGATGATTTTTTAAATTCTCTCCAGTCATAGCCTGATCATCACCAATGAGGAGATTGAAAGTAATGCAGGTCTTTTTAGCTGTTAAATCTACAGGAGATGCCTTTTAAAAGAGAAGTTAAAAATAATGGAGAGCAGCTGCCATTTACATAGGGTGGAAAAACTTCTGTTGTATGTTGTTTAGTTAACAGTTCAATAAATTGTCTTAAAAATTCTTGATGTCTTGTCAGATGCCATGTAGTCTTAGATGACAAAATGCCACTTAGATGGCATCAAATTAGCATATTGAATAGCAAGGAAATTTCGTATCAGGGCTCAACAGATATTGCTATGTGCTATTCTTCCACAAAAGGGAAAAGGTATGCTAGGGTAATATACAGCTGAGACTGAGAGTCTGTATGCTGCTTATATTTGGAGCCATAAGACATCTAGGAGCAACTGTCTTAATTGGTGCTTGGTGGTAGCAATCAGCCACAGATAAATAGCAGACAATGTGGTCCCCAATCACCGTGAACCAACAACACTTGACAATGTAGAAGTTGTCAACTCTGAACCAACATGCTTTGTTCTTAGCTCACAGAGAGTGCCTAGTAATCTCAAGATAAGGAGCGACATGATATAGACATCCAAGGAGAAAAATCATGGTGATCGATTATTCATATATAAGAAAATCAAAGCAGAGAACTAATGGGACTAAATGTTCTTAATATTACATCTTTTGTACAAAAGTGAAAGGACAAGAACCAGATAATGCTTTAGAATGAAATAAAACAATTAACTTCTTCATGAACATACAGTGCAGGACATCAAATTCCAAGGCAAGAGCAATGTTAAGAGATTACATTATACAATATATTTCCATCTATATTAAAGCCATAACAGAGTTTGGATTATCTTAACTAAGAACTTTTGGGCCTGGTAGGCATTCTTCTCCCTTTTAATATGTATACTTATGTACTTACTAAAAAGTGAAAGAGACTAATCCACAATAAATAACAATTCAGATCTGATTTTAAGCAACGAAGTGAACTCCTAAAATGCTAAGGACCTGTTTGTATGTTATTCTTTGAGTTCCAACTTCCAAGAGAACCAAGTCAGACTCCCTCTGTTTCAAATTGTAGGCCTTTTTGGCTTTTCTAAGTTCATAGATATTATTATGCATCTAGGCATATACTTTATCTAGGTGCATACAAAAACTATGCAATTAGAAAAAATAAAATGACCTACAATTTGGAACGGAGGGGGTACAAGGAAACAGAATGCAAGCAACATTTGCTTGCAAAATATACCTAAGCAAGAAATCCAAACAACAGATACATGCTAACAATCCATCATTTGTCATTGTAATTGCAGAAATCAAGGTACTTCATTAATATTGTCAAGTAATGAAGCTGAAATTTCCAGAGAAGAGAGGTAGTTAAGTGTATTAAATCCTTGTGTCACTAAAAGCAGATATTGTGGCTTCTATCTGTAGAAGAATGTTAGGCGATATTTAACCATACAAAACTTGATGGAATATTCTTAGATATTATAACAAAGTAACATTTGAAGGAAACTGTGGAACTGGCCAATTGCCTACATATAGAAACAGAAGCTTCAAGGTTGTAACATCTACTTTCATTTTAATATGGCAAAAGAACGGCATCTGCATCAGAAATAGTGCAAATTCATATGCACCAATTCATCAATCATTACTTAAAAACATCTAACACACATTGCAGGCAATAGTTAAAAATTTCATGTTATAAAAATATATATATAATTCAGAGGTCATATTTGTAATTAGTTAAAATAAGAGCAGGGCAACCCCAGGAAGTTTGGACAAAAACAAATTCAAGTTTAACAAATATTTGAAAGATACAGATTCTTGAGAGATTTGTGCGGACCTGTGATTCTTGTTTCCATTGACCATCAACCCAGTCATACCGAAGCCTCAGTAATTTCTGGCTCAACTGAACTTCCACCCCCAAATGTGCCGGCTTAAATACATATTTTAATTCTGGATGAACATCAGTAATCACCCCCAGCCACCAGCCACCACCTTGGAATGCTTCAACCTCATCATTGATGCAGAAACGAATAGCTGATGCTTGTGGTGGGCAAGGCCTGACATGCTTCACATCAACAATCTCCTCAGACAATGCAATACCATCACTCTTTGAAACAGTATACTCCACTAAGAGGTTGTTCTTCCAGATAGTCTTTGCCACAACTGCAGGTAACCAAGCAACAACAGAATCACCTTCCAACTTGGAAACTTCGATTTGCATTCCTTTTGTGTATGGCATTGTCTTGGGTATCTCCTAGCAGGCAAAGAGCAGTGGTTTAGCACTCAATGAACAGCCAAAAGGAGGGGAAGGAACATTATGCAGGTCGCAGAAAAGAAAATAATAGCAAGAGCTAATCTACCATGGTCAACACAAATTACAGTGGAGGGGAAAATACAGATGCTGAAGCTCAGTTATTTGGGTTAGCAGTCAAAGAAGGAAATTGGATCAATGTAAATGATATAACTTCAAACCAACAATGTTAGGCAGTCAAAAGCTACTAGGAAGTCCGACAGCATCTATCTCTAGCATACATACTATCAAGCAGAAAATATAAATTCCTTCGAAGATTTCTGTTTCCAACAGAAAGGATTTGTAACATCATTAGGAAATTGAGGGTTCACTACTTCAATAATTTTGAGCATGTTAACTTGATGAGGCTCAGAAACTATACAAAAGAAAAAATAACTACAGATAGCTAAGGCCCTCCGTGAATATCAAGGGGCTCAAAGGCTTTCCTGGTTCAGACCGGCTAGTATGTCTTCATTGCAGCACAATGTATCTCTATTTAAACTCATTCAGCGCATCCAAATAGCTTGCTTTGGTAACTCAACAAGCACACATCTCACAAGCTCTGAAGCTCACTATACAACAACATATTGGATTGCCATTTCTAACCCTAACATCTCTAATTTTTTTAAAAATGATGACTGGCAATCTTCCAGCCTCTATGACCACAAGCACACTAACTCACAAGCTCTATATCGTGCAACACCCTAAACCCTTCCCTAAGACTAACTGCTGAATTACTCGAGCATATCGCATAGGTCATAGCACTCATCTCTATCTGTTTCTGTTCCGATGTGCAAAGGCTCTCAAACCAATCCAAGGATCCACAATCCTCTCACACTCTGAAGTCACCATACACCAACATATGGGATTGCCGTTTCTAACCCTAACATGGAATCATTTGGAATACCGGAAGATGGACGGATTTTTTGATGGATGCAACGGAAGAGGGACGAAATTTTCTTCATGGATTAGTAGCTTATTATCGGAAGTTGGAAACCCTTACTACCATGCTATCGGGGGAGCACCACTCGCCGCCGGCCCACTCGAGGTGGGGTCGGATGTCCGCGGCGTCGAACTCCATGACCTCCCTGGTCTCCGGGAAGCACACCTTCACCTTCCCGGCCTCGTCCGCGCCCCCGAGAGCGACCCCGAGCCACCAGGCGTCGTCGTGGAGCGCGTCGACGGAGGCGTGCACCGCGGGCGCTTCCCCCGAGGCGGGCGCCCGGAGCGGCGGCGGGCGCGGGCGGAGGCTCCGCGCCGGCAAGGCCTCCCGGAGCTCCCGGTCGGAGTCCTCGGACTCGAGCAGGGCGTCGTACTCGACGGTGTAGCCCCGGGGCTTGGTGCTGGGCCCCACGACGACGGCCGCGAAGTAGGCCCCGCGCAGGCCGGGCTCGTCCGAGTGCACCTCCACGGGGTCCCCCGGCTTGAACGCCTCGGTCTTCTGCGGCGACGCCGCGTCGCGGCGGCGGGGCGTTCGCGGCGACAGCATTGGCGCAGCGGTAGTGGGAGCGGCGGAGGGGGAGGTGGTGGAGGTGGGGCTTGGAGTTCGAGACCTTTGCTTGGAGTGGACTGCGCGAGACCGGAAGAGAGCACAGCGGCGAAGAGCACGTGACAGCCTGACAGGGTTCCTACGGCCCAGGTAGAAGCTATCCGCCGTTGGATCTGACACTGGGACACGTGGGCGATCAGATCACTGGGATTCGTTACTATTGCTCGTCACTGTCGACTTTTAAAAAATGTAATAAACTCCAAATGTGACTTTTGAAAACAGAAATGAACACAGAGAGTGTTCGGAGAACTAGTAAAAAAAAAGTTATTTGGTCTCCACTTCAAATAGCTCCGATTAGCACCTCTGAAATAACCCACATGATTGGCTCCTTTTAGGGTATTTAGACTAAAAAATGAAGTGCTAAAAAATAGTCATGAGATTCAAATACCCTCATAGTATTGAAATCACCTTGAACAAATTCCAAAATGTGACTAAGGGGGTGTGTAGATTCCAAGTTCTAGCCCTGTTTAGTTCCCAAATATTTCACCAAAATTCTCACTTAGAGGACCGTGTCAGTTCATTTCTTCTCTCTGTGCACGCAACCTAATGCAAAAAATTTCACTCATTTCACCAAAATTTCAACCAACCCAATGTTTAGTTTTTTTTTTTTTGGAAGGAAGCCAGGAGCTCTGGCGCATCATCTAAGAAGGAGGTGAGGCCCCTGCGTCGGCCGGCGCTCGAACGCGGGAGGGCAGCCTGAGCCCCAGCTCAGCTGACCAACCGAGCCCCAGCTCGGTTCTCACCCAATGTTTAGTTTAGTGTCTAATAGTTTAGTGTCTCAAGAATCAAACACCGCTGCTTAAAAGATGTTCTTGGCCGTGTTTGTTTTGAGGGGCTAAAAATTAGTCTTTTACTGTTCATGTGTTTGACCGTTAATTAGAAGTAGTAAATGAAGGTAATTTACAAAATTACCTTCACAACCCCTGAGCTAATTCGCGAGACGAATCTAATGAGGTCTTTGACCGCGTGATTAGAGGATAATTACAGTAGCATTACTGTAGTAAATTGTGAATTAAGCAGCATCATTAGATTTGTCGCGCAAAGTTGTACTCATTTGTGAAAAGATTTTGCAAATAAATTTCATTTAGCACTACATGCGTACAAGATTCCTTGGGGCTAAAAATTAGCCCCTAGGAAACAAACACGGCCCTTGACACTTCTATAAGAGGTGCTAAAATTGTCTTCCAACCCCTCTTTCCCCATCTACCCTCATTTATTGCCCGAGGCCCTCCCCATCCTCCTCATTCAGCATAGCATTAAATGCAGTGCAGACACAGTCTAGCAATTTTAGACACTATAGTTTTTACTTTTTAGCACTTAGGATCCGTTTGGCACGGCTCCCACCCGCTCCGCTCCGCGCACGGAGCGAGGAGCCGTGCCAAACGCGCGCCCAAAACAGCTCCGAGCGAGGAGCCGCTCGTGTTTCGCGCTCTTTGGCGCGGTTGGGGCGGGAGGAAGCCGGAAAAACGTAGCTTCTCCCGCTCCCCCGACGGCTCCGCCTCTCTTTTCCCCTTTGTCCTCCAGGGGCCCACGTGCGGGGTAGAGCCCAGAGGAGGCCGTTGGCCGTTGCTGGGCGCGGGCGGGGCAAAGGAAGTGGGAGCGCCGACGAGGGAGGTGGTGGAGACGGGCGGAGGTGGGAGCGCCCACGAGGTCGAGGTGGTGGAGACGGCGGAGGTGGTCGGCGGCGGCGTGGCGTGTCCGTCGGCGGAGCCTCCCGGGCCGGCAGCCGGAGAAGAGAGGCGGACGGAGGAGGCCGGCGCGGCGGCGGCGGCGGCCTCGCCCGTCCTCGCGGCGGTCGGCGCGGATCGAGCTCCTAGGCCGGCGCTCCCGTCCTCCTCGAGCTCTCCGCCGGGCTCCTCCGAGCACAGCGTCTTCGCGACAGCAGCCTCGAGCTCTCCGCCGGGGGGCGCTGCCGCGTCTGTACGCCGCCATCCGCGACAGCAGCCTGAGGTCGCACAGGCTGCATCCGGAGGAGCAGCGCGCAGGCCTCCGAGCACACATGCCCCGTCGCCTACCGCTGCATCTGCATGTGCCGCGGCAGCTTCTTCCGCCGTTCCGCGTAGCCCATCTGCTCCAGGATCGAGGAGAGAGAGACAGGCTGGGCGTTGGGGTGAATTGGATAAGGCCATAAGGGGTGCCCGGCGGTGGACATAAATGGAGGGTGAAAAAATAAAAATGAGAAAAAAATGAGAAGGAAAAGGAAAATAAGAGGAAAAAAAGAAATAAAAAAGAAAAAAGAAGGGTATTATGGACATTTTACCCTCTTATCTACCGGGAGAAGCTGTTTTGCCAAACGTTTTTCTAAAACGGATTCAGCTCCCCCACAGAATCCGCTCCACCAACACAGCCACAGCCGGAGCCGGAGCCGGAGCCGTGCCAAACACACCCTTAATCCAAACACACCCTAGTTGTGGGTTAAGCATGACTTTGCCAAAACAAAATAGAGCAGTTCAATTCCCACAGAATTTCGAAAATAATCCCGTGGCATAATCATCTTGAGAAATTTTAGGGTACTTGAAATTAATGGTGGAAGCAGGAAGTATCTAAATTTTTGAGCAATTTTCGCTCCAAAAATGTGCAGATTTGGTGTGAAACATAATCTTTTGCACAGACGCAACCAGCAGGTTTGCGAAGGTCATACACCATTTTCGATCCAATAGCAAGGTCATGCAAAATGCTAACTGAACGGCGTAAGCAAACTCTTTGGCAATCAACCAAGTACAGACCTGATCAATAATTTCTGGTAATGGATCATGGCCCTTGTACCCCCCCCCCCCCCCCCTGCATGATCCAACTCAGCACTTAGTCATTTTTAGCACAATAGCATATCTTATTTTTTAGCTTGGACCTTAAAATTGTAGGCTATTTTTAGCCCTTTCCTACCCCTTGCACACACAGAAATTGAGGGGGACAAAACATCAATGCATTTGCATTTTGCAGATGCACACCATTAGATTAATCATTGTACCATTACAGGTACAATGTCATACTTCATCTCAAGATGCGCTACTCACCGACAACTTAAGACGCTTGACGAAGGGTTTAACTATTGAACGAGCTTGACAGACCAGGGCTTGGGCTTCTGGAGGTGTGCACGTGTACCCCTTGCTTAAGATCCGCATATCAAGATCAGGAAGATGGTTTTTCAGCACTCCAAAAGCATGGGAAGCAGCCATCACAGCACCTCGGTGCAGCTTAGCTTCAACATAGGACATCTGCTCGCCCAAATCAACAAGCTTCTTTTTCAGGTCTTCATTCTCCTTGTCCTTCAGCTCCAGTCGTTGTTCAAGGCTTGCCTGCTTGTCCATCATCTCCTGAAGGTGCTGTGCATCGGCTATAAACCAAAACAAGGGTGTTAGAGGATGAACGAGATGCTGAAACTCGTGATCGGAAGAATTTAAGCACCAACTTTCAGATGCTATTCGGAGTTTGGCCACCTGTCCCTCCAGTTCCTTGGCCTTAGTCACAGAATGATCTAGTTGAGACTGGGCTTTAAGCCATTGCTCTCAGCAACCTTTCATCTCTTCGATTATGACATCCAAGGGAGTGAGCGGGGATTTGGCTGGGGACTTGCTGCATGTCTCTACCTCAGGAATTGGTGTGGTGACAGTATTCTGCACTGCCTCATTCTTTTCGGCATCGGATTCACGAGTAGGGGGCGAGACGGTAGCATCTGGGGCAGCTGCAGGCCTGAAATCAAAAGTAGCATTATGAGTGGAATTCTCCAAAAAAAAGGGGGAACTTTGCAAAACACACAGTCCACACAACTCACTGATTCATTGGAAGAGACAGCTTCAGAATGACTTCACTCCTTTGAGCAGGTGCGGGAGTGGGCTCAGGTTGTGGAGCAGGTTTTGCCTGGCCAGAATTCTAAAAGGTTTCAACGCACAGAATTCTCAAATAAACGCCTGGACACTATCATCAATGGTACCTGGTAATCTGGACAAGGAACATCTCTGAGCGGGCGCTTTTCAAGGTCCTCCTTGGAAGATGCCTCATGATGATTGTTTTCTTGAGATGGCCCAAGCTTGGGAGATGTGTGTTTCTTCGTTTGGCTTGCAGCAGGGTCAGGCAGCCCATCAACTCGAGTTTTCCTCTTCTTTACACTCGGAGGACGAGGACTGGATTCTAGAGTAGTGCTCTTCTCGGAGGGAAAAAAAAGAAGTAAAATGTATTTGTATTTTTGTGTCACTAAAGCAGATATTGTGGCTGTGAAATGTGCAAAAACTACAAACTTAAAGACAAGCAATAGCTGGCCCGATAAAATTCAATGGAATATATTTTAAGATCTTAACAAAGTCGCATTTGAAGAAAACTGTACAAGTGGCAAACTAACTACAGATTTAACAAAAGCTTCAAGGTTGTAACATCTACTTCCATTTATGTCAAAGAACAGCATCTGCATCAGCAATAGTGCAAAGTTCACAGGCACCAATTTACCAATCACTACCACACATTGCAGCCAATAGTTAAAATGTCACATGCTAATAAAAAAATTATTTCAGAAGTCACATTTGTAATTAGTTGAAACAAGAAAAGAGCAACTCAGAAAGTGTGGCAATAGGCACACCGAATTCAAGTTTAACAAATGTGTGAAACATTATATAAAAATAAAGTGTGAAAGAAATATAGATTCTTGGGAGATTTGTGCAGACCTGTGATTTCAGTTTCCATACACCATCAACCCAATCATATCTAAGCCTCAGTAATTCATTGCTCAACTGAACTTCCACCCCTGAATGTGCCGACTTAAATGTGTATTTTAATCCCGGGTGAATATTGGTAATCACCCCTAGCCACCAGCCAACACCTTGGAATGCTTCAACGTCGTCAATGATGTGGAAACCAATAGATGATGCTTGGGGTCGGCAAGGCCTGACATGCTTCACATCAACAATCTCAGAGAATGCAGTACCATCACCATTTGAAACAGTGTAATCCACTAAGAGGTTCTTCTTCCAGAAAGTCTTCGCAACAACTGCAGGCAACCAAGCAACAACAGAACTATCTTCCAACTTGGAAACTTCGACTTTCATTCCTTTTGTGTGCGGCATTGTCTTTGGTATAGCCTAGCAGACAAAGAACGGTGGTTTAGCACTCAATGAACAGCCCAAATGAGGGGGAAGAAACATTTATTTACAGAAAAAAGAAAAAAAAATATCACAAGAGCTAATCTACCATGATGAGGGCGGAATGCACATGTTGAATTATATAAATTTATGTTACCGATCAAGGAAGGAAATCGTATTTCGTAAATGATCTAACTTCTAAACAACAATGTTAAGCAAAGAAACCGTACTAGGAAGTGCAACAGCATATATTTCTAGCATATCTACCATCTAGCTGAAATAGAAACTCCTTCAAAGATCTAAATTTACAACATAAAACGTTGAAAATGTCATTAGGAATTATGGGCTTACAACTTCAATAGTTTTGAGCATGCTGACTTGACGAGGCTTAGAAACAGAAAGAAAAACAAATACAGATCACTAGACCCCACGTGAATATCAAGGGGCTCAAATGTTTTCCTGGTTCAGGTCGAGTAGTATCACTTAGTTCCAGCATGATCCATCTTTAATTGAACATATTCAAAGCATCCAAGTAGCTTTCTTTGGTAACTTCAACTTAAATAAAAAAAAATCTGTTGACTGGCAATCTTGCAGCCAGCAGGAGTAACTCGTAGTTTCATATCCTGCAACATCCTGAACCCTTCTCCAACTCCTAAATTACCCAAGCTAATATAGAGATCCATCAGATACAACAATAGGTAACAATGCATATTGCATAGGCCAAAGGGAAACACCCATTCCTATCCGTTCCATTCCAATGATCAAGGATCCACATTGTTGTTATTCTCCCAAGTCACCAACAAAGAATATATGGGGTCGCCGTTTCTATTTTCTAACCCCAACAATGAAACCACCCAGAATGACGGAAAAGGACGGATTAGCCGCAGGAGCCCTTGCTTAGTGCATTCTCCTTGTCGAAAGATGGAAACCCTTACTTCTCTGATAATGGGGGAGCGCCACGAGCCACCGACCCACTCGAGGTGGGGTCGGATGTCAGAAGCGTCGAACTCCATAACCTCCCGGGTCTCCGGGAAGCACACCCTGACCTTCCCGGCCACGCCCGCGCCGCCGAGGGCGACCCCAAGCCACCAGGCTTCGCCGAGAAGCGCGTCGACGGCGGCGTGCTCCGCGGGCGCCTCGCTCGCGGCGGGTGGGCGGGGTCGGAGGGTCCGCGCCGGCACGACTTCCCAGAGCGGGTTGTCCGAGCCCTCGGGCTAGAAGACGGCGTCGTACTCGACGGTGTAGCTGCGGGGCTTCGTGCCGGGCCCCACGACGACGGCCGCGAAGTGGGCCCCGCGCAGGCCGGGCTCGTCGGGGAGCACCTCCACGAGGTCGCCGGGGTTGAACACCTTGTCCGGCTCCGGCGGCACCGCGAAAAAGTCGCCGCGGCGTGGCGTTCGCAGCGGCTGCATTGGCGCAGCGGTGGTGGAAGCGGCGGAGGGGGACTGGAGTGGACTGCGACGCATTGGCGCAGCGGTGGCGGGAGCGGCGGAGGGGGGAGGGGGACTGGAGTGGACAGTGGACTGGGCGAGAGCCCGTGAGGCCGTGAGCGTCGAAGAGCCCGTGACCGGGTTCCAACGACTCGGAGAGAAGTTATCCGCCGTTGGATCTACCACGTGGCCGGTCAGATACTGCGGGATTTGTATTCTTTTAGTGCTGGTCCCTGTCGATCTTCCCCTGAAAACAGGAATGAACGCCCTGGCCTGGAGTACCAACCCTCAATACACTTTTATAACATTTCAGTTAAAATTTACTATTCCAAATTAAAATACATTTTTTATAGAATGAATGAGCATATTACAGGAAACAATTCAGTTCCCACAGGATTTGGAAAACAATCCCGTGGCATGATCATCTTTTTCACAATTTTCACTTCAAAAACGAGCAGATTTGATGTGAAAGAGGAACTTTTTGGACGCAACAAGCAGGTTTGCAAAAGCCATACACCATTTTCGATCCAAAGCAAGGTCGTGCGGTTGGCCATCAAACCAAGTACAGACCTGCTCAAGACACTCTCACAGGCGCAGCAACTGAGGGAGCAACGGCAATGCCTGTTCTGCGTTTTGCTCCCGTACATCACTAAACTAATCATTGTATCATTACATTACAGGCACAAACTCATACCTCATCTTCAGATGAGGTACTCACGGACAGCCCAAGACGCTGGACGAAGGGTTCAACTGTTGCACGAACTTGATCGGCCAGAGCTTGAGCCTCTGCAGGTGTGCACGCATAACCCTTGCTTAAGATCCCAACATCCAGATCGGGAAGATGGCTTTTCAGGACTCCAAGGGCATGGGAAGCGGCCATCACAGCACCCCGGGGCAGTTCGGCTTCAACGCAGGACATCTGCTTGTCCAAATCCACAAGCTTCTTTTTCAGGTCTTCAATCTCCTTGTCCTTCAGCTCCAGTCTTTGTTGAAGGCTTGTCTGCTTGTCCATCATCTCCCGAAGGTGCTGTGCGTCGGCTGCAAACCAAAACAAGGGTGTTAGAGGATGAAATATACTCTGGAAATCATGATCGGAAGAATTAAAGCACCAACCTTCTGAGGCTGCTCGGAGTTTGGCCACCTGTCCCTCCAATTCCTTGGCCTTAGTCGCTGCATGAAGTTGAGACTGGGCTTTAACCCATTGCTCTCGGCAACCTTTCAGCTCTTCGATTATGACATCCAGGGGATTGATCGGGCACGTCCCTACCTCAGAAACAGTATGCTTTACTGCCTCATTCTTCTCAGCATCAGATTCAGGGGCAGGGCGCGAGGCGGTAGTATCTGGGACAGCTGAGGGCCTGAAATCAAAAGTAGCATTATTATGAGCGGAATTCTCCACCAAAAAAAGGAACTCTACAAAATACACCAAGTCAACACAACTCACTGATTCATTGGAAGAGACAGCTTCAGAATGCTTTTCCTCCTTTGAGCAGGTGCAGGAGTGGGCTCAGGTTGTGAAGCAGGTTTTGCCTGGCCAGAATTCTAACAGGTTTCACAATTTAACATGAGCAAAATTCTCGAATAAACACCCGAACACTATCATCAGTAATACCTGGTCATCTGAACGAGGAGCGTCTCTGAGCTGGCTTTTTTCAAGGTGATCTGGATGTATCTTCTTGGAAGACGACTCACAGCGCTTGTTTTCTTCAAATGGACTAACCTTTGGAAACTTGCGTTTCTTCGTCAGGCTTGGCGCAGGGTCAGGTAGTCCATCAACTTGAGTTGTCCTCTTCTTGGATGAAGCAGCTATGTCAGGAAGAGGACTTGATTCTGGAGTAGTGCTCTTTTCAAAGAAAAGAAAGGAAGTGTATCGTATCTTTGTGTCAATAAAGCAGATATTGTGGTTGTGAAATGTGCAAGAACTAAACATGTCTTGACAAGCAATAGACGTATATACAGATATCGATTTAATATATATTTTAACATCTTAACAAAACCAAATTTAAAGGAAATTGTGGAACTAACAAACTGACTACAGATTGAACAGAAGCTTTTAGGTTGTAATATCTACTTCCATTTTAATATGTCAAAAGAACAGCATCTGCATCAGCAATAGTGCAAAGGCAGCATGCACCAATTTATTGATCAATTCATTACTTAAAAACATTGAACACACATTGCAGCCAATAGTTAAAATCTCACATGCTAACAAAAAATGTAAATTTAAGAAGTCACATCTGTAATTAGTTGAAACCAGAACAGAGCAACCCAGGAAGTATGGAAAATATAGGTGCACCAAATTCAAGTTTAACAAATATAGATTCTTGGAAAATTTGTGTGGACCTGTGATTTTTGGTTCCACTGACCATTAACCCAGTTATATCGAAGCCTCAGTAATGTCCGGCTTGACTGAATTTCCATCCCTGAATGTGCCAACCTAACTGTGTATATTGATCCTGGGTGAACAACAGTAATCACCCCTAGCCACCAGCCACCACCTTGGAATGCTTCAACCTCATCTTTGATGCAGAAACGAATAGCTGATGCTTGTGGTGGGCAAGGCCTGACGTGCTTCACATCAAAAATCTCCTCACTCTTCGAAACAATGTACTTTACTAAGAGGTTGCTCTTCCAGAAAGTCTTCGCCACAACTGCAGGCAACCAAGCAACAATAGAATTATCTTCCAACTTGGAAACTTCGATTTGCATTCCTTTGTTGTACGGCACGTTCTCCGGCCTCGCCTAGCAGGAAAAGAGCAGTAGCTTAGCACTCAATGAACAGCCCAAAGGACGGGGCAGAAACTTTATACAGGTTACAGAAAAAAAAAACTAAAATAAAAGCTAATCTACCATGATGAAGGGGAAATGCAGATGTTGACCCATAAATTTATGTTAGCAATCAAGAAAGGAAATTGAATTATCATAAATGATCCGACTTCTAAGCAACAACATCAGGAAGTGTAACCGTGGTAGGAAGTGCAACTGCATACACATGTACCATCTAGCTGAAATAGAAACTACTTCGAAAATTTAAATTTCCAACAGAAAGCGTTTGTAACATCATTAGGAATTGAGTGCTCACAACTTCTTTCCATAGTTTTGAGCATGCCAGCTTCATGGGGCTCAAAAATAGAAAAGATAAGATAAGTACAGATATCCAGGTAGCTTGCCAGTAACTCAACTTACAAGCTGTAGACTGGAAATCTTCTAGCAATCAGGAGTTCAGGACCACAAGCTAATACACGGAGTAGATGGAAATCCATCAGATATAACAGTAGGTAACAATGGTACCGCATAGGCCATAGGAGTATAGGACTCATTCACTCATCCCAATCCAGCCCAATGTTCAGCCATCGACATTGTTCTGAAGTCTCCAACCGACAATAAATGAGATCGCCATTTCTAACCGTAATTACGAAATCACCTGGAAGGACCGAAAAGGAAGGATTTTTTTAACGGATTAGTGGCTCGTCGAAACATGGAAACCCTTACAATGTCATGGGCGGAGAGCTGACGCCAGTAGCCGTCTTCCCACACGAGGTGGGGTCGGACGTCGGCGCCGTCGAATTCCATGACCTCCCGGGTATCCGCGAAGCACACCCTGACCTTCCCGGATTCGTCCGCGTCGCCGAGGTCGACCCCGAGCCACCAGGCGTCGTCGAGGAACGCGTCGACGGGGGCGTGCTCCACGCGGGCCTCCGTCGAAATGCAGCGCGGCGGCGGGCGGGGGCGGATGCTCCGCGCCGGCACGACCTCCCGGAGTAGGCGGTCGGAACCCTCGGACTCGAGGAGGGTCTCGTACTCGACGGTGTAGCTGTTGGGGGTGGTGCGCGCCACGATAACGGCCGCGAAGTGGGCCCCGCGCAGGCCGGGCTCGTCGGGAACTACCTCCACGGGGTCGCCCGGTTTGAACGTCTGTGTCTGCGGCCGCATTGGGGCAGGCGGGCAGCGGTGGACGGTGGTGGCCGGTGGGAGCACGGCGGAGGGAGAGGGGAGGTTTGGGGGAACTGGAGAAGTGGAGAGGACGAGCAAGAAAGCGGCGAGGCGCACGTGACAGGACGGCCAATGGGCTGGCTGACTGCAACGGGCTGAGCACATCTTTTTTTTTTTTTTTTGAGAAACCGGGATTAATTCATTCATAGCTTAGAAAAATTACAGCCCACATTACAGGAACACCCTTACAAGATTCAGAAATTAGAAACAAGTCCCTGTAACACCTCCCGGTCTTCCTCGTCGCCGGCGGCCGGGGAGCACCGCTAGAGGCCGACCTCCTCTCTGGCGAAGGAAGAAGATTTTTGACGCCGTCTTGTGCAGCATGTCGAAGCCAACATGCATCTTGCCCGCTGAACGTCCCGGCTACATCACATCGCCTGGTCATCAAGGAATCCGACGCCACCAGGACCGGACACCCCATGGCAGGCAACGAAGAATCCCGAAAGGGAGCTGAACCACCGTACCTGGTGGTAGAGAAGAACCAACCCGATTTCTCGTGCTGGTAGATCGAACTCCCAAGCTCATCGCCGAACGAAGGTTCGACAAAAGCAAAGGAGTAGCAAAAGACCAAGCTTCCAGCAAACAGCAGCAGTGTCAAGGGCTTCAAGACCGGCTTCAGCAAAGACAGCACGGACGCCGACGACGCAAAGAAAACACAGAAGATTCGAACACCGACGCATAAAAAACTCCAAGAAGACACACATCAGCGACGAACCCACTGCAGATGATATCGCCAACAAGCACCGTACGCCAAAGCACCGCCGAAACTATCACACCACCGACATCCACCGCAGCAGAGGAGCTTGGGAAGAGGAACCCGCCAAGATCCGGAAATCCAACCCAGACACCAGATCCAGCATGGGTACCTTTAATTCTCCTCTTATCCACAGCTGGAACAGCGCTGGTGACCACCATCGATGGAGACCGAGCTGAAGCCAACGCTGTCGCCGTAGAAGAAGAGTACAGATACGAAATCCCCACCAGTGACATCACCGATGTGGAGAAATAGAACCCTAACCAAGCTATACTTAAGCTAATAGGAGAGGGTATGTACAACGGCCGTCGACCCCGCGACCCCTCCCCATCTCCAGCACCGAAGTGGCCGCCGGAGGCGAGGAAGGGCCGTCGAGATCGACACCGGATCTGAAATCGCTGCTCTGTCGCCCTCTTGTACTGTAGCAAGGGGAGAAAGATCGAGAGAGATCATACAACGGGCTGAGCACATCTGCCTGAAACGATGAGGAGGAGGGCCGAAAACAGTTACAGTATGAACTAGGCCCAATGATAAAGATTCGGGCCTTGGGCCTCAAATAAACCCTACTCGGCTACTCTTTTTTCTTCTTGAAAGGAAAAAGAAAAAAAAAAGGAAAACGAAAGAGAAAGGGAAAGGGAACCCTGGAGGGAGAGGAAACAAAACTAATAATTGACAAGCGACCCTAGCAGCCTTGACGGTCCCAATGGCCATCAACTGTCTGTCACCATCTGCATCGATGGGATTTTGAATTTCACCTCCATGGATGGGCCGATCACATGTTATACAGCGCAGAGAACAGCGCACCAGTCTGAATTTTACACGGTGTCGTTGTTGCAGCAGACAGCTGCAGGAAGGCATGGACTGATCGAGGCAGCTGAGCTGAGAGAGGCAGGGATTGCGCGCTCGAACCTGTCTGAATTTTGCTTTTGGTAATGGGTGACTGATCAATATGCATTCCGTGCACCTGAATTTTGCTTCTTTGATTTGGTAACCGGGTGCCTGATGAATGTACATTCCACGCATGCATAAGAACTTACTGATTCAGGAGTACTCCATCATGTATGCTCTGTTTGGAATCTCGACCCGAAGGCCCGAGCACAGTCACTGCAACAATGCTGAAAATTGAGCAAGTTACTACACAAGAAACTGCTGTCTTCTGATCCCTCTCCTGAATCCAGGGTGTCTTGAAGTGAGATGGGGGACATGCATGCATGATCATTAGCTCCTGCTGCATTCATGGGGACTCAGCACAACGAAGACGACGACGCTGCCTGCTAGCGTCTTCTGCATTATGGCGCGCTTCAGAAACTGCGTCGTCCTCCACGTGGACTCCATCAGATGGCTTCAGAGTTTGGAGCACTGCGAGTTCGAGCAATATACTAGCACTCCAAGCCTCCAGGTTTCAGCTCCCATGCACACATCGGAGTCAGCAAGCTGACGACGAGCATTGGTTAACCCCGACAGGCGACAACGACACAGATGAAAAGGGGAAAATATAATGCAGACATCTTTGTCGATCTAGAGGCTAGTGCGTGAACTTCGATCATCACAAGCAAAGATACATGATCTTCAACGACTTCTCAATATTACCCTCTATCACACAGTTAATTTCTTCAATAGTACTTTACTAATTGCACATCAAAAGAACTCGATCAGGACAAAAGAAGAGGGAGAGAAAAGGACAGAGATTCCCCTCCTAGACTGAGACAGGCTAAAAGGCTTGGGACTTGGGAGCCACCACTTGTCCATTGGAGGCCCTCCGTATCAGCCCACCAGATCGAGATATGCCACTACTCCCTGTTTGGAGTATAAGTAATTGTGCATCTGAGTGAGGAGCAGCCAACTATACTTGTGAGGCTGTGAGGATGTGTGGAGCCTGGCCTTCTCTCCTGTGCCACTGCTAGCAGCTACCACACCAAAAGATCTATCTGCTGGGATCGATCTGAATAGCTTATATAGCCTCTCAGCTCGATCAAGCGCAGGTGATATACCTTCATTTCTTACGCATGGATGTTACTCCGAAAAACTTGCATTATTGCTTCTTTCAATTTCTTTCATGCAGCTTCATAGTTTTTGCTGCTCTCTCCTTTGGCTCCTGTTTGATCTACGTACTGATCTCTCTTGGTTTCTCTAAATTATTTGTAAGTTCTCCTAACAAGATCGACAAAAGCCTTTAATTTGGGGGCCTTTGAGATGTGTTACTGGACAATGGACATCAGTAGTCTCCGGACTATATGTGTGTGTCTTATAGCTAGATCTCCTCTCTAGCTACTACTTAGCCACTCCTTGCTTTCAGCTCTTTGATTCCTTATTATGCTTCCGACATATCTCATCTTTTGGAAGCTAGTTCACTGATGATGATCATTAATTAATGTCCTTGCTCTTCCTGCAGATCACTGATCCCAAGCTGCCCAACGTCATGGTGAAGGATGACCCTTTCGATGATGAAATTCCTAGATCTCACACTGCTAACAACATCCATGTCGTAAGTACTCGTTGCTTTTGAGAATAGAAAGAGAATATATACATATTTGCAGTGATATGTCTATTGGTTTCCACATATTTCCAGGATAACAAGAGGGAAGAAATGTTCATCATGGTCTCGTCAGTCAATGATCACTACGAAACAGCAGCGTTTGACGACTTCCGGAACAACAAAACTACTTCCGCCGGTCGGTCCCGACTGCAAGGACAAGCTAGCATTTGCCTGGCCGCTCTCATGTAGCCTATGATCCGGTGCTATCCCGATTGAGCTTTTCAATTCGCAAAACCTCTCCTCTCTAGCCTTGGTCGACTCATACATGTCCTTTTTTTCTGGTTTGTCCTCGTGCCAGAATTAGTGTTCTTGACCTTGTAAGGCCTCTTCTTGACCTTGTAAGGCCCTTCCTCTACGTCTGGATCCACCTCACACCTCCTTCTCCCTTCTTTCTTGCTGCCCATGGAATCAGTCTCACCATTGCCGTGTTCGCCAGGCTCTCGCAACCACCTATCTCATGCTCCCTTCTATCCCTCCTGAGCTAGCTTATGTAATATAACCATGTTTGATTTATATGAAGCGTTGGGTTTGTTTAATGTCACGATGATTATTATTACATTTCTACTTTGTAAGAGTAGTCCACTTTACTCTTTTTTTCATGGAGGTGCGATGCAAAAACATATGCAATGACCACTTATCCCCTCCCTTTTTAGATGTGCTTTAGTTAAAAAATAATGGAGTTTATCTAAAAAAATAAGCACAGTAAGTCTCGATTGTGCGGTCAATGACACCAAAGGGCGGCAACGAAAACTACATCAAAGCAAACAAGCATATGCCACTTCATGTCTTTGCCCCTAATACACAATCATTTTCGAACAGTAGTATATTGTAGTATTGTGCACCGTAAAATATTTCTTTCTTTTTGAAAGCTTGCAGGAGCCCTCTTACATACTAGGTCAATATTACAGATATAAATTAGATATCACCCGCTTGTAGTATTGTGCACTGTAAAAGATTTCTTTTTTTTATTTCTTGTTTGACCTGAATATGTATTTTTCACATATGCATGTGAGCACATATATGAGAGTATATATATCCAGACCGAGCCATATTCATTTTTAAACCAATATAATGGTGAGATGAACCATGGGTAGATGAGAAGTGCACGGGTTAGGTAGTGGATCAACGGTTGGTTGGAGATAAATCAACAGCTGAGAAAAGTTATGTGATCACATGTACACACATGTGGTTTTGCATTTTTCCTGTTGACCTGCATATATAGCGTTCATGATTTGCTTCTGCAGAGCGGAAATCATGCATGGGCTGGTCTAGTTAGCAAAGCACAAACTTTTTGCGAGATGAGATGCACAAACGACGTTGGTAATGGTTGGACGAATATTCATTCTCATTTGCAGAAGAGATGAGAGAAACTTTTTATCGATCAGGGCAGGCATGGCAATCCATGATCCATCCGGCCACTTGGGAAAACGGTACGGTGGTCAGAGCTAGGGATCCTCTCGACAGGTTTTTTTTTTAAACTGGTGGTAACTGATCCGATTACCGTCGTAATCCGTCTTACCGGTCCGGACCGGTAGCGGTAACCGATCTGGAAGAACTGGTTAGCCGGACCGGTAAGATCGGTTTAATTCGGGTAGTAGTAGAAAAAAACTCGATCGATCTCGTGCATGCAGCAAAATCACTGCATGTGGCTTCCCTGCTATGTGCTATAGCTGCTGCGGCCCTGGGAAGAAACATGCATGCATATGCATGTGGCTGCCAAATGCAACGCCCAATAATGCAATTATTTGGTACAGTAGGCTTTATTTATGCTGCATATGCAGGCGTGTAGTCCAACCATCCAGCAGCTCCATAGCTGAGGCTGAGGTCAGTGGTCATGCATGCATGCACACAAAGCTCATCGATTGGTTGGCACGTGCATGGCATGGTATAGCAGGCAGATTGGCATGCATGCGCTTCTTGGATGCTTGCCACTGGCTTGGCTCTCGATCGTTTAGGCCCTGTTTAGTTAAAAAAGTCTCAAAATTTTTGCATCGCAGACCGTGTCACCTCTCATAGAACACGCTTCCCAATGCAAAAAATTCACTACTTTCACCAAATTTTCATTGAACTAAACGGTACCTTAGTTGTTCGTCGGTTCATCCACGGATTCGCGGTCGTGTCCAACTACATACTGCATGCCCCATCGATCGATCGATATTGTAGTGTTGTACTAACTGATAATAGCTACAGACCGATCAGATCAGATAGATTCCCGGATTCCCCTGCTCTCTCATTGGGTCACATTTTATACATATTGCTTGATCGATAAGATAGATGCATAGCAGATACGGATCAGCCTGCCTGCCGAGAGCCCGAGACTAGTGCATGCCCACTAGTGTTATTTGCTGCAACTCCGATCCCGTGTGTGCTCCCATGCGTGCCCGTCTTTTCCATCCATCACGAGTGCATGTGCGCGCGCGTGCGTCGTCCATGGCTCCATGCAAGTGTACATACGTGCGCTAGCTATATATATATATATATATATATACTGTATGTATATTATGCATTTGGGTGCATTTTATACGGAGGATGCACCCGGCCCAACCCGGCGCGCCACGACAGCCCGCGCCGAGCCGCCAACGTGCCCAAGGCCCCATCGAACTAGCACACCCCCACCCGACCACTCGTACCCACCTCCTCCTTCCCTATCTCATTTTTCCCTTCCATGCCGATCCAGATCTCAGCTTGGTCTCTCCGCCTGTGAGAGGGTGGGTCGCGGCGAGCTCGGTTCGCAGGCGTGATGGGGTGCGACGGCGCTCGAGCCGCCGGGGGCGAGCTCGGCATACGGGGAGCGGCGGCGCTTAGCCATCGGGGGCGAGCTCGGCCCACGGGGAGCGGCAGCGCTCGAGCCATCGGGGGCGAGCTCGGCCTGCGGGTAGCGGTGGCGCCAGGTCAGGGTGAGCTCGGCTCGCTGGGAGCGGCGACGCGCAGTGCCCGGGTAAGCTTCCCCCAAGGAGCATCGGTGGCGGCACCCTACCATGCCGCCGTGTCGCGAGGACTCTGCTGGCTTGCGAGACACGTCCGCACTGGCGGCCGAAACGAGCAGGAGCTCGCCCGCGGCTTCGTCTCCTGCCACACGCACGCTAGCTAACAAGCAAGGTGCGATTCGCATCCCCACCAACGGGAAGAGGAAAAATCGATCAGCGGCAACAAGCAAGGTGCGTCTGGATTGATTTTGCAACAGATCAGCATGGGTAAGAAAGCAAATTAATGCGATTCGATTACCTGGGTCAATCTAGAATCTAGAAACCATTTTGTCTTGAAGAGGAGAAAACTCATCATCTCTATTCTGTTTTTCTAAAGCTGTGAGCATTACACGTGCGGGTACTAGGTCGTGGTGCCCTGTTGCAGCAAGTTCTTCGGCTGCAATGTTGCTACAACAATACCAAGGTTCGGCCCTTTTGATCCATCAATCTCGTTTGCCCTTACCTGCTCTCCTATGATTCATACGTTCATATGTGTTGCAACTATGCCAATATACATAATAGTAATTGTTTTAGTAATTTTGTTGCAATTGACCCATGACACTAGTGGTAATTCAGTTCACTTTGACTTATTTTTTTTATCGGGGCTCTACCAACACATTCATGTGTGCTAGTATTGTGCCGATATACACAATAGTAATTGGTTTAGATTTTTTTTTCAACTGGCCCATTGCATCAGTGGCAATTGATTTTTCTTTGACTTATTTTTTACTGGAGCTCAACCGCACACTCATATGTGTTGCAACTGTGCCCGTTACATAGTAGTAATTGGTCTAGATCAATTGTTGCAATTGGACCATTGCTTCATTGGTAATTCGCTTCATTTTTTATGCGGACAACATTTGTTTTCATCTGAGATGAGAGATGAGACCACCTTCTGTTTTGCCTCCAAAAACCTTGCCAGTAGCATCTAATGCATATTGGTATGATTTTTTAATACCTATGCTACTGTTGGATGCCTCTTATTTTCTTATGGGGTAGGCATCTTTGACATGCCAGGATGTGGTTAATTATCTACATCAATTTGAATATGTGAGTTTTTTCTCTCATCTTTTATATTTGTCATGTTGCAGTATACATGAAAGGAATTCCCTACTGGACAAAGCACCTTTTACTGGGGAAGTAACGCGAGCAAACGCGGCCAGCGTGGGGTGGAGGTAGCGAGCACGTGGATCGATTCGGCGAGCAGGCGGATACACGCAGCCCGCAGGATATGAGCAGGCCCCAGTGGATAGTCACGGATCAGGCGACATGCATACTCCTGTGATTTCTCTGAAATCGAGAAGAATGATCTGCCGAGAAGGTAATCGATCTCTCTCAATTACTCTTAGTGCGCGCATGCTCTCTCTCTCTCTCAGTAATTGTGGGATTGGTGTGATGCTCGCGGAAAAAATAATCCAAATACCCCCTGGTGTTCAGTGATATTGTGCGGTTCCGCTTTCTTTTTCCAAATTAATGCCCATCTCATCTCATACATATTTACTATTATTACTAATCATTCTACAAATTCCAAATTAGCCGTGCCAGCGCATACAGAAAATATGCTGCATGAGGCAGAACAACCTGTAATCAAATTCCATATAGGGCATGCTTCTTTTCTGTAGGCAGTATATGTTGGGCTTAACGTGTAATAAATTTCGAATGAGATTTTATACTTTTTTCTAACTGAACCTATTATTTGTCTAAAGCATGTCTTTTTTTAGGGCATTTCTCTAAAGCGTGTCCATAGGAGCTACTCTAGCCACAACAATTAGTTGATTTCCTATTCTGATTTTGTGACACAAAAATGACAAAAATATTGTGTGGGGAAAAGACGGAGTGTCCGGTGCTTTGTGAAGAATACTTCTTCCTATTTTAAACATTACTTCCAAGTTTTGCGTCATGTCTTGCTTATTGCACATGGTAATTAGCTTGCACTGTCGTGGTATATGAACTAGTCATAGCTGACTAGTGCTCTGGTTGCAGTCAGTTAATGGCCCCGATTGCAACTAGCACGAGTTGTAATCGGGTAAGCGCCATTGCCGCAGTTTGCTCTAGTTGCAATTGGCTTAGTTCTTTGATTGTAATTAGTACATATCCCAATTGCAACTGGCCCTAGTTGCAATCAGTTAAGTGTGTCCCAATTACACTTTCGTGTGATTATAATTAGGTTATTGTCCTAAATGCAACTGGATTATGCGACTAGTTGCAAACTTTAATTGCTCGAATTTAGAACTAGATTAGTGCTCTAGTTTCAATTTACGTGATATGTACACATCATTCTTATGTGGCTGTAACAGGTTATTATCCTAGTTGCAATTGAAAGACGTGACATGTTGCAATTGTTTCGTTTGTAACTTGATTATTGCCCCTAGCACCAATTTGTGGTCGTATGTACAACATGCATCTTAGCTGTTGCTAAACATTTCTGCTCATTCGAATGAATTAAAGATGCACATCTATGTAATTGGGCTACTATCCCAATTGCAATCGGAGAACTAGACCAATTGCAATTACACCGGATATAACTAGATCAATGTTCCTGTTGCATTTTTGTGTTGTTGTGTGCATGGGTTTCTAATGTTGCAATTTAACCGCTTGCAGTGTTGCAACTGGTGTGCTTTCCAAGTTGCAACTAGAGCGCTGTTCAGGTTCAATTCGTCTGATAAATTATAAAAATTACATGCTGCGAGTCACAACTGAAGTGCTTGTCGAGTTGCAACTGAAGCATTGTTGAGTTGCAATTCATCTGGTAAAAAAATTATAAAAGTAACATGCCCAGATTTGCAACCAAAGTGATATGTAGAGTTGCAATTGAACTGCTTGCAGTGTTGCAAGTAGATTAGTGCTCCAGTTGCAATTTGTGATGACATGTGTAACTATCTTATTATCTTCGTGGTAACCAGATATAGTAATTAACTAGGATATTACCTTCGTTGTAACTGGGCTACTGTCCTAGTTGCAATTGGAGGACTCGACCACTTGCAATTACTCAATTATAATTAGATCATTTGCTCCTGTTGCACTTTGATTTCAGCATCTCCTGACCACTTTTTTTATGCTTTTTTATGCGGCTTTTGGAGATATTCATACATGTCCAATCTTGTGAGTTGTTTGTGAGCTATCAATCCAGTGAGCTATCAATGCTTTCTTTGGGGACAAGCTGAACATCACAACAATCCTGTGAGCTATCTATTTTTGGATTGTACACATATATGTTTGTTTGTTGGATTTTATCTTTTCCTTCTGCACTGATGCAAAGCAGCTGATCTCTGTCTCTACTCTCTAGCTAGTATCTACTACACCTCCACCGGGTGCTTCTCCCTTTGTGTTGGCCTTGTTATGGAAGTGCAGGGCTGTGCAAAGCAAGAAAGGCAGGCAGCTGGGAGGCGATCCCGGAGGCAGGCAGCTCAGCGGCTAGAAAGGAAGGCAGGTGAACACTGAATAGGCAGCAGAAGCTGAACCCCTCATGCAACCAAAGAATCCATGGCATCAAAATGAGGAGGATCTGGCGCGATGCCAAATTTATTTCCATTTGGGCTAGTAACGCCATAGCCATCATCTATGACTGCTACGCAGTTGCACTGTACCCACCCAAAGATGCCTCGATCCACCACAAGCCAGCCTAACCGCATTTCCCATTCCATTTCAACAATTTTCACGGCACCACAAATTCCCAGGAAAACAACCCAATTCTGCAATTCAAGCAGCCAATGTGTGTGTTTTCTTTCTTGCATCGGGCACCATAAAATATAAGTAAATGCAGCTGGATATATACGATGTGATGTACTAGTACTCACTTGAAATCGATGGGGAAGTAGACGAAATCGTAGGAGGAGAAAGGCAGGCCCTCGCCGCCCTCCTTGTTTGCAATTTGTTACATATTTATTTCATTTTTAATCTCAGAGTTTTTTTGCTCACTCGTGCTAAACCAATAGTATGTTGCAACTGTGCTAATACATGGAGTAGTAATTGGAGTTATACAATGTTGCAATTTGTTACATATTTGCTTAACTTTCAATATCAGAGCTTTTTTTTTAAATACTGGTGTCAATTTGTCCATGCAGCATCTCCTGACAACTGTGAGCTATCTGTTTTTGGATTTGTACACATATATGTCTGTTTTTGGTTTGCAATTGGCCTTACATTCAGTACCAAACAAACATTTTATGTTAGAAATTGGATGACCACCAGACCAGCAATTGCAATGAAGACATGTGAGCCATGGGAGCCAGGTCCGGATCGGCCCATTCCCATCCGTATTACTATTGGTTAGTCCCTCATCCCATTACCAGTGCTAATTTTATTCGGGCACCTTTTTATATCGTAGTAATTGGTTTAGTTTTCTGTTGCAACTGACACATGGCAACCGTGGCTATATACATAGTAGTAATTGTCTTAATAGTTTTGTTGCAACTGGCCCATGACACTGGTGACAATTCGGTTCAGTTTAACTTATTTTTTTATTGGAGCTCAGCCCACACATTCATTGTAAATAGATTATAGTTGCTATTTTGTGGTACCGTGTGCATGCCTTCCTAGTATACTTGAAACTCGGTTAATATTCAAGTTGTAATTGGAGACCTAACCTGTTGTAATTGGTGCTGTTGAACGGCAATGGGGAAGCCGCGACAACCAATTCAAATCAGCTCAGTTGCAACCGGAAGAAGCGACAAGTTGCAACCGCTCCGGTTGTAACTGGATTATCACCCAGTTTGCAATGGTATGTCATAGTTGCAACTGGTGGAAGTGACCAGTTGTATTAAATTATTAATTTATTTTTGTAACTACGTTAGTCCTTAGTTGAATTGCAATTTCTCCATTGGCAGCATGATTAGTGCCTCCTTTTGCAATTTTGATGATATGTGTAACAAGCTAATTATCTTAGCTGTAATTGGAATATTGTTCTAGTTGCATGGAGGTCTCTGCAAGCCGCAATTGCTCTAGTTATAACTGGATCTGGATCAGTGCTTTGGCCAGCAGAAAGGGAGTGACAGACATGGGCACGTTGAGCCATCATCAGCGGTATGAGCACAACTAGTCATGGCAGCTCCGACCAGTTGCAAGTTGGAGGACCCTACCAGTTGCAACTGTTTTATTACCTTAGTTGTAATTCGGCTATTGCTCTAGTTGTAAATGGTTTTTGAGTGACATAGTAATTTAGTCCATTGACTTAGTTATAACTAGGCTACTATCATAGTTGCAATTGGAGGACACGACCAGTTGTAACTAGATCAATGCTCCTGCTGCAATTTGTGATGGACCGATGGTGTGTGCATGTGTTCCTATGTACTCCCTCTATCATGAAATGTAAGCCATTTATGGGTTCAAAATTTGTCCCTAAATATACCAAGAAAAATTCAAAAATACACATAATCATCTTTCACAATTTAATCATTCTCGGTAACCACTGTAGGCCAATTAATTTTGCACAATTTATTTTCATCATGTATGCATTAATTATTCCACCGCACAAACATATAGTACTTGTCCATGACTGCTAGGCATGTGTAGGGTCTGACCGTCTTGCATTTTTTTAGGGGTGTCTGACCGTCTTGCATAACGCGCGGGTGGGAGTGGGCCTCGCGGGGATAAAAAGAAAAAAAGAGAGCCGTGGCCCATAACAATGCAGGCTGGCGGGCGGGCGCGGGGTTCGTGCGCGAGGGTCGTGCGGGTGCGCGGGGGGAGGGATGGCTCGCTCTGCAGGGTCTGTGTATTCTCTATGTAAATTGCACCTTGTTGCATTTTAACTTCACCGTATATATATATATATATATATATATATATGCACGATCGGTCGACAACCGACCACTCGATCACGTACACATATAGTACACACGTGCAGGGGCGAATCCACCGTGGGGGCAGAGGGGGCTGGAGCCCCCTACCCTCATGAACTCCACGGAAGCCCCCAAGCCCCCCTACAAATTCCATACATAGGTGAAGAGGAGGAAGAAGAAAAGAAGAAGGAAGAAGAAGGAAAAGAGAAGAAAGAGGAGGAGGAAGAAGTTGAGCCCCCCAAGATTTGGATCTTGGATCCGCCACTGCACACGTGTACACATGTAATAACTTTTCCGCAGGAATTCCTCGCGGTGGTACCACAGTGCCACTACTCGCTGTGTCCTGTCCAGTCTTTCGTGCGCCGCTGGTTGGAGACTTGGAGTGTAGCGACACTGCGTGCTAGCTCCTCCGCCTGAGGCTCTGTTTACTTCTATTAAAATTCTCACTTTAAGACTGTGTCAATTCATTTTTCTTTCTATACATGCAGCTCAATACAAAAAATTTCGCCAATTTCACCGAAAATTTCAACCAAGAGCCTGAGCTTCGGAGCTTGTGATCATGACTTCATGAGCCATGCACTCATGCATGTGGCCCAGCTAGCTGTACCTGTACGTGGATGGGATGCGTGTGCCAGAGTTTTTGGCACGTACGTGCATGTGCTCACAGGTACAACTTCTCTCACTGATTTGTCCCCGAGTACGATGCATGATGAGGTTGCTGCTGACGATTTGATTGAGCACGTCGATCGTCATGAGCAGCAGCAGAAATACCTGTTCGGTCGGCCAATGGACAAATGGGCCACAACACAAACATATGGGCCTTCCATTCGACCTGTGCGTATATTCTACATGGGCCCTTTAATTTCACCGTTTCAACTCTGCTGCACGCGTTTAATTTTTTCACCCCCTACTAAATGTTACTTTGACCACTTATTAAGATTATTAAATAAAGTCAGTTTCAAAACTACTTTCACAACCCTGAGCAAAATCACGAGACGAACCTAATGAGGTCTTTGACCGCATGATTAGAGCATAGTACTGTAGCATTACTGTAGCAAATCGTTAATTAATTATGTTCATTAGATTTGTCACGCAAAGTTACACTCGTCTGTGAAAAGGTTTTGCAAATAAACTTCATTTGGTGCTCCATGCGTGCAAGATTCCCTTTTCATGAAATTTTTTTCCTGAGCAACCAAACACGTCCCTAGAGTAATCTTGTTTGAGCTGCCGAGCCTTCGGGGTTCTTTGTTGTTCGGCGATTTAAGACTGACTCCAACAGAATGAGCAAATGCATTTTTGCCTTCCCGATACGCACTGTTCACGCGAGGCATGTGCTCCAACAGAGAGTGCAAACTGGGGAGGCAAATTGCCTTCGAGGAGATAGGTGAGCCAAAATTGCATTCCCTCTCTCCTCGAATGCATACGAGTCCGCGGTGGATGAGCAGGGGAGGTGGGAGGGGAGCCGAGAGGAAAGGGGAGCTTCGAGCGGAGCCGGCCCCGCCTGGCCATGGACGCGCCGCCGTCCTGCTGCACCTCCGCCGTCGAGCTTGGTGAAGGCGGTGGCAGCAGCTGGCCCCCTGTCACAACCGGAGCAGGGGAGGGGAGGGGGCTGGACCCGGCTGCGCGACGGCGGACGGCTCCTCCACGTCGGCGGCCGCGCGAGATCCGATGCTCGTCGTACTTCCCCTGCGCGCCATGGATCGAGCAGCTGCGCAATTGGAGGTCACGTGCGGAGCCTGCGAGGATGCGCTACTCCGTCGGCCGGCCCCTCCTTGGCAGCGGAGGGAGGGAGGTGGGCGCTCGGCGGCTCGGCGAGGAGGGAGGCGGGCGGCACATGCAGGAGGCGAGATCTGCCGCCGTTGACCTGCCCGGCGGTAGGGTCCCGCACGGCCGAGCTATGGCGGTGGTGGCGGCCCGAGGAGCAGAGGAGGGTTTGCGTTGTGCAGATGCCTTCGTCTATTGGAGAGAAGTTGTTTTTGCCTCTCCAATCTCTACTGTGGAGAGGAGGCAATTCTCAGTTTGCCTCTGAAATTTGCCTTTCATTGTTGGGGTCAGCCTAAGGTTCTTGGTCCTTGAGGTGCCAGAATTCTTAATGTCTGGCGATGTGATGGCTTATGGCCATCTTCTCGAGCTGGTTCGTTTCGTTTAGCATCAACAACGCACGTCGGCTTTGATCTGCCGCTAAGACGATATTTCAAAATTGTGTTCCTTCGCATGAGAGGAGGTTGGCTTCGAGATGTGTTCTCCAACCGCCGATGACAAGGAAAATCGGGAGCTTACAAGGATTAGGGTGCAATTTCTTTTTGTTTCAAGAGTGTCTTTGTAAAGTTTTGAGATATAATCACCAAAAATTATGAATGAAATATACACCCGATTTCTAATAATTGTTTGAGACCAGCGAGATGATGCATAGATATATAGTTGAGATAAGGTGTGTAGAACAACCTGACAAAAAAATTATTAACAGGATGAATGAATCATTAGTTATCTTGAACCTCAAACTTAAACACATTTTTATCTCATGAAGAAACCTACAACCCTAACCCATAATTCTAACGAGCACCTGGTAGCGTAGACGATGTATAGTTGTCGTCGTATTTGGCATCCACTACTCCCTCCGTCCAAAAAAGAATGACGTTTTAGGATTCAAAATTTGTCCCAAAAAGAATGACGTTTTGCTTAATTTGGCATGTGTGCATGTGCATGTAGGCATGCAACAATCAATTAGCACCTAATATGGCAAATAAATAGGGGCAATCGAGGTCATTTCCCCTCCTTAATAATCTGTTCTAAAATTTTTAGAATGACATTCTTTTTGGACGGAGGGAGTATTTTCTTTCTATCATCAAAGGATCTACTTAACCATGTTTTTTTTTTATTTTGCTGGGGCCATAGTGATCATATTCCAACCAGAAACAATGGACTATATATAAATCGCATTCTGAAATATATATCTCTCTCATACATCTAACTGAATAAATGATAAATGTTTATACGCTATAGCTGTTGATCAACTCTTCAAAGACAAAAAAAAAAGCGCATTCACATTGTTTTATAGGAAATTGTGATATTACGCCACGTGTCGCTTTTGGGTGCGTTTTACAAACTCTAGTTGATCACTGAAAATCGGTTTTCCCCTCTCCTTTAAAGACGATATATGATCACACACGATGGTTGCATATATCATATATGTCACGCAAGTGCAGACCAATGATATGCATATGCATGTCTCTTACACACGGAGAGACTAGTGGAACAGCATGTCACGGCTGATGCCAAGTGCTGCTATGATCTCCACCGTACCGTGCCGGTCCTAGGTGACAGCGACAATCGAATCGGACGGCTATGATCTCTCCGCAGCAGCCCCGCGCGGCCGATCGGCGCCGTCCGCCCGCTCGAGTGGGCCTGGCCTGCCTTATCCGGTCGCGGACGTCACCGTGCTGACCGCCCGCTAGCCACGTTGACGCGACGACCAGAGCCGGAGACCGGCGACCGAGCTCGGCTCCCTTTGACCGCACGGGGACCGGGGGACGCCCAGCTGGCACGACCTGGCTGGCCGACACGTCACCTGCTTAATTCTGCTTGGTCTTGCTGGCTGGCGGTCGATATATATGATGATCCCACGTTTACAATGCGACTACTAGGGAGTACGGAGTACTATGCTAGGAAAGGCCAAGGTAAACGTTCTTAACGGAATATTCGACAGAAGAGAGTAGTAAAATTGTTTTCTATAGCTTATACCCGACCGGTCAAAATGCTATGAAAGGCCAATGTAAACATTCTTAATTATTAGACAGAAGGGAGTAGTAAAATTGCTTGTATTCTAGTATAGCTTACAGCGGATAATTAAGTTCTCGAATACTGGTTTGATTTCGGATGTCCGTTCGAGATCGTGAATACTCCTTCCATCCAAAATTACTATTTGTGTAGACTTACAACATATAATATTTGATATGCATACAGATATAAATATATTATCTTTAGATACATAGCAAAAATCGTATATCTATTAAAGTTAAAATAATAATACTCGGAACTAGAAAGGATAAAATGAATAATAATTTAGAACGGATGAAGTACTACCTCCGTCATTAAATATATGACGTTTAGAACAAGCTAATTAGTTCAAAAATGAACTAATTTGTTTGTTCTAAACGACATATATTTAAGAACGGAGGGAGTAACAATTATGCATATCGTGCTTGCATGCAAGCCTCCACGAGCTCTTCTTTTATTACCGCGGCTACATGCTCGTAGGACTTGCATTCCTTATCTACGTGTCGAGTGTGTGTGTACACATGTAGTGGCAGCTAGCCTTGCATGCCAACCACACGATCGAGTTATTAATTCGAATTACCAGCAAGAGGATAAGGCACAAGTACAGATAAAAGTTGGCACACACCACGTTTCGTTGATTTGTTCGTTTCGTCTCGAACCGGCGGATCGATGGCTGAGAAGAGTGCATGTGCATGCATGTACTGCTGTATATTCGTATTTGTACGGTTGCGGTGGTGATGATGATATGTGGTGGGAATGTGGGATCTCTCCGATTCACCGACCACGTACTACCTTTTTCCGTCACCACTGACCGAGACCGAGACTGTTGTAGCTTCAATTCGTTCTCACTTTGTGGGTGCCATGGAAACCATTGGACGAACCTACTGGCTACGATAGCTAGCTTGGCTACAGAGGCTCTAGCTAGGTAACAGTAGCGTAGCCATGTCTGCAGCAACAAACATTAACAGGCCGGGTCGGGACGCAAACCAACGCGCGCCGGGACATGAACATGCATGATGGATGCCACTAGAAGAGATCATCGATCGATAGATGCGATGCGTGTCAATTAACGTCCTTCTTCGGTTCTTCTTCCCAACTTGGAGGTCTCCATCCATGGCTCAAAAGAAAAGAAGGAACCTATCTAGCTACTCTCAATCTTTGCATTGTTAGTCGGCTCGCTCTAGACTTGTTGCATTGTGTGTAGGTATGTTGGGCAGAGCTCTAACTCCAATAATTTAGTTTTTTGTAGGAGTAGGAAGACTCCATCCGTCTCAAATTACTAGTCATTTTAGATATTTTGTTATCACCTAGTAATTTGGAACGAAAAGGAAGTATATGTGCTGCGTACATTATTATTGAGCGGTTTTCTCGTCCTACATACATTGTTTCTGTATGCTTACGTGTACGGTCTTGGACAATAATGAATGCAAATGATCTAATAGTGGAATTATGAAAACTAAAAGAGCAATCCACTTATTATAGCCAGATAGGGCAGCTGTTAAGTTTACGCTTGCTAGGACTTGCAGTTGTAAAATTCATCTTTGTTTTTGCTTTATTCCAAAAAAAAAATCTTTATTTTCAACCTTTGACCAGTGAAGTACAACAATTGTATAAATTAAATTGACATCATATATACCTTTATGCTACCATATATATGCTCATAGTGAGAAATACTCATCATAGTCTACAATTCATTTTTAATTATATATTTTCTAGAAAATGTTTAGTAGTTTGTCATATTGAAGATCACGCTGATGTCCTGAAAAAAAATTATATTTGACCACCGGATATATACTAATCGAACTACCATAATTAAGCCCAACTTTATGCAAATTAATAGGGTCTTAACTTGTTTTTATTTATTTATTTCAAAACGCAAAGGAGTCTTACATTACATTTCAAGAAAATTTGGAAGTGCACCGTGTAAACTTCAAGTACTATATATGATCTTAATTTAATTTCTTTACAATTGAGGACACCGCGCCGGGCAAGAAATGAATGTAAAGTTTGTATACTCTCTATGTATGAACTCACACGCGCAAAACTGAACTAAGAGCAAATAGGAACAAAAAAAATTCTAGTAGAGTAGGAAAACTATGCACATGTTTCGAATTCTCATCATCATCATACTAATATAGACCATCTACGAAATAGTTACTCTTGTCGATTTCGTTGCTGGTGTACGAGCTCGCTCCTTGTCTTGAAATTTCTTTTGTCTCCGACAATAATATTCTTTCACATGCTGAGTGTTATTGTTCACGTGTGCCTGCTAGGTGTAGTTTGTCCCTTTCACTACCTTGTCTAGCATCATCAGTTGCATACGTACGTGCATCTGCATCAGCACAGCTGCTGTAAGCAAAGGTCCTCGAGGCTCCACAGGTTGTCCTCGAAATCGGCGAGCTCCAAGTCCGGCAGGCCGATCTTGGAGTCACCGTCGCTGCCGGCGGCCGCGAGGAGCTCCGACCAGGTCCCGCCGAACACGTCCTCCTCCTCCCCCTGATGAATCAAGTCGTCGCCGCGCGCCGTCGTCGGTCCGGCGGCTGCCCCGCCGCATCCTTCGTTCGTCGGGGTCGCGACCGACGCGGCGTGATAATGATGCTGCGCCCCGTGCGACGCTGACGCGTCCGTCAGCGACGAGCGCAGCGCGCTAGAGGTGTCGTCGGGGCTCATGGCCGCCGGCGCCGGCGCCTGGCCCGGCTCGCTGTAGCTGTAGTAGTCGGCGTGGTAGTAGCCGCCGCCGCCGTGAGCCTTGTTCGGCGGGACGACGCCGCCGTCGTCGGCGCTTTGCCCGTGGCCGCCGCCGTAGCCGTACGTGCTGGGATGGTAGCAGTACGCGGCCGGCGCGCTCGCCGTGGTCGTCGCCGGCGCAAGCGCACCCACGTCCGCCGTCGCCGGCGCGACAACCACGGCAGAGGCGCCGCCGTCGCCGCCGGCGCCGCCGGAGTACTCGGCCCGGATGCGCTCGACGAGGCGCGGCATCCAGACGTGGCGCACGACGTCGCGGAACTGGCGGCTGTTGACGTCGCAGCGGAGCTGCTTGGCGTGCTTCTGCACGCGCGTGCGCCAGTAGTTCTTGATCTCGTTGTCGGTCCGGCCGGGGAGGTGCTGCGCGATCTTGGACCAGCGGTTGCCCCAGCGGGAGTGGAGCTCGAGGATGAGCAGCTGCTCCTCGGCGGTGATGTTGCCGCGGCGCACGTCGGGGCGGAGGTAGTTGAGCCACCGGAGGCGGCAGCTCTTGCCAGTGCGCTTCAGGCCTGCATGCGCGATCATCATGGAACGATCGGTCATCAGTAAGCAATTAAGGTCTGGCGAGCAAAACGTAGGAATCGCGAGGGCCTGAATTGAAATGATGAGTGGATAACACAAGTTGATGGATCGATCGATCCATCAGTAGTGGCTGCTGAGCTAACTTTGCAACTAACAAATGTCAAGAAGCCGTGGCTACAGGTAGCTAGCTATTGGTGGCGATGGAAAGTGTTTTGTCTTTGGCCAAGCAAGTGATCACGAGGCAGTCGTTACATCTCGGCTGCACTAGTAGTATATTGTATTCAATCGATCGGCGGTTAGCTGAATTGAATTGGCAAGTAATCGTACCTGCGGAGCGCGCGAGCGAGTTCCAGCGGCCCTCGCCATGGGCGGCGATGTAGTTGACGAGCAGGAGGTCCTCCTCGACGGTCCACGGGCCCCTCCGCAGGTCGCCGTCGTCCTCGCTGCCTGCCGCGGCCGCCGAGCCGCCCGGGCTCATCGCCAGGACATCCAGCTCATCATCCAAGCAGCCCATGCCCAGCATGCCCATGTCCATGCTCGATGAAGACGACGGCGATGGCTGCTGGTGGCTACACGGCTAGCTAGGTAATAACAAGATGTTGAAGGAGACGAGGTAGTAGTATAGTAGTGGGCGAGATCAGTGAGATGGAGTAGGTGTGGTTTGGAGTATGGAGACTTGAGGTGAGGATCGGAGACAGGGAGCGAGAGGCGAGGCCGCGAGGGGGTGGTATATATAGGTGATCTATCGGAGACGACGACGACGCGTGTGGGGTTGGCCTGGGGACTAATAATTAAACAAGGATTAATCATGCTTGCTTGCTTGCTGCTAGTGTGGTTAAGGCCGCAATTAGGAGGGATGCTGTGGAGATGGAGGATTAGCGAGAGTAGTAGAAGCACGCAGGAGTAAAGCCGAAAGTGGAGGAGGGCGCGTGCGCGTCTCGCCCGACTAAACAAATATTATCCGACCGGATCAGGGAGAAACAGGCTGCGATTGAGAGCTCTGACCGTTGACGCGCCGCTGCGTGCCACGACGACGGCCGGCGACAGTCCACAGCCCTCCACTCGCCGTTCGGCTGCCGCGCAACCTCAAACTGGCGACGGCGGGTACTACTGTTGCGTCAAGAGGAAATGACGTAATTCGGTTATAAACACCTTTTTGTAGCTAGTTTTTGATTCCTTGCATGAAACTGGTGTGAAAGTTGCTCCAATCTCTATATATTGAAACTTGGCTAATATCGCGGCCAGGGAAGGTGGCCACGTCGCCAGCCATTCCCGGCCGTCGGATCGGCCCAATCAACGGTCCAGATCGGGCAGGCATCGTTCATTTTGCAGAAAGACCCTTGAACTTATCAAAAAACGTGCCCACGGTCCAGGGATTTTTACATATGAACCCCTAAACTTTCGGGAAAACATGTTCGCAACCTGCCATTTTGCAAAAAGACCCTTAAACTTAATAAAAATCATGCCCGTGGTCCAGGGAATTTTACATGTGAACCCCTAACTTTCGGCAGAATATATTTGTAGCCCATGGTTTTCCAAAAAAAACCCTCGAACTTCGTAACAATCCACCCGTGAACCCCACTACCTATGAAACTTTACATATGAGTCCCCAAACTTTTCGAAAAATATTTACAGCTCATATTTCGCCCAATCAACAGCCCAGATCGGGCAGGCATCGGTCATTTTGCAGAAAGACCCTTGAACTTAGCAAAAATCATGCTCGCGGTCCAGGGATTTTTACATATGAATCCCTAAACTTTTGGGAAAATATGTTTGCAAGCTGTCATTTTGCAGAAAGGCCCTTGAACTCAATAAAAATCATGCCCGCGGTCCAGGGATTTTCACATGTGAACCCCTAACTTCCGGCAAAATATGCTTGTAGCCCATGATTTTCCCGAAAAGGCCCTCGAACTTCGTAACAATCCACCCGTAAACCCCACTACCTACGAAACTTTACATATGAGTCCCTAAACTTTCGGAAAAATATTTGCAGCTCATATTCTCTCAAAAACACCCTCAAACTTCGATACAACCCACCCGAAGACCCCAGACTTTTACCAAACAAACTTCAATTTACCACAGATTAACAAAACACCCAAACATAATCAAACACACTCAAACTTTACAACCACCACTCCATACATCACACTGTCAAAAAGAATATAATGTCAAATCAATGAAGGACACTGACCTCGCGCGGCAACGCCGCGTTGCTTTTCTAGTTTTACCTATACGACGTTTATAATTAGAGAATTTTTAAAGTGTTTGTTTTTTATGAGCCGCCCATCTGACAAAATCTAACGGTGGAAATATCAAGAAGTTCTTATAGGAAAGTGCCAAAGTGGTGGGACTCACAACAAAATTTAATTATTATTATTTTAATTCAGAAAGGGTATATGAGTAATTTCTTATCGTTAATTTGATCGACTTCCGACCACGTTTGGCAGGATCGGCGGCGTGCCAGCGTGAGAGACAGATGTTGGGAGAGAGAACAAATAGATTACCATAATGCCTTTTCTTAATTAGTTTATTTTAATTAATAAGGTGTGGAAAGATTAAAACACTTGGTACTTCAAGCACCATAAAAAAACTCTTATATTTAGTAATGTTGTTACTTTGTTTTTTAACTAGTTATCTTGCCCTAAATTCTTTAATATTTAGATCGATGGTTCTTAGTCATTTGGAATACCTAAGGAAAGTCCGTCTAGAATATAAAAGTGATTTTCTAAATGTTTTCTTGCAGATTTTTCCTTCGGATTCCCCATGCGGCTTCCATCGACCTGCATTGTCCTTGTCAGATGAGATCTAGCAACGATTCGCTTGGCCTTGTATAAAATTGTTTAGTTTCCGAGAGGTGAGGTGATGATTACACTACAGATCCAGGTGCTGATTCGTGCTAACTGTCTCTGCGAGCATCACTAACCAGTGGGTTCAATTGCCGAAAGAGAAGTGATGGGTAAGGACGAACTGATCCGGATTGTTGTTAAGAAGAAGAAGCCGGTCCTGTGGCATCTTTGAACGGCACCGCCGGAACCTGTTCCATATTCCGCGAATTCAAAAGTGGAATCTCCATGTGTATTCCCTACGAATTCAAAAGCCGAATCAAGCAGATAATTTTCTTGCTTTTAATTTGCAGAGAGATTGACTTCTAGTCTACTATTCGTTCAAGGATCTATATCTCTCTCTTTTCCCCCGTTTTGCAATAGTTTTACGCTTTCTGAGTTGTTTCCTGGAAACGATAATCTTTCCGTTGATGCACTATATTGTCTAATTATTGTCCTCTCTCTCTGGTTTCTTTTCATGCAAAGATGTAAGGATTCCGGCAATATGGGCACCGTACCTTGCATTCAGCCAATCCTCACTCGGCAAGCTATGCAAAAACGTGTTTACGGGAATAACTTAACCATCAAACACAACCAACATTATTTTCTTGGTGTTTTCTAAAATGACCAAGATGTTTTTTTTCCTAAAATATTGGTTAGACCTGAGCATTTCACGGGCCGGGACGGGTTCGGGACGGGCCGAAAAAAACCCGGGTTTTTCGGGCTGAGAAAATCCTGCCCATGACCGTCCCATGAGACTTGTCGGGCCTCAGTTTTCGGGCCGGGCTCGGGCCGGGCCCGGGCTTGGGCGGGCTGCCCGCGCTTTTTATAGTGTAAAACAGCTAAAAACAGTATTTCGGACCGGGTTCGGGCCTAGATTTTTTTTCGCGGGCTTCAAGGTCTCTTCCCACGCCCGTCCAGTAAGGTTCGTGGGCGGACCTGGCGGGGCCGGGCTCAAAATGCTCAGGTCTAATATTGGTTGGAGATCCGCATACGAAATAGTATTGTTTTGTTCATATTTTAAGCAGTTGAAAATCTTGTTCAGTCATACTTCGTACATAGAGTCCGTCCCCATCATATACTGTTGCACACATAACGACCCTTGCGGCCTTCTGTCAAACACACAGTATCCCCTCCAAGCAATTCGTACGTGCACGAGGTGAAATTCAATTCAACTCTCGGTCTGATGAGTTGGATCACCTGAAGTTCGAAATCACAACATCAGCTACCTTTATTTTGTCCCCTCTGTCGTTTCGAATTGTTTTTCTTTTGTTTCATCTGCAACTCCTTGTCTTCATCTTTTTAGCCGACACTATATCGTCTGAAATTCCGCACGAGGCCCGCGCGCGCGCGCAGCTCATCCACCATATTTCGCGTCAGATCAGGTTGATGAGATTTTTTTTAAAGACGTGCAAAGCACGTTTTTCATTAAGAGAAGAGAGAGTTTTACAACGCGTCACGATGGGAGAACCCCAAAGAGCGATGGAACAACAAGATTACACCTGAAACGAACAGAGGAAAAAGAAAAGAGATCCCACACTACCAACACGAGCTAGACTACCCCAAGGAAGCAGAGGAGGGTACAACGGAGAGGCTCCCAAGGACAGCTCTGGACCTGCACAGACGAAAACCGAGGAGACCCGCACATCACTGCTTGCCAAACAACTTCGTTCTCGCGTTCGCTTTTCGCCGTGTGCTACAGTAAGTCGCCGTCGCCGCCGTCTTCGTTCTCCGGCCAAACACGAGCAGGCGACATCGTACGTACGGTATGCCGTCGCTGCTCGGCAGGTTCACGCACCATCTGTACTTCTGTGCACTGCACTGTGTACCTGACGGTATTGAAGCTCTATACTGGAGTACTCCTACCTACACTGTTACCTGATGTGTTGCAGATGCTAACTGCAGGTAAAAATCCCACGCAATACACACATGCAAATGCGTGGCACAGGACACATCCACGCATGTGTCCAACGTGTCCATGATATGCATATGCGTAGCTGGATCATTTGCTTAGTCTTTGGCGCAGCCACATCATCACCAGGAAGAACGGAAGCTTCCATAATGATAGTGCATGGAGCGCATATGCTGGCCTGGATCGATCGATCTCGACTTGCATAGGGGTCATCAGAATAGACGTCGGGGCGAGAAAAAAAAATCATTGGGAGACTGACATACTAGTCACTTAGGAGCAAGTGAAACACGCGTGCAATTGATTCAGAGAGCACAAGCTAGGAGACAAAGATTAGTTTTGAATGGATTGTTTGCTAGCTAGAAAATCAAAGATCAAGTGAAATAATGCTGGTCTTAAAAGGACTTGGACTCAGCTCGCTGGTCGATGGTCTGATGAGGACTGAATTGAAGCAGTGGGAACTGAAGCATGGATGGATGCATGCACCTCCCCTCATCTGATCATGCGTCGCAACAAGTTTGGCTTCTTTTCAGGCGGCCGGGCCGGCGGGCTACAAGCTGCATGCTCGCATTGTCATCTCACCCATGATGCACATCATGCATGCATGCATGGACCAGGCATATCCATGGCGGCTGCGTCTAAACGCCCTCTTAAAATAAGGGGCGCCACCAGTGTCCAGTAACGGCCTGTGCCTTGTTAATTGGGTGCGTGTAATTCTTTTGCTTTTTTCATGCGATGAGTTATATGGATTGGCTTGGCTACTTCTTCTCTTTCTCGATCTCACCCGAGCTGGATATGTTAGTTTAGTGAGAGGAGTAGAACGACTGGAAAGATTTGGACCAACTTTTTTTTTCATATGCAGAGAGAGAGGGTTGGACAAATAATAGCACATGACTTAAGGTGCCAAAATTTGATTTATGGATGATAGTGAATTTACGTGCCAGTTCACTACTATTTATTATTGTATTCATATTTATCACTATATTTAATTATCATTATATCTATATTGTGATTAAAAATACATGCATGATGAAAGCACACGAATAATATTCGGTTTTGTAAATCAGTGGTTAATGTTGTTCTAGAAATTAAAAGTTGGTTGCACGTGTTCTTAGTTAGAAGCATTAGACGAAAGGCGGTCCCATCTGAAAATGTTTATAATGTTTAGAAAGTTGAGAAAATGGACTACATCCCCTGCGCCTATTGTTTTATTCTTTGGATCAGTCATGGCACTGAAAGATGAAAGGTACACAAGATGCCACCAACAGCAAGAACTCCAGAAATATTCGAGAACCGCGCGTAGCGCGGTTGGCAACGGCGCCAGGTGCGCGCCCGCGCCCGCCTGCGTTCGAGTCTCGACTCCCGCAGGTGCTCACCGGGGTTTTCCCCCAAGTAAATTCTCCTGCCTCTCACGCGTGGAACCACAAAGGGACTGCGACGCGCCCGTCGCCTACGGAATCGTGTTCGCCTACGGAATCGTGTTGACTCCGGTGATCTCAAGAAGGACGCGGTCTTTGTATCTGTGTGTAGTTGTAGGTCTGCTTGTACAAGTGGGTGTGCGTGTGGCGTGCGTGTGTAGTGTGGGTGTGCGTGTGCTTGTATGAACAGATGCTACAGCTGTACCCAGATGAGAGGCTTAAAAAAACTCCAGAAATATTCCTTTGGCCGGACCCCATGCATGTGTCCACAACAAACTACAGCCAAAACAAGTGCTTGCAACTAACTTTGTCATATCCTAGCTGACTACTTCCTGTTACCCCTTACTACCCGTAATCTTCTTTAATTGCTTCTTTGTGGAAAAAAATCTTTGTTAATTGCTCACTAGAACCTTAAACTCGTGGGCCATTGGATTCTTTATCCAACCATATACTGCTAATCATTAATCATGTGAGTTGCAGCCACTTTGACTAAGCTGACAGCTGATCAATTCTCAAACGAGACCAGAGGAAAAGCTAGCCTTTGCATTTGTTTAATCACCCACTAGTTCCTCCCATCTTATTTTTCTACAATATTTTGACCGGTCAAATACGTAGTACATGTTTCTATGTCGTGTTGTGAACTGGATTCAACTCAACAGCCTGTCGTAGTAGTTCCTGTGCTGCTGCTACATGCTTTGATCCAGGCTAACTCGTTGACTAGTGTCGGATGGTACGAACCAATTAAGACCACTGATCGACCAGATATATCTTAATTGCTCAAAAGTCAGCCTTCTGTTTGACTCACAAGGAGCATTTGTTCCAGATGCTTTGATTTGACCTACAAGGCCTGTTGTGTCCTTCTGATAGCATATGGGAGTATATGAGGCAAGCAAATGTTAATTTGATGGCATATGGGAGTATGAGGCAAGCAAATGTTAATTCGTTGACCACTGGTTGTTGGTGTTAGGATTCTGAAGACTAATAGAGGCTAAATTACAGGAGCAGCAGTATGACTTTGGTTCACTGTTTTTCATAATGCCATGTTAGGCCACACACATTAGGAAAAAAATCAGAGGTCTACTTTGCCACATACTCCCGGTATATACTTTATCAGTTTGAAGTTAGGAGTAGAAGCTTCCAAAAATGATGACACTATGCGTTGAAATGCTCTGTGATGTTGACAATGGTAAAATAGGTTGTGGTCAAAGCAATGGCTGCTGGTAATATGCAACATGCATGAGTCAAATCTCTAGCTTTTTTAACGAAAAATCCCTCTATCTTGATGCACATTAGCGTAAATGGGATTGGTTGATAATACAGGCAACAGGCCTAGTGAAAGCCACAAGGCTGTTTATCTTTCTGCCATGGCTAGCTATCTAGGTAGACTACTACTCTCGCTGATTCTTTCACACATTTCAAACCGAAGAAAAGTTTTGACTAATCCTCACCTTAGAGTGCAGTGGTAGGGTGATTTTTAGGGTTCTCGCACACACGCAAAAAGTGAATGATCGTGATTGGTCGTCGAGCAGGAAAAATATCACAATGTAATGAACTGGGCCAATAATCAAGCTCTGTTGAGGCTGGTAAAAAGATACTCATCAAGACAAAAATGACACTTCCAAAGTTCTTCAAGTTTCATAATTGGGTGTTTCCCCTCGTCTTGTGCACCTGATATTTGTCTCTCCATCTTGCTCTTTTGCCCCTTCCTGATTCACACTACCTAGCTTCTTCTTCAACTCTAGAGGTAGTTTCGTATGGTTAGGGTTCTCTTTTGTGTGCGCATGTTTGCTCTTGCACGGGGAGGTGGCGAGGAGGGAGGGGGAGGCTTCATCAAGTGGAGGCCTTTTTGGATTCTAGCATATCGGGTAGTGAACTGGTGGTGGTTTATCGGGGGGGGGGGGGGTGGGGTGCCATCGTGATGGAGGATACCCTATAGATGTTTTTCTATAGGGAGGGTGTGGGGGTTTAGGGGATCATGTAAGGCGGAAGCAATTGGAGATGGTGGTAGAAGGTGCGTTTGGCAAAGCTCTTAGAGCTGATTCTACGCTCATTCCAGCAGGAGCTCTGCCAAACAGTTTTTTCAGATAGGAGTGAGTCTCTGCTGATCCTATGGAGTGATGGTTTGCAATGAACTAAGATGCTGGAAGATAAAAAATGAGCTTCCCCTGATTCTGTGAAGTGATTATCCATCCTCGTTTCAAAAGTTTATGCTAGAGAATCAAATAAAATCACTTTGAGCCACATAATCACTTCCATCAGAGAATCAAAATCAGATGGAGCTCTACCAAGCAGGCCCATAGAACATCTCTCTTCATGGCAACTATATTTTGTATCTTATTTTTAAATGGTTACCAAACATGCAATATTTTGGACCCATGACACATTATGTTGTATATACCATTTTGGTTCATGCATTGAATGGTTCAAGATGGATGTTGATCCTTATATTTGGTTGGATGAACCGTACAACTTATCTAGAATAAAACCATTCCACTTGAGGTAATTTTCTCTGTAGAGATCGAGTGATAGATGAATCATATGGTTTAAAGAGTTTGATTGAACTATACACACCATGCATCCCGGAGACCGTACCCAGACCATCCATGGATGCACATACAAAAAGCTTGCTTGAGTCGACAGAGTGTTGGAAGACCTTGATCAGAGAGAGTGGAGACAAAGATATGTACAAAGGCAAACAGAGATGCCTCTCTAGTGGAGCGAGATCGCCGTCGCGGACCCGGTAGTTTCAATCATTGATGCATTTTATTTGCTGGTTGGCAAGCAGGCTAAACAAAGCACACACGACTTTGGCTGATGGGTTGGTTGCAAGAGGAACGAATGAATGATGCTTCAGAAAGGCACAAACCTGTAGCTACGACGCGAGATGCCAAAAAGGTGAAGCGAAGCTGCACGCCAGCCTCTCGATCTCACACCCCACTGCCAACAGCGCGTACACGTACTCCTCGCCACACGTGTTTTCGCCAAGAAGAACCAGCAGAGATATGATCGATCTCAGCTGTAGTATGTAATTGCGTCGCTGACGACCCAAACGATCGATCGATCGATCTGTCAGCAGGATGGTGATCGAGCTGGTGTGACGTGCGATCAAATGCCCATGCCCTTTTTTGGCGTTGAAAGTTGCGGTGAGTGCGAGAGTTTCCAATCAAGACGAGACATCAATCGCGAGATGTATATTTGTCATTTCTAGCTCTCTCTCTCTCTCTCTCTCTCTCTCTCGATCGCCGTTTGACAGATGATATTTTTGTTCTTGTTAGGAGCTTTTACCATTTTGTTCATGCGGTACACTGAATAGTGAAGTTGCAAATCCATGTATCAAGAGCTAGCCTACTGCGTGCTCGATCACCATGCATGCATTATGATGATGGTCAACTCTCTTTTGATCCTACGATGGAGTAGTAAAAAATATCTAATGCTTTGCGGCAAGTCAAAAAATTTAAGTCAATTAATATGGGCAGATAGAAAGGTGAAAAAAATGTCAAATTTAATCATGGCTGTGGCGCCCTAATAAGCTAGCCCGAACGTGTTCGTGTCATTACGGCGACGCTTATTAACCCTCTGATGCGCATAACATAGTGAAAGAGAGAGATTAGAGAGCCAACCCTAATAGCTAAACACCCTACACACTATATATGCCTCCATGTATATATATAGATGTAGCTCTGCTTTTTTACATATATAGATATATAAATAATCACACATTAGATTAGCTGACTGATGTGTTCAACGCGTACCATACAGGATCTCCCCTAGCTAGCTATGCCTGCCTTATCCACATCGATCGATCACACCCGTCACAAACAGCATAGAGATATGCATGGTCCGTCGCCATATCCGTCCCCGTATCCCATCGGCATAATAGGAATCCAAGATGGACTCGGCATCGGCATGGATCGTCGCCGTCGTCGATGGAGATATATAATGCATGATGCGTCGTCGTAATTCGATGGGAATTAGCTCTGATTAGTTTTGACTCCCGTGCGGAAGAAAAAGGAGCTTTTGATGGTGATTCAATTCAACAAAGGCTTTTTTGTGTTTTGAACTGAAGGAGCATGCATAAAGGTGTGCGGTGGTGGCCATCCATGGATGCATGTGTGTGCTGCTGTCTTGCTTGCTTGACCGGAGCTCTGCGTGCGTGCGTGCGGCTTTATTTACTCAATCTATAGGGTGCAGAGCCACTTGTAACACTTACGTCATCCATGAATAATCCATGGCTTGGCTACCAATGCAAATTGCGTATACCTCGTACTAATCACCTATTAATTTGTATATATATTTGCAAAAGGGATTATATATCTTGATGTACTTAGAGCAACTTCAGCAGCTTCCCTATCTCCTCCCCAATAGCAAAAAAATAGTGATACAGGGGATGAAATGCAAAAAAAAACTCCTCCAGCAGATTCCCTATAGCTCACTTTTTTTTCCATTGACTAAAAATCCCTCTCCTTCCCCTCTATAGAGGGGATCTCTCCTCTATCCCCAAAACTAAGGAAGCAAAATAGGGAAACTGCTGGAGCAAATTGTGTTTTAGGGATGGAAATATTTTTACTCCATCCCCAATAACTTCATATAAGAGATCAAATTTACTCCATCTGCTGAAGTTGCTCTTATGACAATTCGCTCCTTATAATACAGATTAGGGTAGGGCTAGTAGTGTACTTGTGTATAGGAAGAGTACCTCCACTAATCCCTCAACATCTACACGGTATACAGTTATTAATTGTGGCAGGCCATGCATGCAAAGGTGGCAAGAGACCCATGCACGCGTGGCTCCGTGAGGTGGCGGTGGCAGATGAAGGGGCCACACGGATCAAATGTTGCGCTGCTGCCTACCACCTCTCGGCCCCACCATTGCGCGTTCATCATGCTACCTGCTCCTCTCCAGTCCGGCCGGCTCGTACGGTCGGTCGTGCTCGTGCCGATGCGCTTCCAGATGCTTCCATACCTAAAGCTCCTGTACTTCCTAGTTCATGTCTGGGCCATCCTCCTTTAGGCCCCCCTAAAGTAACTTGGGCCACATACCACGGACCGCAAGAATCTTTCGTGGCTTTGGGCCAGACAGAGAGATGGGCCCAAGAAACTTTATCTACGACAGAGCCCAGTTCATCTCATTCCAGCTCACTTAAGAAAATGCCAAACCATCCGCATTCACATCAATTCCATCGAACTTTATTGATCATGCCCAGTGCACAATGTATGATTTCCGGCGGCAATTGCACGTCGCAGCTTATTGTTACAATTGCAGTGCAGGGCGTGGCACGCTTGACCCCACAACAGGCAGGCAGGTAGGGCCTGATTGGTTGAAGGCCAAAGTTGCCAAACCAAAATTTTGGCCATTTTAAATTTTGACCACCAATTCAAAATCTTGACTAATTTCAACAATCTAAATGAATGGGTGGCTAAAAAGGTTCATCTTGTGCACCTTAGTTCATTTGAATTATCAAAATTGGTCAAGATTTTGAATTGATGGTCAAAATTTAAAATGGCCAAAATTTTGGTTTGGCAACTTTGGCCTTCAACCAATCAGGCCCGTAATCTGTGTTGGCTCATGAGATTGACACCACGGAGGACAACCTATCCGACAGTCCTCCGGTCATCCTCTCGGCTTCCTTCCCGCGTTCGCCGGTGCGGATCCTTACCACGTCCGAGACAGGGATCACTGAGGAAGACAGCACCAATGTCAGAAAATCATACAGCCAAACGAAATATTACAGGTGATGTGAGTGAGCTAGCAGAGGAGGCTGCTTTGTCTGTTGCAGCGTTCATATTTCTGATAACAGAATCTCCTGAAACCAACCAGCAGTTAAAAAGAGCAAGGACTAGTCACCATTTCTACTTCTGATGGGTAAAATAAAAGGAAGACGAAGCAAAATGAGCGGAACGAAAGAAAGCTCATATATGCCTGCATATGCATAAAGCATTAAAGCCCATTCAATAGAACAGTATGCACTAAGATATTGCAGGTAAAAAGAAAAGTAGCAAACAATTACACAGTCATCCTGTATACTGGGATAAAAGCGCAGCAGTGTGTCATAAGGAGCACCATGCACTTACAGAATATCTTCCCATCACCAATTTCTCCTGTTCTTGCCTTTTCAATTATTTTGTCGATTACTGCTTCGACCTGGTGAATTAAAGAAATATTTAATGATGATGCAAGAGGAAACCAATGAACTCATAACAGAACGGACTGCAATAACTTTTTTTAAGGTAAAAATGGACCGCAATAGCATTGTAGCAATGTCATAGACATTTACAGCAAAAAATGAAAAGGAAGGAATGATCGTCAATCTGTCATATAAGGTGCGGCATTGCGGTATTTCCTTGCTTTAGAACAGTTATTATGGCCACTAGTAAATTAAGTAATTACCTGCTCCTTGCAGACCACTATTTCTATTTTGACTTTAGCAATAAATGTGTCCTCCGAAAATTCTGACCCTGAACACCCAAAAGCAAAACAAGCATCAGCATTGATACCGTGTGAATCTCATTTTTTTCTCAACATCACTAAGCGTTACCATAGCTGGGCAGGAATGCAAAATACTACAATCTGCAATACGCAGAGAAGTTGTTAGCTGTTACAGACATGAACACCAAAGCCACCACAAGACCATGATCCTCAATCCTGTTAGTGCACATGTTTCACATCTATACACCAGCCATCCAGATATAACAAGACTTCTGGCTAATACACTACAGTTGTATGTACTAATAGAGTTGTAAATAAGAGCAACATTTCAGCATTCATGGGGACCTTGCAGTGCTCGGTGGTCCATCTCTAAATCAAAGCTGTTTTCAAATGAAAAATATGTGGACCACAAAATGACATAAATCACTTATTATTGGAATGAACTTCAGCACAGCCTTAACATTGTTCGTTTGGTTCAAATTGTTCCATACAATGAAGCGCGCTGTGGCAATCACAGAGTCATTTTCGTCAACAAGGAGTGACCAAAGCATCACTGACTATCACAATTCAATGAGACAGTCGCTCATCAGTCCCTCCACGAAACACATTCCTGTCCAATTATAGGACTAAAACTGAATTGATGTAGAAACTACACAATGCAAACCACAGTCAGTGGCAGAGCCACGCAAGTGCAGAGGCATAGAGCTGAACGAAGCCGTACCTCCATGCCGCTCCGTTGACCCTCCCTGCGCCCCGAAGCCCCGCACGTCCGACACCGTCACACCTCGAATCCCCATCTCCAACAAGCCCTGCAGAATCCCCAAACCTGCCTGATTGAACAGCTCGCGTGCAACTCACGAACCCAGAACCACGCCACCCACACTCACCGAGGACACATGCGACACCCTCCACGGCCTGCAAAAGTTCCGCACATTTCAGCACGGACCAGCTAAAATTTTGTCAGTCAATTAATACCACGCAACATACACACCTGATAATGGCCTCAATCTTGTAGAACTCCGATTCAGCCGAGTACCCTGAGAGAACGACCGGCCGAGGCATCGCAATCAGCGGGAATCCAACAAGCCCAGCTCGATTTGGGCACGAAAGAGACGAACGGAGGCATCGAGATGTAATCTTGGTCGGGAGGCAAGGGTTCTTGACCTGGTTTGGCGGCGCTCTGGGCGCGCACGGAGGTGGCGGGGAGGCGACGAGAGGCCGACGTCGCTTGGAGCGGCCCCGCAGCCCCCGAGGGGAGGAGGCCGGCGGTGGGCAAGGGTCGCAGGGTCGATGGAGATTGGCGGATGAGGACGCCGGGTACGGAAACTGCAGTTGCGGAGGTCGCTGGCGACATGCTGTGGTTTTCGGTGGTAGTACGGCGCTCCGGCGAGGTTTGGTGTTCAGTTGACTCCGTTTGCTCTCTTGGGCTCTCCCTGACACTGAGAGGTAAGATACTCGAAGGCGGGAAGATGAAAATACGTAAATAACTTTCGAAGACAGAAACGGTTTCAACTCTGTGTTCTCTCACACGCTGTGGCCCCCACCCCAAGGCATTCACTTTCTGGCTTTATTTCTTCTTACACGCCGTCTGTCCTCTCTCTCGTCTCCAGCCCCCTTTTCCTAGCGGCACCGGCGCGCCGCCCTTGGCCGATTCTTCGCCGGGCGCTTCACCGGCGTCGAGCGGCCAACGGGTATGCTCACCCATTCCCTTCTCTTCCCCTTCCTGCTGCGCGAAATCGAACACCCAAAACCCCGGTGCATGCTTCTTGTGTTCGAATCTGAGTATCTGACCGTGTATTTCACCTACGAACTTCGATTTTTTGGGGAGCAAAAATTATTGGGTCTACATGTGTACACCCATGTCCTGTCCTGGGTCCGGCCGTGACTTGCGATTCGATTTCTTTGTTGCGTGATGAAGTGCCGGAACTCGTTTATTCCCCATCGTTTTCCAACTTAATCCCCACGCCCCACTATTGTTCGACTTCCCAGTAAACCCTTCTGCTGCTGCAACGTTGCCTGATTGTTTTTTTTTCTGTGTCTTGCAGGGGCATACGTGTCTGGAGTCTTAGTTGATCGAAAATGGTGATGTCAACATTCTACTCTACTGCTCTGCCCTGTGTATATGTTTGTGTTTCCTACCTGTGTATACTGTGTTAACTCGTTGGGTTCTTGGTGTAATGCAGGTCAAAATTGAAGATCTTACTGAGGACGGCAGCGCAGATGCTGATGCCAGGGTTCCCAGGGAAGTGGCTGTGGGTCTGCTGCCTGGCTCCGTGCATGCCAGCTTGAAGGAGGTGATGGGCTCCTTATAATTAGAGCTTGTAGGCTGTGGTTTCCGTCACGGAGGAAAAATTATTAAGACATGCCTTTAGTGAGGGAACATTGTAAATTTCTGCATTAGACACCAGTTGCATCCTGTGCTCAAGTTATACGCTTTTATGCTTTGCTGTTTCTAGCAAGTAAAATTTCTTCGTACCAATCTATTTTATCGTTGGGTATTTTTCTTTTCTTTTCTATTAAACAAGGAACAACTTTTAACTGAGTGGTGATAACTGATAAAGGATTCATTTTAGCTTTGGGGAACTAATGATATGTCCTTTCATAGAGCCAATCCAGCATGACTTAAATGATTATGCAGGTCCAAATACGTTACATGTTCTGGATTTAACATGTGCTTAAGATTTTGGATTGCTATTTAACATCACTGAAGCTGAGATACGGTCTGTTTCTTGTTAGTGAATGTTCGGAAGTAACTAGAATGGTAGCTATTAAATTTTGCAAACAGAACTAGACACTTCTATTTCACCAGAATAGACTATAGTAATTTTGGTGCATCGATTCCCTTTTACTCAAATTATGATACTGATGCGATGCACACTATAGGAAGATCAACCAAGTTCTTCATCCAGTAGTTTAAGATTACAATTTATTGGAATGGGGTTCTCACCAAAGCTGGTAGACAAGGTGCTCAAAAGACATGGTATGCCTTTTTTTCTACGATTTATCTTTTCAAGTGTATAGTGATATGAAACAATAGCCAAAGTCAAAGCTCTTCGAATACTTGGCCCTGTAGTCCACAAATTAATTGCATATATATTTCACGCAGGTGATGATGATTCTAACACCATTTTGGAATCTCTTTTGTCCTATTCTGTAAGTGTTTTGCCAATTTCCTTACATAATGCACCTAATTATATTTTGTCGACCTTTATTATACCCTGTGTTGTTGATTCCTTCCCTGATACTATTCTATTGTCCATTGTGATCCTCATAGTGCTACTGTATCCATATCAAACTCTTAATAAATTAATGCATATCATAACAGTGTGTTGTGCATTTGTGTCAACACAAAGAAAATAAGAAGAAAACCGAAAAAAGAAATACGCAACACCCCTAGCTAACACCTACTAGATAACACACCCTATGGAGGACGTTATCTATCCATGAATAAACCACTCTTTACATTTCATTCATTACACAAGTCTGCTGTAAGAAAGAGTAGTACAAGTCCAGTTAGATCTCACTATCCATTGTGACTCTTTATACTTTCTATAGTTTTTAAAAAAAGAAATTCCTTAATTGTCCCTTCATTACCTACACTATTGCTAGTTAATTTTATTTTAAGAACCTTGAAGGAATTGGAATGATGTTTTACTTGGCTGGATTTTGTACCCTAACCCTATCGAGCATCTGATCTGTATATTTTAATAAGATTTCATTTGCATCCCCATTGTAGCCCATTACCATGCCTTTTGTGTTGGGAAAGAAAAATAGAGTATGGACTTGAAGTTCTCTCATTCCTTTACGTTATAGGACCTTCAGCAGTCAGGTTCTGAATCGTCAGGTTCTTTGGGAAGTCTCTTTGATTCTGATAATGAAGAAAACAATTCTCCTTTAGAGTCTATGAAAGGAATCGGTCAAGACATAAAGGTGATCTCTTAGCAGAAGATACTAATCCTTGTCCTACTTGTTTAGATTTTCTGAACCACTCTTGACAAATTTCTCTGTCTTCAGCCGGAGCCTGATTCTTTCTCAGAAAAGTGGTCGTATTTACTCCGAACAATGCAGTTTTCACAGCAAGAAGTTGATTTAGCCTTCAAGAAACTAGGTATGTACATGCTCTTGCGCAATTGACAAATGAGTGCTTGGTTTAGATTTTGTGCTGTTGCTTTGCTTCATGCAATAGACTCTAAGACTACTGATTCAAAGCTTTTAAAATATGTATTAGACATGTTTGATAATCTGATATGTTTTCTTGATGCTCAGTATGCAATATAGTAATACTACAGAATATGCCTAATTTCAGGCGACGAAGCTCCATTGGAACAGCTCGTGAACTGCATTGTCAGTGCTCAAGTAGGAGGATCCTCTGGAGGACTGGAAAATGGTGACACTACAAATGAGGTTTATCCTGTTGCCTGTTTGTTTAATTCTATGTATTTTTTGTATGTTATCCCCTGACACATGAAGTGAGCTAGTTATTACAAAAGTCTTTGAGATAGGATTTGCATTCTAAAACTTTTTTTTGGTAAAATGTATCACTCTATGCAACATTCATTATGCTGCATACTGTACTACCTATCAGTTCAAGGCTAGAACATTGCATTCTTGCCCAATTCTTATTTGATGGTTCCAGTTTCTACTATATAATGGTGTTTGTGAAAGCATTGTATTCTTTTGAACATCTTGTCCCCTGTTCTGCAGTTTGGTTTCATCTTTCCCCGCCATTTTTTTAGACTTCCCTGTTCTTCTCAACACTTCAGTAGGTTCTGGCTTGTGTCGTGTAAACTGTGGCACTCACTATTTTTTTTCTATTTCTCCTTCAATTGGCATACACTGGAACTCCTTGTATTGATTATACTAGAAATATTTCTAGGCACTATGGTTAATCATTATGAATATTTTCTGCTTTACCTTGATTTCAGCACCCAGTGATGACAAATGGCTGATGTGGATTTGGTTATATTGGAGATGTGTACTGTGGTTGCTAGTTCTAAAACTTAATGTCAAGAATTATATACTAAAATGTTTTTTTTCAGGGAAAGGCTGAAGCACTGTTTGGTATCATGGAGAAAACACTTAGCTTGCTTCAGAAGGGTTATACCGAGGAAGAGGTGTCGTCAGCTATTGACAGTTTTGGTAAGTCAAGGATTAAAAGATGCTTCAAATTTTGCTCAATATTTTGATGACATCTGAAAATGTTTAAAATGGCACATGCATGTTCATTTCAGGCCACAGAGCAACAGTGCAGGTGCTTGAGGACTCAATTTTGGCAAGGCGAATAGCGAATAGCATTGAGCAAAAAGAGGTAACTAAATGGCATTTCAATCTTACTGCTGTAGGTTTGTAGTGGGCATGTTAAATTCATTTCATGTGAAGAACCTTTTCCAAAATCACATATTATGTCATAGCATGGTGCACAATTTACCATTCTTGTCCAGATTCAAATGATTTATATGGTATCCTGATCAATGTTCCCTGAAGTATTTCTTAGATTGTGACTTGATCAATCAGAACATGTATATCTGTAACAACTCGTTTTGATGATCCATGAAACGACGTTCTTTAAAACAGCTGTTGCAGCTGCAGAAATGCTGTAAATTTTCTGTCAGACTGGTGCTCTGTTTTAATCTTGGTCTCTTACACTCCTGTGCAGGTAAAGGTTGAATCTGACTTTCTCGGCGAAGCAGAAACTGATTATTCGACATACCAGACCTCATACTCTGCAGTGAGGTGTTATGATGATGATGATGACAACATACGGGTTAAAAGGTCTAAGCATATATTTATGAATGACAGAGGGGCCTCCAGTAGTAACCCTGCCAATCCATGGTCTATGGGGAGCTGTGCAGGGATCAGTGATATGCCTCTTAAGGTAGAACTTGAGGCAGTAACACCAGGCTGCCGTGCAAAAGTACAAGGTGACCTTGCTAAGCCCCCATATTTCTTGTATGGAAATGTCGTTGAGATCCCAAAAGATACATGGCATCAATTCAAACAGTTCTTATACAATGTGGAACCTGAGATTGTGAACAGTCAGTTCTTCTCCGCTTTGACTCGAAAGGAAGGTTATATTCATAACCTTCCAGTGGAGGGAAGGCGTGCTGTGGTTCCAAAGTCACCAACGACTATTGAAGAAGCGCTTCCATTCACAAGACAATGGTGGCCCTCATGGGATACAAGGAAGCATATCAGTGTTGTTACCATAGAGGCTGCCGGGATTGATCAGACTTGTGAGAGACTGGGGAGGATGGTTAGAGAGTCAAGAGGAGTGCTTTCACAAGAAAGGCAGATGGAGGTTATGCACCAATGCAGGGTTTCAAACCTTATTTGGGTTGGCCGGGACAAATTAAGTCCTTTGGAACCTCGTCAGGTGGAAAGGATACTGGGTTACCCACATAACCACACAAATCTGTTTGAACTAAATCAATCAGATAGATTTGCTGCAATGAGATATGCATTTCAGACTGACACTTTGTCGTACTTTTTGTCAGTCCTGAAAGACCAATTTCCACACGGGATCAGAGTACTATCCATCTATAGTGGAATTGGAGGTGCTGAAGTAACGCTCCATCGGCTAGGTATTCCTCTGAAGTGTCTGGTATCTGTTGAGGAATCCGAGGTGAATAGGAAGATTCTGAAAAGGTGGTGGCTAAAAACAGAACAGACTGGACAGTTGAGGCAGTTGCCTGGAATCTGGAAGTTGAAAATACAAGTGATGGAAGACTTTATCACCGAGTTTGGTGGTTTTGACCTAATTATTGGTGGAAATTATACTTCTTGTAAAGGTGGTACAACAGTAAACACAACAATGGGCATGGATATCAACCGTTTCTATGAATATGCCCGTGTTGTTAAAAGAGTAAGGACTGCACTTGGGGTCAATTGACGACTGACATGATCCATCTTTAGTGAGTTCTCGCCTTGGCAAATTACCATGAACTTGTAGCATCGCATGATCTGTAAATGTAGGATGGTAGAACTAAACTGTGACAGATTCCTTAGCTGTTACATTGTGCACAAGTGAGTGGGTTAATATTTCTTCCACCTGTTTGTTTCTCTAACCTTTTTAGTTGACTCTGTGTACAAGTTTCTACATTTAGCAATCATTCATCTCTGTGGATCATTGCAACTCGCAACCCCCCCAAAGTTGATTTCCGCCTTTTCAAAGCAATTTTTTAATTAGATTTTCTTTTGCTTGGTGGTGATTCAGTTAATGGATGCTACTATCTCTGAATCTGAACTGTGAAAATAGTAAGTTTTCTTTCACCAAAATTTTTCTTGTGGTTTGTTAAAATAGTTAATTTATTTCCAATTTCGTGTATATGATGAGTAATATTTTCTTGTATCCAAACTGCAAAGCACCCAGGTTTTGTGCAGAAGTGGTTTCAGTCCTTGTGCGAGGCCCTGAACGCATGATTCAGGAGCTGGCTGTAGCCTAGATGAAACTATGAAAGAAATCAAGAGTGCGTGGAAGACACCTGTGATAGGGCCTCTTCAAGCATTTGTGCTAATCTGTTGCTGTACTGTTCTTAGAGGGTGTATGGTTAGCTGGGCTGGCTGGTGCCGTAGCGGAAGCAACAGCGTTCTTTCACTTTCTGTTGTGTACTTATGTGTGCCGTGAACGTGGTTCGTGACACCGACATTGTGATGCTTGTACCCAAACTTTGTTCACTTTCTCCTAAAGCAGGTTACCAGAACCATACCAGAACCTTAAAGTTTTCAAGGGTTGCCTACGAATCACATAGGGGATCACTGGTACAACAAAGAGCACGGCAAGTATAAATCAACGAATAGCCTCGATCCACAAACAAATGTTGGACCGAACATTGTCATACAAAGGGTGCATCCTTGCATGGTGCCAGTACAAATGCAAACTGATACATGGACTCAGGGGGCATGCTCCATCACTCTTCTAATACTTTACAGAACCGCAGACGGGTTTGTTGCATCAACAACATTTTTCTTCCTTTCCTGGGGTGAGGGGGGTAATATCTCGGACAAAAAAAAAATCCACACATTGCCTATCTTATAGGACAACAGGCAATGTCGATCTCCACTGGTTTCTAACACACATCAATTTGGTCCTCAACTAATCTTCAAGCCATCCTTTCAGTCACAGATCACCATCCTACAAAGGCGCACTGCTTCCGTGCATGCTCAGGGACCAACTTCACTAGGAAGTCCATTGGCATACTCTTCAGCTCTGTTTTGATAACACCAGAGTCGCAAAAAAAGATTAGTTGATCAGGAGTTTTGACGGTTTTATCAGAGCAAGTGAAGTCAGTACACCAGACTTACCATGGGGCTTGAAGTTGAATAGAGGTGGAAGGAAACGGCCGTTTGGTAAGCGTGTGTTTGGATCCCGAAGCTCATCAAAGAAAGGATGGATCAATGCTTCCAACTGTGATGAGTAACCAACCCACAATGTAAATAACAGTAATAACCAAAACTTAAGAAAAAGACTGCCTATATGATGCAGTTATAAGTTATAACTGATAGAAAGCAAAATGCTATCTAAAGAACGCTTAAACCAGTGAAACCAGTGATAAGGGTACTAAATGCCATTCCCCGTCTTAGCTCACACAATGAAGTTGTACTTAGTACTTACTGCTGTGGACCGAAGGTTAGGTGAGTACTGCAGAAGCCTGGACACAAGATCAACTGCTTCAGCAGGCATCCGTTTATGGAAAATCTGGCACAAAATGACGGTAACGTAAGATCTCAGCCTTGGTAGACATAAGGGATAGGGAGAGAGGTCGAAGGGATAAGGAGTGAGGTAGTGCAGTCCAAACAACATTCATACCTTATGCCATGGGTGAGCCTTGATTTGTGGGAATTTAAACTCGGTATAATTTGGATTCATGCATTTGATTTCTTCACGTGTGGGTGTACCCAGAACCTGAGAGAAAAATGAGATTAAAATGAAGGGAAAGAAACAAATAGGCAGTAGTATAATTGGATGAAGATAATAATTTACCTTGATGATTTCAACTAGCTGATCAACACCACTGTCACCAGGGAATAGAGGCTGTTGGGAAGAAAAAAACAGATTGTAGGCAGAGAGAAGCTGGATAGTCCACCCATGACCATGTAAATTGTGTGATCCCTTACCTGCCCTAGAAGCAGCTCAGCAAGAACACACCCGGCAGACCAAACATCAATTGCTGTTGTGTATTCAGTAGCACCAAATATGAGCTCTGGTGCTCTGTAGTACCTAGAACAGATGTAAGAAATATTTGGTTCTCCTTTTACCTAAAACAGTAGAAAATAATTAGCCACACAGCAAATACAATAATTAATGTGAACATCAATTGATTATGATCATACCAGAACTTTGGCGCTGCCAAAGTCACACAATTTCAGCTGATGAGTATGAGGATTCACCTGTAGCAGAAATAGTGTGCATTAAACCTTCTGAAGCTGAATTTATAATTGAATAAAGATGTGTTCAAACAGATAGAGATGACTAATCCAGATATACCAGGAGATTTTGCGGCTTAATGTCCCTGTGGCACACTCCGATGCAATTATGAATGTATGCCAAAGCTCTACAAATCTGTCAATCACAAGGTTTTACATGTCATGACAACCATGCAGTTATATTTGGACATGTTACAACAGAGTAAGCTTTACCTGATACATGTAAAGTTTTGCATATATCAAAGGCATGCGCTGGTTCATCTTGTTATAATGTTTAATGACACGATGAGCAGTCTCTGGCACATACTCAAGCACCAAATTGAGGTAAAGCTCCTCCTTTTCGGTCTTTGAGAAGAAACAGTGCTTTAGAGCCACCACATTTGGGTGGTCAAGCACTCGCATTGTTTGCAGCTCACGGTTCTTATATCTCTTGTCTTGAAGAACTTTTTTTATAGCTACAGTCTCACCAGTTTCCAGACACTTGGCCTGTACAAGATCATTCATTAAAAAAAAAGTGAAGGAGCCATTAGTCAGTACCACAGATGTATGCTAAGAAAAACTGAACTACTCAAGGTTTGTTATAAAAAAAAAACTACTCAAGGTGATACCGATTTGTTCAGTAACGAACCTGGAAAACAGTTCCGAAGGACCCATGACCTACCACACGCTCGGCCATGTAACTGATGGTCTGCAGTGCAGATATTCATTCAGAAATTCAGTACACAATACTTTTTTTGTTATGATCTATGAGGTAGAAGTAAATAGAAAGAATGGGGTTTCCTATTGTATAGACACAACATATGTTTTTGTTGTTGAAATACCTGCTTAGCCTGCCCATTTCTCCCATCAATGCTTGTCACTATGATATGACCTGGCTCTGCTCCATTGCCATTAACTACAATATCTTCAATGTCCTGCATTGTTCCCCAGCCAAAACCAACTACAAACTGATGACCCACCAAAAAGCAATTTATAAGCTACTTGAGGGAATTCGATTACCTTATCATCCCTTATGCTCATATTGCCCAACTCGTTTGGAAGTCGATCTGCATCACTACTAGAACTTGTGTCATTCTGAAATCCCAAAGAAGAGCGTGCCACGCCTACCGAGGCCATGCCGTGACAGAATTATCCAATTTACGACACAAACTACTGTTCAAGGGGCTTCCCCAAAGACGAGATGCACTTGATCAACCTGCAAAGAGCATAATTACATAACGTCAAAAAAAAATTCATGATGATTGGGACGCTCAGCTAGAGAAATATGTGGTCTGATGAAAGATTCCGTGGAAACACATTCACTTGCTGGCAGGCTGTATTTTGGTAGATAGACCTGGGAGACTTGACAAGGGTGGACAAACCCTTCCAATTCGGGAAGTCTCTTGTCCCTAGCCTAATCAATTAGAATAGATGTCTGTCCAGATTATCCACTTCCCGAGAACAATTCAGCTCTGATCATGGCATCACAGCAGCGTCAACAACATCTGGCAACTTCTAACCGACCCAAAAAGAAAGAACACATTCTCGACGCAGATCATCAAATTCGCGCCAAGCTTCCACCTTTCCCTACCAATCCATCTCCATTTACTCACGCAGGATGGAGGAAATCAACGAGCAAGAACAAACCAACCCGTCTACTCCTCGGAAATTACAAGCAAAAATTGGTAAAAAGGAAAGAACCACCTTTCCCGTTTACTCCTAGGAAATGGAACCAAACCAGACGCCCGAAACCGAACGCCCGCCCGCTCCACAACGCCACCGCTCGTCGATCTCACGGATCGCCACCGCGGGAACCGCGGCGGAATCAAGCGCCCGCCGCCCGCCCCAAATCGCCGGATCCAAGAAGAGACGAGCTCGGCCGCCGGGAGTGAAAAAAAATAAGAAAGATAGGAGGATTACCGGATCGGCGACGCAGGGCCGCGGGGTTGACGGCGGGACGCGTCTCCCCTCTCCCTCCAACTCCGGCGGCCGGGAGGATTGAAGAAGAGAGGGGGGCGGAATGGGAGGGAGGGAGGCGACGCCGGGGAAAGAAAGACAAGTTATAACGCACAAGAAAATTGCAGGCAGCAATTATCAATTATTTATTTATTTATTTGAGAGGAAAAAGCTGGAATTTTTACTGATATTATTATGGTGTCTGTTTGACCGTTGAAAGGTTCCGGTCCAGCGGCGCCAAATGCATTCATCCTCTTCTTCTGCAGGGCCTCTTTTCTTTTTCTTTTTTTTCTCCTTAAAAATTTCGTTTCTTACCTTTAGAATTTGTAGGTTTTTCAAAAATAGAATTTATAGTTTGAGCAAGAATGAAAGAGGTGAAATTTCATCTTGTTATGCAGTTCAGAGTCTATGATGATGAAAATGAAGGAAAACGGGTGGGCATTTGGACCAATGATTTTCACAGTATCCCTCTTCTAGCTGGAAGGTATGACATTTATGCTCTTTTGGACGACGTGTCTTGTATATGTCTCATCTTTAAAATGCATCTTATCACAAGATTTGTATGCATGCGACATCTTCAATGCTCCGAGATATGTCATCCAATTTTTTTTAGCTTCGACCTGTACTCTCCTGAAATGGGAGATCACAATGTGTTCTTTCAAGTAATGATCTAATTTTTCAAAGAAAAAGGAGAAAGAAAAGTAGCTCAAGATACGACTATTAGGGCTTGTTCTTTTGCGTGAAAAGGAATAGTGAAGTTGCAAATGAATAGTGCTGGAATAGTATTTCTTGAAGATGTGATGGATGTGATAGGTGAATAGTGCTTTTCACTATTGCTTTGTGACTAAAAGAACATGCCCTTAGTAATGAACCTCAAAATCAATTGTATTAAATTTGCTGATAAAAGTATTGACGAATGCATTTTCGATGACACCAGAAGATATATGTATGTGTCCAGTTGAGTTAGACATGTATAATTCAGTCATGGGTGCGAGGCTGAAGTGAAGATGGCAAATGATTGAGGTCCGTCACAGGCTGTCGTGGTCGGAGGCTCGGAGCATGGCGCCCACTCTGCCTCTTCCATCTTTCCTGCCTGCCTGCAGACAACAAAAACAAAATAAATCCGTTAGATACTAGATAAAAAAAGCATGCCATTGTAGCGTAGCTAGCAAATACTACTTGTATATATATATATATATAAATATTGCAGCTAGGCCGGTCACCAGACTCATCAGTAATCATCAGAAAAATCTTTCAACAACCTTTTGGCTCACTTTTTTTGCTAGATTATTGGGCCTTGCAATCTATACTTACACTTATTTTCCTTGTGTTGTAAAGCTGTTCTGCGAGTGCATCTACTCATTGATGCTTGGCGATCATGCCTGTCGAGAAAAAGCTTTGGATATTATAGTTCTTCGTAGACCTTTTTTGGCACCTTTTGTTATGTTCATAACTTTTCTTCTCAAATGACTAAAAGAGCTACTAGAACCTATGTTTAGTAGATTTTCCTAGCACCGGTTTTAAACACTGCATCAAGAATTTCGGGGTGCATGCATTTCTTTAATCCAAAACCTTGACGTATAAATATGAATCTATATTTCCTTGTTTTCTAATAAAGATGATACTCCCTTCAATCCCAAATTGTAGATCGTTACAATTTGGGATGGAGAGTAGATTTTGTGGATGAAGCGTTGTATATGCCTTGTAATTATAGTGAGCAAGTAAAGATAATAATTATTATACTGAGCAGAGGACGTATCGTATCGTCTACCTCCGTCATGCGTACATGTACATCAATCAGGCAGGAATACGATCTGGTATCGCTAATATGTCCGTTACAATATTTTATACACATGAGTGTTGAGTGATACGGTTGCCCGACAGAGTTAAACAACTTCACAGTATTATACAGCCAATCATCACCATCTCGACAAACAAGGATCCTCATATGCCAGCGTAACTAACTGTCCAATCACGCCGTACTAAACTACTGACGTGAACAAATTTTAATCAAACCAGCCGAAAATTGAGGGTTTTAAAATTTGAGAGAAACCAATAAGCAATGAAAAAGGCAGGAGACCAAGACCCAGGTCGACGTGACAGTGCAGCTGTTCATCATCACCGGCCGCTCCCGGCCGGCACGACGGATCAAAGAATTCAGAACACGGCAATTAGTCCGGCTAAAGTGCATGCTTTTATATTCTGTTTATTAGAATAATTTGTCTGCTGCCTGGAAACGTCATTGTTTTCATACTGGCATGCACGCAGTCCTCAAAGTTTCAACTTTGAAGAGCATGCCATGAACTTATCAACTATTGTTTTGAAATTTCAGCCGGGCCAAACTTTGTTTAATTTGTCAGCTGCATTAATTTGGTATATGGTGGGGAAGAAAATCCAGTTGCGTTTTTATGACAGGTTGCAGCGATCCTGACATTTCGTTGGTATGGAATTTATGCATGCAGCAGGGTTCCATGTATACTAATTGTTTCAAATTTACTCGGCTGAACCGTACGTTGCTTACGACCAAATTTGAAGTTTGCTCGACAAACTTAATAGTTTTTTTCATTTTTTCAAATAAACAGGTGAATTACATATCATTGCATTAATATGAGAACAAAAATATCATACAAGTATACACCCACCCACACCCTCTATAGTTATATGTTTATATACAAGTCTTTAAAGGTAAGAAAGACGATTCGACCTCTTCTAAGACAAAATAAACGCTTAATGAGCCCACTGGTGGTGGATTTTTCATGTTAATGTTCCAATTTGTTTTCAGTAATTTTGAAGGTGCTTCATGATAAATTTGTGGGGCATCTTCATCTAAAATAAGTAATTTTGGCAAACAACTTCAATTTAATTTTTAGTATGATGTATTTTTTATATTTATTTTTTTGGTCCAACTGCTCCGAGTTGTACTAGTAGCTAGCAGCATCTTAGGTAGGTAGTTATACTTTCACATCAAAATACATGACAGTTGACAAAAAGGGGGAAATGCATTGAACTTTTGGCAAGGTTTTTCTCTCAAAGCTGCTCTTAAATGGATTAGGTCGTTAAGGAGTTGGCAAGTAGAATGTGAAAGAGATGGACTTGATCTAGCTAGTTTGCCCGGCCTGGCCCCCTTAAGCTAAAAGCCTTTTAATTTCCGTATGGAAAAGGATAAGCTAGCTAGCATATACTATTAAACAATAATGTAGCGAGTACCACGTGAATAAAACAAGTACTTAGATGAAATGAAACAATGCTCCAAAATAATAATTAACTTGTTTGACGCTATTGTGTAGCCTATCAATGAGTTTGGACCCCAAAATATTGTCCTTGTGCATGTATTTTCTTCTAGACTATATAGAGGACTGGTACATATATATAAACCTTTTCGTGGGCCATTTGTGGACACATACATGTAGACTTTTGGGCCGGGCTAGGCCTAGCAGTGCGATTTTCCTTTATAAAACTGTTCTTGTCAACTTTTAACCCAGTGGAGCATTCCACTAATCCCATTTGCAGCGTCATTTTCGCCAGGGTTGTTAAATTGCGTTATCAGATGATGTCGATGAGATTAGCCTGGAGCTGCTACTGCTATCAGGATCAAGGAGCTTGTAGACTACAAGGAGGAAACTAAGTACCTGCAACTGCAATCCATAACAAAATCGAAATGGAAAGTTCCACAGGTTACTACAGGGCATCCTCTAAATTTAATTTTCTGTGAACTCAACGTTTTTTTTTTTTGACAACATGTGAACTCAACGTTATATTTTTTGTGAAGGACATACATGAGAAGTTAGAAATCACAAATTCTGCCAGTCCACAATAATACAAGTTGAGGCATCAAGCAATTACTCCCAACATCACACTCTGCTGAAATGGAGGTTTATCCGCTTATTAGCCATGTTTTAGCATCACATATAATGGAAAAATTGCAGCTTTAACAGGCTTCATTGACAAGAAAAGTGAAGTCTACCTTCTCCCATTATCCAGACAGAATATCCTAGAAGTTTCCTGCATATAAAGATAAACATCTAGAAGCTTCTTCCTGAATTTGTGACTGCAAACACGATTGGAGGTTCAGAAGGAACAGATCAAGATACCACTCTCTCGCAATAATCCACAAGCTGGGGCATTGGGTGGTGCCACGCCGCCTCTTTCTCCTCCGGCAGAAACCACCAAAAAATAAATCGTGATGGTGATGACGATGACACCTGCGTGCTTGCCGATCTTTCTCAACCAACACTGTAGCCAAATTAAAGGAAAAGGAGAAGGAGCTCTACGCCCTGTTCGTCTGGCTTATCAGCCACCAGCCAGCAGTACTTTTCTCTCAGAAAAAATCAGTCACCAGCAACCAGCCAGCAGTACTTTTCTCTCAGAACAAACCAGCACCAGCCACCAGCAACCAGCCAAGCGAACATGCCACTAGAGGAGGACACAGAGACGAGGGAATCTTTCCTCCTCACCTGTCAACCCACCACTATTCTAGTTTTGGTGATGACTTGTTGCTCTCTCATTGGACCCAGAGGCAAGAAAAGAGGAAATATAATAAAGCATAGGTTTTTTTTTGACAACAATAAAGCATAGGTTGAACACAGGTGTTTTGACGCATCAACATCGGAATAGGGGCACTTGGATGAATACCATCATTTTTGTGTGCTGTTAAAGTGAATGAGCGTGTCACTCTTTTGGCCTCCTGTTTGTTTGCAGTTTATGACGAATTTTGTAGATAGTTTTCTGTATATTTGAAAATCAGATGTTTTCGAAAGCGAAAAATTAGAAGTCTCTTCTCACGAGCTTTCCGGCTTCTGATTTTTGAAGGCATCTGTTTTTATATAGGAGTAAAATTCATGAGCGGTCCCTAAACTTCCGCGGTCATGTCATTTGGGTCCCAAACTCAGAATTTTTAATCTTTGGGTCCCTAAACTTGAACCGTTGTGTTATTTAGGTCCCAAACTCCTGATCTCTGATATTTGGTCTCTAAACTTGCATGATAGTGTCATCTAGGTCTCAAAACTTAACATACACATAAAAACTTTTGTACATGTTTCATACTTTTTTATTAAAAATGAATTACGTATGATTTTTAGATTAACATAATTCTATTCGAAGTTCCATATATAGGTGTAAATCGGACTTTTTTGAATAAAAAATGCTGATTTTGGGATCTAGGTGACACTACCATGTAAGTTTAGGGACCTGAATATCAGAGGTCGTGAGTTTGAGACCTAAATGACACAATGGTGCAAGTTTAGGGACCTAAATATCCAAAATTCTGAGTTTGGGACCCAGATGACACCACCATACAAGTTTAGGGACCGCTAATGAATTTTACTCTTTATATAGATAGAAAACTAGCTGTTCAAAAGTTCACAGAAGCTGAAACAAACGAAGCCTAAACTCGTCCTAACATCCGTTTTAAAAAACAATGTATTTTTTTACTTTACAATAGAATTTAAATGTTTGAAGGTAAATCGGCAAATGGCTTGAAGCAGTGACATACACGAAGTACTTTTCATAAAGAGGTCGTGGTGTTTTTTAAAGAAACTTTACTGGGGATACATCTAGACAATGCTCACTACTTTTACTCTGTCTCGCAAATCACTAGTTTTGAGTAACTAAACCATTATGGCCTGGTTGGAACACAAGAAATTAATTAAAGCCACATGACTCGACATGCATGTGAGTTTCACGTGAAAACGGCCGGTCTCGTTTCAGCATGAGTTATCTAACAGTTCCGAGATACAAGATCCGTCATTCATGGCATGCCAACAAGCATGCATTGCATATCTCTAACAACATAAAAAAAGGCAGCTTAATAGGTACTCCTTCCGTCCTGCAAAGACTGTTCATATAGCTTTCAAAATTTGTCCCACAAAGAGTGTTTTTTTAGCTCGTATTAAATGCTCTTCTCATTAAACTAACACTAAGTACCAAGAAAAATATTGCATTGAGAAACACATGAAGCCAATGAAATGCTTATTTGATACCTCTTTTCAAGTTCTAATGCATGATTAATTAAGGACAACAAGGTTATTTATCACAACTACTAACATGTCCTAAATTTTCTAAACGAACGGCCTTTGTGGGACGGAGGGAGTAGGCTAAAGTAAATCATCAAGAGTAAACTCTTGCAGACGAGAGACGACGTTGTCGTCTTCATTTTGACTTTGTCTCTAAGGAGCGACACGTAGTACAACACGTTGCACGACTCTGAAAGTCTGAAGCCACTCGACAACTCCAAACTCCCAAGCTCGTCGGGCGTCCACGTACCACGTCCTACTCTCCGTACGTACCATGCCGCTGAATCACTGTACGTCTGGTCGAAAATTTTAGCCGGGTAGCTAGTACACTCTCCGTCAAGGTACATTTTTTATATAGAAAAAAGAGATTGCTTTACCTTTAATTTATACAGTATAACATTAGTTAACTTTGAAAATAATGTATATATAATGCTATAAAAATTATTTTGAGGATGAATGTACTTGTGCGACTTTTGTACACCAGGCATCGGGTATAATTTGAGTAATTGTTAACAAATATTCAAACATAATGTGCCTTATATTAATGGATGGTGAGTTCTATTAATTATTGTATATTATTGTCACTAATTATCCTCATATTGTGTTCTAGAGTCCATGATACTGACTCTTGATGTATCATTGATCGTTAATTGCTGTTTACATTGATATATATGATTATGGATACATAAAAGTTTCTTTTGCCGCTGTCTGGATCAACTCAAAACGTAAAACAAAAAAACAAAAAAAAACCGGCGGGGTGAAGAACGCTTCACGGTTTTCATTAAGAGAAGAGAACTTAGTCCCAACTTAGAAAATCTCTGAACCCGACTTCACAATGAGAAGTTTTTTTTAACTAGTCTCGTAAATTCGCTCCAACAAAAAATCGAACTTAGATCTCCTGGTTGCGACTATACCTCAACCTCTCTAAGCAACTAAGTTAGGACCTTTGGTCAACCCAAAACGTACCTAATCCAAATAAATTCAGAATCGCCCGTGAATACCCTGCAGTCCCTAGCTACATCGATTATTAACTTTTGACTAATTATTTGCTAATGGAACTATCTTAGAATATGAATACATCGACGAAATGCCGGAGATTCACTTGTTGCCGTGCAAGAAAGAAGAAATACTTCGCTTCTACGCTCCACTGATCTTTTTTTACCATGTGATCCTCACTCTTCTCCCGCCAATAAAAGACAAGGATATACACAACCTGTGTCTGTGTGTTAGTATTTACAACAGCAGGTTGGTTAGCAGGCATGGTTCATTCCTTTTTTAAAACGAAACAAGAGAACTGATGCTTTTACCACGAGTTAAATATTTTAAGTAACTGTTCCATAATTAACAGCAAGAAACACATTTTTTTCCCTTGCAAGGACAAAGGGAGTAGTAAAACATGTTTTGCTCAAACCAATTAACCAAAAACATATTCTAATCAAACCTAAACACTTCAATAACTACAAATGTAACGATAAATAATGTGTTAATCCACTAAATGACATAACCTCTACATCATCAAAACGCGCCTTTTTTCATTTATTTCCGATAATAATCCAGTAATAATCATCTTAAACGTCCTCCACGGGAGGGAAAACTGTGCCGTGGTCGGCAGCCAATCACACGGGCAAAGCGACGGCCACGTGTCCGTCCAGCAGCCGCGTGCGCGCCTCCCAAACGCACTGCCACCACCCGGTCACGGGCCCGCTCCCACCGGTCGCCGCCGGTCACCTCCGCGCACGCACACGCCACGGATAAATACCAACGACCCCCCTCTCGTTTGCACATTTCTTCTTCCCCTCTCTTCTTCCTCCTCGTCCTCTTCAGATCAAGAAACCGTGTCCTAGAAACCATCGAGATCGGCCTTCCTACCCCTCGGATCATCCAAAAACGGCGGCTTTCGGAGCTTTCAGCGCTCTTTCAGGCACGGCGGGCGGATCGGTTTGCGGATCGGGCGGGTCTTCTTTTTCTGGTTGCCGGCGAGGCGGCGGCGGCGGCGTTCGTCCTTGGATCGGGAGTAGTTGGCTTGTTGAGGTGCGGAGATGGTGGCCGAGGCGGAGGTGATGCATCAGGCGCCCGTGCCGGTGCTGGAGGTCCAGTACCACCGGTGCGTGACCAAGGGGGTCGACGAGGTCGTTGGGATGTCCGCGGCGGCGGTGGCTGTGGCCGCGCCGGCGGAGGTTGAGGTCGAGGTCGAGGTCGCCGTCGAGGTGCCTCGCATGGTGAGTTACTCAAGCTCTGGGTCTTTCTGTTCCAGTTTTGGTTAAAAAAAAATCATCTTCCTTTGGAGATCGTCAGACTGGGAACATTTAGCCTTTTTTGGAGGGTTGCTTGTTAGTTTCTAAACATATACTATGTGGTAGGTGTTGCTAACAATTACTGTTGTGATACTGTTCTTGAAGTGTGTGTGACAAGCTCAGGGAGTTGTCTTTCCATCTTCCTTTTCGTTTTGGGGTAAAAAGATCTCCTTGTGGATGCAAAAGTCTGGTATACTTGCTTGAGAAAGGTAGCTCCTTTTCTAGGGGGAGGTCTAGTGTGGTGGTTGACTGGTTGCACAGTTGTAGCCCTCGGGGACGAGAAAGTGGGTGGTGAAATTATTGGACCAATATCGCTAGCTGTAGTGCGTGGTGGTGGTTGAGTTGTGATACATGCTTTTGCAGAAGTTTGAATTATCAGACGAGTTAGGTTCTTAATCTGGTCATTAACCGTTGGCGTATTTCTCTAAAGAAATTTCACTGCTCCACAGTTTCCTAGCCTGTAGTTGTATAGTGTGGTAGTGGATGGAACCATATGCCTGTGTGGTATGTTCATCTATTTGGGTGCGTAATTCGTCAACTGAGTAGACTAATCTCACGAGCAAAATAGGAACTTTTTTGAAAACTGAAATAGTTTGGCATGAGAGCCATTGACGCAGGGTGTTGGTTTTTTTTTTCTTTTAGGAGGTAACATCAGGTTATTCTTATTAATTTCTACCATTCAACAAACGAGGCACTGATTTGTTGTTTTTTATATAGGGGCTGGAGCAGCCTGAAGCTGCACCAAGTGTGTCTCTGGAGATGCTACAGTTTGTGCCCAATATCCGGTCCGGTAGCTTTTCGGATATTGGGCCTAGGAGATACATGGAAGATGAACATATCCGGATAGATGATCTTTCTGCTCATCTTGGCTCGCTGTTGGTCTGCCCGTTGCCGAGCGCCTTCTATGGAGTAAGTGATTTTCTTCTCTATAGATGCTCGCTCCTGTAGTCCTGTTATATCCTCATCAGCACTGCTTGAAGCCCTGAATTATCGCTTACCCTGTGTTCATTTGCGTCCCGCTGTATTTCAGGTTTTCGATGGCCATGGAGGTCCGGATGCTGCGGCTTACATGAAAAGGCATGCAATGAGGTTCCTGTTCGAGGACAGTGAGTTCCCACAAGCATCGCGAGTCGATGAGTTGTACCTCCAGTCTGTTGAGAACTCTGTTCGCCGAGCTTTCCTGCAGGCAGATCTTGCTCTGGCTGATGATTTGGATATCAGCCGCTCTTCTGGAACCACTGCACTCACTGCATTAGTGTTTGGGAGGTAAGGTGCACTGTGGTGAACTAGTTATAGCAGTTACTTGGGTCGCATCGGCCTTGTCTTAACATGACTGGGCTTCCCCTACCTTGCAGGCAACTGTTGGTTGCAAATGCTGGAGACTGCCGAGCAGTCCTATGCCGGAAAGGCATAGCCATGGAGATGTCTCGGGATCACAGGGCTAATTACATTGAGGAGTGTGAAAGGGTTGCTGCATCCGGGGGATTTATCGAGGACGGCTATCTCAACGGTGTCCTGTCGGTGACCCGGGCCCTTGGGGACTGGGACATGAAGACTCCTGATGCTTCGGCATCCCCGCTCATCGCGGAGCCAGAGTTCCGACAAGCCACTCTCAGCGAGGATGACGAGTTCCTCATCATGGGCTGTGACGGGATCTGGGATGTGATGACGAGCCAGCATGCCGTGAGCCTGGTGCGCAGGGGCCTGCGGCAGCACGACGACCCCGCGCGATGCGCGAGGGAGCTTGTCATGGAGGCGAAGCGGCTAGAGACAGCCGATAATCTGACTGTCATTGTCGTCTGCTTCATGTCGGAGCTGGGTGTGCAGCAGCAGGAGCAGCCGGTGAGGCCAAGGAGCTGCAAGAGCCTGTCGACGGAGGCGCTTTGCAACCTGAGGAGCTGGCTCGAGACCGACCGCCGCTAGACTGAAGTGGGGTTGGGGCTGCGGAGGGGGTAGGATCGGTTCGGGATGTGTAAATACAACTTTGCTGACAACACTGATTGATAGATCATGAGCACCCGGTTCTAGCTTCCACTTGTTGAGAGGCTGCTGCGGAGTAGGCAGCTCAGCTGCAGCAGCAGCCAGCAGTTTTGTAGGTTATTTTTTTTTTCACTATGTTCCCTCTTTCTTCACCCTTAACGCTAGTTGTCGATGCTATTGTTAACACTTCTCTGTTGTACATATATCTATTGAAGTTGATGACGTCAGTTTGTGCTTCACTTACTACTTCCTGGTACATGTTGTTTCTGTTGTAATGGAGGAAGTGCAGCAAAAATGTCATTGCTTATGTCAGCCGCGAACTGCTTGGTGGCTAGAGACCTGAGGAGCCAGTTGTCGCGTTGAGAGGAATAATTTAGAGTAGAGTCGACCTGAAGCTGACATCTTGCCCCGTTCGGTTTGCTGGTGCTTGATGTTGATTTGTTGAGACAGAAAAATACTGTTAGCTCGTGTACTGTTGGCTGATGATTTGATCTGAGAGGATGATAAGCTTAAGCTAGACAAACAGGGCGTGTAGTGAATGTGTTCAATCTGGTTAGCCTGTCCATTTGATTCGAGTCTCCAGTTAATCTGTCTATCTGGTTACTCTACGACTTAGCATGAATACATGTATTTTCGGTAATAATACCTTTACCAGGCGACCGTTAATAGCATAACTTTTGGAAAAACAAAGCTGGCGATAAGACAAGCGGAGGGGGGTATAAAACCAGAAGAGCAGCAGCTATCTACTCTGAGTATGGTTCATTCGTGCTCATAGCTGAGCCGCCAACCAGAGTGAGAAAGCTAGAGGGTAGCCGGCACAGCCACTGCATCTGACCACGCAAGTGCAAGGATAACGTTGTTTCGTATCAAGCACAAAATCAATCAACTTTGTCTTTAGCTGAGCAGGTAGCAGATGAAAGTGGATTAGTAGGCACCTGTGCCAATCACACACAATTCACCAGCGACCAGCCGATTGGATAGGTCAAATGCCAGACCATGGGTTCGGCTGCCAAATCCACGCATATAAACCAGCAGTAGGCACGGTACTCAGGATAATAACAATAAATCGCACAGAGAATCGAATATACTTCAGAGGGTAAGTCCCTAGGAAAAAAAGGAATAGTTATCCGATGGTAAAGTCCAAGACTCAGATAACTACCGTAACATCTTTGTCAAAGTGAGTTATCTTTTGCTCTCAAAGGCCCCCACACACTAAAGCGAAACAGTTGCTGAGCGTGACAGGAAAGATTGCCTGTCTTCACAGCCTACGCAGACGCACAAGGAATTTCGCAAGGGACAAGGATGCGTCACGGTCGCGGGCATTTCGGCTTCACTGAAATTGCCCGGTAGCAGTTTGTTCAATAGCCAACCACGACTCGTAGATAGCAACTTGTATTCACTCTTGTGATCCTATGCAGAGTAGCAGCCGGTTCGCACAGCTTTCAGAGGGCCGATTTACACGGCTTCACGTTTAAGCTATATCTGCATGAATGTGTCCACGGATCTTCCAAAAGGGAGGAAGAGATCAACCATCGAGTCGTACTCCTCTCTGCTAACCTGAGCAGCGTTCAGCATCTGCAGGGCGAATAGTCAGGGAAGCAAATTAATTGTGTAGAAAGCAAAAGCATGTATGTTCCTTTTTTTTTGTGGAAGAGCATGCATGTTCTTCTACTGGCACGAAAAAAAAGGAAAACTGAAATCAGTTGGTAACCTTTTGTATAAGCTTCGAATTTGAGAAGACTGGAGCAAGAGAAGGAAGCTGGTGAATGGAGAGCACATCAAGCAGTACCATAACCACCAATTGCCACTGCCTTGATCGCAGGGATGGCAATGGATCGAAAAATGACATTGTGTCAATCAAGTAACCCTGGTAATAAAATGACGATCACATTAGATGATACAAAAATCTATCAAGCTAGCCTACAAGACGGACTATGATATTAGTTCTTGAGAAACCTGACTCTTACCAGAGTAATCTCCAACTTCGAAACCGGGATCTGCAACCTCAAGTTTGATACAAGTACTGGCAGGGCATTGCAAACACATGTATCTAGAGCTCTTCTAATTTCCGCTGAGTGCCCATCTTTCAAAACTATTTTCTCAGGATATCCCCTCCCATAGGTAATCAACAAATCTTTGACAGAACCCCCATCAAGTCCATACACATAGGCCAAAGATGACCGGGAGATCCATCCAAAAAGTGCAGCCCATATTGTTGCGAAACTGGACAGCTGTAAAGCAATTCATGTCATGTTGAGTTGCTAACATTGAATCAAATGAAGCATAATAAGTGCTATTTTTCTCTCTCAAGAATACTCACTGTAAGACTGAAACCTTCTGGAGGCGTGTCATGCCAAGAGTCGTCAACCTCAAACATATCTGTGTCTAGAAGCACAGTCTTCTTAGGCCACTTCAAGACATCCCTAGCAATTTCAGATTCTTCATCTCCACCACTACTTTTGTCATTGCTGTATTGTTTCGCGTGAAGCGTATCAGGCAATATGATGATTCCTGCCTTAGAAACTGATTTTAGAAAGGTATGAGTCAGTACCAATACAAATAACAAAATCATATGCCTCAAACTATATACAATATTTAGGATGGTGAATATATGCTCACCAGCGTCATCTACTTCTGATGTGCCTGAAGAAATAGCTTCTGCCGCCTCAATGAGTGCAGCAGCACAAGCCTCTGCAGATACACGCCTTAGTGAAATGTCCATGCCTTCCTCAGACTGTTTTATACTACTTGAAGGGCTTTCATATAGTTTACTTGTTTCCAGAACACTTCCAATCTCATCTGCCCATGTCACAGATTGTGTTCCACTCTTAGACTTGGGGGGCTTCATTGAAGATTTTAGTGCAGGCTTCATCTTCTCATCACTTGTCTCATCTTTTCCAATGTCCACTGCTTCACTAAATTCTTTGTATAGCTGTTCAGCGTAAGCTTGTGTTGGACCTTTTGTTGTAGACTGAGATGATGAGGCAAAATTGTCTGTCAATATAGAACTAGACAAGTAGTTATACTGATTCATAGTCTCTTGCTCCATGTTTGTCGAAGCATCCCCGATAATGATGGTACTAGTGAAGTCCACCTCATGCCCATCACTTCCACCAGCCCTTTTTCTAGACTTACTCTTCTGTGACCTTGATGATGCTTTACTTGCTTTCGTTTTCTTACTGCCCCTTTTCTCTTCCAAAACAACATCTTCCAGCTGCTTTGCAATGGAATCAGATATGCAAGATGACAGCATATTGTTATCCTCCTCCTGCTTCAACATCTTCGAGGGGGTTTTAGTTGTCTTCTTTCTCGGAGTCATTGTATTCTCACTTGTAACCATGTTTCCCATCTTCTCAGTTATTACCTCTGAGCTCATGTGTGCCTCAACTGATAGAGATGAACCTGCCATGCCATCTTCACCAGGAGCAGCATTCCTACAATCCACATTCTCGATTCTGGGCAGTTCAGGTCCAGCAACTTTGTTCTGCTTAGCTGGCTTTTGCCCTGAAAACAGAACACAAGCTCACTGTTTCTTCAATTGTTTGAAAGTTAAGGGCAAGAATGGAGTTAAGCATCCTTTCATGTACATAAATGTGCCTGCAAATAAAACTACCATTACTCTTGTAGACATTGTTACACCAGTCACCAGTGACTGGAAAATTATTGCACAAAACAACGGAACAACCCATTCAGAACCCTGATTTTGTTTCTAGAGTGTGTTTCCTAAGAAAAATTAGTAGGAATCCCTGCAGCAAAGCCATGTATACTAAAGAAACGTAAATGTTCTTCAACGCGCAGTTTCAACCCCCTCAGTAGTATAGTCATGATGTTTAAATGCAGCAGTAGAGGTCAAGCGTATTGAAAAATTGAAATGGCTAAAACGCCGAGGATGAATCAACCTCCATTATGGAGCCACGATGGTCATGTGTTTCCTACTATGTTAGACATTTACCACATCTCAGTTCCAAGAAAAGATGCAAGAGTAAGAAAATCCATGACCAACAAGTTCTATTAGTCATCTTCGATTAATTTCTAGTAACTACTATTTATACTTAAAGAGCAAGTAATTATACATCTGAGGATCAAAGTAATTATACTGGCCTAAATTCATCTCGTATTTTGGAAACCAATTTAATCTTCCCAAGTTCTTCATATATGATCAGCTATATATATGAAAAAAAATATTTCTACTTCAACATGAAGGTGAAAAACTCCCATACAATGCTGAGCACACAAGTGAAGGCAATAGCACCTAGCTATTCTCATCCTTCAATTCGCAATTACAAAATCAAATGCAGCTGTGAGTAAAAGCAAATTATGGAGTGCTCACCTTCGTTGGTGCGGTCACGACGGGGCACATACCCCTCAATGGCATCCGAGGGCCCAACCCAGTCCTGCAACGTGACCTCCCCTGCCCCAGCGACCTCCTTCTCCTTAATCTCCAGCTTCCTTCCCTCGTCCTTCTTCTTCCCATCCGCATCCCGGAACCCTAACCCTTGCCCCTCCCCCGCGTCGACGAGCGCGACCACCGCGTCGAGGCGCTCGGGCGGGACCCCGAAGGGCCGATCGGCTGGGAGCGACGCGGCCAGGGCCGCGGAAGCGACGAGGCAGCGCTCGGAGCAGAACTTGCGCGCCTCCTCGAGGTCGTAGACGCGGTGCTCGCGGAGGGAGATGTGGAACCGGGGCCCGCCGGCCGTGGCGGGCGCGGGGAGCGGGTTGGGGCACGCGGGGTTGCCGCAGGCGTCGGCGATGGTGCGCTCGGTGACGACGTCGTCGTAGTCGGCGCGGGAGAGGAGCGCGGAGGCGGCCGCGTGGAGGAGGGTCTCGTTGGAGGCCGCGGCGCCGTCGAGGAGCGCCATCTGGACACGGAGCACCGCCGAGGCCACCGTCCGCGTCGCCGGCACCGGCCCCGCGGCCGCGGCGGGCGTGGAGCTCATCGTCGGGCGCGGGGAACGAAGGCTCGAGAAGGCGGCGGGGTTTGGGGAGTTCGGAGATGGCCGCCGTGCTGCTGGATGGAACTGGAAGAAGTGTTGCGAAAGAAGAAAAAGGGTCAGCGATTCGGCTATTTGGGCTCGTGCACGGCTGGTGTGGTAGGTAAAGGCGGTCTGTGCGATGGGCCTTCATGGCCTAGCGTGCTTTCTTCTCATGCATGCATGGCCCGGGACTATCTAGGCCCAGAATAGCGTAATAAAGAAAGAGGCTTGCTTGGTCCAAACTTGGGGACAACCGCTTCTTCCTTTTCAGAAAAACAACCGCTTCTTTGGCTATGCTCGGTAACATGTAACAAACTAACACCTTGGATGTGTGGATTTATGTATTAGTTTACATTAAATGCTACTTTTTCAATCATTTGAGGATCTAAAGAGAGAGAAAAGAAGTAAAAGAGGTGGGGTCCACCAAAACTAACACCAATTATCATCTCATGAGGATGTTAGTATTTTTGGGAGTGTTAGTCTCAACTAACACCAAACTAATACCCATGCTTGAATTTTTGGTGTTAGTTTAGTGTTAGTTTGTTACTCCCTCCGTCCCATAATAAGTGCAATCCTAACTTTTGAAAAAAATCTCACAAAGAATGCAATCCTAAAAAATAGATCTAATTACCTTCCAAATTAAGTGGTCAGATTTGATTTGCATGGCAAAACTTACTGCATTTGGCAAACAAACGATGGTATTAGAGTCTTTTCATTTCACCACTAATCTGTCCTTAAAAAAACTAGAATTGCACGTATTATGGGACGGAGGGAGTACAAACTAACACTAACACCTTCAACCAAGCATGCCATTGGGTTCTTCTTCAATAAAACTTGATCAAGATATCTTGGCTCATCTAAACACGATTACACGAGGCCCTTAAGTAGAGGTTTTAGCAATGAATTAAAAAAAAATCATTAATAACTTTATTAATAAATGGTTTTTAATATATAAATATAAAATTATTTTGAAGCAAAAAAAATTAAAATATGTATGAGAACTTTATGAATTTAATCTAAGAATTTTTTGTGACGTTTGTTAGAAGTTTGAGTAATCAAAAGTTTTTTTAGATTTTGTTTCCGGTTCTAACTTTTTCTTGCCTGTGAGGTTATTTGTCTATTGCTTTTGCCAAGTTTTTTTTCTAAGTTTTATATTTCCTGTCGCTGTCATTATTGTGAAACTTTTGCTTAGCACTTGAGGTGGTAGCCCGTCTGCTTGGCGTGCGACCTCTAAGACCGTTGTAATTTTTGTTTTAGCATTCCGTTTGTCGCTTCTTTTCGGCGGGTGCACCCTTGTCTTTGTCTACTATCGAACAAACAAACAAATTTTGTTCTCTCTTCTCTTAATGAATAACGTGTTTTGCACGTCTTAAAAAAAGCACTTGAGGCGGTACGGTAGTACCACACAAAAGGAGAATGACGGGGAACCAAAGCCATGTTTGATATATATAAGTTTTACACTATCTGAAATTCTAGTGTAATGAACATAGTCATGTAGAATTGTCGATGTCTCTGTCGACGAAGAGACGCGACGTGATAATTGATATCCATTGTGTCTTGTGTTTTACACCTTTCTGTGGCTTGATATCGATATGTCTTAACACCTTTCACCTTTCCCTCCGCAGCGTGAAACCCCGTGATCAAATTTTGATGGAAGCCTACTAGGCGGTGTTGACACTTTTTTGGAGCCAACAAGCACACGGAGGAGCTCTTTGCAGCGCTTCCACACCGTACCGGTCAGATCGGTGTGGGTCACCGATCAGACCGGTGTCGCCGGGAAGATCCGGCGAGAGACCAACGAACGTCGCCCGGGCAGGATCCCGTCGGGTCGGCGCACGCAGGGTTGTCCTAGGCTCGGCAGGCCAGCTAGGACGTCTTCAGACGTCGCGGAGACGAAGGAAGAACAGCATGGTAGGGGTTGGAAAAGTAAGGGAACGAGGAAGAAAATGTAAATACGATAAAAGATAAATTGATAGATTCGACTGTGATATCCCTCAATCGGCCATGGCCCTTTATATTTATAGGGTGGGGAGGTCTTGCCCCGCAAGAAAATCCTTTTACAAGCATAATCTATCAGGACTCCTCAATTTGGCTCGGAATCGGGGGGCACCGGTCAGACCGGTGCACCCGGCGTGTAGATCTTGGAGAAGTCATATCTCCCTCATCCGGACTCCGATTTGGACGTTCCACATATGAATCTTGATCTACTCGACGAGACCTATCCAATGGTGAAGTCCAAATTGTATTTTGTGGACTTTGTCCACACCGGTCTGACCGGTGGGACCCACAGGTCAGACCGGTCAGACCAGACCTGCCAATTTTGGGTGCGAGCATATACCCCCTGTTTTCTGGTAAAGCTTGCGTGTCAGAAAACATTCACAAAGATCAAAATTGGCAGAAGACGATGACCGATGTGCATCGCCCATATGTAAACTCTATATGAATATTATTGTAACCGAAATTAAATCCTAGTAATTACAATATGTATAAAACTACTATTTCGGCTTTCCGAACAGCAAATCTAACAATTGAAGCTCTGATTTGGCCATGGCGGCCAATTGTAACTCCTTGGTGCATCACAAGCATATTGATAGTTGTAAAAAGAAAACTAAGGATTATACCAAAAGTATGGACTATAATTATTTATACCTGAATATGCAGTCCATGGTACGTTCATCGATGGAATAAATTATGAAGACCAATATGATGACCATCGATGCTTCTTTGCTTTTGGTGATGAAGAATTACACCTTTGTTCTCCTAACCGATTATTTTGCTTTTGCTCGGCTATCCTCTGATATTTATGCAACAATTCAGTAAAACTTGGCTTCCTTCTCATCACCTTGCTGTTTGGCGGGAAACTCTTAGCTCTACCAGAATTTCTGGCGAGACCGGTCAGACCGGTTGGGACACCGGTTAGACCGGTGCCTTGAGAACCGGCCAATTTAAGATCATGTTGCCCCCCAGCTGAACATGATTGTTGTTCAGCTAAATTATTTGCGACATGCTCATTATTGGGGACAATTTGATCAGTAGAACTAGCCGATGATTTTTCAATAGTCGGCTTTTCTATGTCTAGTGTCAAATCTGAATTTTTGTTTAATCTACCATCCTTTTTGACACGATAGACTTGTTTAATCACCTTGTGCTTATTTTTCTGTGTTGACCGATTTTTCTGATCAAAACGGTCATTACGCATAGGTGATGGCTCATTAATTACCGGCTCCCTATGGGTAATATAATTTGGACAAAAATAACCAGGAGACGGCATATATGAATTATAATACCATGGAGGACAAAAATAATGCATATTAAAGTAAGGTTCCCATGGCATAGGCATTGATGATCCATATGGAGAAAACGACATTGATTTGTGGGAGTTACTCCATTGCCGATTCTCGTTATGGAACTTCTCTCTAGGAGAAGGTTTTGGGCGTTTAGAATTTTTAGACCGACTAGCACCATTGACATTATTTTGTCTTTGAGACTTAGCCGGAAGTTTCTCATTAGACTTCGGTTTTTCTCTTTGATGTTTATGACGGTCTTTGGATTCAACTTTTTTCCAAACACCAATCTCGGGTTTTTTCGGCTTAACCATCTTTGGTTTAGATTTATTTTGCAAAACCCTAGATGAGGCGGTTAGACCGGGTTGCCCCCCGGTTAGACCGGTTTGGGCACCGGTCAGACCGGTCGCGGCGCAACCGGTACCGTTGCCTTTGTTTTGTTGCCCCCCGAGCGTTGAAGTACTAGATGTAACCTCTGTGCTCTTGTTAGGGGATTTTGGTTCAACAATTTCGGCTAGAGACGGCCGACTTGTTTCTTGACCAGCAACATCACAATTTGGCAAGGTTTTGCAATCAACAACTGACTTTGGATTAACAAGAATTGACTCTGCACTATCCTCTTTATCAATCAAAGATTTAAGATAATAATTCACAAATTCGGATAGTTCATCAGATAAGTTACCTGAGGATTGCATCTCTTTCAACGTGTCGATGGTGGATGGTGGCCGCCACTCCTTAATCCGGATGACACCTTGCTCCGTCTTGCGAAAACAATACAAGAACAATATTTTATCCGCCAAGCGACGCTCTCTTATGTATTCCTCGCATAACTTGACGCTAAGGTCTGATAGATCAGCCATGATAGCCAGATCTTCGTTCCCCAGCGGAGTCGCCAATTTGTTGACACCTTTTGGAGCCAACAAGCACGCGGAGGAGCTCCTTGCAGCGCCTCCACGCCGTACCGGTCAGACCGGTGTGGGTCACCGGTCAGACCGGTGTCGCCGGGAAGATCCGGCGAGAGACCAACGAACGTCGCCCGGGCAGGATCCCGTCAGGGCGGCGCACGCAGGGTTGTCCTAGGCTCGGCAGGCCAGCTAGGACGTCTTCAGACGTCGCGGAGACGAAGGAAGAACATCATGGTAGGGGTTGGAAAAGTAAGGGAACGAAGAAGAAAAGGTAAATACGATAAAAGATAAATTGATAGATTCGATTGTGATATCCCTCAATCGGCCATGTCCCTTTATATTTATAGGGTGGGGAGGTCTTGCCCCGCAAGGAAATCCTTGTACAAGCATAATCTATCAGGACTCCTCAATTTGGCTCGGAATCGGGGGGCACCGGTCAGACCGGTCACGGGCACCGGTCAGACCGGTGCACCCGGCGTATAGATCTTGGAGAAGTCATATCTCCCTCATCCGGACTCCGATTTGGACGTTCCACGTATGAATCTTGATCTACTCGACGAGACCTCTCTAATGGTGAAGTCCAAATTGTATTTTGTGGATATTGTCCACACCGGTCTGACCGGTGGGACTCACAAGTCAGACCGGTCAGACCAGACCTGCCAATTTTGGGTGCGAACAGGCGGCTACCACCCCCTCTGAGCTAGGAGTGACTTGTCACGTGATGATCGTTTCTGAATTGGAAGGGTCAAGGCGGGGAGCAGAAACTTCGCGTGATGTGTACGTGCAGTCGCGATAGACGAAACTGTGGAATAATCGTGACCGACGTTTTCAAGCACGGCTCTGCCCTCTGCTGAACGCCCAGCAACCTACGAAATCCCAGGTTAATTACCACGTAGTAGTCTCCTACTTTGTGTCCTCCAAGGCTCCAAGTCTCACATGCGAAACATCCCGGGTACATCGTTCTTTCTGATTACACAAAATCCTTTTTTTTAAGGAAAATGTATGTTCAACTTTGCAGCAGTAGTACGTGCATGAATTTGGACAGCTGCAAGCTAAAGGATTATAAATTTCAGATTCTAATTAAATTTCATATATACGGGTACATATTAATTATGTAATAGACCATTACACTTGAATAATTACCATTTCTGGTAAGGTGTATATGTAACTGACTACTGCACCCCATAGCTAAGTTGCTCTCAACGTAGACGCCACATCAACCAAATAGTGAAATAGATGACGTGACGGTCATAACAGCGACGTCCCAACTTACAAAAAAGAAAGGTGGCGCGGCACACATTGATCCACACCAACCACCACCACCGTACCGTGCATCTCGCTCTGCCGCATCACCACTTGCGCACCATGCCATGATCCTACGTACGTATTAAGACTCACCATCCATCTACTCATCGTTCTCCTAAAAAAAATTGGTTTTATGATCTAATTTGTCCATCAAAACAAGCTTTTTTTATCTCCAAAAAACACGAGTTTTTCCGTACTACTGAAAACAACTATGCTAAAACCGATGAACGAACAAACGAGCTAGAGAAGAACAAATAAGGCATAGTTCTCAAGGTTTTAGTATTTGTAAATGTACGATGACACTCTTCATTGAGACTGACCTAATCGCGAGCATATCAAGATGTCAAGATCGATCAACCGTCTGCCCAGGCACACATGCATGCTCATCAGGCATTGAGCACAACGAAAGAAGATGCACGGCGCCATCATTATTGGTGCGAGGCTGCTACCTGCATGCTAAATTAATTATTACTGTTATTATGATATGATGTGCTCTAGCACCTTTTCTATAATCTGAATGATTGGACCATGAACACATCTTAGGATACGTCTATGTGCTTTATTTCTAGCTTTACCAGATGGCTTTGTTTTTTATTGCACATGAATGAATAACTCAAAAGCAGAGGGTGCTTGTCGGTTTGGGTATGTGTTTCTTTAACTTTTCTTTTTTTCCATGTTGGGATTAAGTAATGGACAATACTGTCTTCAGCTTTACAGTGAATCATGGTCCATGACATGCCCTAAATATTTAGTAATCTGGACATAATGCAACGCTCCGGGTATATGCATGACATCAGTTAGTAGCTACTAGCTAACTAACAAGAGTCCCGAGTACTGTTTGGAACACAAGAATTTCACATTAAGCTCTAATAGTTAAGCAATGTCGTCTTTTGCGATCAAGGATGAAAATGAGACTTAATTGCTCAATGGAAGAAAAAATGTATTATTACTTCAATGTTTTAACACTGTTAATTTGTTTTGTTATATATGGTCCAAGTACTTCACAACGATCATAGTCTCTGCAATTTCCATTGGCTAAATATGCGCATATTTTAACATTATATATACGTCTTCCATTTAATTAGGAGCGAATTGGAGGCATATATAGTACACTGCATTACTAGTACCCCAGATGTTTGTTGATTGCCTGAAATCCTGACCTGAAAGTATGTTTGTTGATTGCCTGATTGGTGCCATGTCCCTGCAGAAAAAAATATTTCTTATATTCATTTCAACGCATGCATGCCGACCAAACACACAGAGGTAGGACTAAGTACTACGCATATATTCCAAACGGACAAGCTTACAAAACTAGTGGGGAACTGGGGATCACATGTAACTTGTGGCACAGTCCTAGCTATCTAGAGTAGCCTGTACCAACTTTGAACGGACAAGCAAATGTTGACAACCAAACAAATCAAACGTTTTATAGCCACAAATTAGCTGAAAGAAGACATGCATACATCCAAATTGATTTTCCTTGATCCCAAAAACATATAGTTGCTAAAACACCCAATAAACAGAGAAGAAATGGTGCCAAAACATATATATGGTATATCGTCGTGGGCATGGCGCACCCCGCAGTCCTGCTTGCGACGCACGCTCAGACCATCGATGGATCGACCCTAGACCAAAATGAAAATTGCACGGCACCATCATGATTCGTCCAAGAGCAAATAAAGCTTGACTATATAGTAGACACTGTTAGCAGCTTTAATTTAATAGATTAATGGATGATGATGATTGGTGCGTGAAACAACATATAAGAGCCGCATCTACATGCATGCACAGGACAGCCTTTACAGATGGGTGTATGAATTTTGTATAACCGCTTTGTTGTTGGTGAGCATCTCTCTTTATCACAACTTTTATTTATTGTGCAAGTAATAAGATTAAGTACATAATGGATATATAGTATATATGATGCTCAGCTTTTACGGTACGTGTCGGGGACGGTCATTAGGGGTCTCATAACTAAGGGGATAATCACCCTCGTTAAACGCAAACCACCCGAGGAGTGTTTCCCGAGCCCTGGCCACAGGACACCAAGGGCCCACGGCCTGCCACGGCCCAGCAGCGGCCTGCACCAAGAAGGCCCGCTTGGTGACCTCGCTCGAGGGCTCCGGTCCCTCGAGCGGATTTCCGTCCCGCTCGAGGGCTCCGGTCCCTCGAGTGGACTTCCGTCTCGCTCGAGGGCTCCGGCCCCTCAAGCGGATTTCCGCCACGCTCGGGGGCTCCGACCCCTCGAGCAGATTTCCGCCTCGCTCGAGGGGTCCGGACCCTCTCAAGCGGACAGCCGCCCCCATTCCGCCCGACGGCGGCATTTAATGCCCAGCCCCACGGCGGGACGCCGAAGTCAAGGGTGAATCTTCCCCCACGCCGCGCATCTGACATGGTCAGAGCGCCTGACACCACCGCAGTGCGGCCTAACCCGCCACTGTGTAGCCATCCCCGGCACTGTGCAGGCGCCGCACGGCCCTGTGCAGACAAGCAGGGGTCATTCCCTAGCACTATACCACCTGCTCCCGTCCTCCCCTACAGCAAGACCCTCGAACGGGCATGGGGTCACCCTCGAAGGGTGAACGGGCGGTGAGCGGGCGTGCGCCCCGACTGACGCCGCCGTACGGGCGACGTGCGCCACGTCCCCTCCGCCAACTCCGGCGCCGCATGGCCATCCCGGCCGCTGTGTGGCCATCTCGGACGCTGTGCGGCCATCCCCAGCACTGTGCCACCACTCCTGCCACTGTGCGACAGCACGCAGCACTGTGCGGACAGGCCGGTGACGCGCCGCAGTCCCGCACCACCAACTCCGGTCCTTCCCCCGGTGGCTAGGCCCTCGATTCAGCAGGGGCAGCCCCTCGAAGTCAAAGCAGGACAGGTCATAGTGACCGCCACGCCGCCCGCAGAAGCCGGAGGGCGCCACCGACTCGCGCCAGGAACCATGACGTGCGGGACAAGACCGTCGGCGCCATACTAGATAGTACGCAGCCACTGTGCTGGCTGCCATCATTGTAGCTGCCCTCCCTTGGCCTATAAAAGGGAAAGGCAGAGCCCCCTGCGCGGGGACGACTCTCACTCACCCGCACACGACACATTACCACGTTCCAGATATTGGCACTCGCCTCAATCACCTTAGTAGGGACTTGGGGGGATTTCCTCCTCTCCCGCCTTGCTTGTAGCTCCCCTCTACAGGCACCACCGGTGCAAGCTAATACAGTGCGCAAGCACACCCTGCTGGACGTACGGCCGCGTGGCCGGAACCAGGATAAAACCCGTGCATCCTTAGCTTAGCACCGCCCATCGAGAAGCAGATCCCAGCGCAAATCACTAGTTGGTGCCGGTGCTAATCCGGACACCGACAGTTGGCGCGCCAGGTAGGGGAGCGCTGTGATCGTCCACCCGCTTTCTCGATGGTGATCGTCACCGAGCAGACGTCGGAGAGGCCCGCCTGGGGCGAATCCGACTCGTTCCCGGCCGGATTCGAGATCTGGTTTGGGAGCATCCACTACCAGGCGACTGGCAACGGCTACCACATGCGCATCCTCAACAGGGACGCGCTCAAGGCGGCGCCGCCCGGAACGGCGGCTGCCCCAATGCCGGCGGTGTTCCCACCGCCACCCCGACGCCGCAAGCGTTCGGGGAAGCGCTCACGGCGAGCGCGCACGGCGCGGCGCCAAGCGGCGGACGCTGGCTCCCCCCAGGGGGTCGAAGCCGGCGAGCTCCCACCCGTCGGAGCAGAGCAAGGCGACGCGCCTCCACCGGCGAACTCCACGGCGCGCCCCGCGGGAGGGGCCGTGGCTGCGCAGCCACGATTCCCCCACGGGATGCGCGGCGCCACCATGGCATATTCTTCGTCGGCCGGCACCGACCTGGCTGCATACGAGGGCCTTCCGGACCACCACTTCATGTCCATCCGGAACCTTATCGCCACCTCGCCCGACGATTCCTACCGCGACACCGACGGAGAGGAGTACGGATACAGGCGCGGGGCGCCGGAGTGGGACTACTCCGGACTGCGGGACCCCGACGCTTTCAGGCGGTTCCAGGCCGCGGCAGACTACTGCCTCACCTGCTCCGACGACTCCAGCGAGGGAGATTATGATCCCACTCGCGAATGCTTCGTCGTCGTCCTCGGCGAGGGCGAAGACGAGGGAGGCGGAGCAGGCGATGCTGCGGTCCGCAACACTGTGGCAGTAACCCCACCGGTGGGGGCGACACCACCGCCACCTGACACGCCGCGCGCCGCGCAGATGGCCCAACTTCGCGAGCTGGAAGCGAAGCTGAACGCAGAGCGCGAGCAGCTGCGACAGCTGAAAGCCACGCTCGAAAAAGACAAGGCCGGCCCCTCGACATCAGGGGCGTGTGCTGCGGGACGCGTGGCCCGCGAGCGCATCAACGCCGACGCCGACGTAGACGAGATGCCAAACCTGGCAAGGGCCAGCCAGAAGCTCGTGGCTGCGACAACTATGATTCGGGCCATGCCCGAGCCGTCGACGCCCGAGGGACGTAACCTGCGCCGCGAGGCGCAGGCCCTCATCGAGCAGGCTGCGGTGCAGCAAGCCGAAAGCTCCGCATCCCGCATGCGCCATCAGTCTGTCACGAAGGCTGGTGGGGGCGGCAGGGACCAGGAGGCATCGGTTCATACTCCGCACCGAGCTCCTACCGTCCACGAAGGCAACCAGAGGACCCCTGCCAAGGATCGGATTCGGGATACGTGCGGCGCGGCCAACGACGGCGACGCCCGCAACATCCTGAACAAGAAGAAGCAGGATGCCACTCCGTCGCACGGCTACAACCCACGGCGCGGGGGACGGTACGACAGCCGGGAGGACAAGAGCCCGTCGCCGGAGCCGCCAGGCACGCGTGTGTTCGGCCGCGCGATCCGCACGGCCTCGATTCCCCCGCGCTTCCACCAGCCGACGACCGTGAGCAAGTACTCGGGGGAGACGGACCCCCGGGTGTGGCTCAACGACTACCACCTAGCGTGCCAGCTAGGCGGCACCACTGACGATGCCATGATCATCCGCAACCTACCGCTTCACTTGGCAGACTCCGCGCGGACTTGGCTCGAGCACCTGCCCGCGAACCAGATCCACGACTGGGACGACCTGGTCAGGACGTTTGTGGGCAACTTCCAGGGCACGTACGTGCGCCCCGGGAACTCCTGGGACCTCCGAGGCTGCTCCCAGAAGGCTGGTGAGTCCTTGAGGGATTTCATCCGCTGCTTCTCCAAGCGCTGCACCGAGCTTCCGAGCGTCGGTGAGTCCGAGGTCGTGCATGCCTTCTTGGAGGGCACGACTTGCCGGGACCTGGTGCGCGAGTTGGGGCGGAACCCTCCCACCAGCGTCAACGAGTTGTTCGACATCGCCACCAGCTACGCTTCCGGGGAGGAGGCAGTGGGGGCGATCTTCGACGGCAAAAAGGGCAAGCGGGCCGAGGAGGCGCCCGCGGAGGGCAGCAAGCCCAAGGAGCCCTCGAAGAAGCAGAAGCAGGGCAAGAAAGGCAAGAAGAACCAGGGCAAGAAGCCCATGGAACAAGATGAGGGCCCCGAAGAGGTCAACGCGATCGACGCCGCCAACAAGGGGGCTCGAGGTCCCCCTCGAGGCGGGGTCTTCGACGACATGCTGAAGAAGCCCTGCCCGTACCACAAGACCCCTGTCGCTCACACCCTCGAGCAGTGCGACATGCTCAAGAAGTACTACAGCTGCGTCGCCGCAAAGGAGGACAACGCCAAGAAGGATACGAGTGACGGGGGCAAGGATGGTTTCCCGGAGGTGGAGAACGTGTTCTTCATCTTCGGGGGGCCTACCGTCGATATGACGTCGCGGCAGCGCAGGCGTGAACGTCGAGAGGTCTACTCCGTTCACCCGACCGTGCCGTCATACCTTGACTGGTCGGAGGAGACGATCTCCTTCGGCTGTGAAGACCACCCGGATCACATCCCCAATCCGGGACAATACCCGCTTGTTGTCGACCCCATCATCGGCAACACACGGTTCTCCAAGGTGTTGATGGACGGAGGCAGCAGCCTCAACATCATGTACTCCTCCACCCTGGAGCTCATGGGGATTGGGTTGGACAAGCTGCGGCCCAGCAAGTCGCCGTTCCACGGCGTTGCGCCGGGCAAGCGAGTCCAGCCTCTCGGGCAGATCGACCTGCCCGTCTGCTTCGGCACACCGAGCAACTTCCGCAAGGAGGTCCTCACCTTCGAGGTGGTGGGGTTTCGGGGAGCGTACCACGCCATCCTTGGCCGGCCCTGCTACGCCAAGTTCATGGCGGTCCCGAACTACACTTACCTGAAGCTCAAGATGCCGGGGCCCAAAGGCGTCATCACGGTGGGCCCATCATTCGAACACGCATTCGAGTGCGACGTCGAGTGCGTTGAGCGCGCTGAGGCGCTTGCGCATGACGAGGCCCTCGTGGCGGACCTGGAGAAGCTGGCCAACGAGGCCCTCGACTCCACCAACAAGCACGCCGGCAGCTTCGAGGCCGCGGAGCACACCAAGGTTGTACCCCTCGACCCCAGTGCCCCCGAGGAAAAGGTGCTGAGGGTCAGCTCCACCCTCGACCCGAAATAGGAAGTGGTGCTCGTCAACTTTCTCCGCGCCAACACTGACATCTTTGCGTGGAGTCCCGCGGACATGCCGGGCATTCCGAGGGAGGTCGCCGAGCACTCACTTGATATCCTGCCCAACTCCAAGCCGGTATCTCAGCGTCTGCGACGATTTGACGAAGAGAAACGCCGGGCGATCGGAGAGGAGCTGCGAAAGCTCTTAGAGGTCGGGTTCATCAAGGAGGTGTTTCATCCAGTGTGGCTAGCTAATCCTGTACTAGTTAAGAAAAAGAATGGGAAGTGGCGGATGTGCATAGATTATACCGGTTTAAATAAAGCATGTCCCAAAGTTCCTTTTCCTTTGCCACGGATTGATCAAATAGTTGATTCCACCGCGGGGTGTGAGTTGCTATGCTTCCTTGATGCGTATTTCGGTTACCACCAAATTAAGATGAAGGAGTCCGACCAGCTCGCGACCTCCTTTATCACACCGTTTGGAATGTTTTGCTACGTGACTATGCCGTTCGGTCTCCGAAACGCTGGGGCAACATACCAGCGATGTATGCTCCACGTCTTCGGGGATCACATCGGGCGGACCGTTGAGGCATACGTTGACGGCATCATAGTAAAATCCAGGAAGGCGGACGACCTGGTGAACGACTTACGCATTGCGTTCGATTGCCTCCGGGCGAACGGGGTTAAGTTAAACCCTGAAAAATGCGTCTTCGGGGTGCCGCGAAGCATGCTCTTGGGTTACATTGTCTCCCAGCGAGGCATAGAGCCCAACCCGGAGAAGGTATCGGCCCTTGAGCGGATGGGGCCGATACGCGATCTGAAGGGAATACAAAGGGTCCTGGGCTGCCTCGCAGCTCTGAGTCGCTTCATCTCACGTCTCGGTGAGAAGGGCTTACCCCTGTACCGACTTCTTCGAAAGAGCGAGCGTTTCTCCTGGACCGTCGAGGCCCAGGAGGCCCTCGACAAGTTATAGGCAACACTTGCCCACGCTTCGATACTGACCCCGCCCCAGGAAGGTGAACCTTTGTATCTCTACGTCGCCGCCACGACCCAAGTGGTCAGTGCGGTCATCGTAGTGGAGAGAACGGAGGAGGGCCACGCCCTGCGTGTCCAGAGGCCGGTCTACTACATCAGCGAAGTGTTGTCGGACACCAAGACGCGATACCCCCAGATCCAGAAGCTGCTCTATGCGGTGGTGCTCGCGCGGCGCAAGCTGCGGCATTACTTCGAGGCCCATCCTGTCACCGTGGTGTCTTCCTTCCCTTTAGGGGAGATTGTGCACAATCAGGACGTCTCGGGCAGGATAGCTAAGTGGTCCGTGGAGCTCATGGGTGAAGCTCTCACCTACGCACCACGAAAGGCGATCAAATCGCAGATCTTGGCAGATTTCGTAGCTGAGTGGACCGACATTCAGTTACCCACCCCTCAGATCCAAGCTGAGTGCTGGACCATGTACTTTGATGGTTCGGTGATGAAAACGGGCGCAGGCGCGGGCCTGCTCTTCGTTTCGCCCCTTGGAGAGCACATGCGGTACTTGGTGCGCTTGCACTTCCCCGCGTCGAATAACATGGCGGAGTACGAGGCACTCCTCAGCGGCCTGCGCATCGCCATCGAGCTCGGCATCAAGCGCCTTGACATCCGGGGAGATTCTCAGCTGGTCATCGACCAGGTGATGAAGAACGCGAGCTGCCACGACGAGAAGATGGAGGCGTACTGCGCCGCAGTGCGTAAACTCGAGGACAAGTTCCTTGGCTTCGAGCTCAATCACATCGCGCGCAAGTACAACGAGGAGGCGGACGAGCTGGCCAAGATTGCTTCGGGGCGGATCACCGTTCCCCCGAACGTTTTCGCCCGCGACCTCGCCAAGCCCTCTATTGACCTCGACAGACCCGCTGAAGCTTCCGGAAAAGCCTCGGGGGCTGGCCCCTCGAGGGCCACGGGCGCCGAGCCCATGGACGAGGACCCCTCGAACGGGGAACTCGAGAACTCGGACCTCGAAGGGTCCCAGGCGGACGAGGCCGAGGTGATGGAGATCGACGACTTCCCGCCCCCTCCGCGGGACTGGCGCGACGAGTACCTCGCCTGGTTAGACCGAGGGGAGCTACCCCCGGATCGGACCGAGGCGAGGCGTATCGCCAGGAAGGCCAAGTCTTTCGTCGTCATCGACGCCGAGCTGTACAAGCGCAGCGCCTCAGGGATCATGCAGCGGTGCATCTCCATCCCTGAGGGTCGGGAGTTGATTCAGGACGTCCACGCGGGCGAATGCGGTCACCATGCCGCTCCGCGTACCCTCGTGGGCAAAGCGTTCCGCCAGCGCTTCTATTGGCCAACGGCGGTCGCCGACGCCAACGAGGTTGTGCGCACCTGCGAAGGGTGCCAATACTACGCGCGGAAAACCCACCTCCCGGCTCACGCGCTGCAAACCATCCCCATCACGTGGCCTTTTGCCGTATGGGGACTGGACATGGTCGGGCCCTTACGAAAGGCGCCCGGGGGCTTCACCCACATACTGGTGGCCATCGACAAATTCTCGAAGTGGATCGAGGTCCGCCCCATCAGCAGCCTCAGGTCCGAACAGGCCGTGCTGTTCTTCACAGACATCGTGCACCGCTTCGGGGTACCCAACTCCATTATAACGGACAACAACACTCAATTCACCGGCAAGAAGTTCCTAGAGTTCTGCGACAGCTACCACATCCGCGTGGATTGGTCAGCCGTGGCGCATCTACAGACTAACGGCCAGGTAGAACGTGCCAACGGCATGATTTTACAAGGCCTGAAGCCAAGGATCTTCAACAAGCTCAATCAGTTTGGCCGGAAGTGGATCCAAGAGCTGCCGTCGGTTGTCTGGAGCCTCAGCAACATCCCGAGCAGGGCCACGGGCCTCACTCCATTCTTCCTGGTCTATGGCGCGGAGGCCGTCCTCCCCACGGATCTGGACTACGGGTCCCCGAGGGTCAAAGCCTACCAGGAGGGGCAGAACCAACAAGATCACGAAGACGCGCTGGACTGCATCGACGAGGCTCGCGACGTGGCGGTCCTGCACTCCGAAAAGTACCAATGATCCTTACGACGTTACCAAGCGAACAAGGTCCGGCCTCGAGATCTCAACAAGGGGGATTTGGTACTTCGACTTCGACAGAAGAATGAGGGACGTCACAAGCTCACGCCGCCATGGGAAGGACCGTACATCGTCGCCGAGGTCCTCAAGCCCGACACGTACAAGCTTGCGAACGAGAGGGGCGAAGTCTTCGCCAACGCTTGGAACATCCAACAGCTACGTCGCTTTTACCCTTAAGTTCCAAGTCGTTTTGTGCATATCCGGCACCCAAGTCGGTTGTATATATGTTAAGGTTGTGAATAAAGACAAGGGAGACTCGGCTTTCCTCTGAAAACCAAGTCCCCCTCGGGGGCTACTATGGGGCCCCCTAAATGGTCTCATTTTTTCGCAAAAAACCTTTTTTCTGAAAATGCTAAGCATTTCGCGCCTCGAAAGCTTAGGCAGACAAAAGTAGGGCGCAAGTAGCTAAAAGGTAAAGCCGGACGAGCCAGGGATGGTCTACGCCTCCAGCAGGATACAGCTTCCCTCTTACCACTTCACCTTCAAGTTACTCGCGAAAACGATCGATCCCAGCTGAAATCTGCCTAGGTGACAGGAAAGACGCAACGACATACATAAAACAGGCCACACTTAAGTTACAAACTTCCAAAAAGATGATCTGTTTGTTCACACGAGCTGCTCAGCTCGAACCTTGGCCACGACCTAAGGACTTCTACGCCCAGCTACTTTCAGGGCTCGAGGGAACCCGCGGGAGCAGCGTTCGGGAAGAGGTCCTCCTCGAACACATCGGCAAGATCGGCGGCGGCATCAGCAACGGCAGCATCGGCTTGATCCAGGGTGTCCTGCACTCCATCATCATCAAGGCCATCCACGACGATGTACCCTGTGGCTAGCGCTGCAAAGTCGACAATGTAGTGTGTTGACACCACACCGAGGGTCCTCTGAACGCCGAGACGGAGAGCGCCCTTCATGCGCTCAACGACGCGGCCGCTCAGAGCCCGAAGGCGACTTGCCAGCAAGCTCCATGACAAACCGGTACCCTCGTCGATGCTCTGGCACGCTTCGAGGGCCGCCTGCTCCAGGGTCACGAATTCCTATTGCGACGAGTTGTAGGCCGCCTGGAGAGCTTCCGCCTGCGTCGCAGACTCTCCCAGAGCTTTCCGCAGTCCTGGGAGGAGAAAGGGTGAGTTGAGAGCGAATCTCGATGAGCCTGAATGATAAATAAGGGCTCGGGGGCTGCAACTTACCCTCGACCTGCTTCTTCTCCGTCTCGAGCTCTGCACGCGCGGCTCTAGCCTCTTGCCGCAGCTGCAGAATCGAGGCGTCCTTCTCTCCGCCGGTGGACCTCAGGGCCTCGACGGTGACGCTCTCCTGAACCAGGGCCCCGGTGAGCCACTCGGCTTCCGCCTCCCGAAGTTGGAGTGCGGTCCTAGCCTCCTCAAGGGCGGTACGCTCCTGCTGGAGCTGGGACTGCACCTCCTCCCGCGTTGAGCACTCGCGCGGAAGGGCGGACCGGGCATCCTCGAGCGCCGTGCTCTCTTGCTGGAGTTGGGTCTGCGCCTCCACGCGCGTGGCGCGTTCCTGCTGGAGCTGGCCCTCCACCACGGTGAGCACCTTGGTCTTCTCCTGCAGAGCAGCGCCCAGCTTCTCGACCTCCTGGGTCTTCTGCTCGGCCTAGGTCTGCCAGGACCTCGCTCCCTCGAGGGTTGCACGATCCTGCTGGAGTTGGGCCTGCGCCTCGGTGAGGGCCATCTCCTTCTGCGCCAGCGCGGCCTGGACCTCAGCGTGCGCCACGCGCGCCTTCCGCAGCTCCTCGGTTGCCACCGACAGCGCCTCCTCTTTCCTTTGGAGCGCGACCTTCAACCCCTCGGCCTCCCTGGCCCTCTGCGCCGCCGCAGCCCGCTGGGAGTCACGCTCCTCCTCCGCGCGGAGGAGGTTGTACTCGAGCCAGCCGTTGTCCGTCCGCAGGGCCTCCACCATCACGTCCAGGGCGTCGTACTGCGTCCGGTACCAGTCGAGGTCGGAGCTCAGCTCAGCAATGTGGGCGAACCTCTCACCCGCCTGCTCCTGCAGCTTCTGCGGATGAGGAAGGGGAGAAAGAAGAAAGAAAGTCAAACGAAAGGCACGCAAACGAGGGAAGCGAACCAAGCGGACCTTGGGCAAACACACTTACTCGAAAGACTTGGAGCGACCTGCCCCCGTGAAGCTGGAGAGCGCCGACGAGGGCATTCTGAAGGGAGGCGCCGAGGCCGCCGAACTCCCGCCACAGCTCCCTCTCCGATCTCGCCTCTTCCACCAGGCTTGGTGGAACTCCAGGAAGCCGGAGCCTCTGCTCCCACTGCGGCGCGCTGGCGCTGGACATCGGGGCCGTGACGCCGGAAGTCGACGCCCCAGCACCGGTTGCTGGTGCCTGCGACATTACGCAACCATCAAACTGTACCACCAGCACCTCAGGCGCGGGCCCGGGGGCTGGTGCGGCCGCCACCACCGCCCGACCCCCACCGGGGGTCGAATCACCATCAGCAGGAGACCCGGCCGTTCCGCGGCCCTCTGCCCCCCGACCCGCGGCACGGGCCTGCTCTCGGCCCCGCCGGGTACCGCGGGTCACCGCCGCCCGCAGGGCATCCGCCGCTGCCTCCTCCTGCAGTTGCGGCCCCGTGGCCGCGACCGCGACTCGCGACGCCTCGCCCGCCGCTGCCGTACCCGCCGTCGCCCGTGAGGTCCTCACCGAGCGAGGCCTCGTCGCGCACGACGCGTCTTGCGCCCCCACCTTGAGCGCCTTGACGGGCGCGAGGCCGGGGATGGCGGGTGCCGTCCTAACAACGAAAGGGAAGAAGAATGGGCAACCCAACGCATGATATCAAGAACACGGAGAGCAAGATGTGACTCACCTTATGCCGGAGAGGCCCCGCTTGCGCTTCCTGGAGGGCTCTGGGGGCGCCTCCCCAGACCCGGCCGGCACCCTCGACGGCACCCCCGCGACAAGGGTTACCGTGTCTGCCCCGGGGGTTGGCTCCGCGAGGACCTCCTCGACCCCCGGCGATGGGGACGGCACGGCCTCCCACCTGTCAGAAATAGTCCGCTCCCCCTCGTTCGAAGACGTGTTTACCGGCTCCGGCAGGGGGGAGAGACCTTGCTGCTCCCGCAGCAGGTACTCCTCGTTGTACCTATCGAGGCGCTCCTGCCTCCGTATCTTCTTCTCCTTCGCCTGGGCCGCCAGGCCCTTCTCTCTTTACTGCCGGGCACGGTTGGCAGCCTGCGACCTCGGCGTCGGCAGATCCGAAGTAGGGATGTCGACATGCACCCCCTGCCGCCAGTTACCGCGGTTAGATCAAACTCGGGGACAAAAAACGAGCAAAGAACGGAAGATCGAGTCTCACCAAGTCAGTGCCCGGGAGCATCACGAACGACCACAGGTCGTCGACGTTGTGCGACACCACCCTGAGGTTCACCGCGCGCCTCGCCCTCGCGGCCGCGTACGCTTGGGTAAGCGGCTCCTCCAGCAACCGCGAGCGCGCTAGGGCCGCGGGGTCAGCGTCGGGCTTCATCTCGAAAATGGGGAGTTCCCTCTCCATGAGAGGGATCACCCGCCGGAGGTGGAAGTTGGCGATGACGGTCGCCACGGACAGCCCGGCGTCGGCCAGCTTGCGCAAGGCGACGGTGAGGGGCTCGAGCCTCCTTTGCCTCGACGCGGGCGACACCCCGTGCGCCCACGAGATCGGCCTCTCCGTCAGCACCTTCCCGGTGTACGAGGGGAGCCCAGCGCCGTCGTTGCGCAGATAGAACCACCCCTTCTCCCAGTCGGAGTTGTTCGTCGTCATCGTGCATGGCAGATACAGCTCCTTCCGGGAGTCGCGCACCGAGAGCGTGAGACCGCCGGCGCGGACGGCCCGGCGCGTCTTCCTCTCCCCCGTGGCGAGCGTGTGGAGCTCGCCGCGGAAGAGATGAACCCACAGGTCCCAATGCGCCTGGATCCCTAAAAATCCCTCGCAGACGGCGACGAAGGAGGCCGCCTGCGAGATGGTGTTGGGGGCGAAGTTGTGGAGCTCCACCCCGTAGTGGTAGCACAACCCCCGCATGAACTTGCTCGCGGGGGCGTTGAAGCCGCGCTCGTGCAACCGCATGAAGCTCACGACGTAACCCGGCGGCGGGGCCGGCTGCTGGTGTGCCGACGGCGGGACGATCCACGCCGGGTTCGCCTCCTCACCGGTCGGTGCCAGCTGACCGCCGGTGACCAACCCCTCCAGGGACTGCTGGTCCACCGTCGACCGGGGCCACGGATGCGCCTCCAACACACTGATCGAAGACATGGCGGAAGGAGCGGCGGAGCGCGAACGAATGCAGAAGCGGCGGAGCGCGAGCGAATCCGGAACGATCGGGGCGCGTAGCGACGAGGAAGGCGAAGAGAAAGAGGCGGATGTGAATGGCAAAGGTAAGGAGCTCCCCCCGCGCCCCCTGCTTTTATAGAGTAGGAAGGGGCGGAGCCCCCGGAAACGCAGCGGGCGGCGGCAGTTAATGCGGTGGGCACCGCTCGTCGCTGACGGCAGGGCCCCACCGCGCCGAAACTGCCGCGCGCACGCGCGTGTGCCATAATTACCGCACGGTAATCCAAGGGACGCCGCGTCCCGTCTTATCGCCGTCGCACGTCGCCCATGTCGCATAGCCTTAAAAGGCGCGCCCGCCCCGCCTACCCCGTGCCACGTCAGCCACGATCGAGTGGGCGCGGCAGCCGACCGTCCTGTGGACAAATTTTCGAACACCGGGGATCCCTTCTGATATAAGGAAGGCCCCAGGTGACCTCGAGCTGGGGATTCGACGCCCGACCCCTCGAAGGGATGCGACGGGCGCCCCATTCCGAAATAGGACAAGGCCACAAGGCCACAGTCTGTCAGCGTACCCTCGAAGACGAACTCGAGGAAGCCCAGGGTTCAGGCCCACAGGGCTCTACTGATCAGCGGCTCGAGGCCCGGCCCGCTGAGGGTGCGACGGGTGCCGCAGATGCCCCTCGACTTGGGGATGTACCGATCAGTGGTTCGAAGCTCGGCTCGATAACGGATCGGCGAGCGCCACAGGTCCGCCAAGACGGGAGCGCCCGGCACCCCCGCAAATGCCCTACTGATCAGAGGTACGGGGCCTGACCCTCGACGGGTTCGAACAGGCGCCTCAGATCAACAGAGTCAGGAACGATCGGGGCGCGCGCAATCGAGCCTGTCCCCGAACGCAAAGTTCGGGGGCGCCCCACATATCGTGTTCAAGGCCGAGACAGAGGCAGCCAATCGAGGGATCCCATCGAGGGAGTGCTTCCGCGCCCTCGGCCCCTAGCGAATGGGGCCGAGCCCTGCTTGGCAAACCTCTGCAAGCGCTTACATGGACGTGTCTCCGGACCACGAGCCAACCCCTATCGAACGGGGCACGGACGCCCACTTGAACTATCCATTAACAGCTCACCGAGGCAACCGTTGCTCGCCGCCCGCTCGAGGGTAGCACGGTTTGCCTCACCCCTCTACCATGCGGAAGGGCAACGAGGGTCGTAATAAAGCCGAGAGTCTTCATCCGATCGTCCCTGATTGGGCCAGGGCTCCTCGCACCACGACCACCCTAATGATCGCCGCATCAACCTACCTAGGGCTGCGCCCCCAGAAACGACCGGCCTACCCGAAACGTCCTGGACAACATGAGGCCTCCCCACCTGCGTAGATTGCCGATGCCGGCTGAAACAAACGCAAGGCGAGTCACGTTACCCTACGTATTCAACCATTGCACGAGTGCACGCACTCCTGCAGGGCTTCGGTGAAGGACCAATTAGGCGAACCAGAGAGGGGGGAGTGAATGGGAGCCGATAAAAATTCTTCTCGAAGGAGATAGAGACTCCAACAAGATGAACACGGCTTCCAGCACACGTCTCCGACTCAACTACCTAAGTTGGTCAAGACCACGTAGCCACTGGAGTGCTACTAGTCCTAGGAACCAACAATTCAACCAAACGCCCCAAACGCACAGCGGAAACTTGCACGGCTTGCTGCCTGTGCTACACCGGTCAGACCGATGGTCTGCGCCGGTCAGACCGGTGACACCGGTCAGACCGGTGGACAGCGCCGGTCAGGCCGGTGGCTACAGCAACCGCACAACAAACGTTTCAGGAAGCCTCAGTGACTCCTCTAGGCCCTAGAACAAAAACCACCTCCGAAACAAAACCTGCAAAGAAGAAGAACCCCTCACAAAACCTAGCAAAACAACTCCAAACACGCCAAGAACTGACCAGCAGGACCACGGGACAAAACCACATGGACAAGGCTGTTCCCCGAGACAAATCCCACCAAGGGCTAACACCGGTCAGACCGATCAAGAGCACCGGTCAGACCGGTCGAGCCTGGGCAGCTCGGGATGAACAGCGCCCGCGAGTCAACTCCCCCAAATCCAACTCCCGATCTCCCGATTCGCTCCACGGATTCGCACAAGACTTTGGGGATAGTAGGAACACCACATGGGCACTCCATAGCCAAGTTATGATCCACCAAAACTCATTGAATCAAGAGGAATAGAAGGATTTCCGCAAAGAACGCCTCTAACCCTAGAGCCAAGAAAATCCCAAAATCGAGCTCCTTTACTCACGGATTTGGGAGGGGAATCAAAGGGAAAAGAACCACGAGGGGTTCATGCATACATCCCCCACCAAATCCCGAAGAGAAAGGTCTCAAAACCGCCACAAGAAATTCGCCAAGAAAAGCCTCCGAAAATCACCAAAAAGGAGAAACGGGAAAGACACAACCAAGCCTTGAGGAACCACGCCGAATCATCTATACATACCAAAGAGGTTCATACAAGGTCTAGCTTGCCGCCCGATCATCCTTCCCTCTCACAAGATCTCACCATGAAGCTCTCAAGCTAGTCCTATGAAAATCCTAAGGAAAATAGGAAGAGAAAATAGGAAAACCAAATGAGCTAGGGTTCCAAGAGATGGCTGCCATCCTCTCACCCCTTGGGTTATATGGAGGCAACCGAAAGACTAAAATACCCTTACTAGCTAACTAGGGATACATGCCCCTCAAGGGCGAAATCGGAAATCATTATCTTCGCACCATCGGACAGATGCCCAGCGACCGCAAACTTGCTTAGCCTCGACGCAAGCCTTGCGATCCCAACACGTGTCCTCCGCTTCGAAGATTCCGGACTGCGTCGTCGCACACCGGTCAGACCGGTGCTCCTCACCGGTCAGACCGGTACCCACCGGTCAGACCCCCCGGTCAGACCGGTCTGGAGCTGCTGCACCTCCGTCTTCGGTTCTTCGGTCTTGGCTTTGTGGATCAACCAAGGAACCTAGTGGTTTTCTGGTGAACCACCAGAAACCCCGCGAACTCGGTGTAGCCTCCGCCAATCACCACTCATGACTCGGCTCCCACGTAGCCCCGGCTCGACCTTGGTTTTGAGGCTCAACCAAGAAATCGTCCACGACTTCATCTTGCCGTTCTTGCCACCATGCAGCCCGCACTTGACCCCGCTGGCCACCAGGTCCCTCGAACCAAGCCTACTTGTCTTCTCCACACCTGGAGGCCTCACCAGCAACGACCTTTCGCGCTTATTCTTCTCCTGCACCAACACCAGTCAAGCCGCAACCTGCACCTGCAATACTTAGCCAAGAATCAATCCACACCACGTTGTCAATCACTCATCACACCAAGAAGCGACCATCCATCGGTCCTCGAACCACACATGGCTCTCAATCTCCCCCTTGATGAGTGCATTGACAACACACACGTTTTGGTAACCAAGAGAAAAGAAAAAGAAAAGAAACGACTAAAAGAAACTCCAACAAGCGATCGAAAGCCAAAGAAAAGGCAAAGAGCAAGATCACTTGAAGAAGACAAGTCTCAGACCCCTTAGGCAAGGGCAACGGCTCGACACATCCGAGACAAAACATGCTCAAGCAAAGAGCACAAACCACCAATCCAAAGCTCGAAAACCACAAAGAGCTCCCCCTGCACACATGCAAGCTCCCCCTGAACCAATGCAACTCCCCCTGGACGAATGCATGCAAACCACTTGACAAAAAATAGAGCAGCTGCATCAGCTCAGCTCTGACCGGTCAGACCGGTCGACACCACCGGTCAGACCGGTGCTCAACATGTGAACAGGACCAGCACTCTGACTGGTCAGACCGGTGACCTCAACCGGTCAGACCGGTGCACAACAGAGCCTAGAAATGGCTCGAAACCACCTGAAAACCCTCCAAATGCATTCAGTAGGCCAAAACATGCTCAAACTTCTCCCCTTTGTTGACAATGCATGAATCAAGCCAAATGCAACCTAGAGCTTCTCAAATAGACAAAATTCAACATAGGATGCTCTATAGCTTCGTAATGACATCAACTTCATGATCACCAAGTTTCACAACCATTGGACGAAGCTAAGATAGAATTGAGCAATTTTGCGAAAATTTACCCTCTCATGAGCAAAGTCCTAAACATGAGCAAAACATATCAAAATGGCAAAGCCACACAAACTTCATGCTAGGACAACCATTCTAAGCATAAGACCATCATAAACACCCACAAGCACCTCATGTCATGTCAAAGCCACCGAGCCATGTGCCTACTTCTAGATATGAGACTTCTCATTGGTAGGCACCATGCAACGGTTTAGCACCCAAAGCAAATTAAAATTAGCACATATGACATGGAAGCACATTTTCCAAGCAATTTACATTTCATTTTCAGATTTGAAATTGGTACATGAAATGTCTTTGCGACAAAAAGGAACTTATGCCCCTCCACAAGATCAAGCATGGGGGCTAAACATTCATGATGGCAAATGAGCCTTTGGCCCCATATGATCAAAATAAGCTATCCAACCACAAATTAAGTATAGCCAAGCCACAAAAACATGTCAAAATCATATAAAGGTATTTACTCACAAGAGAGCATACATATGAGATTTTTCTAAAACATAGCCATCAACCATGGATATAAACCAAGATTATCAAAAGCTAAGCCAAACTAACCATAGCTTACCAAACTAGCTCACAAAGACATATATATCATTCCATGGTGAACAATGTATATAGGAGAAGCTTTTCCTAAACAATGCATATGATACAAAAAGCATGCAACCTAAGATACAAAGATGCCTATACATCATGTTACATATGCCATGCCAAATGCAAGAAATGCATAAAGGAAAGCTATACATATGCTACAAAGGAGCTCCTACACACCAACTCAAGAGATCAAACACACACCAAGCTCCCCCCGCAAACGAGTGAAAGTTGCTTGATCTAGGGGTTTGGTGAAAATATCGGCTAGTTGGTCATGTGTAGGTACATGGATCAAAGCGAATTTTCCTTTCTCTGCATTGTCTCTCAGAAAATGATACCTCACTTCTATGTGTTTGGTTTTGGAATGGAGCACTGGGTTCTTTGCAACGCTTATGGCACTGGTGCTGTCACATTGAAGTGGGACATGGGTATACTCCTCACCAAAGTCACTCATGGTGTATGTGATCCAAAGGAGCTGAGAGCAACAACTAGCTGCGGCCACATACTCTACCTCAGTAGTGGATTGAGCAACACTCGACTGTTTGCGGGAAGACCAAGACACCAAAGAAGATCCCAAGAACTGGCAAGTCCCAGAAGTGGACTTCCTATCCAACCAACACCCGGCAAAATCCGCGTCTGAAAAACCATGAAGCACCAAAGAAGAAGACGCAGAGTACCACAGGCCGAAGTCGGGAGTGTGTCGCAAATACCTGAAAATGCGCTTGACCGCTTGCCGATGCAAAGTCCTTGGAGATGCTTGAAAACGAGCGCACAGACATACCGAGAACTGGATGTCCGGCCTCGTTGCCGTCAAGTAGAGGAGTGACCCGATCATGCTCTGGTACTCCTTCTGGTCCACGTGTTCACCTTCCTCGTCCGCATCAAGAGTTGTAGTCATACTCATAAGCGTCGCCATGGCCTTGGAGTCCTCCATCTTGAACTTCCTCACAATGTCCTTGGTGTACTTAGCTTGGTGCACAAATGTTCCTTCCTTTGATTGCTTGATTTGTAGCCCGACGAAGAACTGCAACTCGCCCATCATGCTCATCTCAAATTCCCTGCTTATGTCTTCTGCAAACCTTGCAACAAGAGAGTTAGATGAGCCACCAAAGACAATATCATCCACGTATACCTGCGCAATCAGGATATTTCTGCCCTGCCTGAGGAGAAACAAGGTCTGATCGACCTTCCCCATCTCAAACCCTCTCTCAAACAGGAACCCCCTCAACCTACCATACCAAGCTTTAGGCGCCTGCTTCAACCCATACAGCGTCTTTCTCAACTTGTACACCCGGTGGGGGTACTTCTCACTCTCAAACCCCGATGGTTGCCTCACATACACCTCTTCCTCCAACACACCGTTCAGGAAAGCACTCTTCACATCCATCTGGTACAACTTGAACCCTTTAGCCATGGAAAAGGCTAGAAGGATCCTGATCGCCTCCAAACAAGCTACAGGAGCGAAAGTCACCTCGTAGTCAATCCCCTCTTTCTGACTGTACCCCTGAGCAACAAGTCTTGACTTGTTCCTCACCACTTCTCCTTTCTCTCCCTCTTTATTTTTCCACACCCATTTTGTCCCAATCGGCTTACACCCTGGGGGAGGGTCAACCAACACCCAAACTTGGTTCCTCTCAAAATTCTCCAACTCCTCATGCATGGAGTTAACCTAATTATGATCAGATAGCGCGTGTCCAATGTCTTTGGGCTCAAAGGTGGCAACAAAAGCAGCATGAGCGAAATGAGAATTGTTCCGAACTCTCGACCGTGTAGTGCGTTCATTCATGTCGCCGATGATTCTCGAAGCTGGGTGATCCACTTGCACTCGCCGGGGAGGTTCTCGCCTTGATGCTACTGTGACAACCCGCCCAGGAAAATACCGTACTATCGCCTAAACCAATCCACTTTGGTCATTAAGCAATAATAAAGTATCATCCTGTCGTTAGTTGCCGGGTTAACGCCCGGTGAAATCACTTACATAGCAACAAGGATCGACAAATATGCATTAAAACTCACGCGAAGGCGAGTCCAGAGTACACTACACCAATTTAAATCAATTCTGCCCCGAAGGGGTTTAAGTATTACAAACCATTGTTCATGATAATAATTAAAGGTTCAGAGTTTGAAAACAGCGGAAATAATTAAACTAGCGCAACGGAAAACATCACAGGAGGCCGTCCGTGATGCCATCACTCATCGTCATCCACCCATTCCAGCTCCCAGCCGGGTGGAATCTCACCAGGTCAAACAACACCTGCAACAACAGTTTTAAAGCAAGGCTGAGTATACTAATACTCAGCAAGACTTAACCGTCGGGTGATAACTACATCACCAAACTCTAGACATGAGAGGCTGTTTGGCCGGTGGAGTTCTTTTGCTGAAAAGCAACAAAGAGTAAGTCCTTACTTTCAATATTTTAGCACAAGTTCTAGTTGATTACCATTTCTAAGTGTGCCAACTAATTCAATCAAGAATTATACAAACAATTAATTCAAGCAGTAATATTCACAATGTTCCATCAATAAGGGATATCATGGCCAGTTGATTAAGCAGTCTCGGATAACGGTGAGAGGCCGACAATCGATTGATTTATAACCTTGCAAGGTGGACCTAAACACAAGGAGGGTGCATACCCCAAGAACTACAACAAAAACGAAACGGGGTATACACCGACCAGACGGTTCCCGTCTTTCTCCGGATCAGGATCAGACCTACAGTCCTCGGTACAGGATAAATGCATATAAAAATAAATACACATCAAAATGATTCCAACTTTCTCATACAAGGTCTCTGGTCCAAATCCAAACTAGGCATGCAACAAATACACCTAGAGCTACTATATATCTTGAGTTATGCATTTACAAAGAAAATTAGGCATAATTCAAGAATAAATATTTTTGACAAAAATAAAATTGTGATTGATTCACCAGAGGTGTATTTTGGCACAAAAAGACAACATGAAGAAGTTGGGCACAAAAATATAATTATTTTTAGCTACAAAAATCATTTGGACAGATTCTGCATAAATACAAAATAAATCATATAAAAAGATTTTCTTAGTAGCTTTGTGCAATTTTTGGTACAGGAGCTAGGAATGACATAACACACAACATATCCAAAATTCAGCTATATATCACATGTAGATTTTGATATACAACAGATCTAGGTTTACTTCTTCTATTTTTCATGCAAAACCTATTAGGAAAACCTATGGACATGCTTTATAGACGTTGTAGTTTTCTGCACAAGGAATCCAACAAAATTGAGTTTGCATTTTTCTGATTTTTCTATTATTTTCTATGAATTTTACAAGAATCAGCACAAAGCTTTCACTATTGAAGAATCAGTTTACACAAGGGTCCCTGGAAGTTTCTGCAGATTCACAACTATGCCCTTGCTTTACACTTAAGACCCTAGAAAGACCAAAATCTTTGCAATTGGGTCCAAGGGCCAAGGGAGGCGGCGGGCTCGCCGGAATTCGCCGGCTCCGGCGGCGCTCTCGGCCGGGGAATAGGTGGGGGAGGAGCGGTGGCTCACCAATGACTGGTTTGTGGCCGGAGTCGGGGTCAGGGCGGCTCCAATGCCGGCGTGCGGCTGCGGCAGGCATTGGCGGCCGCTGGAGCTTTTGCTCCGGCGACGTCGCGGCGCGGCCGGGTCAATGCGCGGCACTGGAGGCTCCGGGGGATCCTAGGGAAGGCGCCTGGGCGGTGGGGTAGCACCGGAGGCGAGTGGAGGCAGGGGCTCGGCTAGGCGGCGGCAACGGCGCCGGCGGCGGAGCACTGGCACGCGCGTGAGCAGGAGGGGCAGTGCCATTTATAGACGGCGAGGGTGGGCGGCTCCAAGCCTTCGCCGCGAAGGCTACCCGGCGTTAATGCCGCGGTACGGCGGCCGGCCTTGGTAGGCGCGCGTGGCAGGGAGGGGACGGGCGGACCGGCGGACAAACGGCGGCGCGGTCCGGCCGGCGCGTGAGGGAGCTCCGCGTGGCAGGGGATACGTCAAGGGAGGCGCAGCACACGGACCGGTGGTCACGGGCCCGCCTCGGCATGCGCGTACGGCGGCGTACGGCATGGCCGACGTGGCGCGGCACGCGCGGGCGTGCTCTGGAGCGCGAGAGCGCGACCGGCGTCGCGGTGTGCTGAAACAATTCGCAGAAGCACTGTTTGACTGGCCAGAACTTGAAATTTTCAATCCAAACTTCAAAAACTCTGAATAGCAAAGATGTAGAGCAAGTTACCCTCTACAACTTCTAGAAAGGCTCTATGGTGTTTTGAGCAATAGATTTTGCATAAACTGCTGGCAACTTTGAATGCCACTCTGCGCTAGTGAACAGGAGCTGATGGCGTTGACCGGGGTTTTTCACCATTTTCCGCTTCAAATTTGAAATGCCGCTCAACATGAAAGTTGTGTCCCATGAGAAACTGGACAACTCTTATATTGGGAGATTTTGAAGTGTTTAGGTGAAATTTGGGGAACGCGGCAAAAGTTCCAGAAGGACTAGGAGTGACAAGGGGTTTGACTAGGGTTTTAGCTAGGGTTTGACCAAGCTTTGACCACCAAAGTGTGTTGACTTAATTAAGAGGGTCATTAGCACTAACTAATGGTATTTAAACACCTGAGGTGTTACAGCCTACCCCCTTAAAAGGAATCTCCTCCCGAGATTCGGAAATTAAAGACAAAGGCAGGGTAAGGTTCTTACTGTTTCGCGATTGAAGAAAACTCGGATACTTGGTGTTGAGAAAATGCTCGGTCTCCCAAGTAGCTTCTTCTTCAGTATGGTGACTCCATTGTATCTTGTACATCTTCACGGTATGTCTCCTAGTTTTTCTTTCTTTTTGATCTAGCACTCTCAACGGATGCTCGACAACTGAAAAATCTGGCTCGATCCAAGCATTTGCTTCCGTGATTACCTCTGTCTCGGGTACCTTTACGCCTTTCTTCAATTGTGTCACATGAAACACATTGTGCACAGCCGAGAATCGATCCGGAAGGCGGATACGATAAGCGACTGGTCCACATACCTCGATGATCTCGTATGGGCCAATGTAACGTGGGGCTAATTTCCCTTTGACTCCAAACCTCTGTACACCTTTGGTCGGTGAAACCTTGAGGTATACGTAATCACCCACTACATAGTGTCGGGGTGCTGTCCCTTTGTCATGGTAACTCTTTTGCCTCATTTGAGCTAACTTCAAGTTTTCTCTGATCACTTTCACCTTCTCTTCTGCGTCTTTAACTAAATCTGGGCCAAAGAGCGTTCGCTCTCCGGCTTCTGACCAATTCAAAGGAGTTCGGCATCTTCGTCCATAAAGAGCTTCAAATGGTGCCATCTTCAAACTCGCTTGATAACTATTGTTATAAGAAAATTCGGCCAAAGATAGACACTTGTCCCAACTCTTGTCGAAATGCATGATGCTTGCTCTCAGCATGTCTTCCACAATTTGATTGACTCGCTCAGTCTGACCATCGGTCTGAGGATGATAACTTGAACTACGAATCAATTTGGTTCCCAAGTATTCATGCAATTGTTCCCAGAAATGAGCCACAAATTGAGTGCCTCGATCAGAAACAATGGTCTTGGGAACCCCGTGTGGGCGCACGATTTGATCGACATAGAGTTCTGCATAATCTTGGACGGAGTAAGTGGTGTGCACTGCGATGAAATGAGCAGACTTGGTCAGTCGGTCCACTATAACCCAGATAGAATCCTTCTTTCTGGCAGTCAGGGGTAAACCCACAATAAAATCCATACTTATGTCATCCCACTTCCACAAAGGTATAGTCAATGGCTGAAGTACACCGGCTGACTTCAAATGGCTGGCTTTGACTCGATGACAAGTATCACACTCTGCCACATATTTAGCTATGTCTACCTTCATGTATGACCACCAAAAGTTCTTCCTCAAATCTTGATACATTTTGGTGCTTCCGGGATGAATAGAGAATTTGGAAAGATGAGCTTCATCAAAAATTTCCTTTCGGAGTTCCGGATCAGCAGGAACTACAAGACGTTGCTCAAACCACACTACATCTTTTGAATCCTTATGGAAACAACTATATTTGGGGTCTTCTTCAGCTAATTTCTGTTTTATTAGCTGGACGCCTTCATCATTGAGTTGAGCCAAAACGATCCTGTCATATAGATTGGACTCAGCAGAGATAGCATTCAAATTTCCTTGCTCTACAATTTCCAATCGAAGTTTCCTCAAGTCTTCACACAAAGTCTCACTATACGATTCCACAGTTAAGCAGTTGCAGTGAACCTTACGGCTAAGAGCATCTGCAACAACAATGGCGTTTCTGGGATGATACTTCTAGATCATAGTCTTTTATCAATTCTAACCATCTTCTCTGTCTCATATTCAAATCTGATTGAGTGAAGATATATTTAAGACTCTTGTGATCGGTGAAGATATTACAGCGGTTTCCCATAAGATAATGCCTCCAAATCTTGAGAGCATGAACAACCGCTGCTAGTTCAAGATTGTGGGTCGGGTAATTCACTTCATGGGGTCGAAGCGATCGTGAGGCGTAGGCAATGACTCGATTTTCTTGCATAAGAACACAACCGAGACCAGTACCCGAAGCATCACAAAAGACTTCAAACGGTTTAGAATTATCCGGCTGCACTAGCACTGGGGCTGTAGTCAGATGTTGCCTCAATGTGTGGAAAGCTTTTTCACAATCTTCGCTCCACACAAACTTGACACCCTTCTTTAGTAATTCAGTCATAGGTTTAGCGATCCTGGAAAAATCCGGAATGAAACGACGATAATAGCCTGCTAAACCCAGAAAACTGCGGATTTGATGTACGGTCTTGGGTGGTTTCCAATCCATAACCTCCTGTACTTTGCTAGGATCCACAGATATGCCTTCCTTGGAAATAGTGTGCCCCAAAAATTTCACACTATCCAACCAAAATTCACATTTGGAGAACTTTGCATAAAGCTTGTGATCTCGCAAACGTTGTAAAACAATTCGAAGATGTTCTGCATGTTCTTCTTCATTCTTGGAATAGATTAAGATGTCATCAATGAATACCACTACAAACTTGTCTAGTTCCGTCATGAATACAGAATTCATAAGATACATGAAATAAGCAGGTGCATTGGTAAGACCAAAGGACATCACCAGATACTCATAAAGACCATATCGGGTGGAGAAAGCTGTTTTGGGAATATCACATGGCCTGATCTTTATTTGATGATACCCCGATCGAAGATCAATCTTGGAGAAAACCTTGGCTCCAGCCAACTGATCGAAAAGAACATCGATGCGGGGTAAAGGATATTTATTCTTGATTGTTACCGCATTGAGAGGTCGATAATCCACACATAACCTCAAGCTACCATCTTTCTTCTTCACGAATAGAGCTGGGCAACCCCAAGGCGAAGAGCTTGGGCGAATATAACCTTTATCTAGCAACTCTTGAAGTTGTGTCTTCAATTCTGCCAATTCCTTGGGTGGCATACGGTAAGGTCTTTTGGAGATAGGAGCTGTGCCCGGCTGAAGTTCGATGACAAACTCGACATCTCTGTCGGGTGGCATACCCGGCAATTCATCGGGGAAAACATCCGCAAACTCTCGAACCACTGGAATCTCTTCCAGCTGAGAAGTGATTGCCACATATGAACAAGGATTCACACCATCTCTGAAAGGTAGGTATAGAGTCGTGGCTCCAACAATTGGTGAGTTGATCTCTACCATTCTCTCGGAAATATCCAAAATAATTTTGTGCCGGTTCATCCAGTCCATCCCTAGAATAACATCAATACCTTCCAAATCTAGGATGATAAGATCTGAATGAATCGTCTTGCTACCCATCACCAAGGGTACCTTTCTAGTTATACGATTGGAAACAACTTCACCCCCTGGTGTGGTTATCTTATAGGTCTTATTAATGGAGTAGGATTCAAGCCCTAATCTTTCTCGTGTCTTCCCATTAAGAAAACTATTAGTGGCACCAGAATCAAACAAAACTTTTATCGGCTTGTCCCGGATAGAGAACGTGCCCATCATTACTGGTGCTCCTTCTATAATATTAGCCTCAGACGTGAAATTGAGCTTCCCTTTCTGGAATTGGATCTTCTGTTTCTTGCCTTGTTTGTTGGGCTTAGGACCTAGTCCCTGATTTGACTGTTTTGGCTTGCTCTGCTTACGGGTCGGGCATTCCCTAGGAAAATGTTTTGGGTCACCACATTTGTCACAACGACGCCCACTGCTCGCAGGTGGAGGTGTGGGTCCGGTAAGCTGCGGGGTCTGTCGTTGGGGTTTAGGGAAACTAACAGTCTCTTGAGATCGATCCTGGGACTGCTTCGTCCATCTTCCCGAATGTAAAGCCTGCTGGTAGTCCGGTGGAGTCTTCTGTACCATGTGAAACTTGTGAAGCTGCGCATTACTGGGCATGGAGTTAGCCTTTCTTTTCCTCTCGGCTTGGGCCCTCTTCATGGCATCTTCTTGTGAGATAGCTTTATTCACTAGCATGTGGTAGCTGTCAAATTGTACCAGATTCAGCCATCCAGACAATTCACTATTCAGGCCTTCGCGAAAAAGCTCCATCTTCTTCATATCGGTGTCCACATGATATCCTCCATACTGGCAGAGGTTATTAAACTTTTGCGCGTATTGGTACACCGTGTCTGACCCTTGCTTGAGAGCCAACAACTCTCTCATTTTCCTATCGGTAAGTGCTTTAGGAATGTGATGGTCTCTGAAAGCCTTTTTGAATTCTTCCCAAGTGATTTCATACTCAGGCTGTTGCATGGATTTGTAGTGTTCCCACCACATCAAGGCAGAACCACGAAGCTGCAATGTCACGAATTTAGCCTTGCGTCCTTCTGAACATGGCAAGGTAAACACCGCGAACATGGCTTCAATGGCCCGAATCCAAGCATCAGCATCCAGGGGTTCTTCCGCTTCAGTGAACTGCGGTGGATTCATCTCTAGAAAGTGCTTGTATTCAGTCACTTGACTTTGGGCATCATTTCGATTCCCATGGGGTTGCTGCTGCTGCGATTGCTGCTGCAGGTATAAAAGAATCTGGCGCATCATCTCGGTTTGCGTAGCCATTGATGTCGGGTCCGGTGGTGGTGGCGGCTGGTTGCGGCCACTGGAATCACCGAAACCATTCGGAGTGCTGCGTGTCGAGCCCACCATCTGAAAAATTTGAGTTTTCGTTAGTCACACATTCGTAAGCTTGTTCAACAAGTAGAACATGTACGACGAAAACTCAAATTGACCAAATAGTCAGACTCGAGACAGCCGCACTGCATCGAAATGACAATTCCAAAATTCCAAAACCAAAGTTCCCAAAATTTTTACAATTTTCTGGCAACTTGGTAGGTTCATGGAACCAAGATTTTGGTACTCAAGGGTTAAGCTAGATGGTTTAGGAACAAGGTGCAAAGGTGCAAGACTCAGAGTGACGTGTTCCAGAAAAGCGACAAGACCTAGGTTTACTATCTGAGCATAGCTTGAGATCTGAAAGCTTATGATCAAGAAAAGATTTCTCAGTAGACACTTGGATAGATATGGAGCACTTGGGTATAGATCACCTATACGGAGACTCTGCAGAACGGGTCTGAGAAAAGGTCACGACAACAGGGTCAACTAGACGGTTCAACCACAGCACTTTAGATTCGGTTTAAAGATTGTTACTGTTGTTATTATTATCGGTATTTAAGGGGAACAACACATGTGATCTTTTTATTATTCAGCAGGTGTTTATCATGATGCAAAAACGACCTATCCGTCCTCACTTAAGCAATTAAGCCAAATCGAAGTTAGTGCCGGTGGCAAGGCATATACACGTTTCTCCCTATAATAACTAGTCGAGAACTAGTCGATGCACACTTAGCGACTTACGAAACGTGGTTAGTGTACCTGCAGAAGATCACAGAACACATCGAACCTTTCATGCCAGCACTCATGAAAGCGTCCACATACAATATCATTCACTATAGAAATGGCACCCATGCGTTTATCGCTGCATGGACAGCGTCCAACCTCAGATACGCTCCTTTTGAATGAAGCGGATCCTTGCCTCGCATATTCACAATGCGGAACGTCCACGTATGGCAAAACGTGGCGAGACACAAACGCGACGGTGGGTTCCCTTTGGATTAGGTCCCATCCATCCCTCACAGGACTTTTCTGTGGTACCACCACGTATGGCAAAACGTGATGAACTAGTATGGTTGTGCAAGAAGTAAGTTCTGACAAGAATAAAATGTGCTGGAAGTTAGCAAAATAAACCATAGATTTATAAGCCACCTGAAAGAACCCAAAACTTCCCTCTAGGGCCTCTCGGTCTAGATTATCCTTAACGGACCAACGTGTTTTGCAAATCCAAACAATCTTGGCAAATTTTATTCAAAAACCAGTGATTAAGATTGTTAATTAAACTCTGGTGCATATAATCGCTCTGATACCAGTGGTGACAACCCGCCCAGGAAAATACCGTACTATCGCCTAAACCAATCCACTTTGGTCATTAAGCAATAATAAAGTATCATCCTATCGTTAGTTGTCGGGTTAACGCCCGGTGAAATCACTTACATAGCAACAAGGATCGACAAATATGCATTAAAACTCACGCGAAGGCGAGTCCAGAGTACACTACACCAATTTAAATCAATTCTGCCCCGAAGGGGTTTAAGTATTACAAACCATTGTTCATGACAATAATTAAAGGTTCAGAGTTTGAAAACAACGGAAATAATTAAACTAGCGCAACGAAAAACATCACAGGAGGCCGTCCGTGATGCCATCACTCATCGTCATCCACCCATTCCAGCTCCCAGCCGGGTGGAATCTCACCAGGTCAAACAACACCTGCAACAACAGTTTTAAAGCAAGGCTGAGTATACTAATACTCAGCAAGACTTAACTGTCGGGTGATAACTACATCACCAAACTCTAGACATGAGAGGCTGTTTGGCCGGTGGAGTTCTTTTGCTGAAAAGCAACAAAGAGTAAGTCCTTACTTTCAATATTTTAGCACAAGTTCTAGTTGATTACCATTTCTAAGTGTGCCAACTAATTCAATCAAGAATTATACAAACAATTAATTCAAGTAGTAATATTCACAATGTTCCATCAATAAGGGATATCATGGCCAGTTGATTAAGCAGTCTCGGATAACGGTGAGAGGCCGACAATCGATTGATTTATAACCTTGCAAGGTAGACCTAAACACACGGAGGGTGCATATCCCAAAACTACAACAAAAACGAAATGGGGTATGCACCGACCAGACGGTTCCCATCTTTCTCCGGATCAGGATCAGACCTACAGTCCTCGGTACAGGGCTTACTGGAACGTCATGCCGGATCGCCCAGATTCGCACAGGTACCCCACTGTTGCAGGCAGGGGGACACACAAGGTGTCCTAGGGGTAGTAGGGAAAAGTTCCCTTGCCGTGTCCATCAGGTACTAGGTTTACCGGTCCCATTCCCGGCAAGTGCTTAGTACGTTCAAAAGCTTAGCCTACGAAAGCCACTGGACCGGAGCCCAAATCCCATGCTCTTACCACATGAGCAATCCATTTATAAAGATCTTATGATTCCAACATAAGAACCTATTCTCGCGAGTGACGAACATCACTCGACTTGTACCGGTCCTATAGCATAGCAGCTATCGACCTAGCATGCTAGTATAAGAACATAGGTACCTAGGGGTCATGCATCTAGGGTTTCAAGTCAACTCCTGAAACGTAAATGCACAATCATAGCAAAGGTAATTGCAAAATTTTCAAAAGAAGGGTTAATGATCCGGGGCTTGCCTTCGCTGGCAAGGTTGGCCTTGGACCCTTCTGGACTTTGGTCCAGGTCTTGCTCTACAGCGACGTAGTGCACGTCTCCGTCAGCTCCTTCGTCTCCTCCTTCCGGCACAGACGTACGGTTACTGTCGGGAAGATCTACACGGGATGCAAATGCCAGATTTAATTGACGGTTTCCAATTTAATTAATTACCAAACAACATATGACAACCATGAAGAGTATGGTTGGCCATATTCACCTTGACAAACACACATTTGGTATAATCTTTCTATTAAAGTAATTTCCTGTGGTGCTTTATTATTTATTCTTTTTGATAGTGACTGTGTACATATTTATGTAAATAATTTAAGTTAATTTCACAAACAGAAAGGGGGTGGTGACATTTAGCCTGTAACATGATTTACCACACGACATGAGGTCATTAGGTGAGTAGTTGATGATTTTCTCATTTAATTTAATATTAAGCTTTAATGGCCTCTACTGCTTTTATTCATGAAATAAATTAATAAATTCCAGTGAGGTGTGTTATTAAGTACTACAAACTTATATAAAGCCACTGCACACACATGCACACTTAGGAGAGCTGCGAAATTAAATATACCGAAAATAACAAAAGCTAGCTACCAAAACATGATAAATGCATATAAAAATAAATACACATCAAAATGATTCCAACTTTCTCATACAAGGTCTCTGGTCCAAATCCAAACTAGGCATGCAACAAATACACCTAGAGCTACTATATATCTTGAGTTATGCATTTACAAATAAAATTAGGCATAATTCAAGAATAAATATTTTTGTCAAAACTAAAATTGTGATTAATTCACCAGAGGTGAATTTTGGCACAAAAAGACAACATGCATAAGTTGGGCACAAAAATCTAATTATTTTTAGCTACAAAAATCATTTGGACAGATTCTGCATAAATACAAAATAAATCATATAAAAAGATTTACTCAGTAACTTTGTGCCATTTTTGGTACAGGAGCTAGCAATGATATAACACACAACATATCCAAAATTCAGATATATATCACATGTATATTTTGATATACAACAGATCTAGGTTTTACCTTCTTCTATTTTTCATGCAAAACCTATCAGGCAAAACTATGAACATGCTTTATACAAGTTGTATTTTTCTTCACAAGGAATCCAAAAAAATTTAGTTTGCATTTTTTTAATTTTTCTATGATTTTCTATGAATTTTACAAGAATCAACACAAAGCTTTCACTATTGAAGAATCAGTTTACACAAGGGTCCCTGGAAGTTTCTGCAGATTCACAACTATGCCCTTGCTTTACACTTAAGACCCTAGAAAGACCAAAATCTTTGCAATTGGGTCCAAGGGCCAAGGGAGGCGGCGGGCTCGCCGGAATTCGCCGGCTCCGGCGGCGCTCTCGGCGGGGGAATAGGTGGGGGAGGAGCGGTGGCTCACCAATGACTGGTTTGTGGCCGGAGTCGGGGTCAGGGCGGTTCCAATGCCGGCGTGCGGCTGCGGCAGGCGTTGGCGGCCGCTGGAGCTTTTGCTCCGGCGAGGTCGCGACGCGGCCAGGTCAATGCGCGGCACTGGAGGCTCCGGGGGATCCTAGGGAAGGCGCCTGGGCGGTGGGGTGGCACCGGAGGTGAGTGGAGGCAGAGGCTCGGCTAGGCGGCGGCAACGACACCGGCGGCGGAGCACTGGCACGTGCGTGAGCAGGAGGGGTAGTGCCATTTATAGACGGCGAGGGTGGGCGGCTCCAAGCCTTCGCTGCGAAGGCTACCCGGCGTTAATGCCGCGGTACGGCGGCCGGCCTTGGTAGGCACGCGTGGCAGGGAGGGGACGGGCAGACCGGCGGACAAACGGCGGCGCGGTGCGGCCGGCGCGTGAGGGAGCTCCGCGTGGCAGGGGATACGTCAAGGGAGGCGCAGCGCGCGGACCGGTGGTCACGGGCCCGCCTCGGCATGCGCGTACGGCGGTGTACGGCATGGCCGACGTGGCGCGGCGCGCGCGGGCGTGCTCTGGAGCGCGAGAGCGCGGCCGACGTCGCGGTGTGCTGAAACAATTCGCAGAAGCACTGTTTGACTGGCCAGAACTTGAAATTTTCAATCCAAACTTCGAAAACTCTGAATAGCAAAGATGTAGAGCAAGTTACCCTCTACAACTTCTAAAAAGGCTCTATGGTGTTTTGAGCAATGGATTTTGCATAAACTGCTGGCAACTTTGAATGCCACTCTGTGCTAGTGAACAGGAGCTGATGGCGTTGACCGGGATTTTTCACCATTTTCCGCTTCAAATTTGAAATGCCGCTCAACATGAAAGTTGTGTCCCATGAGAAACTAGACAACTCTTATATTGGGAGATTTTGAAGTGTTTAGGTGAAATTTGGGGAACGCGGTAAAAGTTCCAGAAGGACTAGGAGTGACAAGGGGTTTGACTAGGGTTTTAGCTAGGGTTTGACCAAGCTTTGACCACCAAAGTGTGTTGACTTAATTAAGAGGGTCATTAGCACTAACTAATGGTATTTAAACACCTGAGGTGTTACAGCTACCTCCCCCTCAACAGCAGCTTCGCCTTGATCTGGGTTTGTCGTTGTAGGTGTGGGAGAGGGCCCGTTCTCGATCGTCGTCGAAGTAGTAGGTACATGTTCAGCCGCGGGCACCACACCGCCATCTTCATCATCTCCATGTTCATGCTCCTCCTCCTGACAAATCTCCTCGCCAAGTTCGTCGTCACCTGCACACTCAAAAACAAGCTGACTACGTGGCTGTGTCTCGTCGAAGGTTACCTCGCAAGTCTCCATGATTTGGTTAGTTTCAAGATTGAGCACACGAAATGCTCTAGAATGAGATGCATAACCAAAGAAAATGCCATCAACAGACCTAGCCTCGAACTTGTCCAACTTCTTCCATTTCTTCAGAATGAAGCATTTACAACCAAAGACATGTAAGTGACTCACATTGGGTGTGCGACCGTGCATCAACTCGTAACAGGTTTTCTTCTTGTGAACCCTGAGGTAAATCCTGTTCGACACATAGCACGCGGTATTGACCGCCTCAGCCCAGATCCTTCTCGGAGTCCTATGCTCGTTGAGCATCGTCCGAGCCATCTCGCACAAGGTCCTGTTTTTCCTTTCCACCACGCCATTCTGGGGAGGCGTATACGAACTCGAATACTGGTGTTCAAAACCCAAGTCATGGCAAAAGGTTTCGAAGAGAGAGTTTTTGAATTCCGAGCCATTGTCATTGCGGATCGCTCGTATGGCATCCCCGTGCCTCTCGTTTCTTAACCTCAAGACAAGATCTCGAACAAAACCAAACGTCTCCCCTTTCTCCTCAAGAAAGAACACCCACGCATACCGAGAGTAGTCGTCCACCACAACAAGGACATACCACTTCCCACCCGCAGATCGCACACGAGCTGGGCCAACAAGGTCCATATGGAGCAGCTCGCATGGACGCTCAGTCATCACATCGGTGAGAGGCGGGTGAGAAGAGGCTACCATCTTAGCAAGCCTACACGGCGCACAAACCAACTCTTTCTCAAACCTCAACCGTGGTAATCCTCGGACCAAATTGAGTTTACTCAAGCGAGACAAAAGGTCAAAGCTCAAGTGACCCAACTTCCTATGCCACTTCCACAACTCACTCGAAGAACCAGCCAAAAAGCAACGCTCCACACCAGAAGACTGAGAGAAATCAGCTCGGAACACTTGACCCTCGGGAACGACCATGCAAACAAGGTCCCCTCGAGAATCTAAAATCCGAGAACCACCAGGCCGAAACAACACCTCAAAATCCTCATCCAAAAGCTGGGACACCGAAAGCAAATTGAACCCGAGCGATTGAACAAGAGCAACACGCCTGAGAGTGACCTTGTCACTTACCTTGATCTCACCTTCTGATAGCACACGCCCTCGCCCATTGTCCCCAAAAGTGATGTATGTCTTGGACACCACCGGGACGAGACTTGAGAACCACCCCTTGTCCCCGGTCATATGCCTCTAGCAACCGGAGTCAATCAACCAAACGTTCCTCAATCTCCCACCTGAAATTCAAAAGCGAGCACGTGAGTGAATAAACGACTCAGCACTGGGGTTAGTACCAAAAGAGTAAAACCAGTGCCGAGCCATTTGCTCCAAAGTGGGGTTAGCACAAACCATATCACCACGCCTATCAAAGCTACCACCACGAAAACCACCACGGTAACCACTACGAGGGAACCAACCCTCTCTAGCTGGAGGAGAACGAAAGCCACGAAAGGAAAACCGTGGACCGTTCCTCCTCTCCATCTCAAAGCTACGACTCCTCCCACCCTCATATTGAGCACGAGGTGGAGAACGCCTAGCAAACTGACCACCTGCAAACTTTCCAGACCAACCACCAGAACCACGACCACCAGAACCAAACCGAGCATCCTCACGAGCACGAAAACCAGACCGCTGTCTGTCCAGACCTGCACCGGTCTGACCGGTGTAGCGCACCGGTCTGACCGGTGTGGCTCGGCCAGCAGCCCCACTTGCTGCCTTTCGATCTCCCCAAGCCGGAACCGTCCTCACAATCACCTTGGCCCTGGGCATCTGCATACGAGGCTCAGGTACACCATTAAAGGGGTGGTACCTGTCCTTGTTAGCCCACTCTCTAGCCATTCTCTCCTCACGCTTCCTCTTGAAGCAAAACTCGCCCCTGTGACCATCTCTCCCACAATAGTCACAATGAAACCGCACGGGCTTAGGTTTAGGCTTGGGATGGGGCTGTTCACTTGGTTTCTCTCCACTCGGCTTCTCACTCTTCTTCTCTCCTTCCTCACCTCCCTTTGGGCTCACAAACTTCACAGGTTTTTGGAAATCATTTGTTGGGTGAGGGAATATGGGTGGATCTGGAGTAGTGTCAAGTTTGTTTCTGAGATGGTTAGGCTTAGGCTCAAACTTGTTCTTGTGTCTGTTTGGTGGTGGGATAGGAATCTCTCCAACTCTCTCAACTCCCTCACCACTGTTCTCTCCAAGCTTGTCAGCCCCAAGTGCCTGACCATCATAGCGTTTGAAAGCCGCTATCATGATACCAAGCTGAGGCTCCTGACCCGACAACCAGCTCATACATTTCCTCAGCTTATCATTCTCATCCTGCAAGCGATCAACATAATGCGCAAGCTCCAAATTCTTAACCGCATGCAATTCACAAGTAGAGCAAGAAGTGGGAATAGGCTCCTTCAACTTAGCCTCAAGCGAAACAGTGTAAGCATGCATCTTATCAATCTTTCCATGCAAAACAGGGTAAGAAGTACAAGCACCTAGCAAAGCAGGTCTAGACTTAAGCTCAGCCACTTCAACCCTAAGCACATCTAGTTCATCACAAGTAGAGGCATGCTTATCCTTAAGAGCAGTAAGATCAGCTAGGTACACAGAGCAATCACAGCAATCAATCTCATCAGAAACCACAGGAGAAGCCTTAAGATAAACAATCTCAAGCTTAGCATCTAGGTTCTGGGTTTCTAGCTCAGCCACACGGTTCCTAGCATCTTCTAGTGAGGCCCTAAGCTCTTTCCTCATCTTCTTGGCCTCTCTAAGCATGTGATCGCGATTATCAAGCAAGTCAACCAACTCCTCATTCTCTTTGCGCAAAAAAGAGAGCTCATCACATACCTCATCCTCGGAGTCGGAGTCCGAGTCGCTCTGGTGACTCTTCTTGCTGCCGGAGCTACGAGCCATGCCGCAGAAGCCATCTTGTGCGAAGCAACTCAGCCCGCTCAAGTTCTTGGATGACTTCTTGTTCTTGCGCCGATCACCTTCATCTTCGCTGCTACTCGAGCTCGAGGAAGAGTAGGCGGAGCTGGAGTCGACGTCGCTCGCTCCGACCATCACTCGAGCCTTCCTGCCGCGGCCGTCCTTCTTCCTCGACCGTCGCTCGTCCTTGTGTTTGTTCTTGTGCTTGTGATCACGCCTTGATCGGTACTTGCCGTCCCTGCTCGACCGGTGCCTGTAGCCGTCCTTGTAGCCGTCCTTGTTCTCCGTCTTCTCCGGGCAGTCGGCGACGAAGTGTCCTGACTTGCCGCACTGAAAGCACGTCCGTGCTGTCCTCCTCGTGTTCACCTGGTTCTCGTGCAGCCTCTCGAACCGCCTGGTCAGCAACGCCAACTCATCCTCTCCAAGCACGTCGAACTCCTCATCTGGCAAAGACATCAAAGAAGACAGAGAGTACATCCTGGAAGATGCATTAGCGTTAGACTTAGCTCCTTTGCCACCAACGAGAGCAAGACTATGAGAATCAGTCAGGCTCTCGATCTTGGCTGTCATACCACGGTCCAACTCAGCCGACTTGAGCTTCGAGAACAGCTCGTTCACGGTCAAGGTGTCATACTTCTCGAACTCAACGATAGCCTCAAACTTCCTGTCCTATACGGTACGATCCAACGAGTGCAAGAGCTTCACGGCTCTATCATGATCATCGTATGGGAGCACGGCCACATTGGCTCTCATGTTGTTCACAACGACCGTAAGCCGCTGGAAAAGGGCATCGACGGACTCGCCGGGGAGATGAGTGAAGTTCTCGTACTCTCTCCGGTAAGTCGCGTACATCCGAGCCTGAACCTGAGCATTCCCAGTATGTGCATCCTTCAACTGCTCCCAAATCCTACAGGCTAAGTCCTCTGTCTGAACCCGATCGAATTCAGGCTGACACAGAGCACGAAACAAGTAGTCGACCGCCTTGTTGTTGGCTTCGAACATATCCCTCGATCCTGGAGCAAGGAAGTTCATCGGATGAACATAAGCTGTGTTCACCGTAACGTCCCAAAGGATCTGACCCTTTCCGCGGAGGAACGCTGCCATCCGCCTCTGCCACATCTGGTAGTTCTTTCCATCGAAGTGCGGAGGACCCGAACCCCGTTCCTGGTACGCCATCTTTGGATCTTAGACTGGTAAGAGTCAATGAAGACCCGAACCGGCTCTGATACCAATTGAAGGACCGATTAGGCGAACCAGAGAGGGGGGAGTGAATGAGAGCCGATAAAAATTCTTCTCGAAGGAGATAGAGACTCCAACAAGATGAACACGGCTTCCAGCACACGTCTCCGACTCAACTACCCAAGTTGGTCAGGACCACGTAGGCACTGGAGTGCTACTAGTCCTAGGAACCAACAACTCAACCAAACGCCCCAAACACACAGCGGAAACTTGCACGGCTTGCTGCCTGTGCTACACCGGTCAGACCGATGGTCTGCGCCGGTCAGACCGGTGACACCGGTCAGACCGGTGGACAGCGCCGGTCAGGCCGGTGGCTACAGCAGCCGCACAACAAACGTTCCAGGAAGCCTCAGTGACTCCTCTAGGCCCTGGAACAAAAATCACCTCCGAAACAAAACCTGCAAAGAAGAAGAACCCCTCACAAAACCTAGCAAAACAACTCCAAACACGCCAAGAACTGACCAGTAGGACCACGAGACAAAACCACACGGACAAGGCTATTCCCCGAGACAAATCCCACCAAGGGCTAGCACCGATCAGACCGGTCAAGAGCACCGGTCAGACCGGTCGAGCCTGGGCAGCTCGGGATGAACAGCGCCCGCGAGTCAACTCCCCCAAATCCAACTCCCGATCTCCCGATTCGCTCCACGGATTCGCACAAGACTTTGGGGATAGTAGGAACACCTCATGGACACTCCATAGCCAAATTATGATCCACCAATACTCGTTGAATCAAGAGGAATCGAAGGATTTCCGCCAAGAACGCCTCTAACCCTAGAGCCAAGAAAATCCCAAAATCGAGCCCCTTTACTCACGGATTTGGGAGGGGAATCAAAGGGAAAAGAACCACGAGAGGTTCATGCATACATCCCCCACCAAATCCCGAAGAGAAAGGTCTCAAAACCGCCACAAAAAATTCGCCAAGAAAAGCCTTCAAAAATCACCAAAAAGGATAAACGGGAAAGACACAACCAAGCCTTGAGGAACCACGCCGAATCATCTATACATACCAAAGAGGTTCATACAAGGTCTAGCTTGCCGCCCGATCATCCTTCCCTCTCACAAGATCTCACCATGAAGCTCTCAAGCTAGTTCTATGAAAATTCTAAGGAAAATAGGAAGAGAAAATAGGAAAACCAAATGAGCTAGGGTTCCAAGAGATGACTGCCATCCTCTCACCCCTTGGGTTATATGGAGGCAACCGAAAGACTAAAATACCCTTACTAGCTAACTTGGGATACATGCCCCTCAAGGGTGAAATCGGAAATCTTTGTCTTCGCACCATCAGACGGATGCCCAGCGACCGCAAACTTGCTTAGCCTCGACGCAAGCCTTGCGATCCCGACGCGTGTCCTCCGCTTCGAAGATTCCGGACTGCGTCGTCGCACACCGGTCAGACTGGTGCTCCTCACCGGTTAGACCGGTACCCACCAGTCAGACCGGTCTGGAGCTGCTGCACCTCCGTCTTCGGTTCTTCGGTCTTGGCTTTGTGGATCAACCAAAGAACCCAGTGGTTTTCTGGTGAACCACCGGAAACCCCGCGAACTCGGTGTAGCCTCCGCCAATCACCACTCATGATTTGGCTCCCACGTAGCCCCGGCTCGACCTTGGTTTTGAGGCTCAACCAAGAAACCGTCCACGACTTCATCTTGCTGTTCTTGCCACCATGCGGCCCGCACTTGACCCCGCTGGCCACCGGGTCCCTCGAACCAAGCCTACTTGTCTTCTCCACACCTGGAGGCCTCACCAGCAATGACCTTTCGCGTTTGTTCTTCACCTGCACCAACACCAGTCAAGCCGCAACCTGCACCTGCAATACTTAGCCAAGAATCAGTCCACACCATGTTGTCAATCACTCATCACACCAGGAAGCGACCATCCACCGGTCCTCGAACCACACATGGCTCTCATTCGGGGGCTTACACCCGCGGGTGTGCTAGCGCGCCCCCACAGAAAAACATGCACAATCAAAGGGGACGAGACTCGCGCACATCACCCGAGAGCGGCATCCTTTGCCGGAACGGTCCCCTTTCCAGCAAAGGCTCGGGGGCTACTGTCGGGGACGGTCATTAGGGGTCCCCTAACTAAGGGGATAATCACCCTCGTTAAACGCAAACCACCCGAGGACTGTTTCCCGAGCCCTGGCCACAGGACACCAAGGGCCCACGGCCTACCACGGCCCAGCAGCGGCCTGCACCAAGAAGGCCCGCTTGGCAACCTCGCTCGAGGGCTCCGGTCCCTCGAGCGGATTTCCGTCCCGCTCGAGGGCTCCGGTCCCTCGAGTGGACTTCCGTCTCGCTCGAGGGCTCCGGCCCCACAAGCGGATTTCCGCCACGCTCGGGGGCTCCGACCCCTCGAGCAGATTTCCGCCTCGCTCAAGGGGTCCGGACCCTCTCAAGCGGACAGCCACCCCCATTCCGCCCGACGGCGGCATTTAATGCCCAGCCCCACGGCGGGACGCCGAAGTCAAGGGTGAATCTTCCCCCACGCCGCACATCTGACATGGTCAGAGCGCCTGACACCACCGCAGTGCGGCCTAATCCGTCACTGTGTAGCCATCCCCGGCACTGTGCAAGCGCCGCACGGCCCTGTGCAGACAAGCAGGGGTCATTCCCTAGCACTATACCACCTGCTCCCGTCCTCCCCTACAGCAAAACCCTCGAACGGGCATGGGGTCACCCTCGAAGGGTGAACGGGCGGTGAGCGGGCGTGCGCCCCGACTGACGCCGTCGTACGGGCGACGTGCGCCACATCCCCTCCGCCAACTCCAGCGCCGCATGGCCATCCCGGGCGCTGTGCGGCCACCCCGGACGCTGTGCGGCCTCCCAAGCACTGTGACACCACTCCTACCACTGTGCGACAGCACGCAGCACTGTGCGGACAGGCCGGTGACGCGCTGCAGTCCCGCACCACCAACTCCGGTCCTTCCCCCGACGGCTAGGCCCTCGATTCAGCAGGGGCAGCCCCTCGAAGTCAAAGCAGGACAGGTCACAGTGACCGCCGCGCCGCCCGCAGAAGCCGGAGGGCGCCACCGACTCGAGCCAGGAACCATGACGTGCGGGACAAGACCGTCAGCGCCATACTAGATAGTACGCAGCCACTGTGCTGGCTGCCATCATTGTAGCTGCCCTCCCTTGGCCTATAAAAGGGAAAGGCAGAGCCCCCTGCGCGGGGACGACTCTCACTCACCCGCACACGACACATTACCACGTTCCAGATATTGGCACTCGCCTCAATCACCTTAGTAGGGACTTGGGGGGATTTCCTCCTCTCCCGCCTTGCTTGTAGCTCCCCTCTATAGGCACCACCGGTGCAAGCTAATACAGTGCGCAAGCACACCCTGCTGGACGTACGGCCGCGTGGCCGGAACCAGGATAAAACCCGTGCATCCTTAACTTAGCACCGCCCATCGAGAAGCAGATCCCAGCGCAAATCACTAGTTGGTGCCGGTGCTAATCCGCACACCGACAGTACGGTTATCATGACTCTGGATTGGAAAGCTTAATTAATTGTAAATGGCACCCTACTTTCTAGCTATAGCAGCAAGTCATATATACGACATTCCTTGATGGATATGATCATGCATCGTGCAAAGTATATGTGTTTTATCCTAGCTACGTACAGTAATCTCATGGCAATTAAACATATCTATAGTCTCATCATGAGTCATGAAAGAAAGCAACACGTACGAATCTATCTCCAGCAGTTAACAGCCGCCCCAGTTGAGAGTTTGACACGTAGTATTATTTGCACAATAGTATTGGCTAGTAGCTCCCTGGACCCGAATCTGATCGAGAGTTGTCTGAATTTCAAAGTCGACTATGCTTTGCTTGCGCTAATAGGTAGTACGTACAGTACTGTGCATGCGCGTGCACTAAAAATAAGAAGAAAAAAACCTGCTAGTAGTAGGGAATAATCACATGTACTTGTGGCCCAGGGCTTGGCAGGCCAAAATGGCAATGCAAAAATAAATGAAATGAAATGGTATGATCCTCACACGTACGTACTACACGTTGGGTAACACACTGGACGTGTTCTCTTTTGGCCTTGTGGTGAGGAGTGGTCAGTACTATTCCGATCCGGCGATCCCCAGCAGGTTCCTTTCTCACATGCATAATTTGGACCATAGCACCCAAAGACACGGGTGGTGCCTACCTTGCTTGTTCAGTCAGGAATGCATATCTGTCGTACGTACTGTACGTCGTCCATGGTTTGGCAGGCATTAGCAAGTGAGAGTACGCATTTAGCAAGTCCTCAGCAATTATACCCAGCTAAGGCCCAGTTTAGTTCCTCAAAAGTCCCAAAATTTTTCGCATCGCAGACCGTACCATCTCTCACAGAACACGCTTCCTAATGCAAAATTTTTATCATTTTCCCCAAAATTTCACCGAACTAAACGGTGCCTAAATTAAGCTGGCTACCAGTGGCTAGTGGGGGTACATGCATGGAGTATACTACTTGCGAAATTCTCTGAAGCAACGAGAAAAGAAAATGTGACAAATAATGCAGATAGCAAAGGAGATGTACGTATCATAAAGGTAAGTCGTAAGTTGCAGGGAACAAATAAAGGAGCGTAGTGCTCGGCATCTAGCCCGGCGGCTACGCACACGCACCTTAATTATACTACTATACACGTACGTGGGGGCCACACGAGGATAGATCATAGATGCATGCATGCCAAGTTGGAGCTAAAGAGTTGGATTTTTTTTTTTTTGTGTGGCATCAAGAGTGTTCGAATGGTTGAGCTTGAGCAGCCCACGCACGCTGCAGTAGCCAGTAGCCTTGTTTGGAAGCTTGCGGCTGAATTCGGGCACGAAATGCACAAGTTGCGTGCCGCGTCCACGTCACGTACGTTGAACGTTAGCGGCCAGCAGGGCGACTGATCGATGCTCAAATACGTACATGCTTCGTTCGTTAATTAGGCATCGATGCTCAAATAACTTTAGCTTGCATGCAGGTTGTATGTAGCGCTAATAAGCTAGGCAGTTACAGTTTTTGGCCGACAGCTAAACTCGGCAATGCATGCATGATACGTTGTTTGTTGACACAGCACGGCAGCCAGAAACACCTCTGCTGACGCCGATCGATGGTCCGAAATGCCACGGTTGCCTTCCCTCCTCTGTACACGCCGCAGCGCGAACGTTTTGCTGCTGATGGGATGAACAGTTTCTGTAAGCAGTAAGCTGGTGTTGCTGCAGCCTGCAGCGACCGATCGATGGCATCTTGATGATCGACGGGCCATATGAGCGCGTACTACACCATGCATCATCTTGATGAGAAGGCACACCGTACGTCGTGCGCCACGTACGTGCTGTAGATAGCAGCCGTGCAGGGCACGGATAGGTTGTTGGCCGACGACAGGGACCGGCGCGCGCGGCGGCGATCCGCCAGCAGTGCAACCTGCATCCAAGGAAAGCAACGGCCACGGTCGATCGACTGGGGACTGATCGATCGATCGTCGTCGGTTTGATTAATGCGTTCATCGACCCATTTTTCAATTTCAAGTGTAGTGTCAAGGAAACATACGACGAGATGGATCGATGTCGGGGGTGTGCAGACGCGCGCGCGGCAGGGCACAGACCGACGACGGATCGGAACGTGGCAACCACCGCACCGCGCGCAACAACGGGTCGATCCGGCCGGCCACGGCGCGCATATGCATATGATTGCAAGTGATCGCGTTGTGTGTGCGGAACAGGGGAGAAGGATATGCATTAGAATGAGTGACGGCGCCGCGCCACCGGACGACGACGGACCGACGGATCTCATCGTCGTATCGGTGACGATGAGCCAGCTAGAAGCGACGACGACGGCCGGGGGTGAAAAGTACGTACTGTGGCGCCGGTTGGCCGTTCCCTGTCACACAGTGACTCATCACTCACACGCTCCGATCCTCTCCTCTCAGTCATGAGCTGAGGCCGTTACAGAAACAAAAAATATAAATATTCGCAGCGCGAGAGCCGGGCCGCCGCAGGCAACGACGCCAAGCCCGGCCGGTCGAGCATTCGAGCTGCTGATATATACCCGCCACCACCACCAGGCCACCACCCCACGCAGCAGAGCCAAGCGCCACCGCGCGTACCAACCGCAGCTAGCTATACCTGCAGTGATCACCCCACCAGTACTACTGGTGTTGCTTTCCGTCCGCGGCCGCGCGCGTGGTGGCCGGCCGCCTTGCTTTGCTTTGCTTTGCCTCCCCTTCCCTGGGTGCACCTCCTATAGCTCCAGGCCGAAATTAAGGGAAGCAACGAAGGATGACGACGACGAAGGTGTCGGCGGCGCTGCTGTGCGCAGCGGCGGCGGCGGCGCTGCTGACGCTGCTGGTGGCGGCGCCGCTGGCGGCGGAGGCGAGCCATCTCAAGCTGGGCTACTACAAGAAGACGTGCCCGGGGTGGGAGAACGTGGTCAAGTACCACGTCGCCAAGGCCATCAGGGCCAACCGCGGCAGCGGCGCCGCCCTCGTCCGCCTCATCTTCCACGACTGCTTCGTCAGGGTACGTACGTATTATTCCGTGTCCCTCGCCGTCGCCGGCCGGCTCGCTCGCCGCCTTCGTAATAGCTCTCAGCACGCGCCGCGCCACGCAGCTCCGATCCTAGCCCCCATAGCTATATCTACCAATCTAGCTCACAGCTCAGTTCGCTCCTCCGTGTGTACTCTGATAGCTCGCCAAGCTAGTAGCTACGACCTCACGCCATTGCTGATCAGCAATTCAGCACGCACATGTCAACGTCTCAAGGACACACTACGTTCTTAATTAGTCTCCAGAAAAGCAAGTATAGTGCTGGAGTACTATACCACATAGCTGATTAATTAGTTAAATAATCGTTCATGGTTACAAAGGGCGGGAACTAACACGTACAGTGCACAAACTTTAATTTCTCTGAAATGCTAGGAATGGATTGCGGCAGTAGTAAACCTTCCATTGCAACTACACTTTCCATACACAGGTGCATGCCAACATATATAGCTTCGCTAAAAATACTCATACTAGCTTACGGGGCAAATAAAAAAATGTTTTTTTTTTTGCCGAAAAGCATGTATCAGCCGACATGGGCAGCACCTGCATTGTACTACATGGACTAATTTTGAGCGGTTACGGAAACTGTCAACGCTAACAACCGTTGTTTAAACCATCTGTAACCGCTCACTTTGGTAGTACAACTAACAGCTAGAGAGTCCTAACGGCATACTCCTCCATCACTTTGGAGCGAGCTTTTTTACTGATCAAGATAAGCACGTCGTCTGTCTTCAAAGAAAGTTCCTCTTGCAGCTTATATATTAGCTAGTCGATCCATACAGCATCTTTTCGCCGTTGAGCAATCGTCATCACTGCCGCTGTCGTCCACGAACAGTCTGATGTGGATGAGTTTCGTGCGCCGGTTGTTCACTCCAACTCCAACATGGCGCGCAAAATTAGACTTTATATTTTTTCTGCTCAGCTAGCTAGCTGGAGAATAATGCGTCAGGAATGTGATACTTTCCTTGGAGGAGTACTTGGATATATCTTTTTTTTTCCTATATCGATTTGACATGTCCAAGACTTCCTTTTAGGTAGGGCCCTCCAGGAATGGCGTGTCCTCATTGTCCTTTTGCTGATTGTAGCTTACATGTGTTCCTGATTGTTGCTAAATGCATGATGACTAACGTGCAACTACCAGAAGGCCATTTCATTAGCTACAATTATTTATAGTTTTGAATGAAAAATCAGTCACATTGTCCTGCAATTTCATCCAAGGGGGGTGGGGGATGAAATATTTATCAAGGAATATAATCAGCTACGTAGTACTCTCACTAGCTGCCCCACATATCACTGTTCATAGAAGAATTGGCCATGATATATATATCATGTCCCTGTTAGACATGTGCAAGTTTTCTTAAGTTTGCAAACCCATGTGGTGCGTAATGAATGGGATGTAGATAGAGCGATCTGAGGTTGTTCATTTGCTCTTGCTTATCTTTATAGCATGGATATATAGCAGAGTTGGAAATGGTTACAAGCAAGAGAAATTAAGATGACTAGTGTTAGCATTGGTCACACACACTTGCGCATCTACATCAATCATTGGTTGCACTAGCTAGTCCTCCAAAATAATGGCACTGAAAATTTGATAGGAAGAAAGCTCCAAGGCTCCAACTAACAATAGTGTTTTTTGTTTGAAAAAAGGGCTCGCATTTGTATATAAAATAGTGGGCACATGCCTTTAACAATGGTCCTATATATGTTAATATGATCATCAGAGTATTTCTGCAAAAGCGTATTCAGTAGAAGAATAAACAGTGGAACAATAATGGTCCAATAATGCAAAGCCATCTCCCTGCCGACACTACATATGAGCATCCTTTTCCAACAACTGCCGAGCACGTTTGAGGTCCAAACAAAGCTATAATTACACGATCAGTACCGACGAAAAATGACTTGCCATGCACACTTGACACGTCACTCTACAGCATCAGCTAGCACTAGTGCTAGCTAGTAGTTGGGCCATCTCTAATTGCATTGTATTGCAGTACAATATGCCTTAATTATTTCGCTCCAACAATAATTCATCATCTCTCGGTTACCGTTAGCTTAAGCAACACATGCACGGATGGCGGTTAGTAATTACAAGCACGTGTGGTGACGATGACTGGTGTGGGTGCAGGGTTGCGACGCGTCGGTGCTGCTTGACCCGACGCCGGCGAACCCTGACACGGAGAAGACGGCGCCGATCAACATCGGGCTGGCGGCGTTCGAGGTGATCGACGACATCAAGGCGGCGCTGGAGGAGCGCTGCCCCAGCACGGTGTCGTGCTCCGACATCGTGGTGCTCGCGGCCCGCGACGCGTCGAGCATCCTGAGCAACGGGCACGTCCACTTCGACCCCCCCGCGGGCCGCCTCGACGGCCCCGTCTCCCGCGCCGCCGACGCGCAGCGCGACCTCCCGGACTCCACCTTCACCATCGGCGAGCTGATCCGCAACTTCCGGCGCAAGAACTTCACGGTGGAGGAGCTGGTGATCCTCTCCGGCGCGCACGCCATCGGCGTCGGCCACTGCTCGTCGTTCCGCGGTCGGCTCTCCTCGCCGCCGAGCCAGATCGTGCCGGCGTACCGGAACCTGCTGTCGGCCAAGTGCGCGGCGGGCCCCGACCCGGCAGTGACGAACAACGTGCGGGACGAGGACCCCCGGGCCGTGGCGGCGTCGTTCCCGTCGTTCCTGAAGAAGCTGAGGAAGAACAAGGACTTCCTGGACAACAGCTACTACCACAACAACCTGGCCCGGATCGTGACGTTCAACTCGGACTGGCAGCTGCTGACGGAGAAGGAGGCGCTCGGGCACGTCAAGGAGTACGCCGAGAACGGGACGCTGTGGGACGAGGACTTCGGCGACGCGCTCGTCAAGCTCAGCAAGCTGCCCATGCCGCCCCACAGCAAGGGGGAGATCAGGAAGAACTGCCGCTTCGTCAACCACCACTAGAGCAATGCAAGCTTCCTTCCTTGCTTGCATTGGATACACAAACATCTCCTACATTACCTGCAGGCTACGTACAGCTGAAACTGTGATTACTGTCTCGTTCGATCGGTTCATCATTTGATTGTTCATTTCGCTGTTGATGCTGTTCTTCTCTATGTGATTTTTTTCTTTGTTTCTGGTGTTGGGGGATATAATGTGATTGGTTATTTGTTCTATGATCTTTAATTGTTTGTATTATGGAGAAATTACGAAAGGGTGGGCAGGGTGTGTGCGCGCGCGCGCGTGAACACTGCTAGTTTGGAATTTGCACAGGGAGATCATTTTTAATGTAATAAGGCCGGATGGTCATGGCACAGGGAAATCATGTGAGTTGGCTGATGACCCTGCTTGTGGGGACTGCATGCTGGGGAATGTACAATGCTCTCCTCCATATGCACGCCATGATGGGTGTATGGAATATCTTGGGTCTCTGGACGACACCGGAGATCGCTGTGCGCACGCCAAAATCCGATGCTACAGCTGCTACTCCACTAGCTTCGTTCGTAGCTGCAGATACTCAGCATAGAACAACCTCAGCCAGTCGTCTCCCACTGAATCAAAGGAATGCCAGCATATGTTTGGGTGCAAAAGCGAAAGACCGAAAGGGCGCCATGGCGTGTGCAGGGCTGCAGGCAGCTAGGAGGGCATCTGCACATGGAGCCATCATACCCTATACATTTTTCCTTTCTTTTTTGTAATAATGTTATTTTTTCTTTTCGAAAGCAGCATCATATCACACATGAAGTTGACGTCGCGGGAGCTAGCTGCAGCTCAATAGTCATTACACTGGAACTAGCTCTTCAATCATTCTCAGTGTTCGATCACCCCTTTGCTTTCAATGGATTTTTTTTGAGAATTCAATGGCTTTGTTACATGATTAGTGGCAAACAAATTGATGATGGGCTGCAGAGAGAGAAAGAAATGAATAAATTGGCAATACCAAATATTATTATGGCCCGAACTGGTCTTACTCCGCCTGAATGGGCCAAAAATTTGCCCAAAACAATATTATTCCCCACAGGTCACTAGGCCTGTAACAGATGCATCCCTCCCTCCTCCTCTCCTGCTCCCACCGAGCATGCATAATTCCCGAGCTGTGCACAATCACATCAATAGAATTTAGAGGAATTTTATTATTTCTTTTTATGCTTTCTATAGTTTATTTATTGTTTACGCACATGATTTGACGAGTATTTTTTAGAATTACACAGTACAACGCAGGCGTTCACAACACACACTCACCCTCTATGAACACACGTACGCAAATCCTACCCCATGAGCATCTCTGAAGGACTGAGCACGGCATATGTGGAGATTCCCGAAGTCACCACTGACGCCTCGTCGTCGACGAGAACGTCGCGTACCACTTAATGCATAACGCCGAAAAATTCCGAAATAAATTGTGAGCAGCGTCCTATTGTACCGTCCTACCATTGTACCGTCCTACCATTAGACTACAAGTTCATTCACATTTGACGAGCATTTCTTAGAATGATCTAGTAAAGCCCAAACATGCTTTACCCAACCTGGGTTATGGCCCATTGGCGTGATTTCCCAAATCATTGTAGGCAAGGAGAAATGATGCAACCCATCTTAGTGAAAAAAAAATCATTAGAGCATCTCGAGTGAAACCCATTTCCCAGTTCAACTATCATATTGAAATAGTTAGTGAAAAATAGTTCTTCAACACATTCATTTTACTTTTCTCTTTTTCACAAGAATTATTGGAACAAATCAATAATTCACCCCAACTCGGGAGAATTGTGACTATCCCAATAAGACAGTTGGGAGACTACAAAAGAAACTCTCCCAAAACAATGAAAGAGATATTGGAATATATATCCTAGGAAATATTTATTGGGAGACCTGGAGATGCTCTTACTGTTTGTGCACTGGAGGGAGAATATAAATTTAAATATAAGCAAATTAAAAACAAAATATGAAGAAGTCATCAGGTTGTAAATAATTTTTCCTTTCCAATAATTTCATTACTCCCTTCTCACAAAAAAAAAAACTATCAAGTTACAGTAACAACGAATGATAATCAGGTGTAGCAATAGCAAGAGATCAAAACTGACAACTAATACATTGTGTATTGTGATACCAATTTTGTTGCTACTTGCACAACACGAGAGTATGATGTAGCTCGGCGTGTTAGCTTAATGAGCTAGTAGCTAATTGACGACGTTGCAGTACCTCCTGACCTGGCCGGCGGTCCCGGTGAGCACCTGGATGCGGCCCATCTTCACCAGCGCCGCCGCGAACTGCCCCATCCATGTCGCCGCGTCAGCGGAGTTGTTGGCCACCTTGGCCGCCGTGTCGCTGCGGTTCATGAGCTGCTGGTCCGAGACGAAGAGCACCTGCCCGGTCACCAGGTTGCTGTAGAACCGGTTGCTCAGCACGTTCGGGTCCGTCACGCGGTTGTTGTTGATCACCGGGTCGCCGCCATTGCTGCCCGGCGGCGGGCACACCGTCTTGAGCGAGGTGGCGTAGGTGGCGTTCATGGTCGGGTCCACGGTCGGGTACAGGCGGCCGTTGACCATGGAGCAGTGCGCCTGCCCGAAGGAGTGGGCGCCGGAGAGCGTGACGAGGTCGTCGACGTTGAGCCCCTTGGCGGCGAAGTTGTTGATGAGCTCCTGGAGCTTGAAGATCGGGGACGGCATGTTCTGGAGCACCTCGAAGAAGTTGGAGACGGTCCCGTCGCGGCGGCCGGAGGGCATGGAGAAGCTGGCGAAGCCGCCGGAGACGACGGCCGTGTCGCGCGCCGCGAAGGCGAGGATGTCGGCGCAGGAGACCACGCCGGGGCAGACGGCTTCCACGGCGGCCTTGATCTTGTTCACGGCGTCGTAGCCGCGGAGCGCGATCGCCTTCTTCTCCACCTGCGGGTTGCTGGCGGTCGGGTCGAGCAGAATGGAAGCGTCGCAGCCCTGCAAAACCCCATCGATTTTTGTTCATACGTTTGCCTAATAAAACATCAAAATGGAAAGCATTGGATATTTTAATCGGATGGTAGATAGATTACCCTGACAAAGCAGTCATGGAAGAAGAGACGCAAGAAGGCGCCGCCCATGGTGGGATCGTTCCTGATGATCTCCTCGGTGACGTTGCGCACCGTCGCCTCAGCCTGCGGGCACGAGGAGCCATAGAAGTTGTACTGCAGCGGCGCCTGCGCCTGCGACGCCATGATCATGGCAGCAGCCACGAACGCCATGAGAAGCATGGTCCTGCATGTTGGTGTCACCATCGCCATACTTTACAGCTTAATCTACTCGCTGACCAATCCCCAAGCTTTCAGGTAAGCTTATTAGGATATGGACCAAGGTATTTTGTTAGTGTGTCAACTGAATTGAAAGGGGACTTTGCAGAAGGGAATGTTTTTGATGGTGACGGCGGTGTGGTATCTGAGGTATTTATAGATCATGCATATACAGAGAGTTCAATGCAGTTTTCTTTTCATTTCTAATAATGTCAACTGCAACTAAATGATTTGGGATCGGAGGTTAGTACCACACCATAAACTACCTATGATACATGCATAATATATACTGGCTACAGGCTTTATTGAGATATTCCCAATTGCTACTTGGCAGGCGGTAGTAATATTGTTCTGTGCAAAAATAATAAAATAAAGAGATTTGGATGATTTGTTAGGACATGATTCCCGCTAATTCGTGGTGCTAGTTGACACTCTAGCTGGCTGGCGTCAACGCGTACTCTATACAGAATGAAGCAGCTGACTAGCATATGTTCTTTCTCATCGTCGGAACAAATAACATAATTTTTCACTTTGGTAATTAAGGCCACATGATTTAGGGGTGAAGTATACTATTGTACTTTGCCGTTATACAATGTCGTCAGACATTTTAGTCCTGTCCTAATTCAAACTTCTCTAATATTGCTCAAGCTTATTGAAAAATATATCAGTGTCAACAAAACGGAATTCTTGTTTAGTTCGTTGGAAATTTTTGGAGAAATTTTTGAGATTCCTTTCCAAAGTCTATTAAGAGTATTAAATGTAGACTACTTACAAAACTAACTACACAAATAGACTGAAAATCGCGAGACGAATTCATCAAACCTAATTAATCCGTCATTAGAGATTGGTTACTGTTGCACAATGTTGTCTAATCATGTCATAATTAAGCTTATTAGACTCGTCTCGAAAATTAAGGTAAGAGTTGTGAAATAAGTTTTGTCATCAATCCACATTTAATACTTCTAATTAGTGTCGGAAGATTGATATGACGAGTAGTTGGTCAAATTTCAGGGAACTTAACGTTAGTTTGACTAATTTCATCATGAAATGCATCTTGATAACTTGTTTATTATGATGTCTGATTTTCATTTTAAATATTGGTCGGCAACATTCCCTCCACTAATTATGATGTCTGATTGTCGACAAGAATAATATGCATGTATCTCAGCTCAACTGAAAATGTCGGTCGCACATAATCCACGTCATATCTGTCCTGCTCTGTTTTGATATTGTGTTAATGTTTCATCAGAGACACCTATTAGCCACCCGTCTCTACGATGAATCTCGTCATGGACACACATATATTGCTAAGCTAAGACATGTCTGTGATGTGCCACTGCTTCTGTGATGTTTTCATAGACACGATTAAATTGCTTTATGCTGTACATTAATGTTGTTTAGCAACAACTTTAGAGTGGACTTTTTTATGGTGTACCATACCATCAAGTGCTGGTATAAGGTATAAGTTTTTTTTTGAACGGATAAGTATGTACTTATAAAAAAATATGTTATTTTGGTTCTGTGATTTTTTTCTGTAAACATTGTTTTTCCACGCATGGTGTTTTTCACTTTTCCACCGCGATAAATTTTTCAAGAATACCTTTGTACCACCTATACCACAAGTGCAACTTTTAGTGATATACTCCCTCCGTCCACAAAGGAATGCAACTATGGGATCAAACTAGCTCAAATTTGACCAAATTTATAATAAATAATATTAGCACTTATATCTTCAAATAAATTTATCATGAAAGTATATTCTACAACTAATCTAATGATATTGATTTTGTTTCATGAATGTCGTTACTATACTTTACATCTTTAGTCAAACTTTAAATAGTTTGACTCATCGAAAGTGAGAATTGCATTCTTTTGTGGACGGTGGGAGTCCAATTAATCTCAACCGTCATATCCTATCATACTAGTCTTTTTCAAATAGTGGTATAAGATGATATGATGCACCGCAAAAGAGCTGTCTCAGGTTTGAGTCCGCACGTCGCATGCGGGAGGGGGATACCTCGATGTGTGTTAGGGATTTTCTTTTTCATTTTTCCACGCTTACCTTAGATGTACCGAAGGAATCACCTATTTCTACGCGCTGTATGCTTGTATCATAGAGGTCATTGACTTCTAAGCCATTTGACACATTTTTTTCAAGAATACACAGGAGAGTTGTGTATCTTTGTATAAAGAAGATGGAAATTTGTACAACGCACACAAGCATGGACTATACAGCTAATGAAACGAGATCAAGTTTCAGACCTAAGATCCTATACTTAATGTCCCAAACCAACTCTGGACGCCGACGAGGGCCGCCCAACGCTGCCATCCATTTGGCGTGTGCCTGCACCCAGTTTTCCCCTTCTTGCAGAATGTGGTGGCTCAGTTCGCTGGTGCTCCGCCCTGTGCGATCATCGAATGTCTTGATGTTCCTTTCTTCCCACAGCATCCATACAACCAACATGAAAACCGAGTCGATGCCCTTTTGCTGTAGCCCGTCCGTAGTGATAGCCACCAGTCAAGGACTCCCGCGAGCAGTTGTGGCGGCCGCAGCTGCAATGTCGTAAGGACGGCATGCTAGAGCAGTTCCAGCAGACCCCTTATTTCACTCTCTACTCGAAAAGTAGAGGTCGAAAACGAAAAAACGCACTCCAGCAGAGTCCCTACTCCACCCCTAACACTGGTCACACCTCTCACTTCCCCCCTTCGGCCCCTTCTCTTGCGGGTGGAGAAGGGAGCCCCTACTCGGGCGTTGTGGCCGTTGCCGCTCCCGCCCCCGCACGGAATCGGGGCCCTTCCTTGCGCCGCCGCGCCGCGAGCCGCGCCACGCCACGAGATCCAGATGCGCTGGACAGGAGGGGACTGGGGAGGCGGATGGGAGAGGCGGAGAGAAGCACGGGAGGAGACGGATGGAAGAGGAAGAGAAGAGCACGGGATCCCACCGCCCGCCTCGAGCACCTCGTCGCCGCCTACCTGCTCGAGCCCATCCGGCGCCGGTGCTGCGGAATCCCGCCGCCGGTGCTGCGGAATCTCGCCGCCCGCCTCGAGCTTCGGTTGCGGAGGTGCGACGTGCGAGAATGGAGGAGGAGGGGGCGGCGACCGACCGACCTGGATGACGCCTCGGGTCTCTCCGCGCCGGAGCCTGTCCGCCGCGCGCGCCGCCACCGCGGCGGAGGCCGAGCGCGCGCGGAGGCTCGTCACGGAGTTCGACCCGGCGGTCCCGCTGGACGCCGCGGTGACGCCGCCGAGCGGATGGTACACCGACCAGGACTTCCTTCGGCTCGAGCTCGACCGCGTCTTCCTCCGCGGGTGGCAGGCTGTTGGTACGCCCGATTGGTTTTTCCCAGTCTCGATTTGATTTTGAGCTGCGGACGACCTGCGATGCGGATGCAGACAAGTTCTCGAAGAAGAGGATGGATCCGGCCAAGTTTGATGAGCTTTGCAAGGAAGACAAGATTTTGGTGTTCTTCAACGTGCTGCTTAACGAGTGGAAACAGGAGGTGGATGGCATGTCAGAGATGGAGAAACGGATAGCAAGCGGCAAGACGAAGGTCGAAAGGTTCAATCAGTCAGCACGATATCTCGGCGCCGGATCCAGAGGCCGGAGGGGGCCGCGGCGCCCCGGGGAAATCTCGCCGCCGCGCCCCGGGCAAATCCCGCCACCGCGCCCGGACACCTCCCACCGCCGCGCCTGGGGACGCCGCCGCACCCGGACACCTCCCACCGCCGCGCCTGGGGACGAGACCGAGGCTGCCAGAGCTGCAGAAGCCGGGCGGGCGGGCGGCGCTCGGGCGAGCCGAGGCCGAGGCCGAGGCGGCTGCGGGGGCCGACACCGCCGCGCGGCTCGAGGTCCGCCGCAGCAGCTCGGGGTTCGCCGGTCGGAGCTCGCACTCACCCGCGCCACGCCCGGCGTGCGTGCTCTGTCCGCGTGCGTTGGAGAGAGAAGATTCGAGAGGAAGAGATGAGTGCAGGGAGAGAGAAGCTCGGGAGGGGAATAAAAGGGTGTCTCACTAACGAACGGGTCCCATATGTCATAGCTAAGTAGGGGCTCTGAAGTTGGGGCTATTGTTGGAGTTGAGGGCTAAATCTGAGACCCTAAAAAGTAGGGGCATTGAATAGGGGCTATTGCTGGAGATGCTCTTAGGCACCGTTTAGTTGGTAGACATTTTGGTGAAAATGGTGAAAATTTTGCATTGAAAAACGTATTCTGTGAGAGGTGGCACGGTCTGCGATGCGAAAATTTTGGGAACTTTTAAGGAACTAAACAGAGCCTAAACAAGAACTTTTAAGGAACTAACAGGAACTTTTAGCGGGAGTAGCTACACGAGATGAGGAGGTGGTCAGCGGTCTCCAGCTCCTGATCACATAAAGCGCAGTTCGTCGGGTCTTGCAAACCATGCCGGTGCCGCCTGTCTGCCATCCAGATTCTTTGCCTGACCGCCAGCTAGACGAAGAACTTCACCTTGAGCGGAGTCCATGCCTTCCAGATTGTCTTCGCGCCGACAAACCGAGTTGAGCCCTCGAAGAAATTGCGATGAGCTGAGCGTGCTGTGTATGTTGATGAGGATGACCAACGCCAGGTGATCACGTCCTCTGTGGCCGGCTGTATAGCCACATTCTGCAGGCAGCGTCCACTACTGAGAAATCAACCTTTGGTCTTAAGTTTGATTTTACATTAGTACCAAATTTGTTTTTGCACCCGGTACTAATGTGGGTACAACCACACTCTGCAGGCAGCACCAGAGCTGTATGTATTGCCCCGTACGCCTCCATCTAAGCCATTTGACAGACGGGGTAACTTTGTTTACACAAGCATTTCAACCCCGTCTGTCAAATAAAATGTACATCATTAATTTTTGGGTTCATTTTCTCTCTCCTAATGAATTAATGATGTTCCTGCCATTATATTTTATTTAATTTTAGGTTGACCAAATGATCAAAAAGATATGAATGTTGCATTCAGCTCAACCGGTGGCTTAAATAATGTGCCTGCATGCTAATATCTAGCATGACCAAGTTAGACCTAGACATATCGTCTGTTACAACCGTCAAAACAGTTTATATATACGGGAACACACATGCTGCGCATCATATTTGTTTTCTTCAACCCATGTCATGCCGACAGGATCGCTAATCGTGCTTCGGCTTGTGCTTAACATTTGTTAATCCACCGCCTCCTGGATCCCAATGTTATTCTTGTTTAACTTTCACACCCTGTACAGAAGAATACATGGAAAGCACACTTCAACGCGGCATGCATATATGAACTCGCCACTGAAAAAGTCACATGCTGTACATATACTTTCAGTTTTTTTAAAAAAAATTAGTTAGACATTCTCACCATATAGTCGTTGTCTGTTACTCCCTCCGTCCAACTATCGGGATCGTATGAGCAAAATTCAGTTTTCCAGGAATTGGAATCGTCTCAAGTGGTCCTCACATCTCTCCTCTCGGAACTCCGCATGGACGACGCCTTGTATGCACCTCGTAATGAAAGCAACGCCGCCCTCCCGTTACACTCGTAGACGCCTCCGTATTCCTCCGTTATACTCCGTCGTATGAAGCTGCTAGCCACCCCGTCGTCTTGCTGCTGCCGCCTCGCTGCACCACGCTGCCGTCGCTGGGCACTGACCGTCGCTGCTGCCGTGCCGATGGATCGTCATGGCACCATTGATGAGGTGCAGTACGTGCGTGGCATCAACTGGGCACCCGATTCTGCCGACGAAGATGAAGACCCCATGGCCGAGAGCGAGGTGCAGTACGTGATGTTAAAGATGAATTGCATCTGAGAAACTAAGGATACATGACTCAAACTGAAGCGGTAACAAAAATAAACAGCATACATGACTTCTAATTCTAACTAGCGACGAGCTGCATGGCTTGATTGTGAAGTTGCAGAGGGCAACTCAGAGTAGTAGGGAGACGTCCTTGCAGCTCCAGAGTTTTCTTCTTCATATGAGGGATGTTGTAGTGCTGGCCGCCATTGTGCTTCATGATCTCCATCATGCAAGCTTGCTGAGTTAGGAAAATGCGATTGGCTCTGTCCACCGGGTAGTTCTGATATGCTTCATCAACCTTTTGCACAATTTGCTCAATGTTGTTTGGTGTTTCTTTCTCAAACAGTGCTTGGATTGCTGCAAAAAACCCGAGATCCAAAACGTTTAGATCAGGTGAGTTGGGAGGTTGGCATGTTAGCCTAATGTCCCAACCATCAGCTTGAGCAGCTTGCACAAATGCAGGATCATTCACGTCAATGCGGGTCTTCGCATTGTCTTGCTGGATGAAGATCGGCTTCCCTCTTTCCTCGGCTAGCCACTTTGCTTTCAAAGCAGGTAGAACCTTGTTCACAAGAAAATCTCGACTAACTTCCTTGGTGACTGATGTCATGGCCTTCGTTACTGGCACACCTGGACGTAACAATAGTTTGATTAAGTGCCAAGATTAAACCTGGTTAGACAAGATAAAGAAATGAATCATGACATACCTCTATCCCTGTTCCGACTCCTCTTTGCAGGTTCGACTTTGATAAAGGGAAAAATCCCTATTTTACCGTCAAATGTGCAATTGCCATTCTGATCGTATCTTGGTCGAGTAACCACAGCTAAGAACATCACCTTCTCTATGAAATTTTTGCTTTTAACTGTGCGTTCTGGTCTCTGTTCATCATTGGCAAGATAATATTTCTGGTTCCTACGAGTCATATAGAACCATTTTTCATCAATGTACACGACATTGTACATTGGGTTGAAAGACAATGCATTCAACATGGATAAACAATACTTCACGCGTGCTATTTTGTTTGCATCAGTCAAACTAAACTTCAGGTCATTAGTATGACGACGAAAATAGCCTTCTTTGAAACGATTATGAAGAGTGCTCTTCTTCACACCTAAAGCATTAGCAAGATCCTGAAAGGTAGAGCGCTGTCTAAGAGGGATGTTTTTTATGGTTTCTAAATCTATTTCTATTCGTTTCTTACCACAATTCCTAGACCACTTGTTCACAATCTGATTCATTCCACCAGCTTGTCCATTTTTCCAAATGGACTGCACAACTCTAAGAGGGACATCAAATTTCTCTGAAACTGCCTTTGTAACTCCACGACGCAGAATGGGTGGGTCAGTTCTTGCCAACAACTCTAGGTACACGGCAATCTTTAATTCATCTGTATAGAACCTCCTTTTGTTGGCACTAGAACCTGCATCAAACAGCATGTGTACTATTGGTTGTCTGACGACATGCAAAAATCTGAAACGAAAAATCAAGTCCTTGCACGATAGAAATCTGAATCTAAAATGTACAGCGCTATAGAAATCTAATCTGAATCTAGCAGGTCAGCAGCATATGATGAATGGAACTAACCTGCATCTGTTGATGAACCTGCTGCTTGCAGAAATGATAATGCGACGTCTGAAACAGAATGGAGTAGTTGACATTCTCTTCCAAAGTTCCAATGGATTAATTAGTACATCTTCTCAAAATATATACCCCCTCTATTTATGAAAAGTTGAAAACATGCATGATGTAGTTAAGACAAGATGTTTTAATGAGGAGGGAATAATATGTAGTACAACCTCGCTCCATCCTTTTTTATTTGATGTTCACCAACTATTTTAGGCTAATCTCAATACTGCTTGTTTGAAACATCAAGTATATGCGAATGGAGGTAGTAAATGTTGATTGTATTAAGTGTTAATGACCCTTTAATTGTATCTGCTTTCTTTATCAACAAACAGACACCATAATTATATATTAGCCGACATTGTTCCAATCAATCTATATGTCCCCAGATTGTCCAGTAAGATACATGCTCATCTAATCATATGTGACATTAAAGAATATGTATATAGAAAGAGTAGGTTATATTTAAAAAGACACTCAGGGGTTTCTAAATTCAAGCTTTGCTTGTTGACCATATATATATATTTTAAAGATAAGGATCAAAATTATGCTAGCCACTGTATCGACAGAGGATCGTCCTGTTTGTCTGGCTTATCAGCCACCAGCCAACAGTATTTTTTTCTCAGAACAAATCAGTTACCAGCTACCAGCCAGCGGTACTTTTCTCTCAGAACAAATCAGCACCAGCCACCAGTTGTCTGCTAGACGAACAAGGTGGCAGAAAGCGTTGACCATTTAACGTAGACAACGTTGTTCCATTCATATCTTCGCTACGATTCTGAACAAAAGTCGTGAAGACGAGAAGAAAAAGAGGAAAAGTGTAGGCAAAATTAACATACACGATGAATAATACGGAGCAACTGAGGTAGCTGCATTTTCCCACAATTTATTGGAATATTATTAGGGATCATTTTCTAAGAAATTCAAATGAATTTTATGCAATTTTTTTCGTGTGAAACTAGCTCGTGCTCTACAAATAGTGTGGAATCTACATTTTGTTAGTCAACCGTATCATTCTGTCTGTCTGTCGGTAGGGGAGTTCCCGTACGTATTAAAGTCAACAACTTAATTAGCTAGGTACTTGGAACTTTGCCCTAATAAGCTAGCTCTCTTGATACCCTAAAAGGTCAATGCGCTCAAAACAACAAATCCTCAAATAAACTTATGAAATCTATCCTGATTGAAATTAAGCACGTATGTGTCCGTGTGTCAATGCGCCAATGTCAACACACCTAGTGTCGCTAGCTAGCTGCACCGCACGTAACTGCCAATGATTGAATGTAGCCAGTTTATGGTGTGTTTGTAACCTCCCAAATCATTGTTCCTGCTAGCGTTAACAAACGTGCACCCTCTGCTCTAACCTCCTGTCATGATCTATAAATACCCTCAGAAGCCACACTGTTGTCACCATCAAACATTCTCTCATTCAGTACAAGCGCATAGCTTGATCTGTCTCCGGATTTCCGAGAGCTTCAGCTAGCTAGTAGTGAAAGAACATGGCGATGAAGATCTCATCATCCCAGGGCTTGCTGCTCATGGCGTTGGCTGCTGCTGTGCTGAGCTCAGTCACAGTGTCTGCGACCTTGCAGTACGACTTCTACAGCTCGACGTCGTGCCCCCAAGCAGAGGAGGTGATCCGCAACGCCACCATGAAGATCATCTCAGATAACCCAACCATGGGCGCCGCATTCGTGCGCCTATTCTTCCACGACTGCTTTGTCAAGGTAATTAATCAACATTGATAGGATCACCTTTATGCAACAGCCGAAGTTTCGTTATCTTTGGATATTGTGAAAGACAACAAACTGAAGTTTCAAAAGAAAAGGACAACAAACTGTACCATTTTTTTTTTCTATATTTGCTAACTTCACGTTCACGATCGGTACGGTGTCACCTAAACAAACCTTGATGTGCTTTCAGGGTTGCGATGCTTCCATTCTCCTCAACCAGTCCAACAGCAACCCTCAGCCGGAGAAGCTGGCCATCCCGCTGCGCGGTTACGACGCCGTGAACACGATCAAGGCCGCCGTTGAGGCCGTCTGCCCTGGCGTGGTCTCCTGCGCCGACATCCTCGCCTTCGCGGCGCGCGACTCCGCCATGGCCTCCGGCGGCTTCACCTTCCACATGCCGGGCGGCCGCCGTGACGGAACTGTGTCCAATTTGAACGACATTCCGGTGAGCCTCCCTGCCCCGAACATGCAGGTGCAAGACCTCATCAAGAGCTTCCGCAACAAGGGCCTGAGCGACATCGACCTTGTGGCGCTCTCCGGCGCGCACTCCTTCGGCGAGACCCACTGCTCCTTCGTCACGCCGCGGCTGTACCCGAACTTGGACAAGACCATGGACAGGGCCTTCGGCGTGGCGCTCCAGGCGGTATGCCCGCGGCGCGGCGGCGGCGGCACGCCGCTGGACAACAACCGCGTGACGGACCCCAACGTTCTGAGCAACCAGTTCTACAAGAACGTGATCGCCGGGAAGGTGATGTTCACGTCGGACCAGACGCTGATGAGCGATGCCGCCACGGAGAAGATGGTGCGGGACAACGCCGCCGACCCGATCGGGTGGACGGCGCGGTTCGCGGCGGCGATGGTGAAGATGGGCGACATCGAGGTGCTCACCGGGACCCAGGGCGAGATCAGGAAGGTGTGCGGCGCCACCAACAGCGGAAGCTAGATAGACGACTGACCTGCTTAGCAAGTTGGCATGCAAGCGTTGTTGCAAGTTAATCGCAACGCAACATGGGGTTCCTTTTTAGTTGCTGCATCATCTTTCTCTACTTCATTTATTTGTTGCAAATTTGCTCTGTTGTGACTTGATAGCTGTCAAATTAATTAACTTATATAGTTATATGTTCTGTAATTCCTTTACTACCTTTGTAGAGTTTTTTGTATTTTTTGTTTATTTTGTTGAACTTGGAACAGCATATAAAATTATAAATACATGGTGCAGCTGAGATCAGCAACATGCACATATACCATGTGCTCCAAATCTTTCTCAAGTATTGTTCCCCATCATTACAATGCACTAATACAAGCAGCGGGGTTAGTGTCGGCTGTTGAAGATACGTCATTTTGGTCTAATATCAATACTTTTGAAAAGAAACCCCCCCGCCCCCGCGTCGTCCCCGCAAGGGCGACTCGGGCGGCGGCCAAACCCTCGCCGCCGCCACCGCTTCCCTCCCCCTCCGCTCCCCCTAGCCGCCGCCGGAGGGCACTGCCGGATGCCCCGTGCGGCCCTAGGAAGGCGGCGGTGGGGAGTTTTTCGTCTCCCTGTCGCGGATCTGGCGGTGAATAAGGCGGTGTCCTCTCATGAACGATACCGTGTTCCTCACAGAATGAATCAAAAGTATTAGAGAAGTATTCGCCACCTCGATCAGACCTTAGGTGTTTAATCTTTCTCTCAAGTTGATTTTCTACTTCAGTTTTATAGATCTTAAAGTAATGTATCGCTTCATCTTTTGATTTTAACAAGTAGATGTAACAAAATCTAGTACTATCATCTATCAAAGTCATGAAATATCTTTTACCACCCTTTGGCAACACACCGTTCATTTCGCTTAGATCGGAATGAACTAATTCTATAGGTGCCATGTTTCTCGCCTCAGCAGCCTTATGTGGCTTGCGAGTTTATTTTGATTCAACACATACGTGGCACTTAGAATTTTTGACAGAGGTAAATTTTGGAGTTAAACTCAAACTAGCTAAGCGCATCATACAACCAAAATTAACATGACAAAGCCTCGAATGCCAAACATCTGATTCATCATTCATCACATGGTTCACGACATTATCACCGAACAATAAAGAAAAGCGGAACAAGTCTCCGCTATCATAGCCTTTTTCAACAAAGGTACCAAACTTAGAAATGATACATTTATTCGACTCAAAGACTAACTTAAAACCGTCTCTACACAGTAGAGACCCGCTGACTAGATTCTTCTTGATGGTAGGTACATGCTGCACATTCTTCAATTGTATGGTCTTCCCCGAAGCGAACTTCAGAGTGACCGTACCAGCACCAAGAACACGTGCATGGGCACTGTTCCCCATCAACAAGGATGTAGTCCCCCCGACCTGGTAAGAAGAAAACATAGAAATGTCAGCGCATACATGAATATTAGCACCGGTGTCTATCCACCACTCTGGTGAAGAACACACTGAAAGAACTGTAGGTAAGAAATTACCGTACCCCGATGTTCCTCCACTCTCGCTAATAACCATGTTCACTGTCTTGGGGGCCTTGCGATCTTTGCGATCCGGGCACTTTGCAGCAAAGTGATCCGGACTGCCACATGTGTAGCAAGCACCCCCCGGCTTTCTCTTCTTCTTATCAGGCCCGTCGGCTTGCTTAGCGTTGGGCGGGTTCTGTGAAGGCTTCTTCCTCTTGTTCTGGTTGTTCTGGAACTTGGGATTGCCCCTCTGCACAAAGTTTGCGCTTGAGGAGCCGGCTATTACCTTTCCACGTGTGTCCTTTGCTCTCGCCTTCTCTTCAACATCAAGAGTCGCAACAAGGTCATCAAAAGTGAATTCATTTCTCTTGTGTTTTAGAGAGGTAGCAAAGTCCCTCCAAGAATGTGGCAGCTTAGCGATAATAGCTCCAGCCACAAACTTGTCGGGCAACACACATGGGGCCTCTTTACTGTAGTTCTCAAGCTCCTTATCCAGCACCTGTACTTCATGGGCCTGTTCCACCACAGGACGGTCTTCAACCATACTGTAGTCTAGGAACTGTTCCATTACGTACAGCTCACCGCCGGCGTCAGAAGCTCCGTACTGAGCCTCAAGAGCCTCACAAATGTCCTTCCCCGTCTTGTAACGGAGATAGGTGTCCACCAGGTTATCAACCAGAACGCTGATGACGGCACCCCGGAACAGATTATTATCTGAATTGAACTTTTCCCCCGAGACACCCTTGGGAGCTTTTCCGGTGATGACGTACATCACGTTCATGGCGGTGAGCCACAGGGTGGCCAACTCATGCCACCTATTCAAGTTGGAACCATCAAAAGGTTTTGGCTTAATTGCATTTGCAAAGCTAGTGACACCAAACATATTCCTATCAACATAATAAGGTTTTTGGATTGTTAGATGATAGGTAATATTCCGGTATATTTTAATTCCATAATTAAATAGACATTTCAATATTACTGTGAGTGAAACAATCCATGTGCAAATGTTCATGTTTAAACAACAATTAAACATAAACCTATTCATGATTATAAAACTAATAAGCATGAAGATCAGTTTAAGAATGTACCCCGTGGAAGCTCGAGTGACGGGGTCACCCGAAGTTCTGATATCACTCGGATCAGTCATACTGATCGTAGAGTGACCTCAGTCGATGTAGCCGTACGAATTTGGTGCAGGAAGATGATCGCAGTGAAGACCCAGCTGTAGAGAAAGTAGTCGTTCGGAGTCGATGTAGAGGAAGTAGTCGTACGGGAGTGAGCAGTCGCGTGAAGACGCTCCCCAAAAACCTTATCGCCCGTCTATCCCGAGCAGGATCTCAGTAGCAGGACGAGGTTCCGGAGGCTCTGCTCTCGCCGGTACCGTGCGCGCGGTGCAGGCGATGGGAATGCAAAAGAAGCAGCAAACAGAGGGAGAGAGGGAGAGGTCTCCTGAACAGGAGTACCTAAGTGTGAATTGGTAATCCGAGCAGGAGGAGGAGGGGCGTCTTATATAGGCGAGCAGGCGCGGGGGTTGAACCTGGACGTCGCGGTTAAGGCGCCTCTGGTAGTAACGGTCGCGGTTAAGGCGCCATGGTTAAGGCTAAGTAACGGTCACAGTTAAGGCGCCATTATTCCTTTCCAACAGCCAACAGCAAAAAGATGCTTCCGCACCGCACGCTCGTCACGTCCACGGCCTCGGCGAGGCGAGCGAGCGCGCGCGTGGCACGCCTATCTCCTTTATTCAACTTCACAAGAGGTGTAACGAAAGACTACCTCATAAGTTGGATGGGAGACTCCTCAAATACCCATGTGGTATTTCTCTCTTTTCTCTAGCATTAAATAAATGAGCTTTAATTCTTTCATTATTATAATAAATGGCTCTAGGCCCATTTATTCTAACAGTGTTTAGATCCAGATGAATTGACTGAATTGGAGAAGCATTGGGGAAGAATTAGTGTAAATGCAGATGAATAGTGAGATGTGATGTGAGGTGATGTGATAGATGATGGGATGTTTTTTGCAAACTTTTTGAGATCTAAACACACCCTATAGCTGAAGACCAACAATAATCCGACTTTGGATATTGTTCGTGTACACTTGACCAAGCCTGTTTGGCCAGCTAGATGTTCCTAAAGTCACGTCCAATGATGTTTAAGTTATCAAGAGATTTTCTGTTGTTATAGAGAGCTAGCATTCATATGTACCATCCTATTACCTCTTAGCAAGGCAGAGATGCAAATTCATCCTTTATGTCGACCCAGAACTCAATGGGATGCATCTGTGCAACACTACACTTTTAATAAATTCTAAGCTATTTTCTTGCTCAGTTTCGCTAGAACAAGTGAATAGTGCATTAGAGTGAAAATTTGTGAAAAAAGTGTGCATTCGAGGGCATGCTGTGAGAGGAGATATATGACTCGAAGTGATGCAGATATGACAGGTGAATAGTAAATTAGAGTGCAAATTTGACAACCCAAAAACAGGGTTTGAATACAATAGTTTAGTTAATTGGCACCCGCAGGTGCCACCGCCACTTGCACCCATACCAAAGAAGTAATTAAGAACTAGGTATATACTACAATTTTGTAAATCTAATAACACATGCATGTTCCTACTTAAAAAAAGGGTTATTTGGATTCAGGCTATTACAATTTTCACAGTTTGGAAAAACGCCATTACAATTCACGTTATTGGAGAAACGCCACTACAATTCTTGATCTCTCGCATTTTTGCCAAATTCTACGTCTGCCACAGACTCGGGCCCACTGTCAGACACCGTATTTGCGTATCTGGACCAAAATGCCCCTGCTCCGGATAAGTCAGCCCCGACCTGTCGTCCCCATCTCGTCCGCCGACGCCTGTCCAGACCAGGCCGGATCACCGCGACAGCGAGAGCCGCTCCGCCGCCGAAGCATGCGCCGCCGGCTTGGAGATAGAGCTCACGCGGGCATGGAGCTGCTGGGCGTACGACATGTACGAGCTGCTTGGCGTGAAGCGCTCGTCGCCGCAGTCGGAGATCAAGGCGGTGTACTGGTCGCTGCAGAAGCGGTGCTACCCGGACGTGTGGCCGGCGCCGCCAAGGGCCACGACATGGCCATCGTCCTCAACGAGGTGTACACGCTGCTCTTCGACCCGGCCGCGCGCCTCGCCTACGACCACGAGCAGGCGCGCCGCTCCGAGTTCGCCGGCTACACGGGCCGCCCGCCCTACTCTCCTGGCTCGACCCTGACACCGTGGCCCGGGCTGTCTTCATCGACAAGGTGCGCTGCCTTGGCTGCCTCAAGTGCGCGCTCCACGCGTCCAGGACGATGAGGACAGGATCGCCGGAGCTATCAGCACCTGCCCCATCGACTGCATCTCGTAATAAACAAATCTCTTCTCATGCACCACGAATTCTCCATGGGCATCCATCTGATTCTGATTGGTTGTTCAGGATGGTCGAGAGGTCGGACCTGGCAGCTCTCGAGTTCCTCGTGTCCATGCAGCCGCGCGGCAGAGTCAGCGTCTCCGAAGGCAATGCCGTCGGAGCTCACGCGCTAAACATCTTCAACGAGGTCGCCAAGTTCCAGATTGTTGGGGATTCAAGAATCGGATGGAACCCCCGAACATGTACGGGAAGAAACTCAAGAATACATTCGTGAAGGAACTCAAGAACTCGGAGACAAGAAATCTCCGAAAGCCTGTATTTCTCCTCAAATGTCATGAACCTCTTTACACGTGCCCCCGGTCCCCTTTTATAGGGAGACGAAGGGACTTTTACATTTCGATATTGCACTCGGATCTAAAGAATATTCCAAATGGGAACATGTACATGAATGTCTTTTACATCCCGTAATTTACGGAGCTAACTTCAGATATTTGCAAGCTTGCCATTCGTTCACACCTCGAACCGGGACTTATGACGCCGCGCCTTTGACTCAGTCCGTTCGTGACTCTTGCCTTCATTTGTGAAGATCACTGAGCGTATAGATTCCCGCTTCGGAGGTCCGAACCCGGCACCGAGGCCAAGTTTCCCGAGCCGCTAGGTTCCCCGAAGTTTTCATCCTCCTGAAACTGCGAACACATTCATGAACAATTTCGTGAACACATTCACGAACAATTTCGTGAACTCAAGCATCTTCAGCGAACCTTTCCCCCAAAGATTTCAACTGGGTTAGAAAGTTTTCTGTTCATATTTCGCACAAGTTATAATTCATGAAAGTTGAGACCGCGTTCTTCGGAAATCACGGAACAAAACGCACTGCTTGGCTCTTTCTCGTTCACATTACCGAATTCATGAGAATCCCAAAATCTCCGAAGATTTGAGGGTGAAAGGTTTTTACCCAATTCCCCAACACTAGCCCCTCGGGGAAGCGGGTTGACTCCAACGATCCGTTTCCACGAAAATTTCTTGAATTGTGGTAAAAAACATCACCCTCGGAACGTCGGAGTGTACACGCGTCCCCCTCTGGGCGGTGCAACGATTATATCGAGATATCTTCTCGAAACTACCCCCTCTCCCCTATAAATAGAAACTCCGCGTGGTAACTTCGTTTCACCATTCCGCCATTTTCTTTGAAATTTTCTGGCATCTGCGCTTCGAGCTTCACATCTTGAGATTTCGGAAATTCTCCAATGTTTTTGTTCTCCGAAGGTAATTTCTTCTCCTTTCTCATATTCTTGAATGTCATGTTTGTTTTCTTTGATTTTCCGTTACTCCCTTGTTTTGACTTTTCGTTAAACTTTTCTTTTGGGAGGTGGCTCACACTAAAAGCACTGCCAGACCAATGACTACCGAAGAATTAGCCGCAGCTGGCCTCCCTCCAACATCGGAGAACATTCCCCCCAGTGCTGAAAACCCGATTACTGAAATTATTCAAGAATCTGGAAGTCGCGAAGATGGGGAGATCAAATCTGGGAATAATTCTGGTGATGGTGAGGATATTTCGAACGTCGAAGTTAATCTGAACGAGCTTATTGGCTCGAAATCTTCGTATCCCCCAACCCTTGTCTTTGGTAAATCTAAGGTCACTGCTAAACTTATCAAGGAATATGAAGACACTGAGTTCTTTCCTCCTGGTGATGGCCGCTTTCCTTCTGATGAAGAGACCCCCGCTCCCGAGGTCGACGAAGTTGTTGTCTTCAGAGATTTTTTCACTGTCGGTCTCAGATTCCCCTGCAACAGTCACCTTCCTACTATTCTCGAGAAGTTTTCCGTGAAGATGCATCAGCTGACTCCTAACTCCTTCGTGAAGACGAAGCCCCTAAGCCCCATTAGTGATGATTGCGACTTCGCTTATGCTTGCGATATTGCTGAAAATAGAGGTCGTAAGCCAGGTCATGTTGTTGAGTTGCCTTTCTGAACTTTGGCTCACCGAAGCTATGTAACGTACTCTATGAAATTTTGTATGAAACTAAGGCAATAAACTCGTTTTTTAAGAAAAAATGTCACCCTTCCCACCTTGTCGTTTTCATGCAAAATTTCATGGATGTTTCCTTTTGGTTTCTTTTGTTCTCTCTCATCGCGTAATGATTTGCATTTCATCAGAGAGTAAGTCAACAAAATTTGTTTCACGAATTTTGTGGACTTGCGCCTATATGGCAAACTTGCCTAGGTTGATATCGCAACCTTCAGTTGCTTCAACCGGATTGTGCGATTGCTATTTTTACGAAGATAACTGAGCCCCTTAGCTCAAAGAATAACATTTTCGGCTAAAAAAGCTTTTCTGGATAGACATAACTTCATAGATTTTTTCATGTATTTTCGCCACTATGCTAATTTATTCTTACAGCTGAAAAAAAATTAATTGCTACTTCATGAATTTTCTCACTTCGAGCCAAGACGTTGAGACTTTCCGGGCCACAACCTTCTGTTGTTTCCGCCCATTTGGTAGGATATCCCTTTGCTCTGGGATTTGGGCCACAACTTGTTGTTATCTCAGGCCTTTCGGTAGGATGTCCCTTTAAGGTGGGATCTAGGCCACAACTTGTTGTTGTCTCAGGCCTTTTGGTAGGATGTCCCTTTAAGGTGGGATCTAGGCTACAACTTGTTGTTGTCCCAGGCCTTTTGGCAGGATGTCCCTTTAAGGTGGGATCTAGGCTTTCACGGAGCCTTCGGCTATCAAGGAGCCTCTTCTTAAAACTTCTCTTTTCACTTTTGTAATCTCGAGTATCATGGAGCCCTTTCGCGAACTTTTCTTTCACATAAATGGATTTCGGCTATCACGGAGCCTTTCACGAATTTCTCTTTCACACGATGGAATTTCGGCTATCATGGAGCCTTTCATGAACTTTTCTTTCACACGATGGAATTTCGGCTATCACGGAGCCTTTCACGAACTTTTCTTTCACACGATGGAATTTCGGCTATCACAGAGCCTTTCATGAAGTTTTCTTTCACACGATGGAATTTCGGCTATCACGGAGCCTTTCACGAACTTTTCTTTCACACGATGGAATTTCGGCTATCAGGGAGCCTTTCATGAACTTTTCTTTCACACGATGGAATTTCGGCTATCACGGAGCCTTTCACGAACTTTTCTTTCACATGATGGAATTTCGGCTATCATGGAGCCTTTCATGAACTTTTCTTTCACACGATGGAATTTCGACTATCACGGAGCCTTTCACGAACTTTTCTTTCACACGATGGAATTTCGGCTATCACGGAGCCTTTCACGAACTTTTCTTTCACACGATGGAATTTCGGCTATCATGGAGCCTTTCATGAACTTTTCTTTCACACGATGGAATTTCGGCTATCACAAGGCCCTTTCATGGAATCATCCCTTCACTCTGGGATTTCGGCCATCACGAGGCCCTTTCATGGAATCATTCACCTCATTTGGAAATTCTCAAAACATACGAATTAGGGGGAAACTCCTTTCATAAATGATAGAAAGAGTATTTACATAGTATTACATAGTGGGTTTCAATGGAAAGTAAGCATTTGAAAGTAGCACTGTAGTAGAATGTAAACTTATTTCCTTGTAATGTGATCTTTCTAATTCATGCATGAGATGTATTCATGTAATGCGATGCTTGTGATGCATGCTGATGCATATTAATGAAATGCTTGGATATGCATAGATTTATTTAAGTTCTGAGAATGTTCGGAATCATGAAGGTTATAATCTGGTGCTTTGAAAACCATTCTTTCACAAGAGTCCATTGATTGATGAATACCAAAAGAGGTAATCCCAATGGATGATGAAAGCCAAGTTGTTAAGATGATTCCAATAGATGATGAGACGAAGTGTCCATCTGTAAAAATATCATGTCCCAATTCGATGAGAACCAATATACCTGCAATTGAGGAAGCATCTGTATTTTTTTGAAGGATATTTCAATCAGAAGTATGATATCATCACAAATAAACAGATAAGTCGACAAAAGTTTGACCAAAAGCTTTTGTGGACTTACATTAGCTTTAGTCGATGTAGCAACCCTAAGTTGCTTTCGACTATTAATTTTGGACTTAGTTCTATGAAGCATGAAAATTTCATTGAAAACGAGTACTCACACAGGTGAAGTCCTGTAGGTTAACAAGAAAAATTTCTAAGGAACAAAATGACTTTCTAAGGATAGCCCCTCTAGTGTTCTAGAAAAGTTTTCAACATAACAAAAACTTCTATAAGAGATGACAGTATGTAAATATGATTAAATAATATATATTTTAAAGGATACGACCTGCAAAATAGATATATTAGTGATACACATATAGCAATATGTATAACCTTCGTAGGTGCAATTGAGCAATATACGAAAATCATAGAATATTCACTTTGGTCACTTTGATAGATAGCTTCGAGGATTTTTTCTTTTATCGCAGTTTCCTTGTCTCTCGGCTCGCAGGTTCTTGAATTTTGGCAAGGTTCCATTCATTGCTAAAGATTCCAGATTTTCTTCTCATGTCATCGAGTTTCCAACTGCTGAGCAAAATTTCCATTCCGAGATTTCGCTCATCCTGAGATTCTGAGATTTCGCTCGTTCCTAGATTTCGAGATTTCGTTCGTTTCGAGATTCTGCTCATTTCAAGATTCGGAGAATTCACTCGTTCTGAGATTCCGAGATTTTTCTTCTTTTGAGATTCTAAGATTTTTCTCCTTACAGGATTCCGAGATTTTTCTTTTCTCAGATTCTGAGATTTTTCTCCTTCCAAGATTCCGAGATTTTTGTTCTTCTGAGATTCTGAGATTTTTCTCCTTCCGAGATTCTGAGATTTTTGTTCTTCTAAGATTCTGAGATTTTTCTCTTTCTGAGATTCCGAGATTTGGGTCGTTTCTAGATTCCTAGATTCTGGGATTTTCGAGATTCCAAGACTTCCGAGATTCCGAGACTTCGCTCGAGTTTTGCGAGATTCTGAGATTTTGCTCACTCCAAGATTCCGAGATTTTGCTGGTTCCGAGATTCCGAGATTTCGCTTGTTGAAAGATTCCGAGATTTCACTTGTTGAGAGATTCTGAGATTTTTTTCATTCCGAGATACTTTTCTTCTGAGATTCCGAGATTTCGCTCGAGGTTTATGAAATTCCTGCAAACATAGGAGTTAGCATAGATAATATGTATATTATTGTTCTATGAGTTTTCGCTTGAGGTAACGAGGTTCCGAGATTCTGGTTGTTTTGAGATTTCTCAGATTCCGCTTGTTTCGAGATTGCGCTCGACGTTGCGAGGTTCCGAGATTGCGCTCGAGGTTGGTGAGATTCCAAAATTCTGCTAATTCCGAGATTCCAAGATTTCACTTGTTCCGAGATTCTGAGATTTTTTTCATTCCGAGATACTTTTCTTCTTCTGAGATTCCGAGATTCCGAGATTTTTCTTTTTCCGAGATTCCGAGAGATTTTTCTTCTTCTAAGATTCTGAAGTCTCGCTTGTTCAAATATTCTGAGATTTTTCTTCTTCCGAGATTCCAAAATTTTGCTCGAGGTTTTCGAAATTCCTTGGCACTTGGTAGCATGTGCATGAGGATGTACAACTTCAGATGCATTCAGGAAGCCTTGGGAACGGCGGCAGGCAACAGCTGCTTTGCTTGGTCATGCATGTTGTGCAGATGTGATGACGACATTTGATCTGTTCGCTAGGTTCCATGTTTGCCGGCTTCGACAGTTATCCTGGTAGCAGCTTCAAGACGTTCCACTCGAGGTCATGAAATTCTAAGATTCTGGTGATTTCAAGATTCTGAAATTCCTTTTGTTCTACCATTCTGAAATTTCACTTGTTCAAAGTTTCTAGAATTTTGCTCGTTTCGAGATTCCAAGATATTTTTCTTCTTCTAAGATTCCGAAGTTTCGCTCATTCAAAGATTCCGAGATTTTTTCTTCTGAGATTTCGAGTTTTTTCTTTTTTCTGATATTCCGAGATTGAGGATCATCTCTGCTAAGTTCAGACTTTCCTACAAACTATGATTTTTTGACGATGAGCAGGTTCTAGAAACAAGTTTTGAGGCCAGGGTAGTGGCAGCCTCGAGTTTGAATTCTTTCTATCGAGATTGATGTTTGTACTAGCTTCCAACTGATTGATAGCAAGCAGTTCAGTACCTCGCGCAGAGAGAAAACAAAGCACCAATCGTTAGAAAAAAAATGATGTCAGCCAAAATTTTTTTTCCGAATCCAAAGAGTGACTTCGAAGGAAACAAGATTGAAGTATTTTATTTGAAAGAAAAAAAACTGTGCCCAGGGTATCTCTGTAGCCAGCTTAACTTTCGCGAGAGACTTAACTTTCTTGAAGTTTTGAACCTCAAGGGTAGTGGTTGCGGCTTCCCGAAAATTTTGCTTTGCTCCAAAGAAATCACCATCGAGGGTGATGAGGAGAATATGACGGCGCCAACAACCATGGCTAACACCATCGATCTTCGGAAGAAAACTCTACGTTGTGGTAAGTTTGAATTTTGTTTCCTGCAGACTGCTCATTCTGAGATTTCAAGATTTTGCTTGTTCCGTGAATCCGAGATTCTACTTCTTCCGAGATTTCGCTTATTTTGAGATTCCGAAATTCTAAGATTCCAAGATTTCGAGAATTTGAGATTCCAATATTCCGCGGTTTTTCTCATTCCAAGATTCCGAGATTTTTATCCTTCCAAGATTCCAAGATTTTTCTCCTTCTATGATTCCGAGATTTTTCTTCTCCTGAGATTCAGAGATTTTTTCTTCTCAGATTCCGAGGGACTTTTCTCCTTCCGAGATTCCGAGATTTTTCTTCTTCTGAGATTCTGAGATTCCGAGATTTTTCTCTGCATTCGTTTTGATCTGCGAACGTAGGAGTTAGCATAACTATTATTTTACGAGACTCCGCTAGGGATTGCGAAGTTCCAAGATTCCGCAACTTCCGAGATTGCGCTCGAGGTTTGTGAGATTCCGAGATTTTTTCTTCTGAGATTCAGAGATTTTTCTTCTTCCGAAATCTCGATTCCGAGATTTTTTCTTCTTCTGAGATTCAGAAATTTTTCTTCTTCCGAGATTCAGAGATTTTTCTTCTTCCGAGATTCAGAGATTTTTCCTCTTCCGAGATTCCAAGATTTTTCTTCTTCCAAGATTCTGAGATTTTTCCTCTTCTGAGATTCCGAGATTTTTCTCCTTCCGAGATTCCAAGATTTTTCTTTTTCTGAGATTCAGAAATTTTTCTTCTTCTGAGATTCCGAAAAATTTCTTCTTCTGACTTTCCGAGATTTTTCTCTCATTTTTTCTTCTCGTGAGATTCCGAGATTCCGGTTGTTCCAAGATTTCCGAGATTGAGTCTCGCCATTGCATCATTTCTGAGGAGTGTCTTTGCTTTGACGAGGTTCGAGGTTGATTAATATTTTGCCAATCCCATCTTTCGTATGTTTCATGAGTTTTGCTTTGGAGCTTCGGAGTGCAGCTTGAACTGCGAGGTTCCACTGTTTGGCTTGTGGAGCTTGACTTGGGAGATTCCATGACATGACTTTCCAAAAAGTAGCTTCGTGACATGATCATAATTTTCCAAATTTCCTCCTAGCTTCGGGTATTTGTAGAGACATCTGAACTTTGGCGAGATGGCCTGAATTTTTATTTATGAACCTCGGTGGTGATGATCACTGCTTCCTAAGACTTGCGCTGAATAACAAGTGACATAGACCCTCGGTGTTTCGCTGTAAGTGGGGCGATTTCAATTTTCTGGAGCTCTGAACTTCGAGATGACTTTTTGTGAAATTGTGTTGTACAAAAGAGATAAATCATCATCGAGGTGATGGAAAGCTCACACTTGAAACAAAATCCATGTCTAGCACCTTCGATCTTTGGAAGAAAATTTTTGGTCATGGTAATCGTGAACTTTATTTCGTGCAGAACCACGGTAGGCGCCAATGTTGGGGATTCAAGAATCGGATGGAACCCCCGAACATGTACGGGAAGAAACTCAAGAATACATTCGTGAAGGAACTCAAGAACTCGGAGACAAGAAATCTCCGAAAGCCTGTATTTCTCCTCAAATGTCATGAACCCCTTTACACGTGCCCCCCGGTCCCCTTTTATAGGGAGACGAAGGGACTTTTACATTCCGATATTGCCCTCGGATCTAAAGAATATTCCAAATGGGAACATGTACATGAATGTCTTTTACATCCCGTAATTTACGGAGCTAACTTCAGATATTTGCAAGCTTGCCATTCGTTCACACCTCGAACCGGGACTTATGACGCCGCGCCTTTGACTCGGTCCGTTCGTGACTCTTGCCTTCATTCGTGAAGATCACTGAGCGTATAGATTCCCGCTTCGGATGTCCGAACCCAGCACCGAGGCCAAGTTTCTCGAGCCGCTAGGTTCCCCGAAGTTTTCATCCTCCTGAAACTGCAAACACATTCATGAACAATTTCGTGAACTCAAGCATCTTCAGCGAACCTTTCCCCGAAGATTTCAACTGGGTTAGAAAGTTTTCTGTTCATATTTCGCACAAGTTATAATTCATGAAAGTTGAGACCGCGTTCTTCGGAAATCACGGAACAAAACGCACTGCTTGGCTCTTTCTCGTTCACATTACCGAATTCATGAGAATCCCAAAATCTCCGAAGATTCGAGGGTGAAAGGTTTTTACCCAATTCCCCAACACAGATGAGATTTGAGGAGATGAACCAGAAATCTACAACAAGAGAATCCCAGGTGATTTTGTTCATCCTATCTAGCAATTAGCAATTTGCAATTAGTATTCCATATTCTCTTTCTCTGTCGAACTTATCTGAAATCTGAATTCTCCCTCACGGCCTCGCACCCCATTGCCGCCGTCGCGAGATTCCGATTCGGCGTCCGGTTCCGCGGCATGGCCTCCACATCCGCCGTCGGGACTCGCGAGGCCGGTGGATTCTCTGGTTATCGAGCAGAGGTACTCAATGGAAAGCAGAGGACAAGCAGAGTAGCAGGTCACGTGGACGTGCAGCGCCGCGGGAGCGCCCGGCGTGGCCGTCGCATTCGACGGCGGCGGCTCCGTGCCGGCGTCGGCGGGGAAGAGGAACGACCAGTTGCTGCTCCATCTGTACCTTGGTGCCTGTCCAAGATGGAGACGACGGGTTGGGGGCTGCCTTATCCAGAGCACGGGGGCATTTTGGTCCGGATACACAAATATGACACCTGACAGTGGGCCTGAGTCCATGACAGACGTAGAATTTGGCAAAGATGCGAGAGTTCAAAAATTGCAGTGGCGTTTCTCTGATATCGTGAATTGTAATGGTGTTTTTCCAAACCGAGAAAATTGTAATGGCATGAAACCAAATAACCCTAAAAAAAATAGTTCTCCTAGACCTAGACACTCCCTCCCAGGTGGCTACCTATGAACAGTTTGATGAACGAAAATCAACATTTGCACATGTAGTTGTTCTAAAAATCTTTTCTATTTCCTCTGATTACGTTCTTGTTAAGTTTAAGTTTAGATGGCGCGCCGCGCCGCCGCGAGTGGTAGAGCTGCTGCTCGCCGACGTTGAGTACGCTGGGCGGAGGAGGGCTCGGGGTTGAGCATGGGTTATATTAGCTTAGGAGCAATAGGGGGCTACGGTGAACCTACCTAGGGAGGGGGACAAGAGCATGCACTGGGGAGTGGTCGGCGGCGGCAGGGCGCAACATCGCCGGAGTTGGCGAGTGGCGCAGGGAAAAACGGGAAGGGGGCTAGAGCGCGAAAGAAAGGTCAAAGACGATTTTGGCAGCATAAGTAGTGCATAACATGGAGGGTTTCGGCCCAAAGGACTTGCCTTTTTCGTGTTCATTTCTCTCTCCTAAATTAATGATATTGCTGCTGATCTAAAAAAAATGTTGCTGCTGTCATTATATTATATTTTATTTTTTACTAAATTTCAGGTTGACCAAATGATCCAAAAGATATGAATGTTGCATATATTCAGCTTCTACGCCGGTGGCTCAAATAATGTATCTGCATGCTAATATCCAGCGTGACCAAGTTAAACCTAGCTAGACAAGCATATCATCGGTTACAACCGTCAAAACAGTTTATATATACGGGAACATACATGCTGCGCACAATATTTGTTTTCTTCAACCCATGTCATGCCGACAGGATCACTAATCGTGCTTTGGCTTGTGCTTAACATTTTCTAATCCATCTCCTCCTGTAGCCCAAATGTTATTCTTGTTTAACTTTCACACACTATACAGAGGAATGCATGGAAAGCACACTCAACGCGGTATGCATATGAACTCAGCCACTGTAAAACTCACATGTACATATACTTTCAGTTTTTTTTTAAAATTTAGTTAGAAATTCTCATCACAGTCGGTGATAACAAGATTCAAACTCGTTCTGTTTGACACTTTCTTCCAATGAATAGTACATCTTCACAAAATAAGATACCATGAGAAGTTGAAAACATGATGCAGTTTGGTACGGCAAGGTGTTTTAATGAGGAGGGAATAGTATGCAAATGTCGATTGTATTAGAGCAGGGCAGCAGGCCGTGTTAGGTGCCAATGATCCTTTAATTGTACGTATCTGCTTTGTTTGTCAACAAACAGACACCATAATTATATTGGCCGACAATGTTCTCAACAATCTATATGTCCCCAGATCGTCCAGTAAGATACATTCATGCTCATCTAATCATTCGTGACATTAAAGAATATGTATATAGAAAGGGCATGTTAAAAAAGACACTCTTGATTGAGGGTTTCTAAATTCAAGCTTATTGCTAGTTGACCATAGATGTTTTTAAGATAATAATTAAGGACCAAAATTATCCTAGCCATTGTATCGACAGAGGATGCAGAAAGCCTTGACCATTTAACGTAGCGAACTTTGTTCCATTTGTATAGTCGCTACGATTCCAAACCAAGTCGTGGAGACGAGAAGACCAAGAGGAACAAAGTGTAGGCGAAATGAATAGATGAGATGAATGAGGAGCAACTGTGGTAGCTGCAAATATAAGTGTGCACAATTTATTGGAATATTAGGGATCATCTTCTAAGAAATTTAAATGGATTTTATGCAATTTTTTTCTTGCCGAAACTAGCTCGTGCTCTACAAATAGTGTGGAACCTACATTTTGGTAGCCAAGTGCTTCATTTCTGTATGTCTGTATGTCGGTCGGTAGGGGAGTTAACGTATTAAAGTCAACAGCTTAATTAGCTAGGTACTTGGAATCTTGCCTGCTAGCTCTTGATACCCTAAAGGTCAATGCGCTCAAAATAACAAATCCTCAAATCACTTATCCTGATTGAAATTAAGCACGTATGTGTCCGTGTGTCAATGCGCCAATGTCAACACACCTGGTGTCGCTAGCTGCACCGCACGTAACTGCCAATGATTGAATGTAGCCAGTTTATGGTGTGTTTGTAACCTCCCAAATCATTGTTCCTGCTAGCGTTAACAAACGTGCACCCTCTGCTCTAACCTCCTGTCATGATCTATAAATACCCTCAGAAGCCACACTGTTGTCACCATCAAACATTCTCTCATTCAGTACAAGCGCATAGCTTGATCTGTCTCCGGATTTCCGAGAGCTTCAGCTAGCTAGTAGTGAAAGAACATGGCGATGAAGATCTCATCATCCCAGGGCTTGCTGCTCAAGGCGTTGGCTGCTGCTGTGCTGAGCTCAGTCACAGTGTCTGCGACCTTGCAGTACGACTTCTACAGCTCGACGTCGTGCCCCCAAGCAGAGGAGGTGATCCGCAACGCCACCATGAAGATCATCTCAGATAACCCAACCATGGGCGCCGCATTCGTGCGCCTATTCTTCCACGACTGCTTTGTCAAGGTAATTAATCAACATTGATAGGATCACCTTTATGCAACAGCCGAAGTTTCGTTATCTTTGGATATTGTGAAAGACAACAAACTGAAGTTTCAAAAGAAAAGGACAACAAATGTACAATTTTTTTTCTATATTTGCTAACTTCACGTTCACGATCGGTACGGTGTCACCTAAACAAACCTTGATGTGCTTTCAGGGTTGCGATGCTTCCATTCTCCTCAACCAGTCCAACAGCAACCCTCAGCCGGAGAAGCTGGCCATCCCGCTGCGCGGTTACGACGCCGTGAACACGATCAAGGCCGCCGTTGAGGCCGTCTGCCCTGGCGTGGTCTCCTGCGCCGACATCCTCGCCTTCGCGGCGCGCGACTCCGCCATGGCCTCCGGCGGCTTCACCTTCCACATGCCGGGCGGCCGCCGTGACGGAACTGTGTCCAATTTGAACGACATTCCGGTGAGCCTCCCTGCCCCGAACATGCAGGTGCAAGACCTCATCAAGAGCTTCCGCAACAAGGGCCTGAGCGACATCGACCTTGTGGCGCTCTCCGGCGCGCACTCCTTCGGCGAGACCCACTGCTCCTTCGTCACGCCGCGGCTGTACCCGAACTTGGACAAGACCATGGACAGGGCCTTCGGCGTGGCGCTCCAGGCGGTATGCCCGCGGCGCGGCGGCGGCGGCACGCCGCTGGACAACAACCGCGTGACGGACCCCAACGTTCTGAGCAACCAGTTCTACAAGAACGTGATCGCCGGGAAGGTGATGTTCACGTCGGACCAGACGCTGATGAGCGATGCCGCCACGGAGAAGATGGTGCGGGACAACGCCGCCGACCCGATCGGGTGGACGGCGCGGTTCGCGGCGGCGATGGTGAAGATGGGCGACATCGAGGTGCTCACCGGGACCCAGGGCGAGATCAGGAAGGTGTGCGGCGCCACCAACAGCGGAAGCTAGATAGACGACTGACCTGCTTAGCAAGTTAGCATGCAAGCGTTGTTGCAAGTTAATCGCAACGCAACATGGGGTTCCTTTTTAGTTGCTGCATCATCTTTCTCTACTTCATTTATTTGTTGCAAATTTGCTCTGTTGTGACTTGATAGCTGTCAAATTAATTAACTTATATAGTTATATGTTCTGTAATTCCTTTACTACCTTTGTAGAGTTTTTTGTATTTTTTGTTTATTTTGTTGAACTTGGAACAGCATATAAAATTATAAATACATGGTGCAGCTGAGATCAGCAACATGCACATATACCATGTGCTCCAAATCTTTCTCATGTATTGTTCCCCATCATTACAATGCACTAATACAAGCAGCGGGGTTAGTGTCGGCTGTTGAAGATACGTCATTTTGGTCTAATATCAATACTTTTGAAAAGAAAACCCCCCGCCCCCGCGTCGTCCCCGCAACGGCGACTCGGGCGGCGGCCAAACCCTCGCCGCCGCCGCCGCTTCCCTCCCCCTCCGCTCCCCCTAGCCGCCGCTGGAGGGCACTGCCGGATGCCCCGTGCGGCCCTAGGAAGGCGGCGGTGGGGAGTTTTTCGTCTCCCTGTCGCGGATCTGGCGGGGACGCTGCACCGTGGCGGCGAGCTCGCGCCGGCACGGAGCGAGGCGGCGGGCAGGGTCGCCACCAGCCACCTCTCTTCCTCTCACCTCCCCCCACCTCCTCTCTCCCACCGCGGCTGTCACGCCCCTCCGTCACCGCCTTTTCTCTCGCGAGAACCAGATCTCGGCGGCGGCATCGACCTAGGGGCTGCGGCCGGCGGCCACCTTCGGCTGCGGTGTGGCTGTGCAGCAGGTGCAGTCGGGGCGGCGGTGACAGCGCCCCCCCTGGCGGACTGCAGCTCGTGGCCCAGTGTGGGGGCGGCGGCGGCTTCTGCGGCCATCGCGTCTCTACGGCGGCCGGTTCCGCACCTCTGCAGTTGCTGCTTGTTGGTGGCATCCGTGGTGTCTTTGTGTGCAGGCTGGTGGTGTTTGGGATGGATGAATGCGTCGGCGAAAGCTTTGGGGCCGTTGGTTCTCGGCGACGGTGACGTGTTCTTGGGCGCCACCCCCTCTTTGGAGGCGTCGCTATGGCGGTTTTGTTCTATCCCCAACACTCTTATCTCCAGGTGAAAGCCTTGCCTCCACTCGGGCGGGCGGCGATGGTGTTCCATGCACTTTCCTCCTTCGGGGCGCCGCCTTGGAGTGGCCTTCCTGCACACCTCTCTCATCTTCTTTCTTCTGGCTTGTTGCTCTGCTCCGGTGGTGGTCGCCAGGATCTGGCGAGCTCGATTGCTCTGCTCCTTACTTCTTCTTCACCTTGTCCTCTCGGTGGAATGCGGCTGCATTCGTCAATGTTCTTCCCTCCTCTGGGGCTTCCTTCCCCCACAGGGCGTCGGAGGGGCCTTGGCTCTCTGGCAAATTGAGAAGTTAGTCCCTGTTCTAGCTTTATGCGGGTAGCCTTGTGTACCACCGCCACAGAATTACCTCGGCAACGTCAATGGAGCGCGACAGTTGGCTGCAAATCGGCTTTGCTTTGGTGTCCTTTGGTTCGTGGTGGATGGGTGTTTTTGTGTTCGGTTTGTGCTATCCTTTGTGTCTTCTTCACCTGTTCGAAGCCGGGTTAGCGAGGCCAGGGGGCTCGTTCTCTTTAGACGGCTTCCCCCTTTCAAGCTCTCTCACCTTCTCCCTTGATGGGTGTTGGAGGGCGTCAACAAGAGTGGCAACCAGACGGCCATGGTGTGCGGAAGTCTTCCTCACCTTGGTTAGATGAAGATGGGAGTTGAAGATCACAAATGTATGGTGCGAATTCGGCAAGTAAGAGGCTTAGTACTTGAGCAGACTAGTTCTTTGGTTGATTTTCCTCATGTTGGGCTTGAAGCTCTAATGTTCCCTTGTAACCTCTCCTGTACTCCCTCTTTTCGGCTTCGCCAATCTCATGTTGTTCTCCTCAGCTCGCCGAGATGATCTTTGTAAGTTCATTGTAATTGCCCCTTCTCGGGGTGGTTTCGATCAATGGAAAGTAGGTGGGGATCCCCCCGAATTTGTTCGAAAAAAGATACGTCATTTTTATGAGATGAAGGGTGCCTTTTTAATAAAGTGCCGGCATGTGCAACAAGCAAATACGCACAGTCATTAAAAAATCTTACTCCCTCCGTTTCAAATTACTCATCATTTTGACTTTACTAAATACATATAACAAAAGGAATGTATCTAGAAAAGTTAAAATAACAAGTAATTTGAAACGGAGTGAGTATCATACTATTACTAATTTGGAGATTTATTTTGAAACTTCCACGAGAAGCTACCTTAGAATCCTAGGTAGACGCTGTAAAAAGATAGAAAACTCATAGAAGTCTCCACATGAAGCCACCTAGAAATTATAGGTGGACACTCTAAAAAGAGAGAAATTCTAAAAAAAAATCAACTTTGTTTCTAAAATTATCCACGTCATATCTGTCATGCTCTGTTTTGTCTATACTATCATTGGTTCAATTGCTGTATAACTGAAGTCCAACAATAATCCGACTTTGGATATTGTTCCTGTACACTTGACCAAGCCGGTTTGGCCAGCTAGATGTGCCTAAAGTCATGTCCAATGATGTTTAAGTTATCAAGAGATTTTCTGCTGTTATAGAGAGTTAGCAATAGGTCTGGCTGTTCGGGTTACCCGATTTATTCGGGTCAGGTAATTCAAAATCCGGTAACGAAAAAAGCTACCCGATATTAGTTTTGAGAAAACCGTATCCGAAATTTTGGGTACATGATAATTCAGATTCGGGTTCAGGTTGACCCGATCTACCCAAATTTACAAAAAAACAACAAAATACACAAATTTTAGTATCAATTTATACATAATTTTCACCAAAAATTTGTGTATAATTTCAACAATATTTGTGGAGAATAATATATTATAGTCATGTTCAAATTGAAAAAATTATATTCTAATAAAGTGATAATTTCAAGTGTTCAACTAACAATATGTGATAAAATACAAAGAGAATGGCAAACTTCGAGTAGATTGGGTAGTTCGGGTACCAGAGTGTATTACCCGAATTACCCAAACAATTTCGGGTAATTAAAATCGTTATCCGAATTTGGGATCAGTTACCTCGGGTTCGGATAATTCGGGTGCGGGGTACTTTGCCCAGGCTTACCTAGCATTCATATGTGCCATCCTATTACCTCTTAGCAAGGCAAGCTAGAGATGCAAATTCATCTTTTCTGTCGACCCAGAACTCAATGGGATGCACCTGTGCAACACTACACTTTAACTAATTCCTACGCTATTTTCTTACTCAGATTCGCTAGAACAAGTGAATAGTGCATTGGAGTTGAAAGTTGTAAAAAAATATGTCCGTTGGAGCACATACTGTGATAGAAGATGTGACTCGATGTGATGCAAATATGATGAGTGAATAGTAAATTGGAGTGTAAATTTGACGAACCAAAAACAGAGTCTGAATACAATGGTTTAGTTAATTTGCACCAGCAGGTGCCACCGCCACTTGCACCCATACCAAAGAAGTAATTAAGAACTAGGTATATGCTACAATTTTGTGAATCTAATAACACATGCATGTTACTTCTACAAAAATGGTTCTCCTAGACACTCCCGCCCAGGTGGCTGCCTAAGGCTCTCCGCATCGGGTACTGCACCCCGTGCGCTACGGAACACAGTGGTGTGTGGCGTCGCCCTTTGAGGTAAAAATCCCCGCACCGGCATCCTGAAAACCGCACGGAACGTAGCGTTTGTCTGCCTCCGACGCCAAATCCAGCGCACATCCAGAACGTGTGCTACGCCCGCTTTGACAACCCTACCCGATATAATTCGGTATTATCACCTAAACTACTTCATTTGGTCATTAAGTGATAATAAAGAATTATCCTGTTGAGTGTTGCCGGGTCAAAACCCGGTAAAGCACTTGTACAACACACAGAGGACCGAACACACGTACATTAAAATTCTCACAAAGGAGAGTCCAGAGTACCTTACAAATTAAAACCAATCTTCCCCGTAGGGTCAATTATTACAAATCATTGTTCTTGACATGAAAATAAAAAGGTTCAGAGTTTAAAAAGACACCAGAAATACTAAACGATACAGTGGCATCATGGGAGGCCACCCATGACGCCATCATTCTTCGTCATCCACCCATTCCAGCTCCCAGCCGGGTAGAATTTCTCCATACCAAACATTATTACCTGAAAACAACATATATAGCAAAGCTGAGTATACTAATACTCAGCAAGGCTTACCCGTCTAAAACAAGAGATTTAACCTCTTATCATGCTCGGCTTTTGGCTAGTGGGTTTGTTTTGCCAAAAAGATACTAAGAAGTTAATCTTTACTTTCAATATTTTAGCTCAAGTTCTAGTAAATTAATTCATTACTAGATAAGCAACTATTGCAAGCATGAGTTGTGCAATACAATTTAATCAAACATCAAGTTTATCAATATTTCATCATAAAGGGATCACGAATGGCCAGATGATTAAGCACTCTCGGATAATGGTGAGAGACCGACGATCGATCAATTAATAACCTTGCAATATGGACCTAAACATACGGGAGGATGCCCTCATAGAGAGTTCATTCAACCAGGTGGTTCCCGTCATTCCTCGGATTGGGATCGGATGCCACAGTCCTAGGTACAAGGTTATCTGGCCCGCCTCACACTAGCGTCCAGAATCACACATGCACCACAGGTAGCTAGCCTGGGGCCGCAACCCAAGATTAGTAGCGCAAACTTCTCGCACTGCATCATTCAGGTACTAGGCTTACGGTACCCATTTCCGACAAATGTTTAGTACGTTCAAATGCTTAATCTCTTAACCACTGGACCGGAGCCCAGAATCCCATGCTCTTACCACGTGAGCAATCCAATTTAACAATCTTATGATTCCAACATAAGAACCTATTCTCGCGAGCGAAGTACATCACTCGACTTGTACCGGGTCCTTAGTGCATAGCAACTAGCGACCTAGCATACTAGTAAAAGATCATAGGTATTTAGGGATCATGCAACTAGGGTTTCAATTCAACTCCTGAACATAAATGCACATAGATAATCAATGATAACTTCAGAAGTTAAAAAGAAAACACAATAGGAAAATGATAAACAGAGGCTTGCCTTCGGCAGCACCAGGAGTCAGACAAACTTCCGGACTTTGGTCCGGGTCTTGATCTACGGTCACTAGTGCACGTCTCCTCTTGCTCCCTCGTCCTCATCTACCGGCACGAGCTCGTAGCTACCGTCAGGAACTTCTATACGGAGGATGCATATGCAGGAATTAGTTGGTGAATGTAAATTAATTAACTACAAACAGCACATGGCAAGCATAAGGTGCAAAGTTGACCACATTCACCTAGACAAGAATATATTCAGCATACTCTTCCATAAAGAAAAAGTAAGCAACCATTTATTAACATTTATTTTGATAGTGATTGTGTGGACATCTATTTATTCATACTCACTTTTCTTCACAAAACAACCAAGTTGGTTAAAGGTGAACAAAAAGGGGTGTAACTTAGGGTGAAACACACATTGAGATTAAAAAGGGTGATTTCTCTATTTCTCTTTTTATAACACTTGATTCCTTACAAAAATCATTCTGTTTGAACCATCCAAGATATCACATTGAGAAATTTTGCACATGCACACAATCGAACAACTAAGCCACTGCCAAAAATTCACACCAAACCATGCTATATGCTAAGCATGAAAAATACGACAAGATATTACTAGCAAAAGCAAGAACTATTAATACAGAAAAAGTTACTCATGCATTGGAGCTAAAAATTACACATAGCATCTATGGAATAAATCTAGGCTACACACTAAAAATTAGCTCAAAAAACTAATTCTATAAAGCTACACAAAAATAACCATTTTCAGCCTAGCCATGCATAAAGAATTTATTCAGAGAGATATATAACTAAACCGGAGCCAAACCTTCTGTTACAGCACAAACATGTCACAAACATCATCCAGTCCAAAGATGAGCATCAATGGATCACCATAAAAAGAACTATGAAATTAACCCTATGCACAAGCATAACTCAGAAACATATATATAGACAGTTCATAAAAACATAACAAAATCACCAGAGCTACATTTAGTTATAGCAAGACAGTAGTCACAAGATGAGCCACAAAAACTATTTGCATGAAACTGCACAAATCATATACACAGATCTAGCACAAATACAAAATAAATCATAACTAAAGATCTACACAATAACTTTATGCAAAAACTTAGATCGTGCATATTCCAGTCATGACTAACAACATATCCAAAGATCAAGCCCAGAACAGGAGTACATTTCAAGTTATGAAACTCCTCAAAATTATATACAAGTTTTCTAAAAGATGCAGATCTGCTCATAAGGAAACCAACAAAATTAGTTTGGCATTTTTTGATTTTTCTACGATTTTATACGATTTTTCCAAGATCTGGTCAAAAACAACACAAACTTAAGAATCTACTTTACACTAAGGCCCTCGGAAAGATTTGGAGCTTCACAACTATACCCTCACTTCTAACAACCAGTCCCCTGCAAAATTTCAAACCTCACACGGGTACCCTGGGCGGCGCAGGGGCGGCTCACCGGCGGTGACGGCAGCCGGACTTGGTCGGGGAACTGGCTGAGGATGGCTAGGAGCTCACCGGGGTTTGATTCCGGGGGTTGGAGGCGGCATGAGGTGCTCCGGCGAGGGAGCTCGGCGGCGCCAGGCGGCGGCCGCCGCTGGAGCGACTACTCCGGCGAGAAAAGCGCCGATGCTTGGCAATGCAGGGCTCTGGAGGCTATGGTGGAGCGTTGGGAGGTCGCTGATGAGCTCGGAGGCTGCCGAGTGGGGCGGAGGAGGAAGCTCCGCGGCGGCGGCGCTAATGGCGGCCGACGGAGCAGCGTGCGTGCGCGCGAGGAGCTCGAGCACCCTTTTATAGGCGACAGTGTTTACCTTGGAGGTCAAGAAGAGCGTCGAGGCGGCAGGGGGCAGAGCGCGAGCGACGCGGGCGTGCAGGGGACAGGGCCCGACGGTGGCGGAAACAGGGGAGGGGGGCCGCCGCGCGCGTGGTGCCTCGCCGTCGAGGGGGTCCTGGGACCCGGCGCGGCTGCTCACATGCGTGCCCGCCACGTGGTGGCCGCGGACCTCGGCGTCCGGCCCCCCGGGGGCAGCGCCGCGTGAAGCGCGAGCGGCGGTCGGTGCCTAGCCGGCGCGACGTCGCGGCCCGGCGCGCGCTTCGGCGTCGAGAGCCTCGATTTGAAATCGGTGAGCACTAGTTTGACCAAAGTTTGCTAAAAAATTTTGAACTGGGCGAGGAAAACTGTAGATAGGAAAGTTGTAGATCTAGCATCCCTCTACAACTTTGACAAAAGCCGACCTATGAAATGATCAAAGGTTTGAGCATAAACTGCTTGCAAACTTGGTGTCTTTCTCAGCTCAGTCAACATGTAAAGGCTGGCGTTGACCGCGTTTTTGCACCTTTTCTACTCAAAATTTCAAATGCCGCCAATTTTGAAAAGTGTGTCCCTCAAAAAGATGCACAACTTTTATATTGGTGGATTTTTGAGTGTTTAGGTGAAATTTAGAGAACGTGGCAAAAGTTCTAGGAAAAGGTTTTAAGTTCAAGAGGTTTGACCAAAGTGTCCAGGGGTTCGACCATGCTAATGATGGTTGACTTGATTAAGGAGGTGATTAGCATTAACTAACACTAATAAAAAACATGAGGTGTTACACCCGCGCCGGCCCCACCTCGTGTCCAGAGCAACGGCTCCGCGCGTGAAGCCGGAAGCAGGGGAACAACTGCGGCACGAGGGGACGACGCCTCACCGGCGGTGACCCAGAAGCAGGGGAGTCGCGGGGAGGAGAGAGAGAAGGCAGAGGACGCGCAAACGGAGAAGGGACAGAAAGCTCACCCGCACGCCGGAGCAGGGAGCTCTACCCGCGCGCCCGCCCACCGGAGGCCAGAGCTCCACACCGGAGGAAGCCGTCCCCTGCTCCGCGCCGCCTTGCTCCAGCCGGCCGCGGGCCCCTTGCTCCTCCGCCGACCACTCGCTGTCCTCAACTTGTCAACTTGCACGCCATGTTGGCAGATCTGGGGGAGCTGCAGGGCGGAGAGGAAGGATGGGAATGTGACAACAGCCGGCGAGGGAGAGAATGGCGAAGAGGTGCTCGAGGAGAGGCCAGCGCAGGGACGAATCGATCGAGGGGAGCTCTGTCGCGGCCGAGGGCGGTGCGCTAGACCTGCAAGAGCTCCGAGGCGGGGAGCTCGAGGCAGAGGGGATGACGCCGGCTGCCGTCGCGCGAGAGCGAGTGGGACGGCTTGGCCCTCGCCGTAGCTCCTCGCCTCCCCCTGACCAGCTCTTCGGCGGCGTTGGTCTCGGGTTCCTCCACCTCCGAGTGCGGGCGGCGGTTCCGCCTCGGGCTGCGCCACACCTCACCTCGCCTCGCCTCTGTGAAGCAGGGCAGATCCTGCGCCGGCGGAGGAGCCGAGGGAGGAGAGGGAAGCAGAGTCGTCGCCACCGTGCTGCAGACGACCCGCGCCGCTAGGGCAGGGGCGGGTGCCGCGGCTGGTGACCTCTGCCCCCCGGGCTGCTCGATCCGGGCGCGCAAGTGCCGCCGTGGGCCACGCCGGCAAGCTCGGCACCGGGGGGTGCGATCCGGAGAGGAAAGGAGGCGCCGTGGGAGGGGAGAGAGAGGCAGGTGTGTGTGGGGTGAGGGGTGGGGGTAAAAAAGAGTATGATGAATGGGTCCTGCAGTGGGTAGTTTGTATGAAGTATGAGATATAGGGGATGACAGGTGCAGGAAAACTGAAACTGAACTGTAAAATCTAGATGACCAGGTAAGAATATTCTTTTTAGGAGAGGAATATGGAGTATGACGAGTGCGCCCAAAGGACTTGCCTTTTTCTTGTTCATTTCTCCCTCCCAAATTAATGATGTTGCTGCTGATCTAAAAAAAAAGATATTGCTGCCATATTTTATTTTACTAAATTTCAGGTTGACCAAATGATCCAAAAGATATGAATGTTGCATATATTCAGCTCCACGCCAGTGGCTCAAATAATGTACCTGCATGCTAATATCCAGCATGACCAAGTTAGACCTAGACATATATCGCCTGTTACAACCGTCAAAACAGTTTATATATAAGGGAACATACATGTTGCGCATCATATTTGTTTTCTTCAACCCATGTCATGCATGCCGACAGGATCACTAATCGTGCTTTGGCTTGTGCTTAACATTTTTTAATCCACCTCCTCCTGGATCCCAAATGGTATCCTTGCTTAACTTTCACACACTGTACAGACGAATGCATGGAAAGCGCACTTCAACGCGGCATGCATATATATGAACTCGCCACTGTAAAAGTCACATGTACATATACTTTCATTTTTAAAAAATTTAGTTAGACATTCTCATCATAATTGGTGATAACAAGATTCATACTCGTTGTCTGTTGACACTCTCTCTTCCAATGGATCAGTACATCTTCTCAAAAGGTACCCCCTCTAATCATGAAAAGTTGAAAACATGATGTAGTTAGGACAAGGTGTTTTAATGAGGAGGGAATAATATGTAAATGTCGATTGTATTAAGTGCTAATGACCCTTTAATTATATCTGCTTTGTTTGTCAACAAACAGACACCATAAATATATTGGCCGACAATGTTCCCATCAATCTATATGTCCCCAGATCGTCCAGTAAGATACATGCATGCTCATCTAATCATTCGTCACATTAAAAATATGTATATAGAGGGGTTTTCTAATAAATTCAAGCTTGCTAGTTGACCATATATATTTCTTAAGACAATAAGGACCAAAATTATCATAGATATTGTATCGACAGAGGATATAGAAAGCCTTGACCATTTAACATAGCGAAGAACCTTGCTCCATTCGCATCGTTGCTACGATTCCAAACCAGACTGTTCGGCTAACTGCTGGCTAGTGGCTGGTGTTGATTTGTTCTGTGAGAAAAATACCACTGTCCGGCTAGTTACTGGTGGCTGATGCTGATTTATTCTAAGAGAAAGTACTACTAGTTAATAGCTGATAATCCAGACGAGCAGGGCTCGTGAAGACGAGAAGAACAAGAGAAACGAAGTGTAGGCGAAAGGAACAGACACGATGAATGAGGAGCAACTGAGCTAGCTGCAAATATATAGTTTTGCATGCTCAAGTTATTGGAATATTAGGGACCATTTTCTAAGAATGTAAAATGGATTTTATGCAATTTTTTCTTGCCGAAACTAGCTCGTGCTCTACAAAAAGTGTGGAACCTACATTTTGTTAGCCAAGTGCTTCATTTCTGTATTTCTGTATGTCGGTCGGTAGGGGAGTTTCCGTATTAAAGTCAACAGCTTAAGAGCTGAAGAGCATTTATTACCTCGAAGCTATCATAGACTTGGAGTCTAAATAAGACTTGGAGTCTTAGTTTTTTTCCCCTCTTTCTTCCATAAATGTACTGCCACATAAGCGTCACATCAGCAAAATGCAATTAATATGAAGGTAATAAATAGACTTGCACTCTATGGTAGAGTCTGGGTTGGGAGTGCCCTAATTAGCTAGGTACTTGGAATCTTGCCTGCTGCTGCTAGCTCTTGATACCCTAGGTCAATGCGCTCAAAATAACTAATCCTCAAATCACTTATGAAATCTATATCCTGATTGAAATTAAGCACGTCCTCCCTCCGTCCTTAAATATATGCGTCATATATTTAAGGACGGAGGGAGTATATGTGTACGTGTGTCAATGCGCTAATGTCAACACACCTATAGTGTCGCTGGATGCACCGCACGTAACTGCCAATGATTGAATGTAGCCAGTTTATGGTGTGTTTGTAACCTCCCAAATCATTGTTCCTGCTAGCGTTATCAAACACATACTCCCTGTTCTACCTCCTGTCATGATCTATAAATACCCACAGAAGCCACACTGTTGTCACCATCAAACATTCTCTCATTCAGTACAAGCGCATAGCTTGATCTGTCTCCGGATTTCAGAGAGCTTCAGCTAGCTAGGAGTGAAAGAACGTGGCGATGAAGATCTCATCATTTCAGGGCTTGCTGCTCATGGCATTGGCTGCTGCTGTGCTGAGCACAGTCACAGTGTCCGCGACCTTGGAGTACGACTTCTACAGCTCGACGTCGTGCCCCCAAGCCGAGGAGGTGGTCCGCAACGCCACCATGAAGATCATCTCAGATAACCCAACCATGCCCGCTGCCTTCGTGCGCCTCTTCTTCCATGACTGCTTTCTCAAGGTAATCCATTGATATGATCATCTTCATGCGACAGTCATTGTTTATATTTGTTCAATTTATGATAGGTATAATAACAAAACCTGATGTGATTTTTCAGGGTTGCGACGCTTCCATTCTACTGGACCAGTCGAACAGCAACCCTCAGCCGGAGAAGCTGGCCATCCCGCTCCGCGGCTACGACGCCGTGAACACGATCACCGCCGCCGTGGAGGCCGTCTGCCCCGGCGTGGTCTCCTGCGCCGACATCCTCGCCTTCGCGGCGCGCGACTCCGCCATGGCCTCCGGTGGCTTCACCTTCAACATGCCGGGTGGCCGCCGCGACGGAACCATCTCCGACCTGAACGACATTCCGGGCGAACCTCCCCGACCCGAACATGCAGGTCCAGGACCTCAACAAGAGCTTCCGCAACAAGGCCTGAGCGACATCGACCTTGTGGCGCTCTCCGGCGCGCACTCCTTCGGCGAGACCCACTGCTCCTTCGTCACGCCGCGGCTGTACCCGACCCTCGACAAGACCATGGAGAGGGCCTTCGGCGTGGCGCTGCAGGCCGTGTGCCCGAGGCGCGGCGGCGGTGGCACGCCGCTGGACAACAACCGCGTGACGGACCCCCAACATTCTGAGCAACCAGTTCTACAAGAACGTGATCGCCGGAAAGGTGATGTTCACATCGGACCAGACGCTGATGAGCGACGCCGCCACGGAGAAGATCGTGCGGGACAACGCCGCCGACCCGATCGGGTGGACGGCGCGGTTCGCGGCGGCGCTGGTGAAGATGGGTGACATCGAAGTGCTCACCGGGACCCAGGGTGAGATCAGGATGGTGTGCGGCGCCACCAACAGCGGTAGCTAGACGACCGATCCTGCTTAGCATTGCAAGCATGTTGCAAGTTTAATCGCAACTGTTGTTAGCTGCTGCATTATCTTTTTGTACTTCATTTATTTGTTGCAAATTTGCTCTGTGGTGACTTGATAGCTAGCTGTCAAATTTCATTAACTTGTGTTCTGTACGTAATTGTCTTACCTTTAGAGTTGTTTGTTCTTTTAGTTTCTTTTGAGATCAGCAACATGCATATAGTGTGTGCTCCGAATCTTTCTCACGTCTTGTTCCCCATCATTACAATGCACTAATACAAACATCGGGGTCAGTGTCGACTGTTGAAGATACGTCATTTTCATTAGACTAGGATAGTGCCCCTGCGTTGCTACGGGCATCAAATATTTACAATGCAATAAACACAACATTCAAAAAATATAGTGTAAAAGCAAGCACAAACATATCAAATTGGACATGAGCAACGCAAATCATAATAGTGTTTATGTGTGCTTTTCCTTCCACTCTTACTGACCGGAGTGAGATATTGAAGAATTTCACATACAATATACAATTCCTTGAAGATTAACAAATACCCTTTTATATGATGTGTATATGCTTATAAAAAAAATAAAAAATGGACATGAAAATATGTTCCGAAGTGGACATATTGATCATCATTTTCCAAAGCTTGTATATCCATTTTAGCTCTATGTCCCTTGGCAGACAATGGCTTATTACCCAGGCAGCAGCAGACAATCAAAACTCCTTGCTAGAGGTTTGGCCCTTCATCTCTTGAGTCAGAATTTGTGATGATTCGTCACTCCATCCTCCTCATCCCTGGCCCCAATAGCCTGTGCCACCTATTGTAAGTGCGGAGTGGTGACACCAGCACGCAAAACATAGCTTGCAAGTGAAAGAGTTTCCATAATTTTTTAAAGATAAACAACCAGAAAAGTTCAGTGGAACTTGAAGAGAAAAAATATATTTGCGTAAACCTTTTGAAGAGTAAAAAATGGAAGAATATTTTGTACTTAAGTGTATAGTTTATTTTTTATATGTCAATCCTCTAGTTACATGTGTGTCCAGGTCAAGCAATGTTTGATTTTGCACAATTATGTAGAAGATATCGGAAATTCAGGATCTGCTTGCCTATACTATTTACCACAGATGTCTGACAAATGCGAGCACCATCAATATGAAGCTTCAGTCCATGAGCAACCTCCAAGCATATCAACGGACAGAACAATATAGAAATCTCACCATGTTGCTTTGGGAGTAAAACAACAGATATATACAAATCAATTAGAAGAAGCAAATGCAATTAGAAAAAGAATAGTGCAATTTTCTCTTTGATACTATAAATATGGCAGTGACACATTAGAACAGTAAAATTTGGAGACATAATTATATGAATGTGATCATGCGTATTTGGTATTTTTCCCATTATAAAGACCGCTACAAAATGCATATACTATAAGTTCTATTAATCTCAGGAAAAAACAGAGGTTTAAGATGATTATTCATACCTAGTTGGTGTTCTGGATTTTTTTACCACTGTTTAGGATGTGCCTTTGGTGGTATGATTAGTGACCCACCATCTCCTTCATCTTTCCCTTTTCTGTAAAACTACAGCGCAGTTGCAATATACAACTTTGTTGCTTCCTTTCAAGACAAAAGAAAGAATGTTCAGAGTATATAATGCAACCCAAAATCAAAATTATAAACTCAAAGTGAATTGCCTCCTAAAAATGACAAGGAAGTGAGAGTACTCAGAAGTTACCTGGAGGCTAGAGAGCATGACAATTTTAAAAAATGATGGTGTGGGCATCAACCAGCTATGAAGAGTAGACCAATGATCGCCGTCACTGGGCATTGGTGGGAGTGCTGCGGCATTCTCTGGCAGTCCATACAAAGTCCTAAATGCATCTTGAAAAAGAGATCTGCGACAAGAAAATAATGTTGAGGATAATGATCCAAGCAAAGATGGAATAGTGGCTCCATGCAGTGCACCATAGGAGTTGCACAAGTACAACAAAGAGTGATTGATAAGGTCCTGAACATCGAGTGACAGTGGAGTGGTTGAGTCATCCTTAAGCCTATTCCTTAAACACATAGTTTAACATGACTGTAAGAAAATAGAAAGGAACATCACCTGCAATTGCCGGCATTTAGAGAATCGCACATCAACCAAAAATCCGAATTGCCTGCGAGCCGACGGACCTCGGGGCACCGCCATAGAGTTCATGCATCTTGCGGCGGCGCCAGCACGCTAGCACTCCTCCGCGCTCTCGGTGGGCAACGAGCTGGTGCACAGCAGAAGTAGTGGTGCGGTCGGGGACAGATCGGAATACAAATATTGTAAGTCCAAGTGATTCCTTCATAAATTTTGCAGGAACACATAAAAAGGATCATTGCAATGCTACAAGATCAGTATGAACAGGAAACAAGATTGTTCATAAATCTGCAACCTAGAGATCATGAATTTAAAAGGGGTCTCAAAGTAGTATATTCAGCAATATTATTAAAACATCACAAAAGTAGAGGACTGATGATCATATTTGGAAAGCAGATCACATCAAATTTGCACGAAACTATTACTAAAGGGACAGTCTCACAGTCATGACCACAGCTGGCGGTGTAGACAACTGCAGGTGGTTGAATCAATTTGATGATCATATTACTATTTCAGGCCAATTACATTTGCTCCTCCCTGCATTTGCACCACGAACTCATGTACAACAACTTGTGGTTTTGAGATAAAGATAAGAAATGCATCAAATCAACAGCCTGCAAATCAACAATATGCCTGTCAGTGTAAAATCTGAATCATCAACCTGAATTTATTGGGGGCATCAACCACACAGAGCACAAGAATAACACCTTTTTAAAGGTCCTCTCTTTCTTTTTGTCTATTGCCATACTGAGACAGCTCCAACTTAATTGCAAGGCAAGTAGACTGGGAGGAAGAAGGAGAATACTATTGATAAGACATGGTCAGTTAGGACAATATTTGTTGAATTGAATTTCCATTCAAGTGTCTAGTATATGCAATCCTATCTGCAAAATGGGGATTTGGATCTAAATCAGCTTTCCTATGAAAAGAAAGAAAAATTACACTACTGTCATTGTTAACTTGATATATAATTCAATGTTTGAGATGGCTAGAATATATTTAACGAATCTTTTTTTCTAGGAACCAATGAACTTGATTGATTGTGAATGTCTACCCTAGTTATGGATTGATCAAGGGCAGATGCTAAGCAGTAACAGTGAAACAGAGTATATATTCTTGAGAGGATATTCATAACCTGAATTGGCTTCATGACTCAATCAAGCGGTTCTGAACCATTGCAGATAATATGCTTCATTGTGTACAGCTTCGATGGATGTATTGTGTCAGATGCCAGATATACACAATGGAAACCTCCTTGTGCAAGGGTATTTCATACTGTAACATGAATTATTTAAACTAACTTGAACAGTAACACCATGTATTACTGGCATACAATTTTTAGCCAAAAGAAATAAATTCATGCCACCATTAGGATCTTCAGCACAAAAGATTGATAGAGGCAATGGTACAGGCACAGTCAATTTCCCAAAAAGAAACAAATGGATATTTTTCCTCTCATTACTCTATAAATAAACAAATCTATTCATTTCCTCTTCTTCTTTTCTCACTACGAAATGGATATTTTTTGATGATATGACCACGCCGAACACCTGTAAAATAAAGAAAACACAATGACACAATTCAGTGAGGTAGGGTAAAACCTCAATCGGCACCGCCGATTCCCTAGTCTCCTCCCGTTGCTGTGTTTTGTAAATAAATATATGTGATAGTATACTTAGGAGTATACTAATCAGATCAGTTGATCGGAAAAGAAAGAGGTAAAGATGTTGTCCAGAACTCACAGATTCACTTTTTCATGGACCGATAGAGGCATCATTGGTGACAGTCTTCTCGGCTTCTTGTGAATCGGATCAATCAAATTGATCCGCTCGACGGCTCGAGCAGGTGTTCCTGGAGCTTACCCTGCTTGCTGCAGATCAAAACAAGGGCTCAGCTTCAAGTACTTGTCGACGAACTCGAGGTAGAGAGACAGGGAGAGAAGAGAATAAGCAAGGAATGGCTACCGAGAAGCACAGCAGCTGCATCAGCAAGGCGTGGTGGTGGCGGCGGAGCAAGGCGTGGCGCGGAGTCTGTCTCGGGTGGGCAAAATGGAACGCCCTTGGGATGGGGAACTCACCTAGGGCGTCACGGAGGCCAGCGGCAACGCGTAATGGATGCAGGATAGAGAGAGCATGATTGGTACCATGGCTCGACAGCGAGGACACGACAGTGACGACACGACGGTGTGGCACCTTTCCTCGACGACGAGTCTGTACCGTGCGGATACGACGGCGGTCCCGGAGACCTGGACGGCAGCGATCCCTCTCCGGCGGCAACGGCGGTGGGATGGTGATTGGCAATCCCGTGCGGATTCAACGACGGCAGTCTGAGACGGCAGCGGTGAGGGAAAACCCCGCGCCCCGGCGAGATCGGTGGCGACGGTGGGTGGCGGCTGTTTGGTCGCAGGGGGGCTAGGGTTCGAGCAAAGGAGCGGCCGCCATGGCCTCTTCCGCTACCCCCGTGCTGAATCTGGATCGGAAAGGTGGAGAGCAGGAGCGACGGCGACAGGGAGGGGCGGCGGTGGCATAGCGGAGAGGGGGAGGGGAGGACCGGTGCCGGCGGTGGCATAGCGGATAGGGGGCAGGGGAGGGCCGGATGGGAGGCGGCGGCGATGGCGGAGAGCCATAGAGAGAGGGGGCGGCGGTGGCATAGCGGAGAGGGGGAGGGGAGGGACGGCGCCGGTGGTGGCATAGCGGAGAGGGGGAAGGGGAGGGTCGGATGGCCGACGGCGGCGACGGGGATGGGGAGTAGTGACGGGGACGGACGGCGGTGGGGAGAGGCGCGAGATCGCGCGGGGGTGGTGGGGTGGGGAGGCGAGATCGCACGGGGGGAGGGGCGGATGGGCAGACTCACGGAGGGGCAGACTCACGTACCAACATATTATCTCCTTTTCATTCTTTTTAGTAGTAGAGATGAATGGTGTTTTTTCATAAAGTACCAGCATATGCTAGCAAATTATATAGAAGCACTCCACTTAGTATTTCTCTCAACTCTTAGCATGCCACGTCAATATCCACGGTATCTTCTCTCAACATGCAAGGTGTCCACATCACCATTCACTAATAGCATCCATGTATGCAATATGTTGTTTGCAATAGAATGTTGCGATGCAATCACTTTAGTTTCTACTTTCAAATTTTATCTTTAAAATTTGTTGAAATTCCCGCAGCAACGCGCGGGGTATCACCTAGTAACCATTATAAAAAGAAAATGAAAGGAAAAAGAAGAAGAAATGTCCATAAATCAGTGCACTTTGAGCAACGTAGAGTTTCAAACTCAACGTACAGCTCCAAAAAATTAGAATAAAATTAAGAAAACATCTAGTTAGGTTATTAGGGTTACCTTAGTCTACTTCCATATTGATAGATATGGGTGATTTTTTAAAGAACACAATAGATTTGATATGATGATTAGAGGCTACAATTGGAGGAGTTTGTTTCCCTTATTGTTTCTAAGTGCAATTTTCAAGCGTAGACTTGTTTTAGTAGTTCAACATATTATTATGCGTAGAAGAGATTGTGGTACTATCTGAGGTATTTCTGTGAGTCCTCAAAATGGGATGATGGAAAAACTTTTTATCCAAACAATAATTGATCGGGTATTAGCAGACGATGTTTCTGATTTTTCTAAAACATCTAGAATTTTTTAGGACATCTTGTGAGGATCAATATGAAGCTCCAAAAGTATCCTCAAGTTAGCAATAGCAAGGTCGAATAGTTTTGCTTAGAGTCTAGTTAGGACTCTCCTGATTAAGCCATTTATATAAAAAGTTGGAGAACATAGATTCATTATGTACTTCAAAATGCAATCAGTTTTGCACATATACAGGGGCGTATCCAAGATTTCAAAGGAGGGGGGTGAGTTTCCCTTCTTCCTCCTTTCTCCTCTGGCTGATTTTTTTTTGGGGGGGGAGGGGGGCTCTCGTGAAGTGCGCGGGGGTAGGGGGCTCCAGCCCTCACGCTAGATTCGCCCCTGCGCATATATGCATCATGATAATGACATCCACTTACCTATATATTATTTGGAGATTCCTTTGAGTTACTCGAGTGTTTTAGCTTGGACAGTCGAATTTTTTTCAACTCCATACGTGGACATGTACGGCCTGCATCGCCCGAGTCTCTGAGATGCCCCCTTCTTCGTCTCCAGTGAGGGCACTGGCAGTTTGGGTTGGGGATTCGACTTCAGACCAGGATTGAGGCACCACCGGTTGCCAACGGACTTAGAGGGGAGGGTCCGTGGTGGTAGGCTAGCCCGACAATGGTGGAGGGTATGGGGCAGCCACTACGTGAAAATCTCAAATATGTCACGCAGCATTTGTAACGGGCCCTTAACACCTGTTACATGAACCCCATCTGTAACGGTTGTTATTTGGCGCCCGTTACGCATAAGCGCGGCAGGCTCGACACCGACCTCGCCCTGACCTCGCCACCACAACGCCCGTTACCAATGAGGACTTCTGGTAACGGACTTCTTAAACGCCTGTTACATGTTTTCTTTGTAACGGACGTTATTCCTATTGGAGACGCGTGGTTTTTAGGATGCGTCTCATTTTATGACGACCCAATTGGCGACGCTTGTTTGGACCTAGCATCTCCTTTGTTTTCTCACAATAGAGACGCGTGTTGTTATTACGCGTCGTTCTCTTTGCGTTCCGACCACTCTGCTATCTCCGACAACTACACTCGCTCCCTCTCCTCTGAGGGCCCCACTCGCTCTCTCCCTGCCGTTGCTGCAGCAGCATTTTCGCGCGCTCTCTGAAGGCCCCACTCGCTGCGCGTGCTCTCTCTCCTCAGAAAGCCAGCGCTGCAGCAGGCCGGCCGGCCGCGTGTGCGACGGCGTAAGGTGCCGGTGGAGGTCGACAGCGGTGCGGCGTCCCTCCGCGCTGTACGTCCTTCAAAGCAGCAGCTTATCCTCATCCTCGGACTCGGCGCCGTCCTCCGCGCCGTCGCCGCGGCCGCGACACCTCGTCCTCCTCCTCGGAAGCGCTCGCCTCGTAGACAGTTCTCGTCAAGGTGGAAATTGCCCCCCTTTTATTGAACTTCGATGTCCTAATCCTCTTACTCATCGGTTTTGGTGATGCATTAATTATGCTCATTTGATGTATGAAAATTGCAGATGGCTGCTGCTGCTCGGGCTTGGATGTACAGTAAGACCCGAGATTGGGACAGTAATTTCTTAAGAGGGGTCAATGATTTTCTAGATCAAGCAGAGGTGGATATGAGAAACCGTGGTGTTCAGACAATGCTTTACCCTGTATAGATTGTCTCAACCAGAACAAGTTCGGACAACGGGATAACATTTTTCATCATTTGATCACACGTGGTTTCAAAGAAAATTACACGTGTTGGAATAAACATGGTGAGGAATGACTTAATGAAGTCGAAGCAGGATGCCTAAATGAAGGTGAAGCGCGACACCATGCTACGGGCCTTAATAATGAAGGGACAGCGCTATGCCATGATGAAGAGCTTGATGAAGGTAGAGTTTTTAATGAGGAAAATGAACCATTCCCACCAATTGTGATGAGGCCTGAGGATATCACTGATCAAGAAGTTACGAGCTTCAATGATGGTGAGTTGTTGCAACGTGTGCACAATGTTGATCAAATGTTGCGGGATGTTGAGTTTCAACGAGTGTATACAGCTTCTGAATTAGCGAGGCTGAAGCAGTTCGTTGAATATTCAAAGAAACCCCTCTATCCTGGTTCCAAGAAGTACTCTCGCCTTTCTGGTGATCTAAAACTTCTGCAGCTTAAGGCAGATCATAGTTGGAGCAACAAAAGTTTCAAACAACTATTGGATCTCCTTAAGGACATGCTACCCGAGGGAAACCAAATAGTCGAGTCTGTCTATGAGGCAAAGAAGATAATTTGTCCTCTGGGAATAGAGGTTGAAAAAATTCATGCTTGCAAGAACAGTTGTGTATTGTTCCGTGGAGATTATGCAGACCTTGACAAGTGCCCCAAGTGTGGGTTCGATCGGTACAAGAGGAAAAAAGATGGTGGTGATGATAACAATGCTGATGATGACGAGAACGAGCCCGTGGAGATCACAGGCAAGAAGAAGAAGAAGAAGGTTAAAGGGGCTCCTGTGAGGGTAGCATGATATTTTTGCATCATTCCTCGGTTGAGAAGATGGTTCGCCACACGAAAGGAGGCCCAACTCTTGCGTTGGCATAAGACACGAACGAAGGAAGTTGGCAAGATTAAGCACCCCGCAGATGGCCAACAATGGCAAAACATTGATTCCCACTTTGAGGAATTTGCCGGTGAAAGCAGGAACATTCGGTTCGCTATGAGCACAGATGGCGTGAACCCATTCGGTAACCAGAGCTCAACACATAGCACCTGGCCTGTCGTGCTGTCAATGTACAACCTTCCACCCTGGCTATGCAAGAAACAGAAATACATGATGCTGACAATATTGGTCTCCGGACCAAAGCAACCTGGCGATCGTATTGATGTCTACTTGAGGCCACTAGTTGATGACTTGAAGATACTTTGGAAGCCTGGTGTGAAGGAGGTTTGGGATGAGTTCGGCCGTGAGGAGTTCACATTGCACGCCATATTGTTCACCACCATCAACGACAACCCGGCTCATCGCAACCTTTCTGGCCAGAGTAAAAGGAAAGGTGTAGCTTGCCCACACTGCTTGGAAGAAACTTGTGCAGTGTGGCTAGGAAATTCAAAGAAATTCTCATTTATGGGGCACCGTCGTTTCCTCAGCAAGAAACATGCCTACCGGGACATGGATTGTCAGTTTAATGGGGAAAAAGAGAATCGACAGGCGCCAATGCATGTGACTGGAGATCTGCTCCACTTGCAAGTCAAGGACGTCAAAACTATCGAGGAGTTACCCAAATTGTCTGAATAGAAACTTCGGAAAAGAAAGAAGCGAGATGGTGAAGAAGAAGAAGAAGATGGGCGAGGAATGTGGAATAAGAAATCAATTCTATGGGAGCTAGAGTATTGGCCGCTTTTGGATGTGCGTCATTCGATTGACAACATGCACGTCAAGAAGAATGTGTGTGAAGCTACTTTGGGAACATTGCTACAACAGAAGTTGAAAGGAAAAGATCATAAAAATGCAAGGGATGATCTTAAAGAAATGGGCATTAGGCCGGAGCTCTATGCAGAGGAAGCAGACACGGGGATGGACCTTCCCGTTGCTGCAACCACCTTGTCAAAGGCAGAGAAAAAAGAATTCTATGAGTTTTTGCGTGGTTTGAAAGTACCTTCAGGCTACTCATCGAACTTCAAAAGGCTAGTGTCGATGAAGGACATGAAAATAAATTTCAACTTGATGAAATCTCATGATTGCCATGTGTTGATGACATCTATTCTTCCTGTTGCACTAAGAGGTATCAAGATAGAACTGGTTCGCGATGCGGTCATAAGCTTGTGTTTATTCTTCAATGAAATAGAACAGAATGTGATTGATGAGGAAAAACTATTGGCCTTAGAGAGGAGGCATTTCGAGACTCTATGCCTGCTTGAAGCTACCTTCCCACCATCATTCTTTGATCTCATGCTGCATCTAACAACACACCTCGCGAGGGAGATCTGGTACCATGGCCCATCTTACCTTCATCAGATGTTTCCATATGAGAGGTACTTTGGATTTCTCAAATCATTGGCACATAACAGGTCATTTCCGGAGGGAGCCATTGTTCGTGGCTATGAGACCATTGAAGCAGTAGAGTGGGCCATGGGTTATATGGACCCCCAAAACCTCATTGGTGTGCCTCGTTCACGGCATGAAGGTAGGCTTTCAGGTGTTGGGACCCTAGGGAAAAAGTCAATCACTCCGCACCCAGAGGACTTCAGGAAGGCTCATTTCACTGTGATAGAACAGAGCGTAGAGGTTACACCATTTGGCAATGAGCACAAGCAACAACTACGTGAACAAAACCCTGGCTGTACTGAGGATTGGGTTGCAAAGAGGCACATGCAATGCTTCAGCAGGTGGCTCCGAGATTATGTCCAGCAGAGTGGCAGCGCTGCTATAACCGACGATCTAAGAAAACTATTAGCAGGGCCATTATTCACTGTTACAACCTATCAAGCAATGGATATCAATGGATACACGTTCTACACCATGGCCCAGGATGCCAAGAGCGTACATCAAAATAGTGGTGTGCGTGTACGGGCTGTCGACAATAAGAAGAACACAGCCACATATTATGGTCAAATAGAGGAAATTTAGGAGCTTGATTATGTAGGATTCAAGGTAGCCTTGTTTCGGTGTAGATGGGTCACCAATGCGAAGAGAGCTATGATCAAGGACAAATTTGGTTATGTTAGTGTTGATCTCCAGGTCTTTGGTTACAAAACCGAACCGTTTGTCTTCGCCAAGGATGTTGAGCAAGTGTTCTATGTACCTGACCTTGCAAAGAATAACTGGAGTGTGGTTTTGCCTGAAAAAAAGATTGTTGGGGTTGAAAATATTGTTGAGGAGGAGGAATACAACCAGTTTGACGAAAGTCCATCCTTTCACACTTCATACATGCCCTAAGTCTTGGGAGCTGACAAAACACCATACTTGCGAAGCGACCATCGTGAAAAGATCCATATACAAGAATCAAAGAAGAAAAAGAAGCAAGATTGATTTCTACTGAATCCGATCCTTTTTGTAAAATGCAGGGATGCCTATTGCTGAAAATGGAATCATTTTTGTAATATATATAGGATGTGTATTGGTAGAATTTGAATCTCCTTTCTGTAATATAAGATGCCTATATATTCTGCCTAAGATGCAGAAGATACTGCCTAAGATGCCTATAAGCGAGATGTGTAATTAGTAGTATCCACTCGCTCATCGGAGACGCGTCTCCTGTATCTTCTCTCCAAAATAAATAACCGTTGCCCCAACCCCTTCTTCAACCCGCGAAACCACCACAACTCCTTCATTTACCCGCGAGAAAACCACAACTGCCTACACTCCTCGTCGTGCCCCTCCGCCGCACTCATGGCATCGAGGGAGCACCCGCGGTCGCTCGCGGAACTCGCGGCGGAGGTGCTGGCGATCATCGTTAGCCGAGTCGGTGAGACATCGAATCGGCCTATGGAGGACCTCTGCAGCCTACGGGCAACCTGCAAGGACATGCTCCGCCCCTGCCGCGACAGAGACGTCGGTAGGCGCCTGGCACTGGATCGGGTTCCAGTCGAGCAGATGCAGAACAACGACCCCGTCGGCTACGACGTCTTCCTTCATAGCCTGGCTGCAGTCGGCAACCCAGTGGCCTGCTTCCTCACCGGGATGGACGACATCTTTGACAGGAACCGCAGCCCTCAGCCTCCCCTCGACGAGCTCCACCGCGCTGCCAAAGATGGGCACAGAGGGGCGGCCTATGTGGCCGCCGTCTTCCTCTACAGAGCCAACGGCGGGGCCGACGCCACTGCAATTGCGTACATGAAACAGGTTGAGGGCGAGGAGCAAGGGCAGTGGCGTCCGCGTTTGATCAGCAATGTGCAATCCCTAGATTTCCGGCATCGTGGGGTCAATCTGACTTGGCAAATTAGGAGTGTCGCCCTCCGTCGTGGCCTCCGCCGGCCGACGCTGCCAACGGCGGCGGCGCGAGGCAACATTCAACATTGCGCAGGCAAAGCATTCTGCGGTACGGCGCCGAGCCGGAGGGGGTTTTGCATGTATTTCTGTAGTGATGAATGTAGGCTTCGTTACGAATGTAATGTCTTCTTCTATCGTGTAAAGTATCGTCCAATCGGTTATTGATAGACAAGATTTGATTTCTCACATTTCTGAGTCAAATCCAAGGTTGCGGCGCCCTCTGCTTCCTCCTCTTTCTATTGGAATGAAGAACAGTTTGTGTGGGAAAATGAGACGAGGATTAACCATCCCGCGTCTCTAATAGGAGTGGGGCCCAGTTCTATTGGAACGAAGAACAGTTCTCCTTTTAATCTGCAGTCAAATTTTGTAACATGTATTTCTCCGTCATGCTTAGTCCAAATTTGATGATTTTTTTCTAGTTTTTTCTAAAATCCCCATCTGTTCATTTATTTCATTGTTTAGTGTATATTCCGTATCGTGAATAATATTTATATGCCTTATCTTGTTCTTTGTAAGTACAACATAGAAATAATATTTGTTTTCCACAACCATTAGTAATGAAACTTTGCATTTCGTGATCTTAAGGTGAACACATGCTTGTGTTAAAATTTCAAATGCGTACGAGATCGAACATGTTGCAAAGTGTGGAAAACTTCAATGCTCAAGCAACATTCTAGGAAACTATGTGAGAGATGTAGCCATTTGTACACAAGTATATTCTTCCTTTATCGAAACCATTTGAATTTTTTATGACAAGTTTAGGTACCCAAATTATGTTTCCACGTAAATTTGTAGAATTTTTAGAGCAAACTAAGATGTTGTTAGAACTATTATATCACAAGCATGAAATGTATATTCGAATTATAAGAATGTTAGGTATACAAGTGTGACTGTTGATATTTTATTAAAAGACTAAATGTCTAAATATGAATTAATGTTATTTTTAATGAATTTTTAGGTACTGTTTTACCGGTTCTAATATTTGATGGATGCGAGTTTCAGTTCTAAAAAATAGTGTCAGGCCCACGCGTCAGTGTCATTTCCTAATCCTTCGTAATCGGGTCTGCGGCACCTTCCGGCGCATCTGCGACTCGGATGAGGTACTCCTGCAGGTGTCGCTGCGTGAGCTTCGTCAAGAGTACAAGAATCGCTACGTCAGGTCCTTGTTGGAGGAGCGCTTCCACCTCGCCAAACATCCGGAGGCATTATGCTTCGAGGGGATGGAGAGGTTGATGAAGCGGCGGAATCCTGATGAGGGTCTGGAGCTCGTCGGAAAGATCGCTGCCAAAGACGCCGGTGTGAAGTACTTCTTAGCGATGCTGAAGTACCGTCGCAACCCTGCGGACCCCGAAGCGATGGCACTGCTCCACGAAATCAACGGCGGGCCGCCACCCCCTGACGGGCGCTGGAAGAACCACAACCTGGACCGGCTGCGCTACCTCGTCCGCCGGGATCTCCATAACATTGTGTGGTGGTACTGGCTTCGTGATGGTGACGATGACATTCCGTTGCTGCCCGTCCAGAATCCCCACGTCTGCATTTGGGCAGTGGGATGTAGGCGCTACAGGCCGGAGACCCCAGGGATCATCCACTACTGCAGCACCGAGTGTCGCATCCGTCATGAGTTCGAACTCTGGACGCGTGGATTCAGCGTCGCGGTGGAGTACGCCGTCAGCAGGGTGAACATCGGGATGTAGGCGGAAGCATCAATAAAAATTATGTATCTTGAATGTAAATTATTACATATTCTGTGTCGCATCCACAAGATTTGATTTGTCACGTTTCTGAGTAAAATCGAAGGTTGCGGTGGTCTCATTTGCCGTATTAGAGGCCTAGGGTGCCCTCTTGGATGTCAAAGCGGGCACGGCGGCGACGGCGGCGGCGGCGGTGGCCTCTGCTAGTCTGCTTCCTCCTCTGTTCTATTGGGTGGGCGTAGGAGACGAGGATTGGAGGGGCAAATGAGACGCGGGTTAACCACCCCCTCTGTTCTATTGGAATGAAGAACAATTCTAATTTCTCCTTTTAATATGCACTCAAATTTTGTAACATGTATTTCTCTGTCGTACTTAGTCCAAATTTGATGATTTTTTTCCTTATTTTTTTTCTAAAATCCCCATCTTTTCATTAATTTCATTGTTTAGTGTATATTCCGTTTCGTGAATAATGTTTATATGCCTTTATCTTGTTCTTTGTAAGTACAACATAGAAATAATATTTATTTTCCACAACCATTAGTAATGAAACATTGCATTTCGTAATCTTAAGGTGAACACAAGCTTGTGTAAAAATTTCAAATGCGTACGATATCGAACATGTTGCAAAGTGTGGAAAACTTCAATGTTCAAGCAACATTCTAGGAAACTATGTGAGAGATGTAGCCATTTGTACACAAGTATATTATTCCTTTATCGAAACCATTTGAATTTTTTATGACAAGTTTAGGTACCCAAATTATGTTTTCACGTAAATTTGTAGAATTTTTGGAGCAAACTAAGATGTTATTAGAATTATTATATCACAAGCATGAGATGTATATTCGAATTATAAGAATGTTAGGTACACAAGTGTGACTGTTGATATTTTATTAATATACTAAATGTCCAAATATGAATTAATGTTATTTTTAATGAATTTTTAGGTACTGTTTTACCGGCTCTAATATTTGATGGATGCGAGTTTCAGTTTAAAAAATAGTGTCAGGCCCACGCGTCAGTGTCAGCAGCCTATATAAAGAAGATGCCTGCCGACGAAGCTGACACGGGTTTAGTAACCAGCATCGGCGATGACTATCCATTGTCAGCGTCAGCAGACAAACCTTGCACGCGCTGTTCAAAAATTCCCACCTATATTGACTATAATGCCCATGGAATTCCAATTCCACCAGAGAGCCGTTCAAGGGCACGCCAGTAATTTCTGTGAACATAGTAACGCGCGTAGGAGACATATACTCGGGAGTCTAATTCAGACAGATCCACCACACCCGCACTCTCCCCGCCGCCGCCCTGCTCCTTCTCCAGCCCTAGCCCGCCGCCGCCGCTCCCCCGCCGCAGCCCTGCTCTTCTCCAGCCCCACCGTTTTGGCGTGACGTTGGCGAAGCGGCTCCAGCCGTGACGGCGGTGACGAGGACGCGGTTACTAGCGTGTGAACGGCGTCCCGGCCAACCTAGAGACGGTGACGCGGATCCGACATCCCCGGCCACGACGACGAGCCGGCCACCTCAGGCAACGAGGCGACGCGGATCGGGCCTCTCCGACCACCATGAGAACAACTACTTCATTCGCGACAGATGTTAGTGCTGCTTGAACCCCCAACGCCCTCTCTGTGCTCGGCCACCCAATCTGCTATTCCTGTCAAGGTGGATTAGGGAGACATGCTACTTTACGGTTGTTCACATAGGATTATTCTCCTGGAATTGCCTGCATTAGTACAGCATACCTTAATAGTTCATTTTTAATTGATTGGCTGTGGATTTGACGGATGAATTTTGTTGCTCCAAGTCTGTTTGAATAAATTGTTGCTAACAGATGAACTTATATGAACTGTTGAAATTCTGTTATGCTTCGAATGTACCAGATCGACAGTTATGCTTTGGACCTGTTAGCATACTTTAATTCTAATTGCTTTGTCCTCTTGTTGCATGTACACATGGAACACACAATTCATTGCTGCTGAAGTTGGACAAGGAAGCAGTTGAAGGAATTTAGTCTCTGCTTTGATATATAAGCATATTGCTTCACCCTGTCAAAATGGTTAGCACTTATCCCCAACCTGTATGCTAATATCAACTATTTTGCCTGTCAGAGAATAAGAATTTATCTTATTTTGTTTAGGTTTTCAGTCTAGCTTATGTTGCTCTACTGACGACCTGACATATCATCTATGCAGTCTCCCACAACACCAAACTTCTCTACCTTCAGTGCACCATCACAGACCATCGACGGTGAACCTTGTTCACAGCCTATCAACGGTGATCCTTCTTCACAGGGTCACTCAGCACATACTGCTGCGAGTAGTACTCGATCCCGCGGGTCAAGGACACAAACCAAATGGCCAGAAGACAAGTTGACCGCAACTGGACTTGATAACAATTATTGGCCTACCCCAGATGCTGCGAGGGATAGATTTGTATTGGTCTGTGGCCTCATTACTCGAGAGAGGGTGTCAATCAACAAGGCAGTTGAAGATCTCTCAGCAATTGAGAAGGAAAAGTTGTTCACAGTTTTAGAGGAAAAGCTAGATTACCCAGCCAATCTGGCTGAATCTGTTCGCAAGAAGGCAGTTAAGACAGCTATGTCAGAGATTGGAACCTTACAACGGTGGTTCAAGACCCATTTAATAAAAAAATTTGTGAGCCAAGAGGAGACTCCCTTTGTGAAGCATGCCTTTTTGCAGCCAGAAGACTGGACCGTGTTTGTGCAGGAAACCAATTCTCTTAGATTTCAGCGATTGAGCCAGGGGATGAAAGAAAAAAGAGCATTGTGTGATAAGCCACACAGGACGGGCAGAAAATGTTATTTTCGTAAAAGGAAGGAGTGGGAGGAGAAGGATGCAAAGCTAGCTGAAGAAGGAAAACAGAACCCTTGGGACCAATTTCCTGGACGTTCGAGGCCTTATCTGTGGGCAAGGGTAGGGAAGAGGAAGACCACTAGTGAGGGAAGCGGGGACATAACATTCAGTAACCCTGCGGTGGTGGGGGTAGCAACTAGGGTGAAAACACTTGCAGCTCAGGCTAGCGATGGTTCTTTCGGGGTTAGGGAGAATGATATCCTCACCGCAGCACTTGAGACTCCAGAGCATCGAGGTCGGGTCCGAGGCGTGTCTAGTTCACTTGGCTGGGGTAAAGGGTTTGGTGAAGAGTTTGCTGGAATGTACAGGAAGAAGAGGAACAAGAAGGCTGTACCGCAGATGGAAGACCTAGTTGGTGAAGCAGTCACCAGAATTGTCTCCATTCTAGCAGAATCAGGCTTTGATATACGGAAAAATGTACTTCGTCGTCCTCCCCAATCACCACCTGTCAGTAGCAGCGAGGAAGAAGATGTGCATGGCCTCGAGGAAGAAGATGTGCATGGCAGTGAGGAAGAAGAAGCATGTGGCAGAGAGGAAGACCATTAGCATGTCAGCGAGGACGAAGGTAATCAACAGCACATTGATAGTCGATCACCTATGCTGGACACAATAGATAAGCTGACAGAGCCAACCAAGTGCAGCCTTTTGGATGGCTCCGGGAATAAAGTGGAGCTCGCACTAGCCACTGTCTTTCCATTGCAAAAGACTCTCCATACAGTACCAGTGCAGGATGGGTATGTTGTGGTGAAACCTAGTTATGTGTGGGGCAATACGGGTCACTACCCTCTGCCTGTACCAATTGGGAGGGATGAAGTAACAACCCTAGCTGAGGCTCTCTGTCAAAGGATCCAATGGTCAAAGAACAGGATCCATGTACCACCCATTACGAGAAATACCAACCCTGCTCCCACATCAGGTAGCAGGGGTACGTCATTAGATGGAGGTACTGCAGCTCAGCGTCAGCAAGAGAAAGCTCAGTAGCAGCAGCAGCAGCAGATCAGCAAAACTACGCAGCAGGAGTATCGACAACAGCAGGAGGACAGGCAATCTCCGCCTAAGAAGCAGCAGCAGATCAACAAAACTACGCAGCAGGAGGAGCATCGACAACAGCAAGAGGAGGACAGGCAATCTCCGCCTAAGAAGCAGCAGCAGATCACCAAAACTACACAGCATGAGCATCGACAACAGCAGGAGGAGGACAGGCAATCTCCGCCTAAGCAGCAGCAGCGACAGGCGGAGGACAGGCAATCTCCGCCTGAGCAGCAGCCACCGCAGAAGAAGGGGGCCAGTAAACCTCTGCCTAGAGATGAGCTTCTTAACTGTTTTTGGACAAAATGGGATCCAAAATACAAGTCTGCTCTGCCTATGTTGTCAGAAGAGGACTTACAGACTGCTGGACCGAATTGTGCCAGGTTGCATGCTTACGCCATGGAACACAGTAAGGATAAACTTAGTTTTCCAGCAAAGTTGCCTGAAGATTCCTTTCATGTTGTTGGTGATTTAATGATAAACATTGCATTCAGTCACGTGTATGACCTTATAACCCTGGTTGCTCTGGATGAGACCTTCTTGAGGTTGTGGACATTGTAAGTGCCTTAAAACCAAAATAGATATTTCTTTAATTTTGACCACAAAGTTCATGCATGCTAACATTTAGATTTTTTGTAGGAAAATGATGGACAAGACAGCGGTGATGAAGATCAGTGTTGGGTTTTTGGATCCACAGGTTCTCACGACCACAAATATTGAAAAACAGTCTACCCTTGTAACAAAAGCATTGACAAATGCAATGACGAATGACTACGTGGTGGGTGCCTTCTGCACCGGTGGCCACTATGTAACACTAATCATCTGTATGAAGTTCAAAAAGGTTTGGTATCTAGATTCTGCAAAACATCAACCCGCGCGAAAGTTCGAAGACCCCCGAGCGCTTGTGCAATGGTCCGTACCTTGTAGGTTTTGTTCACAAAATTCAATCTCTTATTGTTTCTAATCAGTATTGTTGATCATGCAGGGCCTCTCCCTGCCCAAAGGACGAAGTGATGAAAGGAAAGAAGAAAAAGCTAAAATCCAATCTGACATTCAAGCACAAGCCAAATATCACTGTAAGACCCAGGTTTTTTTTATGGTCAATTTGGTACTGCATTAACTTGTCATTTTGGTACCTCGATGCGCAGTGTGCTCAGCAGCCATCGGGGTCCTTTTTGCATGGATTCTATGTGGCATTCAATATGTTCAAACTACTCGAACACATACCTCACATCAAGAATGCTGCTGTAAGTAGATAATGTTCTCACCCTTGTCTCTGCTCATATTCTCCAATTGATTTTAGAAACTGATTTGTACTTGTATTCTCATAATTATTTTATTTTGCAGAATTTCAAACCTGCCCTAAATGTTTCTACAGAAGATCTAAAGCTGGTCCGGGAGATGTTATGCGAGTACATTGTTAAGGAGATCCTCGACCGAAACGGCAACCTCTATAATGGTGCACCGTGAGTTCATTGTACGGCCTGACAAACTTGAAACTTGCTGCATTCAGGCTAGTTTAGTACTGCCTGAGAAACATGCTTGGCTAGGGTCAGATGTTGTCTGGTTTAGACAGTTTTCTCAGGACTCCATCCAAACAAAAAGTACTGATGACGAACTTGAAACTTTAGCATGCATGTCGATCTGATGAGGAACTTGATGTGATCTCTCGCATTGTGTGTATATATATGTGATCTCGCTTGTGTATATATGTGATGAGAATGTGTTTGTGATGTCTCCTTGCATTGCTGTGGTGGCTGCCAAATCCTGGCTGTTTCCAGGATGCAGCCCCTAATCTGGTGGCTGCCGAATCCTGGTTGGTTCCGGGATGCAGCCAGAAAACGGGCAGGTTACTTTAGGTGCCCTACGTATCGGTCACGGGCGTTAAGTAAGGCAGGTTACAAAAAAATGATCCGTGAGTAACGGGCTTCACAAACGCCCGTTACAAGTATGACAACACTGTAACGGGCGGCATAAAGGCCCGTTACTAATACTGACCGGTGGGCCCTAGAAGTTGATGCTTTCGTCGATACAGAGGTGACGCGCGTCCAGAGCACACGTCTCCTTTCGTCCAGACAGAGGAGACACGCGTACAAAAAATGTGTCTCCTTTCGTGGAGACGCGTGTCCACAGCAAATGTCTCCGATATTGAGCTCATGTAACGGGCTCGGTTGCTGTAACCGTTACCAAAGGTCCATGTAGGCCCAGAGAAACAGACATTTCAGGTGACCAGTAACTAGTTTCGGTAACGGTCTTTGTTAGACACCCGTTACTAATATGTGTTAAGAGTAACGGGCTCAGTGTCTGCGCCCGTTACCAAAGGCTACGGTGGGCCTGGAGAAACAACCATTTCAGGTGACCGGTAAGTAGTTGTGGTAACGGTCTTTGTTCGACACCCATTACAATTACGGGTCATCAGTAACGGGCAGCGGCCCGTTACCTTTGCTGGCTTATTTGTAACGCTTGATCGGTAACGGGCGTTTTGCCCGTTACCAATGGCCATCCGCGCCCGTTACCAATGTCTGTTTTTCACATAGTGAGCTGCGAGGCAAGGTGCGCGGAGACGCAACTGACAGGGCGGTGGCGGACGTCCGGTGGGTGGGGGTGACGACCACGAGAGTGGAAACGATAGGACACGACAACTGCGGGAAGGGTAGGAAGGCGGCTACCATGTCGGGCTAGGATATGGCCCGAGCCCTCGCGTCGGGCTCTGACGAGACCCTAGCCCGGTGAGGATGGGGGGAGGGGGCAGGATAGAAGACCGTAGCTGGAGATAGAAGATCATATGATCGTGGTTTGTTAGATCTTCATCCAAGGGTGTCAAAAAATAGAGTGTACAGCTCCTTTGAAACAGCCACGAAAGGAAATTATAGTATGTATAAATATATGATGTTTATGACAAGAAAATTAGTTTATTTTGAATTAATTTTTTCTTAAAAGTTATATATTTAAGAACGGAAGGATAGCAAATTTAGAAATAACAAAGGAAGTCAAGGAGTGAAAAAGAATGGTCTCTCTCTTTAACGAATGATGAATCAAGGAGAAACGACAAGGACTACATTGTGCGTTACTACCGGCGGTCAGCTAGCTTTTGACGACGTTGCAGTACTTCCTGACCTGGCCGGCGGTCCCGGTGAGTACCTGGATGCGGCCCATCTTCACCAGCGCCGTTGCAAACTGCCCCATCCATGTCGCAGCGTCCGCCGAGTTGTTGGCCACCTTGGCCGCCGTGTAGTTGCTGGTCATGAGCTGCTGGTCCGAGACGAAGAGCACCTGCCCGGTCACCAGGTTGCTGTAGTACTGGTTGCTCAGCACGTTCGGGTCCGTGACGCGGTTGTTGTTCAGCACCGGATCGCCGCCGTTGCTGCCCGGCGGCGGGCACACCGTCTTCAGAGCATCGCCGTAGGTGGCGTTCATGGTCGGGTCCACGGTCGGGTACAGTCGGCCGTTGACGAAGGAGCAGTGCGCCTGCCCGAAGGAGTGCGCGGCGGAGAGCGTGACGAGGTCGTCGATGCTCATGCCTTTGGCGGCGAAGTTCTTGATGAGCTCCTGGAGCTTGAAGATCGGGGACGGGATGTTCTGGAGCACCTCGATGAAGTTGGAGACGGTCCCGTCGCGGCGGCCGGAGGGCATGTCGAAGCTGGCGAAGCCGCCGGAGACGACGGCCGTGTCGCGCGCCGCGAAGGCGAGGATGTCGGCGCAGGAGACCACGCCGGGGCAGGCGGCTTCCACGGCGGCCTTGATCTTGTTCACGGCGTCGTAGCCACGCAGCGGGATCGCCTTCTTCTCCACCTGCGGGTTGCTGCTGGTCGGGTCCAGTAGAATGGAGGCGTCGCAGCCCTGCAAAATCCAAATATCTACTCCTTCATATGTGTGTGCGTGCGTGTGGATGCGTACTAATAACATAATTTGACATCTAATAATTAGTACACTAATCGTCAGTTCGTAGTAATTACCCTGACAAAGCAGTCGTGGAAGAAGAGGCGCATGAAGGCGGCGCCCATGGTGCGGTCCTTGGCGATGATCCCCTCGATGACGTTGCGCACCGTCGCCTCAGCTTGCGGGCACGAGCTGCCGTAGAAGTTGTACTGCAGAGGCGACTGCGCCCGCGATGGCGTGCCCAGCAGCGCAGCAGCAGCCACGACGAACGCCGTGAGCAGCATGGCGTTGCATGTTGGTGTCGCCATCCCAGTGCTTCGTCTTCAGCTTAATCAACTCCTTAACCGATCCAAATTAAGCTTTTAGAAAGCTAGGACAGATGGAGGTAGCACTTGCTGATATTGTGTGTGTCTACTGAAAGAGACGCGTGAGGGATGTCGATCTGATGATGGAAATTGTGTGGCACACGAGGTGTATTTATAGATCATTGTTCATTTCGCGACATTACAGAGAGTCACTGCATTTTCGTTGCTTTTCATTTTCTTTATAATCTTTATTACTGCAACAAGTTTGGGCTTTGGGCACACCAGCTCTGGTACACGCACGGAACAGCTAGCTATGTGCTGGTGCAAAGGTGTGTTGACATGCCCATTAATTTGCCACTTGGCAAGTAGTACGTGCTAATTTTGTTCACTTGGAGATTAATTAGGACATGATTCCAACTAACTACTGTGTATTAACTAGTGGTTGACTCTAATATGGGAACTCTCCTGTAAAAAAGCGGTTGGTCTAAAAAAAGTCCTTTCTCATTAACTAATGCGCACGAGGTAGCTAGATAGCGTGAGTTTAAAATAAAATGGTTCTATAAAAAAGATCTTGTACAACTCCTCTGGAAATGTTACAAAAATGGGAGTACTCCTGTATTCCACATTGTAGGTTCATATATATTATTATGTCATAATAATATCTATGAATTTAGAAAAATTAAAACGACATATACAATTTGGAATGAATGAGGTATTATCTAAAGTAATAGGAAAAATCTAAAATTATTATCCTCAAGTATAACAAAAGTCTAGATAACCTCCTAAATTATATTTGGGTTCAATTTACCCCCTAAACTTAGCTACTTGGTTTAACTTATCCAATATTACAATTTGACATTTTTGTTTCTTCATACACAAGTTGAATTTTAATATGAGACTTTGCAGGATGGTAGTGGACATCATAATTACAAACGGTTGCTACATATTCTAATGTTACACACTGAGCATACCCAACAACTGAAAGAGAGAATACTTTGTGAGCTGGTCAAAAGAATTTTTCTACGACCCCATTGCATATAAGCTTTGGGTCTACTCCCTCCATCCCATAACACAACCAGTGTCAGCCTTAGGATTTCGAGGGTCCTCTGACGAACTCGTCGCACCGGCCCCTCGCTTTGTGACTCGCGAGCAGCAATCGCTTCGTGCCGCCATCACTTCGTGACTCGCGAGCCGGTGCCGCGACGTACGACCTTTCCACTACTTCGTGAAGACATTTAGAGCCGTCTTACTCTCTGTGTGTCTATACAAAATTATGTACATATACAATATACATATATAGACTTGAGCCCTCTTCTGGCCCTAAGGGTGGCAACCATGTCCATATACCCATGCCATCTAAAATCCCTTCCAACCGAGTCCAATTGCAATCCCAATTCGGTCGCCATCTAAAATCCCTTGCAAACGAGTCCAATTGCAATCCAACTCCGTCATCTCCATCGATCTCGCTTCGGCTGGAAGAAGAAGCAGCAGCAGCAAGATGTCCGACGAGGAGGAGGAGAACGCTGCCGAGCTCAAGATTGGCAAAGAGTTCCTGAAGGCCAAGTGCCTGATGAACTGCGAGGTGGCGATCATCTTGGAGCACAAGTACGAGTAGTTCCAGCAGCACGCATCGGAGTCGACCCGTCGTCGCAGGTGTCCCAGATGTTCGAGAAGTTGCTGCAGTACGTGAAGCGCTTCAACCGACCCCGACGTCATGCGCCAGGTCCACGAGATGTTCAGTCGCTACGGCCTCGCCGAGTTCGAGCTCTGCACGATCGGAAACATCTGCCCCAACACCAGTGGCAAGGTCACCGCGCTCGTGCCGTCCCTCAAGTCCGGGAGGAGGTTCGTCGGCGATTCCGGAAAGGAGAAGATGATCAACGACCACTCCCTCGTCAATAAGTTCGAGTAGCCTTGCCCATGGGCGGCGTGCCTTTCTCGGTTCTTCAGTTTCCTTAGCTGCGTGTGACCTGTGAGACTTTTCTTAGCAGACCACAAATGTAGTAGACTTTTCCTACTGGCTACTGATATCAATGTTACACTCAGCTTGATCTGCCTCAATCCTAAATTCCTGAGGTATGGTTATCTATTATCCAAGATAGGAGTACAATTGTTATGATTGATCTCTGTAATTCTGCGTGAAAAAAAATCAGTTAGGAATAGATCTTAGAACCTATATACTATGTGGTTATGCTACAAGAAGGAATCCCACTAATTGCCACATTAGATAGCCGCAGCATTCATCTCTCTGTTTGCAGATATGTAACAATCACTTCAGACCCCAAAAATATAAGACCCTATTTGCAGATTTTATCTTTCTTTTCCTGCAGTGAGAGTTTGTTATATATAACAGAACTTGTATCAGCAATAGGGAGGATTGGCAGCGTATCAAACATAGTAATGTGTGGGTCAAGGCTGTGTAAAATCATACAATTGTTGCTTCAAATTGGCAACTGGAATCGAATAAGTGACGACCTAGCAAACAATTGTAGTCGCAAACCACAATAGTAATAGGTGCTATCAATGCAAAGAATGCGTATTAAATGTTAATAGTTCATTTAGAGTTCTGATTATTTTTTTTAGCTTGACGTCATGTGCATAAGCCTGTGAGAAGTGATACTATTGTACTGAGTTTCAAGCTATGCATATATAGAATGTAGTGAAGAAAGGTACTGGAGATTGGAAGATAAAAGATTGTAGAAATCTTTGGGGATGAAATTTTGTTGGATAAGGAGAAATTGACGGAGCTCGCCTCACGCAAATTGTGCTACTGAGTTCTGACCAATGAAAATGCCAACATCTTATTCATAGTTATTATCTAATAGGATTTATATTTTGGGTCATAAGTAGTCTGTAGTCCTATCCTGCTCTTTACAGATAATTTTTTCTAATTGCTACTTGCGTGCTTGCCTACATGTAAACAATATACTTCTAATAATGTGCTTAGACAAATTACTAGCTTTGCTATTTACATTGATTTAATAAAGAGTTGATTAGTACATGTACGTTCTCCAAATATAAACTATGTATTTAATATTTAACAAAAAAAACATGTGCGTGTCGCACATGCATTTTACTAGTTGTATATATGATTGTATGGTATATATACATCTTGTTGCTTTCGGTTTGTGTTCTCAACGTGCAACATTCTCCATAACAGCATCTAGCTAGCTAGTTCGATGCCTCCGATAATATACATGTCTAGATTAAGCCCATGCATATTGTCGTTTACAATCTAAAAAAAAGAAACCATATGTTGTCGTCCAAACTCAGGTCAACAAGCTACCTACCTACAGCTATTCATTAGGATCTATCTCTTGTCCTTAATTCCTTGTTAATCCACCGTCATCCAGTGTAAAATTTGTTTCACACACCATAATCAACAAACAACTGGAACGCGCATTCAAACATGCATGCAATGGGGGTGTAAAACCAACATTATTTTGGGTCTACAGAAGTAGAGCTCTGATCAAGAACGTCGTACATGTAGCGTGATAAACCTTCTTCTACGGAAGGTAAATATTATTATCGACCCACATCATGCTCCATTCCAAAATGTAAGTCGTTTTAGTTTCTTCAAATATATAGATTTTGCTATGAAGCTAGCTAAATATAAATTTATGTTTAGATTTACATAATGAAATATATGTACATAGAAAAACCAAAATAACCTACATTTTGGAAAGGAAGGATTTATATTTCAAGTACTCCCTCTGTCCCAGAATATAGCTTCGTTTAGACTTTTTCAAAGTCAAATTTTTTCAACTTTGACCAACAATAACTCTTAAAATAATTTATTTCAAATAGAAAAGATTATATATTTTGATAGTTCGTTTCATGATAAATCTACCGATATCATTTTTATGTTATTGACATTTATGATTATTTCGTTATTCATGGTCAAAGTTGAAAAAGTTTGACTTTGAAAAAGTCTAAACGAAGCTATATTCCGGGACGGAGGAAGTATATGCTTTTTGTTTTCAACAGTAGTGGAGTATCTTCATTGTCGTGGTAGATTATGTGCTAACGACCCTTAATTAAGGTAATCAATCGGTTGACATTCTTTGTTCTTAAGAAACAAACACAACAATTAGCGGAGAGAATGTCGGCCAATAATAATATACACTTGTTTCTCCCGATATATGTGTCCGTCTAATCATATATGTGCGACCTCAATCAATAGACAACACAACGTGTCAAAAGCTAATTAAGCTAGCTAGCTTATACTAAGCTGAACTGAAACTCTTCCTGGTCACGCATATATGCTCCAACTAGTGTGAAATTAAACATTGTGCTGGTCAACGGAACACACTTCGTTCTGTTGGTGCTGTTCCTCTGTCTGTTGAGGAGTTCCCAAAGTGAAGTCGACGCCAGATTTTAGGTGACTTGGTATAATCTTTGCCCTGAGCTAGAGCTATAGCTGGGTTCTGCAGTGACATTTGTCACTCTTCGCACCCAAATGTCAATGCGCTCAAACTTGCAAGTACTTCCACTCGTGGAAAAATGACCTTTGTTCCAACACATTTGTCCCGGTTGAACTTTGAACCCGAGACAAAAGGTATTGGGGGCGACGTGACCTCTAAAGGCTGTTGGCACAACCCCCTTTTAGTCTCGGATGGTAAAACCAACCTAGACAAAAAGGGAGGGGCGTCCAACAACCAGAACGGCAACAAATCCTTTAGTCTCGGGTGGTGTTTCCACCCGAGACTAAAGGGGAAACACCACCCGAGACAAAAGATTTAGTGCTGGGTGGTATTCCCCCCCGAGACAAAAGGCTCCGCTTTTGCCTCGGTTGGGAACTCTCCCCGCGACAAAAGCCCCTCTGCCCACCGCCAACCCTCTCTCTCCTATCTCTTTTATTCTTTCCTCTCCCCTCCTAAGCCACTCATTCATTTCTTTCTATCTTTTCTTCTACCTTATCCCCTTCTCTCATCCTCATCCACCAGGTGCTCCGGCGGTAGGGGCGCAGACGAGGCCCGGTGGCGCGAGCCAGCCTCCTGCAGGCGGGCGTGGGGCCTCGGTGCGCGGCTCCGGCGGGCGGGCGCAGGGCCTCGCCGCGCGGCTCCGGTGGGCGTGCGCGGGGCCTCGGCGCGAGGCCCCTGGACGGCGGCGCACGGCCAGGCGCGGGTGAGGCTCCGACGCGAGGCCGCCGGATGGCGCCGCTGGCGCGCGCGCAGGGCCTCCGACGCGGGGCCACCGGCGCGGCCGCAGGAGGCAGCCGGCGCAGGGCCGCGGAAGGGCGGCGCAGGCCGCCGGCGCGGGGCCGCGGGAGGGCGGCGCAGGCCTCCGTCGCGACCGCGGGAGGCCGTCGGCGCGCTCGCGGTGCCGCGGGAGGACGGCGCGGTCGGCGAGGCCCGAGCCAGGGCGCGGCCGGCGACCCAGGTCGGGCCGCGGGCGGGGCGGGTTCCAGGTTCTTAGTTTTTTTTTATTTGTTTGCAAATCGAACTCTGGTGATTGGTGAATCTGGTGATTTGTGCTGTGAATTGAATCGATTGTGTAACTTTTGAGATAATTTTGTTGTATGACAATATGAGCTCATTTGTTGTGAGTTTTGTGATTTTTGTACAAGGGATAAAATTGTTGTGAGCTCAAAGGAGATGAAATTGTAACTTTAGTGATTTTTGTGATTCTTGTACAAGGTATGAAGGAAAGGGGGATTGGGGATTGAGGATTGAGAATTAGGGATGGAGGACGGAGGGGATGGGGGAGAGAGGGACGCCGGAGGGTTTTTTTTTTTACGGGGAAAAATCTTTAGTCTCGGGTGGTATTCGCCGGAGGGTTTTTTTTTTACGGGGAAAAATCTTTAGTCCCGGGTGGTAATACCACCCGGGAATAAAGACACCCTTTGTTCCCGGTTGTGCACCCGGGAACTAGGGGGCTTCTGTCTCTGTAAATTAGTCCCGGGTGGGCTGTAGAGAAATTACAGGGTTCCCACCCGGGACTAAAAGCCTTTCTCCACCCGTGTTCGATCCCTTCCGGCCTTCCCTGGACACGTACTGATCCCAATATAATGTCAACGAGATCATACTACCACCGTTAGCTGCACCGCATGTCAACTACCAATTGTTGTAACCGGTTTTATGGCGTGTGGTCGTAACCTCTCAAATCATTGTTGCTTGCAGTTAACATTATTGAACACATAAAGAAATAAAATGCAGTGATCTCTCTTTCAGAATACATTAAGTCATTACAAGTTAACACGCACATGCATCCTATAAATACCCGCACAAACCACACCAATGTCACCATCACACATTCCCTCCACTCTCTCTTCTTTGTAACACGCGCACACAGCTTGATCGTCGTCTATCACTCTACACTCGATTTCAGAGAGGTTTAGCTAGCTTAAAGTACTGAAACATGGCGATGGCGACCTCACCATGCCACGCCTTGCTGATCATGGCATTGGCGGTGGCTGCGCTGATGAGCGCGGCCTCCGCGACATTGCAGTACAACTTCTACAGTTCGTCGTGCCCCAAAGCTGAGGAGGCGGTGCGCAACGCCACCGTGAAGATCATCTCCAGCAACCCCACCATGGGCGCCGCCGTCTTGCGCCTCTTCTTCCACGACTGCTTCGTCAAGGTGATTATTCGGTTGATATGTGTCGATCGGTGTCGTTTAATAAAGTTCAAACTATAATCAACTTGATGATGTGATTTCCAGGGTTGCGACGGTTCCATTCTGCTGGACCAGTCGAGCAGCAACCCTCAGCCGGAGAAGCTGGCCATCCCGCTGCGCGGCTACGACGCCGTGAACACGATCAAGGCGGCCGTCGAGTCCGTCTGCCCCGGCGTGGTCTCCTGCGCCGACGTCCTCGCCTTCGCGGCGCGCGACTCCACCATGGTCTCCGGCGGCTTCTCCTTCCCCATGCCCGGCGGCCGCCGCGACGGGCTCGGCTCCGACCTGCGCGACATCTTTGGGAGCATCCCTGCCCCCAACATGCAGGTCCAGCAGCTCGTCGCCAGCTTCAGAGCCAAGGGCCTGAGCGACGCCGACCTGGTGGCGCTCTCCGGCGCGCACTCCTTCGGCATCACCCACTGCTCCTTCGTCACGCCTCGGCTGTACCCCGCCGTCGACCCGACCCTGAACGCCACCTACGCCGCCGCGCTGAGGAAGGTGTGCCCGCAGAGCAGCGGCGGTGGCATGGAGCTCAACAACAACAACGTCACTAACCCCAACGTCCTGAGCAATCAGTACTACAAGAACCTGGGCACCAGGGAGGTGCTCTTCACGTCGGACCAGACGCTGACGAGCGACGCCGCCACGGCCAAGATGGTGCTGGACAACGCGGACAACCCGGTCGCGTGGATGGCGAGGTTCGCCGGAGCGATGGTGAGGATGGGCGGAATCGAGGTGCTCACGGGGACCCAAGGCGAGATCAGGAAGGTTTGCAGCGCCACCAACAGTGGCAGCTAATACAAGGCGGCGAAGCTACTCGCAACGCAGGCAGCATGATGATTACTTTTTTACAATTTTACTTTCAGTCATTGTAGCTTTATTTATAAAGTTGTTTATTTATAGTGGTGCCACTTATACTGAGAAGAAAAGGAGAGAATGGCCGAGATATACTATTACTTTGGGCCAATGCTTCTGCACATGGTGTAATGTATCAAAAGCCAGCCTCTCAGCCGAGTGGGCTGGGCCAAAACAAACGGGTGGGCGGTGAGCCACAAAAATCAATTAGCTATCAGTTACTGGCATAAATCCATGGGGTAACTTGCTATATTTAAACTCATAGAACACCTTTTCTTATTTATCGAGAAAAAATAAAAAAATATTCACAACAAAAATTACTGTTTGACAAACACGATCAACGAACGATATTATTACACAAAATTTTGACAAGAAAATAAATCAGTTTGGATGATAGAAGTGGCACACGCGAACTGGTGTTCTTCTAGTGTAGTAGGCTTGTAGCGGAGCAAGGTGACTAGTAGTGTGTGTTGACGACGAAGCACTTCTCCCTGATCTCCCCCTCGTCGCCGGTGAGCACCTCGATCTCTCCCATCTTGATCATGGAAGCGGCGAACTTGAGCTGCCACGCCTTCTCGACGGCGGAGTGGAACTTGACGATCCCGGCGGACCACGGGCTGTCGAGCAGGGTCTGATCGGAGGTGAGCACGACCTTGTGCGCGAGCACGTTCTTGAAGTACTGGTTGTCAAAACTCGCCGGCGTGACGGGGTCGAGCGGCACCACGGTGGGGTCCATCTGGTCGTCGCTGGAGGGCCACGGGCACCGCATCTTGAGGTGCTCGGCGTAGGCGGGGTCGAAGGAGGGGTCGGTCCTGCCCAGCTGGCCGCTGAAGTTGTAGAGGCGCTGCGTGAAGGAGGAGCAGTGGGAGCGGCCGATGGTGTGCGCGCCGGAGAGCGTGATCATGTCGTCGGCGGAGAGCCCCTTGCGCTCGAAGCTCTCGATGAGCTGGCCGAGGCGGTCGGTGGGCGGCGGGACGTTGTTGTCGAGCACCTCGGATTCGATGGAGACGCGGCCGTCGCGGCGGCCCGAGGGGACCTGGTAGTCGATGCCGCCGGCGAGGAAGGCGCCGTCGCGCGCCGCGAAGGCGACGACGTCGGCGCAGGAGACGGTGCGCGGGCAGTGGGCCTCGAGGACGGCCTTGGCGTCGTCGATGACGTCGAAGCCGCGCATGCTGGGGTTGTTGGCGACGGAGTCCTTCTCGGCGCGGTTGCCCGGCGTCGAGTTGATGAGGATGGAGCCGTCGCAGCCGCGAACAAAGCAGTCGTGGAAGTGCATCCGGATGAGTCCAGCGCCGACGCCGGGTTCACGGGCGAGGCCGCGGCGGACGGCGTTGCGCACGATCTCCTCCGCCTGCGGGCACGAGTGCTTGTAGAAGCCGATCTCCAGGTGCGAGGCGTGTGCCGCCACCGAGGCGACGACGAGCGCCGCCATGGCAAATGTCAGCCACGTCGACCTCATCATGGTCCGCAAATGGACTGGTGTCTATCAAGAGCTAGCGCACTGCTGTCTTAATCCTTAAAACTCTCTGCAAATCAAGTTTGCTATTGGGGTCGATCGAGCTCGATCTCGATGGTGATCAAGGATTGAAGCTGGCTGATGAGGAGAGGTGAAGGATGTCGCTGCTGCTGGACCTCTATTTATACACGGGGCGCATGTAGTATTGTTGTAGCAGTTGGGGGATAGATGGCGTGTGCTTGGATGTATTATGTTTGTGCACCGAGTCAACAAATAAGACCCAATCATCCTTGCATTCCCAAGCTAATCTTCTCACCTAAAGCCTCTCTGATCCTTCCATGCAGCATCATTAAAGTAACAACAACTTGGTGTTCAATTTTGCCACGCGCATGCAAACCGTGTCAGTGGACTCAGTATCACAATCTCGCGAATCACGAGGATCCATCGACGGTGAAAACCGTGATGGAGAAGAACTTTCACTTGGCAACGAGAAAGGGATGTATGTGCTAGCTTCAATCAAGTGAAAGAATCGGTAAAACAGAAGAGGAACCGACAGTAGATGTCAACATCCACCTAATGTTGCTCGGAGAGACTTTTGTAGTAGGAGCAGCGTAATCATTTGCAAAAAGGCAAAGAGTTGTTAGGAGAAAAGGATATGTACGTGAAGGATGCTTGTGAAAATTCTTCAGACAAAGCGCAAGTTTCAGGGATGAACATTGACAGGGTCGGCTTGGAAATGACCGGGACAAACTGGAGACGTATAGTATGGGAGGGATGACATGAAATTCTTTAGGATTTATTCTGCTTTCGTTTACCTTATAGCTGCCCCCTTAGTCAAGAGATTTGGTGATCGTCATGGTTTTTATATCAATTCCTAGTAGAAATTTGGCATCTGCCCCTGCATGATCTGCATCTGCGTGTACTATTCTCCCAAGGAAGAAAAGTATGCAGCTTCACCGTAGGGTTATATCAACTCATTCCTCTGGTTACTATGTCTTCTTCTTCTGATGATGATGATGATTTGATCAAATCCCATGCACAAAAAAAAATGGTTTGATTAGATGTAATTAATCACCGCACTTTCCGAACTTTTTCTGGCTCTTTTCTTTTCTACCGGGAAACACTACTTCAAGTTTGACGTTGGAACAGGAAGTAGCTTAGGTAGCTGTATCCACAAGACCCACAACAACTAACGAATTGGAGGAGTTGAGAAGAATGCACAAATTAAATACCAGCTGGTGTTTGACTATGTACAGGACCTAGATACTTTCTACACTATGTCTTCATAGAAACAACGCTGCGAAACCAAAGTCAGCTTTAGACTATACTGATGAATATCATATTGTCTTTCCCCGTCCCTGTCCAAAGTCAGATCGTGTAGCCGACAGCAATGCAGCTAGAGACGATATATATGTTCTGGTGAACTGTGGCCGGAATAGTTCAAAACTATTGCATCATATGTACAAGATCTTAAGCATTTATAGATTTCTTTTAAATGGAGGATTGAAACTCCACATTGTTGATGCATTAACTTTTGATAAATATAATGTTGGCGCGGTAATTCAGTACTGCATTTGTAACATGTGCGGGGAGAAAGACTAGGAGGTGAAAACAACCGCATTTGCCAAAAAACAATAATGAGGTTCACTGGTCAAGCCAACTTACGGTGTCTATGTTCTGTAACTAAAACATGTAATTGTTCTATGTTTTTGGAAATAAATTCATGCAACCTAAGGATTGCCTATTTTTTTCTATAAAAAATAAAGTAGAATGTGCGGGCAATTCTTTTACTTGTCGTCAGGTGTCATCTAAATTTCTGAACTATCAAAACACAATCCCAACTTATCTCAAGGAGTAAGCATTACTATAAGTGGTAGGTGACAAGCTTTAAATTTTGAAATATGTTTTAATAGTTGGAAAAAGCATATATTACTCCTCTCAAGTATAACCAAAGTCTGGATAACTCCTAAAGTATTTCTTAGTCTAGTTTACTCCTAAATTATATCATTTTGTTCAATTTACCTCTTAATACAATTTGTTTTTTTTCTCCATGCATAAGTGGAGTTTAAGTTTGTTGGGACAGAAGAAAACCACACTTCTGGGCACCGGGGGTTTGCCTGGCTAAGCGAAGCTACTTGGTCTCGGATTGTTTTCCTTCTTCCGAAAAACATGTAAACATGAGCCCTGGGCTTCGCAGACTTCTTAAGCTCTGGGCTCTAGAAGACCTCTCCTACGGGCACCGGATGTTTTCCAAAAGCAAAATAAGCCGTCGGGCTTCGATTTCTTTTTAGGAACGGCCAGGGAGTCTGGGCTCCGGCATCCTTGTCATGTACCAGGTAATTGCAAGATTTAACACTATCGCGCGACGTGTCGTTGCAGGGAACAATCCGGAGCTCCCGATCAAGAGCAGTAAAGGGTGAAGGTCCTGGCTTTGCCCTCAAGGTCGAGCCGGTTCATTACATTCCACTTGCAGGACTCCGAAGCTCGTGGTTACAGCGAGGATGAAGCACTGCAGGGAGTGAGTCGGCGAAGCCCGGGGCACTGCAAGGGTTCAAGCAAGACGACTCGGTCAAAAGCTGGTCCAACACGGAACCGTCTCCGATCTTCGCGGCACTTCTTCCGCTCCGTTGTCTCCGACGTGATTTGCGCTTCACTAAATCCGCAACATATGTAAAAAACCGAGTTTGCCCCCATGTATTCTTGTTAGGTGTTAGGGTTTCGGGGGCATACGTGGAATGTAAATTTATTCTTTTGGCACTATAAAAGGAGGCCCCCTCCTCATTGTAAGGGGACGGCCATTTTGGAAAGTTGAGCGTGTAAAGCTTTGAGGAAGGTTTAAATATTGTTCAGTTAATTCTGTGGGTAATAGCTGTGAATCGTTCGTCGTGCTCTCCATCCTTTGTTTGGTAGTTTCGTCTACCCAACAAAGGCGTCCACCGTGTTCTTAGCCATTAAGGAACCCACAATGGCACCTCCAAAGAAGACTGTTGACCAAGAAGAGCCTAGAGTGGCCACTAAGGAGAAAAGAATCACAGTCGCTCCGGAGCCCGGGCCGGAGGATGAAGATATCGAACGAACACGCGCTGAAAAAAGAAAAGTGGCGGGAGAGGCCACGCAAGATTCGGACCCAGAAACTAGCCTCACAAACGATAAAGAGGGCGCAACTGAGAGAGAGCTGGACTCAGTACTAAGGCAAATCGAGGCCATGAAAAAAGAAAGGGTAACCATGGAACTCGAAGCTCAGAAACAAGCTGACGAAAAAATCAAGAAAATAAAAGCTGCGAAGCTACAGTTGGCTCAAATGCAGCAAGAACTGGAGGAGTTGCAATCCCACCGGCGCACACCGCCAATTCCCACCCCAGTCCATGAGGAAGACACACCTCCACAAAATGAAAACATAGTATTCAACTTCCCAACCCACAACGCCCCAGGAATGTTCATGACTGTCGACGCAACTTCGCATCTATCTATTGGCCTGCAAACTGCAAACTGCGCCATGGCCTTTCTCCTACAAAACTATCTTATTACCAAAGTACAACGGGTTAACAAATCCAAGACAGTTTATAATGAGTTACGAAGTCGTCGTGGCTTTGGCTGGAGGTGATGAAGTTGTTTTAGCCAAGTCGTTCATCATAGCATGCGAAGGTGCAGCGTTGAACTGGTACTCATTACTGCCACCACATTCAGTATACAGCTGGGTCGATTTGAAGACAAAGCTTATCCAAAACTTCCAAGGTTTCCAAGCTGCAACTACAGATGAGGGGGAGTTGTTCTATTGCATCCAAAAGGACAAGGAACCTTTGGCAAACTATGTAAGGAGATTTCTCCAATTGAAATCCCAAACTCCGGACGTATCAGAGAAGGTTGCCATAGCTGCCTGTATCAAAGGGCTCACTCCAGGGCAAACAGCCTCACACCTCTCAAGGAAAAAACCAAAGACAATGCAAGCACTCTTGGCGGAGCTCGAGGAGTATTGCTGATCAGATGAAGATCACAGAAGAAGAGTAGCTGAAAGAAACCGCCTAAGGCAAACCCAGATAGAGCAGGAGTGGGTTCCCTCACACCAAAGTGTGCAAAACAATAGAGCTCCGTACCCGCCAAACCAAGTGCTCCCAATCGAAGCTGCGCCACACACTCAAAACCAAAACCCAAACCCACCACAAAATCAGCCTCCGCAGCAAGCTCCGCAAGCTTCGAACCGCGGAGGTCATAACCAAAGAGGAAGAGGGAGGGGCAATGGACCCTCTCCTCAAAACTAAAACTCTCGCCCACGCTTGTTTTACTGCTCGTTCCACGGAAAACAACCTCACCATTCCACAGACAACTGTCCCGAAACCAAAAGAACTCTAGAAAGAATGGCCGAAGAAAAGAGGGCCGCCCAAGCCCAGCACCAACCTCCACCTAAACCTGTCAATCACACCTGACCTCAACAACCTTTTCACCAAAACCCATATCCCACCGCACCTCCGCTCCATTCCTACAACGAAGGAAACCAAAGCTATTTCCAAACCAGCGCATATAGCCAACCACAGCCAACATGGCAAGCACCAACACCACAACAATATCAGCTGCAAAGCCAGCAAAACACCCAGCTAATGCAGCAGATCCCACCTCCGCCACCCAGCATGCCAAATGTAATTCCAAAGGCGGAGCCGCCAAACCCAAGAAACGATCCCAAAGCCTTATCAACCTTCGGCTCTATCATGGCCATTTCCCAAACCAAAGCTCAAAACCAGGAAAACTCTTATCACCAAGTGTTCCCAATTGTGGGGGGGGGTCATCACTCGAGTTCGAAAACAAGAGGATGAGAAGGAATTATTTCAGGGAGGTGCACACCATAGTCCAAGACGGACCTCCGGTCAAGCCACCTTGGGCGCATGTACCTATCACCTTCACAGAGGAAGATTTCAAATTAAAAACAGTTGCACACAACGACGCCATGGTCATCAAGACAATTATCACAGGCTGGGAAATTGGGGAGGTCTTGATAGACAATGGCAGCTCCGCGGACATCCTTTTCGCCAAAACTTTCAGGGAAATGAAGATAGACCCACACTTGCTACAGGAAGCAGATGTTCCACTTCTGGGCTTCGGGGGGGAAGCCCGTCAGAGCATTGGGAAAAATCACATTGCCCGTCTCCTTCGGAAACCTTGACAACCCAAGAACGGAGTTGATCACATTCGATGTGGTGGAAATGCATTATCCCTACCTGGCCATTCTAGGCAGGGGCTTCATCAACAAGTTCGATGCAGCGGTTCGACAACTGTTTTTGTGTATGAAGATCCCAGCGCTCAAAGGAGTCATCACTGTGTTTGGGGATCAGCAAACAGCAAGAGATATTGAAAAAGGCATATCACCAGGCCAAAGAAGCATCCACCATCTCACACAAGCCGAGGCTGACGAAGCCAAAGAAAGAGATAGAAAGAAAAAGTTCGTGGAGCCCAAGAGAGACAAGGAGAAAGTAAACATCAGTGCTGACGGTGAAACAAAAAGGATTCCGTTGGACGCTCACATCCCAGATAGGGTTGTAACAATCAGAGCCGAATTAGGCATAGAGGAAGAACGAGAATTGCTAACATTTTCTGGCCAAAAATCAAGACGTGTTCGCATGGTCAGCCCAAGACCTAAAAGGTGTTGACCGAGATATCATCGAGCATAGGCTGGAGATGGACAAGAACATCAGGCCCAAAAAGCAAAAACTTCGCAAAATGTCCGACAAAAAGGCCGAAGCCGTGAAAGCCGAGGTGCAAAGGCTGTTGGACGCCAACGTAATCCACGAAGCCAAATATTCAACCTGGCTCGCGAACACAGTTCCTGTAAAGAAAAAAAATGGAAAGTGGAGAATGTGTATAGACTTCACAGACTTGAACAAAGCTTGCCCAAAAGACGATTACCCGCTAGAAAGGGTAGATAAAATAGTGGATGATGCAGCAAATAGTGAGATGTTGTCATTGCTTGACATGTTTTCGGGTTACCATCAAGTCAGGATCAGAAAAGAGGATGAGGACAAAACCAGCTTCATTACCCCCTTCGGCATCTTTTGCTTCTTGCGAATGCCCGAGGGGCTCAAGAACGCAGGACCAACATTCACTAGAATGACAGCTTCGGTGTTTCCTGACCAGTTGCGCAGAAATCTATTAGCATATGTCGACGACATAATTGTCAAAAGTAACAAGCGCGGCAATCACATCTTTGACCTTGTGGAAACCTTTGCAAACATGAGATCCGCAAACCTGCGATTGAACCCTGAGAAGTGCGTGTTCGGGGTTCGCCGAGGAAAAGTACTTGGATGCCTGGTAGAGACAAAGGGAATACAAGCTAATCCCGACAAAATTCAGGCGATAATAAAGATGGAGGAGCCCAAATCTCTGAAAGATGTACAGAAACTCACCGGAAGAATTGCAGCGCTAAACAGATTCGTGTCCAAGGCTGCGGAGCGAAGCCTCCATTTCTTCCAAGTGCTCAGAAACAACAAGAAATTTGAATGGGGACCCAATCAGAGCAAAGCATTTGCGGAGCTCAAAGTTTATCTCACCAAGCTAACCAAGCTGTGCCCCCCGGAACCTAGTTCCCCCTTGTTACTCTACATCTCGGCTTCGCGGACTGCCGTCTGCGCAGCGTTAATACAAGAAAAAGATATAGAAGGCAAGCCAACTCAAGTCCCAGTTTACTTTGTCTCCAAAACTCTCACGGGGTCAAAACTGTTTTATTCAGAACTTGAAAAAATTGTGTATGCAGTCGTTATGGCAGCAAGGAAACTCAGGCATTACTTTGAGTCCCACAGAATCATAGTTGTGACAGATCAACCTCTGCACGAACTGTTCAACAACAGAGAAGCTTCGGGGAGAATCTCTAAATGGGCTCTTGAGTTATCAGAACACGTAGTTGACTTCGAAAGAAGAAGCGCCATCAAGTCCCAAGTCCTAGCAGATTTTGTTGTGGATTGGACTTCTCCAGCTAGCTCGAGCTCCGTAGACATTGAGCAGCCATGGATCGCATACTGCGACGGGGCTTATTGTCACAAAGGGGCCGGGGCTTCGGCAATTATAACCTCTCCAACAGGGATCAAAATGCGATTCGCAGTCAGATTGGACTTCCCAGAAAATGAGAGAGCAACCAACAACACAACTGAGTACGAAGCTTTGTTCCTCACCCTGAGAAAAATGAAAGCACTAGGCCAACAAAGTTTTGTCGTAAGATCAGACTCCAAAGTCATACAGGGGCATGTAGAAAAAGACAGCGAAGCCAGAGAGCCAGAGCTGGTTAAATATCTTGCTGCAGTAAGATCCATGGAAAAGCATTTCAAGGGATTCACAGTTGAGCACGTCCCAAGGAACTCAAACAATGAGGCAGACGCGCTAGCAAAAGCCGCTGCACAAAATCAAGCCTTACCTCCGGATGTTTTCTATGAGGTTCTCACCACGCCTGCTGTGAAAGAGCCCAAGGCCAAAACAATCAATGTCATAGAAAAATACGACTGGAGGGCTCCGATCTTGGCTTTCCTAACGGGTCACTATGAACCTACCGAGGAAGTTTCTCTAAACCACATGAGACAAAGAGCCCGAGGCTATGAGATAATCGATGGAGAATTGTACAAATCTGGCATATCAGCTCCAACCTTGAGATGCATCAGCTTCGACGCAGGAAAAGAACTATTGAAAGAAATTCACTCAGGTTTTTGCGGCGCTCATATAGGCTCTAGAGCTTTGGCTCAAAAAGCACTAAGGCAAGGTTTCTATTGGGCATCCATTATTGACGATGCCCATCACTTGGTAAAAACATGCAAAGCTTGCCAGAAGAATGCAAACAATCAGAAAAGCCCATCGATGCCTACACAACTAATACCACCCTCCTGACCGTTGCAAAGATGGGGAATGGACCTAGTTGGACCTCTCCCAGCAGCACAAGGAAACTGCAGATTCGCAGCTGTCGCCGTAGACCACTTCACCAAATGGGTCGAAGCCAAGCCGCTGGCTAGCATCACATCTCACAACATCCAAAAGTTCTTTTGGCAAAGCATAATTTGCAGATTTGGGGTTCCTAGGGAACTAACTTTGGACAATGGAAAGCAATTTGATTGCAATGATTTCAGGGAATTCGGCCTCACCATGGGGACCAAGTTAAAATTCGCTTCCGTATATCACCCACAATCTAATGGTGCGGTAGAAAGAGCAAATGGCCAAATATTCTCCAGCATAAAGAAATGTTTGTTCAACCAGAGAAAAGGAAAATGGGTAGACGAGCTGCCGAAGGTAACTTGGTCTCACAACACCAGTGTCTCAAGAACTACAGGTTTCTCACCTTTTAAGTTGCTATTTGGTTCCGAAGCCATGACACCAGAAGAGATCAAGAACCAAAGCTTACGAGTATTGAAAGTACAAGATGTGGGCTTCGGGGAGGCAGAGAAAGATTTAATCGAAGTAGACATACTCCAAGCTGCTGAGAACTTAGAAAAGTATCAGCAAGAAACCAAGAAATGGAGGGACAAGAAAGTTGTAAGAAAATAAATACAGGTGGGGGACTTGGTCATCAAGAAGAAGAAAAATTTTGACAACCCAGGGAAGCTACAAGAACCTTGGGAGGGCCCATTCATCGTAACAAAGAGCAATAGACCGGGGTCTTTTCACTTGGCAGATCAGTTGGGCAACGCGTTGCCACACACTTGGAACGCGGACAACCTTCTCAAGTACTACCCGTAGAAGCAAAGATAATGTAAAGCTCTAGCTTCGTAAACTTATAAACGGAGCCAAAGCTTAGCTACCTTACGTTTTTTCTTTCTTTACATTTCCCAGTACTTTACATTTCTAAGATCCATACTCTTTTCCTTGCAAAAAGGGGACTCCAAATCAGGAGGCAAGATTTTTAATGTGGCAGATCTATGTATTAAATTTCAATCTTAATGAAATTACATTCCCCTTAAAATCCAGTGTTGCTTACTTTCAGCAATTTACTTCTAGTCATTTACTTATTGCAAAGGGAGTTTCTGCCCAAAAGAGCAACGAAAAGCAACAAGCTTACACGCGTTGTCTCGTTAAAATCTTAGCATTCATGCCTAAGTATCAAAAAAATCCCACAAGCAACAGACTAAGTTGCGGGATCAGTTATTCTCTTCAAAAAAGAGTACTAAAGACTCGAAAGCAAACAAGATTGCTGATTTTTTCATAAAAAGAAAAGGTCCACGAAGCTTGGAGCAAGCTTTGCTAGACTGTGACCTTTTCAGAAGGTATATCTATCCTAAGAAAAATATTATCCAATACAACCACAGAAAAAGTTGGAGGATCGTTCACAAACACGCAAAGCAAATCTGTCGAAAAAGTAACAAGATTGCTAATATTCGACCATCGGAAAGAAAAGTCTGCGAAGCTCGGAACAATCTTCGCTAGACTTTGAGCTTTTCTAAAAAGCGCACCGTTCCTACGGAAAAGTTGAAGGCTTCACGAGTACCTCTCCAGCTAGGGGCTTCGGAAAAAAGACCAAAAAAGGGGGGGTGACGTTTTCTTCAAAAACAAAGTTAGTTTTTTCGCTCTTTTTCCCGAAGCTAAAAATATAGAAATCGACCTCCGAAAAATCATTCTAAAAAAGGAGGTGACGTTTTCTTCAAAAAAGGTAAACAAAAGTCAGAACCTAACAATAAAAAAGAAAGTGGCAACGAAGCCAACAGATTTTTACAATAAGTCTTTTTACCACCAAGTTTACTCGCCACGCAGGGCGTCACAAAAAAAAGAAGAACAACAGTTCAGAAAAGTTTTTAAGCTTCGGCGTCTCTATCTTCAGCGTCATCGTTTGCCGCATCTTTATGAACGCCGGAGCCCGAACCGCCAGGGGCTGCGCTCGCAGGGGAGACACCACCTTCACTGTCGTCTTCGCTCGAGTCCGTTCCCAGCGCCTCCTTTTCCTTAGCCTGCAAAGCAGAAGAATAAGTACTCCAAAAGAAAAAAAGAAAGGAAACACAAATGAAAAATCACCTATGCAATCCATTACCTCCGCTAAAAGCCGACACGCCACGGCCTTAGCATGTTCTTGCCCAGATGCCTCCCAAAACAAGGTCAAGAAAATCTTTTTAATCACCCGAACATTTTTCGAAGCTACTTCACACTCAAGTTCTTCTGCTGTCGGAAACTTGTAGTTCCTAGCCCCCAAGGCCAAAAAGTCCGAACATCCTGTTTTCTCGAGCAGCCCAAGCAAGGCTTCTACGCACATCGAAGCTGCATAGTCGCTAGCACCAGTCATCACGCCGGGCAGATGATCAAACTCTTGTTCCATCCAATCGAATATAGCCTTAGCATCTTCATCACCGGGGAAGGGCAGGGGCTTCGCACCGAATTCCCCAAGAGCGCAAGAGTATTTTTCATGCAGAACTATGAAGTTTTTCTTCAAAACTTCTTCAGCTTCTTCAATAAACTTGTCACGCCCTTGAACATCTTTTTCAAGTTCTTCAATCTTGGTTTTTTGCGCTTCCTTCTCCTTCTTTAAAGACTCAATAGTACGGCCGTCGTCTTCGGCTATCTTCTTAAATTCCTCGATCAAGCTGTCGCACTTTTCCGCATCCTTAATCAAATTCTCCGCCGTGGTCTGATAAGTCTGGACATTGTCTTTCAAAATTTCAATCGTCTCTTCTTGAATCTTGTGGAGCTTGACTAGAGTTGCGTTCTCTTCTTTCAACCGAATAATCTCGCGGCTCAGTTCAACTTGTGCGGTCTCAGATGCCAAGAACTTCTTCTCTTGAGCACGGTATTTCTCGAGCAGTTTCTGACTAGAAATCATCGATTTGTAACAGAGCTCTGCCAACAAGCCAGCCAAGTTGCCAGCCTCCATATCTTCTATAGACTTCTCATAAGCTACAAAAAATAGCATGATTCAATCCAATATAAAAGCGCTCAACAAGCAAAAACGAAGGAACAAAAAAACAAAAAGGTTAGGAAACTAACCTTTGGGATCAAAAGGCGCCGAAGGTTCAACGGTAGAACTGGTGCCTGGTTGTCTCACAATCAAAGAAGGAGCCGGAGCTCCGGGAATTTCCCCTTCCTCCAAAGCTTGATCGTCAAGGGCGCCACCTTCCGCCTGCGGAGGGTCTTTAGATGTGGCTCCTGCAAGCCGAGCAGAATCCCTTAGCTCCCAGAGCACATGAGATTCGATCACCCCACCCTCTTTATAAAAAGGCAAACGAACAGATAATAAAGTTTGTAAATCCCTCATACCAACAGCCTTGTTATAAGAGTAAGTTGATGGGTCGAAAGAACTTTTCTCCGCAAGCACCATCTCCAAAGTATGCCCTTCCACAGCGCCAGACGAACTCACAGTCTCGGCCAAGGATCGCATAAACTCAGGCGATGCCCTGGTATCCTCCGGGGCTTCGGGATGATCGCCAAGGCGCAAAGAACTCTCTCCTTTGTCTTGAATGTTCTCGGCTCCGGGGAGTTTCGCACCTTTGCCAGCCGAGTCCGTACCACCAACATTGCCCGGGACAGGAGGATCTATGGCAATCTCCTTGGGGCTGGGCTCGACAACTTTTTCCACTTCAGGCTCAGGGTCGGCCACGCGTTCCTTGTTTCCGGCATCTTCGGCCCCCGAGTCAAGAAATTCCAGTGTCAGAGGACCCAAGGATATTCACGATGCGGCATTGCTGCCTAGGTTTTGAGCCAGCCTTTTGAGACGAAGGCTAGGCTTCGCCGTCTTCTCAGCGGAGGGACCCTTCTCTTGTGTTTCAACTTGCTTTTTCTTAGCACGTTCAAGCTGACTTGTCTTTGAAGAAGACAACGAAGCTGCAGGCTTCCATAAGTCAGCAGCAGCGGCTTCGTCAGACACCTCCGGCGAAGTCACAGACTTCTTCTTCTTCTTTGCGTCGGCCGGGTCAGGCGCGGTCTGAGTCGAATCACGGGCGCGCTTAGAAGAAGCCTTGGGCTTCGCGCGGTCCTCTACTTCAATACCAAGCTCAGAGAATATACGGTTCACGCGACGACCCTCGGTAGGTAGCCTTCGCGAAGCTTGGTACTCCGCCTCGGTGTAAGGACCAAGTAGATCCACCACACGGCGCTCCACTTCACCCACGAATTCGTGAGCATTCTTTCCTTCAGGCATCTTCAGACCAAAGCGAGGGAAAGGAATAGCCTTCGAAAACCAATCAACCGTAAGCCACTTAACCTCCTTAGGGTTCCAGCCAGCGGAGAGAGGCCATATATCAGCAGCAACAAATTCTTCAGCGATATCACGACCAGGAAGAAACTGCGAAGCCAAAAGAAAGGCTTTTTCACAATCTTTGAAACCCCTAGTATTCGCGAAGTCAGGTCCTATCACGTAACTCAAAGGAGTCATTGTTGTGATGCTGAAGGGATAAAACGCAACACCATCGGAGCCGCGGGGCATATCAACCTTCACGTAGAACCAGTAGTTCAGCCAAACATCGTCCCATTTGTTCTTATGGGCAGGGCTGAGCTCCACTCTCTCTATATCCTTCTTGGTATTCCTCCTCCGAGTCGTAAAAGTGATGCACCCAAAATGATTCTCATAAACAGCGGGATTGCCATCCACCCAGAAGTTTTGCTTTTGAACATGAAGCTCGTAAAACCGAACAAAAGCTTCGGTATCCACACGGCCGTCACAAGAGCGCAAGGCAAAAAAGAACTTAGACAATTGCACAAACGCATTCGGCGTCAGCTGGTGCAATTTGACGCTGTATCGATCAAGGATTTCAGGGAGACGCCGAGAACAAGGTAAATGAAGACCGGCGTTGAAGAAGTCACGGAAAACCACAGCTTCGCCAGCTTTGGGCTCCGAAATTATCTCACCCTCTGGATGACGAGCAATCCCCTCTGGGAAAAATCCCTTCTCCTCATAATACTTGATCAAATTTTCAAAAACTAGCGAAGCTCCGAGTGTAAAGGAAGGAGTTTTTGATTCCCTCCCAGCCATCAGCTCCGACGGCGAAGCCTCCACTCTAGAAATATCTTCACCTAGATCGACCTCCTTCCCCTTGGCCGACGGCGACGGCTCGTAATCAACTATATCTCCAACTGGCTCTTCTAGGGCTTCAATAGACGCAATGGAAGCAGCTATTTCTTCTTCAGTGATTGGCCGCGCGGTTTGTTTCGTACGCGCCAGCACGAGAGAAAAGGATCGAGCTCCGCAAAAGAAACAAGCGTCACAGTTCAAAGTGAAAAATCACGTAGCTAGCACGAATCCTAAAGCAAACAAAGCCGCGTAACGCAGTGCCCGGAAAGCCTCGACGCTAGGAAAGGGGGACCGCTTGACCCCCCTTTATATAGCCGGAGGAGAGAGAAAAGGCATGACGGTTCCGGAATTTGAACAGACGCCTCGAGTAACGAGCGGTTTTTTGTCGTTTCTACGAGGAGATCGAGCGAAGCCAAGGGAGCGGCAACACACAAACTCCCCGTCACCGAAGGTGACGTTTTCTTCTATCTTAAAAATTGCAAAGCAAAAATCGAGGAGAAGGTTAATCTCGTTGTTCAAACACTTCTCCCCGAAGGGCTACTGTTGGGACAGAAGAAAACCACACTTCTGGGCACCGGGGGTTTGCCTGGCTAAGCGAAGCTACTTGGTCTCGGATTGTTTTCCTTCTTCCGAAAAACAGGTAAACATGAGCCCTGGGCTTCGCAGACTTCTTAAGCTCTGGGCTCTAGAAGACCTCTCCTACAGGCACCGGATGTTTTCCAAAAGCAAAATAAGCTGTCGGGCTTCGATTTCTTTTTAGGAACGGCCAGGGAGTCTGGGCTCCGGCATCCTTGTCATGTACCAGGTAATTGCAAGATTTAACACTATCGCGCGACGTGTCGTTGCAGGGAACAATCCGGAGCTCCCGATCAAGAGTAGTAAAGGGTGAAGGTCCTGACTTCGCCCTCAAGGTCGAGCCGGTTCATTACATTCCACTTGCAGGACTCCGAAGCTCGTGGTTACAGCGAGGATGAAGCACCACAGGGAGCGAGTCGGCGAAGCCCGGGGCACTGCAAGGGTTCAAGCAAGACGACTCGGTCAAAAGCTGGTCCAACATGGAACCGTCTCTGATCTTCGCGGTGCTTCTTCCGCTCCGTTGTCTCCGGCGTGATTTGCGCTCCGCAAATCATGGCACTAAATCCGCAACATATGTAAAAAACCGAGTTTGCCCCCATGTATTCTTGTTAGGTGTTAGCGTTTCGGGGGCATACGTGGAATGTAAATTTAATCTTTTGGCACTATAAAAGGAGGCCCCCTCCTCATTGTAAGGGGACGGTCATTTTGGAAAGTTGAGCGTGTAAAGCTTTGAGGAAGGTTTAAATATTGTTCAGTTAATTCTGTGGGTAATAGCTGTGAATCGTTCGTCGTGTTCTCCATCCTTTGTTTGGTAGTTTCGTGTACCCAACAAAGTTCAAATTTTGCAAAATGCTAGCAAACAACATAATACATGTTCAAAAATATCATGAATTTTTCATCACTATTTTGATAGGTATGATATTTAATACTCTCTTCGTATCGAAATATTTGTCGTCATGGACTTTTTTCACAACTTTGACCATTCGTCTTATTAAAAAAAATTATACAAGTATCATTTACTTTGCTTGCTACATGCTTTATTATTGTAGGTATTTTAAGCTTGACTTATCCTTTTACACATTTATGATAATTTTTTTAATAAGACGAATAGTCAAAGTTGGAAGAAAAAGTCAACAGCGGCAAGTATTTCGATACGAATGGAGTAATAAAATGTGTCGTTGAGATACAAAACTACATGCAAAGGGGCTCACGGTGTAGTGGCAAAGGCTACGGGCTCGGGAGCTCCCACCCAGGGTTCAATCCTTGGGTGCTGCACAATTTGTGGAAAAAAATCCCCTCGCATGTCCCGTGTGCCAAAGCACTAGTCAAGAGGCAGCCTAGGTCACCCTGAGGACTGTGTGTGGCCCAGGCAGGAGTCTCACAGGTTACGTTTCCTTGTCAGAACGGGGTCGAGGTTTGGGGATTTTCTTGACCTGCATTAGAATGCCTGGTCAAGAGGCAGCCCAGGTCACCCTGAGGACTGTGTGGGCCATGCAGGAGTCTCACAGGTTACGTTTCCTTATCAAGACGAGGTCGGGGTTTGAGGATTTTCTTGGCCTGCATGAGAATGTCTTCTTAAATGCAATGGGGGGGGGGGGGGGCTGGCCCTTGCAGGTCGACTTTTTTCATTATATATATATAATATTCAGTCAAAAAAATATTCATTAAATATTTTTGATATAGGTTATGCAATGTTTTAAATTAAAATTTAACTTGCAGAAACAAAATCGATAGATTGCATTATAGAATAATTGAACTAAATAGTATCTTTTAAGAAGAAAATTGAACTAAAATATAATTTAGAGGGTTATCTGGACTTCTACAAGTAATTTCGACTTTGTCTTAATAGCTTAGGGACCTAGATGAAATATAATGACAAATTTGGAGGCCTAAATATATGATTTTGGAGAGTTTAGAGATCTAGATACACCTCAAGATAAATTTGGATATCTAAAAATGCATCTGAGAGTTTAGAGAAGACACCAAAAGAACTGCCAATGTATTTTACTTAAAAAATCTAACATACTACGGTGAATGTTCTTCGCTGGGGTTTTTTTTTAGTAAAGAATGTTCTTCACTGGTTGTGAAACAGGTGAAACGATTTTCGTGATCTTTCGGTTCTTCCAGAGACAGAGACCGGCCGTCCGGCCCACACTAATGTGGGTCTCCATTTCTTGGGCTTTTGCGAGCTCCGCAAGAGGAGGGAAAAAAAACAGCCACAAACACACGCAGGCGTCCAAAAAGGCCCATGATCCTATGTCGGTCGGTCGGTACGGATCCTATACGTGAAACCACCGGCCTGTGTTCTGTCCGGGAAAGCCTATACACCTTCCCCAAGGTAGGAAAGAGTTTGAAATAATCTAAAAAAGGAAAAAATTTGAAATTTTCAATGTTTGAGATTCGTACAACTAATTACAGTTATCAGATCCAACTTGTTAACCCTAACTCACCCTCCACCCTGGCCCTGCTGCCTCTCCCGCACTACTGTGCACGCCGCCGTCCTCGTGTGGTCAGCGCCGGCTTGCCCTACGCCTCTTTCGCCACCCGCCGCGGCGGCCTACCCCGTCGTGCCTCGTGTCGATCAACCTTGCCGTCCCGCACGCCGCCGCCACAGCAAGCCAGCGTGCCCCCCCCCCGCGGCTGGGCCCACGCTCTGGCTCTGTCGTGTGGTGTGCCACTGCGCCACCGTCTACCAAAGGTGGAAGACGAGACAAAAAATATTGAACCAAAAAATATTGGAACATTTTCCAAAATGTTGGTCAACATTTTTATTAAAATATTGGTGAAACATTCAAAAAAATGTTGAATCCAACATTTTTTTTATGCAAATGTTGGCGCAACTTTTTAAAAAAAATGTTTGTCAACTTTTTGTTGAAAAATGTTAGTTCAACTTTTTGTTTAAAAAATGTTGTAACATAACATTTTCTATTTAATAGTCATGAGGTGGGATGGTTGGAAACTACTAGTTAGCAATATTAGGTGCACTTTGGTGAGTTAGAAGTTTCAACCTTCATCCATCTTCCGGTTGCTATATAGGAGCCGTTCTATCTTGTCTCTGCTCCCTCTCTCTGTCTCCATCTGATTCTGAAATTGTTCCCAAAAGAATCTGATTCTGAAGTTACGAACCTCACCTCAATAGGAGCGTAGGAGCTACGGAGTAGGACACGCTGGAGTGTCTACTGGACCAAGAATTACTCTTGTGAATATATAAGTTTTTAATACAAAATTGAATAATTGATGCTATTGAATTAGTATTTGGAACCATCCTACTTATAATTTCGTATCACGTGAGAGCATCTCCAGCAATAGCCCCTAAGCAGAGCCCTTACTTCTCTGAGTAGGGGCTCCCTGAACTTTTTGGGGCTGCGTTTTTCAACCTCAACTCCAGCAATGACTCCTACTCCACACCCCTACAATTAATATGACATATGGGACCCACCTGTCGGTCTCCTCTCTCTCATTTCCTCCAAATCCCAATCTCATCTCCCTCTACTCGTCTCTCTCCCGCACGCCCCGTGGACGCCAAGGCGGAAGGCCGCGCGGGGAGGGCCGACCGGCCTGCTGCGCTCACCGGCGTCGAATCCCCCTGCTCCGACGGCGTCGCGCCCGACCAGAGCTCGCGCGCACGGACGGAAGCCGCCCCTGTGCCCTGTCTCGCTGCCGCCAGAGGAAAAGGGGAGGACGAGACCACCCCTGCCGCTTGCGCCTCCCCTTCCTTCTCCCTGTCTCATTGCCGCCGGAGCTGCCTGCCGGAAAAGAGGGCGACGGCGGGGTCAAATCGGGCGCCCCTGGTTCGATTCGACCGGATCTGGGCGACGGCCATCGTCAGTGTACCAGCGAAGACGGCGGTCTCCCGAGGTCCAGGCGGAGGAGTGCAGCCGCTGTGGGCGTCTGCCGAGGCCGGCCTCCTCTCCGGCGAGATGGGAGGCGCCATGGCGCCGCTTCGCGCGGGTACAAGTCGCGCGAGACAAGCGGCGGTGGGGGTGATGTGCGCATCAACGGCGGGAAGGTGGAGCTGCCGATGTCGATTCGGGGCTGTGCGGCTCCGCCGAGCTCCGCCGCATCCCCTCCCGTCCACGGCGCGGGCGAGCTCCGGCCGGGCGCGGGGGAGCTCGGGCCGGTTGCAGCGGTGTTGACGCGGGGGAGCTCGACCGGGCGCGATGACGACGTGCGGCGGATCCGTGCGGCGGCGCGGGGAGGAGGGGCCCGTGCGGCGGCGCCGGGAGGAGGTGTCCGTGCGGGGAGGAGGGGCCCGTGCGACGGATCCGTGCGGAGGCGGGAGGGAGGAACGGCCCAAACTGTGGAGTAGGGGCTCTCCAGTTCACCCGCAGGAGAAGGGGCCGGAGGGGGGAGTAGGGGCTGTGAACCGTAGTAGGGGTGGAATTGGGACTCTGTTGGAGTGCGTTTTTTTGGCTCACAACCTCTACTTTTTGAGTAGGAATTCAAATAGAGGCTCTGCTGGAGTTGCTCTGACCAAATAATAATAAAGTGATGGCTGATGAAAGCCCTATTGTAACGAACAAAACTGGACTTGTCGAAAACAGAGGACCACCACCGACGACGGATCGCAAATGACTTTTTCTTATATAAGAAACTGCACTTTTCTTTCTCAATGAAAATTACTAGAGTGCGTTTAACACGCACAAATTCTCAACACAAAACCACACTCGCATCGCATCACTGCATTTGTGCACAATGTAAAAAAGGATTTATTTTTGGGGTGTAAAAAATTGTTGAAAATTACTGCAGAAACTGAACCTATTGCTAATACTAGGTACTAGCTATAGCATGCCATGCAGGAGGCTGGGATCTGAAGCTATACCCCAACGAGCAACTAGGTCGTCGGATCTGAAGCCCAATGGTTGGATTTTACGCCCTGAATCCAAGGATCCGGATCTGGAGCATAGCATAGCAGTATAGCACTACCACGCCACTCCTCCCGATCCCATGGCGCCAAATTAACTGACGACGTCCTCTTCGGTCGCCACCTCAGCTTCAGCTGATCTCACACCGGCAGCATGCGTTTCCCCACGGCCGCCGCTTGCTGTCAGTCTGTCACTGCTGCCAACAATCCAAGCCCCTCGTGGCGATCGATGGTATGGAAGCAGAGACAGCACAGATCTGCAGACACTCTGCTCTGCAGTCGGACTGACTGCAGGACAAGTCCTCATGCATGGAGTACTCGATCCTAGCCACCCAGAGTCCTAGTCAACACCACAACCCCTGCCGGCTGCAGCCGCTTGGATGCCGCCATGTTCGTGTTCCCGCCGGTCGCCGGAATCCACATGACACACTGGCTCCCTGCTGGTGGCCATGTTATTCCTAGCTACGCAGCTACTTACTTCACCAGTGGACAGAGTATCTCTCGCATATTTGGTACTAGCTCCATTGTCGATCTGTATATATATAAATGTCTCGTGTCTTTTCTTCTTCCTTGCTAGCCGCTTGCGTCTATCGCTACAGTAGCTAGACTCAGCTACACCTTTGCGAGTGCTGTCTATCCATCCCTAGGGGGGGCTATCCTGTTCCTGTCCTGCGCTACAGTGGTGGTGCTGCAGAGTGAAGAGCAGAGATGAGCGCCGCCGCTATCAGAGCTCATCAGCTCGCCGTTGCGGCCGTCGTCGTCGTGGCATCATGGGCGTGCTGCGGCTTCGGCTCGTCGGAGGCGCAACTGCAGGTGGGCTACTACAACGCCACCTGCCCCGGCGCCGAGAGCCTCATCGAGACCATCGTCCACGCCGCCGTCCGCAAGGACGCCGGCAACGGCCCAGGCCTCATCCGCCTCTTCTTCCACGACTGCTTCGTCAGGGTACGCGCACGCATTGCTTTGCTTGCTTCCTACTACTGCGCAATTCGCAATTCTCCAATGCCAATGCCAACAATTAAACAATAATGCAGGGCTGTGACGCGTCCGTGCTGCTGGACGACCCCACGGGCAACGCGACGGTGGAGAAGACCGCGCCGCCCAACTTCCCCAGCCTCCGTGGCTTCGCCGTCATCAACCGCGCCAAGCGCGTCGTTGAGCGCCGGTGCCCGGGGACGGTCTCCTGCGCCGACATCGTCGCCTTCGCGGCGCGCGACGCGGCCCGCATCATGGGCGGCATCAGGTTCGCCATGCCGTCCGGCCGCCTCGACGGCCGCGTCTCCAGCGCCTCCGAGGCCATCGCCAACCTTCCCCCGGCCTCATTCAACCTCACCCAGCTCGTCGCCCGCTTCGCGACCAAGAACCTCACCGCCGCCGACATGGTGACCCTCTCCGGCGCCCACTCCATCGGCCGCTCCCACTGCTCCTCCTTCTCGGCACGCCTGTACCCGCAGCTCGACCCCACCATGAACGTCACGCTCGGCTCCGCGCTCCGGGGGCGGTGCCCCGCCGCCACGGGCCGGCGCGACCGCGTCGTCGACCTCGACTTCAGGACGCCGCTGCAGCTGGACACCCAGTACTACCGCAACGTGCAGACCCACGAGGCGGTGTTCGCGTCGGACCAGACGCTCATCGACCGCAACGACACGGCGGCGCTCGTCGCCGCCTACGCCGCCAACCGCAAGCTCTGGTCGCAGCAGTTCGCCGCCGCCATGGTCAAGATGGGCAGCATCGAGGTGCTCACCGGGCCGCCGGGGGAGGTCAGGCTCAAGTGCAACAAGGTCAACTAATCATCGCCCAGGCAGGCTCGCAATCGGACACATTGAATTCAGGTCGACAACTCAAATCAGAGGCGCCGCCATTGATGGATCGATGCTGCATCATATCCGTCTGCATTATTCATGCGTACTTAGTTGTACATGACATGTACATGTATGGTCACTAGCTCTCCTTCCATTATTCTGCCTTGTAAACTTAGATAATTACCACTCGCGCGCATGGTTGTAAGCTGTAACATAAGAGGAAGAGAGGGTAGAATCAATCAATTTTATCGGCATACAAAGGATGATCATCTGCTACTACAACAGTGAGCAATTATTGCATTGATTTTTTGTTAGAAAAATTGAAGATCAACAACAATCCATGCATTCATGTATCTGTGTTTCTGTTGGCTGAATTCACAATGTAGGATTGAAGGAAGTTTCCGAGTGCGACTAGGAACAGTCTAGTCATCAGTCACTGACACCACTCGCATTATACTGCGTGTGAAAGGTAGCTAGCTAGCAAGCAGAATCGGTGGCTCCGGCTGGGGGGAGAATGAGATAGCAGAACGCAAGCAAGCACATGAGGCAGCGCGTGCAAATTGCAAAGAGGGCGTGGAGCATCTTCTGCCTGGCGAGCACCTCATCAGCGGTGTGCGGTGTGGCATGTTTCTCTTCCTTCGCTCTTGTCGCTGATGCACCTCTCCCTGTCCCCCACTCTCCCTCTCTCTTCTGCATCCACTCTCCTGCAGCTGGTACTCTTTCCACATCGATCCCTCGAACGAACACGAACATGCGCGCATGTGCATCGACATGGTCCTCTCCAATGATCGGCACCTGCATGCTATCCCCCCTGCGTGAACTCTATCAAAGTACATGGAGATGCATGGAGCCATGGACAGCCATGAGCTACAGCTTGGGGATGACCCTGATTGGCCTCATGTGGCAAGTTCAGATCGGCCGCAAAGAAGAAGCTTCTTCTGCTGCTGACAGCTGCTGCTGCTTTTTCCTATTACCACCACAGTATAGTACTACTGGCGATCGAGGTAGTTAACCGCGTCGGGATCGGCGCTGAGGAATGGAGAAAAACTGCCAGTGTCTGTCAGTCACTAGTGCTCATCAGTGCCAGCGCCAAGCCATTGACTAGGATACAATACCTGCACGACCTACCTACCAACCATTTCTGAAACCCGAGAGCATCAGGCCGAGACCGAGATCGCTTACCACTGCATCATCCCTCGCATTACCTTTTTCCTCGACTCGAACCTTTATTAAATCCCAAGTTGATGCAAGGTTCCCTTGATCCCACGTTGTTAAACAACAACCGGTCCAGCAGGCAAGAGGACACGAGACGAAGGTTCTCTCCTCTGACAGCATCAGCGGTCAGTGGGCTTTACCGTGGGCATCAGGCATGCAGCAGGGTAGGGAAGCTATAGAAAGTGGACAGTGGCAGAATCTTCAGAGGACAGTGCGGCTGGGGCTCGCCATCGCCACCCTTGGATCCTAGTGCCTTGTGAGCCTCATGCGCATGCAGGGCGCTTGGCCTGATTGAGGGAACCTTTTTTTTTTCTCCTCTTCTGGTTCCAGAATAATGTAGGGCACTTTGGATCCTTGTGGCCCGACATGGCACGCACACATGATTATCACAATCATGCACATGCTTGTATACCTGTGCTAGATGCCTTTCCTTTTTTTTCTTTCTTTTTTTGCCCTCCACATTATTGAATAATCTGGCCTTTACATGCTACTGATCAAATTTCTTCATATGGACTGTCAGTTACTAGCTCCCTTCCGCGGACAAAATAATTCATCGGCAAATAAATGATTGGCATTATTGGAAGGTCTCAACGTGTTTCAAACCTAGCTTTGACCAACTTTTTCGACATTGAAATATAATTATAAATTCTTGATATAGTTACGGTGTGCAATAGTAATCCATGTCGAACTCTTGCGTTTTCACATTAAATATTTGTTCATCTTCGCATAAACAAATTAGATGCAGCTCTAATGCACGCTCGAGGGGAAAATGTGGCACATTTCAAATCTTCGCATGTTTGGTGGTTCACCTAATTCGCAAACTGATAAAATTACCATTTATCAGTAAAATTATGACCTGAACTGTGCATTTTCTAAGCACCCTGACCGATATGAACCATCCAAACAAATTCACTGGCCAGACATGTAAGTTGCTGTAGTTTGTCATTAGATTTTGTATATAATTATATTTTGAAGATATATCAAAAGTGAGTACTATAGACCATGCTAATCATAAAACGGCATGTATTATTTTTTTGTTATCAAAAGCAAATAGAGGACTTGTTTCCCTTACAAATGTGGCTAGTCTTTGCAAGAGTGTATTCATTTTTACGTACTTGAATGAAAACATCTAATAACATGTACATATTCATGTGGGAGTGAATTGATCATTATGAAAGTTATATAATAATCATGAACCCGCATCTTACAAAATGTCCTAAGTTAGTGAATTCTTTGGGAAGAACAGATTTTTCATTAGTCTCTTGAGCTTTTTTGGGTCCAGCATGCGCGCGCTTGGGGGGAGGGAGGATTTGAGATTTTGGCCCTAATATTGGTCATTCGTATCTAGGTCGAGTAAGGTTCATGCATGGCCCTAGGTGTGGGCCAAACAATCACTTGTACCCCCTGTATTTTTTCCGGCCCAAGTTGTTCGCAGCCCATCAAACCCGGCGGCCCAGCCATCCTTCCCTCCTCCTTTCAACGCCAGAAGCCCAGAAACGGCCGCCTGCCTCTCGCGGTCTCCTCGCCTCGCGGTCTCCGACCCCCGTGGGCACGCCAGATCGGGAGACGACAACCGGAGCTCCGGTCCTGCGGCGGCGCGGCGATATTAGGAGAGGAGCAAGGGGGCGGCGGCGGGATCGGCAGGGCGCGGCAGGATCGAGAGAGGAGCAAGCGGCCGGCGGCGGGATCGGGAGATCGGGAGGAGGAGCAGAGGGAAGGAGTTAGAGTAGGGAAGGAAAACTAGGGTTTCTTAGGATTTATATGAGATGGGGAATTTTTATGAGGTCGCTTATCGAGTCGACGAGTCGGCAAAAATCGGGCTGTGCCTCGGGCTGGTACTATGGGCCGTAGTGGTGGCCCAAACACTATCGACCTATCGTGTCAGGCCGGCCCTAAGCACTATCGATCGTGCCTAGTGCCGGGCTAGGGCCGTGCTTTTTTTTAGAGCCATGCCTTGTGCAGCTCATCAGGCCTGACCCATTTAGAATTTTGCATAGGGGAAGAGGCACATGGAGATTAGAAGGTACAGATGCACACACACGCAAGGAAAGCTTCAGCTGAAGACAAAATTGTGTTATGTTCTTGAGATCTCTATTCTTGACTGCATTTCACACTCTCGATTTTGATCTTTTCAACCGATGTGATCACTTGAATATTGTCGGTGTCCGGATTAGCACCACACCAACTAGTAATTAGCGCTGGGATCTGTCTCTCGATGGTTAGTGCTAAGCTAAAGGAAGACGGGGTTTATCCTGGTTCCGGCCGCGCGGCCGTACGTCCAGCAGGGTGTGCTTACGGACTCTATTAACTTGCACCGGGGGTGCCTGTAGAGGGGGCTACAAGCAAGATGGGAGAGGAGGAAATTCCCCCAAGTCCCAGCTAGATGATTGAGGCTAGTGCCAATATTGGGAATGGAGTGTTGTGCTGCGAGCGAGTGAGTGTGTGTGAGTATGAGGGCGTGCCCGCGCAGGGGCGTCTGCCTCTCCCTTTTATAGGCCAAGGGAGGGCAGCTACAATAGGGCCACACAGTGGCTTGTGCAGCGGCCATGTACAGTGGCCATGTACTAACAGGCATGGTGCCGGCGGTCTTTTCTCCGCACGTTCCGGCTCCTGGCGCGAGTTGATAGCGGAATCAGGCTTCTGCGGGCGGCATGGCGGCTCCTGTCGCTTGTCCGGCCCTGACTTCGAGGGGATGCTCCTATTGAATCGAGGGTCCGGTCGCCGGGGGAAGGACGGGAGTTGGCGGCACAGGGCCGCGGGACATCACCGGCCTGTCCGCACAGTGCTGCGCAGTCTGTCGCACAGCGGCAGGGATGGCGGCACAGCTCTGGGGAGGGCCGCACAGCGCTGGAGTTGGCCGCACAGCACCGGGGATGGCCGGGTGACACCGGAGTTGGCGAAGGAGACGCAGCGCACGCCGTCCGTACAGCGACGCCGGTCAGCACGTGTACTACCGCGCGGTCCGTACACGTTTCGAGGGTACCCCATGCCCACTTGAGGGTCTCACCACTGGGGGAGGACGGGGGCAGGTAGAACAGCAGCGCAGATTGACGCCGACCTGCCCTCACAGTGCTGCGCAGCGCTCGCACAGGGCCCGGAGTGGCTGCACAGTGGCGGTGTCAGGCGCCCAGGCTCTGTCAGCTGTGCGGCATGGAGGGGGATTTGCTTTTGACTGGGACGTCCCGTCGTGGATCCGGTATTTAATGCCGTCGTCAGAGAAGAAGTGGGGCGGAGTGCCGCAGATCGAGAGGTGGCCTCGAGCGAGGCGGAGACCTGCTCGAGGGGCCGGGACCCTCGAGCGAGGCGGAAACTTGCTCGAGGGGCCGGGACCCTCGAGCGAGGCGGAAACCTGCTCGAGGGGCCAGGGCCCTCGAGCGAGGCAGAGGATCGGGGGCGTCGGCGGATCTTCTTGATGAAAAGCTTTGGGCTGCTGTCGGGCCGCGGCAGGCCGTGTGCCCGCTGCGTACCTCGCTTTCCTTTCCGTGTTTTGTGAGGATTAGCCCGCACGCTATTGCGTCTAACGAGGGTGATTACCCCCTTAGTTAGGGGACCCTAATGACCATCCCCGACAGTAGCCCCCGAGCCTTTGTGCGAGTGGGAACCATTCCGGCAAAGGATGTTGCCCTCGGATGCTATGTGCGGGTTCCTTCCCCTTCGATCGTGCATATTTTCCTGTGGGGGTGCGCTAGCGCACCCGCGGGTGTAAGCCCCCAAAGCCCTGCAAGAGTGCGAACACTCGTGCAGGGGTTGAAAGCGTCCAGTGACGGACTCGCCTCGCGTTTGTTTCAGCCGGCCTCGGCGGTATTTCAGTCGGCATCGGCAATCTACGCAGGTGTGGAGGCGTTGAGTTCGCCCAAGACGTTTCGGGCAGGTTGCTCACCTGGTCGGGGCCTAACCCTTCACAGATTAACAAGGTAATCATCGGGGTGGTCGCAGTGCGAGGAGCCCCCGAGCCCTGGCCCAATCAGGGACGATCAGGGAAAGCTCTCGGCTTTGTTATCACGACCCTCGCCGCCCTTCCGCAGGATGGAGGGGTGAGGCAATCCGTGCTACCCTCGAGCGGGCTGCAAGCTACGGATGCCTCGGTGAGCTATTAATGGATAGTTCAAGTGGACGTCCGTGCCTCGTTCGATAGGGGTCAGCTCGTGGTCTGGAGACACGTCCATGCAAGCGCTTACATAGGTTTGCCAAGCAGGGCTCGGTCCCGTTCGATAGGGGCCGAGGGCGCGGAAGCACTCCCTCGATGGGATCCCTCGATTGGCTGCATTTGTCCTGGCCTTGAACACGATATGTGGGGCGCCCCCGAACTTCACGTTCGGGGACAGGCTCGATCGCGCGTGCCCTGATCGTTCCTGACTTCGTTGATCTGAGGCGCCTATTCGAACCCTTCGAGGGTCAAGCTCCATACCCCTGATCAGTAGGGCGTTTGCGGGTGCGCCGTGCGCTCCCGTCTTTGTGGATCTGTGGCGTTGGTCGAACCGTTGTCGAGCTAAGCTTCGAACCACTGATCAGTACCTCCCCACATCGAGGGGCATCTGCGGCGCCCGTCGTGCCCTCAGCGGGCCGAGTCTCGAGCCGCTGATCAGTAATGACCTGGGAGCCTAAGCCTTGGGCCCCCTCGAGTTCGCTCTCGAGGGTATGTTTGATATATTGTAGCCTCGTGACCTTGTCCACCTCGGTCCGGGGTGCCTGTCGTACCCCTTCGAGGGGCCGGGCCTCAGATCCCCGGTCCGATGGCTCCTGGGGCTTTCCTTATGTGAGAAGGAATTCCCCGGTGCTTGGGTTTCGGCCGCGGGGCGGTTGGTCGCCGTGCCCGCTCGGTCGTGGCTGACGTGGCGCGGAGCAGGCGTAGTAGGCGCGCCTTTTCAGGTGAAACGGCGTGGGCGCCGCGCGAATGTGAAGGGACATGGCGCAGTGTCCCCTGGTTTATTGTGCGGTAATTATTGCACACGTGCGCGCGTGGCAGCTTCGGGGTGGTGGGGCCCTGCCGTCAGTGACAGGCGGCACCCACCGCATTAACTGCGGTTGCCTGTCGCACTGCCGGGCACTCCGTCCCCTTCCTACTCTATAAAAGCAGAGGACGCGGGGAGAAGCTCTTTACCTTAGCCATTCGCGAGCGCCACCTCTTTCTTGCCTTTTTCCGTCGTAGTGTGCTTCGGCGCTCCTGATCCACGCGCGCGCGCCCGCTCCGCCTCGCTCCCCGGCACCCACCTTGCATCCTCCGCCCATGGCCGCTATCAGAGTGTTAGAGGTCGCGCCATGGCCCTGGTCGTTGGTGGATCTACAGGCCATGGAGGGGCTGGTTCTCGGCGGTCAGTTGGCGCCGGTCGGTGATGAGGCGAACCCGGCATGGATGATGCCGCCGTCATCGCATCGGGAGCCATCCCCGCTGCCGGGTTACGTCGTGAGCTTCATGCGGCTGCACGAGCGCGCATTCAATGCCCCCGCAAGCAAGTTCATGCGGGGGTTGTGCTACCACTATGGGGTGGAGCTTCACAACTTCGCCCCCAATGCCATCTCGCAGGCGGCGTCCTTCGTTGCCGTCTGCGAGGGATTCTTACGAATCGAGGCGCATTGGGACTTGTGGATCCACCTCTTCTGAGGCGAACTCCACACGCTCGCCACGGGGAAGAGGAGGACGCGCAGGGCCGTTCGCGCCGGCGGTCTCATGTTCGCGGCGCGCGACTCCAGGAAGGAGCTGTACCTCCCCTGCACCATGACGTCAAACAACTCTGACTGGGAGAAGGGGTGGTTCTACCTGCACAACGACGGCGCCGGGCTCCCGCCGTACACCGGGAAGGTGTTAACGGAGAGGCCGGCTTCGTGGGCGCACGGGGTGTCACCTCCGGCGAGGCAGAAGAAGCTCGAACCCCTCACCGACGCCCTGCGCGAGTTGGCGGATGCCGGGCTGACCGTGGCGGCCGTCATCGCAAACTTCCACCTCCGGCGGGTGATCCCCCTCATGGAGAGGGCGCTCCCCATCTTAGCGATGGGGAACGATGCCGACCCCGCGGCCCTGGTGCGCTCACAGCTGCTGGAAGAACCGCTCACCCAAGCGTATGCGGCCGCGAGGGCGAGGCGCGCGGTGAACCTCAGGGCTGTGGCTCAAAGTGACGACGACCTGTGGTCGTTCGCGATGCTCCCGGATCTGGCCCACGGCGATCTGGTGAGATTCGATTTCTTGGTTCGCCCGCTTCACCCCGTACTTGTACTAACGGTAGTTGCTTGTGACAGGGGGTGCACGTCAACGTCCCCTCCTCAGACCCACTGATGCCCAGGTCGCACGCCGCCAATCGTGCCAGGCAGCAAAGGCAGAAAGATCAGGCGGACCGGGCGAGGGAAAGGAAGACGAGGAGGCAGGATCGGGTTGACACGTTCAACGAGGAGTACCGAGTGAGGGAGCAGCAGGGTCTCTACCCCCCACCGGAGCCGATAAACACGGATTCGGACGAGGAGGACAGTGACGGGGAGTGGACCATCTCTGATAGGTGGGAGGAAACGCCGGTCCCAACGGCAGGGAACGAGGAGACCCTTGATGCACCCGCCTCCGAGGCGGGTACGGCGCCCCTTGATGAGGACGCATCGTCGAGGGTGCCCGTCGGGTCAGGGGTGGTGCCCCCAGACTCCTCGAGGAAGCGCAAGCGGCGCATCTCTGGCCTGCGGTGAGTTGTGTTTCGCTCTCCGTGTTCTTGATATCGTAGATCAGTTCACTGATCCTTCCTTTCTGTTTTCACCAGCGTGGCGGCCGCCGACCCGGTCTCGTGCCCGTTAAGGTGCTCAAGGTGGGGGCGCAGGATGCGTTGCGCACGACGAGGCCTCGTTCGACGAGGACGTCGCGGGCGATGGCAGTTACGGCGGCGACGAGCGGGGCGTCGCGATCGGGGGCTGCGGCTACAGGGCTGCAGCGAGGAGAGGAGGCGGCGGCAGAGGCCCTCCGCGCGGCTGTGGTCCGAGGGACCCAGCGGGGGCGGGAGCAGACCCGCGCCGCGAGCCGGGAAACAGAGAGCCGTGGGAAGGGCACAGCTCCTGCTGATGGTGATTCGACCCCTGCTGGGGGTTAAGCGATGGTGGCGGCTGCGCCAGCCCCCGGGTCCTCGCCCGAGGTACTGGTGGTGCGACCTGATGGCTGCGTGGTGCCACAGGCACCGTCGACCGGCGTCGGGGCGTCGACGTCTGGTGCCGGTGCCCCAACGACCAGCGTCGGGGTGCCAGAGTGGGAGCTGAAGCTCAACCTCCCCGGGGTTCCGCCAAGCCTGGTGGAAGAGGCGAGGTCACAGAGGGATCTGTGGCAGGAGTTCAACGGCCTTGGCTCCTCCCTACAGAATGCCCTTACCGCCGCCCTCCAAATCCACGGGGGCAGGTCGCTCCAGGTCTTCCGGGTAAGTGTGCTTGTTTGAGAGCCTCTCAACTTTCTTTTCTTTGTTCGTGCATTCTTCATTCGACTTTCTTTCTTTCTTCTCCCCCCCATCCACAGGAGTTGCAGAGGCAGGCGGGCGAGAAGATCGCCTATATCGCCAAACTGTGCTCCAAGGTCGACTGGTATCGGTCCCAGTACGACGCGCTGGACGCGATGGTGGAGGCACTGCGGACGGACAACAGCTGGTTCGAGTACAATATCCTCCGCGTGGAGGAGGAACGTAATGCCCAGCGGACCGCGGCGGTGCAGAAGGCCAAGGAGGCTGAGGGGCTGAGTGTAGCGCTCCAAGGGAAGGAGGAGGCGCTGGTGGCGGCGAACGAAGAGCTCCGGAAGGCGCTGGTGGTGGCGAACGAAGAGCTCCGGTCCTTGCTCGCGCAGAGGGAGACGGCCCTCACCGAGGCGCGGGCTCAACTCCAGCAGGACCGCACGACCCTGGAGGGAGCGAGGTCCTGGCAGACCCAGGCCGAGCAAAAGACCTAGGAGGTCGAAAGGCTAGGCGCTGCTCTATGAGAGAAGAGAGAGGCGCTCACTAGGGTCGAGAGCCAGCTCCTGCAGGAGCGTGCAGCACGCGAGGAGGCGCAGACCCAGCTTCAACAAGAGCACTGTTGACGGCTGTTAAGTGCCTACTTTAGCCGTCAATATACTCATGAATAAAGGAGCATAAGGCATTTCTTACACGTATTTAGTTAAGAATAATGTAGTTCCACTTGTCCTTGGAGATTATTTGATTGCAGGAAAATAAGTAGGAAAAGAGTGACAAACTCACCTTCTATGGTCCATGCCACATCACCTCATCCTAGGTGGGCTGCCAACAAGGATGTCATGCATGCACACCTGACAACTAGGGAGCCATGCATGCATGCCATGCAAGCAATCCAAGTGAAGCAACCCCTGATGAATCAGAGTGTGACACGTGGACATCACATGGATCCATAGGCCCACAAAAGCATGCAAACCGCGCCAAAACAGGGTGGACACCGGGAACCGACCTAAGGACCCACAGGACAGCCACCAGGAGGAAACACACCCCGAGTGGGGCCCATAGGGGGTCGGCCGACCCCTGGGGTCGGCCGAACCGACCTTGAGGCCGCCACTCAGGGCCTTCCACGTGGTGCTTCCCTATTGGTCCTAGAGGCCACTCCCGGGGTGTTTGCAACCATTCCTCACCGGTGCTCGGGCCTATAAATAGAAGGAGAGGGGGCTCACTTATGAACCATCCACACTTGCAACACCTCTCTCACTTTTAGTCTCAAGGCTAGAAGGTACGCTAGAGTAGTTCTAATTCAGGTTCCAAGTCTACTTTGGGATCTAGGTATGAGTTCTCTTGTATCTTATTTCATTTGTATGACTTAGATCTACTTCAGTTATTTATCTATTTCATATAAAGTTGTGTTAGTATACATGAGTGATTTGTTCATGTGTTCTTCACCTGTTCATCATTTAGAGGCTCCTGTTCTGAATGGTTGTATAATGATTACTAATCACATGTACCTTGATCAGTTATCAATCCGGAGGTTTTGCAGGTTTTTCAAAAAGACATCGAAGTTCCTCAAATGATACTCTCAGATCGCTCAATGTGTATGATTCCTTACCAAGGCATTGTTTTGCCTTCTTTCACCACCTACTCCTAATAAGCTGATATGTGGAGCTGTAGGTAGGGAAAACATGTGGCATACCTGTTTCTCATATATTGTCGAGTCGAAAACCGGATCCTTGGGAGAACAAGTCATACACCCTGATCAAGATGTGCAAAAGTGTGTATATGGTGGATGGATAATGAACTCCTATTTGCATGATTTTACTCTCCTTTTCGAAATTTTTGAGACTTGGGCTATGTCTCTTTATTTTTTCTCTTTTTTTTATGCATGCCCTTGAGCATGTTTCTCTCTTCTTTTTTTTGAAATAGCCCATAGTCGTTACTGAAAATTTTCGGAGGAAGAGTAATCATGGAACATGCGCGGAGCTTTATTTTGTGGAATGGATGAGAAATGGATGAAATGATGGTTGCTAACTTCCAGTGTAGAAGTTTCGCATATGGTGGTGTGTACGTGATCTTGATCATAGGAGTATGACAAGTTTACTCGCCGAGGGTCACAACAATTCGACAAGACTCAATGAAGAAATCAAGTAGCATATGTGGAGGTTAACAGAAGCTAAGATCTACATATGGCCTTGGATAGGAATTTCTTATCATTGAGGAACTTATCATTTTATCATTTTTCAAAAGAAAACTCCGGATATCAAACATCACTTAGTACTAGCTCATAGCAACTCTATTATACCATATCATACCTCGCAACAACTTAGGGAAAGATCATGCTTTTTGCTACCCACAATTTTCAAGCTCAGGTTCGATCATACTAGCCAACAAACTCAAAACTTGGATAGGATACTAAGTTGTAAACAAGGCATACAAGAGGAATAAACAGAGCAACTATTCATCATTTCAACCATGGAGAATAAGAACACTCTTACCGCGCATATGAAAACAAACTAATTTAAGAAGCAAATAAATATTTTTGGTCTTTTTAACTTTTTTCAGATTTTTATGTGTTTTTAGCATATGGGGTTCTGAAAACAATAGAAGATACAAGTTACCTCAGAATGGGGGTCCTCCCCCAAGCTAGCTTCAGGCTCACTGCTGTGGAGGGTGGTATCCCATCCACACGTAGTAAGCCCTCTGCTCCTCCAGCTGTCGCAGCTGTCTCTGCTCCATGGTGTGAATACTCTCGCCCGTCATACGCTGCCAGTCCCGAGTGGACTCAGCCTGCTGGTGCATTGTCTCCTCCATGGTACCGACACGGATGTTGAGCTCGCCCATCTGCTGAGTGAGGGTGGCCCCACGAGATGACGAGCGCAACCCGGACGATGAGGACGAGTCCCCGTAGGTAGCACCAGCGGGCCGAACCCACTCGCCACTCCCTGCACTAGCCCAGGTCGAGCTACTCGCACTCGGCTGACTCATGGGTTGGTCCCAACCAGGGGCATATCCGGGTGTAACTCCAGACATGTACCCGGCCGAGGCCCATGCGCCAGACAGCGGTGGTGTAGGCTGAGGCTGTGGCTGAGGTGATGGCTGCGGTGATGGCTGTGGTGGCGGATGTTGTGGCGGTTGCTGTGCTGTCGCTGCCCTCCTCGATGCACTCCTAGTGACCCTGTCACCAGAAACACTAGAACGACGAGGTTCCTCAAGAGGAATGGTCAGTGGCCCTTGGCCGTACAAACGGAAATCCGGGTTAGGTAACCGAATCTGGTTTGCATAGCCAGGGTAAAAGAAAACTAATGAATCATCCAGGCCCTTTTTAAGAGTATGTCCTTGAATCAGATACGCCTCATCTATCATGGCCCGGGAAGAATCAATGTAGGGAATGTTAGCCCCTTGTGAAATCCCAAGACTCGAAATGATACGTGTGATGAGGGACGTACACTCAATAGAACCCGTCATCCTAAAATTTGTCAACCACTGCCGAATCATAGCTTGCACTGGGGCGATTTTGATTCGTCTGACCGCGGCGTATAATATCTTCATCTCGTCTGTGCGCACGGTTCGAACATCATCTCTTGGAAAGAGAGTGATGGCGAGCCACTTGTGCCACAGTCGGAGAGTAGGAAGCGGATATGTTGCACGCCAAGATGGACCTAATGATGAAGAGAATGGATGATCTAGCAAATGAGAAGGCTGCCATAGCCACCACTACTCAAGCTATGGATGCTTGCATGACTTGCGAAGTCTGTGGTAATACTGGGCATTCAGGGAATTATTGCCCTACTACTCAGGAGGATGTGATGTACATGAACGGCAACAACAACGGTTATCGTCCACAAGGAGGTCAAACGTGGAATCAATCGCGCCCTTATTATCAAGGAGGTAATCAAGGTAATTCTTTCAACCCAAACCAACCTTCTTTGAAAGATCTAGTCTTTGGGCAAGCTAAGATTAATGAAGGCTTTAATAAGAAAACAGCTGCCTATGATAAGGCTTTCGAGAGCCTTAATGTTAAAATTGATGGCCTTTCTCCTACTCTTAAAAACCAGTTGAGTTTTAATAAGATGATAGAAACCCAGTTGGCTCAATTAGCAGCTTTGGTTCCCTCTGCTGAAGGCGGGAAGATTCCGGGGCAACTCGTATCTTCCTGTGAAAATGTTTGTGTAGTGTCCACCAGATGGGGTAAGCATTCTGGGCGGGCACAAACTACTGACTATGCAGGGAGACCTATACAGCAAATACTTGACCCATGGGAATCTTCAACAATCACACACAAGAAAGATCCTGGTTATCCGGCTATCACCTGCAAGATATATTACCAGAAGATTAAGCATGCTCTCTGTAACCTTGGTGCAAGTGTTAACCTTATGTCCAAGGCCATGTTTGAACAATTAGGGTATCCAGCTCTAACTCCAACTGCGACGGGCATCGATCTGACACCCAGAGGGGATAGTAGAGAACTGTGACAACCCGCCCAGGAAAATACCGTACTATCGCCTAAACCAATCCACTTTGGTCATTAAGCAATAATAAAGTATCATCCTGTCGTTAGTTGCCGGGTTAACGCCCGGTAAATCACTTACAAAGCAACAAGGATCGACATATATGCATTAAAACTCACGCGAAGGCGAGTCCAGAGAACAACATATGATTAACATCCAAACTTACCCCGAAGGGCTTAATTATTACAAACCGTAGTTTTTGACATGATAACGAAGTTCAGAGTTTTGAAAACAGCAGAATTAAACTAAACGGCACGAGGAAACATCACGGGAGGCCTGCCATGATGCCTTCATTCATCGTCTTCAACCCACTCCAGCTCCCAGCCAAGCGGGATCTCTCCAGGCCACACATCAGCAAAGGCATTACCTGGAGCAACAGATTATAGCAAGGCTGAGTATACTAATACTCAGCAAGACTTACCCGTCGGATTGTGCTTGAACATTAAAAGAACTATAAAACTTATATAAGCAAGATTACATTTCCTAGCCATGCAAATTAAAGGAAATGCATAAATAAATAAAAGTAAAGCTCCTGCATCCAACAACAAGCCTACAGCTACTCTGGCCCTAAACAAGATCAGAACACCCATAGGTTCATCACAAACCAATTTGAATTATGAACTATGCATTTAAATATATTCCTAAGCATAAAACAAGATTAAATATTTCTAACAGAGATAAATTCATGATAAATTCAGGAAAGTTGCATCTAGGCATAACATGAGGATAGCCACAAGTTGAGCACAAAAATCAATTCATATTTTGCTACAAAAATCAGTAAAGCAGAAATAGCATAAATACAAAGTAATTCATATAAAAAGATCTGTTTAACAACTTTGTGCAATTTTTGGTCCAGAGTCTAACCATGACAAGTCTAGCAACATATCCAAAATTAAGCTCCATAGGCTTTCTAGATTTTGAACTATAGCAAAAAGATGTCAAACTGAATTTGAATTTTCATTCAAAATCTACAAGTCAAAACTATGGTCATGCTTTGCAGAAGTTGTAGATATATTCTCACTGAGACCAACAAAATTGGGTTTGCATTTTTCTGAATTTTCTGTGAATTTCTAGGCTTTTTCTAAAGCACTGGACCAAGCTGTAAAGAAACTAAGTTAACTTTCATTGCAATCGGGCCCCTAGTTTACAAACATGCCCCTGGCCTTCACACATATGCCCTTGCGGCGGCGGGAGAGTTCGCCGACGGCGAGGTGGGGCCGGAGCAGACCAACAAGCGGCACGGGCGTGTGATTGGCCTCACCCCTAGCAGATTGGTGGTGGTGGCGCGGTCGGGGATGTCACCGGCGAGCGGCGGCGGCGAGGTCGCGGCGGCGCGCCCGCTGCGGCTCGGGTTCAGGCGAGTGTGGGTGAAAATCAAGGCAACAAGCGGCGGTGGAAGCTCTAGTGAGGTCTAGAGAAGGGCTTGGAAGCTTTGGCTGGCGGTGGGAGCAAGCGGGAGTGCGAGCTCGCAGCGGCGGCGGCAATGGCGGATTGGCAGGCGGCGGTGTTCACGCGCGGGAGGAGAAGGGGGCCGGCTTTTTATAGCCGAGCGCGCAGAGGCACCTCGCTTCGAGGCTAAGCCTTCCCGCCGCTTCAATGCGCGGGTACGGCGGCCTTGGCGTGCGTGTGCGGCGGGCGGACCGACGGCGCCGCGGCGAGCGCGCGCACGCCGCGTGGCGCGCGGGCTCACCGGCCGAGGCCGCATCTTGGAGCGCGCGCATGAAGCAGACGTCAGCCGCGCTCACGCGCTGACTCCCAGACGGCCGTGGTACGGCCGGCGCAAGGCGGCGGCGCGGCGGCGACGCGTGGACGCGCGCGCGCGTGACGTCGCGCCGAGCGCGTCTCCGGCCCGGTCCGTTCCAAGTACCTCTGTTGGCTGGCACGATTCTCGACAAGTTGCATGTAAACTTCAAAACCCGTAGATAGGAAAGTTGTAGATGAGTGGATTCTCTAAATAATGGCTGAAACCGATTCTGAATTGGATTCAAATCAAAGGAGAAATTCGAATGCCAAGTTGGGGAATTTTCATGTCTCGGTGAACAGTGACTCAGAGCTTGTTTGGCCATTTAGCACCTTTTCCACTCAAAACTAGCAATGCCACTCAACATGAAAGTTGTGTCTCATGAAAAACTGGACAACTTTTATATTGGGAGATTTTGAAGTGTTTAGGTGAAATTTGGAGAACGCGGCAAAAGTTCCAGGATCACATAAAGACATCAAAGGGTTTGTCCCCCTTAGCTAGGGTTTTGACCATGGGAAGTGCATTAGACTTGTTTAAGATGCTAATAGGTGAGTGTTGGTGAGATTTGCAAGGTGATGACCCAGGTTGACCATGATTTGACCCCGGTCAATAGGTTTGACCGACAATTAGGGTTAATTAAAAACCTGGGGCGTCACAGCCTACCCCCCTTAAACGGAATCTCGTCCCGAGATTCGATTCAAGAAAAACAAGGTAGGTAGTAGAACTCACGGTTTCGAGATTGCAGAAAACCCGGGTACTTGGTGTTGAGGTACTCTTCCGTTTCCCAAGTCGCCTCTTCTTCCGTATGATGACTCCATTGTATCTTGTACATTCTTACGGTCTGTCTTCGGGTCTTCCTCTCCTTTTTGTCCAACACCCTCATGGGATGCTCGATGAGCGAGAAATCCGGCTCAATCCAAGCATTCGCTTCTGTGATCACTTCGGTTTCAGGCACAGGCACGCCTTTCTTCAGTTGGGTCACATGGAATACATTGTGAACTGCGGAGAACCGCTCCGGAAGTCAGATGCGATAAGCCACTGGCCCACATACTTCAATGATTTCATAAGGTCCGATATAGCGCGGGGCTAACTTTCCCTTAACACCGAATCTTTGCACGCCCTTGGTTGGTGAAACCTTTAGGTACACATAATTACCGACTTCAAATTGTCGGGGTGCCGTTCCTCTATCGTGATAGCTCTTTTGCCTCATCTGTGCTAACTTCAAGTTCTCCCTTATCACTTGCACTTTCTCTTCGGCGTCTTTGACTAAGTCCGGACCAAATAGTGTCCTTTCTCCGGCTTCTGACCAGTTCAAAGGGGTACGACATCTCCGTCCATAAAGAGCATCGAACGGTGCCATCTTCAAACTAGCTTGGTAGCTATTGTTATAAGAGAACTCTGCCAAGGACAAACACTTGTCCCAACTTTTATCAAAATGCAGGATGCTTGCCCGTAGCATGTCTTCCAGAATTTGATTTACCCTTTCCGTCTGACCATCGGTCTGCGGGTGATAGCTGGAACTACAGATCAACTTGGTTCCTAGGCATTCATGCAATTGCTCCCAGAAACGAGCTACAAATTGAGTTCCTCTATCCGAGATTATGGTCTTCAGAATTCCATGCAAACGGACTATTTGATCCATATATAACTCTGCATATTGCTGCACTGAATAAGTAGTATGTACTACAATGAAATGGGCAGTCTTCGTGAGTCTGTCCACGATAACCCAAATAGAATCCTTCTTTCTAGCAGTCAGGGGTAAACCCACAATGAAGTCCATACTTATGTCATCCCATTTCCACATAGGTATCGACAAGGGTTGGAGTACACCTGCCGATTTCAAATGGCTTGCTTTCATTCTGTGGCAAGTATCACACTCTGACACATATTTTGCTATATCGACTTTCATATTGGACCACCAGAAATTTTCCTTCAAATCTTGATACATTTTGGTGCTTCCGGGATGAATGGAGAATTTGGAAAGATGAGCTTCATCAAAGATTATTTTCTTAATTTCTTGGTTAGTGGGAACCACAAGACGTTTCCCAAACCATACCACATCGTTTGAACCCCTCCGGAAACAAGTATACTTGGGGTCTCCTTCTGCTAACTTCTGTTTGATTAGCTGTATGCCCTCGTCATTACGTTGAGCAGTGACAATTCTATCATAAAGATTGGATTCGGCAGCTAGGACATATAGATTTCCTTGCTCTACCACTTCCAAGTTAAGCTTCCTCATGTCTTCACACAAGGTGTCACTATACGGCTCCACTTCTAGATGATTGCAGTGAACTTTGCGGCTAAGAGCATCCACAACAACATTGGCTTTCCCGGGGTGATAGTGCACTTCTAAATCATAATCTTTAATCAACTCAAGCCATCTCCTTTGTCTCATGTTGAGATCCGATTGAGTGAAGATATATTTGAGACTCTTGTGATCGGTGAAGATATTGCAACGATTGCCCATCAGATAGTGTCTCCAAATCTTAAGAGCATGAACAACCGCTGCTAGCTCTAGATCATGGGTGGGATAATTGATCTCATGGGGTCGAAGTGCCCGTGAGGCATAGGCAATGACTCGGCCCTCTTGCATAAGAACACAACCGAGACCAGTGCCTGACGCGTCACAGAAAACTTCAAAAGGTTTGGAATTATCCGGTTGCACTAGCACTGGGGCTGAAGTTAAGTGTTGTCTCAGCGTGTGGAAGGCTTTCTCACATGCTTCACTCCATACAAATTTCACTCCTTTCTTGAGCAATTCAGTCATAGGTTTAGCGATCCTGGAGAAGTCCAGAATGAATCGACGGTAATAACCCTCCAAACCTAGAAAATTGCGGATTTGGTGTACGGACTTGGGTGGTTTCCAATCCATCACCTCTTGTACTTTACTAGGATCTACGGATATGCCATCTTTGGAAATAGTATGCCCCAAGAATTTCACACTATCCAACCAGAATTCACATTTGGAGAACTTAGCATAGAGCTTATGATCTCTCAAATGCTGTAGGACAATTCGAAGATGTTTGGCATGTTCTTTCTCATTTTTGGAATAGATTAGAATATCATCGATGAAGACCACTACAAATTTGTCAAGCTCCATCATGAATACGGAGTTCATGAGATACATGAAGTAGGCTGGGGCATTTGTGAGACCGAAGGACATCACCAAGAACTCGTAGAGACCATAACGAGTGGAGAAAGCAGTTTTGGGAATGTCACAAGGTCGAATTTTGATTTGATGATAACCAGAACGAAGATCGATCTTGGAGAAAACTTTGGCTCCAGCCAACTGATCAAAAAGAACATCAATTCGGGGAAGAGGATATTTGTTTTTGATGGTCACCGCATTGAGCGGTCTGTAGTCAACACATAGCCTCAAACTACCATATTTCTTCTTGACAAAGAGTGCGGGACAACCCCAAGGAGAAGAACTTGGGCGAATGTAGCCCTTATCTAACAATTCCTGGAGTTGGTTTTTCAGTTCAGCTAATTCCTTGGGAGGCATACGATAAGGTCGTTTAGAAATGGGTGCAGTGCCCGGTTGGAGTTCAATCACAAACTCGACATCCCTGTCTAGTGGCATGCCAGGCAACTCATCGGGAAAGACATCAGGATACTCACAAACTACGGGAATTTCTTCAAGATGAGAGATAACGGTCACATAGGCACAAGGGTCTGCACCGTCCTTAAAAGGTAGGTACAATGTGGTGTGCCCGACCGTAGGTGAATTGATTGCTACAACTCTACCTGCGATATCTAGAATCACCTTATGTCGGGTCATCCAATCCATACCCAAGATAACATCCATACCCTCTAGGCCTATGACAATGAGGTTTGATTTAACCGTTTTACTCCCCAATGTCAACGGTACTCCGAGGGCTAAGGTGTGGGAAGAGATTTTTCCACCCGGAGTGACAATTGTAAAAGCCTCCTTAACATGTGAACCACTTAAACCCAATTTGCCTACTAGCTTTTCACTTATGAAACTATGAGTGGCCCCGGAGTCGAACAATATTTTAACGGGATTGTCATTGATAGAGAATGTACCCGTAAGCACTGCAGCTCCCTCCGGTATGTCACTCATGGTGGTGAAGTTCAGCTTGCCTTGGCGGACTTGCACCATTGGCTTCTTAGCCGGATTGGCCGGCTTGGTCCCTGAACCTTGATTCTGCTGGTTGGGCTTGTTCTGCTTAGGTTTGGGGCAGTCATTGATATAGTGCCCCGGCTGTCCACAGTTGTAACAGCGGCGATCACCGGGGTTATGTGGGGGTGCATTAGGCTTGGGAGCCTGCTGCTGAGTGTTGCGGAACTGGAAATTCCCTGAAGGCTTGCTCTGTGATGGCTTCATCGTCCAGCGTCCAGTTGAAGATTGCTGGGATGAGTTAGGAACATTCTTCTTCACAAAGCGAAACTTTTTGTTAGTCCCACTGCCCGAAGCGAAACTAGCCTGCCTCTTCTTGTCTCTCTGGGCCTTCTTCATAGCATCCTCTTGGGATATAGCCTTGTTTACGAGCTCATGGAAGTTGTTGGGCTCGATCAAGTTCAGCCGTTCGTACAACTCACCATCCAGGCCATCACGGAACCTTTCCATTTTCTTTGCATCGGTATCCACGTGATGTCCGCCATACTGGCAAAGGCTATTGAATTTCTGTGCATAGTGATACACAGTGTCGGATCCCTGCCTGAGGGCTAGCAACTCCCTCATCTTCCTATCCATTAATCCCTTAGGAATGTGATGGCTCTTGAAAGCCTGCTTGAATTCGTCCCAAGTGACAGCATGCCCCTGCTGCATGGTCTTGAAATGATCCCACCACATTAAGGTGTCACCTCGCAGTTGCAGAGCTGCGAAGTTGGCCTTGTTTTCCTCTGAGCAAGGCAGCTCAAAGGCAGAGAATTTGGCCTCGATTGCCTTGATCCATGCCTCAGCTTCAAGGGGGTCTTCCGCCTTGGAAAAGGTCGGGGGCTTCATCCCGATGAACTGAGGGTAGGTGGTGACCTGATTTGGCCCCTCATGATTTGCCACATGTGGCGGCCTTTGGTTCAGCTGCTGGGCGATTTGTTGCTGCGTCTGTAGGATCTGGTGCAGCACCTCGGTCTGAGTGGCCATGAATGCCTCCGACGGCGTCATGGGCGGTGGCGGTGGTAGTTCACCACTGCCCGACGTTCCGAAACCGTTGGGGGAGCTGCGTGTTGGTCCCACCATCTGAAATGCGAGCCTTTGTTAGACACATAGCCATAATCTTGCTTAGAAAGAATGACAAGTGTAAAACATGCATGACAAAAGCTCATTCGTGCATTCACTCGACATTTGCAGCAACACAGTCATAAGAGTACTTCACATCCAACAGCCTAGTCACCGAAATATTCTCCAAATTTGGTTAGTAGATACCAATTTTCATACGCCCCAAGGTTGGCATTCCACATTGCGGCAAACTTCAACTTCGCATGCCCGAAGAATGCAATTGCGGAAAGCTACCTAGCTGTCCTGGCAGCCGGCCGACACTCACCGAAAATTTTGTAGCTCCCTCTACTCTTATGCAAAAATGCTGAATTTTGGTGAGCGCGGTCATTGCAACACTCCGCACAACTTTGGTATTCAACGCATGCTAAGATTCCGACGTTCAATTGTTCGAAAACTCCCTTTCCTAAGCTGTTTGGACAGCAGCCCGGATTGGGTTAAAACTTGCATAACTTCCAATAAGAAAGTGCACGATTGCTGAGATTTTGAGAACACGATCGTCACAAAAATTCCAAACAAGCTTGGTATACAACACCGAACTCGATTCTGAGCACAACTTGCTTAAGCATTTCCTTACAACAAACATTACGGATAAAGTGTTCACAGAACATTACAAAGGTTCCAAGGTTTGAAAATACCACATTACAACCTGGGTTACACTGCAGTCATGCTGCACAAAAGCATACCCCTATGCTCACCTACCACAAACCAACCAAAAGGCTACACACAGGAGTATGACCCATCTTATTACAACACTACGGCAACCTAGTTGCTGACCGAAGCACCACTGCCAGCAGGTGAAGCCGGTGGGGTCGGTAGCGGTGGTCCAGCCTGACTCGCCTGGTCAAGACCAGACTGACCCTGCTGCTCCTCCGGAGGTGCCTCCACAGGAGGTGGTGGCTGCAGAGCCACAATGGCCTGCAGGGCTGCTACCTGTACCTCAGCCTCCTCTACCTGCTGCTGCATCTCGATGATGTTCTGTAATAGTGTCAACCTCTCGATCTCTCGAGCGTCCACGTCCTCCTCAAGGGTAGTGACCTCTACCTCCAGGTCTAAGATTCGCTGCAGGCGGTCACCTCTCTCTAACTCCAACTGGAACCTCCTGGCACGCAGTCGGTCGTTCTCCTGCTGAGTCTGGGTGAGAGTGAAGCTCAGCTGCTGGTACGCTGCTGAAAGATTGTGCCAGGCCAGCCGAGCCGACTCCAGTCGCTGGCTGATCATCAGCTGGGTGGTGTTACGCAGCCCCTGGAGAGTGAACACAGCGTCCAGGCAACGCGTTAGTGTCTGCGTGACGTCCAGTGGGACTGTGAGCATCAGTAACTCCTGAAGGTAGTCCACACGGTCCCTCCATGCCGGATCGTGCGGGTTCACCGCCGGAAACAGTCTGAATGGTGACAGTGCTACCACCGTCGGGTTACGGTCGCAGAAATCCGTCAATACCCAGAGGGCAGCCGACTCGAAGGACTCCTGCAGACGAAAACCCCAGTACACAGAGCTCAAGTCGAACCAGTCGGGGTGGTCCGGGTGAGGTGGTACAGTGACGGTCACTCTGCAACGAGGCACGCCCAGGTGCTCTAACTCGAGTGCCTCGTAGACGGGCGGAATGGTGTAGCCGGCAGCGCTGAGTGCCTCCCACGCAAGGCGTGGAAAACCCTCCCAGTGCAGTCTGTCGGTATGGACCGAACCGTCAGCGCCGTACTCGAGAAACACGGGGGCAGCCATCTGTACAAAAATGTAACGCATGTTAGAACTCAAAAGAGAGAAACATGTCAAATGGTGCAAATTCTGGCAGCTGTGAATAAAAATTCATAACTAAAAATCCAGAATCCCAAAAATTCTCAAATTTTACAGGCTACTCCGTAAGGCTTTTATACACACTTTTGGTATTCAAAGGTTGAGCTAGATCATTTGGGAGCAAGGTCGAAAGTTGCAAAGTTTCAGGTTCTGCCTTCCTGAAATACAGCATGACCTGAGTTCGCTAAAAAGGGTACAACTCAAGATTTACAGAAGCTATGACCATGAATTTTTGCGAGCAAAAACTAGATTAGATATGGAGCGACTTTGGTATAGGTCAACTAGTCTAAACATTTTTAGAATCTGGTGGAAAAATTCAAGCTAGCAGCACTACAGATTGTTGGACAGCAACAACACCTATGCATGAGAGGTAATCTAGTTCACAGAAACCACACACTAGCAAATCTTCCTTAGAGAGCATATAAGTTCTGTTTTGGGTCCATTTTAAAAGTTTCGACTTTTAGTATGCATGCAAGACGTCCTATTCGACCTCACACGGCAATCAAGCCAAAAATTTGAAGTCAGCGCCGGTGGCAAGGCTTTTATTCGTCTCTCCCTATAATAGCTAGTCGAGAGCTATTCGGTACTCACTTAGCGTCTAACGAAGCGTTGTTATGTACCTGCAGAAAAGAACCTTCCGTGCCAGCACGTCACAGAAACGTCCACATACAGTACCGTTCACTTATAGAAACGGTATCCATGCGTCAAGCCGCTGCATGGACAGCGTCCAACCTCAGATACGCTCCTTTTGGAATGAAGCGGATCCTTGCCTCGCATATACAAAATGCAGAACGTCCACGTATGGCAAAACGTGGCGAGACACAGACGCGACGGTGGGTTCCCTTTGGAACAGGTCCCATCCATCCCTCGCATGACTTCCATGCGGTACCACCACGTATAGCAAAACGTGATGAGACGCAGACGCGACGTGGGTGCCCATTTGAATAGGTCCCATCCATCCCTCACAGGACTTTCCTGTGGTACCACCACGTATAGCAAAACGTGATGAACTAGTATGGTTGTACAGAAAGTAAGTTTTGACAGGAAATAAATGTGCTGGGAGTTAGCAAAATAAACTATAGATTAATAAGCCACCTGAAAGAACCCAAAATTCCTTCTAGGGCCTCTCGGTCTAGTTTATCCTTAACGGACCAACGTGTTTTGCAAATCCAAACAATCTTGGCAAATTTTATTCAAAAACCAGTGATTAAGGTTATTAATTAATCTTTGGTGCATATAATTGCTCTGATGCCAGCTGTGACAACCCGCCCAGGAAAATACCGTACTATCGCCTAAACCAATCCACTTTGGTCATTAAGCAATAATAAAGTATCATCCTGTCATTAGTAGCCGGGTTAACGCCCGGTAAATCACTTACAAAGCAACAAGGATCGACATATATGCATTAAAACTCACGCGAAGGCGAGTCCAGAGAACAACATATGATTAACATCCAAACTTACCCCGAAGGGCTTAATTATTACAAACCGGAGTTTTTGACATGATAACGAAGTTCAGAGTTTTGAAAACAGCGAAATTAAACTAAACGGCACGAGGAAACATCACGGGAGGCCTGCCATGATGCCTTCATTCATCGTCTTCAACCCACTCCAGCTCCCAGCCAGGCGGGATCTCTCCAGGCCACACATCAGCAAAGGCATTACCTGGAGCAACAGATTATAGCAAGGCTGAGTATACTAATACTCAGCAAGACTTACCCGTCGGTGACAACTACATCACCAACTCTAGACATGAAAGGCTTTTTGGCCAATGGGGTTTCTTTTGCTGAAAAGCAACAAAGAGTATGTCCTTACTTTCAATATTTTAGCACAAGTTCTAGTTGATTATTCCTTTCTAAATTAGCAAGCTAGTGCAAGCATAAGTTGTGCAACAATTAATCAAGCATAATATTCATCAACTTCCATCATTAGGGATCTCATGGCCAGTGGAGTAAGTAGTCTCAGATAACGGTGAGAGGCCGACAATCGATTGATTTAAACCTTGCAAGGTAGACCTAAACACACGGTAGGGTGCCCCCGCGAGGACAACCACCAGGCGGTTCCCAAAAATCTTCGGATTGGGATCAGATGTTACAGTCTTAAGTACAAGGCTTGCTAGGCTACGCCATCAAGGTCACCTAGCCTCACACATGTACTCAGGTGGCGAGCCCGGGGCCGCAACCCTAAGATTAGTAGCGCAAAGTTCCCGCACCGCCTCATTTAGGTACTAGGCTTACCGTACCCATTTCCGACAAGTGTTTAGTACGTTCAAACACTTAACCCACGAAAGCCATTGGACCGGAGCCCACATCCCATGCTCTTACCACATGAGCAATCCATTTAAGGAGATCTTATGATTCCAACATAAGAACCTATTCTCGCGAGTGACAAGCATCACTCGACTTGTAACGGTCCTATAGCATAGCAGCTATCGACCTATCATACTAGTAAAGACATAGGTACCTAGGGATCATGCATCTAGGGTTTCATTTCAACTCCTGAACGTAAATGCACAATCATCCATAGATAGTTGCATAAAGTTTCAAAAACACTTGGTTAATGCACCGGGGCTTGCCTTCGTCAGCAGGGTTAGCCTGAGGGTCCTCGGTGTCGTCGATCACCTCCACGTACTGCAGCTCCGCGTCAGCTCCTCCTTCCTCGGCTTCCGGCACTAAAGCGTAGTTACCGTCAGGAAGCTCTACACGGAATGCAATGCAGGGTTCGGGTGGAGTGATAGATTAATTATTTCACCAACTCTTGTTGGCCACATTCACCTTAACAAACAATTAATTATTAATTCTTTTCCATTAAGGTTATTATGGACAAGAGTTTAATCATTGCCCAACAATTAACTAGTGTTCATTTTCATGATTGTTATTTCATGTGAGATTTACTATTCAATCTTTCAATAGCAAAGGTGTGCACATAAATGTAAATATTTCCATTTAAATGTATAAAACAGCAAGGGTGAATTTAAAGGTTCCAAAGTAAGCCATGCATCCATTTACAAGGGTCACAAGGTCAAAAGGTCACACTTTTGGAATTAACTCCCACTAGCAAGCTTATGCATCTAACTTGTAAATGCCAAATTTAAAACATACAAACAAGGGTAGGAGCCCCTGCTGGTCTAAAGTTACTAAACATACCACTGGATTGTGCTTGAACATTAAAAGAACTATAAAACTTATATAAGCAAGATTACATTTCCTAGCCATGCAAATTAAAGGAAATGCATAAATAAATAAAAGTAAAGCTCCTACCTCCAACAACAAGCCTACAGCTACTCTGGCCCTAAACAAGATCAGAACACCCATAGGTTCATCACAAACCAATTTGAATTATGAACTATGCATTTAAATATATACCTAAGCATAAAACAAGATTAAATATTTCTAACAGAGATAAATTCATGATAAATTCAGGAAAGTTGCATCTAGGCATAACATGAGCATAGCCACAAGTTGAGCACAAAACTCAATTCATATTTTGCTACAAAAATCAGTAAAGCAGAAATAGCATAAATACAAAGTAATTCATATAAAAAGATCTGTTCAACAACTTTGTGCAATTTTTGGTCCAGAGTCTAACCATGACAAGTCTAGCAACATATCTAAAATTCAGCTCCATAGCCTTTCTAGATGTTGAACTATAGGAAAAAGATGTCAAACTGAATTTGAATTTTCATTCAAAATCTACAAGTCAAAACTATGGCCATGCCTTGCAGAAGTTGCAGATCTACTCTCACTGAGACCAACAAAATTGGGTTTGCATTTTTCTGAATTTTCTGTGAATTTCTAGGCTTTTTCTAAAGCACTGGACCAAGCTGTAAAGAAACTAAGTTAACTTTCATTGCAATCGGGCCCCTAGTTTACAAACATGCCCCTGGCCTTCACACATATGCCCTTGCGGCGGCGGGAGAGTTCGCCGGCGGCGAGGTGGGGCCGGAGCAGACCAACAAGCGGCACGGGCGTGTGATTGGCCTCACCCCTAGCCGATTGGTGGTGGTGGCGCGGTCGGGGATGTCACCGGCGAGCGGCGGCGGCGAGGTCGCGGCGGCGCGCCCGCTGCGGCTCGGGTTCCGGCGAGTGTGGGTGAAAAGCAAGGCAACAAGCGGCGGTGGAAGCTCTAGTGAGGTCTAGAGAAGGGCTTGGAATCTTTGGCCGGCGGCGGGAGCAAGCGGGAGTGCGAGCTCGCGGCGGTGGCGGCAATGGCGGATTGGCGGGCGGCGGTGTTCACGCGCGGGAGAAGGGGGCCGGCTTTTTATAGCCGAGCGCGCACAGAGGCACCTCGCTTCGAGGCTAAGCCTTCCCACCGCTTCAATGCGCGGGTACAGCGGCCTTGGCGTGCGTGCGCGGCGGGCGGACCGACAGCGCCGTGGCGAGCGCACGCACGCCGCGTGGCGCGCGGGCTCACCGGCCGAGGCCGCGTCTTGGAGCGCGCGCATGAAGCGGACGTCAGCCGCGCTCACGCGCTGACTCCCAGACGGCCGTGGTACGGCCGGCGCACGGCGGCGGCGCGGTGGCGACGCGTGGACGCGCGCGCGCGCGTGACGTCGCGCCGAGCGCGTCTCCGGCCTGGTCCGTTCCAAGTACCTCTGTTGGCTGGCACGATTCTCGAAAAGTTGCATGTAAACTTCAAAACCCGTAGATAGGAAAGTTGTTGATGAGTGGATTCTCTAAATAATGGCTGAAACCGATTCTGAATTGGATTCAAATCAAAGGAGAAATTCAAATGCCAAGTTGGGGAATTTTCATGTCTCGGTGAACAGTGACTCAGAGCTTGTTTGGCCATTTAGCACCTTTTCCACTCAAAACTAGCAATGCCACTCAACATGAAAGTTGTGTCTCATAAAAAACTGGACAACTTTTATATTGGGAGATTTTGAAGTGTTTAGGTGAAATTTGGAGAACGCGGCAAAAGTTCCAGGATCACATAAAGACATCAAATGGTTTGTCCCCCTTAGCTAGGGTTTTCACCATGGGAAGTGCATTAGACTTGTTTAAGATGCTAATAGGTGAGTGTTGGTGAGATTTGCAAGGTGATGACCCAGGTTGACCATGATTTGACCCCGGTCAACAGGTTTGACCGACAATTAGGGTTAATTAAAAACCTGGGGCGTCACAAGAATTTATTGGTATTCATCCAAGGTTCATGCATCTTTGCAGATTTCGTGGTCCTTGATATGCAAGATGATGAGGGAATGCCCCTCATTCTTGGGAGACCGTTCCTGAGTGACGTCAACGCAAGGATCAGTGTGGGAGCCGGAACGATCTGATTTCGCATTGGGAAGAGGAACTTGATGTTCTGATTTCAGGCAACAAAAGAGAAATGCTATACACTACAGGGCAAAAATGAGCAATCAGGAGCTTGGACGGAGCCACAGCCTCCTGTTCTTGATGAACAAGGCCTTTCGATCCACTTGACGGGTGACTTTCACATGTTTTTGGTGTTTGTTCATAAGTTAGAGGCTCGTGTTCTTCGCGAACACGACCCTTTGATCCAGTTGAACAGACACAGGAAAACATGAATCTGTTTGTGTACCTAACCTGGTTTGATCTAATTAGATGACATGACTGCGTTGTATGAAGTCTGTGCTTAAGCTACGGTACTCGGTGTAATTGGCTGGTTTATCTGGTGGCTTGACCCGGGTCACAATAGCCCGGGCCGGTCAAGTCCGGCTAACAACGTAAGCATGGTGCTTGGGTTGCGTAGCTACCTTACTTATGAGTTTATCCCACGGTTTGTCTTGGGGTAGGCCGTGGTAGTGACAGCCGTTGGTCCCTCTGAAATCCCCCACGTTCGGATAAGCTGTAAGAGTCTAAAATATAACAACCGGAGTTGTACGGAAGCAACGCGAGAGGTTATCTCCCCGTGGTACCTGGGTGCTTAAGTCAATGTTCTTCAACGCTAGTGTATCTAACTCGTTCCTACCAGCTTTATGTGTATAGTACATAAGAACCTAGAACTAACTCGTATGTCCCCCCTATGCCTAGGACCCTTTAGAGAGAGAGTGAGTGTGTGTGTGATCACACTACCCCCATTATCATATTTTACCCCTGCACTTGAGTGTCTGGTTTATTTCCGTCTATGATCTATACTCATTGCAATAGAGTTGATCTTGTCATTCTGCCAATGCCTTCCTTGGATTCGATACCCTTTGGAATACTCCTTTGGGGAAATACTACAATGGTACTTCTGTGCGCTTGCGAATTCCTGTAATGTTAAGAATTACCAACCAGCATTTCTGGCGCTATTACTAGGATGGGTTCCAAACATGTTCTTAGGTGATTGCGTTAAGAAATGTCAACAAGCACGCGGCGCTCGAGGATGCCAGGTCCGCGCTTCAGCGGGAGCGCTCGGCGCGTGAGGAGGTGCAGTCCCAACTCCAGCAAGAGCGTGCGACGCTCGAGGAAGCCAGGTCTACGCTCCAGCAGCGGAACGCGGAGGTGGCGGCGACGAACACCCAGGTCCAGCTCTGGCAAGTGGCGGCCGAGCTGCTCACCGGGGCTCTGGTCCAGGAGGGCGTCACCGTCGAGACCCCGCAGGACGCTGTTGGAGAGAAGGACGCCTCGATCTTGCAGTTGCAGCAAGAGGCCGGGGCCGTGCGTGCAGAGCTCGAGATGGAGAAGAGGCAGACCGAGGGTAAGTCGCAGCCCCCGAGTCCCAGTCGTTTTAGGCTTGTCAAGATCCGCTCTTGACGCACCTTTCCTTGTCTCAGGGCTGCGGAAGGCTCTGGGGAGTCGCTGATGCAGGCGGAAGCGCTCCAGGTCGCCTACACCTCGTCTCAGTGGGAGTTCGAGAGCCTGGAGCAGGCAGTTCTCAAAGTGTGCCGGGACATAGAGGGGGGCGCCGGCCCGTTAGGGAGCTCGCTGGCGAGCCGGCTCAGGGCTCTGGGTAACCATGTCGTCAAGCGCGTGAAGGGCGCTCTTCGACTGGGCATCCAGAAGACCCTTGGCGTGGTGTCAATGCATTACATTGTTGACCACACGGCGCTGGCTACAGGCTACGTTGTTGCGGACGACCTCGACGACGACGGGGTGAACGCCACCATGGATCAACCCGATGCTGCCGCCGATCTCGCCGACATGTTCGAGGAAGACCTCTTCCCGGACGCTACCGAGGCCAGGGACGCCGCCGCTGCAAGCCCCCGTGCACCCTGAAAGAAGCCGGGCGCGGAAGCCCGTAGGTTGTAAATAGGATTCGAGCTGAGCGGCTCTTGTAATCGAACAAGTTGTCCTTTAAGTATGCAAACTTATGTGCGACTCGTTTGTGTATGCTGTTCGCGCTTTCCACGTAGCTTGGAGGGACTTTGGCCGGGGTCGATCGCTCTTGCGAGTGACTTGGGGGTAAAGTGGTGCGAGGGAGAAGCCATGTCCTTCTGGAGGCGTAGGCGGTCCCGGGCTCGTCCGACTTTAACCTTAAGTACCCGCGCCCTGCTTTTGTTTCTCTAAGTGTTCAAGGACTGACACGCTTAGCATTTTTGAAAGAAAAGGCGTTTTGCGAAAAAATGGGACCGTTCAGGGGGGTGCCCCCTCGTAGTAGCCCCCGAGGGGGACTTGGTTTTCAGAAGAAAGTCGAGTCTCCCTTATCTTTATTCATGACCTCAGTGTATATACAACTGACATGGGCGCCAGACATGTACAAAATGACTTGGAACTTTTAAGGGTAGAAGCGACGTAGCTGTTGGATGTTCCAAGCGTTGGTGAAGGTTTCGCCTTTCTCGTTTGCGAGCTTGTACGTGCCGGGCTTGAGGACCTCGGCGATGATGTATGGCCCTTCCCACGGCGGCGTGAGCTTGTGACGGCCCTTGTTCTTCTGTCGAAGTCTGAGTACCAAGTCTCCCTTGCTGAGGTCTCGAGGCCGGACCCTGCGCGCCTAGCGCCGCAGGGATTGTTGGTACTTCTCCGATCGCCCGGCGGTTCTCCTCATCAAATCGTCGCAGACGTTGAGACACCGGCTTGGAGTTGGGCAGGATATCAAGTGAGTGCTCGGCGACCTCCCTCGGAATGACCGGCATGTCCGCGGGACTCCACGCAAGATGTTAGCATTGGCGCGGAGAAAGTCGACGAGCACCACTTCCTATTTCGGGTCGAGGGTGGAGCTGACCCTCAACGCCTTACCCTCGGGGGCACTGGGGTCGAGGGGTACGGCATTGGTGTGCTCCGTGGCCTCGAAGCTGCCGGCGTGCTTGTTGGTGGAGTCGAGGGTCTCGTTGGCCAGCTTCTCCAGGTCCGCCACAAGGGCCTCGTCATGTGCTAGCACCTCGGCGCGCTCGACGCACTCGATGTCGCATTCGAATGCGTGTTCGAATGACGGGCCCACCGTGATGACACCCTTTGGCCCCGGCATCTTGAGCTTCAAGTAGGTGTAGTTCGGGACCGCCATGAACTTGGTGTAGCAGGGCTGGCCAAGGATGGCGTGGTATGCTCCCCGAAACCCCACCACCTCGAAGGTGAGGACCTCCTTGCGGAAGTTGTCTGGCGTGCCGAAGCAGACTGGCAAGTCAATCTGCCCGAGAGGCTGGACTCGCTTGCCCGGCGCAACGCCACGGAACGGCGACTTGCTGGGCCGAACTTGTCCAGACCGATCCCCATAAACTCCAGGGTGGAGGAGTACATGATGTTGAGGCTGCTGCCCCCGTCCATCAACACCTTGGAGAACCGCGTGTTGCTGATGATGGGATCGACAACAAGCGGGTACTATCCCGGATTAGGGATATGATCCGGGTGGTCTTCGCGGCCAAAGGAGATCGTCTCCTCCGACCAGTCGAGATACGACGGCACGGCCGGGTGAACGGAGTAGACCTCTCGACATTCACGCCTGCGCTGCCGCGACGTCATATCGACCGTCGGCCCCCCGAAGATGAAGAACACGTTCTCCACTTCCGGGAAGCCGTCTTTGCCCCCGTCGCCCGCATCCTTCTTGGTATTGTCCTCCTTCGCAGCGACTCAATTGTAGTACTTCTTGAGCATGTCGCACTGCTCGAGGGTGTGAGCGACTGGGGTCTTGTGGTACGGGCAGTGCTTCTTCAGCATGTCGTCCAACACTCTGCCTTGAGGGGGGCCTCGAGTCCCCTTGTTGGCAGCATCGACCGCGTGGACCTCCTCGGAGCCCTCGCCTTGCTCCATGGGCTTCTTGCCCTGGTTCTTCTTGCCCTGCTTCTGCTTCTTCGAGGCCTCCTTGGGCTTGTTGCCCTCCGCGGCCGCATCCTCTGCTCACTTGCCCTTCTTGCCGTCGAAAATCGCCCCCACCGCCTCTTCTCCAGAAGCGTAGCTGGTGGCGATGTCGAACAGCTCGTTGACGCTGGTGGGAGGGTTCCGCCCCAACTCGCGCACAAGGTCCCGGCAAGTCGTGCCCTCCAAGAAGGCGTGCACGACCTCGGACTCACCGACGCTCGGGAGCTCAGTGCAGCGCTTGGAGAAGCGGCGGATGAAGTCCCTCAAGGACTCACCAGCCTTCTGGGTACAGCTTCGAAGGTATCAGGAGTTCCCAGGGCGCACATATGTGCCCTGGAATTTTCCCACGAACGTCCTGACCAGGTCGTCCCAGTCGTGGATCTGGTTCGCAGGCAGGTGCTCGAGCCACGTCCGCGCAGAATCTGCCAGGTGCAGCGGCAAGTTGCGGATGATCATGGCATCGTCAGTGGCGCCCACCAGCTGGCACGCTAGACGGTAATCATTGAGCCACACCCGGGGGTCCGTCTCCCCTGAGTACTTGTTCACGGTCGTCGGTTGGCGGAAGCGCGGAGGGATGGGAGCCGTTCGGATCGTCCGGCCAAACACACGCGTGCCCGACGGCTCCGGTGATGGGCTCTTGTCCTCCCGGCTGTCGTAACGGCCGCCACGCCGGGGTTGTAGCCGTGTGTCGCTGCAGCGGCGTCCTGCTTCTTCTTATTCAGGATGTTGCGGGCGTCGTCATCGTCGGCCTTGCCGCGCGTATCCCGAATCCGATCCTTGGCGGGGGTCCTCTGGTTGCCTCGTGGACCGTGGATGCCCGTTGCGGAGTGTGGATCGAGGCCTCTGGGTCCCTACCGCCTCCGCGAGTTTTTACGCTGGACTGGAGGCGCATGCGGGACACGGAGCTCTCAGCTTGCTGCACCGCAGCCAACTCAATGAGGGCCTGCGCCTCGCGGCGCAGGTTGCGTCCCTCGGCCGTTGACGGCTCAGGAATGGCCCGAATCAGCGTTGCTGCAGCGACGAGCTTCTGGCTGGCCCTCGCCAAGGTTGGCAGGTCGTCCACGTCGGCATCGGCGTTGATACGTTCGCGGGCTACGCGCCCCGTGGCGCGCGCCCCGTGCGATGATAGGCCGGCCTGGTCCGCCCCGAGCGTAGCCTTCAGCTGCCGCACTTGTTCACGCTCCGCGTCAAGCTTCGCTTCCAGCTCGCGGACCTGGGCTAGCTGCGCAGCGCGCGTCGCGCCATGTGGCGGTGTGCCCACCGGTGGGTTCACCACCACATTGTTACGGACCGCAGTATCGCCTGCTCCTCCTCCGTCCTCGCCCTCGCCGAGGACGACGACGAAGCACTCACGGGTGGGATCGTAATCCCCCTCGCTAGAGTCGTCAGAGCAAGTGAGGCAGTAGTCTGCCGCGGCCTGAAACCGCCTAAGTGCGTTGGGGTCCCGAAGCCCGGAGTAATCCCACTCCGGCCCCCTGTGCCCATGCTCGTGCTCCTCGCTGTCAGAGTCGCGGTAGGACTCGCCGGGTGAGGTGGCGATGAGGTTCCGGATCGACATGTAGTGGTGGTCCGGAAGGTCCTCATACGCAGCCAGGTTGGTGCTGACCGACGAAGAGTACACCATGGAAGCGCTGCGCATCCCGAGGGGGAACTGCGGCTGCGCAGCCGCGGCTCCCTCCACAGGATGTGTCGTGGAGTCCGTCGGTAGGGGCGCACCTCCTTGTCCTGCGGCAACAGGCGGGAGCTCGGCGGCTTCGACCCACTGGGGGGAGCCAGCTTGCGCCGCCCGGTGTCGCTCCGTGCGTGCTCGTCGTGAGCGCTTCCCCGAACGCTTGCGGCGTCGAGGTGTTGGCGGAACCGGCGCAGCTGCTGGGGCAGCTGCCGTTCCGGGCAGTGCCGCCATGCTTGCGTCCCGATTAAGGATACTCATCAGGTAGCCGTTGTCGGTCGCCTGGTAGTGGATGCTCCCGAACCAGATCTCGAATCCGACCGGGAACGGGTCGGATTGACCCCAGGCGGGCCTCTCCGACGTGAACTGGGTGACGGTCACCATCGAGAGAACAGGCAGACGATCTCAGCGCAGCCCCCTACCTGGCGCGCCAACTGTCGGTGTCCAGATTAGCACCAGCACCAACTAGTAATTAGCGCTGGGATCTGTCTCTCGATGGTCGGTGCTAAGCTAAAGGAAGACGGGGTTTATCCTAGTTCCGGCCGCGCGGCCGTACGTCCAGCAGGGTGTGCTTACGCACTGTATTAACTTGCACTGGGGGTGCCTGTAGAGGGGGCTACAAGCAAGGCGGGAGAGGAGCAAATTCCCCCAAGTCCCAGCTAGATGATTGAGGCTAGTGCCAATATCGGGAATGGAGTGTTGTGCTGCGAGCGAGTGAGTGTGTGTGAGTATGAGGGCGTGCCCGCACAGGGGCGTCTACCTCTCCCTTTTATAGGCCAAGGGAGGGCAGGTACAATAGGGCCACACAGTGGCTTGTGCAGCGGCCATGTACTAACAGGCATGGCGCCGACGGTCTTGTCTCCGCACGTTCCGGCTCCTGGCGCGAGTTGGTAGCGGGCTCCGGATTCTGCGGGCGGCATGGCGGCTCCTGTCGCTTGTCCGGCCGTGACTTCGAGGGGATGCTCCTGTTGAATCGAGGGTCCGGTCGCCGGGGGAAGGACGGGAGTTGGCGGCACAGGGCCGCGGGACATCACCGGCCTGTCCGCACAGCGCTGCGCAGTCTGTCGCACAGCGGCAGGGATGGCGGCACAGCTCCAGGGATGGCCGCACAGCGCCGGAGTTGGCCGCACAGCGCTAGGGATGGCCGGGTGACACCGGAGTTGGCGGAGGAGACGCAGCGCACGCCGTCCGTACAGCAGGGCCGGTCAGCACGTGTACTACCGCGCGGTCCGTACACGTTTCGAGGGTACCCCCATGCCCGCTCGAGGGTCTCACCACTGGGGGAGGACGGGGGGCAGGTAGAACAGCAGCGCGGATTGATGCCGACTTGCCCTCGCGTAGCGCTCGCACAGGGCCCGGAGTGGCTGCACAGTGGCGGTGTGAGGCGCCCACGCTCTGTCAGCTGTGCGGCATGGAGGGGGATTTGCTTTTGACCGGGACGTCCCGTCATGGATCCGGCATTTAATGCTGTCGCCTGTCGTTAGAGAAGAAGTGGGGCGGAGTGCCGCAGATCGAGAGGTGGCCTCGAGCGAGGCGGAGCTGGTTGCTCGCTCGAGGGGGGCCGGGACACTCGAGCGAGGCGGAGACCTGCTCGAGGGGCCGGGACCCACGAGCGAGGCGGAAACCTGCTCGAGGGGCCAGGGCCCTCGAGCGAGGTGGAGGATCAGGGGCGCCGACGGATCTTCTTGATGAAAAGCCTTGGGCTGCTGTCGGGCCGCGGCAGGTTGTGGGCCCGCTGCGTACCTCGCTTCCCTTTCTGTGTTTTGTGGGGATTAGCCCGTACGCTATTGCGTCTAACGAGGGTGATTACCCCCTTAGTTAGGGGACCCTAATGACCGTCCCCGACAAATATATTGAGCAATTCTCTCATGTATGTACAAAAATAACTACAAAGATGAAATTATATACTAGATCACCATAATTTATGTGCCAAAGGATGAATTAAATTTCTTGCAGATAGCGAAATAGACAACTTATTGTACAAACTGTCTATTTAACTGTCTGTATATACCAAATAGACAACAACTGTCTAAACTGTTGTACTTGCCCTAACAACCCATTTTTGGCTCAACATGGTCATCCAAATAAACAATGAACAAAAATATCAATTCAATCTTAAAACCCTCTTTTCTAGAGGTAATAATCGCCTTGTAGGCAAACACCCCATCAAGATCGTCTAACTCAACATATGGGGGGGGGGGGGGCATGTAGTTTTTGATAATTAAGAAGACTGGCAATAAAAAGAACACTCAAATACCTAAGTAACGATAAAGAATCGAAGATTGCATTTAACTACCTTTAAAGCATCGGATTTCCGCCGTCAGATTCTGTTTTAGCAAAGTGCCTCTTGATTTTCTTTCCCTTGCCTCAACCCCTCCTTTTCTTTTTTCTCTCCTGATTTTTGTTTTGAGGAAACCATTTTTTTTCTCTCCTGGTTTTCGACATGGGCCTTTGTATTGGGCCGAACGTAAATTCTAACAGGCCGCGTTCAACGGCTCGAAAACTCTCTCCCTCCTATGCCGCCGCCCCTCCTCGCCGGCCGGCCGATGTCGACTCGAACTCGAGCTATCGTGCGTGCCATGAGCCCAGGACTTTTTTTTTTGGAAACCGCCGTCCGCCGAATCCGACTCGAACTCGTGCCAGGATCGATTATTTTTGGAAACCATCGAAACCGAGACGAACTCCAACTGGAGCTATCATGCCGATTCCGATGTAATATATATACACGGCTCCCCACTTCACGTTCAGCGAAACAGCAAGCATTCCGGTGAGTTCCCTTGGCGAGCGTAGTATTCTGGTGCCGTGCGAGCGTAGGGCGGAGGGAGACGAGTTTTCAGGTGAGTGAGTTTCTGCAGGATGTCGTCGTCGGGGTGTTGGTCACGCAGCGGAGAGGCCCGGGCTGGTCGGCTCGTCCACCGCGGGATAATGCGCGTCCTCGACCTCGTCGGGAGCTCCACAGCGGGCGGCAACACCGACCTTGAAGCAAAGAAGAAGCGCGCCGGCTCGACGTTTAGAGGCCGGGCTCGGCCACCGTATCAACCAGGCGTCCTGCGGCAGGAAGCGGCGGCGACGGCAGCGACATGAAGAAGTGCGCCGGCAACAACTACGGCAGCAACTTATCAGTTTTCCGCATCCTTTCTCTTTGATTATTCTGTTGACCGCTTTGATGAAATCGAACTAACCTTTCTGTGTTTGTTTTCGTTTTTCGCTTTTTGTGTTCTTTTGCTTGCAGGTTGTTCGACATGGGTTGGGTGACAGTGTCGGAGTACTTCAAGTCCAGGCACAGTATCACGTGCTTTGGTATCCCGGGAGACCAGCCGCGGCAAGCACCGTCAGCACCAGGAGCGCCTCCACAACGAGCGCCGAGGTGTCCTGTACCGGCAATTGAAGCTCAGAGAGTGATACATGGCATATTTTCAGAGTGCAATGACGTTTTTGGGAGCTCGCACTGCTTCACTGCTATTGACGACGGTAAGTACGAGTTTTGTGTGTGTCCATTGTCTACGATGTGATTTATCTTCAGTGCTTTATTAGAGTTGTGTTTTTGCAGCTACTTTTATGGTTTTCGAGCGTATACTGGTGCCATCATGACAAGTACTCAAGGTTGTCAACAAGTGCAACCGTATCCTGATGAGCAACAAAGGCACGCGCAGATGACTCTCAAGTTGAGGTGGCTGGGCACTCTCATAAGGTCGTGCATCTTCAATAATCAGAAACCAGTTTGGGTAGAGGAAGTTGAGCAAGGTCTTCTGCACATGTTGGAAAATGACAACTACACTATGTGGCCGGTCATCCGACAAGACACCTCATTGCTGCCCATATTCAATCGAGTCAACTGCTTGCTCCGGCTTCATGACGAACTGTTCAACGTGGTGGCTCAAGTCGATCTGAATGGATACTGGAGAGTCCTCGGAATGCTCCAATTCCCAGCTAATTGGGATCAGCTTCTTCAAAACAACACGTGATGAGTGCACCCTCAACTTAGTCTTATTTTGCACTCCCAGCGATTCACTTCACCTCCGAATGTTAATGTCTCTGGCTCTGCTTTTGCACTTGCAGCATTCACCAGGACTCCGTCAAGACCAACAACTACAACACCCATAGCAAACATCAACAAGTCCGGGCGTACCATGTCGTGCGTGCGTTACCACAGGAACCAACCCTTCGGCTCACGGGCTCGAGACTGCGGTGCCCCCTGGACCTGTGACAGCTTCCACTATCCCGGCCCATCCCCTACCACCTGCCGGATTGCCCCGCACTGGTCCAACCAAGTCATTCGTGCCACGAACAGCTGTGAAGCCCGGCGATGTGCCAGTCGTGCCACAGTTCGAGCGCTGGCACATCGGACTAGTCCACTACTCTGGGATGCCAATGTTGCTACACTCTTTTCAAAAGGCCATGCACGTCACTGGACATTTGGATCGCTTAAAGTTGCAGTACCTCTTCGCTTACCCCAAGTACTGAGGATGCGGTTTGGCCGTTGAATTAGTTTTACCGTATGGATACTAAGTTATTATTTATATTAGTACTATTATATGACTTATATACTAGTACTAGTAGGCAAAGGATTACGTTAAGACTTGTATACAGAATATACTACGCAAAGAATCAAAGTATGTAGAATCATTTTTGTGGGTGCCGTATATTAATTAATTAATAAAGCTTTTTAGGGCTCCATCTTCTCTCTCTCGTAGTTGCTTCCGATTGTTTTCCGTCTACCCATTTTTCTGGCTGCCCTATGTTTTTTTTAAGACGTGTATAACATATTTTTCATTGAGAAGAAGAGAAATACATCAATGTAACTTCAGGAGAGCCCTTAAGATGCAGGATACAAGGTTTTCTCCTCTTTCGCTTTTAGTTTTACTACTATTAGAGTAGTCATGGAAGGGTCAACTGTAGCAGTTTTTTTTGTTGTGTTTCGCTAATGGATAGAGAATTCCACGTTGGTGGTGGTGTTCAATGAGGAGAGTTTTATCTGTATACCATCAAAAAAGTTGCTTCAGACCTATGTGCTGTCACACCTGTTTTTCCAAAGAAAACCAAGTGCAATCCTATATATATGCATGTCAGGATCAAAGTTTCATGCATATAGTTGACATAAGTGAATAACAGTACAGTATCACGTAAAGAAAGAGAAAGATTATCAGAGTATTACGCTAAATCCTGAAAAAGAAGGCACCAAACATCCACAAGCAGTCGACTGGGGGTTGCGTACGCCTGGAACTCAACAACATCTTCATAGCAGTTTTCTCTTTCTGAGCAACATTGTTTATAGCAAGGGTGAGCACATGTCGTACTCAGCAAGTGTGGGAAAAGTATGAATGCAAAGGCTTAACAAGGAAAGGCTGACATGTTGACTGCATTAAGCACTTTTAGTTAGTCAAATTTTATTAGCACCTGATTACTAATATAGTATAAGTATATACCAACCCACAATTAATATAAAGAGATACGCCATAAGCATATGGCTAACATAATCATAACAACGATTTAAGTCTATCTTCAAGTTCAATTATCATGTGAGCACGGCTAATCGATTAGTTTTACACTTTGCAGAGGTGGCACATCTTTACTCACAAGTCGCGTAAAAGTCTCGAAGAACTTTGAACCCAACCATGCGATGCCGGCCAAGCATCATACCACACTACCGAGATGTGATTGCATAGGAACGCTACGAGGCCTTTACAAAGATTCTCTAGTGCGGACTGCTCGCTAGGTTACATGACAGCGTAATGCATAAACCTCTCTCAAGACCGCGAAGCTACCATAGAGCATATCAGTCTTAGGGTCGGGCTATACACCGACTACCGGCACCCCCTCGCCCTTATCAGGTAAAGCATACTACACACTAAAGTTTCTAATTAATTGGCCAAGACAGAGCCATATGTCTTGTGATTGCACTGTTGTCCTAGGTGGTCGCTCCATGTTCTAATTAATGCATTGTGATCTTGTATTAACCAGACGTACATAGCATAAAGGTAATGCATGTTCATCATTATTGTTCATTAAACCACCATAACCTAAGTAGAGCAACTAAGCATAGCTACCCAACAGAAAGATAAACCCAGGTTGATCAATGAATGATAACAAAGACTACGCAAACCTTAATAGGGCCCATCAAATTAAATGCAAAGCATATGCTAAGTGATTAAATAAAGTTATTGGGACAAAAGCACAAGGACACACTTGCCTTTAACCAGAGTAATGTTGCTGCTCAGAATATCTTCACTTCTTGCTCTCCAAAGCTCTCGAACCACGTTCATTCTATTGGCATCAATCATCCAAAGCAAAACATCCTGAGCACACATATACTAGCAAACAAATGAAATAAATAAGAAAGAATACACCAATCATCATAAAACGTACCAAAAAGCGGTACAAAACTAATCTACACGTTGAGACGAACACGTGAGCGAAAGAAATGCTGAAATCATAATTGAATCCAATATGATAATGGTTTTAACAAGAAAAGGATAGCTGATTTTGAACATGCGTGAGAAATGATATCACCATGGAGTAATCAAATATTTAAATGGGTAGATAAACGTGTTTCTACATGAACAAGAATTTGTTTTAGATAAATAAAAGATGATTCTATAGATGAAAGATATTCAGAGCCAAAAAATTACTGGATTTATGAAGTTTTGATATATGGGAAAGAAATACAGGCTAATGATTTTTTTTGCTAAAGAAAAACACTAATGATTACTGCATAGCTATGATGTGAACAAGTAGCATGTACAGATACGCACAATGAGCCTTGCTTGCATGCATGCACATAAGTAAGCATGCATCGCACTGCTTGCTTGCACGAGATGGCACATGCACCTCTCGGAGTAGGTAGCACAAACTCTATTAGGAGAAAAACATGGGAATGCAGAGGTCCTCACCAAGCTGTGAGCATGGCGTGCTCGGCCAGACGGACGACGACGAGAGAGAGCGTCCGCTGGCACGGCTTGCGGCAACACAGGTCACAACGGGTCCGAGGAAGTAGTGACGCACATGACTTGGGCCACCACGAAGAGATCGAGCATACACGCAAGGTCACAGCTCCGAGCCGGTTTAGTCTGCACCCTGAAGAATGCATGAGGAAATCTAAGGCGAGCTGACAGTCCTTGGATAGACGAAAGACATGGGCGAGCAGTAAAACGGAAGGACTGACGACGACGACCATGATGACGTGCTCTCACCTCGGACGGAGGTGGCTGGAATCTGGCCCGGCGGGCGGCGGCGGACGGTGGAACCGGCAGCTCGGCCTCGGCACGGTAGAGAACCGGCGAGCGACGGAACAAGCTGGCTGCGCTCATGTTCAGCCGAATAGCAGCAAACACACGTAACAACAGAGAATAAGTTAGAAAGCATTCATGGTCGGTGGCGTGATTGAAAATTAGGGAGATGCGCCTCAGATGAAAAACAGAGATAAGATTGAACGAGGAACGGGATGGCATGCTCACGTATTGGCTACGACCAATGGTGTCGACGGAATGGCGATGGATGGAGATCGATCAGGATGAGGAGGGTTATCCATCACGTGGAGGTGCTGCGATCCGGCAGCAGATGGAGACGGCGATGAACTCAGCCGGAGGGTGAGCGAGCCAGATGACGACGTGATCGGCGGCATGACTTCAAGTGCGCTGGCAGCTCGGTGCAAACGACCATGGCGTCAGGACTTGAAGATAGAATGGTGACGACGACGCAGATCAATGCCGGCGGTTCAGGAGTTGAGCTACGACGGCTATGGCGGTGCTCTAGGGTTGCGGCTGCGAAGTTGTTGTTGCACACGGAAAAGAAAGAGATTGGATCGGCAGCAAGAATACGTGTACGTGGGCACGATATATATATAATGCCATACGTGTACATCTCGGATTAATGTGACGGCCGTGCAAGATAGAGTCTCTGGTGCGTTGCTACATATAAGCCGGCAAAGCTACTTGTTTAGCCTGCGTGGAGAAACAAACATTCGTAGCCTTGGTAGTGGGCAGCTCCACCAAGTATGCACGTACCATACAGGTAGCTAGAATGCACTGCTTGCTGTTTACATGCATGAAGGTTTGCAGGGCTGTGCTGGGACATATACGATAGGATCCAAGCACGGTTAATAGAAAGAAAGAATCAATGCTCAAGCATGATGTAGCCATGACATCGAGCATCAGAAGGGTACTTAAGCGATAAAATGTAGCAAAAGAATTAAACAGCAGACCACCTTCAAGGGAAGAAAAAGACAGAAGATGCATGCATGCTGAGCTTAACAGTGTCACCGTTTCTCGGTAGAGGCATGAAGACCTGCTTTAGATCAGGGAACCAGATTTATCAATGTCGTGTCGTGGCGATGATGCTGCTTCTATTAAATTATCAGCTCGGGTGTGACACGATGAGTCTTTCTGAGACGATGGCACTCCGGCGAGAGATTACAATGTGCAAGATTGTATAGCCTTCTAAGAAATAGATTTAGATCTAAGAAGAAGGGGAAATTCCAGAAAAAGCTGGAAAATTCTCAGAAGGATTTAGTTAGCATATAAACACATTTTTAAAACCTTTCACACTCATGAACACCTAGATGGATCGGCATGAATGCAACACTCACACATAACTATTTATTTAATTCAGAAAAACAAACAAATGTTTTTTCCTATACTATATTTCTTGTAAAGAAAATAAATGTTGGAAAATTTTAAAATTGAGCAAAAATCATTGTTTAATTATTCTTTCTATTCGCATCCTGAAATTTAGAATTTCAGGGTGTGACATGTGCCACTAGAAAGTTCCTTCGCACCTTTGTGTCATCCACCTAAACTTCTTTGTCATCTACACCATTTCGTCCGAGATCTGTTAGCTTTTTGCTGTTTGGGAGTCCTGACATGCGGGATCGGGCAGATAAAATGTTCATCTAGACCTCTGAGCAGAGTGGACCCCTCCTGTCATTGCATTTTCATTGTTTTTTATTTTGTGTTTTCTTTTATATCCATCACACACCAACCATCTTCTCCTCCGACCTTAGGGTCTGTTTGGGACTGCTCTACTCCACCTTTTACAACTTTGCTCTCAAACTACCCAACCAAACAGGTTCAGCTTCAAAAACTCTGCTCCAAGAAAAATGTGGAGTTCATGGCCAACTCCACGTTTTTTAGGAGCTCCTTAAGAGGTACTTCAGAAATCAATGTTTCATATGTCCTCACAGATTAGAAGGTACTTACCCACCACTGCCACCGGTTACACAACTTACCCCTTTGATTCTATTTTTCTGTGCCCCCACCGCACCCTTCCTCCTCCTCTTCCTCGCGCTCCCACTGTACTCCTGCAGATCCGCCGCCGCCGGAAGCCAACGCCCCTGCCCCCGCCCGAAGTCCCCGCCACTGTCGGCGTCGGAAGCCCCCGCCCCTGCTGCTTCCGCCATCGCTGGCCCTCCCCTCGCTGCCGCTGCCACAGCTCGTCACCTCCATCCTCGAGTGCGCAGGGGTGGTCCGCACCAACACAAGCACGAGCAGCAGTGTCGCCGCCGACCCTGTCCGTCGTCGGGCCACCGCAGCAGCTCCGTCCCGCCCATCACCAAGCTATGCCGCCGCCACCGAGGCCGGTCCCGCCCTCGCCGAGCTTGAGGGCGCCTGTTCTTCCGCATCTGGCCCGGTCGAGTCGTCAGACCTCATTCTCGTGCAGCCGCGACGGGGATGCACTCGCTGCCGTCGCCGTCATGGAGACGCACTCACCGTCACTGCCGCCACCACCGCAGGGACGTGCTCACCCCCAGACGTGCCGCTTCCTTCCTCCCATCGGGCCGTCACCAGAGAGAGATGGGAGGCGGAGCAGGAGTGCTTTGTTTCTCCTCCATGGCCAACTCCTCTCCTCGGCTCCTCGTCTTGCTCCTCACGTGGCTTTGCTTTGCGGCGACGTAGACAACAATGGAGACGCTTGGGCAGCAAGAGATGAGGTCCGGCGGAGAAGAGACTGACATGCCGGCCCATCATCCAGGGGCATATTAGACCTTTCGCATAAAAACTTTGTTTTCCTAGAGTTGGAGTAAGCCAACGTGCCAAACAGGACTTGTGCTCCATAAACTCCACAATAGAGCTACTCTATGCTAGCAGTGCCGGTCCTGTGGTTTTGGGGGGCCAGGGCGATCTAAAAATTCCCATCTAGGTTACTGCTTGGTCATTGCATTTTACTACCTTAATCATGGACTTCTGATCGTTATATTCAATCTCTACCAAAAATAGGATAGCAGAGGACTCATATCTCTAGACAAACTTACAGTGATGTATACTTGTGCTAGTATATTTTGTATACTATACTGTTTGTAGATACTTGAGAAGGGGCCTCCTTGATTTGGGGGCCTGGGGTGGCCGCCCCTCTCGCCCCCCTCCAGGACCGGCCCTGTATGCTAGAGTTGGTGGAGCAGAGTTAGAAAAACTGAAGTAGAGCTGTCCCAAACATGCCCTTAGTCCGGTGCTGTTCTATCATGAAGTTGTAGCTCTCGGACCATAATCACAAGGAACATGGAACGATGCAGACCATTTTCGTTCCAACAGTGTAAAATCATCTAAAAAAACAATGTTCCTCGTTCCTCGATCATGTTCTACGACCCTGTCGTTCCAGGAACTTGGTGACTAAGGGGTTCTTTGCTTCACAGCCACAGTTTGCCTCGCCACACGTGCCACAACCACACCTCCTGTGGCTCTTCATGCAAGTTGTGGTGGCCAAAGTCACCGCACGCCATAGCTCGCCACACTGCAAAACGACAAGCAGAAGACGGAAAACGACAGGAGTAAGAACTTGTGGCAGCCACTGAAAAAAGTTGAACCAAACAATTGCTTTTGTCCATGGCTCGCCGAACCTTAGACTGAGTCCAACAAAACACGGCAAAATACGCAATGCATTCCTTGGTTTGCCTTGCGTATAGCAAATGTGCGGCCCACACAAAAATCGTTGTCTCCAACAGCAGCGATGCACATCAGTGATGCAAATCCGCCGCCCCCGTCCCAACCTCTACTCCTCTGCCAGCCTCTGCTCCTCCGCCATTCGTCGTCTCCAACAGCGATGGAAATCTCCCCCATTCCAACCTCTGCTCCTCTGCCGACCTGGAAAGGGAAAGAGGCTGCTCACCACCGCGCCCAAGACCACGAAGCAGTCCAAGAACTCCAAGCGCCGCCGCGTCTCCCCGGCCCCAGACCCCGTCCTCGACACGGACGCCTCCGCCGCCACCACTGGCATCGCGAACAACACACTGGCGCCCCCGCTGTCGACCGTAGCCGCAGCGACGGCGTCCTCCATGGACATGCCTAGTACCACACCGGAGCCTGCAGCGACGGTTGCCGCCACGGAGATGCCAACCGCGCCTGAGCCGACAGCAACAACTGCCGCCACGGATGAGAAGCCGCCGCACTCCTCGACATATCCATCTCCGCGTGGGAGCAGCTCGTGTCCGCATTGGGGCGGAGCTCCGCCCTCCCCACGCCGGCCGCTGGAGCCCCCCTCCGCTCCCCTCCTGCGGATCTTCGGCGGCAACACGCGCAGCCTGCGCCCCTCCTCCCTGCGCCCGTAGCTCCCTCCTCCTCTCGCTCCTTGCCGCCGCGCTCCAAGTCGCCCCTTCCCGCCTCACTCTAGGTCGCGCCCGTGCCACCGCTCGGCATGGACGAGCTCCAGGAAGGGGAAGGGAAGAGAGCTCAAATTCGGGCGAGCTCCGTTGCGACACCGGGTGAGCTGCTCCGTCACAACACTGGCCGAGCTGCTTCGTCGCGTCGCCGTGCCGTTGAGCGAGCTGCTCCAGGGGCCTGTCAAAACCGCGCGCCACCGTCACCCGGCTCCGCACTTCTCCCTACCACGTGTCGCTCGTCCAGCCATGCGCCCGAATGCATGCAGAGGAGAGAGGAGAGTCAATTTTAGCTCACCTCTCTCCTTGAAGCCAAAAATGGCTGCTGCTTTGCCTTCTCTGTTGGCGACCATTGCATCGTGAACAGTAGCGGAGGAGAGGCATTTTTGGGTTTACCTATCCCTTTGCATGAGCTGTGTGACAACCCCATCCGATATAATTCCGTACTATCGCCTAAATCACTCCATTTGGTCATTAAGTGATAATAAGGAACCATCACGTTGAGTGTTGTCGGGTCAAAGTCTGGTAAATCACTTGAATAACGCACAGATGATTGAAAGTTGAGTGTTGTCGGGTCGAAGTCCGGTAAATCACTTGAATAACGCACAGAGGATCGAAACATATATATTAGAACTCACACGAAGGTGAGTCCAGAGTACCTTACAAATTAAATTCAAATCTTCCCTGTAGGGTCATTTATTACAAACCATGGTTCATGACATGATAATTAAAAAGGTTCAGAGTTTAAAACAGTGGAAAATAACTAAGCAACACGATAACCATCATAGGAGGTCGTCCATGATGATCTTACTCATCGTCCGACACCCACTACAGCTCCCAGCCGTGGGTATCTCACCAGTCCAAACAACTTTATCTGAAAACAACATATATAGCAAGACTGAGTATGCTAATACTCAGCAAGGCTTACCCGTCTCAAAATAAAAGACTTTACCTCTAATAATGCAAGGCTTTTGGCTTAGTGGGTTTGTTTTACCAAAAAGCTACTAAGGAGTTAATCCTTACTTTCAATATTTTACCTCAAATTCTAGTGAATTAAATCATTACTAGATAAGCAACTATTACAAGCATGAATTGTGCAATACAATTAATCAGATATCAAGTTTATCCATATTCCATCATAAAAGGGATCACAATGGTTAGTTGATTAAGCAATCTCGGATAACGGTGAGAGGCCGACGATCGATCGATTAATAACCTTGCAAGGTGAACCTAAACATACGGGAGAATGTACTCACAATCAGTACACCAACCAGGCGGTTCCCGTCATTTCTCGGATTAGGATCAGATGCCACAGTCCTAGGTACAAGGCTATCTGGTCCGCCTCACACTAGCGTCTAGACTCACACATGTACCACAGGTAGCTAGCCTGGGGCCGCAACCCAAGATTTGTAGCACAAAGTTCCCGCACCGCATCATTCAGGTACTAAGTTTATCGTTCCCATTACCGACAAATGTTTAGTACATTCAAATGCTTAATCTCTTAACCACTGGACCGGAGCCCAGAATCTCATGCTCTTACCACGCGAGCAATCCAATTTAACAAGTCTTATGATTCCAACATAAGAACCTATTCTCGCGAGTGACGAACATCACTCGACTTGTACCGGGTCCTTAGTGCATAGCAACTAGCGACCTATAGCATACTAGTACAGGAACATAGGCACTTAGGGATCACGCAACTAGGGTTTCAATTCAACTCCTGAACGTAAATGCACATAGATAATCAATGATAAATTCAGAAGTTTAAAACAAACACATAAGTTAATGATGAACCGGGGCTTACCTTTCAAGCGGATGTTAGTCTAACTAGGCCTTTGGCCCTTCCAAATTTTGGTTTGGGTCTCGCTGTGCTCCACGACGTTCACTGCTTCCTCGAACGGTCCGTCACCTTGTTCTCGGAACAAGTCCGTCGCTACCGTCAGAAAGTTCTACACCGAGGATGCATATGCAAGAATTAATCGGTGAATTAATTTAATTAATTACAAAACATCACATGACAACATGGGGTGCATGGTTGGGCACATTCACCTAAATAACCATATATTCAGCATACTCTCCCTAACTATAAAAAGGTAGGCACAATTTATTAAACCTTTGCTTTGATGGGGATTGTGTGCACATTTATTTAATCACCTTAATTTTTCTTCACAAGGCAACCAAGTTGGTTAAAAGGTGAATTAAAAGACTTTTAACTTAGGGTAAAGATAGCTCTTAGGGTTAAAGAGTTGATTTCTTTATTTCTCCTTCGTAACCCTTACTTCCTTTGAAAATTTATTCTGTTGAAACTATGCATGATTTCACAGTGAGAATTTTTGTACATTCACATAGTGTAACCACTGAGCTACTGCCAAAATTTCACAACCATTTGAGTTATATCTTAAGCATGAAAAATATGACAAGTTACAACGAACAAAAGCAAGATCTATCCATACCGGGAAAACTACTCATGCACTGGAGCTCAAATTTTACAAATAGCATCCTTGGAATACAACTAGGCTACACACCAAAAATTATCTCCAGAAATTATTTTAATAAAGCTACACAAAAATGACAAAAACAACCTATTGTGAGAAAGAACAATTTATTCAGATAGATGTGTACCACTTATGGAGTTTGAAGGACCGAATAGGCGACCAGAGAGGGGGGAGTGAATGGGAGCCGATAAAAATTCTTCTCCAAAGAGAGAACTCGGCCTATGCCCCAATTGCCACTCCGAGCACTCGCACACACAAGAGTGGCTCGAAACTAGGCACACACAAGCCTACAATCCCTAGGAGCAATCCTTGGTTCAACTAGCGGAAACACGGATCAAAGAACCAAAGGAACAAAGCTCTCAACCAAATCTGTCCGGCCAGAACGGACCGTCCGCCAGAAGGGGGCGGACTGTCCGCGGTCACCAGGCGGACTGTCTGTGGATCAAGGACGGACCGTCCGAAATTGCCAACCGAACCACCAGAGACGAACCACACCTTGCGGACTGTCCGCCCTCTCCTCGCGGACTGTCCGCCCGGTCCTCGCGGACTGTCCGACACTACCGTCCGGACCGTCCGTGCCAACCACCAAAAAACTCCACTCAATTCGAACCTCGCGGACCGTCCGTCATGGACCGGCGGACTGTCCGCTACCTTCTTGCTCCAAAAACCAAAGACCCCAACGGATCAAACCACGAGCTTGTAAGAACACGAGACGAACTCGACGAACACAGTCCTCGCGGACTGTCCGCCACCCCCTCGCGGACTGTCCGCCAAAGCGCGAACAAAACCAGAAACGCAGCCCGCGAAGTCAACCCCAAATTCCAATCAATGGATCTCCCAAACCGCTGGACGGATTGAGCCCAAATTTTGGGTAGATGAGAAGTGTCTCTAGAAGAAGCTATGCCCAAAATCTTGGAGCCCCAAACCTATCCAATCAACCGGAATCGCAAATCTCGTGCGCTCAAAGCACCAACTCGAGTTCATCCAAACCTCACCAAATCGAGCCTGATTCCCGCCGTTTGAGGGGTCTAGATCATCCACAAAGAGGCACAAGGCACTCACCGATGATCCTCTCAAAGAAATCCGGAGAGAAACAGCCTAGAACTCGACGAACACGGATCGAACCAAAGAGCTTCGAAAATAGCACAAAAACCAACTCGGGAATTTAGAAGGAGATAGAATTTGCTCGAGGAATTTGCACAAGATTTGCGGGACTAATTCACTCTGAATATTTATGCCATGTTGGATTACAAGCCACTCCAAGAATTGCAAATCTTGGATGGCAAAAAGCTCCAAACAAAGAGCCACTCACTCTCCTCTCCCTCTCTCCCCAAGAGCACCCCAAAATGAAAGAGCACTCCCACCAACTAAGCCAAAGAGTTGGCTGAAAATTCAGCCCCTCCTCCTATATATAGGCCCTCCGGAAAAGACCGAAGTGCCCCTACACTAGGAGATACAATACAAGCCCTCACAGGGGCATTTTGGTCAACACATGAAGTTCACCATCGGACGGCCGCGCATCCATCGAGCCTTCGCGTCCTCCCGACACAAGCACCTCGATCATGCCATGTGTCACCCGCCTCGAAGCTTCCCGACACTCCCGGATCCCCGTCTCCGTCGCGTTGGGCCTTCGGACTTGGTTTTGAGGCCCAAACCAAGAAACCGTCCTCCGATGGTTTTGTGGCCAAACCACCAAACCCCGCGTACACAGCCCGGCCTCACCACGCCAAGCGTCGAGCCCATCAAGCCTTTCACCTCCGGCGCCCGGACGGTCTACTCGGTCTTGCCTCGTTCCTTGACTTGTCCGCCACCGATGCACCAGCTCCATGTCCACGACTTCGTCTTGCTCTTATTGCACCATGCGGCCCACACTTGATCCCGTCGGCCACCAGGTCCCTCGAACCAAGCCTACTTGTCTCTCCATCACCCCGGAGGCCACCTTGGCATAGACCTTTCACGCTTGTTCTTCACCTGCACCAACGCAAACCAAGCCGCAACCAACACTTGCAATACTAGGCCAAGAGTCAGTCCACACAACGTTGTCAACCACTCCTCATGAGTGCATTGACAACACACCACATAAACATATGAAGTTACACAACCGACAACACAACCCGACGAAACACACTCAGCACAAAGCTTCAAAACATCCGGTCAATCGCTCATCATATACAAACCAAGGCACATATCAACTTGGTTTCTCAGAGCTCAACTTTCTTCTATGCACCAAACATGCCAAAACTAACCTCTTCACCAAAGATGAGCCTCTAAAACCTTCTAGAACTCCAGTTATGAATTTACAGCTAAAGACATGCATATCTCAAGATCACCAAGCAAACAAGTCCCAAAATCCCAATCAATTCACCAGAGGTGTCTCTAAGCATTACTAGGCAGTACACCAAAGTAGAGCTCAAGACTCTATTCAGAAAATACTACAAAATTCATTTACTCAGATCTAGCATAATCACAAAATAAAACATAACTCAAGACTCACTTAGTAACGTTGTGCAAGATTTGGATACAAGCCTAGTTAGGACATCACAAACAACATAACCAAAAATCAGAACCAAAACAGTTGTACATTTCAAGTTATGACAAATCACATTCAAACTGAGTTTATATTGTAGTTCAAAAAATATTCATCAAAAGTATGGTCATGCTTTACAAAAGATGTAGGTCTATTCATAACGAACCCAACAAAATTGGTTTTGCATTTTTCTGATTTTTCTATGATTTTATATGATTTTTCCCAAGGTGCAGGACCAAAGGGTGAAAAACTTAAGAATCTTTTTCTAGCCGGGACCTTAGAAAGATTTGATTCTTCACAGATATGCCCTTGGTTTATAGAAAACACCCTACAAAGATTCTTGGCCTTACAATGTGGTCCTTGGGGGCGGCCGTCGGCGGGGAACGCCGGATTCCGGCGACGGCGGTGCCGGACTTGGCCGGAAGAGGGCGGGGAAGGGGTCCTCGGTCACCTAGGGTTCGATTCCGGTGCTTGGTTCGGGCGGAGGAGTGGCCGGCGAGCTTGGACGGTGGCGCCCTAGGGCGGCGGCCGCCTCGGCTCAGAATCCGACGTGGCTAGCCGTGGTGCTCGACTGCAAGCGGTTCGGCGGGCTATGGTGGTGCGGTAGGAGGGTGTGTTGAGGGTCGGAAGGTGGAGCTTGCCGTGGGGGTGCCAATGGCGGACGGCGACGGTGGCGTGCGCGTAACGAACTGGGAGCCTTTTATAAGGGCAGGACAACGACAAGACAACCACGACCACGACCACGTCAACGAAAGGGCGGTGGTCACGACAGCGTGGGTGGGGTACGGCGGCGACGCGAGTGGCGGGCCGGCGCGGCTGGTCGGTGCGGGCCGCCCCATGCGCGTGTGGCGCGTGGCGTCCGCGGATACGACTGCGGAACCGGGAGGAGGCGGGTCCCACCGTGCGTGCGCAGAAGTGCTCCTCGGCGTCCAGGACTAGTGGGGCCGCGGCGTGACGAGTCCCAATGCCGGTCGGTGCGAGCGCCGGCGCGACGTCACGCGGCTCGGTGTCTAGAACGTCGGCACCTAAATCATTTAAGGTACTTTGATGCTGTTTTTCGCCACAAACTTGAATTAAACTCGACAAACTTTGAATACCAAACTTGTAGAGCAGCTGTAGGGGAACAATTTTTGCAAAGGCTCCCCTACCTTTCGATCAAAGAACAGAGCATGAACTTCATGCCAACATGGCGGTTTTCTCAGCCCCGGAAAACAGTGCACAGGGACTTCGACCAAGTTTTTGACCAATACAACTTCATAATTTCAAGGTCCACCCAAAAGCAAAGTTGTGTCCCTTGAAATTCTGCACAACTTTTATATTGGTGGAATTTTGAGTGCTATTGAAGTTTTTGTTGAACGCGGCAAAAGTTCCAGAGAAGGGTGTGGCTTTAGGGGTTTGACTAAGGGGTCGGGCTTTGACCAAGAGTCACTTGTGTGCTCTAGGGACTAAGGTCCATGTTGGCTAGGGTTTCGAGGCGATGACCTAGGTTGACCAAGGGTTTGACGAAAGTCAAGGTGTTTGACTTGGTTGACAAGGTCATTAGCGTTAATCAACACTAATCAAAAACCTGGGGCGTCACAGCCTACCCCCTTAAAATGAATCTCGCCCCGAGATTCGCAATTTTAAACAAGGGTAGGGGAAAAGCGGCATCAAGTAGGAAAGGTACCCTTTGTCCCAGTGTTCCTTCCGGAAGATCAACTGTAGTTGTGACTTTTGGTTTGTTCTTCTTGATTCGGTGGCTTGCCTCTTGCGCTTATTCTTCTCATCCTCTTCGGGCTTGTTATGCTGAGGTTCCGGGCACTCTTTGGCATAATGTCCACGTTGTTTACAATTGTAACAAAGGCGGTTACCATGACCGCGAGGAGGTGGGGGTGCATCGAAACTTGGGGTCTGCTGAGTTTTGTTGGGCCGATTAACCATACTAGCCTTGTTGCTCTGCTTTCTAGCACATGAGTTGAATTCGGTACAGGTAATTTCCCATCCACTTAAATCCATCTCAGGTAAAATTCGCTTGGGGTTCCTACTCCTCCTTTCTTCCTTCCTAAGGTCCATGGGTAGCTTCGATGGCGGTAGTAGAGAGTCGGAGGTGTTGAATTGACCCTGATGCATATGCTCCGCCAATAGATTGCAGAAGTGGGCCTGCTCAACCACAGATGTACATAATGACTGAGTGAGACTGGCAGTTAAACTAGTTTGAGATAGCCCTTGATAATGACCATGGATGACGTTGTGCACTATCTGACTTATCACTAAATTTTGTTCTTCCAACATCTTGATCGTGCCAGCGATGGTATCTATATCAGCCTTGGTAAGGACTTGGGATGAGCAAATCTCATAGGGTCGAGGTTTCTCTGGATTTGCTCTGGTGGAGTTCATGGTCTTAGTGACCAATTTCGGTCTATCTGAAATGGCACCAAGGGTAGATTGCAGTTGTAGCCTCTGAACGATCTGCTACTGCGTTTCGAGGATTTGGCGTAGCACTTCCGTTTGAGCAGCTGTAAATGCCTCTGAAAGCGTCATGGGAGGTGGTGGTGGTAGATCGCTACCACTCAAGTCACTGAAATCATTGGGGATGTTGTGTGTCAGTCCCATCATCTAAAAGGTTGAGTTTTCATTAAACACATATTCATAATCTTGCTCATAACATTAACAAGTAGAATATGTACAACAAAAGCTCATTCATGGCAAGTTTTTTGAAACCGGATAGCAACAGCCATAAGTATAAAATTCATATCTCTCCTCACTGCCTCAACACCGCTCATGAGGAAGCAGGCGATGGATGTGCACATGAAAAACTAAGAGCAAACATATTCCGATCGCAACGCAGAGGTACATTCCCACTAGCGTCCAGCGAATCGACTCAAACACTTCTGGGAGATAAGCCATGGTTGGCAGCGTAGGGTTGGGTTCTTCTTGTGGCCTTTTCCCAAGCTTCTTCTTGATGTTGTCGACGAAGATGGGGGAGAGCTTGCTCGGTGAGGAATGGAGCAGACAGCGGAGATGGGTTGGTGGCGGGTTTGCCAAAGAACAGCCGGAGGGGAAAAGAAGAGTGACGGTGATGTCGAGTTCAAATAGGAGGCGAGACTTCGTGATGGCGGTATCGAGGGAGGGGCTTCCCTTTTGATGTCATCACGGGGCCGCAACGGTCATCCAAAACCATTCGAGGTAGGGACCGGTGGAGCGACCCGGCGGTGGCTGCACGTGGCTCGATAGTGGTCGGCCCCGAGAGGTCTCGGCGACGTGATCGTGGCCGTGGAAAAGAGATGGCACAGCGATGCCACGACGTCATGCAATCATGGCACTGAAAAGGATGGGGTCCAACAGCCCGAGAACCGATCGTGATGGTGGGAATAACGAGAAGAGATCAAGGTATCCACCATCTAGGTTTAAGATCGTACGAGGAGAATTTCGCAAGAGATTCTACCTATCCTTTGTTTGCCTGTTTCTTGATTCCTAGGATTTGGAGGGTATGATCAACGGATCATGGATTGATGAGCGATGGAGAACTCTCATATCTTGACTTTTAGAGAACCTTGACTGCTCATAAAAATCTCTGCTCCTACTTCTTCAACTTAGTCGGTTGACTTGATTTGATGCTAAGAGAACTTTGAGATTGGACGGAAGGAGACCAAGTTGAAAAGTTCCATAGTGATTTCTATGAAGAAAAGGAAAGCTAGTAAACAAACATTTTGTTAAGTTTGTTTACCAAGATTTCTGAATTTATTTTAGAAGAGCAACAAAGGTGTGATGATGGATCAAGGGTTCCACCATCCTAGGTCCAAGGTTAGTCGTCTATAAGAACAGTAAAGGATGGTAAGGTCATAGAGAGCGGTTGCAAGGAGTTGCTTACGGATAGCAAATGAGGATGATTTTGAAAAGATAGGTTGATACAGAAATTTCAGAAGATGCTTGCTCGCATGTTAATTAATCGGTGAGTTTTGGTGACAACATTCCTTACTGGTGCAACGATTTTAACTTGATGGGCGATGCACCAATGAGACATATGATTGCACTGCCAATGCATATGGAATACTTGGTGTAACAAGGGAATGGTGCACATGTTGATGCTCATGACGTGGTGCATAGAGTAGAATGCATGTGCGGATGAGCATATGATGCTTATGCATATGGCATACGGTGCATATGTCATGAGAGATGCATATGATGTGTGCACTATGCGGTGCACGCATGATGCACATGTGTATGAATGCCTAGTACACCTGCTCATGAGATATGATGCTCATGATGCAAGGTTAGTATCAACCAAGATACCTGGCGTGCTCCTGGAGGTAATCACATGGCTGCAGCACACATGATTCACTAGGTTCCGTCGCGGCACCTTTGGTTATGGAACGACAACTTTACCAATCAAAACGAGGATAGAGTAGAAAGGTTGAAATCCTCAGGGCATATGCATGTTAGTTCATCCAATGTTTTCAAATGCATATGTTGTGCAATGCATTCTCATTGTCGTGTGTGATTTCCTTAAGGGTGAAACATATGCAAGATATGATGATGCTCCTGCATACCAAAAGACTTTGGACACTCTTTATCCATGTTTTATTTATATTCAAAATTTTGTGAGCAAGATCCAGGATAGAAGCTCAAGGTTGGGAGACCGATAGGGAGCTCGACAAGGAGGTCTCATCAAGGAATAGTCGAGTACTCCCAAAATATTTAACCAAAAACTCTCATTCTTTATTAACAGATAGAATCCTTCACAAGATAAAACTTTGGTATTCAACTTAGATCTAGATTTGATCCCAACCAGCGTCATTAATTCCTCCAACAAATTGCTGCGAGAAGGTGTTCATCCATAGCATTACATCGATGCTGAGTGTGGGATCACCCTAACACAAAACATGGAGTTACAATGTAGCCTTTCTGCGCAAGAGCGTACTCCTAGGTCAACCTTCCACAACACTCGTACATCCCTTACTCTATTACAGGCGTACCGGCTTCCAACTGGATAACAAGCTAATCTTAGCTCCACTTTCTACTTAATTGGCCTACCCAAGACGAAGAAGACTCAAGGTGATGCAGGTCCAGACTCTATTCCGGATTCCCCTTGAGTGTCCTCAGGATTCCCTTCCTCTTCCGGTCCTGGAATGACAGGTTTCGGAGGTGGGGCTGCTACAGTTTCTAGTTGATTCTCTAGTTCGAACATATATTGGTCATTGTGTTGTAACAGGAAATTCTATTCATGAATAGTTTGACCCAATTCACGTATTCTCGCCTTATCCTTGCGTCTTCCTTTCTTGAGAGTGGCTATCAATGCTCGAGCTTCTTTCAACTCTTGTGTGGTATCCTTTACTTCCTTAACTTGTTGCCTATAAACTTGGTGTCTATAGAATACACTTTCTCTCACCATTAGTTGATAGGTGTCATACATAACTTTGGAGAAACGGACTGAGGTAACAAGATCAGGACTATAGTGATCGTTGCCCTGAGTGGTGAGAAAAGCTTCACATCCAACCCATTGTCTAGGGTGTTCTTCCTCTACGGGAATTACCTTGGCTGCAGTGCAAGCTACCGAGGCAGAATGTTTCCCACAAAAAGTGGTGAGGGCTTCAAGAGCGGCCTTTTGCACGGTGCTAGCCAGTGTCAAGCCTTGGGATTTACATTCCCATGTTTCCCAACCGGGATTCGACGAGCAAGTGGGAATCTTCACCTTCACTTCACAATGAAGGATCTGTCCCGAGGTCATGAACTCATGCCCCATGTACTCTGGATAAGTGGTGTATCCAAAATCCTTCAGGGTGTCCCACAAAAGTGCAGGGAATCCACCCTCCTCGAGGTAGTTCAAGTGAGTCCACGCCTGCGCATCAACGGTCATGGATCTGGAGTTGGACATCTGGATAAAGTGACGAACGTAAGAATCCAGATGAATGAATTTGCACAAAAGAATAGACTTTCATAGCGATAGAAAGAGAGTCGCATACAAACCCATACTAAAATTTCAAACTTTCAACAAGACCTGAGGGAGGTACAGAGGAACAAGTCCGACCTTATGTGGGTAAAACTGGGGTGGCCATCTGTACAAAGGTACAAAGGTATGCCAGAACTCGAAACGAGCGTAACATACAAATGGCATAAAGTTCTGGCAGTCGTGAACAAAAATTCATAACTCAAAAACCATGGCCCCAAAAATCTCCAAATTTTTGTAGCAACTCAGCAAGGCTATGAGGCACATTTTTTGTATTCAAAGGCTGATCTAGAAAGATTAGGAAGGTGCTCAAAAGATGCAAGTTCAGAGTGAGGTACCCAGGAGAAAACAGCGTGACAGGGTGTCACTATTTTGGGCATAACTTGAGATATATAGAAACTATGACCATGATATTTTGGAAGCAAAAACTAGATTAGATATGAAGCAACTTTGGTATAGATCATCTAGTCAAATTATTTTTAGAACAGAGGGTAAAATTAAGCAAACACACACATCAACTTGACGACGAAAAACAAGCAGACTATACATGAGAGGCTATACTAAAACATCGAGATAGCAAGGTAGCACCTAGAGAGCATATAACATGTATGATGTCAAATTTTAAGGTTCAACAATTTTTAACATGATGCAAAAGCGCCATGTACGACCTCACAAGGCGATCAAGACAAAATCGAAGTTAGCGCCGGTGGCAAGGCTTATATACGTGTCTCCCTATAATAACTAGTCGGAGCTACACGTTGGTCACATAACGATCGTACGAAACGTGGTTAGTGTACCTGCAGAAAAGAACATTCTGTGCCAGTACGTCACGGAAGCATCCACAAACATTACCATTCATTATAGAAATGGTACCTATGCATTTAGCACTGCATGGACAGCGTCCAACCTGAGACACGCCCCTTTTGAATGGAGGGTGTCCCCCTTCGCATGTTCGTAATGCGGAATCATGCAAACGTCTAGCAAAACGTGGCGACATCACAACCTATGACATGTTCATCTTGAATATAACATACCATCCTTCGCATGACTTGCATACGGAAAGCACACGTATAAAACACGTGAGCATCCAACCGAGAAGATAGGATCCGTTGAATGGATTGCCCTACCAACCTTCGCATACTCGTGATGCGGCACAACACACATATGAAACATGTGGCTTCATCTAGTTTGGTTGTGCAAGAAGTAAGTCTGACATAAAGTAAAGTGCTGGAAGTTAGCAAAATAAACCACAGATTATTAAGCCACCTTAAAGAACCCAAAATTCCCTCTAGGGCCTTTCGGTCTAAAACATTCCTTAGCGATCCAACGTATTTTCAAAATCTAATCAATCTTGGCAAGTTTTATTCTAACACATGTGATTAGTATTGCACAAAGGACCCTAGAAAGAAATCGATCTCTAAAGATATACCCCTGGCGGCGCAGGGGAGCTCGCCGGCGGCGACTGGCGGCCGGACTCAGTCGGGATTCAGGCTAGGGTTCACTAGGGACTTACCACGGCTCGATCAGTGTTGCACGTGGAGGCGGGAAGCTCCGGTGACGGTCGGCGGCGAAGCACAGGCAGAGCAGCCGCCTCGGCCCCCAACTCCGGCGAAGAAACGGCCCGGTGAGGCAATGTGGGTTCCCGAGGGCATCCTTCGCTGCTCTATTCCTTCATAGCTCGGACTCTGATTCCCACCAAAAAAGAAACAATATACCTCCTCCCAAATCCCATCCCTGAAGATGCTTTGGTGGAGCTGGCGGAGGCGAGCGGGTACGCGGTGGCGGCCATGCCGTCGGCCAAGGGCCTAGTACCGGAGATGCTGTCGCGCTTCATGGGCACCTACTGGGGCACGGTGAGCTAGGCCTTCTGCGCGGAGATCGTGGAGTCGGCGGACGACACCTGTTCGCACACCGCCTTCGACAACTACTGGAGGGCCCGAGGGTCAACCGCCGGAGAGCGATGCCGGCGAGCCCCTGCGCGTCAACGTCTTCTTCAAGCACATCCAGAGGATGCTGACCCCGACAGCACCGTGCTGGCCGAGACGGGAGACTCGTGGTTCAATTGCCAGAAGCTCAGGTTACCGGAAGGATGCGCGGGTACGTACTCGTATGCTACTTGCTGTTCTTCGATCTTGCTTGTCGATCCATCACTACAACAAGTAGTAGTCTTAAGGTGTACATGCAGGCTTGTGTTTCATGCCTCCGTCATGCCTATTATTGTAGGTAGGAGTTCCAGATGCAGTACTGCTCCATCGGCTGGTCGGTGAGGGTGTTACTCGGCTACACGCAGGGCGCCGCCGGCAAGGGGGTCATTGCCTGCATCGGCGATGACAGCTTCCAGGTATGTTGGTTTTTTTTTTTTTTGCGATCAGGTATGTTGGTTGTTTGAGCGTTGAATTGTCAATGTATTTTTTTGTGCAATAATAATAATGCAATATACAAACAATGCATGCAGGTTACCGCCCAGGATGTTTCCACCATGCTTCGTTGCGAGCAGAACACCATCATCTTCCTCATCATCAATGGCGGATACACCGTTGAGGTGGAGATCCACGACGAGCCCTACAACATGATCAAGAACCGGAACTACACGGGGCTGGTGGACGCCATCCACAACAGCGAGGGCAAGTGCTGGACAGCCAAGGTGACGTGCGAGGAGGAGCTCATGGCCGCCATCGACACGGCCACCGGGGAGAAGAAGGACTGCCTCTGCTTCATCGAGGTGGTGGTGCACAAGGACGACACCAGCAAGGAGCTCTTCGAGTGGGGATCCAGTGTCTCCGCAGCAAACTCCATGCCACCAACCCCGTAGTATAGTAGATCTCGTCGTCATTCTAGCATCAATTAAATTCTCAGGACCTCGAATAATAGTAATAGTAATTCCAGAACAACACATGCGACATTGCAAAGAGGAGGTGCGAGGGCCGCGGGGGGAGGGGGAGGACGAGGACGATGGTGAGAAGACGGTGAAGGTAGAGGACGTCGGCAATGGGGATGCCGCCGTCACCAGTGATGGAGCCCTACGACGGCAGCAGGTCACGCGTCCCATGGCGGCAAGGAGAGTCCGTCGCCAAGGGCCACGGAAACTACGAGCTCGTGCTCAACCTGCAACTCGGCATCTGGCAATGCAATGCCATTTCCATGAGGGCTGAAAATTTTACTTTCGGTTTGTGATCTAACTAATAATGTTTATCATTGGAGAAGAAGATCATCCTTGTTCAATGGCAATGCAAAAGTTGACAGATTTTCCCTTTTCTATGAAAAAATATATGATTTGCTGAATAGAACATTTGTTGTTCCTAAACAATGACAAGCAATTTTTTATCAATGCTTCGCTTCCAGCTCATCCCGTCATGGATATGGGATTTCAAGCATATAACCTTGTGGCGGATCGATGTGGGGTATTTTGCAACTGTTGAGATCTATACTTAGTATTAAAGTGTGGCTAACCACTAATGTTCTGGACATTGACGACACAGAAGAGATGATTGATTCAGAAGGCATGAATGGTAACACTGTGTGCCTCTTTTACTAAAAACTAACTGGTAGGGATGAATGCAGAGCTTGGCACATGTTTTTAGTTGGACGCCCAAGGCTAGAAAGTCATTTTTATATGAGGGAGCTCCAATTTGTCAATCATATAACTTGAAAGCATAAGAGTTTAGCAGATTGAACAAAGAGAAGTGGAAGGAGACTACAACCTGATCTATAATGGCGCATGCTCTTTAATTTGGCATCTCAGCTTAGCGCAACGGCTAGCTGATAAATAATCTCAAGAGATCAGACCTTCTGAAAGAGGTAGGTATACACATCCTATGCCAAACATTCTTTTTAGAGAAAAAGATCGGCCTTGTTATGAAGTCGCTATGTAGCTTTTATTTTAAGACACTGTCAAGGGATGGTTAATTCCCATAGTGTTTTTTCAGATGGTTAATTACAATAGTGTTTTTTCATACACTTAAAAAAACTTGATCTACGAGGGGTGGGGTGGCAAGACAGCCGCCGAGCATTTTTTTACATAGGCACCGTATCCCGTGTAAGATGACCAACGACTTGGGTCAGGCCTTAGACCTGTGCTTTGGCCTGGGAAAGACGAGGATATTTTTTTAAAAAACTCCAACCTAAAATTCGCTCTCACGGGAAGTCAAACCCAAGACCTAGCTAGGTGTCACTTAACCTTAGAGGACCTTATGCATTTTCAGATACTTAGAGCTTCCTCACAAGATTGTTTGACTGGCAGTGTGCATGATATGATGTCTTCAAGAAGATCAATAACATAGATTACGAGTAATTAACTATAGAGTGAACAAAAATATCTCTCCTAATCAAATTGGATACATAAGTTAATTATTTGACCTCATATTTCCTAGAATAATTTTATTTTAGACAACTAATAATATCACAACATATCGTGATGCATCATAGAAAGAGGTTATAGCTTGTGTAGTTTGTTTGTGTTACCGATCAAAGAAGAATACACTAGGATTTGGTCAATTGGAATAGGGGGTTCTAAATGGTATTTGAAGGATAGCTTAATGCACAACTCAAGAAGGCTTTCAGTTCAAGCTTATTCTGCTCTGAAAATAATATTATATTTGGTTGATTTTAAATCCTTAATAGTATCTAAATCACTAAATGTGATCGTGCACATGTTTCAATAGCTAATCTCTATGCAAAATTTATTGTCTCTATATATGTCGGAAAGCTACACGGTCCGCGTGCATCTTACCTAAGCTTCAAAAGGTGAATACATTTTGTTCAGGATCTAACTAGCTCGTCATGATGGAATATTATACTCCGCTTGGAGATGATAAAAAAAACATTCAATTGTAGTGCTGGTCCTGTTAAGAGGCCAAGGATGGATCGAGTTCAGGTACAACACAAGCTAATCGAGCAAGGAGGAGTTTTTCTTTGGCGACATGGGTAAAGTAAGTTAAATTGGATGCTTGGTGTGGAACCGCAAGTGTAAGCTGACAGGTAATTCTGAACCTTGGTAACAAGTGAAGGATCTTTTTGTTGGAGACATAATGAGTTCAAAACCGAGCATGATTGTTTTATCGTATTGAAGTTCAATTAGACTACGAATATCAAACTTTAATTCAATAATGTGTGTTCAGTACAACTTCATGAGTGATATGAATGTAAAACACGTGTTCAAAATTTTTTTAAAACACGTGGGTGCCGCACGTGCACTTTACTAGTCAATAATAACGAGTCTGGCAGCCACCCCACATTCCATACATATGAGGTACGGTGTTTTACAACAGTATATGACGAGGGAGCCCCCGACCCGGCCGTGCCGGAGTGGAACACCACCTCGAAACCGACCTCTACTGGGTTCCTAGTTCCCTACCGATTTGAGAACGCCCGGCACCCCTTATAAATTGCAGAGCGATTCTAGCTCTTGGCGGCGTGAGACGGCCGAGCCTACGAGCTTAATTCTCTCTCAGTCTGCATGCAAGCGCGAGGTGGAGAGATGGCCAACCGGCCGCTTCTGGTGCTGCACGACGAGAAAGACGGCCACCTCGTCTACGACCTCCTCCTCCTCAACGACGGTGAGGATGAGACGCTGGCCTGCTTCCCACGCCCCGTCGCACAGTTCCCCTCTCAATGGTGCTGCTCCTTCGCCGTCTCCGGCGGCAGCGTCGTAGGCGCCCAATACGACTTTGACGACACCTACTTCCACGACACCGTCATGAAGGTCGGCGGCTATGACTTCTGGGAGAGGCAGGCCAGCCCACGGCGCCGCGACTCCGAGGGCCGGCTCGTCTGATGGTGGGCCATGTGCCGCAGCCACTGCTCGCGGTCTCTCGGTGGCTACCACAGGGACAAGCCCATCATGCTTCCTATCGCCGACGGCACCGTGGTCAGGATGGACACGATCCTCTTCGACGGCATCTACACCTTCGAGACGCTCCGGCTTCTCCCCGGTGACGGCGACGGCGGCGGCTGGCACGCCACCCCCTGCCGAATCCACCGGTGGGGCCCTTGGGTAAGGAGGAGATTACGTTCGTGTCGGCGTACTTGGCTCTCGGCACGCGCGTGTGGATCTCCGTGGCCCACAGGGGCGCCCACAAGGGCACCTTCTACTTGGACACCAAGGACGGCGCGTGGCGGATGGAGGGAACCTGGCTGCTGCCGTTCGAGGGTCGTGCGATCTACGTACCGGAGCTCAACTCGGTCATCGGCCTCACCGCCAATACTCGCCTCCTGTGCGCATGCGACGTCAAGGCTGGAACGCCGCCGGTGGTGCGGCGTGTGTGGAGGGACACGTTCCCTCGACCTTGCGAGGAGTGCATCACCGACGGCCACGAGGACCATCCAGACTCGAAGCCGAGGGACATGCCCAGTCTGGCGTACCTAGGCAAGGGCAGGATCTGTATATGCAGGCCGATGAGCACGATGGAGCCCACCGACCACGGCTCCCCTATCAGCTACGATGCCGCATCCTTCTTGGTGGTTGAGCTCAAGAGCTTGCCTAACGGCGACCTGTATTTGGCCAGGCGGGGGAAGATGAGCTATATGCGGCCACCGCAAGGCCGGCAATCCCCGTACATAGGCTTTATTCAACCCGCCACATGATGTTTTCTTTTAGAACAGTTTGGTTGGGGTTGAGCCAAAGCCAACGTATTGCCTTCATGTCTCTTTTTAATAACTAGCAGATGTACCCTGCGACACACACGGATTAAAATAAAATGATTCTTCCAAAATCGAACTTATGTACTAAAGAAACCGAGAAAACCGGCCGGCCGAGAGTGCGAGAAAAACCAATCGCCAGCACCAGCCGCCTAGTTCACCAGTCAGCGAAAAAATCAACTTGCAGTTAATGAGATCTCGAACCCAAATCTAAGTTTGCCACGCAAGAGTCCCACCACCTGGGGTAACACTTGTTTGTGATTAAATATTTATTTCTATTCAAATAATAAAATAGATTATCCAACCAGCTAAATAAAATCCATAGAACATAAAATTGATGAAACGCATCATTTATTAATAAGACTAAAATGACTAAAATTGCTGCAGAAATAGCTAGCGGTTCATGATAAAAATATTTCTGACTAGCGAAGAATGTGCATATTTCTTTTAGTTCTCTAAACTTTTAGTTTTCAAACTTAAAGAATTATTTGTTGACTTTAAAGATGCAAGGACATATACGGGGAGTCCCATACATACTATACTAGAGAATAATATCCTGCATAATATCTACATTACGAATTGAGCGTAACTCAGTTGGTAAGATTCTTTGCGGTGGAATCTGCCTACCAGGGTTCGAGTCATCTACTCGGCACTGGTCCTCGCATTTTTCTGAATTTATTTTAGGGTTTAACCGGTGATATTCTTTTAGTGGCAAGCGACGTGTTTGTCGATAGCGAGGCACCTGCGGTGACTTCGTCAATCTTGAGGATTTGTCGGCTCAGTCTTTTGCATTGCGGTGACTTCATCAATCTCGAGGATTTGCCGACTTAGTCTTTCGGATGTGCTCATAGGGGTAGGGTTGCGTCCGAGTGTGCGTACGTGTAGGTGAGCATTGAGTCGAGATTATCTCGACCTGTTTATGTTGGGGAGATGCCCATATGGGATGACGACCTAGCCACGGAAGGTGAGGGCAGGGAAGGCTGGGGAGGTGGAGATGATGGCATGGCCGGCGCGGGTGACAACGAGGTTGATGCGCGAACGATGGCCGTCAAGGTCAGGGAGTGGCGTGTGTGTGATGAGAACGACGACTAGGTCGGGAAGCCAACAACGAGGTTCAGGAGGCATGAATAATGGGCGAGGTTAGGGTGATAATGGCGCGACAGGAATGACGGTGTTGTCGGGGAGGTGCGGGGTGGCAAGGTGATGGCGTGGGCGGAGCGAACAACGACATGCGAGGTTGGATGGTGCGGCGCGACAATGAGGCCGGGTGACGACGGGCTTGGGGAGGCACGGATGATAGCAGGCATGGTCTGGTCGGTGCGTGCATGGGAACGACGGTCAGGCAGACGACGACGAGGTCATGGCAGATGACTATGAGGTTCGGGAGGCGCACACGTGACACAGATGACGGCGAGGTGCGAGAAAGGAGGGAGGGGCGGGGTCAAGGGTGAGGAGTGGTCGGGGCTTACAATGGCGAGGCCAGCAACATTTTCTCCGTTGCAACGCACGGGCACAGTGGCTAGTAAAATAAAATGAAAAGATGAAAAACCTATTTTTCTAAGAAACAAAACAAAATAAAAATACCTGTGTTCCAGATGAACTTTCGGCAACATATGAAGAAACTTTTTTTTAACAAAAAACCATCATCGTGAACTTGTCAAAACGTCCGTAAGGGGAATACATGAATGAAAGTATTAACAAACCCAAGACTGGGGTTCCAACTGATCTTCCGGCAACAGATGGAAAACCTATTTTACAAAAAAAATACATCATTGTAAACTTGATGAATAATGAGATGGGAGATAATAGTGAAACAACATATATATGGAAAAACTGTAAATATGCCAACCAAATATTGCATGCATTTCATTTCAGGATTAAAAAACAAATGGCTCAAAATGGTAGCAATTGCACAAAAATTACCTTGGTTTGTGTCGGTTTCACATTTCCTCTTAGGTGCACGATGAGATGTTGTGTTTGGAATATCCTAGAACAAAATTTGTCTACTCATCATGACAATATACGATGGATAGATAAACAAAATTGATAGAACCACGTCAAATAACAAAAAAAAATTGATGCAAGTAGTAGATTGAAACGAAGAACAAATCAACTTACATGGGTACTGCATCTGAGAAGTTGTGCCTCCAAAACAATATTTTGGTCATCTGGGAATTGACTTTTGTAGGGAATACAGGGTGTAAAAAAGGAAGAAGTATTGATTGGCGTGATTGAGGGCATTGGACTCAAAAGGAAATTGAACTCAAAATGAAATAGTCAAGGACTCAAAACATCATTTACATATAAATGGCATCCATCTAATTGCATTTGAATGTCATCGATCTAATCATGCGGTGATTATTTCTTTATTTGATCTTTTCTTATTTTCACTTTCCTTGCTAACTATTTATGAATGGCGCGGCTACCATTGACAAAAAGAAAAAAGTCCACTTTTGACCATCAAACTCTTGCCTCAGTTTGGTTTTGCCCATCGAACTCTAAAACCAAATATCTTCGACCATCCAACTCTTAAAACCGTTTACAATTGGCCATCGAGTGGTTTTGATAGGAGGTTTTAACTTTTTTATTTACAATTTAGTCCTTAGATCTTGAAATGATTATTACTTTTTGCTCATACCTCTGATTTAGGTTATTTTTGCAGTCACACAGTTACAACACAGTGAGTTTTATCTCTTAAAATGTTCTTTGTACTATTTTATCACTATTTGTTATATTATTCTTATGTTATTGGGTAAAAACAATAATATAAGAAAAGTAAAATAAAAATTAGAAAATACTATGAACAACATTTTAAAAAATAAAACTTGTCGTTATGAACGCATGACCACAAGAGTCACTTAAATAAGAGAAACGAGAAAAATAATAATCATTTTAAGATCCAAGGACTAAACTGTAAATAAAATGATCAAAATATTCCTTAAACCTTAAAATGATTACTAATTCTTTTTCTCGTATCTCCGATGCAAGTGATTCTTGCCGTCATGCATTCATAATGATGAGCTTAATTTTTTATAATATTGTTCATACTATTTTATAAGTGTTTATTGTACTTTTCTTATATTGTTGTTTTTAGACAACAACATAAGAATAATATAACAAATACTGATAAAGTAGTATAAAGAACATTTTAAAAAAAGCTCACTCTTATGAATGCATGACCGTAAGAATCAACTAAATCGGATGTACGAACAAAAAGTAATAATTATTTTGAGATTTAGGGACTAAATTGTAAATTAAAAAAGTTAAAACCACCCATTGAAACTGCTCAGTGGTCAATTGTGAACGATTTTAAGAGTTGAATGATCAAAGATAAATGATTTTGGAGTTCGATGGTCAAAATCAAAATGAGACAAGAGTTGGATGGTCAAAAAAGGACTTTTTCCAAACTGATGCAACAATTCTTTTCTTAGTTCATCTAATCACACATTGATTCTTTTCTTACTTGATATTTCCTTATTTTTTTCCTTGATGTGTCATCAATCACACCAATCAATTTTCCTTTACTTTGTACATCAATGGGGCGGCGGGAGGCGGAGGCCAGCGCCGGTGGTGCGTGGAGGCGGAGCTGCCGAGGTTGGCGCGGCAGGAGCTCCTACGCCCAGCGGCGCAGGTCGTCGCAGCCGGATCTCCGACCCCCATGGGCGCGCCAGATCAGGAGACGACGAACAGAGCTCCAGTCCTGCAGCGGCGCGGCGATGTTGGGAGAGGAGCAAGGGGGTGGCGGCGGGATCGGTAGGGCACAGCAGGATCGAGAGAGGAGCAAGCGGCCGGCGGCGGGATCGGGAGATCGGGAGGAGGAGCAGAGGGAAGGAGTTAGAGTAGGGAAGGAAAACTAGGGTTTCTTAGGATTTATATGAGATGGGGATTTTTTATGAGGTCGCTTATCGAGTCGGCAAAAATTGGGTCGTGCCTCGGGCTGGCACTATGGGCCGTAGTGGCGGCCCAAACACTATCAACCTATCGTGTCAGGACGGCCCTAAGCACTATCGATCGTGCCTAGTGCCGAGCTAGGGCCGTGCTTTTTTTCTAGAGCCGTGCCTTGCGCAGCTCATCGGGCCTGACCCATTTAGAATTTTGCAGAGGAAGAGGCACATGCAGATTAGAAGGTACATATGCACACACACGCAAGGAAAGCTTCAGCTGAAGACAAAATTGCGTTATGTTCTTGAGATCTCTATTCTTGACTGCATTTCACACTCTCGATTTTGATCTTTTCAACCGATGCGATCACTTGAATATATTGAGCAACTCTCTCATGTATGTACAAAATAACTACAAAGATGAAATTATATACTAGATCACCATAATTTATGTGTCAAAGGATGAATTAAATTTCTTACAGATAGCGAAATAGACAATTTATTGTACAAACTGTCTATTTAACTGTCTGTATATACCAAATAGACAACAACTGTCTAAACTGTTGTACTTGCCCTAACAACCCATTTTTGGCTCAACATGGTCATCCAAATAAACAATGAACAAAAATATCAATTCAATCTTAAAACCCTCTTTTCTAGAGCTAATAATCGCCTTGTAGCCAAACGCCCCATCAAGATCGTCTAACTCAACATATGGGGGGGCATGTAGTTTTTTTTGTATAAGTTTCAGTACACAAAATAAAAATGATAATTAAGAAGGCTGGTAATAAAAAGAACACTCAAATACCTAAGTAACGATAAAGAATCGAAGATTACATTTAACTACCTTTAAAGCATCGGATTCCCGCTGTCAGATTCTGTTTTAGCAAAGTGCCTCTTGATTTTCTTTCCCTTGCCTCAACCCCTCCTTTTCCTTTTTCTCTCCTGATTTTTTTTTGAGGAAACCTTTTTTTTCTCTCCTGGTTTTCAACATGGGCCTTTGTATTGGGCCAAACGTAAATTCTAACAGGCCGCGTTCAACGGCTCGAAAACTCTCTCGTGCAAGAAATATATATATATATATATATATATATATATCCTTGATTTTGCAAAAATAAATGCCTCCCAAAAAAATTTAGCAAATCTATACTACTGCCGCCGTGTGGTACGGCGGCAGTTGCCGTGGCCCGCTGGCAAGGGCACCAACTGCCGTACCACACAGCGGTAGGGCTAATCACCGTGTGGGACGGCGGTTGGATCCTACCGCAAGGCGGCAGCAGAGGCTGCAGCAACCGCCGTGCCCTACGGCGGTAGTTTTTTTTTTGCCTGGTACCTTACATTTTTGAACACATGATACTTAACGAGCAATCACATAAATAAACAATGGCACGTACGGCGCAAATACCCTAACCTTGTGCCGCTGCTAGTCCTAATGTGCCTTAGGGAATTTAGATAAACGGTTACAACATTTGTAATCTAGTTGTACGAGTAGTGCCCGGAGAACCCGGACATCATAGACCCGCCGGAGTGCTGGGAGGGCATGTAGTACCCGTACCTAGGCGGGGGTGGAGGTGGAGGTGACGGTGGCGGGGATGGAGTTGCTGGAGGAGTGTTGTCCTTCTTCTCGTGGCATGGACAACAGCAGAACTCGTCCTCACAACCGGTGTTCGTCTTCACCACCATTGGTCCAGTCACCGGTTCGTCGTCGTCGTTGGTAGATGTCGGATCTGGAGAAGCCAATGCTGACGCAAGCTCTTGCTTCAGGTTGAAGATGACAACATCCTCGAGGTAGTCGATGTACTGTTGATACGGGTGAATAGCTGGGGGATCCACCCATTGCACGAAACCGCAATTATCTGGTTGGTCGGAGTACTGTAGAAATCGAGATTACATTAGTAAACCATAAAATGATGAAGGACACGTAGCTTTGCTTACCCATGCTCGTGAGCAGTGCCAGAAGCGTCGACCAGAGTTGTTCTATCCCTGGTAAACTTGCATCACACAAAACTCACCGTGTGCACACCTTGGCCAGTTCACCGTTTGATTTGGTGCGTACTTTCTAACATCACGCATGGATTTGAAATCTCTCTTATCTAAGACTGAAAAATTGTTGTTGAACTCTAGATCTTGCTGGCTCCACAGTGCTGGACCGACGGAGTCATCATCATCCCCAGTCCATGAACTCATTGGTGCTTGTTGTGTTGAGAAGGGGCACTGGAGAAGAGTGGTCACATATATGTAGGCAATGAAGCAGACTGGACGGTGGGCCATTCGATCCGGGGCAAGAGAAACGGGCAGTGACTCAGAGGAAACACACCCTAGTACTAGGTTCACTGTTTGATGCAGTGACTCACAGAAAACACACCCTATGTACTAGGTTCACTGTTTGATGCAGTGACTCACAGGAAACACACCGTAGTACTAGGTTTACTGTTTGAGGAAACAAGCTCTAATGCATCTGGAATCAAGTTCTTAATGATACAATCCGACTCTAGTGGATGATGAAATGAAATCATAGTTTTTTAGAGATACAGTAGCACTCGGCGTCTAGTACTCTACGTCTACTGGGTACAACGGGGGTATTTCCCCTTCCTCATGGCATCCGGCCCAGCTTCCTTAGCCCGGCGAGCTCTCTCCCTCTTCCTCTCTCTATCTGCTTCACGGGCCGCGGCCGCTTCACGTTCTTTCATCTCCCGGCGAATGCGAATTTCCTCCTGCTGCTCCTTACGTTTTTCTTCTTGTTTTTCTGCCTCAACCATCCTTTGCCACCTCTCACGTGCTGAACGACCCATCGCCTCGATGTAACGCTTGTCTTCTTCGGACTGGTCACAATCTAACCACTGCATCAAATCACAGAGAAGAGGTGGAGTCTTTTTTGAAAGACAAGTTAGCACATAATAAACTAGCAATGACATATTATTTATTTAGTAATGTAGTTTGTTCTTACTTTGGGTCTAACATTGCGACATAGCGCGATCGGGTCATGCTTGTAGTTCACGCACATGAAGAACCTCATCCCGTAGACGTACCCGAGAACGTTGCACTTGACAAGCTTACAGTTGTCACCACAGTAGCACATAGGAGTGTGGATCCCCTTTGGCACCGCAACCTTGTCCTTCCTACTGGTGAGCAACTCCAAGTCCAACTCAGGACCCGAGGAAGCCATTGCAAACCTACAAAAAAGATGACAAATATCATAACTCATTACATGTTTCATTTGAAATTAGAGAACAATACATAACAGGATATGGTAATAATTTTGTAGGCAACAAGAAAACAATAAGCAAATGAAAAGATAGTTCAATTATTACAACATGATAACATGCATAAGTTCTGACGGTGTTGCAAATTAAATGGTTCAAATATTACAAGATGATAACATGCATAAGTATTTCAAATATTACAACACGGTAGCACAAACAAGTACGATCACTGCATTCCTTCGGTGTAGCGATGGGAACGACGTCCACGTCCACTAGCTGAAGATGCTAGAAAAGTGGCAGTGGAAAAGTAAGATGCTTCGGTGCATTTCTTGTAGGAGTGTCCTGGATTGTTGCACTTAGAGCATATCTTCACCGAAGGACCAGCTTCAGCCTCGTCCATGTTGTTCCTAATCCTCTTCTTCTTGCGTCGACCAACACCTTGGCACATGGTTGGATCTGGATTTGGTATGTACAACACATTGTCTTTGGGTCTTGAGTGAAAGTACCAAGATGCAGGTAGCCCTCAACAGTGTGGTTCCAAGTGTCTAGAATGGTTTGCTTCAACCAGTATTTAGGCACGTACCGACCCCCATGGATATTCTTAGTTGCAAGGCATGCAGCGATCACATGTGAGCAGGGGAGGTGTAGCAGGCATGGCTTCTGGCAAGAGCATGAGTATGTCTCATTCCCAATAACTGTTTGTTGTATTGTTATTTCACCATCCGTTTTTTGTGATTTAGACTTGCAACTTATCTGATACTTCCACTTAACTTCCTCGCCAGGATCACGACGTAGAGGTTGTGGGTAAGCTCTGTGAGCGAGAGCCCCCTTCTATTTTTTGTCCAAGTACTCAGTCATCCATGTTGGATACACCTTTTTGACAGCCCTGCATAGCTTCATGTGCTGCAGTAGCACGCTCAAGAAAGTACTTCATTGTGCGGTACAAGAAGAACTCAATGATACCAACAAGAGGGAGAGCTCTGGCACCACGCAAAACTGCATTGTAGACCTCAGCAAAATTTGTTGTCATTATCTCATGCCTCACACCTCCCTTATCAAACAGGAGACACCATTTCTCCTTCGGCTCATTCTGAATCCACTGGCTAAAGGTCTTCACAGAACGTCCCCTTCTCCTTCTGACATTTGGAGCATCTAGCCCCACGTCCTCCAGAGAAACTGGCTCTTCCCCAGATTCATTACTTATTGGCTTCTTAGCTATCTCTTCTGATGCTTTCTTCGTCAGGTCATCTAATTTTTTCCAGATCTCGGAGAACTTTTTCTCCTGATTCGTCGCACATAACCGCTTGAACAATGTAGTAAGTTCTTTGTTCTTGAACTGGCTATGAAAGTTTGCTCCCATATGCCTCATGCACCACCTGCTATGCACATCTGGCCATTGTGGTGCTCTGTGACGTTCTTGGCTACCTTCTTTGATGTCATTTATCACCTGCAAAATACCTTTGTGTCTATCGTGTATCACACACACGTTTGACACATCTCCCACCACCATCTGCTTCAATCTCTCCAGAAACCAATACCAACGGTCACCATTCTCTCCTTCTGCAAAAGCAATTGCCAATGGCAACAACTGATTGTTGTCGTCTGCAGCCACAGCTGTAAGGATTGTGCCCTTGTATTTTCCTGTTAGGAATGTGCCATCTATGCAAATGACTGGTCGACACTGTTTGAATGCCGCAATAGTGGGACCCAATGCTAAGAATGCCCGCTGCAAGACTTGCTTCCCTGGCCTTGATACAAGATTATAAGTCTTGATATCATAATAACTACCCGGATTTAGCGTGGCAATTGTGTTCAGCAATTGAGGCAGATTGTCGTAGGATGCTTCGTAAGTACCCCACCTCAACTCCAGTACCTTCTTCTTCGCCATGTATGCCTTACCGTAACTTATCATGTACCTAAATTTCTCCTCAATTGTCAAGATAATGGACTTGGGCTCATAAGCAGGATTTTCCACAATCTTAGCGAACATCTGGCTGGCCACAAAACCGGCTGACAAATTACGATGGCTTGCATCTAGCTGGTCAAGTACACAAGTGTGATCCACAACAGACCTGACCTCCCAGTAATTTTTCCACTTGCCCTTATAAGAATACACTCGAAAAGGACAGTTGGGCTTCAGACATTGTACATCATATATGTGTGGAGAACTCTTCACTACCCTGAACTCTCTCTGCTGAGTAAGGGTGGCCCACCTCTTCACTTCATCCTTGACCTCGACTGCACTCTTATACATGGCGCCGACACAAACCTGATTCTCTCTATACTCCCAGGACACATTCTCACCAGGATTGACAGTGAGCTGTGAGAAATTGTAGCTGTCCCAGTCCCTTGGCACTAGTGGGTCATCCTCATCATCTGAGGAGTCCTCTTGCAACCCACGTTCATCGTCACCGGCCTCCATTTCGTACTGCCTCAGTACTTCTTCATTAACTTCACTCTCGTCAATTTGACCACGGGCCTCAAAGGGTGTGTGACTGTGTTCCTCCTGAACTCCTACTTCTGCCTCAGTCGCAGCACCATCTCCTTCTTCTGCCTCAGTTGCAGCACCATCTCCTGCTTCTAGTTCAGCCTCACCGTGGTGAGCACCATTACCCTCCTCATGCACTTGACTACTAGACCCAGCCTTGTGAACAGTTTGGAGAAACAAAATCAAAGGCAAACCAATTTGACATGCAGTTCTGATATAACTCCTTCAATGTTCAGTGTCTTGAAGTGGCATAAGCTCCCAACATACTGCCTCACTCCTGTTGATTAGAGCCATAATCGACAAGTCATGTTGCTCTACATCTACATGGAATGCCTTATAAAAAAGTTAGTTATGGTCGCCCAAGTTCTTCCTACTGCTCTTCTAATCACATGGTCAACCGAATCAAATTCTGACAAGTCAACTCCATTTTCACCATATATAATCTGACCATTACCGAAATACAACTTCTTAGTAACTGCATCCGACATGTCTGACAGCATGAGAAAAAATAATTGCTATTAACAAGTGGATCTGTAACTATAAAATATATATACTCAGATCTACACTAAAACTATAATTTTACTAAGCAGATCTACACTAGAACTATAATTTTACTAATCGATCTACGCTAGAACTATAATCTTACTAAGCAGATCTACGCTAGAACTATAATTTTACTAAGCAGATCTACACTAAAACTATAATTTTACTAAGCAGATCTACACTAAAAACACTACTTAAAAATATGAATTACCAGAGTTCAAAATATGAATTACCAGAGTATTTACCTCTAACGAGACGAAAAACCAGCAGAGCTTCGCACCTTCGCCACCTCCTCCTCACTCAGAGATTTTGCTATTATTTCACGCGCCCAGATGTGCTGATTGGCTTCCAATCATGCAAATTAAAGGTGCCCTCTGCTTGCTCGCAGCAGCAATTTTCATTTCGATTCAGGGCACATGAACTGATGCAGAGAATTTTCTGGCCACACAATTAGTTGTTCCAGTCCACAATTTTGTACTATACAATTGGGGTCTGCGTCCTGACGGCCTTGCCACCGGGCCACGGCAACTGCCGCCGTATCACACGGCGGCAGCAGTAGTATAGATTTGCTAAATTTTTTGAGAGACATTTATTTTTGCAAAATTGAGAAAAAAATATAAAAAAATTCCTCGTGCAAGGTCCCCAGAAAGAAAGAAGAAAATGCTACCAGACTAATAATTTGAGCCCAACGTAAGAATCAGCCCAAAGAAGCTATTGATGAGTGGGCCGAGCTCTTTACACGCCCCAGGATGATGATGAAGAGAGATGCTCCCACCAAAATTTTGGGCTAGTTGATTTTGAACATAGCCGCCCCAGGTCCTTTTCACCTTCCGATCCTCTTCCGCACTTTTGTTGTACCGAATTACTGCGTCAACGTCGTTAGTTTCCTTAACAAGTTATATTACTGAGTCATCAGCAATACCATTTCTTTTTTTTCCCTTTTTTTTAACACTGAAGGTTTCAAGCCTGTCGATATTAGAATTTATCCCTCACCCAAAATTGACTGGGAGTGCCTACCTGATCTAACTTAGGGCAGGGGTAATCTGATGATATACTTTAATAAGGTGCATCGCGGGTTTCATCATTTTCTGTTTGGATGTACCCCGCAAGTTGACTTTGGTTTCACAGCGTTGCTTTCTGATGATGAGGAGATGCAGTGTAGAAAGTATCTCCAGTTCCTGATGATTGTACAGAGTCAAAAGGCTACAGCCCATAGAATTTGTGTATCCTTCTCATCTTTTCATGTTCAATGTCGTTAGGGGAGGCTACCTGCTGCATAAACCATTAGTGCAAAAGCATTCGTGCTTTTTGCGTGCATTGAATCAATCAACGCAACCGATAACGCAACCAAAGGAATACTAATGTAAACTGATCTAGCATGCATAATTTTCAAACATGTACCTATGGAGAATAGTGGATGCAGGCTTGGTGATAACATAATCCATATGATCACCAGATCGATCTCTTTGACTTGGTGCTTCGAGCTACAATGGTAAACGATCGAAAGTGACTGAAAATTCTTCAAAATGCGATCACATGGACGCACACACGGCTTTGATTTGTCCCGGTCATGCGGTTATTAGCGGTGTAGTAGACCATGTCAATTTTGCTAATATATCATAAACTTTTACTTTGCCGATCGAGAAGAATTTTCTGTGCCAATTAAATAAATAAACCTTGAGATGATCGACATCGTTTTCTCTAAACAACTCCGGATTCGCAAATCCTTTGCGGCTACTAATGCAAAGTCTGGGAATTAAACATTGGTAGAGATGGTGATAGATAGATAACTGTATACACAGTCGGCTGCTTGTGGTTGCCCCTCGCCTCTCACTGTCTTACCAGTTCTTCCAGCTGTAACGTGCATCGCAACACCAAAGTAAAAAAATTGCCTGCATCATGCATGGTTCGTCATCGAGCACCGTCCATCGATCTTCATCAAGATTCACATGATGGAGCCATTCACTGATGTACTGAGTCCGCTGACACGGTTCTTGTGCGTGTGAAACTTAGTAGGACACAAGATATAGCATCAGTTGTTAATTTGGCGATGCAAAGATTTGGTCTTACGTGTTGACTCGGTGCACAAACACAGCATATCCATCCCCCAACTGCTACAACCATGCATGCTACCGTGTATAAATGGAGGTCCAGCAGCAGCGCCATTCTTCATCTCCTCATCAGCTTCAATCTCAATCCTCGATCACCTTCGCCATCGAGCTCAACAAACCTATAGACAGTAGCAAACTTGATTTGCAGAGGGTTAACGATAGCACCAATCCATTACTGTAGATCATGACGAGGTCCACGTGGTTGGCATTTGCCATGGCGGCGCTCCTCGTCGCCTCGGTGGCGCACGCCTCGCCGCCGGGGAAACTGAAGGTCGGGTTCTACAAGCACTCGTGCCCGGAGGCGGAGGAGATCGTGCGCAACGCCGTCCGCCGCGGCCTCGCCCGTGATGCCGGCGTCGGCGCCGGTCTGATCCGGATGCACTTCCACGACTGCTTCGTCCGCGGCTGCGACGCTTCCGTCCTCATCAACTCCACGCCGGGCAACCGCGCCGAGAAGGACTCCGTCGCCAACAACCCCAGCATGCGCGGCTTCGACGTCATCGACGACGCCAAGGCCGTCCTCGAGTCCCACTGCCCGCGCACCGTCTCCTGCGCCGACGTCGTCGCCTTCGCGGCCCGCGACGGCGCCTACCTCGCCGGCGGCATCGACTACCAGGTACCCTCGGGCCGCCGCGACGGCCGCGTCTCCATCGAATCCGAGGTGCTCAACAACAACGTCCCTGCGCCCACCGACCGCCTCGGCGAGCTCATCGAGAGCTTCAAGCGCAAGGGCCTCTCCGCCGACGACATGGTCACGCTCTCCGGCGCGCACACCATCGGCCGCTCCCACTGCTCCTCCTTCACGCAGCGCCTCTACAACTTCAGCGGCCAGCTGGGCAGGACCGACCCCTCCTTCGACCCCGCCTACGCCGAGCACCTCAAGATGCGGTGCCCGTGGCCGTCCAGCGACGACCAGATGGACTCCACCGTGGTGCCGCTCGACCCCGTCACGCCAGCGAGCTTCGACAACCAGTACTTCAAGAACGTGCTCGCGCACAAGGTCGTGCTCACCTCCGACCAGACGCTGCTCGACAGCCCGTGGACCAAAGGGATCGTCAAGTTCAACTCCGCCGTCGAGAAGGCGTGGCAGCTCAAGTTCGCCGCTTCCATGATCAAGATGGGCAAAATCGAGGTGCTCACCGGCGACGAGGGGGAGATCAGGGAGAAGTGCTTCGTCGTCAACCCACACTACTAGTCTACCGCCACACTTTTTTAATTTGTTTCTTTTTACCCATTGTAATCAAAATTATGTGTTTTGTGAAGTATTTTTTGTTCAACGTCTCAACAATTATACCCTTATGTTTCATTTCGAAATGAAATCATTTTAGTCTTTTGTAGCGATGAAACGGATCAGATACGAACGGATACTGCGGATACAAATAGTTTTTTTTTTTGAAAGTGAACACATAGTTTTTCTTTCTTGGATTGAATTCTCAGATGGAACAGTAGATGATGTGTCGAATAGTGATATTCATCATATTTGGATGATTGGATCGTAGAAATCTAACTTTGAATATTCTGATACTAATACAATATGGATAATTGTGGATACTGAATGCTCGGATTCGGATTCGGATACGATCTTGCCATTTGAGTGTACGACCCTTTCGGTCGGACGACGAACGAATAATATTCATGCCACTTTCATCCCTCTTTCGTATGGGTCATGCTATGTATCTCACTCCAGCTATGTTAGGAAAACCGTCCCTCAAATTGCTAGTGATATTCAGCTATGGAGATGTGGTGAAAAAATCAAACTAGTTGGATACAAATTTGGGTGATTTTGGGTGTCAGTTTCTTTTTGATAGATTTGTTGTGGCACTGTCACCCTTGTTTAAGAGGAGTAGCATGTGAGTTCTTATATTGTGTGTCCTTTTGATTGAGCTTTGGATGGCAGCGATTTCTTGTAGATTGGTGTGTTTTGTTTGTGAATTTTTTAATATATTTTTATGATTTTTTAAAAATAAATGCCCAGATGAAAGTTTTGCAAAACTATACCATTCCGACCGTTTGAAATGGCGGTTGGAAGTAACCGCCAATTCAAATGGTGGTTTCCATCAACCGCCGTATCAAACGGTGGTTAATTAAGGTCGCACGTCGGTGGTTAAGGTAGGCAGTGGCGGTTCCCAACCGGTTGGGTCGACGGTAGCCCAGACGCCATTTTAAACGGCGGTTAGGTGCTTTCTTTTGTTTTTTCAATTTTTCTTTATTTTTTCCATTTGAAATTAAATATTCTAATAACGTTTTAATACACAGATTTGGAGTGACTCGTCTATTGCCACACTTTTAAATTTGTTCCTTTTTACCCATTGTAATCAAAATTATGTGTTTTGTGAAGTATTTTTTTGTTCAACATCTCAACAAATTATACCCTTATGTTTCATTTCGAAGTGAAACCATTTTTAGTCTTTCGTATGGGTTATGCAATATGTCTCACTCCGTAACTCGCATTGACATGTGGTTCGCCATTTACTTGTTTGATACATCAGCAAAACCGTCCATCAAACTACTAGATGGTACTCAGTTTTCGAGATGGGCGCAAAAATCAAACTAGATAGATCAGAGTTCACAAAATCGGCTCCGACCGGTTTTTTCGACAGTAAAAACCGGTCCGGAAAACTGACCAAACCGAGTGGTTTTCCGAGGTTTTTTCTAAGGTCGGTTGGGTCGGTCGAAACCTCGAAAAATCGGTCTTTTTTGCTACCGAGCCGGAGCGGTATGAGCGGTTTTCATGAAAACCGACCGGTAGCAAATGGTATTAAAAACCATGAGCTAGATACCAAAAGCTAACATTTTTTCTAAATATTTATTTGGGTGTCAAATTCGTTTTTGAAAGATTTGCAGCAGCACTGTGCATCCTTGTTTAAAAGGAGACTAGCAGCATGCCAGTTTTTACATACACTAGTGGAAGTGCACGTGCACGTGCCACGCGCATGTGTTTAAAAAAAATGTAAATTAACTTACGCTGTTTACAAAAATAAAAGATATAAGAAAGTAGCATTTATAGGCATGTATATTTCTTTTCAATTTTTCATTCCAAAAGTGCATGTTTATTTTGTTACAACTAAAATAGTATTTATATGCATGTATATTTTTCTTTTGAAGGAAATAGGAAATTAATGGGACTATATCAATTTGTGTTTGTTTCTTTTGGAAAGAAATATTCGGCCCCCTACATAGCTACAAATCATAGCAACAAATGGAAACAACATCATGCAAATCACCGAGATGGTGTAATTTTTATTTCTATTTAGGTCTCCAACAAAATAATAAACGGGATCCAAGGATGATTCTACAAATCCGGCCGGTGCGGGATCCAAGACTGATCCTTTGCCCGCAGGTGCGGGATCCAAGTCTGATCCTCTGCCACGTCAGTACGAGGATCAGAAAATCGGCATCGCCTTCTGCGCGCCAGACACAACAGGAGATCATGTCCCCTCGACGATCCTCCTGCGGCCAATTCCGTGTCGACACGTCACGCACGCACGTCAGGACTGAATCTTCTACGGCGGCAGAATCAAACCTGGCGTCAAACCTGACGCTGAATTAGGTTAGATTTTTACAAAGAAAAACATTAATGAGCATGTTGATTTTTATTTAAAAACAAACATTAATAGGCGTGTTTGTTTCTTTTGAAAAGAAGTCGCCCCCTAACCACGGCTGACTTGGACACTGGCCCACGGTGTGGATTGAAAATAAACACGTCTCTTAAAAACAAAAATTAAGCCAAAATACTTATAGATTCTCTTAGTGGTTAGCATTCCTTCATCAAACTGGACTATAATTGTTTTTATTCATGATGCTAAAACTAAAGATCCACACGAACTACTCAATATGCACCTAAGCTGTCGATACAACATATGTGTCTCTGCATAATGTTTACCTACATTATGTCTTGATGGAGCTTCTGAGCCGCCGGCCAAAAAAGATTGTAAGTACTTGACTGCAGAGCTTGCCCAACACCCTAAGTTTAGTAATAATTATTAATTAATTACTAAATTATTATTAAAAAATACAAATGCAGCTCTAGATTGGAAGGTGGTAATGCAAACATCGAGGCCCATCAACTGGAATCCGCAAACAAAGCCAAACTACGATCAGGAGAGTAGCGGTATTGTACCTTGGTAAAGCAGGTATAGGAGCTTGGTGATGACCTACAGATTGTCCTGAAGATATGAGAGACGATGATGTGCAGATGCGTAAGTAATATTATATAATAAAAAACGCAAGATCAAATGCTAGTGGTAGTAAAAAAACGCAAGATCAAATGCTAGTGCTAGTCAAAAACGCAAGATCAAATAAACTCACGGATGGAGCACTTCTCACCATCGTCGATCCACGTGCGAGAGCAGCAATCCAGCTACGCACGAAGTCGAATCGAAGTAGAAGACGAAGAATAGTAGCAAACGAATGGGAATGGTTGGGCTCACGATAAGATAGACACATACATATATATACTAACTGTGTAGAAGAGTTATATTTGGTAATAGAAAACTTTCCATCAAATCGTCAACGACACCATATCCTCATCCACAATCAGTGAGTCAATTTAGGTACAAAATCAATCAATGAATGATTAATTATAGGGCCAACGAGGCATAATTAGTGCATGTCATATTTTCTTGTCTAGCATCTACATATTTGGTAATAGAAAACATTCCCTCAAATTGTCAACGACACCATATCCTCATCCACAATTAGTGGGTAAATTTAGGTACAAAATCAATCAATGATTGATTAATTATAAGGTAAGCAATACATAATTAGTGCATGCCATATTTTCTTGTCTAGCATCTACATAATAGGAAGGACCGGATACGGCTTAAAAAAAGATGAGAGAAGGCAAAGCTAAAAAGGAAGGCAACAGAGGAGAGATCGGAGATCGTTGACAAAAACAAAACAGAAAAGGAAGGAAGGAAAGGCCGGAAGCGAGGAATCTGCGTAGCAAAGAAAAAAAAAGAAAGGCAACAGAGGAGTAAAAGGAAAGAAGAGGAAAGACAGGTAAGACGCCACACCTTTTCTCCTGAAACATCAGCGCTGATTCTCTCTTTCCTTGTTTGCACGTGGGTACGCAAGGCGGGTAAGCCCAAGCGCTTGGTGACAAAACATTCCAGTTTTGTGGAGAAACATTTTAGAAAGTGAAAATTTTTCGTCGTACCCCTTTTGTGACCCCAAAACAGGTGGACCAGGCTGCTATGTGGGGCTCTTGTGAGAGGTGAGTATGTTTTCCGTTGGGTGAGAATCGACATCAATTTGCTCATCTCTTATATTACATACATTGTGTGTCGTTTTGTTTGGGCTTTGGATGGCAGCGATTTCTTGTAGGATTAAGGCATTAAGGGTGGTTGGTTTGTTTGTTGTGGGCTGTAAGGCATTAAGGCCCAAAGCGAGTTTCTGTGTGGATGAAGAGGCCTCTAATGCGGTTTTCTTCTTAAGTAAGTACTTTCGACAGGTCACACGCAGCCCAACGACAAACAACAAATACCAAACTCCGGCGAGCCTGGTTTTAAAAAAAAAAAACTTCCGGCGAGCCACACGTCGTTGGCGTTCTTGCTTCAGAGTTCAGACCACCGGTGAAGCCACCAGCGGGGAGGTAAGAGCAACTCCAACAGACTCTTTATTTTTTATTAATTAAAATTGGAGTTTTAACCTTTTGTAAAAATAGAAGACTTTATAATTCTATAGAATCATCCAACAGACTTTTGAAATTGAACTCTCCATAATAAGTAGAGCCCACATGTCATTCTTACCCACCTCATCCACCTAACCTTATCCATCCCCTCCACCACACGCTCTAGCTCCTGGCCATGGTCCTTCCACTCCACCACGCTCTGCCCCTAGCCATGGCGAGGCTGGGCGCTGCTGCCGCCGCCGCCGGGTGCGACCGGAGCTGGTCCTTAGGTTGCCTCACCGCGGGTACGACGACTGCCCTCGGGATGTGTGGAGGTGGGCGAGCTCCGCGGCGCCCCCATGGTTGGCACCGACGGAGCGAGCTCCATACGCAGCGCGGCCAGCGACCATGGCCGGCGGAGGTAGGCGAGCTAGGCGATGCCCTCCCTGGTCGGCGTCGTCAGGGCGAGCTTCACACACACCGTGGACCGCCGGTGGGGTGAGCGGAAAGGGTCGGATGCAAGCAAACTCTGTGGTGCCCTCCATGGCTCGCGCTGGCGGGACCTCTCCAGTCCCTCCACACCGCGGCCGGTCAACCGGCGCATCCTCTACGGCTCTACCTCGGTGCGGCTCGGTGCCCCCTCCTCCACCTCCCCGCGCGCGCGGCCGGCGGCGCAGGCGTCGGAGCATCCTCCCGCTGCGCCTCGTCCGCCTCACCGCAACAAGGCCGGTCGTCGCGGCTCGGCTTCCTTCTCCACCTCCCCGCGGCGCGGGCCGGCCGACGCGTCTCAACGTCGTCCTCCACCTCATCAGGACGCGGGTGGGCGGCGACACATCTCCTCGGCAGCCCGACGGCATCGTCCTCCACCTCCCCGCGAGGCCGCGATGCAGCGCGGAGCGGCGCGGCCGAGCGAGGCAGTGAGCGAGACCCCACCCGCGAAGGCCGGAGAGTGGGACCATGCGCGGAATCCGGCAAGATTGCGAGCGGGACTGCCTCGCCATACATCGCGAGCGGAGGGGGCCGAATGGCGAGCGAGATCGCGAATTTGGTTTTTACCGAGGCTGTTGGAACTTGAGTATGCTGTATTTCTCTATCTTTTACCGATGGAAAAGCTTTTAAAGAAGCTGTTGGAGTTGCTCTAATACGGAGGGTGTTTGGATGAATGATTAAATGGGGCAAATCTACCCTAAATTTACCCCAAAAGATCCAAACATGTGGGGGCAAATGTGGTGGGGCAAATGTTTTGCCCCCTCCTAATTTCATTTACCCCTAAAAAGTAGTAAATTAGAGCAAAATTGTGGTGGACCCCAGCCCTCTCTCTCACATTCACATCCACATTTACCCCTCAATCCAAACACCTCAAAAAGCAAATATTAGTAGGGACAAATAGGAGGGGCAAAACATTTGCCTTGAGGTAAATATTTATCCCTACCATCCAAACATGACCCCTGCGCATCACGTGCATCCCCCACGACGTTGAGGCGACGGAGGGTGTTTAGTTCACCAAAATTTCACCAACCACCCGTCACATCAAACTTCGAACACTAATTAGGAGTATTAAATGTGGATTAATGACAAAACTCATTTCACAACCTCTACCTTAATTTTCGAGACGAATCTAACGAGCCTAATTATGTCATGATTAGACAATGTCATGCTACAGTAAACCATCTTTAATGACGAATTAATTAGACTTAATGGATTCGTCTCGAAATTTCCCGTTCATTCGTGTAATTTGTTTTATAATTAGTCTAAATTTACTAACTCTAATAGACTTCGAAAGAGACCCCAAAAATTTTGCTTCCAAAATTTTGGAGAACTAAACATGCGCCTTGTGGACCACCTTCTGAGCCTCTGCGGACTGCGGGCAGGGCACGCACATCTGGGAACGTGTGTTACCTCAGGTTCGGTAATTCTACGATGATCATGACACGCTCGGCTGGTTCTGGCATGTTGTCACATGCCAGAGTTCGGATGTTCAGGCTTGACGGCTTTCATTTAGAAGGCATGCCTCTCATCTCCCAGCACTTGATGATGCTGGACCTCATTGTTGTCAACTTAAAAAACCAAGTTATGCGACTTCTTGAGCTGTCCGTCTGTGGAGCACCTAGAGATGCACACCTGATATTGGTGGAGTGACATCAAGATCTCACCGGTGTCCCTGAAACACCTAGCCATCAGATATTGTGATCTGGCCAGAGTTCATGACAACAAAACTTTTATCTTTCTGGAAGGTTTATCGGAAGCTGAAAATTTGGCATTGATCTGAATCCACGAAGGTATGTATGCTCACATTTCCACTTCTTGGTATTTATAAAGTTCCTCCAAAATTGAGTTCTTTAACCATTACGTCCCTACTGCATATTAATTTCTGTTTTCTTTGCGAAATTTGTCCAGTTTGTCTTTGGAAGGGATTGAAGCAATGCCCCACATTTAGCAAGTTAAAGACTTTGGTACTTAATGATCACTGGTGTCAGGTGTGTGGCTTCTGCTTTCCCTCACTAACTTGCATCCTCAAGCATCCACCAAATCTCGAGAAGCTCACTCTTCAACTTTTCTCCAGGGTATATATATTTTTGAATGGATAACTTTTGTCTTTGTGAAATATACATCATTGACTGATCTTGATGAAATTTTTGTTTGTCACTACAGGGACCTCAACATAAAATAGAAATGATAGGAAGAAGCAGTTCAATGGACAGATCAGTTACAATATCAATAAACCTCAAGGAAATTGAAACAAAATGTACAGTGATTGATGAGGAAGTCCACAAAGTTTTAAAGTTTTCTATGTTCATTTACTTTATGTAGGTGAGCTAGTGACACTCTTGATTCTTTCTAGTATATTTCTTAATTTTACTTCATATGCTGGAACAGAAACAAGAAATGAATAAACTGCTTTATAATGCAAACTCTTTAATTTCCCACTAGCTGACTTTCATGCAGACAAAAATATTTAAGAGATACATTGCTTATCAAATAGGTACTCATGTATTAACACAGTTTTTCTTTAGTAGAACATAATACAAATTTGAGGCAATCATCAGATCTAAGAACGAACTGTTTTAAATTTCTTTGTCAAGAACTAAGCGGCTTCATTTCTGAATCTAATATCCGTTTATAAACCTCTGTACTTTTTTCATTACTGTACAGCTTTCATATTCAAGTAGGCAGGAGAAGATTTTGGCTTTCGACGCATCATCTGTCCTGACCATTCCAAAGTGTATGTCTGAAATCTGCTGTGACAAGGTCTGCATCGTTTGTCTCTGGGTGTCATACACTCATATGCTATAGTTGTCCTATTTTCTTAATCACAGCAACCACCTGTTTCTCGACTTTAAAGTTTAATAACACCCCCAACCATTAATATGATCCTGCTTCTTTGTTTTTTTTCCTGGTGAAAGGAAGCGCATTTCTCCTAAAGAGAGACCTTTTTGCATTAGTTGGGGGAGAAAAAGAAGGATCGATGTCAGCTTCAGTGACTAGACAAAGCTTTGAAGGTTTCCTCATGTCTCTTGTGTGCATGGATTATATTTATGCACAAAGCGCCCAGGGATGAATCTCGCGTGGTAGGTGAGACTGATTCTGAATCTCTCTCCATGTCCACCTCGATCTCCCATGGCGAGTGCTCATGTCTCCAAGCTTACTGGTGTGTGAGTAGGTGAGTGCCTGGTAAGTGCTCCCTGTGACGTGTGACCGCATCAAGTCACCATCTTCTTGAGTTCTCTCTTGCTATGAAATCAATCATGCAGTGGGAAAAAAAAGAAGAAGCTTTGGCCCGTTTACAACTTTATACAAAGAGCTTTGTATGAACTAAGTGTTGGTGCCGATGAAAAGGGCCTGTGGTGTGGTCTTGGTAGGTGAAGAAGTTGCTGTTTGGTCTGCCTAAGATGTCTCTCTCTCTCTCCCGCTACCTAACATACATGGACCCCATGGGCCACTGGGCCATGGTACACAGATCGACCAGCTTGGCCATCGCGTGGAGACGACTTCACAGACTTGTAAGGGCTTCTGACTCTGACCAACCATATGCTCCTTTCTGAGCTGAGGCAACTGGACTGATGCCGCTTATTTGCAGGTTCATCTAGCGTATATTTGCAGCCTGAAACTGATGTGAACTATGTTGCTACATGCATCAGTGTTTCAAGTATAATACTTTTTCCGTTCCAAATTGCATATCGTTTTTGGCAAATCTAGATTTATACTACCTCCGTCCTTAAATATATGACGTTGAGGACAAGAAAATTAGTTTATTTTGAACTAGTTTTCTTGTCTTAAACGTCATATATTTAAGAACGGAAGGAGTAGTTGTTATTATGCATCTAGACATAAATATATATTTAGGTGCATAACAAAAAAAATTACGAACCTTAAAATAGCAAAACGACCTACAATTGGAACGGAGAAATTAGTGAATTTTTATATCAGCAGGAAAAAGGTTATTACAATTGTATATCTGAGACTACATACCTTTTGAGAAACAGGAAGACAATCAGCATGCACCCTCCTAGGCTCCTAGCTTCTCCCATCAAATTAAGAATCTGGTACAGAAGAGTCCCACAGAAACGGGGAAAGAACATCAGAGCAACTGGTTGTTCATCGATCTGCTGGGCCTACATATAAGCCCTGCAGCTATATAAAAGGCGTCAGCATATATTTGATTTTGCAGCCGCGATTGCGAGGTGGTTAGTTGTAATGCGCGATGACTCGCTACGCTGTCACCTGCAACAATGTTCAGCGAGGCAGGCGAGATCGAAAGAGTCGTCAAAGTGCAGAGACATGTTAGATTAACAACCTCAATCAGTGAGCTCCATGGGCTGTAAAGCTCAACTTGCAACAAAGTCCAAGCAACAAGTCGGTTCAGACCTTGCCACCTTGGCCACTTTCACCAGCTAGTTGGCTATAGCTTACGCGTGATTGGTTTTTGTTTAGGCCATATTGTCCCGTTATGATGAACTGATTAGGGCGTATTTGTTAATCGTTATCGTGGAAAACATGGTAAGCACTGAGCGAGAACCTGACGACGCGAGCGGAATGGAGCAGTTTGCTGTTTGCAGCGCTGACGAAACTCCAACAGTCAGTGGTCAGTAGTCAATAGTACAGAGTTACAGAGATAGCCACGAAGAAAAATCTGCAAATCATCAACGTGCTGAGCTACAAAATCATGTATACTAGTCACTTTCATGCTCTGTTCAACGTCAAGGTAGATATACAGACTGACGTAACTGGAACTCGAGCAGGCGAACAACGTGGTGTACCTGTTCAGTAGTCGGTCGTAGCTGCAGTGTTCTGATTATCCCCCTTACGAATCGACAGGCAAAAAAACAAGCGTATGATGTAGATCCAGAGAAAGCAGCAGCGCGAGAGACAACAACGTCTTTACATGCTATCGTGAGAGTTTCAAATGAATTGTTCGTGAAATTCGTAGTTGATAGTTCAAGCTAAGGTTAAGTAAATATACACATGTCGAATTCACACCCAAAAACTATGAATGGTGGTGTGGAAAATGGTAAAAAGAATTTGGTAACCAAAGTGTTTCAGAATTACATAGAAATTTACTTTGTCTTTATACAATCATTGTGTTAGACTACGAATAAGGCCCCTTTTGGCTGGGCTTCGGCTGCAGCTTCTCCACCAGCGGAAGCCGAAGCCCTACCAAACAATCCATTCCAAAATGGTTTCGACGTTGAAGCTAGAAGAAGCCCCACCGATCCTGCTGAGACAGAGATTCGATGCCGCAGAAGCCGAAAAAAGAGGCTCCTCGCGGCTTCTTCGCATCACTTGCCATCTTTATCCTCGGATGGGCCAGGGACACATGAAGATGTGTCACGGCGAGCAGCGGGAGGCGCAGACCGGACCAGCGACGCGGGAGGGCATGACGTTGGGAGGCGCTGGCGGGGAATGGAGGAGCTGGACCAAGTGACCAACGGCGTAGCGGAGGAGCGGACAGCCAGCGGAGGAGCGGACGACCGGTGACGAAGCGGAGGAGCGGACGGCCGGCGACGCGCGCTAGTGCGCAGGAGCGGCGGTAGCCTGCGACGGGCGCAAATGAGACTTGAGGGGGGGTAGTAGTGGGGTGCGGGATCGAAACAGACGACAACAGCGTTGCCGTGCGGGCTCAAGGTGTGGTGTTGGGGTCGGTGGCCGGCGCAAGCAGAGGACGGGTGAGGCGTCAACGGGAATAGATAAGGAGGAATAAAGAAGAGGCAGGCGACAGGAGGGTTAAAAAACCGGTGGCTACCGGTCCGGATACCGCAGTTACCGGTCTTACTGGTCCGGACTGGTAAGACCGGATACCAGTCTGGTAAGACTGGTGGGAGGACCGGTTGCGGTTTATTTAACCTTGGGTGGAAGCATCCACGGACGGGAACAGATGACGAAGAAAGAGAACGCGTGAGAAAGAGAAATTGGAAGAAAAGAGGGAAATAGATAAAAAAAGGGGAGAGCATTATGAACAATTCATACTTTTATCGACTAGGAAAAGCTATTTTACCAAACAATTTTTCAAACAGCCACACCACAGCCAAAAGAAACTGCTTTATTAGAGAAGCCACAGCCCACAGCCACAACTAGAGCTACAACTAGAGCTGGGACTTGAGTTGTGCCGTGCCGGCCCGGCCCGGCACTCTCGTGCCTCGTGCCGCCTCGTGCTTAGAATCCTAGGCACGCGAGGCACGTCGTGCCGTGTCAGTATGGCACGATAAATTTTTTACTAGGCCCAAGCACGGTCCGTGGCACGGCGGCACGTCTTCGTGCCGTGTCGGCCCAAGCACGGCCCTCGCGATGTGACTACTTCTGACCATACGAGAACACAGCTTTATTATGATATGAATGATGATTAACACAATTTCATACATGTAAGGTAGATTTTGTGATCTATTTCTATACTATTAGTTATATTATGCTATATAATGCATATAACACATGCTATCAGGAAGGAATAACCTACAGATTTGCAAATGAGACATTTTCGTGCCGTGCTGGCCCAAGCACGACCCAAAATACGTGTCGTGCCGTGCCGCTCATCGTGCCGAGATCCTAGGCACGGCACGGCCCTCACATGCTTTGAGTCGTACCAAAATGTCGTACTTCGTGCGGCTCATAAATAGCAAGGCCAGCTCTAACCACAACTGCTATTAGAGAAGGGCGCTCCAAAAGACCAGGACTTTTGGCTAGCCAGGTGGCCAAGTTTATCCTTTTAAAATTGCCAAGTCATGCTTGCTTGAAGCTTGATGGATGAGTGTGTAGACTACAGTACGTCAAACTCCGTGTTGGCAGTTGGTGGTCAGGTTAGTGTGAGTGCACCATTTTTACTAGAACTTAGTAACTGGATTTCATGGTGATGGAATTCCTCTGACATAGTATGATGAAATTCACTATCATCTTTTCTTGTAGTAATGTTTCCACTCAGCGAAAATCTTGATGTGTGGTATGTTATTTAATAATAATGAAACTTTTGATTAAATCTTCACTTAGATTGACCTTAGTGATTAGCCAAGCGGCGAGAGGTGCTTGTGTGATTGCAACTTGGAAGGAATTAGAAGTATATAAAATTAACAAATTGACTTGTCAAACTTGATCTGTCCCTAAGTCTGAGTATGAATTGATATGTGTGAGGCTCGAACCAATTAAAGTCCTGTTCGGTTGCATATATAGGATTTATTCTAGGTCGGAATGATTCTGGACACGGATCAAAGGGAGTTTATTCGCTGTTCGAAATAAATTCCCTACCATATTAGGAGGAACGGTGGTTGTTCGGTTAAGCCTACCATGGTCCGAAACCCGACCCATCATGCAGTGGCGGAGCCAGAAAAAATTTAGAGGTGGGGCGGTTTCTAGCGAGAAACTAAACTAAATGACATATACACTAATGCACACAAAACTTATATAAGTAACATAGAATAAAAATTGTTTACCAACACAAGTGAATTTTGCCTACTCATGCGATCATGCCTTATATATATGCCACTATGCAGCTAGCTTTGCTCATGCTCTGCATGCTTGCATCGGCAGCCACTGCATGTACACCATGTATGGTTCACCTGTGCACGCGCCACAACAAGTTGGCTAGTTTTGGAACCACTAGTGGATGAACAAATTTGGATAGATCACTCAAGACTAAACCTACAGGTAGTTGTTGGGCTAGCATAGCAACAAATGCAGTAAGAGTAGCGTCTTTCTTCCTACGCTAAGAACTCACTCTTTCTCGTCTTCAGGCTATGAACATCGATGTTAAATCGTCAGAAACAGATTGGTAGTGATCAAAGGAGGTAGGAGGGTTGTAAGATGTGCACGATGGTAGCTGGGGCGGCTCCGCCCCTGCCATCATGTCCTTGTCGTCCGGAATCGATCCATGAGTCAAGAGGTGCTGAATGAATACCGATTTCTTGTTGTACCTACCACGAGTCTATTTTGTTGTAATTTGCTCTTGGATCGAATTCATACCTTACCAAATAAGTGTTTTGGTGAAAAGGAAATTCAACCATTTTTGGCGAAGACATCGTGTTCTGGAAGTGGGGGATCCGAGATCCACGATTACGCTGGTGACATATATGGATCGAAGATGATAACATGTATTGTAATCGTGTGTTTTGGGCTTTTGGTTGGCACCGTTTAGTTCGGTGAAATTTTGGGGAAAGTGGTAAAAATTTTGCATTTGGGAAGCGTGTTCTGTGAGAGATGACACGGTCTGCGATGCGAACATTTTTAGGATTTTTAGAGAACTAAACAGGAGGAAGACGGGGTTGATGAAGCCCTCTGATTTGCGTGGTGACGGAGTACGTATACGAACGACAACAGACCACGGAAGATGATCTAGACTATTCGTGTGCATGCAAAGTCGAAAATGATACGGGGTCGATGAAATGGACCCGACTCGTGTCGTCGTCGTCTGGTGAATTTCACTTATTCAGTGGCAGCCATCGTGAGATACGCGATCACCTGACACGTACCCCGTAGACGACGAGAGTAAACAGAGATATTTTTGTTTGTTGAATAAATAAAACGAGATAAATAGAGATCGAGATGAGAGACGAGGACGAGTTCGTTTGATCGTTTCGTGGATCCGGCCGGCCGCGCGACGACATGCACGATCTGATGCTTTCCCGTTGTGGCGCGTGGCAATTGCAGATGAAAATGGTCACGTAACGGACGAGTTTGAAGATCACCCAAAAGATGGAAGAATCGTTTTTGACAACCTTGCTGGCCAGCAGCTTTTAACCTGCCAATGCCAGCAAATTAAAGTTACTAGTCGCATTTCAACAACAAGATAACACTGATGAAGCCTAGCCGGGGCAGCCTTACTGATGCTCGATCGATCAGCTTTCGCAAGTCAACGGCACCAGACCATCGTCACCGGCAAAAAAGAAGCAAAGGATAGTAGGAAAAAAGAGAGAGAAAATTCCAGAGAGGAAGATTTTTATTTCCTTTCATTTTTGTTTCGAGCGAGTAGTACTAGTACGTAGAGACAGGTTGACCATGACTGGGGACAGTTAAGTTTCCTGCTGTGATCTGTTTGTACAAAGGCCAGTGGTGGTGACTACTATGATGATGAACCTGGACACTAAAATTTGGTAGCGCGTCATTAACCGGCCGCGTTCGTGCTGTCACGCCGACCCAGTGCGTGCGTGAAGCACCAGCAGCACCACTCCACCCCCACCAGCAGCAGCGCGTCGCGTGGTCCCCACCGCGGGGGGGCGGTTGGTGGAGCGGGGGGGCGGGCCGAACCACGCAGCTCCGGGGACCCGGGCCCACGTCGCAGCGCCCCGGCCTGGGGAGTTTGGTGGGTACGGGTCGCTCTCCGCCACCCAACCCACCCAGGCAGGCGTCCACCGGACCGCCCGATCCGACCAAATCCCATCCGACGGCGGGCTCCCACGCCGCCCGCCGCGGGGGAGCTATAAATGGGCCGGCGCGCGGCCCAGCTCGGCGTGCGCTGCGGCCGGGTCGGATCTGAGACGAGCAACCTGCTACCATCTCGTCCCCACCCCGCCTCCTCCTCTCTACCTCCCCTCCCTCCGCCGGATCGGATCGGATCCGCCCGACCACCCCGCGCCGCCGTCGCCGCCGCAGGTGAGCGTCCCCCGCCTCCCTCGCCGTCTGTCCGCGGCCGCCGCTCCGCTCTGGGGTCGGTGCCGGTGGGGTTCGCCCGCCGTAGGGTTTTCCTTCCTTTTGTACTTTTTTTTTTTGAAAATAACTTCCTTTTGTACTAGCACATCTTGTTTTCTAGGAGTAATATAAGGGTTCTTGATCCGCTGCGCTCGCAATGGTTCGCTTTGGCGGATGGTAGGCTTGCGCGCGCGCGCGTCCTGCGCATTTCTAGCCATCAGCCTACGAGATTTGCTGCAGTTTTTTAATATGTACCGCCAAATGTTTCCTTTTTCTTTTGCTATATATGTAATCCGCTAGTTAGAGATGTAGGGTTTCTTTCCTACCCGCCTGTTTGGAACGGGTAGTGGTTGCTTCTTGTCACTCGTAGAATTTTTTGTCATCTTCCAGAGGAGGGAAGATGAAAGGTTCACCACGTGGTTGGATGAATTGAACTCTTCGGAATCCCATGCGTGTTTAGGACAAGTTTATGATTCCGTGCAGACATGGCATGCTTTAATCTTTGTTTTATGATACCGGAGTAGTGGAGAACTGCTTAGGGGTGCCTCTTTTTTACTGTATAATGTAAAGGTTGCTGCTGAAATGATATAGTGATGCTGATTTCACATCTGCTAATTAAATGGTTAGGGAAAAAGAATTGACTTTTGGTTAGTTTTGCCTTATGACGATTTACAGACAAACCCCCATGCTCAAAGCACTTTTTTGCTAGGCAACATGCACATGCTTCTATGGGGTTTCTGAGGTTTTTCTTTCTGCAAGCAGTTAAAAATTAGGAGCTGCTGGTTCTTGCTTTCACCATGTCCTGTGATGTTGCTTCATCGATATTACTTTTTTTTTTTGTCTTACAGTAGGTAGTGGAAGCATATTTGAGTGGTTATTTTGTTCCTAGGATCTCATTGGGCGATTTCTTATTCTTATGCTGATTCCCCATAGACTTTGTAGATTCCTTGTGCCTTGCATCCACTAGCCACACATATGGGCCATACTCTTGTGCTGGCGGATCAGAAATGCCAAAATTTTTATTGGAGGAATTTAGTTTACTTTGCATGACGAATCTCTCAGCCTGGAGTGTGTGGTCTTGTTACGTGCCAACAAAACAGAAGGTTTTCATGGCCACAAAATACAAAGATGCCCTTTTTGTTGCTTGTTTATTAGACTAATGTTTCCTTTTTAATATTTCCTTTTAGTGTGTGAGTCAATAGGACAAATTTCGGTAAAGTATCCTGGCCTAAAAGGAGTACGGTGTCTGCTGAGAATTCAGATTGTCCTGTCAGTGTGATATATACACATTTCAGAAAATCGATTAGTTATTGGTCTTATATATAGGAGCATATCAATCTCTGCTTTGTCGATCATGAATTTGTCTGTTTGCATTACTTTTTACTCGTCCTTAGCGATTCTTTCTGCCATACTGTCTATAACTAAACATTTGCATTGCCTGCTGCAGATCAGAGAAGATGGCCGCAGTCGACACCTTCCTCTTCACCTCGGAGTCTGTGAACGAGGGACACCCTGACAAGCTCTGCGACCAGGTCTCAGATGCCGTCCTTGATGCTTGCCTAGCTGAGGACCCCGACAGCAAGGTTGCTTGCGAGACCTGCACCAAGACTAACATGGTCATGGTCTTCGGTGAGATCACCACCAAGGCCAACGTTGACTACGAGAAGATTGTCAGGGACACTTGCCGCAACATCGGGTTCGTGTCGGCTGATGTTGGGCTTGATGCTGACCACTGCAAGGTTCTGGTGAACATTGAGCAGCAGTCCCCTGATATCGCTCAGGGTGTGCATGGCCACTTCACAAAGCGCCCCGAGGAGATCGGAGCTGGTGACCAGGGACACATGTTTGGGTATGCAACTGATGAGACCCCTGAGCTGATGCCCCTCAGCCACGTCCTTGCCACCAAGCTTGGTGCTCGCCTCACTGATGTGCGCAAGAACGGGACCTGCCCCTGGCTCAGGCCTGATGGGAAGACCCAGGTGACTGTTGAGTACCGCAACGAGGCTGGTGCCATGGTCCCCATCCGTGTCCACACTGTCCTCATCTCTACCCAGCATGATGAGACAGTCACCAACGATGAGATTGCTGCTGACCTCAAGGAGCATGTCATCAAGCCTGTCATCCCTGAGCAGTACCTTGATGAGAAGACCATCTTCCACCTTAACCCATCTGGTCGCTTTGTCATCGGTGGACCTCATGGTGATGCTGGTCTCACTGGAAGGAAGATCATCATTGACACCTATGGTGGCTGGGGAGCCCACGGTGGTGGCGCTTTCTCTGGCAAGGACCCAACCAAGGTTGACCGCAGTGGAGCCTATGTTGCCAGGCAGGCCGCCAAGAGCATTGTCGCTAGCGGCCTTGCTCGCCGTGCCATCGTCCAGGTCTCCTACGCCATTGGTGTGCCTGAGCCCCTCTCCGTGTTTGTTGACACATACGGCACTGGCACGATCCCTGACAAGGAGATCCTCAAGATTGTTAAGGAGAACTTCGACTTCAGGCCTGGCATGATCATCATCAACCTTGACCTCAAGAAAGGTGGCAATGGGCGCTACCTCAAGACAGCAGCCTACGGTCACTTCGGAAGGGACGACCCTGACTTCACCTGGGAGGTGGTGAAGCCCCTCAAGTATGAGAAGCCGTCTGCCTAAGGCGCCCTTTCAGAAGAAGCTTTTGGTCTTTTGCGGGTATCATGTTTTGTGGCTTCTATGTTGTGATTCCTGATCTGCCCCTTGCTATCATTTGTATTGTACTGTCATAATAAGTGGTACTTGTGAGGGTATTACTGTGTCTGGTTATTTACCTAGAGGAGGAATTATTGTCTGCTATTTCTGGTTTTGCTTGCTTATGTAATGGTGAACCAAAGAATGAAGCTGCAGGCTACTTTGAGAAGAAATGGAACCTGTTGCTTTTTGGTTATCTTGTCATGTGTGATTACTTGAATAGTCCTGATGATATATCGATGTTTTTTTGGTCAGTGCAAGTTTGCTTGCTGTAGCTGCTACAGGTAGTGTTTATGTTTGGTGATGCAGCAATGACCGACTGTGTATGTGTTTGGTGAAGCTACAACCTGCTTATGTTGACTGAACATGTAGTAGACTGAGAGTACCTTTCATGTGTTTGGTGACCTATGGACTGATACTGCTCACCTGCTTAATGATATTATTAACAGATGGTTGGTGAGCAGCTAGAGAGGACTTAATATCATTAACAGGCGAGAGTATTTGCAAGGTCAGGGGTTAATTATTACACTAACAGCTCAAGTAGTGCAAGTGCATGCTGGGTCAGCTGTGTGCGTCAGTCACAACTTATCCGATTCTGAATCTTCGCCTTTGGTTGAGCTGTCTGAATCGTGAACGGAGGCGGCGGGGTGTTGGCGACGCCGGAGTTCGGCGGCGGCAACGCCATCGCGCGGCACGGCACCCACGGTGTGTAGTGGAGCATCGAGTTCCCCGTCCAGGTCCTACCTGATGTAGGAAAGCGAGAACAGGATCAGCAGCACGCAGAACAGGACCTTGGGTGAGTTCTTGGGGGGCCATGTACGACTACATCCGCCTGGAACCCTCCCGGATCATGGCGAGACCCCACGCGACGGGGCATGATCATCGTCATAATCTAAACGGCTAGGAATTACTAGTATTTCCTCATATTTTTTTTTCTTAATTAGGATATACACAGCGGCAACAACAGTTGAGGAGTAAACTGAAGATTGTGAGCAGTAAACTGAAGCTGAAATACTAGAGCGAAGTGAGCTACAGTTTTGGGAGATTCTGCAGAAATGTGTTGAAGCTAAAAAAATCATGTTGTTCTCCCCTTTAGTAGCATCCCCCGACCAATTTCTCCACCCGCGACTAAAAAAATGCGTTGCGAGCCGCCGCGCGCTCGGCCTGGTGGGCATGGCGGCAACTGCGATTGCAAATTTGCCATTGCCATTGCCATTGCAGCAGGGCACTTAGCCGTCTTCGCGTTTCAGTGTTTGACCTAAAGCAAGAACACTGAAACGACTGCTGCTCGAAGCGACTGCTCAGGCTTCATGGATGGTGGATTCAGAGCAGATGAGAGAGCAGGGCTTTCAGGTCGACGGAGCCCCTCATTTGGCTGTCACCCTCTGAACCTCTGCTGAAATTCTGTACACTTCTTCCGATGGCGACGTGTATCTGAAATTCGCAAACCATGCGGGGGTCACCTTGTGCCTGAAATCCCTGCTGAAATCTCTAGGAAACTGTGACGATTGGGGTTACTACCTTGATGTAGGCAGAGCGCATGAAGATTTGCAGAAGATTTATTTCCCCAAAAGTCTCTAAAATTTTCACATCGCAAACCGTACCACCTCTCACAGAAGTCGTTTCTCAATACAAAAATTTCACTACTTTCACTAAAAATTTCACGAACTAAACGGTGCCATATCAGGCTGCTCCTGCCCGTCCTAGCTGGCAGCGGCGGCCGCCTGTTTTGGACATGACCCAAACCAACCTTGATCTGCCCCTTGCTATCATTTGTTTATCATGCCCCAATTGCCAAAGATGCAACCCAGCACCCGGCCCTGCACGCCACTGTACAACAATCTGAAACTGAAGGCCAACCGACAGATGGTAAACACAGGACTTGCAGAGTTGCAGTTCAATGTAACGAACCAAATGCAAGTGTCAGGTTAATTATCTGCTGGTGATTCACCGAATGCCAAATGTAACTGCGTGGCTAGCTGTTGCTTTAAATCTTTTGCCTCACAAGCACTCGACAGCGATGACAACTTTTTGGGTCGTGGACAAGGAAGCCCTGGGTATTGGGTAATAACAGAGTGAAGTTTTGGAGAGGGACACTCTTGACAAAATTAACTGCGAAGGTGAAAGATAATTTTTTTTTGAGAATTACACAGTACAACGCAGACGCTCACGATACGCACGCACACTCACCCCTATGAATACACGTACGCAAACCCTACCCCTATGAGCACCTCCGAAGGACTGAGCACCGGCACCTCGTCATCGACGGGAACGTCGCTTACCACTTAATGCATATCGCCGGAAAATCCCGGAATAAATCCAGGAAAAGGTGCGAGCACCAGGATTTGAACCCTGGTGGGTAGCGTCTCACTGGACCGTCCTACCATTGGACTACAAGCCCATTCGCGGTGAAAGATAATTTCTTGCTCTTCATTACACATTTGATGAGTGATTAGTACAGCATAACAAGTCTACAAGATTGCATAACTTATGGGCCAACTTGGCCTAAACACCAATTGGCAGTACACCAAGTCGAAAGGCTACTCTGTGCTAAAAAAAAAGTCAGAAAGTCTACTAATACATTTGACGGCCAACGGCCAAACAAAGAGCTAAACATCCATAAAACTACAACTGGCAAGCACGAATGGGGACGACTATTTTCAGAAGCTCAGCAGCACTAGAAATTAAACAATGCGCCGCAAAAAATCCAATCACCGAAATCGGCGCGTCCGCTCTCAACCAAACAGAATCCAGAGCGATTGCAAGAAAACATTCCCCAAGGAGTGAGTGATTAGCAAGAATGAAATCGTGATCCGGGGAGCCTAAACCACATGCACATCATCATTGGCTGCGACGAATAGGTAGTATGGCCAGCTCATGGCTACTCTACCATCCTCATCATTTGTGATGTGATTTCGTCATGTATATAAGCATGCATATATCCCTGTTTCTTGGTGGTACATACTCCCTCCGTCCCGCAAAGACTGTTCATATAACTTTCAAAATTTGTCCCACAAAGAGTGTTTTTTAGCTCGTATTAAATGTTTTTCTCATTAAACTAATACCAAGTACCAAGGAAATATTGCATTGAGGAACACATAAAGCCAATGAAATGCTTATTTGATGCCTCTTTTCAAGTTCCAATGCATAATTAATTAGGGGTAACAAGATCATTTATCACAACTACTAGCATGTTCTAAATTTTCTAAACGAACGGTCTTTGTGAGACGGAGGGAGTACCATCCAGCAACCACTGGCCATTAGGTGCGAGTGCCATGATCTTAAGCTCTTTGTTAACGCATTTTATTTTATGTCTCCTGAAGCACATATATCCTGATACAGTTTTTTACTTCACAGCAAGAAATTGGTGTCAAAAGACAAAAGGGGTGACTGGTGAAGAGATATGGCACAGACTCCTCAGTTTGGGCCCTGTTTAGTTGGCTAAAAAGTAGCAAAAGTAACTGTTTGAACTCCTGTAGCACTCATGTAGCACTTTCGTTTGTTTGTGGTAAATATTGTTCAATCATGGACTAACTAGGCTCAAAAGATTCGTCTCGTGATGTACAACAGAACTGTGTGATTAGTTAATTTTTTTACCTACATTTACTGCTCCGAACATATGTCTTTTGGTGTATTTAATGTGATGTGATGGAGAGAGAGTTGAAAAGGCTAAATTTTAGCCAACTAAACAAGACCTTGATGGTATGAACACGAAGAGGCAGAAACAGTAACAGAAACTTTTTTTTTGACACATTCTGAACTGGCATCGGTGCAGATGTTTGCATCAGAGCAAGGGAAATAACACAGCCTGTTTGCACAGGACGCGCCTATCCGCCCGCTTGAAGCCGGCGTTTCGCGAGACGGCCGCTCCGCACTCTCTCTCCGCCAACAGGGATTTAGCCCGTTTGCAGCCGGCCATAATACGGAATTGGATCCTCTGCAGTCGACTGCAGAGTGCAGCTGCCGCTGCACCTGAGCCCTGGTGTCACTGTAGCGGTCGCAGGCCCACCCCGCAGCGGCATTGCCATAATACTTGCTCTCAGAAGCTCGACTGCAGAGTGCAGCTGCCGCTGCACCTGAGCCCTGGTGTCACTGTAGCGGTCGCAGGCCCACCCCGCAGCGGCATTGCCATAATACTTGCTCTCAGAAGCTCCTGGCGGCGGGATTCTCTGTTGCTGCTCGGGATTCACCAAGAGTCAGGCATGCACAGTGGCAGCAGAGAGCAGGGACAGCTAGGGCCTTGTTTAGTTTGTTAAAAATTCTAACGTTTTCTCCACTTTCTCTCCATCACATCACATTAAATACGTCAAAAGACATATGTTTGGAGTATTAAATATAGGTAAAAAAAATAACTAATTACACAGTTTTGATGTACTTCGCGACACGAATCTTTTGAGCCTAGTTAAGCCATGGTAGGATAATATTTACCACAAACAAACGAAACGTGCTACAGTGTGCTATAGGAGTTCGAAACGTTGAAAAGACAACTTTTTCCACCAACAAAACACGGCCCAACTGTAGCATGTGAGACAGCTTGAGCAGAGCAGGCAGGCAAGCCGCCAGGCCGACCTGACCTGACCCACCTGACGCCGCGTTTGGTCAGTCAAATAAAACCCAACAGGCAACACCGCAACAGGGCCCCCGGCCAGTCCGGCCACCGCAGCTCGCCGCTGGTGAGCTTACCTCCTCCAATGGGCAATGGGATCAGCCTGCCACCTCACCATTTCTCTTCGCTCTGTCGACCGTCCTGTTGAAACCCAATTATATTTTGATATAAATCAATCGTGATCTCTGCCCTTCTTTCTTTTCTGAGTAAAAATCGTCATCTTTTCTCGTCTTTTGATTTCAATTTCAGACGAGCATATAGCACATCAAATTACTCCTTACTAACGAGGGGTTTGGGGATCACATCAAGCGCATCAAAGGTCAAATGGAAATGGTCGACGCCAATCTATTGGCACAAGGCGAGAAGCTCTCTCGGTAGCTAGTCAATGCTGCCCAAGGCTCTTACTAGGCCTGCAAAGGGTTCGGGTCGACCCGCTTGCGAAGTCGACCCGCACCTGGAATTGGCGCCGGATCGAACCGGTTCGACCCGGAGCAGAAGAGGAGCAAAAGGGTCGTGACCCCATCGACCCGCGGTGACCCTCGGGTCGACCCCGCATCGCCGCTCGTCTGCTCGGCGCCGCCGCCGCCGCCTACCCATCGTCACCAACCAGATCGAGCTCGTCGCCGACCAGATCAGCATCCCCGTGGCGCAGCTCCTCCCTTCCCGCAGCGGCGCTTCCTTCCCGCGGCGCGGCTCGTCCCTCCCCGTCGCCATCGTCGTCGACTTTCGCTCCGCCAGCACTCCTGTCTGCCGCCACTCCTGTCGTCGCCGTCGAATCCCCTCTGCAGGTAAGCTCGCTTGGCTCCTTCCTCTCGTGGTTCACTCCTTTTTTTTCCCTGGTGGAGAGTCGATGAGTGCACAGATTTCTGTTTTAGATAACCAAATTACCTGTTAGTGGAACCATGCGTACTAGAGTAGTTAGGGGAGACCGTAGGCAGACTATTTATTGGAGAGGTGCTGATTGCTCTTCAAGTTATTTGTAGAGTATGGGCAATCCTGGTCTCAGTTGAGTTTTAGCATTGATTGTCATTGGAAGAAGCAGAGTTGCTGATACTGCCCTCTCTGTGCCTTATTTCTTATTTTGACAGAACTGAGCTTACACAAGTTATGACTATAATACTTATTTGTGGAATGAGGTAGAGGGATTGGGTAGAGGGATTGAAGAATGGTCTCAAGTTGCATTGGTTATGTTTTCAGATTTAATCTGAATGTTTCACACGTAATTGGAGATGTAAGAAGTACCAATGTGGTTCTAGTACTACTAACATCTCCAATATGCAAACTTTTGTATTGACTATCAGTTTGTAATATGCAAATGACTTGGTTATTTACTAAATTAATTTATTTGGAGTCATAGAAATCTGGATATTTTCTTCTTGTTCTTTTGCTGACTATAGTCTGATTTTCATCTAGTTAGCTCATGTGGTTGCCACATAAATAAATCATATGTTGTCTGATTTACAGCAAGTTTGAAAGTTCATGGCCTATCTATTCCCTCTACACATGTAGCTGCTTATTGCTAGTGGTCACTTCACGTAATATAGCCTCCTTGCTGTGTTGTGCTAGTTGAATCGTTAAAAATCAATTAATTTTCTTTGTTATTCTAGTTGAGGACTTTTGTTGACATTGAAGAAAGGAAGTAATTTTTGGAGTTCTTTTGTATAGCTCAAATGAATGTCTTTGCTTTCAGCAAAGGGCGATGCCGCAGCAATGCGTGTCACCGCCACCGCCACCGCCATGGTACGCATAGTAGTAATCTGGAGGCAGATACTTGCTAAGCTTATCTTCTAATATCAGTTTTCATAAATGGCTTTCTTATTTTTAGATGATTTCTGTAGCTAACCATGTATTTTTCGTCAACTTGTCTTGCACACTGCATCATGACAATATCCCTGAGATCCTTCAACTTTTATTCAGTCATTGAACTGACATTGCAGCGTGCCCTGCCTCTTTTTGTGGCTTCTAGGATGAAATTTTATCTGTGACTTGTGAGCCTATATGTGGCACCTCAATGTTTAGAAGCATCTGTACATGGAACATGAATTATTTGGAGCTGTAGCTTCCTTGTGTTTGCCCATCTCTTGCTTGGGTGAAAACCAAATTGCTTGTGTTTGCCCAACTGACTGAACATTCGTCTACACTTATGTCTGATGGTGTGCAGGGCAGAGAAGGACCGTCAATTTGCATTTGCTGTTGTCAACATGGGTTTATTTGGTGCGTTCAGTATCCAAGGGGAGAGTTGTCTGCCCAACGTGCAAAGCAAGCACAGAAAAGAGGTCAGAGGAAATGGGGAAAGTTCAACATAAGAGAAACTTTTGGCAGAATTTGAAGAATTGACAGTTTACTTGTAGTTAGAAGTCAGTGACTGAAGCAGATGGAGTTCCATGTTGTCTGTGCAGCTCTTGTCACACTATTAACACTACACATTGCCTGTTGGCTTGAGTTTAGCTTTGCATTGGAACATGGGAATCAGTATATAAACCAATCAGTAGGAACAATTTAATCATTTAAATAAGTAACATATGCATCTTCAGAGATGCATTTTTTTTTTGGGACAATCTTCAGGGATGCATCCGATTCTTATATGATTCTTATTCATGGTGCCAATATAATCTGATAATGGACCAATACATATATTGCTTGTTTGTTAACTTCAACATTCAAATGTTATTTTGCTGTCTAGTATGAAATTTTAGGCCTTGTTATCTGAAAGGGTGGTTCTCTCTTCTCTGCAAGGGAAGTCGCAGTAGGCCTTTTTTTGCACAGTTAACTTAGCAGTAACCGGTAGTATTATCTTTATTGGTTAGTGTCATGTTTTAAAAGGCACTGAGCATGTATTGAACTGTTTATACCTGAATACATCCTAGATATGAATGCTTGACTTACTGCAATTTGGAGTTAGTTTGTGCCAACTGATCTCTAATTTGTTGCTACTCTAAATTCCAGCAATAATTTATAGCTATAATTGAAACACAAATTCCTTGGTCATGTCTTTATTGTCAATTTGGTCATATAGTTTCTCGTGTTGCAGAGATAAGTGCTAATTATATTAGCTTGCTTCCTTGGCTCCTGACTCACGTACATACGTAAGCAAAGCAGCAGTGGCAGCGATACGGGAGCATCCTGCCGGCAGTGATACGTAAACAGCAGCACGTAGCAGCGGCAGCTTATACGTGCATACGTGAGCAGCAGGTGCGACCCCCGGCTAACCGCGGGTCGTGCTGGTCAGGCGTGGGCACGGATCGGTTCAAACCGTGACCCTCTTTAGCTGCTGATGGAGCGTGGGGTCGGCATTAGGAGCGCACCGAACCACCCCGTCTGCAGGCATAGCTCTTACCGTGTGCGGCTTAATTATTTTAGTCAGACCGATTCAGCGACTGGATGATTGACCAAGTGCCGTTGTTGTCTGTTTACATGGTATTTCCTCTCGCCACGGCAAAGGATGTAGTGGAGCTATCGTATGACGTCTAGTGTTGCTGTTTTTGTTAACTAGCTGACTAATTGTTTCAAATTGTTTTAGACCCGCCTCACTTAAACGAGCTATAAGTTGGCGTAGAACTCCGTATTTTACGCCGCATTACTAGTTTTACGGTTACCTTACGTGTGATGGGGAATATATCTGGTGGAAACTACCACCTTTATGAAAACCCTTGCAAATCACGACAAAAAAAAGTCGTCTAAATTCACCAGAAAATCACATATGTAGATGATATGATGGTACACAACCTTGTAAAATATTTTGTCCAAACCCGATTTTGTTTATAAGATATAAAAATAACAAATTTTAAGCCAGAAAACTATCCAAATGATTTGTTAGAAATTTGTTATTTTTATATCTCACAAACGAAGTCGAGTTTGGACAAGATGTTTTATAAGGTTGTGTATCATCATATCATCTATATGTGTGATTTTTTTTAATTTAAATGATATTTTTGCCGTGGTTTGCACGGGTTTTCAGGAAGTTTGGGTTTCCACCAGATACGTTCCCCCTGTGATATGCTGATATGCTCGATCGTTCAATCCATCCCAAAATACTATTTGTTGTGACTTTTTTATGCATAGCTTTTGTTATTATCTAGACATAAGATATATATGGATATAAAAATTATATATTTAAAAAAGTCAAAACAAATATTATTTTTAGAACGGAGGAAGTAGCACAACAACCTAAGTATAGAAAGGTTTGCTTAGCAACATCTTAGATTCTTAGCACTAACCCGTCCACTAGCTAGATTTAATTCTCCTAAACTACTCAGAAAATATATTATTTTCACTTTTCACACTTGCAATACAGCCTGCCTTTTGTTTTACATTTTCTTTACTTATTACTCATCGGCAAAGATAATATATAGTGAACTGGTGCCTGGGAACACTATTTGCATATGTTAAGTTCAATAGCAGAAACTAAAATAACACTTGCAATTTTAGAGTATAGTATATATCAATACTAACCTCATGTTCATCTTTGAAATTTAAAAATTTAGTCTCAAACTCCATCACTTATTGCATTCCATAGCACAAGAGTCACTAAATAACATAAATAGTTAAGATAAAATTGGCACATTAAGATAGATTACACTAGTTTCTTATCCATCAAGAAGAGCATCATTCATCAGCCTATGCCATCATAGCACAAAGCTGTATCCTCAACATTTTTATTTTCCTTTTGAATCATCTAATGAGATACTCATGCTATTGTTGTTTGCCTTGATGATTGAACTTAATTATATTACTCGATAAAACCATCATACTCTTATCATCTCAAATTCAAGGGCAGAAAACTTAGACCTATTGAATTCTTCAAACATCATACTCTTTTTCGTTGCTTGAAAAACCTTTGTTGACTAAGAAAAGATAGCAATAGTTGACAAAGTTTATGATATTAGTAAAGAGAAATGGGTGCACATTAAGCTTATTAAAGTTAGCCACAAGAGAGAAGGCTATATATACACTGGGTGCATGTTATTATTTGCAAATTTTTACAAGATGTATCTGGTTTAAATATAATAAGGCTTTGGCTAACAATTACTCGATCAGTTCATTTATGTTAAAAAACTATTATATAAGTAAGTTTCATACTCTTACCAAATTTGTGCCAACAAATATATATCGCTAGCTAAAGGTTTGCAATAATGAGATCAAATTGTAAAACAACAAAGTGAGTAGTTAGTACGAGATCATATCAGAACACAACCACGTCTCATTTTCTTACCTTTATTAACCTTTTTAGAAGAGATCAGGAGGTAGATTAACCCCTTAACACCCCACATGACGCGGGGATCAGCATTTGAGCCTAGGCCAGTTGCCCCGCACTTTATTAACTAGTCCTCCCTTTCTAGCCATTTTTAGGGCCATGGCTTGATATTTCTAAAAGGACCCAAATGTAGACAAAGAGCACTCTCTGCGTAGCGCTAACGTAAGAACAGTCCACATTTGTACCTCTTCTCTATCTTATATCTTCTAGCTTAGACCCCCACACATACCATCATTATTTTCATCTTCTCGCACATTCGATCCATTTGATGACACCCTGTCGCCGCCTCCCCAACCCACCCCTGCGCTCACACCCTGATACCACCACATCGACAACTTTCGATTCGCCGATGTGGTGCCTCCCCCCCCTCTTCTTTCTCTTCGCCCTCCATCCCCACCTGCTTCCGCTGCTGCCCGAGCCCAGCGACAACCTAGCCACCGCCCACCTTTCGTCCGACTACCTCCATGTTGCTCTTCAGTCTACTCTGGTGTCTTGTTGCCCCACCACTCGTGCCTTGCGGCGACCTCATCGCCGACCACTCTGCTCACCTACCACCCCCGCCGCCTCCATGTCACCCTCACGATCTACTATGTCGTCCTCCACCCCGCTGTCAGCATGGACCATCGGTTATCCTGCACCGCACCGGTCGGTGGCATCGTCGCTGCCCTAGGCTCTTCCTCTAACCCCTGCATATCGATCCAACAATCCCCAATCTTGAAAACCTTAACCCTCTCTTCTCCTCCTCCGGCAGCGAGCGGTGTGCAGTGTAAAGATGCAGGTAAGTAGAGGACTCATGAGTTACGCTTAAATCCATCTTTTCTCTTTTTCTCTCTCAAATTCGAGTGGGCTAGTTTTTGAGTTTTCTCGCTAAAAGATCATTGCTGGGAGCATAAAGTTGAAAATTAAATCTTTCGTAGTCGATTTGACCAGTTGAAAGAGGGACGTGGTCAACTGAAAGTTCTTGCTGCGTGAGATGAAAGCTTGGGATTGAGGCACCGTTTAGTTGACGAAAACCTTGGTGAAAGTGGTGAAATTTTTGCATCGGAAAATGTGTTCTGTGAGAGGTGGTACGGTCTGCGATGTGAAAAATTTTGGGACTTTTGGGGAACTAAACACGGCTTGAAAGAAACATAAGAAAATTTGAAAAGGCACATGGGGAGTTTGCCACACCAGACACCACACGGACACGGAGGACAGTAGACCAGGTTCTGCAGTATATAACCTCACCGCTGGTGACCGGCACAGACCAAGCGGAGTACCAGCTGCCTTCCTACTCGCTTCCCTTCCCGTCCTCCTCCGCCAGTCCGCCTACCTCCGCTGCCTCCCCTCGTCCTCGTGCCGCCTCCTCCTCCGGGACCGTCTTCCACCGTTCGCCGGCTCGCCGCCATCGCCTCCGGGACACACAAAGGTGCGATTTTTTGACTCCGGATTCGGCTCCCCTGCTCCTGAAAGGCGCCGCTGTTGCTCTGATCTGTGGCTTCATGCGGACACGGTTGCTTGTGATCTCTACTTCGGGGGCGGTTTGTCTGCCGGTTACTTTTGTGGGGGCGGAATTGGGTTGCTGGGCTTCGGTTCTTTGTGGCCTGGAGCGCCGAATCTGGAGCCTGGAGGGGGTCGGGCTCCGCAGCTCGTCGTCAGCTGGTCAATCTGCAATTCGTTCTATTTAGTTTGATTAATTAGGTTGCGTGTGGAGCTTGGGGAAAGGCTGTTGTGTTCTCTAGTCTTGTTTAGACCTTTTCTTCCCCTTTCTTCCGTTTGCTCGAGGCGAACATCCTTCTGCGTTGGTTTCCTAATTGGTTCGCTCGAGGAATTTCTTGATTGCAGGTCGCCGCGGAGTGGCGTTAGTGTCTCATCGGGGATTAGGGGGAAATGGCACCTTTTATTGCAAGTCCGTGCGTGGAGCAGCATGATGTGACATTTGGAGATTTATCGCTGAATCCATAGCGGGAGAGATGGCAATGCTAAAGCAATTGCAAGTTTGGCAGTGCCAAGTAAGAACTGGAGTGAACATGGTGTAGCTAGTCTTTTGCTTTGGCCCTGTTCCATGAGCTGGCGTGTGTGACAACGGCATGGTTCGTGAGCTGGGGGCACGAGGGAAAAAGGTTACCTCTTGGGGCTGGCATCATGGAGGAGCAGTAGGGCATCAAATGGGTGGTGATAAATTTTAATGCAGTTATTATTGAGATGAAATCCATAGGCCAAGTGACCAATGCAGTTTCAGCAACCTCCATGTTTTTGCAAAGAAGCATATTTGCAAGTATGCATCCTGTGTTGCAATGGCCTAACTGCTGATTGGTGGATGGGTCATCTAACAGATTTCCAAGCAAAGTGCATAATTGGGTCTGGAGCTCAAGTGGTATAAAATCTGTAGAATATTAAGAACTGTCAAGGTTGTCCATGCAGAATGAGCTGTTCTTTGATCAGCTTATGAGCAAGTGGCGATTGTTAGTAGTTAGTACCTTCCTTACAGATATATTTTAATCTGCTGCAGCAGTTGCGAAACAACAAAGAACACAGGAATACCTCCATGTTTTTCTTTGCATAGATTGTTTGTGACATGTGGGTCAATTTGGTTACTTTGCACCTATGCTAGTCTGGCTGGCATTTAGTGGATACTTATTGTGTTTCCTATTTGCTGTTCTTTTTTTCGCCCCTCTGTGAGCCAGCGTTCAATCAGCTTACTACTTCTAATAATCAGTACTTGGTTCCACTTCCAGGTCTTTTTTTGGATAGAATATGTCGTGCTTTGGATGCTGTGGTGATGAAGATACACAAGGAGTACCAGACTCCAGGAATCAGTACCCAGGACACCATCCAGCAAGTAAGAGCACTGAACCTCTTATTAGTCCCATGCACAGAATGACCGAACCATTTCTTATAAATTGTAATATACTCCAACTGACCTGCAGGGAATGATGCATACCGCCCAGCTGATCAACCTCCCAAGGGTCCTCAGCCTGTGAAAATGCAACCAATTGCAGTCCCTACCATTCCTGTGGATGAGATTAGGGAGGTGACCAAGGGTTTTGGTGATGAAGCTTTGATCGGTGAGGGCTCCTTTGGAAGAGTATATTTGGGTGTTCTAAGAAATGGTAGGAGTGCGGCAGTCAAAAAGTTGGATTCTAATAAGCAGCCAGACCAAGAATTCTTGGCACAGGTCCGTTATCTCCCTGTTTACAAACAGGCATCTATTTTTATTTTTTGTGCACTTTGTAGTTAATCTGAAATGCATCTGCAGGTATCTATGGTGTCAAGGCTGAAGCATGAAAATGTAGTTGAGTTGCTTGGTTACTGCACTGATGGGACCCTTCGTGTTCTTGCTTACGAGTTTGCTACTATGGGCTCTCTTCATGATATGCTTCATGGTATTGTTTTGTGCAACCTTTTTTTTAATCTATTGGGAGAGTTTTGAATTCTCGTGATTTAAGATTTTTCTGAAAAAGAAATATTTCAATGCTTAAAAACTGTGGAATATGTCTCTTTACAGGAAGAAAAGGTGTTAAAGGAGCTCAACCTGGTCCTGTTTTATCATGGGCGCAACGTGTGAAAATAGCTGTTGGGGCAGCAAAGGGCCTTGAGTATCTTCATGAGAAAGCACAGCCACATATCATACACCGAGACATTAAGTCCAGCAATGTTCTTCTTTTTGATGATGATGTAGCTAAGATAGCTGACTTTGATTTGTCAAACCAAGCTCCTGACATGGCAGCTCGGCTTCACTCTACTAGGGTTCTTGGAACATTCGGATATCATGCTCCTGAGTATGTTCCAGTTTCCTTTTCAATTGTTCTACAGATCTTTTAATTAATTTACCCTAATGTTGCTTGAATTTTTTGTGTCAGGTATGCAATGACTGGACAACTCGGCTCTAAGAGCGATGTGTATAGTTTTGGAGTTGTTCTTCTCGAGCTGTTAACTGGAAGGAAACCTGTGGACCATACTTTGCCAAGGGGACAGCAGAGCCTTGTGACCTGGGTAAGTTTGAGTTTCCTCTACACGCTCTTTGTGCCCATAAGATAATTGCGCCTGTAGTGCTTGCCAATGTAGTGTTGGTGGATCAAATTTATGATTTTTTGTTCAATTCTGGCAGGCGACCCCAAGACTTAGTGAAGACAAGGTTAGACAATGTGTTGACTCAAGACTTGGAGGTGACTATCCTCCTAAAGCTGTTGCAAAGGTACTATGAACAACCTTTCTTCTGAAGTATGCCTAACTAAAGTTGGTTGTCTCAACTATTTTGACAAAGTGCTGAAGAAAGTTGGTTATTGAAAAAAAATGACGGTTGTAGAAGAACAAATGAGTAAACAGTTTTTGTTGCCAACTTGTCTTCTAGTATTGTTAAAAACTTAAAATGCCTAATTCTGGTATTGTGGTCATAGAATTTGATCAGCTACTGTAAACAACATTGTTCTTGAAGCATGTTTGTATTCAGCTAGTTTATTATGATATAAGCCTTGATCCTTTGCTGCTTGCACCTATCAAGTGTTTGTTCTTGGGTTCAGATATCCTTTGTTCAAAGGTTTAACCTTGTTGCTGTCTGTCTTTGAAACAGTTTGCAGCTGTTGCCGCATTGTGTGTTCAATACGAAGCAGACTTCCGGCCAAACATGAGCATCGTGGTCAAGGCGCTCCGACCCCTGCTGAATGCACGGGCGACTAACCCTGGAGAAAATGCCGGATCATAAGCTTCATTTTACCTCCCCCCCTCCTGTATGATAGATAAGATATATGAGTCGACAATGTCGTTCTTGCGAATGTTTGCCTGGCAGCATGTAACATTTTGTGATTATTCTTCTCCCGAGTTGTAAACATCAAGATTCTTGGACCCCAACAATATTTGATTCTTTCTATCGGTTGCAAGATGGCCTGTTTATTGGTGGCACACATCGTATATATCTAACTTGACTATGTTCCTTGCTACAAACAATGTAGTGCAGCTTCAGTTATGCTATGTGCTTCACTTTAGATAGGTGACACTACGGTTACAAATAATATTTAGGTTTCTCTTGTAGAAAAAATGGTTTACCTAAAATGTATCCCCTTTACATTGCATTGCTAATTAGGTAACAGTGCATCTCCTTTCCTTTTGTTTTGTTTTGAGAACCAGCGCATTCAGCACTTGAGCCTCCATGTAGTTGCCATGTAGATACCGAAGATTTGAAGTACAGGAGAATAACATTAAAACCGCAGCGACAACTGCACTAGGTACTCTGAAATTATATGCAGATCCATGACTACATGACTGCTCATGAGCTTACACGAACTAGCTGTCACTACAAGGCAGCAGAGCTTACAGAAACTGAACTGCAGAGTACAGACTACAACTATTACAGTCTACAGGACTAGGGTTCGGATGTCGGCAAATTTCGGTCTAGACACCTGATCATGCAGTATGCCTAACTACCCAAAGTTACAAACTAATGGAACCGCAACATCGACAGCTTCTTAAACTACTATAAACTATGAGCTAGCTGCTCACCTAACACTGGAATCTCTAACATCTTTATACATGATTTAGTTCAGGATGCCATTTTCATCGTTTTGCAAGAATCACCAGGGCTAACATCGACATGGAGGCGATGAACTTGAAGCCCTGGCTCTCCCAGAAATTCTCCTTGATATCACGGCATGGGCCGTTGGGCTGCTTCATGGCCACCTGGTCCATGAGTTCCTTGAGTGCCTTGTCCCTTTTCTCCCCCATCTGCAGAATAGAATGTGTAAACAATCAGATCATTGACCTGAATATTTTCCACGCACAATTATGGCCAACTGCCGTAGCAGGGATTGTTGGTTCACGTGGTTTTGATTTGTTGATAATTCAAACTACCAGGAGATCATGTTGGATGGCCAGTGGTAAGGCAACACATTGAAAATCTGAAGTCTCCGTCCCAATTCAAGTAGCATAAATGAATTGATAGGGTGAAGGCTAGAAGAGCAAGAAAATAAACTATAAAGTCGTGTTTGATGTGCTAACAAGCAACAATAATATATTATATGGCCATACCCTCTTGAGCTTTCGCATCTGAGACTGTGATTCTTGTAGGCAAAATTCAAGCTTCAAAACCCTCTTCTTCAGTTCCTGATCAGTTCTCCGGTGCTTTTCCAACTATTCATCAAACAAGAAATCTCTTGTAAATATACATCAATTCAGCAATGTGGGGAAATAGCATTTGTAGCCAAATTCTGGAGGTCTTTTGTGGATGGAAGTTGGAAGGTATAGAGCGTACCTGTGATTCCAACTCCTTGGTCTTGTTAGTCCAATGAGCAGATAATACCCGGATTTCCTCTCTCAACCTTGCAATCTCTGTATCCTTGGCATTCAAAAGGTTGTTGAGATTCTGAACATTCCTTGGTGAAACATCAGATAAGATCTTTAGAAGCTCATTATCTTTGTCAGACTTGGAGCCAGCTTTGGCAACTGCATCCATGATGTCAGTTTCAATCCGTATAACTTCATCTTTGAGTTGCCTCTGTGAGAGCTCCCGTGCTTGCAGATCCTTCTGGAGAAGATCAAGCTGCTCACCTAGTTTGTTCACTCGAAGTTCGTGCTCTTTCAGTGAGCAGTCTTTCTCATTCAGCTCTTTCAGCAATGACAAGCATTGCAACTGAGCTGACTTGGCTGATGCAGCACTTGCTTCTGCTGTAGCCCGAGTAACTGACAGCTGTGTTCTAAGATCATCCAACTCGTGGAGGTACTGCATAGTGCATACAATGAGAAACAGTTATTGCGAAAGTGCATCTAGCTTGCTCGTGCAAAAGAGAAAATCATAAGCCACAACCATGCAAATTAAAAATGCAATAGGAACATAGGTGTGAATACATTGGATGACTAGATATTTGATATAAAACTGTCGAGTAACCTTCCTCACTGACAATAGCTGCCCATAGTCAGAGCAGGAAGTTAGTATGACCATTCACTCCCACTGATTCATGCTTTTTTTTTCTTAAAAAGAAAAGGAGCCTGGACCAGAAAATTCAAGAGGTTGACCAAAGAAACCAAATAAATACAATTTCACAGGCAAACAGCATTTCTGGGCTCTAGACAATATACATGAACTTATGGTAAGAAGATTCAGAGTAAACAACTAAACACAAGATGAGACAAATGACTTGATGACTGGTTCATGATCATGTCTCCGTATTTCATATTTGGATTTGAAGGCTCTAGTTCAAAGATTTGTGTTGAACTCAAGTGGAGAATCGAGAGAGATCTTTACCTGTTCTGTGCTACTTGTCGATGAATGCAGTTGTTCATCCTTTTCCTGTAAGCATTTCTGCAGCTTGCTTACTTCCTCTTCCATGCTCCTTGCCTTTGTCTCTGCAACCTGAAATTTTTTTTCCCTGGTCAGCACAACTCCACAGGCAACCCTGAGGTACCAATTACAAATTACAAACTAACCTTCCTAGTTTGGGATTCCCTCACAAACAGCTGCTCCTGGGAAGCAAGTTTATTTCTCACATCCTTGAGCTCTGCTGCTAACGACACCACGTTCCTCCTAAAGCTCAACTTCTTTTCTGTAAGATCCTTCAACAACGGATCCAAATCTGATGATGACGAAATTGATGATGATGGTACCACCTTCTCCGAGATAGACATAGCCAAGCCCCAGAAGACCACTGTTTCTCTCCCAATCACAATTGGCAAGAAGACTACAAGAGTAATCGTAATTCGCACGAGCCAAATCTCCTTGAACTTGAAGCACTGTATTATTCTCCCCAAGGACCAGCGCAACGGTTCATAGCAAGCATCCCATGGGCAAGACAAAAGAAGGGAGCTGAGCTTTCGTAGACCAAACCAAACACCACCAATAGCCTCCCAAGTAGTAGCGCTCTTTCAGACTGGTCAGTACAAGACAACCAGTAGCTTTCACTGCAGAAAACAATAATACTATCTTGAGAGGAGAAAAAATGATAACAAGCACCTGTTTTCTTTGGATGAAGGCCACGAGTTCATGTGGTGCCAGACATTTGTCTAGGCAATACAATGACAGAAATGTAGCTTTCAGTGCCCCAAGAGATGTATTGGCAACAAGGGAAAGCAAACAGATATTATCCATGCTGCAAGTGACTTGTTCTTGTCATTTATTAGACTTGAAATAAAGGAATCAAATTACGCATCTGCGCACTTGGTCAACTTGCGGGCACTACGCAGCAAAATTAGGAGTAGCATGTTTTTGGTGCTTGGAGTCAACGTGATTAACAGTATGTAAGTTTCGTTGTGACAGAACCAGAGGACTAAACAATGGCCCTTTTTGTACTGTCAGTTTTTTAAAAATGAACCTAGACATCTTCCTCGGTGCTTGCAAATAGACAAGGACAAAAGCATCTGACCCATCATGCGATTTCAAACCAGTTCAAATTTCCCGAAGAATCCGACAGAACCTTCTACTGGAGCTAGTAGATGCAACCGAAAACACTCGAGTCTTTCCAGCACCAGGCGTAAAAAAACCTATCCTTTTTTAACATTGCATAAAAATTTCGAATTTTTTTAAATGGATTTTTTCCGATTTTTTCAAACAGGGGAACGCACCCCACCATGAGAACGTTGCGGATGCGGAATGGGTCATCGGAGAGCGGCCGCTATCTCCGCTCAAAATGCCCCGAGCTCTCGAACCGAGGAAAACAAACAGGTGGAAGAAATGCAGCGAAGCAACAAAGCACGGCGCGCGCGGTGAAACAACTCGACATGAACAGAGAGGGAGAGGCGGAAGAACCACGCACCTTGGAAGCGAAACCACTCAGCTCGACTCCAGCAAAGGAAACGCTACTCCGCCCAGAACCACAAATCGAAACGCCGGTCCGGTCCTCTACTCCTCTTCCCGCTCTCAGGCGTCTCCTCCCGTCCCCATGGTGCCGCCACCAGAGCCGGCGCACCTGCTCTGACGACCGAAGACAGGGGAGGACGTGTTCCTGCCCCCCGCTGATTCCTCTGGTTTTTGGGGATAAACCTCCTTCCTTTTTTCCTCCAGATGATGAATCCTTGCGGCGCGCGGCGCGGGTGGGAGGGGGGGAGAAGAGACAAGAGAGAGATGGCGGCGGCGAGAGAAACCGGGGGGCAAGGAAAATGAAAACGAGGAAAGAAATAAATAGTTGGGGTTGGGAGGATGCTGCTGATGATGAGCTGGGATCCAGGTTCAAAATCGAAACGGCGCTGACGTGCCGGGCCCACGGGAAGCGCGCGGCAAACTACAAAATTTTCGTCGGGGCGTGCGCCACGTGCTGACCTGGATCCTCTATGTCACGGCCGCTGCGGCACACGTCCCCGCGTGGCCCCCGCCAGTGTTCGTGTGTGAGGTGGGCCATGAGGTGTCAGAATACATAACCGTATCTGTAATGTAGAATATACCGTATACATATACGCAGGTGCGTTGGTTTTATTTGTGGTCGAAGGTTCCGGTGTGGTGCTGCTGCAGGGCGTTGGACGGGATTATTTGTGAACAAGTATCATTGACCTAGTAGTTGTAAGTTGTAACTGAATTTGTTGGGTTAGTTTATTGCACTAGTACTGATGAATACTCCTAGATGATAGCCTGATAATGTGAGGTGTGAGCTTGTGAGATTTTTCTCTGTTTATTAAAAGAGGGCAAAAGATCTGGAGTATAACTAAGTGATTAGCTCAAGCCGTAGGGTGAATTGTTTCGCCTCATGAAACAACATCATTACGAACACGGGATTCGTATTTTGTTTTCCATGAACCTGTTGCTCTCTCTCTCTCTCTTCCACTTCCATACCAAGGATTATATCATTGTCTTACAGGTAGTCAGTACCCCTGTCAGACTCAAAGAGGACGACGAGGTTAGCTGGTTGACAATGACACACGATGCCATGTGAGGCTTGAGCCAGCCTCCTGCTCGTAATTGGTCGTCTCACAATGAAGACCGAGTCTGTTGAGCAGATCTTCGGTTAATTTGTACGGTTGATTTGTTTTGTAAAAGAAATATTTGCTCTAATTTGTACTATACCTGATTCGTTCTGGAAAAAAAAACACTACGCAGGAAGCATAAGAAAAAAAAAAGCCGAACATTCTCTAGAATTGGAGTAGAAGACATTATTAGGAGCGTGAGTTCCGGATCCAAGGATAAGGACACACATGTTGATTTTTTTTCTCAAATTCGCAAAAGATTATCATATCATTGTATTAAAGAAAAAGTTCATTTTACTACCCTCACATGCATATCCCCTTTGTCCGTATAACGCCTCAACAAAATTTAGACTCAATTTACTACTCAACTATTTCAATTAGTCTAATCTACCGTCTAGTGAGATTTATCTTTTTTATTTCTCTACATACAAGTTGAATCCTAAATCCAAATTTTGTCAGTAGATAGGGAACATGACGACACACAGTAGAACAATATCGTAACATGTTTTTGTTATTTTCATAGGTCTAGAATATTTAATATGAAATTGATCATAGTGATACAAAAACTGCATAAAAGTAATGATGAAAAAAATCAGAATATATTTTATAATGTAGGACATTGTGTTACAAGTTACCTGAAAAAAATTTAAACTCAAAACTCAACTTGTACACGAAGAAATAAAAAATATAAATTTCATTAGGGTGTAGATTGGACCAACTAAAATAGTAGAGAGAAGTAAATCAAACCTAAATTTTAGTTAGGAGTAAAGCGGACAAAGTGGATATGTAAGGTAGTAAAATGAACTTTTTTTATTAAAGAAGATGAATTTGTCATATTACAACGCACCGCTTACGAAAATATAGCATTCCGGGGAATCCACATAACGGCTAACGGGAATTTAGAAAAAGAAACGACGGGACGGAGGTGGTAGAACTAGCTAGAGGACCCGTTCACTTCGTTAAAAAAAATAATAATGAAGTTGCAAATGAATAATATTGGATCGTGTTTCTTGTGAGAGAATGTGTGATGGATGTGATGAGTGTGCTTTTCACTGCTCTTTTTCAAGAGAAAATTCCCTCTATGCCATAGAAAATTGTAGCTGTTGAGCTCTATACCATATAAAATTAAAACTTGAGCTCATTGCCATTGGTTGTAATTTTTGCTGAGCTCTATGCCATTGCCGTTACCTTCCGTGTTATTCTGCCGTTAGGTAGCATGGGCCCCGCACGTCAGTGGGTGGGAAAAGGAGACGGGCGCGGCCGCCTCCTCCGTGCCGGCTCGCGTGCCGGAGGGACGGGCGCCGAGCGCGTCCTCCGTGCCGTCCGCCTCCATCCCGCTCCCTCGTTTCCCATCCTCGCGCGCCGGAGGGACGGGCGCCGAGCGGCGGCACTAGTGCGAAGAAGGGAGCACGGCGAGCGGCGGGGGTGCCAGTGCCATGGAGCTGGGCGGGGTGGTGATGGACGCGGGCGGCGGCGGGGCGGAGCTCGGCCTGCTTGGCAGCGGATCTAGCAGGATGCTCAAGCACGGGCGGGGCAATGCGGCGGGCGCGGGGGGCGAGGAGCACGGGTGGGGCGCCGGAGGGACGGGTGTCGGCTCCTCCATGCCGGCCTCGCGCGGCGTAGGTGCCGGCTGCCATCACCGCCGCCTCCTCCATGCCAGCCTCGCGCGCGCGCCACAGGATGGCCTCGACCTCAGACAGCTCGCGCGCCGGCAACCTTCTGGCCGGATGCGACGCACGGATCTGGGGCCGCGCCTGGCCCCGGCCTCCCAGACAACGTGCGGCCTCCCTGGCTGGAGGCGGCAAGAGAGACCACCGACGCGATGGCCGGCCGGAGGCGGTGCACGGGCCTGGGGCTGTGCGGTGCGCCGGCCTCGTCGATGACGTGCGGCTCCCCGGCGAGGTCAACCTCCATGGCTGAAGGCGGGCGATTGGCGCGCCGTTCTCGGGCCACGTAGTCGTTCAGCGACGGACCGACGGCCTAGCAGGCGGTGCAGGGGCGGCCGCATCGACGACTGCGGCGGCGATGTGCGGCATGCTCCGTACGCGAGCCGAGCAGGCCCTTTGCGGGGATGAAGAGGAAAGGTTTTTTCCCTGACTCACTGACACGTAGGGCCTACAATTACATATAACGGTGATGGATGGAATTAGTGACGTCAATGGCATAGAGCTCAACAAAAATTACAACTAATGGCAATGAGCTAAAGTTTTAATTTTCTATAGCATAGAGTTTAACAGCTACAATTTTCTATGGTACGGAGGGAATTTTCTCCTTTTTCAACGAAGAGAACAAAAGACTCAACATGTACCGTACGCATTATATTTCTGCCGTGCAGCAAACCGCGGCGGCGCATCGCGTGTTCAAATTAAATTAACTTGCAGCAGTACATGCTACCATCTAGAGTACGTACTCCACACTACTAGCTAGCTAGCTAGCTGCTTACCAGACAGAGCCAGCTGCGTGCTTGCATTGCATTCAAATAAAACAACGCTTAAATCACGCGTTGCTAGCTCTACCACCACCGCGTTCTGCGTGTACGACGATACGTGTACGGTGTACCGAACTGCTCGTTTTTCTCACGTGATAAGGCTTGCATTACTGTATTTTGCAACCAACGCAACGCGTCAGTGATAGTAGTAGTAGATCTGATTGTGCAGGGCAGTGTAATAGCTGCAGGTCGTGCCATCAAGAAACAACGAATCCAAGCAAGAAGCAAAATGGATATGCAGGAGAGGATCTGTCTCACTCTAACCTCGTCGTACTGAGCTGCTAGAGTGTTTGTGTTGGTGTAGTGGCTGAAAATAAAAATAAAAACTGATGAAATGCATATGCACACTAGAAATGCTTATTAAGGCCGTTCGGCTGGTAGATTGAATAGTATTCGACTGGTAGATTGAATAGTGTTGTGTGAGAGGCAATAAGTCGAGATAAGTAAGTTGAGATGAGCCGAACAGACTAACTCGGCCGGATGAAGCGGACACATCGGCTTGAGATCGAATTCATTGTGGTAGTTGTAGTTGATCGAATTTTGATCCCGCCCGTGACGACTCATTGCCCCAGATCTCCGTATGCACGTACACGTAGTATTCATTGTGGTCACGCACGGGTGGTCCGTCAACTGCGGAACATGGATGGATGGATTCCTAGTGCCGTAGTGGACTAGTGCACCGTATAGTATACACGGTACTATACCGTAGCTCAGTACTATGCGGTAGACTTGTTGATACGGCACAGCCCTCTCTACCGTCTAATTCGGTCGACCATGAAGGTCAAAGCGCGATTTTTTTTTATTTTTTTTTTCAATTTGCAAAATTATACTACCATTTTGAAATTTTACAAAATTATACCACCAATGCCGTGAGTCACGGCGGATAAGCTCAACCGCCGTGGGCCACGGCGGCAAGAAGCCTAAACGCCGTAGCCCACGGCGGTTGGGCGTACCGCCAACGGTCCGATGAGGCTGTGGGCCTGCGGCAGCTTACCGCCGTGGGCCACGGCGGTAGGACTTGCTACCGCCGTAGGCCACGGCGGTAGGTCCTAAACGCCGTGGCTCACGGCGGCTGGCTCACCTATATAAAGGGGCGACGGCGCCCGCCGTCGCCCACCCCTACCGCCGCCGCAACCCCTCTCTCCCTCTCTCAGGTACGTTTCTTTCTTTTTTAATTAGTTTAATTACCGTAATTAGTGTAGAAAATTAGATTTTAGTTTAGAAAATTTAGAAATTAGTTTAGAAAATGTGGATTTTAGTTTAGAAAATTTAGAAATTAGTTTAGAAAATTTGAAAATTAGTTTAGAATATTTACATTTTAGTTTAGAAATTGTAGAAAATTACTTTATGTTGTTTAGAAATTCTAGAAAGTTAGTTTTTCTGTTTTAGAAAATGTAGAAACTTTAGAAAAATAGTTTCCATGTTGTAGAAATTTACTTTATCTTGTTTAGAAATTCTAGAAAATTATTTTTTCTGTTCTAGAAAATGTAGAAAAATAGTTTCCATGTTGTAGAAATTGTAGAAAATTACTTTATCTTGTTTAAAAATTCTACAAAATTACTTTTTCTTTTCTAGAAAATGTAAAAAATGTACAAAAATAGTTTCCATGTTGTAGAAATTGTAGGAAATTATTTTATGCTGTTTAGAAATTTTAGAAAATTACTTTTTTATCTAGAAAATGTAGAAAAATAGTTTCCATGTTGTAGAAATTGTAGAAAACTACTTTATACTGTTTAGAAATTCTAGAAAATTACTTTTTCTTTTCTATAAAATGTAGAAAAATAGCTTTTCATGTTGTAGAAATTGTAGAAAATTACTTTATACTGTTTAGAAATTCTAGAAAATTACTTTTTCTTTTCTAGAAAATGTAGAAAACGTAGAAAAATAGTTTCCATGTTGTAGAAATTGTAGAAAATTACTTTATACTGTTTAGAAATTTTAAAAATTTACTTACTTTTCTAGAAAATGTAGAAAATTAGTTGATCAGTTCTAGAAAATATAAAAAATGTAGAGATTACTTTATATGATTTTTTTAATTATTCATTTAATTTTTGTATGCAGCTGCAGCTATGGATCAGGCTCGGGCTGAGGCTCAGGCTCGGGCTGCGGCGTACGTGACGCCCGAGTTGTTGGAGGCTCAGGTCGACCCCAGGCACCGCTCGTACCTGTCCGCCGTCCTCGGAGAAGACCTTGGACACGTACGTTCTCGCACTACGCGGACGTTGTTGCCGATCCACGACCGTTGGGTTCCCAAGTACGTGAATTTACCTTTGTTATATGTACATTTATTTATTCTTTTGTTATTAACTAATAAATTTACCTTATTTGTTTCAGGCTACGCTGCAGGACTGCTGCCTGTAGCGCGGTTAGTCGAGGGGGACAGGCTGCGGGACGCGATTCCTCGTAAGGATCGCATCACGCGGTTCTAGTTCGACTTCTCCCTCCTCTGCGTGCTCCTGTACCACTAGAGGCCGGAGACCCACACGTTCCACTTCACCGTCGACGAGATGACGGTGACTCTTCAGGACACGTCCCTGCTGATGGGCCTACCTTGTGAGGGCGAGCCGATGGGCCCTGTGGACATCTCGACGGACTGGCGTACCGAGTTCCTTGCTCGGTTCGCGAACGTTCCTCAGAACGATCGCGCCCCCGCCGCGTACCACGAGTTCACGAACGCTCACGGACCCACCTTGAGCTGGTTGCACCAGTTCAGCGTACGTACCTTCACCTTATGTTTTTCTTCGTTTTTGAATATATGGAGACAATGTTACTAACGTTTGATTTTGTTTGTGTAGGCTAATTACTTGCCAGATGACGCCGAGGACGAGACAGTCGACAGGTTCTTCGAGGCGTGCCTGTTGTGGCTGTTTGGGTTCGTCTTGTTCTGCAGTTCGCAGGGAGACGCGTTGTCGAGGTACTTGCTCCCCCACGCTCGGAGGATCGCCGAGGCGCCTTTGGACGCGGTGCCCCAGATCAGTTGGGGCAACACTGTTCTTGCCTGCATGTACAGGGGCCTGTGCTCGGGGGTGCTGAGGGGTCGTTCTGACCAGACGATCCTTCTCGGCTGTCCTCTTCTTCTTCAGCTCTGGTGCGACGAGCGGTTTCTTATTGGTCGACCCTGCGTCTCCCACGACCCGTACGAGCCCCTGCCAGAGGGTCACGACCCCAGCGACCGTTTCACCATGGGATCGCTCTGGTGACTCCAGACGGTAATTTCCTAATTTTTACTTTTCATTTGTCTCTCCATGTTGTCTAGTTTGGTCAATTGACATTTTGTTTGTATGCAGACCTCGTACGCTCACGAGCAGACGAAGAGGTCGTACAAGGACTTCGTCGGACAGTTCGACTCTCTGACGGACGCGGACGTCAGGTGGACGCCGTACTCAGAGGCGGCTGTCGCGGGCCGCGCACCATAGGGCCTCTCTTCCTTTTGCTTCGAGACCAGCACTACTGGAAGGCGAAGACGCCCCTGGTGTTCGACATGTACGTGGAGGAGTACGCCGTCCACAGAGTGATGAGGCAGTTCGGCTTGTACCAGGAGTCGCCTCTGCCTGTGGTGCACACTATTTCGGCGGACGTCCATAGGTGAGTTCTCGTCAATTTCTAAATTTAATTCCGCGTTCAAAGATTTAGCCGCTGACGAATATGTTTAATTTGTGTTAGGTGGTCTCAGAGGGGAGTCCCGGGATGTGTTTCTTGGGTTGCGAGGGTGCAGCCGTACGTGGACGGTTGGACTACCGCGGCGGAGAATGTCATCACCGAGGACCGGCCGCACGACGACACGGCATGGGAGGCGTACATCCTGTGGTACACCCTGAGGACTCGGACGCGTGTGATGTTCGTTCCAGCACAGGCACCAGCGCCGGTTCCGGACGCGGCGAGGGTGATCGTTCCTGCTGCCACCTACCCGGTGCAACGGGATCAGCACTACGACTCCGCGGTGAGTTTGAAAATGCAAGTAATTATTCTTACGGTACTAAACATTGCAACATTTACTGATAATATCTTTTGCAGTACGACGTGATTGCGGACCTCTCGCATATTCTAGCGGAGTCGAGGGCGAGGCTGCACCTCATGGCCCACCAGGATATCGAGCAGACGTGGGATAGGATGCAGGGTATCACCACGAGGTTCCTTACCGCGGTCAACTACCGCGGTAATCCGGTGCTACCACTGTTTCCACGGTACTCCCAGTCGTCCTCCAGCTCCGCCTCGACTGGTCGCTAGCACCAGGCACCGTCGTCGTCGTCACGACCAACCTTCCCGGCCACTTTCTACGCGCCGCGCCCTCCGGTGCATCCTACCCCCTGGAGGATGCATCCCAGAGCAGCAGCAGCACCAGTACCACGAGGACCTACAGCATCACCGGTACGAGCACCACTAGTAGTACCACCAGCAGTTGTTCCTTCCTCGTCCACTAGCACTGCTGTTCGCACAGGTAATGACCACAATTATATCTCTAACTATATAACAATACAAAAATCTATTAATTATGATTCATGATTTAATTATGTTATTTGTTCCAGATTTTGTCGGCACCGGCGAGCCTTCTGACTCCACCCCAGACGACCTGACGGGAGGGTTCGATGACTTCGACCTCGACGACTTCGACTTCTTGCACGGTGGGTCGACGCAGGAGGAGCTCAGAGGGTCGCAGCTGGGAGGCGCGCCAGCCACATGGACACAGGAGGGAGGATGCACGTAGGCAGGAGGGTCGCAGCTACAAGGCGCGGGACCCACAGGCACACAGGCGAGCGGGTTGCCAGGGTTGTCCCACCAGGTTGCAGGGTCACCGGCGGCGATGGCGACACCGGATGCCGCTGCTGATGCTAGGCGTCGGCAGATCCACCCACCTGACCCGTTGACGTACCCTCGCGACCAGACGCGGGCCGCAGCGCGAGCAGACAGGCTGCACAACAAGAAGAGGCGTTGCTAGATTAGGATGACTACTTTGTATTATGTCAGCAGCACTCTTATTTGTGATGATGACTACTTTTTATTATGTCACTTTGCTTTTCGTTATTACCTCCTCGTTTTCTGTGTCATAAAGTTAAAAAAACTTTGCGACCGCCGTGGGTCATGGTGGTAGGTTCCAACCGCCGTGGCCGACGGCGGCTGCCGCGCTTATATAAAGGGCGATGGCACCAGCCGTCCCGCCCCATCCTACCGCTGCCTCCCTCTCCCCACGGGCTGCTACTCCCTCTCAGGTAAGTTTCATCTCTTTATTTATTTTATGTAATTAGTTCAATTAGTTTCAAATAGTGTAATTAGTTTAGATATTTTATAACAGTAACTAGAGATGTCTACTGCTGCTGCCGGAGGGGGTGAGGATGGTAATGGTGATCGTGATTTGTCACACCACAAGGGGGAAAACACAAATACACCACCTGATCCGAAGAAAATGAGCACGTTGGAAAGAGGTATGCTTCGTTATTTGCAAGAAAAAACTGCAGATGCCATTGCAAGAGGAGAGGAACCTCCTTGGGATGCTCTTTATGCTCCATCAGACATGCATCATTATTTGCAAGAAAAAACTGCAGATGCCATTGCAAGAGGAGAGGAACCTCCTTGGGGTGGTCGTTATGCTCCACCAGCAGACCCGTGTGTTGCTAATCCACCTACTATAAAAGCTATCAAGAAAGCTAAACCTTCGTCGTCACATCGCAAGAATGGCTGAAGTTTGTCATTTTGTATGATGTTGTAGTCTTTCCTGCAGTGCTGTAATATTTGAACTACTATTTCATTTGAATCATGGTACTGTAATATTTGAGCTGGATCTTATTGTGATTGTGTTCTCAATAATTGAACCATTATTCCTTAATTTTCTTTTTTTCCTTTCATAAAGTAAAAAATAAATAAATGACCTTAACCGCCGTGGGTCACGGCGGCTGATCCTAACCGCCGTGGGCCACGGCGGCTAGGGCAAACCGCCGTGGCACGTGGCGGTTAGGTCTCACCGCCGTGGAGTCGCCCCAAACGCCGTCAATGCCCTTCAACCGTCGTGGGTCACGGCGGTTGCATTGTAACCGCCGTGGCGTACGACGTTTAGTCCAAAACGCCGTGCGCCACGGCGTTTACAATGCAACCGCCGTGGCCCACGACGTTTACAATGCAACCGCCGTGACCCACGGCGTTGGTGGTATAATTTTGTAAAATTTCAAAACGGTAGTATAATTTTGCAAATTTAAAAAAATATATAAAAAAATTCTCAAAGCGCACGCATTTCCATCCAGGTCACACTACGGCCCAACCTCAGCGACCATCTCACCTCAAGAAAGCCCAATAGTCTCCGCCTCTCCAGCGATTTCAGACCACAAACAAATCCGCTGCTGCTATTACAGTACTTCGGTCGGTGGTAATCGGTACAACCATTTGTGGGCTTGTGGCCATGTTCTCCGATGACCATTCATGCATGATGGTATCGTGCGCAGGGTTCATCGTACCGAATCGGAGGGTCGAACCGCCGCCCTCCGGTACCGGTATACCGCTCGGTATACCGCGGAAACCGCTCAAAACCGGACAAATTCGAAAAATCAAATTTGAACCCCCGTTCATTCGGTACGGATCGGTATACCGAGCGGTTTGAGCGGTATGCCGGTCGGTTTCAGTGGTTTACCAGTGAATTAGGCTAAATTACCGGCTCAATGAAAAATTTAGCATGTTTTCGAATTTGAATTGAAAATTTGAAAAATAAAAGAAAAATTCCTAAAAAATATTTCAAGGTGCGTAGAATCTAATGGTGTCAAAATTTTTGAAATATTAGTGCATTTAGTATTTTTTTTGCGGGCATTAGAAGTTCAACCGGACGAATTTTTTTCTTTTTCTTTTTTGGTTGAACTTCTAATGCCCACAAAAAATACTAAATGAACTAATATATGAAAATTTTTGACACTATTAGATTCTATAAATCTTGAAGTATTTTTAGGAATTTTCGTTCCATTTTTTAATTTTTTGAATTCAAATTCAAAATTTTTGAAACCCACCGGTGTGAACCGGTACCGGCCACCGGCGGTACCACCGGTAACCGCGGTATACCGGCCGGTTCACACCGGTTCGGTGAACCCTGATCGTGCGTGACTCGTGTTGGACTAGTAGCGTGGTGTTGTCGTGTTTTGAGTGTTCATTTGAGTTCCTTGTATTTGGGTTATTGTTTTTTTTCCTTTGTTGTATTGCTCAATCTAAATCTTCAATTTCTTTTTATATACTAATTAATCAACAGCTCTCCTGCCTAATTCGTTCAAAAAAAGATTTTCTACAAAGATGTTGCCGGAGGCGGAGAAGAAAGACCAGAGCCTACAACTCATTGAGAAGATGTGCTTATTACAATTACAGCCAGCTCAGAATCATCCTCCTTTGCATTAGTTGTCAATTCTAACAACCAAACTAGTCATTCTTCGACTTTTTTTTTTGCTCCCCCCCCCCACCTAACCACTGCTCTGCTACTTTGATTTTTCATATGCTACTACCATATACTCCCTCCGTCCCGCAAAGAGTGTCCACTTTGACTTTTTCTAGTCAAACCATCTTTTGTTTGACTAAGTTTATATAAAAATATATCAATACTTTTGATGTCTAACAAGTTTTATTAGATTCATTATGAAATATATTTTCATAGCATACCTATTTAGTGTTATAAATATTCATATTCTTCATTACAAACTTAGTCAAACTTCAAATAGTTTGACTGTGAAAAGTCAAAGTGGACACTCTTTGCGGGACGGAGGGAGTATAAGACAAATGACATTAAGGCACACGTACCAAGGCATTTTTTCATCGTTAATAGGAGTATTATCTACTACCAAGCTTCTTCTTAAAGCTTTATAAGATGATGTATTATGGCGTGCCGCCACTTGATTCTCATCATACTCCGAGCGTATTCTGTGAATGGCCGATGGTTATTGGTATTCCTTTTTTTCTTAGGTAACCAAGGTCTTTTCTTTAACCTCTAATAGCGATGAACTCAAAAGGCTATTTATCAATTAGGAAATAAAATGTTGGTTGTAAAATTACCACTAATCATAAGTTCATAAGAACAAGCACGATGCATTGGTTCGCATGAACAACTATCATCAGTCATCGAGTTATATGTAGCTTTCTTCAAAATTCGAATAGGAACATATGTGGTTAAATTTTATCTTCAATTTATTCCCGAATATATGTGTGTAAGTCACTATAGTGCTTTTTTTCCTCAATGGTGAGTTTGGCTATGGATCATGAGAATGAATAAGAAATTAGAGGAAGGGCGTCAATGCTACTTGTTATTTAGTGGAAATAGGAGTTTCACTGGAATGGTAGCGAGGATTTTGCGGGCCAATTCCCACCAATCTCTTAAGGGGAGGAACGCTAAACTGGTAATTGTTTGTAAAAAAAATGCATTTCATGTGTAGTTTTTTGGGAATGCTTTAAGTTGGATTTTATTGTACTAAAATTAATCAATTTACCATTTATAAATCCGCACATGAAACTGAGGATACACTTTATCCAAGATAATTTATATCACATTAATTCTCTCCCTTCAGCTCTCACGCCTAAGTTTTGTGGAATGACTCCCACCAGTCTCTATCAAGAGGCAAGGGTGGTAATTGGATCAAAATTATATTTGAAGTGGAAGATTCATTGTTCAATGTTGTAGTAAATAGAATTGAAACTTATGATTTGGCCCACTTTTCTGTGATGTGAATAATGAGAGATGGATGACTGAATTTTAATTATGTTTCGAAAGTAACATATTTGTTGTGATCAATATTTTCACGGTTTTCTTAGACCATTCTTATGTAGCTCAATAGTATCATCTGGTTATGATAATTGCCATGTAAGTATCACAATATTTGTCACTATTTGGTTTTAGTAGACATATTATTATTTGAGAGCTCTTTAGACATATACTTTGACCATCAATTTCTCTTACAATATATCATGACATAGTTGTGGTAAAAATCAATATGTATTGCAAGAAATATGGAGCTATTCATACAATTTTATACAAAAGCATGCATATACTTTGATTTATTGTTCATCAACATTTATGATGTTTGGCTCACTAAAATTCTAATACACCTATTACAATACAAACAGAGGGATTAATTTTTTAATGGCTTGCGACTAGTCTTATGTTACTAATTTATATAATTTTTATGTTTATAGTTAAGTTTTAAAAGGTTTGGCTAACAACAATTTTAAATAACTTGGGAAAATCAACATAATATGGCACCTGAAAACTGAGACAGCTGAAAAAAATAAAAAATAAATAAATCTGAACTCTAGACGCATACAGAAGCAATTTTTCTCTTTTTTTCCCTCTTTTTTGAATAATGTTTTTTTTTTCTGTTTGAAAATGTCCTATCGGGAGGAGGTGAAGGAAAACCTCTGCTCGCTCGTTGAGCCGTTTGGTCCCGTCTCCGCCCACCAGAGAAACCCTAATCCTCTTCCCCCCTCCCTTCCCTCCCCCCACGAAGCCGCCATCGCCATGTCCTCCCCGTCCGTCCCCTCCGCCCCGGGCGGCTGCGGCGGCGATCGCTGCGCCTCCGGCCGCGACGCCTGGCCGCTGTACCACTTCCGCCACGAGGGCGTCTTCTGCCGCCTCTGCTCCTCCTGCGTCCTCCTCTACAACCCCGCCGCCTTCTGCTCCGCCTGCCTCCACCTCCTCTCCACCACCGACGCCGCCGCATCCGCTCCCGCCGGCGACCCCTCCGTCGCTCCGCCCGGGCCCACGGCGCCCTGCTCCGTCTGCGCCCTCTCCGTCGCGCACCTCTCGTGCGTCCCGGGGGACCCCGCGTCCTTCGTCTGCCCGCCGTGCGCCGCCTCCGCGGAGAACATTGACTTCTCCTTCACGCCCGCGCCCCCCGCCGGGGGCGGGGGCCGCCGCACGCTTGACGAGCGTGACGCGCGGGTCCTTCTCGTCGCCGCGCGCCTCGCGCACGACTCCATCAGCCGCGCCGCGGCCGCCGCCCGCCAGGAGGCGGAGCGCCGCGTCGCGGAGGCCGCCGCGGCACGGAAGCGCTCCCGCGAGATGCTCGACGCCGCGTTCCGCGCGCTGGAGGCGGAGGCCAGGGAAGTCAAGATGAGGCCCGCCCCCGCCCCCCAGCCACCCAAGAAGAAGACCCCGAAGAGCACCGAGGCGAACAGGGACAAGGACAGGCTGCTCAAGCTCAACGCCATGCAGCAGCCTGCTCTGGCGTTCGCCGCCGCAGCTGCTGCGGCAGCAGCAACATCGATGCCATTGCCCACGCCGTCACCATCCAGGGAGGTGAAACAAGAACCACAAGGTGAGCCAGCACACAATGAATCACTGCAAATGGGGATCCAATTTATTACTCTGTTCAATGATTGGTGTGAAATTTTTGCAGGTTCCGTGCCGCCGCTACCAAGAGAGGATCGGCCAGTGCTGTTTGGGACCTTGCAATCGTGAGATTGGGGGGACACTGTGATCTGCTTCTTCCTATTCCTGTTCTGATCAACCGCGTCTCTGTGCAGTTAAACAATCTGAGGAGAAACTGAAATCGCAGGGTATCCTCATTTCGGAGTCTTCTTCCTCATTTCAGAGTCTTCTCACCGTAAATTCTATTCTTGGCTTGACATGCTAGATGAGTCATATGTAGCTGGTCTGCATCTAGTATTCCGATTTGTTCAGTGAATGAATGTTGCGTGCTGAAACTCAACCAGGTGTTCAGTTACTAAAATTGTTGTTGATAATGCATTCAGTTCGTCATTGATGGAACTGGATTGGGAAGATATGAGTGCCATGTACTAATTAGACTGATAGTTGGGTTTTGGAATGGTGAGCAGATTCTTGCACTTCCATTTCCGTTGTCGGTCTTCATTGTAGATGGACAGAGCGATTGCTTTGTTGGTAGAGGGGGGTTTGCAATCGCACTTCCAGTGGCCACCCAGATTTAAGTGGACACCAAAAGTGCTGGCATTAAATGAAAATGAAAGAGATTGAGGTGTTTGTGGAATGCAATTGTGTTTATAACTTTTTATATATGGACCTCCCCAACTTTCAGTACGTACACACCACTTGTGAGTTCTGTCTTATATTAGTTCTTTCAACATGGAGTCATGAACCGTAATCTTATACAGCAATTTATAATGTACAGCAAATTACTAGTCAGTTCCAGCCACCCTTTGATTTGCGGAGAAGTAACAGGACCGGTGATTCAGTCCTCAGATCCCATGGCTGTAACTGTTAAGTTGTGCGCATGCATATCTCAAGTTCGATGACAGTTGTTGCCACAAGTTTGTGGAAAAAGATTTTTGCAATTTTATTGCCAATAATCACTGGGAATGCCATGAAACTGAAGCATAAAAGCAGATGCATCAGGCATACAATGGATATCTCCAGCTCAACTCTTGTGTATATCCCAGTTCATCTTACTAACGCGGAAATGAGCAATCACTCAAACAAGTTTCCCCACATATTAGTCAGGTGAAGAAATTTTATGAAGAACAAAATTACATAAGCACAACTGTAGTTTCTTTTTCTATTTCATTGCTGAATTAACTAGAGGCTCTGCCAAAATAGCTGCACAAGCCAAGATTGGGTTGGGACATACTCCCTCCGTCCCATAAAGAGTGCAATTCTAGTTTTTTTAGGACAGATTAGTGCTGGCACAAAAAGACTTCAATACCCTCATTTGTTTGCCACATGCGGTAAGTTTTGACATGCAAATCTGATTTAATCAATTAATTAGGAAAGAAATTAGATCTATTTTCTAGGATTGCACTCTTTTGTGGGATTTTTTTCAAATCTCAGAATTGCACTCTTTACGAGATGGAGGGAGTACAACATGAGCTTATTACATAAATGAGAAACAGAAGCAGAATTTGGAACCAAATGAACCTGCCAAACAACATCAGCTTGGCAGGTATTTCATTGCTGAATTAACCAGAGGCTCTGCCAAAATAGCTGCGCACAAGCCAAGATTGAGTTGGGACATACAACATGAGCTTATTACATAAATGAGAAACAGAAGCAGAATTTGGAACCAAATGAACCTGCCAACAACATCAGCTTGGCAGGTCTTGCTCCACTTCATCCAAAGCTTCAGCATCAGTGAACCCATTTCAATTTTATAAAATAATATGAGTGACACATCGATGTGCTACTGCCTACACCAAAATTCTGCATCATGTAAAGCTAAAAATTTTGAAGCAGGAAAAACAGGCCAAAAGCAAATCTAGAAGTCCTCGTCTTTGCCGGTTCAGTGTTATGTTGGTTCATCAGTCTCTGTTGTTCTCATGGCATGGTTCAATGCTCGTAGGCTTCATAACTTTAGTGGTTATGCTGCAAAAGAAGCAATTGCGTCCATCTCTTCTTTAAGCAGGAGTGCATCAATGAACACATCCAGGTTCTCCCCTTCCATGACATCTGCTATGGAGTGGTGAGTGACTCCAACACGATGATCTGTGACACGGCCTTGTGGAAAGTTGTATGTTCTGATTCGTTCAGACCTATCACCACTTCCGATCTGCAAACAAGTTAGGCCTTGAAAACCAGTAGTTAACTTGGCATGGGGGGAGCGAAATTTGAATTTGAGATTACCTGCTCTGATCGAAGCTTTGATCGGTCCATATGGAGTCTTTGCCTTTCAATTTCATACAGTCGCGCTCGGAGAATTTTGAGAGCTTTAGCCTTGTTCTAGTGATAGTGAATTATAAAATTAGCATACCGATTTCTTCTATAATCAACAGGACTTGAACAAACTCAGTTCAAATATTGCAGTTGTGCTAATGACAGCAAGGCTATGAAGAAATGAGTAGATAGAGATGAAAAAACGTGAAACTGAGCTCAATGAAAACAATATGCTATAAAATTTTGTTGATGATGTTCGCAAAATCTTACCATGTGCTGTGATCTCTCATCTTGGATTGCAACCACTGTTCCGGTAGGAATATGAGTTACCCTGACAGCACTGTCAGTTGTATTAACAGACTGACCGCCAGAGCCACCTGCTCTGAAGGTATCAATTCTCAGGTCCTCATTCCGCAGTTGGACATCAACCTACATTTTCAGAAGAAAGTGATTTTGCTATATCCAAAAAAGAATGGGAGAAAAGGCAATCATAAAATGCTATATCCAATTCCAACCTCATCAGCTTGAGGAAGAACGGCAACTGATACAGCACTAGTGTGCACCCGTCCAGATTTTTCAGTCACTGGCACTCGCTGCGATGAACAGGTTATGTTAAGTAATACAAAGTCCAAGTAGGTAAATATGATTGATATTATAATTAGGGGCATCTGTGTTCATACCCAACTATTCACAATGCGATTTTGCCCCTAGTCTGGTTAAAACAAGAGCAAATACACAAAAACCAAGGGCAAAATCACATTGACTTGTGAATAGATGGGGGCAAAATTGCAAAGTTCAAAAAAATAGGGGTAAAAATACAATTGCATTTCAAAGTAGGGGCGAGATCACCAAAAAAAAAGTGCCGTTATTGTACCTGAACTCTATGAATGCCACTCTCAAACTTTAGTTTGCCAAATGCCCCGGGACCTGATATAGTTCCACTAGCTTCCTTCGTTGAAATGAATAACAGTAGGTCAGGAGTTTGAGAGCTTCCAAATCTTGGAATGGTTGTAACATTTATGCTACAATGAAAAAACAAAATACATATATACAAACAGAAGTTGGGAAACACCAACAAAGGTTGTACCTTGTATCCTTTCACAGCAGACTCCATTATGCCAATGACATCAAATTTCCACCCATTCTTCTGGGCATATTTCTCGTACCTATAACGTAGAAGAATTGAGTTTTAGTAACATAGATTCAAGACCACACACATTTTGCTCCGGAGCAAGGCAACCTACATTCTGAATACATCCATTGCAAATAAAGATGCCTCTTCTCCTCCAGTTCCTGCCAAATGATATTATCATCAATGGCCCAATAACAGAGTAAAACTGGAAGGATGAATTGTGTTCATGAATGTACAGGGCAAGCTCTGGCTTACCTGCCCGCACCTCCAATATACAGTCCCTCTCATCTGCTTCATCTTTTGGAAGCAACGATCTAAACAGTTCATGTTGCAACCGTTTCTCCTCCTCAAGAGCCTCAAGTAGCTCCTCAGCTGCCATCTCACGCATGTCTTTCTCTTCACCGGCATTTGTTACCAAAGATTTCAAGCCCTCAATTTCCTACAAACAAATATAGCCTCGTTCGAATCACTGACAGTTCATAGGGTAGGTTGCAGCATGTAAAAAGTTGTGACCGTATTGCTACCTCCTGTTTCGATCTCAGCTCCTTGATCTGCTCCATGGTGCTCTCTAGCTTGCGGAGCTCCTTGTTAGCCCTCGAATACTCTTCGGGAGAGGCGGCTGGCTGTCTTCATTAACACCAAGTCACATCAAGGCTATTGGGGTAAGGATATCCTTACACAATGATGAATCATGTGTGCCATTTCTTGCTTATATTTTGGAGCACCAACGAGGAGCTCGCTAAATTGCTAATCCGAAATTACCTGGTTGATTTGCTCCTGGAGGTATGCGGTCTTCAGCTCGATCAACTTCATTCTCTGCTCCATGACCCCCACCAGGTTCGCAGGAAGCTGCTGGCTTATCTCTGATGCGAAAAAACAAGGAGGGCTAAAACGAGATTTCCAGTGTGCTCTGCTCTTCTCGCAGCAGCTTAAACGTTACAAGACAAGCAACAGAAAAGGGAGCCAACTTTCGAGGTGATAAACGACGCAATCATACTATCGCGCACTTACTCGGAGTTGAGAAAGCAAGGAGCAAGAAGGGGAAGGGGAAAGGGAAGGGGAGAGATGCTCACCGGCGGTGGAGTAGAGCCGCGGAGGAGGGCAGGGACGCCTCCAGGTTACGGGAGGCGACGCTGCGGCGGCAGACGGGATGTGTCGGAGCCGTCGGAGCGCGGCCAGGGCGCCGCCGCCGAATCGGCGTACGTGATGCTGCATCGCGGCGGCGGCGGGAGGACCTGTGCTGTTGCCTTCGGGTTCGGCCGTTCGGGTTTACCACTAGAAAGCGCCTCTTACATGATATTTACGTATTTTACTAAATTCCGCCTTCTGCGTCTCTTGTAGATCATGGGCTTTAAGGAAAAGGCCCATTGTAAGCCCGGTGCTCACTCACTCTCTTCTGCAAAGGTCCATTGTAAGCCCAATCTCCTTTAAAAAATATCTAATCTATCCGAAATGAAATTTGCCTTTTTTCGGTTCCTCGTACAGCCCGTAACTCATACCGTCGTCAGTAAAAAAAAATCATTGAAATGCGGATATTGATGTATGCCACCAGAAACAAACCATTTATTTGATTTCACATTCTGTTTGACATCGGTGACTACTACTTTGTTTACACTGCATGACCCGACACTATTTTATCTTCCCACCTATTTCAGGCGAACTGTGATCCTACTTACAGTACAACCGTTACTAGCTGCATTGCAGCTGAACTGCTTCATCTTCCCTAGATCTCACGCTACACTACACCACAGCAGGGGGTGCAGCCTTGGTCACAATGCCACCAAAGGCGTTGCGGACCGATTGTCCAACCTCACAAGATCATCGGCAACCGGCTGTGTCCTGAAGATCTGCTCCATCTTGAGCACACCCAGGTCACTGCCGATCCTCTCGCAGAGCTGCAGATACATTTCAAGAAGAAATATCACTCAGCCACGAGCTCTGAAGATGTTTCTTCCTACAGTCACAGTGAAGCCATGGACATGACAGGAGCAGTTTCCTTACCTGTCTGTAGAGTTCAGGGTCTCCATGGGACTTCTTGAGCTCTACAACGTACAAAGAGGGGGCAAGCTCAAACACCTGGGATCACAAATAGCACACCACTTCATTGTTAGCCTATCTCCATACATCTCAGGGTTTTTTCCCCTTGAAAAAAGGGGACATTTTACCTCGGTGCAGACAAGAAATGAGGCAGAGTTCTTAGGATTCTTTGTTCCGGTGCAGTTTCGCGTCACTTTGAGCTGAAAAAAAAAATCACATGCACGTCACTGATAGTTCGTTGGATACACTACTGGAATGCTGGTACGATTACAGTGTTTTAGCTGATGAGAGGCCTGTACTAACCTTGCCGTGCCCTCTCTGTACTTGGAAGCCCATTTCGCTTGTAGAACGTTCAATCTTGTCGAACAAATCCTCGGGTGGATGTGTTGTTGTGAATCTGATCTTCCTTTGAGACACGCCCTGCAGCAAGTTAAAATAACTCATGGGGCAGAATTCAGTGTGAATGCCACTATTGTAGCTGTAGTGATGTTTCTTCAGATTGTATTGTTTTGATAAATATAATTTACATACCTCTTCCTCGAAAAACCCTGAAAGATCAAGGGCTGATGCCATTCCAATCAACTGAAAAGCGTTGATCTGATGAGTAGTCTTATCCGCAGGTGATTGATTAATTTCCTTCAGGACAAAAAATACAAAGGCAACCAAAATTTACCAATCAGTGGGGTTCAAATGTGTACAATGGACAATATTCAGGATATTGATGATTTCCGAGACAGTATGACCATATGCATATACCTCTTTGACTGGAAGAACTACATCAAGTTGTGAATCTTCATCATCGTTGCCGAAGGGAACAGCAGGAACATAATCCTTCTGGAACCATTCGTGAGTCTTGATCTCATCCATTGTGATCCGTTTCACTGGGTTGGGCTCAAGAATCCTCTGAAGAAGATTTTTTGCTCCAGTAGATAGGCAATTTGGGATCTGAGTGCCACCCTTGAAAATCTAGAACAAGTAAGGTCAATAGTAATGTCATTGAAGTGGCCTCAGAGAAGTGCTATAACTGAACAATAAAGACCATTCAGTTTTTATTCAGTTTTATCTTAATAAATACCTTCTGATAAAGAACAACAATATTCCGGTCATCAAATGGAAGGTATCCTACGAGCATCATATAAAGAATCACTCCACAAGACAAGATATCTGACAAGGATCCATCATATCCTCTATTCTGCAGAACCTGCAGGAATTTAGCACAAGAATTAGAAACTGTATATCAGAAGCAATTGTTTGGCTTAAGTGCTTTATGTCGAACTTTTACCTCAGGGGCAATGTAATTGGGGCTACCACATGTTGTATGCAGCAATCCATCATTCTGAAAGTCATTTGAATACAATGAGCTATCAATTTGATTACTTGAGAATCATTTTGAGATAGAAATCATCATACCCTGAGATGTTGTGGTAAAGCACTGAGGCCAAAATCAGAGATCTTGATATTGCCCTTTCTGTCAACAAGAACATTCTCAGGCTGTGAAAGATTAGCAGTTAAAAACAAAATGGTGTTAGAGAATATATAACCAGGCTGAACATATCGCTAACAAGTAAACGATACATGTCTAAACATTGATAGGAACAGTGTCATGAAAAAAAATAGAATGAGGAACATTTGGCACCTTGAGGTCTCTATGGTAGACACCCTTTTCGTGGCAATAGCTGACACCATCAATCAGCTGCTGAAAGAGCCTCCTTCCTTCTTGCTCCGAGAGTTTTCCCTTGATGGCCTTTCCAATAGCAGCAAAGGAAGCAACTTGAGGGGATCAGATGCCTATGGAACCAACTAACCGCATCTAACATGGAATTTATTCTGGAAAAAGGAAGGCGCAAGGAAGGGGCAACAAAAAGGTGAGGGTTGCAAGGGCTTACAATCCAGTTGAACAGTTCGCCCCCATTGACAAACTCAAGCACCATGTAAATCTTGGTTTTGCTAGCAGCAACCTGAATGAGTTAAATTCACATAGTTAGGAATGAACATCCTCTCAGCCGCCAACAGGACAAACACAATCAAATTAACAGAGGTTCGATGAAATAGACTTGAATCTGGATTCCGGACCAGCAAATTCGTCTGTCATGCTCTTTCGTTTTCAAGGAAATTAAAAAATTAGGATAAGGATGGAGCAATTGGCCCTGCTAGTCGGAAGTGGGAACTGGATGTGATAGTTGCTGACAGCTACACATGCAATCTTAGCTGCAGCGTTGCAAGCCAAATTTAAGTAATCCTAGCATAAATAAAGGTCCATACTCTGTATCATGGTTTTCTGCAATGATATGCTCACTGTGCTTGTTTCTTGCTTGTTTATGGAACTGAAAACATTTGCAGAAGTGTCCCCAATCAAGGATCAATGATGTGCCTAGAATTGAAGTGCCCCCGTTTTCAGTAATCAGTAGAAAGAAGCAATCACTGTCACTGTGACCCTTGCCCTGGACCTCAACGAGCGAATACTTGGGACTTGGTGGTGGGCACAGCAAGCGCCAAGCAGGTGCGGCCTCGCACGCGGGTGGAGCCCCTGGGGCAGGTGTCTGGGTCCTGGACGCTGCCAATTACTCCCCCGTCTCTAAATATAAGCATTTTTTCGATTTATGTGCATCATGTTTGACCGTCCGTCTTATTCAAAAAAATCATAAAAATATAAAAATAATTATGATATACTTAAAATATATACGATGATAAAATATGTCATAGCAAAATAAATAATATTTTCATAATTTTTTTAATAAGACGAACGGTCAAACGTGCACAGAAAAAGTCAACGAATGCTTACATTTAGAGACGGAGGGAGTATTTATTATTGGTGGACCCATAGCAGGACGGCGTGGAGCACCGAGTCCACCAAGTCATTTTACCCCGCTAGAAAGCCACGCCACGACGCATGGCCATAGCCCATAGATCTCGAGAACAAAAGCTGTTGCTCTGCCCCCACACGCCGGTCCCAGCGGATGGGCCAGGTTCGGAAAATTAAAGTGCTGGAGAAATATGTCGGCGATCGAATGAAATGGACCAATTTCCATCACACACAACCAATTTATAACAAAAGGAAAAAAAATTATGATGAAAGCGCACCTGTGACTAAAGTTACCCACAAAGTTTAATTTTCGATATACTATTCTTGATAAGGATGTCTCACGTGTATGGTGATAAGGTGAAGACAAGTAAAAAGGAATAGGTGGCAGCAAGTAGGAGTACTAGCCAACTAGTGCAAGTACTCCTCAGTAAGCAAATCCGATTACACGAAGGTAAAACTCATCCGTGTAGACACGCAGTAATTAGTGCGGGGAGGGTAGATTTAATTAATGCGGGGAGGGTAGAATGATGATAATAAATAAGTAAAGGGGCTTCTGGAACTTATCCCGGCCGGCCGGTAATCCGCCGTTTCGCTTCGTCAGCTAGACAGACGAGTCCCCAAAAATCCTCCATTTTTTTTAGAGATAGAATCGAAACATCTAGAGAACGAAGCTACGCAGCGGAGGGATCGATGGATCAACGCATGATCAGCGCTGGGTGGGCGAAACGATAAGGCGGAGGATCGGTCGATCGGGCTGGACACGGACCTCGTGCAGGCGGACGACGTTCGGGTGTCGGAGCAGCTTGAGCGTTGCGATCTCCCGGCGTATCTGGTCGCCGATGCGCTGGGAGAGGACGCGGGCGCGGTCGAGGATCTTGACGGCGAAGTGCGCGCCCGTCCCGCGGTGCCGCGCGAGCTTCACCTTGCCGAAGCTGCCCTCCCCGACCGTCCGCCCCAGCTCGTACGCGCCCAGCAGCCCGCGCTCGTCCGCCGCGCCGCCGCCGCCGCCGCTCACCATTAATAATCTCTGTAGTACTACTCCGCAGGCCGGAGCAACGGACGGGCGGTCGACAGAGGGCGCCCCCAACTGCGCACCTGCGCGCCAAGCGGAGGCCGCGAACCTCCCCGAGATTCCTGCCCGCTGCTTTCACTGGATGGACTGGGGCTCTGGTGACTGGTGGTTGGCTTGCTTGATTCGAATCTGGCGCGGCCGGCGTGCGCTGGGCGGGCGCGGGTCGGGGGAGAGAGGAAGGGGGAGGTCGATCGGGAAAATGGGTGGTGGTATTTATAGCACGTGCTCCCTATGCTTTGATCTGCTGCTCCTCTCCTCCACTCTCGTGTCATCGCGTGTGATTCATGGCCTTGTCATGTTCCTAACTTTTTATTCCTCCCTTTGCACAAACACGATGTGCTATGCGTACCCAGCACAAAGAGCACTAATCCAAAGCTTTCATTGCTTGTGTGTATAAGGTCTATATTATATAGTACCCCTTCTTAAATATATGACGTTTAAGATAAGAAAATTAATTTATTTTGAACTAATTTTCTTATCTTAAACGTCATATATTTAAAACGAAGGGAGTAGTATATAACTTCGATCATAGGGATCAATTTCTAGCTTCATAATAATTCTGCAAAGCTTCCGCATAATTTCCTAGACATAATTATTCAAAAGAACACTAGCTCGTCTGCTACCAAGCGTGACGCGATTGTATGATCCGAGCGAATCTCACGCAAGCAAAGCTTACCATTTAGGAGTTACAAACGTGTTTTCGATAACGTTACGTGGTGTGAACACATCACTTAGTGGATTTTCTTTTTGGAAGAAAAAAAAAGAAATTGGAATGCAGAGAGCACAACACACCCACTCTTAAGTCTTACTCTGAAGTCTTGTAAGACAATATGTCAATATGAGCATGCCGCCCATTTAAGTAGGTTTTTTTTCTTGTGAGAAAGATCCATTTTCATCAAAACATGCATGAAAGGAAAGAGTTAGGTATGTGGGATTTGATCCCATGGTTTCCTCGGAGACTAAGCAATAAAGCACAGCAAGTTTCTCTCGCGAAATCCTACAGATCCTTATTTTTTAAAAAAAAATCCTACAAATCCTCTCTGAAAACCATTCATTCGTTCATTCACTCGTCGAGAATATAATCGGGGTAGCCATATCAAAGGGGGAAGATTCTGCTGTTTCGCGTTCAAGGTTCTGGGGATGAGAAAGCAACAGATGGACGCCGGCGTCGTGACGACGACAGGGGCCCCCAACCGTCCAGGCACGCGGGCGGAGGGGGCAAATGTGGACGGCTCGGGCTTTCCCGTGCGGCCGTGCAATGCAACCAGCAGCCATCGCATTCTCTCGCGCTCGTCTCGTGTGCTCAAAGTCCCGAAACGCCCCCTCATTCTCGGCCGTGCAATGCAAAAGCAGGGGTAGTTTAGGGAGAGACAAATGTCGTGGCTGGGAGGGGAGTGATTGGGTCAGGATAAGAAGGTGAAGGTGTTGTCGGAGCGTGATGGCGTCGCTCTGTGGAATGAGATTCGCGTCTCGACAATTCAGAATACCAACCGATCGATGTTAGTCGGCACGCATAGACATACTTTTCCTTCTACCGTACCGTTCAAAAAGTGAATGAATGCTTATTGGAAAAAAAACAGTGTGTGAGTGAATTATTGGATCTTCTTTTTACCTGCCCAGTACCTATGGATCAAATTTTTCAGTTGTTTTTTATTTAGCCAACCATTGTGGGGACAACCAAAGTCGTTTCACGCTCAAAGACAACTAGATAGGGATGGAAAAAATTGTGCTGATAGGATGAGAATACGTCAACAAAATTATATGCTCTACTCGGGTCGGCAATATTCGACGTTAATTTTCAGCCTAAGTTTTGAACTAAAAGCAAACTAATTGGCCAGTTCGAAATGTAATAACGGACCGGAGGTGTCTCATGGCTTGATAGGTGCAATGCACGAGTCTACGTCGTCGCGGCTAAAGGCCAAGGGCTTTGGCTGAGGGAGGAGGGACTATGAGAGTCTAGGCAAGATCATGGTTGATTCGCATTGCTCACACGACATGAATGGCGCAAAAGTTGTGAAGAGAGGTAATGGAAACAAGTATTGTGTTGACAAAGACAAGGTGGAGTATCAGTGTGAACGCACAAGTTATATGGAGACATGATAGTAGATGCTGATGTTGACAAATTGGGGCGTCAGTGTGAGCTAATATGCGGCTAGAGCTCGTTACCCATTTTTGGTTGCATTGTGGACCATGCAGCTACTGTTGGTGACATGTGCCATAATTGGAAGCCTTTCCTTGGAAATACCTTTTTTTCTTCTTTTAGAGTTGGTCGATTTTTTTATTAAAAAATTGGCCAAAATTGACGTGCTAAGACTATCTCCAGCAGTTGTTGGATCTCCTGCCACATCCCCAAAATGAAGAGGAAATCAGTGCTGTAGCGCCTTCAGCAGGCGCTGCATCTCTTTCCTCATTTTGCGGTCGCAGCCTTCTCCACCCCATCCCTAAGGTTTCTCTCTCTTCTCCTCATCACTTTTGTCCTAAACGTCTCCTCCACCCCGCGCCCGCGGCTCCGTCCCCGTCTCCTCCACCCTGCCGCTCCGCACCTGTCTCCTCCATCTCCGCCACCCCCGTCGGACGCCTCCTCCATCTCCGCCACCCCCACCGGATCTGCTCCCCACCTCTCTAGGGCGCGCGGTCGCCGGATCTGCTCCCCACCACGGCGAGGACCAACGACGGAGCTGGAGAAGAGATCTAGGGTGGCGTCTCAGATCTCCGCCGTCGGCGCCGCTGGATCTCGGATCTCGAGCGAGTCGAGCGGTGCGACCCGGACGACACGAGACGGAGAAGGGGTCACCACGGAAGAGGTCCACGACGCGAGGCGGAGGCGGCGATGGTGAGCTGCTCGAGCTCCACCGCATACTCCACTCTCCCTGTCGAGCAGGGGCCGACGTGACGCCCTCTTCCTCGGCGGAGCCTCCTCCACCCCCACGGCCGCCTCCTTCCCCAGTTGCCTTCTCTTTCACCGGATCCGACCTCCTCCTCTTCCTGCGGTGACGGCGGAGCTAGTGCCAACTGGTGGAGCTGGTGGAGCGGGAGAAGCTGGTGGTGTGGGAGGCAGCGGTGCCCCTAGGGTTTTCCGGCCGGCCACAGGAGCCAACTGCCTGCGATGGGATGCGGCACGGGAACTGCATGCCGCTGGAAGATGTACATTTTTGCGGCGTCCATTCCGTCTCTTTTACGCATACATGCATTTTGAGGATGCAGATCGAGCATATTGCTGGAGATAGTCTAAGACAAACCTATTACACTACGGGAGCCAGGGTCTTCCCCGGGTGCCAGATGCACTCGGGGAAGCCTTCCCCAAGTGCAACTCTCGGGGAAGAGGGTTCGGGGAAGCGTTTCACGGTGAAGCCGCCTTCCCCGAGAGCTGAAAATCGCACACTCGGGGAAGGCTTCACCGAGAGGCGAGGAAGCACTCGGGGAAGATTTTTTGTTCTTTTTTTTTAAAAAACCCAAACCCGGCACTGTGTCCCCCTCCGGCCGGCCGCCTGGCACTGTGGCCCCCTCCGGCCGGCCGGCCGCCTCTGCGCCGTCCGCCCCTCCACCGTCGCCGTCTTAGATCCCACCCTTCCGCCGCCGCCCGCCTCTGTGCAGTTGCCGTCGCCGTCGTAGGAGGTCGCCGCCGCGTTTGACCGTCGCCGTCGCCTCGTGCCCTAGTAGATCCTGCCGCGCCCGGAGAAGGAGGCCGCCGCCTGGAGGAGGGAGTGGAGGCCGTCGCTGTCGGGGAGGGAGTGGAGGCCGCCGCCGTCGGGGAGGAAGTGGCCGCCGCTGTCGAGGAGGGAGTGGCCGCCGCTGTCGGGGAGGGAGTGGAGGCCGCCCGCCGTCGGGGAGGGAGTGGAGGCCGCCGTCGGGGAGGGAGTGGAGGTCGTCGGGGAGGGAGTGGAGGTTGCCGTCCTTGGGCCGCCGCCAGGGAGGGAGTGGAGGTCGCCGCCGTTGGGCTGCCGCCGGGGGAAGAGGGTTGGTGCGGCGGCGGATCTGAGGAGAGGGGGGTGGAGTGCGGCGGCGGATATGAGGAGGGGGGTGGGGTGCGGCGACGGATGAGAGGGGGGTGGGGGTGCGGCGGCGCCTGCCTGAGGAGGGTGGGTGGGGGTGCGAGGCGCGGGGTGGTTCTCTTTTATATGCTTAGGGTTTTTTAGTTGGGCCGGCCGGAATAAATGGGCCGCGGCCGGAATATATGGGCCAGCCGGTGAGCCTTTCCCGAGTGCCGTGTGCCTGGCACTCGGGGAAGGGTCTCTTCCCCGAGTGCCAGAGAAGGCACACGGGGAATTAAATTTTTTTAAAGTTTTTTTTGCCTTATTTTTTTGTGAAACCATCCCACATTATTTGAAACTCCTTGCTCAAATTTGGAGTAATTTTGAATTTTTTGGTATATTTCGTTAGTTTTTTTTTCATTTTGTTGAATTTTTTTAGCATACTTCAAATTTGAACTGCAGGTGCATGAAATAATATAATTTGGTGGTTCAAAAAATGATATTTAGTATATTTGGTGTATATTGAGGTCTTATCCAGGAACTCTTATGAAATGTCGAGCATCTTGTTGCCGTAACATGACGAACAACTTGCAGGAAAAGTGTTTGTAAATTATATAAAATCCGAACGAAGTCCGAAAATCATGAAACTTGTCTGGGTGTCATGTTATGGCATGTAGAGGCTGTATGGAAGAATTGAGAAGATTTTCAGCAAGTTGGGACGTTGGATGCCTAAAACCCAGACATCTCCGTGTGTGTTATCACTTGATCACACGTGGAGATGTCTCGGTTTTAGACATCTGACGTCGCAACTTGCTCAAAATCTTCTCAATTTTGTCACACAACATCTACATGCCATAACATGACACCCAGACAAGTTTCATGATTTTCGGACTTCGTTCGGATTTTATATAATTTACAAACACTTTTCCTGTAAGTTGTTCGTCATGTTACGGCATCAAAATGCTCGAAATTTCATGTGAGGTCCTAGATACGGCCTCAACATACACCAAGTATAATGAATATCATTTTTTTGAATTAAGAAATTTCATTGCTTCATGCACCTGCCGTTCAAATTCGAAGTATGTAAAAATATTCAACGAAAAGAAAAAACTAATGAAATATACCAAAATAATTTAAAATTATCCCAAATTTGAATAAGAAGTTTCAAATAATATGGTATGGCCTCACAAAAAAATTGAAGCAAAAAAACTAAAAAAAAAATTCCCCGAGTGCCTTACACTAGCACTCGGGGGAAGAGACCCTTCCCCGAGTGCTAGGGGAAGACACTCGGGGAAGAGGCTTGCTTCCCCGAGTGCTAGGTAAAGGCACTCAGGGAAGAGTGTTTTTACAATATCTCTATTTTTTCCCACCACTTTTCGTCCGCGAGTGCCTCTCTTCCCTGAGTGTCATGAACTCTACGATACTCGGGAAAGTCTCTCTTCCCCGAATGCGTTTCTTCCCCGAGTGGCCCAGAGCACTCGGGGAATTTCCATTCTCCGGTAGTGTTAGTACTACTATGGAAGAGAATGATAAACTGTGCATTTATCACATCACCATCTAGACATTTAGTAGTGACAAATCCGGTACACAAACGTAAGGAACTTGTTCGTCGGTAACCTACTGTTCCTAGCAAGCGTCATTAACAAGGGAACAGAGAAGATACTGTATCTGGATGCCACGTGGGGCACGTGGAACGGATGCACCCGATCGCGTCGCGTGGCATCTCTTTTCCTTCTCTACTAAACAAGGCCTAAACTCGGAAGTCAATGCCTCGATGCATGATGGTACGCAAATCGTGAGGGGTTGGTTCCAGAAATTAGTGCAGTGCAGGATCAGGCCCAGCAAGATCGGATCAAGAAACTGATGTGATCACACGTAGTAGTGTACTATACTAAAAAGATTACAAACATCCACGTGATATGTTATTGATTGGTACTAAGATTTTGAATTCTCCTAACCTATTCTGTTGGAAGTAATAATGCTCATAACCGCATATACTAGTATATATCGATATTTTAATGAAGCACGATCGAGTTGGTATCTTGGGAATTATGTGCTGTTGTAATCGATAGAGGTTGATCGAGAGGCACGTGTGGTTTCAGCTAGACACACGCCGATACCTCGGCATCTTTTGTTAAAAAAAAAAAACCCCACCAGAATGGAAAGCATCGACACATCGAGCGAGCCGCCCCGCCATGCATACATGACCGCAATCTCCGGCTAAAGTCGTCGTTGGCGACGGCGACGGCGACGGCGTCTCAAGTGAAATCTCTGCTGTCTCGTGTGAAACCGCGTCAGTATCACACAGTGTGCGTGCGTTCGTGAGCTACAGAAAATCCGGCCCACACCAGACCACCATCTCTTTTTGGGCTTAACTTTTGACATGGCCCATCAGACAGAGAGCCCACGTACACCCGGCGGCGCCTGAGTATGTGGCCCATAACTGACTTTTGACGCGGTGGGCCTAAATGTTACTACGACGAGTGGGAAGAGCAATGGGATGGGCCATCACATGCATGGGCCGTACGGGGGGGGGGGGGGGGGGCTTTATTTGTTATGAGTTGCGCGCCCAAGAAAAAAATGGTGTACTGTAGGACGACACTGTTTGGTGTTGTTATTGTTGCTTTCTGTTTGTTGACTTGTTGTTGCTCATGTCTCGATGGCACCGAAACTGTGATTACTGCTAACACACGCTGTATGTCGCACAATTATAAGTAGTGTCTTTGATGTCCGGTCCTTCGTTTGGTTTTTCTCTGCGCACATCCGATCCGATGTGTCTCTTCCTACATGCATGCTTTTGCACTGTTTCGCCGAACATGTCTGCTTCCACGTACGATATCTGTCACCAAGAAGATGGATACGTGCAGGACCGGGCGTACATACGCACTCCAGTCAGTGTCTACTGTCCTAGCAGTCCACTCACTAGCTTGGTAGAGTAGGTAGGTAAGAGGTTGTTACACAATCCGACGGGCCGGGGGACGACGATTCGCTGCGACAGAGACACGTCAACCATATACGTCGCTACTATTGACTAGCTACCTCGTCGCTAGTCCGTTCGTCGATCGTGCGATTCAATCTGATGTCACCACGCTACGCGAGTATTCCTCTGGCTGATTTGATTTTGATTAGAGGGTTGAGTAGCACCTTCTCAGGTTCTGAATTCGACTTTCCATATAAGCGAAATTCAAGGTGAAGTTAAAAAAAAACAACACTTCTCGTCTGTTCCACATCAAAGCATATGTCAAAATCTGGTCATCAATCTCACGAGTGACGGATCCCTATGCACGAGTGGTAGGGTAGATGTTCAGAGATATTTTTGATTTGTGTGAGCAAATCTTCTTCTTAATGCAATGCTCGTTGGGATGGTCTAAACATCCACAAGTCGATTTTTTTTTGCTACGCAAGTACTTTTTTTAAGACGTGCAAAACACGTTTTTCATTAAGAGGTGAGAGTTTTACAGAGCGTCACTTTAGAAGAACCCCTAAAACGCGGAGAAACAACAGAGAAACACAACAAGAAAACACAAGAGAGACACCGCACCACAAGAGGAGCCCCCAACTGCAACAGCCGCCAGTGGGGGAAGGGAAGCACCAAGGAAACACACTCGTCAACGCTAGCCTAACATCCGGGCACCGAAGAGGCGAAGTGGAGCGGTCCAGCAAGACGGTGCCTTCAAGAAGGAAGCGACGATGGCGACGCCGCCGTCCGCCCGCCCAACAATGGACGGGCAGCATCTGGCAGACCATGGGTCTTTGAAGGTCGCAACAACACCCTCAGCAAGGTCACTACGCAAGGAGCGTAGCCGTTGTCAGCGCTAGCAAGAGCTAGGCAAGGCTTTCGCCGCGAACTCCAAAGCCTGACCACAACCGCCGCCCGAACCAGGAAGAGAGGCACGACGTTGGGGAACAGTGTGCAACCTTGGCGACGACAAAGAGGAGCGCTAGCTTGGGGTGGGGGGGCACCTCCAGCCCGGGCGACGAAAGGGCGGCAGCCGCCAGCGGGCCGGCAGGAGGCCGTGCCGTCAAAGAGTCAAGCCGTCGAGGCAGCGCCGCCGAGCAGCGGCACCAAAACCACAGAGTGGCAACAGGCCTGCCATCAGCAGCGTCGCCGGCCGCGAAAGGAAGGGAGGTGCGGGAGGGAGGGCACCTCCTTCCCGACCCGCCGCCTACACCTGCGCCCACGCCGAGAGGGGAAGGGGCGTCGGGCGCCGGGTAGGCGCGGCCGCCGACAGGAGGAGGGCGGTGGCCGCCAGCGGACGCCAGGTCGGCGACGTCGCAGCCGGCGCGAGGGAGGGGGCGGTTGCGAACGAGGACGAGGGGGCGCCACTGGAGGACGGGTCGCGGCGGGGAACGCAGGGGAAGGCGGGCAGGAGCAACCCGGTGGAGCAGGCGCCGGAGCAGGCGGGCCGCAAAGACCGGAATTTGACAAGGCGACGCACCGCCCGCCGCGCATCGTCGACATTGAGGGAGTTCGTCGTCGAGTGCGGGCGGCGCAGGGGGCGCGGAGACGACCACGGTCGGGGGGAGGGGGCCGACAACAGCACGCCTCGCGTCTGCGCTGGCCGTCGTGACCGCGTACTCGTACAGGGTTGCTCCGGCGCCGGTAGCAGTGCGTCTCGCATCGGCGCTGGCCTTCGTGGCTGCGTACTCGGCCGGGTACGGAGGTGAGCACGAACAGCACGTACAGACAGCGCGGACACGCTCACGGGTCGGGGATGGGGGTGACGCCGCCACGGCCCAGGGCGACGCACGGCAGCCGCGGGGGCAGGCGCCGGCGCAGCAAGCCCCCGGCGCCCCAGGAGGCGGAGCCCGCCGCCGCCCGCCCAAGCCGGCACCCCACGCGACACGAAGCACCGGTGACGGAGGAGAGGAGCCCGCCGCGTCCCGCCCCAGCCGGCGCCCCCACGATACGGAGCACCGGCGACGGAGGAGAGGGCGGCCGCGCGAGGCCCGTCCTCGACCGCTGCCGGCGAGCAACGACGCGACGGCGAGGGGCCCCGGCCGGAACCGGATCTAGGGTTGACCCGGCGGGCCGGGCCCCCGCGCGTCGCGCTAGAACCGCGAGAGGGGGCGCGCGAGCGGCGGAGATGGTCGGGGCAGGCGCCGACGGGGCGCGCCGGCCGGCGACGACCAAGGTGAGCGACCGGTGTTGGTGCGAAGGGAGGAGGAGGGGAGAGAGCAGGAGAGGGAGGGGAAGTGGAGGAGGAGAGGAGGAGCGCGCGGGGGGCGGCGGTTGCGCGCCGCGACCGCTGGCCGCCGCCGCCGACGGAGGGGGTGGCGGCGGCGGCCGTCGACGGCGGCAACGGGGAGCCTGGCGGCGCGGGGAGGGGGGCCCCGGGTCGCCGTCCGCGAGAACGACGCGGGGCAGTTTCAAAATTACTATGCGGAAGACACAAGGAGCGCTACGCAAGTACTTCATCTGTTCCAAATTGCAAATCATTTTGACATTTTAAGATTCATTATTTTTTTATGCATCTAGCTACATATTATATACTTGTGTCTGGATACATATTAACAATTATGAATTTAAATTTGACAAACTAACATACAATTTGGAACACAAGGAGTAGCTAGTACTGCAAGCTGACTGACTAACATGAAAGTACCCGTCGGATAATTTTGACTTTTAAGTACTACTACCTCTGGTAACGAAGGAAAGCGTGTACCGTGTTTGTTGTAGCTTCCCGGTAACTTCCACTACTAGGGAAGGAGGCTTTCATCTCAGGACAAATTTGACATTAGTACCGGTTTTTTTTGCCCCCCGGTACTAATGTACACAAGAGCCGGTACTAATGTTCCGTGCGAAAAAAGAGTCCCGCGGAACCCTTGTATGACCCACATTAGTACCGGTTTGTAATACGTACCGGTACTAATGTTAGGCCGTCACATTAGTACCGGGGCGTATTACAAACTGGTACTAATGTTAGGCCGTCACATTAGTACCGGGGCTGAAATCCACCTAGTATAAAAACATTGGACATTAGTACCGGGTTAAAATCAGCCCCGGTAGCCCCGGTACTAATGCCGCGCGCCAGACGGCGCCGTCAACCCATCAGCAGCTCGCGCGGGACCCGCGTCCACCCACCAACGCGCACGCCTTATCTCGATCTGTTTCGTCCTCTTCTTCATTCTCATCCACACTTTTCTTTCTCTCCTATCTGCTATCTCTCATCTCACACCTCTCCCTCTCCTCTCGATCTCCAGGCACTAGCGGAGGAGGGCCTCCAGCCGGCGCGGCGGCCGGCTCCGGCGGCGGGAGCGCGCGCGGAGGGCGGCTCCGGCGGCGGGCGCGCGCGGCACGGAGGCCGTCGCCGGCGGGCGAGCGCGGCAGGGAGGCCGCCACCGGCGGGCGTGTGCGGCCGGGAGGGCCTGGAGGCCGGCTCCGAGCCGGTGGCAGGCGCGTGCCGCCGGCGCGGGCAGGGAGGCCACCGCGCGCGGGCAGGGAGGCCGCCGGCGGCCGGCGCGCGTGCGGGCCAGGTAGGCCTCTGGCGGCGGGCGCGCGAGGCCGGCTTGGATCGAAGAACTTGTTCTTGATTTTTTTTCTCTTTCTTGTTTTTGCATTGTGAGATCTGTGTGATTGTTCTTGCATTATGAGATATGTGTGATTGTTGTAAATATGTGATTGTTGTAAATGTGTGACTGTGATTGTTACTATGAATATGATTCTTGCTAGAATAGATGGTTGATAATATGTGATTGAGAAGTAATTGAGAGTATATGATTGAGAAGTAGTAGTAGGGAAAAGAAAAGAAAACAGAAAATAAATGAGAAAAAAAAGAAAAAGAGCGACGGTGACGGACGGTCGTCTAATGGGGCGACGGGCAAACGGACGCTGACAGAATACACCTATTAGTACCGGTTTTTCACCCCAGTACTAATGTGACTTCACATTAGTACCGGGAGAACAATACCGGTTTCAAAACCGGTATTAAAGGGGGGTTTACAACCGGTACAAATGTCACTTTCCCTAGTAGTGTTCGTTTTCACAGTGAAAAGTAGGGATGAAAGTGGTACGGATATTATTCGTCCGACCGACCGACCGACCGAAAGGTTCAGACACTCAAATGGTAAGACCGTATTCGAATCCGGACATTTGATATCCGTAACTATCCGTACCGCATTAGTATCCGGAAATTTAAAATTGAATTTTTATGATCCAAATATGATGAATATCACTATTCATCAAAAAAATATACTGTCCGTATCCGTATTCGATCCGAGAATTCAGTCCAAGAAAGAAAAATTATCTGTATCCGTCCGTATCCGATCCGTTTTCACCCCTACTGAAAAGTCATAAGCTCAAACGAATAGCGATCACCTTGTGAAGTTTGGGGTTCAACAAAAAGTTGGGCAAGGAGAAAAAAAAGAGAGAAATCAACACTTGAGTAGTTGCGGGTGCAATTGTTCATAGCTCATCCGCAACCGGCAAATTATATTAAAGTGCCGATTACTCTTTTTTATTACTCCCTGCACAATTTTTGTTCAACATCAAACTTTGGAGGATGAAAGATTGCACGCGCTATATATTTTATACTAGCATAATGCTCGTGCGTTGCTACGGTATAATTGTGTTATTGAAACTCTCTGATTTTTTTATTTCTACCACTATATTTTTATATTTATTTCAGCTTTGTTTCAGTACTTAATAGAACCTGATAGTATCCGATAGTACCTTATACTATTATATTGGTACTTGAGTGGTACCCGATAGTATGGGAGGGATGTTGTGCCCCCCCTCCCCCCCAAATGGTATTACATGCTACTATCCTATTATTACTACCTGGTACTATACATCACTAATAGATCTTATCATATTGTTGACTCAAATTAAATACAAGCACCCTAAATAAATACAAGCATTCTAAATTTTCACTTATTTTTATTACATTCAATGGATCTCTACATGTTTTCTAGAAAGATTATAGAATTTTGGATTCAAATATTTCCTTCTACTCATATGCGACCTTTCTACTCTGATATGTATTATACTCTCATAAATGTCCTATTCATTTTAAGCCAAAAAATTGAATTTCTAAAAAAATACTTCATAATATGTATAGATGGATGCAATCATGTTCTTCGTTGCAAACAAAAAACCATGTTACCAATAATAAAATTAATTTGGCTATATTCTTGTCACATACTGATTGTATCACGTTCATTGATATTATTCCAAAATAATTTACTAAAAATGAACTCAAACAGCATGCAGCCTAGATGGTGCCAGTGTGATTGTTGGAGCTACTTGTCTTGTGTTCGAATCCCACTCACACATATTTTTGTGTGTTTTCTGATTTTTCACCTCTACCGGTTCACGTGGAGAGGGGGGTTCGGTTTATGGCAGTGGGCGGTTTCCTCTCGTTTATGGGCTGGCGGCGGTTTCCTCTCCGGTTTATGGCTAGCTGTAGGGGCGGTTTTCCCATGGTTTTAACGTTTAAGCGTTGGTTCACGTGGTGGGAGTCGGTTTTCTTCCGATTTTTTTCCGGTTCCCACGCGACAGACGAAAAAACAGGTCAGAAGCAATTCTTGCTTTAATATTATTAGGTAGAGATTATTCGATGGATTTTTGATGCAACGGTTTAGGTGCTACCATGTGTGGTAGCACGATAGCACCATAACCCGTGATATGCTCTTCCTTCTGAAAAGATGGATGTTAAAAAAACCTTGAGTTTATATGGAAAGCTGAAAATCTCAGTTTTATAAGCTTTTCGTACCTATTTGAGCTGATAAAGCTAAACATGTCTTCTAAAAGTTAGTTAAGCCAGCAACAGCTTAAACAAAGGGCCGCTTAGCTTCCCACACCTATCACAAACTTAGCAAACATATCACAGGTTAGGTTGATGATCATATTACTTTAGTATTGATACAACTATCCAAAAGCACCTAACAACAGAATTAACAAAAAGGTAGTGGTAGCTAGCTTTTCCGTTGGCGTATGACACTAGGCCACAAATGATTTGTATTAGCGGCTAAAAGGGGTTACCCACCAGCACTGAGGATTTTGGGGCAAGTCGTGCCATTTTTCACTCAAATTCGCGACGCTACGCGGCCGGCGGGATTCAAACCTGTGACCTCTTCTTCGCGCGAAGCCTCCTCTACCACTACACCACACACTCATATGTATTCATATCCAGTTATCATTCTATTCATATTATACTACAATGAGTGTAAATTTTTTGAGGCTTTAAACATATTCAAATTAAAAGGTTGTCAACTACAAAGTTTCATAACTTTCTGAGATCTATAACTTTCATTTTGAGAGTTTCTCCATTCGAGGTCGTTTACAAAATTTGAATTTTAAATTTGAGAGATTCAAACCTTGTTTTTCGTTGACAATATGATTTCAAATAAAAAATTTGAAAACTACAAAGTTTCATAACTTCTCAGGATCTACAACTTTTATTTTGAATGTTTCTCCATTTGAGGTCGTTTGAAAATTCAAATTAAAAATCCAAGTGACTAGATGTTTAGACGTATTTTTCGTTGCCAAAAGTAATTCAAATTAAAAATAGTTCAACTACAAAGTTCTCTAACTTTTGAAGATGTACTTTTATTTTGGTCATTTTCTCATCTAGTACAGTGGTAGTAACATTCTTCACAAATCTTATACATATTTCTTAACAAGTGGCAAGAAAACAAACTCTTAACACAACTTCACGATCGGTTCCACAACAAAACCTCAGCCCTTCAGTGGCTCCTTCTTAATCTGCACACAAAGGGGCAAGTATTGTAACAAATATATTCAAAGAAGATAGATCATTTGCAATATCTTAACACGACGGTTATTTACACACAGGTGGAAGCATCTGTTCTCGTGGGTGAAATATCAGGAATAGCTCCAGGTAGAAAATCAATAAATTGAAAAGGTGGAAAATGTGTGCTACTCTTTAGATAAAAGTTTTAACCGTAATGAGCACGAACAAAAAAGTGAATATGACTACCTGAGTTGTTCATAGGCTACAAACAAAATATTTAACTCAAGGTTCAGGAATGCAATTGCTGGAAAAATAGGTCATGTACGTTGCATGAAAAATTAGTTCCAACACAAGAGCCTATTATACAATCTAAACACCTTAAGTAACAGGTGTCTACTTAAGTCAGACAAACTACTAATTGGCGTGTTCATTACTGAATGATAAAAGAAAAGCTGTTAGGAATTTGTTCATTTTTGCTATAAAACTGTCTTGGTCTCGATTCATCTCGCTCATATATATAGTCTCTTTATATTTACACAAACTAAAGGCAACAACAAACTTGGAGACAGGTAGAGACTGAAGACAGGGCAACAGGTTACTAGAACTCTGACAGAAATCCAACAACAAAGTGGGAAAACGACTAGAAACGAGGAGGTTCGGGTTCAGCTGTTCATGTTGGGGATCTGACACGGGAGAACAAAGGCTAGCAAACACATAAAACAGAGCAAAAGCCTTTAACAATAGAAGTTTCAAGAAAAAGAGTCACATGAAGTTCTGTGTAGACCTTCAACAAAAAATGGCACCTAACCATGAGTTGAACTGAATGCTAAATTCAACAAATGTTGGACTCCATTTTTATGTATCAGAAGCAAGATACACACGCAAAATCAGAAACATGCATCCTCATTACCACCATACATAGGTGAATATGGTAACTACAACCAACATATGCAAAATCATTCACCATTACTTCCACATAATGCTTTCACCAGTTTGTAGTACGTTCTTAAACTAAAAAACCAATTACCTATCCGGTCAGCAGAACGCATCGGATCGAACTAAGGGAAACAATAATGTTGTTGAGTTTTCTAAAGCCATGTTCTGGCACTAGAATATGGAATTGTTTGCTATTACATATATGTTTATTCCTTTTTTGGGGAAGACAAACAAGCTGATTCTTAACTAAAAGGAACACGATTCTTTATAGGATTGGGGTTTTTCACCATGCAACAAGTCAACAAGATGGAACATTTCCTGATTTGGGAACACATCACAACCTTGTTTTAATGATACATTACCACATCTGAGGGTAAGCTTGCTACCTAAATATCATTTATCTCAAAAGTAGTACTTATTTTGGGATTAAAATGTAGTCAATCTCATCTCATAACACCCCAAAAATAGCTCCGAAAAAGACACGAAAATCACAAAGAGCTAGGAGATCATCACAACACTGAATGCTTCTATACATCTAGAGGTCAGAGTCTATACAAGAATCTAGCCTAAGGAATAGCAGAGAAAAGAAGTAGTCCAGAGCGATCTACCGGGGGAGGAAACCCTAGAGTCCAAGAGAGAGAGATGGCATCCACCTCTCCGCTATTTATACGAAGTCCACCGGAGGAGGCAAATGACCACGCTACCCCTACAACTCAAATAGAAGATACACACCCCTCAGGGCAATATGGTCAACTCTTCAGATATTCCCATCGAGCGGACATGCTTCCACCGCAGACTTGCTTAGCATTGACGCAAGCCCCGCGATCACGCCACGTGCCCCCCGCCTCGAAGCTTCCCGATGCTCCCGGATCCTCGTCTCCATCGCATCGGCCCTCCTGGCTTGGTTTTGCGGTCCAAACCAAGAAACCGTCCACTGATGGTTTTGTGGGCAAACCATCAAACCCTGCGTGCAAGCTTCGGCCTCGAACCGCCACCTTGCACCGGCCCATGTTCAAGACTTCAACTTGCTAGTCTTGCACCGCACGACTAGCACTTGACCCCATCGGTCACCGGGTCCATCGAACCAAGCCTACTTGCCTCTCCATCACCCGGAGACCGCCACGGCTAAGGTCTTTTGCGCCTGTTCTTCACCTGCACCAACACGAGTCAAGCCACAACCTGTACCTGCACACTAAGCCAAGCATCAATGCACACAACGTTGTCAATGTCAGTGTTTTAGACACCGAGCCTACGATGGGGTACCCGAAGTAGTAGATTGTGCGGTGGGGCTCGCCTTGATCAGGAACACGATGGTGAGACACGGGGCACACAATTAGACAGGTTCGGGCCGCAATGTGCGTAATACCCTACGTCCTGTATGCTGCGTGGCTCTGTATTGATTGCGTATGTTTTGAGAGGGGTCCCTGCCTCGCCTTATATGCCACGGGAGGCAGGGTTACAAGTCGGATTGGTACAAGGGTACTATTCGAGTAGGACCCGGAGTAGCCTATACTAGGTATGGAAAGCTATCCTAGTCTTAGTACAAGTCCTTGTCCGCCTTGTCTTGCCTTGTGGTCCATGGTACCAACACCGTGGCCCACTAGTCGAGTTGTCCAGGTGTACAGGAACTCATCTCCCGGGTATGGCCCGCAATGTGTTGGTGGGCCCAGGGATGCCCGGTCGACAAGCCCCCGAGTACTTTGTAGTCGAGTGCAATGCTCCAAGTAATCTTGAAGGTCTCCACGAGTAGTTCCCAAGCGTCCCCGAGTTCTACAAGCTTCAATCTTCAATAATACTTGAATCATCACGAGGCTGGAAGGTACTCCAGCTAACTCCACGAGTAGTCTTGAAGTCTTCTCGAGTTGTTCCCAAGCGTCCCCGAGTACTTCCCTTGAAGGTCTTCAATAATACCCGCTTCGTTCTTGAAATCTTTGTATCAAAGATCCATATGGAAATGCGATTACTGAAATCGCATTCCATATGGAATGTAGCCCCCGAGTCTTAGGTCGAATCCAGGATTCAAGCTGAGGGTCAATCTTGAACTCTTTGATCTTGCTCCGAAAAATCCGTAGACAATCCGAAGAAATAATATAGGAATGCGATTTGCAAAAATCGCATCCTATATGGATGTAGCCCCCGAGCCTTAGTTCGAATTGACAATTCAAGCTGAGGGTCAATCAGTAGTCTTCGTCAAGTAATCCCGTGAAAATCCTGAGAAAAGCTGAAGGACACGTGGCACGGAGCCCCCGAGCCTTGAGTCGAGTACTTTCTTAAATTGAAGGATCCAATCTGATTGTAGAATAGTGGCCTGAATTCAGTGAACTGTAGCTGAGAGAAATCTAATTCCATCGAGTAGTCGAGCCCCCGAGATGGAGCTGAGCAGGTCTTGAATTTTAGTTCTCTGACTTAGCCAAAATTTCACCTGAGTGAAACCAATCTGTTGAATACGAAGGGTCACCAGGTCGAACCGTTAGGGTTTTGGTTTTATAAATACCCGAAGGGGTATCCCTTAGGGTTTCACTGCTTCCATTCGCCCTTAAATCCAGAACGCCGTAGCATCCATAGCCGCCACAGAGTTCGAGCGCCCGTATTGCCAAGAGTGTACACCTCTATCCCTTCGCCGTCCTCCGGTCAATGCGAAAGAAGACCCTCGTGACAGGAAGGATGAAGCCTGCGCCATCCAAGGGACAGATGAGGAAATCCGGCCGCGGCAAAAATCAGTTGCCGGAGCCGAAGTATAAGACAGTGGTCATCACGAAGCCCCCGAGCCAGGCCGTCTCTTGGAAGAAGTCCAAGACGAGGGAAGAAGATATCAAGACCCTTGAATCCGGCGGGTTGCTGCGTGAGAAGGCAATTGCCGGCTGGAGCCCTGCCGCCGGAGATGCGTGGCCGATAGAGAAGAGCCCAGATGAAATCCCAATGTTCGGGCACTTCGTCGAGCGTGGGTTGACGCTGCTGTCGTCAGATTTCTTCCACGGCTTCCTCGACTTCTTCAAGTTGGACCACGTACACCTCAACCCCAACAGTATCTTCCAGATTGCAGTGTATGTGCACTTCGGCGAAGCCTTCGTCGGAATCCGCCCTCACTGGGCCTTGTTCAGAAAGATCTTCCATTTGAAGCCGCAGCCCAACGCCAACTTCCCAGTTGTAGTTGGTGGAGCCGGTGTGCAGATGCGCCAGAAGGCGCAGGAGTTGTACTTCAAGTACGACTTGATTGACTCAAATCAGGACTGGAAGAACAAGTGGTTCTACATAGAGAACGCCCCGCCTCAGCTACCGAAGCCGAGCATGTTCGCGCCAGTATACAACAGACTCTGGAAGGATGAACCAACGATGCAAGAGTGCATCCAGATCCCCGAGCTGCTGGCGAAGATTGCGCAGAAGAAGGCGCAGGGCTTGACAGCTGAACGGGTAGCCTTCAGCTTCATGGAGTGACGGGTACAACCCTTGATGCAGCGGGAGCATCTCGGGTTCGAGTACACTGGAGCGGATGATGGCTCCAGGCTATCTGCTGAAGAGATCAGTGATGATCTGGTGATGGAAAGGCTGCAGAAGATCTTCAAGAATCTTCACGGAATTCCTGCAGCCGTCCGTGAATATAGTGCCGACAATCCTCCGCGTATGGTAAGCTTCGAAGAACTAGCCCCCGAGTACTTATTGTAAGTAGTCGTGTATGTTGGTGTTTCTTAACGTCACCACTAGTTGCGCACCTAGAGGGAGCGTATAAAAACAACCGGGTTACCACAAGCGCACGGAAATACCGCTATAGCACTTCTCCCTAGGAGAATAAGTATTCCCGTCGGGTTTCGTTCCTAGGACGGAGAGTAACCAGAGAGGGTCTATCCAATGACACCAGCTTTCGCTGGGATAGGTCGGGATACAAGAAGCACTTCCTTAAGGGACTTAGCTCTCAAGATGTATTCTTGTCAAATCTTAGTCGTCCCCGCGTGGCGACAACACTCATAGGTGCTGGCAAGCGAGCCCAACTCGGTACGCGACGTAAGAGGGTTGACAAAGGGTCCAACAGGCTGTCACCACTGCAGCCTACCTCTACGCTACGATCGTACGTGGTCTCTGTAGGAAACCCAAGGCCCAGACACCACGTCTGTACCCCAGATAAATACTATAGTGCGGCGTATGCTAGCCCGCTAACTACACTATAGCAACCGTATAAATACGGTCCCACGAACAAGGGAAAGATCGGAATCAGATCATATCATTGAATTGGGAGCAAAAAGTAAGCTATGGATGCAGCTGAACGAGATACAGCAAACTTACTTAACTAAATAGGATCAGAGCATGCAAACAAGTAAATGAACTACGGTTCTGGCTCTAAAGGATCGAAGCCTTGTGTCACGAAGAACACAAGCCTCTAACTTACGAACGAGCCAAGAACACAAGAACAAAGCAACCATGCATGATGTCCACTATAGTCTAAATAAGAAATGCTGAAATACTCACTTTGATCTAAATGAAGAACAAGCATCCACGAGGACATCAACTTACCCCTTATCCCTCCTCTACCTCTCACTAATCCTAATCTAGATCTCTCCTCATCACCATTCTACCACAAAGAGGTGAGAATCACCTCTCATGGGCAGAATTGGAGAGAGGGAGAGAGAGCTACACAAGAGAGAGTGGAACTTGAGAGCTTGGTGGTGTGTGAGAAATGGAGCCCCTCCCCTCCTATTTATAGACAAGGAGGAGGCTTGCTCCGGGGCTCAAAGTGCCCCTAAACGCCCGGGACTGCAGCAGGGAGCCAATGGGAGGACAACACGTGGAGGGCCAGGATGAACCGACCCTAGGTCGGTTCGGCTGAACCTAGGGTCGGCCGGCCCCCTCGGGTGGCCTCCTGGCCCGTGCTTCCTCTGGCTCGCTTCCATGTGGGCCCTGATGCCTCTCCTCCGTGCATGGCACGCTTCCTAGCGGTTTAGTTGGTAAAGTGGGCCCATGGATCCATGTGATGCTGACGTGGCAGCGTATGATTCGTCGAAAGTCCTTCACATGGATTGGTGACATCATGGATCCAGGAGAATCCATGTGGCAGCCCCTGATTGGCCAGCATTTGAGTGCCTTGGATTGGAGTGGAGTGAAAGTGCATGAATTCCTCTCATTTCTTTTGCTAAATACCTGCATTCAAATAGACATCGACACTGGTGGAAAGTATGAGTTTAAGCACCTATTCTAGTGTGGATGTTCAATTCATGCTCAGATTTGCAGGAGTTGACGGTCTTGAAAATGGCAAATATTGACCGTCAACAGTGTAGCTAACAATTGCCTTGTTTCGCAGGAGGATGTCTTGAAATTTGTGTCCGTTCCCCCTCCTCGTCCTCAAGACCCACTACAAGCGCCGGAGGGAGAGCCAACCGGAGTGGAGGTTCAAGCCCCCGAGAGTAGTCAATCTGCTCAAGGGGAGGAAGAAGTCTTGGTGAAGGACGCCTCCTCAAGCGATGATGACGGCCTAACACTTCAACAGCGCTTTGAAGTGAAGGGCCGTTATGGATACTCTGGGGCGCCCATCCCTAGTGGCCTCACCGCAGGATCATCAAAAAGACCAGCATCATCTCTCGCAGATGATGTGACTCTGCCGCCGCGCAAAAAGAGGACCACGGTGGGGAAGCGGGCCGTGAAAAAGATGACAGACCTCCCCGCCATTACAGTAAGTGTTGGAGAACCTTTAAGTAGTCGATACTGTATTGAGTACTTGTTCTCTGCTGTAATGTCTTGATTTTTGACTTGTGCAGGTCATCGAGAGTGCAACTAATGTACCCTCAAGTAGCCCTCCAAGAATAACAGAACCCGAAGTGGTTCCAGCGTCAGTCGTGGAGACGGTGGCGCATGAACAACAAGAAGCCGCGGTAGCAGGAAGTGTGCCGCCAGTGGAAAGTGTGCCAGAGGTGCCGGCGACGCCTTCTTTCTTCGATATGCTAGGGCCGAAGGTCTCGGTGCCTCAAGCTGTTCTGTAAGTACTCAAGTTCTCGAGTACTTATTTATATTATGTACTCTGCTTGTGCTGACCAGCTTGTTGATGCAGAAAATCCACTGATGTGAAGTGGGGCGCTTCTAGAAGTGGTGCTGCTGGAGGAGACCAAACTCCTCAAGAGCAACAAGAAGATGTACTTCCAGAGTGCGAAGAAGTACCCGCAGAAGCTGAAGCTGCCCAAGCATTGCGCACTCTCTGGAGCGATGTGGTGAAAGCGGCGGTGGAGGCAATTTCCAGGCCCAGGGCTCAACAACTTGAAGATATTGAAGCCGTGGTAAACGAGGCCCTGGAAGTTGATCCTGAATTTGTGCTGCGCCACGAAAAAGTCCCAGCAGCTGAAGCCCCCGTGCATCGTGTTGATGCACAACTGGCACTGGAAGACAACCCAGAAAACCGCATGGTGCCGCAGGAGCCACTCATTGAAGACCCGGCTCCTCTGCGTAACGCTGCGAAGTACTCTGCAGCCAGCACAAGTACCCAGTCCATGGCCGAAGACTTGATGCCATACGACGATTCATGCCTGGACGAAGATAACTTGCATGCGCATGCAGAGATGTTCTGTGGTGTAGAAAAAGTCCTCATGGTACATTGTAGTCTCTTGTAGAGTAGTTATAGTCACAAATATCTTGTCTCTGACTCTTAAGTTGTTTTCATCCTTGCAGGAAGTAGTCAAGCAGTCAAAACGCAAGACTCGCCTGCTTGAGCAACACGCGGCTGACATTGAAGAGGTCTCACGGCTCAGAGAAGAACTAAAGCAGAAAAAAGCTTTGTCTCTGAAGCTGCAAGATAAGCTTGATGCTAACTCCGCTGAGTACCACAACGAGATCCAGAAGCTGACGGCGAAGAAGGATGACGTTGTTGGAAAGAACAAGTCTCTGCGCCAGAAGAATAAAGGTAATATCCCTTTCTGAAATCATCATTGAGTACTTTTGTTCTTGCATACCGCATTTGATAAGTACCCTTGACCCATTGCAGAGCTGACGGAAGAGGTCGACAAGTTCAAGAACTAGGCGCTGGACTGGCAGCTAGCCTTCAACCGTGAAGAAGCAGCTCACATGGATCTGAAGGAAGACTACAAGGTGCGGTGCTTCGAACTTAAGCGTGAAATGGAGATCCGTCTAGCGGGCTGGAATGACTTGTTGACTTGCATGCAGTCGTTGAAGTTCAAGATTGAAGAAGCCAAAGGCCTGCGCTCAGAGTTGAAGGCCTTGACTGAAGCAGCCGAGCCAGTGGCAAATCTCTTCGAGCCCAGGGTTGCTGGAGTCCAGCCTCGTCCACTTGTGGAGAGACTGAAAGACACGCCGAAGAAGATTCTGGAATACGCTCAAAGGCTGGCCTGCACGATCCCAAATCAAGTCTTGAGCTTCATCAAGTCTTTCTACGCCGAGGCGGATCTCACGGTCATCATGAACGGCAGATCTGGAGATTGCACCGACGATCGGCTCAACGAGTTGATGCAAAAGACTTCTCCAATCGCGGAAGCAGTCTCCAAGTTCATCGATCTCCGTTAGATGTACCTGTAGAGTAGAAACACTAGGGAAAAAACAAGTGTAATCCCGAACAAGTGTTTATGTAATATAATTGAAAACTTGAGTAAGTCAATTATCTAGATCCCTTTGCATGTTTATGTGTTGGCCTTGTACTCGAGTTGGTATTGAGTGTGAGGCTGCAAAAAGAGATACAATACACGAGTAGGAGTACTCAAGTGTATAAATGTTCCAAAGAACGTTAGCTTAGTCATGACGAGTTGAACACCTTAGCTGTAGCAGCATGAAAGAAGGTTTTGTCATGAAATAAGCAAAACAGTAGTAACAAGTCGGTGTAGAGTAGCGACTTGAACTACACACATTGTACAGAGTTTACAATTAAGTACCTCTGAGGCTAACTAGCCTAGTGAGAGAGTACTCGAAAAGAACTTATTCATAACGAGTTGAACACCTTAGCTGTAGCAGCGTGAAATAAGGCTTTGTTATGAACAAGTAAAGAACAGTAACAAGTCGGTATAGAGTAGCAACTTTATTACTGAATACATTGTACAGTGTTTACAATGTCTTAAGTACCTCTGAAGCTATGAGCCCAGTGAGAGAGTAGTCGCAAGGATGTTCCGAAGAACGAGTAAGACCGTAGGGGACAGTGTGATGAACTCATCCTTGCTGTAGCAGCAACTTATATGAGAGTTCCACTGAGACCCTACCAGAAGGGTGTTACTCTAGGCCGAAGCCTCTTATTGAGAAATAGGAACATGGACAGCATGTGCCACTTATTACCCTATACGATACAGGATCGTCTGGAGAGAATTATCATGACTCCCTACGAGGTCGCAGAATGAGACTGCCTGGAGAGGGTTGATGAAGCCCCCTGCGGGTGCTCGTAGCTGAAAGCCACGAGAAGATACAACCGAAACTGTCTGGAGAGGATTATCTTGATCCCCTACGAGCGGTGACAACCGTAGCTGTCTGTTGAGTGGTTGCAACCGAAGCTGCCTGGAAAGGGTTGGTAAAACCCAATACGAGTTGTTTAGAGCAAGTATTATGATGGGCTACAAGCGGGCTAAGATCTATGTGGAAGAGAGAGAGGAGAAGACAGAGAAGGAAGTGGGCGCATCGCGAGTCGCTCACTTGAGGCCGGCGAATACGCTCTGAGCTGCTTCTGATTCGCTGCATGTGCTTTTGTACTACTGCTAAATCACAAGAAACAATAAATAACAGCAGGCTTGCTACACCCCGCGTGATGATGTGGCATCTTGGAGCCGGTGAGCGGGCTAAATCATAATACTTGCTCTTACAGCCGAAGCCGTCTGGAGAGGGTTGTTGAGACCCCCTACGGGTAGAAGCGACAAAGCTGGTCGATATTCCAAGAGTTGTCGACTTCCTCGCCTTCTAGAGTTTGAAGACGATATGAGCCTGGGCCAGTAACCTTTACAATAGAGAAAGGACCTTCCCATGGCGAGTTGAGTTTGTGTAGTCCTGCCATATTCTGGATGCGACGAAGGACTAGATCACCAACGTTGAAGGAGCGTTCCTTAATGTTGCAGTCATGATAGCAGCGAATCCTCTCAAGATATCGAGCGGATTGAACGAGTGCATTGCAGCAAGCTTCCTCGAGACTGTCGACATCTGTCTGTCTTGTTTCTTCAACTACGCCTTCTTCGTACTGATCAACCGTTGGAGAACGCCACATGACATCAGCAGGCAAAATGGCTTCAGAACCGTAGACCAAGAAGTAAGGTGACTGCCCTGTGGGGGTAGTAGGCTGAGTGCGCAGCCCCCAGAGTGCATTGGGTAGTTCCTTGATCCACTTGCCGCCCTTGGTATTTGCTGCATCATACAGTCGCTTCTTGAGAGCATCCAGTATCATCCCATTGGCGTGTTCCACTTGGCCGTTGGCACGGGGATGAGCGACGGAGACGTACATGACGTCAATTCCACTGTTCTCGCAGTACTCCCAGAACTGGTGATTGTTGAAATTCGAACCCAGGTCTGTGATGATGCGGTTAGGGAACCCATAGCGATGTACAATTTCATCAAAGAAGTCGAGGACTCTATCAGCCTTGGGGCAGGTAACAGGCTTAACCTCAATCCACTTGGTAAACTTGTCGATAGCCACCAGAACTCTGTTGAATCCTCCTGGCACATTTGGGAGAGGACCAATCATATCCAGCCCCCAGCAAGCGAAAGGCCAAGTTGGTGGTATTGTGATGAGCTTGTAGGCAGGAACGTGTTGTTGCTTGGTGAAGAATTGGCATCCTTGGCACTTCTTGACTAGTTCCTCTACATCAGCAAGAGCTGTAGGCCAGTAGAAAGCACGTCTGAACACTTTTCCCAACAAGGTGCGGTAAGAAGTGTGATTGCCACAGATTCCTTTGTGTGTCTCCTCCAAGATTTCCTTGCCTTCTTCGCGAGAAACGCACTTCATGAGTACATCAGAACTTGCGCCTCGCTTGTAGAGTTGATCTCCGACTAGAACATAAGCCTTGACACGGCGTGAGATGCGCTCGGCTTCTGACTTGTCTTCAGGAATCAACTGGTGTTGAATGTAGTCGATGAAGGGAATTCTCCAGTCCACGTCAATCATAAGCACTTCTCGATCAGATTGAACGGAAGTAGTCGCGGGTGCGGATGATTGCTCTGGTATTGATGGTTTGTGGAGTTCATGAACGAAGATTCCAGCTGGCACTTGAGCTCGTGTAGATCCCAGCTTTGACAAGATATCCGCAGCAACATTGTTGTCGCGGACCACATGATGGAACTCGAGATCATGGAATTTGTTCTCGAGTTTGCGTACTTCCTGACAGTACGCGTCCATATTCTCAGCATTTCGATCCCATGAATCATTGACTTGATTAATGACCACCAAAGAGTCACCATAGACAAGTAGTCGTGTAATGCCAAGAGAGACTACAAGGCGAAGACCATGCAGTAGAGCCTCATATTCGGCTTCATTGTTTGAGACCTTCCAGAAGGTCTGCAAAACATATTTGAGTTGCTCACCCTTGTGAGAAATCAGAAGTACCCCGGCACCAGCACCTTCCAACTTGAGGGAACCGTCAAAGTACATGACCCAATGTTCTGGACGCTCAATTGGAGTTGGGACTTGATTTTCCCGCCACTCAGCCATGAAATCAACCAAGGCTTGAGACTTGATAGCAGTGCGAGACTTGAACTCGAGCGATAGAGCGCCAAGCTCTACAGCCCATTTAGAAATCCTTCCTGTGGAATCCCAATTGTGCAATATCTTACCGAGCGGGTAGCTAGTGACCACAGAAATCTTGTATTCATCGAAGTAGTGACGGAGCTTCCGTGAAGTAATCAGAACCGCATAGAGTAGCTTCTGTACCGGAGGGTAGCGAGCCTTGGATTCTGAAAGTACTTCACTGACGAAATAGACAGGCCTCTGGACAGGGTAGCTGTAGCCTTCTTCCTGCCGCTCAACGACTATAGCAGTACTAACGACATTAGTAGTCGCAGCAATATAGAGCAAGAGCTCTTCATTGGGCAAAGGAGCTGTGAGGACTGGAGGCTTGGATAAGAACTCCTTGAGCTGAGAAAGAGCTTGATCAGCTTCAGTTGTCCATGTAAACTTCTCCTGCCGCTTGAGTAGTTTGAAGAAAGGTAGACCCCGTTCTCCAAGTCGTGAGATGAAGCGATTGAGTGACGCCATGCAACCAGTAAGCTTTTGGACATCTTTGATAGTAGTCGGAGCTTGCATGTTGGAGATGGCAGTTATCTTCTCGGGGTTTGCTTCGATGCCATGATGGCTGATGATGAACCCGAGTAGTTTTCCAGATGATACGCCAAAGACGCATTTGTTGGGATTGAGCTTCCATTGGTACTCGCGTAGCGAAGCACAAGTTTCCTCAAGATCCATGATAAGCATGTCTGGATCCCTAGTCTTGACAACGACGTCATCCACGTATGCTTCCACGTTCTTGTGAAGCTGCTTCTTAAAGCATGCTTGGATAGCCCTTTGATAAGTAGCACCAGCATTTTTCAACCCGAAGGACATTGTTGTGTAACAATAAGCACCAAACGGGGTGATAAATGCGGTCTTCTCTTGATCAGATTCCTTGATTGCGATTTGATGATAACCAGAGTAGCAATCCATGAAACAGAGTAGAGCACAACCCGCCGTAGAGTCAATGACTTGATCGATCCGTGGCAACCCAAAAGGATCCTTGGGGCAATACTTGTTGAGATCAGTGTAGTCGACACACATCCTCCAATTGTTAGAGTTCTTTTTCCTAACGAGCACAGGGTTAGCAAGCTATTGCGGGTGAAAAACTTCTCAGATGAAGCCAGTCGCAAGTAGTTTGGCAAGCTCTTTCTTGATAGCAGCCCTACGATCATCAGCAAAGCGACGAAGGTGTTGTCTCTTGGGGGTAGCGTTAGGATCGATGTTGAGTGAATGCTCAATCAACCTCCTAGGCACACCTGGCATGTCAGATGGTTTCCACACAAAGATATCACGGTTAGCCCGAAGGAAGTTGACGAGTGCGTGGGTCAAGTTGTGCACGGATCATGGTCATTTTGCTGCTGTCACCAGTACCGAGGTCAATGGCTTTGAGCAGGACGTCACCAGACGGTGCAGGCTTGTTGTTGTCAGTCTTCTCAGGAACCTCCAGCTCGCTCGGAGCAAGCTTCTTAGCGGCAGTAAAGACCTCCATCATTGCATTGGGTACTTGAGTAGTCGAGGCAAGTTCTACGGCTTCTGTATCGTAGTCGTATGAACGCTTCAAATCCCCTTTCAATGAAAGAACTCCTTTGGGGCTCGGCATCTTGAGAACCAAGTACACATAGTGCGGGATAGCCATGAACTTAGCGAGAGCAGGCCTGCCGAGAATGGCATGGTAAGAAGTCTCGAAGTCAGCAACCTCAAACTTGATGTACTCGGTGCGGTAGTGATCCTAAGTCCCAAAGGTAACGGGTAGTACAACTGAACCCAAAGGAACAGCTGCGTTGCCCGGGATGATACCATAGAATGGTGAGTTGGTCTTGGTAAGCATATCGGTGATATCCAGGCCCATCTTCTTCAAAGTCTTGGCGAATAGGACGTTGAGACCGCTGCCACCATCAATGAGAACCTTGGTAAGCCTGGAGCCTGCTACCACTGGGTCCAGAACGAGAGGATATCGTCCTGGCTCAGAGAAACTAGTCCATTGATCTGCCCTTGAGAAGGTAATGGGGGTTTCAGACCACTTGAGAAAAGTGGGAGCTGCTGGTTGGAAGGACATGATCTCCCTGAGTGCTAGCTTTTGCATGCGCTTGGTTGGAATCCCACCGAATATGACATTGACAGTGTTGGAGGGGTGCTGAAACCTAGTGTCTTTGTCAAAATTAGCCTTCTTCCCCTTGTGTTTACGAAACTTTGGGTTTGGATGTGTTGGCTCAGGTGTATTCTTCAGCGCACGACGAAGTTGGTAACACTGCTCTGTAGAATGATCGCCCTCTGGGTGTCATGGGCATTTCTGCTTGGTCAATGTTGCCCAGTGAGAATCATCTTCAGTTTTAGCAGTAGTTTCCATGACAGCAACAGTGTTGTCAGGCTTGCGCTTGCGATTAGGATTACTTGAGTAGTTATTACCCTGGCGGTTGCCCTGCTGTTGCTTGCCACTGCTGCTCCCTCTAGCGTTGTTGTTGTTCTGGTTGTTGCGAAGATGCTTGAACTGATTACGAGCCTTGTCTTCCTTGTCCGCCCAGTGAGTGATCATCTCCTTGAGCTTGGTGATGTTGGCTGGACGAGCGCGACCAAAGTCTTGGAAAAGCCTATCGTCATAGAAACCATCTTGGAAGGTATCAATGACTTCTTTCTCGGTGACATCAACAACAGTAGCCCTTTTCTCAAAGACGCGACGCATATACTCACGAAGAGTCTCACCTTGTTTTTACTTGATTAGGGCAAGGTCCATCCTGGTACCATGACGGCCCAGAGAACCCGCAAAGTTGCTGGTGAAGCGATGCTTGAGTTGTCCCCAATTGTCAGTGGAGCCACGTTTGAGAGACTCAAACCATGTGAGGGGTTCTTGCTCCAAGACAAAAGGGAAATAGATACACTTGGTATCATCATTGCCCCCGGCATTGGAGATGGACAGAGCATAACAACGCAACCATTGCCTTGGATCTTGCTTGCCATCACACTTAGAGATGCCGTAAGGCTTGAATTTCTCCGGAAGAAACAGAGCTTGAAGTCGAGGTGAGAAAGCAGGGAAGGAATCAGAATCAGTATCCTTTTGCTTCTCACGCTCAGCACGTCTAGCGTTGATAGTTGTACGAGCGTCGTAGCGAGAGTCTCCTGACTTGCTATTGACACTATCATCATCGCCTCTGCCCTTGTTGCTAGCCTCCGGACGTGTGCGTTGAGGAGTGGGAGTGGTACGATGAGCACCGCCACTGCTGCCATGGTGACTAGGAGCACTGGTATTCTGGCGTAGCATAGTGTAAGCTAGCTCAGCCAGCTTTGTGACTTCAGCAGCCGCCCTGTCACGAGGCATAGAGCGACCAAGTAGATTGATCGCGTTGATAGCTTCCTCTGGAGTACGATATTCACGAGTAGCAACCGCCTCCAGAGCCTCTTGAAGATTACGGGTAGGTAGAGCTTCTGCGAGTTCCCGACGAAGAGTTGCACGATCAGCATTGCGTTGGCGACGTGCAGTCTTGGCCTCCGCAGTTTCATCAGCAGGAGCATTTACAGAGAGTTCATCATCAGATACATCATCCGGATAACGATAATTGGCACGATGCCCTTGCGGAGTAGTTGCATCAACGACGAATAGTTCTCGATGCGACGAATAAGTACCCGTACTCTGAATGAGCTCAGTATCAGTGTCATAATCAACAAGCTTAGCACCTTCCTGGAAGGGTAAGTTGTCAAGACAAGCGATAAAGCGCTCCTGATCATCCAGTGTGAGATCAGCAGGCACATGCTCAGGCCAGTAGACGAATCTACCCTTAGGTGTCGATGTGATCACCAGTCCTTGAGCAGGGCCAGACAATTGTTGTACTTTAGCAGAATCCGAACCGTAGTCGAACTCGAACTCAGATGAATTCGAATAGTAGTCGAGGTTGATGTCCGAATCCGAAGAGTACTCGAGCACGATCTTTGAACCAGGGCACATGAGGCGCTTCAATGCGGCTTGGTAAGCAGCACTGACATGGCGATGACCGAAGAAAGGTGGTGCTGGAATGTTATCCAAGCTGAGCGCGAGCTGTGAAGCTGAAGAAAGCAACTCAGGCTGGATAGGAGGCGAAGTCGAGTTGTACTCAGACTCCGACTCGAGTTCTCTGAGTGGGTCAGAGATCGAAATTTCACCGAAATTTTTGACGAGATTCTCCATCGAAGCTTGCGTAAGCGTCGAGGACTTGAGCTTTGACTCCAGAGTTGGCGCCAAGAAACGCAGGAACGATCCGGCGCCATCAGCAACGCAAACCCAGGAGTCGAAAACGAAGGTGTCGCCTTGCTGGAAAGCGATGGTCGGCTTGATGATGACGAGAGCCATCGAGTTCGCCAGTGGATCAACGACGAGGGCCCCTACCTGGTGCGCCAGCTGTCAGTGTTTTAGACACCGAGCCTACAACGGGGTACCCGAAGTAGTAGATTGTGCGGTGGGGCTCGCCGAGATCAGGAACACGATGGTGAGACACGGGGCACACAATTAGACAGGTTCGGGCCGTAATGTGCATAATACCCTACGTCCTGTATGCTGCGTGGCTCTGTATTGATTGTGTATGTTTTGAGAGGGGTCCCTGCCTCGCCTTATATGCCACGTGAGGCAGGATTACAAGTCGGATTGGTACAAGGGTACTATTCGAGTAGGACCCGGAGTAGCCTATACTAGGTATGGAAAGCTATCATAGTCTTAGTACAAGTCCTTGTCCGTCTTGTCTTGCCTTGTGGTCCACGGTACCAGCACCGTGGCCCACTAGTCGAGTTGTCCAGGTGTACAGAAACTCATCTCCCGGGTATGGCCCGCAATGTGTTGGTGGGCCCAGGGATGCCCGGTCGACAGTCAATCACTCATCACTAAGGAGCGACCCACCACTGATCCTCGGACACACCTGCTCCTCAATCTCCCCCTTGATGAGTGCATTGACAACACCCATTGTAACCATCATAGAGAAAAAAGAAAAGAAAATAACCACGAACACAACCCTCCAAGCAAGTGATCCAAAGCCAATGAACAAGCGAAAAAACACGATCACTCGCCGGACCAAGTCTCGGCCCCCTAAGGCAAGGGCAAAGGCTCAACACAGCCGAGACAAACAAAGCTCACAAAGAGCACACCACAAAGCACAAAACTCAGGCAAACCAAAGGAGCTCCCCCTAGACATATGCAAACTCCTCCTGAGCAAATGCAACCTCTTTTCTCAAATTTTTCTCCTCACATGCAACAATCTCACAAAATCCACAAAATCTCCACAAACTCTCCCCCTTGTTGACAATGCATGAATCAATATATTATGAAACTCTCCTCGTTTTCTTGAAAAATGCATGTCAAAGCATATACAATCTACCAAGTTTCTCAAATATACAAAGAGCACAACCAAATGCTACAAATGAGACATAGAGCAAGCTAAGTAGACATGGTGTAGTTAGCGCATTGCCATCAAGAAAGTAGAGACATAGATACATGTGACATGGCCAAAAGCAATTTTCACAAAAAAACATTCATCTCATGAGCAAAGCCCTATCCATGGCAATTTGAGCAAAAATGAACTAGACCATACAAAGCTCATACAATATCACAAGTTCTCATCATAAGGTCATAGCAAACGCCCATAAGCTACTTCATGTCATGTCAAAGCCACTGAGCCATGTGTCTACTTCTTAAAATGAGACTTCTCATGGTAGACATCATGCAACGGTTTAGCACCCAAGATATGTACATCAAAACATAATGACATGATTAAGAGCTCATTTTTCAATCATAAGGCAATTCATACACCAATTTCATTTTCAAATTGAAGCATGGTACATGAAATGCCTTTGCGGTAAAAAGAAGCTTATGCTCCTCCACAAGTGAACATATGGGCTAAACATTTACCATGACAAATGGGTCTTTGACCCCAAGCCAAGAGAGCATGATACTCAAGAACAAACTAAGTATGATATAGACATTTGAGCACAAATTGAGCATAGACAAGTATCTACTCATGAGTGAAGCAAATTTAGTATTTTCAACAAAAAGAAGCTATCTCATCATGAACATATGACAATACCATCAAGAGCATAGCATTCACATCACCATTCCCAAAGCATACACATATCTCACATATAGTACATCATAGTGATCAAAGTATATAATAGAAGCTCATCCTACCACAAATGATCCAAAAATGGCTATCCTACCAGGTTTTGTACAAAAAGTAAAATGCATGCATGGGATGCAACAGATGATACATATATCACATATATACATGAGAAGCTCCAAGATCCAGCTAAAAAGGGAAACACACTCCAAGTTCACCTCGCAAGCATGTGATGGTAACTTGGTCAAGTGGTTTAGTGAATTTGTCGGCTAGCTGATCTTGGGTAGGTACATAGGACAAAGAAATGTTCCCTTTCTCAACATTGTCCCTCAGAAAGTGGTATCTCACTTCGATGTGTTTCATTTTGGAGTGAAGTACTGGGTTTTTGGCTACACTTATGGCACTGGTGCTATCACAAAATAGTGGAACCTGGGAGCACTCCTCACCAAAATCGCTCATAGTGTAGGTCATCCATAAAAGTTGGGAACAACAACTGGCTGCAGCAACATACTCAGCTTCGGTACTAGACTGGGCTACACTGGATTGCTTGTGAGACGACCAAGAGACCAAAGAAGAACCAAGAAACTGGCAACACCCAGAGGTAGACTTGCGGTCCAATCGACACCCAGCAAAATCAGCATCGGAGTACTCGTGAAGTCTGAGTGTCGAGGAGGCAGAATACCAAAGACCAAACTCAGGAGTGTAGTTCAAGTACCTGAAAATCTGCTTGACGGCCTGCCAATGTGAAGTCCTCGGTGAAGCCTGAAAACGAGCGCACAGACACACACTGAACTGTATGTCCGGCCTCGTCGCCATCAAGTAGAGGAGGGAGCCGATCCTGCTCTGGTACTCCTTCTGGTCCACGGGTTCGCCATCCTCATCCGCATCCAAAGCCGTAGTGGTACCCATCGGTGTAGTCAGCGGCTTGGAGTCATTCATGCCAAACTTCTTCACCATGTCCCTGGTGTATTTCGCTTGATGTACAAACGTCCCGTCCTTGCACTGCTTGATCTGGAGTCCTAGGAAAAACTGCAGCTTACCCATCATAGACATCTCAAATTCCCTGCTCATGTCATCTGCAAATCTGGCAACAAGATCATGAGAAGAGCCACCAAAGATTATGCCATCCACGTAAATCTGAACAATCAACAGGTTATTTCCATGCTTAAGGAGAAACAGGGTCTTATCAACTGTGCCCATCACAAACCCCTTACTAAGCAAAAAGCCTCTCAACCTGCCATACCAAGCCCTCGGTGTCTGTTTCAACCCATAAAGCGCTCTCTGGAGTTTGTATACACGGTGTGGGTATTTTTCACTCTCAAACCCTGGGGGTTGCCTCACATACACTTCTTCCTCTATCACCCCATTCAAGAAAGCACTCTTCACGTCAACTGGAACAACTTGAACCCTTTAGCCACGACAAAGGCTAGAAGGATCCTAATTGCCTCCGAACGGGTCACAGGAGTAAATGTCTCCTCATAATCTATACCCTCTTTCTGATTGAACCCCTGAGCCACCAATCTTGACTTGTTACTCACAACCATCCCATTCTCACCTTCCTTGTTCTTCCACACCCACTTGGTACCTATGGGACAGAAATTTGGTGGTGGATCGACTAACACCCAAACTTGGTTTTTCTCAAAATTCTCCAACTCCTCATGCATGGAATTCACCCAGTTTGCATCAGACAAAGCGTGTCGAATATCTTTGGGCTCAAATGAAGCAACAAATGTAGAGTGAGCAAAGTGAGAAGTATTCCTTGACCTCGACCGTGTAGTGCGTTCATGAAGGTCACCTATGATCATCGTCGGTGGGTGATCCACCTGTACACGCCGAGGAGCCTCGCGCCTGGACACAATCTCCCCCTCAGCAGCAGCCTCCACTCGAACAGCCTCTGTCGTCGTAGGCGTAGGGGACGGACCATCCTCTATCATCGTCGTCATAGTGGAAGTAGCGTGTACACGACCAGTCACGGGAGTATCACCACCATCCTCTTCTTCTTCATTCACATCCTTCTCATCCTCAAAGATCTTCGCTCCAATTTCCTCGTCACCTGCACACTCAAAAGCAGAAGAGCTACATGGCTGTGTCTCGTCGAAGGTTACCTCGCAAGTCTCCATGATTAGGTTAGTGTCAAGGTTGAGCACACGATATGCTCTAGAGTGAATCGCATAACCGAGAAAGATACTATCTGAACATCTAGACTTAAACTTATCCAACTTGCCCTTCTTCAGAATGAAACACTTGCAACCGAAAGCACTAAAGTGACTCACCTTGGGTTTTCGCCCATGCATCAGCTCATATGAAGTCCTCTTGTTGAAAGCACGAAGGAAAATGCGATTCGACACATAGCAAGCGGTATTGACCGCCTCGGCTCAGAAACGCCTAGGAGTCCTATGCTCATCGAGCATCGTCCTGGCCATCTCACAAAGGGTCCGGTTCTTCCTCTCCACTACACCATTCTGGCAAGCAACGTATGGAGAAGAGTACTGATGATCGAGACCAAGATCACTGCAAAAGGCATCAAAATGAGAGTTCTTGATTTTTGTGCCATTGTCACTGCATATAGCTCGAATGGAATCACAAGGTCGCTCGGTCATGACCGCAGTCAGAGGGGCGTGAGAAGCAACAACCATCTTTCCATGCCGACAAGAAGCACAAACCAAATCCTTCTCGAATTTCAACTTAGGCAATCCTCGGATAAGGTCAAGATCACTCAAGCGGGACAACAACTCAAAGCTCAAGTGTCCTAACCTCCTATACCATTTCCAAAGCTCGACCGAAACGCCAGCAACAAAGCATCGAGGAGGACCAACAGACTGGGAAAAATCGGCACGAAAGATTTGACCCTCGGGGACGATCGTACAGACAAGATCACCTCGAGAATCAAGCACACGAGAGGCACCCAACTTAAAACGAACCTCAAAACCCTTGTCAAGCAACTGGGATAGTGACAACAGGTTAAAACCAAGTGACTTGACCAAAGCCACACTCTTCAAGGTCACCTTGCTACTCACCTTCACCATACCTTCAGCAAGCACTTATCCTCTCCCATTGTCCCCGAAAGTGATGTACTCTCTCGTACTCACTGGGGTGAGGCTGGAGAACCACCCACGATCTCCGGTCATGTGACAAGAACAACCGGAGTCGATCAACCAAAAGTCCTCCACGCCTCCCACCTGCAATAAAAAACGAGAACGAGAATGAGCAAGCGACTCAACACTAGGGTTAGTACCAAAGGAATCAAACCAGTGTCGAGCCATTTGCTCAAAAGAAGGGTTAGCAACATCCATCCTATCAAAACCTCTAGGCGGAGCCCTCTCACGCCTACCACCAAAGAACCTGTCACGTCTCACTAAAGGAGTACGCGCACCACGAGGGGGAAAACGTGACCCATAGTCCCTCTGAGTACCAAAACTGTGATTGTGCCTCCCAAACTCGTAACGGTCACGAGCAGGAGCATGTCCAGCAAACTCACCACGCCCAAACCCAACACGCCTATCTCTCTGAGGAAACACACCTCCACCACCACGAGTGGGAACCGTACGAACAAACCCATCACCTCTAGGTAGAGGCCCTCTACGAGGCTCAGGCACCCCATGGGACGGGTGGTACCTGTCCTTGTTTGCCATCTCCCTAGCAAACCTCTCATCTCTCTTCCTCCTGAAACATAACTCATCCTTATGCCCATCCCTCCCACAATACTCACAATGGAAGCAGATCGGTTGTGGCTTAGGCTGTGGCTTCTCTGTGGGCTTCTCAACAGCTTTCTCTCCTGACTTCCCCCAAACACACTTCCTTGAGTGCTCACAAACTTGATGGGTTTCTGGTAGTTTTCTGTCTTGTGGGGGAACACTGGTGGATCTGGGGTTGTATCAAGCTTGTTTCTGTGGTGGTTTGGCTTGGGTTCAAATTTGTTCATGGGTGTAGTGTGTAGTGGAAGGGATATCTCTCCAACTTTCTCTTGTCCCTCACCACTCTTGCTAGCTCCCAACGCCTGACCATCAAACCTCTTAAATTGAGCCAACATCAAACTCAATTGTGGCTCATGCCCAGACAACCACCCCATCAATTTCCTCAACTCATCATTCTCATCCTACAAACGGTCAATATAATGTGCAAGTTCCATATTTTTCAAAGCATGCATTTCACAGGTAGAGCATGATGTAGGAATGGGAGCTTTCAATACAGCCTCAAGAGAAACTATCTTGGTATGAGATTCATCTAGCCTAGCATGCAACACAGGACAAGAAGTGCAAGCACCTAACAAAGCAGGTCTAGATTTCAACTCATCACACTCAATCCTAAGCACATCTAGTTCCTCAAGAGTTGAGGCATGCTTCTCCTTGAGAGCAGTCAAGTCAGCCAGGAAAACATTGCAAGCACCACAATCAGCCTCATCAGAAACAACAGGAGCAGCTTTCAAAGAGTCTATCTCAGTTCTAGCATCAACAAGCAAAGACTCAAGCTCAACTATCTTGTCCTTAGCATCACCTAGCAAAGACCGAAACTCTCTCTTCTCCTTGTTGGTCTTCCTAAGCACATCATCACGGTTATCAAGCAACTCATTCAGCCTAGCATTCTCCTCTAGCAAGAAGTTGAGATCATGTCGTACCTCTTCCTCGGAGTCGGAGTTTGAATCCGAGTTGTGCTTCACACCCTTCTTGGAGTGCGCCATGCCGTAAAATCCACCTTGTGCGACAAAGATGAGGCCGGTGAAGTTCTTGCCTGTGTGCCGCTTGTCCTTGCGCCGATCTTGCTCTTCATCGCTGCTCGAACCGGAAGAAGAGTCGCTTGAAGTGGAATCGATGTCGCTCGCTCCGGCAACCATCACTTGAGCCGTCTTCTTCTTGTACCCGCTGCTCTTCTTTGGCCTTCTCTCGCCCTTGTCCTTGCGCTTGTCCTTGTAGTCGTTCCGGGAGCGGTGCTTGTTGTAGTCGTGCTTGGGCTTGCCCTTGTAGTCGTTCTTGATCTCCAAGGCTTCAGGGCATTCGGTGATGAAGTGCCAGTGCTTCACGCACCGATAGCACATCCCCGAGCTTCTCCTCACATTCTTGCGGTTCTCGTACATCCGCCCAAACCTCTTGCTCAACAAGGCGAGATCCTCCTCACTCAGCACCTCAAAGTCCTCATCTGGCATGGACACAGGACAAGACAAGACAAAGAAAAACCAGCAGAGTTAGCAGTAGTCCTCGATCTGGAGACAAGAGCCAAATTATAAGGATCAGTGGGGCTCTCGCTCTTGGCTCTCAAGCCACGATCAACCTCCAAAGACCTGAGCTTAGAAAACAGCTCATCCAGCGTCAAGGTGTCACACACGCTCAACTCCTCAATGGCCTTGACCTTGGCACTCCACACAGACCTATCCAGTGCATGCAAAAGCTTGATAGCTTGATCATGATCCGTGTATGGGAGCACTATCACATTGGCCCTCATGTTGTTCACTATGCTGGTGAAACACTGAAACATCACATCAGTCGACTCACCGGGGAGATGAGTGAAGTTCTCGTACTCTCTCCGGTAAGTAGAAAACAAACAAGCTTGCACCTGAGCATTGCCAACATGTGCATTCCTGAGTTTAAGCCATATCTTTCCGGCCACATCCTGTTGACGCAAAAAACAGAATCAAGTTCTTCAACAGCAACACGTAACGGATCCCCGGGATGTAACAAGGCGTGCCAGCCGACCTGACCTGTTGATCGGCACGGAAAGATAGGAAACGTTAGATGTGGGTTAGATTGGCTAGAGAACCGATGTGGATCTTCAATAAGTAACAGCCCGATCGGCCGATACAACTATAGAGCGAATCGGCTAGCTGTAGCAGTCGAAGTGCAAGTATATCCAAAACGGCTAGATCAGCTGATTTGATGACGTAGGCAAAGCGCAAGCAAAAGCAGAGCAAACTAAGCGCCACGAGACTACACTCAAAACCAATCTAGATCGGATGTATCGTGGTGAAACGATGCAGGAGCAAAGATAGCTGATATGATATGATCACGAGCTGGATAAATTGGTGATAAAAGCTAAATAAACAAGTAAAGACATGCAAACCTTGCTGACGTCGATAAGTTGTGAATAGAACTAGACGAAACCACAACGATGCACCCGGAGGTTAAAGCCTAGTTGATATTCGATAAAACGGTACTTACAAGCTTGCCAAAGGTCGATCGATGTAGCCCGACGAGCTAGAAGAACGGCGTTTGAAGAAACAAGAAAATAAGAAGAAGTAAAAAAGGGTGGCGAAATCACCAACTTGGAAAAGTAAAGGTTTTGTGTATATTGGTGTGTACAAACTTTTTCTAACCACGCAGGGTCGCTATTTATGTCCTGAGGACAACTTGACTTCTAGTCGATGACGACAATGTTTACTTGAATCTAAAGAAATAAAACTACTAAAAACTTAACGATTCTCATAGGAATTAGACTCTCTAAACTAATTTTGATCCGATGTCAATTTGATTATTGACTCGCCTCCGTCTTCCTTCCTTTGGAGTATTCTTCCTCCGCCACGTTTCTCTTTCATCAATCGGCCGATCCTAGATCGACTGGTTGCTTCTCCCCTTTCTTTATCGGCTTTGAGGTCTTCCTGACGTCTCTTCGTCTTTCCTCTGACACGTGTCAAGAAATGGTGTCAACACATGCCCTCCAGTTTCGGAGTAAGATATTGCTCCGAAATTCTCTCGTATTCAACTTCCTTTTCCGAATTGAATCATAACCAATGGATAGATTTCCAAACAAACTCGAGAACCCAAGGGTATAAAAACAACCCTATCGACCGACTCCCGGCTCCCACACCCTTTTGCTACAATTCCGCTACAACCCTAACTCAAAGCGCAGATCTGAATCAATTTTCAGCTTCGAATCAATGGCTTCCTCTTCGAATCCGACCGGCGGTAATCCTCAAGAAACTTCCACGAGCATTCCCAAGGTGACCATGGATTCAATCCCCGAGGTATCTTTCTCGATCTTCGTATTCCTTTTCGCCGATTTTTCTCTACTTCTCCACCGATTTCCCTTTTTCTTAGATCAAGAATATTTTGCAAGAGCTTAGAAATCACATCACTATTCCTCTGAGTGATAGAACTGGAGCAATCTTTTTAGGTCCTATGGGCAATCCAGATCCCACAGAATTGATAAATCTTGAAACCGGTAGAATCCCCTTTAAGCATGCCTCTCTGAATCTCGAGAATTGGAAAGGCGCTTTCAGAGCTTGGACTGGCTATACTCCTGGCTGGAGGGGATGGTATCATAGGATGGCAGAGAAAATGGGAGAACATTGGGAAACTTATAACATCAGTTAATGCCTTATTCTTTCTTTGTCAAATATGCAACGCCATGAACCTATGCTTGCAGCTGCTTCATATTTCTGGTCTGATGCTCTGAATGCTTTCCTTTTTGGTCATGGGCTGGCGTCGCCTAATCTGGCTGATGTAGTTTTGTTGACAGGGTTAGACATCACTTCTGATGATCAACTTTTCTCTTGTTCAAAACCAACTCATCGATTTGAGACCAAAGGATATAATTGGAAAAATTATATCAACCAATATGCCAAGACGGGTACTGTTACCATGAGGGAGCATGTTATCTTTCTTAACATGTGGCTTGATAAATTCCTCTTTTGTGGTAGAACTATTGGCCCATCCTGCACCTATCAGCCGATTGCTGAACTTTTAGCAGCTGGTAATCATGTCCCTTTAGGAAAACATCTCCTTGGTGCAGTATACAACCTCCTCCACCAAGTCGCAGTAAATTTATCCGCTGGTCAACATGTAGGCAGTATTGCAGGCCCTTGATGGTTCATCAATATGTGGCTGAATCTTTATTTTCGCAATCACCTAGAAGTGAACATCTTTTCCATGTCTTTCCCAGTATCTGCACCAGAGGATGCCATTCCTACTACTCGTCGATGCCGCAACTTTGGAGAAGTAGTAACTGTCTTCCCTGGCGAGAAACTGGATGGCCCTGAAGTATCTGATTTCTTCAGACTTTTCTATATTGGTCCTTCCAAGGAGACCACTTTGTTGTATGCTTATCTGGATCCGGAAGATTCCTTTGAACATGTCTATGACCTTAGTGATCTTTTCGATGATAATACCAAGGCAATGCTTGAGGAAATTATAAAGCCTGGGATTCTGCCTGCCAATTTCTTTGGAAAAGCCCTCCCTTCCTCCTATGAATTTTACAATCCTTGCGCATCTGCTCGTTAGTTGGGATTCGGCCAGTTACCAATTGGCCTTTATTTTGCTCCCCTTGTCAAACTGAGAGAAACACTCGTAAGTGCTCTTCAATATCGTTATCTGAGAGATCTGTCTCCAGATTCTTCGACTATAAGTTTGGATTCTTGGATCCCTCTCCCCTTGACATCACCTCTCTTCAAAGTTTGGTGGAAGGAATGACATGCTCATCTTTTCTGTGTTGCCCCAAAAGTATACTGTCTTCAATTCAATCCTGCTTATGAAAGTCACCCTGATGAGGTAATTTCTGAACATAATATGTATCTTCTCTCTTTGCTCTTCTTTTGATGAATTACTCATATTCCTTTTGTTTTTTGCTTTCAGGGTGATTCCGTCGAGGCTCCAACAATTAGTGTTAGTGGTCAGCCGATTGATTATCTTCCTCCTCCGGAATCTCCATACATCAGCCGTAATGCTGCTCCAATTGCATCTGTTATGGATGGTGCAGCTCGCCAAGCTGCTAAAAGGAAAGCTGTAGGGAGAGCTGATCATGTATCTCAGAAGGTAATCTCTCGGAAGAAATGGGCGAAGAAGATCCCTTCTGCTGATGCAATGCCTGTTGATCCAAGTCATGCGGCCGGACTTCTTGCAGATGCAGTGGAGGTAAAACCTTTTACCTTTTATGTTTTGTCATTTGCAAATATGGTTCTTTCATGTCTGATGATCTTGCAGTCTTGTGGTTGCTGGGCCGACATGTCCAAGAAAAGGCAACAGCATCAGATCAAATGCCGGAACCAAACATCATGGAGAATCCAACTGTTCAAACTTGTGCAGCTGAAAATCAACCTTCATCGGCTGGCCAAACTGAAGAAAGTATGCCGACTATAGAGCCGATAAATCAAAATGTATCGGCTACACCAGAAGCTGTGAGTATTCTTAAGCTTTTCAACAAAATTGATTTCTGTATTTTGACTATTATTAACTCTCTCTTTTCTGGCAGGCTGACGAAAATCTAATCATTGGCACTACCTCTCATGAGGTATCCCTGGGTCCTCTTCCTGATGATGTCCAAGCTCAGCTTCGGGACTTGCTACCACTTCTTGATCAAGAAATCGGCCAACTAGTTCAAGATGCCGAGCCGATCAGGAATATCTAAAAGAAGATTAGAGGGCACCTGCCTGCCGAAATTAAGATAAAGCTTCATGCAGTGGCCTTCATAGAGATCCGTGAACCAGAAGTGGAGGAAGCACAAAATCGGCTGGAAGAAAGATATCGTCAGGCTAGGCTGATTCAGAGTCAGGAGAATTTGGATTCTCAGGCAGCTGATCTGGATAGGCGAATCCAGACTTTATGCAATTCTCGTTCTGTCATCGTCTCCAACATCGATCGGATGAAGAGAAGGCGTGCTGAACTTCTTGCAGAACTAAGGCAACTCGAGGAAGATCTGCCGATTGAAGAGAAGAAACTAGTCGATCTTCCTCAAACCATCAGCAATATGGAGCACACCAAACAGAATCTTGCCAAGAGAGCCCAAGCTATCCGTCAAGCAGAGCGGTCGATGCCAGGTTCAGCCGATGCCGATCATAAGACGATAAATGAAGTTGATCAGCTCCATGTAGATGCTATAAATGCCATTCACTCCTTGGGCATAATTTAAACATTTCTCTGTGTAATTCTAAAACTTGGTTCTGTGTGCCTGGCCTCTTGAATGTATCGGCCAACTTCGAACGCCCTCTTTATTGTTTTTGACTCTTCTTCTGACTGACTATTTTGATCGGCCTATAAAAGTAGATGCACTCCTTCCCCGATTACATACCACAATGTCTTCTTCTTCTTCTTCTTCTTCAGTGAATCAGGTCCATCCCAACTTGTATCTTCTTTTATTTGCAAACTTTGTGATGACAATCCCTTTTCTTAGTCCCCTCGTCGTGAAGACGTGGATAGAGTTCTGGCTACCATCAACGCTCATGGTGCGGATCAGCAGGCTCTATCTTCAAGGAAGAAGCGAGGACCGCATCTTGTGATCTCTGCTGATGAGAAGAAGATAGAGTCTCTGGAAGCGAGGAGAGCGCAACTTCTTCCTGAACTGAACCAAGTCGACGAAGAAATAGCCATTACTCGGGCTCAATTAGTCAAAGCCAAGGATTTAGTGAAGCCATGATGTATCATTTCTTAGCCGATACGCTCGACCTTGTATTCAATCTTTAATGAAGAATCGATTTTTTCTTGTGGTTGCCTTTCGAGCCTCTTCCCCTTTTTTAGGAAACTGAATCACTGACCTCAATCCTGGCCTTTGGAAGTTGAGCCATTCACGGGGAAACTATTCCACCTTGACTATATTTGGCATCTCTTGAGATTCCTTCCTATCCTTTTGTTTCTCTGCCCCCTGTGTTTGGCTATAAATAGTATCCAAAAGCTATCAGCTTCTTCACAAACTTCAGTCATGGCACAACGGATAGATTTGATAGGATGTAGGCTTCTTCTGTTTGCCATATTTTCTTCTTCTTCCCTTCTTAACCACAGCTAGAAGAATTCTTGCGAAGTAGTGTAGTGGCATGCTTCTTCTTTCCTCCTCTCTTAAGAAGTCAGGAGGTACAACAGCTAGAAGAACCCTTGTGACAAACTTGGGCTCAATGGTTGTTGGGAAGGAGCAAGGTAGAGCGCCTGCTGCACATTACCGGCAGAGGAGCATTCGAAGGGGAGGTGATCCAACTTGGTCATCAACTCGTCGAATCATGAAGAAGGGTCACAGAATCCGGTGAAGAACTAGGATCTCCCTTCCGTTTCTTCTTCGCCATTCCTCTCTCTCTGGTGCTCATTGATTCAAATATCCTCATCATACTGGGGATGAGAAGCTTTTTATGTAGCCAATAATATCTTCAATCAAATGTAATCACCATGTACTGAAATATGAGAAAAAGAAATATATATGTATTATTTTTGTTTTTAAGGTGATTATTACATCGGCCATGATCCGAATCACTTATCGGCTATGAAACTTCTTATATCTTTTCTTGAAGTGATAACTGAATATCGGCTACCTAATTTTTCGAAGACGATTGCTAAGAATCGGCTTATCAATCCGATATTGCAATTGGTTACAATTCTAAAAGAGTAATTAACAATGCTTAAGACTCAAATCGGCCAAAAGCCAGAAGTAGTCATCAACCATGTATATTCCTACCGACTGATTGCAAATTTATTTGACTCGTCACTTCTCTGAACCGATTTACTTGAATTGGTTATATTTCGAAATCAGACATCTTGAGGAAGTCAGTTTCCCATGCTTCTCCAGATATGCACTTAACCTTTTCGAAATTCCATTGTATATCAGCAGCGGCGATGTGGAAAGAGGAATCGGCCTTGACTATTTCCACCGAATCTCCAATCCATTGTATCACACTTTGGTGCATGGTAGATGGAACACAACAATTAGCATGAATCCAATCTCATCCGAGCAGTAGATTGTAAGAACCTTTTCCTTTGATGACAAAGAAAGTGGTCGGGAAAGTTTTACTGCCGATGGTCAAGTCAACGCAAATTGCCCCCATAGCAGGAGACACATTGCCCTCGAAGTCGATTAGCCTGATGTCTATCTTGGTTAAGTCTTCCTCACTTTTCCCAAATCTCCGAAGCATTGTATATGGCATAAGATTGACAGAAGCACCACCATCAACTAATATTCGTGTGATCGGTTTCCTGTTGAGATGCCCATTGAGAAATAAAGCTTTCATATGTTGCCTTTGTCTCTATATCTGGTTTCTCAAAGCTAGTCGGCATCGAGTCTAAAGTTAACTGAGCTGATATTGTTTCTTCTTCTGAATCGGTTTCATCATGAATCATGAACTCTTTAGGTAACATGAAAACCATATTGATATCGGCCATCAATTGTCCGTCTCCCTTGTCATTAGCTTTTGGCTTGAGACGCCATACTTGGGATCGAACCTTCTTTTTATCAAGTGTTTGTTCCTTGATTTCCTTTTGTTGTTCCCATTGATACATCCACTGGATCCTTCTTTTCTGTGATTTGGTTAATTTATCCGGGCACCATCTCGGCTGATGAGGACTATGTTGATTTTTATCATCATGCTGTCTTCTTGGATTGTATCTTATTACGTCTTCATCGGGAACTCTGCTATTGGCCAGCTCTCCTAACCAATCGGAATTTGTCCGATTCTTTCTGATTTTGCCTCCTAGCCGATCGTACACGCTGATCCTGCCCCCCATCCGATCATGCACTAGGATCCATTGGTCATGAAATTCTCGGTTGTTGTGCATTGCTGGCCTATTTCCTTTGTCATCGAAGCATGCCCTTTTGGAAGATTGTCCCTCAGAATAAAAACCATTACACTCTGGACAATTATCCATTGTTGGAAGTTTAATCCCTTCTTCCCAACAATATCTGAAAAACGGGCATCTCCAATGATTTGAATTGCGCCTTGCCCATTCTTCTTCATTTTTGATCCTTTGTTGATGGCATTGATATTTGCTCAGAAGAAACTGTGATTGAGTAACTTTGCTTGTTGCTCTTGGATCATTCTCTTCAAGCAATCCTTTGCCTTCTATTATTAGCTGAGCCTTGGGATTAGTGATTCTCTTATTCTGAGTCGATTCATATGTCAACACTTTTGCTTGTGAACTTGACTCTTTTGTAACTTCCATTGAATTAATAGGAAAAATATGTTGATCAACCTTCATCGACTTTCCTGACTTGGCAGGTGTCTCAAACTAAAGTTTCCTTTGATCTTCAACTTTATCACACGCACATGAGACTGAATATTTCTTTTCAGCCAAATCTGTCTTAATTCTTTTCTCGTCATGGGCTGTACTTTCCTTTGTGTGAGGTGTATTAGCTCTGTGTTTCCCTTCTGGCAATTCTATTGTCAATTGTGACGATACCTCAACATCCTGATAAGCCGACAACAGTGATTCTTGAGGAGTATATAGTGATTTAATATTCTCTCCTTCCTGACAGATTCCTTGCGTGCTCACTTTGTTCGTATCAGTTGGACACAGATCTTTGCCAGTCTCTATCGGATGAGCAAGCTCTTTTGATTTTTCTACAACAAATTGGCTAGCCATTGATTGAGGAACTATTGGTCGATGTAATTGGTGAGCAATCGGCTGTAGAATAACAGAAGCCAATTCTTGTGACCAACAATTTTCTGGCAGTTGTTGTCTAGCCAATAGTTGGGCAAATTGCAACCTCTCGGGCCAAGATTGTTGAACTGTCGGCTGTTGCAAATGTCGAAACGTTGGTTGTAAAACTGATATCTGCGGCTGGTAACTTACTTGATAATGTGACTGGACATCTGCCGGCTGTGGAACCGACGTTTGAACCCAATCCTGAACTGTTTGACCATGAATTCCTGATGAATAATAAACAGGTGAGGTCTTGAATGCCGCGTTAGCTGATGATTCCGACCATTGATAGTATGACTCCACGTAGCTTTGTTGCTGAACTGAGTCGTAAGAAAGTGTAGTATTAGCTGATGTAATCAGCTGCTGATGATACGGTCCCTGATAACTTTGCTGTTGAGATGAACTGTGAGAGAACGCATCTCCATAGCATATAAAATTCGCCAATGCTTGAGCATACGTGATGGACATCTTTGGGCTTTATGATGTACTACTATCTTCGTGTCCCACTGGGCGTGCCAAGATGTGTTGACACAAAAAGCGGAATCAAGTTCTTCAACGACAACATGTAACGGATCCCCGGGATGTAACAAGGCGTGCCAGCCGACCTGACTTGTTGATCGGCACGGAAAGATAGGAAACGTTAGATGTGGGTTAGATCGGCTAGAGAACCGATGTGGATCTTCAATAAGTAACAACCCGATCGGCCGATACAACTGTAGAGTGAATCGGCTAGCTGTAGCAGCCGAAGTGCAAGTATATCCAAAATGGCTAGATCAGCCGATTTGATGACGTATGCAAAGCGCAAGCAAAAGCAGAGCAAACTAAGCGCCACGAGACTACACTTGAAACCAATCTAGATTGGCTGTATCATGGTGAAACAATGCAGGAGCAAAGATAGCCGATATGATATGATCACGAGTTGGATAAATTGGTGATAAAAGCTAAATAAACAAGTAAAGACTTGCAAACCTAGCTGATATCGATAAGTTGTGAATAGAACTAGACGAAACCATAGCGATGCGCCCAGAGGTTAAAGCCTAGTTGATATTCGATAAAACGGTACTTACAAGCTTGCCAGAGGTCGATCGATGCAGCCCGACGAGCTAGAAGAACGGCGTTTGAAGAAACAAGAAAATAAGAAGAAGTAAAAAAGGGTGGCGAAGTCGCCGACTTGGAAAAGTAAAGGTTTTGTGTATATTGGTGTGTACAAACTTTTTCCGACCATGCAGGGTCGCTATTGATGTCCTGAAGACAACTTGACTCCTAGTCGATGACGACAATGTTTACTTGAATCTAAAGAAATAAAACTACCAAAAACTTAACAATTCTCATAGGAATCGGATTCTCTAAACTGATTTTGACCCGATATCAATTCGATTATTGACCCGCCTCCGTCTTCCTTCCTTTGGAGTATTCTTCCTCCGCCACGTTTCTCTTTCATCAATCGGCCGATCCTAGAACAGCTGGTTGCTTCTCCCCTTTCTTTATCGGCTTTGAGGTCTTCCTGACGTCTCTTCGTCTTTCCTCTAACACGTGTCAAAAAACGGTGTCAACACATCCTCTTCGTACACTCGATCAAACTCCGAGGCACACAAAGCACGGAACAAGTAATCAACGGCCTTGCTATTAGCCTCAAACATGTCCCGTGATCCTGGAAGAATGAAACTGTCTGGAATGACATAGTTAGGATTTTGAGTCACATCCCAGATCAGAGTCCCCTTCCCACGCAAAAACGCGCCCATGCGCCTCTCCCACATCGGGTAATTCTTGCCATCGAAGTGCGGAGGACCCGACCCCTTACCATAGTCGCCCATCTTTGGATCTTAGACTGGTTAGAATCACGAAGATTCGTAACCGGCTCTAATACCAATTGAAGGACCGAATAGGTGACCAGAGAGGGGGGGAGTGAATGGGAGCCGATAAAAATTCTTTCCGAAGGATGAACTCGGCCTATACCCCGATTGCCACTTCGATCACTCGCACACACTAAAGAAGCTCTAGACTAGACACACACAAGCCTACAAGTCATAGAGACAAGCCTTGAAGCAAGGAGCGGAAGCACAAGATAAGAATAAAACAACTTAACCAAATCTGCGAAGCACCTGGCGGACCGTCCGAGGTAGCCGGGCAGACTGTCCGCGTGGAGGGCGCGGACCGTCCGCGAGGGCATGGCGGACCGTCCGAAACTGCAACCCGAACCTCCAGTAGCGCACCGAGAAAAACGGAATGTCCGTGATGGACCTGCAGACCGTCCGCCTCGTCACGGACCGTCCGGCACTCTAGTACAGACCGTCCGCAAACATCTTGCACCAAAGACCAACCGACTCAACGGATCGAACAAAAGGCATGCAAGAACACGCGACGAACACAACGAACAGCTGGGCTGTCGGGCACCTCGCGGACCGTCCGCGGTGGGGCCGCGGACCGTCCGCCAAACACGGACAGAGCAGAAAACGCACGCGCGCGGGAGTCAAACCCTCCTTTCCATCACCGCATCTCCCAAATGGCTTGAGCTCTTGAGACAAGATTTGAGGGAGATGAGAAGCGTCACAAGATGAAACTATGCCCCAAAAATCTCGGCCTCTAACTCACTAAATCACTGGGAATCGCGGATCACATGAACCACCACCAAGAACTCGGGCTCCAACAAAAACTCGTGAATCGAAGGGATTTCCCGGTGTTTGAGGGGTCAACATCACACACAAAGATGCGCAAGGCATCCACCCATGATCCCCTCAAAGAAATTCGAGAGAAAACGCCCTCAAATCAACGAATCGAGCGAAGAACGAAACACCCAAAAAATAGCTCCGAAAAAGACACGAAAATCACAAAGAGCTAGGAGATCATCACAACGCCGAATGCTTCCATACATCCAAAGGTCAGAGTCTATACGAGAATCTAGTCTAAGGAATAGCAGAGAAAAGAAGCAGTCTGGAGCGATCGACGTCCTGCACCATCTGGCTGTGACGGGAGCCGCATGTGGCAGTAAGCGGGTGCTCGTAGATGAGGAAAAGCAGGGCATGGTCCTCCCACCCGCAGTAGCGACATCTGCTCGAGAAGACGAGCCGATCTTCAACGGTCTTCTTCTTGATCTCTGCCCGGTCGTCGCCAGTACCCTTGGCGGCGGCGGAAGCAGAGGGCCCCTTCCCCTCGAGGCAAGAGGGCGAAGGGGAGGGGCGGGACCCAAGAGCGGGCAGGGAGGAGACGTGCGGGGTGGTGGAGAAGTTCACCGCATCGCGGAGGCAACCCTTGCGCCTCGGAAGCCGTGGGGTTCTTGGCCCATGCGGGTGGCCAAGAAACACCGTCCCCACCCTTGGACTTCCTCACAGGCGCATGCCTTTGATGTGGTGCCTTCTTGACCTTAAAACATTATCCCTATCACTATCTACTTATTTTCATTTACTTCTACCTGTCAAGTAAACTTTTCTTCAACCGGTCGTACTGATTTATTTTGATTGACCTTTACGAATGCGTCTCACTTTTTATTTCCTTGCTGGCATTGATTAGGCACAAAAACATAATTTTCTTACTATTTTTGTTAGTTCAACTCTATGTTTATGAAAGGATAAGTTTTCTTTTACATCCTCCATTTCTAATTCAGTTTTGTAAGTTTCTTTTTAACTTTCCCAGATTGGATGTTGGCATTTTGTTTATATTTGATGCTAACCTTAAGCAAACCTTTCCAAAAGTGTGAATCCCCAGGTTTAATTTCAAATAGTTATTCCTAACTAAGGTTTGGCACGTGCCATCTTCATTTAGCAATTTAAATAGCCATTTGTTGATGAGACATTTATTTTTAATATGCAAGTCCACTGTACCAAGACCTTCTTGATCTTTCGAATGTCATAAGATATCCCATTTAGTTAAGTGATATTTTTGTTTATCACTATTGCCTTGCCAAAAAAAATCTAGATAGATAGACATCAAGTCTTTTTAGGACACCTTTAGGGATTTCAAAGAAAGACATCAGGAACATTGGGATGATACTAAGGACAAAATTTAATAAAATCGACCGACCCCCATAAGACAAGTGTTTAGCTTTCCTTGTACTTAGTTTGCATTTAAATCTTTCCTCGATAGCACGTCAATCAACGCATTTAAATCTTTCCTCGATAGCACGTCAATCCACATTACAGAGTTTGTTGCAGTGCATAGTTCGCGACTTTTTTGTTTTTTGGCCCTCTTAGTGAAAGATTTTCACAAATACGCTCTTTCTGGAAAGATTTCAAAAAATGAACCCCGAGCTCGGCGCCCTAGACCATGGCGCCGAGGTAACACGTCTCGGCGCCACGGATCTTGGCGCCGAGGTCCATAACCCTAGCAACAAACGTGGCAACAATTAACTGACGTGGAGATGACATGGCTGATAGCTCGGCGCGGTGATCTGTGGCGCCGAGCTCGACGCCACCAATCTTGGCGCTGACGCACGGGCGTTCAAGAGCCTGTCCTGGTCGCATGCATGCACACACATGCACACACAAATGCGGCTTGCATGCACAGTTGCACACACAACGCACGCAGGCATGCATGCACACACACAAAACTACAATAGTGGCACGCATGCACACACAAAGCCGGCCGCATGCACACACGCACTGACGCATGCATGCACACGCATGCACAGAAAAGGCCGGCAGCATGCACACACACACGCACGGATGCATGCATGCACACACATGCACAAACACAAAAACCGGTACGCATGCACACACAACGCCCTGCGTACACACACGGACGGCCTGCCTCGGCGCCAGGGATCTCGGCGCCGAGCTCGGCGCCAGGGATCTCGGCGCCAAGGTTTTCGGCCACATCAGCTTCCACGTTGGACCACGTCAACCGTCCACCCTACAACCTCAGCGCCAAGATCCGTGGCGCCGAGACGTGTTACCTCGGCGTCATGGTCCACGGCGCCGAGCTCGGGGTCTATTTTTTGAAATCTTTCCAAAAAAGGTGTATTTGTGAGAATCTTTCAACAAAAGGGCTAAAAAACAAAAAAGTCGTGCATAGTTCTAAAATAAATAGCAGGGAGAAAAATTGATAGGTAGAGTTACTGCAAACGAGGGGAGGAGATTAGAGTCGATTGTGTTTAGCCTCACCTGACAGAGAATATCAATAGAACCTACTCTCTTTTTTGTGCTCGCAGTTGGTTGAAAAACCTGTCTACCCAAGTACAAATTCTCGTCTACCCAAGTACAAATTCTTCACTCGGCTCAGCATGAGAAAACCTAATGTTCCTAATCCTGAATTCCTGATTCTAACATTTGTTTGCAATGAACAACAGTCTCCGAACATCTTTGTGTATGAGGGATCCTAATCTGAATGCTTGTTTATATCAACGTATGCATGTAGCATGCAGATAAACTCAGATTTGCTAGACCACTTTCGCTGAAACAACGTTAGTTTATCACAACACAGCAATAGTTCTGAACAAAACATGCATAAAGGATACACTAGACCAGAAACGATTTGTACTGGCGGCTAAAAGAGGTTTGTGCTGGCGGGCACTCCACCCGCCAGCAATCTTGAGCCAGCACAAATCGCTATCAGTGCTGGGGGGTGCCTGCCCGCCAGCAGAGAGCTCACAGTGCTGGCGGGCATCATAAGCACCCGCCATCACTGGGGAGGAACCACCAGCCAACCACCCGCTCGTCCCGTCACAAGTCGCGACGCTACGCAGCCAACGGGATTCGAACCTGCGACCTCTTCCTCACGCGAAACCTGCTCTACCACTACACCACACACTCATATGCATCTATATCCAGTTTTCATTCTACTCATATTGTACTACACTTAGTGTAAAATTCTTTTTTTTAGGCTTTAAACATATTCAAATTAAAAAGTTATCAACTAAAAAGTTTCATAACTTTCTGAGATCTATAACTTTCATTTTGAAAGTTTCTCCATTCGAGGTCGTTTACAAAATTTGAATTTAAAATCTGAGAGATTCAAACCTAGTTTTTCGTTGACAATATGATTTCAAATAAAAAATTGTAAGCTACAAGATTTCATAACTTCTCAGGATCTACAACTTTTATTTTGATTGTTTCTCCATTTGAGGTCGTTTGAAAATTTTAAATTAAAATTCAAGTGACTAGATGTTCAGACGTACTTTTCGTTCCTAAAAGTAATTCAAATTAAAAATGGTTCAACTACAAAGTTCTCTTAACTTTTGAAGATGTACAACTTTTATTTCGGTCATTTGCTCATCCGGTATAGTGGTAGTAACATTTTTCACAAAGCTTATACACCTCTCATATAGTTTCATGAAACTATATAAGAGATATAGATTTTGTGAACAAAATTACTACCACTTTGTCAAATGAAGAAACGACCCAAATAAAAGTTGTACATCTTCAAAATTTATGAAACCTTGTAGTTATAAATTTTTTATTTGAATTGATTTATTGCTTTAAAAAAGGGGTTGTTGCCTACGAAAGGCACAATGTTGGCGGTTGTGTTAAGTCACCCGCCAACACTGTTGGAACTATCTTTGCCAGCGGGCGTGTTAAGTCACCCGCTAGTACTGTGACATCTCTGCTGGCGGGTGACAACTGCGCCCGCCAGCACTGTGCGTACACCACTGTGCTGGCGGGTGACAATTGTGCCCGTCAGAAACTCTCTTTTATGTGTCAGCACAAATCGAGACGTACTTTTATTTATTTTTGCAGGACCATCAATTAAGCTTTTATATATCTTAATTTTAACTAACACTGCATGCGGATCGAAGATCACATCTCAAAATTAAATTCCCAAAATAGTCTGACCCCGGCTTATAAAATTGACGTGGTACCCTTGATGATGCGTGCAAATGTGCATTATTAGGCACGCAAAAGGGCAAATCAGTGATGCTAATGAACAAGACCATTGCAAATCAGATAATGAGGGGATGATGTGTCGATCTGCTGGGTCACGAAGACCATATACATACCTAACCGTTTTTTTTTTGAGCATTACATACCTAACCGTTTGTTTGCATGTCAAAGCGCCGATCGATGACTTAAGTGATAGAGCTCCAGCTGCCTAGCTCTAGGAGTTGGCGTGGGGATTCCATCCTTCACCAACTACACGTCTCCCTCTAGGGTTTGTATCATATCAGATTGACGAACAGTTTATTGGAGCAGAGCAAGACCGAATGACCAATATAGACCATATATACGTGCAAGTGCAACCACTTAAACTAGTGATCGGGGACCAAATATACCGTACCGGCTACCGACCCATCATCTCTCTAGCTAGCTAATTAACTTTGGCATCACAGCGGCATTGCGACTTGTGATTTGTGAATTGTGAGGAAGCAAATTAAAGAATCTTTCCATATCTTGGTACGGTGTGGCACGACACGATCAAACACGTACGTAACTGGCTAGATCGATGACAGATTTCTGACTTTAACGTTTGCTCGCATCTATCGCAGTCACATCTTGTTGGGCTGGTACCATTAATTGCTAGGATATCTTGCACCAATGCAATCATGTCTCACAAATTGCTTATTAAGAGAAATTGCTTATTAAGAGATGAATTATTGAAGATGATGATCGATCTTAATCCTCTAACATATACTACTTATACGTGATCATATCAATCCTCCCAACCTTCTCTAATCTCGTTTTGGAGGCCGGGGAATATCCGAGCAAGACCTTTGTAGGATCATCATTCATACGATGTGATGGGACCTTTACCCACACGCGTGATCAGTGATAAACCACGTGACAGCGTTCCGCGAGCGAGGTGCCCTCCTTTGAGTTTGAGAGGATTCGGTTGTACGCGCGTCTGGCATGCATTCCCTCCACCTTCCAGAGATCTATCTCCAAAAAGAAACAACGGCTAGTGAGGTCCACGTGAGGTATGTAAGGTATGGTAGGTAGGCGCCAGGGCCGTACAGTGACCGGTGCAACGGTGTGGCATGGTTGAGGGCCTCAAAAAATTAAGGACCACCAAATCTTCAATTAGTACTAGCAAAATCTACGTGCGTGTATCTAAAAATCATAATAACAAAAAAAAACTATCTTTATAGTGGTGTACGTGTCTTAAAAAACCAAAGTTGCAATAACAGTGTAGGAGTGTAGGGGTGAGGAGAAATCTAGTGAGGAGAAATCAGCAGCTGCCTCTCGCGGCTAGGGAAAAAACGGTGTCACAGAATCCCTGACCGACCTGGTTGGCTAGACGTCGGGCGCTCGTAAAAAAAGGCAGGTGAGAAAGCTCTGTCCTCAATAGAAAACATGGTGCATGCATGTGTTGTGATTGACGTACGAGAGTAACGTGATTGACAGGTAGGATAAACGTGATTCACGGCATCATGTATTTTTCTTTCACGGCAGCATGCATCGAAGCGTGATGGAAAGAAATGGAACGTAGTGATGCGAGATTAGTGCAAACCCATATTGCCGCGTGATTCGTATATCATAGTCATCTATATTGATACATGATAATACGATTGGTGGTTACCAATTATTCTCCAAAATCTCTTCAAAAAACACAATGCGATCTGGCTTATCAATTATTCAAACAGTTGACAAAAGGAGGGGTTAGACCCGACCTCGATCGCTAAGCCTTTCAAAAAAACACGTGATTTGGTTACCAATTATTCACCAAAATCCCTTAAAAACACACCACACTGCTGGTATCCCTTTTCAAAACACAATGTGATTTGGTTACCAATTATTCTCCAAAATCCCTTTAAAATACGACATGATTTGACTTACCAATTATTCAAATGGTTGATGATTTTTTTTGGAAAGAAATAAGTGCCCGTCATAGTCTGGAAAGATATAAACGTGCCGCTTGATGTATTTTTTAGAAAGCCAGCGTCAGCCGCCAAAGGGTGGGTAAATCAGTGTGATGTATTTTTAAGAAAGAAATAAGTGCTACTGCTTGATGTATTTTTTTTTGAAACCAGCGTGATGTATGTTTTGGAAAGAAATAAGTGTCGCGCCGTTTGTTGGAAACCAACGTGATTTATTTTTGGTCGCCCCTTGATGTATTTTTGGACCGTCATAGTCTGGAAAGAAATAAGCGTGCCGCTTGATGTATATTTTAGAAAGCCAGCGTCATGATTTTTTGGAAATAAAGAAAAGAATAAGCAGCCGCCAAGGGTGGGTAAATCAGCGTGATGTATTTTTAGGAAAGAAATAAGTGCCACCGCTTGATGTATTTTTTGAAACCAGCGTGATGTATTTTTGGACCGTCATAGTCTGGAAAGAAATAAGCGTGCCGCTTGATGTATTTTTTAGAAAGCCAGCGTCATGAAAATTTTTTGGAAATAAAGAAAAGAAAAAGCAGCCGCCAAGGGTAGGTAAATCAGCATGATGTATTTTTAAGAAAGAAATAAGTGCCACCGCTAAAATAAGCGTGCCGCTTGATGTATTTTTTAGAAAGCCAGCGTCATGAAAATTTTTTGGAAATAAAGAAAAGAATAAGCAGTCGCCAAGGGTGGGTAAATCAGCATGATGTATTTTTAGAAAAGAAATAAGTGCCACCGCTTGATGTATTTTTTTGAAACCAACGTGATGTATGTTTTGGAAAGAAATAAATACCGCGCCGTTTGATGGAAACCAGCGTGATGTATTTTTGGTCGCCCCTTTGTAACATCCCGCAATTTTATTACGGAATGTTTTATTATAAAAATGAGGATTTAAAATTTTCGGTGAATTATTTGAGTGCTTGACAATTTAATTAAGGGTGTCTTCTTAATTCTCTCCTAAATTCCTAGATTTATTTCTGAGCTAATTAAAAATTCCTAGGAAATATAAAATGCTAGTGTGAGAACTTTGGAGTTTATTTGGTTTTATTTGGGATTTGATTGTGTGGATTCAAATTTGAATTCTCATTCAAATTTGAATCAATTCTAGAAAAGGGGTTTTTGAGTTAAAAGAAAACGAAAAGGGGTCAATGCCTAGCTGGGCCTCGAGTTCAAACTGCGAAGTCTACTAGGCCCCCTCCATCTCTTTTTCCTAGCACAGCCGGGCACCCCACACTTCCCCAGCCCATCCGCTTGCGGCCCAACAACACCCGCCGGCCCGCACACGCGCCGCGCCGTCCCTTTTCTCTCGCTGACCTATGGGTCCCGTGCGTCAGGGGGCCACGTCGCCGTCGTCTTCCTCCCCCTTTTCCCCCTTTTTCACCCGCGCGTCCATCCCACGCCCGCCACCTCGGCCGAGCTCGCCGTACCCCCTCGTGGCGGAGCCGCGGATGCTCGCCACCTCAGCGCGCACACATCCGACCGCTCACGCCTCGCGCGCCCGCCTATATAAGCCACCGCCGCAGCCATCCCCAACCCTAGTCCGCTCTGGGGTTTCTTCCCCTTTCCGCCGCCGCCTGAGAAGGAGAAGGAGAGTAGGAGGAGAAGGAGGCGGGGAGGCCGTCCGTGGGAATGCCGTCGTCGCCGCGAAGTCGGAGGTCGTCCGTGGAGCGCTCGTTCGCCACGAAGCCCCGAGCCACGCCGCACTCTGCTTACTCTGCTCCGACCTGCGCCGCCGTCGTTCCGCTCCGCCTTGCTTCACCGCCGCTCTGCACGTCGACCAGGGGTCAGCATGTGAGCTCGTCGATCCTCTGTCGCTTGTGTGAGCCGGCCTTCACGCCGAGGGGAGGAGAGAGGCTCCGCCTTTGGCCCTGTGCTTCAACCGTGCACGCGCCGCGTCGCCGCCGCAGACCGCCGTCGCCTGTGTCGCCGGCCTTCGTGCCGAGCCTTACGCTTGCAGGTGCCGCAGCCGTCGTCAACGCGCGCGCAAAGCTCCGCCTGGCCCTGTTCTATCATCCCGTGATCGCCGGCAACCCGTCGCCCTGCCCGTGCGCCGCGGCGGCCATGGCCGTGCGGTTTGCCCGCGTACACGCACGCGCAGGAGGAGAAAAGCCCCCGCCTTTGGGGTGTCGCCGTGATCACAAGCCCACCGGCACAGCCGCGTGCCCATGCGCGTCTCTGCCTGGCCCCCAAGAGCCTTGCGCTCCGCCGCCGCGATGCGCCGGCCGGAGCCCGCCATGGCCAAACTGGCCTTGTGTGTTTTGGCAAGGGGTAAAGGCCCCGGTTTTTGGTTCGTCCTGAAGAACTTGAAGCACGCTCACGCGATTCTAGTGATTTGGCGCGCTCACACGCCGTCGCCGGCCGTCGCCGCACCGCGCCGTCGCGCCCGTCTCAGCGTCGCCGCCGTCGAGCTCGTCTCCGGCCAAAGGCCCGGCCTTTAATGGCCCAGGCTGGTGCGCGTGCTTGCCTTGAGTCGCACCGTGCCACTTGATGTCTAGACCCGGCCGTGCCTCGCCGCCGACCAGCGTTGCCGCGCCGGAAGCCCTCACGGGCATTTCACCAAACACCTACCGCCGCCGACCCAAAACCCTGGAGTTTTGTTGCACACGCACGCACACACGCTCGCGTACCCGCAGAGGATCCGGTGGGATCCGATGTGGCGGCCCACTCGCGAGGAAGCCACACGCCCGTGCACGCTGCGCTGAGCCGCAGCGGATCACCCAGGATCCGCCCCGCCCCGCCGCGTGTACCGACCACGTGGGCGGCCACGCCAGCATGCGTCGGCTTATAGCCGCGCAGGTGGCCGCCACGCAGGCGCTAGAGCTGGCCTGGCGTCGGCTTTAAGCCCTGTTAGAGACAGCTTGAGTTAGGTAAAAGCTAGCCTAAAGTTTGCCATATTGTGTCTGCGTATTTTAATTTCAGAAATCTATTTTCTCTTTGAAAATTCATAATAAATCCGTTTTAACTCCGAAAAATACCAAACTTCTTCTGAAAATCTTCTAAAATTCCAAACTCCGCGCTAGGCTAGAGTTTACCTCTTTTGGGTCTTATTTGTTCCTCCTCTTGGATTTTATTGCAATTAGCTCCTGTGTTTATATTTTAATACGATTCTAGGAGCCGCCGGAGCCGGAGAGCTGAGCCAGGACTACGACGACGACCTCGGCTACGACTACTCGCACCCAGGTTCACGCCCGACCTACTTTGAATGCCCATTAGGCATTGCTTTAGAACTGCTAGTGCTTTACTTATGCATGATGATGATAATGATGAAACCCTTGCACTGCCCTTTTTACTACCCTGTCCTTGACTGACCTACTACTACTACTTTACTTATGCGTGATGATACGCTGAGCTTGCTTTGCATGTGTTGGGATTATTGTGGTAGTTTCTTGGCGTGTGTGGGGAAAACCGGCAGGAGAAGGTGTTTTGGGATATTGTGGCGGGGGTGAGCTCAAGACAACCCGATTTGGGATCGGGGGCCAGGGATCGTCTTCTCGGACGTTGCCCAGTTTGGTGTCTATGGCAGGTACACTGTTTTAGGAGCACAGGTGTTGGGGTTTTTGTGATGACTTGGAGGATAGGAGCTCGCCCCGGTCTGAAACCGAGTGGGTCGCCTGTTACACGGGACTTTCGTACACACCACCTCGCCGAGAGTGGGGATAGGGCCGCTCGACCCTAGCAAGTGCGATACCATACCTGCCAGTAGGATAGAGGGTACCAGTGAAAGGGTTAGGGTGAAGTTCCTTCCCTTTGGGTGTTCCCCGTGTGGCCACACGGGGGCATTTTCATAGTTCTGGGGTGGACCTTTGCGAAGGACCACAGCGAGACCCGGATGTAGGATGGAATCGTAACTCCTAGGTGTTCGTTCGGTAGGGTAGGCTCGGTCGGCCATACACCGTCCGGGTACCATTTCGAGATGGGTACTGGTGTACACGCTCTGCAGAGTTTAGATCTATATGTATAGCCGCGTCCTCGGTTTTGGACATGCCTATTGTTTCTCCGACTCTTACGTTTTGGGATTTCTACCTTCCCCCTTATAGGATGAGAGTGTATGGTGAGCCGTGGTTGTATTCGGGGAGAGGAGAGTTGCTCCGTCTGCCTCGCGGATCCGGGTGCAACCATTGAGGTGCGAGGAGTGGGAGTTCTCGCACCGACCCTAGATGGAGATAGGTGATGGTGACGGTGATCTGGGTGACCAGGTGTAACCGTTTGCGGATGAGAGATATGGGAATTGGTGGGAATATGGAGATATTATTCTATTTATGTTGTTGCTGCTGCATAGGAAACCCGGCTGCTACCTTGATACTTTCTTTACCCTTAGAAGTAGGCCACTTAAAGCTTGCATACGGTTGGTGACGTGGACCTATCCCAATCCTTGGGGATAGCCCCTGAGCTTGCAGGGTACGAGTCAGACTTCGACAACAACGCCGACAGATGGTACGACTGAGGGGCACGTCGCTTCGCTCAAGGATGCCTGTGGGAGACGAATGAAGACGGAGACACCTTCTGGGAGCTAGCTACCGCTGCGTAGGCTTTTATTCCTGTTATTCCGCCAAGAGGCGTGTATTGATGTACTCCGATTATTCAGGACATGTAATAATCAGATTAATATTCGTACTCTGATGCTTTATTACGTTGTATGACTGTGATATTTATCTGTGATGAATACCTGTGAGTGATAGCGTCTGATCCAGGGACTATCACGAGACAGAATGCTGGGTTTTCCGTGTTTGAAAACCCAGGTCGTTACAGGTGGTATCAGAGTCGTACTTGACCGTTGTACGTGCCCTTAGAAATGGTCGTTAGAAATTAGGACTCTAAACGATCTCTTTTGGTTATATACCATTCTTGACTTATATTACAAAACTTATCCTTCTTTGAAAAAGTTCTATCTCACCTGCGCTAACTAGAAGTTTCTTCCGTGTCACAGGAGATGGCTCGTCAGGAGGTGGAGTTGCTCCCGGAGCACATGGAGGGACTCGCCAGTTGGGTGGACCGGGTCGTCCTCAAGCTGGGGATTCCCCCTACGCACGTCACCTACTGCGCTAAGGACGTTCGCACTCTGTCAGGCCCACTAGTGCTTTGCACGGTGGCCATCCTACCCCACCCGGCGCGTCCAGACTTCCCCGGGATACTCGAGCACAGCACAGGACTCAACGTCAGGAACGCTGTGGACACTGCCTGTAGCCACATACTTCGCCACCTACTGGCTAGGTACCGTGACGTCTACAGGACTGGGGACCTGCGGCTGATTCCCCAGGACTACTTTCTGGTGGCTCCGATCGTGAACGGACTGCCAGACCCTTCTGCACTCTACGAGGAGGAGGTGGTTCAGGGACCTCTACGTGAGTCCGACGACACGCTCGTCACCACTGGGAGCTACCTCGTGGACCTCGACACCCATGCCCGCCGATTGAGCGAGCAGACGAGTGCACTCTTCAGCAGGCTGGAGTACACTACCCTGGAGCTAAAGGAGCTTCAGCCCTGCACCCAGAGTCTGGTCGTGGAGAACCGTACCCTGCGCCAGTGAGTCGAGCAGCTCGAGCGAGGACTACGCCACGCCAACTCTTTGGCAGTGCAGGCTGAGACTGAGAGGGTGACCTCGCGTGAGGAGATGCTCTACGCGAAGGAGGATCTACGCAAGCAGGAGGCCAGGTTCACCCGCATCTTCGCCAAGCTGGACCAGAAGGATGCACAGTTCACCACCCAGGGGCGCAACCTCGTTCGTGAGAAGGCCAAAGTGATCGAGCTGATGGAGGACCACTACTCCAACACCGCCAACATCACTGCGCTCACCAGGACTTCTGTGTTCCTGCTGGACAAGTGCAAGAGGATGCTAAGGACTTGGGAGGATGCTGACTCTCTTCGAATGGACGAGCTTCAGGAGCTCAACGGTCTGCTACCCCCCCGAGCACCAGCGGGCGATCCGCAAGGAGACTTTCAAGCTCCACCCGTCCGCCCTCAAGCTTCACCTGTGTCCGCTGGCTGACATGCCCACTCCGGTTGAGACCCAGGAGGTGAGGGCTGCTCATGCCAGACTGTCACAGATGTTCCCCAGAGACTTTCCCGAGGAGGACCGCTACCCCGTGAGGTACAGGAAGGCCCGCTTCGAGTAGCGTACTGGAGCATGACCATGCTAATAAGAGTAGAGTTGTAAGATAGGTAGTTTCCATGAGTTGATCCATGTAGCTGAGAGCCTGTTCCGGTGCATGATGAGTTATGAGTCTTTTCACACCTAGATGTGCACACCCTTTTGAGATCATGTAACGCTATATTAGCTCGCTGCTGTGTGTGACTCCAAGGCTTGAGTCAGCCTCGAGGGAACTTATGTACTCATAATGGATGCTGATTGTTTGGTCTTAATGGAGTTGTTCGTTCTTATTGCTTCTTCGTATTGAGTGTAGGAATTATATTAGTAGAAATATTTTTTCATGCTTGTATATCAGACTCAATTTGTTGGTGAGTGACGTATCTAAAGCTTTCCTATATCCTTGGTCTTGTTTTCAGTAAGATGTCCATCAGGAGGTCCGGTCGTCTGTTGGCTCGCCTCGAGGAGGCCGATGCTGAGGAAGAGCAAGCCCCGCCTGTCCGTGCTCCCGTACGTGGACGTGGACACGCGCCTGTCCTAGGACGTGGCCGAGGCGTTGTGGTGCCACCACCACCGCCTCCACCCATCAGACAGGGTGATGCGTGTCACACCTGATTTTCCGAAGAAAACCAAATGCATCTCATATGTGCGCCAGGATCAAGTTTACACACATATGATAGACGTCATGAGTGAAATATCAATAAACAGCAATAAAAATGTACAAGAGTTAAACCATTACATTATCTTTTATTACACTCAGACATTAGACTCGAAGGTCTTTAAAACGAACAAACGATAACTAGACGAAGCAACTCCGTCTTCAGCTTCCACAGGCACATGACTGGGGGCACGCAAGCCTCAGAACTCATCGAAGTCGCTGAAGTACTCTTCTCCAGTGTTCTCCTCTTAACAGCAGGTAAGCAAGGGTGAGCACACTTATGGTTGGAGCTCAGCAAGTGGGAGAAGATGCAAGGCTATCAAGGATAGGCTAAGGTTATGCAGCGGTTAGCATTTTTACTGTTGGTCAAATTTTATTAGCAAGCACCTATTTACTAGGTGTAAGTGTATACCAACCCACTTAAAAAGACTTTAGAAAACTTTCCATCTCAACCAATACATAAACCACAATTTGATTCCATTTTCAAGTTCATTAATCATGTGAGGGTCCAAGCCGCTCTTAACCGTGAGCACGGCTGATCGATCAGTTTTCACTCTGCAGAGGTCGTGCACTTTACCCACAGTTCGTGTTCCCCATGTTGCCCGGGTTGATCAGACCCTTAAACACCGCCGAGGTGAGTGGCTAGGGGTTCAATACGAAGCCTTTACAAAGGCATGCAAAAGACTAACAACCCGCATAGTAATAGATCAGGGCGGACCATAACCCTCCCTAGTGGTCAGCACCTTAGCAAAGGCTGCTACCCCAAAAGAACTGGGCTATACCCCTTCAACCCCGATCCCCCTCTGCTCCTTTCGGATAAGGTCATCAGTACATTCACACACCTAATTAATTAGCTAAGCCAGAGCCATATGGACTGTGGTTGCACTGTTTTCCTAGGTGGTTCTCCATGTTCCAATTATAACATATGATCTTGTTATTAACCATAAGCATCATCTTCACCATAGTTATCATGATCAACATTCATCATTTTGCAAAGATTCATTTGAACCATCCCAAGGTATAGCAACTAAGCATTTCTACCCAAAACATTTATTTAAAAGGGTTGTCCAAGGTAAAGGGGATAAAATCTAGTCATGTCCTTAAAAAGGTGATTTCCCATCAAATTTATGCAATACAACATTTAAATGTAAATATTAATTAACATGCAATTATCTAGGTCAAAGAGGAATATGCAGAGGGAGAAGTCCACTTGCCTTCCTTGCTTAAACACTGGTGTTCTTCTTCTTCAAAAACTTGCTCTTGATCCACTCCAACTGGCTGCTCACTCGAAACTGGCACGATATCTACGAGCACACAAGAATACATTCAATAAACAAAACAATACACCAGACATGAAAAGCTTAAAGAGAGAACAAGGTTTGGCTCTAGGACCGCGAACACAAAAGCACTCGGAACTATCGGGAGATTTGGATGATCACATACAAGAGCTAGCTATGTGCTAGGTATCTTTTAATTAAGTAAAATCATGTGCATAGGTTATTTCAGAGAAATACTCTATTTAGAATTAAGTAAGTTATTTTATATTTAAAAGACGATGTAAACTTAGTCCAATTTTATTTATAAACATTCAAGTTTGATTTATGCAAATTAAACATTTAATTTGAAAGAAGCATGTAAAACATCTAAATGTTTATCTGTATATTTCGAGTTGAGCTAATCAAATTATAACTTAAAACACATTTATATTCATATTAATCAAATTAAGAAAACTCGGGATATAGCCTATGTTGCTTTTATTTAGAAAGCAAATTGCATACTCATTAATCCAATTAAGTTTGATTATAAAAACCGAGATATACATCTAATTAGCTTTTAATTGGAAGAAATATTTAACTAGTATTAATCATATTAACTTTCTTATGAAAACACGTGTTAAACTCTAATTAGATTTTAATTAGAAAAGCATCTGTATAAGGATTTAATCATATTTAATATTTAAATAAAATATAAAACGAAGAACATGTTCAACATTGGACCTATCACGTAGTTTGAGTTGATATGTATTTTGAGTTGATATGAACCTAACGCAACTTGAAACGGTGGAAACGGAGCTAAAACGCAAAAGATACAGCCAAAACAAGGTTCATGGGCTTTTCTGTGAAGAAACAGGGCTTCCAGGGGCTTAACTGCAAGAAACCAGGGACCTAAAACATAATTACACATATAAACCCAAGGTTTATAGTGTAAAAGACCAAAGATGGACTTCGGGTGGAAAAACTAGAAAGCTCAGGGGCTTAAACGAAGAAAACAGGACCTGGTTGAAAGGGTTTTATAAGGTGGAAGGATCTTTTCGCGAAAACCAGAAACTATAGGGGCTCTTTAGCAAAAACAGCGGTGGCGGGCTCTGTTGACCGGTACCTGGCCTGTTGACTCCGGGCCGAAAAGATCTGGGCCGTTGATCAGGACTTGGACGGTCGGGGGAAGAACTAAAAGATCAGGGACCCAAGCGTTAAAAACAGGACCTGAACGTAAGGATTTCTATATGTGGAAGGGCATGGTTGTGTTTTTAGAAAGGACAGGGGCCTTTTGGAAAGTTGCAGCGGCAACCCTGGGTTGACCGGTACTTTGAAAGTTTGACCCGGCGGGAGGGGGGTGGATCTGGACCACCAATCCTTGATCGGATGGCCCTGGTGGCCCGCGTGCGGCACAGGGCGGCGGGGACGGCGTCTGCGGTGGCGGACGGCCGGCGGCTTGCCGGAGACTCACCGGAGGAGCTCGAATTCGAGCGTCCGGCCAAGTTTTCGAGCGCGGAAAAGCCCTACATGAAGCTGGGGACACGACGAACTCACCCACAGGTTCCAGGGGATGGCTCTGGCTGCGGGTGAACGGCGCCACGGAAGGGGGCGGCGCGGCCAGCCTTGGCATGCGGGCGCCGGTGCTATGGCTCGGAGCGCAGGAAAGCAAGGGAGGGGGCGGGGTTCTCACCACTACACAGAGCTCCTGGTGCAGAGAACGGCGACGAAGAGGAAGCAATGAAGAAGATCGACGACGGCGAACTCCTGGATCGAGCAGCGCTCTGGGAGGAAGCAGGAGAGCTCCTGGGCGTCACGCAGTCCGGTGGCGATCCTGAGACAGGGAGAGCTCGATGAGCTTTACACGCGAAGGAGAAGAAGGGAGAGAGGGTTAGGGGTACTCCACCGACGGCGAGATGCTTCGGCGGCCGGCAATGGCGCGGCGGCAGAAGAGCTTCGGGTGGTGGCGCGTGCGCGAGATGGAGGGGGTGCGAGAGCTCGGTTGGGCAGAGGAGGTGAGGCAGAGGCTTTACCTCGCCCTTTATAGGCCGGGGAGAGGGAGAAGGATCGACGGCCGGGGGCAATGGCCTTCAATGGCCATGGGGCGCCGGCGGTTTCAAGAGAAATCAAGGGAGGGGCCTTGATTGGAGGGGAAACGGAAGGAAATTAAGGAGAGAGGCGGCTCCGGTGCTTCGGTGCGCCTTTATGGTGAGGTTTGAAGGAGGGGGGAAAAGGGCACGCGGCAGGGAAACGGCCGGGCGGCGGCACAAGATGCGGAGCAGGGGAGGGACGGAGGTGGGGGACGGAGCTGCCAGGCGGGCCCGGGACGTCAGCGGCTAGAGAGAGAGGTGGAGAACTGGGCCGCACGGGTGAAGGTGGGCCGAGCGACGGGAAGAGCTGCGGGCCGGGGAAAGAAGAGGGAGTTGGGCCTCGGGCTGGAAAAGGGAAAGGGAGGGAGAGAGAGGGGGTTTTCTTTTCTTTTTTTTCAAAACCTTTTTCTTTTAAAACCCTTTCAAAATTGAAATTCTTTTCAAACTTTAAACACTACAAACCTTTTCAAATTTTCAAATTATTTTAAAAACTTTTAAAACTTCACACAAACAAACAATAAACACTATGCAACCAAAAGATGATGCACAAGCACTTATTGCTTCTAAAATTATTCAAAATGATATTTAAATATTTAAAAGGCCAATTTTATTTGATATTTTATTTAAAACCTTAGAAACAAAAATCTATAGCACCATGTTGCTACATTATTTTGATGATGGAATTTAGGGTGTTACAATGCGGAAGATGGAGAAGAGGAAGAAGCCGAAGGAGAGTCTGAGCCACACCCAGCTCCCCATGGTCGTGGGCGTGGTCGTGGCCGTGGAGGAGCACCGCCACCGCCACCGCCTAACCTGGCTGAGGTGATGGCCCTGCAGACTCAGCTGATGCAGAGGATGGCTGACGCCGTCGAGAACCGAGTTGGTGGGAACTGCAACGCCCCGGTGGAGGAGGACTTCGCCAAGAAGATCGAGAGGTTCATCCGTCTGAAGGCCCCTACCTTCAGCTACTCGGACGACCCCCTCGATGCCGATGACTGGCTCCACGTGATCGAGACGAAGCTCGACCTCACCGCCTACACCGACGAGGAGTGTGTCGCTCTCGCCGTCCACCAGCTCGAGGGTCCTGCCAAGTCTTGGTGGGACAACTACTCCGGGAGTCACCCGAACCCAGCTTTCATCACCTGGCTGGAGTTCTGTGAGGTGTTCCGCGAGCAGTACCTGCCGAAGGAGCTCATGATCCAGAAGGCCCAGGAGTTCCGCACCATGACTCAGGGTGCGATGAGGGTGGATGAGTACGAGAGGCACTTCATGAAGATGATGCGCTATGCCCCCGACGACACCAACACCGACGACAAGAAACAGTTTTGGTTTCTGTGAGGCCTCCACCATGGTCTCCGCCAGGGCTTGAAGGCCAGCGAGCACAAGTACCTTCGCCACCTTGTGAACAGGGCTATTGCGCTCGAGGAAGAAAGGAGGGGGCATGAGGAGCGCATGAAGGCCAAGAAGAGGTTCGGAGATCGGGACCATGGCGACCGATCCTTCCAGAGGCCGAGGAGTGGGCAGAGCAACCTGCTCCGAGGAAGCTACCACCCGGGGAACAACCAGCCCGGACGTGGCTTCGGAGGGAACCGTGCACCATACCCAGGAGGAAGGAGCAACTACCATTAGCAGAGTGGTGGCTACAACCGCCCGCAGCAGAGTGCGTCGAGACCCAGCACTGGAGGTTTCACCCCGACGTGCTACGCCTGTGGCAAGCAAGGCCACAAGTCGTACGAGTGCCCCAGTAGGAAGACCGCTGCTACACCTGCCATGGCACCAGCTCCAGGAGGGAAGCCACCTCAGGCTGCTCCCCAGCCGGCCGCTGATCGCGGAAGGCTCAACCTCCTGACTGAGGAGGAGGCTGTCGACGCTCCTGACGTCGTGATCGGTGAGTTTTTAGTTTGTGGTGCTAAAGCTTTGATTCTGTTTGGTACTGGTGCAACTAGTTCTTATATGTCCTCTAACTTTGTAAACAAACTGTCTCTCCCCATGACTCCCCGACCGAAACCCATTATAACGAGCTCACCGCTCGGAGATATCAGTTGCACCCTGCTATGCAAAGGGGTGGAGATGTTCATCAAGGGTCACAAGTTCCTCAGAGATCTGACCGTGCTGAAGTCCAATGGGATTGATGTTATTCTGGGCATGGATTGGATCACCGCTCACAAAGGGGTTATCTCCTCGTCACCCCGTCAAGTGACCCTGATACACCCAAAGGGAACGAAGATCACATTCGAGCCGCTGAAGTCTCGGGAAGTACCCGCCGTGTACAACCTCACTACGAAGACGGTGGCCGATGTTCTAGTGGTTTGTGAGTACCCCGATGTCTTTCCTGACGATCTGCCGGGGTTACCACCAGACCGCGATGTGGAGTTCGTCATCAACCTGGTGCCAGGTACAGCACCCGTGGCACAGAGTCCTTACAGAATGGGCAAGTTAGAGCTGGCAACGCTGAAGGAGGAGTTAGAAGCTCTCCGTGAGAAGGGGTACATCCGACCAAGTGCATCACCTTGGGCCTCACCAGTGATGTTTGTGCCGAAGAAGGATGGGACGCAACGGCTGTGCGTCGATTACCGCGCTCGTAATGCGGTAACCATCAAGAACAAGTACCCGTTGCCACGCATTGATGACCTGCTTGATCAGTTGAGGAAGGCAAAGTACTTCAGCAAGATTGACCTTCGATCCGACTATCATCAGATGAAGATTCGCCCCCGAGGACATCTACAAGACCGCGTTTGTGACCCGGTACGGGCAGTATGAGTTCGCTGTCGTATCGTTCGGTCTTACGAACGCCCCAGCTTACTTCATGAACATGATGAACAAGGTGTTCATGGATGAGCTAGACAAGTTTGTTGTGGTTTTCATTGACGACATCTTGGTCTTCTCAGAAACTGTAGAAGAGCATGAAGAGCATCTGAGGATTATGCTGGAGAAGCTGAGGCAGAATCAGTTGTATGCCAAGTTCAGTAAGTGCGAGTTCTGGCTAGAAGAAGTGGCTTTCCTTGGGCATGTGTTGTCAGGCGAGGGAGTTGCAGTTGATCCCTCGAAGATCGAAGCTGTGTCAAAGTGGTAGTCGCCCAAGATAGTGACAGAGATCAGGAGTTTTCTCGGGATGGCAGGGTACTACCGCCGTTTCATCGAGAACTTCTCCAAGATTGCGAAGTCGATGACTGAGTTGCTGAAGAACAACACGCCATTCGTGTGGTCAGAGAAGTGTGAAGCAAGCTTCCAAGAGCTCAAGACCCGACTCACCACAACTCCTGTGTTGACGCTTCCTGATGACAACAAGGACTTTGTGGTGTATTGTGATGCTTCGAGGTAGGGTCTCGGTTGTGTGCTGATGCAAGAAGGCAAGGTGATCGCTTATGCTTCAAGGCAGCTTCGGAAGCATGAAGAGAACTACCCGATGCATGATCTTGAGTTAGCGGCTGTTGTTCATGCTTTGAAGATATGGAGGCACTACTTGATGGGCAACAAGTGTGATATCTACACGGATCACAAGAGTCTGAAGTATATCTTCACCCAGTCAGAGCTGAACCTGAGGCAGCAGAGATGGCTGCAGTTGATAAAGGACTATGACCTCGACATTCACTACCATCCTGGCAAGGCAAATGTCGTGGCCGATGCATTGAGCCGAAGAAGTTACTGCAACAACCTGATGGTGCAGAAGGAATGGCCAGAGTTGTACAAGGAGATGGAGCGATTGCAGCTTGACATCGTCGAGAAGGGTCAGCGCAACGAGTTGAGGGTGAAGTACGGTCTAGAAGACCAGATCAGGCAAGCCCAGAAGAAGTGTCTGAGATTGAAGAAGTGAAAGACCTTCTGACGAGAGGTAAGGCCCCTGACTACCGCATTGATGAGCAAGGCACGTTGTGGTTGAAAGATCGCATATGTGTGCCTAGTGGTGAGGATATCCGGAAGACGATTCTGAAGGAAGCTCACGATTCTCGGTATTCCATTCACCCCGGTTGCACCAAGATGTACCAGGACCTGAAGTGTCGATTCTGGTGGGAGAATATGAAGAAGGACATAGCTGAGTATGTTGCCCGATGTGACACATGTCAGAGAGTGAAGGCAGAACATTAGAGACCCGCCGGATTGCTACAGCCACTTGCGATACCTCAGTGGAAATGGAATGATATCAGCATGGACTTCGTGGTGGGTCTACCCCGCACTCAGAAGGGGAATGACTCGATTTGGGTGATTGTGGATCGATTGACCAAGGTAGCACACTTCCTTCCGGAAAGAACAAGTTCACTGTGAATCAGTTGGCCGATCTCTACATAGGGCATATCCTGAGGTTACATGGAGCACCCCGCAGCATCGTGTCGGATGGTGGTGCTCAGTTCACAGCTCAGTTCTGGAAGAGTCTGCACGATTCGATGGGCACCCACTTGGACTATAGTACAGCCTTCCACCCTCAGACAGATGGACAGACTGAACGAGTAAATCAGGTACTCGAAGATCTGCTGAGAGCTTGTGTGTTGACTTACAGCAATGATTGGGAGAAGAGTCTGCCCTACGCTGAGTTCTCGTACAACAACAGCTATCAAGCGAGTTTGCAAATGGCACCCTTTGAAGCTCTGTGTGGCAGAAAGTGTAGGACCCCGTTGATGTGGTCTGAGGTGGGGGAGAGGATTTTCTTCGGTCCTGCTTCCATTGTTGAGGCTGAGGAGAATGTGGCCAAGGTTAGAGAGAACCTGAAGATAGCTCAGAGCAGGCAAAAGAGCTACGTTGATCCTAAGTGAAGGGATGTCTCCTTCGAAGTTGGTGACTACGTCTTCCTGAGAGTGTCACTGCTTAGGGGCACGAAGAGGTTCCATGTGAAGGGTAAGCTAGCCCCGAGGTTCGTTGGACCCTACCAGATTGTGGCAAAGGTGGGGAAACTTGCTTATAGGCTGGAGTTACCGTCTGATCTTGCCGGAGTGCATCCTGTGTTCCACATATCGCAACTCTGGAGGTGCCTCGACCCGAAGCTTGACAAGCATGTCTCCACCGATGCTATCGACCTGCAAGACAACCTGGAGTACTTGGAGTACCCGATGAAGATTCTGGATTGGGCCGAGAAGGCTACCAGGAGTACCACCACTCGCTTTTGCAAGGTGCTTTGGAGCAATCACACCGAGCGAGAAGCGACGTGGGAAAAGGAGTCAGTCATGAGGGAGAAGTACCCGCACCTCTTCGAGACGGAGGTAAGTTCTTAATCTCGAGGACGAGATTCTTTGGAGGGGGGAGTCTGTAACATCCCGCAATTTTATTACGGAATGTTTTATTATAAAAATGAGGATTTAAAATTTTCGGTGAATTATTTGAGTGCTTGACAATTTAATTAAGGGTGTCTTCTTAATTCTCTCCTAAATTCCTAGATTTATTTCTGAGCTAATTAAAAATTCCTAGGAAATATAAAATGCTAGTGTGAGAACTTTGGAGTTTATTTGGTTTTATTTGGGATTTAATTGTGTGGATTCAAATTTGAATTCTCATTCAAATTTGAATCAATTCTAGAAAAGGGGTTTTTGAGTTAAAAGAAAAGGAAAAGGGGTCAATGCCTAGCTGGGCCTCGAGTTCAAACTGCGAAGTCTACTAGGGCCCCTCAATCTCTTTTTCCTAGCACAGTCGAGCACCCCACACTTCCCCAGCCCATCCGCTTGCGGCCCAACAACACCCGCCGGCCCGCACACGCGCCGTGCCGTCCCTTTCTCTCGCTGACCTATGGGTCCCGCGCGTCAGGGGGCCACGTTGCCATCGTCTTCCTCCCCCTTTTCCCCCTTTTCACCCGCGCGTCCATCCCGCGCCCGCCACCTCGGCCGAGCTCGCCGTACCCCCTCGTGGCGGAGCCACGGATGCTCGCCACCTCAGCGCGCGCACATCCGACCGCTCACGCCTCGCGCACCCGCCTATATAAGCCACCGCCGCGGCCATCCCCAACCCTAGTCCGCTCTGGGGTTTCTTCCCCTTTCCGCCGCCGCCTGAGAAGAAGAAGGAGAGGAGGAGGAGGAGGAGGCGGGGAGGCCGTCCGTGGGAACGCCGTCGTCGCCGCGAAGCCTGAGGCCGTCCGTGGAGCGCTCGTTCACCGCGAAGCCCCAAGCCACGCCGCACTCTGCTTCCTCTGCTTCGACCTGCGCCGCCACCGTTTCGCTCCACCTTGCTTCACCGCCGCTCTGCGCGTTGACCAGGGGTCAGCAGGTGAGCTCGTCGATCCTCTCTCGCTTGTGTGAGCCGACCTTCACGCCGAGGGGAGGAGAAAGGCTCCGCCTTTGGCCCTGTGCTTCGACCGTGCACGCGCCGCGCCGCCGCCACAGACCGCCGTCGCCTGTGTCGCCGGCCTTCATGCCGAGCCTTACGCTTGCAGGTGCCGCAGCCGTCGTCAACACGCGTGCAAAGCCCTGCCTGGCCCTGTTCTTTCGTCCCGTGATCGCCGGCAACCCATCGCCCTGCCCGTGCGCTGCCGCGGCCATGGCCGTGCGGTTTGCCCGCGTACACGCATGCGCAGGAGGGGAAAAGCCCCCGCCTTTGGGATGTCGCCGTGATCACAAGCCCGCCGGCACAGCCGCGTGCCCACGCGCGTCTCTGCCTGGCCCCCAAGAGCCTTGCGCTCCGCCGCCGCGATGCGCCGGCCGGAGCCCGCCATGGCCAAACTGTCCTTGTGTGTTTTGGCATGGGGTAAAGGCCCCGGTTTTTGGTTCGTCCTGAAGCACTTGAAGCACGCTCACACGATTCTAGTGATTTGGCGCGCTCACATAGGGCTGGACGAAAAGCTCGAAGCTCGTTAGCTCGCTCGAACTCGCTCGTTAGTGGCTCGGCTCGGCTCATTAGTAAATTTGTAACGAGCCGAGCTCAGGTTTTAGCTTGCTACGATAACGAGCCGAGCTCGAGCTGGCTCGCGAGCCGCTCGCGAGCCCTAACGAGCCAGGGCTGCAGCAACCAGCAAAAAACCTAATAGGTCCAACTTCATATCACAGCCTAATAACTTGGAGTAGTAGATTGCTTGTTTACTACTTGGTTTCTTTGTTGATTGACTTGTAAACATGTTGTATTTGTTGATTCCATACTTACCTGTTAACTATAATTTTTTGAGTTTATAACCGTTAGCGAGCTGGCTCGCGAGCTTAACGAGCCAGCTCGAGCTTCTTAACGAGCCGAGCCGAGCTGGGTTCCTAGCTCGCTAAGATAACGAGCTAAAATAAGCCGAGCTCTAACGAGCCGAGCCATAACGAGCCGAGCCTTAACGAGCCGAGCCAAGCTCGATATCCAGCCCTACGCTCACTCGCCGTCGCCGCACCGCGCCATCACGCCCGTCTCAGCGTCGCCGCCGTCGAGCTCGTCTCCGGCCAAAGGCCCGACCTTTAATGGCCCAGGCTAGTGCGCGTGTTTGCCCTGAGTCGCACAGTGCCACTTGATGTCTAGACCCGGCCGTGCCTCACCGCCGGCGAGCGTTGCCGCGCCGGAATCCCTCACAGGCTTTTCACCAAACACCTACCGCCACCGACCCAAAAAGCCTGGGGTTTTGTTGCACACGCACGCACACACGCCCGCGTACCCGCAGAGGATCCGGTGGGATCCGATGCGGCGGCCCACTCGCGAGCAAGCGACACGCCCGTGCACGCTGCGCTGAGCCGCAGCGGATCACCCAGGATCCGCCGCGCCCCGCCGCGTGTACCGGCCACGTGGGCGGCCACGCCAGCATGCGTCGGCTTATAGCCGCGCAGGTGGTCGCCACGCAGGCGCTAGAGCTGGCCTGGCGTCGGCTTTAAGCCCTGTTAGAGACAGCTTGAGTTAGGTAAAAGCTAGCCTAAAGTTTGCCATATTGTGTATGCGTATTTTAATTACAGAAATCTATTTTCTCTTTGAAAATTCATAATAAATCCATTTTAACTCCGAAAAATACCAAACTTCTTCTGAAAATCTTCTAAAATTCCAAACTCCGCGCTAGGCTGGAGTTTGCCTCTTTTTGGGTCTTATTTGTTCCTCCTCTTGGATTTTATTGCAATTAGCTCCCGTGTTTATATTTTAATACGATTCTAAGCGCCGCCGGAGCCGGAGAGCTGAGCCAGGACTACGACGACGACCTCGGCTACGACGACTACTCGCACCCAGGTTCACGCCCGACCTACTTTGAATGCCCATTAGGCATTGCTTTAGAACTGCTAGCGCTTTACTTATGCATAATGATGATTATGATGAAACCCTTGCACTGCCCTTTTTACTACCCTGTCCTTGACTGACCTACTACTACTACTTTACTTATGCGTGATGATACGCTGAGCTTGCTTTGCATGTGTTGGGATTATTGTGGTAGTTTCTTGGCGTGTGTGGGGAAAATTGGCAGGAGAAGGTGTTTTTGGATATTGTGGCGGGGGTGAGCTCAAGACAACCCGATTTGGGATCGGGGGCCAGGGATTGTCTTCTCGGACGTTGCCCAGTTTGGTGCCTATGGCAGGTACACTGTTTTAGGAGCACAGGTGTTGGCGTTTTTGTGATGACTTGGAGGATAGGAGCTCGCCCCGGTCTGAAACCGAGTGGGTCGCCTGTTACACGGGACTTTCGTACACACCACCTCACCGAGAGTGGGGATAGGGCGCTCGACCCTAGCAAGTGCGATACCATACCTGCCAGTAGGATAGAGGGTATCAGTGAAAGGGTTAGGGTGAAGTCCCTTCCCTTTGGGTGTTCCCCGTGTGGCCACACGGGGGCATTTTCACAGTTCTGGGGTGGACCTTTGCGAAGGACCGCAGCGAGACCCGGATGCAGGATGGAATCATAACTCCTAGGTGTTCGTTCGGTAGGGTAGGCTCGGTCGGCCGTACACCATCCGGGTACTATTTCGAGTTGGGTACTGGTGTACACGCTCTGCAGAGTTTAGATCTATACGTATAGCCGCGTCCTCGGTTATGGACATGGCTGTTGTTTCTCCGACTCTTACGTTTTGGGATTTCTACCTTCCCCCTTATAGTATGAGAGTGTATGGTGAGCCGTGGTTGTATTCGGGGAGAGGAGAGTTGCTCCCTCTACCTCACGGATCCGGGTGCAACCATTGAGGTGCGAGGAGTGGGAGTTCTCGCACCGACCCTAGATGGAGATAGGTGATGGTGACGGTGATCTGGGTGACCAGGTGTAACCATTTGCGGATGAGAGATATGGGAATTAGTGGGAATATGGAGATATTATTCTATTTATGTTGCTGCTGCTGCATAGGAAACCCGGCTGCTACCTTGATACTTTCTTTACCCTTAGAAGTAGACCACTTAAAGCTTGCATACGGTTGGTAACGTGGACCTATCCCAATCCTTGGGGATAGCCCCTGAGCTTGCAGGGTACGAGTCAGACTTCGACAACAACGCCGACGGATGGTACGACTGAGGGGCACATCGCTTCGCTCAAGGATGCCTGTGGGAGATGAATGAAGACGGAGACACCTTCTGGGAGCTAGCTACCACTGCGTAGGCTTTTATTCCTGTTATTCCGCCAAGAGGCGTGTATTGATGTACTCCGATTATTCAGGACATGTAATAATCAGATTAATATTCGTACTCTGATGCTTTATTAAGTTGTATGAATGTGATATTTATCTGTGATGAATGCCTGTGAGTGATAGCGTCTGATCCAGGGACTATCACGAGACAGAATGCTGGGTTTTCCGTGTTTGAAAACCCGGGTCGTTACACCCTTGATGTACTTTTGGAAAAGAACGAAAGGGGGGCAGACCCATCAAAAGAACTCGTTCTTTATAGTATAGACTAATTGATGCTTGATTATATTAAATAGAAAAATGGTTGCCATGTACCTATGAAAGCCCAGCAACCTGAAAGGCATGAATGTGCCCTTGAGAGATCTTGTGACGCTAGCTGATTGATTTTGCTGGTTTGACTGGAACATGAGGTTAGTTAGTTGCGTGAGTAGTATCTTTACTGTTTTTGCTCCGATATTCGATACTTTACCATTACTAAATGAAGACTCATTTTCAAGCCTCCAGTTGAAGCCACGTAGAATCCTAGGTGGACACTCTAGAAAAAGCGAGAAATCTTAAAAATTCTCAAAAAAAAAATTTTGTTGTCAATAAGTAGACTCAAATCATAAGAGTCATTTGACCTATTTCGTATTCTTAAAAATTACCCACCTATACCCTTGTGAAAATAATCTAAAGTAACCTGTCGGGGACGGTCATTCGAGGTCCCCTGACTAAGGGGATAATCACCCTCGTTAAACGCAAAACCACCTAGGAACTGTTTTTGCCCCTATCCTTGGCCACAGGACGTCACGGGCCCAGGAGCTGCCATGGCCCAGCAGCAGCCTGCATCAAGGAAGGCCCGCTTGGCCGCCTCGCTCGAGGGCTCTGATCCCTCGAGCGGATTTCCGCCTCGCTCGAGGGCTCCGGTCCCTCAAACGGATCTCCACCTCGCTCAGGGGCACTGGCCCCTCGAGCAGATCCGCGCCCCGCTCGGGGGCCCCGGCGCCTCGAGCAGATCTCCACCTCGCTCGAGGGGTTCGAACCCCCTCGAGCGGGCAGCCGCCCCCGCTCCGCCCGACAACGGCATTTAATTCCCGGCCCCACGGCGGGACGCCAAAGTCAAGGGGCAACCTTCCCCACGCCGCGCACCTGACACAGTCAGAACGCCTGACACAGCCACTGTGCGGCCTAACCCTTCACTGTGCGGCCATTCCTAACCCTGCGCGGGTACCGCGCGGCCCTGTGCGGACAGGCCGGCGTCAATCCGTGCCACTGTGCTGCCTGCTTCCGTCCTCCCCCTGAGACGAGACCCTCGAAAGGGCATAGGGGCACCCTCGAAAGGTGTACGGACGACGAGCGGGTGCACGCCTTGACCAGTGCTGTCATACGAGCGGCGTGCGCCGCGTCCCCTCCACCAACTCCGGCGCCGCCTGGCCATCCCGGGCGCTGTGCAACTGCCCCGGGCGCTGTGCGGCCATCCCCAGCGCTGTGCTGCCATCCCTACCACTATGCGACGGCACGCACGACACTGTGTGGACAAGCCAATGACGCGCCGCCATCCCGCGCCACCAACTCCAGTCCTTCCTCCGGCGGATAGGCCCTCGATCTGGCAGGGCCGCCCCTCAAAGTCAAAGCAGGACAGGTCACAGTGACCGCCACGCCGCCCGCGGAAGCCGGAGGGCGCCACCAACTCGCGCCAGGGACCATGACGCGCGGGACAAGACCACCGGCATCATACTTATTAGTACGCAATCACTGTACCGGCTGCTGTGCAACGCCCTGTGACCGCCCTCCCTTGGCCTATAAAAGGGAGAAGCAGAGCCCCCTGCGTGGGGACGGCGCAACACACTCACCCGCATACAACTCGCCACCTTGTTCTAGAGATTGGCACTTGCCTCAATCACTTAGCTGGGTCTTGGGGGAATTTCCTCCTCTCCCACCGTGCTTGTAGCCCCCCTCTACAGGCACCACCGGTACAAGCTAATACAAGTGCGGAAGCACACCCTGCTAGACATACAGCCGCGTGGCGCAACCAGGATAAACCCCCGTGTCATCTTAGCTAGCACCGACCATCGAGGAGCTGATCTCAGTGCAAATCACTAGTTGGTGCCGGTGCAAATCCGGACACCGACAGTTAGCGCGCCAGGTAGGGGGTGCGCTGTGATCATCCAACCCACTCTCTCGATGGTGACCGTCACCGAGCAGACGTCGGAGAGGCCCGCCTAGGGCGAGTTCGACTCATTCCTGGCCGGATTCGAGATTTGGTTTGGGAGCATCCACTACCAGGCGACTGGCAACGGCTACCACATGCGCATCCTCAACAGGGACGCGCTCCGAGCGGCGCCGCCCGGAACGTCAGCAGCCCCAATGCCAGCGGTGTTCCCACCGCCGCCCCGGCGCCGGAAGCGTTCAGGGAAGTGCTCACGGCGAGCGCGCACGGCACGGCGCCAAGCGGCGAAGGGTCGAAGCCGGCGAGCTCCCGCCCGTCAGAGCGGTGCGAGGCAACGCACCTCCACCGGCAAACCCCACGACTCACCCCGCGGAGGGGGCCGTGGCTGCGCGCCCACGATTCCCCCACGGGATGCGCAGTGCCACCATGGCATACTCTTCGTCGACCGGCACCGACCTGGCCGCGTACGAGGACCTTCCGGACCACCACTACATGTCCATCCGGCACCTTGTCGCCACCTCGCCCGACGAGTCCTACCGCGACACCGACGGTGAGGAGAACGGATACGAGCGTAGGGTGTCGGAGTGGGACTACTCCGGACTACGGGACCCCGACGCTTTCAGGCGGTTCCAGGCCACAGCAACTTACTGCATCACCTGTTCCGACGACTCCAGCGAGAGGGATTACAATCCCACCCACGAGTGCTTCGTCATCGTTCTCGGCAAGGGCGAAGGCGAGGGCGGCGGGGCGGGCGACGCACCCGTCCGCAACAATGTGGCGGTAACCCCACCGGTGGGGACGCCACCACCGCCACCTGACGCGGCGCGTGCCGCGCAGATGGCCCAGCTCCGTGAGCTAGAGACAAAGCTGAACGCAGAACGCGAGCAGCTAAGGCAACTGAAGGCCACTCTCGAGAGGGATAGGGCCGGCCCCTCGACACAAGGGGCGCGCGCTGCGGGACGTGTGGCCCGTGAGCGCATCAACACCGACGCCGACGTAGACGAGATGCCAAACCTGGCAAGGGCCAGCCAGAAGCTCGTGGCTGCGGTGACTTTGATTCGGGCCATGCCCGAGCCATCGACGCCCGAGGGACGTAACCTGCGCCGCGAGGCACAGGCCCTCATCGAGCAGGCTGCGGTGCAGCAAGCCAAAAGCTCCGCGTCCCGCATGCGCCAGCAGTCTGTTACGAAGGCTGGTGGAGGCGGCAGGGACCAGGAGGCATCGGTTCATACTCCGCACCGAGCGCCTACTGTCCACGAAGGCAACCAACGAACCCCTGCCAAGGAACGGATCCGGGATACGCGCGGCGCGCTCAACGATGGTGACACCCGCAACATCCTGAACAAGAAGAGGCAGGACGCCGCTCCGTCGCACGGCTACAACCCACGACGCGGAGGGCGATACGACAACCGGGAGGATAAGAGCCCGTCACCGGAGCCGCCGGGCACGCGTGTGTTCGGCCGCGCAATCCGCACGGCCTCGATTCCCCCGCGCTTCCGTCAGCCGACGATCGTGAACAAGTACAAGGGGGAGACGGACCCCCGGGTGTGGCTCAACGACTACCGCCTGGCATGCCAGCTGGGCGGCGCCACCAACGACGCCATGATCATCCGCAACCTGCCACTGCACTTGGCGGACTCCGCGCGGACATGGCTCGAGCACCTGCCCGCGAACCAGATCCACGACTGGGACGACCTGGTCAGGACATTTGTGGGCAACTTCCAGGGCACATACGTGCGCCCCGGGAACTCCTGGGACCTCCGAGGTTGCTCCCAGACAGCTGGTGAGTCCTTGAGGGATTTCATCCGCCGCTTCTCCAAGCGCTGCACCGAGCTTCCGAGCGTCGGTGAGTCCGAGGCCGTGCATGCCTTCTTGGAGGGCACGACTTGCCGGGACCTGGTGCGCGAGTTGGGGCAGAACCCTCCCACCAGCGTTAACGAGCTGTTCGACATCGCCACCAGCTACACTTCCGGGGAAGAGGCGGTGGGTGCGATCTTCGTCGGCAAAAAGGGCAAGCGGGCCAAGGAGGCGCCCGCGGAGGGCAGCAAGCCCAAGGAGCCCTCGAAGAAGCAAAAACAGGGCAAGAAGGGTAAGAAGAACAAGGGCAAGAGGCCCATGGAACAAGATGAGGGCCCCGAAGAGGTCAACACGATAGACGCCAACAACGGGGCTCGAGGTCCCCCTCGAGGCGGTGTCTTCGACGACATGCTGAAGAAGCCCTGCCCGTACCACAAGACCCCTGTCGCTCACACCATCGAGCAGTGTGACATGCTCAAGAAGTACTATAGTCGCGTCGCCGCAAAGGAGGACAGCGCCAAGAAGGATGCGGACGACGGGGGCAAAGACGGCTTCCCGGAGGTGGAGAACGTGTTCTTCATCTTCGGGGGCCCACGGTCGATATGACGTCGCGGCAACGCAGGCGTGAACGTCGAGAGGTCTACTCCGTTCACCCGGCCATGCCGTCATACCTCGACTGGTCGGAGGAGACGATCTCCTTCAGCCGAGAAGACCACCCGGATCACATCCCCAATCCGGGACAGTGCCCGCTTGTTGTCGACCCCGTCATCGGCAACACACAGTTTTCCAAGGTATTGTTGGACGGAGGCAGCAGCCTCAACATCATGTACTCCACCACCTTGGAGCTCATGGGGATCGGCTTGGACAAGCTGCGGCCCAGCAAGTCACCGTTCCACGGCGTTGCACCGGGCAAGCGAGTCCAGCCTCTCGGACAGATCGACCTGCCCGTCTGCTTCGGCACACCAAGCAACTTCCGCAAGGAGGTCCTCACCTTCGAGGTGGTGGGGTTTCGGGGAGCGTACCACACCATCCTTGGCCGGCCCTGCTACGCCAAGTTCATGGCGGTCCCGAATTACACTTACCTGAAGCTCAAGATGCCGGGGCCCAAAGGTGTCATCACGGTGGGCCCATCATTCGAACACGCGTTCGAGTGTGACGTCGAGTGCGTTGAGCGCGCTGAGGCACTCACGCATGACGAGGCCCTCGTGGCGGACCTGGAGAAGCTGGCCAACGAGGCCCTCGACTCCACCAACAAGCACGCCGGCAGCTTCGAGGCCGCGGAGCACACCAAGGCTGTACCCCTCTGTTGACGGTCAATATTTGCCATTTTCAAGACCGTCAACTCCTGCAAATCTGAGCATGAATTGAACATCCACACTAGAATAGGTGCTTAAACTCATACTTTCCACCAGTGTCGATGTCTATTTGAATGCAGGTATTTAGCATAAGAAATGAGAGGAATTCATGCACATTCACTCCACTCCAATCCAAGGCACTCAAATACTGGCCAATCAGGGGCTGCCACATGGATTCTCCTGGATCCATGATGTCACCAATCCATGTGAAGGACTTTCGATGAATCATACGCTGCCACGTCAGCATCACATGGATCCATGGGCCCACATTACCAACTAAACCGCCAGGAAACGTGCCATGCATGGAGGAGAGGCATCAGGGCCCACATGGAAGTGAGCCAGAGGAAGCTCACCCCAATTGGAGGGGAGAAGGCTTCGGCCGACCCTAGGATCGGCCGAACCGACCTAGGGTCGGTTGATCCTCCCCCTCCACTTGTCACTTGCTCATTGGCTCCCTGCTGCAGTCCCGGGTGTTTAGGGGCACTTTGAGCCCCGAAGCAAGCCTCCTCCTTGTCTATAAATAAGAGGGGAGGGGCTCCATTTCACACACACCATCTAGCTTTCAAGTTTCACTTTCTCTTGTGTAGCTCTCTCTCTCCCTCTCTCCAATTCTGCCCATGAGAGGTGATTCTCACCTCTTTGTGGTAGAATGGTGATGAGGAGGGATCTAGATTAGGATGAGTGTAGGGTAGAGGAGGGGTAAGGAGTGAGTTGATGTCCTCGTGGATGCTTGTTCTTCATTTAGATCAAAGTGAGTATTTCAGCATTTCTTATTTAGACTACAGTGGACATCATGCATGGTTGCTTTGTTCTTGTGTTCTTGGCTCGTTCATAAGTTAGAGGCTTGTGTTCTTCGTGACACAAGGCTTTGATCCTTTAGAGCTAGAACCATAGTTCATTTACTTGTTTAGCATGCTCTGATCCTGTTTAGTTAAGTAAGTTTGCTGTATCTCATTCAGCTGCATCCATAGTTTCCTTTTTGCTCCCAGTTCAATGATATGATCTGATTCGGATCTTTCCCTTGTTCGTGGGACCGTATTTATATGGCTGCTATAGTGTAGTTAGCAGGCTAGCATACGCTGCACTATAGTGTTTATCTGGGGTACAGACGTGGTGTCTGGGCCATGGGTTTCCTACGGAGACCACGTACGATCGTAGCGTAGAGGTAGGCCGCAGTGGTGACAGCCTGTTGGACCCTTTGCAACCCTCTACGTCGCGTACCAAGTTGGGCTCGCAGGACAGCACCTCTGAGTGTTGTCGCCCCGCGGGGACGACTGAGATCTGACAGGAATACATCTTGAGAGCTAAGTCCCTTAAGGAAGTGCTTCTTGTATCCCGACCTATCCCAGCGAAAGCTGGTGTCCTTGGATAGACCCTCTCTGGTTACTCTCCGTCCTAGGAACGAAACCCGAAGGGAGTACTCATTCTCCTAGGGAGAAGTGCAACAGCGGTGTATCCGTGCGCTTGCGAATTCGTTCGCACTCGTCAGTGTACCCGGGAGTTTCTTACTGGTCTCACACTACAAAGGCGCCAGCATTGAGGATAAGAAACGCCAACACCCTCGACCCCAGCACCCCCGAGGGCAAGGTGCTGAGGGTCAGCTCTACCCTCGACTTGAAATAGGAAGTGGTGCTCGTCGACTTTCTCCGCGCTAACGCCGACATCTTTGCGTGGAGTCCCGCGGATATGCCGGGCATTCCGAGGGAAGTCGCCGAGCACTCACTTGATATCCTGCCCAACTCCAAGCCGGTCTCTCAGCGTCTGCGACGATTTGACGAGGAGAAGCGCCGGGCGATTGGAGAGGAGCTGCGAAAGCTCTTAGAGGCTGGGTTCATCAAGGAAGTGTTTCATCTAGTATGGCTAGCTAATCCTGTACTAGTTAAGAAAAAGAATGGGAAGTGGCGGATGTGCATTGACTATACCGGTTTGAATAAAGCATGTCCTAAAGTTCCTTTTCCTTTGCCACGGATTGATCAAATAGTCGACTCCACCGCGGGGTGCGAGTTGCTATGTTTCCTTGATGCGTACTCTGGTTACCACCAAATCGAGATGAAGGAGTCCGACCAGCTCGCGACCTCCTTCATCACACCGTTCGGTATGTTTTGCTACGTGATGATGCCATTCGGCCTCCGAAACACCGGGGCAACATATCAGTGATGTATGCTCCACGTCTTCGGGGACCACATCGGGCGGACCGTTGAGGCATATGTCGATGACATCATAGTTAAGTCCAGGAAGGCAGACGACCTGGTGAACGATTTGCGCATTACGTTCAATTGCCTCCGGGCAAACGGGGTTAAGCTAAATCCTGAAAAGTGCGTCTTCGGGGTGCCGCGTGGCATGCTCTTGGGTTACATTGTTTCCCAGCGAGGCATAGAACCCAACCCGGAGAAGGTGTTTGCCCTCGAGCGGATGGGGCCAATACGCGACCTGAAGGGGGTACAAAGGGTCCTAGGCTGCCTAGCAGCTCTAAGTCATTTCATCTCACGTCTCGGCGAGAAGGGCTTACCCCTGTACCGACTGCTGCAGAAAAGCGAGCGCTTCTCCTGGACCACCGAGGCTCAGGAGGCCCTCGACAAGCTAAAGGCAACACTCGCCCACGCTCCGATACTGACCCCGCCCCAGGAAGGTGAGCCGCTGTATCTCTACGTTGCCGCTACGACCCAAGTGGTCAGTGCGGTCATCGTGGTAGAGAGAACGGAGGAGGGCCATGCCCTGCCTGTCCAGAGGCCGGTCTATTACATCAGCGAAGTGTTGTCAGATACCAAGACGTGATACCCCCAGATCCAGAAGCTGCTCTATGCGGTAGTGCTCGCGCGGCGCAAGCTGCGGCACTACTTCGAGGCCCATCCGGTCACCGTGGTGTCCTCTTTCCCTTTGGGGGAGATTGTCCACAACCAGGACGTCTCGGGTAGGATAGCAAAGTGGTCCGTGGAGCTCATGGGTGAGGCACTCACCTACGCACCACGAAAGGTGATCAAATCGCAGGTCTTGGCGGATTTTGTGGTTGAGTGGACCGACATTCAGCTACCCACCCCTCAGATCCAAGCTGAGTGCTAGACCATGTATTTTGATGGTTTAGTAATGAAAACGGGCACAGGCGCGGGCCTGCTCTTCGTTTCGCCCCTTGGGGAGCACATGCGGTACTTGGTGCGCTTGCACTTCCCTGTGTCGAACAACATGGCAGAGTACGAGGCCCTCCTCAGCGGCCTACGCATCGCCATCGAGCTCGGCATCAAGCGCCTTGACATTCGGGGAGACTCTCAGCTGGTCATTGATCAGGTGATGAAGAATGCAAGCTGCCACGACGAGAAGATGGAGGCATACTGCACCGTGGTACGTAAGCTTGAGGACAAGTTCTTCGAATTCGAGCTCAACCACGTCGTGCGCAAGTACAACGAGGAGGCAGACGAGCTGGCCAAGATTGCTTCGGGGCGGATTACCATTCCCCCGAACGTCTTTGCCCGCGACCTCGCCAAGCCCTCTATCGACCTCGACAAACCCGCCGGAGCATCCGAAAAAGCCTCGGGGGCCGGCCCCTCGGGGCACACGGGCACCGAGCCCATGGATAAGGACCCCGCGAATGGGGAACTCGAGACCTCGAACCTCGAAGGGTCCCAGGCGAACGAGGCCGAGGCGATGGAGATTGACAACCTCCCGCCCCCTCCGCGGGACTGGCGCGACGAGTATCTTGCATGGTTGGACCGGGGGGAACTCCTCCCAGACCGAACCGAGGCAAGGCGTATCGCCAGGAAGGCCAAGTCCTTCGTCATCATCGACGGCGAGCTATACAAGCACAGTGCCTCGGGGATCATGCAGCGTTGCATTTCCATCCCCGACAGATAGGAGTTGATCCAGGACGTTCACACGGGCGAGTGCGGTCACCACGCCGCTCCGCGTACCCTCGTGGGCAAAGCATTCCGCCAGCGCTTCTATTGGCCGACGGCGGTCGCCGACGCCAATGAGGTGGTGCACACCTGCGAAGGGTGCCAGTATTACGCGCGGAAGACCCACCTCCCGGCCCACGCTCTACAAACCATCCCCATCACGTGGCCTTTCGCTGTGTGGGGGCTGGACATGGTCGGGCCCTTGCGAAAGGCGCCCGGGGGCTTCACCCACATACTCGTGGCCATCGACAAATTCTCGAAATGGGTCGAGGTCCATCCCATCAGTAGCCTCAGATCCGAGTAGGCGGTGCTATTCTTCACGGACATCGTGCACCGCTTTGGGGTACCCAACTCCATTATAACGGACAACGGCACCCAATTCACCGGCAAGAAGTTCTTAGAGTTCTGCGACAGCTACCACATCCGCGTGGATTGGTCTGCCGTGGCACACCCACAGACTAATGGCCAAGTAGAGCGTGCCAACGGCATGATTCTACAAGGTTTAAAACCAAGGATCTTCAACAAGCTCAACTAGTTTGGCCAGAAGTGGATTCAGGAGTTGCCGTCAGTCGTTTGGAGCCTCAGGAACACCCCGAGCAGGGCCACGGGTCTCACCCTGTTCTTCCTGGTCTACGGCACGGAAGCTGTGCTCCCCACGAATTTAGACTACGGGTCCCCGAGGGTCAGAGCATACCAGGAGGGGCAGAACCAACAAGATCGCGAAGACGTGTTGGACTGCATCGACGAGGCCCGAGACGTGGCGGTCCTACACTCCGAGAAGTACCAACAATCCCTACGATGCTACCAAGCGAACAAGGTCCAGCCTCGAGACCTCAACAAGGGGGACTTGGTGCTCCGACACCGACAGAAGAATGAGGGACGCCACAAGCTCACACCGCCGTGGGAAGGGTCGTACATCGTCGCCGAGGTCCTCAAGCCCAGCATGTACAAGCTCGCGAACGAGAAGGGTGAAGTCTTCACCAACGCTTGGAACATCCAACAGCTATGTCGCTTTTACCCTTAAGTTCCAAGTTGTTTTGTACATATCCAGCACCCAAGTCGGTTGTATATGCGTTAAGGTTGTGAATAAAGACAAGGGAGACTCGGCTTTCCTCCGAAAACCAAGTCCCCCTCGGGGGCTACTATGGGGGGCACCCCCCCTAAACGGTCTCATTTTTTTGCAAAAACCTTTTCTTCTGAAAATACCAAGCGCGTCATGCCTTGGAAGCCCAGACAGAGAAAAGCAGGGCGCGAGTAGCTAAAAGGTAAAGCAGGGCGAGCTAGGAACGGCCTACACCTCCAGCAGGATACGGCTACCTTCTCTCATACTACTTCACCTTCAAGTTACTCGCGAAAACGATCGATCCCAGCTGAAATCTGCCTAGGTGACGGGAAAAGACTCAACGGCATACATAAAACGACTCACACTTAAGTTACAAACTTCAAAAGGTGGATTGTTTTGTTACATGAGCCACCTGGCTCGAATCCTGACCGCGACTTAAGGGCTCCAGCGCCCAACTACTTTCAGGGCTCGAGGGGGGCCGCAGGGGGAGCGTTCGGGAAGAGGTCTTCCTCGAACGCGTCGGCAAGGTCCGCAGCGGCGTCCGCAGTGGCAGCGTCGACCTGGTTCACGGCGTCCTACGCCTCGTCATCATCAAGGTCGTCCGCGACGACGTATCCCGTGGCCAGCGCCGCGAAGTCAACGATGTAGTGCGTCGACACCACACCGAGGGTTTTCTGGATGCCGAGACGGAAAGCGCCCTTCATGCGCTCGACGACGCGGCCACTCAGAGCCCGAAGGCGACTTGCCAGCGAGCTCCCCGACAAGCTGGTACCCTCGTCGATGCTCTGGCACGCTTCGAGGGCCGCCTGCTCCAGAAGCTCCAACTCTCGTTGGGAGGAAGTGTAGGCCGCCTGGAGCACTTCCGCCTGCGTCGCCGACTCTCCCAGAGCTTTTCGCAGCCCTAGGGGGAGACAAGGTGAGTCGAGAGCGAATCTCAACGAACCCGAACAACAAATAAAAGGCTCGGGGGCTGCGACTTACCCTCGACCTGCCTCCTCTCCGTCTCGAGCTCCGTACGCGCGACTCCAGCCTCTTGCCGCAGCTGCAGGATCGAAGCGTCCTTCTCCACACCAGCAGTCCTCAGGGCCTCGACGGTACCGCCCTCCTGGACCAACGCTCCGATGAGCCGCTCGGTCTCCGCCTCCCGGAGCTGAAGCGTGGCCCTGACCTCCGCGAGTGCGGCACGCTCCTGCTAGAGCTGGGACTGCGCCTCCTCCCGCGCTGAGTGCTCACGCTGAAGGGCGGACCGGGCATCCTCGAGCGCGGCGCGCTCCTGCTGAAGCCGGGTCTGCTCCTCCGCGCGCGCGGTGCGGTCCTGCTGAAGCTGGCCCTCCACCCCGGAGAGCACCTCGGCCTTCTCCTGTAGGGCAGCACCCAACTTCTCGACCTCCTAGGTCTTTTGCTTGGCCTGGGTTTGCCAGGACCTTGCGCCCTCGAGAGTCATGCGATCCTACTGAAGTTGGGCCTGCGCCTCGGCAAGGGCCGTCTCCTTCAACACCAGCGCGGCCTGGACCTCGGCAAGGGCCTCGCGTGCCTTCCGCAGCTCGTCGTCCGCCGCCGCCAGCGCCTCCTCCTTCCCCTGGAGTGCGGCCTTCATCTCCTCGGCCTCCTTGGCCTTCTGCGTCGCCACGGACCGCTGGTCGGAGTGAGCATCCTCCATACGAATGAGGTTGTACTCCAACCAACCATTGTCTGTCCGCAGGGCCTCCACCATCGCGTCCAGAGCCTCGTACTGCGTTCGGTACCAGTCGAGGTCGGATCTCAGCTCGGCAATGCGAGCGAATCTCTCGCCTGCCTAGCCCTGCAGCTCCTGCGGGTAGTGAAGGGAAAACGAGGAGTACGAATCAAACAAAAGGCACACAAACAAGAAAAGGGGGAGGGGCGAAGAGTACTCGAGCAAGCGCACTTACCCGAAAAATCTGGAGCGACTTGCCCTGTGAAGTCGGACCGCCTCGGCCAGAGCGGCCTGAAGGGAAGCGCCGTGGGCACGGAACTCCTGCCACAGCGCCCTCTCGGACCTCGCCTCTTCCATTAAGCTCTGCGGCACTCCAGGAAGACGGAGTCTCTGCTCCCACTGCGGTGCGTCGGCACCGGGCGCTAGGACCGCAACGCCGGACGTCGAACCCCCGGCACCGGACGACGGCTGCTGTGACATCACGCAGTTGTCGGATCGCACCACCAGCACCCCGGGCGCGGGCCCGGGGGCTGATACAACCGCCGTCTCCACCCGACCCCCTCTGGGGGTAGAATCGTCATCAGCAGGGGCCTCGGCCGTCCCGCGCCCCTCGACCCCCTGACCCGCGCGCGGGCCCGCTCGCGCCCTTGCTGGGTGCCGCGGGTCACCGCCGCACGCATAGCTTCCGCCGCCGCTTCCTCACGCTGCTGCGGCCCCGTGGCCATGGTCGCGACACGCGACGCCTCGCCCGCCGTTGCCGTGCCCGCCGCCACCCGTGGCGTCCTCGCCGAGCGGGGCCTCGTCGCCCGCGGCGCGTCCTGCACCCCCACCTTGAGCGCCTTGATGGGCGCGAGGCCAGGGACAGCGGTCGCCGTCCTAACAACGGAAGGGAGGAAGGGTGGGTGACCGGACACATGATATCAAGAACACAGAGAGGGAAAGGCAACTTACCTCACGCTGGAGAAACCCCGCTTGCGCTTCCTCGAGGGCTCCGGGGGTGCCTCCCCAGACCCAGCTGACACCCTCGGCGGCGTCCCCGCAGCAAGGGGCACTGTGTCCGCCCCCGGGGTCGGTTCTGCGGGGACCCCCTCGACCCCCGGCGACGGGGGCGGCGCGGCTTCCCACCTGTCGGAGATGGTCCCCTCCTCCTCGCTCTCCTCCTCGCCCGAAGACGTATTTATCAGCTCCGACGGGGGGAGAGACCCTGCTGCTCCCGCAACAGGTACTCCTCGTTATACCTGTCGAGGCGCTCTTGCCTCCGTATCCTCTTCTCCTTCGCCTGGGCCGCCTGATCCTTCTGCCTCTACTCCCTGGCACGATTGGCGGCCTGCGATCAAGGCGTCGGCGGATCCGACATGGGGACGTCGACGTGCACCCCCTGCCGCCAGCAACCGCTGTCAAATTGAGCACAGGGATAAAGGGAACGAAGACGAAGAACCGACACTCACCAGGTTGGTGCCCGGGAGCATCGCGAACGACCACAGGTCGTCGTCGTTGTTCGACACCACCCTGAGGTTCACAGTGTGCCTCGCCGTCGCGGCCGCATACGCCTGGGTGAGCGGCTCCTCCACCAACCGCGAGCGCGCCAGGGCCGCAGGATCGGCGTCACCCCTCATCTCGAAGATGGGGAGTTCCCTCTCCATGAGAGGGATCACCCGCCGGAGGTGGAAATTGGCGATGACCGACGCCACGGTCAACCCGGCGTCCGCCAACCAAGACAGAGCGTTGGTGAGAGGCTCGAGCCTCCTCTGCCTCGACGCAGGCGACACCCCATGCGCCCACGAGATCGGCCTCTCCATCAGAACCTTCCCGGTGTACGGCGGAAGCCCAGCGCCGTCATTGCGTAGCTAGAACCACCCCTTCTCCCAGTCGGAGTTGTTCGTCATCATCGTGCACGGCAGGTACAGCTCCTTCCGGGAGTCGCGCACCGAGAGCGTGAGGCTGCCAGCGCGGACAGCCCGGCACGTCCTCCTCTCCCCTATGGCGAGCGTGTGGAGCTCGCCACGGAAAAGGTGAACCCACAGCTCCCAATGCGCAGGGATTCCCAAGAATCCCTCGCAGACGGCAACGAAGGAAGCCGCCTGCGAGATAGCGTTGGGGCGAAGTTGTGGAGCTCCACCCCGTAGTGATAGCACAACCCCCGCATGAACTTGCTCGCTGGGGCGTTGAAGCTGCGCTCGTGCAGCCGCATGAAGCTGACGACATAACCGGGCAGCGGAGCCGGCTGCCGATGCGTCGACGGCGGGACGATCCACACCGGGTTCGCCTCCTCGCCGGCCGGCGCCAGCTGACCGCCGGCGACCAGCCCCTCTAAGGACTGCCGGTCCACCGTCGACCGGGGCCACGGGAACGCCTCCAACACTCGGATCGAGGACATGGTGCTGATGGCAGCGGAGCGCGAGCGAACGCGGAGCGGCGGGGCGCGGGCGAATCTGAAGCGGCGGGGCGCGCGGCGCTGAGGAGGATGGAGAGTAAAGGATGGGTGCGAATGGCAAAGGTAAGGAACTCCCCCCGCGCTCCCTGCTTTTATTGAGTGGGAAGGGGCGGAGCCCCCAGAAGCGCAACAGGCGGCGGTAGTTAATGCGGTAGGTGTCCCCCGTTGCTGACGACAGGGCCCCACCGCGCCGAAACTACCGCGCGTACGCCATGATTACCGCACGGTAATCCAAGGGACCCAGCGTCCCGTCTCCTCGCTATCGCACGTCGCCCACGTCGTATCGACCTAAAAAGGCGTGCCCACTCTGCACGCCCCGTGCCACGTCAGTCACGGCTGGCGGAGCGCGGCGGCCAAACGCCCCACAAACGAATTTCGAACGCCGGGGATTCCTTCTCGCGCAAGGGAAGCCCCCGAAAATCTTGAGCCGGGGATTCGAGGCCCGACCCCTCGAAGGGATATGGCTGGCACCCCAATCCAAAGCAGGTTAAGGCTACAAGGCCACGACCTGTCAATGTATCCTCAAGAATGAACTCGAGGAAGCCCGGGGCTCAGGCCCGTATGGCTCTACTGATCAGCGGCTCGAGGCCCAGCCCGCTGAGGGTACGATGGGCGCCGCAGATGCCCCTCGGCCTGGGGGTTTACTGATCAGTGGTTCGAAGCTCAACTCGATGACAGATCGGAGAGCACCACAGGTCCGCCAAGACGGGAGCGCCCGGCGCCACCCCGCAAATGCCCTACTGATCAGAGGTACGGAGCCTGACCCTCGACAGGTTCGAACAGGCGCCTCAGGTCGACAAAGTCAAGAACGATCGGGGCGCACGCAATCGAGCCTATCCCCGAACGCAAAGTTCGGAGGCGCCCTGCACATCGTGTTCGAGGCCAAGACAGAGGCAGCCAATCGAGGAATCCCATCGAGGGAGTGCTTCCGCGCCCTAGGCCCCTAACGAACGGGACCGAGCCCTACTTGGCAAACCCCTGCAAGCGCTTACTTGGATGTGTCTCCGGACCACGAGCCGACCCCTATCGAACGGGGCATGGACGCCCACTCGAACTATCCGCTAACAACTCACCGAGGCAACCGTCGCTCGTTGCCCGCTCGAGGGTATGTAGCACGGCTTGCCTCACCCCTCTACCCTGCGGAAGGGCAACGAGGGTCGTAATAACAAAGCCGAGAGTCTTTACCCGATCGCCCCTGATTGGGCCAGGGCTCGGGGGCTCCTCGCACCACGACCACCCCAACGATCGCTGCACCAACTCGCCTAAGGTCGCACCCCCGAAAAAACGGCCGGCCTACCCGAAACGTCTTGGGTCAGCACGATGCCTCCCCTCCTGCGTAGATCGCCGATGCCGGCTGAAACACCGCCGAGGCCGACTGAAACAAACGCAAGGCGAGCCACGCTACCCTACGTATTTAACCCCTGCACGAGTGCACGCACTCCTGCAGGGCTTCGGGGGCTTACACCCGCGGGTGCGCTAGCACGCCCCCGCAGGAAAACACGAACGATCAACGGGACGAGACTCGCGCACAGCACCCGAGAGCGGCATCCTTTGCCGGAACAGTCCTCGTTCCAGCAAAGGCTTGGGGGCTACTGTCGGGGACGGTCATTAGAGGTCCCCTAACTAAGGAGATAATCACCCTCGTTAAACGTAAAACCACCCAGGGACTGTTTTTGCCCCCATCCTTGGCCACAGGACGTCACGGGCCCACGACCTGCCACGGCCCAGCAGCAGCCTGCATCAAGGAAGGCCCGCTTGGCCGCCTCGCTCAAGGGCTCCGATCCCTCGAGCGGATTTCCGCCTCGCTCGAGGGCTCCGGTCCCTCAAACGGATCTCCGCCTCGCTCAGGGGCACTGGCCCCTCAAGCAGATCTGCACCCTGCTCGGGGACCCCGGCCCCTCGAGCAGATCTCCGCCTCGCTCGAGGGGTTCGAACCCCCTCGAGCGGGCAGCCGCCCCCGCTCCGCCCGACAACGGCATTTAATTCCCGGCCCCACGGTGGGACGCCAAAGTCAAGGGGGAACCTTCCCCACGCCGCGCACCTGACACAGTAAGAACGCCTGACACAGCCACTGTGCGGCCTAACCCTTCACTGTGCAGCCATTCCTAACCCTGCGCGGGTGCCGCGCGGCCCTGTGCGGACAGGCCGGCGTCATTCCGTGCCACTGTGCTGCCTGCTTCCGTCCTCCCCCTGAGACGAGACCCTCGAAAGGGCATGGGGGCACCCTCGAAAGGTGTACGGACGACAAGCAGGCGCACGCCTTGACCAGCGCTGTCGTACGAGCGGCGTGCGCCGCGTCCCCTCCACCAACTCCGGCGCCGCCTGGCCATCCCGGGCGCTGTGCAACTGCCCCGGGCGCTGTGCGGCCATCCCCAGCGCTGTGCTGCCATCCCTACCACTATGCGACGGCACGCACGGCACTGTGCGGACAAGCCAATGACGCGCCGCCATCCCACGCCACCAACTCCAGTCCTTCCTCCGGCGGATAGGCCCTCGATCTGGCAGGGCCGCCCCTCGAAGTCAAAGCAGGACAGGTCACAGTGATCGCCATGCCACCCACGGAAGCCGGAGGGCGCCACCAACTCGCGCCAGGGACCATGACGCGCGGGACAAGACCGCCGGCGCCATACTTATTAGTACGCAATCACTGTACCGGCTGCTGTGCAGCGCCCTGTAACCGCCCTCCCTTGGCCTATAAAAGGGAGAAGCAGAGCCCCCTGCGCAGGGACGGCGCAACACACTCACCCGCGCACAACTCGCCACCTTATTCTAGATATTGGCACTTACCTCAATCACTTAGCCGGGACTTGGGGGAATTTCCTCCTCTCCCACCGTGCTTGTAGCCCCCCTCTACAGGCACCACCGGTGCAAGCTAATACAAGTGCAGAAGCACACCCTGCTGGACATACGGCCGCGTGGTCGGAACCAGGATAAACCCCCGTGTCATCTTAGCTAGCACCGACCATCGAGGAGCTGATGTCAGTGCAAATCACTAGTTGGTGCCGGTGCTAATCCGGACACCGACATAACCCCTAATCCTATATTTGAATTACCCACCTCTGCCATTACATAAAATAAACAAAAGTAACCCCCTCATTTTTATCAAAATTTCCCACTTTTATTATTATAAAAATAATTCAATATAACCCCTAAATTTGTAAATAAGTTGTCTACCATTAATACTTAAAAATAACTTATAAGAACATTTCAAATTTGCACCAAAATAACATGAGGTAACCTTAAATTTGAATCCAAATGATCTATATTAAAAATATAAATCAAAATATGATTCTAAAATAACATTCTATTTCTTAAAGTTTAGGCATATGATATAATAATTAAGGTATACACCAATGATGTGTGTTATAATTTATAAAAATATAACCCGTGCGGGAGCACAGGCTGATGTACTAGTGTTCCCAAGTATTATAAGAAATACCAGTTATATAAGTTTTATAACTAAGTGCACGTCTTTGATTTTGTTGTATTTTCAGATTTTAGGGCCGCAGACCTTCAATTTGTAGGCACGATCCTGTTTTTTTAAAACGTGCAAAGCACGTTTTTTCGTTAAGAGAGAATATTATTCCACAACAACTACCTCAAAACTATAACCATAAAAATGAGAAACAAAATACATCACGATGGCCTAAGGCCAGACAGAAACGCCAAGGTGAGGAATCTAGAGCGTGCCCAAATCCTGATGACCTCCTTCAAGATAAGTGGTGCCAGCGCCACTGGCTGCAGTGCCGCGCATTTATGGATGCGCTGATTCCTTTTCTTCCATTGTGACCAACCAAATCAATGCATGGAAACCCTTCCGACAAACTCTGGCGACCTGTTTGCTGACAGAGCACCACAATTCCGCGAAGGTTTGAGGACTTGAGGTTGTTGAGGAACCAAATCTTGAAGAAGTGCCTCAAAATTCGAAACAAGGTTTCACGGCGGAAGACACGAGCGGTTAAAAGATGATCGAAAGTTTCAACCTTTTGCGCACAGAGTGTGCATTAGTCTCTGCCCCGTAAGCCACGCCGACGCCTCATCACCCTTTCTCTTTTCCGGGCAAGTACCGATGCGATGCGACCATGCTCCATGCATGTCCTGTCGTACGCCACCACCGCTGGCCCTGCTGGCCCGGTCGTAGCTTTAAGCCTTTAGCCCATCTTCCGGGTCCAGCAGCTGCGCGCAGCTCCGTATCGATCGATCGGTATCCAAGTGTTACATACCAATAAACTATATAGTACGCTGATAGATGGCACGTCCATGTCCAGCAATCTAGTCAGTGTACGTCCTGAAAATGTTGTTTACTTTACCTTTTTTTCCCCACCCAACAACGTACTTAGCTTGCTCATCAACTTTAATCTCTTGTTCAATTCCTTAATTCCTCCCCTGCATGTGCTAGCAATTTCTACCAATCGAGATTCTATTCTATGGGCTGGTAGCTAGTGGGTTCTCGCAGTGGTGGTCATTTCTATATATATCTGCTTTGAGTGACCGGCCGGCCGGCCTTAGATTGATTGGCAGGCTTTGTTACAAGCATATATTGACAAATTAACCACTCACACAAATTACAGAGGCCGGCCGGCCGCGAAAATCCTGCACCAGATAGTTATTAGTTGCATCTCCATCATATCAATAATAATTTCCTGCTACGAGCGTGATGAACAATGAAAACCAAAAGGTCCTCATCAACATATATATGGCACCAAACAGAAAGGAAGTGTTATCGATAAGGACCGGGCCAGGATTTTTGGCCCGGGCCACATGAATAATGCGTGCTTTTCATTTGCAACTGAAACGTGTATACTCAAATACATTTTCAAGTGAACGAACAAGGCCCAAGTTTCGAATCATAAACGAAATATATACCTTTTTATTACAGATTTATGCACTCCACATGCGAAGCACGAACACATGCACGAGACTGTTGTTTCATGCACACAAAAAATGTGACGCAGTACGTACAGAGACGGGCACCGGCAGGAGCTCTCAACAGACGGAGACAAACAGGGCCCAATCGATCGTGCATGTGGCACCGAATTTTATTTGTCAACATGCGATCGGTTTCTAGCTCGTTACCGTCGACGACAGATTCCTGCTAGCTAGCTGCTCCTTCTGTTTCAAATTATAAGTCGTTTGATTTTTTGAACTCCAAATTTGATCCATCGTCGTATTCAAAAAATTGTTCAAATATAGTCACATTTAAGTCATTTATTTTTGAAGAACTTTCATTAATAAAACAAACCACAACAAAAATATGATTATTTGAACAATTATTTTTTTGAATAAGATGAGCGATCAAACTTGTGGGAAAAAAATCAAAACTGTAATTTAAAAAAACTCGACCTGCGGAGGGTAAGACCACCCCCACGATATTGTATTAAGAAGAAGACCTTCTCACACAGGTCGAAAAATTCCCCGAACCCCTGTCCCACCCATACACAGCAGCACCGCACCACCCGTGAGATTAGGCTGGCCTTAGACCTGTGCTTTGGCGTGAGACAGACGAGGAGATTTTTTTACAACAGCAGACTTCTGAGAGGGTCACACGACCACTCAACCACTGTGTGCGCCTGCTAGGGAATAAATTCCCCATGCGACACCAGGGTCCGATCCTGGGATCGAACCGTGGTGGGTGGCCTCACCACCGTGAGTGTCCACCACTGGGCCGCTAGTCCGTTCGCATCAAACACTACTAGGGAAAAGGGCATCTGTACTGGGTGGCAACCCACATTAGTGCCGAGTGGCCACCCGGTACAGCTAAGGCGGCACTAATGTGGCCACCCACATTAGTGCCGGGTCGTGTGACCCAGTACTAATGTGGGCGGCCACATTAGTGCTGGACCGTGTTACCAGCCGGTACAGATGTGGGCTCACATCTGTACCGGTTGCTAACACAGGCTGGTACTAATGTTTTTTTATTATTATTTTCTATTCAGTTTCTTTATTTCTAATCCCAATCGTATTTGTTTGGTATACGTATACTAATATGCTTTTCGTATGTGTTTGGTATACGTATACTAATATGCTTATCCTAATGCGAAGCGTATAGATTGCATACAACATATAATACATATATATAAGCATATTGTGCATATGAAAATACGATAAAAATATTTACAACAAATCAATTGTCAGAGAAGATTAAAGTTTGAATCCTTCTAAGACCGTTTGCTTGAAGATCCCTCTCGTCGTTGCTGACTCCTAGTACTGACCCTAGAAGGAATTTCCTTCGGCTTCTCCTTCACCTCCTCCTTGTCATTGTCGGCTTTCTCCTTCTCCTTCTCCTTCTCCTTCTCCTTCTCCTTCTCGTTCACCTTCCCCTTATCCTTCTCCTTCTCCTTCACCTTGTCCTTCTCCTCCTCCTTCTCATTGTGAGCCTTCTCCTTCTCCTTGTCGTTGTCCTTCTCCTCGTTTTTCTGACCGGTTTCAATGCTAGGACCTGAAGTGGCGTCAGTGGTCCTTGTGAACCTTGATGCATCGGAAAAAAACTCTCCCCCTGGATTGATCACCTCGTCTAGAAGAAATCCGCACAATTGTTCTTGAATTAGCCGGATTTTTTCTATCTCGAGAAATCCTTTCTTTATGCGATCAATCTAGAGAAGAAGTTATTAATTTCATAAGTATTATTGGTAGAACGAATTATATAAAAATTAAGAACTAGGGATAAGTACGCACCGCTCGCTGGCGGTTTCCACCCAAGTAGTTACTTGCCAAGGTATGCATGAACTCACATACGTAGCATGGGCATAGATTGGTACCCTTCGGCTGCTTCATGCACTGCACATATGTGAAAACAAAGTTAATAAATGTTCTATTCAGAGAAGAAGTGACATGAGATCGACGAACAAAAAGACGTACCTCGACGTCATGGAGGTAAGTAAGTTTCTCTTTGAATTTCCCTTTGTACTGTACGAAGAGCATATCCCATGCTAGGTTCAACTGTTCGAGGAGAGAAATATACCAGTCTTTATATCTGCCAATAGAGTCATAGACCCAGACGTGACCCGTCTTTGGATAGATAACAAAGAGAATCCAGTGGAAGCTGCCATTACATATACAAGTATATAAGTATATTGTAATATTGAGTGTAATTCGGAAAATAAATAAATAGATATGTGAAACAGGTTGCTCACTGGCAGTTGTACGGCAAAAGTATCATAGTCTTGTCCTGTTGCCTATCCAGAAACTTATACAAATGAACCACTGTATCTGTTGCCTGATCATCCACATTTGCCTCATTTATTTGCATAGGATCCATGAAGCCGACGTCCATGATTCCTTGCTTCCGGCAAGATTGCATCTCCATGCTGTATGATACAAATGAGAAGATCAGACATACGGTAGTAAGGCTGCAGCGGTAATTTTAAGCTTATAGTAAAATAAAGACTTACAGCGTCCAGCAAGTCATTAATGTGTAGTCGAGTGCATCTTGATTGAATAGCATATGGAACTCTTCGAAAGGCACAAGGAAAGTGATTGTACCTTGGAAAAATGTTCCTCTCCAATTCTAACTTCGAGCATACGAGTCCTGTTGTTTTTTGACTCTTCCATGTACCAATTGTGGAACTCGTACAATCTAGTTGGAAGATCGACCAACAATTGCTCCCACAGAAGCGGCTCACCATGCACATATCGACATCTTTGTGCCCCTGGATGAATTTCTAACTCTTCAGTCCCTAGAATTTGACCAGGTGTGATTCCAGCATCTGCACCAAATAGAAGCAATTCCTGGTCCTTGGTTGAAATAACTTTGAGGGGCGAGATGGATTGCTTCGATTGGGTTCCTAGTTGTGCAACAGTTGACTGAACTTTCTGTTTCTTCTTGTTGATCTTGACTGCCGCGCGATCGTAGTCAGACAACGGAGGAGGCACTGGCACTATCAATTTCTCTTTCTCCTTGCCTGCCAGGAAACGCTTAAATTTAACCATGTCAGTTTTTTTCTCAGGTGGAGGCTTCGGGCCATGAAAATGATCATGCACTTGTTTGGCCACTATCGCATCCAGTTCCTCCGAAGTCTTCTCGTAAGATTTTTTCTCTGGAGTCTTGACTATCTTCTGCTTCTTTGGACGCGGAGGAGGAGGAGGAGGAGCTCTTCGTTTGGAACCCTTACTTGCAGGAGGAGTTGGACTCACGCTTGGATCCCTGTCACCTGCTGGATGTTCGGGACTGCTGCTGCGTTCCCTTCTACCTGGCGAGTCTTGTGCTCCCGGCACGGCGGATCGTGCAGGAGATGATGCTTCCACGGGCTGTTGTGTTATCCTTATGTGATCCTTGGGCCACAAAATGCAACGGTGCACCGCTTCTCCTAGGGTCTCTTCCCCATCAGGTCCTTCTGGTTCCAGTTCTAAGTCATCCCAAGAGTCAACCACTCGGTCGACAAAGACTTTGGCTAAATCAGCAGTTATACTCGTAAGGGGGTACTCCATAAATGTTTCCCCTGGTGTCGGTACCTCAGCAATACCGTAAGCCACCACAAGCATCTTGTTTCTTACTTTAGTCAGAAGTTCACATGTGGACCTCACAGTGATGTCATCCACGGGGTAGTGGGGTCGTCGCTCCTCGACAGCAGGTGCGCCTGCATCCGTGGCCGCTGGGGCTGCTTCCGTGGAAGCGACGCTGCTCTTACGCTTACTAGATGGGCTCATTTCATCATGAGGGCCTGGTGCTGTAGGTGCTTGCTGACTTGTTGAGTGCTTGCTAAGAGCGAGCACCACACGTTGATCGATGACTTCCGCCATTTTCGCCTCATGCATACTGACGTACTGTTGCAGCTCTCGTATCTCACGTGCTTGTTGGTCCTTAGTTCTTTTGTGACTTCTATACGAATCAATGTGCTGCAGGAATGCTTCTTTCCATGGTATGACACCCTTGCCTCTGCAACGTCCACTATGTTCTCTGGTACCTAGTGCCATAGTAAGCTCGTCATTCTCTCGATCAGGCACGAAAGATCCTTCCGCTGTACGCCTTATTAAATCAACAAGCCTTCCAGCTGTCTCTCTTAATTGATCGCTCGGCAGTAATGTTCCATCTTCTGGATTCAGTTTGCCACCATGTGCAAAATAGTAATGCTTTGCTCTCTCGGGCTAATCTAGAGTTGTCGGTATAATTCCTTTAGCCATTATATCTTATTCATTCTGATCCCATTTGGGAATGGCCTTCTTGTAACCTCTCGGTCCGAGCTTGTGAAATTCTTTCTTCTTCCTGGCATTGGCGGTGTTGGTTTCTGTCAACTTCTTGGCCTCTGTCGATTCCTTGTGTTGCACAAAGGCATCCCAGTGATCTCTTAACTTGGCCAATCCCTTCTTCGTGAAGTCTGGTGTAAGCCCAGTCTTGATGTACTCTGAGGTCAGACGCTTCTTGTACGACTGAAAGGCATTTGCAGCCTTTTGCATCGCCCAATATCTGATGTTAGCAAGTTTGCTTCATCTGGGAATGTAAAGTGTTCTGTGATCTGCTCCCATATCATGTCCTTGTCTGTGTCCGCAACCACATCTCCCCACACCTCCGGTGCCTCATCATCCCCATCTTCGTAATCGGGAGCTTCAGAAGCTCTTTCGTACGGAATGCTTATGGGGATGTTATCCCTGACAATAAAACCAATGTGGTTGACCAATTTCGTCACATTTTCTTCTGGAGCAAGTGGTCTCCCTGATTCAGCGACTTCTGTCATGATGAAACGACACTCTAGCTTCTTCTTTGGGCCGCGTTTCCTTTGAGACTTTTTACTGCTCTTGCTCGAAGAAGGAACCTGGAAAATAGATAAACTATTATTAATATATGAGAAGTCGTGAACGATGTCAAATCTTGAAAGTCATCATCCATATTATACCTCCTCTTGTTGCGTCTCGTTACTTTCATGGGCAACTGGTTGCTGATCTGCTTCTTGCTCTTGTTCCACATCACCCGCGGGGATGTTGAGGAAGCTATCAGCCTCCCTTCGAGCGGCCTCGTCATTGTTTTCATTTTGAGCGATCATATCCATTAAGATTCGCTCCTGTTTTTCGAACTCATACTCATTTGGATCCATCTCGTAACTACAAATAATGACAAGAATAATTAGACAAGTATAAATGTTTCATGAAATAATGACTACAAATAATGGGCGGAAGCGTGTCGGGCGGAAGCGTGTCGGGAGCGAGTCGTGCGAGCGAGCGAGTCGGGCGAGCGAGCGAACGAACGTGTCGGGCGAGCGAGCGAGCGAACGTGTCGGGCGGGAGCATGTCAGGCGAGCGAGCGAGTCGGGAGCGTGTCGGGCGAGCGAGCGAGTCGGGAGCGTGTCGGGCGAGCGAGCGAGTCGGGTGAGCGAGCGAGTCGGGCGAGCGAACGAGTCGGGCGAGAGCGTGTCGAGCGAGCATGTCGGCTACCTAATTTCAAATCTAAATTCAAATCTAAATCTAAATTATAAATCAAAATGTCCATAAATACACATTTAAATGTCCACAAATGTCCATAAATACATATTTAAATGTCCATAAATACACATAAATTCTAAATCTAAATTCAATTCTAAATCTAAATCTCAATTCTAAATCTAAATTCAATTCTAAATCTATATTTATAAATCTATAAATCTAAATTCTATTCTAAATTGAATTCTAAATCTAAATTCAATTCTAAATCTAAATCTCAATTCTAAATCTAAATTGAATTCTAAATCTATATTTACAAATCTATAAATCTAAATTCTATTCTAAATTCAATTCTAAATCTAAATTCAATTCTAAATCTATATTTATAAATCTATAAATCTAAATTCTATTCTAAATTCAATTCTAAAAATGTAACAAAAAGGGGGCTGACGTCAGCCACCAGGGGGCTGACGTCAGCCCCCGAAAAAGGGGACGACGCGGCCGGCGCGCGGCGGGCCGGGGATCGGCACGGCGGGGTCGACGGCGGCGACGGCGGCGGCGATGGCGCGCGGGGTCGACGACAAGGGACGCGGCAGGGTCGACGGCGGGGGCGCGTGGACGACGACGGTGGGGTCGACGCGGCGGGGTCGACGGCGGCGCGCTCGGGGTCGACGGCGGGGGCGCGGGGACGACGACGACGGCGGGGACGACGCGGCGGCGCGCTCGGGGTCGACGGCGGCGGGACGGGGTCGACGGCGGGGTGCAGTGGCGCGGCGGTGTAGTCACGCGACGGTGCAGTGGCGCGGCGGCGTGGCGGTGCAGTGGTGCGGCGGTGCAGGGCGCGGCGGTGCAGGGCGCGTGGAGGGAGGCGGCGCGGGGAGGAAGATGGCGGCACGGCGGCGGAGAACTGCTAAGTGTTGGGGGAGGACCGCGGCTGTATACCTCCCCACATTAGTACCGGTGTGCAACTAGGCCCGGTACTAATGTGCACATTAGTACCGGGGCTAGTTGGGCACCGGTACTAATGTGCACATTAGTACCGGACCTAGATTAGCCCCGGTACTAATGTGCATTTTCATTTCGCGCCAAATGGAAAAGCACACTAGTACCAGGGCCAAACTAGGACCGGTACTGATGTGCTTTTGTTTATTTTCGTTTTCCTTTTCTTTTCCTTTTCTTTTCCTTTTAAATTTCCAAATCTATTTGAATTTGCTCTTAAATTTATTATAAATCATATTGAATACGGTGAAATGGCAGATTAAATACTATTGTGCTTAACTTAGATATATACTGTGGAATATGAACTTACATCTCAAACTTGACAAATCTATTAATTTAACTTAGTGATAAGTTATTTTGGTCAAAACTCTTATGTTCACTTTAAAAATCGAACATGAATATTTTTTTGCCATGCAAAATTTTACATTCATAAGACTTGTCGTATTATTAACATGTACACCTCGATTTAGTCTTGGTCGTGTATATTTTTACGTTAAATTATTTATTTTATACCCGACTATGCATAGAAAATTAAAATAATTAATTTTGATCCAGAGAAATACAAGTTCTTGTTACTGAGTCATAGGTACATATTACATTACTTTATTACATGACCATAAATTTAAAAAAAACTTGTTACACGTTATCATCTAACGGAACGTGTGTAACCTTCCTCTTCACGAATGTTCCTTGGTTGTGATCGCGACGTAAGTACGGAGCGTCCTCTTAGGCTAACAGAAGGCTTGGGTCAACCTTGACTGAAAAAGGAGGAAGATCATCATCGAACTGATCATAGTCTTCTGAAATGTCAGTCTTGTCCTCAACTCCAACGATTTTTCTTTTTCCTGGTAGAACAATGTGACGCTTCGGCTCATCAGCATTTGACTTATTATCGGCACCCTTCCTTATCGGTGGTTTGCTTGACATGTCTTTAACGTAGAAAACTTGACTCACATCATTAGCTAAGACGAATGGTTCGGCTTTGTACCCAATCTTGTTGAGATCCACTATTCTCATTCCAAAGTTGTCTGTCGTTAAACCTCCTTTATTGTTGACCCACTGGCACTTGAAAAGAGGGATTTTTAGAGGTCCGTAGTCCAATTCTCATATCTCCTCAATGACACCAAAGTATGTTTCTGTGTTCCCTTCGTCGTCTATTATTGCATCTATACGGACACCGCTGTTTTGGTTTATGCTCTTTTGGTCTTGGGCTCTCGTGTAGAATGTGTACCCATTTATATGGTATCCTTGGAATGTATCTACTGAGATAGATGGGCTCCTAGCCAACCATCGTAGTTGCTCATGAACAGTTTTATCACCCCTTATTTTCTGCCAAAATCAAGACGCGAAAGTATCAATGTGCTTACGTGTCATCCAAGCTTCTGTCTTCCCTATATTTGAGGCCCGAACAATGGACTTGTGCTCCTCCAAGTATGGAGACACAAGGGATGATTGTTTCAGGACAGTGTAATGTGCTTTATCGTATAACTCTGCATCCATGTCCATCCGAGCTTTCTTCCCTAGTGTGCCCTTTCCTCTGAGTCTCCCCTCATGGCGTGATACAGGCAGTCCAATCGGAGACATGTCATCAATAAAGTCGACACAAAACTCTATCACCTCCTCCGTAGCATATCCCTTTGCGATGCTTCCTTCAGGACGGGCGCGGTTGTGGACATACTTCTTAAAAACAGACATCAACCTCTCAAAAGGGAACATGTTGTGCATATATACAGGTCCGAGGATAAAAATCTCTTCAACTAGATGGACCAGAAGGTGGGTCATGATATTAAAGAACGAAGGTGGAAAGATCATCTCAAAGCTGACGAGGCATTCCACGACATCATTCTGTAGCTTCAATAGATTGCGTGGATGGATTGCCTTCTGAGAGATCTGGTTGAGGAATGCACACACCTTAACGATCGCTAGTCTCACATTCTCTGGTAGAATACCCCTTAGTGCAACAGGCAGGAGTTGTGTCATCAACACATGGCAGTCGTGAGCCTTTAGATTTATGAATTTTTTCTGTTTAAAATTTATTATTCGTTGTATATTTGAGGAGTAGCCCGTTGGGACCTTCATGCGGTTCAAGCAATCAAACATTCTCTGCTTCTCTTCCTTGCTTAGGGTGTAACTAGCAGGAGCCAAGTAATTTCCTTTATCTCTCTTCTCGGGATGTAGGCTTTCTCGTTGCTTCATATTTTTCAGGACCCTACATGCTTCAATTGTATCTTTTGCCTTTCCATATACACCTAGGTGGCCAAGTAAGTTCACGCAAAAATTCTTCATCACGTGCATCACATCAATTGCATTGCGAACCTCAAGTACTTCCCAATAAGGTAGCTCCCAAAATATCGACTTCTTCTTCCACATGGGTGCATGTCCGTCAGCGTCGTTTGGTACATGTTGGCTACCAGAACCCTTGCCAAACACTACCTTCAAATCTTTCACCATAGAAAATACAATTTTACCAGCACGGTGCAAGGGCTTCTTACGTTTTTCTCCAACACCTTCAAAATGCTTTCCTTCTTCTCTTAACGGGTGCTTAGGAGGAAGAAATCGACGATGGCCCAAATACACGATCTTTTTACTGTGTTTTAAATACATGCTGCAAGTATCATCTAAACAGTGGGTGCATGCTCGATATCCTTTGTTTGTTTGTCCTGATAGATTACCAAGTGCTAGCCAATCATTGATGGTTACGAACAGCAATGCTCGTAGATTGAAGACCTCCTTTTTGTCCTCATCCCAAACTGGTACACCTTCTTTCTTCCACAACTTTTGCAGATCTTCAATCAACGGTCTTAGATACACATCGATGTCATTGCCTGGCTGCTTTGGACCTTGGATAATTATTGGCATCATAATGAACTTCCGCTTCAGGCACAACCAACCAGGAAGGTTGAACATGCATAAGGTCACAGGCCAAGTGCTATGACCACTACTAAACTCACCAAATGGATTGAATCCATCCGTACTTAAACCGAACCGAATGTTCCTTGCTTCCCCTGCAAAGTCTTTAAATTTTGTGTTAATTAATCTCCACTGTGACCCGTCAGCAGGGTGCCTGATCTTTGCATCTGCTTTGCGTTCTTTTTTGTGCCAACTCATCAACTTTGCATTGGCCGCACACCTGAATAAATGCTTCAGTCGTGGTATCACTGGAAAATACCACATTACCTTCGCAGGAATTTTCTTCTTCTTACCCCCCTCAACTTCATCACCCTCATACGTGGGATCTTATAACGCTTCGTTTCGCACACAGGACAAGCCTCGAATTTCTCATAATCGTCACCTCGGTAGAGGATACAATCATTAGGGCATGCATGTATCTTTTGTACCTCCAAACCCAGAGGACAAACAACCCTTTTAGCTTCGTACGTTGACGCTGGCAATTCGTTTCCCTCGGGAAGCATATCCTTTACGATCTGCATCAAATCATCGAAGCCCTTGTCTGAAAGTCCATGTCTAGCCTTCCATTGCAACATTTCTAGTGTGCTACCCAACTTCTTCTGCCCCTCTTTGCAACCTGGGTACAACGGTTTCTTGTGATCTTCTAACATACGCTCAAACTTCTTAGACTCCTTCACATTTTCGCAATCTTCCTTTTCACCGCGTAACATCTCAGTATCTCACCGAGTTCGTCGAGAGGCTCATCAGCCGGAGCAGCTCCTTGAGTGTCGCCCATGTAATTCTCTCCAAATGGATCATCTGCAAAGGCACCTTCTTGAGTCCAATCTGGAATCTGATCATCTTCTTCTTCATCGTCTTCCATTATGACCCCCCTTTCCCCATGCTTTGTCCAAACAAAATAATTCGGCATGAATCCCCATTTGTATAGGTGGTCGTGAAGACTCTTTATCGATGAGTAATCCTTCAGATTATTGCACTTTTTGCATGGACAAATAATGAAACCAGACGGGGGCTTGTTTGCTTCCGCCACAGCTAGAAATTCACGCAACCCATTAATGTATTCCATGGAGATTCTCTTGTCCGAGTACATCCATTGCCGATTCATCTACAAAGTGCGACATATATATGAAAAATTAAATAAAATCAATGCTAATTAACCGATGTTTCATATTTCCAGAAGAGTAATTGTAGACAAATTTCTAATATTTCTAAACTAACTCTAGCATTTCAAGTATTTCTAAAAGTATTATTTCTAAAATATTATTTAATGGAAGAATTAATTTATCTATCATTTCTAAAATACTATTTAATGCTAGCTTAATTTGAAAAAGTAAATCATATGTTCAAATAGATAAAACTAAAAAATTTCTACCATCACATACAACATCTCATCCAACTAACCTCTACAACATTCTAATTGAATATACACATAAATGCATGGAAATAAGAAAAAATCCCCATCTTTAGCTCATTTTAAATATCACAAAATACTCCTATTTCAACCATTAAAACTCGAAATAAGTTGCATATATCGAGAGAGGATGAAGTAACTAATCTCTACACCACTTCAATAGGTGAAATCGTCGAGGAATAGTCGTAAATTCGGCAAAACCTCCTCTAGAGCGCCATGGAGATGGGGCAGCTCGAGATGGGGAGAGTGAGTGAGTAGCTCGGGCTAGAGGAAGAAGAAGACTGGGATATTTAAACGCGAGGCAATTAGTACCGGGCCGTGGCTGGAGCCGGTACTAATGTGAGCCGCTCCACATCAGTACCGGTCCTTGGCTGGCGCCGGTACTGATGTGGCCCACATCAGTACCGGTCCGTGGCTGGAGCCGGTACTAATGTCGCAGCTCCACATTAGTGCCGGGCCTGGCCCCTGCCCGGCACTGATGCGCCACATCAGTACCGGCTCCAGCCACGGACCGGTACTGATGTGGCTCTCTGGGGGTGCGTCGGGGTCCTCCCTTCCCACCCGGTACAGATGTGGACATCAGTACCGGGGGGCAAAACACCCGGTACTGATGTCCGGGACGGAAGCCCCATTTTCTAGTAGTGAAAACTGTAATTTGAAACGGAACGAGTACTATATGTTGTGTGTGAGACTTGTGAGGATGAGACCCAGCCGTATGTATCAAGGTCGGCAATCCTTACCATCATATCTCCATTCTCCAAAACCCGATTAATCCAAATACTTCAAAAAAATAAAATCCTAATCCAAAATGATCGCCGACATATATGCTCCGTCTTTTTTTCTTCTATTAACGCGTTCGATGAATCCGCTCGAAATGTTTAGTCAAAGCATTTCACATTCCTCACCAACCTATGATTGTTACGGCCGCCAGTTACAGCGAATTCGACCGTGTGTTAGCCGTTAGGATTATTCTCTACCCTTGACCTAGCTTGATAGTACATCATTCCATCACTCACACAGGCCCAAGCGTGAAGTGGGAGGATGAGAAAGGTAGCCACCGAAGAAGATGCAAGTGCAGCACGCTAAATTGTTAATGGACGCTAGATCTACTCATTGCCGTAGAGGAGGAGAGACAACCTACCGCAGCGTCACTAAACAAGTGTTGTGAGTGGACCAAGCAAGGGCCTGGTTTCAAAATTCTATTCATGATCGGGAAGCAACTTTAACCTTTCCTTATAAAATTTCTCCAAGGCATGTAATGCGTAGCTTGGAAAAGATCCCATCAAGCATATCAGGGTTATTATTTTTTTTGAAGTAAACAGGGTTATTATTAAGACATTGCGGTGCCGTAGCACAAATAGTGGAAGCAATATATATTGGCTATATGTGTGGCTATCTTTCCTAGCACACTGACACGGTATAAGATGCTGCTGCTAGCTACTTATTCCTGCATCTATCTAGAAAGAATAATGGAGTCCGACTTTTCAAGTCACTTTGATGTTACTGCGACTGGTAGATTTTCCTACTTCCGTGTACTTGAGAAAAAGTTACAAATATATGAAGTCGACATTAATTTTTTTTTCAAGTCAAGAGATCGAGTCAACTGCGTTTTTTTTATATACTCCTTACGTTTCAAATTACTGTTCATCTTGACTTTTGGTAGATTTAGCTTTTGCTCTGCACCTAGGTACACGGTATGTCTCTAGAATCTAGATACTACTATATATGTAGCCAAAGTCATGTCCTGATGTACCTAGAAAGTCGTAATGAATAGTAATTTGAGAAGGACGGATCAGTACTTGTTACTTGATCAATTTTGTATTTTACTTATTACAATTTTGCATATTGTCGAGTTGATCAATTCGGCTCCTACCAAAACAGCACTGGCTCTTGCTCCTCTCATGGAGTGGTTTCTCTAGTTGAGTTGAAGCTATTTTGGAAAAAAGAATTGGTAAAATATCTGCTAATTGGCAATATAATTTATTTATGGTCATTTAACACTTGGAGAGGGGAGGATAAGCTGGTGAAGCCACTTTCTTTTGCTCATCCTATTTAGTGCAAGTCATTTTGTTTATTATTATATATTGAACGGTTGAGATATAAGTATTATGTATATTTGACTCCTATAGCTACATAATTCGATTATTGAACATGAAAAGGAGTCTAGTTTACATTCTAGCTTCAAGTAGTTTAAAAAGGACGGACTATAATTTACTTCTCTCTTTAGTACAGTTCCCATATTATCATATTTTTGGTGATTTGTTTTTGTATTTCAATTGTTACAACACATATATATTCTGCTCTAATGATTTTCCTTTGGAGAGACTTTTATTAGAACTCATAAGTACGTGAACTCAAAATGGTGGACGCACAATAGGTGGGAAAAAACGTCCACTATCATTTCCCAAGTCAATGTGATAGATGTTCCTTCCACCATTGCATTTTCGCGTGGATCGGAGAAAGTCATAGACACTATTCGCGAAGGAAACTATATATGCGGCCTTTGCCACAATCATTTGTTCAATGCGAATATATGCAATAATTATTCCAGACAAATTAAATATGTTGATGAGGAGATGTTTTAATAAATTAATTAATTGTGTGAGATGATGCTACAATCATTAATTAATTAATAGTATTTTCCCCGCGAAGAAAAAGGATAGAGAGAAAACAAAAGAAAAAAAACCTTCAGATGCACCATCGTACTATTTCCATTGACTAGATTTGATCCGATCCATCCATTCGTTCGATCCTACGGTCCGAACTCGGTGACCGGTCCCGTATCCGTTACCGGCCCAGTACGGTGCGTGCAGTGGGACCGATGGATTCCCCTCCTCCACCTACTACTACCTCATGAAAAGATAACCCCTCCTGATCGAGTAGACACTCCGCCTAGAAATCGTATGCACCACCAGATATACTATTCAGTCTCACCCAGTCATATGTTAAGTTGTTAACTCAGCATCATCAGTTGTGGTCATTATATTAGACGCCCTCGCTCGCTCTTTGTTGGCCTATATATACCCATGCTATCTCTCTTCACATTTCATCATGAACACTACACACACTTCTACCTTTAGTTCTTTACACAATCGAGCCAAAGGTTAGCTAATAACAAGCTAGCAGTGATCACTTGAGAAAGAAAGAAAAAGCACAAGGTGCTTTTGGTGAATTTGGGAGGTAGCATATGGGTACCATCGGGTTCCCGGTGACGAGGACGAGCAGGTCCCTGGTGGCGCCGTCGTCGGCGACGCCGCAGGAGACGCTGCGCCTGTCGGTGATCGACCGCGTGGCGGGGCTGCGCCACCTGGTGCGGTCGCTGCACGTGTTCGACGGCCGCATCGTCAGCGGCGACGGCGAGGCGGAGGCGCCGCCGTCGCCGGCGAGGACGCTGCGCGAGGCGCTGGGGAAGGCGCTGGTGGACTACTACCCGTTCGCGGGGCGGTTCGTGACGTTGGAGGACGGCGAGGTGCGGGTGGCGTGCACGGCGGAGGGCGCGTGGTTCGTGGAGGCGGCGGCGGCGTGCTCCCTGGAGGAGGTGAAGCACCTGGACCACCCCATGCTCATCCCCAAGGAGGACCTGCTGCCGGAGCCGGAGCCGGAGCCGGACGTCAACCCACTCGACATGCCGCTCATGATGCAGGTATATATCATATATGCATCTTCTACCTTGCTGTATATCTATATATGTTAATTGTTACTACTGTTTCCATGCATGCATGAATTTTTGCACTCCAGTGGTGATAACGTGCACCCCATATATATATATATATATATATATATATATATATATATATATATATATATATATATATATATATATATATATATATATATATATATATATATATATATATATATATATATATTTATTTATTTATTTATTTATATTACTCCCTCCGTCCTTAAATATATGACGCTTAGGATAGAGAAATTAGTTCATTTTGAACTAATTTTCTTGTCTTAAACGTCATATATTTAAGAACGGAGAGAGTAGCTTCTATTGTTCAGTTTCTCTTTTTTTCAAATTTTGCAAAATATTTTTCTCTCAAATCAAATCAACTGTACAAATCAACATGCAATATTTTTTCTCAAAACAAATCATCCGTACAAATCATCAGAAAATCTGCTGAGCATATTTGAGTGAGAGGCGTGGAGAGAAAACACTATTAGTATAGTAGCAAAAAGTTATTATATATAAAAAGCAAATAGAAGATGGAGAAGGAACCTTTTGATCGACGCTACGAGACGCTGGCGCCATATATATAAATCTTGATCGGGTCTCAAGATAGGGACCGTATCTGAAAAGTTGGGACGGTAACGGCATATCATTCGTCGAAAGAATTTTCGCACTAGCTTCCATAGCTGCTAGTGCCATGCATACATGCAAACCACGACACAGCAAGTCGAAATCTTGACAAGAACAATTCCAGGCTACATGTACTGCCAGTGCAATTCTGAGCTAGGAGATGCATTCATTTTATTATGTGTCTAGACATAAATATATGTCTAAGTGCATAGTAAAATAAATATATCTAGAAAAATAAAAAATAACAAGTAATTTGAAACAGAGGAGGACCACAGACATGAAGGGTTAGTTAGCTAACCTCTTAAAAAATATTTTCTTCACGAAATAAACTAGTCTGTGTATGTAGAGGCAACGGCAAGCAAGTGAGTGGTAGTGTATTTGTAAGAAAAGTTTTTTTAGCAATAAGAAAAAAATGACATTGAAAGCGAAGAAGGACACGACGTGCGCGTGAGAGAGAGATGTGTTGCAGCCTAGCCGTGTCTCTTGCGTTGGCACACGCAACTGGCCGTTCGGTAGTGGTATCCAGCAACAATTGTGAGCGATCGATCGAGTAGCAGAGTACAGGTGGAAGAAGTTGCTGGAGGGAGATAGAGACCATGTGATACGATCGATGCTGCGTGGTTTGGCGACAATGAACAACCATCGTGCAGCAGTTGGGCCGTCGATCGAGATGTGGATCATCGCCTCGTCTCGATCTGCTGTGCTTCCACTAACGCTGTGCCGCAGGCGTACACGTCGCTATCCGGTAGGTGAGGAGGTCACTACACACGTAGTGATGGTGAGCTCATGAGGCTGTCGTTCGAGAGACGACCATGGTGCCAAAAGCAGGAGCTAGCCGGCCTGCACGTATTAACAGTGCCAACCAAATCCTCCATTTCACTTTACTTGCCATTTTAACTTTTCTAGATGCATTTATTATTTTAATTTTTCTAAATACATTCTTTCTTTCTGTTATGCATTTAGATACCCGACTTATAATATCGCAAGCCTCAGAAGTTGTTGGGCACCACCTTACCTACCTGCCTACCACTACAGGACATTACGAACTCCTGCATCATATAATGCATTCCTCTGGCATAATAACTGTAATTCTAATTTTTTAGACAGATTAGTGGTGAAATAAAAGGATACTAATACCCTTATTAGTTTGCCAAATGCAGTAAGTTTTGCCATGCAAATCAGATCTGACCACTTAATTTGGAAGGTAATTAGATTTATTTTCTAGGATTGCATTCTTTGTGAGATTTTTTTCAAAAGTTAGAATTGCACTTATTATGGGACAGAGGGAGTAGGGTCGTCTAAAAACCCTAAACCCTAATACGTAATGTTCACTAGACTACAGCATCACTGCTGATGCCCGGTTCACGTAGCTATCTGAAGGTTGCGAGGTCGTTGTTAACGATGTATAGAGATTGGTTGCCAGATACCACTAGCAGTTGGCGCGTGCTACGTACGGAGTATTAGGGCCTTGGGTTGGACGGAGTATAAGAAGATCCCTGTCGGAGGGAGAAATAAAGGTCGTGGCGGTAGTTAGGTGCGGTGGGCAGTGACACAATGATGTTAAGTTTTTAATTCAAGGTGATAGCTACTGAAGTTATAACTTACATCGAGGTGCAAATCAAAGTTTGTGCTAATAGCATCTTTCTTTCAGCATGTAGCCATGTAGGCTATAGCTAGGTATAGTTTCCAGGCCGGCAACCAAGGAGCTAGAGAGTATATATGTCACTCCATTTATATATTTATTTATCCCCTCTCTAACTTATCTTTTCCCTCAAGTTGGATCCCATCATGATTCATCGTCATCCAAGGCAAGACGCTTTCTTTCTACCTCATCAGTCAACAAAGTCTAATAATGTAACCACACATTTAGCCTTGAGGTTGAAATAATGCTACCGTGCCTCCAATGCCACACATAAGCTGCTGTATGTTGACCACCAAGGGCGACTGCCACTGACATACGTCATATGCATGCATGGTGCATATATGCTGACTCCTAGAATCTTCAGCATATATACAGTAAAAAGAAATAAAAAGGCAAGATCTTCAGTAAATCTATAGTGGCGCACCGACGTACTCGTGGTTGTTGGCAGCTTTATTTGCGCGTGGTGAAAAAGGCTCTGGGTAACGTAGGCGTTTATGCACAAAACCTGTGATAGGGTGACAGATGGTAAGAAACCGCAGGCGCCCAAGTGCGTTATTAGTTGTTGGGTCAGTGAAAAGGTAAAAAGGATGTTTGCAGGTCAAGAGGCTCCATCGGTCACGGAGCTTTCAGCCTTTCACTACTCGATCTGATGAGTGACACCAGCTTTGACTCATATGCTGATCTTATCCCTCTTGCTACAAATTTAACCATCACGTACCTTTCTTCCTACATTGCTTGCCACGTAGGTTCATGTACTTGTTACTGGATATGCATGATACCTATGGCTAACTAACTCTCTACATATAGGTTAATTATTATGTGGTGTCAAGCAAGTCACTATCTTACACAGAACAAAGCAAAAATACTTTTTATTTCTTACTCTTGGTTCTTAGTCATGCATGCGTGGAAATTAGTTACGCCGTCTTGTTAGTTTCAGATTAATTGACAAGGAAGGACGACAGAGACATTCTTTTATGAATGATGAAAGTGAAATATAATTTGGCGAAGGATCCTCCAAATTTAAAATATAAATACTTTTTAAAAATAATACTATAAGCAAACGAAACGGCTGAACGAAATTGTTGGTATACGTGTCGCGCGCGCAGGTGACGGAGTTCACGTGCGGCGGCTTCGTGGTCGGCCTCATCTCCGTGCACACCATCGCCGACGGCCTCGGCGCCGGCCAGTTCATCAACGCGGTGGCGGACTACGCGCGCGGCCTCCCCAAGCCCCGCGTGGCCCCCGTCTGGGCGCGCGACGTCATCCCGGCGCCGACCCAGATCGCTTCGGAGCCGCCGCGCTTCGAGCTCTTCGACCTCCGCTACTTCACCGTCGACCTCGGGCCCGACCACATCGCCAAGGTGAAGTCCAGCTACTTGGAGGCGACGGGGCAGCGGTGCTCGGCGTTCGACGTGTGCGTCGCCAAGACGTGGCAGTCCCGCGTCCGCGCGCTCCGGCTCGACGCCGACGACCCGTCCCGCCCCGTCCACGTCTGCTTCTTCGCCAACACCCGCCACCTCCTGCCGCCGACGCCGGGGTTCTACGGCAACTGCTTCTACACGGTGAAGGCGACGCGCCCCTGCGGCGAGGTCGCCGCCGCCGGCGTGGTGGAGGTGGTGCGCGCCATCCGGGACGCCAAGGCGCGGCTGGCCGCCGACTTCGCGCGGTGGGCGGCGGGCGGGTTCGAGCGCGAGCGCGACCCCTACCAGCTCACCTTCACCTACGACTCGCTCTTCGTCTCCGACTGGACGCGACTCGGCTTCCTGGAGGCGGACTACGGGTGGGGCACGCCGGCGCACGTCTTGCCCTTCTCCTACCACCCCTTCATGGCCGTCGCCGTCATCGGAGCGCCGCCGGCGCCCAAGACCGGAGCGCGCGTCATGACCATGTGCGTCACGGAGAAGCACCTGCCGGAGTTCCAGGAGCAGATGAACGCCTTCGCCGCCGGGAACTGACATCGATCGTCGGCACATCGATCTATTATCGTCTCTCAAGTCAAGTCAAAGCGTACGTCCATGCAACGAACTACTGCAAGTTTGGAATTTGCCAGTAATCGTGTCTCCGATCCATCGTCTAGGTAGCTTGCTGCTATATGCCCCAAGAAACTCATGATCATGAGTGGATTTGCTTGCGTGTAATGTGTTTTCCAAATTTGCTTGTGTATCACCTGCCCGGCTGCCCAAAAAATGGCGGGCTAGCTCACTTTTCTGTATGCACCCTGTAAATTGTGATACGGACAGAAATAAAGATGGATGAATGATGTGTACCTGGTTAGATTTCTTAAAAAAAAACGAATTGAGTATTGTTTAAAAATGTTTCTTCATCGTACGTGTGCTGTATTGGGACTGAAACTTGGGCGAAACTGACGCTGATTTTGGTGGGATTTGACTCATGATCGTGTCGGCCTAGCTAACGAAATTCAATTGAAAAGTAGTGCGAGGAGTCAAGCAGAGCTAGCTGTGATGTGGAACTGATGCTAAGCACCGATTTTGGTGGGGGCTTAATTGACAGTCTACTAAATCATTTCGCCTAAGGATAAGCTTAACTAGCGTACTGAAACTGAAAGCATCATCCTCATCTGCTCTGCTCAGGCATGTTTGCTGACTCCAAGCTGCCGCCGGCGTGACGTACGCAGCCGCGCGCCCACACTAGCACAACGGGAACCAACTCGATCTTCTCATCAAGTAATTTATTCAAGGAAATCAGGTAGAAACAGACGTTCAAACAAAGGCAAGGCACGAACACTCATTTTAACTTTACGAATACACCTATATCACACGTATTTACCTACTCCTATGATCACTTATGTAATGATTAGGCCAACAGATACCGACCGTATGTATCTCGTTAAGTTACCGACAGACATGTCATTTACCACTAAAAAAATATAAAAAAATAGTGTTGAATTTCTTCTCTAAAATATATATAACTTCACCTTAGTAGGAGATCCATATTATTGATAACCCTCCGTGGGAGATTCGTAATGGATCGTCCACTTTCAAAATTGATTATGTACATCATTTGCTGCCAAAAGCGACATGATCATAGTTAAGCTAATTTTTGAAGTGGGGGCATTTATTTTAACTAACCGGAAGATTAAATAAAGCAAATTATACGTCCCTGTCCGGAGGAAAAAGGGATGACCTAGGGTACGGGTTCTTCCACAATTGAGCTTCTTTCAAAAATTTTAAATATGAAATGGGCCACTTACTAGACTTGTCTCCTTGCCTCCTTGGATCGGTACAACTGCTTGATATTGTGTTTTTGAGTAGCCGACGGTGCATTTCCGTTCATTTGTTGGTAGTATAATTGTAACGACTTGGTCCGTTCTACACGTTGAATGGGCCACACCTACTAGGTAACCTCTTGCGCTTTCGTCCTCGCTTCGCGCAAAAAATTGCAACCGGGTTATCTAACTTCCTAAGACCAGCCTTTTAAGTTGGTCTAACTCTTCCTTCACTTCCAATTTGGGACTAAAACCCTTGCACTCTAGTAGCATATTGCTACAGTGCCCCTAGAAGTGGCTTGGCCCAACTGGCCTCTTGGGCTGAGCTGTTACAACACACCCACCCTTAAGGACTCGACGTCCTCGTCGAGCTATCGAACCAACTTACCCTAGAGGACACAGGTTCAGGATCGACTTTCCTGGCCACGTCGTTACGTCCAGTGCCGGCGCATGTGCCACACCGTGAGCACACAGGGCCCACGCGTATGCGCACCATGCCCGCACAACTGACCCGTACACGCCCGTGACACAACGAAAGTCTAGCTTTGATACCAAATGTAACGACCTGGCCCGGGATAACGGTTCAGACCCACTCTACACGTTGAATGGGCCACACCTACTAGGTAACCTCTTGCGCTTTCGTCCTCGCTTCACGCAAAAAGTTGCAACCGGGTTACCTAGCTTCCTAAGACCAGCCTTTTAAGTTGGTCTAACTCTTCCTTCACTTCTAATTTGGGACTAAAACCCTTGCACTCTAGTAGCATATTGCTACAGTGCCCCCTAGAAGTGGCCTGGCCCAACTGGCCTCTTGGGCTGGGCTGTTACAATAATAATGTGTTTTTAGAGAGTGCAATAGTAATGTTTATCTCTGTGCCAATAAATGATCAAATTCTCAAAAATGAAACTAGTATGGCTAGCAGAGCTCAAAATTTATCATGTGGGTAAGTTATGTGTGGGGGCATATGTCCTATGCAGTAACTTTTTTTTAGCAGATGTCATATGCAGTTAAAGATGCTAATGGTTCGGTGTGAAACCAGTTTTTTCGGTTTGGGTTTTGAGTATGGTTCGGAGCAGCGACGGAGGCAGTCGGGGGGGTCAAGGGGGGCTCGAGCCCCCCCCCCCCCCACCCCCAGCTCGCCGGCACTAGAACCCATAGAGTCTCTTCGCATTTTTTTTACTCATGTACTTTGGTATATTAGGCTAACTAGTCAACATTTTCGTCTAACCCCAAACTCCAAAGTTCAACAAATGAAAATTCCTATCCGGCTATGAGCTATCCAGTTCTTGTCCGCCGTCGGCCGTCGCCTGCCCATCACTGCCTCCTCGCGACCTCGCGCCGTCTCCCGTTACCCCAACCCCAATCCTTTCTCCGACTCTCCCGGTCTCCTGCCGTCTCCGCGACTCTGCCTCTCCAGTCGGTTGGTCCCTGCTACTTCTCCCTCCCTCCGGTCTCCTAGGCGCAGCTCTGTGCCCAGGCGGGCACCGGCCGGCGGGAAGCCCGCACGGTGCAGGCCGCGGCGGCGCAAAGCTCAAGGGAGAGCCGCAAGCGCCGAGTGGCACGACATCAGGCGGCCACGAGCTAACGAGCAGCAGGCAGCACCGCAGCAGCGAGGGGTGATATTTTTTCAGCCCTTTCTAAAATTTTTTCCTGGCTCTGTCCGTGGTTCGGAGGGAAAGAGCCTTCCTGAGCTTCTCCTAGAACACACCTACCGCCTCCATCATAAAGGTAAAGCCACATCCAGTCCAGACGGCAGCAATGGATTGACCTTGATCTCGATCGGCGGTCAAAGGATCGGAGTATGGAGCCGGAATGAGGGGACGCAGCTCCGCTGCTGGCAAGGGGCAGGACTGGTGCCGACAGCAACAGCGATGTCGTCGCCGTCGCAGCGTGCCTCTGCCCCACCGCCACAAGCTCTGCGTTCCCCCGCCACACGCTGGAGCAGGAGATACTGCGCCGTGGAGGCCTGCAGCTGGCAGCATGGACGGCGGCGGCGGCCGCCGCAACCGGCGCAGGGGGCGGAAAATGAAGAATCGCGTGTTGGTGTTGCAAATAGATCGGGTTGGTTTGGTTTTTGAAACATGCAGACTGATTTGATCTAGTTTAATTGGTTAGCATTCTAATACATGGTTTGGTGCGGGTTTGTTCCGGTTCTCGAACCATTAGCAGCTTTATATGCAGTAACTGATATTTACATTTTGATTCTTTATAGTTTACACTTTTAAGATATCTCTTGTTCAACAATTTTTTTTTTCTTCTTGTTGCCAAATCTATGTGTGACTAGGAAATTCTAAAACTTTGGCACAATCCAAGGGTTTTGGGGGGGCATAAAAATAGGTGGTCACAAGGTTATGTATGACACGGTACATTATTGGAACCGAAATAATAATATAGCGAAGGACTGAATACTTTTTTAAAAAAAATCCTTGAAGCCCATTTCCCATGTTAGGACGGGCCAACTTGTCGCATCATTTCAGCGTAGCAAGAAACGAGCGTTACGGGCGATGGGCCCTTGCTTGGATCGCCACTTTTTTTTTAGATAAAGGATGAAGAACATCCTGTCTCTACGTACTAAGACGTACATAGCCTGTTTATTACAGAGTTTAATAAAAATTAAAGGAAGTAACCAAGATTCAAAAGGAACAAGCACTAAAGCAAACAAAAATTATGCTTCCATCCTCCATTAACTTGCTCTAAAGCTACTATCTCTAACTTTTTGCTCATCATGGAGAGTAAATCCTTTGCTTGGTTGTTACACTGCAGCTGCGCCCATAAGCGTAACCAGTATGCTCCTCTGAAGATAACCTGCAAAATCGAATTAATCTTGATTTTTTCAAAAACAACATCATTACGGCACCTCCGAATGGCCCAGCAAAGAGCAGCTACCTGAAAGTGCATCTATGGCCCCTAATTAATTTTGGTGATAATGACAATCACGACTTGGTGTGTTTAATGGTTTCACTAAGATGTGTGCAGGTTAAACGAGAAAAAAGAAGCCCTCAAAATCATTCTAAACGGTGTTCAAGCTTCACACAAGTTTTAAATTCATTTTCGGTTTGAACTTAGTCATAGGAACACCGTACTATAAAGAGAGATGCGAATGGTAGTGCTAGAGATGCCAAAGTGCTCAATCGAGATACTAACTTCCTTGAGAGATACTCACACCGTTGCACGAACACATACTGAATTTTTTAGGAAAAATATAGGGTTTGTCGGAAGTTCTGACCCCAGGTCGGAAGTTCCGATAAAGGGTTTCTGGTCGTCTTCTGGTGACCATCGGAAGTTCCGACCCCGGGTCGGAAGTTCCGATAAGAGTCTTTTGTTCCAGTTTCAGCTAACCCTCGGAAGTTCCGACTCCGGGTCAGAAGTTCCGATAAACCCTTAAATTGCTCAGTAACGGCTAGTTGTTGGAGCTCGGGTATTTATACCCCAACTCCTCTCTCTTCATTTGCTGCTGACCTATCCTGAGACAAAACACCTCCTTGAGCATTCAACTCTCTTCCCACTCCCTCCTTGAGCTAATTCTTGAGTGATTTGAGCTAGGGCTTGGTGAGAGAAGATTTGAGGTGTGAGATTGAGAAGCTTTGAGTGTGTGGTTCATCTCCTTCATCTCAAGAGCACTTGAAGCATCTTTGGTCATCAATTCGCATTTGTTACTCTTGAAGCTTGCTTCTAAACGGTTAGGCGTCGCCCTCGAGTGCTCTCTCTCGTGTTGAGCACCCCGGGAACGTTTGTATTACCCTCCTCTTCGTGGGGATTCTTAGTGAGCACTCAAGCTACCTTTGTGGGGGTTTGGGAGAGGCAAAGGCTCTTTGTGATAGCCTACCCTTCGTGGGTCCTCAATGGAGACGTAGCTTCCTCAAGTGGGAGTGAACTCCGGGATAAATCTTTGTCTCTCGTGTACTTGTTTGTTTCTCTCGTTGACTTTGTGCTAGAAGCTTGTTTTAGCCCGATCTCTCTATTTGTGCAATTGCTTGACTTATCTTTGGTTACAGGGGGTTCTTAGCCTCGCTACTTAACCTTTGATTCATATAGATTTGTTAGGTTGCATTTCAATTCCTGCTGAAGTCTCGACTTTCTTATCTAGGTCGGAAGTTCCGCCTCAGGACCGGAAGTTCCGAGCCATGGGAAGTTCCGGCCCTGCGTCGGAAGTTCCGACCTGTATTTAACCGGTGCGAAGAATTTTCAGGAAAAATTGAAGTGAGCCTATTCACCCCCCCTAGGCATCACAAAGTCCTTTCACTACCCCAACCCAAATCAACTGTCTAATCTTTTTAGATTGATTAGCAAGCCAATTCCCGAACATATGACTTATGGATCTAGGCGGAGTTAGACCGGTAGCAATACTGATTATCCTCCACACCATTCTAGCATAGTGGCAATCTAGGAAGAGATGTTTTATGGTTTCATCTAAATTACAACCACAACACTTCTTACTTCCTTTCCAATTTTTCCTTGCGAGATTATCTTTAGTTAAAACGACACCTCTTTGAAAGAACCAAAGAAAAATCTTAACTTTTAGAGGAATTTTCAGTTTCCAAATCAATTTTTGTCGAAAGGGCGGTTGAGAACTTAACATATACAAATAAAAAGACCGGACCGTATAAGAGCCCGTCTTAGTTAAGTTCCAGGTAAAAAAATCTGACCCTTCAACCAAAGCGACATTAGTAATTTGAGCTACAAGATCATGCCATTCGACCAGTTTATTATCTACCAAGACCCTCCCAAAAGAAATATTAAGAGGTTGGGTAGACATTACTTTTGCCACCGTCGCGTGCGGATCCCGCACAATGTTAAAAAGAGACGGATATCTGTCTTTGAACGGCATGGCACCTACCCACGTATCATCCTAGAAACGAGTTTTACTCCCATCCTTAATGGAAAAGGAACCGTTGGAGAAAACCTCGTCTTTGATTTTCATCAAACCTCTCCAGAAATGAGAGTCATAAGGTTTAGCCTTAACCTGCGTCAGGGACTTAGATCTTAGATACTTATTAGCCAGTAGAGTTTGCCATAACCCCTCAGTGTTCAGCAAATTAACTAACCATTTAGCCAAAAGGTTTTTATTTTGCAACCGCAAATATAAGATTCCAAGGCCACCCTGATCCTTAGGATGACACATGATATTCCACTTAGCTAGCCGATATTTATGTTTATCTGAGGCTCCTTGCCAAAAGAAACGTGATCTGAAGTGATCTAACTTCTTTATGACCCCTTTTGGAATTTCGAAAAAGGACATCATAAACATTGGTAAGCTACTAAGTACCGAATTAATGAGAACTAGTCGTCCTCCATAAGAGAGGTACTTAGCTTTCCAACAAGAGAGTTTTTTTAAAACGCTCCTCAACTTTATGCCACTCAGAATTGAAAAGTTGTCTATGATGCATTGGAATTCCCAAATACCTAAAAGGGTAATCCCCCGCATTGCAACCAAAGAGGTCTGTATAAGAAACTTGAGCCTCTTTTGCTGCCCCATAACAAAAAATCTCACTCTTATTGAAATTATCTTAAGCCCGGACAACTGCTCAAACGCAACAAGCAAAAGCTTTAAATTTTTTGCCTGTTCCAGGTCATGATCCAAAAAGATAATGGTATCATCAGCATATTGAAGAATAGACAAACCATCGTCTAACAGGTGGGGAATTACGCCTCTTATTTGTCCATCGGCTTTTGCTCTCTTAATTAGAAGAGTTAGCATGTCAGTCACAATATTAAATAAAATAAGTGACATAGGGTCTCCTTGACGAAGGCCTCGTTTGGTTTGGAAGTATGGACCAATTTCGTCATTAACCTTGATTCCCACACTTCCCCCGGTAACCATTCCCTCGACCCAACAACACCATTTAGGCGAAAAACCATTCATGCGTAGCGTTTGTTGAAGGAACGACCACTTAACTTTATCGTAGGCCTTTTCAATGTCAAATTTGAAAATGACCCCGTCTTTCTTTTTGGTGTGTAACTCATGGATAGTTTCATGAAGAATTACGACACACCTTCCATGATATTCCTGCCTGGCATAAAGGCAGTCTGAGTAGGGCTCACCACAGTTTGAGCTACTTTATTTAGCCGATTCATGCCGACTTAAGTAAAAATTTTAAAACTGATATTTAGAACACAAATAGGTCTATACTGTTGAATCTTTGTAGCATCAAGTGTTTTGGGAATAAGAGTAATAATCCCAAAATTTAAACTAAAGAGGTTCAAATCCTCTTTGTGGAAGTCTCTAAAAAGAGCCATAAGGTCCCCTTCAATTATTTTCCAAAAGACTTGATAAAACTCAATTGGGAAACCATCCGGACTAGGGGTCTTATTGTGTTCCATCTGGAACACAGCCTCCCTCACTTCATTCTCTGTAAACTCACTAACGAGAATAACATTTTTCTCTTGAGACACCTGAGGAATATCATGAGTCTCATCTTCCATCAAAGTGAGGTCTAAAAATTCAGGGTTTCCAAAAAGATTCTTATAAAACTGAGTGATATGGCTCTTAAGCTTGGGTCGTAACCTGGGCCCTTGAAAAGTCAACATGTCTGTCGGCGGCTGTTGTTGTTATCTGTTTGCTGCTCTTCCTTCCTTTCTGTTATCTGTTTGTGCAATCTCGGTTTACTGGGCTACTTTCCCTGGGCTTATAGCCCAAAAGTGAACACTTTTCTGTTTGAGCAAGCCGCGAGCAAAATTCCCGGCCCGTTCCATTCTACGTGACCGCCGATCTCGACGCCGACCGGCGACGAGCGTCGTGTGCCGAGCTAGAATGATTGCGACGGCTGACTGACTGATCGAGGTTCTCTTGGTAGGTCCCGTTACGACACGTCGATGATAGATCATCTGCTTGGACGACTGATCGACCTCCGTCGCCGGCGATAGGAGTAGATGCTTCTTCGTTCTTACAGCACGCACGCAGATAGATGGAGGCAGCTGCTGGCAAGGTATAGCCATGGCTATCACAGTATCACTGGTGCTCCGGGAATATCCGCTGTATATATATATAGCCCAACGCTGATGGTACGATTGCAGGCAACAATTAAGCAGTCTCGATCAGATACGACGGAGCTCAAGCATATCCGCCTGACGACTGACAGCCATCACCTGAGCAACGGATCGGATCAAGCAACAAGCATTATGCATATGCCGCAGCACTTTCTGGAGCCTCGACACAGTCACTCTCATCTCATCTCTCTTTGGAATCGATCAAAAGGTAGCAAAAGGCGCCGATTCTGAAGCGACGACACCCACTTTTTTTCTCAAGCAAAGCAAGGTTAACGTTCCAATCCATGACACGTCGTGCAGGTGCGGCGGCGGAATATAAATTAAGTCGTGTAGATGAGTACATGTAGGAGGGTAGTAGCAGGCTACTACCAGCAAATACTATGGAGTTAGTAGTGGTGGGTTCGGTTCAGTTCGATCGGTCACATGGAGGCCACATCTAGCTCCACGCACGGTGGTGTTGTGCTGCCATGTACGTATCATTTTATCAAGCTGCCGCCGCTAGTGACTGATACTGATTTGTTATGAAAGAAAATACTGTTGACTGACTTATACTAGGTGATTGGTGTTGATATGTTACGAGAGAAAAGTAGTACCGACGGGTGGTACTGATGAGCCAATCAAACAAGACGGCGCCGGAGCCGGACCACCAATAATGCATGCCATGCCATGCCATGCACGCACACGGCCGTGAGCGTCAGACAGAAGAAGCAAGTCAAGACGGCAGTGTTGTCGACCACTCTTTGCAAAAGTAAAGGAGCTCTGTCTCACATAGTATGCTATTTTCGCATCAATCGTATTCGTAGGCGATCAGAGAAACCACTTCACTCGAGAGTGTTGCGTTTTTGGATTCGTTTCCTTTCCTTCCAGCTGTGGACGTGTGTTTGGGGCGGAGCTGAATTTGGCAAAGCGGGTCGAGTCCTGCCAACCACCCTTTTTCACGGAGCATAACTTTCACGGAGTATATACACGCACGTGGTATTTAAAAATTTAGCAACCAAATTAAAAAAACAGGTAGAACACAATTATGCATATGGGCCTCTCCAGATATTGACCCAAGCCCCACACGAGCTTTATCCGCTTCGCTGGATGGGAAAATGTGAAGTAAAAACGAATAGCGTGACGGACTCCATGTGTGACAACCTCTCCACCAAATCATCCCCGCTGCCACCATCCGCCAGCTGGCGTCGCCTCCGATGTGGGCGAGGGCCACCAAATCTCTGCCCCTCCCCTCCCCCTTCATCGATATGTACAGAGACCTCGACACCGTCGTCATCAACGTCTCCGACGAGCGTCCCTGCCTTCTTCCTCTCCTGCACACGCCACTGTCGCCCTCCACCACCGCTAATGGCCGGCGACGACCTTGATATCGTGCCGTCTGTCTGCTCCCGTTGCGGCCCCCTGGCCATCCTCGCGCTTCCTAAGTCCTAACCATTACACTGCCTCACCCCCGCCGATGACACCAGCCACCCGACATCCTCCACCATCAAACCGTCAGCGCCATCGTTGTCCACACCTCATGCTCCTCTGTCTGGTCAGACGCCTTACCAACCACCCTCTAGGGCTCACTGACCATGGAAACTCCCCCACAGCCCCGAACCCAGATAATCGAGAAACCACAACCCACCCGCCTCCCCGCCTGCTGGCCGTCACGACTTTTTTTTTTGCCTGTTTGAAAGTTATCTTCTATTGTTCTTCGTTTGGAGAAGAATTAATTCCTCCTGTGTGCGCAGAATGTAACAAGAGGGGATCTTGAGTTAAGCCTAAACATAGAGACCTATCGACTTAGCTTTTGAGTTTTTATTATCATAATTAGGGGTTTATATTATTTTCTAAATAATAAATATTTGGAAATAATATGCTAATGCAAACCTTGGTCATGTGTGTACATGGATGCGGAAAAAAGAGATCTTCTACGATGCACAATACTACCAGGCGGTAGTATAGAGTATAACCAGTTTTCAATATAGATAAAATCGTAATTAGCGCAAATTGTATTATTTGGATTTTCTTTTTATGCTAATGCAAACCTTGGTCATGTATGTACATGGATGCGGAAAAAAGGTCTTTTACGATGCACAATACTACCAGGCGGTAGTATAGAGTATAACCAGTTTTTCAATATAGGTAAAATCGTAATTAGCACAAATTGTATTATTTGGATTTTCTTTTTCCGGCCGGCGATCGTCGTCTCATCACAATTGAAAAAAAATGATGTATTGATAAAAATAAAAATAGTAAAATATGTATCAATACAATTAATCAATAGAATTTCTCCTCGGGCAGATGGGAGTGAGAAGAGAGTCACCTATTCACCAAGCAGTTACACCCTCCTTTTGCCTTCATAAAAAATAATTAAGAATAATCAATCATTCAACAAGCCAAAAACATATCAAAACGAGAAATTGGCATTGTATTGGTGTGCTACAAAGCTGCACTTTCCTTCAAACAAAACCACCAACAGAAGATGTGGACGATGATAGTTTTGTCTTGATTCTAGAAAAAACAAATTGTTCCTAATTAGTATTTGTTTGGCAACTCAAGAACTCATCTGCTTCACACCTGTCTCTAATCTCATCTCCCTCGCCAAAAGCAGCTGGTCCTCCTTTGCGTTGACCTACACGAGCAGCAGGGGTGGCGCCGTGGCGGTGCTGGTGCAGCTCACACAGGCCAGCCTAGTCGCCTAGACGTAGGTGCTCTGCTCCAATTCCACCCCCCGCCATTGGCTGACGATGGGGATGACCTCGCAATGCAAATGGGGAGGGGAAGAGAGACCTACAGGGGGAACATGCCTCAGGGTGTTAATCGTAGCAGCAAGCGGAGGCGACGAGCGCTGAGGTTGGCCTCCCTAGCACATGAGGCGTAGGAGCAGGGCAACGTGTTATTTTACATAAAGCTCGGGGAGGAGCAGGGCCGGCCGCGGAGCTCCTATCCTCTCGCCCGCGAGGAGGAGCCCCCGCCGCGGATCCGGCGAGGCATGACGTCGGTGGGTTTTTTTTGTTTTGCGATCCGATAAACTTGGGTGGGTCTACGGGGTGGGTCCAGCGGGTATGCAACTTATGGGTGATAAAAATAATTCGTTTTTGGTAGGAACGATCCTAAATTACGATTTTTGTAAGTGTTTCATCTTTTTTGTCATCATGCAACCTGACGGGTGGGTCCGGCGTGAGGGGTAAGATGACCCCGAATTAGGTGAGAAAAATTTTTAATTATTTTCGCTCCTTATAGTATAGATATATCCTTTTAATCAGGACACACGTCGTACGTCGTCGTTGCTGTTAGCCAATCCATCTCGTTATTATGCACAGTGCTCTAGCTTTAATTTGATCCAGCAGAATAAATTCTAAGATAGTTGGGAGGCATGGCCCATCCAATGCCTGTTGCTAATTCCGATCGAGCTGGCCCCAATTATTGCAACAACGACGGGCCGCCCCCGATTGCAGCCATTGTTGTTAGCTAACCGCCATATCTACCCTGCATGCAAAGCATTTTCAGAGCTCATCATCAGAGAGGATGGATATATAACCATTTCAGTGAAAGCTAGCAGCAGTAGGCATCAGCGGCAGTGATCAAACAAGCAAACATCTGAAAGCAAATCTATATATATGATGAGTAGGTAGAGTGCCAATCATCAATCGAGTATATTACGGAAAAGCATTCCTGCTCTAGCTACTATCCAGGTGTGGCAAATTAGACGTATAGAGTAGTGGCCTTGAGCTGTGCGTACTAGTAGTATTATCTAGTGAAAGGTGAAGCGAAAGATGCTTTGAATTTGCCGAGTAAAATCAGGAAAAGGGTCATCACCCTAGCCTAGCCTGCCACCTCGTCATGTTAAAGGTTCGAGGCGCATCGTATATGAGGGTGCTTGATACCTTTTGGTCCGATGACTAGTGAGACTAAAAGTTACTAGTCTCACCTATGTTTAGATCCAAATCCTAAAAAGACTAAAATGTAGTAAATGAGTATTAATTATCTCTCTCCCTCTCTCTCCCGCCAATAGATGGGGCATGCTACAGATTTCTATGAGATTAAATGAAGAGAAAGAGAGCTAAAACAAAGTTTAGTAGGGTTCCTCTTACTAAAACATTTTAGTCTCAAGACTAGTTTTAGTCTCTCTTTAGTCATGAGTGCTTGGAACTTTAGCCCCTCAAATAGACTAAAATAAGTCAGACTAAAATTAGTCTCATGAATCCAAGCATGCTCTATATCATTGCAGCTATACTACAGCAGGTAGATGCCGCACGAGATTGTTTTTCTGAAGAATGACTGGCCTTGAATTCACTAGCACAGTGGTAGATTCAAGGGCAGACAGTAGGAGGGAAGGAGCACCGGCGTTGAAGCGGCAATGGTTGAGGAACACTACCGGTGGTCCATCCATAAAGTGCAAAGCAGCAGGACCATTCGATTCGATGACTGAGATGAGGCCAGCAGCAGCAGCAGCAGCAGCAGGGGCTAGATCTTTTGTGTGGCCTCACCCATCAGTCTCATCTTTGCAAAAACCTAGATGGAATTTCTTTACATGATGCATTATCTCATCGTCCATCACGAAACGGAGCAAATAAGCTCATCCAGTATTCTTGATCCGGAGCTTGGCGGATGAGTTTGTAGTTCCGTTCACAACACATACTACTCGTGCATGAACTAATTAACCGCAGAAGCGAAAAAATGTGCAATCAAGCCAATGCCCATACAAGAGGATGACAATGACCGAAAGTGATGGCACCAGCCAATAGATCACTACAAGCAAGCTGGGTAATAACCACCAGGATGCCCATCCAGTTGCCCATCCTCAGCAGTGCCAGTGCCCATCGATCAACAGGATAGTGTGTGGTGTTAGAATGATCTCTTCACCAATGGGCCCAACAGCCCATTGGGCCCTAGATCTGCGCCCTGATCGGGGCGCCCAACCCTAATGGGTTGGCGGGTCCCTGTCACACTGCATATATAAAAGAGAGGTGGGGGCCGCAGGCATAGGTCACGAGGTTCACCGCCGCCAGTCCAGCCCCACCGTCAAACGCTAAGCCGATCTACAGAGGCTCGCAGTAGTGACGGGAAGCTCCGCCACCACCGACGCCCCGACGACCACTGCACGGCCCGTCGCTGCCTTGAGCAGAGCTTCACCGACAGAACCTGAGATGGCCGCCGGCGAAGGTACTCTATCCCTTTACTCCTCTCCGCACCTCTCTGTCTCTCTCAGTTTTCTCTCGGCACAAGAATGTGCAACACACACAGTTAAAGGTTATACCCGTCTAGATGTACACCTAGGTGATCTTAAGAATCTATCAATGGTATCAGAGCCAGGTCTAGATGTAGATCTTGCACGGGTAGAATAAAAGGAGAAAGAAATCGATGCAAATCGAATCGATACAGAGAAAGGCAAGATGAAAATTGTAACCCTAACCCTAACCCTAGATGAAAGATGCAAAGGGCGGGGGGGGAGGTGGACCTACCTGGGGACCTTACCTCGTCACCACCACCACCGGCGTCGTCCTTGGGACGCGTGCAGGTGGACAAACCAGGGCGAGCCGAGCTCGCCGCACCTCTGTCGTCTTCATGGACGCGAGGGACAGGGCTGCGAGCGCCGTCAACGAGCCGCTCGACGGCGGCGCGCTCACCCTAGGGTGAACGCGCGCACCGGCGAGAGGGCCGGTGGCGGCGCCGGCCATCTTCCTCCCCTCCGGCCGCCATGGCCGCTCTCTCTCGGGTGCCTCTCTGGCTCGGGTGAAGGGGAGGTTGAAGGACAGCTAATAGAGAGGGAGGGAGCCGGCGGCCTTCCGCCGACGGGGCTCGACCTCGCCGTCGCCGGTGTGCTCACCGGCCACGGGCAAGGACTCACCCACCGTCGCTGCTGTATGCGTGAGAGTCGGGGGAGGATAATAAAAGGAAGTTGAACAGAGAGGAAGGGAGACGACCGGATGGCCTCGCACCACCGGAGCTCATCTACCCTCGCCGTCGCCGGCGGGCGCGCCGGCCACGGGAGTTTCCCCGCCGCTGCCGCAGTGCGGCGCTGCTGAGTCCGGGAGAAAGGAAATGAAGGGCTAGGGTTTTCCACCGGGAGAGGCAGATGCTGCCCCGTTTTGTTCCTGCGAAAACACCGGAGGACCGTCGGATCGACCATCCGCAGAAACGGACAGACAGCAGGGCATGACCCTCTGGTGGGCCGGCTTTCGGCCCGGGCGGGTGCGGCGCACAGGCCGTTTCGGCGGCCTGGCCGGAAGTTTGTGGGCTCCGAGCCCAGGCGGCCACGCAGAGCAGGCCGTGGGCCTGAATCCTTCCTCAGGCTGAATGCACAGTAACATTTTTATTTTTTGCTTGATTTTTCAGAAGCATTTATTTGATAATTTTTGTATAGTCTTTATATCTATTCATTTTTTGAACCAACGGGATAATTTTGTTTAGATAAAAGTAAAGTAAATAGTGATATTGCTTCTGAACAGAAAGTTTTTCATGAATTTTATTCATGTTTCCGCTGCGTATAGTTTAAAGTAATGCTTATTGTTTAAATTTAATTGGAACTAACGGGAAAATTAAATTTAAAAGGGGCATGTTAAAGTAATTTTTTTTCTGGTAATTATGATGATGTTATTTACTGACCAACGTTGTTAATAATATCATCATGATTAACAGATTGTATATGTGCATTTATTTCTATTTTCTGCTCAATGGTGATATAGATTTAATTGCATAAACAATTTTATGTGTTAATTTTGACCAACGTTGGATTAATGCATGTAATTGTTGTTATGAATTTCTATTCATTGTGGTTTTCAGGAGGGTACCACTTGATGGATTGCATCAAGGCTGTACCAATCCTCAAAGGTTGTAACTACACTGAATGGAGAAGGATGATTGGCTTGGCTTTTGTGAATGCCGAGGTTGACTGGGTGATTGACACGATGCAGCCCATGAGTCCACCACAATTGGTGAGAAATGCTAAAGATGATGATGATGCATGTGCTAAAAAGAAGGAGTATTATACTTCTTTAGAGTTATCATATTTCATTGAGAATAAAAGGTGGGTTAATGCAAACAAAAAATGCATGACGCTCATAAAGAACACGGTTGAGAATGATATTTTGGACTCAATCGAAGATTGTGCATATGTGGGGGAATATCTTGAATAGATAAAGATACAGTTCACTGGCGTTTCAAGAGTTAATGTTATTAAGTCGTGTCAACATTGCAAAAAGATGGGACATTTCAAGAAAGATTGCCCCATTTGGCTAAAGGAGCTCTTGGGAGCCAAAGGTAAAGAACATAGTTTCTTTTGTAAGTGAATCCTTGTATACACAGTTTTTTTTAAATCTACTTGGTGGATTGACGGGTGCAACTGTTCATGTTGCAAAATTCTTTACAGGGATTCGGTTCGACCCGGACTTCGTTAAGAAGTGAAAGGAGTATTGAGATGACAAACGGGTTTCAAGCAGAAAGTTGAAGCTGTTGGCGACGTCTCCTTGGAGCTAGCTGATGGATTCGACTTTCTACTTAGGGATGTTCTTCATGTTTCTTCTTTACATAGAAAATTTGAATAGCATGTCATTTTGGACAAAGACGGTTTTGGATGCCATTTTGGACATGGCAAATGTGCCATTTGGTGTAATAAAGCTTGTGTTGGTGTTGCATACCTTCATAATAAGTTTTAATTACTATCATTATGTGAAAAGTAAATTCCGTGTTTGATCTGAATGAAAAGTATCCGAGTCGAACAATATACAAAGCAAAGAAAGATAACTCAAGGAGTCATCAAAATTATGGCACTATCGTTTAGACCATATTTCGAGAGGGAGAAATAAAGCCTCTTGAAAAATAAAAGTCTTCCTCCATTTAGAGTTCTCTGACTTAGAGTAATATGTTTAACGCGTTAAAGGAAAGTATGTAAACAAAATTTAAAGGAAGTTGCAAAACGAAGCACAGGAACTTTAGAGATAATTCACACTGACTTTTGTGGACTATTTCCTGTGAAAAGTGTGGATGGCTATGACTCGTTCATAACATTCACAGATGATTACTCCCGTAATGGTTAAATTTATCCAATTAATTAAAGAAAGATCGGAAGTAATGGATAAATTTAAGATACTCAAAGCTGAAGTTGTAAATCAACTCTAAAATAGTAAGATCTGACCGTGGGGGAGTACTATGATCGGCACACCCCATTTGGTTAAATTCCTAGACCTTTTGCAAGGTTCTTACAGGAGAATGGAACAGTCGCCCAGTATTTGATGCCGGGCAAACCTCAGCAAAATGGAGTAGCTGAAAGGCGTAACCAGCAGTGACGTACATGGTGCGCAGTATGATGAGTTACTTCACCTTGTCATTGGGGTTGTGGATGGAGACATTAAAAACCACTATTCACATTCTCAATAGAGTACCAAGCAAGTCGGTGCCCAAAACACTGTATGAGCTGTGGATGGGAAGAGTACCCTCTCTACACCACTTGCATGTGTGTGGGGGAGCCTAGCTGAGGGCAAAGTAATTAACCCAAACATTGCAAAGTTAGATTCCAAAAGAGTCAGTTGTTATTTCATTTGAGTATACGGAAAAGTCAAAAAGTTTTCGTTTTCTACTGTCCAGACAGATATACAAAGTTTGTAGAAACGAGACATGTTGTTTTCTTAGAGGATGACATGATGAAGGGGAGCACGGTAGTGCTGAAAATTGATCTTGAGGAGAAGCGGGTGTATGTACCCAATCTGATGATCCAAGAGTTATTTTCCTCACTACTTTCCTACCTGTTATGTTTGCACCTACAGTTCCTGAGGTTGTGGTGCAAGCGCCTATAGTGACTCCACTTGTGGCAACAATGAGTGAAAATTCGGAACCTGTCCTTCCGGAGACGATTGAACCCATTGTTGCACATGAGGATGAGGAGAAGCAGTCACGTCTCGTGGAGCTGGAGCGAGCTGGCGGAGCCCTCGAGGCCCGCCGCGGTTGGGGACCCCGTCGGCTGCGCCTCCGCCCGGACGTGCCGCGCGCGTGGAGCTAGGGAGGGGTGGCCGGCGCCGGTCGCGAAGGGAGGATGAGTTTCGGGGAGGAGTCGAGCCCGTCGCGGAGAGAACGAGGGAGGAGGGGGGAAGACAGACTGGGAGAGGGTGGTCGGCGGTGGAGGGGGTTAAAATAAGGCTGACATGTGGGTCTATTGGTTGGTAGTTGGGATGGAAGATGAATTATAAAAGAATGATGCTGGAGAAGTACATATGAAGGAGAGAATCTTGATGATCAGGACATAATATTTTATTTTGAAGAAGAAAATAGAGTAACACGAGTGTGGATGGTCTAAGGTATGTGTGGGGGCATATGTCCTATGCAGTAACTTTTTTTAGCCGATGTCATATGCAGAAGCTGCTAATGGTTCGGTGTGAAACCAATTTTTTCGGTTTGGGTTTTGATTGGGTTGAGTTGAGTATGGTTTGGAGCTGCTGGCAACGGGCACGATGGGTGCCGACAGCAGCAACGATGTCGTCGTCGTCGCAGCTTGCCTCTGCCCCACCGCCACAAGCTCTGCGTTCCCCCGCCACACGCTGGAGCAGGAGATACTGCGCCGTGGAGACCTGCAGCTGGCAGCATGGACGGCCGCGGCGGCCGCCGCAACCGGCGCAGGGGCCGGAAAATGAAGAATCGCGTGTTGGCGTTGCATAGATCGGGTTGGTTTGGTTTTTGAAACACGCAGACTGATTTGATCTAGTTTCCTAATTTGTTAGCATTCTATTACATGGTTTGGTGCCGGTTTGGTCCGGTTCTCAAACCATTAGCAGCTTTATATGCAGTAACTGATATTTACATTTTTATTCTTTATAGTTTACACTTTTAAGATATCTCTTGTTCAACAATTTTTTTCTTCTTGTTGCCAAATCTATGTGTGACTAGGAAATTCTAAAACTTTGGCACAATCCAAGGGTTTTTGGGGAGCCATAAAAATAGGTGTTTACAAGGTTATTTTTTAATGACACGGTACATTATTGGAGCCCAAATTATATTGTGAAGGACGGAATACTGTTTTTAAAATTCTTGAGAAGCCCATTTCTTGGACGGGCCAACCTATCACATTCATTCATTCATTTCAGCGTAGCAAGAAACGAACGGTACAGGCGATGGGCCCGATCACAACACCTACCTGGGGGCCCTTGAAAAGTCAGTCAACCTGTCGCGCGCGCGTGTGTTGCTGGGCTTCCTTTCTGTTTTCTGTTGGCTTCCTGGGCCACTTTCCCTGGGCTTTTAGCCCAAAAGTGAACCTGTCTCTTTTCTGTTTGAGCCTCGGCCGGCCGGAAATCTATATATCCGGAAGATAGTAGCCAAATCAACTATAATCCACGAGAAGCCCAATAGTAGCCCATCTAACCTAACAACGTGAATCCTAACACCATCATCTTCTTCCTCCAGACCCGCCGCCCGCCGCCGCCACCCGCCGCCGGCACCATGGCCGGCCTCCTCCGCCGCCGCCGCGCGTCCCGTCGGGCTCCGCGCGCCCGCACCCGCGGCCGGACTTCCGCGGCCGCGTGCCGCCGCCGGGGCTCCGCGCGCTCGTGCCGCCCCAACCCCCGCCGGCAGCCGTCGCGCCTGCGTGCGCCGCGCGCGAGCTCGCCGGCGCCGCGGCTCCGCACACGGGCTCGCCGGCCGCGTCGGCTGCGCGCGCGTGGCTCGCCGGCGGCCGCGTCGGCAGCGCACGGTGGGAGGTAGAAGAAGGAAAAAAATGTCCAACATTTTCAAAAAATGTTGGAACATTTTGTAAAATGTTGACAAAAACGTATTGAAAAAGGTCAATATTTCTGTAAAATGTTGGAACCGGAGAGAGTGTTGTCCAACATTTTCAAAAAATGTTGGAATATTTTCCAAAATGTTGACGAAAACATATTGAAAGAACTAACATTTCTGAAAAATGTTGGAATATTTATTAAAAAGGTTGAAATATTTTTGCTAATAGTCATGAGGTGGGCTGGTAGAAAGAAATAAGAAAGAAGTTTAGAAGAGCTTTAGTGAGCTGGAAATTTCAACACTTATCTAGCTATACAGGAGCCCCTCGGCCGGCGGCGCAAGCTGCGAGCAAAATGTCGATGATAGAGCATCTGTTTGGACGACTGACCTCCGTCGCCGGCGGCGAGAAAGATACACACGCAGATACTAGATGGAGCCTGCTGGGAAAGTATAGCCAGAGGCCCAGATCGATGTGACACGGGGCTAGCTAGCCCCATCACTGGACACTGGTGCTCCGGGAATATGCGCTACATACGGAGCTCAAGCATATCGGCCTGACGACTGACAGCCATCACCTGAGCAACGGAATTTTTTTTTGACAACAAGCATATATATATATATTAAACTTTTAAGCAGTCATTACAAAGAGGTTCTCAAAGTAAAAATAAATTACATCAAGGTCCTCAGACCAGCAAAGAACCACTAGTATGTCGATGCGTTCGACGACGGCGAGATCGTCGGCGGAGGCAGCAAAGGCTTCAAGGGAGCTTGCAGCCATGAGAAGGACCGCACACAGTTGCGGTTGAAGACGGGGCGACGGGGTTGAAGAGATCCACACCAAGCGAACAAGATATCGTAGATGCTTCATCGCCGGAGATAAAAAGAGTGACCACCAAATCGCTTCCCTGAGGAGGACGAGGTCGCCAGAACAACCAACGAAGAAGTGTTGCGAGAGCACAGTGGAACAGCCGGAAAGCAACAGACTGCTTACAGTTGAGACCGACGGCAAAATCAACGACTAGAAAGTACTGATGCGTTCGACGATGTGCAACTTGAGTCAACCCAGATAGGGGCAAGAACACCGGAACAATCATCAAAGCACAGAAATAGTCATTGACTGCGGTGAATGGGGGGAGGCGGAGCTGGGAACTGTGGATCTCCGGCGCGTTCAACAGCAACAAACCCATCTCAGCAAAGGGAGACAGGGGATTTGGAACAACCACCATAGAGATGAAACAGGCCAGCAACAGAGGCGGGGAGGAAGGGCGGGAGCGGAGACGGTAGCAGGGAAGAGGCGATGCGTTCAACATCATCAAACAACCCCCATCAGAAGGAGGAAGATCCGGCGGAACAACCATCGAGAAATCCCAGATCGTCAGCTTAAGGCGAATGGAGTGGAGGAAAAAGGGAGGGGGAGAAGCCGTCGGCTGACGGGGATGGAGTAGATTATTTAGGCTTACCTTGTTTGAGTAGCCGACGGCGACGGAAGGGCCAAGATGGCCGGCGACGACGACGGCGGAGATAAGAACAAGGCAGCAGACCAAGGCCATAGAGGCCAAACCTAAGGAAATGGATCTACAAAGGGAGGAGGGGGACCCCTGCCTCATCTCGCCGCCGGCAAGATCGCCAGAGAGGAGAGAGGGAGGGGGCCAGAACGGCGGCGGAGGGGACCAGATGGAGGGGATGCTTCTAGGAGAAGGAAAGGGGATGGGAGAGGAGAGGAGAAACGGCATACGCCCAGTACTACTGTACCTGAGCAACGGATTGGATCAAGCACGTACAGCATCCAAGCAACAAGCATTATGCATGCCGCAGCACTTTCTCGAGCCTCGACACAGTCACTCTCGTCTCATCTCTCGACAGCCCATTTAGTTCCTAAAATTTCACCCAACTACCCGTTACATCAAACTTCGGATACTAATTAAGAGTATTAAATGTGAATGAATGACAAAACCCATTCCACAATCCCTACCTTAATTTTCGAGATGAATCTAATGAGCCTAATTATGTCATGATTAGACAATGTCATGCTACAGTAACCAATTTTTAATGACGGATTAATTAGACTTAATGGATTCGTCTCGAAATTTCCCGTTCATTCATGTAATTAGTTTTATAATTAGTCTATGTTTACTATCTCTAATAGAGCTTCAAAGTCACTCCTAAAATTTTGGCCCCAAAATTTCAGTGAACTAAACGCGCCCATTATCAAAAGCTAGCAAAAGGCGCCGATTCTGAAGCGACGACACGCACTTTTTTCAAGCAAAGCAAGCTAGGTTCCAATCCATGACACGTCGTGCAGCAGGTGCGGCAAGAAAAAAAAGAAAGAATACAAGTCGTGTAGAGGAGTACAGCAGGCTACCAGCAAATTAATACTATGGATCGGAGCCAGTAGTAGTGGATTCGGTTCAGTTCGATCGGTCACATGGAGGCCACATCTAGGTCCATGGTGTTGTTGTGCCATGTACCTATCATTTTGTCAAGCTGCCGGCTCTAGACAAGATCGCCGGCGCCGGACCACCAATAATGCATGACATGCCATGCCATGCACGCACACGGCCGTGAGCGTCAGACAGAAGAAGCAAGTCAAGACGGCAGTAACATTGTCGATCACTCTTTGCAAAAGTAAAGGAGCTCTGTCTCACGTAGTATGCTTTATTTTCGCATCAATCGTATTCGTAGGGGATCAGAGAAACCACTTCACTTTATTTTCGCAAAAGTAAAGGAGTGTTGCGTTTTCGGATTCGTTTCCTTTCCTTCCAGCTGGACGTGTGTTTGGGGCGGAGCTGAATTTGGCAAAGCGCGGATCGAATCCAGCCAAACACCCCGTTACCATTCCTGGAGAACAATGTAGGCATCGCTTTCATTGCTTGTGAGTTATACTGTACGGAGTATTTGTATATATCCTTTTAATCAGGACACACGACGTACGTCGTCGTTGCTGTTAGCCAATCCATCTCGTTATTATGCACAGTGCTCCAGCTTTAATTTGATCCAATTCTAAGATAAGTTGGGAGGCATCATGGCCCTCCTCCATCCAATGCCTGTTGCTGATTCCGATCGAGCTGGCCCCAATTATTGCAACATCGACGGGCCGCCCCCGATCGCAGCCATGGTTACCTAACCGCTTCGAGACCACGCATTTATCCATATATCTACCCTGCATGCAAACCATTTTCAGAGCTCACACTGCTAGGAAACGTACATCTGTACCTTGTGAGAACCTCACATTAGTACCGGTTTTCAAACCGGTATTGTTCGATCGGTACTAATGTGAAGTCACATTAGTACCGGTTTTGGAAACCGGTACTAATAGGAACATTAGTACCGGGTCGCGACGAGACCCGATACTAATGTGTTTGCTCTCGTTTCCCGTTCTGTCCCCTTCTCTCTTTCTTTTCTTTCTTTTTCCTCAATATTTTCTCAATCACAAATTCACAAACACACATATTCTCAATCATATGTTCACAATTATATACATTCACACAGATTCACAATTACAATCACATGTCTTACACCAAGAGATTTGAATCAATCTCACACACAGATTCATATATATAGTCAAAAAATTCTCAACAAAAGATTGATTCAATCTCACACACAATTCATCACAAAATCTACAAGACAGTGCAAAATTTAACCGGATCAGAGCACCTCCAGAGGCAGGGGATCGATTCAGAGGAGAGGCGACACGGCTGCCGCGGCGCGTGCATGGTCGCGCCCGTGTGGCCGGCCGCGGCCCCCGCGCCCGCCTTGCCTCCGCCTCCGCGGCGCCGGCTGGCCGCGGCCTGCCCGCACCGGCGGCGCCGGCCTCCCGCGCGCCCGGCGGCGCCGCATCCCGACCTGCCCGGCGGCGCCATGGCCCCCGCGCGCGGCCTTGGCTCTGCCTCCGCGGCGCCGGCTGGCCGCGGCCGGCGGTGCCCCGCGCGCCCGGCCTCCCGCGTGGCCGGCGGTGCCCGCTGCCCTGGAGAGAGAAGAGAGAGAGGAAGTGTGTGAGAATCGAAGAGAAAGAGATAAGGCTGTGTGTGAGGCAGAGAGAGGACGGAGGGGGGTGATATATTTGCTAAGTGTTGGCGTTGCAAACGACGGGCCGCGAGGGGTACTAACATTAGTACCGAGGGTTCTTTTGCCCCGGTATTAATGTGGGCGCATTAATACCGGGGCTAGTTCTCACCCGGTACTAATGTGGCTTGAGCGCATTAGTACCGGGTGAGAACTAGCTCCGGTATTAATGCGTCCACATTAATACCGGGGCTAGTTCCCACCCGGTACTAATGTGCTCTCACGGGGGCGCGTCGGGGCACTTCTTTTTCACCTGGTACTAATGTATATTTTAGTACCGGTGGGCAAAAAAAACCGGTACTAATATCAAAATTGACCTGCGACGAAAGTCTCGTTCCCTAATAGTGTCATCATCACAGAGGATGGATAACCATCTCAGTGAAAGCTAGCAGCAGTAGGCATCAGCGGCAGTGATCAAACAAGCAAACATCTGAAAGCAAACCGATGATGAGTAGGTATAGTGCCAATCATCAATCGAGAGTATATTACGGAAAGAGGTTTTCTTCAGTACCCAATACGACATGTACGATCAGTTGGAAAAGGACTCGTATGTAACAGAAAATGACTTATATGTAAGGATCGGACGGTTGAGATTAATTCTATACGACTGATTTTTTTAGCTGTCGTACGGTAGTATTCAAAGATCGTATTGGTAGTTAAAGGGTATTATCGGAAATGTAAAATGTCATTTTTGTAATATATAAAAACGGAGGGAGGAGGTGTGCACGGGTGGACCGGGTGGGTAGCGGGGAATTTTTTTTTCTAAAACATATATCAACCAAATTACCATTTTACCCTTAGAGAAAAAACCGAAGAAACTGACAATACGACCGTACGACCGTTGGAACGTATTGTGTACCGAAGAAACCTCTACGGAAAAGCATTCCTGCTCTAGCTACTATCCAGGTGTGACAAATTAGACGTATAGAGTAGTGGCCTTGAGCTGTGCGTACTAGTATTATCTAGTGAAAGGTGAAGCGAAAGATGCTTTGAATTTGCCGAGTAAAATCAGGAAAAGGGTCATCACCCTAGCCTGCCACCTCGCCATGTTAAATGTTCGAGGTGCATCGTATCATTGCAGCTATACACACAGCAGATAGAGTGAGATTGTTTTTCTGAAGAATGTCTGGCTTTGAATTCACTAGCACAGTGGTAGATTCATTTCAAGGGCAGACAGTAGGACGGAGCTGAGCACCGGCGTTGAAGGAGGGAGCTTAGCACCGGCGGCAGTGGTTGAGTTCCAAAATTTTCACCAAAAGTCCAGGAACACTACTGGTGGTCCATGCATAAAGTGCAACGCAGCAGGACCATTCGACTCGATGACTGAGACGAAGCCACCACCAGCAGCAGCAGGAGCTAGATCTTTTGTGTGGCCTCACCCATCAATCTCATCTTTGCAAAAACCTACATGGAATTTCTTTACATGATGCATTATCTCTTTACTGTAGCAAATTATTAAATTAATTATGCTCATTAGATTCATCACGTAAAGTTACACCTATGTGTGAAATAGTTTTGCAAATAGACTTCATTTAGTACTTCATGCATGCGAGATTCCCTTTTCTGAAAATTTTTTGGAATCCATTTAAACACACGCCCATCCAGCAGACACAAACCCTGCTGAAACTTCCAGCAGAGAGCAGCCGGGCTGTCGCCGTACGCGGACACGGCTTGGAACGAGCAGCTGGAAGAGACGAAAATTCAGCAGGGAAGAGGAGGAGGCAGCACAGAATCGTGCACGTCCTGATCGAGGTGGTTACGAACGAGTGGTCAAACCAGAGGGGAAAAAAGGAGAGAGGAGATGAAGCGTGCTTTGACTGCTGGCGTGGCTGTCCTGCGTGTGTGTGTGGTGGGCACTGGGCAGGGAGTGAGACAGGGGTCCACGGGTGCTTGACCATTTGGAGAGCAAGAGACCAAAGCCGGAGGTAACCCCTCGTCACCTCTCATCTCATCTTCTCGTGGATGAAACGGATGGACATGGATGGATCCATGCTCTCTCTCACGCTCGTCACCACTACTCTCCGGAGCCGGCCGGATGAACACGACGACGACGACGTGCGTGGATACAGGCATACAGAAGTTCAGAACAGGAAGACTTGCACGCTGACACCTTGTCGTCGTCGCGCCAAAGGACAGAGAAGCCCACACGGCCTCTCCATCGGTGTGACGGTGTCCCATTGGCCCCATTCACGCCCCGTTCGTCAGGCTGACGACTGGTGGCTGGTGCTGATTTGTTCTGAGAAGAAAGTACTGCTGGTTGGTAGCTGATGGCTGATTTGTTCTGAGAGAAAAATATCGTTGACTGACTGGTGGTTGATAAACCAGACGAACAGCTTGCGTGGCTGCTTTCAGTTATTTCACCTAGGCTGTGTTTAGTTGGTAGAAAAATTTGCCTTTTCAACACACTGTAGCAAAAGGTATGTTTCGGCTTTTTGTGGTAAATATTGTCCTACCATGGCCTAACTAGGCTCAAAAGATCCGTGTCGCAAAGGCCATCCAAACTGTGTAATTAGTTTTTGATTTCATCTACATTTAGTACTCCGAACATATATCTTTTGGTGTATTTAATGTGGTGAGAGAGAGTGGAAAGGAGGAAAATTTGCCCAACTAAACACGCCCCTAGTACAAATATAGCCGTGATCACTCTTGTGAATTTTGGGCTGTGTTTAGTTGTTTGAAAAATTTGCCTTTTCAACACACTGTAGCAAAAGATATGTTTCGGCTTTTTGTGGTAAATATTGTCCTACCATGGCCTAACTAGGCTCAAAAGATCCGTGTCGCAAAGACTATCCAAACTGTGTAATTAGTTTTTGATTTCATCTACATTTAGTACTCCGAACATATATCTTTTGGTGTATTTAATGTGATGAGAGAGAGTGGAAAGGAGGAAAATTTGCCTAACTAAACACGGCCTTGGTAACAAAAAAAACTTCCACACGTCCAAAAAGCAATGCAATGCAATGCAAGCAGTGGTTGGAGTGAAGCACTGGTGCATGGGCAGCTTCACCTGCCACGTTAACCGGCATTAATACCGGCCCCCATCCCTGTCTCCTCCTCTGTCGCCCACTACATCTTCTTCTGCTCAGTGTTCGGCGGCGGCGCTCCATCCTTTCCTCAAGAAACCTTTATTTCCAATTCCCGGCCGGGGGGCCATCGTCCATCGAATCTGAAACCTTTCCTCCTCGCAGATTATTCTCCTTGCTCTGCCCCGTAGCCCTTTGATCCTTCTGCTACCTCTCGATCGGCAATGTCTCTACTCCGTGAGCTGGACAGCAGCGTGCGGGTGGTTGTAGTATAGGCCTGTAGGAAGGAGGATCCTTTGTCCTTGACTGATCGAGGCCGGGCGCCAGCATGTCGGAGTCCAGCAGGGCGTTCCAGCTCGACGCGTCGTCGTCGGCCACCGGCCAAGACGGCCGCGGCGGGAAGGCTGGCCCCACCGGCGGCAAAGGCGGCAGCGTGCCGTTCTACCGGTTGTTCGCGTTCGCGGACGGCGCCGACGCGGCGCTCATGGCCCTGGGCGCGCTCGGCGCGGTCGCAAACGGCGCCGCGCTCCCGCTCATGACCGTCCTCTTCGGCCGCCTCATCGACGCCTTCGGCGGCGCCGCCGCAACCACCGACGTTGTGCACCGCGTCTCCGGGGTGTCGCTCGAGTTCGTCTACCTCGCCGTCGCATCCGCCGCCGCCTCCTTCGTCCGTAAGTGCTCGCCACCGACACTGAGTATAATATTCCCCACTGCTGGCTGCTGCTGATTTCCTCGCTCCGCTGGGTGGGTCCCCAGAGGTGGCGTGCTGGATGATCACCGGCGAGCGCCAGGCGGCGCGGATACGGAGCCTCTACCTCCGCACCATCCTGCGCCAGGAGATCGCCTTCTTCGACCAGCACACCAACACCGGCGAGGTCGTCGGCCGGATGTCCGGCGACACGGTGCTCATCCAGGACGCCATGGGCGAGAAGGTCGGCAAGTTCATCCAGCTCCTCGTCACCTTCGCCGGCGGCTTCGCCGTCGCCTTCGCGCAGGGCTGGCTCCTCACGCTCGTCATGCTCGCCACCATCCCGCCGCTCGTGCTCGCCGGCGCCGTCATGTCCGCCGTCGTCGCCAGGATGGCCTCGCTCGGACAGGCCGCCTACGCCGAGGCCGCCGCCGTCGTCGAGCAGACCATCGGCTCCATCAGAACAGTAAGCACCGACCATGTCGGTCCGATTCCGATGAGTGCCGGAACACTGACGGACGGCACGGCCGTGGAACGCACCCGCAGGTGGCGTCCTTCACCGGCGAGATGCGGGCGGTTGGGAAGTACAGCGAGTCGCTCAAGAGCGCGTACAGCTCCGGCGTCCGGGAGGGCCTCGCCGCCGGCATGGGCATGGGCGTCGTCATGGTGCTCCTCTTCTGCGGTTACTCCCTGGGGATTTGGTACGGCGCCAAGCTCATCCTGGAGAAGGGTTACTCCGGCGCCCAGGTCATGAATGTCATCTTCGCAGTGCTCACTGGCTCACTGTAAGTTTCTTTTTTCACTGTCCGATAAATTCTCAGTTGCAGTAATCTCAGTTGCCAACCAAAGATCATGACTATTGTGTGACTAGTAGTCTTATCTGCAAGAAAAAAACCGGAAGGTTTCAGCAAGGAAAACAATACGTCTCTCTGTCTGGATTTTGCCTTTTTCTGTGTATTGATAAAGCCATCTATTTGGATGTTGCCCTGATTAAGACATGTCAGGCCACTCAAAGACACAAAATTAGGTGTTGTTTGACAGTGATAAGCACGTGACTTTTCGTGACCAAATGGATGAAGATACACCAACTGTGCACGTTTGGTTCATTCTTTTAGCAGCAACTAACCAAGTGCAGATCATGCCAACCCTACCTTTATGTTTTTTTATAACACAAGTTCATGCCATCCATATCCAGCGAGTTAGGAAGAAATCGAACTGTGTTGTCCAATAACCATAGATGGCCCACGGCAATCGAATTATCATGAACCTTTCTGTTGAGAAAGAATGCACTTTCCTATATATCAGCTTTTCTGATGACACCATTTCATATCACGCACATTGAATAAATTTCAGACGTTTTGAATCTATATATCTTGTTCAATGATTCATCTATTGCACTTTCAACATGCTCTCTGTTCATCAAAATCAAAATACTATTGGGTGCACATGGGCTTCTTGTATTGTATCAAACCAATCAACAGAACTACTATTAGTTAATCCACAAAGCTGACACTTTACTATTGCAATCACCAGTGCTCTGGGTCAGGCATCACCGAGCATGAAAGCATTTGCGGCTGGGCAGGCTGCGGCATACAAGATGTTTGAAACCATCAACAGGGAGCCAGAGATCGATGCACACAGCGCAACAGGTAGGAAGCTGGACGACATTCAGGGGGACATTGAGTTCAGAGAAGTTTATTTTTCATACCCAACAAGGCCTGACGAGCAGATCTTCAGAGGTTTCTCCCTTGCCGTACAGAGTGGCACAACTGTCGCACTTGTTGGCCAGAGTGGTAGTGGCAAATCGACGGTCATCAGCTTGATCGAGCGGTTCTATGACCCTCAGCTTGGTGAAGTTCTTATAGATGGTGTGGACCTCAAGGAGTTTCAGTTGAGGTGGATCAGAAGTAAAATCGGCCTTGTGAGTCAAGAGCCAGTCCTGTTTGCTGCTAGCATTAGAGACAACATAGCTTATGGCAAGGACAACGCAACAGATGAGGAAATCAGAACTGCAGCTGAGCTTGCTAATGCCTCCAAATTCATAGATAAAATGCCCCAGGTCAGAAGACCACTTATCCTAAGGCATGCCATTAGTAATGTGCAGCATTGGACAAATCTGTGTAAGGAAGAATATTTGAACATTTGCATTTCTTGATGTTTTGGCATTTTTCAGGGTTTATCTACTTCAGTTGGTGAACATGGAACACAACTTTCAGGTGGTCAGAAGCAAAGAATTGCCATTGCAAGAGCAATTCTCAAAAATCCAAGAATCCTGCTATTGGATGAAGCAACAAGCGCTTTGGACACTGAATCTGAAAGGATTGTGCAAGAGGCTCTTGACAGGGTTATGACAAACCGAACAACTGTGGTAGTTGCTCACCGTTTGAGTACTGTCAGGAATGCTGATACCATCGCTGTCATTCATCGAGGATCAGTAGTTGAGAAAGGTACATGCTTCTTTTTTTTTTACTGAAACACCTGGAACCAAAACCAGATGCACTGCCCCCACCGTATATTTTTTCCTTAATAATTGTTTAGTTCCTTAAATACTTCACACTTGACCAGGCTCACACCATGAGCTTGTAAGTGATCCAGAGGGAGCTTACAGCCAGTTGATACGCCTACAGGAAGCAAGTCATGCTTCCGAGGGCACAAACTACCAGAACAAGTTAAGCAGGAAGGGCGACTCCTGGATTTGTGCAGGCAAACAGACGCCAAAAAATCAATCAGCTACCATAAGGTCACCTCAGAACAACAGCAGAAATCACTCATTGTCAGTGTCATTTAGCGTACCTCTTGAAATCGATGTCCAGGATAGAACATCAAAGAATGTAGATGAAGAAATTGAGCAGGAAGTGCCTCTCAGCCGCCTCGCATCGCTTAACAAACCGGAAATCCCAGTGCTTATTCTTGGTTCTATTGCTTCGGCTGTCAGTGGAGTGATCTTTCCTATCTTTGCGATACTCCTATCAAATGTGATCAAAGCATTCTATGAGCCTCCACATATTCTGAGGAGGGATGCCGAGTTTTGGTCATCTATGTTCTTGGTATTTGGTGCAGTGTACTTCTTGTCACTTCCACTTGGCTCATACCTTTTCTCAGTGGCTGGGTGCAAGTTGATCAGAAGGATCAGATTGATGACTTTCGAAAAGGTGGTTAACATGGAGATTGAATGGTTTGATTATCCAGAGAACTCAAGTGGAGCAATTGGGGCAAGGCTATCGGCAGATGCTGCAAAAGTTCGGGGGCTTGTGGGAGATGCACTTCAGCTAGCTGTGCAGAATTCAGCCACTTTAATTGCTGGTTTGGTAATTGCTTTCATATCGAACTGGCAGCTATCACTTATCATATTGGCCTTGATACCGCTAATTGGCCTCAACGGATGGATCCAGATGAAGTTTATTCAGGGATTCAGTGCAGATGCAAAGGTATGATCAATCCATTACATTTGTTGTTATGTTTCCAGCCAATCAATTATCTATTCCTGTTCTTGATCAGTTTATTCACCGACAAAATAAATAAATAAATAAATAAATAAATAAAAAATCCTCAAAAAAAAAGTTTATTCACCGACTGTATGTTATGATTTTAGTTGATGTATGAGGAGGCAAGCCAAGTAGCAAATGACGCAGTTAGCAGCTTAAGGACAGTGGTGTCATTTTCAGCTGAAGAAAAGGTGATGGATTTGTACAAGAAAAAATGTGAAGGACCCTTAAGAGCAGGGATCAGGACAGGAATAATAAATGGTATTGGTTTTGGGGTTTCCATCTTCTTGCTGTTTGGAGTCTATGCAGCCAGCTTCTATGCTGGCGCGCGGTTTGTTGAGGATGGGAAAACAACTTTTCCCAAAGTTTTCATGGTAGGTATCATGTTAATTATGGCATCTTTACAGATTCAACTTTCACAAATAAGTGGATTTTAATGTCATGAAGCATTTATAAACGGACATATGTTTTACCATGACACTGATGCAAACTTGGGCATCTGAATGCAGGTATTTCTTGCTCTCAGCATGGCAGCAATCGGGGTGTCGCACACCAGCACCCTCACATCAGATTCTTCCAAAGCAAAATCAGCCGTATCCTCTATATTTGCCATCATGGACCGAAAATCAAGGATAGATCCAGGTGACGACACCGGGGTAACCCTAGAGCCACTAAGTGGTGTCATCGAATTTCAGCATGTGAGATTCAGATATCCTACACGGCCCGATGTTCAGATTTTCAAGGACCTGTGCCTGACAATTCGATCTGGAAAGGTACTACACATCCTAATTTCTCAGATCTACATTGTTATCTGATCACAAACTATCAGCAGACAGCATACATGTTTTTAAAACTGAGCATAACTTTTTTGCACTATGTGTCTTACCTGTCAGACTGTTGCGCTTGTTGGAGAGAGTGGTAGTGGCAAATCGACGGCGATAGCGTTGCTACAGAGATTCTATGATCCTGATGGAGGCCATATACTTCTAGATGGAGTGGACATACAGAAGTTCCAGCTGAGGTGGCTGAGGCAACAGATGGGACTAGTGAGTCAAGAACCATCTCTGTTCAACGATACGATCCGGGCGAACATCGCCTACGGAAAGGATGGGCAAGCGACAGAATCAGATGTTGTGGCTGCTGCACAGCTGGCAAACGCTCACAAGTTCATCAGCTCACTGCATCAGGTAATGCCTCAAGTGTATTACTGCTAAGTGCCTACCTGAAGAATCAAGTGGTTGTTACCTGAAAAATAACAATGCAGGGATACGATACAATGGTTGGGGAGCGTGGGGCTCAACTATCCGGAGGGCAGAAGCAGCGTGTGGCCATCGCTCGCGCCATCGTGAAGGACCCCAGGATTCTGCTCCTCGATGAAGCGACAAGCGCGCTCGACGCAGAATCCGAGCGGGTAGTGCAGGACGCTCTGGACAGGGTGATGGTGAACAGGACGACGGTCATCGTGGCGCACCGCCTGTCGACGATCCAGGGTGCGGACGTGATCGCGGTGGTGAAGGACGGTAGGATCATCGAGAAGGGGAGTCACGATACCTTGGTCAACGTCGAGGGCGGGGCGTACGCGTCCCTCGTCGCGTTGCATTCAGCAGCACCGTCGTAGCAACATTCAGACTTCAGATGTGATACTGAATCACAACTGTGTTAGGCGAGCAGGACTGACTGGCAGCTTAGCAAAAGTTCAGGCGCCGGTTCTTGGTGCAGTCGGTCCAGGTCCTGATGAAATAGATGGAAAAACAGACTTATATATATGTTAAGATGACTCCCGCGTAGCTAAGAAGGAAAGAAGATTACAGGAATAGTAGTGTCAAAATGTAAATGCAGCAACCATGGTGCCCAAGTTACTGATATGGATACAGATATTCAGTGTAACATGTACTGAACGTAGCATTGTAGTACTAGCATGAATGCATGATAGTAACAAAGAAACAGATGATGATGGCTGTGAGCATGTGATACGGCCTCACCTTGTTGTTTTGAATTCATCCTGTTCGAAGAAAAGCGTGCTCCTCAGCCAGTCAGCTTATCCTGATTCCCAAGCAGGCAAGCACAGCGTTGTAGCAACACAGCCGAGCCAATCGCAAATTCGCAACTCCCCCACAAAGATGCTGAATTTAGGGTGGATCCTACATAAAAAGTGATGATTTTAGAGCTCCGGCAGGAATAAAACAGCCGTATAAAATCGAGATCGAGAAATTCAACCCTAGAGAGAAGATCTTCGAGCGTCAAAATCGGAGAGGAAGCGCACGGTAAAAGCTCGCAGAGATCCATCTCTCGGTCTCTCCAGTCTCCAGCATGCGCCTCCCTCGCTCTTCGATCGGAATCGACTCCGGAGTCCGGACTAGCAACTCGGATCGGTTCTGAAAAGGGCAAAAGGCCTTCTGATAAATGAAAATCTCTCCCCAAAACCCCTACGGTAGGCAGGATCCACGCAGCGACCAAAGCCCGAGGGGCCACGCAAGCGCGGCCACGTACTCGCTGACGTGTAACGCCTCTGGGCCGTCGGTTCCCCGCACACCGGCGCCCGACCGCCAGGATCTTCTAGCGGCACGAGCGCACACGCGCGAGGCAGTTGGCTGTCTCTCCAGCCACTCGCGGCGCGCCACGCAGCCCACCAAGGGCATAACGGTCAAATCCCACCTCCCACAGCGAGACGCGAAGAAGCGTCGCCAACCTCCACTTCTCCAGGAGAAGAGGAAAGGGAGAAGGAAAAAAAAAAACTGTCGCGTGTGGTGTAGGGAGGCGAGCAGGCAGCAAGGTTTCCCTCGCCGACGGTGACGTGACGGCATGGAGCTCACCGGCGTAGCGCTCCGGCGGTACCTGCCGGCGGCATCCCCGGCGGCCGCGCGGGGGAGGAGGAGGGCGCCGGCCAGGGTGTCCTGCGTCGGGGGTGGGGGGTTCGCGGAGGAGGGCCACCTCAGGTACTACGAGGCCGCGGCCCCGCGGAGGAAGGCGGTGGAGGCGGTGGCGAGGGACCTGACCAAGCTCCGGGCCATGGGGCTCGTCGCGGGGGACGCGGCCAAGGAGAAGGTTCTCTCGGTGAGCCCTCTGTTTCTCTCCCCACTTCCACGCCTATTTTTGGTATCATTTCGGTTCCATTTGGGGAATTGGGCGCGGAATCTCGATTGCTTGCTGCAATGGATTGGTTCCTGTCGAAGAATTCGGGTGGGGTTACTGGAGTATTGATATTGTCGATGTAATATGGCCGATTTGGTCTAGGAATAGTACAGTTTGCTCTGTTGGGCAACTATATGTTAGCTCATGGTCATAACTAAACGGTTCTGTAAAAGGATTACCAGTGCTTGAACGGAACATGTTTCGGTGGTAGTTAGTTACTTGATAGTTTTGTATTGTGTATCAGGGTTGATTGGAACTCGAATTGAATTCTGGTTTGCTTGCAATTGGGAACACAGGAAGCCACAGATCTGCTGCTGCAGGAGCTGAACCAGATGAAGGACGAGGAATACAAGATGAAGAAGGCCCAGAAAGAGGAGGAGAAGGCTGCCATGAAAGCACTGAAGAAGCAGCGGAAGGAAGCGGAGCAGGCTGCCATGACCGCCATGATGAACTGCGAAGATGAGTCCTCTGAATCAAGTGAGAGTGATTGTGAGGATGAGCAAGCTATGAATGTTGAGCAGGGCATGGTGATCTCGGCAGCAGTTCCCCAAGTTGTTGCATCCGGTGTGTCGACTGTCAGCACAATGGAGTGCGAGAAGGCTGCAATGAAGGCCATGAAGAAAATGGAGAAGGAACGGATGAAGGCCATGAAGAAGATGGAGAAGGAGCAGAAGAAGGCTGCAAAGATGGCCATGAAGATGGAGAAGGAAGCAAAGAAGATGTCCATGGCCTCGCTGAATGGCTGCAGGGATGAAGATGATTCCTCGTGCTCATCAGAGTCCAGCGACAGCGAATGCGAGGGGGAGGTTGTCAGGATGAGCCGCTGCGCTACAATCACCGCACCACAAATGCCATCCCCAAGCACGGTTTTCCCCATCATAGTTCCTCAAATTCCACCATCGCTGCCACTGGAGCCATCTCAAGCTTCAGAGCCTGCAACCGCAATGCAAGTCAACAGCCTCAGCAGCGTTGCAGTAGCAGAGACATCCGCAACCAACAGAATCGAGGTCTGCATGGGTGGCAAATGCAAGAAATCAGGTGCGCTTGCTCTTCTGCAGGAGTTCGAGAAGACTGTGGGCACCGGAGCTGCAGTCGTCGGGTGCAAGTGCCTGGGGAAGTGCGGCCTAGGGCCCAACGTGCGCCTGAGGAGCGAGGTCTCAGCGGAAGGTTCTGCAAAGAGGAACCCGCTCTGCATCGGTGTAGGGTTAGAAGATGTGGGCACCATAGTGGCAGGTCTCTTCGGAGATGCTGAACTGGGCATGACACCCACCCAGACCTAGCACTTCAAGAGTTGAAGCTGTGACTGTGTTATTAGTTGTTGTACTGAACAAATATACAGCACAGATCGTAGGTACAGCCCTGCTGTGCTGCTTGTGCTGAGTTTATGTACTATACATAGAACATCTGAATATATGCCAATCAAGGTTTCAGATATCAGATCCCATAGTGCACTGTGATTGTTCCATGGTTTTCAGATTTTGAGCATCCGTGATTTTCAGAACTAGGGATGCTCAACGATCTTCACTGTCAGGACGGAGAAATTACTGGAACTACTGGTGACTTGCTGGTGTAGTGTGTCTGTGTTTGAGATTATTGAATTCACACAAGTTTTGCAAAGAAAAGCTCTGTCCTATATTCGTCACTTGATTCCTCTTTTGACCCAGCTAAAAAAATTTACCATTTGTCTCTCTGATCTGTGTGTGTGCTTGGTGACCTGTCTCTATCTCTTAAGTTAATTCCTCCATTCACAAGTCGCGCTTTCGATAATGTTTGCACTCTGAATATTTAGATGGAAGACTTGTTAAGAATTTGTTTCATGACCTCATATATACAATATATTCGTAGGATATATCTAGTTACGTACTCGTGCATGCCAGTGACGCCGTATCAGTGATCCTGATGCCTCCACAAAACATTGGGCTAACAGCTATGATGGTGCCTGACTGCCTGAAACATCATAGCTCAGATTGAGCTATGAAGACGACGTGGGGCGGTGGAAAAGGAGAATTCTTGCCGGCCTGGGCCGGGCGATCTACCGTTTGGTGGGCCCGATTTCAAACGGGCCCCGCTGTTCGGAAAGAAAGGCCCACAAGAAACAAGCTGACGTGGGGAAAGAAAGAATCTCTCTCCTCCTCCTCCATTGGTCCACGCCTCGGACAGTAATAATTTATCTGGGCGGTGGCCGAGGAAATATCTTCCGGCGTGCAACACGCCACCCCGTCGACCAACCGGCTCTCGCTTTGCTTTCATCCATTCCAGTTCTGACATCTTCCGACTGCTCTGGAACACCCGCTCCCTTGCCACCGACACGTGGGCCAGCCGGCCAGGCACTGCGCACGGGCCCCACCACGCGTGGCACGAGGAGGGGACCGGCGGGGGAGGTGCCCAGTCGCCTTGCCGCACTATTGGTTGGTTCACTCGCACGTCCACTCTTCTTCCTCCTCCTGCCCCCCCCCCTCCTCTTCCTTGACTTCGCCACCGTACTTATCCGTCGTCTTGGAAGCAAGGTGTAGCTGCACGGAGCACGCCTCCACTCCACTCGATATAAGGTTTGCTCGACAACCGCCCTCCGTTGACCTTACCTTTTGCCTGACTGAGCTCTCTGCTCTGCCAACACTCTTCTCCACCTTTGCCTGGTATGTCTCTGAATGGATGCTGTGTTTAGCTGGGATGCGGTGCGATTGCTCAGTCCGCGGCTAGTTATTAGCTTGATTGTTTGGCTACACCCTGCCCTGTTCCCGATTGTTTCAACTGTTCGACAGAGAAACATCTCTGCCTTGTACAGATAAGGGGTGTGTGCTGTTCTTCATTTACTCAGTCTCATACCAACACTGTTTTGGATAGATCGATCGATGATTGAAGGAACCTGTACTAAGTCTGTAGATTTTCCTTGTCTTTGTTGGGGGGCTTCGATTTCCAGTTGGCCTCTGCTTTTACTCAAACTTTCGTGAATACTTATCAGCATCTCCATTGGTTGACTTCCGAATTCGCTGAGGCCAGAGCAAGGAACAAGTGCACACAAACTGCACAAGCCACTAGCCAGTAGGCACGCTGCATGGAGCATACACCAGCCTTATCATAACACAAATTCTCCTCAGGTACCGTTGCGTCTCCGGGATGATGGGGCACCGGCAGCTCCTGCTGGCGATGGTCTGCCTCTGGGCGCTGTCGTGCGCCTCGCTGCTCGGGGCGTCCGCCCCCGACGGTGCCGGGCTGCTCAGGGTCAGCCTGAACAAGAACCGGCTCGACGGCGAGGCGCTGGCCGCGGCGAAGCTTGCCAGGCAGAAGGACAGCCGCCGGTTGAGGGCCGCCGCCCGCCACGGCGACGAGATCCCCCTCGTCGACTACCTCAACACCCAGTACTTCGGGGTCGTCGGCATCGGCACGCCGCCGCAGAACTTCACTGTCATCTTCGACACCGGGAGCTCCAACCTCTGGGTCCCCTCCTCCAGATGCTACTTCTCGGTGCGTCCATTGTTGTTCTTGGTTTCCATCTCTCTAGCTAGTTGTTTCTTCATCTTGTGATTTTATTAAGCTTTAGACTCGTTACGATTGATTGAACAACTGATACTCTGATGCCTCTAATTTGACTGCCACGTACCCTCTGCAGATAGCATGCTACTTCCACCACAGATACTATTCCAGAAAGTCTAGCACTTACAAGTCTGATGGTATATGGCCTAACCTTTTTCGATGTTACAATTTTCTCACACCATTCAGAGATGGTCGCTGAATATCTGCACTTCATTTTTTCCCTCACCAAATTATACAGGGGAGAGTTGCAAAATTACCTACGGTTCTGGATCGATTGCTGGGTTCTTCAGCAAGGATAACGTGCTGGTTGGAGACCTTGTCGTCAAAAGTCAGGTAATGAGTTGTGCTTTTAGTCTAGTTCTAGTTCTCCATATCAACATTCACATGGGGACCGTACCTCTAATGCTGCTACTTATTCTCCCCATTTCAGAAGTTCATTGAGACAACACGCGAAACCAGTGTCTCATTTATCCTTGGGAAGTTTGATGGCATTCTTGGTCTTGGATACCCCCAGATCTCCGTCGGCAAAGCTCCTCCGATCTGGTATGTCTTCGAGCTGTTCAGTCAGTAGCAGTCAGTAGTTTTTGTTTTTTGATAATTCACTAGCTTAAGCTTGTCGTCTTGTCACTTGAAATGCGCCATTTTGTCATATGGCAGGCAGAGCATGCAAGAGCAGAAACTTCTTGCGGACAACGTCTTCTCCTTCTGGCTTAACCGTAATCCTGAGGCGTCATCTGGTGGTGAGCTTGTGTTTGGCGGTGTAGACCCGAAACACTTCAAGGGGAACCACACCTATGTCCCGGTTTCACGCAGAGGTTACTGGCAATTCAACATGGGGGATCTCCTCATTGATGGTCACTCAACCGGCTTCTGTGCCAAGGGTTGTGCCGCCATTGCTGATTCTGGGACTTCTTTGCTGGCCGGCCCAACAGTATGTATCTTCAATTCTTCATACTGATGATCCAGAATTTCTCTGTATTTGTATGATCATAGGAACTAGGCCTAAAAGTTTAATGCTGACCTGGAACCATTGATTGATATTAATTTCTTGAATTTTAATAGATACCTTAATATGTAGTATCAGTTGCTGTATATATGAATATGAAAGGTCCCCAAGTTCTGATGAGACATGAGTGCAACCTTTTGGCAGGCAGGATGGCATGACTAAAATCTTGAATTTGTGTTGTTCACAGGCTATCGTTGCTCAGGTGAACCATGCAATTGGGGCTGAGGGAATTATCAGCACTGAATGCAAAGAAGTGGTGAGCCAGTATGGAGAGATGATTCTCAACCTGCTCATAGCACAGGTTTGCTAGTTTCTATATTTCACAGTTTTTGTTCAGACTTCCAAGTATGGAAGATATTGTGTAAATAATTTAATTCTGAGTTCTAATAATTTGGTAATGCCATGCCTCTGCAGACAGATCCGCAGAAAGTTTGCGGCCAGATTGGCCTGTGCATGTTTGATGGTGCTCACTCTGTCAGGTTAGTCCATTTTACCGGACCATTGTAATTGGGGATCAAGTTTACTTTTATCTTGGTCACTGGGTTGACCCAAAACTCATCAGAATGAAATAATCTTGATTCAAAGCAAGAAATGAAAAACTAGTTTGAATCCCTAATTGTAACACACTAACACGTGCCAAACCGGTTTTTCTATTTTACTGCATATTCACGCTCTAATAAACTATCATGCGTAATTTTCTGCAGTGAAGGAATTGAATCTGTTGTCAGGACAGAAAACCTGGGCTCAAATGTTATGTGCTCAGCCTGTCAGATGGCTGTTGTGTGGATAGAGAATCAGCTCCGTGAAAACAAAACAAAGGAGCTGATATTGCAATATGCTAACCAGGTTAGAAAATATGATTTACTCTGGGTGGTTTCTTTTGCCATTGTAGAGTTATATAATAGAAGACAAGATTCCTCCTTGTGTTCCAGCTATGTGAGCGTCTACCAAGCCCCAATGGCGAATCAACAGTCAGCTGCCATCAGATATCAAAGATGCCAAATCTTGCATTCACTATTGCAAACAAGACTTTCACCCTAACACCAGAGCAGGTGCTTTCTAGTAGCCTATAGCTCATTTACCAACTGCAGCAACCATTTTTTTCATTTTCTACAGCAAAGTAGTCAAAATTTTCAGCAGAATGTTTCCTTTTCGTAAATGATCAACCAATTTTACTGAACATTTTTGTGAACAAGATGCCAGTGGACTCAAACATTTGGAGCTTAATTTTAATCAGAAGAGACCTATTAAATTCTAGATTAATGACTCTGTTTGCACAGTACATAACTGAACATTTAAAGTGCATACATTTCCTAGAAGTTTTGAAGTGATGTAATTAGGTGTTGATATTTGAGACCAAAAAATGCCTGGTAATGCAGTTGACTTTGTAGGTCTTATATTTCGATATGGTTTGCAGTAAAGTCTGTTAACGCCACCTCAAGTTCCTTTTCATTGAATAATCATCACTGTGATTGCGTACATTTTCAAACTCTCTGAAACTTGTATTGCAGTACATTGTGAAGCTGGAGCAAGGAGGTCAAACTGTCTGCATCAGTGGCTTCATGGCATTCGACATACCGCCCCCACGTGGTCCTCTCTGGTGAGGAATAAATCATCACATCATACCATGACATTTTTCCTTCTTTCCCATCTCAATTTGAGAGCTTGCATATGAACCACCGCAGGATTCTTGGTGATGTCTTCATGGGAGCTTACCACACGGTGTTCGACTTTGGAAAGGACAGGATTGGCTTCGCGAAATCTGCATGAGTGCGGCAGCTCTCTGCTCTTCACAAAAGATATCCTATCTATCAGGGAGCACTGTAAATAAATGGATGGTGAAACTGAGCACGTGATTTAGCACGCGGTAGACCTTTCTTTCTAAAGAAGACCAAATGAATGCTTGGACACATGTATGCTTTATGTGTGTAAGGGTATTGAAGAAAGGAACACTGAGAAATAATAACCTGCTCATCTGATCTCATCTCTAAAGTCTGTTCATGGTGGTACACCTTTGTCGTTTGTAAAATACTTCTGGATTGACTTGGAACTGATGAGCATATCAAGGCAATTTGCTTCTTTATGCTATAGTTCTTGTCTTCTTGGTTATGTTGGACTTAATTAATTCTATGCTCGGGATGTTCAATCGGGCTGTTCTTTTGGCTTTGATCTGTTCCTTTCAATAGAAAGGTGCTGGAACAATGATCAGCAATCCCTTTGGAACCTTTCTAAAGAAATTTTGTGTATATATATGTTCTTGATTCTTTTTTAAAGAACGTGCATATCACGTATTTCATTAAGCAGGAGAGAGTCAAAACAACAAAAACAACCACGACCGAGTTCACACCACCCGCCAAGAGCAAACAACAGCAACGGAAGGCCTACACCACAAAACGGCCCCCAACCCAACGTGAAAAGGGCGCAGCTTAACACTCTTAACGTAAGATCTAAGCACAAGGCCTAGCCCCCTGAAACCGGCAACGAACCAAAGGCGCACTTCATCTAGGATCCGCGGCGCCAGAGCAACAGGCTGAAGCGCTTCCCGGTCGTGAACCATGCGGTTCTGCTCACGCCAAAACGACCAACCAGGACAAGGAGTCGAACCCTTTCCTTTTGGGTTTCGGGATCCGCTTCCTGCCTGTAGCCACCAATGTGCGACCGGTTCCTGGACCTGCGGAGCCACGACATGCAGATCGACATCCAAAAGTACCCTGAACCAGACCTCACGACTGAACGAGCAGCCGATGATGAGGTGGTCCAACGTCTCCACCTCCTGAGCGCAGAGGGCGCACACGTCATCATCCCTCAACCCGTGACGTCGAAGTCGGTTGGAGGTCCAGCAACGACCACGGAGAGCCAACCAACCAAAGAACTTGCATCTCCTGGGCGCCTGAATCTTCCACAACTGCCTAGCACCCGGAAGTCGAGGCACATCGCAGAAGAAAGCGGCATAGGCCGAAGCGACCGAAAACTGACCATTAGCCGACCACTGCCGCACGAACAGATCCTCCGACTGAGTAAGCTCCCAGCCGCGTACCAAATCCGAAATCTGCAGGAACTGCAGTAGGACCTGGACTGTAAGCGCGAGTTGGATGCCATGAATCCAACTCCCCAGTGAAAGTCCCTGCGCAACAGTTTGCTTATTCCGAATGCGCGCCGGGACCGCCGCCCAAAGATTCGGCACCAGCGTCTTGATCGAGGCCCCATTCAACCAACGGTCCGACCAAAAAAGGAGCCCTCCGGCCATCACCGACATCGAAGAAAGCAGCTTCCCAAGAGGATGAAGGTATGCGAAGCCCGGACCAAGTCCTACCTGAGTCCATGCGTGCCAACCAAAGCCATCGAAGGCGTAGTGCCATACCCATGAGTCTCAGGTCAGTAATCCCTAAACCACCATAGATGGTGGGTCTAGCGACCTTAACCCAAGCGACCGAACATTTGCCCCCCCCCCCCCCCGAAGCGACCTCAGTGCCGCACCACAAATAAAAAACCCCGAATAAGAGTCTCAATGGTGCGGATAACCCACGACGAGATAGAGATGGCCATGGAAATATGGACGGGTATGGCACAAAGGGTTGACCTGACTAAAGTGAGCCTCCCACTCCTGTTCAAGAGACGTCCTTTCCAAGCTGGAATGCGCCTCGCGACCTTGTCGATCAAAGGCTGAAGCGCCGCTTTGGGCAAGCGCGCAATGGCTAGTGGAACTACCAAATATGTGCAAGGGAACTCAGCTGTCGCACATCCCAGAACGGAGGTCGCTAGATTGACCTCCGCCACAGAGCAGTTGATGGGAAAAATCTGCATCTTCGAATAGTTAGTGGATAGACCTGTCGCCCGCTCAAACAAGGCTAAGATCTCCCTAACGACCAAAATCTCCCGCTCGACCGGGGTGAGGAAGAGCACCACATCATCGGCGTAGAGCGAGGTGCGGTGAGCGATCTTCCGCCCAAGCGACCCAAGAAGACCCATGTCCTCGGCTTTCCTGATCATGGAGTTGAAACACTCCATGACAAGGACAAACAGCAGCGGTGAAAGGGGATCCCCCTGCCGAAGCCCGCGAGCATGGCAAATACTGCGACCCGACACACCATTCAAGAGCACCTTAGTACTAGCTGTAGCTAGAATCATGGATATCCAATCAGTCCACCGTGTCGGGCAACCGATGGCGGACAGAAGCTCCAAGAGAAATACCCAGGAGACGGAGTCGAAAGCCCGCGCCAAATCAATCTTAAGCATGAGCCGAAGAGACTTGGATCGGGCTAGCGATTTAGCCGCAGCCTGAACAAAGCGGAAGTTATCATGTATGCTCCGACCTTTGATGAACGCGCTTGATTGGGTGACAACAAGCGACCTAAATCAGGTGCGAATCGGTTCGCCAGAGCTTTGGAGAAGATCTTTCCAAAGCTATGGATCAGACTGATCGGACGATAGTCCCCCAAGGAAGTAGGGTCCTCCTTCTTAGACAGAAGCATGAGGAACGCATCGTTGAGGAGGTAGAAGGTGCGACCATCCATAGCTGAAAGGGCGTCAAAAGCCCGGATGATACCCCTCTTGATGATCGGCCAAGTAGTAACATAGAAGCGACTAGTGAAGCCATCCGGGCCGAGAGCCTTGTCGAGAGGCATGTCCTTGATGACATTCCAAATCTCCTCCTCCGTGAACGGGCGACCAAGCAAGGAGAGATCCAGGCACGGCAACCCCAGAGCGTCGAAATCCAGGGCCCCAAACCTGTGGAAGGACGTTCCCAAGATTGCCTCAAAATGGTCGAAAGCGACCCCCGCCTTTTCAGCCTCTCCCGTCACGACCAGCCCATTTGCGACCAACGAGGAAATGTGGTTCTTTCCTGATTCTGGATCATGTATATACTGAACTCAATGTTTGTTAGCAAAATTAAGTTTATTGTGTAGTATTTTGCATTATCTTTTGAATGTTTTCAAGGCTTTTGTAGGGACTGATTGGGCCTACCACTCGATAGCATTTAGATACAGTCAATAGTTAACATAAAGGATGGTGCCTCTACCTTTTTACACACGCTCTAAATATTCCAGATTAATAGACTGTTTGTGAAATTAATGAATTCCAAAAAAAATATGTTAATACATTAAGATGTATTACTGTTTTATTGATGAATAATTCACATCAAGTATTAGAGCATTGCTAGAAATGAATAATATGCTAATTCATGCATGGAAGTCACTTTGAGAGATATTTTTCTTTGTTAACCGTAAGTTTGGCATTTCCAAAATTTTCACTTGAACTTGAGTGTGTACACTGCCATTTTCAGTGTGCTCTTATGCACAACACCTTTTAGTGGGTGTATGTAACGTCAGATTTAATGCTCAATGGAAGTTGATCCCAAGCCTTTCTAGTTAGTTGATACACTTCCAGTGGAAGTGAGCAAATTCCTGCTTTGAGAAAAGTGAGGGACGGTTAATTTGGCCTAAAAATTATGGATGTAGGTGACGGTGGACGAAACCATTGTGAAGCTTTCATTGAAGTGAAACTATGATGTAACTTGTAAGATTCCGACGGTTCCTTTGTCTTTATTGTCTGTGACGTTCTTGGGTGTAATAACAAATTGTTATATGCATAGTTTCATATAGAGGCTGGAATATTGAAATATATTTCCTTTTCTAAAAAAAATCCCGACAGTTGTAAAGTTTAAACAAACCCGTAACAAGTGTGCAAAGTCAAATCAACGCTACATGTTGACTCATGTGGCCAACATTTGTTCTTGATGTGCATGGTAATTTCTTTGTGTTCTTGCCTTTTATGTCTTATGAAAGATCAAATTTCTTTTGGGACAAGTAGTGCTATTAGTTTTTTTTTTGAGAACAAGTAGTGCTATTAGTTGTTCTTGATGATGTTCATGGTCAATATTTTGCATTACTCTTTTCTCTTTCTTATTAAGTTTTCATTGCAAACACCATTATCTAGCTGATCTTATTACACAACCAACGTTCAGTGCACTAGACAATCAACTCGTGCTATGTGTGCCTAGTGATTTAGAGATATGCAACTTACTCAAAACTGAACATTTTCTGACACATCACTTGTACATATATAGATATATATGTACTTATCTTTAATTTATCTGATGATGTAGGCTTTAGTTAGTAATTAGTGTAGACACATTCTTATCCACAATCATTTTCCACTTTACATCCAACCTCTATATAATGTTTGACATGGTGTTTAATTGAATCCTTATTAATTAGTTTGAGCTATTTTGTTTAATATGGAAATAGGTATTGCCGTTGCTTTCGGCATACATTATGTGGTGATACTGTGACACGCATCATGTATATACAGGTAAATCAGTATTTTAGTACTAATAATGATAGAAATAGGTAATTTAGAATCATATACTCCCTCCATCCCAAATTCCTATTTGATTTTTTTTGGATACATAGGTTTTAATATACACCTAGATATATACTGCTATGTCTATATACATAGCAAAAGTTATAAGCCAAAATAAATAGCATATATTTTAGGATGGAGGGAGTATGTGTCTACTTTATGATGTTTTTTATTCATTGCATATTCATGTGGTTACTTTAGATTATTTTCAAAAATGATAGACAAAATTAAACACAAATTAGGAGGATGACTTTACTTTATTTTTATAGTGACATTGGTAGGTAATTAAGATAAATATAGGGTTTACTTGATTATTTTTAAATGGAAAAATACTATAGATCAACCTATTATGTTAAGTGATTATTTGAGTCTATCAGATTTATTGCTTTATCTGTGATTGCATGAGGCTTCTAATTCTTTTTTGAGATTTTGAGAGTTATTTTTTCCTAGCGTGTTTATCTCTTATAATGATTAATATGAATATCGGAGCCGTCAATCGGTACATAGTAAAATAAGATAAAGAAGACAAGAAAACAAAGAAATTACCATGATCATCGAGAACAAGTGACGTGATTATTGTCTCTTCCACATCAGGAACAAATTGCCTCTACTGATGCTGGGCCTGGGAGTTCGATCACTGGAGTAGAATGCTAGCGTGTGAAATGAAATGAAATCATATATCGCCTCTATACAACAAGGTGACACAAATATACAAGGTGTTGAAGATTAAATCATATCGCCTCTATAACGATCTCATTACTTTATAATCCATTTACAACACTACAAAATAGGACTATATATATGGTGTACGTAACGTACAAAACCGATGTGTACAGACGTATATGTGTATGGAATTTATGTACAGATGGTCGTAGTACATAAGCTGGTTCTCCAATGTTATTGCCGGCTGTCATGCAAACGTTGTAAAAGTGCATGCAATGCAGTCTCGCGTGCTCCGGCGGCCGCGGCCGTGGCCGTGGCGGGCGTCTCACTGCCGTCCCCACCATTATTATTACCATCTCCGGCGTCACCGCCGGCGCCACTCCGGGCAGCTGCTTCAACGCCTCCCCCGATGATCGTCGAGAGGGCCGCCGCCAGCGCCGTGGTGAAGTTGGGATCGCTGGTGATCGCGGCGGTCATCGTCTCCAGCGCCGCCCGGCTCCTGCCGTCCATCATCCCCAGCGACGACACCGCTGTCGGCGGCTGCGGCAACAACGGCACGGCCGGCCTGTGCGCAGCAGCAGCAGCAGGGAAGCCGTACATCGGGAACGGCATCGGCGGGCGGTGCTGGAGATGGTGCAGGCCCGCGGCGGACGCCGGCGGCGAGTGGGTGAGGTCGAGGGTGATGGTCGGGAACGGCGCGGAGGCGGAGAGCGTGGCGCCCATCGCGGCGGACGCGTAGGGGTGGTACGACTGGAAGAGCGGCGTCGGCGCCGCCGCGACGTGGTGGCCGGCGAAGAGCGCGTCGCGGCTGGCGGCCGGGCCCGAGAGGAGCATGTCGGCCGCGGCGGAGGTGGTCTTGGCCATCGCGGCGGCCGCCGGCGGCAGCTGGTGGTTGTGGGTGCCCTCGTACGTGGTGATCAGAACCGCCTTGTCCTCCGCGCACCGCTGCACCTGCGCATGCACGCACACGTGTGTCAGTGTTGTGTGTCGGTTGGTTAGTTAGTGACGACGTGCTCTAGCTTTTCTTTCTTGCATGCATGTGTGGCATCTCATCATGTCATATCTAGCTGCATAGTTGCATGCACAAAAGCCAAACACGTTGCAAGTTTTCGAGCCATTTTTTTAGAGGGGAGAGCTTCCGATCCTGCTGCAGGTGAGATGTCACGATCTGTGCCGTTTGACCGTGGAAGAAAAGGTGCAGACGTGTTCATGGAGCTCGGCCACACTGCACCCCATTGATCACGGTGTGTGCTACTGTTATCTCTGTTTGTATTTGTTAATTTAATTGGGGACAGGTCACAGGTTAGACAAAGAGGAAGAGACCAATCAATAGCGTATGCGAGTGTGCATATATACGTTCACATTTGCATGTTATATATCATAGGAAATGTCGTCAGAGTTTGGCAAAAAGATATATTCAGATGTACTTTGTAGCTGGTTTGTTGGGTGTGTTTTCAAATGCCATATGTTTGAATATCCGAAAATATTGAAGTGTGTACTTTGGTTGGAAGAAAAGTACATGCGGCATGTGGTGTTTGAAATTTTAATTCTGATGAAAGAGCACGCAACATATATCAGGGCCTTGGCATATAATAATATATGCACCATGCGAGCGTTTTCTTGTTTAGCTAAGTACACAAGTGTTGCATAATATACCTGGTACTCTAGTTAGTTGGGTCACACCCTTTAATTCAAATCAAGTACTACACACCAGCAACGCCTTTAATTTGTTTGGCACTTCCTTGACCAATTCATGCATAGCTAGGGAAATAGGCCCTCTTGATGGACCAGTCATATTGAATATATCTATCATCATCATAATAATAATTTTGGGTTTAGTTAAAGGCCAGGTTTCAGGTTAATTAACCAAATTAAAGGGCCTACCCTTCTTCTCCTCATCAGAAATATGTGGTTTTTATATGCAAGGCAGAGGGTCTACCCTCTGACGATTATCTAAAAAAACAGAAAAATATGGGAATCATTTTCCTCTAATTTTATCTATTGATGAACCAATTTACTTGTCAAGGGCTTTTGGAGAAATACAGTGAGAATATATACCTGCTTTCTGACGGGACATCCTGCGGCCATTGTGCATCGGTAGTAAGCTCTGGGGCATGGGTTACCCTTTGCCATCTTCTGCCCATACTTCCTCCATTGGCATCCATCACTGATCTGCACGTACACACATATATATAATTATATACATATAGCCCCCAAAGGCCACAAGATTGAGAGAAAAAAAATGTCCCAATGCAAGAAGAATTCAACAATAAAACTACTAAAGTAAAGGCATAAAATTAAACATCCACCAAACACAGAGAAATGTAGTTGCAATTGATTCAGGACTCTTTGACATACCATTGGGGCCTCCGATCGCGCACGCACCGACACCCTCGCTCTCCGCAGCGGCGCCTCCGCCGCGGCATTCTCGCCGCGCTCAGGCGTTCCCGTCCCAGCAGCATCCTGCTTGTTCCGATCCGCTTCGCCTCCGCTGCCGCTGCCACCATCGGAATCACCCCTGTCACCGTCAAACGCCGCCGCCGGGGCTGCAGCTCTGATCGCCGGAGCCATGCGCGGGTCCATGAACTGCACTCCCGCCGGCATTGCCGCCGGTAGCATCGAGTTCGCCAAGCCGCTGGCCTGCATTATATTATCGATCGATCCATCAAAGTTGTAATGAACGCGTTGCTGATGTATGTTACTTTGTCATGATCATTGGCAGTACGTAGTCGTCAGATTAAAGGAAACTAGGAAATTAAGATATAGTTATAAGACAATAGAAAAATGGAGCATAAGGATGTACGGAAATGCATCGGGGGTAATGCCGACATGAACATGCTAACAAACACTAGTAATTGTGTGGCTTTGTTCTTAAGCTTAATTTGTTTTGGCACGGCCAATGGTTTCTTGCGATGGACCATCTACATGCATAGTAGCACTGTGCTACTACTGTATATAGCGCGTAAACATGGTGATTAGGACACAAACACCTCTCTCAGGCACATAGAATTGATTAGCTACCTAATCAGGTGTTGAAATTTTGTTTATGGTTTTTAACGCTCAATAGTTGCATTGAGCTCATGGAAGCTCAATAACACAAGTGTGGTCAGTGGTCACGAAGAAATGAGGTGCCGTATATCGTGTGAAGTCTGAACAATATGTGTGAATGCAACCTGCTTGACGGTATAAACTAAATGGCAGTATACAGTACACGTATGATTTGGTTAATGCTAGCTGGCAATGTGTGAATGAATAATTTGAGATACTACTGCATATTTCAGCAACTTCATTGACTGGTTGTCCGCTTAAATTTGGTTTGCATAGAGCAAGGAGAACAGAAAATTGGGAATTCATCAGACCATGGAAGTAAAGAAAACGGGGATCAAACTAAATAAGGTTGGGTGTCAACTACTCATGGGATGCACGGGTTTGTAGGAGCAGATTTTGTGTGAAATGAATAAAGTACCAGTCCCGCTTTGCTGGCTGCTGCTTTCACGAGATACTTTATAAAGGAGATATATTCAGGAGATCTTCATATTTTATTTCCTATTTTATTTGGTAACATGAAAGTACAAACGTTGACTAGCTAGGTTCGGTAGCCATTTCTTTTGGACTTTGAACACGAATTAAGCCACCAATGCAAAGTACAGGTCGAGAAATTAGTTCAAAGAGACATGTGTGTGATTGGGAATGGGAAAGCTAGCTGATGATGATGAGATGGTAACAAAGAAGATATATGCAAGGAGCTTTCAGTACGTTCGTTTACCTGTTGTTGGTGCTGCTGGGCCTGGGCTTGGATGAGCTGATGGTATAGCGCGCTGTAGCTGCGGGTGAGGTCGTCCAGCATCCGCCGCAGCCGCCGGTTCTCCTCGCCGGCTTGCCGGAGCTCACCCTCCACCGTCGCCACAGCCACCTGCAGGCATATATATGTGTAAAGAGGATCAACAAGCTGTGTGTGCAGTATATAGAACGATAGTATATTTAATCAATACATATATATATACTCTGATGCGGAAGAACCAATAAGAGATCCAGAAGCCTACCTCTTTATCATGATCACTCGCTGCTCCGGCCGCCGCCCTCTCGCCGGCGTTGACCGGCGTCGCCGCCGCCGTGGTCAGCAGGTCAAGAGCAGTCTGCAAGAACCCAAAGGACACGCAAAACCGGCACCAAAAAATTAAAATCAAGCTCATATACACATGTGTATCGATCTAGCTAATGGCCGTCTTAATTACGCACGCAGACACCAATCTCGATCTCAAGCTCATCGGGATCGGAGACTTACGTTGACCGTGGTATTATTACCGCGTCCCGGTGCTCCTGCCTCCCGGCTAATTCCATCCCCACCGTTGTCGCCGTCGTCGTCGTCGCCCCGACGGTGAGCGCGGCCGGTGGAGAAGAAGTCGACCTCCTTGATCTCGCTCCTGCGCCTGCCGCCGCCGCCGGCGTGGCCGAAGGCCCGGTCTCCATGCTCCGCCAAGATCATGGCCTCCTCCTTTTCTTCCTCCTCCTTGTTGTGCTCCTCTTGCTTTGGCACCAAGTCCATGGATGGATTGGAGCGAGATATCAAGCCGGAGAATGGAGAGGACGAGAAGGTTATATACAACTTTGTGGCTTGTGGCCGTACTAGCTAGCTAGCTAGGGAAGAGAGAGAAAGAGACGATGAGAGAGAGAGAGAGATGCCCAACTGTGCAAGCTACAAAAGAGAAAGCACACGTAACGTGAAACGGAAAGACTTGGACTTTGGACTTGCGAATGGAGACGGCAGGAGGAGTTGGACCAATGGGAGGGGGTTGGAACTGGTGGGCCAGCCGCGTGGCGTCAGCGTGAGAGGGGGCTGAGGCGGGAGGCCGCGCAGTCCACGTGTCCCTGCGCGTGGGCCGGGTCAATGGGGTCAACGGGTGCTGCGTTTTGCGACTCGGGGAGTGGCGGAGAGGAGGCCACGACCCGGGCATCTCTGTCAACATTTCAACTATACTGGTGGTTGGGTTTTTTGTACAGCTTGTGCCCATTTTGTATGGGCAAATGAAATAGTTTTCTTCTCTCAAATACTATTAAATCTGAACACCTTGATCATATGGTGTGGATTCAATACAAGCTCCATCCTCCATGGAGTGTGGTCTCTAAAATCCAGATCAAGAAGCCAATTGTATTGAATCATATCCATGGAGATTGTATTGAATCTACAATTCATTGAGGGAGTCATGCATGATGTCCTAAGAAACCGATTGTATTGTAGCCTTGAGTTAGCGACCGAAGAATTCATTGCATCTCATATGTGCCTTGTGTGGCAGCCGACAAATAGATGGAACCCCATTTCATTCTTGGAGTGTCAGGGCGTATGTGTTGTCCTAACAACAACCATAGGTTGCAATATGATAGCTCTCGGATAAAATATTTTCAAGATTTTTTTAAAAAAAACTTGACCTGTGGGGACTAAGACTATCCCACGGTATTGTATTAAGAAGGAAACCTTCTCACACAGGTCAAGAAAATCTTCGAACCCCTACCCCACCCATACACAGCGACACCGTAGCACACGTGAGATGAAGCTGATCTTAGCCAAGAGCGGGAGTTAAGGATTTTATTCGGTCACAACTCACAACTCATCATACATATTGGTTGATTGGAGGGCAGAAAACCAAGTAGTGACTAGCAAGCTACCACTAGTTTCTCCCATCCCACTTCGAGGCCAATAATTTGGTTTTATTGTAGGCTAGCAATGCAGTTAAGTTGGCTCTATATCCATGTGCTTGTAAAGACAACCAAACACCAACATTATATTGGTTTGTAAAAAGGCCACCAAACTTGTGTTATGTATATTCTCATTTATATATACTTGCGAGACATAACAGAGGTGGACTTATATCACACACAAATTTTAGCCATCCTGACTATAAAACATTATCTAGCCGTAGCAAATTTATGGAGAATTGAGAAAGAAACACGAGGAAGATCGAGACGGCCATTGGGGCCTGGCTTGATTAACTAGCTGGTCAATGTCCGCCATCAGCTAGTTGACAAAGTGCATAATCAAACAGGACGGACCTTTTCAACGTAGACTTGTTAACATGCAAAAATCCTCTAGAGTTGGCTTATTCCTACAAGCTACCTAGTAGATGCTGTCTTGGTCGATTACCATGTGAATGCCTGAGATTAGCGAATGAACGGTAGCTTGTACATTCTCCATCCATGCATGTTGACAATTTAGCCAGCGACGTTACTTGTGTCTGCTAGTCAGTACAGGGTTATTTACATTTCTATCCCTATATGGAGTAGGAACCGGCAACCCCTGTATATATATTTATATCGAAGGAATGCTTACAGTATACATGCAAATAAAATATCTGAGTTTATGTAAATTTGATGTTGTATATTTAAAAAACTATTGATAATCATGATGGCTTGGATACATGCCGCAAGGGAACATGGATCGATCTTGATGGTCTCATTTTGGCAAATTGGTTGACCCCAACTTTTCTCCCAAGTTCCGGCCAGTGCCATTTTCTAAAAGAGCAAAACCTAGCCTCCCCGGCCCCTGGCCCCCACCACCCCAACAATTCCTCATGTACAATTTCCTGGGAAACCAATTTTTCCAATTGGTTGTACCCCCTTTTCTAAGCTGTGCCAAACTGTCAAGGAACCATGAAAACTTCCAATGAAAAGGTGATATTCCCTGGATAATAACTTAGTTTCCTTTGACGTGGCTACCCGGAAAAGCCGTCAAGAAATTTTCCTTTTTCTTTTTTTGCGAGGAAGAAATTTTCCATTAGTGCGATCAGCACCAAGAAAGGTAAATTTAACTTCTTCCCCTCTATCGATCAGTGAGGGCATTTGCTTCTTGTCTTCCACGTGAAAACTTTTCTTGGCAGTTTTGCTAACATACGTGCAAGTTTTTTACCCTCACAAAAAAAAGTTTCCTGTACAGTGCAAGTTGAACTTTTCTAGATCCAACACCCCCGTATATTGTTCTACCTTATTAGTCCAGAGAAAGAAAATAATTAATCATTTGTTTCTGAGTGGAGTATTTGGTTTCGAGCAACCTCTCCACCGAACAATTAAATGGAAAAAGGATACACCAATTAATAATGACATGGGAAAGCCAAAGTATAATAAATATATATCGTGTTGTTTCCCTTGTCCAAAAATCACCCCATTTACAGCAGAAACACCATCCTATTGAAGATACATATGATGGTTGGGTCAGCTATTCGCCCATTTATCTTCATCGGGTGGTTTGCTCCATGCAACATAGAAGAAGGAAACAGAACACACAGTCACAGGGGCGGAGCCAGAGGCTGGTAGGGCAGGGCCCATGCCCCCCCCCCTCCCGTACAGAGTACTCCTTCCGTCATGAAATACAAGACATGCAAGAATTTAAAGTTCGTCTCTAAATATAAGGCGTCCTAGTAGTTTTGAGACAAAAATTGTTGCTGGTTCGGTTACCACATTATCAATCCTCTTGAATTTCCAAAAGAAAATATCGGTTACCGCTGGAAGGAATTTGGCATGATTTTTTTTTGGTGCAAAAAATCGTGCATGTCACGTAAGTGCCGTGATTTTAGTTGAAACGGGATGGATCGTCCTATTTTCTGCTAGACAAAAACAGACCGTCCTCATAATCAATATTCATGCATCACTATCCATTACCGATCGATGCTTGGAGGCCCAACTAGCCAATATTAATTTTCCATCTTCCTCCATATATCTTCTTTCTCTTCCTCCTCTCTTCCACCTTCGTTCTCACTGAGCTCATTGTGCTATCCTTCCAGTGAAAATATATGCGGTGGCGACTCACCGCTATGTCAACTTCTGTAGCAAACCGTGCATCGTGAGGGTCGTTGCGATATGCGAAGGTAATCGAGGCGCCCTACGAAGTACGAAGGCTAACTACAATGGCAATGGATGCCTAAGAAGGTAATTGACTTGTGCCAATCCAATCCAATGAGAGAGGGTGCGGTCTTATTAGATGTCTCCCTGTTGCCCAAAAATTAATAAAATCCATGGAAAAAGGCGCTCGACTACAACCTTATGGTTAAGAATTTGCAAGTAGTAGCTAATAATTGAATGCAAACATGGGTATACAGTACATCAGCGTGATCAAACTTACTACCTATGTACTTCCTGTGTTTTTCTTTATATGACGCTCCGACAAAAACTTTTGCCCGCTTCCCGTACAGATGAACGTCAATTAATCGCGAACGGAGGTAGTATATACTATAAAAGTTGACATAAAGTGTACCACCAGGATGACCGAGCTCACTAATTTCCAAAGTTGAAAAAGTGGTGGCAAATTAATTATCTTCACACGCCCTTCTGCTCAATCGGCAAACTAATCTATCCACCAGCATTTCTTGCTACTATCTAGTGTAAAAAGGGTTCTCAGCTCGAGTTAGGCAAAAGGTGGTGACGAAATTCAAGTACGGAAAGATCTGATCTGCGCACAATTGTCGTCCTCCAAAGATCAAGAGCCCTAGCTAAGCGCCCGGAGTGTGGCGAATGAAGTCAAGTGTCCAAGCAACTTGCCTCTATATATATGTGCAGTTTTCCGTCTCGTGCCCGCAGTATGGGCTTTATACATATATATATAAAGTGCAGGCTATATGATGGTCATCGTCATCGATCCAGAACCAGAACAACCAAACAAGGGCACGAGACACGGGAAGGGATCAACCGAGGTCGTCGCGAGGTCGCAAACGGCGACGGAATTGGGGTCAATAACAAGAAGCAACCAGCAGGGAAAGATAGAAAGGCATGCATAAAGGAGCGAGAGGGGAGGGGCCCTAAAGGTGAAAGCAACAGGTGGCCTATGGCCTGGCCGGAAGAAAAAAGGTGATGGACATGTGCACGTACGTGGAGAGATAGAGAGAGAAAGCTTTAGGACTGAAAGGGATCGACAAGCAAGAGAAGAGAACGAAGCTGCGAGAGACCAAAACGTCCACCAAAGGCCGGTAGGTGTAGAGCTGATCAGATCAGCCGGTAAAAGATAGCGGCGCCCTATCGTGCACTCTGCAGGATCGGAGCCTGGACTGTGGACTAGTACTGGGCTGCAGGTACCTGCAAATTGCAACCAAGTTGCAACCGGTAGATGTAGATGGCGGTGAAAAAGCCAAAGGGAGAGAGACTTGTGTGGACCGGATCGAGCTGTAGCGGTGGAGGGGTCGCCAGTCTCTGCGCGTATGACCTCTTGGACTTTTGGGACGACGGAAAATAATTAGGCTTTGGCTTAACTCTTAAGCGAGAGGGACGTGCAGCTAGTGTAGGCAGAGGCAGCCCGGAACTCACTCACTCACGACATCAACGACTTAAACGATGCCCGCCAAAGGAGATCGATCGAGATGCATGGTTTGTTTGAAGGATCAGTATATGTGACTCGAGAACCTCAGCTAGTTACTCGATCGGTGGTATCTTTTGATTTCATTCAAGTTTCTAGCTGGGACTTCATTGGGAGAGCGACGACTAGCCGTGGACGGACCTGAAAGTCTGGCGTAGGATATATGGAGCCTCGCTAGCTAGTACTCCATCCGTTCCAAATTATAGATATTTTAGTTGTTTAGTTAATAAATAATCACTAGGCCAGAATCGATTTGTACTGACACATGACAATTAGCGTGCTGGCGGGCACAATTGGCACCCGCCAGCACAGTGGTGCGCGGGGGCGCCAGGTCTGTGACCGCCAGAGGTAAAGACACAGTGCTGGCGGTCGACATAAGCCAGCCGCCAGCACAGATCGATCATCAGTGCTGGCGGTTGACTTATGCCGCCCGCCAGCGGTATTTTCATAGTGCTGGCGGACGACGGAAGCCAGCCGTCAGCACAGATCGAAGCACCAGTGCTGGCGGTTGTCTTATGTCGCCCGCCATCACTGTGCACAGTATAACTGTTCTGACACCTTCTTCTTCCCAGCCAACCTTCCATTGGAGCTTTGTCCGAGTGGAGCTCGGGAAAAGCTCCAAAAACACCAAATCAAGGGGGGAAGGTTTTGCTCTTGTTTTCCTTGGAGGAGGTGGCTATATAAGGTGAGTTTTTGTTATTCCAACCTTCTTTTTCACCTTTAATCCATCATTTCTAGCTTATCTCTAGAGATCTAGATCTAGACCTAGGGTTAGCAAGGGAGAGATAGGAGTGAAGAGAGAGAAAATGAATTAATGATTTATTTTTTAAGAAGAATTATATATGTGACTAATATAATCATTGTAGTGATATGTTTGCCATTTTATCATTAGTTTTCATTATTAAATAAAAATCTAGATTGAGTTTTCTTTTATTTATTATAATTCAAGAATTTAAGTTAGTTTATATATTTGAGTTTAATTGAGGTTTTAATTGTTGTGACTCATATATTTACATGTATATCATTAAATTAGTTTATAAAATGTAGATTTATTTTTTAAGTTCTTTAAGATGATATGTTTGACAATTTTTATCAGTTTCATAAATTAAAATTATAGAATTTAATATCGTTTAATTTTTTTACATATTAATTAGTTTCTAAGATGTAGAATTATTTTATAGGTAGTTCAAAATGGATAATAGAGCATGGATGTATGGCACACAAAGACATTCGTCTACATTCATGTCCGAGTTATCAAAGTTTCTCGAGGTTGCGAAGAAGCATGCCCAAATTTGCAAGACAAAGCAAATACGTTGTCCGTGTTTTGACTGTTGCAACAAAGTAGTTTGGGAAGATATTAATGTCATGAAGATGCATTTGGTAAAGCGAGGTTTTGTGAAAGGATACACAACTTGGTCCCACCATGGTGAAGCAGTAACTACTGTCAACAATGCAGGCACCGACACTAGGTATGATGAAGTGGGTGGCGAAGATGAAGATGAAGATGAAAATGATCATGTCATGATGGATGATGCTTTTGACTGTGGAGATCGAAATGGCGATCAAACAGATGCACCACATGTGGACGATGAATGTGATGTTGATATGGAAGAAATGTTGCGCCACATTGAACCGGAGGTGTTACTAGGGAGTGCTAAAGGGTTAGAAAATTTTGAGACACTTAAGAAGGCAGCAAAGGATCATATGTATGAGGGTTGTGGGAAGGAGTGGACAGTGTTGCGTTTCATCCTCCAGCTTCTGATTGTGAAAGCTAAATTTGGATGGTCGGACAATAGTTTTAACGAACTCCTTACGTTGTTGGCCAAGCTGCTCCCGAAGCCAAATTTAGTGCCAAACAACACATATGAAGCAAAGAAGATTATCAACCCATTGAAGATGCGAGTGCAAAGAATACACGCGTGCAGGAACCATTGCATATTGTACCACGGTGACTATGCAAACATGCAGAAGTGTCCAAATTGCGATGCTAGCCGATACAAAAGCAATGTAGATTTCGATGCGGAATGTGTCACTACCTCGAAAGGCACGAAGAGGAAGATGGGTGGAAAGAAAAGTGCAGGCGCTCAAGTGGAGGATGAGTCTAGTATTGGTACTGACACAGCTGGTCAACGTAAAGTCCCTGCTTTGGTGATGTGGTACTTGCCGGTGGAGGACCGCCTGAAGCGATTGTTCTCGAACCCAAAGACCGCTAAACTAATGACTTGGCACGCCGATCACCCAGACAAAAACGATGGGAAGCTTCGACATCCTTCGGATGCTCGGCAGTGGAAGACCTTTGATTTCAAGTATGACAAGTACTTTAGCGGTGAAAAAAGAAATATACGGTTCGCGTTAAGTACAGACGGCATGAATCCATTTGGTGAAAGAAGCAGCACACACAGCACATGGCCAGTGTTGATGAGCATATACAACCTCCTCCCTGGCTATGTCACAAGAGAAAGTTCCTTTTGCTAACCATTCTAATCCAATGACCGAAGCAACCTGGTATCGACATAGATGTTTTCCTGGAGCCATTGATGGAAGAAATGGAGAAGCTTTGGATACATGGGATTAAGATGTGGGATGAGTACAGACAGGAGCAATTCACACTTAAGGCCATTATCTTTGTTACCATTAATGATTACCCTGCCCTATTTTCTGTGTCAGGTCAGGTAAAAGGAAAGACAGACTGTGTAGTATGCTTGAATGATACAATATCTTTGTACCTTAAAGGATCTACGAAGACAGTGTATATGGGCAACAAACGATGGCTATTAAAGACTCACAAGTACCGCAAGATGCCGGAGTATTTTGATGGAAAGATTGAGAATGGTTCTGCCCCACAACCGGCCACAGGTAGAATCGTATTTGAAATGTGTCAGAAGGTCAAGTTCAAACTTGGTAAGAAGTCAAAAGTTGGTGTTGATGAACCTACGAAAAAGGGAAGGAAGGAGGCTGAAACTACGGAGAACGTTGACGTGCCTTTTAAGAAGATGTCTATCTTCTTTAAGTATTTGTCATACTGGAAAGATTTGGCGGTGCGCCATGCCATTGATGGGATGCATCTTAAGAAGAATGTGTTTGAAAGCATTTTGGGTTTCTTAGGTTTATCGGGCAAGGTAAAGGACGGACTAAAGTCACGCAAGGATCTTGTTGACCTAAAAATCAAGCCAGAGCTACACCCGCAAGAACGTCCTAATGGTAAACAGTACCTTCCCCCGGCCAGCTACAACTTGACACAAGATGAGAGGTTGGCTATTTGCAAGTGCTTGAGCGGTCTGAAAGTGCCTACCGGATTCTCATCCAACATCAGATCACTAGTCTCGTTGAAAGACATGACGCTTACTGGTTGTAACTCTCATGATTGCCATGTGATGATCACTATTTTTCTCCCAATTGTGATCCGAGCTGTTAAACCAGTATTTCTTAAGATGGTTATCACAAGGATGTGTTACTTTTTCAACGTGATTTCGCAGAAAGTGGTCGATTGTATAGAGTTGGCAAGGCTGCAGCTTTTTATGGCTGAAACGCAGGCCCAGCTCGAGATGTGCTTCCCTCTGTCCTTTTTTGATATCATAGAACATTTGATGCTCCACATGGTTGAGCAAATTACAGAACTAGGACCTATGTACTTCCATCAGATGTGGACCTACGAACGATTCATGTCGATTCTGAATGGATACATGAGAAATAAGACATTTCCAGAGGACAGCATGATCGAGAGCTACCATACAGAAGAGAGTGTTGATTGTTGCATAGATTACATAAAAGATACGAAAGCGATCGGTTTACCAGAATCTCGACACGAGGGCAGATTGTCTGGGACAGGTACCATTGGAAAGAAAAGATTCATTGATGAGGACAACCAAGAACTGGAGAAAGCACATTCAAGTGCTCTACAACAACTTGCAATTACGGAGCCATTCATCGTGGAACACATAAAACAGATTAGTGAAGAAAATGATGGTCGGTCCGATGATTGGGTCCTCAATGAGCAAAAGTGTTGTTTCCCATCTTGGTTAAAAGAACATGGGCATCTATTTGAAGACGATGCAGTAATGACCAGATTAGCGTCCGACCCATCAAGTAATGTCACCTCATGGCAAGCATACGAAATTAATGGGTACACCTTTTATACCAAGGCAAAAGACAACAAGAGTGTCGCTTATCAAAACAGTGGTGTTCGCATAGATGCGATTGATGCCCGCGGAAACAACAACACTTTCTACGGTTTCATAGAGGAAATATGGGAACTTGACTATGGAGCGAATATCTGTATCCCCTTGTTTCGGTGCCAATGGGTCAAACACCCGAAGGGCGTTACAGATGACAACTATGGGCTGACACTTGTAGACCTTGCCAATGTAGGTTACAAAGATGACCCATGGGTACTCGCTGAGCGTGTTGCACAGGTTTTCTACATAGCTGATCCTATGAATGTAAAGAAGCACATTGTCGTCTCCAGAAAACAAAGAATTCTTGGAGTTGAAGGTGTAGTTGACGTTGAGGATTACAATCAGTATGAGGAATTAGTCTTGTCCAAAGATCATGAAAAAAGAATCAAAAGAACTGAAAGCAGCATTCCTAAATCGGAGAAGCCATGGTTACGTACAGACCGCGAAGGAAGAATTGTTAAAGGATAAATTAGCACTTGTTATTAGTCTGTCTTGATGTATCTCTTGCAAGACTTTATTAATCAATGTCGTTGTAAGACTTCTTAGTAGCACTTCAAATTAAGTCACATTTTGAAGTCATTATTATATTGTATTGGGTTCGATTTCACGTCATTGAAAGCTCACAAGTAAAATCATACAAATACAACAATGCATGATGAATACATCAGTACTTTAGTCTTAGCAAAGACTAAAAGTTCAAATCCATACAATTAAAAGGGTAGGATCGTTCACATCATGACCGTGAATCATCGTGAGGTACAAAGTATGATTAGTATCGATGATGTTGATTCCTAAGAACCTATCAACATAATCCAGCGCATATATGTATGCACTATCTCTGGCCATGTAGGGCGTCATGAATATCTCTCCAAATATTTGTACTGAATTCGTAGATGATGATAGGGTAATGCCAGCTTGCCAACCGCTACGTACTGGACATGGGTGCGGTGTCGTGAATGTCCATCCAATGTTATGCAATATTTGACGTAAGACCTCATGCATACCTTGATCAGCGTGCATGAAACTGTTATACAATGCGTCCTGAATCAATTGGCAAGCAAAACATAACGTGTAAGTACAAGGTTCTTAAAAAACAAATTCCAAAAATAAAGAGTAAGTTTTAGTTACATACAATGGACGATGCATACGATAGTGATATCCGTTTAGGCATTTCGGTGACGGCCATGTTGTTATGTTCTAAGGCTTTAATCTTGAAGTAACTATAGTCTGGGATTACATGTCTTGTTTGAGTTTCTATTTCGATAAGTGCCTTCCTCACGGCATCAGAAGCGGCAACGTGTGGTTGTATTGCAGCAAAAGAATTGACATAGATAATAACTGTATCACCAAGTGTTTGCTCTCGCATGCCCGCAGCATTAATTGATAGAGAAACAATAAACATTCATCGTGATGAAGTCGTTTGTTCATGTCTCACCATTGGAGCTTGTCCAGTCACAGAATATATAACTCGTTCTAACCATTGCATTGGTGAAACCAGCTTCATAATTAACAATGCAAATAATACACATTATTATCATTGTAAAAACAATGACAAATTCAAAAAATAGAATATCTAAGTACATACCACATTTTGACGTAACTCGCGTTGGGTAATGGGCATGGGTTCTTGACCGACAGGGAAGGAAGCACCAACAGGTTGCCCTGGGGGTGATGGCGGAGGGTCTGGGACTGGGGGACCACTGCGAACAGGATGACGACCACCTCCACGGCTGCCATCACGATTAAAAAAGGCAAACCAATTTGCCATTGTTATCCCTAAAATATACACGATATTTTATTTAAAATTTTCTACACAAACTTAAGTCTAACAAAAATTTGCTACACAATCTATTTCTAAATGTATACAAAATTACTACACAATCTTTTTCTAAATTCTACTCCCTTCTATGTAATTTAAAAAACACTAATCTAAGCTAACAAATTTTTTTTAAAAAATCACTTACGTTGGCGGGCAGGGGAGGTCTGGCGGCGCGGGCAGGCGAGCTGGCGGCGGCGCGGCGCGGCGCGCGACAGCCCGCTGGAACCGGCGAGGCGGGACGGCGAGGCGGCGAGAGGCGGCCACGGGACGGGAAGACGGCGAGGCGGCCGGCGCTGGAGCCGGAGCCGGCGGGGAGCACGGATCGAGGCGTCGACGGCGCAGTCCGGCAGCCTGCCGGCGTCGATCCGCTCGCGCAATAGTAGTCAAACACTTAGGAAAAACAGAGTAGTTATAGAGCACTACGCTGGCGGGCGCTTAAGCCCACCGCCAGCACTGATGCACACTGCTGGCGGGTGGCTTAAGCGCCCGCCGGCATAGTGCATTTTGAAAAAAAATCAAAAAATTCGAAATTTGGTCCAAACCTTCTCAAATTTGTCTGAAACTTTCACATCTCTTATAAAATGTGTCAAATTTAAGTTTGAAAATGTGTTATCTCATAAAAAATTGTTGGTTTGAAAAACTTAGTTCAAATTTGACTCTTGGGTGAAACACCTCAAGTGTTATAGGATGTTTCACCCATGAGTCACATTTGAACTAAGTTTTTCAAACAAATAATTTTTTATGGGCACACAAACTTTTTAAATTAAATTTGGAACATTTTGTTAGAGTTGTGGAAGTTTGGGACATATTTCAACAAGTTTGAATAAGATTTTGAATTTTTTGATTTTTCAAAATGTGTCAAATTTTTTGAATGTCTTCTAAATTGACTAAATTTAGAAACTACTAGTTCTTTGTTAGGAAACACACTTCCTAAACTAAATATTAAGAATTTTACTTCACTTGTATAAGTTTCAAACAATTTTGAATTAATTTAGGCAAGATTTCGATTTTTTTGAACAAAATATTCGAAAAAAAATCAAAAAATTCAAAATTTGGCCCAAACCTTCTCAAATTTGTCGGAAACTTTCACATCTCTTATAAAATGTGTTAAATTTAAGTTGGGAAATGTGTTATCTTATAAAAAATTGTTTGTTTGAGAAACTTAGTTCAAATGTGACTCTTGGGTGAAACAACTCAAGTGTTATAGGAGGTTTGACCCATGAGTCACATTTGAACTAAGTTTTTCAAACAAATAATTTTTTATGGGCACACAAACTTTTTAAATTAAATTTGAAACATTTTGTTAGAGTTGTGGAAGTTTGGGACATATTTCAACAAGTTTGAATAAGATTTTGAATTTTTTGATTTTTCAAAATTCACAGCGCTGGCGGGCGCTTAAGCCACCCGCCAGTACTGATGCACACTGCTGGCGGGTGGCTTAAGCGCCCGCCAGCACAGATGCTCACCGCTGGCGGGTGCCTTAGGTCACCCGCCAGCACAAATCCTGCCTATATAAGCCCGCAACACGCCGAAATTTTCAAAGTTTGACGCGGAATTGGAACGACGCCGGGAGGCTGCGAAAATTTCCCGCGCCCCCCGCCGCCGCCGTCAGCTCCGCCATCGTCGTGCACGCTGGCCGCCTCCTCCCTCGAGCGCCGGCCTCCTCGCGTCGCGCCGTCGCGTCCTCGAGGACCGCCGCCGTTCTCCCGCCGCGTCGTCGTGTCGTCTCCCGCCGTCGCGCCGCCGTCCGCCCCCTCTTGCCCCGGCCGCCTCCGCCCTCCGCGCAGCTCGGGATGGCCGCCTCCCTGCCCGCCGACGACGATGCGGCCCCCGCCGGCCCGCAACCACTGCCGCCGACTAATGCGGACGGAGGATCCGGGGCCGGGGACAGGGCCGCCGGCGCCGCCGCCGCCGCCCCCCATGCGGCCCCTGCCCTGGACGGGGACGGGGCCGCCGGCACCACCGCCGCCGCGCCCCACGCCCAGGACGTGGACGGGGCCGCCGGCGCCGCTGCCGCCGCCGCCGCGACGGCTCGGGGTTCGTTTTTTTAATTTTGTTGCTAAATTTTGTTGCTCCGGATTCATTTTTCTATGTGTTAAAAAATTTAGATATGTATAAATATAGATATAAATATAGATATGTATGAATATAGATATGAATATATGGAAAGTTCAAACATATTTATGGATTTTAAATATAGAAATGTAAATTCATATCTATATGGAAAATTCAAACATATTTATGGATTGTAAATATAGAAATGTAAATTCATATCTATATGGAAAATTCAAACAAATTTATGGATTGTAAATTAAGAAATGTAAATTCATATCTATATGGAAAATTCAAACATATTTATGGATTGTAAATATAGAAATGTAAATTCATATCTATATGGAAAATTCAAACATATTTATGGATTGTAAATTAAGAAATGGAAATTCATATCTATATGGAAAATTCAAACATATTTATGGATTGCAAAATATATGTACAATTATTTGTGTTTATCAATTATGTCTGAAATTATATTTTATTAATTAATCAGTGGTAATCTGAAAAACAAACATGTGAACAACATATTTTGTTAATTACAGTGTGGAATCCTCAGAGGATTCCAGTGATTTTAATGGAGACTATGAAACTCCACCTGAGTACGAACCAAGCGTACCGCGGCCACGCAGGCGTCTAGAAGATGAAGATCTTGACTACGAACCAAGCGGAGATAATGAGGTCTACATGCACATTCAGTACGAATAATGTCTGTTGTTCAAATTTAGTTATACTGAAAATGATGTTTTCCCTGTAGAACGATGAGAGATCCCCGCGACGACGTCATCGTAGAGCACCTACCATTGTTGTCCAAGAGGCAGAAGGTTCAGGACCACAACCTTCAGGTACTACTGTTTCTAGTAGTAACCCGAAAAGGAAACGTGGGCAACGAAGGAGAAACCAGATCCCTGATAGAGGACAACTTGTGATAGAACAATTGGGTGACAAAGGCGAGCCCATTGAACCTGAGAACATAGGTGCTAGATTTCGGAACATCGTTGGTGCAATTGTCAAGGACATCATGGCACCCTGGATCACAACTGATAATTGGAAGAAGGTGCCTAAGGCTACAAAGGATGTATTGTGGGCCAAAGTGAAAGAAAAGTTCCTTTTTCCGGAAGGCACAGAGAATGAAGGTAGAAAGTATGCTGAGGGCTTTTGTGGAAGAACTCTCAGAAATTGGAGGTCTGTGCTTAACACTGAATTTGTTAAGAAAGACAAGAATGCTAGGGATGTGTATGGAAACATCCCGCTAGATGTGTGGGAAGAATTCAAAGAACAGAAGAGAACAGAGGAAGCTCTAGCTCAGAGTCTCCAAGCTCAGGAGAAGGCTAAGAAAACTGCTGAGAACCCACATCACTTGGGTTTGGGAGGATATGCTGCCAAGTTAGCAAAATGGAGGCAGGAGGAAGAAGAAAGGAGGGTAGCTGGTTTACCAGAGTTGTTTGAAGGCATGGATGAGCGCAGCAGGAATTGGTGCCTTGCTCGAATTCCTATAGTGAGACCTGACGGCACGGTGACATTCGAGAAGCCCACAACAGAACAGATCTATGAGAAGTTGGGAGAGCTCGCCGAAATGCAAAAGAAAGGTCTTTTCGAGCCTGACAGGGAGAACGATATGCTAACCACCGCGATCGGTACCCCTGAGCACTCTGGGCGTGTTCGAGGGATGTCATCTACCTTGCCATGGGGTAAAGCATTTGTTGAACACCGGTCAAGCTACAAGAAGCGGGACCGTTATAAGAAGGGCCTTGAAGACAAGATGAGAGAAATCGCCAAGCAAGAGTTGTTAGGCTTCTTCGTAAGCCAACAGATTTCTGCCGCACAGAGTGCACAGAATGCATCTGATGGTCCAAACTTGCAGCTTGCTGGCCTCCTTCCAAACTTGCAGCTTGCCCATATCGGAACCGTCGTGCCTCCAAGTAGTGCGGGTTCTATTGCAAACGCCACGTATCCTGTCGATGAAATTAGAGAGGATACACCATGCAAGTTGGTTATACCTTATGGAAGAAAACAAGATAAGTTTCGAGAGGTTGCAACAGCCATGGCACTATCGGGTCATGTGTTTCCGAATCCACCACCGGCAGAGTACGCATGGGTGCAAGTTGTATCGGTGTCTGATGAGGGGATCGAGCTTCTCAGTGATGCGAGGAACCAATACATACTATGGCATCGCTGAGATATCATTCTTAATGCATCACTAAATCCCTCGCAACCTAGCCAAGAACGAGTACCCCTCCCAGATTCAGACCCTAGCCAAGCCCTCCAAGATTCTAATGCTGCAGTCGTCGAGAACACGAAACAACCTACAAATGGGTGTTGAGCAGGGAGGTAACAATGAGAACGACATTCCAAGGCTATCACCCGTCCAAGAAACTCTCGATGAAGGGGCATTAGCAGAATCTGCAGACGACGTGGATAATTTTCTAAGGTCATCGTCTCCTACGCCATCTCCACCTACCAAGAGGCCAGCAACAATACGACGTATGATAGCCTCACATGAACCAAAGAAGGTCACATCAGATGCTGACATGTTCTTCAAAGCACTCAAGAATAAAAAGAATGTAAAATCCGGTGCAACTACTAGGAGCCGCCGTAAGCAAAAGGAGGGGCTTGGAGATTTTATTGGGTCGGATGATGTCCCCGACAGGTATGAGCATGGCAAACCATTCTTGCATTCGTGACAACTGAGCGAGGGGCCACAGGAACTGAAAAACCTGCACCAATGGATCATGAACGCCATGAAGGAAGGCATAAACTCTATCATCGCATCTGTCCCAACATGGGTGTTCGGTACCTCTCAAGTGAACAAGCTTGTAATTGATTTCCAGGATTTGCACGCGATGTACCGTCGTGAACGCCTCAACGTGAATCTCATCACCGCTTGGTGCATGTAAGCCAACATGCATGTACCATACTATATCTTTTTCAAATTCATATGTATTTTTGGTAACCATCCTAAGCGATCTATTCTGCAGGATGCAAGCGTTGGATGAAAAGAAGACAATTGGGAGGTGGAGTGTAGCATAGTGTGACCCGCAGCAAATATGTGAGGCGGAACACAAGTTCGTAATGACTGAAAGGGTAAGAAAGAAAATCGAAGAACAAGCACAGACACCAGAGGAGAAAGATCTTATGATAAAGAAATATCATACATCCTTCAGTCATGCGGTGTCTGTATACATTGGAAAAAGAATGAAGAAAATGCAGCATAAGGAGAGTATCATGTGTGCTTACAATTTTAAGTAAGTTCGTTCTAATTACTAGATATATATAAATAGATATATTATGTGGTTTATTTATATTTATTATTTAAATATAATGCAGAGACCATTTCATTGCCCTCCACATCTGTCCGAAGCTAGGAGATGCAATGGTCTACGACTCATTACACTATGAAGAGGATTCTTACAGACCATTCATCGACATTGTAAAAAAGTAAGACAACCCATTGCAATAATTAATAATGTGTGTTTCGGCTAAATTTGTATTACTAACTTTTATCTTTGCATCCTTAAAGTGCGTATCGGCTATACATAAGGAATGGTGGGGAGCACCCTTCAAATAAGGATACATTGTTGATACGACATGCTAAATGGGTAAGAACATAACAACTTGGTTTTTATCAGAGTGTTGTACACTTTTGTTAATAATTTCTGATCATTTTTTATTTGTTTGCAGTGCTACAAGCAACCTCCCGGCACTGTGCTATGTGGATATTACGTGTGCGAGGTCTTGAGAAATAATGGGAGGTACCGAACGAATCCTCAAGACGTAAGTCTCTTGTTGTTTGTGCAAATTATCTTCCTATAATGGTAATGTATTTAGAATCTTTATTTATTGTGTGTACGTGCACAAATGCCTACCATCGAGGGATCATGGGGGAAGCTGGGTGACAAGCAAATCGACAACATTTGTGCGGACATGGCGAGGTTCATCCTACATGAGATTTGCCATGAGAAAGGCGTATTCTTCGACAAAGAAGGAGTGTTGATTGTGGACGAGCGCGAACATTTACGTAGATGGGCCGGGTTTAATTGAAAACTAGTATTATCTATTCGACATGTTGGATGTTGATTATCTATTACGTACAATGTTTTCTGATAACGTGACTTATGTATTATAATATACTAGTTTGAATTATGTGGTTATGTGGTATTTGAATTTGGCGGTCAAATACAAATAATAATAATTTCACGTGAATTTAGTATACAAATACAATTAATAATAAATACCAGTGAATTTAGCGGGCAAAATCAGATAATAAACAAAAATATAATAATAAATGATTAATGTGAATTATATACAAATAATAAATGATTAATGCGAATTATATAATAATAAATGGTAAATTGGAAAAAACATTTCGCTGGCGTGCGGCTTAAGCAACAACCAGCACAGATGGACTCTATGCTGGCTGGCGTCATAAGCAACCGCCAGCACAGAAGGACTCTGTGCTGGCGGGCGGCGTAAGAACCCGCCAGCACAGATGTCCTCTGTGCTGGCGGGCGGCCTAAGTGCCCGCCAGCATAGATGTTCTCTGTGCTGGCGGATAGGGCAACCGCCAGCACAAAGGGCCATTTCTACTGGCTCAAGGTCGCTGGCGGACGCTCTACCCGCCAGCAAAGACCGGTTTTAGCCGCCAGCACAAATCGTTTCTGGCCTAGTGAATATTATAGATATAACGTATGTCTAGAATCTAGATGTATAATAGTATCTATGAACATAAAAAAAATCTCAACACAGTTTGGATAGTTTGGAACGGGTGGAGTACATATATTTGATTCTGATCTCCAAACCAAGTGCTCAAGCTACATGTACCAACCAGTTCAATCCAAAATTCTAAGATGATAAATTAATAGAGGTAGGAAAAACACTTGCACTTCATGAGCAGATTCCCCTAGACTTCATACTTGAAAATACATGTCAGCTATAATTATTTTGTTTAATCACGCCCATCGGAATTCAAACTCGAGACTAAGGCGGTTGGGTAGGGCTAGCTGGAGTGGAATGGATGATCTTATCTGACCGGATCGTGTTGCACAAAATTCAAAGCAGTATACAAATGAATGCGTGATAGTGTAATCGAAAGGTAGTCTGTTATATTTCTTACTCTGTTTTAACTGAAGTGAGTAGATCAGAGGAAGCTCCAACCTATTTTTTATAACTCCAGAACCACTTAATTCACTCCCACGGGGAGTTAAACCCATTAGGTACTACTCAAGTGCTCCAACCGCTAAGCCAGCTGACCTTTCGCTATATTTCTTACTCTTACTCTTGTCACAAACATAAGTCCATAAGAACATCGATTTGATGTCATAAATATTGATACTTTTCTTTATAAATTTAGTCCAAGTTGAGAAAAAATAATTTAGGACAATCCTAAAACGTCATTCTTTTTGGGATGGAGGGAGTATGTAACTTTAGCAAAGTATCTATGAAAATGCATCATCATGTGTTGTGAATCAATGCGGAACTTTTTGACTGAACTCAACCAGGGCCGTCCCGGCGAAAATCGAGGCTCTGTACGAAACTTTAAAGTAGGCCTACTAGTCTAACAAATTAGAGAAATAAAATAACATCTATTGTATAATACACTATATAGAAACTTAATATATCCATATCTTCTTTCTAAGATTGAGTTAAATCCTCTAATCTTTGCCTTTTTTTTACGTTTTTTAGAACCCGGTTCATATTTTCTAAGCCGAATTGTAGAAGATATGGTTTGGATCATGAAACACTAGACACCTAGATCAATTGGTCTATATATGTACAAAAGATGAAAATGACAAATTTAAGGGTGATTCACATTAATCAACTTATCAACATTCAAAAAAGTCAAGAACTAGTCTATATGATAAATTGAAGAAAACAAATACAGTGTAGCTCGTCCAGCTTAATTGATTGTCTTCGGTTTAGTACATGGAACTAGGGCAGCAGGCCAATCTTGAGGACTTAACTTGAAGGAACATACGTCCAATTTGATGGTTTTAGGCTTCAGTTTGAGCGATCACGGCGAGAATACGAAAACGAGGTGGTGACGAACGAGAATACGAAGACGAGGCGGTGGCGGACGAAAAGAAGCGACAATTTGCTTTGTCCCCGAGTGCAAAGTGCAAAGCAATAGGATTAGTATTTGAGCCAAAGATTATTAAACCTGATGAGATGCGTTAGAATTTGAGCCCCCAGAAAATTGGGGGCCCTGTCCGGTCGAACAAGAGGTTGCACGCCCACAGGGACGGGCCTGACTCAGCACGGGAAGCCCACAGAGAGTGGAACCTGGACTTGCTAGGTGCTAGTGAGATGCTCTAATCACTATGCTAGAGGCCCTTACACAATCAATGCCAAACCTATCATACATTGGACTAATTAGAAAAGTTTGATAAAAAACCTTACATTTTTACTACAACTAATTAATTCTCTTTTGAAACAAGCATGTGAATTGTCACACGACATGCTAGCAAAAGAGGTAAATCTTAAATTTTTTTTATAAAGAAAACATAAATATCTAACCCTCAATTAGATAGACTCTACTCACCATTAACAATAATAAATACCCTATTAATTGTATTTATAAAAGTACTCACATCGTCTTTTGCCTAAAATATTTTGAATATAATTAACTCTTAAAGCAATATAAAAAGTATCCACCTATTTTATTATACAAAATAATATAAAGTAATAACCACAAAATTTGTATCTAAATAGATGTTGACTGTCAAATTTGGTACACCTAGCTATGAGTTTACCGTCAGTATTGGCACTGATTTGATATCCTAACTAATGGTACTAACCCTCTTGATATAACAAGTTCGCATTCGCATGTGGTTTTTGGAGTATATTGTTTACGCAGGATTTAAGGGCTTAAAGGAACACTTTCGGGTAAAGTTCATCGAGCGCTTTGTGAGAAGATCATAAAGCCCGACACAAGTCAAGACACGAAGTGAATACGACTCCAAATGACCCAAGGGCCAAAGCATGAAGTTGTAAAACTCCAGGAACCTGAACAGAAGATGCAGAAACTTGCGCGACAAGTACCCTTATCTAAACCACGGAGAAGACGACGTCAAGGGCCCACATGAAGAAGAGTGTAAATCAACAATTGGACGAGAAGCTTCGGGGAGCGAACTGGGGGCCAAACCGGGCCGAAATGGTCCTAGGTCGGTCGGCCCAACCCCTTTTCGTGCCGGTTCGACCCCCTTTGGATGAGAGTTTCCTCGGTCTATTTATAGCTCCTATCCCGAAGGGCCGCCGCATCCCTTCATCAGAGAGCCGCCAAATCGAAGGAGACACGCCGAAGGAGCCGACGGCCGCCGCAAGTCCTCGAGGTGCCTAGGAGATGGCCTAGGCTATGCCCTAGCCGCCATGGTTGGCCCTGCGTGGTGAAGCCATGGTGGAGTTCTGGAGTCATGCCTTGAATTCATCAAGGCAATTGTACATTCAACATTCGATGGTGATATAAATCATATCTTTTTCTTACTTTGATCTACTTCGATGCATGCTTATTCATATGTCTAGCTGAGTTTAGTTTGGTTTCTCATCTTGGCCGGAGCGGCAACTAGAAGACGGTAGGCTAGGGTTACCTTTGGTCGTGTATCTTTATGGCTAGTGAATGTGATCCATACATCTTTTCGTGTTTGTATGTTAAATCTTTATGCAATCAACGCTTCATATTGGTTAGTTCAATAGATTAGATGGTAAACCCTAAAACAAACACAAATATATCCCAAAATTAATTCACATCTCAGTTTTTCGTGGGGTCAAACATTCTCAAGTTTGACTAAAAATCATCTATAGAAACTATTCTTCACAGTGGTAGTGCTTTCGATTAATAATTGTTTTATCTTTCTCTCTCCCAAACTTCACCGAAACTAGTGGTTTCTTCCCAATGGCAAATTAATGATTTGTTGTGCATTGGGTCAAGAGTAGACATAATTTCTCTATGAGGAAACCATTTCTATGATTTGTGCTCTCTTTCCTTATTAATTAGGTTGTCATATTGCTTAGTTGATAAGCTATTTAATAAGAATAGAAACTAACATTAATACTCCATTAGGAGTGGCCTAAGGATAAGGTGACGAGAGAACCGTACACGATACGGTTGCCTAATTTTCTTCCTAGGAAAACTTGTTGTCTTGTTAATAGCAAAGTCTACTGTATACTTTGGCCGTATGTACACTAACTGGCAATGCCGACTAGGTGGCGCTGGAGAAGAATAATATTCTTCGAGCAAGATTGACAGAGAACGAGAGGCCGACCTTGACATGTATGAAGACCCCGCCGTATACCAGGTCATGTATCAGGTCGCCGACAACGAGGAGGACACGACGACGATCGTCCGTCGTCCATCCAGAACCGCCGGATATTTTCCGGTGGTCATCCGGTCCGGTGCGGTACGGTCGCCGCCGTCGCCGTCGTCGCCGACTAGCGTGGCGGCACGCAGATGGACCGCGCGCGGGACGGGAATCAGTTGATCGATCGACCTCCAAGCTGGGAACGCGACGCCGCCGTCGTGACTGACTGACTGCTCTGCTCGCGACGGGGGGCGGAAAAACATGGTGTCTGTTCCGGGCTTCCGGCACGGCGATAGTTCTCAGGATTGCAACTTCGGAAGAGGCGTCGTCAGCAATTTCTTTCTACTAGGGCGATAGGTCTAGGACGACGACGAGATGAGATAGGGCGAGCGAATTAGCTGCAGTTCGGGATTGGCAAGCTTCCCCACATGCACGCGTCGCGGTCGGCGGTCGCTGTCGACCGACGACGCAGCAAGCAAGCAAGCAGCAGTACACGCCGCCGTCGTGCACGGCGTGATCATCCTCGTCCTCTCCATCTCCTACGGTGTGGTCCTCCGGCTACAGTCGAGTTGTTTGTGACTGGATCGATGCTGCCTCCAACTTTGACGACCTTCCGCGCACCGCGTGCAAGCTCGCGATCCATGATCCCCGTGAACCACCGGCGGGCGACGTACAGCATCCGCCGCCGCCGGCCGTCTCTTCGTCGATCTCTGTCTCTAACCCCCGTGGCAGGGCTTAACCTACCGTCGTACTGGCTGTTCCTCCGCTAATTCAAGCCTCTGCCTCCCTAATGATCTCTAACATGTGCATTTCTTTTATTTCTAGCTCTTGAGAATTCTAGAGTGGACTGTCAGATCTGATAATTTGTCAGTTCAGGTGTTTTAAACTGGACGGTGTGATCCGGACAAAGTAATCCAGTACTCCAAGTCTCCAATCAGCTGAATCATGCATCTCCTGATATGGAGGCTGATGATTAGGGTAGAGTTGTTGCTGTGATGTGGACATGTGGTACACAACCTGCAGGAAACATCTTCACCATTCTTTGGCAAATACTGTAGTACTGTATGTCCATACTCCATAACCATCATTGGTTTATGAAGATCGCAAGAGAATTTCAACAAAATGTCTGCTCAGTATCCAATGGCCCGCCAATGTGCATGCATATGGGCCGCCGGGCTAAGTACAAAGCCCGCCTTCGCAAAGGCCCAAACTAATAGCCCACGCATAAACCGCAAGTCCCACCCACCACCATATTCTACGACGGTCCATCCAACTTGGCCTGACACGACACAACCCAACCCATGAGCTCCCCACCTGCTGCTCTCGTCTCATCGCCGGCGGCGAGCCCGCTGCCGCCGTGGCGCCATCTCCGCCGCCGGCTCGTCCCCAGACCCGCGTGCGCTTCCAGGCCATCCTGCGACTTACCACGTGGCGCCAGCGCGCGCTACAGCCGGCAGCCGCAGCCGCGCCTCGTGGCCGAGCAGTCGCATCCTCCTTACCCGCCCGCCGCCGCTGGCGCCCTCCGGAGGGACGCGGAGACGGGGCTCGCGCTACTCCTCCTCGTTCTCGCTGCGGTATGACGCCTCTCCTTGCCCTTGGGCATGTAGCCTGTGGATTTTGCCTTCGTCTTTTCTGGTGCTGGGGAGTGGGGAGCGGTGAGTCGAGCAGTAAGCAGACTGTTTGATGCGAGTTCTGACCTCCTCTTGCGGTATGAACGGGGGGGGGGGGGGGGGGGGGGGTTTTTCCCGCCACGGATTTAAGCAACCAATTTTAGGTTGGAGCTACAAATTTTGATCTCACTGTTATTTTGAATGGGTGGTTCGATTTTTGGGTGCTTTGTTGTAGTCACAAATAGTCATTAGTAACTGTAAAAGAAAGAGAAGTCATCATTTAAGTGACAATAGGATAGCAAAATGCATGATAGCGCTTGATTAAAATCAACTGTAGCTGCCGCAGCTGCCTGGACAGAATTTGAACCCAATTTGAGTTGGACATTGTAATTTCATATAAATTCTGCATTTGTCATTATCTACAATCAAATTTCATCCTAATGCTTGCGCGACCTGGAATTTACTCTACTCTGCTGACCCTAATTTCAGGTGATGAGCTGCTTTCTGTCACTGACTGTCTTATCGTTTTCAGCATGCAGAGTGAGGGAATTATCTAAATAATTATAACTATTTTTTATAAACAACGAAGCACACTTATGTGAAACAGATTGTTCTTTTTTCTTTTTTTGCATCAGGCTCTGCATAAGTTGGAAGCAGCAGCAAATAAATTGGCAAAACTAGTTGCAGAAGAGGCACCTGGAACTCTATCTTCACTAAAGCTGTCCTTCTTGGAGGTCAATGATTTAACTAGCCAGCTAAATAACCTTAGGTAATACATTTGATAAGCTCTCCAAATTTTAGCTGCAGGATGGTGTTTATATTGTTTCTCCTTCTGCTTCTATGCAGGAAGAGTCTCGCAATAAGTAGATTTGGGAAGCAGGCTAGTAACAAAGCAAGTTCTCGGACTGGATGGCCAAAACCGAGAAATACATGAATTAATCTGCAAGTGAAATGTCAGTCCCAAATCCTGAGTCTATTATTCCTCCCTAAATTCTTGATCAAATCATACATGCTTTCTCGCTGTAGTCCTGCACATTTGCATAAACATGAAACGCCCTGAGCCCAGAACTTTCCGCAAAGGATTGACTTTGTTGACTAGGAGATGTTTTTTTTTTGTTCCATCATTGTAAGTTGTACATAATATGTGACAAACACGCATTTACAACTTTGATGACAATTTCTTGAGGCCTTCTTCAAAGCTCTTCATCTTTGGTGGGGTCGATAGGTTGGCTAATAAGGTAACCCTTGCTGTTGAGACCAGATCTTTGCACTCTGATGTGGAAGGATCTATCGTCCATATCTGGACCTCCCAAACCTTCAACAATGCAGAAAGTTTTAGATTCAATGTTTGAGCCAGAAGTTGCACAAATAACAGATACCCATATTCTGAAAATGAAAAAAAAAGATAGTTGTACAACTGGCAAGCTATGTACATATTGGTTGTTGGTAGTGCCACACACGACATATGGCAGAGAAACGATGACCGACATCCATGTCGTTTCTGCTAATTATGCTTTTTTGGTAACAATTTCTGCTAATTATGTTTTTGGTAACCAATTTCTGCTAATAATATTTGATGGACACTGAAATTGAAGGGATGGATCATGGGATTGCAGGAGCCCCATACGGCACTGGAGGGCTTGGACGATGCTGCACGTCAGAGGAGACGGCGGCTATGCTGAAAAGGCCAACTTGTGCAGCCGGGCTAATAACATTTCCAACAAAAAACTGACCCGGAAAAACCTGGTCTACGTTTCAACTTTTGCCGCTATGGTAGCCAAAGCAAATGTGAAAATCTGGTAGTTGAAACTACGGCTCTCAAGCGATTTGATTTATCGCTAACCTATGTCCTATTGATCTTCCCGGAAGGATCTATGTAATGTAAGACTATCCACAGCAGCCACACCCATAGGCACCTTCAAATCCACCATATGAGGGAGGAGAGAGAAGAATCCCATCCCCCAAAGAGCAACGCCCACAGCAGTCCACACCCATCCCCTCCTCCATCCTACCGTTGGCTCGCGGGACAGGGCCGCGGCAGCCACGCCGGCGCGCTCCTACTCCGCTCGCCGGCCCTGCTCCGGCGGCCTGGGGCGGCGGAGAAGGAACGAAGGGAGGCACAGAAGTGGGCGGCGGCCGGGGCGAGCACGGAGACGGCGGCGGCCGGGGCGAGCACGGCGAGGGCGGCGATCGGGGCGAGCACGGCGAGGGCGGCGACCGGCATCGAGCGCGGCGGTCTCCCATGGCGGTCGGCGCGTCTCCCCTATCTCGCCGGCGGCTCTCCCCACGGGCGGATCGAGCAGTGGCGCGGCGTTGACCCACATGAGGCCGCCCGCCGTTCGTCGATCCGCCACCCGGGCGAGGAAGGCGAGGAGGAGGTGGTGGCGGGCGGCGTGGAAGGCGAGGAGGAGGTGGTGGCGGGAGGTGCGGAAGGCGAGGAGACGGCCGGGACCTCACCGGCCGGCGCCGGATCTGCCGCCGCAGAAGGAGGCGGGCGCGGATCGGGGGCGACGGGCGCGGGGGTGGATCGAGAGGAGGGAGGTTGGGATGGGGGAGAGGAGAGAGATACCTGGGGATGGGGGAGAGGAGAGCCGGATACCCTAAATGGGGATGGGGGTGAGGAACCTGCTACAGTTGCCAAAGTTCCCTCATTTTGAAGGTGAGGGAGGGGACGGGACCTGCTGTGGACGGTCTAATAGGCTAATCGCAGCTGCGCATAAATTTGTACTGAAAAAAATTCAAAAAAGGAGCATTCGCTGTATGATTTGCTGAAAAAATGAACACGCGAGATGGACTGAGCGGCCGGTACCTGGATTTTGCGGCCGAGCTGGATGGGTTTGGCCGTGGCCTGGACGAGGTTGCCGAGCTGCGCGGGCCCGACATGGTTGATAGACAGCTGCACGCCGGCGAGCCTCTGATAGCCTGAGGCGACGTAGCAGCCGATGCTCGCGGTGACCTCCGCCATGAGCGCCGACACGCCGCCATTGAGCCGGTCGAAGGGCTGTTCGCGCGCCGCACCCGGGTCGGTACGTCGGCTCACCTCGTCAGTAATCACGATCGGGAGGGGGAAAAAGATCTAATCGGCGGCGGGCGGGCGTACCTGGCAGCAGGTCTCGGTGACGGGGAGGCGGCCGGCGACCTCCCGCGCGGTGACGCGGGTGAACTCGAAGCCCAGCGCATGCAGCGCGTTGTCCACCTTGAACGGCTTGGTGGTGGCGTCGCCCGCTGCTGCCGGCGGCGGAGGAGGATCGCTTGCGCCGGCGCCGGCCCATCTCTCTAGTCTCGGGTATCGGCTGCAGTCCGGTCCTTTGGTCCGGGTATGTGAAGGATTATAAGCCGGCGGCACAGAGCCACAGAGAGAGAGGCGGGCGGGCAGGAGACGTTGCCAAGTTGGGTTGGATCTTGGCTTGGTGGTGCCTAGCTGGATTGGTAATTAATGTAATTGTAGATCCAGCCCAACGTAAACGTCAGGCGCAGTCGCGCGGCGGACGGCTGTCATCATCAACGGGCCTATAGACTATAAATGCGCTTCTGGGCTTTTTCATGGGCTCGAAGTTGCAGTAGGGCGTTGTGGAACCAGCAGAACTTTGGCCTTCCTAAAAAGCCCATCATTTTGCTTCGATTTGTTTGCATGAAGTCCATCCAGCTAGACTCCCCACAGCAACATGATCCTTTTGTTTTTGTTTTTTTTTTGGAAAAAAGAGTACTTTCTGTTAGCGCGTGTAGATGTTATCTGACCGATTCTTCAGGTTTTGGTAGTTAAGCTCTGACGGTTTCTTTCTTTCCGTTAGACTGTCAGCAGCGATCCTCTATTTTCGGACGCCCAACAGTTCCTGAGTTGTATAAAGCCTGGCCGAGTTGATCAATGCAAATTGTCAATCATTCTCTCCCATTCTTTCACGGCTTAACCTTCGATCCTACTTCTCCACTGCTCTCTTCTTCATTCCCATGGTGCACAACCCTTCTTCCTCTTCCTCCCGTGCTTCCGGCGCTGGATGGACTTCTTGCATATATACATATGCTTAGATACATAGCGAAAAGAATGTATCTAGAAAAATCAAAACGATAAATATTATGAAACGGAGAGAGTACTAGCTAGCTCGTCGATGCTCTCATACCGAGGGGCGGACAGAAGGGTAGGGCAACTAGGGCCCTGGCCCTAGTCGCTGGCCCGCTTTTTCCACACTGTAGCATACTGTAGCACAAAATTGAGCCCATTTCCTATACTGTAGCTAATGTCGGCCCTAGGCGTCGACGTGACCACAGTCCGCCACTGCTCATACCCGATCAATATGATCACTACTAGCAGCAGCACCTAACAAAGCAGTGCGCGGCCCATATAATTATTTGCAATTTTGCATAATAAATATATGTGTGCGCGCACGGCCAGCCAGTGTGCGGAGCGAGTACTACGCGGGCGTGTACATGCCACACGATTTGGGGTCGTGGATTCGCTTGGAGACCTGCCTACCGCGCCGCCCGGCCGGCTGCTGTTGAAAAGCTAGCGCAGATACCTGTCACTGCCGAACTGAAGAATAACACGAGAAAAAAAAAGTGTTGTGCAACGGGGGGGCTTTCAAGCTCCACCTGAACACTGCGAGATGTCAGGTTTGAATCCTGGCCGATAGTCTTCTCCCCAAGGAGACTAACCAGCTGCGCTACGCAGCTTCTCAGAATAACACGAGATGCAGGGACGATGACGACCACCTCGCAATGGAAGAAGTTTATCATCACTCGCTAACTATAAATGCAAAACGTCGTCTTAGCAATAACAAGCAAAGAGTATAACTAGTAGCAGAACACGATCAATCTACGCTTGCTAATTACATACTCTGGATGACTACTCACGGCAAAATCTTTGCCGAGAGGATTTAGCCTTTGTCGAGAGGATCGGGCACACGGCAAACGTGTGGTTTCCCGCAGTGAACTACTACGCCACCATATTTAGGCACTTGACTTTCGAATCTTTTACTAGTTTTTACAATTTTCTTTTTAATTTCCTTCTCCGAACCAACTCAATGGGCATCTTTGCCCATCTCATTGCATACTATAAATGTGTGTGGTTTCTATACTTTTGGTCAAAGTTTAAAAAAATTGACTTAGGACAAAATGTTACTAATGTGTCCCAAAAGGTTATTCGAGTATGCTCACTTTACAGCCTAAGTCCCTGACAAAAGGGATTAAGTGTGGCATTTCTGATCCACCATGACGTGTCTAGATAGCTTTTCGTTTTTAGGGTTTAGAGTTTTTTAGGCTTCCTAGGTGGCCGATCTAAGATCCTGCGGCATCGACAATGATGAAGAGATAGCTTGTAAAAATGATGTATATAGAAAGCTCAAAACGAATAGTAGTAATTCGAAATTAAGGGAGTAACATTTTCTTTCTTACTTATCTCCACTACTAGAAAAGGGGGCTTCCGTCCCGGCCATCAGTACCGGGTGTTTTGCCCCCGGTACTGATGTCCACATCAGTACCGGGTGGGAAGGGAGGACCCCAACGCGCCCTCTGAGAGCCACATCAATACCGGTCCGTGGCTGGAGCCGGTACTGATGTGGCACATCAGTGCCGGGCAGTGGCCAGCCCCGGCACTAATGTGGAGCTACCACATCAGTACCGGGTCCATCCACGGACCGGTACTGATGTGGGCAACATCAGTACCGGTGCCTGCCACAGACCGATACTGATGTGGAGCGGCTCACATTAGTACCGGCTCGAGCCACGACCCGGTACTAATCGCTCCGCGTATAAAACTGCCAGTCTTCTTCTTCCTGTAGCCCGAGCCACTCACTCACTCTTCCCCATCTCCATGGCGCCCTAGAGGAGGTTTTGCCGGATTTACGACGATTCCTCGACGATTTCACCTATTGAAGTGGTGTAGAGGTTAGTTACTTCATCCTCCCTCGATATATGCAACTTATTTCAGGTTTTAATGGTTGAAATATGAGTATTTTGTGATATTTAAAATGAGCTAAAGATGGGGATTTTTTCTTATTTCCATGCATTAATGTGTATATTCAATTAGAATGTTGTAGAGGTTAGTTGGATGAGATGTTGTATGTGATGGTAGAATTTTTTTAGTTTTATCTATTTGAACATATGATTTACTTTTTCAAATTAAACTAGCATTAAATAATATTTTAGAAATGATAGTTAAATTAATTCTTGAAATAATATTTTAGAAATAATACTTTTAGATTCCATTAAATAATATTTTAGAAATAATACTTTTAGAAATACTTGAAATGCTAGAGTTAGTTTAGAAATATTAGAAATTTGTCTACAGTTACTCTTCTGGAAATATGAAACATCGGTTAATTAGCATTGATTTTATTTAATTTTTCATATATATGTCGCACTTTAAATTTCTGTAAGGCGGTCATTTAAGTTTGTCGTATTGTGTATTGTGGGTTGGATATGAACACCGGGTGATTTTTTGGTGATACTTTGTAGATGAATCGGCAATGGATGTACTCGGACAAGAGAATCTCCATGGAATACATTAATGGGTTGCATGAATTTCTAGATGTGGCGGAAGCAAACAAGCCCCCGTCTGGTTTCATTATTTGTCCATGCAAAAAGTGCAATAATCTGAAGGATTACTCATCGATAAAGAGTCTTCACGACCACCTATACAAATGGGGATTCATGCCGAATTATTTTGTTTGGACAAAGTATGAGGAAAGGGGGTCATAATGGAAGACGATGAAGAAGAAGATGATCAGATTCCAGATTGGACTCAAGAAGGTGCCTTTGCAGATGATCCAATGGGAGAGGATTACATGGGTGACACTCAAGGAGCTGCTCCGGCCGATGAGCCTCTCGACGAACTCGGTGAGATGTTACGCGGTGAAAAGGAAGATTACGAAAATGTGAAGGAGTCCAAGAAGTTTGAGCGTATGTTGGAAGATCACAAGAAACCGTTGTACCCAGGTTGCAAAGAGAGGCAGAAGAAGTTGGGTAGCACACTGGAAATGTTGCAATGGAAGGCTAGACATGGACTTTCAGACAAGGGCTTCGATGATTTGATGCAGATCGTAAAGGATATACTTCCCGAGGGAAACGAATTACCAGCGTCAACATATGAAGCTAAAAGGGTTGTTTGTCCTCTGGGTTTGGAGGTACAAAAGATACATGCATGCCCTAATGATTGTATCCTCTACTGAGGTGACGATTATGAGAAATTGGAGGCATGTCCTGTGTGCGAAGCGAAGCGTTATAAGATCCCACGCAATGAGGGTGATGAAGTTGAGGGGGGTAAGAAGAAGAAAATTCCTGCGAAGGTAATGTGGTATTTTCCAGTAATACCACGACTGAAGTGTTTATTCAGGTGTGCGGCCAATGCAAAGCTGATGAGTCGGCACAAAAAAGAATGCAAAGCAGATGCAAAGATCAGGCACCCTACTGACGGGTCACAGTGGAGATTAATTGACACAGAATTTAAAGACTTTGCAGGGGAAGCAAGAAACATTCAGTTCGGTTTAAGTACGAATGGATTCAATCCATTCGGTGAGTTTAGTAGCGGTCATAGCACTTGGCCTGTGACCTTATGCATGTTCAACCTTCCTGGTTGGTTGTGCCTGAAGCGGAAGTTCATTATGATGCCAATAATCATCCAAGGTCCAAAGCAACCAGGCAATGACATCGATGTGTATCTAAGACCGTTGATTGAAGATCTGCAAAAGTTGTGGAAGAAAGAAGGTGTACCAGTTTGGGATGAGGACAAAAAGGAGGTCTTCAATCTACGAGCATTGTTGTTCGAAACCATCAATAATTGGCCAGCACTTGGTAATCTATCAGGACAAACAAACAAGGGATATCGAGCATGCACCCACTGTTTAGATGATACTTGCAGCATGTATCTAAAACACAGTAAAAAGATCGTGTATTTGGGCCATCGTCGATTTCTTCCTCTTAAGCACCCGTTAAGAGAAGAAGGAAAACATTTTGAAGGTGTTGGAGAAAAACGTAAGAAGCCCTTGCACCGTGCTGGTAAAATTGTATTTTCTATGGTGAAAGATTTGAAGGTAGTGTTTGGCAAGGGTTCTGGTAGCCAACATGTACAAAACGACGCTGACGGACATGCACCCATGTGGAAGAAGAAGTCGATATTTTAGGAGCTACCTTATTGGGAAGTACTTGAGGTTCGTAATGCAATTGATGTGATGCACGCGATGAAGAATTTTTGCGTGAACTTACTTGGCCACCTAGGTGTATATGGAAAGGCAAAAGATACAATTGAAGCATGTAGGGACCTGAAAAATATGAAGCAACGAGAAAGCCTACATCCCGAGAAGAGAGATAAAGGAAATTACTTGACTCCTGCTAGTTACACCCTAAGCAAGGAAGAGAAGCAGAGAATGTTTGATTGCTTGAATAGCATGAAGGTCCCAACGGGCTACTCCTCAAATATACAACGAATAATAAATTTTAAACAGAAAAATTCATAAATCTGAAGGCTCACGACTGCCACGTGTTGATGACACAACTCCTGCCTGTTGCACTAAGGGGTATTCTACCAGAGAATGTGAGACTAGTGATCGTTAAGGTGTGTGCATTCCTCAACCAGATCTCTCAGAAGGCAATCCATCCACGCAATCTATTGAAGCTATAGAATGATGTCGTGGAATGCATCGTCAGCTTTGAGATGATCTTTCCACCTTCGTTCTTTAATATCATGACCCACCTTCTGGTCCATCTAGTTGAAGAGATTTTTATCCTCGGACCTGTATATATGCACAACATGTTCCCTTTTGAGAGGTTGATGTCTATTTTTAAGAAGTATGTCCACAATCGCGCCCGTCCTGAAGGAAGCATCGCAAAGGGATATGCTACGGAGGAGGTGACAGAGTTTTGTGTCGACTTTATTGATGACATGTCTTCGATTGGACTGCTTGTATCACACCATGAGGGGAGACTCAGAGGAAAGGGCACACTAGGGAAGAAAGCTCGGATGGACATGGATGCAGAGTTATACGATAAAGCACATTACACTATCCTGAAACAATCATCCCTTGTGTGTTCATACTTGGAGGAGCACAAGTCCATTGTTCGGGCCTCAAATATAGGGAAGACAGAAGCTTGGATGACACGTAAGCACATTGATACTTTCGCGTCTTGGTTTTGGCAGAAAATAAGGGGTGATAAAACTGTTCATGAGCAACTACGATGGTTGGCTAGGAGCCAATCTATCTCAGTAGATACATTCCAAGGATACCAGATAAATGGGTACACATTCTACACGAGAGCCCAAGACCAAAAGAGCACAAACCAAAACAGCGGTGTCCGTATAGACGCAATAATAGACGACGAAGGGAACACAGAAACATACTTTGGTGTCATTGAGGAGATATGAGAATTGGACTACGGACCTCTAAAAATCCCTCTTTTCAAGTGCCAGTGGGTCAACAATAAAGGAGGTTTAACGACAGACAACTTTGGAATGAGAATAGTGGATCTCAACAAGATTGGGTACAAAGCCGAACCATTCGTCTTAGCCAATGATGCGAGTCAAGTTTTCTACGTTAAAGACATGTCAAGCAAACCACCGATAAAGAAGGGTGCCGATAATAAGTCGAATGCTGATGAGCCGAAGCGTAACATTGTTCTACCAGGAAAAAGAAAAATCGTTGGAGTTGAGGACAAGACTGACATTTCAGAAGACTATGATCAGTTCGATGATGATCTTCCTCCTTTTTCAGTCAAGGTTGACCCAAGCCTTCTGTTAGCCCAAGAGGACGCTCCGCACTTACGTCGCGATCACAACCAAGGAATATTCGTGAAGAGGAAGGTTACACACGTTCCGTTAGATGATGACGTGTAACAAGTTTTTTTTAAATTTATGGTCATGTAATAAAGTAATGTAATATGTACCTATGACTCAGTAACAAGAATTTGTATTTCTCTGGATCAAAATTAGTTATTTTAATTTTCTATGCATCGTCGGGTATAAAATAAATAATTTAATGTAAAAATATACACGAGCAAGACTAAATCGAGGTATACATGTTAATAACACGACAAGTCTTACGAATGTAAAATTTTATATGACAAAAAAATATTCATGTTCGATTTTTAAAGTGAACATAAGTGTTTTGACCAAAATAACTTATTACTAAGTTAAATTAATAGATTTGACAAGTTTGAGATGTAAGTTCATATTCCACAGTATATATCTAAGTTAAGCACAATAGGATTTAATCTGCCATTTCACCGTATTCAATATGATTTATAATAAATTTAAGAGCAAATTCAAATATATTTGAGAATTTAAAAGGAAAAGAAAAGAAAAACGAAAACGAAAATAAACAAAAACACATCAGTACCGGTCGTAGTTTGGCCCCGGTACTAATGTGCTTTTCCATTTGGCGCGAAATGAAAAGGCACATTAGTACCGGGGCTCATCTAGGTCCGGTACTAATGCCCACATTTGTACCGGTGCCAAACTAGCCCTGGTACTAATGCCTCGGTACTAGTTGGGCACCGGTACTAATGTGGGGGGTACAAGGCGCCCGGCCCCCTTCTTCCCCCAACACTTAGCGAATTCCGTCCCCTCCTTCTCCCCAACGCCGCCGGCGCCGCCGCCCATCGTCGTCGTCTCGTCTCCATCGCCGAACGCCGGTATGCCACGCCCCGACGTCCACGCTGTTGTCGACGCCGCCGCCGTCTCCCTCGTCGCGACGCCAGCCCCGGCCAGGTCCCCCGCTCCGCGCGCCCCGCCCGGCCGGCACTGGTGGTTCCACGCTGCCGCGCGCCGTCCACACCGCCGCGCGCCGTCCACACCGTCGTCGTCCCCGCGCCTTGCTCCTCTCCACCGCTGTCGACGCCCGGCCGGCCTACCGCCGTCGTCCCCGGCCGTGCGCCGCGCGACGCCGCCGTCCGCCATCCCCCCGCCGCAGCGTGCCGTCCACCTCGCCACCGCCGTCGACCGCGCCGCGCCGCCCCTCCAACGCCGGTAAGCACCCAGCCCCGCCGTCGCCAGCCGCCGCGCCGCGGTGCGCGCGCCCTGGCCCCAATTTGGGGGCTGACGTCAGCCCCATGGTGGCTGACGTCAGCCCCCTTTTTTTATTTCTATATTTAGAATTTAGATTTAATTTAGAATTGAATTATAAATATAGATTTAGATATAAATATAGATTTATAAATTAGAATTTAGATTTAGATATAAATATAGATTTAGATATAAATATAGATTTATAAATTATAAATTAGATTTAGATATAAATATAGATTTAGATATAAATATAGATTTATATATAAATGTGTATTTATGGACATTTATGGATATTTAAATTTGTATTTATGAACATTTACATGTGTATTTATGGACATTTAAATGTGTATTTATGGACATTTAAATTTAGATTTGAATTTAGAATTGAATTTAGGAAGCCGACTCGCTCCCGCCCGACACGCTCCCGCCCACACGCTCCCGCCCGACACGCTCCCGACCGACTCGCTCCCGACCCACTCGCTCCCGCGCGACACGCTCCCGACTGACACGCTTCCGCCCGACTCGCTCGCTCGCATGGCTCGCTCCCGCCCACACGCTCCCGCCCACTCGCTCCCGCCCGACACGCTCCCGACCGACACGCTCCCTACCGACTCGCTCCCGACCTACTCGCTCCCGCCCGACACGCTCCCGACCGACACGCTCCCGCACGACTCGCTCCCGCCCGACTCGCTCGCTCGCACGGTTCGCTCCCGACCGACACGCTCCCTCCCGACTCGCTCGCTCGCACGACTCGCTCCCGACCGACTCGCTCCCGCCTGACTCGCTCGCTCGCACGACTCACTCCCGCCCGACTCGCTCGCTCGCACGGCTCGCTCCGGACCGACACGCTCCCGCCCGACACGCTCCTGCATTATTTGTAGTCATTATTTCAAATAGTTATTTCATCATGTCACATTTATTCTTGTCTAATTATTATAGTTACGAGATGGATCCAAATGAGGATGAGTTCGAAAAACAGGAGCAAATCTTAATGGATATGATCGCTCAAAATGAAAACAATGACGAGGCCGCTCAAAGGGAGGCTGGTAGCTTCCTCAACATCCCCATGAACGCGGGTGATGGGGAACAAGAGCAAGAAGCAGATCAGCAACTAGTTGCCCATGAAAGCAACGAGACGCAACAAGAGGAGGTATAATATGGATGATGACTTTCAGGATTTGACATCGTTCACAACTTCTCATATATTAATAATAGTTTATCCATTTTCCAGGTTCCTTCTTCGAGCAAGAGCAGTGAAAAGTCTCAAAGGAAACGCGGCCCAAAGAAGAAGCTAGAGGGTCGTTTCATCATGACAGAAGTCGCTGAATCAGGGAGACCACTTGCTCCAGAAGAAAATGTGACGAAATTGGTCAACCACATTGGTTTTATTGTCAAGGATAACATCCCCATAAGCATTCCGTACTGGAGAGCTTCTGAAGCTCCCGATTACGAAGATGGGGATGATGAGGCACCGGAGGTGCGGGGAGATGTGGTTGCGGACACAGACAAGGACATGATATGGGAGCAGATCACAGAACACTTTACATTCCTAGATGAAGCAAACTTGGCTAACATCAGATATTGGGTGATGCAAAAGGCTGCAAATGCCTTTTAGTCGTACAAGAAGCGTCTGACCGCAGAGTACATCAAGACTGGGCTTACACCGGACTTCACGAAGAAGGGACTGGCCAAGTTAAGGGATCACTGGGATGCCTTTGTGCAACACAAGGAATCGACAGAGGCCAAGAAGTTGACAGAAACCAACACCGCCAACGCCAGGAAGAAGAAAGAATTTCACAAGCTCGGACCAGGAGGTTACAAGAAGGCCATTCCCAAATGGGATCACAATGAACAAGATATAATGGCTAAGGGAATCATACCGGCAACTCTAGATTGGCCCGAGCGAGCAAAGCATTACTATTTTGCACATGGTGGCAAACTGAATCCAAAAGATGGAACATTACTGCCGAGCGATCAATTAAGAGAGACAGCTGGAAGGTTTATTGATTTAATAAGGCGTACAACAGAAGGATCTTTCGTGCCTGATCGAGAGAATGACGAGCTTACTATGGCACTAGGTAACAAAGAACACGGTGGACGTTGCAGAGGCAAGGGTGTCATACCATGGAAAGAAGCATTCCTGCAGCACATTGATTCGTATAGAAGTCGCAAAAGAACTAAGGACCAACAAGCACGTGAGATACGAGAGCTGCAACAGCACGTCAGTATGCATGAGGTGAAAATGGCGGAAGTCATCGATCAACGTGTGGCGCTCGCTCTTAGCAAGCACTCAACAAGTCAGCAAGCACCTGCAGCATCAGGGCCTCATGATGAAATGAGCCCATCTAGTAAGAGTAAGAGCAGCGTCGCTTCCACGGAAGCAGCCCCAGCGGCCACAGATGCAGGCGCCCCTACTGTCGAGGAGCGACGACCCCACTACCCCTTGGATGACATCACTGTGAGGTCTACATGTGAACTTCTGACTAAAGTAAGAAACAAGATGCTTGTGGTGGCTTACGGTATTGCTGAGGTACCGACACCAGGGGAAACATTTATGGAGTACCCCCTTACGAGTATAACTTTCGATTTAGCCAGAGTCTTTGTGGACCGAGTGGTTGACTCTTGGGATGACTTAGAACTGGAATCGAAAGGACCTGATGGGGAAGAGACCCTAGGAGAAGCGGTGCACCGTTGCATTTTGTGGCCGAAGGATCACATAAGGATAACACAACAACCCATGGAAGCATCATCTCCTGCACGATCTGCCGTGCTGGGAGCACAAGACTCGCCAGGTAGAAGGGAACGCAGCAGCAGTCCCGAACGTCCAGCAGGTGACAGGGATCCAAGCGTGAGTCCAACTCCTCCTGCCAGTAAGGGTTCCAAACGAAGACCTCTTCTTCCTCCTCCTCCTCCGCGTCCAAAGAAGCAGAAGATAGTCAAGACTCCAGAGAAAAAATCTTACGAGAAGACTTCGGAGGAACTGGATGCGATAGTGGCCAAACAAGTGCATGATCATTTTCATGGCCCGAAGCCTCCACCTGAGAAAAAACTGACATGGTTAAATTTAAGCGTTTCCTGGCAGGCAAGGAGAAAGAGAAATTGAGAGTGCCAGTGCCTCCTCCGTTGTCTAACTACGATCGCGCGGCAGTCAAGATCAACAAGAAGAAACAGAAAGTTCGGTTAACTGTTGCACAACTAGGAACCCAATCGAAGCAATCCGTCTCGCCCCTCAAAGTTATTTCAACCAAGGACCAAGAATTGCTTCTATTTGGTGCAGATGCTGGAATCACAGCTGGTCAAATTCTAGGGACTGAAGAGTTAGAAATTCATCCAGGGGCACAAAGACGTCGATATGTGTGACAACCCGCCCACGAAAATACCGTACTATCGCCTAAACCAATCCACTTTTGGTCATTAAGCAATAATAAAGTATCATCCTGTCATTAGTTGCCGGGTTAACGCCCGGTAAATCACTTGGATATCAACAAAGGATCGAACATATGCATTAAAACTCACGCGAAGGCGAGTCCAGAGTACACTACACCAATTTAAATCAAATCTGCCCCGAAGGGGTTTAAGTATTACAAACCATTGTTCATGACAATAAGTAAAGGTTCAGAGTTTGAAAACAGCGGAAATAAATAAACTAGTGCAACGGTAAACATCACAGGAGGCCGTCCGTGATGTCATCACTCGTCGTCATCCACCCATTCCAGCTCCCAGCCGGGTGGAATCTCACCAGGCCAAACAACACCTGCAACCACATTATTAAAGCAAGGCTGAGTATACTAATACTCAGCAAGACTTAACCGTCGGGTGACAACTACATCACCAAACTCTAGACATGAAAGGCTTTTTGGCCGAGGGAGTTCTTTTGCTGAAAAGCGACAAAGAGTACGTCCTTACTTTCAATATTTTAGCACAAATTCTAGTTGATTACCATTTCTAAGTGAGCCAACTAAGTCAACCAAGCGTTTGTACAATACAATTAATTCAAGCAGTAATATTCACAAAGTTCCATCATTAAGGGATATCATGGCCAGTTGATTAAGCAGTCTCAGATAACGGTGAGAGGCCGACAATCGATTGATTTATAACCTTGCAAGGTGGACCTAAACACACGGAGGGTGCATACCCCAAGAACTACAACAAAAACGAAACAGGGTACACACCGACCAGACGGTTCCCATCTTTCTCTGGATCGGGATCAGACCTACAGTCCTCGGTACAGGGCTTACTGGAACGTCACGCCGGATCGCCCAGATTCGCACAGGTACCCCACTGTTGTAGGCAGGGGGACACACAAGGTGTCCTAAGGGTAGTAGGGAAAAGTTCCCTTGCCGTGTCCATCAGGTACTAGGTTTACCGGTCCCATTCCCGGCAAGTGCTTAGTACGTTCAAAAGCTTAGCCTACGAAAGCCACTGGATCGGAGCCCAAATCCCCTGCTCTTACCACATGAGCAATCCATTTATAAAGATCTTATGATTCCAACATAAGAACCTATTCTCGCGAGTGACGAACATCACTCGACTTGTACCGGTCCTATAGCATAGCAGCTATCGACCTAGCATACTAGTATAAGAACATAGGTACCTAGGGATCATGCATCTAGGGTTTCAAGTCAACTCCTGAAACGTAAATGCACAATCATAGCAAAGGTAAATTGCAGAATTTTCAAAGACAGGGTTAATGATCCGGGGCTTGCCTTCGCTGGCAAGGTTGGCCTTGGGCCCTTCTGGACTTTGGTCTAGGTCTTGCTCTACAGCGACGTAGTACACGTCTCCGTCAGCTCCTTCGTCTCCTCCTTCCGGCACAGGCGTACGGCTACCGTCGGGAAGATCTACACTGGATGCAATGCAAGATTTAATTGACGGTTTTCAATTTGATTAATTACCAAACAACAAATGACAACCATGGGGTGCATGGTTGACCACATTCACCTTGACAAACACGCATTTGGTTTAAACTTTCTATTAAAGTAATTTCCTCTGGTGCTTTATTATTTATTCTTTTTTATAGTGACTGTGTACATATTTATGTAAATAATTTCAGTTAATTCACAAACAGCAAGGGGGTGATGACATTTAGCCTTTAACATGATTTACCATGTGACATGAGGTCATTAGGTGAGTAGTTGATGATTTTCTCATTTAATTTAATATTAAGCTTTAATGGCCTCTATTGCTTTTATTCATGAAATAAATTAATAAAATTAAGTGAGGTGTTTTATGAAGCATTACAAACCTATACAAACCACTGCACACACATGCACACTTAGGAGAGCTATGAAATTAATTATGCCGAAAATAACAAAGTTTAGCTACCACAACAAGAGAAATGCATACAAAAATAAATACACATCGAAATTATTCAAACTTTCTCACACATGATCTCTGGTCCAAAACTAAGCTAGGCATGCAACATATACACCTAGAGCTACTATAGATCTTGGGTTATGCATTTACAAAGAAAATCAAGCATATTTCAAGAATAAATATTTCTGACAATTACAAAATCATAGTTAATTCACCAGAGGTGCATTTTGGCATAGAAACACAACATGTAGAAGTTGGGTACAAAAATCTAATTAGTTTTAGCTACAAAAATCATTTAGACAGATTCTGCATAAATAGAAAACAATTCATAATAAAAGATTTACAACATAACTTTGTGCAATGTTTGGTACAGGAGCTAGGTATGACATGAAACACAACATATCCAAAATTCAGCTACAGATCACATGTAGATTTGAAGATACAACAGATCTAGGTTTTTCATATTTCTATTTTTCATGCAAAAACTATCAGGAAAAACTATGGTCATGCTTTACAAAAGTTGTAGTGTTTTTCACAAGGAGTCCAACAAAATTGAGCTTGCATTTTCTGATTTTTCTTTGATTTTCTATGGATTTTGTAAGATTCAGCAAAAGGCTTTTACTATTTGAGATTCAGTTTTGCGAACAGGCCCCTGGAAGTTTCTGAGCCTTCACAGATAAGCCCCTAGTTTGCACCAAGGTCCCTGGAAAGAATGAAACCTTTGCAATGTGGTCCAGGCCACTGGGGGCGGCGCGGCCGGCCAAAATTCCGGCGACCCGCCGGCGTTCCAGGCCGGGGAAGTGGAGGGAGAGGGTGTGGGGCTCACCAGGGATCGATTTGCGTGCTTGGTTGGGGGTAGAGGGGCTGCCGGCGATGGGGCTCGGCGGACGGGCGCACCGGCGGTCGCCGGAGCTCCGACTCCGGCGAGCTCTCGGACGGGGCAACGAAAAGTGCGGCGCGGTCGGCTCCAGGGGTTCCTAGTGAAGCGGCTAGGGGCGTTGGTTGCGGCGGAGATGGCCAGAGGAGGCGCCTCTACGGCGGCGGCCGCACTGGCAGTGATGGCGGCGGGTCTGCGCCGCGGCTGTGCACGGCTCGCGCGGGGAAAACGTTCCCCTGCTTAAATAGGCGGCGTGGGCGGCCCGAGCCTTCGCGGCGAAGGCATGCTCGGCGTTGATGCCGCGGTACGGCGACCGTACCTCGGCACGCGCGCTCGGCAGAGGACACGCGACGGACCGCTGGTCACGACGACGTGCGCGCGGGTGGCGAGTGCGGGAGCTCCACGTGGCGGGGAGGCGCGTCCCGAGGGGTGTGGTGCTCGGACCGATGGTCGCGGGCCCACCTTGGTACGCGTGTACGGCGGCGCACAGCGGTACGGCGGCGGAGCGGCGCGGTGCGCGCGGCGCGGGTGACGTCGCGGCGCACTCTCGCGTTCCGGCGCGACTGTTTCAGCTTAGACTACTTTGACCACATTTTACTCCCAAAATTTGAACTGAAGTGCACCGAGGAGTAAAAAGCAAAGTTGTAGATCTCACTACCCTCTACAACCTTTACAAAGGCTCTATGGTGTTTTGCTCAACGGATTTTGCATAAACAGCTGCCAAACTTTGAATGCCACTCTATTCCGGTGAACAGGAGCTGCTGCAGTTGACCAAGTTTTCCACCCTTTTCCACCCAAAATTTGAAATGCCATCCAACATGAAAGTTGTGTCCCTCGAAAAATTGGACAACTTTTATATTGGGAGATTTTGAAGTGTTTAGGTGAAATTTGGAGAACGCGGCAAAAGTTCCGGAGGAAGCTCAAGGACATTAGGGTTGACATAGGGTTTTGACTAGATGTTTGACCAAACTTTGACCACTAGTGTGGGTAGACTTGATCAAGAAGGTCATTAGTGATTGTTGGCGAGGTTTTCGGGGTGATGACCCAGGTTGACCAAGGTTTGACTATTGTCAACACGTTTGACTCGGTCATTAGCACTAATGATGCTAATTAAAAACCTGGGGCGTCGCAATATGTGCATGGTGAGCCGCTTCTGTGGGAGCGATTGTTGGTCGATCTTCCAACTAGAATGTACGAGTTCCACAATTGGTACATGGAAGAGTCAAGAAACAACGGGACCCGTATGCTCGAAGTTAGAATTGGAGAGGAACATTTTTTCCAAGGTACAAGCACTGTCCTTGTGCCTTTCGAAGAGTTCCATATGCTATTCAATCAAGATGCACTTGACTACACATTAATGACTTACTGGACGCTGTAAATCTTTATTTTACTATAAGCTTAAAATTACCGCTATAGCCTTACTACCGTATGTCTGGTCTTCTCATTTGTATCATACAGCATGGAGATGCAATCTTGCCGGAAGCAAGGAATCATGGATGTCGACTTCATGGATCCTATACAAATAAATGAGGCAAATGTGGATGATCAGGCAACAGATACAGTGGTTCATTTGTATAAGTTTCTGGACAGGCAACATGACAAGACTATGATACTTTTGCTGTACAACTGCCAGTGAGCAACCTGTTTCACATATCTATTTATTTATTTTCCGAATTACACTCAATATTACAATATACTTATATACTTGTATATGTAATGGCAGCTTCCACTAGATTCTCTTTGTTATCTATCCAAAGACGGGCCACGTCTGGGTCTATGACTCTATTGGCGGGTATAAAGACTGGTATACTTCTCTCCTCGAACAGTTGAACCTAGCATGGGATATGCTCTTCGTACAGTACAAAGGGAAATTCAAAGAGAAACTTACATACCTCCATGACGTCGAGGTACGTCTTTTTGTTCTTCGATCTCATGTCACTTCTTCTCTGAATACAAGAAATCATATTTATTAACTTTGTTCCCAAATATGTGCAGTGCATGAAGCAGCCGAAGGGTACCAATCTATGCCCATACTACGTATGTGAGTTCATGCATACCTTTGCAAGTAACTACTTGGGTGGAAGCCGCCAGCGAGCGGTGCGTACTTATCCCTAGTTCTTAATTTTTATATACTTCGTTCTACCAATAATACTTATGCAATTAATAACTTCTTCTCTAGATTGAGCGCATAAAGAAAGGATTTCTCGAGACAGAAAAAATCCGGCTAATTCAAGAACAATTGTGCGGATTTCTTTTAGACGAGGTGATCAATCCAGGGAGAGTTTTTTTCGGCGCATCAAGGTTCACAAGGACCACTGACGCCACTTCAGGTCCTAGCATTGAAACCGGTCAGAAAAATGAGGAGGAGAAGGAGAAGGAGAAGGAGAAGGCTGACAATGAGAAGGAGGAGGAGAAAGACAAGGAGAAGGACAAGGAGAAGGTGAAGGAGAAGGAGAAGGAGAAAGCCGACAATGACAAGGAGAAGGTGAAGGAGAAGCCGAAGGAAATTCCTTCTAGTGTCAGTACTAGGAGTCAGCAACGACGAGAAGGATTTTCAGTTAGAAGGATTCAAACTTTAATCTTCTCTGACAATTGATTTGTTGTAAATATTTATCGTATTTTCATATGCACAATATGCTTATATATATGTATTATATGTTGTATGCAATCTATACGCTTCGCATTAGGATAAGCATATTAGTATATGTATACCAAACACATACGATAAGCATAGTAGTATACGTATAAAAAAATAAAGAAACTTAATAGAAATAAAGAAACTGAATAGAAAATAAAAAAATAAAAAAACATTAGTACCGGCCCGTGTTAGCAACCGGTACAGATGTGAGCCCACATCTGTACCGGCTGGTAACACGGTCCGGCACTAATGTGGGCGGCCACATTAGTACCGGGTCACACGACCCGGCACTAATGTGGGCGGCCACATTAGTGCCGCCTTAGCTGTACCGGGTGGCCACCCGGCACTAATGTGGGTTGCCACCCGGTACAAATGCCCCTTTCCCTAGTAGTGCTCCCACGAGTTTTTCGACTTCAAATAAGGTAGTTACAGCTAAAAAAAACTAAGGCGGTGGGGGTAAGACCGTCCCTACGGTTTTCATTAAGAGAAAAAAGTCTCCTACCGACTTAAAAAACCTCTGAACCCCGGCTTCACCGACGAGAGGATTTTTTTGGGATAAACCCCGATGAGAAACTAGTGTCGAGGTGAGGGTTCGAACACTGGCCGGCTGCGCGCTCATCTGCTGCGCTAGCCAACCAAGCTGCTGCTCGTTCACAAGGCAGTTACAGCTCAGGCTGGTTTATCGAATTAACTTGCAGCTCTGCTGCTCATATTCAGATAGATTTGCTTCTTCAGAGTTTCAGCAAGGTTTGCTATGTAAATTCAGGCTCATGGAACCTGACAAAATTTTGTTGCGAAACTGAAAAGGAGACCTACTCCGGGACGGCGAGAAGTCCGACTGTCCGACTCGGATCTCGACTCCGACGTGATGTCGTGGTAGCGGGGCTATTTAGGGTGTGTTTGTGACCCTATACCAACCCAGCTCGGCCGGCCCGACTAGCCCAAGCCAGGAATGACCTGGCCCAGACGGTGCAATGCACCTTGTTTGCGCCCCTGTACCAAAACAGCCCGGCCCAGGCTTCACTGGTGTTTGCCACCAAACTGGCAGCCAGGCTGAAAGGCCAACTACCCCAACTACCCAAGGGAGATCGTGTTTGGCAGTTGGCTTTGGTTGGCCTGGCCCATACATTAGCATATGAACAACAGAATAAGAGATGGACATTTTCATAGATCATTGGCATATGAACAACAACATTACTGAAATAAATTGTACAATTAGTGCAGATTGAAGCACTTGGCCTCAGACAAATTATTTTTGAATTCATACAATTTTTGGCAACACTGTATAATCATATATAGTACCAAAGAACAACAGCTCACATAGTCATCATTGGCCAAATGAAAAGAGTCTCAACTTTCAACCTGCAATATTATGAGATAGGTAGTAATAATAGTAATGATTTGCCTCAGATTAAATTGCCATTTGGTCTCCTATTTTAACCAGGAGCACAAAGAACAAAGAGAAGCAGTGAAAATGGACAGATTAAAGCTCATGGAGGCCATGAAACCATGAGAGCCATCCAGCCCAGCCATCAAAGTCATCTTTGGTGGATAACAGTTGCATTAGGTATGGACGTGTCTCATAGTTCAATGACATTCATAACAAAATGGTGAAAAGAACATAAACTTCTGTAATTAGCAATTGTGTCATCATAGGCATAAAGAAAAGCACAAATATCAAGTAAAGGAAGGAGAACAAAAGAAGAACATCATCACAAATGTAGTGATGTTTTGCCTCAGATTATACCATTTCATTTGATCTTTTAACATGGAGCATAAGGAACATAGCTGAGACTAAAGCTCATGAAGGCCATGAAATCGTGGGAGATGTCCAGCCCAGCCATCAAAGTCATCTTTGGTGGATAACAGTTGCATTGGGCATGGACATATCCCACGGTTCAATGACAATCATGACATTAACATAAGGAAACAATATAATTTTGAGCATATGCCCAGTGCCTCACAAGTTAAAGATCATCCACAAACTGGCAATTATGTCATCATAGGCATAAAGGAAAGCACAAACAATAATAGTATAGCAGTTCAAGTAGCCAACAGAGGCTACACAAATAGGTTCTTACAAGCAAATGTTCAAGCCCAATAGCCAAGGGCTCCAATGGTTAGCCACCCTCCCAAGCTAACATCCACAAAAGGTCAGGTGTGATAAGATCAACCTAGACTGCATAACCAGCATCTACCAAGTAGTATTTACCTACAATGGGACATCTACTGTGAGACCTGTGCCAAATTAATTTCAAATCATATTACCAGTGAATTATTAGTTCAATTACCTTCTGGGATGGTGAACCCGTCATCCCTCTCAATGGCATCTGCCAAAACAGTAGCATCATGTGCAGACCCCTCCCAACCGCTAGTATATATGAGAATTTGAGATCAAATCCCACTGCTACCATCACATTTTGAGTGGATTCTTTTTTCCTACCCCTGAAAGCTTGTTGAATGCATCTAGGTACCCTGGTCAACACATGGGTGCCATCAATGACACCAATGCAGTCCTAAAAATCCATGTATGTGAGACAAAACATTGTGAATGTAAACTTGTATTGAACCCAAGGTAAATAATTACCTTTAAATATGGATTCCATCTATGACTTTCAAGTATCTTTGGGTAAGTGGCAGTGCTGGGTGGCTTGATCAATTCATTCCTAAGTTCACCAACTGCATACAACACTTGATGGAAGTGTCTGTGTACTGTTTGAATGGACCTCCTAAAGGATTGGTGCACAACTATGAACCTTTGGTTGTGCCCTACAACATGCAAGAACATTGTCACCTACTCCTCTACTGACACTCCCTCCCTATCAGTGACAAGGCTTCTCTCTCTAAAGGTTTGGCATAAACCAAAGAAAGGGGCTCTCTTCATCCTAAGCATGGCAATGCACTCTGCATCAGTGGAATTGTAGATATGGTTCAGTGTCCTAACTCTGTGCTGCTCATTTTCATCCCTAAGTGCAAGTGCCAGAGGGTCGGGAATGTGAGTTTCAGGCTCCTTCCTTTTTCTTTTGAGCCTAGTGTTTACAAAGGAAACCATGACTACAGTCAATGCAGCAGCCTGCCTACACAATTGCTCACGACTCACTAAGGATTCCATCTACAAGCATATACAAATAAAACATGATCTCAGGTAATGTGGCCCTGCTAGGCATCAACATGCATGGTTCACAATGAATAAAATGAGCACGGCTGCATCCTGAACAAGATGCCTCCCAGTGCAACCATAGAACATCATCATCGACCACAACAAGAACATGATCTGCCGAACTAGAACAAGAGCAACAGACCATAAACAACATCATGTACCGAACAAGAAATAACAGAGGTACAACATCAAGAACATCATGTACTGAACCAGAAATAAGAGCTAGCGTATCATCAACAACCCAGGCTAGGAACCCTAACTCACCAAACAAGCACAAGACAAAAGAAAGATTAGGGGTCGATTTCACCTTGGGCTCGAGGTCGAATCAACGAAGATAGAGCAGATCTGGAAGTAGAGGAAGCAGATCTAGAAGTAGAGGAAGCAGATCGGCCGGAGACGAAGAAGATGTCCAACACCTCGGAGTCCCGGCACCAGGCGGAGCAGCTGCCCGACGACGGAGCTCCAAAGCAGGGAACGGAGAAGAAGACCGCCGGAGGTGCACACCGTCGCGGCTCACAGCCACTCGCCTCCGGTCTCTCACGGGGGGGGGGGGGGGTGGAACAACAACGAGCAGGGAGAGAAGGGGGAAGGGGCAGCGCCATCACCATATATAGTCAGGACGGATTCCGCCGGACCTCGCCTTCGCGTGCGCGAGGAAGTTTCACCTTCCCGCGCGAGCCACCCACCGACGCGCGGGAGCCGCCAAAATCGCCCCGTATGCGCCGCGCGCAGCCGCGCTCCCAGGAAACGAACCCTAGTGGTGTTTCCTGAGAGCCAGACGGAGCGGTGCCTTTTGACCTCCGGGAGCCGGGCCTCAAGTCGGACCAGGGGCGCTAACAAGGCTGTTGGGCCGGGGTCGCAAACACGCCCTTAAAGGCATGGTGCGGGGGCCTTTGAGAGCCAAATCGACGAGCCAGCCTTTGATTGAGTTTGGACTCGATTCCATCCAAAAAGCGTTGCGCTTTCCGCTAGTGAACCCGACGAATTCCACCGTCGAGAGAGACATGGCAGCTGCGCCGTGGTGGCGCTGCCATTCCTGGAGCTCAACCTCGACCTCGACGTCCGCGACGGGTATGACGAGCCCCAGTGGCAGTACAGCGTCGCGGGGCGGTCCCTGACGAGTGTGACCATCGACCGCTCCAGGACCACCGCTGCCTCGAGACGCCGCAGGGGTGGGCGCTCGCGTTGCACCTGTTCACGCTGCGCGCGTTCCTGTAGCGGTCGGAGGATGGTGAGTGGATCACGCTGCTGGACATGGCCGAGGACTTCCCCGAGAACTGCAAGTGCGTGCTCTCCGACAAGCCTAGCAGCAGCTTCTGCATCGTGATGGTCTTCGACCTGGACGAATCCAAGTTCGAGTACTGGCTCTGCGTCGTCGGCGGCAGCAAGTGGGAGCGCCACGGCTACACACTCATGGTCGACGTCGACATGGTCAACACTCCCGAGAGCTTCCCGTTCTGGTCGAGCTACCTCATTGAGTCCCGCGGAGAGCTCTTCCTATTCCTGGTCGTCGTCTTCTCGACGGCCCCAACGTGCACAAGATCGCCGAGGTCGCCGTGTACAAGATGGATTTCTCGGCGCCGACTTGGTGCAAGGTCGACGACATCGGTGGGGATCGGATCGGGGTCTCCAACTTCGGACTGTCATGCGCTGCCGCCACCGAGCGTGGCCTCACGGCCTCACCGGCAACTACATCTACTTTCTGAACCACCTCGCGACCAACGAGTGCTTCCTGCACGTCATCGACTTGGAGAACGGGACGATCGAGGATGTGCTGCGGCCCTTCCAGGATTTTCCCTACTCACTGCGTCCGTCCTTCTGGATGTTCCCTACAACGCACCTGTTGATGTAGAGACAATTTTTTAACCCTCTAGAGGCGTCTCTAATAGTTTTTGAAGCATTTTTCAGGTCACATTCCTGCCACTACAGCTTGTGTCGCTATGACTGTAATGTCACTTGGTAAGATGTCTTTAGGAACTATACAATCGTTTTGTAGAGGCACACCATTGTGTACCAACAATTATTCTAACATTTTAGAAGGACATAAAGAATGTGCCTTTACGTGCATATCGACCTTTTTAGTGAAATCATAGGTTGTCTCAAGAAATGTACCGGCATGTTTTAGAGGCATACCATTCTGTATCAACAAGTATTGAGGCATCTCATAGGACACAAATAATATGTATATATGAGTTTATTGGCATTTTATAGTGACATCATACAATGTCTCCATCTGTACACCAGTACTGATGGGAACGGGGGTGCCCGATCTTCCGTCAGGAGAAGGATAACTCGTTTTGGTGGAGTGAGACACACCGATCCGGCTTCAGATCCAAAGACCCGAACTCCTGCAACCTTAGTACCACAACTCCTCTGGTTATCAACCGTGTCACAATCCGGTTGACCTCGCCGCGAAGGATAATCCCTACCTGCAAAATGAAGAACACAAGAAAGAACTCGAAAGAACACATCACTGAAATTATAGTGACAACTGCAGATGAATGATTAAGCACTCGAATTTGGGGTTTCACATATCGAAGACGGCGACTGTTCGACGACAGATAACTCTAAAGCAAAACCCGAGTTTAAACAGCGGCGGCTACTGAGTTTATACCCTAAACAGGGCGTGCTAGGGTTGGGGAGCACTGGAGTGAGCGTCCACAACTTGGGCTGAAGGCCCGACTCGATACAAGGCCGAGTTGGCCCAAAATAGGTGACGCAGCACCTTTTCATGGTCACACAGTATGATCTACGAACATTCTGGAGCTAGGACCAGAACCAAGTCGACGGCGTCGTCGTCCCCTTTCCAACGAGTCCTTATACACCTCGTTCCGATGTCGTATGATGTAGATATCGCCGAAACCGTGAAGAGGTGTATGCTGATTCCGAACCGGACGTGGCAGTTGAGTCGGAGACGAAGTACAGCTTGGAGAAGGTCGTGGCGCGTACATGTTCAGCAGCTTGGTGATGTTCTCATCACCCCCCTTCTTGAATTGGAGTCATCCTCGACTCCCTCCCAACATGAACAATGTCCTGCAAAAGGTTAGGGGCAAGAGGATGCAAAGTACGAGACATAGGATCATTGCAAAAGGACATGTCACGACAGAGCATAGTATAACAAGGCGCATCAGGATTATCATAAAGTTCAGCAACAGCGGATGTTTTAGCAATAAAAGTACCTCCCTTTAGCTTAATTGCATCATGTTTAACATCAGGAGATTCACTAGGTGCAGCTTTGGTTTTATCATTAGCAGCAAGATCACGAAAATGTTTCCTAACATCAGCAGGTGATAAAGGAAGCAAAGTAATGGTCTTATTCTTATGCATGAATGTATATGTATTAGTTCTACCATAGTGTGCAGCATCTCTATCATATTCCCATGGTCGGCCTAACAAAAGGAACATGCTTCCATAGGTACAACATCAAAATCAGCATGGTCTTGATAAGAACCAACGGAAAAGTGTATGCATGCGGTTTCAGTTACCTTTGCCTTACCACTGCTATTGAACCACTCAATGTGGTACGGATGTCGTAGTGGATGTGTGGGCAAACCAAGTTTGGCAACCAAATCTGAACTCACCAAGTTGTTGCAGCTCCCGGTGTCGATGATGGTGAGAACACGTCACTCCTGCACGACGAGAAACATGTGGAACAAATTGTTGCGCTGAGCTTTCATGGTGTCCTCATGTTCCTCATGTACGGACAAGGCACGCTGCACAAGAAGACTCAGAAAACCCGCGGAGGCAGTGATGGAGTCAATGGCGTCCTCCTCCGAACCTGCAGCATAGTTAGCAGCAACACCAAATCATCTTCTACATCGCTAGCACTTACATAGCCGTCTCCATCAGGTGCAGCGATGAAAGCACGAAGACTCGGACAATCCTTCATGACATGGCCCATGCCCTTGCAGCGGTGGCACACGATTTTGGCAGAAGGGCTCTTTGCAGCAAAAGATGGTGTCTTGTTCTGTTGATCCCGCACATTAGACACATTACGTACCTCAGGAGCTGCTGCGGATGAACGTGTACTCGCTGGTGGTGCTGAAGGAGAGGCACCCGGCGAGGTAGAAACTGGTGGCCTGGAGGTCTTGTGCGTGTAGGAGCTCCCTCGTCGTCCCTGCAATTCTTTTTCTGCAAGCATAGCAAGCTGGAACAACTGGTTGGTGGTAGTAAACTGTTTATAGTCAACAATGTCCTGAATTTCACGTCTCAGACCCCCATAAAAACGACACACCTTATCCTCAGGATCCTCTACTACCCCAGCCCGAACCATACCCTTTTGAAGCTCAGCATAATACTCCTGAACAGACATATCACCCTGCTCTAAACGTTGTAATTTCGTATGTAAATCACGCTTATAAGATGCAGGAACAAATCTATCACGCATAGCAATTTTAAGCTCATCCCAAGTAACAGGTTGTATGTTTAAAGAAGCACATTCATGCCACCAGATTATAGCAAAATCTTTAAATTCACTACTGGCTTGTTGAAAGGATCAATGCAAGTGGCCTAGAGGGGGGTGAATAGGCCTGCAAAACAAATTCAAAGTTTTCTGCCAAATTCTGTCAAAGCCCGGAACCTCCAGGAAAATTTACAGACAGTGAATTTTCCTGGAGCTTCTGATTTTTCAAGCCTGCACGGGTTAGAGAGCTAAAGGCTGATATCACAGGCTAGATGCAAATAATTGAAGCTATGAATTTGAAGCATAAGCTACTAAACAATCTTAGGGCAACAAGAACTTGTAGATCTAGAGCAAACCCTAATAGATCTAGTTGAGAGCAAACAAGAACAAGCAAGCAAAGAATGTAAAGGGAGCAAAGCACAAGGGACACAGATTTAACCCGTGGTTCAGCTCACCACAAAGGTTAGCCTACATCCACGTTGTTGAGGTAAGCCACAAAGGCTTTGGGATCTCTCTAGATCCACTCCTCTCTCACACCTATCACCAAGGTAATAGGTGGAGTGCTCCACTAGTCACAAAGGGTAATACAAACTACTTGGGGCAGCCACACAAAGCTAGGAAGCTCCCAAGTAACCTCTAGCCATCTAGGAGTAGAACTCCAAGAGTAATAGATCCACCAAGTAGGCTAGGGTTTCACCAAGTGCACTAAATCTTCAAGAGAGTGAATGGATTTGCTTCTTCTCACAAGGAATCACCCAAGACTTGAATGCTTAGGATGGATTTTGGATTCAAGTAGGTGGGAGTGAATGCTAGGAGTGAGAAGGGGGCAAATGTTACTATTTTGGCGCAGGGAGGAAGAAGAGAACCGTTGGGGGTCAAAGGGGTATAAATACCCACAGATCTAAAACTGTAACGGCTCTTTTTGAAATCCCGGAACCTCCAGAAAAATCCTGGAACTTCTGAGATCTGAGCGTCTTCAGCTAGCAGTCACAAGACAGTCCGGAGCTTCCGGGAAAAACTCAAAGGTTCCAGAGACAGAGGAACAGAGCTGCTGCTGAAAGGTCATTTGTGGCTGGGATGTTTTATAGGTTTGTAAAGAACTTAATGCACTTGGATCTATCCCAAAACCACTATTAGTATCCCTCTTGATAGTATGGCTTGTCCTATACTCAATTTCAAAATGAAAATAAATTAAACTATCATCCTTTGACAAGGGCAAGCCTTCCTTTTTGAATTAGGGGTCTCCTTTTGTTCCTTTGCTCCTTACATAAACCATTGTCTTGAAATACACACTTAGAAGCTCATTAGACCTTTAATTGGGTGGTCAACATCACCAAAACCCACTTAGGGCTTGATTGCACTTACAATCTCCCCCTTTTTGGTAAATGTTGACAACCTAATTAAAGCATACATTTAATTAAAAGATTGAGCTTTTGATGACATGAATACAAAGCTCCCCCTTAATGTATGCCTTTCTCGATTAGAATAGAGTGGAAATGTCATTCAAGACATGTAGGCATACATTATGAGCATGTGAAGCAACTGCATTGTATTCTAGTCATCGTGAGGTGCACAGAACAGTGTAACCATTATAAGTGATGCATGTGACAGTTTATATTCAACCAGGGAACTGGCTGTGACCAGTTCTCGGAACCTCCGGGAAAATTCGGAACCTCCGAGTTCTGGTACCAGAGGCCGGAACCTCCGGGAAAATCCCGGAACTTCCGAGGTCTGGTTCCACAGCAATTCTAACAATCACCAATCAACACAGGCAACGATATAAACCAACAGAATAGGACTAGATTAAGATAAGCAACACAAAGTACTTCTAGCCTATTACATCACAGCACCAAAAGTTTTAAAAGTTTTCTCATCCCACAAAAGTTTTCCATTACCACATCCACCACTTACCAACAGAGGCAAGCACATAAGTACCAATATTACAAACCAAATGAGTTCAGCTGATCAAATATAAGCAAGCAGAGCAGCAGCATCTCTCAACCTCACAAAAGTCAGCCCCTAGACATCTCAATCTTTCCTCTTCTCCCCCTTTGTCAACATGTTAACAAAAAGAAGAGAAGAAGAAAGAGTGGAATTCACTCTTCAGCATCCCAAGTACCCTCAGAGGACTCAGGCTCTTTATCAGATGGAGGCATCTTGCCTCTTCTAGCTGCAGCCTTGTAGTTCTTCTTGGTAGGGATCTTGGAGCTGATCTTCTTCTTCAGTTGGGGCTTCATTTTCTTCATCTTGGCAGCCAATGTCTCTTGGTCATCTTCACTGTCAGACTTGGCTCTCTCAGATTGGGCATCACTAGGCTGAGTTGGATTGGCTTGAGAATAAGTCCTAGGGGTCCTAGGCTGAGCATAGAAGTCATCCTCATCACTAGAGATATCCACATAAAAATCTGGAGGAGGAGCAGGTGGATCAGCAGCCAAGCCATTATGAATCAGCAGTCTGTTGATGTCCTTCCTAGCTTCAAAGACTTGGTTGGCTGAGTATGTGCTGAGCATAAGGCTATATTTGAGGATCTTCTTCATCTTCTCAAGTTCTGACCCTTTTTCCTTGGTGTTGCTAGGTCCAGCATCCTGATCATGAGCTGCTGGTGTAGCGGAAGGTGTGGCTCCAGGAGTGAAAGGGGACCCTCCATCAGTCCCAAGGACCTGTCTCACTGCAGCATCTGTTTTCTGATGCTTCCACTGCTTAACCTGATAGGAACAGTGCTCACAATCCTTCTTGAAAATCTTGCCTGTGACAACTTCAATGATATACATCACATAGGGGGCATAGGGAAAGTTATCAACACCATTTTCCATGCTCAAGATCAGATCCAGCCAAATAAACTTGCTCACAGAGAATGGGATGGCTTGAGGCAGCATCCTGAAGATCAAATTTGTAGTCAGACTTCTGAGGGAGGTGAGTCACTCCCTGCCTTAGGGTAGATAGTCTGTCTGAGCATGTTATTCAGCACATAGTAGACTGGTTTTAGTCCAACAGTGGACCCTGTTGCCAACTCATGCACATAATAGGCATCTGCAATCTGATTTGGCTTCAAATGACTTTCAAAGTTGATCATGTCCATGTCCCTGTCCCTGTCCTCCTTGTTGAACCCCAGCAGCCTTCCAATGAATGGTGTCCTTGATGTCATCATGGAAGAAAGTGGCATGGAACTGTGCTATAATCTCTGCATTCCAGTCATACTTGAACCCCATCAGCTCTTTGATGTTGTACTTGTCCACTATCTCAAGAATCTCTTGCACCTCTGGCTTATCAATTTCCTCAAAGTGTTGCCAATCAACCCACTGCATTTTTTCTGATTTTTGGCTTGCTGAACAAAACTGACCCATAGTAGTTAAAATGAAACACAGACCAGAACCTCTTGTCCAGCAACCTTGGGCAACAGATATGGGTTCACCAGCCTTGCCTTCCTAACAGGATGAGTTGCTCCCTCATAGTTTTGGTATTCCAAAGTCATGGTTGTGTCATACTTTGTGGGTGGCCTCTTCTTGGGCATAGTCTCCACATGAACCAGATATGAGGTGTCAAGCTCACCAAGCTTGACAGCATCTGTCACCTCTATGGGGATGGATTTTCCCTCAGTCCCTCCATTGTCTGCCACATGGGCAGCAGACCCAGACCCTCTGCCTCCTGTCATGCTGGCTGAACCTCTGCCCCTCTTTGGTGTAGCTTTCCTAGGTGCCACTGTCCTAACTGCAATGTTGTATGCTTCTTCACCCTCTGAATCCTCAAATTGCAGGGGTCTTTTGTCCCTCCTCCTTGAAGAGTCCCTAGTCATCTAGATAAGGAGATGCACAGAATGATAAGGATGTGATGAAAGAATGGATCAGCAACAGAATGTACAGGAGTTCAATTGAACTTTGAATCAGAACCAGGGCCTCTGTTGCTACAGACCCCGGAACCTCCGGGAATTTCCCGGAACCTCCGGGTTCTTCAGTGACAGAGCCAAACTGCTTCTGATTCAACTTTCAATTGAATTCTCAACATCGAGTGCCTAAACATCTAACATAAGAGAGCTTCTAGGAACATTTCTACACTAGAGACCTAATCATGGGCGAGAAAAGAGAATGAACAGGACAGATTAGGGTTAGGTTTTGCAAGTACCTCAGAATCAGGGAGAGGAAGGAGAATGCCTGTGAAGTTTTTACACCGAGGACGTAGCCCAGAGGCCCTCTCTAGGGCACAAAGTGACCTAGTGGTGCTGGAGTTAGCCTACCATATTGAATCTGGTGTGCAATGGCTAGATCTCCTTCTTCACAGAGCAAAGATTCCTTCGAGACAAAGGAGAGGTGGACGAGATGTTGAGGACGAGGTGTACGAGCAACTTCTGGACACCTTCTTGTTCATGAGCAGCAGCAACTGTCGGAGTAGGTCATGATGCACGAGCGGTTCCCCCTTTCTTCGGTCTTCAGCACGAACAGAGAGAGCGCGCCACCTCGCAGATCTTGACGAGCGACCTCGCCGGCGGCAATGGCGACGGCGGCGGCGCACGGCGGTGGAGGTTGCGGGCGAGGCGTGTGAGAGAGAGAGAGAGAGGCGAGCGGCGGTCGAGCGGTGAAAAGTGAATCTGATGTGGTGAAAAGCGTTTAGGGTAGAAAGGGAGTTACCCCAGGGGGTAAGAGATAAGGTCCAAAGAATATTCCCTCTAAGATTCCTTTCTGACTTGTGTTGACCGCCAACTGCACAAATGCGGAACCTTCGGAAATTTTCCGAAACCTCCGGACTTAGATTGAATACGGACTGAAGTCTTGACTGAACCAGATTTGGATCTGGAACCTCCGAGTATTTCCTGGAACCTCCGGAGATTGAGCCAGAGACAGTGAGCTTGCTATTTTGAGGAGATTTGGCACTTTTGATTCAACTTTCTCTTAGATCATGGACTCCTTGTCCCAACAGGCTAGAAAACGAACAATCAACACACATCTATAGCCTTTTGGAACAAGTTGGGACATAAAATAGCTTTTGAACTATCTATATTAAGCAATTTTTCAAAAGATTTTTCAGCAAGCCAATATATCAAACAAGATGTGCTACATATCAAACCATGCAACGAGAATCAAGAATATTTAGCTCATTCCTCAAACTGCAAAACCTTGACTCATCGAGAGGCTTAGTGAAGATATTGGCTAGTTGTTTTTCGGTACTCACATGACTTAGAGCGATATCTCCTTTGGTTTCGTGGTCTCTCAAGAAGTGATGACGGATGTCTATGTGTTTTGTACAAGAGTGGCTTACAGGGTTGTTTGCAAGCTTTATGGCACTTTTATTGTCACACAAAAGTGGGATATGGGTAAAGTGACATTTGTAATCTTTTAAGGTTTGCTTCATCCAAAGTAGTTGAGCACAACAAGCACCGGCTGCAACATACTCGGCCTCGGCGGTGGAAAGGGCTACAGAGTTTTGCTTTTTAGAACTCCAAGACACTAGAGACCTACCAAGGAATTGGCATGTCCCCGATGTACTCTTTCTATCTACTTTGCAACCGGCATAATCGGAGTCCGAGTAGCCAAGTAGATCGAAAGTGGAGCCCTTAGGATACCACAAGCCAAGGTTAGGGGTATGAACTAGATATCTCAAGATTCTCTTTACGGCCATAAGATGACACTCTTTCGGGTTAGCTTGATATCTAGCACACATGCACACACTAAGCATAATATCCAGCCTAGATGCACATAAGTAAAGAAGAGAGCCGATCATAGAGCAATATACCTTTTGATCCACGGATTTCCCTTCTTCATCAAGATCTAAGTGTCCATTGGTAGGCATTGGGGTCTTGATGGGCTTGGCTTTGTCCATATCAAACTTATTGAGCATATCTCTTGTGTAATTTGTTTGACATATGAACGTCCCTTCCTTTGCTTGTTTGATTTGAAATCCAAGGAAGTACTTGAGCTCACCCATCATGGACATCTCAAATCTCTTTGTCATAACCCTACTAAATTCTTCACAAAAAGTCTCATTAGTACTACCAAATATTATGTCATCAACATATATTTGGCAAACAAAGATATGACCATCAACTTTTCTAGTGAAGAGGGTAGCATCAGCTTTGCCTATCTCAAAGCCTTGCTTGAGCAAGAAATCCTTAAGGCATTCATACCATGCTCTTAATGCTTGCTTAAGCCCATAGAGCGCCTTATGGAGTTTGTAGACATGATTAGGACGCTTGGGATCTTCAAAACCGGGTGGTTGCTCCACATAGACTTCTTCAGAGAGTGGACCATTGAGAAATGCACTCTTGACATCCATTTGATACAACTTGAAGTCATGATGGGCAGCAAAAGCAAGAAGAAATCGAATTGCTTCAAGTCTTGCCACCGGTGCATATGTTTCTCCAAAGTCAAGTCCTTCCACTTGAGTGTACCCTTGAGCAACCAATCTTGCTTTGTTCCTAATCACAATGCCAAACTCATCTTGCTTGTTTCGGAAAACCTATTTTGTTCCTATGATGTTTGTCTTGGGTCTCTTCACCAACTCCCACACTTGATTTCTTTCAAAGTTGTTCAATTCCTCTTGCATAGCCATCACCCAATCCGGGTCCTCAAGAGCTTGCTCTACCTTGATAGGTTCAAGAGAGGAAACAAACGAGTAAAATTTTTAAGACGAGATCGTGTTGTTACCCCTCTCTTTATGCTCCCAAGGATATTGTCAACGGGATGGTCCCGTTGCACAACTTGATGTACACGAGGATGTGATGGTCCAAGAGGTTGGTGTAGAGGTTGGTCTTCATCATCACCATCAGCTTGAGTCTCTGAATTAGCTTCATGACCATCTCCTTGCTGAATGGTGGCCTGGTTCTCGAGGTTCTGGGGTGCTGAGTTCCCAGACTCCGGAACCTCCGGAGTAGTTCCCGGAGGTTGAGTTCCAGTGCCAGTTCTCGGAACCTCCGGGTGATTTCTCGGAACCTTCGAGGTTTGCACCTCTACAGAACCAGGAGCATCTGGCCCTTCGAATGATGTTGAAGCTTGTGCAATTTCTTCAACTTCATCTTGTGCTTCAACTGGTCTAACATCACCTGTGGCCAATTGCTTGATTGCTTCACAAGGTGGCTTCTCTTTTCCTACAACATTCATATCAACTTGCTCCACTTGAGAGCCATTAGATTCATCAAAAGTAACATCCACCGTGACATCAATCCTTCCGGAGGTTAGATTGAAGACACGGTAGGCGTGCTCATTAGGACCATAACCAAGAAGAAAACCTTCTTCAACCTTTGGTGCAAACTTAGAGCTTCGGGGCTTTTTGTTTAGAATGAAACATTTGCACCAAAACACTCTAAAGTAGGACACCTTGGGCTTTTTACAGGTGATAAGCTCATAGGAAGTCTTCTTGTGAAACTTGTGAAGATAGAGGCGGTTGATGGCATGGCAAGCCGTGTTGATTGCTTCGGCCCAAAATATATCTTGTGTCTTGTACTCATCCAACATGGTTCTTGCCATCTCAATAAGTGTGCGATTCTTCCTCTCAACCACCCCATTTTGTTGAGGGGTATAAGGAGCTGAAAATTCATGCTTGATGCCTTCTTCATCAAGAAATTCTTCAACGTTGGTGTTGCGAAACTCGGAGCCATTATCACTTCTCACTTTCTTGACGGGCAAACCGAATTCCCTTTCTGCTCTTCTTATGAAGGTCTTCACCTTCCCTTGAACTTCACTCTTTTCAAACACAAAGAACACCCACGTGAAGCGAGAATAATCATCAACAATAACCAAGTCATATTTATTACCACCAATGCTTATGTAGGCCACCGGTCCAAATAGATCCATATGAATGAGCTCCAACGGGCTTGTGGTAGTGAGGATGCTATTTGGTGGGTGAGGTGCACCTACTTGTTTCCCGGCTTGGCATGCTTGACATATCCTATCTTTCTCAAAATGAACATTAGTTAGTCCAAGGATGTGTTTATCTTTCAAGAGTTTGGCCAAGTTCCTCATGCTAACATGAGCTAGTCGGCGATGCCATAACCAACCCATGCTAGATTTTACCACTAAACAAGTCTTAGGGGCGACTTTACTTTTGTTGAGATCAACTAGGTAAATCCTTCCCTTCAAGCGATCCGTAAGGACAATAGAGGAATCCTCCCTCTTAATGATGGACACACCCTTATCCGAAAAGTGACAATCAAATCCAATCTCACTAAGTTGTGAAACGGATAGAAGATTGTAACCCAACGGATCAACATGAAGCACATTAGTAATTGAATATTTAGACGAGATAGGAATGTCACCAACTCCAATGACTTCTCCACTAGCATCACCACCATAAGCAATTCTTTCTCTTGGTCCTTCTAGGTGGACATAGGTGGAGAACATACTCCTTTCTCTGGTCATATGATGTGTACATCCACTATCAAGCACCCAACTTGATCCACCGGAGGAGTATGCCTACAAAACAATTTAGTTCCTTCTTTTAGGTCTCCAATTTGACTTGGGGCCTTCCACGTTAGCAACCAAAATCTTAGGAACCCACAGCGACCTTTTCACATATATGTTGGACTCATTTCCAACATACGTGGCAACAACTTTACCAAGGTTGTTGCGTCTCAACACATAGCTAGGTTGGGCTTCAATGGATGCATGAGCCTTGGTCTTGTGTGCAAACTTGTTCCTTATAGGCAGGAGAGGATTGCTCTTGACCTGCAAGAGAGTGTTAGATGCTTTGGGAACATGCTTGGGCTAAGACTTGGCTTTGTTCTTACTTCTGTCCTTGCAGACCTCGGAACCTCCGAGATTTTTCTCGGAACCTCCGGGAACTGCATTCTGTGCAGCTTTGGCCTTCCAGACTCCGGAACCTCCGGGCATGGTCGCCGGAACCTCCGAACTCTGGGAGAACAGGAAGCCCTTGCTGTTGAAGTTGAGGCATTCCTTCCCATTGATGATCTTCCTTTTAGATGTCTTGCTGTTCTCAGTATACCCAAAGCCATGTCTTGAGTTCTTGTACAGCATCTTCTCATATTTGACATCAAACTTTTTCTTGCTTTCATCCTTCATGCATCCATTAGCTATGATTGAGTTGAGCCTAGCAATTTCTTTCTTCATAGCATCCATATTAGCAGGGTTAGTAGCATAAGATTCAATATCGATATTATGACATTTATCACAGCCCTTGCTAGTTGAAGAACTAGATTCACCCTTTGCTTTGGAGGGGTGTGAGATACTACTCCAAAGGAGACTATATTGCTCCTCAAGCTCTTCATTCCTAGTTTTAAGAGAATTATTTTGAGCTTGAGAGGCAGCAAGTTCTTCCCTAAGAGTAGTGGTGATGGCTAAGTTATAATCAACTTCCAATCTTAGAGCCTCAACCTCACTCCTCTCCGAAGCAAGAAGACCTTGGTGTTTTTCTAGTTCAACAACTAGTTTAGCCATGAAGTCTTTAGATTGTTTGTCAATTTTGCCAACTAGTTGTTCTATTTCTTCATCACTAGATTCATCACTAGATTCAATGTCCGAGTTATCACTAGATGGAAGAGAGGGCTTAGAGGAGGATTCTACCTTTTCTCCTTTAGCCATTAGACAATGAATGGTGGTGCTTTCTTCATCATCACTTAGGTTGTTGAAGAGCTTTGATGTAGAGGAGGGGTTCTTGATAGCCACGGTTGCAACCTTCTTCTTCTCCTCTTCATCACTAGAGCTCTCATCACCGGAGTTCCATTCATGTCCAATGTGGGTTTCTCCACCATAACTCTTCTTCTTGTGATATGGCTTGTGATCTTTCTTGTACTTATCCTTACTCTTGTCATGCTTGCCATCCTTCTTCTCATTGGGACAATCTGTAACAACCCAGAAAATTAAGTTATGAAAATGTGAGAAAATTTGAACTTTTCATTTGTTGATGATGTGTCACCATATTTAAACCCTCTCTAGCCTCTCTTCCTAAATTCTTAAATAAATAAAACCAAAAATATAAAAATATATTTTCAAATTATGGTAAAATATGTGATTTGGATTTTATGGATTTTATTTGGATTTTATTGAGTGTGTTTTGAATTTGAAACTATTCAAATTCAAACCTATAGTTCAAACTTAATTCAAATCTAATTTCAAAACCCTATACTAACTGATGGGCCAGCTAACCTCTTCAGAAGTCTAGTTAACCCCCTCCAAGTTTCGGCCTGCTTTCTTCCGTCGCCCTTCCCTTCGGCCCAGCGAGCCAAGGCGGCCCAGTTCGGCCCACCTTACCTCTTCACCTCGCGCCGGCTCGCTGACGGGTGGGGCCGCGACCGCGCGCCCCTGTGCTTCTTCCCCTCCACACTTTCTCTGCGCCGCACCCACGGTTCGACAAGGCGGCACAAGGCGGTCGCCTACGCGCGATTAGGCGCTGGGCGAAGGGGTCCCGCGGGGCCTAGGGGGGTAGGCGGTCCCCTAGGCGGCGCAGTGCCTCCGCGGGGAAAGGCGGGCGCCCAGGCGCGCGGAAGCTGTCGAGGCGGCGCAAAGGCGGTGCGGAGGCGGCGAGGAGCGAGCGCGCACCAGCCCGGCGGGAAAGGAAAATCGCGCGGGAACGCCATGGCGGGAGGAGAATAACCGGCGGCGGGGAATAAAAGGGCGGATGGCACACCGACGCTAGGGTTGGAAAGAAAAAGTGGATCTCCTCACCGCCGCCGCTGCCAGTCAAGCTCGTCCGGCCGCCGCGAACCCGATCTGCTTCCTCACCGGCCACCTTGACCCGTGCCTGTGCTTCTCCCTCGCCGTCCGCTTGCCTCGAACTCGAGCTCCTCCCTCACCGTGCTGCTGTGAGCCCGTGAAGCCGAGCTCCTCACCGCCCGCAGCCGCGACCCCAAGGTATGTCTCCGCCGCTCCTCTGCTCGCCCCTCCTCTGCTTCTTGCCTCCTCCCTAGGCCATCCTCTAGTACTCTGCTCATCCCTCCTCTGCTTGACTGCTCCTCGCTTCATCCCTCTTCTGCTCGAGTTCTCCTCACTGCTCCTCACGGCCTCATGCCCTCGCCTCCTCCCTCCCCTTCCCCTCCTCTGGTCGAGCCCCCGCCTCCTCCCTCCCCTTCCTCTCCTCTGGTTAAGCCCCCTCTGGTTGATGTGCTATTTTATATGCAGACTGCTTTGGTGCTTTGCAGATTGCTTTATGTATAATATTCCTCTTGCCTCTGGATTGCAGATTGTTGTGTGTATAGTATGCCTCTGCCTTTTGAATTGTAGATCTGCTTTGTGTAAAATATGCCTCTGCATCTGTGTAGTTTAATAGGCTGCTAGTTGCTTGTCTGTTAATGACTAGGTGATTGCATGATTAAGTGATTAAGCTAATATAGTAATCTGCTTGCACATGTAGGATGTCGATCTGAATCTGTCATTAGTGACTTTTGTTTCTTATAGTCTCCTCTTTGGTATTGCAGGAGGAAGAAAGAAGCTGACATGTCACATGTGACATCAACAAGACAAGCAAGTTGTGCTGTACTAGGAAAATCAAGACATGAAGGTATGTATGTTGCAGTAGGACAAACATGTTACATATTCTGTTTTGATGGCACACAGCTGCCAGGAATTTAGAGATTACAAGCCCAAAAAAGCATATCAAACTAAGCTAAGCTATTACATATTTACATAGAAGTGAAAGCTGGGAGCATTCCTTCGTCTTCCCTGCCCTCCTACTACATGATTTGAGCTCCATGTATTTTACTGGACATAGGATGCTCCTGCTCTTGATCATGGCAGCAAATCCAGCAATGGATGGCCAGACCTGCTGCAAGCTGTTGCATCTTCCTCTGAAAACATAATGCATTCCTTAGTTTTCATAGTTACTGAACATTTTTTGGGATTTGGTAAAAACGCCTAGAAACGCCTAGGCCCGCCTAGGCTCGCCTAGGCTCTAGGCTGAGGGTCACCGCCTAGGTTCCGCCTAGCGCCTTGAAAAACCTTGGCCGCACCGCTCCGCCGCTGCGCCCGTCCGCGCGCGTGCGCACGCCCATCCAAGGGACGAGCCCCCGACCGCGCCCGTGGCACGGACGTCGAGCCAGCGCGCCACCCGGGTTTTTCCCTTTCTACCCTCACCCATCGACGCGCTCCCGCGTCCGCCAGCCATTCCCGCACCGCCACGTCGACCACCACACCGCTGCAGCCAATAGGAGTTGCGCCGTGACCCTTTTGCCCTCCGCCTCGACGTGCGCGAGCTTTTAAACCCCCAGGCAAGACCCCTGTTGCAAGGCAACTCGCATTTGGGGTTTTCCCCTTTGGTCCTCTGTTCGCAGCCGGGAGAGGAAGAGGGAGAAAGGAGGAGGAGGAAGGGAGAAGAAGAGACCCGCACGCGCTTCGCCGTCGCGCCGTCACCCGGAAGCCGAAGCCGTACCCGCTGAAGCCGCTCGTGACCGGAGGAGGGCTGTCCGCGGGAGCACGGGACCGGAGCAGAGGAGCCGAACGAGTCACCGTCGGACTTCGCCGTCGTCGTCAACATCTTCACCGTCGCGGCCTTCTCTGCTACGTCTTCACCTTCGCCCCATCGTGAGCACCTCGCCGGCCTGGCTCTCCCCTTCCCCCCTTGAGCTTCCTGTGATGTGTGGAAGAGCGCCTGCGCCGCGCCACCGGCCTTCGCGCCGTGCATCTTCTGCGAGCTCGCCGCCGCGAGGCACCCCAGCAACGCGCCGGCTCTCACCATCTTGTGCTCATGCCTGTGAACCGGCCTTCGTGCCGATGATCTCTTCTGCAGGGAGCGCTGCCGCCGCAGATGATGCACCGCGCTGCGGACTCGGCTCGCCGGGCATCCGCGCACGTCGGCCGGCCGTGTCGCGACCAGGCAAGGCCTGGGCTCGCACATGTGCCCTGGTAAGCACACCCGCGTGCTAAACCATGCCTCGCCAAGCTTCTAGTCAATTTGCTCGCCGCCTTGCTGCCGTTTCGCTTTGCGCCACCGTTAACTTGTCGCCGCCGCCCAACGTCGCGTCGTGCCTAGTGCGCTGCCGCACTACGCGCCTGCACTTGGACGCGTGGGCCGTACTGTTGCCGCAACTACGTGCGCGTGCGCATGCGTCCGCGTCCAGTGCCCCCTAGCGCAAGGACAGGCGCTGCGCGAGGCCGAATCCGCCGCTGTCGCCGCTTCGCCCCTGCGACGCACCGAGAGCGCCGCCGTGCGCAGACGAGGATGCTCCACCCCAGGGCTGTGGCTGCGTCGGGAAGACCACGTGCACCTAGTGAGCTCCGAACGCCGCTTGGTTGAACGCCGGAGCCACCGCTGCCGTCGGGCGCCACACGCCATCGCCGCCGCGCCCCTGCGCCGGTGCGCGCCGATTCTGGCGTGAGTGGCAAGGGGGTGTCCTGCTCCCTAGAACACTTCGAGGACCCCCACCGGACTTCTCCGGTGCGAGGTCGCGGGAGTGATGGGCCAACCGGCCCGCTGAAGCCCATCGTGGCCCTTTTCTCTTTTAATCTGTGAACTCTGATTTTTGTTCAGGGTGATCTGTTAGACTTAGCTCATTTGGCCCAGTGGGCTAAGTCTAATGGGCCGATTCCGGCCCACTAACACTTTCGGCCCACTAAGGCCCACTGACCGGTGACGATGACGTCACGGTGACGTCATGCTGACGTCATCAACTATTTTCAAAAATAAAAATCCTTTTCTGTTTTATAAATGATTTTGGAAATTATTTTATAAATCCTTTAATCTTTGAAAATTCATAACTAATTATTTATAACTCCGAAAAATATGAAACCAGTTTCTATATTTTTTCTAAAAATGAGACGGTGCTGTTTGTAGGTAGTATGGTTCTGTTTGAATCTTCTAAAATTGGGTTTCTTTGGATTTATTGCCTAGTTGCTTGTCGGTATCTTATTGTCTCGTATCTCATGCTGCACAGACCCGAGCAACGACCAGGAGCAGGCCTACGACCCCGACTACTACCCAGACCAGGACTTCGGACGCCAGCCAGGTGTCATGTCACTCCCAACCATATAGATCCCATGCTTGCTTTAGTTGCTAGTGCTTAATTACTTTTGATGCATGATTTTGATTTGCATAGACAATTGATTAGCCGTGCCTTGGAATTGATTACCTTGTCCTTGGAATACCTACTTTCGGAACTAGCTACAGACCCCTAGCTAGTTCCCAGCACTATTTCATCCATATATTTTACCCTTAGTTATGGATGGATCTCAGGTTTGGACCGAGGTTGGGATACCTCGGAACTCTTGCGTGTGTTTTGGGTGAGTGTGTATCCTTGACGTGTTACCGCGGGAGCGAGCCGCTTTGGTTACTTGTGAACGCCTGTCTAGGGGAGATGCGACCTGGCCTCCCGCCCTAGCGGCGTGTCGGACGGATGGAGTTGGTGAGTGCTTGCTCCCGCAATTAAGGACCGATCGTCTGTGTGACCTTGATCTTTGGGCTATTTTTGTACAAACCGTTCGCTCACGTATGGGCGGGGTTCGGTCCGAGAACTAGTTGGTGGTTGGCTCTCAGCTTGTAGGCGGACCGGTGTGGTCGTGTGAGGGGGACGAGTTATACCCCCCGAGTAGACGTCGCCCCGGCTCCTCCGGGGATGGTTTCACAGCTCCGAGGCCCTGCTGGCAAGTTTCGCGCCCCAGTTCAGGACGAGTCAGGCTCGGAGAGGTAGGAGAGAGCCACCCACTGCTAGGTCTCCGGCCGTTAGGTAGGGATGTGGAACGGCGGCCACCGTTTCTGCCCTATCCGGCGGGTCCAGTTGTACAACCTCTGCAGAGTGTTAAACCTATAGCTATAGTCCGTGTCCACTGGTATGGACAGCCCTTACGATCTCTCACCTGGCTAGACTCTTCTTATGCTGCTTTCTCTCCCCTGTGTGTTGTGAGCCCGGCTTCGTGCCGTTGAGACGTGGGGATAGGAGTTGGTGACCCCACGTCGCAGATGAGTGTGGGATGCTGTATCTTGGTTGAGATCCAGTATTTGGTGCTTCTTTCCTTGTTGGGGCGTTGACCCCGGAGGCGTTGTCCTCGGAGGTGTGGATCTCTTCGGAGATGGATACCTCTCTGCTCTTCTGCTTACCTTGATGTTGCTACCGTTGCTTGCTTAACCTTCTACAGCCATAAATAGGATTACGCATGCATAATAGAATTATTCTCTCTTGCTTATGCTCTTTGTTGGGAAGCTGACATGACCTACTCGCTTATCGAGTAGATGACGGACTTTCAGACCAGGAGCCGGACTACGACTTTGAGGACGACGGCTGGGAGGACTGAAGCTCACCCTACACTCGAGTTGCCTGCGGATATGGAGTCTACTTCGCTACATGAGAGCCGCTGCGTAGATGTTTACTCTGCTTGATTCAGTCCTGTTGGACTTGTACCCGGCATGTGCCGAAATGATGTACTCTGATGCTTAATTATTACATTATATTATGGACCCTCATGTATTTATTCTTGTTGTACGGTATTTTGCTTTACTTTCTGAGACAGGGATTTGCACATGATAGCCTCCTGGGACTATCACAGAGGTGCAGGGATCGGGTTCCCGTCTTCGGAAACCCAGTTCGTTTCAGATGGTATCAGAGCCGTACTTGACTGTAGGACGAGCCTAGGAACGGACGATAGTATAGGAAAGCCCGAACACCTTGTGCTTTATATGCAATCCATGAAACTTTATATAAATACCTTGCACTTTACTATATACTACCTTGATTAACAATACTAACTCTTACTAACAACCCTAACAACATGCAGATGGACCAGCTGACGTGGATCCCCCTCAAGACCGATGGCCAGTGGACCAGAGGGTTCTGCAAGATCCTTAAGAATTGTTTGGAGACCGCAGGAGTGGAGACAAGTGAGGTGTTCTACGAGGGACGCACCACGGCCATCGTGGACCAGTCGCCGACGGAGCTGACCTTGAAGATACCGGCTGACCCACGCGTGCCAGAGTTCGAGGAGGTCAGAGTCACGTGCTTCGACAACTCTACCCTGGAGGCTCACCAGTGTTGTGCTAGACTCGCGCTGAAGAAAGTGTGTCGACAGTTGGAGCAGAGGTTGAAGGATACACCCTTCGAGGTTCTTCCGACAGCACTGTACGACCACAGTAGGTGGCACACAGACGAGGCAGCTTACACCGAGGAGAACACAAAGGGCAAGGATGAGAAGAACCAGTTGGCCAGCAAGTTCATTCAAGCTCAGGACCAGGCACTCTACTGGGCAGATTCAGAGATCATGTTTCTGCGACAGAAGTGGGACGACACCTTGGGACGGAACGCCCAGCTGGAGCGAGAGAACAGCCAGTTGGTGTACCTTCTCAACGAAGCACACAGGAGGAACATCCAGATCACAGAGTGGGGACTCGCGGCCGCCAGAGCCAGCACAGAGAGAGATGCACTTGAGATCGCCACGCTGAGAGCCAGACTAGAGGAGACACAGACCGCCTTGCGAGAGTCAGAGGCAGCGACCAGAGAGGAGCGGTTGAAGTTGCGTGAGAAGGAGTACTTGGTAGAGTCTCTTGGAGCAGCTTGCACCGACTACCAGCTGCGGTTGTGGGAACACGAGGAGAGGCTGACCCAGAACTACGACCACCTCTGGTACTTGGGAGGCAGAGTGTACGAGGCACAAGATACAGCCAGCAGGACCAGCTCAGCTTGGAGGGACTCCGACCTACGACGAGTGGCAGAGTACAGGGAGTTGGCAGAGATGCTACAACCGCAGAAGAGGCCTAGGGTGAGGACAGAGACGTTTGAGCTACCCCCTACTCTACTTCCGTCACAGTGACCTTACCCACGAGGCAGCTCAGACACCCCAGAGATGAGCAGAGCTTTGAGGAGCTTGGCAGGCTACTTCAACCTACCAGAGATTGAGATACCAGATTACCCAGGAGTGAACGACCCGCCGTTCTACTCGGTTCCGCCCAGTCCGAAGACCGTGTCACCACCGTACTCTCCAGCTACTGTTCAGGAGCAGGCACCTTGAGGGGATGATCCTGTAGTCAGCTAGGATAGAGTTCTTCATGATGTTCATGTTTAGTTGACCACCTCTTATGTATCGCGATGTAGTTCTCATGCTTCTGTGTAATCTCGAAGGTTGTGGAGTAGGCCTCGAGATACACACCTTTGTATGGTGATCTTGCATGAGTGATTGGAGTTATCAATCTTTTGCTGGTTTTCATGCTTCTTATATGTTTGTGTGAAATTGATTGTTGTTAGCTAGATACTCCTTATATGCTTAAGTACTTTAAAGTTAATTTCCGACAACTCGTTTCTCACGATCTCGAACTCTTAAAACAGATGTCGGTGGCAAGGAGGTCGGGACGGCTCCTACGCCGTTTCGAGGAGGCAGCCAGGGAGGACGCCGAGCAGGAGGACGTCCCTCTCCCCGCAGGAGGTCGAGGTCGTGACCGCCGTGGAGGCCGTGCACCACGTGGCGGACGCCGTGGTGGACGCCGCGGCGGGCGAGGAGGTCGAGGAGACCAAGGAGGAGGCCGAGCACCAGCTGACCCCGAGGAGGAGCTCGAGGGGGAGGCTGAGCCTGAGCCAGAGCAGGAGCCCGAGCAGCCGGTACCACCGCCCAACCTAGCAGCAGTGATGGCGCTTCAGACTCAGCTGATGCAGATGATCGCCGATGCTGTGGTCCAGAACAACAACAACCGGAGAAACGTCAGGAACCAGCCGGAGAGCTTGCAGAAGAGAGTGGAGGGTTTCGCCAAGTTGCGTCCACCTACCTTTGACAACTCTCCAGACCCACTCGTGGCAGACAACTGGTTGAGGGAGATTGAGAAGAAGTTGGAGCTCACCGACCTTTCAGAGGAGGAGTGCGTGTACGTCGCCGCGCACCAGCTGGTCGGCACGGCAGGAGCCTGGTGGGACAGTTACTGTGACTCACACGCGGACCCTACCCGCATCACGTGGGAGGAGTTTGTGGAGGCTTTCAGAGCGTTCCACATCCCAGAGGCTGTGATGGACAGGAAGGCAGACGAGTTCAGGCACTTGAAGATGGGATCGATGACAGTGCAGGAGTACACGAACCGGTTCCAGGAGCTGATGCAGTACACCCCAGACGACTCCAACACTGAGAAAAAGAAGATGTACTGGTACCGCAAGGGACTCCACAGAGGGATGGCGCACCACTTGGCAGCTCACGACTGTGACACTCTTCACGCCCTGGTGGGCAAGGCCTTGGTTGTGGAGAAGTCGAGACTGGACTACGTGGAGGTCCGCGGAGAGAAGAGACAGTGTGCAGAACGTGCAGGGTACCCAGGGTCACACCAGCGACAGAGGTCCGCTCCGCCACAGTACTCACAGCAGAGACAGCGTCCTTACCCTCAGCAGCCGCAGACTCAGTTCACTCAGCAGAGCAGAGGACACCCTGGAGGTAGTGGAGGTTCGAGCCAGTGGAAGCCCAGGCCGCAGCAGCCGCCAGCTTACGACAGCTCACAGGTCACTTGCTACCACTGCCGTCAGCTAGGCCACAAGTCCAACGTGTGCCCGCAGAAGTTTCAACAGGGAGGTCAGAGCAGGAACACCCAGTACCAGACACCGGCGAAGGCACTAGTTCTAGGAGGACAGCCTCAACAGAACCAGCAGAAGAGCGCGCCCCACCGACTCGAGGCAGACTGAACCACCTGACCGCAGAGGAGGCAGCTGCAGCACCAGACGTGGCTCTCGGTGAGTTTTTAGTCGATTCAGTTATGGCTACCGTTCTGTTTGACACCGGTGCTCAGTTTTCGTACATCTCTACTAAGTTTGTAAAGGAAAGGTCATTACCAACTAAGCCCAGACCACGGCCTATAGTTACCAGCTCCCCGCTAGGTGAGAAGCGGAGTACACTAGAGTGTAGAGGAGTGAACATGGTGTTCGAGAAGCAGTTGTTCGTGGCAGACCTGACCGTTCTGGAGTCGACCAGGATCGACGTGATACTTGGGATGGAGTGGTTAGCTCAGCACAAAGGATTGGTGAACTGCAACCCAGTGTACGTGCAGTTGGAGCACCCCAGCGGAGTCAGAGTGTTGATCAAGCCACAGGGCCAGAGGTCGACGCCGATGTTGTGCAACATGAAAGGAAAGGATTTGGAGGAAATCCCGGTGGTGAGGGAGTATCCCGACGTGTTTCCGGAGGAGTTGACCGAGTTACCACTAGACAGGAATATTGAGTTCGTGATTGAACTGATGCCAGGAGCTGGACCCGTGGCCAAGAGCCCATACAGGATGTTCGCGGATGAACTAGATGAGCTGAAGAAGCAACTCAAGAAACTGCAAGAGCAAGGGTTCATTCGACCGAGTGCCTCACCTTGGGGTTCGCCAGTTCTGTTTGTGGACAAGAAGGATGGCACCAAGAGGATGTGTGTGGACTACCGGACACTCAACTCGATGATGATCAAGAACCGGTACCCTTTGCCCAGGATTGACGATTTGCTAGACAGGCTGCGGAAGGCAAAGTTCTTTTCCAAGATTGACTTGAGGTCAGGTTACTACCAGATGAAGATTCGGGACCAGGATATCCCGAAGACGGCTTTCACGACTCGGTACGGCTTGTACGAGTTCGTAGTGGTTTCCTTTGGACTGACCAACGCACCTGCCTACTTCATGAACATGATGAACAAGGTCTTCATGGAAGAGCTGGACAAGTTCGTAGTGGTGTTCATAGATAACATTCTGATCTTCTCAGAGACAGCAGAGGAGCACGAGGAACACCTTCGGATTGTGATGGAAAGGCTGAGACAGTAGAAGTTGTACGCAAAGTTCAGCAAGTGTGAGTTCTGGATGGAGGAAGTTGCTTTCTTGGGACACGTGTTGTCAGCAGAGGGAGTTGCGGTTGATCCTTCGAAAGTGGAAGCAGTTACCAAGTGGGAGCAGCCACTCACAGTGACAGATATTCGGAGCTTCCTCGGGTTGACAGGATACTACAGGAGGTTCATAGAAAACTTCTCCAAGATAGCGAAGCCAATGACAGAGCTGTTGAAGAACGACAAGAAGTTCGTGTGGTCAGAGGCCTGTGAGAGGAGTTTCCAGGAGTTGAAGAAGAGGCTCACGACAGCTCCGATTCTTACCCTGCCAAATATCAAGAAGGATTTCGTGGTGTACTGTGACGCCTCGAAGCAAGGTTTGGGATGTGTGTTGATGCAAGAGGGCAAAGTTGTTGCTTATGCGTCGAGGCAGCTCAAGAAACACGAGGAGAACTACCCCACTCACGACTTGGAGCTAGAAGATTTGGAGGCACTACTTGATCAGCAACAAGTGTGAGCTGTACACCGATCACAAGAGTCTGAAGTACTTCTTTACTCAGTCGGAGTTGAACATGAGGCAGAGAAGGTGGCTAGAGCTGATCAAGGACTACGACTTGGAGATTCACTACCACCCTGGCAAGGCAAACGTTGTGGCAGATGCCATGAGCAGAAAGTCCTATTGCAACAACTTGATGGTGAGGCAGGAGCAGCCAGCACTTCACGACGAGCTAGAGCAGCTTCAGGTTGAGATTGTAGAGTAGGGACAACTCAACACACTGCAAGTGACCTACGACTTGGAAGGTAGAATTCAGGAAGCTCAGAAAGGGTGCTCTGAGATTTGGGAGCTCAAGGAGCTGATGGAGAAAGGGAGAGCTGAGGATTACCGTATGGACGAACAAGGCACGGTGTGGCTGAAAGATCGAATCTGCGTGCCGAAGAGCAAAGAGATTCGAGAGCAGATTCTGAGAGAAGCCCATGATTCAAGGTACTCCATTCACCCAGGAAGCACAAAGATGTACCAAGATTTGAAACAGAGGTTTTGGTGGAAGGATATGAAGAAGGACATAGCCTACTACGTGGCTTGTTGTGACACTTGCAGCAGAGTGAAGATTGAGCACCAGAGGCCTGCAGGACTGTTGAAACCGTTGGATATTCCTCAGTGGAAGTGGGATGACATTTCCATGGACTTCGTGGTAGGGCTACCCAGGACACCAAAAGGCAATGATTCCGTTTGGGTCATAGTGGATCGGCTGACAAAAGTAGCTCACTTCGTACCCGTGAAGATCCGTTACACGACAGACCAGTTGGCAGACTTGTACGTGTGTCACATACTCAGGCTACACGGAGCCCCGAGGAGCATAGTGTCTGACAGAGGGTCCCAGTTCGTAGCAAAGTTTTGGCAGAGTTTCCACACCCGGATGGGAACTACACTCAGCTACAGCACAGCTTTTCACCCTCAGACGGACGGGCAGACTGAGAGAGTAAACCAGGTGTTGGAGGATATGCTGAGAGCTTGCGCTTTGACCTACGGCACAGATTGGGAGAGCAGCTTGGCCTATGCAGAGTTCTCTTACAACAACAGTTTCCAAGCAAGTCTCAAGATGGCACCCTTCGAGGCACTCTACGGGAGGAAGTGCAGGACACCTTTGATGTGGTCAGAGGTCGGAGAGAGGATGATCTTTGGTCCGGACATTCTCGAGGAGGCTGAGGAGAAAGTAGAGAAAGTCAGAGATAACCTAAAGATTGCTCAGAGCAGACAGAAGAGCTACACCGACCGTCACCGGAGAGACTTGTCGTTCGAGGTGGGTGACTTCGTCTACTTAAAAGTGTCACCGATGAGAGGAACCAAGAGGTTTGCTGTGAAGGGAAAGCTTGCCCCAAGGTACGTGGGACCGTACCGGATCACTCAGAGAGTTGGGAAGCTCGCTTATAGACTCGCACAACCAGCAGAGATGTCCGCTGTACACCCTATGTTCCACGTATCACAGTTGAAGAAGAGTGAAAAGGAAGTAGAAGCAAAGCAAGTCCCGGTGGAGATACTCGACCTGCAGAACACCCTGGAGTATGCAGAGTACCCCGAGAGGATCTTGGATAGAGCAACAAAGGAAACCAGGAGGACCACAATTCCTTACTGCAAGGTGTTGTGGAGTCACCACACGGAGCGAGAAGCAACCTGGGAGAAGGAAGCCGACCTCAGGAGAGAGTTCCCTCACTTGTTCGAGGTGGAGGATGGAGCTTAAATCTCGAGGACGAGATTCTCGGTGGTGGGGAAGAATGTAACAACCCAGAAAATTAAGTTATGAAAATGTGAGAAAATTTGAACTTTTCATTTGTTGATGATGTGTCACCATATTTAAACCCTCTCTAGCCTCTCTTCCTAAATTCTTAAATAAATAAAACCAAAAATATAAAAATATATTTTCAAATTATGGTAAAATATGTGATTTGGATTTTATGGATTTTATTTGGATTTTATTGAGTGTGTTTTGAATTTGAAACTATTCAAATTCAAACCTATAGTTCAAACTTAATTCAAATTTAATTTCAAAACCCTATACTAACTGATGGGCCAGCTAACCTCTTCAGAAGTCTAGTTAACCCCCTCCAAGTTTCGGCCTGCTTTCTTCCGTCGCCCTTCCCTTCAGCCCAGCGAGCCAAGGCGGCCCAGTTCGGCCCACCTTACCTCTTCACCTCGCGCCGGCTCGCTGACGGGTGGGGCCGCGACCGCGCGCCCCTGTGCTTCTTCCCCTCCACACTTTCTCTGTGCCGTACCGCTCCGCCGCTGCGCCCGTCTGCGCGCGTGCGCACGCCCGTCCAAGGGACGAGCCCCCGACCGCGCCCGTGGCACGGACGTCGAGCCAGACAGCCGAGCCAGCGCACCACCCGGGTTTTTCCCTTTCTACCCTCGCCCATCGACGCGCTCCCGCGTCCGCCAGCCATTCCCGCACCGCCACGTCGACCACCACACCACTGCAGCCAATAGGAGTTGCGCCGTGACCCTTTTGCCCTCCGCCTCGACGTGCGCGAGCTTTTAAACCCCCAGGCGAGACCCATGTTGCAAGGCAACTCGCATTTGGGGTTTTCCCCCTTTGGTCCTCTGTTCGCCGCCGGGAGAGGAAGAGGGAGAAAGGAGGAGGAGGAAGGGAGAAGAAGAGACCCGCGTGCGCTTCGCCGTCACGCCGTCACACGGAAGCCGAAGCCGTACCCGCTGAAGCCGCTCGTGACCGCAGGAGGGCTGTCCGCGGGAGCACGGGACCGGAGCAGAGGAGCCGAACGTGTCGCCGCCGGACTTCGCCGTCGTCGTCAACATCTTCACCGCCGCGGCCTTCTCTGCTACGTCTTCACCTTCGCCCCATCGTGAGCACCTCGCCGGCCTGGCTCTCCCCTTCCCCCCTTGAGCTTCCTGTGATGTGTGGAAGCGCGCCTGCACCGCACCGCCGGCCTTCGCGCCGTGCATCTTCTGCGAGCTCGCCGCCGCGAGGCACCCCAGCAATGCGCCGGCTCTCGCCATCTTGTGCTCATGCCTGTGAACCGGCCTTCGTGCCGATGATCTCTTCTGCAGGGAGCGCTGCTGCCGCAGCTGATGCGCCGCGCCAAGGACTCGGCTCGCCGGGCATCCGCGCGCGTCGGCCGGCCGTGTCGCGACCAGGCAAGGCCTGGGCTCGCACATGTGCCCTGGTAAGCACACCCGCGTGCTAAACCATGCCTCGCCAAGCTTCTAGTCAATTTGCTCGCCGCCTTGCTGCCGTTTCGCTTTGCGCCACCGTTAACTTGTCGCTGCCGCCCAACGCCGCGTCGTGCCTAGTGCGCTGCCGCGCTACGCGCCTGCACTTGGACGCGTGGGCCGTACTGTTGCCGCGACTACGTGCACGCGCGCGCGCATGCGTCCGCGTCCAGCGCCCCCTAGCGCAAGGACAGGCGCTGCGCGAGGCCGAATCCGCCGCTGTCGCCGCTTCGCCCCTGCGACGCACCGAGAGCGCCGCCGTGCGCAGACGAGGATGCTCCACCCCAGGGCTGTGGCTGCGTCGGGAAGACCACGTGCACCTAGTGAGCTCCGAACACCGCTTGGTTGAACGCCAGAGCCACCGCTGTCGTCGGGCGCCACACGCCGTCGCCGCCGCGCCCCTGCGCCGGTGCGCGCCGATTCTGGCGTGAGTGGCAAGGGGGTGTCCTGCTCCCTAGAACACTTCGAGGACCCCCACCGAACTTCTCCAGTGCGAGGTCGCGGGAGTGATGGGCCAACCGGCCCGCTGAAGCTCATCGTGGCCCTTTTCTCTTTTAATCTGTGAACTCTGATTTTTGTTCAGGGTGATCTGTTAGACTTAGCTCATTTGGCCCAGTGGGCTAAGTCTAATGGGCCGATTCCGGCCCACTGACACTTTCGGCCCACTAAGGCCCACTGACCGGTGACGATGACGTCACGGTGACGTCATGCTGACGTCATCAACTATTTTCAAAAATAAAAATCCTTTTCTGTTTTATAAATGATTTTGGAAATTATTTTATAAATCCTTTAATCTTTGAAAATTCATAACTAATTATTTATAACTCCGAAAAATATGAAACCAGTTTCTATATTTTTTCTAAAAATGAGACGGTGCTGTTTGTAGGTAGTATGGTTCTGTTTGAATCTTCTAAAATTGGGTTTCTTTGGATTTATTGCCTAGTTGCTTGTCGGTATCTTAGTGTCTCGTATCTCGTGCTGCACAGACCCGAGCAACGACCAGGAGGAGGCCTACGACCCCGACTACGACCCAGACCAGGACTTCGGACGCCAGCCAGGTGTCATGTCACTCCCAACCATATAGATCCCATGCTTGCTTTAGTTGCTAGTGCTTAATTACTTTTGATGCATGATTTTGATTTGCATAGACAATTGATTAGCCGTGCCTTGGAATTGATTACCTTGTCCTTGGAATACCTACTTTCGGAACTAGCTACAGACCCCTAGCTAGTTCCCGGCACTATTTCATCCATATATTTTACCCTTAGTTATGGATGGATCTCAGGTTTGGACCAAGGTTGGGATACCTCGGAACTCTTGCGTGTGTTTTGGGTGAGTGTGTATCCTTGATGTGTTACCGCGGGAGCGAGCTGCTTTGGTTACTTGTGAACGCCTGTCTAGGGGAGATGCGACCTGGCCTCCCGCCCTAGCAGCGTGTCGGACGGATGGAGTTGGTGAGTGCTTGCTCCCGCAATTAAGGACCGATCGTCTATGTGACCTTGATCTTTGGGCTATTTTCGTAGAAACCGTTCGCTCACGTATGGGCGGGGTTCGGTCCAAGAACTAGTTGGTGGTTGGCTCTCAGCTTGTAGGCGGACCGGTGTGGTCGTGTGAGGGGGACGAGTTATACCCCCCGAGTAGACGTCGCCCCGGCTCCTCCGGGGATGGTTTCACAGCTCCGAGGCCCTGCTGGCAAGTTTCGCGCCCCAGTTCAGGACGAGTTAGGCTCGGAGAGGCAGGAGAGAGCCACCCACTGCTAGGTCTCCGGCCGTTAGGTAGGGATGTGGAACGGCGGCCACCGTTTCTGCCCTATCCGGCGGGTCCAGTTGTACAACCTCTGCAGAGTGTTAAACCTATAGCTATAGTCCGTGTCCACTGGTATGGACAGCCCTTACGATCTCTCACCTGGCTAGACTCTTCTTGTGCTGCTTTCTCTCCCCTGTGTGTTGTGAGCCCGGCTTCGTGCCGTTGAGACATGGGGATAGGAGTTGGTGACCCCACGTCGCAGATGAGTGTGGGATGCTGTATCTTGGTTGAGATCCAGTATTTGGTGCTTCTTTCCTTGTTGGGGCGTTGACCCCGGAGGCGTTGTCCTCGGAGGTGTGGATCTCTTCGGAGATGGATACCTCTCTGCTTTTCTGCTTACCTTGATGTTGCTACCGCTGCTTGCTTAACCTTCTACAGCCATAAATAGGATTACTCATGCATAATAGAATTATTCTCTCTTTCTTATGCTCTTTGTTGGGAAGCTGACATGACCTACTCGCTTATCGAGTAGATGACGGACTTTCAGACCAGGAGCCGGACTACGACTTTGAGGACGACGGCTGGGAGGACTGAAGCTCGCCCTACACTCGAGTTGCCTGCGGATATGGAGTCTACTTCGCTACATGAGAGCCGTTGCGTAGATGTTTACTCTGCTTGATTCAGTCCTGTTGGACTTGTACCCGGCATGTGCCGAAATGATGTACTCTGATGCTTAATTATTACATTATATTATGGACCCTCATGTATTTATTCTTGTTGTACGGTACTTTGCTTTACTTTCTGAGACAGGGATTTGCATGTGATAGCCTCCTGGGACTATCACAGAGGTGCAGGGATCGGGTTCCCGTCTTCGGAAACCCGGTTCGTTTCACAATCCGCAATGAAATGCTCCGTACTTCCATAATTGTAGCAAGTCCTTTTCTTGTGATTGGGATACTTTCTCTTGGAGAAATTGTAGCCTTGCTTCTTTAAGCCCTTCTTGTATCTTCTCATGAATAAGGCTATAACACCAATCTCAACTTGAGGACTTTCATCTTCATCTTCACTTGACTCACTTGATGAGCTCTCTACTTCAACTTTCTTTGACTTTGACTTGGACGGCCTTGATGAAGTAGAGGGCTTGCTTGACTTGCTAGCTTGGAGAGCCACATCTTTGACCTTTATGTTGTTCATCTTGGACTCTAGCTCTCCAATCTTCTTTCTATGTTGTATCTCTATGTCCATGAGCTCATGTGTAAGAATTCTTCCAAGAACATCATTTGGAGAGAACTCTTCAAATCTTTTCTTCTCTCTAATCAAGGTGACTAGAGTGGGGTTTCTAGGAGTAAAGGCCTCCAACATCACCTTCACAACATAGTGGTCATCCAATTCATCACCACCCAAGCCTCTAATCTTGCCAACTATGACCATCAACCTATCAAACATATCTTGGGGCCCTTCACCTTCCAATATAGAGAATCTATTGAGCTCAGACATCATGATGCTTATCTTGGATTTCTTCACTTTATCAACCCCTTCATGTGCAATATGAAGAGTGTCCCATATTTCCTTGGTAATCTCCAAGCCATTCACCCTATTGTACTCTTGTCCATTTAAAGCACTAAGGAGGATGATGGTGACTTGGGCATTCCTTCTTATGTTGCGGCAATCTTGTGATGTAAGCTTCTCTTTATCTTCGGGGTCTTCAAAACCTACACACACAATGTTCCACAAATCCAAGTGCAAGCCCGTAAGGTAGGCCTTCATTAGATGCTTCCATTTGGCAAAGTTAGTGCCATCAAATTGAGGCAATTTGCCAACGGGAATAGACATGTTATCTTTAGAGGTGGTCAAGCAATCATAGTTAAATGATACGCTTCAATAGCTCTTCTTGGGCTTGGTCTTCGGCTTGAGTGTTCTCTTGGGCATCCTTGCACCATAGTACTCATCATCATCATCTCCATTCTCACTTGATGAGGATGAGGGTGCTGAAGAGGATGATGATGAGGGTGGAGGTGATGGATCTTTCTTCTTCTTCTTTTTCTTCTTCTTTTCCTCCTTCTTCTCTTCCTTTTTCTTCTTCTTTTCTTTTTCTCTCTTGTTGTCTTCCTTCATAGCCTTCTTGAGCTTTTCAAGCTTCTCATGAGCAGATGATGAGTCACCATCTACTCCCAAAGCTTCAGCTGCTACGGCTCCTTCCTTGTTGGTGGGTTCACCAACTTCTTTTTCTTTGTCCCCTTCGGGCTTCTCATTTCCACTTGCCATTTCCTCACACGGTTAAGTGCAAACTGAGGATCCTTACTCTGATACCAATTGAAAGGATCAATGCAAGTGGCCTAGAGGGGGGTGAATAGGCCTGCAAAACAAATTCAAAGTTTTCTGCCAAATTCTGTCAAAGCCCGGAACCTCCGGGAAAAATCCAGAACCTCCGGGAAAATTTACAGACAGTGAATTTTCCTGGAGCTTCTGATTTTTCAAGCCTGCACGGGTTAGAGAGCTAAAGGCTGATATCACAGGCTAGATGCAGATAATTGAAGCTATGAATTTGAAGCATAAGCTACCAAACAACCTTAGGGCAACAAGAACTTGTAGATCTAGAGCAAACCCCAATAGATCTAGTTGAGAGCAAACAAGAACAAGCAAGCAAAGAATGTAAAGAGAGCAAAGCACAAGGGACACAGATTTAACCCGTGGTTCAGCTCACCACAAAGGTTAGCCTACATCCACGTTGTTGAGGTAAGCCACAAAGGCTTTGGGATCTCTCTAGATCCACTCCTCTCTCACACCTATCACCAAGGTAATAGGTGGAGTGCTCCACTAGTCACAAAGGGTAATACAAACCACTTGGGGCAGCCACACAAAGCTAGGAAGCTCCCAAGTAACCTCTAGCCATCTAGGAGTAGAACTCCAAGAGTAATAGATCCACCAAGTAGGCTAGGGTTTCACCAAGTGCACTAAATCTTAAGAGAGTGAACGGATTTGCTTCTTCTCACAAGGAATCACCCAAGACTTGAATGCTTAGGATGGATTTTGGATTCAAGTAGGTGGGAGTGAATGCTAGGAGTGAGAAGGGGGCAAATGTTAGTGTTTTGGCGCAGGGAGGAAGAAGAGAACCGTTGGGGGTCAAAGGGGTATAAATACCCACAGATCTAAAACTGTAACGGCTCTTTTTGAAATCCCGGAACCTCCAGAAAAATCCCGGAACTTCTGAGATCTGAGCGTCTTCAGCTAGCAGTCACAAGACAGTCCGGAGCTTCCGGGAAAAACTCAGAGGTTCCAGAGACAGAGGAACAGAGCTGCTGCTGAAAGGTCATTTGTGGCTGGGATGTTTTATAGGTTTGTAAAGAACTTAATGCACTTGGATCTATCCCAAAACCACTATTAGTATCCCTCTTGATAGTATGGCTTGTCCTATACTCAATTTCAAAATGAACTGCCCAAGTCACTATTTGATAACGACTGCAGATTAGCGAAGTTCAACAAGTGTCCAAAGCACAAGTCACAATTGCCGGCTAAGACGTATCCTAATTGTAGCACAACACGGTGAAGGCAGCAAGAAATGATTGACAAAAACTCAAGGAACCAGCAGAATGGTAGTTCTGTAAATAATATTGAAAACCTTGCCAAAAAGGCATTAGTAGAAATCACAAAATGACATTTCCAAAGGAGTACCAGCAAACGAGCTCAACTATTTCTGAAATTTTTACCTCTGAACAAAGGGCACTAAAGATGGAAGCACACAAAATTTCACCTGAAACAGAGGTGTATTGCAGCCTAGGGAAATTCAGGAACTTTTTCTGAAAACCCTCAAAACACTTAAATGAATTTTTTCTTTATCTACCCGATTTTTTTAAATTTTTTGAGAATGGCCTGATTGACGAAGTAGGTAGATGTCTGTCCAACTTTTTGTTGCCAAGCTCCTGTAAAAATTTGAGAAGAAACGGAGCACCGAGCGAAAAGTTATGCCTGTTTTATGGAAGGTACCTCAACCTATGTTTTCCAAAGGCAAAACTCGGCAGGAAACGTAGCAGCGGCTAGGGAAAACAGGGGCACAATCCTCCCTGGTATAAGCAATAGGTAATCGCCAGATGATGAATCAAGAGGGCTGCGATGCAAGGTGAAGCACAAGCGGCTTGCAACCTAATCTAGAGCTGGCGTGGCGAGAGTTCACACAAGGCGGCTAGCGGGGCAAGTCAAGTAATGTGGTGGCTCGACTTGTAATCTGGGTAAAGGTGGATGGGATAGCGGCGGAAACAAACAAACAGCGATGAGCATGTTGAACTATGACGAGGAACACAACCTAAACCAGCAACAAGACTCGACCACGGACACAAACTCAACAAAGCAATCTGAAATCGAAATTGCAAGGCTAAAACAGGTTGTAGGACAACGTAATTTTTTGTAGGTTTTCTGTGGACTATGGGACGAAACAAAATGATCTCTAAAACTAGGGTAAGCCTGACGGTAATACCTGAGTATCTGATTACCACTTGATGGGAATGGGGGTGCCCGATCTTCCGTCAGGAGAAGGATAACTCGTTTTGGTGGAGTGAGACACACCGATTCGACTTCAGATCCAAAGACCCGAACTCCTGCAACCTTAGCACCACAACTCCTCTGGTTATCAACCGTGTCACAATCCGGTTGACCTCACCGCGAAGGCTAATCCCTGCCTGCGAAACGAAGAACACAAGCAAGAACTCGAAAGAATGCAACACTGAAATTATAGTGACAACTGCAGATGAATGATTAAGCACTCGAATTTTGGGTTTCACAAACCGAAGACGGCGACTGTTCGACGACAGATAACTCTAAAGAAAAACCCGAGTCTAAACAGCGGCGGCTACTGAGTTTATACCCTAAACGGGGCGTGCTAGGGTTGGGGGCACGCCGGAGGGGGCGTCCACAACTTGGGCTGAAGGCCTGACTCGATACAAGGCCGAGTTGGCCCAAAATAGGTGATGCAACACCTTTTCGTGGTCGCACAGTATGATCCATGAATGTTTTGGAGCTAGGACCAGAACCAAATTGACGGCGTCGTCATCCCCTTTCCAACGAGTCCTTATACACCTCCTTCCGACGTCATATGATGTAGATATCGCCGAAACCGTGCAGAGGTGTAGGCTGATTCTGAACCGGACGTGGCAGCTGAGTCGGAGATGAAGTACAACTTGGAGAAGGTCGTGGTGTGTACATGTCCAGTAGCTTGGCGATGTCCTCATCAAGTACGGACATAGAATGGTGTACACATCCATCTGCACACAAGAAACCACTTTAGGAGGGACCTAAAAGGCAGAGAAACAAGACCAACTAAGAGTACAACACGAAGAACAGCCACAAAGAAAAGAACACCACCGCACCACCACCACACCGGAGAACTAGCTAAGACGACAACAGCCTGCAGAGCACAAAGACACCTGGGGAACACGCACATCGTCGCCAAGCTAACAAACTAGAGACAACAGTCGCGGAGAGCGAAGGTTACGCAAGACGATGCCTCTAGGAAGGAAGCGACGTCCACGCCGCCATCGTCCGCCCATTGACGAAGCAGCAGGCCAAGTTTTCACCTGGCAAACCACCACAGAGACCTGGAGTACACACAAACATTGAGTCATTTTGAAAGGACACATAATGCGTCTGTGTATGCAGACATTTTATAGTGACAACATTTGTTGTCTCAAGAAATATATTGACACTTTATAGGTGCATGTTTTTGTGTCTAAAATAATAGAGGCACTTTACGGGGACATTTTATCACCTCTTCCGGACATGAACACTTTATTTGTGGCATCCAAGAATGTATTTCTAGATATAGAGGCATTATTAGAAGTCAATATTGCTTCTAGTAGATCATTATGGGGTGCCTATAGTCAATTATACTAGCATTCTGGTAAGCTTTTTTAGATACAGAGTCATCGCTTGAACGGTAACAAAAGCACACAAGATATGTTTGCACTAAAATGATTAACTAGAGATCACAAAATACAGGCGGGAGGCGCATGTCATCGTCAGTGGGTACTCATACAGGACATACAGCGGGGCACGGTCCTCACAGCCGCAGGATCGGCACCTGCCCGAGAAGATGGCTGCTCTCCAGCGGACTTCTTCTTAAGCTTCGATGAGGCGGAGTCGTTGTCCTTCAAGTCTGCTCGGTTGTCCTCGGTGGTCCCCTTGGCAGCGACGGAAGCAGAGGGCCCCTTCCCCTCGAGGTCGGAGGGCGAAGGGGAGAGGCGAGGCCCGGGAGCAGGCGAGGCAGTGGAGAAGCTTGCCGCGTCGAGGAGGCAGCCCTCAGGCCCCTCATCGGAAGCGGTGGGGTTGACACTTGAGGAGGGAAAAGAGGCGGGCTCGGGAGCTACCAAGCTCGTCGGGAGGTGGTGGCTCCGGTGGGGATTAGGTGGGGGTTGGGAAGTGCGGGAGATTTGGGTGGATTGGGAGGGGCGTTTCGACACGTGGCATGGATTGGTGGGTGCCCTCTTCCTCACATTATATCACAAGGCAACATTTCCCATTGCCGGCCACCGCCTCTGACTTCAGTTGGGCTGCCAGGGCTTCTGTTAATTGGGTTGGGTCTGAGATCTCTGCCTTTGTATGTCTGAATTAAAGTCACGACATTAGAATTAGAATTGGCAGACCCGAATTCATCTTGGGGAGCCTTAAGGGTCTCCTTATCCTACAAGCATCTTCTTGCTAGGGTACAAATTAGTAATTAACCTACCAAAATCTTTAGTAATGTTCAAAGGAAGATCTTTATTTTTGCCATGTCTGTACAAATCCTAGGTACACTTATCTCTCACATCAACAAGCTGGTGAGTGGCTACTTTAGCTACAAGTATGCCAAGCAGTCAGTTTATCTTCGACTAAAGCTCTTCGAAAAGATACATTTAACAACATTTGGTTCATGACATTTGCAAGTGTTACGTGTGGATAGTATACTATATTATACATAGTGGGAAATTGCTCTTTGAGTGGTGTAGAGCCTACCCATTTCTCCTCCCATAATCTAGTTTGTGAACCCTCTCTCATCTTGAAGGTCCCACAACCTAGAAAATCATCCCTAACCTTAAGCAAACCTTTCCAAAAGTGTGAATCCCCAGGTTTAATTTTTAATTGAGATAAACAATTTGAACTCAAATATTTATTCCTAAGTAAGGTTTGCCATGTGCCATCTTCATTTAGCAATTTAAATAGCCATTTGTTGATGAGATATTTATTTTTAATATGCAAGTACACTACGCCAAGACCTCCTTGATCTTTTGGACAGGACAAGATATCACATTTGGTTAGGCGGTATTTTTTGTTTATCAGTATTGCCTTGCCAAAAAATCATAGATCGATAGACATCAAGTCTTTTCAGGACACCTTTAGGGATTTCAAAGAAAGACATCATGAACATAGGGAGGCTACTAAGGATGGAATTTAATAAAATCAACCAACCCACATAAGGCAGGTGTTTAGCCTTCCATGTACTTAGTTTATGTTTAAATATCTCCTCGATAGCACACCAATCTGCATTACGAAGTTTGTTGCAGTGTATCGAGATGCCTAGGTACCTAAAAGGGTATGATCCTAGTTATTCATAGCCAAACAATTGAGCATATTCTTGCTTATAATGTTTACCATCTCCATTGCAAAATACTTCACTTTTATGAAAGTTAATCTTCAAGCTTGACAATTGTTCAAAGACAATGAGCAAAAGCTTTAAATTCTTAGCTTGCTCTAGATCATGATCTATGAATATGATTGTGTCATCTGCATACTGCAAAATAGACAATCATTCTTCAACCAAGTAAGAATGACTCCTTTAATTTTGGTCATCATCCATAGCCCTCTTAATCAGCAAGATAGAGCGCATATCCGCCACAATGTTGTATAGGATAAGTGACATGTGGTCTCTTCTCCTAAGTCCCTTTTTTGTTTCGAAGTAGTACCCAATGTCATCATTAATTTTGACGTCTACACTACCTCCCGAGACAAATTTTTTAATCCACGACACCATCATGGGCAAAATCCCTTCATTCTAAGAGTCTGTTGTAAAAACTGCCATTTTACTTTATCATAGGCATTCTCAAAATCAATTTTGATAATAGCACCAATGAGTTTTTTCGTGTGTAGTTCATGGATGGTTTCATGCAAAATCACTACTCCATCCATAATATTCCGGTCGAGCATAAATGTCGTTTGGGATGGACTAACTACATTGCTAGCCACTCCCATGAGTCTATTAGTAGCCACCTTGGTGAAAATCTTAAAACTCACATTAAGAAGGCAAATGGGTCTAAATTCTTGTGTTTTAGTTGCCCCCCATAATTTGGGAAGGAGAGTAATTACTCCAAAATTGCGGTTGTGTAAAGGCAGACATTCCTCGTAAAATGATGTGAAAAGTGTCATCAGGTCTTTTTATAATATCCCAGAATACTTGATAAAATTCTACTGGGAAACCATCACGCGAGGAGATTTATTGTACTCCATCTGGAACACAACCTATTTTACTTCTTTCTCGGTAAATGGTGTTGTGAGGATATTATTTTCATATGCAGTCACCTGAGGTATGTCATGGTTTTGATGCCCCACCATGGTAAAATTATTAACCTCTGGTGGTCCAAACAAAATCTTATAATAGTTTGTGATATAAGCTTTTAATTCAGCATCACCAACTATTATGCCATCTTCTTGTTCTAATTTAAAGATGCACTGTTTTCTATGCTTTCCATTAGCGACCAAATGGAAATATTGGGTGTTATCATCACCTTCCAATAGGTCTTTAGTTTCCTCTTCCCTCAACAAGTGAACTAATTGTTCAGTGAGGTATTGTTTGAAATTTAACTCATGGTCGTCAGAGAGCACCCTTTGCTTAGCTATTTCGTCTAAATCAATGATCATTAGGATTAATTTTTTCCTTCTCCTTTCTATTATGGTCAGCTATATATTTGGCCCAGCCCCTCAAAAACTGTCGAAGAGCTCTGATTTTATTCTGCAATATATCCATAGTTGTGGTTCATAGAAATCATCTCTAATAAGCCAGCCATGTTCAAATTTAAATAATGGTCGTGGTCGGTTGTGGGAAGAAGCACCTGTGTTTAACTAGAAAGACAACACAACTTTGTCGTGCTATGCCAATATCCTTCATTAATTTGGCAATATGTTTAGGATGGATTTATGTATTTCTCAATTTGTAGTTAAGCCAGGCTATGTTGACCCTATAGAATTAATCATCCCCTTTGGTGATTGAGTGATTTTATTGAACTTGATGCAACCTCTGTTCCATGGATGGAGTAGTTATTGCTGTGTCGAGGTATGTGTGGAATTTTATTTCGTAAGAAACGTGGGTAAGATAAATATGTCGTCTGGTTATTTTTGCGTCGATGTCGTGGTTTGGAACATGTTGGTAGTGTGTTATATATTTTGGACACTGAGTTGTCGTGGAGGTATTGTTTAAGTAATATATTGTGTTTATGGAAATAGAGATATTGCATTTTTTTCTTGATATTTATTTTGGCGGAAGGAGGTGCTACATTTTTTATTGAGGTGGGAGGATCATAAGTATGCAGTAGTTTAATGAAATTGTGAGATACGGTGAATTTGTGTAACACCTCTGCATGTCATTAAGCGTTACACATCTACATCACATGAGCATTAGAATCTTCATCCAAAAATTTCTTCATTAATCATTTTGTATTAGCATTCTATCTCGTTTGAAATGAAATTTAACTTTAAAGTGCATTCTATTAAGGATTTATGGTATTTCGCATTTAAATAAAAAGAAATAGCATAAACATGAAAATTATGTAAATTATACTGAGCTAAAGTTGGAAGTGTCAAATGAATCAATTTTGAGTCATGAACATGTTTGCATACTAAATTAAATTCGAATTTCACAATTGAACTTTGATGGTTAGAAATCTCGTGTAGAGTACTTCTATTTTAGCCATATTAGACTTACTTTTAAAGTCAAATTCCTAAAACACTAAACATTTGGCAAAAACTTGTAGTATGAGGTTCGAAGTTTCATCGGAGTCTATTGTAAGTGTGTGAAAAACAAAGTTTACTCATTCAAAAAGATAGTCAAACTTGGTTAAGTTCTGAAAAAAGCCCATAGTTGACACCAAAACTCTTTGATTTCTCCAAATTTTGGGTATAAAATTTTCAAAGATTCTTTCTGTAATTTGTAGCCTTATGTACCAAAGTGGTATGCATAGTTAGTTTACACTTTGTACTCCACATCTTGGCTCCGAAATTGGAACACAAATTTGACAGAAGCTCACTTTGAGTTCTCTGAAAATTCAGTTAAAACATACAATTCTGAAATTTCGAGCCCCTGCAACTTAAAATATGTACAGTTTTAGGCCGGGCACCATTACAAAATGTTGTAGCTGGATGTCAGTTCTACAACTTTGGTATTTGCTCCAAGTATTGGTTATGCACGAAGTTTAGGAGATTTCATCACTCGAACATTGCCAGTTCAAACACTTTCTCGGACTTAACTGAATCGCTATTCATTTTCTTCATGGACGACAGGCAACAGACAACGACACACGACGTGCATCTTCTATAGGCGAGGTCGGCATTGCCACAACCACGAACACACACCCCATCCTCCACACAATCCATCTCCTCTCTTTCTTCTCCGTTAAGCCTCTTGGCCATTTTTCTCCTATCTCTCTTCCTCCTCCTGGAAACCAAGAACAGAGCTGGGGAGCACCTCCATCCGCCAGCCAATTCATCCTACTCCGGCCACCATTCTCCAAATCGCCGCCAGTCGAGCCTCCCCTACCTCCCAATCTCCACCCGCAACCACTCCTTGGCACCAGTCTTGGCTCCTGCGGCTGGGGTTTGGAGAAATCCTCACTGCAATTGTCGTTGTCGCCCATAGATCCACCTCGCCGCGATCTCAGGCTATCTCCACCCAAGCTAGGCATACAAATCAAAGCCTCTAGGCTCACCGGTGCTTGTGCCCACTTCATTCTGTCTTCATCAAGTTTCCACGCGCATTCCCGGCTGCTGCGCTCCGGTGGTGCCCCTTTTTCCTCCGTCTCCTCCTCTTTTCCCTTTGCAGAGCCCTCGCTCCAGAGCGGCGGCTGCTCAGACGGCCTGACGCTACTCGTGTGCTTGTGCTCGACCGCCGCACCGTTGCTCGGGCGGCCTTGCTCGGATGTGCCGTTGCACGGGGCTCGGGCCCGAGTCATTCCCTTAGACTGCGGGTAGATTATATGAAAATTGAGAGTCTTTTTTTGCAAAACGGTCGGTGCTCGCCTGATCTAGGCCATCGATGCGCCCGATCCGACGGCCGAGAGCTGCACGCAACGTGGCCACGCTTTCCGGCCTCGGTATTAGCCAAGATTCGTAGGTAAAGATAACAAAGGTGTGTGATTTGAGGTACTTCGTTCTTTGGGTTGGGTCTTGCTTGGCTTGGGTGGTGGTTAGCTCGATGGTAATTAATGTAACTGAAGATCCAGCCCAACGTAAACGTCGGGCGCAGTCGCGACGACGACGGCTGTGGCCGGCTCATCAACGGGCCTAGACTATAAATGCGCTTCTAGGCTTTTTCATGGGCTCGAAAGTTGCAGTTCAACAGTAGTAGGTGGGAAATCCTATATATCTTTCGGAAGGTAGTATCGTTTGAAACTATAATCCACTAATAGTCCAATAGTAGCCCACTAATAGTCCAATAGTAGCCCACAACAGCCCATTAACTTCAAGCTTAGGGTTTCTCCCACCCTCTCCTCCTACCTCTCCACAATTTGCGTGCCGCCGGTCGGCCTTGCGCAGCTATTGCCCGCGCGCTGCTATCGGTCGCAGTTCTCCTCCACCCTTCGGCAGTCGTGCTCCTCCACACCCCGTCGCCGGCGGCGCTCCCCCACCGGCCTTGCTCCCTGTCCGCGGCCTCCCTCCACCTGCTCCCTGCCAGCGCCGCCGTGCGCACCTGAGCGCATTCTCACCGGCCGCCGCAGCCTCCCGTGCGGGATGGCCGCGCACTGTGGGGGCTCATGAAGCTCACTGGCTGCCGCGGCCTCCCATGCGGGCGGACCGCACGCCGCGGAGGCTCGCGGAGCTCGCCGGAGCTAGAGAAGAAACATCAAAAAAGAAAAAAATGTTGAAAAAATTGTCTGATTTCTGAAAAATGTTGACAAATTGTTGATCCACCATTTTCTGAAAAGATATCGGTCCAACATTTTCTGAAAATTGTTGAGTCAGCATTTCTAAAAAAATGGTTCAACATTTTCTAAAAATGTTAGTTTTAAAAATGTTGGTTTGAAAAATATTGGCAACACTCCCGAAAAATATTGACGAAAAAATGTTGGCAACATTTTCGAAAAATGTTGACAAAAAAATATTGGCAACACTTTTTGAAAAATGTTGACAAAAAAAATGTTGGCAACACTTTCAAAAAATGTGGACGAAAAAATGTTGGCAACACTTTCTGAAAAATGTTGATAAAAAAAGGTTAGCAACACTTTCTAAAAATGTTGACAATTGTTCGGAAAAATATTAATAAATAATACAAAAATACAAAAGCTCCTGCATGACTTAGGAAAGTAAATCAGTTAAGTGGGCTGTCGTGGACCTTCATAGGTTTTATAGTTTCATCTCTAAACCATCTTCTGGAAACCACGTAGGAGCCCCTGTAGTAGGTAGGTTGTGGGCGGAAATCATATATGTCTTCCGGAAGATTTTTCGCAAACAAACTATAACCCACCAGCAGCCCAACTAACAACCCACTCAGCCCACGAAAGCTAACCCTAGTCTTCTTCTACCTTCCCTCCACCCCTGCGCGCCGCCGCCATGGCCAGCGGCCCCCGTGCGCGCCCCGCGCCCACCGGCCCGCCGCAGCCTCCCGTTGCCGCTGTCGAAGCCCGCCACGGCCCCCCGCGCGCCCCGCCACGCACCATGGCCGGCGGGCTGCTCCTCCACGGGGAGCTCCGCGGACGTTGTGCCGCCGGGGGTGGCCGCCGCGCGCCGCCGGGACCCTCGCCGGCCGGAGCCGAGGAAGAAGATCTTGTTGAATTTTTTTCAACATTTCTAAAAAATGTTGTAACAATATGAAAAATGTTGACAAAAACATTTTGACGAAACCAACATTTCTGAAAAATGTTGTAACATTTCTGAAAAATGTTGAAACTCAAAAAAAATTTGTCCAACATTTCCAAAAAATGTTGCAACATTTTGTAAAAATGTTGACGAAAAATAGTTGACGAAACCAACATTTCTGAAAAATATTCTAACATTTCTAAAAAATGTTGAAACATTTTTTAATTAATAATCATGATGTGAGCTGGTGGGAAAATAATAGTTAGTAAGTTAGAGAATAATAGTTAGTAAGTTAGATGGACTTTAGTGGGCTGGAAGTTACAATGCTTATCCACCTTCCGGTAGCCATATAGGAGCCCCCGGTTGTGGGTGGGACCGGCAGAACTTTGGGCCTTCGTAAAAAAGGGAAAATAGTTGGTGAAAATCACCATCTCGGTGGTAACGTGAAAACCACTCTAAAAACACGCTTAGAAGTCTCTAAAAATTTTGAAATGATGCACATTTATAATTTATCTATATATGTACATTGTTGCAAAAGTTGAGATGCAAACTCATTATATAAAAAATCATATGAAAATGACAAAATTCAAGTGCATGTGCATTGGAATACATATGCCCAGAAATTTTGTCTTGTAGTGCACTTGCACTCCAAATTTATCATTTTTTTATGAATTTTCTACATTGAGTTTGTATCTCAACTTTTGCAACAAAGTAATTCTATAGATACACAATGGATGCGCATCGTTTCAATTTTTTGAAAACTTCGAAGTATGAATTTTAGAGTGGTTTTCACGTTTCCATCGAGACGGTGGTTTCCACCCAATATTTTCACCCTAAAAAATCCATCATTTTGCTTCGATTTGTTTGCAAGAAGTTCATCCAGCCAAACAGACTCCCCACAACAACATTATCTTTTTTGTTTTTTTGGTAAAGAGTACTTTCATTTCATCAAGGAATATGATTACAATCGTTTGAGATTAACTCTCTTATACAAGCTCTTCTCTTTTGTCAGGAAGAAAACTTGCTCTGTCAATCAATTTCTCTCTTGGGAGGACAGTAGATCCTTCTTTTTGCGCCTCTCTCAGATTGCTTTTGAGCAATACACTGAGCTTAAGACTGCTATAGCTGCACTTCACTTGCCAACTCAAGAGAATGATGAATGGACTTATTTCTGGAATTCTGATTGTTTCTCTAGCCACAAAATCTAATGTCATCTTCAAGGCTCTCATCCTGCTTCGCCCTTATTCAAATGGATGTGGGCTTCCAAAGTGCAGAATAAGCACAAGTTCTTTTTTTAGCTTTTCCTCAGGGACAGGATCAATACCAGAATCTTGCTCAATAGGAAGAATATGTTCTTGCCCTCCTACACTTGTGTTCTATGTGTGGAAAATTTGGAGGAGGATATCCAGCATTTATTCTTTGCATGTCTGTTCAGTGATGCTTGTTGGACTTACTTGGTAATTCAGTGGGATTTGAATTGAGATTTTCAGTCTATGGTCCTCAATGCAAGGCTGCAGTTCAACTCAGTGATTTTTAGAGAGATTTTCATCATCGGCTGTTGGACAATTTGGTGTCATCGCAATGATATTATTTTTTATGAGGCATCTCTGTCCTTTGCTCAATGTAGAGGTTTTTTGTTAGGGAGATGCAAGCGGTTACCTTGAGGGCTAAATCGCAGTTGGGGGATAAAATCAAATTATTTTTGAGTAGTCTCTTGTAATGTTTCTATTTTCTCTTTTGGGCTTGCGGCCTAGTAACTTGTATATATCTTTGTTCATTCACACACACATATATATATAGGGGTAAGGGTCTCCCCTGCTGATTCCCGTAAAAAAAAACTCTCTTATACATTCCAGAATACTTGCTCGCCAAACAGCACTATATATGATGTGTACACTTTGCTAGTTGGGCTCACTAATGAGCTACTCTATTATTGCACTCTCTTCTAATCTTCTTGATGCTAAACTCAAGCAGAAGCTCGTAAAAAAAGAACACGGTCCTTCTGTTTAGCACAACAAAACCCACTGGACGGTGCTAGTTACAGCAAAAACACAACACTTTCAATAACCTTAGCTAGACTTGGCGGAGCCTGCGGCAGTGAGAGTAGTAATATTCTTCTCACCAAGCTCTCTCTAGAGTTTGGCGAATTTCTTGATGCTCGCCTCATGGCTGGTCATCTCCTCCGGCCTGGACGGGTTGGCTGTTAGCAGCGTAACTCTTGCTATCGACACCAGGTCTTTGCACTCTCCTGTGGAAGGATCTGCCCGCCATATCTGAACCTCCCAGACCTGCCACAAAACGACGGGACATTTCAGCTGTACGTCAGCGGTTGCACGCGCCTGACGCTCGAGGATGATTAGACTAAGCGCTACGTGTAATTAGTTATTTAATTCTACGCTGATGATCTGTGTCCATCATGGACAGTTCCATGGCTGCGATTGTGAAGCTGTTACGTTATTACGTCAGACGGTCAGAGGAATAGGGCGGCCGGGCCGGGTCAGCCTTGAGCAGCGGAAGTGAAGTGATCACTCACGTTACGTTTCAGGTGCCGGCTGCTGCCCGGAAGTCCCGGTTGCTGAAGTAGCCCTGCCGTCAATTAGATCGCAATTGATTTGTGTTAACGCATTGCGCAAGGGTTCTTTCCGATCGGGAATTCATTCCAAATGGGTTAATTACTTAATCGATTCAAATTATATGAAGAACATGCCGGGGGAGGGGCGGCGGACCGACCTGGATGCTGCGGCCGAGCCGGACGGGGGTGGCCTGCGCGAGGACGAGGTCGCCGAGGCGGGCGGCCCTGAGGTGATTCACGGACAGCTGCACGCCGGCGACGCGCCGGTACCCGGACGCCATGTACGCGCCGACGCTCGCGGCTGACTCCGCCACCAGCGCCGACACGCCGCCGTTCAGCGCCCCGAACGGCTGGCAGCACGCGTCCGTGACGGGGAGCCGCCCGGCGACCTCGCGCGCGCTGACGCGGGTGAACTCGAACCCCAGCGCGTGCAGGGCCTTGTCCGCCACCACGGCGCCCTCCTCCTCGCCCGCTGGCGGCGGTGGCGGGCGCCTGTCGTCGCCGCCGTCGGCCATGGTCGTCGTCGCTGGCGCGACCGGCTGCCCAAACTTTTGAAACGTCGAGGATGGCGTGGTGGAGGGCAGGAGGAGCAAAAATGCAAAATCGAGCATGTGCGAGGCGACTGGTGGATGATGATAAAGGGCTCGCCGTCGCCTACCAAAGCGGAACGGCACGTACGTACGCTGACCATGGTTGCGCCAGTTTACTTGCTCTGTGTCGTCGTGTTCGCGGCGATGGTCATGGGCTTGGGTGGGCTGTACTTTTGCAAAGCGTCTGGGCATGTGTTAGGCTGGACTTTGATGGAGGGGACGGACGGACTCACGCAGAAATATTTTTTTTTTTTTGCCATTTATCGAAATGCACGTAGTAGTCACTCCTTAAATCACGAAGGGCATCTCTTTTGTCTCAATTAAGCAAAGTGACGGCATCGATCGCCAACCAAAGAGGGTGTCTGTTTGAATAAACAAAGAGGGTGTTTGATATTCCTAGTGCTTGGATACCCTGAGTTAAAGAGCATTAAAGTCCAGATTTTCTTCTTTCCTCTCCTTTCTCTCTCCTTTTAGTCACCTTTTTGCGGGGTCACACCTACTAGAAGCTAAACTAATTTTAGTCACCTTTTAGTCCCACTTGTTTGGCAAATTAGTCTCTCAAAATGATAAAAATTAGTCAAGCTAATCCAAACACCCTCAAAGATAGATGGCGGAACCCAGATGTCAATTTAGAAAAGGGAATATATATTAATGTTCCAACTTTTGCATCGACCAATGCATATAGTTGTTTCTTATTACACACTTAAACCAACAAATCCACGAAAAAAGAAACACAAAGAGTTGGTCCACAAATAAATAAAACTCTCCATCTTCACTAATAAAACATCAAAAGACAATTCTGTTTCTGAAACTCCATCCATGAGCAGCAAAAACCTCCATGTGGTCGCAAATTCAAGCAGTCTATAACCCGCTTTGAATGACGGACGATCCTCCTTCTTATGAAGTAGCGACCAGAACCGAATCCAGTGCGTCCCCTTGAACTTGAAGAGTACCTATGTACGAAGACACTATGCTCTTGTAAAAAACAACATCATTTCTGGATATCCAAATTTCCCAACACATAGCAATTGCTCCTGCTAGTATCTGACACTCAATTTTCTATTTATCCCACCCAACTAGTCATTAAACAAGTGATGCATACTAGTGGTGGAGATAAATTGAAGGAAACTTCAACTAATCTCCAGATGAACTTAGCAAGATCACAATCAATAGATCCGCCTGTGCTATTGATTGCAAACTTGCAGCAGTGGAGGCAAACAACATATATGCATTGAGGCTAGCATAAGGGGGTGGGGGGCATGGCCCACCTTGGCCAAGCCATACCTCCGCCAGTGCTAAATTGGGCGGTGGCCAAGCTAGGTTTAGCATGAATATGCAGGGAAAACACACACAAATATGGTAGAGCTATAATAAAGTTCGTTATTATTTTTTAAAAGGTGTAATATAGTCAAAATCGTCTTTGAACTATGCAGCTGGGCTCAATTTGATCTCTGAACTATGAAAACGTTCAATTTAGTCCCTAAACTCGGGTCAATTTGATCCTTGAACTATGAAACCGTCCAATTTAGTCCCTGAACTATGCTAATCAGCTTACATTCGTCCCCGAGAGCACCAGTGACAGCGAGAAAAAGAAAGGGACGGTGTCAGTACTATAACAATTCTCTATTTTCCTCCAGTTTCAAATTTACTTTCAAAATCATATAACAACATGAAAATCTTCAAAAATAAAATTTACTTAACTTTTCAAGATCTCTAACTTTACCTTTGGAACCATCTTTAAATTTCAAATATTTTTGGAAATATGATTTTGAAAGAAGGAAGGTGCTGGCGTAAAGGAAATCCACCATGAAGGTAGGGCATATGTAGGGAAGGAATTCCCCAAGTATGTGGTTCCTAACTCTCTTTCCGCTACTTACCTATTGTTTGATAGAGTTTTGCGGCCTCGAGACCCTTTTCAGCTTAATAATTTGGAATAAACTTCCTGTGCCCCTCTGCATACTCTTTTACTACTTTAGATACTGACTTACTATTAAATAGAGTAGAATGAAATTTCAAAATCTTATTTTAAAAAATATTTGAAATTTAAAGATGGTTCCAAAGGTAAAGTTGGAGATCTTGAAAAGTTGATCAACTGTTATTTTTGGAGATTTTGTTGTTGTTATATGATTTTGAAAAGTAATTTTGAAAATGAAGGAAAACAGGGAAATACTACAGTACCGACACCATCTATTTCTTCTCCTCACTGTCATTGGTGCTGCCGGGGACGAATGTAAGCCAATTAGCATAGTTCAGAGACTAAATTAGACGTTTTCATAGTTAAGGAACCAAATTGAGTCCAACAATATAGTAGTTCAGAGACAATTTTGACTACTACATAAAAAAATATAGTAAAATTCATTAAAGCGCGCTTGTGACCACCACGCATGTGGCACACCGTCTAATGATCAGTACGTAGACCCCATGTGCTACATCACTGTACATGTCGTGCGCATATATATGCCTTATTTTTTCTGTCAGGAAAAAGATATAGATGTCGAGCACGTATATATCATTATCAAATGTTAACCCAGCAATCACAGGCGAGTAGCAATCATTAACCATGCATAAAATTTAATGGACACACTTTTCTGGCAGGTTGAGGTCCCACCGTTTGGCCTGTTTAATTTAATTGTACACACTCCACAGTTAATTAGGTCGGGCAAAGAGGTTCCCCACAAATAACGCACTTTAAATTGCGCATTATGCTGTTCCAGGAATAAAGCTCTTCATGCTGTATCGTATACTAGTATACAGTTTGCATCCATCATTCGGCAAAATAATGCAAGTTAGATTGTCTTCCCACTTATCTCAGCTCCATCAGGGGAATAATAATCATTGGAAGTCTGTTGGGCTAGCTCCCATATGCCTGTGTTCTGCTTGACAGACACAAGGTAGAGGACAACTAAATCCCTCTTGTTGATCACTAGCTAGCTAGCTCGTCGATGCTCTCTCATACCCGATCAATATAATCACTACTAGCAGCACCTAACAAAGCAGTGCGCGTAGTAGTACGGCCCATATAATCATATTGCATAAATCTATGTGTGTTTGTGCGCACGGTCAGCCAATAATGTGTGTGGAGCGAGTACTACGCGGCGTGTATAGTACTTGCCACACGGTTTTGGTCGTGGATTCGCTTGGAGACCTGCCTACCGCCGCCCGGCTGCTGAGTCGAAAAGCTAGCGCAAATACGTGTCGCTGCCCAACTGAAGAATAACACGATGGATGACCCTCGCAATGGAGGAAGTTTAGCTCGCTATAAATGCAAACGTCGTCTTAGCAATAATAATGCAAGCAAAGAGTTTAACTACCAGCAGAACACGATCAATCTACGTTTGCTAATTCTCTGGGTGACTGACGATCGAGCGCTGCTAGCTGGTTGTTTGTTTCTGCGTACACACATGGGGAGGTCATCGTCATCGTCCTCAGGCTCGGGGAGGAAGCGCGCCGCCGTGCTGGGCTTCCTCGGCTTCGCGGCGCTGGAGACGACGACGACGGGGAGGGATGGGCAAGCAGCTGGAGCGTGGCAGCGGAGCCAGCAGCACCAACAACGCCAAGACGCTGCCCCGTCGTGGGCGAGGGCGGCGCGGCCGGCCAGCGCTGGCGGCGGCGGCGACGACGACATCGACCGCCGGGCGTCCGAGTTCATCGACAGGATCCACCGCGGCATGCTGGGCGGCGGCGGCGGCGACGACGACGCGGCGTCGCCGTGGTAGGCCGGCGCACAGGTCGTCGTCGGTGATCATCCACCACGACGCCGTACGTTCCGTGCGAGCGGGGCGGGGCCCGTGTCCGTGTGATTAGGTTTGGTTGGTTTGGACGTTGCGTCGTGCTCGATCTCGCTCGCTTGTTCTGGTGTACCGACTGCTGCAGTGCCGACGCCCGGGCACATGCTTGGACGGCGGGCAGCTAGCAGCGGCAGTGTTGTTCCATATGCTATACCTTAACTTTCAAAAAAAAAAAAGTCCGCGCCTTGAATCTTGATAACTTGAGCCGTCGTCGTCTATGGGATTGGGATTGAAACTCGAGCGGGTCACGTGAACGCAAAGCTTTGCTTTCCCCTTCCGTCCGTGATTGTGCACAAAGGAAAACAATAAAGTTTAGGATATTGCTAGATAAATGTTTCAAGTGGTCCATGTTTGTTTGTATACTAGTTTAGTTTCTGTATAAATTTATCTACGCGAGCTCCCCGATGCATATATTTTATTTTACTCCTCCGATCCTGTATGTGCCTATCAAGATCGTAGTATGTAGCATCATATAGTCAGTTGTGTTCAGTCAGTGCCTGCTTGGTTTTCGGTTTACCTATAGCCTGACGACTTGACCACCGTTTCAAGTCAGATATATCATCACCGTTTCATTTGGTCCATTTCTTACGGAAATTGAGCCTTTGCTGAGAGCTCCGTGCTTTGCCGAGAGTCAAATAAAAAACTCTCGGCAAAAAGAGTTTTGCCGAGAGCCAAATAAAATACTCCCGGCAAAGAAAAAAACGTCTCGGCAAAGAATTTCTTTGCTGAGAGCCAGACGTCTGGCTTTCGGCAAAGAAATTCTTTGCCGAGTGTTTTTTTTGCTCTCGGCAAAAAAAATAGAAAAAAATTACTTTCTTGCCTCAAAATTTTTTCTATGCTCAACATACACTTATACAAAACTTATGCTCAAATTTGACACAATTTTAACTTTGTTTGCTATATTTAACAATTTTACATCATTCTAGGCAATATGTTCGTACACGTCCGATATGAACTGCAAGAGCATGAAATCCTAGAGTAAAGTTGGTAAATGATATTCATGTTCATGAGACATCTCTAAGACCATGTACACGAAATGAAGCTAAATTTTCGGCATTTAGTTCTCTGATCATGATGAAGATCATGTGGTAGAAAGGTTTTAAAATTGTATAAAATTCAAATGAAGTTTGAAAATCACGAATTTTGTCGAGTGCTCGTGATATCATATGTCGAGGTTGTGGTAAAAAGTTTAGAACGTTTTGAACACTTTGACACGTACACACTTTAGAAATCGGAATATCTCACGAGAAGTTTCAGAGAATTTGAACTAATGTCACTAAGTTTGGTCTCTTAGAGAAATTTAATTTTGAGTTTGACAAGAACAACTTTTTTATAAGCAATACACAATATATCTAGTGTCATGTTAAGTGCTGGAATTTTTTTGCTATTTTTTAATTTTTTTGTAAAAATAACCTTTCCCGAGTGCCTGGCTCTCGACAAAGAGACCTCTTTGCCGAGAGCCAGGATTCTGGGCTCACGGCTAAGCGAAATTGAGCCCACCGGCCCAAAACAGCCGCCGGCCCAAAACAACCCGCCGGCCTTTAGTATTTAACCCCCTCCTTTCCCCTTCCGAACCCTAATCCCCTCCCTCCGCCCGCCGCCCGCAGGAACTCTCCCTCCCTCTCAGATCCCGCCCGCGCCGCCCCTCCTCTCCAACAGCGGCGGCGCCCGCCACCGCCCAGCCCCACCTCCGCCTCCACGGGGACGCCGGCGTCCACCCCCGACCGCGCCTCCACGTCCACGGGGCGCCGGCGTCCGCCCCCGACCGCGCCTCCGCCTCTACGGGGACAACCGCGCCGCCCCCCTTCTCCTCCCTCCGCTCGCCCCTCACCTCGTGGCGAGGAGCAGCAGCGGGGCGAGAAGCGGTGGCGGCGGATCCGGCGCCCGCCTCGCTCCAGGCAGGACGACGGCGGATCTTAGGCCCGGCGCGGCGTGCAGCTCCTCCCCTGACGCAGCTCCTCCGGCGCGGCTCCTCCCTCGGCGTGCAGCTCCTCCTCCGGCACGACTCCTCCGATGCGGCCTGGTGGCCGGGTGGCTGCGGATCTTGGGCAGCGCCGCCCATCTCCACCGCGGCGGCCTCCTCTGTGTGTGTGTGTGTGTGTGTTTTTGGTGTGCGGCGGCGGCCGGGTGGCAGTGGTAGCGGGCGGCAGTGGTGGTGGCGAGCTGCGACCGGGTGGCGGTGGTGGTGGCGAGCTGCGGCCGGGTGGCGGTGGTGGTGGCGGGCGGGCGGCGGCTAGCCGGCGCCCGGGTGCCTAGCCGGTGGGGGCCAGCTGGTGGTGCTGGCGGTGGGGGCCGCGGGGGTGGCCCCCTGCGCTTTTTTTTTTTTTTCAAAACATTTCTTTGCCGAGAGCTATTTGCGCTCACGGCACATGTGCGCCGAGAGGCTTTGACAGAACTCTCGGCAAATGGCCCTTTGCCGGCTGAGTTGCACCGAGAGGCCTTTGCTCGGCAAAGGCTGCGCCGAGAGGAATATGCCCTTTGCCGAGAGGATGCTTGCTCTCGGCGAAAGCTCCGAATCCGGTAGCATGCGCCTGCGTAAGTGATTGTTTGAGCATCAGCTGGAGCTCCCAGATCGAGCTCACCTCAGTGATCTCTCACCATCATGCATGTGACGTGTGAACGCGCGCATACTCAAATTGAATCCTTGCATATGTCAATGTTTGGAAAATTGAGCCCCGGCCGGCCGGCCCGACAATAACCGGCCATCACATGGATGCATGGCCTAGCAGAGCGAAAGCAGGCAGGTTTCTCAGAGCTAGTAGCCCGCAGCATCTATCTCTCTCCCTTTGTTTTGGTTTAGTGGTTGCATTTTGCAGTCTCCAATGTGTTTTTCTTATTAGCTCTCGATGATATGGTTGATAGAATAATTAAGTAACCGATCGCCGTCGTCCACACTCCAAAAGAGGTCAGGAGTAGAATATAGTACTACTCCTCCTCCCTAATCAGCACACTTAAATGTTTGATGTTTCTCCTCTGGTGCCGCGCATCATTAGATACTCTGTCAGACACTCATCAGACCACATAAACATCATTTGATTACTCTTACTCTATGCCTGATACCGGACATGCATGGGGGAGAAACCGTTGGTGATGGCCGGCCAGTCCTCGTCCTCACCACTACTCCACTACGGTGGCCGGCGGCCGGGGCGGTTTTCTAGGCCTGTTTGCCTGCCAAATGGTCAAAGGGGATTGGCTCGTCAGTCTAGGGTGTGTTTAGATCCAGATGAATTGGCTGAATTGGGGAAGAATTAGTGTAAATGCAGATGACTAGTGAGAGGTGATATAAAGTGATGTGATAGATAATGGCATGTTTTTTGCAAACTTTTTGGGATCTAAACACACCCCTAGCAGAAGCGCGCTGTGCAGTGCAGAGGCGGAGCGCGTCGGTCAGAGTTTCAGAGAGGTTCAGGGCTCTGTCGTTCGCTGGCGCGGGAAACATGCGTGCATGCATCACGCGCGTAAGGGAAGACTGCGTGTGGCCGGGGCCGACGCGGCTTGAGTGCCTGACGGCTTGTGGTCTGGGCGGCGCGGGCACCCGGGCCCCTCCTCCGGCCCCGGCCCCGGCCGGGCTTGCCCATCACCGTCTCCGTCTCCGGCTATTCCTCCGTGCATGCATGTGCGCCTGCATGCGACCTCATGATTCTGTCCTTTTTAACCCAGATCGAGCCGGCGCACGTGCCGCCATGCGCGCACTGTCCCCACCATCCTCTTCGCACTTGCATTGCATACTTGCATCTGCATCGGCATCCATCCATCATGCAAACGTCTCCTCTCTGCCAAGCCGCCCTTGAATTGCTTTGCATTTGGGTCTTGGCTCTCTGATGTGAAAAAATACTGAAAGGTGATGAGGTCGTCTAGGGCACAAATTTGACAGCTAGCCCATTCTTTTTCTACGAGAAACATATGGTCCAGTAAAATCTCATGACGCCAATCTTATTACGATTTTCCATGTTCTGATAGTTTGTTTAATTAAAACACAAGTCGTTAATGTGTATTGTTCAAATTAAAGTCTTTGTATTCACGGGAGCATCTCAAGATCCTTGAGTTTACAGAAAACAATACCAAATCGTCAACTTTCAGATTCAACTAGTACGTAATCTCCCAACGATACTCTAATGTGACGGGAATGATTACTTAACGTTATGGAAACAAAATAGTATAGAGGACTAGACATGAGACGACTCTCTCCTCTCATTATCAGGGCGCATGTGCCTCACGCTCCCGTGCCCAGCCCAGCCCGGAGCGCCGTCCGATCACCGGAGCTCCGGCGATCCGACGGCTTCCGTCACACAGTCCGGCGATCCGACGCGCCAAGAGTGCTTTCCAATGCGGGCCGAATAAATTTCTGTTTCTTGGGTCGACATCAACGTGCACCCCCACACCAATCCTGTCTTCCGGATCTTGCCTCCCACCTTCCTCTCCCTCCCTCCCTCCCTCCTCACTCCTCCTCGTCCTCCCTTTGCTTGCATTCTTAATTTCTCTCTCATCTCGCCATGGATGGCCTTCATGGGTGGGTGGGTATATATATGGGCTCGCCGGACCAGCCGAGTAGCTGTTGTTTACCACAGCACAGTACTTGTTCGATACTATTCCCATACAGAAAAGACACCGATTGATTCCAGCAACCAGCATAGTCGTCCTTTATCTGTACGACACCAGTAGCAGAGGATTCCAATATTGCATTTGCAGCCATGGGTTCTTGGGTGCGCACCATCACGACGCCCTTCAGGAAGATGCTCAACCCGCAGCGGGACGGCAAGAAGACGCCGCGCCACCATCACCAACAACAGCAATCTCCTTCTTCCTCAGGTAAATGATCGATTTTCTTGGTTTCCATCTATCTGCCGCCAAATGAATGGATGGACGCTCATGGCGCTTCTTCTTCTGTGCAGCAGCCATGGAGGACAGCGGCGAGATGGAGAGGACGTCGCAGCTCTACGGCGAGGTGATGGCGTGCACCTACGAGGACGTGCAGGTCATGTGGTCCATGCTCGACAAGGCCAGGATCTGCAGCGCCGCCGCCTCCTGACCACGCGCACACCTCCTCCACCCATCCATCCGATCCGTCCGTCCATGGCGAGAACGAGATCGATCCATCCATCCAGTATATACAAACACAGCCATAGTCATTATATTCATTGCAAAAGCAAAGCTCTTGGCGACGACAGCACCTTCAGTCTGCCGAGGCGGCACGCAAGCAAGCAGTTCCAAATCCAAATTAAACTTTCTTTCAGTTGGTTTCGTGTGGCGCGCGTGTACCATGCGCACGGTCGAAGTCCGAATCCCCGTTGTTGGCACACACACATGGATCACGGTGAAAGGCCGCCGGCCGGTGTGCTGTCTTGGAGAGATTTAGCAAGTGACTGCTACCACAACATTCTAGCTATAGGTGTTGCTGCTTTTGAGGCCATCATGCTTTGTTTTCCTCTTTTCTATTTTCCGGGTGTCCGAGATGCATGTATTCATCATCCGATGCATGACTTTATATAGAATTTCTAGAGATCTATAAACCGCCTGCAGTTCCTGCGCTACCTTTTTGTTTGTGTTTTGAGATTTGTTTCTACAAATCTGTTTATTTTAGTACGGTCCTAAATTTTGTCCCATGAACACTCTTTTATCTTAACAACAAAATCACATATGTGGTATGTCAACCATGCATATTCTATAGGGTATTCATGGAAACAAAGGGAATATAGCAGTAGAGGTGTTTTGACAATTCAGTTGGGACGATAGAGCAACTATTTTTTGTCCACTAATAATCTAATCTAGTGTGACAGATCTAGTGTGAGTAGAAAAACTAGAGGATGGAGATGAGCATCAAACTGCAACACCGCTAATATTGTTGTTGATTTCACACTTCATATCGAATGGTTTGAAACCTCAAATAAATCATTCACCATTCAGTAGTATAATTTTGTATATAATAATATTCTTCCACTCCCACTAACATAGTGTAGAAAGTATATATACTCTTTCGAAAGAAAGAAAACTCATGTAATTGCATAGTAGAAGCTTTTTCAATTTTGTTTTCTACTTTTCTCGATCCTCTTCGAAATCAGTGAAGTTTGCAAAATTTTGTTCAAAAATTTCATCAAATTTCATAAATTTAAATGTTGAATCATTATAAGAAGTAGTTCAAGTGCGCGAGTGGGACCAAGTGACAACCACGGAAAGGTTGTGCGTCGTGGGGGTCCGGATCGTCAGCGGCGTGAGGTGTGTTAAACCAAACGATAATGAAAGATCAAGATGAACTTGAATTGGCATATGTGGATGTGCTCAGTCTTCTCGCCCGGGGCGTCGTTGCCGAAAGCGCTTGAGGGGAGTGAGTGGATTGGGAGGTGGGGATGATGTAGTGGATTGGATAGGGGATCGCAAACTTTGACATGTGGAGTGCATTGGTGAGATCGACCCTCTCCCTCACTTTTTATATCGCTAGCCAACCAATGTTTTGCCCATTGCCGGCCACTGCCTCATGAGCTGACCTAAGTTGGGTTGCTATTTTGGGTTGCGGTTATGTGAGTTGGCCCTCAGTTGGGGTTGCCATTCTGGGTCAGTTATGTGGGTTGGGTCTGCGAACTCTAGTTATCTTTTTCATGAACATCACATGTTAATGTAGTATCAGATTGTCAATTTATGAACTAATTAGACTTAATAGATTTATTTATTACTATCAATTATCACATTGTTAAACTCTGGTTATTTTGTTTTAGCAAACTAAAGCATATGTTGTTAAACTTTAGCAAAGGTAATGGATCTCCTTGCTAAACCCTTCTAAATGACCAAACTACACTTCATTTATTACTATCCAACCCTGTGTAGAGATGATGATGAGTTAATGTTATGTGGCAGTGGGTAGTTTCGGAGAACCTATAGGGGTATTTTGGACTTTGTTGCTTAGTTTTAGCAACTCTTTGATGGCTAATGACTAAAGCACTTTTTGAGCTCCAACTAAAATTTAGCAACATTTTAGTTGAACCGGTTTGGATCCAATGTTTCTAAACTTCAACAACTACTAGTAAATTGTACATACGACACACACGTATTTAAAAGAAAACTTAGTAAGCAAGACTGTGTATACATAGTCTATAATAGGTACGGTTCTCTTTGAACACTTCTACTCTTTGACAATGTCAACAAGAAGCTACACATAATCTTTAGAAAGAAATCTAGGTAGCATTACTTTGTATACACTGCAGCATCCCATGAGTGATCGGGGTTTGGAGACCACTTTTACAATAAAGCCAAACTGTGAAAAGGTAGAGACAATTTTCTAACATGCTTCACATGCAACACACTCTAGCTATTGTTGTCAAACAAGAACAAACAATAGAACTTTATATTCAAGTATCAGTTATAATTCTCTTTGGGCATGTCTATATATACATAAATAACACTACCACCATCACAATGATAACACATGTAGCCCCAATAGCGCTCAACATGTTGCATCTACCACCATCGTCTACGCCTTAATGAAAAATCTATTTAATTTTTTTGGCAATTCTCTACCTAGTACATTTGTTGATTACTTCTTTACATCAATGTCATATGCAAATTTTCACACGCAATGCTTCCCTGTACAATAGATATTTGCAAACTTCCATCAAAATGAACCCAAAATATTGGATTTCAAAATAATGGTTACATGCTCAATTCAAATTCTCCAATCATACTCTCTGAAAACTGACCCACTTAAGCAATTCAATCATAAACATACTCAATCAAATTGTTTAAAACTATTAAATTAGACAACAAAATTAATAGATTTCGAAACAAAATTCAAGACTTATATTGCCATGACTATTTTATCATATATTAAAGTGTACATGCCATGAGATAAGAATTAGTTTACACTGAATCATAGAGAGTTTTGATGACCGTGAGATGTAGTACACTCATGTGTCAACCGAAAAATTGTGAACAATATGCATCTGCTATATATATATATATATATATATATATATATATATATATATATATATATATATATATATATATATGTATATATATATATATATATAATCTGTGAGCCTTTTGACATAATCTGTGGTGGAGCTTGAGGACTACAATTTAGCTTTCATGTCTACACCATGCCACATTGCGGCTTCTCTAACCCTAGTGATCTAATTCATCCCATTCTTAACACCAACACACATGCATTCATTTTCTTTTACCATCCTGATTCTTTTTTGTTTTTCACTGTCTTGGTTTTTTGGCCACGAGTGCCTTTTATCTACTTTCGTCGTCATTCTTATCCTATTTGACCGTGCCTCATCTTCTCAATTTCGCAGGCTTGCAGCCCGCATCGCCGTCTCATCCTCCTCTTCCCCCTGTTGATGGCGTCAAAGCTAACCTCCGGCAAGGCAGGCAAGAGGAAAATGACCGATAACTCCAAGGACGCCGTGCTGAATGCTACCATGCACTCCCCACTGTGGAGCCTCCAACACAGCTACCGGTCCACTTGAAATCACCACGGAGCCAGCGGCAAGGTCGGTCTGGCACGCGACGCTGGCAACGTCGGCCTAGGAGAGCTCGCCAGAGGATAGGAACAACGATGCGACACTACGAGAGGGACGCAGACCACCCCAAACTCAAACGAGTCGCCATAGTCGGTGAAGAGGCCTCGTAACCGATGACGTGCCTGGCATGGGGGTGCCAGAGGAAGATGCAGCTGTCGGTGTTAGGATTAGTCCCGACACTAACTAGTAAGTTACGCTGTGATCAGCTTCTCGATGGTCGGTGCAAATGACAACACAGGGACACGGGTTTATCCTGGTTCCGACCGCGGGGTCGTACATCCAGCAGATTTGCGCGTGCGCGCTGTATTGATTCGCACCGGGGGTGCCTGTAGAGGAGGGCTACAAGCAAGGCGGGAGAGGAGGAGAGGCCTCCAAGTCCCTGCTAAGTGATTGAGGCAAAGTGCCAATATCGAAGGGAACGAGTATGCGGGTGAGGTGGTTATCTCGTCCCCCTGCGGCCGGGGGACCGCCTCCTCCTTTTATAGACCAAGGGGAGGCGGTTTACAGTCATACCGCATGGCTTTAGGCATGGTGTGGCGGCATGGCGCACAGTGCCGGCGATTCGATGGCCGTCCTGGCGAATCTTGCTCCTGGCGGGCGTCGTGGTGACTCCTGTGTCCGTCCAGGAGCGACTTCGAGGGTAGTAGTGCTGGAGCTCTTTGTTTGTTCGCCGTCCGTACACCGGCTCGAGGGCCTGGCTGACGGAGGACCGGAGGCTGCATAGCGGCGGGCGTGGCGATGTCCTGTCAACCTGGATCCTTACAGTGCGGGGGATGGCCCAGCAGTGCCCGGGATGGCGGCACAGTGGCGGGGATGGCCGCTCAGGGCCGGAGGTGATGGAGGTGACGCGCCCTGCCGGCCTTGCGTCACGGCGTCGTCCCAGGCGGGCGGGGAATTGGCGGCCGTACCTCTTTCGAGGGTGCCGCTGTCCTCTTTCGAGGGGCGCGACGTGGAGAAGGTACGGGAGTAGGCGGCACAGCGTCACGGAATGACACCGGCCATCCCGCATAGCACCCGCACAGCGCCGGGGATGGTTGCACAGTGCGGGTTGGTCGAACAGCGCCGGGATCTGATTCCCAGGCGGTGTCAGAGGGCCGGCGTGGCGGGGATTCGCCTTTGACCCGGGCGCCCGCGACGTGCCAGAGCATTTAATGCTCCGGTCGTGGGAGCAGGGATGGTGTCGCGGATCGGAGGAGGCCTCGAGCGAGGCGGAAACTCGCTCGAGGGGCGTCAAGCCCTTGAGCGAGGCGGACACTCGCCCGAGGGGGCGTCAAGCCCTCGAGCGAGGCGGAAGATTAGCGGTACAGCACCCGGCCCTCGAGCGGGGCGGAGGTTCGCTCGAGGGGTGCCGAGGGTTGGCTATTTCGATGGGCCGCTGGGGCTTTTTGGGCAGTGGGCCGCGGCATGCGAGGTGTGATTTGCGGTTCGTGAGTTTGCTTGTTCGCTTTCGTTATTTTTCGAAAAAGGGGTGATTTCCCCCGTTATTAGGGGACCCCTGTGGCTGTCCCCGACAGTAGCCCCCGAGCCTTTGCAGCGGTATCCGTAGGAACCTGCAAAGGTTGGTGCTTTCTGATGGGACTTTCTTCCCTCCTGGGCGTTGTGACGTTCCGTGGGGGCGTGCTAGCGCACCCGCGGGTGTAGCCCCTGAAGCCTTGGAGGAGTGTGTGCATTCCTGCAAGGTTTTTCGCAGCGTGTGACCGGTGCGCGAGGTGTTTATTTCAGCCGACCTCGGCGTTATTTCAGCCGGCCTCGGCGGTGCCATGCGCGCGTTCCGGTATTTGCTTGCGTTCAGGCACGTCCAGGAGGTGTAGCCGTGCGTCGAACCCCCGAGCCTGGGCCCGCTCGAGGCGATCAGGGCGAGCTCTCCGACTTGTCTGCGCGCCCCTTCGCCGCTCCTTCGCAGGGCGGAGGGGTGAGGTGCTCATGACTCCCATCGAACGGGTCGCGAATCATGGGCCCCTCGTCGAGTTGTTAGCGGGTGGTTCAAGTGGACGTCCGTGCCCCGTTCGATAAGGGTCGGCTTGTGGTCCGGAGACACGTCCATAAGAGCGCTTACGCGGGTGTGCTAGGCAGGGCTCGGTCCCGTTCGATTGGGACCGAGGGCGCGGAAGCTCTCCCTCGGTGGGATCCCTCGACTAGCTGCCCTCGTTGGTCTTGAACACGAACTATGGGGCGCCCCCGAGCTTGCGAGCTCGGGGTCAGGCTCGAATGCGCGCGCCCTGGTCGTCCCTGACTCTGTCAATCTGAGGCGCCTGTTCGAACCCTTCGAGGGTCAGGCTTCGAACCTCTGATTAGTAGGACCTTTGCGGGGTGGCACTAAAGTGCCCCCGTCTTGGCTTGATCTGTGGAGCCCGCTGGGCTGTGGTCGAGCCGACCCTTGAGCCACTGATCAGTAATTCCTCGGATCGAGGGCATCTGCGGCGCCCACCCTCGACGGGCGGGTCTTGGAACCGCTGATCAGTAAATCCCCGCTCGAGGGGCATCTGCAGCGCCCACCCTCGACGGGCAGGTCTTGGAACCACTGATCAGTAAATCCCCGCTCGAGGGGCATCTGCGGCACCCACCCTCGACGGGCAGGTCTTGGAACCGCTGATCAGTAAATCCCCGCTCGAGGGGCATCTGCGGCGCCCACCCTCGACGGGCAGGTCTTGGAACCGCTGATCGGTAAACACAGAGTTCGAGGGGCCCGGCCCTCGAGTTCGTTCGGTGAGCCACGGCTCCGCCCGTTTTAGATTGATCGCACCCGCGAGGGGTCGGACCTTGAGCTCTTGGCTCTAGTTTCGTGAGGGGGTCATCCTTACTCAGGAAGGAACCCAGCCATTTAATGGGCGCAGATCGTGGACGCAGATCGTGCGAAGCGGGCGCGCCTTTTCAGGCGGCGCACCGCAGGCGTCGTGGGCGACGTGGGGGCGGACGGGACGGGACACCGCGCCCCTTCGGTTATTGTGTCGTAATGATAGCGTGCGCGCATGCGCACGACCGTTTCGGCGCGACCGGGTCCATCCGCCAGCGACGCAGGGCGCCGGCCGCATTAATTGGCGCTGTGTGCGGAGTTTTCGGGGGCGTTGCTCCCCTGGATCTTATAAATCGCGGGGGGAGGCAGAGGCGAGGCCCCTTACCTTGCCATTCGCATCCATCTCCGCACGCAGCTCGTCTTCCTTCTGGCTGTGCGCTCCGCCGCTTCGGTTCCGTTCGTGTTCCTTGTGCCTCCGCCGCAGTCCTCGCTTCTCCCCCTCGTCTTCCATGGCGCCTCCGACTCGGGTGCTGGAGCCTTTCCCATGGCCCCGGTCGACGGTGACACCGCTGGCGCTGGACGAGCTGGTGAACGGCGGGCAGTTGGCGCCGGCCAGCGACGGCCTATACCCGGCGTGGATGGTCCCGCCGGCGACGGACAAGGAGCCCAACCCCCCGCACGGCTACGTCGTCAGCTTCGCCCATCTCCACGAGCGCGGCTTCACCGCCCCGGCGAGCCGGTTTATGCGGGGGCTGTGCCACCACTACGGGGTGGAGCTGCACAACTTTGCCCCCAACGCCATCTCGCAGGCGGCTTCCTTCGTCGCCGTCTGCGAGGGATTTCTGGGGATCCCGGCGAACTGGGACCTCTGGGTCCATCTCTTTCGCGGCGAGCTCCACACCCTCGCCACGGCCGAGAAGGGGACGCGCCGGGCGGTTCGCGCCGGCGGTCTTACGCTCGCACTGCGGGACGCGCGCAAGGAGCTGTACCCGCTGTGCACCATGACCTCCAACAATGCGGACTGGGAGAAGGGGTGGTTCTACCTCCGCAACGACGGCGTGGCCTTCCGCCGTACACCGGGAAGGTGCTGATGGGGAAGCTCGACGCCTGGTTTCACGGCGTGTCGCCCCCGTCGCGGCAACGAAGGTTGGAGTCCCTCACCACCGCCCTGCGCCAGCTGGCGGACACCGGGCTGGGGGTGGCTTCGATCATCGCCAACTTCCACCACCGGCGGGTCATTCCCCTCATGGAGAGGGAGCTCTGCATCTTCGAGATGAGTGATGCAGCCAACCCCACGTTGCTGGCGCGCTCACGGCTGCTGCAGGAGCCTCTCCCCAAGGGGTATGCGGCCACGCGGGCGAGGCACGCGATCAACCTCAAGGTGGTGCCGCACAGCGACGACGACCTTTGGTCGTTCGTGATGCTCCCCGACGCCGAGCCGGTGAGCACCGTTTTTTCTTCTTTGATTCTTGTTTCGTGTTTTTTATTCATCCTGACAATCCCTGCCCACAGCTGGTGACCGTCGATGCCTCCCGATCGGACCCGCCAACGCCTCGATCTCAGGCCGCCGGTCGCGCCGCGCAGCAGCGGGAGCGGGACCGGGCGGCCCTTGCAAAGGAGAGAAGGATCAGGCGGCAGGAGCGCCTCGATCAGTACAACGAGGAGTACCGGCTGCGTGAGCAGCAAGGTCTCTCTCCCCCACCGGTGCTGGAGAACTCGTCCTCGGACGAGGAGGAGAGCGACGGGGAGCGGACCATCTCTGGTAGGTGGAAACCCGCGGCGCCTCCGTCCCCGCGGGTCGAGGGGGCGGCCGCGGAATTGACCCTTGAGGCGGGCACGGTGCCGCCCGTCACCGGGTCGTCGGTGGAGGTGCCAGCGGGCACCGCGGAGGCACCGGTGGGCGCAGTGGAGGTGCCCCCCAGCCCTCGAGGAAGAGGAAGCGGGGCTTCTCCAGTTTGAGGTAAGTAGCATCGTTTCCCGCATGCCCTCGATTTCGAGAAGCAGCCGCTCATCCCCCCCTTTCATTTCGTTGTCAGGGCGTCGCCGGCCGTCCCCAATCTTGCGCCCGCCAAGGCGCTCAAGTTGAGGACGTCTTTGACGACTGGGCGGCGCTCGGAGAGGGCGCCACGGGCGGCGGTGAGCATGGCAGCGGCGGGCGAGCCATCACGCGCCCCGACCGCGGCCGCGGGGTCGCAGCAGGAGGTGGCGGTGGCGGCCGGGGTGTCGCAGCAGGTGCTGGTGCTCTGCGACCCTCATCAAGGGCGCGGGTCGGTTCATTCGGAGAGCCGGTCCGTCAGGGGCCACGAGACGACCGAGGCCCCTGCTGGTGGTGATTCTGCCCCCAGGAGGGGCCGGTCGAGGAGGTCATCCGGGCCAGCCTCCGAGCCTGCGCCCGAGGTACTGGTGATGCAGGCTGACGGCTGCGTGATGTCGCAGCGGCCGGCGCACGACGCCGGGGCGTCGACGTCCCGTGCCGCGCCGCCAGCACGTGACGCCGCCGCGTCGCAGTTGGAGCAGGGGCTGCGTCGCCCCGGGGTGCCGCGTACCCTGCTCGACGAGGCCCAGGCCGAGCAGGCGCTGTGGCAGGAGTTCCGCGAGCACGGCACCTCCCTCAACGCTGCGCTGGCCGAGGCGCTCCGACTCCACGAAGGTCGGTCATTCCAGCTCTTCGAGGTAAGCGTCTTTGCTTGATTGGAGCTCGTTTTCCCGTCTCTTTTTCGTTCGAGTGTTTCACGTTCTGATTCCTCTCTCCGCCCTTTGGTTGCTGCTCGCAGGAGCTGCAGGGCCAGGCGCGCGAGAAGTACAACCGCCTCTCCCAGTTGAGCTCGAGCCTCGACTGGTACCGGGGGCAGTACGAAGCCTTGGACGCCCTGGTGGAGGCCCTGCAGACGGACAACGGCTGGCTGGAGTACCGGCTATGGCCGTGCAGGACGCGCTCTTGGACCAGCGTGCTCTGACCGCGGAGGGCGCCACCGCGGTCGACAGAGTGAAGGCCGTGCTCCTAGAGAAGGAGGGGGTGCTGACGACAGCGAACGGCGAGCTGCAGAAGGCGCGCGCTGCCCTAGCCGAGGCGCAGACCTTACTGGCGCAGAAAGAGACTGCCCTCGTCGCGGCGCAGACCCAGCTCCAACAAGACCGCACCACCCTCGAGGGGGCGAGGTCCTGGAAGGCTCAGGCCGAGCAGAAGGCCCAGGAGGCTGAGAAGCTGAGCGCTGATCTGCAGGAGAAGGTCATGTCGCTCGCCGCGGTGGAGGATCAGCTTCGCCAAGAGCGGAGCGCGCGTCAGCAGGCAGAGAGCCAGCTCCAGCAAGAGCGGTCCGCCCTCGAGGAGGCTCAGGCCGCCCTCCAGCGCGAGCGCTCGGCTCGGGAGGAAGCGCAAGGCCAGCTCCAGCGGGAGCGCAGCACGCTGGGGGAGGCTCGAGCCGCGCTCCAGCTCCGGGATTCGGAGGTCACGCGGCTCACCGGGGAGTTGGTCCAGGAAGCCGTGTCGTTCGAGGAGCTGCGACAGGCTGGCGAGGAGAAGGACACTGCTGTCCTCGAGCTGCAGCAGGCGGCCGAGACCGCGCGCGCGGCCCTCGAGACAGAGGAGAAGCAGGTCGAGGGTAAGTCGCCTCTCTTAGATTCTTCGTTTGTTGCTTGGGTTCGTCGAGATCCGCTCTCAACTTATTCGTCTTCCGTCTTTCAGGCTTGCGGGCTGCTCTCGGGACGTCAACGACGCAAGCGGAGGTGCTCCAGGCGGCCTACAATTCCTCCCAGCAGGAGCTGGGGGTTCTGCAGGAGGCAGCCCTCGAGGCGTGCCAGAGCATCGACGAGGGTGACGGGCAGGCCGGGAGCACTGTGGCGAGTCGCCTCCGAGCCTTGGGCGGCCATGTCGCCCGGCGTATGCGAGGTGCGCTCCGCCTGGGTATCCAGAAGACCGTTGGCGTGGTGCAATCGCATTACCGGGTTAACCTTGCGGCGTTGGCTACGGGCTACATTGTCGCTGACGACCTCGACGACGATGGTGCGGAGGCCGAGGCGAGCCGCCTGGACGCGCTTGCCGCTCCTGCCGCTGACATCCTCGCCGACGACTTCGCAGAGATCCTCTTCCTGGACGCTCCCCCGCCGGGCCCCTCGAGCCCTGAAAGTAGCTGGGCACTCAGGCCCTTAGATTGTAGTTAGGAATCGAGCCTCGTGGCTTTATGTAATAAACACAGTTTGCTTAAAGTACTTGTAAGTTTAAGTGCCATTTCGTTTTTTGTGATTGCGCCGTTCCGTCTCTCCCTGTCGTTTAGGCGAATTTCAGCTGGAATCGTTCGTTTTCATGAGTAGCGCTTAGGCAAAGTGGTGAGGGGGAAGGGCCGTATCCTACCGCGAGGCGTAGGCTATCCCCGACTCACCCGTCTTCGCCCTTTGGCCATTCGCGTCCTGCTTCATTTCGCTCAAACTCCCGGGTCGAGACGTACTTGGCACTTTTGAAGTAAAGATTTTTTGCGAAAAAATGGGACCGTTTAGGGGGGGTGCCCCCCGCAGTAGCCCCCGAGGGGGACTTGGTTTTCGGGGAGAAAGCCGAGTCGCCCTTGATTTTATCGAGAAGAAAACTTTACATTTGTACAGCCGACTGGGGCGTCAGATATGTGCAAAAAGACTTGGAAATCCTTTCTAAGGGTAGAAGTGACGTAGCTGTTGGATGTTCCAAGCGTTGGTGAAGACTTCGCCTTGCTCGTTCGCCAGCTTGTACGTGCCGGGCTTGAGCACCTTGACGATGACGTAGGGCCCCTCCCATGGTGGTGACAGCTTGTGGCGGCCTCGGTTGTCCTGGCGCAGCCTTAACACTAGGTCGCCCTCGTTGAGGTCTCGGCGCCAGATTTTCTGAGCTTGATACCACCTTAGCGCCTGCTGGTATCTTGCCGATTGCATCATGGCCACGTCACGGGCTTCGTCTATTTGATCCAGCGAGTCTTCGCGAGCTCGCTGGTTCGAACCTTCATCGTAGCCCTTAACCTTGGGCGATCCATATTCCAAGTCCGTGGGGAGAACGGCCTCTGCACCATAGACTAGGAAAAACGGCGTGAATCCTGTGGCTCTGCTCGGAGTGGTCCTGAGGCTCCAAATGACCGCTGGGAGCTCCTGAAGCCATTTCCGGTCGGACTTGTTCAGTCTGTCGAAGATCCTGGGCTTGAGGCCTTGTAAAATCATGCCATTGGCACGTTCCACTTGGCCGTTAGTCTGTGGGTGTGCGACAGCCGCCCAGTCCACACGGATGTGGTGGTTGTCGCAAAACTCTAGGAATTTCCTGCCGGTGAATTGGGAGCCGTTGTCGGTGATGATGGAGTTCGGCACTCCGAACCTGTGGATGATGTCGGTGAAGAATGTTACGGCCTGCTCCGCTCTGAGGTTGGTGATTGGGCGTGCCTCGATCCATTTGGAGAACTTGTCCACGGCAACCAGCAGGTGGGTGTAGCCCCCGGGCGCCTTTCGCAAGGGCCCGACAATGTCTAATCCCCACACGGCGAAGGGCCACGTGACGGGTATGGTCTGTAGGGCGTGAGCTGGGAGAAGGGTCCTACACGCGTAGAACTGGCACCCCTCGCAGGTGCGCACGACCTCGTTGGCGTCGACAACCGCTGTGGGCCAGTAGAAGCCCTGGCGGAATGCGTTGCCCACGAGGGTGCGCGGTGCCGCGTGATGGCCGCACACGCCTGCGTGGATGTCACGGACGAGTTCCCGGCCGTGGGGAATGGGAATGCACCGCTGCAGGACGCCGGACGCGGCGCGCTTGTACAGCTCGCCGTCAATCACGGCGAATGACTTGGCTTTCCTAGCGATGCGCCTAGCCTCGGTCCGATCTGAGGGGAGTTCCCCTCGATCGATCCAGGTGAGGTACTTGGCCCGCCAATCCTCCGCGCGGGGGGCCGGCTCGATTTCCATGGCCTCGGCTTCGTCCGCGCCGTACCCCTCGAGTAGGGAGAGCACGAACGCCTCGTTCGAGGGGTCCTCGTCCATGGGTTCCACACCCACTGGACTCGAGGGAGCCCCCGAGGGTTCCTCCTGATTCGAGGGGGCCGGACTGAGGTCGACGGACGGTTTGGCGACGTCTTGTGCGAAAACGTTCGGGGGAACGGTGATTCGCCCCAACGCGATCTTCGCGAGCTCGTCCGCCTCCTCGTTATACTTGCGGGGGATGTGATTGAGCTCGATGCCGTAGAACTTGTCCTCAAGGGCGCGCACGGCGTTGCAATAAGCCTCCATCTTCTCGTCGTGGCAGCTCGCATTCTTCATGACCTGATCGATTACGAGCTGCGAGTCTCCCCGGATGTCGAGGCGCTTGATGCCGGTCTCGATGGCGATTCGGAGGCCACAGAGGAGGGCCTCGTACTCCGCCATGTTGTTCGATGCGGGGAAGTGCAAGCGCACTGCGTACCTCATGTGTTCCCCGAGGGGCGAGATGAAGAGCAGGCCCGCGCCCGCTCCGGTTTTCATCACCGACCCGTCAAAATAGAGGGTCCAACATTCAGCCTGGATTTGCAGCGGGGGCAGCTGTGTGTCCGTCCACTCGGTGACGAAATCCGCGAGGATCTGAGACTTGATTGCCTTGCGCGGTGCGTAGGTGAGCGTCTCGCCCATGAGCTCTACGGACCACTTTGCGATCCTGCCCGCAGCATCCGGGTTGCGGATAATCTCACCCAACGGGAATGATGAGACCACCGTGACCGGTTGGGCCTCGAAGTAGTGCCGCAGCTTGCGCCGCGCGAGCACCACTGCGTAGAGCAGCTTCTGGATCTGGGGATACCGCGCCTTGGTCTCGGACAGCACTTCGCTGATATAGTACACCGGCCTTTGAACTGGTAGGGCGTGCCCTTCCTCTGCTCGCTCCACGACGATGACCGCGCTGACCACCTGGGTGGTTGCCGCGACGTAGAGGTACAGAGGCTCGCCGCCTCGAGGCGGCGTGAGGATTGGCGCGTGTGCGAGCGTCGCCTTGAGCTTGTCGAGTGCCTCCTGGGCCTCAACGGTCCAGGAGAAGCGTTCGTGCTTCTTCAGGAGTCGGTAGAGGGGAAGTCCCTTCTCGCCGAGCCGTGAGATGAAACGGCTCAAGGCGGCCAGGTAGCCCAACACCTTCTGCACCCCTTTTAGGTCTCGAATCGGGCCCATTCGGTCGAGGGCGGAGACCTTCTCGGGGTTGGGCTCGATGCCCCGCTGAGAAATAATGTATCCCAGCAGCATGCCGCGTGTCACCCCGAAGACGCACTTCTCGGGTTTGAGTTTCACTCCGTTTGCCCGTAGGCAATCGAACGCGACGCGCAAATTGTTAACCAGGTCGTCTGCCTTCCTGGTTTTGACGACAATGTCATCTACGTGTGCCTCTACGGTTCGCCCGATGTGGTCCCCGAAAACGTGCTGCATACATCGCTGGTACGTAGCGCCCGCGTTTCGGAGGCCAAATGGCATTGTTACGTAGCAAAACATGCCGAACGGTGTGATGAAAGAGGTCGCGAGTTGATCGGACTCCTTCATTTTTATTTGGTGGTAACCCGAATAGGCATCAAGGAAACATAAGAGTTCACACCCCGCAGTGGAATCAACAATTTGATCGATTCGTGGCAAAGGAAAAGGAACTTTGGGACATGCTTTATTTAAACCGGTGTAATCTACACACATCCTCCACTTCCCATTCTTTTTCTTAACTAGTACAGGATTAGCTAGCCACGCAGGGTGGAAAACTTCCTTGATGAATCCGGCCTCGAGGAGCTTCCGCAGCTCCACTCCGATCGCGCGGTGCCTTTCTTCATCAAAGCACCGCAGCCGCTGTTGCACGGCTCTGGAGTGAGGTAGGATGTCAAGGGAGTGCTCGGCGACCTCTCTCGGGATGCCTAGCATGTCCGAGGGGCTCCACGCGAAGATGTCAGCGTTGGCGCGGAGAAAGTCGACGAGCACCACTTCCTATTTCGGGTCGAGGGTGGAACTGACCCTCAACACCTTGCCCTCGGGGGCGGCAGGGTCGAGGGGCACCTCCTTCGTTTGTTCGGCAGCCTCGAAACTGCCCGCGTGCTTGGCGGAGGAGTCAGGGCCCTCGTTGGCCAGCTTCTCCATGTCTGCGACAAGCGTTTCGTCGAGCACCAGGGCCTCAGCGTGCTCGACGCACTTGACGTCGCAGTCGAATGCGTGCTCGATCGACGAGCTAACGGTGATGACGCCTTTTGGCCCCGGCATCTTCATCTTGAGGTAAGTGTAGTTTGGGACCGCCATGAACTTGGCATAGCACAGACGCCCAAGGATGGCGTGGTACGCGCCCCGGAACCCCACCACCTCAAAGGTGAGGACCTCCTTGCGGAAGTTGTCCGGCGTGCCGAACCAAACCGGCAGGTCGATCTGCCCGAGGGGCTGGACGCGCTTGCCCGGCGCGACGCCATGGAACGGCGCCGTGCTGGGCCGCAGCTGGTCCAACCCGATCCCCATCAGCCGTAGGGTGTGGGCGTAGAGGATGTTGAGGCTGCTGCCGCCTTCCATCAGCACCTTGGAGAACCGCGTGTTGCCGATGATGGGATCGACGACCAACGGGTACTGGCCCGGGTTGGGGATGCGGTTCGGGTGATCCTCGCGGCTGAAGGTGATGGCGTCCTCCGACCAATCGAGGAAGGAAGGAGGAGCCCTCTCCGCGGCGAGGACCTCGTGCCGCTCTCGCTTGCGCCGGCTGGTGGACATGTCCACCGTCGGTCCCCCGAAGATGAAGAAGACGTTCTCCACCGCGGGGAAGCCATCAGTGTCTCCGTCGCCCCCGTCCTTCTTGGCCTCGTCCTACTTCGCGGTGACGCGGCGGTAGTACTTCTTGAGAATGTCGCATTGCTCGAGGGTGTGGTTGACCGGGGTCTTGTGGTACGGGCAGGGCTTCTTCAACATATCGTCGAATACGCCAGGGCCTCGAGGGGCCCCTCGAGGACCCTTACGGGCAGGGTCAACGGCGAGGGCCTCATCGTCCTCGCCGCGCCCTTGCGCGCGTGCGTCATGGTGGGGCTTCTTGCCCTTCTTGCCCCGCTTCTGCTTCTTCGCGGGCTCCTTGGACTTGCTGCCCTCCGCGGGCGCGTCGTCCACGCGCTTTCCTTTCTTGCCGTCGAAAATGGCCCCCACTGCCTCCTCTCCAGAAGCGAAGCTGGTGGCGATGTCGAACAGCTCGTTGGAATCGACCGGCTGGCTCCTCCCGAGCTCGCGCACAAGGTCCCGACAGGTCGTGCCTTCGAGGAAGGCGTGCACGATCTCGGACTGAGCAACGCTTGGGAGCTCAGTACAGCGCTTTGAAAAGCGCCATATGAAGTCCCGGAGCGACTCGCCGGGCTTCTGGGTGCACACCCGCAGGTCCCAGGAGTTCCCAGGGCGCACGTATGTGCCCTGGAAGTTCCCCACGAACGTGCGGACCAAGTCATCCCAGCTGTGGATCTGGCTGGGTGGCAGGTGCTCGAGCCACGTTCTGGCCGAGTCCGCAAGGTGCAGCGGCAGATTGCGGATGATCACCGCATCGGTGGTGGCGCCGCCCAGCTGGCAAGCCAGGCGGTAGTCGTTGAGCCACACACGAGGGTCCGTCTCCCCCGTGTACTTGTCGATGGTGGTGGGCTGGCGGAAGCGCTGGGGGAAACTCACCGCACGGATCTCCCGGCTGAACACTCGGGTTCCCGGGGGTTCCGGTGTTGGCGAGTGGTCCTCCCGGCTGTCGTAGCGACCACCTCGTCGAGGGTGGTAGCCCGCCGCCGCTCGCACCTCCGCGTCACCCCTTCTCTTGGCGTTTAGGACGTTGCGGGCGTCACCGTCGTGGGCCTGGCCGCGCGTGTCAAGGATCCGCTCCCTGACAGGCGTCCTGTCCCGGTTTGCCGGCTGCCCCGCCGCGCCGTCCGCGTGGACGGATGCCTCCTGGTCCTGCGCGCCGCCGTCGCCCCGCGTGCTGGACTGGTTGCGCATGCGGGACGCGGAGCTCTCGGCCTGCTGCATGGCCGCCTGCTCGATGAGAGTCTGCGCCTCGCGGCGCAGGTTACGTGCCTCGGGCGTCGACGGCTCGGGCATGGCCCGAAGCAGTGTCGTCGCCGAGATGAGTTTTTGGCTGGCCCGAAGCGGGGTGTGTGGATCGTCCACATTGAAGTCGGTGTTGATGCGCTCGCAGGCCTGCTTCCCGGCTTCTCGGGCGCGTTCGCCGCGTGCCGAGGCTTCCCCTGCGATGGTGGCACGCAAGAGCCGCACCTGCCGGTACTCTTCCGCGAGCTTGGCCTCGAGCTCGCGCGCCTGGGCCAGCTGCGCATTAATATCCGCATTGCCTGCTGGTGGGGCCGGTGGCGGGTTCGGCTCCGGATGCTGGGCCGCGTTCCCGTCGCCCGCTCCGTTCGCGCCGTCAGCATGCTCGTTGGCGGCGACAACGAAGCACTCGCGCGAGGGATCGTAGCTCCCTTCGCTGGAGTCGTCGGAGTAACCGAACCAGTAGTCCGCGGCGTCAAGGAACCGCCGGAATACCACAGGGTCTGGTACGCCGGAAAAGTCCCACTCCGCGTAGCCATGCGAGGTCGATGGCGGCAGCTCGCTGGGCGAGCCATGGTACGACTCGTCGTTGGTGGTGGCGATGAGGTTCCGGGCTGACAGCAGGTGATGGCCCGGGAGATCCTCATATGCAGCCATGTCGGTGCTGACGGATGAGGCGTACGCCGCAGCAGGGTTGCGCATCCCGTGGGGGAACTGTGGCCCCGCGGCCGCGTGCTCCCCTGCAGGGTGTGCCGTCGCGTCGCTTGGCGGGGGCACGTCGTTCCGAGCCGCCTCGCGTGCTGCCCGGCGTCGCTCCGCGCGCGCCTGGCGCGAGCGCTGACCTGGGCGTTTGCGGCGCCGGGACGTCGAGGTGCTCGCAGCAGCTAACTGGGTGGGTGCCGGAGCGTCAGTAGCAGGCGTGGCGGGCATTGGGCCCGGCCCAGTCGACCACCACGGGTGGAGTTCGTCGCGGTTGGTGAGGCGCATGAGGTAGCCGTTCCCTGTGGCCTGAAAGTTCAGGCTCCCAAACCGGATTTCGAATCCGGCAGGGAGAGGGTCCGAGCTGCCCATGGCGTACCTCTGGGACGTCATGTCGGTGCGAATCACCATCGAGACTGCTGGTGAGGGGTCGATCACAGCGCGAGATCCCCTACCTGGCGCGCCAACTGTCGGTGTTAGGATTAGTCCCGACACTAACTAGTAAGTTACGCTGTGATCAGCTTCTTGATGGTCGGTGCAAATGACAATACAGGGACACGGGTTTATCCCGGTTCCGACCGCGGGGTCATACGTCCAGCAGATTTGCGCGTGCGCGCTGTATTGATTCGCACCGGGGGTGCCTGTAGAGGGGGGCTACAAGCAAGGCGGGAGAGGAGGAGAGGCCTCCAAGTCCCTGCTAAGTGATTGAGGCAAAGTGCCAATATCGAAGGGAACGAGTATGCGGGTGAGGTGGTTATCTCGTCCCCCTGCGGCCGGGGGACCGCCTCCTCCTTTTATAGACCAAGGGGAGGCGGTTTACAGTCATACCGCATGGCTTTAGGCATGGTGTGGCGGCATGGCGCACAGTGCCGGCGATTCGATGGCCGTCCTGGCGAATCTTGCTCCTGGCGGGCGTCGTGGTGACTCCTGTGTCCGTCCAGGAGCGACTTCGAGGGTAGTAGCGCTGGAGCTCTTCGTTTGTTCGCCGTCCGTACACCGGCTCGAGGGCCTGGCTGACGGAGGACCGGAGGCTGCATAGCGGCGGGCGTGGCGATGTCCTGTCAACCTGGATCCTTACAGTGCGGGGGATGGCCCAGCAGTGCCCGGGATGGCGGCACAGTGGCGGGGATGGCCGCTCAGGGCCGGAGGTGATGGAGGTGACGCGCCCTGCCGGCCTTGCGTCACGGCGTCGTCCCAGGCGGGTGGGGAATTGGCAGCCGTACCTCTTTCGATGGTGCCGCTGTCCTCTTTCGAGGGGCGCGACGTGGAGAAGGTACAGGAGTAGGCGGCGCAGTGTCACGGAATGACACCGGCCATCCCGCACAGCACCCGCACAGCGCCGGGGATGGCTGCACAGTGCGGGTTGGTCGAACAGCGCCGGGATCTGATTCCCAGGCGGTGTCAGAGGGCCGGCGTGGCAGGGATTCGCCTTTGACCCGGGCGCCCGCGACGCGCCAGAGCATTTAATGCTCCGGTCGTGGGAGCAGGGATGGTGTCGCGGATCGGAGGAGGCCTCGAGCGAGGCGGAAACTCGCTCGAGGGACGTCAAGCCCTCGAGCGAGGCGGACACTCGCCCGAGGGGGCGTCAAGCCCTCGAGCGAGGCGGAAGATTCGCGGTACAGCGCCCGGCCCTCGAGCGGGGTGGAGGTTCGCTCGAGGGGTGCCGGGGGTTGGCTATTTCGATGGGTCGCTGGGGCTTTTTGGGCCGTGGGCCGCGGCATGCGAGGTGTGATTTGCGGTTCGTGAGTTTGCTTGTTCGCTTTCGTTATTTTTTGAAAAAGGGGCGATTTCCCCCGTTATTAGGGGACCCCTGTGGCTGTCCCCGACAGCAGCGACGGGAGATCGTGTCCGCGAAGGCGAGCTCCTAGAACACTATGTTGAGAAAAAGGCTTTTGTTGCACCCGCCGTCAGGGAGGTGCCCGCGCACGAGCTCGTTGTTGACAGTGTAGGTGCCCAGCACGAGGTCGACGAGGTCGAGGCCGGGCCTGATGAGCGTGTACGCGGAGGTCGCAGAGAACACGTTGTCCACCCACAGAGGGGTCCAACGACATCATCACGTGCGTTAGCGAGGAAAAACAGATGGCGGATGGAACCACAGAAAAAACAAATGGGCCCAGTAGGTACACCGAGCGGGTGTGTGTGTGTGTGTGGTGAGAAAAAATCACTTTTGGCAGTGAAGCGGTGGGGTTCTTGGCACCTTTGGGGTGGGGGCCAAGAAGATCCATCCCCACCCTTAAACCTCGCCTCGACACTGGAGGAGGGAAGGAAGAGGGGCTCGGGAGCCAACACACCGCGGCCGCGGCGAAGGAAGCTTGCGGCCGCGCTCATGGCGGTCACCGGTCACGAAGCTGGTCGGGATCTAGCACCTATTTCCAGACCTAGCATCCACCTTACCACACTATCATAAAAATTCACACACTTGCACATCTTGATCAAGGTTGCATGACTTGTTTCTTCTTGGATCCGGTTTTTTGACTTAGCAATATATCGAAGCAAGTACACACCTCTATCCTTACCCACAGCTCCTGATAAAGCTTTTAGAAAATAGGAAAAACAAGGCAACACCTTTGCCTTGGTGAGGATACAAAAAAAAAGAGTGACTCGAGAGAATAATTTGAGGAGCAAGTTTATTCTTTGTTTTCAAAAACTCAAAAACCCAAGTTTCTAAGCAAGAGGAAAGGGGAACCTGATGTCTATATTGTTCCATCTTTCAATCACCCAACATATGTGTGGTAGCCACTCAAAAGTTCACAGGAGCATGGAAAAACATGGAATAACTTGTATGCAGGTTTTCTTCTATGGATATGCAACCACCTTAGTCCTTAATCTTCACTCGAGGACAAGCAAAAGGCTAAGTGTGGGGGAGTTTGTTGACGGCTCTTATGGCAGAAATTTACTGTCAACTTTATCTATAAAATCATAAGCTTAGAGGCTTCACACTGATTATTTCTAAGAGTTGCCGCGGATATGTGTTTGTAGAGACTAAGAAGTGGAATAGACCCAAAAGAGAAAGAAAACATAATATTCCGATGCACCCCATGCCACCATCGTCATCAAGAGGCCAACAAGACCTTTTTTTAGAACACCACCACCCTTTATTAAACTGGGACAGAGGTACAAATGCCTTCCGACGGTGATAATAGCCACACTTCTCTACCTACACCGAAATAAATTGAACTTCTAGCTAAAATATGAGCATCACTATTGAAGCTCCTACCTTCATGAACAACTTCAAAGGATTCTAGATGGTCGGCCCTTCCCTTGATCTCTTGGACGATATCAGAATTCTTAAAACCCCACCCCCTTTCCTCGCCTCCCCGCACTCCCGGGGGTACGTGTCGCCCCGGGAGGCCTCGTGGGCTCGCAGCGCGGGCGCTTCGCGGTTGGCGGGCAGCGGCACGCACCGGAGGTGTTGGGCGCTGCGTTTTGCTCTTTGGTCTCGCTGACAGGTGGTCCGCGATAAAACATGGCCCACGCTATAACCTCCTGAGGGTGGCCATGCGTGTGTGGATGTGGCCCTTGACAAGGCGTGGTCAAAAGCAGGTAGGGGCCACGGCGCGGGAGAGGGCCGGGCGCGCCGCGCCAGGGCGTGCGCCGCCCCCCTCGCTTTGGAGTCACTACCGGGTGGTCCCCTCGGTGGGCAGATGGCCCGCTGTCAGGTCGAGAGGGTGGGCTTCGGTCGCGTGCCGTGGGCGTCGTCCGTCCGCCTCGATCTTTCCCCTTCCCCCCCTCTCTCTCCCCGCGCCCGGGATTCCCTCGCGGCCGCGCCCGACGCCCCCCTGCGCCCCGGGTCCGCTCGTCCTCGCGCGGCCGCCGCGTCGGTCCAGTGGCCCCCCTCCCCGCCTCGGAGCGATTGCGGCGCCGACACGCACACTATCAGCACGCCGTCATGTCTGCCGCCGCGTCGCCCATCCCGCGGGATGGCCGCCATCTCTGCCTCGGCGAGGGCGCTGTCGCGTCCTACCGGCGGTCCGTGCGCCTCGCGTCCTACCGGCGGTCCGTGCGCTGCTCCGTCCCGTGAAGATAAGAGCACCTCCCTCCTCTTCCCCTCCCCTCTTTTCTTATCCGTTCCCTCTCCTTCCTCCCGCATCTCGTCCCTGTTCCAAACCCTAGCGCTGCTCGCGGTTCCCCGCTCCAGTGCCGCGCAGAGCCCGTTTGGTGTACCTCCTTTCCTTTCAATACATTTTCTGTGGCTCCTTTCCTTTCAGCAGCTTTGGATTCGCTTTTCCTTCTCTGATGAGCGGATCTTTGGTTTTCTTATGCAGGTGCAAGTGAGTCCACTATGGAGTCCGTCACATAGGCTGTGAGGAGCGAGGGTCGGTGGTGCACGGAGGTCAGTTACCTGGCCTGGATTTCGATCCCTCGGTGCCCTCTGATTTCCTGCGTCATGCTTTTGGTTGTGCCTGCAGTGAGCTCCGTGGATTTGGTCAGCAGGTTCTGAAGGTGAGTTTGTCCCTCCCTCTTGATCTTCTATTGTGCCCTTCATCAGTGGGTGACTGCTTCTTGTCTGCTCCTTGTGCCTGCAGTGAGCTTGGGTTTGGTCATCTGCATCTTGGGGTAAGTTTGTGCTTACTAAGATTTTTTTGTGTCTGCTCCATTGTGCTTACTAGGATTTTTTTTGTGTCTGCTCCGTGTGTCTTTGGTGCTTGGTTTGAGAAGCTATGTGACCGGATCTAGGGGGTGCCTGGGGATTTAAATCGTAGGATTAGTTGCTGTCCATTGGGTGTTGGTGGGCTGATGGAGAAGAGCTTTGCTCTGGGATCATTTGTGACTGTCTTTTGCAGATAGATTTCCTTAGGGACCATGTGTGGCTGTCCTTTTTTTTAAAGCTATTCTTTGTGCTGAGTGCCTTCTTACCAGATGCTGCTGCCATGGCTATGCTCCAGCTCGATTGTGTTTGTCTTTGCTGATCCAAGTATTCTTATTGGTTTCTATATTTCCTGTTTTGCTAGGGGAAAGGAAGTTGGTTGATCAAGAGTTCCTGCTGCTGCCTCTGCTGACAAAAGCTTTCAGAAGTGAGTTTGCTAACCTGTGTTCATGCAATTTAGATCTTTTTTAGAGCTGGTGTTTAGCGAGATGCTCATGCCTACCTTAGAATGAGATGTGTACATTTATTTTGTTATTTTTAGAGGTTTTACACTAACTGATAGTAGACATCAGCCAGAGCCAGATAATCTACACAGAAAACTCGACTTTAATCTGAAAATAGAACATATTCAACCAAAAAAGGCACCCAAAAGTTTAATTTCTAAAAGATTGCAGCAGCAGAAAACAGGAAGCAGTGTAGTCGATTTTCATCTAGATTGGCTGATTCATCTAGGATGGTAGGCTAATTTGCAACAACACCAGAAAAAATCAAGCAGTAAATCTCATATATATCTAGATTGGCCGATTCATCAAGGGTGGTAGGCAGATTTGCAATAACGGCTGGTTATGTAAAAATCAAGCAGTATAACGATTGGCCGATTCATCTCAGGTCACTGATACCGCCACCAGCATGGCATGCCTTGGATTCTCTGTGATAGCAATTTCCTAAGTTTTGAATGTTAGTGTAGTTTTGAGAACCTGCTAAATTTTCCTGTGCAGTTCGTTTACATTTATTATGTTATTTTTAGAGGTTTTACAGCAACTGATAGTAGACATCAGCCAGAGTCAGATAATCTACACAGAAAACTCGACTTTAATCTGAAAATAGAACATATTCAACCAAAAAAGGCACCCAAAAGATTTAATTTCTAAAAGATTGCAGCAGCAGAAAACAGGAAGCAGTGTAGTCAATTTTCATCTGGATTGGCTGATTCATCTAGGATGGTAGGCTGGTTTGCAACAACACCAGAAAAAATCAAGCAGTAAATCTCATATATATCTAGATTCGCCGATTCATCAAGGGTGGTAGGCAGATTTGCAATAACGCCTGGTTGTGTAAAAATCAAGCAGTATAACGATTGGTCGATTCATCTCAGGTTACTGATACCGCCACCAGCATGGCATGCCTTGGATTCTCTGTGATAGCAATTTCCTGAGTTTTGAATGTTAGTGTAGTTTTGAGAACCTGATAAATTTTCCTGTGCAGTTCGTTTCGCACTGGTGGCTGCCAGACCATGTATTCTCATCACCTTTTGTGTTTGATGTCTTCTTAGGTTAAGGGGGGTTGCTTCGCAAAAGGGTCCTGGTGTTGTTTCTGCTGGCAAGGAGTTTCAGAGGTGAGTTTGGTGTTCAGGCTTGCGTGTACAGGTTTCCCGTCTATTTTTTAATTGGTTTTAGCTTCTTGGTGTTTGTTTGTTGCTATACGAAAAATGCCTTTTGCTGGTGCATGTGTGTGGCAGTTATATGGTTTCTTCTGTGTTATTATCCTGTTACTGTTATGGCCCTCTTGCTGATTTACCCTCTGTGCTTCACTTTATTGTGCGGTGTTGGCTGGTATTTTAGTGTCCTGTGTTGCCTTTTGGTGATGGCTGAGCGAGTTGCTCGCTGCCGTGAGAAGGCCCGTGCCAAAAAACTTGTGCTTGCGTCCATTCAATTGCCGGGCTGTGGAAAAAGAACAAGTGAGTGTCATGTATTTTGCGAATGTGCCCCATGACGTTGCGTCTGGTGGGCAAACCTGATCTTTCGCTTTACTGGAATAAACAGGAGGGAGATCCTTGATGGATTTCCCTGCAGATGTTGCTGCGTTGAATCGTCGCCTTCGAATGAATAGGCTTAACTGTGCGAGAGATCGTGAACATAGTACAATGGTGCCTGTTACGCTTCCTCTAGATAGAACTCGTGTAGAAGAACTAAAAGGTTAGTTTGTTGTTTTAGCGTTCGTTTGCGGGCCGGAGTACTTCCTGGTGTCCCTCTAACTTTGGTTTCTCATTACGTGATGCTAGATGCCTATCCAGAGCGGTCTTACTATGGTGGACCAAGCCATGAGTGCCCATATTGTGGTGCTGCTTTTTGGTTCCAAGAGAGAGTTAAAAATGCTTCGAATCTATCGAAGAGAAAAATAGTGTACAACCTTTGTTGTAGGTCAAATAAGATCAGTCTTGAGCAATATAAGAGACTTCCTGCACCCCTGGCTGACCTGCTTAGATTTGATGGCGATGCCCGCTCAAAGCGATTCCTTAGACAAATACGATCATATAATTCTCTGTTTGCTTTCACCTCTATGGGAGCATCTGTTGACAAGGCGATAAACAATGACAGTGCTCCCTATGTTTTCAAAATAAATGGTGTTGTCCACCATCGTATTGGTTCCCTTGTACCAAATCGTGGTTCTAAGCCCAAATTTGCGCAACTCTATATACACGATGCCCAGCATGAGGTGCAGAACCGTTTGGGTTTGTTTGAAAGCGATGGCGATTCTACTAACCAGCCTGATCCGCAGGTGACTCTATCCCTCCTAGAAATGCTGAATGAGCATAACAGCCTGGTCAAGGCTTTCCGATATGCTAGAGAGCGGCTGGAACAAGAGGGTGACCAGAGAGTAACTCTGAGACTGCTAGGCTGCAATTCTAGGGATGATGTTCAGTACAACCTGCCAATAAGCGGTGAGATAGCAGCGATAATAGTGGGTGATTACTCGGCAGACGAGTACACGTATGATGTCCTTGTGCACAGTAAAAGCGGTGGGTTAAAACGTGTTTCTTGTTTGCATCCCTGCTACCTGCCTCTTCAGTATCCATTGTTGTTTCCTTATGGTGAGCATGGCTACCACCTTGGCATTAGGTACACAGACGCAGACGATGAAGGCATTGTTCGTAAGTATGTTACCATGCTTGAATTCGGTAGATTCCATATGCATTACAGACTAAATCAGCCGAACCCGTTCACCTGCTACGGTAGATTAAGTGATCAATTGATCGTTGATTTCTACTCAACTGTCGAAGGGTCTAGACTGAAATTCATAGCTGACCACCAAAAAGAACTACGATCCGAATCTGTCCAGGGAATAGCAGACGCGATAGATAAGGGCTTCACTAATGCGGATTCAGTTGGTGGTAGGGTTGTTGTCCCTGCCAGTTTTACTGGCAGTAGGAGATACCATGTAATGAACTATCAGGATGCGATGGCCATATGCAGAGTCTTTGGACCTCCTGATTTGTTCGTGACTTTTACGTGCAACACAAAGTGGAGAGAGATTGTTGATGCTTTGCGATATGAACCGGGCCAGCAGCCTTGTGACCGTTCCGATTTAGTTGTGCGTGTGTTCAAAATGAAAGTTGATGAGTTCATAGATGATATCAGGGAGGGTAGAACCTTTGGGCCGGTGCGAGCAGGTGGGTCCTGGTCTGTAGTAGCAATTTCTATTGCTAACCTATCTTGGTTATTTTTGTGTTTGATCAATGCTGCTGGTTATGCAGTTTTGTACACCGTGGAATTCCAGAAACGTGGTCTACCCCATATCCACTGCCTTGTGTGGTTAGCCAGGTCAAATTCCGAATTCAGCGCCACTACTGTTGATACCTTCATTTGTGCGGAGATTCCCGATGTGAATACTGACCCATTGGGGTATGCACTTGTTGACGAATTCATGATGCACGGTCCATGTGGCGATGACAATAGGAGATGCCCATGCATGAAAGACAATAAGTGTTCAAAGAATTTTCCTAAACAGTTCCAAGATGAAACGATCGTAGATGCCTTTGGCTTTACTATCTATAGGCGTAGGGACGATGGTAGGTACGCCGTTAAAAATGGTATCAAGCTAGACAATAAAAATGTGGTTCCTTATAACATGAACCTTCTAAAGAAATACAATGCACACATCAATGTCGAGTGGTGTAACAAGTCGAATATGATAAAATACTTGTTTAAGTACGTCACTAAGGGGAGTGATAGGGCTAAGATTTACTTTGATGTTACTGCGAAAACATCAAACGCCTCTCCCGGTCCCGACCTAGCTCCACGTGATGAAATTCAAGAGTACATTGATGCTAGGTACCTATCTGCTTGCGAGGCTCTATGGCGTGCCTTTGAATACGATATTCACTTTAGAGTGCCTGCGGTAGAACGATTATGTGTTCATCTTCCAGGGATGAATCACGTGCGATATGAGCCTGGGGCTGACCTACGTGAACTACTTGAGAGTCCAGCGGCAAAAAGCACGATGCTAACTGCATGGTTTGATGCGAACACAAAGCATGAGCCTGCTAGGGACCTGACCTACTGCGATTTCCCAAAAAACTGGACCTGGGTTGCCTCTGATCGCTTGTGGCGAAAAAGAGCATGTCGCGATAAGATTGGTCGTATGTATTACGTCCATCCAACTGCTGGTGAACTTTACTACTTGCGTATGCTTTTGATGATTGTTAAAGGTGCGACAAACTATGCTGATATACGAACTTTCAATGGTAGAGTTTACAACACTTATCGAGAGGCGTGTGAGGCAAGAGGACTCCTTGAAAGTGATAATGAATGGAACCTATTATTCGATGAGGCCATAGTGTCGGCATCCTCACACCAGCTTAGGCAACTATTTGTTACTGTTGTGCTTCATTGTTCTGTCAGTAATGTGCGTGGTTTGTTTGATAAGTACTGGCTTTACCTTGTCGATGATATACGCAGGAGAATAGTGGATTCGCTTGAGAACCCATCATATGTCGTTCCAAATGAACAACTGATGAACCTGCTTATACAAAAACTAACAGACCTCTTCGGTGATAGCGGGGGGAACATAAACAATTACGGCTTGCCAAACCTGACATCACAGGACTATGGTATGACTAATAACAGACTTATTAATGATGAACTAGATCCTGAACCCTTGATGTTATCCATACAGGCTTCATCCTTGACCTCACAACTAAACTCTGACCAAAAAAATGTGTTCGATACGATTACTGCCTGTGCTCTTGGCAACTCTCCTGGCTTTTTCTTTGTATGTGGACACGGTGGGACTGGGAAAACGTTTCTTTGGAATGCTATAGTGGCGAGGCTGCGTTCTGAAAAAAAAATAGTCCTTGCGGTTGCATCGTCGGGTGTAGCATCCTTGCTGCTGCCTAAAGGGCGAACTGCACACTCTAGATTTAAGATACCATTCGACATAACTGAATCTGCCATTTGTAATGTCAAAAGAGGCACTATGCTTGCCGAGCTTATACAAGCGACGTCACTGATTATATGGGACGAAGCACCAATGACCCACCGTCGCTGTTTCGAGGCGCTAGATAGAACTATGAGAGATGTCCTTTCCGAGAATAAACCTGCCAGTGCGCTGCTACCGTTTGGAGGGAAACCTGTTGTTCTTGGTGGTGACTTCCGTCAGATCCTCCCGGTAGTGCGCAAGGGATCACGATCCGCCGTTGTTGGTGCGTCAATTACGAATTCAAACCTATGGCAGCATGTGACTCTTTTGAAACTGCACACAAACATGCGCCTTCGAAACCCTACGCTTGAAGGGAACCAGCGAGAAGAGCTTGAAAATTTTAGTAAATGGGTCTTGTCTATTGGTGATGGCACTGCTCCTGCTGACAAAAGAGGTGACGAACGTGAGGCCTCATGGGTTACCATTCCTGATGATCTCCTAATCCATACCGAGGGTGAAAAAGTCCCTGCTCTCGTGTCTGAAGTGTACCCAGATTTACTGTCCAACTATCGTGATCGTGCGTACCTAGCCTCACGAGCCATTGTTTGTCCAAACAATCAGACAGTTGATAAGATAAATGAGTACATTGTGTCGCTGCTCCCCGGTGATAGCGTACAGTACACAAGCTGTGACACCATAATAAAGACATCTGAACAGATTCCAGATTTTGATGTAATCTACCCCACTGAATTTTTAAACTCAATTGAAGTCAACAATTTCCCTGCTCATAAACTTGTTCTCAAGAAGGGCACCATAGTGATGCTTTTACGTAATTTGAACCACATAATGGGCCTTTGCAATGGAACTAGGCTGCTTGTTGCTAACCCTGGACAGTGTCTCCTTAAGTGTATTCTGCTAACAGGAGCACATGCTGGTGAAACTGTCTTCATGCCTAGAACCGCTCTGAACACAACTGATGTTAAGTGGCCTTTCACATTACAGAGAAGACAATTTCCTGTTCGAGTGTGTTATGCGATGACAATAAATAAGAGCCAGGGTCAGACCCTGTCAAGGGTTGGTCTTTACCTAAAGAAGACTGTATTTACGCATGGCCAACTTTATGTTGCGATTTCAAGAGCTACATCTAGGAGCGGGCTTAGGATCTTGATTGAAAATGATGATGGTTCGTGTGGAACGCAGACTCGAAATGTGGTGTATCAGGAGGTTCTTGATGCCGCTGATGCGGCATCAGCTTAGACCTCCTCATTGTGACATCTCCTTTTGGCTGTACATACATTTTGTGATCTTATATGATCTGTACATAACTTTTGATTCCGGATATGATCTGATTTTGAGTTACATGCTATCTATAAATCGCTGCTGCCTACTCCTTTTGTCACCCTTTTCATTGTGTGTCTTTAGTCTGGTCCTGTATTTGCTGCCTATTATGATTTGAGGTGTCGTCCCTTGCCTGTCTGGTTTCTTTTGCAGCTGTTACGTGCAGTCTAATGATAATTTATATCTTTGTTCGTATTGGCATAACCTGTTTTGTTGTGTTTGCAGATGGCGGACCTGCTCTTGACGAACATCATGCTCGGGCCCTGCAATGCTCGCATCTGCGTGCGCGTCTCTCGGTTCTGGGACTTCCATGATCCTAGCAATGAAACAAAGCTGCTGCATAGTGATATGGTTCTTCTTGATGAAGAGGTGAGAGCTGTCTTTTTAGCATTGTACTTGACCATGTTCCTGATGCTCCATAGCGAAATCAAACCCACTTAGTGCTATTTCAATATTGGCAGGTGTCAGCCTTATTTTGCTCCGTAGTTGGTGCATTTTGTTTACTCTTTGGATCTTTTGAATTAGGAAATGTGCCCTCCCAGCATGCTTTGTTTTTTAATTGTAGTATCCTATCAATGGCCTTTTATTGCTCCATATTATTTTACTGGATCTGGTTGCTTAATCTGTTAGATGTGAGGCATACTTTTGTCATCAATTATTATTTACTGTTATCAAGCAGTGTGCAATCAAGGAACTATGATAGAAAATGAAACTGGCCCTGAGGAAACATTTAGTATGTGTACATGTAGGATAATTTCTGTTTGTTGGATTTAGTGTCTCTTTGTTTCTTGTAGGATATGCTACATTTCAGCATGCATAATTCAGCCCTGTGAACTATAACTTCCCTGTTTTTGGACAGGGGAACGCCATTCATGCTCAAGTGTATCCTCCGTTCAGTGATCGATTCAAGGAGTGCATAAAGGAAGGGAATGTCTACAACTTCTCCTACTTTCGAGCCAGGAACTCCGGCACCAACTACAAGCCAGTTGCCAATGATCTGATGTTGGTATTTACAAAGTGGACAAAAATAGCAGAAGTGATGAACATTTCGCCTGCTTTCCCGTTGTATGCCTACTCCCTTGCTTCCATGGATGAGCTACAGGCACGTATTGACCGCAGGGGACAATTCTCAGGTGAAAAATGTTTTTGGTATCTACAGCATACACTTAATACTGTTTTCAACAGCAGCTTATACGGTGTGTTTCCTGAGATATATGCTAATAGTGGCTCATGCGCTGGTCTTTCTTAAAACAGATGTTATGGGGATCATCACCGCTATCTCAGGTGTTGGAAGAGCGCAGACAAGCATGAGGCAGGGTGAAACTGATAAGAGGAACGTCACTATCCATCTGCCAGGGTTAGCTGCTCCTACCTTGTTAAATGCTACAGCATTTAGCAAAGTTATTCTGTTTCATGCACTGTTTCTGTGTTGTTTTGCCAGTGATGTTTGCCCCACTTGTTGCAGCAATCTCATCCTAGATGTTAGTCTTTGGTCAGAACGAGCCACTTCGTTCCCAGCAGAGGAGATTCACAGGGCTGGACAAGACTCTCCGCAGGTCGTTATCTTTGTTGGTACCCTTGTCAAAAGCTATCTAGGTATGTCATTATCTGGCGGTCCATCATGCAAGTGGTACATAAACCCTGATGTCCCTGAGGCAAAGAAGCTTATGGCTAGGTAACATGTCATTCTTTCGCTGCGATCTATATATAAATTCATTTTTCATTTGACTCGATAAACATATCACCCTTGTTTCGTGCACAGTGCAAAAGAAATACACAAACCAATTACCTGGACTGAGCTTGTTGGCAGTTCCACACAAAAGGAAGCCGCTGAGGCGAAAAAGATCTCTGAGTTCTCAGACCTTAATCCATTTGAATGCCAGGTGATACTGCTATTCCTTAGTGCTATGTGCAGTATATCACGAAAACTTCAGTTAAAGGCTAAAACTCCTAAGCTCACATATATACTCTTTATATATGTCCATGCATCATTTTACTTGTTGCCATCTTACAAAAAAAATGACACTACCTAAGTCGCTTCTTATACTTCCCTTGTGCAGAAAACAGAGTTCCTGGTCAAAGTGACAATAAAGAAGATCGACAGTTCATGGTGGTACAATGCCTGCAGTAAATGTAAGAGAACAGCAAAACGCTACGGCGATTCATACAAGTGCAGTTATCCTAAATGCAACACCATTGGAGCGCCGCAGCAAAGGTTTGTCCCTAGCTGTTTTTCCAAGCTCTGCTCCACCATCTGCCTTTTTTATCTACTTTAACCATCGTTCTATATGCAGGTTCAAACTGTGTGTGCTTGCCGGAGATGAGACAGGTGATGCTGATTTCATCCTATTTGGAAAGCAGGCTCAACACCTTACAAGAAAGTCAGCTGACACCCTTATTGCTGAGAACCCAATTGGATTTATCCCGGACGAGCTGACAAAGCTTCTTGAGAGGACCTACAACTGGAATGTCAGTTTCACCGATAGCACTACAGACTCAGGCATTGTTACCTTGCAAGTTAACGCAGTTCTGGGACGAGTCACTGAAGAGGGTGTTGTGCTTCCAGCAACACCAGCAGGATCACAGGCGTCTTCAGTCATGCTATCACCAGGTCCAAGCACCAGCACGCAGAGCCATGCCTTTGCTTTGTCCCCACTGCGTGCTGCTTCTGGGGCAAGCCAAGTCTCAGTTGATACACCGGCCAGGGCAGCTCTACCTGTCCCTGCGGTGCCAGACTCCCCACAAAGTGTGAAGAAAAGAGCTGATGAAGAGGTACATTTCTCCTTTCTCCTGTTCAAACTGGTTTCCCTACTATCTTGGTTGCTTAATCATGCAAATAAATTTTCAGGTGACTGTTACTGCACATGGCAAAGATGGTTCTTCCAGGAAAAGTGGCTCCAGAAAAAGGTTAGACCCTACTCCACTTTGCCTTTTGTCTCGCTGATTCACACAAAAAAACTAACATCTTAGGCTGTAGGTCTCGTCCATCGCCTAGCAAAAATGTATCAAATAAGCTGAACATCGATGCAGAAACTGAAGATAGTGATGTTGGCAGCGGCAGGGATGAGAACGCCGCAGATCAGCTCAGGTGCTGCTTCTAAATTTGACTACTTTGATCTTTAATTTTGTTTGGCTTTGTGATTAATTAAGAGCATTGTGATCTGTTGTTTTTTGCATGACGATTCAGTTTAGTGCATTACATAACTGAATTACGGTTCATTGAAAGTCTATGTCGCACATAGTTGTCATTGCCCCCCTTCTTTACTTTATGTTGGTTTTTTTTCAAATCCTATGCCATCAAGGAAAATAAATGACTATATATTGTTTCTTTTAAGAATATGAACACTCATTTGTTTGTTCTCACATACTCAAGGGCCCACCATTGATGAGTACACAGACTTGGTTTAGTTCCAAATTTTTTCCTGTCATGGGATGTAATTCTCTGTCATTCATTATTTGTTTCAGTCTTGAGCCTGCTCTTGTTTGATTGAAACAAGATATACTTAGTGCATGCTTTTTATTGCTCCTTTCTAATATGTTAAGGAGTAAAAAAAACAAGGTTTGGTTTCAAAAGCATGCATTAAACTGGCATGCTCATGCCTGTCCACAAGATTATATTCTCTGAAGATAAATATATTAAGATTAACAGTTTGCAGATTTTTTTTAAAGTCATGTACGCTCCTGTTTCTTCAATAGCAGCCCAGATGTCTAATGGTTTCCATGATACCTATATATTTACTGCTCTTTAGTTGTACCTATCTCTATCAGAAATGTAATGTGAATTCAACTCGGTTCGAGTGGATTGGATACTGAATAGTCATGTTCTGGAATTTTTTGACATGCATCTTCACATAGGCAGTAGCACTTCGTAATTTGTAGAATACTGTGATCTTGGCTTTTCAAACAATGTCGCCTAGCTATATCCATGTTCCTTTTCTTCGAATCCATTTATTATTAGCAAATCGTAATTACTTGAAGACTGACTACTATCCTTTTGCAGCCCAACCAACAATGCATGAGCAGTCAAGCTCATGTTTCTTTTGCCGCTCATGTTTATTAGCAATTTGTCTGTTGTTTTTTGCATGACGATTCAGTTTAGTGCATTACATAACTGAATTACGGTTCATTGAAAGTCTATGTCGCACATAGTTGTCATTGCCCCCCTTCTTTACTTTATGTTGGTTTTTTTTCAAATCCTATGCCATCAAGGAAAATAAATGACTATATATTGTTTCTTTTAAGAATATGAACACTCATTTGTTTGTTCTCACATACTCAAGGGCCCACCATTGATGAGTACACAGACTTGGTTTAGTTCCAAATTTTTTCCTGTCATGGGATGTAATTCTCTGTCATTCATTATTTGTTTCAGTCTTGAGCCTGCTCTTGTTTGATTGAAACAAGATATACTTAGTGCATGCTTTTTATTGCTCCTTTCTAATATGTTAAGGAGTAAAAAAAACAAGGTTTGGTTTCAAAAGCATGCATTAAACTGGCATGCTCATGCCTGTCCACAAGATTATATTCTCTGAAGATAAATATATTAAGATTAACAGTTTGCAGATTTTTTTTAAAGTCATGTACGCTCCTGTTTCTTCAATAGCAGCCCAGATGTCTAATGGTTTCCATGATACCTATATATTTACTGCTCTTTAGTTGTACCTATCTCTATCAGAAATGTAATGTGAATTCAACTCGGTTCGAGTGGATTGGATACTGAATAGTCATGTTCTGGAATTTTTTGACATGCATCTTCACATAGGCAGTAGCACTTCGTAATTTGTAGAATACTGTGATCTTGGCTTTTCAAACAATGTCGCCTAGCTATATCCATGTTCCTTTTCTTCGAATCCATTTATTATTAGCAAATCGTAATTACTTGAAGACTGACTACTATCCTTTTGCAGCCCAACCAACAATGCATGAGCAGTCAAGCTCATGTTTCTTTTGCCGCTCATGTTTATTAGCAATTTGTCTGTTGTTTTTTGCATGACGATTCAGTTTAGTGCATTACATAACTGAATTACGGTTCATTGAAAGTCTATGTCGCACATAGTTGTCATTGCCCCCCTTCTTTACTTTATGTTGGTTTTTTTTCAAATCCTATGCCATCAAGGAAAATAAATGACTATATATTGTTTCTTTTAAGAATATGAACACTCATTTGTTTGTTCTCACATACTCAAGGGCCCACCATTGATGAGTACACAGACTTGGTTTAGTTCCAAATTTTTTCCTGTCATGGGATGTAATTCTCTGTCATTCATTATTTGTTTCAGTCTTGAGCCTGCTCTTGTTTGATTGAAACAAGATATACTTAGTGCATGCTTTTTATTGCTCCTTTCTAATATGTTAAGAAGTAAAGAAAACAAGGTTTGGTTTCAAAAGCATGCATTAAACTGGCATGCTCATGCCTGTCCACAGGATTATATTCTCTGAAGATAAATATATTAAGATTAACAGTTTGCAGATTTTTTTTAAGTCATGTACGTTCCTGTTTCTTCAATAGCAGCCCAGATGTCAAATGGTTTCCATGATACCTATATATTTACTGCTCTTTAGTTGTACCTATCTCTATCAGAAATATAATGTGAATTCAACTCGGTTCGAGTGGATTGGATACTGAATAGTCATGTTATGGAATTTTTTGACATGCATCTTCACATAGGCAGTAGCACTTCATAATTTGTAGAATACTGTGATCTTGGCTTTTCAAACAATGTCGCCTAGCTATATCCATGTTCCTTTTCTTCGAATCCATTTATTATTAGCAAATCGTAATTACTTGAAGACTGACTACTATCCTTTTGCAGCCCAACCAACAATGCATGAGCAGTCAAGCTCATGTTTCTTTTGCCGCTCCGGGTTGTGCCTACAATCTGTGTAGCGTTTTGGTAGTTTGATTCAGAACCCATTCCGCATAGTATTGGTAGCTACCAGCTGTGTTGCTTGGTAGCTATGGATACTGATTGTGGCTCTCATGGCGATCAAATGTGCTGTAATTTTAAGGTTTAATTGCTAAGCAAACGCCTAATTTCATGGGTAGGGTGGTCAGCGTGGGTGGATAGCAGTGGTTGTGTTGTAATATTGATGCATTTCATGCCGAACAAACACCTCTGACAGGCAGTCAAGGTGGATGGATATGTTGTAATATTGTCATATTATATTCCGAACAAACACCTTTAACACCTTTGACGAGAGGTTAAGATGCATGAGTGTGATGTAATATTTATGTATTAGATGGCAGACAAACACTTTTGGTGATGCTTAAGATTGTATGGTGCTCATGTGCTTTTATGATATATGGATCTTGAGCGCCTTATATATTGTCGTTGCATGCTTATATTGTATTTGATATGTTTTTTCATTCAGTCTCCACCATTTACGTATATACATTGTAGGGCGCGCAATGCGCGCCGGCCGTTCTAGTGTCCGTAAAGCCCCATGCCTGCTCCTTTGATATTTCTAACCACAGCCAACAAGAAGACCTGCACACCAACCAGAGGCAGCCACCTCAGCCCATAGGCCATGCTCCTCACGCAACAAACAACAGCAAATCAACGTTTGCATGGGGCACAGGTACGGTGGGCCCCATGGGCTAGCTACACAACGCCGCACACATGCACACAGGTGGTTCAAGAAGGCCACGCAAGGTAACAATACATGGGCCACGTCCTCTACTCAGCTCACCACAACCCAACCATTCATCGCCACTAGAACACTCAGGCACGCGATGCGCGTCCTATCATATCAACGATGAAATAAAAGTTAACAGGAGCAATATCTCACCTATCATAATCAACTCATGAACATGAATTTTCACCGCATGTGATAAAAATGGTAGTTATATTCATATAGTTGTCCCAAAAAAACTTATACAATTACAAAACTATCATTCAAAGGCCTATATCTAAAGGATACCGAGAAGTGAAGGTTATTCTAATTCTGCACATAACTTTCTATATTGCACCTGTAAGAAAACAGTAAGCACATAACTTTCTATGCGCATCATACTATTTGAACAATCAAATACAAGTAAATAGAGCATTTGGAGAATCAAATATAACAAATTTCACAGTGGTATTAAACATACAAATCATTCAATACATGGACCAGTAGAGTTTGGACACCTCATTCCTCTTAATTCGCCATCTATCAATACCAAAACCAAAATAAAAAAGAGCCAATAAAATACCAAAATTCTCCATGTTCAGACCATCAGATTCCAAACAACTGTCTGCATCAAAGCATAATAATACAAAAGAAACTAAGAAAGTAATCACAAGTTAATAACTCTCTATTCAAACAAAACTAAGAAGTTGATCATAAGCTTATTGCACAGGCAAGAAAATTAGCTTCGTCGTGAATTCGTGATGATGCCATTGTCCTCAGACAAGGCAGAGTACCGATGAAAAGGCAGACCTTATTAGTTTTGCACACCAGCAATAGAAAAGAATACAAGTATCGAAGTTGAGTCTTCCTCTTGTTCTTCCAATCTTCCCAATTCATTTCCTAAAGTACGCCGTAGTTGATAACCATAGAATTTACAAGTTTCTCAAACTCTGTTATCACTCCAGACCTTTGTACACTTGAAAATAATCTAATGATTGTGCGGTAATAAAAACAACACATAATGGTCAGCAAACCATTCAGAAATGGTCATTCTGAAATCATACTCAAAGATGGTAGCTCGATGCAAGTGTAAGCATCTCTGCTTAATTTGTGAGTAGTCTGGTAATTCATTTGGGGATTCTGGACTGAAGTCATTGACATATGCAAACAAAATTGTAGAACAAACTGCATTTTCATGTCTGCTACGCACCTTAAACCAATGACTCAACAGAATCTCAAACCAAACTAATCTGCCCACCCCTTTCATAAACCGAATAACTAAAGAAGTAGAACATAAGGAGAAAAGCTTGACCTGCCGTGCCTTGCATGCGATGCCCATGACTGCATATACTACAACAAGCTCATTTGGAGCGAATTCACATTGTACCAAAACCAACAGCAAGCTCATTTGGAGCGAATTCACATTGCAAGTTGGTACAAACTGAATGGATTCGTTCTTGCACTGTCTCTCAGCAAATTCCTAAGTCAAGAAACAACAAAACAGAAAACATGTGGTCAACTGATATGCTCAAAATTAGAATGCACTCAGCAAGTTGCCAAGTCAGGAAACAACAAAGCAAAAAAAAAAGGTCAGCTGTCATGCACAAAATTAAAATGCACAAAATTTCGGAAATCAAGGACACCACAAAGCACTAACCAAACTAAACTAAACATTACAAGGTTCCTGTCAAAGCACCAAAGCCATGCAACCTAAGAAAAAAAAGAACGTTTTTATACATTAGAAAGGAGTCTCTGTTTGCAGAGTATATACAACCCAATCCATAAGAAGTTTTTATGAATCTCAATGTATTTAATAACCTCATTGATAAAAGCCCGTTCACGTAATGAAACTAAGAGAATGAAGTTATTTTTTGAGGAAATGCAACAGAGGGAATGACCTGCAATGAAGGAGTGGCTGCCTGTGGAGCATTATATTTCTTCACTATCCTGCATCCTCTCCACGACAAAACACAAAAACTCCTGAGCACCTTCTTAGCATGTAGAACATAGAAGTGTATAACATATTAACATCACATACTGAACTAAAAGCTTCATTGTAAGAGACACAACAATTTACATTTGACTGGAAGAAAAGAAGTAAACTGATAGTGCTTTTTTGACAATTTGGCTCAATAGCCGCATGAGCACAATAGGAATGAATGAGCTGGTCAGCTAGTGCTTTTTGACAATTTTAATCTGAGAGATTTGGTAACGATTATCCTAAAGCCTATCGGGAGTAGCTCACAGTACCCACATGTACAAATTTTAATGTTAAGTTCTTTGATTGGTACACGGGCAGATTGGATATTTCTTGCACGGTAGCTCTCGCTAAGACCTAATTAAGAGAAAATGATCATTTAAAATCAAGCATACCGGCATAAAAAGGTGTATGAAAGAGTAAAAAGAGAAGCAATCATATACCTAGATAATGCTCATTTAAAATCAAGCATGCCTGCTCCCAGGGAAGTAGGAGCATGAATATCTGTCCCTAGTAGAACCTGCAATAGAGAAAAACAACCGATTTTGAAATGAGCAACTGGTAGTTTTCAGTTGCTAGGAGGTACATAACCAGTCTAACTAATATGCTTTTACTGAATTTGGTTTTAATAAGCTAGTGAGTCCAGGCAAAGCACTCTTAATGACCAATGATCTTTATCATGTAATATTACTTCAATGATCTTGTCAGTGTAAGCAAATCTCATTTTAGAATGTCTATGTGTTGACCTTATATTGTAAACAACTCAGGGGTGTCACTCGGCTAACCAATAGAATGACCTTCACCAAAGAAGCCAAGTGACCAAAACATTGGTTGAAAAAGGTGACAAAAACATATGAAATAGGTTACTCATCAAGCCCAAATTACATGAAACCAATCTCTCTGGAAAAAAGATGGAGCCGCTATGATTTTCGACCTCACCTTTGCAAATTAGATAGAGAGTTCACAGTTTCACATGTTGTAATGGAAACCTTTTCTGCTGCCTTCGTATTCCCAGATCTTCAAAAAACAAACAAAAAATCTAACTCAAATATAGTAGAGATTTAGTTGAACTAAGCATATTCAGATGTCACGGCGGGAGCATGGAAACCAACTGGGGAAAGGCTGGTACTCGTTGTTCTGCTAAGGACAGATGATGTCCATGAGGAATGCCGGAGTCGGAGCCACCAGTTCACGCTCTCTGCGATGGGAAGGAGGCCACCCGCACCGAACCTGTGAGGTAGGAGCTCACCTTGCCAGATGTTGCATGCGTGTGTTGTTCCCAGCCGCCGGCTGGCGGCTGCCGAAGAGGACGGTGTGGGTGCTGGCCATGGACTGGGGCGTTGACATGGTGGCCATCGTCGTGCAATCCGCCTCTGCGTGCTCTCCAACTCGTACTGCAGAGTAGGGGGAGGGAGGGAAGGAGGGGAAGAGACCGTGCCGGCCTCCGCCCGCCGCCACGCGGTTTGTCGCCGAGCAGGAGAGGAAAGGCCGGAGAGAGGCGGCGGAGGGAGCCGTCGTCGCGAGCGCGGATCCGGCTTGGGGAGGAGCATTGTGGTGGGGAGAGGTGTAGAAGGGCCGCGCGAGCCGCCCGCCGGAGTCCTCCATGTCGTCGTCGTCGTTGACTGGCGTCGGCTTCACCCCTGTGCTCTTGGCTCCATCTCGCCTCCTGCCACCGTATCTCCGTACTCCTCGCTCCTCTGCACCGCTCCATGGCCGGCCACCGCAAGCTGGGGAGGGGGTGGTTGTAACATCCCGTAAATTTGAAAGTATGAATTTCTGAAAAATTTGAAACTTTTCTATTTATTTGATGAGTGTCACCATATTTAAAACCATATGCTAGCCTCTCACCTAAATTCCATATAAATAAAACCAAAATATAAGAAAATATATAAATTCAAATTATGGTATAAATAAGTGATTTGGATTTTATGGATTTTATTTGGATTTATTTGAGTGTGTTTTGAATTTGAATTATTTCAATTTCAAACCTAAAGTTTAAACCTATAGTTCAAAACTAATTCTAAAACTCTCTTGCTAACTTGGGCTTGCAACCCCGGATCTAGTCCACCGGAGCACCTCCACCTTTCGGCCCGTGACCACCCGACCACCCTCTTCTAATCCTCGGCCCAGCTAAGCCAACCCATGGCAGCCCATCCTCTTTCCCCGCTGCTGTGTCGCTGACGAGTAGGCCCGCGCACCGGTCAGCGCGCTCACACGCGCACCTCCCCTTTTCGCCGCCGCGACGCCAAGACTAAGCCATAGCCGCGAAGCCAGAGCCGTCCGTGGAGCAGAGGAGGCCGTCCGCGACACGCCGGAGCCGGAGCAAAGCAGACGCTGTGCCGCCGTGAACCTCATCGCCACTTCATCAACGATCGGCTCCACTGCTACGCCTTCACCTTCGCCCCTACATGAGACACCCTGCTCTCTCTTCTCTGACCTTGCTTTCCCTTGGGAGCGTGCCCCTGCGTCACGCCGCGCCGCGCGCCGAGCTCTTGCTCGTCGTCGAACCCCCTTGTCTGGCCTTCGTGCCGCCATGTTTCTGCAGGAACCCACGCCTTGTCGCCGCCGTGCACCCACGCACGAGCAGGCCGGCCCTTGGCCGCTAACCCGCCACCGCTGTCTCCGTCGCGCCGCGCCAGGGCACTGCCGTGCTGCACGCGCGTTCGCGTGCGCGAGCCGAATCACACTGCTGCGCAATGTGTATGTGTGTGCGCGCGTGCAACAGAACCAGGCGCACCCCAAAGCGGGATCTGGAGCGCTGCGTAGTGCTGCCGTTGCGTTTGCCGCGCACGCCGTCGCTGCGTCGCCGCCGTGCCGCACCGAGAGCGCCGCCTGCTGTACCGCGCGCAAGCCCGAGTGCTCGACCCCAGGGCTAAGGCTGCGCCGGGCTAACCATCGAGCCCTAGGGATCTCTAAGCGCCGCTCGCACGCACGCCGGAGGCACTCCTGTCGCCGGCCGCTGCTCGCCGTTGCCGCTGCACCCCGCGCCGACGCACGCCAGGACGCGCGTGAATGCCCAGGGGGCACCAGCGAACCCCAGCATAGCTCTGGGAGTGCTGGCGCACGGCCTGACGAGTTCGGGGTGCGTCCCCGGACTTTCTCACTTGAAAACGTTAACAGGCCGTTGCCTGGGCGTTAGCCCATTAAGGTCCAGGAGCCGGCCCTTCTCTTTTTCTCTTTCGCGCGCTGTTTTAAGTTCAGGGGTGTGAAATGGACTTCGCCCATTTGTCCCATTGGGATGAGTCCATTGGGCCGATTTCGGTCTATTAACAGTTTCGGCCCATTAACGGCCCACTAACCAGAGGTGATGACGTCATGCTGCGGTCATGCTGACGTCATCACATATTTTCAAAATTAAAAACCCCTTTTCTGATTTATAAATGATTTTGATAATTATTTTATAAATCCTTTAACCTTTGAAAATTCATAACTAATTATTTATAACTCCGAAAAATATGAAACCATCTTCATTATTTTTCTAAAAATGAGACGGTGCTGTTTGTAGATAGGTTAGATCTTTTTGGATCTTCTAAAATTGGGTTTCTTTGGTGTTATGCTTAGTTGATTGCCGATAATTTAGTGTCTCATATCCCGTGCTGAGCAGACCCGAGCTACGAGCCGGAGGAGGACTACGACCCCGACTTCAACCCAGACCAGGACTACGGATGCCAACTAGGTGTCATGTCACTACCGATCATATAGAACCCATGCATGCTTATAGTTGCTAGTGCTTAATTATTATTTATGAATGCCTTTGAATTGCATAGACAATCTTTTAGCTGTACATTGGTTTGTATTATCTTGTTCCTTGAACTACCTACTTTAGGAACTAGCTACAGACCCCTAGCTAGTTCCCGGCTCTATCTATCCATATATTTTACCCTTAGTTATGGATGGATCTCTGGTTTGGACTGAGATTGGGATATCTCGGTATTCTAGCGTGTGTTTTGGGTGAGTGTGTGTCCTTGATGTGTTACCGCGGGAGCGAGCTGCTTTGGTTACTTCCGAACGCCTGTCTAGGGGAGATGCAACCTGGCCTCTCGCCCTAGCGGCGTGTCGTTCGGATGGAGATGGTGAGTGCTCGCTCTTGCAATTAAGGACCGATCAACAGTTTAACCATGCATCTTTGGGCTATTTTCGTGCAAACCGTTCGCCTTGTTATGGGCGGGGCTCGGTCCGAGAACTAGTATGTGGATGGCATCCAGCCTGTAGGCGGATCGGTGTGATCGTGTGAGGGGAACGGGTTATACCCCCCGAGTAGACGTCGCCCCGGCTCCTCCGGGGATGGTTTCACAGCTTTGAGGCCCTGCTGGCAAGTTTCGCGCCCCAGTTCAGGACGAGTCAGGCTCGGAGAGGCAGGAGAGTGCCGTCCACTACTAGGTCTCCGGCCGTTAGGTAGGGATGTGGATCGGAGGCATCTGATTCTGCCCTACTCGGCGGGTCCAGTTGTACAACCTCTGCAGAGTGTCAAACCAATAGCTATAGTCCGTGTCCACTGGTATGGACATCCCTTAGATCTGTTACTCTGGCTAGTCTCTTCTTATGCTGCTTTCTCTCCCCTATGTGTGTGAGCCCAGCTTCGTGCCGTTGAGATGTGGGGATAGGAGCTGGTGACCCCACATTGCAGATGAGAGTGGGATGCTGTGACTCGGTTGAGATCCAGTGTTTGGTGTTCTTTCCTTGGTTGGGGTGTTGCCCCCAGAGGTGTTGACCTCGGAGGTGTGGATCTCCTCGGAGATGGTGACCTCTCGGCTTTTCTGCATTCCTTGATGTTGCTACCGCTGCTTGCATAACCTTCTACAGCCACATATAGGTTTAACCATGCATACTAGAATTATTCTCTTGCTTATGCTCTTTATTGGGAAGCTGACATGACCTACTCTCTTATCGAGTAGATGACGGGTTTTCAGACCAGGAGCCCGACTACGACTTCGAGCACGATGGATGGGAGGACTGAGGCCGTTCTACACTCGAGCTGCCTATGGGAGATGGTGTCGACTTCGCTACATGAGAGCCGCTGCGTAGATGTTTACTCTGTTTGATTTAGTCCTGTTGGACTTGTACCCGGCATGTGCCAAAATGATGTACTTAGATAATTAATAATAATATTATTATTTATGTGGATCTTCTCTATATTTCCTTCTATTGTATGGTTTTTGTTACTTTCTGAGACAGGGATTTGCACGTGATAGCCTCCTGGGACTATCACTGAGGTGCAGGGATCAGATTTCCGTTCTCGGAAATCCGATTCGTTTCAGTTGTGGCCCCGAGGTAGGAGGACGAGGAGGCCGCTCCTCCCCGCTCCAGCCACCGTTCAAGGGCCGCGCTTCGGTCGATGCATGCGAGCAGGAGAAAGGCAGCGGAGCTCGCGTGCGAGAGGGGCGGCAGAGATATCGAGATACCCGCGGCGCCTTGCGAAGGAGGGAGGGAGGAGAGAGACAGAGGGGGAGGCCAACGGGTTTGGACTTTGGAGACGTGCTCTGAGCAAGTGGCCGACAAGTGGGTCCATAGGCACCGAAGGGCCACTGGTCAGCGAGCGTGGGCTGGAGATGATGCATAGAACGAAGCACTCGCAGGAGTGCGGGCGCCCGCGCGGCCTTCCACGAAGGTTGATGTGTCGATCAGCGCAAGGGCCACCAATGCCCAAAACACAGTGGAGCGGAGAAAGGGCAGTGGTCTTTAATTTCCCCAATGCAGGAGACAAGGGTCGTCCACATGGGCCAACAGCACAGACATGTGCACACACACAGGATGGAGAGAAATATAGTGGGGCCCAGCAGCAAACAACAGTCATCAGAGAACACAACGGTCATCTCCAACGTGTACCAGAGTTCGAGGAGGTCAAGGTCTCGTGTTTCGACAACTCAACCTTGGAAGCTCACCAATGCTATGCCAAACTCGCACTGAAGAAGGTATGCCAGCAGCTCAGGCAGAGGCTGAAGGATACACCTTTCAGAGTCCTACCGACAGCGGTCTACGACCCCAGCAGGTAGAACAAGGACCAGACAGAGTACATCGAGGAGAACACAGAGGGCAAGGATGAGAAGGAGCAGATGGTCAGCAGGTACATTCAAGCTCAAGACCAGGCACTCTTTTGGGTAGATTCAGAGATAGTGTTTCTGAGGCGTAAGTGGGACGACACCTTGGGATGGAACGCTCAGTTGGAGAGAGAGAACCGCCACCTAGAGTTCTTTCTCAATGAAGCTCACAGAAGGAACAGTGTGATCACCAAGTGGGGACTCGCAGCTGCCAGAGCAAGTTCTGAAAGGGATGCCATTGAGATGGCCACCTTGAAAGCAAGACTGGAAGCTACACAGACTGCACTGAGGGAGTCAGCAGCAGCAGCCAGAGAGGACAGGTTGAGGCTTCGGGAGAAGGAGTACTTGGTTGAGTCGCTGGGAGCCGCTTGCACTGACTACCAGACGAGGTTATGGGGACTCGAGGAGAGGCTGACTCAGAACTACAACCACTTGTGGCACCTGGGAGGCAGACTCTACAAGGCACAGGACACTGCCAGCAGGACCAGCTCAGCGTGGAGAGACTCAGACCAGAGACGGGCGACAGAGTTCAGGGAGGTTGCAGAGCTAGTACCACCGCAGAAGAGGCCAAAGCTGAGGGCTGAGATGTTTGATTTGCCACCGACCCAGTTACCAGCACAGCCACTGTACCCAAGAGGTAGTACCGACACACCAGATATGAACAGAGCTTTGGGAAGCTTGGCAAACTACTTCAACCTACCAGAGATTGAGATCCCAGACTACCCAGGAGTGAACGACCCACCGTTCTACTCAATTCTACCCAGTTCGAAGACAGTGTCACCACCGTACTCACCAGCTACCGTTTAGAGGCAGGCACCTTGAGGGGATGATCCTGTAATCAGCTAGAGTAGAGTCCTTCATGTTGATCATGTTTAGTTGACCACCCTATATGTATCGCGTAGTAGCTCTCATGCTTCTGTGTAATCTCGAAGGTTGCGGAGTAGGCCTCGAGATACACACCCTATGGATTGTGATCTTGCATGAGTGATTGGAGTTATCGATCTTTTGCCAGTGTTCATGCTTCTTATATGCTTGTGTGAAATTGTTTGATGTTAGCTAGATACTCCTTATGTGTTTAAGTACCTTAAAGTTAATTTCCGACAACTCGTTTCTCACGATCTCAATTCTTGGAACAGATGTCGGGGATAAGGAGGTCAGGACGGCTCCTACGCCGTTTTGAGGAGGCTGCCAGGGAGGACGCCGAGCAGGAGGACGTCCCTCTCCCCGCAGGAGGTCGAGGTCGTGGCCGCCGTGGAGGTTGTGCCCCACGTGGCGAACGTCGTGGTGGACACCGCGGCGGGCGAGGAGGTCGAGGAGGTCGAGAAGGCCGTGTGCCAGTGAACCCTGACCCATAGGCCCCAGAGGAGGAGGCTGAGCCTGAGCTAGAGCAGGAATAGCCAACACCACCCAACCTTGCAGAAGTGATGGCACTTCAGACCCAGCTGATGTAGACGATCGCCAACGTAGTGGTTCAGAACAACAACAACAGGAGGAACTTCAGGAACCAGCCAGAGAGCTTGCAGAAGAGAGTGGAGGGTTTCTCAATGATGCACCCGCTGACCTTTGACAACTCAGCAGTCCCACTTGTAGCAGACAACTGGTTGAGGGAGATCGAGAAGAAGCTGGAGCTCACAGACCTTTCTGAGGAGGAGTGTGTGGCCGTTGCAGTGCACCAGCTGATCGGTACCGCAGGAGCTTGGTAGGACAGCTACTGTGACTCGCACGAGGACCCAACTCACATCACGTGGGCGGAGTTTGTGGAGGGTTTCAGGGAGTACCACATCCCGGAGGTAGTGATGTCACACCTGATTTCCGAAGAGAAACCAAATGCATCTCATATGTGTGCCAGGATCAAATTACACACATATGATAGACGTCATGAGTGAAATATCCATAAACAGTAATCAAAATGTACAAGAGTTAAACCATTACATTATCTCTTTATTACACAAAGACGGTGGACTCGAAGGTCCTTAAAAACGAACAAACGGTAACTAGACGAACAACTTCATCTTCAACTTCCACAGGCACATGACTGGGGGATCGCATGCCTCAGAACTCCTCGAAGTCATTGAAGTACTCTTCACCATTGTTCTCCTCTGAACAGTGGTAAGCAAGGGTGAGCACACTTATGGTTGGAGCTCAGCAAGTGGGGGAAACATGCAAGGCTATCAAGGATAGGCTAAGGATTTACAGCGGTTAGCGTTTTAATGTTGGTCAAGTTTTTATTAAGCAAGCACCTAATTACTAGGTGTAAGTTTATACCAACCCAAAAATTAAGCATTTGAAACATTATCCCAAAACCATATGAAATCATGATTTTATTCCATCTTCAAGTTCACTTATCATGTGAGGGTCCAAGCCGCTCTTGACCGTGAGCACGGCTGATCGATCAGTTTTCACTCTGCAGAGGTCGTACACTTTACCCACAGCTCGTGTTCCCCATGTTGCCCGGGTTAGCTAGACCCTTAAACACTTCCGAGGTGAGTGGCTAGGGGTCCACTTTGAAGCCTTTACAAAGGTAATGCAAAAGACCAACAACCTACGACAGTTACATCAGCGGAGCGGACCATATCCCTCCCTAGTGGTCAGCACCTTAGCAAAAGGCTACTACCCCAAAAGAACCGAGCTATACGCCTTCAACTCCGGCCCCCTGTGCCCCTTTCGGGAAAGGCTGTCAGATAATTCACACGCCTAATTAATTGGCTAAGGGCAGAGCCATATGCCACTGTGGTTGCACTGTTTTCTTGGGTGGTTCTCCATGTTCCGATTAAATCACGGTGTTTTTGTATTAAACAAATTCATCATCATTTAAGCATGAAAGCCTTTATCGTGAAACCACTTTTAACCAACCCATGTTAAGCAACTAAGCAAATATCTACCCAAAACATTTATTAAAAGGGTTGTTCAAGGTAATAGGGGTAAAATTCTAGTCATATCCTTAAAAAGGTGATTTTCCCATCAATTTATGCATAGCAACAATTAAAAGTAAAATATTAATTAGTGTGCAGTTATTTAGGGCAAAGAGGGAAAATGCAGAGGGGGAAGTCCACTTGCCTTCCTCTACAAACTGAGAGTCTTCTTCCTCAAAGAAAGGTTCCTCCTGATCTTCTCCGAGAGGTTGCTCAGTTGAAACAGACACGAGATCTACGCACAAACATAAGCATACAATAAATAAAACAGTTCACCAATCATTGCTATAATCTAATAACACACTGATAAAAAGATTCTACACACTGAGACGATCATTTTGATATCTTATACGCGAAAAACGGAGTTAAAACATGAAAGATATGATTAAAACAAGATGCAAGGGCTTTTCTGTAAGAAAACTAGGCTCCCAGGGACGTATTTGTAAGAAACCAGGGACCTAAAACATAATTATACATAAAAACAGAAGGTCTATATTGAAAAAGAGTTGAAATGGATCTCGGGTGCTATTATACAGAAAGGACAGGGGCCTAAACAAGAAAACTTGGACCTGTTTGAAAGGATCTTTAAAGGTTGAAGGGTATCGTTGTGATATAGAGTACAGGGTCTTTTTCACAAAGTTGTGACTGTTGACCAGTATGTTGAAGATTGACCCGAGGCTCGGCTTGATCTGAGCCGCAGATCAACCGATGGACGGCTAGCGGCGGCGCTACGCTATCGAGCGGTGCTGGACAGCGGCGTGCGGCGGCGGCGGCGAAGCTCGCCGACGCAGGCTCGGGATGGGGTTCCCGGGCACCATTTCGAGTGCAGATGGGTTCTAAAGGGAGCTGGGGAGCATGCGAACTTAGGTAGGGGCCCAGGGAGCAGAGTTGAGCGGCGGTGGCGGCACAACGGCCGGCGAGGCGGGCGGCGCAATTCCGACGAGGTGCGCAGGGTGCTAGGCAACCTGGGGATTAAGAAGAGCAGCTCGGGGAGGCTTCTTACCCTACTCTAGAGCTTCGATGAGGCACACGGCGAAGAAGAGGAGGCAGAGGCGAAGATTGATCTGGCGACGGAGCTCCGACGGGAAAAAGACGGGCGGCGGCGCTCCGGGTGCGGCTCGGTTGGCGACGGGAGGGGCGCCCTGGGACAGAGGGAGGCTCGGGTGAGCGGCGAGCGCAAAGAAGAAAGAAAGGGCGAGAGACACTTCACCGTCGATGGGAGGCTTCACTAGCCGACAATGGCGCGGTGGCAGAGGAGCCTTGTGCGGCGGCGCGTATGGGAGCGAGGGGTGTGAGTGCGGGAGCGAGTAGCGTGTGCGAAGGGCATTGTGGAGCCTCTACGGCGGCTTAAGTAGAGCCTGAGGGGGGAGCGGGAGTGACGGCCGGCGGGGAAAGGGCCATCAATGGCCATTGCGGCCGGTGCCTTTGATTGAAATCAACGGGGCGCGTGATTGAAGGGGAAACGGAAGAAATGAAGGCGGGGAGTGGCTTCAGTGCTCCACGGCGCCTTGATTGGTGGCCTTGAAGATGAGGGGAGCGGGAAGGGCGCCTGTAATGGCCGACGGACATCGCGGCAGCCGCAGCTGTGCAGAGCAGGGGAGGGGGAACAGAGGTAGATGGAGGTGCCGACAAGCGGGCCCGGCTCGTCAACGAGAGGAAGGAGGGGGAAGGGAAAGTGGGCCGTGGAGGAGAACTAGGCTGCGCGAGAGAGGGCAGGCCGGCGGCCTTAGCTGGCTTGCGGGCTGAAGGAGAGGGGAAAACATGGGCTGAGTTCTGGGCCGCTTGGGTCGAATGGGGAGAGGGGGAGGTTTGGGGATTTTTTTTCTTTTTTTCAAATCCTTTCTTTCAAATCTTTTTCAAACTTTAAACTCTTTTCAAACCTTTTCAAACTTTCAAACTATTTTGAAAACTTTTTAAACTTCACACAATCAAACATAAACACCATGCAAGGCCAAAAGATGATGCACATGCACTTTTCTCATAAATTTTATTAAAAGAATGTTTAATTATTCTTTGGTTCATTTTATTTGATAAACTTTAATCAAACTTTAGCTAATTAAATCTACAAATTTTGTTGCCTATATTGATTTCATGTGATGGAATTTTATGGTGTTACAAATCCTACCCCCTTAAAGAGAATCTCGGCCCGAGATTCAGGAAGATTAGAGAACAGCTGAGGAAAATCTTCCATGAGTTCATCCTCTCTTTCCCAAGTTGTCTCTTCCTCTGAATGGTGACTCCATTGCACTTTACACATCTTGATAACCTTGCTCCGAGTAACCCTTTCTGAGGTATCCAAAATTTTGATAGGATATTCTTTATAAGTTAAATCATTTTCCATCTCAATATCTTCCAACTGTACCGGTTCTATTCTGACCTCATTTGTGCACTTCTTTAATTGTGACACGTGAAATACATCATGAACTCCCGACAACTGTGGTGGCAGTTCCAACTGATAGGCTACCTCTCCTCTCCTTTCCAAGATCCGAAAAGGTCCAGTTGTCCTCGAACAGGTATGTCAAACGAGATTTTTAATTGTATGCAATTGTTTGGACCGACAACCGCGCATTGTGTAACAGGAGGGGTACCACCTAAATTTTGAACAACATGTGTGAGCCACTTCAAATGGTTGAGAACCTGCATTGTATGAATATAAATTATTATCCGTGTGTAGTATGTAAACATCAAATTTATACAAGCAAAAAATATTACTATGTTGGGACGAGGTCCCTGGCTTCGATCACCAGTAGGTAAGTCAATCACACCATGGGTGAAGTGTATGCCTGGAGGACGAGCCAAAGGTGGCCGGTCATCAAAAACGATTCCACGACCGCCTCCACGGTGACCACCGCGACCAGAATAACTTGCCATAGTTTTCCAAAACTACTACAATCTCTACAATATATATAAAACAATCCATTTGTATCAACTCTTATGGTACAAATTGTACTCCATCTCTAATTAGCTATTTTTAATTACTAATCCAGCTATACTTTAACAAAAGATTTTATTAACAATTTCTACAACATTTATATAAAACAAAAATTGTATTCACAAATTCTACAACATTTATATGTCTCGTTCTACATAAAAAAATATAATTCAATTTTTAGTAAAAATAAATGAAAGTAGATAATCACAATAAATGATCGTGATCATCTAGGAACTACAGCCTCACCTCACCATCATATACACGCACCTCGCTCTCCCACTTACAGTTCTACATTACCAAGCTACAACCCTACATCTCCTACCTAGCTACAGCCCTACATCACCGAGCTATGTCGTGTACAACTACAGCCCGCCGGTGATGTAGTGTTGTAGCTAGCTAGGATGTAAGGCCACTGGTAGAGAAACAACCGGCTGTATATAAAAAAAGGAAAAATAAGAGAATGCTTAAATTTATTCTACATAAAAACAAAATAAGACAATATCCCTAGGTCTCATTTTCTAATATCTAAAAAGATAAATACTATTTTCTCTAATAATAAATAAAGCTAGCTAAGAGTTAAATTTATTTTATGTCTCATTATACATAAAAATAAAATTCAATTTTTTATATAAAAACAACAAAATTCTTAGTAAAAATGAATGAAAGAATGAGGACCAGGTGTGTCCGAGGACCAATGGAGGGTCGCTCCATAGTGATGAGTGATTGACAACGTTGTGTGGACTGATGCTTGGCTAAGTGTGCAGTTACAGGTTGCGGCTTGACTCGTGTCGGTGCAGTTGAAGAACAAGCGCGAAAGGCCTTAGCCGTGGCGGCCTCCGGGTGATGGAGAGGCAAGTAGGCTTGGTTCTATGGACCCGGTGGCCGATGGGGTCAAGTGCGAGCCGTGCGGTGCAAGACTGGCAGGCTGAAGTCGTGAACATGTGCCGGTGTAAGGTAGCGGATCGAGCCCGAAGCTTGCACGCAGGGTTTGTTGGTTTGCCCACAAAACCATCGGTGGACGGTTTCTTGGTTTGGGCCTCAAAACCAAGTCCGGAGGCCCGAGGTGACGGGGACGGTGATCCGGGAGCTTCAGGAAGCTTCGAGGCGGGTGGCACGTGGCGTGATCACGGGGCTTGCGTCGATGCTAAGCAAGGCCGCGTTGGAAGCGTGTCCGCTCGATGAAGACTAGACCAAAATGCCCCTGAGGGGTTGTATCTTCTATTTGAGTTGTAGGGGTAGCGTGGTCATTTACCTCCCTCCGGTGGACTTCGTATAAATAGCGGAGAGGTGGATGGCATCTCTCTCTCTTGGACTCTAGGGCTTCCTCCCCGGTAGATCGCTCTGGACTGCTTCATTTTCCTCTGCTTTCCTTAGGCTAGATTCTTGTATGGACTCTGACCTCTAGATGTATGGAAGCATTCGACATTGCGGTGATCTCCTAGTCCTCTGTGATTTTCGTGTCATTTTTGGGGCTATTTTTGGGGAGTTTCGTTCTTCGCTCGATTCGGGGATTTGAGGGCGTTTCTTCTCGGATTTCTTTGAGGGGATCATGGGTGGATGCCTTGCGCATCTTTGTGTGTGATCTTGACCCCTCAAACGCCAGGAAACACCTTCGATTTGTGAGTTTTTGGCCGGAGTCCGAGTTCTTGGTGGTGGTTCGTGTGATCCGTGATTCCCGGGGATTTAGGGAGTTAGAGGTCGAGATTTCTGGGGCATAGCTTCATCTAGTGACGCTTCACATCTCCCCAAAGTCTTGTCTCAAGAGCTCTAGTCGTTTGGGAGATCTGGTGATGGATTTAGTGGGTTGACTTCGCGGGTCGGGCTGTTTTCTGCTCTGTTCGTGCCATGCGGACAGTCCGCGTGCCTCGTGCGGACAGTCCGCGTGGCCTGGAACAGTGCAGGTGTTCTTCGTGTTCTTCGCGTGTTCTTCCGAGTTCGTGTTTTGATCCGGTGCCACAAGTGGTTTTGGTTGCACGGAGTTTGCGGACGGTCCGAACTGAAGTGGCAGACAGTCCGTGAAGGTGCGGACAGTCCGCGGGTCCCTCGCGGACAGTCCGATTTTTCGGGGTGCGTCTCTGGTGGATCGGTTGGCTTTTTCGGACAGTCCGAGCAGGCCGTGCGGACAGTCCGCCGTACCCTTGCGGACGGTCCGCCCGTACTGCACGGACAGTCCGCGCCTAGCCTTCGCAGATTTGGCTAAGTGCTTTGATTCTTGTCTTGTACTTCCGCGTTTTGATTCAAGGCTTGTCTCTAGGACTTGTAGGATTGTGTGTGCCTAGTCTAGAGCTTCTTTAGTGTTTGTGAGTACTCGGAGTGGCAATCAGGGTATAGGCTGAGTTCGACCTTCGGGAAGAATTTTTATTGGTTCCCATTCACTCCCCCCCTCTCTGATCGCCTATTCGGTCCTTCAATTGGTATCAGAGTAGGTTACGGATCTTCTTGATTCTAACCAGTCTAAGATCCAAAGATGGGCGATTATAGCAAGGGGTCGGGTCCTCCGCACTTTGATGGCAAGAATTACCCGATGTGGGAGAGGCGCATGGGCGCGTTTTTGCAAGGGAAGGGAACTCTGATCTGGGAGGTCACTCAGAATGCTCATTATGTCAGCCCAGATAGTTTTCAGCTTCCAGGATCGCGGGACGTGTGTGAGGCCAACAGCAAGGCTATTGATTACTTGTTCCGTGCTCTCTGTGCCTCGGAGTTCGAGCGAGTGTACGGAAAGAATGTGGCCGGAAAGATTTGGCTCGAGTTAAGAAATGCTCATGTTGGCAATGCCCAAGTGCAAGCCTGTTTGTTTTCCACTTACCGGAGAGTGTACGAGAACTTCACTCATCTCCCCGGTGAGTCGACCGATGCTATGTTCCAGCGCTTCACTAGCATAGTCAACAACATGAGGGCCAATGTGACAGTGCTCCCTTACACGGATCATGATCAAGCTATCAAGCTTTTGCATGCCCTGGATAGGTCTGTGTGGAGTGCCAAGGTCGAGGCCATTGAGGAGTCGAGCGTGTATGACACGTTGTCGCTTGACGAGCTGTTCTCCAAGCTCAGGTCTTCAGAGGTTGATCGTGGCTTGAGAGCCAAGAGCGAGAGCCCCACTGATCCTCATAGTTTGGCTCTTGTCTCAGGATCGAGGACTAATGCTAACTCTGTTGGCTTTTCTTTGTCTTGTCTTGTGTCCTTGCCAGATGAGGACTTTGAAGTGCTGATCAAGGATGATCTCGCCTTGTTGAGCAAGTGATTTGGGAGGATGTACGAGAACCGCAAGAATGCAAGGCGGAGCTCGGGGATGTGCTATCGGTGCGGGAAGCACGGGTACTTCATCACCGAATGCCCTGAAGCCATGGAGATCAAGAACGACTACAAGGGCAAGCCCAAGCACGACTACAACAAGCACCGCTCCCGGAATGACTACAAGGACAAGCGCAAGGACAAGGGTGAGAGAAGGCCGAAGAAGAGTGGCGGCTACAAGAAGAAGACGGCTCGAGCGATGGTTGCCGGAGCGAGCGACATCAACTCCACATCAAGCGATGCTTCTTCCAACTCGAGCAGCGAGGAAGAGCAAGAAAGGCGCAAGCACAAGCGGCACACGGGCAAGAACTTCACCGGCCTGAGCTTCGTCGCACAAGGAGGCTTTTGCGGCATGGCGCACTCCAAGAAGGGTGGGAAGCACAACAGGTACGACATGATCCCAACTTCTTGCTAGAGGAGAATGCTAGGCTCAATGAGTTGCTTGATAACCATGATGATGTGCTTAGGAAGACCAACAAGGAGAAGAGAGAATTTAGATCTCTATTGGGTGATGCTAAGGACAAGATAGTTGAGCTTGAGTCCTTATTGGTTGATGCTAGAAATGAGATAGGCTCTTTGAAATCTGCTCCTGTTGTGTCTGATGAGATTGACTGTGGTGATTGCTCTGTTTTTCTTGCTGATTTGACTGCTCTCAAGGAGAAGCATGCCTCTACTCTTGAGGAACTAGATGTGATTAGGATTGAGTGTGATGAACTGAAATCTAGGCCAGCTTTGTTAGGTGCTTGCACTTCGTGTCCTGTGTTGCATGCTAGGCTAGATGAGTCTCACACCAGGATAGTTTCTCTTGAGCCGGCATTGAAAGCTCCTCTTCCTACATCATGTTCTACCTGTGAAATGCATGCTTTGAAAAACATGGAACTTGCACACTATGTTGATCGTCTGCAGGATGAAAATGATGAATTGAGAAAAATGATGGGGTGGCTGTCTGGGCATGAGCGACAATTGAGTTTCATTTTGGCTCAGTTTAAGAGGTTTGATGGTTAGGCATTGGGGGCTGGCAAGTGTGGTGAGCAGAGTGGTGAGGGAGAAGAGAAAGCTGGAGAGATTCCTATTCCACCACATACCACACCCATGAACAAATTTGCACCCAAGCCAAACCATCTCAGAAACAAGCTAGACAGAACCCCAGATCCTCCAGTGTTCCCCCATAAATCTGAAAACTACCAGAAACCCATCAAGTTTGTGAGCACCCAGGGGAGTGTCTTTGGTGGGAAGTCAGGAGAGAAAGCTGGTGAGAAGCTCATAGAGAAGCCACAGCCTAAGCCACAGCCGATCCACTTCCATTGTGAGTATTGTGGGAGGGATGGGCATAAGGATGAGTTCTGTTTCAGGAGAGGTTTACTAGGGAGATGGCAAACAAGGACAAGAACCACCTTTCTCATGGTGTGCCTGAGCCTCGTAGAGGGCCTCTACCTAGGGGTGAGGTGTATGTGCGTACAGTTCCCACTCGTGGAGGTGGAGGTGTGCTTCCTCAGAGAGATAGGCGTATTGGGTTTGGGCGTGGTGAGTTGACTCGACGTGCTCCTTCTCATGACCGTTACGAGTTTGGGAGGCACGATCAGAGCTTTGGGTCTCAGATGGACTACGGGCCACGTTTTCCCCCTCGTGGTGCGCGTACTCCTCTAGTGAGACGTGACAGGTCCTTTGGTGGTAGGCGTGAGAGGGCTCCGCCTAGGGGTTTTGGTAGGATGGACTTTGCTAACCCTTCTTTTGAGCAAATGGCTCGACACTGGTTTGACTCTTTTGGTACTAACCCCAGTGTTGAGTCGCTTGCTCATTCTCGTTCTCGTTTTTGATTGCAGGTGGGAGGCTTGGAGGACTTTTGGTTGATCGACTCCGGTAGCTCACGACACATGACCGGAGATCGTGGGTGGTTCTCTAGCCTCACCCCGGTGAGTACGAGGGAGTACACTTTCGGGGACAATGGGAGAGGACGAGTGCTTGCTGAAGGTATGGTGAAGGTGAGTAGCAAGGTGACCTTAAGAAGTATGGCTTTGGTCAAGTCACTTGGTTTTAACCTGTTGTCAGTATCTCAGTTACTGGACAAAGGTTTTGAGGTTCGTTTTAGGTCGGGAGCTTCTCGTGTGCTTGATTCTCAAGGCGATCTTGTATGTACGATCGTCTCCAAGGGTCAAATCTTCTGTGCTGATTTCTCCTAATCTGTTGGTCCTCCTTGATGCTTTGTTGCTGGCGTTTCGGCCGAGCTTTGGAAATGGCATAGGAGGTTGGGACACTTGAGCTTTGAGTTGCTTTCCCGCTTGAGTGGTCTTGATCTTGTCCGAGGATTGCCTAAGTTGAAATTTGAGAAGGATTTGGTTTGTGGTTCTTGTCGGCATGGAAAGATGGTTGCTGCTTCTCATGCCCCTCTGACTGCGGTCATGACCGAGCGACCTTGTGAGCTGTTGCACATGGATTTGGTTGGGCCAGCTTGTGTTCGCTCTGCGGGTGGGAAGTGGTATGTTCTTGTTGTTGTTGATGACTTTTCGAGGTACTCTTGGGTTTTCTTTTTGGAGGATAAGAGCGAGACATTTGGCTTTGTTCGAGACTTGATCTTGAGGTTGAACAATGAGAGACATGGTGATGCTATTCGAGCTATACGCAGTGACAATGGCACGGAGTTTAAGAACTCTCATTTTGATACCTTTTGCAGTGATCTTGGTCTCGATCATCAGTACTCTTCTCCATACGTCGCTTGCCAGAATGGTGTAGTGGAGAGGAAGAACCGGACCCTTTGTGAGATGGCCAGGACGATGCTCGATGAGCATAGGACTCCTAGGCGTTTCTGGGCCGAGGCGGTCAATACCGCTTGCTATGTCTCAAATCGCATCTTCCTTCGTGCCTTTAAGAAGAAGACCTCTTATGAGTTGATGCATGGGCGACAACCCAAGGTGAGTCACTTTAGAGCTTTTGGTTGCCAGTGTTTCATTCTGAAGAAGGGCAAGTTGGATAAGTTTGAGTCTAGATGTTCGGATGGTATTTTCCTTGGTTATGCGATTCATTCTAGAGCATATTGTGTGCTCAACCTTGACACTAACCGAATCATGGAGACTTGCGAGGTAACCTTTGACGAGACACAGCCATGTAGCTCTTCTGCTTTTGAGTGTGCAGGTGACGAGGAGATTGGAGCGAGGATCTTTGAGGATGAGAAGGACGGAGATGGAGATGAAGACGATGATGGTGGTGATGCTCCAGTGGCTGATCGTGTACACACTACTTCCACTACGACGACGACGATCGAGGATGGTCCATCCCCTACACCCACTACGACTGAGGCTGTTCGAGTGGAGGCTACTGCTGAGGGGGAGATTGTGTCCAGGCGAGAGGCTCCCCGGCGTGTACAGGTGGATCACCCACCGACGATGATCATAGGTGACCTTCATGAACGCACTACACGGTCGAGGTCAAGGAATACTTCTCATTTCACTCACTCTGCTTTTGTCGCTTCTTTTGAGCCCAAAGATATTTGACACGCTTTGTCTGACGAGAATTGGGTGAATTCCATGCATGAGGAGTTGGAAAACTTTGACAGGAACCAAGTCTGGGTGTTAGTCGATCCACCGCCAAATTGTCGTCCCATAGGTACCAAGTGGGCGTGGAAGAACAAAGAGGGTGAGAATGGGATGGTTGTGAGAAACAAGTCGAGGTTGGTGGCTCAGGGGTTCAACTAGAAAGAGGGCATAGACTATGAGGAGACATTTGATCCTGTGGCCCGTTTGGAGGCAATTAGGATCCTTCTAGCCTTTGCCGTGGCTAAAGGGTTCAAGTTGTACCAAATAGACGTGAAGAGTGCTTTCTTGAATGGGGTGATAGAGGAAGAAGTGTATGTGAGGCAACCCCCGGGGTTTGAGAGTGAGAGATACCCACACCGTGTATACAAACTCCAGAGAGCGCTCTATGGGTTGAAACAGGCACCTAGAGCTTGGTATGGCAGGTTGAGAGGGTTTTTGCTAAGTAAGGGGTTTGTGATGGGCACAGTTGATAAGACTCTTTTTCTCCTTAAGCATGGGAAAGATCTTTTGATTGTTCAGATATACGTGGATGACATAATCTTTGGTGGCTCTTCTCATGATCTTGTTACCAGATTTGCAGATGATATGAGCAAGGAATTTGAGATGTCCATGATGGGCGAGCTGCAGTTTTTCTTAGGACTCCAGATCAAGCAGTGCAAGGATGGGATGTTTGTACATCAGGCGAAGTACACCAGGGACATGGTGAAGAAGTTTGGCATGAACGACTCCAAGCCGCTGACTACACCGATGGTTACCACTACGGCTTTGGACGCGGACGAGGACGGTGAACCCGTGGACCAGAAGGAGTACCGGAGCATGATCGGCCCCCTCCTCTACTTGACGGCAACGAGGCCGGACATACAGTTCAGTGTGTGTCTGTGCTCTCGTTTTCAGCTTCACTGAGGACTTCACATCGGCAGGTCGTCAAGCGGATTTTTAGGTACTTGAACTACACTCCTGAGTTTGATCTTTGGTACTCTGCCTCCTCGACACTCAGACTTCACGGGTACTCTGATGCTGATTTTGCTGGGTGTCGATTGGACCGCAAGTCTACCTCTGGGTGTTGTCAGTTCCTTGGTTCTTCTTTGGTCTCTTGGTCATCTCGCAAGTAATCCAGTGTAGCCCAGTCCACTACAGAGGCCGAGTATGTAGCTGCTACTAGTTGTTGTTCCCAGCTGCTTTGGATGACCTACACTATGAGCGACTTTGGTGAGGAGTGTTCCCAGGTTCCACTCTTTTGTGACAGCACCAGTGCCATAAGTGTAGCCAAAAACCCAGTCCTTCACTCCAAAACGAAACACATAGAAGTGAGGTACCACTTTCTGAGAGACAATGTTGAGAAGGAAAACATATCCTTGTCCTATGTGCCTACACAAGATCAGCTAGCCGACATATTCACCTAACCATTTGACTAAGTCACTTTCACTCGCTTGCGGGGTGAACTTGGGGTGTACTTTCTTTCTAGTTGGTTCTTGGAGCTTCTCATGTATATATGTGATATATGTTTCATTTTGTTGCATTCCATACATGCATTTTACTTTCTGTACAAAACCTGGTAGGATAGCCATCTTTGGATCACTTGTGATAGGAAAAGCTTCTCTTATATACATTGATCACAGATGTGCTATGGGTGAGATATGTGCATGTTTGGTAAATGGTGATGTGAATGCTATGCTCTTGATGGTTTTGCCATATACTCATGTTGAGATAGCTTTATGTTTGTGAAAATGATAAAATTGTCTCTCTCATGAGTAGATGCTTGTCGATGTTCAATTTGTGCTTAAATGTTTATATCATGCTTAGTTTGTGCTTGAGGATCATATTCTCTTTGCTTGGGGTCAAAGACCTTTTGTCATTGTAAATGTTTAGCCTATTTGCTTACTTGGGGAGGAGCATAAGCTTCTTTTTGCCGCAAAGGCACTTCATGTACCATGTTTTTACTTGAAAATGAAATTGGTGTGTGAATTGCCTTATGCTTGAAAAATAAGCTCCTAATCATGTTTTTATGTTCTGATATTCATATCTTGGGTGCTAAACCGTAGCATGTTGTCTACCATGAGAAGTCTCATTTTAATAAGTAGACACATGGCTCGGTGGCTTTAACATGACTTGAGTAGCTTGTGGGCGTTTATAATGATCTTGTGATGAGAATTTGTGATCTTGTATAAACTTGGGATGATCTAGTGTATTTGTGCTCAAATTGCCATGGATAGGATTTTGCTCATGAGATGAATGTTTCTTTGTGAAAATTTGCTTAAAATTGCTTTTGGCCATGTCACATGCTTATATGTCTCTACCTTCTTGATGGCAGTGTGCTAACTACACCATGTCTACTCTGCTTGCTCTACGTCTCATGTGTAGCATTTTGTTGTGCTCTTTGTATATTTGAGAAGCTTGGTAGACTGTATATATGCTTTGACATGCATCTTTCATGAAAACAAGGGGAAGAGTTTCATATACCTTGATTCATGCATTGTCAACAAGGGGGAGAATATACAGGCAAGGGGGAGAAGTTTTGTGCATTTGGGGAGATTTTTCATGCATTGGAAGATTTTGTGAAAATTGGTATGCATTTGTGAGATGTTGCATGTGAGGAGAAAAATTGAGAAGAAGAGGTTGCATTTGCTCAGGGGGAGTTTGCATATGTGCAGGGGGAGCTCCTTTGGTCCGCCTGAGTTTTGTGCTTTGTGGTGTGCTCTTTGTGAGCTTTGTTTTGTCTCGGCTGTGTCGAGCCGTTGCCCTTGTCTTAGGGGCCGAGACTTGGTTTGGCGAGTGATCTTGTTGTCGCTTGTTCTTTGGCTTTGGATCACTTGCTTTGGAGATTTGCGTTCGTGGTTGTTTTCTTTTCTTTTTCTCTATGATGGTTACTATGGGTGTTGTCAATGCACTCATCAAGGGGGAGATTGAGGACCAGGTGTGTCCGAGGACCAGTGGAGGATCGCTCCTTAGTGATGAGTGATTGACAACGTTGTGTGGACTGATGCTTGGCTAAGTGTGCAGGTACAGGTTGCGGCTTGACTCGTGTCGGTGCAGGTGAAGAACAAGCGCGAAAGGCCTTAGCCGTGGCGGCCTCCGGGTGATGGAGAGGCAAGTAGGCTTGGTTCGATGGACCCGGTGGCCGATGGGGTCAAGTGCGAGCCGTGCGGTGCAAGACTGGCAGGCTGAAGTCGTGAACATGGGCCGTGCAAGGTAGCGGATCGAGCCCGAAGCTTGCACGCAGGGTTTGTTGGTTTGCCCACAAAACCATCGGTGGACGGTTTCTTGGTTTGGGCCTCAAAACCAAGTCCGGAGGCCCGAGGCGACAGAGACGGTGATCCGAGAGCTTCGGGAAGCTTCAAGGCTGGGGGCACGTGGCGTGATCACGGGACTTGCGTCGATGCTAAGCAAGGCCGCGTTGGAAGCGTGTCCGCTCGATGAAGACTAGACCAAAATGCCCCTGAGGGATTGTATCTTCTATTTGAGTTGTAGGGGTAGCGTGGTCATTTACCTCCCTCCGGTGGACTTCGTATAAATAGCAGAGAGGTGGATGGCATCTCTCTCTTGGACTCTAGGGCTTCCTCCCCGGTAGATCGCTCTGGACTGCTTCATTTTCCTCTGCTTTCCTTAGGCTAGATTCTTATATGGACTCTAACCTCTGGATGTATGGAAGCATTCGACATTGCGGTGATCTCCTAGTCCTCTGTGATTTTCGTGTTATTTTTGGGGCTATTTTTGGGGAGTTTCGTTCTTCGCTCGATTCAGGGATTTGAGGGCGTTTCTTCTCGGAATTCTTTGTGGGGATCATGGGTGGATGCCTTGCGCATCTTTGTGTGTGATCTTGACCCCTCAAACGTCGAGAAACACCTTCGATTCGTGAGTTTTTGGCCGAAGTCCGAGTTCTTGGTGGTGGTTCGTGTGATCCGCGATTCCCGGGGATTTAGGGAGTTAGAGGTCGAGATTTTTGGGGCATAGCTTCATCTAGTGACGCTTCACATCTCCCCAAAGTCTTGTCTCAAGAGCTCTAGTCGTTTGGGAGATCCGGTGATGGATTTGGAGGGTTGACTTCGCGGGTCGGGCTGTTTTCTGCTCTGTTCGTGCCATGCGGACAGTCCGCGTGCCTCGTGCGGACAGTCCGCGTGGCCTGGAACAGTGCAGGTGTTCTTCGTGTTCTTCGCGTGTTCTTCCGAGTTCGTGTTTTGATCCGGTGCCATAAGTGGTTTTGGTTGCACGGAGTTTGCGGTCGGTCCGAACTGAAGTGGCGGACAGTCCGCGGGTCCCTCGCGGACAGTCCGATTTTTTGGGGTGCATCTCTGGTGGATCGGTTGGCTTTTTCGGACAGTCCGAGCAGGCTGTGCGGACAGTCCGCCGTACCCTTGCGGACGGTCTGTCGACCGGGCCTCCCTGGGCCCACCAACACATTGTGGGCCATACCCGGGAAATGAGTTCCTACACACTTGGACTACTCGACTAGTGGGCCACGGTGCTGGTACCGTGGACCACAAGGCAAGACAAGGCGGACAAGGACTTGTTCTAAGACTAGGATAGCTTTCCATACCCTGTATAGGCTACTCCGGGTCCTACTCGAATAGTACCTTTGTACTAATCCGACTTGTAACGCTGCCTCCCGTGACATATAAGGCGAGGCAGGGACCCCTCTCAAAATATATGCAATCAATACAGAGCCACACAGCATACAGGACGTAGGGTATTACGCACATTGCGGCCCGAACCTGTCTAATTGTGTGCCCCGTGTCTCACCATCGTGTTCCTGATCTTGGCGAGCCCCACCGCACAATCTACTACTTCGGGTTCCCCGTCGTAGGCTCGGTGTCTAAAACACTGACAGCTGGCGCGCCAGGTAGGGGATCTCGTCGTTGATCCACTGGCGAATTCGATGGCTCTCGTCATCATCAAGCCGACCATCGCTTTCCAGCAAGGCGACACTTTCGTCTTTGGCTCTTGGGTTTGCGTTGCTGACGGCGCCGGATCGCTCCTACGTTTCTTGGCATCAATTCCGGAGTCAAAGCTCAATTCCTCGACGCATACGCAAGCTTCGATGGAAGAATTCGTCGAAAATTTCGGTGAAATTTCGATCTCTGACCCGCTCAGAGAACTCGAGTCGGAGTCCGAGTACAACTCGACTTCGTCTCCTATTCAGCCTGAGTTACTCCCTTCGGCTTCACAGCTTGCACTCAGCCTGGATAGCATCCCAGCACCACCTCTCTTCGGTCATCACCATGTCAGTGTTGCTTACCAAGCCGCATTGAAACGCCTCATGTGCCCTGGCCCGAAAATCGTGCTCGAGTACTCTTCGGATTCGGATGTCAACCTTGACTCCTATTCGGACTCATCTGAGTTCGAGTTTGACTACGGTTCGGATTCTCCTGAAGTACAACAACTGTCTGGCCCTGCTCAAGGACTGGTGATCACATCGACACCTGAGGGTAGATTCGTTTATTGGCCTGAGCATATGCCTAATGATCCCACCTTGGATGATCAGGAGCGCTTTATCGCTTGTCTCGACAACTTAGCGTTCCAAGAAGGTATCAAGCTTGTTGATTATGACACTGATACTGAGCTCATTCAGAGTACAGGTACTTATTCATCGCATCGAGAAGTGTTTGTTGTTCATGCAACTACTCCGCAAGGGCATCGTGCCAACTATCGCTATCCGGATGATGTATCTGATGATGAACTCTCTGCCAATGCTCCTGCTGATGAAACCGCGGAGGCCAAGACTGCACGTCGCCAACGCAATGCTGATCGTGCAACCCTTCGTCGGGAACTCGCGGAAGCTCTACCTACCCGTAATCTTCAAGAGGCTCTGGATGCGGTAGCTACTCGTGAATATCGCACTCCAGAGGAAGCTATCAACGCGATCAATCTACTCGGTCGCTCTGTGCCTCGTGACAGGGCGGCTGCTGAAGTCGCGAAGCTGGCCGAACTAGCCTACACTATGCTACATCAAAATACCAGTGTTCCTAGTCACCATGGCAGCAGTGGAGGTGCTCGTCGTACCACTCCCACTCCTCAACTCACACGTCCGGAAGCTAGCAACAAGGGCAAAGGTGATGATGGCAGTGTCAACAGCAAGTCGGGAGACTCTCGCTACGACGCTCGTACAACTATCAACGCCAGACGCACTGAGCGTGAGAAGCAAAAGGATAATGATTCTGATTCTTTTCCTGCCTTTTCTGCTCGACTTCAAGCCCTGTTTTTTCCGGAGAAATTCAAGCCTTACGACATCTCTAAATATGATGGCAAGCAAGATCCTAGGCAGTGGTTGCGCTGTTATGCTCTGTCCATCTCCAATGCCGGGGGCAACGATGATACCAAGTGTATCTATTTCCCTTTTGTCCAAGAACAAGAGCCCCTCACATGGTTTGAGTCTCTCAAACGTGGCTCCATTGACAACTGGGGACAACTCAAGCATTGCTTCACCAGCAACTTCGCGGGTTCTTTGGGCCGTCATGGTACCAGGATGGACCTTGCCCTGATCAAACAAAAACAAGGCGAGACTCTTCGCGAGTACATGCGCCGCTTCTTTGAGAAAAGGGCTACTGTTGTTGATGTCACCGAGAAAGAAGTCATAGATACCTTTCAAGATGGTTTTTATGACGACAGGCTTTTCCAAGACTTCGGTCGCGCTCGCCCAGCCAACATCACCAAGCTCAAGGAGATGATCACTCACTGGGCGGACGAGGAAGACAAAGCTCGGAATCGGTTCAAGCAACTTCGCAAGAACCAGAACAACAACAACAACAATAACAATGCTGGAGGAAGCAGTAGTGGCAAGCAACAGCAGGGCAACCGCCAGGGTAATAACTACTCGAGCAATCCTAATCGCAAGCGCAAGCCCGATAACACTGTTGCTGCCATGGAATCTACCGCCAAGCCTGAAGATGATCCTCACTGGGCAACATTGACCAAGCAGAAATGTCCATGGCACCCAGAGGGCGATCATACTACAGAGCAGTGTTACCAACTTCGACGTGCATTGAAGAACACACCTGTCACACCCTAAAATTCCATCACTTTAAAAATGCTAGAAACATGGTTAGATTTTTTTAAGGGTTTATTAATTTTGACTAATTAAATTTGCTCTTAAAGTATTAAATAATATTTAATTAATTTAGAAATATCCAAGTGATTGTGCATCATATGTTGGTTGCATTTGTTTTTGCTTTAGAGTGTTGAAAAAAAAGAAAAAAAACAAAACCCATCCCAAACCCCCTTCCCTTCTCTCTTTCAGCAAGAGGCCCAACTCCCTCCCTTCTTTTTCTTTTTTCCCCGCGGCCCGCTCTTCTCCCCGCGGCCCAACTCTTCCGGCCCACTTATCCACCGCCGGCCCACTCTGCTTCACCCCTCTCCTCTCACCGCCAGGTGGGGCCCGCCCGTCAGGGGCTTCCCCTACCTCCCGCCGGCCCTCTCCTCCAATGGCCGCGCCGGCCGCCCGCTGTCCCCCGGCGCCCCTCGCCTCCCCGCGCCTCCTCCCCTCCTCCATTGATGTGCCGGTGCACCCACTCACCGCCCCGCCACCTTCCCCCTCCCGAAACCCCCGCACCGGCCCCCACCGAGCTCCCCACCGAGCTTTAATGGCGCCCGCCGGAGTGCCCGCCACCCACCGCCTCCACGCCCCTTCCCCTACCCCTCTCCGTGCTTTAAAAGGGCAGGCATCATCCCCTCATCCTCCCGCACCTCTCCCGAGCTCCTCCTCCCTCTTCCTCGCCTCACAGCGCCGCCGCACCGGAGAACCTAGCCGGAGCTCCGCCACCGTCGCCGATCTGCTTCCCCGGCGCCTCTCCCTACTGTTTAAACCCCTTGGTGAGTTCCTCATGGCCTCCTCTTCCTTTTGGTGCTATCCCCGTCGAAATCCGTGTGCGGGAGGCCATTTCCGGCCATCTTCGGTGAGTCACCGGCGAACCCGCCGCCGTCCCACGCCGCAGCGCCGCTGCCCCGCCGCCGCCGGCCGCTCCGGAACCACCAGAGCCGTCCATCCTTGATCCGGCGGTTCTGATCCGCTCAGCGCCCCAGTCAAACACCAAGGTAACGGTCAACCCTGGACCGTCCGCTGTCTTTTTACAAAAAAGCCCCTTCTCTTTCTAATATCACAAAAGTGCCCTTCCTCCTTCAAGAACCTTTACGGTTAAGTCCTTCTTTTTATGTTTAGGCCCCTAAGCTTTCAAGTTTCTTTCACCCGCGGTCCAGCCCTCTTCTTTTACGCTATAAACCTTGAGTTTATATGCATAATTGTGTTTAGGTCCCTGGTTTTTTGCAGAAAAACCCCTGGAGCCCAAGTTTTCTTACAATATAGCCCTGAACCCTGTTTTAGCCATATCATTTCCGTCTCTCATCCGTTTTAGGCGTTTTTTGTGTCCATGCGACCGTCTCTCAGAGCTCGTCAGTTTTAAAAGCTTGTTTTAGTCTTTTGTAATGTTTGATGTATTGTTTTTTATTGTATCATTTTTGCTGTGCGCGTAGATATCGTGCCAGTGGGTGTTGAGCTACCGATCGCAGATCAAGATCAAGTTTTTGAAGAAGAAGAACCTCAGTGTTTAAGCAAGGAAGGCAAGTGGATTTCCTCCCCAGCATATTCTATTTTGTCCCACACAACTTGCATGATAACTAAGTTTACATTTAAATGTTGCTATGTATAAATTGATGGGAAAATCACCTTTTTAAGGACATGACTAGATTTTTATCCCCTTTACCTTGAACAACCCTTTTAATAAATGTTTTGGGTAGAAATGCTTAGTTGCTATAAATTGGAATGGTTCAAATGAATCTTTACAAAATGATGAATGTTGATCATGATAACTTTGATGAACTTTGATAATACAAGATCATATGGTTTAATTGGAACATGGAGAACCACCCAGGAAAACAGTGCAACCACAGTCCATATGGCTTTGGCTTAGCCAATTAATTAGGTGTGTGGAATTATCTGACAACCTTATCCGAAAGGAGCACAGGGGGCCGGAGTTGAAGGGGTATAGCTCGGTTCTTTTGGGGTAGCAGCCTTTGCTAAGGTGCCGACCACTAGGGAGGGTTATAGTCCGCTCCGCTGCTGTAACTGTTGCGGGTTATTGGTCTTCTGCATATCTTTGTAAAGGCTTCGTAGTGGACCCCTAGCCACTCACCTCAGAAGTGTTTAAGGGTCTGATCAACCCGGGCAACATGGGGAACACGAGCTGTGGGTAAAGTGTACGATCTCTGCAGAGTGAAAACTGATCGATCAGCCGTGCTCACGGTTAAGAGCGGCCTGGACCCTCACATGATAAGTGAACTTGAAGATGAAATAAAATCATGGTTTTATATGGTTTTGAGATAATGTTTTCTAAAGCTAAATTTTTGGGATGGTATAAACTTACACCTAGTAAATAGGTGCTTGCTAATAAAATTTGACCAACATTAAAAATGCTAACCGCTGCATAATCTTAGCCTATCCTTGATAGCCTTGCACTTTCACCCCACTTGCTTAGGTCCAACCATAAGTGTGCTCACCCTTGCTTACCCGCTGTTCAGAGGAGAACACTGGAGAAGAGTACTTCAGCGACTTCGATGAGTTCTGAGGATGCGTTTCCCCCAGTCAGATGCCTGTGGAGTTGAAGACGGTGCTGGATCGTCTTAGCTATCGATGTTCGTGTAAAGACCTTCGTGTCTTCCCATGAGTGTAATAAAAGTTAATAAACCTCTTCTTGTACATTTTTTAGCATTGTTTCTGTTATTACACTCATTATGTCTATCGTATGTGTGAAATTGAGATCCTGGCACACATATGAGATGCATTCGGTTTTCTTCGGAAAATCGGGTGTGACAGAGAGGTATCAGAGCTATGCTGACTGTAGGACGCAGCTCAACCATCGTCAGAAATTCGGTCAACCATCGTCTCAAGTATGCACTGGGAATCCAAATTTTCAAGGTAACAGAGGCCAACAGAACTACATACGTGGTAGGGTGAACCACGTGACAGCTGAGGAAGCTCAAGAGGCCAAAGATGTTGTGCTTGGTACGTTCCTTATCAACTCTGTACTTGCAACCGTTTTATTTGATTCTGGGGCATCGCATTCATTTATTACTGAACAATTCATGGTAAAGCATGATGTACCCATGAGTTCCATGAAGACACATTTGCTAGTTGGTTCCCCGAATGGTGAAATGAAATCCACCCATGTATGCCCAGAGGTCAATCTTAAAATCGGAGAGATAGATTTTCAAGCTGACTTAGTAATTCTAACATCCAGTGGAATAGATGTGATCCTTGGATTGGATTGGTTAGGCAAGCATGATGGAATTATTCTGTGTGCCAAGAAGTCGGTGCTCTTAACCAGCCCGCAAGGAGATAGGATTGAGTTTGCTGCCACCACAAGCCCAAAGAAGAAGGAGAAGTGAATCAAGCTCTGTGGTTGTACCCCAACACCTTTCAAGATCAGCTTGTATCTTCTCCAGTTGTTTTCCCAATCTCTCTGAATCTCGGGACGAGATTCTTTTTAAGGGGGTAGGATTTGTCACACCCTAAAATTCCATCACTTTAAAAATGCTAGAAACATGGTTAGATTTTTTAAGGGTTTATTAATTTTAACTAATTAAATTTGCTCTTAAAGTATTAAATAATATTTAATTAATTTAGAAATGTCCAAGTGATTGTGCATCATAAGTTGGTTGCATTTGTTTTTGCTTGAGAGTGTTGAAAAAAAAGAAAAAAAAACAAAACCCATTCCAAACCCCCTTCCCTTCTCTCTTTCAGCCAGAGGCCCAACTCCCTCCCTTCTTTTTCTTTTTTTCCCCGCGGCCCGCTCTTCTCCCCGCGACCCAACTCTTCCGGCCCACTTATCCACCGCCGGCCCACTCCGCTTCACCCCTCTCCTCTCACCGCCAGGTGGGGCCCGCCCGTCAGGGGCTTCCCCTACCTCCCGCCGGCCCTCTCCTCCAATGGCCGCGCCGGCTGCCCGCTGTCCCCCGACGCCCTTTGCCTCCCCGCGCCTCCTCCCCTCCTCCATTGATGTGCCGGCGCACCCACTCACCGCCCCGCCACCTTCCCCCTCCCGAAACCCCCGCACCGGCCCCCCACCGAGCTCCCCACCGAGCTTTAATGGCGCCCGCCGGAGTGCCCGCCGCCTACCGCCTCCACGCCCCTTCCCCTGCCCCTCTCCGTGCTATAAAAGGGCGGGCATCATCCCCTCATCCTCCCGCACCTCTCTCGAGCTCCTCCTCCCTCTTCCTTGCCTCACAGCACCACCGCACCGGAGAACCTAGCCAGGGCTCCGCCGCCATCGCCGATCTGCTTCCCCGGCTCCTTTCGGATATGGTTTAATTGGAACATGGAGAACCACCCAGGAAAACAGTGCAACCACAGTCCATATGGCTCTGGCTTAACCAATTAATTAGGTGTGTGGAATTATCTAACAACCTTATCCGAAAGGAGCACAGGGGGGCGGAGTTGAAGGGGTATAGCTCGGTTCTTTTGGGGTAGCAGCCTTTGCTAAGGTGCTGACCACTAGGGAGGGTTATGGTCCGCTCCGCTGCTGTAACTATTGCGGGTTGTTGGTCTTTTGCATATCTTTGTAAAGGCTTCGTAGTGGACCCCTAGCCACTCACCTCAGAAGTGTTTAAGGGCCTGATCAACCCGGGCAACATGGGGAACACGAGCTGTGGGTAAAGTTTACGATCTCTGCAGAGTGAAAACTGATCGATCAGCCGTGCTCACGGTTAAGAGCGGCCTGGACCCTCACATGATAAGTGAACTTGAAGATGAAATAAAATCATGGTTTTATATGGTTTTGAGATAATGTTTTCTAAAGCTAAATTTTTGGGATGGTATAAACTTACACCTAGTAAATAGGTGCTTGCTAATAAAATTTGACCAACATTAAAAATGCTAACCGCTGCATAATCTTAGCCTATGCTTGATAGCCTTGCACTTTCACCCCACTTGCTGAGCTCCAACCATAAGTGTGCTCACCCTTGCTTACCCGCTGTTCAGAGGAGAACACTGGAGAAGAGTACTTCAGCGACTTTGATGAGTTCTGAGGATGCGTTTCCCCTAGTCAGATGCCTGTGGAGTTGAAGACGGTGCTGGATCGTCTTAGCTATTGATGTTCATGTAAAGACCTTCGTGTCTACCCATGAGTGTAATAAAAGTTAATAAACCTCTTCTTGTACATTTTTGAGCATTGTTTCTGTTATTACACTCATTATGTCTATCGTATCTGTGAAATTGAGATCCTGGCACACATATGAGATGCATTCGGTTTTCTTCGGAAAATCGGGTGTGACAACACCCGAACCAACGCACCCAAACCCGCGATTTCGTAAACACAAGGGGAAGAAGGCTAACACCGACAAAGACACTGGGTTTCAGCACCCCTCCAGCACTGTCAATGTCATATTTGGTGGGATTCCAACCAAGCACATGCAGAAGCTAGCACTCAGGGAGATCATGTCCATCCATCCAGCAGCTCCCACTTTTCTCAAGTGGTCTGAAACCCCCATTACCTTTTCAAGGGCGGATCAATGGACTAGTTTCTCTGAGCCAAGACGATATCCTCTAGTTCTGGATCCAGTGGTGGCAGGCTCCAGGCTTACCAAGGTTCTCATTGATGGTGGCAGCGGTCTCAATGTCCTGTTTGCCAAAACTCTGAAGAAGATGGGCCTGGATATCACAAATATGCTTACCAAGACCAACTCACCGTTCTATGGTATCATCCCGGGCAACCCAGCTGTTCCTTTGGGTTCAGTTGTACTACCCGTTACCTTTGGGACTAAGGATCACTATTGCAACGAGTACATCAAGTTTGAGGTTGCTGACTTCGAGACTTCTTACCATGCCATCCTCGGTAGGCCTGGTCTCGCTAAGTTCATGGCTACTCCTCACTATGTGTACTTGGTTCTCAAGATGCCGAGCCCCAAAGGAGTTCTTTCATTGCAAGGGGATCTGAAGCATTCTTACGACTGCGATACAGAAGCCGTAGAACTTGCCTCGACTACTCAAGTACCCGATGCGATGATGGAAGTCTTCACTACTGCTAAAAAGCTTGCTCCGAGCGAGCTAGTGGTTCCTGAGAAGACTGACAACAACAACAAGCCTGCACCATCTGGTGATGTCCTGCTCAAAGCCAGTGACCTCGGTACTGGTGAAAGCAGCAAGACGACCATGATCAGTGCACAGCTTGATCCTAAATAGGAAGACTCGCTCGTCAACTTCCTTCGGGCTAACCGTGATATCTTTACGTGGAAGCCATCTGACATGCCAGGTGTGCCCAGGAGGTTGATCGAGCATTCACTCAACGTCGATCCTAACGCTACCCCCAAGAGACAACATCTTCGTCGCTTTGCTGATGACCGCAGGGCTGCTATCAAGAAAGAGCTCGCTAAACTACTCGCGGCCGGCTTCATCCGGGAAGTCTTTCACCCGCAATGGCTTGCTAACCCTGTGCTCGTTAGGAAGAACACCTCTAATGATTGGAGGATGTGTGTCGACTACACTGATCTCAATAAGCATTGCCCCAAGGATCCTTTTGGGTTGCCGTGGATTGATCAAGTCATTGACTCTACGGCGGGCTGTGCTCTACTCTGTTTCCTGGATTGCAACTCTGGATATCATCAAATTGCGATCAAGGAATCTGATCAAGAGAAGACCGCATTCATTACCCCATTTGGTGCTTATTGTTACACAACAATGTCCTTCGGGTTGAAAAATGCTGGTGCTACATATCAAAGGGCTATCCAAGCGTGCTTCAAGAAGCAGCTTCACAAGAACGTGGAAGCATACGTGGATGACGTCGTTGTAAAGACTAGGGATCCAGACAAGCTTATCACAGATCTTGAGGAAACTTTCGCTTCGCTACGTGAGTACCAATGGAAGCTCAACCCCAACAAATGCGTCTTTGGCGTATCATCTGGAAAACTACTCGGGTTCGTCATCAGCCATCGTGGCATCGAAGCAAATCCCGAGAAGATTACTGCCATCTCCAACATGCAAGCTCCGACTACTATCAAAGATGTCCAAAAGCTTACTGGTTGTATGGCATCACTCAATCCCTTCATCTCGCGACTTGGAGAACGGGGTCTACCTTTCTTCAACTTACTCAAGCGGCAACAGAAGTTTACGTGGACAACTGAAGCTGATTAAGCTCTTTCTCAGCTCAAGGAGTTCTTATCCAAGCCTCTAGTCCTCACAGCTCCTCTGCCCAATGAAGAGCTCTTGCTCTACATTGCTGCGACTACTAATGTCGTCAGTACTGCTATTGTCGTTGAGCGGCAGGAAGAAGGCCGTGGCTACCCTATCCAGAGGCCTGTCTATTTCGTCAGTGAAGTACTCTCAGAGTCCAAGGCTCGCTACCCTCCGGTACAGAAGCTACTCTATGCGGTTCTGATTACTTCACGGAAGCTCCGCCACTACTTCAACGAATACAAGATTGCTGTAGTCACTAGCTACCCGCTTGGCGAGATATTGCACAACCGGGACTCCACAGGAAGGATTTCTAAATGGGCCGTAGAGCTTGGCGCTCTATCACTCGAGTTCAAGCCTCGCACTGCTATCAAGTCTCAGGCCTTGGTTGATTTTATGGCTGAGTGGCGAGAAAATCAAGTCCCAACTCCAATTGAGCGTCCAGAACACTTGGTCATGTACTTTGATGGTTCCCTCAAGTTGGAAGGCGCAGGTGCCGGGGTACTTCTGATTTCTCCCAAGGGCGAACAACTCAAATATGTTTTGCAGATCTTCTGGAAGGTCTCAAACAACGAAGCTGAATATGAAGCTCTACTGCATGGTCTTCGCCTTGCAGTCTCTCTTGGCATTACACGACTACTTGTTTATGGTGATTCTTTGGTGGTCATCAATCAAGTCAACAATTCTTGGGATCGTAATGCTGAGAATATGGATGCGTACTGTCAGGAGGTACGCAAACTCGAGAACAAATTCCATGGTCTCGAGTTCCATCATGTGATCCGTGATAACAATGTTGCTGCGGATGTCTTGTCGAAGCTGGGATCTACACGAGCTCAAGTGCCAGCTAGAATGTTCGTTCATGAACTCCACAAACCATCAATTCCAGAGCAATCATCTGCACCCACGACTACTTCAGTTCAACCTGATCGAGAAGTGCTTATGATTGATGTGGACTGGAGAACCCCTTTCATCAACTACATTAAACATCAGTTGATTCCTGAAGACAAGTCAGAAGCCGAGCGCATCTCACGCCGCGTCAAGGCTTATGCTCTAGTCGGAGATCAACTCTACAAGCGAGGCGCAAGTTCTGATGTACTCATGAAGTGTGTTTCTCGCGAAGAAGGCAAGGAAATCTTGGAGGAGACACACAAAGGAATCTCTAGCAATCACGCTTCTTCCCGCACCTTGGTGGGAAAAGTGTTCAGACGTACTTTCTACTGGCCTACAGCTCTTGCTGATGCAGAGGAACTAGTCAAGAAGTGCCAAGGATGCCAATTCTTCGCCAAGCAACAACACGTTCCTGCCTACAAGCTCATCACGATCCACCAACTTGGCCTTTCACTTGCTGGGGGCTGGATATGATTGGTCCTCTCCCAAATGCACCAGGGGGATTCAACAGAGTTCTGGTGGCTATCGACAAGTTTACCAAGTGGATTGAGGTCAAGCCTGTTACCTGCCCCAAGGCTGATAGAGTCCTCGACTTCTTGGATGAAATCGTACATCGCTATGGGTTCCCTAATCGCATCATCACAGACCTGGGTTCGAATTTCAACAATCACCAGTTCTGAGAGTACTATGAGAACAGTGGAATTGACGTTCGATACGTCTCTGTTACTCACCCACGTGCCAACGGCCAAGTGGAACGCGGCAATGGGATGATACTTGATGCTTTCAAGAAGCGACTGTATGATGCAGCAAATACCAAGGGCGGCAAGTGGATCAAGGAACTACCCAATGCACTATGGGGGCTACATACTCAGCCTACTACCCCCACAGGGCAGTCACCTTACTTCCTGGTCTATGGCTCTGAAGCTGTTTTGCCTGCTGATGTCATGTGGCGTTCTCCGACGGTTGACCAGTACGAAGAAGGCGTAGCTGAAGAAACAAGATAGATAGATGTCGACAGTCTCGAGGAAGCTCGCTGCAACGCACTCGTTCAATCCGCTCGATACCTTGAGAAGATTCGCCGCTACCATGACCGCAACGTTAAGGAACGCTCCTTCAACGTTGGTGATTTAGTCCTTCGTCGCATCCAGAATACGACAGGGCTACACAAACTCAACTCGCCATGGAAAGGTCCTTTCTCTGTTGCAAAGGTTATTGACCCAGGCTCATATCGTCTCCAAACTCTTGAAGGCGAGGAAGTCGACAACTCTTGGAACATCGACCAGCTTTGTCGCTTCTACCCGTAGGGGGTCTCAACAACCCTCTCCAGACGGCTTCGGCTATAAACAACTCGTATTGGGTTTCATCAACCCTTTCCAGGTAGCTTCGGTTGCAACCACTCAACAGACAGCTACGGTTGTCACCACTCGTAGGGGATCAAGATAATCCTCTCCAGACAGTTTCGGCTGTATCTTCTCGTGGCTTTCAGCTGCGAGCACCCGCAGGGGGCTTCATCAACCCTCTCCAGGCAGTCTCATTCTGCGACCTCGTAGGGAGTCATGATAACTCTCTCCAGACAATCCTGTATCGTGTAGAACAATAAGTGGCACATGCTGTCCATGTCTCTACTTTTCAATAAGAGGCTTCGGCCTAGAGTAACACCCTTCTGGTAGGGTCTCAGTGGAACTCTCATACAAGTTGCTGCTACAATAAGGATGAGTTCATCACACTGTCCCCTACAGTCTTACTCGTTCTTTAGAACATCCTTGCGAGTACTCTCTCACTAGGCTCATAGCCTCAGAGGTACTTAAGACATTGTAAACACTGTACAATATATTCAGTAATAAAGTTGCTACTCTATACCGACTTGTTACTGTCCTTTACTTGTTCATAACAAAGCTTTATTTCACGCTGCTACAGCTAAGATGTTCAACTCGTTATGAATAATTTTTGTTCGAGTACTCTCTCACTAGGCTTAAAGCCTCAGAGGTACTTAAGACATTGTAAACTCTGTACAATGTGTTTAGTTCAAGTCGCTACTCTATATCGACTTGTTACTACTTTTCGCTTATTTCATGACAAAGTCTTCTTTTACGCTGCTACAGCTAAGGTGTTCAACTCGTCATGATTTAAGCTAACGTTCTTCGGAACATATTTACACTTGAGTATTTCTACTCGTGTATCGTATCTCTTTTTGCAGCCTCACACTCAATACCAACTCGAGTATATGGCTGACACATAAGCATACAAGGGATCCAGATAATTGACTTACTCAAGTTTTCAATTATATTACATAAACACTTGCTCGGGATTACACTTGTTTTTCCCTAGTGTTTCTAATCTACAGGTACATCTAACGGAGATCGATGAACTTGGAGACCGCTTCTGCGATTGGAGAAGTCTGTTGCATCAACTCATTGAGCCGATCGTCGGTGCAATCTCCAGATCATCCGTTCATGATGACTGTCAAATCTGCCTCGGCATAGAATGACTTGATAAAGCTCAAGACTTGATTGGGAATAGTGCAAGCCAGCCTTTGAGCGTATTCCAGGACCTTCTTCGGCGTGTCTTTCAGTCTCTCCACAAGTGGACGAGGCTGGACTCCAGCAACCCTGGGCTCGAAAAGATTAGCTACTGGCTCGGCTGCTTCCGTCAAGGCTTTCAACTCTGTGCGCAGGCCTTCGGCTTCTTCGATCTTGATCTTCAATGACTGCATACATGTCAACAAGTCATTCCAGCCCGCTAGGCGAATCTCCATTTCACGCTCAAGTTCGAAGAATCGCACCTTATAGTCTGCCTCAAGATCCATGCGAGTTGCTTCTTCGCGATTATAGGCCAGCTACTAGTCCAGTGCCTTGTTCTTGAACTTCTCAACGTCTTGAGTCAGCTCTGCAGGAGATCAAGACTACTTATCAGATGCCATATGCAAGGACAAAAGTACTGTATGATGAATTCAGAAAGGGGGAATACCTTTATTCTTCTGGTGCAGAGACTTGTTCTTACCAACAACGTCATCTTTCTGGGCCGTCAGCTTCTGGATCTCGTTGTGGTACTCGGCGGCGTTTCCATCAAGTTTCTCTTGCAGCTTCAGAGACAAAGCTTTTTGCTCCTTGAGTTCTTTTCTGAGCCGCGAAACTTCTTCGATGTCAGCCGTATGTTGCTCAAGCAGGTGAGTCTTGCGCTTCGACTGCTTGACTACTTCCTGCAACAAGCAAAGCAATTCAAGAGTCAGAGACAAGTTGTCTTTGGCTAAAAAAGTACTCTTTAAGAGACTACACACTTACCGCGAACAGCTTCTCTACGCTGTGGAACATCTCGCTGTGAGCTTGCAAGTTATCCTCATCCAGGCACGAGTCGTCGTATGGCATCGAATCTTCTACCATGGACTGAGTACTTGCGCTCGCTGCAGAGTATTGCGCAGCGCTGCGCAGAGGAGCCGGGTCTTCAATGAGTGGCTCGTGTGGCACTATGTGGCCCTCCGGGTTGTCTTCAAGCGCTAGTTGCGCATCTATTTGGCGCATGGGGACTTCGGCAACTGGGACTTCTTCGTGGCGCAACACGGCCTCTGGATCAGCCTCCAGGCCCTCATTTACCACGGCTTCAATATCTTTGAGTTCTTGAGCCTTGGGTTTGGAAGCTGCCCTCACTGCCGCCTTGACCACGTCACTCCACAAGAAGCGCAGTGCTTCTGCAGCATCAGTTTCGGTGGGTACTTCTTGGCGCTCTGGAAGAACATCTTCGTGTTGCTCTCGAGGAGTTTGGTCTTCTCCAGCAGCACTACTTCCAGAGGCACCCCGCTTCACATTAGTGGATTTTCTGCATCAACAAGATTGGTCAGCAAATTCAAAGTGAGCAATTTTAATAGGTACTCGAGTACTTGAGTACTTATAGAGCAGCTCGAGGCACCGAGACTTTCAGCCCAAGCATGTCGAAAAAAGAAGGCGCCGCCAGCACCTCTGGCACACTTTCCACTGGCGGCACGCTTCCTGGTACCGCGACTTCTTGTTGCTCATGCGCCACCGTCTCAACGGTTGACGCCGAAACCACCTCGGGTTCTGTTATTCTTGGAGGGCTACTCAAGGGTACATTGGCTACACTCTCAATAATCTGCGCAAGTCAAAATTCAAGACATTACAGCAGAGAACAAGTATTCAATACGACACTGACTACTTAAAGGTTCTCCAACACTTACTGTAATGGAGGGGAGGCCTGTCATCTTTTTTACGACCTGCTTTCCCACTGTGGTCCTCTTCTTCCGCGGTGGCAGCGTCACATCATCTGCAAGAGATGATGCCGGCCTCTTCGATGCCCCCGCGGCGAGGCCACTGGGGATTGGCGCCCCAGAGTACCCATAGCGGCTTTTCACTTCAAAACGCTGTTGAAGTGTTTGGCCGTCATCGTCACTTGAGGAGGCGTCCTCCACCAAGACTTCTTCTTCTTTCCCTTAAGCAGATTGACTACTCTCGGGGGCTTGAGCCACCACTCCTGTTGGCTCTCCCTCGGCGCTTGTAGTGGGTCTTGGGGATGAGGAGGGGGGTTGGATACAAACTTCAAGACATCCTCCTGTGAAACAAGACAAAAGTTAAACTACACGACTACTTACAATAAGTACTCGGGGGATAGTACTTGGAAACTTACCATACACGGAGGATTGTCGGCACTATATTCACGGACGGCTGTAGGAATTTCGTGAAGATTCTTAAAGATCTTCTGCAGCCTTTCCATCATGAGATCATCACTGATCTCTTCAGCAGATAACCTGGAGCCATCCTCCGCTCCAGCGTACTTGAACCCAAGATGCTCTCGTTGCATCAAGGGTTGTACCCGTCGCTTCATGAAGCTGAAGGCTACTCTCTCAGCAGTCAAGCCTTGTGCCTTCTTCTGCGCAATCTTCGCCAGCAGCTCTGGGATCTGAATGCACTCCTGCATCGTTGGTTCATCCTTCCAGAGCCTATCGTACACTAGCGTGAACATGCTGGGCTTCGGCAGCTGAGGCGGGGCGTTCTCGATGTAGAACCATTTGTTCTTCCAGTCTTGATTGGAATCAATCAAGTCGTATTTGAAGTACAACTCTTGTGCCTTCTGGCGCATCTGGACACCAGCTCCACCGACTACAACTGGGAAGTTGGCGTTAGGCTGCAGCTTCAAGCGGAAGATCTTCCTAAACAGAGCCCAATGTGGGCGGATTCCGAGGAAGGCTTCGCAGAAGTGCACGTACACTGCAATCTGGACGATGCTGTTGGGGTTGAGGTGTACGTGCTCTAGCTTGAAGAAATCGAGGAAGCCGCGAAAGAAATCTGATGATGGCAGCGTCAACCCACGCTCGACGAAGTGGTCGAACATCGGGATCTCATCCGAGCTCTTCTCCATCGGCCACGCATCTCCGGCGGCAGAGCTCCAACCAGCAATCGCCTTTTCACGCAGCAACCCGCCGGCTTCGAGGGTCTTGATATCTACTTCCCTCATCTTGGACTTCTTCCAAGAGACGGCCTGGCTCGGGGGCTTCGTGATGACCACTGTCTTGTACTTCGGCTCCGGCAACTGATTTTTGCCGCGGCCGGACTTCCTCTTCTGACTTTTGGACGGCGTTGGCTTCATCCTATCAGTAACGAGAGTCTTCTTTCGCATCGACTCAAGGGCTGCGAGGGGGTGGAGGCGCAAACTCTTGGCAATGTGGACGCTCGAACTCTGCGGCGGCTACGGATGCTAAGGCTTTCTGGATCTAAGGGCGAATGGAAGCAATGAAACCCTAAGGGATACCCCTTCGGGTATTTATAAAACCAAAACTCTAACGGTTCGGCCTGGTGACCCTTCGAATTCAATAGATTGGTTTCACACAGGCGAAATTTTTGGCTAAGTCAGAGGACTAAAATCCAAGACCTGCTCGGCTCTATCTCGGGGACTCGACTACTCGATGGAATTGGATTTCACTCAGCTACAGTTCACTGAATTCAGGCCACTATTTTACAGTCAGATTGAACCCTTCAATTCGAGAAAGTACTCGACTCAAGACTCGGGGGTTCCGTGCCACGTGTCCTTCAGTTTTTCTCAGGATTTTACGGGATTATTTGACGAAGACTACTGATTGATCCTCAGCTTGAATTGTCAATTTGAACTAAGGCTCGGGGGCTACATCCATATAGGATGCGATTTTTGCAAATCGCATTCCTATATTATTTCTTCGGATTGTCTACGGATTTTTCGGAGCAAGATCAAAGAGTAGAAGATTGACCCTCAGCTTGAATCCTGGATTCGACCTAAGGCTCGGGGGTTACATTCCATATGGAATGCGATTTCAGTAATCGCATTTCCATATGGATTTTTGATGCAAAGATTTCAAGAACGAAGCAGATACTATTAAAAATCTTCAAGAGAAGAACTCGGGGACGCTTGGGAACAACTCGAGAAGACTTCAAGACTACTCGTGGAGTTAGCTGGAGTACCTTCCAGCCTCGTGATGATTCAAGTACTATTGAAGATTGAAGCTTGTAGAACTCGGGGACGCTTGGGAATTACTCGTGGAGACCTTCAAGACTACTTGGAGCATCGCACTCGACTACAAAGTACTCGGGGGCTTGTCGACCGGGCATCCCTGGGTCCACCAACACATTGTGGGCCATACCCGGGAAATGAGTTCCTACACACTTGGACTACTCGACTAGTGGGCCACAGTGCTGGTACCGTGGACCACAAGGCAAGACAAGGCGGACAAGGACTTGTACTAAGACTAGGATAGATTTCCATACCCTGTATAGGCTACTCCGGGTCCTACTCGAATAGTACCATTGTACTAATCCGACTTGTAACCCTGCCTCCCGTGACATATAAGGCGAGGCAGCGACCCCTCTCAAAATATACGCAATCAATACAGAGCCACGCAACATACAGGACGTAGGGTATTACGCACATTGCGGCCCGAACCTGTCTAATTGTGTGCCCCGTGTCTCACCATCGTGTTCCTGATCTCGGCGAGCCCCACCGCACAATCTACTACTTCGGGTTCCCCGTCGTAGGCTCGGTGTCTAAAACACTGACACGGTCCGCCCGTACTGCACGGACAGTCCGCGCCTAGCCTTCGCAAATTTGGCTAAGTGCTTTGATTCTTGTCTTGTGCTTCCGCGTTTTGATTCAAGGCTTGTCTCTAAGACTTGTAGGCTTGTGTGTGCCTAATCTAGAGCTTCTTTGGTGTGTGTGAGTACTCAGAGTGGCAATCGGGGTATAGGCTGAGTTCGACCTTCGGGAAGAATTTTTATCAGCTCCCATTCACTCCCCCCTCTCTGGTCGCCTATTCGGTCCTTCAAAGAAGATACAATGTTAGTAGCTATATAACTACTTGTTACTAAATCTAAAGTATATTAAAACGTAATATCTTAGCTCCTCCAACCTAGAAATCAAAATTTCTATTTTCTCCATCTCTAAATCATAAAAGGAAATTTAATCACAACAAATGAATGGAGGATGAAGAATCAAACCTTGGGCAGAGAAGAATAAAATAGAGGCTTGAGGAAAAATTTGGGCAGCACCTCCCTAGGCTTGAGGCGCCATGGGAGAGGAGCTTGAGCTCTCGGGTGGTGAAGAATGGCTCGGGTAGAGGAGAATGAAGAAGGAGCTGACGATTTTATAGAGGCACAGCCTTTTGTCTCGGTTGGTAAAACTATCCTGGACTAAAGAGAACTCTTTTGTCTCGGGTGGTAAGCCTACCCGGGATGAAAACTTTTGTCCCGGGTGGTGTTACCACCCGAGACAAAAGGCCACCCTGACACCAATAATTACGGTCAGAGAGCCGTTGGAGGCCAGGCCTTAATGCCCGGGTGGTTTTACCACCCGAGACTAAAGGGGGATGGACGCAAACGGCCTTTAGAAGCCACGTTGCTCCAAACCCTTTTGTCCCGGCTCCAAAGTTAAACCGGGACAAAAGAGTTGGATATAACGTCGCCTCTCTACCAGTGACACGTTTAATAAACAGCGAACGGGGATACATATGAGATGGAACGAAACCGCTGGGCGTTGATGTTCACGACTTGGTTCACTGAATTAACTTGCAGCTCTGCTGCTTATCATATTCAGATGGATTTGCTTCTTGCATTTGATTCGATCCCTATTTGCTGCCCTCTACGTTGTTTTAAAATCTAGCTGGAAAATTGGAATCTCCTGCATCCTTGTACCACAGAAGAAAAAAGCTGATGATGTGGCTAGCTTCTTTGACCTCGGTATTGGCCAAGGATCATAAGTAAAGGTAGAAATTACATTTAGCCAGGAGGGTCACCAACTCTTAGTGAAAACAGACAAATAGAAATTACATCGTGGCTTTTACTTCCTTATATTTTTATTTTTAAGGAACCTTTCATTTTAAAAATTGAGCGAAATTTAACCTACATAATAATTAATCAGAATGTGATTTTCAACTCTTTTTGTGTATTTCTAAATCATATGGATATGAATATATATATATATATATATATATATTATGGGGCTTATTTAAATATAGCATGTATCAAACTGTGCAAGTATAAATAAGACAAAGATCAACCTTTTATTTTATCATCATGACTCATGTGCCCATAGATGGATTAAATGGTTTGCAGACAGCTAAATAGACAACCCATTGTATATGTTGCATCTTTAACCGTCTTTGTATACCAAATAGACAACAACTGTCTAGATTATTGTACATGTCCTTCAAGAGTGTATAACCTACAGACGACAGATCGTCTGCAGAACCTCGAATTTATCACCTAGATAGATATAAAGACATCTTATACAAACCATTAATATAATTAGAATGATCAGTCGGATGATCCATTTTATAGTAGAAATGCATTCGCAGGCAGCACCATCCTGTTCACATTAAAAATAAAGTACATGTGCTTCCAGCTTCATCACAGACTCACAACACAGTTAAATTCAAAGGCAGCACAGGGACAGAAACGTAATATACTTTTTAGAAACAATAATTTGTGTTAGTTTAAATATATATTGTTATGTGTATATATTAAGGGAGTATACGCATATGCATTTTTGACATAGACGAGCTAAAGAAAAAAAATGAACTTTTTGCATTAGTCCAATGTAATAGAGCGCCACATCAACACAAGAACGAATTTTGATCTAAAAATAAAAATTGAGGGACTAAATTAGCCTATTTGAAAGACGATAAACGAATTTGATCATTCGTGCAAAGTTCAGGAGCCAAAGTACCTAATTTGCCTTTACAATATATGTATATAAGTTTACATCCATCCCCAGGTAGAATTTGATGAACCATTTTTCTAAAAAAAAGTTTCGGGTGCAAAAATTAGAAGAAAGGATAAGCAAACCCGCCACACGAATTGAACGTTAACCTTGTTGAGAAATTCCTAATTGTGGGCTTATACCAAATATATTCATGAAGGTTCCTCCACGTCTATATAATAAATACTTGTGTATTCATCTATGACTAATGAGAAAGAGACCCGAAGCTCAGTTCCACGGTGTCTGTGTTCTTTGTGCATGAGAGGGTCAGGAAACGGGATCTAATCCACATCTTCTCACATCTCGTTCTTAGATTGGGATCGGTAAAACGGATCGGAGATCCGATTCTTAACACGTTATCAACACGCTCTACCGCTAGGTGAGTAGTTCCTGATTTGTATTTTATATCAATCTGTTATTTGCATGCGACTAATCTCAGATTGGTTTTTTTTCCGATCGAGTACGGCCGCCGCCGCCACGCGAGTGGACGCGCCCGCTCGGCATCAGCCCTGCATGGTTCGCGTGAGGGAGGCAGCGTCGCCGTGTTCTGGTCACTGCCGCCGAGTGCTTCCGCAAAAGAAAAAAAAAGGGCAGCAGCCGCCGCCGCCGCTGGATTTCAGTGCGGGACACATGACCAAATCCAGAGGTATCGAAACCCCTTATTCCGTTCAGGTTTCGCGGCCAACCAGGAGGGACACGTCGTCCCGTTTTTCCGGCCATCCGATCGTCCCGATCCGGTGGCTACGAGTCCGCCAACGGCGCATGAATTTTTACGGAAAAACCCATCAGTTTTGCGCTAATTCGTCTCAGGTCTATTGATGTCCTTTCGCTACAGAAAAGCTGTACGTTTAATTTGCGCCGCACCCCCGTGTTATAAAATATTTATCCACTAAGAAGACAAATTTCCGATTTTGCCACGTTTTTGCAGAAAACCGCCCGCCCGTCACTTTGAAACAAAAAAACCGTCCCACCGCCCGCCCGCCACCCTCTCGCGTTCTTATCCTCTTCCCCCCTGTCTCCCCTCCCTACCGGCACCACGCCGCCGGTCCGCCGCGGGCGTGCGTCGCTCCCGGCGCCAAGCTGCCCCGCCACCCAGCCCTTCCCTATTCCCTGCCGCCGTCCTCGCCGCACGCCTGCGGCCCGAGCCGCCCCCTCCCATTCTTCTCCTCCTCCCCTCTCTCTCTCTCTCTCTCTCCCCACCCCTCCCAGCGGTGACGGTCACGGCTCCGCAGCCATCTTCGCATGTCGGCCATGCTGTCCGTCAGGGCAGTTGGTGGAGGCCATACCGTCAGTCGGGGCAGGGAGCGCGCGCGTCCTGCACCTGCTATCGTCGACGAGATAGGTACCTCCCTCTCTCCTTCTCTTCTCACTACGGTCCCAAACCCTAGCAATATTTGTTATTTCCTTTCCTCCGGTCGTTTCCCCTTCTCAAACCACACCCGCAAATCGATGAGCTCCGGGCCTTTTTACTTTTTGGTGCATCGGATCTGCTATGGAATCTGAGTTTGCTTTGTTGACTTGTTGTGGTTGTTGATGTGCCAGTACGGTCATGGCGTTGGTGACTTGAGATTTTGGAGTGGCTGTCGGTAAGGACTCCATGTGCCTTTGTTGTCAATATCTTGGTTGACCACAACTTCTCATCTTCCTTGTGCAGTGGGCGTCGTCAATTGGGGATCAGTGGAATTTCAAGGTGGGTTCCTGCCTTCTTGTTTGGAATCACGTTGCAAAATTATGCATCTCATCTTCTGTGTATAGTTCTATTAGATTGGTATTGAATAAATTTGTTTTTTTAATGTTATGTATCCTTGTTCTTATTCCATGAAAATGGATTATTCCATTCCTGTCGTTGAGAGTCTAAAAGAACTAACGGAGAGTATGCTTATTATACGTGGGGTACCAGCATCAAAGCATTAAGGATAGTTGTGTAGAGTTCCTTTACTTGATTTCTAACATCTTGCCCAACCCTTTGTAAGGAAAAAAAGTGATAATAAGTTTAGTGATATTAAATAGTTATCCAGTGTGGCCTACTAAGTATTGTCCTTCGTACAAAATGCAGGAAACAAAATCTGTGGGTGCTGAAATCAACTGGGGAGTCAGATTTAATGACAACAAAGATGTGGGTTTCTTTCTGTTTCTCTGTTCTGTATCATTATAGCACTATGCCCTTCCATGTTTGATTACTTCAATGTTGGTTGCAGGCTGAGCATTTTCTTACCAACCTCTGCAAGGAGGTTTCTCTACGCTTACAGGGTTGTGGAGTTCAGGGACGTACTATTACCCTTAAGGTTATTTGTACTGACTTGTGCAATGAGTGGTTAAGGTATCAACTGAATGTTTGCATTGAAGGTGAAAACAAGAAGGGAAGGTGCTGGGGAGCCAATAAAGTATATGGGATGTGGTGACTGTGAATCCACAAGTCGCTCCATGACGGTACGGGGTTCACGGGCGCATGTGAATGCATATTCTTAATTTTTAAGAGGAAAACAGTAGCTTTTTAGTAGTTTGTTTTCTGTGTCAAGTTATTATAGTATGTAATTTTGATGATACATGGAGCTAACTATTTATGCTGTACTATGAGTTCTGAAAGTGTGCATCAATATATATGTTTTTATGGACGTATATTATATATGTTATGTGCTTCTAAACTCTTGTGATGCTGAAATGTTATATGTTACCAGGTGCATTTTGCATGCCCCTTCATTTAATTTTTGATCTTACCTCCCTGTACTGTTTCAAAGATTGCAGGTGCAACAGACAGTTTTGTCACTCTCCAGAGAATCGCAAAACAATTGTTTTCAGCTCTTCACCTAGGTAAATTCAGTACATTCTTTTCGATGGATATACACCAAGTGCTGTAGAGCTTTAATAAAATACCCATCTCTTCAGACTCCCTTCTTTTGTCATTAGTCATTACCGTGTTAATGACTAAGCTGTGCAATCTCATATTCCAGACGTGAAGGAAGTTCGTGGAGTTGGATTGGCAATGTCAAAGCTTGAGCATGCAGATTTAGCTCGGGGAGGTATCTTTAGCCATTTTGTTTCTTTCTATCTCCTTATAAATTCCTATCTCCCTTTTATTTGGTGTAAATATACTTTTCAGATTTCAGTAGTGGTAGACGAACAACGATTTCTTGATAAAATAAAAAAGGTGTTATCTTTGTGCATTTTCTTTTGATTATAAACATCTCAGAGCAAAATATGTCCTAAAAGCTAAACTTAACAGTAACAACTACACCTGAAACCTAAGTCTAGGGTGCACTGTTTGTCTATCTATTGATTCTAGATTCTTTTCAGTAGGTTGATACTGTGAAGATCAGTGCTAGCTGACATCACTGCCACTGTTTAGATAAAGAGCAGTGACTTCGATGGTGACCAGCAACTTCATTTGATTCCTGAATGTTTGACAAAATTGAGATATATACATGCTGGAACCACTGCAATATTCCCATCACATGTTGCTTTAGTCCTTTTTTAAACACTTTGCAATGTTTTTCTTATAAAGGAAACACTCTTGTTGATAGTGCCTGAAGTAAAGTAATATAACAAGATGCTATACTGTAAATTGGTGCAACAAGTCAACAGTTCTTACGATTTACACATTGCCCCTTTAGTCCTCAAAAACTCGCATGCTAAGCTGAAATTTATTGAAAAAGAGTAGCTCTATAACCAATTAACCAGCAAACACTACCCTCATTTTCCTAAATTATAGTCTGGGGACTTGCTTATTTTGTACACTTAGCTCCTTAATCCTAATGGTTCTTATTCTTCAATGAAGCACCACAAGGGAATATGCTTGAATCATGGCTTGCTTCACCAGCTGCAAAACTCAAGAAACGCCGTGATGAGATGCCAGGGAATGTTGATGTTTCAGGTATTGGGCAACTGCTGCAGTCATGTGAAACTATGTTCATGGTCTTGACCGTGTTCTGCTAATTGGGGGAAATATAAATATTGACTGTTTGGAGCTTCTGTAGGGACAAGCGTACAGCAGGATTTGAGAAGATCTGGACCATTATCTATTGGTGCGACATCTCGGTCATCAGAAAGGAACATTAGAAGTGATAGGTCTACTGCAGTTCATAATGTCGAGCTACCGCCATTATCCCAACTTGATCTAGAGGTCCTGAAGAACCTTCCTCCAGAAATAATGTCTGAAATGAATGACATGTACAAGGGTGAATTGCAAGGTCTACTGGACACCCTCAATAGTGATAAGGGCAAGGAAAGTAGTTCAAAGTCTCTTTCTTTGCCAGCAGTTACTCAGAACTCTGTACCTGCTGGTGATGCAAAGCTTCAAGGATACAGAGATCACAAAGACTCCATGCATTTAGAGGAAGATACTAAGGTGAGCTTTGTTGAAAGTTGAAACATAGTGGTGCAAGAAGGTTCAAAATAAAGTTCAGGCTGTTATGTTAGGCTGGTAGCACTTTTATCTTAATACTTCAATCCCCTCCTGACAAACTTTCACTGTTACCCCAGGTAAAATCTGACAAACAGCTATCAGAAGTTAAAGCAGTCAATGAGGCTTCATGCTCAAGAGCTTGTGAATTAGTTGAGAAAACAAAATGTGTTACTCAGCTTGATTTGATGCCTGATTCTCTAAGCCAGGCAGATTTCGCAGTTCTGCAGGAATTACCTGAGGATGTGAGGGCTGATTTGTTTAGTGCGCTCCCATTACATAGACCAGGAGATCCTACATGCAGCACTTCCAATGATGGTAGAGCTGAAGATAGATCTCTTAATGATGGTAGAGCTGATGATCCAAGAGACCCAAGGATTTTCGTCCCACCAGGAAGCTTTTGGAAATGTATTGAACAGTTCAGAGTTAGCAGTTGCTTGATTTTGAATGTAATTGCAGAGCAACACACAGATTCAAGCGGTAGCCGACCACTATCAGCTGTTTTGGAGCCTTTAGCATCCTTCCTATCTTTGTGCCCAGACACAGGCAGTGAAGAATGGAATGAAACGCTTTCCTGTCTATCCGAGCTTCTTAGACAGTATATACAACTGAAGGTTGAAACTGACATTGAAGAGCTCTACAAATGTTTTTGCCTTATGAAAAGGTAAAAGTACAAATTATTTTAAGCACCGTTAGATACATCTATTTTTCGTGACCATCAAATCGACATAAATGTTCTTAAGTCATGGAACAGTATTGGTGTATCATTTACAGAATTTGTCTCGTTGCAGGTTCGCGACAGCATCGGAGTTCTTTCTGCAATTACACGATAGTATTCTTCCTTTTCTACAGGTGAATTCCTTGTGTGATAGAATCATACTGTGCTCTACATATGGCATCTAACCACATGACATGTTGTAGGATTCTGTCAGCCAGCATTACGGTGGGACACTACATTTCTAGGTCGGTGCTCAAGTTCAAGCCATTTTGCTGTATGAAGATGCAATGCCATAGAACTAGTATGCCGTGTTACCCTTTTGGCCTGTCAGTTATCATTCCATTGCAAAGACAGAAACTACATTCTTCATGCTGGCAGGTTCCTTTTGGACGGTCATGTAATTATTTCAAATATAAGGACAACTGACATACTGAGACTTGATGATATAACCACAAGTCCACAACATTTTAGCAGTCCTCATGCAGCTAGCTCTTCGCTGCATCAGTCAGAATTTCTGATGAATCAAGCAATGGTCTGCACCGGCCTTCTGCTCATCACCATGACTAGGTCGTGATCATGTGAACATCAAATTACCAGAGAGTTGGTATTTGCATTAATCGATATAAAACTGTTCGATAGCCACAGTAAAAGTTCGTGCACCATCGTCGGTAACCTGAACTAAATGTGTAAGGACGAAAAAAAATCATACATTCGTAGATGTAACAAAATATTTTTCAGCCCAGATGGGTAGGTAAAGATATATATCTCCCAATCTAATCAATCTATTGTTCCACATAATCTTTCACCTTGTGCTTGTACCCATTATTCTGTGAATGCTATTTATATGACAGTTGCAATTTCTTTCAGATTTATCTCATTTACTTTCTCATAGTTCTTACACTTATTAATAATCATTCATAAAATGTTCTTATTTTAACTTTGTTGATTTAGTTGTTGATTCATGCGAATATGACACAGAATGATCTTTTCCTGGTTGTAATTCATTCAAGGTTAAGCATGGATGGTTCAGTTTAGGTCTCTAGCTGATAGCATCAGCTCCTGAGTGAACTGGAAGCCAAATGTTTGTCTTATTTATGATTTGAGGCTAGATGTGTATTATGTACATATATATTTTTTAGACCATCCAAATGGATTGTGAGGCCTTTTATTTTCATACTACTGGATATCTTTTGTTCCCACTTTGTACTCGTCAAAATTGAAGTTTGTTACAATTTTCCCCCAAGTTGGATGAGGCCTGTTATTGCTGGGTCTATGCATAATTGGGGTGATTGTTTTTTGGAATTTATTAGTCACAAGCATAATCTTATTAACCAATATATATAACGGCAAATTATGATTATTATTTGCTTGAAAATGGAACGAATGAGTGGCACGCCGGAGGCGTGCCTCGGACTCTAGTATATGTGATCCTACACCATCTAGGTGCAAGCATGTACTCCGTATGCATGGACGATGCATGATGCATGTCGTCGGTGCAACTTGCATCTTATCACGGCTAGGCCGGCCCGGCCCGGCACTCTCGTGCCTCGTGCCGTCTCGTGTTTAGACTTCTAGGCACGCGAGGCACGTCGTGCCGTGCCGGCATGGCACGACAAATTTTTTACTAGGTCCAAGAACGGCCCGAGGCACGGCGGCACGTTTTCGTATCGTGTCGGCCCAAGCACGTCCTCGTGATGTGACTACTTCTGACCATACGAGAACACAACTTTATTATGATATGAATGATGATTAACACAATTTCATACATGTAAGGTAGATTTTGTGATCTATTTTTATGTTATTAGTTATATTAGATTATATAACGCATATAACGCATGCTATCAGGAAGGAATAACCTACAGATTTGCAAATTGGCTATTTTCGTGTCGTACCGGCCCAAGCACGGCCCAAAATACGTGTCGTGTCGTGCCGTTTATCGTGCCGAGATCCTAGGCACGGCACGACCCTCGCATTCGTGTCGTGCCGGCACGGTCCAAAATTTATCGTGCCGTGCCGTGCTTTGAGTCGTGTCAAAATGTCGTGTTTCGTGCGGTTTATAAATAGCACGGTCCAAGTCCCAGCTCTAATCACGGCAAGCACACGGCCACGGCTCTGGCTGGATAAATGCATCGATCCTTGATGCTGCATGTACGTCTACGGAATCACGGGTGATCAGATGCCAAGCACGCTCTTCTCCCAGCTGATTGAATTCTTCTTTTCTTGAAGTTGGCTAATCTGATTTGATTTTTTTAATCTACTTTACGTGCGGCCGTCCTCCGGAACAAAACCATGGCCGCCAGAGCAACAGGCGCACGAGTGACCTTTCACAACCGTGCCGCCGCCATGCTGTTGCGCACAAGGCAGGGTGCCGCCGCTGCCGCGCTGCTGCGCACCAAGTCTCTGCGTTGGCCCTGGCATCGACTCTTCGTCAAGCAGGCAGGTCACTGCTTGGCCTATATGCCCTACGCGGCATGAAATCCACTACGACATCTCGAATACGGTTTGTCGGTTATCTTTCCACTCATAAATCTACTAATTAAAACCTGCAGTTTCTCTTTTTTTCTTTCTAGTAGATATCTCCTGCAACTAGAATACATGTGTAAGTAATTATGGTTTTCTACCTTATTTTTGATCTACAGTCGGTTCTAGCTGAGAAAAACTTTGTGCTGGCTTCTGCAATTTTGAACGTAATTTTTTTTTTGAACGTAGCTGGCTTCTGCAATGATGATTAAAGAAATTGTATGTGTACGTATTGGCCCCGATGTGCCTTGTTGTCTTGCTACATCTAAGTCACGCACTTGTGCTTGAGCATCGTAGCTCCAAAGACCACGAAGCGTATGCGAGCAAGCCGCTTGAAGTTGCATTGCATGCGCTTGAGCCACCAACGATATGTTGTTTGGCACAGAGGCAACTCTGTCTTTTTTTTAAAAACCAGCGGGCCCTGACCCCCGCGTCGCCCCGAGGCGACTCGAGGGACCTCCGCGCCGCCGCTTGGCCCCCGTTCCTTCCGTCTCCGGCCACCGGCTGGTGGCAAAGGGACGGGGTCCCTCTTTTTAGTAGATCGAGTCATAATCGAGTCCTTCTAGGTCTAGAGTTTGCTCGCCGCCGATGCTCGGCAGTGGAGTTAGGTTTTGCCGGAGGAGCGTGATTCCTTTGCGGCTTGGTTTTTGTGGCAGCGTTGGCGATGCGGAAGCGACGACATTGCAGAGGAATAATTTCTCCCAACTTCTTCCGTTCTCCGATGGCGATCTACTCCGACGTCAACGGAGATGCTGGGGAGACCTGTACAAGAGTCGAGGGCCGGCGCATCGTCGTCTTCTTCAGGTGATGATGCTGTTGACCCTGTTAATCTCAAGGAAGATGATCTTTGAAGGAAATCTGAGCATTGCTCGGGTTGCCGGCGATGGAAACGAAGGATGTGTCGTGGGTACCGGAGTTGGCCGATGCGCTTGGGAGGCAGCGTACTCGGCTGATTCGCCTAACAGTAAGCCCTCCTCTGCGGCCTCCACTTTGTGGAGTTTGGGTCTGGTGCCCGGCGACGATTGGGAAGCGGCTTCGACGGCGGTGACGAACGGATCGCTGAAGGCTTCGAGGAAGATGAACAGGAGTTTTAAACTTTGTAATTTTCCTTTTTCTTTCGGATTCTGTTTGTAAACGGATCGGTGTAATGCGCTAAGATCAAAACATGTTCCTTCTCAAACAAAAACTCTGTCTTTTTGCAGCACATTCACTATCGATGTGATGGCTTGTGTTACTGTGTGTACAACTACTCGTATGAGTGTGACGATGATCAAGCTTTACCGCGTACAACTCCAGCACACACAGCAGGCCGTGTAGACACATGCGAAATCAACCCTGAAGTGTGATTCTGCAGAGACACCAACCTAATAAAATCGAGCTTACCAAGTGCATTGTCGCCACCTGCCCCACCCTGATGGTAGCTACATGTTTGGTCAACCCCCTGCCGGCCTTGTAACAAGGAGGGTGTTTGGATCCTTTTAGTCCCCTGATTAAAGTTTAGTCAGACTAAAATATTTTAGTCAGCCCCTGTTTGAAGGGTGACTAAAATTAGTCAGCATTAATTGTTCTTAGCATTAATTGTTCTCTCTCTCTCCTTTTTTCTCTCCTCTCTAGCAACTACCAGCGGGCCGCCCCCTCGAGCCCGTTGCCGGCTTGGCCGACGCGGGAGGCAGCGGCGCCAGTGCCGGCGAGGTGGAGCGCGGCAGGGACCATACCAGCGGGCGCGGATGGGCCCGAACTCGCCGCCACCAAACTCGACGCGGAGCCCGCGCAGCGGCGCTGGCGCGAGGCAGTCCGACCTCCGCCTCCTCCTCGACTTCCTGGGCGCACTACTTGCACCCATGTCGCCCACCTCTCCCACACCGGCGACGGCGCCGGCACCGACGCGTCGCCCTTCTGTCACCGCGGAGGGGATGAGCCGAGCGAATGCACCGGAAGACGCCGTACGCGAGACGAAATCGTGGGGGAGGTCATCGTTCATGGTTGCAGGTGCACCATCGAGGAAGACGCCGGATCTGCGGGCGCGGCAGAGTGCAGCGCGGCAGGAGCAGAGCGGCGGAGGGCGTGCGGCCAGGGGCGGGAGCAGCGCAGGGAAAAGGCGGTGGAGGGCGTGCGTCAGGGACGAGAGCAGAGCGGCGGCGCGTCTCCCTCGCGGAGGGGACGAGGCGAGCCGTGAGCAAATGAGGCCACCTGGATGTGCCGCTGTGACTAATGAGAAAGGAATTAATGAGGATAGAGGGGGGATTTTAGTCATCTTTAGTTGGGTCACCCCTGACTAGGGACTAGACTAGTTTTAGTCAGCTTTTAGTCCCAATGTTTGGAAGTTTAGTCTCTTTAGGGACTAAAATTAGTCTGACTACTACTAGTCAGGTGGATCCAAACACCCCCTAAGTGATCTGTCGTGTGTGCCTCTCGTGCTCCCATAGGTGCTCTCCATACTAGACAAGTTCCTTGTTTTAAGTGCTTCCATAAAATTGTGATAACTTTGTTTAATTCCCTTGAAAATTTTATGGTTTTTGTATTTTCATTATCCTTTCATTGTTGATTGTGATGTGAAATATGATATTATATGGGTTATATAATCCCGAAGAATTAAGAGGACCAAGATAATATCAGAAAAATCACATGATGCTTGGAAGAATCTGGGAAATTAAAAAAATATCTATTTGAAATATCTATTATATACCTGTTGACACCGTTTTTTTGGAAAAACAGGTCAAAGAGGAATAAGGAGAAATAGCCGATGAAAACAAAGTACTATCGGCCGATTGAAGGGAGAGAAAGACGGTCAACACGGATCGTCGATGGTCAAAGGGATTCAACCCTGACGGTGGGCCAGCTGGTCAAAGCGATCGGCCGATGGTCAAATAAAAGATCGGCCGATGGAGGAAAGAAGAGGCGGTATTCAAAAGAAATACGCCAAAAGGAAAGCATGGTGGAGGCGGGTCAGTCCACGATTGACAACGGGTCAAAAGTCGGTTCTTGGAAGGTCTTTGACTCCTGCGAGAGTCCTTTTCTATTTTTAGTAGTTTTTATCTTTAGATGCAAGTAAACAGTGTCGTAATCGGCTAGGAGTCGGGTTGTCCTCAGGACATAAATAGCGACCCTGTGTGGTCGGGAAGAAGTGTACACACCAATATCAAACAAACCGCCTCCGGGCAAACCCTTTACTTTTACTGCATCTACTTTACAATATCTACCTTTACAGCATCTACTTTTCGGTGACTTCGCCATTGCGTTTTTCTCTTTTCTACAACGCCGTACTTCGAGTTCGTCGGGCTGCATCAACTGATCTCCGGCAAGCTTGTGAGTACCGTTTTACCGAATAATCCTAGGCTTTAACCTCCGGGCGCATCGCTGAGGTTTCGTCTAGTTCTTTATTCACCCCTTACCGATATTAGCTAGATCTACAAGTTTTCGTACCAAATTGTTGTAGTTTTAGCTATTATCATTATCATCCGCTTGATCTAGATCCTATCGGCTTTCAACACCGTAGCCGATTCCGACCTACTCGAGCGCTGACGTCACGATCGGCCGATCCAGCCGATCGCATCCGCGCTTCGGTCGCTTTCGAGCCGGCCGATCTCGCTTTTCCCGTATCGGCCGATTGGCTGGTACACGTGTCGCTGAAAGGCCATCGGTTCTCTAGCCGATCTCTAATATTTTCCATTGTCAATCAACAGGTCAGATTGGCTGGCACGCCTCGCTACAGACCGAGGAGTCATGTGTGTCGCACGCAAAGGTGATGTCCTATTTTTGCGTCAACACACTTTTGACATGCCCAGTGGGACACGAAAAAAGTCAACAATGACGAAGCCTACGAAGATTGGTCCTTCTGAAGTCGATCCGGACAACGTTCAACTCATCACCAAGGATCAGCTGAAAGATTCAAACAAAGCCGAGCTCGAGGCTCGCATGAAGCATTATGAAGAGCTTTGTTTGGCATCATACAGTCAGACTAAAAGTGGTGTTTTCAAGAAGAATCCTTTGCCAACACCGAAGCAAGTCACCTTCTCAGCCGATCCTGAAGGACTTCAAGACATGATGACCAAGGCTATGCATCAAACAATGATTGATCAATCCAAGGTATTCGCAAATACAATTCAGAATGCCATAATTGATGCACTCAAGCAAGGAGCAGAGGCAGGATATCTGGGACCTGCATACTTTCAACCAAGGCGTACTCCTCCTGTGTTCCAGCAAAACCAATCGGCCAACCCGCCGATTGATGATCCAACAGCAAAAGCTACACCATCTCCACAAGCTGCCACCAGTTCTTCATCGGACTCTCAGCCGATTCAGAATCAAAGTGGCGATGGTAAAGCTAAAGATCCTGCCGTCACATCACCAGTGCAGTCTAACGTCCAGGATCAGGTGCTTCCAGTGCAGAATCAGCAAAAATATCCTGCGATAAGAGATTCAGATGGGAAGCTTGCAGGATGGGACTTACCTCGTGATCACTTTGAGACTAACATCTCAAATTTCTTTGAGCCCGTGCCTGAGGAAGTTCCAGAAGTAAAGTATCCACAGTCTTACCAAGCTATATTTGGAGGTACTCCAGGGACTGTGCACATGAATGGGAAAGGAGTGGTGTTCGTTTACTTCAATCATGGGAGCAAGAACTTTGAAAGAGTCAAGATTAGTCTAGCTCATGCTCACATGGTCATACCAACAGAGAAAAGACCTCCTATTCCACCTCAGAGGCCAAATCCCACTCCACCTCAGAGATCGGCTCAGCAGCCGATACTCGAGATGCCCATACCAACTGCTCCGCTACAGCAACCAACGCTCGGGATGCCCATACAGACAGCCCCGCCTCAACAGTCAACGACAATGCAGGCTGCCTTAACCCCAGCTAATACGGTGGCTCATACAAGATCTTCACCTCAACAGCCGATCAACCAAGGAGCAGCAGGGCAGCCAGTGTTTCCACAAGTGGATTCAGCATAATTGCTGCAAACATTTCTAAATCAATTGGCTATTTCAAACCAGTTGAATACGCAGCAACCAGCCCCATCGGCTAGTTAGCCGATTGAACAGGCTACACCTATTACAGGTCATTCAAACACTCAAGCTTCTACTGAGGCAAGAACAGTTCCAGATCCAAAGACAAGAATCTTAGAAGAACGACCTCCAGAAACTCCAGCTGAGATACAAGCAATCGAGCAAGTGGCTACAGAGTTGAAATCTCATGTGAAGCAGGAGTTGATCGACCACTTCTCGGAGATGCTACTGAAGCAATATGGGATAAAACCCAAGCAGCAATCCTGCATGTACAGGACACCATATCCCTCTAGCTATGATCAGATACCGTTCCCTCCAAGGTTTAAAGTGCCAGACTTCACCAAGTTCTCTGGACAAGATGAAACATCCACTATGGAACACATCACTCGGTTTATCATTCAATGTGGAGAAGCAGGGAATGTTGATGCACTCAGAATACGGTTGTTCTCTTCATCTCTGTCAGGGCCGGCATTCTCATGGTTTACATCACTACCAGCTAACTCCATCATCAAGTGGTCCGATCTGGAACAGCAGTTCCATAATTACTTCTTCTCTGGCATCAACGAGATGAAGATCACTGATCTGACCAGATTCAAGCAAAGGAACGATGAAACAGTAGCTGGATTCGTTCAAAAATTCAGAGAGGTCAGAAATAAGTGCTATAGTCTGAACTTGGGAGACAAGCAACTAGCTGAGTTGGCTTTCCAAGGTCTCTTGCCGACCTTAAGGGAGAAATATGCATCACATGACTTTGAAAGCCTCAGCCAGTTGGTCAGTCGGATGAGTCAAGAAACTGCAAAGTCCTATGAGCCTAGAAGGAACTTTCAGAAGAAGGTGTCGTATGTGGACTACTCCGACTCAGAAGATGAAGACAATATGATAGGGCTCGCAGAGTGGGTCAAAGGTAAGAAGACAGTGTCCTGTCCCTTTGGCAAGAAAGAGCCAGAGAAATTCGGCTTTGATATCACTAAGGCCGATAAGATATTTGATCTGTTGCTTCAGCAAGGGTAGATTAAACTATCCCAGTTCCATACCATACCATCTGCAGAAGAGCTGAAGAGGATGAAGTATTGCAAGTGGCACAATGCAACATTGCACGATACCAATGATTGCAAGATCTTCAGACAACAGATCCAATCAGCTATTGAGCAAGGGAGGCTTAAATTTGAAACTCCTACCAAAGCTGAAAAGCCGATGAAGATTGATCAGCACCCCTTCCCAGCTAACACAGTTGAAGTGTCTAGCAAAGACACGTCACGAGTTAAGTTGCTGACATCTGATTCGGCTCAAAATAAAGGAGCCGTCGATCCCAAAGTACAAGTAACTGCTGCCGATGTCAAAGGAAAAGGGTTACTACTTAGAGAAGGAGAATCAAAGCCACACCGACCCGTCACATCACAAATGTTGATCAACAAGTTCCAGCGCCGACAAGAGAAGGCAAAGGAAAGAGAGGAGTGGGCACGGCGTAATGAAGGACATTGGAGATGTCCGTTCTTCAAGTACTGTTGGGAAGAAGGGATCAAACTGCCGACGACAGAAAACTGTCCAGAGTGCAACGGGGCTTACAATAATGGCAATTCATCCAAAAGGATTTGCTTTGATGACAGAAGACCTGCAGCCAAGGATCACCGTGGATTCAACAATCAACGAGTCTCGGTTCACGATCGGCTGGGGGGCAAAGCCAGCGTCCACGATCGGCTGGGGGGCAAGGCCAGCGTCCATGATCGGCTGGGAGGACGAGCCAATGAAGAGTCAAACGATCGGCTGGAAGAGATGGCCGATTCTCTGGTACCTGATGAAGACATCATGTGCCGAGCTCCTGAACGTCGACGCACATTACAACTGGATGATGAAGGGTCAAGCCAAACACGTAAGAATCCTAATCCACAGTGGTGTCCAGATGGCTTGACTAAGTCCCAGAAGAGAAGAGTCCAGCGCCTACGTCAGGTAGAACAGCATGAAGAAGCAGAGAGACTTATACTGGAAAAGAAGAAGATTCGGTCTAAAGTTTGGCACCCAAAGCCTAAGGCCGATGGTGAGGAAGATGACAAACCCCGAGCTAATATAAACATGGTTGTCTTTCTGCCTAAAGAGTTCATGGCTCCAGTTGATTCGGATGTGTCCGATGAGGAGCTTGGCATGACTCAATTGACACTGGAACCTAAACAAGCCATCTTTGAGAAACCAGAAGATGAGAAAAGACAACACTTGAAGGCCTTGTTTCTCAAAGGATTTCTCAATGGCAAGCCAGTCACCAGGATGCTCGTAGATGGAGGAGCAGCAGTTAACCTAATGCCGTACACCGTGCTGCGCAAGATTGGGAAATGTGATGAAGATTTAACCCAAACCGACATGATGTTGGTGGACTTCGAAGGCAACGTCTCTCCAGCTCAAGGAGCAATTTGCGTGGAGCTCACCATCAGCAGTAAGACCCTTCCAACCGCTTTCTTTGTCATTAAAGGGAGGGGATCTTATAATCTACTGCTGGGTCGGGATTGGATACATGCCAATTGTTGCATACCATCTACAATGCATCAATGCATCATCCAATGGATTGGAGATTCAGTGGAGGTGGTGCAAGGAGAAACCTCCTTGACATTAGCAGCTACAGAAGCACAAGGATGGACTTATGATCAAGTGAGCTGCATATCTGGAAAAGCATGGGATACCAAGTATCTCAAAGTGTCCGATTTTGGACTAAAGCCGGTTCAAGCAGTCGGCTCTGATGACGAGGCTTAATGAATCAATTCATTGAAGACGAAAGGAAGCTTGGGCTCAGAGTCACAGCAGCCGACGGATTGGTCGCCCAAGTGTACAAATAGTTGTATCAGCCGATTGTCCTATCGTGCCTATCGGCCGATTGAGTTTTCGAGCTGCAACCGATTGCGAATGTAATAGTAGAATAGCCGATATCTGTAAAGAATCGCCTTTAGTACAAAAAATGTAAAACCGATGTACAAAATCAATATATTCGGTTATAGCCGATACATATATCGCCTTCAGAACAAAAAATATATATCTCTTCTGCTTTGGATTACAACTCAGATCTACAGATTACATATGTTCTCAAGAGGTTACAAGAAGGGCGTTGTCCTAACTCCCAGTGTGATGAGGATATTGAATCGATGAATTAAGATCTTCAATCTTCCGCCGGAAGGAGCCCGATGGCCATTCCTTTGGCACACTCTTCCTCTGATAAATGTGTAGCAAGACACCCTACCTGTGTTCTCCCTCCAAAGCCAGATCCTCACAAGGATTCTTCTAGCTATGGCGCTTCCTGGCTTTTCAAAAGGAGACAAAGAAGAAGAGGGGCCGCTACACTACTTCACAAGAATTCTTCTAGCCATGAAAGGGAGAAAAGGAAGAGAAGAACAGTCATACAGCAAGAGCCTGTAACCTATCTGAGTTGATTGAGACATAGCCGATGAGAGTGAGTTTCCTCTATCGAGCTTCTGGCCTATTTATAGCCTCAAGATACCGAAGGGATAACTACAAGAGGGAATTGAAAAAGGGGAAATGAAGAGCATCCGATGCAGTCAAAGCAAGAACAGTTTCCCCGTGAAAGTCTTAGACTGGACAGTGGGCAGGCATGCAGTGATACATTTTCCAAAATTCAAGGGCTGGCTTTGAAAGAGAATTAAATAATAATGTGTGGTCCTACTCTGTACTCCAGAAGAGGAGGCCGTCCGGATATCTCTCCCTCAACACTTCCAGCAACAACGACAAGCTTCAATGCATCATTAGGATACAAGAAATCTTTGAAAAGAAAACTTGGCAAGGAGTGGAAATAATTGTGTTTTCCTGAGGATTCTCTCGGAGGAACATGCCTCTCATTCCTAACAGAAGGATGATTTGGTTCATGCGTAAAAGTGGTGATGCTACACAAAGAACAAGATGAGTTTTTATAGCAAAGAAGTTGGACCAAGTCATAAAAACAGTACCCACAAATATGGATGAGAATTCATTACCAGAAAGTGGTATATTAAATCAATCAAGAGGAGGAAATTCTCATTCATAAAAGGCCGATTGCATCGGCTAGCAGTACATCAAAGTTTAAAGGAGGCTCTTGACTTTATCTAGTTCTACCCTAGTTTGAGCTATCTCTTCACCTATGCGATCTAGTTCTTGAAGAAGAGCTGTCCTCCTGGCTTCAAGGACCTCCAACTTCTCTTCCTTGTTGACAATCACCAGACGGAGACCACATTCTTGCCTAGATGAGTGGTTTGGCCAATTTGCACCAAAAGCATTGATGCTCGAGGTGATCTTCTCCACGGTATCACGGTCTGGAGACTAAGAGAGAAAAAATGTCAGGAAAAGGAAATCGTGAAAAAACAAGAGAAGGAAGAAGAAACCAACCTGGTTCACAGAGGAGGAAGAAGAGGAAGCCATTACAAAAGAAAGATGATAGTTCTAAAGGACTAAAAAGAGGACAGTAATATATAAAGACCGATTGAAACGTTCGGTCAAAGCGTTCAACACCGAGCGTTGGAAGTTGGCCGGTAAGGGCCAATCACAGTTTACAAATTACAAATAAAGTTTAAACTATGCCCAAGAGATGGATGGCATTGATGAGATCCAGGCGCAGCTGGTCAACTGCTTCTATCTCCTGACGGTCGGCATCGGCCGAACCAGGAATCGGCTGCTCCTGACTACGTAGGACTTGAGCTTGGCGTGCAACAGAGTTCCTCTGTTCTTGCATAGTGGATATGGTGCCTGGGAGGTCAACTAGCTTCTGCTCTTCAGCCATCAAGTCTTGACCGATCTGATCAAGCTCCTTCATCAACTCAGCATGACGTTTTTTCAAGCGATTGATATTGCTGACAATATCAGGACGCGAGGAAGATAGGAGTTCAATCCTATTGTCAAGATCGGCCATACTGTGATCCAATTTCTCCCTGTCCTGAATAAGTTGCTCTTGATGTCTTCTTTCTGCTAGCCGATCTTGGGCTTCCTGGACTACGAGCTGCCGATTCTCAATGAAAGCGACTTGAAGCATCTTCGCCTTGAGGTCTCTAGGCAACTGGCCCTGAATTTGCTTAAAGATGGTCCTGATCGGCTCAACATCTTGTACAAGTAGACCAATATCTTGGTTCAGCAATGGCAATACTTCGACCAGCTTAGCTTTCACTTCATCTGGAAGGGTGATTGCCAACGTACCCTGAAAAGAAAGCAAGTTTATTAAAGTATGCAGAAGAAGCACGGGAGATAAAAGAGAAATGTGTCAAGGAATTTACCTCTACAGCAGAAGGTGTTGCTCGAATCTGAGCAGTTAGATTTTCGGCCGATGATGGTTCAGGAGCTTCGACAATTGGCAGCTGTGATTGATCACCGACACCTTGTTGAAGATCACCCGAAGACCTGTCATGAGCAATATCCTGGAGCAAGAAACAAGGAGTCAGAGAATGAGAGTGGCGAAGGAACAGCCAACGGAGATTGTACCTCAGCTGGTTGAAGATCGGCTTGTTCAAGAGGACGCTGAGGCTGACCAACAGGAGCATCTGAGATATTGACTCTTTGAGGATCAGGTTGTTCAATCAAGACAGCATCAACTATATCCTCCACAGCTTTATCTAGTTCGGCTTGTTCAGAAGACTCAACCAAGGTATCATCAGCTGAAGCTTCTTGAATAGGCTCCAATACTGGGCCTTTATCAGAATCAGCAATGTTGATCTGTACTGGTTGACCAGTTAATCCCGAAGACTGCACAGAAATAATCAGTAAGAAACTCAAAGAGGGAAAGGAGAGTGATGAGAAGAAACAGCACCTCGAAAGCACTCGCCAACTTCCCGGCCATGTTAGAAATATCAACGACTGCAGTGTCAATTTTCCTCCTAGTTTTGCGAGCAAGGGTCTTGCTAAGTCCACTTTTCCTCTTGAGTGTCGACAAAGGCAGATTGTCCGAGACAAGATTAGTTCTGAGACCCTGCATGATTGAAGAAATTGAAGGAGCTTTATGGCCGATGTAGGGTGCCTGTCTTGGTGGCCAATATCGAATCGACTTGCCACTTTTGCTGACAACGGGGGGCTCTATAGTTTCAGGCTGAAAAGGAAAAAGAGGATATAACAAATCTGGGTATAGTCAAGCAATGCATAAAGTAAACAGATAAAAGAAGTACCTCATCGGCTGACGCCACATAATTAGGATCTAATTGCTCACAGTAGATTCTCGGAGAGACGCAGAAAAGGTGATCACACCATTCTGCCCACCAAACATTAAAAAGGGGGGAAGAAAAACCAGAGAATCTCCAAGAGTCAAGGTTAATGGTGGCAGAATCAGGAACCCGATCCAAAAGGCGCTGATAACAGGTGCCGCTAGGAATGATCTCCCTTGGTTTAATCAGATTAGAGAAGTAAAGGCCAATCGGCAATTGGCCAAACCCCAGCTGACGTGCACATACTGAAGGGTTATAAAATTCGTAGGTGGCCGATTGATCTTTTCCAAAAACGCAAGAAGGAAGAAGCCCCGGTTTGATGATTTCTACGAAAACAAGCCTATCTTCATCATCTTTGTGAATATCATCAAAGCTGAATGTGGTCTCAAAGTGGGGCTCGTCATCTTTATATGCAAACCAGATGATGGAATTTGAGTTGAAGCCGAGGTAGAAACTTCTGAAGTGCTCTGCTATACGGGAAGGGGTTCTCTTGTGTCCTGGGAAGACAGAGACAGCTTCTCCAAAATTCATACATCGGCGCCTTACAATTGGAACACCATCTGGTTGATCTCCTGGGAAAGTCTTGGTAAAAATATTCTGCTCTAACCTATCTCGGAGATGAAGGTTCAGCCACATGTTAATGAACCACCAGGGACCTCCCGGAGTACCTATGGGAGAATTGGTTGACAGGCTGACTGCTACTTGATGAAGGAGGTGGTAAACTGCACCTAAAAGATATTTTCCAAGAGGGATATAATTGCCGGCAGCCAACCGCTCAGCCACTATCTGGTAATTAGCGGTAGGGCCAAAAGTTTTGCCACAGAAGACAAATTTCTCAAGCCACATGTTCAGGAAAGCAACATGTTCCCTCTGTCCCATGGTTCCTTCTTTCTTGTGCTCAGCGATATAGCCAGACCATCCACCTATGCCCTTGGTCTTCAACTGATGAGAGAGTTTGTCATTACGGTGGTTGAAAAGGGTATCTGGGGAGGAAATATCTAGACCAGTCAGCACGAGGACATCGGCCAGGGTTGGAGCCATCGGCCCATGGCCGAACAAGAAAGCATTGAGTGCATCAGACCAAAAATAAGAAGCAGCTATCAAAAGAGACTCATTCCGAGACATCTCAGACAAAGATAAAGCGATGCATTGACTAATTTTGTACTGTTCCCAAGACCCCTTGTTCTTCGCAGAAATCCTGAGATACCAATCTCTCCACCCTTTGACATAACCTGTCCAGGACCTAAAACAGCTATCCCAATCGGCCAAATTCAAAGAAGCATGCTTAAAGGGAATTCGGCCTGTTTCAAAGTTGATCATCTCGATGGGGTCGATATCACCCATTGGTCCAAGAAAGGTGAGCCCGGGCTTATCATCAACAGGGATGGTGAGATGGGATCTAAGTTCCTGGAGAGATGAATAAATCTAAGCTTCAGGCAAGGAAAGACGGCGGTATTTAAAGACGAATAAAAGCAAAAGATTGAAGGAAATACCAGAGGAACTGAAGAAAGAGATGCCTTCGGAGGTGCAGAAGCAGAGCCAGAACCTCCAGCGGAGCTTGAGGACGCCATGGATCAGCAAGAGTTTTGGAGCTTAGGGTTCGTCGCTTGAAAGTTCGAGCTGCTGGAACAACAAGATTTTGGGGAGGAAAAAGAACCAAGGCGGTCGTATTTATGACCTCGAAGATTTGTTGAGATTCTGCGGCCGACTTCGAATCAATAGAGATAACGGATTCGAGGAAATTTCGGAGCAAAAGATTATTTACTCCGAAACTGGGGGGCATGTGTTGACACCATTTTTTGGAAAAACAGGTCAAAGAGGAATAAGGAGAAATAGCCGATGAAAACAAAGTACAATCGGCCGATTGAAGGGAGAGAAAGACGGTCAACACGGATCGCCGATGGTCAAAGGGATTCAACCCTGACGGTGGGCCAGTTGGTCAAAGCGATCGGCCGATGGTCAAATAAAAGATCGGCCGATGGAGGAAAGAAGAGGCGGTATTCAAAAGAAATACGCCAAAAGGAAAGCATGGTGGAGGCGGGTCAGTCCACGATTGACAACGGGTCAAAAGTCGGTTCTTGGAAGGTCTTTGACTCCTGCGAGAGTCCTTTTCTATTTTTAGTAGTTTTTATCTTTAGATGCAAGTAAACAGTGCCGTAATCGGCTAGGAGTCGGGTTGTCCTCAGGACATAAATAGCGACCCTGCGTGGTCGGAAAATCTGTACACACCAATATCAAACAAACCGCCTCCGGGCAAACCCTTTACTTTTACTGCATCTACTTTACAGCATCTACCTTTACAGCATCTACTTTTCGGCGACTTCGCCATTGCGTTTTTCTCTTTTCTACAACGCCGTACTTCGGGTTCGTCGGGCTGCATCAACTGATCTCCGGCAAGCTTGTGAGTACCATTTTACCGAATAATCCTAGGCTTTAACCTCCGGGCGCATCGCTGAGGTTTCGTCTAGTTCTTTATTCACCCCTTACCGATATTAGCTAGATCTACAAGTTTTCGTACCAAATTCTTGTAGTTTTAGCTATTATCATTATCATCCGCTCGATCTAGATCCTATCGGCTTTCAACACCGCAGCCGATTCCGACCTACTCGAGCGCTGACGTCACGATCGGCCGATCCAGCCGATCGCATCCGCGCTTCGGTCGCTTTCGAGCCGGCCGATCTCGCTTTTCCCGTATCGGCCGATTGGCTGGTACACGTGTCGCTGAAAGGCCATCGGTTCTCTAGCCGATCCCTAATATTTTCCATTGTCAATCAACAGGTCAGATTGGCTGGCACGCCTCGCTACAGACCGGGGAGTCACGTGTGTCGCGCGCAAGGGTGACGTCCTATTTTTGTGTCAACAATACCACCCTCTATTTCTTTCTTCGCTCTCTCTTTATGGTTTAATGCTTTATTCTAAACTATGGCAACTCTGTTTATTAATTCAGACAATATCTATTCCAATCAGTGCATGTTAGGAAGGGACCATACAAACTGGGGGTCGTCTTGAGGGTCCTCGTGCCCTTACATTTTATCCTACCACTACCAGAATCTTACTTCTTACTGTGATACAGTCTCAAAAACTACCGGTTACCTACAAAACTCATTCTTGCCGCAAGAAACCCAAAGCCAAACCTCTTCTCTCCGCGCGTTGATGATCAAGATAGTACCCCGCCCGCTCCTCTTCACAGGCGCCTACCTCAGATATGAGCCTGACGGCGCGCCTTCTTGGCCTCCCCCAGAAGGCGTGCCGTCTCTGCGGCCTCGCGAATCCTCTTGTTGCTGCCGGCGCCGCAGGTGAATGGGTGCTTCCAGAGCACGTAGAGGGGGGCGCGGGTCTCCCACTCGCAGCTGCGGCACCTTCCCGAGAAGATGGGTCACCCTTCGGCGGACCTCGTCTTGAGCTTGAAGGTGCGGGAGGCGGGAGGGGGCGGGGAGGAGCCGGGTGGGACGGTGGAGAAACCTGCTGCGTCGCAGAGGCAGCCCTGGGCCCCTCCTCGGAAGGGGTGGGGTTCTTGGCCCCTCGGGCCCCTCCTCCCAAGAAGCTCTGTACTTCGCCTCCATGCCGGAGGAGGGAAGGGAGGCGGGCTCGGAAGCCACCGCGCGCGGCCGCATCGGAGAAAGCTTCCAGCGGTGCCCATGGCGGTCGCCGGTTCGTCGGAGGTGGTTGGGGATTGGGAGAGGTGCGGGAGATTTTGGGGCCGATTGGGAGAGGTGGGAGATTTTTAATATAGCCAGCTGCCAACAACAGCGCGGCCCAAAAAAATAAATGGCTCATCATTTCCTGAAGGCCTCCACCGCCCACCGGTCACTTGAAGTCCTTTTGGCATCCCTCAACTATTTTTGCAGTCTAAGTTTAGTCCCTCATGTGTAAAACCGGGTATTGACAATCCCTCAACATCCAATACCGCTTGTTCTTGGTCCCTTGCTGGTTTTGGACGGTGGTTTAGTAGAAAAAAGTCCATTCAACATCCCTTAACTATTGTCGTAGTCCATGGTTAGTCCCTCAACTTCCAAATATGTTTACTTTTAATCCCTTGCTTGTTTTGAGGATGGTTTTGCATAACATGACAATGAATCCACATGTAAATGACTTTCTTCCCCCTCCTCTTCCTTGCTCCCTTCTACCCATTAGTGGTTCGCTCTCTAAGGCCGTTGTCGATAGCCACCCACATAGTCTGTTTTGTACCTATCGTCAGATCCGATCTTGAGCTAGTGGCGCAGCCGACCACACAGCCACCGGGAACAAGGTTATAACTACTCAGCCCAATCACCATGTAGCCCAATAAGTCCGCCTCCACTCGCTACCTGTAATTCTTGATGTGATGATTTGTTTTTTTATTACTACAATGACATCTAACCACATTCGAAAAAAAACTATCTCGCATGTGAAGCCTACCACCATATGTTCCCTAACATGTGGGGCCCATACAACGTCGTGCAAAAACACCACCAGAACAAGAAGGGACCAAAAGTAAACATATTTGGAAGTTGAGGGACTAGCTTTGGACTACGCCAATAGTTAAGAGATGTTGAATGTTCTTTTTCTACTAAACCACCGTCCAAAACCAGCAGGGAACTAAGAACTCAATGCCCGGTTTTACAACAAACGGTATTGGAAGATGAGGGACGGTCAATACCCGATTTTACACATGAGGGACTAAATTTAGACTGCAGTAATAGTTGAGGGATGTTGAAAGGATTTTTTTTCTTAATCAAAAGCGATCGGAAAACTTCTATATAAATTATGAAAACTAGCTCCCCCAGCCACGCAGGCGAAGAAAGAAGATCAGGGACGGCGGCCCATCATTGCGCAGGATCATGCACGATCAGAACGCGGCCCATCTATAGATTGCCCATAGAGTCGTAGTTGTCATTCAACTAGTACAAGTACAACAGTAAACCTTGAGATTAACGAGACAACACATTGTCGAGCACCAGCGTTGAGTTGAAAACTAGAACTATGATGGGTAAATTCTACCACAAAAAATTTAACCACTTAAGCTATGCTCAGCTTGCTCCAACTATTCACGTTGTACTGTACTGTTTGTACCTTTGCATTATTGTTCACGCTACAGAGCCATGACTATAGTCTGAGTATAGTTTTCTTTCTTTCCTTTCTTGTCGAGTATAGGTTTTTTTTCTTTTCTTTTCTTGTCGAGTATAGTTTTTTCTTTCTTTTCTTTTTCTACCCTTCTAGGATCGTAGTCTTTACTTTTCTACTATAACAATGAAGCTAGCACACACTATCTTGTGCGGTTCGTTCAAAAAAAGTAATGTTGTTGTGCATCTAAGTAGTCTTCTTCCTCATCCAGGTTAATTTTAGGAGAGGGAACTATTGCTACAACATTTAATTTAGCTGCTACATTAAGTCCATCAATTTCTATGTTTTTTTAGAGAAGTAATAGAAGATATAACACCCAGGCTAGCAATTCTAGAAACAATATTGGAATCAAATAGAAGGAAAATATGGGCAATTACCTGGTTCAAGTGAATTTTCTTGGCCACCAAATTAATTGCATTTTCTACCATATACTAGAATCAAAGTGTGGTGTTGCCACGCTTCGGCAGGCTGCGCGCCACCACCACCGCCGTCGCCTGCGGAAGGTCGCTACCACCGCGCCATTCAGAGTCGGGCCGGTGTTTGCTAGTAAGCTAAGCATGTAATGTTGGCCCTGTGCTGTCATTGTTTTTGGATAAGCATATAATCATAATGGTACATGATCAGTGATCAATGTGAGGTCACATGTTTTTTTTTGTTGATTAGTAATGTCTTAGTATTCCCTGTTTTGTTTTGGTTGCTCTCTGAGTAAAAGTAAATAGCTAAGTCGACTTCTACCTGTCTCTGCTATTTTGATTGCAGAACAAAAATCTGCACTGTGGTCGGTGGGAATTGAGGTTGTCAAGCTGATAATGTTCATTGGCTGTACCTATACTGAAACCAAGAATTGACAATTAATATCCTGCATATAGAAATACCAGATGCAAGAGTTAGATAGCTACTCGTTCCTGAGAAGACTGATTTTCCATGTTCAATTTCGGAATACCATATAACAGCAAGCGCAATGCTGCAAAGCAAGAACTGAAGCTTGCCCGTGGTGGCTATGGCAATATCTGGCTGCTTGTAAATACTCAACATCTGTTATTTACAACCTAAGAAAGCATTGTACTATCCAATTTGACAATCTCCATGGTGCGCAGATGTTTGCTAAAAGACTAATAATTCCTTGTGAATGAATGCTGAATCCATTGGTAACTCAAAGAGTAATGATGTTCAGAAATTTCAATTTCATATCTATGCCCTTCACCTCGCACGAAACTGGCTGCCATAGTTGCGTCCTTGTCATTGATCGCCTTTACCGCCGGCCCCCAGCGCCACTATCAACCCTCGTCGGCAGCCATTAGCACCTGCGCGTATGAATCTCGCGTGATGCGTTCGTTTGCGTAACAGCCGCCGGCACAGGGAGCTAATCCTAGATTGCGTAAGCACCATTCTTCATTTGGGCCAACATTAGAGTCCAGCCCAACTGAGGGCCCAGTAGTAGCTTGCTTGTTTGAATTTTGAATTGAATTCAAATCACAACGTTCGCAAGCTAGCTTTGGCAAATATAAACCCTAACCTAGCTAGGTGCAGGAAATTAAAAGATTTTTTTTTTTTGCTCTTGGTTGGGGTGAAGAGGACGATGGAGAGGGGCTCTTTTGTATCTCGTCTGGCTGACGAAAATGGAATGGAGCCAGCAGGCTGAAAACTTGGAAAAGATCGGAGTAATGGTCGATGTATTAATTAAATGACAGGAACGTGTAAAGGTGCAGAGTGGTAACCTTTAGGTGCACCTCACCTCTTTGGTTCAAATATTTGTATCACTTTTTCAAAAAGTTTGGAGAAGTAGTACAAATACTCAATCTAAAGAGGTTTAGAGGTGCACCTAACTCTCACCAATTTGCACCCCTAGGAACGTAACTGCAAATCAAAAAAGCTTTTCGCACGGATGGGGTACGGCTGGTTAAGGCCTGTGTATCCTCATATTATCTGCACATGTGTGGTATATACACTAAATATGTTCATTACACACTGATGCAGTGGCGAAGCTAGAACTAGAGCTTAGGGGGGGCTGATGTTGCCTTCTTCCACCTCTAGACCTCTCTTTTTCTCTTCTCTAACATCTTCTTCCTCCTCTAGCCTAGGGGGGGCTTCGGTGAGGCTCTCATGGTGGCACCGGCGGTAGGGGGGGCTCCAGACAACCCCCCCCCCCCCCCGACCCGGTGCTAGATTCGCCACTGCACTGATGAGTGTCCAGAGACGAATACATGAAATTAAAGTTGCTTCGACTGACAAGAGGGAAATGTTGTGTTGCATGCATGCACATACATCGAGACCATCTGTAAGATCACAAGGCAAGCTAACACACACACACACACACCGATCTACCAGATAAAAATGTCCCAATTCCATCATGAGCAATTGGGTATCCTTTGTTACTTTGGTGCACGTTTTTTGGCTTATTAAGAATTCTGCTGTTTGGCAAAAACCTTTGGCTCAATGAGTTAAAGTAAAACTTTTTAATTAATTTATTGATTTGTGACAGCTTACATCATAATACAATAATTATTTCTAGAAGTAGAAGCAATTTCTTTGGAATACATTATGTCTCCATGGTAGAGTACCATGCTAGAGATCTAACCCTGCTCGTCGAATTATAATGCCACTAGATTAATTTCAAACTAGAACTATTTGGAGCACATGTGATTTAAAAATCCACAATAACTTTTATTACACCCACTGACAAAGGATTTGTGCACTCTAAGTGTATTTTATTGTCTACGAAATACACCATTCTCTTTTGATAGTACCATTTCCTCTTGACACAATGAACAATGAAAAAATCCTACTTATCACACATTTAATCATGTCATCAGTAGTCCTTGTAAACAAGAAATTCATTAAGGCCTCAACTTCTTGATGCCTATGTAGCCAATCTCAGTTAGAAGAATGAAGAATCATTAAAAGGATGGATAGTTAGACTGAAATAAGAATATCAAAAGAGAATTTTTTAGATTTGGAAATATGACTATCAAAAGAGATCGGAGGGAGTATGTGACAAAATTAGTCTACATCCCCTTTACTTTATTTAGGAATACATATTTTGCTTTCTATGTTCAGAATTTTCTAGTCAAACTATGATCATACACAATACAAATCAAGTGAAAATTAGCTGAGCTAAAAAAATACTTTAAAGCTGTATTATATGTGTTTCTGAAAACTTGATGAAATAGCACAGTCCCGTATGAGAAATTATAAATTGCATATAGAATTAGATACTATGCATGTAGCAAACTGATACTGACCATGCACTCCGCGTCTCCGCTCGTTGGCCAATTATTGCAGGAAGATCCTCAGCAAACAGAGCCTGTTCCTCTAACCGTCTGTTTGGTTGGAGAGCGGCGGGAGCGGAGCGGAGCCGACCCGACCCGCTCCGCGGCTGTTTGGATGAGGAGCGGCGGGAGCGGAGTGGCTCCCGGGAGAATATACCCGGGAGATGCGGGTTCGCTCCGTCCGTCGAATTTCGAGGGACGGAGCCGCTCCGCTCCTGTTTCTCTTCTCCCGTCTCCTCCCGTTTCCCTTCCGTCTCTCTCCTCTCTCTCTCACCCGTGAGGGCAGCGGCGGACCTCGAGATCGTGAGCTCGCACCCGTGAGGGCGGCGGCAGCGGCGGAGCTCGCGCCCAAGAACCCGCGCACTGAGCTCGCGACGGCGGCGGAGCTCATGCACGGGGGCAGCGGAGCTCGCCCGGAGCTCGCGCGGCGGCGGCGGAGTCCATGGCGGGCGGCAGATCTGCAGTGGTGCGGCAGAGTCCATGGCGGCCCAGACTTCGACGTGGTGCGACGGCGGAGTCCATGGCGGCCCGGACTTCGACGTGGTGCGGCGGACGAGGAGCTGCCACCGGAGACGAACACGGGGCAGCGGAGCTCGCCCGGAGCTCGCGCGCGGCGTAGCCCGTGAGGGCGGCGGCTTCTGATCAGCTCGCTTTGAACGGCTCAAGGAAGAAGAAGATAAGGTAGAGGAAAAAAAGAAAAGGAGTGAGAGTATGACATGTGGGGTCCACTGGTGACAGATGGGGCCCGCACTAACGGTGTTATGTTGTCCTCCATCCCAGATTTTCACTTCTTTCATCCAAACAAAAGTTGGAACGAACTCATCCCCTACTCAAAAACATGAACCAAACTCAGGAGGGGTTGGAGCCGTCTCCAAAACGAGGATCGGCTCCGCTCCGCTCCACTCGCTCTCCAACCAAACACACAGTAAAGTAGTCGCCTCTACCTCAAAGGTGCACATTAGATTTGAGTCTGGAGCTACAGCAATCCGACGTAGCACGTACTGTAGCTATAGGACATCAGAAGTGCTGCTGCCTATTTTTTCTATGCTCGTTTTACTGTTCACCGGTTACTGTAGCGACCGATCTGGTCCATCCATCCAGCATCAGACAGCTCCTGTCTCTTCTACCTCTCTCTAAGGTAGCTTTGTGCTACTTCAGAGGATCTCATTCCCAGCAAACGTTGCAAATCTCGTCTAGTGTGCACAATGTGATCTGAAGTTCCAAACTACTTGATCAGCTTTATTTTTTGCATCGAAATCCGGAAAGATTATTGATAGACATATAAAGTGCAGGAGCCAAAATCACTGGAACAGACCAAGCACGACTATATACGGAGGTGTAGTGAGATGACACTGAAGTGTGTCAATGGGTCAGGACTTGATGGCTAATGCAATATTTTATTTTCTTCTAATAAAAATTCGAAAAAGCTCAAAGCTTTCGCCATCCATCCGTAAAAAAAGTCTCATTTCCATCAAGAGCAATTGGGTATCCTTTGCTACCTTGGTGTAAGTTTTTTGGTTTATTAGGAATCATGTTTGGCAAAACCTTTGGCTCAATGAGTCAAAAAGTAAAACTTTTTATTGATTTGTAACAGTTACGTCATAATACAATTATGTCTAGAAGTAGAAGCAATTTCTTTCGAATACAATATGTCTCCATCAGGGGCGTAGCCAGGATTCAAACATTGGGGGGGCAATTAGCCATAAAGGGGGCCAAATAACTAATTTTTAAGTTAAAATAGACTAATTTTATTGATTTTCACAATGATAATTCATTGTTTTTTGGAGCATTAGGGGGCCGGGGCCAGGCCCCTGCCCCCTGGCTCCGCCCCTGGTCTCCATGGTAGAGTACCATGCTATGGAACTGACACGGTCTTCTGGGTGAGAATTTTGGTGAGATTTCAGAAAACTAAATAGGGCCTAAGAGTAGTACTATTGGAGTTGGCTAAACTATTCTCATATAAATATATAATAATCTTGTTTTACAATTATGCTCAGAGATAATCGATTCCAGTATTTTGTAATAATAAATTGAAGACCTTTATCATATAGTCTCCAGAATAGCAAAAGGATCCTGGTTTGGAAGAACATTGTGTAAAATGTCCAAAATAATATCTGCTCCTCAATAAGCTTATCAGCAGTACTGTTGATGGATGCTCTGGGAAATATCATTATTGGTTGACCAGATTTTCTCACAATAGTATGAACAAAGAAGGTTCGCCAAAAAGAAGGTGGTATAACTGATATATTTGATGAAATGGTATGATAACTTTCAGGGGCTTTTCTTTCGTGTTACAGTTAGAATAAAAGTTAGGTGTGTGTGGTAATATATGATGATCCGGAATGAACAGGCGGATGCATCAGGTTCAACAGGAAATGCAGCGGTTCTCAATTGCAAATAAATTGGAAATTGTCATATGGTGGAGTCCTGCACATAAATAATTAACGTTCCTCTAAAACAGAAGTAACTCCATGTGTCCAGTTTGTTGCAGGGTTAGATGAAGAATGGTGGTCGTTCATTTGCAATATAAATATGCACTAGAAATCTGGACAGGAGCAGGTTTGGACAGATGTGATTGGCTACATTCCTGCAGAACATTGTATTCTATAAGAAATGGCAGGGAGAAAAAATGATAGGTAGAGTTACTGCTAATGAGGGGAGGAGAACAGAGTCGATTAATTGTGTTTAGCCTCACGCCCTCACCTGACAGACAATATCAATAGAACTTACTCTTTTCTTTTGTGCTCGCAATTGCTTGAACCCGTCCACCCAGGTACAAATTCTTGACGAATATCAATACAACGTTGTTTGCTGTTCATAATCCTGAATTCCTGATTCCGACGTTTGTCTGCAATGATCAACGTCTCCGATCCAAACATCGCTGTGTTTGAGGGATCTTAATCTGACTGCTTGTTGATATCAACGCATGCATGTAGCCTGCAGATAAACTCAAATCTTGTAGACCCTTTTCACTGAAACAACGTTTATCACAACAGAGCAGTAGTTCTGAACAAAACATGCATAGAGCCGAAAATTAAACACAACACACTGTTGCAGAATCTGCAGACATATAGCCTTAAGAGCTACTTATATTAATACATCATAGGATTCCGATCGACTCGATTGAAACAAACTCGACTACATGACTCTGACAGCAAACGAACGAAAAACACTACGACTCAGAGAAGCCTTATCTTTGGCTTCAGGCTAAGGTAAAAGCCCTTTACGCAAAGGCATTGAAGCAGCTTCTTAAGAAAACGTCCACGTCCTGAACCCTATCCTAGAAGCAGCCGCCGCCGCCACTTCAAAGACGGGGCTCACCGGCGGCGTCACCGCCCAGGTCCTTGGTGGCAGGAGGTGCCCCAAGTGGCGGCGCGCCCTCCTCCATCGTCGGCGCCAGCACAATTTCCGGCACCAGCGCTGGTGGCTCCCGCGCCGCTTCCATCTCGTTGAGCCTGTCGCGGATGAGCTTGATGCTCTTGTCCACTAGCGGTTTGACGTCGGCGACGACGTCGGGGGGCAGATCCTGGACGCGGCGGCTGCCCACGATGAGGTCGTGGAGGATGATGCGCATGTCCATCTCGCGTTTGGCGGCCCTAAGCCTCTCTACGCGACGGCGCACGATGGCCTCGTACCTCTGCAGGTTGCTCGTGGCGCGCCGCGCGTTGCTGTCAGCGACCCCTTGGATCATGCTGCTGCTGTGGCGAGCCATGTCACAACACAACAGGTAAAATAAAACCCTAGCTAATAGAGGCACAGGAGAAGAAAGTGGCCGCTGGCTGATTGCTCATGGTTGGTGTGAGGAAGACGGGAGAGGGGCTCCTCCTTTTGTAGCCCGTCGGGCTGACGAAAATGGAATGGAGCCTGGCTGAAAACTTGGAAAGTTGTAATGCCTGAGATATGAGATGACAGCAGGATGACTACTGTGCAGATCAAAACAGATTTCTTCTCTCCGGCCGGACGGAATAAAACTTGCTACGCACCTATCCTCATTTTACCTGGACACGTGGTGGTGCACAAAAAATGTTCCTGCTAGCTGCTACATTGACGTGTCAAGAAAATGTTATTATGGAATAAGGTTGCTCTGAATCTCTGAATGCTTTAATTTTCTTCAAAAAAAAAAATCTCTGAATGCATGTGTTGTTGCGCTGCGTGTAAGATCGATGACAATGCAAGGCGAGCTAGCACACACCAATCTACGAAATGACAATGTCCCATTTCCAACCATAAGAAATTGGACATCATGCATTTAGTGTTACCTTGGTGCAAATTTTGGCATAGTTAAAATATAGCGCTACTCATTATTGATAATTGTTTCTAGAAATATAGATGCAGTCTCTACGGAGTAAGTAGCACATAGTATATCTCCATTGCAGCGGAGTGGCCTCTTAATTTTGGATTATGATGCCACCAGATTAAATTCGATCTATAACTATTTTGAAAACAAAATGATTTACAATAATGAGGGCCCATAACTGAAGAACAATGACACATGAACAAAGGACTTGTGCACTGTCGTAAGTGTATTTTAATTTATTGTCTATGTCTATGAAATGTGTGACAAAATTAGTCTACATCTCCTTTACTGCATTTATGAGTTATTTCGTATTCTATGTTCAGTAAGCATTTCTATATAGTCAAACTACTATACACAATACAAATCAAATCAGAGTTACCTGAACTAAAAGGATACTTTAAAGCTGCATTATAATATGTGCTTCTGAAAAACTCAATGAAATAGCACAATATCCTATATGCATGGAAAATTATACAATTGCATAATAAAGAATTAGATATTGTAGTGTCTTGAGAATCTAAGATACTTGGACTGTGTTGTTGATTAAACTAGAGCTGCTTTACAATTGGGATATCTATATACTGTTACCAGTGATTCGGAGGCCCTAAAAAGGTTTTATTTGAAGTGAACCCTTTCTTAACGAATTAATGGGGCAGTCAACAACATTAAAAAATTATGGGAGATAGGTATTTACTATATAACTTTAGTTACTTGGTAGGTGTAAATATTAGATGTACATCTCCTCTTATCTTGATCAAATAAAGGCATTGCATCAACAATTATATATTGAGTCTCACTTGTGACATTTCTTTTCCTTTTCTTGCCATCCCAGTTTCCAGTTCTCCTATTACTAATGCTATTTTTCTTGATGGTTTGATTCAGCAACTAACAATCTTCTAATAACTCATGTTCATGAACTTGGAATTTGTATGACCTCAATTTAATGTTAGAATCATCCCTATAGATTCCAAAGCTATAATATGTAGGAAATATGCTCAGATATAAGTAGGTTTATTTGAGATGCTGGGATCATCTTACAATTAGCTATGATGATATGACTGTTAGAACAAGTGGTACATCCTAACACTTGACAAATCATGGGTTAGTGTACAATCAAAACATTATGCCTGCAATAATGCAGAGACTGCGGCCAAACTTTACATATCAGATATTGGTTCTTCTGGGAGTATGTGTAAGGCCAGTCTCAGTGCAAGGTTTCATCACAATATTACCAATGTTGACATGTAATGTATGAAATGAGATGAAACTGTTACCAATATTGCATGGTTTCATAGAGAGCTTGGAGCATTTAATTTTCGCATAGAGTTGTGATCAAATGTGTCTTGTGATGAAACGATAACATCCTCAGTGCAAATTTCATGGGGAATTCATGGACTTGGTAACTATGCTAGTTGGATTTCATGGTGATGAAACTCTCCTTACCTCTCTCCTCATAATTAGGTTGTCAAATCAGCAAAAAACTAGTGATGTGACGCACAATTTGATGTCATGAAACCTTCTACGAAACTCCCACTGAGACTGGCCTAATGCAACTTTTTTCTTAAGGGCGAATAAAATTAAATCTAGAAAAGTAGGATTGTTAGTGCACTAGAAATTTCTTACTTTTTTCTAACACATTGTTTATGAATGAAACTGCAGTTTATAGAAGTATATAACTCTAGAATGCACTAACCAAACTACAGCTGTTTTAGATATGTGCACCTCTAAAGAATATGAAAATTGTCAAACTTACTTATATATCTTTGTTAAATTTTTCAATAGCCTATAACCAAACTATAATCTTATTTCTATAAAAGTACGGAACAAAGTTGATTATCAGGTGCAAACAATTTAGATTTGTGTTATATGCGTTATGCATAAGCACTAGTAGCAACTTACCTAAAGCTCATGCTTTTCAATAAATAGGTAGAATAAAACCACAATCATATGCACAACAAAAATCAAGTGAGAACCAGCTGAACTAAAATGATACTTTCAAGCTGCATTGTATGTGCTTCTCAAAAAAGTTTGATGAAATAGCACAGTACTGTCATATGAAAAAATTATAAAGTTGATATAGAATTAGATATTATGGTGCTATGAGGATCTAAGATAGTTTTGTCCCGAGTCAAATTCTTTTGATTTAACTGAAATTATATGCAAAAGTGAAAATATTTGTGATACCGAATAAGTGATTGATTTACGCCCTGTTCGCTTGGCTTATCAGCCACCAGCCAGCAGTACTTTTCTCTCTGAACAAACCAGCCACCAGCAACCAGCCAGCAGTACTTTTCTCTCAGAACAAACCAACACCAGCCACCAGCCAAACGAACAGGTGATAGTCATGAAAGATATTTTTGTAATATACCTATTTAATGTAATGCTTATGCTGCCCCAACAATGGTCACGGCTTGTGTGATTGTATCTCTATATCCTTTCTAGTTATGATTATACTTTCAAATGTGATATATATATATATATATGCATGAGTTAATTAATTAATATCGTATATAAAAGCATGTCTAGTTAGCATGGGTAGTATATGCACCATTTTAAATTTGACATAGTTTGTTGTTCTGTCATGATTTGTCTACTGAGTTTTTAGATTAAAATGATTATAAAATTCCTATTATATCTAACAATAGCGTGTGGAGTAGGTGGAGATCGAGGTTGAAGTTGTAGAATTGAAGTTCCTTTCCTTCTTCTAGAACCTTTTTACGGCCAGCTCAGTCATATAATTAGAGTAGTTTATGTTCCTGGAATCTAATTATAATGAATTATAAGGATATAGAGCTCGCAAATTCTATAGTGTAACAAATGATTTAATCATGCAATGTTATTTGGCAAAATCATGGTTTAAGTCTGGTACGTACTCGAGATATAATACAAGCGAGATATAATACCATCTAGAGCTATAAGTCGATGTGTGATACTGGTTTTGATTTCCATGGACATATATACCCGTTATTATCCTTCTGCAATTTTGGTTCAACTGACCATGGATGTCAAAATACTTATGCAAACTAGATACATTTCTACGTTGTCTCAAAATTTCTTCCTACAACATAATATAAATGGTTCATAAGTGCATGCATATATATGAGATGAAGTAATGGCATGTAATGCATCCTATCAACTAGTTTAAATTAAACCCTTTGCTCATTTAGTCGTGATAATAAATTAGCTTAAAGTTGAACTAGATCTGGCTTTTCTGGAAAAAATACTTTGCAAATGGAAGTGGTATATTATGACTTATTTGGTAGAACTAGATAATTTTCCTAACATATGTAATAAATATAGTTCTCTAGTAGGCTAGTACAATATATAATTGGAAATAGAAGTATCATTATTTAATAAAAAATGCAAGATGGTGAAATATTGTTGTCACTGCACAAAAATAGTATATGAATTCCGGGTGTCTTGAATTATGTACCACTAATTACATTGTATATTCTTTGTTTATGAAATTTTATTTTGTGGCCCTAGAATCCGCTAATTGAACTACAACATTATTACATATGTGTGTTCTGATGAGTATGTTGCTTTTGTCCTAAGTACATTCTTGTTGAATTGTTCTGAACAGCTAATAATTATTTCCATCGTTTTAGGCAAATTAATTGTGGTGGGGATCAGAAAATGAAAAATTGGAGTTTGATTGCTGAGTTACAGGCACTTTATTAAAGTTTGTTGTATATAAAGTTAATCAGAATTTGAAAAGTGTGATATATATGAAATTTAAACAGAAGTGGAGTAACTTTGTCTCTTCATGCTTCCTTTTATGAATTAATAGCTAAAAGCATGGTAACCCACAATCCATCAGCACTCCAGTACTCTGAAAGTATTATTTGCTTTACTACTACCATTCTCTCCTCAGAAAATGCTAACGTTCTTATAAGCAAGGTTAAGGCCCTGCTCTTTTGGTTGAAAAGGAACAGTGAAAACACTATTTACCCATCACATCCATCACATCTTCTCTCACAAGAAATAATATTTCAGCACTATTCATTTACAACTTCACTATTCCTTTTCACTCAAAAGAATGGGCCCTAAAATATTTTTTTTAAGTCCTAGTAACTATTTTCATCCACAACAAAACAAAACTGTTTTGTCCATCAATATATATCTTCATTGAGCCATCGATCAAACAAGGACATGGTATGTAATACATGCATTCATTTTGACTCTTTGATTTTTGTGGTTCAATCAACATACACAGTTCTACTACTTGCAATTTGAAGTGCACTCTGCCATGCATGGTTCATGGAAACTAATGATAGCTAATATAACGTACTTTTTACTTGTGTATGTATGTATATAGCTTTTAGAATAGTAGTGTTGCCTGCTGCACCAGTAGTACACTGCACTTCAGTTTCAGGCTTTTCCTACTTCCAAACTCCGGACCCAGCCAACTTCATGTGAGGGGTCAGGGCGAACTAGTCAAGAACCAATCCGAAGGACGCCGAGCTCGTATGGACTGACTGAATAAATGTGTGCAGTGAACGTACTCCTCTGTCCCAAAATATTTACACTTTTTGACTTTTACGTTTCACTATTCGTCTTATTCAGAAAAAAATTGTGAAAATGTTATTTAATTTGCTATGACATGTTTTATCACCAAATATATTTTAAGTATATCATAATTGTTTTTACATTTTTCATAATTTTTTTGAATAAGACGAATGGTCAAACGTGATCTGTAGAAGTCAAAAGGTGCAAATATTTTGGGACGGACTGCAGGCAGCGGCCGGGCAATAATGCTCTCACCCGATCCGGCCCTTGCAAGCTCAAGTAGGCACATCGAATCTCATTATTCTCTATTTGATATTTTGATTTGTCTTCCTAATGCAAGTATTAATTTTTTTCAACACATCAATCTAAAAGAAAAGCAGGACTCTTTCTACAAGAAGAATAGATTGTAATGCACGCGGTTCGGTTCATGATGGATACAACTAAAATATGAAGTCGCATAGTATATATACCTAAAATTTTAGATCAACTAACGTTTTTCGGTTTTTCCGGACAAACTGTGACTGAGTCTCAAAACTATGTTTAATGTTATGAAAATTTAATGCAAGTGATAAACAGTAGATTTTTTTGGGAACATGCATACATTATTCATTGCAAACGTTTATTGCAAGTGATAATTCGTTCCGCCACTGGAGTAGACATAGTTCTTTTTCATTGTAAAGACATTTTGACCTTGTTGATCAAATTCCTTCAAGTTCAATACAAATTTCAATCTTAGATAATCCCTGATGCTTACATCTGTTTTATTCATGTTAATTAAAATTATGTCCCCCTTCAAGTTCAAACTTCAAAGTGATCCCCAAATATCTATGAGGTCCGAATTTGTTTATTAATTAAGATGACGTTTTGCTTTATTTGCACTCTTCTCTCTCTTTTATTCAGTACCTTCTAATTTTTGTGAATCTGCAGCACTATTCATATCATCTGTGTTACAAACTTACCACTTACAAATTCATTGTCAGTCCAATTCCTTTTTTTTTTGTTTGCTATTGACTGTGTCTTTAACTCTTTATTCAAGAGATTGTAGTATTTTTATTTCCCAGTTTATAGCATGCAACACTCTCTTTGCTCACATAATCTATCATCAGTGTGATTTGAAGTTCTGAACTATATATCTGCAAGCCTTCTCTTGACCAGTCTTTTTATGTACCGCAGATCATCAAAGGTTATTGAGTGAATACACTACACATATATAAAGAGTAGTATTATATATTGAGTTGATTAAATTATTCCAAGATAACCACATAAAGGCTTTTGCCATAGTCTCTAGAGAATATATGTGATGATTACCAGGGCAAACATCGGTCTTCAGGTTCAGCAGGAAATGCAACCATTTTCAATTGGCCCCGATTATGAGGATGGAGGTTCTAGATAATTAACTGAAAATTATATCCTATGGAGACTTGCACACGATATCTCCAGTTTCGCGATACAATAATGTAAATATGCAGTACTCCCTCCGTCCCAAAATATAAGGTCTTGTTGACTTTTGCTGATCACGTTTGACCACTCGTCTTATTCAAAAAAATTGTGTAAATATTATTTATTTTGTTATGACATGTTTTATCATCGTGTATATTTGAAGTATATCATAATTGTTTTTATATTTTCATAAATTTTTTGAATAAGACGAGTGCTCAAACGTGATCAGCAAAAGTCAATAAGACCTTATATTTTGGGACGGAGGGAGTAGTAGTCTAGACAGCAGCAGGGTTTATTGCAGGATGTAGTGTACTACGATTGATAGCCTGATAGGTAGAACAGAGATGTGCATGGCTACGTCTCTGCAGAACATTGTGTTCTCAACGACTCATGGCTAACTAGTGGAGGATCGGAGAAGCGGATGGAAGAACTGTCTTTTAACCTTACGGCCCCTTAGCTTCCCTTACCTGACAGAGAATATCAACAGAAGTTTTTCCTTTTGAATCAACGCATGTATAGCCTGTAGATGACCTCAGATCTGCTAGACTCTTTTCATCACTGAACAACGACTACCATTACAGAGTAGTAGTCTGCATAATTAAAACATTGAGCAGAAAACATTGTATATAGCACACCTTTGTTCTAACGACTCAGATCTCGATGACGACGACTCAATACTGAACTGGACTCGACCCTAACCTTAGCACACTGCGATACGAAATCAAACAAAGCAAACGCTATGAGATAGTTTGTAGAAACACTGTAATGCATGCGCCTGACCAGGTAGGCGTGCATTATTATTTCTACCCTTTACATGGGCTTGAAGAAGCTCTCGAGACCGTGCTCCCTGATGAGACGGTCCACGTCCTCAGCTGTGGCCTCGCGACCGCTCCCGTCGTCCACGATGGCGTCTGCCATCTCAAGCAGGAAGCTTCCATTCCGGGGCTCGGCGTTCAGGTCCAGGAGCTCGTCACCAGCAGCATTATTGGCCTGAGGCTTCGGCAGGAGAAATGGAGCGTCATAACCCACCATTGGTGGCTCCTGCAGCGGCGACGCCGGCAAGACCACCACATCAGATAGCACCGGTGCCGGCTCCGGCGCCGGCAGCAGAAGCGGCGCGTCAGCTACAATTGGCGCCACCACCAACTCAGATTGCGGCGGTGCAGGCTCTGGCTCCGGCGCCAGCAGCAGAAGCATCGCATCAGCTATCATTTGTGGATTCTGCGGCTCCAGCGCCGGCGCCACCTCAGATTGCAGCAGTGCTGGCTCTGGCTCCGGTTCCGGATCCGGCTCCAGCAGCAGAAGCGGGGATTCGTCAGCTACCTTTGGCGGCTCCTGCGCCTGCACCTCCACCACTTCAGATTGCGCTGGTGCTGGCACTAGCTCCAGCTCCAGCTCCAGCCGCCGAACCAGATCATCATCTGTCATTTCTGGATCCTCCGGCTCCGGGGACACCACCAGCTCAGATTGCAGCGGTGCTGGCTCCAGCTCCGGCCCCGGCAGCAGAAGCAGCGGCGCATCAGCTATCACTGCTGGTGCCATCGCAAGAGGTGGCACCGTCGGTGGCTCCTCCTCCTCCTCAAGCGGCGGCGGCGGCACCACCATGGCCAGCGCAGATTGCGGTGGTGTCGGCGCGTTCTCCACCACTGGCGGCGCCGCCATAGCAAGTGGCGGCACCATCGGCGGCTCGCGCAAGGACAACGCCATCAACGCCGCCGCAGCTTCCTCCAGCGGCGGCGACGGCGAGAGCTCCGCCTCTCGGGCATCGGCGTACCTGAGAAAGTTGACGCGGTCGGCAGTGACGCTCCTGAACGCGTCCAGCACCGACACGACGGCGGCGGCCAGATCGCGGGGCAGGTCGTCGAAGTCGCGGCGGCGGCCGAGGCTGACGTCGTTGAGGACGAGGTTGACCTCGAGCCTGCGGGAGGTGTCCTTGCAGCTGTCCACCCTCCTCCTCATCTTCTTCACGCGCTGGCGCGCGAAGATCTCGTTGTCCAGCTTGCGCGCATCTTTGAGGGGGGCAGGGAGGTTCCGGTACCTCTGCAGGATCTCCGTGACCTCCGGCACCTCAGGCCAGACCTTGGGCTCGGCCTCGCCGCGGCCGTACACCACCACGGCCGCCTGGACTTGGCAGAGGATGGAGAGGTCGCGCGCCTTGTCGAACAGGGTGGCGCGGCGCTTGCGGAACGCCGCCTGCCGCAGGGCCCTCTCCGCGATCCATTGGATCTTGATTTTCCCACCACGACGAGGCATAGCGCAAGAAACCCTACGACGAGTCGACTGGGGACGATGCACGCAAGAGGGGGGAAGAGAAATCTGTTGTATGTTCTACTAGGTTGGTGTGAGAGCGAAGAGAGAGAGGGGGGGCTCTCCTTCAATAAATTTACAGCTGACCTGCCTCCTCTGACGCAAACGGAAAGGAGTTGGCACCAATTAATTACGCGAATCAAAATGATCACGCGGTAAGGCCTCCGCTAACAACAGTGAGCAGGGTGGAGCTGGGCCGACCCAACAGCCGCTCCATGGGCTTTTTAAACTAGATTTATTGGGCTTCATTTGCTACAGTATTTACATATGATGAAACTCCTCGAATAAGTCCTTTGGAAATGCCTCATCTATTCACGTAGTCCAACTTTCTTCCCTCAGGTGCAAAATTGGTTATGTATCGTCCATCAATTGTTAAATCCGGTTGATTTAGGTCCAAAGGCTGTTTTTTAAGTGGTTTACGCTTAGATGATTGTTTGGAGCACTAGTCCATCAACCCGTGCATTCCGCACGAGCTAATACTTTTATATGATATATAATAAATATTATAATTTATTATTTAGATCAGAGAGAACAATCAATAATATGTTTTTTATTTAAATAGTGTATGATACATTCATTAATAAACATTGGTTGTTATGATTTGGTAGTGAGACCAATTCATTAATAAGCACATTGGCTAAAGATCTTATAACGATAATTCTTTTTATGATTTCAAAATCAGAGAGAGATTACGGGCAAGAGATTAGTTGTGTTACACATGACCGGCAACACAGGATAGTTAGATGATTTTTTTTATTTTATTTGAAGCATAGATATTTAATTATTATGTATGATGTGACTGGTAAGGGCCAGAGATTAGTTGCATCACACATGACCGGCAAAGCAGGATAGTTAGATGATTTTTTTATTTTATTTGAAGCAAAGATATTTATTATTTATGATGTGACGGCAGATCGTTTAGATTTATTTTTTCATAGTGGCATATGCAGTTATTTTCATATATATAGAGGGTTATTTTTAATTCTTCATAATAGCATAGGTGAGTAATTTTAGAAACAAAGTTCTTTTATTTTGAGAATTTTTAAAAAAAATCTCTCATTTTTAAGCGTTCACCTAGGATTCTTATGTGGATTCATGTGAAGACTTCAATAAGTTTTGTCTCTTTTTAGAGCATCCACTTAGGATTCTAGGTGGATTTATGTGGATGCTTCAAAAGAAGTCTCCACTTAGTAACAGTAAGTTTTGTCTCTTTTTAGAGTGTCCATCTAAGATTTCTAAGTGGCTTTGTGTGGAGACTTCAAAATGAGTTTCCAATCAGTAATTGTAAGATGCTGGAGGAAGAATCATCACTATATTGTGCTCTTTGAACCGAGATTAAGTCCACGTTAACGTCGATGATGATTAAGCGAGGTGAGCAATCATGTGCCCATGCCATCGACGTGCGACGCGGAGGTGAGGTCCTCCAGCAAAACCCGCCTGATCCATAGCGAGTCGATCCTCCGCAAGCCCGCATGTACAACTCCAGCTCCCGGCGACCCCGCCAGCCCGGCGCGTGGAGCGCGTACTCCACCATGACGAGCATGGGTGCATGCGGCAGCTAGCGCTAGCGTTTTGGCGGCTGCATCGACGGGGAAGTTGCCCTGCGGCGGTGGCAGCCCGCGGCGACACCTCAAGGCAAGGCAGAGCCGAACATTGTTGTTGACGCTTTTTCACTCAACAACACGGGAGCGCTAGATCGCGCTGCAGTAGAAACTGAACTCGCCGGAGTTCCTGTCTTGACCGGTCTGGCCGGTCAAGTCCACCGGTCTGACCGGTGGGTGTCGGGGTGTCGGTGAAAGCCTACGAACACCGCCTCGGGAGAGACCCCGTCGGAGGTGGTGTGCCTAGGGTTGCTCTGAGATCGGCAGGGCACTCAGAACGTTCTTGATCGCTGTCGAGACAAACAAGGAAAGCAAAGAGGTTGAAAAACTAGGGTTTGAGAGACAAAAGTTATAAAAAGATATGATCGATTAGGTGATAAGTCCTCAACCGGCTGTGGCCCTTTATATTTATAGGGTGGAGAGGTCTTGCCCCGCAAAGAAGTCCTTTACAACTCGAAAATGACCAGAACTCCTCAATTCTATTCGGACTCGGGGTCCACCGGTCAGACCGGTGTGGCCTTTGCCGGATCGGCTACAGGGCATGACCGGTCAGACCGTCCGGGTACACCGATCTGACCGGTGGCGCTAGTCTGATTAGCCTTGTGCCAAATTTGGGTGCGAACAATTGTGGTTGTGGACTCCCGGCCCCGTTGACAGTGACGGCGTCAGTGGCGATTCGTGAAGGGTAGGTAGTACGTCATGAACATTTGCCGTCTCCGGCGCTCTCGTCGTCGAAGTCACGGCGCCCTCGTTGCATTGTCAAAGATGGCCCTGCTCGTGCCGGGAGCGGAAGATGAATCCCGCTCCGGCGACGTGGAGGCTCTCGCAGTCAACTATTCTTAGAGCAGCCGCAGCGTTGTTTTTTTGTGGGCGCTCCAGGGGGAGAGAGAAATATTCTCTGGCTGCCTCCGCTGCAGTGGGCGCTAGGAGGTGTCGCTGCGGAGCCGCGGTAGCTGAGTTTTGCACCGGTCGCTAGGACTTCTGCAGCGACATGATTGGTTGGATAGATGAGAGAGTGGGAAGAAAAGGTACCTCAATGATTTTTTATTCGGTTGGAGCCACATGCAGGAGGAGGCATCACGCTGGACCGCATGTGACTCCGTAGCTCCTCCGTGACGTGTCAGGGCGCTTAACTTTTTTGCTGAACATACGCTGCCCCTGCTCTTATGTGTTCTGCCACGTAAGCAGTAAGCATAAACCACCTTCAAAACAGTTGTTTAGTTTTTGAAAAAAAAAGTCCACGTAAGCGGTAAGCATAAACCACCTTCAAAACAGTTGTTTAGTTTTTGAAAAAAAGTCAAAATTACTACCTCAAGTATAACCAAAATTTGAATAACTTATAACTCCCTAAAGAAGGGTGATCGGTGGGGACCACGTCCATCCAGGGCACAATTCTCTTTTCATAGGGCAATTAACGGTGAATAGATGGCAAATCACACAGAATGTCAGATAAGGAATGAAGCTTGTACCTAGTCTCTATATATATACTTCTAACAAGAATGAAAGTAAGACAAAAACTTAATTCTACTTTTGATGGGGCAGACGCGCGTCTGCCCTCCGCCCCCGTACCCGCGCGTCCGCTCCACCCTCCCCTACCCCGCCGCATATCACGTGCGCGCCGCCATCCGCGTCCTTCTCATGCTAATTTTGCCCCTGATTTGCCGCACCTAAAGGCCAATCAGATTCAGCCGCCCACACCCTCTCCTCCCTCGCGCCCACCACCGCCCCTCCGACTCACGTCCTCCTCCCTCCTCGTGACAATCCTGACGACGCAGTGGGAGCCCGTCTTAACCGACGTGCCCGTAGATGACTTTCGCGCCTTCGTCGTCGACCTCGGCGACCATTGCGTGCTCAAGCAGCTCCGTCCGATCCTCCACCTCCTCACCTCGCCGAAGATCGTCGCTGCGGGGCCAGTCTGCAACCCGGCGCCGCTCGCTCCTGCTCGTGCAAGAGCTGCAGGGTTGGTTCTTGTTGGAGTTCAGGCTTCAGCAAGGTCCGCTTTCTTTTCTCTTATTTCTCTTGTGTTTTGCCCTTGTTTCTATCAGTTCTAGAGCTTAAATAATCTGATTACTTGATTTTGTCTCGCCAATTTTCATTAGATATTTTGTATGCTATAGGGATCCTGGATACCCGGCTGATCTTCGTGTTTCCACAATGATGGCACTGAAATTCTGTCCAGACTATTGTGTCTTGTGAGTACACTTCTCTAAATGTTTTCATGCGATAGGGCCACACATTCCTGCAAGCTGCAGCATAGCAGGTTCCCTGTTATGTAAGAGCTTGATATTTTCATCCTCTGTTGGGTGTCAAATCTATGATATGAAATATTATTTTCGGTGCATTTGAATTTCTAGCATGCCTTCTTCATCAGATTTATTTACTCTTCATGGTGCAATATAATTTTTTACCTTTTGCAATTATCCATTACCATTTAGTATTTGTTTATCCAGTATTTTGTTCTCCGAAGATCAGCTTTTAGTTTCCAGTGCCTGAAACTGAAGACAACTGCCCTACTGAAATTTTAATGTGTGCTCCTTTTCGAAGTATGATCAGCAACTTTCAGTAATCAAAACACCTTTTGATTTATGTTGTTTCCCTGGTACGGTTTTGCTTAAACGTCTCATCTCACGGTGGCAGAGGACTAAACAGATTCGAGCAAAATATTTCACCACTTGACTATAGGCAACTGACAGCCAGAAGACAATTAATCCATATATTTTGCCGCTTCACATGATCAAAGATAAAGTGAGTTGGGTTTTGTCTTGGGAATTATGTAGAACAGGGAGAAATAGGAGGGATGAGGTGAGACGTCCTTCATGTTTGGTTTTGCATGCCTCAAAGTGCATTATAATCAGTATAGAGTGTATAGAAGCAAACTGTGATCTTTATGACTTTGCTTATATGAAGCTGAATGCTTAGGAGAAAAGGCAACGGGGATATGATAACATGTGCTAACCATAAATTTTTTATTACTGCAGGATTTGTTTTGAACACCATAGCAATGTCATTTTCCTTTTGGTTTACTTCTTGGGCCATGTAGAACTAGCAGTTTGCTCTTCTCAGCATTAAATTCATCCAGTAGCCGTTAAATGATTCTACACTCAAGAGTCAGTATGGCTCTCAATGCATTTAAGGAGAATGTTCCTCCTCATGTACATTAGATATTTCACAAGCACTTCTTTTAGTTGCCTTTTCTGGTTTAGTCTTGATTGATTCTTAGTTTTTAGTTAAGTTAAATCTTGCTAATAGCCACATGAGTTAAATGGGTGGCCATTGTTTCTTGGATATGCTGATTAATCCTGATGTTTTGCCAAGCAAAAGGAAACATGCTATACCAATGATTGAGCCACTGCTAACTTTTGTGATATATCTCCCATTGTTTGCATGTCATGAGTTTTTATCTATTATCTTAATACTACAGTGTTAAAAGAAGCCACCACGTTCGCCGAGAGGGTTAGAAATTCCCACGTTAATCCAAAAAAGAAAAGAATATGGACCGTCAGATTTTATGAAGATCCCATGGTCTATAAATTACCACATTAATCTAAAAAAGAAAAGAATATACACCGTCGGATTTTATGAAGATCCAATGATCTAGAAATTACCACATTAATTTTAAAAAGAGAAGATTACACACCATTAGATGTTATGAAGATTCAATGATCTAGATTAATCCAAAAATTCATGTCAAAAATATTATGTAATTTTGTTAGAAAAGGAAGAGAATAAATAATGTACGATGTAGAAAAAGAAAACAACATCAATTCTTTACTTATTTCTCATCTCAACTCTTTACTTATTTCTCATCTCATCTACTTTTCTCTTAAGGAAAAACATCAACGACAGACAAACCAATAGGCCTCTCCTGCTAATCAGACGAAGCAATAGGCCTCTCCCGCTAATCAGATGAAGCAATAGGCCTGTCATCTATGTGTCTAGGAGGATTAGCATTGGATTTTGTTTAATTTTTGTAAGGAAACAATAGGGAGGCAAACAGACGCCCCACGAGAACTGATTACATTGGTCTCTCACGTTAATCAGATAAGTCTGACCATCCATCAAGTAGGCCAATGATATTACAATGACTCAGATCTTAGCATTTTTTCTCATAAGAAAAAAGACTTCAATTTCTATATTAGTTGCACGTTACAATAGAAAACCTGCGTGATACTTGCATGCGTAAGTTTGTATATTATTCTTTTTGGAGATCGCTTTATTAGTATAACATTTGTTTCCTATTGGCCGTAGCTATATTCCAACCAATCCAATCGGTGTCTGTACTATAAATGTCTAGCTCATGTCGATCAATGAAAGTGTTAGGTGCTTTTCCTAATTTTCCTTTAGTTTAATTTCCCCACTTAGAAACAAGGTCGAGAGACACAAAGCTGATACGAGATATTTCCTTCCCTTTTTTGAATATGTATTGCCAAAGTTAATAAAGTGATATAGAAGCACACATTAAGATATAAAGCTACGTGAAGGGCATTGTAACCCAGCAAGCCGATGGCAAAATTGTCTGATCATCAATTAGTAATCCAAAGAAGAGAAGGATATACACCATTGGATTCTATGAAGATCTAATGGTCTGAACTAACTGAAATAGTAGTAAAAAAGCTATATAAATTATCAAATAAATAAAAAATATTATATATACCGTCGAACCCCTATTATAAAGTCATAGATTAAGTTGAATAGACTTTGAAGTCTGTGCAACAAATATTTCATGAAAAAAAATTACACCAAATATTCCATCTAAAAGATTATGTAAAAAATGCTTATATCATTGACTCTCACCGTGCGTGCATGGGAGGAGGAAAAAATTGAGGTTGGTGAAAAAATCAAAAGGAAAAAACAAATTAAAAGCATCTATAGGAGACTAGCAAAATGATTTGCCAAGCCAAATTTTGGTTACTCAACACCAAAATAGTTCTCTAACAAACTAGCCATCCAACTCGCCAAGTAGACCTGATCATGAGCCACCCGATCCGACCCACCTAAAAACACAAGACCTTACCCGACCATATGACGGGTTGCGTATGGGCCATAAAATTGACTCGCAACACAAAAAACCGAGCAAACGTGAAAATTGACGCAAAAATGAGGGTCAACCTGACCCGACCCAAACCAACCATGTCATGGGTCGTGTGCGGGCAACATTTTTTAACCTGAATACCGAAAAACCCGACCCGGCCTGAATGGTTTATAGTCAACCCATCTATCTCCCTTGAAATTGGTCCCTCGCTAGCCAAAGTGACTTACAAGTGTGGGATGATGCGTGGGACCCCATGCCAATGTGTGGAGAGGGAGAGTTTGAAGAGTGGGAATGGAGAGTCTGTTGGAATGAGATGCCTAATCTTGGAGTGGAATATTTATGAAGAGGCAAATGGATAGTCAAACAGAGAGTCGAAAATGAAGAGTCTGTTGGAGATGCTCAGTATAGATCTCAACTCACTGAGAAGAACAAAAATTGCACGCAATGAAAAGAATGCTTTTTGTGCTTGAAGATAAAGGAGGATATGTCGGTGCATGCAACTCAATATTGTTAAAAGAAGCCTCTATGTTTTCTTCGTGGGAGGGCCTAGAGATTCTCATCTTAATTAAAAAAAGAGAAGAATATATACTGTTGAATTTCGTAAAGATCTAACTGTCTAGACTATCTAAAAGAGTCCTGAGGACCAGGTGTGTCCGAGGACCAGTGGAGGGTCACTCCTTAGTGATGAGTGATCGACAACGTTGTGTGGACTGATGCTTGGCTAAGTGTGCAGGTACAGGTTGCGGTTTGACTCGTGTCGGTGCAGGTGAAGAACAAGCGCGAAAGGCCTTAGCCGTGGCGGCCTCCGGGTGATGGAGAGGCAAGTAGGCTTGGTTCGATGGACCCGGTGGCCGATGGGGTCAAGTGCGAGCCGTGCGGTGCAAGACTGGCGGGCTGAAGTCGTGGACATGGGCCGGTGCAAGGTAGCGGATCGAGCCCGAAGCTTGCACGCGGGGTTTGGTGGTTTGCCCACAAAATCATTGGTGGACGGTTTCTTGGTTTGGGCCTCAAAACCAATCCCGGAGGCCCGAGGCGACGGAGACGGTGATCCGGGAGCTTCGGGAAGCTTCGAGGCGGAGGGCATGTGGTGTGATCGCGGGGTTTGCGTCGATGTGAAGTGAAGCCGTGGTGGAAGCGTGTCCGTCCGATGAAGACTTGACCAAAATACCCCTGAGGGGTTGTATCTTCATTTCAAGTTGTAGGGGTAGCATGGTCATTTACCTCCCTCCGTTGGACTTCGTATAAATAGCGGAGAGGTGGATGGCATCTCTCTCTTGGACTCTAGGACTTTCTCCCCTGGTAGATTTCTCTGAACTACTTCTTTTCCCTCTGTATTCCTTAGGCTAGATTCTTGTATAGACTCTGACCTCTGGATGTATGGAAGCATTCGGCGTTGCGGTGATCTCCTAGTCCTTTGTGATTTTTGTGTCATTTTCGGGACTATTTTTGGGGAGTTTCGTTCTTCGCTCGATTCGGGGATTTGAGGGCGTTTTCCTTCGGATTTCTTTGAGGGGATCATGGGTGGATGCCTTGCGCATCTTTGTGTGTGATCTTGACCCCTCAAACGCCGGGGAAGGCCTTCGATTCGTGAGTTTTTGGCCGGAGTTCGAGTTCTTGGTGGAGGTTCGTGTGATCCGCGATTCCCGGCGATTTAGTGGCTTAGAGGTCGAGATTTTTGGGGCATAGCTTCATCTTGTGTTGCTTATCATCTCCCCCAAATCTTGTCTCAAGAGCTTTTGCCGTTTGGGGGATCCGGTGATGGATTTGGAGAGTTGACCTCACGGGGTCGGGCTGTTTCAGCTCTGTCCGAGCCTGGCGGACAGTCCGTACGTCCATTGCGGACAGTCCGCGAGGAGCCTGACAGGTCTGGTGTTCTTCGTGTTCTTCGTGAGTTCTTCCGAGTTCGTGTTTTGATCCGGTGCCACAAGTGGTTTTGGTTGCACGGAGTTCGCGGACGGTCCGGACTGAAGTGGCGGACAGTCCGTGAAGGTGCGGACAGTCCGCGGGTCCCTCGCGAACAGACCGATTTTTCGAGGTGCGTCTCTGGTGGTTCGGGAGGCTTTTTCGTACAGTCCGCGTGGCCTTTGCGGACAGTCCGCCCAGGCCCCACGGACAGTCCGCCGTACACCACGGACAGTCCGCGAGGTCTGTTGTAGACTTGCTCCCTTTGCTTTGATTCTTGTCCTGTGCTTCCGCTCTTTGCTCCTAGGCTTGTCTCTTGATCTTGTAGCCTTGTTTGTGCCTTGTTTGGAGCTTCTTTGGTGTGCACGAGTACTTGGAGTGGCAATCGGGGTTTAGGATGAGTTCGTCCTTCGGGAAGAATTTTTATTGGCTCCCATTCACTCCCCCCTCTCTGGTCGCCTATTCGGTCCTTCAAGTCCATGTCAAATACAATTAATAAATAATTATTTTAGACATTAAAAAATTAGAAAAATCTGCACTTGACAAATTAAAAGAGTTCATGCCAAATAGGATTATTAAACATATAAATTCAAAATTTTAAAAATAGGGAAGTTTGTTCCATGTTGAATAGAATTAATTAATAACTCAATTAGGAATTAAAAAAAAGGAAATTAGCACTTGACAAAGAGTACATGCTCATTTACCATTTAAACTGTGTTTAAACAGACTAAATGTCTGTTTAGGTGAATAGTGGATCGAATACGAGAAGTACAGATGCTGGTAGAAGAGACTTGCACATTGAATACAAGCCACCACACCTGCCTTGTGCAATACCGACCTTGACGAGCCAAGTCCATTGACATGACCCAACATTGAGGAGCACCTTAGTTTTTTCATTTGTGCATTTTTGTTTTGGGGGGGGGGGGACACAACACTTCTAGGAGAAATAGGAGAGGCAGGGAGGGAAGGAGGAAGAGAAAGAGTGAATAATTCATAGTGCAATACTAGCCATCTAAAAGTTACAAAAGAACATCGAGGGTAGTGTGAGTGAGATAGCGAACAACCATGAGGGCTTGGAATTCCTGCTATGCTTAGATACATGTCGGAGTGTGGCGGTTTATGAGGTCATGGATTAGGTGTACCGGTGAGAGGCTGTGGGCTGTGGCAATAACACGTATGGACGCCAAGATGAGAAGATGAATCCCTCGATGCCTGAATTTTGCAGGAAGAAGCATCCCTTGATGCCACTCTACCAATTTTTGGATAACTCATTTATGTGCTATGCTAACCACAAAAATTGACTAGGGGTTGAAGGACCGATTAGGCGAACCAGAGAGGGGGGGAGTGAATGGGAGCCGATAAAAATTCTTCTCGAAGGAGATGAGAACTCCAACAAGACGAACACGGCTTCCAAATCACGTCTCCGACTCAACTACCCAAGTTGCCCAAGACCACGCAGCCACTGGAGTGCTACTGGTCCTAGGAACCAACAACCACCTTCACGAACTCGAGAACGCAGCGGAAACAGCAACTCGAGCGTTACTGACCTACACCGGTCAGGCCGGTGAGCACCACCGGTCAGACCGGTCCCTGCTGGTACAACCTGGGAACTTCCACAGAAGGCCTCTACACCGGTCAGGCCGGTGTAGCTCACCGGTCAGACCGGTTCAAGCCAGGAAACCCCAAATCTACCAAACAGGCCTACCGAGCTCCAAACAGATCCAAACTCGAAACAGCAGCACCACGGAACAACAACGAACTCGCCCAGACGTTCACCCGAGGCAAAACCCACAGAGCCTCTACACCGGTCAGACCGGTGAGCTGCACCGGTCAGACCGGTCAGGCTGGGCCGCTCGGGGATGAACAGCACCCGCGGGTCAACTCCCCCAAGTCCAACTCCCGATCTCCCGAATCGCTCCACGGATTTGTGCAAGACTTTGGGGATAGTAGGAACACCTCATGGGCACTCCATAGCCAAGATTTGGTCCACCAAAACTTGCTAAATCAAGAGGAATCGAAGAAATCTCACCAAGAACGCCTCTAACCCTAGAGCCACGAAAACCCCAAAATCGAGCCCCTTTACTCACTGATTTGGGAGGGGAATCAAAGGGAAAAGAACCACGAAGGGTTCATGCATACATCCCCCACCAAATCCCAAAGAGAAAGGTCTCGAAATCGCTCCAAGAAAATCGCCAAGAAAGGGCTCCGAAAATCACCAAAAAGGAGAAACGGGAAAGACACATCCAAGCCTTGAGGAACCACGCCGAATCATCTATACATACCAAAGAGGTTCATACAAGGTCTAGCTTGCCGCCCGATCATCCTTCCCTCTCACAAGATCTCACCATGAAGCTCTCAAGCTAGTCCTAAGAAAATCCTAAGGAAAATAGGAAGAGAAAATAGGAAAGCAAATGAGCTAGGGTTCCAAGAGATGGCTGCCATCCTCTCACCACTTGGTTTATATGGAGGCAATCGAAAGACGAAAATACCCTTATTAGCTAACTAGGGATACATGCCCCTCAAGGGCGAATTCGGAAATCTTTGTCTTCGCTCCATTGGACGGATGCCCAGCGACCGCAAACTTGCTTAGCCTCGACGCAAGCCTTGCGATACCGACGCGTGTCCTCCGCTTCGAAGATTCCGGACTGCGTCGTCGCACACCGGTCAGACCGGTGCTCCTCACCGGTCAGACCGGTACCCACCGGTCAGACCGGTCAGACCCACCGGTCAGACCGGTCTGGAGCTGTTGCACCTCCGTCTTCGGTTCTTCGGTCTTGGCTTTGTGGATCAACCAAGGAACCCAGTGATTTTCTGGTGAACCACCGGAAACCCCGCGAACTCGGTGTAGCCTCCGCCAATCACCACTCATGACTCGGCTCCCACGTAGTCCCGGCTCGACCTTGGTTTTGAGGCTCAACCAAGAAACTGTCCACGACTTCATCTTGCCGTTCTTGTCACCATGCGGCCCGCACTTGACCCCGCTGGCCACCGGGTCCCTCGAACCAAGCCTACTTATCTTCTCCACACCTGGAGGCCTCACCGGCAACGACCTTTCGCGCTTGTTCTTCACCTGCACCTGCACCAGTCAAGCCGCAACCTGCACCTGCAATACTTAGCCAAGAATCAGTCCACACCACGTTGTCAATCACTCATCACACCAGGAAGCGACCATCCAGCGATCCTCGAACCACACCTGGCTCTCAATCTCCCCCTTGATGAGTGCATTGACAACACACACGTTTTGGTAACCAAGAGAAAAGGAAAATAAAAGAAACGACTAAAAGAAACTCCAACAAGCGATCGAAAGCCAAAGAAAAGGCAAAGAGCAAGATCACTTGAAGAAGACAAGTCCCGGACCCCTTAGGCAAGGGCAACGGCTCGACACATCCGAGACAAAACATGCTCAAGCAAAGAGCACAAACCATCAAACCAAAGCTCGAAAACCACAAAGAGCTCCCCCTGCACACATGCAAGCTCCCCCTGAACCAATGCAACTCCCCCTGGACGAATGCATGCAAACCACCTCGCAAAACAGAGCAGCTGCTTCAGCTTTGCTCTGGCCGGTCAGACCGGTCACCCTCACCGGTCAGACCGGTGGACAAGATCGTCCAGCACCTGGGAACTACACCGGTCAGACCGGTGTACCTCACCGGTCAGGCCGATGCCACCTGGGAAACTGCCAGAGCTCAAAAATAGCTCGAAACCACTTGGAAACCTTCTAAATACATGCAGCAAGCCAAAAGATACTCAAACTTCTCCCCCTTGTTGACAATGCATGAATCAAGCCAAAAATGCAAAAAATGCAACCTAGAGCTTCTCAAATAGACAAAATTCAACAAAGGATGCAACACATGTCCAAATGAGCAAGTTAGATACTCTATAGCTTCGTAATGACATCAACTACAAGATCACCAAGTTTCACAACCATTGGGCGAAGCTAAGATAGAATTGAGCAATTTTGCGAAAAATCACCCTCTCATGAGCAAAGTCCTAAACATGAGCAAAACATGTCAAAATGGCAAAGCCACACAAACTTCATGCTAGGACAACCATTCTAAGCATAAGACCATCATAAACACCCACAAGCACCTCATGTCATGTCAAAGCCACCGAGCCATGTGCCTACTTCTATATATGAGACTTCTCATTGGTAGGCATCATGCAACGGTTTAGCACCCAAAGCAAATTTAAAATTAGCACATATGATATGGGAGTACATTTTTCAAGCAATTTACATTTCATTTTCAGATTTATAAATGGTACATGAAATGTCTTTGCTACAAAAATGAACTTATGCCCCTCCACAAGATGAAGCATGGGGGCTAAACATTCATGATGGCAAATGAGCCTTTGGCCCCATATGATCAAAATAAGCTATCCAACCACAAATTAAGCATAGCCAAGCCACAAAAACATGTCAAGATCATGTAAAGGCATTTACTCACAAGAGAGCATACATATGAAATTTTTCAAAAACATAGCCATCAACCATGGATATAAACCAAGATTATCAAGAGCTAAGCCAAACTAACCATAGCTTACCAAATTAGCTCACAAAGACATATATATCATTACATGGTGAACAATGTATATAGGAGAAGCCTTTCCTAAACAATGCATATGATACAAAATGCATGCAACCTAAGATACAAAGATGCCTATACATCATGTTACATATGCCATGCCGAATGCAAGAAATGCACGAAGGAAAGCTATACATATGCTACAAAGGAGCTCCCACACGCCAACTTAAGAAATCAAACAAACACCAAGCTCCCCCCGCAAACGAGTGAAAGTTGCTTGATGTAGGGGTTTGGTGAAAATATCGGCTAGTTGGTCATGTGTGGGTACATGGATCAAAGTTATCTTCCCTTTCTCTACGTTGTCTCTCAAGAAATGATACCTCACTTCTATGTGCTTGGTTTTGGAATGAAGCACTAGGTTCTTCGCAACACTTATGGCACTGGTGCTATCACATTGAAGTGGGACATGGGTATACTCCTCACCAAAGTCACTCATGGTGTATGTGATCCAAAGGAGCTGAGAGCAACAACTAGCTGCAGCCACATACTCTGCCTCGGTAGTGGATTGAGCAACACTCGACTGTTTGCGGGAAGACCAAGACACCAAAGAAGAACCTAAGAACTGGCAAGTCCCAGAAGTGGACTTCCTATCCAACCGACACCCGGCAAAATCCACGTCTGAAAATCCATGAAGTGCCAAAGAAGAAGACGCAGAGTACCAAAGGCCGAAGTCGGGAGTGTGTCGCAAATACCTGAAAATGCGCTTGACTGCTTGCCGATGCGAAGTCCTCGGAGACGCTTGAAAACGAGCGCACAGACATACCGAGAATTGGATGTCCGGCCTCGTCGCCGTCAAGTAGAGGAGTGACCCGATCATGCTCCGGTACTCCTTCTGGTCCACATGTTCACCTTCCTCGTCCGCATCAAGAGCTGTAGTCGTACTCATAGGCATCGCCATGGCCTTGGAGTCCTCCATCTTGAACTTCCTCACAATGTCCTTGGTGTACTTAACTTGGTGCACAAATGTTCCTTCCTTTGATTGCTTGATTTGTAGCCCGAGGAAGAACAGCAACTCGCCCATCATGCTCATCTCAAATTCCCTGCTCATGTCTTCTGCAAACCTTGCAACAAGAGAGTTAGACGAGCCACCAAAGACAATATCATCCACGTATACCTGCACAATCAGGATATCTCTGCCCTGCCTGAGGAGAAACAAGGTCTGATCGACCTTCCCCATCTCAAACCCTCTCTCAAACAGGAACCCCCTCAACCTACCATACCAAGCTCTAGGCGCCTGCTTCAACCCATACAGCACCTTCCTCAACTTGTACACCCGGTGGGGGTACTTCTCACTCTCAAACCCCGGTGGTTGCCTCACAAATACTTCTTCCTCCAGCACACCGTTCAGGAAAGCACTCTTCACATCCATCTGGTACAACTTGAACCCTTTAGCCACGGAAAAGGCTAGAAGGATCCTGATCGCCTCCAAACGAGCTACAGGAGCGAAAGTCTCCTCGTAGTCGATCCCCTCTTTCTGACTGTACCCCTGAGCAACAAGTCTTGACTTGTTCCTCACCACTTCTCCTTTCTCTCCCTCTTTATTTTTCCACACTCATTTTGTCCCAATCGGCTTACACCCTGGAGGAGGGTCAACCAATACCCAAACTTGGTTCCTCTCAAAATTCTCTAACTCCTCATGCATCGAGTCAACCCAATTATGATCAGCTAACGCGTGTCCAATGTCTTTGGGCTCAAAGGTGGCAACAAAAGCAGCATGAGCGAAATGAGAATTGTTCCGAACCCTCGACCGTGTAGTACGTTCATTCATGTCACCAATGATTCTCGAAGCTGGGTGATCCACTTGCACTCGCCGGGGAGGTTCTCGCCTTGATGCTACCTCCCCCTCAACAGCAGCTTCGCCTTGATCTGGGTTTGTCGTTGTAGGTGTGGGAGAGGGCCCGTTCACGATCGTCGTCGAAGTAGTAAGTACATGTTCAACTGCGGGCACCACACCGCCATCTTCGTCATCTCCATGTTCATGCTCCTCCTCCTGAAAGATCTCCTCGCCAAGTTCGTCGTCACCTGCACACTCAAAAACAAGCTGACTACGTGGCTGTGTCTCATCGAAGGTTACCTCGCAAGTCTCCACGATTTGGTTAGTTTCAAGATTGAGCGCACGAAATGCTCTAGAATGAAAAGCATAACCAAAGAAAATGCCATCGACAGACCTAGCCTCGAACTTGTCCAACTTCTTCCCTTTCTTCAGAATGAAGTATTTACAACCAAAGACATGGAAGTGACTCACCTTGGGTGTGCGACCGTGCATCAACTCGTAACAGGTTTTATTCTTATGAACCCTGAGGTAGATCCTGTTCGACACATAGCACGCGGTATTGACCGCCTCAGCCCAGAACCTTCTCGGAGTCCTATGCTCGTCGAGCATCGTCCGAGCCATCTCGCACAAGGTCCTGTTTTTCCTTTCCACAACACCATTCTGGGGAGGCGTATACGGACTCGAAAACTGGTGTTCAAGACCCAAGTCATGGCAAAAGGTTTCGAAGCGAGAGTTTTTGAATTCCGAGCCATTGTCACTGCGGATCGCTCGTATGGCATCTCCGTGCCTCTCGTTTCTTAACCTCAAGACAAGATCTCGAACAAAACCAAATGTCTCCCCTTTCTCCTCAAGAAAGAACACCCACGCATACCGAGAGTAGTCGTCCACCACAACAAGGACATACCACTTCCCACCCGCAGATCGCACACGAGCTGGGCCAACAAGGTCCATATGGAGCAGCTCGCATGGACGCTCAGTCATCACATCGGTGAGAGGCGGGTGAGAAGAGGCTACCATCTTGGCATGCCTACACGGCGCACAAACCAACTCTTTCTCAAACCTCAACCGTGGCAATCCTCGGACCAAATTGAGTTTACTCAAGCGAGACAAAAGATCAAAGCTCAAGTGACCCAACTTCCTATGCCACTTCCACAACTCACTCGAAGAACCAGCCAAAAAGCAACGCTCCACACCAGAAGACTGAGAGAAATCAGCTCGGAACACTTGACCCTCGGGAACGACCATGCAAACAAGGTCCCCTCGAGAATCTAAAATCCGAGAACCACCAGGTCGAAACAACACCTCAAAGCCCTCATCCAACAATTGGGACACAGAAAGCAAATTGAACCCCAGCGATTGAACAAGAGCAACACGCCTGAGAGTGACCTTGTCACTTACCTTGATCTCACCTTCTGATAGCACATGCCCTCGCCCATTGTCCCCAAAGGTGATGTATGTCCTGGACACCACCGGGACAAGACTTGAGAACCACCCCTTGTCTCCGGTCATATGCCTCGAGCAACCGGAGTCAATCAACCAAACGTTCCTCAAGTCTCCCACCTGAAATTCAAAAGCGAGCACGTGAGTGAACAAACGACTCAGCACTGGGGTTAGTACCAAAAGAGTAAAACCAGTGCCGAGCCATTTGCTCCAAAGTGGGGTTAGCACAAATCAAATCATCACGCCTATCAAAGCTACCACCACGAACACCACCACGGTAACCACTACGAGGGAACCAACCCTCTCTAGCTGGAGGAGGACGAAAGCCATGAAAGGAAAACCGTGGATCGTTCCTCCTCTCCATCTCAAAGCTACGACTCCTCCCACCCCCGTATTGAGCACGAGGTGGAGAACGCCTAGCAAACTGACCACTTGCAAACTTTCCAGACCAACCACCAGAACCACGACCACCAGAACCAAACCGAGCATCCTCACGAGCACGAAACACAACTCGCTGTCTGCCCAGACCTGCACCGGTCTGACCGGTGTAGTGCACCGGTCTGACCGGTGTAGCTCGGCCAGCAGCACCACCTGCAGCCTTCCAGTCTCCCCAAGCCGGAACCGTCCTCACAATCGCCTTGGCCCTGGGCATCTGCATACGAGGCTCAGGTACACCATTAGAGGGGTGGTACCTGTCCTTGTTAGCCCACTCTCTAGCCATTCTCTCCTCGCGCTTCCTCTTGAAGCAAAACTCATCCTTGTGACCATCTCTCCCACAATACCCACAATGGAACTTTATGGGCTGTGGCTTACGCTTAGGCTTGGGTTGTGGCTGCACATTCGGTTTCTCACCCTTCTTCTCTCCTTCCTCACCTCCCTTTGGGCTCACAAACTTCACCGGTTTCTGGAAATCATTTGTTGGGTGAGGGAATATGGGTGGATCTGGAGTAGTGTCAAGTTTGTTTCTGAGATGGTTAGGCTTGGGCTCAAACTTGTTCTTGTATCTGTTTGGTGGTGGGATAGGAATCTCTCCAACTCTCTCAACTCCCTCACCACTGTTCTCTCCAAGCTTGTCAGCCCCAAGTGCCTGACCATCATAGCGTTTGAAAGCCGCTATCATGATACCAAGCTGAGGCTCCTGACCCGACAACCAGCTCATACATTTCCTCAGCTCATCATTCTCATCCTGCAAGCGATCAACATAATGTGCAAGCTCCAAATTCTTAACCGCATACAATTCACAAGTAGAGCAAGAAGTGGGAATAGGCTCTTTCAACTTAGTCTCAAGCGAAACAGTGTAAGCATGCATCTCATCAATCTTTCCATGCAAAACAGGGCAAGAAGTACAAGCACCTAGCAAAGCAGGTCTAGACTTAAGCTCAGCCACTTCAACCCTAAGCATATCTAGTTCATCACAAGTAGAAGCATGCTTATCCTTAAGAGCAGTAAGATCAGCTAGGTACACAGAGACCACAGGAGAAGCCTTAAGCGAATCAATCTCAAGCTTAGCATCTAGGTTCTGGGTTTCTAGCTCAGCCACACGGTTCCTAGCATCTTCTAGTGAGGCCCTAAGCTCTTTCCTAATCTTCTTGGCCTCTCTAAGCATGTGATCGCGGTTATCAAGCAAGTCAACCAACTCATCATTCTCCTTGCGCAAAGAAGAGAGCTCATCACATACCTCATCCTCGGAGTCGGAGTCCGAGTCACTCTGGTGGCTCTTCTTGCTGCCGGAGCTACGAGCCATGCCGCAGAAGCCATCTCCCGCGAAGCAACTCAACCCACTCAAGTTCCTGGATGACTTCTTGTTCTTGCGCCGATCACCTTCATCTTCACTGCTACTCGAGCTCGAGGAAGAGTAGGCGGAGCTGGAGTCGACGTCGCTCGCTCCGACCATCGCTCGGGCCTTCCTGCTGCGGCCGTCCTTCTTCCTCGACCGTCGCTCGTCCTTGTGCTTGTTCTTGTGCTTGTGATCGCGCCTCGATCGGTACTTGCCATCCTTGCTCGATCGGTGCCTGTAACCGTCCTTGTAGCCGTCCTTGTTCTCCATCTTCTCCGGGTAGTCGGCGACGAAGTGTCCTGGCTTGCCGCACTGAAAGCACGTCCGTGCTGTCCTCCTCGTGTTCACCCGGTTCTCGTGCAGCCTCTCGAACCGCCTAGTCAGCAACGCCAGCTCGTCCTCTCCAAGCACGTCGAACTCCTCGTCTGGCAAAGACATCAAAGAAGACAGAGAGTACATCCTGGAGGATGCGTTAGCGTTAGACTTAGCTCCTTTGCCACCGACGAGAGCGAGACTATGAGAATCAGTCGGGCTCTCGATCTTGGCTGTCATACCACGGTCCAACTCAGCCGACTTGAGCTTCGAGAACAGCTCGTTCACCGTCAAGGTGTCATACTTCTCGGACTCAACAATAGCCTCAAACTTCCCGTCCCATACGGTACGATCCAACGAGTGCAAGAGCTTCACGGCTCTATCATGATCATCGTATGGGAGCACATCCACATTGGCTCTCATGTTGTTTACAACGACCGTAAACCGCTGGAAAAGGGCATCGACGGACTCACCGGGGAGATGAGTGAAGTTCTCGTACTCTCTCTGGTAAGTCGCGTACATCCGAGCCTGAACCTGAGCATTCCCAGCATGAGCATCCTTCAACTGCTCCCAAATCCTACAAGCTAAGTCCTCTGTCTGAACCCGATCGAATTCAGGCTGACACAGAGCACGAAACAAGTAGTCGACAGCCTTGTTGTTGGCTTCGAACATATCCCTCGATCCTAGAGCAGGGAAGTTCATCGGATGAACATAAGCTGTGTTCACCATGACATCCCAAAGGATCTGACCCTTTCCGGGGAGGAACGCTGCCATCCGCCTCTGCCACATTTGGTAGTTCTTCCCATCAAAGTGCGGAGGACCCGAACCCCATTCCTGGTACGCCATCTTTGGATCTTAGACTGGTAAGAGTCAATGAAGACCCGAACCTGCTCTGATACCAATTGAAGGACCGATTAGGCGAACCAAAGAGGGGGGGAGTGAATGGGAGCCGATAAAAATTCTTCTCGAAGGAGAATAGGGAAAGACACATCCAAGCCTTGAGGAACCACGCCGAATCATCTATACATACCAAAGAGGTTCATACAAGGTCTAGCTTGCCGCCCAATCATCCTTCCCTCTCACAAGATCTCACCATGAAGCTCTCAAGCTAGTCCTAAGAAAATCCTAAGGAAAATAGGAAGAGAAAATAGGAAAGCAAATGAGCTAGGGTTCCAAGAGATGGCTACCATCCTCTCACCACTTGGTTTATATGGAGGCAACCGAAAGACGAAAATACCCTTACTAGCTAACTAGGGATACATGCCCCTCAAGGGCGAATTCGGAAATCTTTGTCTTCGCTCCATCGGACGGATGCCCAGCGACCGCAAACTTGCTTAGCCTCGACGCAAGCCTTGCGATCCCGACGTGTGTCCTCCGCTTCGAAGATTCCGGACTGCGTCGTCGCACACCGGTCAGACCGGTGCTCCTCACCGGTCAAACCGGTACCCACCGGTCAGACCGGTCAGACCCACCGGTCAGACCGGTCTGGAGCTGCTGCACCTCCGTCTTCGGTTCTTCGGTCTTGGCTTTGTGGATCAACCAAGGAACCCAGTGATTTTCTGGTGAACCACCGGAAACCCCGCGAACTCGGTGTAGCCTCCGCCAATCACCACTCATGACTCGGCTCCCACGTAGTCCCGGCTCGACCTTGGTTTTGAGGCTCAACCAAGAAACCGTCCACGACTTCATCTTGCCGTTCTTGCCACCATGCGGCCCGCACTTGACCCCGTTGGCCACCGGGTCCCTCGAACCAAGCCTACTTGTCTTCTCCACACCTGGAGGCCTCACCGGCAACGACCTTTCGCGCTTGTTCTTCACCTGCACCTGCACCAGTCAAGCCGCAACCTGCACCTGCAATACTTAGCCAAGAATCAGTCCACACCACGTTGTCAATCACTCATCACACCAGGAAGCGACCATCCACCGGTCCTCGAACCACACCTGGCTCTCAGGGGTGGCGTCCATTTTATGAAGTTAGCAACTCTAAAGTCTACAATAAGGTAAGGGGTGCATACAAGGCTGTAGCAACTGGAGTTTGCGGAACAAAGAAAAAAATATAAGATTTGGATATGATAAGAACTAATAGAAAAGTCAAGGCTCATTAAAGTTTTGATTCAAACTCAAAATTAAATTCTGATTATTATCAACAATAACCTTGATCTACTTTTAAAAATTCAAGGAAATTTTCACCTTAACACATACTCTCAAACAAATATACATCTCTTGTTGTCAACAATTAGGAAAATAAATCCATGTTAAAAGTGTAACAATATTTATTACCTAAAGTATTATTAAGTTTTCTCTTAGACCCATCTTGCAAAAAGAATATGGTGATAATCAAAAGCGTAGCTGATAGCTTTGAATAGACCACGAGAACAAAACAATCACAACCACATGACTAAATTAGAGTAAATTAGAGACATTTGAATATTTTATTTTAAACTAAAAGAAACCTAAATGGTAGGCTAAAATTGCTAGCCACCCGCACTATTTGTGTGGGCCAACCTACTAGTTCTTCTATGTTTCAGTGTTTTTGTTGCCTTGCATATTGGGTGTCAATTTGACAGGAAAAGATCTTATGGAGTTTATCCAGCAGGTACCAACCACTATCCTATCATGTGCAACTTAAAATTCTCGTCCTTATCGTTTACTCTTAAAAAACAGGTCTACAAGTGAATGCGTCTTATATTATTTTCATCTTATATAATTTGTAACAAAATTTTTATGTGAATATCATATTATATTTACTATTTCATCCAACTTGATGAGACTGATGGGTTGTCAACTATGTCCATGCATTTCTCAATGTTCTTAACTTCAAAGCTCCCAGTGCCAGAGGTTACTACTTATATGCAAACATCTCTGTCCTACATACAGGATGCTATTAAGATGCGGCGCAACTTTATCATCGATCTTTTGGCGCGTGAAGCAAATGTCTGGAAGAAAAACCTATCTGCCATTGTTAAACATTATCTCTCGCGCATCAAAGGAAGAACAGTAGGATAGATTGGGCGGCCAAAAGATGGGCTGAGTTCGTATTGTCCGGCTAAATTCAGAGTTGGATTGCTCATCCGTAGTGGTGATGAATGCCAAATATTATTTGGAAATTAGTCATGTCGTTATACTTTAGCAAGTTGGTTGAGATAAAAAAAACATCAAAAATCGTGCTTATGTTATTATTATTGTTATAAAACTCATTGGAACGTCATTTGTCTTGCACATGTTACTCATTGCAAGATTGAATCACTTAATTTTACTTTGTTTCAGTAAATATATCTCATCATTAAAACATTTAAATTTGTATACTAAGATTGTATTGCCCGTAGCAACGCACGAGCACGAACCTAGTGTCAAATAAGAAAGGAAAAAAATTTCAAGGCCAAGATAAGAGGGAAAGTAGGGTGCCCACCAGGCGCATGAGCACCTCTGTGTGCCCCACCCCGGATAGTTGCCATCTGTATTTGCATTGGATGACCCTGAGCTTAAAATTTTCCTCCATTAAGACTCTTTTTAGTTCTCCAAAGTTTTTTACCAAAATTCTCATCTAGAAGACCGTGTCAATTCATTTTTTCTCTCTGCGCACGCGGTCTAATACAAAAAATTTCACCCACTTTTCACCAACTAAACGCAACCTAAATGTCTGCATGACCCATGAATTAACCACACACTCCCTAAGGGCAGTCCCAATGCGACATTGATGATAGTTTCTATCTATCTTAATTATCTTGATAACTGAGTACTTTGCTGATGTGGCAGTAGTTTTAATATGGAGAGAGAAGAAAAAATGTGGAAACCGTTTCCTCCGAAGGAAACTAGGTCTTCGCTCGCACCGATGCGTGAAGAAATCGCAGAATCAGCCATGGGGAGACCCAGGTCGTTTCTTCAACCTCCCGCCTGGATCCCGTGCGCCCCGCTAACTTTCCTCGCGTGCTCAGGTTCCTTCCCTTCCCGCGCGCCACTGCTCCCTGTTCCAGGCCGCGCGCGTATACTTGTTGCTCGTTCTTCTCTTCGCCTCCGTATACGCCCATGCGCATGAGCCAGGCTCGACCGTCGTCGCAAGACAAGATTAGTGGCTCATGATCTTTCTCTGGCCCTCCTCTCTATCCCCGTGCCCTCAGTTTTAGAAATGGAGGCTGGAGTCACCGTCGGGTGAAGCTGCAGGAGCTAGCCATGGCGGATGGGCAAGTGTTCTACTCCTATGTCTGAAGCATTTCTCTGTCCTTGCTCCCTGCTTGTACACCAGCTGCAGCACGTGGCCAGTTGGCCACACCCCTTCAGTAATCGCGGTTCTGGAAATATATGACCAGGGAAGTGTACTGGTTGACACTTTTTAAAAGGAGATGGAAGTGTATTTGCTCCCTTGTATTCTTGTCTTTTGGACAGCATGTGTTATACAGAATAATTTGCCACAATTGACCTATCTCATTTGTGTACTGTATTTAAGTTATTCTCTAGATGGTGATTAATATAGAAATCATTGGTTGGAGAGGATGGTTTCTACTGACATTAACTCTTCTTTTTTTCTCTTGGAAACTACTCCAAGAAACTTACCATTGGGACTGACCTAATTTTTCAATGAGTAGGCACACACGAGATGTGAGGGCGCACGGAAGCGCTCGTGCACCCGGGGCTTGTTTGGATGGCGCCTGCCAGGCAACTTGCCGGTCAGGCAGCAACATCCAGCCGCAGGCGATCGAAATCGGACGCCTGGGAGAGCTGACTGCGCCAGGCAGCTTTGCCAGGGCTGCAACCAAAGTAGCCCTCGGTGCGTACTGAAGCCAGCAAATTTTCTAGAGCCAAATAGGAATAATCTCCTCTATCAATCGTCCTGCCTGGGCATCATACATATGTTCTCTGTCACCAAGTCACCATAACAAACCAAGTCACTTCTCTTGTCTTTTGTGCAAGAAAAAACAACAGAAGCTAGCAGCCCATGAGCTCTTGAGTCTTGTCGATCTATGCAAGGATGCAGCACATGCTCTCCGTCTGTTGCGCGCCATTGACCTGGCCCGAATGCCAAGGATACAACACTTGCTGTCGCATCAACAGATAGATTCTCTCAAATTATTTTCAGCTCCAGCGCCTCTCATGGTCCAATAATGTACTAGATTTTGATCAAGTCAACTGTGCATATATGGTAGATGAGCCACGCTTCGCCAGCGCCGCCGGTCTCGCCGTCGCCTCAATCCGGCCGCCCCCCGCGCGGCCGGCCGGGGATGCCTCCACGCACGTGCACGCCATGTGTTCGTTCTCGACTAGATCGTGTATGCTAACATACTACCTATATAACATGCTCGCTACACCGAGGACGGCGGCGGCCGCGTGCTCGATCCTTCGATCGTGACCGCCAATTGTCAACGATGGCGCGCCCGTTCCTCGCTCCCGTCCTACTAGCCGCCCTGCTGGTCGTCGTCTCCAACGCCGTCCCCGCGGAGGCGGCGTGGTGGTGGTCCGGGTGGAGGTGGGACTGCCTGTTCCCCAACAACGGACGCGGCGGCGGCGGCGGCGGCGGCGGCTACGGCGACCACGGCCACGGCTACCACGAGAACCGCCGCAGCCACGTGGCGTCGATCGTGACGGAGGACCTGTACCGCTCCTTCTTCCTGCACAAGGACGACGCCGCTTGCCCCGCGCGCGGCTTCTACAACTACACCTCCTTCCTCCGCGCCGCCGACGAGTTCCCGGCGTTCGGCGGCGACGGAAGCAACGCCACCCGGCGGCGCGAGGTGGCGGCGTTCCTGGCGCAGATCTCCCACGAGACGACCGGCGGGTGGGCGACGGCGCCCGACGGGCCCTTCGCGTGGGGCCTATGCTTCAAGGAGGAGATCACCCCGCCGAGCAACTACTGCAACGCCAGCAACACCCAGTGGCCGTGCGTCGCCGGCAAGTCCTACCATGGCCGCGGACCCATCCAGCTCTCCTGGTAACTAACCACGAAATGATCTCTAGCTAGCTCGATCTCTCCTCTTCCTCCTCCATCATTTATGCTGGCAGGCAATGCAAGGTCGCCTTAATTAATTGCATCACCATCGATCGATCAGGAACTACAACTACGGGCCGGCGGGGAAGGCGGTGGGTTTCGACGGGCTGGGGCAGCCGGAGGTGGTGGCGAGCGACCCGGTGGTGGCGTTCAAGACGGCGCTGTGGTTCTGGATGACGCCGCGGGCGCCCAAGCCGTCGTGCCACGACGTGATGGTGGGGCGCTACCGGCCCAGCGACGACGACGCCAAGGCGAACCGGGCGGCGGGGTTCGGGCTGACGACCAACATCATCAACGGCGGGATCGAGTGCGGACCGGGAGGGAAGCCCGCGCCGGTGGCGGACCGGATCGGCTTCTTCAAGCGATACTGCGACATGCTGGGCGTCGACGACGTCGGGCCCAACTTGGACTGCGCCAACCAGCAGCCCTATTCCTAGTCGTCCTAGCCGAGGCCTTTGACCGCCGCCGTTTGTGCTCGTGCTCGCATGCCTATTTTCTGTTGTACTGTACTCGCTGAATTTGTCTTGCCAACAATAAAAGTTGGGGTTTCTTCTTGTAAGTTTGAAACAAGATGCATGCATGGGTACCGTCCGTTGAATCCATAACTTCCCCTATTTGCAAATCGAGTACACAGTTAGTGGAGCTCATCTCAACCACAAGCACAACGACAGGGACGAAGTCTAACAGATGACCACCACCTTTTTTTTTTAGGAATCAACGGGAGGCGCGAAGAGCGCCCACCTGAACATTTCATTCAAAGGGCCGCAACCGGAAGGTCATGTCCAAGTTTTACAAGTCGGCCAAAGCCGAGATTACAAAGCACGGGACAACGGACTAAGACTACGAATTACAGAGCAAAAAGAGCAAGCCACAATCCGTTTTGGGCAACACAACCAAACAACATGCTTGCCAACTCCACTGAGACCATAGTGCTACCCCCACCCCTCGTGGCTGCGCACACTCTGTCGCCGCCCTCAACGCCCAACCGGGGGAGGAAGCCCTGAAGGAATGAGGGACCACACGACAGAGAGGGGACTATGAGCAGGGGGAACACGCCGACCACGACTTTGTTGAACACGCTGATCTCCCTTAGAGCCAAAGGTAGCACCTTAGAAGCATATCCGGGCCTCCACCTACCGCCATCCAACGCCCTTCAAGGGGAGGAATCCTCAAAGGAGGGAGGGTCGGCAATTATGAACGCACCCGTCAGAAGAACAGCACCGGCGCGGCCATGGCGGAGCCCCTGGCCGGCGCGGCGACGGCGAGCTAGTGTTTCCCGCCACAGAGTAGCGTCGCGCGTGGGTGCGCGGTGCTCTTGACGGCGAGGCGATCACGACGGCGTGCAGAAAGTAGACGGGAAGGACCCCTACACGTGTGTGCGTCGAGGTGCAGACTGGCGGCGGGTCACGCCGGTGCACGGCGGGGTAGCAAGGCGTGACGGCGGGGTGCGGCCATGAATCAAGGGGGAAAATGCGGAGGCGGCGCGCGCGGTCATCGACAGCGGCTCCTGCAAACAGACGGCACGGCGCGAAGGCCGGCTCCACAACGGCGGCGTGCGCGGCGGCGGCGCAGGCACGGCTCGATTCCCCCTCGGCGTGATGGCCGGGTTCATAGCAGAGGAGAAAGGGAGCAAGGCCTCACCTTGTGACCACTGGTCGAAGCGCAGGCGTTGGGGAAGATGGACGGAGCTGGTTTGCCGGCGGCGAGGGAAGCAGAGCGGCGCCGAGCAGAGGAAGCAGACGGCGTCGCGGTCCTTGGCTTCCCGGCGTTCCTGGAGCTCCACGGGCGGTCCTCCGGCTTCACGGCGGCTCTGGCGTGCTCGCGGACGGCCTCCGGGCTTCCTCCTCCTCTCCCCCTTCTCCTTCTTCTCCGGCAAGCAGATGCGGGTGGCAATAGGGAAAAATCCCTGGCGGCTAGGGTTGGGAGCTCCCGGGGTCGCGGCGGTGGCCTTCTTATAGAGCTGGGCGCGGCACGGGGGTACGTGGATGGCTGGATGGCAAAGGCGGGCGCGCGGGCGCGTCACGACGGCGGCCATGGGCGGCGCTCCGGGGCTTTTCCGCTTTGGCGCGCGGCGGCGTCAGCGAAAGGGGGAAAAGAAGACGATGACGCTGCGGGCGGGACCCCCTTGCCTGCGTCAGCGGGGCGGTAGGTGGTGGTGGGCCGGCTGGGCCGTGTGGAGCTGGGCCGCGGTGGAGAGAAGGAGGTGATGCTGTGCGCGGGCTGAGAGTGTTGAGGGGCCAGAGGTAGACTTGCCGTGCTGGGCTGAAGGGGTTGGTTCCGGCCCAGCTGGGATGAAAAGGTATTTCCCATTTCCTATTTACCTTACCCCTTACCACTAATTGATTCAAATTTGAATAACAATTCAAATTTGAATCACACTTCAATTAAATCCAAATAAACTCCAAATAAACTCCAAAGTTCTCACACTAGCATTTTATAATTCCTAGGAATTTTTATTTAGCTCAAAAATAAATTTAAGAATTTGGGAGAGAGTTTAGAAGACAACCTTACTCAATTTATTAAGCACCCAAATAATTCACCAAAAATTTTAAATCCCCATTTTTATAATAAACATTCCGTAATAAAATTGCGGGATGTTACAACGGGCACACAAGGAGGGACATGCCCGCCCGACACCACGCGCCTCCCCCAGCAGCATCTGCAGCACGCTACAAGGAGGCTCACGGTGCCGCGTGCCCGTCAGGCGGCCTCAACAGCGAATGCCGGCGACCCGGCCCGCATCGCAAGCACGAGCGTTGGAAGCCGGCAGCTGCGCCCGCCGTCCGCCGGGAGGGCAGACCCCACACCGCCGCCCCAGGGGGCACGCGCCGGGGGGCCGGCCACCGCTCCCACAAGGCATCTGCGCGCGCCGCACCAAGGGCAGGCGCGCGGGGAGAAGGCGGCTACAGGCCGCCGACGCCAGGGGGAAGCGCCGACGCCAGGGAGGCGACGAGGACCTCACCGACAACGGAACAGGCGACCGCCACCATACCGCGACCAAGGAGCACGACGGAGGAGGGACGAGAGGGGCAGGGAGGACGAGGTCGCCGGGGAGGTTGAGGTCTCGAGGGGCGTCGCCCCCGAGCTCGGCCACCACGCTGCGCCGGCCGCCGCTCGAAGTAGATCCAGTACCTGGGGCGCCGGATCCGGGCGGGGGCACCCCAGATCTGCCGGCCGCCGTCGGCCACCGCGCACAACGGCCGGTGCCGCCGCGCGAGCCGAGAGGGGCCGAGGGAAGGCGCGGCTGCCCGGAGGAGCTCCCGCCGTCGCCTTCCTCGCGAGGGGAGGCCCGAATTGTCCGGGTCCCCTGCTCAGGCGACGGCGAGGGGGGGAGGCGTCGGAGGGGGGTGGCGGCGGTGGTGGCCGAAGAGGCCGCCCGAGTCGCCTCTCATTTTCTGTCAGTTTCGTTCTTCATGACCACCACCTTCAGGTCTCGTGGTATGAGTTACATGAAGCTAGCGCGCTCATGTTTGGGGGCAGCCCATTCCCCTGGTTTGAATTGAATCCACGTGGTACGAGTGTGGAGAAACAACGATAGTTGCAAGGGAATGTATCCTATGAAAACCAACTTTGTGTGAAAATTATGAAAACTCCAATTACAGGCGTTGGATCCTCATCCGAGGGCCAGATAGAGAGGTGTGAAATTTTAGCATTTAAACCCTCTCAATGTTAACTTTGTTAATCACATTTTTTTTTCTAAAAAACCTCTCTCCAAACCAAACCTGGAACGGATGGATCCAGTGACGCAGACCGAATTGAGCGCGTGGGTTGAGGTGGAGGGCGCGGCGGTAGGGGCCAGAGAGGTGGCAGGTTTGCTCGTCGTCACCATGGCCGGAGGAGAGCGGCGTTCCGGTCCAAGCGGTGGCGGCCCAGTCCCGGCAGCGACAATTTGCCTGGAGTCTTTTACCTATGTGTCATTATAAAAGATGGTGATGACCTGTATGTCACTAGAAAGTTTTCTCGCACCTGTGTGCCATCGTCCCAACTTTCTTTGACCTGGGTGCCATTTTTACGCAAGAAAAGCTAACGGCGTCTAACTGTGATGGAAAAAGACCTTTGTGCCATGCTTCTTCAACCGCCCTCAGTCCCTCTTCTTCCTCCGAGCGATGGCAAGCAACAAAAGCATGGCCGGTGGCGCGGCTGCCTGCTCGCGCGGCGGCGGAGCTCGCCCGCAGCTGCCTGCGCGCGGCGGAGCTCGCCTGCGGCCGGCGCTCGCGGATCTCGCCCCCGCCTGCCTGCGCGCGGCGGCCGGCGCTCGCCCACGGCGCGGCGGCCGCCCGTGGCGGAGCTCGCCGGCGCTCGCCCGCGGCGGAGCCCCGCCTGCCTGCACGCGGTGGTCAGTGCTCGCCCGCGGCGCGGCTGCCTGCTCGCGCAGCAGTGCTCGCCCGCTGGGCCATCACGCCAGAGCAGGGAGAAGCGAGAAAGAAAAGGTTGGGAGGTTGAAGACGACTGTGACATGTAGGCCCCACACGTCAGTTGTAGCAGGGAGAAGGGCAAATTTGTCAAATCTAGAGGTGGGTCCCTAAATCTGTTAAATGCTCACAGAAGTGGGACGGAATGGCACACAGGTACAAGAAAGTTTTCACGATGGCACACAGGTGCAAACCATCTTTCTAATGGCACACGGGTCATCACCATCTTTTATAATGACACACAGGTAAAAGACTCATTTGCCTGCCGTGAGGACGCGAGTAAACGACGCCATGTCTGGATATCTCTGTTCCAGGCTTAGTTCGGAGGGGGGTTTTAGAAAAATTGTGATCAGCAGGTTAACGTTGGGAGGGTTTAAGTGCCAAAATTTCTTACCTGTCTATCTGACCCTCAAATGGGGATCCCGAACGGCTGTAATTATTGGAGTTTTCGTAATTTGCACACGAAATTGGTTTCGTAGGATACGTTCCCGCAATGACCAACTATCGTTCGAAATTGCATTGGAAGTTCAAAACTCATGGGCTGTTTTTTTACAAGCTGTAGCTACTTGTAGCTTAAAGGCCCAGGTCCAATTAGCTCTAATTGGCCCATTAGTGATCTTAGACGTCAATTTGGAATTTTGGCCCAGCTCCACCCCTGCGCACATGAACAGAACGATGATGGCGGCACCCACCCGTTATCTTAACCGTTCCGTGAATCTCCAATAACTAGAAAGGCAACGCGGTCTTGCCGCGTGAGGCCAGTGACATTCGTTGATTCGACAGCATATTCTTTTTGCCAGTGTGACGTATGTTGTGGTGGTTGTAAAGTTTGAGGGTGTTTAATTATGTTTGTGTGTTTTGCTAATTTGTGAGAAATTGAAGCTTTTTTTGTAAAAGTCTGGGGTATACGGATGGGTTGTATCGAAGTTTGAGGGCTTTTTTTGAGGAAATATGGGCCGTATATATTTTTTGGAAAGGTTAGTGACTGACATGTAAAATTTTGTAGGCAGTGGGGTTTACGGGTGGATTGTTGCGAAGCTCGAGGACCCTTTCCGGAAAATCATGGGCTGCAAACATATTTTTCCGGAACCTTAGGGGTGCATATGTAAATATTTTACCGAGAAGTTTAGGGAGTGATGTGTAAGATTTCGTAGGCAGTGGGGTTTGCAGGTGAATTTTTACGAAGTTCGAGGGCCTTTTCAGAAAATTATGGGCTGCAAACATATTTTTCCAGAAGTTCAGGGATTCATAAGTAAAAATCCCTGGACCGTGGGCACGATTTTTGTTAAGCTTAAGGGCCTTTTTGCAAAATGATGGGTTGAAAACATGTTTTCCCGAAAGTTTAGAGGTTCATATGAAAAAATCCTGGACCGCGGGCACTGTTTTTGGTAAGTTCAAGAGCCTTTTTGCAAAACGACCGATATCTGCCCGATCTGGACCGTTGATTGGGCCGATCCGACGGCCGGGAGAGGCCCGCACGTGACCACTCTCCCTGGCCACCTTATTGGCCCAGAATACTAGTAATAGATTGGCCCTGTTTAGGAGCCCAACTTCCCCAAAATACACTATGTAAAAAGAAGATTCTCCATCATATCAAAAATGTCGGTACATGCATGGAGTACTAAATGTAGATGAAATCAAAAACTAATTACACAGTTTGGATGTAGACGAATCTTTTGAGCCTAGTTAGGCCATGGTAGGACAATATTTACCACAAACAAACAAAAAGTGCTACAGTGCTTTTCAGTTCGGAACAGTGCTTTTCAGCCCGAAATTCGTGCAAAATCTCTCAATTTTGCATCCTAATTTTGACTTCTAAACACATCAACGAAGCCATCAGCAATGGTATCCACAGGAAGGAACCTCCGGCGTGCAAGTGTGTGGAACCAGCTGGAGGTGTACGAGAATGGTGCGTGCACCTACGCAAGCAAGGCATGCAGCTGTGCGTGGGCCCATTATGGCTTGAGGGTAGGTTACTAACTCTGACCGAAACGGACGGGCCGGGTAGCAAGTGAGAAGAAGCCGCGTTGCAGGCCTCTCGCGTTTCGTCTGAACTGAAGGTGTATCTCTTCATTCCCAGCTGATGTCGCACTCTCACACGCCACTCGCTAACAGCGGGAGTGCTCCGATCCGATCGATATTCCACACGGCGTCTAGTTTAATTTGACGTCGCTGCTTAATTCGCACGCAACTAATTCAGCAGAATCAGCACCGATTGATCGAGAAATCAGATTCGCATGTATTCAAGCTCGTAGCACATGACAGCGAACCGGATCTAGATCGATCAGCTATCTCAACTCTCAACACGTACAAGCGATCAAGCATTCGAGCACACATGCATGATGAGATAGATGATGATGAACAGCAAGCTAGAGAATTAAGTAGTACCGGAAAATCACATCAACGACGGCGACCAAAGGTAATTAAACACACAAGGAACTGATGGCGACACAAGAGAAACTAACTAATTAAACAAGAGTACTAGACGATCGACGACGACGACGACGACATGGATCATGGATGGACGAGCTGGTGGAGCGAGCGCTCATGGATGGACTCCCCTCCAGCTCCAGGACAGCTTGTTACTGCTTGGTGATGGCGTAGATGGCGTAGATGATGCCGGGGATGTAGCCGAGGAAGGTGAGCAGGAGGCAGATCCAGAACTCGTGCCCGCACCCGTGCTTGAGGAACACCCCCAGCGGCGGCAGCAGGATGGCGATCAGGATGTCCACGCAGTTGGCCGTCCCCTCCGACATCCTTCTTGTTCCTTGCTGCTGCTGCTGCTTCTTCTCTCCTTTCTCCTGCTTGACGATGCTGCTGTTTGGTCAGTGCCGTGCTCTGCTAAACTTGCTGCTGCTGGGATTGGATTCCTCCTTTCCTCTTGGCCCCGGTGATTTTATAGGCGAGACGCGCGTGGCCGGGGCCAGTAGTAGTAGTAGGTGGGAACACGAGAAAAACGAGGTGCCGCGGCGCGGGGTGCCAGCGATGGCGGGCCCGGCGAGGCGTCGCCGCGTACAAGTGGCGCCGGCCGCGGGCGCCCGTCTGGGTCCGCGGCCGGCGCCGGCGTCGCGCGTGCATGCCGCGTACGTCGTCGTGCTCGATCGTGTACGTGCTGCGATCGACGCGCGACGGCGACTGCAGCAGCCCAATAGTCTCCCTTCTTGCCTGCTTCCTCTCCCCGTCCGTCCATCACTACTTGACAGGGAGTCAAACCAAACAAGCCGTTTCGCGTCTGGCTGGTGCATGCTGCCAGTGCCAGCGATGGTGTGCTAGCTCTAGAGCTAGAAATCTACTAGAATTGGAATTCCTTGGCTGCTAAGCACCCCCATCTTACGCGCTGAAAGGCATTAATTCCACACGCACGGGTGAAGCTGACCGGCCCGATCGACCGCGATCGCCGCGCCGCCCCTGGCCACGTAGTACAACTCTTTGTCGTAACCCTCTTTGGGCGTGGAGTCAACATGCACCTTCAATGAAAGTGCTCTTCAACATATACATTTTACTTTAGTTAACTAATTTATTCAATATATATTGATGATCAAAGTTAGATTAAAAAGTCAACAGTGTCATATATATTTAAGAACGAAAGAAGTATCTAGGTAGTAGTATTGCTTCGACTGTTTTCCTCGGGGGAAAAGGAAGCAAAAGGCGTCGTATAGATTAGACAGTACGATGCCTCTCTTTTTTTCCGAGAACCGACGACCATGTACCCCTCGAGCGCGCAAAGCAAAAATGCTAAAGTAATTACTGATTATATATAAATGCTCGTTTAAAAGATTTTCAAAATTATACCATCGCTGCCGTTTGAAACGATGGCAGCACGGAACCGGCCACTTGAGTTGGCGGTTGCTCATTGCAATCGCCGTTTGGAACCGTGGTGGGGGTTCCGCCGGCTGTTGCGCTTGTCGGTGGGTCCACCTAACACAAACACCGATTGAATAAGCGGTTGCTGCCCGGTGGTGGGCCCACCCAAACAAACCACCCTTTCAAAGGGTGGTTGCAGTCTCGACGACTGTGCTTGGGCGCTATCGCCATTTGAACACACGGTTCCTGCCCTACCATTATAAGAGGGCGGAATCCTCCTCTAATTTTCATTCGATCGATCCAAGATTCCATCGTTTTCGGTAGCAGCGAAGCTCTGTCGGATCTCCGCTTCGAGTCAGGTATTAATCTAACTCTCCTGTAACTATCTTAGTACACGTATTTAGGTTAGTGCAAGTAGTCTAGAAATAGTTTTAAAATTAATTTAGAAATAGTTTTAGAATTAGTTTTAAAATTAATTTAGAAATAGTTTTAGAATTAGTTTTAAAATTAATTTAAATATAGTTTTAGAAATATTATAAATAGTATAATTAGTTTAATAATTTTTGGTACATCATCGACATACTAGATTTTCTTTAGAAATACTATTTTTTTAGAAATAGTACTCCCTCCGTATTGCAATTAGATGATGTTTTGGACAAGATTTGTGTCAAACATTAGGAATATAAATCATGAATAACTTTTTAGTCGTTGAGTTTGGAAATGTGAAAATTATGTCCATAGATTTGTCTTGAAAAATATTTTCATAATAATATACATATATAACTTTTCAATAAATATTTTTATAGAAAATGGAAGTCAAAGTTGTACTTTGGATACCGTGTCGCTGTCCTAAACATCATCTAATACCAGTATGGAGGGAGTATATTTTATAGAAATACTAGATATTCTTCAAGAATACTAGAGTTTTTTTAGAAATACTAGATATTCTTTAGAAATACTATATTGTTTTAGAAATAGTATATGTTCTTTATAAATACTAGATATTAATTTAGAAATACTTGATTTTGTTTAGAAATGCTAGATATTCTTTAGAATACTAGAGTTTTTTTAGAAATACTAGATATTATTTAGTAATACTAGATTTCTTTAGAAATAATATATTTTGTTTAGAAATGCTAGGTATTAATTTAGAAATACTAGATATTCCTTATAAATACTAGATTTTTATAGAAATGGTTTATTTTCTTTAGAAATAATATATATTAATTTAGAAATACTAGATATTCCTTAGAAATACTAGATTTTTTAAAGAAATAGTATATGTTCTTTAGAAATACTAGATATTAATTTAGAAATGCTAGATATTCTTTAGAAATACTAGAGTTTTTTTAAGAAATACTAGATATTCTTTAGAAATACTAGATTTTTTAGAAATATTAAAATTTATAAATATTACATTGTTGTTTTATCCATTTTTTGATATTATTATTACCTTTCGAAATTGGTTTTTGTAGCTATGGCACAGGGAGCACCAACTATGGCACAACCTCCACCTCCTCCTTCTACACCATACGTCCTCTTGAGTTGTTCCATGAGGCAGTCGACGGACAACACCGGTCGTACTGGCTTGTTCAGTTGGGTGTAAATGAATAGTACATGATAGTGAGTGAATAGTGGAAATTTGTGAGGTGTTTAGTTGGGTGAAAAAGTGGTAGAGATATGATGGAAGAATAGTGAAAAAGTGGTGGGGATGAGATGTGAGGTGTTTGGATGGGTGAAAAGAGGGTGTATGAATAGTGTTGAAATAGTATTTTTTGTGAGAGAAGATGTGATAGGTGTATAGTGAAAATTGGATGTAAGTGTTTTCCTGATCGAAGAAGCGGCAACTGATTCGCTAGAGGACACTCGCGAAGGAGCGTTCTGACCTCCTCTGCAATCTTCTTGAAGTTGAGCTGGTAAAGGGCGCGAAGACGCATCGAAGCAGGTGGTAGGGAGACGGCTCCCGAGTAGCCTGGCCCACCGCTGGACCAACGACGACAGAGCGGTCACCAGGCTTGACGATGGCGATGACGGCAGAGGCGATGGTCCCGCCTCCCCAAGCCTGACGAAGGGGGGCTTGCACGAGTGATCCATAGTGGACCTCAGTAGCATCCTTGCGGCGGTGATAAACGCCGACAGAGGGGAAGCCATGACCTAGGGTTTTGAGATAGAATGCGAGGCGAGATGGCGCCTAGTAGATCTGGAAACGAGAGGGGGAGGGAGCGAGAAATTTTCTAGAAGCAGCCACCGACGTGTTGCCTAGACACTCGTGGGCCAAGTTGGGCTAATTAGACCATACGAAATGCAGTCAACAAAGGCCTTTAGGAATTTTTTTAAGTTTCAAAATTTTTCTTTTACGATTTTGAAAAATAATATTGCGAATGGTATCCTATGCAAGACGGTAAAGTGCACATATTGTCGAATGAAAAGAGTTGTAAGAGAACGTGAGTAAGGGGGCAGACAAGATAAAGTGTCTCCACTGTTATCTTGTCACTGTTATCGACTGGGGTCGCCGCGCGGCCCCTGGCACTAGTCACACCTTGCCACGTAGTAGTACAACTATGCGCGTGGAGTACATTTCTGATGCTGAAGAAAAGGAGAAGCTACCGCATGCAGGCCATTTTGCCGCGGGGTGAACATCACACGCGCGTATATAATCTTTCATGCGATACAATATCTTGTATCGTATACTATGGGTGATAAATTAATTATACATATATATTATATTTCCTGGTTAATTCCCTCCAGCTCCATGTACCTAAGTCTAGAAAATGTGCATCTTTGGAATGAAAGTGGTCTCCAATCAGATCTCTCCTTGCAGGGATTATTTGACGATATTTAGGTAGTAGTGTTCCTTTGATTGTTTTCCTCATAAAAAAGGAAGCAAAAGGCACCGTATAGATTCGACAGTAACGTTGCCTCTCTTTTTTTTCAGAGTATATATACCCCTCGCGCGCGCAAAGCAAAAATGCTAAAGTGCGCGTATGGGCTGGGCTGTCCACCCGAAAGGCCGAAACAGAGAGAAGATGTGGTCTTTTTTGACTTGGCAACGCCGGCCGGTCAGCCAGCCAATCAATCTACAACTGTACGAACGTATATGCTCATGTTGCAGGATGACCTAGAAACCTAGGGATCGGCGACTTTGGCGGCGATCAACGCTGACGAAGGTTTTTGACTGCCCTGGTTGTCACGTCGCGATTGCTCAGCTTGGGTTTCTGTTCGGGCTGATCAAGGGACTAGCCTGCTTGGTTTCCTGGCCTTGGCGAGACACATCTGAGGCGCGTGGCGACCTCTGGGCAGGGATGACGGCGGAATCTTTCAAGTCGAGGGCGCACAAAGCTGAGGAAGATCTGGTTATTCCCCTATGCAAGATGTGGTCCAGAGGAACAGATTGTGAGGGTGTTTCCCTTGCGAAAGTCAATAGGGAGGATGTGTTTTCAAAGGTGAAGTGGAAGGTGACCGCAAGGCTGTTGATCGTCAATATTAAAGGAGGCAAGAATGATGATTTTACGCAATCTTTGGCGAGCTCTGCTGGGGAGTCTCGCCGAAATCAATGAGTTGTATCAGCTGGAAGCCTGGAACTGTCGCGGTTTGAGCAATGTCGTGACAGTTAAGGAGCTTCGCGATTTAGCGAAGAATTGTGCCCCGACCGTGTTATGTGTTCTGGAGACTCAGGTGCACAAGACACAGGTAGAAATTTTGAAGAGTTCGGGGCGCAGCGATGGCCTCGGAATTTTTTGGAATAATAAAACTAGAGTTGAGTTGTTACCTTACTCCCGATACCATACTGATGCAATTATTTCTGAAGCTAGAAGTGACCCGTGGAGGCTCACATGTGTGTATGGGGAGGCGCAAGTGGCGGAGAGACACAAAACGTGGGACATGATCAAGTTTATTAAGGCTTCGTTGTCATTGCCGTGGGTGTGTATGGGAGATTTCAATGAGGTTCACCACAAAGAAGAGCACGCGGGGGTTCAAGAAAGAAGTAACTCCCAAATTGTTGGCTTCCGTGAGATGGTGGACGTGTGCGACCTCTATGATCTTGGTTATGAAGGGCGCTCATGGACCTTTGAAAAAAGGGTAGCAGGAGGTTCGTACTGTCGGACGCTTTTGGATCGGGCCATAGTGTCTGCAGATTGGAGCTCGCGTTTTCCCCTTGCAGCAGTGAAGCATCTGACTATGGCTACCTCGGATCACTGCCCAATTGAACTACGCCGGCAGGACTCGAGCAGTCAGCGGAAGAGGCGGAGGAAAAAACAGTTTAAATACGAGTTGATGTGGGAGACACATACGGACTTTGCCGCTTTGATGGCGCAAAGGTGGACGGAGGGAGAAACTCGCTCGTGTGGCGGGTCATCTTAGTGTATGGGGCAAACAATCCTTTGGTAATGTTCGCCAAGAGCTGAAACAGCTCAATGAGGAGCTGGAAAAGCTTCGTGCCGAACCTACGCGAGTTGGACCGTCCCATGCTGAAATTAAGATTGTCCACCTAATCGTTGAATTGAATTACCGAGAGGAGATTATGTGGAAGCAAAGGTCGAGAATTATGTGGCTTACAGAAGGGGATAACAATACACACTTTTTTCACCTGAGAGCGAGCCAAAGGAGGAAGAGGAATACAATCACTAGACTGCGCAAAGCTGATGGACAGTTCACGGAGGATGAAGGGGAGATAGATGAAATTGTATCATCTTTCTACAAGGACCTCTACAGGTCCGAGGGCACAGAAGATATGGACAACGTCCTACAAACTGTCCCAAGAAAGGTTAGTGCTGAAATGAATGATGCTTTGCTGGAATCTTTTACAAATGATGAGGAGGTGAAGCGAGTTCTTTTCCAAATGTTCCCCACAAAGCCGCCTGGGCCTGATGGGTTTCCAGCACACTTCTTTCAGCGACACTAGGATATCTGTGGTGCAGAGGTTTGCTCGGTGGTGTTACGAGCGCTGAAAGGAGAGGATAATATTGAGGATATTAATAGCATGTGCATCATTTTGATTCCTAAAGTGGTGATAGAGGCGGAGTGCCCGATCTTTCGGTGAGTGGAGATAACTTCGATCTGGTGGTTGTTGACCCTCACGATCCGACTACAACGAGCGAGACTCGAAGCGCCAATGCAATCGCTGAACCAACTCCCGATGGTTACCAACCTTGCTGGCGCAAGATCAGCCTGATCACGAAGATCGATTCCTGTACGCAATCGAAGAACGAACAAGAATCTGAGGCGAGCAATCTTAATATCACTCGAAGGTGGAGTTCTGAATCACAGAGGACAGCACGTATTTGTGCGTGTTCTGGTGTAGCTAAAGCTAGATGTAAAACAAAACTCGAGTTCTAAATACGGCAGCTACTGAGTATATGAGGAGGGGCGTCCTAGGGTTGGGGGCGACCTAGGATGGGGCGCCCTCAACTTGGGCTTAAGGCCAACAAACCGGCGACGCAGCACCTTGGCAGATTCTGGACGTCAACTTCTTTCGACGATTCCTGTTGACTCGGGATGAATTTGGGCCTAAAACCGGTGCCATTGGAAGCTTTATGAAATTCTTCTTCCAGCCATATAAAGAACGTCCAAAACTGACGTCGTATGCGACCTGGGCGTCATTTTTAGTACGCACTGGTCCTGGACTCCGAACTGGGCTCGAACTTGAATTCTTTTGGACCTCCACCTTGGGGACTCGAACCGGATTAGCCTCGTGCCTCCTCTTCAACTTGGACACCCTTGCTAGACTCCTTCTACTCCATTCCATGCACCAATCATGGGCGTATGCATGAGTGTCATGTCCTCATCATCCCCCCTTCTTGAAGGAAAGTCGTCCTCGACGTAGAGTGTATGTGAAAGCGATCCTGCACAACACAAGGGAGAACGGGGTTGCGCAAATAAAGCAAACCAAAACAATTATGAGGAGGAATGTGACCATGTTTTCAAATGTGTATCATGTCATGTCGCATCAAATTGTCAGCATCTCTGGAGAATTCGTCATCGAAAAACGCATGAGGTTTGTCATTATTATCCTGCAAAAGATTAGCACCAACAAAAGACACAACACTAATTGCTGGTTGCTTGCAAGAAAATTTGGCACCAAAAATCATAGGGAGCCACCAGCAATGCGTTCCTTCTTGCGAAACAAAACTACTAGAGGAACATGTGAACATAATTGTAGGATGGTTACCCTCTAATCGATCACAATCGTGCACAACAAAAGGAGAATTCAAATTTGTACAAATGTAAACCCGATGTACCATATATTGTCTTTTGTTGTTATATTTGCCAATAACATGATATGAATGTCTAGACAACCATGGCAAATCAGTATATGCAAAAAGTCTCTCTTCTAAACATTCTAGATTACACAAATCATCAAATTCAATGTAACCCAAAGTATGTAAAGAAGACAACAAATGTAGCTCATCATTTTTACTAGCAACATGCATAACATGTTTATTTTCAGCACTTGCATGTAAAACTGAAGTAGTAGCACACAATTCATCTTTATCACAAGAAACATCAAGCAAATCACCATGGGACAAAGATAAATCAAGAGATGGTTCCACTATGAATTGCTCAACTAAAGCATGATGTGTGGAAAAATTCAGTATATTAACAGAATTATCACCTTCCATGAGTACAGCACCATGGGCATTACCTATGTTCTCAGTAGGAGTATTCGGTACATTATGGAGTGATGGTTCTGAATTTGTACATAAGGATGCGCCTGCAGGTGTGGCCGTCCTCTCGCGCAGTGTAGCGTTGGGCATGGATGGCGCAGGAGAGCAGTCGCTGAGCTGGATGTCGAGCTTCTTCCTGCAAAAGAGTTAGAATATGTCTTCGAGCGACGTCCCTGTACTTCACGTTCAGCTTTACAAGCATATTCAAATAATATGGTCATATCTGCATATTCCTTATGATCTAGTATGTCCTGAATTTCACGGTGCAAACCACCACAAAAACATGCCATTGCAGCGTCATTTTTCCCTAATAACCCACAACGAATCATGTCTTTTTGTAACTCCTGGTAATAGTCCTCAACCGAGTGAGAACCTTGCTGAAAACGATGCATTTTTTTAAGCAAATCTCGAGCATAATAAGAAGGTACAAATCTATGTCGCATAGCAGCTTTTAATTGATCCCAAGTGGTTGGAATTGTACTCGGATGCATTTGTTTATAATCACGCCACCACATTAAAGCAAAATCCGTAAATGCACTAATAGCATTTTGAACTTGAGAATTAGCAGAAATATCATAGTATGAAAATTGATGTTCAACTTCTAATGCCCAATCAAGACATGCAGCAGGATCATATTTGCCATTATAAGGTGGAATTTTAAAAGTAATCTTAGCAAATGAATCATTACCGGAATGGTGGAGCACACGGCGAGCATGGTCTCGGCGGTCTCCGTCGTCCGTCTGCAACTCTGTGATCGTTGTGTGCAAAGCATCAAGGCGTGCCATGACAGTGTCGAGTGTTGTCTTAGCGGCCGTCTGTGCGAGGTCGAGCGTATCGAACCGCTCCGTCAATGAAATGGTCATCGAATCTAGCCGTGCATGTATCGTCTGAATGTCCGCGGCGAGTCCACCAACTCGTGTCCGCATGTCCTGTAGCTGGTCATCCCTCTTGTCGTCGCCTGCCATGGTTAGCGCAAACACAAAAACAAAAGCGACGACAAAATAGGGGTGTAACGGCTCACAAGGCGCTCAAACTAGTGTTGTTATCAAATTCTTATACGTTCTTACCACGCACACAGGGGCGACCTGCAACCAACTGATGGAACCTGTGAAAGATTGGAGAAGCGATTGCCTGGAGAAACAAAACCTGCTCGTCGTAGAAATATGTGGAGTTCTGGGAAGGCTGCACTCAATTGAAGGATTAGCACAATCAAACAATAATGCAAAGTTGAATAAGAGTGCTAAACAGGATCAAACGCTGCTGGCAACAAGTGAAATCAAAAGGACAACAAGGAAGGTGGAGGGTGCAGCAATTTGCTGTTTTTTTTGCAGGAGTCCTCAAAACTGATAATATGAACACAGAGGATCTCCAACAGCAAATCACCACACACACTTTTTCCAAAAGTACAGGGGTATTCTAGTAAAAAAAGATACTCTCTCTCTCTCTCTAGAGTAAAGCCAAACTCAGAATATGGTGCTAAGAAAGAGAGATACGAGTATGAAAAGATGGCACAGTGTGGGAGAAGGTTCGGTGGGAAGTGCACGAACCAAGGAGGGGGGATCTCGGCGAGGGAGGGAGGGCTCGGCGTGTGGGAACGGTGTCCTGGTGTTCCACGAGCCAAGGAGGGTCGCGGCGTGCGGGTAACGCACGACCAGGGAGTCGCGGCCCAAGGGACGCAAGGCGCGTGAGGAGTTCCGATCGGTGTTCTTTTCCCTTCCTTTTCCTTTCTTTTTTTTGATTTTTTTTTACTTTCCCTTTTTTTGTACTTTCCTTTTTTTTTGATAACTTGCCAAGACACAAAAGAGGAAGGGGAAAACCGAACCGACTGGATCACGGTGCGAGGGACGTCCCGCGGGAACACGCGAGCTCGCGGTGAGAGAGTCACGGCGCGAGGGGGGAAACGTGCGTGGGTTTTCTGCGTGGGGAAAAAGAAAACAGAGAGAGGGCAGCGGAGAAGAAAAAGAAACGGCGGCGAAAACTAGGGTTTGGTGAGAAGAATAAAAAAGACACAAGTAACCAGCAACGATCGAACGAACAAAGCACGCAAACTCAACAAAGCAAGTTATTGAATGAACGTGCAAGGCTAAAACGGGTTGCTAGACAAAGATCTAACCTAAAACAATTTTTGTTTGGTTTTTGTGGACTATAGGAATTAAAAACACTCGATAAACTCACCGATCAACCTGGAAAGCTGATACCACTTGATAGAGGTAGAGTGCCTGATCTTTCGGTGAGTGGAGATAACTTCGATCTGGTGGTTGTTGACCCTCACAATCTGACTACGACGAGCGAGACTCGAAGCACCGATGCAATCGCTGAACCAACTACCGATGGTTACCAACTTTGCTGGAAGATTAGTCTGATCACGAAGATCGATTCTTGTACGCAATCGAAGAACGAACAAGAATCTGAGGCGAGCAATCTTAATATCACTCGATGGTGGAGTTCTGAATCACAGAGGACAACACGTATTTGTGCGTGTTCTGGTGTAGCTAAAGCTAGATGTAAAACAAAACTCGAGTTCTAAATGCGGCGGCTACTGAGTATATGAGGAGGGGCGTCCTAGGGTTGGGGGCGACCTAGGATGGGGCGCCCTCAACTTGGGCTTAAGGCCCAACAAACCGGCAACGCAGCACCTTGATAGATTCTAGCTGTCAACTTCTTTCGATGATTCCCATTGACTCGGGATGAATTTGGGCCTGAAACTAGTGCCATTGGAAGCTTTATGAAATTCTGCTTCCAGCCATATAAAGAACGTCCAAAACCGACTTCGTATGAGACCTGGGCGTCGTTTTTAGTGCGCACTGGTCCTGGACTCCGAACTGGGCTCGAACTTGAATTCTTTTGGGCCTCCACCTTGGGGACTCGAACCGGATTAGCCTTGTGCCTCCTCTTCGACTTGGACACGCTTGCTGGACTTCTTCTACTCCTTTACATGCACCAATCATGGTCGTATGCATGGGTGTCATGTCCTCATCAAGTGGAATGTCCAGAAGATGTTGGTCAGTTCCGCCCGATAAGCCTATGCAATGTCATATATAAAATAGCTTCAAAAGTGTTGGCTAATCGGCTTCGGGTGATACTCTCAGAAATTATCTTGGAGGAGCAGTCAACGTTTGTTCCAGGACGCCTAGAAACGGACAACACCATCACCGCTTATGAGTGCAGGCACTACATGAAGAAGAAGAGAGCAGAGGATAGGCGGTTCTGTGCACTAAAATTGGACACGCGGAAGGCATACGACCGTGTGGAATGGGGATATCTGAGGGTGATCATGTCGCGTTTGGGCTTTCATCATCTATGGATTGACATGGTCATGAGACTGGTTTCTTCGGTCTCTTTTTCAGTATTGGTTAATGGAGACAGGTTGGAATATTTTAAACCGTCTCGAGTCATTGGTCAGGGTGATCCGATCTCCCCCTATTTATTCTTGCTAGTAGCAGAGGGCCTCTCGTGCCTTTTAAACTCAAGAGTTCAATCATCAAACCCCAGTGGAATCATGGTGGCGCCGTCGGCTCCGATGGTAAGTCACCTTCTGTTTGCAGATGATAGCCTGCTGTTTTTCAAGGCGAATAGGGAGAGTGCGGAACTGGTGAGGGATGCTCTGCAAAGCTACTGCAAAGCCTCAGGGCAACAAATTAATCTTGACAAGTCGTCCATCCATTTTGCCAAAGGCGGTGGGGCAGTCGATAGAGATCAAATTAAAGCAACTCTGAATGTTCATACCAAAGCTTTAAGTGAGAAGTACTTGGGTATGCCCACTGATGTGGGAAGCTCGAGTAGTGGGTCTTTCAAATATCTCAAGGATAGATTATGGAAGAGGATCCAGGGATGGATGGAAAAGTTCCTGTCGGTCGGGGGCAAAGAGGTTCTTATTAAATCAGTTGCTCAGGCTATTTCTACATACTCCATGCCGTGCTTTAAGCTTCCAGGAGGATTGTGCAAACATATTGATGGGATGGTGTGCAACTTCTGGCGGGGAAGCAAAGAAGGGAAAAGAAGAACTAATTGGGTTGCTTGGGAGGAGATGACAAAACCAAAATATTTGGGAGGCTTGGGATTTCGAGATACCGAGTTGTTCAATCTCACCCTCCTCGCAAGGCAAGCATGGAGGATACTGCAGGACCCATCGACGTTGAGCACCCACGTCCTAAAAGTAGTTTACTTTCCTAATCAAGACTTTTTGGAAGCTGAGGATGGGGCGTCGCCGTTGTAACACCCTAAATTTCAATTTGTGGTTTAATAAAATTTTGCTAGCAATCAATGCCTATGCTTAAGGACTATAAGGTTGTATTTAATTTGCTAGGCATTTAATTAATTTTTCTTTAATAAAATAAATAAATAACAGGAGTTGAATGTTGCATACATGCGGGTGCATTGTTTTTGGGTGTTTGAATTCGATTCTGAATTTGAATTCAATTTGGTTTGCCTTTTCAAATTTTCCAAAACCTTTCTCGATCCTCCCCTTCCCCTTCTTTTGCTTTGTTGCCGACCCGTCTAGGAAAGTCTGCCGGAGACCCGTCAAGTCCGCGGCCCGGTTCGCCGTTCCCCTCCTCCAGCTTCATGCGTCGCTGGCCCAGCTCCGCCGCACGGCCTTTCGGCCGAAAGTCTGGCGAAGCCCCTTTTTCTCTTTGGCCCAGTTCGCCCGACGCCCTCCGCACCTCAGCCCAGCTGGCTTTCCAGCCCAACCACGGCCCGCTTCGCCTTCTGCCGCCTGCCAGCCGCTGACCTGTGGGGCCCGGTTGTCATCCCTCTCCTCCGTCCGATGCTGCGCCGGACTCGGACTCGATTCCGAGCTGCCCCACGCCGTACCCCGTGTCGCGCCCCTCTCCCTTGATCCACACGCCCAGGTCGCCTCCACACCCTATAAAGCTGCCGCCGCACCTCCTTTACCCCTTTTCGCCCCAACCCTAAATACAAACGCGGCCGCGAGCCCCAAACCCTAGGCGCAAGGTCACCGCTGTCGATCTCTGCCTGTGCCGCCTTCCCATCGTTGTGTAGCCGCTTCGGAGGTTTGTGTGTAGGTGAGAAAGATGACCGCTCCGTTTGCGTGCATCCTCGTGCCCCGCATCGCCCACGAGAACTCGCCGGAGTTGGTGCCGGTGTGTAGCTCCGCCCCCTCGTGCCGCGCGCCGTCTCCACTGCGTATCCGTCCTCCCCGATCCACTGGTTGTGTTCGTTGTGGTCTCCTCTTGCTCCTAGACCCAGCCGTGTGCCAAATCATGGCCAGATGACCGTTTTTGGGTGAACTCCGGCGAGAGTGCCGCTTGTCGCCGTCGTGCGCCGCCGCGCGCCGCCGTCCGTTCGCTCTGCGTAGCCGCGAGCCGTCCGAATCACGATCAACGACCCAGATTCAATCAGTCCACCGGCGTACCAGGCAACACAGGGTCAGACCCGCTGTGCCGTGTCATTTTTGCAGAAGAGACCCCCACATCTTCCTCAGATTAGCAAGCCGGTCCTTCCACCTATAAAAAGGCTTAAGTATAGGTCCTTGTCTTTATGTTTTAGCCCCTAAGGTTTCCAGTTTTTGCGCCCGAAGTCCATTTCTCGTAGTTTTGCATGGTAGACCTTAAGATTATATGCATAATTATGTTTTAGTCCTTGGTTTCTTGCTGTTAAGCCCCTGCAACCCTAGTTTTCTCACAAATAAGCCCCTGCACCTTGTATAGTTCATATCTTTTGCGTTTTAGCTCCGTTTTCAGCGTTCTTTATATCCACGTGTTCGTCTCGATGAGTAGATTAGTTTAGTGCAGCTTTTGTTTCTGTTTGCAATGATTGGTGTATTGTTTCTTATTTTATTGTATTGCTCCTTTGCATGTGCATGTGTGGTGCGTAGAGAGCGAGCAGTTCGTGAAATTTTCCGAAGTGAAGACTTTGAAGACTCTGAGTAGTTCCGGATCTTGTGGAAGGCAAGTGTCCTTGGTCATTCCCGCTATGTCCTATTTAAACATGCATTTCAATCACTGTATATACTTTATTGCTTTGCATTAATTTTGATGGGTTCCTATTAAGGATGATGACTAGTATTTTTGACCATTGCCTTGTAACCGGGTTGCTTAATTAATCTTGATGGTAGATTTTGCTTAGTATGCTCAACTGGGTTGGTAATGAACAACATGGATACTATTTTATACTCTATGTTCCTTTATGATGATTTAATTGAAAGACCATACTTATTAATTGGAACATGGAGCGACCACCCAGGACAACAGTGCAACCACAAGGCTATATGGCTCTGGCTTGGATGAATAATTAGAAACCTTGATGTTGGGGTGACCTTACCAAAAGGGCAAGGGGGAGCGCTAGTGGGGTATAGACTCGCTCTAGTAGGGAGCTAGACTTTGCTTAGACACGATACCTACTAGGGGACTTTATACTCTGCAACGACTCGGAACCTTCTCGGGTTGCTTCACATTAGGGAATCTTTGTAAAGGCCTCGTAGCATCCCTATGCAATCACACCTCGGTAGTGTGGTATGATGCCTGATTAGCATCGCGTGGTTGGGTTCAAAGTTCTTAGAACTTTTACGCGACTTGTGGGTAAAGATGTACAACCTCTGCAGAGTGTTTAAAACTAATCGATTTGTCGTGCTCACGGTCAAGAGCGGCCTGGACCCTCACATGATTAATTTATGAAAGTTGAAATTAAAGTGATGCTTTTACTTTATGATGATGATGCTTTACATTAATTGTGGGATGGTATACACTTATACTTTCTAGTAAATAGTTGCTTAATAAAATTTGACCAACTAAAATGCTAAAGTGCTTAAACCCTTTGGCCATCCACATATACAGCCTTGCATGTTTATTATATTATTCTCCCCTTGCTGAGTATGGCATGTGCTCACGCTTGTTTTTATTATTGCAACTACACAACCCGGATTGCTGCTCAGACTTGAAGATTTTTAAGAAGTATTAGGCGTACGTGCCACCAGTCAGCTGCCTGTGGAGTTTCCTTCTAAAGATCTGCTGCTAGTTGTTCGCTTTGATAATATGTTTATGAGACTTTCGGTCATGTAATGGTTATAATACTTTCTTTTACGCTTTGGCACTGTATTTGGTATTCACTGAGTCACTACATGTGTGTAACTTGATCCTGGCGCACATGTAATTTAAGCATCCGGTTTTGGCTATAAAACTGGGTGTGACAAAGTGGTACCAGAGCTGTGTTGACTATAGGACGTTAGCCTAGTTAGAAAATGGTCGGATTTAAGGATTATAACATCTTAGAAGCCAATCTTACTTCATGCTATGCTTTAATTCTATTTATATATACTTATCTTTGCTTTTACCCCAATCTTGATGTTCTACTTTTTCCTCCACCTTTCCTTAGCTAATCTATTCACTCTATGTTTTCTTGTTCTTGCTATAAGGAATCTTCAGCGTTTGCTCTATTCCCTCTAATCTTTCTCTATCTTCACGTTACCCGCGTTCATAATCGTTCTCAGTAATCCAGTGACCCCATCATGTTCAATCCAAAGATCTTCCTCAATAGGATATATGATCTTTAAGTTCACTCTTAGTATAATCATTAGATGCGAACGTCTTTAGTTAACGTGTGCTTAGTATAGAAGTGTGCTTGAATGCTTGGTCTTGTGATAAATGCTTGATTTGGATCTTTGTTTTGTGTGCGGTGTGTTGTGGACTAATGACCACAACAACATCCGTTTTAGTAGCTAGTTTGCTTAGTCGGGGTTTAATTCTTTCTCAACAACTTTAACCTTGAATAATCTCAGTCCTTTATCTATCCTTCTTTATCTATCAAACAAATCTTGTTGGTACAAAATCTGTTCACGCAGCTCTCTGATACAGCATCAGTGTTTTAATTTTATCTTGATCTACAGAACTCTGATTGACATGAAACCAGTTGGGTTAGTTCCAGAATTTTATGGGTTAATTTCTGTCAAAAACTCAATAATAATATATATGTATTCTGGGAGTCACATACAAATTAGTGAAGCAACCAGAATCTGTCAACACTACCTGACACAGTTGTCTTTCTTATTTTATATCTCGAGTTGTAGAACCCCGATTGAGGTGATTCTAGTTGGATTAGTTTCATAATTTCACACTCCCTGTTCTGGTAAAGTTTCATAATTGATGGACATCAATGTTGAGAGTTACACCTGATTTGTTGGGACTAACAAAATCTGCCTTAATCTGGAAGTTCATGTTGTTTCATCTTTTAGAGTTATCTCTTTGTCCTAGTATCTAAATCCCATGATCCTAACACTTACATGGTGAACATCAGGTTTGGATCAGGAGTTGATCAGCCTGTAGTGACCCATCAAAGGAGGAGTGGTAGTTCTGACAGCATTCAACAACACGGTCAGATGGATCCTGCGGTGCAGCAGTTCCTGGCAGCACAGATGCAGCTTCTCCAGAACATGTCCACCAGCATGGCAAACATGCAGGTCCAGATAAACCATAACCTGAACCAGAATCAACCGCCTCGGGTCAAGCATCGAGAGTTTATGAGCCATGATCCCCCGGTATTCTCTCATGCAGCTGATCCCTTGGAGGCAGAGGATTGGCTGAAGACAGTGGAGAAGATGCTCACCATCACACAGTGCAGTGATAGGGAGAAGGTCTTGTATGCTTCAGGTCAACTTCGTGGGACAGCGTCAGCTTGGTGGGATGTCTACATTGCTGCTCATGCCACCCCTGATGCTATCACTTGGCAGGAGTTCACCGCCAGCTTCAAGAGCCACCATATACCTGTCAGCCTTATGAAGTTAAAGAAAGAGTTCCTGGCTCTCAAGTAAGGAGAGATGTCAGTGGTAGAGTACATGGACAAGTTCATTGAGTTGTCTCGCTATGCTCCTGAGGATGTTGTTGATGACGAGAAGAAGCTGGAGCTGTTTTTGGATGGGTTAGCTAGACCACTCCAGTACCAGCTTATGTCTCACACCTTTCCATCCTTTCAGGATCTGATAGACAAGGCTATTGGCTTGGAGCATAAGCGCAGAGAGTTGGCAGAGCTGAAGAGGAAGGCCACCACCCCTGGATAGTCTGGGAGTAACACTCACCCCCGTTTTACTCCACCACAAGAGACACCACTCCATTCCGAAGGCCTGAGTGAGAACTTTGGGCAGCAACAACAGTTTTAGCAGCCAGTGCAGCAGACTCCACATCGTGGTTTTCACCAGAACCATCAGATAATACCAGTTGGCACCCCAATGAGGAGTAGCGCTACAGAAGGTACTGCTTGCTTCAAGTGTGAAGAGGTTGGGCATTATGCAAATGCGTGTCCTGAGAGGAATTCTCCCAACACTCTAGTATAGAGTTAACGGAGCTAGCAGATGAGGAATGGGAGCCAAACCCCGTAGGGCAACACAGGAAAACAGAGCTATACACATGGCAGGGTGAACCACATGAGTGTTGAGACCGCTCAGGAGAACCCACGAGTAGTTCTCGGCATGTGTCTTGTCAACTCCACCCCCGCCTCAGTTTTATTCAATTCAGGAGCATCCCATTCTTTCGTAACTTCTCAGTATGTAGCCAAATATAACATCTCCATGAGCACCATGCCACGACCTATGATAGTTAGTTCAGCAAAAGGGAACATGAATGCACTATACATGTGTAATAATGTCAACCTTCAGATTTTGGAGAAGGATTTTTGGGCTAATCTCATAGTGTTGGATTCTAATGGCATTGATATGATACTCGGGAGGGGATGGTTAAGCAAGTTTGATGGAGTAATTCAGTGTGCCAAGAAGTCAGTACTTCTCACTAGTTCAGATGGGGAAAAGATTGAATTTGCAGGTGACCTACCTCCAAAGATAGATGTTACAGTAAACCAGTTGAATGGTAAATCTTTGGAGGATATCAAGGTGGTGTGTGATTATCCAGATGTGTTCCCAGACGACCTACCGGGTATGCCGCCTGACCGAGATGTTGAGTTTGTTATCGATCTTTTACCGGGCACTGCCCCTATTTCTAAGCGTCCATATAGAATGTCTAGTGATCAATTACTTGAGCTTAAGAAGTAGATTAAGGAGTTATTGGAAAAAGGATTCATTCGTCCTAGTTCATCACCTTGGGGGGCACCGGTTATCTTTGTGGAGAAGAAGGATGGTACTTAGAGGATGTGCGTGGATTACAGATCGCTTAATGATGTCACCATTAAGAATAAGTATCCATTGCCCCGTATTGAGGATTTGTTTGATCAGATGAGAGGTGCTAAGGTATTCTCAAAGATTGATTTACGTTCTGGTTATCATCAGATGAAGATCAGATTGTCAGATATTCCTAAGACTGCATTCACCACTAGGTATGGACTCTATGAGTATACAGTCATGTCTTTTGGATTGACTAATGCACCTGCCTACTTTATGTATCTGATGAATAAGGTGTTTATGGAGTATCTGGATAAGTTCATTGTGGTGTTCATTGATGATATTTTGATATACTCCAAGAATTAGGAGGAGCACGTAAGGCTTGTGTTGGAGAAACTTAGAGAGCATCAGTTGTATGCTAAATTCAGCAAGTGTGATTTTTGGTTGAAGGAAGTCTCTTTCCTTGGGCATATCATCACTGATGGAGGTATTTCAGTTGATCCAAGGAAGGTTAGTGATGTGTTGAAGTGGGAACTGCCTCGAACAGTCAAGGAGATCAGGAGTTTTCTTGGCCTTGCAGGATACTATCGTCGGTTCATTAAGGGATTTTCTAAGATAGCGAAGCCTCTCACATCATTATTGGAGAAGGATAGGGAATTCAGATGGACTGAGGCATGTCAGGCAAGTTTTGAGGAGTTAAAGAAGAGGTTGACTACAGCCCCAGTGCTAGTGATGCCAGATCTGCAGAAGAGTTTTGATATCTATTGTGATGCATAGTGCCAGATTTATACTGATCATAAGAGTTTGAAATACATTTTCACCCAGAGGACTTGAATCTGAGACAACGTCGCTGGTTAGAGTTGATCAAGGATTATGATTTGGAGATACACTATCATCTTGGGAAGGTAAACTTGGTTGCAGATGCTTTGAGACGGAAGGGACAAACTAACATGGCATTAGCATTCCAGTTGTCTGATGAGTTGATGAAGGAGTTTGAGAAGCTCAATTTGGGGATGGTTGCTCATACTCAGGGAGTTACCTTAGAAATAGAATCACCTTGGAGCAGGAGATACGCAAAGGACAATTGGAGGATACAGAGATTAAGGAAATCAAGGAAACTATGGAGAAAGGAAAAGCTCCAGATTTCACAGAGGAGATCAACGAACTATATGGTTTAGAAATAGGATTTGTGTGCCAGATGTGGGAGATCTTAGGGAACTATCCTAAGAGAGGCTCATGATTCAGCTTATTCCATTCACCCGGGTAGTACTAAGATGTACCAGGATCTCAAGCGGAGGTATTGGTGGTATGGGATGAAGAGAGATGTGGCCGCCCATGTAGCTTTGTGTGACACCTGTCATCGAGTTAAAGTTGAGCATCAGAGGCCAGCTGGATTACTTCAACCATTGAAGGTGCCTGAATGGAAGTGGGAAGAGATTAGTATGGATTTCATAGTGGGATTGCCACGAACACCAGCTGGGTATGATTCTATATGGGTAATAGTGGACCGATTGACGAAAGTAGCTCACTTCATTCCAGTGAAGACTACTCACTCAGGTGCTAGATTGGCAGAACTATATATGTCTAGGATTGTGTGTTTGCATGGTGTACCTAAGAAGATAGTGTCTGATAGAGGTACACAGTTCACATCTCGTTTTTGGGAAAAGCTTCATGAGTCCATGGATACGAAGTTGAATTTCAGCTCAGCTTATCACCCACAGACAGATGGACAGACTGAGAGGACTAATCAGATTCTAGAGGATATGTTGAGATCCTGTGCTCTGAAGCATGGAGGAAGTTGGGATAAGAGTCTGCCATATGCTGAGTTCTCCTATAACAATAGCTATCGGGCTAGTCTTAAGATGGCACCGTTTGAGGCATTGTATGGAAGGAAGTGCAGAACCCCATTGTACTAGAGTGAGACAGGAGAGAGTCGATTGTTTGGGACTGACATCATTAAGGAGGCAGAAAGGCAAGTTCAAGGATAACTTGAGAGCCGCACAGTCTAGGCAGAAGAAATATGCTGACACAAAGAGGAGAGACGTGGTGTTTCACGAGGGCGATTATGTGTACCTCAAAGTGTCACCGATCAGAGGTTTACGCAGATTCAAGGTTAAAGGGAAGTTATCACCTCGTTTTATCAGACCCTTTAGGATCTCGGAGAGAGTGGGAGAGGTAGCTTACAAATTGGAGTTGCCAAATCAGCTCTCGGATGTGCATGATGTGTTCCATATCTCTCAGTTAAAGAAGGGATTTCAACCGCATGATAAAGAACCATTGCCTATGGATGGATTGGAAGTTAAGGAAGACCTCACCTACACTAAACATCCTATCAAGATCTTGGATACTTTAACACGGGTTACAAGGAATCGGGTTATCAAGATGTGCAAGGTACAGTGGAGTAATCATGCAGAGGATGAGGCAACGTGGGAAAGAGAGGATGATTTGAAGGAAGATTATCCCCATCTCTTCGATGATCTATCAGAATCTCGAGGACGAGATTCTTCTTAAGGGGGTAGGATTTGTAACACCCTAAATTTCAATTTGTGGTTTAATAAAATTTTGCTAGCAATCAATGCCTATGCTTAAGGACTATAAGGTTGTATTTAATTTTCTAGGTATTTAATTAATTTTTCTTTAATAAAATAAATAAACTATAGGAGTTGAATGTTGCATACATGCTGGTGCATTGTTTTTGGGTGTTTGAATTCAATTCTGAATTTGAATTCAATTTGGTTTGCCTTTTCAAATTTTCCAAAACCTTTCTCTATCCTCCCCTTCCCCTTCTTTTGCTTTGTTGTCGGCCCGTCTAGGAAAGTCTGCCGGAAACCCCTCAAGACCGCGGCCCGGTTCGCCGTTCCCCTCCTCCAGCTTCATGCGTCGCTGGCCCAGCCCCGCCTCACGGCCTTTCGGCCGAAAGTCTGGCGAAGCCCCTTTTTCTCTTCGGCCCAGTCCGCCCGACGCCCTCCGCTCCTCAGCCCAGCGGCTTTGCAGCCCAACCACGGCCCGCTCCGCCTTCTGCCGCCTGCCAGCCGCTGACCTGTGGGGCCCGGTTGTCATCCCTCTCCTCCGTCCGATGCTGCGCCGGACTCGGACTCGATTCCGAGCTGCCCCGCGCCGTACCCCGTGTCGCGCCCCTCTCCCTTGATCTGCACGCCCAGGTCGCCTCCACACCCTATAAAGCTGCCGCCGCACCTCCTTTACCCCTTTTCGCCCCAACCCTAAACACCAACGCAGCCGCGAGCCCCAAACCCTAGGCGCAAGGTCGCCGCCATCGATCTCTGCCTGTGCCGCCTCCCCGTCGTTGTGTAGCCACTTCGGAGGTTTGTGTGGAGGTGAGAAAGACGACCGCTCCGTTTGTGTGCATCCTCGTGCCCCACATCGCCCACGGGAGTTGGCGCCGCCGAACGAAAAGAGGCAAAGTTTACTGGAAAGCCGGATCATGCACAACTCTATTGCTGTGGTTTGTGTAGTTATTTTTTTTTCTTTTTGTGAACCATGCATCTTGCAGTGCTCTAGAGCTCTGTTTCCAAATAACAACAGCCTAGTTAATTATCATGGATCCTATCTGTGAGCAGGAACCATCTCACTGCCACCCCTTTTTTGGGTACATGATTAGTGGTGTCTTGCCCATCTTTTAACAATGATGCTACAGACGATTGAAGGAGTATTCAACAATGGATGTCATGGAGTCAAAGGTCAAGGCATGACATCAGGTAGTAAAACACACAGTGACACTATACATACATATTGCTGAAGGCATGCAAACAACAATGAACACATCCTAGGACTAACGTCAGGCAGGCAGCATCCCACGGCAAACAAATTTTGGCTGGAAGGCGTTCGAGGTTAGGGACAATCAGCGCAGCTTGCTCAACAATCCGCTTCACGATTGTAGTCCTACGTCTGAATCAAAGGGATTGAAGACTTGCAACTTTCTCTTCTTCTGCTCGCTTCTTCGACCTGCTGAAAACATACAAAAAAAAATGTTTGTGAACTAACTACACAGCCTAAGCATTCTTATTTTATACTCCTCTTTTAACTGGCAAGGCATTGAAGCGCACCCAAAGTAGCAGTATAATCCACTATTACTAAAGTGACTTATCTGATAACAGATGCACAATATCAGCCATTTCCTCACCTACTAGAATTATTAAGCTCCTCCTTGCCATCTTCCCCGTTAGCTACAACGTCGACAACTGGCTCATACAGATACCATTCCTTCCTTTTCCTGATACACCAAAATAAAACAGAACAAACAAAGCAGTTTCAAAACCAGAGAGCAGTAAACTAGTACCGTATTAGTTCAAAACAAAAGCGAACGTTGTCAGTCATCCACTCATCCCTGCCTTACATGCCCCCCAGTAGACAAATGATACCATCGTAACCAAATAAACTAAGGGCCTGTTTAGTTTCCAAAAATTTTCCCAACTACCCGTCACATCAATCTTCCGACACTGATTAGGAGTATTAAATTTGAATTAATGACAAAACCCATTCCATAACCCCTACCTAATTTTTCGATATGAATCTAACGAGCCTAATTATGCTATGATTAGACAATATCGTGCTACAGTAAACAATCTCTAATGATGGATTAATTAGGCTTAATGGATTCGTCTCGAGATTTCCCGTCTATTCGTGTAATTAGTTTTGTAATTAGTCTACATTTTTTACCTCTAATAGACCTTCGAAGGTTCTCCCAAAAAATTTTGCCAAAAGTTTTGGCAAACTAAACAGGCTCTAAATCATCAGCAGTACAATGTTTCTAGGAGAAAAGATTGTACCGAATGACACTTCCTTTGCTGCCGAAATACTTGAACAAGTCCACTGCATTGTTCACGGCTTTGCTGCAAAACATAGCCACATCAATTCCATATAACAAATGGAGAAACACAAAACAGGAAGGAGGGCATTTAGTTCGATATGCTGATTTAATCTGTATGACATCCAGTTCCCCTAGATTTTTCTTTGAAAGAAAAACAGTAAATCCTTCCACGAACCTATTCGAAGAAAATTCTGGTGCTCGCCTTCCCTTCTTTGACAATTGTTTCTCTCTCATAACAGAGACACTCTGACTAGCAATCTGCAAATTGAACGATCAATATAAGGATTTATCCAAAAACAAAAAGATTAACAGTGGATATGAGGATTAACAATTTTTGTTTCCTAATAGAAAGCCTTATCCCAAAAAATATTAACAGTAGACATGAAGGAACTGCAGCCAAACATTCCAAGTTCTGCCACCAAGAAACATTAAAGTAATTTCATGATATGATCTAGCATTTGCACAGAAAAGTTATCTAACCTCATAAAGCTGCTCGCGGATGGAAACAGCAATTGCAGGCTGCACATCAAACAAAAGACAGTCAACGCAAAACAAAGCAGCAGAAAGTAATGCACAACCAATATTTAAACAAAAAAGAATTGCACTGCAAGAAACATTCATTTAACAGCAAACATGACTAAGCCAATCACGGGTTCTGCACCCATGGAGATTTCAAAGATTCGGTGATAATAATAGTAGCATTTTAATTGACATTACGACATATTTTAATGCAAGTTCTTCTCATCCAGTAATTCCACCTGTATAGCAATTAGGGGATTGCAAATGTGTAGATAGGGGCCAGGCCAGCTAAGGTTGGAAACCATCATCATAGAAGCTGCTGCTTTAGTTGAATTGACAGTTCATGACACTGAATACTTAGAAATTATTATTCAAGGCATACCCCAACTTCAGGATCTGTTATGTTCAAGTCATCACATAGCGTCCTCGCAAATTCCTCAGGGTCACTATCAAGGTTGCCAATATCCTGACAGCCAAAAATAGACATGAATTGGAGCAAATCTTCTGGACATGAGGGCTCCTAAAAACTACAAATACAACACATACATACCCATAAGAATTGGTCTCTTATTACAGTGTTGTTCACTCGGAGGTCAATCTGCATATTCACCATACATAAGCTGACACTTGAGTACAGAAACTCCATTCATTTGTGAGGCTAAAGGAACAAGAGGACCAGAAACAAGTCTGCTGATGTGCAACAATTAGCCAGAGAAGCAAACCAAACCTTGAGAGGCACAATCTTCTCCTTGATCTGCATCTCCTGCCCCTCGTAGGAGCGGAACTCCGCAAGTTGCCCCTATTCAGAACAATACAGCTAATCAGTAGTAATACAGCTAATCAGTAGTGAGAAACAAAGGTGAGACATTGCAGGACAGGGGAAAGCAAGCAAGTAAAACGAGAGGCACTTGGATGGACTGGAGCATCTGGGGGACGAAATTGGCCGGCAGCTTGAGGTCCTTGGCCGTCCGCTTGGCGAAACTGATGACCTCCGAGTCAGGGTCTGCGCGCCAGGTGCAGTAAGGGAATCAATCCGGCGACCGAGTGAGGAGGCAAAAGCAAGTGGGAGATGAAGCAAGAAGAAGCGAAAGGGGATGAAGCAGGCAGGCTACCGCGCGGGTTCCAGGTGAAGGCGTCCCTGTAGCGCTGGCCGTCCACCTCGATGTCGACGCGTATCGGCACCAGGTTGTCCCTCGTCGGCCTGCGGCACGGAGGAGCCAGAGGGGAAGGAATCAGCCACCACGGCCACTTTCTCCGCAGCAATCGATACGAGGTCACCTCCTCCTGATGGAAGAGGATTAGGAGGGAGGGAGAGGGCGTACATGCGGAAGTTGACCGTGGAGGGCCTGGAGGCGCCGAGGCTGACCGTCTTCATCTGTGTATCTCTCGCCGGCGGTCGATGCGCCAGCGCCGCCGTCCGTGCCCGTCCGGTCGATGCTTGGGTCTGCGCCGCCGCCGCCGCCGCCGAGTGAGGGGAACGGGTCTATTTGGGCCCTGATCTTCCGAGAAATCTTATTTGGACCGGACGGAATCTGCTGAAACTATTATGTATGATGGATGCCTGTTGCATGGGCCATAACCTAAAGACCTGGAGGACCGGCCCAGTCAATTCCGGGAATCCTATACCTCTTCCGGAAGTTTTTTTTCAACGAAACTTCCACTTTAAGATGCGTGCAAACATTACATCCGACGGCTCTTGACGTTCTTCTTCCTCCGTCGGCTTTCTTCTCCTCCGCCTCCGTTTCGCGTCCATGGTTGCCGTCGGGGGACAGGGAGAGGTCCTCGCGCCAACACCCGGATGGGTGGGAGGTGGGCGGGGGCGGCCGGCGGTGAGTCGCCGCTGGCCACCGGTGGTGGTCGAGGCGGCGGTTCTTAGGGTTAGGGTTTCGGGAGGTCTGGGTTTTGGGGTGCTCCATTGGTCCTCGGACCTTAGAAAGGAGGGGGTTGGGGGGAGGCGGAGGACCGGCGGTGGCAGCGGATCGGGCAGCGGCGGAGGCGAGGCAGCGCGGTAGCGGCGGAGGCGAGGCAGCGCGGTAGCTCCGCCGGCCGGGCGGGGTTGGATGGCCGGTGGGCCGGTGACCGGCGGGGGGGCGGCGAGAATGGTTCGGGTTAGGAAGGGCGGGGTAGGGGAAGGCGGTGGAGGGTGGGTGGACGGCGCGGCGGCGGGGTAGCCGCCGGCCGGGACGGAGGGGTGGTGCTGGAGGAGGAAGAAGGTAAGGAAGAAGATGAGTAGTGCGGGCCTAATGGGCTTTAAAGGATCAATGCTTATCCACCTTCCACAAGACATATAGGAGCCCCCAGTCAATTCTCAAGTGGGAGCCCTAGCCAAGATCTGCTAGCCAGGAACCCTACTGTCGTGGTGGTGATCATCGAAGCTTTTCTCTGCACCTAGCAGAAGGAAGGGATGGAGAGGGTGGAGGGTATGCTGGAGCGTTTGAAGCTAACAGAAGCGGAGAAGAAGGGGATTAGGATCGACCAGGGGAGCCGTTCTCGGAGTAAGGAGGCTGATCCACAAGCGATTGGCAAGGTGTTCGCGGAGAAATTGGTGAATGCCGACGGTTTGGCGCAGGCGCTTGGGAGGATTTGGTGCCCAATCAAGGGTGTCACCTGCAAAAATATGGGGGAAATCTCTTCCTGTTCTCCTTTCATCAAGCGTCAGGGAAGAGGAGGGCGTTGGAGGAGGGGCCATGGATGTTTGGGAAAGATTTAGTGGTGATGATGGATCTAGATGAGACAAAGGCAATTGAGGAGATGGAGTTTGTCTACACTCCGATCTGGGTGCGCGTGATGAAATTGCCATTTGGCATGATGAACAAGGCCACCGGCGAAGCAGTTGGGGCGGAGATCGGATCCTTCATGACCATGGATCTAGATGACGACGGTACTGCACTTGGAAGCTATCTCCGAATCAAGGTTCGTCTGGATATAAGGAAGCCACTGATGCGAGGAGTTATGGTGTGTGTTGGGGAGAAGGAGAAACCATTATGGTGTCCGCTGGAGTACGAGTTTCTTCCTGATTTCTGGTATACGTGTGGCATCATCGGCCATACGGACAGGAGTTGCGAGGTGAAGTTAGCAAAGGGTGAAACACAACAATTTAACAAGAAGCTCAGGTGTATCCCGGATAAGGGAAGGTTAGAGGATGGGGGTGGCCGCTTCGGCAGTGGCAGATCTCATGCTGCTTGGAGATCGGGGAGTAGTGGAGGTAGGGGGAGTTTCGGTGGTTTCAGTAGCAGGAGCTTCCCTGGGCGCTCTGGGAGCGATGCACCATCATGGAGGAAGGATGAGGGGAAGGGTGGCAGTACTGATGAGGATGGGAAAAGGAGGGAGGAGGAAGAAGTTACTAGTCCTTTGAAGAGTAAGGATTCGGTGTCGGTGGAAGGCAAATCCAAGAAGGTGTTGTTCCTGGAAGATGGGCAGACCAGAGACACGCAGCTGAATGCGATGGCGGGGGAGAAAAGCAATGAGTCGGTGGATGATCAGCTAGCAAAGGAAACTGGTGGAAAGGAGGGGGATGTGAACAGTGTCATGCAGGTTGATCACAAGGAGAAGGTGGCTGTAAAGTAGGATGCGAAGATTGGGAAGGAGAAAAAGGCCAAGGGGGGATCGTATAGAGGACTGTTAAGGGATGCTCCTCGACAGGGGGGTGTTGAGCTGTGTGTTGAGATAGGGAAGAAGCACCCCATGGAGGAGGGCAATGGTAGTGAGCAGCACAGTAAAAAGAAGAAAGATGCAAACTCTACAAGTGACGCGGGGCTGTCGGTACAGCCTTGCGAGAAGAAATGAAGATAATAGCTTGGAATTGCCGAGGTTTGGGGAATGGCCTGGTAATTTGTGGCCTTCTGAACATTCAGAAGGAGGAGGACCCCGACATCTTGTTTATGTCTGAAACGAAAATGGACAGATCGAGGATTGAGAGCTTGAGGTGGAAGATTGGTCTAACGAACATGATGGTGAAAGATTGTCAAGGGTGAAGTGGTGGACTGGCAATCTTTTGGAGGAATGGCATAAATTTCCAGTTGCGAGCGATGTCTCAGTTGTACATAGATGATGAAGTGGTGGAGAAGGATGGATTTATTTGGCGTCTAACAGGTTTCTATGGGGAACCAGCGTCGGATAAAAAGTCTCTATCATGGCACGCACTATGCACACTGAATGCAGCCAGGAGGAGACCGTGGCTCTGTCTTGGTAATTTCAACGAAATTCTCTTGAGTCATGAGAAAGAAGGTGGTGCGCCTAGACCACAGGGGTGTATGGATAGCTTCCGGGAGGTGCTGGAGGAATGCTCTTTGGATGATCTTGGTTTCACAGGAGATATTTTTACTTGGAGAAACAACAACCACATAAGTGATCTGTATATACGGGAGCGGGTGGACCGGGCGGTGGCTGATTTAGAGTGGCGTACTCGGTTCCCAAATTTCCGGGTGCGGAATGGTGAGCCTTTTCGTTTTGAGGCTAGCTGGTTAAAAGAGGAGAACTGCGAAGTTATTGTGGAGAACGCCTGGAGATTGTCGGTTGATGCAAGGCTGCAAAATGTTGCCGGGGCTGTTAAAAATGTTGTTGCAGATTTATGGGATTGGAGCAAAAATACTTTGGGAGACCTAGAGAAACGCATCAAGTACACAAGGAAGGCATTGGAATGTCACACCCGGTTTCCAAAATGAACCAAGTGCTACCTATATGTATGCCAGGATCAAGTTTCATACATATAGTGACATTATTAGTGAATAACAGAAACAATATCACGTAAAGAAAGAGAGATTATCAGAGATTTACAGCAGAATCCTGGGAAACAAGGCTCCAAACTTCACAGGCAATCGACTGGGGGTTGCGTACGCCTAGCACCATCTTCTGGACTTCAGACACCTTCTTCTTCTGAACAGCGGTTTAGCAAGGGTGAGCACACTTATGGTTGGAGCTCAGCAAGTGGGGGAAGATGCAAGGCTATCAAGGATAGGCTAAGGTTTTGCAGCAGTTAGCATTTTAATGTTGGTCAAGTTTTAATTAACAAACCCCTGGTTACTAGATATAAGTTTATACCAACCCAGTTAAACATTTAGAAAATATCTCATCTCAAAACCACAAGAAACCACGATTTAAGTCCATCTTTAAGTTTGATTATCATGTGAGGGCCCAAGCCGCTCTTGACCGTGAGCACGGCTGATCGATCAGTTTTCACTCTGCAGAGGTTGTACACTTTACCCACAGTTCGTGTTCCCCATGTCGCCCGGGTTTGCAAGGCCCTTAAACACTTCCGAGGTGAGTGGCTAGGGGTCCACTACGAAGCCTTTACAAAGGTATGCAGAAAACCAACAGCCCGCAACAGTTACAGCAGCAGAGCGGACCATAACCCTCCCTAGTGGTCAGCACCTTAGCAAAGGCTGCTACCCCAAAAGAACCGGGCTATACCCCTTCAACTCCGGCCCCCTGTGCTCCTTTCGGATAAGGCTATCAGATAGTTCCACACGCCTAATTAATTGGCTAAGCCAGAGCCATATAGACTGTGGTTGCACTGTTTTCTTGGGTGGTTCTCCATGTTCCGATTAAATTAAGGTGTTCTTGTATTAACCATGAGCATCATCATTAACATGCATAACTTTCATTTGTATAAAAGATTTATTTGCAACCATCCCAAGGTAAAGCAACTAAGCATTGTCTACCCAAAACATTTATTTAAACCAGGTTGTTCAAGGGTTCAAGGATAAAGTCTAGTCATGTCCTTATTAAAAAGGATTTCCCATCAAATTTATGCAATATCATAAAAGATAAACTTAGTTGTCATGCAATTATATAGGATAAAATAGAATATGCAGGGGGAGAAGACCACTTGCCTTTATCCAAAAAACTATTCTTATGTTCTTCTGCTCTTGCTCTTCGATACTCTTGATCTTCAAGACTTCTGAACAATAGCTCGATCTTCTACTTGAAGCAAACATCGAGCACAACACATGCAAAGCAGACAAACAAGAACGACTAAGAACAATACACCAATCAAGAAAGGCTTAAAAAAGAGGATAGGGTTTGGTTCTAGGATCGCGAACGCAAGAAACGCTAAGAACGGAACTATCGTTGAAAAGACACATCTATCAAGAGATTTGGATTATATCACACAAGGCTATGTGCTTGATATATTTTAATGTAATAAAATCGTGTGTATAGGTTATTTCAAAGAAATACCCTATTTAGAATTAAGTAGGTTATATTTGTATACAAAAGGACGATGTTGAGCTTAAGACAATTTTATTTATAATTATTCAAGTATGATTTATGCAAATTAAACATTTGAATTCAAAAGAAGCATGTAAAGCATCTAAGCGTATAACTTTAGGTTTCGAGTTCAACTAAACAGATTATAATTCAAAAATACATTTATATTCATATTAACCAAATTAACATTTAATTAAGAAAACTCGAGATAGCCTATGTTGCTTTTATTTAGAAAGCATATTGAATAAATATTAATCAATTTAACATTTGTATTATGAAAGCTGAGGTATAACCCTAATTAGCTTTTAATTGAAAGAATTATTCAAATAAGCATTAATCAAATTAACTTTAGTATGAAAAACACGATGTTCAACTCTAATTAGATTTTATTTATAAAACAAGTTTAATAGGCATTAACCAAGTTAATACAGAATAAATTATCAAAACACATTTTAGAGTAAACATCATGTTTAGCGCATTGTTTATGATGAGACGAAACTAACGTAACAAGAACGAGCTTAAACGGGTTAAAACGTGAGATCTATAGATTTAACAAGGTTGGATAGATATATGTGATTACTAGATATTTACACGATATGTTGGCTCTTGAAGGAAAAGAATATATATGACATAAGCATGATGTCATGCTCACATCAAGCAAGCAAGGAATGGACAGATACGTGATCTACACTAGTGTGCCCATTCTGTTTAGTCTACAGAAACGTCAAGCACAAGCACGCCATCAGTTTGCATGCTACTGTTTGGTGGGTTAGCTTCTGACGGTTGGTAAACAGGATTCAAACATTGATTTGCGAAGAATGATTATGATGATATAAACAGAGCAGGCACTGATGGACTACAGATCAAAGGATATATATTGTCAGGCTTCAGTTCGTGATCACTAGTGCATGGTAAAGAAGGATGGAAAATAAACTACAAGAATTAAACTACTGAATTTTGCATGCACCAGCTACTGCATGTGGCCAACGTGAGAACAGAGATAACATGCTAGTGATGAGCACTCTTGAACACAAAAACAGAATTAGAAGAGCATGAGGCATCTCACCTCTGACGTGGTAACAGATGGTGAACGGCGTGGAGCTGATGAGGAAGGAGCGTTGGCGCTTGCTTGGGACAGAAACGACCGGACTCCAACCAAGGCGTCGGTTTCAGTCCCGGCGAACAGCTAGCAACAGCGGCGAGTCGACGGGCAAAAGAAGACGGATTTTGGAGCGGATGACAGAGACGGCAGGTAGTAGTTCGAGACTTAGAAGCTGCAGGTCCGTTCTGGGGTGTCCGGCGACAGGGAGGTGGTGCAGCGGCCGGAACTTGCAGGCGGCAACGGAACGGGCAGAACTGATGCAGCTTGGCGTTGTGGTCCGTCATCAGCTTGGCCTTCATGTGAGGAAAGCTCCTCCTGTGTCTGCATGAAGACGACGAGCGCGGCGGCCGGCCGGTGCACAGCTCGGTGTGGTGGTGTGGAGATTCTCTGGCAGCGAGGCGATGGCGGCAACCGGCGGAACGGGTGCGGCTCAGCGACGGCACCGCGCCGAAGAAGGCCAGCTCGTGTGCCCATGGCCGAGGGTGCTCCGGCGACAAGCGGACGACGACGACGAGCAGCGGCGGCGGGTGTGCAGCTTGATGACACGGAGGTCCTGGTGGCGTCGGCCTGGTCCAGCAGCATGCGAGCGCGACGGAGCGACACTGGCACTCGGCGGACAGCGTGAAGGCGGCCGGCACGGGCTCCTCTTCGTGAAGCCGTGAAGGTGCTCCGGGCCTCCAGCTACGAGATGCGGACAGGGGCTGGTGCGTGGTGTAGAGCGTGGCTTCGACGTCGTGGTGCTCCTGTCCGGCGCAAGGCGGTGACAAGGCAGGCGTGCAAGGCGACAGCGCTGCGCAGGCGATGCAGCAGGAGGTGAGCAGACGGCCATGCATAGCAGGGGACGCGCGGAGAGCTCGACCTTCTGGTTTCATAGGCGCTGAAGTGGAAACGTAGGCGGTTCTGGTGGGATTGAAAGCGAGTGATGGCCGGCCATTGATGGCCATGACAAGCGGCCGTTACCAGAGAGGAGGAAGGGGAAACAGAGGGAATTTCGGAGGGGATTGAAGGGCCTGCCATTGCTGCCATGGGGGCTGGCCGTTCAGTGGAGCCGTGAAGGGAGGCAAAAAGGAAGGGCACGATTAAATGTTCCATCGAGCATTGAAGGGAAACGGCGCGACACTGCAGGGGGAGAGCGGAGCAGCATGGCTGATCATCAATGGTCATGACGGGCGGCCGTTACTGGTGGAAGGGAGGGGAAACGGAAGCGGAAGCGATTTCAGTTGTGGCACGCATGTAGAGGCAGGAAGGTGAGCAGGCGCGGCACACGGGCGCCGTGCAGAGCCGGCCGAAGCATGCGGCGTGCGGCAGGCGGGCAGGGACGCGGATGGGTGTGGGGCAGCGTCGCAGCGAGCTGGCGCAAGCGACGCGGTCGCGACGATGCAGGCGAGGGCGTCCGAGCGACGTGGATACGAGAGCGATCGAGCAGGCTCGGCCAGAGACGAAGCGGATGGGAAACGCGCATCACGGAGAGGCCCAGGGCGGCACGCACGGAAGCTGGGCAGGTGCGGTGCACAGCAGGCAAACAAAGGCGGTCGAGGTGTGCGGGCGGGGCGCAAACGTGCGGGACAGTGAGGAGGTGCGGCTAGGGAGGCGGACATGCGCGCACCTTGCGGCGCTCAGCTGTGAGTGGCAGGACGACGCGTCCATGCACGGGTCGTGCGGACGGTCAGGCATGGCGCACTGGCACATGCTGGAGGAGGAAGATGGGTCGCAAGATGGATTGTGACGGCTGCTGGGCCGGCTGAGAGAAACGAGCCAACAAGAGGGAAAGGTGGCCTGCGCGTGACTGCTGGTCTAAAAGAGAAGAGAGGCTGGATTGGGATAGAAAGAAAGAGAGATAGAGAGAGGACCATAAAAAACGGAGAGAGATTGAGAGAGATTTGGTTTTGATCTTTTTATGATTTTTTTAAAACCACACACAACAATCAAAAACCATGCAAACGATATGAATGCGACACTCAGAGAACCATTTTATTTAATTAGAAAAACAATCAATGATTTTCATGTACTCAATTTCCTGTAAAGAAAATAAATGTTGAGCAAAATTTTAAAACTATGCCAAAATCGTTGCTTAATTATTCTTCCTAATAACATCCTGAAATCGAAAAATTTCAGGGTGTTACATGGAAGCATGTCGGCGATGTAGCATTGCGAAGAATAATGTTTGCTAGGGAGGAAATTCTGAAATATAAACTTGAAAAGCTGGAGGATCAGAAGGAATTGTACTGGAGACAAAGAGCCAAGGCACATTGGCTGCAACATGGTGATCGTAACACAAAATTTTTCCATGAGCATGCCTCGGAGAGAAGGAGACTTAATAGAATTCGAAGCTGGTGAAGGATGATGGGCGGGTTGTGGAGGAGATGGGGGGAGATCCACATTATGGTTACTAACTATTTTAAAACACTTTTTCAGTCCCATGCAGGTCATCATTATGATGAATTATTATCTCAGTTCCACACCGGGTTACTGATGGGATGAATGAGGCATTGATGTGGGAATATACCACTGAAGAGATCAAAGAGGCGCTCGATGATATGGGTGATTTAAAAGCGCCTGGGCTAGACGGTGTGCTCTTTTTTACAAGAAATTCTGGAATATTACGGGACACGATGTGGTAAAGGAGGTGAAATCTTTGCTGAATGGAGGGGAAATGCCGCAGGGCTGGAATGAAACTATAGTAGTATTAATCCCAAAAGTTCCTGATCCAGAGAAACTCAAAGACCTTAGGCCCATCAGCCTTTGCAATGTGGTGTACAAGATAACATCAAAAACAGTTGCAAACCGCTTGAAACATGTGCTCCCTGACATTGTCTCACTGAATCAAAGTGCTTTTGTGCCTGGCTGCTTAATAACAGATAATGTCTTGTTAGCATATGAACTGACCCATTATATGCAGAATAAGAGGAAGGGCTTGGAGGGGTGTGCAGCTCTCAAATTGGATATGAGTAAGGCATACGATCGGGTTGAGTGGGAATTTCTGAGGAGGAGGATGTGTAAGCTGGGTTTCCATCAAGCTTGGGTGAATGTGGTAACGAAGTTTATTTCTTCCGTTACCTACAAGTTTAAAGTTAATGGGGATCTCACAGAGGAAATTGTGCCTGGACGGGGATTGCGGCAGGGAGATCCACTATCACCATATTTATTTCTTATATGTGCTGAAGCTTTCTCCTGTCTCCTTAATGCTGTAGAAGCTAGAGGGGATATAAGAGGTGTGCGTGTATGCCCAGATGCGCCGAGCATTAACCATCTTTTGTTCGCAGATGATTCATTGTTACTCTTCAAACTTGATGATCAGAGTACAATTCACTTGCGGAATATACTTCGGTTGTATGAGGAATGTTCGCGGCAGATCATAAATAAAGACAAGTCCTCCATCATGTTTAGTCCTAACACACGGCAAGCTGCCAAGGATGTGGCCATGCAGGAGATGGGCATAAGCTCTGAAGCTCATAATGAGAAGTATTTGGGACTCCCAATTTACATGGGGAAATCCAAGGTTCAGACCTTCAACTATTTGAAGGACAGAGTGTGGAAACGTATCCAGGGTTGGAAGGAGAAGCTATTATCTAAGGCTGGTAAGGATGTTCTCATCAAAGCTATTGCACAAGCTTAACCGACGTATGCTATGTCATGTTTTGATCTTACCAAGACACTGTGTGATGACATTGGTATGATGATTTGCCGGTTTTGGTGGGCTCAACAAGAAAATGAAAATAAATTACACTGGGTGTCATGGGAGCGGATGTGTAGCCGCAAGGATAAAGGAGGCATGGGGTTTAGAGATCTACATATGTTTAACCTTGCTATGTTGGCTAGACAGGGTTGGCACCTTCTTTTGGAGCCTAATTCACTTTGTGCACAAGTGTTGAGAGCCAAATACTACCCGGACGACAACCTGTTGAGTGCAGTGGAAAAGCCGGGTATATCATACTCCTGGAGGAGCATTGTGCAGGGTTTTCAGGCTATAAAAGCTGGGATGATTTGGAGGATAGGTGATGGCTCAAAAATTAACATATGGCATGATCCATGGTTGCCCAGAGGTGTAACAAGACAACCAATTACTCTAAGAGGGCAGTCCATCTTGTCCAATGTGGCTGATCTAATCGATCCCTTAACAGGAGAATGGGACAAAGAATTGGTGGAGGATATTTTTTGGGAGGAGGATGTAAAAGAAATATTAGCCATACCAATCAAACATGGAAGAGAGGATATCATTGCATGGCATTATGATCCAAAGGGCCTCTTCTCAGTGAAGTCAGCTTACCATGTGTTGGAGGACAACCGGGAACAGCAACACCAAAGGCAGCAAGGCACATCGAGTTCCACAGGGCCCTCCCCTGAGTCGTTCCAATGGCTACACCTCTGGAATTTCAGGTGCCTCCCGAAAATCAAACAATTTCTTTGGCGTCTGGCACATAGCAGCTTGCCTTGGCGATTAAATATCAAATGGAGGGGAGTCAAAGATGTAGATACAAAATGCCCTGTGTGCCAAAGGTTGGATGAGGATGGAGGGCATTGCTTCCTAAAATGCAAGTCTGTGAAAAAAGGTTGGTATGCTCTTAATCTGGAGAATGTGCGCCGAGCTTTACTCCTACTGCACTCAGCAAAGGAAATGGTGCACCATATTCTGAAAATGAATGCAAAAGAGAGATCGATTGTATCTAGTTTTTTGTGGGTATGGTGGGAGAACAGAAACAAAGCAAATGCAAATGAAAAAAGGATGTCCCTGGAGGAGGTAACACACTGAACCATGGATGCAGCTCTTGGTGGCGCTCATCTGACCTGCACACCATCTGTTAGGGAAGCCCATGAGAGCAGACCAAGTATGTGGCAACCACCACCGACTGATGTTCTGAAGATCAATTCTGATGGAGCGTTCAGAGAGGAGGAAAAAGATGGCGCCTGGGGGTTTGTGATCAGGGACAGTGGAGGGAATGGTGTGTTGGCCGGCTCCGGGCGACTGATAGCGGTACATGATGCATTGGCTGCGGAAGGGGAGGCCTGCCTAGCAGCGCTGTATGCGGCTATGAATGTTGGGATATCACAGGTGATGATTGAGACTGATTCCTCATCCCTGGTCACTACTATTCGGTCGTCGGCGTATGATCAAGCTCCAGGAGGAGTTATTTTCCAAGAAATCTGAGATGTCTTAGCTTTACATTTTACTTTGCATAGTGTGTGTCATGTTCCTCATTCTTGTAATAAGTGTGCACATGAATTAGCTCGCTCAGGCTTAGCTCGGGACCCGGATGATTCCATCATTTGGAATGATCCCCTCCCTAGATTTGTAATCTTGCTGGTGGGTCGTGACCAATCTGACCCTCTGGTTGATGAATGAAGCATGAGCGTGTTGCCTTCAAAAAAAAAAGAGAAGAAAAAAACACTGCCTCCAGAGTCTTAACAGAACCAAAAAAAAATGCCTTTAAGTATAAAAAAGTGCCTTTTTCATGTCTGAACATCAAGTAGAATAGGCTAAGAGCTCTGTACCTCCTGCAAGAAAAAAACTGTATCAAGCTTTTTTCTTAAAACACAAAGTAAAATTGCTACGTCGTGTAGTAATTCCATCAGTGACCTATTTTATAGCCCCGAAAATTTTAAACGGGCGAAGGAGAAACCGTCATCTGCCCGAGAATGTTAGCTCTTCTAGGTCCTCGCTTGTGCATTGCAACGTTAGCTTCGAATTTAACTGTACAAGTATGCGAGTTATAAATTAAAAGAATGATATTGATTTTTCTTGTGAGTGGTTTTATATATATATCTACATTATTATTATTTATGTTGAGGACACGTTTTTCCCCTTCTCATGAGGAAATGTTCTTCTCAACAGAGGTATACATTTTGTATGGCATTGTCTCAGTGCAAAGTCAAAATTGTCCTTTCAGGTCGAAGAAGGCTTTGCCGTATATGATAACCGACGAGATTCACTGTAAGGGCCCGTTTGGGAGGGCTCCGGCTCCACCCAAAACGGCTCTGACTCCGGCTCCTCTGGTGGAGCGGCTCTTCTGGTGGAGCTGGAGCTGTTTTGGAAAACGTTTGGCAAAACGACTTCACCTGTTAGATTGATATTGTGAAATGTCTAAATTACCCTTCATTATATTTTCTTTTTATCTTTTTTCCTTCAATTTTTCTCATTTTCTCTCTTTTTTTCCTTTATCATCTCCCCACTTTTTTCCTTTTTTCTTCAATTTTTTCTCTCCTCCACTCATATCTCTCCCTCTCCTGCGCCAGATGGATCCATGGCAATGGAGGCCTCTGCGGCTGGATGCGCCTGCATGGCCGCCGGCGACCCGTGCCCGCCTTGCGCCGGCGTCGGCGAGGACGTGCCCACCCGGCCGCCGGCGCGCCGTGCCTGCCCCGTGCCGGCCTGGATGCGCCCGCCCGGCCGCCGGCGACCCGTGCCCGCCCTGCGCCGGGGCTGCGCCCGCCCGGCATCGGCAAGGCCGCGCCCGCCCGCCCGCCCGCCGGCAAGCCATGCCTGCCCCGCGCCAGCGATGATGCTCTGCTCACTCCCCTGCGCCGGCCTGCTCTGCTCCGGATCCATCGCCATGGAGGCCTCCGCGGTTGGAGAAGGAGGCGCTGCTGCGCTGGCTCCTCCCGCCAGCGCATCCGCCCTGACTCCGGCCGCAGGCACCACCGCGGATGCCGGCCGCCGCTGCTCGCCGGCCGCATGCTCCTTGCCCTCCCTTCTGCCGCCGGCCTGAGTGATGGCATTTTCTCTATAATTATTGTGAATGTTAAGGGCATTTCTGTACCATTGGTTGCAGGCCCGAGGGTGGAGCTGCCGGAGCCACTCTTTTGTGGCTCCACCACCCCGAAACGGCTCTAGTCAGCAGGTTTTCAGGGGCTCCTCCCCTGGAGCCGGTGCGCATCTCACCGTTTGGGAGGACTCAGGGTGGAGCTGTGTTTGAAGCCGGAGCCGGAGCCCTCCCAAAGGGGCCCTAACTTGTAAGCAGAGGCCCGCAGGCTCAACCCTACATTATGCATTTATGCCACCATCCACCAGCATATAACTAATTGCACGCACTAAACAAAGTAAATTGGTCAAATGACGAAGCAACCCCTCGCAAAACAAAATAGCAATAAATAAAAGTTATTTCTACATGCTTGGATAAATTTTCTATAAAAAAAAATATATGCAAGTGAAAGTAGTTAATAAATATATTTATTATTAGAATATATATATATATAGAGTGTCTCACCAACTCAATATTGACTAAGAGAGTATGATACACTTTTTTGTCCAAAGAGAAGACATGCATCATATATATATATATATATATATATATATATATATATATATATATATATATATATATATATATATATATATATATATATATATGCATTAGAGAGCTACTAGCGGATTGTAGAACTGATCATGCATTACCTTGACCTTAATACATCCTTAACAATTAAAACTGGCGTACGCCCCCGGTCTGAACATGCACTAACACCGGCTCCTTGGCCTTTTTCCCTTGTAATTGAGCCGCTGAGATCATACATCTTGGTATCGGGCTACCATGAATGACATCACACATTATGTACAAGGGAGTGGATCTACGACCCGGGCTGGGGGCGACCCCCATCTTGGGTCCTAGATCCACCCCTGTATTAAAGCAATTACGATGAGAACCTAATTCAGCGAGCACTAGCTCAAATCATCATGGAATATGCAAGCATATATAATGAACAATCATTGAAATGACAAATAGATCCTATCAAGTCATAAGGTAATCAAGTAAAGGTTTACGCAGAAGTTCACATCGAAAGCGATAGTAGTTGATTTGGCATATATAAACGACAACACCTTGATTGAGTATAAACACGATCTGCAGCAAAAGAAGAATAAAAAAATCCAAGGACCCATTCTGATTGTGTTTATCTACCGTGTATTATATTGTCTGGTGAGCACTCATAATCAAAACTAGCGATGCTTTAATTAGCGAGATGGCTCAATATCAATCTCCATGATTATTGTATGAAACAACATTAAGTGTACATACAGACGATCAATACCTATATATATTTATGATTTTCTATTAAATTATTTGTGGAGTTAAAAAATATTATGCAAGTACTTTTTAGTACTAATCTACATAGACACACTGTACCTCTTATGTTTTCAAACCAAATAGTTTCAAAACTATTGATAATAAAATTACAAGAAAGTTATCATATATACCAGAGTGGAACCTATCCACATGGGTTAATCTAAGACTCAACATGGGTGCTCTTATTTTTCTAGATTTATTATAATATTAATGGTGCTATATATCTTTTTAGTGGTGAAATGTATGCTTGTCAGTAGTGAGGCGCATATGGTGGCATCATCAAATCTTCTTTGAGTTTTGAGTTGTATGTGACATATTTGCCCCTGCCGACAAAAAGTTGTAAGAAAAAAAATCAATAGCGACAAATATTTTGATACGGAGGGAGTATTTAGTTTTTCTTAGTGAAAACTGAAAGTCTCTTGCTCAGACGCTCCTTCAGGGGGTTGGAATCGTTCACCCTTTCACTCCCTGATGGTGAAGGAATTGAAGTCCCAAATACTTAGGTTGAAATGTGCACCCACCCAAGTATCTGTTTAACCAGATCATGTGTTTCCTGCTGCCCTTTCTCATTGAACGTTATAGAACATTTTGACGGATTAATCAATTGGCCACTGCATCAAGTATATATGTTCAATGCTTATTAACCTGGCAAGTGGCAAGCCCCTGATCCGTTGGGCTGGTGGCCTTCAAGAAGAGTTATGTGTCCTCTGCAAATAGTACTGTAGATGCGAGATGCCAGGAGCTTCCCTACAAATCTGTAGCCCATGCAATAAAGCACCGATCTGAACTTTCCTGTTGATCAATTCTGACATACCATCAGCAACAAAGAGAAATAAATACGGCAAAAGACAGATCACCATCACGGTGACGTGACAAATTAAAGAGAAAACGCTGTCGTTGTAACCAACATTTTGAACGAATACGATGCTATTAGGCTTGCACCCTGGTGCATATATAAATTATACGGCACCTCCCCTATCATGCATATATACTATACTTTATCAAGAACGCTTGTCCTAATAAAACAAAATTTGTCTTTTAAACAGGGTGAAGTTGTGACGGTTTAACAAAAGGCCAGGTGCATGTATAGCGAAGTTGAAGGGAAATTTCCTCAAAGTTTGTTTATTTTGTTTGTCTTTTGGAGGTAGTTTTTTTTTGAAAAGAATCAGACAGAACCAATTATTATATTAAAAAGAAGATAAAAATATTATTCCTTGAACTGTTGAGGTCGAAACTCTTATTCCTTTATCTAAAAATATTAAAAAGAAGATAAAAATCCGAATTAAGCAATACAATAAAATGGGAAACTAATAACAACCCAATACCAAGCAACTCAACAAACACGTACACCGTACCACTCAACACACGTCACAAACACCAAACCAATACTCCAAATTAACTAACGTTCGATTTAATCGTGTTCCTGTTCGTTGCAAAGACATGTGAAAGGAAGAGGAGAAGGTAATTAATTGAGTAATGCCACTCGGTGCTGAACAGCTCAAGTGTCAAAGAAGGGTAGTAATAATGCAAACAAAACTGTGAGCCGTAGTAGGTACGCATGTAATTTTCAGCTGGATTCCATCCTACAAACTCTTGCTGGTATATAATCTCGATGAAATCTGGATATAGTGACAACAATCTTATTATTTTTTTAGAGTTTTAGGACTAAAGCCCTCGCCTTAATCAAAAGACACTTCATTCAGTTTACAGCACAATGGGGGTTACCCAACAAATTTGTAGCCTCAGCTCACACAGAGTTTTGACAGCGAACTAAAACAAAAGCAAACTGAAGCCTTCAGCCTTTTCCAGACCGGAACCACCATCAGCTGCTTCATGTTTCAGCACAAAAGGTCCTCCAGGTTGACTGCTACTTCTTCTCTGGTTCCATCAGAGCCTCCCGCTGCTTCCAGCTCTCATGTAGTTGCCTAATAACCCAATGTTTCATGCACAAAGGTTTTTTTTGCCGCCCAATAGAGAGTCGACATTTCTGGACTTCTTGCCAAGCATCTACCTTCAAGATGAAAGTGACAGTTCCTCTTTCTTGTCGACTATAAAAAGTAGCAAATAAAAATCGCAAGAAAAAAATGAACATCTCCCGGCCCCCTAATGTGTTCTGCATGCGTCAATGAAGATCTCTTACCGGAGAGCCGAAATTTGCACAGCGCGCTGCGTGTATGAAGCAAACAACACGTGATTTTGAACCCGGTCTCAATTTGAATTTTGGCTACAAACATCTGATTAGTGCAGTGAGCTATGAGCCTGTCCAAATATCGCCCCACCTGTTCATGATTTGGATACCATGCAGGTGCTATCGATGTATCATCCACCGATGTACTTCACCTCCTCTGCGTGTCGCCTTCTGTGGTGGCCTTGTGTGCAAATGCATCCTTTTCACTGGATTGAAGTGGCACAATCGAAGTAATCACTGAGGTCACTGCAGGGATTGTACTGTTGATGTTCTTGACTTTTTGGTTGGGAATTAATTCAGTGACAGCCGCCATTGACATGGACTACCCAACTTCAGCAACATTACGGCCCTGTTTATTTTCCAAATTTCTCACTAAAATTTTCACCTAGAGGACCGTGTCAGTTTATTTCTTCTCTCTGTGCACGCAACCCAATGAAAAAACTTCACCTATTTCACCAAAATTTCAACCAACTACACATGTGTCAGGCACGAGACTGTACTGCGGGCTTGGTGCCATGCATGTACTCCCTCTATCCCTAAATATAAGCATTATTTGTTGACTTTTACTAATCACATTTGACCATTCGTCTTATTTAATAAATTTATGAAAATATTTTTTTATGACATGTTTTATCATCATATATATTTTAAGTATATCATAATTATTTTTACATTTTCACAAATTTTTTGAATAAGACGAATGGTCAAACGTGCATCACGAAAACCGAAAAATACTTATATTTAGAGATGAAGGGAGTACCTACTTCTATAGTTATATATGCTATTCGCCAAGTTGGGCATGTTGTCCATTAATGCGAGCCATTTTTTCATGTCGCTTATTGCACAACTTGTGTGGTTGAGCAGCAAGGCAACATGGAGGACTCGAGCATGTTCATGCAGTGGGCCATGGACACGCTGCTGAACGAGCACCCGGAGCCTGCTGCCATCGGCGACGGATGGGGCGACGGCGAGACGACCTTCCCATCGCTCCAAGCGCTCCGCGAAGCCTCCCAGGCCGTGGACATGATCCGGGAGCTGATGGCCGACGATGCCAATGCGGCCAGCAGCTGGAGCTCCGGCGACGGCGACATCACGGACGGGGGCAGCGGTGGCGGCGGCGGGACTGTTCCAGCACCAGCTGTGGCCAGGGATTCCTTGCTCAGACGTGCGCCGCCGCCGCCGGCGGGCAGCAACACCAACCTGCCGGCAGTGAGCTGGAACTTCGTCACCGGCTCGGCGCAGCCTGACCCTGGCAGCGGCGGCATGCTGGAGGAGGCCGCCGCCCCACGCAGCTTGCCAGAGGTGGTCCACGTGTCACCGCCGGCGGGAAGAACCTCCTCGAAAAGCTCGGGAGCCGCATCGTCAGCGTCGTACGCGCCGGACCACATCATTGCCGAGCGGAAGCGCCGGGAGAAGATCAACAAACGCCTCATCGAGCTGTCCACCGTCATCCCCGGCCTCAAAAAGGTTCTCCAAATTCCAAAATTAAATTAACACTCCTGCCCTTGGTCTCTCATGCATTCTCTGCACCAAATTCCTGATCCTGACACAGATTGCAATATGACGCAACTGTTAATTAACCTGCTGTTACCAGAATGATTCAACTTCTAATCCCTATTACCAGATGGACAAGGCAACGATCCTCTCAGACGCGGCCAAGTACGTGAAGGAGCTCCAGCAGCGGGTCAAGGCCCTGGAAGAGGCAGCCGCCGCCGGCAGCAACGCCGCCAGGAGCAACGAAGAAACCGCGGTGCCCGTCAAGAAGCCGCGAAACGCCGCCGTCGCGGCGCCCGACGAGAATGGCTCCCCGTCGACGACGACGTCGGCGTCGGCGTCGGGGCCACCGAAACCGTTGCTTCCAGAGATCCAGGCGCGGTTCTCGGAGAAGAGCGCGATGGTAAGAGTCCACTGCGGGATCGGCAAGGGGGTGTCCGTGGCGGTGCTCGCCGAGGTCGAGGAGCTCGGGCTCAGCATCGTCCATGCCAATGTCATGCCGTTCTCGGCCACCACTGTGGTCATAACCATCACGGCCAAGGCAAGCCGGCCTGCCTTCTTCATCTGTTTTTCCGCTTTTTATTTTCATACTGATAATTCAACACTCCCTCCTGCATTATTGCATCTCATCAGCAAATTGTACTGAGAACCTTTTATTTGGTGTACCAAATGTCTAAATGCTGTTTCTAGTCAGCTGGTTAAGAACATTTAATAGTGGAAGAACGTAGCCAAAATACAATTGGATAGCTATTATCATTAAGCTCGTAGTGTACAGTTCAGACGCTAATTATTATTTCACTATATATATAGTTCATGTTGCAAGAATGTTTTCCCATACAAACCTAAAAGAAAAATGCTGTATTTAGTGCAGTAGTTCTATATGTACATAGTGCAGCAAATCCCCCCTTACAAAGTAAAACACACATTATATTTTTTTGCGAATAAAACACACATTATATATGTGTTTACGAGGTTCGGACTTAAGATTTCAGAGTAACAAAACCTAGTTTTTACTAGAAGAGGTTCTTTTAACAAGAGCACGGAATATTGCAATTCTGAATATATGATAGTGTCGTGAGCGCACTACAAGTTTATTGTAAAGCCCATTCTACCTAATGCGTGCCTATTGAGTTATTATCGGATATATCAGTGTGAGTGCATTGAATAGCACATGGAATGTTATTTTTCTTGTTCAAATTGAGGATAAGTATGCCAACAAATAAAAAAGAATCTACATCCATACATGATGATATCTAAGGCACTTATTATTTCAAATTTAGGGCTCGAAAAATTACATTAAAATCCTAAAATTCTTCCTTTGGTTATGATAACAAGAAAATGGTTGCATCACTTATTTTTGTGTAGCTTTATTATAACAGTGTCGAAAATTATATGGGATACGTAACAATTATCATTAGAAAATTATTGATGTATAGATCGCACACAGTTTGGTCTGATTGTGTTACTATAATAATTAGATTGATCAGTAGAATTTTGTGTGTGCAAACTAAGTTTCTGTTTCCAGTAATAATATGTGATGAAAACTGTACTAATAGATTTATAATACATAAGCACAAGTAGTACATCTATTAATAATAAGCGTCAAACTCTATTAATATAGGACAGCATATTGTGGTTTTTCTCATTGAAACGCTGCAAACCACTCCACTAAATGTCGACCCTGTGAGTGCATGCTAGCTTTTCTATTTAATAACTTCATTTGTGTGGAAATTTTGTGGAAATAACCTGTCCATTCAATCAGATGGTTCTACTCAGGCATTAATATAATTATTTCATTTTTTGCTCATTTCAGGTGGAGGAGGGCTTCACCATGACATCGGAGGAGATCGTAGGCAGGCTCAACTCTGCATTAGCACAGTACCAGCATAGCAACTGCAATGATACTGAAGAAACATGAAATTGATTAAATTAAAGGTATCAGTGTGCAACACAGTGGATATATATATATATATATATATATATATATATATATATATATATATATATATATATATATATATATATAAGGTACATATGCATGGGACCTTTTTGTAAATAAGTTTGCGGCTTGGATTTTTTTTTCTCGTCACGTAGCAGCTGCATGCGTTGCCTGTGATTAGTACTCCTAGAAAACTGCATGCACTAGTACAAAGTGTGAAGCGATGAAACTGTAGCCACGCACGCATGCAGATGCTATACGAGAATCCCTGCACCACATGTCTTGCAATTTGCAATGAGCAGCTGAAGCATCAACCCCGATGAACAAATCCACGATGCATGACTTCTTTTCGTGGAAATGTTCCCCAGATCAAGTACAGAGTGGCCCCCTTCAAATGAAAAGCTGTCATCATCACTATATGCAAACTCCGTTTTTCCTCTCCTTTTAGTAAAATGTCGTCTGTCCATGTACTATAGTACCGAGCTGTTTGATAGATTAATATATGTATTATTATTCAACTACTATTGCTGGTTTGTATCTGAAACAATGTATTTGGACGTATACTATAATGAGATAGAGTTTGTACTCAGTATCATCGATCAGTTTCTACACCACAGTGCAAATTTTGAATTATTCTTAGATACAAATTACAATGTTAAAAAAATGAGAGTTTTTTTTATAAAAATGATACTAACCCGGCCTCTGCAACCGCACACAACCAATGCAAGTTCTAACAATACTCTCAGCTCACAGGTTGATTATGTTTCTTTAACTCAAAAGATTATTTTTACTAGGAAAAAGTTACAGTCGCGGACGGTCCGGCGAGGCCGGGCGACATGGCGGCGGCCGTGAAGGAGCGAACGGCGGCGGTAGGGCCAGCCTGAGGGCCGAACCCGGTGGTGCTCACCGCTGTTTCCGCCTCCTGTACATGTATGTTGATGTCGGGAATGACCCCAACACCTTCTTCCTGTGTTCCAAGGCGACGAATGCGAATCACCAGAGGGCAGCGAGGCTGCTCCTCTGGCGGTGTCGGCGTCGGAAGACGCGCCGTCGCCAGAGCGAAGCGTGGAACAAGATCGGTCGTGTACGGCAGTGTGGCGGTCCTTGTGCGCTCGGAGGAGCGGTTCGTGCTTGCTGCTGGCGAGGGTTGGCGTGGTGGAGGAGAACGATGTCCTCGGCAGCCACGGAAGCGACGGCCACGACCACCATGTCGACTGCCTCTGCCACGGTGGCCGAAGATACGGCGGCCATGGCGTCCACCACGAGTACAGAAGCAACATCAGCCTCGGGAGTTGATGGGGATGGCGAGGTAGGAGGCCATGGGTGTCTCAATGAAGTGGAGGATGGGTTTCATTCTCACCCTGGGATGGTGGCCGACGGTTTGTCGCCGGCGAGGCCCTCTGGCCTATGTATTCTCTTCTTTCTAGTTCTCGACGAGTGTTTCTTTCCGGCGAGATTTGCTCAGCGTTAAGCTAGTGCGTGATAACATGTTAAGAATGGAATGTAAATGAAATGATGGATTGATTGGAGAGGGGGTGGACCCCACCATATATACAGGGTTGAAGGGGTGCGGAAATAACCGCACACACCCCTTCGGGAGGACACGCCTGGACAGAGGCGGTTGCCTCTGTACTAATTACAGTGATTATCTTAATTACATAATTAAGCTAATGATCATCATTAATATTTTGTAACAGTTCCCCAGATCAAGTACAGAGTGGCCCCCTTCAAATGAAAAGCTGTCATCATCACTATATGCGAACTCCCTTTTCCCTCTCCTTTTAGTAAAATGTCGTCTGTCCATGTACTATAGTACCGAGTTGTTTGATAGATTAATATCTATATTATTATTCAACTACTATTGCTGGTTTGTATCTGAAACAATGTATTTGCTCTACATTGTTAAAAAAATGAGAGTTTTTTTTAGAAAAATGATACTAACCCGGCCTCTGCAACCGCACACAACCAATGCAAGTTCTAACAATACTCTCAGCTCACAGGCTGATTATGTTTCTTCGACTCAAAGAATTATTTTTACTAGGAAAAAGTTCATTTCACTCCCCTCACGTATCTACTTTGTCCGCTTAACTCTCTGAACAAAATTTTAGTTCATTTTACTCTCCCAAACTATTCACTTGGCCAATCTACCCCAAAATTATTTTTCTCTTTGATTTTTTCGTGTATGAGTTGAATTTTAAGTTCAGATTTTGTGAGCAGATAGAAACATGATACCTGTGTTAAAAATATACTATGAATTTTTCATGGTTATTTTCATAGGTTAGGAATATTTAATACTAAATTGATCTTAGATATACAAAATTGTATGAAAATTAATCATAAAAAACTTCTATTGTATTTTTCCAATGTAGAGCATCATGTTGTAATAAGTCAAATTTAAAAATCAATTTGTATGTGAAGAAACAAAAAAAATCCAAATAATGGATAGATTGGACCAAAACGAAATAGTTCGCCAGAGTAAAGTGAGCCTAAACTTTGATTAGGGAGTTTAGTGGACAAAGTAAATAGGTGAGAGAAGTAAAAAGGATTTTTTCCCCTACTTACTATACATATTGCAGTATTATAAAATGATATATCTAGAATCTTACAGAACAATTGGCACAATCAGGTGTGTACAAGCCAACTTATACATGATGAAATAAAAGTCAACTGAGCTCAAACTAATTTCAACGTCATGGATTATGCAAGCATGCATGATTAACACTAATCGAGCTTATCATTATTATCTAGCAGGATCTCGATCAAGTAATGCCATTGCAATCAAGAAAGGATAGTGCAAAAGTTGAGATCGAGAGCGATAGAGTTTGGATAGGTTAGGTTAACCAGAGAATCAGCAACACACGATCTTCATTCTCGGCAAACCCCTGGGCCCATTTTGATTGTGCTATAGTATATAATATATATGTATGACATATATTTTTGTTTGGTGAGCGTTCATGATCGAAACCAGTGACGCTTCTTAATTAGCTAGACAGCTCGATTATTGGTCTCTGAGACTGTATATGAACAAACTTTAGACTATTTTGTAAGTGTGTATACATATATATTTTTTTATTTCCACTTGTTGTGAATCAAATCGAAACATGTACGGCCTATATAACATTTGATTCTCCAAGTATCAAGGTAGGTATTTTATTCACCGGTGCCAAATTAAATATCTCGAAAACATTTTACAACTAATCTATAGGCAGGGTCGAATATATAATTTCTATTTCAATTTGTCCTCTTCTAGACGTCTAGATAGGTACTCGTACGTCTTTCTAGTGATAGCAAAGGGAGATCACAGGCAACAAAAGACACGCACGTTTACAAGCTACTCGATAGTTTAATTTAACATCGATTATTTACATATATAGTATGTAGTAGGAGTTGCATATCATAATAATACATCATCAGTTTACATATATAGTAAGTAGGAGTAGTTGTGTCTCAAGGGTGACGTGACCGCAACATCAAGGACGCTATCGTTGCAACCAATCGCACAGACATACCACCATACTGCGTTTGGGCCATGGTGTAGAATATGGGTATAGACATACGGAGGCCGCCTGGCCCCTGCTAGTCCCCCCCCCCCCCCCCTATACCATTAAATCCATGCATCAACAGGCTAATAAGCTGTCATTTTTTTCTACACACATGCAAGATCAATCACTTATACACGTTGACCAATTAAATTATGATTGCTGGTGCAAGGGGCAGATCATGTGCTAATGTGAGCAATGTGATTGATTTTACTTTGCTAGCGACTGCTTTCTTGTATCATCCAGCAGCATCGGTCAATATTTTCGGCATGCGGCATTGCAGTGTTCTTCACCATATATACAGTTGCTGATGTTTTAATCTTGACAATGTGAGGGTCCTTTTCACAGCTCAGTTGCGGCTAGCCAATTAAATCAAAGTGACACTTGGTACATTGAGGGCTAAATTATTGCGATAACAGGGCAGTCGCAATGCGCCAATCATCTAGAGGATTATGACATCAATAACTCATTCATCAAGCTACGTACTTAATTAGCATCAATAAATAGCAACTACTATAGGTATCTACTAAGAGGCGTAGGAATATGCAAAAGGGCTAGCTAGAATATGTGATTTCTCTATTCGGTTGCTATGTGATTTCAGCTTCATTGTATAGCCGTTTCACCACCCAAACTGAACTTCTACCTAAAGTGCTATGTTTGGAAAACTTGAAAGTGCAATGACACAACCTGATATAATACTCCAATTAATACCAGCAGCAGTGGGGCAAATTGTGCTATTTTTTCTTTATATGATTCCCTTTTAAGGAGTTTCTTTTTTGAACAGAAGCTAGCAGATTAACTGCCAATATTTAAGGAGCCTCTTCACCTAATAAAATGAACCATGTATAAGCATTGGTCTTGTATTCTGCTGGGATTAAATCAACCTCCATGTGGAGGAGTAGCTCAACATAATTTACTAGGTGATCATTAACTACTTATGAAATGAAAACTTAAAGATGGACCCCTTTAATTAAAGTAGTACAGATAAGAGCGTCTTCAACTGTTAGCACGGAAGTATTCCCTCCGTTTCAAATTACTTGTTGTTTTAACTTTTCTAGATACATTTTTTTTACTAGAGTAGCTCGTAAATTTTTTATTAATCAATGAACAGTAAAAAAGAAGCGGCTCGGGTGAAGCAGAGTGCTAGGCCGCTTAGACGGACTCCAGCGGCATCTGCAAACACCCCTGCTTCTGCAAAATGCGGCACAGGCGGCAATTGTAGCGCCTCCAGCGGCGTCTGCAGCGCTCGCTGCAAAATGCAGCGGCCCCTCCCCGTCGCGCAATCTCGGGGGTGCCACATCCCAACCGCTCCTGGCTTCCCCCCGCGTCGCGCACTCTCTCTCCCTGGTTCCTGGCCTGTCGAGGCGGAGCAGGCCGGCGGCGCGGAGGCGGAGCACACCGGCGCACGGAGGCGGAGCACGCCGGCGGTCTCCTCCTCGAGCAGCCTCGAGGGCGGAGCTGGAGGTGGGAAACGGCGGCGCAGAGGCGGATATGCGGCCTCGGGGATTCCGACGGTCGCTGCGGGCCCCGGCGACGGCAGCGACCTGCGGGGATTCCGACGGTAGCGACGGTGACGGGCGACCTGCGGCGGAGGGGAGCTGTGGCGGCGACGGGCTGCTTCCCCGACCCTCGGGGGCGGAGCTCGCCAGCGCGCAGGAGCTCCAAGAGTGCGAGGTGGCGGCGCGGGCGTCCTCCTTCTTCCCTGCTCTCCTCCTCCCCCCGACGCACGCGGGAGCCAACTGCCGCGAGGTATGCGCGAGGGGATGCGCGAGACCGTTGCGGGTCTTCCTCCTTTGTGCGAGGGAAACATCTGCATACAGAGCTTCTTTGCAGATGCACAAAGGGAAACTCCTGGAGACAGTCTTAGAGCCGAGGCATCTCCCTCTCTCCTCACGGTATCCAAAGTAATTACTACTCCCTCCATACTTAAAAAATTATTTATTATAAAAAAATACTTCAAAAAACTTGACGTTTAGGACAGTGACATTGATTTTTTATTTTTATAAAAATATTTATCAAAAACTGAAATATGTATACTTTTATAAAAGTATTTTGCAAGACAAATCTATTCATATAGTTTTCATATTTCTAAACTTAACAACTTAAAAATTATTTATGATTTATGTTTCTAATATATATTTGACCAAAACTTTTTTCTAAAACGTTAAGTTTTATGAGTACGAAGGGAGTATTCTTTTTCTGGTGATGTCACTGCTACTACTAGCTGGGACGGAAAGAGAGGCCCTAAAATGTTGGTGAAGTTTCTCTCCCTCGTCATTTTTTTTTGCGGCCATTGTTAAACTTTTAGATAGTAACATTTATTATGACTATATTATTTTTTCTTTTTATTTAGTGTCTTTTTTCTCTGATGTATTTTTTTGTTTGACAGAAGTCTCTGGTGTATTTCGACATGCATGTATCAATTGTATATTGTAGGTAGATTTGCTGCTTACTCTTTTTTTTTTTGGGTACTGACTACACGGACATGGGACTAGAGCAAAAAAAAAACTTATAGAGGCTTCAAAAATTTCGTCCTCAATTGATTTTTTTTTTGTTTTTAGAATGACACAGTACAACGCAGATGTTCACAACACGCACGCACACTCATCTCTATGAACACATATACACAAATCCTACCCCTATGAGCACCTTCGAAGGACTGAGCACCGGCAGATCTGGAGATTCCCGAAGTCACCACTGGCGCCTCGTCGGCGGCGAGAACGTCGCTTACCACTTAATGCATAACGCCGGAATATTCCGGAATAAATCCAGGGAAAAGTGCGAGCACCAGAATTTGAACTCTGGTGAGTAACGTCCCACTGGATCATCCTACCATTGGATTACAAGTCAATTCGCAATAATTTTTTTTTGTGTGTGTGGAGGGGGGGGGGGCCTGGAGGTCCTCAAATCAGTGAAGGGATGCCTAAATTATGTTAGTAGCAGTCAGTCAGTCGGAGGGATTTGACTGGTTTTTCAGGCCCAGCCCATTCTCGTTGTACGGCCCATCCAATCGTAAGGTCCATTCGAGTTATTCTCTTTCCGTTTTTTTTGGAAGGAAAATTCTCTTTCCGTTTTCTTGTTTTCTTTTTCCTACAAGAAAGAAGAACGTAAGCCCACGCCAAAAGAAAAGGCTTACTCCAAACACTGGCTTGGAGTGATCCCCTCCAGAGTTTTGTATCCGACATGGTGAGTCGTGAGTCGTGACCTCACTGGCTCTCCGGTTGATTAATGAATGAGGAGGTTTGGAATAAAAAAAAGAAAAGGCTTACTATATTGCAAGCATGAAAAATATTTCTCCACAAGCGAAAACTAAACCCTTTCCACGATCCACGTAAATTTTCAAATGAATTCGGACCGGGTGAAGCTACTACGAGCCTGATTGGTTTCCGCACTCCACATCCTTCCCTGGGCAGGTAGGTCTGCCATGCAAATGACCACCGTTTGTTGTTTGTGCCTATGCAGTATGGCCGAGAAGAGAATATGATAGGTTGCATTGGCTGAGCGCACGAGCTGGCCTTGCACCGCTTCTCTGCACTCATGCACCAAAGTTTTGACGCCCCAACCAATCAGCCCATATATCTACTGACTACTGTGCACAAAGATAGTACTAGTAGCTATAACTAGCACTCTACAGTAAATACTAGAAAGTATTTTCGAAAAAAATAAATACTAGAAAGATACAAATACTCCAGCATATATACAACGCAAACGTTGGAGGCGACGGCGACGGCGACTGCCGGGGACCATGGCGCCGGACCATGCTGTGGCGCGCCACTGTGCCCGCCCGGCCTGCCCCAGCGGACAAGGAGTTGTGGGGGCTGATCAGGATGGCCACCCAGCCGATTGCTGTTGCTGTGGCGTCGACGGATCGAACAAGACGGCCGGTCTCGTCCGTGGTCCGGCTGTCGTCTGTCCCAGCCTCCCAGGGACCGGCGAGCACGTGAACGCCCGGCGAACCAGCGGCCCTCGTCGCGCCACCGCGCGCGCGGATCAAAAGCTGGCCCGGCCGGGGTCGGCCAGGCGTGGCTGGGGACGAAGCCGCCGCGTGTGCGTTGGCCCGGCAGATCGGACGAAGCTTGCTCCTCGCATGCATGGAGGCTGGAGCTCAGGTTTGCAATTAGCTCTGTGCCTTGGCATGAGTCACGTGAACATTTTTACAGTATTACAGAAGAATCTCTGCTGATTTATGTAACAGGATCTTCTGTCATTTAGTAAGGTGTCTTTTTTTTTTCCGACGCGTTATATAATGTTTATGAATTATTAGACCTGCCTAGCAGTGATAAGCAAGCCTTCAACTTGAATATAATCAAGTTCAAACCCTTTTTTTAGTTTTTACCTTGAAAAGCAATACATTGGGTCAATCTGGGAGTTGGTATTCAACTAGGATCAACAGAGAACATCCATGTTTTCAACTCTAGTTTGGACTCAAATTAAGTATCCTTTCAAGCGATAAATCCTTCCCACAACCGGAAGGTGCCCTTTTCATTATCGCACACCGTCCATCCACCATCCTTGATTCACGCTGTGTTTGCCACGTGTCCACGAGCTGTTGACCGCTCTCTCCTCGTGGCTCAATCCATCTCGCGATTTCTCAGCTCGTTTTCTCGCCGAGCGACTGGCGGCGGCGGCGGCAGAGATGGCCGAGATGGAGGGCATGGAGGCGGTGGTGGAGATGCCGGAGATGGAGGAGGGTGATGGAGAGCCGCCGCGGAGATGGCCGAGATGGAGGGCATGGAGGCGGTGGTGGAGATGCCAGAGATGGAGGTGGTGGTGGAGATGCCGGAGTTGGCCGCGACGGAGATGCCGGAGATGGAGGAGATGCCCGAGATGGAGGAGCCGCGGATAACAATCTCGGGCGGCAAAGGAGGAGCGCGGGGACAAGTTGACTAGCACGAATCTGGATGCAATGCTCACCACCGGATAAAGATAGGTGTACCTATCGGTTGAGGAAAAACCGGTTTGTCCTTTCAAGAAATATCAACGAAAGATATTTTTCCTTAATTTGGAAATGCATGCATCTTCTGCCCCTTTTATTACGGTATGATCTGCCACACCATGACGATGATGAACATGAGCCACACCTTCAGTGTATTATGATCGAGGTGGTGACGAGGCAAAGATTGTTAGATTAGGATAGAGCGAGTGGTTGGAGGAGAACTGCGAGCCTGCTAGAGAAAGCGATAGAAGGACAATCTCAGAGGTTGACACACAGAGAGAGATGCCGGGGGCACAAGGAATAATAGGACACACACAGGAATAGTTGAGTCTGTTCGGCAGATCTTAATTAAAGCGGCTTTTGCTGATTTGTACAGTTGATTTGTTGTGAGATAAAAATAATACGCAAAGAAGCAAAAACACTGTGCAAACAAAGAAGTCGAACAAACTAACTATTGACATTGTCCAATATATTCCAAGTAATACTTTGCATAAGCCTTATGTTGGGGATCTAGTTGAAGGCTTCAAATCTCCTATTCGGTCGATCGCCAAGCTTTCAACAGTTGAATTCAAACAAACTTTTTGACCCAGGACAGAAACGACAACAAACATCTCTCTTCTCTAATCAGGAAATGAAGACATTCGATTTATTAGATTTCATTACCAAGTTTTAACCGGGATTTTAATTCCCGACCGGTAACCATTGTAAAATAGCGGTCTCTTGGGTTTACTATAGGATATCGGTAGATCGAGATACTTGTTGCATTCAGATTTGATTTAAACTTTTAATTTCATTTGAAATGTTTCTTTAAATCTACCATAGAACTCATCCTTTTTTACTTTTATATTCGGAAAGATGTCTTCCCACTGTTTGCTCATCAAGTATCTGTCTAACTTTTCAAGAGTAGGAGTTGACTGATTGTTAGACCAGGTGAATTCCCCCGGCCATTCAGGCTCATCCATGCTCCTATTGCTTTTACCATTCAGGCTCATAACAGTCTTGATCTTAGGTGTTTTCTTCCTCTTAGGAGTTACCAAAATGAAAAGTCTGATTTGTTTGATGCTAAAATTTTGGCTTAGTCACCATACTTGTATAAAACTATCAGTTACCTAAATTTTGGCTTAGAATGCTAGAGGTGTTTGCTGTTTCTTTATCAAATCCAACAGCTTTGCTTTCATTTTTAGATGAAATTGAAACAATCATGGACTCATAGAAAGAAGAGCTATTCCACTGCCGGAGAGCCAAATATTGCTACTGTAGAGCCAAATATTACTGCTGGAGAACTAAAGATTACTGCTGGAGAGCTAAAGATTATTGGTGGAGAGCCAAAGAAGCGCATATTTGGTGATGAGAAGAATCCATTGATTGTTAGAGCTTTTTAGGTATTATGGTACTAGTATGTCTAGGCGCTAGATGAAGATCACTAAGATCTTTGACATTTTTTTGTTTGCATATATACAGGAGTTGCTGTGTATGAATGCAGAGTTCATTCGTTCAACTTGGCATAAGATGAACAAAGAGTACACCCTCTTAACATTTCGGTTATTTTTATTTAGTTCCATTCATGAGTTAACTTCTATTTTTGTTTGCAGCAAGAGACTTGCGGCTTGGCAGGTTTCTTGGTCAGCTGCTCTTGTTGTTGGTGCAGTGCCTCAGCACTACTTTTGAACTGGCTAAGAGAAAGGTGAGGGAGCAAGCTTTAGTGCTGGCGGAAAATATTAGGGAAACACATTCAGCATCACTTGAGATGTCAAAGAAGGAAATCGATGCAGCTAAAAGAAAAATCTCTAGTCACAGCTCTGAGATAAAGAAGTTAAAGAAGTTGCTGGCGCAACAGGCTAAGGAGATTGCCCAGGTGAGGATTCAGTATTGGGGAAAAATTGCACCTTTGATTAAAGAGCTGGCCCCTTTTATTACTGTATGATCTGCCACACCATGACGATGATGATCATGAGCCACACCTTCAGCGTATTATGATCGAGGTGGTGACGAGGCAAGATTGTTAATTAGATTAGGATAGAGTGAGTGGTTGGAGGAGAACTGCGAGCCGTGAGTTACCTGCTAGAGAAAGCGATAGAAGGACAATCTCAGAGGTTGACACACAGAGAGAGATGTCGGGGGCACAAGGAATAATAGGACACACAAAGGAATAGTTGAGTCTGTTTGGCATATTTTAAAGTAGCTTCTGCTGATTTGTACAATTGATTTGTTATGAGAAAAATAATGCGTAAAGAAGCAGAAACACTGCGCAAACACAAAAGCCGAAAAAACTAACTAGTGACATTGTTCAATACATTATGTTCCGAGAAAGACATCATTATCCAATATATTCCAAGTACTACTTTTCATAAGCCTTCAGCTGGGGATCTAGTTGAAGGCTTCAAATCTCCTATTCGATCAATCGCCAAGCTTTCAACGGTTGAATTCAAACAACTTTTTGGCTAGGTCAGAAGCGACGACAAGCATCTCTTCTCTAATCACAAAATGAAGACATTCGATTTATTAGATTTCGTTACCAAGTTTTAACCAGGATTTTAATTCCCGGGCGGTTACCATTTTAAAATTGCGGTCTCTTAGATTTACTACAGGATATCAGTAGATTGAGATACTTGTTGCATTCAGGTTTGGTTAAATAATTTTAATTTCATTTGAAATGTTTCTTTAAATCTACAATAAAACTCATCTTTTTTTCTCTCCAAAATTTTATTTTAAAACTGAGAAAATCGAGGAAAGTTCATTAAATTTGCTTTTCAGTCTTGCAACCATATTTTGCAAACTGGGTTTTAATCCCCTGGTTTCAACTAGGTTGATCATGACCACACTTTATACATGTATGACATCAGAATTTCAAAGTTATTCTTTCAACTCGTGGATATCTGCCTTTTCAACTGTCTACTCGCAACTTGTTAAGAATGAATGCTTCGATTTGCATTATTCACCTTTTCAGGAGGTACGGTGAACGTTAAGCGAATTAAAGGGCGGCATCGATCTCTCGACAGGAGGACGAGAGAGATGCGAGGTAGTACTAGGAACAAGAACCAGATAATAGACGATCGATCACTCAGTTGACAGCAAGAGCGGCCGGCCGCTTGTCCATATCAGTCCTTGTGGTCCGCGAAAAGTAAAGCAAATCGGATGGTCTTGCTTCAGTTTCAGCGTGCGATCTATATCGATCGATCCGCCAACAATAATGGACAGCAGTAATCCAAGCCATCTTCGAACGAAAGATCTACGTACACAAGAAAGATTATTGTTCTTCTGTCTTGCATTATATTGAGAGCCGTCCGGCGTCCGTGAAATCTCTCTGCATCCTTTTGAATTTGAGGATGAGATGCGTAGAGCGCCTGAATGCAGAGGTTGCTGCTGGGCTGGCTCTCCAAAGATGTCGATCGATCGCCGGGCGGGCGCCGGCAGGCCGGCCGTGGCCGTCGACGTACGAAAAGGACGGCGCGCGCGCGGACATACGTGCCATCGTTTCCGTGGACTAGCGCGCGCCGCGCGCGGCGTTAGTCCCCATCGCCCACACGCGTGCCGGCTCCGAGATCCGCACGATGGCACGACAGATTCCTCGGCTCCGGCCGGCCCCTGGTCCTGGGCAGGTGTGCTGGCTCCATCGGCGGCCAAAGCCCTCTGCTGCCCTCGATCTTCTTATCGTCTCCGGCCGATCAGCGCGCGGCGCGGCAACGTCTCTCTCAGCGCGTCCCACCCAGGCTGCAATCGGTCCATGCATGCACAGACCGGCCGGCCGGCCGGTCGAGCTCCATCGATGGGTACTAGCGGAGGTGGATGGTGAGGAGGATGAGGTCCCACGTGAAGCCCCACGCCCAGCACGCGCGCGACCCCTGCTTGGCGACGACGACGACGGAGATGTTCTGCGCGCGACGACCCAGTATGGCCGTTCCTCGGACACACACACACCCACAATTGCCGTCCACACAGCGCTGCGTACGTGTTGTTCGGTTGACCATCGAGCTAGCCCCCACTGCTGCACATATCAGATGTTTCAACTTTCAACAGGGAAAGCGAATTTTTAATTGTGACGACGTTACTACGATGTTATTGGTTTCGACTTCCACAGCAACAGGAGATGATGGATCGATCGATGTCAGTGAACAAGTGGGGATGATTGACACTAAGCCACACAGCTAGCCGGCTAGAGGCGCCTCCTCCGCCTCACGCAATAAGCTGCAAGTCGCGAGGCCTCACCGCCTCCACGTCCCGGTTTTATCATCAAGCAGTCAACCACAACAAGCTAAACCACTCGGCGTAGGGGAAAGAGTTTGAGACGGTGCAGTGCAGAGCGACGCTTTTCACCGCGCCGGCCGCTGATGGGCACCCAAATAAACCAGAGAGAGCTGCCAGCAGATCGAGCACAAATGGTCTCTGAAGTCTACATGATATGATAGACGATCGACAGCCATGCGGCCATGCCACATCTCTGATGCGTCTCTTCATGCTATCCACACATGCATACACACCCCACCACTGCTGGTGATGCTAATAAGCATCAAAAGAACGAAAGCAACCAAAGATGTACAAACGAAAATATCTCCTATGATAGGAAAAGCAGCAGCAATCAACAGCAAAATAAACTAAGCAAAAACTTTATTTAATTAAGCAATTAGCAAGGCAAGGGCTAGCTGCTCCCAGGATTGGAGACACGGATATAACAATTCACGTCGTGCGCTTCATCAAATTAAAACGAGTAGAAGTGGACAGAACGAAGCATCCGATATGGACCTGATATTGTATTATTCTTTTGTTCCCAATGATCCTGATTCCTGATCAATGATTAGCAGCGGCGTGTACTCCTAAACAAAAAAACCGTGCATGTGAAGAGAAACAGCTGCTAGCTAGAGCTAGATAGATAGCTTTAATTTGCAAGACGCTTTATTTGTAGCTTTTTCCGATCCCAGTATTATCTTAGACACTGTTTGGTTCTCATAAGTCACCTGATTTCTAAGTCACCCGACTTATAAGTCAGTTAGATTTAAGTCAGTCCTGTTTGGTTGTAGTGACTTATAAGTCAGTGAGCTCCACACAGGGTAGGAGAGGGAAAAAAATAGAAATAAGTCACTTTAAACATGACTTAGGCCAGTCTCAGTGGTAGTTTCACGGGCACAGTTACCTAGACTGCCATGTCAGCTTTTAAACATGATGAAATTGTCACTCTCAGTGCACAATTTCATGAACGCAGTTTCATAGATATAATGCAGCATTTAATTCTTGCTTGTTTTTTGCATGTGTTGTGATCAAATGTGGCATGATAACTATGTAGCTTTTTTTAAACAAAACAAGGTTGCATTTCAACTAACTTCAATATTTGTAAGATATTAAATATTTGCATATATGAATGATTACATATAGTAAATTTTAGCTAGTTAATATCTCTAACACAATTTGGGTGGCTGTTCTTGTTAAATTCCTCAATAATTTGACCCCAAAATGAATCATTTTTCTTGTCATTTCCATGTATAGGGTCTTCAAAAATATTTAGCCAAGCACTTGCCTGCAAAATCACATGTAGAAAATTGTTAATCAGTACTTCCTACTTAACTGACATGGAATTAACAAGTCAACAATATGGTTGCTGCAACATATTAAAATAGCTTCCCCTACAATCGGCAAAAAACCCACAATTAACAATAGCCAAGCAGTACTCTGCAGCAACCACTACGGGAGAAGCAAAATTTCCCGAGTGTCCCTTGCTTCCCCGAGTGCCAAAAATCGGGCACTCGGGGAAGAAAATCTTCCCCGAGTGTTGCACTCGGGGAAGAATTGCACTCGGGGAAGAGAGGCTTCCCCGAGTGCCGTAGAGTCCATGGCACTCGGGGAAGGGAAGCACTCGGGGAAGGCCCTCTTCCCCGAGTGCAACACTCGGGGAAGAGAGGCGCTCGAAAAAGAAAAATTTGTATTTGACGGCGGAGGCAAACGGAGCCGTATGGGAAAAATCTTCCCCGAGTGCCTTACCCTAGCACTCGGGGAAGCTAGCCTCTAGCACTCGGGGAAGCAAGCCTCTTCCCCGAGTGCCCGGCTCTAGCACTCGGGGAACTATTTTTTTTAAAGTTTTTTTTACCCCATTTTTTTTGTGAGGCCTCCCCACATTATTTAAAACTAATTGCTCAAATTTGGGGTAACTTCAAAATTTTTAGGTATATTTTGTTAGTTTTTTTCTTTTGTTGAATTTTTTTTGCACACTTCAAATTTGAACTACAGGTGCATGAAACCATATAATTTGGTGATTCAAAAAATGATATTCATGATATTTGGTGTATATTAAGGTCGTATCCAGGAACTCACATGAAATGTCGAGCATCTTGTTGCCGTGACATGACGAACAACTTGCGGAAAAGGTATTTATAAATTACATAAAATCCGAACGAAGTCCGAAAATCACGAAACTTGTTGTGGAATCATGTTATCACATGTAGAGGTTGTGTGCAACAATTGAGAAGATTTCGAGCAAGTTGCGACATCAGATGCCTAAAACCGAGATATCTCCACATGTGATCAATGTGATAACACACATGGAGATGTCTGGGTTTTAGGCATCCGACGTCCCAACTTACTCGAAATCTTCTCAATTCTTGCACACAACTTATACATGTGATAACACGACGCCCCGACAAGTTTCGTGATTTTCGGACTTCGTTCGGATTTTCTGTAATTTAGAAACACTTTTCCTGCAAGTTGATCGTCATGTTACGGCAACAAGATGCTCGACATTTCATGTGAGTTCCTGGATAAGGTCTCAATATACACCAAATATCATGAATATAATTTTTTGAATCACCAAATTATATTATTTCATGCACCTGCAGTTCAAATTTGAAGTGTGCAAAAAAATTCAATAAAACAAAAAAAAACTAAAGAAATATAACAAAAAAATCAAAATTAGCCCAAATTTGAGCATGGAGTTTCATATAACGTGGGAAGGCCTCACAAAAAAAATGGGGCAAAAAACTAAAAAAAAATTTAATTCCCCGAGTGCCTTCGCTGGCACTCGGGGAAGAGACCTCTTCCCCGAGTGTGTGTCACACGGCTCTCGGGGAAGATATTAAAAAAAGAAAACCTATCTAAAGGGCCAAGCCGGCCCAACTCCACGCCGGCCCAACTCTACCCGCCGGCCTCAACCCTAACCTTCTAACACACCCCACACACCACAGCCGCACCCTCCCCACCCCCACCCACCGCCGCCCCCAAGGCCCCAACCCTCCCCTCTCCTCTCCCTTCAGATCCACGCGGCGGACCGGCGAGCGCGGGTGCGGCGCGGGGCGACGCGGCGCAAGCGCGGCGAGCGCATGCGGCGGCGCGGCGCGGGGCGACCGGCGGAGCGGGCGCGGGGCGAGCGCGGCGGGCGCATGCGGCGGCGCGGCGCGGGGCGACCGGCGGAGCGGGCGCAGGGCGAGCACTGCGGCGGCGCGGCGCGGGGCAGCAGCGCCCATGGACGCGGCGGGGGCGGCGCCGTCGCCGGCTGCGGTGGTGGGGGAGCGCGTGGCCTTCTACTCCGGGCGCGGCGGGAGCGGGTGTCTTCTCCGCGCCCCTCTTTTTCTCCTGCAGGTTCAGGTTCGTTCCTCCCTTCCCCTTCAAACCTCGAACCCTAGAACTGATTTCTCTATCGGACTGCTCAATTTGTGGTTGGTGTTGGTTTGATTCATTTGATCTATGACCCCCTGCCCTAGGTTTCATTCGATCTGCGGATTTAGTGGATTTATGGTTCGATTCATGATGTCGAAGAGGAACCTGAAAGTAGCAACTAAGTTTGTTTTCACTTCTGCACTCCATAAGAAAATTTTCACTTATGGTACAGAGATTCACGTTGATGCATGACAAGTAGCAACTAAGTGCTACCGATAGGACTTATTCTCAGTTCACCTATTTGTGACTTAGTTCGAACTGTCATTCCATACATAAATGCAATAAAATCTATGTGTAATCTAAAAGAAAGGTGTACAATGGCATGCAGTGGCGCTGATTCGCTACTCTCTGCTTTTTGTTGTCTGCAATTAAAACATAATTTCTTCTAGGATTGTCAATATATTCTAGTAAATCTGCTTTACGATTCATTCTTTATATGTGCCATATGTAGAAAGAAGGCAGAATAGCACTTCATTTGTACCCAGTGGCGTACGCAGATGACCTCTGCGAGAAAAGGGGTCAGTAATTCATTGGCATTGGCATTCTTACTGATTATTTTTATTGTTTGTGTATTTTTATTACTCCTTTCCATTTCGACTTCTGTACCATATACAACTTTTGTTTGTGATTACTGCCTCTAATAAAATTCACTTTTGACAGTAGGATTGCTAGTAGGATATAGTTAAATGTTGACAAAAAAAGATCTGGTATTATATAGCTATTTGTTAATGGTGATGCTGTTTCTTTTCTGTTTGTGCTATACAGTAGTGAAGCTGGAATATTCCCTCAACATTTTTTTGTGGGGTGGCCTCATAAGAAAAATGGGGGAAAAAACTCTGCAGCAAAATGTAATGTAAGTGTTTCTCCAAAACAACTATGAGCTTGCAATGTTTCTCACTTGTATGGATGTAATTAAGCATTGGTAGTATGGCAGAACAGCAATGATCATTAGTTGTTGTGCACTAGACTGATTTACACTGCTTACAAAATGAGTTTATCTGGCCCTGACTAATTTTACCTAGTTAACTGTAAGTCGTGGTTTTCGGTCAGGTGGTTCCCAATAAAGTAGTTTGTGTCCTGGTACTGGTCCAATTCTACTTATCCAAACACATGTGCTTTACATTTCCAACTAGGCAGTTTTAAAGCAAACCTGATCTTACATTTGCTCTTTTCATCCTTTGATGGTTTCACACTTTGACTTGCATGAATCTTGTTGTACAAGCACTGTCATTGTGCCATGAGCTTTGATGATTTAATTGTATCTCTGTAGTATTTATTGTATCTAATTTGTGACAAATCTCTGTCTATGGTTCTAATTGTATCTCTGTAGTATTTATTGTAGCATCTCTGGAGCACTTGTGTTAAGTCTGCTATGAATCCAGTGTCAAACATGTATGAGCAATGGGTGAACCTAGATTGTTACATAAGGTTCAACCAATGTAATCAATTAGTTCAGGACTGTAATATCTTGTTTTAGCTCTTGGATGTGTTGTATGTATGAGCATAGAGATGTATCTATGTGTAAAGCGTATATTGTGTATGTAAGAAAATTACTATTTGCAATTTCTTTTTTTTTTTGCTATTTAATTTCTTTCCCGAGTGTCTGGGCAATGGCACTCGGGGAAGAGGTTTTTATTAAAAACAAAGGAATTTCTTCCCCGAGTGCTTCGGATAAACACTCGGGGAAGATGATTTTTTTTTAAAAAAACAATTTATTCCCCGAGTGCAACACTCGGGGAAGAGTTTTTTTTTAAAAAAAATAAAATTCTTCCCCAAGTATTGCACTCGGGGAAGAGGATTTTTCAAACAAAAAAAAAAGGCGGACGGCACCGACGGCGTCAACTCTTCCCCGAGTGCTAGGACGGCACTCAGGGAAGGCTTCCCCGAGTGTACGATTTTTGGCACTTGGGGAAGACCTCTTTCCCGTGAGAGGCATCCCCGAGTGTTGCACTCGGGGAAGGCTTCCCCGAGTATTTTTGGGCCTTCCCCGAGTGCATTTGGCACTCGGGGAAGCCGGCGTCTCCCGTAGTGAACAGGCAAGCAATAATAATTTTACAGTAACAAGAGGTAACCAGACTGAACATATCTGAATATCATGGTTGAAGAATCATGCATCTGAAGTTCTGAACATATTATGGAATAAGTTCCAAACTGATTCCTAGAGCATAACAGGAATATCTACCAGACTATTCCTTTGTTGTTACTACTGCATCTCAGTTATTCCACTCAAACAGCATTCAGTCGAACAACACATTTGATCCGTATACAGAATCAATGAGCAAAATGTTTTCAGATGGACTAAAAGGGATCTAGAATTCACAAACAAAAAGAAAGGCACCCGGATTCAATCTGTCGGGGTACCCTGGCCGCCGGCTACCTCCGCATCCAGGGCACCATGGACCTGTCGGCGGTGGGGGTGACGATTCAATTTGTGGATGCGCTACCAGCGGCGGAGTTTCAGCTGTTAGAGATGAAGACGTGTCGTGGCTGCGCTTTGCCTGGCCACCGCCGCCGCTGCTGTTAGCCTGGCCGCCGCCCTTAGCCAAGCCGCTGCCGAGATGGGGAGATTTCCCCCGCCGGGACAGCTTCGTGTTGTGGCGCTCGATATTGAGGGGAGTAGAAACAATTTCGCGCGGGATTTGGAAGGAGGACGGAGGATTCTGCGCGACTTTTTGCAGGAGGAGCGTGGGCAGCAGCTGGGGAGGCGGGCGCACGGTGCAGGAGATCCGGTGATGAAACGCCGGAGCTCTCACTGCAGGTTTCGTCGAGTTTCACGGGACTAGGTACTTGAGCCCGCACGGTGTCGTGGTGATGACACTCTACTTTTCTCTTTCATCATTGAATACCATGCCAAGTCAGCAAATTGCTGATGTGTCCAACAATTAAATGAGATGAAATCCTCTCATGAAATCCCACTGAGACTAACCTAAGTAGAAGTGGAGCTACTTATGCATTTAAGTCAGGACTATTTGGTTTCACTAGTAACTTATTTTGCACTCTTTGCACTTTAAGTCACCCTACTTAGCAACCAAACATTTAGAGCTACACGCGGATGGCCTGACCACCAGCATCTTTCAGCCTCAGACGTAGTCGTCCTACCAATTACCATACCCTTGTGCCTCCAGGTGCCGACGAGAGAGATATCACACGTCCTCGCTGTGCGCAGGGGGCGAAATTTCCTGTGAAACTTTCGCAAACAAAATTGGCCGGCGAGTTAGGTCGTCGTCGTCTAGCATGCCAGCAGCGTCCGTGCGGCGATCATGGGCGGCACGCGTCAACCACAATGTGCATGCATCAAAGACTTTTAGAATTCCTCCTGCAGCTTCCTGGATCTCTCGAGGAACCACTAAAGCACCTTTTGTACCGGTGCATAATCCCTTTTTAGTATCGATTTCCAAACCGGTATTGTTCTGTCAGTACTAATGTGAAATTACATTAGTACCGGTTTAATGTACCCACACCACCGGCAGCTCCTCTCCCCTCTTTTTTCTTTTCTTTTCTTTCCCTCCTCTAATTTCATCCAGATTTCATCACAATACACATTCACAAAATTTCAACTCCAACACAACAAATTTCTCCTCAAGATTTCGTACAAATTTCACATTCACAAGAACTACACATTCACAAACATATACAAGGATCGAATAGATTCACAGATTCATCTACACTTTCACGAACACACAGATTCACAGGAAGGTTAAGAACAAGAACACACCACAAAGAACAAGAACATCACAAATCGATGTGGCCGCGCCGTCCGTCGGGGCTCACCTCCGCCCCTGCGCTCCCACGCCACCGCCCTCGGACCTCCTTCCTGCAGCAGATCGAGAGGAGAGGGATCAGAAAAGACTGAGAGAGCAGAGGGAGAAGGAAGCGCCGCCAGCCGCGCTGCGCTGGCCTCCGCCTCCCGCGCCGTGCGCCGCCAGCAGGCCTCCAGGCCGCCGAGCCCGCACCGCCGGCCGGCCTCCAGACCACTGCGCGCGCGCCGCCGGCAGGCCTCCAGGCCGCCGAGCCCGCACCGCCGGCCGGCCTCCAGACCACTGCGCGCGCGCCGCCGGCAGGCCTCCAGGCCGCCGAGCCCGCGCCGCCGGCCGGCCTCCACCCACCGCCTGCGGAGATTCAGAGAGAAAGGGGTCGGGAATGAGATTCATGAGAAAAAAATGAAGAGATGAGGAAAGAGACGACGGGGATGAGAGAAAATGAGTGGAGGAGAGAGGGGTGGGCGGAGAAAAATCTAAGTGTTGGACGGGGGCGCCTCTGTAGGACTGGTGGATACCAGGTGGGGGTTACCACCGGTATTAATGTGCCCACATTAATATCGGGGCTAGCCCCTACCCGGTACTAATGTGGATTGTCCACATTAGTACCGGGTAGGAGCTAGCCCTGGTATTAATGTCCCCACATTAATAACGGGGTTAGCTCTCACCCGGTACTAATGTGACTTTACGGAGGCACGTCGGGGTCCTCACTCCCCACCCGGTACTAATGTACATATTAGTACCGGGTGCCAAATATAACTGGTATTAATGTAAAAATGAGCCTGTGACGGAAGCCTCTTTCCCTAGTAGTGAACGTTAAACTAAGCCGGTAGGGTAAGACCGCCTCCACGGTTTTCATTAAGAGAAGAAAGTTTCCTCCTAGCTTAGAAAACTCCCGAACCCCGACTTCAACGGCGAGGAGATTTTTTGAGAATAAACTCCGGTGAGATAAATCTGCGTTCGATATTTTTATAAAATTCTCAAATACAAGAGTATTATTGTATATTATACATCATGTTTTTTTTTACCATTTCTCGTCTGGCCCTTGAAGAACCGCATGTGGGCGTAAAGCTGAAACACGTGCCATGTTAGAACTGAGGAAAAAAAACTCTTTCACTTTCCAGTATAAAATTAAATATTTTTTAGTTGAACCATAGATATGTTTTTGCATCCATTTAATCTGTGTGTAAAATAACCACTACAAATATCTTTTTGTAAATTGTTGATATTTTTCCGTAAACTTGGATATATTTTATTTTGAATGAAACTGGAACATTTTCTTATGATGGAGCCGGAACCATTTTCTTATGAGAAGCTAGAATATTGTTTAAATCTAAACTTGTAACGATGTTCATCACATGAAAAGGAACATTTTTCTCTTCAACCTGGAACAGATTTCCCCTGGACCTATAACGACAGTGGCTCCACTCAATAAAAATATTATTCCATCTTGGTGATTAAAGTTTTTAGGTAAAAAATGTATATGATGAAATGTCATCAAATTAAAATATACTCAAATGTGATCGTGTAAGGATATTGTTGTAAGTAATGTACCTTATCAGTGCAATTATCGGTTAGAAATTATGGCTCTTCAATAAGTTTAGAAACTGTGGTGATATAGGGAAAATATATGGTCTATTAATTTAATTGTTTAAGATAAATAAAGCTTTTCTTATAAAAAAGCATGCAAGCGATCGAGTGGCATAAATAATTAATGTATCTACTGTATGCCACATATGATAGGCCTTTTAGGGCCTTCTTGATGTTGTGCTAGACTACTGTACATGACAGCATGCAGTGGTTGGCGGGAGATCAAGATAGATGGAATGCCAACACTTATTTCAAATGGGTTAGCGAGGGAGGATCAACGAGGATAACCCAAAGATGGAGAGAGGTAAATTAAACAGTACTCCCTCCGTCTCAAATTACTTGTCATTGGTTTTTTCTACGTACATTCATTTTGTTATGCACCTAGATATATATTTATGTCTAGATATATAACAAAAGTAATGTAAAAAGTTTGTCTCACTATAAAAGAACAAGAAGACTTAGTAAAAAGTTGAAAGTAATAAGAAGCAACGACACTAGTTATAGATATTGTACTTACCGAGTACATTGCGATGACAAACTCGTAATAGAAAAGGAGACAAAGAGATGAGTAGTAGTTAGATATGCTTATTTAGCTAACGGTGAAAATAAATGATGGATTACATTAGAGGGTCTAGATTGTGCAAAAAAATGATCTAGGAATGATCTGGATTTTGAAATTAACGAAGTACATGGGATGTAGCTGTACAAAAATCAAAGGTTACTCCAAAGTTTGTTATGTGTCCTATACGTTTAAACCTGTGTCTTGGGTTACACGATGTTATGTGTGTCAATGTTTGTGCATTAGCTTACTTAACCAAAGGTCTAAAGAAAAAATAGTTTACTTAACCAAATGCTTGTTTAATTAGAACCTTTTGTTGCATTATCACTTTTGCTCTTGACGTGACATTGGTACTTTATGGCATGCGTCATGACTAATTGCTTAACTAGTTAGGGCACTCACAGTGCAGACTCTACATCGAGTCTAAGACTATTTATTACCTCGAAGATATCATAGACTTGGAGTCTAAATAAGACTTGGAGTCTTGATTTTTCTCCCTCTCTCCCATAAATATACTGCCACATAAGCGCCACATTAACAAAATGCAATAAATATGAAGGTAATAAATAGACTTAGACTCTATGGTAGAGTCTGAGTTGGGAGTGCCCTTAGCCACAATTAGCTTAAGAGAAGTCAAGTGTGTGTTTTCTTAATTAGTTGAAGGCTAATCTAATGTGTCAACTCTTATTGTCCGTGCCATTTTATTATAACCACTCTTACTCCCTCCGTCCCAAAATAAACGCACATCTCACTTTTCGAGGAGTCAAACTCTTTTAAAGTTTGATTAAGTATCTAGACAAAATAATATTAATATTTGTATCTCCAAATAAATGTATTATGAAAATATATTCCCTCCATTCTTATTTATAAGGCGCGCCCGCATAACAAGATTCAAACTCTACGATCTTTGACCAATAATTTACCCATCATTTTCTTAATTTTGTAATGTAAATTTGTCATGGTTGAATTTGTAATCAAATACACTTTTCAATGATTATAAGTTCATAACCATAAATAATACAATATTAGAGAAATTAGTGGTCAAAGTATATTTTAGAAGACCGTGCCATGTCTGCTCGCGCCTTATAAACCCTTATTATAAACAAAAATGGAGGGGGTACTTATTATGCATAATAGACATAATATATATTTGGTCAAATTTACAAAAATTTGACTTCTGAATAAGCAAGATGTGCATTTATTTTGGGACGGGGAGAGTAATTATACTTGTGGGTATGATATGCTAAGATTTTATCATTTCCTTGCTGGTTTGGTCTGGTAATGAATTTGTGATCACAAGTGACGAAGGCGCCTGCCAATATAACTGCTTGCAAGTGTGAAACAAGTGTCATCGGATCCATCGCTCGGTAACCCGTGTGTCTATCTATCGGATACCACGGGCGAGCGAGCGCACGGGCCGCCCTCGTCCCCACCACAGCACTCTCCCCTCCACCGCTTCCTCCTTCCTGCAAACCCATCATCCATCACTGACCCGTGTTCAACGGCGACGCCTCCTCGGCTCCTGCTGCTGCTGCGGTAGGTGGCGCGTCGCTCTTCCTTAACTGCTCGCCCACCACTCTTCTCCTTCCTCCATCCACCACGCACACAAGCAGCAACAGTTCGTGCTAGCTACTGCTCCGACCTCCGAGGCTCCGACTCCCTATCCCTCTCTGCTCTGCTCGCCCGCGCCAGGGAGGGCACAGGAGCAGCAGCAGCAGCAGCGTGCGCTCCATCCTGCTCCACCTGTCGCCGCACGGCGCTCCGGATGTCAGTTCCTGCCATTCGATTCGAGCCAGCCCAGCCGTGCATGCATGGGTGCTGATGATGGGTGATGCATGTGTGATTCTCTCACCTGCAGGACCGGGCCGGGCGACGAGCTGGCCGAGCTGCTCTGGGACAACGGGCCGGCGCTGAGGAGGGCGCCGCCGCCGTTCCAGCCCTTCACCTGCAGCGCCGCCGGCAGCAGCAGGGCCCACGAGATCAAGCGCCACGCCGCCGGCATGGCCTCCGTGCCGCTCGGGACGCACGACGCCGGCCTCCCCGTCCACGACGCCGACGACGACGCCGTGCCGTGGCTGCATTGCCCCCTCGTCGTCGACGACGGCGACGCCGACACGGCGCCGCTGCCCCCGGAGTACTGCGCTGGCCTGCTGTCCGAGTACCCGGGGCTCTCCGCCAGCGCGCCGCCAGCCTCCCACCGTGGTGCGCCCGTCCCGGCCTTCCCCGCCGCGCCGCCGGAGGTCGCGCCCAAGCAGGCCCCGCCGCCGAGCGCTGGCACCGGTGAGGGCGGCCTCATGAACTTCACCTTCTTCTCGCGTCCCCTGCAGCAGCGGCCGCAGGCGGCCGCCGCGGTGGCCCCGAGCAACCCCGTCGAGTCCACGGTCGTGCAGGCGGCGACGAACCGGCTGCGGAGCACGCCGCTGTTCTCGGAGCAGAGGATGGCGTGGCTGCAGCCGCCCAAGGCGCCACGCGCCACGGCGGCAGGGGAACCTCCTGCCCCCCAGCCGCCTCCGCCTCCGCCCTCCCAAGAGCACTGCCACACAGAAGCCGCCACGGTGACTCAGCGCAGGCTGCAACCGGACGCAAGGGCTCCCGATGCAGTCGCGGTGACGGCGGCGGTGACCACCTCGTCGGTCTGCTCCGGCAACGGTGACCGGAGCCAGCTCAAGAGGAGCAGCCAGCACCAGCTCCCTGCTGACTGCTCCATCAGCCCGGACGAGGTAGCGAGCCCAACCACACCATTGGCCATTGACTCAAACACCGGTGGTTTCCTGATTCTAACGTCTCTGTGGCTGCAGGACTTCGACGACGAGGGCGGCGCGACGAGGAGGTCGTCGTTGCGGAGCAACAAGCGGAGCCGCACCGCCGAGGTGCACAACCTATCGGAGAGGGTACGCACGGGGCACTCACTGCTCGGTCGATGCACGTCTTCTGCCAATGCGCGCACGCCATGCAAGTGATCCTCCTGACGAGATGTGAATTGAAAATTGCAGAGGAGACGGGACCGGATCAACGAGAAGATGCGCGCCCTGCAGGAGCTCATCCCCAACTGCAACAAGGTACCGAATACACGCCACTGACACCTTGATCTTCCTAAAGCGTGTGTTTAGATCCCAAAATTAGGATACAAAATTAGGAGATTTTGCACGGATTTTTGGCTGAAAATCACTGTTTCGAACTGAAAAGCACTGTAGCACTTTTCGTTTATAAGATTCGTCTCGCAAAGTACATCCAAACTGTGTAATTAATTTTTGATTTCATCTATATTTAGTACTCCATGTATGTACCGACATTTTTGATGTGATATTTGATGTGATAAGAAATCTTGGGCCTGTTTAGTTGGCTGAAATTTAGCTTTTTTAACGTTTCGAACTCCTGTAGCACACTGTAGCACGTTTCGTTTGTTTGTGGTAAATATTGTCCAATCATGGACTAACTAGGCTCAAAAGATTCGGCTCGTGATGTACAACAGAACTGTGTGATTAGTTAATTTTTTTACCTACATTTACTGCTCCGAACATATATTTTTGGTGTATTTAATGTGATGTGATGGGAAGAGAGTTGAAAAAGTAGCAAAATTTTTGCTAAATTTCAGCCAACTAAACACCCCCTTCTTTTTGCATAGTGTATTTTGGGGAAGTTGGACTCCTAAACAGGGTCAAAAATGGAATCCATCCACCAGTTGCTCCATTCGTCTGACAGTGCCGAGGCTTGCAGATCGACAAGGCGTCGATGCTGGAGGAGGCGATCGAGTACCTCAAGACCCTGCAGCTGCAGGTGCAGATGATGTCGATGGGGACGGGTCTGTGCATGCCGCCGATGCTGCTGCCGGCTATGCAGATGCCGCACCCCATGGCGGCGCACTTCCCCCACCTCGGCATGGGGCTGGGGTTCGGGATGAGCGCCGCGGCCGCGGCCTTCGACATGGCCCGGCATTTCCCGTGCCCGCCGATGGCAATGCCGCCGGGGCCGATGTTCGGCGTGCCCGGGCAGGCGATGCCGCCGGGGCCGATGTTCGGCGTGCCCGGGCAGGCGATGCCGCCGCCGCCGGCCGCCGCGGCGTTCGCTCTCATGGCCACCACCGCGCCGCCCGAGCAGATGGAAGCTGCTCCTGCGCGGCGAGGAGCAGAAGCAGAAGCAGACCAGCCGCCAGCGGCCCCCTTCGTCACACAGGTTGGCATCGTCCTGCGATGCGGCTTGGGTCTCTCTGCACACATTTCCCGCGTCAGCAACTCATCGAAACGCCATTCTGATGTTCTTCGTGACAGGGCGATGAGAAGCTGCAGCGTCCGACGAAGCAGACGTGAAGGCGACGAGGCGATCCGCATGCTGTTGCAGATCGTCGATGTGCGAAAATTGAGCGAGGCGTCAGACGGCTGTTTCCTCTGAATTTTTAGCTAGTAGCTGCTTCATCGTCGATGTGTGTGAACTCTGAACTCTGAAGAAGCGTACGGAGTAGGCATGCAGCAGGCTCGGGTCTGAACAAACATTTTTACCTAGCCTGCTAACGTCGCGTCTCAGCTGTAATTTGCCTGTAGATTTGTAAGAGAATTTAGACGAGGTGCTCGTGGAATGTATCACGTACTCCGTACGTGAGAGTGGGTTGTGGTGTTCAGTGATCTGAACGTCGGCTCCAGAAAGAAGTTGGGGGCGAGAACTCTGAATTTTTCTGCTCTGGGATCTCCGTGCGGAGCAAATCGAAAGGCTCTGGCTTGCTGCTGCTAATCTAATCGAAATCCGTGGCAACCACTCGCATTGCATGCATCGCACCCAATTACACCTAATCTATTCGATGCAGGGATGTATGGATGGATTTGCGAGAGAGAGCGAGAGAGACAGGAGGAGAGCTATCAAGTGTGCGTATGGGCGCATACACAATGATGCATGTATTCATTCGTGTCTCCAACTCTCCATACAATGTCGCTATACACTCTGCTAGCAAATCTACGCATGATGGGTGTTCATCTAGCTCATCTCTTCTCATCAGCTCTGCGTCTCTGGGCTGTAAAGCTCAAGCGCCACATGTACGGAGCTGATCGAGCTCGCCGCTCGCTCCCTGCCCGAGACAGATCATCACCCACAGTAGAGCAGCTGCTGCCACTGCCACTGCCAGTGACCCGTGCAAGGGTGTGTTTAGATCCCAAAATTGAGATGCAAAATTCTGAGATTTTGCACGGATTTTGGACTGAAAAGCACTATTCCGAACTGGAAAGCACTGTAGCACTTTTCGTTTGTTTGTGGTAAATATTGTCTTATCATGACCTAACTAGGCTCAAAAGATTCGTCACGCAAAGTACAGAACGAAAGGGCCGCCGGCCGCGTGTGCCTTTGGTCGCATCGTCTACAGAGATGTTGCGGCCCCGGGGAGCAACGCGACGCGACGCGACGCGACGCAGAAGAGCCTCGCACTGCACATGCAGTGCACCGGGCTGAGGATTGGCCAGAAAAGGAAGCTCACGTGCTTTGCTTTCCTGCGCGTTCGAGTTCGAGCAGCCAGGCACATGATCATCATGGACCTGGAGCTGGATAGCTAGCCCCTCCCGTTTGAATGCTTGCTGTCGTTCGCGTGGAAGCAAGATGAAGAGCGTAGTGACCTTGATTGTGAATTTGTGATGATGCGGGAGCCAGTCAACGAGGTCGGCGTCGGTGGAGCCCGGACGGCAAGGAAAAGCAGCCGGATGCCATACTCGTATGCCAGCCACATGCCAGGGCCGCCGCCGGCAAGCGTTAGCGAGGTCTGCATCCACCAGCGGCGGATCGCATCGGCGGCAGAGCAGGAGCAGCATGCATCCCGGTGCCAGCTCTCGCGCTGCAACCAAGGGGACACCCGGTGGATCTTCTTCGCTGCCGGCGGCTCGGCGGCCGACGGCTTGGGTACGGACCGTACGGTGGGCGGCGGCGGTCGCCCTTTCAGTTTTGGACGAGTGGGCCGATTTCTTTTGTCCTTTGAACGCAATAGGCCCACTAATGGCCTTCCACGCTACTACTGACTGGGCCGAGTTCTATCCTCTCTCTCTGCTGGCAGTTCGCTCGCGTCCTCTCGGCCCAAAAATAGCCCATGATGGATGGGCTGCGACGGCTCGCTCCCTCCACCTTTTCCTGCCTGCATCCTGCTCCGCGCAAAGGAGACAGGCGGCGCACCAACGACAACGACTAGCGCTCGCCCCCACCACCGCCGCACGCGTACTCATCAGCGCCACCGCCGCGCCGCACCAAAAGCGAAGCGGGGGAAATGCGCGATCGCCTCCGCGCCAACACTCAAATCCCCCGCTACTCCTCCTCCCGTGTCGCCGGCGATCGATTCGGCCTGAGGCTGAGCGAGCGATTGGTATGTGCTCTCCCCTCATCCCCACCTCCCCCTTCTCTGCGCGCGCGCGTGGTGTGCCGATTCCTAGACGCATTTAGAAATCCCAAACCCAACCGATGGCGGCGCGCAGCATTGCGCCGGGTCGGCCGTTTCGACCCGCCGCCGCCGGCACGGTTCGCCAACCGGCCGGAGGGAGACGAGTTCGCGCCGGCCATTTTAGTGGGCGGGGGGTAGGTTCCGTCCCGCATTGCTGCGGGTTCGCTCGCCGCCGACGAGGCATCGATTGGTTGCTTAGGGGATGCAACGCTTCACGCCTGGGGATTGATTGCACTGTGCGGTTGTGTCATGGGCTCACCTCACCCGTGTTGATGCTGCTGTAGATGCCGCTCCCCGGTCGCCTCTGGATGTGGGCTGCGCGTTCCCAGCTCGTCCAAACCACCGGAATGTTGTTTGCGTGATCTCCGTGCAATATGTTCGAGTGAAGTTACTCGCTGATCAAAACCTGAAAGCTTGGCATATGAACACAGCTTGTAGTGCCATAGCATTTAGGCTTGCCTGCTAATTGCATACATTTTTCAGACCAGGCCATCTGCTGTACTGGACAGCTGTAAAAGACTCTGTATAGAACGCTACCCACCAAGTCAAAACAGATTGATGTTATGTCTGAGAAATGAAGGCTGAATTTTATTTTCCTGGATTGTAGTTTATACTATCCTAACAGGAACATTGCGTTACTACATCCTTGTGATTGAATTTCAGTGAGTATGTAATTTATCGTTCCAGACCATTGCCCACAACATCAAGGCCTGTGTTATATCTGGCAAACAAAGCAAATAGTTGATATAGACAAGTAAATTTTTGTTACTTGAAAAACTAAAGAATTCTCCCCAACACATGCAGAGACAGGGGCTTGGGATGCCACCTGCCAGGGCTTCATCCTGTAGCCTAGGCCCAAAATTCCATGGAAGCCTACTTTATGGGATTTAAGGGGGGCAACAAAGGTACGAAGACTCTGATTCAGCTCCTTGCTCAGCCCATACTTTTGCTGCTCCTCTGATTCCTAAAGGAACAGGGCTAAAAAAAATTACCTGCAGTTGTCATGTGTACATGTGATTTGATACTATCATCTACTTTTACATGGCAAAAATCCAAATACCTCAATGCACTCTGGTACCCATCTGTGTATCACAAAGACTTACCACTTCTTTGCTGGCTCACTAATTGCTTAGTCAGTGTAACATTTTTCTCCCATGTGCATATGATTGCAGCCCATCGGACGGCCTAAACTAGCAAAGCAGAAATTCAATGGTTTCTGTTTCAGCCCTTACTACTGATCTTAGTTCAATACATTATGTGATCAGAAGCTGATTTGTGTATGAATATCCATCTCTTTCTATAAATCAAAATTTTGAAGCCATACTGATCCAATGAAATTTTACGTATGCTCAAGTTGTTTGTTGCTGTGGATGCACGATATCTGCTTCATTAGAACATGTCCTGGATGGATATTTTTTGTTAGGTCCAATTATAAACTACATATTTTGTTCAGAATTGGTGTGATCTTGCATATCATTAGTAATTAGCTAAAAACCCTAAACTACAAAACATTCAAGCGTCATTTGCCTACTGCAGTTGCTTCTTAGTTTTTATTGGATTATGATTTCAGTGTGCAGAACAGGAGTATGCTGTTTCGTTTATAAACTTATTGCATATTTTTACCTCAATACAGACCTAGTGGACTGTGACGTGCGTTTAAATGCATGAAAGAGGGTGGATACCACCAGAAAAAAACCCTCTGTATTTGTGGATACACCCGCTAACCTTTTGATCATCTGAATACATAATTTAATCTAGCAATCAGATACATATTCTGATAATATTGTTTTTCATTTGAACTCCTGTTTCGGTTTATCATTTGGAAGCTTTCATACTGTGTTTGATAGGATATCATATATCAATGACATAGTTAAATCATTGGGAATCTTCATATTTTCTCATGTCTGTATCTTGCATTTCGTTGGTACTCTGCCTTGTCCAAAGGCGCTTCCAACTATATTATCTGCTTTTGCTTCTTTCTGTCTTACAGCTTTTGGTCATCCCTTTTGATTTACTGGACCTAGCTCAAATTCAGTGGCAGAAACACAATAATAAAATCGATTTAGCTCTTCAAATTTAGGTGCTCTCCCTCTCCTGACCATGGTAACGACCTAATTATTATGGGCTCCACAAGTACCTATGTACTATGGAGAGATTGCTACTTACATAGTGGCTGATCTAGCAGGTAATTTGTTGAAATGTGTACGAGCTTTGATGTCTGTTGCCTGTTGGCACGCATGTTTGGGTGTGTGGACACAGTTTAACAATTGATGAAACTATTTACAGTCACATCTCATACGTACGGCCTGTCTCTAAAGGTGTAAAGGGCTAATGGTGGCTGTTTTGAGTGTTAAAAGTAGTAGAACTTAATTCAACAGTTGCAGGCCCAACATTGAGTACTTTCTCGCTTGCAAATGCTTTCCAAGTATGGTTTCATATGTTTATCATCATGCTGATGTCATATAGAGGCAACAAACTTTCAGCATGTTATCAAGCAGGAATATATCTTATGCCTTGTCTTGGTGGTTTCATGGTATCTGTATAACACTTTATTTCCTTCCAAAAAAGATTCTCATATGATTTTGAATTGGTTACTTTGCCTCATGTTCACATTTTCAGCTAACTAAAGCAGTTTTATCCAAATGAATTTTTAATTAATTAAGAAAAAATGATTCAATCGTGTTATGGATTGTGCCAGATGGAATCACTGAACTATTACTTGTTTTATATTCGCTATTCTTTTGGACCACTAAATAGCATCAACCTATGATACCCTAGATTCTAACTTTGTGTATGTGGTTTGATCAATTTTTTGATAGTGTCCCACTTTTCTGTTGTCTTCCACTCACTAATGATGATGTGGATGCCACTGTACTACTGTTGGCAATGTTGAGACTGCATGTACAATATAACAAAATGTCCTTTTCACCTGGAAGATCACTGCTGCTCCTCTGTTGCTATTTTCATGTCTTTCTATTCCTACTTCTCTTTCATACTTCTTTTGTGCTTTCTTTTCAGCTGATGTGTTCATTTTGAGACACCCAGATACATCCAATGATGCAGCTTATTTGTCTGAGCAGACACAGATAATTGAAGTGCATATACCCATAAGTTGAAACATCATGGTACGTAATCAAGCTCATCACTTGTATAATGTATATTATGTTCTTTACAGCATCTAGAGACAGAAAAATAGTATTTTTCTTATTGGCCAACTAGTAGATTCCATTGCTGTTAGGCTTCTCTAATTGCTTTTTAGTGCTAATGGTCCTTATCAGCATTATTGTTCTCAGTCCATTTGTGAAAAATCCAAGGACCAGTCACTTCATGCCAGCTTTTTCACGCACATGGCCATGTCCCATTCGTTGTACGGCATAAAATGATAGTTGTTAAATTCTAAAGCTTTTGTGGAACCAAATTGAGCTAGCTCTATTTAGGAATATAGCAATGCAAAAAATGAACTCATGTTTACATTGGTTTTAGTTCTGACTAGTCACAAGGAAAGGAACCCATCAGAAAGGACAAGCCAAAGCAGTAAATAATCTAGCTGAGCGCATACATGGTCCCTAAATTGTACATTACTAGGATCAACACTATCTTTTGCTTTCTTGTTTGTTAACTCAGTTGCTTGATTTATAATTATACTCTTTTAAAACTAATTCACTATGTTTAAAATTATATGGATCGGTCATATGAAAACTGTATCATTATATTTGGAGTTAAAAATAATGTGGTGACACTATTGTTATTTAATATACATAAGGTTAGAGACAGTACTTGTCAAAATCCCATCCTGGAGATCTTCAGTTAGTCAATAACTTTATTCAGGAAAATAAAAAACATAGGGAGCTGTTGTTATCAGGGTTCTCAATTCAAAATCAAGTACCTTGGGAGTTAAGGCCCCTCACGCTTATTGTTGTAGCTCCCATTTTACTCAATGTACCTCGTAATGAAGATGATTAAAAATTGAGTTCTTTACTCTATTGGGCTTCTTCAATCATAGACTCATAGCTAACTTGAGGGATGTTACACCATCATCCATAAAAAAATGGTCCTGGCCCATTGCACGATGGGGAATAGACCCAAGAAGCATGCAAGATAGCTTCAGCCTCATGGCAGCTGAATATTTAACTCCTAACCAAAGTGCGATGCTTTTACAGATTTTACAAATCTAAATTTACAGAACACATCATGGTTATGTCACACAAACAATGATAAGCAGACTGAATGGAGCATAAGTTAGGTCTCACCACACTGAGGCTTCATATATTACCCACATGTGTTTGCTTCCTCTGGAGGATGATTGCCCCTTTGGACCCTATCAAATCAACCAATCCTTTTCCATTCCTGTATTCAAGTAGAAAGCGATCAAGTAGCTTGGGTTCTCCACACAGAAAACTTTACAACAGAAACAGGAAAGGGAAAGGGGAAGAAAAAATAGCTCTCAGGTCAATATTCCATATTTCTTCCTTTACAAATATACAACTGCCGTTTGTCGGCAACTTCTCAAAAGAAGAAATGAAAATACAACATGCAATAATTAATTTGCATGGACGTGCATGGCAATGGTTGAAAAGTTTGGGACTACTTGCATGGTTTATGAGAGCAACCAACACATGCAGTTTTGCCCATGCCTGTCTATATTTATTTGATAAACAGAGAGTGAACAAAACTCAAATGTCCAAAAGTTGAGTTGTGTACAGAAGGAAAAATCAATTTGAAGAGAAAAAAGGAGACTCTAGAACGTACTTTTCTATGCATTCTGCTTCCACTCCTAAGGCCAGGGTTGTCTTTTCCACGATACTGCAGGATCTTCAACTGAGGAATAGCTATGGTGGATGGTTTCTGTATCAACTTACTTATGTATCTATGTGAGCATCTCAGCATAGTTCTGCTCACAAATCTGTGAAAATTACAGGTTTCTGCTTCTGCTGGTCTGCTCTGTTCCATATGGTGGAACATAAGGCCTAGATATTCTCAAAAGACAGTTGCATCCTTTGCAGGTCCTTGTCGTACATGTCCGGTGCTGCCTGCAGCTGTTGCTGTGGCTGCTGATTCTGGTACCAAGAAGCGCATATCCCTTCCATGTTGAATTGGCTCTCTGCCTTGATCACATCATCACAGAGTGATTGGCTCTGGTTCTGCATGGCTACGGTCGTTTCAGCAAAGGTTCCATGGAGCAAGTCAGGCCACTTAAGTTCCTCTACTAAGTGAGCTCTTGAATCCTTTTCTTGTCCGATGTCTGTCCATGGGAACACACTGTTCTCCAGAATTGAGCTTGTGCTCTGTGGTTCAAATCCCAAACTGTTGCTTCCTCTGCTCCCAGTACTGCTACTGCTGCTAGGATTTGTACCATCCCAGTAGAAGGAATCTACTGAGGCACTTCCAATGCCAGTGCCTCCATGTCGAGGATTATCTGGTGGGAGATTCAGCCCCATCGATGTTGATAGGGCTGATGGTGAAACTGGTGGCATCACAGTGGAAATTGTGCTGCAGTTGAAGTCATTCTGGTTGAACCAGAGTGAGTTCATACTTGCACCGTCACCACTGCCACTCTCACTGCTGTAGCCTAATGGCTGTTGAAAAGGGAAATATAGTGTTTGGCCTGATGAGCGGCAGGTTGATGAACTCTCATGTCCAGCAGTAAGCTGGTCCAGAAATAACTCCTTTGGAGGCACCTTAGGGCGTGCTAAGTTTGGAGTTTCAGGGTGATTCTTGTCATACACTGGCAGGAGCATTGATGATTGAGCCGTCTCACTGAGGAGGTGGCTCAAGTTCCCCAGAGCACCAGTGCTTGACGGGTTGACGTCGCTGGACCCTGAGGTCCTCTCAGTGCTGATGGTGGGAGCTGCTCCGCTGCAATCAGCCTCAGCAAGCGGCTTGTGGGTGTTGGGATCAATACCTTTCTGCCTCAGCTTCTTCTTGATGCATGAGTTCCATAGGTTCTTGATCTCGTTGTCAGTCCTTCCAGGCAGCTGTGCTGCAATTTGAGACCACCTTCTCATAGAAAAATTAAAGGGCTAATATCAGCTAAATAACCAACTGTTGCTTTGCAAATATGCAGTCTTGAATCCCTGATACTACTACTAAGGTAAATTTACCTGTTTCCAAGGACAGCATGCAGCTCAATGATGAGGTCTTCTTCCTCTTGAGAGAATGCCCCTCTCTTGAGGTCTGGCCTCAAATAGTTTATCCACCTCAGCCTGCAACTCTTTCCACACCTTTGGAGCCCTGCAACAATTTGACAGCTACATTTTAGATCATTGGGCTGTCTTACAGGGATTTCGTAGACAAGAGAAGTAAAGATTTGAGGTAGCGATTGGAAGGAGCAAAATGCAGAGGAAGAAAAAAGGACAGAATTTGGAGTTGTTAATTGAAAAGGACCAAGTGTAGAAGAAATCGTTGTACATACCTGCGAGTTTGGGGACAGAACTCCAGCAGCCATGGCCATGCTTTGTTATGTGATTCATCAGTTTCTCATCCTCCTCTGGAGACCAGAGCCCCTTTCTCAACTTTTGCTTGTAGCAGCAAGAATGTCTCCCCATCCTCAGTGCAATGCAGAACCTGGGAGCTCCAAATTCACAGAACTGACAGGTCTGTGGAATGTATACAACCTCCAATTATGCACAGCCAGCACCTTCTCCGGTAGCACAAAGCTTCTGCAAGGATTGATGGTGGCTGAAGGGGTGTGAAATGCAGATGGTGTGGTGACTTATATACCGGTGAATGATTGAGCTGCAGCTGAGACCAGAATTGAGCAACTGTATGGTTGCAGATAGGAGATTTCAGTGGAAAACATGGAAAGGTTAGGGGCACTCCTCTCCTTTTCTTTGCAGGACAGCCCTTTAGCACCTTCTTTTAAAGGTGGTGGTGGAGGTGGTTGTGGGAGGGGAGGTTTAGCCTTCCCCACAGTTGCTTCCGGCTCTGCGTGGGTGTTTGTCTCGTCATCTCCTAAGAATCTATGTCTGGTGACAAAACCGGTGGGGTAGCCACCTCCACCGATATTTTAATTGTCGCGACCTTTGTGCAACTGTTACTGTTAGTTCTCTCCCATTTCCTTCAAACCCAATTCGCATGCCTGTTGCCTGGTGTACTTCTTCGGGCACAAGGCAGTGAAAGTGAAACGTGTCCATCAGAGTGTACATTATTTGGAAATGGGTTGATGCTCTTGCTGCCATGGTGAATGTGACTCAGAGCAGCCAGTGAACCTCTTCGGGCACAAGGCTGTTTTGTTTTCTTTTTCTTTTCTGCAGCTGCTTCTATATCACGGGTACTCCATGTACATGCAGGGCAGTGTCCACCTTTCTTCTGTTGCTAATTAAAACTCGTTGTCTTTGCTGCTGTTCATTTCGTGCGTGCATGTGCACCTCATTTTCTTCCCACCTGCAAGATTTTATGTGTCAGACCTAAGTGTTGTCCTTTTGCCCTCTTGCTTTTCAGGTAACTCACTGTGTCACTTATCTCTGGGGAAAAAGCCCTGGTCAATCATCACAGTTGGGGTCCTGGGGAAAAAGAGGTGGCACCATATGTTCGTATTCCAGGACAGAGAGCATCTTCCTTTTGTTTATCTCTGGCAGCTAGCAGGCTGGCTAGCAATTTTAATCAGAAATGGTTACTTCTCCAGTCCAACAAGAAGCATGTTGCAGGCGCTGAATGTGTCCGCGAATCGGTTAAGAATTGGGCTTCCCATAACTGCAAAGATAATCGCACAGGTAAGAGTATAATGATTTGTCTGATTGACTGTCGATAGCGTCAATGGAGGCACTGATCATTGCGAGGGGGAACTCATGCCTGTGATTTTTTTTCATAATTTTTTGATGCAAAAAAGTTCCAGTGGAGGAGACATATTTCTTGGAGTATAGTATCGGAAACGAGCTGGTCAATGCACATATTATTGTTGGTATCCTTTTCTTGTCTGACGAAGGACTGTTTTTATCCATGATTCCATGATTAGGATTGTAATGGCATCCATCTGTGCCCATGTGACGGTGGATACTCGCCAATTAAACAAACGCGGCACGAATCAAAAGGTTGCGATTGACCAATTTTATAGTCTGGTTTTCCAGCTGATCATTTTGTCCTTTGATTCCCCATGCAACGGATCTCATCCGTTCTGGAGCCTTGTATTGTCTGTTGTGGGCGGTGTGGCATATATTATTTCTGAAGATTGTCTATATACTATTTGCTGTTTGAACTCTGCAAATTAAATGGGTGCTCCTAGAATCAATGTCACCATCTGTTCTTCCTCCATGCAGGACTTGCAGTTGAGCTAGGAAAAAAGGACTGGCAGGTAACAACCTACCTCTTGTCTGCAACTGCTAGTGCTCGTTTCCCTTCTCAGAATTATGCATTGCTTCTCAGAATCTGGACGGGATAACCCTTAACGTAATTTTAATTGTGGCACAAAACCACTACTGAGTTTAATCACTGCATGGTTTGCATTTTTTTTTTGTCAGAGGTGATTGTTGAGATACGGAAAGAGGTGGAATTATTTTTGAGTGGTGCTGAGAGAAGGGAAGGCTGGCGGCAGCAGCATGGCAATTAGCAAGGCTGGCACTAGAAGATCACGGGGGGAAGGCAAGTTTGACAAAGGAGGCATCTTTTCTGGGGTCCCCAGGAAGCATAGGCCCACCCCTCCCTAATCCCTACGGTACACACGATGCTTGGTGAGTGACTTACTTCACAATATCCATCCATTTCTTTAGTTTTGCAATAATAATAATAAGTAGAGAGAGAGAGAGAGGTGTGTTAAATTTGTGATGTGGCCTGGGCTGGTGATGATGAACGAATGATCGGTACAGCCCGGGATTCAAGAGGGATGGAAGATCGGAACAGGACGGCATCCATAGTACGCCGGGCGGGCCCGTGGAAGCTTACGGCACGCACCTTTGTGCCCTGGCCCTGCTGCCCTCTCTCTCTCAATGAGGGAGAGAATGGGTATAGGACAGTGGGCCGTCCCTGCCCTTGGAATGGTAGGGCACCATCCAATCGCCAACCCAATCCCCATCCAATCCTCCCATGTAGCGTAGAGGCTAGCTACCTATCAATGGAATGGATCGAGCGGAGCGGAGGCCGGAGGGGGAGGCGAAAGCGAAGGGACCATGCCCCACGCCCTCCCTCCTCCTCCGTGTGTGCCAACCAACTGGACGCGCACTAGCGCTATAGCCATATAGCATACTACTGCAAATTTCCTATCGGCATGCATGCACATACATAAATGATAAATGTGTCTTTTGATGAAATTATTAGTCTCAGGAACTTATCACGGATGCTAGCGCACCTGATTTATTTGCGTAGTGCAATCTACCAGTATGCCAGTAGTACTAGTTCCATCTCTGTCTCGGAAGAGAAGAAGTGAATACTGCTGGGCTGGAAAGGAATATCCCCGCGAGTCGCCTTTGTCCCTGTCACGCCTTTTGTTTTCTCCTCCCCGTTGCTAGCTGTCCGCGGACGTGTACATAGGCCATGCACTTGCCGCTAGGGCCCCCGAGTGTGTGCGCCCATCGGCAATTCATATCGACATCTATCTATGTATCCGTGTTAATTCCTGCGCCTCTAGTTGTTTTTTAAATCTGTGAATGCCTGGAAAATCCAAGTCAATATGCGTTGTATTGTATGGCTCCTTTTCAGAGCATGTGGGTGAGATGGAACGGCTCTTGACGACTCCATTGATTGGCAAAAGGTCGAGGTGGTGCAACTCGTGGACACCCGGCCTGCTCGGAATACCATCGGATCGGCCAGCGACTTGTTGCTGGTAACAGAAGGTTCGTCCTCACCTCTTGGACCTTTGATTACATGTTAATTACACAATACTACCTCAGCTGCAGTTGCTCAGCTGTTACTTTTTGTAGCCCTAGGCCGCCTCTAGCAAAAATTTGTTACTAGCTAGCTTCTTTATGTTGATGGGCACTCGCGTTATTTTCTTTTCATTTGTATCTTACGATTATTTTAGATTGAGCCGATAGATCAAGCAGTGTGGCCGATCGAGTAGAGAGCGACGTAGTGGTCGATGAATTGATCAGATCAGCTACAGCTAGCGTGCCTGTGAAGATCACACCGAGATCTCCCAACTATATCTAGCTCTGTCCTTTACCTTCCTATAATATTGTGAGTACAATTTGGGTTTTTATTATATTTTTTTCTGTAAAAGAAGTCGATTAACTTGGGGGTGGAGGCGAACGTGTGTGTACGTGCCGCTCTCCGGACGATCGTCCTTTTCCACGCAAAGAAATGGAAGGCACTACTGTATGGACTTTGCTTTCATGCGACATACATCACTTTCACCAGCGTCTAGTATATCCATGTAGCACGAAAGCTGCCCGCGTCCGACCCACAATTTTTCTCTCTTCTGGTACGTACCTGCCCCTGCCCTGTTCTTTCACTCTGATTAGTCGGACACGTCCAGCCACGGGTGCCACGTCAGATCGATCCCCTTGACCCCTACCACTGTAGCATTGCACGTCTAATCTGCATAATCGCAAGAAAGCGGTGATTTGAAAGAACTAGGAAAATAATATGGAGACCCAGGTACAGTAAGCTACTCTGCTTAATTTTAGTCGGTCCTGTGCCATGCTGCCATATGCATGAGAAGAGTGTATAATAATACACCTCCTCCAGTTGCATAGCAATGTAGTAGAGGGGGCGAAATTGCGTACCTCTTTTTTTAGTGAAATGTCATTCATAAACTTTTTTTTTTGACAACATCATTCATAAACTTTGAATTGTGAAGCCTGCCGACACATTTTCTCCTATCCTCTCCACGTATGTAATACGAACGCAACAGGGTCCACCTGCTATAATTTAAGTTAGGGAAAACCACAAATTGCTTTGTTTTATTTGTTCATATGTGCAGTGGCAGCTATTTGATTGTGAATCATGACCATTTCATATTTGACTACATGGCACCGAATGTTGACCAACTGGCCCGATTGCACTTCTCTGCCTTACTATAAATAAATGATCTTTTGGGCTGTGCACATATTCACCAAATTTTTTAATGAGTTCATTGAGCCTAGTGCAAATTATAACAGGAAATCGAAACACTTTTCCCCAGGTAAAATAAGCCTGCATATACAACATTTTTTTCACATGCTTAATTATTATAGCAGTAACATTCTGTCGGCACAGCTTTAACCCCCCACGCCCCGCTGATTTGATATTAGAGGGAGCATTAGCGAGGGACATTATCAGGTCGCTGGGCTCCATTTGCACACCAACACATCACTTTCCTTGACCCCGCCCTCTGTTAGCAAAGCAGCCAAGCAAATAATGCAGCCTCGGATGCATTGCACTGCACGGCCCGCCTGCTTTCCTTCCTTCTCTATAGTGCAATCTGACTCCTCCTCCCTCCATTCCAAATTGTAGTTCGTTTGATCTTTTTGACCCCAGTTTGATCACTCGTTTTATTCAAAAATTTTGATATTTTTTGTTGTAACTTGCTTTATTAATAAAAAACATCAAAAATGACTTAATAATTGGTTGTATTTGCACAATTTTTTTTGAATAAGATGATCGGTCAAACTTGGTATTAAAAAAATCAAACGACATATAATTTGGAACGGAGGAGTAGCTATAACACGCATCTAGTCCACACAAAATGGCCGGCGCGCGCCCGCTCAATAATTATCCGCCCAATTAAGTTGTGCGCTTAATATTATGGTTGGGATTAAGCCTAGGCCTAGTTGACAGGCAATCAATTAATCAAGCGGGTCTGATCCATAACACGACTAATTATATTAATCACCCCCCGTCCCTACGATGTGAAGTCGCACCTTCCTCAAGGTCCCCCACCACAGGCCATTGCATTGCAGCAGCACCCGTCGTGGTATATGCATAGCAGCCGTAACAGCTACGTACGTACCCGGGCATCCTCCATGTACTAGGGCTTCTCGGCATTGCGTTGGCACTGCACTCCCTCTCCTTTTCTCCGATCGAGGTCCCCCATCGCCGTTTATGTAGGCGTAGTGTGCGTCGTCTGCGCTACACCCCCAAGCTATGTATCGGCGCACTGTGCACTTGTGGAAGAATTGAAGGGATTTTTGAAACGCGTGGGGAAATCCAGTTGAAAGATCGCTTGATTTTTACAGGATTTAGTGCAAGAATCTCGCATGAATAATTGGAGGAATAGGTTCGATGAATTCCCGTGATTTTTTGAGAAAACAAACTCGGGTTATTGATGAGATGTATAATAATCCAGGAGTTTTGGTTGGTTATTGAATTGGGAGGTTTATTATTGTGCAGTATTCTTGGGAAACCATGCATTTTCAAAATACGTGCATGCTACGTAATGTGACCATCTAGTACGTAGTACTGGCAGTTTCCGTGTACGTGTGGGCACGTGTACGTGTGGTTGCGGGCGCTAGCTGCTTCCCGGCCGTACAAAGGCCTTAAAGTTCACGTATATACACACGTACGGAGTACAAGCAGTGTACGCGTAGCCGGCGTACGGCGTGCGTGTGCGTGTAGCCAAAGGTTCGCGTGTAGCGTGTAGGTGATGAGCTGTCGCGCGCCGCATGACGCAATGGTCCAGTCCATGGACGCAAGGCTCATATAAAGGACTGTCCACTGCTGGGCTAGCTGCTGGCCACACACCACACCACTGCTGCTGTGTACGTACGGAGCAAATACAACGTGTGGCCTGCAATGTTTGGTGCTTTCGGAATCGTATCATGCGTGCTGATTTCTTTCTGTGGTGGTGTGCGTGTCTCACACGTACAGATCGATAAGATGCACAGTTGTGCCGTATAGATTCGTCGAAATCTTAATCAAAGTACGCGGATTACAACCAGCAGATTGTTGTAAATGCGGCGCCACTGTGCACGCATATGCCTTGCATGCATATCATGCATGGTGCGTGTGTGATGAAAGCTTGCCTATAGCAATTGGGAGAGAGAGAGACCGTGTGTGTATACAACATATGCATGCTGATCGAAATGAAACTGTTGAGATGGAACAGTGCGCCAATAGCTTGCACATGTACCTACGGGAAGGTAGGGGACACAATTATTCGCGTAATAATCCGCTTCATTAGCTGCTTCGCTTCGACGTGTGGAGATCGAATCCCCAGCTTAATTGGATGATGAACCAGTAGTGATGACCAGTGCTGCGACACGTACAGTGACAAGTGACGATATATGGTCCTCGTGTATCCACTGTATATGCCGTATAGTTCTTTTGTCTTGGCATTCTTTGTTCATACGCACAGCTAGCACATGTAGTGCGTCGACACTGTAGTGCATGCTTACTACTTGTACGTAAGCATGGCTTAGTTGATACTCTCCTGCGCGATCATCACAAATATATCATCGAAAGCTTAATTTGCCGTATCCGGTTGGTGTCGTTCAATGACGACATCAGCCGGCTAATGACGACCATTTGTGGTCGTTAAAGGAACGGCCGGCCAGCGATCCAACACCACCGTCTGATCTGATGACGATGACGACAACAGCTTGTGTAGTGCACACAGTACTGTACGTACGGTACATGAATGTCGCGTTAGTTTGTTCGCTTGTAGTGGACCGTACACATGCACACCCGTATGTACACCTACTATAAGATTATTAATTATTGTTAATGAACTGTTGCTGTCAGCCTTTTGTACGGGTGCTGCACGTATATATGTTTCTGGGGATCGGATCGGATTTTTTTTCATACATATATGCTGAGCTGAGCATTATGAGAATTTGATAAAAGGAACGAAACGGAAATTTGTTTAGTCTGGCGGATGTGTGTGGTTCTTTACAAAGGGACGGGGTGAACTGCAAAATGTATGGGTATGTGTAGGTCGTTGAGTGTCAATCAGCGCCGAATTGGCCACAGTTGACGTTATATAAAACCATATCCCATGCATAAGCATGCCTCGATTTGATCGGCTAGCTCGTTGCCGGCTCAGATACATATAACTAATGCATGCATGATTCGATTCGGTATGGCATCTAATCGTCAGAATATTTGCTCACGAACAGACCGGCGCCGGCCAGTGCATGCTGTCGTCGGTCCGCTGACAAGTGACAAATCCTCTTATAAGAAACTAAATTATGTGGCAGCCAATAGACCATCGATCTTTGCATTGATCGAAAGAATATCTTGCATATATGCACAAGTAGTATATTCCTTGTTTTTGTGTTCTTTGCATTGCTATAGAAAACCCGGCCTGTGGCAAATTAAAGGTACCAAGTTGCATATATGTATCATCAACCACTGCGTGCCATCGTTATCATCTTCTTTCTTGTATATATATGATCCTGTTTCACTCCTTGTATATGATCGAATCATGTGTGCGTGATTCGTGTCAGCAAGAATATAATGCAAGTCGTGGAGTATGTAATCTGGAGGAAATTTCATAGCGCTTGTAATTGTACTTGTTCACCGACAGGAGGAACCAACCTGCCGGCCGGTTGCAAGCTAAAAGCCTAATAAAGCTATAGCTCTCAAGCAAGCAATCACGCATGCAAAAAGGGGTGGAGAAAAAAAAAGAACAAGAAAAGTAAGGGTTCCCCATTTGTGTATATGGCGCCTCCAATGAACGCAGAAAGGTGCGTTAAGGATTCTCTTGATTCATCATCATTCGCAAAGACTAGCTACATTTATATATAGCATGATCACTTTCACCTCTACCTTTTTAAAAAAAATAGCTACCAAATCTCTGGCTGTGTGTAGCTAGTAGGTTCCTTTTCGTTTATTGAAACACAAGAGGATATATATATATATATATATATATATATATATATATATATATATATATATATATATATATATATATATATATATATATATATATATATATATATATATATATATATATCAGACACAGTGCACACACGTCCAGTAGTAGAGCTAGGTAAATTATATATGAGGCTAAAGGTAAAAAGGAAGAATATCACGGTGCAAAAGGCCCTACAGAACAGCAACAAATGGATAATGCATATTTCCCCCCTCCACACGGTTGAGGAGCTACAACGATATTTAGCACTTTGGGAAGAAATAAAGAATGTCCCGAGAGACGAAAATTTGGAAGACGGGATTAAATGGCGATGGACGCAAGACGGCCAATACACCACACAAAGTGCCTACTGAATACAATTCATGGGCAGACAAAAGAAACTATCTTTGAGACACATTTGGACAACGAAGACTGAACCTAAGATAAAAAATTTTGCATGGATACTCATCCAACATAAAATTCTAACAGCAAACAATTTAGCAAAAAGAGGATGGCCACATGATCCAGTGTGCAAACTATGCAACTCCTGCCCGGAAACACCAATTCATCTCTGCCTTGAGTGCAGTTTCACACAAAATGTCTGGATAAAGCTGACATCATGGATGGGCCACCAAGATCTACAAGTGACACCACCGCAATCTCTCCATGCTGTTGGCGACAGCCTTCGAGCCTCAACAGCCTTCCGCAACAGCCGCACCGTCTTGAACGTCAGCGCGCTCGCCACGGCCGCGTTGTGCGCGTCCTCCGCGCTCTGCGCGCACGACCCGCACTACCAAGTCCACAGCTGCCGCGCGCCGTGCTCGCTCACCGCAGGACTCGCTCCGCCGGCTCTCTAGCTTAGGCTATGTAACTCCATATATGTATGTATGTATGTATGTATGTATGTATGTATGTATGTATGTATGTATGTATGTATGTATGTATGTATGTATGTATGTATGTATGTATGTATGTATGTATGTATGTATGTATGTAAACATGAGATCAATACAAGTGTGCAGTTTTGATCCTATCGAGTCTATACTCTCTACATGGTATCAGTGACCGCCGGATCCTCTCTTGTGAATCCGTTCGCCACAGCTTCTGCATCCTCCTCTGCTTCCGCCATGGCCTCCTCTGTCTTCTCCTCTGCTTCCTCCGATTCCGACGATAAACTTGATGTTCCCCAGCCTGCCTCCGCCGCCACCATCCAAACAATCAACATCCGTTCCCACGTCTCCGTCCTCCTCGAGTTTGATGAATCGAATTACGGGCAGTGGCGTTGCTTTTTTGATTCTGTGCTTGGCAAATTTGGCATCACAGATCACATCCGCCATCCTCCTCCCCTGGCGCAGCGCACGTCGGAGTGGCGTCAAATTGACCACTGCATAGTTAATTGGATGTACACCACCATCAAGAAACCGGTCTTCGACATCGTCCACAAGCCCCACACCTTGGCGTTCACCCTCCGGGGAGACATCGAGGCCCTCTTTCGCGACAACGAGCTCCAGCGCGCCGTGCTCTACGAGGCCGAGTTCCGCAGCATCCAACAAGGCGACCTGAGCATCACTGACTACTGCACCAAGCTCAAGCGCCTCGCCGACAATCTGCGCGACGTTGGGCACCGTCTCCGAGCCGAGCCAGGTGCTCAACCTTCTCCGTGGTATGAGCCCGCGCTACCGCCACGTCAAGCCTGTCATCAAGGGGAAATCTCCTCCCCACACATTCATGAGTGCGAGATCGTACCTACTGCTGGAGGAAGCTAGCGACGATCACGACGACAAGGCGCAGGCCGGCCTCGCCCTCTACGCCGGCCGCGGCGGCCTCCCCTCCTCTGCCGGCTCCGGCGATTCCGGATCTCGATCCGGATCTGGCGCAGGCTCCAACTCCAACCGCTCCACCTCCAAGAGGAGCTCCAAGCCCTGCTACAAGGGCTCCAACTCCAACGCCAGCGGTGCCCCGCCGTCGGGCGCGAACGCCGACGGATTCCACCCGGCGCAGCGCCCCCCCCCGCCCACGACCACTTCTTGGCCCGGTGGATACAACCCATGGACAGGCATGGTTCAAGCCTGGTCCATGCCCCTTCGGCCTCCCGACGCTGGCGTCCTGGGCCCCCGGCCTCCATTTCAGCCCAACTCGGCAATGACGGCCCAGCACCAACCTGTCGGCTCCAACACCTGGGATCAGTCCGCGCTCCTCGCCGCGCTCTCCTTCGCCGGCGTCAACACTCACCAGTCACCGCCGCCCAGCACCTCCGACTGGTACTTCGACACCGGCGCGACCACGCACATCGCGTCCAGCCCTGGTAATCTCACCTCTGTCCGCCCTCTTCCTCTACCCACCTCCGTCATAGTCGGAAACGGTGCCCACCTGCTTGTCTCTCACACGGCGGCGGCCACCATTCCCACATCCTCTTCCTCAATTTGTTTGAACAACATTCTTGTTTCTCCTTCTATTGTCAAAAATCTTGTTTCCGTTCGCAAGCTTACTCGAGACAACAATATTTCTGTCGAATTTGATCCCTCTGGCTTTTCTATTAAGGATCTACCAACGGGCACGGTGATGCTCCGATGTGAGAGCTCCGGCGAGCTCTACCCCCTGCGCCCGCCGACGCACCACGTCCTCAGCGCCTCCACTGCATCCGTCGAGCTTTGGCATGCTCGGCTTGGCCATCCCGGGAACAACACATTGTCTCAAGTGCTTAACACCTTTGATTTCTGTTGTAATAAATCTGATGCCCATGTCTGCTCCTCCTGTCAATTGGGGAAACATGTTAGGCAACCCTTTCTTTCTTCTCAAACAGTCACACACTTTCCTTTCCGACTAGTCCATTCCGATGTTTGGACCTCTCCCATTTACAACAATTCGGGCTACAAATACTATCTTGTTTTGTTGGATGATTTTACTCATTACATTTGGACGTTCCCTCTCAGGAATAAATCTGATGTTCTTCCCATTCTTCAGTACTTTCATGCTTATGTTACTACGCAATTTGGTCTCCCCTGGCTTGCACTGCAAACTGACAATGGTGGTGAATTTGACAACTATGCTCTGCGATCCTTCTTCCTCGCTCATGGCGTTCAGCTTCGACTGTCCTGCCCACACACGTCACAGCAAAACGGGAAGGCGGAGCGCATTCTTCGCAACTATGCATGCTCCTCGCGATTGTCATCTGGCCATGATCAAGAGGATCCTCCGGTACATACGCGGCACCACCGCCTTTGGCGTGCAGCTTCACCGCTTCACCGCGCTGGTGATCACTGCCTACACCGACGCCGACTGGGTGGGATGCCCTGACACCCGCCGGTCCACGTCAGGCTTCTGCATCTTCCTCGGCGACTCGCTGGTGTCCTGGTCCTCCAAGCGCCAGCCAACGGTGTCCCGATCCAGTGCGGAGGCGGAATACCGAGGGATCGCGAATGCCGTCGCTGAATGCTCGTGGCTCCGGCATCTCCTCGGTGAACTTCACATTGACGTTCCGAAGGCGACGATCGCGTACTGCGATAACATCTCCTCCGTGTACATGTCGAAGAATCCGGTGCATCATCGTCGAACAAAACACATCGAACTCGACATACACTTCGTTCGGGAGAAGGTTGCTCTCGGTGAGCTACGCGTTCTGCACATACCCACGACACGCCAACTCGCCGATGTCTTCACCAAGGGACTACCTCGCGTCTTGTTCACGGAGTTTCGAGACAGTCTCGCCGTCGGTAACCCGCCGTCGTGACTGCAGGGGGGGGTGTTGGCGACAGCCTTCGAGCCTCAACGGCCTTCCGCAACAGCCACGCCGTCCTGAACGTCAGCGCGCTCGCCACGGCCGCGTTGTGCGCGTCCTCCGCGCTCTGCGCGCACGACCCGCACTACCAAGTCCACAGTTGCCGCGCGCCGTGCTCGCTCACCGCAGGACTCGCTCCGCCGGCTCTCTAGCTTAGGCTATGTAACTCCATATATATATGTAAACATGAGATCAATACAAGTGTGCAGTTTTGATCCTATCGAGTCTATACTCTCTACACATGCCTGGTGGAAACGACAGCGGCGGTTAGCAGATAGGAGCCACAGACGCTCCTTTGACGGGTTAATCCTTTATTTTTGATGGAATATCTGGAAAGAACGAAACAGAAGGGTCTTTCAGAATGCCTCAAAAGAAATAGAAGAAGTGGCTGCTTTTATCAAATTTGACGTGGAACTCTACCACTCAGGGACTCCAAGGAAAGACCCACAAGTCGGCCTTGCTACACATCCACCGACGTCGTAGTTGTTTTTTCTTTTTGCTTCACCGAGTAGCAGTTGTAGTTGTCGTAGTTGGTCCTCGTAGTTGTGTTCTTGCCGAGGGACCGAGTAGTGTTTTTTCTTTTACGTTGTTTTTCGATGCTCTGTACTTTGTTCTTTTCCTTCTAATAAAATTTATGGCAAATCTCTTGTCGTTCCTTTCAAAAAAAATATTTGAATTTCACCTAATTGTTACTATCATATTTGTTCAAATAATAAAATTGATCTACATGCACGCAGCATATCATGTCATGTGTAACGTGGAGGTAGGCTCTCTTTTTTTTGTGTGTGTTTATGATCATGGGTGGTCATGAGGAGTTGGTATGTCCTTTCTAAAGAGGAAGGAAGAATCATTTTGAAGGAAGTACGCGGAGCGTTGGAGTCAGTGACTTTGGAGATCACGCACAAGTCTGGGTGGAATACCCTCAGGCGTATCAAGGACTAGTTTCTGTTTTGTTGTGTGAGTGTATGCTAAGTCTAGTGTTTTGTTCATGAAAGACACTATTTGCCTGGAATGTTACAACCTAGGTGCTGTCGTTAGTAGTGTGAGTTTGAACTTTTGCAGCCTAGTCGCTGCCCTTTTGCTGGAATGTTGAGGCTGGAACTGTGTTCCGTAATCTAAAAAAATGCACGCAGCATATCATGTGTTACGTGGAGGTAGGCTTTTTTTTTTGTGTCTTCATGATCATGGGTGGTCATCCTGTCTTGATAGACGTGACGGGATCTCGTGGGGTTAATTCAATCTCTCTAGAAGGAGACAACGTATAGCTAAAAGCTCCCAGCACTTGACACGTACACACTGCTAGCTGCTGATTGAGTGAAGGAAGGGAGCACCGTACCGGGTAGCACACCAAGAAATGCAAGCGACATGGCATGGCACCTACGCGTATAGCTTATAGCTACTAGAGCGCACCACAGGGGCCTGTAGCTAATTAATCCATGGATTTTTTTTAAAAAAATTACATATATGTCCATGCATCGTCACCCACTAATGATGGCCGGCCGGGGCAGCAGTACTGTTGGATATGATCCACGCAACTGTCAAGCTGGAGGAGTGGTTGCCTGTCCCTCTGATGGACCCCTCTATCTCTCGTGTGTGTGGCCATTGATTATTCTTGTTAGCGATAAGAGGATTCTTAATCAGGCTGCTAGCTAGCTAGCTAGCGAGGCAGCAGTATTATTGTGGGCGTAGGACGACGACGACGACGGCGACGACGCGAGACCGGTGGTGTGAGTTTTTTTTGAAGGGCCATGTGCAGTGCCGGCTGGTCAGAATGCATGCATGCTTGGCCAGGGTGCCTAATTGCTAGCTGCACTCTTTGTTGCTTTGCTGCATCGATGAGGTACGTGATTCGCAGCATAAATTATTAAAGCTTCTTTTAATACTTAGTTTTAAATTTAGTTGTGACTTTATAGATGTTTGTATGTGTGTGCATGCATCTAGAAAATTTAAAACTGACTTAAAATTTGGAACGAATGGAGTAGTAGCCAATATGGAATGGTCGGGCGAAGTGTTAATTTGTATGTAGAGTCTCCGTTTGGCGGCTTATGATCGATTGCATGTGTGCGTCATGTTGAGAACGAACGAACGTAACGAAGCTCGCGCGCTGGCCGTGAAATAAAAGTTTGACAGGTAGACACTGTTGGGCGCGGCGTGCTAGCTGGCGAGAGATGGGCATGACACGGCCGGCGAGAGCACAACACATGCATCATCCCGGACTCGGACTGAACCGCCGGCCGCCGGGTATGTCGTTGGGCGTACGGTCACGTCCATGGACCGCCATGCGTGCATGCATGTAAGGTGTGGGCCAGTCAGCTGCGCGCCGGTGCACACGTCATATATAATCGTGTTAGCTTTAGCTTATACATGGAGAGACGAGAAGATTGTGTCGAGGAGATCGTGAGATGTGAGTGATAAATAGACGATCCACGACGACGACGCCTGTATGTGGGTTATTAGCTGCTGCTGATAGCTGTAGGCAGCTGTGGACGGACGAGACGACACGCGCGCGCACACGGCGCGACCGTGTGTCTTCATTCTCACCGCCGTCGACCGTCAGCTGCGTGCTGAGCACTGATAGTGGCGTGACGATCGTGCACTGTGCCTCTTGCTGCATGCGTGATCATCGATGGGTCGTCGGTCGGTTGGTTCTAATTGTAGCCAACGACAACAAGCTTGCATTGCATTGGTAGCTTCAATAAGTCGTCTCTCTCTAGTCGTTTGATCGATGGCTAGATGATTCATCTCGTCTCTCTGAGTCTCTGCCCCGTGGCGTCCATCTCCCTAGCTAGCTAGCTCTCTCCTTTCTCGTTTCCTGTCCTCACTAGTGTCCAGTGCAATTAAGCTAGCATCCTCTATACATGCATGCATGCAGCGTCGAGCGTCGTCGTTGTCCTTTCGATCGATGAATCGATCGGTCCATGCGTACATCGATCTTCAGTTCAGCAGAGATTATATTGATGAATTATTAGGAGTACTGCACTCTGGCTAAAGCTTTATTACGTCCTACAGCACTGTTTGGCGATCATCTTTCGATCGGTGGGAGACGATCGACGCGTGAGCATGACATGATTGTACGAGTATGTGCTGTGACGAGGATGTGAACGAGCAGGCCGGCCGGGCGCATATGTCATTCAATTAGTGAATTATTAGGTCACACGGCCACTACAGTTAGCTAGTGGCAACAGCCAGCTAATATATGGTAGCATATTGCACAGGTGAGATGCATGGTCGAGTCGACACGCCAATAAGGGTGTGGTTAGCAGCGTAGTAATTAAGGTAGGACTAGCAGTGGTCCAAATTGCAGCTCGTTTTGATTTTTATAGCTTTTTAAAATATTACTATGCATCTAGAGACATGTATGCTATATCTGAGTCCATATATAACAAAAACTATACATTTTAGAAAAATCAAAATTAAACGGAAGTGTTAGCTAAGGTGCTAGGAGTAGTTGGTGGTACACTGTCGATGGTGTACGCAGTTCGTTTGGTGGATCTCTTATGTATCTTGTCATTCCTCACGCGCTCGTCGGGGGGGGGGGCAGAGAGAGAGAGAGAGAGCTGTGGCTTGTAAGGTGTACACGTCGACACGTCCCTCTACGTGTGCTCTCCTACACAGCTCGATCGGTGGGTCGCCTACACGTAAGCCATAACGGTACGCAACTGTTTTCTGCAATAAGAAGCGTCGCCTCTTACAGCTAGCTACCTACTCCAGGAAGCAAGTACCGGTACACTATACTAGGCTACTACTAGCTAGTAGTACCATGTGCCCCTAGCATGCATGAAACCACAACATATCCAATCCAATCAATCATCGCCGTACGCCACTCTCTAACTGTGTGTGTGTTTGGTTGGAGGGACGAGCCAGGTCGGAGCGGACCTGTCTCCGTGGCTGTTTGGATGGAAGACGAAAGGGTTTGGATTGGCTTCAGGGTGGAATATTCCGCCCAGATGCGGGTTGGCCCCATCCTCCAAAATCTGGCGGACGGAGTGAACCTGGCTGAGTTCTGTCGCTCGCGCCTCGCTCCATCTTTTCTCCGTCCCTTGCCTCCGCCTGGCTCGTTCCGCGGCCTTCGCCTCTCCGCCTGCACCCCGTCACGGCTTGTTGGCGCGTCCCCGGTGCTGCTCCAACCCTGACCCTGCCCCGCTCGTCCTTGCGTGGAGATCGCGCGTGGCGGTGGCCCTCCATGGCGCGGCGACGGAGGAGGCCCTCTATGGCCGGCGCGAGGTTGTCCTGCTCCTTCACGAGCTGCTGCCCGCTCGATTGGGGAGGCGGTGGCCCTCCATGGCCGCCGCGGCGGAGCTGATTGCTGTTGCTGCCCGCTCGATTGGGGAGGGAGGGCCTGGGCCTCGGGCTGGGCTAGCCGGCCGTGCCAGGCCGCACGGCGGAGCACCAGGATCACCCACGTCCCGACGACAACCACGACGAGATGTAGAAGATGGGTAAAATGAATTAGAAGCTTTTCTCTGGATCCTGATGCAAAAACGCCAAAGAGAAAGGTTTACTGATATAAGCTTCGTCGATTTCTAAATAGTTTAGGATCCTGATGCAAAAACGCTTCACTAATGGTGTTATCTTGCCATCCAACCCGTATTCCTAATTTCTTCAACCAAACATGAGATGGGTTCACCCCGTCTCCAGAATTAGAGATGCAACCAAACAATAAGATAGGTTCAATCCAACCAAAAACTGAGTTGGATCCAACCCAACTCTCAAACAAACACACGGTAACAGCAGGTGCGTATAGTAATAAGGTTCATCTAGAAGGAAGTGTGGTCTGTAAGTGATGACGACGGCGCACGATGTCGTCACGCATGCACACATGCACGATCGAAGTAGGAGTTAGCTCCAGCATAGCTATATGTGTAGAGCGACCTTTTGGCTGTGTTCCGACAAAATGCTAGCGGGCGAAAGAGAAGGCATGCATGGTAGACTTGTAGCCGGCGCGCGCGCGGGCGGGCCACGTACACGCAACCCTCTCCTAGCTGCCAGCAGGGCAAGAGCACGAACAGTACGCGACACAGCTGCGGCGACGGCGACGTCTGCTGCCGCCGTCGCGCGCGCGGGCCCCGGTCCCCCCCCGAGTCGGCGCAAGTGGCCGCGCCGGACAGCGACGGACGGACGTCGTCGGGCGCGCGGGCCGCCGAGATCGATCGATCGAGCTCCGACCGGCGGCGCGCGCGCGCGGGCGGCGGCGACGTCCGTCCTACCGGCCGGCCGCGTGTGCGACGGTGTCCGCTGGCGCCCATGCATGATTGTGCAGTGCTTGTCGGCCGCGTCGCAATGCTAGCTCTCTGCGTCCGCGCACGATCGATCAGATTCAGAGGTCGCCCGCCAAAACCGGGGGTTCTCGTCATCGATCGATCGATCCATCTCGCGGCAGCTGGGACGTCCCTGTGCTGCTGCCGCGCCGGCCTGCGCGCGCGCGGTCGTCGTCTCGCTCTCGCTCAATGCCCAAGCAGCCACGTACGCTTGCCCTACCGCGCTCCACGCACCGGCCGGACCGCGTGTTATTATTGGCCGCCGACGAGTCCGCGGCCGAGCTCGCGCGCCCGGCGGCCGGCCGGCCAGCCGTCGACCTCGATCATCAACCACCGATGCATATATATATGAGTGGTCGAAGATAAATAAGCAGGACTATTTAATTTATAGGTGAAATATATAGTTTCATATATACAATGTGTCAGTTTATTCACTGTTGTTTCTTATGTTACATTCAATATAATACACAAACTGCAACAATATGCATGTATATATACGGTTTCATCACCATAATAAACTCATTTTTTAACTCTCCCTTTGTTAACTTTTTGCCAATCTAAAAAATGATGGTATGACGCTCTATTTAATGACAACGAAACTCCCACTGAAAGTGGCGTGAGCTACCGGTTGAAAATTATTAGTAGACGACCCGGTCACCACCACTACCCCTGCTGCACGTGCGCATGGTAGACCTACTGATACGTACGTATCACATCGTGCAAGCATGCCATTCATGAAACTAGATATTCCCATTGTATGAGTATATTATTTTATCTTAATTAAAAAACATATATTCCTATATATAGATATGCTAGTCAAATTATCATACAATACTGAATGCCATATTGACGATGTGCTAATAAGAAATGAGTGTTTTCCAAGTCAAGGTGCCCACAATTAAAGGCCAAATAAAAGGTACAAACACACAGTACAGACAACTTTGTGCAGAGATGTCACCGGATCACTCAGAGACTCAAAAGCTAAGCAATGAGGGACCATAGGAAGTTAGGAACATAAGTAACGAACTTATTGACATGATATCTCAAAAGCAGAATGCGTGCGTGCATCTAGTTACATGTGCATATGTTGTGTGTAGTGTAAAGCGTCGTACGTCCCACTGCACACGATCTGTCCCTTATTATCCAAACGCTGCTCAATGATCGCATGCACCAGCAAGCAACAAGCACCCGGCTAGCTAGCTCCGATCCCTTTTGCTGAGTGGAGCGTGTTCGATCGATATATTCGCTTGCTCCATCACTGCAAATTAAAGGTGAAGAACGCTGGCGTGAATTGGCGCAGTTCTTGGCATCTTCGTATCTAGACCTCTCTGAAAAATCTTCGTGAGTTGTTGCTATCCATCGTCTCAATATCATAAAAGTTATCAGAACCAAAAAAATTGTGAACCTGATTAGTTTGAGGTCAAAATTGCCCGACCAAAATTTTAGCTATTTTAAATTTTGACCACCAATTCAAAATCTTAACAAATTTCAACAATCTAAATGAATAGGTTGGCTAAAAAGTTTCATCTTGTGCACCTTAATTCATTTGATTTGTCAAAATTGGTCAAGATTTTGAATTGATGGTCAAAATTTTAAATGACCAAAATTGTGGTCAACCAACTTTGGCCTCGAACCAATCAGGCCCTGTGTTTTGATACGTCTATATTTTTGGGCTTCATAAATCACATCCCCGGTGTGCCTTGCATTGCATTGTGGGCATCCCGGCAATCGCCGTGTTTATGGTTGGTTTTGAAAAAGGTGGTGTTATGCCGATTGAATACGAGAAAGAGACTAGCAAATGTGAACGTATCAGGTGTTCATACCGGAGAAAAAACCAAGAAACATAACTTACGGGGGTGGCTATCTATCATATCACGCCACGATGATACTTAACTACGATCCAGTTTTGCAACTGAGCCACAAATTAACACAACATTTATTTTGGTACAATATAAGAGCAGAGATCTAGCTAGCAGACATCATGATACCGTGAGTTTTCCGAAAACAGTTGAATGCTGTAGCCCTGGAAGAAAGAAACAAAAGAACTGAACTTTTTGCTCCAGTTTGGTAACTGGAACGGCAATATATTTGAGAAAGGTATTGATGCTAGAACCCATCACAATATATACCATACCAGAACTAGCTAGAGAGGCGAGAGGACAAGCATATATGTAAACTCTGAAGTCTGAAAAGAGCAGTAGCAGGTTGAAGGTACAGTCCAGCATCAGAACATCTGCAGGGCAACTGAAAGAAGGTAACAGAGAGGGTTATCCTACTAGGGGCAGGACAGGGTGATCAAATCATCTTTCCATCTGCACTTGGACACTTTAATTGCATGCAGTGCCCTGCCCTGCCTATGTGCTTTGCACTTGCTAAACATGATAGGACAGGCATTTGCTTGGGGAAGGACGATGGTCCTTGCAAAATCAGACGAACCTGCAGTGCTCATGAAAAAGATGCAGCAAGCAGCCCATAAAGGAGAGCTTAAAGGCAGTGCAGTGGAGGACATGCATGGTCCTGAGCCCTGGTGATACATTCTAGTGCCTAGTGCCCTTGAATGGATGGGAAATAAAGCCGATCGACGAGTGGCATCCAGACAAACAGGGACGATCATATCCCAAGCTAACAACACAGCTAAGCAGCAGCATTGGAGGCTCGCTACATCATCTGCAAGCAATTATACACGCGGGCACGCGGCGTTGCTCGGTGAGACGACGGAGAGGTGGTAGTGGTGAGATTAGTAGGTCAGATTTGATTAGATACCATAGGCCATGCCCTTTAATTTGGTTGTGTTGCGAACTGGGATGGCCACTACTACATACACTGCTAGGCCCTTATTGATCGAGAGGCCGGCCGGGGGGGCTTTCTTTCCAGCTCATCCACTCATTTGCTTTGCTGAAACGAGAGGCATGCCAAGCAACCCCATGTATCCTAGCTAGTGAGAATCTTCAACAGTACCATGACATGCTAATTAATGGCCAATTAGTCATGATCGCCATCATCGTCAAGCAAAGAAAACCATGGATTAGCATCAGCCAAGAGCTAGAGATCAGTAGTACTGCATGCATGTGGTCACTGCTGGACACCGGACAGGACACTGAATAATAATTGCTTCTTGTGTGTATGTATATATATGACTCCATGCAGATGCATCCACATCGTATATATCACGCAGTTGTTCACCAGGTGTGTCTCGTGCGTGTGTGTAAAAAGGAATCGAAGAAATTGAAGCTTCTTTAATTAATTTTATTAGGTAGGTAATTGGAACTGAATATGTGTATTCCCTACACCCTGGGAACGCACGAAATGCAAATAATGCATCCATCAGAATCAGATTTCCATGCAGCTAGTGCACCCTGCTGAAACAATGCGATACTACATCAATCTATCGTACGTGCTAGGCTGTGTGATAGAAGCTGATGGCCCGTACGTGTCGTTCCTTCTCGATCGAGCATCACATGGATGCTTCGCCTAGAGCTACAAAGGCCCACGGCATTACTCGCCTCGCCCTACGCGCATGGCGCCAAGCTTAAAGCAGCCAACAATGGAGGAGCTGAGGAGCCACGAGCCAGCAGGCAGCAGCTGTCGTCCTACCCAAGGAAAAGCACAACCCACAAAAACCAAAACCTACCTAGTGAAGAATCAGAGCTCGAGAGTGAGATGACACGCAAGAAAGAGAAGCGAATAAGCGATCGAGGAGGAGGAGACAAGATTGATCGACGGGACTGGATTCGTCCGTTCGTAAGTATATCTGAAGAAGTAGCATCAGAGATGTCAAGAGCACTGCCACTAGCTACTGCTAGCTTATTGTCAGTCACAGCGATGGATTAACGGTGTGTCAGGTAATTATAGACGAGGCGAAAATAAAGCATGCATCTGGGCCTAGCTTTATTACTTGTTTGTTTAACAGATTGAGCATCTGGTCGACAAAGAACAGAGGGGAATGAGATGTCGGCAAGGAAGATAGGGACAAGTCAAGTCACCCCAGCATCATCGGCAGGCAATTATTTATTCCTCCTACTAACACGTACTACTACAAAAGATGGAGAGAAGATGCAAATCTGCTCCTAAAGCCTGGGCTGCTTTACATGATTTCATCAGATCTTAGCACAGTTAGTTCATGCGTGTCCTTTAATTCAGGTCTGCTAGCTGGCCGATAGGCGATAGATCCAGCTTGGATGATTAAAGTTCCTGACTGAAAAAGAAAAACTTGCAATCCCTGGGGCTGACTTGAGACTGGACAACACATGTCAACATGTAGAACGTGTTGCCTATCGATCAGAAACAGCACATGTTGATTTTAGACTGAGTAGTACTGCTCATCATCAGCATCAGTACATTTTGAAACCAAAACGGGGATTTCAGTGACCAATCTTTTCCCCCCTCGTTGCATACATACTGAGTCCAGTTGTTGATAAACTGATTGTTTTGTTTCTCTCCATGTTCAGTTGGTTGGAAGTTTTTGGAAATTTTTTTTGAGATTCCCTTCCAAGGTCTATTAAGAGTATTAAATGTAGACTACTTACAAAACTAACTACACAAATGGACTAGAAATCACGAGATGAATCTATTAAGCCTAATTAATCCGTCATTAGAGATTGGTTACTGTAGCACAACATTGTTTAATCATGTCATAATTAGACTCATTAGATTCGTCTCGAAAATTAAGGTAGGGGTTGTGGAATGAGTTTTGTCATTAATTCACATTTAATACTCCTAATTAGTGTCCGGAGATTGATGTGACGGGTAGTTGGTGAAATATTCTGGAACTAAACAGGGCCTAAAGCACACGGTTGAGAACAGCACTTGCCCACAGTTACGCGGATAGTATATATGGGCCTCAAATTAAGTTGAGGGTAATTGCGCCCGCGGCGGTTTGATCAAACCAGCCCGCCGCCGCTTTATAAGAGTAGTAGTGCGTTGTCTTGGGCCATCCATCATCATTCGTCGTCCGTCCGTTGCCGAGAGTAAACTTTATTCGTTTGACGGCCCGTGAAGCCCATGTAAGCATCGGGCCGGGGTAAGATGCTCGCTGGGCCGGCCTCGGGGTTTTTGCTTACTACTGTTTTGTTAGCCTTCTCCATATGTGTTTGTTGACGTGCGTTTTCCGCGCTCGGCTGTTTCTTTCTCGGGCTCAAGCTATCTTTTGCCCGCAGTTGAGCAGGTGTTGGTCTTCTTTCTGCTCCACACACGCAATCCGATGCACGAACCGGTCATCTAAAATCTGCTGATCTGATCGGATTGTTGCTATCACCATCCATCTCCAGCATCCGGACGACAGGCGATCGAGAACCAACAATCAAGCTGTCATGTATCATGGGCGTGTTTGGTTCGGGGACTAAAAAATTAGCCCCACACTGTTCATACATTTGACTATTAATTAGAGGTATTGAATCAAATCAGTTTACAAAACTAACTTCATAACCCCTGGGCTAATTCGCGAGATGAATCTAATAAGGTATTTGACCGCATGATTAGAGGATGGTTACTGTAGTATTGCTGTAGCAAATCATGGATTAAGTAGGCTTATTAGATTCGTCGTGCAAAGTTACACTTATATGTAAAAAGGTTTTGCAAACAAACTTTATTTAGTACTCCATGCATGAAAGATTCCTTAAGACTAAATTTTAGACCCTACTAAACAAACACGGCCCATGTCATCATGCACAGATAGATGCACCGGATACACGACCTGGATGTGTCAGTACGCCAAACAGGCAGCCGCAAGCCGTTGTGACAATCTCCGGACACTAATTAAGAATATTAAATATGAATTAATAATAAAATTTATTCCACAACTCATATATCTTAATTTTCGAGACGAATCTAACGAGCTTAATTATGTCATGATTAGACAACGTCGTGCTACGGCAACCAATCTCTAATGATGGGTTAATTAACCTTAATGAATTTGTCTCACAATTTCTTGTTCATTTGTGTAATTATTTTTGTAAATAATCTACTTTTTTTTTATAAAGGATTGCCCCTGCTTTTATAAAAAGCCGTAAGAGTTTTGGTACATAGGTGCTGGGGTTACCAGCTAATAAGATGCACAAACTGAACTTTTTAAGAAACTAGCAAAGCAGACCAAAAGCTAGCCGATAGAACTAGACAACAAACAATCCATCCGACTGAACTAGATAGCAGCAAAGACCCAAGCGTTTTCCCGCAGAATCAGGTGAAGCTCTCAGCCGGCGTTGCATTCTTCACCCTTGCTCTGAACTCTTCCACCCATCTTTGGACCGCGCCACTCCACCTCGCCTGTAGAGCTTGATCAGTAGGCTTCAGCCTCGGTCGCCATTTCTGTAGCCAGTTCAACATTTTATAGAAGATGTCAGCTGGTTCAAGCAAAAAAACCCCTTCCATAGCCATTTTGTTTCTAGTGGTCCATAAGGACCAAATTACAGCAGCAAGGCAAAAAAGTTTGCGGTCATATTTCCCACACCCCAGAGGCAGCCACACATCTAAGAGTTGTTGCAAATTTCGCGGCTGAGTACTCCACCCTAAGGCTTCCTTAAGGCCTGCCCAGGCCAAAGCTGCTATTGGGCAAGTAAAAAGGATGTGATCCGTCGTTTCCAGCACCTTGCAGACACAACAGTTTGTGTTTCCTTTCCATTTCCTCCCCTTAAGCACTTCACCAGACTGTATCCTATTTTGGAGAGCTTGCCACATGAAGATCTTTATCCTCATTGGCAATTTGCCTCCCCACATTCGCTGCATCCGCCTGTTCAGCACACCTCTGTGCAAGAGTTGCCTGTACATCGACTTAGTTGTGTAGACCCCAGATTTTTCCAAGGACCATTTGACCTTGTCGGCCCTCTCATTCAGCTGTATAGGTTGTGTTTTTTCCATCAGCTCACCCCATTGTCTTGCTTCTTCCTCAGACAACGGTCTTGTGAAGTCCATCATCCATTCCCCCTTGTTGTAGCATTCTTTAACTGTGCAGAGCTTATCTCTGCTATATTCATAAAGTTTGGGAAAGACCAATTTTAAAGGAACATTCTCAATCCATATATCTCCCAAAACAAAGTTGTTGCCCCATTGTTCACTTCATAAGTCGCCCCCCATTTGAATTTGTGTTTGACTTTGTTGATTCCCTGCCAAAATTGAGATCCCCCTTCATCTTGCATTTTGCCAAAGGTCTTCCTCTAAGGTATTTTTGTTTTAGCAGTTCACAGCACAAGTCCCCCCCCCTTGTTACTTTGTATCCTCCATATCCATTTCAGGAGTAGTGCTTCATTCAGCACCCTTGTGTTGACTATGCCGCCCCCCCCCAAGTCTCTTGGTAAGCAGGTATTTTCCCACTTGATCATGTGATACTTGAATTGCTCGCCATCGCTCCCCCAAAAGAATTTTGATCTGATGGTGTCCATTTGTTTGTGTATACTCTCCTGCAGCTGGAATAGGCTCATAGTGTAAATTGGCATGCTGCTCAGGGACGAATTAGTTAGGATCAATCGCCCCCCGGATGTCAGGTGTTTCCCTTTCCATGGCTGGAGTTTACGCCTCATTTTTTTCCACTATGCCTCGGAAAGCATTCACCCCCAATCTCTTGTCAGTTATGGGAAAGCCCAGATATTTCATTGGCAACACCCCCACTGAACAGTTCAGCATATTTGCAATCCCGTCTTCCGTCTCGCTGTCCATCCCAAAGGTCACGACCTCGCTTTTGTGGTAGTTTATCTTCAAGCCTGACATCCACTCAAAGCAATATAGTAGGAACTTCATATGCTTTATTGATTGGTCATCTCCCTCACAGAGTAAGATTGTGTCGTCCGCGTATTGTAGATGAGTTAGCCCCCCATCCTGGACCAAATGTGGCACCACCCCTTTGATGTAGCCCTGCCCCTTGGCTTTGTTTATGATGTGGGCCAAGGCATCTGCTGCTAAGTTAAAAAGGAGTGGGGAAAGGGGGTCGCCCTGTCTCAGACCTCTGTGGGTTTTGAAATAGGGCCCGTTCTCGCCGTTGAGGTTTATGCACACCCTGCCGCCCGTAATGGTGCTCATAATCCATTTTTTAGATTGATCACAGAACCCCTTCTTTGTTAGTACCTCCTCCACAAAGTCCTACCTGACGCTGTCATATGCTTTCTCGAAGTCTATCTTAAGAATAGCTCCTTTCATTTTTTTACTTTTAAGCTCGTGCATAACCTCATGTAGGGTTACTGCCCCATCCACAATGTATCTCCCCCTAATAAAGGCTGTCTGACTGCTACTAATCAATTTGCTTGCCAGATCAGTAAGTCTGTCCATGAGTAACTTGGTGAAAATTTTAAAACTAACGTTCAGTAAGCAAATCGGCCTGTACTGCTTGACGTTATTTGCCTCCTTGATTTTCGGAATCAAGGTTATCACCCCGTAGTTGAGTCTGGCTATGTCTAGGTTGCCTGTGTAGAAGTCATTTACCATCCCCATCAGCTCCCCTTTGATTGTTTCCCAGCACTTCTTGTGAAAGGACACACTGAAACCATCTGGACCTGGTGCCGAGTTTTCTTTCATGCTAAAGATCGTCTTCTTGACTTCCTCTTCTGTAAAAGGTCTTGTGATCCAGTTATTATCTTCTGTCGTTAATCTCCCTGAGGACTCCCATGCACCCCCTCCAAGTCTAATTTTCCTTGTTGTTTGTTTCCCAAAGAGGTTTTTGTAGTATTTGTAAATGATGTTTTGGATCTGTTTGGGGTCAGTAGCACCCCCCCCCCCTCATCCTCAATGGATGAGATTAACTTTTTTCTCCTCCTCCCATTTGCCACTAGGTGAAAGAAGGATGTATTGCCATCCCCCTCTAAAACCCATTTTTCTCCACCCCTTCTTTTCCAGTAGATTTCCTCAGTCTCCATTAGCTTTTCTAGTTCAGCTTCCAGATCCCCCCTCTCTTTATATTTGGAAACCCCGGCCGTACTCATCCCGTTGTCCATCTCATCGTCTATTTTTTGGATCTGGTTCATGAGTGCTTCTTTTTTCCTTCTGTATCCCCCCCTTATGTTCCACCCCCAGCCTTTGAGAAAGGTTCTAAGTGCTGCCACACCCCCATGCCAGATGTCAAGGGAGTACGCAGTTTCAGGGCATTTTGCTTTGTTCTCATCCCATTTTTTCTTCACCATTTGTGTGAAGCCGTCCAACTGACACCATTGCCTTTCGAAGAAAAACTGTCTCTCCTTCCCTCTAACCTCCCCCCTTCCTGTTTACAGCAGCAACAGGCAGTGATCTGATCCTATCCTTGTTAAGGTGTTCAGGGTGCCTAGCGGATACTTGATTTTCCAATTTGTAGTTGTCAGCACCCTATCAATGTTACTCTGTATCAGGTTCTCTTGTTTGTTGGTCCATGTGTATTTAGACCCCCCTCTATGCATCTCCCTCAGGCTATTCCTTTCTATAAATGAGTTGAACGCATCCATAAGCTTGTGATCACCCACACCGGTGCTTTTGTCAGTCGTGCTTCTGATAAGATTGAAATCCCCCCATCATTGTTGGAAGAACAACCCCTGTGCATCTGTTGTCTAATTCATCTAAGAACTTCAAGGACCATTCATGGTCAGCCGGCCCATAAACCGTCAAAACATCGCATCTGATGTTTGTTCTTTTATCCCGGATTGTTGCTCCCACAAAATATTCACCTTCCTCCCAATTTTCCACCTCCAGCTTGTCCTGATTCACACCCATCAATAAACCCCCTGAGTGTCCTTTAGCAGCCACCCAATTCCATGTAAAGTCACCCCCCGCACTCAAACTTGCCAGGTCCTGGTTGGTGAATTTTTGTTTGATCGTTTCTTGCACTCCCACAACATCCACCTGGTGCTTAGTCATGATCTCCCTTAGCTGCCTTGCTCTCGCTGGTTTCCCCAGCCCTCTGATGTTCCATAGGAGAATCCTCATTGACAACTTATCCTTCGTAGTTCCCTGCTAAGCCGGCTCCCCCTGGACTTTTTTGCTTGTTTCTTTGACCACCCCATGCCCACATCTCTTTGCTCGTTGCTTATCACTTCCAACCCCAGGTTTTCATCTTCTGTCACATGTCTCGCCATCATCAATTTTTCCTGAGCTTGTCTGTATTTGGCCTCTGCTAATTCTGCTCTAGCTTTTTCTTCTAATTTCATGGCGCTAATAGCTTCATAAGCTTCTGTTATATCCCCCCCACAATAATATCACAATTGTTTGCAATGGTTTCTAGATCATCCTCATCACACGAATTCAAGATTGCGAAGGAGTTAAATGAGTCATTGGACGTACCTCCCACGCCCGGCATGGGCCTAGATATCCTTGAGCTTTTCCTCACCGCCACCACAGGTTGGAATTTTCTCTTTGTAGAGGTTGGCGCAGCAGCCACATGTCCCTGGCTTGGCTGCAGATCTGCATCGACATCTTGAGTCTCCCCTCCAGTTGCTTGTTCCACCTCGCCTTCGCCCATGGATTCTTGTGAAAGCATTGCACACTCTCCATCTACGCCTCCTTGCATCGTCTTCGCTTCATTGCTTAGAATCATCTTAGGCCATTTGTTATTGTGCACAAAGGTCTACCCCCCTCCTCTGTGTGGACCAGATAGTGATCCGCAGGTGGAGTTTTGGTGCCCATCCCCCCCTCTTCTTGAGCATTGTTCCTTTCTTTATCCTCCTCCCCCCATATCTTGCTAGCTTCTACCTCCATTAATTCTTGAGACACTAGGTCATACATAGCAATGGGTTTTGTCTGGGCTTCTGGAGGCTCCCCACTCACGGTCTCAGTTCCCTGTGTCACCTCCCCCCCTCTCAGTATCTGTTGTTTACCAATCTGCCCCTATTTAGACTTCTCAGACTAACTAGCCGAGCTCCTCTCCCCTCCTGATTCCTCCATCTTCTTAGTAGGGTCATCGTCGAAGTCATAGAGGTCATCATCATCGTCACTTCTTTGGCAGCTCAGGGGTGAACCTGATATCATACCCCACCCCATCTATGAAGAACTCCAAAATCCCATTGATTTTCTCTATGCTTCTTGCTCTGATTTTAACTCTGACCGGCCCATTTTTTATGAGAGACACCTCATCTACCACTATCACCTCTCCAGCCAGCTCTGCCATAGCCGTCACCGCGTCTTCCCCTCTGGCGTGATCAGGTACCTCCATCTGCACCCACCCTTCTTGCAGGATGGAAGAAGCTTCCGATCAACATCTGTGTGTGATATAATCACCGCGATCTTGTAAAGCGCCAGCACGAGTCCGTTGGACCTGGAGATAGTGTCCAGGATCTGTTTGTTGGGGAAGATAGCTGTGTATTCTTGATCAGAGATTCTTTTCACTTGCCACTGCCACTTGTTGTCAATCAGATGCTTAAGTTCTTTTTCCATTCGCTCCTCACTGGCCTCTCCTTTCTTGACCTTGATTAGCCCCACATTCTCCATCTTCTTCTTCTGTTTTGTCGGTGCAACGGACCGGCAGTCCACCACGGGGTAGGCTATGGTGGTAGATTGTGTGGAGGGGATCGCCGAGACTGGAGCCAGATGGTGAACAAAGGACACAAGGATTTATCCAGGTTCGGGCCGCTGGGAGGCGTAATACCCTACGTCCTGTCCTCGATGTGTTGTATTGATGGTTCCCCGATTGGGAATCAGATGGACTTGTTTTTGAGGGGGGTCCCTGCCACCCTTATATAGCCTGGGGGAGGGTTACAGATCTCAGGGAATCTATAGCTAACCGATTACAAGATTTGGCCTTCCGGCTCAAGTAATATCTTTCCTAACTAACTGGCCTTTATTCATGGGATGATATTGTAACATCCCTCAAATTTATTGAGGAATGTTAATTAATAAAAATGTGGATTTAAAATTTTTGATGATGTATTTGTGTGTTTATCAAATTATTTAAGGATGTCTTCCGTTTCTCTCCTTTATTCCTAGGTTTAATGTTGATTTAAATAAAATTTCTAGGAAATATAAAAATGTTAGTGTGAGAAACTTGGAGTTCATTTGGTTTTATTTGGAGTTTACTTGAGTGGGTTTCAAATTTGAATTTATATTCAAATTTGAAACTAAATAGAAAAGGGGGTAAATAGTTATAGAAAAAAAAAGAAAGGGGAGCTGCACTGCTGGGCCGCGAGCCCAAAGCCCCGGAGTCCACCGAACCACCTCCATCTCCTTTCTCCACACACCGCGCCACCCCTTTGCTCTCCCTCGAACCAGCCCACCGCGGCCCACTTGCGCGCGGCCCGCTTACCACCTACCGCCCGCGCGCTCGGTCGCCGACAGCTGGGGACCGCCATGATGACACGCCCACGTCACGCTGACGTCGCCATCGTCATCCTCCCCCTTTACCACTTTGGCTGACGCCGGCGCCAAAGCGCCGCGGCGCCGCCCGTGGCCGCCGTCGCGACGTGCCCCCGCGCGCATCCACACATCCCGGCCGTCCACGCGTCCCGCGCTGCCCTCCGCTATAAGTAGACCGCGCCGCAGCCCCGGGAAGCTCCCAACCCTAGCCGCCACGGGGAGCTCTCCCCTTCCACCTTGCCGCCGCCCGCCGGAGGAGAAGAAGGAGGGAGAGGGGAGAAGAAGGCCAGGAGCACGCCCACGAGTTCGCCGTTGACCTCGCGAAGCCGAAGGCCCGCACGTGGGAGCTCGGGGGCGCCGCGAAGCCAAGGACCGCGACGCCCCTGCTTCCTCTGCTCCGCGCCGCCGTCTCCTTCCTCGCCGACGACCCTGCTCCGTCCCTCTTCACCAACGCCTGCACGCCGGCCTGTGGCCACCAAGGTGAGGCCGAGCTCCCTCGCCCATTTGTGGTCGACCCGGCCTTCGAGCCGAGGCGGAACTCGTGCACGCCGTCGCTGCCGCCGCCGCGCCACCGCGCACGCCGCATGGTGAAGCCGGCCTTCGAGCCGTGCTGGGAAGTTTCTGCAGGTGCCGTTGCCGTCGCCTGATGCACGCGCATGCCTCCGCCGCCTCCCTTGACCCGTGTAGACGCGCACGCCACCGGAACGCCGACACCCTGCTCACCGTGCCGCCATGGCCGCCGCCATGGGGGAATGCCCCGAGCATGCGGTAGCAGAAGGGAAAGGCACCGCCTTTTGGGCTATCCGTGGTCGCCTCGCCGCCGACAACCGCTCTGCTCGCCACCACCGTGTCCACCATGCCCGAGCTCCGCTATGGCGGGCAAGGCCCTGCGCTTGGTGACGAAGGGCGAAAGCCCCAGTTTTCTGTTCGTCTCGCTTTGCTTGGTACACACACGCGCGATTCTGGTGTCTTGGCGCCCCCACACGCCGTCACCGACCAACGCCGTCCTGCGCCGCCGCGCCTCACACCACACCGACGCCGATGGTATTGCCGCCGGCCCCTAGGTGCCCCTCTTGTGGTCTGGGTCGACGCGCAAGCACCACCCGAGCCGAGCCCCGCTGCTTATTGACCGGCCCCGGCCGCACCTCGCCGCCGGCGATGTTTGCCGCGCCGCCGCTCCCATGGAGCATATCGTCGAACACCTGGCGGCTCCAGGCGCTAAACCTCAGGGTTTTGCCCCCACACCACGGCGCACACGTGCATGTGCTCGCAAAGGATCCACCGGGATCCCGTGCGGCCGGCCACCCATGGCCAGGCCACACGCCGGCCCACACGACACAGCGCCGCAGCGAGCGCGCCTTGGATCCGGCGCGCCCGGCCACGCATGCGGCCACACTGGCTGCCACGTATGCTGCAGCCGGCTTAAAGCCGGGCAAGTGGCAGCCGCGTCAGCGCAGGAGCCGGCCTACCACCGGCTATAAGACCCTTTAGAGCTAGCTAGAGATAGTCTAGAGCTAGTTAAAAGTGTGCAATATTGTATATGCGTATTTTAATTTCAGAAATATATTTTATCTTCGGAAAATCATAATAAATCCGTTTTAGCTCCGAAAAATATGAAACTTCTTCTGAAAATTTTCTAAACATCCAAACTTCGTGCTAGACTAGAGGTTGCCTCTTTTTGGATCTTATTTGCTCTTTATCTTGGATTTATTGCTATTAGTAGCCGAGTTTATTTATTTAAATACGCTTCTAGGAGCTGCCGGAGCCGGAGAGCTGAACCAGGACTACGACGACGACCTCAGCTACGACGACCACTCGTACCCAGGTTCACGCCCGACCATCTTTGAATGCCCATTAGGCATGGCTATTTTAGAACTGCTAGTGCTTTATTTAATGCATAGAGATGGATATGATGAACCCATGCATAGCCTCTTTTACATACTTGTCCTTGATCGACCTACTACTGTTTACTTAAGCTAGATGATGTGCTGAGCTTGCTGTGCACGTGTGGGGATTATTGTGATAGTTTCTTGGCATGTGTTGGGAAAACCGGCAGGAGAAGGTGTTTTGGGATATTTTGGCGGGGGTGAGCTCGAGACAACCTGATCTGGGATCGGGGGCCAGGGATCGTCTTCTCGGACGTTGCCCGAGATGGTACCTATGGCGGGTACACCGTTTTAGGAGCACAGGTGTTGGGGATTTTGAGATGACTTGGAGGATATGAGCTCGCCCCGGTCTGAAACCGAGTGGGTCGCCTGTTACACGGGACTTTCGTACACACCACCTCGCCGAGAGTGGGGATAGGGCCGTTCGACCCTAGCAAGTGCGGTACCATACCTGCCAGCAGGATAGCGGGGTATCAGTGGGGGAGAGGTGGGAGTGAGTCCACCCTCTCAGTGCGACTCCCGTGTGGCCACACGGGGGCATTTTCACAGTTCTGGGGTGGTCTTCTGCGGGGGACCGCATCGAGACCCGGATGCAGGATGGAACCGTAACTCCTAGGTGTTCGCCCGGTAGGATAGGCTCGGTCGGCCGTACACCGTCCGGGCACTATTCCGAGATGGGTATTGGTGTACACGCTCTGCAGAGTTTAGATCTATACGTATAGCCACGTCCTCGGTTATGGACATGCCCGTTGTTTCTCCGACTCTTACGTTTTGGGATTTCTACCTCCCCCTTATAGGATGAGTGTGATTGGTGAGCCGTGGTTGTATTCGGGGAGAGGAGAGTTGCTCCCTCTACCTCGCGGATCCGGGTGCAACCATTGAGGTGCGAGGAGTGGGAGTTCTCGCACTGACCCTAGATGGAGATAGGTGATGGTGACGGTGATCTGGGTAACCAGATGTATCCGTATGTGGATGAGAGATATGGGATATGGTGAACTTATGGAGATATTACTCTATTTTTTGCTGCTGCTGCATAGGAAACCCTGCTACTACCTTGATATACTCTTTTCCCCTTAGAAATAGGCCACTTAAAGCTTGCATACGGTTGGTGACGTGGACTTATCCCGATCCTTGGGGATAGCCCCTGAGCTTGCAGGGTACGAGTCCGACTACGACAACAATGCCGACGGATGGTACGACTGAGGGGGCACGACGCTTCGCTCAAGGATGCCTGTGGGAGATGCCTGAAGATGGAGACACCTTTTGAAGACTAGCTACCGCTGCGTAAGCTCTTATTTCTGTTATTCCGCCAAGAGGCGAGTATTGTTGTGCTCCGAATAATCAGGACTTGTAATAATCAGATTATTATTCGTACTCTGATGCTTTATTTCGATGTATGACTGTGTTATTTATCTGTGATGAATGCCTGTGCGTGATAGCGTCTGATCCAGGGACTATCACGAGACAGAATGCTGGGTTTTCCGATTTTGAAAACCCAGGGCGTTACAGATGGTACCAGAGCCATACTTGACCGTAGCACGTGCCCTTAGAAATGGTCGTTAGAAATTAGGACTCTAAACGAAACTCTTTTGCTATATACCATTCTTGACTTTTATCACAAAACTTATCCTTCTTTTGAAAAGTTCTATCTCTCCTGCGCTAACTAGAAATTTCTTCCGTGTCACAGGAGATGGCTCGTCAGGAGGTGGAGTTGCTCCCAGAGCACATGGAGGGACTCGCCCGTTGGGTTGACAGGGTCGTCCTCAGGCTGGGGATTCCCCCTACGCACGTCACCTACCGCGCTGAGGACGTCCGTACGCTGTCAGGACCACTAGTGCTTTGCACGGTGGCCGTCCTACCCCACCCGGCACTTCCAGGCTTCCCCGGGATGCTCGAGCACAGCACAGGACTCAACGTCAGGAACGCTGTGGACACCGCCTGCAGCCACGTACTTCGCCACCTGCTGGCCAGGTACCGCGACGTCTACAGGACTGGAGACCTGAGGCTGATCCGTCAGGACTACTACAGAGTGGCTCCGATCGTGAACGGTCTGCTAGACCCTTCAGCACTCTACGAGGAGGAGGTTGTTCAGGGACCTCTACGTGAGGCCGACGACACGCTCGTCACCACTGGGAGCTACCTCGTGGACCTCGACACTCACGCCCGCCGACTGAGCGAGCAGACGAGTGGACTCTTCAGCAGACTGGAGTACACCACTCTGGAGCTGAAGGAGCTTCAGCCCCGTACGCAGAGCCTGCTCGTGGAGAACCTCACCCTTCGCCAGCGAGTTGAGCAGCTCGAGCGAGGACTTCACCACGCCAACTCTTTGGCAGTTCAGGCTGAGGCTGAGAGGGTGACCGCTCGAGAGGAGAAGATCTACGCTCAGGAGGATCTACGCAAGCAGGAGGCTAGGTTCACCCGTCTCTTCGCCAAGCTGGACCAGAAGGATGCCCAGTTCGCTGCCCAGGGGCGCAACTTGGTTCGTGAGAAGGCCAGAGTGACAGAGCTCGTGGAGGACCACTACAACAACACCGCCAACATCGCCGCACTCACCAGGACTTCCGTGTTCCTGCTGGACAAGTGCAAGCGGATGCTGAAGACTTGGGAGGACGCTGACTCACTTCGGGTGGACGAGCTTCAGGAGCTCAACAGTCTGCTACCCCCCGAGCGTCAGCGGGCGATCCGCAAGGAGACCTTCAGGCTCCACCCATCCGCCCTCAAGCTTCACCTGTGTCCCTTGGCCGACATGGCCACTCCGGTTGAGACCGACGAGGTGAGGGCCGCTCACTCCAGGCTGTCGCGGATGTTCCCCAAGGACTTCCCTGATGAGGACCGTTACCCAGTGAGGTACAAGAAGTCCCGTTTCGAGTAGCGTGCCGGAGCTTGAGCATGCTAATAAAAGTAGAGTTGTAAGATAGGTAGTCTCCATGAGTCGTTCCATGCAGCCGAGAGCCTGTTCCGGTGCATGTTGAGTTATGAGTCTTTTCACACCTAGATGTGCACACCCTTTTGAGATCTTGTAACGCTATATTAGATCGTTGTTGTGTGTGACCTCCAAGGCTTGAGTCAGCCTCGAGGGAACTTATGTACTCTTAATGGATGCTGGTTGTTTGGTCTTAATGGAGTTGTTTGTTCTTATTGCTTCTTCTCATTGAGTGTAGGATTTATATTAGTAGAAATATTTTCATGATTGTATATCAGACTCAATTTGTTGGTGAGAGACGTATCTGAGGTTTTCCTGTACCCTTGGTCGTGTTTTTCAGCAAGATGTCGATCAGGAGGTCCGGACGTCTGTTGGGACGCTTTGAGGCTGCCGAGGAAGAGCAAGCCCCGCCAGCCCCGCCTGTCCGTGGCCGTGGACGTGGCCGCGCTCCCGTACGCGGACGTGGACGCGCTCGTGGACGTGGACACGCGCCTGTCCTAGGACGTGGCCGAGGCAATGTGGTGCCACCGCCTCCGCCCGTCGGACAAGGCGCTGAGGAGGAAGTAGAAGAGGAGGAAGCCGAAGGAGAGCCTGCGCCACACCCGGCTCCCCAGGGACGTGGCCGTGGGCGTGGTCGTGGCTGTGGAGGAGCACCTCCACCGCCACCGCCTAACCTAGCTGAGGTGATGGCCCTGCAGACACAGCTGATGCAGAGGATGGCTGATGCCGTCGAGAACCGAGTCGGTGGGAACCGCAACGCCCCGGTGGAGGAGGACTTCGCCAAGAAGATCGAGAGGTTCATCCGTCTGAAGGCCCCTACCTTCAGCTACTCGGACGATCCCCTCGATGCTGATGACTGGCTCCGCGTGATCGAGATGAAGCTCGACCTCACCGCCTACACCGACGAGGAGTGTGTCGCTCTCGCCATCCACCAGCTCGAGGGTCCTGCCAAGTCTTGGTGGGACAACTACTCCGAGACTCACCCGAACCCAGCGTTCATCACCTGGCTGGAGTTCTGTGAGGTGTTCCATGAGCAGTACCTGCCGAAGGAACTCATGATCCAGAAGGCTCAGGAGTTCCGCACCATGACTCAGGGTGCGATGAGGGTGGAGGAGTACGAGAGGCACTTCATGAAAATGATGCGCTATGCCCCTGACGACACCACCACCGATGACAAGAAGCAGTTCTGGTTTCTGCGAGGCCTGCACCATGGTCTCCGCCAGGGCTTGAAGGCCAGCGAGCACAAGTCCCTTCGCCACCTGGTGAATAGGGCTATCGCGCTCGAGGAAGAACGCAGGGGGCATGAGGAGCGCATGAAGGGTAAGAAGAGGTTCGGAGATCGGGACCATGGCGACCGTTCCTTCCAGAGGCCGAGGAGCGGACAGAGCAACCTGCTCCGCGGGAGCTACCGCCCGGGGAACAACCAACCCGGACGAGGCTTCGGAGGGAACCGTGCACCATACCCAGGAGGAAGGAGCAACTACCAGCAGTAGGGTGGTGGCTACAACCGCCCGCAGCAGAGCGCGTCGAGACCCAGCACTGGAGTTTTCACCCCGACGTGTTACACCTGTGGCAAGCAAGGCCACAAGTCGTACGACTGCCCCAGCAAGAAGGCCGCTGCTACACCTGCTAGGGCACCAGCTCCAGGAGGGAGGCCACCTCAGGCTGCTCCCCAGCCGGCCGCAGATCGCGGAAGGCTTAACCTCCTGACTGAGGAGGAGGCTACCGACGCTCCTGACGTCGTGATTGGTGAGTTTTTAGTTTGTGGCACTAAGGCTTTGATTCTGTTTGATACTGGTGCAACTAGTTCTTATGTGTTCTCTAACTTTGTAAACAAACTATCTCTCCCCATGACTCCCCGTCCGAAACCCATCATAACGAGCTCCCCGCTCGGAGATATTAGGTGCACTTTGCTATGCAAGGGAGTGGAGATGTTCATCAAGGGTCACAAGTTCCTCGGAGATCTGACCGTACTGAAGTCCAATGGGATTGATGTTATTCTGGGCATGGATTGGATCACCGCTCACAAAGGGGTAATCTCCTCGTCACCCCGACAAGTGACCTTGATGCACCCGAAGGGAACGAAGATCACCTTCGAGCCGCTAAAGTCTCGAGAAGTACCAGCTGTGTACAACCTCTCAACCAAGACAGTGGCCGATGTTCCAGTGGTTTGTGAGTACCCCGATGTCTTTCCTGATGATCTGCCGGGGTTACCCCCAGACCGCGACATGGAATTCGTGATTAACCTTGTGCCAGGGACTGCACCCGTGGCACAGAGTCCTTACAGAATGGGCAAGTTAGAGCTGGCAACGCTGAAGGAGGAGTTGGAAGCTCTCCGTGAGAAGGGGTACATCCGTCCGAGTGCATCACCTTGGGCTTCACCGGTGATGTTTGTGCCGAAGAAGGATGAGACGCAATGGCTGTGCGTCGATTACCGCGCTCTTAATGCGGTGACCATCAAGAACAAGTACCCGTTGCCACGCATTGATGACCTGCTTGATCAGTTGAGGAAGGCCAAGTACTTCAGCAAGATTGACCTTCGATCGGGTTACCATCAGATGAAGATTCGCCCTGAGGACATCTACAAGACCGCGTTTGTGACCCGGTACGGGCAGTATGAGTTCACTGTTGTATCGTTTGGTCTTACGAACGCCCCTGCTTACTTCATGAATATGATGAACAAGGTGTTCATGGACGAGTTGGACAAGTTTGTCGTGGTTTTCATTGACGACATCTTGGTATTCTCGGAAACTGCAGAAGAACATGAAGAGCATCTGAGGATTGTGCTGGAGAAGCTGAGGCAGAATCAGTTGTATGCCAAGTTCAGCAAGTGTGAGTTCTGGCTAGAAGAAGTGGCTTTTCTTGGGCATGTGTTGTCCGGAGAGGGAGTTGCTGTGGACCCCTCAAAAATCGAGGCTGTATCAAAGTGGCAGGCGCCCAAGACTGTGACAGAGATCAGGAGTTTTCTCGGAATGGCTGGATATTATCGTCGTTTCATCGAGAACTTCTCCAAGATTGCGAAGCCGATGACCGAGTTGCTGAAGAACAACACGCCATTCGTGTGGACAGAGAAGTGTGAAGCAAGTTTCCAAGAGCTCAAGACCCGACTCACCACAACTCCTGTGTTGACGCTTCCTGATGACAACAAGGACTTTGTGGTGTACTGCGATGCTTCGAGGCAAGGTCTTGGCTGTGTGCTGATGCAAGAAGGCAAAGTGATCGCTTATGCTTCAAGGCAGCTCCGAAAACACGAAGAGAACTATCCGACGCATGACCTTGAGTTGGCTGCTATTGTTCATGCTTTGAAGATATGGAGGCACTACTTGATGGGCAACAAGTGTGATATCTACACGGATCACAAGAGCCTGAAGTATATCTTCACTCAGTCAGAGCTGAACTTGAGACAGCGAAGATGGCTAGAGTTGATAAAGGACTATGACCTCGACATTCACTATCACCGGGCAAGGCGAATGTCGTGGCCGATGCTTTGAGCCGAAGGAGTTACTGCAACAACCTAATGGTGCAGAAGGAACAGCCGGAGTTGTACCTAGAGATGGAGCGATTGCGGCTTGACATTATCGAGAAAGGTCAGCTCAACGAGTTGAGGGTAAAGTACACCTTGGAAGACCAGATCAGACAAGCCCAGAAGAAGTGTCCTGAAATTGAGGAAGTGAAAGATCTTCTGATAAGAGGCAAGGCCCCTGACTACCGCGTTGATGAGCAAGACACGTTATGGTTGAAGGATCGCATATGTGTGCCCAGTGGAGAGGATATTCGGAAGACGATTCTGAAGGAAGCACATGATTCTCGGTATTCCATTCACCCTGGATGCACGAAGATGTACCAAGACCTGAAGTGTCGGTTCTGGTGGGAGAATATGAAGAAAGACATAGCTGAGTATGTTGCCCGATGCGACACTTGCCAGAGAGTGAAGGCAGAACATCAGAGACCCGCCGGACTACTTCAGCCACTTGCGATACCTCAGTGGAAATGGGATGATATCAGTATGGACTTTGTGGTAGGTCTTCCCCGTACTCAGAAGGGGAATGACTCGATTTGGGTGATTGTGGACCGTTTGACCAAGGTAACGCACTTCCTTCCGGTTAAAAACAAGTACTCTGTGAGTCAATTGGCTGATCTCTACGTTGAGCATATCTTGAGGTTGCATGGAGCACCTCACACCATCGTGTCAGATCGGGGTGCTCAGTTCACAGCTCAATTCTGGAAGAGTCTGCACGCTTCGATGGGCACTCACTTGGACTACAGCACAGCTTTCCACCCCCAGACAGATGGACAGACTGAACGAGTGAATCAGGTTCTAGAAGATCTGCTGAGAGCTTGTGTGTTGACTTACAGCAATGATTGGGAGAAGAGTCTGCCCTACGCTGAATTCTCGTACAACAACAGCTATCAGGCAAGTTTGCAAATGGCACCCTTTGAAGCCCTGTATGGCAGAAAGTGTAGGACCCTGTTGATGTGGTCTGAGGTGGGGGAGAGGATCTTCTTCGGTCCTGCTTCCATTCTTGAGGCTGAGGAGAATGTGGCCAAGGTTAGAGAGAACCTGAAGATAGCTCAGAGCAGACAGAAGAGCTACGCTGACCCTAAGCGGAAGGATGTCTCCTTCGAAGTCGGTGACTACGTCTTCCTGAGAGTGTCACCGCTTAGAGGCACGAAGAGGTTCCACGTGAAGGGGAAGCTAGCCCCGAGGTTCGTTGGACCCTTCTTGATTGTGGCAAAGGTGGGGAAACTTGCCTATAGGCTGGAGTTACCGTCTGACCTTGCCGGAGTGCACCCTGTGTTCCACATATCGCAACTCCGGAGGTGTCTAGACCCGAAGCTTGACAAGCATATCTCCACCGATGCTATCGATCTGCAAGACAACTTGGAGTACTTGGAGTACCCAGTGAAGATTCTGGATTGGGCCGAGAAGGCTACCAGGAGCACCACCATTCGCCTCTGCAAAGTGTTGTGGAGCAATCACACCGAGCGAGAGGCAACGTGGGAGAAGGAGTCTGTCATGAGAGGGAAGTACCCGCACCTCTTCGAGACGGAGGTATTTTCTTAATCTCGAGGACGAGATTCTTTTGAGGGGCGGAGTCTGTAACATCCCTCAAATTTATTGAGGAATGTTAATTAATAAAAATGTGGATTTAAAATTTTCGATGATGTATTTGTGTGTTTATCAAATTATTTAAGGATGTCTTCCGTTTCTCTCCTTTATTCCTAGGTTTAATGTTGATTTAAATAAAATTTCTAGGAAATATAAAAATGCTAGTGTCAGAAACTTGGAGTTCATTTGGTTTTATTTGGAGTTTACTTGAGTGGGTTTCAAATTTGAATTTATATTCAAATTTGAAACTAAATAGAAAAGGGGGTAAATAGTTATAGAAAAAAAAGAAAGGGGAGCTGCACTGCTGGGCCGCGAGCCCAAAGCCCCGGAGTCCACCGAACCACCTCCATCTCCTTTCTCCACACACCGCGCCACCCCTTTGCTCTCCCTCGAACCAGCCCACCGCGGCCCACTTGTGCGCGGCCCGCTTACCACCTACCGCCCGCGCGCTCGGTCGCCGACAGCTGGGGACCGCCATGATGACACGCCCACGTCACGCTGACGTCGCCATAGTCATCCTCCCCCTTTACTGCTTTGGCTGACGCCGGCGCCAAAGCGCCGCGGCGCCGCCCGTGGCCGCCGTCGCGACGTGCCCCCGCGCGCATCCACACATCCCGGCCGTCCACGCGTCCCGCGCTGCCCTCCGCTATAAGTAGACCGCGCCGCAGCCCCGGGAAGCTCCCAACCCTAGCCGCCACGGGGAGCTCTCCCCTTCCACCTTGCCGCCGCCCGCCGGAGGAGAAGAAGGAGGGAGAGGGGAGAAGAAGGCCAGGAGCACGCCCATGAGTTCGCCGTCGACCTCGCGAAGCCGAAGGTCCGCACGTGGGAGCTCGGGGACGCCGTGAAGCCAAGGACCGCGACACCCCTGCTTCCTCTGCTCCGCGCCGCCGTCTCCTTCCTCGCCGACGACCCTGCTCCGTCCCTCTTCACCAACGCCTGCACGCCGGCCCGTGGCCACCAAGGTGAGGCCGAGCTCCCTCGCCCATTTGTGGTCGACCCGGCCTTCGAGCCGAGGCGGAACTCGTGCACGCCGTCGCTGCCGCCGCCGCGCCACCACGCACGCCGCATGGTGAAGCCGGCCTTCGAGCCGTGCTGGGAAGTTTCTGCAGGTGCCGTTGCCGTCGCCTGATGCACGCGCACGCCTCCGCCGCCTCCCTTGACCCGTGTAGACGCGCACGCCACCGGAACGCCGACACCCTGCTCACCGTGCCGCCATGGCCGCCGCCATGGGGGAATGCCCCGAGCACGTGGTAGCAGAAGGGAAAGGCACCGCCTTTTGGGCTATCCGTGGTCGCCTCGCCGCCGGCAACCGCGCGCCCCCACACGCGCCCGTGCCCGGCCGCGGGAGCTCTGCTCGCCACCACCGTGTCCGCCATGCCCGAGCTCCGCTATGGCGGGCAAGGCCCTGCGCTTGGTGACGAAGGGCGAAAGCCCCAGTTTTCTGTTCGTCTCGCTTTGCTTGGTACACACACGCGCGATTCTGGTGTCTTGGCACCCCCACACGCCGTCGCCGACCAACGCCGTCCTGCGCCGCCGCGCCTCACACCACACCGACGCCGATGGGATCGCCGCCGGCCCCTAGGTGCCCCTCTTGTGGTCTGGGTCGACGCGCAAGCACCACCCGAGCCGAGCCCCGCTGCTTGTTGACCGGCCCCGGCCGCACCTCGCCGCCGGCGATGTTTGCCGCGCCGCCGCTCCCCTGGAGCATATCGTCCAACACCTGGCGGCGCCGGGCGCTAAACCTCAGGGTTTTGCCCTCACACCACGGCGCACACGTGCACGTGCTCGCAAAGGATCTGCCGAGATCCCGTGCGGCTAGCCACCCACGGCCAGGCCACACGTCGGCCCACACGACACAGCGCCGCAGCGAGCGCGCCCTGGATCCGGCGCGCCCGGCCACGCATGCGGCCACGCTGGCTGCCACGTATGCTGCAGCCGGCTTAAAGCCGGGCAAGTGGCAGCCGCGTCAGCGCAGGAGCCGGCCTACCACCGGCTATAAGACCCTTTAGAGCTAGCTAGAGATAGTCTAGAGCTAGTTAAAAGTCTTCAATATTGTATATGCGTATTTTAATTTCAGAAATATATTTGATCTTCGGAAAATCATAATAAATCCGTTTTAGCTCCGAAAAATATGAAACTTCTTCTGAAAATTTTCTAAACATCCAAACTTCATGCTAGACTAGAGGTTGCCTCTTTTTGGATCTTATTTGCTCTTTATCTTGGATTTATTGCTATTAGTAGCCGAGTTTATTTATTTAAATACGCTTCTAGGAGCTGCCGGAGCCGGAGAGCTGAACCAGGACTACGACGACGACCTCAGCTACGACGACCACTCGTACCCAGGTTCACGCCCGACCATCTTTGAATGCCCATTAGGCATGGCTATTTTAGAACTGCTAGTGCTTTATTTAATGCATAGAGATGGATATGATGAACCCATGCATAGCCTCTTTTACATACTTGTCCTTGATCGACCTACTACTGTTTACTTAAGCTAGATGATGTGCTGAGCTTGCTGTGCACGTGTGGGGATTATTGTGATAGTTTCTTGGCGTGTGTTGGGAAAACCGGCAGGAGAAGGTGTTTTGGGATATTTTGGCGGGGGTGAGCTCGAGACAACCTGATCTGGGATCGGGGGCCAGGGATCGTCTTCTCGGACGTTGCCCGAGATGGTACCTATGGCGGGTACACCGTTTTAGGAGCACAGGTGTTGGGGATTTTGAGATGACTTGGAGGATATGAGCTCGCCCCGGTCTGAAACCGAGTGGGTCGCCTGTTACACGGGACTTTCGTACACACCACCTCGCCGAGAGTGGGGATAGGGCCGTTCGACCCTAGCAAGTGCGGTACCATACCTGCCAGCAGGATAGCGGGGTATTAGTGGGGGAGAGGTGGGAGTGAGTCCACCCTCTCAGTGCGACTCCCGTGTGGCCACACGGGGGCATTTTCACAGTTCTGGGGTGGTCTTCTGCGGGGGACCGCATCGAGACCCGGATGCAGGATGAAACCGTAACTCCTAGGTGTTCGCCCGGTAGGATAGGCTCGGTCAGCCGTACACCGTCCGGGCACTATTCTGAGATGGGTACTGGTGTACACGCTCTGCAGAGTTTAGATCTATACGTATAGCCGCGTCCTCGGTTATGGACATGCCCGTTGTTTCTCCGACTCTTACGTTTTGGGATTTGTACCTCCCCCTTATAGGATGAGTGTGATTGGTGAGCCGTGGTTGTATTCGGGGAGAGGAGAGTTGCTCCCTCTACCTCGCGGATCCGGGTGCAACCATTGAGGTGCGAGGAGTGGGAGTTCTCGCACCGACCCTAGATGGAGATAGGTGATGGTGACGGTGATCTGGGTAACCAGATGTATCCGTATGTGGATGAGAGATATGGGATATGGTGAACTTATAGAGATATTACTCTATTTTTTGCTACTGCTGCATAGGAAACCCTGCTACTACCTTGATATACTCTTTTCCCCTTAGAAATAGGCCACTTAAAGCTTGCATACGGTTGATGACGTGGACCTATCCCGATCCTTGGGGATAGCCCCTAAGCTTGCAGGGTACGAGTCCGACTACGACAACAATGCCGACGGATGGTACGACTGAGGGGGCACGACGCTTCGCTCAAGGATGCCTGTGGGAGATGCCTGAAGATGGAGACACCTTTTGAAGACTAGCTACCGCTGCGTAGGCTCTTATTTCTGTTATTCCGCCAAGAGGCGAGTATTGTTGTGCTCCGAATAATCAGGACTTGTAATAATCAGATTATTATTTGTACTCTGATGCTTTATTTTGATGTATGACTGTGTTATTTATCTGTGATGAATGCCTATGTGTGATAGCGTCTGATCCAGGGACTATCACGAGACAGAATGCTGGGTTTTCCGATTTTGAAAACCCAGGGCGTTACAGATATCTCCTCAGGCGCCGCCTCATCCTGATCTGTACGTCGTACCGTATCTCCACATGGGTGGGCCCATCTCCGCATACGTATACACGTTATGAAGCCCTTCCGTGTGGGACCTGGGGGGTATATCCCCCACAGCAGTCCCCGAGCACTTCTTGACCAGACTGCAACTTTATTCTTCAGCTCAGTGCACCTTCTCGTGTACTTTCGCCATTCAGCCGAGTGCTTAATGCCTTCCGTTCGAGTGCTTTAAATACTGTCTGATCTGATCTTCGGTGTAGCCGAGTGGTCTTGAAGCTGAACACGTGGTTGCCGGGTGGTTGAGGAGAGCTCTTCGCCATGTTTGTGGTTTACTCAGATCGTCCGGGTTTGGAGGTTGTACACCTTCGTCGAAGACGAAGTGTACACACTTAGTCCCCGAGCCTAGATAAAGATTGAAGATGTTTATCTAGGGTCAAAAGAGAATCCAAGCGACCGCTCCCTGACTTCTTTTAGAATGGGTGCCCCTTTAGGAAGAAGGTACCACTAATTGCCTCCCGTTTCCCCGATCCTGACTTTAGTCAATGAGACTTTGTCTTGGAATAATTCCGGATGATCACGGTGGCGGGTTGTAGCCGCTGAATGGGCACATCTCGAGATGCGCCCATTAGGGCAGTCCCCGAGGTTCGTAATAGTTAAAGTAACTATTTCGAAGCTCTAAAAAGGGTTTAGTTCGGTATTACCATCATCCCGTTTGGGAGAGTACCACTCGGATCATCTGACCCGGTACGGTGTCTGGTTAGAGCTCTGGCCCTATGCCAAATTTGCTATGTGGCCCACCGTGCTCTCACGGAGCACTCGCGCAAGGTCACCTGTCCTAGTCAGCATATTCGTGACTTCTGAACAGCTTTGGCCTATGTATGGCATGCCTCTGGGAGAACACTCATGAGCTAGCAGATTTTTGGAGCTCTCTTAGGAGTCCAAACCGGATTTTCGAGGGCGGGTTATCTAATAACCTGGTAGTGCGTGACTCTGAGTCATGGCCTCTGAGTGATTTAAGCCCACCAATCATTTTTGGAAAGCTCTTTTAAGTTTAAGGGTGTCTTCCCGTAGAAGGAAAGGTTTTAACCCTTTGGCCCATTTAGAGCCGCGGCCCACTTAGGCCCAGCAGCCTGGATCGGAAGCATCCCGAATAAGGCTGAGTGCTAGCACGTCGCGCACGGGTCGTGCTCGCGAATTTCTCGCGAGAAGAATCTCCCGCGCTGCGGCGACGCGACCGCACGGGGGGCGGGGCCCGCCACGACCACCGTTCCGTCTGCCGCATTTAAGGCAGCCCGGGGGCGTCGTACGCCACGCACCCCTGCAGTCACGTCGCTCCGCTTCCCATAGGAAACCACGCAGCTACCCTTTGCTCTTCCTTCTCCGGCCGCTCCGTCGCCGATCCGCCGGATCCGCCGCCACATTAGCTGGATCCCCACCGGATTTGGCTCCGGCGAGGCTGCAGATCTAGATCCACTGCCGCGGTGCATCCAGGCTACTGCTCTCGGGCAGTCCCCGAGCGTAGCGAGGGTGTAGTTCGCTCCCCGCCCGAGTCCTCGAGCCCTGCGAGGATATTGCCGACGGGATCTCGCCGGTCCTCGAAGAAGTCAAGGCGCGGCGCCAATGAGGCGAGGTGCTCGCCGTCTCCGTCGTCGTCGTCCCCGCTTTCGCCGCCGGTGCGGAGCGAGGAGTGGGTGCACTCCGTCTCCACGATGGAGCGCATCACCACCCTAGTGCTGGGCAGAGTGCTGTTGGAGTCCGCCGTCGAGGGATGGCGGCCCGCTGCGGGGGAGGAGTTCCCCACGCTGTCGACCGACGACGCCGTCGTCTTCGAGTCGGCCTACCTCCGCGGGTTCGGCCTACCCGCGCATCCCTTCTTCCTCGACCTGCTCTACTACTACGGTTTGGAGCTGTGCCATCTCAACCCCAACTCTACTTTGCACATCTCCATTTTTGTGCATCTGCGCGAGTGTAAGTGCAATCAAGCCCCTAAGTGGGTTTTGGTGATGTTGACCGCTTAATTAAAGGTCTAATGAGCTTTTGAGTATGAGTGACAGGTTCAAATTTGAAGAAAGGTAAAAAGGAAAGAAAGGTGACCCCTCATTGTTTGAAGAGGCTTCCTAGGGCTCAAGACAAGCTTTAAATTCATTTTCTATTTTGAATTTGAGCACAGGACAAGCCGTACTATCAAGAGGGATACTAATAGTGGCATGGATGAAACCAAGTGCTTAAAGATCTTCTCTAAAACTAAAATCATCCCAGCCACATATGACCTATCAGCTAGCTGTCTCAACCTCTTACACCCTTTCCCGGAACTTCTGAGGTTTTCCCCGGAAGTTCCGAGCTGCTCCCCTGACAGCCTACTGAAGTCTGCTTTCCCGGAGGTTCCGGGATCTCGCCCGGAGGTTCCGGGTTTTCGAAAATAGCCGTTGCTGTTCCAGATCTGAGGGTATTTATACCCCCTTGTCTCCCAACGGTTATCTTCCTCTCCCTGCGCTAAACAGCAACATCTGCTCCCCTTCTCTCCCAAGCTTTGACCTCCTTCTACTTGAATCAAAATCCAATCCTAGCATTCAAGTGTGGAGTGATTCCTTATGAGAATTAGCAAATCCAAGCCCCTACTTGTGTTCTTGAGCACTTGGTGGACCCCTAGCTCCTTGGTGGATCTTTTACTCTTGGAGCCTTGCTCCTAGACGGCTAGAGGTTGCTTGGAAGCTCTCCAATCGATTGTGGAAGCTCCAAGAAGTTTGTATTACCCTTACTTGCTTAGTGGAAACCCTCCACCTATTACCTTGGTGATAGGTGTGAGAGAGGAGTGGATCTAGAGAGATCCCATAGCCTTTGTGGCTAACCTCAACAACAAGGATGTAAGCCAACCTTTGTAGTGAGCTGAACCACGGGATAAATTGGTGTCCCTTGTGCTTTACTTTCCTTATGTTGTTGCTTGCTTGTTCTAGGTTGTATGCTCACTAGATCTATTAGGGTTTGCTAGGTTTCTTGCTTTATCTTTAACCCTAAGGCTGCTAGTGTGGTTAGGCTCTATCCCTAAGTACTTGTAACCAATTTACTGCTATCTTGTTGCTCTCTAACCTTGTTATCCGCAACAAATCAACAGAAGCACATTTTCCCGAAAGCTCCAGCAAAATACACCTAAGTGCATTTTCCCGGAGGTTCCAGGGAAAAACCCGGAGGTTCCGGGGTCTGGGCAGATTTTGGCAGAAATTGGTTGAATTTGTTTTGCAGGCCTATTCACTCCCCCTCTAGGCCACTTGCATTGATCCTTTCAATTGGTATCAGAGCACGGTTATCCTTGCTAACACTTAACCGTGTGAGGATATAGCAAGTGGTGATGACAAGCAAGAAGAAGAGGAGTTTGAAGACATACCAAGTGAGGTTGATGGTGATGCCTCGGAGGTGGGCAACACATCAGCCCAAGAGAAGTTTGACAAGCTCAAGAAGGCTGTGAAGGAAAGCTCCAAGGAAAACAGCAAGAAAAGCAAGAAAGAAGATAAGAAGAAAGAGAAAGAAGAAGAGAAGAAGAAAGAGGACAGCAAGCAAGAAAAGAAGAAGAAAAGGAAGAAGGAGGATAAGAAGAGAAGAAAGAGAACACCTTCGCCATCTCCATCACCATCTTCATCATCCTCATCATCTTCTTCATCCAGTGAGAATGGAGACGGGGATGATGGGTACTACGGCACAAGAATTCCTAAGAGAACACTCAAGCCCAAGCCAAAGCCCAAGGCCAAGTCCAAGGATGATTATAGAAGCGTATCCTTTAACTATGATTCCTTGGAGACTAAATCTAAGGATGATGTCACTATACCCGTTGGCAAGTTGCCCCAATTTGATGGGACCAACTTTGCTAAATGGAAGCATATGATGAAAGCTTATCTAACCGGTTTGAGTTTGGAGTTGTGGAACATTGTGTGTGTAGGTTTTGATGATCCCGAAGACTTTGGAAACCTCACTCCACGTGATCGACGCAACATCAAGAGAAATGCTCAAGCTACAAGCATACTCCTTAGTGCTTTGAGTGCTCAAGAGTACAATCGGGTTAATGGACTAGAGATTGCTAAGGAGATTTGGGACACCCTTCTCATTGCTCATGAGGGTGTTGACAAGGTCAAGAAGTCCAAGATCAACATATTGATGGCCGAACTCAATAGGTTCACTATCTTTGATGGAGAAGGGCCACAAGAGATGTTTGATAGATTGATGGTCATAGTTGGGAAGATAAGAGGTCTAGGTGGTGATGAGTTGGATGACCACTATGTTGTGAAGGTGATGTTGGAGGCCTTTGCTCCAAGGAATCCTACTCTAGTCACCTTGATTAGAGAGAAGAAGAGATTTGAGGAGTTCTCTCCAAATGATGTTCTTGGGAGAATTCTTACTCATGAGCTTATGGACAAGGAAATCCAACATAGGAAGAAGATTGGTGAGCTAGAAGCCAAGTTGAACAATTTGAAGGTCAAAGATGTTGCTCTCCATGCCAACAAGTCAAGCAAGCCCACTACTTCATCCAAACACTCTACTTCATCCAAGTCCTCCAAGTCAAAATCAAAAAAAGTGGAAGTAGAGAGCTCTACAAGTGACCCAAGTGAAGATGAAGATGAAAGTCCTCATGTTGAGATTGGGGATATGGCCTTGTTCATGAAGACATACAAGAAGGGTTTTAAGAAGCAAGGTTACAAATTTGCCAAGAGAAGGTTCCCCAACAAGAAAAAGAGAACTTGCTACAATTGTGGAAGCACCGAACACTTCATAGCGGATTGCCCAAATGAGAAGAGGGAAAACAAGAATGACAAAGCAAGGGAAGCTACAAGAAAGATCAAAAACCACATCACAAGAGAAGAAACTATGGTGGGGAAGCTCACATTGGCCATGAATGGAATTCCGGAGATGAGAGCTCTAGTGAAGGAGAAGGGAAGAAAGTTGCAACCGTGGCTATCAAGAAGCTCCCTTCTACCTCAAGGTTGTTCAACAACTTGACCGATGATGAAGAGAGCTCATCCATTCATTGCTTCATGGCCAAGGGTGAGACGGTAAAAACTAGCTCAAAACCCTCTCCCCCACCTAGTGATGAGTCGGAAATGGACTCTAGTGATGAATCTAGTGATGAGGAAGTAAACCAACTTGTTAGTGAAATGGATAAGCAATCTAGAGATTTTATGGCTAAGTTGGTAGTGGAACTAGAGAAAACCCAAGACATTCTTACATCCGAAAGAAGTGAGCTTGAGGCTTTGCGTTTGGAAGTTAGCCAAGCGGAGAGTGTCATAGTTACTCTCAAGGAAGACCTTGCTGCCTCTCAAGCTCAATGTAATTCTCTCAAGTCGAGGAATGAAGAGCTTGAGGAGCAATATAGTCTCCTTTGGAGTAGCACCTCACATCCTTCGAAGGTAAAGGGTGACTCTAGTGCTTCTACTAGTAAGGGCTGTGGTAGATGCTGCAATATTGATCTTGAATCTTATGCTACTAACCTTGCTAACATGAAAGCTATGAAAAAGGAAATAGCTAGGCTCAACTCAATCATAGCAAGGGGATGCATGAATGAAAAGGTAAAATTCAAGGAAGGTAAAATGCCCGGAAACTTGGATGGACTTGGTCATCATAGAAATGGGAAGACTGGACAAAGGGATATTATCAAAGGCCAAGAATGTATCAAGTTTGTGAGCAATGGTGAGCTCAAGGAAGATGAGTACATGCCTTTTGCCCAGAGTCCGGAGGTTCCGAGGTCAAAACCCGGAGGTTCCGGAGTCTGGAAGCCTCGGGCCACACAGACAGGAGAACCCGGAGGTTCCGGGAAAATTTCCGGAGGTTCCGGGGTCTGCAAGGGCAGAACCAAGAAAAGAGGCAAGGCTCAACACCAACATGTTCCTAAGGCATCTAACACTCGTCTGCAGGTTCAGAATCATCCAATCATGCCTAGAAGAAACATGTCTCCCAACAAGAACAAGGCTCATGCATCTAGTGACATACCTCCTAGCTATGTGTTGAGACGCAACAACTTTGGTAAAGTTGTTGCCACGTATGTTGGAAATGAGTCCAACATATATGTGAAAAGATCTCTATGGGTTCCAAAGGTTTTGGTTGCTAACGTGGAAGACTCCAAATCAAATTGGAGACCTAAAAGAAGGAACTAAATTGTTTTGTAGGCATACTCCTCCGGTGGATCAAGTTGGGTGCTTGATAGCGGATGTACACATCATATGACCGGAGAAAGGAGTATGTTCTCATCCTACCTCCATTTGGAAGGACCAAAAGAAACTATTGCTTATGGAGGGGATACAAAAGGAGAAGTCATCGGTGTAGGTGATATCCCTATCTCTCAAAAATATTCAATTACAAATGTTCTTCATGTTGATCCGTTGGGTTACAATCTATTATCGGTTTCACAACTTAGTGAGATTGGTTTTGATTGTCACTTTTCGGATAAGGGTGTGTCCATCATAAGAAGGGAGGATTCCTCTATTGTCCTTACGGGTCGCTTGAGGGGGAGGCTTTACCTAGTTGATCTCAACAAAAGTAAGATTTCTCCCAAGACATGTTTAGTGGCAAAATCTAGCATGGGTTAGCTATGGTATCGCCGACTAGCCCATGTTGGCATGAGGAACTTGGCCAAACTTTTGAAAGATGAACACATCCTTGGACTAATAAATGTACATTTTGAGAAAGATAGGATATGCAAAGCATGCCAAGCCGGAAAGCAAGTAGGAGCACCTCACCCACCAAATAGCATCCTCACTACATCAAGCCCGTTGGAGCTCATTCACATGGATCTATTTGGACCGGTGGCCTACATAAATATTGGTGGTAACAAATATGGTTTGGTTATTGTTGATGATTATTCTCACTTCACGTGGGTGTTCTTTGTGTTTGACAAGAGTGAAGTACAAGGGATGGTGAAGACCTTCATAAGAAGAGCACAAAGGGAGTTCGAGCTACCTATCAAGAAAGTGAGAAGTGACAATGGCTCCAAATTCCGCAACACCAACGTTGAAGAATTTCTTGATGAAGAGGGCATCAAGCATGAATTTTTAGCTCCATATACCCCTCAACAAAATGGGGTGGTTGAGAGGAAGAATCAGACTCTTATTGAAATGGCAAGAACCATGTTGGACGAGTACAAGACTCAAGACATCTTTTGGGCCGAAGCTATCAACACGGCTTGTCATGCTATCAACCGCCTCTATCTTCACAAGTTTCACAATAAGACTTCCTATGAGCTTATCACCGGTAAAAAGCCTAAGGTGTCTTACTTTAGAGTGTTTGGGTGCAAATGTTTCATTCTAAACAAGAGGCCCCGAACTTCTAAGTTTGCACCAAAGGTTGATGAAGGATTTCTTCTTGGCTATGGTCCCAATGAGCATGCTTACCGAGTCTTCAATCTAACCACCAGAAGAATTGAAGTCACGGTAGATTTGACCTTTGATGAATCTAATGGCTCTCAAGTGGAGCAAGTTGACTTAAATGTTGTAGGTAATGAGAAGCCATCTTGTGAAACAATCAAGCAATTGGCCATAGGTGATGTTAGACCAGTTGAAGCACAAGAAGAGGATGAAGAACAACTCCAAGCTTCAACACCACTCGAAGGGCCAAAGTTCACTGGTTCTGCAGAAGAGCAGACTCCGGAGGTTCTGAGGAATTCCCCGGAGGTTCTGGGAAATGCTGCTGGAACCCAACCTCCGGGAAAATCTCCGGAGGTTCCGGGGTCTGGGAGCTCAGCACCACAAGACACTATGAATCAGCAATCAGATCAGCAAAAGGTTGCCCAAGCAAATACATCGGAGCCTCAAGCTGATGAAAATGATGAAGACCAACCTCTACACCAACCTCTTGGACCATCACATCCCCATGTACATCAAGTCATACAACGGGATCATCCCGTTGACAATATCCTTGGGAGCATAAGGAGAGGGGTAACAACACGATCTCGTCTTAAGAATTTTTGCGCATTTTACTCGTTTGTTTCCTCTCTTGAACCTATCAAGGTAGAGCAAGCTCTTGAGGATCCGGATTGGGTGGTGGCCATGCAAGAGGAGTTGAACAACTTTGAAAGAAATCAAGTGTGGGAGTTGGTGGAAAGACCGAAGACAAACATCATTGGCACCAAATGGGTCTTTCGAAACAAGCAAGATGAGTTTGGGACTGTGATTAGGAACAAAGCAAGATTGGTTGCTCAAGGGTACACTCAAGTTGAAGGACTAGACTTTGGAGAAACATATGCACCGGTAGCAAGACTTGAAGCAATTCGGTTTTTACTCGCTTTCGCTGCCCATCATGGCTTCAAGCTATACCAAATGGATGTCAAGAGTGCATTTCTCAATGGACCACTCTCCGAAGAAGTCTATGTGAAGCAACCACCGGGTTTTGAAGATCCCAAGCGGCCTAATCATGTTTACAAACTCCGTAAGGCGCTCTATGGGCTTAAGCAAGCACCAAGAGCATGGTATGAATGCCTTAAGGAATTCTTGCTCAAGCAAGGCTTTGAGATAGGCAAAGCCGATGCTACTCTCTTCACTAGAAAAGTTGATGGTCATATTTTTGTGTGCCAAATATATGTTGATGATATAATAATTGGTAGTACTAATGAAACTTTTTGTGAAGAGTTTAGTAGGGTGATGACAAAGAGGTTTGAGATGTCCATGATGGGTGAGCTCAAGTTCTTTCTTGGATTTCAAATCAAACAAGCAAAGGAAGGGACGTTCATTTGTCAAACCAAGTACACAAGGGATATGCTTAAGAAGTTTGACATGGACAATGCCAAGCCCATCAAGACTCCAATGCCTACCAATGGACACTTGGACCTCAATGAAGAAGGGAAATCCGTGGACCAAAAGGTATATCGCTCCATGATCGGCTCTCTTCTTTACTTATGTGCATCTAGGCCGGATATTATGCTTAGTGTGTGCATGTGTGCTAGATTTCAAGCTAACCCAAAAGAGTGCCATCTCATGGCCGTAAAGAGAATCTTGAGATATCTAGTGCATACCCCTAACCTTGGCTTGTGGTATCCTAAGGGCTCCACTTTCGATCTACTTGGCTATTCGGATTCCGATTATGCCGGTTGCAAGGTAGATAGAAAGAGTACATCGGGGACTTGCCAATTCCTTGGTAGGTCTCTTGTGTCTTGGAGTTCTAAAAAGCAAAACTCAGTCGCCCTTTCCACCGCTGAGGTCGAGTATGTTGCAGCCGGCGCTTGTTGTGCTCAACTACTTTGGATGAAGCAAATCTTAAAGGATTACGGATGTCACTTTACCCATATCCCACTTTTGTGTGACAATGAAAGTGCTATAAAACTTGCAAACAACCCAGTCAGTCACTCTCGTACAAAACATATAGACATCCATCATCACTTCTTGAGAGATCACGAAACCAAAGGAGATATCGCTCTAAGTCATGTGAGCACCGAAAAACAACTAGCCGATATCTTCAATAAGCCTCTCGACGAGTCAAGGTTTTGCAGTTTAAGGAATGAGCTAAATATTCTTGATTCTCGTTGCGTGATTTGATTTATAGCACATCTTGGTTGATTTGATGTTGTGCTGAAAATCTTTTGAAAAACTTTAATATATGTGTTTCAAAATGAATTTAATATCCCAACTTGTTCCAAAAGGCTATAGATGTGTGTTGATTGACTGTTTTCTAGCCAATTGGGACAAGGAGTCCATGACCTAAGGATTAAATCTAGACAAAGTGCCCAATCTTCGAAGAACAGCAAGCTCTCTGTCACTGGCTCCAGTATCCGGAGGTTCCGGGAATTCACCGGAGGTTCCGGGCCTTTATCTGTCAAAAGCCATCAGGGTTCAGTATCAGTTTGCACAGCGTGGAGGTTCCGGGTATGGACCCCGGAGGTTCCGGACTTTAAGCAGTTGGCAGTCAACAAGGAGTCAAAAGAGGATCTAAAAGGAATATTCCAAGACCTTATCTTTTACCCTAGGGTAACTTCCGTTTCTACTCTATCCATTCACCGCGGTAGATCTAATTCACCGCTCTCCTCCACTCGTCTCTCTCCCTCCCGCACGCGCGCCCGCATCCATCCACCGCCGTGCGCCGCCGCCGCCGTCCTTGCCGCCGGTCGTCGTCGAGGTCCGAGGTGCGGCGCTCTCATTCGTCTGCGCTGAAGATCGAGAAGGGGAAGGCGCTCGGGTCGGGCTGGATCTGCATCAACTATCGTCACCGCCCGCGAACGAGGAAGAAGTTCAAGAAGGAAGCCGTGTTCTTCATCTCCAACATCTCGTCCCCCTCCTCGTTGTTTCGAAGGATCTTGCCTGTGAAGCAGGGGCACCAGCCATTGCACACCAGACCTGATCTAGTAGGCTGACTCCAGCACCACTAGGTCACACAGTGACCTAGAGAGGGCCTCTGGGCTACGTCCTCGGTGTCAAACGCTTCGTGGGCATCTCCTTCTTCTTCCAGTCTCAAATCCAAGGTAAATCTTAACCCTAGATCTGTCCGGTTCATCTCTGATTCCTTAGTTCAAGGAGCCAAATCTAGTGTAGACATACTTCTAGATGTCCCTCAGTGCAATTGGTTTAAGTACATCGTGGTAGAATTCAGTTACAAGTTGAATCAGACGTCACAGTTCTGAAATTGCATGCAGTCCGGAGGTTCCGGGATTATCCCCAGAGGTTCCGGGCTCTGCAACTATAGCAGCAGTGACCTTGATTCAAAGTTCAAATGGATAGTACCATAGTTGTTGCTTAATCAATTCATCATCTCTTTCTCTCTATCTATCTCTCAAATCATTGATCCTTTCAATTCATCATCATTGTTCAGATGACTGGAGATTCCTCCAGGAGAAGGGACAAGAGGGTTATTCTCTATGAAGATTCAGAGGGTGAAGCGGCTTACAACATTGCTGTCAGGCAGGTTGCTCCCAAGAAATCAACACCCAAGAGGGGCAGAGGTTCAGGCAGTATTTCAGGGGGTAGAGGTTCACTGATTGGACAGCATCCTGAGGACAATGGTGGCAGACAGGGCAAGACAATTCCCATTGAGGTGACTGCTGCTGTTAGGCCTGGTGAGGTTGACTCATCCTATCTGGTGCACTACTCTCTCTTTCCCAAGAAGAAACCTCCCACCAAGTATGACAGTTCTTTGCATTTGGAGTACCAAAGTTTTGAGGGAACATCTGTTCAAGTCAAACTAGCCAGAGAAGAAAATCCCTACTCTCAGCCCAAGCATGCAGGCATAGATAAAAGGTTTTGGTCACTATTTCATTACTACTTCTACTCATCTGTGTGCTTAAGTAAGCCAAGAATCAGAAAAATGCAGTGGGTGGATTGGCAGCACTTTGAAAACCTTGACAAGCCAGAGGTAGAGGAGGTGCTTGAGGTGGTCAATAAGTATCAGATGAAGGACTTGATGGGTTTCAAGTATGACTGGAATGCTGAGATCATTGCTCAGTTTCATGCCACCTTTTTCTATGATAGCAATGTGGATACCATACACTGGATGACAAAGGGAGTGCACTACAAGATTGATTTTGTGACATTTGCTAGGCTGCTAGGTTTTGGCAAGGAAGACAGGGAAAGGCACACCATAAACTTTGAGAACCACATGAAGAATCATCAAATTGCAGATGCTTATTTCTTGGATGAGATGGCTCAGGGAACCACCTTAGGGCTGAAACCAGTTTATTATGTGCTAAACAATCTACTCAGGCAGACCATATACCCCAAGGGTGGCAGTGACTCCACTTCCCTTAGGAGCTTTGCCCCTAATCTGATTGCTAGGATGCTCCCTGGTGCTGCTCCTTTCTCTGTGAGCAAATTCATTTGGTATGATCTGATCACCAGCATGGAAAATGGAGTAGACAACTTTCCTTATGCACCCTATGTCATGTACATCATGGAGCTGGTTACTGGATACATCTTCAAGAAGGACTGTGAGCACTGTTCCTACCAGGTCAAGCAATGGCAACACCAAAAGACAGATGCAGCTGTCCAGGCATACCTTGACTCAGCCAACAAGTTTGCTGCTCATGATGCTGAAGCTGGCCCTAGCAGACCCAAGAAGGACTCCACCTTCAAGAAGATGAAAGAAATCATCAGGAACACCCTCTCTTTGTGCACTTACTCAGCCACTCAGGCTTATGAGGCCAGGAAGGACATCAATAGGCTGATGTCCCATAATGGCCTATCTGTGCAGACTGTTCCTCCTCCTCCTATTTTCTTTGCTGACTTCTCATCCAGTGAAGAAGAAGCCCCTCAGTCTATGCTTAGTGATGATGATGTGCCCCTTAGTGCCAAGCTCCAGAAGATGAAGACCAAGACCAAGGCCACACCCAGCGGTATCAGGAAAGGTGTCAAGGGAGTTGCTGGCCGTGGCAAGCGCCCACCATCTGATGAGGATGAAGAACTTGGCTCCGAGGACACGGATGAGGAGTGGAGCGAGTGAAGCTGTTCAAGTCCAGAAGCTCTTGTTCCTCTCTTCTTTTCTTCCCTTTTTGTTAACATGTTGACAAAGGGGGAGAAGGAAGATTGAGATGTATTCTGGTTTGCTGGGCTTGCTTTTGTGAGTTGAGAGAAGCTGCTGCTTTGCCTTCGCTTTTATTCTTTGTCAGCTGAACTCATTTATCTCTGGTCTGTAATGTTGGTGGTACTACTTGTGGCTTGCCTTTGTTAGCAAGAGTTGGACATGGTCATGGTCGGTCTGGGATTTGCAAACTTTTAAAAATCTGTGATGCTGTAATAGGACTAGAGTTGCTTGTCATGCTCATGTATATCTAGTTCCTATTTAGTTTTATGTTAATTCTTGCTTGTATTGATTGCTAAGACTGTTTGCTGCCAGAGTCCGGAGGTTCTGGGATTTTCCCGGAGGTTCCGGGGTCTGGACCAGAACTTGGAGGTTCCAAGTTTTTCCCGGAGGTTCCGAGGTCTGGGCACAACCAGTCTCCTGCTTGAATCTGTTATGTCATATGCATCACGTTTACATGTTACACCTTTCTTTGCACCCCACGATGAGTTGAATACATTGCAGTTGCTACACATGCTCATAATGTATGTCTACATGTCTTAAAGGGACATTCCCCCTCTATTCAAAAGGAGAAAGGCATAAATTAAGGGGGAGCTTTGTATTCAAATCATCAAAAGCTCAATCTTTTCAATTAAATGTAAGCTTTCATTAGGTTGTCAACATTTACCAAAAAGGGGGAGATTGTAAGTAGAATCAAGCCCCTAAGTGGGTTTTGATGATGTTGACCACTTAATTAAAGGTCTAATGAGCTTTTGAGTATGAGTGACAGGTTCAAATTTGAAGAAAGGTAAAAAGGAAAGAAAGGTGACCCCTCATTATTTGAAGAGGCTTCCTAGGGCTCAAGACAAGCTTTAAATTCATTTTCTATTTAGAATTTGAGCACAAGACAAGCCGTACTATCAAGAGGGATACTAATAGTGGCATGGATGAAACCAAGTGCTTAAAGATCTTCTCCAAAACCAAAATCATCCCAGCCACATATAACCTATCAGCTAGCTATCTCAACCTCTTACACCCTTTCCCGGAACCTCTGAGGTTTTCCCCGGAAGTTCCGAGCTGCTCCCCTGACAGCCTGCTGAAGTCTGCTTTCCCGGAGGTTCCGGGATCTCGCCCGGAGGTTCCGGGTTTTCGAAAATAGCCGTTGTTGTTCCAGATCTGAGGGTATTTATACCCCCTTGTCTCCCAACGGTTATCTTCCTCTCCCTGCGCTAAACAGCAACATCTGCTCCCCTTCTCTCCCAAGCTTTGACCTCCTTCTACTTGAATCGAAATCCAATCCTAGCATTCAAGTGTGAAGTGATTCCTTGTGAGAATTAGCAAATCCAAGCCACTACTTGTGTTCTTGAGCACTTGGTGGACCCCTAGCTCCTTGGTGGATCTTTTACTCTTGGAGCCTTGCTCCTAGACGGCTAGAGGTTGCTTGGAAGCTCTCCAATCGATTGTGGAAGCTCCAAGAAGTTTGTATTACCCTTACTTGCTTAGTGGAAACCCTCCATCTATTACCTTGGTGATAGGTGTGAGAGAGGAGTGGATCTAGAGAGATCCCATAGCCTTTGTGGCTAACCTCAACAACATGGATGTAAGCCAACCTTTGTGGTGAGCTGAACCACGGGATAAATTGGTGTCCCTTGTGCTTTACTTTCCTTATGTTGTTGCTTGCTTGTTCTAGGTTGTATGCTCACTAGATCTATTAGGGTTTGCTAGGTTTCTTGCTTTTTCTTTAACCCTAAGGCTGCTAGTGTGGTTAGGCTCTATCCCTATGTACTTGTAACCAATTTACTGCTATCTTGTTGCTCTCTAACCTTGTTATCCGCAGCAAATCAACAGAAGCACATTTTCCCGGAAGCTCCAGCAAAATACACCTAAGTGCATTTTCCCGGAGGTTCCAGGGAAAAACCCGGAGGTTCCGGGGTCTGGGCAGATTTTGGCAGAAATTGGTTGAATTTGTTTTGCAGGCCTATTCACCCCCCTCTAGGCCACTTGCATTGATCCTTTCAGCGAGGCGTTTCTTGGAATCGCCCCGCATTTCGATCTTTTTCGCTATTTCTTCTGGGTGAAGCCGCACCCGAACGCCAAGAAGCCACGGGTGGTGGGCGGCGCCGGATTCCAGCTCAATCAGAGACACTCTGCTGAGTACATTCCGGTGCCGCTTGTCAGCTCCAACAAGGGCTGGCATTCGGAGTGGTTCTACACCACCAACCATGCTCCGGCTGTGCCCTGCGACATCGACACACGGCCGACTCCTCTCCCATGCTGGGATGAAGAGCTGGGCCATGTTGAGATGGGGCAGGTGTCCATGTTGCTGGAGCATATCCGGAAGATGAAGGAGGCCGGGCTCACTGGCGTCGCGGTGATGGCGAGCTTCGCCGTCCGGTACGCGCAGCCGCTCCGGGACAGGGTGCGCCCGGCGTACGAGTATGCCGGTGACGATCTCGACGCGGCTCAGCGAGCGGCAGATCCGGGGAGAGCAAAGGAGCTGAAGGAGCACGTCCGTCAGTGCTTCGTTCCCGGCACCGTAATCTCCAACCGCGACGCGCCGAAGCCGTTCAACCTGGCGAACTATCCGCCTGAGGTAACGATTTTGTCTTTTATAAGGCGCCCATTAGGGCATGAACATGTGCCCACCAGATGTTTGATCAAATGGTTCTGTTTGGCTTTCTGCAAAATCGTAGGATCGTAGGGCTTTTGTCTCTGTGGCACCTGTGCCTGGCTCGTTGGCCGGACAGGGTCCTTTGACCGGCCGCCTTGGTGAGCTGCAGAGGATGGAGCGCTCCAGAGCCTACGTCGCGGTGGGCGGCGGTGAGGGGACTCAGTCTGAGCCCCGTCAGGCCGTAGCCCCTGCTCCGGAGAGGAGACGCGCCGCGCCGGCCAGCAAGGGCAAAGAGCGCAATGGCAGCCGGAATTCTGAGGTGCAACGTGCACCCCCTGGGTCGCTCAAGATCAACGACCCAGAGGCGCGCCGGCGTAAGCTCGTGCTGTCGGAGGACGAGGAGGAGGAGATCCCCCTCTCGTTTGACATCGGCGAAGCTCCCTCAGTGACGACGGCTCAGGCAGCGCCTGAGCCTACCGGTCACTTCACTTCTTCTCTTCCTTCTGAGCAAGCGGGCTCCGTGCTGCCGGTGGCAGGCGTTGCGCACCCCACCATGCAAGCTGCTGCTGCGACGCCGTCACCGGCACCTTTGGCGGCAACTGCGACGATCAGTGGGGTGAAGCGATCCGCCTCCTCTGGCTCCAGCTTTCTGCGGCGCACCCGCGTGCGCGTGTCCTTCGAGTAAGTCTTTTTGAAATTTCCCATCCTTGTTTCTCTTGGGTTCCAGGGATTGGAAAGAGATCTTTATGCCTTGTTTGTACGAGCAGGGTCCCTGCAACTTCCCTTCCGATGTTGGCGAGTCGTCCCTGCCGTCGGCCACCCCGGCGTCACCGCGCCCGAGTGCTTCTGATGAGCACCCGACTGCTGCGTCGGGGGTTCCTGATGCTGCTGCTGCCGCTGCTGATGCTGCCGCCCGTGATCCCAGTCCCCGGCGTGAGGCTGGAAACGTTGCAGCTTCCGGCGGCGCTGTGGCTGGGGCCTCCGATGTCGAGGAGATCCAGCGGGAACTCCCTCAGCCTCGTCACAGCCCGCCACGTCCTGGGCGCGTCGCCCAGGTGCGTGGCAGCCTTGTGAATTAAGTGCTTGGGGATCCGACGATCGACGCCGAGAACCGCGCGGAGCTCGTCACCATTGCGCGGAGGACCCTCCAGCTTGCAGAGGTAATTCTTTTTCCTCTTATCCTCGTAGGTGCTTGCTAGCTGTGGTTGTTTCACTTCTTGCTATGCCTCGTAAGACCGTGGCTTCGGAATCCGCGCGCAAGAGCGCTGTGCTCGACCGCGTTGGCACCGCTGCCGATCTGAATGCCACTCTGCGCGCCCGTTTGGAGCGTCTTGAGCAGCAAGTTGTTGCTCAGTGAGACAGCAACAACCGGGAGGTCGAGAGGCTGCAGCGGGAGAAGGCGGCTGTGGAGGCGAACGAGGCGACGTTCCGAGCAGCGGTGGAGGAACACCAGCAAGGTATGTTGATTATGTTTTGCTTTTGTTTCGCCATTGCCTGAGTGCCTTGTGCTGAACAATTCTTGGCAATAGCTCGGGCCAAGGTGGAGGAAGAGCTCAAATCCCTGTGGGGCTGCATGAAACAGCTCCGGCAGGATGGACAGGAATCGTCCAGGCAGGCTGCTGTGGCGAGAAAAGAGCTGTCAGGTTGGTTACCTGGCACTCCCCTTGTTTTCCTTGGATATTTGTGGATAAGTACTTCTGACGTTGAGCAGATTTCCGGCGAAAACAATTTGCCTAATATGCAGACCTTGAGGCCCGCGTCGCATCAGAGAGGGCTCAGTTCAAAGCTCTCGGCGAGGCGCTGCGCCCCATCCTGGACGAGTTGGCACCCCTTGCCGAGTCCTCCTCCGTGCGCCAGTTCGGCGACCCGGTGGTGCGCCCGCCAACCCTTCTGGAGTGTGCCCAGGCGGCGGCGACGCGCTTCCCCGGCTGTCTTCGCGAAGTCGGCGTGGCGAGTGCCAGCCATTGCCTCGCCGTTTCCGCACCTTCTACCCCTCGATCAACGTGGATTGCTTCCACGGCGGCTTCGCTCGTGGGAATACCCGCAGCAGGCTGAGCGACTGCTGGAGGAGGTGAAGGACACGGCGGAGCAGCTTGCTGACGACGTCGTGGCGGCGGCTAATGAAGAAGTTGGTGCTGATGCCCTCCTGTCCCAGCCATAAAAACTTTGAAGTTAAAAAATTGTAATATTATGTGGTGCTGTTGATGCACCGGTACTCTGGTTCGTTGACATTTGGTACTTTTAAGTAGGCGCTTTACTTTGACGGTATCTTTGTACTGTTAATTTCTCCGGTAGTTAGTCTATTACGGGAAATCGTAGGCTCGTTGGCCTTAGTTTCCTAGCGCAGAGGGCGTACTCTCATACACGCATAATACCTTAGCTTGGCGAAAACCTCGACCCACCATTTAAGACGTGTGCTACCGAGTACTTTATGAGTCGTAAGATCCGTGTTAGATGAGCGTTATTTAGTTTTAACATGGAAAGCTTTGCTGTATGTAAAGCAGTCCCCAGGTTTCAGAATTGAAACTTGGGTGAAAAAAGCATGTGAGCATATGTAAGAACGAAGTAGAAAAACTTCATGAGACATGAATCTAAATTCATTGCCATAGACTACTAACATGGATAATGTACAAAAAACTTTGAATAGAAAATGATAGATAGCTTTATTATGGGTAGGAACGGCGTAGGTGCTCGATGTTCCATGAGTTGGGCACATCCGAGCCATCCTCTCGCATCAGCCGATAAGCACCCGGCCTACTGACTTCCTTGACTATGAATGGCCCCTCCCATGGGGCTGCTAACTTGTGCATGTCTTTCTTGCTTTGGATCCTTCGCAGGACTAGATCTCCAACACAAAAAGCTCTCTCCTGCACATTTTTATCATGGTAACGCCGCAAAGCTTGGGCGTACCGTGCTGCCTGGATTGTTGCCGCGAGCCGTCCTTCTTCGATGTTGTCGATGTCCTCAATCCGCGCCTTCTCAGCCTCGTTTTCGTCGTATACTTCAACTCTTGGTGCATTGAACCTGAGGTCGGTGGGGAGCACCGCCTCAGATCCATACACCAGAAAAAAAGGAGTCTGACCAGTAGCACGACTCGGCTGTGTCCGCAGTCCCCAGAGTACTGCAGGGAGTTCGCGTAGCCAACGAGTCGAGTACTTTTTCAGGCGATCGAAGATGTGTTTCTTGAGTGCCTCGAGCACTGCTCCGTTAGCTCACTCAACTTGGCCATTAGCACGTGGGTGCGCGACTGAGGCGCGTGCCACCTTGATGAGGAGTTCATCGCAATATTCCTGGAACTCCCTTCCGGTGAAGTTTGTACCCAGGTCGGTTATTATCCTGTTAGGGACACCGAATCTATGCATGATTTCTCCTATGAACTCGGCCGCCTTGGCAGCCATGAGCGCCTTTATCGGCTTGACCTCTATCCATTTGGTGAACTTGTCAACTGCCACCAGGATGTGGTCGTACCCTCCGGATGCTTTCTTGAAAGGCCCGATCATGTCGAGTCCCCAGCACGCGAAAGGCCATGAAACAGGTATCGTCTGCAGAGCTTGTGCAGGAACATGTATTTGTTTTGCGAAGAATTGGCATCCCTCACAATGTTTCACCAGTGCTTCAGCGTCCGCGACGGTTGTAGGCCAGTAGAAACCAGACCGAAAGGCTTTCCCAACAATGGTTCTTGCCCCAGCGTGGTTGCCACACATGCCTCCATGAATCTCTGCTAGGAGTTGTCGTCCTTCTTCCTCCGATATGCACTTCTGGAGTACTCGAGACTGCCCACCTCGGTGGTACAGGTTGTCGCCAATCAAGACATAGTTCTTGCTCCTGCGGCTGATCCGTTCGTGCAGCGCTCGCGTCTCCCTTTCCTGACCTGGTGAGGGATTCAGTAGCGTGCCGTCCTTGATGTACTCGACCATCTCTGAGATCCACTCGGGTTGTGGCTCAATCATTAGGACTTCGCCGAGTCCTTCTGATGGATCGACTTGCGCATCGGGGTTCTTGATGGAGGGCTTGATCAAATCTTGAACAAAGACACCGGGGGGTACCTGGGCTCTCGTGGATCCCATGTTTGCCAGCTCATCGGCCGCCTTGTTATCGTCGCGGAGTACATGTTGAAACTCCAGGCCTACAACTTGCCTTCGAGTTTGCGGATCTCCGCGCAATATGCGTCCATCTTCTCGCTGGTCCGGTTCCACTTCTTGTTAACCTGGTTTACCACCAAAGCAGAGTCGCCCTTGACCATCAGGTATTTTATCCCGAGCGACACGGCGATACGGAGCCCGTGAAGGGCCGCCTCGTACTCGGCCGCGTTGTTCGAAACCTTGAACATGACCTGTAGCACGTATCGCAGTTTCTCTCCTGTTGGGGAGATGAAGATTATGCCGGCCCTGCCTCCTTTAATCCTAAGTGATCCATCAAAGTACATGGTCCAGTACTCAGGTTCAGCAGTAGTGGATGGTGTCTGGATCTCTGTGTACTCTGCCACGAAGTCTGCGAGTACCTGCGACTTGATCGTGTTACGCGGTACGAAAGTTATGTCGTGTGCGGGCAACTCGATGGACCACTTCACGATCCTTCCCATGGCATCTCTATTGTGCAGGATGTCGCCTATGGGGTAGTCGGAAACTACAACGATTTTATGAGCTTCGAAGTAGTGCTTCAACTTGCGTGCGGTGATCAACAGTGCGTAGAGCAGTTTCTGCGCCTGATTGTACCGCACCTTAGAGTCGGTCAATACCTCGCTTATGAAGTAGACCAGCCTCTAGACGGCGTAAGCATGTCCTTCCTCTTTTCGCTCCACCACTAGTGTCGTGCTTGCCACATGCGTGGTAGCCGAGATGTAGAGGTAGAGAGTTTCCCCCCGCTCTGGTGCTGTGAGGATGGGGGCCTTTTGCAGATAGCTCTTGAGTTCCAAGAAAGACTTCTGTGCCTCCTCATCCCACTTGAAATCATCACCTTGATGTTTGAGGAGTTTGAAGAAGGGCAGACCTCGTACACCGAGTCGTGAGATGAACCGGCTGAGTGCCGCCATGCACCCGGCTAGTTTCTGTACGTCCTTCTGGCACTGGGGAGGCTTCATCCGAGTGATCGCGTAGATCTTCTCTGGGTTTGCCTCTATGCCGCGATTGCTGACGAGGAATCCGAGTAGTTTTCCTGAGGGAACGCCGAAAACACATTTTTCCGGGTTAAGTTTCCACTGATAAATCCTCAGGATGTCGAAGGTCTTAGACAGGTCCTTGATAAGGTTATCAGGGTCTCGAATCTGGACTACGACATCGTCTACGTATGCCTCGCAGTTTACGCCGATTTGGGACCTCAAGCATGCCTGGATGGCACACTGATACGTCGTGCCGGCGTTCTTCAGACCAAAGGACATTGTCAAGTAACAGTACGCACCATGGGGCGTAATGAACGACGTCTTGATCTGGTCTTCGACCTTCAGGCTAATCTGGTGGTAGCTTGAATAGCAGTCGAGAAAACAGAGCAGGGCACAGCCCGCCGTGGAATCAACGACTTGGTCTATTCGAGGGAGGGTGAAGGGGTCTTTGGGGCAGTGTTTGTTGAGATCGGTATAATCAATGCACATTCTCCATTACTTATTCTTTTTGGATACAAGAACTGGATTAGCCAGCCAGTCTGGGTGATACACCTCTTTGATGAACTTGGCAGCTAACAGCTTCGTAACCTCTACCCCTATTGCCTCCTTGCGGTCAGTCGCGAACCGACGAAGCTTTTGCTTGATCGGCTTAGCATTCGGGTCAACCTTCAAGGAGTGCTCGGCGAGCTCTCTGGGCACTCCTGGCATATCCGCTGGTTTCCAGGCGAATATGTCGGAGTTAGCACGCAGGAACTCGACGAGCACACTTTCCTATTTAGGGTCCAGGTTGGCCCCTATGGTCGCCGTCTTCGCAGGATCGTCGAGGTTGAGCGACACCTTCTTCACGGCCTCCTTCTCCCGCTGGATCGCCTTCGTCGCCGGCTTCTTGGTCGGGATCTCAAGATCTACCGGGTCGAGCTTGCTGGCAGCCGCCAGGACTTCAGCAGTGCGCCTGGAGAGATCCAGGGTAGCAGCGATGTGGAGGTTCTCCTTCTCACAAGCGCTGGCTGTGTTGGAGTCACCTTTGAGGGTGATGACCCTGTTTGGCGCAGGCATCTTGAGCACCATGTAGGTGTAGTGGGGCACCGCCATGAACTTGGCTAGCACCGGCCTGCCGAGTATGCCATGGTAGGCTGTCTCGAAGTCCGCCACTATGAAGCGGACGTACTCCGTCCGGTAGTTCTCAATCGTGCCAAAGGTGACTGGCAGAGAGATCTGACCGAGTGGTACTGAGGGATCTCTGGGTACAATCCCGAAGAAAGGCTTGTCGGTCGGGCTCAAGTCCAAGGGAGTGAGACCCAACTCCTTGAGCGTGCTGGCGAATAATATGTCGAGGCCACTACCCCCGTCCACCAGCATCTTGCAAAGTCCCACGTTGCGGATTGTAGGCTTCAACACGAGGGGGTACCGCCCGGGCTTGACGACTGCCTCCAGGTGATCCTCCCTACTGAAAGTGATCGGGACTTCCGACCACCGCAGGAACTGGGGCATGTCGTGTTGGGCTGCATACACCAGTAACCTGTCCCTGAGCTTGGCCTTGCGCTTTCCCTCGATCTGGTCCAGGCCGCCATAGATAATGTTGACCGTACGGTTGGCGACCTGGAAGTCTTCCTCGTCATCATCCGCCGGGGGAGCGCTTTTCCCCTTGCCCTTGTCGTTCTTGGGGGGACCCTTCGAGCGGCCCTTGCCGGAGAAGTGGTTCTTCAAGCCAAAGCAGTCGCGAGCCGAGTGCTTATGGTTCTTATGGTACGGGCATTGCATGTCCAGCATCCTCTGGAACTTAGAGGGGTCCATGCGCTTCGGAGCGGGCTCTACGACCGCTACGACCTCGGCCGGCTTGTGCCTCCTGTTGTGCCGTGCGCCCTGCTGGGAGGTTTCTCCCTCTCGGTCCGGATCACGGCGTGGCCGACACGGACGTGGGGAATCATCGTCTTCCCAGCGGGACTTGATGTGCTTCAGCTGCTCGCGTTCTGCCTCTTCACCATCAGCCTCCTTGTTGGGTATGGCGAAGAGCCCGTTTACAGTCTTCGGGGGCTTCTGGGCCCACCTATTCACCAGCTTGCCGTAAGCCAGTCCATGCTGGAAGGCGCTGATGACGTCGTGCTCCTCGACGAAAGGAAGAGAGTTCTTCTTTTCGGAGAAGCGTCGAATGTACGAGCGCAGTGACTCGTTCTTGCGCTGTCGGATCTGGTCCAGCATCCTCCTGTTCCCCGGCCTCTCCCATGTGCTGGAGTATTGGCTCGTGAAGAACTTGCAGAGGTCATCCCAGGATGTAATGGAGTTCCTTGGGAGCCCCGCAAGCCAGTTTCTGCACCCCTTCGTGAGCATTATAGGCAAGTAGTTTGCCATCACGTCGACGTTTCCTCCCGCGGCCTTGACCGCGGTGGAGTAGATCTGGAGCCATTGCGTGGGGTCTGATGTGCCATCGTATTTGTCAACGTCGGACAGCTTGAAACCCCGGGGCCATGTCACCCGACGTAGCCTTTTTGAGAGGGAGAGGAAGCCATCGTAGGATGGGGCACCCTCTCGACCTCCACGGCGTCCGCCGGCCGGCTGCTCATAGGAGCTGTAGCTATCCCCAGACTCCCCGTAGGAATCCGAGTAGTAGTCTTCATACCCGCTCTGCGAGTCACCGCGTCTCTCTTGGCGGTGGGGAGCTCCATGCTCCCTGTCGTAGTCATTGCGTCGCCTTGATTCCTGACGGCGGCGCTCCTCGCGGCTGCGGTTGATCATGGTCCTTGCGTCGCGGCTGCGAAGCCTGTCGCGCAAGTCCTCGCCTTCTTCGCGCCGCGCTCTTTTATGACGCGGGCGGCGGGTACCCTCCGTCTCCCCCTGCCCGATTGGCGGGGAGGGATCGACGCGGTTGTGCTGGGTCGCAGCGGCCTGTACCAGGGCCCGTATGCGCCCAATGTCCGGCGTAGTCAGAGGCAGCCTCTCAACCGCCTCATTTAGCACAATGAGGTTTGCCTTGGGGGTCGCGTAGACCTTGTGCCCATTGTACTCGAGGGTGAAGTCATCCTCGAGCCTACGAGGCTGGACTTTGTTGGATCAGCGAGTACGACATCGCCGCCTATTGCGGCGCGGGCAGTCGGAACTTTCGTAAAGATCCTCGTTCTCCTCCTCGTTGCGCTGGGCTTCCTGGCGCTGTCGCGCTCGGTCCGCATTCTTTCGTATCCGATCGGCCTTTTGTGCGTCCGTCTCATTATCCTGAGTGTGCTCGTCCTCGGAGACCGCGAGCGGAGCTCCTGGTGCTGCCGCGTAGACAAAGGCAGGCGACCAGCTTCCGTCGGACAGGTCCGAGGGTGAGCTTGAAGAGCTGATCAGAATTGTGTCGTTGGACCCGCGGGAGGGAGAGCTTTCGTCTAGGCCAAGAGCCGCCTCAAGGGATGCAAAGGACCCATCCGAGACGTACTCGGGGCTAGACCGCCGGTCTAACCGGCGCTCATCCCTAGATTCATCCGTAGTCCAATCGCAGAGTTGACCGTCCTCGTCCTCTTCCAGTATGGGGAGGAGGGACGCGTCGCAGTTTCCCTCTCGTATGGGGGAAAGGACCATGTTCACGAAGCGCGGCGAGTCCTCGTCCGAGTAGTATTCAACCGGCTCGGGCGCAGGGATCACCGCTAGGTCTCGCTTCGCCTTCTCCGTGATCACGGAGGCGGCGGTGCTCTTCAACCCGAAGGGAAAGCACTCGGACTGCAGGGTATCCAAGGTTGCCTCGCAGATAGTGATGGTGTCAGCCATGTGGCTAATGATCCGGTCGAAAGATTCAACCAGATCGTTCGCGGGAGGGTTCGATGACCCTGCAACTGTCAGATCTTGAACCGGGAGGGATGGCCTCCGGGTTTGCTGCGACGTGTCGAAAAGCACTCGGCAGGCTTTGGGCTTGTCCAGATTGGATCTGGCAACCGGTCTTCTCCTCGCGGGTTGTGTGGAAACCGCTCCGGAAGGCTTTTCCGTGGTGATCACGGTGTCGGAGAGAACGCATGGGATCTCCCCGATGATGATGTGACCCTGAGGAGGAGTCACGTAGCCAGCCGCCTGCTCGTCGACGGCGGAGACGGGATCGAGGCTCCCAAAAGGGATTCCAGCTCCCAACGCGGCGAGGGCGAGGCAACTAGCAGGGATCTTGACTACGGCCATCAAGCTCGCCAATTATCACGGCGAACCCCTACCTGGCGCGCCAACTGTCGGTGCAACGGACCGGCAGTCCACCACGGGGTAGGCTATGGTGGTAGATTGTGTGGAGGGGATCGCCGAGACTGGAGCCAGATGGTGAACAAAGGACACAGGGATTTATCCAGGTTCGGGCCGCCGGGAGGCGTAATACCCTACGTCCTGTGCTCGGTGTGTTGTATTGATGATTCCCCGATTGGGAATCAGATGGACTTATTTTTGAGGGGGGTCCCTGCCGCCCTTATATAGCCTGGGGGGCAGGGTTATAGATCTCAGGGAATCTATAGCTAACCAATTACAAGATTTGGCCTTCCGGCTCAAGTAATATCTTTCCTAACTAACCGGCCTTTATTCATGGGATGATATCTCCTCAGGCACCGCCTCATCCTGATCCGTACGTCGTACCGTATGTCCACACGGGTGGGCCATCTCCGCATACGTATACACGTTATGAAGCCCCTCCGTGTGGGACCCGGGGGTATATCCCCCACATGTTTGCTGAACCTAGGGATTCGCAGGCTGTGGAATCCTTGGCCAGGGAAGCCGAAGCCGAACATCCGGACTGAAGCCCCTTGGTTGATCGGACATTTCGCCGCCAAATGCCCTGATTCTTTGCATCTGAAGCAGAAAGGAGGGTTAATGCATTCAGCTTGGTGGTGTCCCTTCTCTCTACACCAGAAAGATTTCTTCCTTTTGTCTTGCACTCTGATCCCCCATCTCCTGTCTGAAACCTTGCCCTCTCATGGCTTCTTTTCCCCGGGTTGGGTATCCTCTTCCCTCCCCCAGCCGATCTTGGATGTAGGACTGCATGTTGCCTTCAACCAGACCCCCTCGGTCGCGGTGATTCTCCGGCTGGTATCTGTTGAAGCTTGGCCCCCTCGGATCTGGCGGCCCCCTCCTGCTGTGGGCTTCTTCCCCCCGGTCACTCCACGGACCCCCCCTGGTTGATTTGTCTTCCTCGGGCAGCTCTCTCCCGCAGCAGGTCTTCCCGGCGGCGCTCCTCTTCGCGTCGATGTCCCTCTTCACGGCGGCGCTCCTCATCGTGGCGCCAGTCTTCCTCTTGGCGGCTCCGGCTGTAGTCGTCCATGCGGCCCCGACCTCCATACCGATCTTCGTCGTATCTTCTCCTTGGTCCGCCTCCTCTCTCTTCCTCACCCCTCGACATCCCTCCCCGCTTCACTGTCTCTGCGAAGGTGTGTGTGAGCGGCGACGGTGGTGGAATCCTGAACACCCGTCGGGCACGCCAGCCATATCTCCTTATCTCTTCTAATCAGGCCGGGTATTCCCCATCTCCAGTGGACACGGGTTTGGGTATCCATACCCAAATGGACCTCCGATTGGGCCGCCAGGAGTGGTTGAACAGTTCATCAATTGTTCTTCCAAACCGCTCCTCCCACGAAGAAGATTCCGATCCATCTGCCCTGGATCCCCCTAATTTTCGGTTGATTTTGCAATTCTTGCGCAGCTTGATCTCTGTCGGTTCACCCTCTGCTTCCTCGCACCCCCCTCCATCTGCATGCACGCCTTATCATCTGGATCCTCCCTTTTATCCCCGTTCGCTTCCTCAGGATCATCGATCGCCGGCTTCCTCGATGAGAACAGGTTACATTTTATGTCTCGAGCGATGCGTTCCTTCTCCTCTTCCTCCTCCCACCCCATTCTGCGAAGACGCGCTCCCAAAGTCTCTTCTCTCTCGATTCGGCGAGCAATTTCAGCGCGCCCCCTTTGGTTGATGTGCGCTTTGTCTGCCGATTCCAACCTCTGGCTCCGTGTTCCTCTCCATGCGTGATCTCCGCCCTCGTCCCCCCTCGGCGCTCGCCATGGTGATCCACAGCTTCGCCCTCTCCTCCACGGTTGATCCCCAGTCTCATTGTTCTTCGCCGCTCGCCGCTGGAGCTCCTTGCATCCCGTCGCCGAGCAGACCACGGGGGCGGAACGCCGGGGCGGGTCCCACGTTGTCTGCGTCGGATTTGGCCGCAGGTTCATCGGCGGTGAGGGAGGCGTCGGCGGCGGCGAGGCCCTCTGCTCTCCGGTTGCGGTTGCGTGGCTCATTTTCTTGTTAGCTCCTTTGTGCTCACCAGATATATGTTTTAACTTATATCTAAGACATTCAGCTGAGATACCTGAACCCCGTGTCTTTAGGGACACTCAGTAAAGACCGTGGAATTCTGTACCAGGAACCTTTAAAATAATCTACATTCAATACTTCTAATAGACTTTGTAAGAGGATCTAAAATTTTTACTTTCCCAACTAAACAGTTTCCATTCCAATAGTACTGCGGGCCTGGGACATGCAGCGCGGAGAGACGAGGTTGACTTGCGCGAATCTTAGCGCATCCTAAACGGAGCGATAGCAACTGCGGTCGCAAGCCGTTTTGTGAGACTGCTTTGCTGGCCAAACAGGAGGTGAACAGATACCATGCATACGAATGACGCACACGAAGCAAACTGTGTCCTCTACTGTTTTGGTATATATCTCCGGCCGGCACCGTGTGTGCATGCTATCCATCATGCACACCATGACAGTATGACACCATATATGACTCCATGAGGTGTACGCGGGTACGAAAAAGCGCGGTAGCAGGCGGCTCCGGCTCCAGTGACGACGCAGATCCACTTATTTCCTTCCTGCTTCGTCTGTGTGTGCTTTCCAGGTGTTGTTTCTACGTGCGATGTTGTTATTCGCTAATTTATCGAGTGCTACGCCCTAATCCTCCCGATCCACGTCACTAAGCTTTGAGTGAGTGATATAGGCTGATGCTAGCAGCTAGCTGAGCTGGTACCTTCAACCAATAGGTACTGAACTTTATTAGACGGGAACAAATAAAGCAAGCAAACTTGCACAATCGGCACGGAATCATTATTTATGTGGAAAACTTTTTTCTCAAAACCAAAAGCAAAAAACAATGCTACGTTTTGCAAAATGAACGTTGTAACACACACACGACGAGCTGAGACCGAGGACACATGAGCTAGCATATATATCTCGGACGTGCCATCGCATGGCCGTCAATCATCTCTACACCTACACGCACGTAACTACTACGCTCACCAAATACACGGCACCTCTTGGCAGGAAGCATATGCACGAACGTGCACGTACGCTCTCGATGTGTCACGACCCCAGCAGAGACGCCGGGACACTACCCGCTACTATTCACGTATCTCCCCACTCCAATCCCGGACTACGTGTCGCATGCACTAGCGATCCAAAGTAACAGTGTCGATCGGTGAGATCACGCATGAGGCAAACGCGGGAAGCGAAAGCGCCCACCCCGTCCCCGGCTGATCCTGATGATTAATCAAAATCCGGAGCCGCTAAGCCGTTGCCATCCGCTAATTGAAAATGATTAGCGCGCCCCCGCTTTTGGCGCGGCGGATTAACCGCGTCGACGCCGACCCGGACCCGCACCCCGCCGCAGCTGGCAGCTGGCTCCTCCCCTCCCGCGCCACGTGGGTCTTCGACCCAGGCGGGCCCGCGCGCGTCTGCCCTTCGTCTTCCTCCTCCCGCCCCGCCCCGCCCCGCCCGCGCGCGCACGCAGCTTTGAATAATAAGCAAAGACCAATAATAATCCGACGTGGCGCCTGTGCTCCTCCTCCGTCCACGGCGTCGATCGCCGCCGCGCGCTGCCTTTTCTTTCCCCTTCGATCCGAGAGACCTTTACTCCTTTTGGGTGATTAATTAATGCGTGGTTAGGCTTAACCGCCGCGCGCCCCGACCTCTTGACGACGGGTCTTATCCGGATAGACATGCATGCCGGCCGCCAGGCGCCATGGGTCTCTTTCAAGCTGTGATCCGGGGCCATCATGCCCTGCCGCCGATCATCGATCTGTGACGGGATGGGGACGGATCGAAATCGAACGGATCTGCCGAGACGCAGGTGTCGATCATGGTGCCGCGAAGAAAAGGCAAGCTCTCAGGACTTGTTGTGTGGCTGAGAGCACTCTGGAAGCCATTTCAATTCGTCGGCAGTTATTATCTCGTAATAATAATGTATAATCCATGCCATCCTCCCGTCGTCGATCGCCAGGCCATCATTTTGAAAGCTTCCGCGATGCAGCGTGTGATCATTCCGTTGCCCGTCGAGCGATGAGTTCCGCGAGAATGACCTCGTCTTCAACCTGCTACCACCATATATAATGGCAAACCCTACACATTCCTCGGTCCATCGCTTGATTGCCTGGCGAAAATTGTATCACACATCTCGTGGATCTTGTGGAATTCGTCTATTTTTTACTTCAACGGATGTGTGTGTATTATTTCTGTACCATAATTTGTCTTATATAAACTTATACCAAAAGGTGATCTCACTGTTTATTTTTTAAGTCTAAGGTGTGATTTGGTCCGGTGCAGTTGTGCAGTTCCAGTACCATTTTCTCTTACAATATTTTGGTATGAAACGATAAGATAAAAGGTCACAGGTGTCCCAAACAAAAGTTTGGTTCAGCCGACCCCTCTATCCTCTTCGTCAATTTCCACCAGAGTAATTAATTGAAATACATCCTCGAGCTAGTGTGCTAGCTGAACGCAATTTTCAGCCGGGGACATCGATTTCCAATATGAGGCGCTTGATTGGCTCAAATGTACAAATCTCATTATATATGTTTGGTTGCAGTTTTTTTGTAATCAAGTGATATTTAATCGAATATTTTACCTGAACAATAACTATACAAGCTTGTTGCTTCTCCTTCCCCACCGTAATCAGATATATATAACACCTGCACGGTAATTCGATTACGTTACCAAAGTGGAACCAAACAAAAAGGGTAATCACTCATTCTGCCACCAAATACGATTCCCTTTATGTTTATGTTACTTTAATTTAGCACTGCCCAAACAATATTGTACCATTTTTGTATTACAAAATCCATGTATATACTTACTCTAATTGCTAGTCAAACATTTAGAAGTTTAAATATTGCATAGTTTAATCTCTATATTTTTTTTTGTCAAAAAAAGGAAATTACAGGGGGTCGTTCCAATTTTAGCCGATTGTCTTTCCATCTAAGACATAACAAAGTATATACACAGTTACACACACCAAAAATTCACAAAATGTCAATGCCTGAATTCTACTGCAGAGACTACTACACACACTGTCCCTAACAGATATGCTACATTGAATTAGCGTCCAATTCTGAATTCATTACGCCTGCCGGGTGCCGGCTCCATCGACGACCTACACGACGCCTGATTGAACAGGGCAGGGCACTGTTGATATACTACACTACTCCTTGCCATGCATACCACGCCACCATACCGCGGCCACACCATGCAGAATTGCAGATGCAGCGAAGACAGCGTTGCCCAACATCACCAGTTCACCACGCCCAGCCATCCCCGGCCGTCTATTTGTCCGCCCCGTCCATGTGTCGCGCCACCGCTTCCCCCGCCGGTCGCCATCGCCGGTGATCTAACCTCGCACTATGCCCCGCCGGTCGGGTATATATAGACACCACGGCCACCTGACAGCCTACGCTTCCCATCCCAACCACTGATCGCTCTCCAGCTATTCTCACCTGCACCACTTGGATCTTCTCCTCCTCTGCTAGCTGAACGCACGAGCCACCTGCTGGGTTGCATTAGCAACCTGCTCGATCAGTGGTGGGTACTAGGTAGCTAGTTTGACTACTACTTTGGTAGGTGACCGATCGTCGGATCAGGCATGGCGACCTCGACGATGACGACGGAACAACAGTTCGGCCGCGTCCATGAGGACGGCGAGCGGCAGGACGGTGGTGACCGCGGCGTCGTGGCGAGGGAGGCGGCGAGCAGGCGGGTGTCCCGCCTGGCTGTCGAGGGGGGCGACGCCGACAGCAGCAAGGGCGCCGGCGGGCGTTCCCAGCAGCAGGGCGTCTTGGTCGGCAGGGCAGGGAGGCTACAGGAGGACGCCGCCGGGGCGGCGCGGCGCCGGCGCTCGTTCGGCGGCGCGCGGGCACTGCCGCCGCCGCACGCGTGGCTGGCGATCGAGGACACGAGCGGCGGCAAGAAGCAGCAGTACCACAGCGACCCGGAGGCGGCGACGGCGGCGGAGGAGCAGTGGGCGCGGCTGCTGGGCGCGGCGGGCGCGAGGCAGCAGCTGCGGCGGAGCAGCTTCACGGTGGTGCGGCGCGAGCGCGCGGCGCGGGAGGCGTGGCTGGACCGCGCGTGGGAGATGAAGCGGAGCTGGCACGAGCGCAACGGCGGCGCCCCCGACGCGGACACCCCCGTGGTGGTGGTGGTCGGGAAGGGCGGCGAAGGCGGCGGCTCGGGCGACACCTCGCCGGGCGGCTCCCACCACCAGGCCGGCGCGGTGGGCGGCGGCGGCGTGGCCATGGACGTGGACGAGGTCCGCGCGTGCCGCGACCTCGGGCTGGAGCTCCCCTCCGACTGCACCGTGGAGATCCAGTGCTACGGGCTCACGTCCGGCGGCAGCAGCCCCACCCACACCGCCAGCAGCGGCGGCGCTGACTCCCCCGGCGCCGTATCCAGCCCCGGTACGATCTCGATCGATCGATCTCACCATCATTCATAGGCTAATATACATAGTAAATTAAACAATAATCGCTCGTGTTGTAGACGTGCCTTTAGACGTACGTAGATATGATGCCGCAGATAATATCCGCAGCAAACAAAGGATATAGTAACCCCCCTGCCCCCTGCCATGGCCGGCATGGCAAGCGCGACGACGAGTTCTTTCTCTGCCAGGTCAGCAAGGGCACTAGCTAGCTAGACGAAGACGATGGACTTTATTACTGTGATAATTATGATCACTACTCGAGTTGATGGCTGCTACTCCATCTGCAAATCCATCGTCGATTGCTCCATCGATGACAGCGACGACCACTCCATTTCTCCATGGCGAGCGTCCCCATCCACCAGCTGCTGCTAATCTATATGTCGATTGCTCACTTAATTCTATACCACCTGCCCGGCGAGTCAGCCGTCGCCACGTACATCGTCGTCGCCTCGCTCCATGGATCCCTGCTCTGGTCTCTCTGTTTCTCTCTGTCTGTCACGGTCCGTCAGGATCACCTGCTCATCATGAGATTCATCGACATGATATGATGCATGATCATTACTGATCATGATTAGTTGCGCAACCTAGGTCCTGTTTAGTTCCTCAAAAGTTCTCAAAATTTTCGCATTGCAGACCGTGTCATCTCTCACAGAACACGTTTCCCGATGCAAAAATTTCACCATTTTCACCAAAAATTTCACCAACTAAACGAGGCCCTATGCACGTATCCATCTCGTAGAAATTATGAAAGAAAATATTAATTATAGCATGATAGTGTGTGCTTAGCTGATCTGTTTTTTTTCCTCCCATTTGTGAAATACAGGTGCTGATCCGATGGACGTGAAGGCTCGGCTCAAGGTGTGGGCGCAGGCGGTGGCGCTGGCATCCACCACCCATCTCAGCTCCTGATCATGAGGCTCCATGCCATGCACACAACACATGCCAGCGACCGTGGCAGCAACAAAGCAGCTAGTGATCGAAACAAGCTGGCATGAATTTTTTTTAGCCGTATCATATACATGGGGTTCCCTAGCTAATACGTATGCAGATGTGTGTGCACCGCTGGGTTTTTTTTTTGTTCCTTTTCGTTTTCTTCGTCCCAACGTACTTTAATAGATATACGTATATGCTATATATACGCATACGAGGAATTAATTAAGTAGACATATGTATAAGCGTGTGTGTTGCGTGTACTTCTGCCTACCTACTCTTCCATTTGGAATTTGTAACTTGTGAGCCTTGGGTGTGTGAGAGACATATGTACAAGCGTGTGTCGTGTGTGTAAGAATATAATCAATGTACGTTATGTACGTACCGTACATTTCTAACGACAACTTTTGAGAACTAGTAAAACGTATATACATGATGAGGGTGTTATCGTCCAGGGCAATCACTTGATATCTTGGTCAACGGTGTCCTAGAAAAGCTAGAGAAAATTAGAGGGGGTTGCATTTGCGTTGTGGAAGGGTGCATAGTATTGAGCTGAGAAAAGTGCATATATGGTGAAAAATTAAGCGTAATAACAGTTTTGCACCCTAATTATAGTGATTCACCCCTAGGTGTCCATGACCTCTCCTTCCCCTAAAACCTGATATATGCCGATTATACAATTTCTCACGCTCACGCCTGTATATATACATGTATGGTACCAATTTTGTAGTCCACTTTGGGTTTCCTACCAACTACTAATTTTCAGCCATAAAAAAAATTATATTTGTGGTGCAAAACATATCCAATTTTCTATCACCTAAAAACATACTACTAGTGTATGCTATTACAAGCTACACATAGTCACAACATTTTCTCCTTTGCTCAAAGCACTGCCAAGTGATGTATTATCGGTGTGCTGCACCTTGCAATTTCTATCTATATATGCCACATTGCCACATCCAAAGGATTCATGAATATATAAGCATGCGCATTTAAATGAGCTTGACTGCTAATACACAAATGCTTTGAGGTTGGAAGGGATACGGTTTGCTAAGGAGTGTTCACCTAGCAATTTTATTTATGATGAAGTATCTTAGTAAAATTCTGCACTAAAATCTCAAAAAATACGCATAAATACTCAGCTCAAGCAATTCTTTGAAGAAAAATATATTATCCAACGCAATTGATCAGTTTAGTGTGGTACACTACATTATGCTGATGGCACAAAGCCGCAAGGGAGGGCCTCGCCTAGGAGCACGCCGCCGCCATGGATCCCTGGAGAAGTTTCTTCGACGGTGAATCTAGGCCGGTGGGCGGCGGTGGAAGGAGTGAGTAATGGATTTTCTTTTCACAACTTTTACTTCCAAAATTAGGAACAACAACTTTTGTTCTCAAGTGTTCTTACATTTTTTTTCTCTTTGAAGATTTTTCCTATTGATGTATTTCCAAAAGTTAGGAACACAACTTTCATTCCTAACTTTTGTTCATAATTTAGTTTTCCTTCGAATTTGGTTCCAAAGTTCTATCTATAACTTCTGGTTTTTAAAACATGCTCCTAACTTTGCTTCTATTTTTTTGTTTGAATTTTGTTTCACAAGATTTTTTTTGAAAAGAATATTTTTTCTGTAAACCTTTTGTCTACAAAATTTGTATACAAAGTACATATGCACAAAACTTATGTACATATGTTTTGTTTGTGTATAATAATTTTTCTGAAAAAAAGAACACCCTAGAGGGCGCGAACGTGGGGGCACGCGCGCTAATTACCATCGCCCACACAAATCCTACCTCAATCGGGACCGAAAAGGAAAAGAAATGCCTGTCAGAGGTGCCTGTACATATATATGAATATCTCAGGGGCGTCGTTGAAAATTCCATAGCCAGGCCAACTCGCGATTTCTCTTCCCAACTCCCAAACAGGCAAAACACCCCACAAACCCTTCTCCTCCCCAAAACTCGATCCAACCCAATCCCCGGCGGCGGCGGCGGCGATGGCGGCCGTGACCAACGCCGACGTGGAGGTGGTCGACTTCGACCTCGATGACGACGACCTCATGGACGAGGATGCCGGGGCGGAGCCCTCGCCGGCCCCCGCCCTCACGTCCCGCCTCCGCTCCACCATCGCGGGCGACGACGCGCCGCGTAGGACCAAGGGCCGCGGCTTCCGCGACGACCCCAACTCCTCGTCCGCCCCCCGCGACTCGCGCTTCGGCGCTGGGGGGCGCGGAGATTTCGACTCGCTCGGCGCCGGTGGTGGCCCGACACCCATTCGATGTACGTCCCCCCCAATCTACTTCTTTCTTTATCTCAAGATCTGGTTCCAAGGATTAGTTTGGAGGCAATTTACTTAGGCAGCTAGGGTTGTTTGATCTGAACTTTATTCGTAGTAGTATGTGTAAGTTACTATGCTCGCTGTCTAGATGTATTGATTCGCTGCGTGATGAGCCGATCTGGGGATTCGAATAGAATGTTTTGTTTTGATCGGTTGTTTACATGGCTGAGTTGCCAATTCTTGTTGCGATGCGGAGAAGATTGAATTTTTTGCTTGCAAGGTGGATGTGAAAGTGGACCTTTTGGGTGATTCTGGTGAATTGTTCCAGTCAAATATAGCTTCTGGCTCCCTGTTTTCCCCTAACTGGTGTTGCTTCTTGAAACATGGACTGATCTGATTGCTCTAGGGTTTGGCTTGGGACAGTTTTTCTGGTTCTGATGACATCGTGTCCTGAGATTATTTCCAATTGAAATATTGCTTGCCTTTACGCACACAATTTGACATTTGACTCTTTGTTGTATTATGTTCTCTGTTTATCTTTTGCTGTCTATTAGTTATCAGTTCTTTCTGAAACTATTGAGGTGGTTGTTTCTTGATGTGAGCCGAAGACTTTGTGGGTCATCAATGCCGATCAGTTTGTTAGCTGTCTATAGATGGGCTGGGGTTATAAAGTTTTTGTAGCTACTATTGGAGCTACTCTCAATCCTGAACATTTTTATAAATCATTATTTGACTTTTGGTTCCTATGAAATCACAACTGAGGTTACTAGTGTGTTCTTTTGTTGTTTCCCTCGCAACCTTTCGATTTGTACCTCATACTTCTCTTTTACCGTTAAAGTACTGTTTAATAGTTCATGAGTTGGAATACGTAGTCCTGAAACTTTCTAGTTCACCATGTGGATTTGAATTCATGGTACCTGCATGATTACATAATTCCTTTTTCTTTTTCTTGTATGGTACACTGATGATGATAATAAGTGGTTTCACTTTGCGCTCATGTGTATTTTGCTCTTTTGATACAGCAATTGAAGGATGGATTGTGCTGGTCACTGGAGTTCATGAAGAAGCTCAAGAAGATGACCTTCACAATGCTTTCCGAGAATTTGGGCAGGTCAGAAACCTGCATTTGAACTTGGATCGTCGTACTGGATTTGTCAAGGTTTGTTTTCTGTTACCTATACTTTCTATGCTTGTTCGGTGCATCACAACATTCCTCATTTTTAATTTGATAACTCTTAACATAATTCCAGAAAGCATTCCTTAATAGCAACTAGAGAATAACTTAGGGTGGAAGCACACCTTTTTGTAATTATATCTGGCCTGGTAAATTAGTTCCTTCACATGTGGTTTCTGTTGTTTAAAATACATGTTCCTTTTCTTTTGCACATTCTCGAGCATTGGTTTTTTACCTTTAGCCCTTTATCTGTGCAGGGGTACGCTTTGATTGAATACGAGAACTTTGAAGAAGCTCAGGCTGCAATAAAAGAACTGGATGGAACTGAGCTTTATTCCCAAATAATAAGTGTTGATTGGGCATTTAACAGCGGTCCTGCTAAGCGCAGAAACACTCAAAAGAGGTATTATTTTTTTGTTTTCCTGTCCAATTTTGGTAGGAAAAACAGATGCTCTTTTCTTTTGTGTTTCCCCCCTTCCATGCCTGCTTTGTTAGTGTTGCTAGACCCTTGTATTAGTAGGGTGGTACAGTTTGCTTCACAATTGCCAATGTTGGTAGGTTGTTCAGAATATCTGAATAAAGGTATGATCTCTAGATCTTGATTTAAGAATGGTAGGAGGTTTCTGAAATTGTCAGAGCTAGTGACACCAGGTATTTACTTGGCTAGCAGACAAGTCAGTTTCACTAATTTTTGAGGTATTGCTATTTACACCAACTTAATATATGAGGTGTGCAAGTTCCAGAACACATTTGGAAATTAGAAAACTATAAACTGACTGGGCTGAAGGTTATTTCCCTTTAAATCTTTTCACTCTTTGCTCTTTAGGAAATTGGTACTAATCATCTAGTACAGAAGGTATCATGCCACTGATTTTTGGGAATCTGGCAAGGTAGCTTAACTGCTTGGCAGCTAGAGGCTCCTGGTCATTTGCACTGTAGTTATTTGGTTAGTAGATTCTTTTGAGTTTGCTTTGCTGGGTCCTTTTTCTTTTTATTTTCAAGTGTTTTCTTACCAACGCCTGACACTTCCAGAAGAGTCATGTTAGGTCTGTCTGTTAAGTTTTTTGTTTGTTTTATTTAAAAAAAGTCTTAAATTTATATTTCCAAGGTAGAGTATTGTTTCCACTGTTACTATCTCCCCTGTCAGCTGATTTGTTGATGCTTAGCCCACCAACAAAATGAAATATTACTGATTTTGTTTGGTACTTCTGTGTTTTTGTCAGGCAACCACGAAGATCTCGTTCAAGGTCCCCCAACAGGAGGAGAAACTGAATTGTATCCTTGGTGTACCATCAGAGTTTGATGGTTGTTAGTTTGCCTGCTGTTTTCAATGTACGATACTTTGTAACTCTTCCTCTGGTCGATGGAGGTTCGTTTAACACTATGTTTGGCATGCCAGTTTGAGATGATTGTAACCGTGTGGATCCTTTGCATCTTTGACTAGTGATGTGTTTGAATTGGATGTTCATGTGTACCTTGCTAAAGTTATGTTAGTTATTGCCTCAACTCTGTTGATCTGAAAGGGATGATTTCAACCTTAGTGTACTGTGTCGTCACAGCGGTCCAAGTTGCAGTAGTATTGTCATTGGCTTAATGGCTTACTCCGCCACCGTCCCCGGCTCCCAACAAAGGGCTTCCAACTTCTCTAGCTGTCACTGTCAGGCAACCACGAAGATCTCGTTCAAGGTCCCCCAACAGGAGGAGAAACTGAATTGTTTCCTTGGTGTACCATCAGAGTTTGGTGGTTGTTAGTTTGCCTGCTGTTTTCAATGTAAGATACTTTGTAACTCTTCCTCTGGTCGATGGAGGTTCGTTTAACACTATGATTGGCATGCCAGTTTGAGATGATTTTGAGATGATTGTAACCGTGTGGATCCTTTGCATCTTTGACTAGTGATGTGTTTGAATTGGATGTTCATGTGCACCTTGCTAAAGTTATGTTCGTTATTGCCTCAACTCCGTTGATCTGAAAGGGATGATTTCAACCTTAGTGTACTGTGTCGTCACTGCGGTCCAAGTTGCAGTAGTATTGTCATTGGCTTAATGGCTTCCTCCGACACCGTCCCCGGCTCCCAACAAAGGGGTTCCAACTAGCTTTAAAAGTGAAGTCTGTTTGGTAGAGTTTTGACTTTTGAGCCGCGCGAGGAGCCGGAACGTGAGCCCAACAAACCAAAGGGAACTATGACATTTGAATCTTGGACTGAAATTATTCCGTGATTCAGTGATGCATACAAAGAAGTTTTACATTTCCCTGCGTGTCTTCCAAAGTTTTGGAAGTGCGATCTTTTCAAAACTCTCACCATATAATTGAAATGTTTAACACACCAATGCATTCCCCTTCATTTCTACAAAATGAAATCAGAATCATTCCAGGATGGGAATGAATCATATGCAACCGAACAAGGCCCAGCAGGATTACCGTTAACAGTTCACAACAACATTCAGCAACAGGCACTCGATGGCCCCAGGTGATGATGCACACCTTCGAAGCCACTTCATTTGCCTGACGCGTTTTCCTTGGACGACCCACGGCAGGAAGCCAGCACCTCCGTGCAGCGTTCCTGTCCCACCTGTGTGCGCTCCATGAGGTAATCGAGTTTGGCTTGAAGCTTGTCCAACTTGTATAGAAACTCGTTGGCACCATCAACATCAGCCTCAGCTACTGTCAGGGGCCACTCCTGCTCTTGCTTGATTGAGATTCCAATGCCCGGTTCTTGCTTGACTGTAACTCCGGTGCTTGCAGGTTGGTTGCTGGCTGCGGCAGATTGAGTGCCATGGCTGGTGCCAGGTGGTTTGGATGTCGAACTGAGCTTCTGGTTCTCCGCGGATGGAATAATTTCATCCTCTTGAGCTTTTGGGCTGGAACTGGAAGCACTGTTTTGTTGGTTGCTGGTTGCAGCAGATTGAGTGCCATGGCTGGTGCCAGGTGGTTTGGATGTCGAACTGAGCTTCTGGTTCTCCGCGGATGGAATAATTTCATCCTCTTGAGCTTTTGGGCTGGAACTGGAAGCACTGTTTTTGGACGATGGAGGTGCCATGACAACAGGACCTCCTTGAGACATATTCGAAGCTCTGCATCCTGATTGCTGCACACCCCCACCATTATCACCATATTCATCATCTGACGATGACTCTTCATCTGAGGTGCTCTTCTCTGATTCTGCAAACATTCATAGACATCACTAAACATGGCACCTCTGAATCTCTGATAGAACATAGTAATACACAAAATGTACAGGAAGTGGCATCATTATCAAGTTCTATATTTTGTTTTTCGCATATTATCATACAAGCACAGTAAGAAGGAAAAAAAAACTGAGACTCAGAACAGCCTCATAAAGAGGTTTGATTTCAATTTTGAGCACCCAAGTTTTCATAAATGGTAATTTCTATTTTAAAACTGAGACCCAGAACAGATAAAGAGGTTTGATTTCAATTTTGAGCACCCAAGTTTGATTCCTTCTGAGGAATTTATTCTTCAGATTGCTCAAAATACACATATAGAAAAGATGAAATGCAACATGGTTTGTATTAATCATCTCATAGTGTACAGAGCTCATTGTAAGCAACAGAAACTCCTATAGTTCTTATAGTGTACAGAGGCTCATAATGCTCTATTAAATCCTATGGGTAATTCACCAAAACCATAATGGCTTTATTAGATCTATGCTCAACCATCACAGTAACATATACACAAGAGAATAATAGTACCAGATTTAGAATGTTGAAGTAGACGAGCAGCATGCCAGCATTTCCTTTTTGCCTGGTAACATTAAAAATAAACATATTATTAGATGGATACAAATATTCTAGACAATAAGTTGGGCTTCAACTGCATTTCGTCATAATATACAGTAAATACTTCCCAGAAAAGTTATCATAAATCACCTCTACTCATATTCTAGCATTTAAATACATCAAAGCTTAACAAAAGAATTTGCAATCCATTGGTTACCTTTGAAAGAGGTACAGTCCAACCTTTTGTTAGGGACCACTCAAGAGTAGGCCTCAGTTCATTACGATTAGCACGATAACATAAGCCTTCACCTATGGGAGGCGGCGGTAGCTTTATCTGTAGACAGAGGTTCAATATGATTCGAATTATTTAAATTATTATATAAGTAGCTGGTTATAAATCTTGGCTAAGAAACCAAAAAGCATGAAAACATGATGATCAAACAATAAATATTTACTTGTTACTACAAAGCAACCAAAAATGGATCCTCAAAATACAATGCAGCAACCTAACTATTCTAGCCAATATGTTCATATTGCACACCTTTGCAGAAGTACTACAAATGGTGATTTTGTTCGGAAACTTGATAAATTCAAATGTGCATGTAAATAAAGAACAAACATTGCGTGTTAAATTTTTCACACATTCATTCTTGAATGCCACATTATGTGAAAAAAGTTTAACAAGAACTGAACTGTTTCATATGAAATTCCTAATCCATACAGCTTCCAAAGATGCGTTTTACGACCTTGATATATACACTCACCTGCTAAGCGACCCAATGTTATCAATTAAAACTGCCCACTCTGCTGACCAAGGAACACATAGATCACATCTTGCTACACAGTAAACAAGGCAGGGACACTTTAGACATCCATATGGTTTTCTTATCTTGACGTCCTATGATATCAAGGAAAGAAAAAAACTTTTTTGCAGTTCTAAAACATTGAATGAAAAGGAAAAGAATAGCAGATTAACTAGTTGGACATGCATAGGCTAAAATGCTAAATCATATTTATTACACAATACATGTACATGGGAATAACACACAAATTCCTGAGGGCAACATGTAATTTCTAGTAACATGGTTAGCTCATAAATGCTTACCTCGACCATATTTTTGTTGAGTAACTTTGTAATTGTTCCAGACCAAAAACAGCCTGTAGTGAACCAATCAACCAGATCACCTACTTTCCAGGCTTCATCAACAATTGCTGTGACATCACTATTTGGGAACTGCTCAGGAACTTCATGTCCATAATACCATTGAGGAAAAGAAGGCCTTAGCATGAGTTGAGCACTCTCTCTTGAATTTTGATTGGAGCTTGTTGGGTTCTCTTCAAAGACCCTAACCCATTCCTTATCTGCAAGGAAACAGCAATGTTGAGGGGTTGAGGGGGGAACATGAGGTGCTTATAACTAATGACTAATGTTATTCATAAGCTCTTTCCAACAGAAGGGGACTAGAAGTTCTTTTCAACAATAGATGCCGAAGTGTACAAGTGCTTGTGGCCTTTGTGTTCATCTAAAGCTTTCTTCTAATCTAAGCAGCATGGATACGAATACGTATCGAAAGGATATGGATACACGTCAATTTTTTTGCAAAATTCAAGGGAAAAGGGGTGTATTGGAGTATCGGATACGGATACGTATCGGATACGTAATACTGTAAGCTTCTGTATATTGATTGGTTCACAGGCGAACACTAATTGAGGAGGTTTAAGGCTAATAACTAACACAGGATACTAAGCACTAGCACAAGATACTAAGCAGCACTGCACAGGATACTAAGCAGGTGCATACATACTAGAGATATAAGTGTAGTCTAACACGCCCCCGCAGTCGAATCGTCTGGTGCCCAGACATTAAGACTGGAACGAAACTCCGTGAAGACTGAAGTGGGCAGCCCTTTGGTGAAGATGTCGGCGAACTGAGAGGTCGTCGGAACGTGAAGAACACGGACATCACCAAGAGCAACCCGTTCCCGAACAAAATGGAGATCGATTTCCACATGATTAGTTCGTTGATGCTGAACAGGATTCTTGCACATGTAGATGGCGCTGACATTGTCACAGTACACAAGAGTTGTTTTGCGTAAGGGAGTGTGAAGCTCAGACAGCAACTGTTGTAACCAAGTGGCTTCAGCAACAGCATTGGCGACTGCCCTATATTCAGCTTCAGCACTTGAACGGGAAACTGTGTTCTGGCGCTTAGAAGACCATGAAATGAGGCTGTCACCGAGAAAAACAGCATAGCCAGAGGTTGATCTTCGTGTGACAGGCAGCCAGCCCAATCGGCGTCAAAGTAGACAATCAGTTCTTGCTGAGAAGAAGGGCGAATGAGCAGACCCATATGAAGTGTGCCACGGACATAGCGCAGGATGCGCTTTAAGGCGGCCAAGTGAGGTTCCCTTGGATCATGCATATGAAGGCAAATTTGCTGGACGGCGTAGGAGAGATCCGGCCGAGTGAATGTGAGATACTGTAATGCACCGGCAAGGCTGCGGAAATCAGTAGAAGCAGTGACCGGATTACCATCAGCAGGCAGCTTGGGATTCAGGTCAACAGGAGTAGTGCAAGACTTGCAGTCTGTCATCCCGGCACGGTCAAGTATTTCTAGCATATACTGACGCTGGGAGAGAAATAAGCCATGGGGAGTGTGCTGAACATGCATGCCAAGAAAAGTGATGCAACTGACCAAGATCTTTCAGAGAGAATTCATGTTGAAGGGCACTGATGATCCTCTGAAGCAGGGCCGAGGAGGATGTCGTGAGAACGATGTCGTCAACATATAGCAAGAGGTAAACTGTGTCTGCTCCGGAGTGATAAATGAACAACGAAGAATCTGTCTTGGCCTCAATGAAACCAAGCTTCAGAAGAAAGGAGGCAAAGCGGTTGTACCATGCGCGTGGAGCTTGCTTCAGGCCGTAAAGGGACCGATTGAGACGGCAGACAAAATCTGGGTGGTCTGAATCCTCAAAGCCAGAAGGTTGTGCACAGAACACAGTTTCAGACAAAGTACCTTGAAGGAAGGCGTTGTTGACATCCAGTTGATGAATTGGCCAAGCACGTGAGAGAGCCAAAGACAACACAGTGCGGACGGTTGCCGGCTTCACAACGGGACTGAAGGTCTCAGCAAAATCGACGCCGGGGCGCTGGGTGAAGCCGCGAAGAACTCATCTGGCCTTATATCGCTCCAGGGAGCCATCAGCCTTGAATTTGTGCTTGAAGACCCATTTTCCTTTCACCACATTAGAACGAGGTGACCGGGGAAGATCCCAGGTGTTGTTGGCGAGGGGGGCAGAGTACTCAGCCTCCATGGCCGCGCGCCAGTTCGGGTCAGCAAGAGCGGCCCGGTAGGTGCGAGGGATCGAGGACAACGGCGCAGTCTGGAAGAGAGCGGGCATACGGATGCCGCGCTTGCCGCGAGTCCGCATGGCATGCCTGTTCTCGACGGGCGGCACAGGAACGGCTCCAGCAGGAAGAGAGGGCAGAGGTGTTGGGGACGAGCCTGATGCCGGGGCGGGTCCGGACGCCGGTGAGACAGGGGCTCCAACGGGCGGCGGAGGAGCCGAGCTCGAGGTGGGTGGAGCGCCGCGGGCTGTCGAAGCAGGTGCGGACGCAGTGGGGTCGCCGAGGGCCACCGTGGCAGGAGCCGATGTGGTGGAGCCGCAGGCTGGGGGGTGGAAGAGAGAGTACCAACATCGGAGGCCACATGATTTGTGGCACCAGTGTCAAAATACCAGTCATGTTAGGGGGTTGCTGGAGTTGAAGCGTCTGAAACTGGGCAGCCAATGCCTGTTGGTCCCAGCCATTGCTGTAGAGGCTGGCGGCGGTGGGAGGGGGAGGGCCCAACGGTGAAGTGGGAGCTGGGACACCCCACTGGCCAGCCCACGGACCAGGCAGCCCAGCGACGAAGGCGTGAGGGGGCTGGGCCGGCCCAGCAGACGGTGGGCGAGGCAGGCCGCGGGGCCCAGGCCACATATGGATGGAGCCCGTCCAGGGATTCTGGTAACTGGGCCAAAAACCACCAGCTCCGGAGCTCTGGCCGCCAGGCAGAGTCGAAGCAGAGGAGGAGGTGGAGCTGCCGCCGGCGGGCCGGCCGCCGGCATTCCCGGTGCCGGGGCCGCCCCCGGAGTTGTTGCCGCCGTTCCCGTGTTTCTTGCCGCCGCGCTTCCCACGCCGAGAAGAGCCCCCAGAGGAGAATCCCGGGGCGCCCTGCTGGTGCGGCGGGGGAGCGCCATTGGAGGCGCCCTTGCCTCCGGTGGAACTGGAGAGGAGGGCGGTGGCGGGGGTGGTCTTGGCCATGGACAGTTCCTCAATTTGAAGCTCGGCACGGACCTGCAAGAAGCTAGGCAGGGGGTTGGTGCGGCGAAGGTGAAGTCCAATGGCGGCGAACCGTTCGTTGAGGCCGCGGATGAGGTTGAGGACGAGGGTGCGGTCGGAGACGGGTTCGCCGAGGTCGCGGAGGTCCTGTGCCTTGCGCTTGTACTGCCGGCAATAGTCAGCGACGGAGAGGTCACCTTGGCAGAAGGTCCGGAAGTCGGTGTCGGTGTACAGGGCGCGCGTGGCTTGATTCCCGAGAAATTGGGACTCGATGGCAAGCTAGATGTCGCGGGCGGAGGCGCGGTGCTCAGAGACGGTGTCGGCGAGGTCGTCGGAGATGGTGCCGAAGAGCCAGGTTCGCACGACACATTCCATGCGGACCCAGTCGGCGGAGGTGGGAACAGCGGTGTCCGAGAGGACATGGCACTCCAGGGAGTACCGCCCAAGGGTGAGGAGGAAGGACTCACGCCACCGAGCGTAGAAGGTGGACGTGCCGTCGAGGCGGAGCGGGATGAGCAGGCGAATGTTCTGCACCGAGGCCGCCTGGGCGTGGAGGTTGAGAAGCGCGGTGGCCTCGTGCTGGGCAACGGCGTCGAAGACGGCCTCGTTGTCGATGGTGGCGAAGGAGGCGTCGTCGTCGTCGTCGTCGTGGACGGAGGGGGAAGATTGGCCGCAGCGCGTTCCTGCGCGGCACGGTCAAGTGCGGCGCGAAGGCGAGCATCGGCCACATCGCGGTCTGCCTGCGCCGTGGCGGCCTCGCGTTCTGCGTCGACCGCACGGGCGAGTGCAGCGTCGCGGGCGGCCTGGCGAGAGCGGGAGTCGGCGGGCGTCATCGGCAGGCCATCAGGGTGAAGGTCGGCGGCGGCCGCGGCGTTGATGCCGTCGTCGGCCATGGGCAGCGTCGGGGGGGACGCGCGGGAGCAGCGCCGGAGCGGCGCGCTGGAGCAGCGCCGGGGCGGAAGGAACGGCCTGGGTGAGAACCTAGGCCTCTGATACCATGTAAGCTTCTGTATATTGATTGATAGATGGGATTACAGAGGGGTTACAGATATATAGGCTGAGAAGCCAAAGGGTTCACAGGCGAACACTAATTGAGGAGGTTTAAGGCTAATAACTAACACAGGATACTAAGCACTAGCACAAGATACTAAGCAGGTGCATACATACTTAAGAGAGATATAAGTGTAGTCTAACAAATACGGGGTCATGTTGAAGTATCGGGGTATCGTAGCTTCTAATTATTAGGTAGGTTGTACATGAAACAAAGCTACAGATAGATCTATATGAAAGATTAACAATTTTAGCATCACTCTTGAAACATACAAAACTGTTGCTTAAGACAAGAGAGCTAAGATAAAGCATTGCTTACCTTGTTCTGTATCATAGTCAGTATACTCCAAGTAATACTCCAGATATCGAGCAGAACCGTTGAGACGCATATCATGTATCTGAAAATCAGCTGCATTTAATTAATCCCCACGCTCCACTTTTGTCCATCAAACATGAATAAAGATTCATCTATGATTCATGGCATAGTGAAACAATCTAGAAAATAATGTTTAATTTGTGCTCTTTCCTCGCAGCAAGCCAGCAATAGGTACTTTACCTCCAATTTAATAGGGAAACCAGAATACTAATGTTTTTTCTATTTTTTATACTTATTTAGATATTTATTAATTATATCTGGCATGGTCCATTCAATTTCATCTAGAACTTTACGATCATTAAATTAGTAATGTAGGTTCTTTTCTTTTTACCAATAGACATAGTAATTTTAGATTATTTTCTAGATCTTTTAACAGGAACTGTAACCCACTACTGTTGCACATTCACATGACCCCTGAGTGTGATCGGCGTGAGAGATGACAAGCTAGTTGCTTTTATTAGGGATATGTGTGTGCGGGGTGGGATATTATTTGGAACAGGGTGTGCTCTCTCTCTCCCTGTGAACATATATCACAGGAAAAAGGCTGGCCCAGGGGTAGGCGGCATGGCAACGCAGCACTGCCGACCACAGGTGGTGGGAGGAGGCCGGGCCTGGGCATTGTAGCGGCGGAGTTAGGAAAGGGCAGTGAGGTAGTGGTGGTGGGTGGATGGAAGGCAGATTGGCAACGAGTGGTGGTAGCCTGGTAGGGACTAGGGAGAAGGTCGCACAACAGGTTATCTAAACACTAAGGTACTCCCTCCATTTTCAATTTTAAGGCGCATGGATGAGTAGCGGAAAGCCCAAGGAAGAGGCTAGCTGTGTGCATCAGCATTAATTTGGTGCACCGATTGTAGCGCATGCAGTGTATTAAATGGATGAGTAGCGCATGCAATTGGTGGAGCAGGCTTGCATGCATGGATCGTTCGGTTTCCTAGGGGTGATTAATTGCTTCATTGCTTGGGTAATGAGAATGGTAAGTACCAAGTTGGCGCCCCCTATTTTGTTAGTAAAAACCAAAAACTATGATACGCCTTGTATATGAAAACGGAGGAAGTAATAGATTTCATTGCCCTACTTTTGTGCGGGAGACATGAAACAAAACATAGGTGTTCATTTGTGATTCATGAGATGCACGAAAAGACAATGAAAATCATGTTATACTATCTCGTGGTAATATGAAATTCAGAGGAGAGAGAACTTGAAAACCAACAGTTTAAACATACTAAAATAAATCCAAACAAGACATGATATCTGAACACATCTAAGAAAAGGCAAGGTAAAAAGGCCTGACCTTGCAGCGAAACCACGCACCCCTGAAACCGATCAGGAAGGACTTGAGCTCCGCGAGATCTCCAATCTTGAACGGAAGTACCAGATCCATCGCCAGCTACCAATCTAGGGGCATGAACAGCATATATGTAAACAGTACCAGAAATTGAAGTAGTACAACAGTAGCCATATGGATCCAGTTTCAAGATCTTGTTTGGTTGGAAACCTGGATAAGTTGCCTGGGTGAAACCGTTGCCTAGGGATGGCCTGAGAACTTGATCAATATTTTCCAGAGGATACAAATGCTATATAGCCGGCTATATCCTCAGATAGCTGCATCTAGTGATTTAACAAAAATACATGTCAAAATTAAGATGTCAGTGGATTATGGGCTTAAACATTTAACCACAAAGAATCATGTTAAGAGCTTAAACACAAAATTCAGTTGAGTAGAAAGGAGGAAATCTTCTATCTATCTAATAAATCAATTGCCTGATCTGATTGACCGACATTTGAGAGCAGCAAAAAGGAAGCCGTAGAACAGAGGAGAGAGGACATAGGAGAAGAAGAAAAGTTGCTTGCCTGTTGCTCCGGCTCAAAGTTCAGTTGAGCAGGAAGGAGGAAATCTTCTATCTATCCAATAAATCAATTGCTAATCTGATTGCCCGACATTTGAAAGCAGCTAAGGAAGCCGTAGAACAGAGGGGAGAGAGAGAGGACATAGGAGACAAAGAAAAGTTGCTTGCCTCTTGGTCCGGCCGCTGGGACATGGATCAAAACTATCGGACTTCGTAGTTCTCAGAAAGTCAGCGGCCAGATCGCTGCTTGTAGTCTCTGCCGCTGCAGCCGCAGCTGGCAGCATAGGTCGCCGCCGGCGCCGCGGGAGAGCTCAGGAGGAGGTAGGGTTACGGCCTTTTTACTCTCGTTTTGGGCTGCCGCATGGTGATAATGAGCCGGCACGAGCTGATTTCGGCCCAAACTTTGCTGCAGCGGATTTATTTAGCCGGCTAATGTTCTAAAAAAAACCCGGCTGGATCGCCGGCTTTCGCTGCTATTAGGGCACACATCGTAAGAAAATCATCTATAGAAACTATCTTCTCCAATAAAGATGTCTTCAAGTAATAATTGCTTTTCTTACTCTCTCTCTCAACTCTATCTTTTTTCTCCAATGAAAGAGTGACATTAGTCCCCTAGAAACTAGTATTATCTCCTCAATGACAGTTTGATGGCTCCTTGGTGCATTGGATGAAAAGTAGACATGATTTCTTCATGAATTCTATAAATTTAACTCTCTTTCTATGAATTCTACTCTCTTTTTCCATTAATTAGGCTGCTACATTAATATTTTGCTTAGTTGGTAAGCTATTTAATAAAAACTAGGTGACTCCCCGCGCGTTGCTGCGGGATTTGAGAGAGCTTTTCGATAAATGTTAAAAAGTTATGTGAGCAACCTATTGGACTTTTACTCTCCCTGATATCCATTCTATTTATTCTTACAATTGCAAACATGGGACGTGAAGGTCGTGTGAAACTGGAAGAAATAAAATAAGGGAAAAACTGATGGATAGCCGAAAGTAAAAATGTTTACGAAACAATTAATCATCAAAAATTAACATAGTGAGGATAATTGTACGCTTGAAAATGCTAATAAAATCCGAGCATTGTTTGTTACCTGAATGACTCAAGAAGCCCAATACTCTTGCTATTTCCAGAGGAGAGATCAATTTATATGAACCTATATAGACATGCAGAGAAAATTCATAATGTTTTATGCAAGAGTTTCCAAGTGGCAATAAATTAAACAGGTTGAGTGCACAAAACTCAATTTATATAAACCTACATATTTGCACAGATATTCAGAATGATCTATGCAAGAGTTACTTAGAGACAATAGATAAAACAGGATGGATGCATGAAACCATGGGCAAATTTGAAACATCATTACATCAATAATGCATAAAATAATTGATTGAAGAACCTAAGTGAATCGAAAGGAGCTGAATGACATATCTCACCAGTAGGGTGCCCAATGGAGTGCGATGTGGTGACCACCAGAATCTGTTGTAGATAAAATAAACTGTCAGCGACATCACAAAGAATGACCAAAAAACTGTCAGACCACTGAATTTCCTCCCTCCCGGCTGCTCCTATCACACCAAAACTCGGGAGCATGAAGAACCTGTTGATTTTTTGCATCCCAGGCTGGTTCATCCTCCTGTCTCCCGGCTGCTCCTATGATCCTATCCCAGCGATCCTTTCTCTTTAAAGAAGCCTTCACCATGATGACTGGACGGTGAGGGAGTTGCGCAGCCGTGTTTAGTAAAGAAGAGGCAGTCCCTTGGACTGCTGCAGAATTGGATGGCGAGGGTGGGTGGGCGACTGGGCGTCCTTTGAACTGGATGGCGTTGGAGTTGAGCGGCTGTTGATGAGAGGCCCTTCGATCAAGTGCCATGCCGGTTCAGCTACTCTGTACAGCTACTAGTTGACTTGCTGCTTTGCTGCGTGTAATTAAAGAACATGAAAGCTAAATGGAGGTGACCTGCTGCTTTGCTGCGTGTAACTAATGAACTGGAAATTAAAGCTAAGTGGAGGTGCCGGTTCAGATGCTTTGTTGCTTCTGAGAGTAATTAAAGAAGCTAAGTGGTGGAAAGCTGACGTAGATGCTTGAGGTTTGAGAGAAATCCTGTTGGGACTTGTAGTGGCTACCGATTATATAGTTGTTATAGATAGATAGATAGATTGAAACTATCATTAATACTTCATTGAGAGTGCCACAGCGGAAAATAAAGTTTATAGCGCTAAAAGCAAAGCATTCTAGGCTCCTAGCCCGGGAACATTGATAGCGTGAAAGAAGAAAGTGCACTTTCAAAGCTAGAAAACGCAAAGCAGCAAGATACGCTTTCGCCAGACGTAGACATCTCCTCAACCTTTCCCGTGACCTTCTTGCCGGTCTGAAAAGAGACGAGGGGCCGAGCATCCTGGTCAGGTCTCTCGTAGTGGCTCATGGATCCTCTCAGAGATACCCGACGGGCGCCGAGCAGCAGAAGGATAATGGGTTGCATCGGTCGCACGCCTGCAAGCGAGGGCAGTCGCCATGGTAGCGGTGAGCTGCCTGGCACAGGCAAGCAGATCCCCTGCATTTCTCCACCCCGCAGGCAATTTCCTCTCCAGGGCTCCATCCAACCAAACGAGAGATCCCCGGTTCTAATCCAAATCGATTTGGGGCGCGCGAGGGAACAAACTAATCGAGTGAAGTCAAAGGCAACAATCGGAAAAGCCGTGCGACGAGTGGGGGCGGGCCGGGGGCGTACCTGGAGAGAGGGCAAGCAATCGATCAGAGTTGATGCGGAGGCGCGGCGGATCGCCGGCGGCAGCCCCGGCGACGGTGGTCGCCCCCGTCTCGTCCCTCTCCGATGGCGCGGCACTAGTGTGCATGCGGGGGAGGAATTCAGATGTTGGAGCCGTGGGAGGAGGAGGACTAGGAAAATTATTTTTTTAACCCTAAATCTGTGCGGGCCAGGCCTACTAATGAGGACAAGAAACAAACGGGGCGGGCCATTTCGGGGCCAGAAATCGAACTGGGCCAAGTGAACGATAATAAAGTAAAGCAGCAATCGACGGTGGTGCGCCAGGGACCAGCACGATCGATTCGAGTGGAGATGCCACGGAGGTCCCATGCACCGATGCGCGCATATATTTATTCAGACACATTCCTTTAATTTTTACACGTGCTGTGCTCAAGCACTGCGCACTTGCGCACTGAACGCCTGTCGCCACAGGTATAGCTGCAGCTGCACGTAGCCACGTACTGCATTACGGGAAAACTTGGTTGAAAGGGTTGAGATATGATCGTAATTAGAAAATTCGGGTTTGATTTTTGTTTTAACGAATTTACAAGATTGGTTTAAAAAAATTCATCTCGTCGGTGAGGTCGGGGTTCGAAGATTTTCTAAACCGGGATTAGATTTACTTCTCTTAATGAAAACTGTGAGACGGTCTTAACCCCACCGACTTAGTTTTTGAGAAAACTTGAATTTGCCTTCCACCTCAACCTTTGTCGTGCGTTTTTTTTTTTGCGCACGACAAATTTATTTTTTTGCCGTGTGTTTTTTGACGCACGGCAAACTTATGAATTTACAATGCGCTTTCTTTTTTGGGCATAGCAAAGTATTTTTCCCCCACCGGCCGATATTATCCGCTGCAACAGTTAGTTACGAAGTAGGGAAAAGAAATTAAAAAATGTTTGTCGTGCGCCGAGGATCTCTGGCGCACGGCAAAGTATGTGTTTGTTGTGCGCCGCAGACCCCTAGCGCACGACAAAGAGGGGCATCCGGGGCCCTCCCTGTCGTTTCCCAGAGGGCGCTTGGGGCAACTCATACTTATATTTATCTTTTATACTCTAAATTTTTTTTCCACTCCACACACAATATGTGGTACTTCAAGTTAAAATTTGCTACAATTTTGAGATCATTTGCTATATTTAACTAATTAATTGCACTTCAAGTAATTTTTTTTGAATCAAGTCAAATATGAACCGCAAGTGATACAAATAATACAATAAAGTGAATGCAAAAATGTTGTTCATGTTATTTAGCTCAGCTTAAGACCTTTCTCGTGAAATTAAAAGAAATTTCGAACATCTTGACTAGGAAACACGACCACGACCGTGTGTCTGAATGATTTTAAAATTCTAAAAAATGCAAATGAAGTCTAAAAAATACGAGATTTGTTAATATCTCATGTATCATATGTGAAGATTGTGGTAAAAAAATTGAGTGAGTTTCGTAATTTTATCAGGTACAATGTTTACAAATGGAAACATCTCCGCAGAAGAATCAAGAGACTCGAGAAGGATACGGTTAGGTTTGGATTAAATGTGATGATCAAATTGGAATTTGAATTTGAAATGTTTTCTATAGGCAATAGTCAATATAATTTGTTCTGTGTAAAATTTTGAGATTTTTTGAAGCCATTTGATAATTTTAGTGTTGTTCTATTTGAAATTTGGATTTGATTAAATAGGTCTTTGCAGTGCGTCTTCATTTCAGCGCACGGTAAAGAGGTGTCTTTGTCGTGTGCCTTAGGTAGGCGCACGACAAAGAGGATGTTGACGGTCGATTTTCGTCAACCAAGAACACTTGTTACATTATGGTTTGAACTTTATTTTGGAATCCGTCACTAGGCATACTAATGATGTAACAAGTTCACCGTTGCATGTGCATTTCGGAGTATAATGATTTTGCAGGAAATTATGCACTTAATGAGAGAAGATGCACCTAGTTTGGAGGAAGTTTTGCGAGTCAATCAAGGAGCTCCGACCGAGTGCGAACTTGCTTCCAAAGGTGGGAAGGACCGATGTGCTTCAATGAGTATTCCCGAGGACTGAGATGAAAGATCGGAAGTTCATGCGAGAGACCCCCTAACTTGGTCGCGAGGATAACGACGTCGAAAGTCCACATCCGAAAGAGTAAAAAGCCCAAAATGCAAAAGACGACATGTGGTGCAAAATGGGCCGAAATCGGGTTGAGGAGGGCCCAGGCTGGCCGGCCTAGGCCGGCCGGCCCACCCCCATTTGGCGTCGGTTCGTGGCCCCTTTCTTCGGTGTCAAGTTCGTGGAACCCTAAAAGCCTGCCGGAGCTGCCATTCACGAAGGACGAATAGAGAAGCCTCGGAGATCGACCATAAGGGAGAGAGTCGATCGAGAGAGAGAGAGCGTTCGGGAGAAATCATTGCCGAGGCCAATGGAGGTTGCCACGAGGAAGGAGGACGCCGAGGCCCTGCCACAGCGTTGCCGGAGTTGAAGGACAACGAAGATCGAACTTCATCGGAGCCGTCTACCATGTTCAACGGTGCCATGCCTAGCGTCTTGATGGGGGTAAATTTACCGTTTGTCCATGGAGTTGTAATAGATCTTGATGTGTAGTCACCTACTCTTGTTTGGATCATAATTAATCGTTCCTTTGTTGATGATGCTTAATGTTTAAGGTTAGCTACCGTGCTTTCGGGGTTGCTCCCGTAGATCGCCTCAACATACTGTGTTCATCTAGGCTTAGTACAGACTATCTTCGCGTAGTGACATGTACGAGGGAAGGGAAACAGCTAAACCTTTGGCCACATGCTTAGATAGATTGGATCGGATTTTATCATGTTTTGGGCATACGTTCTTCATACTTGTGCACCTCTTATCTCTCTTTAACGTAGTTTAGATTGTTTTATTAGTTTGTCTTTAGTTTATAGATTAATCTCTCTTTCATAGGCTTCGATCAACTAGATTAGTGCTAGGTTAAACGCTAGCAATTCCCTTACTCCGTGGATTGACAGGAACATTGGGACTCTCCTAAGTGAAAAAGGCTACAAGCGATCTGTACGCTTGCGGTGAACCTTGACACGTTATTGAACTGTCAACAGAGGACAACAAAAAATCATCTTCTACACTTCAATTTTTCTCCAGTCCCTATACAACACGTAGTACTATATGTTAAATTTTGAAGGATTTTTTATTTGTTTGCTATATTTAACTAATTAATTACATTTCAAGTATTTTTTTAATCAAAACAAATTAGAACTGCAAATGATTCAAAATTTCAAATAATAGAATAAAATGGGGAAAAATTAATATTCATGTTATCTAGCCTAATTTAAGACCTTTCCTAAGAAATCAAAAGAAATTTCGAACATGTTGACCACGAAACATGATCATGACTGTGTGTCTGAAAGATTTTAAAATTCTAAAAAAATGCAAATGAAGTCCGAAAATTATGATATTTGTCAATATCTCATAATATGATATGTGAATACTGTAGTAAAAAAATTGAGTAAGTTTCACACATTTTGTCACATACAATACTTACAAACAACATCTCAGAAGAAGTTTCATAAAGATGAAAAGGATGCGGTTAGGTTTGGAGTGAAAATGACGGTCAAATTTGAATCTGACTTTGAAAGTTTTTCTACTCTTCACATGCAACATGTTGTACTCCATGTTAAAATTTGGTTTAATTTTGTGTTTGTTTGCTATATTTAACTAATTAAATGCATTTGATGCATTTTTTAAATAATTGTTTTTACCATTAGCCTAATTTTGGACGCACGGCAAAGGCAAATGGGCCAGCCGGCCCATTAGCCCGCCACCCCCTTCTTTCTTCTTCCTCTTTCTATCATCAATTGAGAAGAGATACTGATTTCAATCTATCCGATCCAAGACTGATCGACATCAGCTCGAGAGACAAATTTATTCTCATAAGAGTTTCACCGTGATTGGATCTAATCACGTCAAAATAGAGAAGTAGATGGAGAAATTTATTCCACGACGACAACACTGTCCTTACCTCAATGTCGCCATAAAGAAACCTAATTCTTCATGTGGTCGCTCCAAAAAAGTTGTTGACACCGTAAATGCCGTCACCTCTTTCATTGAAGCCGTCATGGAGAGACACAATCCACTCTACTTCACCATTGGCAGAGAGGAGGAGGGGGAAATAAATCTCACATACCACGAAATGCAATATAGAGCGGAGAAACTCAAACCCTAATCTAATCTTGATGATTATTGATCTTGATGGCTATTGAGAGAGATGGATCCACCTCCCTCCTCAAGCCTCCGACGAGATGACAGACCTTCCTCCTCCATCCTCCGACGAGATCACATAAGTGTGGAGGGAGAAGGATCTCCCTCCCTCATCAAGCTTCCGACAAGATGACATACCTCCCTCCTCCATCCACCGATGATATGACAAAAGTGGAGAGGGAGGAGGACCAAACGATCCTCCTCCAGCCTCCGATGAGCCATCTCTGGCATCTCGTCGGGTCGGAGGATCAGTATATCGAGGATCAACATCTCATCGGAGGACTAAATGATGAGATGACAGAAGTGGGGAGTGAGGAGGACCTCCATCTTCGGCATCTCATCGGGTTGGAGGATCAACATCTCGTCGGAGAACCAAATGATGAGATGACAGAATTGGGAAGGGAGGACCAAATGATCCTCCTCTTGCCTCCGACGAGATGCCATCTCTAGCATCTCGTCGGGTCAGAGGACCAATATCTCTGACGGTAGGCATCTCGTTGTAGGACCAAACACATGGGAGGGAGGAAAGGAAGGAGGACCAAACGATAGATCGGCGAAGTGCTGACGCTGATGGCAGCGGAGGGCGCCAACTCCCGTGCCGCTCTCTGACGACGTGGGGGGCGAGATGCAGCGGCGGTTGCTTTTTTCTGGCTTGCGGGAGTGCAACTCCGCCGCAACTATACATCGCGCTTGCAATGGGAAACATCCCATCGCACTGGTGGGGCCCACCTATCAATTCCTTCTTCCTCCTCTGCCGCCGGCGCCGTCGAGGTTAGGATTTCGGGGCTGCCGGGTTAGGGTTTCGGGTTGCCGGGGTGCTATGTTCGCCGATGGCTATGGAATTGAAGTAGCCGGCCGGGGAAGGTAGGGAAGAGAGGAGGTAGGGAAGCCAGGCGGCGAGGATGGTTGTGGGGCAGACCCACCTATCAATTCCTTCTTTCTCCTCTACCGGTGCCGCCGCCAAGGTTAGGATTTCAGGGCTGTCGGGTTAGGGTTTCGGGTTGCCGGGGTGCTATGTTCGCCGACAGCCATGGAATTGAAGCGACCGGCCGGGGAGGTAGGGAAGCCAGGCGGCAGGGATGGTCGTGGGGTGGGTTTAGGGTTCTAGCGGCGGTCGGGCCAAGTCGGGACGGAGGGGAAGCTCGCCGACGACGGATGGCTGAGTTTCGACAGGGGAATAAAGAGGTCGTTGCGGGCGCGGTAGGATCTCGTCGGAGCTCTGCAACACCGCGGCGGTGGGCGGTGATGGAGGAGGAGAAAGAAGGGCAGACAGGGTAGGTTTGCAAACCATCAACGAAACGACACCTAGATGCGCCCCCGTTCTACTCCACAAAACTAGAGAGCATGCACGGAGGATGGTAAATTTGATGCCACAGAGGTCCATGCACATGCACGACGCATATATTTATTCAGACGCATTCCTTCCATTTTTACACGTGCTGTGCTCAAGCACTGCGGACTGAACGACACGGCTACAGCTGCACCTGCACGTAGCCACGTACTGACCCTACGACTTGACACGCGCGCACAAACGCTGTCACTTCTTTCCCTTCGTTCGACCTGGACACCACAACGGCACACGACATGCTACACAGCAGAAGACTCCCATGGCGACACGCTGACAGCAGCCCAAGCGACGACATGTTGACATCCCGTCGTCGGCGAGGCAGCCCTCGAGCTCCGGTTGCTTCATCCTCGCTCTAGCCATTGACGATGACGCCTCCTGCAAAAATCCAGCTCGACGACGACATGCAGTTAGTATACAGTCTCGGTGTGAATTGTACGTACAGGTATCAAAATACTCTGCGTCTCTGCCACGATGGCGCCCTTGGTGGACGTGTAGTCGATCAGCGTCTTGTTCCCCTTGTACGCGTTCACCGACGACGTGTTGATGACGCTGGCCCCTTCCCGCATGTGCGGCAGCGCGTGCTTGGTCACCAGGAAGTAGGAGTAGATGTTGGTGCGGAACACGCGGTCCAGGTCGGACTCGGTGATGTCGGCCAACGACGGCCGCTCGTACTGCTCCGCGGCGTTGTTCACCAGCACGTCGATGCGGCCGCCGTAGGCGCCGGCCACCTCCTCCACCACGCGGCGGCAGTTCTCCTCGTACCCGAGGTCGGCGGGCACCGCCATCGGGTCGCCGCGGGCGCCCGTGCGGGACTTGATGTCGCGCAGCGCGTGGAGGGTCTCCTCCGCGTCCTTCTCCTCGTGGCCCTTCACGTAGGTGAAGGCCACCGTCGCGCCCTCCAGCGCGAAGCACAGGCACACGGCGCGCCCGATGCCGGAGTCGCCGCCGGTCACCAGCGCCACCTTGTCCTTGAGCTTGCCGGCGGCCTTGTAGCTCTTGATGATGGCCTCCGGGCGAGGGTCCATGGCGTGCTCCTTCCCGGGCTGGGAACCCTTCTCCTGCGGCGGGAACTGCTGCTGGGACGCCATGGCGCGAGCCGGCGACGACGCTCTACCACCACTGGAAGGCCGCGCGGCGGCGAAGGAAGCGAGCGACCTTCTTGTGGCGAGGTCGCGTGGTCGGGGGCTGATGAGCAGATTGGGGAGGAGTGGGTGTCGGGCTGCCGATCTCGGGAGCTGCTGGAGGAGGAGCAGTGCGCGCATGGCACGGTGAGGGAGGCGAGAGGTGGCGGGGAGGGATATAAACAAGCGGGCGACGCCGGCGGGCGTGGGCGCGTGGCCGGGGAGGTGGGAGGACGTGGCGGAAGGCTCGCGTCTGCCGCGCCCACGCGTCTCGTCTGGAGCTCGGAGAAGCGGCAGGACCCGTACGCACGCGTGCGAGTGCTCCGCCGCTTAGCGTCGTACTGGATCTCTCTAGCAGTGTCGCCATCTCACTCCGCTTAAAGTTAGCTTCCACTTCCATCGAGGCTCGACGATACAGATTGGGAATTCCACGAGAAAACAACTGCAGCGAGACCCGTCACCGCTCACTGTTTTTGAAGTTGGGCGCGCAGAGAAGACGAGTACACTGCCGGCCCAAGCCCAATGAAGCAATTGGACGCCTCGACGACGGGCCGGCCCATTGTGAGCCATTTCATCTAAAAAGGTTTGAGAGGTACATATAATAAATAATTTTTTTGCCTTCCTGTAAAAAATATAATAAATAGTTTGGAGGAAAAAGTCTATTTTGCCTTCCTGTCTATCACAAATGTCATCTTTTCTTCCCTCATCTAACCAGAAATCCTTCCTTCCCGAACTCACTGAACGGTACAAATTTTCTTCTGCATGGTCTGATCTTGGTTTTGACATGGACTTGACATGTGGAACCCACATGTCAGTCACACATATCTTCTGCCCACTCTCTTCCACTGGCAGGGTGGCCGTTCAGACTCAGACGTCGAGGTCGTCCCATCTCCTCCCTCCTCCTCTCTCCCGACGGAAGGGGTGCTTGAGCTTCCCTCATAAACCACAGGGTGGGGGACAACGACAAGGTCGAAGGCCACCCCGCGGAGGCAGCGTCGGGGATGAGGCGGAGGACACAACACGGTGGTGAGGGAGAGTGAGGAGGTCAGAGGCCACCTTGGACAGCGACGGCGGAGAGGAGGTCGGAGGACAATTGGCCAGGCCCAGGCAAGGCTGCCTGGGATGGTGACATAGGATGGCGACGCGAGGCAAGGCTGGCCGGGGAGGGGCACAGTGGCGAGAGGAGGTAGAGTCGGGACGCGAACGGCCACCCGTCGGTAGGAGAGAGGGCAGAAGACATGTGAGCCCCACATGACAGTCCCACGTCAAAAACAAACGGGAGAAAGTTTGCAGTAGTTTGGTGAATTCGGGAAGGAACGAAGGATGTGTGGTTTTGTGGATGAGGGAGAAAAGACTGACTTTTGTGATAGATGAAGGAGGCAAAATGGATTTTGCAGTTTTGCACCTTCTAAAAAATGTTGTTTTGCCCTAACCAAAATTTATGATTTTTATAGTATATCTATATAATTTGTTAAAAATAATGTTTGAATATTTTTGGCCCTCTCCTCCGTAAGACAGGTCTGAAATATTTTACCGTTCTCATTCCTGTAGATTATTTAGAACGATAAGATAGGACTGACATTTTATTATTACACATCTTCTCTTACATATAAAGCATGTTATTTTCATGTCAAGTGCAAAAAATAGCAAAATAAATTTGAACACACGCCTCTTAGGTCGGTTGTAAGAACAAGAAAGATAGTGGTTAGTTTGACGGAGATGTGGAAATGTTAACGGTGATTTGCATGAGAGCACGTGCTCTTGAAAGTCTATTGGAATTCAAAGTCTATTTCTACGGTTCGATGGAGATGGCGGGACTGCACATCCGCACCCGGCACAGCATCTTCGAAGTAAAGATTTAAAGAAGATTGATCTCATCGATTCAAAGTTAGAATTTTCCGCACATTACTGATCGTACAAATTAACGAGAAAGGAGGAGAAAACGTAATCAAAAGGAGAGCGCTAGGCGATCAATTTCTCTATCACTGTATGTCGGTGCATACGATCCGGGCTGGGGGCCTGGGGCATATGGTCTCGCGCGGCGGCACGGCCCTGCCTTGGCTACCAGACCGGCCGGGCCTTCCCCGGAACGCGTCACTAACCCTTCAACAACCTCTTCACCTCCGACGCGAACCTGTCCATGGTCGGGCCCGGCAGCACGATCATCGCGGCAACTGCGCCCACTCCGCCGCCGTTCCCGATGTGGACGAAGAAGCTCACACCGAACGGCACCGCCGCCGGGCCGCCGTACACTGGCTCGCCCCACCCGAAGTCGACGCGTTGGAACCCCGCGTGCCGGTTGTCCGACACGAGGAGCAGGTTCGCCATGGCAATATACGGCCGCCCGCGCAGCACCAGCAGGTCGATTGCGGACCGCACGTACTCGGCGGTCACCGCCGCCTTCGTCTCCCGTACCAGTGCCACGGCGTCGCCCAGCGTGCCGGCCAGCAGCTTCCCCGCGGTGGTCACCGCAGCCACGGGCACGCACGCGTTGCCGTAGTAGCCGGCGGGGAGCCCCAGCTCGGGCACGCCCCGGAAGTTGACGATGGATACCACCCGCACCTCCTCGTCCGGCGGGAGATCGAGCGCCGCCGTGCGGGCGCGCCAGAGGGCCGCCGTGAGCGCCTCGAAGGTCGTGGCCTCGAGGTTCGGCAGGAGACCCCGTTTGATCGCGGCGACGTCGTCTGGACCGAAGGTGAAGGTCCGCATGAGACACACGGATTTCCCAGCTCACGGTTTTGATGCGGTCACGGCGTGCGAGGAGATTCGCGCGAGAAGAGAGGAAATTGAATGTTCATGCGGGGTGATTTACAGCGTGGCACTGAGAATCCTTACCAAAAGTCAATGTGTTCACACCAGACTCTGAAACTGCAAACGACGGCGTGGGGCCTGGCCTCCTCGACCGGCAGCGCGCGGAGCGGCCGGACCCGGCCTCCGATGGCGCGCGACTGGCCCGTCCTCCCCGGCCCCTGCTCTCCCCGGGTGGCGCACAGGACGACGACGGCAGAGCTCCTCCAAGACGCGCAGGACGGCGGCGGCGGACAGCTCCACTCCCGTTCGCCTACATCCGGCGCGCCGCCTCGGCCGCGGTAGCTGCACGGCGCACGATCCAGTCCCCATCCCGGCCTCCTCCTCCGGCACCGCAAGTGGCGCAACAGCTCGGCACGCCCGCAGCTGGCGCCGCCGAAGGATTCCGTCGCCTTGTCGTGCTGGGAGCCACGGGGTACCGGGCGCGCACGCCGACGGGAGGGGCCGCGACGTCGGCCGCCTCCTCCGCTCCTGCTCCCGCCCCACGCAGCTTGGGGACAAGCTCAGGCGGCCGGGCGCGCGAGCTCCGCGCTAGGTGGTCGGCGGGGATGAGCTCAGGCGACCGAGCGCGCGGGTTCTAGCTCAGGCGGCCGGTGGGGGCCCGCGCCGGCAGCCTCGGGCATGCGCCTGAGGAGGAAGAAAGGAAAAAATTTGTACCTCCCAACCCACTGACGTGTGGGACCCGCGGTGGCAAACAGTAGGCTAACTGTTGAATCAAATAATGTAACCAATGACATACAACTCACGAAGTAATTTTCAATAGCACAGAGCTCATGAGTTACATTTTCCAGTGGCACAAAGAGAATTTTCTCCAACAGTTTCCATATTTCCCAACTTTTCATTCATCATCGGACGGCAGCCTTGGCGAGATGCTCCCCTGCCGACGTGGTGAGTTCGACATCCGCTAGGCCCGACGATGGTTTGTTTTTCTTTTCTCATTTCTCCTCTAAAACCTTTTTCGGATTCTTGTGCTAATTTTTTCACACATATTTTTTCCAAAAAAAAATCTTCAAAATTTGTTCAAAAGTTGCATAATTGTTTTCATATTTTTTTATAAATCTTGAACCCTAAACTCTACCTTTAAAATCGTAAATCCTAAACCATAAAACCCTAAATCCCAAACCGAAACCTCAAACCTTAAACCTATAACTCTAAACCCTAAACCCTAAAACCCAAATCCTAATTTCAAACCCTAAATCTAAAATCTAAACCCTAAATCCTTAAACCATAAACCTAAACCCCATACCCCAAACCCTAAACTCTAAAATCCTAAACCCTAAACCTCAAAATCCAAAACCCTAGAACCCTAAATCCTAAAAATCCTAAACCTAATCCCTAAACCCTAACTCCAAAAATTACAAAAGTTCGAAAAAAGTATTCAAAATTTTGTAAAAATATTTTGTTCGAAACTTTTTTTGTACCAAGATTTTGTTCCAACTGTTTCTAAAATTTTGCTTTTGTGTGCGCTGTCACGTGGGAGGTTGGACTGGGTGGGTGGGGGACCAACTGATGACCGATGAAAAGAACCTACCGATGCGCTCCACCACGTGGCCACGTAATCCGGCATGTCTTCGTCAGCTTTAATATCAGTACTGTGACGATGCTGCTCGGTACGCATAATAGTCATTCGGTGTCTTAAAAAAATAAGAAGAAAAATTAAATCATGCACTAAAAGATTGAAAAGTTAGATATATAGCATTTAGCTCACATGTCATTGACTCATGTGAACACCACATGCAAGTGAGATAATGATGATATATATCTAGCTTTGCAATCTTTTAATGGTATGAATTCAAAATCTAAAAAAAACATACAAGAAAACAAGAATTAGTCGGATCAATTATGAATTTTGCCTATTTATTTGACATGAATAATACATAACACATTGGCAAACAGGTCACACACCTGTACTACTGTAAATTCTGTAAACACGGACGATTCGTCCCGATCACCACCACCACGGAGGTGGTCACATCAAAACTATATTAATAAAGTCACATCAAAACTAACATCGTTAACTAGAAGTATTAAATGTAGATTAATAAAAACATCTTTAAAAGTTTGCCAAATCATGACATCATTTTTGATTTTTTTTAGGAAAAAACATTCAAAACATAACTCCAACAATTTTTTCATACTAGATGGCAAATTTTGCAAAGGTACGACACAAATATACGTGCGCGTACCCTGTTGACATCAGCGTTCTCCCATGCGCAAAACGTAGAGATGGGAGGGTGAAAAAAATTAAAGAATAAAAAAATTTGTAATGCAAAACCCTATTTAGTTCTCCAAAATTTCGCAAAATTTTCGCATTGCAGACCGTACTATCTCTCACAGAACACGTTTCTCGATGAAAAATTTCACCACTTTCAAAAAAAAATTCACCAACTAAACGCTTAGCGTGACTTCGTGAGACGAACAACAGCAGGCTGAAACGAATTGCAAAACCAGCCAATCAGATGAAGGAGTGGTATATGGACCACGGAGGATTCGAGAAGCTAAACGATTCTTCGACGAGAAGTCTCTACGACCCGCAAGGCCGCAACACGGCAGAAAGCAATAAATGCAACGGTCCACGTGTGAACGGGCCGGCCGAGGATGGGGCTAATGATAACCGGTTAATCTTTACCGAGTCCACATCATCCATTTTGCACGATTCTTCACTGTGAATCGAACGGACGTAGTCAGGGTGGGTAGCTACGCCTTAGGACAACAGATCGTTTGGGCATGACCATGTCGCCCGGCGGCGGCGGTGACGGTGACGGCGGCACCGCGTCGAACTCGCGGTGAGGGAACGCCGGCTTCGGTGGGCTGCGCGCTTCCAGGAGCTCGCGGGACCATGCGGGCGCGGCCTTCGGAGGTGGGAGGCCGCGGGCGAGCTCCGCGACGGCGGACACGAACTGGGCGAGGCCGATGGCGTCGCAGATGGTGTGGTTGAGCCGGATCGCGAAGACGAAGCCGCCGCAGAGCAGCCGGGTCACCTGGACGAGCAGCAAGGGGCAGCCGAGCACGCCACTGGAGCCGTCCACGTCGAACAGCAGCTGGTCCATGCACGGGAACGGCGGCCTCAGCCCGGTGGCCGCCGCCGCCTCGAGGTCCGCCAGCCGCACGTCGGCGTCGGCGTCCACGAACATCACCCCCTCACCTGTGCAGTCGACGACCAGCTTCCGCGCCTCCACCTCCCGCAGCCGCCCGGCAAGAGGGTAGTACGGCACGAGCGCCTCGCCGAGCGCGCGACGGATCACGCCCGCCGGGTCGCGGTCGTCGTCACGCGCCCTGCGGCGGTAGAAGAAGAGGAACGGGACCTGCCCGCGCAGCGTCTCCTGGTCGTCGATGTCGGACAGGCGCTTCGTCTCCCGCGGCGTCGGCGCGGCAGGGCCGACGAGCACCGGCTCCCGGCGGCGCACGGCGAAGGTGAATGCGGCCGTCGTCATGGCCGGCGCCTCGACGTGCTCCTTTGCTTCCGGCATGTGGTGTGCTGGTGTAAGATGGTATGGCTGTCGATGGATGTCCCGAAGACACAGCCCACACGTGGTTTTTAGACTCGGAAACCCCCAAGAGAGGTCGATCGACGCCGTGTTCGTTTGGCTTATCAGCCACCAGCCAGCAGTACTATTCTCTCAGAACAAATCAGCCATCAACTACCAGCCAGCGGTACTTTTCTCTCAGAACAAATCAGCGCCAGCCATCAGCCACCAGCCAGCCGAACAAGCTGAGCCTTTGGAAATTTCCAAGTGCGTAGTATTCAGAGAATCCGAGATGAGAGACTTTGTGAACGTACCAGGGACGGATCCAGGAAAAATTGTAGGGGCGGCTGAATATAGCACTACAGCAAAATACGTCCTCTTACTATATACCATCGTAGACCAAGATATGCTATTTAGCTGTTAAAGGGCATACAAAACAAATAGGCCAGGCAAGGAAGTGTGCGATTGGAGATAGGAAAGGAAAAAAAAGACAGTTAGCATGTTGGAATGGACTGTTTTCTAGATAGACTAATGGACTTGGTAAGTTGGGCTGGATTTCATTTCCCTCTTTGCCAGCCCATCTCGCGCAGCAACTCGTCTTCAACCTCAGGATCATCTCCAGCCGCTCCTGCCCTTCGCCGAGTTCGCTCCCATGGCAGATTTTTTTAGAGGGGGTTAAGGGGGGCTTCAGGGGATTCCGAGCAGTAGGGGGGCTTGAGCCCCTCCCGCCCCACCGCTAGATCCGTCACTGGAACGTACTGTAGTGTAACTGTCACTGTGTGTCTGTGTCACATCGTATTTCAGTTTGGACAAAGTTCAAAGTTTCAAACTGAGATACTAGTAGATGCTTGGTTCGTAGTCGTCGTTTCTGAAATGATGCTGTATTTGTCAGACTAAGCCGGCGGGGGTAGGGGAAAATTCAGTGCTAACTGACAGCGACGAGGTGTCAATTGCATGAATATTGGGAGCAGAGGCTTGGGAGTTCGGATTGTGACATTGTAGTTTTCGCCTAATTGTACTCTAGTTTTCGTCAAGAACTCAAAGATGCCGGCTGCGACCATGCATGTTTAGAAGCAATCAGACAATCAGACTCCGGCCTCCGGGTTTGTCCTGTTGCGTTGAGGTATAACAGCAGACGCTTCTTTGCAGGATCTCTAGTCGTCATAGCCTAAAGCAAGGACGGGATTACACTTGCAATGAACTTCATATTAATACAATGAGATACAAAGACACCAAAAATAGTGTTCAGAATCACATCCCTACAGAGCTTGTTATCATCCAACTTTTGTCAATGCATGTCGCAAATTATAGTACGAGTTTGTTCGGCAGATCTTCTGTTTTTTTACCACAAATTTGTTCCGAGAGAAAATTATTGTGCGTTGATTTATACGGTAGATTTGTTTTGAGAAAAAAATTTAAAAAAATTTGTGTAAGAAGCGGAAAGAATAGAAGCCGAACATAACCATATTACTGTTCATTTTGCTTTTCTAGATACATAACAAAATTTCAAAAGAATAGTGTTGACGCTTTCTCGGTTAACAACACGAGAGCACTAGAGCGTGCGAGTCGCGAAACAAACCGAAGAGCGAAGATGTCGTGACCGGTCAGACCGGTCAAGGCCACCGGTCAGACCGGTGTCCTAGGGTTTGGCTCAAGACGATCGTTCGAGGAGGATAACTACCACGCTTACGTGATGGAGGACGGCTAGGTTTACGAGCAAACCAGCAAAGAGATAACCAACGCACTTACGTGGCGAAGAACGACTAGTTTACAAGCAAACTAGCAAAGGCCGTCGAAGCTCTCACACGGGAGGGACCCCGTCAGGGCGTGGACGTCGTCGGTGCGCCCTAGGTCGACCAGCGAGCCTTAGGACGTCATCTATGACCGTGGAGATCAGTAGAGGAGCAGCATAGAGGTTGGAAAAGCTAGGGTTTAGAGTAAAAAGTAAAGGTAATGATAGATTCGATTGTCTCCCCTCAATCAGCCGTGGCCCTTCATAAATATAGGGTGGGGATGTCTTGCCCCAGTAGGAGTCAAAGCCTACACAAATTCTGTGTCGAAATACAACTCCTAAGTCGGATTTGGCAGGGTGCACCGGTCAGACCGTTCATCCCCACCGGTTAGACCGGTCAGCATAGGGCTGAATCTTACCAGAGACATAACTCTCTCATCCGGACTTTGAATTGGACGTTCCACATATGCATTTCGATCGTCTCGACGAGATCTACGCAATGGTGAAGTCCAATTGGCATTTTGAGTACTTTGATCTGACCGGTTTGACCGGTGTGGGTCAAAGGTCAGACCAGACCGGTGTGGGTCAAAGGTCAGACCGGTCAGAGCTGCTGAATCGGCTATATGACCAATAACTGAATCAGATCAGTTGGCCTTCTTATATAAGCCAGATCAGCCACTTTTGACTATGATTATTTGATCTACATGACTATCTTGATCCTCTTAGCAAAAGTTTCATCTTGGTGCACTTGAACTTATGATTTGACATCATATCGGCGCTTCTCCAAATACTTCTTTGCCCTTTTTATGAAATCATATTCAGAACTTCCAAGATGACCCACCAGTCCTGTCAAATACATGTTCAAGCCAAACTTGCATAATATCAAGAGTTAGCACTAGATTGGCAATTCTAGCCTTAGCTTCACATATCTCGAACCGTGCCATTTTTGAGCGCGAACAAATAGTAATACCGGATGGAGGGAGCTGGCACAAATTATTTTTGGCCACCTTGGTATGCTCAACATACTTTTCATTTTTCCTTTTCTCTCTTTATATTTTCTATGATTCCTTATTTACATTTGAATGCTTTCATATTCTGTACGGATTTACTCCAGCAGTTTGTGGAACCTATATCTAATATTTGTAAAGGTCCATTTCAATAAATTTACCAATAGTATGTTAAAGGCTTTCTCATTTTGTGATGTTCTGAAATAATATTTTCAATAGTTGAAATAGTCTATCTTAACTCTTAAGTGTTGCGCTTTTTCAGTAGTATTTGGGATCTGAACGCCTAAAAGGTTACAACATTCCTTGGTCAAGGTGAACCCTCAGGAGTAGGTCGATACCCCCAATGTTTCTTCCAGACGCTTGTCCGAACCACACCACCCTTGGCCAGCATCACTATCTGTGACGTGAACCCATGCCATGAACCCATCCATGGTCGGTTCTGCGACGAGCTTGGGCAGTTGCGCCGTTGGCGACCGCTGCTTGCACGGCGCAAAATGATGAGGAGAGGCCGCAGTGTCCAGAACAGCACCACAATTCAACTCATACAAGTAGTTGTTTATGACTAAGACTCGGACACAGACACAGATACATACTGTGTTTTAAGACTAAGACGGTAAACGGATACTTCCTTGCACATGCATGTGCATGCATAACACCAAATGAAAAGCAAATTTTGTTCCATGAATGAAGGTACCACCTCTGTTCATTTTACTTGCGACCATGAAGGTATAGAGGGCTTTAGTCCCACAAATGAGGTATTCCGACGTTGAGATCGAAACTTCTCATCCGCCGTCGTCCTTGGTGCTGTTGTTCTTGAGCAGCCTCTTCCTGTCCACCATCATGGTGGGCATTGTTGTTGTTGCCTATGATCTCTCCTGCTGGTGGCACTACGGCCAGTCCACCGTCACCGTGGCCATTGTTATCATTGATATCTTCTGGTGGCGCCATTACCACTGTGAAAAATAAGTATATCAACATTTAATTTTACAGCATCAATAAACAACTAAATTAGGAAAATGTTAGCAAGAATGGACTGATATACTCACCAACTGCGTTCTGTTCTGGAGCACCATCAGTGGCGACATTCATGGGAATATTTTGGCCCAGTTCTTTACTAGCTGAAAAATGTAGATTGAAATAATGACGTCATGAGAATGCACATGCATGGTGGATTGTCCAAACAACATCTTGGGAGTTGGTTAATAATTCACCTGAGTTGGTGGGTGCAGGGTTTGCCACTGGAGTCATGCAACTTGCTCCCTGTATAAAAGTCAGAGAAGATGTGAAGCTGTATGTATGGCATGTTAGTTACGGGTGGAAATAATAGTTTTATTGGATACACATCCATGCATGACACTAGCTTCAACATGCAAAATTGATCAATTTAGATAATAGTTTTCGCTCACCTCGGCTTCAGTTGATGGAGCGGTATAGTAAATACCCTCAGCTTCCATAATGTCTTTCACCTGCTTGGACGATCTGCATATTTTTCCCGTCTTCAAGTTTTTCCAATACTGCATAACATATAAGCATTAATTTGCTTCAATCTTTCGTTTTTCATGACAAAATTTATTTGGAAAATATTAAGATTACATACGAATATTTGAGTATTTGTACGTATATATAGTGAGAAAAATGAATTATAGCCAGTTTTGTAAAGTACAAATACGTTCCAAAAGCTGCACCATTAATCAGAGAAATGTACCAGAAGAATATGTGAAGCTATTAATGTAGAAAAATACTCCTAAATAACAATAAAAATATGTGAACACCTTATCTTTTTTGCCCCATTCCCCACGTCGTTTCTTTACTTCTGACTTCCAGCCATGGTCCTCTATAAACTTCGGTGGAAGTGTTGGCTTCCTTCCTCGTGCCATAACTCTTACGATTAAAAAGCTGCAACAAGAAAAAGAATTTTTGCCATATATAAGTTGCATCCAACATTTCTATTAGCATACATGACAATAATAGATGACATAAATTGAAAACAAAGAGTAGTCCAACCCATGCCCCCATCAGATCGAGCTCAAAACCCAAGAAAACTCATGTCCTCAGGGCAGTCTCAACCCTCCACCTCGGTGTTCATAGCATTAAATAGTTTGCCACGTAAGCAAAACGCTGAGGTGGCATGCGAGTTAATGAGGTGAGAGGAGAAAAATCAAAGAAACGGTGTCGCATGCACAGTGTTGGCTCAATTTCCAACTCGCGAGGACATCACTAGACACGCGTTGGGGCGAGTGGGTCTAGCTATCCTCTAACCGACCGGCCAACAGCTACCAAACCGGTTGAACTGCATTTTGAATTCACTCGGTATTTAGCGGTAACCAGTGTAACCAGACTAGTTAACCGCTACCGTTGACCGGCATTTTCCGACCACCGGTCGGTAAAAAAAACCCTGGTAGGGACTGCCCTCAGGTAGGAAATCGTTCCCTTTTTTTCCTTCTCTTTGCTCCACTATTCATATGCCACATCATCAAATTGCTGACATGGCATGATTATTAAATGTTATGGAAACTACATGAAGGGTCCGTTTGGCAGGACTTCTGCCGCGGCTCCGGGAGCCATTTTTGGCAGAGCCCTGCCAAAGACCACGCAAAAATAGCTCCCAAACGGGAGCGCCCGAGAAACCCACTCTCTGGAGTCGTTTCCGCGCGAGGGAGCCAAAAATCGTAGCTCCCCCGGCTCTGCCCGCACCCTTGGATTCTCCTTACCAAATTGCCCCTGGAGTTCGCAGAAATTACAACCAAAATGACATTCCCCCAACCGCTCTTCCCCAGCGTGTGCGACATAAGAATTAGTGGCGGCGGTCGCATGGAGAACCAGGAGGCGGCGACGACCAGAGAAGGAGCTCCGACAGCCGGAATCGGTAGATCTGGCTGCAGAGGAGTTGCAAGGGCGCGACGCGACGCTGGAGGGCCACCAGGCGCAGGGGAGATGGGGTTCAGCCGCCGGGATCTCTGGTTCAGCCGCCGGGGGAGATGGAGCTCGACTCCTCCATGGCCAACGAGGGTGGTGCCCCTGCGGCATGCGGTCCCAGCGGAGATGCCTCGCACCGGGGTGAGCGTCGGCCATAACAGAGCTGGTCAAGGCGGCTGTGGGGCCTGCAGCTCGTGGAGGTGGCCGACGGCGGGGTTGAAGGCACGACGAAGGTGGCCAGTGGCGCACGACGGAGGTGGTCGGCAGTGCACGGCGGGAGCTGGAGGTGCACCGTAGCAGAGGCGCGAGGGACAGGGGAGATGCAGCGCAGAGAGAGGGAGGCGGAGGGGAGATGGTGGTGAATGGATAAGGTGGGAGGAAGAAAGGATAAGAAAAGGGAAAATAATTTGTAGGAAAAAATAAAAAATAAAAGAGGAAATAGAAAAAAGGGTATTATGGACATTTCACTCTATTATCCACTTTACACAGCCAGGAGAAGTTATTTTGCCAAACATTTTCCTAAAACGGCTTCAACTCCTCCACAGAATCCGCTCCACCAGCACAGCCACAGCCGGAGCCCCGCCAAACGCACCCGAAGTGGAGGGTTGAAATTGGAGCTAAGACTTATGCCGAGTCGTGCCTCGTGTCTCGTGTCACATTGTGCTTAGATTTCTAGGCACGTCGTGCCGTGTCGGCATGCCACGACAAGTTTTTTACTAGGCCCAAGCACAGCCCGTGGCACGACGGTACGTCTTCGTGCTGTGCCAGCCCAGGCACGTCCATCGTAATATGACTATTTGTGATCATACAGGAACACACCATTATTATGTTATGAATGATCATTATAACAATTTCATACGTGTAAGGTAGATTTTGTGATCTACTTCTACGATACTAGTTATATTATTAGGCTATATAATGCATATAACGAATGATATTAGAGGGGGCTGAGGTATGATCGCAACTAAGAAACATGTGTTCGATTCCTCATTAGAGCGAATTTACGGGACTATTAAAAAAACTCTCCCCAGTGAAGTCGAGATTAGGTTTTTCCCTTCTCTTAACCCCACCAGCTTAGTTTTTTTGTATAATCTACTGATTTGCTAATGGGCCATTTTCGTGCCGTGTTGTGCCACCCATCGTGCCGAGATCCTACGCCTTCCAACATCTTATGGGGGAGAGGGAGCAGTCGTGCGAGGAGTAGCCGACGGGGACTAGCTAACGGGAGGAGCAGCGCAGGGAGGAGCATCCGGCGGGGAGGAAGAGCCACTAATAAGAACTAGGCAACTTGCCGGCGTGGGCAGCTGGTCGGGTTAGAGGATTTTCTAAGCCGGGAATAGGGTCATTCTCTTAATGAAAATTGTGAAGCGGTCTTAATTCCACTTGTTTAGTTTTTTAATAACCTACGTATTTGCTACATTATTGTGTTGTGCCGGCCCAAGCGTGACCCAAAATACGTGCTGTGCTGTGTCACCCATCGTGCCGAAATCCTAGACACAACATGACTCTCGCATTCGTGTCGACTGGCACGACCCAAAATTTATCGTGTCGTGCCGTGCCTTGGGTCATGCCAAAATGTCATGCTTTGTGCTTCCCACGAATAGCACGACCCAAGTTTCAGCTCTAGTTGGAATTGCTCTAAGAGCAAGAGAATCTCCATCTGACTCGTCGTAGCCAAATCTGACTTGTCATAGCCAAAATCAGCCTCCAACAGCATGAATGAGGACCTGTGTGGTTCGAGGACCGGTGGATGGTCGCTCTTTGGTGATGAGTGATTGACAACGCTGTGTGGACTGACTCTTGGCTTAGTATGGCAGGTGCAGGTTGCGGCTTGATTTGTGTGGTGCAGGTGAAGATCAAACGCGAAAGGTCTATGTCTGTGTGACCTCCCAAGAGCGGAGAGACAAGTAGGCTTCGATCGAGGTACCTGGTGGCCGACAAGATCAAGTGCAGACCGTACGCTGGCAAGAATAGCAAGACGACATCGAGAGGGATGGAGTCAGTGCAAGGTAGCAGCTAACAACTGAAGCTTGCACGCGGGGTTTGCAGTGGTTTGACCACAAAACCACTAGGTTACTTGGCTGAGCCACAAAGCTAAGGCCGAAGGCTCAACGGGGCAAACCAGCCTGCCCAGGCCGGTCTAACCGCCCAAGAGGGGCAGTCTGACCGCTCGGCCAGGAGTGACCGGGGGAAGCCGGTCTGACCGCCCAGGAGGGGCGGTCTGACCGCCTGGCTCGCAGCGTGTCGAGAAGCTTCAAAGCGGAGGACACGCGGCGCGATCGTGAGGCTTGCATGGAGATGAAGCGGATTGCGGCCAGCGGGCGTCCGTCCGATGGAGAAAACAACCGAAGTTCCCAAAGTGCCCTTAGTGGGTGTGTATCTTAAGTTAAGTAAGTAGGGGTAGTTTGGCCATTCGGCACCCTCCATATAAACTCACTTGAGGGGAGTTGGCTGCCATCTCTTGGAACCCTAGTTCATTTGCTTTCCTCCTTTGTTTTCCTAGGCCTAGCTTGAGAGCTTCATGAGAGATCTTGTGAGAGGGTTGGATGTTCGGGCGGCTTGCTAGACCTTGTATGAACCTTTCATGGTATGTATAGAAGATTCGGCGTGGTTCATCTAGTCTCTCTTTGTCTCCCAGCGTTTTCCTTTTTGGTGATTTTCAGAGCTCGTTTTGGTGATTTTCGTGGTGGCTTGTTTGAGGGGTTTCTTGGAGGGATTCTTATTGGGTATCACACATGAGGTCTTTGTGCCTCTTTTCTTGGTGATTTTGCCCCAGCAATCTCTCGGGAAAACCTTCGATTTGGGTGGTTTTCGGAGTTCTTGGTCTTCATGACCTAGAGGCCTTTGATTCACGATTCCTCTTGATTGGATGGGTTTCGGTGGATATCCTTTGGTGGAGAGGCCATCCATGAGGTGACCCAGCTATCCCCGAAGTTTCATTGCAATCCGTGGAGTGAATCGGGAGATCGGTTGAAAGGAAGTTCAGGGTTGACTCGCGACCAGGTTCTAGAGGGGACGCGGTCTGACCGCCCAGGGCACGCGGTCAGACCGCCCTGGGGGTTTCGCGAGGAAAGTTTTGGTTTTCCAGGGATTTTCTCTGATAGCTTGTTTGCCTTGATCAGAGGAGTTTCTAGGTGAAATCTTGGATCGTTTTGGAGTCGTGAGCTTGGAGTTGTGGTTTTGGGAAAACCCCAAGTGGAGGCGGTCTGACCGCCCTGTCCATGCGGTCTGACCGCCCTTGGCAGGGAGTTTTCCCTTGTGTGATTTCCGCTGTGGTGTGTGTTGTTGAGTGGCTTGAAGGTGTGGTTTGCTCCTAGGATCAGTAGCATTCCAGTGGCTACATGATCTTGGCAAACGTGCAAATAGAGTGGTCAAAGTGATTTTGGGATCGAGACCGTGTTCATTTCGTTAGAGTCATCTCTCGAGAAAATTTTTTATCGGCTCCCATTCACTCCCCTCTCTCTAGTCGCCCAATCCGGTCCTTCAATGACCATCCCGTACTAGCTACTGGGGATGGCAATAGGTCTGGTCGGGTGGAGCAAAACCCACCCACCACATTTAGCTACACCCACCCATTACCACACCCATGGGTGAATTTTCACACCCGTACCCACACCCAGTTGTTGGGCACCCACTGGGTCCATCACAGCATACGACATATATAAATGTGATGACATTATATCAAGTAGTATAATAGGATAAAATTATTGAAGTCACAAATAGATAGTTCTAACAAACCAAACTTCCAACTTATAGTCACACCACATCACATAAACGTTCCACTAAAAAAAGTAAATAGTCACTGTACTCAATACATCACATAAGCAAATATAGAATAAAGACTTAAACATAGGCTTAAGATTGAAAACACTAAGTATAGATTACAACATCAGTCATCATAAATCTATCAAATAGATTTAGTATCTAGACAAAAATATGAATTATTAGTTCGGGTCCCATGGGTCACCCACGGGTTAAAATCTACACCCGCACCCACACCAACTTAATATAGGTCGGGTCGGGTGTAAACGCATGGGTGAAATTTTACACCCACGCCCATCGGGTGTGAAACCCGTGGGCACCTGGACCTAGAGATGGATTCGAATCGGATACCTTCAAATTTGGATTCGACTGTCACTATTTACCATATTTTAGTTCGAATACGAATACGAATCTTGTCGAATAGATTCGAATACGAATCTTATCGGATACGAATACAAAACGAATAGATTTGCTTTATCGATGAGTAAAAAAATATGTTACTACCAGTGAGTAAATATAATTAATTCATTAAAAATAATATAATATTAGTCATATTGAGATTTATTATTGTATATCACTAGTGATATTAGACTAACATAATTATGTATTAGATATTTTAATAGTTTAGATGATGTACATCATTTTTAGGTAACAATATTTAATTAACATCATTTTGTAATTATTAATTAGTCATCAAAATAAGTTTTAGATGGCTTTATCACTACTTTATTCTACACGAATACAGATAGTGTCGAATAGTGTCGGATAGTCCACATTTTTGTCAAATACGATATGGAACCAGATAGAGAAAATATGAAAAAAACGAATACGAATACATCAATTTATCATGCTTATTAAAAATGAATATGAATACGGATATCCATATTGATGTTTTTATCGAATACGAATTCGGAAAATTCGGATATCCAGACTAGACCTGATCATAGGCTGCTCGACCTGATAAACCCGACCCAACCCCGCCCGAAAAAAACCCGACCCGACCGTGCGACGGGTCGGGTGCGGGCCGAAATTTTCAACCGAACTAAGAAAACAACCCGACGCAATCCGAAAAATATAACTAAAAAACCCGAACACGACCCAACCCGGCTTGACCCGACCCAACCGTGTCACGAGTTGGGCGTGGGCCATGAATTTTGACCCGATAACCCGACACGACCCGACTCGAACCCGACACGACCCGACTCATGATCAGGTCTAATCCATACATCCTAATCCATCCTTACCCGCACCCATGTGTCCGACTGGCATCCCTACTAGTTGTCCTTCGCTACAGCCAACTGGAGCTCAAACCTGGCCAAATTTGGCCATTCCTTTGGCTATCACCATCCAACATCTTACAGAGGGAAGGGGGAGCAATCGCGAGAGGAGTAGCCGACGGGGACTAGCCAACGGGAGGAGCAGCGCAGGGATGAGCATCCGGCAGGGAGGAAGAGGCACTAATAGGAACTAGGCAACTTGCCGACGTGGGCAACTAGTCAGGAGGTGCAGCCCGCGGGGAGGAGAGATGGCAGCGGACATCGGGCGTGTAAGAGAAGAGGGAGGGGACGGCCAACGAGGGAGGGACCAACCAAAGAGGAGAAGGGGGAGACATACCTGGAGCTCCTCACGCGCGCCGCCGCTGATGTCGAGGAAGGAGAGGGGCCGGCCGTCGTCGTCGGGGGTGGAGGAAGGGGAGATGGAGACGAGGACGGGTGGAGAGGTGCTGGCGGCGCGTTGAGGACCGGCTCGAGCGGAGGAGGGTAGGGTTAGGGAGGGGGAGGGGGATGGAAAGAAGAGGAAATGAAAGGAATGATGTGTGGGCCCCACATGTTAGAATGTGGAGAGGAAAAATTGAAGATAGCCACTGGGATTTGAAAAGTAGAAAATAGAGTCTGTTGGTGGAGTGAACAACTTAGCATGGAGAGAAATATTTATAGAGCATCGAATAGTGAGACAAAAATGGTTGTTTTGTTGAAGATGCTCTAATACTTTTTTTAGGCAAAAAGATGCTCTAATATTGATTAGCCAATATTTCACGCATACATCCATAGATGACCATGAAGTGAAAATTAATATTGCGTGTCTTAAGTTCCATGGAAAAAATAAAATAAAACACAAGTTATGCTAAGTTTAGTACTGAATGTCTCAGACCTTCAAAATGATAACGCACATCATAATAATGAACACAATAAGAACATGGTTTGGAGTTTTGAGACGATTGGCAAATTCAGAAGTTCATATGAACAATCTAGGACAAAGTTAATCTACAGATGTGGTACATTGGCTTCTGAACTACTCCTTAATTCTTCCTTTGAGCCTCACCTAAAAAAGAGAAAATAAAATACAAACACGAGTGCAAGAACGATTTGATATGCAATGGAGGAATGTAAACATGGCAGTGCATAGCTGTTAGAATGGAAAGTCATCGGTATTTTGTGAATTATTACTCTCATTGCATACATACATGCCATGCAAGTTAACATTCTTTTGTTTTATACTGATAAGTGCTACAAAATGGGGAAACTATAAACTTTACTAACCAGCAAGAATGTTCTCCTTGCATAACTTCAAATGATGCCTCAGTTGCCAGTTCCTCACACTCAAATGGGTCTATGATAGATCATCTTTATTTTATTTGGCAACTTTATAGATGGAGCAATTCAGAAATGGCATCACATATTTTATAAGGCAACAACAAACATTTTTAAAAAATGAAGAGACAAGAAGTAATCGTTCCACTCAACCAGAACCACCAAGGAATAAATCATCGTGAAAATAAATTTATTAATCCAGCAGACCCAATCAACATTGGCATGGATGAAATCAAGGTACACAACATATGCAAAGTAGTAACTTTTCGGGACACATCCATGCTCATATTGCCATTTTTTGGGACGTGCATTGATTTTTTTAAAAAAAAGCTTCAATGGACAGAAAGAACACAGACGCACGTTACAAATCCTCCTCCCTGTCTTGATTGATGCAAGTCTCACTTCAACACATATGCAAAGTAGTGACTTTTCGGGACACATCCATGCTCAAATTACCATTTTTTGACCCATTACGTTGAAAAAATTAAAAACCTTCAAGGGACAGAAAGAACACAAATGCACTTTACAAATCTTCCTTCCCGTCTTGATTGATGCAAGTCTCACTCCCCCCCGGCCCCTTTTGTCGAGCTTGCTAAAAGCTGAGCATCCGTCAAAAATCAACAACACAAGCTAGGGTTAGGGTTTGGTGAAAACCTTTGGAGTGGGGAGGGATGGGAGAGAGGGAGAGTTGAGGGAGAAGGAGCGGAAGAGGAAAAAGAAGTGTGCACCGACAAGGATGCAATGAAGCTAGGGGGTCTGCTGGTGTTTAGGACTACGCCAACAAGGAAGTAGAGAGATGAAACAATACCAAACACAGTGACAATAGTGGACTAGTGGTATCAAAATTTTGTGGGCTAGTATCGTCGGCACACCAGGTTTTTTATCCGACCGGTCGGACCAAACCGCCGCCCACCGGTTCCGGCTATCGGTAAAAACCGGACAAATTCGAGATCCAAACCGAAAACACCTATACAATCAGTTTCTAGTGGTTAACCGACCGGTTTGACCGGTAAGCCGGACCGGTTTGACCGTGTCACACCCGATTTTCCGAAGAAAACCAAGTGCTACCTATATGTATGCCAGGATCTAGTTTCATACATATAGTGACATCATAGTGAATAACAGAAACAATATCACGTAAAGAAAGAGAGATTATCAGAGATTTACAGCGGAATCCTGGGGAAGCAAAGGCTCCAACTTCACAGGCAAACGACTGGGGGTTGCGTACGCCTAGCACCATCTTCTGGACTTCATACACCATATTCTTCTTCTTCTTCTTCTGAGCAGCGGTTAGCAAGGGTGAGTACACTTATGGTTGGTACTCAGCAAGACCACGAAAATTAATCAGAAAGCAAATTATAGTCCATCTTTAAGTATATTAATCATGTGAGGGTCCAGGCCGCTCTTAACCGTGAGCACGGCTGATCGATCAGTTTTCACTCTGCAGAGGTTGTACACTTTACCCACAGCTCGCGTAAAAGTTCCGAGGAACTTTGAACCCAACCATGCTGTGCTAGCTAGGCACAATACCACACTTCCGAGGTGTGATTACATAGGGACGCTAGAAGCCTTTACAAAGATGTGAAAAGGTCCAACAGCCCGCATAGTTACAGTAGCAGAGCGGACCATAACCCTCCCTAGTGGACAGCACCTTAGCAAAGGCTGCGGCCAAGAGGACCGGGCTATACCCCTTAAACTCTGACCCCCTCTGCTCCTTTCGGATAAGGCTGTCAGTTCGTTCACACATCTAATTAATTGGCTAAGCCAGAGCCATATGGACTGTGGTTGTACTGTTTTCCTAGGTGGTTCTCCATGTTCCAATTAATTCACAGTATTCTTGATTAAAGCATAGGTAGAAGGATGGTTAGGGTCACTTGCCTTTCTCAACAAAAAGCTACACTTGCTCTTCTGCTCTTGCTCTTTTGGTACTCTTGATCTTCAAGACTTTCGATCAGCAGCTCGATCTTCTACTCGAAGCAAATATCGAGCACAACATGCAGAGCAGACAAACAACAACAACTAAGAAATAATACACCAAGCATGAAAAGCTTTAAAAGAGAGCAGGGTTGGTTCTAGGACCGCGAACGCAAAAACACTCGGGACTATCGGGAGATTTGGATTATATCACACAAGGCTATGTGCTTGATATATTTTAATTCAAAAAGATGTGCATAGGTTATTTCAGAGAAATACCCTATTTAATAATTAAGCAAGTTATATTTATATAAAAGGAACGGTGTATAACTTATTCCAATTTTATTTATAAATATTCAAGTATTATTTATGCAAATTAAACATTTTAATTTAAAAGAAGCATGTAAGGCATCTAAACATATATCTTTATATTTCGAGTTGAACTAATCAAATTATAATTCAAAAACACATTTATGTTCATATTAATCAAATTAATATTTAATTAAGAAAACTCGGGATATAGCCTATGTTACTTTTATTAGAAAGCAAATTGCATAATCATTAATCAATTTAAGTTTGATTATAAAAACCGAGGTATATCTCTAATTAACTTTTAATTGAAAGGAATATTTAAATAAGTATTAATCATATTAAGTTTCTTATGAAAACACATGTTGAACTCTAATTAGATTTTAATTAGAAAAACATGTGTATAAGGATTTAATCACATTAAATATTTAAATAAATTATAAAACAAAGAATATGTTCAACATTGGTCCTAACACGTTCTTTGAGTTGTTATGAACCTAACGCAACTTGAAACGGTTAAAACGGAGCTAAAACGTGAAAACTAGGGGCTAAATAAGGTTTAGGGGCTAAACTGCGAAGAAACTAGGGACTCCAGAGGCTTAACTGCAAAAACCAGGGGCTAAAACCTAAACTTACAAAAGAACCGAGGGTTCTACGTGCAACAGATCGAGGTTGGACCGCGGGTGAAAGAAACAGAAAAGCTTAGGGGCTTAAACGCAAAAACCCGGACCTGATTGAAAGGGTTCTTATAGGTGGAAGGGTCTTTTTGTGATATTAGAAACTATAGGGTGTTTTCTGCAAAGAGGCGGCTGTTTGGCTTGTGCTGAATCGGTTGACCGGTATGTGTGTTTGAGTTGACTTGATCTGAGCCGTAGATCAAGCAATGGACGGCTGGGGAGAAAACCAAAAGCTCAAGGGTCTTTTTATAAAAGAAAGGACCTAAGTGAAAGGATCTTTGGAGGTGGAAGGCTATACTTGTGATATTAAAGATTGCAGGGACTTTTTTTGCAAAGTGGCTCGCGGTCAGCTCGGTTGACCGTTATGATGCTGGGATTGACTCGGGCTGGGCGCATCTGGAACGTCGATCGCACGATCGACGGTCACCGTGGTCTACAGGCGGCGAGACGGCGGCACCCGGCCGGCGCGCGGCGACGGATCGCCGGAGACTCGCCGGCAGACGGCTATTACGAGCTCTCGTGCACCAAAATTGACGGGAGTAAGCCCTGGACGAAGCTGAGAAGATGAGAAACTTACCAAGGCGCTTAAAGAGGAGGGAGGATCGGCGGCGGAGGAGATCGGCGACGGGGAACTCCGGCGACAGTGGAGCTTCGGGCGGCGCGTGACGCAGGCGAGGAGAGAGGGAGAGGAAATGGTGCGGGAGGAGCAGGGGTCTTGCCCGCCCTTTTATAGGGTGGAGAGGGGATGCGGAGAGGCGGCACGGCGGTGGGGCTCCGGTGGCCGGCCATGAACTTAGAAGCCGGGAACGTGGAACGTGGTCACGTTCCTCGTTCCACGTTCCTTCGTTCCGGACCGGGAACGTGAACGTTCCAGGAACAATTTAGTGTAAAAATCCTTTGTAAGTGTTGTTCCTCGTTCCGGGAACGTTCCGGTTCCGGAGACGGGAACGGGAACATGGCTACTAAGGCCATGAATGCCATGGAGCTCGGTGGGGGGCGTTACGGGATAGGGAAGGTGGCGGGGCGGCGCATGAGTGCGTGCGGCGCATTGATGTGCAGCTAGAGGAAGGGGAGGAGGCGCGGGAGAGGGAGGGACGACGCCGGGGAAGGCGGCGGCCGGTGGCCACGGCCGGTGGAGCAGCGGATGGAGAAGGGAGACGAAGCTGACAGTCGGGGCCCGCTTGGTGGTGGAAGAGAGAGGGGAAAGGGAAGATGGGCCGGCGGGACGTTTGATGGGCCGGAAGGGGATCTGGGCTGCGATGTGAGTTGGGCCTGCGGAGGGTAAAAAAAAGAAGGGGCCGGTGGTGGGTTGGGCTGGAAGAGAAGGGAGAGGGGTTTTGGGAAGGGTTTTTGGTTTCTTTTTTTTCTTTCTTTTTCAACACACATCAAACAAAAACAAATCCAACCAAAATAAAACATACATACATATTTATTTTATTTAATTTATAAAAACAAATAATTGTCTTTTTCTATACTAAATTTCCTGTAAAGAGAATAATTGTTGGTAAAATTTTAAATCATGAGAAAATCGTTGATCAATTATTCTTCCTATTAACATCCTGAAGCTTTCAAATTTCAGGGTGTTACAGACCGGTTACCGGTAGTTGAAACAAAAAAAACGAATTAGTGAAGAATTTGGAGTATTTTCAAATTTGAATTAAAAAATTGGAAAATAAAAGAATTTTTTTAAAAACTACTTCAGGGTGTGTAGAATCTAATGGTGTCGAAAATTTTCAAATATTAGCACATTTAGTATTTTTTGCGGGCATTAGAAATTGAACCGAACTTCTAATGCCCGCAAAGTATACTAAATGAACAAATATTTGAACAATTTTGACACCATTAGATTCGTCGCAACTTGAAGTATTTTTAGATTTTTTTTGAAATTTTTTCATTTTTTTAATTTAAATTCAAAAATTTGAATTTGGCTGGTTTTGTACCGACCGGAACCAGATCGGACCGATTACCGCGGTTTCCGGACCGGTTCCGGTCAGGAAAAAAAACCCTGCGGCACACAGGGTTCCACTGTGTAGACTTGGGGTGGGACTCTGTCGTTTGGTGTGAGCTATGTGTAAGAGAATTTTTTTCTTCCTTGGTCATACATTATTGAGGAACTCCAAACCCTTACACTGATAATGTAAGAGATATATTAGAACATCGTCGTTAGCTAGTTTTTGAGAGATTTTTTAAATGACTGCTAGAGATGATCTTAGTCCAATAGTTGTTTTTTTTTTGAAAAAAAATCAAAACTACTACACTTCAAGTGAAGGAAATAATAAATAAGAAAAAAAGAATAGAAATCAGAAAGAAATAGAGAGTGTTTTTAAACAAACGAACCTGTGAGCTATGTTCGGCCAGACGGCCCCACCTGCCTACTGGGCTTTGTATGTGACAGTATTTATTTGGTCAAACTAGCCAGCAGCAATTGGCTTCATCCATCATAAGGGCATAATTGTTTAGTTCCCAAAATTTTGGGGTCAAAATTTTTGAGACCTCTTTCGGGGTCTATTAGAAGTTGTAAACGTAGACTAATTATAAAACTAATTACACGAATGGACGGGAAATTTCGAGACGAATCCATTAAGTCTAATTAATCCGTCATTAGAGATTGTTTACTGTAGCACAATGTTGTCTAATCATGACATAATTAAGCTCGTTAGATTCGTCTCGAAAATTAAGGTAGGGGTTGTGAAATGAGTTTTGTCATTAATCCACATTTAATACTCTAAATTAGTATTTGAACTTTGATGTGACGAGTGGTTGCTGAAATTTTGGTAAACTAAACAGAGCCTAAGTACCTAGGTTGTCAAGTCCACTTTTGCGAATACCCCAATAGGCATACTTTTCATTTTCCAATTTTCTTTTCATTTTTTACACAATCACTTTGATTTTTACATTTGAAAGCTTTCAGATTTTTGTATGGAATTAAATTTTCAGAAGAACTTCGTTATTTTAAGGGAGACCTCAAACATTTTGTGGAATATAGTCCAATATCTGGAAGACCCATTTCAATATTTTTTCAGCAAAATGCTCAAAGCTGTTCTTTTTTTGATGTTCCGTAATAATGTTTTTCAATAGTCATTCTTAGAGCAACTCCAACAATCTCTTTATTTTTGTTAGTTAAATTTGGAGTTTTAGCCTTTTGTAAAAATAGAAGTCTTCATAATTCTATAGCAAGATCCAACAGTCTCTTCAAAATAAAATTTTTCATCTAAGTAGCCCCACATGTCAGTCTCAATCTTATCCATCCCCAGTTTCCCAACCCTCTCGGTCACCAGCCCAGAGCCCGGTCGACCTGTGCCGCACCGCCGATTCTGAGCCGCGCCTCAACCGTCAATTCACCGCCGCCGAGGTTGATTGGCTGCCGCTGCCTCCAGCGCAGTCGTGCCACCGATTCCGCCTCGTCGCAACGTCCAGCGCTGCCTCGGGCATCGATTCGCGGCTGCCGCACCGCCGATTCCACCCCCGTCATACCGCCGATTCCGCCATGCTGCAGACTCCGGTGCCGACGTTGTCGTCGATTCACAGCTGTCGCCGCCACCAGCTCCGTCGCGCCACCGATTCCGCTGGGTCGCAGCCTCCAGCGCTGCCGCGCCGCCGATTCCGCCCTGCCGTAGCCTCCAACGCCGCCACCACCGATTACATCCCCACCGTCGCGACGCCTGCTTCTTGCTCGCGCGGGAAGAGAAGGGGCAGGGCGTGGTAGTGCGGGCGCCGCTTGCTGCTTGCGCGGGAAGAGAAGAAGTGCGGCTCGCGCGGGAAGAGGAGGGGAGAGGCTGCGGGGAGTTCGGGTGGAGGACCGGAGGCTTTGGCGAGCTGAGACCGCTCGTCAAAGATGGCTAGCGAGGAACCGGATATCGCGAGGGTGATACCGAGGCGGAAAGATACCGAGTCTGTTGGAAAAGAGTTTTTTAATTTTTTTTAAAATTTTAGCTAGTCAGATCTTTTTAAAGAGTCTGTTGGAGTTACTCTTAAGTGTTGCATTTCAACATTTTTAAAAGCAAAATAAATAAGATACAATCTAGAAGGTGCCATTCAAGAACTATTAGGATTGTACTGGTAGTATTGAACGTCGTAAAACACTTACTAGTTGCAGTATGTAGTAGACTGAGTCCAACGAGAGAAGGCAAAATTCGAGAGGCATTCCTTTGTTTGCCTTGTGCACAGAAGATGCATCACCGACGCAAAAATCGTCATCTCCAACAGGCGGAGGCAAAATCAGGTGCACCCTCTGACCGTTCGCCGTCCGCTCTTTTCGCGCGCCGTTTGTGAAGGGAGGGAGGAGAGACAGCCGGAGGAGGAGGAGGCCGTCGGACCGCATCACCATGACCTCAAGGTCCTCGATGCCAGGATTCGGAGTAGACGGTGTCAGGAGGTCGAGCAGGCCACGTCGGGGAGGACGTCGCGCCGGGGAAGTCGTCGTCGGCAAGGAGGTCGCGCCCACCTGCCAGGCCGCCGCGCAGGGGAAAGGGCGCCGCGCAGGGGAAAAGGAAGGTGCAAGGGGCCGCCAGATCTCCGTTGTGCAGGGGAGCAGGGGCGTACGCGCACGCGCCCGCAGTGGCGGCGCCCGGGGTCGAGCTCCCCCGGCCGAGGTCGAGCTCCTCGCGCCGGAGCCTACGCTGGAGGCCACCCCTTCTCTCCAATCGCGTCGGAGCCCCTGAAGGACGGCGCCTGGCCCTTGCTCGCCGGATCTCGACAAGCCGAAGCTCCACCTTCCCGCCGTCCTCCCCACTCCGTCGGCGCGCCGTCCGGAGGCCGGGCCGTCGCGGATGCCTGCTCGATTCCCCGGGCCGCCGCCTTCCCTGCTCTGCCGCGCTCGGCTCCGCCTTCCCTGCTCCGCCGCGCCAGGCTCCGGCTGCTGCTGCTCCGCACCTCGCCTCCTCTGCCCGCGGTCGTGCTCCGCAGCCCCGCGCAAGAAAGTGCGTCCGAGGAGAGAGGGAGCGCATTTATCCATTGCCTCTCTCCTCTGAACCATTTTTGCCTCACTGTTTGCCTCTCCTGTTGGAGACGGTTGCATGCGCCACAGTAGCCGGTGGTGAGGCAAAAATGGGTTTGCCTCCCCGGATGCCTCAGCTGTTGGACTCAGCCTTAGTAAGGACAATAGTAGCACATCCGTCTTTCTCATATGCGGCTTGCAGTTGTCACACAAATGTTGGGACCGACCATCCATCGTGTGTCATTTCAAAAGAACGTTACAAAAACTCAGGTTGGTTCCACCACCGTGTCATAAAAAAAACTCAAATACTTCTTTTGTTTCAAATTATAACCTGTTTGACTTTTTTAATCTCAAGTTTGACCACTCGTCTTATTTAAAATTTTTTGGAAATATCACATTTTTTGTTGATGATTTATTAATAAAAATTCTTCACGGACGACTTAAATTTGATTATATTTACACAATTTTTTTGAATAACACGAGCGGTCAAACTTTTAGTGAAAAAGTTTCTATAATTTGAAACGGAGGAAGTATTATTCAAAGGCTCCCATCACACGTATCATTCGAAACAGAAAAAAAAAATTCACTCAAAGGCTCCATCACGTGTCAATTACAGTTGATCTAATTATACATGTTAATTTACACTCAAAGGCTCCTTGCTAAATACTTTTTCTGCAGGATGGCAAGAGATCAGCCCATTCATGAGAAGGAAAGGATCAATGCAAAGTTCAACTAACACATAATGCTGAATCACTGGTACCTAGTGCTGCTCGAAATTGGGGTGATTGAACTCCAAGAAATCTTTCGAAAGGCAAAGGGCCATTTAGATGTTGCCATAGAAGTGCTTCACGTTGGAAGCATAGCAGAGAGCAAATTATACTCATCTAAATCTTAAAGGATTCCTCCAATTACCTCCCTGATTCTGTGCAGCTTAGCTGCAGCATGTTTCATGTTCATTCTTTCTGATGGGTTGTCCTTTGAACATGAGACGCCAACTCCTATTACCGAAGCTAAGCAATTGAGTATCGCCAAATCGTTCTCATACCTTACACGAAGTAGCTCTGGGTCAATTATTTCTGATATCTTGTCAGGTAAGGCTGCCTCAGCAAGCATGTGAAGGGTCAAACCTTCTAGGAACATATTGTCAGTCGGTTCCTTCCCTGTGAACATCTCAAGCAGAGTAACCCCAAAGCTGTAGGCATCACCGGCAACTGATGGTCGACCACCTCCTCCATATTCTGCAAGAATGGAAATATGGTGACAATATCTTAAGATGATTAGTGGTACATCATTGGCGGAGCTAGGGGGTATGCCAGGTATGCACCGGCATACCCTGCAATTCCGGCAAATGCAAGTATATATACATATTTGTTAAAAAAATATACGAATATGCTGTTATTGCACAACTAATTGCCTGAAGTCGAGCTGTGTTACTTAGTGTTTAGTGTATATATACTGAATTACGTTGTCAATTTTACAATTAATACTGAATTGTATACGATTTTTTTGAGTGGCATACCCTAAGTTAAGATCCTAGATTCGCCGTCAACAAGGGCATTAAATCAAATGCAATTTAATTGATTAAGAAATGTGAATAATGAACAGTGGAGGTACCTGGAGCAACATATCCAATGGTTCCTCTGATCGCCACGGTGCTTTCAGTCCCAATATTCAAATGTGATTGGTCCGTGGATGTGGATTCTCCAACCAGCTTTGCAAGCCCAAAATCAGCAACATAAGCAGTCCAGTCACTATCAAGGAGGATGTTGCTAGGCTTCAAATCACAATGGATCACAGTTGGCCAACTACTGTTGTGTAGATAGTCTATTGCATCTGCAACATCAATCGCGATGCTCAACATCTGGGTAAGACTTAACTTGTGCGTCTGCTCATTGCTTCTTGGTTTCAGCCACCTGTTCAAGCTGTACCTTGGCATGAAGTCGAACACTAGAGCTCGGAAGTCATTCCCTCTAGAGTCCACGCCGGTGCAACAGGTGAGAATACTAATCAAGTTCCTGTGTTTCACTTGTCGCAGAGCCTCGCATTCAGCCAAAAAACTTCTAGCAGAACTAGGTTGCTGAGGAGTAAACACTTTGACAGCCACAATAGAATTCCTAACAGCTGCAAGAGATAAATTTCCTTTATACACAGATCCATACTTTCCAGCTCCTATCAGATTAGCAGGGGCAAAACCATCTGTAGCTTGGCACAGTTCAAGGTATGAAACTCTAGGGTATTTGTTATCCAACAAACAGTTTTGCGTAGCATCGACACTGTCCAATCCTTTTCTCCTTTTGAATAGAAAGAGCACAAACAATATAAGAGACGAACATAAAAAAATTCCAGCGAGGGGAAGCAAAATCTTAAGGTGCAACAGTTTTTTCTGCTGGCTATGTGGCTTGACCACACATGGATGCAATTTCAGCTCTGCAACACCACCACAAAGCCCACCATTTCCAATTACAGAAAACTGGCTTGTGTTACTGAACACCCCGTGTGATGGCACCTCACCATCTAGACGGTTATAGGAGAGGTCGAGCTCTACGAGAGCACTTGAGTTCTCAAAAGGCTGTGGAATGGCTCCTGACAGGTTGTTATGGGCCAGGTACAGCTTTTGCAGGCCATGAATCTGGCTCAGCTCTTGAGGAATGGTACCTGACAGAGCATTCCTTGTGAAATTCAGCACGCTCAAACCTTTCAGATTACCAATTGATGGAGGGATGCTCCCTGTAAAGTTATTGTCATCTAGAGCTAAGGATACTAAACTAGCACAGTCGCCAATTGATCTTGGTACTTGACCAGATAAGTTGTTTCTTGACAGATCCAATGTTGTCGCATGCTTGAGGCTACCAATTTGTGGAGGAAGAACACCAGAAAGATAGTTATCGGAAGAGGTTTTCTTGGGTACACAATACGACCTGTACGATCAGTTGGAAAAGGACTCGTATATAACAGAAAAGGACCTATATGTAAGGATCAGACGGTTGAGATTAATTCTATACGACCGGTTTGTTAGCTGTCGTACGGTAGTATTCAAAGGTCGTACCGGTAGTTAAAGGGTATTATCGGAAATGTAAAATGTCATTTTTGTAATATATAAAAACGGAGGGAGGAGGTGTGCACAGGTAGACCGGGTGGGTAGCGGGAAATTTTTTTCTAAAACATACATCAACCAAATTACCATTTTACCCTTAGAGAAAAAACCGAAGAAACCGACAATACAACCGTACGACCGTTGGAACGTATTGTGTACCGAAGAAAACCTCTGTCGGAAAGCAGCAACGAATCAGTTATTGATGGGAGGCTGAATATTACTCCAGGGATAGCACCGGTGAGCCTGTTGGAGGATAGGTTCATGAATGTTAAGCTCTTTAAGTACCCAAGGTTCTCAGGAATGAAGCCATTGAGCCTATTGTTTGATAATGAAAGGATGAGCAGTTGGGTGAGGTTACCGAAGGAGGACGGTATACCTCCTGATAGGAGATTCATGTCCAGCAAAAAGTACTTGAGGTTTTGAAGTCTTCCGATATCTTCTGGAATGGCACCATTCAGATTATTTGCGGCAATTTCTAGGATCTCAAGGTGAGCTAGGTTTCCGATACCCGGAGGGATTACCCCCGACATCCGGTTCTCTGACATGAGTAGATTGTCTACTGGCCCTGTGAAATTAGCTACAAAACTTGGAAGCACTCCTCCAAATTTGTTATCACTAATATCTAGAACCCTAAGGCGGGTGCAGTTGGTGAAATGCCTGAGGAACTCCCAATCCGCATCGTCCTCAGCTTGCAGCATGTTACTCCCCATTTCAACACTCACCGGCCAGAGCTTCCCCATCTCAGGAGGCACCCTTCCTTCAAAGCTGTTCTTGGCAAGACCCAGCTCTTTTATCTTGGTGGCATTGGAGAGGGAAGCAGGGATTGTTCCAGAAAAGTTGTTCCCGATGCCACCCAAACGGAGCACTCGAAGATCAGGCAGCTGGCTGCCTGCATTCGGTGGCAATCTGCCATGCAACCTGTTGGAGCTGAAGCCGAGATAATGAAGAGACGATATGTTGAAGAAGAGAGGTGGAATCGTGCCCGAGAGACTGTTCCTCGCTGTCTGGATGCATAGGAGGTATCTCAAACGGGAAAGGCTCTCCGGAATGGTTCCTTCCAGCTTGTTCTGATAGAGTCCTAGGATTCCAAGTAAGGAAAGGTTGCCGAGTGACGGCGGTATACCTCCTACGATGTTATTCTCGCCAACATACAGGAGTCGCAGCTGAGATAGCGACCCCAGGACCACTAGGGATTCCGCCATGGAGCTCGTTGGCCTCGACGCTCAGGTACAAAAGGCTGGAACAATTGGACAATTCTACAGGAATCTCACCGGCAAGGTAGTTGAAGTCCAAATCAAGATAGCGCAGATGACGTAGCCGGCCGATGGTGAGAGGTATCTCCCCTGAAAGCACGTTGGAGAAGAGATAGAGGCTCTGAAGAAACGTGAGGTTGCCGATGACCGGAGAGATGCTGCCTCCCAGGTTGCTGTTGTTGAGAGTCAGAGAGATCACCCTGCCCGGATGCCGGCGGCTGCACGTCACGCCGGCCCAGCGGCAGAAGTCGGAGTCGCTGCCGTTCCATGAGCTTAGCGCGCCGGAGTTGTCTGACAGCGCCTCCTTGAATGCCAGCAGGGCTTCACGGTCGTCGTGCTCGCCGATAAGCGAGGAGGAAGACGCCGGCCAGAATGTGAGCAGCAGCAGCAGGATGGGCAGAGAACGCAGAGTCGCCATGGTTTCTAGCTAGAGCGAGGTGTAAGGCTCCACTCTGAAAAGGTGGGTGTGTGAATCCTGACCGGAGGCGGCAACAGGGTATTTGTGTGGTGGAGTGGTTACATCAGTTGGAAATCTTGACGACCTAAATAAAGTGAAAGGAACGCACGCACCTAAATAAAGTGAAATGAACGCACGCTTCGCTGCGCATCGCAGACCGACCTACAGCAATGTTTAAGGAACGCTTGTAGGTAAGCAGCAGATGATCTTGCTTCTTGCAATATAAAAGAAAAGATCTCGAAGGATGGCACTCTGAATAAATTTCATATTTGAAGATCAAATACAAACACCCCCTAGGTGGCTACATCTTGTTTTACATAGGAGCATAAAACAGTAAGGCAAAATGGAGCTTTATCCACTCCCTGGATTTCAAGGTACACTTTCACCCCCTGGCCTCACAAAAGCTCAGTGCGCCCTTGTCATGACAAGGTTTGGAAGAAAATACTGTATGTGTTCTACACTTCTACTTCTTGCTTTTTTGGAAGTACATTTCTGTTATGCGCTGTAGTATTGCAAATCTGCATAATCAACCCCAACACAGGGATTTGATTCAACAAACAAGATGTTACTGCTGTCTACTGATAAGCCTACTCTGTAAACATCAAATCTAGGCCATTTGATTCCTGAGGATGGCTGCTTCCATTTTCCTCAAGTATATCACATGCATTTTCTTTTCGCATTTTCCGCTCTTCAATCACTGCTTCAATAGAGTCTGTACAGTAAAGCCCCCTCGAGTGCCCCTGTGGTCTATCAGCTACAACAAATTTGTTGCCCTCCCTGCCTCGTTCAGGAAAGCCAGCCCAGACTGCAGAAAAGCATGGAAACGTTGAGGCGACTACGATAAGGAAACACAATTAACCTGTAACGTCACTGCTAATTCTCTGTTCAAATGTCTGTCAGAACTTAAAATGTGAGTATGTGTGCTTGTGATTCCAAGTGTCTATAAGATTCTAACAACAAAATGCTTCTATACAGTATTGCTACAACATAAGAAAGGGAAAAAACAAATGAGATAGAACCAACATAATATCACCAGCCTCAGGTTTCTGCTAAGGTGATGAATGCATGCTTAACAAAGCTGGCCTTCAGTTGATTGCTACCCCATAAGAGTGCATGTTTGGGCTTAAAGGACTAGTGGTAAATAATGTTCCATAGCAAAAATTCGTTTCCTCAACTTAGCTGAACTACCAAAAAAGGGTATAACTTGGTGTACTGGATAACTGTTAACAACAGCCAGTTTTATGCACAATTCATATGGGCCTGGCCAACACTAAAGATTACATATACTGTATACAAAAATGCTTCCAAGAACAGATATGATGTAACAGTTAAAACAAATACTAGCATTAGCATCTATAAATGTATAAGACCAGGATTGCAGCCTGCCTCTGCAATATTAATAGTGTGCCCACTAAACAAAATTTTACATGTATGTAAAGATGTTAAAGTATTGCAATTACTTATGCTTTCAGGAATCACCACAAAAGATACAGCAATAGACCAGGTTGTCCTCTGGATATTTATACAAACTAAAAGTTGATGTTCCATTTTTTGCAAACATCAGCACATCAATAAATAATTTGCAGGACCAAACATAAATGTGCCACTTAAAAAAATGTATAAGGCCACAGAAGATATTTTTTACTCAATTCAGGTCAGCTATCACCTCGAGTAATATGTATGTCCAGAGATAGTTCTCAACCATGGCTTGCAGAGAGAACATCAGAACATATCACTATTTAGTGTACAATAATGGAAATTTGGCACACTAAAGCTCCAGAAACAGTTAAGTTTGAAAGAAAGTAAGCAACAACTTTGGTGTGACTATTTGAAGCTTTGCATATTTCAAACTTTCTATTTCTTTAACTTGTTATACATTACCCCAAAAATGCTGCCACTGGAGCAGGATGGAAATTACCTGCAAAGTGGTGGAGAACAATTGAAGCTGCAACTGTAACATTCAGAGATGCTGTTACACCACCATACTGAGGGATGTAGACAAAGAAGTCACAGATCTCACACTCTTTTTGTGAGAGTCCTGTACCCTGTCAGATGGAACCACCCAAAAAAATAGACAGTTAAATTCAGAAATAGAGGGCAAGTTATGGCTGTGTACTAATAAGAACCTCTAACTGGTTTAGGGCGGTATTATGCAATAGCCCTTAGTGCATTTTTTATTCCAGAACTCAAAATAGCATCTGCATAGCATCTTTATGTTATCGAATGATCATACAGTTGATGTTAAGCGTATGCACATTTTGTAAGAGATGCATTTTCTTCCAACACTTTGGTCAAGCTAATTAATTACTGAATAACATGGTGCCTTCAATAGGTGCCTGATTGAAACATAAAAAGGAAAATGAGGTGTTCACACAAAATTTACAAGTGCCCAATGAACTTACAAAATTGTGAGACACGGCAGCATTTACCGCAATTGGATGCCACTAATTGCCATCCCAGTCAACAAAACTAATCCACACCACGATTCACCATTCAAATTGCATTCCAACCAACCTAATTTCGCAGTCAGCACTGAATGAAGAGAGTCCCACTAACCTCATTGCCGAATAGGAAGGCGGTGCTCCGGCGGAACGGGTGAGCGGTCACCGGCTGCGCGTCGTCGGTTATCTCCACACCACAAATGTCACACCCTCTCTCATCCTGCAGCAAAGGCACGCACAGAAACTTGTCATTCATGATTCACAAAACAAACGAAGGGAACTAGGATTTAGGGGTCAGTGAGGCCGGTGGATTGCTCCTCCAGAAGAGGGAGGGCTTTGCTTGCCTTGAGGTAGGCGCGGGCAAGGGCGAGCGAGGCGCAGTGGCGGAAGCGGAGGTGCGAGGTGGCTCCGTGGCTGCCGAAGGCGCTGACGTCGCGGCGGCCGACGACGACCACCTCCGCGACGCCGAACGCCGTGGCGCTCCGCGCCAGCGTCCCCACGTTGTGCCGCTTCGCCACGTTGTGTACCACCACCACGCTCTCCACTGCCGCCGCCGCCATAGCCGCCGTCTTCGCCGCGCCCGCTCGATTCGTCGGGGTCAGTGTTGCCGCCGCCGCAGCAGCAGCAGCAGCAGTGTTGATGTCGCCGACTCCGTAGAGTTAGCTCCCGTGCACCGCCTCACTGATATGTGGACCCAACACCTGGAAAGGATCTGATCTACGGTGCACCATGCCCTACAGGGATCGGGTGGGGTGGGGAGCAAATGCTGATGATACCCTGAAACCATGGGACCCACCTGTCATAGTGCCCGTGCCAGACCGATTCGGTTAGGACTCCTGCGGAGGCAGCTGTAGCCCGGAGGATAGGAGAGTCCGATCCGATCGGAGACGGTGACCCTCCGATATAACCGCCGCCTCGCCGCCGCGATTCACCGCCCAAATTTTTGCCCTCCGCGAGACGAGAAGGGATCCGCATCGATCCGAGGGTTTCGCCGGCCGGGCAAGATGTTGGAGGAGCTGCTCATCTTCACGCGCGGCGGCCTGATCCTGTGGGCGCTCAGCGGCGGCGGCGGCGGCGGCGGCGCTGCCGTCAAGGCCTCCCCCGTCGACGCGCTCATCCGCTCCTGCCTCCTCGAGGACCGGTCCGCCGACGGGACCGGCGCCTTCGAGGACGGCAAACGCGCGCTCAAGTGGTCCTTCCATAACGGGCTCGGCCTCGTCTTCGTGGCGGTGTACCGGCGCGTGCTCCGCCTCCTCTACGTCGACGACCTCCTCGCCGCCGTCCGCGCCGAGTTCGCGCGGATCTACCACCCTAGGCGCACCAACTACGATGGCTTCGGCGACGTGTTCCGGCAGCTCCACCTCGAAGCCCAAGCGCGCGCCGAGGAGATGAACAAGTCTAAACAGGCGCCTATTAAATCCCGTCCGCCGCCGCGCAACGTTGGTCCTGTTCCTGGAGATTCTGGGGGTAATGCTGGTGGGAGGAAGCAGGACGGCTCCGGGAAAGACGAAAATTCAGGAGGAGAACCCGAACCCAAAGATGGCGGGGCCTTCAATCTGAGTATGATACAGAACTCTTCATTCGGAGGAAGAACACTGACACGAAGAAGAACAAACCCGAAAGACGCAAGGACCACAAGGAGGAGCCCCCCAAGAAACTGGATTTCTCAGACCCAGCTGAAATGGGCAAGATGACTGATCATGCGGCAGTCAACGCGGGACTAAGCAAGATGGACAGGGATGAACAGGTTGGAGATGGCCCCAAAGCGAAAGGATGGTTCTCCTCAGTGTTTCAGAGCATTGCAGCAGGTAACAGTGTGATTAGCAAGCCTGATCTGCAGCCTGCGCTCAAAGCTCTGAAAGACAGGCTGATGACCAAGAACGTAGCAGAGGAGATCTCAGAGAAGCTTTGCGAATCGGTTGCAGCAAGCCTTGAGGGCAAGAAGCTAGGATCTTTCACAAGCTTATCATCCACCGTCCAGGCAGCCATGGAGGAGGCTCTTCTCCGCATTCTAACCCCAAGCCGATCCATTGACATTCTGAGAGACGTGCACGCTGCCAAGGAGCGTGAGAGGCCCTATGTCATCGTCTTTGTCGGGGTGAATGGAGTCGGCAAATCCACCAATCTCGCAAAGGTCGCTTACTGGCTCCTCCAGCATGACCTCAGTGTGACCCTTGCAGCTTGTGACACCTTCAGGTCCGGTGCCGTCGAGCAGCTGCGCACCCATGCTCGCAGGCTCCAGATACCAATCTTTGAGAAGGGCTACGAAAGAGATCCGGCAGTCGTAGCGAAGCAAGCGATCCAAGAAGCAACCCGGACCAATTCAGATGTTGTTCTTGTCGACACTGCTGGGCGCATGCAGGACAACGAGCCGCTCATGAGGGCGCTCTCCAAGCTCATCAACAACAACAAGCCGGACCTGGTCTTGTTCGTCGGGGAAGCACTGGTTGGAAACGATGCCGTGGATCAGCTGACCCAGTTCAACCAGAAACTGGCCGACCTGTCGCCTGTTCCTGCTTCAAGGTTGATCGATGGCATCCTGCTCAGCAAGTTTGACACCGTCGACGACAAGGTTGGAGCAGCGCTTTCCATGGTTTACGTTTCTGGAGCCCCGGTTATGTTCGTTGGGTGCGGCCAGTCTTACACGGACCTGAAGACGCTGAATGTCAAGTCCATTGTTAACACCCTCCTCAATTGAACGCAACTACTAACATTTGCGTACTCTGCCCTAGTTGGGTACTACCTTAAATTCCCTTTGCTCTTGTAATAATCTTCAGTGGACGTGTACCTTTTTGTTATATACTTGGTACAAAAGTGTCATAAAATTTGCTTGGAGTCAGATTTGCACTTAGAAGAAAACTAAATTGATGATTTTCTGCCATGGCTGTGCCTTCATTTTGTGCTTTGCAGGGTTGGATGTTTACTGTATAAGTGAGTTTTTTAAATTTATTTTTCAGAACCATTTTTTCGAATTGAGAGCTCTCCGCCTCTCCCCCATTTCCATTACTAGAACGGAAATACCAAGCATCTAATACAGAACTAGTTGTAGCGAGAAGACCAGAAGCAGAGGGGGAGGGGAGAGATACATAACGAGAGTGTTTTCATAACCAATTGTTTCCAAGTTCCAGTCACATTGTAGAAAACGTGATCATAGCCAGGGGCAGTGGCTGCGAAAGTGATCAACTGATCATATAGCCATTAAAAGGTCTACCCTTAAAAAAATACCATCAAAAGGTTCAACTATAGGAAAATAGCATCCATATTCCCTCCGATTTGAGCAGCATGAAGCTCGGGTGGTTCTGCAATACGTCGCCCGCAGCACCTTCGAGCTCGCCGGTGGTACTTGCTCTAGTGCCACCTGCCATGCCCGATTCGTTTTTCTTCACAGCTCCGATGAACCGTGAGTTAATAATAGATTGCCATAAGGGAGAAACTTCCGATGCTAGATGATATACTGTCACACCCGGTTTTCTAAGCAAAACCAGATCATAACTTACATGTGTCCAGGATCATGTTCACACACGCAAGCGACATAGTGAAGTACCAAAAAGCGCAGTGTCACAGCGTCAATATTATTACAGACCAAATGTCCAATAATTTAACTCAACGTTCGAGTAGCTAACAGCGGAAAGTAAAACGGAGTCGTCCACCACAGGCAGTCGACTGGAGCAACGCGCCTAGAAGTCCTCGAAGTCGTCGGAGAAGTCGTCAAAACGGCCGTCTGAGCAGCAGTCTGAGTAGTGTAGTTGCAAGAAATAAATCAACAAGCGTGAGCACATGTCGTACTCAACAAGGGAATGTAACTAGAACAACATGCAAGGCTCTCTGGGTGGAAGGCTGGCATGGTTAAAGCGGTAAGCAATTTTAGTTGGTCAGATTTTATTAAGCAACTAATTATTAGCAGTGTAAGTATATACCAACCTAGAGATAATAAATACAACAAAAACAGGATGCAATGCACAAGATTAATTCATGTTCCATAATTTACCCATGTGAGGGTCCAGGCCGCTCCATGACCAAGAGCACGGCTAATCGATTAGATTTACACTCTGCAGAGGTTGTACACTTTACCCACAAGTCGTGTCTCCCATGTTGCCCGGGTTAGCTAGACCCTTAAACACTGCCTTTGGTGAGTGGCTAGGGATTCACTACGAGGCCTTTACAAAGATTCCCTAGTATGAGCTGCTCGCTAGGTTTCATGACAGCGCAATGCATAACTCTCTCTCAAGACTGCGAAGCTACCACAGAGCAGATCAGCTTGAGGGCCGGGCTATACACCAACTACCAGCACCCCCTAACCCTTATCAGGTAAAGCATACTACATACTAAGGTTTCTAATTAGTTAGCCAAGACAGAGCCATTTGTCTTGTGGTTGCACCTGGTTCCTGGGTGGTCGCTCAATGTTCCGATTAACAGGGGTAATCTTGCTTAATGAGGGTAGAGCATAAAATAAATCAAGTTTACTTTTGTGTACAATTAAGCCATCCTCAACCCGTAGTTAGCAACTAAGCATGTGCTACCCAACCTAAACTAAATACCCAGGTTAACAAGGACATGGTAAACAACACTAGTCACACCTTAAGCATAGGGTCCCATCAATTTAATGCAAGCAATAAAGTAAATAATGTAATTAAAATGCAGTTGTATAGGAAAAAGGGCATGCATCAAGGACTTGCCTTCCACAAACTCAGAGGGCTGCTCAAGATCTTCAAAGTCTTCAACGGCAGCGTAATCAAAGTAGCGATCGTCTTCTACGCATCACACCAACCATATACAAGCAAATAATAGAAACATATAAGAAACATGCACCAAACAGTAACAATAGAGCAAAACAACTGCGTAAAGCTATTCTACTCTTCGATACGACTGTTTGGACATAAAGAACGCTAAAAACGGAGCTAAAACGCATAATCTAGAGCTAAAACAAGATACAGGGGTCTATCTGCGTGAAAAATAAAGCTCCAAGGGCTTAACTGCTAAAAACCAGAACCTAAAACATAATTAAACATATAAACGTAAGGTCTAACGTGCAAAACTAAGGCTATGGATCTCGGGCGCTAAAACCAGAGACTACAGGGTCTAAACTGAAAAGACTAGGACCTATATGTAAAGGTTTTTCTATGGTGGAAGGACCGTTTTGAAAAACTTAAAAGAACAGGGGGTTTTTAGCAAAACAGCGGCGACCCGGCGGAGTTGACCGGTACGCTCCGTGTTTGACCGGGGCTGGATCTAATCTGAGCCGTCCCTTCAAGATCCGGTGGCTAGGGACTTGAACAAGCGGCCGGCGGCGGCGCGGGCAACTGCGCGCGGCGGCGCAGGGCGACAACCTCGCCGGCGCGGAGCGGAACCGGAGCTGGGGTGCTCCGTTGGGCTCGCAAACTGCACCAAAACGTTCCTGGCAACAAAAGGAAACTAGCAGGGGCAACGATTCGACCTGCGGCTCGCTGACGACGGCGTACGGCACGGCGGGGCGGAACTGCGGCGGTGGCGAACTCCGGCGAGCTCGTACTGGAGTTGCAGGGCTCGGCGAAGCAAACGAACGGCACCAGAGACTTCCTCGAGAGCTTGCGCACCTCCGGAGCTCGTCTTCGTCGACGGAAAGGCGGCGGAGCGGCGGCTCGGCAGCGGCGGCGCTAGGGTTAGGAGCGGCGGCGCTGCGGCTTAGGGTTTAGGGTCTCGGGGCTCGTGGGGGGTCCAGCATCGAGGCGGCGGCGCTTAAATAGAGGCCGAGGGCCTTCTTGGCGTGCGGGCCAAGGCTCGGGCGGCGCGCGCACGCGTCCGGCGTACGGACTCGGGGACGAGTCCGTCCCGGGTTGGAGACCGGCGCGAGGTGGGCGATGACAGGGGGGCCCCGCCTGTCAGCGTCGGAGCGCGAGTGGGCCGGCGCTGGGCCGAGAAGCTAGCTGGGTTGCGCAGAAAAGGGAGAAGGGAGAGGGAAACGGCGAGTTGGGCCAGGGAATAGGAGGAGATTCGGCGGACTTAGAGCTAAAACGGGCTGAAACAACTGAAAACGAGAAAGAGGAGGAAAGAAAAACCTTTTTTGATTTATTTGAAACTTTTCAAACTTCTACCAGACTTTGAATTCAAACCAAACTTGAATTCAAACACTCAAAAATAATGCACCAGCATGTATGCAACACTCAACTCCTATATTTGTTTATTTTATTATTAAAAATTATTTAAATGCCTAGAAAATTCAATTACTCCTTATAATCCTTAAACAAATTCATAAGTTGCTAACAAAATTTTAATAAATTCAGAAATTCAAAATTAGGGTGTTACATATACTCTCTCCGTTTTATATTATAGGTCGTTTGACTTTTTAAGTCCCAAATTTGCCGCTCGTCATATTAAAAATTGTGCAAACATAATCAAATTTAATTAAATCATTCTTAAAGTTTTTATTAATAAACAATCTAAAAAATTAAAATTTTGTATAATTTTTTGAATAAAACGAGTGGTCAAATTTGTTGTCAAAAAAGTTCCAACGAATTATAATTTGTAGTATTCTGAATCTCAAACCTTTGATGGTATTTTCCTCCAAAGTTCGAATTTTTTTAATGCTACTCATCTAATATTTTTCGTGTGTCGTGCATCGTCATAGGTAAGGACGGTGGTAAAGGGCCCTCTAACTTAGCCTAGCAAACTTATGGATCAGCCCAAATAAGAGCTAGATCATATTAATATACAATTTTGAGCTAGAAAGTAGTAAGATTTTTTTAGATTGTGAAGAATACATTAGAGTCATGACCCATTACCAACTCTAGGTAAGGTCAGTCAAAGAATCAAAATCTGTTGGTCGTGTGTGAAACGAACCAGATTTCCAAAAGTGGAAACCCGATCCTCTGCACCTCTGTGATAGTCCCAGGAGGCTATCACGTGCAAATCCCTGTCTCAGAAAGTAAAGCAAAGTACCGTACACAAGAATAAATACATGAGGGTCCATAATATAAGGTATTAATTAAGCATCAGAGTACATCGTTTCGGCACATGCCGGGTACAAGTCCAACAGGACTGAATCAAGCAGAGTAAACAACTACGCAGCGGCTCTCATGTAGCGAAGTAGACTCCATATCCGCAGGCAACTCGAGAGTAGGGCGAGCTTTAGTCCTCCCAGCCGTCGTCCTCAAAGTCGTAGTCCGGCTCCTGGTCTGAAAGTCCGTCATCTACCCGATAAGCGAGTAGGTCATGTCAGCTTCCCAACAAAGAGCATAAGCAAGAGAGAATAATTCTATTATGCATGAGTAATCCTATTTATGGCTGTAGAAGGTTAAGCAAGCAGCGGTAGCAACATCAAGGTAAGCAGAAAAGCAGAGAGGTATCCATCTCCGAAGAGATCCACACCTCCGAGGACAACGCCTCCGGGGTCAACACCCCAACAAGGAAAGAAGCACCAAATACTGGATCTCAACCAAGATACAGCATCCCACTCTCATCTGCGATGTGAGGTCACCAACTCCTATCCTCACATCTCAACGGCACGAGGCCGGGCTCACACACTCGGGGGAGAGAAAGCAGCACAAGAAAAATACTAGCCAGGTGAGAGATCGCAAGGGCTGTCCATACCGGTAGACACGGACTATAGCTATAGGTTTAACACTCTGCAGAGGTTGTACAACTGGACCCGCCGGATAGGGCAGAAACGGATGCCTCCGTTCCACATCCCTACCTAACGACCGGAGACCTAGCAGTGGGTGGCACTCTCCTGCCTCTCCAAGCCTGACTCGTCCTGAACTGGGGCGCGAAACTTGCCAGCAGGGCCTCGGAGCTGTGAGACCATCCCCGGAGGAGCCGGGGCGACGTCTACTCGGGGGGTATAATCCGTCCCCCTCACACGACCACACCGGTCCGCCTACAGGCTGGATGCCATCCACCTACTAGTTCTCGGACCGAACCCCGCCCATAACAAGGCGAACGGTTTGTACGAAAATAGCCCAAAGATCAAGGTCACACAGACGATCGGTCCTTAATTGCGGGAGCAAGCACTCACCAACTCCATCCGTCCGACACACCGCTAGGGCGGGAGGCCAGGTCGCATCTCCCCTAGACAGGCGTTCACAAGTAACCAAAGCGGCTTGCTCCCGCGGTAACACGTCAAGGATACACACTCACCCAAAACACACGCAAGAATTCCGAGGTATCCCAACCTCGGTCCAAACCTGAGATCCATCCATAACTAAGGGTAAAATATATGGATGGAAAAGTGTCGGGAACTAGCTAGGGGTCTGTAGCTAGCTCCGAAAGTAGGTGTTCCAAGGACAAGGTAAACAATCCAAGGCACGGCTAATCAATTGTCTATGCAATTTCAAAACATGCGTCAAAAGTAATTAAGCACTAGCAACTAAAGCAAGCATGGGATCTATATGGTTGGGAGTGACATGACACCTGGCTGGCGTCCGAAGTCCTGGTCTGGGTAGTAGTCGGGGTCGTAGGCCTCCTCCTGGTCGTTGCTCGGGTCTGTGCAGCACGAGATACGAGACACTAAGATACCGACAAACAACTAGGCAATAAATCCAAAGAAACCCAATTTTAGAAGATTCAAACAGAACCATACTACCTACAAACAGCACCGTCTCATTTTTAGAAAAATATAGAAACTGGTTTCATATTTTTCGGAGTTATAAATAATTAATTATGAATTTTCAAAGATTATAGGATTTATAAAATAATTTCCAAAATTATTTATAAAACAGAAAAGGATTTTTATTTTTTTGAAAACAGTTGATGACGTCAGCATGACGTCACCGTGACGTCATCGTCACCGGTCAGTGGGCCTTAGTGGGCCGAAAGAGTTAGTGGGCCGAATACGGCCCATTGGACTCAGCCTTTTGGGCCAAAAGGGCAAAGTCCGTCGGACCACCCTGAACAAAAATGCAGAGTGCGCTCTTTAAAGGAAAAAGGGTCGGGACGGGTTTGTTTTGGGCTGCCTGGCCCAAAACCTTTTCAGTCCCACACCAGATAAGTCTGGTGAGGGTCCCTGAGTTATTCTGGGGTGCGAAGGCACCCCTCCGCTTCACGCGCGCGCGCCGGCGTGCCCTGGCGTGCTCCCGGCGGCGACTGCGGGCGGCGATCGAAGGCTGCGAAGCGCCCGAGACGCAAGTAAGCGATGATCAAGGTTCTCTTGGGGCACGTGGTTATCTCCGCGCCGCCCCAGCTCTGGGGAGTGCTTAGGGGCGTAGCGCGGAGCGCGACACGGCGGCGCTCCCGGCGTGGGCCAGAGACGACGGCGTGCGCGATGGCCAGCAACAGCGGCGACACAACAACCCAGAACGCGGGCGGAGGTCAACAGAAGCAGCGCAAACGACTCAGCGTTCACATGGGCGTGCTCACCAGAGTCTCTGCGCGCGTCCAGGACGAACCTGGCCTCGACGTGGCCGTCCGAGGCGCGGATCCTCGGCGATCCGCGTCCATGGCACAGCGCGCGTCACGGCTGCAGATTGATCAAGCGGCGTAGCACCTGAACTCATGGGGGTGAGCTCCTTGGCGCACACACCGACACGCACACAAGCAAACCCAAGCGGCGTCAGTGCCGGTTCACGCACACGAGCAGGCACTCAGCGCGGCGGCGCCCTGGCATGTCGCGGCGGAACGGGTCCAGGTGAGTTAGTGGCCTACGGCCTGCCGGCTCGCGCTGGGGTGCACGACGGCGGAAAGGAGATGGGAACCTGCAGAAGAAGCGGCTCGATGGCCGGGCATGGGCTGAACAGAGAGCTCTCGCTCGGTGCACGGCGCGGCGGCCGGCACTGCGTGGCGCTGGGGCACGCTCCCGAAGCATGAGGGAAGAGAAGAGCAGACCCAGGCTCACCGAGGGGCGGAGGTGAAGGCGTTGCAGTGAAGGCCGCGGCGGTGAAGGTGTTGTCGACGACGGCGAAGCCCGGCGGCGACGCGTTCGGCTCCTCTGCTCCGGTCCCGTGCTCCCGCGGACAGCCCTCCTCCGGTCACGGGCGGCTTCAGCGGGTACGGCTTCGGCTTCCGGGTGACGGCGCGACGGCGAAGCGCACGCGGGTCTCTTCTTCTCCCTTCCTCCTCCTCCTTTCTCCCTCTCCCTCTCCCGGCGGCGAACAGAGGACCAAAGGGGAAAAACCCCAAATGCGAGTTGCCTTGCCAGGAGGGCCTCGCCAGGGGGTTTAGCAGGTCGAGCACGCCGAGGCGAGGGCAAAACGGTCATGGCCGGGCGCCCATTGGCTGCTGCGCGACGCGTTGCTGATGTGGCGGATCGGCAGTGGCTGGCGTGGCGCTAGACGCGTCACGGTGCGAGGGCAGAGAGGGAAAGGACCGGGCGGTGCGTGGGCGCGGCCGCCTGGCTCGGCGTCCGTGCCACAGGCGCGGTCGGGGACCTGTCCTCTGGCCGGGTGTGCGCACGCGCGCGTACGGGCGCGGCGGCGGTGCGGTGCGAGGTGCTGGGGCGGACCGGCTCGGGGAGGAGAAGAACAGGACGCCGGTAGCTGGGCTGGCTGGGCCGCCTTGGGCTGACTTCGGATGAGTGGAAAAGAGGCCGGGGTTTTGGTTGTTCGCGGGCTAGAAGATGAAGGTGGTTTGCTGGACTTAGAAGAGGTTAGCTGGCCCAGAAGTTAGTAAAGGGTTTTGAAATTAGATTTGAATTAAGTTTGAACTATAGGTTTGAGTTTGAATAGTTTCAAATTCAAAACACACTCAATAAAATCCAAATAAAATCCATAAGATCCAAATCACATATTTTACCATAATTTGAAAATATATTTTTATAGTTTTGGTTTTATTTATTTAAGAATCTAGGAAGAGAGGCTAGTGAGGGTTTAAATATGGTGACACATCATCAACAAATGAAAAGTTCAAATTTTCTCACATTTTCATAACTTAATTTTCTGGGTTGTTACATTGTGGTAGTTGCAGCCCAGATCCTAGCACCAAACTAGAGATCTCCACGCGCCGTTTTGTCGACGTTTCCTTCGCGGAAGAGAAAGATCTCCACGCGCCCCATCTCACGTGACCGCCGAGATCTCCTCCAGCCCCACCGCCCAAAAATTTGAGGACGGGATAATAATAACCGAAATTAAATTCAAAATCTCTCTCTATCTCCTGTCATTTTGGACCTTAGAAAGACAGATACCGACCCGTCTCTCTGTGTCTCGCACCTGCTCCTCCGTGACGTGACAGGCAACAATAACGACGAGGTAAGCGTGCGATTCACGTGACGCGACAGTCATGTATAATCGGGCGCTTACCTCAATCATGTATAATCGCGCTTACCCCATTGGGGTCACCTTTCAATGGTCAAATAGACACCATAATAATATCATGGTCAAATAGACACCATAATAATATCAGTAAAAATTCCAGCTTTTTCCTCTCAAATAAATAAATAAATAATTGATAATTGCTGTCCTGCAATTTTATTGTGCGTTATAACTTGTCTTTCTTTGTCACTAGGATCATGCCCGTGCGTTGCTACGGGTAGTAAAATTTATTGTGCAATAACAATAATAAAAGTGAAGGCAAGCACAAATTCATACTAAATGAAAATAATTAATCCAATAATATAGTCCTTGAATTAAACAAATTTAGATAGTGCACTGTCAGTAAAACAACAGTGAGGAAAAACTTAGTTATTTGACATTACAAACATGTTGCCAGATCAATCAATTAATCAGAAACTATGAAATTGTTAGTAACATTGATTGTGATCTATAGATGTTAGCAGAATTTTCGGTGTGGCAAGAACAAACATGCCACTTCATTCAGCAGATATCTTTTGTTGTCAAAAAAAAAAATCAGCTGATATCTTCTCTTTTAAAGAAGCGAGAAACTTTTCAGTGATTCACAATAAACTTTGCAATTTCAAAGGATAACATGACTACAATAATGTCAGTAATTCAGAAAGTGTGAAATTTAAGTAGACATAAGCAAAGCACTCCAATATCATCAGTTTGATGAATACCATCAGAAAGTGTGCAATTTGAAGAATGGGGATCGCAGCATGTGCTTCATCACCATAGAGGTAATAGGCTAACTCACATTTATGTGATATTATAACAGTGATCGTGGCCACCTCAAGACCTATGAAAAATATGCATGTTCAGTGATTAGCAATTTAGTATACAAATAATGGCATGAAGGAATTGGAGAGAAGCACACACAGATGCCAGTAAAAATTGAATTGTATGAAGCTAATTTGAGATACAGAAATAGATCATCGGACATGCTAGATTGAGGTGGCAGCAGACATTGTTCAAAACAAATCATTTCATTTGCAGTTCAATTTCCTTTGAGTGGGAAAATTTGCTAGCAGTACAGCACTACAGCTTCACGCAAAATATAGAATCCAGATATCACAGAGCTTAATTCTACCAACTATCCATATGAATCAATAGAAGCAACTCGAAGTTTTGAACACAAGAACACTAAGTAACAACACAAGATCTAACCACAAAGCTGAGATTGTGTTTCCCCCAACATTCACTTGTGGGAGAAACGCTAATTCCTCACCCAAATAGAAATCCAGCAAGTGATGATAAAACTGCTGATCATCATAACATTCACTTGTGGGAGTACCTTTTTGCAGGAGAAGCGGGTGATCCTATTAAGTAAATTGTTTCCCTGCAGTGGTTTGCATCGTGGCGACTCTGGAGTCTGGTCCTGGAGTTGTGGCGAGTGGCTGGTGGCACAAGGAATCAAGAAAGATGCCTCTAGGTAATCCCCAATGAAAAATGTGCACTATACCGTCTTTGCTATTGAATCTTTCATAAGCAAACAAATGATCACCTCACCACAGTAGTGCACTCCAGTTCAGACGATGAAAACTTAGTGCATTGAAGTAATCAGTACTGGAAGCATCTAGCCTCTTGATCAATCTCTCTTTCCGATCACACAGTGAGTCTGTCAAAGAAAAAGGCACAAATGTACGGGCAAGTGTGCAGCACGCGCGCGCACACACACACACACACACACACATTTCCCTTCAAAAAAAGTGTACAACACATTCAAATCTACTACTGAAAAAATGTTTCATTGCTAATGCTCAAAGCCAAGCATGATCTACACAAAAATAAAAGGTAATGGGAAAACACCTGGTAAGTAAATAAATTCTTTTTGACTCATATATTTGAGGTTTTTAATAGTAGCCCAAGGTCTTGCATTGGAGTAATCAGAATCATATATCTTTAGCCAATGTGCTATACTACCTTCCCAGATATTATATTAGCGCCAAGGCCTAATATGTAACAAAGCTACCAATATGATATTAACAAAGCCAAGGATCAGGCACTGATACCTTGTTGATTCACTTGGAGAAAGCAAAAGAATGTACCGTACTAAATTTAATACCTCATATTCAGGTTGTTGTTGAGGGGCGTAGACAAACCATATAAACTATGAAATAAATCTAAAACATACACCGCTGTTGTCTCCTTGCTTCCCTTGCTCCTCTCTCTCCTGAATGCTCTTCGCAAACTCCACAAAATGATCCTATCCCTGCAAATCAGATCACAAAATCGAGGACCTTACATTCATATAGCTAACTACCTACATTTCCACATCTTTGACATCATATTAGTGTGTTGCGCTTGCAGCTTGTGGTCTTGGTGGCCACAGCCCAACCTAGAAGCCTCTGAAAGGCTTCTAGGTAAAAAAAATGTGTAGATAAACTTATATCAGCACATTCATCAATGTAAAAACTGCATACTGGACTTTTTAAAAATATCTGGTGTGCACATATTTTCTACCTTCATTGGTGTTATTAAACGAAGCTCTAGCATTGTTTCTTTCAACTGGATCCATCTATCTTCAACTGCAAATCAAGATGAATAAAAATACAGTGCTTCCCCCACGAGTTCCTTTTTCAACCAAGGTAGCTACATTATAGGCAAATATTTAGAACTCCAACACAGGCAAAATTCTCTATGTGCAGTCTTCTAGACAAAAATACTAAAACTAATATGAGATCAACCAAGATGTACTGAAAAATGCATGACTTCCACGGTACGTTCCCTTTTGAACGGATGACAGTTATATTAGAACCATACATATAGGAGATGCATATGTGATAAGTAACCAGGGCAATGGCGGTATGATAAAAATTATCAAAGTTGAAGGAATTGCATATATGAAAAGTAATATGGACAAAGGCATGCAGCGGGAATTCAAAACAAACTAATCCTGAAATGTGTGCCATCATTAGTTCCTCTTATAAACTGTAAAAGAGGACAAGTGCTACCATTAGTTCGTCTTGCCATGCTAGAACATTGGATTGGCCAGCCATAAACTTGTACAGTTGGGTCAGCTAGCAACATGCACACATTTGATGGATTGGCAAAAAATATACATACCGGCAGATGACCTTCGAAAGTGAATTGAATCGGCAACGCGAAGATCTGCGGAGCACACACATTTGAATGGATTGGACAAAAGTATACATATCAGCAGATGACCTTGGAAGGTGAATTGAATCGGCAAAGAAGATCTGCGGAGCATTATGTCCACAAAATTAAATACGAAAGATGAGTGTGGTAATCACCTGGAACACTACTATTCCCATCAGGGGATTTGGTCCCTTCATTTAACTTGCCCCTGCGAAGCCATTGACTATTTTCATCCACCTTCCTGTGTGCATCCTCCTCTACATATTAAAGATACTAATATTGAGGAAATGCTCTTGATCATGAAAACTGGATATAAATTGTACCTGTTGATCTGTCAGTTTAACTACTATTATATTCCAATCACGATGATGAGAATCTCGACCTAAGAAATCTATAACATTGGAGAACAAGTGCGGTGCAAATTTAGTGAAGGCATAAGTTCAGCAGTGCAAATTGATAGTAAACTTCAGAAAATTGTTGCCACAGGAAAAAAAAGGAGTTTTGCATGGTACCAGAGTACCAGACTCTATCTGCCATATTTAGTTAACTTTACAACTAAACTAAACTCTAATTGTAGACAAACTCTACAAACATATTTTAGTCACTGAGAAGGATCCATGAGTGCTTTCTGAATTGACCCCATTAGGCAGTTTTCAAATTGCAAACATCAAAATCTACAGATCCACGAAAGTCCAAACCATCAGGTGCAACATATATACCAAATAAGTGTCCTGCTAATTTGCTAGCTCATTTGCTACCAGCTATCGTGTTGGCCTAAGCACCAACGACGATAAACACATAGATCCCTCATAGTTGCTTATCCTATTTCACAGCTGTAGCTCCTGAACTTGAAAACAACAACGACAGCAGCAAAGGCAAAACGCATAATGGTGGCTATCAGATTCGGCCATGGACCCAGCGAGAATTCAAGGAGCATCAGGATTTGCAGTGTGTCCGTGATGAATTCACTTACATCGAGGACGAGCAGCTGCGTCCGGCCGTCGGCGAGCTCGACGGCGCCGGCCACCAGGGGAGGTTCCCTGCCGCCCGCGAGCTCGACGGCGACGGCCACCAGGGGTGGTTCCCGGCCGCCCGCTACGTCGACCTGGAGGCATAGCGACACGGCGGCGTTACCCCGACGGCGCGCCGGAGACGTGCGGCGGCGGCGACGGATGGTTGACTCATGAGGATGAGAAGGGGCGGGGGATCCATTGTGCGGCGGCTAGGTTAGGGAAAAGGGCCCGTCGTCGTGATCTCGGGAGGTCTTGCAGGAGGCGCAAGTGGGAGACGCGGATCCGAACGGCGAGGAGGTGTCGCGGACTCGTAGGAGGAGACGGCGGTTGCGAAGGGACAGGAGGTCGCAGGAGGAAGGCGGCGACTTCCGTCGGTGGTGAGGTGTTGTTGGAGAAGGAAGTGCGAGGCGCGGATCCGAATAGTGAGGAGGTGCCGCAGATTGGCAGGAGACAGCGGCGGCGAAGGGAGAGGAGGACGGTTTGGAGTGGACTGCCCACGACGCCCCTCGGCAGACCCGCGCGAGCGGAGGTGGGCGTCGAGGCTCGGCAGACCCGCGCGAGCGGAGGGAGGGAGGACGGGGATTTTGTCTGCTCTTGATACTTTTTGGGAGTAATATATAGCATCATGTTTGTGCGTTGTTACGAGCTAAAATATTTATATTATAGCATCAAATAGAGATGGTAATAGTGCAAAAATTTATATAAATACTAAAATATTTAATTTGAAGGATATAGTTACTAATCAAATAAAGCAAAATATGCCCGGTATTCCAAAGTGTACTCTGTGTCTCTGCAAAAATCGACGGGCACAATGATGATGATCCATTGTAGTGCCCCTCAACCTCAAGGACTAACCGTATTTCCTGAACATGGCAGAAGAAATTAAGAAATAGATGGCCACAAGAGATACAAGGGTGAGGAGTTATTGATCTGACTTTACACACAAGTTAAACACGTCAGATCGATGATAATTAATTTTCTCACATCAGATTGACTTACCAACAATATACCCTGCCTTCATCCTCATCAGGATATAAAGATTCTATCCGATGCTGAAACGTCATCAGTCTGATGAACATACGGCTTGATGGATGTCCTTCGCCACCACTCCTCAAATGCCCTCTGCAGATCTGGGTAGTTTTACCCAACTTCAAGAACCTCCCAAACCATGACAGTAGAATAGACCATTGGTCGTCCAATGGAAGCGTTAAGATCGTCTGCCCAAACCCGTCCTCGACGAGCTTCCTGTCAAACGAAGTGATTATCATCAAGAAAAGAAAAATATTCAGTATTGTTCACACAGCAGTACAACATCTTCTGTCTCTGATTTGTGGAACAAAATGCGCAAATCTATACCATCACTGCAACAAGAGTATGCATACCTCACTTGACTTGCAGAACCTGCAGACCTATCTACGGGTTGCCTGTTTCCCTTGAGCATCATTTGCAAATTGGCAGGACCGCTGCTGCAACAGGATGTTGTGTGTCTTGCTATCACCACAACCTTCCTTAAAATCCTTGCTCTGATGAGTACATACATCCTTCACTCCAAGTTGTACCGTCCCTTTGCTGCCAAACACCAACTTCCTCTTCTGAATCTGTTATCAAGTTCAGAGCTCCTTCCTCTTCTGAATTTGTTCTAAAAAATCACTTACTATAACCTCTAACATAACTCAGCCCACTCTGACTAAAGTCTTTAGGACCTTGGCAGAAGCAAACCTGATATCAGCATAGAGGAAGAAGGAAAACCAAATAAAATAAAATTGTGTGCGAATGTATCCAAATATAGCCCCCATTGATATATCCTGCACATTTCTAACAAAAACCCACTAAAGTGGCATTTGTACCAAACAAATAGTTGTGGCAGAGAATCAACCCTGATTTCATATTGCAATTACAATTGCATGAAGTATGATAATATGCTGTAACAAAGGATGGTGCTTTGGAACACATAAACTCATGTATGAAAAAAATATGCAGGAACACAAAATATTGTATTATCACGAAACCATATGGACCACAAGGTAATAAACAGAGTAAACCGTCGGGATCTGATGTATGGTCATTCCACTACCATAGGAAGCATTGACATGTTTCATCCTCCCACAATTAAGAAGTAAAGTTGTCCATAAAACTTGGAGGCATTATAGACAAACTTATTATGGTGTGGCACATAATTTAACCACCCAACCTAGGTGATGGAAATGGTCGGTTAGCATAAACACCAGATTTGCAAAGGATATGAGTATGTGACCTACCCAAAGAAAAGTAGAACCATATTCTGAATTTAGATAGTCAATTAAAGCAGACAAGGCTTCTTCCTGCCCGGAAACAACACCTCGCTCCCATGAAGATGTAGGTCGCAGTGTCTCCAGCCAACAGCAATTCGATCCTTGCATGTGTCAACCTGAAAATAAAATTATTTTACCATTAGATAGTCAATTCACATTGTTTGGGTCACCTTTTAGATAATTTTGTAGCATACTGAGGCCAAAAAAAGAAAGTAGGGGCATGGCATCTTCATGGGCAATAGTCAGACCATCTCCCTCTAAGTCTTGTGGGATAAAAATGTTTTTCACAACTGGAATCAACCCTTGGAGATCATACACCCCAATACTATGGTTGAATGTCATAAGCCCAAATAAAAAGATTAGAATAAGAGCGGTTCTATGGTGAAAATCCGAATGAGGAAAAATCAAACTAAATTCACAAAATACAATAATTCAAGGAACCATAACCCAGGAAGTTCAAACTGTTCAGAATTCTATACCTTCTAGGGCAGCCAGAAGCGAACTCTTGCTGACCTCCAGAAACTTGTTACAGGTGTAAACGTACCAGGGACAATATGGAAAAAAAACCACCTCACTTTGTAGCTTAGGCACATGCTCGCAACTGCAGGCGATGTATCATTGCGAAATTAGAACAGATTATTGAAAATAATTCAATAGAAATATAACAGAGATTCTGTGAGTTCTGTACATATCACAGAGATGCTATGAGCATAGCATCGAACTTTGAAATATTGCAAAAAAAATCAAGAAGATTAAATGACACGGCAATAAAAAAAGTGTATCAAAATAAGGGATCCCAAGTTGGTGGTGCAAGAATTTTAGAAATTAGGCACCATTTACTTTTCTAGCATAAACATTTTTATCTGAAAACCTCTCATTCGGCATGGAATAATTTAAGTGTTCTCATGTAATGCATCCAAGAATAATTGTTATCAAACAGACTCAGAATTCTACAGCTCACAAAAAAATGCACGGGATGCAAAGTAGACACTTGGAAAAGCAAGTAAGCAAAAAGAACAAGTACCATTAAATGATCCTCAAGATTAGAATGTGCTTTGTTTGCATCAAATCCCCCTAATTACCTATTCAGAATCATTGGCCATCTCAACAATTGGTGAAAAGGATGTAGAGGAATGAATAACCTTTCTGAGATGTAAATATCATGCTGGTATATATCTCCTTGCCCTCCTACTACTACCAGTTTGCTGCTGGGACTAAAACTGGAGTTATAAGAGCATCTTCATTTTCTAGTGGTAGTATCATTTAATCTGCAAAAATGGAAGATAAAACATTCATGCTTTCATTTGACTGGAGTCACAGGACACCATGGTAACATGACAAAGAAGAAGAAGAAGAAGAAGGACCTTAACCTTTGTGCATCGATGAGAAACCCTTTCCCTCAGGTCACCGCCATGGTTTGGCCACGATCCTGCAAAAGCACAGCCAAGAGCTGCAGGTCAGTTCAAAAATGGTTTGCACGATCCTGGACATCAGAGAACATACCATGGATGAACATGCATCTTTCCAGGAAGGAAAAATCACCTGGTTTGCACGACAGATCTTTCACGCAAGAGAAAGGGGTAGTTGCCGGCGTTAGGGAAGGGAGCGGCAGAGTCCAAGGGGATGGTGCAGCAGGCAGCCGACGGCCGGGCGACAGACCGGCGATTTCTTGTTGTCCCTCGCCGCGCTCCCGGCCATCTCCAGCACTTGCGAATGGATCGGAATGGATCGGCGCAGATCAAAAAGGGGAGGACCAGAGAAGAAAGCGAATTGGGAGATTACCTCAACGGCAAAGTGGTAAAAAAATTGGCGAGGTACCCGAAGTCCCGAATGCAGGAGCGCTACAGTTGGTGGCGATGGCGGCGGCTCCGGCGGACGGCGGTTGATGGGGATGGCGGCTAACGGCGTCAAATGGGGTGGATCGGGGTCAGTGACGCCGTCGGCGGGCGCGGGACTCGGGCACCGGTGGACGGGGACGGCGTGGGTGTGGTCGACGGCGGCGGCGCAGTGGGAGGATGTCTACGGCAGCGCAGCGGAAAAGGGCGAAGGAGGAGGTCGTCGTCGTCGTCGTTGGCACCGAAGGAGGAGGCCTTGGCGGCGGCGGAGTTGAGGTCGCCGTCGTCCATGGCAGAGGGAGACCGTGCGGTGCTGTGTCGTTGCCGTCGTGGAGGCTGCCACCGTCACCTGGTCTCCTTTGCCTGGGGATACGGCTGCCGTTGCGTCGGCATGGTGCCATCGGCGGAAGGAGCCGCCCGACGGGGGCACGGCGGGGTAGGGGGCAAAGGAAAAGAGAGGAGCGGACGGCGGTACTCGGGTGGGTCTCCGGTGGCAGAGCATAGTGGATCTCCACCGGTGTGCAGAGAAGGAGGCGAGGGCGGCTCGGTGGGGGGACGGCGGCGGCGCGGGAGGAAATTGGAGAGAGAGAGGGGCGAGGGCGTCGCAGGGGCAAAAATGGAAAACGGGGGCGGACGCACGGTGAAGCGAGGGCGGACGCATGGAGAGACGGGGGCGGACGCACGAGAGAGGAAAAAAGTACTAACAGATTTTTTTCTCCACTTCATACTTTTTAGGAGTAGAGAAAAAGAAAAAAACTTGTCTTTCTTTCCCCGGCGTCGCCTCCCTCCCTCCCTCCCATTCCGCCCCCCTCTCTTCTTCAATCCTCCCGGCCGCCGGAGTTGGAGGGAGAGGGGAGACGCGTCCCGCCGTCAACCCCGCGGCCCCGCGTCGCCGATCCGCGCGCAAGGCCGATCCGGTAATCCTCTTATCTATCTTATTTTTTCACTCCCGGCGGCCGCGCTCGTCTCTTTCGTCTCTTCTTGGATCCGGCGATTTGGGGCGGGCGGCGGGCGCTTGATTCCGCGGCGGTTCCCGCGGTGGCGATCCGTGAGATCGACGAGCGGTGGCGTTTTGGAGCGGGCGGGCGTTCGGTTTCGGGTGTCTGGTTTGGTTCCATTTCCGAGGAGTAAACGGGAAAGGTGGTTCTTTCCTTTTACCAATTTTTGCTTGTAATTTCCGAGGAGTAGACGGGTTGGTTTGTTCTTGCTCGTTGATTTCCTCCATCCTGCGTGAGTAAATGGAGATGGATTGGTAGGGAAAGGTGGAAGCTTGGCGCGAATTTGATGATCTGCGTCGATAATGTGTTCTTTCTTTTTGGGTCGGTTAGAAGTTGCGCTCTGGGCAGTACAATGGTGTTTTTAAAGGTGAATTAGATGCTATAGATTGTATACCACAAACCATGAATGTTCCCTGTTAGGTCATGTGTCCTGTTTGCTAAACGGAAAGCTTGCTGGGGGAATATTTAGGTAGCACAGCAATGAGAACAATTCATGTTCCTTCAGTATTGACAATTAGTCGAAATATTCACATTTGTTTCATCTTTTGCCAAAGAGTATTTAACTAGGTCTAGAGACCGCTCTTTATTAGTATACTGCCACCTGGGTGGAGCTTATGCTTCATCGCTCTTGCCCTTATGACCTTTTCAAGTGTTGTCTTCAATCGCTATCAAATTCTTAGGAGTTGGCTGCTGAGAGCATGAGCCACTTTCTTCACCTGTCCGGTCAGTTAATAGGCAGATCGCAACAAATCAAATTTACAGAAAGCATACTCCACTTGGGATATGTTTATTTGATAACCATTTTTTCTGGAAAGTTAAACAACACTAAACCCAGCCTTGCTTCTATGGATTGTTGGGGAGATATGGTGGCCAAAGTTAGGGATGAAAAGTGAACTGAGACTGCCTGCAATCCAAGCTGGACCCAATATCTTATCCACTTACGTGCACTAGAGCACCTTATGGCCACATGAGATGTTCTTCTTCCTTAGGGGAGAAGACTTGTTCCTGAAAGCTTGCTTACCCTTGGGGGGCATCGGGCATGTGGCGGAGACATGATATTGGGCTGCATGGCTGGACCTGGACCTGGCGCCTTAGGTATTGTTTACACTCTGAAGTTTTTCATTGGGGTCATGGGTTTGAATTCCTCAAAATCAGGAAACAGCAGGCGTAGCAAGTAGTTTTCTGGCATGGATTGAAGCCCGTACATCCTACTGGTTGATGGTTTTGTGCCTGATTCTATAGTGTTGGGCAGAAATTAGTTTAGGATGTCGGGTGGATTTGATGGTCCTTGGAAGACCAGATCTGCCTAATAATCTTCGGATTGGACTTGCTTGTCCAAGACATGCATTTGCATGATACACGTTGCTTCTGTGTGGTACCATACCTGTCTCCGAAAGACCAAGCTTCAAAGCTATTCCGAGTAGTTTTGAGCTGGACTTCATCATAGAGCCCTTTCATGTTTTGTTCGCATCCTGCATATACATTGCTTCACTCTATGGTTCTTCCTTTTCATAAAGCGAGCTCGATTGCGTGGTTGTTAGCAAAAGATTAAGTTCCAAATAACTTTTGAAACCACTAAACAGAAAGTTATTCTTTTTAGGTAGGTTACAAAATTTATTACCTTTTGCATGGACACTCAATTGGAGCGGAGCACTATTGTAGGGGGGATGTGTTCTTCGTGTGCATGAGGTAGATAAACATTGTGCCCCACATCTTTCTCCACTGAATATTTGCAATTCTTCAATCACATTCACTGATGGTTCGCTAAAATCTGCTGTTTGGACTGAGCCTCGGTAGATTTGTTAATTAGACCTTCTTGCATGAATTCTCATGGCATATCTGCAAGTGTTCTTTTAACGAATGGCACGAGATTGCGCCATTTCATATTGCATGGTAATTAAGGTATATACGCATGCCGTGTTAGTGTCACCATCAGTAGGGCTCATTGTTGGGTGGAATGTGACTATCAGACCCTGCCTGAAACCTGTCTCTGTCTATACATACATGATGCACAATAGATTCAAATCACTACTCTGATTACTATTAATCATTCCTCAGCCCGGTCCCTGCCTGAGACCTTGTCTGTACGGCTAGGGTGCGTTTGGTAGAGCTGTGGTTGTGGCTGTGGCAGCTTCAGCTGTGACTGTGCTGGTGAAGCGGATTCTCTGGTAAAGCTGAATCTGTTTTTGGATATCGTTTGGCAAAACAGCTTCTCCTGTATTTGTTGGAATAATGTAAGAGGTGAAATGTCTTAGATGCCCTTGACCATGTGAGTTGTTTGAGCTAATGTTGTAACGTCATGTATTAGAAATTAAAGCTAACGTCATAATGCAAATTAGTTAAAGTTAATTAATAATAATAATAATAGGAATATAGATGGCTAACGGTTCATAATGCAAGTTAATTAACGGTAATTAACAATAATAAAAATAGGTACTTAACAAAGCTAATGTTCATTACATTATTATAGTAATTGTCTACATATGTCGCCGCCGCCTGACCGTGTGGGGAAACGCGAAGCGCATGCGTCCGCAGGGAGGAGGCGCTGGCCGCTTGGAGTCCATGCTGTGGTCCCGGGTGGTAGATTCTTTGTAATTCTTTCCAACTATAGGGGCAATTAGGTAAGGTGAGTTGGTAGGTGCGCAGCCAAAGCGGGCTAAGCTGCGTTTTTCGGCTGCAGGGTCGCTTTTTCGCTCCAGAGAGCGCATATTGCGTTGGCTTCGCCCGGGAAACTGTTTTGGCCACCCGGTTGGCACAGCTGTGCCAAAAACAGCTGCCGCTTAAGCCATGCCAAACGGAGCCTCAGCAGGTAGCACATATACGGTCGTACGCATAAGACCATCGGTCCGTGTTGGTGCGTGAATGCCGTGTCAGCAGCGCACACGGCTTTTGTTGCCTTGGCCGCGATCTGCGAGCGGCGCCGACTTGGGCAGAGAGGGCGCGCAGGCGCAGGCCCAGGAGCTGCTGCTGCTGCTGCGCTGCTTCTCATGGCGGTTGCCGTGGCCCCCAAGTGTGATGCGCACATGCACCGACTGCTTGACCACGGGAACAAAGGAAACCGGGATACGCTAAAGCACCGTATCGGCCACCTTTCCACCGTGTTTGATCACGTGGCGAGCACGGGGCAATCCTCCTTTTTCTGCACCTTGCTTGGTCGGGTCACTAATCACTGCTGTATCCTCCTAAGACAAAGATCAATAACAGAGCAATGACTTGCACTGTCTGGTAAATTGCATTGGGAAGTAATCCTAATCATCATTCCCTTCTACTAGTAGATCCATAATTACAATTGAAATCTTCACCATGAACTTGCAATTGTGTAGCTTCCTCCATCAACCACGGGGACCCACCCTTCGGATCTGAGAATTTAGGCCGTCTGCGCCTTTCCCTTAATTTCCCTACCCCCAGAAGGAAGAAGAATGCAGTGGTTCGAGTTGACAAATTTGGTAGTGTTAACTAATCCTCCATTAACTATTCGTTGCAGACCTGCGGCGCGAGGCTGCCTGCCAGCGAGGCCGGATCCCGCGGGTCCAGCTGGTGATCACCGCGCTGCAAAATAAGTTTGTTTGCTTGCGTTCCATTCCATCACCCAACCACCTCCTTTATATATCCCGGCACCGGCGCCAGCTACCCATGTCACACGACGCAGCTGCGCGCCACCCCGTCGCCACCCCTCAAGAAGAACCAGAAGCAGAGCAAGGAGGAGGAGGAGGAGGAGGCGACTCGCCCGGCAGCGAGTGCCGCTTCTGCGAGATGACGCGGCAGCACCACCCGCACTGCGCGCGCCGGCTGCCCAAGCGCATCATCCTCGTCCGGCACGGCGAGAGCCAGGGGAACCTCGACATGTCGGCCTACACCACCACCCCCGACTACCGCATCCCGCTCACGGCGCTCGGCGCCGAGCAGGCGCGCGCCGCCGGCCGGGGCATCCGGGACGTGGTGGCCCGCGGCGGCGGCAACTGGAAGGTCTACTTCTACGTGTCCCCCTACGCGCGCACCCGCGCCACGCTGCGGGAGATCGGCCGCGCCTTCCCGCGGGACCGCGTCATCGGCGCACGCGAGGAGTGCCGCATCCGGGAGCAGGACTTCGGCAACTTCCAGGTCGAGGAGCGGATGCGCGCCGTCAAGGAGACGCGCCAGCGGTTCGGACGCTTCTTCTTCCGCTTCCCCGAGGGCGAGTCCGCCGCCGACGTCTTCGACCGCGTCGCAAGTACGGATCCCATCTCCTCCCTTCTCCGATCTGAATCCACTCGATTCGTACGGTCACCCAACTGATCGCGATCAATAATGCCGCGCAGGCTTCCTCGAGTCGCTGTGGCGGGACATCGACATGGGGAGGCTGGATCAGGACCCGAGCTGCGAGACCAACCTGGTGATCGTATCGCACGGCCTCACCTCCCGGGTGTTCCTCATGAAGTGGTTCAAGTGGACGGTGGCCCAGTTCGAGCGCCTCAACAACTTCGAAAACTCCGAGTTCAGGGTCATGCAGCTGGGGCCCGGCGGGGAGTACTCCCTCCTCGTCCACCACACCAAGGAGGAGCTCGAGCAGTGGGGCATGTCGCCGGAGATGATCGCCGACCAGCAGTGGCGCGCCTCCGCCAACCGCCGCAGCTGGGCCGAGGAGTGCTCCTCCTTCTTCGAGGACTCCAAAGACTCCGAGAGCTCGTCGGAGGATGAGGAGGAAGAGATGGAGAATGGCGAGATCGACCACCTGGAGTAATCAGACTCTGCTCTGTCTCTGGTTCACTGAAATTCTTTCAATTCCATTATGCTTCCTATAGAATTTACTATGCAGCTTGGCCTAGCGAGCCATTCCTGATTGCTCTCTTTTTCTTTTCCCCGATTTGTAATCTGTTAATAGTAGCTAGAGATTGGAACATGAGTGGGGAGAAATTCAGGGAAAAGAATGTCTAAAGATGACATATCTAGAGGTCTTATCTCTAACTTTTTTCCTAATGTTCCTAGTTGGAAAACTGACAAACTCACACACAATGGTACTACAATGGTTGGCTGTGTTTAACTAAAGTTGGCTCCTTTTCTTGCAACTTTCTTTAGCTAATCAAGGTCCTTTCATGCCGGGCACATTATCAGTTTCCACAAGTTCCTTTATGCAAAGAAAGCATGTAGGCACATTATCAGTTTACACATCTCCGCATCTTGTTTGGTAAGCGTCCATTTGAATTATTGGTTATTACTGTCAATACACAGTACTGGTACACACTTGCAACCATGTTTATTATTTTTTTCCCACATGCTTTGTCACCAACAGACACTTGTCCAGATGCAAAAGCAGAGATTCTTTCTCACAGCTGGCAATGGCATAGGGGCGACACGTTCGTCCACGATATTTTGTAGTCTAGCAACGAGACATTGGATCTAGTCTAGCAACCAACCAGACATTGGATGGAACTAGGTTCCTCAACAATCTCGTGCATTGTGCTACAGGGTGGCGGTGCTCGGTTGTTCCAAGATTTGCTCTTGTCCTGTTTTTCTCTGGATGAGTGGCTCGTTGTGTCCTCTGTTTGCTCATCCTTGTGGTCTTTTCCTTTGCGTCGTTCGCCATCTGTCGTTGGTACAACAAACTTTATGCTGGAGTAGCAATCCCTCCATTTTCATCTCTAAATAAGTGTCACTCGAGCTTTTCAAAACAATAGTATTTAAGAACATCTCTAAATAAGTGTCGCTCGAGCTTTCCAACGATACTTATTTAAAAACAAAGGGAGTACTAGGTAGGGTTTGTATTGTTAGCAATAACAGTGTGTTTCCACGGTTGTGTACTCTTGAGATGGTGGCCCTAGAGTATTTTGAACAAGTTTTTTTTTAAAAAAAAGTCTATTTTACTTCCATCACCTATTTCCTTTGTCCACTTAACCCTTTAAGTAAAATTTAAGATCACTTTACTCCCCTGTACTATTTTATGTGATCCAATCTACCCCTAATTAGATTTCTATTTTGTTTCTTCACCTTTAGGTTGAGTTTCAATTTCAAATTTTGCTAGTTGACTTATAACATGATGCTCTATGGTAGAAAAATACAATAACAATATTTCATGACTAATTTGTGTGCAGTTTTGTATACCTCAAATCAATTTTGTATTAAATAGTCCTAACCTATGAAAATTCTTAGTATATTTTTTTAACATAAGACATCATGTTTTGTATCTTCTCACAAAATTTGAACTCAAAATCCAACTTATACACAAAAAGAGAAATCTAATTAGGATGTAGATCGGACCAAATCAAATAGTTGAAGGGAGTAAATTGAGCCTAAATTTTATTGAGGATGTTAATTGGACAAAGTTAATAAGTGAGAGGAGTAAAATTGACTTTTACCTTTTTTTTGTTGTTTGCCTCAAGAATCAAGATAAGATACAATACAGCTGATGAGAGAGAGTCAAACTAAAGTTTAGCAACCCAGAGGGAAGAAAAACAATGAGACCCAATCCCTGATGAATGCATGACAGGCTCATCACGCACATCTAGTAACTTGTTGGTTGAACTCGATCGACACTGGCCGTTACGAGAAGATTCAGGTGGCGCGAGCGTGGAGGACCGGCAACCGTTTTTGACAGCAACCTTGGTCACGCGCCCGGCATGATCCCCTAATGCCGGAGCCCGGCGCGTAGAATACTCGATCGAGCCACGCACCCTGACACACGGTTGTGGGCTCGTGGCTGCGTACAGGACGATTCTGTTCGGTGTGCCGGTGATTGACTATTCCGTTGGGCTTTGCGTACGCGTAGGATGATGATGGCTTGCTCGAGGAGGACATCGCGCTGTGCGAATCTAGCAAGCGCCCGTGGGAGTGTGACCTGACCTCACCTGACTTCCGAGGGATTTGAAGCCTCGTAATCCGCGTCCGCCGCACCGGCGGATGACGCAGACGGCCGGCGGCGGAAGCAACACCAACGGGGACGTCCGGACGTGTGACATCGTCACGTGCAAAACCCACCCGGCTCGGCAGATTGGTGGGCCTCTTTGGGCCTATAGTTGCTGGAAGGCCAGCCCAGCCAGCTGTGGTGAGGGACGGGCCTTTTTGCGCTCAATCCACAAACCCACCACCTTGCTCAGCCAAAAAAAAAAAAAAAAAACTTGCAGCCCACCAGTATCCCAAGCGATAATTTTTTGTTTTTAAATTTTACGATTTGCAACAATAATCACGTCCGACATAATTTTGCAAAAATAACCCTAAAAACTATCGCCGTTTGGGCGGTGACCCACCAGCACATATTTTAAAAATTATAACTTTTTAATATAATCTCGGATGGAAAGACTTTACACGAAAATTGTAGATCTCAACTCGGACGTCACGTACGCGTGCGTTCCCCGCCGCCGACACCACGGCACACTGCACAACATCCAACGCCTCCCGGAGCCCGCCACACCGTCGTTGCAGCTGGGCAGTAAGACCGTCTCCAGCAGTCCCCCTTCATGCATCTGCAAAAAACGCCGGTTTGCAGACGTTCCCGTCGCGCATACGAGGAGGGCCTGCAGCGGTCTCGCGCTTCCCCTTGCGCATCGCTCGCGGTAGTTGGCTCCCGCCGCGGGCCAGGAGAGAGGGAGAAGGACGAGGCGGAGCAGGGAGCGGAGGGGAGGAGGACGACCGGGAGAGAGGGAGAAGGAGGCGGCTGGGAGAGAGGGAGTAGGAGGAAGGGGACCCACCATCAGACGAGGGCCGCTGTCGCGCCACCGTGGAAGAGCTCGCCGGGGAGGAAGATGGTCCTCTGCTGCCGCCGCGACTCTCCTCTACCTCCCAGAACATGAATCCGTGGCCGGCCGGAGACCGAGGGGCCCCTGGAACTCCGCGCCACCGTGCTCCTGGAGCTCCGAATCGAGGCTCGGTCAAATAAATCTAAGCTTCTGCACACATCATCATATACCCATTCTAAGCTCACACACCAAAATTTAGATTAAGAACATTTGTAAATTAATTTATACGAAAAAGACAAATTTTTGCCTAGTAAATCACCATTAATTCATATAAAAAGATTTACTAAACTTTTTGATCTCAACTTTCTCCTAAAAGTCATACATGTCAAATCTAAGCCTCTGGCCAAAGCATAGGTGCATATTCAAATTATTTTTGAAAATTTGAATTTAAACTCCCACACAAGATTAAATCCAAAACACATATCAAAACATATCCTAAAATCACATCCATTCTACCAGAGGTACTATTCATCAACACAAAGCCCTAGGGTGCACTGGTGCTCAATTAAAAGTTTATTAAAGGGGCTATAAAAAGCATCAAGCTTAATCTAGCATAAAGCTTACATAAATCATAACTAAAGTTATACACATCACACTCATCCCAACTTTGGTCACAAATCTAGACATGCCATAAAGAGCAACATATCCAAAATTCAAGTTCATAGCATGTGTATATTTTAAACTACACTAAAAACATCTCAAACTGAGTTTGAATTTTCATTCAAAAACTACACAGAAAAACCATATACATGCTTTCTAGAAAAGGTAGGTTTCTTCACCAGAAACCCAACAAAATTGGATTTGCATTTTTCTGATTTTTCTACAATATTTAAAGGATTTTTGAAACTGTAGAGAAAACCCTAAAGATCCATTTACAGCCGGGTCCCTGGAATGTATCCTCGAAATTACGTACAGGCCCTCGGTTTACAGAAAACACCCTAGAAGGACTTCAATCCATGCAATTGGGTCCTTGGCGGCCGAGGGGCCTCGCCGGCGGCGATTGCCGGCCGGAGACGGGCGGAGGAGCGGCCTGCGGTCGCGTGCTCACCTTGCTAGGGCTAAAGGAGGTGGCGGTGTGGTCGGGGTCGGCCGGAACGGCGCAGGTGGCAGCCGGCGGCGGCGCAGGGGCGGCGCGCCCGCCGCGGCTTGCTGCCCGGCGGCGGCGGCGCAGTGCAGGGCGAAGGAGGACGGTGGCGACTCGTGTGCGACCAAGAGAAGGTGTAGGAGCTTGAGGTTGGCGACGGCTCGGCTTGGAGGAGGGGATTCTAGGCGGCGGCGGCCATGGAGATTGGCGGCGCCGGCGGACTGGGAAGATGGCAACGACGGTGTTGCGGCTCGGTTTTGGCGCGAGCACGCGCGTGCACACGACGAGGACGAGGCCGCGGCTAGCCATATGGCATGGCGCGGCCAGCTGGCCTGTTGCATGCGCCTGTGCGTGCTGCGGCACGGCGCGCTGCGGCGCGTGGCCGGCTGGGCCCGTGGCCTGGGCGTGGAGTGCCTGGGCGCGGTGCACGGGTCCGAGGGGTGAGGCGGAGCGAACTAGGGCGCGCGGGTCCATAGCGGAGTCACCCAGACGTCCGTACGCTGGAGCAAGGCTTGGTCGCCACGTGGACGCGACGACGCGAACGCGCGCGCCGGCTCTGCAGCTCTACGTCGCCGTCCGTTTTTATTTCGTGATCCTGCTTTCGAAATTCGAAAACTCCGCAAAGTGCCAACATACACGAAAATCTCCAAAACTAAAAGTTGTAGAGCAAATAACCAGCTCAAACTTTTACAAAGGCTGACCTATCAAAAACTCAACAGATTTGGAGATAAACTTGCTTGAAGTTACTGTTTTTCCTGGCTCGGTCAAACTGTTTGGCAGAGCTTTGACTGAGTTTTTGAAGGTTTAAACCTCAAAATTTGAAATGCCAGCAATTGAATGAAAAGTGTTCCCGGAAAAACTGAGCAACTTTTATATTGGCCGAATTTGAAGTTCTATAGAAATTTTTGGAGAACGTGCAAGAAAACAAAATCAGCCTTTAGGATCTATAGGGGTTTGACCGGGAAATTGTAACTTTGATCAAGGTCATTTGTGCAAATGTGTGTGAGATCAAGCCAAACACGCTTAGGAGCTAATTAACCTTGATTATCAAGATTAATTAGGGTATTTCGCTTAACCAAACACCTGGGGTTTTACAGTCGCCGCCGGCCGGATCGAGGACCTCCATGGCCCGCGCTCCCGCCACGCCGCCCTCGCGAGGCCCGCCGTCGTGGCGGTCCTGCTCCTTTCTCGTGGCGGCCGTGCAGCACGGGAGATGTCACGCCGAGCGCCACCGGAGCAGCCCCCGAATCGAGGGAGCAGCCCCCGGATGGCGGTCAATGCCAGCCGCTGCCTCAGTGCCCCACGACCGAATCGAGCGCCGCCGCCGACGGAATCGAGCGTCGACGACAGAATCGACCGAATCGAGCGCCGGATCCGGGCCTGACGGCCTCTGCGTCGCGGAGAAGCCCCTGCTCTGCCTCTATGTCAGCCACCTGAGGTCAACACGCGGCCGCGCGCGGATCTGCCGACGGCGAGGGAGGGTTGTGAGGAGAGAGCGAGGGAGGAGGAGGCCGGGAGGGGCCGCCGGACGGGGAGAAGATGCTTCTCGGGAAGGCTCGCAGGTCGCCGCTCGGGGAGGCTCGCCGTGTGGTGCTGGACTGCTGGCCTGCCTGCTGCTTCTGCTTGGTCATGCGCGTGCGAGAAGAGAGAGGGCGGCAGAGGAGGCCATCACGGTGGGGCCCGCATGCGGTTGGTATGGGGAAAGCCCCAGCCCCCCAGAATGCGATTGCCCACTGGCCTCCCTGCAAAATGCAGCGGCTGCTGCGGCTCCTGCTGGAGCCGCTACAGTTGCGCCCCCGTCTGCATTTTGCAGATGCATGGTGGGATGCAGCATCCCCTGGAGATGGTCTAAGGGCACCCGCAATGGGGCCGTTAGGCTCTCTATGAGCACTCCACATAGGAAAGAGAGTTGAAGAGAGAATGTGCTTGCGCAACGACCAGCGGCATGCACTACAGAAATTCTCACGTGTCCATTGGGCCCCACCACGCACCTTCTTCGTGTCCAGCGGTAGAATGCAAGGTCAGGCAGTGAAGCGTGCCGCTCTAGCCCACGGCCGCCGCGGGGACAAGGACCGGGGCGTCCAAGCCGGCGAGACCGCCGATGGGGGAGGAGGCTGGACGAGCCACCGGCGGGAGGACGGCGAGGCGCGGGCAAGCCGACAGGGGGAGGAGGCCGGACGAGCCGCCATCCAGATGACGGGGTGCCAGCACGGGACAACCAGCGGGGAGGAGGCCGGACGAGCCGCGGCTACCGGCGTGAGGCGAGGCCGACGCGGGGGAAGTGCGGCGCGTTCGGGGCAAACCATGTGAAGTCCAGTGGTCGGCGCAGAGGTAGGGGCGAACTCTGGTGGCGCGTGTTGGCTAGAGCGGGAGATGGCTGGTTGCCGGTGCTGGGAGGAGAGAGCGGCGTGACCGTCGGCATCCACCGGGGCTGCAGACGGGTGGAGGGGGGACGCCTGCGGAGGGGATGGAAAGGCAGGGGAGATGTAGGTGGGGAAGATGGGGAATGACCGGTGGAGAAGAAGATGGAGGATAAAAAATGACACGTGGGGTCGACTAATAAATGCTATAGTAAGTCTGTTAAATATGTAGTCTATTAAGGGCAGTCTCAGTGCACGATTTCATTGCACTATTATCAAGATTGCCATGTCATCTCTTGAAGTGAATGAAACTCTCACTCTCAGCGCACAGTTTCATTGCACAATTTCGTAAACAACTTGTAGCATTTAATTTTTACATGGAGTTAATGATCATATGTATCATGTGATGAAACTATAACACCCTCGATGCAAGTTTCATGGGACTAGGTAAGTGTGCCATGTGAGTTTCATGATGATAAAACTCTCATGAAACTCTTATCACCTCTCTCTTCATAATTACAGTGCCAAGTCATTAAATCTATTTATGTGGCATAGGATTTAATACCTATAAATCTCTCATGACACTCCATTGAGACTGGCCTCACCCTCTCTACAGCTGATGTGGGCAATATTACAGAGAGCTGCTATCTACAACCACTACGGGTGCCTAAGAGCCTCTACTCAAACAGTAGGGGCTCAGAGAAAAAAACGAAGTCCAGCAAAGTCTCTACTCCACCACTACCATTGTTCACACCCCCTACTTCCCCCTCTGGCCCCTTCTCCTACGGGTGGAGAAGGGAGCCCCTACTCGGTGGTTGACGGTTTGGCGCCGCGTGCCACCAAGCGGAGGCAGCTCCTCTCCCGCCGGCCGTCGGCTGCCGGTCCCTCCCACGTCCGCTGCCGACCTGATCCGCCGCCCTATGGCCCTATGTGTCACCTCCCGGAGCTCCGCGCCGCGCCCCAAAGCTCGCGCCCGGACCCCTCCGCCGCCTCGTGCTGACCCAAAGCTCGAGGTCGCCGCATCGTGGTGCCGCCCCCTTGCTCTACCGTCGCCGAAGCTCCAGCACGTGCAGATCCGCGGACGCCGCCTCGCGCAACCACCACCTGGAGCGGGGAGAAAAATGCATCATCGCCGCTGATCCCGTCGCTGTTAGAGATCGACCTGGACGCGGGCGGGGGCGGGGACCAGCTGCAGTGCCGGATCTGCCTCGAGACCGACGGTGAGGGAGGCTCCAAGCTCGAGGTTCCCGCTCCTCCCCTCACGAATCAGAGCTATGGAGCTCGGGATTCCCCACCGCCGCCGCCTCGCTGGACCCGCCTCACTACGCCGCCGCGGATCCGCCCGAGCTCGGGCACGCTGCCTGGGACTGGAGCTCGGGCGCGCAGCACCGGCACCACGACTGCCTAGGGACGGAGCCGGGGCCGCCGCGCAGCAGCTCGGGGCCGCCGCCGGCGTAGACGCCACCTGGGGCTTGCCGTCGTCGTCGCCTTGGGCTGGGGTCGGGGGATCGGGGGCTCGGTCAGGATTGGGAGAGAAAATAGGAGGGGACCGTGGGGGAGGAAGACTCTGGGGAGAGAGATGAGGCTGTGGGGAAAAAATATCTGAGCCACTGTTGAACCGGTCCCACTTGTCATATAAGAGTAGGGGCTTTCAAATAGGTGCCCTTGTTGGAGTTAGGTAAAAAAACAGGCTCCAAAAAAGTTGGAGGAGCCCCTATTAAAGAAGTAGGGGCCATGAAATAGGGGTTATTGCTTGAGATGCTTTAAGAGGCGGGAACACGAGCTCGAGACGCTTGTCCAAACCCTCGCACCCTGAAGAAGCCAGACCGATCGATAGCTGAACACGTGGCAGTATGACACTACTGCACGTACCTCCGCTGTCAAAGCAATGGAGAGTTGTGCTTCACTGTTGCACCGGGGTGTTGAATGCGGCCAGGAGGCAGAGCAGAGGCAAAGAACACCGGTGGCAGAGCAGAGAGGCAAAGAGCACGGCCATGACAGCGGGAGTCGAGGACCTCCCAATGGACGTCCGGGCCCTCGTCCTCCGTCGTCTCGCTGGCCGCCGTCGGCTGCCCGTGCTCCGCCCTTCGCAACCTCGCCGACCAAGGGCTCTCGTGGAGCGTGTCGGAGGATGGCGCGGAGGGCTCCGGTTTGTGGAGCTCTGGTTCGGCGTCGATCCCGCGTCCCGAGGACGAGGCTGTTGCCGGCTCGCCGCCGTCCTCCCCTCCACGCCAGCACACGGTGTCCTAGGACGAGCTCGCCTGCGACAGTGTGGACCGCGCACAGGGACGGCGGGGGGGGGGGGGGTTGTCATGAGGAGGGGTGGCGGCGAGCAGGTAGGGAGAGGGCGCGTGCAGGGTCGAAACGGCCGGCGGCGGCGACGAGAAAGGACCGACCCGGGGGGGGGCTGCGGTGGGGAGCATGCCTGCCGCCTCGTCTCTCTGCATGTCGCCGCCCGTGCGGTGTGGTCGTGTGAAGCAGGGGAGGAGAAAGGAGAATCAGAGAGAGTGGGGGCAAGAAGGTCCTTGTGTGTGCTGGGTCCCACCTGTCAGGGGTCACAAACGTTGATAATCTCATAGACTGCCGACGGAATGGTTCGTGGGGCAAAGAAGTTTCGATGAGTGGCACACAGGTGTAGTCAAATTTCCTAATGGTACACAGGTCATAGCAAACTTTTATAATGACATGTAGGTAAAAGCCTCTTGTTTTTTTAGCATGCGCATAAGGCAACCAATGGTGATGATTGCGAGCATTATGGGGGGGAGGGAAGAAGATGAAGATTCATGAGATTTGCACGAGCAAGCTGCACGCCAACATGCCTTGATGTTTAGTGGATACGAGAAATGAGGGACAGAGAGCAATCCCTCATGAGGAGCAATTGTCCGACTCAAAGCGGTGGCGAATCTAAAAAAAATTCGGTCGATGGAGAGTAACAAGTTCAGTGTATTGCAATGCACATAATAATTGAAGTTGAGAAATATATTTTCCAAATTTTTCTTTTTGTTTTACAAATAACAAGATTGTATTTTGTATGAGAAATTGTGATTATACATAATAACAATTATATATACTTAGAACATTGTTCTATAAAGAAAGTCATTATTATATTCACAATCTGATTATGTTTCCAAAGTTCTTTCATGTGAAAACTGAATCAATTTTGGATGTGTGCATTTTTCATTAAACCTAGATAGTTCCTTTTGGTCTTCTACTCTTCTGTTAATAATTACAGATAATCACTTGTGCGAGACAACACTGCATCTTTTTGTGTCTTTTAATCATAGTTAAACCTAGATAGTTCCTTATGATCTTCTGTTAATGACAGATGGTTTGCTTTTATAAATAGCAGTCATCAGCTAAAAGAAAGCTAGGATGATATGGCATGTTAATTGCCAGAATTTTGGTTTATAAAATTTCTACTACAAAAACACTATAATATTGTTATGGATTCTAGGACTTCTGCTGTGTTTCAGTTATTTTAATTAGTACCAGCTGTGGCACTTCGATACATCACTGATTTGCACAAATGGTTTAAAAGTTTAGTACATTGCATATATGGTTAATACTTTCAGTTCACTGCATACACACACAAATGAACTACAAGTTCACTACATTGGACCAGTACTCGATATTTTCAGTTAGTTGAATTGCATTATGCATACTAGCTCACCATAGTCTCCAGAAAAAATGTTCTTATTGCAGCTATGGTTATATTGGTGATTGGTGAGCAATATGCTTACCCACACAACTCCTACATGCCTTGATATTCAGACACATTTTCTTTGTTGCTGGAACTGATACTCTGATGTTGTGTTTGCCAGGAAAGTTCAGAAGAACTAGCAATTCTAGACCTTCTACTTGGAATTGCACTAAAAAAATTGCTAATGCAGCCTTGAAATCCTGGCGATCTTCACTACTCGGGAATGAGAACCTGGTCAATATAAGAAGAAGAAAGCAAAAAAGAAGGCTAAGTAGACTAATAGAAGCTACTAAGAGCAACTCCAAGAGTTTGCCAAATTTTACTTGGCAAATCTTGTGTTTTGCCAACTCCTAAAAAGATATGTCAAGTAAAAAAAGAGTTCATCTCCAACAGTTTGGCATAATTCACTTGCCAAACTCAGATCTAACTTACATCAGGAATCCTAAGAGAAATGAAATTATGTTTGTGCCCTTCCACCTCTCGAAAACTTACATCAGGAATCCTTCTCTATTTTTTATTTCTTTTTTCACCCTCCCACCTACAGGGAAACGACGATGGCAACCACGATCCGCACGCGCATATATGCGCGCGGAGAGGTGAGTTTTGCCAAGTTTCTATTTTTGCCAATTTGGTTTGCCAAACTGTTGGAGGTCATTTTTTCTTGTTTTGCCAAAATTAGATGAATGCCAAGTTGATTTGCCAAACTGTTGGAGTTGCTCTAACTGGAATCAGACGCTTTTTCTTAATTTCATTGTCAATAAGTTTGTAATATTTGTTGTACTCAGACTGATATACTCATGGTCTTTTCAGTTTTGTCACAATGTTAATTTGCAATTTCTATATGAGACGCTGCACACAATGGTGATGCGAACACATATCTAAGGTAATATATGTTCTCCATATAGTTGATGAAATGCTTCAATTGATTAGCAGACTCTTATTTCCAAAGCTATTGTCTCCAATTACGCATCCTTATTTCAAGTTCCTTTTTGCCTGATTGTTTTGAAAAATCGTAGTTATGATAAATTTGCTAAGTACACTTAAGCACCAAGTTTGTAGGCAGGATTATGTGGCCCGGAGTCCGTAGATGTCAGCAATGGGAGGTGGCAGATAGGATGCTGTGGGGTGGCGAAAAGTTGAGGGTCGATGAAGCCAATGAATTTGCAACTTTCCTTGCTTAATCAACTGGTGGAAAGATCCTACTTCAAAATTCATTTTATCTTACAGTGAAGGTTGTGTTGCTTGTTGTAGTGAAATATATTTGAAATGTGACCCTCTCATAAGCTCCCGTCTTTGTACAAAATACAATTTGTAGTTCTATGTGAAGGCAAAGTGAGTGCTTTATGACATGTCAAATATTTCATATGATGAAAATAATGCTCATAGAGGTAATTTATTTTTGCCCGTAGCAACGCACGGGCACGAACCTAGTCTAAAAAAAATTCGGTCGATGGAGAGTAACAAGTTCAGTGTATTGCAATGCACATAATAATTGAAGCTGAGAAATATATTTTCCAAATTTTTCTTTTTGTTTTACAAATAACAAGATTGTATTTTGTATGAGAAATTGTGATTATACATAATAACAATTATATATACTTAGAACATTGTTCTATAAAGAAAGTCATTATTAGAGGCGCATCACAATAGGTTTGGTCTTGTGGGTTCATGAGATTAAGAAAATCGGTATTTTGAGAAATTTCATTAATCTTAAACGGTTACATCAAGTTGATACAGACGTAGTGCATCATTCTCGATCTCTGCATAGGTACCATATATGCATATAGCCTGTAAAGGAATACAAAGATGTGCATCATATACCATGTCACAGCAAACTACAACTCAAAAATTAATCTTCAATTTAGTTCACAACCATATCAGCACCTAGATCATGAGAAATACTCTCTAAAAAGCAACGCTTGAAGAGTTTCAGTCTGTTATTGCTGACTGCCTTACTGCATCACTGCGTGCACTACTCTCTGAACAACAGTGAATGCTAGTGGATACTGAGAGATCGGCACAAAGCAGGGCCGGGCATGGCCCACATTGGCCAACACTTGGTTGCAAAATTCTTTGCATACGAATTTTTCACACCTAGTCAATCATAGATACACATCTGGATCATATATGATTTGGTTTATATTCATGCAATTAGTAGAATCTATACGTTTAAGTTAAGATTGTTTAATTCACCCTCTGTTTCCTTAGGCTATATGTGTATCTTATAAGTTATAATAACTTCCCCATAGGCCATAGTTATAATTTATAGTAAGTTACATGAACATTGGGGAAATGTAGGTAATCACTCTGCTAATTTGTACACATTATACTGTACACAAGCTTACTATGCTAGTTCATACACATAATTTTTTCAGAGTACATACAAGGTGATCATAAATATCTGAGGTTAACTCTAACATTATGCATTATATCCATATAAAGAGCTGAGCATATATGATGCTACTCTCATTGGACGATGAGGGCCTGCTGATCTTCTGGTGGAGGGAATGAGGGATATCACCACATGCTCCTCTGCCTGTTGATGAACTCCTCCGCCTGCCTGTCAATGTCATCTCCTTTGGCGGCGACACCACCATCCCGTGGAGTACTACGAAAGCCGCCGCCGAACACCGGGGGCCTCGGGACCACGCTCAGGACCTGATCGATCCTCTCCACCTTCTGCACCGCCACCTCCCCGGCCGCCCTGGCTGCGCCGGCGCCGGCGCCGGCTGCCGGAGCAGGGCTCTTGCTCTTGCCCCAAGAGAACATCTCCTTCTTGATGCTACCCATACGAGCGAGCCTTTCAAGATACCTGCTGGCTAGACACCTGTCTGGTTTTCTCCTTTTGGATTTAGCTCGATGGATGCCATTTGGCAACCGATGGCCTTCGTTTATATAGGGAGCGATCCTTTCTTGGGCTCTTTGCTCTTGGACACAGATATCAGAGAAGACGTCTTCACATCTCAGATTTCAGTTAAGCAAGCTGCTCATGGCCATGCTTCTATAGGTCAAGTCTATCAAACTGTTAGTCAGTCGCTTGATGCGATCGACGACGTTTCCCGGCAGGTCGCTGATCCGGTCACGGAGGGCTGGTCGCCGCGTCTGTAAGGGATATCAGAGATGCCGGCGAGACTTGGACTTGGCTACGCTACCAAGTAGTAGTGTAGTGAAGTTCGTCGCAGCCGGGGCGGCAATTTCGGCGGAATCGATCCTTTGGGCAAAGCTAGCGCATCCAGGCGTGTTGCGCATTTCGTACTGACAAAATTTTTGGTTCCTCAGAGGGAGAATTGCTAAGCAAATCTTGCACCGCGCATCCTCAACAAAGGCAGCAGTTTTCTCAAATGCTCTGGACATTTCATCAGCAAAGAAGATGTCACGGCGGGTACGTCAGCTGATCTGGCGGTGATCGGAGGAGAGTAGATATGCGTAGCGTAGTGGTGTGTGTGATCGCACTGAAACTATGGCTTTTGGAGTCTGAAACTACAGGGAAAGGATAGTATTGATTTCAGACAGGGCTTTTAGCTTAAGATGCTGTTGCTGGCGGTGTACTATGTATAATACTACCTCTGACGTCGAAGTACATGGCTGAAGGAAAAACTGTATATAGTGCTGAGGCGTAATGGATGAATTCCACCGGGCCGTGGCTTCAGTTTACAACTATAGTCAATTATGCGTGTTTCTACTAACATGGGTGGCTATATTTGCGGTAGTGTCACTTGTTGGGTCTCTAATCGCCATATGAAATTCATAACACATATATTAATTTTCTTGTGCCACATTATGAAATAATTAAAGCTGCTTTCTGATTCACCGTTGCTGTACTATACTACTCTCTATGTTGCGGCAGTGATCATCCAACGACACTAACCAAATTAATCTGGCAATGGAATCCTGATGAAAGATTTAAATGATCTTAAGCATAAGATCTTATCAATATAGCTGCGAACAAGTCAATATAGCTGCGAATAAATATGTCAACACCAATAGCAGCTACCTGTCCAGGAATTCGACACTCCGACAAATTGAATGGGCACTTTTCCACTTTTAAGGGAATCATGAGAAAAGAGGGAAATGCATGCAGGTGTGCAACCCCCAAAAAAATCTAATCTAGATGAGAAATCATGCATTGATGAGGAAAAAGGTTATATGGATTGGGGCACATATTCATACAAGTTTGATCTTCCTTTTATATTTGTATTACAGATGTGTACGATGTAGAGATTCATTAATTCTATCTCGAACAACAAATAATATGCAAGGATATATCATATATGTGATCTTTATCTCTCGTGGCCATCCCGTACAAGGAATCATCTCTATGACAAAATATTAGTTTTTTATATGGAAAAATATAATTTTTCAGATACTGAGAACATATTTTTTGCATGGGTGGTATTACATGTATATGCTTTATACAAGTTTTTTTTCTAAACAAACTGATGATCTATTTAGTTCCCGAAAAGTTCCCAAAATTTTCGCATTGTAGACCGTCCACCTCTCACAGAATACATTTCTCAATGCAAAAATTTCACCACTTTCATAAAAAAATTTCACCAACTAAACAGTACAAGTTCAAACCAGCCTAGTCTCCACTCTCCAGGAAAGCTGTAAGAACAGACTGGTTATGGAACCGTTGACCTTGACCCACTTGAACACACCTGCCACTAACTCTTGCGGTGAGACTACTCTCACAGCGCCATATGGGCTACCTTATGAAAGAAAAAGAAATATCTAGCGGCAAAATGGAGCATGTTATGCCAAAACCAAAACATCATGGTTGATTGAGAATTAAGCAAGGTTTTAAATAACCGGCTAAGGCCCTTAGCGGTTAACTTTCGAAAGGCTAAGAAAAAGCTATAGCCGGCTATAGCCTTAACTAAGCCATTTAGCGGTTTGTAATACAAGTTCAGAGGTTTCAAATGTTTAGTACATCAATTCATCATGGAGTGAAACAAACATATAGAATTTCACTTTCATGCTTTCATAAATCTTATACAGACGCTATAGTTTAGAAAATGTAACCACCATAAGTCTAATACGAATGAAGGGTTGACAAACAAACGAGTTCTTTCTTGATTTAGCGGGCTAAATGATACGAATTTAGCTGATTTAGCGAGCTAAATCGGGCTATTAACGGTTTTTTATACTTAGAGCTAAATGGACCATATCCTAGCGTTTTGCCCTGCCAAAGGCTAAATCCGGCTATAGCGGCAGCTATAGCCGGTTATTTAAAACCTTGGAATTAAGTGCCGGCAAAATGAGGATGATGTCTGACAAATTAAAGCCTGCTAAAAAACAAGCATTAGCTGATAAATCCCTCACTCAGATGACTGAGTAAGCTAAGAAATTCTCAGTTCTAACCAAGCCAGGTTTACGGAAGCCAAATATAGTTTTTTTTAACAATATGGTCACTTCATAGTTGAAATTTACTTTTAAGGGAATCATGAGAAAAAACAAACCATTCATCACTTGTTTTCAAGTGTCATTTCGCTATGCTCACTTGCCGTATATATAGTCAAAATTGCCCCATACTCCTCTAGAAGTCTAGATACACCTAAACATAAGAATCATAAATCATATATATGCGGATATATCTTCTACAAAATTGCACCTACCTGTTGTGTTAATTGAGACGGCAAGCAAAGTTAGAGCATATTTTTCAAAGACTTCTCAAGAATCAAGAGAGAGAGAAAAAAATCAGAGGAAAAGCATGTAGTTTCGCGCTACAAGATTACCAGGGTATAGTATGAAGTCATGAACACTAGGGGACAGACATTCCAATGATATTCACAGAAAGAAGTTTATTACCGGTGGAAGGCTGCAGCAGTACGCTCTTCAAGTATGTACACAAGCATATATACATATATTACTACTAGTATACTATATACATACAGACAATTTCTCTCTCTCGATGGGATCATAACAGGGGTTAAGTCTAGCTAATTAATAACATGTACTCCATATGGGCTACGTACTGAATGATTACACGATCATATCGAGTCGAGCAGATATGCTAGCTTCATGTTGGACGATGGAACCACATCTTCCGCTGCTTGATGAACTCCTCCGCCTTCTTGTTGATGTCGTCTCCGTAGACGGAGGGCCTGGAGACCAAGTTGTGGACCTCGATCTTAGGCACCTTCTCAACCGCCACCTCCCCGCCGGCGGCGGCGGCCGGAGCAGCTGGGTTCTTATTGCCCCAACGAAACATCTCCTCCGATCCTTCTTGTTCTCGATACCCCTATGAGCCTAGCAGCAAGCTGATGGTTACTAACTGGTCAGCTAGAGTTCTCTGGTTTTCCTGATCGATCAGCTCGTTTAATTGGATTGAGTGCTCGTTTAATTGGATTGAGTTGGCTGGACGATATGATGATGGAGTTGGCAACCGGCGGTGTCCTCCGCTTATATAGCTAAGCGAGCGAGTGATATCCTCCTTGGCACTTAGCGCTACTACCGGTTCTTGGACAATGATGCACGTGTGTTCTCAGGTATGATCAGCTGATTGCTTTAGCTAAGCTGAGAGCGCCCCATCATGTCATGTCCATAGCCAACAATTAGCCACGCGTCTTGGTCAGTTGACAGGTGAGATGTTTGGCAACCTGTCCGGTCTCAGATGGCTGCAAAGAGGATTCCCAGAGATGCGAGGAGCTTGGCTACGCTATACCAACAACAACCACCAACCGTGTTGCCTGCCACTTGCATCGCTGCTACGTCAAGTTCGTCGTCGCTGCTGCGGCTGGGGCAGCATCTTCGGCGGAATCCTGGTTAGCTTTGGGTAAAGCGCTTGCAGGCGTGTTGCGCGTTTCGCCACTGCATATCTGACGAAAATTTTGGCTGAGCAATCGTGCTCCACACCCTCAAAGGCAAGCATATATCTCGATCTCAATAGGTGGAAGCTGCCGGACTTGGGACACGGCAGCAGGAAGACGTCAGGATGGCTACGTCCACATAACCGGACGGTATCAGGAATAGATGTGCTTATCGCATTGAAGATGAACAACAACGACGCCTGGAGTCCGAAACTGCAATAATTCAGGGTGTCGGTTTTCATGGGTTGGAAAGTCATTTGGCTGCTGACGATCCCTGATGGAGGAGTGTAATTAATAATTCTTTCCACGGTCTAGTGCAAATCTGAAGGGAAAATCACAGTAAGAGTGTAGTCCCAATGGAAGAAACTGGCACAGTTTTCATAGCACAAGAAATCATCTATAGAAACTATCTTTCGTAGTGATAGTGTCTTCAAGTAATAATTGTTTTCTCTTTCTCTCTTTCAACTCTAAGAGCAACTCCAAGAGATTAGCTATCTTGGCTTGACTAGCTAATGGCACTCCCAATCCAGACTCTACCATAGAGTCTAAGCTCATTTATTACTTTCATATTTATTGCATTTTGCTGATGTGATGCTTATGTGGCAGTATATTTATGGAAGAAAGAGGGAGAAAAACCAAGACTCCAAGTCTTATTTAGACTTCAAGTCTATAATAGCTTCGAGGTAATAAATAGTCTTAGACTCTATGTAGAGTCTGCACTGTGAGTGCCCTTATGAGAGAATGAGTCCTCTAGAAACTAGTTTTTTCCCAATGATAATTTCATGATTTCTTGGTGTATTGGTTCAAGAGAAGACTTTTATGAGGAAACCATTTCTATGATTCTCCATCTCTTTCCTCATTAATTAGGCTGCTACATCACCATTTTAATTAATTGATAAGCTATTTAAGAGAAATAGAAACTACCACGGGAGTGCCATGAGACATCTACTTGGAAATGGAAGAATTACACTGAAATCATGGCATTGGTTTTTGCATCTTGCCAATAATCATGACTCATGAGAATTTGCTAGTTCTGATGCAGTGATTTTTTTTTGGCATTCACGTGCAACTAATCTATTAATTCTCTGTGCGCCGCATTGTAAAAGTTGTTTTTGTTGGATTTAACTTTTCCCCTTTGTGAATCGTAAATGCTCTTGCCCGAGTCCGAACACCGCGGCAGGAAGACCAGCTGGTGGCTCGTGGCTTATTTATTGTGAGAGGAAAATACTGCTGGCTGATGCACTATGAGAAACCCTTGGGTTTGCCGTGAGCCCGATACTTACGGCAAACCTTGTTTTACTCTCCGCAAACCGTTTACCGTGAGTTGCTCTCGGCAAAGTACTCACGGCAAACAACTCTTTGCCGTGAAGCTCGAGCTCACGGCAAAGGTGTGCCGTGAGAGTACATATAGCTCTCGGCAAACATTTTTGAAAACAAATGAAAACAAATGCACTAGCTGCCACGGCCCCACCGCACCGCCGCCGCCACCTCCACTACCAGAACCAGGCCGCCGCGTTCCTTGGGAGGAGGTCGCATCGTGGAAGGAGGTCACCGGAGCAGAGGAGGTAGTGGCGCCGGACCCAGAGAAGAAGGCCATCGTCGTCATGGTAGATCCTGCGGTAGCCGTCCTCAAGATGCGCGGTAGCCGTCCTCATAGATCCCGCCAGAGGAGAGGAGGTCATGGCCGCGACTGGGGGAGAGGAGGCCGCCGAGCCATGCCGGATCTGGAGGGAGCCGCAGAGGAAGAAGTCGAGCCATGCCAGGGGAAGAAGAGCTCGAGGTCGCGCCTGAGGGAGCTCGTGGCCGCCGTGGTGGAGGAGGCCGCCGCCAGATCTCGCGCAGAGACGGCCGCCGCCACCGTGCCTCACCCCGCTGCCGCTCCTCACCATGAGTTGAGGGGCGAGCGGGAGGAGGAGGAGGGGGACGACGAGGCTTTGGTGGAGGACGGGCGGCGACGTGGAGCCGTGGTGGGAGAGAGAGAGGGGAGAGGATGCGGCGGCGTGGAGGGAGGAGGCCGGCGGCGACAACGGCTTGGAGGGAGGGGGGTTATATAGTCTAGGGTTTGGGGTGGGGGCGGGTTATTGGGCCAACCGGTCCGATTAGGCTTTGGCGTGAGTCTGAGTCTTGGCCCACGGGAAAAGGATTTTTAAAAAATTACATCAAATGCATTTAATTAGTTAAATATAGCAAATAAAGACTAAAAAATACCAAATTTTAATATGAAGTAGCACAAGTAGTTTGTGGAGGGTATACAAATTTTTGAATTCAAATTCCATTTTGAATGTCTCTTTTCCTACAAATCTAACTGCCTCCTTCTTAAGTTTATGAAATTTACTTGGAGATGTTTCAGTTTTTAAGCAATGTACATGACAAAATGTTTGAAACACATTAAATTTTTTTACCACAGCCACCATGTATGATATCATGAGATATTAAAAAAATTCATGATTTTCAGACTTTATTTGCGTTTTTTAAAATTTTAAAATCATTCAGACGCGCGTCTTTGATCGTGTTTCCTGGACAAAATTTTAGATTTTTTTATTTTATGGGTAAGGTCTCAAATTTGTCTAAATAACATGAATATAATTTTTTTTCACTTATTTTAATTGTTGAATCAGTTGCAGTTCAAATTCCACTTTATTCAAAAAAATGCTTGAAATGCAATTAATTAGTTAAATATAGAAAATAAATGAAAAAATGTGTCAAATTTTAACATGGAGTACTACATGTTGTATGTGAAGAGTAGAAAAAAAATAAATTCAAATTTTCAACTTGAACGTCACTTTGGGCTAGAAACCTAGCCGCTTCCTTCATAACTCTAGGAAACTTCTTCGGAGATGTTTCGGATTCTAAGCATCATGCGTGAAAAATGTGCGAAACTCACTCAATTTTGTACAACAACCTCCTTGTATGATATCATGAGATATTGACAAATTTCATGATTGTCAGACTTTATTTTCGTTTTTTAGCATTTTAAAATCATTCGGGCGCGCATCTTTTATCGTGTTTCCTAAACAAGATTTTGGAAATTTCTTTTCATTTTATGGGTAAGGTCTCAAATTTGGCTAAATAACATGAATATTATTTTTTTACTTATTTTCTTCTTTTACTAGAATCAGTTGCAGTTCAAATTTGACTTGATTAAAAAAATGCATGAAGTACAATTAATTAGTTAAATATAACAAACTAATGCAAAAATGTATCAAATTTTAACATGTACTACCACATGTTGTATATGGATAATGGAAAAAGTTTAGGGTATGAAAGATAAAAATTGCATGAAAAAGCTATGAAGGTGTTTTGAGATGAGAAAATGGCCTTTTGCCGTTGGCCAGAAGAAGTACTGGCGGCAAAATAGGTATTTGTCGTGAGCCTCGACGCTGGTTCACGGCAAATAGGCATTTTGCTGTGAGTTTCCCTGTTGGCCGTCGGCAAAAAGGTATTTTGTCGTGAGCTTGACAAAAAAGTCACAGCAAAAAGCAGAGCTTACAGAAAATTCATGTTTTCCGGTAGTGATGGTCGGTGCTGATTTGGTGTGACAGAAAAGTATTGCCGCTGCCTGATGGTTGAAAAATCAACCGAAAGGTATCATGGGTAAATTACGCATTGAACAAGGACGCTGCCTGCAGCAAGGACCGTGCTGGTTTTCAGGGGTTCAAGTATTTTTGTTTATGATGCTGGAGAGAGTAATACTTTTGGCGGTTAAAAGCATATGACATGACTCAAGGTAATACTTTTCTCTCCAGTCAATCATGTGCATTCGATGAAGCAGACCCAATCTTCAGTTCGTTCGGGGACCTTTCAACGCTGCTAGAACTCCTTCCTCTCGAAGCCTTCTCCCCTCTCTCGGTTCCCCTCCCACGCCCCTTCTTGGGCCCCTCACTTCCTCCCCGCCGGCAGCGAGAAGGGTAGAGCCCCCCTTAATCTTCCTAGTAGTTTGTAGATCTACTTAGTTTTAGTACATTTGTCGTATGGTCTTTTCCTGTAGTGGCTTTTCCTCCTTGGTCGTCGCTGCCGCCGTCGTTGCCGCTGTTCTCGTCGGTGCCGCCGCCGTCTTCGACAACAAGGTATGGTACAATAAAATAAATCCTTCTCTCCTCCTCCCTTGTCTCCACCCTCTGCTCGGATCTACCACCTCCATCTCCCTGTTCACCGGATCTGAGCAGCTCCTCCTCTGCCGCCGCCCCCGCCTCTACCTCCGCCCAAATCCACCGGTGGTTGTTCCGATGTCCTCGTCTCCCTCTGGGATCTGACGAGTCAGACGTCGTTGAACGCACCGATGCATTTTCGCCTTCAACCCCACCTCCGCCCTCCACTTTCCCCTGCTCGGAACCCCTGTTTCTCTTCCCTACCTCGCAAGTTCTGAGCATGGCCGTATCCATTCTTCCCCCACTCCGCTTCGCTTCCGCCCCCGCTATGGCTCCCTGATGGTTGTTCCGATGGCCTCGCCCCTCCTGCGGCGAGCTTGACGTCGTTGAACGCATTGATGCGCTGCAGCCTCCGCCTCCGCATTCGCCCCAAAAATGAAGCGGCCTTACGTGCTACGGCAGATCCACTCCTCTCTTGGAGCAAACTCCGGTGGTTGTTCCGACGTCGTTGCCTCCACTTGGGCAGCAACTGGGTGGCCAATCCTTTATCTCCGGAGATGGTAAACCAACAATACTTCGGTTGTCTGGTGTGATTTCTTCGCCCTTTCTTCTACCGACGCATCGCACGGTTCTTCATCCGGATGCAAGCGCTTTTTGATGCCTCTGCGACCCCCGCCGGCGACCTCGCCGTTGTTGAACGCATAGTTGTTCTTGCTGTTCTTATCTGGTCGGTGGACCTGTATGTAATTTCGGTCTTCTCTGAGGACCCTCTTGTAAAACGATTGCTTCAGTTTTAATATATATGTGCTTGTTGTCAAAAAAAATCATGCGCACTCTCTAACTTATAACATGGTAGTAAACATATCTTTTTTATTTTTTCCTCGCAAAAAACATATTTTTTCACACCACGTGCAATTAACATATTGATTTTTTTGTGCGCCGCATTGTAAAAGTTGCTTTTGGATTCACCTGTAACAAATCACTTTTCCCTTTGCAAATCGTAAATGCTGCTGTTGAGATCGATTGTTTAAGAGCTCTTCCCAGCAGATAGAGTGGAATCTATGCTACCGAATTAGTTTGGTAGTGGAATCCTGATTAGATAAAATAATTGGCACGATTAAGAACACACGACCTCCAGAATACATCTAAAGTACAAGATCCTATCATCATTATGCGGGCATATCACTGCTAATTGCAGCTAATGTCTTGTAACTCGACACGCTAAACAGATTAAAGTGTGCACTTTTCAATGTTTACAAGAATCAAGAGAAAAGATGATACCGGTGCTAATTAACTCTAGAAAATCTAATTGATATGAGAAAGCACTGAGAAAAAAGTTTTAGAATATTGCCGCAAAAAATCATCTGGACATGATCTGTGTTATATATGTACAACTTAGAGCGAGATAGGAAAAATAAAATCACTCTCTAACTAAGATATGGAAGGTTTATGCACAAATTGAGAGTCCATCCATCCTTGGGTCCAATTAAAGATATTTCAATCAGTCAGAGCTGAGTTTCTTGGACCATAGTATGCCTATCAGGAGTTATAAGGAAAACCCCGCAAGACCTTAGGATATGATGTATACACATGCACAACCTGGCGGCAAAGAAAATTGATAGAGGTGTTGATCTGAATAAAACAACTAATGCTATGGAAAATGGCCATGGAGTCTAAAGCGCAGATATTGGGTTGTTGGTTTTCGAAGATGGACTGATGGAGGACCTTTTAGCTCAAAATGCTATTGGAAAAGGTGCTATATTTCCAACATTTCAGTAGAAAACTGAAGGCAAAACTTCAGCTCTGAAACACAAAGCAATCTAATTAAAACTTGAGGAATTACACTGAGTGGCGTGTTTGATTCACATTTAGTCTATTATGTATGTTTTCCTGCTAGCATGAGTAGATACTCTCTGTTTTTTTTTGCAAAAGTTTAACAAGCTATGTTATATATCTTTCTTTTTTTGTGCTAAAGCTATGTTATATATCGTGTGCAATAATTGATTAACTATTAATTTTCTATGCACCACATTGCAAAGTTTGTTGTCAACTAGATTCATCTTTATTATATTACTCCTCACTTTGCAAGTCGTAAACCTTTAAGTTGCTGATGACATTGACAAATGGCACTTGCTGGTTAAGAATCCCTTCTACCAAACTGGTTTGGCAGTTGAATCCGATTAGATAAATAAATGACACAATCAGGAAGGTGCAAAAATGGATATAAAATAGTAACCCATCATGAACGAATATATATCTACCGCAGCTACCTGTGTGGCAACTCAACACGAATAGCAAATTAAGTAAGGATTTTCAAAAACTTTAAAAATCAGGACTTCAAGAGAAAAGCAGAGTCAAAAGTATGTTGCTGCCAAACCCTTTTTGCACGTACAATTGGGAGCTTATACTAGTGTTCAGGAAAGCAGTGAGAACCGAGTCGTAAGGGAATATCATCCATCTAGCTTGACCCATTTGACCTCCTATTCAATGAAATTTTGTTTAAGTGTGAGTACTAGTGTAAAATTCACCAAAAAATGTGTAGAAACTGGGACTGCTCTCGTGGTTCCTAAGTTTTTAAGGCCGGGTTTGGTCTCACAAAACTTTTTTTTTCTCGAACACGTAGAAGAATTGCATGTCATTGTATTAATAGGAGAAGAACAGTCGACTCAAACACACGGGCACACACTCACAGACAGGTCTCACAAAACATAGTCATATACAGCCTGAAACGGTAATCATTTGGAAGAAAGTGTGTGCTTTTTATGATTAGGTAATTCATTTAAATAATCTAAATCGCGTGGCCTTTTCTATCCAACAATACATTGTGCCTCTTAAAAAAAACTGATTTTAGTTACATGTTCATTCTAAAAGTAAACACGTGGTAATTTTTGCAAAGTCAATGGTCACCAAACTGAAATAACATGGAACTCTCGTTCCCTGAAAGTCCATAAGGGTTTGGGTGGAATATGTGCCTTTTTCTCGATCTGTTCCCCACAGAAATTGTTCGAGGTATTGGGCTCCAAATTATTTCAGCAAGTTGGAGATAAAGAATGGCTGCAGGAAACTCATGCATATGCTGATTAATCAAGCTAGAAAGCGTGCTTAATAATGCACCTGTGCATGGATGCATCCTGAAGACGAATTGAGTTCTTATTCCGTGCAGATCATACAGAAAAGAAAACTCAGAGATTACTTGGCCAGGAAAGCTTTATTCAACAAAGCTAAACCATCAGCGTCAAATCAATCACCGGCGAAAATATGTAGCATAATTCGGCAATGCCCCCAATGCAAAACTGCTAACCATAGGTTACGTTACCATGTGTCCTGACTCCTGAGTAGGTTGAGTGCTAAAGATCTGCTAGCTGCTAGCTCAAGCACAGTACAGGGATCGATGCTGTGCTTGATTGATCATGTAGATGTCAATGGCAATCGACCCGAAATTGTAATCAGAATCAGATGACATGACTGATCGGGAAACCTGACAATTAATGTAAGTAAAATGTGCTGCTCAGACAGATCCACGTTTTAATGATCGGTCTAGCCCTATCTAGTGAGTACTGCTTCCTGCATGCCTAGATTGATCGACTGATGCAAAGGTCAGCTTGCGGTTACACGTTTTCGCAGAAGGCATCAGGTGCCTTCCACACCGGCTGCAAGACTTGACTCCATCCTTAAAGTCTTCCATGCCGAAACGAGAACTGTTATTTTCTCAGCCTCTCTTCCCCCCTTTCAGGGAATCAGGGGACTGTCTGAAACAGTTGTGAGGACTTGCCGGGTAAAATTCAGACCCTAGACCATGACGGATTTAAGAAGGGTGGTGATAGACAAACTGATCGACTATAGTTCTTGAAACTTGATATGATGAACCAGTATAACCCAACTTTTGGCATAATATTAAATCCTTACTAATCTTTTTGGAGACGTTTGGAAAGCATATTACTTAAAGCATGAGACGTATAGAAAAAAATACAGCAGTAAATTTCAGAACATGGTTTTTGTCCTAAAAGATTGCGATTAACTTATGTTTTGGCAAGTGGGGGATAAGCAATCAGTGCAAGGAATTAATCCAGCTATCTAGCATGTTTAGCAGTGCATGGAAGTATCCTGAAGACGCATTAAATTCTTATTCGGTGCAGATCACGCGTAAAAATGATGTACTTGTCGTCTTGGTCGGGAACTTTGCTTTATCAGATCTGAGGTAAATATCAGAGTCACATCACAGGCAAAACGGGGCATAATTGGTGTTGGATGGAATGGTACATAGCTTCTAGTCTTGTACTTGCATTGTTATCTTGTACGTATGCTGAGCTTACATTGAGGGCAAAAGATCATATAGATGACCTCATCCAAACGACCAAACCCAAGAGAGGTTGATGATGATACAGTAGAGTGTCAGGGATCGACGCCATCATTGATCCATCATGTTTATGGAAGTCGCAATCAAAATACAAGTCTATAGCACACTGGAATCAAATAATTTATGTTCGATTGATCGAGCAAACTTCTGATGCAAATCTGGATATTTGGCTAGCTGGACCTTCAATGGATGCAAATATAAGCAAGGAGTTGCTCGTTGCACGAGGAGCACGTTGGTTGCCTAGCTTCCACCAGGTTGGATTTCAGAAGCAGCAGTGATGATTGGCTGCAAATAACTGCAATAATCTTCGAAACTTGTTCAGAAAATCAAACCAGGACGAACCAGTATGATCCAACTTTTGACAAATCACTGCATCCTTATTTAACTCATATTTTGAAGACGTTTACAAAAGAAAAAAAAACAAAGAAAACACGAAAATACATGAGATGGTGACATGTTCTTTGGATACATCATGGACTAAAATGGCCAATACCTGAGTAAACCAATTGGATATTACAAAGGAAAAGCACAAGAGTAAGACATAGAAGAAAGAAAACAGGAGTTAATAGACTTGTATAATCAGCTTTCCCTCAAAAGTTCCTGATATTCGCGATTCTGTAGCTCAGTAGCTGTTTCAAACAGACCATTTCTCAAAGAGAGCCTTAGCTGGCAGCAGTGTATCTGACTGCTTCCTGATTGTTATGGCACTAACAGTATAACTATACAGCCTTTTGGAAACTGAACATTATATTGATAATCAAGATAATTTTCTCTATTCCATATACATATCCAACATGCATAACTGCATTTATAACTAAAGCGATATATTACATATTCCATCCCAGGGTAATATCAAATATACATATAACCAAACCAATTCCATGGATGCAACACTATATTATCAGATCTTTCACCTTGTCACAGGCTCAAACTAAGCAAGTGGTGCTAGCCAAGAAATCGTTTCTTCATCTCTGTGATGTACCTTTCAGACCTCTTGTTGATGTCTTCTACAGAGACTATACCCCTGCTTGTTGGGTTCCCGGTCTTCTTCCAGCCTGTGACATCATGACTAGGAGTAGGATACTTTCCAGTTGCCGCCACCGGCTTTGCATAGATTGATGGCTTGGTGAGGAGGTTGTAGACGACGTCAATCTTTTCAACCTTTTGAATCCTAACCTCACCTTCCATGGGAGGAGCCATGGTGGTCTTGGCACGTCGAAACATCGTCAACTGGATTTTGTTTGTTGTAAGAGAGGATGCTGTATTGCTATGGTAGATTTTGCTCTTGAGCTTGCTTGGTACTGGCAGAATGATGGTGGTCTCTATTTATAGGCGGCTTGCTTGGGAGTTTTCCTTTGAGATTCTCTAGCAAGGCACTGTTCCTATTTGTCTTTAGTTAGAGAAGCAATCAGTAGTATGCCCATTTGTTGTCTGAAATGTCTTTTGCTAGATGCTGTATGAATTGAGCAGGTGGAGCAAAAATATCACTTGGGCATCTATGTGGAGCCCTGATAGATAGACAACATCCTTAATACCCACCTCATACCAGAAAAGTGAAAACCACAGGTTTCAATTGAAGGAAGCATCAAGGAAGGGAGGTTTTACTACCCCCAGCATAGCCCCCTTCCACCACTTGGACAACAAATGACCTAATTCTCAGTTGATCTTCGTCCTATCAATTTGAAACCCATGGTTGGATGGTTATAAGTTGACCCTTTTACATTCTGTGAGAACAGTTTGTCTCAATCTTATCTTATATACTGTATCATATATAGTAGAAGGATTGGAAGCTAAGAATCTGTGTGCCCACATAAATTTTGTGCATATATAATCCGTGACAGCGCAGCCATGTTATTTCCATGGCTCCTTTTCGACTTGTTCCCCTGGCGGAACTACCTATATCGATTACTAAGTGGAAATAATGGGCTGAACTCACAAAAAAGAGGCACTTTTGTAAATAATTTAAGCCTTAAATAGGTTGCTGCTCAGATTTCTTTTTGAGGAAGTTGCTGCTCAGATTGGCCAGTGGCACTGGCTAGTGTAGAATCTGCAGCACTAGATTATTTTTATGGTCGAGTATTATAGCACAGAGATGTTAAAAGCATACACATGCTAATGGTATTTTAAGAGGATGATCATCCCCCAGCAGACAAAAACATGGAAGCCTCATTCGCTTAAGGTCCAAAAGAGTAGGTGGAATCCTCCCACAGAAACTGTTCCAAACATTTGGAACCCTAATTTTCATGGAAACACAAGATGCCTGTAACATCCCGGAATTTTGAACGTCTTCTCAAGTATGAATTTTCACAAAAAATTTAATTTTTTTTTGTTTGAACATGTGTGCTACCAAATTTGAACCCAATTTGCTAGCCTCCCATCTCAAAATTCCATATAAAATAAAACCATATAAAAATTATTTTCAAATTATGGTATAAATATGATTTGGTTTTTCTTGGATTTTATTTGGAGTTCAATTGTGTGGTGTTTGAATTTGAAAGTAATTCAAATTCAAACTATTTTCAAAACCTATTTCAAAATCTAACAGCTAACTTGGGCTGCATCACTTCCATCGAAGTCCAAACAAGGTCCCTTCTCTTTTCGCTGGGTCCAGAGACCACCCCAGCTTCAACAAGCCAGCCCAGCATCACGGCCCAACCGGCCCACCAGCCACTTCTACTCCTTTTCTCTCACCGCCAGCTGGGTCCCGCAAGCACGCCCTGTGCTTCTTCCTTCTCTTCCCGGCCCGTGCTCCTCACCGCGTCGCACGCGTGTGTCCGCTGCCGAGAGCCGGCCATGACGTGCCCATCCTGGCTGGCCCGCACGCCGAGACCGCCCCGCGCCTCCTTGACCCCGCCTCGTGCACTCCGCCCGGGGAAATTCCCCCCTTGCCCCTGCTACGCGCCTAGCCACACCCAGCAGATCGCTGCCGAGAACCGGCCGCGCCACTTCTCCCTTTGCCGCCAAAGCGAGGGCAAGCCCGGGACTTCGCGTCGCCCTGCCTTGACCACCGGAATAGAACCCCGGTGCCGTGCCGTAGCCACCCATCCACCTGGAGTTTTCCCCTTCCTTGATTTCCAATCCAGCGCCGCCCCCCTGCTTCTCCCCCTAACTTTCTGCTACGCGTTCCGCCCCGCCAAGCTCCACCGCGCCACACCGCTCTGCTCCGCCTTCCCGCGTTGCTCAGCTGCCTCGCATCGCGCCACCCCGCGCCGTTCCGCAGCTCGGCGCGCACACCCCGCGCCGATCCATCTCCCCATGAGCCGCGCCACGCCAAGGGCGCCGTCCCCGCTGATGACGAAGCCGCGCCGAGCACCGCGACGGACAACAACACCGAGCAGGAGCCGGCGCCGAAAACGTCAAGGACGACGACAGTCACGAAGACAAGGAGCCGAGCTCCAAGAGTACCACGACGCCGCGAACGCCGACGACCGCGAGCCCGAGGGAGCCGAGCAGGGGATCAACGCCGTCACCATGAACCTCACCATGCCGACCTGCCTGCGTCGACTCGCCACGGCCCCGCCTTGCTTCCTGCCTCGCCGCGATCTCCGGCGAGCCCCTGGTGAGCATCACACCCAGGCCACCTCCTCCTGCTCTATTCCCGTTCTGGATTTCTTGGCCTCTGCTTCGTAACGACGTAGCCGCCGCCGAGCTCCCTCTCACTCGTTGACATGATCTGGATCGACCATCGCCGTGCCGTGCTCACCTTGGTGCTCTGATCGACCTTCGTGCTGCGTTACTGCTGAGAACCTCACCACGCCGCTCTGACCTGCGCCGCCGCATCGCCGCACCATGTTGTCCTGCAACCCTGCCTCGCTCGGCCGCCGCAGTCTCGCGCCGCGCCGCTCAATCTTGTACCGTTGCTCGCCGTGCGCCGCTCTGCCTTGCCTTGCGCCGTGCCGCGCTACTTAGCCTCGTGACGCGCTGCTCCATCTCGCGCCGCTTTGGATCGCCGCTGTGCTGCCACTCGTCACGCGCTGCCTTGCTCTTCTTCCTCGCCGCGCAGCACTGCGCCGCAGCCGCTTCGCTCGGCCCCGTGTCGCCGCCACATCTCTGCTCGCCATCGTGCTTGGAACCGGCCTTCGAGCCGTAGTATTTTCTGTAGGTGGGCGCGCCGCCACAGCTGCCGCGGCCCAACCTCGCCACCAGCCGACCCTCGATGCCCCATCACTTCTTTGACACATTCCGTCAAACACCATACGCGCGTTCTCTTTCTTCTGAACCGGAGTGGCGCCACACACCTGACCACACGCGCTCCTGTCCACATGAGCCACAGAGGATCCCGCGACCTTCATGACGAACGGACCCCAGGAGAGATCGGGGGGCAAAAACGGACCTTCTCTCACAAACCCTGGTTGGGCCTCGGCCCACGAAGCCTGCTGAGCCCAATGCTTAACCAGGCCAAGCCAAACCCAGTGCAAGGACCTTTTCTAGACTTTTGAAGTCTTGGGCCGAACTGGGCCAGCCCAATGCCCACTAATACTTTGGGCCCAACTTCGGCCCACTAACCTGCTGACCACTGATGTCATGCTGACGTCAGTATTATTTTTAATAAAATTATTTTTGGTTTTAATAATAGGATTTAATAAATGATTTATAAATCCCTTTTTCTTTAAAAATTCATAACTAATTATCCGGAGCTCTGAAAATTATGAAACCAATTGCGTTGGTTTCATAATTCCAAGACGCTCGCTGCTACCCTATCCTTTTCTGCTCTTGCCCTTGAACCAAGCCCTTTTGCCCATGTTCGTGGTGTAGAATTCGTGGTCGTTGCCCGCTACTGCGCAATTGTGGGTCTGGGACGCCGGAGCCCCGCAACTAGCCACTAGTGTGCCGCGGACAGGAATAACTTCCCCACGCCATGTTCATACCGCCTTTCTTGCTTGCGCCGCTTCCACCGCCTTGTGCCGCAACCCGCATACCCGCTCTCACCCTACCTTGTTCTGTGCTGCGAAGGATGTGCCGTACCAGGTGCTTGCAACTAGAATGCCGCGCGGGATGGACGGTCGTGCCATGAGCAGTGGCCACTGCTACAAGCACGGCAACCCCATGTTGTAACCTAGCTACTACATCATGGTTATCGTCGCATCGCTAGCACTTGCTCCACCGCGCTCTCGAGCACACCTTACCGCATCACCACCCTTTTATCGACCACAAGTCGATCCTTTCCTTCTCTCTGTGCTGCCACCGCACACCTTGGCTTGATAATGCCTTGCCTAGCTCGTTTCGCCTTACTCCTCTCTCTTCATCCTATGAGCTTCCGCTTTGATGCACCTATCGGTCGTGCTCATGCCTTGCCAGTGCGATCACCAAACTTTAGCCTTTGATCGACAACCCAACCTTGAACTAACCCTTCTCCCTATCTTGTTTTCTAGTATATAAAGCTAATTACTTAAAACTATTTTAATATAAAACTAATTACTTTAATTTCCTTAATTTAAAACTAGTGCTGCTTGTAGCTAGATCGGATTTATTTGGTTCTTCTCTATTGATGTTCTTTGGATTTATTGCCTAGTTGTTTGTCGTTATTTATTTTCCGCGACGCATCTCGTGTAGGCTTGCAATCTTGTTCAAAGACCCGAGCTGCGACCACGACCCGAGCTGTGACGACCGAGAAGACCTCCGACCCGAAGGAAGGCCTCAACCTCTACTACTCTACGACGACTACCGCGCAGGTGTCATGTCACTCCTGACCATGTAGATCCCATGCATGCTATTTAGTTGCTAGTGCTTTATTTATGATGCTTTGGATGATTGAAATGCTTAAACAATCTTTTAGCCATGCCTTGGATTTGATATACCCTGATCCTTGAACTTCCTACCTTTGGGACTAGCTACAGACCCCTAGCTAGTCCCCGATTGTCGGTGCAATGGATCGGCAGTCCACCACGGGGTAGGCTATGGTGGTAGATTGTGTGGAGGGGATCGTCGAGACTGGAGCTAGATGGTGAACAAAGGACATAGGGGTTTATCCAGGTTCGGGCCGCTGGGAGGCATAATACCCTACGTCCTGTGCTCGGTGTGTTGTATTGATGGTTCCGCGATTGGGAATCAGATGGACTTGTTTCTGAGGGGGGTCCCTGCCACCCTTATATAGCCTGGGGGGCAGGGTTACAGATCTCAGGGAATCTATAGCTAACCGATCACAAGATTTGGCCTTCCGGCTCAAGCAATATCTTTCCTAACTAACCGGCCTTTATTCATGGGATGATATCTCCTCGGGCGCCACCTCATCCTGATCCGTACGCTGTGTCGTATCTCCACACGGGTGGGCCCATCTCTGTATATGTATACATGCTATGAAGCCCCTCCATGTGGGACCCGAGGGGTATATCCCCCACAGTAGTCCCCGAGCGCTTCTTGACCAGACTGCAACTTCGATCTTCAGCTCTCTGTACCTTCCCTTGTTCTTTCGCCATTTAGCCGAGTGCTTAATGCCTTCCATCTGAGTGCTTTGAATCTTGTCTGATCTAATCTTCGGCGCAGCCGAGTGGTCCTGAAGCTGGACTCGTGGTTGCCGGGTGGTTGAGGAGAGCTCTTCACCATGTTTGTGATTTACTCAGATCATCCGGGTTTGGAGATTGTACACCTTCGTCGAAGACGAAGTGTACACACTTAGTCCCCGAGCCTAGATAAAGATCGAAGAGGTTTATCTAGCCTCCCTGATGTCTTTTAGAATGGGTGCCCCTTTAGGAAAAAGGTACCACTGATTGCCTCCCGTATCTCCGACCCTGACTTTAGTCAATGAGGCTTCGTCTTGGAATAATTCCGGATGATCACGGTGGCAGGTTGTAGCCGCTGAATGGGCGTATCTCAGGATGCGCCCATTAGGGCAGTCCCCGAGGTTCGTAATAGTTAAAGTAACTATTTCGAAGCTCTAAAAGGGTTTAGTTCGGTATTACCATCATCCCGTTTGGGAGAGTACCACTCGGATCATCTGACCCAGTATGGTGTCTGGTTAGAGCTCTCGCCCTATGCCAGATTTGCCGTGTGGCCCATCGTGTTCTCAAGGAGTACTCGCGCAAGGTCACCTGTCCTAGTCAGCATATTCGTGACTTCTGAACAGCTTTGGCCTATGTATGGCATGCCTCCGGGAGAACACTCATGAGCTAGTAGATTTTTGAAGCTCTCTTAGGAGTCAAAACCGTATTTTCGAGGGCGGGTTATCTAATAACCTGGTAATACGTGACTCTAGGTCACGACCTCTGGGTGTTTTAAGCCAGCCAACCATTTTTGGAAGGCCTTTTTTAAGTTTAAGGGTGTCTTCCCGTAGAAGGAAAGGTTAACCCTTTGGCCCATTTAAGGCCACGGCCCGCTTAGGCCCAGCAGCCAGAATCGGAAGCATCACGGATAAGGCTGAGCACTGGCTTGTCGCACGCGGGTCGTACTCGCGAGTTTCTCGCGAGAAAAATCTCCCGCGCTGCGACGACGCGACCGCACGGGGGGCGGGGCCCGCCACGACCGCCGTTCCATCTGCCGCATTTAAGGCAGCCCCGGAGCGTTGCATGCCACGCATCCCTGCAGTCACGTCGCTCCGCTTCCCATAGGAAACCATGCAGCTGCCCTTTGCTCTTCCTTCTCCGGCCGCTCTGCCTTCGATCCGCCGGATCCATCACCGCATTAGCTCGATCTCCACCAGATTCGGCTCCGGTGAGGCTGCAGATCCAGATCCGCCGCCGTGCCGCATCCAAGCCGCTGCTCCTGGGGAGTCCCCGAGCATAGCGAGGGCATAGACCTCTCCCCGCCCGAGTCCCCGAGCCCTGCGAGGATGTCGTCAGTTGGATCCCGCCGGCACTCGAAGAAGTCGAGGCGCGGCACCTCCGAGGCGAGGCGCTCGCCGTCTCCGTCGTCATCGTCCCTACTTCCGCTGCCGGTGCGGAGCGAGGAGTGGGTGCGCTTCGTCTCCACGAAGGAGCGCATCACTGCCCTAGTGCTGGGCAGAGTGCTGCTCGAGTCCGCCGTTGAGCGATGGCGGCCTGCTGCGGGGGAGGAGTTCCCCATGCCGTCGACCGACGACGCCGTCGTCTTCGAGTCGGCCTACCTCCGTGGGTTCGGCCTGCCCGCGCATCCCTTCTTCCTCGGCCTGCTCTACTACTACAGTCTGGAGCTGTGCCATCTCAACCCCAACTCCATTTTGCACATCTCCATTTTTTGTGCATCTGTGCGAGGCGTTTCTTGGAATCGCCCCGCACTTCGATCTTTTTCGCTATTTCTTCTGGGTGAAGCCGCACCCGAATGCCAAGAAGCCACGGGTGGTGGGCGGCGCCGGATTCCGGTGCCGCTTGTCAGCTCCAACAAGGGCTGGCATTCGGAGTGGTTCTACACCACCAACCATGCTCCGGTGGTGCCCTGCAACGTCGACGCACGACCGACTCCTCTCCCATGCTGGGATGAGGAGCTGGGCCATGCTGAGATGGGGTAGGTGTCCGTGCTGCTTGAGCATATCCGAAAGCTGAAGGAGGTCGGGCCCACTGGCGTCGCGGTGATGGCGAGCTTCGCCGTCCGGTACACGCAGCCGCTCCGGGATAGGGTGCGCGCGGCATACGAGTATGCCGGCGACGACCTCGACGCGGCTTAGCGAGCGGCAGAGCCGGGGAGAGCAAAGGAGCTGAAGGAGCGCGTCCGTCAGTGCTTCATTCCTGGCACCGTCATCTCCAACCATGACGCGCCGAAGCCGTTCAACCTGGCGAACTATCCGCCTGAGGTAACCATTTTGTCTTTTATAAGGCACCCATTAGGGCATGAACATGTGCCCACCAGATGTTTGATGAAATGGTTCTGTTTATCTTTCTGCGAAATCATAGGATCGCAGGGCTTTTGTCTCTGTGGCACCTATGCCTGGCTCGTTGGCCGGACAGGGTCCTTTGACCGGTCGCCTTGGCGAGCTGCAGAGGATGGAGCGCGCCAGGGCCTGCGTCGCGGTGGGTGGCGGCGAGGGGATTCAGTCTGAGCCCCGTCAGCCCGCAGCCCCTGCTCCGGAGAAGAGACGCGCCACGCCGACCAGCAAGGGCAAGGAGCGCAAAGGCAGCCGGAATCCTAAGGTGTGACGTGCGCCCCCTAGGTCGCTCAAGATCAATGACCCAGAGGCGCGCCGGCGCAAGCTCGTGCTGTCGAAAGACGAGGAGGAGGAGATCCCCCTCTCGTTTGACATCGGCGAAGCTCCCTCATCGACGACGGCTCAAGCGACGCCGGCGCCTACCGGTCACTTCACTTCTTCTCTTCCTTCTCAGCAAGCGGGCTCCGTGCCGCCGGCAGCGGGCGCTGCGCACCCCACCACGCAGACTGCAGCTGCGACGCCGTCACCGGCACCTTTGGCGGCGACTGCGATGGTCAGTGGGGTGAAGCGATCCGCCTCCTCTGGCTCTAGCTTTCTGCGGCGCACCCGTGTGCGCGTGTCCTCCGAGTAAGTCTTTTTGAAATTTTCCATCCTTGTTTCTCTTGGGTTCATGTTATTGGAAAGAGATCTTTATGTCTTGTTTGTACGAGCAGGGGTCCCTGCAACCTTCCTTCCGATGTTGGCGAGTCGTCCCTGCCGTCTGCCACCCCGGCGTCGCCGCGCCCGAGTGCTTCTGATGAGCACCCGACTGCTGCGTCGGGGGTTCCTGATGCTGCTGCTGCCCGTGATCCCAGTCCCCAACGTGAGGCTGGAAACGTTGCAGCTTCTGGCGGTGCTGCGGCTGGGGCCTCCGATGTCGAGGAGATCCAGCGAGAGCTCCCTCAGCCGCGTCTCAGCCCGCCACGTCCTGGACACGTCGCCCAAGTGCGTGGTAGCCTTGTGAATGAAGTGCTTGGGGATCCGGCGATCGACGCCGAGAACCACGTGGAGCTCGTCACCATTGCGCGGAGGACCCTCCAGCTTGCTGAGGTAATTCCTTTTTCACTTATCCTTGTAGGCGCTTGCTAGCTATAGTTTTTTCATCTCTTGCTATGCCTCAATAGACGGTGGCCTCGGAGTCTGCGTGCAAAAGCGCTGTGCTCGACCACGTCGGCACTGCTGCCGATCTGAATGCCACTCTGCGTGCCCGTTTGGAGCGTCTCGAGCAGCAAGCTATTGCTCAGTGAGACAGCGACAACCGAGAGGTCGAGAGGCTGCGGCAGGAGAAAGCTGTTACGGAGGCGAACGGGGTGACGTTCCGGGCGGCGGCGGCGGAGCACCAGCAAGGTATGTTGATCACGCTTTGCTTTTGTTTTCGCCGTTGCCTGAGTGCTTTGTGATGATCAACGATTGGCAATAGCTCGGGCCAAGTTGGACGAGGAGCTCAAATCTCTGTGGGGCCGCATGAGGCAACTTCGGCAGGATGGCCAAGAAGCGTCCAGGCAGGCTGCTGTGGCGAGAAAAGAGCTGTCAGGTTGGTTACCTGGCACCCCCCGTGTTTTCCTTGGGAGTTTGTTGATAAGTGCTTCTGACGTTGAGCAGATTTCCGGCGAAAACAATTTGCCCAATATGCAAATCCTGAGGCCCGCGTGGCATTGGAGAGGGCCCAGTTCAAAGCTCTCGACGAGGTGTTGCGCCCAATCCTGGACGAGTTGGTGCCCCTTGCCGAGTCCTCCTCCGTGCGCCAGTTCGGTGACCCGGTGGTGCGTCCGCCGACCCTTCTGGAACGTGCCCAGGCAGCGGCAACGTGCTTCCCCAGCTGTCTTCGCGAGGTCGGCGTGGCGAGTGCCAGCCACTGTCTCGCCGTCTTCCGCTCCTTCTACCCCTCGATCAACGTGGATCGCTTTCGCGGTGGCTTCGCTCGTGGAACGTCACCGCAGCAGGCTGAGCGACTGTTGGAGGAGGTGAAGGACACGGCGGAGCAGCTTGCTGATGACATCGTGGCGGCAGCTGATGAAGAAGTTGGTGCTGATGCCCTCCTGTCCCAGCCATAAAAAAACTTGGAAGTTAAAAATTGTAATATTTTGTGGTGCTGTTGGTGCACCGGTACTTTGGTTCGTTGACATTTGGTACTTTTAAGTAGGCGCTTTACTTTGACGGTATCTTTGTACTGTTAATTTCCCCCGTAGTTAGTCTATTACGGGGAATCATAAGCTCGTTGGCCTTAGTTTCCTAGCGCAGAGGGCGTACTCTCATACACGCGTAGTACCTTAGCTTGGCGAAAACCTCGACCCACGATTTAAGACGTGTGCTACCGAGTACTTTATGAGTCGTAAGATCCATGTTAGATGAGCGTTATTTAGTTTTAACATGAAAAACTTTGCTGTATGTAAAGCAGTCCCCAGGTTTCAGAATTGAAACTTGGGTAAAAAAAGCATGTGAGCAGATGTAAGAGCGAAGTAGAAAAACTTCATGAGACATGAATCTGAATTCATTGCCGTAGACTATTAACATGGATAATGTACAAAAAACTTTGAACAGAGAATGATACATAGCTTTATTATGGGTAGAAACGGCGTAGGTGCTCGATGTTCCATGAGTTGGGCACATCCGAGCCATCCTCCCGCATCAGCCGGTAAGCACCCGGCCTACTGACTTCCTTCACTATGAATGGCCCCTCCCATGGGGCTGCTAACTTGTGCATGTCCTTCTTGCTTTGGATCCTTCACAGGACTAGATCTCCAACACAAAAAGCTCTCTCCTGCACATTTTTATCATGGTAACGCCGCAAAGCTTGGGCGTACCGTGCTGCCTGGATTGTTGCCGCGAGCCGTCCTTCTTCGATGCTGTCGATGTCCTCAATCCGCACCTTTTCAGCATCATTTTCGTCGTATACTTCAACTCTTGGTGCATTGAACATGAGGTCGGTGGGGAGCACCGCCTCAGATCCGTCTACCAGGAAGAAAGGAGTCTGACCAGTAGCACGACTCGGCTGTGTCCGTAGTCCCCAGAGTACTGCGGGGAGTTCGCGTAGCCAATGAGTCGCGTACTTTTTCAGGCGATCGAAGATGCATTTCTTGAGTGCCTCGAGCACCGCTCCGTTAGCTCACTCAACTTGGCCATTGGCACGTGGGTGCGCGACTGAGGCGCGTGCCACCTTGATGAGGAGTTCATCGCAATATTCCTGGAACTCCCTTCCTGTGAAGTTTGTACCCAGGTCGGTTATTATCCTGTTAGGGACACTGAATCTATGCACGATTTCTCCTATGAACTCGGCCGCCTTGGCAGCCGTGAGCGCCTTTATCGGCTTGACCTCTATCCATTTGGTGAACTTGTCGACTGCCACCAGGATGTGGTCGTACCCTCTGGATGCTTTCTTGAAAGGCCCGATCATGTCGAGTCCCCAGCACGCGAAGGGCCATGAAACAGGTATCGTCTGCAGAGCTTGGGCTGGAACGTGTATTTGTTTTACGAAGAATTGGCATCCCTCGCAACGTTTCACCAGTTCTTCAGCGTCCGCGACGGCTGTGGGCCAGTAGAAACCAGACCGAAAGGCTTTCCCAACAATGGTTCTTGCCCCAGCGTGGTTCCCACACATGCCTCCGTGAATCTCCGCTAGGAGTTGTCATCCTTCTTCCTCCGGTATGCACTTCTGGAGTACTCAGGACTGTCCACCTCGGCGATACAGGTTGTCGCCAATCAAGACATAGTTCTTGCTCCTGCGGCTAATCCGTTCATGCAGCGCTTGCATCTCCCTTTCCTGACCTGGTGAAGGATTCAGGAGCGTGCCATCCTTGATGTACTCGACCATCTCTGAGATCCACTCGGGTTGTGGTTCAATCATTAGGACTTCGCCGAGTCCTTCTGATGGATCGACTTGCGCATCGGGGTTCTTGATGGAGGGCTTGATCAAATCTTGAACGAAGACGCTGGGTGGTACCTGGGATCTTGTGGATCCCATGTTTGCCAGCTCATTGGCCGCCTTGTTATCGTCGCGGAGTACATGGTGAAACTCCAGGCCGTAGAACTCGCCTTCGAGTTTGCGGATCTCCGCGCAATATGCGTCCATCTTCTCGCTGGTTCGGTTTCACTTTTTGTTAACCTGGTTTACCACCAAAGCAGAGTCGCCCTTAACCATCAGGTATTTTATCTCGAGCGACACGACGATACGGAGCCCGTGAAGGGCCGCCTCATACTCGGCCGCGTTGTTCGAAACCTTGAACATGACCTGCAGCACGTATCGCAGTTTCTCTCCTGTTGGGGAGATGAAAATTATGCCGGCCCCGCCTCCTTTAATCCTGAGTGATCCATCAAAGTACAGGTTCCAATACTCAGGTTCAGCGGCAGTGGATGGCGTCTGGATCTCCGTGTACTCTGCCACGAAGTCTGCGAGTACCTGCGACTTGATCGTGTTACGTGGTACAAAAGTTATGTCGTGTGAGGCCAGCTCGATGGACCACTTAACGATTCTTCCCCTGGCATCTCTGTTGTGCAGGATGTCGCCTATGGGGTAGTCGGAAACTACAACGATTTTATGAGCTTCGAAGTAGTGCTTCAACTTGCGTGTGGTGATCAACAGTGCGTAGAGCAGTTTCTGCACCTGATTGTACCGCACCTTAGAGTCGGTCAATACCTCGCTTATGAAGTAGACCGACCTCTGGACGGCGTAAGCATGTCCTTCCTCTTTGCGCTCCACAACTAGTACCGTGCTTGCCACATGCGTGGTAGCCGAGATGTAGAGGTAGAGAGTTTCCCCTGCTCTGGTGCTGTGAGGATGGGGGCCTTTTGAAGATGGCTCTTGAGTTCCAAGAAAGACTTCTGGGCCTCCCCATCCTACTTGAAATCATCGTCTTGATGTTTGAGGAGTTTGAAGAAGGGCAGGCCTCATACACCGAGTCGTGAGATGAACCGGCTGAGTGCCGCCATGCACCCGGCTAGTTTCTGTACATCCTTCTGGCACTTTGGAGGCTTCATCCGAGTGATCGCGTGGATCTTCTCTGGGTTTGCCTCTATGCCGCGATTGCTGACGAGGAATCCGAGTAGTTTTCCTGAGGGAACGCCGAAAATGCATTTTTCCGGGTTAAGTTTCCACCGGTAAATCCTCAGGTTATCGAAGGTCTCAGACAGGTCCTTGATAAGGTTATCAGGGTCTCGAATCTAGACTACGACATCGTCTACGTATGCCTCACAGTTTACGCCGATTTGGGACCTCAAGCATGCCTGGATGGCACGCTGATACGTCGCGCCGATGTTCTTCAGACCAAAGGACATTGTCAAGTAACAGTACGCACCATGGGGCGTAATGAACGACGTTTTGATCTGGTCTTCGACCTTCAGGCTAATCTGGTGGTAGCCTGAATAGCAGTCGAGAAAACAGAGCAGGGCACAGCCCGCCGTGGAATCAACGACTTGGTCTATTCGAGGGAGGGTGAAGGGGTCTTTGGGGCAGTGTTTGTTGAGATCGGTATAATCAACGCACATTCTCCATTGCCTATTCTTTTTGGATACAAGAACTAGATTAGCCAGCCAGTCTGGGTGATACACCTCTTTGATGAACTTGGCAGCTAACAGCTTCATAACCTCTACCCCTATTGCCTCCTTGCGGTCAGCCGCGAACCGACGAAGCTTTTGCTTGATCGGCTTAGCATTCGGGTCAACCTTCAAGGAGTGCTCGGCGAGCTCTCTGGGCACTCCTGGCATATCCGCTGGTTTCCAGGCGAATATATCAGAGTTAGCACGCAGGAACTCAACGAGCACACTTTCCTATTTAGGGTCCAGGTTGGCCCCTATGGTCGCCGTCTTCGTAGGATCATCGAGGTTGAGTGACACCTTCTTCATGGCCTCCTTCTCCCGCTGGATCGCCTCCGTCGCCGGCTTCTTGGTCGGGATCTCTAGATCTACCGGGTCGAGCTTGCTAGCAGCCGCTAGGACTTCAGCAGTGCGCCTGGAGAGATCCAGGGTAGCAGTGATGTGAAGGTTCTCCTTCTCATAGGCGCTGGCTGTGTTGGAGTCACCTCTGAGGGTGATGACCCCATTTGGTGCAGGCATCTTCAGTACCATGTAGGTATAGTGGGGCACCGCCATGAACTTGGCTAGCGCTGGCCTGCCGAGTATGCCATGATAGGCTGTCTCGAAGTCCGCCACTATGAAGCGGAAGTACTCCGTCTGGTAGTTCTCGATCGTGCCAAAGGTGACTGGCAGAGAGATCTGACCGAGCGGTACTGAGGGGTCTCCGGGTACAATCCCGAAGAAAGGCTTGTCAGTCGGGCTCAAGTCCAAGGGAGTGAGGCCCAATTCCTTGAGCGTGCTGGCGAATAATATGTCGAGGCCACTGCCTCCGTCCACCAGCATCTTGCAAAGTCCCACGTTGCGGATCGTAGGCTTCAGCACGAGGGGGTACCGCCCGGGCTTGACGACTGCCTCCGGGTGGTCTTCCCTACTGAAAGTGATCGGGACCTCCGACCACCGTAGGAACTGGGGCGTGCCGTGTTGGGCCGCATACACCAGTAACCTGTCCGTGAGCTTGGCCTTGCGCTTTCCCTCGATCTGGTCCGGGCTGCCATAGATCATGTTGACTGTACGGTCGGTGACCTGGAAGTCTTCCTCGTCATCATCCACCGGGGGAACGCGCTTCCCCTTGCCCTTGTCGTTCTTGGGGGGACCCTTCGAGCAGCCCTTGCCGGAGAAGTGGTTCTTCAGGCCAAAGCAGTCGCGAGCCGAGTGCTTATGGTTCTTGTGGTACGGGCATTACATGTCCAACATCCTCTGGAACTCAGAGGGGTCCTTGCGCTTCGGGGCGGGCTCTACGGCCGCTATGACCTCGGCCGGTTTGCGCCTCCTGTTGCGTCGTGCGCCCTGCTAGGAGGTTTCTCCCTCTCGGTCCGGATCGTGACGTGGCCGACGCGGACGTGGGGAATCGTCGTCTTCCCAGCGGGACTTGATGTGCTTCAGCTGCTCGCGTTCTGCCTCTTCACCATCAGCCTCCTTGTTGGCTATGGCGAAGAGCTCGTTTACAGTCTTCAGGGGCTTCTGGGCCCACCTGTTCACCAGCTTGCCGTAAGCCAGTCCATGCTGGAAGGAGCTGATGATGCCGTGCTCCTCGACAAAAGGAAGAGAGTTCTTCTTCTCGGAGAAGCATCGAATGTACGAGCGTAGTGACTCGTTCTTGCGCTGCCGGATCTGGTACAACATCCTCCTGTTCCCCGACCTCTCCCATGTGCCGGAGTATTGGCTCGTGAAGAACTTGCAGAGGTCGTCCCAGGACGTAATGGAGTTCCTTGGGAGCCCCGCTAGATAGTTTCTGCACCCCTTCATGAGCATTATAGGCAAGTAGTTTGCCATCACGTCGGCGTTTCCTCCCTCGGCCTTGACCGCGGTGGAGTAGATCTGGAGCCATTGCATGGGGTCCGACGTGCCGTCGTATTTATCGACGTCAGACAGCTTGAAACCTCAGGGCTATGTCACCCGACGTAGCCTTTTTGAGAGGGAGAGGAAGCCATCGTAGGATGGGGCACCCTCTCGACCTCCGCGGCGTCCGCCGGCCGGCCGCTCATAGGAGCTGTAGCTATCCCCAGACTCCCCGTAGGAATCCGAGTAGTAGTCTTCGTACCCGCTCTGCGAGTCGCCGCGTCTTTCTTGGCGATGGAGAGCTCCATGCTCCCTGTCGTAGTCGTTGCGTCGTCTTGATTCCCGACGGCGGCGCTCCTCGCGGTTGCGGTTGATCGTGGTCCTTGCGTCGCGGCCGTGGAGCCTGTCGTGCAAGCCCTCATCTTCGTCGCGCCGCGCTCTTTTACGGCGCGGGCGGCGGGTGCCCTCCGTCTCCCCCTGCCCAACTGGCGGGGAGGGATCGACGCGGTTGTGCTGGGTCGCAGCGACCTGTACCAGGGCCCGTATGCGCCCAATGTCCGGCGTAGTCGGAGGCAACCTCTCAACCGCCTCATTTAGCACAATGAGGTTTGCCTTGGGGGTCGCGTAGACCTTGTGCCCATCGTACTCGAGGGTGAAGTCATCCTCGAGCCTGCGAGGCTGAACTTTGTTGGATCGGCGGGTGCGACGTCGCCGCCTGTTGCGGCGTGGGCGGTCGGAACTTTCGTAAAGATCCTCGTTCTCCTCTTCGTCGCGCTGGGCTTCCTAGCACCGTCGCGCTCGATCCGCATTCTTGCGTATCCGATCGGCCTTTTGTGCGGCCGTCTCGTTATCCTGAGTGTGCTCGTCCTCGGAGACCGCGGGCGGAGCCCCTAGTGCTGCCGCGTAGACAAAGGCAGGCGACCAGCTTCCGTCGGACAGGTCCGAGGGCGAGCTCGAAGTGCTGATCAGGATCGTGTCGTTGGACCCATGGGAGGGAGAGCTTTCGTCCAAACCAAGAGCCGCCTCAAGGGATGCAAAGGACCCGTTCGAGACGTACTCAGGGCTAGACCGCCTGGTAGATCGGCCTGACCGGCGCTCGCCCTCAGATTCGTCTGTAGTCCAATCGCAAAGTTGACCGTCCTCGTCCTCTTCCAGTATGGGGAGGAGGGATGCGTCGCGGTTTCCCTCTCACATGGGGGAGAGAACCACGTTCACGAAGCGCGACGAGTCCTCGTCCGAGTAGTATTCGACTGGCTCGGGTGCAGGGATCACCGCTAGGTTTCGCTTCACCTCCTCCGTGACTATGGAGGCGGTGGTGCTCTTCAACCCGAAGGGAAAGCACTCGGACTGCGGGGTACCCAAGGTCGCCTCGTAGATGGCGATGGTGTCAGCCATGTGGCTAATGACTTGGTCGAAAGATTCAACCAGATTGCCCGCGGGAGGGTTCGGCGACCCTGCAACCGTCAGATCTTGAACCGGGAGGGATGGCCTCCGGGCTTGCTGTGGCATGCCGAAAAGCACTCGGCAAGCTTTGGGCTTGTCCAGATTGGATCTGGCAGCCGGTCTCCTCCTCACGGGCGGTGTGGAAACCGCTCCGGAAGGCTTTTCCGTGGTGATCACGGTGTCGGAGAGAACGCATGGGATCTCCCCGACGATGATGTGACCTTGAGGACGAGTCACGTAGCCAGCCGCCTGCTCGTCGACGGCGGAGACGGGATCGAGGCTCCTGAAAGGGATTCCCGCTCCCAACGCAGCGAGGGCGAGGCAACTAGCAGGGATCTTAACTGCGGCCATCAAGCTCGCCAATTATCGCGGCGAACCCCTACCTGGCACGCCAACTGTCGGTGCAATGGACCGGCAGTCCACCACGGGGTAGGCTATGGTGGTAGATTGTGTGGAGGGGATCGCCGAGACTGGAGCTAGATGGTGAACAAAGGACACAGGGGTTTATCCAGGTTCGGGCTGCCGGGAGGCGTAATACCCTACGTCCTGTGCTCGGTGTGTTGTATTGATGGTTCCGCGATTGGGAATCAGATGGACTTGTTTCTGAGAGGGGTCCCTGTCGCCCTTATATAGCCTGGGGGGTAGGGTTACAGATCTCAGGGAATCTATAGCTAACCGATTACAAGATTTGGCCTTCCGACTCAAGCAATATCTTTCCTAACTAACCGGCCTTTATTCATGGGATGATATATCCTCGGGCGCCGCCTCATCCTGATCCGTATGCCGTGCCGTATCTCCACACGGGTGGGCCCATCTCTGTATATGTATACATGCTATGAAGCCCCTCCGTGTGGGACCCGGGGGGTATATCCCTCACACCGATATTTACTATCCATACATTTTACCGGTTTTGTGATATGGATGGATCTCTGGTGTTGGGCTGAGATTGGGATATCTCGGTTTACTCTAGCGTGTGTTTTGGGTGAGTGTGACTCCTTGATGTGTTACCGCGGGAGCGAGCCGCGTTGTTTACTTGTGAATGCCTGTCTAGGGGAGATGCGACCTGGCCTCCTGCCCTAGCGGCGTGTCGGACGGTGGGAGTTGGTGAGTGCTCGCTCTTGCAATTAAGGACCGATCGACAGTTTAACCATGAGCTTTGGGCTATTTTCGTACAAACCGTTCGCTCACGTATGGGCGGGGTTCGGTCCGAGAACTAGTTGGTGGTTGGCGCTCAGCTTGTAAGCGGACCGGTGTGGTCGTGTGAGGGGGACGGGTTATACCCCCCGAGTAGACGTCACCCCGGCTCCTCCGGGGAAGGTTTCACAGCTTCGAAGACCTGCTAGCAAGTTTTGCGCCCCAGTTCAGGACGAGTCAGGCTCGGAGAGGCAGGAGAGTGCCACCCATTGCTAGGTCTCCGGCCGTTAGGTAGGGATGTGGAACGGCTGATCCCCGTTTCTGCCCTATCCGGCGGGTCCAGTTGTACAACCTCTGCAGAGTGTTAAACCTTTAGCTATAGTCCGTGCCCACAGGTATGGACAACCCGCGGGTCTGTTACTCTAGCTAGTTTTTTTTGTGCTGCTTCTCTCCCCCGAGTGTGTGAGCCCGGCTTGGTGCCGTTGAGATGTGTGGTAGGAGTTGGTGACCTCACATCGCAGATGAGAGTGGGATGCTGTGTCTCGGTTGAGATCCAGTGTGTTGGTGATCTTTCCTTGGTTGGGGTGTTGACCCCGGAGGCGTTGGCCTCGGAGGTGTGGATCTCCTCGGAGATGGTGACCTCTCTGCATGACCGCTTACCTTGATGTTGCTACCGCTGCTTGCATAAACTTACTACAGGCAGATATAGGATTATCCATGCATACTAGAAATTCATCCACCGCTTTTGCTCTTTGTTGGGAAGCTGGCATGACCTACCCGCTTATCGGGTAGATTGCGATGCTTTCAGACTTGGTAATCGACTACGACATCGACGATGAAGGATGGGAAGACTAGAGCTGGTCCTACACTCAAGTTTGCCTGTGGAGCTGGAGACGCTTCGCTACGATAGATCCGCTGTGTAGATGTTTTACCTTTCTTGTTTAGTCCAGTTGGACTTGTACCCGGCTTATGCCGAAATGTTGTACTCTGATGTATTAATAAAATTATGTAATATTCTCTCTATTTCTGCGTTGTATGGATTTGTACCACTTGAGACAGGGATTGCACGTGATAGCTACTTCCTGGGACTATCACAAAGGTGCAGAGGATCGGGTTTCCAGTATCGGAAATCCGGTTCCTTTCAATGCCCTTGCAAGTAGGGGAAAGGATAATTTCTGTCGGGAGACAATATAATTGATAAATGTGAAGAGTTATAACCCATGTTCAGGTAGTTTCTACAACAGATTCTTGCCGATATGGTAGTATATATAAAATCTTTAGACACTATAGGTTGGGACTGCTCTAATAAGTTTGCTCTTAATTATTTTGGAAATCAAAGTCAGGAATAATATCATTAATATGTTTTATTGATTGGCAGGAACAAGGTCGTCGCTCCAGCAGCTTATAGTAAAATCAAAGTCAAATCACTGGCATAATTTGCCATAATGTTGAATTTTGTAAGCCTAATTAAATTATCTGTAATTATTCAAAAGCATACAAATCCATATAAATTAGTTGGTATCACTAGCTTAGTTATGGATGAAGTAGTTTACATATGTATATATTCCATAAACCGAGTTTACATTGAGGTAAAAGATCGCCAGTAGACTTTTATATGATGTAAATAACAATTTATCATAAACATATCATAGTTGAAGATTAATTACAAGTGTACGTAGGGAGAATCCATGTACACATGCTTTTGTTGATGTATATACACCGGCCCCATGAAAGCAACAGAGCACTTGTGCCAAGTCCCACTGTTTCATTATCAACAGTGCTGCTTTTTTTTGCTCCTTATCCGCTATAGATAGATTGACCTTCATCACTGACTACTTTGTATCGCGCTCACATGGCTGTATCCCCTGTAGGTAAAATCTATTGAATGTAACTTTGCTCTAGAAAACAAGGAAATCCTGCTAAGATAAATGGACCTTCTTTGCAATAAAAATGGGAAGAAAGAAAAATAAAAAAAGAAAAGAAAAATGTTGCACAGAGTTAACTTGTGGAAGGGCTTGCATCACCCCTTCTCAAAATAGATCAAATAACAACATATTAATCAGAATATGTTTTAATTAGCAGTTTAGCACTATAATACTAGTGCAGACTGCAGGGAATACATGCAAAATCAGGACTTTCGTTGTTTCCTTTGTTGCACTAATAAGCAACAGACATCTTTGAGTAAGTGACATTTTTATATTGGAGCACTCAAAGGGAAATGTGTACCACGTTTCATGCTACATGAACGATGACATGAATTAATCCAGCTTGACATCATAGAAAGTTGCGGCTCTTTTTTTTTTTGCAAATGTAGACTAGAGATCTCTTTTCATTTTAAAAGGTTACCTTTCTTTTAGTTTTCTTACTACTATATATTTATGCCGCCCTCAAGATCGTCATTAAAAGCAGCAGTGAAATCTCATGCACACAGATAGCAAGCATGTCTCAATGAATACATTAGTGTATAATTTCAATCATCATATATTCATCTTGCATACACTACCGGAGAACGTGCGTTTGCCATGCGCCGGCGTCGCACGACAAACTCTTTGTTGTGTGTTTTTCGCCATTACGCATGGCAAACGCCGCTCGGTAACGACTTGCACGGCAACAGGTCTTTGCCGTGTGAAAGGACCTTGATGTCGCCTAGAGGGGGGTGAATAGACGAGACGACTAAATTAAACTTTTCTTCCCTGCAAACTTGAACTGTCAGGCGACACCGGTCAGACCAGTGTGCCTCACCGGTCAGACCGGTCCTGGCTCTGCTTCACAGGAGGGCACCGGTCAGACCGTTGTCCTGCACCGGTTAGACCGATGGAGCACAGAGCACCAGCAAAAACAGCTTCAAGCTCCTCTTGACTTCTAGCACGAACCAAACTTGGTGAGTGGCCTTGGTAGATGATCACAAGCAGGGTAATGACCCCTGCACACACAAATAGCATACCCAAGTAGATCGAAGCGGAAGCAAATCAAATATGCTAGAAAACAACTTAGAGAGGCAAACCACAATGAGACGCAAGGATTTGTTTCCCGAAGTTCACTTTCACCAAGGAAGCTACGTCTCCGTTGAGGAGCTTGTAAGGGATTCAAGTTCTCAATTAACTCTTCCCACAACAAGCCGGGTCTCTTTCAACCACTTTCCTCGATTCCACTAAGGCGATCTTTTCCATGAAGAGGCAAGATCACAGCCCTCACAAACTTACCGCTGCTCACCACAACTTGGGAGCTCGCCGGTGACGCCTAGCCGCCTAGGAGGCAAACCTCCAAGAGTAACAAATGCTTCAATGCTTGTAGACGCGAATCACAAGTGCTCAAGCTATGAAAATGCTCTTGTTAGCTCACAAAGGCTCTCTTGAGCTCACTCTCTCAACCCAACTCAAAGAAATAGCTTGAATCCACAAATCTCACAAAGAGAGGTTGGAGAGAGGCACTAAAGCTTTAGGCTTGCAAGAAATGGCTTAGGAGCTCAGCAAGTTCACCAAGAACAGCAACCCCCCAAAGAGGAGGGCGTGGGGTACTTATACCCCTCAAAAGAGAAAACTAGTCGTTAGCTGTCGGGCGACACCGGTCAGACCGGTGCCCCACACTGGTCAGACCGGTGTTTGAAAAACTAACCATTGGGCCTAGCTGCACCGGTCAAACCGGTGCCCCTGACCGGTCAGACCGGTCAGGCCCGAGACACCCCCAAAATCCTTTCTATCACTCCAACACTTCACTAAAGAGATGAAGTGGCTCAGATTAGGTTAGGAGGGGTTGTTAACATACTCTAAGTCTCTCAAAGCTATTTCTCACAAAGGTTTTCTAAATGCACTTGATTTTGTCACAAAGAAAAAGTTGCATCCCTCTTGATAGTACGACATACATATACTCAAGAATAAATGAAAACACCTTGTCAACCTCTTGAGCTTGAATGTCTTTAATCTTTCCATGTTTGATCAATTTCCACTTGAGGGCTTTCAACTTAGCCGATATCTTGAGCACATCCATACTTGAGCTAGTGGCTTAAGATCTTTCCATATAGCATATAAATGCACACTTAGATCCTTAAGTCACTCCATATTGCCAAACATAACATATAGATGAGTTGTATTGCTTCCCTCGGTTAAGGTTTGGATATGATACTTCGAGACCCCATGGATACTAGTTACTTCACCTTAGCAATACACAAATGGTAGCCACACTAGGCCAAGAATGCTTATTACGTCGCTCTAGTCATCTCGGTTGATCTCTTCATCATTTATCCAATCCATGTTGAGTTCGGCTTTGCTTCATCCATATTTAATCTTCATTTGAAATCACGCTTCAAATGCTTATTCTTGATTGACAACGAATATGCAAGCTTCCAATTGAGGATCATAAAATGTATACTCATCCTTTTATCCTTTTGCAATCACCACATGAAGCCTTGCATTAATTATTTTGAAATACCATCTCTCTTTAAATAATCCCTTTCATTTGTGTCCAAGCTATCACATGCATTGGAGACCTTGTAAATTCATCTTGAAATAAACTCCAATATCTTCTTTCAAACTAGCTTGTCATTTGTCAACATTTGTATAAGGGATCAACACTTGCTTGCTTTCATTCATGTGAGCCATACAACATTCATCAAATAGTGTGAACCACAAATACAATATGAATGATTTATTTAAAACATGCTCACATTCTTAAACAAACAAGTTAGTCCTTTAATCGCTTTGTCATTCAATTCACCAAAATCCACTCAGGGGCCTGCACTTTCACCGTGCGTTTCCAACGGCGCACGGCGAAAAAAGTGACAAACAGAAGGAGACGGAGACGGAGGGGTGGACAGCAGAGTTCTGCTTCGTCGTGTGCCATATCACACGCACAACAAACCTTTTCATAAAAACAGTCGTGACGTCGGCCCAACGCCGGCCGCCGGCCGCACCCCACCTCCGCAGCCCTACCGGCCTCCTCCTTCCCCACGCCACCGCCGCCACAAGGCCACACTGCCACCACCGCAACCACCACACTGCCGCTGCCACCACCACCAGGCCTTCACCGCCACCACCACACTTGGCCGCCACTACCAGATCTGGAGGAGATGGCCACGCTGGTGTGGACGACGAGCCACTGCCCCAACGTCGCCGCCGCGTCCGCTGGTGCCGCCACCACCACCACGCGCTGACCGCAGGGGAGGGAGTGGGGTCATGGCACTGTTGTACTCCTCTTCCTCCTCCGTGATGCCGCCATGCCCCTCTTCCGCTCCGCCGGACCGCTGCACAGTCGTCGTGCTCCTCCTCCACGGCGGCGGTGGAGACACTACAAGAATATCAATTTTCTATGAAGAAAATACTCATGACGAGGAAAATATTTGTCATATAATGTATCATTATATGACGCTAAATTCAGAAGCGTCGTAAATTCAAGACATTCAGAACTATTTATGATGATGGTCTTTGTTTTGTTTCGTCACATATAGGTAGCAAGGTTCGTCATAAAATGTAGGTTTGAGACATCCGACTAACGATGCCTAATATATGACGATGTGTGTTGTTTTTATGTGCCAGTAGTGTGGCATCACTCCACCCTCAAGACTCAATGAAAAATCAAAAAAATGTTGCACACAGAGATGGGATTCAAACCCAGGTATTGAAGACCAGACTCCCACATCTTACCACTACGCTACGGCTTCAGTTGTTAAGAAATTTGGTATGATATTATTTATACTATCAGGTAAAGATAAAAAGTACCACGTAGATTTTGATAAAAAGCTGAGACTCCCACATCTTTCCAAGGTTTAGATGCATACAATTCTAAAATTGTTATGAGGCATTTAAATCTCAAAGTTTGACTTTGAGTTTTAGGAAACTATAAGAGGTATGTATCCTTTTGTGAACAATGTATGGTCTTACTTTCTTGAAACCACTTAATTTTTCTTATGACAAGATTGTGGACCAAAAACATGCAGTTATGCCAATTTGTAAAATTTTCTAGCCAAATTTAGATATTATTGTAATTATATTGTACTTTTGAGATAAAAGTTTGAATGCTCCTTATAACTCAAATTGAATTTGTCATCAATCTCCAAAACATGGCTTAGAATGGAACCTAGAAGCCTAAATATGATTTTGGAAATACTTTTGGTAAGCACGTAGAAATTCATATAAATGATAGAAAATAGCAAATGGGGGTCGGGAGGGAGAGGGGTGGAGAGGAGGGGCGGTGGCCGGGAGGTAGGAGCTGAGGGGCGGCGGTGCGGGGTCGACGGGATCTAGGGGGCAGGGAGAGGGCAGGCAGCTGTGGACGGAGGGAGGGGGAGAGGTGGGGGCGCAATTAGGGCTTTGGGGAGGGGGGAGGGGGTTAAATAGTATATGCCAGCAGGGAGGTTTGGGTCGTTGCAACTAATGGGCTGGCTGGCCCAAATTGGGTTTGCCGTGCGCCCAACAACAGCCCACGGCAACGACCTTTTTTCAAAAAATGTTTCAAATGCATTTAATTAGTTAAATATAGCAAATAAATTCAAAATTGTACCAAAATTTAATGTGGAGTACAACATATTGTATGCGAAGAGTAGAAAAACTTTCAAAGTCGAACTCAAATATGACTATCACTTTCGCTTCAAACCTAACTGCATCCTTCTCAACTCTATGAGAGTGAGTGATAGGCTGCATATGGGCTATCCAGACTTCTGTAATGCAGTTTGCTGGTGTTTGGTAGCCCGCATAGAAAGATAGCCAGGCTTGGATTGTGCAAAGGATAGTGTACAACCTGCATAGTGGGAAACGCAAATCAGCTGCGTTTCCGGTTGTGCAGGCTTCGTAGAGCTTCGCACCAGCCCAACCTATGCAAGTGCACAATAGAGTTACCGCTCCCTCCATCACGAGATGTTTCTGTTTGTAAGCATCGTACGTGACAAAATATGCGAAATTCACTCAGTTTTTTTTACCACAATCTCCACATGTGATATCATAAGGTATTTACAAATATCATAATTTTTTGACTTCATTTGCATTTTTTAGAAATTTCAAATCTTTTGGACAAACTGTCATGGTCGTATTTCGTGTCCAAGATGTTCGAAATTTCTTTCGATTTCATGGAAAAGGTCTTAATTTGGGCTAAATAACGTGAATATCATTTTTGTATTCACTTTATTCTATTATTGAATCACTTACAATTCAAATTTGACTTGATTGAAAAAATTAGTTGAAATGCAGTTAATTAGTTAAATATAGAAAACGAGCTCAAAATTGTATCAAATTTTAACATGAAGCACCACATGTTGTGTGTGGAGTGGGAAAAAGTTTAGAGTATAGAAGATAAATATAGATATGAGTTGCTTCACAAGTGTCCCCAACACATATTTAGAGCTTTACCGTGCGCCAAAATAAAGACGCACGGCAAGGACACCTCTTTGCCGTGTGCCAAAACAAAGACACACGACAAAGATACCTCTTTGCTGTGCAGCAGAACAAAGACGCACGACAAAGGCCTATTTAATCAAATCCAAACTTTACATAGAAAAACACGAAAATTATCAAATGGCTTGAAAACACCAAAAATTTTACATATAACAACTTATGTTGTATTGCCTATAGAAAAAATTTTGAATTCAAATTTGATCGTCACTTTTAATCTAAACCTAACCGCATTCTTCTCGAGTCTGTGATTCTTCTCCGGAGATGTTTCCCTTTGTAAACACGTACCTGATAAAATCTCAAAACTCACTCAATTTTTTACCACAACCTCCACATATGATATCATGAGATATTGAAAAGTCTCGTAATTTTTAGACTTCATTTGCATTTTTTAGAATTTTACAATCATTTAGACACACGGTCGTGAACGTGTTTCCTGGTCAAGATGTTCAAAATTTCTTTTAATTTCATGGGAAAGGTCTTAAATTGGGCTAAATAACATTTTTGCATTCACTTTATTATATTATTCGAATCACTTGCAGTTGAAAATTTGACTTGATTCAAAAAAATTACTTGAAATACAATTAGTTAGTTAAATATAGCAAAGGAATTCAAAATTGTGAGAAATTTTAACTTGAAGTACCACAGGTTGTGTGTGGAGTGAGAAAATAGTTTAGAGTATAAAAGATAAATATAAGTATGAGTTGCCCCACGTGCCCTTTAGGAAACGGCACGGGAGTGGGTGCCTGGATGCCCCTCTTTGTCGTGCTTTAGGGTCTTCGGCGCACGGCAAACACATACTTTACCGTGCGTCAAGGGTCCTCGGCGCACGGCAAATATTTTTTAATTTCTTTTCCCACATTCAATTTTTTTGCCGTGCGCTTTTTTTAGACGCACAGCAAAGGGGAAAAAATAACCTTCCCCCCTCCAAGTACTAACCGTTGCATATGGCCGGTGGGAGAAAAATACTTTGCCGTGCGCAAAAAAGAAAGTGCACGATAGATGCGTCACAAAAAAGCGCACAACAAAGAATAAGTTTGCCGTGCGCCAAAAAACGCACATCAAACAATGAAGTTGCCGTGCATTTTTTTTCTTCGCCGTGCGCCCTCTAAAAAGTGCACGGCAAAGAAGCTCTTTGCTGTGAGCCCGATATTTCGCGCATGGCAAACCGTTCGGCGCACGGCAAATTGCCGTTTTCCCGTAGTGATAAGTGCTACTGTAACATCGTCCCAACAATACATCAGTATCTATAGAAAATTAGTGCAGATTTGCAAAAATAGCTTTGTTCTAGCTAGAAGACCTACCATACGTATGCTTGAATGAGTGCTATACAAACTTAAAACCATCCAAAATTCATGTAAATCTTAAACAGCTTCATATATAAGATAAGAGTGTGTCCCAACTAACTATATGATATTTTAGATCGTCCAGATCTCATCATCGTGTGAGAGGAGGCCCTACATATCATTATCAGTCAGCAAAGGACAAAGTTTCTTAATCAATGGCCCACAAGTGAAAAGGAACAGGAGGAATTTGTTCGAAGTGTCTCATTCCTGCTTTGGGAAACAGCCCAGCACCTCTCCCATAAAAATCAAAAACTAAGTTGGTGCCCTGCTTGGTAAAAATCGATGGCATTACAGGTGTACATGTAATGATGTAAGTCGTTGTCTGCTGAACTTTTGTTGCTCAAGCTAACTTCAGGCCATCAAAAAATAAAAATTCAGATTACTCATAAAGAAAGGGACTTAAAAAAATACAATCTTAGATTGATCGAACCAAATAGCTAGCTGTTGAACCTTTAATTTGTAGATAAATATATATAGGATCAACTAATAATTAATAATGTCTTGTTATACATGTATATCATGAAGCAACACGCAGCGCACATGATACATATATGCGCAGTACTATGCATAAACTAATTAAGCAGTCTCATATATGACATTCTAGTGCTACTTAATTAGCTTTCGTAGTACTATAAAGCTGTGTACTACTACTATATATGTGTATATATAGATAAGCATTAGATCATGAGCACCAGAGTTGGGCTTTTAGACTTTTCATCCCTTCTCAGGACAAATCAAGGGTGGTCTGGCTCAGCAAACTGCTTCTTCTTCATCGCGATGTAGTCGTCGATATCTTTCTTCGACGGCACACCCTTAAGCGCCCCCATGAACATCTTCCGGCCAGAGACAGCAGAAACATCAGCAACCACCGTCACTGCCGCCGTCGCGTTGGTGTACACCGAAGGTCTTCTGACCAGGTTGTAGACAGGCTCGATCTTCTCCACCTTCTGCACGCTCACCTCACCGTCGGCAACAAAAGGGTTCATGTTGCGAAACATGATGTGTGTTTATTACTGGTTTGTCACAAGAGAGGAGGCTAGAAGGATGCGTTGTTGAGCTTGCTTTGTCTTCTATATGGTGCTGGTGCATGGTGTATGTGGTCTCCATTTATAGGCCTTGTGGGGGTTTATACTATTTCACTGTGTGATATCAGTGAAAATTAAAGGTACATCTATTGACTTAGGTTAATGCAGTAGCTAGGTATAAGTTTGCTGCTTGACAATTGGCATTGTAGTGTGAACACATTAGCATCCGTAACTTTCACCACACATACTCGAAAGTAAAAAAAAGCTTGAGCATGCATATGTCCGAAAAGCGAAGTAGCTTCATGGAAGGGAAGAGTTCAAGAGTGAAATAACCTGATCCTTCTCTGTCTCTGAACAGTCCAAAAGAACCATGATCTAATAGTTAGAAGTTAGATATATCCATTTGTGCAAGTTTGATGTTTTGGTTAAGGCCTGATTTTCGGATTTTTTGCTGGTCGGACAGGTGATGAGGTGACATACTTGTCTAATTTGCATTGGTTTGTCACTCGGCCTTGAGTAGGATCATCGTCTTTCATGCATGTTTGCTATTTCTTCAGCGTCTTTTCATATCCATTTCATGTTAGGCAATCATTTCTGAACAAAATTTAACATCCCCTCATTTCTCCCTTCAGTCCGTGTCAGGCGATCAGGGGTACAATAGATGCATCGCGAAACCGTTGGTGTCTCAGCAAAAGGAAAGAATCCAGTTGAGTGCAAAGATGAGAATCTTAATGAAGAAATAACTTTACTACCATCCAGTAGGTAGATTAATTAATCACGAAACCTTCGTTGTTCCGTATCGAACACTTTTCTTCTTAATGGATTATTGCATGCATATAATCTCAGGTTCTTCTTAGTGGAGTTCTAACCCCTTCTTTTCACTGGTGTAGTGCATCTAATATCAGGTGCTAACACTTATGATTGCACCACGCAAACTCTATCAAGACTCGAGTGATGTAGATCGTGTTTGACACTGCCAGCTTATACTACAATTCAAGAACACTATGCATTGTCACCTGCGTCACATTAGCAACTTATCTCCTTAGCACCAGGTGCTATAATTTTTCCTTGTTTGTGCAGTTGCGCATGAGCAACTGATCGTCGTGTGCTGTATACAGATATTTTCCCTTGACAATTCAATAGTTCACGTAAAGCCTAAATCAGCAGAAGAGAGGTAGCAACAGAGTAGATATTTTAGAGGGCCCTGTTCGCTTGGCTTATCAGCCACCAGCCAACAGTACTTTTCTCTCAGAACAAACCAGCCACCAGTAACCAGCCAGCAGTACTTTTCTCTCAGAACAAACCAGCCACCAGCCAAACGAACGAGGACATGCAGATAAGAGTCAGTCAATGAGCAAGGAAACAGGAAGGTGCCTAAAAAGTACAAGAGCTGGGTGTAGAATAATTCACAGATTCCTTCGCAGAAATTGCTCTAAAGTGCTTGATTCCTGCGTTGGAAAGAAGTTTCTTCAAAGTGGAGAAATTGATCCAGCATGAAAATGATGTTGGTTAAGCATGTAAGTTTCTCTGCTGATTGTCGAAGCACCTGAAAGCATGATCCTGCACCCTTCAGGAAGCTCGGTGTCTTTCAGGCTCTAGTTTAAATTTATATTTTTAATCCCAACCAGAAAAAAGACACTAGTAGAGAATGAACCTTTGGTTCACCTCTTTAGTCTCGGTTGAAATTTAGAGCCCGGACTAAATGCTTTGCATCGACGTGGTCGCGAGCGGTCGGAGTGCCCCGACACTTTAATCTCGGTTTGTAACACCAACCTAGACTAAAGGGGACCTCTAGCCTCGGTCGTAACACCAACCTAGACTAAAGGGTCTTGGGGTTTTAGTCTAGGTTGGTGTTACCAACCGAGACGTAGGGGGGGGGGGGTTATTTAGTCTGGGTTGGTTCCTTAGAGACCTAAGGTTCTTACTAACTGAGACTAATGCCCCCTTCTCCACCAGTAAGAAGATGCTACTCATACAAATGAATCATCAAATACGTTAAGGAAAATATATAGTAGTATGTATGTCGTCTCATTACAAAATTAGAAGTGCAAGATTATATGCTTGTGAGAAACAGTACTACATAGCCTTACAAATACATAATTGTAAGTGTGAGTAATATCACAGAGACTGAAAGCCTGAAACATCACGAGCCACATCTTCATTTTTTTTAGATAAAGGAACAAGAGTTCCGGCCTCAACAGTTCAGGGAACTGCCTGCAGCCAAACAGATACAACTCACACACCCATAACAGCATATAGACCGCACAGTTCACACCGACTCGACCATGCACCCTTACAATGCACGACAACAGTCAAAATACGCAGATTACATCACAAAGAAAAACTAGTTTCCAATACGCTTAAGAGCATTCCACCCAGACTTATGAAATTGATCTTCATGAGGGTTTTCTTTTGCCCAGCTCTGTGTGTCTCAAAAAAAGGAGAGAAAAGGCATGTCATCACCTTAAAGAGATCAATATACTTCTACCATCATGTGATATGTATATCAACTGGCAGTGATTCTGCATCTTTTCTTTTCCTTTTTTTAGAAAAAAATTGTAATCTGGTAATCTGCTCCTTATTATATAGTTCCACTTTGCTCCAACGCCAAATCAGTGTAAATGGTATCGTTGGTCATTCGTTCTCAGAAGCATCAGGTACGTTCTAGACTCCGAAATGCATCAGTTAGCATGCCTCTCCCAAATTAAACTAGGAATAAAACGCCAAGGAAATATACGTAGTGAATTATAGCATGACATGCAGTAGGGATTTAATTTTGTAGGAAGAGATATGCTCTTTTCTAAGAAGATATGTTAGTGGCACTTTAAAAAGAGCTCTGATCTTGGACAGATTGGTGGTTGTATCTGTGGCAGAAGAATATTACTAGCTGCTATATGGTTGATTCTTCCTAGGAAATTACTAGGTTTGTTGGATGGTCTGATATGATCACGGCTGTGCATGATTTATTCCTGAATCTCATATTAGTCATGAAAGGGAAATTCGATCCAAAAGTGAGTCAAGTCATGGTAACAATATTATTATATTTCAGTTAGTTTTTAGAACTGAAATAAAAAATATATAGTTACTTGATATAGGCTAGTTTATTCAATCCAGATACATGATTTAGCAGGAGATTAACCCTAACTCGCCCTCCTAAGAGGCTCTGAGTATCTTTGGTTTATCTCTGCTTGCCTCTCAACTCCTAGCAGTCCTATAGATATAGGACTTTGCCTAACAAACTCCCTAATTTGTGCCGGCTAACAAATCCGGCAATTAACTAAAAAACTAACTAACATTCTTATCCTTATCTTTATTCCTGCGCCTAAATTGCTTCCCAAAGAAGCTGTCCATAACATTTCCACCCTTCTGACAGAAAAGCTCGTCCTCGAGCTTGAAATCTGGGTAGGTCTCCTGGAACTGAACGAGTTCTTCCCATGTAGCATCACCTGCATGAAGCGTCCCCTCATCAGAGGTGACTAAATGTGATACAAATACTAGTCCCAGGAGGCTGGTACCACATTAATTACATCAGATGGTTCATTACCGTACAACACGTCGAGGCTGTGGGCATGGGAGTGCCACTGCCACGAGAAGCAACATAAGAACTACAGACCAAACTACGATAGCAACAGCATCTAAGATATCTTCAGAGTCTTGCGCCATGGAAGCTTCCTGTGGAGACCCTGAATCCACAGGCACGGGTTGGGTGCAGGACAACAACCTACTCGACATCTTCGGGAACGAAGTCGGGATCCTCCTCTGAAAAACAGTTAATCAAGCAAGGGTGAGTACATACGTACTCAACAAGTTCAACCCCACCCACGGAGGGGCTAATAAGCAGATCATGCACAGGATATATCAAGGATCAGAATAAGGTTTATTTTGCAAATGCATTTACTCATGCAGGGGTTTGTTTTTTAAAAGGATTTTCGCAAACAGTTTTTATAACTCAGGTAACTCAGTTTGTTTTGTGAACATCAAATGAGGACTACCGGACTCCCCGTCCGCAGTAGCACAGGCACACAGCCACACACTTTTCCGGAAAACAACTCACGCCATGGAAATCATCCCAAACCCAAACACTGGCTTTGTGACCACACCGTGACTCGTCCAATACCGTGGACATGGCTATTCGAATAGGTTTTACACTCTGCAGAGGTTGTACATCTTTACCCACAAGTAGGGTACCGCCACACGAACACCTTAGTGTCGGCGCGGATCCTATCAAAGCCATTACCCACCTTAGCTAACCCTACTAGCCACCACGGAAGCAACCAAGGGGTTATCTCACATAACCAGGGCGTACCTCACACAGATCGTACCCCTACTCCTTGATCTCCCGCTGCTCACCCGCACTCCTGATGGCAAGTAGATTAACTAGTGGGATTTATGCTAAGCCGTTGCCACATACAACGGTCGAGTGGTAGTACGATAAGTGGGTCAGGTGAGATGTCACGCAACCCGGTCCTTAACGACAAGATGGACATCTCCAACACGCTCAACCACAAGGTACGAGCTCACCCATACTCCTAACACACGCGTCCATCCCGTCTACCCAGTTCTTTACTCATTTTCCAAAATATCCCACTCCCATTTTAAAGCACTCACACATCTTAAAGCAATCATTTAGGCCAAACAAGATTCAATCATAGCAATCAAGGGTGGCTATCCTACCAGGTTTTAGCAGTAAAACAATATGCAGTTTATAAAACATGTCATAGGGTTGTGTTTATAAAACTGGAATCAAAGCATGCATCAAAGGATGAGATTGAACTTGCCGTCTTCGAAGTCCTCGGGAAGTTCCTGCTCGTGGTTCGGGACCTCGGTCTCCTGCTCGTAGTATTCGGCTCCAAGCTCTGGCTCGCGGTACTCCTCCTCGTTCACTCCGTCGGCTATAGCGCACACACAAGCAAGCATGCAATCAATATAAGCACACAAAATTTACCGGTTGAGCTCGGGGGGAAAATAAATAGAAAAGGAGGAATAAATATTATTTAGGGGGGGGGGTTTGGGTGATGGATCGGTGGAGGTAAACCCGGGACGGGTGTGGTGAGGTTGGGGCCCGAATTGAGATAAAATCGTGCATGAGAAGATAGGTTAACGGGGTATTTTCGGGTTTAATTAAGGGGGTAAGGACCTATTTGTAATTTACACTAATGGAAGAGGACTTAATTAGAATGGTGTAAACTTGGTTAAGGGCTTAGTTGTAGTTTGTATATTTCTGATCAGGGACTAGATCATAATTAAACAATAAGCCAAGGGCTTATTTAAAAGGAAAAGAGAGAGAGAGAGAAAATAGAGAAGGGGGCTCGGTGGAAAAAGGGAGAAGGCAGGGGGGTTTACTGTTAAAAGCCCGTCCCCTTCCCTTCCCCTTCGATTCAAAACAGAGAAGGGGGAAGGGGCGGCTCAGGACGGCCGGCCGGCGGCGATTGCCGGTGAGCCGGGCCATGGCGACGGCTGGGAGGTGGGGGAAAACGGAGATGAGAGTGAGGGGGGTCCCAACCCCATGCTCACCTTGTGGGGTGGTGGCTTGTGGAGGCGGCTCCGCGGTGGCGGCTTGCGGTGGAGAAGGTGAGCGGAGGCGGTGCGGTGTGGGCTCAGGAGAGAGAGAGGGAGGCTGGCTGTGGAGGTGCGAGGCGTGAAGGACGGCGCCGGCCTCTTATTTATAGGCGCGGGGGGCGGTGGAAGGGCCGGGTCGAGCACGCGGTCCTCGTGCGGCCGGCGGCGAGGTCGGTTCGGCTCTGCCGGCGACGGGACGTGAGCGACGAATTAATGGCGGTCGCGACGTGGTGATGCTGTGGACAGGACTCATCGGGCAGGAGTGTGGTGGCGAGGTGGTGGCAGGCGGCGTTGGCGCGAAGCGGCCGGCGGTTGGCACAGGGCGGCGGTGTTAATGCCGCTCGGCGTCCGGTGGCGCGACGGCTCGGTGCTGCGGCGGGGCTCGGGCGGAGTTAAGGCGTCGCTGCGACCTTGCTGGTGGACGCGACGCGTCGAGCAGCAGCGTCACGCGGTGGTATGCGAACCGGGCAGCTGCAGCGACGAGCGGCGGCGTGATGCGGGTGGCAGCTTGTGGCCGTGGGGGTGACAGTCGGCGTGGTGAAGCTAAGGCGGCCGGCGAGGCAGTGGTGGAGTGATGGCGTCGGCGCAGGCGGAGTAAATGCCCCGTCGTGGCGTCCGGCAGTGCGTGGTCACCTCGTGGGGTCGGCGCGGCAGCGGTGCGGGGTCGCCGACGTGACGCGTCGGGCAGGCGCGGCGGTGGTGTCCGCGGGGTCGCGACCGGCGATCCGCGGCCGTGGGGCCGGTGACGTGATGGCAGCGGGCAGCCTAGGCACAGGTGTGGGTGAGCTACGCGGTCTGCGGCGAGGCGCGGCAGTGGTGCGCCGGCGTCGCAGCGCGGTAGGGCGGGGGGGGGGGCCGGCGCGGCAGCGGCTGGTGCGGCCGGCGTCCTGGCGCGGTGCGCGCGCGTGCGTCGAGGCGTGCCAACGCGTGCGGTGCGCCCGAGGGAGAGGTAGGCCGGCGGGACCAGGAGCAGAGGCGCGGGCCGGGAGCAGCAGCGGCGCCGAAGGAAGAAGAAAGGAGGAGGGAAGGAAAGAAGAAAAAGAAAAGGAGAAAAGGAAATAAAAAAAAGAGAAAATAGAAAAAGGGAAAAGGAAAAGGAGAAAAAGAGGAAAGAAAAGAGAAAAGGGTTAGAAAAAAAATTGGAAGAAATTCTAGGAAAATTAGGAGAGAGGGGAAAAAGGATTTTCTCGAGTTCGAGCACTTGCGGGGCTGACGCGGTGTCGGCAGCGGAGCAGGCCGGCTGGCGGGACCATGGTGGGCTCGGGATTCCCGGCGAGGTGGCCGACAGCGGCGCTGCAGCGGTGCTGTGCGACACGACGCGGAGGGCGGCGGTGGCTCGAGTGATGGCGGGCGGGATGGGCGGTGCCGGCGGGATTCGCGGCACGCGCGCCGAGGGAAGGAGGGAGGGAAAAGATGATCGGGGTTTTGAGGAGACGATCGAGCTCAGCGGAAAAGTGTTGAAAACACGTGTGATTTAGCAGGTGATTTATTAGGGCTAAAAACGCGGGCGTTACAAACCTACCCCACTTAAAATGAATCTCGTCCTCGAGATTCGGCTAGTTCTTAAACAAGTGGGGAAACTCTTTCTTCAGTGCGTCCTCTCGCTCCCACGTGGCTTCTTCCACTCCGTGTCTGCTCCATTGGACTCTGCACACCCGTACTTCTGATGTCCTTGTCCTTTTTACCTCCGTGTCCAAAATCTTGACGGGCACCTCCTGGTACCTAAGGTCTGGCTGCAAATCAATTATTTCTACCGGCACTCGTTTTTCTTCGATCACTTTCAAACACCTTCGCAGCTGAGAAACGTGGAACACTGGATGTATATCCGCCATTTCCTCTGGTAGCTTCAACCGGTATGCTACTACTCCAACTCTCTTCAGCACTTTGTACGGTCCAATGTACCGAGGTGCTAATTTCCCGTGCACTTGAAATCTTCGAGTCCCTCGGATAGGTGAAACTTTGAGATAAGCAAAGTCTCCTGGACTGAAGCTCACTTCTCGCCTCTTCCTATCTGCATAGCTCTTCTGCCGGGATTGGGCAGCCTTCAATTTTTCTCGGATCTCAGCCACTCGTTCCTGGCTTCCTTTATAAGTGCGGGTCCTACCAAGGCACATTCTCCAACTTCTGACCACATTAAAGGTGTTCTGCATTTCCTCCCGTATAGAGCTTCAAATGGTGACATGCCTAGGCTGGCTTGATAACTATTGTTGTATGAAAACTCTGCATATGGTAGGCTCTGTTCCCAATCTTTACCATAGGTAAGGACACATGCCCTTAGCATGTCTTCCATGATCTGATTCACCCTCTCGGTCTGTCCATCCGTCTGGGGGTGATAGGCTGAGCTAAAATCCAACTTGGTTCCTATGGATTTATGCAAACTTTCCCAAAACCTAGAGGTGAACTGGGTCCCTCTATCTGAAACTATCCTGCTGGGTACTCCATGCAGCTTCACTATGTTTGCTATATATAGCTTGGCCAACTTTTCTCCGTCATAATTATTTCGTACGGGTATGAAGTGAGCGACTTTAGTGAGTCGGTCCACTATTACCCATATGGAATTATATCCCTTCTGGGTCTTGGGCAAACCTACTACAAAGTCCATGCCTATCTCATCCCATTTCCACACCGGGATGGGTAAGGGCTGCAACAGTCCTGCGGGCTTCTGGTGTTCTGCCTTAATCCTCTGACAAGTATCACAGTGGGCGACGAACTGTGCAATGTCTGCTTTCATTCCATTCCACCAATACTTCTGCTTCAAATCCATATACATCTTAGTGGATCCCGGGTGGATGGAATATGCTGAGTTGTGTGCCTCATTCATGATGGTCTGCCGAAAATCTCCGTCTTCAGGTACGCATATCCTGTTCTTATACCATAGTGTACCGTGACTGTCCACCCTAAAGTATGGGGCCTTATTATCCCCCGTGTGCTTGCGGATCTTCATCAACTCCTTATCGGACCCTTGGGCTTTTCTGATATTGTCTTCCAGGGTGGGCTGGACACTTAGTTGGCAGACGTAGCGCTGGGGAACAATGTGCACATTGAGTCGTGCCATTTCCTCTTGCAATCGGGCACTCTTAGGTACTGCTTTTCCATAGGACTTTCTGCTTAAGGCATCTGCCACTACGTTGGCTTTTCCCGGGTGGTAATGGATCTCTAGGTTATAGTCTTTGACTAATTCCAACCACCTTCTTTGTCTTAGGTTCAGGTCAGGCTGGGTGAAAATGTACTTCAAGCTCTTGTGGTCCGTGTAGATCTCGCACTTATTTCCAATCAGGTAATGTCTCCAAATCTTAAGGGCATGCACTACGGCTGCAAACTCCAAATCATGGGTTGGATAGTTCTGCTCGTGGGGTTTGAGTTGGCGGGAAGCATACGCCACTACTTTCCCATCTTGCATAAGGACACATCCTAGCCCATGTCGGGATGCATCGCAATAGACGACAAAATCCCGTTGAATGTCTGGCAAGGTTAGTACTGGGGCGGTTGTCAGTCTTCTCTTCAATTCCTGAAAACTCTTCTCACACGACTCGGTCCAGACGAACTTCTTCTCCTTCTTGAGCAACTCTGTCATGGGTCGGGCAATCTTGGAGAATCCTTCAATAAACCTCCGGTAGTATCCCGCTAAACCAAGAAAGCTTCTGATTTCGCTCACATTGGTTGGTTGTCGCCAATTGGAAACTGTTTCGACTTTCCCAGGGTCTACTGCTACTCCCTCTGCTGTTAGAATATGTCCAAGGAAGGATATTTTCTCCAACCAGAATTCACACTTGCTGAACTTAGTGTACAGCTTGTGCGCCCTCAGTTTCTCCAGTACCACTCGAAGGTGTTGCTCATGTTCCTCCACACTTTTGGAGTAGACAAGTATGTCGTCAATGAAAACTACGACAAACTTGTCTAGTTCCTCCATAAACACCTTATTCATGAGGTTCATAAAGTATGCCGGTGCGTTAGTGAGTCCAAAGGACATCACGGTGTACTCATATTGTCCATAACGGGTGACGAAGGCGGTCTTTGGGATGTCACTCTCCCTAATCTTGAGTTGATGGTATCCTGACCTTAAGTCGACCTTCGAGAAATATTTAGCTCCCTTCAGTTGGTCAAATAAATCATCTATCCTGGGGAGAGGATACTTGTTCTTGACAGTGACTTCGTTTAGTGAGCGATAGTCCACGCACATCCTCAGGCTTTTGTCCTTCTTTTCAACGAAGCGCACTGGGGCTCCCCATGGTGACGAGCTTGGTCTGATGAACCCATTTCGCTGGAGTTCTCTCAGCTGCTTCTTTAACTCTGCCAACTCAGGGGCTGCCATCCTATAGGGTCTCTTGGCTATGGGAGAGGTTCCGGGGATGAGGTCGATGACAAACTCTATATCCCTATCTGGTGGCATTCCGGGGAGTTCTTCGGGAAATACAACTGGATATTCCCGTACTACTGGGATTTCTTCTAAGGACTTGGCCTCCATGCTAAAAACCATTATGTCTGGTCTGCTTCCTCGGGTACAGCAGGTTACTTGCACTCCGTCTGGGTTGGTTAGGTGTACTACCTTATCGGCACAACTTATAAGGCCGTGGTGAAGGCTTAACCAGTCCATCCCAAGAATCACGTCTATCCCTTTGGACTTCAGTACTACCAGGTCCGCTAGGAACTCTACCCCACTTAAAATGATTCTCACCCGGGAGCAACCCAGTTGACACTTGATGTCACCTCCGGGTGTTCGGGTTAACAGGGGTGCTTTTAGTAGTACTGTAGGTATATTATGCTTTTCCACAAAACTTGAAGATATGAACGAATGTGATGCTCCTGAATCAAATAATATAGTTGCCAAGACTGAGCTGACCAGGAACTCACCGAGCACTACGCCTTGTGCTTCTTGAGCCTCTTGTGCGTTGATGTGGTTGACGCGGGCTCGTCCATAGGACTGCTGGGGCTACCTCATCTGCTGGTTGTTGTTGTTGCCAAAGTTGTTGTTGCTGCGAACTGGCACGCGGTTGGCTCCAGATACAACCGGTCTCGGCCCCTGCACTGAGTTGGAGAAGGCTGAGGTTGCTGGCTTTTTGGCGTATGGGCAGTTGGCTATGAAGTGTCCGGTCTCACGGCAGTTGAAACATACTCGGGTGTTGCTGTTGTTGGCAGTGACCTGGCTAGTATTGTTTTGTGGAGGCTTCATGGTGTTCTGGTTGTTGTACTGTTTAAACTGGGTTCTGGGGCCCTGGGAGCTCGTGGCTTGTGTCTGGGTTCTGTACTGCATGGGGGCTTGAAACCTGGACATGGGGTGACCGAAGCTTCTCTGTCTCTGGGAACGTTCTTGCTGCTGAGCCTTGTTCTCCATGAATTTGCGCTTGTTTTCCTTCTTCTCTTCTGCTTTGGCTCTCTCGGTGAGGATGGCCATGTTCATGAGGGTGTTGAAGTCCGGGTAAATCTGAGGGGTAAGCAGAGTCCTCAGCTCCGGAGTCAAGCCCTTCTTGAACATGTCCTGCTTCTTCGAGTCCTTGTCCACTTCTTCGGGGGCATAGCGGGCTAACTCTATGAACTGGTAGGTGTATTCCTCCACGGACTTGTTCCCTTGGCGAAGTTCACGGAACTCGTCTGCCTTGCGCTTCAGTGTGGCTTCTGGGATGTGGTAGCGACGAAATTCCTCCACAAACTCATCCTAGGTGATGGTGGAGGGATCTTTGGTCACTGCACAGTAGTTTTCCCACCAAGCCAAGGCTGTTCCAGTGAGCTGGTGGGTGGCCAAAAGAACCTTGTCTCGGTCCTCACAGTTGAATGGCTCTAGTTCCCTTAGGATGGCCCTCAGCCAGTCATCTGCATCCAAGGGATTCACAGACCCGCCAAAGGTGGGTGGCTTTGTCCGGAGAAATTCTATCAGCTTTTCATTCATGCCCAGAACACAGGGCTTTGGGCGGGTGATGGCATTGGCTATGTCTTCCAGCAACAGTGTCTGGTTGGCCAACACTTGCGCCAGGTCTACGGCGGGTGGTGGCGGTGGCGGAACCATGTTTTCTCCTCCATTTTCGTCCTGATTCACTTCTTGGTCGTTACGGCGCTCCCTTCGTTCAGCATGCGATCCTTCCGCATTTGGGTCCATACGACCGGAGCCTTGGAAGCTCCTGGAGGGACGCCTTGAAACCATCTGTAGGGGAGCGGGTTTCTATGAGATTTTATGTGATGTTTAAGTTGATTAAGACGGGCTTTTGAAAAGACAGGATCTGACTCCTATCGTCAAGCGTACAACAAGCACACATGACAAACAAGCACAAACAACTTTATTTCAACCATGAGAGGAGGATACATCCCGAACTACTCGACTGGTACAACGCTGGTACACTACACGACTTGGTACCACGTCAAAAGCTAAGGGTGCGACTCTAAGCTTGGACCATTACGGCTTCATTCCTTGGCAAGGGCTTCTGGGGCACGCTACTCGCGGGGCAAGCCATTTTCTGGGGCGGAGTGTTCTTCCAGTGGAATGAGCAGCTCCTCACCGTCATCATCCTAGGGGTTCCCGTTCTCTTGGGGCTGGGCGGAAATTCCTTCTTCGACGGTTGATGTTGGTTGCTCGGCGGCTACAGACGGTGTTGGGGTCTCAGGAACTCCTCCCCATCCTATGAGGGGTGTCCCAATTAGGACTTGTGCTTCTCCCACAGCCGGAACGGGTGTTCCACTGTTGGTCCATTCCTGTATGCGCTGATCCTGGATCCGCCTGAGGCTCTCATGGGCAACAGCTTCACTGCTTATGGCGGTCGCGGTCCTTGCTTCAGCTTGGGCTACTCGAACTTGGTGCATCCTTACTGTGACTTCCGCTTGCTCAGCCCGACCAATTTGCTCTCTTAGGAACTTGGCCTGATCATCAAAGAGTTTATCCAGGGAGACGAGGTAGGCAACTACATGGTACAAAAGATCTTCTTGGTGACGACGTCGTTCCAGGTTTCTCATGCGGGCCTACCAGACTGGAGTCCGGATGGCGGGAGGATAAAGCCTCATCGGTGTGGAGACAAGGTGCTCCTCGTAGATCCTGCACAGGTAACGGAGAGTTTTCCGGAGGGCCAAGGGATAGGTATCCCGATGTCGAAAACCTGTGGCGGTCACGCGCCACGGCTCGATGTTGGGGTAGCGGGTGCTTCTGGTGATGGAGAGGACCACCCTACAGCGAAGAGTGCCGAGTTGCTCGTACTCTCTACTGTAGTACCTTGGGCGCTCAGTGATACCGAGGCGCACTAGGGAGTTGATAAGAAGACGAGCAAAACCAGGCTCCTCCTGGCACACGCCTTGGGTCCATCCATCTTCGGCCATCTGAAAACAAGGGTAGAATTGAACAAGCTGTGCAAAGGGTAGGTTACAAAAGATAGACAGTTTTATTTATCAACAAGGTTGGGTACACTCCTCAGGGGTACACTTATTATTATTAGGACGATAGCTCTAGCCTAGGCACTCCATTCTCTTCTTATGGGGATTCTTCCTCAGGCTGAATGCGACGCTTCTTCGGTGGAAGGTCTTGTTCCAACATCACATCCTCGGTCTGGGTTCCCTTATCCCAGTGGGTTTCTTCGGGTTCATCATCCATCAACCCCGCTTCTTCTCTTCTCCTTCGTTCCTCGTGGAGCTCATCCCATAGGTTCTTGTGGAATATTTCAGAACGTTCCCTTTCCCTGGCGTAATCTCGCTGCAGGTTAGCTAGGGAAACTTCCGCCGTTCTCGTCTTTATCCTCTCTAATTCTATCCTTTGTTCTGCTCTTTCTGCCATGTCGATTTGGTGCTTCCGCTGCTCGGCCTGTTCATGGAAAAGGTGGTCTAAGCCATTGAGGTAGATGGACAGGTGAGAAATCGTATCTTCTAGGTCTTCTTCTTCTCTTCCAAGTCCTCTCATCCGGGCGATCCATGAGCGTCCTCTTCCTCCAGAGGGTGGGAAAAATCCCATCGGAGTCCGTCGAAGGTGTTGCCTATAGACCACTCGTAGGCGTCGCAGGGCTTTTCGGGCGGCTTTTGGGTATGTGTCGGTGAAGCGAAATCCAGTGGTGGAGATGAAACAAGGATCTATGTCGGGGTAGAGTGTGCTCCTTCCCACGAAGATCAACACTTTACACCGAAGGGTGCCACTGTGTTCGTACTCCCGATAGATGTACTCCGGTGGGTCCCTTACTCCGATGCGCTCTAGGCTGAGTAGCAGTAACTTAGGGAGGCCAGGCTCTGCGGGGCAGACGCCTCCACTCCATTCCAAGTTAGCCATCTGGAACCAGGCAAGGGTTAAGGTAAGAGATTTGTGAAAAGGTGAGCTAAGCAGGGAAAAGATTTAGGAGAAGGGCTTAGAAAAGGTCTCGGGTCCTAGGGGTTGCGTCCTATGGCCAACCTACGGCTCTGATACCACCTGAAGCGTCCCCACATCAGAGGTGACTAAATGTGATACAAATACCAGTCCCAGGAGGCTGGTACCACATTAATTACATCAGATGGTTCATTACCGTACAACACGTCGAGGCTGTGGGCATGGGAGCGCCACTGCCATGAGAAGCAACATAAGAACTACAGACCAAACTACGACAGCAACAGCATCTAAGATATCTTTAGAGTCTTGCGCCATGGAAGCTTCCTGTGGAGACCCTGAATCCACAGGCACGGGTTGGGTGCAGGACAGCAACCTACTCGACGTCTTCGGGAACGAAGTCGGGATCCTCCTCTGAAAAACAGTTAATCAAGAAAGGGTGAGTACATACGTACTCAACAAGTTCAACCCTACCTACGGAGGGGCTAATAAGCAGATCATGCACAGGATATATCAAGGATCAGAATAAGGTTTATTTTGCAAACACATTTACTCATGCAGGGGTTTGTTTTTGAAAAGGATTTTCGCAAACAGTTTTTATAACTCAGGTAACTCAGTTTGTTTTGTGAACATCAAATGAGGACTACCGGACTCCCCGTCCGCAGTACCCCAGGCACACAGCCACACACTTTTTCAGAAAACAACTCACGCCATGGAAATCATCCCAAACCCAAACACTGGCTTTGTGACCACACCGTGACTCGTCCAATACCGTGGACACGGCTATTCGAATAGGTTTTACACTCTGCAGAGATTGTACATCTTTACCCACAAGTAGGGTACCGCCACACGAACACATTAGTGTCGGCGCGGATCCTATCAAATCCATTACCCACCTTAGCTAACCTTACTAGCCACCACGGAAGCAACCAAGGGATTATCTAACATAACCAGGGCGTACCTCACACAGATCGTACCCCTACTCCTTGATCTCCCGCTGCTCACTCGCACTCCTGATGGCAAGTAGATTAACTAGTGGGATTTATGCTAAGCCGTTGCCACATACAACGGTCGAGTGGTAGTACGATAAGTGGGTCTGGTGAGATGTCATACAACCCGGTCCTTAACGACAAGATGGACATCTCCAACACGCTCAACCACAAGGTACGAGCTCACCCATACTCCTGACACACGCGTCCATCCCGTCTACCCAGTTCTTTACTCATTTTCCAAAATATCCCACTCCCATTTTAAAGCACTCACACATCTTAAAGCAATCATTTAGGCCAAACAAGGTTCAATCATAGCAATCAAGGGTGGCTATCCTACCAGGTTTTAGCAGTAAAATAATATGCAGTTTATAAAACATGTCATAGGGTTGTGTTTATAAAACTGGAATCAAAGCATGCATCAAAGGATGAGATTGAACTTGCCGTCTTCGAAGTCCTCGGGAAGTTCCTACTCGTGGTTCGGGACCTCGGTCTCCTGCTCGTAGTACTCGGCTCCAAGCTCCGGCTCGCGGTACTCCTTCTCGTTCACTCCGTCGGCTATAGCGCACACACAAGCAAGCATGCAATCAATATAAGCACACAAAATTTACCGGCTGAGCTCGGGGGGAAAATAAATAGAAAAGGAGGAATAAATATTATTTAGGGGGGGTTTGGGTGATGGATCGGTGGAGGTAAACCCGGGACGGGTGTGTGGTGAGGTTGGGGCACGATTTGAGATAAAATCGCGCATGAGAAGATAGGTTAACGGGGTATTTTCGGGTTTAATTAAGGGGGTAAGGACCTATTTGTAATTTACACTAATGGAAGAGGACTTAATTAGAATGGTGTAAACTTGGTTAAGGGCTTAGTTGTAGTTTGTATATTTCTGATCAGGAGGTGTGGTGGCGAGGTGGTGGCAGGCGGCGTTGGCGCGAAGCGGCCGACGGTTTGCGGCGGTTGGCACAGGGCGGCGGTGTTAATGCCGCTCGGCGTCCGGTGGCGCGACGGCTCGGTGCTGCGGCGGGGCTCGGGCGGAGCTAAGGTGTCGCTGCGACCTTGCTGGTGGACGCGACTCGTCGAGCAGCGGCGTCACGCGGTGGTATGCGAACCGGGCAGCTGCAGCGACGAGCGGCGGCGTGATGCGGGTGGCAGCTTGTGGCCGTGGGGGTGACGGTCGGCGTGGTGAAGCTAAGGCGGCCGGCGAGGCAGTGGTGGAGTGATGGCGTCGGCGCAGGCGGAGTAAATGCCCCGTCGCGGCGTCCGGCAGTGCGTAGTCACCTCGTGGGGTCGGCGCGGCAGCGGTGCGGGGTCGCCGACGTGACGCGTCGGGCAGGCGCGGCGGTGGTGTCCGCGGGGTCGCGACCGGCGGTCCGCGGCCGTGGGGCCGGTGACGTGACGGCAGCGGGCAGCCGAGGCACAGGTGTGGGTGAGCTACGCGGTCTGCGGCGAGGCGCGGCAGTGGTGCGCCGGCGTCGCAGCGCGGCAGGGCGGGGGGGCCGGCGCGGCAGCGGCTGGTGCGGCCGGCGTCCTGGCGCGGTGCGCGCGCGTGCGGCGCGTGCGTCGAGGCGTGCCAACGTGTGCGGTGCGCCCGAGGGAGAGGCAGGCCGGCGGGGCCAGGAGCAGAGGCGCGGGTCGGGAGCAGCAGCGGCGCCGAAGGAAGAAGAAAGGAGGAGGGAAGGAAAGAAGAAAAAGAAAAGGAGAAAAGGAAATAAAAAAAAGAGAAAAGAGAAAAAGGGAAAAGGAAAAGGAGAAAAAGGAGGAAAGAAAAGAGAAAAGGGTTAGAAAAAAAATTGGAAGAAATTCTAGGAAAATTAGGAGAGAGGGGAAAAAGGATTTTCTCGAGTTCGAGCACTTGCGGGGCTGACGCGGTGTCGGCAGCGGAGCAGGCCGGCTGGCGGGACCATGGCGGGCTCGGGATTCCCGGCGAGGTGGCCGACAGCGGCGCTGCAGCGGTGCTGTGCGACACGACGCGGAGGGCGGCGGTGGCTCGAGTGATGGCTGGCGGGATGGACGGTGCCGGCGGGATTCGCGGCACGCGCGCCGAGGGAAGGAGGGAGGGAAAAGATGATCGGGGTTTTGAGGAGACGATCGAGCTCAGCGGAAAAGTGTTGAAAACACGTGTGATTTAGCAGGTGATTTATTAGGGCTAAAAACGCAGGCGTTACACTGCATCTCTGCCCACCCATTGGACCAGCATCTCCCAGGAATCTCGTGTAGGCCGTGCGCGCACCACTCTGGCTGGGACTGGGACTGCGCGGCCGTGCAGCACTGGAGGAAGAGGCGCCAGGACAGATGGTGCATCACCCTCGAACTTCTTGAGAAACACAACGTGGAACACATCATGTATGCGAGCCTTGGCTGGGAGACGAAGATGATATGCCAGGCTGCCGATGCGTTCTATCACCTGGAACGGCCCATAGTATCTTGGCGCGAGCTTGGCAGCTGCCTTGTCCTTGATTGCCACTACTGATCGCTGATGGAGGCGGAGCCAGACCCAATCCCCCACCTGAAACTCAAGGTCGCGGTGGCCCTGATCATAGGACGTCTTCATGTAGTCTTGTGCCTGTAGCAGCCTTTCTCTTATTTCTACCAAGAACTCATCCCTGTGCTGCAGCTGCTTGTCCAACGCGACAACACGCGCCGTGCCTGGCTGATATGAGAGCAAGGTGGGGGGATCCCTACCAAACACCACCCTGAACGGCGTCGTCCTCAAGGCTGACTGGAAGGACGTGTTGAAGCAGAATTTTGCCCAGGGCAGCCAACGAAGCCAACTGCGTGGACGGTCACCGGCAAGGCACCGTAGGTACACTCCCAGAACTCGGTTTGTGACCTCTGATTGACCGTCCGTCTGTGGCTGGAATGCTGAGTTGAGGCGAAGCTTTACTCCGGCGAGCGCAAACAGTTCTGTCCATAGGGTGCTTGTGAACACCGGGTCTCGATCGCTGACAATAGAGCATGGCAGACCGTGCAGCTTGACGATGTTGTCGAAGAACGCTTGAGCTATGGTCATGGCTGTGTACGGGTGGCTCAAGGGGATGAAGTGCGCCATCTTGGAGAAACGGTCGACGACCGTGAGCACTACTGACTTGCCGCCCACCTTTGGAAAGCCTTCGACAAAATCCATGGCGATGTCGCTCCAGATCGAAGAGGGGACGTCGAGGGGCTGCATCAGACCAGCTGGGTGCAGGTGCTCGGTCTTATTCCGCTGGCATACTGTGCACCCCTTGACGAATTCGCGGACGAGCCTGGTGGCGTGGGGGTTGTAGAACGAGGCACGTAGTCGATGCAGGGTCTGTTGCACGCCTTCGTGCCCGGTGCCATGTGCCGTGTCGAGGATGCGCGGCCAGAGCGCCGACGATGTGGGCACGAAGATGCGCCCGTCCTTCAAGACGAAACCGTCCACCACGGACCAGGCAGCGCCGGCCGTGCCGTCTGCGATCTCCTGGCGTTTGGCGACGATCTCGGGCAGGACGTCCGCCTCCCGGCGGAACTCATCGAAGAGCTCGAACTCAGGCCGGGAGATGGCGTGGATGCGCCCCTGCACCTCTTGTTCGTCGCGGTGAGACAGGGCATCTACAGCTGCGTTTTGCGCTCCTGGCTTGTACTCCACCTGAAAGGCATAGTCAAATAGTTTGCTCACCCATGTATGCTGCGGATTGTGGACAGCCGCTGGTCAAGGAGGTGTTTGAGGCTGCAATGGTCTGTCCGGACGATGAATTCTCGCGGCCAGAGATATGGGCACCAATGGCGGACGGCCTGGACCAATCCGATCAACTCCCGCTCGTAGGCTGCCAATTTGGCATGTTGTGGCGCGACCTGCCTGCTGAAGAAAGCGATGGGGTCGTGCCCCTGGTGCAGGACGGCACCGAAGCCCGTGCCCAAAGCATCGCAGTCGACGATGAACGGTGCATCGAAGTCTGGGAGCTGCAGAACCGGCCCAGTGGTGAGGGCGACCTTGAGGGCGTCGAAGGCAGCCGTGGCCTCGGGCGTCCAGAGGAACGCCTCCTTCTTCAGCAGTGCCGTCAATGGTGCGGTGATGGCGCCGTAGTTGGCGATGAAGCGGCGGTAGTAGCCCATGAGGCCCAGGAAGCCCTGGAGCGCCCTGACGGAGCGTGGTCGCAGCCATGCCTGTACCGCGGATATCTTGTCGCCATCCATGGACACGGTGCCGTCGGAGATGATGTGGCCGAGGTAGTGCATCCGGCGTTCCCCGAACGCGCACTTGGAGCGTTTGAGGACGAGGCCGTGGGCGCGCAGCGCTGAGAGGACCGCGCGGACATGCTGAAGATGCTCTGTCCACGTCCTGCTGAAGATCAATATGTCGTCGAAGAAGACGAGGACGCAGCGGCGAAGGAGCGGGCCCAAGATGGCGTTCATGAGTGCCTGGAACGTGGACGGCGCGTTGGTGAGGTCGAATGGCATCACCAAGAACTCGAAGTGGCCGTGGTGGGTGCGGAACGCCGTCTTGTGGATGTCGTCGGGGTGCATGCGCTCCTGGTGGTAGCCACTGCGTAAGTCCAATTTGGTGAAGAAGACCGCACCCTTGAGCTTGTCCAGAAGCTCCTCCACCACTGGAATGGGAAATTTGTCCCGGATCGTCTTCGAGTTCAGTGCACGATAATCGACGCAGAAGCACCATGATTCATCCCTCTTGCGTACGAGCAATACAGGTGAGGAGAAGGCCGAAGTGCTCGGCCTGATGATGCCCAGCTCGAGCATAGTCGCACACTGTGCCTCGATCTCATCCTTCAAGAGCTGGGGGTAGCGGTAGGGGCGGACGGCCACCGGCGGTGAGTCGGGCAGGAGGTGGATGCGGTGGTCGTAGTCCCGCTGGGGTGGCAGGCCGGAGGGCTCGGTGAAGATGTCGGCGAACTCGGCGAGCAGCAGGGACAGAGGATTGGCGAGCTCGGCGGAGGAGAGCTGAAGCAGCGACTTGGTGTGGACGCCCTGCCAGTGAACCTTGTGGTCATCCCGCCAGAACGCCATCGTCAGGCGATTGAAATCCCACAGGATTAGCCCCAGGGTGCGTAGCCATTCACACCCCAGTACCAATTCATAGCCGCCCAAGTGTATGACATACAGGTTGAGGGTGAAGTCCTCTGCACCAATGTGGACGGCGACGTGCGGGCAGACGCCCAGAGCTGGGATGCGGTCGCCGTTGGCTACGCCGACTGTGAGGCCGGGGCGCTCCTCCATGGCGAGGCCCAGGCGGGTGGCCGTCGCGGTGTCGATGAAGGAGTGAGTAGAGCTCGAGTCGACCAAGGCGTCCAGGCGTGCCCCACGAACCTCCATGGCGAGCTGAAGGGTGGACGGTGCGCGAACGCCGACGAGGGCACACACCGAGATGGTCATGTCCTCCTCCGAGGAGCTCGCGTCTAGTTCCTCTGCGCCCGCAACTTCGAGGAAGTAGATCCCCTTCATGGTGCACTGCTTGATGTGTTCACAGGAAAACTTCTTCGGGCAGTTGTAGCACAGGCCGTCGAGGCACCGCTGCGCCATCTCCTCAGGCGAGAGCTTGGTGAAGCGGGCTCCAGGCGGTGTTGGCTTGACTGGCGCACCGGGCATTGTTGGTGTAGAGCCCATGGTTGCCGGTGTGGCGGGCGATTTGCTGCCCGGAGCACTGGACAGGGGAGCGCGCGCGGGAGGGCGCGTCGGGCGCGGAGCGGGACGCGGCGCGTCGTCGACCAACTGCTGGCGGCGCTCATACGCACGGGCCAGTGACATGGTGTCGTCGAGGGAGGCCGGCTTCTGGAGCTCGACGTCAATGCCCATCTGCGGCGGCAGCCCGGCAGTGAAGATCGCGATCTGCTGCTTCTCAGTAATGTCTTCGCAGCGGGCGAGCAGGGTCAGGAACCTCTCCTGGTACTCGTCGACGGTCCCCGAGCAGCGGAGGTGCGTGAGCTCGCCGAGGGGGTTACTCCGGGCCGGCGGCCCGAAGCGCTTGTTGATGCTGTCAACGAAATCCGCCCAGGATGGCTCGCCATGGTTCTTCTCCAAGCGGTAGTACCATTGGCCGGCGGCGCCCTCGAGATAAAACGCGGCCCTCCACACCTGCTGCGCCGGCGGCGTACCCTGGTTGCGGAAGAACTGCTCGCAGTTATGGAGCCAGCCCAGGGGGTCTTCAGAGCCGTCGTACTTGGGAAATCGGAGTTTGTGAACGGGTGGCGGCGGTGGCCCGAACGAATCCCCGCCGGAGGACGAGGAGGCAGGCTTGTCGAAGCGGTCCTGCTTCTCCAACACCTGCGTCTGGACGTTGTCGATTTTGGTATTCAGGCGGCTGGTCTCCTGGCGGAAGGTGCCGGCGTCGATGTCCGCCTTCTTGATGTGTTCCTCGAGCTTGGTGGTCAGGGTGGTGATTGTCTTGTTGACGTCGGTGAGGCCGGAGACCAAGCGGTCAATGTCGCTCTGGAACTTCTCCTTGGAGACAAGGCCGTTCATGGCTTCCTCGAAGAGCTCCTCGGTGACGAATTTGTCACCCATTGCGGTGGCGGAACGAGGGGTACAGCGGCGGCGACGAGAAACAGGGGAGGGCTGTGGTTTCAGCGGCGGCGACGGGAAGCAAGGGAAAGTGGTGGGTTCAGCGGCGGCGACGGGAAACAGGGGAGGTGACGGCGTGATTGGCTGAGGTTGGGAGGGGATGAGCGCGAGATTGAATCTAGCGCAAGGGGGAAGGTTGTTGCCGAGGAAGGATCCCAGCTGATACCAAAGATGATATAGGCTAGTTTATTCAATCCAGATACATGATTTAGCAGGAGATTAACCCTAACTCGCCCTCCTAAGAGGCTCTGAGTATCTTTGGTTTATCTCTGCTTGCCTCTCAACTCCTAGCAGTCCTATAGATATAGGACTTTGCCTAACAAACTCCCTAATTTGTGCCGGCTAACAAATCCGGCAATTAACCAAAAAACTAACTAACATTCTTATCCTTATCTTTATTCCTGCGCCTGAATTGCTTCCCAAAGAAGCTGTCCATAACATACTGCTCCTACATTGGCAATCTCCTAGACTATCAACATGAGAAAATAGTGTGTGAATTGTATACTATCAAAGGTTGGAAGCATGATTATGGGTGTCCGTATCATGCTTTAATTTAGAATATATAAAAGAGTAAGTGAATTAAAACCATACGTTCCAAAGTGTTTATTCCATGAACTTTGGAGATAGCAACTGGCAGTGGCCAAGAGTTGCACAGATTTTATAACAATAAGATCACACAACCATAGGCTTCTTATAGAAACACACGCGCCCGCGAGCTCACACGCACAGCCGTACAGCTGGAGCGCCTGACTATTTTCCCGACACACACACACAAACAGCCGTAGGTAGTATATGGGCTTTTGCCTGACGAAGCTGATATTTCTTGAGAGCGCTATAGTCCCTTCGTCTTAACTGCGCACAATAGGCACAGAAACAAAGCTATCAGGCTTTTCATCGACGTCTCCTACCCGAACAACGTTGACGGTGAGGCTTCGGGTCACCTTGGCCGTCGCCATTTGCGACGGCTTGGTGGCGACGTTGTAGGCTTCAATCCTCTCCACCTTCTTCACCCTCACCACGCCTTCCACGGGAAGCTCGTTGCTCGTGCTCATACCCGCCCTATTGTTGCTCCGGAACATTTTCTTTTGTTCTTTGGATGGAATCAATAATTCAGCTAAGCTAATTGCTGCTAGACTGATGAGTTTCCTTTGAGCTTGGTGTGGTCTCCATTTATAGGCTGCTAGATGTGGCTAGCAGGAGGCGTGTTATGGAGGGACTCTGCAGAGATAATGTTGCTGATGTGCAGTGATCAAGAGAAATCAGTCATCACAAATTAAAGCTGCTGCAGTGCTATCAGTTCTTGCTACTTTTTTTGATGCACAAGCTTTGTATGATGCTGTCCAAAATATGTTAGGTAGTTGCTGTGCAGAGTGATCTTTCTCAGCATCTTAGCTTGTTGGTGGAGCCTCGCCCTCACTCCTCACACGCATGTGGAAATATCATTAGGGAATTTGCATCGGGTACTCAAAGGTGAAAAGGGCATCTTAATCGAGCTGAGCCACCGTAACAGTAGTGCACGTAGCTGGGAATATAATCTTAGCTATACTATATATTGACCCCGATTGTGGCGCGGCACTGGATGAACTTCGCAGTGTATATAGACTCTCTGATTCAACAATATAGGTATAGTCCAAATCTCGGGTTCGATAAATATAATAGAAAAAAATCTCCACCGTATAGACGATAGGAGTGACAGCTCAGAAATCCAAATGGCACACAAGGTATACTCTAGAATTCAAGTAGATCGATAAGAATCCATGAGGAATTGAGGATCCGTCGGATTGAAGATATGCACGATGGTGGCAGCGTTTGAGAGATGTGGCAAGGTACTTTTTACGACAGGGATCGTTATCCTGACAGAATAATTCCTGTCACGCTCATCAGCTAAAGTAGTACTCCCTCCGTTCTTAAATACTGTTAACTTTTTACTTCAACTTTGACTACCAATATATATTAAATAATTTAGTTAACTAACATAAAATGTATATTATTATATCTATTATCCAATGTATTTTAGATTTAATTTGTTGGTTTATCGATTTGTAAAAATATTTGTAAAAAAAAAGATGAATATTCAAACGAACGAAAAAAGTCAATAGTGTAATATATTTAAGAACAGAGGTAGTACTTATACCAATTTTCAGAGAGAGAAAATAGAGGTGAAAGAATAAAAAAATTCAAACACGGGATAAAGATCTTGTTCAATCAAGTGAAAACCCACGGCAGAACCAAGATCTTCTGAAATATAATATGCTTCTTGAATCATGGGTTCATCAGCTGCATTGCATGTTAAAAAATAATTAATCAAATTAAAACCCTTTAGCATACTTTCCAGTATGCTTTTAGTATGTACTGTTAAATAATTTGGCAAAATAGAAGCATTATTTAATTCGTGTGTGCATCGCGTGCGCATCATCTCAATGCAAGAGCTGATAAAGCAAGAGCGTGCTGCACGCCCCATGCTAAATAATTCAAAAGAGCGCGCGAATTAAGCATCTCGAATCTAGATGGGCTCAACCAGAAAAGAAAAAGGTTATTGGATGCTGAATTTCTATGTAGTCCTTGCAGGTCCCCCTATCATCAATCAACCACCTTTTGATAGGTTTATTCCCAAATATATTCGTCTCCTCGTAGGGGTCGTGTTGGGTTCTTGTAGGTTTCTCAAGGTTGTTAATAATAAGCATGTGTGAGGAAACTAAGTTCAAACAACTTAAAATAAACTAAGAAGCTAAGGAGAAAGAACATACTTACGTGAGAGAGCACTCACCATTTCTCGCAAAATAGCTCAAGTATTTCTTTTTGAGTGATATGTAGGGGCAATCGTTAAACTTGTGTGCAAAATGTAAGGTGGACCTAGCTTCTTAGCGCTTGTGATTGGAAGCTAAAAATGTGGTTTGATTTGAATTTTTTTAAGACGTGCAAAGCACATTTTTCATTAACGTGCAAAGCACATTTTTCATTAAAAGAAGAGAATTAAGTTATAAAGACGCGACTTTAGAAGAGAGCTAAAGCGCAAACAACATGACAACAAACCGACCTAAAACCAAAGGGAAACGCAAGGAGAAAAAGAAACCCACACCACCACCAAACAACACACGAAACAAAGAAGCATGACCTGCTGCAAACAAGAGCGCCAAGAGCACACGCTCGTCACCGAACGCCTAAAAACTAGAGACCTAAGAGGGGTCGGGCGAGGAAGTCATGCAGGACGATGCCGCCAGGGGGGACAACGAGGTCGCCACCATCATCTGTATCTCCACGAAGGGATAGAACATGTTTTCACCTTGCAGACCATGCCGGATTGAGGCTGAAGCAACAACGCCTCCAGCGAGGTAAGCTACGCCAACAGGCGCAGCTGTTGTCGGCCCGATAGAGATCGGGCGAGGCTTTCGCCAAGCTCCAAACCAACTCCAAGCAAACACCCTGGAAGGCATGGCGCAATACAGGCAGTGGAAAAGCAACATGCGGCCTGAGGCGCGGGCACAACTGAGGAATAGCAGCAGGCCAGCGACGGACGACCCAAAGTGCCAGGGGAGGGGCCGCAGCGGCGGCGAGGACGGCGACGCAGGGCGAGGCGGACAGCAGCGGTGATAGCACCGGATCGAGGTGACGCCGGGCCCCGCGCAAGGTCCCACGCAGCCGAGGGGTAGAGGTGGCGGACCGAGCCATGGAGGCGGAGCCCGCCACAGCCCGTCGGCGCGTCGGGTAGTGTCGAGGGTGCTAAGGTGCGACGGGGCCAGCGCCAGAAGGGAAGACAACACCGGCGGAGGGGGAGGAGCCGCGGTGGCTAGCGAAGAGGGAGAGTCGGCCCCGCGGCCGTCGGTAGGAGGAAGGGAGCCGCGGCCGACGACGAGGTGGAGCTCCCGCGAGGCCGCGAGCAGGATGCCGCCGACGGGGGAGGAGGCCACAAACCCCGGGGTGTCAGAGAGGAGGTTCCGTGACCGCCAACAGGAGGGAGGAGGGTCGTGGCCACCGTCGCGTAAGAGGGTGTCGTAGCTGCCGTCGCAGAGGGGGGCGCCGCAGCTGCCGTCAAGGAGGGAGCCGCGGCCGCTGGAGCGTCGAGGAGGGGTGCCGTCGCAATCGGGGAGGAGGGTGCAGACGGTCGGGGAGCCGCCGGGGCAAAGGGGTGCAGACGGGGGGGGGGTCGTCGTCGGGGCGCTTGCTGCGACCGTTGTGGAGGAGGGTCGTCGCGGGCGACGGTGAGGAGGCGGCGTCGGGGAACCGAGAGGTGCACAGATCTGCAGGCACCAAGGACGACGGGCGGCCCCAGATCTAGGCGGCCGCTACCTGAACGCGTCTTGGCCTGCCTCCAGCAGCCTACCAGAGGGGGAGGTAGCGGCGGCGGCGGCAGCCGCGGGTGGCCCCGGGCCCAAATCTAGTGTTGGAGGAAGAAGGAGGAAGGGGAGGAAGCCGCGCCGATGGAGACATCGCGGAGAGGGAGCCCGACACCATCGAGCCCGACCAACCTAGATCTACGGTTTCCGGGGCGCACCAGAGGAGGACGCGTCGTGCCCGCCACAGAGTGCTCACCCTGGCGGCAGAAGAAGCGACGCAAGGGGAGGTGGCGTCAAATCCCGGCCACAACCACCGAGCTGCAGCGCCAAGGGCGGCGACGACCCCAGATCTAGGGTTCCTCGGAGCCCAACGAGGGAGGACGGAGTGAGGTAGAGGAGCCGCCGACGACACAGACCTGAGCCGGGGGAGCGCGAAGCCGACATCGGGAGGGCGCATAGCCGCTGACGACCAAGGGAGACGACCTTGTGGTGGTGGTGTGGAGAGGGAAGATGGAGGAGGAAAGAAGGGAGGGGGAGGAAGAAGGAGAGGAAGACAAGAGGACACTGCGTCGCCACCGCTGGCCGCCGCCGCCGATGGTGGGGATGGCGGCAGCGGCGCGCGGGGAGCCGTGGCGGGGGACCTGGCAGCGCGGGGAGCGGAGTCCCTCGAGTCACCTCCGCGGAGACGACGCGAGGGTCGGGAGGTTGATTTGAAAATTTGATGAGCTTATTCTCCAATCCAACTTATGGGACCTCATTGTTGCCGATCTTAGGACATCTCTGACATTGAAGCAAAGCGGATCTTTAGGATAATCTCATGCTTGTGACTAGAGGCTAAACCGTGGTTAGATCGGTTCCGGAATCCGGACTTGATGAACTCCTCATTCTGTATTTGCAGCGAGCCGGACTGCCCGGCGTCGAGGAGGACGTCGACCACCTCTTCGCTGGATGCCCCTGCCTCGATCGCTTCGTTCTGGGCGCGTATCCTCCCTGGACGCGCGCCGCCGGGGACTGCCCGTGACGCGGTGCGCGGAGTCTGTGGCTGGTCAGCTCTCCTGGCAGGCAGCAGCCATCTGCCGTTGGCCACACCGCCGCACTGGGCGCGCGCGCTCTAGATCGTCGCGAAGAGCAGGAACTGCAAGGTGTTTGACGATGACATGCATGAGCATGACACGATGGCTGCACGCGCCATGGCCGCCCTCATGTAGAGGATCACCTGCAGCTGTCCTGTGGTGTGCAGAGCTCCCCGGTGATTGGAGCCGGAGCCGCTTCTGTCCTGGTGCCGCGCTCTCTTGTTCATGTAAATTAACCCTGTGCTTCAAGGTTCTTCTCTAATCCCCTGTTCTAAGTGTTTTGGGGCTCTCGCCGCCTTATATTTTGGAGTCAGGTTCGGAATGAAATTCAGTTCAGGTGGGCCGCTGGCCCCGTTGCTTTCTCAAAAAAATAAAAGTTTGAAGGTTAGATCGAGGTTTAGTCACTTGTCAGCTGCCTCAGCTTTCAGTAAATTCCTAGTTGTGATGGTTAGTATGATGAACTGAGAGCAATGGCGCATGATTCTTTGCGAGGAAGTTGCAACAAGCTATTCATCATCACAGTACACAAACAGTACACAATTTTGCATCTGCAAAGATGGAAATAATGCCACTGAAACATATATATGCTGGATCGTGGCAAATCGCAAATGATGCAACACACGGAGAGGGTATCTCTACTGTACATAGACTATATGTATAGGTTCAGGACCAGGACGTACTAGGTGTGTAGATTCTACATATCTGCATGATACGATGCGATCAGGATGCATATATGCATACATGCACGTTGGATCAAATTAAACATCCATGACCTTCAACATCCATGACCTTCAATTCTGGCCGTTATCGTTTCTGCCGCCGATTCCATGGAACTTCTCCTTGGTCCTCCTGATGAAAACCGCAGCCAGCTCGTCGACGTCCGGCACCGCCTTGCCGCCAGCAGCGGTGGCGCCTCCTGAGGTAATAAGCGAAGAAGGCACGACGCCGCCGCGGGTGGTGGCCGCCGTCGTCGGTGGTGGTGTCCCGTTCTTGACAAGCTCGAGCTTCTTCTCCGCCCCCTCGACATGGACTTCACCTTCCACAACGACCACACGCGCGCCGCCATTGCTACCACCTCGCCCCATCGTGGCTTCCACTTACACCCTCTGTATAATTTCACCACTACCTAGCAGAGTAGCAGTATTTACTTTCACAGCTGGGAAGCAGAGGATCAATGGTCGATTTGAGCTGTGTTAGTGTTTCTTGATTTGATGGATCGACGGCGGTCGGTGAGCCGGTGTATTTATAGGCTAGCTCCAATGTGTGGAGCAGCCGAGCAGGTTGCTTGAATGGATGAGGGCCTGTTTAGTTGGAGGAAAAGTAGCAAAAGTAACTTCTGGAACTCCTGTAGCACACTGTAGTACGTTTCGTTTGTTTGTGGTAAATATTGTCCAATCATGGACTAACTAGGCTCAAAAGATTCGTCTCGTGATGTACAACAGAACTGTGTGATTAGTTAATTTTTTTACCTACATTTACTACTCTGAACATATGTCTTTTGATGTATTTAATGTGATGTGATGGAGAGAGAGTTGAAAAAATAGCAAATTTTTGGTTAAAAATCTGCCAACTAAACAGGGCCTGACTGTTGTGCAGCAAGTCTTTCTTATGTGAACATGGAGTAGCCAGTAGATTCTTAAAGTGGAGTAAAAAGACTCTTGTGCAATGCCGCGAATTTCAACCAAATTAACAATACATAGATCAAGGTAGTATGAAAGCGCTGAGAAGTCCGGGAGAGCTAGTTTGGTTCCTGATTGACAGATCAACCGAAACGCTAGCTGCGTTGAACTAGGGGGATGGATGTTTGCTGTTAAGGGCACACTTTGAATCGATGCTTCCTCTTGGAGGAAATGTGTCTCGACTCTCGAGTGTGTTTCAGGCTTTCAGACATTGCGGCTGGAAGCATCCGGGAGATCTACTGGTACCAGCTAGCTGCCGAATGCTGATTTCCTGGCATTGGCAATTAATAATGGTAGATTCCGTATATGTATATATGATTATTGCTCCTTATATGATACTGAATCTATGAATTACGTTTGTTCCTCCCAAGTGCACGTGCGTGGTAGCTAATATTATGTGTAGTTTAATTGCTCTAAACTTCAATGACACAAACTTTACCAAAAAGAAAAAAAAAAGGGGGGGAAGAAGACCTGGAGAAAACTCAGTTGCAGAGAGTTGCTTGGATAGATGCTTTCTAATTGAGTGAATTAGTTTCCTCCTATGGTCTTGTAAAGGTAAACGTAAACTAGGTTTCTTTTCCTTCTTCATTTTTGTTCACCAGGCCATAAGATAAAAAATGAGCACTTCACGCATCTAAATACATCGCTGATAGGGAATCGGCACGTAGTCTAATGGTGCTACTCATCAGGGTTCAAACATTGGTGCTCGCACATTTCCTGGGATTTCCTCATAATTTACTAGCGTTATGTGTTAAGTAGTAAGCGGTGTTTCCCTCGACAACGATGCGTCAATAGTGACTTCGGGAATCTCTGACGGGTGCTCAGTCCTTCAGATATGCTCATAGAGGTAGGGTTTGCGTGCGTGTGTTCATAAGAGTGAATGTGCGTGAGTGTTGTGAGCATATGTATTGTACTGTGTAACTCTAAAAAATACATCGCAGATATTATTGTAGGCATCTTTTGGTTATGAGAACAAAATTCGCGTGGCAGTTACAGTCTTACAAACCCACACTCAAGTAACAAGTTGACGTACACGACAACGAACTTGTTCTCCCAGATTCTGATCGGCTACGACCAGCCACCAGCCACACAACAGTATTTGCATTGTGGCAACATACGACAAGTATCTGTACGTAGTTTCCACAAACTGCAGAATGCATGCATGGATCACAAAGCTCAGAACAGACTATGAAATATATACTTAATTATATCTACATACACACACGAACGCATAGATAGATGCATATGTTCGGTCGATCAAACGTTTAATTTACATAGTTTTTTGGCTTTGGAACGCCGCCTTGTTCCTCCGGATGAACTCTTCAGCTAGCACGTTCACGTCTGGCGGCGCCACCACCACCGCCTTTCCGCTGACGGTGGCGGTCGGAGAACTGCGCCCTGCCATGTTGCCCGGCGCCGGCGGTGGCAGGACGACGAGGCCAGTGGTCGTCGGTGACGGTGTTCCGTTCATAGCCACCTCGATCTTCTCCACCCTCTCGACATGGACTTCGCCGTCGACGGCCACACCGCCTGCACCTTTGCTGTAGGCACCTCGCCACATCTTGAAAATTTTCTACTGTTCTTCTCTGACAAAGGGTGTGCTGCAGTCGATGTTTTGGAAAATAAATATGCATGGATGAGTAGCGATCGTGCGTTATTTATAGGCTCCAAGTCTCCAACGACGGTGGCTGGCGAAGAAGGTGGTTTCGTTTGCTTATTAATCGATCGTTGTACGGTATGATCTCTCTAATCATGCGAACACAGGTTCTCGTTGGTAGATGCCTAGAGCCCTAGATATGGTTAAAGGGGAGTAGATGCATGAATTAGTCATGCACCATGTTCAACTAACAAAACCAGCACGTAATTAAAGCTGCTGATGAAGAAATAAAAGTCAAATGCTTAGGCACGAAGCTGATGACGAAGAGTCCCGGTTTGGTTGTTCAGAGTGACAGAAAGGACGGATCGATCGGAAATTTTGCTGGATTTGGGTTTCGTTCCTCGGGGGAAATGTGAGCATATTTCAGATCTTCGTCAGACATTGTTGCGGTTGCGACTAGCTAGCTGAATCCTTGATGCCATCTCCCGGCAAATAAAAGGGCTACACGGTATTGGTGCCCAGTTTCCATTTCGCACGTGACCAGCTTTTTGAAGAAGAAGAAAAAAAGATATTCGCTACGCACATGCATATGTTTACCTACATATTTCTCGTAGTTATATACTTATATATATATATATATATATATATATATATATATATATATATATATATATATATATATATATATATATATGTATATGTATGTATTTAATTTATATAACTATTACGTGACACTAAGTACATCTAGCTAAACTTGATTACCATTAATCATCTCTCTTCACATATTGAGATTAAACATTGGAAAATAACATTTCTACATTTATCTTGAATAACAGCTTATAAAATTATTTTTCCATGCCCGTGCTAAAAAAAATCATGTGCACAATAGCTGCATGTCATTGTATGTTAGATCTGATCTTCTTTTTATCAATTATTTTGTCCCTCATTTGTGGAACAATTGTTTCTCCTATGGAACACTAGAAGAAGATTTTCTCTACTCCCTAAATCTCAAAAAACATGTCATTTTAGGAAAAAAACTACATACATATATTTATGGTGTAAAATAAGTATCATTAGATTTATCATGAAATCTATTCTAAAATATACCTATTTGATGTCATAAACATTGATATTTTCTTTATAAATTTGATCAAAATTGAGAAAGTTAAAGTTTAACTTACGACAAACCTAAAACGACATGTCTTTTTTAAACGGAGGGAGTAGTCTGACAGAACAATGTTCCAATAAAAAGGGAAAACATTGTCATAGATAAATTTCCTCATCGAAAAAAGTAAAAGAATATATTAGCACAATTTTTTTTAGATTTTCACTTAACCTGTGCAACAAACAAATTATGAGTTTATCTAGTTTTTTTTGAGGATTAACTGATGAGTTTATCTAGTTTTGGTCTACTATATTTTCCGAAAAAAATACACGAGCAAAATCCGAGTGAAAGCACGTGTACTCCTACAAATCGGCCCAATCTCAGAAAGAGGACGGCCCGGTCCGTACAAGGCTTTCGTGTCACTATTGCAAACTGCCAAAATTGACGCTACCCTGTCGGCCTGTCCTCCTCCTCCGCCGCCGCCGCCGCGTTCTCCTCTCCGACGCGCTCGTATCTCGAGAAGGCAGCAGATGGCTGGCGCGGCGGCGCGGGACGACGCCGAGCAACTGCTCCACCTGAAGCTCGCGTTCCTCGCCGCGGAGCCTCCCGCCTGCGTCCTCGCACTCGCCAGGTACGCGCTACCGTTAGCAGTCCAAAATCGCCTGGTACAGCCACCGATTGAATTCGTGGTCCGGGAACGGTAACCACCGACTGGTACAGCCTCTGGTTCAGTCTGCTTTACAAGAATAATGCTTCCTGAAGTGGTAGTATTGGTGCTCTGAGTCTTGCTTTCTCGTCGCTTGTTCAGGCCTTCAGGGTTCAGTACGGGCTTGGTGGATCTGCAGCTAAGATAGCCTAGTGGATATCTAGTTGACCTGTAGGTCATGCTGTTGTATAGGCAGGTGATGGTTAGTTTAGTTCGTGATCACTGATCAGCGTCCAGTATTTAGGATTGTTTAACTTTAATCGGCCAGCGTATGGTTCTAGACGCAGCAGCGAAGTGTGATGCCTTTTAAGCACTCTACCAAGTTGGAACAGTTGCAAATTCCGCAACAACGCTGAGTGAGTTGCAGCGAGCCAGTGGCTGATTAGTTGGCCATGAAAATGTCAGGCAGCCACAATTTGTGGGAAATATGTGGTGTTGGCATGACTACACATGAATATGCTACAACTACAAGTTCAAAAGAGAAATTGTTCTATATTTCCGGTTTCTTTTCAAAAACTATATGTTTATGCATATTTATGTACGTGTTTTATTTGATTTGCAGAAAAGCTGGGGGAGGTTCTATCACACCACATGTCCAAAATTTTCTTTTGGAGAATTGCACTGACACTGATGTAAATGATCTTTTTCTTCTCATCTTTTAAAATTTACTTAAACAACACAAATAAAAAATATATTTTGTGAAAAGAACTACTAATATAGTGTCATTATAAAAGTTTCCCATTAATCAATATCTTCACATCTTATAATGGGATTTCCGTTGTATACTGATGCAGGTATACAGACGCCAAAACTCTACTTATACAACAACTATTTTTAAAAGGATTATATCCGAGGTTGAATTATCATCGGACATAGTGATTGATGCACTTTATGAGGAATTTGCTCAGCGTATGTTGTCCAAAGCAGTATGTAGATTTTATTTTGTATTATATCTCAATAATTGGTAATCGTTAACACTATACTCAGATAAATCATGTTGTGTGCAGAAAGATTCATTTTTAAATAAGACGAACCATATCTATAAAGAGATATCATTTCTTTCTTCTAGACGTGAGTTAATTCCAACTCTTTTGTTTTCCTTGAGAAGTATATCAAATTAATTATAACAATGCATAGTAACAACCTTGTTTACATATGTAGATGATAATGTTTCCTCAAGTTTAATAAGTGTTGTTGCTCGACTATCATGTTCTTCCAATATGCTTGAAGGTGATACAGGGTATGATGTCACTAAACACCTAAGTGTTCTGTGTCCAGATATTCTATCAAGCTACTTTCATATGTTATTGATTGATACCCTGTATTTTCAGGTGCTCTCTTTGGCCATCAAGTCTATTCTTGTCCGAGTTTATTCTTTCATACCCTGAAATTTTCTCCACGAAGTGTTGCTTTGAGGTAAAGTGATTAATTTACTATTTACTATTAAAGTGCGATACATTAATAGTATAAACTCATGTAGAGAAATTTATATAAATATGCTTAGCTCTTGCATTCACGAACAAATAATAAGTTCTATCAAAGAATAATGCAAGTTTCTTCAGTCCTTCCTTATGGTAAACAAAGTTATGTTTAGCAACTTTTTTCTTTATTTGGTACGAGGCTTACTAGGATGTAGGGCCTATTTGGTAGATACCTCTGAAAGTGATTCTTTGGCTGAAAGTGGTTTAGGAACTCTGTGGAGGAAATAATTCTGGGCAACATGTATTCAGGGAAAGCTAGTTTTTTCAGCTTCCAACATCTTAGTTCTTGCCCTGGAATCATCCTAGTAGCTGGTGTGGGAGCTCTGCTGAACAGGCCCTTAATAGGAGTAATAGTGTTTGTATAAGTGCCATTATATGCTTTTTGCACCACCATATAATCCTTTATCTGTAAATATGTGTTAAGCAAGACGCATCCTCATGAAATTAATCTTTGGCCAGCTACTTGAAACGGCTCTTTGTGTGCAAAGTTACCTAAATATACTCTTTTTCTTTGCACAAAGAGATAGGTAGTGGTGTTACTCCCTCCGTCCCATAATATAGTTTCGTTTAGACTTTTACAAAGTCAAACTTTTTCAACTTTGACCGTTAATAACGAAATAATCATAAATGCTAATAATATAAAAATGATATTGGTAGATTTACCATGAAATCAACTATCAAAATACGTAATCTTCTCTATTTCAAATAAATTATTTAAAGAGTTATTGTTGGTCAAAGTTGAATAAGTTTGACTTTGAAAAAATCTAAATGAAGCTATATTCTGGGACGGAGGGAGTACTATTTTTCTCTGCACCTAAGAAGTGTTCTCAGTATTTCATAAATGACATTGCTCTAATGTTTGCATTATAAGCAGCTAGGTTCTGGTGTCGGTTTGGTGGGTATTTGTCTTAACTATGTTGGTGCCTCTGAGGTATGTAATAATGCTATTCTCCATTAAAAATGAATGATTATCACATTATTTATGGGTCAGAATGTGAATCAGTATCATTTCCTAAATTGGTGAAGTGGGGATGCATATATACTATTTAATTATTCAGCGTCCGTGTGGAGCTAAAGTGATTATTAAGCATTATTTTTTCAGTCCAACTATGTTCACAAGTTTCTTGAAATCAAAGAATAGTTTCAAATTAAATATATGTCATGTGAAATTCATATAATATGCAGGTTATTCTTACCGATGGTGATACATCTACACTTACAAACATGAAGGAAAATATGGAACTGAATAACTTGTACATTAAACCTGAAGATTCTGAAGAGTTAAAAGAAAGCAAGAATAAGGTTTGTTAGTTTCCTTGCATAATTCAGAGTCTTGTGTGCAGATGTTCTCTCTCTTACATAATTTGGCATGCAACAGTTTGAATTAGATGGCTCTCGTTGAGCATTGAATAAATGCATTGTTAGTTTAATGGAAATGCATTGTGGCATGCAGGTAGAGTGCAAATATCTTTCTTGGGAAGAAGTGTCTGAAAGTGATTTACGGGGCTACCAGCCGGACATAGTGTGAGTATAGAAATATATTTTTGTAATGTTTCTTTGTACCTGCTTATACACACAATCATAATCATGGGGAGCCGGGAACCAGGATATTCATCTGAAATTATATCTGTAGTGTTTCATATGGCACCTGATACACAATAATTGTGTTTACGTTACTCAGTAATGGTAATATGGTTAAAGAAAACAATAGTTGTTGATATCGTATATCTGAAGAGGCATCTTGTAAAAGTTGTGATGAAAAGTGATGCTTCTATTAAAACTATTTTTGTTTGCTATGAATTTTCAACAATATTTTTGATCGGTTTTACACCTGAAAACAATTAGTGATCCACAGTGTACAATTCAGTAGTAGTGCCAATCAGAATTTATCAGGGACTTCTGCGTGTGTTATGGATTCAGTATTTGGCAAGCTGTAGTTAGATTGTTTTTATTGCAGTAAGATGTTTATATCCCCATAGACTTCCACTAGGACACCTGCAAAAAAATATCATCTAATTTCAACAAAGTAACAACTGTTAAGTGATAACTAAATGATCAATACTAAACAAGTTTATATGTTGAATAGTATTAACATCAATAGAAAGTCCAAAGTTAAAAAGACTTTCCTTCTTTTTTCTACACATTAGGCAGAAACAGTTTAGTTGTGTATGTTTTGGTGGTTGTTTATTCTCAGTTCAGTTTCTCTCTTTATTTTTCTTATTATTGCGTGAACCATAAACTTGTTTACGCCAGACCACAATGTTAGTTGTCCCTTCACTGGTTTTGTACCTGTTGAACTTATACAAATCTTGTGTTGTGGGGTTACTGGTATCCACTCCTGTGGAAGGAAGGGAGGGCATACATTGTGAACAGTCTGTTTAGTCTGATAAAAAAATATATCTTGTAAAGTGGGTAACAGAATTCATCACTTCTGTTCATGCTGCTTTCCTTTCATCTGATGTTTTCATTTCCCAGTCTCGGCGCAGATATTATGTACGATCCAGTTTGTGTGCCACACCTCGTTCGAGTGCTCTCAATGCTGTTAAGGAGAGACGGCAAACAAGGGGAAGTCAACAGAAAATCTGGTGATGAATTGGAAATGGATGGTCCGGTTGCGTATATCGCCACAGTTGTTCGAAATGCGGAGACTTTCAACTGCTTTGCCAAAGCAGCTGCTGACGCCAAGCTGTCTGCTATTAACATTGGCAGCAGTACGGCTCCTTCAAATTTTCTACCCTATATGCTATCATATGATAGATCAAGTGTGCAGCTTCTTAAAATTACAATATCATCATAGAATTGACAATTTTGCATCATTTTGAAGTATTACCATTTCAACTCTCATTGGCATGGTTATTACATTTGTTGTACTTTATTGTCATAAAATTGACATTTTTCGAGCACTGCCATCAGTGTTCGTTTCTACTTTGTTTTTGTTCGCACCCAAAAGTGGCACGGTTCAAGATATGTGAGGCTCAGGCTAGAATTGCCAATTTAGTACTAATTCTTGATATTTTGTTAGTTTGGTTTGAATATGCATTTTACAGGACAAGAGGGTCATCTTGGAAGTTCTGAATATGATTTCATAAAGAGGGCGAAGAAGTATTTGAAGAAGCGTCGATATGATGTCAAATCATGAATTCAAGTGCACCAAGATGAAGCTTTTGCCAAAAGGATCAAGATAATCATGTAGATCAAATAATCATGGTCAAAAGTGTCTGATCTGGTTTATATAAGAAGGCCAACTGATCTGATAAAGTTATTGGTCATATAGCCGATTCAGCAGTCCTGACCGGTCTGACCTTTGACCACACCGGTCAGACCGGTCAAACCAAAGTGCTCAAAATGCTAATTGGACTTCACCATTGCGTAGATCTCGTCGAGACGATCGAAATGCATATGTGGAACGTCCAATTCGGAGTCCAGGTGAGGGAGTTATGGTCCTGGTAAGAACCAGCACTGCGTCTGACCAGTCTGACCGGTGGGGCCCGACGGTCTGACCGGTGCCCGCAGTCAAATCCGAGTTAGGAGTTGTATTTAGACACGGGATTTGTATAGGCTTCGACTCCTACTGGGGTAGGACCTCCCCACCCTATATTTATGAAGGGCCACGGCTGATTGAAGGGAACATAATCGAATGTATCATTACCATTACTTTTTACTCCAAACCCCAGCTTTTCCAACATCCATGCTGCTCCTCTACTGATCTCCACGGTCATAGATGACGTCCTAAGGCTCGCTGGTCGACATAGGGCACGCCGACGACGTCCACGCCCTGACGGGGTCCCTCCCGGGCGAGAACTTCGACGGTCTTTGCTAGTTTGCTCGTAAACTAGTCGTTCTTCGTCACATAAGTACGTTGGTTATCCCTTTGCTGGTTTGCTCGTAAACCTAGCCGTCCTTCATCACGTAAGAGTGGTAGTTATCCTCCTCGAACGATTGTCTTGAGCCAAACCCTAGGACACCGGTCTGACCGGTGCGCCTGACCGGTCTGACCGGTCACGGCGGCGACTCTGCTCTTCCGGCGGCGACTCTGCTCTTCGGTCCGTTCGCGACCCGCACGCTCTAGTGCTCTCGTGTGTTAGCCCTAAAAGGTGTCAACAAATTGACGACTCCGCTGGGGATCGAACCCAGAATCTCTGGTTACTCAAACCGTTCTATCGATCCCTAGCATTTTACTAAATTGATCTATTATCTTGATTCGCCGTTATATTTGAATCTGGTCTCTTGGGACCGATTGCATCTATAATTGTGACTTTGCATCAGGCTGCTCAAGCCGTTTGCATTGTGTCTTGCTTGCTACTACATATTGAAGACTAGAAGCGAAGCAAGGTTTTGGTCATTGATTGCTTGGATTTTCTGGATTTATCTATATAACAAGATCTGAAGCATCAAGACTTATTATGGCGGGCTATCTATATACTTCGCATCAATTCAACTACGACGAGCCCAAGGTACAATTTGCAAATACATTACCTATGTCTAATGTTAATAATTATTTTGCAAGTACCATAAATCCTTATGTTGATGTTGCTAGATATGATACTAGTAGGCATATTGCATCGGCTAGTATTTGTTCAGATGGTTTTAATTATGCAAATTATAATTCTGAATTTAATATGCAAAAATCATTGTCAAATAATATGCATGCTTTGAATTTTAATGATACTAGCAACATACAACATTACTCTCACACACCGACTGTGCAACAAGTTCAAAAGTCGGTTAACATGTATCAAGGCCAAACTAACATGGTAAGTTTGGCCAATTCTTATGGAACACCACATGCTAGTAATTCTACTAATTTTCAGCAAGGTGTTTCATCTATTTATTCATCGGCAGGAAATTCACAATATGTGATTACATCACAAAACATGCCGGTGAATGAGAAAATTGGCTATGCCAATTCTTGCTATCAGGCCAGTTATTCTCAACCATCATATGCTTCACAAATTATTAATAGCATGGAGATTGCACCTACAATTTCAGTACCATATGCAAATGCTAATAATCATAATTTGGCTCCAAGTGTTATCCGTAACCATAGCCAAATTAATGAGAATTTAGCAAGCACATTGGTAAATGAGGAAATTGGCCATGCTAATTTCAGCCATCTGGCCAGTTGCTCTCAACCAATACATGTTGCATCACTTGCTACTAAAGTAGAGGTTTCACCTATCTTCTCAGCATCGCTTGCAAATGTTAATAATCATGATTTGACTTCAAATATTCATCATAATTATAGCCAGATTAATGAAAATTCAGCAAGCATGTACTTAGATGAAGAGGTCAAAGAAGAGGACCTTTCTGAGGAGATGCGTCAAGAATTAGATGAGATTCTTGCACAATTTCAACGTGACTTTCTTTCTCAAGTAGCAATCTCCAAGAAAAATAAAAACGATTCAGATTTGAGCAATAGTTCGGTTATTATGACAACTGAACCAAATAATGTACATTCTGAATCTGTTACATCTAAAGAGTCAAACTTAGCTGCACAAGAGGATATTAATCAAAAGAAAACAGCTATGTTTGATTTTCCTAAAGCCGGAGTTGTCGTATCTTTTGCTAGCAATTATCATGCTACTAAGCGACAAGTTCAGGCTGAAAAAATATCAGAACATCAAACTGTTGAAAACCAAGACAAAGCAGACGAGAAGGAATCAGTGCCATGTCGACGCGAGGTGATTTCCAGCAACCCTGGAGGCACCGGTCTGACCGGCTCCCCACACCGGTCTGACCGGTCCAAGCAGAAGATGACTGTGGGCTGCCATCAAGAGGAGAAGTACGACATTATCCACATCAAGGTTCCTCGCCTCTCCAATTTATTTGATAAGGTATGTCTTACAAGTAATTCCCAATCAGATCGTGTATTTTCAATTAATTCATTTATTAGTGATTCTATCACAAATAATTCTAGAAGATCGATTGAGGATGGTAATTCACTTGTTAGCAATAATATACCTTCAAATTCTATCAGCCAATGCATTGTAAAGATTAAAAAGGCTGATCATAAAAATACTTTGACATTTAAATTTTCTACATCATCATTGTCAAAGTTTTTCTCTTCATGGTGTACTTATGGATATTCTGGACTTAAAAGTAAGAGATCAAAACCGAGAGTCATGGTGAAGTCCGATGCTGATATAGCAACCAATTCTAAAGCATCGGGTATGAGAAGTGCAAAGAAAGGTATAGCCGAATGGGTCGATAAGAAATCTGAACCGTTCGTTTGCTTGGCCTTAAAGCCTTCTCCACAAAAGCATCGGTTGAAGAAATTTAAGTATACCTTTGATTTAACTTTGTGTGGTGATTTATTTGACATCTTGCTAGAAAATAATTTCATTAAATTCTCTGATCACAAAGTTAGTTCTTTACCTCTTGAGATAGGAGATCGAAAATATTGCAAGTGGCATAACTCATTTGATCATAATACTAGTGATTGCAATACTTTTCGCCAATTTATACAATCGGCTATTAATACTGGACGATTGAAATTTGCTCAAACACAAGAGGATGACCAGTTGTCTACAATTGGTTTTGATGGCAGAGGATCATTGAATCGGTTAGCATCAGCCGGTTTATCCAAAGATCCGAATTTAATTGCCAAAGAGAAAGATTCAAAGCTCCTGAGTGATGAGAAGGACATCGTTCATAACTTGCAAGATCAAGTGATTTTCGAGGACGATGAGTCTATCAAAATCTCGAAATTTACTGGGGGGCAAAAGGATTTTTCTTCATCGAGACAGGAACCTATTACTCTTCCTGTTCTGGAGTCACAGGTCAGACCGGTGCAACCCAAAGGTCTGACCGGTGACCCACAGGTCAGGCCAGTGCAGCCCAAAGGTCTGACCGGTGCAAGTGTGAAAAAACCAGGGATGTCCAAATTTGAACATCCTGTAGCTAATGGAGGTAAAGACCATGTCAAGCGCAATGGTAAAAGGCCGAAGCTTACTTTTGATGAACTTCTGGCTAAGTATCAAAAAGATAATGAGGCCAAACGTGCTAATCGGTCAAATAAAGTTAAATCATCAAGATTGCCTCCTAAGCATAATTCTGGGAATTGGAATCGGCAAAGAAAGGGTTTTCAATCAGCAACATCATATTCTCCTTTTGAGCCATCAATGCCGGTTTCATATGCTCCATATCCCACTAGTGCTCATCCTTATTCATCATGAGGGTGGAGTGATTCATGGGCACATACTCCTTCATATTTCAGGCCATATCATGTTGAGTATGCAGCTCCAAGGCGATCATCACGTGCAAGGCAGCCGTATGTTGAAAATGACCGTTTTGAGTATAAAAATCGGTCTAGTGCTCAAAACAAGAAAAAGGTTGTCAAGTAAGTTTACCAAGTGAAAAGAGATGATCGCAAAGATAAAAGTTCAGATCTGAATTCAGTTAATAAAAAGCCGATTAATGTGTTGAGCGCTTCGGCTACTAATGGCAAAGAGAGGGAAAAATCAGTTGTTAATTCTCCAAGTGCCAAATCTGGACAAAAGAAGGTGAAGAGGCCAGAAATGAAGACTGAAGCACCGCTGTCCAAAACTGAAGCAAAGCCAAGCCATTGGCTTGGTTTATCAAATTGGCGGAAGAAGGAGTTCCAAAAGCTTAGTGCTCAAGAGCTGAGGAAGAAAGGCATGGCATGGATTCCTAAAGGAAGCATTCGGACTCAAGACACGAGTGATGATCAAGCAAAAGGTGCAACACAATTGAAGGAGAAGAAAATATATGAGAGACAGTCTTCAAAATTGAGGTTTGCACCAAATCATCAAAATTATTGGTCATTACCTAGTTCATTTGCTTTACAAATGCCACATATGCCTATGTTTTGGAATTCATCCTTAGATATGTTTGATTATCCCTCATACTCTTATTTTGGTCCTTGGGTTCCACATGGATCATCTTTATATCATAGAGGGTTATCACCAAATTACTATGCATATTGATTAATTTGCAAAAGCCAAAATATTTAGTTCTTAGAGATGGTTTTAATTCCTGAATTTATATATCTCTACTCTTTTATTTCGGTTGTGCATATTCTTATGGATGGATTCTTTGTGGATGATATTGAATTATCATCCTTGACGACATACATGGCCGAAGAATCTCTTAGATCATCATCCTAAAGTGATAGCTTCCCGATAAGAGGTTGCTTATAACCTTTTTGGTGCCTTAAGTGCTCGGGGGGCGAGACTTAAGCTAAAAGAGTAATTTACCACTATGGAGTTTCTATTTACTAAATCGGCTTGCAAGATTTCTCCAAATATTGGTGCTGTCCTTATTTCACCAAATGATGATGTTTTGAGATTTTTTAGCCGGTTGGTATATTTAGTCTCAATTAACAAGCTGAATATGAATTTTTTCTATTCAGGCTAGATTTGAGGATCCATGGTTGTGAAATCATGCAAAGGTATTTGGTGACTTATTGATACATGTGCAGACAATTTTTACATTAAAGGGAGTCACTAGATATTTTTTGATATGTGTTTAGAATGTCATCTCAATTTTTATAACATTTGATATGTCTAGACATATAAAATCAGGATTAGCATTCTAAGACAATGAGCATCAGGCCATGATGTCCAAAAGACATTCTTATGGAAGAAGGCCGATGTTTAGTAATTTGGAGTGCACATCCTAGACAGACCGGTCTGACCGTCTATCGTGACCGGTCTGACCGGTGTGGTTGCTGCTTTGGCAATTAAGATTTTTAGAACTTCTTGAAGCCAAAATCAGCCATTAGTTGCTGGCCACTAGTATAATCTGATGATGCATTAAAAGACCTTCTAGCAAAAAGAATGCAAGAGTAATCCGGCTGTCCATCGATTCCAAGGTAATTGTGTCGTATTGTTTTTGGGGCTGATTATTCATCCTACTCTATTTATGGTCAAAAATAACTTGTGAATGCATTTCTGAATTATTTTATACCTCATCATTGTCAATTTAGTGAGTATTGCAAAGACCAATTGTCATTATAGCGATTTGGTCGATTTATGCATTCACAAAAGCTTACAAGTGTGAGAATGACTTAGGAATAATATTTCAATGATTCACAGCCGAGGGGGTGTACTCAGGCTTGTTTCACTCACACAATGTGTATAAATGGCAACAACAAGTCAAAAACTTCATATTGGACAAAGTCGGGTAATATGGTCGATAGATAGATGCTATCGTCCTTTAAAAGGTGAAACTTGCTTGCTACACTTGTGCTCGACATTGTTCTGGTACAGTTTTAGGGCTGCTAGGTATTTCTTGGTACGCAAGCTTTACCAAGAAACAGGGGGGCATATGTTCGCACCCAAAAGTGACACGGTTCAAGATATGTGATGCTCAGGCTAGAATTGCCAATTTAGTACTAATCCTTGATATTTTGCTAGTTTGGTTTGGATATGCATTTTACAGGACAAGAGGGTCATCTTGGAAGTTCTGAATATGATTTCATAAAGAGGGCGAAGAAGTATTTGAAGAAGCATCGATATGATGTCAAATCATGAGTTTAAGTGCACCAAGATGAAGCTTTTGCCAAAAGGATCAAGATAATCATGTAGATCAAATAATCATGGTCAAAAGTGTCTGATTTGGCTTATATAAGAAGGCCAACTGATCTGATTCAGTTATTGGTCATATAGCCGATTCAGCAGTCCTGACCGGTCTGACCTTTAACCACACTGGTCAGACCGGTCAAACCAAATTGTTCAAAATGCCAATTGGACTTCACCATTGCGTAGATCTCGTCGAGACGATCGAAATGCATATGTGAAACGTCCAATTCGGAGTCCGGATGAGGGAGTTATGGTCCTGGTAAGAACCAGCCCTGCGTCTGACCGGTCTGACCGGTGGGGCCCGACGGTCTGACCGGTGCCCGCAGTCAAATCCGAGTTAGGAGTTGTATTTAGACACGGGATTTGTATAGACTTCGACTCCTACTAGGGCAAGACCTCCCCACCCTATATTTATGAAGGGTCACGGCCGATTGAAGGGAACACAATCGAATCTATCATTACCATTACTTTTTACTCTAAATCCTAGCTTTTCCAACCTCCATGCTGCTCCTCTACTGATCTCCACGGTCATAGATGACGTCCTAAGGCTCGCTGGTCGACCTAGGGCACGCCGACGACGTCCACGCCCTGACGGGGTCCCTCCCGGGCGAGAGTTTCGACGGTCTTTGCTAGTTTGCTCGTAAACTAGTCGTTCTTCGTCACGTAAGTACGTTGGTTATCCCTTTGCTGGTTTGCTCGTAGACCTAGCCGTCCTCCATCACGTAAGAGTGGTAGTTATCCTCCTCGAACGATTGTCTTGAGCCAAACCCTAGGACACTAGTCTGACCGGTGCGCCTGACCGGTCACGGCGGCGACTCTGCTCTTCGGTCCGTTCGCGACCCGCACGCTCTAGTGCTCTCGTGTGTTGACCCTAAAAGGTGTCAACAGTTTTGACGTGAGTTCATACTACATACTACCGAATTGAAGGAAAAAAATATAGTGAGCTGTATTTTTTTTTCTCCAAATTACAATGCAGAGAGGAAACCATTTTGAATTTCAAAACGATGTTAGATTCTACCAGGCATCAAACAACTTCTAATAAAAAAGAATTGAAGCCGTTGGGACATAACTGCCAGATAGGAATATGTATAATGTCTGGACATTAAATTATTCAACGTTCACAGAGACGAGCAACTTTCACCTTTCATATACACCACTCCATGCAAAATTCTGTACAATTTACAACTTAGCTCACTTTCTACAGGATCAATAATACCCCCTCCGTTTTTTTTTATACATGACATTTAGGATAAGCAAATTAGTTCATTTTTGAACTAACTAGTTTGTCCTAAACGTCATATATTCAAGGACGGAGGTAGTAACATAGAATCATGATTTGGACAGTTGGAGGTCCTACAGAAGCAGTACTCCTGAACTTAGTCCTACACAAGCAGCACTCCTGAGATAATATGGTGGATTATATTATGGTTGGGTAGGGAAAACTAACGAAGGTAGCAGCTCATGCAAACTTCAATGTAGTGATGGCCAAGAGAGTTACGGCTCTGAAGAGAATTTCATTCATGCTTATTCTCACTGCTACCTCATCCTCCATATTAATGTTACTTGGGCTTCTGAAAATGTTGGCAGTACTCCTGAGCTAAAATGGTTGATTAACAAAGGTAGCAGCTCATGCAAACTTCAATGCAGTGATGGCCAAGAGAGTAATGGCTCTGAAGAGAACTTCATTCATGCTTTTCTGTATTCTCACTGAAACCTCATCCTCCTCCATATTAACGTTACTTGGGCTTCTGAAAATGCTGTCAATGGTGTCACGCAAACCATTGACTGCCCAGGAGAGCCAAAAGAGCCCAAATCCAACACTGGTGCTCAGCAGTCGAGCTGAAGCAAAAGGAGTTCTCATGCCGGTAGCCATCTTGCACATAACTGACAGAAGAATAGCCAAGCCAGTTCCAGCTATGCCAACAGAACACTGTGTCAAAAGTTCATTGATCTCTGGACCAGCCTTTTTCAGTGAGAGAATTGTCGAGCTGCTTCTGTCCTTGTCCAGTAGGATGGATAGAAATGCTTCGCTAGCATGTATATAGCTTCTCTGATGCAATTCACGTTCTTTGATATTTTTCCCTCTCTGTTTCTTCTTTGATGAAGATTTTGACTTCACATCAGCACTGCACATTTTTTTAAAGAAAGGTATTGTTATTTTTCTGGTGTCTGCAAAGGTGCAAGGCTGCAAGCAGTAATTTAATGTAGCAGTAGCAGAGCATAGAGTTAAATGTCCAAAAGTTGCTGAATAACAATTTATTTTGAATAAAGATTTAAGGTTAAATGATGGGTCTTCCAATCAAAGTGTTGCATGCAATTGGTTAGCCCTGAAAACAGTGAATCTATGGTAGCATTAGATATTAGATAGAGATGAATAAAGTTTAGAACACTTGGCTAGCTCTATAACCTCTTAAAAAATGTTCAAATAATAACAGGTCCCTGCTTTAGCGAGTGTTAATTTTCATAGAAAGTTTCTTAATTTTAATATCTGCATGTAACATGCAGCATAAAGATACTTCGTAACATGCCTGATACTCTTTGTATCTAGTATATGCTGCAAATGTTAAGGTCACATCATTAGAATCAGAAGTTACTCAGGATCTATAATGGGCTACCAAGCCAAGCAGCATAAAAAAACATCATGATACGTTTACACTTTCAGATAAAACAAGTGAAACAAGAAAACAGCATGGAACGTACCAGAGCTACTGATATTTAGTACCACACAACTGGGGGGTGGGGGTCTAGATAGAGGGAGAAAATGAATGTGGTACCTTTTTCCGGTTTCCATGCTTGTTGAATTTGTATTGGATGCTTGGCTGTTAGCCCGAGAACGCCTTTTCCTGCGTACGCAAAGATGAATGCCATGTAAATGACACAACTGAAAACTTAGTGGTAACACTAGAGGAGGGCCACATTAATAGTGCAGAAATGAACCATCAAATTAAAATATAACAACCCAAACAATGGACATTAGTTTATAACTTACAAGCAGATCATTGATAGGTACAGGAATTGCATCATATATGTTAAGGATAATTTAAAGATACTTCAATTTTTCATGCATCTCTTATTACCTAGTTATATATTGTTACTGTCCATGCTTCTTGCTTGTTAACTGATGCAGGATATCTAGTTCTATACTAATTCATCCATGAGCTTATTAGGGCAACTCTAGTGTTTATTTCCTTAGCTCAAGCTAAGATGGGACACATCATAGATGGTTTGCTAGCAAAATAAGCTCCAACGTGTGAATATTTTTAGCTTGAATTAAGATGGGACCCACATAAATAGAAAAGTCTTTCACCTCAACCAGGATTGGCCGGACCCAACCACACTCCTCCTGCCAACAACTCAGCATTAAATGCAATCAGTTTTTCTATTCATTGCACCGGGTGCGCAACAAAGATACGGGTGCTGAAAAATACTAAGCTAGCACCTGAGCTCCAACGTTTTGCACCTTCTCTATCTATTTCTCTCTCCTTGCGGCACCCCCTTAGCAAACACACTGGAGCTGCCCTTAGAAGATAATGGATATATTATGCACCGTATTAACCCATGTGCAGCTAACCAGGGAAGATTTAGAATACAGAATCTTGCTATCCTGATTTCTGACATAATTAATGAGCAAGCTGTAGCAAGTCAATAGTTCTCGCAAAATATCATTGACAGAAAAAAGGGAAAGAAAAACTCTTGCAATAAATCAGATGCAAAGTCACCAAGAATACTCTGCACTTGCAATCTTACTGACATTATGTACGCTCGCAAGATCAGGCAAATTCTTAAATAACAGTTCAGAGATAAATTTTCGGTTGGGATGCTTTGCAATATTACCTCCCAAAGTATGGAACTAGAAATGCAGCCTTGCAGCCACTTGTTTCTCGTTTAGACATGTTGAACTCTAGAAAAAGTGATAACAGATCTCTCATCTCATCTCCATGGCCGGCAAGTAGGATTCGGCCATTTTGATCGATAGTAAGAGCAGAGCCATAGGACTGAACAAAGTCCAGAAGAGGATCAGGGACGACAAGTTGTTTCTCCGGCAGATACTGTTGGGGCTCATCCAATTCCAATCCAAACTCACAGATAGTTAACTTATCGTCCGGTATATATGGTTGACTCCCCAAGTTGATTGGTAGAGTCTGCTGGCCAGTGAATTCAGCTAGCAAGGATTCGTCAAATTCTTTCACGTCAAACCCTGACACCACTGACATCAGAAACTTGAGGATTTTCTCTTGCCTTGCACATTGCTCAGCAATCCCGAGGCTAAGTCGAACTGAATCAGGGTGGGAATCTGTTACATAGACATTCACATAAGACGTGAGATGATGAGCATTATAAGAAGTTGCGCAATAATTATAAACAAACTACTCGGTACTTGTGTAACAAAGAATCAAGGGGAAATTGCCACCGTAGCATTATGTTGAAACACAGTTGTCATGGTTAAGCATGGTATGGCATGAACACTGCACATGAACCCTTATTTGCATAAGGTGAAGAAGAGTTATGACTTATGAGCGAGCAATGGCATTTTTATTTCTAGTTGCTTTCAGTTTCTTTGCATAGAGAAGCGCAGTGTTTTATTCAAAGGCCCAGGCTCACATATCCCAATACTGCTGCAACAGAACATTAAATTGTGCAAACATAGTAGTAACGGAACATGCATACATAGGAGTAGAACATAGTAGTAAAGCGCAAGCAACACACTGGCAAGACACAAGAGAAAACTCCACCAGCCACTAGAGGCGGAGCGAGCCATGCGAATCGGAATCCGGAAACGAACCTTGCACATCGATGAGGGTGGCCGTGTCGGGCATGGCGAAGGCCTGGTAGGCGGCAGGCACGGACTGGCTCTGATGGCCGCCTGGCATCATCATCGGCACGGGCAGTCCCTCGAGCTGCTGCTGCGGCGCGCAGAACTGCACCGCAGCCACGGCGGCGGCGTCCTGCGGCCTCTTCCCCTGGAACGGCAGCACTCCATGGAGCTCCTGCACCGCACAACGGCATGAGAGAGAGAGAGAGAGAGATATCGCACAGGCCGGGCACGCACAATTCAGCCCGTCCGAATCCAATTCCGCACGAGGGGGTGGCTCGGGATCAGGGCGGCGTACCTTGGACGGCGGGAGGACGACGGGGGAGGCGACGGCGAGGAGGGACAGGTCCCCCACCATCCGTGCTCGGGCGGCGGGCGACTGGAGGAGATAGGGTGGGGGGCGACGAGGCGTGACGCGAGAGGAGGCAGAGGGGCGTGAATCGTGATGCGGCCGCGGGGAGGGGGGGGGGTGTAGGCAGGATAAAAGCGGGGTGTTACCGGGGTCGAACGGGTGGAAGCGGCGACGCCGGGGCGGCGTGGAGGTACGGTGGCGTGGGGAAAACCCGGGCGGATTTTGGCCGCGGCGGTGGGAAATCACGGTGGATTTTGGCTGGTGGATTCTTTCTGTGTGGTGCGCGAGGAAGATTCGCGAAGGCGGACGGGGAGAAGGCGTCGTCGTCGTCGCGCACGGGGAGCGTGGGGCCCGCAGGGTGGCCCCCGTGGTGTGCTGCGGCCGCCGCCGTCGACCACACCAGCGGGTGATATTTTTCACCGGCTGGGCTGGCTGGCCCACTGCCCCTCGACCGACGGGCACCGCTAATTAGCGGTCGGTCGCTCTGAGCGACCGATCCTCTCCCCTCCTCTTTATACACATAATTATACACATAATTTATACACATAACTTTTCATTTTTAGAATTTATACACACAAATTTTCATTTTGGAACTAATACGCACAACTTATACACATAATTTTTTATTTTTGGAACTTATACACACAACTTGTATGCAAAAAAAATTGAAGAATAATTTTTGTGTATAATTTTTCTCTAACGACGAGTTGTGGGTATAATTTTTTTTCTTATAACGAAGAGTTATACATATAAATTGTGTGGAAGAAAATTTTGTTGAATGAAAAAAAAGAAAAAAAATCTCAGGGCCCACGTGTGGACCGCGCGCGGCAGGCGCAGCGCCCCCGGCTCGGTCGCTGGTTCGGTTGCCAGCGACCGGTTGCTAAACCAGTTTTGCGTCGACCGACTCCGATGTCGTCTAGCGAGGGCTTTTGTGCTCCATCTCGGCCACACGTTGCAAATCAGACGTCTTGTAGCCCCGTGATGACTTCCAACTTGTGCGCAGTTCGTTCGACCAGTTTTTTAGAATTCGTTCGACCTGTTTTGAATCGCAACATTCCAACATACCTCCGCGGGTAGCCAGCCGTGACACGGCTTTCGCGGTTTGGCCGTTGCAACGGCAGAACTTTCAACGTGTGTTTGGTTTCCAAATTGTGTTCGATCCGGCATGAGCAGCTGCTCCTGCATGAGGACGTCCGCTGTTTTTTTCTGGAATCGAGCTGGTGCTCGATAATTTCTGGGATTGAGTGCTTCGAGAGCGCCTTGATGTTGAAACGACATGGACCTGTGATGTAAACCAAACAAATAAATTGGTTTGAATATAGAATCGGATGATTCCGGATGCCTCCATCTCGCAAACCAAACACGCTTCGCCAGCCAGTCGTGGTATGAAATCCAGACGAGGGAGATCAGGAACCAAGCTGCGAGCCACAAGGACGAGATCTGACAGGGACGCCCGGGGTTGGGCGAGACGGGCGGGAGGCAGAGAGCCAGCCAGTTCGTCAAAAAAGAGTTTGGTTGGATTCATTCCAGCTTTTATATTTTTTTTAAAAAAGAACATTACAAGCCCATCAAAGTCCAATAGCAATAACAATCCAGCCCATCAAAGTCCAATAGCAATACCAATCCAGCCCATCTTGGCCTGCTCCACACCGTCCTCAGCGGCGGGCGGACTTCCGCCACGCCGCCCGCCGCCGCTCTTGCAGTTTCCCGCGGTTTCCCCGCGAACGCGCCCCAATTTTCCCGCCAGAAACCGCGCCCTGCTCCAGCGGAGAAGAGGCAACGGCCAGCGGGCACCGCCGCCGAGTAGTCGGCTCGCTCGCTCCCCACCCGAGCCAGCAGCGAGAGGGACACGAGAAGGGGAAGATGTCTTCCTGGGACGACGACGAGTCGGCGGCGGCGTCCGCGGCCGAGGCGGCGACCACGGACGTGGAGCTGCTGAAGCGGGCCTGGCGCAACGAGAAGGCCGCGCCGGAGATCCTCCGCTTCGAATCCCCGCTCGTCGCCCGCGTCCGCGAGCAGATCCAGCTCCTCGTACGCTCTTCGCTTCTTCTTCTTCTCGCCGTTCCCTCCTCTCTCCCTCTGTTACTTGTCTGGGTCTGATGCGGATTCGCTACCGTGATGCCTCCAGGAGGAGACGCTCGACGATTTCGCCGACAGCGGCGTCGACGATCTGGTGGTGTCGCTGTACCAGATGGACCTCGACCGCACGCTCTTCCTCCTGCGCTCCTACCTCCGTCTCCGCCTGCAGAAGGTTGGTCGCATCAAATCCCAATCTCTGCTCGTTAAAACGGGCCAATTGTATTTGTAATTACCGAATTGTTGCCAATCAATTACGTTGATGGTTATATAGATCGAGAAGTACACGATGCACATCTCCAGGTCTGACGATCTCCTCAGCCGGCTGTCACCTCAGGAGCGCCGGTTCGCCAAGAGGTATCTTCTGTGCGACTGGCCTGTCCCCAATTATTTGGCATTGGGTTGTGAAACTAGATGATGCTGATGGGAACCAATTTATTGTGTTTGATCTGTCACTAGTTGCTCTGAGATCATGGAGAAGCATCTCGAGCAGTCGGTGCTTTCGAAGCTGCCGTACGGCTATGACTCGGTCACCAGGCAGTCCTTATCGAGCACTGAGGATGACATGGGTATATACCCTTCACTTGATCTGCCAAATTTTGGAGTTCCTTGTTTTGTTTCTGTACTGCTTTTGCTGCTTGCAGCTTCAGTCATTACATATTTTGCATAGGCTGCTGGATGTGAATAGTTGGTAATGCAAAGTTCACCATTTCTTTTGAGGTGGGTGATCTGATAGTTGGTACAAAGTATCTTTGGGAAATCTGGTCATTACTTTTGCTCAAAAGTAGCTATCCTACATAACAAAATTCAGCTGTCAACTTAATAGCAGCTCGCGTATAAGGATGCCTTTTGCCCTCCTGTGATGGTTCTGATTACCTACCACATCTTGGGACTTCCATCTCTAAATTATCAATATGCTCCCACCAGGTTGCCATGAAGCATGACGATTTTATTTGATTCTGAATTTTAGACTGCCTTGTCTTGTCCTGATCAGGTTGAAATTTGCTGTTCTGGCAGTGTTCTTATTATCCTAGTGATCTCATCCATTGATGCGTCACTAATGCATTGCTTTACAATTGGATTGGTACATCATAATCTTTATTTCAGTAGTCTAATGGAAGAGAATTGCTCCGGTAGTCCTTCCCAACAAAATTGCACGATTATTAAAGCAGTCAGCTGATTAATTAGGATTTAATCCCGCATGGGTTCCATTTGGGCCCGGCCCTACTTGTTCAAATGCCCAGGACACTCCTAGCCCGAACGCCTTCTCCCCTCACCGTTCCTTTTCCTTGTCGCATTTTCTCCTTCACTTCTCCCATCGCGTGTTGCAAGCCGGACGGGCGTTGACGCGTTGTCGCTTCCTCGGTCGCCGCCCCCCCATCAGATTTGGATGGGTAACAAAGATGGCTCCTCCCTCTCGCCATCTTGGGAGGGTGGGGATGCATACCCTCATGACAAAGACTGCAGATGACGCCGCAGCTTTGGTAAATCTTCACCTTGATGTGCCGTCACCCTCGCTCGTCATTCTGGTGCCTCACGAAAGGGGGTCACCGCCGCTGAAATCGGATGGGGGATGCCGCCGGTCGCCACAGTCGTCGAAATTGGATCACGATTCTTTTTGGCGTGCCGAGAACAAACAGAAGAGGGACAGCTGAGGCGTGCCATATATACGGACGAAGCTGCCGCCCACCGTCAGGCTGCGCTCCGATCCCCGTCTGCGCGCGAGGGAAGAAAAACAGCGAGGGGGAGAAGAACACGTCTGGGCTGAGGCGGCTCCCTCATTTGGATTGGATGTTTGGACTCGCGGCTGGGTAGGGCCGGGTCCAAACAAATTAAAACCCAGGCGGGATTAAATCATAATTAATCAGCTGACTGCTTTGAAATTCATGCAAAAAATTTAGGAAGGACTACCGGAGCACTTCTCCTAATGGAAATAAACGAACTTTCGGTCACAAAATGATAATCTGCAATTGTGTTAAGTTACACTCCAGAGAGTGATCAAGGAGAGACTCTACCAGGCACAAATACCACAGTGCATCTTTCTAGCATAATATTTAACTAGGTTCTCATGTCTCCCCAATGCCCTAGGATTCATGTTTCAGAATCTTTAAATCTGTAAAGCTGTCAGCCTGTTTCATGATGAAAGTTACCAATCCTCTAATAAACTGTTGTGCATTTGGTTAAGAAATACTTTTGAAGAAAGCATTCGGTTAACAATTAACTTCACAAAAGAGTTAACTAACATGTATGCAGTTGCAAACATCTAACACAGAGCTTTTGGAGATGATCACTATAGGCACAGCCAGAACAGAAACTTAGCTTCACTTTTTCTAGAACAAGCCTTTTTCTGCTGCACTTTGAAGCAAAGTTCAAGAGTAAATAAAGAATTATCCCATATTTCTGAAAGTGAATGCTTTTGAATTTTTATTTCATAAGATGTGGAATAAATGAGCTTTTAGGAATGTCCACATAATAGACCAACTTCTAATTTGATTTCCATTTCATATGCCTTGTTCAGTGCCAGAGCCTCAGCTTGACACCTTTGTCTTCTGCAAGACTAAGAGCGATGTAGGAGCCTTCCAGCTAGATGACATGTAAGTGCCCGCCACTCCAAATCTTGATTTGCACTTTTACATGCTTTGCTTACCTGTGATGCTTCGATGCAGTGGAGAGGAGGTTGTGGACTTGGTTGCTGACGACTTGTATGTTCTTCGGTACAAGTCCATCAAGGGCCTTGTCGAGGGTGGACGAATCGACCTTATCTGATGTCAATCACAAACCAGTGCCTGAAAAAGAGCGACCTTTGAAAGCATAACAGCAAAGCCATAGAAGATATTATGAAGCTCTTGGTCCAAGATTCTTCTGAATTCGTGGAATAGATGGAAAATCAAGGGCAGTAATGATATTTGCTCAGTATCGCCACAAAGATAACCAGAATTGGTAAATACCGTCTAAGTGCAGCATGTGGCGTAGGCTCCGTATGTAAGCCTCACATTGGATTGTATTTTGTAATCTGTACATGATTGTGATGGTACCAAACTTAGTTTATCTATTTTCTTGGGTTTGCTCTCCATTTGTTAATGAAATCAGGATCATGTGTTTCTTATCATGTTGCATAGTAATGCCTGGCCCAAGATTAATCTTTCTGAAAAGATCACCGTTCCACACGCCCTGTTCGTTTGGCTTATCAGCCACCAGTCAGCGGTACTATTCTCTCAGAACAAATCTGTCACCAGCTACCAGCCAGCGGTACTTTTCTCTCAGAACAAATCAGCGCCAGCCACCAGCCAGCTGAGCAGGCTGCAATTTTGGTGATATACCAGTGGCTCAGGCAAGTTATCGGGGGAAAAACATTTGGCCTGAAGAGAAGGTTCAAATGTATCATGGATATGAGTTATGCGACGGACGATGGATGGATAACACTAAAATTAGCACTTGAAAAAAATTTCTGGAAGTTTGCACGGTGCAGCCCATAACTGCACTTGCAGGAGGCTCCATGGACAGGTACGAATTCCGTCGGTCCTACGCTGGACGGCCGTCGCCGTCGGAGCCTAGCGTCGCGACTGACGTATGCATCAGTCGGAAGCTCGGAGACCTAGCTACGCCACGCTTCATGGCTGCTCCTCAGCGCCGTGCGTCGCGTCCACCGTCTCCCTCCTTGCGTCGCGTCTGACGTTTGCGAGACCTTGAAGCTGACGACAGTGGCAACTGGCTGCCAACCTTCACTGTGCGAATCCATGGCTGCGCAGTGGAGCTAAGGGTTATTTTCACCGTAATGAGTCAAAATAAATTATCTGACGTCAGTTGATTATCAGAAATTGCAGTGCGGTATTGCCATCTCACTTCTAGCAATGCCCGCACTGAAGAAAAGTTTAGAGTTCAGACAGACACTTTTGGTCTGGAAGATCCACAAACACCGGCAATCATCGGCTTATCACACACAAAGACTTCCTCCCCAGTTTGCTTCAATTTGCACACATGTTTCCCTTAACCGAAAATGGTTGCTCAGGGCCGTTCTGCAGCTGCAGCTGCAACTGAACCTTTTTTTTTTTTGGCAATTACAACGTGTGAACTGTGAACCATGCAATTTGCCTTTTGAAATCCTAGCAAAACTCAACCAAGAATACATGGAGATGGAGAATAAACCAAAGGAAGGGTGTCGGCCTCGGCCTTGTTGCGTTTCTGAATCCTGGCCTCTCAATTGGTAGCGTGGTAGCTGTTATCAGCAGCACGCATGGACCACACTGCATTGATGTGATCCGACAAGCTCGTCTGGTCACACACGAACAGCCCCATCGCTTGCATGGTCGTCATCAGTTGTGGATTTGAAGGATGGCATGAATTATCATCTGGATAAGCTTGTCTGCCCATAACCCCCTTTTTTTCATACTACAACCATACCCAGTTCTTCTGTGCCCACAAATCTTTCGCCCAGATTCCCATGGTCAGCATGGATGGAGTGGAGGAAATAGGAAAATAATTGAGGCAGATGCCTTGGTCATACTTGGGTTGTGTTTGCCATTTTGGGTGGAATATTAGGTATCTGCATCTTTCCATCAAAAACAGCTGATGTACCATCCAATTCCAATGGTTTGCTTGGCTGTTCTCTTTTGGGAGGATATCAGGGGATCTTGGCTTCCTCAAGTTATCTTTTGTGGCTCTCAGGAATTCATCTCCGAGCAAGCATGACGATCGCTCTCATTGGGATTGAGACTTGTATTGTACTGCTTGGCCTTTAACCTGGCTATGGAAAATTTCCCTTTTTAAGTACAAATTATACTTTTGGCTGCCACTTGAACACAAGAAATCGTTTCAAGGAAATCGTTTTAGCATTGATTGCTACAGTTGTGTGCGGACTGCGGACACTGGAAGAAGCAGTTGATCATCTTTATTTCATCTGTCATTTCAGTCAATAGGGCTGTTGGTTTGTTGATGTTTTTCAGTGGGACAGGAACCTGCCACTGTTTGATAGAATTAATGAACAGTAGTACAGTACTGTTTCCAAATAGGTGGTCATTGAATATTGGTAACCTGCAGGGTCATTTTGGACTCATAGAAATAGCATTGCCTTTGACAATAAGCACCCATCCTCTGTAGATTATATTTACAGTAATAAGTGTCCAGTTTGGTTTGGTGGCTGAAGGACGCCCAATCAATCTAATGATAGGCACCATCTGTCACCCTTTTTAATTACTTAACTGTAAGACATTCTAAACAAATCTTTCATAGTAAACAAATGGAGCCATCACAATGACAACAGAGCCAAAATACAAAAAATGAAAAGCAGACCAAATCTACTCTCTAGTCTCCCAACTATCATTCGTTTTGGATTCTTACAACAGCAAGCACATTTTAATTTCGATCAATAATATCTTTGTAAAAACATTTAAATTAGAGTGAATTTCATTGTAGGTCTATGAACTTTTCACGAGATCTCATCTAGGTCCGCAAACTAAAAAAACAGTCATCTAGGTCCATAAACTTTTTCTGATGTCTCATTTAGGTCCGCAAAGTACATAAATAGTCATCTAGGTTCATAAACTTTTAAACAGCGGTCATTTAGGTTCATGAACTTTTAGATAGCGGTCATTTAGACGACCGCTCTTTAAAAATGACCGCTCTTTAAAAGTTTATGATCTAGATAATTGCTTATTTAGTTTGCGAACCTAGATGAGACTTAAAAAAAGTTTATGACCCTAGATGACTGTTTTTTTAATTTGCGGACCTAGATGAGATCTCGAGAAAAGTTCATGAACCTACAGTGAAATTCACTCTTTAAGTTAACTTTGAATAGATTCGTCTTCAATAATATTCTACGCCCCCCTCACCAAAAAACAATAGTTTATGGTCAAAGTAACGTGATGACCGTGTTGTCGTTTGAAATGACGATTATTTTTGAAAAAATAAGAGGAAACACGCAACAACCAAAGGTGAATAGTCCAAATTTTTACAATTCTTCGAACACGACGAGGTTCGATAATCGACATGCCTGATTTTCCAACCCCAAGCGCTCACTCACTCACAGTCACAGCTAGAGCTAGCACAAAGCGCGTCTCGTCCAGCTTCACGAGGGGAGATCACCGTCTGCACCGTCCAGAATTTAGTTTACTCGTCGAGAGAGGAGAGGAGAGACGCCTCCAAAAAAAATCGGCGCAGCCTGTGCTCCAACTATGCGCGACGGCGACAGTTCCAGGTGGCTCCATGTGACCCAAGCCTTTTGCCGTCGGGGGCGGGCGGGCCGGCGGGGGGCCTCGCGCCTCTCGCTTCCTGCCTGCCCGCCTCTCAGCCAGCTCAGGATCACACCCAGCCAAGCGATCCTAGGCGAAAATGTGAAGAAAAAGAGAAGCGAAACCCCGATTTATAATTGGGAACTGGTGGTGGTGGTCTCCCTCACTTGACTCCTCAGCTACCACCTTCCTGGCTTCCCCTCTCTCTCCTCAGCTCCATGTGGGCGGCCTCGAGCTCCGCTTAGATCACAGCTGTGTTCGTTGGTTGGGTGATCCGCCCCTTGTCGGCCGGCTTCTTTCAGCTCCGAGCTCTGGGACAGGGAGATCTGCGCTGTCCATCCCTCTTGTGCGCGTGGGCACTGAGCAGTGAGCTCCTTTCCTCCTCGGGCTTGTTGCTCTTGCTCCTCCCTTCTTGCTGGATCTGGCCTAAAAGATCCGGCCTTTCGTCCTCGCCTTGGCCAAAGATCCTCGCTTGGGTGGTTCCTGGAGACTGCTGGGAGGGGAGGATGCAGCACGACCAGAAGAAGAAGGTCGGGGTCTTCTGTCTGATTCCATGGTGTTGGCGGCGTTGTTTGGTCCTCCGGCGGCTCGAAATCTTGGTGTTTCGATTCTTTTGTTTGATTTTTGTTTCTAGCTGTGTCCTTGCTGTTATTTTCCCGAGGATTTAGTGATTACAACATTTTTTTTCATATTAAATCTCTTTGATGTTTAATGTCCGATGAAGCCAATTTCTTTTTTCTGATCTGGGGATAATTAAGTTAATTCCTTGAAAATAAAATACTCCTTGGCGCCCGGAAATTTTGATTCTTAGCCTGTCTTTTTAGCCACGCCAGTCGCCATCGTTGTCATACACTACTAGAAGGCTTCTAAGCATCGCATTGTCCAAGCCTGAATCCTTTACTGTTTTGGCGATGCAGGCACCTTCAGAAATGGATTTCTTCACGGAATATGGTGAGGGCAGCAGGTACAAGATAGAAGAGGTCATAGGGAAAGGGAGTTATGGTGTGGTTTGCTCTGCTCTGGACACCCATACGGGCGAAAAGGTCGCTATAAAGAAGATAAATGGCATCTTTGAACATGTGTCTGATGCGACGCGGATACTCCGTGAGATCAAGTTGCTTAGACTACTGCGGCATCCGGATATTGTGGAAATAAAACATATTCTACTTCCTCCATCAAGGAGAGAATTCAGGGATATATATGTAGTTTTTGAACTCATGGAGTCTGATTTGCATCAAGTTATAAAGGCTAATGATGACTTGACCCCAGAGCATTATCAGTTTTTCTTATATCAGTTGCTTCGAGGATTGAAATACATACATACAGGTAATTGATTTGTTTTCACATGGATTTGTTTTTTTAATATTCGAATAGCCAGTGGCCTGCTGTTTGGAGCTTCACATTTACTATACGCCATGTATAACCACTGAAGTGGAATAGATGTGACTAGACATCAATCCAAACTGTGTGCTAATAGCTGGTACACCAGTGTAAACATTTGTGCGAAATATCGAAACCTAACAATGTCTTCAGAAACTATAGTTAGTTTTATACAGATCAAAACTATTCATTTTAGTACTGTCTACTTTCTTAAAGGCAGATCTTTCTTTGTGGTAATAAAGTATCCCGTGTGCAGTGCTTGTTGTTGAGTTTCTGGAATCTTAAATAAATGATGAATGGTACTTTGCATCCAATTTGGTGCAAATCAAGCTACAGTGTAGGTTGTAGGAAACTAAGCGTTTGCTGCTTCGCTATCACAGCCCGCCTTCCTGCTCAATCCAGAGATTAACATTGTTTTGCTTGTCTTGAGGTACTAAGGTAGTAAAGTATAAAGGTTGACTGGTTACTGGCTAGGTGTATTACATGAGACTCTTAGCTCTTTATAGCCACACTGTTTTTGCGAATCTTTGAATCTACTGTATGTGTAAAGAGGCAGTTTTGTTTATTATGGGCTTGAAGAACATGTTTGTGATGAAGAATATTTTTTACTACTTGTCTTTTATGCTAAAAAAATATAAATATTTTTTCTTTAACTGATAGTAAGGCTGGTTGTCATCACGATCTACCTAATAACAATTATATATCAAGTTTGCTTTGAGGCATTTTGACACCCTCCCATAGGCTCACTTTGTAAATAAATAATTATTGGAACCAACACTTAGCAATGATGTTGGTATAGAAGGAGGCTGAAAATACAAATATGGAACTAAGGGTTAATAAGGGTTAAACTGTAAATTATATGGCAAGTTATAAACGTGCATGATATGACCGATGCATCTTTCAATAGTTTTGCCTTTTATAAACATTAATGTTTTTGGCCTTATTTGTTTCTTTTTTTGTGCTTTTATTTGTGGCACTAATATGCCTGATATGACTGATTCATCTTTCAATAGCTTATTGCAGCAAATGTATTTCATCGAGATCTGAAACCAAAGAATATTCTGGCAAATGCTGATTGCAAGCTCAAAATATGCGATTTCGGCCTAGCCAGAGTAGCTTTCAACGACACTCCAACTGCCATCTTTTGGACGGTATACCATCTTTTCACCAGTATGCTGTTCAATTCTTGTAGCTAATCTAGTTTGTAATGCCAGCTAATTTCTTACTCTTTTTTAGGATTATGTTGCAACTAGGTGGTACCGAGCACCTGAGCTGTGTGGATCTTTTTTCTCCAAGGTTTTGTTACCTGTTTTCCCCTTTTTATTCTAATAATCTAATTTAATGCGAAGCAATTACTTTTCAATAATGCTGTAGTTCTGGTTTTCCTTAGTAAAACATGCATACCGTTTCCTTAGTAGTTCAATTATAGTAGCTTTATATTCAGGTATTTAGTTAGTTCAGTGTCAATGAGTACTAGTCTGACAACTAGAAAACTTCTTGCATGATTTATAGTTATTGAATCCAGTGGCAGAGCTTGGCTTGACAATGAGAGGGGGCCAGATTAACAATTTTTTGTGCTTAAGTGGTAGAATTAAGTGCTCCTTAACTTTTGTCAGCACTAAGCCCGCTTCTGATTAAGTCTGCTAGACTTGCTTTGGATCATAGACTGTTAAAATGAAGCATCAAATTGTTCGCTGTAATTATGCTAAGTACTGTTAAGCTGTGCTCATTGCCTATTTATTTCATTACGTGGCTGCAGACAAAATTCCACTTGGCTGAAACAATAGTTGAATTTGATGAACCTAATGATTAAACAATCACAGAGAAAAAAAAATAGAATCATATTAGTTCCCCACAGTTTATGTTGGAACATAAACACCTCGTGTGACTACTTTGCAACCCAAATATTTCCCAGAAAAGAGAAAAAAATCCATGCAACTCAGGACTAAAATTTCACTCTTATGGTTTATGCTGAGTTTTATACTCAGACCATCAGATAAGGTGGCTTTCATAAACCTCTGCTTTGATTGCTGAAATATAAGGTGGTTTTATTTCTGTTCATATAGCATGTACTTTGTTCATAGGTAGGAAATGATGCATATTTAACTCTCTCCTGTTCCATGGCCTTATATAGTTTGTTACTTATCTGGAGCACTGTTGAAAATTATTATTATTTGTTGCAGTATACACCAGCTATAGATATATGGAGCATTGGCTGTATATTTGCAGAACTATTAACTGGGAAACCTCTTTTCCCTGGGAAAAATGTGGTACATCAACTCGATATAATTACAGATCTCCTGGGAACACCTTCTCCAGAAGCAATATCTAGGGTAGGTACAGTTTGGCATCAAAATGTTCTTATATTGTACCCTGTTTCAAAGGCGTCAGTCCCTGCTCGCCTTGGAAAACCGGCCGCCTTGTCGCCTACTCCCTCCGTCCCAAAATGACTGTCGTTTTCGCTTCTCGAGAAATAACTTTGACTGAATATATATAAATATATATTAATATTTATGGTACAAAATTAATATCATTAGATAAATATTTGGATCTAGTTTTTTTACAAATTTTTTTAATAATTTAAATGTTGCACGTATTTTCTACAAACTCGGTCAAACTTGTGGCACGGAAACCAATAACGACAATCATTCTGGGACGGAGGGAGTAGGTGCTAAGGCGTGCTCAGATTTTCTAGGACGCCTTAACGCCTTCAAAACCATGATATTGTAACAAAAATGGTCTAATGCTTCTAACTACATGTAATTACGCTGTAGATTCGAAATGAGAAGGCTAGGCGCTACTTGAGCACTATGAGGCGGAAAAAGGCTATACCATTTACACAGAAGTTTCCAAATGCAGATCCACTTGCACTAAGTTTATTAGAGCGAATGCTAGCTTTTGAGCCAAAAGACAGGCCAAGTGCTGAAGAGGTGAGTTTACTGAACACTCTTTTTATTACTGTACTATAGAAGTATAGAGTGTTACCAACTTTCCATGCTAGTAACATGAAATGCCAGCACTACTAACTAATGTCTTGTACACATTGCCAGGCTCTTGCTGATCCTTATTTCAAGAATATAGCCAATGTGGATAGGGAACCTTCTGCACAATCTGTTACAAAGCTTGAATTTGAGTTTGAGAGGCGGAGAGTTACAAAGGATGACATAAGGGAACTCATATACAGAGAGATTCTTGAGTATCATCCAAATATGTTGAGAGAATTCCTTGAGGGAACCGAGTCAAGTGGTTTCATGTACCCAAGGTGTGTACGTACCTATGCCAGGGCTACTTTCATTCTTTTAAATCTTTTGACTGAAATGTGTCTACATGAGGTAATTTGTGGTGCTATTGTTAGTAACCTGTGTACTCTATATGTTTGTTTATTTATCATTCTTGCTTGATTACCTGTCCAGATTTGTGAATCAAATAATCATTTTTTTTTTGCATATTAACAGGTCTTGTTGTTTTAACTACTCTGTTAATGTTGATAAGTGGTACATGAAGCATGAGTTAAATGATTTTGTTAGATTAGTGTTTACTTGTTTTATCGAACAAGAATTAATTTTGATTAGTTTAACTGGACAGTCACTAAACAAATTGAGACTGCATTTTTCGTACAACTGAAATGAGTTGCTCCTTTATGTTTTCAGTGCAGTAGATCATTTTAAAAAGCAGTTCACGTACCTTGAGGAACATTATGCCCAGGGATCTACAGGAACCCCACCTGAGAGGCAACATAACTCATTGCCACGGTAATATATCAATCACTCTTTCTTCCTATGGCTCTGCCTCGAGTTAACTGACAACTGTTTTAGCCAGATAGAATATCTGGTTCCTGACTATCTCCTCGTGTGTTATAATAGGCCCGCTGTTGTCTATTCGGACAACCGACAACAAAGCACAGCCAACATCACGGAGGATCTTTCCAAGTGTTTAATCGGAGAGAATACACAAAAGACACAACAACATTCTGCTTCAGTTTCTGCAAATAAATTTCCACTCCATGTTCCTCATGGTAAACACCTGCAACCCCAAAGATGACATTGTGGTTAACTGTATAGAACATATGTGTACTGTACCTCAGTCTAGTTACACAATACTTCCATTTTATTTTCTGACAAAATGCATCCATAAAACTTTTGGTGCTAACTCTGCTAATCTCTTTCATCTGACAGGTGCTGCTGCAAGGCCTGGTAAAGCAGTTGGTTCAGTGCTGCAGTACAACCCCGGTCCAGCATCTGCTGTTGAGCAGTATGAGCAACGAAGGGTTGCTAGGCACCCAGCAATTGCCCCAAACAATATCCCTTCTGGAAGCTCATACCCCAGAAGAAATCAGACCTGCAAGAGTGAGACAGGTGATGCTGAAAGGATGGACGTGAACCAAGCTGGGCAGCCAAAGCCATATGCAGCAAACAAGTTACCTGCTACCGTGGACGGTCGCGGTGGCTACTGGTAGATTTCCGCAATGCACCAGCAAACCATTTCCTAACATGTTATCAGCTGCGGATACTTATGCTAAGTGCTACATTATTCTGACAAATTCAGAAATGTAGTCCTGTACAGATTTGTATTCCTTTTCCAGATACCTGAATTCTAAAAGATCGTAGAACTAAAAGATTCCTAAATTCCGGATCCTTTGTACTCCAAGCTGCTGGGTTTCGAATTGTCGCTATTCAATCACTAAAATCCGGTGAAGATTTGTCAGGCTGATGTATAGTGGAAGCTCATTGGCAACAGTTGGACCTGGCTGCCGAGTTCTGTGATTGAAGCTGCTCATGAACTTGTTCTTCAACCAGGTAGCTCTATAGCCCAACTGAAAAGCTAGTAGTTGCTGTTAATCACTTACACGTCAGGTGCACAATGATATATGTTCATTCCAGGAGCCTAGGAGAGGAGTTGCAGCTATGTACACTTCCTTAATATCATTTCATTGTTGTAATCTGCACGTTTCTGAGTGCTAACTACTTCAGAGCGTGCGTGACTTTGTATTTGCTAATTAACTGTACTATTGAACATTTTTTACGTTTATAAGAACATTTGAAAAAAACTATTATTTGGAAGTTACATGCCTGTTTGTATCAACTATCAAGGGCGACCAGACCTGTGCTACATTGTTCATGGCACAAGGGTTACCTGTTGGACTCCAGCTGGGGCTCGATAGCTTCCTCTTGCTATGCTTGTAGCGCTAGCTGGAGCACGTCCAAGAGCTACTCTGGTGCCACCCGATGAGGTCACAACTTGCCATCCTTCATCTGTCACAAAAATGGTTGATATCGCATGATTAGATGATTAATTACAAGTATACATAGGAGAAATTTCCGACTTTCTCAAGGAACTATTACTACCATAGCGAGAAAGATGGCATGAATCCATGTATTTGTGGATGAAACAAAAATGATGGATCGATCTTTAAAGAAAAATAAGCTTGGGTAGAACCTGATCACTTCACAGAGGAAGATATATAGCTCAATCAAATTTTTGTAGTAACTTATATTCCTCTGAAAAGAACAACCTAGCTAAGGTTTGGTATTTAATTTAAATGGACGGCAAAGTTGCAAATGCAACTTCTAGTGTTGCTACGTCTTAAAGACTGTCAATGTATGGCAAACAAAGAGAATGTTGGGTTTTTTGTTCTAAGTGATGGAAGATTTAACACAAATTTGCTCCCTTCCTACTAATATTTTGATGTCCCTGGAGGGAAGCAACCTATTCTCTGCTATCAATACTATAATAAGGCTATCTAGTGACGTTTGTAAAAGCACTCTAGCAACCGATTGGATTTAGTGGCTTGAGTAGTGATATTTACTGTCAGTTTGTAGCTAAGAACTATCGCTAGTAAAAAAAGTCCCCTAGGAACCCATGGTGGTTCATCTTACCTATCTGCCAAAAATTGGTGTGTCATCTTACATATCTGCCAAAAACTGTTTCACACCACACAATTGCTTTCGTTCTACTAATGATCTTCTTGACTCTTGAGGTATGTAATATCTTTTCTCATCTGATTATTGAATTTAAGTGAGCATATGGAGAGTTTGTAAATTATCATAGGTACTCCCTCCGTTTTTTAATATATGACGTTTAGGACATGCAAATTAGTTCATTTTTGAACTATCTTGCTTGTCCTGAACGTCATATATTAAAGAAGTAAAGAACGGTGATAGTATGTATGTAATGTATAGAGCTATCCATCCGGTTATATTTGATGAAATAATACTCCATGCCCCCATCACAATAAATAGTTATTTGTTCACAGAGTCACCGGACAAATTTAAATAATAATACACAGCTTAACTATGGTCAAGTGCACACATTCCATGGTCACATACATTACAATGATCTACATGAAAATCTAAATGTAAAGTCTTCCGGGCTGCTTACGTTAAAAAAAATCATGTATATCCTTCTTTAGCTTATTCCAACTCCTCCCTCTTGCTTTCTTCAGTTCATCCTTGGTATTGTGTCATACTTCTGCAAGACATTTGGGCCAATCTTGTTCCCAAGCATTGGCATCTCTTTCTTCCATTTTCTGCTTCCTCAGCAGCTTCAACATATATTGCCACAAAGCTAAATTGTACTTAGATTTATTTCTACAATATCGTCGAGTTCTCTTGTGTTCCTAGATCCTAAATCTTCTGTCCACACATGGATTGGACCAAATGTGGGACTTAATGAACTGTCAATCCTTACAAACACATAGTTCCTAATAATAATGGCTTACGGCATAAAACATATGCCAGTGGAGTTATGATTTGCTTGTACTTCCCATCTATGTTGATTTCTTGTAGCAAGACATACACAGATCAGAAGAAAATAGCATGTCCAGCAATGAGAATACATAATTATATAACAGTAAATATATATGGTAGTTGTAATATTGGTCGATATATGAACGACGAACATGATGAGAAACCACAAGCTAATTAACACGGACTGTCATACATATATTATTAGGAACACAGCGATACTAGTTCATTGCATTATGTGTCGCAATGAATTACTCATATAGTCCTGTATTAGGATATCAAATACCATAGATAACAACTAGTTTCTAATACCCCCTATCCATGTCCATCCACTGCTCAGGGAGAAAATATCCTTGCTGATTGCCAGTCCAGGCCATCTGGCTTCCAGCCCCCTCCAGTGCTAGAGTTGTAGCCCCCATTTGGTGGCCAGCCCATGTAGTAGCGTGGCTGCTGCTTGCCTGATCAGCACCGTACAGGAAGGGTGTCCAAACCTTTGCAAAGTTGTTCATGGTGGCAAGCTGCCTGCCAGCCCCATAGAAGTTAGGGTTATTTGCACCACTAGCAAAGGTCAGCGCCTCCCAGTTGGAAGAGTTGTTCGACACCCAAGGTTCAGCATCGTAGAGGCCAACATCATTAATACTGTAGCGTTGCTTCCCGGAGGTGCGCTCCTGCCTACGGAAATACTTCTGCGCATGGCTGGAGACCTGCACTGGTGTCTTGGTGGTGACGAAGTCCCTTGAGATGTCCTTCCATTTGCCGCGGCCGTACTCACGTAGGCCACAAAGGAACTGCCTGCGTGAGAAATATTTATGAGTTTAGGATGAAATAGTGACATAATGACTAGATCTTTCATATCATAATCTCAAGATCACTAAAAACAAAATCAGATCTCAGAACCTGATCATAATCAATACCTCACACCACATGATTGATAAGCTTTTCTAATCCACAAAGTATGAGCTACGAATTTTCCAAAATATTTGAAATATAAGTATGCGCGAGGTTCAACTTATATGTAAAAGAAATATTAACCTGTGCTCCTCTATGGTCCAAAACCTCCCCTTCTGCTGCCTCTGCTGCTGAGGAATGATTACTTGGTTCTGAGGAGCTTCAATCACCATTCCCATAGGAATCTCAGCAGGGTTGTCACTCACCAAGTTATTGGTTACCAGCACAGATTGGTTTCCACTCTGTGCGTAACTAATCATCTCCACCACGAGCTCAACATACAAATCAATTACCTGATGCCTCTCCTTCAAGGGGAACCATGCCTGGATGTCATTCACAATGTCATTGTGTTTCTTGTTCTTGTCATCAGCATAGTTGTTGTTGGCATTGTGACTAGCAATGAGTGATTTCACCATCTTGATATCAGAGTCACTCCACTCAGCATTGATCTTAGGATCCATGTGTTGTGGGTTGCGTACGTCCCCCTACACAATAGTTGGTAGCTAGTAAGAACTATACGAATAGGACGGGCGCTATTGGAATGAGGAGAACAGCAACCATACGGCCTTGTATTTATAGGCCTTGTAGAGAATCCAATTGTCATATTCTCAATTAATTGTCTGAGTTACTTTTTGGGAGTCAAACAATGATATATCTTAATGATAAGTTAAAGATATCGATTCAATTATTTTAAAATGATAAGTTACAGATAGCATATCTCAATGATATAATGTAGTTATGACACATATCTTTGAGATCACACGTGTGATAATGCACATGCAACAATTGTACAAACCTTGGCATGCACAAAGACCTCTCGCAGGCTATAATGAATATGTACACGCGTACATACTGTTTTGTGCAACCCATATATAGCCGGTTTTGTACGTATCTGTAGGCTAAAAGGTGTGGATTTACATTGCCATGCAAAACCATTGACACGATTCTGGAGCACATAGGATTGCAAAACCAATATATGGTTTGGCAAGTTGACTCCATCATCAGTGGTGCAGCAGTTTCATAATTGAACGCTTAACCGCATGATATAAGTCTTTCCTTGTACTGTGTGATATGACACTACTTAATTTTTTTTAAGACGTGCAAAACACGTTTTTCATTAAGAGAGGAGAAAAAAAGTTTGCCGGTTTAGATTACAACAAGGCACATGACCCAACGAAAAGATAGCAAAAGGTTTACACCGCCCTCACCGGGCGAACACCTAACAGTCTAGCGAGTGGAAGAAAGCCCGCGCGCGCCCAAGACCTAGCCTCATCTAGGATCGTCGGAACGAGCGCCACCGGCATGAGAGCTTCTTTGTCATGAACGTGCCTGTTCCGCTCCCTCCAAAGCGACCAGCCAGACGAAGGAGTCGAAGCCTTTCCTCCGCGCCTTAGCGACCTGTTTCCTGACGGAGCACCACCACTCTGCGAACCTCACCGGGCGATCCGGAGCCAGGTTTTGAAGGAGAATATGCCTGAGTGCCAAGAACCAGGCCTCTCTAGAGAAGACACAGTCCACAATCAGGTGGTCCAACGTTTCGGATTCCTGAGCGCAGAGCGCGCAGGTGTTCGAATCCCTTAGCCCGTGACGGTGGAGTTGGTCAGAGGTCCAGCAACGGCCGTGCAAGACCAGCCAGGCGAAGAACTTGCACTTCCCTGGCATGTGAACCTTCCAGATCTGGCGCGCTCCGAGGATCTCCACGCGACCAAGAAAGAGGGCGGAGTAGGCCGAAGCCGAGGAGTAAACTCCGCTAGGCGACCACTTCCAGATGAACCGGTCAGGCTCCGACGTGAGCCTGACCTCCTGCACTAGGTCCCAGATGATAAGGTACTGCAAGACCACCTGCACGGTCCGGGCGTGGGTGACATCCGCGACCCAACGAATCCCGGCCGCCCCCACCTGCAGGGCCTCAACGACAGTGCGGGACCGACGCACCCTCGGCGAGACCGCGACCCAGAGGTTGGGTGCCAAGGACTTGACGGAGCACCCGGAGATCTAGCTGTCCTCCCAGAAGAGTGCGCGGGTACCGTCCCTAACCTCCACAGAGATGGAGGCGTTGAAGAAGGCCTCAGTGGCCTGGTCAACAGGGAAACAGAACGCCGCCCACGTCCTGTCCGGGTCAGTCCTCGCCAGCCAGAGCCAACGGAGGCGCAACACCGTACCAAAGACACGGAGGTTGGGCAGGCCGAGTCCCCCGCAGCGTGTGGGGCATGTGACATTCACCCAAGCGACCAGACAGCGACCGCCTGAGGCCACCTCTGTGCCGGACCAGAGGAAGCCACGGATGAGAGTTTCGACCGCGCATAGCGCCCAAGGGGAGATGGAGATCGCCATCGAAATATGAACCGGGATGGCAGAGAGGGTGGATTTGGCGAGGAGGAGACGACCACTGCGGCTCAATAGTCTACCCTGCCAAGGAGGCAGGCGCCTGGCGACCTTATCAACCAGTGGCTGCAAAGCCGCCTTGGGTAGTCTTTTGATAGAAAGGGGTACCCCAAGGTAGTTGCAAGGGAAGTCAGCGATGGTGCACGGGAGGATAGAGCGGACCAAAGACAAGTGATCCTCGGAGCAGTTTATGGGGAAGACCTGGCTCTTGGTGTAGTTTGCCGTCAAGCCAGCCGCGCTCTCGAAGAGCGACAACACCGCCTTGACGACCCGCAGATCGAGCTCGACCGGAGAGAAGAAGGCGACCACATCGTCTGCGTAGAGAGAGGCGCGAAAGCGGATGCTCCTCCCTAGATCTAGAAGGAGACCACGGGATTCCGCCTTGCGGAAGAGGGCATGGAAGTATTTCATGACCAGCACGAAAAGCATGGGGAGAGGGGGTCTCCCTGGCGCAGGCTTCGACCGTGGCAGATCCGCTGCCCAGGAGCATCATTAAGCAAAACTCTGGTGCTAGCAGTGGACAGAATAACCGAGATCCAATTGGTCCACCTGCGTGGGCAGCCGACTGCCGAAAGGAGCTCGAGAAGAAAGACCTAGCCGACCGAGTCGAAGGCTTTGGCTAGATCAATCTTGAACATGATCATAGGAAGCTTTCGACAAGAGAGCGTTCTCGCCGTGCCACTACTTAATATTTACGTCTAATATATGAATGTGTTTTGCAGCTTTTCCTCCCGTTTCTGCTGTCCTGTTTTCGATTTCCCGGTGCGTGAACCGATTCATCTGATCTTCCTTGTGAATCGGATAAAACATTGGACAAGAAAAAAAAAAGAATCGATTCTCTATATCTGGATGCACCATCCTGACTCGGCCTCCTCCTCTAGTCACGAGCACTCGCGGGCAGAGGACACAAAACGTGCAAGGAAATCCTATATATGCGCTGATGATGTCATCTTCTGCCTTGAGGTCGCGCAGGACTCACGGTCGCTCTCTCCCGAGGAGATCTCTTTGCGGCGGTTTCTCAAACTACGCTACCTAGGCCTGACCTCGCTGCAGCGAACGATCACTCGGCAACAGTCCAGCCTCAGGTGGCTGCGTGAGGGGACGCCAGCACTAAACTTTTCCACCTACATGCCAACCACCGTAGGAGGAAAAATTTCATCCCCTCCCTTCTGGTCGGTGGTCGTTCAGTTTTTCGGGAAGAGGACAAGGCTTCGGCAGCCTTTGACTACTTCGACCGTATTCTGGGCGCCCATCATGAGCGTTCCTGCGCCCTTGATTTTGAGGAGTTGGGACTCCCGCGGATGGACCTTGAGGACCTCGCTCTCCCTTTCTCGGAGGCCGAGGTTTGGGAGGTGATCAAGGACCTCCCACTGGACAAGGCCCCTGGCCCGGATGGTTTCACGGGTCGCTTCTACTGATCTTACTGGTCGATCACCAGGGGCGATGTATTGCGGGCGTTCAACGCCCTCTCTGACATGGACTTCCGCAGCTTCCACCACCTGAACGGTGCCCTACTCACCCTCTTGCCAAAAAAACCAGACCCGGTCGCTCTTTCAGATTACCGGCCCATCAGTCTAATCCATAGCTTTCGGAAAATTTTCTCCAAAGCGGCCGCCAATCGCTTCGCCCCGCACCTCTCTTCTCTAATCTCGCCCAACCAAAGTGCCTTCATCAAAGGTCGCCTCATCCACGACAACTTCCACTACGTCCTTGGCACGGCGAGAGCGCTTTCTAGTCGAAAGCTTCCTAGGATCATGTTCAAAATTGATCTAGCGAAAGATTTCGACTCGGTCGGCTGGGTTTTTCTCCTTGAGCTCCTCTCGGCTGTCGGCTGCCCTCGCAGATGGACCGACTGGATCTCAGTCATTCTGTCCACCGCCAGCACCAGGGTTTTGCTTAACGGGGCCCTTGCCACGGGCGAGGCCTGCGTCAGGGCGATCCCCTTTCCCCCATGCTCTTTGTGCTGGTCATGGAATGCTTTCATGCCCTCTTCCGCAAGGCAGAATCCCGTGGTCTCCTTCTAGATCTAGGGAGGAGTATCCGTTTTCGCGCCTCTCTCTACGCTGACGATGTGGTCGCTTTCTTCTCTCCGGTCGAGCTAGATCTGCAGGTTGTCAAGGCGGTTTTGTCGCTTTTCGAAAGCGCGGCCGGCTTGGTGGCAAACTACACCAAAAGCCAGGTCTACCCCATCAACTGCTCTGAGGGGCACCTGTCTCTGGTCCGATCCATTCTCTCCTGCACGATCGCCGACTTCCCTTGCACCTACCTCGGGGTCCCTCTTTCTATCAAGAGGCTACCCAAAGCGGCGATGCAGCCGTTGGTCGATAAGGTCGCTAGGCGCCTGCCCCCCTGGCAGGGCAGACTGTTGAGCCGCAGTGGCCGCCTCATGCTTGCCAAATCCACGCTCTCGGCCATCCCGGTTCACATTTCGATGGCGATTTCCATCTCCCCCTGGGCACTGCGCGCGGTCGAAACCCTTATCCGTGGCTTCCTCTTGTCCGGCACAGAGGTGGCCTCGGGCGGTCGCTGTCTGGTCGCTTGGGTGAACGTCACCTGCCCCACTCACTACGGTGGACTCAGCCTGCCCAACCTTCGTGTCTTTGGCACCGCGCTGCGCCTACATTGGTTGTGGCTGGCAAGGACTGACCCGGACAGGACTTGGGCGGCGTTCCGCTTCCCCTTGGACAAGGCCACCCAGGCTTTCTTCAACGCCTCCATTTCCGTGGAGGTGGGGGACGGTACCCGGGCGCTTTTCTGGGAAGACAGCTAGCTCTCCGGATGCTCCATCAAATCCCTTGCACCAAACCTCTGGGCCGCGGTCTCGCCTAGGGTGCGTCGGGCCCGCACTGTCACTGAGGCCTTCCAGACCGGGGCGGCCGGGATCCGTTGGGTCGCTGACGTAACCCACGCCCGGACTGTGCAGGTGGTCTTGCAGTACCTTGTCATCTGGGACCTACTGCAGGAGGTCAGCCTCACGTCCGAGCCTGACCGGTTCATCTGGAAATGGTTGCCTAGCGGAGTCTACTCCTCGGCTTCAGCCTACTCCGCCCTATTTCTTGGTCGCGTCGACATCCTCGGGGCACGCCAGATCTGGAAGGTTCACATGCCGGGGAAGTGCAAGTTCTTTGCTTGGCTGGTGTTGCACGGCCGCTGCTGGACGTCGAACCGGCTGCACCGTCACATGCTTAGGGACTCGGACACTTGTGTGCTGTGCTCCCAGGAACCCGAAACGCTGGACCATCTGACGGTGGACTGTGTCTTCTCTAGAGAGACCTGGCATATGGCCCTCAGACATATTCTCCTTCAGGACCTGGCTCCGGATCGCCCGGTGAAGTTCGCCGAGTGGTGGTGCTCCGCCAGGAAACAGGTCGCTAAGGCACGGAGGAAAGGTGTCGACTCCTTCGTCTGGTTGGTCGCTTGGTCGCTGTGGAAGGAACGGAACCGGCGCGTTCACGACAAGGAAGCTCTCATGCCGGTGACGCTTGTTCCGGCAATCCTGGAGGAGGCTAGGGCTTGGGCGCGTGCGGGCTTCCTCCCGCTCGCTAGGCTGTTAGGTGTTCGCCCGATGCGGGCGGTGTAATGTTTTTCGTCCTCTCTTCTTTTTGTTAGGCCCCGTGCCTGTTGTATTCGAAAACAGATGTTTCTTCTCCTCTCTTAATGAAAAACGTGCTTTGCACGTCTTAAAAAATGTTATTTCTTGTACTTCGCAGCCAGCAGGTCTTCGTGGCTTGCTCCTATCACCCAAGCGAAGGAGGGGGACGAGAGGCAATTAACTGTAAGATCAGAGAAGGAAAAAGGATCCTTTCTTAAAAATAATCTAAGCTACACGGCGGACACGCCTGGTGATGCCAATGTGCTGTGGTGGAGCTACCTGGTCGGGTCCCGCGGCAAGCACACTATTCCTAGCGGTCATTGCTTGTCTTCGACGGGCAGAATGTGCCCAAGGTGGCCATACGTGGTCACCGTGCACAGGATGGACTTCTCGGCACCGACATGCATGGTGCAGGGTGGCTGCCCTCGGCGATGAAGGTGCTGCATACGTCCCTTCTCGGCGGAGACAGGGAGCCAGCAACTTCCTTATTTTGATTTCTCTAGATACATTTTTTTTGCTATGCACTTATATTAGATATATAGTCTAGATACATAAAAAATGTATCTAAAAAAGTCTAAACGACAAGTAATATAAAACGGAGGGAGTAGCAGCCTAGCACTCCAACTTTGGCATGGACTGTGCACCGCGTGCCGGCGATGGTGGTGCCCGGTGCCTAAGGTGTCACCTTCGGGGACAACATGTCCATGTGATCAACTTGGGAGTGGGAGGCAGGAGGTCTTCATCTATGATAGCAAATCTGGCAACAAATGCCATGTTGATCACACGCCTCAGCGTGCGTGGTATGTAGGCGTACTAAAAAATAGTAGTGTATTTATAATTCAGCATCTACTACTATCTGTGCTTCTTAGATTGAATCCATTAAGTCTCTCGCCATCACCAGGTGGAGGGGAGGAGCTCTGTTTTCACATTCTTTTCTCTTTACGTGTTGGTGGCATGTTGTACTTTTCCTTTTTATCATGCTTTGTTCTCTTCTGTTCTATCTGTACTTTGTTGTTTTACTGCTGGTTTTATCCTCTTCACTAGTGTAATTATACATTTATACACATGTCTCCATGCTACAATATATATTGGCCAGCTCTCTTGTGTTCCAAGATCCTAAATCTTTTCAACTTAACAGGTTGCCAATCCTTTTACATAAACATAGTTCCTAGTAATGACTTACAACATGAAACATATTGTCTGTGCAGTTATGATCATATACTTCTCATATTTGCTGAGTTCCTCTATATTATTTAGTCCTCGCATGAATTAATCAAACATGTCTTGCAACAAAATATACACAGATCAGAAGAAAATAACACATCTAGCAACAAGAATACACAATTGTGTAACAATAAGTATGGTAGTTGTAATTCATACAGATATTGTCAATATATGAACGACAGACATAATATAACAAGAAACCACAAATATGGTAAACAAGGATTGTCCTGCATATATTAGGACCACATAGATACTAGTTCATTGCATCGCAATGAGTTATAGATAGCCCTGTATAGAACAGCACCAACAAGATTTATCATGCAATGTATCTCCCTTCAACCAACTAGGTTGCCTTGCACTTGGCTGTTGGATCCATAGCTGATGGAGGTGCGCTCTAGCCTACGACGGAAGTACTTCTCTGCATGGCTGTACACCTGCACTGGTGTTTTGGTGATGACGAAGTCCCTGGAGATGTCATTCCATCTGCCAACACCATACCAGCGCAGACCAAGGAGAAACCGCCTGGAGAAATATTTGTGCATTTAGGATGGACCTTTTGATAATAATTCAGATCTTTCCCATCATAATCTCAAGATTACTAAAAAAAATCAGATCTAAGCAACCAACCTGATCAAAACCCAACACCACATGCTTAATAATAAGTGTTCTAAGCCACAAGAACTATGTGACATGAATTTTCCAAAACAGTTAACATCATGTGTATGCATGCATGAGGCTAAACTTATATTAAAAAAATATTAACCTATGCTCCTCTGTGGTCCAAAACCTCCCATTCTGGTGCATCTCTTGCTGTGGAATGATTACTTGAGTATGAGACACTTGTTGCACCATCTTGAAGGCACTCCACTCACCATTGAGCCTGGGATCCATGGGTTGTTTGGTTGAGTACGTCCTGCACAACAATTAGTAGGAAGAACTACAAATAGGGTTGTTGGAATGGGGGAATGGCAACCTTAAGGTTGGGTATTTATAGGCCTTGTAGTGAATCTCTTTGTCCTAGTCTCCATTAGTTGTATGAGTAACTTAGATAGTCAACAATAATTTCTTAATGATAAATTAAAGATATCAAGTGATGGATATCTATATATCTCAATTTTATTTTTAGGGAATATCTTGATTTTATTTTATATGTTGTTTGGGCACATCTCTCACACATATGATAGCACACATGCAACAAGTACACATCTTGGCACGAATATTTGGCAGCAAAAAGGCTGCTCTCTCGCAGGCCACAATGACATGTATGTAGTATTAATTACATACATATGCAACATAAAGTACAAATGAACAAATATAATATTGGTGCAGTCTATCTAGTTTGTATCTAGGGACATGTGGATATGCATGTCTATTTTGACTTTTGAAGGTCAAATGTGTGGTTGTACATGGCCATACCATCACTTGCCACCGTTCTCGAGCACATTGGATTGCAAAATATGATGCTTGGGTTGGCTGTTGATTCCATTAATTAGTGGTAAAGTTTCACAACTGCAATTCTTACCACATGATAGGCGTATCTCTTTCTGATATAACATATTATTATTTTATCCATTGTTGCTACATAAAATATTTTGAACTATTCAAATCCGATAAACATACACAAATCTTTTCTTGTGATGTGGTACTTAAGTTTTGTATGAGTTATGTAGCTTGAGAGTGAAGTTAACTTTTCACAATTGAGATAGTTAGTATATGTACTATGGTCTAGGTATTACTGCTTGATGGTTTTTTGGTATTTTATCTTTCATTGAGAGGGTGTTCTTTAGATAATACAAGAAACAACTGCGCAAATCATTAGTTGGTTTTGGAGATCATCGGATGATAGGAAACCATGTTTGAATTAGCTAGTATTAGGGGGTGCTTGGATCCAAGGGACTAAATTTAGTCTGACTAAAATTAGTCTATTTGAGGGGCTAAAGTTCCAAGCACCCCTGACTAAAGAGAGGCTAAAACTAGTCTTGAGACTAAAATTTTTTAGTTAGGGGAACCCTACTAAACTTTGTTTTAGTTCTCTCTCTCTTCATTTAACCTCATAGAAATCTGTAGCATGCCCCATCTATTGGTGGGAGAGGGAGAAAAGGGCGAGAGGGAGAGAGATAATTAATGCTCATTTACTACATTTTAGTCTCTTTAGGATTTGGATCCAAACATAGGTGAGACTAGCAACTTTTAGCCTGACTAGTTTTAGTCATGGGACTAAAATGTATCCAAGCACCCTCTTAGATGACTCTATCCTTAGTACTCCCTCCATTCTCTTTCGATAGTCCTATTTTATCTTAGCACAATGACTAAGGAAAAATAATCCTACTTATCATCCATTTAAACATGTCATTAACTATTTCTCATAAACAAGTAATTCATTAATGTTCACATTTATTTCGTGATGCTCATGTGTAGCCAATCTCGCTTGGAAGAATGAAGAGTCACGCATTAAACCCAAGATAGTCATTAAGATGGATGGGTGGTTGGATTCAAATAATACTATCAAAAGAGATTTTTCAAATTTGAAAATAACCCTCTGTTTTCAAAGAGATAGTCATAAATCTCGCTTGGAAGAATGAAGGGTCACACATTAATGAACAATGCAAGCACATGATATATACTCCCTCCGTTTTTTATGTAGGGCACGCGGGGAGCTACTCTAGAGACCAAGGCGAGCTCAGGAGGCAGGCGCTATCATTAATTGTCAGCTTCGGTTTTATCGCTGACAGTGGCCTTGCCTGGAGTTTTTGCATGAAGCCATGCATGTGTCGCTTGGTTTCCATTGTTTTGCAACTGAAAACAAACTACCCTGCTCGCATGCAGGTGCCTGTGGGACCAAGTATTAATCATGATTTAATGCTTCATCAGTTACCGAGTGGATGGCAACGATTGTTTCAAGAGCACGACCTATATACATCAAAAATCAGAAAAGCTCACACGCCCTATAAAACAAAACAGAGGGAGTATGTCTTTAACATGATCAATAACTGAACAGATCCCGTATCCATATCATCTCTTTATTATGGTACTTACTTATTCATTTTGTATTTTGTACATATATATTAAGAGCTTGAGAGTGAATGCTAGCTTTGACAATGTGTAGTTAGTAGAACTGTATATAATTATTGTGTAAATGTTCCCTAAAAAATTATGGTATAAATATAATTCTTACTATAAGGTTTTGGGAATTTTGTTTCTCAAGAGTTCATTCTAGCTGCCGCCCGTCTAAGAAGACACAAGTGTGGCGCATTAAAGACCCCCGGCCGCCTCCCTTGAAGACACTTGACCCCTCGTCTTCCTCCGAAGCCTCACCTGTTTCTGTTCTATTATTCTGTACTTTGCTATTTTACTGCTGGTTTTATCCTCTTCACTAGTGTAATTATACATTTATACACATGTCTCCATGCTACAATATATATTGGCCAGCTCTCTTGTGTTCCAAGATCCTAAATCTTTTCAACTTAACAGGTTGCCAATCCTTTTACATAAACATAGTTCCTAGTAATGACTTACAACATGAAACATATTGTCTGTGCAGTTATGATCATATACTTCTCATATTTGTTGATTTCCTCTATATTATTTAGTCCTCGCATGAATTAATCAAACATGTCTTGCAACAAAATATACACAGATCAGAAGAAAATAACACATCTAGCAACAAGAATACACAATTGTATAACAATAAGTATGGTAGTTGTAATTCATACGGATATTGTCAATATATGAACGACAGACATAATATAACAAGAAACCACAAATATGGTAAACAAGGATTGTCCTGCATATATTAGGACCACATAGATACTAGTTCATTGCATCACAATGAGTTATAGATAGCCCTGTATAGAACAGCACCAACAAGATTTATCATGCAATGTATCTCCCTTCAGCCTACTAGGTTGCCTTGCACCTGGCTGTTGGATCCATAACTGATGGAGGTGCGCTCTAGCCTATGACGGAAGTACTTCTCTGCATGGCTGTACACCTGCACTGGTGTTTTGGTGATGACGAAGTCCCTGGAGATGTCATTCCATCTGCCAACACCATACCAGCGCAAACCAAGGAGAAACCGCCTGGAGAAATATTTGTGCATTTAGGATGGACCTTTTGATAATAATTCAGATCTTTCCCATCATAATATCAAGATTACTAAAAAAAATCAGATCTAAGCAACCAACCTAATCAAAACCCAACACCACATGCTTATTAATAAGTGTTCTAAGCCACAAAAAATATGTGACATGAATTTTCCAAAATAGTTAACATCATGTGTATGCATGCATGAGGCTAAACTTATATCTAAAAAAAATATTAACCTATGCTCCTCTGTGGTCTAAAACCTCCCATTCTGGTGCATCTCTTGCTGTGGAATGATTACTTGAGTATGAGACACTTGTTGCACCATCTCGAAGGCACTCCACTCACCATTGAGCCTGGGATCCATGGGTTGTTTGGTTGAGTACGTCCTACACAACAATTAGTAGGAAGAACTACAAATATGATTGTTGGAATGGGGGAATGGCAACCTTAAGGCTGGGTGTTTATAGGCCTTGTAGTGAATCTCTTTGTCCTAGTCTCCATTAATTGTATGAGTAACTTTGATAGTCAACAATAATTTCTTAATGATAAATTAAAGATATCAAGTGATGGATATCCATATATCTCAATTTTATTTTTAGGGAATATCTCAATTTTATTATATATGCTGTTCGGGCACATCTCTCACACATATGATAGCACACAGGCAACAAGTACACACCTTGGCACGAATATTTGGGAGCAAAAAGGCTGCTCTCTCGCAGGCCACAATGACATGTATGTAGTATTAATTACATACATATGCACAGGAGTGGACATAAAGTACAAATGGACAAATATAATATTGGTGCAACCTATCTAGTTTGTATCTAGGGACATGTGGATACGCATGTCTATTTTGACTTTTTAAGGTCAAATGTGTGGTTGTACATGGCCATACCATCACTTGCCACCGTTCTCGAGCACATAGGATTGCAAAATATGATGCTTGGGTTGGCTGTTGATTCCATTAATTAGTGGTGAAGTTTCACAACTGCAATTCTTAGCCACATGATAGGCATATGTCTTTCTGATATAATGTATTATTATTTTATCTATTGTTGCTACATAAAATATTTTGAACTATTCAAATCTGATAAACATACACAAATCTTTTCTTGTGATATGGTACTTAAGTTTTGTCTGAGTTATGTAGCTTGAGAGTGAAGTTAACTTTTCACAGTTGAGATAGTATATGTACTATGGTCTAGGTATTACTGCATGATGGTTTTTTGGTATTTTATCTTTCATTGAGAGGGTGTTCTTTAGATAATGCAAGAAACAACTGTGCAAATCATTAGTTGGTTTTGGAGATCATAGGATGATATGAAACCATGTCTGGATTAGCTAGTATCAGATGACTCTATCCTTAGTACTCCCTCCATTCTCTTTTGATAGTCCTATTTCATCTTGGCACAATGACCAAGGAAAAATAATCCTACTTGTCATCCATTTAAACATGCCATTAACTATTTCTCGTAAACAAGTAATTCATTAATATTCATATTTATTTCGTGATGCTCATGTGTAGCTAATCTCGCTTGGAAGAATGAAGGGTCACGCGTTAAACCCGAGATAGTCATTAAAAGGATGGGTGGTTGGATTGAAATAATACTATCAAAAGAGATTTTTCAAATTTGAAAATAACCCTCTGTTTCCAAAGGGATAGTCATAAATCTTGCTTGGAAGAATGAAGGGTCACACGTTAATGAACAATGCAAGCACATGATATATAATCTCTCCGTTTTTTATCTAGGGCACGCGGGGAGCTACTTTAGAGACCAAGCCGAGCTCAGGAGGTAGGCGCTATCATTAATTGCCATCTTCGGTTTTATTGCTGACGGAGGCCTTGCCTGGAGTTTTTGCACGAAGCCGTGCATGTGTCGCTTGGTTTCCATTGTTTTGCAACTGAAAACAAACTACCCCGCTTGCATGCAGGTGCTTGTGGGACCAAGTATTAATCACGATTTAATGCTTCATCAGTTACCGAGTGGATGGGCAACGATTGTTTCGAGAGCACGCCCTATATACATAAAAAATCAGAAAAGCTCATACGCCCTATAAAACAAAACAGAGGGAGTATGTCTTTAACATGATCAATAACTAATCAGATCCCATATCCATATCATCTCTTTATTATGGTACTTACTTATTCATTTTGTATTTTGTACATATATATTAAGAGCTTGAGAATGAATGTTAGCTTTGACAATGTGTAGTTAGTAGAACTGTATGTAATTATTGTGTAAATGTCCCCTAAAAAATTATGGTATAAATATAATTCTTACTATAAGGTTTTGGGATTCTTGTTTCTCAAGAGTTCATTCTAGCCGCCGCCCGTCTAAGAAGACACAGGTGTGGCGCATTAAAGACCCCCGGCCACCGCCCTTGAAGACACCTGACCCCTCGTCTTCCTCAGAAGCCTCACCTGTTTCTACCGATGACTCACCTTTGCCTCCCCTGCCGCCGACGCTTCACCCCATGGCCAACTTTGCTATCGATCCTCGCCTCCACCTCTCGCTGGACTTCACTTTGGCTTGGCATGTTCTACCCTACGTGCCTCTTGCTCGACCTAGAGTGTGTCCTGCTCTTAACTTGGAGAGCACCAATGAAGATTTGGTGATCGCACTATTCACTCCGCTAGTCGCCAAGGAAGACTCCGTCCCCATGGCACGAGCCCTCCATCAGTTCCTTCTTGATTAAGGTGTCCGGGCACCGGAGATCCAACCTTGTCCCATTGGTGATGTGTATGTTCGCTTCACCTCCCCTCTGGAGCGGGATCGCTTCCTGTTTGATGCTCCTCGTCAGATTGGTTAGTATCATGTTCACTTCATTAAGCATGATGAGGGTGTCAACTTTAGATCGGTTCATATGGATAGAGAAGTCTAGTTAATGCTGATGTGCTACCCAACCGATGCTCGGTCTTTGTCCCTGATTGGTAAAGCAGTTTGTGGTTTTTCTCACCTCTTGCATGTTCATCCTTCAGTGACGGTCGCTCGTGTTATTATGAAAGCCTTGGTCATCAATAGAGAGCAGGACATACCAGATCACCGACTACTGCTTCTTTGAGCTCCTCTGCAGCAATGGGTGAAGTTGAACATGCCCCGACTGATCAAGCAGAAAATCATGTTGCTGCCAATCCTGTTGTTGATGTTCCATTTGCTACTCCAATTGAAGCCCCTGTTGAAACTCCAGCCAATGCGCCTACTGATGTGCCAATCCCAGCCAATGTGCATGTTCTCCTACCAACAATTCAGCAGAATGTTCAATCAGAGATGAATGATCTGGACTTATCTCCTGTAGCTAGAGAGTTTCAAGCTTTAGGTGGCATCTCTAGGACCCAGGCGCCTGACATTGCCACTTCTTCCTCTCTGGTTCCACCGAGGGAAGTTCTGTCTAAGGTGATTGATCTTTCTATGCTTTTCCCTTCAGGGCTCCTTTCAATTCCTTTGCCAATGTCAATCATCTAGTCATTGATCTTGCCTCCCTAGTTCCTTCTCATTTTACAAATTCTGATACTCTTTGGCATTTGGCCAAAATCTTGGTTGATCCTATGGATCTTGGGGAATAGGCTCAATCTGCTGGTGAACAGGTTCTCTCTAATGATGCTGAGGTGGTGATCCTGGATAAGCCGCCAACACCCAAGGCTCCATGCAAGTGTCGCACCAAGAGGCCGAGGAGCCCCATGGATGTCAAGTTCCTTCGCAAGAGTGGGAGGATCAGCAAGAACTTGAGGGGCTTCAAGTCTCATAAGGATGTTGATGCGGCTGATCTTGCCGAGGAGGAGGTGGAGCCAATGGCACTTGATGAAGAAGAGGTTCCTAAAGCTGAGCCACTTGCCATAATCCCTGCAGAAGAACATCCTCATGTTGCTTTGACTTATCAGGGTGTGGGTGGTACTGATACCACAGCGCCACACCTGCCTCCTGATGTTCTTCAAGCCATTAGCATTGGCTTCCTCAAGATGCACCCTGAGGTTGTCTCTTGCTGCTCTCCTTGCGTCTGATGATGAATAAGTGTAATAGGGATAGTGTTAGGTGCTTTGTCATGTTAGCACCGTCATGCTTTTGGACTGCCTGTGGCTGTGAACCTCTTTCTCTATATGTGTCTCGACATGTTTATGTTTATGGTACTCTAGTGGTAATGAAGTGGTCTTTATCTCTCTATCCTACTTATTGGCTAGCTCTGATCCTGCTCCTGTTTGCATTTTATGATCTCCACCTGATGTTTTCCTCATTTATGCACTTGAAGATGTTGTCTATCCACATCTTGTTTTCAAATGAGTCGGAACATTAGTAACAGATCTTGGAGTATTCTTTCTTGGAACATTAGAGGCATTAACTCTCAGACCAAATGGGATCACATAAGGAACAAAATTACCGAAAGCTCTGTTGGTATAGTCTGCTTACAGGAAACAAAGAGAGAGGTCTTTGATCATGCCTTCCTGTCCAATTTTTTCCTAGGCATCTTAATAAATTTGCTTATGTTCCTTCGATTGGTGCTTCTGGTAGCCTTTTAGTTGGAATGGCAACAACTTTCAGGGTGATGTGGTTCATGTGTCCAGTTATGCCATAACTTTAAAATTCACTTCTCTGATGTTAGTTGCTCACTTTCATCTCAGTAATGTTTATGGACCTTGTGAAATCTTCTGAAAAGGTTGCCTTCATTAACTGTTTGTATAATTTTGATACTTCTGCTATGGATGATTAGATACATGTGGGAGATTTTAACTTAATCATATCTCCTGATGACAGAAATAAACCTGGAGGGAGTGTTTCAAATATGTTCCTTTTTAATTATTTGATCTAGTAGCTGGATTTTGTGGACATTCCTTTTGAGGGAAATAAATTTACTTGGAGTAATATGCAGGATGACCCACTCTTGGAAAAACTAGACTGGGTATTCACCTCCTCTGCTTGAGCTCTTTCTTACCCAGCAACATGTGTCAAGCCACTTTCAAGGCCCATCTCTAATCATGTTCCTTATGTGGTTCAAATGGACTCTCACACCCCTAGAGCTTCCATTTTTCAGTTTGAAAATTACTAGGCTGATTTTCCTGGTTTTTTTGACATTGTGAAGGAGCACTAGAATTCCAATCCTTTTTTTGCAAACATGGCTAAGGCAATCAATGGTAAGTTCAAACAACTTTGGAGAGGCCTTAAAAAGTGGAGCAGAGAACTGCCACAACTCAATAAGCTTATAAATAATTGCAGCTGGGTCCTGGCATTTTTAGATGGGCTAGAAGATCAGAGAATCTTAAGTGTTGCAGAATCGAATTTCAAGAAAATAGTTAAGAAGCACTATCAGAAACTTTTGGAGGCCAAAAGGATTTACTGGAAGCAGATATCTACAGTAAGATGGGTTAAATTTGGGGATGAAAATTCAAAATTTCAAGCTATGGCTACACATTATTTCAGAAGAAATTCTATTCCCTCACTTACTGCAACTGATGGCACCATTGTTATTGATCATGATCTCAAAGCTGGCCTTCTATGGTCTTCTTTCAAAGATAGACTTGGCATATCTGAATTTAGAGAAATGGTTTTTGACCAAGAGCCCTCATCTCTGCTTTTCCTCTACCCGTGTTAGATGAGCCTTTCACAAAGGAGGAAATTGATGCAGCAGTTAAATGCTCTCTGATCATGCACCTGGACCTGATGGTTTTTAATGAGTTCTTCGTGAAGCATTGCTGTCAGATCATTGCAGAGGATTTTTATAGATTATGTGAGGGTTTCTGCAATGGCTCAGTTAATTTAGAGTGTATCAATGGTTCCTTCATCACTATTATACATAAAAAGGATACACCTCTATCTGTTAATGACTACATGCCTATCTCCCTGCTCAACTATTCCTTGAAGCTCATTACTAAAATTATCGCTAATAGGTTGCAGAAAGTCATTACTTCAGTAATACATGCTAACCAATATGGTTTTATAAAGGGTAGAACAATTCAAGACTGCCTCGCATGGGTTTTCAGTTCTTGCATATTTGTCATAAGAGTAAAAGAGAAATCCTCGTTGTCGAGTTGGATTTTGAAAAGGCCTTTTATAAAGTAGAGCATCAAGTTATCTTGGACATGTTTAAACACAAAGGGTTCTCTCAGAAATGGATACAATGGATTCAAATGATTCTTAGCTCAGGCTCATCCTCTGTTCTGTTAAATGGGGTGTCTGGTAAATCATTCAAATGCAAAAGAGGAGTTAGACAAGGTGGCCCTCTCTCGCCACTTCTGTTTGTCATGGTTGCTGATCTTCTACAATCAATTGTAAACAATGCTGCTCATACTGGACATCCACAACATCCCTTGGGTGACTCTTTTGGTGGCGATTACCCTATTGTGCAATATGCTGATGACACTCTGTTAATTATGCCTACTGAAGAGAGTCAACTCATTCACCTTCAACAATTACTTCATGATTTTGCAAGGTCAACTGGGCTGAGAGTCAACTTTTCAAAACCATCAATTGTCCCCATTAATGTTGATCCTGAAAAAACCTCCACTCTAGCTTGAGTTTTCTTAACAATTCAGTGGAAGAAACCCTTGTTCATCTCTTCTTCACTTGCTCCTTCAGCAGATGGTGTTGGAGATTTCTTAACATTACCTGGAACATGAACCTAGACCTTTTGGAGAGAGTAGTTGACGCAAGGTATTCCTTTGGGCTGAAAACTTCAGGGAACTATTGATCGTGGCATTATGGGCCATTTGGAAGCATAGGAATGATGTGATCTTAGTTGGTGTTAACCTTTCTCTGTGAAGGTGGAGGATGATCTTCAAGGAGTTGTTGCTTGTCTTGCATAGGGCCTAGCCCTCCTTGAAGATGGAGTTAGAGCAGTGGCTTTGTAATTTCACCTAAGGATATCTTTTTTGCTTTCTTTCTTATTTTGGATTCGTAATTCACACATGTACATATCTTTGTTTTTTTATATATATGAAAAAGAGTCAGTAGGGGCCTCCCCTACTATTTTCCTCAAAAAAGAGAGTTCATTCTAGCTAGGTGATCAAAGAATAATGTACATGAATAGTGTTTTTTGCACGGGATATTCTATGTGCATGCACGCAAGTTATTTTGTGAGTAATGTACTTCATATGTGCTACCTTAACAAGCATCTAACGAGGCTAGGAAAAAAGTATTTCTATGATTTTTGTGTTGTTATAGACCTATGACTAGTTTTAGCTGCAGCCCACACATCTCACCTTTTAAAGTTAATTTGTAGATGCTTTATGTTAGTTCACACCTTTGACTGAGAAATAAAGTTATTAATATGTAGTATATCTTCACTATATATTCACATATATATTTTTGTACTTTCCTAGAAATGTCAACCATTTTTAGTCATGTAGGTACATTCATTTGTCGTTGAAGAATAATCTTACATAGCAATCAATAGTCTCTTAAAGGCAGCATGTGTGTGTATAGATATATCTTTCTATTTAAAATTTAAACATTCATAATTAGTTTTCTTACTACATAAAAACAAAAAAAATTAACTGCTTAATTTTGTTGAATGTAGTGTCCCATTTTTGCATTTAACTTTTAACGTGAACGATCATATATCTACATAATCTGCTTGCCTATTTATTTATTTAACACCATATAGCACCGTACCGATGACGTGGAGGTGTTGGTATGCACGTGCTTCATGCTACGACTCTCATGATGACAAAATGGATCCTACGTGTCGCACACATAAACATCTACACGTAGCTGTTGTTACTGGAACTTTGCTTCAGATGTACTCCCTCTATCCCTTTATAGTTGTCGGTGGAAAACTGTGCCCTTGAGTGGTTCCTGGTTCCCGAGCATCTGTTAAAGCGGGATAGAGGGAGTAGCATCTAAAGGAGACCAAACACATCAATTTGTGCATAGAATCATAAGTACACACTAGTCACAGCAAAAAATGGACAAAAAAAGATCACCATGCTAGCTTGTTGTCTTTCAATAAATATAATTAAAAACAGCTATTTAATCATGGCACAACATGATTTATTTGTCATCTTTTGAGTGTGTAAGCACCACAAGTACGTCATACTAGTCACGACAAAATGGATGAGATACTGCCACGAACATCATGTGAGTTGCTGCCTTTCACCAACAAATGTCACGAACATCTTGCGGTGGACCGGTTAGAGTGTTGAACTCCACGAGTCGTTGAAACTCCGGTCCCAATCTGAATTCTGAGCACGACACCTTCTTAGAACAAAGCTCGAAGGAAGTTTCTCTCATGGTCGAGTCTCTGTTAATCGATTCCATTGGTAGCTGGAAAACTCATCTCTATCGTAGAAATGGAGTTGTTCCAAATTTTAATGATGCAACCTTAGAAAAAAACAGAAATGAAATTTAAAAAGGTAGCAGCTCACTTAGAAATAATAATGCATGGAAAAACAGATACAGGCTCCTAGTGAAAAAAAAAGGCAGCAATTTGCTCCTTCAGGAAACAACTACTCTAGTGAAAATAAGATAATACCGATCCTTGTATACAAGGAAAAAGAAATAATAGTTCAATTTAAATGAAAGTAGGCCCGGTAGAAATGATAACTTCAAACAGGGAGATAGCCCAATCAACATTTTGTAGCAACCAATCCCTTTGAGGAGAACAACTTAGTTGTGGTGTTACAAGTGTTGTGGTGTCCAGCTTACATGCTACACGATGGGGGGGGGGGGGGGGTGGGGGTAATTGAGTTGACCCTGAGCTAAGCCTTGCTATACCATTGAGATAGACATGGTCGACTTGCCTTTGAGCATGGCGATGTACTCGACTTACATGACCGGGTCCTCCGGTGAGCTTTTCCTCATCATCATCTTTTTTTGATGGTGATAACGTGCATAAAATTGTGGAATTCACATTGTACAAGATGGATTTCTCGGTGCCACATGGCGCATGGTGGGTAATATTGGTATTGATAGGGTATTTCTTCTAGGTGGGGATAGGATCGGACTTTTCAACTTTAGATCCTCATGCACAACCACTCTCGAGAACAATCTTTACGGCACTTCCATGCATCTACTTCTACTTATTGAATCAGTTGGCCATAACTGAGAACTATCTGCATGTCATCAACCAGGAGAATGGCACCGAGGAAGTGCAACAGCCATTCAAGGACAAGGGTTTCCAGTTCCGTTGCATTGACCATTCTTGCTGCACTCATGATCTAACAACATTAACATTTGAATATTTTTGTAATGGAGAAAACATACAAAACCTAGCTTATCTTAGCTATTGATTTTCTCCATCCAACCGTTGATTCATTACCTACCCTTCATTTATCTTACCATTGATTCAAAAATGAATGGTTCGGATAGTTTATGTGGTCACATACTCACATGCACATGTAAAATATTCATGTTTGTGTTGGAGGGACATAATAATGTAATCTCAAAACTTTATATCTACTTTATGTGGTCTCACTCTTTTTTATGGGCAAAACATTCTATGTAAAATCAAAGTATCTTAGACTGAGCTTTGTATTGACTAAATATAATCCTGTTTCTAAATATTGCATGAAGACTTGCGAGCAACATGGGATGGACCTTTTTGTTAACCAAAGGGGGGCCATTGCCCCCCTCCCAATACATGTTTCCACTAAAATGTAGACTAAGCCTCCCTCCCCCCTCTCTCTCTCTCACACACACACAATACACTTTTCCACTAAAATGAATAGTAAATTCACTATTTTACACTTCTAAAATACTAGGTTTTAGCACTCTACGGTTTGCAATGAGATTCATCATAGGAGCAAGTGTTAAACATAACGTGCACTTTGTGAGTTTGCATTATCACAATGTGGAAAAGAAGGTAAAATTCAATCGGTCCACAAATTTATTTTCTTGTGATTTTTGTACTTTGTTGAACTGCAACAAATATAGAAATTCATTAATATGTTTTTTTACTTTATTTTTGCAGGACATTTCCCGTGTTCAACAGGTTGTGTTCATCTCAAACTAACATCTCTTATTTTTGCATGGAACTTTTTTATGACCAGGAGGCGATCCCCAATACACTTTCCCACCAAAAATAAATAGTAAATTTGCTATTGTATACCTGTACAATAAGCTTTTTTAACACTCTATGACTTGCAATAAGAGACACCAGAGGAGCAAGTGTTGAACATAACGTGTACTATGTGAGTTTTCATTATCGCAATGTGGTTAAGGAGTTAAAATTAGAATGGTCCATAGATTTTATTTTTCTTATGATTTTCCTACTTTGTTGAACTACAGCAAATATAGAGATTATTAATAGTTTTTACTTTATTTTTTGCAGGATATTCCTCGTGTTCTACAAGTTGGACTTGGTTTTGAAAGAGCTAAAAAATGTTGTAAAGTCAACTTATAGGCATAAGTTACAAATTTTATTTCTTCTTCATCTCAAACGGTGTGTTGTCTGAGCATGCTGCCTATATTCAAAGAATCTTGACTTCAACTCTCTCTCTCTCCACCCTAAAACCTTGCCATAGGTAGAGAAGGTGAAGAGAAGATAATAAAAGAAAAGTTTTGGTCGATCCAAAGGGTGAGGTAAAACACAAGATTTCTAGTTGTACCCTCTACGTTCTCTTTAATTCGGAAACATAAGTTGTTCCAAATCGAATTTCTTTACAAAGATGATTTGTTTTGTCTTGTGGACCGCAGCAGCAAGTAATTTCGCATACCATAGATTTGAAACTATAATTCCAACTGGAAACGAAATCGAGGTAGCAACTCGGCGGTGATGTGATATCATAGCAACATGAATGAAATCCTGAAGGCCGGAGGCGATGGCTTGTCACTAGCTACTACTCTTTACGGGTGCACGTAGACACCGACGGCATCCAGCAGGGATCCGGACCTCCCGAAGAATCCAACGACGCGGCCGCCGTCGTGCACCGGGACGCTGAAGGGCGTTTGCGCCGGGTCGCCGAACGGGTCGTGCTTGCCGGCGTTGGTCACGAACGTGAGCGACCTCACGACGGTGTTGCTGCCGAACGGACCGATAGTCCCAGAGATCTCCTTGACGACCTCCCCCGCGCCGAACTTGACCTGCTTGCCATGCATCATCAAGAAATTAAAGAAAGAAAAATTGCTTACGATCGAGATGCGTACGTCGTGAATCGTGCGTGACGATGAGCAACAAGAAGTGTAGGTGGAAGTTGGAACGCGTACGTACCTTCACTACCGGAAACGGAGCCTCTGTCAAGAGCTCCAGGCGTTGCCGAGAGCGCTCTCGGCAGAGGTCCTCTTTGCCGAGAGCAACGGGGCCCGCGCTCGGCAGAGGACACGCCCACGGCGCAGCGATCCCTTTGCCGAGAGTTTGAGCCCCTGGCTCTCGGCAGAGAGAAAGCCCACGGCGCAGGATCTCTTTGCCGAGAGCCAGAGGGCCCAGGCTCTCGGCAAAGCGCGCAGCAGACGGCGCGTGGCCTGGCCGTTAGCCCCTGCCTCTCTTTGCCGAGAGCCAGAGGGCCCCGGCTCTCGGCAAAGAACTGACGCACGGCACCTCCCGCCTTTGCCTAGAGCCTCAGCTCTTTGCCGAGAGCTTTCTAGCCACTCACGGCAAAATGTTGAAGAAAACTTCACATTTTCCGCTTCAAACTTTTTCCTTACTTAACATACACTCATACAGAGTGCATATTCAAAATTGGCGTCATTTCGACTCTGTTTGCTATATTTAACAATTTTACTTCTTTCTTCGTAATTTTTTCGTATACGTCCGATATGAACTGCAAGTGCATGAAATCTTAGAGTAAAGTTGTTGGAAAAATGATATTCATATTCATGAGACATCTCTAACACTCTGCACATGAAATGAACCTAAGTTTCCGTCATTGGGTTCTCTGATCGTGATGAAGATCGTGAGGTAGAAAGGTTGTAAAATTGTATAAAATTCAAATCAAGTTTGAAAATCACGAATTTTGTCAAGCGCTCATGATATCATATGTTGAGTTTGTGGTAAAAATTTGAGAATGTTTTGAACACTTTAACACATACGCTGTTTAGAAACCGGAACATCTCACGAGAAGTTTCAAAGATTTTGAACTAATGTCACTAGATTTGGTCTCTTAGAGATATTTAATATTGAGTTTGCTATTTTTAAATAAAATTTGGTGTAAACAACCTGTGCCAAGAGGAAGGCTCTCGGTAAAGAGGGAGCTTTGCCGAGAAGACTCCCACGTGGCTCTCGGCACAGATTGAAGCGGGCCCCGCACGAGCAGCCGCTGCTGGGGCCGCATCGTCAGAGGCCCACCCTTTGCCGAGAGCCGGGCGACGTGGCTCTCGGCAAAGCTGGAGGTCGGGCCCACTGCCAAACGCGGCAGTTTGAATAACGCGCGCGCGTGGGCCCACCTCAAATCTTCACCGAGAGCCTAGATCCAGCGCTCTCGGCAAAGGATGAGGCGGGGCCCGCGAGCAAGCGCTTTGCCTGCCACGTCGTCAGACGCGATCCCTTTGCCGAGAGCCCAGCCACGTGGCTCTCGGCAAAGCTGGTGGCCGGGCCCGCTGCAGAGGACTGGTGGGCCTACTTTAACATCTCCGCCGAGAGCCTAGACCTAGAGCTCTCGGCGGCGCCTTTGCCGAGAGCTCTACATCTTGGCTCTCGACGAATCTTTAATTTTGGGCCCACACGCAGTGCCCCAGATACACACACTCACACACCGCCTGTGCCGCCACACCTCCAGCCCGCCGCCGCGCCACCCCGCCCGCCGCGCCGCGCCCGCCTGCCGCGCGGCTGCGCCCGCCGAGCCCGCCCGCCGCGTCGCGCCGCCGCAGCCTCTGCCCCCCACGCCGCCGCCCCTGCCCCCCACACCACCCACGCCGCCGCCCCTGCCCGCCCCGGCCCCCCACACCCCCTGTGCCGCGCACCCGCCGCGCCGCAGCCCCTACCCCCCCCGCCGCCGCAACTGCCCCCCACACCGCCCACGCCGCCGCCCCAGCCCCCCCCCGCCCCCCACACCCCCACCGCCGCCCCTGCCCCCCCACCGCAGCCAAGGTAATTTTGGTTAGTAATTTTAGTTAGAAAATTTAGGTAGTAATTTTGGTTAGTAATTTTAGTTAGAAAATTTAGGTAGTAATTTTAGTTAGAAATTTTAGTTAGAAATTTTAGATAGCAATGTATGTAGTGATATAGCAATGTAGGCATGAATTTTAGGTAGTAATTTTGGTTAGTAATTTTAGGTAGCAATGTATGTAGTGATATAGCAATGTAGGCAATTTGAAATACTAACTTGTAGCTTGAGCTACTATATTTAGAATAAGGGAGAAATTATGGATTGGACGAGCGGGAAATTAACAAAGTTATGTTTCGGTTAAAACTTTTTGATGCATGTCTTGGATCGGATGTTTGGATGAGTTACATGGATTTGAAATTACGTTTTACTTATAAGTCTCTAACAATTTTATAGGGAGAGGTGCCTCTGCCGCACTTATCACCGGGGCTGAAGGAGGAGTAGGTCGCGCCAACTCCTAGGTGAGGCTCGTGGCTTGGGCCACGACATGTGATTTGTCTGGCCATCGAGCCATTGGAAGAAAACTCGTGTGTAGCCCGGCCTTCGTGTCGTGGTTTTTGTTTTGCAGGTTTTGGAAACCTCACCGTACAGGGGAGGTGCTGCCGAAATTTTTATTTGACACTATTATGTTCATTTATTTCAGGTTCCCGTAGCTGCAGCCGCCCTCGCCCGCCACCGCTGAAGGAGGAGTAGGAGGTCGCGCCGCCCGCCCCTGTCTCGGAGTACTAGGTGAGCACGCGAAAAATGCTCTTGTTTTCATTTGAGGCCCACAATCAGCAGTATGCCTCCGTGCTTCAGTACATGCAGACTCTTGGTCACATGGTGGCGCCACAGGCGCAACTCCCTCCACTACCGCAGGTGTACTTGCCTCCAGTCCCTCAACCGGCTACTATTTCTCCAGTGAGCTACTTTCGAACCCTTCTCTTTTTGTTTCTCGTAGTGACCTACAATGACTTCATATAAATACTCAAAACCTTACATTCATGTTCTCATCGTGGTATACAACTTATAAATGTTAGCAAAACTTAGAATGACGTAGAATTCGAAAATTACTTGTACAAATGACTCGTATTATCATTTCTCACTTTAAATCCTACGCAGAATCTATCGGCGGCATCAAACGAGTGGTCGCCGCCAGTTCAGCGGAGTCCTTGGGGCGGGATGCAGTGGGTGCTGCCTGGCCCTCAGTACTCGTTTCGCCCTCAGCAGCCGCCTCACAGTTGGCCGGGGATGATGACACAGCCACAGGCGTCTGGGTGGGGGTCGTGGCCAGAGCAGCAGCCGGGGTCGAGTTCCCAGTCGCCACATGATGACGCGGCGAACTAGTGAGTTCGTGAACTACGCACCTTTTATTTGCATTTGGACATTTGTGAGTTGATGAACCTTTGTGACTACCACTTCGTGACTTGTACTGTATTTGGACTCGTTATTTGCATTTGTGGACTATGTGATGAATATTACCTGCCTGTGATGATTATTAACTGCCTGTGATGATTATAATATGCCTGTGATGAATATTAGCTGTCTGTGATGAATATTGTATATCTGTGATGATTTCTGTGATTTGTGGGCTGTTTTTAAAGCTGCTGGTAAATTAAAAAAAAGAAATAGGTTTTGCCGAGAGCTAAATCCATTGCTCTCGGCAAAGAGGCCGCTTTGCCGAGAGCTAAACACACTGCTGTCGGCAAAGGTGCGTGACGTGGCTGCCTGGGACGCTCCTTTGCCGAGAGCAGGAGCCACGTGGCTCTCGGCAAAGGAGCGTCTCGTGAGGCCATGCGCAGACCTCTGCCGAGAGCGGTGGTCCCCGGCTCTCGGCACAGGCGCCCTCTTTGCCGAGAGCAGGAGCCATGTGGCTCTCGGCAGAGCCGCGTGCCGTGGGACCCTGCACGGGCCTCTGCCGAGAGCGGTGGTCCCCAGCTCTCGGCACAGGCCGGCTCTTTGCCGAGAGCTCTGTGGCCCGGCTCTCGGCAAAGCGCCTGGGCCCCACGCGTAACGGCGTGACTCGGGAGACGGTGTGAAAGCCTCTACCGAGGGCCAGGTGGGCCTCTCGGCACATATTTGCCGAGAGGATATCCGCCGGCTCTCGGCAAAGCGGCCTTTGCCGGCCCAGCTGAGCCGAGAGCCCTTTGCCGAGAGTATCCTCTCAGCAGAGCCTCTGCCGAGAGGAAAGGGCCCTCTGCCGAGAGGATCCCTGCTCTCGGCAAAGCGCTCGAATCTGGTAGTGCTTGTGCTTGCGGCCGCCGGAGCCGCCCCACGGCCCCGCCTTGCGCAGCTTCCCGTCGACGCCGGCGTAGGTGAAGGAGATGGCGTCGACAGCTCCCTGGCAGCGGATGACGACGCTCTCGAGGCGGTGCGGCGCGACGCCGGCGGCGACGATGTCGTCGCGTGGGTCGCCGCCGCGGCCGCCCCACGGTCCGATCTTGACGAGCCCCTCCATTCTCCGCCGCCGCCGCCGCAGCAGCAAAGGCGATCAAGATGAGTAGATGACGAACAACGAAGCCTAGAGCTCAGCTCTCGATGGGCTGCGCTGTGTTTTGTGCAGGATCAGAATGTGCGGTGGCTCGATCATCCTATGAGCACTTTTGCGTGCTTTATAACCATTGGGGCTCGACGCCTCGTGTTGGAATTCGCAATGCTTCGGTTATTGGTTCATGTGGAGCTGAAGGCATTGCTATACAATACTCGCTCCGTCCCCCAAAGACTGTTCGTTTAGAAAATTTAAGACATACTAGTAGTTGTGACAAATGACCTTGTTGCCCCTAATTAATCATGCTTTGGAACTTGAAAAGAGACATCAAAGAAGCATTTCATTGGCTCCATACGTTTCTCAATGCAATATTTTCTTGGTACTTGGTGTTAATTTAATGAGAAGAGCATTTAATACAAGCTAAAAGAACACTCTTTGTGGGACAAATTTTGAAACCTATATGAACAGTCTTTGCGGGACGGAGGGAGTAATGTACACGAGTGCCAAAGGGGTCAACATACTGCACATACTACTAGAACAAGAGCAAAAATGCAAAATAAAGGGATTTCGAAGGCCTTTTCTTTCACATCAGAGTATGGTATAGACACTTTTCTCTTACTGAAATGTTTTTGCAGTAAAAAAAAAGAAATATTTACTTGGTGTGGCACCATCAAACGTCAATGATAATCATCTACGTTTGATGGTCAATGCATGCATGTCGTGTGAGGGGAAATGCACGTCGTCCGTCCATTTCGTACTCCAAGTTTGTACCGTTTTCAAGTCAATCATACTGCCCGAGTTCCCACACAAGTTGCAGCTCTGAAACATTCGTGTCGAGTTGTTTTACCAGCACATTGCATTCACTACTGGAAACTACTTTTATCCTGTGTGCCCATCATTTTTTCTGTCCTGATTTCCAGTAGTGATTTCTGATTCACAAATCATCCAAATCCAAGTAAGTCAGAAGTCACATTTGCAGAGTATATTTTTCAAACAGAAAACCATGGTCAGAACTCGGGCGTATGCACACGTTGTCATTCGGAAGGCTAGTCAGTAAACCCTTGCCTATATTCTAAAGCAAATTCACATATATATCAATAGTTCCGGGAGCTGATTGTCTATCGAACCTAATCAACGTGACCAGCTATCCGTACCTACATTCATTCGTTGATGAAGCTTGCAAGTTCAGTGAACCATATATATAAGGTTCATCAATTTTACAACAAAAGCTAGCTGCCTAGCTCCCACAACACACATAAGAAAGTGAAGAACTCCGCACAACACGCAGACACAGAAACATATAGAAACAAAACTCCCATGGTAAAAGTGTATCATTGTTCGGAATTGTATGGGAATTGGCAAACAATCATTACACCTTAACGTCCACGTATGACGTACTCTCTCCATCACTTTTATAAGGTGCGTGCACATTTCAAGATTCAAACTTTGCAATTTTTTACCACTAATTTGACTATAAATTTTTATTTTTATGATGTAAACTTATATGATTGGATTTGTAATCAAATATACTTTATCATAATTATAAGTTTATAACCATAAAAGATATACTACATGATAAATGAATGGTTAAAGTGTTATATATGGAAGACCGTTTCAAGTTCTGCTATGCTTTATAAAAATGGAAGGAGCGAGTAGTAAAATTGGAAGCAAAGGCATGCAGGACTGCATAATTGAAAGCTACAGGGTCATTGGATCAAATGTACTATGTCTGACAAAATGAAATCCATCGTCACAAGTGATGGGCGTGTGATATTGCAACGCACCTCCATTCCTTCCCAGCTGCTAAGAAAATCAAAGGTCGAGGTGAGCGCGACAACGCCCCAATATAGGGGAAAAAATGGTTGGAATTGGACGCCTAGGTGATGACTAAACCATACTAGGTTGTGGAAATTATTTATACAACTAGGTATATTTTCATGTATCCTCCTTACTTATATGATGAAGTTTTATCAAGGGACTCCCCCTACTGTGGTATAAACGTCAGATATACAAAAGGAGGAAAAACTGTATGCAATGATTTATCCAGGGAAGAGAGGGTGGGTGGGGGTGGGAGAAAGACGATAAAGCTCGAAAAACAAAAGAGGGTGGCAGAAAAAAGCACAGGGAAGGTTTGAATCCAAGCAAAGCAGAGCTGCCTACAGTTTTCCTTTATTCTATGTGCTTAAAGTAAAAAGTGATTGGTAATCTTGTTTCCAATTTATGAAACCTGGATGCTTGTTTTCAAAGAGATGATACCGATTATTGGAATATCGACATAATAAGGCCTCAATGACACCCACGAAGTCGGCCACAAATAGGATCATTAATCAATCACACAAAAGACATGGTTTTTTATTTGGAGGTTTAGACTAACAATCGAGAAATGTATATATACTTCACATGTCTCAAATTGTAGGTTGTTTTTGGTATTTTTTTTTCAGGTTTAGTGCGTGAGGCAGCTAGGTTGACAAGGAAGCAAATAGTGCTTGAGAGGAAGAGGAATGTCCGGATTCAAATGTGGAAAAACATAGCTGCATAAGAAAAAGGACATTATTTATGACATTGTAAAATAGCTTCACCATATTTTCCCCCTCCAAAACGGTTAAAATTCAAAAATAACTTTTTTTTTTGTTGTTCTTCTTCGAGAAGCAAATAAAAGCAAAAATTGCCACTTGTCCACTTTTCCCCATATCAGCTTTATTTGTCGCCGACGTATATATGTACGTACTACGTGTGTGCTAAATGGTTTGCGTGTTCCTTTGATCATCGTATCTAATCTGCTCGCCACCCATATATATTTGTAATAAGGCTACTTACGTACGAATGGGGAATGAGCATGCATACATGCAGAATGCTGGGCATGTGTAGTGTAGGCTCCGTTAGCTAGCAATTTGGTACGGAGCTAGGGAGTACCCATCGCCTATTACTGATCATCATGCCGGCGATGGCAGGCGACGACATCACGGTGCACGTGGAGTGGCTGGCGCGGCGCCTGAAACAGCAGCAGGAGGATGCGGCGGCCACGGAGCAGCACCGGATCATGGTGAACATCCACCGCGTCCCGGACCACCTCCGCGTCCATAACCGGGACGCCTACACGCCGGGGCTCGTCGCCATCGGCCCGCTCCACTCCAAGGACGCCGAGCGCCGCCTCCGCCCGGGGAACCGCCTCAAGATGTCCTACCTCAACAGGCTCATCTCCCGCGGCCACCCCGACGCCTCCCTCCACCTAGAAGTCATCAAGGGCTACGTCCGCCTCATCGCCGCACGCGAGCGCGACGCGCGCGCCATGTACGCCGCCGAGGACGTCTGCGACATCCGCGCCGAGGACTTCATCCAGATGCTGGTGCTCGACGGCTGCTTCATCCTCGAGCACCTCGTCAACGTCGCCACGGGCAGGGAGGAGCCGTCGCTGCACGCCACGCCCTTCGGCCCCGCGCACCTGTCGGTGGACCTCATCCTCGCCGAGAACCAGATCCCCTTCTTCGTCCTCGTCGACCTCATCCGCAGCCCCAGGCTGCCGGAGTTCGAGTCCGCAGGTTATGACCCCCCCGTCCTGCTCATGAAGCTGGTGCTCTACTACCTCGGCGGCGAGAGGGGCCGCGACATGATGAGCTACGCGCTACGCGCTGCCCAAGGCGGACGACATCAGCCACATCCTGCACCTCCTCCACGCCATGGTCGCCGCGGCGCGCACCAGCTGGGAGCCTCCGCCGCGGATCCAGGACAGCCCGTCGCTGGAGATGATGCAGGAGGCGGCTCGGCTGCTCCGGCGCCTCCCGCTGCTGCTCCTCGTGCCGTTGCTCTACCCGATCCTGCCCGAGGAGCGCCGGTGGCGCGCGAGCTACGGTCGCGAGGACCTGCCGTCGGCGAGCGACCTGAAGCGGATGTGGGTGCGGTTCAAGAATGCGCGCGGCGGGAGCGGCAGCAAGGCCGCTGCCGGCGTCGCGTCGGTGCTGGGCCCTGTGCCGCTGGCCGTGAAGCTGGCGCACGAGGATCAGCTTCGGCTGCCGCAGCTGCGGATCGAGTTCCGGACGGCGCCGTTTCTGCTGAACCTGATGGCGTTCGAGCAGTCGGCGGATCAGCGCGCCGGGGACGTGTCGGCGTACGTGTGGCTCATGGCGAAGCTGGTGCAGTCGGCGGAGGACGCGGGGGTGCTGATGGCGGCGGAGGTGGTGCACGGGGGCACGACGGGGAACGAGGGCAAGGAGGACGTGGCGCGCTTCTTCCGGCAGGTGGGCGCGGCGAGCGAGGCGGCGGGGGAGTTGGAGAAGAGCTACCTCGGGGAGACGGTGCACAAGCTGCGGGAGCGGAGCCAGCAGCCGCTCTTCATGATGTGGGCTGACGTGCAGCGCCACTTTTTCTTCGCGCCTTGGGCCGTCATCGCAGAGTTCTTCGCCGTCGTCAGCTTCTTCGCTTCAGTTCTCCAGATATACACAACCTTTAAGTAATGTCACGTACGTGTAGTAGTTTTCTTAAAGAATGCAACGTGCATTCTCTAATGCCCAAGGCGTGGCTTGTGCATTTGCTACATTGCGAAGTCGCATTCCTCTCTTCTTCTTTTTTTTCCATTAGGGTTTTACGTGTTCATGTTGCTAAAGGTTAGTATATCTATCGGAGTAGAAATATAATCGGCTAGCCAACGGGATCTATAATCGGCTAGCCAACGGGATCTCTTTGGACGGCCTAGTCAACGACATGTTTAGGGAAGCTTCATCTCTTACAATGTTTCAGATTACACAGCTTCTTCAATTGCAGCTCCAACCACTTGTCATCCTTTGCTTTTCTCATTGACTTTTGACTAGGAGGAAGAGAAGAACGAGGAAACACTTCGCGATGAGTTTTATTTCACTGTAAAACACACCGACCGACCCGCGCCAGCTTCAAGTCGCGCTCGGATTTTGGACCGAATTGTGTAATGAAATTATACCGTATTTTTACTATTACAATTTTCGGTAGATCTACTATGGGTTCAAATCCTGAGTCCACCATTGTTTCACCCTGTACAGTTCAACCGATTCTCATCTGAGGGACCATCTGAATTTTCGGCTAAGAAGCAGGAAGAGGAGTCAGTGCCAAGTCGTGGTAACCAAAAGACTGTGAAATTGGAAGCTAACCAATTTGTCAGGGGAAAACAGAGTGCAAAGATTGCCAGAATCACATGAGCTATTGCGTTACTAAGTTGCGGCAAGAATGTTGTGCGTGCCTGCGAGGTGGAGTGGTTGATCGGATTGGGAATTTAAGGATTGGGAGTTCATCCGTGGAGTGGAACCCCAGAAAATGATGCGGCTGACGGAGCCATCTCGCTAGAATCTGCAGGCTCATCTCTCACTTCCTCTAACTCCCCCTAGCTGAATCCCCTCGAGCAAAGCTCCCAGTGGATAGACCGGAGCTGCTGGACGAGGTTATCCACCTCCTGATAGCTAGCTCGGCGGCGGTGGCTTTGTTGGGGAGAGGACAAGGGAGGGGTGCACGGCGGAGGTAGTGGAGGTCAGGAGGATGGGGGCGCAGGGCGCTCTTCGGTCGTCCTCGGTGATGGCGGCAATGGCAAAAATGATCGGAGGCAAACAGAATGTTATGGAGCTATAACGTGGTATGTTTTGATGGTAAAAATCTGAGTTAAAATCTTTTAATGTTATATACCTACAGGTAAGGATGCTATGCATCCAATTTTCCAAAAAAAAAAGTGTACGGAGATCTCATTTAGCTAGTCGATCTGTTAAAATATATATCAAAAATATGAAAAGAAGAGCTTAGCTCAATGGGAAATATAGACAGTGGAATTTAACTAGATTATTGGAGTGCTTTGAAGGCAGCACGCTACAATAAATCATTATATTTCTAAGCGAATCGATATTTTTTACTATTGTCAAGTTCATTCGGCCCGAGTTCCCAGACAATTAAGACAAGTTGCAGCTAACATTCGTACCGGCTTTCTGATCCACAAGCCATCCAAGCAAGTCACGTTAACTTTCACAGTATGGGTTGTTAGAATTATATATACATACACTATATGGTCCTGGTATTTATGCTTTATGATTTTTTTTATCTTCATGGAAACAAAATAACAAAGGTTTAGATTTATTGACCTCTTAGTAACCGGAGTAGCATAATATATATAGGTCTCGAAAGCAAAATGTTGATACACATGCATTATAACTAGAATGTCCAAGGAGCACTTTCATCACAAAACGTGCTAGGAAATCCTATGATGATGATGTTATTTCTTGTACCTCGCAGCCAGGTCTTCGTGGCTTGCTCCTATCGCTCGAGCTTCCCTTAAAAATACTCCAATCTACTACTTTGTTTGGGCATGTGTCTGCTATATGATCCTTCGTCATAGTGTCTTGGTTTGCTCCAACATCATAAAATACTTAATCTGTTAATCAAGTGCGAGCATCCTCTTTACATTTCGAACGGATCACCAGAGTGAGTGCTGCTTGAGGAAGTACTATCACTACTACACAAAACGTTTTTAGTACCGAGCGGAACTGCATTTCCAGGTGCGGGCGCCAAACCCGCTCCTAACTGTCACTTTTAGAAATAGCGATTGCTAGGAGCGGCTAATCGATCCGCACCTGGAAACGCATTTCTATGTGCGGTTGACGCCGTAGTCCGCACCTAGAAATCGATTTCTAGGTGCGGGTGACGGGGTGGTCCGCACCTAGAAATCGATTAAAAAGAAAGTTTGAAAACCGTGTTAAAACGATCGAAATAAATAGCAAAATTTTTTTATTTTTAGGGGAGGACCCACTGGCCAGCCACCCGCCGCCCAAGCCATCAAAATCGCAACGCTACGCACTCCGTGGGGTTCGAACCCCCGACCTCCGCCTTCGCGCGAACCTTCCCTTACCACTGCACTACACGGTCACATGCATCCATACTCAGTTTCTTTTCTCCTCATGTTATACCTAACCGAGTGTAAATTGCTTTGTTAAGGCTCTAAACGGTATCAAATGAAAAGGTTGTAAACTACAAAGTTCCATAACTTTTCGAGACACACAACTTTCATGTTTGCAGTTTCTCTATTTGAGGTCGTTTACAAAATTTGAATTTCAAATTTGAAAGATTCAAACTCTGTTTTTCGTAGTCAATATGATTTCAAATAAAAAAGTTGTAAACTACAAAGTTTCATAAATTTTCAATAGCTACAACTTTTATTTAGAATGTTTCTCCATTTGAGGTCGTTTGAAAAATTCAAATTTTCAAGTGACTAGATATTCAGACATACTTTTCGTTGACAAAAGTAATTCAAATTTAAACTGGTTCAACTACAAAGTTCTATTACTTCTGAAGATGAACAACTTTTATTTTGGTCATTTGCTCATCCGGTATCGTGGTAGTAACATTCTTCACAAATCTTATACACCTCTCAAATAGTTTCATGAAACTATATAAGAGATATAGGTTTTCAAACAATCTCATAACTTAAATTGATATTTTGAAAAATTAAACAATCTCAAATGAAAAACTTATCAACTACAAAGTTTTAGATCTCGTTGAGCTATACAATTTTGATTAAAAGTTTGTCTTCATCCAAGATCATATGAAGAAGTTATGATTTTTTTCCACGAGACCATTTCTAGGTGCGGGCCACACCGTCACCCGCACCTAGAAATCGATTTCTAAGAGCGGTGAGCGGGTGACGTCATCACCCGCACCTAGAAATGATCTTATTTCCAGGAGCGGGTCATGGCGTCACCCGCACCTAAAAATCATTTTTAGGTGCGGGTGATGGCGTCACCCGCACCTAAAAATCATTTTCATGTGCGGGTTGACTGCTACAGTGTCGCGGTTTATTTGTAGGATCGGGCGGTGTTTCCGCCCGCTCCTAGAAAAAAAAAGAGGCCGCTCCTACAAATCATTTCTGTAGTAGTGTATTATTCTGATAAAATTTGCTAGTACATTTTCTTAACAAAGCTAGGAACGTTTACGACATGCACATCTAGTGATCTAGGACAAGTTTCATTCTCTTGGCCTCTCGAATCATATATAAACCACATTGTGGACCCAAAAACAAATTGAACATGCATGCATGATCACTTATATCTACTGTAAATGCAAACACTCTTGCAGTAAGTGTGGCATTATATGGGTCAGGGGCGGAGCTGGGCCTAAGGCCACCCAGGTCATGGCCTTAGGCGTGGCCCAAAAACTACTTATACCCCATGTATTTTTCTTCGGCCCAGTGAGCAATTTTGTGGCCCAGTAAAGACACCCACGTCGGCCTTCTCCTTGCGCCCAGGAAGCCCGGCCAAGGCAACTGCGTTCTGCGGCGCCCTCCTCCCTCCGTCCCTCGACGCGACTCGCGCTCGCAGTCTCCCTCCCTCACACCGGCAACCCTAGCGGAGGCGCCCTGCGCGCAGCACGGCAGCAGGGCGGGCGTTGGGCGGGCTCCCCTGCTCCGGAGTCCGGAGCTGCCCTCCCGGATCGGCGACTCCCTCACTCCCTGGTTCCTGCCCCAGTCTGCCGAGCGGCCAAGCCCCAAGGGCCATGGCGCCGGCGACCGGGCGACCCGGCCGGCGGAGGGCTTCGAGGTGCTTGTGCTTCCCTTTACGGGTAACTAATTCTTCCTTCCTTCCTCAATCTGCCATTCCTCATTCCACTTTGGCTTGGCTTACTCGATTCGTGGACAGCAGGCAAGGGTCCATCCTCCCCATATCCCCAGCTTCCCTTGCTTCTCTGCCTCATTGGCTTCCGACTCCCCAATCGGTCGATCTGGGGTCCAGCGGTGAGCCCTCCAGTCTGGAGGGGCGGAGTGTGGAGGCCGGCAGCGCGGCGAGACGGGCGACGGCGACACTCAAGCTCAAGCAGGTCAGTTTTGAACACTAAATCCTCCCATTCCCATTCTGGCATTCCCCATAAGTCATATTCTCTGCTCAAATTGAATATACTGATTCATGAGATTATTTGTGCCCCATTTTGTAGATTGTGTAGACTAGCATTACTCAATGAATAAGAGGACTAAGATATTGAGATCAATTTTTTCTCATGCTCCTACGCCTGCAATTCCTCCAAGACGAAGGCAACCATTTGTTGCAATTGAGTCGGAATTAGAGTTGTAATCGTAGTGCATGTGGTATTTTCCGCTATTCAAATATGTTTTGCATATTACTTATCTAATTCATTTAAAATTTCCAACTTTGCATGTCTAGGCTCTTGTTTCCTTCCTTCTTTTCATGAATATGAAGATATGAATATATGATATGCGAGGAGCCGATGATGAACCAAATTGGCACTAGTTACATATTTATTTTATCAACTTTCTTATACAATTAGAATTTAAATTGCGATGTACTAGTCTAAAACACACATTTTAAGCACTTATATCATTATATGGACTACCTCTATTATAGTTATCGCTATTATATGGATTGCACTGAGATTGAGTGGTTTAAGCGCGGCCCTAGGCGTCAAAATCCGCCAGCTCCGCCACTGATATGGGTAAAGTTGTGTGATGCACTGATGCTGCCGCCATGTTTTTAGAGAAAGTAAGACAACCAATGAAAGTCGGTGCCTGAAATTTATTGCCAATAAACAACAATTTGCAAACATTTATGGATCAGGGAATCCTGATGATTGAGCACAGGAGGGGCATCACGAGAGGCAATTAAGATCAGAGAAGGACAAATTAAGAGGATCCTTTCTTAAAAATAATCTAAGCTACACAGTGGACACGTCTGGTGATGCCAATGCAATGTGCTGTGGTGGAGCTACCTGGTCGGGTCCCGCTGCAATGTGCCCAAGGTGGCCATACGTGCAGTGGTCACCGTGCACAGCAGCACAGGATGGACTTCTCGGCACCCGCATGGCGCAGGGTGGCTGCCATCGGCAATGACGGTGCGTCGTTCCTCATCAGCGGAGGAGACAGGAGCGAGCGAGCACTCCAACTTTGGCATGGACTGCACTGTCGGCGATGTTCGGGGACGAATTTGTCCATGTGAGGATCAACCTAGGAATGGCAGCCAGGAGGTCCTCATCTACGACTCCAGCAAATCTGGTAACAAATGTCATGCTGATCTATCACCTTGATCAGCATGGTATATATGTACAGGTAATGAAAAAAATTGTAGCATCTTTATTATAATTCAGCACGCCTAACTAGTACTATGTGTGCTTCTTAGATTGAATCCATTAGAGAAGTCTCTCGCCAGTCGCCACCACCAGGTGGAGGGGAGGAGCTAGCTCTGTTTTCGCAGTTGTTCTCTCTCTTTATGTGTTGGTGGTATGTCGTCCTTCTCCTTTTTATTTGCTTCTCTTATGTTCTATTATTCCGTACTTTGCTATTTTATTACTACTGGTTTTTATCCTCTTCACTAGTCTACAATAATATATATTGGCTAGTTCTTTTGTGTTCCAAGATCCTAAATCTTCTCAACTTAACGGGTTGTCAATCCTTACATAAACATATTTTGCCTAATAATGGCTTACAACATGAAACATATTGTATGCGAAGTTATGATCATATATACTTCTCATATTTGTTGATTTCATTTGTATTATTTAGTGTCCTCTCATGAATTAACCAAAAATGTCTTGCAACAAAATATACATAGATCTGAAGAAAATAACACATCCAACAACAAGAATACACAATTGTATAACAATATAAGTATGGTAGTTGTAATTCATATGGATATTGTAGATATATGAACGACAGACATAATAAGAAACCACGAATATAATATAGTAAACAAGGAGTGTCCTGAATATATAGGACCACATCAATACTAGTTCATTGCATTGTGCATCACAATGAGTTATAGATAGCCCTGTATAGAACAGTACCAACAAGACTTAGCATGCAATGCATCGCCTTCAGCCAACTAGGTTGCCTTGCATTTGGCTGTTGTTGGATCCATAGCTGTTGGAGGTGCGCTCTAGCCTACGGAAGTACTTCTGTGCATGGCTGTACACCTGCGCTGGTGTTTTGGTGATGACGAAGTCTCTGGAGATGTTATTCCAACTGCCAAGGCCATACCAGTGCAAACCACGGAGAAATCGCCTGTAGCAAGAAATACTTCTGCGTTTAGGATGGACCTTTTTATAAAATTCAGATCTCTCCCATCATAATCTCAAGATGAATGAAAAAAATCAGATCTAAGCAACTAACCTAATCAAAACCCAACACCACATGCTTAATAAGTGTTCTAATCCACAAGAAATATGTGACATGAATTTTCCAAAACAGTTAACATTATGTGTATGCATGTGTGAGGCTAAACTTGTATCTAAAAAAATAGTACCTATGCTCCTCAATGGTCCAAAACCTCCCATTGTGGTGCATCTCTTGCTGTGGGTTGATTGCTTGACTATGAAATGCTTCTTGCACCATCTCGAATTCACTCCACTCACTATTGAGCCTGGGATCCATGGCTTGTTTGTTTGAGTATGTCCTACACAATAAATAGTAGGAAGAACTGCAAATAGGGTTGTTTGAATGGGGGAATGGCAACCTTAAGGCCGGGTATTTATAGGCCTTGTAGTGAATCTATTTGTCCTAGTCTCAATTAGTTGTATGAGTAACTTTGATAGTCAACAATAATTTCTTAATGATAAATTAAAGATGTCAAGTGATGGATATCCATATATCTCAACTTTATTTTTAGGGAATATCTCAATTTTATTATATATATTGTTCGGGCGCATCTCTCACACGTATGATAGCACACAATGGACATAAAGTACAATCGGACAAATACTGGTGCAGCCTATCTAGTTTGTATCAAGGGCCATGTGGATATGCATGTTTATTTTGAGGGTCAAATGTGTGGTTGTACACGGCCATACCATCACTTGCCAATGTTCTCAAGCACATAGGATTGTAAAATACAATGCTTGGGTTGACTGTTGACTCCATCGTTAATTAGTGGTGAACTTTCACGTACTAAAATGCTTAGCCACATGATAGGTATATCACGACTATAATGTATTATTAGTTTATTGATCACGTTAAGATATATATCATCTCTGTACTATGGTACTTTTTCATTTTGTGTTCTGTACATGTATACTATGAGTTTGAGAGTGAATGATAGCTTTTGACAATGTGTAGTTAGAACTATATATAATTATGGTGTAAATATACCCTAAAAATTTATGGTGTGAATATAATTATTGCTAGAAGGTTTTGGCATTCTTGTTTCTCAAGAGTTCATTCTAGCTAGGTGATCGAAGAATGTATATGAATAGTGCTTTTCATGGGATATTCTATTTGCATGCGTGCAAGTTATTTTGTGATATGAGTGTTGTACTTCATAAATGCTAACTTAACATATAATCAGGCTAGGGAAAAAATATCCCTATGAATTTTGTGTTGTCATAGACTTATGAGTAGTTTTAGTTGCAGCCCACACATCTCGCTTTTGAAGGTTAATTTGCAGATGCTTTATGTTAGTTCACACCTTTGAGTGAGAAACAAAGTTAATATGTAGTATATCTTCACTATATATTCACATATATATTATTTATACTTTCCTAGGAATGACAACCGGTTTTTAGTCATATAGGTACATTCATTTGTTGTTGAAGAATAATCTTACATGTCAATCAATAGTCTCTTAAAGGTAGCATGTGCGTGCGTATGTCTATATAGACATATCTTTATATTTAAAATTTAAACATGATAAATTACTTTTCTTACTACATCAAAACAAATAAAAAATAATTAACTGCTTAAGTTTATTGAATGTAGTGTGCCATTCCAGCATTTAACTTTTAACATGAATGGCCATATATATCTATATAATTTCCTTGCATGTTTATTTATTTAGCACCATAGCACCATACCGATGATGTGGAGGTGTTGCCTTGTTGGTATGCACGTGCGTCATGTTGTGACTCGCATGATGACAAAATGGATCCTAGGTGTCGCGCGCATAAACATCTACATGTAGTTGCTGTTACACGAACTTTGCTTCATATGTAGCATCTAAAGGAGACCATACACATCAATTTAAGCATAGAGTCACAAGTACACACTAGTCACAACAAAAATGGACCAAAAATCACAATGTCAGCTTGTTGTCTTTTAATAAATATAATTAAAAACATATATTTAATCATGGGACAACATGGTTCATTTGTCGTCTTTTGAATGTGTAAGCATCACAAGTACGGCATACTAGTCACGACAAAACGGATGAGATGCTACCACGAACATCATGTCAGTTTCTGCCTTTCAACAACAAATGGTAGGGGAGACTACAATATCTCCAATACTCCACGTCAACACTGGAGGAGCTACATATCTCCATGCATGGTGGACAGTTCCCCGCTGCCAATTTTGCGTTTATTGCATTTCCATATGGATATATATAGTTATTAATAAGCTAATGATTTTAATGCTTCCAAAGATAAAAACTTGTTTCCTTCTAGCAGACTAATTTTATTTCTTGATCATTTTATTCCACCGCTTGTTTAACCAATTCCATTCCAAAGCTTCTCGCGGTGGACCGGTTAGAGTGTTGAACTCCAGGAGTCGTTGACGCTCTGGTCCTAATCTGAATTCGAAGCACGACACCATCTTAGAACAAAGCTAGGAGGAAGTGTCTTCCATGGTCAAGTTTATTTTAATTGATTCCATTGGTAGCTGGAAAACTCTTCTCTATCTTAGATTGGGATGTTCCAAATTTAAATTCTAATGACCTGGTGCATTTGGATGGCATGAAATGATCTCATCTTTCAAGGACACCAACCTAATCTTCAGGGGGTGGAGTACATATTCAAACATGAATTTGCTCTGGTTATTCTTAGAGCAAAACCAAGATTAATAGATGCTATGTCTTCATGGATAGATTCAATCATGTAGTAGCTCTGATTTTCTTTGTCTCTTTTTTTTTCTTGAACTATTTTTTTCTCAAGTACTCTTTTTTTATTTCTATAATTTATAACCAGTAGGGGCCCCACCACTCCTGTTTCATCAAAAAAATGATGCAACCTTAAAAAATTAAATTAAAAAACATAGTAGTAGCTCACTTAGAAATAATAATGCGTGGAAAATCAGGCACATGCTCCTAGTGAAAAAATAAGCAGCAATTTAATTCTTCGAGAAACAACTACTCTAGTGAAAATAAGATAATATCAATCCTTGTATTCAAGGAAAAAAGAAATTGGGGGATAGCTCAATGAATATGTTGTAGCAACCAATCCCTTTGGGGAGAACAACTTAGTTGTGGTGCTAATTGGGGGCAACATCTATTTCCAGCTTACATGCTTCGAGATGGGGGGGGTAATTGAGTTCAACCTTGATCTAAGCCTTGCTATACCATTGAGGTAGACATGGTCGATTTGCCTCTGAGCATGCTGATGCACTCGACTGACCTGACAGGGTCCTCCGACGATCTTTTCCTCATCATCATCTTCTTATGGTGATAATGTGCATAAAATTGTGAAATTCGCATTGTACAAGATGGATTTCTCGGTGCCACATGGTGCATAGTGGATGATATTGGTATTGATAGGGTATTTCTTCTTCAACTTTGGATCCTCTTGCACAGCCACCCTCGAGAACAATTTTTGTGGCAATTCCACGTACTTCATTGACTTCTTGAATCAGTTGGCCAGCACTAAGAACTATCTGCATGTCATCAACCTAGAGAATGGCACTGAGGAAGTGCAACAGCCATTCAGAGACAAGGGTTTCAAGTTCTGTTGTGTTGACCATTCTTGCTACTACTAACAAACTCATGATCTAAACAGCATAAACATTTGAATATTTTTGTAATGGAGAGAAAATACAAAATCACATGTAAATGTGGTCACATAAATTATCTCAGCTATTGATTTTTTCCAACCAACCATTGATTCATTACCTACCCATCATTTATCTTATCGTGATTCAAAAATGAATGGTTTGGTTCGGACAACCCATGTGGTCACGTACCCACGCGCACATGTAAAATATCCATGTTGGTATTGTAGGGACATATTTATGTAATTTCAAAACTCTATATCTACATTCTGTTGTCTCACTCTTTCTTATGGGGAAAACATACACAAGTTCTATGTAAAATAAAAGTATCTTAGATTGAGCTTTGTATTGACTAAATATTATCCTATTTCTGAATGTTGCATGAAGCCTTGCAGCAACATGGGACGAACCTTTTTACTAACCAAAGGGGGTCATTGGCCCCCTCCCAATACATGTCCCCACTAAAATGTAGAGTAAATTCACTATTGGATGCTTCTACAATAGTTTTTTTAACACTCTACGGTTTGCAATGAGAAACATCATAGGAGAAAGTGTTAAAACATAACACGCATTGTATGAGTTTGCATTATCGCAATTTGGCCAAGGAGATAAAATTTCAATTGGTCCATACATTTATTTTTCTTCGGATATTTGTACTTTGTTGAACTACAACAAATATAGAATTATATTAATATGTTTTTTACTTTATTTTTGCACGACATTCCCCGTGTTCAACAGGTTGTGTTCATCTCAAACTAACATTGTATTGAGCCTTGTCAGCAGCATGGGTGGAACTTTTTTATAACCAGGAGTCCATGCATTGGCCCCCTCCCAATACATTTTCCACTAAAATAAATAGTAATTTTGCTATTGTACACTTCTAAAATAGGTTTTTAACACTCTACAGCTTGCAATAAGAGACATTAGAGGAGCAAGTATTGAACATAATAATGTGTACTATGTGAGTTTTCATTAGTGCAATGTGGTTAATGTGTAAAATTCAATTGGTCCATAGATTTTACTTTTCTTATGATTTTCCTACTTTGTTGAAGACTTGGTTTTGAAATAGCTAAAGAATAATGTAAAGTTAACTTATAGGCATAAGTTACATATTTTTATTTCTGCTTCATGATTAATCTCGAACAGTGTGTTGTATGAGCATGTTGCGACATTACTCCCTAGATACAGGCTCAACAAAGAACAAAAAATAGGTACCATAACTAAGGAGGCAGTTCAGTGTGCACCTTTGTATAGCATGTGCCAATTATTTGTGCAACTCCCACAACGTGTATAAGTATACACTTAGCGAATTGTCTATCTTACATGTTGATATTTTTCTCTTCTCATCACACCTAAATCTTGACTTCTAGAAATAACTGTATTGATCGACTTCTCTCTCACTCTCGTATCTCTTCCCCACCTCCTCCATCAACTCACTCTTGTTTCACAACGCCCATTCATGCTCCACTAGCTACCCCCCTACTATCCTAGCACCTTGAAGCTTACTCTGTTAGAAACCTCGCCGGAGTAGGGCGTCTTCCTCAGCGCCAGCGAGATCCCTCCCGCAATTGCAAACCCACACACTCACGCGAACACAGTGAACATGAGACAGAGTTTGTGCTGCAAGAACTTGGCAGTGTTTTCGGCTCTATTGCTTTGCTTATAAAGGGAAAACATGATTACAAAGGTCGTGGCCTCAACTCCGACAAGTGCGGCATGCCTCTCCTCAATGTGCACCATCCCACACATCTCTGTCATGCCGCACGACGCGCTCGGCCCACGCACGACGCGGGCTCAGCACCACACCATGCACGACTAGCTACTCTAGCCACGCACCAACTTCAAACTGAAAGCAACTGAAATGCTAACTAACCTGCACTAGAATTATTCAACAAATCTCCTCCTAAGTCTACCAGCTACTTACAAACTTGAAGGCCAATCCTGGCGACGAGCTCCTGGAACTTGACTTTGCTCAGTGGCTTTGTAAGAATGTCACCAAGCTGTTCATCAGTCCTCACAAACTCCACCTCAACCAGCCTCCTCTGCATATGATCCCGGGTCAAATGAAATCTCACATCTATATGTGTTTGCTCCGGTCATGATGCACTGGGTTCTTGATCAAAGATATTACAGACTTGTTGTCAATCTTCAACAGAGGCCTGCTTGCTGCTGTGTTCATCACCTCTCCCAGCAACCTCCCCAACCAGACTCCCTGGCAGCTTGTTGTAGCAACTGCAATGTACTCTGCTTCACAGCTAGAGAGAACCACCACCTTCTACTTCACCGACTGCCAGCTAATTGGTCTATCTCCTAGGAAGAAAATTACTCCAGATGTGCTCTTCCTTGTATCAACATCACCAGCAAGATCACTATCACTATAACCCAGAAGCCTTGGTTGTTCTCCATGTCTCCTTGCATACCAAAGACCCAATCACTAATGCCAGCTATGAATCTTAGAATATGCTTCACAACTGCTAGATGTTCTTCATGTGGCTCCTCCATAAACCTGCTAACATAGCCAACAGAGAATGCCAGCTCTGGTCTTGTATGAACCAAGTACCTCAGGCTTCCAACCAAACTTCTGTACTCAGTAGAATCCACTCTTCCACTGCTACTGCTCTTGCTCGGCTTCAAATTTGCTTGCATTGGGATCTGACAAGGATTGAAGTCATGCAACCCACTCTTCTGCAGAATTTTCCTTGCATAGCTTCCTTGTGACAGAGCAATCCCTTCCTCACTCTGCTTCACCTCAATCCCCAAGTAAATGTGAGTAATCCCATATCATTCATCTTGAAGATCTCAGTCATCTGCACCTTGAATTCCTGGATGTTGTTGGCGCATGATCCAGTTATTATCAAGTCATCAACATACACCCCTACTATCAATCTCGTATCTCCTGCTCCTCGGCAGTATATGGCATGGTCACTAGGACACTTCACAAAACCCGGGTTGCTCAACTCATCATCAAGCTTTTGATTCTAGGCTCAAGGGGCTTGATGTAAACCATACAGAGCTTTGTTGAGTTTGAGTACCTTGTGTTCATGGCCCTCCTTGGCGAAGCCCGGTGCCTGCTCCACGAACACCTCCTCCTGCAGTTCCCCGTTCAGAAACACTGTCTTCACGTCCATGTGGCGGACTTCCCAGCCGTTCTAGGCCGCCGGTGCTAGCAGTAGCCGCACTGCCTCCATCTTGGCCACTGGCGTGAACACTTCATCATAGTCCATGCCTTGCCACTCTGCATACCCCTTGACGACGAGCCTCGCCTTGTATCGCACCACCACGCTGTGCTCGTCCTTCTTCACCTTGAACACCTACTTGAGCCCAATGGCACGCTGGCCTTGGGGCAAGTCGGTGAGTGTCCAAGTCCCATTGTCCTCGATCACCTGCAGCTCCTCCTCCATCGCCCGACGCCAGCACGCCTCCTGCTTTGCCTGAGCCAGCGACGTTGGCTCCTCCGCGCTGAATGCCAGCATCCGCCCTTCTCCCAGGTCGCGCACCAGCTTTTGATTCTAGGCTCAAGGGGCTTGATGTAAACCATACAGAGCTTTGTTGAGTTTGAGTACCTTGTGTTCATGGCCCTCCTTGGTGAAGCCCGGTGCCTGCTCCACGAACACATCCTCCTGTAGTTCCCCGTTCAGAAACACCGTCTTCACGTCCATGTGGTGGACTTCCCAGCCATTCTAGGCCGCCGGTGCCAGCAGTAGCCGCACTGCCTCCATCTTGGCCACCGGCGTGAACACTTCATCATAGTCCATGCCTTGCCACTCTGCATACCCCTTGACGACGAGCCTCGCCTTGTATCGCACCACCACGCTGTGCTCGTCCTTCTTCACCTTGAACACCCACTTGAGCCCAATGGCACGCTGGCCTTGGGGCAAGTCGGTGAGTGTCCAAGTCCCATTGTCCTCGATCACCTGCAGCTCCTCCTCCATCGCCCGACGCCAGCACGCCTCCTGCTTTGCCTGAGCCAGTGATGTTGGCTCCTCTGCACTGAACGCCAGCATCCGCCCTTCTCCCAGGTCGCGCATGGCGAGACCAGGAGGTGTTTCTGGCCCCCACGATGGCATCCACCATGCGGAAATGCAGCGGAGCATCTTCGTCATGGTCAGCATCGAGCTCCTCCAGATGTTGTGGCGGCGACATGAACTGGGAGACCGTGGGCGTCGCGGCAGCTCCTGGAGCTTGAGAGGTCCCCTGCCATGTTGTCATTGAGGCAGGGGATGTTGCAGGCATGCCTGGTGAAGATAGAGAGCCTGACACAACGCTTGGAGCAGAATCTTGACCTCTGTAGCGGATCATGATCATCTCCACCCGGAAGATGTCGTCGTCGTGCGCCGCCGCCGCGTGCTCCTCCGAGCTCCTGGCCTAGTCCCACTGGGCGTCCTCATTGAACACCACGTCCCTGGTGACGTGAACGCAGCACGCCATGTGGTCGTACGCCCGGAACGCCTTGGAGTCGTGCTCTCGTAGCCGACGAAGATCATCTTGCGCCCACGGTCGTCAAGCTTGTGCAGGTGCGGCACTGTGTTCTTCACATACATGATGCACCCAAACATCTTTAGATGATGTACCGCCGGCTTCTTCCCGTACCAAGCTTCGAACGGCATCATACCTGTCACGCTCTTGGTCAGGCATCGATTCAGGATGTAGACCGCAGTGTTCACTACCTCACCCCAGAACCAGCCCCGCAGCCCCTTCGCCTTGAGCATGCTGCGCGCCGTCGCCACCAGCGTCCCGTTGCGTCGCTTAATGACTCCATTCTGTTGTAGGCTATAGGGGGCGGTGAGCAACAGCAGGAAGTACTTGATGTCGCTCGGTGTAGCCGGTGTGATAGGCCCGCACAGATCACCATGCACGAGCTCCAGAGTGTGCGGTACTGCATCACCGTCAGGAAAGAGTTCCACCTCTGATTGCCGGCCGGTGAGACAGGTGTCGCAGAGCTGGTCCACCTGCTCGATTTGCGGTAGGCCATGCACCATCTCCTCTCGTGCCATCTTCCGCAGCGCATTCATGTTGATGTGGCCCATCCTCGAGTGCCAGCACCAAGCTTCCTCCTTGCCGCATACCGCGAGGCACACCGGTCATGCGATGTCGAGCTCTAGCATGTACAGCCGGTCCGGCCGACACGGCACCCGTGCCAGCAGCTTCCGGCTCTGCTCACGGATTCTCAACACGTCGTCGTCGATGTTGATCTTGTGCTCCGCCTCATCCAGCTGCCCGAGGCTGATGATGTTTCATGTGAGGCGGGGGATGTAGTAGATGTCGGCGAACGAGCGGTGCTCCCCGCTTCGGCAGTTGAACAACACTGTTTCGTAGCCCTCGATGTTCGCCACCGAGCTGTCGCCGAATGTTGACGGTTGATAGTCGTATCAAAGTTCGTTTGGACTTGCAAGCGGACAAATCTCCCGTCGTAGTCAAGGGACCCTTCTTCCCTTGAGTGGTGAACCCAAGGTATCGAATCCGTGGAACAATGTGTAACGCAAGATCCAATCTAATAAGCGAAAAACACTTTAATCTTGACAAGGGTTTTTGCATCTAATCTATGGAAGAACCATAAAAACACATCTAATCTACTTAACATCGGAGGTAGCAAGAGAAGAGAGGGGAGGTAAAACCAATCTAGAGATTGGATCGGGTCTTTTGTTGAAGTTCCAAAACCAAGAAGAATAAAGCAAACGAATCTCATTAAAAGCCTCTTTAAATCGTGGCTTCCGTTCCAACCCTTAAAGGCACCTACCGTACACGTGATCAACATCCTGTCACGATGTCCCGCTTATTGTGTAGGTGAACCTAAGAGCACGTTCATGAGGAACGTGTTGAAAATGCTCGGTAGGTCAGGTATGCACCTCTAGCCACCATGGCTACAAGAACATCCTATGCAATCTATCCGCGGAATAGATTGGAGAATAAGAAAACCCAAATGAAGACAAAGTCGTAGTGAAAGCACTTGATCGCTAGAAGTCGGATTCAATCTTGCAAATTCAACATGAAGTATAATACATGGACAAGATCACCACCGGGATCCTACCTTGATCTTGATCCTAGCTTCTAGAACTCCGACGTGGTGTTCCATGCAAGGTTCCCACGTCGGCTAGGGAAACCCTAGTCAACCATCTCGACCCTCTCCTCTCCGGGATGGCGTCCCTCTCTTCTCTGCTCCTCGGCGGCGGATGACGAATGGCTTGATATTTGCAACTTCGCACGGGGACTATAAATAGCCCGAGGATCATCTAGGTCAAAGGGGGCGGTGAACCGGCACGAAAACGGGCCAGGCCGGCCTGGGCCGACCGGCCCAGGGTGTTTTCGGCCCGGTTCGCCCTCAGTTTTCTTCCCGAAGCTTCTCGCGACTTCCTGAGTTTTTGCCGAGTTGCATGTGGGTCCTTGACGTCATTTTCCTCGCGGTTTAAATAAGGGTGCTTTGCGTATGAACTCCCGCATCTTCCATCTAGGTCCTCGACACTTCTCGGCTTCACAATTTAGTCCTTGGTTCATTTGGAGTCATGTTCATCTTGTATCTTGACTTGTCCCGGGGTCCATGATCTTCTAGTAAAACCCTTGATGAACCTTACCCGGAAGTCCTCATTTAGGCTCTTGATTCCTGTGTAAACAATAAACTCCAAAAACCATGCGCGAGTGTGAACTTAACATATAATGGGGGTTAGGATCGTTAGTGTGAATATCAAATTAATACCAACATAGAAGTTAAACATGTAGCTAGGTTGACGGAAATCGACCGCCAACATCCCCCCATGCTTAAACCTTGCTCGTCCTCGAGTAAGCCTTCAATGGATATCAGCATTGCCCTTCGATGTTCGTACCCTACACTTGATCATACATGAGAAAACGTAATGCTCTCTAGATTTGTATTCATTAAAGTTCCATAATGTACTAACTTTTATCTTTATGGAGGGTAGATATCATTCAAGCTCTTTCCACAAGTACTTGATCATGCTCTCAAACTTTTAAATAAATCTCAGAAATTTTGAAAAATAAAGAATGAGAAAAATTGCTTTACCAAGATCAAATATAACCATCTTGCACTTTGCTCATGTACTCTCATCTCATCTTGTCTCTCAAGCCTACTTGTTCTACTCCTTTCCTCTCTCAAAGTATATGGTGGAAAGTTTTATATAGAGGTATAGGAAAGTTTAGTCCTACCAAGATATTATAGTTGAGATGTTATCAAAACAAGACTAGCTTCTCATGGTCTTACCGAGACTCGTCAAAAAGGTCATTGGAAAAATAATGTTATCAAGGAGGGGGGAGAGATGAACACACACTTTTAGATAGGTGGACATGAGCAAATGTCAAAGAGTGATCCTGAGGCACAAACGAAGTCCTCATTATCAGATTACACATGGTTGGAAAGATGAGTATGGGTCTTGATCTTGAATCCTCTTGAAAACTCAAAAAGCACTAAACATAGCTAGAGAACCGGGGAGCTTTATTATTATTTTTTCTTTCTTTTTTCTTTCTTTTTCTCATCATACTTTTTCTTCTTTATCATTTTTTTTCTTTCATCATACTTTTTTCTCTCTTTTTTTTTCTTTTTTTTATTTGCTCCCCTTGAACTCTAGACTATACTAGCACTTCCTTGGCAACCACCCCCATGCTTAGACGTTTGCTCGTCCTCGGGCAAAAGAGGTGATAAATATGTCAAGATGGAAATTGAAGCTCTCATATTTTCTTAGAGAGAGATACTCGAAAACTTGAAGCACCTTCCTTGTAATCTTTCCTGAAATATTCATCCATACTCATATATTGGGTTGTGGTCAAGGAGGTGAACACAAAAAGATATGTTTGGGTTTTGTGGTTGGATATCCGGCGAGGTTTGCGAAATTTCCAATGTGGAAACTCACAATGCACGGATAGAAGAGGCTAGCATAAAGAACGATACGCAAAAATGGAATGACCAGCTTCTTAGTCTCGGGCCAGAGAAATCAGGCCTTGAATTAATGCATCCAAAAATAAATCTTGTATATACTAATGTTTTGCACTCCAGTAAATTTAAGCTTTGGATGGGTTGAGCAAAATGCAAGCGGTACTTGTGACAAGGTTAGCATAACTTGTTTTGAGAATAAAAAGGTTCTTTGATTCATTCAAAATTGAGAGCAACGAAAAAGAATTATGGGACTTAAGTTATCATAACCTCCACACAAGATTAGGCTAGCATTTAATTAAATTTCAGATTCATGTTAAAAGAGAGCACTAGCTTAAACATGAATAAATCAAGCATAGGATCGAGCAAAGCGGCAACGATCATCACATATCAACATGGCATCAACTTTTTATCTTCACTAAAGGTGATAAACTTGGTGGCAAACTTTGTTCATGTTGATTTAAAGCAAACACTACTACTAACACATATGCTGAAAATAAATAAAAATAGAAAATACTACGCATATATAAACTTGCATAAAAGCTGAAAATAAAGAAAAGGAAAGAGGGAAAATCGAACCGAAGTTGAAGGCATTATTATTTTTCTTCTTCCTCCTTCTCCATTCTTCATCTTACTGTGGTTGATATTGATGATCTTGCTTGTAGCATGGTTGCGCCAGTCCTCCTCGAAATTATTCCGGCGGTGACATGTGAAGGCGACCAATTTGATAGGCAATGTTTGCAGTCCTTTCTTCCATTTGACTTGCATTGGTTTGGATGGGGTGCCATGAAAACTTCGTTAGGAACCATGTATGGTGGAGGATGCGGTGGCGTGGCTGCCCCACTCCCCCATGCTTGCATTGGCATACTTCCTCCATATGGTGGTGGCATCGGAATCCCTCCATCTTGATGTGCAGCCTCTCCTTCTTGGGCCGCGGAGGATGATCCCTCTCCCACAATTTTCCTTTTTAATCTTCTTTGCATGTACAAGAAATCCTTCCTCTAACCAATTTTGTCTTCATTCAATCTCAACCTCATGTTGGGAAGAGGAACATTAATCTTTGTCAACTTGTACCTTCTCCTCTCATCTCCACTAATGAATTTTCCTTGCTTCATGTACTCGATCCCAAAGAAATCCCGACAAGGAGAAATTTTGGGTTCCTTGTTATCTTCTCCTGAAATCATTCCCAAAAATCCTTCTAACATATTTTCTTGGACATCAACTTGCTCTGGGGCTTCCTTCTTGTAACCGATTAGTTCTCCAATATATCCATAAGGAACTAGTTGCTTTTTATCTTCAAGGCGGAATGAGAGGCACGACACCCCTTCATTAATGACTGGTGTCAATGTATAAGAATTTCCAAGTCAAGCTCCTTGTGAGTAGTCACACCAACTCCATTAAAGAATTGCACCCATCCAAGGTTCCTCAAGATTTGATATCCGAGTAGAATCCTACACTTGGAGGGCATCATTGAAGTCAACATTTGGCACAAGCCTCCTCTCAAGACGAACAAGCCTCTCCTCCTCCTCCTCCGTCTTCATGATGAATCCATTTGAATGCCTCGGAGTGTATGGTGGTGGAGTGGATGAACGAGTTGAGCGTCGTGGTGGAACGAATGACTCCTCCGTGTGTCCTGTACTCCTTATGCCACTAAGGAGCAGCGTGCCACTCCTCGGTGGTGCCACGTCTTCCTCCATGCTTCGGGGAGACTCGGAGACCGAGTGCCTCCTCGAAGAGTTCGATGATGACTCCGACGATAATGATCGTGTCTTCCTTCCGAGGATGATGTTCATGACCTCTCTCATCGTGCCTTGCTACACAAAGTCACAAACAACTCCCCCGAGGGTTTCTCGTTGGTGGAAATACACACAAAGAAAGCATATGGATTTGACAAGAATTGTAATGATTTTTCAGGAATTTTTAGAGAAGGAAGTGAGGCATGAATTTTTCTGGGTGGTTTCCGGAACTTTTGGGCTATGAACTCAAGAACACAAATTAACAAATGGATAAAATACTTATCAGGCAAAGGGGAGCACCGGGGGCCATAAGTGGAGGCTAGGCCGGCCGGCCAAGGCCAATCGGCCTAGGGGGCCTCCTAGTCCTTTCGTCTCTAGTTTTCTTCGAGATGCTTCTTGCTCCCTTCTTGCCTTGTGTTCGCGTGACCCATGAGATTCCATCACCCAAACGTTCACAACCACTCCTTTGCTTGCGTGATTTAGGGTTCCACCTACATTATTTTGCTTTGTGTCACTTCCTTGTTTCCTTGCTTTATGCTTCCACTAATTTCCTGCAAAACAAAGCCCTTGCTTCCCCCATGCTTGTCCTTTGCATATGCCCAAGATGCCAAATGATGGATGCCTTCGCGCGATGCATCATGGAGCACTATATGTTAATCAAACTCAAAGACCTCCCCTTAATCATGTTTAGACGCTAATTACTCCTCTAATTTTGAAAATTTTAAAAATTAACTCAGCACTAGCGATGAGTCCAAATATATCATTAGAGGAGATTTTAGGCATCCGAAACAATTGTAAAATTTATTTTGGTTGCACCGGGATCGATTGCTTTCATTAATTGATAGCAAGCTCCTCCGACTTGACCGTGGGGGCATAGGTTTAGGTTCTAATTTTGGCCAAACATGAGAGAGAGAGATTTTGAATAAAAATAAATTCAATAGGGCTTAGAAAAATTATAATTCTAGAGAAACCGGTAGATGTCAAGTTGAAAGAAACCAAAAATCAAGTTTCCTAGGTTCACACGATTCCGACCATGCGTCAAAGATTAAAAACCATTAAGGAACATGGCAAGGCTCTACTCGTGTGTCCTTATCATGTAAAACTACCCACCCTCAACATCATGTAGAGGATGAAAGGCTTGGATAGGATCTGAATTTTTGGTACGAGTTTCTCGAAAAGAGGCAAATAAATCTTGGAATGGCTCATGTCATTGGTTTAAGATAAAAAATCCAAATAAAATGACCGAGCAAATAAAAGGTTCTCCGAAACTTGTTCAACCACTTAAGAGTTAATAAAATGCTTTGCGTAGCAAATTCTAAGACTCACTTACTTGAAATTCGGAAATCTTCCGGGTTGCCCTCCCGGTAGCTTGACTCTTCAACGGGCTGTCCTCCCGGTAGATTATTCTTGACTCGACGAACAGGTTACCTCTCGCCAAGCACTTCGTTTATAGTCTATAGCTAGACTTCTTCTCTTCTTCACTTCGGATCAACGCTCTTTGTGGGTGTTGCAATCTTGGGGACCCCACTTCTACACCATCCTTGGCTTTGGTGTAGGTTTATTCTTCGGCTTAGTCATCTTTTTGGTCTTCACAGGCAGGCGTTGATTCTTGGTCTTGACGGATGCAACAACTTTTGTGTCTTCTTCGCTTCGTTCTCCTTGGGCTCCTTCCTTCCAATGCAATGATGAGGTAGAATGTATTTTATTGACCATGTTACATACCTCGAATCGTGGTCAACTTGAATGCACTCCTCTCGCCATCACTTGATCTCCCCCTTACCGATGTCGATTGTTGCTCTGATGGTCTTGAGGAACGATCTTCTTAGGAGGAGTGGCGAATGAGGTTGATCTCCTTTTGATCTTGGAAGTGGAGTTTCTCTTGGAAATTCCGACGATGTCCGGCCTCCGCTTTTAGATCTTCGTGTTGCACATCACCTTTGCCTGCAAAATTTTTCTAGACCATCCACAAAATATATGTTTTTTTGTTTTGGAGATGTAGTCGTCCACCTCCCATTAGGGTTAGCCAAATATATACAAAAACTAAAAGAAAACTAGGGTTTAGCAAAACCCTAGATTAGATTGATTTTTCTATTGAGGATGATCAAAATTAAGAGATGCAAAAGAAAATCAAGAGAAAAACTGAAAATATTCACAAACGCAATACTAGATTAAATCTTGATTACTTGTTCCCCGGCAACAGTGCCAGAAAAAGGGGCTTGTTGACGGTTGATAGTCGTATCAAAGTTCGTTTGGACTTGCAAGCAGACAAATCTCCTGTCGTAGTCAAGGGACCCTTCTTCCCTTGAGTGGTGAACCCAAGGTATCGAATCTGTGGAACAATGTGTAACGCAAGATCCAATCTAATAAGCGAAAAACACTTTGATCTTGACAAGGGTTTTTGCATCTAATCTATGGAAGAACCATGAAAACACATCTAATCTACTTAACACCGGAGGTAGCAAGAGAAAGAGAGGGGAGGTAAAACCAATCAGAGATTGGATCGGGTCTTTTGTTGAAGTTCCAAAACCAAGAAGAATAAAGCAAACGAATCTCATTAAAAGCCTCTTTAAATCGTGGCTTCCGTTCCAACTCTTAAAGGCACCTACCGTACACGTGATCAACATCCTGTCACGATGTCCCGCTTATTGTGTAGGTGAACCTAAGAGCATGTTCACGAGGAACGTGTTGAAAACGCTCGGTAGGTCAGGTATGCACCTCTAGCCACCATGGCTACAAGAACATCCTATGCAATCTATCCGCGGAATAGATTGGAGAATAAGAAAACCCAAGCGAAGACAAAGTCGTAGTGAAAGCACTTGATCGCTAGAAATCGGATTCAATCTTGCAAATTCAACATGACGTATAATACATGGACGAGATCACCACCGGGATCCTACCTTGATCTTGATCCTAGCTTCTAGAACTCCGACATGGTCTTCCATACAAGGTTCCCATGTCGGCTAGGGAAACCCTAGTCAACCATCTCGACCCTCTCCTCTCCGGGATGGTGTCCCTCTCTTCTCTGCTCCTCGGCGGCGGATGACGAATGGCTTGATAGTTGCAACTTCGCATGGGGACTATAAATTGCCCGAGGATCATCTAGGTCAAAGGGGGCGGCGAACCGGCACGAAAACGGGCCACAGGCCGGTCGGACCGGCCCAGGGTGTTTTCGGCCCGGTTCGCCCCCGGTTTTCTTCCCGAAGCTTCTCGTGACTTCCTGAGTTTTTGCCGAGTTGCATGTGGGTCCTTGATGTCATTTTCCTCGCGATTTAGATAAGGGTGCTTTGCGTATGAACTCCCGCATCTTCCGTCTAGGTCCTCGACACTTCTCGGCTTCACGCTTTAGTCCTTGGTTCATTTGGACTCATGTTCATCTTGTATCTTGACTTGTTCCGGGGTCCATGATCTTCTCGTAAAACCCTTGATGAACCTTACCCGGAAGTCCTCATTTAGGCTCTTGATTCCTGTGTAAACAATAAACTCCAAAAATCATGCGCGAGTGCGAACTTAACATATAATGGGGGTTAGGATCGTTAGTGTGAATATCAAATTAATACCAACATAGAAGGTAAATATGTGGCTAGGTTGACGAAAATCGACCGCCAACACCGAAGCTCACGGTGCCGCACACCACCGTGTTCAGCTCCGCGAACGCCAACCGGGCGCCTGACATGTGATTCGTCGTGCTTGTGTCAAGCACCCACGATGTTGTGTCATGGTTCTTTGCTGAGGTGCACGAGCACCTTGTGCTCGACAAGCCACATCTGGGAGTTGGATCCCACGGCCGCCTGTGCCACCGCCGCACTTGATGACGGCATCGCCGCCCGATCTGGATCTGGGCGCACCCCTCTCGGTAGGGTTGATGTAGCAACCAGGAGAGTCGCCTCCTCAGGCCTCCCGCCCAAGATTTCGGTCGGCGCCTCCGCATCGCCATCGACCGCTGCTGGTGGCGGAGACGAACCTGCAGTGGTGAGGGAGAAGTGGCGTTGACCTCACCAACAAAAGTGAGGCCTCCTCCTCATCCTGGACGACGTGGGCCGCCTCCTTCCTGGGCTTCTGTGGGCATTCCCAGGCCCTATGGTCGGTTTTGCCACACCGGCGGCATTGATCACGACCCACTTTGCCGCTGGAGTTCGCCGTCCCACTTGACGATGACGATCCAAAGTTCCCGCGCCCACGCCCACGCACGTGTGAACGCCCACCGCCGCGACTGCCAGAGCTCCCGCTCCCGCCGCCGACGTGTTCGCCGTGGCTCCTCTTCCTCCGTGACTCCCATTCTTCCGCCGTCATGTACAACTTGCCGTCGCGGTGCAGCGTTGGCGGAGCCTCGTCGAACAAGTCCTCCGAAGCCTTTAGTCGCCTAGTCAACTCCACCACCGAGAGCGTCGAGACGTCGATGAGAGTGCGGATGGCGACCACCATCTACTGGTACTTTGCCGGTGCGCTCCGTAGGATCTTCAGCACGATCTGCTTCTACTCCAGCTCCTCCCCAAGAGTCTGCGGGGAGGCCTGGATACCCGTGAGGCGCAGTGCGAATTCCTCTGCCGTCTCGCCATCGTTGAACGTGGCGAGCTCAAATTCCCGTGAAGCTGTTGCGCCTTGTTCTGCTTGACGCAGTTGTCTCTGACGCGCATGGTGGAGATGGCGTCCCACGCCTCCTTCACCGTTGCCTTGTCGGCGATGACCCTCGCCAACTCCGCGAGCACGGTAGAGTAGAGTGCGTCGATGGCCATCATGTCCTCCTGGTCGTCGTCGTCGTCGATCGCCCGCCATAACCTGCGGGCCTTAAGCTTCACCTTCATGAGCCGCGCCCAGTCGGAGTAGTTCGTCTTGGTGAGGGCGGGGTAGCTACTCTCGACGCCCACCTCGCGAACCAGTTGCTGGAACACCGCGGCACCCTCCTTGGCGTCGCTTCCGCCTACGCCATCGGTGGGCTTCTTGTCCCCCTTCTTCTTCGGCGACGTCGGCTGTGATCCTGACATTGCCCACTCGATTGCGCGGTCACGATTCCACCGGCGATAGCGCACGGCAATCGACTCCCGAACCGCAACCGGCTCTGATGCCACTTGTTAGAAACCTCGCCGGAGTAGCACGTCTTCCTCAGCGCTGGCGAGATCCCTCCCGCAATTGCAAACGCACACACTCACGCGAACACAGTGAACACGAGACAAAGTTTGTGCTGCAAGAACTTGGGAGCATTTTCGACTCTATTGCTTTGCTTATAAAGGGGAAAACACGATTACAAAGGCTGTGGCCTCAACTCCGACAAGCACGGCATGCCTCTCCTCAATGTGCACCATCCCACACATCTCCGTCATGCCGCACGATGCACTGGCCCACGCACGACGCGGGCTCAGCACCACACCGCGCACGACCAGCTACTCTAGCCATGCGCCAACAAACTTCAAACTGAAAGCAACTGAAATGCTAGCTAACCTGTACTAGAATTATTCAACATACTCTAGTGGCACGATGGACATTATTAGATCTTTTTCTCATAAAATCACAAGCCTAAAACCTTAACATAGGTAGTGCAGGTGAAGACAAGATAATACTCCCTCCGTTCTGAAAAAACTGACGTTTAGGACAGCGACACGGTCTTCAAAATACAACTTTGACCTCTTGTTATTATAAATATTTATCGAGTAGTGATGTATGTATACTTTTATGAAAGTATTTTTTAAAGACAAATCTATTCATATAGTTTTCACATTTGCAAACTCAACAACTTAAAAGTTATTGATGATTTATATTCCTAATGTTTGACCAAAATCTTGTCCTCAACGTCAGTTTTTTCAGAACAGAAGGAGTAAAAGAAAAGGTTTTTTCTTAAAAAAAAGGTTTGGCAAGAGTGAGGTAAAACACTCGAGTCTCATACAAGATTTCTAGTTGTACCCTCTACGTTCTCCTTTAATTTGGAAACATTAAGTTGTTCCGAATCGAATTTAAGATTTTTTTGTCTGGTGGACCGTAACCTCAAGTAATTTTGCATATATATCATAGATTTGAAGCTATTATTCCAACTGGAAATGAAATTGAGGTAGCAACTCGCGGCGCGATATCATAGCAACATGGATTCCTGAAGGCCGGAGGCGAGGGCCTTGTCACTACTAGTACTCTTTACGGATGCACGTAGACACCGACGGCATCCAGCAGGGATCCGGACCTCCCGAAGAACCCGACGACGCGGCCGCCGTCGTGCACCGGGACGCTGAAGGGCGTTTGCCCCGGCGTGCCGAACGGACCGTGCTTGCCGGCGTTGGTGACGAACGTGAGCGACCTCACGACGGTGTGACCGCCAAACTCACCGCACGTTCCGGAGATCTCCTTGACGAACTCACCCGCGCCGAACTTGACCTGCTTGCATTGCCACCAAGAAAAAAGCTAGAGAAATTAAAATTTGCTTATGAGAGCTACGAGAGATGCGCGTACGTACGTCGTGATGATGAGCAAACGAAGAACAACAAGTATATATGCAGGTGGAACGCGTAAGCGTACCTTGTGCTTGCGGCCGCCGGAGCCGCCCCACGGCCCCGCCTTGCGCAGCTTCCCGTCGACGCCGGCGTAGGTGAAGGAGATGGCGTCCACGGCTCCCTGGCAGCGGATGACGACGCTGTCGAGGCGGTGCGGCGCGACGCCGGCGGCTACGATGTCATCGCGCGGGTCGCCGCCGCGGCCGCCCCACGGCCCGATCTTGACGAGCCCCTCCATTGTCCGCCGCAGCAGCAAAGGCGAGACGGCTGCGCTGTGTTTTGAACAGCTCGGCTGCGCTAGCTGTGTTTTGCGAAGGATCAGAATGTTGCTCGATCATCCTATGAGCACCTTTGCGCGCTTTTATAACCACTGGGGCCTCGACGCCTCGTGTTGGAATTCGCAAGGCTTCCTTGGGTTGGTTAATGTGAAGTGAAGTCATTGGCATGCAGTAATGTACACGAATGCCAAAGGGGGTCAACAGACTGACTATACACATACTCCTACAACTACAACAAGAGCAAAATGTAAAAATAAAGGGATTTCGAAGGCTGTCACTTTCACATTCTGATGTAAAACTATCGACAAAAAACGTCAAGGATCATCTATGAAATGTTGATATTTTTCTCTTACTGGAATGTTTGTGCAGTAAAAGAAAAAGAAATGGTTACTGGTGTAGCACCATCAACAAACGTAAGGATCATCTATGAAATAGATGCGTCAAGGGCTTTTAACAGAGTACGTGCAGAAACGGAGAGACTCGGCCTTTACTCCGTCCGATTGCGCGGAGTAGCCCAAGCAACCAGATAGTACAGCGCCAGCCGCCAGTAATAGACGAGTTTTGACTCACGGCTCCGGCTCCTTCGAAAACGGCTCCGGCTCCGGCCCGAGTTCCCACACAAGTTGCAGCTCTGAAACATTCGTATCGAGATGTTTTCTCACCACAAAATATCCAAGAAAATCACGCTGCAAACATATTTTTCAAACAGAAATCATGGAAGTCCCGGGCGTATGCACGTTGTCATTCGGAAGGCTAAGCAGTAACCAGTAAGCCCTTGCCTATATTCAAAGAAAAAAAAACACGTATCAACGGACCTAATTGCCTCTCGAATGTGTCAACAAAGCCAAAATAAGAAATGAAAAGAAAAAGGAAAGAAAAATAAAAAGGAAGCTAGTTGCGTTGAGCGTGTCCTACGTCAAAGCCCTCTGGTATGAATCAAAACTGGAGACAAGATCTTCAGGTCCATGCCTCCATCATCACCCCTGGCTGCTGCTAGCTTCACGTACATGGAACATCAGCTGCAGGGCACAATGTCACCAGCTATGAGCATAAGAGCACAAATGTTGATCATAATTGTATAGCAAACAATCAATGACCTTAACGCCCACGTAGAACGTCGTGAATATGAAGGCAAGGGCGGGCAGTGCTGCAAAATGGCAACATGTATTAGCTACAGAGATCATCAGACCATGTATCTCTGGTTCAAATTGGTCGCAAGTAATGGTGCGATTTTGCAACTCACCTTCCTTTCCGGCCATTTTCGACATCAGAACTTTAATCCCAGATGGTCCCACAACATAACCGACAAGGTTTGCCACCTGTGTGCACGAAACGTCTCAGAAATAGCATTCACAAATCACAAGAAACAACCTATGAATGACCAATCTACAGCTGAAATTCTTTTATGTCCACAATTGCGCAAGTTATCATGGCACATGCAAGACCATCTGGATTTTCCTCTGAATACAGCCAGACAAGTGGTTTCATATAGTCTCTTTAGTATTTTTCTTTGATATCTTCGATTCTTTTACCAATAGATCAGGAGAAAATAACTGCATTCTTGTAGCAGTACATAGAAATGCAAATAGAACATACCATAAGACAGCTGATTGTTACAGCACCAGCAATTGCTTTAAATTCACGGTGAACAAGCATCCCGAGGGAACTACTTGCCTGCCAAAAGAAAATTTAAAATGCATATTAGAAGGCTGCTTCGTCAAATTTCCATGAAGCATATGCCAAGATTTCAGCATCTTAAAAACTTGATTCATGCGGATATCACCAAAAAAAAGTTTACATTATACCGGCATGGTTTATTCGGACCTCAACTAATATGCCTTTCTTTAACTCGAATTTACAAATCAGCTTTATAAATTTCTCAAGCAAAGACAAGAATTTGATAGGCTTTAAGTATATTTATCGTATCTTGGAATAGATGTTCTACAAACTTTTGAAACTAGATTTTAGCAACTTCTAAGAAAAAAAAGACAAGCAGCAACCACAGAAAATCTACTGAACCACATTTCTCTGAAAAACTTTACCTGAAATTTGTTGGACAGAGATTTGACCAATATCTCTGGAACAAAAAATAAGCAAGTTAACCATGCCCATGAAACAAGTTTCCTGTTTAGACAATCAAATAGAATAATCCAAGTCATCACAATTGATGTGGAAACCGAGTAAGCAAGCTTGTCCATTGTAGAGTTTTGAAGAAGCTACCATTCCAGATCATGCCACACTGCTACAAACGTGAATATCACCCAGATACTGAGTAGCTTTCTTCGAGAACCACCAAGAGGAATATACAAGTACCTGCAACAAGCGAGTGGTTTGTCAAAGAAAGCAACATAGATGTACTTAAGTATAGACATGTACTAACTCTACGTACAAGTTTCATGAATCTAATCAAAATTTTGATGTAAATGGACACAATACTGTATCAAGTAAAAAATTTCTGCAACTTCGGTATGCATAAATCAAAGGTGGCAAAACAACAAACAAGCAAGACGCATACAAACATGTCACAGGACATATATGTGGTAGCATAGAAGATACAGACCTGACCAACCATCTGTTAAAAGAAGCATGCCAGCTTTTCCAAAAACTCTCCAGATCGTGGCAATTATTTATACACCTAGGCATGTTTTCAGGTGTCTCAACTCCTCCAACCTGCAATAAAGTGCTCATCTTTAAAACATACCAAGAATATCATGAAACAGATGCTAAGATCGGAACAAAGTTGTGTTCATACCAATGCTCTCTTTTAGATAAACAATTGCACAATACTCAACAGCGAAGTGTGTACTGAATACAAAATTAAATATTGAATTACCAGTGACCAAAACCGGAAGTAGCGCCAAATAAGAAAGAATTTCAACCACATAAAGTTTAACACCTGTATGGAAAGTTAAGTTTGAGAAGTCAATGAGATTGATTGTTAACCATAAGAACAGAACCAATAAGTTGCAAAATATTAGCTGCGAAAAGAGAGAGAACAATTTATAGTGGAAGACAAAACCTACCCAGACAACCACAAAGCCAAAATGCAATTTCGGGATAGGTAGCTCAACAAAACTTATATGCAGGCAATCAATTAATAAAATCTAAAGAGAATAATGGAAAAATATCAACTGCTGCACCATGACTAAAATGGGATAAAGTTCCACAAGTGACGACTCAGAAATAAGGCCTTGAGCACATTCACAGGAAATATCATATGTATCATACAATTTAATCTTATTTATGAGAATGTACAATATAATCTTACCCCATAACTGATGATGAAGATCTCAAACGGGGATAACTGCTGCCATAATCGGCTGTCATCAGATTATTCAATTCAAATTTTAGAACATAGTAGTAACATTACAAAGGAATGAAAAGGCATTGTGGCATATAATATGAGGACAAGCAGGTACCTTACTACAAAGGCATTGTAGTGGAAAAAGTGTGTCATGCCTTCCATAAGAAGGAAACTTAAGATCCACCTCAGACCATACCAAGATATTTGTGCAAATGAATAGTTTTTCTGAGGTACTTCTAACTGCAAGGTCGCTACATCAAAAACAGTTTAGAACATGTAACTACTGAGACATTTGCAGAGATAACCAAAATTCCTCTCCAAAACAGTGCACACAGTTTCTAAAGTCGCCAATTGGCATTTGTGGTAACTTAAAAAAGACTGGAATCGTGATGATCAGTGTTATATTATAATTAGCTATATCTATATTGAAAATGGCTGTCGTATTTCCTCGTCTTGAAAGGAACCAGGCTTAAACAGCTGCCGGGTTAAAGATTGGCCTATTCCCCACAAACTCCTCCATAGAAATTTTAAAGCTATTAGATCAGGGTGTTCCCAAGAATAGATGAAACTGACTGGATGTCATAAACCAGTTGACACCATTATGCTGACCTGAAACTAAAATTTACTTACACTTTTTATAATGCACTGTTTTGACATATGAACTAATCAATATGGAAAATCATTTTCATTTCATCATGTATAAATCATAAATGAAATACCATTCTAAAGTGCTACTTCTGCTTTCAGATTGATAAAAGATCAGCATAATGGCTAACCTGAGCAGCAAATGCATTATATCCAACTATAGGACCAGCAATGTAGAGTGGAGCATATGTCAAGTAGCATAAATATGTGAGGAATGTGTATCTGTCAACACTGAGCCCTCTCTCCTGCAAAGAAAAGCGTTGTTATCACCAGATACAAACAATAAATATAATTCAGTTTCCAAAGGAACTGCTTAAGCTAAATAGTTACAGCTGCTAAAATTATGTTTTAATGATATACATACTGGAAACAAGTAAAAACATGCTGAGACCTTCTTTACAGACAACCTTAGATGATCTATATTGAATTCATGTACAGGTCAACCTGGAGTCAGCAGAACACTAATCATTCCATAGTAAGATTTCTTTCACAGATCTTCTCATGGGAGGTTTGACGCCTCACTTCACGTGAATCCCTACGTCAGTTATTCACCACTTATAAAAAGACCTAGCCCAGTCATTAGATACGAATACTAGTTTTGCTCTTTCACTTCTAAAAAATATCATACGACCAAAACAACCTCTTACATGTGTCTAAAACTAACAGTGGGTCTATCATCTACTGCCTTACCACATTCAACAAAAATAAATTAGCTGTTACAAGAAAAGTTGGAAGGATGAAATACCTGCAAAGCAAAGTAGCATGTCTTGCCAGAATAACAAACCTGACATCTTTGCATGTGTTTCTGTACCAAGATTATTCATGTTACTATACTAAAGTATCAAACCAGTATTCTATTTATCAACACGTGTGACTACATCAATGGTATAGTAGGAAAAATAGAGTTTTAGATATACATGAAAACTATGCGCAACAACTAGTTAGAAATTAAAACGAATCCCAAACATTGTTTTTATAGCTCATTTATATACAGACCTGATCAGAACATCCAGATAGACTCCAGTCCAACAATTATGTCAACTAGACAGACCAATTTTTCAAACATTGAAAAATGTCATTAGGGAACATAGTACCTTGTGATCAAAGTGAGAAGAATGATATGTCCAGCAGTAATCGCATCCAAAGCTAATCATCCGTAGCACAACTGCATGGAAATTAGATGGTGTATAAAAAATTGTCCATATTGAATCAAGGAACATACAAAAACTCGATACATAAACACAAGCGATGACACAAAGTATAAAAATTGGTGCAGTACTTGTGATGAAATAAATCCAAATAAACTCATGTGATAATTGCATCAGGCCTAACCCAACTTGAAACCATACTTGGACATATTTGAAGATAATTGTTAAAATGAGTTAGTCCAGTTCAATGGTATCTGAACTCACAAAGAGAGTACCTTGAGCAGTTCAGTAACTCCAGTTTATTAATTCAGTGGTTTTAAAGTTTAATGCAACCATGGGGTATTTATACAATGGGAACATGTTCCTACCAACCAGGTTACTAATTATCCACAGTTGATAATTTGTGGACCAACAGATCTAGGAACATGTCTTCAGAAAAAGAACTGAAGACAGTAATCTTCTTTTAGGTTTCAAATTCAACAACAAATTCTCTAAAATATAAAGCTTTCGCCTTCCTATGACTTCTACCAATTAGAAGACCTACAGTAAGCTTCTATATACAACAGCACACAATATATACACAATTTCAATAAATAAGACAACGTGAGGTAAAACATACCAAAGTTGAAGCATATATGCCATCGAAATGTACCCCGATAGTTGTCTAGAAAAGCCAGATTTTCCCTGTTTCGATACGAAAGTTAAATATCATATAAAGCATTAAACGAGACAAGTAAGAGAAACTGCAAGATGCAGTGCAACAGCATAAAGAATCTAACCCGAATAATGAGAATGAATAACCTTCATAAACTCGGTTAAGAATAAGAACGGATAAGTTGAAGCTCCAAACAAGGCTTGTGCAATACTTATAATGAGCAAATAGCTGAAAAAAAATATAGAACTATGGTCAAAGAATGAAACAGATACTAACCAAAATTAAAACATCAAAAAGTGAAAATCTGTTATCTAGTCACTCTGCAGCCATCAAATTGATTGACTGATGATGTCACTTATTGGTCGACGACCATCACATCACATAACAAATCAAGCAGCATCGTGCCCGGCATTATGATTGATAAAGTCACTGATTTAGCAACACATCAAAATTACAAAATTGCTTATTTCTTTAATCTGTTGTGTGTTCGCTGTCTTTCCTGACTTTAACATACTCAATATAATGTGTCCATTACTGGAGCGATTCCTTGCTTCTAATACAATGTTCAGACCTAAACGTTCTACAAATGGGTTTATAAACTCCAAAACAAGACAGTAAGTAATTGTTTATTGGCAATGATATCAGATTCTTCCATTTATGTTTATTAGTCTGACTGTTTGCATACACACAAACAACATAGGGACGGAGAGCAAGACAATTCAAAGTTCAAACAGCTGTGAGGGAACATGCAAGCACTAACCTTCACTATGGAGTAATTAATCGACGAAATTAGAAGAATAAACACAACACTGCCATGAAGACAAACAAGTTAGAAAATTACAAAAAGAAAACAATAAAGAAGGCAAACCAACATAATTCAGTGAGTTGCATACCAAGCACCGTGAAGATAACAGAGATAGCTCAAGGACAGTATGAGCCACAGCAAAGCAGTCCCTCGGCCCTTCAAGCCATAGCAATATCGCAATGTATTAACTAGAATCAGAAATGCGCCCATTACGACAGTCAGAATCGGCAGGTTCCCACAGAAATTTCTCCATTGGGCATCAGACAGGTCCTGCAACAGATGACAAGCAAATTAGGCGGGCAGCTTCTCGATCTGAAGGTAAGACACATGACTGACAAAATCAGGCGAAATTTTACGCACATTCAGATAGCCCGCAAGTGATCCTGCGCGTAGTCCGTAGAGCCTCCCGGAGTAGTCTGCAACCACGAAGCTGCTGTGAGATAAGCGGCAATTGCGGAGAAGATACCAGGAGTGCCACCGACGTACCGTGCGAGAGACGAAGCGACCTCTGGATCACGACGAGGTAGAATCCCAGCGCGTATAGAACGAGCGCGGCGAGCTCCAGCCGCTTCCAGGGCACGCCGCCCATCTCCGCCCGGCCTCAACCCTCCCACCTCGCTAGCCGCGCCTGGGAAGGGCTCCCAATCAGGCGAATGGCGCGCGCCTCTGGCGTCCGGTCAGATATAGCTGCAGCCTGCAGGCGTAGCTGGGTGGGTGGAAAGCTCCGCGGTGCTAGGTCTTCATAAGATTTTGGATGGGAAGGATGGAGCTCTGCGGCTCTGGGACGACGGCGGCAGCGGCGGAGGTGGGCGGCGCTGGATGCCTGGATGGAAGGGGGAGGACCGGAGGAGACGCCACTCGAACCAGGGGTTCATACGAAAATTTAGGGGCATATCTGAAAATAATCGGATCGCGATTAATAATAACGACCCAAAATAGGGGGTTAAATGTAAATATTTGGATCGCGACTATTAATCGATCCATATTAGGGTGCTACATGTAAATATTAGGGTGTGTTTTGTAAATATTCAGATCGCGACCATTAATCGCGATCCAATTCAGGGGTTATTTAAAAATATTCAGGGGTATTTTTAAAAATTCTGGTGCGATACGATTCTCCGCCGCAGATCGCTGGAGCGCCGCCCACCTCTGCCGTTGTTCGTCCTTCTGCCTGGCTCGCCACCTAGCGAGCTGCGGAGAACGCGCGGCTGCGTGCGGACGGGATCCAGAGACAGCGGGGGCGGGGCTGCGGGGCGGACGAGATCCAGGGCCAGAGGCATCGGAGGCGGAGCCGGCGGCCGCGGCGAAGCGGAGAGGGGAGGAGAGCTACTGGCCGTTGGATCTGCGTCGGGACAGAACAGCCTCTCATCAGCGATGCGATTCAAAACGTACTCCAATAATCCGCTTTCGTTAGCTTGCCCAGCCCATGTAGGAATTGTGTTGGGCCAGTTGCTAGTCGAAAGCCAAGGCCCAAGTTCCGCTAAATTGAAGCCCATCCTAACTTCACAAGTCAACGCCAGCCACCTAATTAGCTTATGGTAAACCTCTTTTTTGTATTTAAAGACAAATAGAGTATCTATTATACAGGAAACTTTACATGACATTCCTTATTACTACCGGCACAAAGCAACCAACCACAATATCACTATTATTAGCCACATCTGACACCAGCAGACTAGCAATGGCCAAGCACAAGAAGATCCTCAATATTGCAAAACTAAACATGGCATATTACACCAAAGGAAATCTTCTAGGCGTCAAACTTCTCTCTGTCATGTGGAGCGCTATAATCGACGTTTGGGCCCACAGGGATAATCCCGTATGGATTTATGGGTGAGTAACCTCCATAGTAGCTCTTTCGTATGTACTCCATGTTAACCGTGCTGCTAATGCCAGGAATTTGGTATGTCTTTTGTGTAATTGAACAGATTTGGATATTCCCTGATGAGCTTCTTGTTGCACTTGAAGCAAACAGAGTAAACCTGTAGAAAATAAAAAGATTCAGTAGTCATAACTGGTTAACATCAATCTGTATAAGGAATTTTTTGTAAACTACAGACAGAAAATTTTAAATTTCTAATGGAAACAAAAAAATGTGTAGCTTGAAACTATAGTATTATACTTCACAATTGTTATCTGCATATAAAAATGCCACCTTATGTAAGGAAATTGAAAAAAATGTAAACAAGATGGAGAAAACCCAGTATATTTAAAATGATTACGTGTCCACCTTTACATGGTCTAATAATTATCAAACCCCTTATTTGCGCACAGTTTTTTTGCAATTGATTAAAGGAGACACCAAATAATCACACTCTGCATCTCACTTTTTTGGTGCTCTCACTCTTTGAGAATATCACATTATGATAACTGCTAGCATCACAAGTAAGGCCTAACAGCCTAAAACTGAAAAAAGCAACTGGGTGAGATTATCAATCTTGCTGAATGTTAAATCGCTGTAGTAGTCGCCCATATTTCTGATACTTGGATAGAACTCTTTGTCTATTGTTAATGGAGGTTAAGGGAGCATGAACTAGTGAAGATACAATGGATGCACCTACAAACCCAACTCAATCAGATGTAACAGTAGTGCTTTCAGCAAAAACATCTCTTGTGTAATATCTAATTAACTTGATGGAAATCTATGAAATACACAAAGCAAATTGTATGTTCATTAGTTTAATGCTGTAATTCTAGTCAGCATGTGGCATACACATAAGAACACCTAGATCATTGCTATGACAATTGACAACAAAATATACTTTAGAATGTGACAAAAAAATACATGTCTTTTCTTCCATGAAGAAATTTTCAATGAAGAAATTCACACCTCATCAAATCTTATAAGAGTTGTAAACAAGCGAACATCCGCCTCTGTAAGTTGATTGCCACATAAAAAGCGTTGCTTGCTTAGAATATCCTCACATTTGTCCAAAGCCTCATATAATTTTGTGACTGCCTACAGATTTGGAACAAAAGAACCGCTGTTCAGACATAGGAAATATATCCAGTTTGAAGAAACCTTCTTCCAATAAACCAGGAACTGATGATTTACCTCATCATATGGCCCCTGTTGCTTCGCAAAGCCACATTTGTACACACCAATGTTTATCGCTTCGTATACAACCTCATTGATCTCATCTATGCTGGCCTGTAAATGAGCAGGGTACAGATCCAGATCAGGATTCTTGGCAAACTCATTGAACTCGGAGTTGAGCATCCGGATGATCTCCGCACTCTCGTTGTTCACAATGGTCTTGAGCTGCTTGTCCCAAAGAACCTGCAACACAACATAACACAGGGAGATCAATCTGATTGTTTAGCTGATAATGTCAGCTGAGAAAAAGAGTACCTTAGACACCCGGGTTAACACAGAGACTCACAGGGACGCTTGGTTTCCCGGCGTAATTTCTGCTGGCGATCTCGTAGAGCTCCCTGATGCTCTTGGCTCCATTGATAGGATCGGGCTCGGCGCCTGGCTCCTCATCTTTGGTGGCAGGAAACACCCATCCCATATGGTCGTCGGTCTCCTTGGTCCTCTCAAAGACGGGCTTCACCGACTACAGTAGTATCATCGCACCGAGAGAGAAAAGTCAATCAACGGATTTATCCTCCCCAATCCCCATGGAGCTGCGAAATCGAGCTATGGTTTCTCACGGTGAAGCCGATGACATGATCGAGGCCCTTGAGCTTGAGGTAGGCGAGGCACCTGCACGCCCAGGGGCAGGAGTAGGCGACGTAGAGGTGGTACCTCCCCGGCGCGGCGGGGAACCGGGCGGAGCTGTCCCTGGACACGAAGTTCCGGAAGGTGGACGGCGACGGGTCGAAGGCCCCGGAGTCGGTGACCTCCTCGTGCGCCGACCGCGCCATCTGAAGTACGCCACGAGGAGGAGAGCAGAGTACTGAGCGTGACGGATCTAAATCGAGAACCAGTGAGCGGGCTTGCCAAGATCACGTACCTCGATGTCGACGAAAGTGGTGGAGAGCGTCCGGGCGGCAGCGGCGGCGGAGGTGCGGCGACTGCCGACTGGGGAATCGTGTGCTCTGCCTACAGCCTACGAGTCTACGACCTTCAGCACTGTCGCACTCTGCTCTGTCGGCATCGATCGAGGGAGGGATGCAACACAGCAGCAGTAGCGCGTGGCGTAGTCTATGATTTACGTATCCATCTTGTAATAGCGTATTTTACTTGTATGTACAATGTCCTGGTAATAGTCACGAGTGGTAGGTAGTAGGTGACTACTCCTAGTCCTAGGTTCTGTATATCGATGAAATAAGAAAAAAAATGGAACATTGTCAATCTAATTCCTATAAGGTCACTATTTGTGGCAAGCTGCCAACTCTAAATGTTAAATGAAATTTTGAATGAGACAAATCTTTCAATAAAATTCCATTTTTGTTATTTCATAGGTAGGCATATATTATTTAATATGATTTGCAAAAAAATATTACTTAATATGTGTAATATGGAGTGTTTAATTGGTCACACAACTTCCCGTATGAACTAAGTTTCACCTAGATGAAATTCATTTCCTCTGTCCGTTCAAAACTCAAACGACATGTCATCATATTTTACTCCGCGTGGCAACTTATTTCTAAAATAATGAAATTTTCATTGAGAACATCATGATTAGCTCGTTCGGCTGCCTTATCTCAGTTTATGCTGGTGTGCTGTTATCTCAGTTTATGCTGGTGTGTACGACTGATTTGTTGTGAGATAAAAATATTGTGTAAGAAGCCAAAATAAATCGAGAATAGACCAACCGAACATACTATTATCTCAGCTCCACTTCTCCATCATAGAACTGATTTTGAGTTGTGCTTGTGATATACTTTTCCATTATTCGAACGGATTTGTGAGTTGTGAGCAGAGTTTCAATTACCGTTGGTAACCGGCCGGTTTACCGCGGTAACCGGTGTTACCGGTCCGGACCGGTAACGGTACCGGCCGGTTACCAACCGGTGGATTTTTTAAATTTTGAATTTGAATTTAAAAAATTGAAAAATAAGAAAAAAAATCACTAAAAATACTGCAAGATTTATAGAATGTAATGGTGTAAAAATTTTTCAAATATAATTGCATTTAGTATTTTTTTCGAACATTTGAACTTAAACAAAAAAAGAAAACGAAAAAAACGCGCAGCCCATTAAGGCCCATGTTCGCCCATCCGCTCGCAGCAAAATATCTGGCTCTTCACGGTTCACGGGTGAGTCGCTGCATTCGCGAAGTCCCTGCGCCGCGCCCTCCCCTCCGCATCCGCTCCTCACCGCCGCCCTACCGCCCGCCGCGAGCAGGTTACCGGCCGGGAGCCGCGGTTACCGACCCCGGGCCTGGATCTGCGCGGCCAAGGAGGTTAACCGCTCCTCCCGGGCGGTATGCCGCCCTCCGCCGGCGGTCAACAGACCGGTAATGCTGGTTAGCCGGCCCAGTTACTGGTAAGCTTCCTCTCTCATGTAGAATAAATAGAATCGTAGAAATAGAATAAATGATTTGATTTGGTAGATAAGATTTAGCATTTAGGTTAGGACCGACGGGCAACGGCAACCGTAATGACTGTTAGGTATGATTTAGGAATCATATAGATTTAGGTATAAGATTTATGTATGATTTAGGATGTGATTTAGAAATAAGATGTAGAAAAGATATGTGAACTGGGAATTTCTATTTCGTAATATCCTATGAGAGATATGACTGAGAAATGACTGAGAAAGAGTGAAACGAACCAGATTTCCAAAACTGGAAACCCAATCCTCTGCACCTCTGTGATAGTCCCAGGAAGCGGCTATCACGTGCAAATCCTGTCTCAAGTGGTACAGATCCATACAACATAGAAGAAATAGAGGATTTATTACATAAGTTTCATTATAACATCAGAGTACAACATTTCGGCATAAGCCGGGTACAAGCTCAACTGGACTAAACAGGAAAGGTAAAACATCTACGCAGCGGATTTATCGAAGCGAAGCGTCTCCAGCTCCACAGGCAAACTTGAGTGTAGGACCAGCTCTAGTCTTCCCATCCTTTGCCGTCGAGGTCGTAGTCGGATTCCGAGTCTGAAAGTCCACCATCTACCCGATAAGCGGGTAGGTCATGTCAGCTTCCCAACAAAGAGCAAAAGCGGTGGATGAATTCTAGTATGCATGGATAAACCTATATCTGGCTGTAGTAAGTTTATGCAAGCAGCGGTAGCAACATCAAGGTAAGCGGTATTGCAGAGAGGTCACCATCTCCGAGGAGATCCACACCTCCGAGGCCAACGCCTCCGGGGTCAACACCCCAACCAAGGAAAGTACACCAAAACACTGGACCTCAACCAAGTCACAGCATCTCACTCTCATCTGCGATGTGAGGTAACCAACTCCTACCTCACATCTCAACGGCACGAAGCCGGGCTCACACACTCGGGGGAGAGAAGCAGCACAAGAAAAGTCTAGCCAGAGTAACAGACCCGTGGGCTGTCCATACCAGTGGACACGGACTATAGCTATAGGTTTAACACTCTGCAGAGGTTGTACAACTGGACCCGCCGGATAGGGCAGAAACGGTGGCCGTCGTTCCACATCCCTACCTAACGACCGGAGACCTAGCAGTGGGTGGCACTCTCCTGCCTCTCCAAGCCTGACTCGTCCTGAACTGGGGCGCGAAACTTGCCAGCAGGGCCTTGGAGCTGTGAGACCATCCCCGGAGGAGCCTGGGCGACGTCTACTCGGGGGGTATAACTCGTCCCCCTCACACGACCACACCGGTCCGCCTACAAGCTGAGTGCCAACCACCAACTAGTTCTCGGACCGAACCCCGCCCATACGTGAGCGAACGGTTTGTACGAAAATAGCCCAAAGATCACGGTTAAATTGTCGATCGGTCCTTAATTGCAAGAGCGAGCACTCACCAACTCCATCCGAACGACACGCCGCTGGGGCGGAAGGCCAGGTCGCATCCCCCCTAGACAGGCGTTCACAAGTAACCAAAGCGGCTCGCTCCCGCGGTAACACATCAAGGATACACACTCACCCAAAACACACGCTAGAATACCGAGATATCCCAATCTCGGCCCAAACCAGAGATCCATCCATACCACGAAACAGGTAAAAAGTATGGATAGAAAAATATCGGGGACTAGATAGGGGTCTGTAGCTAGTCCCAAAGGTAGAAAGTTCAAGGATCAGGGTATAATAAATTCCAAGGCATGGCTAAAAGATTGTCTATGCATTTCAGTCATCCAAAGCATCATAAATAAAGCACTAGCAACTAAATAGCATGCATGGGATCTACGTGGTCGGGAGTGACATGACACCTGCGCGGTAGTCGTCGTAGAGTAGTAGAGGTTGGGCATCCTCTCGGGCAAAGTTGAGGTAGAAGGATCTTCTTAGTCGTCGCAGCTCGGGTCTTCAAACAAGAATACAAGCCTACACGAGATGCGACGTGGAAATAAATAACGCGCATTACATCTAAAGCAAAAACACCAATAAGAACCAATTTAGAAGATCCAATTAAACTTCAGACTAAATACAATCAGCACTAGTTTATATAATGAAAATAAAGCAATTGATTTTATAAATAAAAGCATTTTAAACAATTAGTTTTATATACTTGAAAACATGGTAGAAACAGGAGTTAGTTCGTGGTCGGGTTAAGGGTCTCACGGCTAAGATCTTAGGTGTTCAAACTTGTAGGCGGGACGCGGAGAGGCTGAGATCAAGCACTTGCAAGGTTTAAGCTCACGGAGGGTCAAAGCAGTAGCTCAAAGGATGTTAATAGCAAAGCGAGACAAAGATAAACTAGAAAAGACATTACCAAGCCAAGATATGCGGCGACAGCTCAAAGGGGATGAAAGGATCAACTTGTAACCGGTATTGGGTGACGATGCGGTACAGCATGCTTAAGAGCGCTACGAGGCATGTACTCGTGATGCGGTGATGACCATGGCGAGGTAGCTAGATTGCAACGCGGGGTTGCCATGCGTGAAGCAGGGGCCCCTACTCACGGCACGGCCGTCCAACCCGCGTGGCGTCCTAGTTGAGATCGCACGGCACAACGCACACATCACGTCACAAAGCGGAGTAGAGCAAGAGCGGATTTATGCGAGGAGACATAGAGCGGAGCAGAGCAAGACAAGCGGTGCGTGGCTCTAGCGAGGCACCTGCAAGGACACGCTCGCGGCACGAAGGCCGGTCAGGTGGGCGACGGCACACGAGCGACGCAACATAGCACAGCTCCTCGGCACGAAGGCCGACACACGGGAATAGCATGCAAGGAACGACTGATAGCTCACCAAGAGGCTTGTGGTGTGGCCGGGCATATTGTCGAACACGTTCGGTACATGCTCTTGGATTTGGAGCAAAGGCTGCAGCTTGGTGACGAGCTGTGCAGCTAGGTCAGGTCGAGCAAGAGACGAACATGGCAAGAAGGCCGGCGGCAACAAGGGACAGCAAGGCGGTGCCGGTGGCTCACCTAGGTGTTTGTTGTAGCAGCTGGGCATTTCGACGAACACGTCGCAGACGTGGCGAGTGCTGGATAAAAGAGGTAGCAGGTTGATGGCTGGTTTGACACAGTGGGCACGGCGCAGCATGGCGGGCCAAGGCGGGGCTGTGGTGCAGGCGTGGGCAGCGGAGCACCGCTGGCCGTCCATGGTCGGGCTTTGCCTTGTGCCTGAGAACGCATGGCACGGCTACGAGCTGTGGCGTGGGGTTGCGCGTGCACAGCGACACGGCCATCCAACACACGGCACAGGGCAGCAGTGAGAGCGTGATCAAGCGTGGGCGAGGCGCACAGCAAGGCAACGGCGAGCGTTGCGCGGGCACCTGCAAAAGATCGCACGGCTCGACGGCCGGCACACAGAGCAGCTAGCAGGGCTGGGCGGCTCTGGCTTGGTTAAGCAGCAAGGAGCAAGGGTCTCAGCAGAACGGCCGGCAACATCAACAAGGCAACAGGTGAAGGCTTCGGCCATATGGGTCTCAAGGGTTCGTGTAGGCACAACATCGAACAGTCGGTGAGCATGCCATGGTTGCAACAAAAGCCAAACCATTGAAGGTCACGGGTGTTCAGTTGAAAGCAGGAGCATACACGGCACGACGGCCGGACAACACAGGCAAGCAAGGCTGAGTAAAAAGGGAAAGGCATGGGTGTAAACTGCTCACCAAGGGCTCGTGGAAGGTCACGGCGAGGCAGGGGGCGGTTGAGGCCGTGGCGGCTTGGTGCGGAGCAGGCCGGCCGGTGGTCGCGGTTCAGCTCGCGGACGGCGTTGGCGTCGATCTCCGGCTGGGCTTCCTCGAACTCGAACTCGCGGTCGTCGACGTCCTCGTCGATCACGGCGTCGTGGTACCCCGGTGGCGTTCCGAGCTCGGCCCCTCGTCCTCGTGGTCGTTGGCGTACTTGATGCTCCCGGCGACGGCTCCGGCTCGGTGTTGTCGTCCACGGGCGTCCTCGGCTCCTCCATGTCCAACTTGTTGTCGGCGAGGTCGTTCCCGGCAGCGGCGATGCGGAGCCCTGGATGCCGACGGCGCGGCGCTCCTCGACAGCGACGGCGCGGCGCTCCTCGACAGCGACGGCGCGGCGCTCCTCGACAGCGTCGACGCGGCGTTCCCGAACGGCGGCTTCCTCGGTTCTTTCTCCTCACGAACGGCAGCAGCAAACTCAGGGCAGCACCGACTCCTCCCGGCGCTGATCCTCCTCCTTCCTCTCTGCTTCAACACGAACAGCGGCGCAGCTGGGAACTTGGGGTTTTCTTGGGAGAGTTGGTGGCGGCGGCTCCAGGGAAGACAAGAAGGAGGCTGCGGCTCTGGGGTTTTATAGCGCAAACCTAGGGTTCACCAGGGGCGCAGGGCGGACGGCCGGATGGGCGCCCGTACACGAACGCCGAGAAGCTCCCGCGCGCAGGCGGCTGCGATGCGACGTCCTGTCGCTCTCACGTGCGGGTCCCAGCATGGGCGAGCGCGTGTGAGGAGGTGGTTTCCATGTGGACCAGGGCTCTCCGGGCGCAGTGGCGTGTGAACCACGCGCGACCGCGGTGGCTGTCCTGTGCAACGGAACGGAGAAGGGCGGCGCGACGCAACGGGGAAAACAGAGGAGCGGCGGGTTCGTTCGTGCAAAGGAAGAAGAGAAAACAGGGAAGGAGGCAGCTGATGCGCGGGCCCGGTTGGTCAGTGGCAGAAGTGTGGAGAGTTATGGAAGTTGGGCCGGCGTCTTGGGCTGATGGAAAGAAGCAGGCCGGTAGGAGAAAAGAAAAGGAGGGAATGGCCTGCTGCCGGTTTTAGCTCATGCGAAAACAAAAGAATAGCAAAGAAAGAAGGAATGCTAACTGGGCTTTGTTGGTTGATCAGGTACGTGATTAGCATATTGGCCGTCAGCGAGGTTTTAGGTCCAGCTAATCACGTACATAGGATTATTAGTTGAAAAGATAAGAAGGGGGTGTGTAGAAAGGTATTAACCGGCCGTGCTAGCTCAAGCTTCGATCAAAGAGACACAAAAGATTGAGGGAGGGGTTAGAGAAAGAGATAGCAGTTAAACACTGATGAAGCCGAGCCAATTGGTCAATATTAGCTTAGGTGCAAGATTAGAGTTAGTCACACAAGGTTAACAAAATAGGTGATGGTTTTATATATATAGTTTGAATTTGAATTCTATTCAAATTCAAACCTCACACAATTTGAAACTCCAAATTAAAATCCAAAAAGATCCAACTCACATCTTAAACCGTAATTTGAAAATAATTTCGTATTTGGTTTTAATTTATATGGGATTTTCAGATGAGAAGCTAGCAAATCGGTTCAAAATTTGGTAGCACACAAGTTCAAACAAAAAGTTTTAAATTTTAGCGAAAATTTACATATGGGAAAACATTCAAAATTCTGGAATGTTACAAAGAGAATATGAGATAATAAGATTGAGATAAGCATAAGATTTGATCACCGTGTTATTAAAAAATTATGCAAACATGGTGTAATTTTTTTAAAAATTATGCAAACATGGTGTAATTTTTTAAAGAATGACTTAAGTTTTACTATGTTGTCCATTTATGCAGATTGCAGATACACAATGTCAAGTAGAGAGAAAGATGTTGTATGGGAACACGGTGAAAATCATTTCCCCGGATGGCGATGCAATTATTGTCATACGCAGAAAGGAGGAGGTGGTTCAACTAGATTGAAACAACATTTGGCTGGGCGAGGGACTTCTGTGGTCCATTGCAGGAATGTACCCACAGAAGTACGGGAGTACTTTCAGAGGGATCTTGATAGGACTAAGAAGGCAACTGCTGACCGGGCTCGAGAGAGGTTGAGACGGGAGGAGGTTGCAGCGGAGGGAAACCATCCCAATGCAGAAGATGAGGAGGAGGCTCAAGTGCAGCGTGCCATCAACCTATCGAGAGCAGAAGAAGAGTACCGCCGGGGGTGGAACAGAGAGGTGGTGCATATGAGCATGGAGGAGGTAGTGGTTCCGCGGCGGGGAATCCTTTGCAGAGGATGTTTCGAAGAGCAACTTCGCAGAGAGAAAGTCCTGCAATGAGGGATTATAACTTGGCAGCCGGTGGGAGTAGAGGAATGACACAACCAAGGATTGATACAGGCTCCTGGACGCAAAACGGTAAGAATGCAAAGGAAGCTATTGGTAAAGCTTGGTCAAAGTTTTTCCATATTGCGGGAGTACCTGGAAGACAGGCTGACAATCCATACTTTGTTAGTGCGGTCAGGGAGACACAGAAGTGGGGTAAGTTTTCTTTCATTGGAATGACACCTCTGAATTACATTTGTGTAGCGGCATTGGACCCAAAAACAACCCCTACGAGATGGGTGTACGAATGGGAAGAACCCGAATTTTACACTATGTTAGTTCACGAATGGGAGACAACATCAGCGTGGACGGGTCACACTTGGCAAGATTACAAGGCCGAGCTACTTAGAGTGCAAGGTTTGAATGTGATGTCCATCGCTGAATACGAGATGGCGTCCCGAATGGAGGTATTTCCATTCTTACACCGCGGTTGAACTTTTACTATAAGTGTATGGCCTATGCATGCAGTGATGGTGACTATGGTATTTGTATGTGTGATTATAAATTGTTGCACCATTTGTGACTATGGTATTTGTATGCACGATGACGACTATGGTATTTGTATGCCTAATTATAAATTGTTGCTTTAGTGTGGTTTTTTCAGCATAGTTCATGTCAAAATTTGTATTTATTTCACACCGGTGAACCATACAAAAATAGTCGGTAATTTATTTTTTTCGAACGGTAACCGTTGCAACCAGTTCGGTATACCGGTATTACCGACCGGTATACCGTTTGTTACCGAATGACTAGTGCGGTTTGGGTAGGAATTTGAATTTGTGCGGTAATCCTCGGTAATCTCGGTATACTGCTCGGTATACCGTTACCGCTCGCCGGCAGTAGCAACGTCGCGGTTGGTAATTAAAACCCTGGTTGTGAGTAGGGATGGTAATGGATCATGACCCTACTTCATTCTTCACAATCCAACTAAACTCTATATATTTTTAACTCAAAATTGAATACTATTATAACCCGATCCTAATAGAACTTGATCTTTAAATTTAATTCTTAGGCTAAATTGTATGGCCTTTTACCACCTCTAGTTGCGAGTGCTATTGATACGAGACAAGTGGCAATCCAACAAAAATAATGTGAGAGTGAGAGAGATCAGAGCTCACACCCCCGACTCGCGAAGCCCGGGCCCAGTTCACCCAGATGACGTCACTGCACACGCCATGGGTTCGGTGGCACGGCCAGCCGGCCTGCACGCGGCCGCGCCACGTCCGTCCACCCGCACCGCGCGGCACAGGCACAACGCAGGCGTCCCATGGGGCCCGCATGCCAGTGAGCACGGGGGCGCGGCGCGGTTTTACGGGAACAACCCTCTGATCGGTCACTATTCCCCAATTCAGGCAATCTCGTCTGTACCATTTCTAATTCCCCCCTCCCTTCCTCCCTTTTCTCACTTCCCCAGCGCCACCCAGCATCCACAGCCAAAACCCCCCTCCGGCATCCACGGAATCCACCCCCGGGTAAGGTTCCAGCGATCTTGGTTCGATAGTTCGATTCCTCGGGCCGTGAATTCATTCTGATGCCCGGCAAAACCCCGCTACCGATTTCTCCAATTTCTCGGGTTTCTTTTCTTTTGTTGTTTCTTCAGGGGACAAGAACGTGCCACTGCCAGCATCAGGAACACCGCCTAATCTCTTGTTTTTTTTTTCTCTCTTCTACAATTCGGTGCAGGATCCGTTGGAATTTACCTGAATTGCTCTTGCTCTCTGAAACCACTGTTGGTGCGAGGAGTAATTGTCAACGCCAATTCCATCGAGCTCTGGGAAAATCCGGCTCTTTGGTGGCTGGATTTTTGGCCAGTTCGAAACAGTAGCATCAGCTGCAAGGCGAGGATGCGAGGAGTGCGGCGGAGTGCTCGCGGGGAGGCGTCCGGGAAGGCGCACCGCGAGCTAGACCGGTTCGACACGGCCAACGAGGTGTTCCATCTCACCAGGGCCAGGTCGGAGCTCTGCCACCGGGCTCGAGGCGCCACTTCCGCCCGCCGGAAGAGGCCCTTCTCGACGTTCGAGCTCTTGTCGGCGAGGGAGTCCGGCCGCACGGGCGGCGCCGGGTTCGCTGCGGCCGATCGCGCATATGTTGGATGCAGGCACATCCCGACCAAAGGGCCGTGGGGCGTCGACGAAGTGGACAGCGAGGCCTACGTCTCGCAGTTCTCTGGTGATGGGTCGCTGCTCGTCGCTGGGTTTAAGGTGAGTGATTTTTACTATTACGATAGACAATGTGAACACAGTGTTTCTTGTTCTTTTGTTCATATACAAAAGTTGTCTAGTGACTGATGATTCTGCGTGCAAAAATGTGGTGACAAGGGAAGCCGCATCAGAGTTTACGATGTCGATAGAGGGTGGAAGATTCATAAGGATATAAGCTGCAGGAGTCTGCAGTGGACAGTTTCAGATATTGCTCTCTCACCTGATCAGCAATTCCTTGTAAGTATCTTGAGCATCGAAATCCTTGTAGACTGGATCTTGGACCTTTTACTGCTGTGTTTGGGGGGAATTCTGGGATGTATTTGATAGTCAGACAACGATTTATTGAAGGTACTGCATCAAGCAATCAAGTTTCTACCTATTTTTATGCAAACTCTACCAGGAATTTTCCTAAGGTTCTTGCATATTTTGTCTGCTACTTGTCATGTAGCATAAATTTGGTGTCAAAACTACAGGGCTTCATCCTTTCACAAATTTATCCATAATGGTTAAACTGTGAGTTGGATCTCAAATTTGCAACATATTCAGTGTATCTGGGAGTGGGATGGCCATATCAGCTGAAGACCTGTATCACAAACAAATCTCTTACTAGTAGACTACTCATGTATCTGAATAGTGGTCCATTTCCTTTCTTTTTTTCTAACTTACATTCTAAGTCTTTCAATAATTATTTATCCCTGGAATGCAATCCTTCTTTGGGCTATACCCTCAATATCATATGATTTCGGATGAGGGACGATTTAGGATTGTTGTGATGTGCTACGCTTATCGCCAACAGTTAATTTTTTTAAGGATCTGTACTTCCATGGAGATTTTATTTCTATAACTTCAACCTTAAAACGTGCGGGGGTGTGCAGCTTGCTGTTAAGTAGTCACTATGTCCATTTAATTAAATGCAACAATTTATCTGTACCACTTACTGGATATCAAGGTTTCTACTTTTCTTCATCCAAAAAAAAGGATAAGACCACATTAGGTGATTTTTGGTTCATGGCACAAGTAATATGTGTTTGAACTGGTTCTGTATTTATTCTTCTTTAGGGACATGATATGCAACTCTCCTGCATGTTCGAGAAACAAAATAATTAGGTGATTTTGTATTACTAAGAAAACAAGCACCCAAGAGGACTGCAGCTTAGGTGCACATGGTGTACTACTGTTATTTTAGTTTACCTCTTTGAAGTTTGATTTGTAAACTGCTTACTTTTTCCCGGTGAAGGGCCTATCCTGTGGTCTATTCTGTCTGCAGGGTGTGCTGTTAACTTTACCAAGTCGCAATTCATGTTCAGTGTTATGCCCTTTTTTAATCAAGCGGATTTCATCAATTCGCAGGCCTATGCAAGTTTGTCGCCTATTGTTCACATTGTGAATGTGCAGAGTTCTGGAAAGGAATCTTATGCTAATGTTAATGTATGCTCTATTCCCAAACTTTTCAATTTGTTGTCACCTATTATAAATTTTTACCTCATGCTCATGCTCATGCTGAACATCACTGATGTTCTTCTAAACCCTGTTTATATCCTTCTTCCTCTTTTTCTCAAGGAAATTCACGAGGGATTGGATTTTACTGGTAATGAGCATGATGAGGAGGACTTCGGAATATTTTCTGTTAAATTCTCTAAAGATGGTAAAGAAGTTGTTATTGGAAATAATGAAAGATCAATATATGTTTATGATCTTGCGTCAAATAAAGTCTCAGTCCGCATCCGTGCTCATAAGGTATGAACCATATGACTGAGACTGAGTGACACTATCTTATTTGATTTACTTGTGTTTGTTTTCCGTGTATGATGGGGAAAAAATAAATGTCTTGTCTAGTTTTATCAACCATGCATATTATGTCAGTATAAACAGCTACTTTATTGTGGTGCATCATCATAGAAGTTTATAGGTGTCTAGTGGCTCAATAATTTTCATGGATTCAATTGGAGCATCATCATAGAAGTTTATAGGTGTCTAGTGGCTCAATAATTTTCATGGGTTCAATTGGAAATACTCCCATGATGTCATAGAATGTAACCTTATGCAAGAGTGATGCACACTTCAGAAGGAAATGTGATATGACAAAGTGAAACAAATACTAGTTTTAAGTGGAGTAGAGATGGGCATGCCAGAGCCTCTGTCAGTTCATTGTAACATCAGCTTAATCGTTCAATAGATTTCCTATAAGAGCTTTATCAAATATCATACTGCGGTTGGAATTTGCAAAACTGAGAAGGTTTATATTGCTTGATTGTGGAACTGCCATAACAATGCTTCAGTGTGCAGTATAAATTTATAAAACTGTTTGATGCCATAGGTTTGGAATGTCAGCTTGAAGCACATAAATATCTATCTCTTCCACTGTTCCACATGTATTAGGAAAATATTTTTTTGACCTCATTTTCTTTTCCACTGTTTCTATAAGGATGATGTTAATGCTGTTACCTTTGCTGATGAAAGTGGCAATATATTGTACTCCGGAAGCGATGATTGTCTCTGTAAGGTTAGTATTGTTTGGCTATTTTACCTTTTTGCTACATCAGGATTAAAATTGTATCTAATAGATAATACAACGAGCACAAAATTTTCTGTATGTTAAATATAGTTAGACCTGAATACATGATAGGTTAGACATAGCTTTATGATGGCTTTGAAACTTCTTGCAGCAAACAAGCAAGTTTTAATTCTTTAAAATGGCTGATTCTAGAAGGTAATGATGAGAAACTATGGCAAAAGTAAATTCAGTAAAGTTCTTATTAGACCATCCTTATATGTTCTTTTGTGAGGATTCCTTCGTGTATTCATCACTAGTTATCCATGTATAGAGTTTTACTATCGGTGACAATATTTTGTGGATTATAACCCCCAGGTGTGGGACAGGCGTTGCCTTGTTGGCGAAAAGTCAGTAGGTTTTTTGACAGGCCATTTAGATGGAGTTACATTTATAGATAGCCGTGGTGATGGGCGTTATTTCATCTCCAATTGCAAGGATCAGAGAATCAAACTTTGGGACATCAGGAAAATGTCTTCTTTCATGAGAACGTAGGGTCTTGCTTTATAGCCATTTGTTATGTAATGTTGAATAAGTTCCATCTTTTTAATTTGGTAGTGTTGTTTTCACAGTCGCCCAGTGAAAATGGTGGACTGGGACTATAGGTGGATGCCATTCCCATCAGAAGCCCATCATTTTAAGCATCCAGATGATCAGTCTTTGGCCACATACAGAGGTCATTCAGTTCAGCAAACACTTATCCGTTGCTACTTCTCCCCTATGCACAGGTCAGGAGGGAATGGCAGATTTTTCTTTATTGTTGATTTTGTCGCCAGCATACTGAAATTTTCCGTTAATTGCCTTAGAAAGGTTGTATTCGTAACTGGAAAGTTGACCATCGACTGAGTCTGGATTGGGGGATCTACCATATTACGTAATGATAACCTGTGTACTAGTATTTAGATTGAGATCACAAATCCAAAAACACAAAGAAATCCTGAATTTGTCTCTCTTCCCTTGTGAGCAACAGTTGGATAGGTTCAACAACCACTACTTCTGCCGGTTGCTCCTATTTGTCAATGGAAGTTGAGTAATTTAATATTGCATTTTCACCTTGTTACCAATGATATAATGTCAACATGGCATATTTGGAACAAAAATTTTTGAACTTCAGAAGCGCAACTATTTATTGGAAACATTGAATTTTATACAATGTGAAGTATATGATGATCAGTTTATAACATTGTCTGCACTTATTCAGACCATTCAGGTAAGTTTTCTTTAGACATTGTGAATACACCTTTTATGTAAGTTTATCATTTTGAAGTCCAACAATCAATGATAATATACCCTTTCTACTTAGAATGGCATGTAAAGAAGGCAGCAAGGTAAATTTAACTGCGTAAATAACTTAATAAAATGTTAATATCAAATATTATATGTTAAAATAATTTTTTGTTAGTCTTAATTCACATAGAAAACTTTCAGCATTCATGTGAAGGCCTGTTTGATGCATGTAAAGTATTGTCCAGCGATCTGTTGATTTGTAGCAAGCTTGGTTGATTTAGCCTGTAGTTCTTTTTTGTGGCTTTTTGCAATAACGCTAGTGCAAATAAAAAGGGTAAAGGATGTTCTTAATTTCCCAACTGCATTTTGGTTATCATAGGTGGTGCCTAGAACATTGCCAAGTCTATTCATTTTTTATTTCAATTGTTGTGCTTTTTGTTGCAGCACGGGCCAGAGGTACATATACTCAGGATCCAGTGACAGGTCTGTACATATTTATGACGTGGTATGTTGCTTCCATGTTCTACTGAAGCACTTCTATTTTTTATTTTAATATTGGAGTAAGATAAGATGTAGTATTTTCCAAATGATATATTGCTTAAGTCTGGTACATTGTTTGAATATCCAGTTACATCAGCATTATGTTAAGTATTAATGTATTATGAAATGCCAACACTAAGAGCATGACGATCTCTGCTAGTTCCTGTCAGTAACCAACTAGTTCCCTACACACGACTAGATAGATATTTGCTTTGGGATTCCTTGGTTGACAGCAATAAACATTGTGTCACAAATTCGCATATGCCTTAGTTCTGCCCATACAAGATAGTACAACAGTAGCTGCATATCCCATATGCGTTGACGCATTTGATCTTTGAGGACAAAGATTGTTTCTGGGTGCCTGCTCTGATCGTGCTTAACCAACCGTTGTGCAGGTAACTGGGAAGACTATCGAGAGGCTTTCGTGGCATGGCTCGATCATCAGAGACTGCACCTGGCATCCCTACCGTCCAACTCTCGTCACCTCCTCCTGGGACGGCTACCTTGCCCGGTGGGAGGCTTCGGGCGACAACGACGACTCTTCAATGCTTGCAACCAACAAGCGAAGGGCAAGACCTTATGCACTGTATGAAGACCCCTTCATCTTCATGATGTAGTAGAACACTGTGTTTGGTTCCTGAGAGTTGAGAATGATAGAAGCAAGATGATGGTGTCCGCAAAGGGCAAGACATTATGCCCTGTATGAAGACCCCTTCATCTTCATGATGTAGTTGAACACTGTGTTTGGTTCCTGAGAGTTGAGAATGATAGAAGCAAGATGATGGCGTCCGCAAAGAGTAGAGAGCGTATACCAAATGGTGGTGAACATTTTGTTTGGTTTGTACTTTCGGAAATGCAATTAAGCAATGTGTACAGTGACATTTGACTCAGTTCCTCGTAGTCATGCAATAATGTCACCAATGTAAAGACTTCATAAGAATAAAATGGTGGCACCGTAAAGGTCAAAATTTGCTGAAATCGTGTTGCAAAAGTAGTTTGGTGGATTTTTGTGTATCAATCTGTCCATTTTATAATTAACAGTACTAATGATATCTGATGAATTGTCCAATGGATTAAATTGGTGACTCACCCGATTGGCACAGGACGTTACAAAAACAGGTACTTGCTGACCATCGATGAACTGACCCCGGATTAACCAAACAAAGTAGGTCTCCATCAGCTTGGCAATTTTAGGATGCCATTTGACATTTGCGTCTATGCCAATAGTGTAGTGATCGCTAGCATCAACTAGAACAGAACTGATATTATGCTCTTACATCATGCCACGACTGATAGGCACTACAACTCCTAAGATACATTGCAAAATTTTGCCTCACAGGCAATTCACAAAAGTTGCTAGGGCAAAAGATTGCCTGCCCTATTAGACATGGAATATGTGAAAGGGAAAACAAATGCCGTAAAACAGGCCCTTCGCTTATAATGCAAATGCGACCTTCTCATCTTCGTCAACACCAATCTCGTATGCCTCTTCAGTCCCCTCGATATTGTTGGGGAACACAAGGTTAAGATCACCTTATCATCCACCGGAACTTGCTTGTCTACCGACGCTTGCTGCACATAGATGGATTTGTCAGCTCTGAATGTCTTGCATAAATCGTATTAAGCAGTGTTCTACCGAGGGTAAACATCAAGTGATCTGAGCAAAACTTAACAAAGAAAAATAGACTTAAGTTCTAGTATGATAGACTAGCTTTTTCAACACCTTCAGATCTGTCCCTTCAAAATCAATGGGAACTCGGAACATAACTTCTTAAAGAAGTGTTTTCCCCATAAAGAAATTTATTGAACATCTCTCAAGACTTATCAAACATGACGGATCAATATGAAAGAAATGCACACATGCTGAAAGTGACAGTTGTAGAAGAATAGTGACACAAGGCCAGTCAGTGCAACATTCAAAGTTCCTAAACTAAAACAACTATTTCGGAGTGAAAACAAGACAAACCTTATTCTCCTGCTTGGTGCAAGTAATCCTCGTTTCTCAATGCTCTTGTAGCGATCCCTCGTAAGATTAGAACACCCCTGCACAAATTGTGTAGTTAACTACGGCAGAATAATAGAGAAACAACAAAACAAGAAGCAATTGTTACCTTTAGCTTTCTAAGAGAGCCACTAATCTCCTCAGTCAATAAAACTTGAACAGGGGCTGGTTCAAATCTGTTAGATTTGGAGTTTTGAGATTACTAGCCAGAAAACTAAAAAAAACATTAAATGTACTATGGATAATGCCTCAATGTACCCTCATAATCTACTCCCTCCCTTTCTTTTTATAAGGCGCGTGCGCAAATTAAGATTCAAACTTTATGATCTTTGACCAATAATTTACGCATCATTTTTTTATTTTTGTAGTGTAAATTTGATATGGTTGGATTTGTCATCAAATATACTTTCTAATGATTATATGTTTATAACCATAAAAAATATAGTATAAGAGAAATAGATGGTCAAAGTCTAATTTTGGAGACCGTGTCATGTCGCGTCGCGCCTTATAAATAGAAACGGAGGGAGTACTGTCATATCATTAAATGTAATTAAATGTAAGATATGATATGATATTGATTTGCAAAGCATCTAGAAAGGCATAGACATTTTCATCATGGATTGCATGAAAAATATATAAGAATCACTGGCATAACTTAAGGCAAACTAATCAGTTAGTTTAGAATTGTACTTGTGTCTGCCCAGACGAGGTGGGCCTGATTTAAGCCTCTCCTCTTTAATTGTAGTTCGCCGTATGCGCCTCTTTTCCTTTTCCTCGTCCTCTTTAGCTATCTCATCAATTATATTTGGCAAGCTGAAAAAAGAAATAATTAGTATGCAAAGCTTGTGCTAGAATATATCATTATAAGAAGCTTCACAATCTGATAACATAAAAACTACCTATCAATTTCTTTTGAAATACTTTCCATTTTCTTTTCTTCTGCTTCTGCTCTTAACCTCTCCTTACGACGAGCTCTTCTGTTCATTTCTACTCTTGTAACTCTTTTTGTTTTGTTCTTCCTGAAGGAATAAATCAAAAATTGAAAACACAATAACATCTTCAAAATCAGGCACAACAAAAAATATCATGAGTTAAATAAATATCTTCAATATGCTTGTCCAAGAATCACATGATCCCACCATAGATCTGATTCCAAAATAAAGTGACTTTTATGGTCATTTCCAGTAACTTTAAACATCACTTCTTCTACCATAAAAGAGCATTCACATAAAATATCCAAATATTCAATTTGCAGAACATATAAAAAAACTACGCAATAGAAAAACTTATATTAGCCTTTTACAATCATCATTAGCCTAAATATGTGATACTTTGGGATGTCTGAAGTCAACCTACGAATATTTTTATAAACTTAAAGTTCAGACTTCAGACACGCTATTGTGGTATGATTTGAAAAGAAAAGAATTTCCATGGTATTACAACTTTACAAGCTTTTGGTGAACATATTAAAATGTAAACAGTTCCAGGATGTATCATGTACACTGTTTGTCATAAATGAATGACCAAATCCCAAAAGAATATTTATCTCTCACATATGAGCTGTAGATTGTCAGGTCTAACCTTTGTCCAACTGAAGCATCAGCATCCTGATCTCCATCATCGTCCGCGACATCTTCATCTCCAGCATCAGCATCAAGAAAGAATTTCTGCAGGCCACATTAAAAGGTTATACGATGCAGAGTTTGTACGCAGATGCAAAACTGGTTGTCTTTCAAAAGTCTAACATCAGAAGCACCATCAAGGTGAAAACCTTACATATTTACATGATATATATATCAATGGACATGTTTTATTCTTACATTGGTGAACCAGTTTAGATATCTGCATAAGTATGTATTTCTGCATTTCATAGATCGAATCATAATAGACATGCAGTTAAAAGCACAGACTGGGGGCTTCCGATAGGGTAGGACAATGTCTAAATTGCAACATATCATAACAGAGCTGCATAAGCCTCAACCATAAACTTACATCTTCTTCAGTTACAGCTTCAACAGGAACTATGAGTGGTACAGGTGTGGGTCCCAACTCTTTCATGAGTGTTTTATGCCTTTCATCCGCAACAGCTTGAGCAAGAGCATCCTACAAATATCAACATAAATAAACTGCGTGAAACAGATGACTTAAGTTGCACAGCAGGTTCCTCTTGTACTGTCATCATCATTGTAAAAAAATATCAACTGCTTTTTATTGAGGAATGGGATAGATTGAAAAAGATATCTGCGAACAAATATGAACACATACTTGATGTGCTTCAAATGGAGGGTTAAATGAGCATCCTTGGGGCTCAACTTCAACAGCAGGAAACAATGACTTAGTAGATCTCTGCAAATAGAAAAAACAAACATTTAGTTGCACCACAAAAAGTGTGCCGAAGCCACCAAGTTCAGCTTTTGAAAGAAGAGATCTTTATGCATATAGAACATTCCAAATGCCTGTTTAGCTGCACTTAGATACAGACATTAATGTGCATTAAAAAGCCTTTCCTCACCTTTTTAGCCTTAGTGTCTCCTTTATCAGCCCCAGCCCATATGTCAAGGTTCTTTACGGCAGAATCATCTTCCTGTGGAGAAGTCTCAACAGTTAGCAAGCTGGACAAATAAACAAAAAACAAGTCACACTCATCGAATAGTCAATACCATGGGAACACTAGTGTTTCCCTGTCTCTCCTGCAATTCCTTCTTCTTTGCCTTCTTCTTATCCTTCTTGCTGACCACAGAAGATGGGATTGGCTGTACAAAAGGGTTCCGCTTCAACAAACTCTCATGGTAAAGAACCTTCTCTCTCTTTTTCTCGATCTTCCTTTTGGCAGGAATATCTGAAAGCAGTAATAAAAGTTTCAGCTATGCCAGGAAATGCATTAGCAGGAAGAACGTTAAGTACAGATGTGGCAACAGAAACAGCAATTGGTAATTTTGAACACGTGTAATCAAGAAGATATGCTTTAAACTCCAATCCTAAGCTACTGTGACAATTCCATCACTGAGATGAACTACCTAGTCATGAAGATCAAATGGGCCTGGTTATCAAGTATTACACACAAGGGTCTCAAAGTAAAAGATTGACAAGCTACCAACATACTAGTTTCAGCGATTAGTTGCGTATAACAGGCATATCCACCGTCATCAGTTTGGGAGTATTAGTCTAGTAAGCAACCTTTTACGGTGTTACACCCAAAAGAAATTTAACTTCAGCCTACACCAGAAACTACAACATAATTCTGAACCTGGAACCGAACGGAAGAATTTAGTGGCGGCGCAAAGGGGCGGGAGTGACCTTTGGTAGTTGTGTCGGAGGCAACGGCGGCCGAAGTGGAGGCGGCAGGCTTGTCGACGTAGAAGAGAGAATCAGAGGGGAGCGAGGGGATGGCGGCGGCGCCGGCGTGGGCGTCGCGCGTCTCCTTCTCGAAGAAGTCGTCGATGTCATCGGTGCTGATGTTGGCGCGCCACGCCTTCTTCCCCTTCCGCGAGCCCTTCGACGCCTTCCCCATCGCCGCCGCCGCTCTACTTCACCCGCAGGCGGTGGAGGAAAGGGAAGCCGCCGGTAGAGGAGGGACGGGGAGGTTTGGGGAGGACCGGAGGAGTTGAGAGAGTTTTGGTGGGGAGCTAGGGTTTCTGCGGTCTCGGTGGGTCAATGGCAGGTGGGGTCTCAAGGTTGGGGGCCCATTTGCCCTTTGACACGGTCGGTGCAATTCGTTCCGCAAAATAAAGAAATTGATACTCACGCGTTGTCGCGGTAATTTTTAAACAAAATTTTAAGATGAAATGTGAAAGTAGAAACACTAAAACAATTATATAGTGATATTTTATTTATAAATAATATTATATAAGAAAATATGTTAATTTTGTTGAGAGAGAACCATAAATGATTGATCCTATATATATTTCAACTGTGAGAATTTTATGACGTGCTACTCGCAAATACAACATATAGTCACAGAATTTTATGATGACATGACTTGGTAGATGTTGACATGACTTATAGTGGATAGTAACATAACGTGTAGTGGGTTACGACGTGACGTGTTAAGAGGCAACATAAATCGTTAGTGGGTACCAATTATATAGTTTATATAAATAGATTTCATTTCTCGGTCTCAAAAAGGGAAAATAGAAAAACGCATGTACTCAAATACGTTTATTGCCCCTAAAAAAGCAATAAGTTTATTATTTTTTCTCAAATACATAGTGACTCAAAAAAAGTAAATTTTGTTTAAAAAATCAATTTATGCCCATTGTACATTTTTTCGCGAGTACATTTTACATTTAGTTAAGACAGTTGATGGCATAACTTCTAACATGGAGCTATTTCTGGCGTTTGAGAGATTGCCTTGAAGGAAACGCAAAATTAACGACAACTTTCTAGTGCAAGTATATTAAAAGGAACTTTAAAAACACATGTAATATTTGTCCAAAACTACTTCTCAGTGCAACTGTATACCCATGTAATTACTCTATCCGGTACAACTACTTGCTTTGACTTAGTTTGATCAAATGATTGACTAAATTTGAGAACATAAAAACTACTAGTAACCATTTTTTAACACAACATTGGTCAAAGATAAAATTAAAAGGCCATAAAAATTCAATGGGCCATAGAGAGTATTGTGGCATATATTTTAAATTGCTTCTAAATCTAAATACCGTAGTCAACTTTAAACTACATAGCATGTTTTATACTGTATCATCGAGGATGTCATTCTTTTTCTCTAGAAGCGCATAGAAATGCATCAACGTGTGATAGACACCATAATGTCATCAACCAAAAAACGAAGGCATCACAGCAAAATTTAAAATAACACCACAACCAGTATAGCCATAATCACAACCCGCACTTTTGAGTTTAAAGAGTAACGAAATTTAGGTTTAACTTAGTTACAAATTCATGCCAAAAAGTCCATACAGTATACTACTAACCCTAAACTTCATAAGTTGGAAGGTACTTCTAGAGCATAACCCTGCTAGCTAGTCTTAAGGGGTTCTTCCATTCTGGAAGAGCTCATCAATCAGACAAACGCGTGAAGGGCATTAGAATGACGGACGCCCTTTTGAGTCCGACGAAGAACTGAAGTGGCTCGACCTTTTTCTTCCAAGGGTCTTCCATGTGAAATTGTTTCCCTTCTGTAAACCACTGGTAATGACTTCATCTTCACCATCATCTTCAGTCTCATCCTTGCTGTATGATGAAACTCCAGCCCTTCCTTTGTCAGGTGTCCATGATGGGTTGCTTGCACCATCTGCACTGTTTTCCATAGATCTAGGCCTCTTCCTCCTCTCGCTAAAATCAACTTCCGGTATGTCAGCTAAATAAGAGGTCCTCTTCGCTCTTGGAGTTATCTTTCGAATGTCCTCAAATCCCTCGTCGGACTTCATCCACTGGTCGCTGAAAGAGTCTGCATAGACAACCTCCTTCCTACGTCTCTTTGAACCAACTGAAATATTCTCGAATTCGTCTGCCACGGTCCTCTTGGTTACAGTTGCATTATTGGCAAAAACCCAGTCTGGAACCTCATTTCCATCCATAAGTCTAGATTTGTAGTTTTCTCTTTGCCTCCTTTCCTCATCCATCTTCTCAAACAACCAGAACTCTTCATCATTTCGAGCAGCTAAGCGATTTATCTCACGCTCACTAGGGATATCAGTTCCCAGTGAGCTTGTGCCTCTCCTGAGGATCTCCTGCAGCAAGGCTCGCCTGTCCTGTGCTGTAATGAAAATGGTAAATATATCAGGTTAATATACAATGGGTACATGCAGAGAAAATAAAATATTAAGGAACTGTGCCGTTCAAACTCACCAGTGGAAGTTGTGTTAAATAGCCCAGCCTGGATAACTTTTGCATCAATACCCATCTTCTGTTTTGCACGGTCCAAGATCTCTTCTTCAATTGAGCCAACACTAACGAGAACAAATACACGCACTTCATTCTTTTGTCCTATACGATGGGCACGATCTTCAGCTTGCTGATCCATTTGAGGGTTCCAGTCACTATCAAAGATAATGACAGTGTCTGCAGTCTGCAAGTTCAATCCAAGGCCTCCGGCACGTGTGCTGAGGAGAAACATGAAATATTCTGAATCTTTCTTATTAAAATCTGCCAGTAACCTTCCTCGTTCTTCAGTCTTTGTGGATCCATCAAGCCTCATGTACTTGAAATTGTACATTTGCAAATATACTTCTAAGATGTCAAGCAGTTTTGTCATCTGAGAGAAAAGTAGAACCCTATGGCCAGCTCTCTGCAGTTTTGGAAGTAGACGATCAAGCAATTCAAACTTTCCTGATGCTCTAACAATTTCTTCCCGCTGATACATGTTATAATGCTCTACAAATAGGTAGGGATGGTTGCAACACTTCCTAAGCTGCATTGACAGATTTTGCAGAGCCTTTGATCTGAGACCTGCACGTGCACAAGTGGTAAGTACATTAACCACGCAAAACACAAGGAAAATGGAAATGCAAGAGTGACACAACGTAACGATCCAAACAAACTTGGCATTACAGTATTATTACGCACTGCTTCATCAAGATCCAGGTGAAAATTAAAAAAAAACATTTCGCTCAGAAAAATATATTCTCTAGGAGAAAAGGTATCGGTAGTACTAAAGGGCAATAGGGCATACCAGATCCTAGTGCAACCCTTTCCCTGCTTGTGACTTGTTCGTAGTATGCTTTTTGCCAAGCAGACATGTCACACTTGAGAATTACTTGTGTTTTCACAGGAAGATATTTCTCCACTTCATCTTTCTTCCTCCTCAACAAAAATGGACGCAAAACCTGGGTAAAACAAAAGTTGCAGTGAATAAATTCACATACATTTTATGTGCTACCACCTCACCAGATCTCGACAAAAAGATGAGGATGTAAGTGGGGGATCACATGGCAACATCTGTGGAGTTAAAAGAATCGAATGACTGAGTGAATAGGGGCAGCATTACTCACTTGATGCAAACGATGTATGATTAATAGCTGTTCCTCATCATTAAGACTGACATCACATGCAAATGGTGCATTAAACCATTCCTCGAAATTCTGGGATGAATTAAAAATATTGGGCAGAATAAAGTTTAGCAAAGACCACAGCTCTTGTAGGCTGTTTTGGATTGGTGTGCCAGTTAAAAGTAGTCTGCGGCGGATCTGATATCTGTAAATCAAGTATCAGCAACTATAAGTATGATTTTTAAATGGTCCAAACAAATTAATTTAATATACCAATGGCTGTCACTAAAGAATGAACAAGGCTGGCACATAAAACTAGACATGGTAAGAAAATAGTACTGATATATGATAGAAAGCAGGTGTCTCAATCTATCAGTTACACTTCTACAAAAACTTTGTAAGTATATATTTGGCATAGTACCAAACTAATTTAATGATCGGCATTAAACCTGGTGATAAAATCATTGTATTTACATATAATATCATGACAATTAGTCGTTTTTAGACCGACAATTGTTTAATCAATTATGAGCTGGTGCTAAACACTATCTGATTAATACAGTGGCTTATTTACTCAGCTACCACTGTTTTTCAAATAGCTAGGATAACCTTCTTCATGAAAGGCAAAAGGTATCTATGTGATAACCTGTAAAGACGAGACATTTGAGATCCGTCTGTGAAATGCTTGAAGGTGTAGACCCATTGTCACCACATATGAGAAAAAAGTTATGTGGCAACTGGCTGAGACTAAGTTAATGATCATTATCACAAGACACAAGACTACAGGGTCCAGTACTAAATATGAAACTTGATGTTCTTCACATTTTCAGCGGCTGATAATTCAAGAGGTTAAGTGGTTTTTAGACCAAAATGTCAACTATCAAAAAGGCATTACTGACAACTAAAGCCATTCCCAGATAATAATTGAGCTAATAATTCCCAGACAACTAAAGCTACACAGTAATAAAATTATGAATAAATTATTTACCCAGAAACTAGTGTGCGAGCAAGAGCACATTCATGGTTTTTCAGACGATGTCCTTCATCAACAATCAAGTAATGCCAATGAACCTTCTTTAGGAACTTCTTGTCTTTCAGTATCAAATCATAATGTGTGAGCAAAACATTAAATTGTAGTCCATGCACATCAAAATTCTTATCCCTTAGAGCCCTCCGTTCATCTGGACGTCCATCATACAGAATTGTAGCAATGCTGCAACAGACAAGCATGTTAAGTTAGTGTGACTTCAATACATAGTAGAATGGAAAATGCAACCACAAATTTTGATGACACACACGCGCCTGCGCACACAAACCCCAATGAAACAGTACCTGGGAGCCCAAGTTTTGAATTCATTTGACCAATTTGGCAATACTGCTTTTGGAGCAATTATTAAGTGTGGCCCTGGGACCTCTTTCTTCTCCAACAGATAAGCGATCAATGCTATGGTCTGAATTGTTTTTCCCAAACCCATCTCATCAGCCAGAATGCCATTCAAATTGTTGTTAAATAAAGAAAGCATCCATTGGAGACCCTCCAGTTGATATGACCTTAATTCCCCACCTTCGAGAGCTGATGGTTGTTCTGTTACCTGTAAATCCAAAGAACAGAGAGAGACATTAGATTCACAGCATCATAGATTGTACTACAATTTTGCAAAAATAAAAGGACAAAATCAAATTAGTAGCATGAATTCCAGTGAAAAACAGATCTGGAATCAATTAGCAATTTAGGTTTTCTAGTTTACACCTTCTCTAGTTTTACAACCAGAAAGAAGCAATCAAAATCATTTAATGCAAAACAATATTAGTCCCCTATATAATATTCCACAAATTATAAGAGATTGAATGAGGAAATAATTATGGGCAGTTTTGGATCCTAAAGCATCAAGGGTCCTCATATAATTTATTTAAATCCTCACAGTATCTACAAGCAGCAATGCTCTCCCTCGCTGTTTCCCCTAAATAACAGTACCTACCATCATCAGAGATTCAGATTAAATACATCACCAGCAAATGCATAAGTTGTTTAATTCGGGTATGAATGTGAGGGTCAATAAATCAGCACTGATTTTATAATGTGGCCACCAATTAGCGATGCAGGCGGGGCAGGTTCTTAGCAAAGCCCACCTACCCGCCCCGCGAGATTGCCGCTTGTGGCCATTGCGGCCTAGCTGTGATCCCCTTGCGGTCAAACATGTTATTTATCTGCTAAGCCCACTGGATAACATCATATACCCGCAATTGTCCGCAAAACCCACAAGGAATCGCACAGGTAACATCGTATACACGCATCTTGCCATGGTGCCCCCGCATAACTGTGCGAGTGCGACTGTGTGGCACTGTCGCCACCTGCACACACCATGCATCATGCACTCTACAGCATTGTGACTCTGCTCCTCTATGCCTACTCTCTCTTGCCGCATGATTTTTTTATGTAATGATTATCTTTGCGGGTACTTGCGGTCTTCGTGGGCTCAGCCACAAGACCCACCAATCACGTACAACATTTGTTTGCGGGTTAGAGGCTACTCACAAGTTTCTGAAATTTATTCTGCGACCCGTGCATGCAGGTTGTGGCTGTCCACAACCCGCCCCGCCTGCACCCGTAGCACCAATACACCCAAGAGCATGGCACACAAAAAGTTCAATAAATGGATAGTGAAACTTTGGTGTACCTTCTCTTCAATGGAATGGACAGTAAAATCAAGCCTGCGTCCTGCATTGAATTTACGTTCATCTGCCGAAGCAGGAAGGTCTGCATCATCATCTGAAGGAGACTCCCCAGGTGATTCGTTTTTGACGTCTGAGATTTGCGAATAATCCTCAGATTCTGACCCTTTTGGCACTTCAGCTCCTTCTGGCTGACTAACATGCTCAGCATCTTTTTGCCGCTGTACAGCTTTCCCAATTCCTTCAAGAAGCTCATTTGTTTTGTCAAGGAGCATTTTCAGACGTTCATTCTTGCTCTCCTCAACCATCCTCATGTACGCTTCTTGATCACCGATTTTCAGAAGATTCAATCTATTTTTCTCTTGCCGTGAGATACGCTGACGTGCCCGAAGATGCCATGCCTACATTTAGCAAGTAAAAGGCTCTTAAGCACCAAAGTTGCACATTTTGAACATGCATATCACTAGGATAAAGACATATTACAATATAGTAACGTTACTGACTCTGAAAGAAAATGCAATCATGTGCTAACAAGTAGGAAATAAGACGGTACTCATATTTCCTAAATACTTCTTAGAATTTGAACATATGTTGCATCGAAATTTTAACTTTCGTAGTCAGAAGGAGCATAAAAATGTTGTTGAGACGCAAATCATAGTTTACTGTGCCACAATTTCAGATAAATGAACAGATAGGGCCCAAAATCATACCTGAACTCCATCATTCCGCTGTTTTCTTTGTTTGAATGTAGTTCCTAATTGCACCTGGTGTTCCCTATAAGCGTTGAGAATTTCTGTAAAAAACTTCCTCTTCCTTATATCTGCCTGATTCTTTTCTTCCTCTTCAAGTCTTGACATCCTCTAAAGTTTGAAAGTACAAACACTGTCATCATCATTTGAGCTGTATCTAAACTACCAAACCTAATTATCAGAAGATGTATAACACAAACCTCTGTGAATCTCTTTTTGCGGTGAACATCATCAGCATCCATTAAAAAGCTGTCTCCTATCCCATATATGGCAAACGGATATTGTATCCGCGTCATCCCCCAGTCAAACAGTTGCCTCTCAGGATACGCACATTTCTTATGTAGCCAATATTCTGCGCTAATATTGGACCGCACTTTCTTCTGTAAGTCTAACAACTGCACAAGTATATGAATAGTCAGCAAAGATTCTATACTTCTAACTATAGACATGTCGAAGTCATATGTGGTGGTTTCAAATAGATATGGTGTCTAACGAAATAGACAATAGCTGGTAAAGGGAGCAGTAAATATGTCCAAAGTCTGAACCATCACAACTGCTGCTGGAAAAGCTTTTCTTGCAACAACTACACCACATATCAGAACATACACATCTCAGTAACACTTCAAGTGCTGAACATGTCTTTAAGTAGCCAGCATTTTGTACCATACAACATTGCTGATCAAATCACCATCCCATAGAACTTGCATGCTCACCACATGAAACATAATGACTAACTAAAAGATATTGCATGTATGTAGGTCCAATCCATTAGCATGTCATATTAATATATTATGAAATTGTTTCATAGAAAATGAATAATGCAAGCACAGTGATAAGTAACCAGTATCTGCACAAAGAGGGTAAAACAAGCCACCAAGGAGAAAATAAGGATGGCAAAGTAGTGTATGGATAGTCTTCTAGATAGCCCACAGTTACCTTTAGCCCGTACAATTCAAGCAAACACTTCATTTGCAAGTCTTCACCCCTAGTAGAAGGTAACCCTGGCACAGTAAAAAAAAGAAATAAGTGATTACGCCGCAACAGGTAAAATAACGATGATCAAACGATTAAGCAAACAGTCAAGCAAGGACAAAGCTCTACTGGTAGCTGCCAGGAAATTAAATGCAAGCACATGCAAACTGCATCTGGGGATGCTCAACACTTGGTAACAAGCGGATAGCATCTATTGCACAATCAAAGACAAAATTTTCATTCCAGATTTGCTGTTCTTTTCTACCTTTTTAAAGTTCAATTACAAAATAAATATTCACCATAAATCAAACTGAGCAGCTGAGGCAAAAGAAAGCCTGGGACCGATGCTAGACCAAATACAGCCATGATACCAGGGATGCTGTTGATACAGGAGGCTAGAAACATAAATGGCCAAAGTGCCTGCATATAACTGCCCACAAATTGGTTTGCAGACACTCCACTCCTCGAGCGCCTATTACTTCTTTAGCACCAGGTTATGTCCTGGTGTTGACACCAAAACTTGGTGCAGTGACCCAAGTTTTGGTGTCAACACCTGGACAAGTGTTTTCTGCCATCTATCTCTGATCCGTTAGATTGAGAACATGGATGGCTCAGATCAAACATTGATTCTCCTAATGGGAGTTGGATTCTTCTACAGTTAGCTGTGGTCACCTCCCTCCCTCATCTACCATTGCTCCATCAGATAACATGGATGGATTGGACTCTCCTACCGTTAGTTGACGCCAACTCTACCTCTACTCCTACTTCTCTCCCTACCACTCAAGGCCCCCATCTCGAGTGCATCCTCACTGTCCCTGTCTTATTGATGCTGCTCGGAGTTGGAAGGGCGTGGTGGTGACCGTGATGAGGTGGGGCCTGCAGGCACATCCGCACATCGTCATCAGTGGCTGGAGATGACCGCCACCACTATCATTGGAGACAAAGGTGAAAAAATTCACTGGAGATGACAGAGTGCTACTGCGCTACACAGGCCCAAAATATGGAAAGAAAGAGTGTCAAGTAGTAACTAAGGGTTTGGGAGTGGTACATTTGTCAAATCAGGTTCGCTGGAATGCTATAAAGGCCTACTTGACCAACAAAAATATCCAGTCAACACAATCAGGTATGCAAGACCATGAAAACTTCGAAAAATCGTTCAAAGCTAATGCAAATCAGGGAATCAGTCAGCAAACAAAGTACAAAATGAGTCCTTCTAAGACCTTCGAGTTCAGCTAGCCGATGCTGGATGGATGCATTGAGTCGTCCTTCTTTCAGAGCAGCCAAATCTGAGTAGGATACAGGCATTCTTTGAGTCTTAAATATCGCATCTTCAAGCTCTTCAATCAAGGTAGCCCCCTGTAATAGCTTTACTCAGTCAAAACATAAGAGGAAAAGGTCATTTTAAAAGCTAAATAGCGAGTACTTAACCCAGTTCATAAACAGTCCTAGCCAAACTTCATCAAAAGTGTTGCGTCATTACCAATCAAACCCTAACCACCTGTTCACAAACAGATCAAGTTCCATAGAGCACAAACCCCATTGACCTCCAAATTTCCAAATGAGTGAATGACAAACATTGTTAGTCTTTCTTACCAGAATATTCACATTTTGATCAGACATACCACTTTATTCACTATCTACATTAAAAAGTCATGTAAATTCATGCATTTCATAACTCTCTGCCAAAGAAGGAAAACAACTGAAAGTGAAACCTGCCCTACTTGAATACACGTGACACCACCCAAGAGAGCAGAAAATCTAAATACTCGACCATACATTATCCAACATAGTTTCTCCATCCAGGTTCAAAACAGATAAATTTATCAGCAGCGTTGTCTGCTCCAGCATAAACAAGAAAATATGTCCTGACAAACTATTTCACCTAATGAATATCAGTACTGTACCTAACAGAGGCATTTGCGGGAGCTTATAGAGATGCATCAGGCTGCAACACGAACCATGACAGCGTTACTACTAAGGGAAACAACCAATTGCACGCGAAAACACACTCCAAGTGCAGCCCATACATAATCCCCAGCAGAAAGCATGCTCGAAATTAGAAATACTAGCGAAAATCACATCGAATTCCACAGACCCTAAACGAAGCGCCTAACAGACAGGCCCCAACACTTCGGCACAAATCCAACACACAGCCCCGGGAGCACTCGACAGAGAGGGGAAATCGTCACACAAACCCGAAGAACCACAGGGACGCACCTCGGCAGCACCGTCAGCGGTGCCCTCCATGCAACCCTCCCCCGCGGTATCCAAGACAGCCATCTCCTCGTCACCTTCCTTCTCTGCTTCCTCCTCCGGGTCACCGGCACCGCCGTCGTGGTAGATGGACGAGACGGCGCGCAGGACGTCGGGGGGGAGCGGGAGGTTGCGGGAGAGCAGGTTGAGCGCACCGATGAGCGTCCTGGCCTGCTCCACCGCGTCCCCGGACTCATCCACGGCGGAGACCACCGCGGGGGGCGCCACCGCCGCCGCCGTGTCCACGGACGCCGCCATCGCTAGGGTTTCGCCCCGCGCCGCCTCCGCGGGGCGAGAAGGCGCCGGCTCCTGCTCCGGCGGGTTCGAATCGGCGCGCGGCAACGGTCTGGTGGGTTTTGAGCGGGGTTTGATGGGGTGTTTTCGCGCCGGCCTCTGTCAGAGGAAGCCGAAGCTTCGATCGATCGGGGGAGGCGGGCGCCGCGGATGGCTGGGGCAGCGGAGGGGGAATTTTGGAGGTTTTCTTTTTTCTTTTTCTTTTGACTGCGTTTCGGGTGCATATATTGGATTGGGTTGGGCTTGGACGGGGGATCCGATTTTGGCGGGGATCGGATCGGATTGGTATGTGCGTAGTGGTATGGGCCATGGCATGGGCCAGGGCCGAAAAGGCCCAGTCTGTATATTAACCTGACCCAACTCGGCCTTACAGGAAGACTTAGTTTGTTTCCACAGCATTTTTGCTCGGTTTGAAATAGCGATCAACTTCAGTTTCAAAAATGCAATTAAAGTTAAGAAATACTCCTTTTCAATGATTTTATCCTGGCCATGGCAATTAAATCTCTGTTATTTTCCTTACAAAAGAATATGAATATGAGTGGAAAAGGGTTTAGTCAACTAGCTTTGAAATTAGATAAAAGGTAATTAAGGGCCCCTTTGGCAGGGCTTTTGCAGCGGCTTCACCGTCGGTGGAAGCCGAAGCCCTGCAAAAGGGTGGCTTCCAAAACAGCTTCAGAGTCGGAGCTCTTTTTTTTTCGGTGACTAGAGCCGAATGGGAGAGGGGAAGCCAAAAAAAAAAAACTAGCTCCTCGCGGCTTCCCCAACCCGACATTTTGAAAAAAAAAAAAGCCCCTGCACATCCCAAAGAATACCCACGGTGCCCCCTGAATCGATTCCCCCATCCATCCCGAGCTATCGTCTCGCAACTCCTCTCCCTCCTCCCGTTTCTCCTCCGGTGGCGGCGGCGCAATGGATGGCGGGGCGCCGACAGATACGGCCGGAAGAGGAGGTCCGGTGCCGGGAGGGGCGGATCCGTTCGTGCGCCCCAGGATCCGGCGACCAGCGCCCCGTCTCCGTTCGCGTGGCTGGGCGGCCCGCTGACGGGCTCCTTGGGTGCGCTCCTGGCCGCCGCCGGAGCTCCCCCATGCCTGGGCGCGGGGGCGTGGCCCGGCTTCCCCACCAGCACCGGCGCTTCCCCAGGCTTGGGTCGCATGGCCTTTCTTTCCCGGCGCCGGAGCTCCCCCAGGCGCCGCTGCCAAGAACAGCCAGGCCGCCGGCTCCACGGGTGGCGGCACAGCCTTGGCAGGCCTGGCCGCCGGCGCATGGCCGCCTAGCGCCGCCATGGCCGAAGGAGCAGGAATCCCAGACTGGTTCGCCGGAGCAGCAACCGCGGCACTTGGACCGGAATGGCTCTGTGCCGATCTTGGGACTTCTGGCGGCGTCACTAGAGCTTCGTCATCAACCACAAAGGCGACGCCTTCACAAAGGATTGACGTCGACGAAGACAACGAGCGGCTGCCAGTTCGAGCTGCCTCTGGTCCGATTCGGGGCTCATCAAGTGGCCAGCGGCGTGGTGGCCGCGCACCTAGGCCGCCACCCGCATCTAGGACAGCTCAGGGACCTGTGGACGTCGACCTCACTAATCCAAGGTTCTTGTCCTCCCCTCTTCCTCTCCTTCTATGGTGATCTATGGTTTGCTTCTGCTTGCCAGTTTGCTGTTATGTGCGATATACTTGTGCCATGGTCTGAAGTGTTTGTATGAATGAATTCTGAAACTCAAATTCAACTGGTGTATGCTGTTCATAGATAATTGCTACTGTATGAACAAGCTTGTGAATCCTTTGAGAGAACTATGATTCCACAAGTTAGGTAGAAATGAACAAACCTTTCATTTTACAATTGGAATGAGCAACCAGTTGAACACTGAATTTATCACAAAACATTGCTGCAAGAGAGACTTTAAGGTCCATCTTCTAAGATATTACAGTTCAGTTGAACTTTGAAGTCATTTCAACATATTAGACCTTTATATATATGTTTTGTAAGTTAGTTTTGGTAGGAATTTGAGGACAAGCTATCTGAACATATTAGACCTTTATATATATGATTTTCAGTTGAGTATGTGTCTGCTATTTGTTCAAAATTAGTATGGTTTATCTTTCTTATGGGTACTTGACAAGACCGTGTGCCTATAGTGTTTTCAATTCAGACCGTGTCGGTGATCTGTTTGTTTCTCCAACATATGGTTCCAATTTAAATATTTGTTTCTCGATCTTTGATTTAGGATCAGTTAATACAATCATTCTGTTAATTGAAAATTCGTCCCATTTGGGGGACAACTTAAAGGTCTTTGCATCTTCGGTCTTTGTTATTGTGCTTGAATACGTCTTAAAATAACCAGCACGTGCTTTCTTTTGTATGATGTCCTAGTTTTCATGATTGGAATGTATGTGTTTTATTCAGTCTGAATGTAAGGTGTTGTAGCATGGAACAGTAAGAGGCTAACTACTAGATGGAATGTATGTGTTTGCACTTTCTGTCTGAATTTTAACAAGGAATTTGCCTGTTCAGGAATTCAGTGTAGTTAACTGGTTTCAGTTAATTCTGCTTGGCCTTAAGAATCTGTTCTGTTACATAAACGCGGGAGCTTTGAACTAATCAACTTTGATTTAACTCTTGACTATTTATGGCTGCTTAATTCGGAATTCATCAGCTGTTAAACACAATTCTCAATCTGATCCTGATAAGTTGATAGACCTGCCCATTCTATGCCATGATTCTGAGATGACTACTTTGTTTAGTTTCTTAGCAGTTTGCATGGTATCAATCACCAAGCAGTTTGCATGGTTTATCTACATTTTTGTACAGATTTATCAACTCATGGCAGTAACTAATCAGCACGTGCTTTCTTTTTGTTTGGTGTCTTGGATTTACTGTCACAATGCTGCTCTAATTTTGCTTGTCGATGCCCAGTTGCCCACACCTATGTGTTCTTTTTGATAGCATGCATGGTAGCCTGTTATTCATGGAGCGGTCACCTGTCGATTACATACACCGTGAAATTTATATCTGCATGCATGGCTAGGTTGGACAACCTTGGAGGATTATTGGAGATAGTATCAGTAGCTTGAATTGCAAACCAATCCATGGGATGGAAGTAAAAGAAACAAATTGGAACAGCGACGTGGCCGGTCTCTGGTGCAATCCTGTGGCCAAGATGTGTATCTGCTGCCTGATGCCAAATGCCAAATGCCATGCGCCCCCCTGTAACTTTGCTTGTCCATGCCCACGCCTATGTCGATGCCTCGAATAATCTTTGCTTGTCCTTGACACATCATGCATTTGTTAGTATTTAATGTAGTTATGGCCTTATCTGTACCTGTGCTGACAGAATCTGTCATTTGCGCCATTCTGTCAGCCATTACATTAGCCGCATTGCCACCAATCTTTTCTGTCAGCTTAGAAGGCTACACATTGGTTAAAGTGGCCCTGTAGGCCTAAGCAACTGTGTTGTTTTTGCAGCTCTTTTATACATTTAATTGTTTCATAAATATGCATGACTGAACAACCAGCAGTAATAATGCTCAGTGGTATTAAAATTTGAAGTTGTTAACACTCTACTACTCTACCAGCAGTTTTTCTGGCATGCTTTGTTGTATGTTCTTGCCTGAGATTGATGACACAGTTTTTCTGCCAGCATATATATTGCTGGTGGAATTATCTGGTACCTTTATTTTCTGCATATGTTTCCTTGCTTCGTATACTCATGCCTGAAATGATTCAAGATTGCTTCCAGCTCGTACAATGCTGATGCTGAATTGTTGCCCTCTCACTAGAAACCAAAAGTCAGTGCTGTACTGCTTTTAACTGAGCCATTATCGGTTACTACTTTTAACTGAATTGCTGGGAGAGAGTAAAATGTGCATGTCTTTGATTCAATTGTTTATGGTAAACATGGGTACGGTACTAGCTAGTAGTTTAGTCAGTACTAACTGTGCTTCAGACATGCCACACAGGATGCTGTGTTCCTGTCGTCTGAGTCCAGATTTCCAAGTTAGTCTAAGTTAGCATAGTTATCATTTGGTTATAATTGATAACCTGCTCTGAATGCCATGACTCTGCTGATCTAGTGATCTATGACTCTGATCGTGACTCAACTACTGCAGTGGCAGTTTTTCAGTTTAGGATTAGGAAGATTGAGCCTGTGCAATCTGTTCCTGGAAACTGGATGTGGTGTCAAAACACAGATAAGGCAGTGGTATTAACATGATTAAGTTGTAGGCTCCACATTCATGCACTTGTAACTAGAAACAACTCATGGCAGTAACTAGAAATTCTGGTAGAGTGATTTCTGTAGTACTGAATGCTGCATGTGACTGCGAATGGGTTTGTAGTCCAATGGTAGGACGGTCCAGTGGGACGCTACCCACCAGGGTTCAAATCCTGGTGCTCGCACCTTTTCCTAGATTTATTCCGGGAATTTCCGGCGTTATGCTTTAAGTGGTAAGCGACGTTCCCGTCAACGACGAGACGCCAGTGGTGACTTCGAGAATCTCCAGATCTGCCGGTGCTCAGTCCTTCGGAGGTGCTCATAGGGGTAGGGTTTGCGTACATGTGTTCATAAGGGTGAGTGTGCGTGTGTGTTGTGAGCGTCTGCGTTGTACTGTGTAATCTCAAAAAAAAAATGCTGCATGTGACTAGTAGTACCGGTGCTGCATGTGACTAGTATTTCTAGTAGAATATCTCTGTTTGATGCTGCCTTTGCTGCACCCTGCACCCTGCCTTTGCTGCATGGAAGTATATTATGTTTTCCATTTCATTTGCTGCCTTTGCTGCTATTTTCTTATCAAACTGATTTTGTTTGTAACGCTCTGGGTTTTCAAAAACGGAAAACCCAGCTTTCTGTCTCGTGATAGTCCCTGGATCAGACGCTATCATGCACAGGTATTCATCACAGATAAATATCACAGTCATACAACGAAATAAAACATCAGAGTACGAATAATAATCTGATTATTACAAGTCCTGAATAATCGGAGTACATCAATACACGTCTCTTGGCGGAATAACAAGAATAAGAGTCTACGCAGCGGTAGCTAGCTTCCAAAAGATGTCTCCATCTTCATTCGTCTCCCACAGGCATCCTTGAGCGAACCAACGTGTCACTCAGTCGTACCATCTGTCGGTGTTGTTGTCGAAGTCTGACTCATACCCTGCAAGCTCAGGGGCTATCCCCAAGGATTGGGATAAGTTCACGTCACCAACCGTATGCAAGTTTTAAGTGGCCTACTTCTAAAGGTAAAGAGAGGAACAAGGTAGAGACTGAGTTTCCTAAGCAGCAGCAGCATCAATAAAAAGAATATCATCTCCATATTCCCACCAAATCCCATATCACTCATCCACAAACGGTTACACCTGGTCACCCAGATCACCGTCACCATCACCTATCTCCAGCTAGGGTCGGTGCGAGAACTCTCACTCCTCGCACCTCAATGGTTGCACCCGGATCCGCGAGGCAGAGGGAGCAACTCTCCTCTCTCCGAATACAACCACGGCTCACCATACACTCACATCCTATAAGGGGGAAGGTAGAAATCCCAAAATGTAAGAGTCGGAGTAAACAACGGGTATGTCCATAACTGAGGACGCGGCTATACGTATAGATCTAAACTCTGCAGAGCGTGTACACCAGTACCCAACTCGGAATAGTACCCGGACGGTGTACGACCGTCCGAGCCTACCCAACCGAACGAACACCTAGGAGTTACGATTCCATCCTGCATCTGGGCCTCGATGCGGTCATTCGCAAAGGACCACCCCAGAACTGTGAACATGCCCCCGTGTGGCCGCACGGGGAGCGCCCAATAGGGAAGGGACTTCACCCTAACCCTCTCACTGATACCCTCTATCCTACTGGCAGGTATGACATCCCACTTGCTAGGGTCGAAACGGCCATATCCCCACTCTCGGCGAGGTGGTGTGTACGAAAGTCCCGTGTAACAAAGCGACCCACTCAGTTTCAGACTGGGGCGAGCTCCTATCCTCCAAGTCATCACAAAAACCCCAACACATGTGCTCCTAAAACAGTGTACCCGCCATAGGTACCAAATCGGGCATCGCCCGAGAAGACGATCCCTGGCCCCCGATCCCGGATCGGGTTGTCTTGAGCTCACCCCCGCCAAAATATCCCAAAACACCTTCTCCTACCAGTTTTTCCCCACACACGCCAAGAAACTACCACAATAATCCGAACACATGCATAGCAAGCTCAGCGTATCATCACGTGTAAATAAAGTAGTAGTAGTAGTAGTAGGTCAATCAAGGATAGGGTAGTAAAAAGGGCAGTGCAAGGGTTTCATCATAATCATCATCATGCATAAGTAAAGCGCTAGCAGTTCTAAAGCAATGCCTAATGGGCATTCATAGTAGGTCGGGCGTGAACCTGGGTGCGAGTAGTCGTCGTAGCCGAGGTCGTCGTTGTAGTCCTGGCTCAGCTCTCCGGCTCCGGCGGCTCCTAGAATCGTAATAAAATATAAACACGGGTGCTAATTGCAATGAAATCCAAGAGAAAGAACAATTAAGATCCAAAAAGAGGCAAACTCTAGCCTAGCGCGGAGTTTGGAATTTTAGAAGATTTTCAGAAGAAGTTTTGTATTTTTCGGAGTTAAAACGGATTTAATATGAATTTCCAAAGATAAAATAGTTTTCTGAAAATCAGATACGCATTTACAATATTGCAGACTTTAGGCTATCTCTACCTCATCTCTAACTGACTCATAACCGGCTTATAGCCGGCTATAGGCCAGCTCCAGCGCCGACGTGGCAGCCAGCAGCGCGGCTCTAAGCCGGCGCCTGCCCACGTGGCGCTGACGCGACGGCACGCGTGGCGCAGAGCAGCCGATCCATGGGTGGATCGCTGCGGCGTGGCGGCGTGCAGGCCGGCGTGTGGCTCGGCCCTGGGTGGTCAGCCGCACGAGATCCGCTCGGATCTTCTGCGTGTACGTGTGCGTGTGTGCGTGTGTGCATGGGAAAACCCTGGGGTTTTGGAGCGGCACACAGGTGCTCGACGGAATGCCCGTGAGGGACTCTGGCGCGGGAAAGGCTCGCCAACGGCGAGGTGTGCGGCGGACAGTCCATCAAACGACGAGGCTCGACTCCGGAGTCGATTGCGCACCGATCAAGGCCAAAAAGGTGACACCTTGGGACCGGAGCGAGCTCAACGGCGACGGCGCAGCGTTGGGCGCGGCGACGCAGTGCGGCGATGCCCGGCGTGGACGCGTGAGTGCGTCAAAATGCCAGGGACGCAAACGCGTGCATCAGGTGAGTCCATACGCGACCAAAACTGGGGCTTTGTCCCTTGTCGATACGCACCGGGCCGGCTCGGCCATGGCGGCGCCCTGGCCAGCACGTGCGACGACGACGAGCAGCACTCCGCGGCGAGGCAAAGGCGCGTGTGCGTGCACGGTTGCGTCGGTGGGCATGCGAGCACGGCAAGACCCCAAAGGCGCGGCCTTTCCCCTTCCTGCGCATGCGTGCACGAGGGCAAACCGCGCGGTCATGGCCGCGGCGGCGCACGGGCAGGACAACAGGGTTACCGGCGATCACGAGAAAAGGGAATAGGGCCAAGCGGTGTATGCCCGCGCGTTGTCGACAGCAGCGGCACCTGCATGCGTAAGGCACGGCTCGATGGCCGGCGACACAAGCGACGGCGGTCAGCTGCGGCGAACATGAGGTCAAGGTGGGGTCTTTCTCCCCTTCGGCGCGAAGGCCGGCACCACAGATGAGAGGAGGGCGACGGCGCTCACCTGGTGACCACGGGTCGACGTGCAGAGCGGTGGTGAAGAGGGATGAAGCGGGACGGCGGTGCGGCGAGCTAGAGCAGAGGAAGCAGAGCAGACGGTGCGGTACGGGGCTTCGCGGTGAACAGGTGCTCCACAGGCGGTCTCCGGCTTCACGGCGTCGACGTCGACCCCACGGACGGCCTTCCCCGCCTCCTTCTCCTCCCCTCCCTCTCCTTCTCCAGGCGCGGCGGCGGAACAGGGGGAAAACCCCAAGGATGGCTAGGTCAAGGGCGCGACTGCGGCGGTGGGCTTTATAGGCGGCGCGGAGAGCTGTGGACGGTCGGATGGGGTGCGGCTGATGTGGCGCGCATCCAAGGCGCGGCCACGGGCGTGTACGGTGAGCTCCGGCCGAGGTGGCGCGCGGCGGGTGGACGCGGCGCGACGCAGAGAGGGGGAAAGGGGAAAAGGAGGTGGCGAGGTGGCGGATGACCGGTGGGTCCCGCCTGTCGGTGTAAGAGGAAAGGGGGACGGCGCATGGGGCCTTGTTGGGCTGCCGGTTCGCTGGGCCGGTGAGTGCAGGGGTGTGCTTTGGTTCGGGAAAAAGAGAAAGGGGGCCTCCAGCGGACTTCGCAGAAGAACTCGAGGCCCAGCAAGGTAAAGATCCCTTTCCCTTTTTCTTTTAACACCAAACCCCTTTTCTACTTTGATTCAAATTTGAATTCCACACAAATAAATCCAAATAAATCCAAATAAACTCCAAGTTTCTCACACTAGCATTTTATATTTCCTAGAAATTTTAATTAGCTCAAAAATAAATCTAGGAATTTTAGGAGGGAAAAATAGAAGACATCCTTAATTAAATTATCAAGCACTTTAATTTCACCAAAAATTTTTAAATCCTCATTTTTATAATAAACATTCTGTAATAAAATTGCGGGATGTTACAGTTGGCAACAGCTTAGCTGACTGGTGTGATGAGAACACTAGGATAGTCTGTGAGATTTTTGCTGATGAAGTTTTAAAAGGAAATAGATCAAGCACCCATTTGAGTAAGACTGGCTATAAGAATGTGATACAAAGGTTTAAAGATAGAACTGGGATTGACTATACTCGTAAGCAATTCAAGAATAAATGGGATAAGTGCAAGCAAGATTATGATATTTGGAAGAGATTGACAACTAAGGAGACTGGGATTGGATGGGATGAATCAAAAAAGAATATTGTAATGACAGATGCTTGGTGGAAGAAAGTATCTCAAGTAAGTTATCTGATTTGTAACATGACTAATGATTGTAGCTCAAGATACAGTTTCTAGTTTTTCATTTTATAACATGACTAATGATTGTTATCTGATTCGTGCATTTCAGGACATAAAGGGCTGTACCAGATTCAAGTTGAAAGGACTACAAAATGAAGAGCAGCTAAGCATCATGTTTGAAGACCTCAGGAACACCGGTGACGACCATTGGTCCGCTTCTAGTGGTATAGCACCTTCTTCGGCGAACTCCCCCATTCTTGTTGATGATGAAGATGAACTGGACCATGATGATGATAGTGATCCTGAGGAGGTGATAACTATGAGTCTGCCAAGTTCAAAGAGAGGTAGAGGGGCTAGGAACAAGAAGGAGAAGAAAGCAAAGACAAGTACTGGACATTGGTTACAAGAAGAAATGGGCAACCTTGTGAAGATGAATGAAAGGACAACTGCATCTAGTGAGTCCATCGCAAGGAGGGAGGACACGTCTGGTTGTTCTATCAAGGATGTCATGACACTAGTCAAGAGTTGTGGTGCAGTTCCGTCTACAAATGAGCATTTCGTTGCTACTCTACTTTTCACCAACAAGTCTGAGCGAGAGATGTTCATGACTATGGACACTCCCGAGGAGAGGTTCGATTGGTTGAAGAGAAAGTATGAGTGGATGATAAGAAATGATGTGCCTAAGTAGATTGTGTGCTATTGTTTTGTAATATTTATGACTCTTGTGTGCTAATATTTTCTTAACTCTTGCATGCTACTGTAATATTTATGACTCTAAATAATGAAATAATGTTGTTTTTGTGTTGAACAGATCTGATGATGAGTTGTTCATTAAAAAACTCTAGGATTGATGAGATCTCATCAAAACAATCTATATGCTACTGCATTTCTTTCATGCAAGTTTCATGAAGTACTATGACAAGAATGATGCAAGAAGTCCAGCACAAAGTGGATTTGGTTGGACAATGGAGAAATTGCAAAATCCAGGTGAATGTTACAGGATGTTTCGAATGGATGCATCACTTTTCTATATGTTGCATGATCTGCTAGTGAGTGATTATGTACTCCAATCTTCTATTCATATGAATTCAATCGAGTCGCTGGCTATATTCCTTCTGGCTTGTGGGCAAGGTATGTCTAATAGTGCTTTGGATGACATATTCAAGCACTCTTCATAGACCATTTGTAACGCCCCGGGTTTTCAAAAGCGGAAAACCCGTCATTCTGTCTCGTGACAGTCCCTGGATCAGACGCTATCACGTATAGGCTTTCATCACAGATAAATATCACAGTCATACATCGAAATAAAGCATCAGAGTACGAATATTATTACATATCCTGAATAATGAAGTACATCATTACACGCCTCTTGGCGGAATAACAAGAATAAGAGCCTACGCAGCGGTAGCTAGCTTCCAAAAGGTGTTTCCATCTTCATTCGTCTCCCACAGGCTTCCTTGAGCGAAGCGACGTGCCCCTCAGTCGTACCATCCGTCGGCGTTGTTGTCGAAGTCTGACTCGTACCCTGCAAGCTCAGGGGCTATCCCCAAGGATCGGGATAGGTCCACATCACCAACCGTATGAAAGCTTTAAGTGGCCTACTTCTAAAGGTAAAGGGAGGAACAAGGTAGAGGCTGGGTTTCCTAAGCAGCAGCAGCATCAAAAGAATAATATCTTCAATATCCCACCAAATCCCATATCACTCATCCACAAACGGTTACACCTGGTCACCCAGATCACCGTCACCATCACCTATCTACAGCTAGGGTCGGTGCGAGAACTCCCACTCCTCGCACCTCAATGGTTGCACCCGGATCCGCGAGGCAGAGGGAGCAACTCTCCTCTCCCGAATACAACCACGGCTCACCATACACTCTCATCCTATAAGGGGGAAGGTAGAAATCCCAAAACGTAAGAGTCGGAGTACATATCGGGCGTGTCCATAACCGAGGACGCGGCTATACGTATAGATCTAAACTCTGCAGAGCGTGAACACCAGTACCCAACTCGGAATAGCACTCGGACGGTGTACGACCGACCGAGCCTACCCAACTGAACGAATACCTAGGAGTTATGATTCCATCCTGCATCCGGGTCTCGATGCGGTCCTTCGCAAAGGACCACCCCAGAACTGTGAACATGCCCCCGTGTGGCCGCACGGGGAGCGCCCAAGAGGGAAGGGACACCACCCTACACCCTCATCACTGATACCCTCTATCCTACTAGCAGATATGGTATCGCACTTGCTAGGGTCGGAACGGCTCTATCCCCACTCTCGGCGAGGTGGTGTGTACGAAAGTCCCATGTAACAAGGCGACCCACTCGGTTTCAGACCGGGGCGAGCTCCTATCCTCCAAGTCATCACAAAAACCCCAACACCTGTGCTCCTAAAACAGTGTACCCGCCATAGGTACCAAACTGGGCACCGCTCGAGAAGACGATCCCTGGCCCCCGATCCCGGATCGGGTTGTCTTGAGCTCACCCCCGCCAAATATCCCAAAAACACCTTCTCCTGTCGGTTTTTCCCCACACACGCCAAGAATACTACCACGATATCCCAACACATGCACGGCAAGCTCAGCGTATCATCACGCGTAAATATAGTAGTAGTAGTAGGTCAATCAAGGACAGGGTATTTAAAAAGGGCAGTGCAAGGGTTTCATCATAATCATCATCATGCATAAGTAAAGCGCTAGCAGTTCTAAAGCAATGCCTAATGGGCATTCAAAGTAGGTCGGGCGTGAACCTGGGTGCGAGTAGTCGTCGTAGCCGAGGTCGTCGTCGTAGTCCTGGTTCAGCTCTCCGGCTCCGGCGGCTCCTAGAATCGTATTTAAATAAATAAACACGACTGCTATATGCGATAAATCCAAGACGAAGAACAAATAAGACCCAAAAGAGGCAAACTCTAGCCTAGCGTGGAGTTTGGAATTTTAGAAGATTTTCAGAAGAAGTTTTGTATTTTTCGGAGTTAAAACAGATTTAATATGAATTTCCAAAGATAAATTAGATTTCTGAAAATAAAATACGCATATACAATATTGCAAACTTTAGGGCAGCTAAAGGGTATCTCCTGTTGACTCTACCTAAGCTATAAGCCAGCTGCAGGCTAGCCCCTGGCGCGCACGTGGCAGCCAACCGGGCAGCTTAAAGCTGGTGCAAGGCCCGCGTGGCGCTGACTGGGGTGGCCTGCGTGGCGGGGCACAGCCGATCCTGGCCGGATCTGGTGTGGCGCTCCGCGGTGCGGCGAGTGTGAGACCTGGCCGCGAGTGGCCGGCCGCACGGGGATCCCTCCTGGATCCTCTGCGGGGTGTTGCACGTGAGGGCCGGCGTGCGAAGCAAAAACCCCTGGGGTTTTGGGTTCGGCTGAGACGTGCTCGGGGAAATGCCCCAGCGAGCGGCGCACGCGGAAAAGGGGTCGCCGACGATGAGGTGTGTCCGGCCATGGCAACAAGTGACAGGGGGTGAACGACGTGCACCAGGGGATCATGTTCGTGTAACAAGGTCGCCCTTTTGGCCGGGGTACGGTGTGGAGGCGGCGAGACAGGGGGACGGCGGCGGCGCGGTCGCGCGGGCGCAGAGCGGCGAGCACCGGCGACGGCGTGCGGGTGAACCAAAACATCAGGTGAGCGCGTGCGTGCACCAAGGAAACGCAAACGAACCAAAAGCCGGGCTTTTGCCCACTTGCCCGTGTGTACAGCGCCGGCGCGGCCGTGGCGGAGCTCCTGGCCGGCGCGGCGATGGCGAGGTGTAGGTTCCCGCCGCGGAGCAGCGTTGCGCGTGGGTGCGTGGTGCTCAGGACGGCGAGGCGAGCACTAAGGCGTACAAAAGGAAGACGGGGTGGATCCCTACGCGTGCGTGTGCCGAGGTGCAGGCCGGCGGCGGAGCGCACCGGTGCACGGCGGAGCGGCAAGGCATGGCGGCGAGGTGAGGCCAAGAAACAAGGGGATAAGCGGAGGCGTGCGCGCGCGGTCGTCGACAGCGGCACCTGCAAACAGATAGCACGGCGCGAAGGCTGACTCCACAAACGGCGACGTGCGCGGCGGCGCGGCGGCAGCGGCGCGGGCAAGGCGCGTTCTCCCTCGGCTCGAAGGCCGGGTCCACAACGGATGAGAGAGGGAGCGAGGCCTCACCTTAGTGACCTCAGGTCGACGTGCAGGCGTTGGGGAAGGCAGTCGGAACAGGGTCGTCGGCGGTGAGGAAGATGGGCGGCGCGGAGCAGAGGAAGCAGGGGAAGCAAGGCGTCGCGGTCCGTGGCTTCACTGCGTCCAGGGGCTTCCACGGACGGCCTCCGGTCCTCGCGGCGGTGACGGCGAGCTCCCGGGCGGCCTCCGGACTTCCTCCTCCTCTCCCTCTTCTCCGGCGAGGCAGCGGTGTGCGGCAATGGGGAAAATCCCCAGCGGCTAGGGTTGGGAGCATCTGGGGTCGCGACGGCAGCCTACTTATAGGGCAGGGTGCGACGCGGGGGTACGTGGACGGTCGGATGGTAAGGTGGGCGCGTGGGCGCATCGCGACGGCGCCATGGGCGGCGCTCCGGCGCTTTGGCGCGGCGGCGTCATCAAAAGGGGAAAAGGAAGACGGGGTGACGATGGCGCCTGGGTCCCGCGTGCCGGCGTCACGCGCGGGGTTGGTGGTGGACGGGCCGGCTTGGGCCGTGTGGAGCTGGGCCGCAGAGAAGAGCAAGGGTGCGGGGTGAACTGGGAAAAGAGATCGAGGGCCTCAGGTGGACTTCGCCAGCGAACTCAAGGCCCAGCCTGGCTGAACCCTTTTTTCTATTTCCCTAAACCCTTTTCCTCTATTCTAGAATTTAGAATTCAAATTTGATTCTCACACAAATAAAATCCAAATAAAAACCAAATAAACTCCAAGGTTCTCACACTAGCATTTTATATTTACTAGGAATTTTAATTAGCTCAAAAGAAATAAATCTAGGACTTTAGGACAGAAATTAGAAGACATCCTTAAATATTTTATCAAGCACTCAAATAAACCACCAAAAATTTTTAAATCCTCATTTTTTTACTATTAACATTCCATATTGAAAATGCGGGATGTTACACCATTAGTAGAAAATTTGAGGAAGTTTTGCTTTGTATGGTGGCCATGAGTGTAGACTACATAAGGCCAGTGGATCCTAATTCCTCTACTACTCATACTAGGATCAGTCGTGATCGTAGGATGATGCCATATTTTAAAGATTGCATTGGTGCTTTAGATGGCACTCATATTTCGGCAACACCACATTCGGAAGATCTAATTAGATACATTGGTCGAAGTGGCATTGCAACACAAAATGTGCTGGCTATTGTTGATTTCGACATGCGGTTCATCTATGCATCTATTGGACAACCCGGGTCTATGCATGATACTAATGTGCTCTTTCATGCACTCAGACATGATCATGACACATTTCCACACCCTCCTCAAGGTATGTTGCAGATCAATAATATTATTCACATGTTTGTACATGAATTTATTACACATGTGGCTTACACAATATTAATCGTGTTTAGGAAAATATTACATGGTTGATGCTGGGTATCCTAACAGACCTGGATACTTGTCACCATACAAGGGCAAAAGGTATCATGTGCTTGAATGGAGGAGAGGTCCTGCTCCAATCGGTGAGCAAGAGCATTTCAATCATTTACATTCAAGTATTCGCAATGTAGTAGAGCGCTCTTTCGGTGTGTGGAAAATGAAATGGAGAATTCTTCTCAAAAAGCCGGGCTACCCAATGGAGAAGCAAAAAATGATCGTTGCTGCAACAATGTGTCTCCATAACTTCATACGTGAAAACCATGCACAAGATAAAGAATTCCGCAAATGCGATCAGAATCCCGATTATATGCCCACTATACCTTCAAGATATAGGAAGCACTACATTTCTCAGGATGCTGGAGATACATCCCACACGGAAACCGATGATCGAGGCATGGATAGATTTCGAGATGAGCTTGCTAGAGCAATCCTCCTTTCTAGATCATCTTGAGCATGTCAGTTAACTAGTTTGTATGGTTGCATGCTATGTAAATTAAACATTATGGCTACTTTTATAATTATTACTTTTTCTGTGACGATGGATTATGGTGAGCATGTGGTGGTGAGCTCTTGTGAATTGTGATGATGGATTATGGTGCTGCTATGTAAACTAGCTTGTCAGTTAGCATGTCAGCATGTCGTGGCCTCGATTAAAAAAAAGTTAGCATGTCGTGATGAGCTCTTGTGAATTTAAAAATCTATTCAAATTCAAGGGCTTATGTGACATTTTGCGAAACACTTTACAAAATGGTTTAAAAATACAAGGCAGCCACAGTCACAGCCATTTTGTCAAACACTTTACAAAATGGCTTCAGCTTCACCAAAGAAGCTATTATATCAGAGTAGCCGCAGCCGCAGCCGTTTCAGCCACAGCCGAAGCCCTGCCAAAAGGGCCCTAAGTTGCTCGATCTTTTCTGTTTGCGGACTTTAGTTCTTACTTTGTACCTCGTAGCTACGTACGTATTTTGTGCAGGTTTGACATTTTTTCAATCAAGTGAGGAAAAGAGAGAGACTTTAGTTTAGGACTGTTATTGAAATAGGGCATAGTTAGATATAGTGAGATGGGAACGTATCATGTGCAAACTAGACACTCTATGCAAATTTAGAAGCTTTCAATTAAAGCCACAAGATGCTCATCCAAGGGCAGAGGGGAGGGACATTATTTTGCACATAACCGTCTGCCACCAATGTCTCTAATGAAATTTTGACCCTCCTCCTTGGATGAGCATTTTGTAGCTTTCATTGGAAGTTTCTAAATTTACATAGGGTGTCTGGTTTGCACATGATATGTTCTCTAGTTAGAATAAACATTTATATTGTTAAATATGACCTAGATTAGCACCAAAACCAGGGATGGATTCGGATCGAATACGCACAGATACGAATTCAGATGTCACTATTTACCACATTTTAATTTGAATATGAATATTATCAAATACGAATACAAAACGGATATTTCGAATTCGGATTCGCATTCGAATACTTACTCGATTTATAGCATAGAGTACAACGAGTATCAGTTTCATTTATCGATGGTTTTGTAATTGATCAAATCATGTAACAAGTAGAGAGTAAATTATGATCATTGTACACAATAGATATCTTATTGCAAATAAAATATCTATTAATAAATAAATAAATATATCAAATAAATATAAGATAAGTATTTTTGCAAATATATAAACATCTTTGAATAGTGAAAATAAGTACATAAATACATTTAAATATAATTTATTTATTTGCTAATAATATAATGTATTTAAAATTATTATGATTTTGCCACATTAAAATTAATTTTAAAAGATTATAGTAACATTAGGTTAACATAATTAGTTAGTTGTCATATATATAATTTTTAATAGTTAAAATGTTGTAAAAATTATTTTATTATCAATATTAAAATTAACATCATTTGCAATTAGTATTTAGTAATAGAAATAAATTTTAGATGACTTCTATGAGTACTTTATTCTTTGCGGATGCGAATAATATCGGATTTTTGTCAAATAATGCCGGATAACATCGAATACGGATAATGTTGAAAATTGGATTCGAATACATCCATCTGACATCCATATTTAATGTCATATTTAAAATGAATACGGATTCCATATTATCGTTTTTAGCGGATACGACTACGGATAATTCGGATTTCCAGACATCCGAATCCATTCCTAACCAAAACCGGAGACAAAAAATCAGTTAAAAAAGAACGCTGAAGCACGAATAAAGTTCACCGCTGGAGTTGTGGACCATGGAACATCGAGATAGTGATTGCCTTGTCCACAAGGCCAGAAAAAGTGGAGATAGCTGGCACACATAGAAATTAAGCCTATGGTAGTCGATGAGTGGGACACTAGCTCTTTTTTTAGGTATGCTAGTGTTGCACGAGAGCACAAAAGGGAAGTGTCCAATAACATAATCATTGGAGAAACTTTTTGAGGCCAATGTGTGTGCTTTTTCATGCCCTAATAATATAGGGTCACGATAATGCGGTGGTGTCTCAGTAGAAAATGTGATGAACCTAATTTATTTTTGTGTAATGTGCTAACATGGACACTACTAACATACTCCCTCCGTCCCGCATTGTTTGTCGCTCGGGAAGCGAGATTGTGAGGGGGGCACAGAAATCGAACGACTATAAAAACGGGACAGAGGGAGTACCTCCAACTTGCACCAATAAATGAAATAAAAGTGGATGCTATCATCATTGCATACAGGAGCGAGAGAAATGGAAATACGTGTTATGCATGTTTTTTAAAAAGAGTGAGAGAAATGGTCATAAAAATGTTTCTTTCATGCATGTGTACATGTGGAAGTTGAGGAGGAGGTGATAGTAGGTCTAGATTGCAAAACATTATGATGAGCATTATCTTACTCTAAATAGCATAGTTTCTTCTTTTTCATGAGAAGTGCAAAACTGTAAATCAATGGATCACTTGTTCTTTCTTTTTTGATTGACACGGCGAAATAGATGATTTGTGGTGGACGGGTTCGCATGGATGAATTTTCGATTAGCAACAATAAACCGGTCACTGGACATCAACATCATCACCAGATTACTATCACATACGAGGTTCATGACAGTCGATAGCGCAACTTGTTTTGTTTATATTATATTTATATTTAATTAAAAGACGGCAAAGCCGCGTGTGGATTGAAAATTGGAATGAAAGAAGGGAAAAAAAAACTCGAGCCGCATCTGGAAGTTCAGAACTGCACCTATCAAAGCCGGCAGCTGAAGGCACCAGCAGCGGAGGGGCCCACACCCCAGTTCCGCTCCGACGACGTACGTACTCCCTCTCCCCCACATCCTGAGCTGTCATCGAGGACAGCAAACCCATTGACTCCCCCGACACCCACAGCCACGAATACCCGCGCGCCCCCGACACCCGGGCCCCACTATTCTAGCCACGTCCCACCGCCACCTGGGCCCCGCTGGCATTCCCCACCCTACTCTGCCTTGTCCCCCGCGGCCGTCGTCTCTCTCCCCCGTCCAATTCCGAATTCCACTGCGCTGCGCTGCGCTGGCCCCCCCTCTCTCCCTCTTTCTCCTCCCTGCTGCTCGCGCTCCCTCGGATCCCACGCGGCTGCTGCGGCGGCGGCGGTGGCGGAAGCTGAGGCTGAGGCTGAGGGGTTTAGCGCGGGGAGGAGCTAGGGTTTTTGTGGGGAGAGGAGGAAGAGGAGGAGCGGATGGGGACGGCGGGGAAGGGCGCGTGGGTGGTGCCGGCGCCGGCGTACAGGGAGGTGGAGGGGTGGGAGGGCGTGGGGGAGGACGCCCCGGGCTTCAGGTGCGGCCACTCGCTCACCGCCGTCGCGCCCACCAAGGGCCACGGCCCGCGGCTCATCCTCTTCGGCGGCGCCACCGCCATCGAGGCCGGCGCGTCCTCGGGCCTCCCCGGCATCAGTTCGGTGCTCCCTTCCTCGCGTCAGCTAAGCTTTTGAGCTCCGAATTCTGGTTGTGCTGGTCCTGTGCGTGTGATCTGACGGCGGCGTTGTTAACTGAAGGACTCGCGGGAGTGACGAACTCGGTGCATTCGTACGATGTGGAGAAGCGGAGGTGGACGAGGTATGCTGCTTGCTTCTTAGAAGGTGGAAATTTAGCTCAATTTCGAGTTCGGAGCTTCCTGGAGGACAGTTTCGGAGGTTCCGTCTGTCTGTGTGTGGGTTGTGACAGAAATGCATTAGTTATTGGGTTAAGTATAGTGAAATCTCTATGTTATTTCTGATCCTGTGCGCGATTGCATAGAATTCTATGCTTTGCATCCATTTTTGGTGCTCATTATTGCTTGGTTGTCTGGAATCCACAGCCCTACTCTTAACTACCAGCATGCTGGTACTTCGCTCAGTATAATTTTCCTTTTTGTGAAATGGGTGAATTTGATTCAAATACTTGGGTTAAATTCTACATTTTGCAGGATGCATCCCGCTGGAGAACCTCCATCACCAAGGGCCGCGCATTCTGCAGCTGCTGTGGGCACCATGGTCGTTTTCCAGGTAGTAGGAACTTGGGATCTTTGAATTCCGTTTCGGCGCCAACTTAGTTCAGCCGTGACTGATGTGTGTTGGTATAGGGTGGGATTGGACCAGCAGGGCACTCCACGGATGATCTCTATGTCCTTGACCTCACAAACGACAAGTTTAAATGGCACAGGTTAGGTTAAAGCTAAATATACTATTTTTTTGTTTGTTTTTTCTATGCACTTTCCTTTTTTTTTTGCTTGTTTGTCGGATTGCGGTCTAATGTTTCCATTTCTGGCACTCAATGCAGGGTGGTTGTTCAGGGGGCTGGGCCTGGTCCTCGCTACGGTCATTGCATGGATTTGGTAGCTCAGCGTTATCTTGTCACCGTTTCAGGAAATGATGGTTAGCCCCTTAACTGTATTTCGATAATGATCACTACGTGTTGCCCTTAAATATTTTCATAAGGCCGTTTTATTTGATTATTAATGCATTTCAACTTTTCGTTTTCTATAACGTCTTTTCCTGGATTGCATTAAAGAGATAGGTAGAATAATATAGTGGAACTACAGGCTTTTTATTGTTAAAAAATACTTCAATACATCTGGTGTTGCAAACTAAGACAATCCATCTCAAACAATGCTCTTTTGTGGTGTTAACTTTTGCTGTTCGGTTACTGCTCTCCAGAGTACATGAATACATACATCATTTTCCCAATATAACGACAGTTTGAACAAAATGGCACCGAGAATATAAAATCAGCTACAGAGATTTCACTGGCACATGATTAGTTTCGAAAAAAGTCAAGAAGCGTTAAGTAATGTGGTTTTAGAAGAAGGTGCTTAAAAATGATAGATACATGATGTTCATATATTCTGGTCGCCAGTAATAAAACTATGATTACTTGTTACCTATGATTATAATTCAGCCTAGCGGTGTTTCTTTGTTATTTATTTTACTTATCATGTAGCCTGAAATCCTGAACCATTCTAAAATGCTTATTTCTTGCTTCTTTATATAATTTTCTGAACCTATGCCCCATCTTGTGCAGGAAAGCGGGTCTTGTCAGATGTTTGGGCTTTGGATACTGCACAAAAACCATATAGGTGGCAGAAACTTAACCCTGAGGGTGATAGACCTTCAGCAAGAATGTAAGTTGATCCATGTACTTCAGGGAGACGGATGATGAACTCCATGTTCTTTGTTATGCATATTATTATCATATTTGAATTCTTCTTATTGTTACCTAAACTGTGAAGAATGAATCAAGAGTGAGAGAGAGACCGACAGCAGCAGCTGTGGTATATGAGATAGTCTATATGGGCCTCTTGGGCCTTGAGAGTATATGGGCCACTTAACACCCCCCTTCAAACTCAAGGCGGAGGTGGAGGATTAGAAGCATTGAGTTTGAGCAAATGAAGTCGATGTTGCTCTCGAGTTTGTGCTTTGGTGAAGAAATCTGCTACTTGCAACTCTGATGGCACATACTGAAGAGCAATTGTCTGTTGATGACAATGAGACCGAGTAAATGAGGCATCAACACCAATATGCTTTGTGAGTTCATGCTTCACAGGATCATTAGCAATCTGTATGGCTCCGGTATTATCACAAAGGAGAGGTGTGGGGGTATCACAGGAAATACCAAAACAGTTATCAACCATCGAAGCCATACAATCTCTGAAGTGGTAGTGGCAAGTGCTCGAAGTTCTGCCTCTGTACTTGATCGAGATACAGCTGACTGCTTCTTGGACTTCCAAACAAGAGGAGAAGAACCAAGAAGGATACAATAACCAGTGACTGAACGACGGTCTGTGGGATCACTCGCCCAAGTGGAGTCCGAGTAAGCATGAAGACGGAGTGGACTATCATGAGCATAGAGCAAACACTGAGATGATGTCCCCCTTAAGTACCGTAGAACACGAAGCAAGTGTCCAAAATGAACTGATGTAGGAGCACTCACAAACTGACTCAAGATATGCACAGCATGAGCAATGTCAGGTCGAGTAACAGTGAGATAAACAAGACTCCCGACAATATGCCTATACCGAGAGGGATCCTCCAAGGGGGTACCATCAGTAGGACGAAGCTGCAAGTGAAGATCCATAGGTGTTGCAGCTGTCCGATTATCAGTAATGCCAGAGCGAGCAAGAAGATCTTGTATATATTTGGACTGAGAAAGATAATAGCCCTCGGCAGAATGCAAAACCTCAATGCCTAAGAAATAACTGAGAGGACCTAAATCAGACATCTGAAATTGCTCCCCAAGTTGCTTCTTCACATGAGAAATGTGTTCTATATCATCTCCCGTGATCAATATATCATCAACATATAGAAGAAGCAAAGTACGTCCATGTGGAGAACAATGAATAAATAGGGCTGGATCATGCTCACTTGGTGAAAAGCCTGCAGCCCGTATCACAGAAACAAAGCGCTCAAACCAAGCACGAGGAGCCTGTTTAAGACCATATAATGCACGACGAAGACGACAAACATATCCTGAAGGTGCATGAACACCTGGTGGGGGATGCATATACACTTCCTCATGTAAATCACCATGGAGAAAAGCATTCTTAACATCCATCTGAGAGATGGTCCAAGAACAAGAAGCAGCCACTGCAATTAGAGTGCGAACAGTGGTCATGTGAGCAACAGGAGCAAATGTCTCATCATAATCAAGTCCTTGAGTTTGCTGAAAACCTCTGGCGACCAAACGAGCTTTATATCTCTCAATAGAACCATCTGATTTGGTTTTAATTTTGAATACCCATTTGCATGTGATAGGTACAGCATGAGATGGCAATGGAACCAGATCCCAAGTACTTGTGCGCTCAAGGGCAGCTAGTTCCGCAGTCATAGCAGCCTGCCACTCTGGAATACTGGCAGCTTCATGATAAGTGGATGGCTCAGCAATAACAGCACTAGCACGTGGGAAACCCAGCTTGTCAGGTCGCTCAATACTGGCACGATCACGTAGATTGTAGTGCTGACCAACCTGTGACTCATCAGAAACATCATGCAACTCATTAAGAGTATCAGAATCATTAAAAACAGGAACATTTGGACTGGCCGAGGAAGGAGGATTAGATGGAGGTTCGGTAGGAGCTTTGGGACGACGAGTGAAAACTTTTGTGACAGGTGGTTTACTTGGAAAAGGCCTGGAAGAAGTGGATGGTGGAGACTCATTTGGAGGATTAGAATCTGTCTCATTGGGTATGTGTGTGGTGGAAGGTGGTGTAAGAGTAGGAGCATCATTGTTAGTTGAAATAGGGGGAAGATATAGAAAAGACGTAGACTCTACAGGGGAATGTGATGATGATGGGACAGAGGAGTTATAAAAGAAAGGACGATCCTCAATGAAAGTCACATCACGAGAGATACGTATACGACGAGAGGAAGGATCATAACAACGGTAACCCTTATGTTCAGGACTATACCCCAGAAAAACACACTCAACCGACTGAGCAGTCAATTTAGTGCGCTCACGAGGTGCAAGCAGAACATAGCAGACACATCCAAAAACTCGAAGGTGGTCATAGTTGGGAGGCTTACCAAAGAGGACTTCACCAGGGCACTTGCCTGACAATTTGGATGATGGTTGTCTATTGATGAGATATACAGATGTGGAGACAGCTTCCCCCCAAAAGTGTGAAGGAACAAAAGAAGCAATCAGAAGGGTGCGAGCAGTCTCTATGATATGGCGGTGTTTACGCTCAGCAACACCATTCTGAGCATGAGCACCAGGACATGAGAGCTGGGCAAGAGTACCTTCAGAGATAAAAAATTTGCGAAAAGTGTCAGATAAATACTCTCCACCAGAATCAGAACGAAAAGTGCGAATAGAGGTATTAAACTGAGTATGAACCATGCGAGTGAAAGACTGGTAAATGGAGCACAATTGTGATCGATGTTTCCTGAAATAAATCCAAGTATATCGAGAATGATCATCAACAAAGACAACATAATATTTATGACCACCCTTAGTAGCAAAGGGTGCAGGGCCCCATACATCAGAATGAACAAGATCAAAAGGCCTAGCAGAATGTGACACACTAGAGGAATATGGAAGTTGGATTTGTTTTCCAAGTTTACATCCCTTACAATGAAAGCTAGACTCAACTGATGTATGGCCTAAGCAACCACTATTGATTAATGTAGACAAACGAGAGCCACATAGATGACCAAGTCGATGATGCCACTTCGCAAAGGATGATGTGGATGACAACGCAACGGATGACACGCGAGTGGTGGAGGCAGCAGAAGAAGGAAGGCGCAAGGTGTCCAAAATATAGAGACTAGGAGAACCTCTACGGCGATGGCCAGTCCCAATCACAGTCCCGCTTCGACGATCCTGAATAAAACATGATGTGTCATCAAATCCAACAAAACAATTATGGTCGGTGACTTGACCAACTGAAAGGAGGTTCATAGATAACTGAGGTACAAAGGAGACATTTGGCACAGAAAAATTTGAACTAGAAAGAGAACCCTGATGAGTGATATGACAAGATGTACCATCAGCTGTCTGAATAGAGGCATCATCGTTGACCGGCTTGCAAGCAACCAACTGAGACCGATCAGATGTCACATGAAAGGAGGCCCCTGAATCAAGAACCCACGACTGAGGAGCACCAATAGGAGAGGCAGCAGCAACAGATACAGAGCCTCTAGTAGTGGAAGTAGTACCCCGACCATGAGCAGGACGAGAAGGATGACGTGCACGATACTCAGCCAACTTCTCTGGATAGTGAGAAAAACAATTCTCTGAAGCATGGTTCTTCTTGCCACAATGCTTACAAGGCTCAAAAGAGGTAGCCTTTGGCACATTGAACCTCTGAGAAGCTGCCAGCACGCTGTGAGGCAGTGACGCTGAAGAAGACATTGACTGGAGGCGGGTTTCTTCAGCAAGTAAAGCAGATAATGCTTGTGCCATGGTCAAATGAGAGTCACCATGCAGCAGCTGTCTACGAAGGGAATCAAATTCTTCCCGTACTCCCATGACGAAGCGATATGTGAGAAATCTCTCAAGAAACTTGTGTGCTGGACAATCACTAGCAGTGCATTCAGCCACCATAGAGGTCAAAGATCCCACCAGACGATCAAAAGCAGAGTAATAATCATCGATGGACATGTCATTTTGTTCAATTACATGAACTTGCCGCATGAGATTATGCAAAAGAGCACCACTGTCCTGAACATAACGCTGCTTAAGAGAAGACCATATAGCCTTGGCCGTTTTGAATTTGGACAGACTCATAATCATTGACTGCTTAGTACTATTTACCATAGCAGCCATCACTCTTCCATCATTGATCGACCATGTATTGATATCAGTGGCATTACTACCATCATCCTTACGCACAGGTGGATCATCAGTTAAATGAAAATAGAGACCATGACCCCTCAGTGCAGTCTCTACACAAAAGGCCCATTCAGGGTAATTCTGACCATCAAGAGTGATATTGATTGCTATTGCATTGATCTGTGCCATAGTGAAAAACTGCTAGCACTTGACCCAACAACAGAGAAGAGCAGAACGGAGCAGCACAGCAGAGCAGAGCACCAGGCGGAGAAGAAACAGAGGCGGAGCAGCAGTAGCACGACGGGCGGATGGACGGGAGCAGCTGGCGTCCGCGACGGGCGGACGGACGGGAGCAGCGGCGTCCGCGACGGGCGGACGTCCGCGACAGGCGGACAGCAGACGGCCGGCGACGGAGCGGAACAGCGGCGTCCGCGACGGGCGGACAACAGACGGCCGGCGGCGGAGCGGAACAGTGGATCACGGGTGCGACTACCCTATCACTAACCCTACCTGCTCTGATTCCATGTTACCTAAACTGTGAAGAATGAATCAAGAGTGAGAGAGAGACCGACAGCAGCAGCTGTGGTATATGAGATAGTCTATATGGGCCTCTTGGGCCTTGAGAGTATATGGGCCACTTAACACTTAGAATGTTTGTTGGCGTTTTGCCACATCTTCCGAGTCTGTCCATCCACATTTTTAAATGATTGGAAGAATTTGTAGCGGACGAGTTATCGCAGATTTTATACTTTAATTTGGGCAAACTTCTCTATCTTCAAGCCCTACCTTTTGAAGATTGTTAAATATTCTCTATACTTATTTACAATTTTATAGACAAACCCTCTCTAAGGAAAAAAGGGAAGGAGAGAAATTTATTTGTGGGCTAGTGTGATACTTATTTTGTTCTAAAAGACTGCACTAAATAATTGCCATGGAGCATATGCTCGGTGCAATAGATGATTGTTATATGCTGTAAATGTGACATTAAGCTGGCACTTAGTGTTTATTGCTCTTTTAGGCATTGTGTCTGCTTTGAATTTTGAATGCTTGTTTGTTTGCAACGTCTTACTTTTAGCTGCTTTTAAATCACTACAGGTATGCTACTGCCAGTTCACGTTCTGATGGCATGCTTTTACTTTGTGGTGGAAGGGATGCTTCTGGAACAGTACGCTCTTTTTTTTTTTTTAACTTTTTCTTCAAGATTGTGTTATTTTGGTTATTTATTTGGTATGATGCTAACTGTCAACAGCTCAGCGAACCTGAAAGTTTATATGTTTAGACAGTAAATATGAAGATCCCTAATAAAGGATTATGTAATGCTTTCATATAATGAAAAAAATTACCCCTTCACTAGTTTTCCTGCATATTTTCAAATTACCTTAGTTGTTAAGTCTTCTGTTGTGATGGTCTATCTTTGGATTCTGGATGAGAAGGCTCTTGGAAATTGAATGCAAAATTTGTTCAGTTACATGTCAAAGAATTAAAATTAGAGAAATAACATTGCAAGGTAGTTCATTTTGTAAATAGCATTGCAATCACTGCTCTTTTAATGGAAAAATAATAGTGGGTAAAACAATGGTTTTGCTCTCCTTTTCATGGAATTTAGCCTGCAGTTTAATTTGTAGTGCATGATGGTATGTTAGATGTAGCTTGTTCAGTTGTGCTGTTTAAATGGGATGCCATATCACATCAACGCAGTGGATTCCACACTAGGATTGAAAAGGCTTTCTCTTGCTAATCAAAATATCAAATTAGTTACTTCATTTTTGTTCAGTTCCTTTTCTTAAATGAAATATATCTGTTGAGATTTATTTGATGATAATTGCAATGCATTTGCAGCCACTTTCTGATGCTTATGGACTACTAATGCATACCAATGGCCAGTGGGAGTGGACTCTAGCTCCAGGAGTATCTCCATCTCCAAGATATCAGCATGCAGCTGTAAGTTAGATATCATGTGTGCAAGCCTTTCGTTAGAAAAAGGTGCAAGCTCAATTATTTGTTTTATATATGACAAATCCATGTCCAGCTGATTTGCACAAGTTGCTCCTGATCAAACCTGTTCATCTCAAAATTGTACTTATGCTTCCTTCTTGCTCCAGTAAACTCTGGCATGTTAGCTTTCTTTACTTCTCCTGATGATCTTAAACTCTAGGTGTTCGTTGGCGCTCGGTTGCATGTTACTGGAGGTGTCCTTAGAGGAGGGAGGGCTATCGAAGGAGAGGGAGCAATAGCTGGTGAGCTTACTCTTTTGCTCCTTCTACCTCCAGATATATCAGTTTATCTCTTGGTCTGACTAAACCACACTTTCTGAAGTCCTCGACACTGCTGCTGGAGTTTGGTTGGATAGAAATGGCATTGTGACCTCTCGCACTTTAAAATCATCTAATGAGCATGATGCTTCTTCGGATCTACTTCGTCGCTGTCGTCATGCAGCTGCCTCTGTCGGTTCTCAGATATACATTTATGGTGGACTGAGGGGAGGTAACTTGCAATGGATATTAGATTCTTTACTGCAACTGCCAGATTTCATTTAAATTACTGCAGCGTTATTGTAGCAATTTTCCGAATCTCTTATATCAGGTAAACCATGGGACTAGGCTTAACAAGCCACTGGTATTTTATTAGCAAATGGCTGAGCAGATGAGTTTCAATTAATTGTGTTGTTAAGTTTTGTAGGAGGAAGAGATTTCCTTGTATTCCTCCAACCCTAGAAGGGTGGGTATATAGTTAGCTATACATGGGCCTCTATATGGGCTGTACACAGGCCATATGGGCCACACACACATATACTCTAACACCCCCCGCAGTCTGGACTACCGGCGCAGCGGTGTACGAGACTGGCCAACAAAGAAAGGAACTCACACACACAGGGCCCCCCGCAGCCACAACTAGCCACTGACTACGTTGAGGCTGGACCGAAACTCCGAGAAGGTCGAGGAGGGAAGACCCTTGGTGAAGATGTCAGCGAACTGGGAGGTGGTCGGTACATGGAGAACACGGACATCTCCGATAGCCACCCGGTCACGAACGAAGTGCAAGTCAATCTCCACATGCTTCGTCCGCTGATGCTGAACCGGGTTGGTGGAGAGGTACACGACGCTGACGTTGTCGCAGTAGACGAGCGTGCTCTTGGCGAGCGGGCTGTGAAGCTCAGCCAAGAGCTGCCGGAGCCAGGACGCCTCAGCCACGCCGTTAGCAACAGCCCGGTACTCCGCCTCAGCACTCGAGCGGGAGACAACCGGCTGTCGCTTCGACGACCAGGAGATCAGGTTGCCGCCGAGGAAGACGGCGTAGCCTGAGGTAGAGCGGCGGGTGTCGGGACAGCCCGCCCAGTCAGCGTCAGTGTAGACAACCAGCTCAGCAGGAGAAGACCGGTGGAGGACCAAGCCGAAGTCAATCGTGCCTCTGATGTAGCGAAGAAGACGCTTCAGTGCAGCAAGGTGGGTCTCCCGAGGATCATGCATATGGAGGCAGATCTGCTGGACAGCGTAGGTGAGGTCCGGCCTGGTGAAAGTGAGGTACTGTAAGGCTCCAGCAAGACTCCGGTAGGAAGTCGGATCAGTGACAGCAGCACCCAGAGTAGCAGACAACTTCGCCTGAGTATCAACAGGAGTGGAGCAAGGCTTGCAATCAGTCATCCCAGCACGCTCCAGGATATCAAGGGCATACTGACGCTGGTGAAGGAGAAGACCAGCCGGGCGGGGCTCAACTGTCACGCCCAAGAAGTGGTGAAGCTTGCCCAGATCCTTCATAGCAAACTCGTGCTGAAGAGAGGAGATAATCCACTGGAGTAACTGTGGGCTGGAGGCAGTCAGGACAATATCATCAACGTAGAGTAGGAGGTAGGCAATGCCATCAGCATGGTGATATATGAACAGTGAAGTGTCTGACTTGGCCTCAACAAAGCCCAGTGTCACCAAGAAAGCAGCAAACCGAGAGTACCATGCCCGAGGAGCCTGCTTCAGACCATAGAGAGACTTGTTCAGCCGGCAGACCAAATCCGGACGACTGGAGTCCACAAAACCTGCTGGCTGACTGCAGTAGACTGTCTCTGTCAGAGTGCCATGGAGAAGCATTCTTGACATCGAGCTGGTGCACTGGCCAAGAGCGAGAGAGAGCCAGAGAGAGGACAGTACGCACTGTAGCTGGCTTCACCACGGGACTGAAAGTCTCATCATAATCCACACTGGGGCGCTGAGTGAACCCCCGAAGAACCCAACGCGCCTTATAGCGCTCCAGAGTACCATCAGCCCGACGCTTGATGGTTCAAATCCACTTGCCGGTCACCACATTGCAACCAGACGGACGCGGCACAAGGTCCCAAGTCTGGTTGGCAAGAAGAGCCCCATACTCCTCTTCCATCGCACGACGCCAGTTCGGATCTGCCAGGGCCTCACGAACTGACGTTGGAATCGGAGAGAGCCGCGGTTCTCCCCCGGTGGTGGAGAGAGCCGCGGGCCGAAGAACCCCGGCCGCCTGCCGAGTCACCATGGGATGGGTGTGACGAGGATCCTGATGGATGACCGGAGGGTGGTACACGGCCGGCTCCACCCGAGAGCGGCGCGGTGGAGGTGGCGGCGGCGGCTCCGGAGTCGGAGGCGGAGCCGTCGTGCGGCGCTGGTAGACATAGCGCACGGGAGGCGCATAGTCCACGGGCACCTCCGGGACAGGAGCCGGTGGGGCCTGCGGTTGTGGAAGCACAGGACGGCGTCGGTACACCTGCATCGGCTCGGTGTAGCGTGCAGGTGTCGTCGTGGCCGCGCGTGGCGCGGCAGGAGGCACTGGGACGGTGCTGGGCGCAGCAGAAGCCGCCGGGGCCGCGCGTGGCCCGGCGGGAGGCTCCAGGGGCGCAAAAGGCGCCGGTGCCGCGCAAGGCGCGGCGGGAGGCTCTAGGGGCGCGACGGGGGGCCGCGCGTGGCGCGGCCAGAGGCACCAAGCCCGCGTCGGGTGCGACAAAGGGCACCGGAATAGCGGGTGGTGCAAGAAGAGGCTCCGGCGCCGCGCGTGGCGCAGCTAAAGGCGCCGGAGCTGGTGTTGGGTCAGAGGTACCTGCTGGAAAAGGAAAAACAGAAACAGGTGGCTGAACCACCGGGTCAGAAAACAGACTCAAGGTCAGGATCAGGAGAAGGTGTGGAGGTGGAGGAGTAGGGGAAGTCCGACTCGTCAAACACAACATGTCGGGAGATAAGAACCCGACGAGAGGTGAGGTCAAAGCAACGGTACCCCTTATGGTCAGGGGAGTAACCAAGGAACACACAACGTGTCGAGCGAGGTGCGAGCTTGTGAGTAGTGGCAGCAAGGTTCGGATAGCAAGCGCACCCGAAGACACGAAGGTGAGCGTAGGTGGTAGGGGTACCGAAGAGAGCGTGGTGAGGAGTCGGAGCAGGTGAAGCTGTGGAAGGAAGACGATTGAGAAGGTAGGTGGCGGTGTGAAGGCTCTCTGCCCAGAAGCGCGGGGGTGGGGGGGGCTGTGGGGGCCGCCGTCGCCGTGGACGCGGTGGTGGGGGTCGTGGGACGCCCACCCAGGCTCCGACCCCTGCTCTCGCTCCTCTCCCAGGGGGTGCGTCCTGGTCCTTTCCGTCTCTCTGATATTCTCGTTGCTCCTCAGATGGTCCACAATCTTCTTTCCATTCGTCAATTTACTTCTGACAATTCTTGTTCTGTTGAGTTTGACTTTTCTGGTCTTTCTGTGAAGGATTCGGCTACCGAGCGTCCACTCCTCCGATGTGATAGCTCTGGGCCCCTTTACACTCTCCGTCTTCCGACCTCCGCTGCTTCACCTTCGTCTACTTCTTCGTCTGCTGCTCTTGCCGCGACACCGTCCTCCACCACCTGGCACCGCCGTCTTGGTCATCCCGGCCGAGATGTTTTGGCTCAGATTAGTCGTAGTGCAGATGTCTCTTGTACTAGGACTACTGCTGAGCACCTCTGTCATGCGTGCCAGCTTGGTCGCCATGTTCGGCTTCCTTTTTCTTCTTCTTCGCATGCGTCGCATGCTTTTGATCTTATTCACTGTGATTTGTGGACATCTCCTGTACTCAGCATGTCTGGATATAAGTACTATCTTGTGATCATTGATGATTTTTCTCACTACTCCTGGACTTTTCCTTTGCGTGCCAAGTCCGACACCTTCCCCGCCCTCCTTCATTTCTTTGCCTGGGTGTCCACTCAGTTCGGCCTCACCGTGAAGGCCGTCCAGTGTGACAACGGTCGTGAGTTCGATAACAACACCTCTCGCTCCTTCTTTCTCTCCCGAGGTGTTCAGCTGCGTATGTCTTGTCCGTACACTTCTCCCCAGAACGGCAAGGCTGAGCGCATAATTCGGACCACGAACGATGTCATGCGCACCCTTCTGATCCAGGCCTGATACCATGTAGGAGGAAGAGATTTCCTTGTATTCCTCCAACCCTAGAAGGGTGGGTATATAGTTAGCTATACATGGGCCTCTATATGGGCTATACACAGGCCATATGGGCCACACACACATATATAACAAGTTTCAGTGCCCAGGTCTTGGCCATCCTAATGCAACTTTTGGTGTGATTGCCAATTTACCATCAACTGTGCCACTGAAATCTAATGACATTATTTGCTGACAGATATCCTCCTCGATGATTTCCTTGTTGCTGAGAATGCACCTTTCCAGTCAGAAATTACATCATCTATGTACAGTCCTGATAGAGTCCCGAGGGGGGAAACTCAAAGTAGAAATCATAGTCATTATTCAGATTCACCTGTCCCGCAATCTTCAAATAACAGGCAAGACGCAGCTTCTGGTTTTAGGTTTCTAACACACATCTTGGTGCCTGTAGAGTTCTCGTGCTTTTACTTTGTGAAAGTTAAATGAGTTCATGCCATTTTCAGCACGGACAAAAAGTCAATCGACATGTTGATAGAGGCCTCAACTGCGGAAGCTGAAGCTGTAAGTGCTGTGTGGCGAGCTGCTAAGGAAGCATCTGCAGCATCTTCAGAAGACAGTCTTTCAGAGGGAATAGGATCTGAGTCCCCACTGAGTGAGACTTCTCCAATGCCTGAAGATTTTGATGATGGGGGCTCCCTAGAACCAGATGTGAAACTGCACTCTAGAGCAGTATGTATTCTGATGAAAATCCTTTCCGTAATTTTGTCAATACTCGATACAATTTCTTCAATTAGACCCAACTAGAAACTAATTGAATCTAATATAATAGTAATGTAGCCTCTGCTATTTTCTAGGCTTTAAAACAGTACTTGAATGTGATTTCATGTTTGACTGTTAGATTGTATATAAAGGGTACTGCATGTTTTCCTTGCATATGCTGCTGTTTTTTTCATCCAAGTTTTATGCTTTCTCAATTTTGATCAATACAAATTGGTGACCCTGTACTTCTGATATTTGTTTTGAAGGTTGTAGTTGCTAAAGAAGCAGTAGGAGATTTAGGATGCTTGGTCAGGCAGCTTTCACTCGATCAATTTGAGAACGAAAGCAGACGAATGCACCCTTCAAGTAATGACCAATCTTATCCAGGCAGGAGAGCATTGAACAGACAACGATCGCCGCAAGGTTTGCATAAGAAGGTATGTACTGATTTTGATTTCTCTCAAGTTTGTGGCAGGAACTATGTGTTCTTACTCTCTTTTATTGCAGATTATTTCGTTCTTACTTAAGCCAAGGAATTGGAGAGCTCCTGCTGATAGAACCTTCTTCCTTGACTCTTACGAAGTTGGCGAGCTATGCTATGCTGCTGAGCAGATTTTTATGCAAGAACCTACTGTTTTACAATTAAAAGCACCAATTAAAGTATTTGGTGATCTTCATGGGCAGTTTGGGGACCTAATGCGCCTTTTTGATGAATACGGTTTCCCGTCAACTGCTGGTGACATAACGTAAGTGGCCCCTGAAGTTCATACCCCTTTTCAACGTACATTTAACACCACTGAACTTTGTTTTTTCTGTGCACTATCTTTGTTTTTGTATTGTACATTGTAGGCTTGTGGTCGTATCCGCTAATAATATCACTGTTATTGATGCCTTGTGTATTTACATTTCTCCTTTATCTTTCTTTTCCCTTTTTGTTGGTGGCTCATGTTGAGTTTCCACTTTAGACTACCCTATGTCCCTAACATCCTTGGGACTAAAAGGCTTTGTTGTTGTTGTATATTGTGGCCGTGCTCTGCCATGTAACTTGTCCTTTTTTATGTAACAAATTTGCTTTTTTAGGTACATTGATTATCTCTTCTTGGGAGACTATGTTGACCGAGGCCAGCACAGCTTGGAAACAATAACTTTGCTTCTTGCTCTTAAAGTTAGTACTAATTCCTTAAATGTCTCTGCCGTTGCTGCTACCATTATGTATACTACCTCCGTTCTTAAATATATGACGTTTAGGACAAGAAATTTAGTTCATTTGAACTAAATTTCTTGTCCTAAACGTCATATATTTAAGAACGGAGGGAGTAAAATTTAGTTCTGATATTTTGAGAAACATTGCAGATTGAATACCCAGAAAATGTGCACTTGATCAGGGGAAATCATGAAGCTGCTGACATCAATGCTCTTTTTGGGTTCCGCCTTGAATGCATCGAGAGAATGGTAGGCATATCAGTGCTACGTTTATTTGTTTGAATGAAAATACTGGATGCATTAGTTGAATGGCCTCTTTGATGCAGGGTGAAAGTGACGGGATATGGGCTTGGACAAGATTCAATCAACTGTTCAATTACCTCCCACTTGCTGCCATGATAGAAAAGAAAATAATTTGCATGCATGGTGGCATTGGAAGGTCAATAAACACTGTGGAGCAAATTGAGAAACTTGAAAGGCCTATCACAATGGATGTTGGGTCCATCATTCTCATGGACCTCCTATGGTACTTGGTGGCCCTTTTTATGATCTTCACATTCATCTAGAGCACGATTATGAACACTTCTTTCTTGTATAAATGCAGGTCTGATCCTACCGAGAATGATAGTGTTGAGGGTTTGAGACCAAATGCACGGGGACCTGGCTTAGTGACATTTGGGGTATGACCTTATGATTATTATGTTGCTGTGAATTCCAGATATTTTTTTCTTATTACTTATCAGGTGCTTAGCATTCCAGATTAAATTTTGTTGGCTCTTTTCTAAATCAATCTTATCGCTGGTCGTGTTGATCAAATTTGTTTCCTGTTAAATTTGTAGCCTGATCGAGTAACAGAATTCTGTAAGAGAAACAAATTGCAATTGATCATAAGAGCCCATGAGTGTGTTATGGATGGGTTTGAGCGTTTTGCTCATGGTCAGTTGATCACTTTGTTTTCAGCAACTAATTACTGTGGTATGTATCTTGCACCTTGCTCCGTTTTAAAATTATGTATCTTTTTTCCTGAGATCTTTCCTGTAACAGGTACTGCGAACAATGCTGGGGCCATACTTGTGGTTGGCAGGGGCTTAGTTGTTGTACCGAAGTTAATTCATCCACTTCCACCACCTGTTAATTCACCTGAGTCCTCCCCTGAACGTGGGGATGCCACATGGATGCAGGTCAGGCCATTTCTCCTTTACTTCATTTTTTAGGGAATATGTGATTACCAGTAGGGATATTTTTTCAAACAACACTAGGCTTAAAGGTGATAGAAATAATTGATTGCGTGCGTTTTTTTATATAAAAAAGATATGTACCTCTATCCATTCCTGTTCTGGCACAGTATTCTTTTCTTCTGTTGTGGGTTGGGTAGGTTGACTTACATTGGACTTGGAATTCTGTTTATTTGTAGGAACTTAACATTCAGCGGCCACCTACTCCAACCAGAGGGCGGCCACAAGCTGCTGGTGACAGGAATTCTCTTGCCTACATATGATACATGACAGACGGACAGAGCCACCTCAAGCTCTGGATCTGTTGTTTGTAATCAGAAATTTGTTGGCAGTTTCAAGGTACATATGTTATACCCCAGAAGATCAATCAACCAACAGGACATCATGGATACAATTGTGAAAAGTTCCCTGGTGATTCATAGTGATGCATCAGTGTTAACTGTAGTTGATGTGGTACAATGATTTGATCTCCTCATTGGGAAGCTACATAATAATAGTTCAGATCACAAGTGACATTATATGCTTCCCAACCTGATTCGGCCTCTGTGTAGTTCATTGTTTCGAGGGGAAGAATGAGATAGTGATAAGATGGAGAACAATCAAAGTCTGATGTAGTTCGCCGTAATAGCTCACCTGTAATTGTAGTGTACAGGCTAGATTGTTGTTATAAGAAGGCAGCTTTTTCCATGTGTTTGTATACCACGCCTCCAGTGTGGAGGTGCTGTTTAAACACAATAGCTATACAACTTATCAGATTCTGAGTTTAGATTGGCCTTAGATTTGAGGCTTTTCATCTGCTCTTTGTGGAGCGTGAATGTTTGTAAGTTAATGATTGAATTTATGTAGGTGTCTGTGCAATAAACTAATTAAATTGTGCTCAAATTCAGTGACTGGTTTCTCCTCTTTTTTACATGGTGTGGGAGTGAGTGCTATGTTGACGGACTTGATTTCAAGACCCAAAGAAACAAAAGCTGAACATTATTATCGGGGAACCTCATCTCGAAGTGAATAAAGAAAAAACGTGGGAGTGCGAAAAAGGGAACAAGGAGTTCTATTGTTTTACAAAAAGTTTTCAAAAGGGAAAGCACGAAAAGAAAGAAACATGCAGCGAAAATATATTCATGAAAAATTTTAAAAAAAGTACCAAAAGGGAAAACTTAAACAAAACCGCCTCATCTCGAAGTGAATAAAGAAAAAATGTGGGAGTGTGAAAAAAGGAACAAGGAGTTCTATTATTTTACAAAAAGTTTTCAAAAGGGAAAACATGAAAAGAAAGAAACATGCAGCGAAAATATATTCACGAAAATTTTAAAAAAAAGTACCAAAGGGGAAAACTTAAACAAAACCGCTAGAAGGAGGGGTCGAACCTCCGACCTTGTGGTTAACAGCCACACGCTCTGGCCAACTGAGCTATTCCAGCTTTTGTGTTTGGTTTGGTGCATGAGATTTATTGTACTAAAATATCCCGATGTAAATGCTTGTCAATTTACTAACAGTGACAGCGGTGAAAAGTTGTTCGATACATAAAAATATTATATAACGTAGATGGGAAGCAGAGCTCACTTCATAGAACGTAGGCTGAGTGGCCTTGACACCTCAGCATCGTGCTAGAATGAAGCAAGTAAAGCAGTAACTATCAAATACGCTTCACGTTTGCTTTCCTGTCCTGGGGATCAAAACCCAAGATCATCACACTCAACCAACATTTCAGAGATTCTCCATCCTATCCTCTCAGGTGAACCAAGGCGAATGAAGTCGACCCTGCCTCTATTACAGCAAGGTTGTAAGAAACAACATAGCACGGAAAACCAGTTAACCAGGTCTGGTAGACTACTGAGGGCCCGTTCTTTTGGGTGAAAAGGAATAGTGAAATTGCAAATGAATAGTGTTAGAATAGTGTTTCGTGTGAGAGAAGATGTGATGGATGTGATATGTGAATAGTGTTTTCACTCAAAAGTACAGGGCTTGAGACAACAAACTACTAGCTCTGAAGTTGTTTGTACGGTGGCGTTGATTCTTCCCTCATGGAGCTCAATCTTGCATTTCTTAGTATATTAGGCACAGAAGATCCATCTTCACTCCAAATCTTCTACTCCTCAAAATGAAGAGTGTATGAATCTGAAAGGCACAAAAACATAGCAAGGTGTGTTGTCTGAGAGATGAGAAAATTTGGCAAGAATACTTACATACAGACTAGACATTAACACAAAAGAATATCTAATCATTCCAAAGCTGGACAGGTGGTTAACCAAAATCGAGGTACAATAGAAACTTCCAATTTAATTTAGTCCATTCAATTACATATGACGTTTCGGCATCAGCACTCTCTTTGACAGATAACCCCAGCCTTTTAAATGATTTTGTTAGCACGTACTCATAAAACTAATATACTTGCAACTGATGGTACCATTCCTACTACACGACTAATCTAAATATTCTTTAATACATAGATGGTGAAAGCACGAAGTTCAATTCTTATGTAATGTATGAGTGGCAAAAGTATTACATTAGTTCTCTAGCAATGGCATCCAACCATTTCCACAACAAACATCCTTCGCATGAACATCAGCTACTTGTTTATTTATGAAAATCAGATGGCCCCTAAAATAATGTACAATGCAAGTCAATGATGTGGATCAACAAGTAAACCGAAGAAGCCAAATAAAGCGAGGGAGGCTAGTTTTGTATTCAACTATTGGAAAGGGGAAAAAACAAACCAAATGACTGAACAGGTGATGCTACAGCTAGCCTTCTAAGCTGGTGGGGTGTGACAGAAAAATGGCAATAGTAGTTGTGGCATCAAGGGAAAACAGTAGTCCCAATGCCAAAATGACTAAGATCTAAGAAGATTTCATGGTAGACACTTATACACTAGTCCCCAATGGACAAAGGAATAGGGTTCATATGAATAAATGAAGTACCGATAGCATACTACTGCATGTGTAATAACATATCCACAAGGGCATTTTATTACCAATATCAAGAGACATTTCGCACATAATGCAAACAATTAGAGTACAACATTCACCCACCAGAGGATTTCATTTCTCCCCGACTGGCCCAGCATTCAATGTTTTCTAATGAAATAAGGGTTTTCTTTCTACCTTACTTCCTTTCCCACATGTCAAAGAACCGTCCAGAACCAGAAGTGTAGAAAACGTGAATAATGACATTAGAGCTTACGTATGGTAAGTTTACTCAGGAACTCCAAAACATTTTGGATTATCTTATCAAGCACTTCACATTTGATTTCCACTATCTTAAGATGTTCAGATATTGCAGTTGACCTCTTCGCTGGATCAGGGCTTCCTTTAATCTGCACTTTACTTTTAGATCTCTGCCAAATATAAAAACATTTTGCTAAAACCAGATCTTGCACCATAATTCTAGATGCAGCAGTTGCATATTCATAATGTATATACCTCACAGAACAGTTGAAGAGTGAGCTTCTCCAGCACCGGTGAATGTCCCAGGATACATGCTAGTGCACTTAAGTCACCAGGCACACACCAATATTCATTGAGCAGCAAAGTCTTCAAGTTGCTAAACATGGGGCACCATTCCAAGTCCCTTCTGAAAATAATCTAAACACATTGCAAAAAAACAATAACAGGAGAACCTCAACGAACATGATTGTTGGATTTTTTTGGATTCCAACACAAAGAAGGAAGAATGGTAGGGGAAAAGACCATCTGCCCCCTCCTCCAGGCCTTTCTCCTATATATATATGGAGGAGGTGGGCCTTTATATTTCATCCACTAACAAAGTCTCAAATTACATATGGGTCCTCAAATTTTACAACGATGCCCTTAGACCCTCCTTTTGGCCTCTTTTACACATATGGGGGTCCTAGCCTTTGGCCTCCTAAGGCGCACCCCCAACAATGATAAGATTATATGCAAAAATGAGGTGAATATTTATAAACATACCATTTCAATGTTAGCTGTCAGCACCAATGTCTTAGCTTGTGATAAACTTTGTAGAAGCACACAATTGTTCGTGTCATCATCCGCACCGTAACAACCATCACAATCCTCAAAATGACAATTCCCAAAGTAATCACCACCTTCGCATTCGCAAGAGTCATTAGTGGAATGGATATCAACAACTGCCTCAACTAAGGACGGCATTCTCTCAAGAACAGGAGCCCTGCCCATAATCCATTCCATGCGCAGCGAAATAAGGTTTGGGGAACGAATCTGAGTGCGAAAAGTACAGCCCAAAATGGAGCAACCAATGATGCTCAGACTCTTCAGTGACTGGGACGAGATCCTGTTGACACTTTGCAGCCTGCAGTGTTCAATCTCAAGTTGTTCCAGCACGGAGCAGCTAGAGAAGTCGAGGAAGTTGTCGTTGAGCTCTAGCATGAAGAGCACTAGCCTGACCAAGTGCTGGGAGACGAGGGGTAAGCTGTCCACCTCAAACCAGTGTAGAGTCCGGCTGAATCCGAGGAAGAGCACCCGGACGTCGCACACCACAGCACGGCGGATCCAGCGGTTGATCTCAGGCTCGTCTTCGTCGTCGTGGTCACAGAGGTAGAGCACGCACGCCTCGAGTGGCGAGCCTCCTCGGGTTTGCAGCAGACTGCCCACGAACTCCATTAGCTTCTCCCCGCACGTTGCAGGGTCCTTAGCACCGCCGATGCGAAGGCCAGAGGCGGACTTCCAGAGGTGGCGCCAATGCCGGCCGAGCACGCACGTCCGCACGGCGTCCTGCGCCGGCAGGAAGCCAAGGATGCGCCGGAGGGCGTCATCAGGAAGAGCACCGAGGCGGTCGGCGGGATCGATCGACGGACCCGCCGCCGCCGCCGCCGCCGCCGCAGCAAGAGCTTTCTGGCGCTGTCTCGTCAGAGGCGCCATCGATCCGATCCGACCCCTTCGTCGGAGCCTCCCGTCCGTCCCTGCTGAGGTGAGTGCCAAATCCAGACAAGACAACGATTTTCTGAAAGGGGAAAGTCTATTTTTACCACTAACTATATTTTGACTATTCAACTTTAAAATCAGAATTTTATACATCAAACTTTCAATAGCCACCGGATAATTTTGGAGGTGGTTTTGCTGACGTGGTTGATACATGACAAGGTTCCACATGTCATTTCGTTTTCTGATTAGCGACGAGGAGGAGGCACACATGAGCTCCAAAGGTGCGCCGGTAGGCCGGCAGACGGTTAAGGAGGCACACATGAGCTCCAAAGGTGCCGGTAGGCCGGCGGACGGTGATGGGCAAAATAGAGGCGCAACGTCTAGTAGAAGCTTCTGGCGTCACAAATCACCGGTTTGAGACGTACCACAGCGGGCGAATCGAGACAACGAATGAGCTCGGGCCGGCAACAAGGGTGGCCGTGCGATCTGAAATCCCCAGCGCTAGGAGCTACTGCAACGCACAAGGAGTGCTCGAAGGAGAAGAGGAGGGGGTTAGGCAGTCGTGGGACATTTGCGATTTGAATATAGTGGAGCGTAGGTCGGGGATTTGGTCGGCACAACTCCCTCGGCTTGGTTCCGTCTCTGTTGCCGGCGGTGGAGGAGAAGAAAGAAGAGAGAAGGAAGAAAGAATAGCTGACATGTGAAGCCCACTATCATGTCAGCCAAGTCAGAAAAATGGTCAAAATCAAACCGAAATGATAATTTGGTGGTAAAAAATAAACTTCCAAATTGTAAAAAAAAAATCCTTAATTTGGATCGCGACTAAAACTCGTGATGAGGTGTTCTGTAAATGTTGGCAGCGTTCGGCAGATCTTTGGCAGATTTGTTATGTGAGAAAAATAATATGTGTAGAAGAAGTCGGCAGATTTTTTGTAAGAGGAAAATACCGTAGAAGAAGTGAGAATAAAACATGCCGAACGAATCCGTTATGGCCCGGCACCCGGGAAGCCGATGAGCCCGCGCTGCCGGCTCGCACCACGGCGATGGAACCTGCCGACCTGCGCTAGAATTCGGATCGCGCCCGCCTATCCGCTGCCTCCGGCCCCCCTCGCCCTCTGCTCACAGTGCTCGCTCCTCGGCGTGGTCAGGCCGCGGCGGCATCTAGCCCTGCGTGCCGTACCAGCCAGACGTGCTTCCTTTCCCTTTACTTTCTACCATCCAACAATTTTTGAATCCAACCTCAGATTTGCATTACATATCTCAAAAGATTCGCCGATAAAAGGATTATAAGCTGCAAATTTTGAACCCCATCACTCTTGACTCCTGAAAGATAGCAAGTGACTGGATTGCTCCTGCTATCATAAAAAGAGCGTATCAGGTGGAAACTAAGAGGTGTGTGCAACTCTCATCAGAGCCACAGGATCGCCATCCGATGGATCGAGGTGGAGGTGGGACAATTTTCCAAAAAAAACGCCCGCCAACCCCTTTCTAATCAATGTATTTTTGCAATAACCCCTTCCACTAATCCCCAGCCCACACACACACGTCGCCATCCGCGCTTCTTTCCACTCCCCCCGGTATCATTCCGCTGCCACCGCCCGTGAACTCCCCTACTACCACCGCCTCGATCCACACTGGAGCCGCCGGCCGGAGAAATCCACCCGTCTACCGAGCCGTTCGCTACGTGCCACTCACACCGGCCGCCCGGCGCACGTACCGGCTCGCCGTCTTCGCCCAACCCGCTGCCGGCGGCCGCCTCCTGGAGAGTCCCTCTGTGATGGACTGGCCGCCGGCGAGGTTTGGCGACCGGATTGGCGGCTCCCTAGCGCCTCTAGTTCCCCCAAGTGAAGCAGAAGGCAAGAGAGCGATTGTAAGAGCCACACGAAGAAGCAAACGATTCTGATGTGTCTGTATTTGCTAAACTGTCAGAACAGTCTGCATCTTTCTGTTGTCAAAATGTTGTTCTTGCAAAGGCTAGAGACAGTGAAGTTGTTCCAGGTCCTTTCGTGCAGATGCAGGCTGGTCCAGGTTCTTCTGTTAATCCAAAAGGCATAGTGAACCATGTTGAATTTGTGCAGGATGTGATGGACGTAGATGCAACAGAATTATGTGTGTAATCTCAGAACAAAATGCTGCAACGGCAATTTTGCATTCATGGTGACAGAATTGTTTCCCATTCATTTTCCATTCATGACACAAGTTTTCAATGTTTCAATCTATCAATTTTATACACAATTGCAGAAGAGAAACATAATTGTATCCATTTTCATGATCCGCACACAATTGCCCTTGCAGCCGAGGCACAATTGCCCATACACAGGTACATACAGCAGCACAATTGCAGCAGACGACACCACAACACAGCTTGAGCTTCAGACAGCAACACGCCCATCCTGCAGCTTCTCGCGTCTGAAATCGGCCCGCGACTGCGCACCCTCCCCGCGGTCCTGTCCGTAGGCCAGCTCCATTGGCGGCGGCGCATCCTCCCGTCATTGCCTAGCTCCATTGGCGGCGACGCTACGAAGGAAAGGCGGCCTAGCGAGGGGACGGCGGCGCGGCTCGGCTGCGACGACTGCAGGGCGGCGGCGCGGCTCAGGGGCTGTGGTGACTGGAGGGCGGCGGCGCGGCTACGTGGCGACTATATGGCGCGCTGCGACAGGAAACAATCCATCACGCCGGTGGGACCCAGTGTCAGGCGCTTCTTCCTCCTCCATCCTGTCGTGACCCCGAGCTCCTTGGCGGAGCCAAGTTAGGGCGGCGGCAGCGGCGGATGCGGCAGCGGGAGCTGCCGCAGACGGTGGAGGAGAGCGGCGCGGGGGCTCGCCGCCGGTAGGTTAGGGTTAGGGTTGCTGGGGACCTGGGGTTGGACCTTCAATGGCCTCCGGCTATGGAGGGAGGTTCGGGGGCGGCGGCAGACCGGCGGTGGCGACAGGTTGTGGGCGGGGCGGCAGTAGCCGCCGGCCGCGGGTGGTGGGAGACAACCGGTGGGCGGCGGAGGCGGCGGGGGAGGCACAACGCCGCCGGGTTAGCGCGCGGGGGGAGGTGGGAGGTCGCCGGCGACGAGAGTCGCCGGAGACACTGCAGGAGGGCGGGGGGGGGGGCGACGACGGCACGGAGCAGCGTCGGGTCGCGAGGAGGAAGAAAATGAAGGAAGAAGAAGAAGTCGTCGTGGGCCTTCATGGGCCTTCGGTGATGGATGGGAATCCATCGCCGAAGCGACACCTAATCGCACCCGCACGGCTAAGGGGCTGCGGCGAGAGGAGCACGCACACGAGAAACGTCGCGCGAATGGGATTAGTGTAGGAGGGCTGCACGCTCTGATTAGGGGGAGGGGGTCCTATGCTAGAGCAACTCCAAGAGTGTGCTAAAAAATTCTCTCCAAAACTGTTTATTAGGAGCACCTCTAAAATTTTCTTTCCCCAAAATACTATCACCCCACAGCAGATCACCAAAAATCAACCTCCACATGTTTCAAAACAAGCCACATCATCGTTAGTAGGCCCATCCAGTTGAGCTGCCCTCTTCTCCCCTCGCGAGGTGGTGCGTTGCCCCTACGCCACCGTCACTATCTAGTCGTCCCTAAGCCATGCTTGAGAAATGATCTGCTGGGCACTAGTTCATAACTACATACAGAGTATTAGCCATGGCATGGACGAACTATAATTAAATTTCTTACTCATAACATATTCATGTACTGTACTGAAGCATAGTAACGCACAGCATCAAGGCACAATTCCTGCATCATGAGTTCTTGACAGCCACCAGCGAGCTCGCGGGAGCGGGGCTGCGCTCGATAGGCTCCTTGGTCGACCGGCTCCCGGCCACCTGTAGCTTCCTGACGATGGGTACCCAGCAGCGACGTGAAGCGCACCAGAGGCTCTATAGGACGTACGCGGCCAGAAACCCACAGGGACATGGCCGGTGGCGAGCGACTACGCACTAGCGGCATGGTCGGAACGCGCGCAGAAACAAGGCTATCACGAGGGAAGCGCGAAGGCATGACACCAGGAGCTCACCGGGGTTCCATTAATTCATGCATGAGGGTTGTTGCCTTGTTGGTGTGCAGGAGGCGCGAGCGCGAGTTGTGTCCAGTGTCCACGGTGAGGTCGAGCTCGTTGGCAATGGCGGCCTGGCGGCCGTGAGATCCGCGATTACCAGCAGGGAGAAGCTCCGCTTGGGCTAGGAGCAGCTTCGGCATGTGCGCATACAGGTGGGGAAGGTCGGGTTTGGACAGGGCCGTCCCTACGGGCGTGCAAGCTGTGCGCTTGAACAGGGCCCCCAAGGGTGCAGGGCCTCTTAATTAATCAATCATGTACTAGCACATAGTGATTGACTTGTTGTTTGCTCTAGAGAAATTAATATTGCATAGGGAGAAGTGTTATATGCCGAGAGGATGATCCTTGGCATCTAGGATCCTGTGATAAGACAGTACCAGCAAAACTTAAGTTGGCAACATATTGTGATGTGTAGTGCGAGAGTGTGCTAGTGAACAAATTGTAAGAAAACATTGACATGAGATATATTCAAATTGTTTACTGATAACTTTAATTTAACTAGATAGTTCACCGAGGAGGTGAGGATTTCAAGGCACATATTCACTCTGTTTGCATGCCTTGTCTCTGCTTAAGTGCACTTTAATTAAACAAATGATGATACAACTCACATAATAAGTTAAACGAAAAAATGATGGACCATAGAATCACTATTTAATTTTAATTTGTCCACAAGTTCCAATGGATTAATTTTGATATGGATCGAATCAACCTTCTATAGCAATATTTATCAAAAATAAATTAAACTGGAATGTTTATGGCTTTACTTATGCGTATTATTGTGCTAAATTCAACTGAATCTATAATTTTTTATCAAAAGAGCATAAATTTAAGCACAAATGTTTTGACCATTGTTTTGGCAGGGCCTAAATTTTTGCATGGTACAGGGCCTCCCAATTGTCAGGGACGGCCCTGGGTTTGGAGCATTTTTGTGCAGGTGGCCGGCGCTCGGTGAATTTTGTCAGACGGCGTCGCCCAGGGCACTGTCCACGACCTTGACTTGGCTGAGGTGGCCGCGCGAATGGATCCCTCGCACGCGGGGAAAGGAGGCCGCGGGAGGATTGGGGACGGAGGCGCGTCGCGAAGATATGTGCGGCGAGGGGCAGGGGATTCGCGTCCCGAATAGTTTAGGTTAGTTTTAGGGGAACTGTTGGAGTGCCTTCTTTTCAAATTTTTTCCTAAACAAGATATTGGGAGAAGTTTAAGGGTTCTCTTGGAGATGCTCTAAAGTGCCGCGTACGGAGGAGTCCTGGCGGGTGGTTTTTTGGAAAATTGTTCCACCTCCACCTTGATCCATCGGATGAGGGATCTGTGACTGTGATGAGAGTTTTCATAATTTGCACAAACCTCTTGGTTTCCACCTGATACGCTCCCTATCATAAAAGGCACAGTAACCTCCCTAAACTTTACTCCAAATTATGGCACATCCAAATTTCTCGGGTGCAATAATTTGCTGGTTGGTCCAAAAACTGTTATCCATTATGCTCTGGTTTGCCATTAATTCTATTTCAAATATCAAAGTTTTCACTTGTGCAAATAAGCTTGTAAAAACTCTACAGAAGTGCTAAAGAAACAGTGCGAGTTATCATTTTGAAAATGCAGGGAGGCAATCTATTGTACCTTGCAAAATAGCATGGACAGTTTGATCACCTGCTACATTGCAAGAATGCTTGAGGAAAATAGGAGGGAGAAATAGAGGTGGAGTGCTATTATAAGAATCCACAGTTCAGCTAAGTTATCAGGTATCTAATCGTATGATACCTGATCGTTGGATGTATTATTTAATGCAACCTCAGACTTGCGTCACATCTCTCAAAATATTTGCCGATAAAAAGATTCTAAGCTGCAAATGGCTTGAATTCATCCCACCCAAAATGGGCGAATGGATTCTCAATTGGTGTTGTTTGAATGACCAAATCCATGTGAACTCGAGTAACAGTGGAGTAGCATGCGCAGTGAGGTTTAAATCCATACTTCAGCAGTTCGGCTAAATTATCAACCGCAAAAGGAATTTTGGCTACAAAATTTTTGTACAGCAGTGAAGCGCTCCAACTGAGTTATCTACCACATATAACATTCTCAGCTCTCATCCGTGGTTTCACATCTCCATGGCGTCCTGCGCCATGTTCTGCAGGTCCTCTTCGGTTAGGAGCGTCTTCTTGCCACCACTCCCCGTCTTGTCATATGGCTGCGCCATCCTCCGGAGGAACTGTCGCAGAGAAAGTGTTAGCATCACTGTTCACTAAAAACGAAAACTTACAAGAAAAACAGGCCAGGTTTTGTCAGCCCTGGGGAAAATGATATGCCGAGATGCTAACAGATTCATAAACAGGGAAGGTGTTTTAGGGGAATTTCATGTGCACGGTAGAAAGGATTCAAATTGTGCAAGTGCAGTCTAGTTTCTGGAGTGCCATTGTAACAACATATCTTTACCAGCTAATTTGTTCTTTAAAACTCCTATATCACAGTTGCCTGATGATTCAAGCTTCAAACCACCAGTAATGGATACCAGAGCTGCAAAACATACCTCTCGAGCTATATGCAGAGCCATATCAGTGCTCAGGTTTAGGTGAGCATCATGCAAGTGTGACAGTATCCACCCAGGCAACTTAGACCGTTTATCATGCCGACTGTACCTGAAGTAAAAAAAAATACTATGGAATTTAGCAAATGTGAAATTTTGCATAAAACATTGTTACTGCATAGAAATGGGCAGAACAAGTGTCATTATGTCTCATGGAAGTATAGATGCAATTTTGATTGACCCCAGGCCTAAAATAACTACAACAAACCTATACGAAATGCACTTTCCACAGGACACAAGTATTAAAATGAACCAGTGATTATTAAGTAAACTTTGTTGGCAAAAACACAAAGATCAAATGTAGACTTTTTAGATGGAAACTCCAACTCCATGTATCATGTGCTTCCTAAGGATGCTACCTTGTGTCGACACTTTAATAAAAAGAATTTCAAACTAAAATTGCCTGTTTACATTGGACCACTACATCCAAATGCAAGAAAATGGAAACACATTTTTAGCAACATGCATATTAATAACCCGGTGAGTAACTGATACAACAAAGATTGCAGGCGGTTCGTCAACATAAAACAACCATACACTTGGCTTTCTCCATGCTCAGCTAAGCTAAATTCAATAACTCAAAATGCAGTAATCAAAGTACCTCTTGTCAGCAAATATCATCATCCCATAGTCAGCTTTAGAGCGAATCACACGGCCAACACACTGGGCTGCTTGCCTCTGACATTCAAGAGATTTCAATAAATTTTGTTAGAAATATATTTAAAAAAAAGGTGCTGTCAAAAGGCACCCTTTGTCCTGACAGAAATAGTGCTATTACCAAAGCATCAAATGTCAGGAAGTCACCCTCCTTTATCTGAAAAGTTTCTCTTAGATACTCCAACCTAGCAAGCAATATCCTGCAAATCATATACAGCCAAACAAAGGCGGTCATTATTTAATGATGAAAGTACAAAAGATTGCAACTTAGTGACATTGTCGAGTTGCTATAGCTAATAATTAGAAAGTGTTTACATGCATGCTTATAGGCATGAAGTGATGGTAGCTTGGCACCAATATCGAGGGATGCAAAAGATTGAACTTAGATGCAAACAAAACTAACCGGCTGAGTGTGTACTGGAAAGGAACACCAAACATGATCACAAGTCTGCCATAGTGTCGGTCAAAATCAATACCTTCAGCAACTTTGCCCCTGCATTGAGTCAAGTTTAAGAAAGAGTGCATCTATATTCCAAAATTGGGATGGTAACATTTTTTCTAATCTATGCTACATCTTATATTGTCTTGATACTGATATTAAACATGAAAAATAGTAATTTTTGAAGATAGCTTTCTGATTGGAAAAAAAAAAAGTGCGAACCGACCTGGCAACAGAGAAGAAAACAGCACCTCTTCCGCAGTCACACGCCTTTCTGTAGTTATCAAGAGCCAAAGTTGTCTCGACGACATCTGGGGTTTCGATGAATACTAATTTATGTTGCATGATGTCCTGCGAAATTGTAACAGCAGGTTTCAATTCTTGGGAACTAACGCACACAAATCTTAGTTGGTATGAAATAGAAAAATGCAAAATCATACTTGAGAAGAAAGGAAGTATGATCTAAGAAAAAAAAGTAAAATTTTTTTGAAGGGTTTGGGATGCATTGAGTTCGCCATGTGGAAGCTACAATTTCATGTCATTTTTAAAAATTATATAAAACAAATGACTATCATATCTTTGTGCATAAGAAAAGTTAACACAAGTGACTAATATATCTTTTTAGAAAGCAAAGTTGCACATATGTTAAGATATTCTATGTCCAAAGTCTTCATACTTAAGCAACAACATACAGTTCCTTATGCAAGTTGCTGGTGTAGTAAATAATTACATAGTTACAGATCAATACTTCTATGTCTTGATAACCCAGGTGACCACGTCAATGGATAACTCAACTCTTATATCAAAACATAGCAGCATGGAAAATCCAGAACATGGTTTGGAAATATGGCATCAGATGCTTATAAACCATTTCATATTTTTACTATAATTGATGTTCTAGAGGAACTGTGTGATAGTAAATTTATAAACTTGCTGAACTGCATATGGTGACACAATTAGAGTCATTGCCAGTTACTGCAGTATACTTTTTATCTGAATTGTAGAAACTCTATCAAAGAACAATGTCAGGTGAAAGAAAAAACCTGCAGAATTCCCATTTCGTGCCAGCTGTTGACAATGCCATCCATATAGGAATAACTGACAAAAAAGCAAACAATGCCATCTGGAACAGCAGAAGCCATTTCCAACAAGAGGCGGCCATAATTCCTCACCACACCAGGATCGCTGCGCATATCAAACTTTGTACTCACAGGTAGCTGATCACTGAAAATGATGGAAATGATTAAAATTTACACAAAGATTTAGTAAAATGCAATTTAGTAACAACTAAAACAGTCCTATAAGGCTAACATAATCGTCATAAGATTCTCTGGAATTCTACCAAAAGTAAGAGTATGTTGAAAATGCAAGCATTTAAACAATCAGACATGCTGTATAACATTTTAACATATCAACTATGAAGTTAAAAGTGGGACAAGTACATACCTTCCTCGAGTCAAGACCATGGGACAAATACAATCCCTTGTTAAAGACATTGTGAAACTTCTGCTTATAACAGGATTAAAATTCAAAAGACGAGGATAAAGATCAATTGGGCTGAGAGTTCCAGAAGTAATCACAACTGTTTCAAAACGATCAAAAACAGGTCTTATTGCGAGTGAAGCATCATGGCAACTCAGCTGGAACACATAAAACCTCATCAGCACATAAGTGAAGCAGTGTGGTTACAATGACATAATGATCAAGAGGATTAGGATGGGTACCTGAATCACAGGATCACGTATGTCAGGCATTCTATCATCATATGGTTCTATTATTATGGAAAAGCCTCGTGTGTAAGTTCCAATCAATGTGGCAAAGTCACAGATGGTCTGAATGTGCATGAACTCGTCTGTATCAGTTATCTCTAATGTCATCATTAGTGAGTGTAGCCGGTCATAACAAAACCTCAGCATTTTCTGATCGATTCCAGCCGAGGAATGGATCGAGGCAACAAAGGCAATGGGCATTTCATTCTCAACATTTTCTGTTTCCAGCCGTCCATCAAGGAATCTCACAAGCCGACGCAAGACAGCAAGAAAATGCTCGGCTCTCCTTATGTTTCCAGGAACAGCTTCCCTCAGAATGTCATCAGGCAAAGCCGGATTTGCAAGCCAAGCATCGGATACTTCATCACAAGAAGCATATTATTGTGAGCTGTCTGCGGAAGTTCATAACTGACAGTGCATAATGCAGAAAATATTGAGAAAAAGGAATACTCACTTGGTAGATTTCCCCTCTGTGCTAGCCCATCCACAAGTCTATTGTACTCAGCACGAAGCCTATTGGCATCGGTGGCCTTGAACCTTCCTACCAAATAAAGCAGTTAGCAACCAAGCCTCAATTACCTATCACATAGTTGGATACTTTTAAAGAGAGAAAATGTATTGTTCAGTACTGTACTAATTACTGAACCGGAGCTTCTCCAACAATTGAGAATAGTACCTGTCAATCTCTTGCGAGATACGCCGCAGATTCCGCTCAGCACCTTCCAGCGTCTGCTTGCGAATGCTGACGCTCAGCGCTTCGATGCAGACATTGTCGATATTGTGAGCCTCATCGAACACGACCACACATTCCTTCTGCATCTCCCTTGACACAATGCTGGCCACCTTGGGGTCGAGCAGGTACTGGTAGCTGTACACCACAACATTGGCGTACTTGACCATCTGCCTGGCCAGGAAGTAGGGGCAGACCCGCCGCTGCCTCCCGAGCGCGCGGAGGTCAGCGAGGGTGTACACCCCGGGCGGCATGAGGGATGAGAGGTCTCCGGCGGCGGCGGCGCGGTCGAACGACTCGTAGAACTCGCAGAGCGGCGTGGACTCCGGGTCGGACGCGGCCTTCTCGCGGACCCAGGAGGCCGTGAGGCGGCGGCACGCGGTGTCGACGGAGTCCCGGGCCGCGGCGGCGGACGCCTGCGGGTGGACGCAGAGGTTCTTGCGGGAGGAGAGGCCGAGCGCGAGGAGGGATCGGGAGGCGGCGGGGGGCAGGTGGGCGAACAGGAGGCGGAGCTCGGCGAGGGTCTTCTCCATCTCGTGCACGGTTCGCGTGCAGTAGATGAGGCGGAGCGGGCGGGACGGGTTGGCGAGGGAGTAGGAGGTGATGAGGGAGATGAGCGCCGCCGTCTTGCCGGTGCCCGTGGGCATCTCGAGCAGCGCGTGCCCCCGCGCGTCGAGGGCGCGCTTGAGCTCCCCCATGTACGCGTGCTGCTCTGGGTAGATCGCCGCGTACGGGAAGTGCACCGGCATGCCATCCAAGTCGAACCGCATCGTGGCGGCGAGGAGAGGGCCGCGCGCGTGGGCAGCTGGGGTTGGGAGGGTCGGTCTCGCCGAAACGGTTGCCCTCGCCGCCGCCGCCGCGGGGAGGAGAGCACTGGAACTGGAATGCCCGCGTGCCGGGTGCGCGGAGGAAGAGTCCGTGGGGAAGAAGAGGGAGGAGGTGGGCCTTGTGATAGTGGGCTTGGGCTGGGCCGGCTACAGCGGCATTTATCATTAAACGCATACCAAACGTCGTAAGGTTACGCAGGTGGACCCACCCATCTCCAGAAAGGTGCGGAAGAGATAAATAAACATCACCATATCTGTATCTCTACCTAATATTAAAACAAAGATGGCTTTTGCTCTCAATTTTCGTACGTCGGCCTCTGATCGCGGTGAAAAAAACACGGAAACCGGTCTTTCTGAAGTGAAAAATCCGGAGTCCAAGCGGTCCACGAGAAGAACCGGAGTCCGAGTGAAGGTCTCCCGCGGCGGACGCGGGATTGGTGCGTCACGCGAATGAAACCGAAAGAAAAACCAGAGTTTTTTTTTACAACAAAGGAAAACCAGAGTTGAGTAATTCTCAAAAAAAAACCAGAGTTGAGTCCGACTGGGTGGGTCACGTGAACAAAACAGGAAAATTCCAAAAGCTCTTGTACGCTATGGTACTTGCACCTAGAAACATATCAACGTCTACGACTATTGCGTATACGCTATGTTTAGACAATAACAGTGTATGTGAAGCAGGACTATATGTGAAATGTGGTCACTTTATATTGTGTAACATTGTTACCAATCTATTTTTCTCTCAAACATATCTATAAATAACTGTAATGACCCTGGTTTTCAAAAGGGAAAACCCGTCAACCTGCTCTCGTGATAGTCCCTGGATCAGTCGCTATCACGCACAGACATCCATCACAAATAAATATCACGTCCATACAACGAAATTATGCATCAAAGTATTATTATTATTACATGTCCTGAATAAAGGAGTACATCATTACACGCCTCTTGGCGGAATAACATGAATAAAAGCCTACGCAGTGGTAGCTAGCTTCCAGAAGGTGTCTCCATCTTTATTCTTCACTCCCACAGGCATCCTTGAGCGAAGCGACGTGCCCCTCAGTCGTACCATCCGTCGGCGTTGTTGTCGAAGTCTGACTCGTACCCTGCAAGCTCACGGGCTATCCCCAAGGATTGGGATAGGTCCACGTCACCAACCGTATGCAAGTTTTAAGTGGCATACTTCTAAAGGCAAAGAAAGGAACAAGGTAGAGGCTGGGTTTCCTAAGCAGCAACAACAACAATATAAAGAGTAATATCTCCTTATTCCCACAAATTCCCATATCACTCATCCACAAACGGTTACACCTGGTCACCCAGATCACCGTCACCAGAACCTATCTCCATCTAGGGTCGGTGCGAGAACTCCCACTCCTCACACCTCAATGATTGTACCCGGATCCGCGAGGCAGAGGGAGCAACTCCCCTCTCCCCGAGTACAACCACGGCTCACCATACACTCACATCCTATAAGGGGGAGGTAGAAATTCCAAAACGTAAGAGTCAGAGTAAACAACGGGCATGTCCATGACCGAGGACGCGACTATACGTATAGATCTAAACTCTGCAGAGCGTGTACACCAGTACCCAACTCGGAATAGCACCCGGACAGTGTACGGCCGACCGAGCCTACCCAACCGAACGAACACCTAGGAGTTACGATTCCATCCTGCATCCGGGTCTCGATGCGGTCCCTCGCAAAGGACCACCCCAGAACTGTAAACATGCCCCCGTGTGGCCACACGGGGAGCACCGCAAAGCGAAAGGAACTTCACCCGATACCCTCTCGCTGATACCCTCTATCCTACTAGCAGGTATGGTATCGCACTTGCTAGGGTCGAACCGGTCCTATCCTCACTCTCGGCGAGGTGGTGTATACGAAAGTCCCGTGTAACAAAGCGACCCACTCGGTTTCAGACCGGGGCGAGCTCCTATCCTCCAAGTCATCACAAAAACCCCAACACCTGTGCTCCTAAAATCGTGTACCCACCATAGGTACCAAATGGGGATCGCCCGAGAAGACGAACCCTGGCCCCCGATCCCGGATCGAGCTCACCCCCGCCAAGTCACCCAAAAACACCTTCTCCTGCCAGTTTTTCCCCACACACGCCAAGAACACTACCACATAATCCCAACACATGCACAGCGAAGCTCAGCGTATAATCACGCATAAATATAGTAGTAGTAGTAGGTCAATCAAGGACAAGGTAAATAAAAGAGGCATTGCAAGGTTTCATCATATCCATCATCATGCATAAGCGCTAGCAGTTCTAATTGCAATGCCTAATGGGCATTCAAAGTAGGTCGGGCGTGAACCTGGGAGCGGGTAGTCGTCGTAGCCGAGGTCGTCGTCGTAGTCCTGGTTCAGCTCTCCGGCTCCGGCTGCTCCTAGAATCGTAATTAAATAAATAAACTCGGCGGCTAATGCAATAACTCCAAGAGGAAAAGCAAATAAGACCCAAAAAGGAGGCAAACTCTAGCTTAGCGCGGAGTTTGAGATTTTAGGAAAAAGTTTTGTATTTTTCGGAGTTAAAACAGATTTATTATGAATTTTCTAAAGGAAAATACATTTCTGAAATTAAAATATGTATACACAATAGCACAGACTTTAGGCTAGCTATAAACCGGCTTTAGCTGACTCAAACTGGGCTTTAAACCAGCTACAGGCCAGCTCTTAGTGCGCACGTGGCAGCCACGCAGGTGGCTTTAAGCCAGCGGCAGCTGACGTGGCCGGCCGACGCGGCGGCCACGCGGCGCGGTGCACCGGATCCGCGCCGGGTGTTTCTGCGGCTAAGAGTAGCGCGGCTCGGCGTGTGGCACGGCTGCGAGTGGCCGGCCGCACGGGATCCCTCCCGGATCCTCCGCGGTGCGTTGCTGGTGTGGGCGAGGGTGTGTCACAAAAACCCCTGGTGTTTTGGGCGCGGCCCGGAAGTGTTCGGCGAAAGGCCCCACCGGAGCAGCGGTGCGGAAAAGGGCTCGCCGGCGGCGAGGTGTGTCCGGGAAAGCCATCAAGCGACAGAGTGTGGTCGAGGAGCACCAGGGGCTCTTGCTTGTGCACAAAAGGGACGGCCTTGGCCGGGGTTAGGCGCGACGGCGGCAAGACAAGGGTCGGCGGCGACGCGGCTCTGCAGAAAAGGTCACCGATGTGCAAACGATCGCCGTGGTTCCGTCCTTGCATCGCAAGGTGGCAGCCTAGGTTCGCGAGGTGCTCGTGCAGCCATCCGGTGCTCCGGCGCGGCACGGAGGAGTGGATGGCGGATGGAAAACGCGCAGCGGCGCGGAGCGGGTCACGCGCAGGCGTCGGTGAGGGCAACCCGATGACGGCGGCGCGGAACGGCTCGCGCAAATGCCGGTGTGCAAAAAGGTCGCCGCGTGCGTGCGTGGGTGCGCGCACAGGCTGGCGCAATGCCGGGCCAGCCAAAGGCCGGGCCTTTCCTTTCTGTGCGCGTGCGCGCGAGCGCGCGAGCTCTCGGCTCGACCACGGCGCAGGGATGGAACGGCGAGGTGGCGGGACGGTGACGTGCACGGCCAAAGATCAAGGAAGGAAGCGGAGGTGAGCGCGCGGCGTCGAAGGCAGCGGCACCTGCAAATGATAGGCACGGTTCGAAGACCGGCATCAGGACGACGGCGTTCAGCGCGGCGGCGTGGCGCAAGCAGGCACGACTCGTGCTCGTTCCTCCTCGGCGCGAAGGCCGGGCCCACAGCAGAGAGGAAGGAGAGCACTGCCTCACCTCGGTGACCACGGGTCGAAGTGCAGTGCGTCGGGGAAGAGCGTGGAGCAGGGTCGACGACAGAGCAGGAAGCAGACGGCGCGGTCCTTGGCTTCACGGCGAACAGGAGCTCCGCGGGCGGCCTCCGGCTTGACGGCGGCGACGGCGACCCCACGGACGGTCTCCCTGCCTTCTTCTCCCCCTTCCCCCCTTCTTCTTCTCCGGTGACACAGCGGACGGTGAGGTTTGGGGAAAACCCCAAGGCGGCTAGGGTTGGGAGAGATTGGGGCTGAGGCGGTGGCTTTTATAGAGCCTAGGCGAGGCCATGGGGGGTGCGTGGACGGCTAGGATGCGACGGGGGCGCGTGGACGGCATCCCTGCGGCGGCCATTGGAGGTCCCCCCCGAGCTCGGCTGCTTTGGGTGCCTGCGTAAGCAAAAGGGGAAAAGGAGGGAGACGCAGCTGGCGCTCGGGCCCCACACGACGGCGTCACGGCGTCGGGGTAGGTGGTAGACGGGCCGGTGGCTTGTGTGGGCTGCGAAGTGCTGGGCCGTGGGAAAGGAAGGTGGACCGGTGCGCGACTGAGAGAGTTGAGGGGCCACAGGTAGACTTCGCCGGTGTAGGTTCGGCCCAGACCAGCTAAGAAAGCTTTCCTATTTTCCTAAACTCCTCAACCCTATTCCTTTTAGATTCAAATTTGAATTTAGAATTCAAATTTGATTCTCGCACAATTAAAATCCAAATAAAAGCCAATGAACTCCAAAGTTCTCACACTAGCATTTTATATTTCCTAGAATTTTTAATTAACTCAAAAATAATTCTAGGAATTTAGGAGAGAAAAAGAAGACATCCTTAATCATTATTAGCAAGCACTCCAATAATCCACCAAAAATTTGTAAATCCTCATTTTCATAACTAAACATTCCGTAATAAAATTGCGGGATGTTACAATAACAAAGGTAGAAATTTAATAAGTATTTGATCCAAGAAATAATTAAGTCAAAATTATTTCTAGCAAACGTGTTGGCATTCAATAAGTGAAAAAATTCTATGCGATTAAAAAGCAAGAGATGTTAAAGTGCCATCGTTTATTCTAACTGTCGTCATTGTTTGCAAAAAAAGTTCCTCACATTTTTTATAATAAATTCACATGTCATTGACAGGTGAGTCCTTAAAGCAACAATACATTAACGTTTGATGTGTCATATGCTGTCGATATTTAGAGTTATTATGTTGGGTGTGTGGGGCAGTAGGTGTGATGATGCGGTCGGGAAAGACGCTATGGCAGATGACGAGGGTACGGTCGGGGTGGTACAGGTGTGATGGTGTGGCCGGGAAGGCGGGGATGGTGCTGCGGCGCGGGGCGGGGGGAGGACAACAGCGAGGTTACGAGGCATGGATGATGACGAGTGAGGTCGGGGTGTGGCGCCTAAGCGATGGGAGTGACGGTACGACTGGGGAAGGCAAGGTCGGGAACACGACAATGAGGTTCGGGAGGCATGGACAACAACGAGCGAGGTTAGGGTGGCCCGGTTGTGATAGGGACAATGGTGAGGTCGAGGAGGTGCGAAGGTGGTGGGGTGACAGCGCAGTCGTGGCGCACGATGGCGGGAGAGGTTGTCAGGGTGGCGCGGGCGTGACGGTGAGGTCGATGAGGCGGGATGATGGGAAGCGCAGACAACAGTTGACGAGGTCAGGGTACATGCACGTGGAAATGACAATGCAGTTAGGGAAGGCGAGATCAGGCATACGTCAGTGAGGCATGACAGATGACGGTAAGGCTCGGATGATGGAAGGCGAGGTCAGGTGACACGGGCACGACAGGAATGGCGATGAGGTCGGAGAGTTGCGGGGCCGCAAGATGACAATGCGGTCGGGGCGGATGACGGTGAGGCGAATAATGTTTTCTCCCGTTGCAACGCACGGGCATAGTTGCTAGTAACATATATATAGATACATTCTATTAAAAATCATTAACTTTATTTTTCTCTTCATGCAAAGTATTCACATCATCTTCGAGTAATTCTTTTCTTCATGCAAGTTATCCATATTATCTCTCATTAACTAAGAATCATTACATAAATTAGTTGTTTAGTTTCTTTAACTCTCTCAAAAGTTATCACTTCGTACCCACCTGAAATTCAACTGACAAGTATTTAGCTTAATAAGAGGATGAACATGCAAGCAAGCAACTGATAAGATTTTTTAATAGTTTATCAAAAAACTTCCTTAAATAGCACAGTAACATGCGAGAAATCATCTAGTTTAATATACATATGTATCCAATTACAACAGGTCCAAACACCATGTAGAACCATCACATCAAAACTAAAATCCTCAATTAATTAACAAGCGTGTCAAAAACGTCGCACAACGAAAAGATGAGCATAAAAAATGGCTTAACTAAACTTGACTCACAAATTTGTGCATTGCTGCAATGAGCATTGCAAAACCTGGCCGTTCACAAGTGTCTTCATCAATGTCGGCCAAATCAAACTCACGATTCGTCTTGCATGCATAATTGGTTAGTTTACGCAAAAAATCACTATGGTTACGGCGCAACTATGAAATCAAACCGTAATTATAACTTCACCATCATAAAAGAATACCCTGAAAATAAAATCATCATTGTTGAGTTAATTATGAATAGAAATATTAGTCTACCTAGCTAGAATAAGAGTATTTATATCAGGAGTTTCACAAAGACACTCACTCCTAAAAGTAAAATGAAATAATCGATGCTTAGTTAACATTAGAATCACCAGGAGTAAAGAAAACAAATACATAATCATACCTTATTGATTTTAGGTGTGATAAAGATATAATGATGACGTTGAAATATACTTGAGCCCTCATATGCCACATTTCCATGATCTATTGCCAAATATCGACTTTTATCTCTTCCAAGCACAAAAACCTCTTCAGTAAACTTCAGCTTACTAGTAAATGAGGGTATCTAAACAAGCAAGATTGTAATGTTTGTCATAATGCAGCAAGTTAGCAACTACTATAGTCTCAGTCTTATCATCAAATGAACTCAGATCTGCTAATTAGTTTTTAAACATATGATGCTTATACTACCACTGTAATACTTCACTTTTAGTTTTTTACAATCACATTATCAAGTTATTTACCTCCCAATTCAATTTAATAACTTAGTCTATTTTCAAATAGATGGCACATCCTCCAAATGTTTTCTCAAACGATCTAGATCGATGGATCAGCAGAGAGTTTGTAGGGTCTGTGGTCCTTGTTGAGCTGAGACCCAAGAACCATGTTAAAGTCTTTGCCTAGTGGCAAGTGGCAACTGATCGATAAAATTCCTCTAACTGATAATGAGAAATACCTTCAAAGGTAGGAGGAAAGTAAAAATATAACTATTCATCTGGTTCCATTATAAAAGATGTCAATGGTCACATTTGGATACTGACAGTTGCCCACGTTATGGGTCTAGCTTTCAATGCTACCCTGGCTCAAATAGATTATGAGATTTGCTTCTTCTATCCATACCGAGAGGAAAATTCGCAAACTACTGCAACGCACGCCACTACATACCTTCTATTGCCCAAAACTAGCAAGTTGGCCCGCGCTAATAGCGCGGCTAGATTTGATAAATTATATTTTTTTAAATACTATGTTAACATTGTATACCTTAAGTTGTTATTCATCCTTTTGAAATCACTAACACAGATGTAGATCTTGGAGTTCGAAATTCAGAACTAGTATTGATACACTCGAATTCTGCTATTTGGATGGTGTTTTAATTGGTGGATGGAAACTGATCTAACAACGAATGTCATTCGACGCTCCGCTGCACTACTGCAAACAATGTCAACCGTTTGGACTTTCATATTGGACTAAAATTATTGTTCATCCTCTCATCACTTAGTCTCCGCCTGAACCGATAGAGCCTCTCGCTTCTCCACTCTCGATGGTCGAACTCTACCTTGTTGATTCGCGGGTTTGAGCTTGGCTCAGGTGTGTTGACCTCACGTAGAGTCTGGGTGCTCCACTTCCCGATGCGCAGATCCAACTCGATCCTTTGGTGAGCTTGTTGTACCTGGTGGTTGTGCTGGTTATCGGTATAGGAGACCTTGAAGCTTCCTCTAGATCTGGGGTGAGCTCAAGCAACAGCAGTGTAGACCCCCTCTCTTTCGATCTGGATGCACCCCCTTCTTCCTCCCATCTAATGTTACCTTAATTCTTTCTCCCATATGAAAGTCCCTTCTTCCTCACGATCGGCAGCCGACAACCTTTCTTTTTGTTCTTCCGGCTCACCGGTGGCCCATTCTTCGTTGATGGTGCATGGCGGTCGGTTCTCTCTCTCCTAAGTTGAGATCCTGATAAATACATATGAGGTTTTTTATATACATATTTTATTATGTCCTCTAGGACATATATTTATTACTTGAAATGCTATCTTCTTGGTCGTTATCGAATATACATTATGTCTTCTAAAATGATAATATTATGTTTGACAATACCTATATAACTTCCATGGTAATTACTGATCTTCAATAGTAGGTGCCATTATTCATTGTGCACATACTTGTGTTCATCATCGTGTTCATTGTGATGTTTGGTTCTTCACTCATCACATACCAATCTATTTCCAAAAGATTAGAAAATATACGACAAATCAACTTGATCTCATCACTTCCGTTCTTGCTTATAGATATGTGCGGTCAAGAAATTGTCTATCTTTAGTTACTGTAGAGGACCTCATGTCACTAACAGGTGGCATATTCACAACCAAGCCCATGTTCTAGGGACACAAAGTCCCTCTATTGCAGAGGAGGCTTATCCTACATAATGACATCATGCTGATCATTCATTTTATCTCCTTCATGTTTATTGTGCAAAATACTTCCTCCCATCCAACGATACCTTCTTCCTCCCATCTGAAAGTCTCTTCTTCCTTACGACCTGCGGTTGACGCCCCTTTCTTTTTCTTCTTCCTACTCACCGGTGGCCCTTCGTTGATGGTGCATGGTGGCCGGTTCTCCCTCTCTTAACTTGTGATCCTGATAAATACATATGATGTTTCTTATATATACATATTGTATCATGTCTCCTAGAATATATATTTATTGCTTGAAACGTTATCTCTTTGGTCGTTGTTGAATATACCTTATGTCTTCTAAAATGAAACCATTATGTTTGACAATACCTTTATAACTTTCATGATAACTACTGATCTTCAATAGTAGGTGTCACTATTCATTGTGTGCATACTTGTGTCCATCACGTGTTCATTGTGTTGTTTAGTTCTTCACACATCACATACCAATCTAATTCCAAAAATTTCCAAAAGATATACGACAAACCAACTTGATCTCATCACTTCCATTATTGTTTGGAAGGTTACTATGCTTATAGATATGTGCGGTCGGGAAATTGTTCCTCTTTAGTTACTGCAGAGGACCTCATATCACTAACAGCTGGCCTATTCGCAAGCAAACTCGTGTTCTAGGGACTTCTATTTAGGATAAGTCTGCTCTGCAGTTAGTGACATCATGCTGATCATTCAATTTATCTCTTCATGTATATTGTGCAAGATAGATATTTACATTGGGCAGATTAGATTTCTCAGCACACATCATGCTAGTTTCTCAGTTGTATCACAAGATTTGTCCATATCAAATACTTTTGTTTTCTCTTGTTGTCCTCCCCATTTTGTCAACCTTGCACCTTCTTTTTTTTAGCATTTTGTCAATTTGTTGTAGCCATTTATGACTACCTGCTTTGTCCACCATTGTTGTCTGCTACCTCAGTTTTTTTCTGACCAAAGCAGTCGTATCGCATTGGTTGCTATCCAGGAAGCCATTGTCTCACTTTTGTGTCGTCATTGTCTCCAAACCCCATATGGTCAACACCAAACCGTACTTAACATCTTCTTTGTCAAATTACTGCTATGCAAACCTACATGCGTTGCTCATCAAATCTTTCTTATCTTATCATCTTCTGTGGCATCTGATTTTTTTCTCTCCATCACGATTGTAGGTTTGTATGTGTGAGAATCAAGTATTTCATCACTCATGTTGTATTTTTCACTGCTTATCTCAAAAAAACCCTAAGAGATTTAGATCATGCTTGGTACGCTTGTTGCTGCTTTCTCGCCTTGTATGTTTGCCTCGTGATGCTAGGCAAAGCAAGGTGAGCTCCCATGGGAGCGCTTGCTTTTCTTGTTGTTGCTCACCTTGTATCTCGATCCAATAATGTCATAGACGCTCGATCGATAGCAGCGGAGGTCCATCTGGCCATGGTGTAGGTCAATCCAATAGCAGTGGAGGTCAAATCGACGACATCGGAGATCCAATTGACAGCAGCGGAGGTCGATTCAGCGGCTGAAGAGTTTGATCCCGCGGTGGCATAGCTTGATTTGGTTCTCTTGCACCTGGATTTTATGACGATAGAGCTTGTTTCGACAGATACGGTGTTGATTCGACAGTCTCCTGTGCTGTAGGGATTTTGTAGCTTGATCCAGCACGTCGTAGCTCGATTTGGCAGCAACGCAAGTCGATCAGGCTGCGGTGGAGGTCAATGCGAAAGCAATGAAGGTCGAATTGATAGTGGAGGTCGATTAAGTGGCTAAAAAGTTTGATTCCGAAATGTAGAGCTTAATTTGGTTCTGGTGTGCCTGGATTTGACGATGGTGCAACACATTTCGGCAGTTGCGGAGTCGATTCGACAATCTCCTGCACCGGCAAAGATTTTTTTACTGAGTCGTGCAAGCTTGTCGGGCAAATAGGCGAGCGAGGCGAGCCGTCGGCAACCGTACCAAGTGTGCCCTTCATCCTAACTCCCCTATCATATTCTAAACAATATACTTAATTCATTAATTCAAGTTAGAGTTGTATTTATATATATTTATAATATATTACATAAAAAATGTATACAAAGTATAATTTCCAATAAGATCGAGAGGTACATATGGAATTTTGAAGATTAAATATTCCATCTTTGGTTTTAAATTTTTGTTCCAATGTGGAGGGTGAGGTGGACTTTTTTAACTCAGGGAACTCCATCCGTACATCAGAGTCTTTGTTTTTTTATAATTCTGAATTTGTCTTTTTTAATGTAGTTTTTTTTGCATTAATCTATATTTTCAGATCTTCATTAAATCCAAGGGTAGATATTCTTCTTTTATTGGATTAACGTGAGAATTTCTGGACCTTCTCGACGAACGTGCCAAATTTATACAAAGTATAACTTCTGATAAGGTCGAGAGGTACATATGGAATTTTGAAGATTAAACTTTTCATCTTTAGTTTTAATTTTTTTTCCAATGTGGAGGGTCAGGTGGACTTTTTTTGAACTCAGGGAACTCCATCTGTACATTAGAGTCTTTGTTTTCTTTTTATAATTATGAATTTGTCTTTTTTAATGTAGTTTTTTTTATTAATCTAGACCGTCAGATCTTCATAAAATCCAATGGTCCATATTTTTCTTTTTTTTGGATTAACGTGAGAATTTCTAGACCCTCTCGGCGAACGTGGTGGCTTCTTTTAACACTCAAGTATTAAGATAATAGATCCCCCAAATCCATTAGAAAGGGTTGCTATGCTATCTTGGCTGCCAAATCGGTATCGGACAACAGTAACTAGGGAGGCATCGTGGCTAGGACGAGTGATAAGATCTGTGTCTTCTGCAAATCCTTTTGGCTTCACTATGAGGCTTACAGAGGTGAATATAACATTAGAACAGGGCTCCTCTGGCGCGCTGCTGTTGAATGGGTTTGGGGAGTATGTGACAGCTCTTCGTGGAGGATATGGCATTGGCTTCTCATACTCCATTGCTTTCTTGGATCTTAGGGATAGGGTTGGAGTAAGCACAAATAAACTATTGCATTCACATTCGCCACTTGTTGAGCATCTTGTAATTTCTTTGTTTTTTTATTCTGTATGTGCAGTGATGGTGGAGTGATCTGTTGTGCCAGTGTGCCCCCACCTCATTAGTCATTACTGCTGACCTTCAGCTCCACCCCACTTCCTCGAGCATTAGTGTTCTTAGCTGTCATCATACCTCTCCCGTGCAATGAATTCTCACGTCTTGAACCTTTATGAAGTAATTGCTCGGCTACTGGATCTGTTATCATTTTGGCTCTGTTTGAGTTTAACTCATGTATGTTGTCTTTTATCCATTAGTTGGACCATGCAACTTCTATTAATGCTATTTATCAGGTACCATGAGCAGAAGTTTGTAATAATCCATTGGTTGGAGCAAGCAAACCTTTGTTAATTGCTAGTTGTGTAAGACTCTTATTTATGTTGTTTCGTGATTCTTTTTTTGTTCTAGAAACCATGAGAAGTCTCTTCCAAGTTGGATTGAAGAAAAGTTTTACATGCCGTAATCAGGAGCTGTATAATCAGAATTGCATATGCATTTGTCTGGCACTTCACCTTCACTGTAACCAGTTGAAAGTGCATCTAGGTCCCTAAGTGGATTTTGGTGAATTAAAGATCTAAGTGTGCATTTATGTGCTATATGGAAAGATCTTAGGCCGCTAGCTCAAGTATGGATGTGCTAAGACATTGGTCAAAGTTGAAAGCCCTCAAGTAGAAATTGATCAAGTACGGCAAGATCGAAGACTTTCAAGCTCAAGAGATTGACAAGGTGTTTTTATTTATCTTGAGTATAGGTATGTCGTACTATCAAGAGGGATGCAACTTTCGCTTTATGACAAAGTCAAGTGCTCTTAGAAAACCTTTGTGAGAAACAGCCTTGAGAGCCTTAGAGTGTGCTAACAACCCCTACTAACCTAACCTGAGCCACTTTATCTCTTTGGTGAAGTGTTAGAGTGATAGGAAGGGTTTCGGGGGTGTCTCGGGCCTCACCGGTCTGACCGGTGAAGGGCACCGGTCTGACCGGCGCAACTAGGCCCAACGGCTAGTTTTTCAAACACCAGTCTGACCGGTGAGGAGCACCGGTCTGACCGGTGCTGCCCGACAGCTGACAGCTAGTTTTTCTTGTTGAGGGGTATAAGTACCCCAAGCACTCCTCTTGGATGGGCTGCGGTTCTTGGTGAACTTGCTGAGCTTCCAGGTCATTTCTAGCAAGCCTAAAGCCTTAGTGGCTCTCCCCAACCTCTCTCTTTGTGAGATTTGTGGATTCAAGTCATATCTTTGAGTTGGGTTGAGCTAGTGAGATCTTGAGAGCCTTTGTGAGCTAACAAGAGCATTCTCATAGCTTGAGCACTTGAGTTTCGCGTCTACAAGTATTGAAGCATTTGTTACTCTTGGAGGTTTGCCTCCTAGACGGCTAGGCGTCACCGGCTAGCTCCCAAGTTGTGGTGAGCAACGGCAAGTTTGTGAGGGCTGTGATCTTGCCTCTTTGTGGAAAAGATCACCTTAGTGGAATCGAGGAAAGTGGTTGAAAGAGACCCGGCTTGTTGTGGGAAGAGTTTGTTGAGAACTCGAATCCCTTACAAGCTCTTCAACAGAGACGTAGCTTCCTTGGTGGAAGTGAACTTCGGGAAACAAATCCTTGTGTCTCTTTGTGGTTTGCCTCTCTAAGTTGTTGTTCTAGCATATTTGATTTGCTTCCGCTTTGATCTACTCGGGTGTGCTATTTGTGTGTGCAGGGATCATTACCCTGCTTGAGAATATCTACTAAGGCCACCCACCAAGTTTGGTTCGTGCTAGAAGTCAAGAGGAGCTTGAAGCTATTTTTGCAGGTGTTCTGTGCTGCATCGGTCTGACCGGTTGAAACTGCATCTAGGCTCCTAATTATTTTGGTGATAATGACAATACAATTTGGATGATTTAATGCTTTCAATGAGATGTGTGCAGCGATTAAAAGGATAAAATTCGTATTTAATCAAAAGAAGCCCCTCACTACTTCTATTCGGTGTTGAAGCTCAATTAAAGGTTTAAATTGATTTATATTTCGAATTTGAGTATAGGAAACACCGTACTATTAAGAGGGATGTGAATTGACCGTCTAGAGATGCTAAAAGTGCTTAGAAAGGTGAATCAAGAAAACCAAGAGAGACACAAAGCCTACACGTACACATACCTTTTTTTCCTCCCTGTCAGCCTTTTATCGGTAGTACCGGCCCTGGGTTGGTAGTACTGAAAAAGGGTTTCTTTCTGGTTTTCTCGAACCCCTCGGTAGTACCGACCCCATGCCGGTACTACCGATAAAGACCTTTTGTTTCTGTTTCCGGGGCTCCTCGGTAGTTCCGACCCCAGGTCGGTACTACCGAGAAAGCGTTTCTGTTTCCTTTTTCAGAGCCCCTCGGTAGTACCGACCTGAGGTCGGTAGTACCGATAAACTGCGTTTCCAGCACAGTAACAGCTAGTTTTGGAGGGTGGGTATTTATACCCCCCTTCACCCCCTTCATTTGCTGTTGACCTAACCCGAGACAAACACACCCAAGAGCATTCACTCCCCTTCTCCACTCCTCCCTAGAGCTAATCCTTTGATCCTTTGAGCTAGGGCTTAATGAGGAAGAGATTCTTGGTGTGAGATTGAGAAGCTTTGAGTGACCCATCCATCTCCTTCATCTCAAGAGCACTTGAAGCATCTCCGGGCATTGATTCGCGTTTGTTACTCTTGAAGCTTTCTTCTAGACGGTTAGGCGTCGCCCGTTGAGTGCCCTCTTCGTGTGGAGCACTCGGGATCGTTTGTATTACCCCTCCTTGGTGGAGAATTCTTAGTGAGCACCAATCTTCCTTTGTGGGGATTGGGTGAGGCAAGAGGCTCTTGGTGATAGCCCTCCCTTTGTGGGATCCTCAACGGAGACATAGCTTCCTTTGTGGAAGTGAACTTCGGATTAAACCTCTTGTCAATTTCTTGTTTGAGTTCTCTCTATTTCTCTAACCCTAGAAGTGTGATTTGGCCCGATCTATATATTTGTTGTGTTCCAACTTGTATCTTTGGTTGCAGGAGGTTCTTAGCATCTAAACTCAACTCTTGATTCAAGTAGAATTGCTAGAATCGTTTTCGTTTTCGAATTTCGTCTTAGTCATCTCTGCTAGGTCGGTAGTACCGCCCCTGTGCCGGTAGTACCGAGCCCCTCGGTAGAACCGACACAGCGCCGGTAGTACCGACCTGTAATTTAACCGCTGCATTTATTTCAGAAATTCGAAGTGATCCTATTCACCCCCCCTCTAGGCATCACAAGGTCCTTTCAATTGGTATCAGAGCCTAATCCCTTGATTTAGGCTTAACCGCTAAGGGATCAAGATGTCGGGGAATGGTGATGATGTTGCCACTCAAGAACTCGCCGCCAAGGAAGCTCATGAGAGAGAGCTCAAGGCCGCTCAAGATCAAGCTGCAGCTCTAGAGCTAATGGGGAAGGCCCCAAGCCGTACACCATCCAACGTCGCAAGCTCCGACGATTCCGACTCTGATTCCGACTCGGACTCCGATTCAAGTGATGAAGACGTCAAGGACGGTGACAATGACCCAAAGAAAGCGGCGAAGAAAAGAAGGAAAGCCAAGAAGAAGAAGGCGGCAAAGAAGATGGCTAAGAAGCTCCTCAAGAAGATGATCAAGAAGGAGCAAGCAAAGTACTCCCACTCCGGCTACTACGAAGTGCCATTCCACTACGGACACAACTCGGGCAACAATCCTAACGAAAAATTTTATTCCGTACATTTAGGAAAGCCTCCCCACTTCGATGGGAAAGACTATCCTAAATGGGCTTATGATATGCAAATGCACCTTTACGGGCTTCACCCTTCTCTTTGGAAAATTGCGTGTGTAGGTGTGACAATTCCCGCCGAAGGTGAAGCCATGACAATCGAGCATGAACAAGACCTCCACCACAATGTTCAAGCAACAAGAGTCATCACGGGATCCTTGTGTGCTCAAGAGTTCAACAAAGTCCGAAACATCCAAATTGCCAAGGTGATTTGAGATACACTCAAGGAGGCACATGAGGGTACCGATCATGTAAGAAGAGGCAAGATTGACTTCATTCACGGAGAGCTTGAGCTATTCGTCATGAAGGATGGAGAGATCGTGAGGCAAATGTATGATAGGCTAATACTCCTTGTCTCGGACATCAAAGCACTAGGAAGCAATGATTGGGATGATGAGAAGATCACAAAGAAGTTGCTAAGAGCTTTCACGCCGAAGAACCCAAACCTAGCAACCATGATAAGAAGAGACCCAAACTACCACAACATGACTCCCAATCAACTTCTTGGTGAGATCTTGCATCAAGAGCTAGTTAATCAAGACGTGGAGAAGTCACTTACCTTGAAGGTGAACAAGAGTCTAGCGCTCAATGCTAGCTCTAGTGAAGTGGTGGAAGTAAAGCCCAAGACTTCCAAGACTAAGAATGAAGATTCAAGTGAAGAAGAAAGCATGGATGAAGAAACCGCCTTTGCCATTAGAAAGTACAAGAAGTTCTTGAAGTTCAAGGCATCAAGAAAAGGTGGTGATGATAGAAAGAAGAAGTCACAAAGAAAATGCTATGAGTGTGGAGAGTATGGACACTTCATTGCCGAGTGTCCCAAGAACAAGAACAAGGACAAGAATGAGGAAGAGAAGAAGTACAAGGAGAAGAGCAAAGAGTACAAGAACAAGTACCAAGGGCATGCTCACGTGGGTCAACAATAGGGCTCAAGTGATGAAGATGAAGCACCAAAGAAGCAAGGCATGGCAACACTTGCCATGGCACAAGGAGCATCTTCGCCACGTCTCTTCAACAACCTCTCCGACGATGAGGACAACTCTCACTTTTGCCTCATGGCAAGAGGGAGCAAGGTACAGGAGTCAACCACCTCATCCTCTCTAACCTCATCATCATCCACACCTAGTAATGACATAGACAACCTAGATGAGGAAAAAGAAATGGAGGCAAACATGATAAAGCAATTTGGTAAAAAAGGCCATAAAGAAATTAAAAAGCTTTTGGACAAATTAGAGGAAAAGAAGGAGATTCTCCATGAGCAAGAAGATTTGCTTATCCGTGAGAAGGAAAGAAACCTTGTTCTAGAGAAAACCCTTGCTGAGGAGAAAGCTAAGGTAGAGAAGTTGACCGTAGGCTTGTCCTTGGCCAATGACTCTAACAAGAGGATGCTAAAAGATTACTCTTTGGCAAATGAATCTTTAGCTACCCTAAAGGCCACTCATAGTGAGCTTCAAACAAGCTTCTCATGCTTGTCGGATAAATACAAAAATCTTGAAGCAAACTATAGTGCTCTTTGGGAAAGCACCAAGGCCAACCCTAAAGTAAACTTTGACTCTAATGCCTCCACTAGCAAAGGATGCTCTATATGCTCTAATGTTGATATAAATGCTCTTAAGACTAACCTTGCAAAGCTAGAGGAAACAACTAAGAGCAAGGATAAGGAGATTGCTCGGTTGAACATGTTGATTAACCAAGGTAAGTTGGGTGCCAAGTCCATTCCCAAAGCTATTGACACAAGAGGACTTGGGCACTACAAGGACAACAAGGTCAATAGTAGAAGGGTGGTGAAAGGGCATGAGATCCCCTTATGGAACAAGGGTGGCTACCTCAACACTATTATGGATATTGGCCATGGAGTAACCACCTCTACCACAACACAAGAGAAGCCAAAGGTTGTGAACATCACAAAAGGAAATGGTGGGGTTAAGTCTCCACCAAAGGCATCGAAGAATGTGGTGGAACACAAGCCTTCTCCCAACTACACGTGTGACTATGTTGTGACCTTGGACCACAATGGTAAAATGGTGGTCAAGTATGTTGGAGCCTATGCCAAGAAGGCTATGAGGAAGAGTGTATGGGTTCCAAAAGTTTATGCTTCTAACCTCCAAGGACCCAAATCTTTTTGGGTACCTAAACCAAAAGCTTAAACTTGTTTTGTAGGCCTACTCCTCCGGTGGAACCGCATAGTTAATTGATAGTGGTGCCACTAATCATATGACCGGAGATGAAGGCTTGTTTGCATATCTTGAGCATTATGACACCTCTACGGAAACTATCATATATGGAGATAATGGTCAAGGAGATGTAATTGGTCTAGGTAAAATTGCTATCTCAACAACAAATTCAATTGAAGATGTTTTCCATGTTCAAGGTTTGGGGTACAACTTGTTGTCGGTTTCACAACTTTGTGAGAAAGGCTACAATTGTCTCTTTACCAAAGAGGGTGTGACCGTCTCTAGAAGTGAGGATTCCTCTATTGTCTTTGCGGCTCACCTAAGGGGAAAGCTTTACTATGTGGACTTGACAAAAGTAAAGGTGGACCATAAGGCTTGCTTAGTGGCAAAATCCGACATGGGTTGGTTATGGCATCGCCGACTAGCTCATGTTGGCATGAGGAACTTGGCCAAACTTCAAAAGGACGAGCACATCCTAGGACTAACAAATGTTGTTTTTGAGAAAGATAGGTTATGTAGTGCATGTCAAGCGGGAAAACAAGTTGGAGCACATCATCCTGCCAAGAACATCCTTTCAACATCAAGACCATTGAAGCTTCTACACATGGACTTGTTTGGACCAATTGCCTACATAAGCATCGGTGGTAACAAATATGGTTTAGTAATTGTTGATGACTTTTCTCGTTTCACTTGGGTATTCTTTTTGCAAGATAAAAGTGAAGCAAAGGGAGTGGTCAAGAAGTTCATAAGACGGGTTCAAAATGAGTTCAAGCTAAAGGTCAAGAACATAAGAAGTGACAATAGCTCGGAGTTTAGGAACACTCAAGTTAAAGAATTCCTTGATGAAGAAGGCATCAAGCATGAACTCTTCGCTCCATACACTCCTCAACAAAATGGTGTTGTTGAGAGGAAGAACCGTACATTGATTGAAACGGCAAGAACAATGTTTGATGAGTACAAGACTCCAGACTCATTTTGGGCGGATGCCATCAACACCGCGTGCCATGCCGCCAACCGCCTCTACCTCCACAAGTACTTGAACAAGACTCCCTACGAGATCATCACCGGTAAGAAACCTAGTGTGCATTACTTTAGGGTCTTTGGGTGTAAGTGTTTCATACTTAACAAGAAACCCAAAGTCTCAAAATTTGCATCCAAGGTTGATGAAGGTTTTCTCATTGGTTATGGAACTAACGAACATGCCTATCGTATTTTCAACAAAACCACCGGTTGTGTTGAGACTACGGTAGACGTGAAATTTGATGAATCCAACGGCTCTCAAGGAGAGCAAGTTAGTGAAAATCTTGTAGATGATGAAGAACCTCCAAGTATATCCATCTTTAGAATGGGCACCGGTGAAGTGATGCCAAGGGAAGTTCAAGTTCAAGCTCCGGTTGACACAAGCAATCAAGATCCACCATCATCAACAAGAGTTGAACCGCCTAGTTCTCAAGTTCATCAAGATGAAAGTCAAGCTCATGGTGACGATCATGGGAGTGGCTTAGATCAAAGGGAAAAACAAGGTGGTGAAGCTCTTGAACAAACACCTCAAGTTGAAGATGATAATGATGGACTCATTCAACGTCAACCTCAAGCACCACATCCAAGAGTTCATCAAATGGTCCAACGGGATCACCCCGTTGACAACATCCTTGGAAGTATCCAAAGAGGGGTAACAACTCGCTCAAGATTGTCAAACTTTTGTGCGTTTTACTCGTTTGTTTCTTCTTTGGAACCTCTTAGTGTGGAACAAGCTCTTGAGGACCCGAATTGGATTATTACTATGGAGGAAGAGTTGAACAACTTCAAGAGGAATGAAGTTTGGGAGTTGGTGCCAAGACCCAAGCAAAATGTGATCGACACCAAATGGGTTTTTAGGAACAAGCAAGATGAATTTGGTGTGGTCACAAAGAACAAGGCAAGGCTCGTGGGCAAAGGCTATACTCAATTTGAAGGCTTGGACTTTGGAGAGACTTATGCTCCGGTAGCAAGGCTTGAGTCAATTCGTATACTCTTGGCCTATGCTACTCACCATGACTTCAAGCTTCATCAAATGGATGTGAAGAGTGCATTCTTGAATGGACCTCTCCAAGAAGAAGTTTATGTTGAACAACCACCGGGCTTTGAAGATCCAAACTTCCCCAACCATGTGTACAAGCTCCATAAGGTGCTCTATGGGCTCAAGCAAGCTCCTAGAGCATGGTATGAATGCCTTAAGGATTTTCTTCTCAAGAACGGCTTTGAGATAGGCAAAGCCGATTCTACTCTCTTCATTCAAAGAACGAGAAAAGATATCTTTGTTTGCCAAATTTATGTTGATGACATTATCTTTGGGTCTACTAATGATAAGTTTTGTGAAGAGTTTAGTAGGATCATGACCAAGAGGTTCGAGATGTCTATGATGGGTGAATTGAAGTTCTTTCTTGGGTTTCAAATCAAGCAAATGAAGGAAGGGACTTTCTTATGTCAAACAAAGTATGTGAAGGATATGCTCAAGAGGTTTGACATGGCCGATTCAAAGCCCATCAAGACTCCCATGGCATTAAATGGACATCTTGATATCAATGAAGAAGGGAAGTCGGTCGACCAAAAGGTATTTCGCTCCATGATTTTTCTCCCTCCTTTACCTTTGTGCATCTAGGCCCGATATAATGCTTACTGTGTGCATGTGTGCAAGATTTCAAGCTAAACCTAAGGAGTGTCATCTAATGGCCGTTAAGAGAATCTTTAGATACTTGGTTCACACTCCTAACCTAGGCTTATGGTATCCTAAGGGCTCCACTTTTGATTTACTTGGCTATTCCGATTCGGACTATGCCGATTGCAAAGTAGATCGAAAGAGCACAACGGGGACGTGCCAATTTCTTGGTAGGTCTTTGGTGTCATGGAGTTCTAAGAAACAAAATTTGATTGCTTTATCCACGGCCGAAGCCGAGTATGTTGCGGGCGGTGCTTGTTGTGCACAACTTTTGTGGATGAAGCAAACGTTGAGTGATTACGGTTGTGTGTTTAGTAAGATTCCACTCTTGTGTGACAATGAGAGTGCCATCAAGCTAGCAAACAATCCGGTGCAACACTCTAGAACAAAGCACATAGATATTTGACATCATTTCTTAAGAGATCATGAGGCTAAGGGAGATATTGCTCTACGTCATGTAAGCACAGAGAGACAACTTGCCGATATCTTCACTAAGACTCTAGATGAGCAAAGGTTTTGTGCTTTGAGGAGTGAGCTAAATATCTTGGATTCTCGTAACTTGGCTTGACTTGTTGCACACAATTGTTTGTTGCCTAGATAGAGAGAAAAACAATTTATCTTCTTATTTTTGTGTGAGTCTTACAAAATTGGTTCTTTCCATAGTCTTTGGTGATTATTGCTTTGATTGATTGATTGTGCCTAGTCACCAAATACTATGGCTATTCTACATGTCTAGAGCCTATTCCCTCTATCTACTTCAGCTCACACACTAAATCTCTCTCGAAACATTCAAGACCGTCGGTAGTACCGGCACAAGGCCGGAACTACCGAAAAAGCCTCTCTGTTGGATTTTCGGAAAACCCCGGTAGTACCGACACGAGGTCGGTCCTACCAATAAAGGTTCTCTGGCAGTTTTTTTAAGACCCCCGGTAGTACCGACCCGACCCCGGTACTACCGATTAGCCTCTTCTGTCTAAATCTTATCTGGGGCTCGGTAGTACCGACCTGACCCCGGTACTACCGATAATCGACTCTCGGGTATAAATACCCCCGCGGACGGACTGAACCCTAGTGTTCCTCTTTTGAACCGTTGCCACCCCCCTCTCACTCTCCCAACTCAATCCGTGAGGGAATCTCGCGTTTTAACCCTGGAATCTTGAAGCTTTGAGGATACTTGGATCCTCCACCTCGTGGGGATTCACTTCCTCCCCATCTTCTCCTCGTTCTTGCAAAGGAAGCACTCAAGGTATTGTTTCAAAATCTCAAATCCCGATCTCTCAATGTCGTTGTTTCTAGGACCAATGCTTTAGGGAATCATCTCCATACTAGTCCTAGAACTCATGCCTATGATCTTAGAAACTTTAGTTGGTGGAATCTCTTATTTCTTGAATTTTTGTCACGGTGCGGTGGTTATCGGTACTACCGACCCAGTCCCGGAAGTACCGACCCCTCGGTACTACCGGCTCTGGTCCGGAAGTACCGACAACCACCACAACAGTGACTTAATTCAAAACCTATCAACCATCTTAGTTTCAACCAATCCTTCATGTCATCTCATACTAGTAATCCTTATCTCACAGATGGCACGTGAAGGCAAGCAAGTCGCGGAAGAAGAATCCGATGATGATGTGCCCATTGCTCAAAGGAAGAGGAAGGTTGCTAAGGGTAGTCAACACCCTCGTGGTCGTGGTCACACTAATCCTCCCTCAGCTCCTCGTCGATCTTCTGACCAAGGTCATCAAGCCCGCACCAAGCATGCGCATGAACCGGATGATCACTATGATGACTATGAGGACATCTCTTTGGACTCACTTGAGGGATTCACTTTGAGGCCTTGCAAGCCTCCTCGCGCAGGGATTGTGCGCATGGTGGACTACACCAAGGGGACTCATAATGTTTACAAGGGAAGGTACGATGACCCCGCCCAATACCAAAAGGAGTATACCATAGACATTCGCTTTTGGCTCAAGTTTCATGCGGATTGGTATGAGTCGGTCATCCTATCTAAGGCAAATATCACTGTTGATATGAAGTCCATTCATTGAGATCATTTGAGGTCACTTAGGATACCGGCAGTGAATGAGGCTATTGATGTTTGCTTTGCTAAGGGTATGGATCGCATCATGGCTTTGAATCTGGATTGGAATGAGGAAGTGGTCGCTCAATTCTATGCCAACCTCTATGTCAAGCGTGATACCAGGACCTTTTATTGGACTATTCAGGGAAAGCCCCTCTCTGTCACCTATGAGAGATTTGCACACATACTTGGCTTTAGCCCACAGGATCTTGGTTATGAGAAAATTCATGGTGGTGATATTTCTCTTGACAGTGAGATGGCTTTCATGTATGACAGTGCCTATGGCAACATTGAGTTTGGGACTACTCATGGGATGAAACCCCTCTACAGGATGTTGAACCAATTCTTCCGTTATACTTTGAGTCCTAAGATGGGTGACAATTACAACATCTCCAACATCTCCAAGAACTTGCTTGTGAAGATGGCTCCCGGCCAAGAGCCTTTCAGTGTGTTTGATTTCATTTGGGAGGAGATCATAGTGAACTCAGTGTCCGCTAACATGTCTTGCAAGTATGCTCCTTGGATCTTCAAAATGATTTGTGAGGTTACCGGAGTGGATATCATGTCAGACAAGGTTCACACCTTCTATAGGCCAAACAAGGGCAACATTGAGCATCTACTCAAGTTGGGCAAGCATGCCCCTTCGAGGCCACACTCCTCTGTAGGACCCTCCTCAGCTGGCCCATCCTCCTATGATGACCATCATCTTCTCAGGGGCCCTCTAGCTCTAAGGGTCTTCCTCCATCCAGTAGCAAGAAGAAGAGCGTTCTCAACTTTCTATCTCAGGGACTCTTTGCTTGCTTCAATGTGGGAAGGCACAATGCCCAGGAGATCCGTGCCCATAGGCAGCATACAGAGGAGCAGCTCATCAAGTTAGACTTGTTAGAAGGCCTTGCTTGCACAAGCGGACATTGAGCACTCTCCCGTTCGTGAGCCCATGGACTTCCCTCATCCACCAGTCTTCTACAACCCTTGGGAGGCGTATGGTGAGGCCTCTATGATGTATGGAGAGCCTCTGGCTGATATTGATGATGAGGAGTTTGGTGGCGGCGAGACCGATGAAGAAGAAGACTCTCCTCCGGCCATTCACTCTCCACATGACGACGATGATTGAAGGGCCTCCTCTTTTTGGCGCTTGATGCCAAAGGGGGAGTGAGCTCACTTATACTTATGGTTCATGTGAGATGTGATGTATCCTATCTATCTATCTATCTATCTATCTATCTATCTATCTATCTATCTATCTATCTATGTATCTTAGGCTTATGGACATGTATGAACTTATTTGTGTGGTGTGATGGATGGTGATATGCCAAGTGAACTTATTTAAATTTGTAAGACTTATGAATGCTAGTGTGATGTAAGAACCTATTTATCTATGTGTGATGCTATGTATGTGTGTTGGATGTTATTTCTCACTTTATTGTTGTGATATATCTTGTCATATGCATCACGGGAATTTGTTCATCACACTTATGCACCATGTGTTGAATGCAAAGATTTAGGGGGAGCTCTTGCTAAATTTTGTGCAAAAGGCATTTGAGGCCTCTCATAGTTGACATTGCACACATTTAGGGGGAGTCTTTACCTACCTCATTGCATACACACATCTCTTTTATATAACCAAGTTGTGTTGTCATCAATCACCAAAAAAGGGGAGATTGAAAGTGCATCTAGGCTCCTAATTATTTTGGTGATAATGACAATACAATTTGGATGATTTAATGCTTTCAATGAGATGTGTGCAGGGATTAAAAGGATAAAATTCGTATTTAATCAAAAGAAGCCCCTCATTACTTCTATTCGATGTTGAAGCTCAATTGGAGGTTTAAATTGATTTATATTTCGAATTTGAGTATACACTAGTACAGAAGTTCACATCAATGACAAAACACTTTTGTCATGGAACAAGCCAAATTCGTCATTGAAAATCTTCTATGACGAATTTATGACGATTCTAAAATCGTCATAGAAGACGCGTCACATTTGACGCACCGTGACGAATCGGTCAATTTCGTCACAGAACTGCTCATTTTCCGTGACGAACACGTTTTTCGTCACGTAAACCGCTTGTCTTCTATGACTAAGGACTATCATCACTGATTTCGTCATGGAAGTGACTGCCACGTGGCACCGTGCATGCTTGCAGCCGACGTGGCTCGGTGCCACGCTGGCTGCTGACGTGGTTCGTTACCACGCTGGCTGCTGACGTGGCTCGGTTCCACGCTGGACGCTGACGTGGCAGCTACGTGGACGATGACATGGTAGCTACGTGGACGATGACATGGCTACTACGTGGACGATGACGTGGCAGGTGACTTGACAATTGATGACGTCATCATCAAGGTGGCCTTTTTTTTTGAACCAACAGGACCAGCCCACTAAATTTTACATACACAACCCATGTAAAATAAAATTACACCAAATTTCAACTATTTTTCCATCGTAATTGATTCAACAGTAAGCAATTAGAGCCCAATTTATAGCAACAGTAACATCCCAATTCCAACATTTAACAGTAAGCAATTCCAACCCACAAGTAACAACATCACATATGTTCCCATTCAGAATAAAAAACAGGTCACATGCATTTGTTAATCACTAGCAGTGCAACATAGAAAATCAAGTCTTTTTCTTTCTAACTGCTTGTTACTGGATGCAGATGATCCTCATCCAATCACTTCTAGTGGCTTGCTCCTTGCTGCATCTGATCCTCATCCTGAAAGAGCACATTGCCAAATACTAGTTAGAGGGGAATGTTAAAGTTCTCAAATATTAAGTGTCACAAGTGCTTTCAGTACTCAACTAGATTATCAATGTATTCTAGAAAAAATATATGTGCATTAAGTGAGTGGGGTGTCTTGTAACCTGCAGCCAAAATTTCAGTTGTGAGTGCATTATTTATGTAGGGACAAAAAGATATGTGCATTAAGTTATTCTTACATTTCATCTAGACATGAGCTGTATTTAATTGATTCCTCAAGCGTGCCATCTTACATTCCTAAGATAGCCTAAAACATAATTACAGTAGCTACAAACATGAAAAATAATGGAGCAACAGAAACAAGCTTCCAGCAAGGAGACTAACTTTATCAATTGCAATTCTTTTCAATATTTATTAAGCTCCTTTGCTTTGGAATTCAATTGAAAAAAGTATGCCTGACTGTTTTAGTGTAGTGTTCTGGTTATTAGTTCTGGTGACCACCAAATAATTAAAAGGTGCATACGGACAGTAAACAAGCATCAGTAATGATCTTTGCACATGGTACCTAGCTATAGTAGAATACAAATGGAATTCGTAGGCAAAAACCATTTTAATACAACAAGAATCATGGACAATAAGTAAAAATAAAGAGAGAAGATTAACATGCAAGCTCACCAAGTTACAAGAGGAAGTTGTACTGACGATCATTGCACCAACTTATTATAGATGAGAAGCTGTAAAAGTGTTCATGCCATTTTTAGTAAAGCAAGATGAGGAAAGTACCATATAGCACCAGACTACAATACTAAGCTATTAGGGAAAATAAGCTGCTGAAATCTCACCGATTCAGGATGACATCAACCAGTCAGACCTCACAACTCCACAACGCAAAGAAGCAGCACCACTCAACCTGGCACAATATAATTCATCCTTTTAGATGTATAAACAGATATGCACAAAGCCCACTAATTAACATGATAATGACATATCAAAGCACTGCACATGTGCGCATGTATAATATTTAGTTCAAAGCTCATTACTCAAACTACCTAGCAGGCTAGCACATATCAGAGCAACAACTAAACTTGTGAATCAACTTAGGTAAACCATAATTTAAGTTGTGCAACACTAATATTAGAAAGGCATTGATTTATATTCGGTGTTGAAGCTCAATTAGAGGTTTAAATTGATTTATATTTCGAATTTGAGTATAGGAAACACCGTACTATTAAGAGGGATGCGAATTGACCGTCTAGAGATGGTAAAAGTGCTTAGAAAGGTGAATCAAGAAAACCAAGAGAGACACAAAGCCTACACGTACACATACCTTTTTCTCCTCCCTGTCAGCCTTTTGTCGGTAGTACCGGCCCTAGGTCGGTACTACCGAAAAAGGGTTTCTGTCTGGTTTTCTCGAACCCCTCAGTAGTACCGACCCCATGCCGGTACTACCGATAAAGACCTTCTGTTTTTGTTTCCGGGGCTCCTTGGTAGTTCCGACCCCAGGTCGGTACTACCGAGAAAGCGTTTCTGTTTCCTTTTTCAGAGCCCCTCGGTAGTACCGACCTGAGGTCGGTAGTACCGATAAACTGCATTTCCAGCACAGTAACGACTAGTTTTGGAGGGTGGGTATTTATACCCCCCTTCACCCCCTTCATTTGCTGCTGACCTAACCCGAGACAAACACACCCAAGAGCATTCACTCCCCTTCTCCGCTCCTCCCTAGAGCTAATCCTTTGATCCTTTGAGCTAGGGCTTGAGTGAGGAAGAGATTCTTGGTGTGAGATTGAGAAGCTTTGAGTGATCCATCCATCTCCTTCATCTCAAGAGTACTTGAAGCATCTCCGGGCATCGATTCGCGTTTGTTACTCTTGAAGCTTGCTTCTAGACGGTTAGGCGTCGCCTGTTGAGTGCCCTCTTCGTATGGAGCACCCGGGATCGTTTGTATTACCCCTCCTTGGTGGAGAATTCTTAGTGAGCACCAATCTTCCTTTGTGGGGATTGGGTGAGGCAAGAGGCTCTTGGTGATAGCCCTCCCTTTGTGGGATCCTCAACGGAGACATAGCTTCCTTTGTGGAAGTGAACTTCGGATTAAACCTCTTGTCAATTGCTTGTTTGAGTTCTCTCTATTTCTCTAACCCTAGAAGTGTGATTTGACCCGATCTATATATTTGTTGTGTTCCAACTTGTATCTTTGGTTGCAGGAGGTTATTAGCATCTAAACTCAACTCTTGATTCAAGTAGAATTGTTAGAATCATTTTCATTTTCGAATTTCGTCTTAGTCATCTCTGCTAGGCCGGTAGTACCGCCCCTGTACCGGTAGTACCGAGCCCCTCGGTAGAACCGATACAGCACCGGTAGTACCGACCTGTAATTTTACCGCTGCATTTATTTCAGAAATTCGAAGTGATCATATTCACCCCCCCTCTAGGCATCACAAGGTCCTTTCACCGGTGTGGGACATCGGTCTGACCGGTGTTCACCTGTGAAGCAAAGCCAGCACTGGTCTGACCGGTGAGGCACACCAGTCTGACCGGTAGAGCCTGGCAGTTTAAGTTTGCAGGGAAGAAAAGTTTAATTCGGTCGTCCGCCTATTCACCCTCTTCTAGGCGACATCAAAATCCTTTTACTAGTAGCGGATCTGCTGGTCACCAATCAAATAAGCAGATCCTGTCAGCTTCTGTCGCAGTTGGCTATCTCTTGTTCTCGATCACATAGACTTCATCATCGCAGCGATCGAAAAGGCTGATCTGGTTTGCAGTGTTTGTTGCCTCAATAAACTCGCGTCCAATTCTACTTCCATGGTCTTGTCTACTGCTTTTTTTTCGTGCGCCACACTAGCATGTGGAGATTGGTTGCCAGATCCACCCTTGGCCTTTCCTGCAGTGGACATTTGCACGCTCTAAGCGTCATAATCATAATACCTAAATGCAATTTAAAGGTGACATGTTCTAATGGATTGAACATTGGATACTGTCAGAAATCCAGAGGAAGATGCCATGTCTAGTTGATGAAAATTTTGGTGAAAAGTAGTGAAATTTTTCCATTAAGTTGCGTGCACAGAGAGAAGAAATGAACTGACATGGTTCTCTATGTGAAGACTTTTGGTGAAAAATTTGCAACTAAACAGGACCACCCTGTTGTAAAACAACCGGACTTCATATGGATAGAAAGGAGGACTAGAAGTCCTAGTCCTTGTCCGGTTGCTTGTGGGCTCTTACCAAAACTCTAGACTTAGTTCGGAGTATATATACAGAGGAGCACCCCCTATTGTAAGATAGAGATTTGAGGAATAAAGAGAAGCTCCACCTATATTGTGCCTTGTCTACTTTGTTCTTGTGCTTGTCATGAGAGACGTGAGAGGGAGAAGATCCAACCGTTGACGATGTGTTTCACAACACGTTATCAGCACGACTGCTCTTCGTCGACTACGCCGGAGGAGTCGTCATCAAGCTCGACGTCAGCAATATCATCGTCGTCCATGCTGACGACTACTTCGATGATGTCGACTACATCAACGTCGCCAACGAGCGGATCTACGCCGACTCATCATCAAGCAGGCATGTCTACAACCATGCCTAATACCCTACGCGGTATGTATCTACTGATAACTGCCCTACGCGGCAAGTGGAGTAGATCAATTGACATCATACAAATACAAGGTATGAATTATTGAAATAAAGTAGTAGATTAGATTCGTGCTCCGTCTTTTTTTAGTCGGAAAATCTGTTTCAATCTACTATCCGAGGCTAGGAAGGCTATAGTGCAACTAAACGTGCATTGTCGTAAAACAGAGAAAATATACAAGCATGAAGCTACGTATATGCATCTTCCTAGTATGCTTGAAGTATACAGGGATAAAGCAATACAGGTTGATCCATAATCATCGCACGAAGTACTGAATTAACTTAGTGCCGACCATGAACAGCCTGCACGATCACAATGCTGGCTTCTCGATGATTTGCAGTCATAATTAGTCACGCCTGAAGATGTAGACCACCACTCGTAGACGTGCGTTGTTGCCTAAAACCGTCTATCGAGTCCCACTTGTAGTCGAACTCGTCATGTCCTAGTCCAATCCGCAGATAACCTCGACCGAAGTCGAGCACATGAGCATGAAACAAAAAGCTAGACACATTTTGCAGACACCGGTGATTAATCAACGTGCATCCCGCAGATACTGCCAACCGGTCGTTGCGTCTTGCAGATGCCACCGCTCCTCATTACCACCATGAGGATGCAGTCCGCACACTCGTGTGGTTCGCGTGCCCACTCACAATTGAATCAGCAGTTCGGCACATCTGTGGCCTGAACCTTTGCCCGCAGCTAGACCGAGATATCATTGCGGCATCGCCTGAAGCCGAGCTCGACAAGACTGTCGCCTCCTTGCCACATCATCCCTCCTGCAGATATATCAGCTTGTATGCTGCCATAGTCCCACTTGGATCCGCCCGTCTGCCCGCAGCAATGCGGCTCTCCTCGATCTGCCTGTAGCCTAGATCGGTCACTCGCGGCTCGTACGCCGGAGACTTGTCTGCCACCGCCTCTGCATGGCATTGCGGATTTGGGGCATCTGAAGCCGAACGCAGCACGTCATCCTGAAGCATTGGCATATGAGGAGCATGACTTAATTCTGACAGTAGAAGTCGAGAACTCAACACAGAATGTCAGGATTATGAAAAGCCATGTCGGATCGCCCGCATGCCACACTTGCCTCTTCTGCCTCCAGGAAGGAACACTGCAGGGAAACAAAAAGAAAAAAGAATGGAATGGCTAGGAGTGTGTGATTCATAAAATTTAATGAACTTGCAGTTTAAACACTAAATTTTATGAAATTAAGGTCATCTGAATTTTCTAGAAGAAAACATCTTGCGAAGCATATGTACCTTATAGGCTTTAATATTTATAAAGTTTATTACTATTTTTATGTTATAATTGTTATTTTTTGCGTATAAATTCAGTAAATAATACCTTTAATCATAGCAACATGTTTTTAGGCATATGAGCTCTCTAAATTTTTGAAACCCCCTCTGAGACTCATATCTTAACTTTTTCTAGCATGTTTAATGGATATATAATTCTGAAAATTACACCATTAATCCCTGAAGTGCCTAGAAAATTACCTATAATCATAGAAAATGGTTTTAGGTTCATGACCTCTCTCAATCTCGAAGAACCTTAGACATAATACCCTATGAGAGTGTTTTATTAATTTTTCCTAGCAATTGTGTGAATGGGTAAACTTTTTTGCTAGAAATATTTTGGGAAATAAACTACTGAATAGATTAACCAATATTAATTAATTTTGCACTTGCTTTTATGCATTTAAACACATGAAGTGTGCCTGTAGCAAATGCATGAATAATGTAGGATGTGACATGAAGTCCATTATTTCTGAAAGAAATATAATATTTATTTTAAGCCTAACACCATGTAATTTTTAGAATGCTATATAACTCTGAAGGTTTTTTAGCCAACTTCCCAACACAACATTATGAATTTACAATAGCAGTTAATTATTAAGAAGAATGTCAAGTGTTTGAGTTCATACATAACATGAAGTTATGTAGAAGTAATATGTTTTTCTAGAAGAATCATATTGTTTTGCCACGTAGGCCTTTTTGTAATTCATGAAGAATACACATAAACTCAATATAGAAATTATATGCAACAAGAAGTTGTATAAACCACAAAAGTGTGAGGGAAATATTGTATATTACAGAAGTGATGTCGGGCTCAGGGGGAGATGCATTGAGCTTTGAAGTCTCTTACTCACCCAAAACCATTAGTAAATAGTTTTTTCCTACATAAGTTGCATTATTAAGTTATTCTTGAAGAACTTGGTTATAACTCCTGAAGAGTAAGTACTTGTCGTTTGCTTTAAAACCGGAAGTTTAACATTAGCTTAAGAATCTTTCCCAGAATAGAAAGGCAAATTGAATATATTGGTGTTTCTTACCTCTGTATAGGTTTTTCTTACCTTATCTTGATGCCCACTTGCTTCTAGCAATTTTTACCCGTAGTAATCATTTTAATCTCATGGAATATATATAAAGGAATTACAAACTGAATATTGTAAATATTTGCTTTAAATTGCCTATTTGATAATCATTTGGAAGTATTTTCCACTAAAGTCTCAAGTAAACCATGATGGTTATAGTTATTGTGCATTGCTACCATGCAGGTAGAATAGAAACTGAATTTTCATGAAGCACATTAACTAGTAACATACATGCTTTTAAATTGAACTCAGAAGATTCAATTTAGCCGTGAAATTGTATATTACTCAATCATGTACTGAATACATGAGCTCTGTAATAACTTGAAGTTTATTCTACCCAAACCACATTGGTGTACACTAAATAGTACATCTAAATGGATTTCATACCATATCTTATTTATACTAGTAGTATAATTTAATTCTATGAAATACTTGAAGTAATTTATAGATCATGCTTGAAGCATAGGATCACTTGAAATAGCAACTATGGTATGAAAAGGGGGAGAAATTGGGGCTAGAGGCATGAAGAATGTGGATAAAATTGAAAATTCTAATATGCATTTCCTAATCTTGTAAGATTGTTGGTTTGGAGCCTCATCCTGTTAGATTGATGGACAATCAACACGCCAGTGGCCTGTAGCCATAGTCACTGTAATGACTAAGCATGTACCTATGCGTAGCTTTTTAATCCTAATATTACTTTGTCACTCAGAATGATAAGGTTAATAATTATTCCACACTAATGTGAGGATATGCATGTCATCACATTAATAAGAAGTCTTCGGATGGACATCAAATCAAAATTTTACTTAAGTATTAGCTTGTAGCCATTATGCTATTCGCATCATTACACCAGCTTGCATGCTGCTTTCTTTCAAACTTCTCCCGTTGAGAAGTAGCTCCCACTTTGATAAGATGGCTAGTAAGCCATCATAGCACTCTATCAGTCAGCTAGCATGCTAACAAATCAATGTATTATATACATATGTGCAAACTGACTAGAAGTCAGTAATTAATCTTTAGTCAAGAAGGCGAAAATTAGGGGGAACAAACTGGTCTAGAATGGACTTGATAAGAAATTTGACCAATTAGAAATTGGTTTGCCCAATTAGAATGTGTTTGTGAAAAATGAAAAGAAAATGGACATGATAGTCTATTGTGTGAAAAAATAATTTTGTATTATGGATTAAAAAAGCAAATTGGTTTCCAGAAGATTTTCCATGTAGATTATATTTTGCATAAATTTTAAACTTGAAGTTTCATTATCAAATTACTTGAAGTAAATGGTACGAGTATTTAGATGAATATTTTGGGCTAAATAAATAAAGAAGCTAGATAAACATAATAGTTCTATAGACTTAATGAAATCTAGCTCACTGCATAACAAATAACCCCTAAAAGTTCAAAAACAAAGTGAGTGTAATTTTATTTCACCATATTAGCATACAAATGAGCATCAACTTGAAGTTGAAGAAATATGGAACTAAATTTCCATTATATTAAGCTCATGGGGGATATCATTGGAAGTACGCTATTTATGAAGATCTAATACTGACATTAGGGGGAGAGAAAGCTCATATGAATGCCTTGTATTGAATGCAAGAATAATCTTCATAATATTCCTGGAAGCTTGAAGCAGGAATAGAAACACACACTCAGTCATATTCGCATGAAGCGAAGTATAAATGCCAGAAAATTAAATTGTGATGTGAAAACACACTTGAAGTGAAAATTCACTGAAGGACTTTTATCCCAGTGAGAATGTGCACATATAATGAATACTCACAAATGGGAATCTATAAATTAGGAGATATAACCTGAAGTTATTAACCAGAAGTTAAGTTTACTTGTAGTAAATTGAATGCTATATGTGGTATATCCTGGGTATTTAATAATATACTCACTATGGCAAATGACTTGATCATTAATTTAAAATCTACGGGGACGCCTGTTGGTTTTGGATCAAATGAATTTGTCAAATAATTTATTGAAATCTCCATAAAATTCTAGAAAGAAGATATTTACGGTCAAATACATCACAAACTAAGAAATGATTATCTTGAAGATGAATACCTAACACTATGTAGCGCGCTCAGTATTTTGTGTTGGGATAGCAGATACTATTTGACTATATCATAGTCTTGTCCTGAAGATATAGGAGAGAAAAGAATGAATGTGGACAACATATTATCTCTATCATTGCAAATATTTCTCTAACGAGAATATGGATCCATAAATAAAGTCCATGGCAGAGTTGCATGAAGCAATGATGTTGGGTCAAATTGAATGCAATTGAGGTTGAACCATGAAGAAAATATTTGAATTTGAAAGTTCAAATTGGATGACATGGTGAAATACAATGGTTCATAAGTCTTTTAAAAGACTAGTAAAATCCCATTATGTATCCGTGAATATTCTGCTACTTACCTGGTATACAGAAAGAATAAATTGAAATATATATTATGCAGTTAACTGATGGATTCTGAAAATCCATAAGAGATGATCCTTGAAGGATTCATCATTCCTTAAAGGAATAAAAAATCAAAACAAATCTCATATAAGTATTAAATGTCTAAAGGTTGATAATATTTCTGAATGAATATTAATAATAGTCTCTAGAAGGACAATTTCTCATAGATTGCATGAGGGAATTTCTCACAAAAGAGAAATATTATTCTCGAAGAATTAGAAAAATCCTTGAAGGATATAGTCAATGAATGACTTATCAGTCAATTCCTGAATGAACACCAATAATCTTGAAGATATGAATGAAAATTCATACAGACCCAAGTGATTAAATTAAGAATGAGGTGAGGATCTGTATGGTCCTGAATGAGCAATACGAGCACATATAAGTGCATATGCAATTAGTTAGCATTGGTAGCATGTATCCTTACATACCATAGAAGGTATATTGGTGATTGGAAATTTGAATTATCCCCTCAAATGCCAACCTGAAGACTGATTATCTAAGTGAAACTGTGGATCAAGCCAACTTTAGAAGATCTACCGAATAGATTATTGGCGTTAACTTATAATTCACTTAGATATGTTGCTATTAATCAAACATTGAAGTTTGAAATGTGATATCTAGAAGATATAAATTTTAGCAAATTATTATCCCCAAATTCCTTTGAAAGGATAAATTTTCTTTTGTGTTGCACAATTAAATAAAGTGGTTACTAATGCTTGAAGCGTTGCTCCTAATATAATATAGAAGCATTACAAATTAAGTCTTTGAAAGACTAATGCATTTTGAGCACTAAAGTTCAAATGATGTTGTTATGAGGGGGAGCATATACTTAATCATATTTAGATCTGAAATCTTTTAAGTTGTACCTAGAAGGAATCAACTTGATGATTAGTTATTGAATTTACCATGAAGGTATACCACTCATTTGCTTAGATCATGTAGATCTTCGTTGCAAGAATCATGAAATTCATGCATAAATTTTGAAGATTGATTAGTATTCACGAAGAATAGTAACTATATAATATTGTATAATCAAGAAGGTTTTATGTTGTACTCTTTTTTCCTTTGTGAGTTTTTACTTGAAGGTTTCTCACATAAGGTTTTTGACGAGGCAACAAGTGCAATACAAAATGCGGTTGATATGTACTCTTTTCTCCAAGAACCGTTTTTTCTCACTAGGTTTTCGGATGGAGTTTTTGATGAGGCATATACATTCGCGGTAATCGCCCAAGGGGGAGTGTTGTAAAACAACCCGACTTCATATGGATAGAAAGGAGGGCTAGAAGTCCAGTCCTTGTCCAGTTGCTTGTGGGCTCTTACCAAAACTCTAGACTTAGTTTGGAGTATATATACAGAGAAGCACCCCTATTGTAAGATAGAGATTTGAGGAATAAAGAGAAGTTTCACCTATATTGTGTCTTGTCTACTTATCTACCTTGTTCTTGTGTTTGTCATGAGGGACGTGAGAGGGAGAAGATCCAACTGTTGACGATGTGTTTCACAACACCCCAGACACCCCGAAATCAATTGGTTGCAGGTTTCTCCGAAGCTTCCCTCCGAAATCATTTCCGAAAGTCTTACAGCACGAGCGCCGTCAGATGTGACCTGTCTGAATTGACCTTCGAGATCTCTACGCTCTCGCTCAAAAAGGACACGTGTCGGCGTGCGCTATGGCCAGACTCGAATCTCGCAATGATGGGTGGTGGGCTCGCGAGGTCCATGTCAAGTCAAATGGTACCGTGACACGAGCATGCGGGGTTCGTGGAAGAGGCATGGAAACCGCGACGAGACCATCCGGTTTGTCCATGCGCGATGGCGACCTGGGACTCACCCATTTGTCCTGTCCCACGAAAAAATAGTGTTCGTACCATTTTCTAAACGAAGTGCATTTTCCTTATCGTGAAAGATAAACCCAAACAGAACTAGTAATCGACAGCGTCATTTTGGATCACAGTTCGCACGTGGATCCCTAATTCTTTACCTCGGTTCTTATGATGTGATGCAAGACGACGAGTGGTTCTTCAATGATGGGCTTAATGGCACACACTATATTGACTCCAACACGTCGTCAATGAGATTAGAAAAAAATCTTTATTTTTGACAGCAAAAGCTGGCATTTCGACAGCAAAAAAACGAGCTACATGCAAGTAGAAACCGTCCATTCTTTAGAGAGAGAGAAAAAGAACTGTTTTTTCATCACATTCGATAAATATCTTCATGGAACAGATACTAGCCGAATTAGAGTATAATTTTAGAAGCCTTTTAATAAAATATTACTATATAGGCACAGCTGAAAACGTGGAGCAGATTCATGTGGCATTATTCTAGAGCGGATTATATATAAAAAAAATGTGCTTCGGTAATCGTGAACGAAAACCGAGGGAGTTCCAGTGAAGTTGTCCTTCACCCAGCAGCCAGCATATAGTATATAATTATAACAGCATGGCTGGTCGCTTGGTCGCTCTGGAGAGAGCGGAACATACGCGTTCACGACAAGAAAGTTCTCATGCTGGTGGCGCTTGTGCCGGTGATTCTGGATGAAGCTAGGTCTTGGGCGCGTGCCGACTTTCTTCCGCTTGCTCGGCTGTTAGGTCTTCGCCCGGTAAGAGCGGTGTGATCCACCTTTTTGCTTTGTCTTTTTCCGTTTGACTTTGTGCCTGTCTGTAACTTAAATCAACAAACTTTTTTCTTCTTTCTTAATGAAAACATGCTTTGCACGTTTTTTTAAAAAAAAATCAGAATCTAATCTCATAAAGTTTACTCTAATTCTCCATCGGGAGTGTAATTTCTTTGGTTTTTCCTTTTGATATGATAACGGAAAGCGCGCAGCAGCCAGCAGCCGCATTTGTTCTCCTCTTCGCCGCCCACGGCGCAGCACCGTCCCGATTCCCGCCCACTTGGCCACTTCCCTCGCCCTCCCCTGCCCTGCCCCGCGGCGCGGCGATTCTTCTCTCCCCGCCCCCGCCCGCCGTCGCACTCAGGTGACACCCCCCGCCCCCCTTCCCATTTCGCCTCCGTTGTCATGTTCTTGCGTGGATTCGATCGGGCGGCGGCGGCTGCTGCTCGATTTCTTGCCATGTTTTGACCTTTCGATGCCTGCGCTAGCCAACGCATTGCGCAATCTCGCGCTCCGCGCCTCCGCCCCGTGAATCTGGCATGTGTTACATTTCCGCCGCATTGCTCTGAACAAAGCCGGCCGGCCAAACCAAAGTTAGTTTGCGCAGCCCTGTCCCAATTCGGTCGTGCTACTTGTCGCACATGGTGTGTGGTGGGGGTGGGGAGATAGACTCATAGAATTTCCAAAGATAGGCCTGTGCTTATCCTCCTTGCCTTCCTTATCAGTATATAAGCTTGTGTGGATGGTTGCCCTGTGAATAACAATTCCTGGCACAGACGTACACTTGCTTCTAAGGAGTATATATATTAAGGTAAGAGGAGAGATGATTGATGCCTGTGGATGCAGCCACCCCTTAATATATATATTTTCTCTCTCCATAAAGCAAGATTTTTATCAGTTGTTGACCAAATAGCAGCTGAAGAATAAGGGGGCACATTGTTGTGGTTTGCCGTGTTTGTCCAGGGAAGTGTACAGGCAAAAGCACTTCTGTTGCTGCTGCTTCTTCTTCAGCCTGACTTGTTCCAAATGGATAAGCTCGACGGTTCTGCTCGCCTTGTGATCGTCTCCGATCTTGACCAGACGATGGTGCGTGCTTTGACTGAAATAAATCTTCAGTTTTTTCCAAATTCAGGAGCTTGCTCATACTGTTTGATCAGTTATGTAGCTGATCAGTGCATGATCTGTTGTATTATTTACTCACAGATCGATCATGGTGATCGAGAGAACCTGTCCTTACTTAGGTTCGAGGCACTCTGGGAGGCCGAGTTCTCCCAAGATTCTCTGCTGGTCTTCTCAACTGGAAGAACGCCGATCAGTTACAAGGGTTTGCGGAAAGATAAACCTCTGATTACACCAGACATCACTATTATGTCTGTTGGAACTGTGATTGCATATGGTGAAGAGATGATCCGTGATGTTGGCTGGGAGAAATATTTGGACAACAATTGGGACAGGAATATCGTTGTCGAGGAGACTGCTAAGTTCTCTCAGCTAAAGCCTCAGGCATGTCCAGCTGTTAAGATGATTACTTTTCACTGTTTTTTTGATATCTGAACTAGAGCAGTGTATGTAACTTCTCATTGCATTGATGCAGCCAGAGAGGAATCAAGGTCCCCATAAAGTTAGCTTCTTCGTTGATAAGCAGGGTGCTCAGGAAGTAATGGATTCTCTCCCCCAGAAGTTGGAAAAACGAGGGGTGAGGCACATGCCTTCTAGATTTCTCTTTCAGTATTTTCTGACATTTAGTACGGTAGAAACTTGTTTTAACTGTCTGCTTATCTTTAATCAGCTAGATGTGAAAATAGTCTACAGCAGTGGCGAGGCCCTCGATGTTTTACCACAAGGTGCAGGAAAAGGACAGGCTCTTGTGTATTTGTTGAATACACTCAATTCAAATGGGAAACCACCAAACAATACTCTTGTTTGTGGTGACTCTGGAAATGATGCAGAATTATTCAGTGTCCCTTCTGTACATGGCATCATGGTCAGTGATTCCGTGCACAAGGAGTTTCTTGAAACTGTCAAGTAATGTTCGTTCATGATAATGTTTACTCTGACTAGCTTACCAAACGGTTTTTAAATCATGCTCAGGTCAGCAATGCCCAAGAGGAGCTGCTTCAGTGGTATGAAGATAATGCAAAAAATAATCCTAAAATAATTCATGCGACTGAGAGATGTGCTGCCGGTATCATGCAAGCTATTGGACATTTTAAACTAGGACCCAATGTTTCTGCAAGAGATCTCGAATTCCCTTATCCGAATGCGGACACCATCAAGCCTGCAGAAGTGGTGGTGAAGTTCCATGTTCTCTATGAGAAGTGGCGGAGGGGTGAGCTCCCAAATTCTTCATCAGTTTTGCAGTACTTGAAAAGCATTACTGTAAGTACTTTTTTCGGTTCTCAGAATAACTTTCATACAGTGGACAACACAGAAAGTAATTACACATTTCATAGTTCTGAAGTTACTCCAGATCAAATCATACTACTAATCAATAGTCTGAGAAAATACACATTTTGCTGGCTCAAATTGATTATTTGAAGTTTTTCTTCAACAGATCCTTTTTATTTTGTAGCATTTGAATGGAACAATTATTCATCCTTCTGGATCGGAGCGTTCTCTTCATGCATCCATTGATGCTCTAAGTTCTTGCTATGGCGACAGACAAGGCAACAAGTTCCGGGTATGGGTGGATAGACTACTTACATCACCGATCGGTACAAGTAACTGGTTGGTGAGGTTTGACAACTGGGAAATAGAAGGTACGCCCCCTCAGCCTCTTGACATGATAAACTGATTGTATCCCTTAATACAAGCCAGTAGTTGTCATTTTCATATAGCTTCATGACATTCTCATTTTATCATGCCATGTGTCTATTTTCCTTGTTTCCTTAATCCTTGCATGCTCTGCGCTTTTCTATTCTATTTTAGTTTATTCGAGCTTTACTGTAGTTCCTGCTATTCTCAGGTGGTGCTCGGAATTGCTGCCGCACTACCCTTCTGCTGAACATGAAGGTAAAGTTTCCCGATTTCTGAAAGTTGCTGGTTGTCTTCTTGCAGTTGCTTAGTGATGTGCATCTGTATTGTGTGTATTTTAACTATTTCTATCTGCTTTAACTCACAGCCAGAGAGTCCAGAGGGCTTGGAGCTGACACACATTCACAAGACCTGGGTTGAAGGACACTCTGCAGGGAGCGAGCACACGTTCATCTTGTAGGTCGATTAGTCACTTGCAAAGTGCAAACAGGCATAACTTATCTTTTCCTTCAACACTCCAAATAGAATCAGAATGTACTTCCAGATAGGCTCCATCCTTGGTAATTCCATGTAATGTACAATAAAAGATGTTCCGTGATTCTGTCTCGTAAAGTTCATGAATCATGAGATCCAAAAAATAACTCTGTTGGTTCCACATGATTCAGTAATGTGACTGTCACGATCCTAGGACCGGACAAGGATAAATAGAGGGTTTTGCCGGCGTACACGCGCGGCGGTGGCTCGGCAGCGCCGGCACAGCAGGAAGCTCGCCCCTGGCGAGAGGAGGAAGAAGGGCTCGGCGAAGCCGGCAATAGCTTGATTGATTATCGATGCCAGTTCTCCAGGCTCAGCAGCCTTACATACACACCACACAGGCCGACACGGGCCAAAGGATACATGGGCTTCCAGCCCAAGACGGCACACAGGCCCACTAAAGGATTAACAAGGTAGCAGCCCATGAGAGACCATGACATTCCCTCCCGCTTAAGTTCCAGCTTGCCCTCAAGCTGATACAATATATAGCAATAGCATGTGTACTATGGAACAGCAATTGGACTAAGATGACTACGCATGGAGATTAATAACTTTAGAACTCAGTAGCAATAAAAGGATATGTGATAGTCTTGCTGAAGTAGGCTTTAGGGATCTTCAATTGCTTGACTGTAGAACTGAAGCACCCAGATACTCTGCCCTTTGTAGTTGATCTTCATGATGGTCTTGTGGTGAAGTCCCAGTATATGATACATTTCATTACCTTGTCTTCTTTCTTCAGGTTGTAGAATAAATTTCAGTGGTGTTTGTCCTCCCAGCAGCACATGGTGATGCATTTCCACTTGCTGCGCTTCTGAATCATCAGTATAGCATTCTACAGAAACTGCTGGCCTCACCTCAGTTGGTTCTACAAACATGGTGCATGTGAGCCACAATAACAAAGAAATTTGCCTTACTGTCAGGTCTCTCAAGCAATCAAGTGCTCCCAGTTCATTAAAGAAGCATTGAGCATTACTGGAATTCCATAGGATCTGCTGATGACTGGTTATAGTTGCTAACCAAATTATAGCACTGAGTTGCAAAATCGGAGGCACCTTGGTCTGACCATAATTCCCATAAGTACTAAGCTCACACCTAGGAGTATGCTCTTCCAACAGTGGGAGTAATGAAGTATATGCATCCGCAGCAGCAGCATGCTCACAGCATGCAAGCAAAATGGGTAAGCGCAATGTCCTGCTAATGGTTGCTGCAACATCTTGGAATAGTTTGATTTGAATCCCATTGGTGAAAATGTGACACTTCAGCGTTATCGAACCACTACGCTTCAGCTGCGCAAAATACTTTGACAGTTTTGCTAGTGCTAACTCCACATAAGACCAATTATCAGCTTCAGCTTCTGGTTGAAGATAAGCTCTTTGCCCTGCCCACTGATCAACATCAGACCCAGGTTCGGATAGATGCACCAACTGACTTCCATATCTGCCAGTTAAGCTTTGGATAGATGCACCAACTGACTCCACAATGCTCCATGGTTGCAGCTCCGGTGAATTCACATGAACAAAAGAACTACCGAAACTCTCACATAGTTCTGAACTGTAGCATTCTCCATTGAACCAAGACGTCATAATGTGCTGCAGCGTGTCCGACACCCCTGAAAATGTCCACCAGCTGAGAATCACATCTTCTGGGTCGCATCGGAGCAAGACTTGCCTACTGAAGGGCATTGTTGCTCCAGCAAGGCCATTGCAAAATGCCACATGCTGCAATGCTGAAAACAGCACAGTGCTCCGATCAGGAAGTAGTGGCCATAATTTCTGAGCACAGATTGGCCGTAGCAGAGCTGTCTGCCTCACCGTAAGTAAATGCAAAGGAAAGATGACCCATGCATATAACAGATCACCCCAAAATGACTGTACTGAACCCACTGGTATGTTTCTGATGAACCTAATCACTTGCAACGCATTGTACATGAGTTCTGAGTACTTGCTTGCTAAATGAATTAACATCATTGACAAAGAAGCTTCCCATTTCACAAGCACATCATTCACTTGCATTCCAAATTGCAGAGCAATTGAGTTGGCTTCCACCAAGGAAAATGATATATGTGTTGACTGTAATGTCCCATGTAAGATGATAGCCATTGTGAACTCACTCCTATTTCTCCCACGGTCAAACACATAGCTAGCAGTATAACCCATCAAGAAAGAGTTGTCAACTATGTACTCAACTGTATATTGCCCACTCATCTCAAAATAACTCATCATATAGGTGCTCTTGGAAAAACTGAATTGAAATGGTAGCAGGGTTTCGAGTTGCATAAGAATTCTAGGATAACCAAAGGGAGGCCAAGCCATTGGCCTTAGATGAACACCATCAGTTTGCATTTCCCATTGTACAGGTGGTGGCCATTGTGGTTTCTGGTGCCATGTGACCCAACCAAAATTGAACTGCAACCAAAATTGAACTACAGCAAAACAGACTATTGACCCTGGAGGTTTTGGTAAAATGCAAACTCGCTCAAACTTCAGAATATATGGTTCAGGTCCCCTGTCAACTATGGTAACAAGCAGTGGTTGGAGCAGTATTGAATTTAGCCGAACAATTTCGTCCAGTTTATTCTGTGCAACAGGAGCCTTGCTGGCTGGATATGTCTGTAAAGTACCAACTGAATGTGCTGTGGTAGAGTTGTTGATGTACCTGTTGTACTCGAATGAGCAGCCCTTGCTGGAGTTAAGTGGCTGTAGCAAGCCCATGTCGTGATTGAGATAATATAATATCGAACACCTGGTGGGCTCAGAGGCGAAAACGTCCTTCTCTGCATCCAGAACAGTGTGTGCCGGTGTTGTCTTCGGCGCAGCAGCTGTAGCAGGAAGTAGAGATGTTGGTGCTGACAACGTCCGCAACGAGCTCAACGAAGGGGCTGACATGACGGTCCTGGGCGCCAGCGTGCACTCGTCAAGAATGCGGCTCAATGTCGAGCACCTAGTGGGCAAGGTTCGCACGGGATCAGCAGTGGTGGTGGTGAGCTTCGTGGTGGAGCGGAGCATGGTGGTGTCGATGTCGGTCGGGGTGGAGAGCGTCGGGGCCGACGCCGTGGTCAAGGTGGATGGGGTCGACGGGGTGGTGGATGTCGATTCGGGCGTCGTGGCGGCGATGAAGGCTGAGGCGGCGGCCGTCGAGGACGACGGGGTGGTGAGAGACGCCGGCGAACTGCTGAATGCTGAGGTCGCCGGTGAAGATGTCGGCGCCGCCACCGATGCGGTGGTGAACAGCTCCTCCATCCGTTGACGTCTGCGCTCCAGCTCGCGTCGCATCCTGGCAAGCTCGAAGGCGACAACGATGCTCCTGACACTGGTGGAGGTCGTGGGCGTCGATTGGGTCATGGTGGTGGTGCGGCGCCGGTGGTGGGATTTGGGGTTATGATGGCGGTAGCAGTGGTGGACTAGGGTTTGGGCGAAGGTGGAGGTGGTGGTGGTAGGATAGGTGGGGAAGGCGCCGGCGTCGGTCGCAGGCGAGGAAACAGTCGCCGCTTCGGGGAATTTTGCTGGATCGGGCTCGAATCGGAGAGGAACTCCCGGATTCTTCCCCAATCACAACCGCACCAGCAGGACACGGATCCGCGCAGGAGAACGAGGCTCTGGTACCAATTGTCACGATCCTAGGACTGGACAAGGATAAATAGAGGGTTTTGCCGGCGTACACGCGCGGCGGTGGCTCGGCAGCGCCGGCACAGCAGGAAGCTCGCCCCTGGCGAGAGGAGCGAGAAGGGATATTTAATCTTTTGCCACCGTAAGAAAGGCCGCTCCTTGAGAAGGGACTTTTAGTTTGGCTTCTACACATTTGCCACTCGCGTTCGTCTGAGGCTACACATTTGCCACTTTCGCTGACGTGCCACGCCAGGTCCGCATGCCAGCGTGGATTGGAGACTTGAAAAGACAAAAATGCCCCTACCTTATCCCTACTCTCCTCTCTCTTTCACCACTGACATGTGGGACCCGCGCACCAGAATCTTCTTCAACCTACAACCGGCCGGCAGGCGATGGCCACCAACACCACGGGAGCTCCCTGCCACCGCCCTGGGCCACCACCGCGCACCGCCGGGGGTCCCCGCCGCCCAAGCCCACCGCGCCGCGCCGCGGGAGCACAACCCCGTCGCTGCCAGCTCGCGACGGGAGGTCGCCCGGGCCACCATCGCACGTCGCCGGGGGAGCTCGCCACGGCCGGCCTCGGGCTCCGCAGCGCCGCCGCGGCCGGCCTCGGGTACCGACGTGGAGGAAGGGAACCACCGCGGCCGGCCTCGAGTAGCGGCCTCCACGGCGCTGCCGCAGCCAGCATGAGCAGCCAGCGGAGGATGGGGGCCGTCGCGGCTGGCCCGAGCAGCGACGCGGAGGATGGGTGCCGCCGGAGAGGGGGCCGGTGGCGCTGGCCAGCAGGACGGCGACGACCGTGGCCATGGCGAGCACGGAGAGCGACGCGGAGGATGGGCGCCGCCGGCCAGGGGACCATCGCGACCGGCCCGTGCAGCATCGTGGAGGAAGGGCATCGGCGGCCATGGGGCCGTCACGGCTTGCTCGAGCAGCGGCGCGGAGGAAGGGCTCAAGTGCCGGTCGTTCACCGAGGAGGCCACCAAGCATTTTCACGGTTTGGAAGAAGGGAGCGGCGAGAGGTTGAAGACGTCCTCAGGGGCGCGCGGTGTAAAGGGATAAGGCGGGGACAGGAGGGTCATTTCCCGTGCTGGATCTGCGCTGGAAGGGTGAAGTGGCCCGCCACGTCAGCGATAGTGGCAATTTTGTTGCACCGGACGAGCGACGGTGGCAAAAGTGTAGAAGCCAATGTAAAAGTCCCATTTGAAGGAGTGCTCACTCTTAGCGTGGTAAAAGATTAAATATCCCGAGGAAGAAGGGCTCGGCGAAGCCGGCAATAGCTTGATTGATTATCGATGCCAGTTCTCCAGGCTCAGCAGCCTTACATACACACCACACAGGCCGACACGGGCCAAAGGATACATGGGCTTCCAGCCCAAGACGGCACACAGGCCCACTAAAGGATTAACAAGGTAGCAGCCCATGAGAGGCCATGACAGTGACCTGCTGTGCTTTCTTGCTGAATCCATAATGACGATTAATTATAATACCTGGCCAAAAAAAAACCCTGAAGAAATTATGTCTGTGAATTGGTCTAACCCGGCACGGTGAGTATAATGTATCAAGCATGTTTTCCTGGTCCGTGTTCATTCCCAGAAGGTGCAGCTTCATTTCATCTGCAATTCTTGTCACCCTGGTCCATGATCATATGCCCAACCTGCTGCATTGCGCAATCGCTGTCGACTGTGGCCTGAATTCCTTTAGGCACAAGTCATCTTTACCTTCTCTTTCTCCTTCTTAACATAAAACAAGACCTCGTCCCTGGTTGACCAGAGAGGGTAGGTGAAGAATACATAAGAAGCACATTGCTGTGATTTGTCATGTTCATTCAGGGAACTGAACATCAGAAGCACACAACTTCCCAGCAATCTTCACCAGGATCTTCGATGGATAAATTCGATGGTTCAGCCCGCCTTATGATAGTTTCTGATCTTGATCAGACCATGGTGCGTGGACCTTCAATCTTTTATGCATCCAGACTCAGGAGCTGACCCATGATGTGTTCTTCTATATGGTTGATCATAGCTGAATGTTTTGGATCATTTACATGCAGGTTGATCATGATGATCCGGAAGACTTGTCCTTGCTCAGGTTTGGGGCGCTCTGGGAGGCTGAGTTCTCCCATGATTCTCTTCTGATCTTCTCGACAGGAAGATCGCTGATCAGCTACAATGATTTGAGGAAAGAGAAGCCTCTGATCACCCCGGACATCACTGTCATGTCTGTGGGAACTGTGATAGCTTATGGTGCAGACATGGTTCATGATGTTGACTGGGAGGAGTATCTGAACAGCAACTGGGACCGGAACATCGTTGCTCAGGAGGCAGCAAAGTTCCCTCAGCTAAAGCACCAGGCATGTTTCCTTCCAGTCACTTATCAGTTTTCCCCCCTATTTTGGGGCTGACGCTGAGCTGAATGCTCTCTGTGCGTGTCTTATCTTTGTACATGGATGCAGCCTTACAACGATCAGAGCCCCCATAAGGTTACCTTTTTGGTTGACAAGCAAGATGCTCAGGAAGTAATGCATGCTCTGCCTCACAAGTTGCAGAAACGTGGGGTGAAGATCAATTTTTCCTTGTTATTAATATTGATGAAGCATTCGCCAGTTGAGCCTTGTTTTGAATTTTCTTCTTCTTTTTTCTGCGATCAGATACATGTAAAGATAATCTTCAGCTACGGTGTGGTTCTTGATGTGGTACCACAAGGTGCCGGAAAAGGGCAGGCTCTTCAATATTTGCTGGACAAGTTCAGTTCACAGGGGAAAGCACCAAACAATACTCTTGTTTGTGGTGACTCTGGAAATGATACAGAGTTATTCAGTGTCCCATCGATCCACGGCGTCATGGTTAGTGATACAGTGCACAATAATTTCTCGGTAAAGCTCCCTGCTAAAGTTCATCGCTGACAATTTTGCAAGGACTCGGTGACAACTGACAATGGCTCCTACTCTCCCATAACTCTGCATCTGCAATTTTATGGTCACCAATGCCCACTAACAAAACTTACCACAGCCTTTTGAAACCATGTCCAGGTCAGCAATGCCCAAGAGGAGGTGCTTCAGTGGTATGAAGAAAATGCAACCTATAATCCCAGGATAATTCATGCAACGAAAAGATGTGCTGCTGGTATCATGGAAGCTATCGAACACTTCAAACTTGGACCTAATGTTTCTGCTAGGGATCTTGAACTCCCTTATCCAAATTTAGACATCATCAAGCCTGCAGATGTGGTGGTGAAGTTCTATGTTCTCTATGAGAAGTGGCGGAGGGGCGAGGTTCAAAAGTCCTCACCAGTAATACAGTACTTGAAAAGCATTGCCGTAAGTACTTCCTTCATTTAATTTCTTAGAGGAATCTAGTTTAAGTTCGTTGGCATCTATTTTATTATCTATAATCTCTCTATGAAGTGAAGTAGAGAATTCAAGTGCAAAAAAGTAACTGTACATTTCACATCTGCATCTCTGTCACCTGATCAAATTGCACTAGTAATTTGTTGCCCAACAAAATGTATTTCTCCTGCCTCTTACTGTTTCCTTGAGCTTCCTACAAAGTTTAAACTGATCTGTTGTCCTTTGTTAGCATTTGAATGGAACAATTGTTCATCCTTCTGGATTGGAGCATTCTCTTCATGCATCCATTGATGCACTTAGTTCGTGCTACGGTGACAAACAAGGCAAGAAGTTCCGGGCATGGGTGGACAGTCTTGTTACATCACCGATGGGTACTAGTAGCTGGTTGGTTAAGTTTGACAACTGGGAAATGGAAGGTATGCTCTCATAACTCATCTCATGATGAACTAATTTTGTTAGTTATCGATTCCAGTTGTTATCACTTTGTTCAGCTAGCTTCCTACAATAATGTTTGCATCATGTCATGCTGTGAACTTTCATTTTCTATTATTGGCAATTTTGAAATTTATTTTATTGATTTACTTAAGCTTCAGTGATTGATATTCCTTTCATTTTCAGGTGATGCTCGGCACTGCTGCCGCACAACTGTTCAGCTGAATATGAATGTAAGTTCTTCCTATACTACTGAAATCCTTTAGCGTCCTGCAGTTACATGCATCTGTGTTCATCTAAAAGGTTTGTATAGCTTATGATCTTACTATTTGCTTCAACTGACAGTCTGAGACTCCTGAGGGCTTGGAGCTGGTACATATCCACAAGGCCTGGCTTGAAGGACATTCTGCAGGGAGTGAACACAAGTTCATCGTATAGATCATCTTTTCACCTGCAATGTGCACGTATGCCTTGCGATTATAATTTTCGCTTCAGGAGTTCAGATAGAATAGAATGTACTGCTACTGCCGCGCAGACGGTGGTTCCATGTGCTGTTCGTGAACTTGTTCTTCAACCTGGAAGCTCTAGAGCCGAACTGAAAAGCTAGTCGTTGCTATCAGCCATGTACACGCCAGGTGCACTTTTCATTTCGAGGAGCTAGGAGGTACAACTATACACAGTTCCTTGATATCATGTCATGGTAATCTACAACTATACACAGTTCCTTGTTAATCAGCTGTCATTGAACAGAGACACAAACTCTGCACCTTCAGTTCAGTTTCTCAGTGCCGTATTCTGAATCTGTTTTCTGCATAGTCCCGGGGCAGACAAACTGATAAAATCCTGGAACATTTTTTTATTACTGAAGAAAAGAAGACCGATATCACGGCAAACATGTGTGAGTCTATGGCACAAGGGCCGTACACTTTGCAGCTAAAACATGGACAAAATATAGAGGAAGCTCAACATTTGTGTCAGATAATTTTTTTTAGAGTCGACAGGCAAAACGCCCTGCCCCATTCCATGTGTCAGATAAATTTGACAATGCTTGAAAGCTGTTACTGTATTCATTATAGGTAACCCGAGAAAGTTGATGAATATTCGCAAAATAAATAAGTTGATGAAATCCTAGAAACTCATGGCTCTGTAGGGAACATCCAGAAGGGCGGACGCAGCGAGTAGGAAAATCCTCGAAGGGCCGCTGCACCTCCTCAGTCCCGCTCTCCAAGTCGATGACATGCAGAAAGCACTCGTTGGTTGCGAGGTGATTCAGAAAGTAGATGCAGTTGCCGGTGAGGCCATGCTCGGCGGCGGCAGCGCACGACGCCCCGAAGTTGGAGACCCCGATCCGATCCCCGCCGAGGAGGAACACCGTGTCACCACCGATCCCGTCGACCTTGCACCAAGCCGGCGCCGAGAAATCCATCCTGTACACGGCGACCTCGGCGATCTTGTCCACGTCGGGGCCGTCGAACAAGACGACGACCAGGAAGAGCTCGCCGCGGGACTCGACGAAGTAGCTCGACCGGAACGGGAAGCTCTCGGGAGTGTCGACCATGTCGACGTCGATCATCCCGAGGACCGGCTCGTCGGGATCGGCTGGGTCGAACTCCACGAATCCCAGCTCGTTCCCGGTGAACTCGTAGTAGACCTTGCCACCGACGGCGGCGATGCCGTTGCGCCGGGCCATGTGCCTCTCCACGGGCTGGTCCTCGACGTCGTACATGATGAGCTCGTAGCCGTGGCGCTCCCACTTGCTGCCGCCGACGGCGCAGAGCCAATACTCGAACTTGGACTTGTCCAGGTCGAATACCATCACGGCGCAGAAGCCGCTGCCGGGCTTGTCGGAGAGCACGCACTTGCAGTTCTTGGGGAAGTTCTCGGCCATGTACGGCAGCGGAATCCGCTCGCCGTCCTCCGGCCGCCACAGGAACGCGCGCAGCGTGAACGGGTGCAGCGCGAGCACCCACCCCTGCGGCGTCTCGAGGCAGCGGTGGTCCTGGAGCAGGCCGATGGTCGCGCTCGTCAGGGACCGCCCCGCCACGCTGTACTGCCACTGGGGCTCGTCGTAGTCGTACTTGCCGCCGATGTCGAGCTCCAGGAACGGCAGCGCCGCCGCCGGCGCAGCTGCCATGTCTCTCTCGATGGTGGAATTCGTCGGGTTCACGAGCGGAAAGCGCAACTCGAGAATCTAGTCGAGCAAGTCCAATCCAAGGCAGGCCGCTGCTTGTCGATTTGCCTCTGAAAGGACCCCGCGCCGTGCCTAAACAACCGCGCTTCCCCGGCAGGCCGGCATCGCGTCGGAGTCGAGATCCGAGTCGGCCTTCAACTTGCTCTGGCTCCGATTCGGTTTCCAGCACCAGGAAAAACCAGTTTCCAAGATGAAGGAATAGGAATCAAGGATCTGAAAGGAAGGGGAGTTTCTGATCACTTCCTCGGTCTTCCATTAAACCTGGCCTTCGTTTTTCTTGGGTAGCACTTGAACGGAGTGAGTGATCATTCACCCTTGTGGGACGGAGTGTTTGCACTTCGCATGCATCTAGCGACACGCTGAGTTCATGTTCATGTTCATGGTATGGCGACAAATGAGGCAACAATTTCCGGGCATGGTTGGACAGACTCGTTACATCACATTCATGCAGCTGGATGGTGAGGTTGAATCACTAGGAGATGGAAGGGTCGGTCCTCAGTACTCCTCACAAGATAAACCAATTGTGTCAGTTACTTGGCACCAGCAGAAGCTATCATTTTGTTCACATATTGCTGCACGACATATTCAATTGCAGTATGCCGATATTCATTTGTTTCTCTACCGCCTTGCATTTTCATGTTCATTAGCTGCTTTGGGCCACAAATCTTTTGCTGAATATGAAGGTGAGTTCTTCTGATTCTGCAAGAACCCTCTTTGTTCATTTGGAATTACGCCTAGAGAGCGCTAAACTATTCCTACATGATTTAACTCACGATCTCGTAACAATCATTTCTTGATGTACTTGGTGCTCCTGAACTGGTGAATGGTAGCCTGGACCTTCTTACTTGTTAGCTCTCACTGAAGAAAATTCAGGTGGCCTGAACATGAACTGAATCCCGTTTGGTGTCTCTTTCGGTTCAATTTCCTGTTAACTGAATTCAGTGGAACAAAATTAAGTTTCAAATAATTCATTCAGAACTAGAATATGTACATGTGGATTCTTAAAAGAACACAGGTAGCTGACGTCAGAGATGCCTGACATCATGAAATTCCAGGACGTCAACTGCTGAATATGATGGATTTCATTATCTCCATGGTTCTACAAGCTCAAGACCACAGCATGGATGTCAAATCGTCCATGGCGGCAGCCTACTACTAGCTACCTTGCCTACCTAGCTAGTAGCCATGCGCAATGCAAGCCTCCCAGAAGAGCCTGTTGCTCTCGTCTGCGTGACCGCCGGCGCCGGCAACCACCCCGCCGCCCTCCGCCGCCGGCGCGCAACGACGACCGCCGTCATCGCGCGCCGCCGCCGCCGCATCCTCGACCACCATCCGTCGCCACCACGGCACAGCCATCCAGCTGTCGACTTCAGCATCCTCACCTTCCACGGCCACGTAGTCTCCTTCACTGCCGTCGTCGCCGGTGGCGGTGGCACTGGCACCACCACCACCACCGCAGACGCCACTATTGCCACCGCCGCTGCAGGACTCGGCGTCATCCTCGTCTGTCACCGAGGGGTGGACGTGGACTCCTGCTGGTAGCAGGACCGCCGACACGGGGGTGCCGGACTCCGAGTCGCCGGTGGCTTCTTCTCGCGGCGCGGCGGTGGGCGGCGCCGGAGCGGGAGGAGGAGGACTGGAGGAGCGAGGATCCGGGATGGGTAGTATGGGCTGACGGTGCGTGCAGTCCATAGAGGAAGGGAAAGGAAAGACGACGGATCGGAGGTTGGCTGATGGTCTCCATCTGCAAACACGGTTCGGCTATATACGCACATGCACGGAAATGTTCGTCTTTTCGCTCTGAATTTTTAAACAAATAAAGTTTAAGCTTTTGGAATCCTAGTATAAAAAAGCTGTAGTACGGTTTTGGAGGCATGTGTCAACTGATGTGTAAAGCATACTAATATATAAGACCATTTAACTTTACGTGCATAATTGTATAATGGAAGTGGCTAAGGGTTGTACAAAACCTGCGGGGGAAAAAGAATCGTTTTTTTTCCAAGTTCGATAAATAGTCATTGCTTATTACAGATTGGCTAGCGCTGCAAGTTTTTTTTTTGGGTGGTACTGGCACCCAAAACTCAAGGAAGTACTGTATATATATATGCTTTAGATGAAAACAAGTACAGTGTAAACAGAAATACTCCATAACTAATTGGATATGTGCTTGGATTCCTATCAGCGTATACAGCCTGGTTGCTTTACATGTGTTCCACGATCTACTTACATTTTGTTTAAAAAAAGACACAAATAATGTTTTTCATAAAAAAATGACTAAAAAGCACAGCAGCGAATAAAGTATGCTAGTACTAAACTAGTACTCGGCATTGGAACGAGAAACATGAGTAGAGCGTGACGTGTCAGATAGAGATGACTCTTCAATCCTGCCACTGACCAGCAAGCGACTTTGCAAAAGCGGGCATGTTGTAAATTAAAAAAAAAAGAAATAAAAGAACGCTACTCCCTTTTTCCCTTTATATGCCGCGCGAAAAGCGAAAAAAAAGTACTAGTCAAGTTTCCTTTTTGTACTAGCCAAGCAAGCGGCGAAGTCGGTCATCTAGAGGCCGGCGCGGCGGCGCGGGTAGGGATACTTACTTGTCGTGTGCCAACCTTTGACTTTGCACACGTGTGGTTTCGCCTCCGTCCGTCGTCAGCGGCGGATTCCTCCGAGTCTCCGACGCCCTGCGTTTCGCGACTGCGCGTGGACGCCCTGCCTCTATGCCTTCTGCCATCTATCTAGAAGGCTACACGTTCTAGAAGCCCGATGAGATCGAGTCCGACGAGACGTGTGTGTCTCATCACGCATCAAACGCACGATGGAAACGTGGTGCGGCCACCGTACTACCGGAGAAAAGTCCGTGGCCGCCCGGCCTCTCGAGATCTCCCCCGCCGTGCGCCCACCTTTCTCACCAAGGCATGCCTCTCACGAAAGTCGAAACCAAACCCCCTCTTGATCCTCCGACTAGCAGGGCCGTCCCTACGGGCGTGCAAGCTGTGCGCTTGAACAGGGCCCCCAAGGGTGCAGGGCCTCTTAATTAATCAATCATGTAGTAGCACATAGTGATTGACTTGTTGTTTGCTCTAGAGAAATTAATATTGCATAGGGAGAAGTGTTACATGCCGAGAGGATGATGCTTGGCATCTAGGATCCTGTGATAAGACAGTACCAGCGAAACTTAAGTTGGCAACATATTGTGATGTGTAGTGCGAGAGTGTGCTAGTGAACAAATTGTAAGAAAACATTGACATGAGATATATTCAAATTGTTTACTGATAACTTTAATTTAACTAGATAGTTCACCGAGGAGGTGAGGATTTCAAGGCACATATTCACTCTGTTTGCATGCCTTGTCTCTGCTTAAGTGCACTTTAATTAAACAAATGATGATACAACTCACATAATAAGTTAAACGAAAAAATGATGGACCATAGAATCACTATTTAATTTTAATTTGTCCACAAGTTCCAATGGATTAATTTTGATATGGATCGAATCAACCTTCTATAGCAATATTTATCAAAAATAAATTAAACTGGAATGTTTATGGCTTTACTTATGCGTATTATTGTGCTAAATTCAACTGAATCTATAATTTTTTATCAAAAGAGCATAAATTTAAGCACAAATGTTTTGACCATTGTTTTGGCAGGGCCTAAATTTTTGCATGGTACAGGGCCTCCCAATTGTCAGGGACGGCCCTGGGTTTGGAGCATTTTTGTGCAGGTGGCCGGCGCTCGGTGAATTTTGTCAGACGGCGTCGCCTAGGGCACTGTCCACGACCTTGACTTGGCTGAGGTGGCCGCGCGAATGGATCCCTCGCACGCGGGGAAAGGAGGCCGCGGGAGGATTGGGGACGGAGGCGCGTCGCGAAGATATGTGCGGCGAGGGGCAGGGGATTCGCGTCCCGAATAGTTTAGGTTAGTTTTAGGGGAACTGTTGGAGTGCCTTCTTTTCAAATTTTTTCCTAAACAAGATATTGGGAGAAGTTTAAGGGTTCTCTTGGAGATGCTCTAAAGTGCCGCGTACGGAGGAGTCCTGGCGGGTGGTTTTTTGGAAAATTGTTCCACCTCCACCTTGATCCATCGGATGAGGGATCTGTGACTGTGATGAGAGTTTTCATAATTTGCACAGACCTCTTGGTTTCCACCTGATACGCTCCCTATCATAAAAGGCACAGTAACCTCCCTAAACTTTACTCCAAATTATGGCACATCCAAATTTCTCGGGTGCAATAATTTGCTGGTTGGTCCAAAAACTGTTATCCATTATGCTCTGGTTTGCCATTAATTCTATTTCAAATATCAAAGTTTTCACTTGTGCAAATAAGCTTGTAAAAACTCTACAGAAGTGCTAAAGAAACAGTGCGAGTTATCATTTTGAAAATGCAGGGAGGCAATCTATTGTACCTTGCAAAATAGCATGGACAGTTTGATCACCTGCTACATTGCAAGAATGCTTGAGGAAAATAGGAGGGAGAAATAGAGGTGGAGTGCTATTATAAGAATCCACAGTTCAGCTAAGTTATCAGGTATCTAATCGTATGATACCTGATCGTTGGATGTATTATTTAATGCAACCTCAGACTTGCGTCACATCTCTCAAAATATTTGCCGATAAAAAGATTCTAAGCTGCAAATGGCTTGAATTCATCCCACCCAAAATGGGCGAATGGATTCTCAATTGGTGTTGTTTGAATGACCAAATCCATGTGAACTCGAGTAACAGTGGAGTAGCATGCGCAGTGAGGTTTAAATCCATACTTCAGCAGTTCGGCTAAATTATCAACCGCAAAAGGAATTTTGGCTACAAAATTTTTGTACAGCAGTGAAGCGCTCCAACTGAGTTATCTACCACATATAACATTCTCAGCTCTCATCCGTGGTTTCACATCTCCATGGCGTCCTGCGCCATGTTCTGCAGGTCCTCTTCGGTTAGGAGCGTCTTCTTGCCACCACTCCCCGTCTTGTCATATGGCTGCGCCATCCTCCGGAGGAACTGTCGCAGAGAAAGTGTTAGCATCACTGTTCACTAAAAACGAAAACTTACAAGAAAAACAGGCCAGGTTTTGTCAGCCCTGGGGAAAATGATATGCCGAGATGCTAACAGATTCATAAACAGGGAAGGTGTTTTAGGGGAATTTCATGTGCACGGTAGAAAGGATTCAAATTGTGCAAGTGCAGTCTAGTTTCTGGAGTGCCATTGTAACAACATATCTTTACCAGCTAATTTGTTCTTTAAAACTCCTATATCACAGTTGCCTGATGATTCAAGCTTCAAACCACCAGTAATGGATACCAGAGCTGCAAAACATACCTCTCGAGCTATATGCAGAGCCATATCAGTGCTCAGGTTTAGGTGAGCATCATGCAAGTGTGACAGTATCCACCCAGGCAACTTAGACCGTTTATCATGCCGACTGTACCTGAAGTAAAAAAAAATACTATGGAATTTAGCAAATGTGAAATTTTGCATAAAACATTGTTACTGCATAGAAATGGGCAGAACAAGTGTCATTATGTCTCATGGAAGTATAGATGCAATTTTGATTGACCCCAGGCCTAAAATAACTACAACAAACCTATACGAAATGCACTTTCCACAGGACACAAGTATTAAAATGAACCAGTGATTATTAAGTAAACTTTGTTGGCAAAAACACAAAGATCAAATGTAGACTTTTTAGATGGAAACTCCAACTCCATGTATCATGTGCTTCCTAAGGATGCTACCTTGTGTCGACACTTTAATAAAAAGAATTTCAAACTAAAATTGCCTGTTTACATTGGACCACTACATCCAAATGCAAGAAAATGGAAACACATTTTTAGCAACATGCATATTAATAACCCGGTGAGTAACTGATACAACAAAGATTGCAGGCGGTTCGTCAACATAAAACAACCATACACTTGGCTTTCTCCATGCTCAGCTAAGCTAAATTCAATAACTCAAAATGCAGTAATCAAAGTACCTCTTGTCAGCAAATATCATCATCCCATAGTCAGCTTTAGAGCGAATCACACGGCCAACACACTGGGCTGCTTGCCTCTGACATTCAAGAGATTTCAATAAATTTTGTTAGAAATATATTTAAAAAAAAGGTGCTGTCAAAAGGCACCCTTTGTCCTGACAGAAATAGTGCTATTACCAAAGCATCAAATGTCAGGAAGTCACCCTCCTTTATCTGAAAAGTTTCTCTTAGATACTCCAACCTAGCAAGCAATATCCTGCAAATCATATACAGCCAAACAAAGGCGGTCATTATTTAATGATGAAAGTACAAAAGATTGCAACTTAGTGACATTGTCGAGTTGCTATAGCTAATAATTAGAAAGTGTTTACATGCATGCTTATAGGCATGAAGTGATGGTAGCTTGGCACCAATATCGAGGGATGCAAAAGATTGAACTTAGATGCAAACAAAACTAACCGGCTGAGTGTGTACTGGAAAGGAACACCAAACATGATCACAAGTCTGCCATAGTGTCGGTCAAAATCAATACCTTCAGCAACTTTGCCCCTGCATTGAGTCAAGTTTAAGAAAGAGTGCATCTATATTCCAAAATTGGGATGGTAACATTTTTTCTAATCTATGCTACATCTTATATTGTCTTGATACTGATATTAAACATGAAAAATAGTAATTTTTGAAGATAGCTTTCTGATTGGAAAAAAAAAAGTGCGAACCGACCTGGCAACAGAGAAGAAAACAGCACCTCTTCCGCAGTCACACGCCTTTCTGTAGTTATCAAGAGCCAAAGTTGTCTCGACGACATCTGGGGTTTCGATGAATACTAATTTATGTTGCATGATGTCCTGCGAAATTGTAACAGCAGGTTTCAATTCTTGGGAACTAACGCACACAAATCTTAGTTGGTATGAAATAGAAAAATGCAAAATCATACTTGAGAAGAAAGGAAGTATGATCTAAGAAAAAAAAGTAAAATTTTTTTGAAGGGTTTGGGATGCATTGAGTTCGCCATGTGGAAGCTACAATTTCATGTCATTTTTAAAAATTATATAAAACAAATGACTATCATATCTTTGTGCATAAGAAAAGTTAACACAAGTGACTAATATATCTTTTTAGAAAGCAAAGTTGCACATATGTTAAGATATTCTATGTCCAAAGTCTTCATACTTAAGCAACAACATACAGTTCCTTATGCAAGTTGCTGGTGTAGTAAATAATTACATAGTTACAGATCAATACTTCTATGTCTTGATAACCCAGGTGACCACGTCAATGGATAACTCAACTCTTATATCAAAACATAGCAGCATGGAAAATCCAGAACATGGTTTGGAAATATGGCATCAGATGCTTATAAACCATTTCATATTTTTACTATAATTGATGTTCTAGAGGAACTGTGTGATAGTAAATTTATAAACTTGCTGAACTGCATATGGTGACACAATTAGAGTCATTGCCAGTTACTGCAGTATACTTTTTATCTGAATTGTAGAAACTCTATCAAAGAACAATGTCAGGTGAAAGAAAAAACCTGCAGAATTCCCATTTCGTGCCAGCTGTTGACAATGCCATCCATATAGGAATAACTGACAAAAAAGCAAACAATGCCATCTGGAACAGCAGAAGCCATTTCCAACAAGAGGCGGCCATAATTCCTCACCACACCAGGATCGCTGCGCATATCAAACTTTGTACTCACAGGTAGCTGATCACTGAAAATGATGGAAATGATTAAAATTTACACAAAGATTTAGTAAAATGCAATTTAGTAACAACTAAAACAGTCCTATAAGGCTAACATAATCGTCATAAGATTCTCTGGAATTCTACCAAAAGTAAGAGTATGTTGAAAATGCAAGCATTTAAACAATCAGACATGCTGTATAACATTTTAACATATCAACTATGAAGTTAAAAGTGGGACAAGTACATACCTTCCTCGAGTCAAGACCATGGGACAAATACAATCCCTTGTTAAAGACATTGTGAAACTTCTGCTTATAACAGGATTAAAATTCAAAAGACGAGGATAAAGATCAATTGGGCTGAGAGTTCCAGAAGTAATCACAACTGTTTCAAAACGATCAAAAACAGGTCTTATTGCGAGTGAAGCATCATGGCAACTCAGCTGGAACACATAAAACCTCATCAGCACATTAGTGAAGCAGTGTGGTTACAATGACATAATGATCAAGAGGATTAGGATGGGTACCTGAATCACAGGATCACGTATGTCAGGCATTCTATCATCATATGGTTCTATTATTATGGAAAAGCCTCGTGTGTAAGTTCCAATCAATGTGGCAAAGTCACAGATGGTCTGAATGTGCATGAACTCGTCTGTATCAGTTATCTCTAATGTCATCATTAGTGAGTGTAGCCGGTCATAACAAAACCTCAGCATTTTCTGATCGATTCCAGCCGAGGAATGGATCGAGGCAACAAAGGCAATGGGCATTTCATTCTCAACATTTTCTGTTTCCAGCCGTCCATCAAGGAATCTCACAAGCCGACGCAAGACAGCAAGAAAATGCTCGGCTCTCCTTATGTTTCCAGGAACAGCTTCCCTCAGAATGTCATCAGGCAAAGCCGGATTTGCAAGCCAAGCATCGGATACTTCATCACAAGAAGCATATTATTGTGAGCTGTCTGCGGAAGTTCATAACTGACAGTGCATAATGCAGAAAATATTGAGAAAAAGGAATACTCACTTGGTAGATTTCCCCTCTGTGCTAGCCCATCCACAAGTCTATTGTACTCAGCACGAAGCCTATTGGCATCGGTGGCCTTGAACCTTCCTACCAAATAAAGCAGTTAGCAACCAAGCCTCAATTACCTATCACATAGTTGGATACTTTTAAAGAGAGAAAATGTATTGTTCAGTACTGTACTAATTACTGAACCGGAGCTTCTCCAACAATTGAGAATAGTACCTGTCAATCTCTTGCGAGATACGCCGCAGATTCCGCTCAGCACCTTCCAGCGTCTGCTTGCGAATGCTGACGCTCAGCGCCTCGATGCAGACATTGTCGATATTGTGAGCCTCATCGAACACGACCACACATTCCTTCTGCATCTCCCTTGACACAATGCTGGCCACCTTGGGGTCGAGCAGGTACTGGTAGCTGTACACCACAACATTGGCGTACTTGACCATCTGCCTGGCCAGGAAGTAGGGGCAGACCCGCCGCTGCCTCCCGAGCGCGCGGAGGTCAGCGAGGGTGTACACCCCGGGCGGCATGAGGGATGAGAGGTCTCCGGCGGCGGCGGCGCGGTCGAACGACTCGTAGAACTCGCAGAGCGGCGTGGACTCCGGGTCGGACGCGGCCTTCTCGCGGACCCAGGAGGCCGTGAGGCGGCGGCACGCGGTGTCGACGGAGTCCCGGGCCGCGGCGGCGGACGCCTGCGGGTGGACGCAGAGGTTCTTGCGGGAGGAGAGGCCGAGCGCGAGGAGGGATCGGGAGGCGGCGGGGGGCAGGTGGGCGAACAGGAGGCGGAGCTCGGCGAGGGTCTTCTCCATCTCGTGCACGGTTCGCGTGCAGTAGATGAGGCGGAGCGGGCGGGACGGGTTGGCGAGGGAGTAGGAGGTGATGAGGGAGATGAGCGCCGCCGTCTTGCCGGTGCCCGTGGGCATCTCGAGCAGCGCGTGCCCCCGCGCGTCGAGGGCGCGCTTGAGCTCCCCCATGTACGCGTGCTGCTCTGGGTAGATCGCCGCGTACGGGAAGTGCACCGGCATGCCATCCAAGTCGAACCGCATCGTGGCGGCGAGGAGAGGGCCGCGCGCGTGGGCAGCTGGGGTTGGGAGGGTCGGTCTCGCCGAAACGGTTGCCCTCGCCGCCGCCGCCGCGGGGAGGAGAGCACTGGAACTGGAATGCCCGCGTGCCGGGTGCGCGGAGGAAGAGTCCGTGGGGAAGAAGAGGGAGGAGGTGGGCCTTGTGATAGTGGGCTTGGGCTGGGCCGGCTACAGCGGCATTTATCATTAAACGCATACCAAACGTCGTAAGGTTACGCAGGTGGACCCACCCATCTCCAGAAAGGTGCGGAAGAGATAAATAAACATCACCATATCTGTATCTCTACCTAATATTAAAACAAAGATGGCTTCTGCTCTCAATTTTCGTACGTCAGCCTCTGATCGCGGTGAAAAAAACACGGAAACCGGTCTTTCTGAAGTGAAAAATCCGGAGTCCAAGCGGTCCACGAGAAGAACCGGAGTCCGAGTGAAGGTCTCCCGCGGCGGACGCGGGATTGGTGCGTCACGCGAATGAAACCGAAAGAAAAACCAGAGTTTTTTTTTACAACAAAGGAAAACCAGAGTTGAGTAATTCTCAAAAAAAAACCAGAGTTGAGTCCGACTGGGTGGGTCACGTGAACAAAACAGGAAAATTCCAAAAGCTCTTGTACGCTATGGTACTTGCACCTAGAAACATATCAACGTCTACGACTATTGCGTATACGCTATGTTTAGACAATAACAGTGTATGTGAAGCAGGACTATATGTGAAATGTGGTCACTTTATATTGTGTAACATTGTTACCAATCTATTTTTCTCTCAAACATATCTATAAATAACTGTAATGACCCTGGTTTTCAAAAGGGAAAACCCGTCAACCTGCTCTCGTGATAGTCCCTGGATCAGTCGCTATCACGCACAGACATCCATCACAAATAAATATCACGTCCATACAACGAAATTATGCATCAAAGTATTATTATTATTATTACATGTCCTGAATAAAGGAGTACATCATTACACGCCTCTTGGCGGAATAACATGAATAAAAGCCTACGCAGCGGTAGCTAGCTTCCAGAAGGTGTCTCCATCTTTATTCTTCACTCCCACAGGCATCCTTGAGCGAAGCGACGTGCCCCTCAGTCGTACCATCCGTCGGCGTTGTTGTCGAAGTCTGACTCGTACCCTGCAAGCTCACGGGCTATCCCCAAGGATTGGGATAGGTCCACGTCACCAACCGTATGCAAGTTTTAAGTGGCATACTTCTAAAGGCAAAGAAAGGAACAAGGTAGAGGCTGGGTTTCCTAAGCAGCAACAACAACAATATAAAGAGTAATATCTCTTATTCCCACAAATTCCCATATCACTCATCCACAAACGGTTACACCTGGTCACCCAGATCACCGTCACCAGAACCTATCTCCATCTAGGGTCGGTGCGAGAACTCCCACTCCTCGCACCTCAATGATTGTACCCGGATCCGCGAGGCAGAGGGAGCAACTCCCCTCTCCCCGAGTACAACCACGGCTCACCATACACTCACATCCTATAAGGGGGAGGTAGAAATTCCAAAACGTAAGAGTCAGAGTAAACAACGGGCATGTCCATGACCGAGGACGCGACTATACGTATAGATCTAAACTCTGCAGAGCGTGTACACCAGTACCCAACTCGGAATAGCACCCGGACAGTGTACGGCCGACCGAGCCTACCCAACCGAACGAACACCTAGGAGTTACGATTCCATCCTGCATCCGGGTCTCGATGCGGTCCCTCGCAAAGGACCACCCCAGAACTGTAAACATGCCCCCGTGTGGCCACACGGGGAGCACCGCAAAGGGAAAGGAACTTCACCCGATACCCTCTCGCTGATACCCTCTATCCTACTAGCAGGTATGGTATCGCACTTGCTAGGGTCGAACCGGTCCTATCCTCACTCTCGGCGAGGTGGTGTATACGAAAGTCCCGTGTAACAAAGCGACCCACTCGGTTTCAGACCGGGGCGAGCTCCTATCCTCCAAGTCATCACAAAAACCCCAACACCTGTGCTCCTAAAATCGTGTACCCACCATAGGTACCAAATGGGGATCGCCCGAGAAGACGAACCCTGGCCCCCGATCCCGGATCGAGCTCACCCCCGCCAAGTCACCCAAAAACACCTTCTCCTGCCAGTTTTTCCCCACACACGCCAAGAACACTACCACATAATCCCAACACATGCACAGCGAAGCTCAGCGTATAATCACGCATAAATATAGTAGTAGTAGTAGGTCAATCAAGGACAAGGTAAATAAAAGAGGCATTGCAAGGTTTCATCATATCCATCATCATGCATAAGCGCTAGCAGTTCTAATTGCAATGCCTAATGGGCATTCAAAGTAGGTCGGGCGTGAACCTGGGAGCGGGTAGTCGTCGTAGCCGAGGTCGTCGTCGTAGCCGAGGTCGTCGTCGTAGTCCTGGTTCAGCTCTCCGGCTCCGGCTGCTCCTAGAATCGTAATTAAATAAATAAACTCGGCGGCTAATGCAATAACTCCAAGAGGAAAAGCAAATAAGACCCAAAAAGGAGGCAAACTCTAGCCTAGCGCGGAGTTTGAGATTTTAGGAAAAAGTTTTGTATTTTTCGGAGTTAAAACAGATTTATTATGAATTTTCTAAAGGAAAATACATTTCTGAAATTAAAATATGTATACACAATAGCACAGACTTTAGGCTAGCTATAAACCGGCTTTAGCTGACTCAAACTGGGCTTTAAACCAGCTACAGGCCAGCTCTTAGTGCGCACGTGGCAGCCACGCAGGTGGCTTTAAGCCAGCGGCAGCTGACGTGGCCGGCCGACGCGGCGGCCACGCGGCGCGGTGCACCGGATCCGCGCCGGGTGTTTCTGCGGCTAAGAGTAGCGCGGCTCGGCGTGTGGCACGGCTGCGAGTGGCCGGCCGCACGGGATCCCTCCCGGATCCTCCGCGGTGCGTTGCTGGTGTGGGCGAGGGTGTGTCACAAAAACCCCTGGTGTTTTGGGCGCGGCCCGGAAGTGTTCGGCGAAAGGCCCCACCGGAGCAGCGGTGCGGAAAAGGGCTCGCCGGCGGCGAGGTGTGTCCGGGAAAGCCATCAAGCGACAGAGTGTGGTCGAGGAGCACCAGGGGCTCTTGCTTGTGCACAAAAGGGACGGCCTTGGCCGGGGTTAGGCGCGACGGCGGCAAGACAAGGGTCGGCGGCGACGCGGCTCTGCAGAAAAGGTCACCGACGTGCAAACGATCGCCGTGGTTCCGTCCTTGCATCGCAAGGTGGCAGCCTAGGTTCGCGAGGTGCTCGTGCAGCCATCCGGTGCTCCGGCGCGGCACGGAGGAGTGGATGGCGGATGGAAAACGCGCAGCGGCGCGGAGCGGGTCACGCGCAGGCATCGGTGAGGGCAACCCGATGACGGCGGCGCGGAACGGCTCGCGCAAATGCCGGTGTGCAAAAAGGTCGCCGCGTGCGTGCGTGGGTGCGCGCACAGGCTGGCGCAATGCCGGGCCAGCCAAAGGCCGGGCCTTTCCTTTCTGTGCGCATGCGCGCGAGCGCGCGAGCTCTCGGCTCGACCACGGCGCAGGGATGGAACGGCGAGGTGGCGGGACGGTGACGTGCACGGCCAAAGATCAAGGAAGGAAGCGGAGGTGAGCGCGCGGCGTCGAAGGCAGCGGCACCTGCAAACGATAGGCACGGTTCGAAGACCGGCATCAGGACGACGGCGTTCAGCGCGGCGGCGTGGCGCAAGCAGGCACGACTCGTGCTCGTTCCTCCTCGGCGCGAAGGCCGGGCCCACAGCAGAGAGGAAGGAGAGCACTGCCTCACCTCGGTGACCACGGGTCGAAGTGTAGTGCGTCGGGGAAGAGCGTGGAGCAGGGTCGACGACAGAGCAGGAAGCAGACGGCGCGGTCCTTGGCTTCACGGCGAACAGGAGCTCCGCGGGCGGCCTCCGGCTTGACGGCGGCGACGGCGACCCCACGGACGGTCTCCCTGCCTTCTTCTCCCCCTTCCCCCCTTCTTCTTCTCTGGTGACACAGCGGACGGTGAGGTTTGGGGAAAACCCCAAGGCGGCTAGGGTTGGGAGAGATTGGGGCTGCGGCGGTGGCTTTTATAGAGCCTAGGCGAGGCCATGGGGGGTGCGTGGACGGCTAGGATGCGACGGGGGCGCGTGGACGGCATCCCTGCGGCGGCCATTGGAGGTCCCCCCCGAGCTCGGCTGCTTTGGGTGCCTGCGTAAGCAAAAGGGGAAAAGGAGGGAGACGCAGCTGGCGCTCGGGCCCCACACGACGGCGTCACGGCGTCGGGGTAGGTGGTAGACGGGCCGGTGGCTTGTGTGGGCTGCGAAGTGCTGGGCCGTGGGAAAGGAAGGTGGACCGGTGCGCGACTGAGAGAGTTGAGGGGCCACAGGTAGACTTCGCCGGTGTAGGTTCGGCCCAGACCAGCTAAGAAAGCTTTCCTATTTTCCTAAACTCCTCAACCCTATTCCTTTTAGATTCAAATTTGAATTTAGAATTCAAATTTGATTCTCGCACAATTAAAATCCAAATAAAAGCCAATGAACTCCAAAGTTCTCACACTAGCATTTTATATTTCCTAGAATTTTTAATTAACTCAAAAATAATTCTAGGAATTTAGGAGAGAAAAAGAAGACATCCTTAATCATTATTAGCAAGCACTCCAATAATCCACCAAAAATTTGTAAATCCTCATTTTCATAACTAAACATTCCGTAATAAAATTGCGGGATGTTACAATAACAAAGGTAGAAATTTAATAAGTATTTGATCCAAGAAATAATTAAGTCAAAATTATTTCTAGCAAACGTGTTGGCATTCAATAAGTGAAAAAATTCTATGTGATTAAAAAGCAAGAGATGTTAAAGTGCCATCGTTTATTCTAACTGTCGTCATTGTTTGCAAAAAAAGTTCCTCACATTTTTTATAATAAATTCACATGTCATTGACAGGTGAGTCCTTAAAGCAACAATACATTAACGTTTGATGTGTCATATGCTGTCGATATTTAGAGTTATTATGTTGGGTGTGTGGGGCAGTAGGTGTGATGATGCGGTCGGGAAAGACGCTATGGCAGATGACGAGGGTACGGTCGGGGTGGTACAGGTGTGATGGTGTGGCCGGGAAGGCGGGGATGGTGCTGCGGCGCGGGGCGGGGGGAGGACAACAGCGAGGTTACGAGGCATGGATGATGACGAGTGAGGTCGGGGTGTGGCGCCTAAGCGATGGGAGTGACGGTACGACTGGGGAAGGCAAGGTCGGGAACACGACAATGAGGTTCGGGAGGCATGGACAACAACGAGCGAGGTTAGGGTGGCCCGGTTGTGATAGGGACAATGGTGAGGTCGAGGAGGTGCGAAGGTGGTGGGGTGACAGCGCAGTCGTGGCGCACGATGGCGGGAGAGGTTGTCAGGGTGGCGCGGGCGTGACGGTGAGGTCGATGAGGCGGGATGATGGGAAGCGCAGACAACAGTTGACGAGGTCAGGGTACATGCACGTGGAAATGACAATGCAGTTAGGGAAGGCGAGATCAGGCATACGTCAGTGAGGCATGACAGATGACGGTAAGGCTCGGATGATGGAAGGCGAGGTCAGGTGACACGGGCACGACAGGAATGGCGATGAGGTCGGAGAGTTGCGGGGCCGCAAGATGACAATGCGGTCGGGGCGGATGACGGTGAGGCGAATAATGTTTTCTCCCGTTGCAACGCACGGGCATAGTTGCTAGTAACATATATATAGATACATTCTATTAAAAATCATTAACTTTATTTTTCTCTTCATGCAAAGTATTCACATCATCTTCGAGTAATTCTTTTCTTCATGCAAGTTATCCATATTATCTCTCATTAACTAAGAATCATTACATAAATTAGTTGTTTAGTTTCTTTAACTCTCTCAAAAGTTATCACTTCGTACCCACCTGAAATTCAACTGACAAGTATTTAGCTTAATAAGAGGATGAACATGCAAGCAAGCAACTGATAAGATTTTTTAATAGTTTATCAAAAAACTTCCTTAAATAGCACAGTAACATGCGAGAAATCATCTAGTTTAATATACATATGTATCCAATTACAACAGGTCCAAACACCATGTAGAACCATCACATCAAAACTAAAATCCTCAATTAATTAACAAGCGTGTCAAAAACGTCGCACAACGAAAAGATGAGCATAAAAAATGGCTTAACTAAACTTGACTCACAAATTTGTGCATTGCTGCAATGAGCATTGCAAAACCTGGCCGTTCACAAGTGTCTTCATCAATGTCGGCCAAATCAAACTCACGATTCGTCTTGCATGCATAATTGGTTAGTTTACGCAAAAAATCACTATGGTTACGGCGCAACTATGAAATCAAACCGTAATTATAACTTCACCATCATAAAAGAATACCCTGAAAATAAAATCATCATTGTTGAGTTAATTATGAATAGAAATATTAGTCTACCTAGCTAGAATAAGAGTATTTATATCAGGAGTTTCACAAAGACACTCACTCCTAAAAGTAAAATGAAATAATCGATGCTTAGTTAACATTAGAATCACCAGGAGTAAAGAAAACAAATACATAATCATACCTTATTGATTTTAGGTGTGATAAAGATATAATGATGACGTTGAAATATACTTGAGCCCTCATATGCCACATTTCCATGATCTATTGCCAAATATCGACTTTTATCTCTTCCAAGCACAAAAACCTCTTCAGTAAACTTCAGCTTACTAGTAAATGAGGGTATCTAAACAAGCAAGATTGTAATGTTTGTCATAATGCAGCAAGTTAGCAACTACTATAGTCTCAGTCTTATCATCAAATGAACTCAGATCTGCTAATTAGTTTTTAAACATATGATGCTTATACTACCACTGTAATACTTCACTTTTAGTTTTTTACAATCACATTATCAAGTTATTTACCTCCCAATTCAATTTAATAACTTAGTCTATTTTCAAATAGATGGCACATCCTCCAAATGTTTTCTCAAACGATCTAGATCGATGGATCAGCAGAGAGTTTGTAGGGTCTGTTGTCCTTGTTGAGCTGAGACCCAAGAACCATGTTAAAGTCTTTGCCTAGTGGCAAGTGGCAACTGATCGATAAAATTCCTCTAACTGATAATGAGAAATACCTTCAAAGGTAGGAGGAAAGTAAAAATATAACTATTCATCTGGTTCCATTATAAAAGATGTCAATGGTCACATTTGGATACTGACAGTTGCCCACGTTATGGGTCTAGCTTTCAATGCTACCCTGGCTCAAATAGATTATGAGATTTGCTTCTTCTATCCATACCGAGAGGAAAATTCGCAAACTACTGCAACGCACGCCACTACATACCTTCTATTGCCCAAAACTAGCAAGTTGGCCCGCGCTAATAGCGCGGCTAGATTTGATAAATTATATTTTTTTAAATACTATGTTAACATTGTATACCTTAAGTTGTTATTCATCCTTTTGAAATCACTAACACAGATGTAGATCTTGGAGTTCGAAATTCAGAACTAGTATTGATACACTCGAATTCTGCTATTTGGATGGTGTTTTAATTGGTGGATGGAAACTGATCTAACAACGAATGTCATTCGACGCTCCGCTGCACTACTGCAAACAATGTCAACCGTTTGGACTTTCATATTGGACTAAAATTATTGTTCATCCTCTCATCACTTAGTCTCCGCCTGAACCGATAGAGCCTCTCGCTTCTCCACTCTCGATGGTCGAACTCTACCTTGTTGATTCGCGGGTTTGAGCTTGGCTCAGGTGTGTTGACCTCACGTAGAGTCTGGGTGCTCCACTTCCCGATGCGCAGATCCAACTCGATCCTTTGGTGAGCTTGTTGTACCTGGTGGTTGTGCTGGTTATCGGTATAGGAGACCTTGAAGCTTCCTCTAGATCTGGGGTGAGCTCAAGCAACAGCAGTGTAGACCCCCTCTCTTTCGATCTGGATGCACCCCCTTCTTCCTCCCATCTAATGTTACCTTAATTCTTTCTCCCATATGAAAGTCCCTTCTTCCTCACGATCGGCAGCCGACAACCTTTCTTTTTGTTCTTCCGGCTCACCGGTGGCCCCTTCTTCGTTGATGGTGCATGGCGGTCGGTTCTCTCTCTCCTAAGTTGAGATCCTGATAAATACATATGAGGTTTTTTTATATACATATTTTATTATGTCCTCTAGGACATATATTTATTACTTGAAATGCTATCTTCTTGGTCGTTATCGAATATACATTATGTCTTCTAAAATGATAATATTATGTTTGACAATACCTATATAACTTCCATGGTAATTACTGATCTTCAATAGTAGGTGCCATTATTCATTGTGCACATACTTGTGTTCATCATCGTGTTCATTGTGATGTTTGGTTCTTCACTCATCACATACCAATCTATTTCCAAAAGATTAGAAAATATACGACAAATCAACTTGATCTCATCACTTCCGTTCTTGCTTATAGATATGTGCGGTCAAGAAATTGTCTATCTTTAGTTACTGTAGAGGACCTCATGTCACTAACAGGTGGCATATTCACAACCAAGCCCATGTTCTAGGGACACAAAGTCCCTCTATTGCAGAGGAGGCTTATCCTACATAATGACATCATGCTGATCATTCATTTTATCTCCTTCATGTTTATTGTGCAAAATACTTCCTCCCATCCAACGATACCTTCTTCCTCCCATCTGAAAGTCTCTTCTTCCTTACGACCTGCGGTTGACGCCCCTTTCTTTTTCTTCTTCCTACTCACCGGTGGCCCTTCGTTGATGGTGCATGGTGGCCGGTTCTCCCTCTCTTAACTTGTGATCCTGATAAATACATATTATGTTTCTTATATATACATATTGTATCATGTCTCCTAGAATATATATTTATTGCTTGAAACGTTATCTCTTTGGTCGTTGTTGAATATACCTTATGTCTTCTAAAATGAAACCATTATGTTTGACAATACCTTTATAACTTTCATGATAACTACTGATCTTCAATAGTAGGTGTCACTATTCATTGTGTGCATACTTGTGTCCATCACGTGTTCATTGTGTTGTTTAGTTCTTCACACATCACATACCAATCTAATTCCAAAAATTTCCAAAAGATATACGACAAACCAACTTGATCTCATCACTTCCATTATTGTTTGGAAGGTTACTATGCTTATAGATATGTGCGGTCGGGAAATTGTTCCTCTTTAGTTACTGCAGAGGACCTCATATCACTAACAGCTGGCCTATTCGCAAGCAAACTCGTGTTCTAGGGACTTCTATTTAGGATAAGTCTGCTCTGCAGTTAGTGACATCATGCTGATCATTCAATTTATCTCTTCATGTATATTGTGCAAGATAGATATTTACATTGGGCAGATTAGATTTCTCAGCACACATCATGCTAGTTTCTCAGTTGTATCACAAGATTTGTCCATATCAAATACTTTTGTTTTCTCTTGTTGTCCTCCCCATTTTGTCAACCTTGCACCTTCTTTTTTTTAGCATTTTGTCAATTTGTTGTAGCCATTTATGACTACCTGCTTTGTCCACCATTGTTGTCTGCTACCTCAGTTTTTTTCTGACCAAAGCAGTCGTATCGCATTGGTTGCTATCCAGGAAGCCATTGTCTCACTTTTGTGTCGTCATTGTCTCCAAACCCCATATGGTCAACACCAAACCGTACTTAACATCTTCTTTGTCAAATTACTGCTATGCAAACCTACATGCGTTGCTCATCAAATCTTTCTTATCTTATCATCTTCTGTGGCATCTGATTTTTTTCTCTCCATCACGATTGTAGGTTTGTATGTGTGAGAATCAAGTATTTCATCACTCATGTTGTATTTTTCACTGCTTATCTCAAAAAAACCCTAAGAGATTTAGATCATGCTTGGTACGCTTGTTGCTGCTTTCTCGCCTTGTATGTTTGCCTCGTGATGCTAGGCAAAGCAAGGTGAGCTCCCATGGGAGCGCTTGCTTTTCTTGTTGTTGCTCACCTTGTATCTCGATCCAATAGTGTCATAGACGCTCGATCGATAGCAGCGGAGGTCCATCTGGCCATGGTGTAGGTCAATCCAATAGCAGTGGAGGTCAAATCGACGACATCGGAGATCCAATTGACAGCAGCGGAGGTCGATTCAGCGGCTGAAGAGTTTGATCCCGCGGTGGCATAGCTTGATTTGGTTCTCTTGCACCTGGATTTTATGACGATAGAGCTTGTTTCGACAGATACGGTGTTGATTCGACAGTCTCCTGTGCTGTAGGGATTTTGTAGCTTGATCCAGCACGTCGTAGCTCGATTTGGCAGCAACGAAGGTCGATCAGGCTGCGGTGGAGGTCAATGCGAAAGCAATGAAGGTCGAATTGATAGTGGAGGTCGATTAAGTGGCTAAAAAGTTTGATTCCGAAATGTAGAGCTTAATTTGGTTCTGGTGTGCCTGGATTTGACGACGGTGCAACACATTTTGGCAGTTGCGGAGTCGATTCGACAATCTCCTGCACTGGCAAAGATTTTTTTACTGAGTCGTGCAAGCTTGTCGGGCAAATAGGCGAGCGAGGCGAGCCGTCGGCAACCGTACCAAGTGTGCCCTTCATCCTAACTCCCCTATCATATTCTAAACAATATACTTAATTCATTAATTCAAGTTAGAGTTGTATTTATATATATTTATAATATATTACATAAAAAATGTATACAAAGTATAATTTCCAATAAGATCGAGAGGTACATATGGAATTTTGAAGATTAAATATTCCATCTTTGGTTTTAAATTTTTGTTCCAATGTGGAGGGTGAGGTGGACTTTTTTAACTCAGGGAACTCCATCCGTACATCAGAGTCTTTGTTTTTTTATAATTCTGAATTTGTCTTTTTTTAATGTAGTTTTTTTTGCATTAATCTATATTTTCAGATCTTCATTAAATCCAAGGGTAGATATTCTTCTTTTATTGGATTAACGTGAGAATTTCTGGACCTTCTCGACGAACGTGCCAAATTTATACAAAGTATAACTTCTGATAAGGTCGAGAGGTACATATGGAATTTTGAAGATTAAACTTTTCATCTTTAGTTTTAATTTTTTTTCCAATGTGGAGGGTCAGGTGGACTTTTTTTGAACTCAGGGAACTCCATCTGTACATTAGAGTCTTTGTTTTCTTTTTATAATTATGAATTTGTCTTTTTTAATGTAGTTTTTTTATTAATCTAGACCGTCAGATCTTCATAAAATCCAATGGTCCATATTTTTCTTTTTTTTGGATTAACGTGAGAATTTCTAGACCCTCTCGGCGAACGTGGTGGCTTCTTTTAACACTCAAGTATTAAGATAATAGATCCCCCAAATCCATTAGAAAGGGTTGCTATGCTATCTTGGCTGCCAAATCGGTATCGGACAACAGTAACTAGGGAGGCATCGTGGCTAGGACGAGTGATAAGATCTGTGTCTTCTGCAAATCCTTTTGGCTTCACTATGAGGCTTACAGAGGTGAATATAACATTAGAACAGGGCTCCTCTGGCGCGCTGCTGTTGAATGGGTTTGGGGAGTATGTGACAGCTCTTCGTGGAGGATATGGCATTGGCTTCTCATACTCCATTGCTTTCTTGGATCTTAGGGATAGGGTTGGAGTAAGCACAAATAAACTATTGCATTCACATTCGCCACTTGTTGAGCATCTTGTAATTTCTTTGTTTTTTTATTCTGTATGTGCAGTGATGGTGGAGTGATCTGTTGTGCCAGTGTGCCCCCACCTCATTAGTCATTACTGCTGACCTTCAGCTCCACCCCACTTCCTCGAGCATTAGTGTTCTTAGCTGTCATCATACCTCTCCCGTGCAATGAATTCTCACGTCTTGAACCTTTATGAAGTAATTGCTCGGCTACTGGATCTGTTATCATTTTGGCTCTGTTTGAGTTTAACTCATGTATGTTGTCTTTTATCCATTAGTTGGACCATGCAACTTCTATTAATGCTATTTATCAGGTACCATGAGCAGAAGTTTGTAATAATCCATTGGTTGGAGCAAGCAAACCTTTGTTAATTGCTAGTTGTGTAAGACTCTTATTTATGTTGTTTCGTGATTCTTTTTTTGTTCTAGAAACCATGAGAAGTCTCTTCCAAGTTGGATTGAAGAAAAGTTTTACATGCCGTAATCAGGAGCTGTATAATCAGAATTGCATATGCATTTGTCTGGCACTTCACCTTCACTGTAACCAGTTGAAAGTGCATCTAGGTCCCTAAGTGGATTTTGGTGAATTAAAGATCTAAGTGTGCATTTATGTGCTATATGGAAAGATCTTAGGCCGCTAGCTCAAGTATGGATGTGCTAAGACATTGGTCAAAGTTGAAAGCCCTCAAGTAGAAATTGATCAAGTACGGCAAGATCGAAGACTTTCAAGCTCAAGAGATTGACAAGGTGTTTTTATTTATCTTGAGTATAGGTATGTCGTACTATCAAGAGGGATGCAACTTTCGCTTTATGACAAAGTCAAGTGCTCTTAGAAAACCTTTGTGAGAAACAGCCTTGAGAGCCTTAGAGTGTGCTAACAACCCCTACTAACCTAACCTGAGCCACTTTATCTCTTTGGTGAAGTGTTAGAGTGATAGGAAGGGTTTCGGGGGTGTCTCGGGCCTCACCGGTCTGACCGGTGAAGGGCACCGGTCTGACCGGCGCAACTAGGCCCAACGGCTAGTTTTTCAAACACCGGTCTGACCGGTGAGGAGCACCGGTCTGACCGGTGCTGCCCGACAGCTGACAGCTAGTTTTTCTTGTTGAGGGGTATAAGTACCCCAAGCACTCCTCTTGGATGGGCTGCGGTTCTTGGTGAACTTGCTGAGCTTCCAGGTCATTTCTAGCAAGCCTAAAGCCTTAGTGGCTCTCCCCAACCTCTCTCTTTGTGAGATTTGTGGATTCAAGTCATATCTTTGAGTTGGGTTGAGCTAGTGAGATCTTGAGAGCCTTTGTGAGCTAACAAGAGCATTCTCATAGCTTGAGCACTTGAGTTTCGCGTCTACAAGTATTGAAGCATTTGTTACTCTTGGAGGTTTGCCTCCTAGACGGCTAGGCGTCACCGGCTAGCTCCCAAGTTGTGGTGAGCAACGGCAAGTTTGTGAGGGCTGTGATCTTGCCTCTTTGTGGAAAAGATCACCTTAGTGGAATCGAGGAAAGTGGTTGAAAGAGACCCGGCTTGTTGTGGGAAGAGTTTGTTGAGAACTCGAATCCCTTACAAGCTCTTCAACAGAGACGTAGCTTCCTTGGTGGAAGTGAACTTCGGGAAACAAATCCTTGTGTCTCTTTGTGGTTTGCCTCTCTAAGTTGTTGTTCTAGCATATTTGATTTGCTTCCGCTTCGATCTACTCGGGTGTGCTATTTGTGTGTGCAGGGATCATTACCCTGCTTGAGAATATCTACTAAGGCCACCCACCAAGTTTGGTTCGTGCTAGAAGTCAAGAGGAGCTTGAAGCTATTTTTGCAGGTGTTCTGTGCTGCATCGGTCTGACCGGTTGAAACTGCATCTAGGCTCCTAATTATTTTGGTGATAATGACAATACAATTTGGATGATTTAATGCTTTCAATGAGATGTGTGCAGCGATTAAAAGGATAAAATTCGTATTTAATCAAAAGAAGCCCCTCACTACTTCTATTCGGTGTTGAAGCTCAATTAGAGGTTTAAATTGATTTATATTTCGAATTTGAGTATAGGAAACACCGTACTATTAAGAGGGATGTGAATTGACCGTCTAGAGATGCTAAAAGTGCTTAGAAAGGTGAATCAAGAAAACCAAGAGAGACACAAAGCCTACACGTACACATACCTTTTTTTCCTCCCTGTCAGCCTTTTATCGGTAGTACCAGCCCTGGGTTGGTAGTACTGAAAAAGGGTTTCTTTCTGGTTTTCTCGAACCCCTCGGTAGTACCGACCCCATGCCGGTACTACCGATAAAGACCTTTTGTTTCTGTTTCCGGGGCTCCTCGGTAGTTCCGACCCTAGGTCGGTACTACCGAGAAAGCGTTTCTGTTTCCTTTTTCAGAGCCCCTCGGTAGTACCGACCTGAGGTCGGTAGTACCGATAAACTGCGTTTCCAGCACAGTAACAGCTAGTTTTGGAGGGTGGGTATTTATACCCCCCTTCACCCCCTTCATTTGCTGTTGACCTAACCCGAGACAAACACACCCAAGAGCATTCACTCCCCTTCTCCACTCCTCCCTAGAGCTAATCCTTTGATCCTTTGAGCTAGGGCTTAATGAGGAAGAGATTCTTGGTGTGAGATTGAGAAGCTTTGAGTGACCCATCCATCTCCTTCATCTCAAGAGCACTTGAAGCATCTCCAGGCATTGATTCGCGTTTGTTACTCTTGAAGCTTTCTTCTAGACGGTTAGGCGTCGCCCGTTGAGTGCCCTCTTCGTGTGGAGCACTCGGGATCGTTTGTATTACCCCTCCTTGGTGGAGAATTCTTAGTGAGCACCAATCTTCCTTTGTGGGGATTGGGTGAGGCAAGAGGCTCTTGGTGATAGCCCTCCCTTTGTGGGATCCTCAACGGAGACATAGCTTCCTTTGTGGAAGTGAACTTCGGATTAAACCTCTTGTCAATTTCTTGTTTGAGTTCTCTCTATTTCTCTAACCCTAGAAGTGTGATTTGGCCCGATCTATATATTTGTTGTGTTCCAACTTGTATCTTTGGTTGCAGGAGGTTCTTAGCATCTAAACTCAACTCTTGATTCAAGTAGAATTGCTAGAATCGTTTTCGTTTTCGAATTTCGTCTTAGTCATCTCTGCTAGGTCGGTAGTACCGCCCCTGTGCCGGTAGTACCGAGCCCCTCGGTAGAACCGACACAGCGCCGGTAGTACCGACCTGTAATTTAACCGCTGCATTTATTTCAGAAATTCGAAGTGATCCTATTCACCCCCCCTCTAGGCATCACAAGGTCCTTTCAATTGGTATCAGAGCCTAATCCCTTGATTTAGGCTTAACCGCTAAGGGATCAAGATGTCGGGGAACGGTGATGATGTTGCCACTCAAGAACTCGCCGCCAAGGAAGCTCATGAGAGAGAGCTCAAGGCCGCTCAAGATCAAGCTGCAGCTCTAGAGCTAATGGGGAAGACCCCAAGCCGTACACCATCCAACGTCGCAAGCTCCGACGATTCCGACTCTGATTCCGACTCGGACTCCGATTCAAGTGATGAAGACGTCAAGGACGGTGACAATGACCCAAAGAAAGCGGCGAAGAAAAGAAGGAAAGCCAAGAAGAAGAAGGCGGCAAAGAAGATGACTAAGAAGCTCCTCAAGAAGATGATCAAGAAGGAGCAAGCAAAGTACTCCCACTCCGGCTACTACGAAGTGCCATTCCACTACGGACACAACTCGGGCAACAATCCTAACGAAAAATTTTATTCCGTACATTTAGGAAAGCCTCCCCACTTCGATGGGAAAGACTATCCTAAATGGGCTTATGATATGCAAATGCACCTTTACGGGCTTCACCCTTCTCTTTGGAAGATTGTGTGTGTAGGTGTGACAATTCCCGCCGAAGGTGAAGCCATGACAATCGAGCATGAACAAGACCTCCACCGCAATGTTCAAGCAACAAGAGTCATCACGGGATCCTTGTGTGCTCAAGAGTTCAACAAAGTCCGAAACATCCAAATTGCCAAGGTGATTTGAGATACACTCAAGGAGGCACATGAGGGTACCGATCATGTAAGAAGAGGCAAGATTGACTTCATTCACGGAGAGCTTGAGCTATTCGTCATGAAGGATGGAGAGATCGTGAGGCAAATGTATGATAGGCTAATACTCCTTGTCTCGGACATCAAAGCACTAGGAAGCAATGATTGGGATGATGAGAAGATCACAAAGAAGTTGCTAAGAGCTTTCACGCCGAAGAACCCAAACCTAGCAACCATGATAAGAAGAGACCCAAACTACCACAACATGACTCCCAATCAACTTCTTGGTGAGATCTTGCATCAAGAGCTAGTTGATCAAGACGTGGAGAAGTCACTTACCTTGAAGGTGAACAAGAGTCTAGCGCTCAATGCTAGCTCTAGTGAAGTGGTGGAAGTAAAGCCCAAGACTTCCAAGACTAAGAATGAAGATTCAAGTGAAGAAGAAAGCACGGATGAAGAAACCGCCTTTGCCATTAGAAAGTACAAGAAGTTCTTGAAGTTCAAGGCATCAAGAAAAGGTGGTGATGATAGAAAGAAGAAGTCACAAAGAAAATGCTATGAGTGTGGAGAGTATGGACACTTCATTGCCGAGTGTCCCAAGAACAAGAACAAGGACAAGAATGAGGAAGAGAAGAAGTACAAGGAGAAGAGCAAAGAGTACAAGAACAAGTACCAAGGGCATGCTCACGTGGGTCAACAATAGGGCTCAAGTGATGAAGATGAAGCACCAAAGAAGCAAGGCATGGCAACACTTGCCATGGCACAAGGAGCATCTTCACCACGTCTCTTCAACAACCTCTCCGACGATGAGGACAACTCTCACTTTTGCCTCATGGCAAGAGGGAGCAAGGTACAGGAGTCAACCACCTCATCCTCTCTAACCTCATCATCATCCACACCTAGTAATGACATAGACAACCTAGATGAGGAAAAAGAAATGGAGGCAAACATGATAAAGCAATTTGGTAAAAAAGGCCATAAAGAAATTAAAAAGCTTTTGGACAAATTAGAGGAAAAGAAGGAGATTCTCCATGAGCAAGAAGATTTGCTTATCCGTGAGAAGGAAAGAAACCTTGTTCTAGAGAAAACCCTTGCTGAGGAGAAAGCTAAGGTAGAGAAGTTGACCGTAGGCTTGTCCTTGGCCAATGACTCTAACAAGAGGATGCTAAAAGATTACTCTTTGGCAAATGAATCTTTAGCTACCCTAAAGGCCACTCATAGTGAGCTTCAAACAACCTTCTCATGCTTGTCGGATAAATACAAAAATCTTGAAGCAAACTATAGTGCTCTTTGGGAAAGCACCAAGGCCAACCCTAAAGTAAACTTTGACTCTAATGCCTCCACTAGCAAAGGATGCTCTATATGCTCTAATGTTGATATAAATGCTCTTAAGACTAACCTTGCAAAGCTAGAGGAAACAACTAAGAGCAAGGATAAGGAGATTGCTCGGTTGAACATGTTGATTAACCAAGGTAAGTTGGGTGCCAAGTCCATTCCCAAAGCTATTGACACAAGAGGACTTGGGCACTACAAGGACAACAAGGTCAATAGTAGAAGGGTGGTGAAAGGGCATGAGATCCCCTTATGGAACAAGGGTGGCTACCTCAACACTATTATGGATATTGGCCATGGAGTAACCACCTCTACCACAACACAAGAGAAGCCAAAGGTTGTGAACATCACAAAAGGAAATGGTGGGGTTAAGTCTCCACCAAAGGCATCGAAGAATGTGGTGGAACACAAGCCTTCTCCCAACTACACGTGTGACTATGTTGTGACCTTGGACCACAATGGTAAAATGGTGGTCAAGTATGTTGGAGCCTATGCCAAGAAGGCTATGAGGAAGAGTGTATGGGTTCCAAAAGTTTATGCTTCTAACCTCCAAGGACCCAAATCTTTTTGGGTACCTAAACCAAAAGCTTAAACTTGTTTTGTAGGCCTACTCCTCCGGTGGAACCGCATAGTTAATTGATAGTGGTGCCACTAATCATATGACCGGAGATGAAGGCTTGTTTGCATATCTTGAGCATTATGACACCTCTACGGAAACTATCATATATGGAGATAATGGTCAAGGAGATGTAATTGGTCTAGGTAAAATTGCTATCTCAACAACAAATTCAATTGAAGATGTTTTCCATGTTCAAGGTTTGGGGTACAACTTGTTGTCGGTTTCACAACTTTGTGAGAAAGGCTACAATTGTCTCTTTACCAAAGAGGGTGTGACCGTCTCTAGAAGTGAGGATTCCTCTATTGTCTTTGCGGCTCACCTAAGGGGAAAGCTTTACTATGTGGACTTCACAAAAGTAAAGGTGGACCATAAGGCTTGCTTAGTGGCAAAATCCGACATGGGTTGGTTATGGCATCGCCGACTAGCTCATGTTGGCATGAGGAACTTGGCCAAACTTCAAAAGGACGAGCACATCCTAGGACTAACAAATGTTGTTTTTGAGAAAGATAGGTTATGTAGTGCATGTCAAGCGGGAAAACAAGTTGGAGCACATCATCCTGCCAAGAACATCCTTTCAACATCAAGACCGTTGAAGCTTCTACACATGGACTTGTTTGGACCAATTGCCTACATAAGCATCGGTGGTAACAAATATGGTTTAGTAATTGTTGATGACTTTTCTCGTTTCACTTGGGTATTCTTTTTGCAAGATAAAAGTGAAGCAAAGGGAGTGGTCAAGAAGTTCATAAGACGGGTTCAAAATGAGTTCAAGCTAAAGGTCAAGAACATAAGAAGTGACAATAGCTCGGAGTTTAGGAACACTCAAGTTAAAGAATTCCTTGATGAAGAAGGCATCAAGCATGAACTCTTCGCTCCATACACTCCTCAACAAAATGGTGTTGTTGAGAGGAAGAACCGTACATTGATTGAAACGGCAAGAACAATGTTTGATGAGTACAAGACTCCAGACTCATTTTGGGCGGATGCCATCAACACCGCGTGCCATGCCGCCAACCGCCTCTACCTCCACAAGTACTTGAACAAGACTCCCTACGAGATCATCACCGGTAAGAAACCTAGTGTGCATTACTTTAGGGTCTTTGGGTGTAAGTGTTTCATACTTAACAAGAAACCCAAAGTCTCAAAATTTGCATCCAAGGTTGATGAAGGTTTTCTCATTGGTTATGGAACTAACGAACATGCCTATCGTATTTTCAACAAAACCACCGGTTGTGTTGAGACTACGGTAGACGTGAAATTTGATGAATCCAACGGCTCTCAAGGAGAGCAAGTTAGTGAAAATCTTGTAGATGATGAAGAACCTCCAAGTATATCCATCTTTAGAATGGGCACCGGTGAAGTGATGCCAAGGGAAGTTCAAGTTCAAGCTCCGGTTGACACAAGCAATCAAGATCCACCATCATCAACAAGAGTTGAACCGCCTAGTTCTCAAGTTCATCAAGATGAAAGTCAAGCTCATGGTGACGATCATGGGAGTGGCTTAGATCAAAGGGAAAAACAAGGTGGTGAAGCTCATGAACAAACACCTCAAGTTGAAGATGATAATGATGGACTCATTCAACGTCAACCTCAAGCACCACATCCAAGAGTTCATCAAATGGTCCAACGGGATCACCCCGTTGACAACATCCTTGGAAGTATCCAAAGAGGGGTAACAACTCGCTCAAGATTGTCAAACTTTTGTGCGTTTTACTCGTTTGTTTCTTCTTTGGAACCTCTTAGTGTGGAACAAGCTCTTGAGGACCCGAATTGGATTATTACTATGGAGGAAGAGTTGAACAACTTCAAGAGGAATGAAGTTTGGGAGTTGGTGCCAAGACCCAAGCAAAATGTGATCGACACCAAATGGGTTTTTAGGAACAAGCAAGATGAATTTGGTGTGGTCACAAAGAACAAGGCAAGGCTCGTGGGCAAAGGCTATACTCAATTTGAAGGCTTGGACTTTGGAGAGACTTATGCTCCGGTAGCAAGGCTTGAGTCAATTCGTATACTCTTGGCCTATGCTACTCATCATGACTTCAAGCTTCATCAAATGGATGTGAAGAGTGCATTCTTGAATGGACCTCTCCAAGAAAAAGTTTATGTTGAACAACCACCGGGCTTTGAAGATCCAAACTTCCCCAACCATGTGTACAAGCTCCATAAGGCGCTCTATGGGCTCAAGCAAGCTCCTAGAGCATGGTATGAATGCCTTAAGGATTTTCTTCTCAAGAACGGCTTTGAGATAGGCAAAGCCGATTCTACTCTCTTCATTCAAAGAACGAGAAAAGATATCTTTGTTTGCCAAATTTATGTTGATGACATTATCTTTGGGTCTACTAATGATAAGTTTTGTGAAGAGTTTAGTAGGATCATGACCAAGAGGTTCGAGATGTCTATGATGGGTGAATTGAAGTTCTTTCTTGGGTTTCAAATCAAGCAAATGAAGGAAGGGACTTTCTTATGTCAAACAAAGTATGTGAAGGATATGCTCAAGAGGTTTGACATGGCCGATTCAAAGCCCATCAAGACTCCCATGGCATTAAATGGACATCTTGATATCAATGAAGAAGGGAAGTCGGTCGACCAAAAGGTATTTCGCTCCATGATTTTTCTCCCTCCTTTACCTTTGTGCATCTAGGCCCGATATAATGCTTACTGTGTGCATGTGTGCAAGATTTCAAGCTAAACCTAAGGAGTGTCATCTAATGGCCGTTAAGAGAATCTTTAGATACTTGGTTCACACTCCTAACCTAGGCTTATGGTATCCTAAGGGCTCCACTTTTGATTTACTTGGCTATTCCGATTCGGACTATGCCGATTGCAAAGTAGATCGAAAGAGCACAACGGGGACGTGCCAATTTCTTGGTAGGTCTTTGGTGTCATGGAGTTCTAAGAAACAAAATTCGATTGCTTTATCCACGGCCGAAGCCGAGTATGTTGCGGGCGGTGCTTGTTGTGCACAACTTTTGTGGATGAAGCAAATGTTGAGTGATTACGGTTGTGTGTTTAGTAAGATTCCACTCTTGTGTGACAATGAGAGTGCCATCAAGCTAGCAAACAATCCGGTGCAACACTCTAGAACAAAGCACATAGATATTTGACATCATTTCTTAAGAGATCATGAGGCTAAGGGAGATATTGCTCTACGTCATGTAAGCACAGAGAGACAACTTGCCGATATCTTCACTAAGACTCTAGATGAGCAAAGGTTTTGTGCTTTGAGGAGTGAGCTAAATATCTTGGATTCTCGTAACTTGGCTTGACTTGTTGCACACAATTGTTTGTTGCCTAGATAGAGAGAAAAACAATTTATCTTCTTATTTTTGTGTGAGTCTTACAAAATTGGTTCTTTCCATAGTCTTTGGTGATTATTGCTTTGATTGATTGATTGTGCCTAGTCACCAAATACTATGGCTATTCTACATGTCTAGAGCCTATTCCCTCTATCTACTTCAGCTCACACACTAAATCTCTCTCGAAACATTCAAGACCGTCGGTAGTACCGGCACAAGGCCGGAACTACCGAAAAAGCCTCTCTGTTGGATTTTCGGAAAACCCCGGTAGTACCGACACGAGGTCGGTCCTACCAATAAAGGTTCTCTGGCAGTTTTTTTAAGACCCCCGGTAGTACCGACCCCGGTACTACCGATTAGCCTCTTCTGTCTAAATCTTATCTGGGGCTCGGTAGTACCGACCTGACCCCGGTACTACCGATAATCGACTCTCGGGTATAAATACCCCCGCGGACGGACTGAACCCTAGTGTTCCTCTTTTGAACCGTTGCCACCCCCCTCTCACTCTCCCAACTCAATCCGTGAGGGAATCTCGCGTTTTAACCCTGGAATCTTGAAGCTTTGAGGATACTTGGATCCTCCACCTCGTGGGGATTCACTTCCTCCCCATCTTCTCCTCGTTCTTGCAAAGGAAGCACTCAAGGTATTGTTTCAAAATCTCAAATCCCGATCTCTCAATGTCGTTGTTTCTAGGACCAATGCTTTAGGGAATCATCTCCATACTAGTCCTAGAACTCATGCCTATGATCTTAGAAACTTTAGTTGGTGGAATCTCTTATTTCTTGGATTTTTGTCACGGTGCGGTGGTTATCGGTACTACCGACCCAGTCCCGGAAGTACCGACCCCTCGGTACTACCGGCTCTGGTCCGGAAGTACCGACAACCACCACAACAGTGACTTAATTCAAAACCTATCAACCATCTTAGTTTCAACCAATCCTTCATGTCATCTCATACTAGTAATCCTTATCTCACAGATGGCACGTGAAGGCAAGCAAGTCGCGGAAGAAGAATCCGATGATGATGTGCCCATTGCTCAAAGGAAGAGGAAGGTTGCTAAGGGTAGTCAACGCCCTCGTGGTCGTGGTCACACTAATCCTCCCTCAGCTCCTCGTCGATCTTCTGACCAAGGTCATCAAGCCCGCACCAAGCATGCGCATGAACCGGATGATCACTATGATGACTATGAGGACATCTCTTTGGACTCACTTGAGGGATTCACTTTGAGGCCTTGCAAGCCTCCTCGCGCAGGGATTGTGCGCATGGTGGACTACACCAAGGGGACTCATAATGTTTACAAGGGAAGGTACGATGACCCCGCCCAATACCAAAAGGAGTATACCATAGACATTCGCTTTTGGCTCAAGTTTCATGCGGATTGGTATGAGTCGGTCATCCTATCTAAGGCAAATATCACTGTTGATATGAAGTCCATTCATTGAGATCATTTGAGGTCACTTAGGATACCGGCAGTGAATGAGGCTATTGATGTTTGCTTTGCTAAGGGTATGGATCGCATCATGGCTTTGAATCTGGATTGGAATGAGGAAGTGGTCGCTCAATTCTATGCCAACCTCTATGTCAAGCGTGATACCAGGACCTTTTATTGGACTATTCAGGGAAAGCCCCTCTCTGTCACCTATGAGAGATTTGCACACATACTTGGCTTTAGCCCACAGGATCTTGGTTATGAGAAAATTCATGGTGGTGATATTTCTCTTGACAGTGAGATGGCTTTCATGTATGACAGTGCCTATGGCAACATTGAGTTTGGGACTACTCATGGGATGAAACCCCTCTACAGGATGTTGAACCAATTCTTCCGTTATACTTTGAGTCCTAAGATGGGTGACAATTACAACATCTCCAACATCTCCAAGAACTTGCTTGTGAAGATGGCTCCCGGCCAAGAGCCTTTCAGTGTGTTTGATTTCATTTGGGAGGAGATCATAGTGAACTCAGTGTCCGCTAACATGTCTTGCAAGTATGCTCCTTGGATCTTCAAAATGATTTGTGAGGTTACCGGAGTGGATATCATGTCAGACAAGGTTCACACCTTCTATAGGCCAAACAAGGGCAACATTGAGCATCTACTCAAGTTGGGCAAGCATGCCCCTTCGAGGCCACACTCCTCTGTAGGACCCTCCTCAGCTGGCCCATCCTCCTATGATGACCATCATCTTCTCAGGGGCCCTCTAGCTCTAAGGGTCTTCCTCCATCCAGTAGCAAGAAGAAGAGCGTTCTCAACTTTCTATCTCAGGGACTCTTTGCTTGCTTCAATGTGGGAAGGCACAATGCCCAGGAGATCCGTGCCCATAGGCAGCATACAGAGGAGCAGCTCATCAAGTTAGACTTGTTAGAAGGCCTTGCTTGCACAAGCGGACATTGAGCACTCTCCCGTTCGTGAGCCCATGGACTTCCCTCATCCACCAGTCTTCTACAACCCTTGGGAGGCGTATGGTGAGGCCTCTATGATGTATGGAGAGCCTCTGGCTGATATTGATGATGAGGAGTTTGGTGGCGGCGAGACCGATGAAGAAGAAGACTCTCCTCCGGCCATTCACTCTCCACATGACGACGATGATTGAAGGGCCTCCTCTTTTTGGCGCTTGATGCCAAAGGGGGAGTGAGCTCACTTATACTTATGGTTCATGTGAGATGTGATGTATCCTATCTATCTATCTATCTATCTATCTATCTATCTATCTATCTATCTATCTATCTATCTATCTATCTATGTATCTTAGGCTTATGGACATGTATGAACTTATTTGTGTGGTGTGATGGATGGTGATATGCCAAGTGAACCTATTTAAATTTGTAAGACTTATGAATGCTAGTGTGATGTAAGAACCTATTTATCTATGTGTGATGCTATGTATGTGTGTTGGATGTTATTTCTCACTTTATTGTTGTGATATATCTTGTCATATGCATCACGGGAATTTGTTCATCACACTTATGCACCATGTGTTGAATGCAAAGATTTAGGGGGAGCTCTTGCTAAATTTTGTGCAAAAGGCATTTGAGGCCTCTCATAGTTGACATTGCACACATTTAGGGGGAGTCTTTACCTACCTCATTGCATACACACATCTCTTTTATATAACCAAGTTGTGTTGTCATCAATCACCAAAAAAGGGGAGATTGAAAGTGCATCTAGGCTCCTAATTATTTTGGTGATAATGACAATACAATTTGGATGATTTAATGCTTTCAATGAGATGTGTGCAGGGATTAAAAGGATAAAATTCGTATTTAATCAAAAGAAGCCCCTCATTACTTCTATTCGATGTTGAAGCTCAATTGGAGGTTTAAATTGATTTATATTTCGAATTTGAGTATACACTAGTACAGAAGTTCACATCAATGACAAAACACTTTTGTCATGGAACAAGCCAAATTCGTCATTGAAAATCTTCTATGACGAATTTATGACGATTCTAAAATCGTCATAGAAGACGCGTCACATTTGACGCACCGTGACGAATCGGTCAATTTGGTGGTCAATATTTATTAAGCTCCTTTGCTTTGGAATTCAATTGAAAAAAGTATGCCTGACTGTTTTAGTGTAGTGTTCTGGTTATTAGTTCTGGTGACCACCAAATAATTAAAAGGTGCATACGGACAGTAAACAAGCATCAGTAATGATCTTTGCACATGGTACCTAGCTATAGTAGAATACAAATGGAATTCGTAGGCAAAAACCATTTTAATACAACAAGAATCATGGACAATAAGTAAAAATAAAGAGAGAAGATTAACATGCAAGCTCACCAAGTTACAAGAGGAAGTTGTACTGACGATCATTGCACCAACTTATTATAGATGAGAAGCTGTAAAAGTGTTCATGCCATTTTTAGTAAAGCAAGATGAGGAAAGTACCATATAGCACCAGACTACAATACTAAGCTATTAGGGAAAATAAGCTGCTGAAATCTCACCGATTCAGGATGACATCAACCAGTCAGACCTCACAACTCCACAACGCAAAGAAGCAGCACCACTCAACCTGGCACAATATAATTCATCCTTTTAGATGTATAAACAGATATGCACAAAGCCCACTAATTAACATGATAATGACATATCAAAGCACTGCACATGTGCACATGTATAATATTTAGTTCAAAGCTCATTACTCAAACTACCTAGCAGGCTAGCACATATCAGAGCAACAACTAAACTTGTGAATCAACTTAGGTAAACCATAATTTAAGTTGTGCAACACTAATATTAGAAAGGCATTGATTTATATTCGGTGTTGAAGCTCAATTAGAGGTTTAAATTGATTTATATTTCGAATTTGAGTATAGGAAACACCGTACTATTAAGAGGGATGCGAATTGACCGTCTAGAGATGGTAAAAGTGCTTAGAAAGGTGAATCAAGAAAACCAAGAGAGACACAAAGCCTACACGTACACATACCTTTTTCTCCTCCCTGTCAGCCTTTTGTCGGTAGTACCGGCCCTAGGTCGGTACTACCGAAAAAGGGTTTCTGTCTGGTTTTCTCGAACCCCTCAGTAGTACCGACCCCATGCCGGTACTACCGATAAAGACCTTCTGTTTTTGTTTCCGGGGCTCCTTGGTAGTTCCGACCCCAGGTCGGTACTACCGAGAAAGCGTTTCTGTTTCCTTTTTCAGAGCCCCTCGGTAGTACCGACCTGAGGTCGGTAGTACCGATAAACTGCATTTCCAGCACAGTAACGACTAGTTTTGGAGGGTGGGTATTTATACCCCCCCCTTCACCCCCTTCATTTGCTGCTGACCTAACCCGAGACAAACACACCCAAGAGCATTCACTCCCCTTCTCCGCTCCTCCCTAGAGCTAATCCTTTGATCCTTTGAGCTAGGGCTTGAGTGAGGAAGAGATTCTTGGTGTGAGATTGAGAAGCTTTGAGTGATCCATCCATCTCCTTCATCTCAAGAGTACTTGAAGCATCTCCGGGCATCGATTCGCGTTTGTTACTCTTGAAGCTTGCTTCTAGACGGTTAGGCGTCGCCTGTTGAGTGCCCTCTTCGTATGGAGCACCCGGGATCGTTTGTATTACCCCTCCTTGGTGGAGAATTCTTAGTGAGCACCAATCTTCCTTTGTGGGGATTGGGTGAGGCAAGAGGCTCTTGGTGATAGCCCTCCCTTTGTGGGATCCTCAACGGAGACATAGCTTCCTTTGTGGAAGTGAACTTCGGATTAAACCTCTTGTCAATTGCTTGTTTGAGTTCTCTCTATTTCTCTAACCCTAGAAGTGTGATTTGACCCGATCTATATATTTGTTGTGTTCCAACTTGTATCTTTGGTTGCAGGAGGTTCTTAGCATCTAAACTCAACTCTTGATTCAAGTAGAATTGTTAGAATCATTTTCATTTTCGAATTTTGTCTTAGTCATCTCTGCTAGGCCGGTAGTACCGCCCCTGTACCGGTAGTACCGAGCCCCTCGGTAGAACCGATACAACACCGGTAGTACCGACCTGTAATTTTACCGCTGCATTTATTTCAGAAATTCGAAGTGATCATATTCACCCCCCCTCTAGGCATCACAAGGTCCTTTCACCGGTGTGGGACATCGGTCTGACCGGTGTTCACCTGTGAAGCAAAGCCAGCACTGGTCTGACCGGTGAGGCACACCAGTCTGACCGGTAGAGCCTGGCAGTTTAAGTTTGCAGGGAAGAAAAGTTTAATTCGGTCGTCCGCCTATTCACCCTCTTCTAGGCGACATCAAAATCCTTTTACTAGTAGCGGATCTGCTGGTCACCAATCAAATAAGCAGATCCTGTCAGCTTCTGTCGCAGTTGGCTATCTCTTGTTCTCGATCACATAGACTTCATCATCGCAGCGATCGAAAAGGCTGATCTGGTTTGCAGTGTTTGTTGCCTCAATAAACTCGCGTCCAATTCTACTTCCATGGTCTTGTCTACTGCTTTTTTTTCGTGCGCCACACTAGCATGTGGAGATTGGTTGCCAGATCCACCCTTGGCCTTTCCTGCAGTGGACATTTGCACGCTCTAAGCGTCATAATCATAATACCTAAATGCAATTTAAAGGTGACATGTTCTAATGGATTGAACATTGGATACTGTCAGAAATCCAGAGGAAGATGCCATGTCTAGTTGATGAAAATTTTGGTGAAAAGTAGTGAAATTTTTCCATTAAGTTGCGTGCACAGAGAGAAGAAATGAACTGACATGGTTCTCTATGTGAAGACTTTTGGTGAAAAATTTGCAACTAAACAGGACCACCCTGTTGTAAAACAACCGGACTTCATATGGATAGAAAGGAGGACTAGAAGTCCTAGTCCTTGTCCGGTTGCTTGTGGGCTCTTACCAAAACTCTAGACTTAGTTCGGAGTATATATACAGAGGAGCACCCCCTATTGTAAGATAGAGATTTGAGGAATAAAGAGAAGCTCCACCTATATTGTGCCTTGTCTACTTTGTTCTTGTGCTTGTCATGAGAGACGTGAGAGGGAGAAGATCCAACCGTTGACGATGTGTTTCACAACACGTTATCAGCACGACTGCTCTTCGTCGACTACGCCGGAGGAGTCGTCATCAAGCTCGACGTCAGCAATATCATCGTCGTCCATGCTGACGACTACTTCGATGATGTCGACTACATCAACGTCGCCAACGAGCGGATCTACGCCGACTCATCATCAAGCAGGCATGTCTACAACCATGCCTAATACCCTACGCGGTATGTATCTACTGATAACTGCCCTACGCGGCAAGTGGAGTAGATCAATTGACATCATACAAATACAAGGTATGAATTATTGAAATAAAGTAGTAGATTAGATTCGTGCTCCGTCTTTTTTTAGTCGGAAAATCTATTTCAATCTACTATCCGAGGCTAGGAAGGCTATAGTGCAACTAAACGTGCATTGTCGTAAAACAGAGAAAATATACAAGCATGAAGCTACGTATATGCATCTTCCTAGTATGCTTGAAGTATACAGGGATAAAGCAATACAGGTTGATCCATAATCATCGCACGAAGTACTGAATTAGCTTAGTGCCGACCATGAACAGCCTGCACGATCACAATGCTGGCTTCTCGATGATTTGCAGTCATAATTAGTCACGCCTGAAGATGTAGACCACCACTCGTAGACGTGCGTTGTTGCCTAAAACCGTCTATCGAGTCCCACTTGTAGTCGAACTCGTCATGTCCTAGTCCAATCCGCAGATAACCTCGACCGAAGTCGAGCACATGAGCATGAAACAAAAAGCTAGACACATTTTGCAGACACCGGTGATTAATCAACGTGCATCCCGCAGATACTGCCAACCGGTCGTTGCGTCTTGCAGATGCCACCGCTCCTCATTACCACCATGAGGATGCAGTCCGCACACTCGTGTGGTTCGCGTGCCCACTCACAATTGAATCAGCAGTTCGGCACATCTGTGGCCTGAACCTTTGCCCGCAGCTAGACCGAGATATCATTGCGGCATCGCCTGAAGCCGAGCTCGACAAGACTGTCGCCTCCTTGCCACATCATCCCTCCTGCAGATATATCAGCTTGTATGCTGCCATAGTCCCACTTGGATCCGCCCGTCTGCCCGCAGCAATGCGGCTCTCCTCGATCTGCCTGTAGCCTAGATCGGTCACTCGCGGCTCGTACGCCGGAGACTTGTCTGCCACCGCCTCTGCATGGCATTGCGGATTTGGGGCATCTGAAGCCGAACGCAGCACGTCATCCTGAAGCATTGGCATATGAGGAGCATGACTTAATTCTGACAGTAGAAGTCGAGAACTCAACACAGAATGTCAGGATTATGAAAAGCCATGTCGGATCGCCCGCATGCCACACTTGCCTCTTCTGCCTCCAGGAAGGAACACTGCAGGGAAACAAAAAGAAAAAAGAATGGAATGGCTAGGAGTGTGTGATTCATAAAATTTAATGAACTTGCAGTTTAAACACTAAATTTTATGAAATTAAGGTCATCTGAATTTTCTAGAAGAAAACATCTTGCGAAGCATATGTACCTTATAGGCTTTAATATTTATAAAGTTTATTACTATTTTTATGTTATAATTGTTATTTTTTGCGTATAAATTCAGTAAATAATACCTTTAATCATAGCAACATGGTTTTAGGCATATGAGCTCTCTAAATTTTTGAAACCCCCTCTGAGACTCATATCTTAACTTTTTCTAGCATGTTTAATGGATATATAATTCTGAAAATTACACCATTAATCCCTGAAGTGCCTAGAAAATTACCTATAATCATAGAAAATGGTTTTAGGTTCATGACCTCTCTCAATCTCGAAGAACCTTAGACATAATACCCTATGAGAGTGTTTTATTAATTTTTCCTAGCAATTGTGTGAATGGGTAAACTTTTTTGCTAGAAATATTTTGGGAAATAAACTACTGAATAGATTAACCAATATTAATTAATTTTGCACTTGCTTTTATGCATTTAAACACATGAAGTGTGCCTGTAGCAAATGCATGAATAATGTAGGATGTGACATGAAGTCCATTATTTCTGAAAGAAATATAATATTTATTTTAAGCCTAACACCATGTAATTTTTAGAATGCTATATAACTCTGAAGGTTTTTTAGCCAACTTCCCAACACAACATTATGAATTTACAATAGCAGTTAATTATTAAGAAGAATGTCAAGTGTTTGAGTTCATACATAACATGAAGTTATGTAGAAGTAATATGTTTTTCTAGAAGAATCATATTGTTTTGCCACGTAGGCCTTTTTGTAATTCATGAAGAATACACATAAACTCAATATAGAAATTATATGCAACAAGAAGTTGTATAAACCACAAAAGTGTGAGGGAAATATTGTATATTACAGAAGTGATGTCGGGCTCAGGGGGAGATGCATTGAGCTTTGAAGTCTCTTACTCACCCAAAACCATTAGTAAATAGTTTTTTCCTACATAAGTTGCATTATTAAGTTATTCTTGAAGAACTTGGTTATAACTCCTGAAGAGTAAGTACTTGTCGTTTGCTTTAAAACCGGAAGTTTAACATTAGCTTAAGAATCTTTCCCAGAATAGAAAGGCAAATTGAATATATTGGTGTTTCTTACCTCTGTATAGGTTTTTCTTACCTTATCTTGATGCCCACTTGCTTCTAGCAATTTTTACCCGTAGTAATCATTTTAATCTCATGGAATATATATAAAGGAATTACAAACTGAATATTGTAAATATTTGCTTTAAATTGCCTATTTGATAATCATTTGGAAGTATTTTCCACTAAAGTCTCAAGTAAACCATGATGGTTATAGTTATTGTGCATTGCTACCATGCAGGTAGAATAGAAACTGAATTTTCATGAAGCACATTAACTAGTAACATACATGCTTTTAAATTGAACTCAGAAGATTCAATTTAGCCGTGAAATTGTATATTACTCAATCATGTACTGAATACATGAGCTCTGTAATAACTTGAAGTTTATTCTACCCAAACCACATTGGTGTACACTAAATAGTACATCTAAATGGATTTCATACCATATCTTATTTATACTAGTAGTATAATTTAATTCTATGAAATACTTGAAGTAATTTATAGATCATGCTTGAAGCATAGGATCACTTGAAATAGCAACTATGGTATGAAAAGGGGGAGAAATTGGGGCTAGAGGCATGAAGAATGTGGATAAAATTGAAAATTCTAATATGCATTTCCTAATCTTGTAAGATTGTTGGTTTGGAGCCTCATCCTGTTAGATTGATGGACAATCAACACGCCAGTGGCCTGTAGCCATAGTCACTGTAATGACTAAGCATGTACCTATGCGTAGCTTTTTAATCCTAATATTACTTTGTCACTCAGAATGATAAGGTTAATAATTATTCCACACTAATGTGAGGATATGCATGTCATCACATTAATAAGAAGTCTTCGGATGGACATCAAATCAAAATTTTACTTAAGTATTAGCTTGTAGCCATTATGCTATTCGCATCATTACACCAGCTTGCATGCTGCTTTCTTTCAAACTTCTCCCGTTGAGAAGTAGCTCCCACTTTGATAAGATGGCTAGTAAGCCATCATAGCACTCTATCAGTCAGCTAGCATGCTAACAAATCAATGTATTATATACATATGTGCAAACTGACTAGAAGTCAGTAATTAATCTTTAGTCAAGAAGGCGAAAATTAGGGGGAACAAACTGGTCTAGAATGGACTTGATAAGAAATTTGACCAATTAGAAATTGGTTTGCCCAATTAGAATGTGTTTGTGAAAAATGAAAAGAAAATGGACATGATAGTCTATTGTGTGAAAAAATAATTTTGTATTATGGATTAAAAAAGCAAATTGGTTTCCAGAAGATTTTCCATGTAGATTATATTTTGCATAAATTTTAAACTTGAAGTTTCATTATCAAATTACTTGAAGTAAATGGTACGAGTATTTAGATGAATATTTTGGGCTAAATAAATAAAGAAGCTAGATAAACATAATAGTTCTATAGACTTAATGAAATCTAGCTCACTGCATAACAAATAACCCCTAAAAGTTCAAAAACAAAGTGAGTGTAATTTTATTTCACCATATTAGCATACAAATGAGCATCAACTTGAAGTTGAAGAAATATGGAACTAAATTTCCATTATATTAAGCTCATGGGGGATATCATTGGAAGTACGCTATTTATGAAGATCTAATACTGACATTAGGGGGAGAGAAAGCTCATATGAATGCCTTGTATTGAATGCAAGAATAATCTTCATAATATTCCTGGAAGCTTGAAGCAGGAATAGAAACACACACTCAGTCATATTCGCATGAAGCGAAGTATAAATGCCAGAAAATTAAATTGTGATGTGAAAACACACTTGAAGTGAAAATTCACTGAAGGACTTTTATCCCAGTGAGAATGTGCACATATAATGAATACTCACAAATGGGAATCTATAAATTAGGAGATATAACCTGAAGTTATTAACCAGAAGTTAAGTTTACTTGTAGTAAATTGAATGCTATATGTGGTATATCCTGGGTATTTAATAATATACTCACTATGGCAAATGACTTGATCATTAATTTAAAATCTACGGGGACGCCTGTTGGTTTTGGATCAAATGAATTTGTCAAATAATTTATTGAAATCTCCATAAAATTCTAGAAAGAAGATATTTACGGTCAAATACATCACAAACTAAGAAATGATTATCTTGAAGATGAATACCTAACACTATGTAGCGCGCTCAGTATTTTGTGTTGGGATAGCAGATACTATTTGACTATATCATAGTCTTGTCCTGAAGATATAGGAGAGAAAAGAATGAATGTGGACAACATATTATCTCTATCATTGCAAATATTTCTCTAACGAGAATATGGATCCATAAATAAAGTCCATGGCAGAGTTGCATGAAGCAATGATGTTGGGTCAAATTGAATGCAATTGAGGTTGAACCATGAAGAAAATATTTGAATTTGAAAGTTCAAATTGGATGACATGGTGAAATACAATGGTTCATAAGTCTTTTAAAAGACTAGTAAAATCCCATTATGTATCCGTGAATATTCTGCTACTTACCTGGTATACAGAAAGAATAAATTGAAATATATATTATGCAGTTAACTGATGGATTCTGAAAATCCATAAGAGATGATCCTTGAAGGATTCATCATTCCTTAAAGGAATAAAAAATCAAAACAAATCTCATATAAGTATTAAATGTCTAAAGGTTGATAATATTTCTGAATGAATATTAATAATAGTCTCTAGAAGAACAATTTCTCATAGATTGCATGAGGGAATTTCTCACAAAAGAGAAATATTATTCTCGAAGAATTAGAAAAATCCTTGAAGGATATAGTCAATGAATGACTTATCAGTCAATTCCTGAATGAACACCAATAATCTTGAAGATATGAATGAAAATTCATACAGACCCAAGTGATTAAATTAAGAATGAGGTGAGGATCTGTATGGTCCTGAATGAGCAATACGAGCACATATAAGTGCATATGCAATTAGTTAGCATTGGTAGCATGTATCCTTACATACCATAGAAGGTATATTGGTGATTGGAAATTTGAATTATCCCCTCAAATGCCAACCTGAAGACTGATTATCTAAGTGAAACTGTGGATCAAGCCAACTTTAGAAGATCTACCGAATAGATTATTGGCGTTAACTTATAATTCACTTAGATATGTTGCTATTAATCAAACATTGAAGTTTGAAATGTGATATCTAGAAGATATAAATTTTAGCAAATTATTATCCCCAAATTCCTTTGAAAGGATAAATTTTCTTTTGTGTTGCACAATTAAATAAAGTGGTTACTAATGCTTGAAGCGTTGCTCCTAATATAATATAGAAGCATTACAAATTAAGTCTTTGAAAGACTAATGCATTTTGAGCACTAAAGTTCAAATGATGTTGTTATGAGGGGGAGCATATACTTAATCATATTTAGATCTGAAATCTTTTAAGTTGTACCTAGAAGGAATCAACTTGATGATTAGTTATTGAATTTACCATGAAGGTATACCACTCATTTGCTTAGATCATGTAGATCTTCGTTGCAAGAATCATGAAATTCATGCATAAATTTTGAAGATTGATTAGTATTCACGAAGAATAGTAACTATATAATATTGTATAATCAAGAAGGTTTTATGTTGTACTCTTTTTTCCTTTGTGAGTTTTTACTTGAAGGTTTCTCACATAAGGTTTTTGACGAGGCAACAAGTGCAATACAAAATGCGGTTGATATGTACTCTTTTCTCCAAGAACCGTTTTTTCTCACTAGGTTTTCGGATGGAGTTTTTGATGAGGCATATACATTCGCGGTAATCGCCCAAGGGGGAGTGTTGTAAAACAACCCGACTTCATATGGATAGAAAGGAGGGCTAGAAGTCCAGTCCTTGTCCAGTTGCTTGTGGGCTCTTACCAAAACTCTAGACTTAGTTTGGAGTATATATACAGAGAAGCACCCCTATTGTAAGATAGAGATTTGAGGAATAAAGAGAAGCTTCACCTATATTGTGTCTTGTCTACTTATCTACCTTGTTCTTGTGTTTGTCATGAGGGACGTGAGAGGGAGAAGATCCAACTGTTGACGATGTGTTTCACAACACCCCAGACACCCCGAAATCAATTGGTTGCAGGTTTCTCCGAAGCTTCCCTCCGAAATCATTTCCGAAAGTCTTACAGCACGAGCGCCGTCAGATGTGACCTGTCTGAATTGACCTTCGAGATCTCTACGCTCTCGCTCAAAAAGGACACGTGTCGGCGTGCGCTATGGCCAGACTCGAATCTCGCAATGATGGGTGGTGGGCTCGCGAGGTCCATGTCAAGTCAAATGGTACCGTGACACGAGCATGCGGGGTTCGTGGAAGAGGCATGGAAACCGCGACGAGACCATCCGGTTTGTCCATGCGCGATGGCGACCTGGGACTCACCCATTTGTCCTGTCCCACGAAAAAATAGTGTTCGTACCATTTTCTAAACGAAGTGCATTTTCCTTATCGTGAAAGATAAACCCAAACAGAACTAGTAATCGACAGCGTCATTTTGGATCACAGTTCGCACGTGGATCCCTAATTCTTTACCTCGGTTCTTATGATGTGATGCAAGACGACGAGTGGTTCTTCAATGATGGGCTTAATGGCACACACTATATTGACTCCAACACGTCGTCAATGAGATTAGAAAAAAATCTTTATTTTTGACAGCAAAAGCTGGCATTTCGACAGCAAAAAAACGAGCTACATGCAAGTAGAAACCGTCCATTCTTTAGAGAGAGAGAAAAAGAACTGTTTTTTCATCACATTCGATAAATATCTTCATGGAACAGATACTAGCCGAATTAGAGTATAATTTTAGAAGCCTTTTAATAAAATATTACTATATAGGCACAGCTGAAAACGTGGAGCAGATTCATGTGGCATTATTCTAGAGCGGATTATATATAAAAAAAATGTGCTTCGGTAATCGTGAACGAAAACCGAGGGAGTTCCAGTGAAGTTGTCCTTCACCCAGCAGCCAGCATATAGTATATAATTATAACAGCATGGCTGGTCGCTTGGTCGCTCTGGAGAGAGCGGAACATACGCGTTCACGACAAGAAAGTTCTCATGCTGGTGGCGCTTGTGCCGGCGATTCTGGATGAAGCTAGGTCTTGGGCGCGTGCCGACTTTCTTCCGCTTGCTCGGCTGTTAGGTCTTCGCCCGGTAAGAGCGGTGTGATCCACCTTTTTGCTTTGTCTTTTTCCGTTTGACTTTGTGCCTGTCTGTAACTTAAATCAACAAACTTTTTTCTTCTTTCTTAATGAAAACATGCTTTGCACGTTTTTTTAAAAAAAAATCAGAATCTAATCTCATAAAGTTTACTCTAATTCTCCATCGGGAGTGTAATTTCTTTGGTTTTTCCTTTTGATATGATAACGGAAAGCGCGCAGCAGCCAGCAGCCGCATTTGTTCTCCTCTTCGCCGCCCACGGCGCAGCACCGTCCCGATTCCCGCCCACTTGGCCACTTCCCTCGCCCTCCCCTGCCCTGCCCCGCGGCGCGGCGATTCTTCTCTCCCCGCCCCCGCCCGCCGTCGCACTCAGGTGACACCCCCCGCCCCCCTTCCCATTTCGCCTCCGTTGTCATGTTCTTGCGTGGATTCGATCGGGCGGCGGCGGCTGCTGCTCGATTTCTTGCCATGTTTTGACCTTTCGATGCCTGCGCTAGCCAACGCATTGCGCAATCTCGCGCTCCGCGCCTCCGCCCCGTGAATCTGGCATGTGTTACATTTCCGCCGCATTGCTCTGAACAAAGCCGGCCGGCCAAACCAAAGTTAGTTTGCGCAGCCCTGTCCCAATTCGGTCGTGCTACTTGTCGCACATGGTGTGTGGTGGGGGTGGGGAGATAGACTCATAGAATTTCCAAAGATAGGCCTGTGCTTATCCTCCTTGCCTTCCTTATCAGTATATAAGCTTGTGTGGATGGTTGCCCTGTGAATAACAATTCCTGGCACAGACGTACACTTGCTTCTAAGGAGTATATATATTAAGGTAAGAGGAGAGATGATTGATGCCTGTGGATGCAGCCACCCCTTAATATATATATTTTCTCTCTCCATAAAGCAAGATTTTTATCAGTTGTTGACCAAATAGCAGCTGAAGAATAAGGGGGCACATTGTTGTGGTTTGCCGTGTTTGTCCAGGGAAGTGTACAGGCAAAAGCACTTCTGTTGCTGCTGCTTCTTCTTCAGCCTGACTTGTTCCAAATGGATAAGCTCGACGGTTCTGCTCGCCTTGTGATCGTCTCCGATCTTGACCAGACGATGGTGCGTGCTTTGACTGAAATAAATCTTCAGTTTTTTCCAAATTCAGGAGCTTGCTCATACTGTTTGATCAGTTATGTAGCTGATCAGTGCATGATCTGTTGTATTATTTACTCACAGATCGATCATGGTGATCGAGAGAACCTGTCCTTACTTAGGTTCGAGGCACTCTGGGAGGCCGAGTTCTCCCAAGATTCTCTGCTGGTCTTCTCAACTGGAAGAACGCCGATCAGTTACAAGGGTTTGCGGAAAGATAAACCTCTGATTACACCAGACATCACTATTATGTCTGTTGGAACTGTGATTGCATATGGTGAAGAGATGATCCGTGATGTTGGCTGGGAGAAATATTTGGACAACAATTGGGACAGGAATATCGTTGTCGAGGAGGCTGCTAAGTTCTCTCAGCTAAAGCCTCAGGCATGTCCAGCTGTTAAGATGATTACTTTTCACTGTTTTTTTGATATCTGAACTAGAGCAGTGTATGTAACTTCTCATTGCATTGATGCAGCCAGAGAGGAATCAAGGTCCCCATAAAGTTAGCTTCTTCGTTGATAAGCAGGGTGCTCAGGAAGTAATGGATTCTCTCCCCCAGAAGTTGGAAAAACGAGGGGTGAGGCACATGCCTTCTAGATTTCTCTTTCAGTATTTTCTGACATTTAGTACGGTAGAAACTTGTTTTAACTGTCTGCTTATCTTTAATCAGCTAGATGTGAAAATAGTCTACAGCAGTGGCGAGGCCCTCGATGTTTTACCACAAGGTGCAGGAAAAGGACAGGCTCTTGTGTATTTGTTGAATACACTCAATTCAAATGGGAAACCACCAAACAATACTCTTGTTTGTGGTGACTCTGGAAATGATGCAGAATTATTCAGTGTCCCTTCTGTACATGGCATCATGGTCAGTGATTCCGTGCACAAGGAGTTTCTTGAAACTGTCAAGTAATGTTCGTTCATGATAATGTTTACTCTGACTAGCTTACCAAACGGTTTTTAAATCATGCTCAGGTCAGCAATGCCCAAGAGGAGCTGCTTCAGTGGTATGAAGATAATGCAAAAAATAATCCTAAAATAATTCATGCGACTGAGAGATGTGCTGCCGGTATCATGCAAGCTATTGGACATTTTAAACTAGGACCCAATGTTTCTGCAAGAGATCTCGAATTCCCTTATCCGAATGCGGACACCATCAAGCCTGCAGAAGTGGTGGTGAAGTTCCATGTTCTCTATGAGAAGTGGCGGAGGGGTGAGCTCCCAAATTCTTCATCAGTTTTGCAGTACTTGAAAAGCATTACTGTAAGTACTTTTTTCGGTTCTCAGAATAACTTTCATACAGTGGACAACACAGAAAGTAATTACACATTTCATAGTTCTGAAGTTACTCCAGATCAAATCATACTACTAATCAATAGTCTGAGAAAATACACATTTTGCTGGCTCAAATTGATTATTTGAAGTTTTTCTTCAACAGATCCTTTTTATTTTGTAGCATTTGAATGGAACAATTATTCATCCTTCTGGATCGGAGCGTTCTCTTCATGCATCCATTGATGCTCTAAGTTCTTGCTATGGCGACAGACAAGGCAACAAGTTCCGGGTATGGGTGGATAGACTACTTACATCACCGATCGGTACAAGTAACTGGTTGGTGAGGTTTGACAACTGGGAAATAGAAGGTACGCCCCCTCAGCCTCTTGACATGATAAACTGATTGTATCCCTTAATACAAGCCAGTAGTTGTCATTTTCATATAGCTTCATGACATTCTCATTTTATCATGCCATGTGTCTATTTTCCTTGTTTCCTTAATCCTTGCATGCTCTGCGCTTTTCTATTCTATTTTAGTTTATTCGAGCTTTACTGTAGTTCCTGCTATTCTCAGGTGGTGCTCGGAATTGCTGCCGCACTACCCTTCTGCTGAACATGAAGGTAAAGTTTCCCGATTTCTGAAAGTTGCTGGTTGTCTTCTTGCAGTTGCTTAGTGATGTGCATCTGTATTGTGTGTATTTTAACTATTTCTATCTGCTTTAACTCACAGCCTGAGAGTCCAGAGGGCTTGGAGCTGACACACATTCACAAGACCTGGGTTGAAGGACACTCTGCAGGGAGCGAGCACACGTTCATCTTGTAGGTCGATTAGTCACTTGCAAAGTGCAAACAGGCATAACTTATCTTTTCCTTCAACACTCCAAATAGAATCAGAATGTACTTCCAGATAGGCTCCATCCTTGGTAATTCCATGTAATGTACAATAAAAGATGTTCCGTGATTCTGTCTCGTAAAGTTCATGAATCATGAGATCCAAAAAATAACTCTGTTGGTTCCACATGATTCAGTAATGTGACTGTCACGATCCTAGGACCGGACAAGGATAAATAGAGGGTTTTGCCGGGGTACACGCGCGGCGGTGGCTCGGCAGCGCCGGCACAGCAGGAAGCTCGCCCCTGGCGAGAGGAGGAAGAAGGGCTCGGTGAAGCCGGCAATAGCTTGATTGACTATCGATGCCAGTTCTCCAGGCTCAGCAGCCTTACATACACACCACACAGGCCGACACGGGCCAAAGGATACATGGGCTTCCAGCCCAAGACGGCACACAGGCCCACTAAAGGATTAACAAGGTAGCAGCCCATGAGAGACCATGACATTCCCTCCCGCTTAAGTTCCAGCTTGCCCTCAAGCTGATACAATATATAGCAATAGCATGTGTACTATGGAACAGCAATTGGACTAAGATGACTACGCATGGAGATTAATAACTTTAGAACTCAGTAGCAATAAAAGGATATGTGATAGTCTTGCTGAAGTAGGCTTTAGGGATCTTCAATTGCTTGACTGTAGAACTGAAGCACCCAGATACTCTGCCCTTTGTAGTTGATCTTCATGATGGTCTTGTGGTGAAGTCCCAGTATATGATACATTTCATTACCTTGTCTTCTTTCTTCAGGTTGTAGAATAAATTTCAGTGGTGTTTGTCCTCCCAGCAGCACATGGTGATGCATTTCCACTTGCTGCGCTTCTGAATCATCAGTATAGCATTCTACAGAAACTGCTGGCCTCACCTCAGTTGGTTCTACAAACATGGTGCATGTGAGCCACAATAACAAAGAAATTTGCCTTACTGTCAGGTCTCTCAAGCAATCAAGTGCTCCCAGTTCATTAAAGAAGCATTGAGCATTACTGGAATTCCATAGGATCTGCTGATGACTGGTTATAGTTGCTAACCAAATTATAGCACTGAGTTGCAAAATCGGAGGCACCTTGGTCTGACCATAATTCCCATAAGTACTAAGCTCACACCTAGGAGTATGCTCTTCCAACAGTGGGAGTAATGAAGTATATGCATCCGCAGCAGCAGCATGCTCACAGCATGCAAGCAAAATGGGTAAGCGCAATGTCCTGCTAATGGTTGCTGCAACATCTTGGAATAGTTTGATTTGAATCCCATTGGTGAAAATGTGACACTTCAGCGTTATCGAACCACTACGCTTCAGCTGCGCAAAATACTTTGACAGTTTTGCTAGTGCTAACTCCACATAAGACCAATTATCAGCTTCAGCTTCTGGTTGAAGATAAGCTCTTTGCCCTGCCCACTGATCAACATCAGACCCAGGTTCGGATAGATGCACCAACTGACTTCCATATCTGCCAGTTAAGCTTTGGATAGATGCACCAACTGACTCCACAATGCTCCATGGTTGCAGCTCCGGTGAATTCACATGAACAAAAGAACTACCGAAACTCTCACATAGTTCTGAACTGTAGCATTCTCCATTGAACCAAGACGTCATAATGTGCTGCAGCGTGTCCGACACCCCTGAAAATGTCCACCAGCTGAGAATCACATCTTCTGGGTCGCATCGGAGCAAGACTTGCCTACTGAAGGGCATTGTTGCTCCAGCAAGGCCATTGCAAAATGCCACATGCTGCAATGCTGAAAACAGCACAGTGCTCCGATCAGGAAGTAGTGGCCATAATTTCTGAGCACAGATTGGCCGTAGCAGAGCTGTCTGCCTCACCGTAAGTAAATGCAAAGGAAAGATGACCCATGCATATAACAGATCACCCCAAAATGACTGTACTGAACCCACTGGTATGTTTCTGATGAACCTAATCACTTGCAACGCATTGTACATGAGTTCTGAGTACTTGCTTGCTAAATGAATTAACATCATTGACAAAGAAGCTTCCCATTTCACAAGCACATCATTCACTTGCATTCCAAATTGCAGAGCAATTGAGTTGGCTTCCACCAAGGAAAATGATATATGTGTTGACTGTAATGTCCCATGTAAGATGATAGCCATTGTGAACTCACTCCTATTTCTCCCACGGTCAAACACATAGCTAGCAGTATAACCCATCAAGAAAGAGTTGTCAACTATGTACTCAACTGTATATTGCCCACTCATCTCAAAATAACTCATCATATAGGTGCTCTTGGAAAAACTGAATTGAAATGGTAGCAGGGTTTCGAGTTGCATAAGAATTCTAGGATAACCAAAGGGAGGCCAAGCCATTGGCCTTAGATGAACACCATCAGTTTGCATTTCCCATTGTACAGGTGGTGGCCATTGTGGTTTCTGGTGCCATGTGACCCAACCAAAATTGAACTGCAACCAAAATTGAACTACAGCAAAACAGACTATTGACCCTGGAGGTTTTGGTAAAATGCAAACTCGCTCAAACTTCAGAATATATGGTTCAGGTCCCCTGTCAACTATGGTAACAAGCAGTGGTTGGAGCAGTATTGAATTTAGCCGAACAATTTCGTCCAGTTTATTCTGTGCAACAGGAGCCTTGCTGGCTGGATATGTCTGTAAAGTACCAACTGAATGTGCTGTGGTAGAGTTGTTGATGTACCTGTTGTACTCGAATGAGCAGCCCTTGCTGGAGTTAAGTGGCTGTAGCAAGCCCATGTCGTGATTGAGATAATATAATATCGAACACCTGGTGGGCTCAGAGGCGAAAACGTCCTTCTCTGCATCCAGAACAGTGTGTGCCGGTGTTGTCTTCGGCGCAGCAGCTGTAGCAGGAAGTAGAGATGTTGGTGCTGACAACGTCCGCAACGAGCTCAACGAAGGGGCTGACATGACGGTCCTGGGCGCCAGCGTGCACTCGTCAAGAATGCGGCTCAATGTCGAGCACCTAGTGGGCAAGGTTCGCACGGGATCAGCAGTGGTGGTGGTGAGCTTCGTGGTGGAGCGGAGCATGGTGGTGTCGATGTCGGTCGGGGTGGAGAGCGTCGGGGCCGACGCCGTGGTCAAGGTGGATGGGGTCGACGGGGTGGTGGATGTCGATTCGGGCGTCGTGGCGGCGATGAAGGCTGAGGCGGCGGCCGTCGAGGACGACGGGGTGGTGAAAGACGCCGGCGAACTGCTGAATGCTGAGGTCGCCGGTGAAGATGTCGGCGCCGCCACCGATGCGGTGGTGAACAGCTCCTCCATCCGTTGACGTCTGCGCTCCAGCTCGCGTCGCATCCTGGCAAGCTCGAAGGCGACAACGATGCTCCTGACACTGGTGGAGGTCGTGGGCGTCGATTGGGTCATGGTGGTGGTGCGGCGCCGGTGGTGGGATTTGGGGTTATGATGGCGGTAGCAGTGGTGGACTAGGGTTTGGGCGAAGGTGGAGGTGGTGGTGGTAGGATAGGTGGGGAAGGCGCCGGCGTCGGTCGCCGGCGAGGAAACAGTCGCCGCTTCGGGGAATTTTGCTGGATCGGGCTCGAATCGGAGAGGAACTCCCGGATTCTTCCCCAATCACAACCGCACCAGCAGGACACGGATCCGCGCAGGAGAACGAGGCTCTGGTACCAATTGTCACGATCCTAGGACTGGACAAGGATAAATAGAGGGTTTTGCCGGCGTACACGCGCGGCGGTGGCTCGGCAGCGCCGGCACAGCAGGAAGCTCGCCCCTGGCGAGAGGAGCGAGAAGGGATATTTAATCTTTTGCCACCGTAAGAAAGGCCGCTCCTTGAGAAGGGACTTTTAGTTTGGCTTCTACACATTTGCCACTCGCGTTCGTCTGAGGCTACACATTTGCCACTTTCGCTGACGTGCCACGCCAGGTCCGCATGCCAGCGTGGATTGGAGACTTGAAAAGACAAAAATGCCCCTACCTTATCCCTACTCTCCTCTCTCTTTCACCACTGACATGTGGGACCCGCGCACCAGAATCTTCTTCAACCTACAACCGGCCGGCAGGCGATGGCCACCAACACCACGGGAGCTCCCTGCCACCGCCCTGGGCCACCACCGCGCACCGCCGGGGGTCCCCGCCGCCCAAGCCCACCGCGCCGCGCCGCGGGAGCACAACCCCGTCGCTGCCAGCTCGCGACGGGAGGTCGCCCGGGCCACCATCGCACGTCGCCGGGGGAGCTCGCCACGGCCGGCCTCGGGCTCCGCAGCGCCGCCGCGGCCGGCCTCGGGTACCGACGTGGAGGAAGGGAACCACCGCGGCCGGCCTCGAGTAGCGGCCTCCACGGCGCTGCCGCAGCCAGCATGAGCAGCCAGCGGAGGATGGGGGCCGTCGCGGCTGGCCCGAGCAGCGACGCGGAGGATGGGTGCCGCCGGAGAGGGGGCCGGTGGCGCTGGCCAGCAGGACGGCGACGACCGTGGCCATGGCGAGCACGGAGAGCGACGCGGAGGATGGGCGCCGCCGGCCAGGGGACCATCGCGACCGGCCCGTGCAGCATCGTGGAGGAAGGGCATCGGCGGCCATGGGGCCGTCACGGCTTGCTCGAGCAGCGGCGCGGAGGAAGGGCTCAAGTGCCGGTCGTTCACCGAGGAGGCCACCAAGCATTTTCACGGTTTGGAAGAAGGGAGCGGCGAGAGGTTGAAGACGTCCTCAGGGGCGCGCGGTGTAAAGGGATAAGGCGGGGACAGGAGGGTCATTTCCCGTGCTGGATCTGCGCTGGAAGGGTGAAGTGGCCCGCCACGTCAGCGATAGTGGCAATTTTGTTGCACCGGACGAGCGACGGTGGCAAAAGTGTAGAAGCCAATGTAAAAGTCCCATTTGAAGGAGTGCTCACTCTTAGCGTGGTAAAAGATTAAATATCCCGAGGAAGAAGGGCTCGGCGAAGCCGGCAATAGCTTGATTGATTATCGATGCCAGTTCTCCAGGCTCAGCAGCCTTACATACACACCACACAGGCCGACACGGGCCAAAGGATACATGGGCTTCCAGCCCAAGACGGCACACAGGCCCACTAAAGGATTAACAAGGTAGCAGCCCATGAGAGGCCATGACAGTGACCTGCTGTGCTTTCTTGCTGAATCCATAATGACGATTAATTATAATACCTGGCCAAAAAAAACCCTGAAGAAATTATGTCTGTGAATTGGTCTAACCCGGCACGGTGAGTATAATGTATCAAGCATGTTTTCCTGGTCCGTGTTCATTCCCAGAAGGTGCAGCTTCATTTCATCTGCAATTCTTGTCACCCTGGTCCATGATCATATGCCCAACCTGCTGCATTGCGCAATCGCTGTCGACTGTGGCCTGAATTCCTTTAGGCACAAGTCATCTTTACCTTCTCTTTCTCCTTCTTAACATAAAACAAGACCTCGTCCCTGGTTGACCAGAGAGGGTAGGTGAAGAATACATAAGAAGCACATTGCTGTGATTTGTCATGTTCATTCAGGGAACTGAACATCAGAAGCACACAACTTCCCAGCAATCTTCACCAGGATCTTCGATGGATAAATTCGATGGTTCAGCCCGCCTTATGATAGTTTCTGATCTTGATCAGACCATGGTGCGTGGACCTTCAATCTTTTATGCATCCAGACTCAGGAGCTGACCCATGATGTGTTCTTCTATATGGTTGATCATAGCTGAATGTTTTGGATCATTTACATGCAGGTTGATCATGATGATCCGGAAGACTTGTCCTTGCTCAGGTTTGGGGCGCTCTGGGAGGCTGAGTTCTCCCATGATTCTCTTCTGATCTTCTCGACAGGAAGATCGCTGATCAGCTACAATGATTTGAGGAAAGAGAAGCCTCTGATCACCCCGGACATCACTGTCATGTCTGTGGGAACTGTGATAGCTTATGGTGCAGACATGGTTCATGATGTTGACTGGGAGGAGTATCTGAACAGCAACTGGGACCGGAACATCGTTGCTCAGGAGGCAGCAAAGTTCCCTCAGCTAAAGCACCAGGCATGTTTCCTTCCAGTCACTTATCAGTTTTCCCCCCTATTTTGGGGCTGACGCTGAGCTGAATGCTCTCTGTGCGTGTCTTATCTTTGTACATGGATGCAGCCTTACAACGATCAGAGCCCCCATAAGGTTACCTTTTTGGTTGACAAGCAAGATGCTCAGGAAGTAATGCATGCTCTGCCTCACAAGTTGCAGAAACGTGGGGTGAAGATCAATTTTTCCTTGTTATTAATATTGATGAAGCATTCGCCAGTTGAGCCTTGTTTTGAATTTTCTTCTTCTTTTTTCTGCGATCAGATACATGTAAAGATAATCTTCAGCTACGGTGTGGTTCTTGATGTGGTACCACAAGGTGCCGGAAAAGGGCAGGCTCTTCAATATTTGCTGGACAAGTTCAGTTCACAGGGGAAAGCACCAAACAATACTCTTGTTTGTGGTGACTCTGGAAATGATACAGAGTTATTCAGTGTCCCATCGATCCACGGCGTCATGGTTAGTGATACAGTGCACAATAATTTCTCGGTAAAGCTCCCTGCTAAAGTTCATCGCTGACAATTTTGCAAGGACTCGGTGACAACTGACAATGGCTCCTACTCTCCCATAACTCTGCATCTGCAATTTTATGGTCACCAATGCCCACTAACAAAACTTACCACAGCCTTTTGAAACCATGTCCAGGTCAGCAATGCCCAAGAGGAGGTGCTTCAGTGGTATGAAGAAAATGCAACCTATAATCCCAGGATAATTCATGCAACGAAAAGATGTGCTGCTGGTATCATGGAAGCTATCGAACACTTCAAACTTGGACCTAATGTTTCTGCTAGGGATCTTGAACTCCCTTATCCAAATTTAGACATCATCAAGCCTGCAGATGTGGTGAAGTTCTATGTTCTCTATGAGAAGTGGCGGAGGGGCGAGGTTCAAAAGTCCTCACCAGTAATACAGTACTTGAAAAGCATTGCCGTAAGTACTTCCTTCATTTAATTTCTTAGAGGAATCTAGTTTAAGTTCGTTGGCATCTATTTTATTATCTATAATCTCTCTATGAAGTGAAGTAGAGAATTCAAGTGCAAAAAAGTAACTGTACATTTCACATCTGCATCTCTGTCACCTGATCAAATTGCACTAGTAATTTGTTGCCCAACAAAATGTATTTCTCCTGCCTCTTACTGTTTCCTTGAGCTTCCTACAAAGTTTAAACTGATCTGTTGTCCTTTGTTAGCATTTGAATGGAACAATTGTTCATCCTTCTGGATTGGAGCATTCTCTTCATGCATCCATTGATGCACTTAGTTCGTGCTACGGTGACAAACAAGGCAAGAAGTTCCGGGCATGGGTGGACAGTCTTCAGCCTGTTCGTTTGGCTGGTGGCTGGTGGTTGGTGCTGATTTGTTCTGAGAGAAAAGTACTGCTGGCTGGTTGTTGGTGGCTGGTTTGTTCTGAGAGAAAAGTACTGCTGGCTGGTGGCTGATAAGCCAAGCGAACAGGGCGAAGTTACATCACCGATGGGTACTAGTAGCTGGTTGGTTAAGTTTGACAACTGGGAAATGGAAGGTATGCTCTCATAACTCATCTCATGATGAACTAATTTTGTTAGTTATCGATTCCAGTTGTTATCACTTTGTTCAGCTAGCTTCCTACAATAATGTTTGCATCATGTCATGCTGTGAACTTTCATTTTCTATTATTGGCAATTTTGAAATTTATTTTATTGATTTACTTAAGCTTCAGTGATTGATATTCCTTTCATTTTCAGGTGATGCTCGGCACTGCTGCCGCACAACTGTTCAGCTGAATATGAATGTAAGTTCTTCCTATACTACTGAAATCCTTTAGCGTCCTGCAGTTACATGCATCTGTGTTCATCTAAAAGGTTTGTATAGCTTATGATCTTACTATTTGCTTCAACTGACAGTCTGAGACTCCTGAGGGCTTGGAGCTGGTACATATCCACAAGGCCTGGCTTGAAGGACATTCTGCAGGGAGTGAACACAAGTTCATCGTATAGATCATCTTTTCACCTGCAATGTGCACGTATGCCTTGCGATTATAATTTTCGCTTCAGGAGTTCAGATAGAATAGAATGTACTGCTACTGCCGCGCAGACGGTGGTTCCATGTGCTGTTCGTGAACTTGTTCTTCAACCTGGAAGCTCTAGAGCCGAACTGAAAAGCTAGTCGTTGCTATCAGCCATGTACACGCCAGGTGCACTTTTCATTTCGAGGAGCTAGGAGGTACAACTATACACAGTTCCTTGATATCATGTCATGGTAATCTACAACTATACACAGTTCCTTGTTAATCAGCTGTCATTGAACAGAGACACAAACTCTGCACCTTCAGTTCAGTTTCTCAGTGCCGTATTCTGAATCTGTTTTCTGCATAGTCCCGGGGCAGACAAACTGATAAAATCCTGGAACATTTTTTTATTACTGAAGAAAAGAAGACCGATATCACGGCAAACATGTGTGAGTCTATGGCACAAGGGCCGTACACTTTGCAGCTAAAACATGGACAAAATATAGAGGAAGCTCAACATTTGTGTCAGATAATTTTTTTTAGAGTCGACAGGCAAAACGCCCTGCCCCATTCCATGTGTCAGATAAATTTGACAATGCTTGAAAGCTGTTACTGTATTCATTATAGGTAACCCGAGAAAGTTGATGAATATTCGCAAAATAAATAAGTTGATGAAATCCTAGAAACTCATGGCTCTGTAGGGAACATCCAGAAGGGCGGACGCAGCGAGTAGGGAAAATCCTCGAAGGGCCGCTGCACCTCCTCAGTCCCGCTCTCCAAGTCGATGACATGCAGAAAGCACTCGTTGGTTGCGAGGTGATTCAGAAAGTAGATGCAGTTGCCGGTGAGGCCATGCTCGGCGGCGGCAGCGCACGACGCCCCGAAGTTGGAGACCCCGATCCGATCCCCGCCGAGGAGGAACACCGTGTCACCACCGATCCCGTCGACCTTGCACCAAGCCAGCGCCGAGAAATCCATCCTGTACACGGCGACCTCGGCGATCTTGTCCACGTCGGGGCCGTCGAACAAGACGACGACCAGGAAGAGCTCGCCGCGGGACTCGACGAAGTAGCTCGACCGGAACGGGAAGCTCTCGGGAGTGTCGACCATGTCGACGTCGATCATCCCGAGGACCGGCTCGTCGGGATCGGCTGGGTCGAACTCCACGAATCCCAGCTCGTTCCCGGTGAACTCGTAGTAGACCTTGCCACCGACGGCGGCGATGCCGTTGCGCCGGGCCATGTGCCTCTCCACGGGCTGGTCCTCGACGTCGTACATGATGAGCTCGTAGCCGTGGCGCTCCCACTTGCTGCCGCCGACGGCGCAGAGCCAATACTCGAACTTGGACTTGTCCAGGTCGAATACCATCACGGCGCAGAAGCCGCTGCCGGGCTTGTCGGAGAGCACGCACTTGCAGTTCTTGGGGAAGTTCTCGGCCATGTACGGCAGCGGAATCCGCTCGCCGTCCTCCGGCCGCCACAGGAACGCCCGCAGCGTGAACGGGTGCAGCGCGAGCACCCACCCCTGCGGCGTCTCGAGGCAGCGGTGGTCCTGGAGCAGGCCGATGGTCGCGCTCGTCAGGGACCGCCCCGCCACGCTGTACTCAGAGGCGGGCGCAGGATTTGAACTATGGGTATTCAAAATTTCATAGGGCAATTTTTTTCCATCAATGCTAAATCTCAAAGTATCAAGGTTACTGTTGACTTCTGTGCCATACTCACATTGTTATGCAATCTCAATTCTCAATTTCCTAATTGTTCCCAAAAAAAATTCTCAATTTCCTAATTTTACAAAAACAAAATGCTCATATGTGTCCTGCGATTGAGTGTTTTTTTAACGAACAAAAAAATAATGCTTGATAGAGTGCTCCCTACCCTCCTGCAGTCCTGCGTTGTTCCCGTGCTCCTTCACGAGCCTGCCCACCGGCCGCCTGCCGGCAGCTGTGGCGCTGCGCGCACACGCGCTGGCTGCCGTGCGTGCGCCAAGGGCGCCGCACCTCCGCCTCTTTCCTCGCTGACCGCCACCAGCTCGCCGCCCGTCTAGCCCCAACTGCCGCTGCCCGGCCTGGCGGCCGCTGAATCGAATGAGGAACTAGAGGAGAACAGGCAGCTCTATGTGCCTCTGACCCTCTTCGGAGAGGTGGTGGGACCGTGGGAGCTGGCCGATTGGGCTGTTGGGCCAGCGTGGGGAATAGGAGGAAGGCAGTCCAGCCAAGTGGGCTTTTATTTTGTTTGAGTGTGTCTGTTCTTTTTTTTTTGATACATATGCATAAAATACACTATATATACAAAATAATTTTGCAAAAATAATGGGTATTCAGTTGAATACCCATGAATACACGTGGGCCCGCCCCTGGCTGTACTGCCACTGGGGCTCGTCGTAGTCGTACTTGCCGCCGATGTCGAGCTCCAGGAACGGCAGCGCCGCCGCCGGCGCAGCTGCCATGTCTCTCTCGATGGTGGAATTCGTCGGGTTCACGAGCGGAAAGCGCAACTCGAGAATCTAGTCGAGCAAGTCCAATCCAAGGCAGGCCGCTGCTTGTCGATTTGCCTCTGAAAGGACCCCGCGCCGTGCCTAAACAACCGCGCTTCCCCGGCAGGCCGGCATCGCGTCGGAGTCGAGATCCGAGTCGGCCTTCAACTTGCTCTGGCTCCGATTCGGTTTCCAGCACCAGGAAAAACCAGTTTCCAAGATGAAGGAATAGGAATCAAGGATCTGAAAGGAAGGGGAGTTTCTGATCACTTCCTCGGTCTTCCATTAAACCTGGCCTTCGTTTTTCTTGGGTAGCACTTGAACGGAGTGAGTGATCATTCACCCTTGTGGGACGGAGTGTTTGCACTTCGCATGCATCTAGCGACACGCTGAGTTCATGTTCATGTTCATGGTATGGCGACAAATGAGGCAACAATTTCCGGGCATGGTTGGACAGACTCGTTACATCACATTCATGCAGCTGGATGGTGAGGTTGAATCACTAGGAGATGGAAGGGTCGGTCCTCAGTACTCCTCACAAGATAAACCAATTGTGTCAGTTACTTGGCACCAGCAGAAGCTATCATTTTGTTCACATATTGCTGCACGACATATTCAATTGCAGTATGCCGATATTCATTTGTTTCTCTACCGCCTTGCATTTTCATGTTCATTAGCTGCTTTGGGCCACAAATCTTTTGCTGAATATGAAGGTGAGTTCTTCTGATTCTGCAAGAACCCTCTTTGTTCATTTGGAATTACGCCTAGAGAGCGCTAAACTATTCCTACATGATTTAACTCACGATCTCGTAACAATCATTTCTTGATGTACTTGGTGCTCCTGAACTGGTGAATGGTAGCCTGGACCTTCTTACTTGTTAGCTCTCACTGAAGAAAATTCAGGTGGCCTGAACATGAACTGAATCCCGTTTGGTGTCTCTTTCGGTTCAATTTCCTGTTAACTGAATTCAGTGGAACAAAATTAAGTTTCAAATAATTCATTCAGAACTAGAATATGTACATGTGGATTCTTAAAAGAACACAGGTAGCTGACGTCAGAGATGCCTGACATCATGAAATTCCAGGACGTCAACTGCTGAATATGATGGATTTCATTATCTCCATGGTTCTACAAGCTCAAGACCACAGCATGGATGTCAAATCGTCCATGGCGGCAGCCTACTACTAGCTACCTTGCCTACCTAGCTAGTAGCCATGCGCAATGCAAGCCTCCCAGAAGAGCCTGTTGCTCTCGTCTGCGTGACCGCCGGCGCCGGCAACCACCCCGCCGCCCTCCGCCGCCGGCGCGCAACGACGACCGCCGTCATCGCGCGCCGCCGCCGCCGCATCCTCGACCACCATCCGTCGCCACCACGGCACAGCCATCCAGCTGTCGACTTCAGCATCCTCACCTTCCACGGCCACGTAGTCTCCTTCACTGCCGTCGTCGCCGGTGGCGGTGGCACTGGCACCACCACCACCACCGCAGACGCCACTATTGCCACCGCCGCTGCAGGACTCGGCGTCATCCTCGTCTGTCACCGAGGGGTGGACGTGGACTCCTGCTGGTAGCAGGACCGCCGACACGGGGGTGCCGGACTCCGAGTCGCCGGTGGCTTCTTCTCGCGGCGCGGCGGTGGGCGGCGCCGGAGCGGGAGGAGGAGGACTGGAGGAGCGAGGATCCGGGATGGGTAGTATGGGCTGACGGTGCGTGCAGTCCATAGAGGAAGGGAAAGGAAAGACGACGGATCGGAGGTTGGCTGATGGTCTCCATCTGCAAACACGGTTCGGCTATATACGCACATGCACGGAAATGTTCGTCTTTTCGCTCTGAATTTTTAAACAAATAAAGTTTAAGCTTTTGGAATCCTAGTATAAAAAAGCTGTAGTACGGTTTTGGAGGCATGTGTCAACTGATGTGTAAAGCATACTAATATATAAGACCATTTAACTTTACGTGCATAATTGTATAATGGAAGTGGCTAAGGGTTGTACAAAACCTGCGGGGGAAAAAGAATCGTTTTTTTTCCAAGTTCGATAAATAGTCATTGCTTATTACAGATTGGCTAGCGCTGCAAGTTTTTTTTTTGGGTGGTATTGGCACCCAAAACTCAAGGAAGTACTGTATATATATATGCTTTAGATGAAAACAAGTACAGTGTAAACAGAAATACTCCATAACTAATTGGATATGTGCTTGGATTCCTATCAGCGTATACAGCCTGGTTGCTTTACATGTGTTCCACGATCTACTTACATTTTGTTTAAAAAAAAGACACAAATAATGTTTTTCATAAAAAAATGACTAAAAAGCACAGCAGCGAATAAAGTATGCTAGTACTAAACTAGTACTCGGCATTGGAACGAGAAACATGAGTAGAGCGTGACGTGTCAGATAGAGATGACTCTTCAATCCTGCCACTGACCAGCAAGCGACTTTGCAAAAGCGGGCATGTTGTAAATTAAAAAAAAAAGAAATAAAAGAACGCTACTCCCTTTTTCCCTTTATATGCCGCGCGAAAAGCGAAAAAAAAGTACTAGTCAAGTTTCCTTTTTGTACTAGCCAAGCAAGCGGCGAAGTCGGTCATCTAGAGGCCGGCGCGGCGGCGCGGGTAGGGATACTTACTTGTCGTGTGCCAACCTTTGACTTTGCACACGTGTGGTTTCGCCTCCGTCCGTCGTCAGCGGCGGATTCCTCCGACGCCCTGCGTTTCGCGACTGCGCGTGGACGCCCTGCCTCTATGCCTTCTGCCATCTATCTAGAAGGCTACACGTTCTAGAAGCCCGATGAGATCGAGTCCGACGAGACGTGTGTGTCTCATCACGCATCAAACGCACGATGGAAACGTGGTTCGGCCACCGTACTACCGGAGAAAAGTCCGTGGCCGCCCGGCCTCTCGAGATCTCCCCCGCCGTGCGCCCACCTTTCTCACCAAGGCATGCCTCTCACGAAAGTCGAAACCAAACCCCCTCTTGATCCTCCGACTAGCCGTCGATTGGCAACGTTGCCCCGACCCAAATCGGACCACCTTTTTGCACAAACTGGCGTGCTAACTACCATCATTTGTCAATACATGACGTTTCGGACAATGGCTTCTACTCCCTCTGTCCCATTTTAAGTGTCGCTGGGAGGAGGGCACAGGAATTAAGAAGTGAGCCAACACCCCTAGCAACAAATGATTCACATGCTGCAGCACAGACCAGCTACGATGAATGACGTTCTTTTATTTTTTTAGTCAGGAATCGTGTGGTGGTGAGACTATATGGGAGGAGAGAGACAACACTGCTTCATCGACAGTGATGGATGCCGTACAAGCTAGAACTACAGACCTACACTGTGCTGATAGGGGACGACACTTAAAACGGGACATCATACTGTTGCTTCAACGACGTTTAAAACGAGACAGAAGGAGTACTAGGAATACACTAAGATGGTTGGTCCGAACGTCAAATAAAAAATGATAGAGGTAGTATAATTCTGCATCATGTTATATATACTCGTAGCTAGCATCATTTTTTTTTGTTTGCCCTTATGCTCGTGATGATAAATGCTATCATAGTATCATTTCATTTGCAGTTACTTTTTACCGAATGACCCAGACTCCACACCGAAGGTAAAGATTTTTCCTTTGGTTAGTTTTGAAGTAATGATACAGGACGGACTGCTGACCACCGTCATCACACGGTCTAAAAATGGAAATACAACATGTTCCTTGTGTGATCGAAAAATACCTGATCTTATTTTGCTCCTTCATCAGGAACTGTGGAACCTGATCTTTGCAATGTTTGGAGGACAATACCTGATGAAGACAGAACCAATGGCGAAGACAAGATTGAAGGTTACGAGAATTCTCTTCCTTCCTCGTCTTCCCTGTCTCCTTCCTGAACAACAAAAATGATTAGGGGGGCTCGAGCCTCCCTCCCCCCTACATCGCTGGCCAAAACTGTGTGGCAGGATCGGAAGAAGGATTTTGACATCCTTGTACTGCTCAAGTTTTTATATGGACAGGGGCGGAGCCATGTGGATGCATGTGTATTCCTGGGAATACCCAACAATTTCAGCAAACGATTTAGTGTACGTATGGTATATACTTGTGTATAGTCTATGTTTGGCTACATTCGCTCTTTCTCAGCTTCCGGCAGTAGCCCAAGCTCCAAACTCAGAGTAAAGTAGCAAACCAACACGCACAGCTCTCTCCGGCTCTCATCAGTCTTCACAGCTTTCAGCTTTGAGGAATACCCAACTTATAAATCCTGGCTCCGCCACTGTATATGGAAGGAGATGAACACGTGCATCTTCGGGAATACTTCAAGATAGATAGTTCGACTTCACTGCTCAACAAGATCACAGCTTCAGTTGAGCATTGAATTTTGCATGTAGTGCCAAAAGACTACGTAGTTTAGTTACAGAGTAATCCATCACAAACTTTAGCTTTAGGGCCACTAAGTCGGTTGTCTACTTCATGTAAAGAACTATAAAATCTGATTGGCGTATTAGCGTTTTTTTTTTGTATACAAAGATGTGCAATTCTCTTATGTATTCGATAAAAAATTATCATACAAAACATAATGCACTTGCAGTGATCGAGCACACTCACCACTATCGTGAACTCATAATGTGTTGGCTGTTGTTAATTCCCTGCGCACCTGCTCTGTATTTTCAACCACTCTGTCAACCAAAGATGTTGTTGGGATGGGTAATGCTGACGTCTGTTCGGGCGAAGATTCAAGGAAGGAAGAAGAGGAAATCTTGATTTGAAGGAAAAGTTTCGGTGTTGATTCGGTCAATGATGTGATCAAGAAGATAGAAGGAAACGTGAGAAGCTTGACTGCATAAGAAGTAAGAAGCTGGTTTAGGGAAGGGCACATTTGTAATAAAAAGGAGAGTTGCGTGATTACCACAGACGAAATGTATTCTAAATATTCTTCAAATATGCTTTGTAATCAGAGGTAGAATAGGAATGTAAAAGTGCCTCCGGACACTATAAAAAGAGTCCCCATACCTCCGTGTAAAGGAATTCACTTTTTCATAAACAAAGAGTAGACCTTTTGCAAAATCTTTTCACTTTACTGTCGGGTTATTTTTCAAATACCCAACATTCTTCCTTCTTCGTCTTCCCTATCTCCTTCTTGAACAACAAGAATGATTAGGGGGGCTTGAGCCCCCTCCCCCTGCATCGCTGTCCAGGACTGTGTGGCAGGATCAGAAGAAGGATTTTGACATCCTTGTAGTGCTCAAGTTTTTATATGGAAGGAGATGAACACGTGCATCTTCGGGAATACTTCAAGATAGATAGATCGACCTCACTGCTCAAGAAGATCACAGCTTAAATCGAGCATTGAATTTTGCCTGTAGTGCCAAAAGACTACGTAGTTTAGTTTCAGAGTAATCCATCACAAACTTTAGCTTTAAGGCCACTAAGTCGGTTGTTTACTTCGTGTAAAGAACTATAAAACCGGATTGTCGTATTGGCATTTTTAATGCGCATTATTGTAAACTTGCTTTCCTTTGTAGTACAAAAATGTGCAATTCTCTTATGTATTCGATAAAAAAATTATTATACAAAACATAAAACATAGTGTACGTGCAGTGATCGAGCACACTCACCACTATCGTAAACTCGTAATGTGTTGGCTGTTGCTAATTTCCTGCCCACCCGCTCTGTATTTTCAGCCACTCTGTTAACCTACCCTGTTCGTGTGGCTTATCAGCCACCAGCCAGCAGTACTATTCTCTCAGAACAAATCAGCCACCAGCTACCAGCCAGCGGTACTTTTCTCTCAGAACAAATCAGCGCCAGCCATCAGCCACCAGCCAGCCGAACAGGTGTGTCAGGATCGGACGGCTCTCTAACTCCACCACGTCGCATCTGACGGCCCATTAAGCTCCTGCTTCCTCAGGCCGCTCACAGCCCAACCCACCCCCCGCCGTCCCCACCACCAACCAACAGCCCAGGGTTTATCGCCCTGCGCCGCCGCCGCCGCCGCCGCCTCCTAAACCCACCTCGCCTCCGCCGCGGCGGCGCGGCGGGCCAGCCATGTGGGTTCTCCGGAGCCTCCTCCGGGCAGCATCGCCGTCGCTCCGCCGCAGGTCCGCCCCGCCCTCTTTTTCTCCCCTCGACTTGTGCCAGTAGCATCGGCTCTTCCTTCCTCCCTCCTCGGATCTCTGACACGTTGTGTGCTTGTGCGGCGGGACAGCTCCGGGCGCCTCGCCGCGAGTGGGGAAGCGGTGGCCGCGGCCGCGGCCGCGCCGTCCGTGTGGTTGCTGGCGGCGGGAGCAGGAGCGGACGGCGGGTGGAGGCGGGCGATGTCGACCAAGGGGAGGAGCATGCGGAGCAAGGTGGAGAAGCGGATGGCGAGGGAGACGGGCCGCACCCAGCGGGAGCTCCGCCGCGCCGTCAAGCTCCGGAAGAAGCTCATGACCGAGGACGAGAAGCTCATCTACAACATGCGCAGGGTAAGGATGCCCCAAATTTCTCCCATTTCCCCTTCCCTCGTACATGGTGGTGGTGGTGACGGCCAAATGCTCTGGACCTCTGATTGCAGTAGGGGTACTTGGTCAGTCCTAGAGTAATCCGCTTCGTTGAATTTCTGTAGTTTTGTGCTGAAAGTTTTGCTCTCTAATGAATTGTGGAGAGGAATCAGGAATGTGTTGTGCAATGTTAAGAAAAGCTATCATATCAGGCATGGCTACATATAAATGCACATCCCAGAAAAAAAAACTAATATAGTTTGATTGTTCGGGTTTTTTTCTCTGTGGAACTGGGCATCAAATTAGAGTGGCGGAGCAGCCTTGGGAGATAGGAGTAAAATACTGGCATATGTGCCTGTCAATTGCAAGTTTTGATTTAGACAACCAACCCTGGTGCATGTGTACATAAGCCTTCTATGGTTCCCATGGTTTATAGGGCTTTAGAATTTTAAAAACTGTGGTAACGTTCGTTATGAGTCTGCCATGATATTTGAAGCCCATTGAAGCTTTCCTGATGGTCTAAATGAATAAAGGCGGTTGATAGTTAATGTGCTTGCATTCTTTTTAAGCTTGAAGAGAAATCAGTGTCAATGAATAACCACAAATACTCCCTATATGTTTTGTTTTTTCTAGTGATTGGATACTTTAATACTCAGTTGCTGAGTTTGCACTTCTATTTAACAGTTACAATTTCCAGATATATCATGAAGATATAGCTAACCACTGTGTAATCTTTGGCCTGTTTCTTTTTTTAATTTAGTAATGAAGTTATTTACTTACCATACCAGTTTTATACAGGCCAAGAAAAAAGTTGCTTTGCTTCTACAGAAGCTCAAGAAGTACGAGCTACCAGAATTACCAGCTCCTCGTCATGATCCTGAGCTGTTAACAGCTGAGCAACTACAAGCTTACAAGAAGATCGGATTCAGAAATAGAAACTATGTACCTGTTGGAGTTCGTGGAGTCTTTGGAGGTGTTGTTCAAAACATGCATATGCATTGGAAATTCCATGAGACGGTGCAAGTTTGTTGTGACAACTTTCCGAAGGAAAAAATTAAGGAAATGGCAGCAATGCTGACAAGATTAAGTGGTGGAATAGTGATCAACATTCATAACACCAAAACAATTATCATGTTTCGAGGAAGAAACTACCGTCAACCAAAGAACCTTATACCTTTCAACACACTTACCAAAAGGAAGGTCAGTCCCACACTGATGTGTCTGCTCGGTTAGCATTTCCCTGCTATTTTCATTCCACTTTCCTCTTGCTTTGGAATTATGCATATGATTTTTATGGCATTTGCCAATTCTTATTGAGTTCTGGTTTATTTAGGTTGCATATGGTTAACTCCAATGGAGTATCCTTTTCTTTCAAACTGATTGTCTCCAGCTTTGCAAGACTTTTTTTGGTTACTGAATAATTGTAGTTATAACTTATAACATACCCTTTTTGCAGGCTTTATTCAAGGCAAGATTTGAGCAAGCACTTGAATCACAGAAATTAAACATCAAGAAAATAGAGACGCAACTCCGTCGTAAAGGTATCAATCCAGAGGACCCAGTTGCTATGGCCAGCATCCAACGTGTTGCCTCTACATTCTTCCGAGCCATAGATGAGCAGCAAGGTACTCCCTATGTTTTCCGTGGGGATGCCGACCATTCTTCTGGGACTACTGAAATAAAAGAACCACATGATCAACCATCTGAAGATAGTGACCAGGAGGAGCTTGACCGGTTCATTTCAGAGATAGAAAGTGCGGCAGAGAAGCAATGGGAGGAAGAAGAGGCAGCAGAGAAAGAAGAATCTTCAAGAATGCAGTATTGGGAGAGAGAGGAGGTGGATGAGCGGAGGGGATTCAATAGAGGTTATGAAAACTCAGATTATGAGGATAGAGGGCAGGGAAGATATAGGAGAGAGAATTACAACAATAAAAGGACATCAGATGCAAGGAGGTGGGATGATGATAGTGAGGTCGAGGAGTCAGGTGATGAATGGGACTCTGCTGATGATGGTGATGACAGGAATACTCTGGGCTTCAACAATGATAGAGATTCTCCTGACGAGCATCCTCGACTATTTGAAAGCATGAGGAATGGGAGGAGCAGATCCAGTGGCAGGCAGGATTTCGTTCCTAGGGGAGAAGTGGGCGAGAGGAGGGGTTTCAATAGTAGATATGGCAACTCAGATGTTCAGGATAGAGGCCAGGGAAGATATAGGAGAGATGACAACAAAAGAACATCAGGTGCAAGGAAGTGGGATGACGATAGTGGAATCGATGCATCTGGTGAAGAATGGGACTCTGGCGATGACACTAATAATTTTGTTGGATTCGACAATGATAGTGCTGCGCCTGATGACCATCCTCGACGATTCAAAAGTACGAGGAATGAGAAGAGCAGATCCAGCGGCAGGCAGAATTCTGTTCCTAGTGGTTTCAGAAGTTCCCATCGAACCCCAGGAAATTCAGTAGGTGCTTCTGATGGCACTACATTCAGAGACAGTAATGATGACGGGCTAAACACTGAAGATGATGACTTGTGGGATTCAGATTATAAGGGGGGTGAAACGAACTCAAGAGCCCCAAAGGTGAATTTCCCAAATTTCCACAGCAGTAGCGATGAGGGCAGCAACGACGACCTTAAACATGGTGACCGTACTGGTAAAACGAAGACAAATACCGATGAAAGTTGGGACAGTGACTGATACGCTGATGTGTGCTGGACGCATACTAGTGTGGATGGTTGTCAATCCAGGTTCTTTAAGGGCCTGTATTGCACATGATTTTGTCCAGTGGAGATCTCCAGGAGCTAGAAGAATAAGCGTGATTTCCATGATGTTTGAACGTTTGCTGCAAGTTTCAGACAATACTTGGGTTCCCGTTGTCATGGTAGCCTGAAAAGGTGCTTCACCTGGATGAGAGAGGGAGGTTGCCAACGGTGTTCTAGCCTACTAAGCACATCAAGGCCAGAATACAGCATGATTTGCACAGGCGGAGGACTCGCTGCCGAATGTTTCTGTCTAGATTTCAGTGTTGAGAAACTAAATATATCGAGATTCCTCAGAAATGTGAAATTCTTGTTCTGCCGTCATTTTGTGACCAGATTTGTTTTGATATTCTTGATGTGAAAAAAAAACGTGCACATAGATATATTTGGAGGTCATTTCTTCCTACGTCTTTTCTGTGAGGATGTATCTCGTTCATACGACGATGAGCTTGACAAATCACCTGAAAGTTCTACACGGTGTGAAACTCTTGTTTGAATTCTCGAATACTGTAGTGTGCTTCAACTTAAAGCATAACAGAGACAGATTATGCATTCATCAATCAAAATGTAAAAAGAACAAAAACCGACAGCCTAACGGTAAGCCTGCCAATGGTTTGAGAACCGCCCCAAAACCAAACCATACATAAAAGAAAATTAAATTGAAACCACACCATCCAACTCATTTCTCTTATGTATCCAAACCAAACTAACTAAATGGTGTAGAAGACCACAAAACCAAACCAAACTTATATCTCAAACCGGTTCTATGTCACATAAAATCCAGTTTCCATATATATCATATGTTTAGTTTTTAAGATGGGCCCACGTGTGGATCTAGCTGTACCAATTTGCACAAAATAGCGGACTGTCATTCTAAGACATTTCCAACAAATTTCAGACAAATTCGTTGAAATTTTAAGGTGTGAACGCGAGCTTTTAGTTTTAGGGTCCGGCTCTCAACGTGGTGCCCACGCGTGGATCTAGGTATGATAATTTGCACAAAGTAGCGGACGGTCATTTTAAGACATTTTCAACAAATTTCAGTCAAATTCGTTGAGATTTTAATGTGTGAACGCGAGTATTTAGTTTTAGGGTCCGACTCTCGATGTGGGGCCCACGTGTGGATCTATGTATGATAATTTGCACAAAGTAGTGGACCGTCATTTTAAGACATCTCCAACAAATTTCAGTCAAATTCGTTGAAATTTTAAGGTGTGAACACAAGCTTTTAGTTTTAGGGTCCGGCTTTCGACGTGGGGCCCACATGTGGATCTGGGTATGATAATTTGCATAAAGTAGCGGACTCTCACTCTAAGTCATTTTCAACAAATTTCAGTTAAAATTTTAAAGTGTGAACGCGAGCTTTTAGTTTTAGGGTCCGACTCTCGACGTGGGGCCCACATGTGGATCTGGGTATGATAATTTGCACAAAGTAGCGGACTCTCACTCTAAGTCATTTCCAACAAATTTCAGTCAAATTTGTTGAAATTTTAAAGTGTGAACGCGAGCTTTTAGTTTTAGGGTCCGACTCTCAACGTGGGGCCCACGTGTGGATCTAGGTATGATAAATTGCACAAAGTAGCGGACTGTCACTCCAAGGCATCTCCAACAAATTCTATTCAAATTCGCTGAAATTTTAAAATGTGAACGCGAGTTTTTAGTTTTATAGTTCAGCTTTTGATCTAGGTGACACGTACAACCAATTCAAACCATTTCAAACCGATCCAAGCTGTTAAGATTGCTAAACCGAACCAAACCAAACCATTATGTATGCCACCACATTATTCACCAAACCAACCAACACCAATTAGAAAAACCAAACCATTAAAACCGGTTTAAAACCAAACCATTCCCAGGCTTACCTAACGGGCGCACTCGGAGCAACTTTTGCCTCCACGGATAGGCTATGGCTACTTGATCGACTCCATGAACCGTAAATATCAATCATCTGTAGCTTGTTGATCGTTGAAGAAGAATATGGCCGCCGTCGTAGAGCAGAGCACTACATGAGGGGTCTCATGGCAGTGGCAGCACCGCAGCAGCGGCTATGGTGATCACGGTCAGCGGAGGCGGCGGCCGCGGGTGCAGTGCCGGTGGGCGCCGCATAGAGTCATGACGCGCGAGATTCTCCTGCCCGCAGTTGGGGAAAGCTCGCCGGCGGCGCCATTCCAGTCGAGCTGCCGTGGTCCGGTCCGACACTCCCACTGCCCCAGTGCCCCACACGGACGGCGGCGGAGTCGGATACTCTCGACGTCCGGGGCCGGAGAAGGTGACGACGGCGCGGAGTCAGCATGGGAATGGGTCGGCCCGCCCCGGCCTTGGACTTAGCCCCGGCGGCCTTATGGCCAATTTCAGGGGTCACGACGGGTCGATCCAATTTTAAACTTGTTTGTGGCTTTGATGGCCTAATGAGTAGCACGGGTCGACTCATTCAGCTTCTTGTTATATGTTAATGCAAAACATTTTTTTTGACACATATGAGATATGAAAGCAAATGTCGTTACAAATTGATTCTAAAAAATATGTCATTACAAGCAGAGATAAGGTTTGTTCCTTTTGTTTTGCCTCTTTCTTTTCTAATATTTCTATTTTGGTCCTAAAAACTTCTAATTTCTCACGTTGTAATACCTAAACTTTTTTTTCTCACATTTTAATCTCTAGAGTGGTAACAAACAAATTTTTAATAGAAGATGATAGTTGGAGGTGGAAGAGTAAAATGTATAAATTTGCTCATTTATTTGATGACGTACTGTCTATTTATATTGTACCATTTGATCGTATTATTATTTTTGGGCTTCATCTTCGTCGTTATACGTAACTGTTGGTAGCAAAATCAACAAGTGCAACGATTTTCTTTCCACCTGTTGTAACGGACGTGCATATTTGCTAATGATTTAGAAAGTAGATATATATTTTTTGAGTTTGGGTCGACCCATCTTACCTATTAGGTTAGTAGATTCCGGCCCATATGATCCATTGGTCTTGGATTTTTGGGTCGGGCCAACTACCCAACGGGTCGACCCGACCCATTCCCATCTCTAGCGCGGAGCATGGTGAAGATGGTGCAGACACGAATCTCGCTTCATTATTACCAATGATTGTCCAATACGCAAAAGTGATTCCACAAAGGGAACCATGTAATGGGCAACGGGCAGCTCACCGGTGCAGAATTTTGTGCCATTCCGGTGATCATACAACATGTCGCGTGCCATGTCGATTAACTCTTCAAGCAGTGGCGGACCTACATGGTGGTCCATATGGGCCACGGCATACCTAAAAATCCAGCCCAAAATCATTAACCTCTGAGCTGAGTAAGAAACTAAAAATTCCAAAAACCCACACAGGCCTGCAAGCCGGCGCACGTAGCAAATCAGACAGCCAGAGTCACGGCGACTCGCGAGGCGACGCTGCGCACGGGGCGAGGGCGCCGGTTGCCGCCTCTCGACCTGTGGACTTCGACGTTCAACCCTCTCCAGCCTCCGCTCCGGATGCCCATCGAGACCTCCGCGTTCGCGATGTCACATCTCTTACACTCTCCACGGACACATAATCTGATTTAAGGTACGAAAATTGAAAAGCTCTTAGCAATATTCAATTTGTAAAATCCTAGCTCGCTAGTTGTGCTATGTGATTAATTTTTTTGGAAACTAGGATAAGAACCGACTTATGGATTTACTGCTAGATTGATTGTTGATGTATTTGTTTTTTTAGAACTACGAAGAGGAACTATTGGTAGATCAGACAAGTAGTTACATCCGGTGTAATCTCCTTTTATGCATATTTTGGATAGTTGAACATTGGTATTGTAAGCTATTTAACTTTTGCACTTAATCATTGAATGATTCCGTATGTTATTTTAATTCTTGACATTGAAGTCTTAAAATTTGAAATTGCTTACCGAATTATATATGGGTAATACCGTTTGTTTTTTTGGTAAAATAGCGTTTATATATATGAATTATACCGAATTGTGTGACAAAAAAATGTCGTGGCATACCCTTTTCAAAATCGTAGGTACGCCACTGTCTTCAAGGGATCCATCACGCATATCACACTTGAAAAGGTATCAGAATATCTTGTCTCTATCTGTTGAGGCACAAGCAAAAACATGCAACTGCCTTGGCAAGGGCAAGTTAACATGACAACGCTGCAACCAAGCAAGGTTTGGTCCATCCTCTGCCAACCAAATGGCAACATCCCAAGGCGACGAAGAGTGCACATAGCATAACTTGCCAGTTGCCACCAAGCTCACAGAGCATGTCATTGTTGCTTAGAAAACCCTGGTTGCGGGATTGCAAAGAAATATCCGTCCCATGGAGCAAGGGATTAGAATGAGCCCGTCACAGTGTAGAGGGATGCTGAATATCGGGATTCCACCAGGACATCTCTTCTCTAGGATGAGCTCGGCAACTCTGCTCTGACCTGGCTGGAAGTTATAGAAATTGACACCCTGAAGGCCTAGCTGATTATGGTGCTTGTGGTGGTGCTTCCGGGGCATGATGAGCATTGACGACCTAGTCCTGGAATGCTCCAGGTGGCAGCGGACAAATTGAGTGCTGATTATAGTGGCGCGCCAGATCTTGCGCACAAGGCACTTCACGGGAAGTAGTATAAGAATTTGGGAAAAAAGAATATCATCAGGGATGTGGCTGCTACTGCCGTCTGAAGCCGGGGCATCGGCGTCCAAATCCGCCGAAAGTGTGCAACCGGTCTCTAAAGTATCACGGTGTGTCATCCCGATCCATGAACATTTAAATTAGCCGTTTAGATTCTCAAATTTGTTGTGATGTGTCATCTTTTTTTTTCTAGAATACGCGGGCAGCGTATCATTGTATTAAGAAGACAGGAATTTAGTACAATTTCGGTTACAACCCAATTGGAACGGACTCTAGATGAACGCAAGCCGACAATCCAGCTGAACACAACCCGAACTAAAAACTCTAGTAAGAACTACTCACATCCAAGACGACCTAACAACTGGCTCTACACAAGCCCTCAACCAACACTCAATCCCATGAAGGGAGAGGTCTTACTCTTGTTCCTCAACACCGGGAAAATATCTGTCAATGCATCCATGTTACTCGGCGAAGGCCCTTCGTCGAAGAATTGCTCGACCGCTGCACGTGTAGCCGTCGTCAAAGGTAGTGATGCGACAGCCTCACCGAGGCGGCGCATTCGAACCACCTCTCCTCGCTTTGCCACCTTGACGGCAGAAAGAGGGTCCACAGCTTGGCGATGGCTTCGCCTGAGACCGAATGCCTCAAACGAAGGCAACTGAGGAGGCGCGTCAATAAGGACAGGATCAACGCGACGACGACGAGGCGGCTTCTCCAGGAGAGGCGTCGGAATTACCTTCGTGATGTGTCATCTCAGTCTCTAAACTTGCAAATCACCCGTTTAGATCCCCAAACTTGTTCAGTTGTATCACCTTGATCCCCAAATTTGATTTTGAGTGTCATATGAACCAACACAGCGATCTAAAAACTTTATATAAAAAATAATTCATAATTTCTTCATACGAACTCGAATGAATACAAACTTTATATCAAAATTGTAACCCTCAACGTGATCTACAACTTTGTAGTTGAAAAGTTTTTGAACTAAAACTGTTTAGGATCCCAAAATATTGTTGTATGTTTATGGATTTTGAAATTTAAAATTTAAAATTAAATTTTAGATTATTAAACTACTTCAAATTAAAAAACATTTCAACTATAAAGTTGTAGATTGTATGGATCACTATAACTTTCATATAGACCATGCTAATATCTAAAATTGTTTGATAATTTTAAACTTCAAATTTTATAAACATACAACAATATTTGGGGACCCTAAATAGTTTTAATTTAAAACTTTTTAACTACAAAGTTGTAGATCGCTTCGATGGCTACAATTTGGATATAAAGTTTATCTTCATTCGAGTTCGTATGAAAAAAATATGAATTATTTGTTACATAAAGTTTTTAGATCACCTTGATTTGACTCAGACGAGATTCAAAACTAAGTTTGGGGACCGACATGACGCAATTGGACAAGTTTAAGGACCTAAATGGGTTAGTTGCAAGTTTAGAGACCGGGATGACACAATCCAACAAGTTTGAGGATCTAAACGGTCAATTTGAGAGTTCATACACCGGGATGACACACCCGTGATATTTTAGAGACTGGCCGTGCACTTTATTCTTATTATTATACATATAATCAGCTGCTGGGTTAATGCTGATTTATTCTAAGAGAACTGCTGACTGATAAGACAGACGCACATGCCGTTAGACATATTGCACATCTAGACAAACATTATATCTAATTTTAAATTTTAGAGTACTATGGATTATCAAGGGCACGTGTCACTCGCCTACTTTCTTGACCGTCAGCTCCAAGTCAACAAATTAAATCACATTAGCAGCAGATGTGGGAAAAACACTCTTCGGACTGCTATCGCAAATTCAATGTGGGAAAAACACTCTTAGAACCAATATCGAGTGGTAAGCACACTCCATACTGTAAATACGGCATGAAACGATAAAAGGACAAGTAGATCAAAGGATTACACCAATTGATTTCCATTTACGATAATGGCCAGACTAGTCAACGAACCATCTCCAAAAATTTATCCATGGAGCCACAACAGACAACAGAACATTCTACAACAATTCCAGGACCCACCCAGTAACCCAATGAAAAATAGGTTTCCACTACTTCCTGAGGGAAAAAATAATTATTCTAGTGCGAGCTATTTGCTGACTAAAATAATTTTCTAGTTTTGCCGACGCTCCTTTTTGTTGCTGTCAAATTGGTGTAGTAAACTAGATTTTACTGCACTGATCTGGAAAAAAATGGATAATCAGTGAGTTAGCAATATCTGGGAACTCTCATCCTTTATCCTAATGCCATAGCTTGTTGCAGTAGCCAGTTCTCGCCTTCTTGCAGTTTATGATTTCCCCGAAAGAATCGACGAGCTGCTCAGCCAGGCTGCTTGGTTCTTCACTTAGCGTCTTGACAAATGTGGTCACAGCCCTACGCTCCTGGTCTGTCGATCTTAGACTATACCAAGTCAAGAACTTCATCCTGAAACCATTCTCAATGTGTCCATCACACTCCAATTGCCTAATTACCTTCACACAATGCTCATAATCCCCATCCAGCTGCCTTGTCGTTCCAGAAAGCTGTTTTTGATGGCAAATAGCAGAAGCACCATTCTGCTCACATCTATCAATGTGTCCGCTATTCACCTTGCCTACTGGCCGAGATTCAACAGCAGGTGGTTCTGCACTCCGGCCACCTGCACAAGTTTCAGAGTCACCACTGTCATTTGATCTTACAAGTCGCTTCTTTGAATTATAATGCTTCGCAGTGGTGTAGTCCATGGCCACAGGCACCCCAACATTTAGGTCAGGAACAGAAGATGCATTGAAATGAAGTTTGCGACAAGCACCTGATAACTCTGTGTCTGTGGCATTTCTGCTCCATGAACCTTCATGTGTGTCTTCACACAACCCTTCGAAAGAGCCTTCTTCACCCCAAGTTTCCTGCATGCTCTTCCAAAGACCTTGAATACTGAATCCAGTTGACTTAAAAGACTGGCTCCTGTCTCCTTTTTGTGTATGTGTGCCTCCTGCATTCTGTGTGGCACACTTGAAAAGTATCTCCTTGCTATTGGTACGACACCTAGATTCTGAATGGCCAAGTACCCCATCCTCAGTGAATGATATAACTCTGAAAGAATACTCTGTGCATGGGGAAAGGTTAAAAACCAATATTTTCCTTTCATCTTTGGGCACAATAACAGGCTTTTCCGCACTTGGTTGCTCTCTGCTATTCCAGTACCATAGCTTATAACCTTTGATTGTGTCAGATGACGAGGTCTCTTTTAAAATGACAACAAGTGAAGAAGGTGTTATATCCACAAATTTGAATCTACAAGCAGCAGGTAATGAATCTGCAAAAAAATAAGTGCATAAGCCTTCTGCTGCAACACCAAAACCATGATGCTAAATATTTTATAAAAGGATGATCATTACCTTGAAGGTGCAGGTCAGGAGAACTCAACCACTCATCAGCTCTTTGAATTGCTGTAGAGCATAGTTTCTGCACATCAATACCAGCTGAGAACCTGCTTACAATACCACGTGCATTCTTTGCTGACATACCATCAAGTGGCCCAACCTCACTTTCCAGTCTTGCTTTTGCATCTTCGACAATGGCATGCAGTTCTTTAAAATGGCTAGTTCCCTCCAATAGCCTATAGCTCAAATAAATGCGCTGGCATAGATTATCAACTCGGCGAGCATCTTTTCCAATTACTAATTGCCTTTTCCAATATCTGCTACAAAGATTTAAAAAAAGTTAAATAAGTATATATCATGAATGACCAAAAGCCACAGCAGGTGTTCCAATAATGCCCCAAGTAAATACTGTATCTGTTGAGTAACTGATGAAGCTCTCCCCTTGATCCCCTGCTTAGCAAAGTCAAAGGAGTTGGTATAGCTCCTCTGGTATACTGCACAGCCTTATCAGGCAGCAGGTACTCATTGTATCAGGGCAAGCATGCCCCTGTAGTGTCATGTACAAACTACTAGTAGCTGTACAAGTAGGTGTACTAGTAGCAGGTAGAGTACTAAGTGTTTTTGTACCTAGGTTTGACTTTGCCCTGTATAAAGGTAGAGGCAAGGCTGAAATAAAAAGGCAGTTCAAGCATTCCAGTTTCAGCAGCAAGAGTTGTGCGTGTGTGTGCTTGTGAACTCACCTGGGAGCTGAGAGCTCGGCACTGGAGGCAGCAAGGCTGCTTCAGAGCCAACATTTGGCATCAGAGCCGCGGTTAGGCGTCGTCGGCGCAGGGCGATGGCGGACCAGCAGCAGCAGCGCGGCCGCAACGAAGGGCGCGGCCGCGGGCACCAGCACCGCTCCACCGGCCATCGGGACGTCTCCCTGTCACCACGCCGCGGGGCGACGTACGTGGTGAAGAAGACGATCCGCGACATCGGCGGAGCGCAATTTCCCATGCTCACGCGAACCAATTACGCAGAGTGGGAGGTGCTGATGACGACGATGCTCCAGGCGCGCGGCCTCTGGGAGGCCGTGGAGCTTGGGCTCGTCGACTTCGAGGACGACCGGCTCGCGATGGAGGGCATCCTCAAGTCGGTCCCCTCGGAGTACCGTGTTGCGCTTGGGAAGAAGAAGACGGCGAAGGAGGCGTGGGACGCCCTGAAGACCATGCGGCTCGGTGGCGAGCGCGCGCGCGAGGCGAAGGCGCAGCAAGTCCGCCGCGACTACGAGGTGCTCGAGTTCCGCGACGGCGAGGCCGTCGAGGACTTCGCGCTGCGCCTCACCGGCATGGTGACGGAGCTAGGAGCGCTGGGCGCTCCTGTCACCGAGAAGGACGCCGTGCGCAAGTTCCTGCGCGTCGTCCCAGAGAAGTTCGATCAGGTGGCGATCTCGATCGAGACGTGCCTGGAGATGGAGGCGCTCACCATCGAGGATGTGTCGGGGCAGCTCAGGGCGGTGGAAGATCGCTTCTCCTCACGGGCGGCGAAGACGGCCACTGCTGTCGCCGGCGCCAAGCTGCTGCTCGCCGCTCAGGAGGAGCGGGCGCTGCAGCTGCGCGGACGCGAAGCAGGGGAAGGGTCCTCTGTTCCGCGCAGCAGAGGAGCGCGCGGCAGAGGCCGCGGCCGCTCCAACACGCGCGGCCGTGGCGGCGGCGGCGGCGGGCGCAGCGGCAGCCGCAGAGTCGCCAAGGACCAGTGCCTCAACTGCGGCGAGCACGGGCACTGGTCCAGGGACTGCAAGCAGCTCCGGCGGGAGCGCGCCAACCTGGTGCAGGAGGACGACGACGAACCAACACTACTGATGGCGCAAGTGTGCGCCCTCAACGACACCGAGGAGGAAGACGGGTCGCGCACGCCAAGGGTGCTCGACGAAAGGCGAGCGCAGGTCCACCTCGGGGAGGAGGACGACGGCGACGACAAGAAGAGCAAGGTGTGGTACCTGGACTCAGGGGCCAGCAACCACATGACCGGGAAGCGCGAGGCCTTCTCCGAGCTCGACACTGGCGTCGTCGGAACAGTGAAGTTCGGCGACGGCTCACGCGTGGAGATTCGTGGGCGCGGCACCATCATCTTCAGGTGCCAGAACGGGGAGCAGCGGGCGCTGACGGACGTCTACTTCATCCCCAAGTTGCGCAGCAACATCATCAGCATCGGGCAGCTCGACGAGCGTGGCTGCTGCGTGCTGATCAACCACGGAGTGCTGCGCATCCGCGACAAGGACCGGAAGCTGCTCGCCAAGGTGAAGAGGTCCACTAATCGGCTTTACGTGCTCGATCTGCAGCTGACAAGGCCAGTGTGCCTGGCGGCGCACTCCGGCGACGAAGCGTGGCTGTGGCATGCGCGCTTCGGGCACCTCAGCTTCGACGCACTGAAGAACCTGACGCGCCATGGGATGGTGCGCGGGATGCCGAACATCGATCACGCCGGGGAGCTGTGTGACAGCTGCCTCGCCGGCAAGCAGCGGCGGCGATCCTTCCCCAAGACCGCCACGTACCGCGCCGAGGACGTGTTGGAGCTCGTCCACGGCGACTTGTGCGGGCCAATCACGCCGGCCACTCACGGCGGGAGGCGCTTCTTCCTCCTGCTCGTGGACGACTACAGCCGCTACATGTGGCTGCACCTGCTGTCAAGCAAGGCTGAGGCGGCAGCGGCGATCAAGCAATTCAAGGCAAAGGTCGAGACGGAGACGGGGAAGAAATTGAAGGTCCTGCGCACGGATCGGGGTGGTGAGTTCACCTCGATTGAGTTTGGTGTCTATTGTGCAGAGGAGGGGGTGCAGAGGCACCTCACCGCGCCATACTCGCCGCAGCAGAATGGCGTGGTCGAGCGGCGAAACCAAACGATCGTTGGCATGGCGCGGAGCATGCTAAAGGGCAAGAATGTGCCAGCGACGTTCTGGGGCGAGGCGGTGAGCACGGCGGTGTTCATCCTGAACCGCTCGCCGACGAAGAGCTTGAAGGGGATGACCCCCTTTGAGGCATGGCACGACCGGAAGCCGGACGTGTCATTCCTGCGCACGTTCGGGTGCGTAGGACACGTGAAGGAGACGAGGCCAGGCCTCGCGAAGCTGGCAGATAGGAGCACACCCATGGTGTTCCTAGGCTACGAGGCGGGGAGCAAGGCGTACCGCCTCTACGACCCGCGCGCGCGACGGGTGTGCGTCTCGCGCGACGTCGTGTTCGACGAGAAGAAGGGATGGCTCTGGGCGGAGCACGGCGACGGAGTAGGTGGAGACGGGAGCATGCCAAGCAGCTCCTTCACCATCGAGCACTGGGTGACTCGTGAAGAAGAGGAAGTGCAAGAAGGAGATGCAGGGGCGGCGGCCGAAGCAGAGGAAGCCGATGCGCCCGCGGAAGCAGAGGAACCAGGATTCCCTGTTGGACAGGGATCACCGGCGCCGGGAACACCTGTTGGACAGGGATCGCCGGCGGCAAACGCATCTCCAAGCACGGTCTCGCCGGTCCGCTACGCCACACCGCCGCCGGACATCTCTGACTTAGTCGACGACGACTACGACGGTGAGCCACTGCGCTTCCGCGCGGTGGACAACATCGTCGGGCAAGGTGCTCCGCCCGGGTTTGCGGAGCGCGTCCTCGACGAGCAGGAGCTGCACCTGGGAAGTGCAGAGGAGCCGACCACGTTCCGCGAGGCGGAGCGCGATCACCGGTGGCGGAAGGCGATGATCGAGGAGATGAATTCAATCGAAGAAAACAAGACGTGGGTGCTCGTCGATCCGCCGGCAAACTGTCGGCCAATTGGGCTGAAGTGGGTCTTCAAGGAGAAGCGCGACGAGCACGGCAACCTTGTGAAGCACAAAGCAAGATTGGTAGCCAAGGGCTACGTGCAGAGGGAAGGAGTGGACTTCGAGGAGGTCTTCGCTCCGGTGGCGCGGATGGAATCCGTGCGGCTGCTGATGGCGATGGCGGCGACGAAGGACTGGGAGATCCATCACATGGACGTGAAGTCGGCCTTCCTCAACGGGGAGCTCGAAGAGGAGGTCTACGTGCAACAGCCGCCGGGATTCGTCATCACCGGCAAAGAGCACAAGGTGCTCCGACTGCGCAAGGCGCTCTACGGGCTGCGCCAGGCGCCGCGGGCGTGGAACATCCGGCTCGACGAGAGCTTGACGACACTGGGCTTCACCAAGTGCTCCAGCGAGCACGCGCTCTACACCAAGCGGGCGTCAGGCGGCCCGATCATCATCGGCGTGTATGTGGATGACTTGGTCATCACCGGCGAGAAGAAGGCGGATGTCGAGGCGTTCAAGAAGCAGATGACGAAGACATTCCGCATGAGCGATCTGGGATTGCTCAGCTACTACCTTGGAATCGAGGTGAAGCAGGGGAGCCGCGGCATCACCCTCTGCCAGAGCGCGTACGCGTAGAAGCTGCTGGAGCGCGGCGGCATGAAGGGATGCAAGGGCGCACAGGCGCCAATGGAGGAGAGGCTCAAGCTCTCAAAGGAGAGCACGGCGGCGAAGGTCAATGCAACCCAGTACCGGAGCATCATCGGCGGGCTGCGGTACCTGACGCACACGCGGCCTGACATCACCTTCGCCGTGGGGTATTTGAGTCGATTCATGGAGGATCCCAGGGAGGATCACCTCACCGCGGTTAAGCACTTGCTGCGGTACATCGCGGGGACGAGCGGCTACGGTCTAATCTACCCGCGGCGAGGAACGTCGACGCTGCAGCTGACGGGGTACAGCGACAGCGACATGGCGGGCGACATCGACGGGAGAAAGAGCACTTCCGGCGTGCTGTTCTTCCTCGGCGATTGCCCAATCACCTGGCAGTCGCAGAAACAGAGGATCGTCGCGCTATCCACCTGCGAGGCAGAGTACATCGCGGCGGCGACGACGAGCTGCCAGGGAGTTTGGCTGGCGCGGCTGCTCAAGGAGCTGATTGGAGGAGAGCTCCAGGCGCCAGCACTGATGGTGGACAACAAATCCGCCATTGCTCTTGCCAAGAATCCCGTCCTACACGATCGCAGCAAGCACATTGACACCAAGTTTCACTACATCAGGGACTGCATCGAGGAAGGGAAGATCAGAGTTGAGTACGTCGAGACTGCAAGGCAGCTTGGCGACATTCTCACTAAGCCCCTTGGGCGGCTTCGGTTCCAGGAACTGAGGAACAAGGTGGGGATGGAGGAGATCAAGAAGGAGCATCACACTTAGGGGAAGAATTGTTGAGTAACTGATGAAGCTCTCCCCTTGATCCCCTGCTTAGCAAAGTCAAAGGAGTTGGTATAGCTCCTCTGGTATACTGCACAGCCTTATCAGGCAGCAGGTACTCATTGTATCAGGGCAAGCATGCCCCTGTAGTGTCATGTACAAAGTACTAGTAGCTGTACAAGTAGGTGTACTAGTAGCAGGTAGAGTACTAAGTGTTTTTGTACCTAGGTTTGACTTTGCCCTGTATAAAGGTAGAGGCAAGGCTGAAATAAAAAGGCAGTTCAAGCATTCCAGTTTCAGCAGCAAGAGTTGTGTGCGTGTGTGTGCTTGTGAACTCACCTGGGAGCTGAGAGCTCGGCACTGGAGGCAGCAAGGCTGCTTCAGAGCCAACAGTATCCACATGCAAATTAACACAACTTTGACACTGAATGCTTCATTTCGAAAAACCTTATGTCCAAATTTATAAGATCTGGCATTTTATACACTGCTTGGGCAATCAAACAATTCCATGCTCCAACAATTTAAAATTTTGAAAAGACAAATCATCCAAAATGTACATTGCATCTAGAAAATGTCATATACACATAAGGAATAGACCCAACATGACTATGTGCACTGCAAAGATGAATCAGATCCTAGTAACCTAGTTGACTTGAATGTTGCATGTACTAAACTGGTTTGACATAATTATTTATCTACTGGCACGAGTGAAATTTCTGTCAAAGGTAAAGAAAATACACCAACAGTTCTAAAATGGTTTCTAACTTTATGCACATTAATTTCGTCACTGTGGAGGAGACAGCCAGTTCACATGCAGAAGTAAAAGAATCAAACTGCATTTGTCTGATGTTTCATATAACTTAAAGGCATAACATGAACAACACATCTATCTATCTGTTTATTCTAAAGACAATTCATCCTAAATGTACAATGCATCTAGAAAATGTCATATACACTGATGGAATAGCCCCAACACATCTATCTATCTGTCTATTCTAAAGCAAGTCGTAAATTTCATAAAGGATATCATGATAGAAACGTGAGAACAAACCAAGCCAAACCAACAATGCGGATACTGAGACGAGAATTAACAACAAACTGTGCTTACCCTAGTATTCCAGAAATCTTTCCACATGAAGCACAAGAATAACTCCCATCGAGATGTATAATTTGTTCCAGATCAAAGCAGCCTACCCTTTTGTGTTGGAAAGCACATTCAATGTGGCAAGAAGAGCCACAGCAATTCTTGCTGTCATTTTCAGATGAACAAACTAACCAGAGACTAGGATCCTTGTTATCATCAAACTTGTGACAAATACAACATGAGCACCTCTTGCAGAAGGAATCTTCTGATGGTCTAGCAGCTTTACATGCTAAATTTTTGCAGATCCAAGTGCTAGTGTGTTTCACATCCTTGATAGGGCGTTCTCCACTGACCACTCCCTTGGTACCAGCATGCCCATTTGTCACTGCTAAGTTTGGTGCAGATTGCTTCTGCAATTCAATGTTCTTGCCTGCTTTAACTGGAGGTGTTTCGGGCATGTCTTCACTTGGGTGAAGTAAGAAAGATCTCTGCCTTCCTTTTACCCACCAGCATCAACAATTCTCTTCAAAGTAAGAACTCCACAGCCACGCACAGCTGGTAGTCAAATGATTGCCCTCTTAATTACTGATTCATCATTAAACCACAGAGCGTTTCAATCAGCGAAGTGACATCCTGGAATTTTAATTCAACAGTAAACAGATGTAATCAATGAAGGAGGAGGGGGGGGGGGGGGGGGGCTAATGGAAACCAATCCAAGATCATGATTAACTGGAGGAATTAATAACCAGTAAGCACGAACGAACACACGTGACAATCAATCAATTCATATAACGGTAAACAGAACATAATCAATGAAGGAGGAAGGATTCAAAGCTAACAGAAACAAATCCAAGATCATGATTAACTGGAAGAATTAATAACCATTGAGCATGAACACATGTGACATCATATAGCTCTCCACCGTCACAATTTGGAAAGGAAAGTAGTAACTGACAATCTATCCCAGATTAATGGGAAGCCGTCTTTCGGTTAAAACTAAAAACAGAAACCGGGGCATAGGAGGACAGTAGCTCAGCACAGATTGATCCATAAATGCTATCTATATTAACGACAAAAGAAAAAGGGCTACATTGAATAGTACAACTACAAGCATCGATTTCATGTAATGTTAACGCTCCTAAAAGCAGTGGCGCAGGCAGGACAAACATAGCAAGAGTTGGCTGGATTGCACAACACTACAATTAACCTGTTACCCCACCATAATGACAGAGCTGGTCGAGTAGCCAGTTCTCGTGGCATCCCATTCAATATCCGCAACATTGTCAAACAAGCAAGTACCCAGACGATCACTCTGAGCCCTGCATGGCATGTTCCATTCTACAATGATCTCGATCCTCTACACCTATCTACAGCAACATATTAACAACAAGAAGCAACCTATAACCTTCATTTCCAGTAACCATTAGGATCAATCAAACACCAAATTAACCAATCGCATCATCCAGAATCTCCCTGACAAGCACTACCCGATGGCGGACGGCAGTTCCGTCTCCTAGAGTGCCACAGCAAAAAAGAGGCACAGACGACTAAGCTACAGGCCTACAGCCAACTAAAACCCACAAGAAAAATTAACAACCATCGGTGCAGCACAGAATAGGGCGCTGAAGGGCTTACCACTTCCAGTACTGGTGGCCCGCAGTCCAAGCTTAATGTTCTTGCTTGCTTTAACTGGAGGTGTTTTGGGCATGTCTTTGCTTGGGTAAAGCAAGAAAGATATCTTCCTTCCTTTTACCCACTAACATGAGTAATTCTCTTCAAAATAAGTCCACAGCCACGTACAGCTGATAGTCGGATGATAACCCTCTTAATTACTGGTTCATCATACCACAGAGTGCTTTCAATCAGCGAAACGACATCCTGGAAATTAAATTCAAGGTAATCAATGAAGGAGGAGGGAAACAAAGCTAATGGAAACAAATATCCAAGATCATAATTAACAGAAAGAATTAATAACCGGTGAGCACAAACACACGTGACAATAAATTCATATAACAGTAAACAGAACATAATCAATGAAAGAGGAATAAAACAAAGCTAACAGAAACAAATACAATATCATGATTAACTGGAGTAATTAAACAGACGTGGCAATCAATTCTTATAACTCTCCACCATTGCAATTTGAAAAGTAGGGTAGTAACTGACAATCCACCCTAGATTGAAGGGAAGCCGTTATTTCGGTTAAAATGGAAACTGGCCCATACAATGACAGCACTGATCTATGCATAAATACTATACATACTAACAACAAAAGCAAAAGGGTTATATCGAATAGTACAACAACAAAAAGCAAGGGTTTCATGTAATGTAACGCTCCTAAAAGCAGTGGTGCATACGAGGACAGAAGCTCAGCTTCTATGCATAAATACTGTATATATTAAGGACAAAAGAAAAAGGGTTACATCGAATAGTACAACAACAAAATGCAAGGGTTTCATGTAATGGAACACTCCTAAAAGCAGTGGTGCATACGAGGACATAAGCTTAGCACTGATCTATACGTAAATACTATCTATATTAATGACAAAAGAAAGAGGGTTACATCGAATAGTACAACATGAAAAAGCATCAGTTTCATGTAACCCTCCTAAAAGCAGTGGCGCGGGCAGGACAAAAGGATCCAGGGTTAGCCTGGATTGTACAGCCAACCTGTTACCTGCCCTTAGGATAGAGCTGGTTGAGTAGCCAGTTCTCGTGGACTCCCATTCAATATCCACAACATTGTCAAGGAACTCCTCGGACAATCACTATGAGCCCCGTGTGGTATGTAAAAAGCTTCCATTCAACGGTGCTCTCGTTCCTGTAACTACATCCACCTACATCACCTACAGCAGCATATTATGAACAAGCAACATCTAACCTCCCTTTCCGGTAATCCGCAGGATCAATCAAACACCACATCAACCAATCGCCTCATCCTGAATCTCCCTGACACGCACTACGCCATGGCGGACGGCGGCTCCGTGCCCCCAACAATCTAGAGTACCGCAGCAAACTCGAAGCGCAGAGAAGCCTACGCTACAGCCAATCAAAACCCGCGAGGGAAATTCACAACCGTCGGCGCAGCACAGGACAGAACAGGGCGCTGAAGTGCTCACCACCGCCAGTACTGGTGGCCCGCGGTCCAAGCTCCCTCCTGCGGCGTCGGCGGCTAGGGTTTGGGTCCCCGGGGCAGGCGTCGGTGGCTCCAACCAAACCAGCCGCGAGATCCCCAATGCTCGACGCGGCAGGAGGAGCCGCGGGAAGGAGCGGGGCAACGTCGACGGCGGTCGGCGGGGGCGGTCGACGCGACGCGGCGCGGCCCGAGCCCGCTCTCCCCGACGACGACGAGGAGGAAGAGGGGCTTGCGCGGGTCAAGTCAAGCGCAGGCGGCGGGGGAAGAGGAGAGGCGACGGGGGAGGGAGGCCGAGTAGAAACGGTGGGAGCGGGGGGAAGGGTTGCCTGCCTCCTGGCTGGCTGGCGGCCTTGATGCGCGTCGGCTCGTGTCGTCGAGTCGCGCGCGGACGCGGACGCGGACGCGGGCGGAACTCGGGTCCTGGGTTGGGTCCTGGACGGGAGATCCGGAGCGTTGCCCCGCTCGTCGGACGGCCGGGGATAAGGTGGCGTGCGCGGCTTGGCTTTGCGTGTGCTGTGTCCTACTGCGCGTGCCGCGTTTACACGGCCGAGCGGCGGCTAGTTTTTTAGGGTTTTCTTTTCCACTTTTTTTTTAAAAAAAATTATTATACCCGCGCCACAATTTCGTTCAGGCCTGCAGATATTCTGCACGTACTCCAAGAGTTTACCAAATTTTACTTAGCAAATCTGGTATTTTGCCAACTTGTAAAAAGATATGCCAGTAAAAAAAAGTTCATCTCCAACAGTTTGGCATAATTCACTTGCCAAATCATGATTTAATTTACATCAGGAATCCTGAGAGAGAAACAAAAATATGTTTCTACCATTCCACCTCTTAAAACTTAAATCAGGAACCAAAATTATTTTTATACCCTTCCACCTCTTCTGTTACGGAAGGATGAGCCACGGATAGTTGCGCGCATATATACGCGCGGGGAGGGGAGGGATGCAAAGTTGCTATTGATGCCAAGTTGTTTTGCCAAACTGTTGGAGACTAATTTTTCATATTTTACCAAAATTAGATAGATGCCAAACTAAGATAGTAAACTGTTGGAGTTGCTTTTAATCATTTTAATTCTACATGACACGCCGGTCATGTATGTGTGCCAATCTCCAAGCTGTGAATGTGTTGTGCACCGTCACTCGAAAATTCGTCTACTCAGAGCTGCGAATGCGTTGTGCACCGTCACGCGAAAGTTCGTCGCTCGAAAATAGTGGAAACTTACTTAAATTAGACTAGCTAAATTTACTTTTTCATTTAACTAGTATTTTTTTTTATATTTTCTCTTCTTCCAACAGACTAGCTAAAATGACTAGTCATCCCACAACTAGGCCCACGTGGCATACCTTATCTCTTCTCCCACCTCTTTTCCCGCGAAGGATAGCTAGCAGAGGGCGCTAGTCATCTTTGGCTAACGAAGGCACAAATTTAGCTAGTGAGGATAGCTCGCAGAGTGTTTGACTAGTCTGTTAGGATGTTATTTTTGTTGTTTTTTTTCCATTTTTAAAGTAACTCCAAGAGCCTAGCTATCTTGGCTTGACTAGCTAAAAAATAAAAAAATTGTCTAAAAACTTAGTCCAACAGACTAGCTAAAGTTACCCTCACTATCCTCCGCTAGCTAAACCGAGGGCTTCGCTAGTCATCTTTGGCTAGCCAGTCCCGCTAGCTATCCCCTCTCGCGCCCTTCCAGTCCCACCTCCCCTTCCTTCTTCCCTGATGATTTTAGCTAGCAGCTAGTCTGTTGGATTTTATCAACTTTTTGCTAGCTATTTCATTTTACATACTAGCTAATTCAAGATTTTAGCTAGTGATTTTTAGAGAGGCTTTTGGAGTTAGCTCAGTCAAACTAAAATAGTTAGTCTCTTTGAGTTGCTATGAGGAGATTACGTTTCCCGAGCGACCATAAAAACGGGACAGAGGGTGTACGTGACAGGAGTTCTCGTGCTAGTGCTTGTTCTTGTTCCGTGGAATTGGGGCTTGAGGCAGTGGTTTCAGATTAAGAAGGCAGAATAGTCAATTCAGTCCCTGAACTATCATTCAAAGCTCAATTTCGTTTCTGAACTACGAAAACGTTCGTTTTAGTCCTCAAACTTTCGCATCCGGCTCAATTTCGTCCCTGAATTATGAAAATTGTCATTTTGGTCCTCAAACTTTTGCATTCGGCTCAAATTCATCCCTGACCGATAGCCAAATACCCTTTTTACCCTTCTCCTATCCCTACGCACTGCTCGCTGCTGGGGAATCGGAGCTGTAGGTCGTCCTCCCCTGAGATGGAGCATGGGCCTCGCGCCTCCTTCGCCGAGCACGCCCACGCTCCATCCATGGTCTGCCTCCGCCGCGGCCGCACCCAAGATTCGCGCCCGCCGATGCAGGAGGAGGTGCCGGCGTGGTGGATTTGGCGGGGCAGCAGGCCTCCATGTCCCGGTCGCCTTCGTCCTCTTTCCGCGGCTCACCCTCTCCTGCTTGTGGTGGCCGACGGTAGTAGGAGCAGAAGCAGCAGCGGGTTCGCCAGCAGCTAGCAGCGAGCAACACGTAGGGGTAGGAGAAGGGTAAAAAGGGTAGGAAAAGGGTAAAAATGGTATTTGGCTATCGGCCAGGGACGAATTTGAGCCAGATGCGAAAGTTTGAGGATCAAAACGATCGTTTTCGTAGTTCAGGGACGAAACTGAGCCCGATGCGAAAGTTTGAGGACCAAAACGATCATTTTCATAGTTCGGGGACGAAATTGAGCTTTGAGTGATAGTTTGGAGACTGAATTGACTATTCCGCCGATTAAGAACTAGTACTAGTAGCAACTGTACGTTTGTACGTGGCCATATGCCCATATGGCCATATGAACATTCGATGTGCCGGCAGGGGTTTCAGAGAAAGTGCAGCTACTACTCTAACTACCTGGCACACAGAATGCAAAAAACTGAAAAAAAGTCAATAACAATGTCCAATTACATGGTAATACAATACGATACATGGATGTATGCAGATCTTTATTGCTTGTCATCTGTTCCAAGCTTTTGCCCAAATATTCATGTAAGAGATCTGTAGTTTATGCAAAACGACCCATGCATGTGCGCAGAAACTGAGCCAAAGCAAAACGAGCTTCAGATACGTACACCTTCCATTCCAAATGTATGCCTGATGTGAAAAGGTTATGTTAATTATTGAAGCATGACGACGGGAGATGGTGGTGACCAGACGACCATGCCACTATGCCAGTGATCTGGTCACCATCGTCGTCGTCGTCACTTGTTGTCGTCGTCGACGAACGACGACCCAGCCTCTGACAGTCTGACGACTGACGGGTAGAGATAGGCACATGACGCCCATCACGAAGATGACGCGCGGACGCGGTGGTCAGCAGTTGAGGACTACTCCCTCCGTCCCTAAAAGGTAGTCGTCGTCGGTTTTCGTGCCACAAATTTGATCGAATTTGTATAAAATACGTGAAATATTTGGGTCTTCAAATAAATTTGTTAAAAAACTAGATTCAATTATCTATCTAATGATATTAATTTTGTGCCATAAATAATAATATATATTTTTATATATTTAGTCAAAGTTGTTTCTCGAGAAACGAAAACGACAATCTTTCAGGGACGGAGGGAGTAGTCGAGGTGATCAGCGGTCCGTCGTCACGGGCGCCACCGCTGCCCGTGGTCCGTGGAGCGAGGCTTTCCAGCGCAAGCTTTCATAGCAGCGCCGCCGGCATAGCTCCGGCGGTCCTGTTGCTCGTGCCGGCCGTGCGAATCAGTGCGAAGGAGGACCTCACGTAAGCGGACTATCGGAGTGCGGCGGAAGCCGGCCGGCCGGGGCGGGAGACGAAGCGGCACACCAATACTTACATGGATGAGGAGCCTGATTTTTTTTGTTTTTTAATCCTTTTTATTTACAAAAGATGTTCACAAATAGACCTATGATGAAAAAATTTCAAAAATGGATCCTGAGCTCGGCGCCAGAGACATTAGTGCCGAGCTTATTAGTTATTACGTGCCTGATTGGTTGGGTTCCAAATCTTGCCCAACCAAAATATGACATGCCTACAAATTTTGGTCATCAATTGGTTCATGACCAAGAATTGGCATGCCAATATGTTTATAGCCAAATTTAAGGCAAGTTACTAGAAAGTTCTTGAAACTCAAAAAAGTAGAAAGTGTTGGTTGTCATACATTGGCACCAAACCAAATGGATACCAAAATTTCTTGCTCACATTTAGGCATGTCTTGATTTTGACAAGCCTGGATTTTGGCATGCTCTAATTTTGGCTTTGGCAAGAATTGGAACTCAACCAATCAGGTCCTACATGCCTCGACGCCTTTGTCTCACGCCAAGGTCTTCGGTCTGAAAACAATATCAGTTACCCTACTTTGAAATTCTTTTGTGAAAAAATTTGTATTTAACATGTGGCTAACAACATGCAAAATTGAATTTATGAACTTTGGTTAATATTTTACAACATTTGTTTATCAAGAATAAGTGATTTTACATATTTAAAACGAGGTTCCAAAACTGAAAGTATTGCTGTCGGCATTGACCGATGCACTGAAAAAATTTAAGTGCTGAGAACTCTTAAAACATTAACATGTATGCAACTTTAAAATTATATTTTGGAAGATTTTTCATGTGTACATAGAAAAACTTTGAATCCCAAATGTAGTATGATGTTTAGTAAACATTTTATGTATGTTGTTGGTCATGAAAACATACAAATTTTCTTCACAAAAGAATTTCAAAGTAGGGCATCACTAGCGCCAAACTTAGGGTCTATTTTTGAAATTCTTTCCATCAGAGATCTATTTGTGAACATCTTTCACAAAAAGAGTAAAAAACGAAAAAGTCGGATGAGGAGCGCGGGTCGCTGCAGGGTGGGAAGCGGAGGATCTCATCTCTTCCACAAGTTCCTCCTCCATCACCGTCATTGGTGTGAGTGTGTGAATTGTAAACCCCCAGATCCTGGCATCCATAAGCAGAGGAGGATGACTTCGACGAGTTCAAAATGCAGAGGAGGATTACTTTTTCCGGAAAAAGAACTCCCAACATATACTGGAAACTGGAAAGAAATACGTTTTCTTCTTTTTTCCTTGATGAATTGCTTTCATGACCAGAATGAGAGAGAGTCCGTTTCCCCTTTTGCCAAAAAGGCCGGAATGGCCTGAGAATTGGACTTTGAATATTTTGGGCCGGCCTGTTGGGGTTTTCGAAAGTCAGTCAAGTCATTATCTCGCAAGATTCATATCTCGCGCGGTGAAAAACTATTTCATGTCAGATTCTGTGCTCCTTCTGCATTACATTGTACATAGACTCCATCAAACAATCGTCAGTCAAAATAGTTACGCAATCATCAAACAATCGTCAGTCAAGCACTAAAGCAGTTACCCAATGATTTACGCAATCACCAGGTGCCCTCAACATTACATCTCATCTTTTCAATCATGAAAAATAGCACCCAATTTAGAAAATAAAGTTACTTTTTATTTAACCTTAGTACATGGAGTGGAGGTGTAAAAAAAACAGCCTGCAACTTAACTCCGACCCTTAGTCTCGAGAGAGATCATAATAACAAACATCCATCAAAACAGAGAAGCAATCTGCCATGCTACAAACTCTGATAAATGGTCTTCATACAATGGAAGGCAACTTGGCCACTTGGGTAGACTGGAGTTACTAAACTCAGAATTCAACTTGGCAGGTGAAAATGTCTCGACAAAATCCTGAAAATAACCTACATCTACTTCTGGTCATTTGCTTCCACACCTGCCGTTTCCTTCATATGCCTTATGGTTCATGGTGTCATCCTAATAGAGTCCTTGGGTTTTCTGGAGTGTAAACATGACTTTGCATCCAGATGTCTTACAAAGACATTCCTGCTTGCATTGACTCAGAGACAAGAGCATCGTTTCCGTGTTACTGAATGTTTCTTCTGGGTCCAAATCGGACGTTCAGGTTGTCCAAAACACGGGTAACATGGAGAAGTCGTGGATCGTCAGCAGGAATTTCTCGTTCCTGTATTTGAAAAGACAAGGAATCACATAACAACAGAATTAGAATCATGAACCAGAGACACGGGTCGAGTTTTATGGTTGAGACTATACACCGAGATGCAGTGATGCTTAATAGAGAGCAGACAATTTTGTGAAATGATTTCAATGTTCAAACAATTTCAGATCTGTATGAATGTAAACAGGATTCATAGATGCCTCCAAGGCAAAGCAGGTGTACTGACTGCTGAGGCACAAGTTCAAAAAGCTGAAGCTTACTTTCAAACCCTTGTGGTATGCTTCAACAGCAGGTAGTGATGGGGTGATATTACGGCTTTGCAGGAGATCCCAGACATAATTCGCAGTCGTATATCCACCAGTCTGAATAAATTAACAAAATCTAAATTCAGTCATCTAAACATTCTCTCCTGTTCGGTACACAAAGGGCAGTGGGTTGGTGTGCTTACCCTTTCACCAGCAGCTGCAAGTAAGAGATCAGATCCCATCCTCGGATTCAAGAAGAAATTTCTTGAAACCATTTTCTCCTGAAAAATATTGTTCATGTAAAATTTTGAAGCCAGCCAAAGTGCCGAACAATAGAACAGAACTGAAACTCCGGAAGAAAAGAAAATTACTATGGTTTCTTGAGCAACTTGCATTCCTCTTGGAGTGTGCCCAATCATAGCTCCCTCAGCAAGCGTCTGCATGTCATTAATGGATAGAGTTCAAACAAATGCATGCAGGAGTACATAGTACGAAACAGAAAAGATTGACAGGTTTCGAATTGACAAAAGAAGTAGCTAATCAGCTCCACCAATCACCATACAAAATTTGTTTATATTATTCAGAGAGAAATAAAATATTTCTGAAGTCTCCAATTTTGATCATCTGGCTTCCTTATGTGTGACAGATTTAATTTTGCTCTTTATTCATTCTTTTAATTTGCTAGAAGAGTACAGGTATTTCTAATTTTGTCCAACTTTATATACAAGAGTATCAATAATTCAATATTTACCACATCAAAGAAGTACAGTATAAATGCATTTTAAAATAGATCCAATAATACTAATTTGATATCGTAGATGTGTAATTCTTTTCTATGAGCTTAGTCAAACTGAGGGAGCAATAGATAGATTTTGACAGATGAGTAGATGACTAGTCTGGCTAAGTTTTTAAAATTCTTTGATCAACAGATTTGTTGTCACATAGGTGTAACTCACCACGTACAACTCTGCAGCTGGAAATCTTGAACTTGTATATTCTTCAAACATCTTAATAGCAGAATCGATATCTCCACAACGTAGATAACACCTTTTTCAATTTAGGCACATCAAATCAATCAAAAGAGAGGAAACATGATAATAAGACAAAAATGAAGGTAAGTCACAGAGATTGTAGAACCAGGATTAGCATGCCAAAAATAGTCACTTAAGCTATATCAGCTCATCTTTTGCAGTATAATAATGGCGGTCATTATTATTTTATTTACTATATGAGATCTCACTGGTACATAATTATAGACTGAGCATTGCATATATCAGAAACACTCCTAACAACCATGCAATACACATATCATCGGATCATACTATTCAGAGTAACAAAATAGTAAAGTATAGAATACTACCTCATAGCTTGCATCACCATAAAGGCATCATAACTAGATCCATCTCTATTCTCTTTATTGAACATTTCAAGAAGTGCTTCAAGTGTCTGCAAGATTTTGAAGTAAATAAATTTCACAAGCTAACCCACATTACCTTGGTGATTTAAAAAATATACTAGGTGTAGAAAAAGTAACAAAATTATGATCATGTTGATTAGTCATGACCAGCGTGCAATAACGAAATATCTATTATGGAAAAAGGTAATGCAAAAGCAAAATAGCATACCTCTTTGCTCCGCAGTTCTGCACAAGCATGAATAGCAACATGATAAACTGTGAACTGCTTAAGGACAAATCCTCCTCGTCTATTTACATATTCTGCTGTGGGTAGGTTATACAACTCCTCCTCTGATACATTCATCATTACATTCTCAGCATTGTCCTTCGAAACTCTTTCAACATATTTCCAACCTTTTGACTGCTCAACAAAGTCAAGAATCTGCTCGAAAGAGAACTAAGTTATAAAACACTAAGATTATGTTAAAATAAAACCTTACACATGTATCAAATACCTTTGCCATAGTCTCCTCGGTGGTTGGTGCCTTGTTCTTGAATGCAGTTATCAGTCCAGCATAACAGTACTTGTTTAATCCAAGACCAGCAGCACTCATATCACTAACTATTGCATACCTATCAAAAGAAATTAATGTTATTGGTTTTTCATGCAAGCAAGTAAATGGGTAAATCGGAAGGAGGATAAACTTTCATAAAAAAACTTTTAATAATCGCAATGTAATCTCTTAAGCAAAACTGCCATGTACTTGCTATTTTTCAGTAGTGTGTTAAGAAGCACGCATGTGGGTTGGTGGGGGGTGCGGTGTGGACAGCCCTCCCACGTCTCGGGGGAAAAAACTGGCACATTTTTTTCTTATATACATAAAAAAATTATCAGTAGGGGCCTCCCTTACTGTTCGGTCAAAAAAAAAAAGGCACATGCTAAAGAGATAACGTAGGCACTGACGGAATATGTGTCTTCTGCAAACATCTTCAGAATAATACAATTGGCAATCCTACCCTGCAACCATGCACCCTAGAGTCTAAAGACTCCAACATGGATTTATCAGCATGAGAGTACCAGCAAGTTGCATTACTATAAGCCTTCAAATCTGTGAGGCCAATACTCACATATCTTATATTCTCAACTTATAGATAACTGTATGATGCTTTAATCTTTTTTCCTCAAAGAAATCATGCATCTTCATGTATATTCAACCTATAGCAGTTAGCAATTTGGAAGAACCTTTACAAAACAAAGAACAAGCATAACTCATGGAATGTCTGTTATGCCTTGGTTAATATGTTTTGCTACTTTGTGTCTGATTTGGTAATATACTTCAAGTCATCATGCTAAGTGCGGTCAAAGGCTATAAATGGCATGGAACAAGTGATACAATAGTTCAATGTCAACTGTTGCAGCATTCCAACTGTTTGAGCAAATAAATACTGTAAAACAGGCGCCTTACACGTGATCAGTTCGCCCTGTTGCTGCAAGTGCATTCAACAGACAAATGTATGTTTCTCCTTTCAACTTAACACCATGTGCCTTCATTTCTTCTAAAAGCTTTGTTACATGTAGAAAAACGAGAGCATCCATGAGCATAAAGAACATAAAAGCTTCAAGTATAAGTAAGGTAATGAAAGAAACTCAGTTAGCAACTTAGCATTCAGGTACACGAAAATAACTAACCATGATTGCTGCATCTGAGTTCTTGCATTTTCCACAAGTGGAGATCAAGAAGTTGTAAATGTTAACCTGGAAAACTGAAGAACATCAGACTAATGATCTCCAAAAGAGTCAAAAAGGAACCACAGAGATAAATTGAATTCAAAGAATCAGTGGTCTAACATCAGGCTGCAAGCCCATTTCTTTCATCTGATCACGGAAGTAGAGCGCATCTTGTAGTCGGCTGCCTTTCATGGTACCGACTATGAGTGTGTGGAATGTGTCCCGCACAGGCTGCACGCCGTCAAGCATCATGTCATCATAAGCATCACGCAGAAGGTAGTGCCTGAAACAATTAGTGCAATTGTTAACCTTCTAAAGTATACATGCTTAGTAAATAGAGGTTTCTGGCAATCTGTCATCCTACTGAAACAGAAATTCAAGATAGGTATAGGCACACAGAAAAATGACAAAACCATAGTACATAAAGTAGTTTTCTTAAAGCTATATGAAAAAATATAAGAAAATGGCAGACATGCAAATTAATATCTTAAATAAAGTAGTTTGCTTAAAGCTACAAGAAAACAACTATAAGAACATGGCAGACATGCAAATTAATATCTTAGAAGCTACAGATAGCCTTGCCTATTAAGGGAAAGAACTGAATAGGCTTACATACAGGAAGCCGTCCAAAAAGGCATGGAGACTTATGATACCTAAATAGTGCAGCTGCACAACTAAATTAAGAAAAACCTGGCATGGAGCTCACTAGCCCTGCAAATGGGTTGGGATCCAAATTATATCCACACTCATCCATCTCTTGAATACATAATTAATAAATCCACACCAATCCATTCCACCGTCTGGTATATCCACACCACACCAAACCGAGATGCCTTTTCAGCTAATAACAAACCAAATTATGGGTCACTAACAGATTACAACTCGTTTGAAAACCATTTGCCATCCACGGGTTCTCTTCTAGTCATTTGTTAGCTAAATAGAAGAAAGGAGTGCACTGTTCCAAAAAAGAAGAAGAAAGGAGTGCACTGTGTGCCGGGTCTCATGCGTGTGGATGAAGTTCTATAACAAGTTCACGGGTACAGCACTCCGCCGACGACCTCGCCCGACACCAGAGCCAGCACCAGGGTGTCGCCATCGGAGCACTCGCCGCTAGCGTCGCCAGCGTCGTACGCCATGTATCGAGCCAGCTGGTCCTGGATGTTGCGGCAGGCGAAGCCGCCGCCGGGGAAGGGCTACCCGCCGAGCACCGACGCCGAGAGATGCACGGACAGCGACGCGCCGGCCTGCTGTGCTCGCCCGCGGTGTAGCTTGCCCGACGCCGCGCTGACCTCCCGGCGGCGCCCGCCTCGACAGTCTGTCGGCCCGCGGTGGATCTTGCTCGACAACGCGCTAATCTCCTGGCGAAGCTCGCCCGACGGCCGTGCTGGCGTCTTGGCGCAGCTCGCGTGGCGGTCGCGCTAGCCCGCGGTGGATCTTGTCCAGAGATCATGCTGCCCCCTGCGCGGCACAGCTCCTCCGGCGGCTTCATGGAGAGCTCGTCGCTTCGCCGACCTCGTCCATCCCGCAAGAGGTGGCAGTGACTGCCAAAGACCCGCCCGTTGGCCGACCGGCGGCGTCCGGCACCCGTGAGGGGCTGCGCGCGTAGAGATGCGACCGATAGTAGAGGGATACGGCCGGCGGGGTGCTAGGGTTCCCCGTCCAGGAGCTCCGGCCTCCGGGACAAGCGGATGGCAAGGAGGCGGCGGCGGGGGTGCTGGCGGCGGCGGGGCTGCGACAGCGTCACGAGAGGGAGGGGGAAAGCAAGGCAGTTGAGTGGGCTGGTGATGGTTATGGAGTATGAACAGCCCATATGAGAACCCACAGTTACAACCTATTGGACACCGAATCGTTACAATGTCACACCAAACCACACCAAACTTTTGACACCTTAAGCCCAAACCAAGTCAATTCGCTTACGGTGTTGATCTGTTAGCACCCAGCCCAAATAAGCTTGTGGCGAAATCCAAACTATTAAACCCATTCCACCCCAAACCATTTGCAGGGCTAGAGCTCACTGACATAGTGCAAGGGTGGCTATACTACCAAACAAGAAGGATTCCTGAACCAGCATTGAGAATCATCATGAGTAAAGTGATACACTGGCCTTAGCTGCAGAACACTGCGCACAATTTTCACATGCCCATGAAGCCAACAACACAAAATGTAAGAAAAAACATGCACGCCCTCCACGGTACATCGTCAACGAAACAACAGAAACTAAACCAAATCTTCTCAAGTACAATGACCCTGCTCGGCAATGCGTCGAACAATTGACGCGCAACTGGAATGCAAGAACCGAAATCCAACATTTCCTTGCCTGCGCTGGGCGACGAGGGAGCCCATGACCGTGTTGTACTCGGAGGCATTCTCCGCGTAGTTCCGGCGCTGGTACTCCTCCGTCGAAGTCGCCGCGCCGCGCCGCGCCGTGAACGACGCCGCCGCCGCAAGGCGCAACCGTCCTGCGAAGCCAATACCCATAGATGAGTCTAGCGATCATGGGACAGTGGGTACAAAGAGATCAGCCGAAGGAAATGGGAGGGGGAGGGGAGAGACCCTGGAGCAGGAGGGAGTTCTTGAGGAGAGCCATGCGCGGAGGCCGGCGGGGGTGGGGGAGTGGCGCTGCGGGGAGGAAGCACTTGCAAGACGAAAGGAGGAAGAAGGGTTTTATTAGGCTGCGCCTCGCTTCGAGCTTCCGCCGTCGGATCGTAGCTTGAACGGTTGAGATTGATATGGGCCGAAGCTTGTGGAGATTAAGCCCCGTAGCGAGTTCCACTCTGCGGCCCAAATAAGCCCAACTCCCCCCTCCCCCACCCCCACCCCCACACGCCGGCCGGGCCGGCACCAAATCCCCCCTCCCCTTCCCCCAAAGGTAGTAGGTAGAGATGGCAACGGCTGGATTTTGACGTCCCAAATTCATGTCCGCGAAAAACTTATAACATGTGACAGGTTTAATTTTGTGCTTAAACTCGTACCTATCAGGTTAACGGATATCCACGAGTTGCTCGTGGGTACCAAATGAAACAAAAAAAATGGCATATACGTGTATATATATGTTCACAATTCAATAAGGAAAAATAATATATATGTATATCTTCACAATTTAAAACATACACATTCAACATTGATGTAAATTAACAAAAGTATAATATTAGCTATCCAATCATAACACCACATGTTAACAAAAGTACTTTCTATGAGTGACATAAAACATAGTATAGATCGTTTAATAATTAAACTTATGATAAGAAATAGTACATGTATATAAGAGTTGGGGTTTAGCTATTAAAATTGAGGTGTAAGCTAAGAATATTGACTTATTTAGTAATATATAGTCGGGTAAAATACTCATAGGTTCACAAGTTCGGGTTTTATGTTCCTAAACTCATGCTCACAAACCCGTTGGATCTCATTTTTTATCTATTAGTAGACCTACACGTATAAAAATCAAACCATGCGTGTACCTTAATGGAGTCCATCGGGTGTCGGCCATCTCTACTCAAAGGTTAGGTTACCACGACGGAAGCGGAGCGGCGGCGTGGTATGGTCTCCGGCGATATGCCGCCGAAATCGACCCCTAAGAGCCGCCCCACGCCCACGATGATCACCCGGTCGAGGGCGGCAGCCCAATCGCTGTCACTGAAGCAAGGCAAGCGGACAGCTTCCTCCAGAGCCACTGACAAGAGGAGGTCGAGGATCTGTGAGGCGTCCGCCAAGAGGAAAAAGATGACGGACGCGCGCCGCAAGGAGGATGCGGCGGTGGCCTCAGCCTCTGCTGCCACTGATCAGCTCGCCTACGCCTCCAGCCAGGAGGATGCGGTGGCGGCCTCAGCCTCTGCTGGCACTAATCAGGGCTGCTATGCCGCCAGCCAGGAGGATGTAGCAGCGGCGACATCACCTTCTGCTGCTGCCGGGGAGGCCTCTTCCACCACAAGTTCTCCAGTTCGATGCCCGATGATTCCTGAAGTTATTAAATTTCAAGATTCCAGAAAGGTTGTGTACGAGCCTTTCGACTCGGCTCTTGTGGATGCTTTTATGGAAGAGGATAATAAATACACAGCAAAATTAGGTATGATCCTCATGGCTTCTGTCATCATCATGACCTGCTGTAGTGACAGCCGTAGTGACTTGTGGATGATGACCTGTCGTAGTGACTTGTGGATGATATCTATGTCTTAGCAATCATGGTTGCCGGAAGTATTAGTAGACATGATTATCATAATAATCTGTCTATGTTAGATTATCTTTTTTGCTAGTCATCATTGAGTGCATGGGCTAGGCATAAAACCTTTACCTTGAAGTGTTAGTCGATGTACTAATATATCATACTATTTTGATTGAAATTATAACAAAAACACCACTACATGGGAAAAAGCTATTATGACTAGTTATCACTTCCTGATTACAATTCGCATAATTTTATTAAGTTTAACATGTATTTGCCCCCTTTCAATCTAATCAATTGCAACTTTGTACTTGTCTACCTACAGAGCGTCAACAAAATCTCTTAACTCTCAATGATAATTGGGCTTCTACATGCCTTGATCATCAAAAGTTGTTGCCTGTTCGAGAGTCTGCCATAGATACGGTCTTCAGTGCTGCTGAGTCTGTTTTGGGACTTTCTTCCTATCTTGGTACAATGAGACACACTCTCTCTTTTATAGGAGTTTATATATGAGGAGTACAATTTTTTTTGTTAGCTAATTAGACATGTATTATAATGCACTATTGTTTGCTAATACTTGGATTTGCAGATGGGAACCTGTTGGCCCGCAGCTCAGGTTTCATAATTGATTGGGACAAGGAGAAGCAATATGGTACCATTTTGACATCTGCGAGTTTATTATGCACTAAATCTCCACTTGTTGATATGTGGTCATGCCCACGTGATTATGATCCAAATGTTGAGGTGAGATTGCAAGTCTAATTTCGTCTGTTTCATTCTTGTATCGCTTAGATTATGTCTGTGTAGTTTATATAAGTAGATGCAAATTAATATCTCCATTTTAAAATGTTTGTTCGGTCCTGATACCTAAAAGACTCTGATTTTGACAAACTATTGCGTATTCAATTTAATATCAATTATATATTTTAATTTAATCAAAATTATATATTGATGCTGCTTAGATGTAGACCGGACAAAACAAATGGAGCGCATTGGTTAGATTGATTTTTTTAGAAAGTATAAATAACAATTTACACGTACCCTAAATATTAGTGTAATATTAGTGTTGTGCTACTGGTTTGCTTGATAATTAAATATAATATCATATCATTTGTGACCTCTAGTGTTTGTTGCCATTTCTGAAGAAATTTTACATCATTGTTTTTAAACGTGTTTTCAGGTTCTTATTCATTTGTTAGATAACACTGTTGCGAAGGGCAAATTGATCAACTATCACAGACACTACAACATTGCTCTGTTTGAGGTGGTTATGAATGTGTCTACTGAGTTACCTGTTTGGAGTGAGTCGGTGGATTATGGTCAAGAGGTTTTTCTGGTTGGAAGAGACGAAAAGTTACATCTGAATAGCAATTATGGCAGAGTCAAATGTACAGACCCGGGACTTTATGATCACCATCACTACATGTATGTTGACTGTGAAGTTAGCAAGGTACTAACTATATGTGTGGTTTTCTTTATTTTTGTTTGCATCTGATCTAAATTCTTAATTAGGTTACAAATTGTTTCTAATTATTCTTGTTTGCAATTATATTGGGACAAATATTTCGGTATGGCGCTGGAGGACTAGCCATTGATACTAATGGAAGAGTGATGGGCATGGTCAATCCTACTCCAAGAGCTGCCTTCATTCCAACAACAATTATATTGAAGTGCTTGCATATGTGGAAGGATTTCAAGTAAGTTCTTTTTTGCATTGCTATTACCTAATTGCTTTATAGTGATACTTAATGTATTTTACTTCATTATTTCTATTGAGCAGTTACTAAAATCATTTAGATGTTATAACATAATGAGTTGATTGCAACAACTACTTGTCTACTCTAGTACTCCACATGTAACTTTTATTTATAATGTTTTGTTGCTAACGCTCACCCCCTCCTTGGTTTCATTGCAAACCACCCCACCACACACCATTTTTGTTAGCGTGACACCGCCACAAGCCAAGATAGTCAAGTCAAGCACTGCTTCAATTGTGCTTGTTCATCATATTATAGTGAAGAAAATTTGTGTGACCACACTTATATTTCTTTGGTAATTAGTGAAAATTCCAAAACATGCCAAGTATCTAGCTTTGGTACTAACTACATTAGTGGCTCCACATTATTGAGTGTAACGGAACTGGTTGAAAACATGTGTGAAGGGTGGATTTTGTTTCAAAACTGAGTAGGGGGGTGGGTCTTTACAACAAAAGGCCTTATGGGTTTCAGAAATAAAAATGACATATGGGCCAATTTTTGCAATTTTCCTAAATTAATTGTTTTGCCTGCCATGTTTACAATATATTCTTACATATATTCCATGTCAGCCGTCAGTAAACATAATAAAGGGGTACACAGTCTTCACCCTCACATGTTTGCAATTATTTGCTCCCAAGCCTATCCTCCTAAGCATATTGTGCCTTTTGAGAATAGGGTCACTACTCACAAGACACCCTCTGAACGTTTTCGCTGCTTCATCTGGGAAAAAATATTACTCCAGTTTTGGTGATGTTGGAAAATATTTGACATATGATTTAATAGCTGATTGAAATGGTGCTTGTGCCTACCACTTTTGAAATCTTACCCATATTTATTTGGCATAGGTGTGTACCCCGGCTTCACCTAGGGTTGAAACTTTCATCTATTAAGTTTCTATGTAGTACCCATCGAGAAAAACTTCGCTGCATGTTCAAAATTTATGCTGGTGCAATTGTTCAGGAGGTATATCTTCATGCTGTATATCTTCTTTATTGTTGATTGTTTTTTATTATCATGGAGTACTTTAGTGCCAACTGAACCACAGGTATCGCAAGGATCGCCTGCTGAAAAAGTTGGAATCAGAAATGGTGATGTCATTAGATCGTTGAATGGACAATGTTTTTCTACCACAGTAGAGGTTAGGTGCATTACAGATGTACTGTGCTCCCTTTTAAGTGAAGTAGAAAGAATTTAAAGAATACGTAACTCATTTGTGTCGTATACTTTATTCTCTTGATATTCATTACTTGTTGCAATTTTCAGCTTGAGCTCATACTGATGCGTATATGTGAGGACTGTCTTGATAAAGGAAGTGGCCTTGGATCCAATGTGGATTTAGTGGTGAGTTTAATTTTTCAGTTGTGGTTTACTTTATTTTTATACCATACCAAAGCACGAAAGGAAGGTCCCGGCCCGCACTCACATGGCTAACGACGCTCCCATGTAAGGGTGGGGCAGGGGTTTGGGGGGGTTTCTTGGCCTGCGTGAGGGATCTCCTCTTATTCAATGCTCAGGGGTTTCTTCCCCCGACAGGCTGAGTTTTCTTTTCTTTTTCTATTTGTGCCCATATCTGTAACTAGAAAATAATTTTTAAAACTCAGAGTACTGCATGGGAGGTCTGAACATGTAACTGTAAAAAAAAATATGTAACACAAAAGAGTGGAGTTTGCATGTAAATGAAAATTAAACGACTTGGCCCAGTTCTTGATAGAATGTTTCACGTTGCTCTTTTACCCACATCTGCTTTGATATCGTGCTTATATGCTTTAAGTTTTCCTTTTACATTTTCCCTCCTGTTGTTTGCCAATGTTCCAATGAACTGAGCTGTTTCAGAGCTTCTTTTTATAATTTATTTCTTGCTCAGATTCAACAATCTTGTTCCAGGTGAGATTAATCCTTGGCACTAATAAATGCTCTATTTAACTTTATAGGTTGATCTATTCCAGATTCGCAAAGAAAGAAACTGCACTAAAAAATTGACATTAAGTGTATCTGAGGCTATTGAGGTCACTGCAGAAGGTATGCATCCCTTCTTTCAGCTCTAGTCTTATCTCTGCCAAAGTATATTGACTAGGTTTCTTCTTGATTAGGAGACCTCAAAAAAAATTGTTCATGCCTGATGTTAGAACAATTGTTATTTGGCTTTTCTTTGAAAAATCTGATCTCCTAGTTATGCCTTTTGCAAGTTTGTTGTAGTCTGCAATGAATTTTAATTCTCAATTTAGGTCAAGTTGTTAATCTCAATTGTTAGGCGCGTGCCTTGTGTAGGAAAGTAATAGTCTCTAGTATTCTTCCAACCCTAGATGGGTGGGTATATAGACAGTGATACATGAGCCTCTATATGGGGCCATACACACATACTCTAACACCCCCCTGCAGTCTGGACTACCGGCGCAGCGGTGTACGAGACTGGCCAATAAAGAAAGAAACTCACACACACAGGACCCCACGCAGCCACAACTAGCCACTGACTACGTTGAGGCTGGACCGAAACTCCGAGAAGGTCGAGGAGGGAAGACCCTTGGTGAAGATGTCAGCGAACTGGAAGGTGGTCGGTACGTGGAGAACACGGACATCGCCGATAGCCACCCGGTCACGAACGAAGTGCAAGTCAATCTCCACATGCTTCGTCTGCTGGTGCTGAACCGGGTTGGTGGAGAGGTACACGGCGCTGACGTTGTCGCAGTAGACGAGCGTGCTCTTGGCGAGCGGATTGTGAAGCTCAGCCAAGAGCTGCCGGAGCCAAGATGCCTCAGCCACGCCGTTAGCAACAACCCGGTACTCCGCCTCAGCACTCGAGCGGGAGACAACCGGCTGTCGCTTCGACGACCAGGAGATGAGGTTGCCGCCGAGGAAGACAGCGTAGCCTGAGGTAGAACGGCGGGTGTCCAGACAACCCGCCCAGTCAGCATCAGTGTAAACAACAAGCTCGGCAGGAGAAGACCGGTGGAGGACCAAGCCGAAGCCAATCGTGCCTCGGAGGTAGCGAAGAAGATGCTTCAGGGCAGCAAGATGGGACTCCCGAGGATCATGCATATGGAGGCAGATCTGCTGGACAGCATAGGTGAGGTCCGGCCTGGTGAAAGTGAGGTACTGTAAGGCTCCAGCAAGACTCCGATAGGCAGTCGGATCAGCAACCGGATCACCCAGAGTAGCAGACAGCTTCGCCTGAGTATCAACAAGTGTGGAGCAAGGCTTGCAATCAGTCATCCCAGCACGCTCCAGGATATCAATAGCATACTGACGCTGGTGAAGGAGAAGACCATCCGAGCGGGGCTCAACTGTCACGCCCAAGAAGTGGTGAAGCTTGCCCAGATCCTTCATAGCAAACTCCTGCTGAAGAGAGGAGATAATCCGCTGGAGCAACTGTGGGCTGGAGGCAGTCAGTACAATATCATCAACGTAGAGAAGGAGGTAGGCAATGCCATCAGCATGGTGATAAATGAATAGTGAAGTGTCTGACTTGGCCTCAACAAAACCCAGTGTCACCAAGAAAGCAGCAAACCGAGAGTACCATGCCCGAGGAGCCTGCTTCAGACCATAGAGAGACTTGTTCAGCCGGCAGACCAAATCCGGACGACTGGAGTCCACAAAACCTGCTGGCTGACTGCAGTAGACTATCTCTGTCAGAGTCCCATGGAGAAAAGCATTCTTGACATCGAGCTGGTGCACCGGCCAAGGGCGAGAGAGAGCCAAAGAGAGCCAAAGAGAGGACAGTACGTACTGTAGTGGGCTTCACCACTGGACTGAAGGTCTCATCATAATCCACACCGGGGCGCTGAGTGAACCCCCGAAGAACCCAACGCGCCTTATAGTGCTCCAGAGTACCATTTGCCTGATGCTTGATAGTTTAAATCGACTTGCCGGTCACCACATTGCAACCAGACGGATGCGGCACAAGATCCCAAGTCTGGTTGGCAAGAAGAGCTCCATACTCCTCTTCCATCGCACGACGCCAGTTCGGATCTGCCAGAGCCTCACGAACTGACGTCGGGATCGGAGAGAGCCGCGGCTCTCCCTCTGTGGCGGAGAGAGCCGCGGGCCGAAGAACCCCGGCCGCCTGCCGAGTCACCATGGGATGGGTGTGTCGAGGATCCCGATGGATGACCGGCGGGTGGTACACGGCCGGCTCCACCCGAGAACGGCGTGGTGGAGGCGGCGGTGGCGGCGGTGGAGGAGGCGGAGACGACATCGAAGACGGCGGTGGAGGAGGTGGAGACAGCTCCGGAGACGGTGGTGAAGGAGGCAGAGCCGTCGAGCGGCGCTCGTAGACATAGCGCACAGGGGGCGCATAGTCCACGGGCACCGCGGGAACCGGAGGCAGAGGAGCAGGCAGCTGTGGACGACGTCGGTACACCTGCACCGGCTCAGCGTAGCGGGCAGGTGTCGTCGAGGCCGCGCGTGGCGCGGGAGGAGGCACCGGGACGGTGTTGGGCGCAGTAGAAGGCGCCGGGGTCACGCGTGGCGCTGCGGGAGACTCCAAGGGCGCAAAAGGCGCCGATGCCGCGCAGGGCGCGGCGGGAGTGTCACACCCGATTTTCCGAAGAAAACCAAGTGCTACCTATATGTATGCCAGGATCTAGTTTCATACATATAGTGACATCATAGTGAATAACAGAAACAATATCACGTAAAGAAAAGAGAGATTATTAGAGATTTACAGCGGAATCCTGGGAAACAATGGCTCCAAACTTCATAGGCAATCGACTGAGGGTTGCGTACGCCTAGCACCATCTTCTGGACATCATACACCTTCTTCTTCTTCTCTGAACAGCGGTTTAGCAAGGGTGAGCACACTTATGGTTGGAGCTCAGCAAGTGGGGGAAGATGCAAGGCTATCAAGGATAGGCTAAGGTTTTGCAGCGGTTAGCATTTTTAATGTTGGTCAAATTTTATTAGCAAGCACCTAGTTACTAGATGTAAGTTCATGCCAACCCACTTAAGCATTTAGGAAATCATCTCATCTCAAAACCATATGAAAACCACGATTTAATTCCATCTTTATGTTTGATTATCATGTGAGGGTCCAGGCCGCTCTTGACCGTGAGCACGGCTGATCGATCAGTTTTAACTCTGCAGATGTTGTACACTTTCACCACAGCTCGCGTAAAAGTTCCGAAGAACTTTGAACCCAACCATGCGATGCTGGCCAAGCATCATACCACACTTCCGAGGTGTGATTGCATAGGGACGCTACGAAGCCTTTACAAAGATATGCAAAAGACCAACAACCCACGACAGTTACAGCTCAGGGCGGACCATAACCCTCCCTAGTGGACAGCACCTTAGCAAAGGCTGCGGCCAAGAGGACCGGGCTATACCCCTGCAACCCCGAGCCCCCTGTGTTCCTTTCGGATAAGGTCACCAGTACAATCGCACACCTAATTAATTGGCTAAGCCAGAGCCATATGGACTGTGGTTGCACTGTTTTCCTGGGTGGTTCTCCATGTTCCAATTAAATCATATTATCTTGTAATTAAGCGCACACACACACACACATATATATATATATATCACCAAAGTTATCAAATCTTGCTCATCATTCATCATTTTGTAAAGTTTCATTTCAACCATCCCAAGTTAAGCATCTAAGCATTATCTATCCCAAAACATTTATTTAAAAGGGTTGTTCAAGGTAATAGGGGTAAAATCTAGTCATGTCCTTAAAAAGGTGATTTCCATCAAATTTATGCATAACAACATTTAAACGTAAATTTAGTTATTATGCAAGTGATGTAGGACAAAGTAGAATATGCAGAGGGAGAATCCACTTGCCTTTCTCAACACAAAGCTACTCTTATGCTCTTCCGCTCTTGCTCTCTTGAAACTTCCGAACTTCCGATCAACAGCTCGATCTTCTACTCGAAGCAAACATCGGGCACAAACATGCAAAGCAGACAAACAAGAACAACTAAGACAATACACCAATCAAGAAAAGGCTTAAAAAGAGGACAAGGTTTGGCTCTAGGACCGCGAACGCAAAACACTCGGGACTATCGGGAGATTTAGATCATATCACACAAGGCTATGTGCTGGGTATATTTTAATTCAATAAAGATGTGCATAGGTTATTTCAGAGAAATACCCTATTTATAATTAAGCAAGTTATATTTATATAAAAGGAACGGTGTATAACTTATTCCAATTTTATTTATAAATATTCAAGTATCATTTATGCAAATTAAACATTTACTTTGAAAGAAGCATGTGAAGCATCTAAACGTATATCTTTATATTTCGAGTTGAACTAATCAAATTATAACTCAAAAACATATTTATATTCATATTAATCAAGTTAACATTTAATTATGAAAACTCGAGATATAGCCTATGTTGCTTTTATTAGAAAGCAAATTGCATAATCATTAATCAATTTAACATTTATATTAAGAAAAGACAAAGCGTAGCTCTAATATATTTTATTTAGAAAATAAGTTTAATAGATATTAATCAAGTTAAATTTAAATAAATTCTTAAAACACATTTTATGGTAAACATTAGCACTACCGCGTATTTTATTGTGAGACGAAACGGAGCTAAAACGTGAGATCTATATATTAAACAAAGATTAGGAATCTAATCATGATTAACTATAGATTGGAAGGGAGATTTACAAAGCAAAGAGACTGACTCGGTAGATTTTTATAGAACATGCTGGACAAAAGTTCTTTAAGGGAAAAAGAGTATATGACATCAGCATGATGGCATGCTCACATCATCATGCAAGGAATGAAAAAGATACGTGATCACTAGTGTGTCCACAGAAACGTCATGCACATGCATGCCATCAACTGCATGCTCCTGCTCGACTTGTATTACTGCATGCGCTAGCTGATTGTTTGGCACTAAACAGAAAACAGAGACATCTGGAGAACATGATTATAACGACATGTGCTAGCAGTTGGATACAAACATGTAGCACACAGGAATGGTTCTCACCGGAGCATGGACGTCGATACTGTATACGGCAGTGAGGACAAAATACAGCAGAATGTGGGTGCTCGATCTCAGAAGATGTCGTCGCACACAGCAGGGTGATGGAGACGATCGAGGCCAGCGTGAGAATCAGAGATACATGCTAGACGGATATTTACAAAAGTATGAAGTGATGTTTATGGGGAAAACTATTTTTCACATCAACGTGATGAGATGCTTACATCATCAAGGTACATGAATACAACTTATTAAGCACAGATGGAGAACGACTTGTAGCTGCTGTTTGCTTGTTGATGTCAGTATAAGTTGCATGACATACTCTAAGGGAAAAGATTGGCAAGAAAAGAAAGTCAATAAAAGTTTCTAGAAGAATAGATTATGACTTTAAATAAATTATGTTTCTGTGATTGAAACTTGGGTGAAGACAAAAGAGATATTACTGAATTTACTAGAATTGTATTTTGAAGGAAAAACAAGAATATGACATAAGCATTGTGTAATGCTGACATCAGGAAGATATATGTATGCACGTACTGATTGCTTGCTTTCCTGGCATGTGTACTCGGGTATTGGCAAACGCACGCATGCAAGCATGCATGGATTAAATTAACAGAGTGCTAGCATTTGTAGAATGTTGCGGTGCCTCGCGTGATGGTCGATAGTAGAGCGATGATAAGAACAGATCAAAGAACATCGACAGCCTTCAGTTCACGAGTGTATGGCAAAGGATAGAAAACTATAAGGAGTATGGGATCATGGATTAACATGAATTAAGCTATTGAAGTGTATACATGCAGCAGCTAGTGCATGTAGTGGCCAACGTGAGAATTAGAGATAACATGCTAGTGAGCAGGCTAGGACGCAAAACAAAACTAGATCAGCATGAGTTTTCTCACCTCTGACCTGCCCAGGTAGTGGTCGATGACAGTGAAGCATGATGGCCGGCAAGAGTCAGCAACAAGGATGGCAAGGCAGCGAAGGCGTTCTGACCCTGCTAATTGATCTTGAGTTATTGACAGAAGTACCAACGTCTCCTCGTTGCAGTGAATAGCATAAGATGCCGGCAAAAGATAGAAAGGAAACAATCAGAGAGGTTTAGGGAACAATATCTGTATAGACTTTGGTAGAAATCTCACCGGAACGACGGCAGCTGACGGATTTTGGAGGAGGGCCACGACCTTGCAGAGCTTCCCGCTGTTTCTGCTCCCTCCAATCAGCGACAGATGTCGCGAACGGAACAACGGCTGCCGTAGACGACCACGCCGGAATTGATGCGGATGGCGACCTCCAGCGGCAAGGTGGCATCGACGATAGAAGGAAGGGCTGCAGCCTGGTGTGGAGATCGTCGGCTTGCCCCGGTGATGAAGGTACTAGCTAGTAGACGCAGAAAGGAACTCCGGCGGATGGCGGCGAACAACGGCGGACGTTCGGCCTTCCGTGGTATCTCGAGGCAGCGACTCAACCTGCCAAGCCTGGCGGCGAGCACGAGGTTTGGCGAGGGGATACTCCTGATGGTGCGGGGTCGCAAGGATATGGCCCCGGGCATACGGCTGGTGGAAAGAATGTTGGTGGCTTGGCGCTCTGCTCGTCCGGCTCCTTGCGATGGTAGCGTTGTGCAGACTGCAGAGCAAGGCGAAGGGGCGGTGCAGGAGTGAAGGAAACGGCAGGCTGCACTGATGGACAATTGCCATTGATGACATGGTGTGACTGCGGCCGTTTCTGGAAGGAGAGGAAGAAACGTCAGGATGGAGATTGAATGCTGGTGATGGCCCGCCATTTATGGCCTTAATTAGTGGCAATGACCGTTACTGGTAAATTGAAGGAAAGAGACGATTACTAGTGCTGGTGCATGCATGCATGCACGGGAGGTGATGATCAGGCTCGGCTATTAACTAGCTCATGGAGGTGGAGCGTTTACTGTTGGAGGACAAGAGGGACGCTGCGTGCGAGAGAGCCAGGCGGGTGGCATGCTGCGCAGGCACGTAGCTCAGCTGCGAAGCCGGCACAGGCAGAGATGCGAACAGGTGTTTGGCACAGGGCGCAAGGCCGGGAGGTGGGACACACGGCGGCGGCGATCGACGCGCGAGCGGCGGTGGCTGGGCGTGCATGCCAAGATGGCGATGGCACACGGATCGGCTCGGGCACGGTCGGGTGCGGCCGGAGGTTGGGAATGGCCTGACGCATGGGCCCAGGCTATCGCGACACACGAGTAGGATGCGAGCCGGTATGGGGGGAGCTGAGCATGTGCAGTGGCAGCGCAGGACGGGCCACCGATAAGCTGAGCGGCACGAGAGGTGAGCGGATGCGGAGCAGCGAGCTAGCACAAGCGGCGCGCGAGGGCGGCCTAGCGACGCGGATGCAACGCACACGTGCGTGCCGTCGTGGGCATGAGAAAAAAAGAACGGAAGGGACAACAACACATCGTGAAAGGGAAACGCCGCGCGTCGCGGCCCGCGGGGTAGCCAGCAGCTCGGGCACAAGTGCGGGTACTAGCGCAGCGCACGGGTGCGCAGAGCCGAGCGAGGCATGCGGCGCGAGGTAGGCGGCCAGGGACGTGCGGACATGAGGGCTAGGTGAGCAGCACGCTGGGCAGGCCCGCGAGGTGAGCACCTCGGGTGCGAACCACGGCACACATGAGCTGGGTGGCCATGGACGAAGGCCTGGCAGGCCAAGGATGGCCGGTGGCAGCGTAAGGACTCAAGTCCGGTCCTGGTCCGGTGCAAGACGAGGGAGACGGGCCTAACGAGCGGGGTGCACCTGTCAGCGATAGGGGGAGAGAGAGGATGAGCCAGGCCGACGGTGGTTTGGGTCGACAGCCTGTGATTGCTGCTGCTGGGTCGAGCAAACATTTGGGTCGGGTAAAGAAAGATGGCTGGATCGGCTGGAAAGACATATAGAGATGATGAGTTGAACGTACCATAAAAAGATAGAGAAATGAAGAGAGATATTTGGATTTGATCTTTTTATGATTTTGAAAACACTACAAACATCAACCAAAAACCATGCAAACGAATATGAATGCATCACTCATAGAACCATTTCATTTAATTAGAAAAACAAACAATGATTTTCATGTACTAAATTTCCTGTAAAGAAAATAAATGTTGAGCAAATTATAAAATTATGAGAAAATCGTTGTTTAATGATTATTCCTATTAACATCCTGAAATCAAGAAATTTCAGGGTGTTACAGGGAGGCTCCGAGGGTGTCGGGGCCGCGCGTGGCGCGGCCAAGGGCACCAAGCCCGCGTCAGGTGCAACAAGGGCACCAGAACAGCGGGTGGTGCACGAAGAGGCTCCGGCGCTGCGCGTGGCGCAGTTAAAGGTGCCGGAGCCTGTGGTGGGTCAGAAGTACCTGCTGGAAAAGGAAAAACAGAAACAGGTGGCTGAACCACCGGGTCAGAAAACATAGACTCAATGTCAGGGTCACTAGAAGGTGTGGAGGTGGAGGAGTTGGGGAAGTCCGACTCGTCAAACACAACATGTCGGGAAATAAGAACCCGACGAGAAGTGAGGTCAAAGCAACGGTACCCCTTATGGTCAGGGGAGTAACCAAGAAACACACAATGTGTCGAGCGAGGCGAGAGCTTGTGACGAGCAGTGGCAGCAAGGTTCGGGTAGTAAGCGCACCCGAAGACACGGAGGTGAGCGTAGGTGGGCGGGTACCGAAGAGAGCGTGGTGAGGAGTCGGAGCAGGTGAAGCTGTGGAAGGAAGACGGTTGAGAAGGTAGGTGGCGGTGTGAAGGCTCTCTGCCCAGAACCGCGGGGGCAGGGAGGCGTGGAGGAGAAGGGTGCGCATGACATCGTTCGTGGTCCGAATCATGCGCTCGGCCTTGCCGTTTTGGGGAGAAGTGTACGGACAAGACATACGCAGCTGGACACCTCGGGAGAGAAAGAAGGAGCGAGAGGTGTTGTTATCGAACTCACGACCGTTGTCACACTGGACGGCCTTCACGGTGAGGCCGAACTGAGTGGACACCCAGGCAAAGAAGTGAAGGAGGGTGGGGAAGGTGTCGAACTTGGCACGCAAAGGAAAAGTCCAGGAGTAGTGAGAAAAGTCATCCACGATCACAAGATAGTACTTATAATCAGACATGCTGAGTACAGGAGATGTCCACAAATCACAGTGAATGAGATCAAAAGCATACAAGGCATGCGAAGAAGAAGAAGAAAAAGGAAGCCGAACATGGCGACCAAGCTGGCACGAATGACAGAGGTGCTCAGCACTAGTCCTAGTACAAGAGACATCAGCACTACGACTAATCTGAGCCAAAACATCTCGGCCAGGATGACCAAGACGGCGGTGCCAGGTGGTGGAGGACGGCGTCGCAGCAAGAGCAGCGGAGGTAGACGAAGAGGTCGAAGGTGAGGCAGCGGAGGCCGGAAGGCGGAGGGTGTAAAGGGGTCCGGAGCTATCACATCGGAGGAGTGGACGCCCGGTAGCCAAATCCTTCACAGAAAGACCAGAAGTGTCAAACTCGACTGAACAAGAATTATCAGAAGTAAATTGACGAATGGAAAGGAGATTGTGGACCATCTCAGGAGCCACAAGAACATCAGAGAGACGAAAAGGACCGGGAGCAGACCCCACAGAGGTGACAGGGAGACGAGCCATCACCGACCATGATGGAAGAAGGACAAGAGGGGTGAGGAGGGTAGACAGAAGAAAGGATACCCGCATCTGGGGTGGTGTGGTAGGAGGCACCCGAGTCGGCGATCCACTCCGTGCCGGCAGGTGGTGTCAGGTCCATGGTGCTGAAGGATTGGGCCAGAGCAGCCTGATCCCACCCCCCCAGCCACACCGAACTGGGCTGAGGAGGAGGTGGAGTCCAGGACGGCGTGTAGGAGGCAGCACTCGTGACCATGGTAGCCGACTGGTGCGGGGGACGAGGCACCCCCCCTTCCTGACCCTGGAAGGGCCACATGGAGATGCGCCCGGACCATGGGTTGGTGAAGGTCGGCCAGGGCGCACCCCCGGGAGGAGGAGGAGCGAGAGCGGGGGTCGGAGCCTGGGTGGGCGTCCCACGACCCCCATGACCCCCACCACCGCGTCCTAGGTGACCCCGGCGGCCCCCACGGCCCCCCCACCCCCACTCGGCCCGGGGGGAGGAGGACCAAGGAGAGAGGGGCGGCGGGGCGGAGGACGGTGGCGGGACGGCGACGAGAGCACGGGAGGTGGTGGAAGACGACGACGTGGTCGAGGCAGGTGTGTGGAGGCCCCGAGTGAGCTCCTCCAGGGTGAGAGCATCACGAAGCTGGAGGAAGGTGGGAGTCGGCTTCTGGTGAGTGAACATCGTCCGGAGGGCCTCGTAGCTGGCAGGAAGGCCCCGGACGACGTTGAGCACCAGCACGTGCTCCGGGACCGGGTACCCAAGGTCCTGAAGTCCGTCGGCCGTGCTCTTCATCTTCCGGCAGAAGTCCCCCACGGACATGTCACCCAGCTCGAGGGTGCGGAGCTCAGTGTCGAGCTGGAGGGCACGCGTCTGGGCGTTCCTGAGAAACTGGGTCTCGAGAGCCAACCAGGCCGTGCGCGCGGTGCCGCCCTTCGTCCTCACGATGTCCTGCAGGTCGTGGGAGATGGTCCCAAAGACCCAGGACGTCGCGATACTGTCGAGGCGCTGCCACCCCAGGTCACGAGCCGGAACCGGAGTGTCGGTGAGGACGTGGTCGTCTGAGAGCCATGTGTGGTTCGAGGACCGGTGGATGGTCGCTTCCTGGTGTGATGAGTGATTGATAACGTGGTGTGGACTGATTCTTGGCTTAGTATTGCAGGTGCAGGTTGCGGCTTGACTGGTGTTGGTGCAGGTGAAGAACAAGCGCGAAAGGTCGTTGCCGGTGAGGCCTCCAAGTGTGGAGAAGACAATTAGGCTTGATTCGAGGGACCCGGTGGCCAGCGGGGTCAAGTGTGGGCCGCATGGTGGCAAGAACGGCAAGATGAAGTCATGGACGGTTTCTTGGTTGAGCCTCAAAACTAAGGTCGAGCCGGGACAACGTGGGAGCCGAGTCATGAGTGGTGATTGGCGGAGGCTACACTGAGTTCGCGGGGTTTCCGGTGGTTCACCAGAAAACCACTGGGTTCCTTGGTTGATCCACAAAGTCAAGACCGAAGAACCGAAGACGGAGGTGCAGCAGCATCGGACCGGTCTGACCGGTGGGTACCGGTCTGACCGGTGAGGAGCACCGGTCTGACCGATGTGCGACGACGCAGTCCGGAATCTTCGAAGCGGAGGACACGCGTCGGGATCGCAAGGCTTGCGTCGAGGCTAAGCAAGTTTGCGGTCGCTGGGCATCCGTCCGATGGTGTGAAGACAAAGACTTCCAAATTCGCCCTTGAGGGGCATGTATCCCTAGTTAGCTAGTAAGGGTATTTTAGTCTTTAGGTTGTCTCCATATAACCCAAGTGGTGAGAGGATGGCAGCCATCTCTTGGAACCCTAGCTCATTTGGTTTTCCTATTTTCCCTTCCTATTTTCCTTAGGATTTTCATAGGACTAGCTTGAGAGCTTCATGGTGAGATCTTGTGAGAGGGAAGGATGATCGGGCGGCAAGCTAGACCTTGTATGAACCTCTTTGGTATGTATAGATGATTCGGCATGGTTCGTCAAGGCTTGGATGTGTCTTTCCCGTTTCTCCTTTTTGGTGATTTTCGGAGGCTTTTCTTGACGAATTTCTTGTGGCGGTTTTGAGACCTTTCTCTTTGGGATTTGGTGGGGGATGTATGCATGAACCCCTCGTGGTTCTTTTCCCTTTGATTCCTCTCCCAAATCCGTGAGTAAAGGGGCTCAATTTTGGGGTTTTCGTTGTCCTAAGGTTAGTGGTGTTCTTGGTGGAAATCCTTCGATTCCTCTTGATTCAACGAGTTTTGGTGGACCATAACTTGGCTATGGAGTGCCCATGAGGTGTTCCTACTATCCCCAAAGTCTTGTGCGAATCCGTGGAGCGAATCGGGAGATCGGGAGTTGGATTTGGAGGAGTTGACCCGCAGGCGCTGTTCATCCCGAGCTGCCCAGGCGTGACCGGTCTGACCGGTGCTCTTGACCGGTCTGACCAGTGCGAGCCCTTGGTGGGATTTGTCTTGGGGAACAGCCCTGTCCGTGTGGTTTTGTCCCGTGGTCCTGCTGGTCAGTTCTTGGCGTGTTTGGAGTTGTTTTGCTAGGTTTTGTGAGGGGTTCTTCTTCCTTGCAGGTTGTGTTTCGGAGGTGGTTTTTGTTCCAGAGCCTAGAGGAGTCACTGAGGCTTCCTGGAACGTTTGCTGTGCGACTGCTGTAGCCACCGGCCTGACCGGTGCTGTCCACCGGTCTGACCGGCGCAGGCCATCGGTCTGACCGGTGTAGCACAGGCAGCAAGCCGTGCAAGTTTCCGCTGTGTGTTGGTGAGTTTTGGTTCGGAAGGTTGTGTGTTGGTTCCTAGGACCAGTAGCACTCCAGTGGCTACGTGGTCTTGACCAACTTGGGTAGTTGAGCCGGAGACGTGCTTGGTTGCCGAGTTCGTCTTGTTGGAGTTTCAATCTCCTTCGAGAAGAATTTTTATCGGCTCCCATTCACTCCTCCCTCTCTGGTCGCCAGTTTCGGTCCTTCATCGTCGAGGGCGTAGCGGCGGAGTGCGAGAAGAATCTGGTCCCGCCAGCGAGCGTAGGAGGTGGAGGTGGAATCGAGGAGGACGGTGACCAGGTTCTTGATGTGCGGGACCCCAGCGGCCTGAAGGTGGAGGTAGGCAACCATGGGGTCGACCTGGTCGAGCTGGGTCCCAGTACTCTGCCGGACGGGAGGAGTGGGCGACGTCTGGTGGTGGGAGGAGCCGACGTGCTCCACCGCGGACGCGTGGAGGAAGTGCTCCGCCTCGGCGACCTGGCGAACAAGAGCGTCGGCGGTGGCGCACGCGTGCTCCCAGGTGAGGGCAGCCAGACGTGCTCGCTCCTGGGCAGCAGCAGCCCGGGTCTTGGCTCTCTCGAGAGCCGCAGCAAGAGCATTGTCAGCGGCGGCGACGGAGTTGGGACGCGGGGACTGTCCTCGGAGGAACGCAGTAGCGGAGAAGGGCGCGTTCGCCGGAGGCATCCCCATCAGGGAAGGGCTCCAGCCCGGGAGGAGAGGGCCGGAGAAGGGGGCGACGGCGGCAGTGAGGCCGGCCAGGTCGGCACCCAGACCGCTGCAGCCAGCAGCCAGGCCAGTGAGGCCGGCACGGCCAGCGGTCTGGGCCGTGCAGCCGCCCGCCGGAGGCTGGAGGGCGGACGGCCCCTCCAGGTTGGCGCCCAGGCCACCGCCAGTAGCAGGCAGGCCGTCAGAACCGGCGGCCAGGGCGGGAGCAGCCTCCAGGGTGGCGCCCTGGCCTCCGCCGGCAGCAGCCAGGCCCGCATGGTCGGTGGCCAAGGCAGGGGCGGCGTGGATCGGGCCCCCCGCGCAGGCCTGCAGCACTCGCAGGGCGGATGCCACGGCGGCTGGGCCGGTGGCGGCGAGAGCCGCGGCTGTCGCGGGGGAGAGGCCCGGGATCGCACCCAGGAGGTCGAGGCCGTCCTGCTCCTGGGCGAGGACCCCCGCGCCCATCAGGGCCGCGCGGAGGGCGGCCGCCGTGGCGGCGGCGGCGGGGGTAGAGGTGGAAGAGGTCGCGGGGCAGAGGAGGGCGGAGGAGTCCGCGGCGGCGGTGGATCCATCCGCGGCCGCGCTCCCGACGGAGCCGGCGCCGCTCGCCGGAGCAGAGGAGGAAGGGGGCGGCGGCGGCAGCTCCTGGGACGGAGTCTGGGCGACGAGGCTGCGGGTAGGGGCTCCGGCGCCCACAGCTCCGGCGTAGGAGAGAGGGGGGAAGGAGGAGAGAGGAGGAGGCTGCCGGCCGGCCATGGCGGCGGCGGCGGCTGCTGGAGGTCAGGGAAGGCAGGGAGGAGAGGAAAACCTAACTGATACCATGTAGGAAAGTAATAGTCTCTAGTATTCTTCCAACCCTAGATGGGTGGGTATATAGACAGTGATACATGGGCCTCTATATGGGCCATACACACACATACTCTAACACCTTGTTTGTTTAGCTCCTACTTCGTGCTTTTGTGGATCTATTTTGCTGCCCATATCATCTAGAGCAATTTCATTTTGCCTACCATTCTAAGCTAAGGAAAACTATTTTGGCAATATTTTGCCTTCCACGCTACACTAAGATTTAGTTTATTTTGTGCTGAAATTGTTTGTCTTTACGACCTGATGCTAGTTTGGTTTTGAACCAATGTTGTATGCCTAATTGTGGCATGTTCCATGTTGCTAGATAGTTGAATGTTTTTCCTTCCTTCTTTGCCATCCAAAGCTGCATCCTATTATTGCAATGTAAATGTTTAAATATACACTTTTTTGGGTTGACCGTAGTGCACCAATTACTCCAATTCTGTTGGTGGATTCTTAGGCTATTGCTATGCACAAGTGCTTACTATTTTCCTACCTGGCTCACATGTGGTACATTTGTATGCTTACATGGCCAAAGACAGTTCAAATCCATCTCAACACAATAGCTGAGCAAATCTGATTCTAGAACATTGGAATGTAAATGATTTTGATATTCTGGGATCCAGAGTTTTTTTTATAGTTTGGGGGTATGATTACCGGCTGATGTGCCCTAGATAATACTAAAAGAGTAAAATACACCGGAGGTCCATCAACTTGTAAGGAGGTATCACTTAGGTCCATCAACTCTCAAAATGCATTTCTGGGTCCATGAACTTGTCGAGTCATTCACCGCAGGTTCATAACTGTCCAGATATACTTGTACTGGTGACATGACATCATAACTTGGCTCAAGAAGCATCTTATAGCTGAGCCATTTCAATTAGTAGGTTATAAATGGGCGACACATATACTTAGACATTCCATGGGTTGAATAACGGTAGCCTCCTCGTGTGTACGACAGGAGTAGGCTACTGTCGTTTAGCTCCAGAAATATCAAGCACGTGTCACTCATAAGCTGCTCGATGAAATGCGTCAATTAGGATGTGCTTCTTCTAGCCAATTCATCATGTCATGTCACCAGTAAAAGTATATGTGGACAGTTATGGACATGTGGTGAACGACTCAACAAGTTTATGGACCTGAAAATACATTTTCAAAGTTGATGGACCTAAGTGACACCTTATTACAAGTTGATGGACCTCCGGTGCATTTTACTCATACTAAAACTAGTTAGGAGAAAATAGATATTATGTGACAATGTTGTGAACGTGTGTTTATTCTTAACTGATCTTGATTGTCTAATGATGATGTTTCTATTAGGTACTTATCCTGTCTCTGAATACAAAGCATATGTCTTATTCTTAACTGATCTTCTATCTATTATCGAATGATTTTTCTGTTATGTGTGTAGGTACTTATTTTGTCTCTGCGAGAGCGAAAAACTCTGTTAATGTGATCTCAGGTAAATCAATTACACTATTTTCTGTTTTGTATTTATTGAGTTTGTCTATAACGAAACAGTAAAACTGGGTCTGCGGTGCCCACGTCGACAAGTATATCTACTTGTATCAAAGGGGGTACGGACTCCTGCTATTGGATTATGTGTAGGAAATCTAGTATGAAGTAGAGGACTGTATTGGACATGCGTTAACTTGTAATCCTAGTAATAAAAATCTTTTATTTTTTTTGACTATCAGGACAGGAGACACCTCATAACAGGGGACAGTGAAGTTAGCTACGAGTGAAGGCCGGTCTGTGTTGAGCATGTGTGGTGAGTAGGTGTTGTAGAACATTCTCACAGATTACCTGGATCAGCGGCTTTTGGAAGTAGTTGAACCATTGAACATGAAGTTGGTAACGTGGGAAGGACTTCTATTGTATGCGAAGCCCAGCCTTACTGCGGCCATGTGGAATTCGATCGTCAATCACTGATTTCCAAAAACCGTCGCATACGGGCATACCATCCCGTCCACCAATTGTATTTGTACCAAGACGGAGGGGCCTGTGTTCCTCCATCCTGGAGCAGCAGCCCTAGTAGCACGTCAGAGAAGCTTCATCAGTCTGAAGACGGAGCATGACGATCTCTCTCTTCGCGGGCAGTCTGGCTGGCAAGGAAAGGGTGAGAACACCATGTCCATGAGCTTAATGCTAATGCCATATGACCGTCTCTCTCCCCACCAGACAGCACTTGCAGCTTGACAAATTTGGATCTTAGATAGCGTTTGGTTTACAAAAATACTAATGTAATCAGATTACATGGGAATCAGCATTGGAATAGGCGATTACAATGTTTGTTTGGTTCGTCGAGGTAGTGTCGCAAACGAGAAAGGCATCCTAAATCACGAACTGGGCGCTGTTCAGTTCCTCCTTTCATCTATGATGATCTATACATTGTTCGGCCAAGCTCAGGAATCCAAAATCTCAGAAACGGATCTGCAGAAAAGATGTTTAGGACAGGAGTTATCTGACAGCCAAGAAGTCTGGACTGCTAGCTGTGACCATGATGGAAAATCAAGTATCAGATCTCTTTCAGTAGATCATATGTATTATTAGTACCTAAAAATAAACTTTTGTCTCAGCCTGTTTAGAAATATTGTTCCTTTTGTGGATCTGTCATTAGACCAGTATGCTATCTGCGTGATTATGGGCTAATATGCTGTACGAACTGTGGCATTAGTGGTGTGTCAGGCAATGTTACATGTGTCTGTCAAACTTTTCTTTGAAACGCAATCTTGGCTTTAAGAGCGCAAAAGTATTCGTTATTGAACAAGAGTGGCAGCTTTGCTGCTTCAATTCTAAGTGGTTGATGAGCCTCCCCAATATCTCCTTAAGATTCCTCTAAACATTTATGAATCTACAAGAGGTGCATTGCTTTGGAAAAAGGTGCTTTGGCACAATAGATTGGACATTTCATGAAATCTTAGCTGCAGATGCCTGATAGTCCTAGGCTGCAGAAATTTGTGTGTTACCTGAGCAAGTTGACACTTAGTACCAACATAGGACATGGGATGTGCTCCTGATTTATACTGTAACATACAATCTGAAATAGTTCAAGGTAGAAAATGGGCCTTTTTATCCTGTTGAGGTAAATTACCGCTGAGGAATTTTGTTGTGATTCTTATGCAGCATGGATTGAGATTCCTAGAACCTATCAATTGCTACTAATGGTGATAACATTGCTGTCAAATTTTCTTCTGCCTATCTGGAGTTTTAGTTAAAGTTCTTGATGCAGTTTACCTATGTCACCATGCTATATTAAACATGTTTTAATGAGGTTTCTGATGATGTAAATCTTATGTAAATTGTCTTGTGCCTGGTGAACAAAAAGAACATTGGAGCTGTGATTTGTTTTTTTAGGTCAAAAGCTAGTTTGGCTGCTGATACTTTTGTTGAAGAATGTGTCCCTATGATGTTGCATAAATCCGGAATCTTAAACAACAGATGGTTTGTGACTTTGTGTAGTGCTACACCTATTACCGCAAATCTTGCAATTCTTGTCATTGTGGCAGTTTTATTAATTGAATGACCATGGTGAAAACATTCAATGTATATAAAATAATTCTATGCATATGCACAACCAGTTCAAAGCTTTTTTGTGCCATGTGACAAACTCAATTCATGTAAAAGTTTTCTATGCTGTGACTAAATAAAAATAAGGGAATAACACAAAAAAAAGTTGGTTTGCATTTAAAAGTAACAACGATTTGTTTACTCATATCGAAGTGTCTGTAGCTGTACCACAAGCAGAGATCAGGATAATGCATGCGGACATGTGGTAACGAGACAAGGAATATAGTTTATATTGAAATATTTGCATCTTTTCCGTTCATCTGCATTAACCTATATTATATATGCATGGTATTGCATTGTGCTTTTTCTTGATCTAAATGTAGTTCTGTACAGATATGCACCGGACGTCCGGACCGTAGGGATAAGCTTTTTTTATATTCGGACAGGTAGAAGAGAAGTCTTTGCTCATACTTCTCTTTCATTAAACCATTGTCGCTTGTTGGTCTGTTCGGTGTCACTGCAACAATTTCTTTGACGTGGGGTTCGATCTTGATGTACATAGAGCAGAGCCATCTCTTAAGATAATTTTAGATAGTTGACCATTTGATTCATCTCCTTTTTCCACCTTTTGGACATGTTGCACCCCTTATAAATTTATACATTATGTAATTTTGTAATTTATCTTTACTGAATAGAAAAATATAGTTGTTATGGTGAGTGGGCCGGCCCACAAGCACTGTAGCTTGAAACAGTACCTGAATTGGATTAGTTTAATTAGGATAGAGAGAAATCAGGGTTTGTTAGGATATTTGCTTAGAGGTAAGTTAGCCGTCTCTATAAAAGAAGACACCTTTGTATTGGTCAAGAAGGAAGTAGAGGATTAATCTCAGAGCCTCCAGCTCCCTTTTACCCACTGTTTTGGAAAAAAAGCACAAGACAACTATGGTGCTACATGCTATCTACTTTTGTAATGATGACGATACCTTTTTCTACCCCATAGACAATATTTGTTTGGCTGATTCCGAGTTCAGAAGCGATCGGTATATGCATCACTTGCCAATTTGTTCTGAATGTCGGTATCATGTGTAGTGCTACGCACTGCTATATAGATGTGATTGATACCTCCATAAGTACTATTTGCTTTCTGAAATGCTCCTGTGCCTGGTCTGCATTTTGTTGTTGTTTGCTTCTTATGTCATTAGGTTTCCAGGATTAAATGTATTAACATGTTGCCCTTGTGTTTTTCATTAACTATTTCTCTTCTCTTCCCTTGTATTTCTGTTTCAATGAGCAGACAGGAAGCCTTGATGATTTGTATCCGCCTATCATTTGCAGATGCTGATATCTATGCTTAAGGATATAAACCTGTCATGTTGATATGATCTTGCTTGATCTCAGATAATTGATGCACCTCTATCAGGGAATTCTCTGCTCTGGTTTTGTCTTGTTCATATGCTGCGTATCTTTCTGTTTGGTTTTTCCTTTTCCAATTCCAGTGGTTGTCCAATTGTTGTACTAAAATGCATTTTTGCTTTAGACTGGTTGCGTTAAGCATTCTTTTGGGAGACTGCTATGTATGATGAGGTTGGATAATGAGAGTGTCAAGAAGAAATATCAGATTCATGATTATCAACTCTAAGTCTTATGCTTGTTGACTCACCCTACATGATGAAGATCACTTGCCTCTGATACAACAGAAACAAGATTTCCATTTGATTTCCCTACCTACGTCCTCAAAAGATTTGTTGATCTGCCTCACCTATCTACTGAGTGTTGAAGTGTGTTGTGTTATGCCTCGTTTTCATTTGCTGCTATTTTTTTCTACCTGGTGTTGGATCGCAGTAACTATGATTGAGATGAAGTTTTTTGTGTAAACTCTTTTACGGTGGACCATTACAGTGGTATGCAGTATATGGCTATTTTTAGTAAGGGTAAATAGGTAATTTTTGTAATTTTTTAAATAAATTTGGCAACTTCGGACTGAGCAAAAAAATTCGTTTATGCCACAAGGAAAATTTGAAAATTTTTGTTTTTGAATTTTGAAAAAAAATTGGCTATACCACCAGAGGGAAATGGAAAAATTGAAAAAAAATCGATTTTGAAATTTGAATTGAAAATTTTCAGTTTGAAATTTGAAAAAATTTGGCCATACCACTAGAGAAAAATGAAAAAAATTGAAATATTCCGTCTATGCCTCCAAGAAAAATTTGAAATGAAAAAAATGAAAATTTTCATTTTTGAAATTTGAAATGAAAATTTCCGTTTGAAATTTGAAAAAATAGTCATACCACCAGAGGGAAATGAAAAAAAATTGAAATGAAGAAATCATATATTTCGTTTATGCCACCGAGATAAAACTTCTAATAATACTCTATACCACTTATGTATACCACCCTATACCACCGGTGCAAGTTGTGGTGGTATACAATTAATCACAGCCATCAGATCTTTTCATACTGGTTCTTTTCCAATAGTGATATAGGGTGGTATGATCCACCGTAAAAGAACCCTTTTGTGTGGGGTCAGAGAGCAGGGGGATTCAGTGTTGATGAAGTTTATGAGATTGGCCAGAGTGAGGCAGTGGTCACTTTTTTTTGTTGACTTAACGGAATCTTCTAAATATCGGTTCATTATTCTCTGATTCATACTAGACTTGTCTTGATTTACCTACATGCTCTCTTGTTCTTTCTTGGTGTTGTATGCATTTTCTCCACCTTTGCAGCTGAACAATCGTTGAGTGGAAACAGAGCTTGCCGTTGGTATATAAACCGTGATGTACATTATGTGTGTGAGGTCCATGAATTCGTGGACAGGAGCTTCCTGTTTCCTTTCCCACTCCTACGTGCACTGTTAATCTCTGTTCAGACTTTGTTTCTGAGACAATTTTTTTTTATTCAGTGAGATTTCTGCTTCATTTACTCGAGTCCACATGGAGGGTTAGAGTAGCCGATTGAGTACAGAGATCACTCTAATCAGAGCATCACACAGCCATAGATACCATACAAACGTTTGTGCCAATCAACTCGGGCAGACCATGCGCTTTGTGCTCGGCAAACAATGCGCGTTACAGTGCACGCTTGCAGGAGCAGATCACAGAGCAATACTTCCTCTACTCTAAAATATAAGTTATTTTGGATTTATTTTATATTTTATAAATTTTGAAGTACAATGATACAGTCCAAGCGCAGCAGAGCAAAGCCCAGTGACATACCATACCAGTAGTCCAATACCATATTCCATCAGTGGCGGACCTAGAGGTTTTGTGCAGCCTGGGCAGTGCTGCAGCCTGGATACGTAGTTTGGCCCTTGTCCTTGCCAATGCATCACGCGCTGAAGGTAATTTCTGCTGGCCTAATTGTTCATTAAGTGGACTACGGCGCAATGAGCCTGGGCAGATGGCCAGGGTGGCCGGGCCTTGGGTCCGCCACTGTATTCCATTACACCATATTCCATTACGCGCACGCTTATTTCTGAAGCTTGCACAGTTATTGCCTGATCGACCACACACACGCTTGTAAAGAGGCTAGGGGATGATGAGCAAGCATTTGATAAGCATGACATACATTTACAGCAGGAGAGGCTGGGAAAGCAGGAGCATAACAACTGAAAAAACATCACCTACTGTATCAGAATGCCTAATAAACAGATGGATATGACCTCTATATTCTTGTAAAAAGAACAAGGAAAAAGACTTTTACAAGTACTGAGGGAAACTGCAGGCAACGCACAGATGATTAAGTGTAACAGCAATTGCCTGCTCGATAATAGTAATAAATATATTGGAAAGTGCCATATTTAATTGGTCTATTCACATCTTCCGCAAAAGGATTAAAAAATAAGAGGCAACAAAACTCTATTTCAAGCAGCAGGCTGCACAATCACAAGAAACTAGTTACCAAAGTGAACCATAAATCATGTTGAAAATGCTAAACAAGTTCATGAGATCAGGATGCCTACGTAGAACATTTTTAACTTTAGTGCAGTAAGAATAAATATACAAATGCTATACATGAAAAACCTAACATTTCCATGAATAAAGGGATTCATCAGTAAGTACCTACTACCTCCGTTCCAGAATATAAGCATTTGTTGACTTTTGCTGATCATGTTTGACCATTCGTCTTATTCAAAAAAATTTATGAAAATATTATTTATTTTGTCATGACATGTTTTATCATCACATATATTTTAAGTGTACCATAATTGATTTTATATTTTCACAAATTTTTTGAATAAAACGAATGGTCAAACGTGCGCCATGAAAATCGAAGAATGCTTATATTTTGGAACGGAGGGAGTAACTTTTTTTTTGAGAATTCAATAAGTACCTAACTTGATAACCTGATGTTGTAGTTTATTTAGCTCGAAATTGTTCTTGCTGATACATTGCAGCAATGACACTGGAAAAAGGATTCCGCAGCAAGTCTTATTTTCCCAATAAAGACTATCTATACACCCCCCCCCCCCCCCAACACACACACAAAAGGAGTATCTATATTTTTCGGTGGTGTGTAATGTGTATGTACATCTAAGAAGCATGCATATGGGTAGGTGCAGGATTGGGGTTGGGTTCGTATAAACCTTCTTCTCATTAGTGCAAAATGATATGCAGCTAATCTCCATCTCCGGGGAAAAAAACTGCCACATGGGCACTGATGGAGTTGATTTGACGCCTTCTGAAAACACCTTCAGAATAATATAACTGATGACAATCCTACCCGGCAATCATGCACCGTGGAGTCTAAAGACTCCAACTTGGATGTAGAATGAAAGTACCAGCAAGTTGCATTACTGCAAGCCTTCAAATTTGTGAGACCAGTACTTACCTATCTTATAGCTAAGTGTGTGATGCTTTAATCTTTTTCCCTCTAAGAAATCGTGCAACTCCATGTTAGTAGTTTGGATCAGTGGCGGACCTACATGGTGGTCCATATGGGCCACGGCATACCTAAAAATCCAGCCCAAAATCATTAACCTCTGAGCTGAGTAAGAAACTAAAAATTCCAAAAACCCACACAGGCCTGCAAGCCGGCGCACGTAGCAAATCAGACAGCCAGAGTCACGGCGACTCGCGAGGCGACGCTGCGCACGGGGCGAGGGCGCCGGTTGCCGCCTCTCGACCTGTGGACTTCGACGTTCAACCCTCTCCAGCCTCCGCTCCGGATGCCCATCGAGACCTCCGCGTTCGCGATGTCACATCTCTTACACTCTCCACGGACACATAATCTGATTTAAGGTACGAAAATTGAAAAGCTCTTAGCAATATTCAATTTGTAAAACCCTAGCTCGCTAGTTGTGCTATGTGATTAATTTTTTTGGAAACTAGGATAAGAACCGACTTATGGATTTACTGCTAGATTGATTGTTGATGTATTTGTTTTTTTAGAACTACGAAGAGGAACTATTGGTAGATCAGACAAGTAGTTACATCCGGTGTAATCTCCTTTTATGCATATTTTGGATAGTTGAACATTGGTATTGTAAGCTATTTAACTTTTGCACTTAATCATTGAATGATTCCGTATGTTATTTTAATTCTTGACATTGAAGTCTTAAAATTTGAAATTGCTTACCGAATTATATATGGGTAATACCGTTTGCTTTTTTGGTAAAATAGCGTTTATATATATGAATTATACCGAATTGTGTGACAAAAAAATGTCGTGGCATACCCTTTTCAAAATCGTAGGTACGCCACTGGTTTGGATGAACCTTTGCAAATAAAGCGCAAAGAAAAGCATAACTCATGTAATATGTCTGTTGTTGGCTAATATGTTGTGCAAGTTTTTTTTTTGTGAGGAGAAAGAGCGAACTTTATTGCTCAGAAAAAAAATGTTACAATCCTGAGCAACAATTTGCTCAACACAAGTAGCCGCACTGAACCTCCAAACAGCAGAATGCTTGGTTCTTTTCGCCAGCTGTGCAAGCTCATGTGCAGCCCTATTGCGCTCTCTTCTCGTGTGGATACATTTCCACTCAGCTAAGGTCCTACCTGCTTCAAACGTTTCCTACCTGCAGTCAGTCTCCAGGATAGATCGAGACCTGGTCCATTGCCCAGCAAGCATGAGGCCCTCTCTGCATGCTAAAGCCTCCACCTCCTCCGCATCGAAGCTCCCTGTAATGGCTCTCCAAGCAGTGAGCAGGACACTTCCCTTCTCGTCACGGATGATGACGCCAATGCCCCCCTCACCAGTGTCGCTGTTGTAAGCACCATCAACATTGATCTTGTATTCTTGTGCCATCCCTCCATGGGCAGTTTGTATTTGATTTGGTAATATACTTCAAGTATTGTGCTAAATGCAGTCAATGGCCATAAATGGCATGTAATTAACAAGTGATATAATATTTCAATGTCAACTGTTGCAACATTAAACTATTTGATCAGATACATACTGCAAAGCAAGGTGCCTTACAGTTGATCAGTTCGACCTATGTCTGCAAATGCATTCAACAGAGACAAATGTAGGTTTCTCCTTTCAATTTAACGCCATGTGCCTTCATTTGTTCTAAGAGATGTGTTACATCATGTAGAAAAACTGGAGCATCCACGAGCATTAAGAACAGAAGAAAAGCGATCCACGTATGAGTAATGGTACCATAATGAAAGAAACTCAGTTAGCATTCAGGTAGATAGAAAATAACCAACCATGATTGCTGCATCTGAGTTCTTGCATTTTCCGGAACTGGAGATCAAGAAGTTGTAAATGGTTAACCTCGAAAAATTGAGAGAGAGAGAGAGAGAGGATTCAAAGAAATCAGTGATCTAACATCAGGCTGCAAGCCCATTTCTTTTCATCTGATCACGGAAGAAGAGCACATCTTGTAGTCGACTACCTTTCATGGTACCGACTAAAAGTGTGTGGAATCTGCCCCACACAGGTTGCACGTCATCAAGCACCATGTCATCATAAGCATCACGCCGAAGGTAGGGCCTAAGAACAATAAGTGCAATTGTTAAGATTTCAAAAATATACATGCACTGAAACAGAAATTCAATACAGCCATAGGCAATTGCATATTTTTCCTTAAAGCTATATGAAAACAATTATAAGAAACTTCAGATTCTAACTGAAATTACTTGTAAAATAATATCAGGGATATAGGGCAATTGCATATTTTTCCTTAGTATGTACAAAATAGAGAAGGTTGTTCAAACAGGTGTGGAGATCTATGATATCAAAATAGTGCCGTTGCACAACTAAATCAAGAAATATGAGAATCTAAAAGGCAGGCACTCTGTTTTCTCACAACTTGATAACGTAAAAATGTGTATCAGAACCTGAAATCATATAGTGGTTAAGCCATTTGGGGGTAATTGTGGTGATCCTTTTCTTTTCCTTTAGAGGGGAATCCTGGCAATCTAGGTGCCCAAGTGATCAGGCTGACTGACACGGTGCAAGGATTAGCCACGCCACCAAACAAGAAGACAGCATTGAGAATCCCCCATGCATAAAGCGATACACTTGTCTACAACTGCTGCCTCCAGAGCACAGCTCATAATTTTCACATGACCATGAAGCCAAAAATATGCAATGTACTAGATAAAAGCCTGTGCGTTGCTATGGGCACACAGAATTAAATAAAAAATAATCATTATTTGAAAGAGATTATTCAAAAAATGAGGTGATTAGATTGATAAAAGCACATAAGTAATTATACTGACAAAAAGTTAAAACTGCATCAAGTAAAAATAGCACATAAGCAATGACACTAACAAAAATGTTAAAATTGCATCAAGCAAAAATATACTCCAATTGTAAAAAGATGTACTTGCTAAGACAATTTGTCTCATCTCTTAAGTACTACCTCCGTTTTTATTTATATGACGTCTAGACAAAATTTTTAGTTTGCTACTAGTACAAATTTTGGTCGGCAGCGTCAAGTATTCCCGAACAGAGGTAGTAAATCCTTAGTTATTATTGATTCCTTGCAACTAAAGTCTCGCCAATTTGTTTGACAATGCAAATTCATACAAATGGAATAAGCAAGAACAATTTTTTTTTGCCGCTTCTATCTCGCCTTGGAACAATCTAAAACACATAGAAATATGTAAGGTATGTTTGGTACGGCTCTACCTCATTTAAAATGGCATGACTCTAGCTTTTGCAGTCAACATTTTTCTAGATCTGGCTTCTTAAAATGGCTTCTCTGTCCATCTAAAATGTATAGAAGAGATGCGTTCGTAATACCCTATCCTTTTTATTATTTATTTTATATATTTCTTCTTATTTTCCCTCCTTCTCTTACTTTTCTTATTTTTTTTATTTTTTATTTTCCACCACTTCCCTTTTTTCTATTTTTATCTCTTATTATCTTCACCATCCCCTATTTTCTCCTATCTCACCCTCTAGGGGTTTTCCATAAAAAAGGATAAGACACAAGAAAACAATAAAGATTACACATTCTAATGAGGACTTCTTTACAAAAGACCATATCCACGGAAAAAAGTCTGCGCGGGATCTTACAGTTCGATACCCCATACTCGTCATTCTTCCTCGTCTTCCTTGGCGCATCGTCGCGCTGCCGCCAATTTTTTTAACCTTTTTTAGTCTAATATTTTAATAATAATTCATCCCAAACTATGTTTCCAAGAATTAGCTCTTTTGGTTGTGCCACGCCGTGTGCCGTGCTAGAGCATGTGACGCGACTCGGCCTCCATGTGAGCTACGTGTGCGGGGGACTTGCCGCACTGGCCGCTGATGTGGCGAAGTGAGTCGCACCACATGCTCTAGCATGACTCATTCGCGCTAGGCAGCATGAAGCGACTCACTTAATATACCCGGGGTCATCGGGCCCTCCTTTCTTCTTCCTCCGTTCCTCCTTTTCCTCCCAGACCCGTTCGAGCTCGTCGCCCCGCTGCCTCCCCCTCTAGATCTGGTCGTTCCTCCACCGGATTCGAGTGGATTTGGGTGGTAAATTGCTTGTTGAAGGTACCTCCTCCACTTGAACTGAGTAGTTTTTGTTGATTTGGTTGTTTTCCTAGGGTTTAACTATGGCTAGGGTTTGGTGGAACTTGGGTTTGCAATGGAGGATTGAGTACGAATCGGGCACCGTTAGGTGGCTTGTATCGATGCATTGGTTGATTGTAATGAATGTTTATCGTGTAGCTTTTATTACATGATCAGATTTAGATGGATTTTGATGGTGTATGTTAAGGTTGTATTGGAGAGGATGAATAAATGAAATGTAGGTTTGGGAAAGTATATTTAGAAGTGATGGCAGTGGTGGTTGTTGGGAGCAAATTGTGTCGATGTGCAAAGCAAAGTTGAAACACTAGATATGCAAGTGAGTTGATTGTGGTATAGATGTGGAAGCTTTGTTGGAGAGCATGTGCAAATGAAATGTAGGTTAGTGGTTAGCATATTTTATATGCAAGTTAGTGCTTAGCATATTTTATATTGGTTGATATTTGAAATTTAGTACTAGTTTATTTTTCACTATATAACTTACTTTGCTTGTATGGTCCTTTGCTCATATGCTCATTTAATCCTTTGCCCATGAGTGGGTTGTAAATTCATTTAGTCCTTTGCTTGTATGCTACTAGCTTTGCTTGATGTGGGCTGTAAATATATTTAGTACTAGAGTTAGAATTAGTAGTTTTTTTCACTAGCTTTGCAATATAGTTAGAATTTTCTCATGAGTAGGTGGTGATGTGTAAAAGATGTATGTATGTTGGAGGCAGTAGTATGATGTTTTTGTAGTAGTTAGGTCATGTTTTTTTCACTAGCTTTGCTCATGTAGTAGTATTTTTCACTAGTTTTTGTCATGAATGTTAATTTTGTTTAACATATGCAAGTGTTTATTAGGTGGGTTATAAATTTTAATTTTCCTTAATATTTAGTGGTAGCTTTGCAATATAGGTGGGTTCTTAAACATATGCAAGTGTTTAGGAGGTTGTAGTATATTGTTTAGGAGGTTATAGGTGGGTTCTAAATATTGTTTTCTTTTTTAGTACCATGGAGCACCATCCACGATATCCACTCCTTGAGACGTACTATGATGAGAATCACCATGGGAGGAAGCTTCAAGAGTGTTTAGAGGTATGATGAGAATCACTCAAAGTTGTGATTAATTTTGTGATGGGTGGAATGATATTGAATTGTCATATACTAATGGTGTGTTGTCAACAATTGTTTGTTTGCAAGTTTTGAAGCTTTATGACCCCGCACTCACACTCCTCTACAACGGGATGATAGATACACTCCATTCCTTCGACGTGCGGGTTTGCTCCCGCTTGCCACATTGATCAGACGAGGTTACCGAAGATGGATAATGCTGCTCTCACAACGCTAGTGGACCGGTGGAGGCCCGAGACACATAGCTTCCACCTTCCCTCTGGTGAGATGACTATCACACTTGATGATGTATCCATGCTCTTTGGCCTTCATGTGGACGGGTGAGCAGTGACTGGTCACATAAATCCGCAAGGATGGAGGGACATTGTTGAGGATTTGCTTGGAATACGACCTGAAGAACCCCAACAAGGTGTGAAGGATAGGAAAACCACATGAGTGAATTCATGTTGGCTGGCCCAGCACTTTGGTCATCGCTCACGCCACATGCTGAGAACCTTTTGGTTGAAAGACATGCTCATGCATGGTTGTGTGTTGATAGTTCAATAACGCATCAAGTTTCACCGCAAGCGCACAGATCATCATAGCTTTTCCCTTAGAGTATCCAAGGTTATCAATCCGTGGATCGACAACAAACTACCTAGGGTTTTCCATCTAATCTCATAGATCTACCTAACATGAAGCATCAATTGCATATAAAAGTAACCTTAATATGTATATGAGTGGTAGCATAAGGTTGATCACATCCATTAACATCAGCAAGGGTAAAGCTCCACTGAAGGGGTAACTAAGCCTATTGTCTTCTAGTTGTAGTTCTAGCTAAACGAGCAAACAAACAAGAATCTCATCTAAAGCATCTTCCTTCGGCCAACCTCCCGAAAACATCTGCCTTACACGGGACAACATCCTGTCACGATGCACCCTATCGGCGCGGGGAGTCTAAGGGCACGCCAATCGTGAACGTGTCTACAAATCTTGAAGGGTCGACATACTAAATCTAATCACCATGATTACATAAAGCATGCTATGTAGTATAACCTAGTATTAGACTAAGGAACAAGCACATTCTTGATAAGTAGAAAGCATAGACGGAAGCATTGGATTGCTAAAAGATCGGATGACAAGATAATCATTCTTACAGTGAAAGTATGCATTACACAATCACCATTGAGGCCATACCTATGATGATGAACACGTAGCTCCTTAACTCCGCCATGGCACAACCATGCAGGGAGGCCATGGCGGCTAGGGTAGACCTAGGCCATCTCCTAGACAACTTCGAGGACTTGCGGCGACTGTCGTCTCCCTCCGGTGCTTGCTTCTAGGTTTTGTCGAGTTCTTATGGATGGATGTGGCGGCCGTCAGGGCTAGGGACTATTTATTGACCGAGGTAACCCTAGTTCGAGGGGGAGGCCGAACCGACAAAAACAAGGGGTGGGCTGGTCGGCTTGGGCCGGCCGAGACAGGCCCATTTTGGCCCGGCCAGGGCCCAATCTCCTCGTGCACGCTTCTCTCGGCCCTAGAATCTTCTGCTCCTTTGCATGTGGGCTTTAGACATCATTATCCCTGCGATCAAGATAGGGGTACTTGTCGCACTAACTCCGGTCTTTTATCTCGGTCCTTGGGAATATCTTGCAATTTCATCTTGACCCTTGCCACCTTTGGAAGTAAGTTCATCTTGTATTCACATACGAACAGAGCTACTTGATCCTCTTGCATAGCATCCTCCGAACTTAATGCAAACTTATCCATTAAGCACGTAATTTCCTGCATAAACATTGTACTTCCAAAAGCACATGCAAAAGTGAACTTGTTACATCATTAGTATACCTAGCGGCGGGTTAGTTCCAAATCAAAGCTGAAACCTATGTGTAACAAGTGCTCTAGGGGTATCATATTTGACCGGCAACAATTCCCCCATGCTTAAACCTTGCTCATCCTCGAGCAAGTCCAGGACACTTGCTTGATCAAGAAATCAGTGTTGCCCTTCGATGTAATTCCTGCATTCAATTGTACACAACAAGACACATTGCTCTCTCAAGTATTTAGAATTTAGGTTCAAGTTTTAACCGACTGCTTTATCAATATGGAAGATAGACTAGCAATAAAGATCATGTCACAATAAAATAAATATAATGCTCTTTAACTTAAGCAAACTTCAAACATTTACCTTGTTCTATCATGATTTTTTTCCAAAAAGTTGCACATCCAATATAAGTGAGGTTCTCTTGGAATAGCTCATGGAAACGCTCATCTCATCAAGTCACTCAAACCTATACTAGATTATTTTCAACCTATTCTACTCATATATGAAAGTGGAAGGATTATGTGGAGCTTGATAGGTAAAAACAATCCTAGAAAAACATTATATCCAAAATATTGTCAAACTAAGAAAGAGATCTATTGGATTTACTGAGACTTGTTAAAAAGGCCATGGAAAATAATGTTGGAGAGGGAGAGAGATGGAACACACACATTTAGATAAGTGGACATGTGCAAGTGGAAAATGGATGATCTCAAGGCACAAATGAAGTCCTCGTTATCGGATTGCACATGGTTGGAAAATTTAGTATGGAGTTTGATCTTGAGGCACCTCTGAGAATTCAAATGAAGCTAGAGAACTGGTGAGCTTTATTATTATTGTTGTTGTTATTATTATTATTATTATTTTCATCACACCTTCTTTTCTTCTTCCTTTTTTACTTTTTTTCTTTCTCTCTTTTTTTGTATTCTCAATTTTTTTACTCCTATGAACTCTAGACAACATAGTACCTTCTTAGCAGCTCATCCCCCATGCTTAGACGATTTCTCATCCTCAAGGAAATAGGGGGTTATATTTTTCTCTTGCTAAGCCTAAGATAGGTACTAAAATTCCATATTTAAAAGGAGAAAAATGCTTGGAATCCTCCATTGATAGCGCCTTGAATCTTCTGAATTTTTCTCGAAATAAATATCCATACTCAAATTGGGTTGTGGACAAGGAGGGTATCGCAAGAAAGATATTTGGGTTTAAGGGTGGATATCCGATGAAGTTTGCAAAATTCTCGATGTGGAAACTCGCAATGCACGGATAGAAAGGCTAGCAAAAAGAAGTTACGCAAAACAGAATGACCAGCTTCTAAGTGTCATACCCCAGAACATCAATTTTACTCCAACTCATCAAAATATAAGTTTGCCATCTAAGGGTTTCATCATGAAATATCATAAGTATATAGGCTTTTGTAGGTAGAATTTTGCAAGAGATTCACAAATGTAGATAGCGTATGAATTAAGTTTTAAATAAAATAAAACAAGTTGTCAGGTCATTGGTAAACTTAAATCAAAGAGCAACATAGAGTATGTGGGTCTAGAATTTAGTCATTTAACCTCCACAAATAAAAGAGCTGACATTTAGTCAATTTAAGATCATCTAATTGAGAGCAATTAGTCAAGTCATATACAATATCATGTAGGTAAAACAAAGTGGCAACCTTCATCATTTTTCCACACGCAAGATCATGTCAAAATATTCTCATCATGGTGAGCACAAGGTGATGGTGATCATGATCTAAAGAAAACAAAAACTAGGTTATACTCCTAGGAGCCATGTTATTAACAAGAGATATATACAAAGGTTGTATCTAAGGTGGTTGAGGGTATATACATATGTACAGGCATTTAGAAAGACAAAGACAAAAGGAGGGTTGAGGAATTGTTACCATCCTTTGATGCTTGTAGTGTAGTGCAATCTCCCCCATGCTTAAGCATTGTGCTTAGCATGAAAGAAGAAAGCTCAACATCCCATGGAAACCGTGTTCCTTGTACTCCATGCCGTCTTTTCTTGTCCACCAAGTCCTCCCCCACACTTAGCATGTTGCTAGGCATGAAAGAAGATGAACCATCTTGTAATTTCTTGAGGTCCTACCACCATGCGAGGAGATCATTGTCACGATCTTCACTTTTTTTTGCCTTGATTGTCCTTCAATGTCCGCCCTTTGTCACGAGCCTTGGTCCCAATTGTTTCTTATCCCATCTTCACCTCCTTCCATGTTGTCCCTCATTGCTGGTTCATCTTCCACGAAATTTTCTTTTACTTCCAGAACAGAACATATACTGAAATTTTGCTCCATTGCAAGGTGCTTGAAATTATCTTTCCAACAAGTAGTCATTCATCCCAATTGGATTCCGAACAAGAGAGTTACGCCCTTTTTACTCCATCAGTGCAAGCTATTCCGAGCTGATTTCAGAACGTGTGACACTCAAAGATTTAGTTGTAACTCCTTGCACGGGTCTCCTAAAATGTTGAATCTTCATGCATTGGACTTAATGAAGCTCCTAAATATCCTATTTTCCTCTTTTGTACATCTCTAAACATGTGCTCAATCATGATGAAGACAACAGTGTTCCTTTCGGGATTTCGGAGGTCTTGACGATCTTGATTACAACTTTTATCACAAACTCATGGGAGTGATTTGTCATGCCTGCAAAATAACTCTAATGCACAAAGTACCCTCGAGGTGACGGTCGGGAATACTCACCCTATGCCGACAAACCAAAGACATCCCTAAGATCTCAACTTGTGACATAGTTAATCTAGTGAAACAAAAGTTAAAAGCCTAATGGGTGTACGTGTGTGCAAGTGTGCATGCATTGACTTAGAAACATGAAATGTTGAGAATAAACTTGATAGAGATTACACAAAGTTTTAAACACCATGTTTACAACTATGTTGCCGGAATCCTTAAATCAAACACCATACTAAAGCCAAAGAATTCAAGCGCTCCAAAAAGTTTTAGAAAACCGAACATGCTTAACATAACAAAAGTGTGGTCATCAAAGAAATGCAAAATGCAAAGGGTTAGCAAAAACGAGTAATTGGTAAGGTTTGAAAAAGACTTTCGATGTGGTCCGCAATTAGCAATGGACAAAGCTTGGCCGTGTTTACTTCATACGAAGTAGGCATTGTCAACAAGAAAATCACCCATCGAAAAGAATCAATCAACCAAACTAACAAGGTTTAAAGGTAGGTTATGGGTATCCTATATTTTTTGACTCAAATAAGAATTTTTAAGAGAGGAATCAAGTGTAGAAATTCTATCTAAGGTTGTGCAAAGAGTCTTTTGATGAAAAACAAACCTACGGTTTTAGAATGGCTAAAGGTGTGAATTATTTTCCTAAGGATTTTATATGGAGACTAGTCAAAATTTTTAGTTAGAAAAGAGGATAGGGATAGACTTGGCCGATCCGGATGGTGACAGCAAACAGTCAACACAAGCAATCCTACCTCTATTAGCTATGGTTTTTGGTGTAAGTTATAGGAAGGCTTAGGTTGGTTGGACAAAAAGTTAGATCAAAACAAACATGCAATGAAAAGCAAGGTGGATGAACAAAATGATATGACATGATATGATGGTGGTCTAAAACAAAAACAAATGTTAGCCTAAATCAACTAGCCACTAGTTTAGAATCAGAAGGTGGTTCCATACATACATACATACATACATACATACATACATACATACATACATACATACATACATACATACATACATACATACATACATACATACATACATACATACATACATACATACATACATACATACATACATACATACATACATACATACATACATACATACATACATACATTTGTTTTTTATTTATCATGTCCATATTTGTAGCTCATCAACTGAAACTAGTTATGCTACATCAACATGTATCTAAATCTTGCTTGGTATGTATTTTGATTTGTCAAGAATTCGAACATACATACATTTTTTTATCAAGAATTCAAAAATAGGTTGGGCACCTCTGTTGAAACCAGCATGCATTTTGATTTACAAGGTCTCATCCAACCCGGCCCACAGTGATCTTGATCACCTTTGCCTGCCCTTTACTCATGAAGAAATTGATGGTGTCATTCTGAATCTGCCCAATGACAAGGCCCCGGGGCCTGATGGTTTCAACAATACCTTTCTTAAAAAAGCTTGACCCATTATCAGAGGAGACATGTACATATTCTGTGAGGATTTCTTTCATCACTAGGCTGATCTCAAGAGTGTCAATCATTCTTACATCACTCTTATTCCCAAAAAAGACAACCCCGAAAATGTGAATGACTTCAGACCCATCTCACTAGTTAACTCCTCTCCCAAGCTAATTTCCAAGCTACTTGCCAATAGACTTCAGGTTGTTGCTCTTGAAATTGTGCATGAAAAGCAATATAGCTTCATCAAAGGAAAGACTATTCAAGATTGCTTGGGTTGGGCATTTGAATATCTCCATCAATGTCATCATTCTAGAAGGGTCGTTGTTATTCTCAAATTAGACTTTGAAAATGCCTTTGATTTGGTGGAGTATTCTATGGTGATTGATATGCTTAAAGCCAAGGGTTTCCCTGTTAAATGAATTAATTGGGTTACTGATCTTTTCAGCATTGCTACCTCCTCTGTGCTTCTCAACAGGACTGCTGGAAAGGATTTTAAGTGTAAACGTGGAGTTCGACAGGGTGATCCCCTTTCTCCTCTTCTCTTTGCTATTGTTGCAAATCTTTATCAATGTGTCATCAATCATGAGTATGCTCAAGGGAACCTGCTCCCCCCTTTTCCGCAAAACATTAATACCCCCTTTCCAATAATTCAGTATGTGGATGACACTATTTTAGTGATGCAAGCAAGTGAACCCCAACTCTTGTTGCTCAAGGACATTCTACACAAAATTGCTCTTTCTAGTGGATTGAAGGTTAATTTTCACAAATCTTGTCTGGTGCTAATTAACATAGATCATATTCAAGCCTCCACCTTGGCAAATGCCTTTGGTTGTACTGTAGGTGCCTTCCCTTTCACCTATCTTGGGCTCCCTATGGGTCTCACAAAGCCTCAGGTGAAGGATTATTCTCCACTGATCTGCAGAATTGAAAGAAAGTTGTCTGCCTCCTCTTAGTTTTTGTCATGTGCTGGTAGATTGCAGCTGGTGAATCCAGTCAACTCCTCTCTCCCTACTTATTAAATGTGCTCTCTCAAGCTGCCAGCTACTGTTATTGAGATTATTGACAAGCATAGGAAGAATTGCTTGTGGAGGGGTAAAGAGTTCAGTCACAAAGGTTACAACCTTGCTGCTTGGGATCTTGTGAGAAAACTGAAGAACAAAGGAGGCCTTAGGGTCATTAATCTTGGAGTGCAGAATGATGTCCTTCTAGTCAAGCATCTAGATAAGTTTTATAGAAGAGAGAATGTCCAATGGGTTAAGCTACTCTGGGACAAATATTATGCTGATTCAGTTAAAGGGGACACTATTGGTTTTTGGGATGACCTCATTGCTGGGTCCATTCATTCTTTGACCTATCCAAATTTGTTGGAGTTTGCCAAAGACCCTTGCATCTCACTGTGGAATCTCAGGCAGGCCTCTAACCTCCTTGGCTGCTTTAGAATTGCCATGACCAGAGCTACTTATAATGATTTTCTTGCGTTGCAAGATGAGCTGAATAACCTCCCTAATATCAATCCTGATGATAAGGACTCCTGGTCATTTATTTCGGGCACACATTACTACTCCTTGAGCAAGTTTTACCAATATCAATATAGAGAGATACACCTAGAAAGATCTATTACATGGATCTGGGATACCAAATGTGTCCCGAAAATCAAGTTCTTTGCTTGGCTGCTCCTTAATGATAGGTTAAACACAAGAAACATCCTAAAAAGGAGAAATAAAGTTCTAGAAGAAGGCTACAATTGCGCCATGTGTCACTTAAATGTTGAAGAAACCATGAAGCATCTTTTCTTTGATTGCCCTTCGGCTATCAGCAGGTGGTTCTCTCTTGGTATTTCCTGGGATGAAAATTTAATGTCCATCATAAGCTATACATTGGAAAGCATCATTTATCGCAACCCTACTTCATGGAGATTTTCATGATTGGTTCCTGGATCCTTTGGAAATAGAGGAATGATTTCATTTTCAACCAGAAGCCCCAAGCTCTGCAACCTGGAAAGCATATTTCAAAGCTGAAGTTTTGGAGCATCTAATTAGAATCAAGAGTGAATTTCATCTTTCAATTATTTTATGGCTTTAGGTTCTCTAGTTTCCTTTCATATTTGTTAGCTTCTTCCCTTGCTAGGGTGTACTCCTTACTCCTGTTTTAGGCTATTTGGCCGATTTGTTTTTTTTCCTTCCTTTGTTTCCTGCTTGCCTAACCTTTGGTTGGGCTGTTGTAAGTTTCTCTAAACTTTTTGCAATATATTATTTTGTTGCCGGGGGAATTTGCCCCACGGTGTTCGCTCAAAAAAATCTTTCTTGGTAAATCAAGAATTGTTGTCTACTTGCAACACTGCAACAAAGACAGTGCTAAAAGCAACTAAAGTTGTTATGGGGCTATCGTCATATGTTGGTATGTGAACACTCCCACTAGCTAGAATTTTGTAGTTTCTTCTCTATTTTAAAACAACACATGCATTTGCGGATGGTTTTGGTATTCAACATATGTTTTTGTAGATGGCAAATTGTTGACTCGAGCCAACAATTTTTTAATTGATTGGGATAATGAGAGTAAAGTCGGTACTTTGTTGACGTCTGTGCTCCTAATCCGCCCAAAGTCTCCCTCTGCAGATGAGTGGATGGGTGCAAGTGAATATATTCCTGAAGCCGAGGTGAGTTCACTACCTAGTGTATTGCATTTAATCTCTACTCCCTCCGTCTCACAAGTACTGTTCATTTAGGCTTCAAAACTTGTCCAACAAAGAGTTTTTATATAACTTTCAAACCATCCAACAAAGACCCTCATAATACCTTCTGACCAAGTTAACGAATCTATCATTTACTCCCACCATCGATGCTCAAGTCAGATTTTCTAAATAAGGAAGGCTAATAGGTCCGACAATTATTGTAAGTGTGCATGCATAATTAATTCTACTTGGTAATCCATCCGATCAAGAAGAGTCATTAAGGATATTTTGGACTTTTAGCGTTGCTATTATCTTGTCTAAATTTTCTAAATGAACAATTTTTGTGGGACGGAGGGGAATAAATGTTTTTGGCATCAACTAAAAGTATACTAAGCAATGTAGCAACATTATTATCAGTGTGTGTGCATTAGATACATTTGTAGTGTTTGTGATTATTTTTAATTAGTGAAATTCACCAGTGATACTTTTAACTTCTCCCTTATTATCATCTAGATCCATGAACTCCCAAAATGCATATTACTGTTGTGGACCTTGAGTTTAACAATCGTCAGGTTTAAGCACATCAGACCAAAAACCGTCCAACTTTTATTGAAAGCGAAATTATTGGCTTACTGATTTACAAAATTGAGTTAAAAAAAACTATTCAGACAGCCACATCTCCATCCAGCGACAACAAAATGCCATATCTGCATACTAAGATCTACTATCTTTACCGTTACATACTCAAGAATGCGGCAACACCCGCACATAACATGTATCTCCCCACCCTTTAGCGCACGATATCAGATGAAGCAGGCCCACTTGAAGCTTGGCCATCAACTTCTCCTTAATGTGTCTGCTGGCCTCCTAAGGTTTGTTCATTGCTAGTAGCCAGAAGGTTTATAAGATGTTACCTTTGGTGGAAAAATTAGAATGTTTGAAAATGTCCTGTTATTTCTAGTTTTTCGCAAAGCCCAAGCAACTCCAGCTAGCCCACAAATCATCTCTTGGTTGCACTTCCTCCCTACTTTGCTTAGGATCCTTCATATCTCTCACACCCAACAAGGATTCTTTACAGCCGAGAGAATTTCTAAGCCAAAACCATGTAAACACTACCACAAGGCATTTAAAAATGAGATGGATGTGACCTTATGCTTTTGCACTTCTTGCTGTCCTCCCATGTTTCTTCTCACCAAGTTCACCACTTTTTTGTATCTTATTGTGAAACATCATATGAAAATTTGTATTTTCAAAGACACTCCCTGTGTTCCACATGTCCACCATCCTAAAATCAATCATGCCTAAGAAAGTGATATATCCTCAAATTAATCACACATTTTTAGCGACCCTGGTCAATCCCAAGGTTAAAACTTTAGCCTGAATTGCTTAATGAATTTGCCCTTTCAGCTTTGGGATCAGGGTTATGATCTGATAGTTGAGCCTTGCCAAATTCAACTCTGTGCATTTTTGCAGAACATTTTCGATATGTCCAATTTGATTAAATGCTATAACTTCTTGAAGAACAACACTAAACCATCTGGATAAGGGGCTCAATAACTTTTCTTGTCCTTAATTGCCCCTCGAAACTCTTCCATGGTCAATGGTTTGGTTAACTCCACATTATCTTCCTCAAGTCACTCTCCCTCCATCCTTGCAGCTTGATTCATGTAAATGGACATTGGTTTGTTCACTGTTGCTGAACAGTTGTTTGTAGAAATATGTGATGTGTTTTATAAGTTGTCCAATTTCAGTGACCAGGCTATCTTTGTCTTCCATTGGTTTAGTTGTGCATTTTTCTCCTCCCATTAGCCAAACCATGAAAATACCTAGTGTTAGCAACAACTTTGAGAAGCCTCTGCCAATATAATTCCTTTTGCTTGCTAATTGATGTCTTGTTCTTCCTCCTTGTATTCTCTTATTCAAGATCACTGTTCTCGGCCTGCTTATCCCAGAATTGGTGTTTTTGCATGAGCTGAAGCTTGAGCCTTCTGATCCACTGCCATAGTTCAGACACCATCCCTTCAAGCATTTCCTCATGTATCTAGAAACCAGATGCCAATGATCAATGATGTATGATCAGTCCTGTGAGACATGGGTACCCTTAGGTCCCCACCGGCCAGGGTCACGGCCGTCTCTGACAAGTGGGTCCGACCCACCAGAAGATTCGCCGACTTGTGAGTGGGCCCAACATACTTTATCTGTGGCCCAAAAGACCTCTAGAAGACCTTATCTGATACGACTAGAAGACTTGGAGTACACGTCAAGACATCGGTTGCACCGCCATACCTTCTGAAGATCATGGGAAACAGTTGTAACCAACAAGAGATAGGTTTCCTAGTCGTAATTGACCAGGACTCTGGTCGACCGACCTTGTCTATGGACCAATATAAGGCGGACAAGTGTAATATTCCTGATATTTATTAACACTAAGTACTTCAATTAGTCATGTTAATCAAGATTAATTAGCCTCTAAGCATGTTTTACATGATGATGAACACTTTTGCACCTAAACCCTTGGTCAAAGTCCAAATTCATGGTCAAACCCCTAGAGCTCCAAAAGGCTGAATTGGTTTTCTTGCGCGTTCTCCAAATTTCACTATAGAAGTTCAAAATTGGCCAATATAAAAGTTTTTCCTTATCTCCGGGAACACATTTTTCATAATTGGCGGACATTCAAATTTTGAGTGGAAATTCGCTTAAATTTGAGTTGAAGTTCCTGTGCACAGTAATTCAGGGCTGAGAAAAACTGAAAATTCAACACGTTTTTCCCACAAATCTATCCATCAAAACATATGTCGCCCATTGGGAAAGTTGTAGTATTATAGCTCCTCTACAACTTTTATTTTTGGAGATTTTTCACTTAGTTAACATTTTATGGAGTTTTGCAATTTCGAAGCTGGGAAAATGGAAGTAAAACAGGGCTGAACGTCGGCACCGCTGCGCTGGGCGCGTCGCGCGCGCGCGTCCGCCGGCCGTGTGCTGTCCACGTGGCGTCCGCCAGTCCGTCCGGTGTACAGACACCTTGGCGCCATCGCCATGGACCCTCCGCCGCTCACTCGCCCGTACGCCGCGTCCAGGGAATCGGTCGCGACAGGCTGCGGGCCCGGCCGGCCACGCGCCGTCGCCCGGCCGCGCCGCGCAGCGCACTCGCGCATGCGTCGAGCCAGCTGGCTGCACGTGCCAGGGTATACATCCCGTCTCACCTTCGTCGCGCGCACACACACGCTTTCGCGTTTAAACGAGCCGCACGACGCCGTCGCCACTTTTCCCGGTCCACCGCCCACCATAATCGCCGTCGCTGTGAGCTCCACGCTCTGCCGCAAGCCAGCGCCGCCCGGCTGCTCCTACTCCTCCTTCTAGTCCTCCCACACTGAGAGACATGGGTACCCATGGGTCCCCACCGGCCAGGGTCCTAGAGGTCCCTGACAAGTGGGCCCGACCTTCTAGAAGCCCCGCCGACCTGCAAGGTGGGCCCAGCGACCTTATCCGCGACCTCGACGACTCCGGGCGACCTCATCCAGATCCCGGAAGACCCGCAGAACTTGGTGTGCAAGTCAAGGTAGTAGGATGTGGCGCGCCGCCACCTGTAGGTCCGAGTATCACAGGATACTCCTTGTAATCCGGAAGAATATCTTCCCAGATTGTAACCGACCCAGTTACGGGTCCACCGACCTTGAACGGGAACCCTAGTCCGTCCTCCACATATAAGGCAGCCTAGGGCTCCATTCAAGGGGACATCTTCATCCTCTCGCATAACCCACCACCACAACTGGACGTAGGGTTTTACTCTCTGGAGGCCTGAACCAGTCTAAACCCTTGTCTCCCCGTGTTCATCGCCATACTCGCCTAGTTCTGAGTTCACCACGTGGACTACCACCTACGCTCTTAGTTCCCGATCCTCTCCATTAACCTGCAAACTGCTTGGGTAGCCCCCTTGCAGATCTGTCCAGGTCTCACCCCCTGACAGTTGGCGCACCAGGTAGGGGCGATCGGGAACTCACTGTGCAGTATGGTGGCCCGATCTGGTGTCGTTTTTCCGGCAAGCATGGCGGCCATCCTCGCCAACCCCGTGGAGATCTGCTTTGGATCCTTCACGGCGACCTCTCCTGCTCCGACAGCCGCAGCTTCTCCAGCGACCACGGAGCAGGTCGTGACGATGCCCGTCGCCACCCTCGTTTCCGATCTAGTATCAGAGACCCACCCACCCAAACCCTATGACCTTGTTCAGGGGATGGAGAACGTCATCGGCACGATGAAGGAAACCCTGGAGATCTGCGAGCGAGCTCAGCACTCGGCGCAGATGGCGCTACGCCACGATACGTTCCCCTTCGACATGAAGTCTGCGCTTGGCCTTCGGCTCAGTCAGCTCTCCACGCCCCCCAGATCTAATCTGGTCGGAGGCCATCTGGCGACCTAAGGCCCGCACCTCGCGCCCGGCGCGACCCTCTCGATGTGCCCTGCACCTATCACAAGGGCGCGGAGCACACCCTCTGCGGGTGCCGCCTACGGAAGAAGATCGACCAAGAGCTCCCCCGCCGTGCCAAACGACCTACCCAATCTCCAGATTGTGGTGAGTTCCAGAAGGTTCGTGTCCGCGTCTCCCCCAATGACTCGGACATCGTCTTCCGCCAAGTGCTCATGGTATCCGAGAACGAGCCACCCCGTGTCGGTGCGACCAATTCCGAGCAGGCGGTCCGCATCCAAGGCAACGCCCTGCGTGCCCAGCGACGTGCGGAGGAACAGCGCTGTGTGCCCCTTCCTTGCGCTCGGGACCTGCGCATGGAGTTTGAGGAAGCCGGGATTCCGACGTTCAACAGCCCCCAGGCCAACCTGGGCGCAGCCATCACCGGACTCCAGCAAGCTCCGCTGACGCCTGAAGCTGAGCAGGCCATCACGTACCTCTAGGTCGCCAACGCCTTGGTGGAGGAAAAGAGCGCGGCCTCTAAGGCCGCTACGTCTTCATCGACACGCCACTCACGCAGTCGATCCCATTCTCCCCACCAACGTCGCCTTCGGGGCTCCCCACATTCAGCACTTCAATGAGGGTGAAGCGGAGCAAACACGCAGGCTCGACCTCGACAGTGTCGAAGAGCATCGCGTGGCTGCGCTCATGCGCCACACCCACCACGAGCAGCAGCTACGTCGCTACCATGACCGCAATGTGCGAAAACGTTCCTTTAACGTTGGCAACCTAGTCCTACGACGGATCCAGAGCACTAAGGACATTCACAAGCTCTCTGCTCCTTGGGAAGGCCCTTTCATAGTTAAGGAGGTCATTGGACCGGTGACCTATCGCCTCCAATGGGCTGATGGCCAGGGCGTCCCGAACCCCTGGAACATCGAGCACTTACGTCGTTTCTATCCTTAGGAGCCTTGTATCACAATAAAAGCTATGTATTCTATCCTTTGTAATCCGTAATCAAAAAATATAAAGATTCCCTCTTGGCAGCTTTCCTGTCGACCTTCTTTTTGGGTCTCTCTTTTTTACTTTCTGTTCACCCCTTCCCCTCGACACGCTCGGAGGCTTGGTTTAAAGCCAGACCCGATGCGCTCGGGGGCTTGGTGTTAAGCCAGGACCGCCACGCTCGGGGGCTTGGCTTTGCCAACCTAAGGGTCATTCGACCTGGGGGGTTCAACTTTCTTTTTGCAAGTGTTTTCCCTTACTACAACTTTTATACTCTTTATAAATGTTCTTAAGTGGTGTGGTTGCGAGACCTAGGGTCCAAGGCCCTCCTCTGCGCGCCAGCTGCATGTAAGCCTCCATGCTGAGCTGTGTAGTCGGTAAGCCGTTCTTCCACTGAGTTGGGTTAGCGGAGGAAAAGGGTTTTGTAGCTTCATTACTTTTGCATTCTTATAATAAGTAGCAGGGTCTTCATCCAACCTTCGACCTCCTCCAGTCGAGCAACGAGCTCTTGTGGCCCACCTTCGACCTTGGGGACATAGACGTCCACAAGATACTCAGCAGCCTCCTTGAGGTCGTCCAGTGTTGACGGCTGTTAAGTACCATATTTATGGCCGTCAACGCCTGCATTTTGACATGAGGAATATACATTCACAATAGAATAGGGCCTTATACTGACAATTTCCACAAGTTGCGGTGTATGTTCAAATGCAGGCAATAAGCACAAAAGAGATAGCAAAAGCACACCTTATCCATCCACCTCACCAATCCAAGCAATCCAGGTTCAGCCAATGAGGGGCTGCCATGCAAGCACCCCCTGGATCCATGATGTCACTAATCCAAGAGAAAGCCTCGGCGAATCAGAAGTCGCCACACGTGTATCACATGGATCCCATGGCCCACCAGAGCGCCTAAACCACCTCCAAACTGCATGGACACCTGGAACCGCCATAAGGACCCACAGATCAGCCACCAGGAGAAAACACAAGGCAGGAGGGGCCCACAAGGGGTCGGCCGACCCCACAGGTCGACCGAACCGACCTTGTGGTGCCCAATCCTGGCCTTCCATGTGGAGGTTCCTGGTTGGCTCCTGATTTCATTCCCGGGGTGTTTGGGGTGCTTCCACGCCGATGCTCAGGCCTATAAATAGAAGTAGAGGGGTTAGAGAATAGGACACACACTTCTTCTCCTCCTTCTCACTTTTGCCTTTTGGCTTCTATCATTAGGAGAGGAGAGCTCTTGCATAGGATTAGTGCTGGCTTGCTAGTGCTTTAGAGATTAGAAGGAAGGTGGGGTGGTGTCTTGGGGTTGTGCCATGGTGTTTGGCACATTTCCTCAAGAACGATCCTCTACGGATGTTTCTGTTCTTCATTTAGAATAAAGTGAGTATTTCGACATTCTCAGTTAGACTAAAGTGGCATTCATACTGTGTTCTTGTGTTCTTCGTTCGTTTATCATTTAGAGGCTCGTGTTCTTCACGAACACGCTTCCTCGATCTAGTTGACGAGCGAGTTTCTCATACTTTTGTGTTTGTTCATAAGTTAGAGGCTCGTGTTCTTCACGAACACGACCCTTGATCTTCTGTTATAACACTTAAGTTTGTATCCTGTTTGTATGCCTGCTAGTTTAATCAGACTAAGTGGATGCTCCTTTATCCTAATCTAGATCAAGTTCATCCGTGACCCCTTGCATAGGATAGCTTGTATCTGAGTGAGTTCGGGTCTCTCTCTCGTGGGTTCGTCGCTCCGTCTTCGTACAAAGTGCTATAGTGTTGTTATGGGTCGACAGACGTAACCGTGCTATAGTAGTAATCGGTGGTGTAGACGTGGTGTCTAGACTTCGGGTTATCCTTCGTTTGCCCTGTATCCCATGGTTTGTCTTGGGGTAGGCCACGGTAGTGACAGCCGTTGGACCCTTTGAAATCCCCCACGTCTGGATATAGCGTGTAGGCAACCATTTGTGTGAACCAACTGTTATAGCCAGGAGGGGCCGGTGTCTGAAACGAGAAGTCCCTAATCGAGAGGCTGTTTTCAACTCTGCGCGCTATCGGCAAGATCCTTTCCATCTTCATCTCATCCTCTAGAGTTGTGTCCTTGGATCATCAGTCTAGGATAGAAGATAGTACACATCGTTCCTTGGATTCGATACCCTTTGGAATACTCCTTTGGGGAAGTGCTACATCGGTATTTTCCGTGCGCTTGCGGATTCTTTCGTACCCGGCGGTATACCCAGGTGGATCTTATGCTCACGCTAGGTGTACAACTAGTGGTGAGGTTAAGAAATACCAACATCCAGCTCCTTCTAAAGATCTGCAGCCATTTCTTGATGATCAATAAGAGTTTGGATCGCCCGGGATAGGTCGACCTCCAAGTCCCGGCGTACACCGAATTCATACGCAGCCTTCCGGGTATAGTAATACTCACTGGCTTCGACCTCCTTGGTCTTTTCTTTGAGGATCTTCACCTGGTCCTTGGACTCCTGGAGCTCCTTCTTCAAGGCGATCTCCTTCTTCTTGGCCTCTGCAAACGGCAAGGTCAAGAACAACACACGACGTCATAAACTCCATAAATCAAGGTCGGGGATATACCCAGCCTACCTGCTGCGACGATCTTGACTTCGTCCTCGACATCCTTAGCCTTCACCTTGGCGGTCTCGAGCTCCTCCTTCAAGGCAGCCATCATTCTGTCCTTCAGGACCATCTCGTCCTTAAGACGCCAGATCTCCTCTGCGGCCTCGATCTTGGCCTTCAGCACGGCCTCTCGGGCCGCGGTGGCCTCTGCGTGCAGCTTGGTGCCTTCCTTCAGCAGGTCCGCCCTGCCTTGTGCTTGTGCGGCGAGCGACTGCGTCAATACAATGCCAAAGGTTGTCAGACCAAGTTATCAGAACAAAATGAAGATCTAACTTCAAGGCAAAAACCTAAACTTACAATGAGCGTCCTGCCAATTATTTGCTGCACCGCCTTAAAATCTTCAAGGTCCCAGCCGTCAGTAAGGATGTCCTCTTCCCATGGGCTGCCAGAGTAGAGACACCTGTCCTGATCGCCAGGTCCGCTGCCTCCTTCGGGCTCTGTTTCCCGTGTCAGTGGCAGGTCCTCCTATCGAAGGCCTTCCACCTGTTGCGCATCATCAGAAGCGACTTTGACCGCCGTCGATGATGCCGCCCCCATGGTCCCACGGGCCTGGCTTGTGACGTCTCTGCCTGATGCAGCTGGTGACTGCCCCAGCGGTGCCTTCTCCAGCTTATGCCCAAAGGCCTCTTGGCCGGAGGTGTTCTTGCCGCTATCCGATGTGGCAGGGGTCCCCCTGTCTAGAGAGTAAATCTCTTCAGCATACACAGAAATAGAAAGGTCCAGCAGATGAGGATCCAGTTCGGTGACGTACCTGCCGCCGAGCTTCAACCCAAGCTTTATCGGCCTGGGCGGTACCCGCCTTTGCTTCTTCTGTGACCCTTGGTCGCTCACACCCTCAGCACTTGGCATTGGGCGCTGTTCATCCATAACCCCGAGGGGGTCTCGTCTTCTTGCACGGTCGGTGCGTCGCCCGACCTTGCGCCGGCATCACGCGACCCTGCGTCGTCATCTTCGCCAGCGCTGGTACTGATCTCGACACTGACTGTCGCCGTCTCTGACGATGCGGTGGTATCCCTTCTCTTCCTCTTCTTCTTCTCTGCCTCTTGGGTGGCGGCGACCACCTTGGCGGCCTTGGACGCCGCCATCTTCCCGGTGACCAATCGCGTGCGCCGGGCCACTGGTGCGGAACCTCCCGCGGTAGCATCTTCATCGTCACTACCTCCCACCGATGAGTCGGAGAGGTAGTCGTCGATGTACTGCTGCGGAGGCACCTCGATGTCCTCCGCAGCCCGGACCTTGAAGCTTCGCTCACCCTCGTCAGGGAGGGGAGCTGGGCTCCAGTACACTCCCTCGCGACCCTGCATCAGGCGACCTTCATCACAGACCAGCAAAACAAAAAAGCAAACATAAGCAAAGGGATCAAGGTCGATCAACAACGAGCGACTTACAGCCTCGGTGGGACGCTTCAGGCAAAACGCCTTGGGGCACGTCCGGTTCCGGATCTGCTGTAACATCCCTAATGTTACTTAAGTAAAGTATTTCAAATAGTCATGACAATCAAGAATAATTAGTTCCTAAGCATGTTTAGCATGATGGTGATCAATTTTGCAAATAAGACCTTGGTCAAAATCTCAAAATTTGGTCAAACCCCTAAGTACTCCTTAAGGCAGAAATGGTTTTCTTACGCGTTCTCCCAATTTCACTATAGAAGTTCAAAATCTGCTAATACAAAAGTTTTTCCTTATTTCCGGGAACACATTTTTCATAATTGGCGGACATTCCAATTTTGAGTGTAAATTGGCCAAAATTCGAGTTAAAGGCCCTGTGAACAGTAACTCGGGGCTGAGAAAGTCAGCGAATTTGCCACATTTTTCCCGTTAAACCAAGCATCAAAACATAGGTCGTCCTTTGTAAAAGTTGTAGTCCTATAGTTGCTCTACAACTTTCGTTTTTGGAGATTTTCGAGTTACATTCAAGATTTTGGAGTTTCGCAATTTTGAAAATAGGTAAACAAGATAAAAACCAGACGTCGGCGTTGCGCCGCTCCAGAGTGCACACGCGCACACACCCTGCTCCAACCACGCGTCGCCTGCCCGTCCCTCCGGTGTACCGTCGCTGTGAACCCGAGTGCCGTGGACCCTCCGCCCCACTCTACGTCCGTGGGCCGCGCTCACCCGCGCACGGGCACCTGCTAGCGACACGCGTCGGGCGCCGCGGCCGCCAGCCGGAGCGCACACATGTGCCCGCCCGACGCGTCGTTCGTAGTAAAAAGACGGGAGAGAAGAGGGGGGCCGACTCGTTTCCTCGTCCACCTCGCCTTCCTCGTCGTTCCCGCTCGCCTGCTCGTCACCGCACGCCGCCGTGCCTGTGCACGTTCACAAGCAGAGCGCACCGTGGTCATTGCCGCCGCCGAGCACCGTCTTCGGCCGCTCCTCCAACCCCTCCAACCCTCGAAACGGAACCCTAGGTGAGCCTACAGCACTTCCCCACCCTTTCCCGGCCAAGCCTGGCCTTCTCCTCGCCGGATTTTGGTTCTCACCACCGGCCATGGCGCCTATGGGCCACATTGCTTCTTCTCCAATATTTCCAGGGAGTTTTCCGTAATCTAGGGACCTGTTCGTAATTTCAAGAAAATACTTCGAGGGTCTGTCTGTAAAACTAGTTTTAGGTTTCGGCTGCAACTTCGAAAAATCATTAAAAATCGTAGAAAATCAGAAAAATGCAAATCCAGTTTTGTTGGTTTCCTTGTGATGAGATCTACCTTTTCTAGAAAGGTTGTATAGGGTTTTTCTGTGTAGTTTTGAAATGAAAATTCAAACTCAGTTTGATGTTCTTTTATTGTAGTTCAAAATGTACTGGTGCAATGAAGATGAAATTTGGATATGTTATTCTTTATGTCATGTTTAGATCTGTGACCAAATTTGACATAGGTTTGATGTGTAGATTTGTAGTTGTGATTTTTGGAATCTTTATGTTAGGTTAAGCTTGATGCTTTTTATAGTCCCCTCAAGAAATAATTTCTTTAAGCACCAATGCACCCTAGGACTTTGTCATGATGAATAGCATCTCTGGAAAAATAATTAGGATTTTAGGACTTGGTTTGAATGTTGTTTTGTATTTAACTTTGTGTAGGATGTTAAATGGATAACCTGAAAAATATGATAGATCCACTTATATATGTTGGTCAGTAACTTAGATTTGTCATGAATGAACTGTAGAAAAATTTTGAGGTCAAAAAGATTAGTAAATCTTTTGTATGAATTAATGGAGATAAGCTAGGCTGAATCTTGTCTTTTTCTTTTAAATTAATTTATATATGTTCTGGAGCTGAAATTTGGTATTCAAGATTGTTTTAGTCATTTGCTGCTGGGTGCAAAATTTCAGACTAGTTGGAGTTATATTTCAATTAATATGAATTTTGGATGAAAGGCTAGCTAGGAATTGAATAAATAGGTTATAATTATTAGTTAAGTTTAATTAAGGATTTCATGTGTAGTTCCTGTTTGAAATCATTTTAACTCACCCCAATACTGTTTGGTGAAGTTTAGTGGTTTAATTTACTTAGATGTGCACAGAATCACCATCAAAGTAGTAAGTAGTTTACCATCACACCACCCCCATACTTTTGTGAGAATTAATAATTTTTTAGATGAATGTGGCCAACAAGAGTTGGTTTGGTGGTAATTCTCCCACCCTCATCATAACCTAATGCATATGCATGTGTACGTGTAGATTTACCAGACGAGACGTTAGTTGGTGAAGAGATCGAGTTGGGTGTTCACCAAGACCTAGACCAAAGTCCAGAAGAGCCCAAGGCTGTTGCTAACATAGAAGGAGGCAAGCCCCGGAGTGCATATAACCTTTTTGGATAAACTCACATCTTTACTTTTCGTATTTATGTTTTGTTTTGTGCATTTAAGTTTCAGGAGTTATTTTGAAACCTAGATGCATGATCCTTAGGTTCCTATGCTCTTTTACTAGTACGTTAGGTCGCTAGTGCAATGCTTTAAGGACACGGTACAAGTCGAGTAATGACTCATTGCTCGCGAGATATAGGTTACTTATGTTGGAATCATAAGTTGATTAAATTGACTCGCTCATGTGGTAAGAGCAATGGGTTCGGTCTCGACCGAGTAGCATTGTGCTGGTTTAAGCTATTGAACGTACCAAGCACTTGCCGGGAATGGGACCGGTAAGCCTAGTACCTAATGAACCAGTGCGGGAATTTTATCGCTACTACTCTTGAGATGCATCTCCCGGTTCGCTACCGGTAGTGCAAGTGTGAATCTGGACGTGCCATGAGTGGGCGTACCAGTAAACCTTGTACTTAGGACTGTGGCATCTTTTCCTAATCTGGGGAATGACGGGAACCGCCTGGTCGGGGTAGACTCCACATTCGCTTTTATTTGATTTCTTGGGGTCTACCTTCTTCCGTGTGTCTTGGGTTGACCTTGCAAGGATATAAATTGATTGATCGTCGGTCACTCGCCGTTATCTGAGTCGGCTTGACCACTGGCTACCCCATATTGATTTATGGAACATTTGGACTAATATTGTTGCTTGATTAATATTGTTTACACAACTTGCTTGTTTAGTTAGGTGCTTACCTAGAATGGTTAATATACTAGAATATGAGCTAAAATTTGAAATTAAGGATCAACTCTTAGTCGCTTTTGGCAAAACAAACCCACCAGCTAAAAAGCCTTGCATGTCTAGTTGTACTTTTATTTTTTTGTCAGGTCAGTCTTGCTGAGTATTAGCATACTCAGCCTTACTTAATTTGTGGATTTCAGGTAACCCCATCTAGCCTGGTTCTATTCCAGATGGTTGGGAGCCTAAGTGGGAGCAGGATGACGATGAGTGATACTCTGTAGATGGCCTCCCATGTGTATCTTCCGCTAGTTTTTATTTCCGCTGTTAATCTCTAAAACACTTTACTTTATGTATGAAAACCTGGTTTGTAATAATGTGACCATGTGAACTTTTATGTAACGTTTTGTACTCTGGTCCCGCCTTCGTGTGGGCTTTGCGCATATCAGCGATCCTGTTGTAGTGATTTACCGGGCATGACCCGGCAGAGGCGACAAAATAACTCTTGGTTATCGCTTATGAGCCAATTGTACCGGCTTAGGTGATAATCCGGAATTATTTTGGGCAGTTCTGTCACAGCTGGTACCAGAGCGATGATATGCACCAGAGTATTAAACATACCTTAACAAACTTGTTTTTGGAATAAAATTTGTCAAGAATAAGAATCTTGCTAAGTGTGTAGGACGTTAAGGATTTAATCTAGTCCGAGAGGCCCTAGAGGGAAATTTTTGGGTTATTTTAGGTGGCTAGTACTCTATGGTGTATTTATACTGACTTCCAGCACATTTTATTCCTGTCAAAACTTATTTTCATGCACAACCATACTAGTTCAGCACGTTTTGCCATACGTGCTCGTGCCACAGGAAAGTCCGTGAGGGATGGATGGGACCTATTCCAATGGGAACCCACATCATGTCTGTGTCTAGCCATGTTTTGCCATACATGTGCGATCCTGCAATAGGCGGAAAGGATAACTCCATTCAAATGGAGGTGTCCGAGGTTGGACGCTGTCCATGCAGCGGCTTTACGCATGGATGCCGTTTCTATACTGAACGGTAATGAATGTGGACGCTTTTGTGAGTGCTGGCACAAAAAGTCATTATTATTTGTGATTTTCTGCAGGTACACTAACCACGGTTGTTAGGTACGGTAATTAAGGAACGAATAGCTTCCGACTAGCTATTATAGGGAGAGACGTATATATGCTTTGCCACCGGCACTAACTTCGATTTTAAGCTTAAAAGCTTGGTGAGGATTTATAGGACATTTTTGCATCATGTTAAAAGCTACCAAACTGAAAATGATCTTAATATACTTGTTGTTTGGTCTCTAGTTGATTTATGTTTCTTAAGGACCCTTCATGCTAGTTTGATGTGGTGATAAGCAAAGTTGTAACTAGTTGCTATCCAAATTTTCCTAAGGATTATCTATAAAATTTTGACTAGGTGTTAAGCTTCTTCCGTGAATTTTTCATGATTTTAGGATGATTAAAACTGAGATTTTGATTAAATTGTTAAGATTATGTCATGCTGAATTTCTGTCAAAATCTTGAGTAAGGCTGAAAACTCGAATTTTTAAATATAGTTCCAAAAAGATTTTGAGCAGAGAATCTATAACAAAAATGTTCCACATCTAGCCTAGTTTGTGCTCTCAAAATTTCGTGGTCATTGGGTTCTCCGTTTTTGAGATATGATCTTTTTAGGGAAGCTCTGCCCTGCTAAAATTTTCTGGGCAATAGCACTCTGAAAATGGATCTGTTTTACCCTTTTCCAATCTGATTTGATTCAACCTTTGAATACCAAAAATGTGAGTTATAACATTTTTGTGTTGCTCACAAAAATTTAGAATTTTTGGGGTACTGGTTATTCAGTTATGAATTTTTGTTCAGAACGGTCAACTTTTGCCATTGGTGTGTTAAACTCATTTTGGGGTCTAACATGCGATTGGATATGTTAGGCTGACAGCAGTATGTACCTTGTGTGGCTAGAAGCTACATGAAAATCCTTGATGTAATGGTGATCCCAAAAACTTAACCTGGAAGTAACCATATGGATGCACAACCTTATGCAGTAATCTGCGTGAGGAATAAAGTTAAGCTATTTGTGATCACGATGGGGTCTGGTGCTGAATACCAAAATGGTTCATAATTTTGTGATGGTCATGCTCACAAAAATTCAGCATTTTTGCATATGTAGATTGAGAAATATCGAATTTTTAGTAAGCTCCTGTTTGCTGTCAAAACTGCGAGATAGAGCTTTGGTAAATGAATTTTTCGACCCCTGTAAAAGTTGAATCTGTCCTGGGGTCGAATACCAAAGTTGTAGCTTACAAAATTCTACACATGCTAACCAAAATTTAGAAATTTTTGACATATGTACATAAAGTTATGAATTTTATACTCAGGGCTGTTATGCTGTCTAAATTCTGAATTTTCAATAGTTTGAATTTTCTCGAGAAGCTTTCTCGATGCATTCCCGATTCTGAACTGAGGATACACCGAGCGCTTCTAGTTTTTCCCCAACATCACGGTCAAATCTCTCGAGCCATCGAACCCATCCTTTTCAGTGCCATGTCAGCATTGCGCAGCATCGTCGCTTTGCCATATTTTGTCAAAGCTGCGGATCGCTGCCTATGCATCACTACAACATCACTGCCATGTCGCCAATGGCTTCTCGACTATTGTGCATCCTTGTCACCATATCACTGGCGATCATCTACGACAAGTGCCACCTCTTTTGACCCAACAGGTGACCCATGCACGAAATGAAGGAGTTAAAGACAGAACACTCCCTTCGCTTTCTTTTCCGAGTATGTTAAACTCGAGAAACTATTTTCTCATCCGAAAATTTGTTTTGGAAACTGAAGGATGTTCTCCGTAGATACCATAAGGAATTGACATTCTTATTAAGCATCAATGGAAAGGGACCATAAAGAGATGATCTAGTTCTTCAAATTCTTCCGACATATTGTTATGGAGTTTCTAAGAAACGGCCATAATTGGATTTTTGGTCCTACTAGGGAAACTGATTCAATCATCATAAATTCAGGACGATGATCCCATCAAAGAAAATACAGAGAATTCTCGACCATATAAGTTTTTCTCATCTCTTTTCTCGCACCACGACCAAGTCTTGACGGTCGTTTGACCGCCTACATATCTGTGCTCCACCTGCCTCGTGTCGTTCTATCACTCTGTCACCCCTCACTGCAGCAGTCGTCGCTGCAAACCCTCCGCCAGTCCTACCACAAGTGGCTGGTGTGCCACTGTTGTTGCACCATGGCGACCCTCGATAAAAGGAGAGTATCGCTCGTCGTTTTCTACCACCTCCGAGCTAGACCTCCACTCGAGCTTTAAACCTCCATCGCCATCTTTTTCATCCAGCTGCTCCTTCGGCGCTCACGCCAACCATCTTCATCATTTGCGGCTTTCAGCGTCAAGAAAGCTTTCCATCATCTCCTTGGTGACCCAAATAAGAAGTTTAGGAGAAGGCCACAAGAAGGATCCAACCCGATGTCGCCAACCATGGCTCATTTTCTGGAGATGTTTGATTCCGTCTGCTAGACTCTAGTAGGACTGTACGTCTGCTTTGCGTTCCAGTTCTTGATGGTTTTAGCTTTTCATGTGTACATTCATCGCCCGCTTCCTCACGAGCAACATTGATGATGGGTGAGGCAGCCCATGTACCTTTCATCATCTTTGAGATTTAGATATGGAAGAGTTTATCTTTGCTCTGTGGTTCCTCATGGAACCCGTTATCTCCCTTGGATGTTTTTCTCTAATCTTGTTGTCGAATCTTGGGACGAGATTCCTTTTAAGGGGCTAGTCTGTAACATCCCTGATGTTACTTAAGTAAAGTATTTCAATTAGTCATGATAATCAAGAATAATTAGTTCCTAAGCATATTTAGCATGATGGTGATCAATTTTGCAAATAAGACCTTGGTCAAAATCTCAAAATTTGGTCAAACCCCTACGTACTCCTTAAGGCAGAAATGGTTTTCTTACGCGTTCTCCAAATTTCACTATAGAAGTTCAAAATCTGCCAATACAAAAGTTTTTCCTTATTTCCGGGAACACATTTTTAATAATTGGCGGACATTCCAATTTTGAGTGTAAATTGGCCAAAATTCGAGTTAAAGGCCCTGTGAACAGTAACTCAGGGCCGAGAAAGTCAGCGACTTTGCCACATTTTTCCCGTTAAACCAAGCATCAAAACATAGGTTGGCCTTTGCAAAAGTTGTAGTCCTATAGTTGCTCTACAACTTTCGTTTTTGGAGATTTTCGAGTTACATTCAATATTTTGGAGTTTTGCAATTTTGAAAACAGGTAAACAAGATAAAAACCAGACGTCGGCGTTGCACCGCTCCAGAGTGCATGCGCGCACACGCCCTGCTCCAGCCACGCGTCGCCTGCCCGTCCCTCTAGTGTACCGTCGTTGTGGACCCGAGTGCTGTGGACCCTCCGCCCCACTCTACGTCCGTGGGCCGCGCTCACCCGTGCACGGGCACCAGCCAGCGACACGCGTCGGGCGCCGCGGCCGCCAGCCGGAGAGCACGCATGTGCCCGCCCGATGTGTCGTCCATAGTTAAAAGAGGGGAGAGAAGAGGGGGCCGACTCGTTTCCTCGTCCACCTCGCCTTCCTCGTCGTTCCCGCTCGCCTGCTCGTCACCGCACGCCGCCGTGCCTGTGAATGTTCACAAGCAGAGCGCACCGTGGTCATTGCTGCCGCCGAGCACCGTCTTCAGCCGCTCCTCCAACCCCTCCAACCCTCGAAACGGAACCCTAGGTGAGCCTACAGCACGTCCCCACCCTTTCCCGGCCAAGCCTGGCCTTCTCCTCGCCGGATTTTGGTTCTCACCACCGGCCATGGCGCCTATGGGCCACATTGCTTCTTCTCCAATATTTCCAGGGAGTTTTCCGTAATCTAGGGACATGTTCGTAATTTCAAGAAAATACTACGAGGGTCTGTCTGTAAAAGTAGTTTTAGGTTTCGGCTGCAACTTCAAAAAATCATTAAAAATCGTAGAAAATCAGAAAAATGCAAATCCAGTTTTGTTGGTTTTCTTGTGATGAGATCTACCTTTTCTAGAAAGGTTGTATAGGGTTTTTCTGTGTAGTTTTGAAATGAAAATTCAAACTCAGTTTGATATACTTTTATTGTAGTTCAAAATGTACTTGTGCAATGAAGATGAAATTTGGATATGTTATTATTTATGTCATGTTTAGATCTGTGACCAAATTAGACATAGGTTTGACGTGTAGATTTGTAGTTGTGATTTTTGGAATCTTTATGTTAGGTTAAGCTTGATGCTTTTTATAGTCTCCTCAAGAAATAATTTCTTTAAGCACCAATGCACCCTAGGACTTTGTCATGATGAATAGCATCTCTGGAAAAATAATTAGGATTTTAGGACTTGGTTTGAATGTTGTTTTTTATTTAACTTTGTGTAGGATGTTAAATGGATAACCTGAAAAATATGATAGATCCACTTATATATGTTGGTCAGTAACTTAGATTTGTCATGAATGAACTGTAGAAAAATTTTGAGGTCAAAAAGATTAGTAAATCTTTTGTATGAATTAATGGAGATAAGCTAGGCTGAATCTTGTCTTTTTCATTTAAATTAATTTATATATGTTCTGGAGCTGAAATTTGGTATTCAAGATTGTTTTAGTCATTTGCTGCTGGGTGCAAAATTTCAGACCAGTTGGAGTTATATTTCAATTAATATGAATTTTGGATGAAAGGCTAGCTAGGAATTGAATAAATAGGTTATAATTATTAGTTAAGTTTAATTAAGGATTTCATGTGTAGTTCCTGTTTGAAATCATTTTAACTCACCCCAATACTGTTTGGTGAAGTTTAGTGGTTTAATTTACTTAGATGTGCACAGAATCACCATCAAAGTAGTAAGTAGTTCACCATCACACCACCCCCATACTTTTGTGAGAATTAATAATTTTTTAGATGAATGTGGCCAACAAGGGTTGGTTTGGTGGTAATTCTCCCACTCTCATCATAACCTAATACATATGCATGTGTACGTGTAGATTTACCAGACGAGACGTTAGTTGGTGAAGAGATCGAGTTGGGTGTTCACCAAGACCTGGACCAAAGTCCAGAAGAGCCCAAGGCTGTTGCTAACATAGAAGGAGGCAAGCCCCGGAGTGCATATAACCTTTTTGGATAAACTCACATCTTTACTTTTCGTATTTATATTTTATTTTGTGCATTTAAGTTTCAGGAGTTATTTTGAAACCTAGATGCATGATCCTTAGGTTCCTATGCTCTTTTACTAGTATGTTAGGTCGCTAGTGCAATGCTTTAAGGACACGGTACAAGTCGAGTAATGACTCATTGCTCGCGAGATATAGGTTACTTATGTTGGAATCATAAGTTGATTAAATTGACTCGCTCATGTGGTAAGAGCAATGGGTTCGGTCTCGACCGAGTAGCATTGTGCTGGTTTAAGCTATTGAACGTACCAAGCACTTGTCGGGAATGGGACCGGTAAGCCTAGTACCTAATGAACCAGTGCGGGAATTTTATCGCTACTACTCTTGAGATGCGTCTCCCGGTTCACTACTGGTAGTGCAAGTGTGAGTCTGGACGTGCCATGAGTGGGCGTACCAGTAAACCTTGTACTTAGGACTGTGGTATCTTTTCCTAATCTGGGGAATGACGAGAACCGCCTGGTCGGGGTAGACTCCGCATTCGCTTTTATTTGATTCCTTGGGGTCTACCTTCTTCCGTGTGTCTTGGGTTGACCTTGCAAGGATATAAATCGATCGATCGTCGATCACTCGCCGTTATCTGAGTCGGCTTGACCACTGGCTACCCCATATTGATTTATGGAACATTTGGACTAATATTGTTGCTTGATTAATATTATTTGCACAACTTGCTTGTTTAGTTAGGTGCTTACCTAGAATAGTTAATATACTAGAATATGAGCTAAAATTTGAAATTAAGGATGAACTCTTAGTCGCTTTTGGCAAAACAAACCCACCAGCCAAAAAGCCTTGCATGTCTAGTTGTACTTTTATTTTTTTTGTCGGGTCAGTCTTGCTGAGTATTAGCATACTCAGCCTTGCTTAATTTGTGGTTTTCAGGTAACCCCATCTAGCCTGGTTCTATTCCAGATGGTTGGGAGCTTAAGTGGGAGCAGGATGACGATGAGTGATACTCTATGGATGGCCTCCCATGTGTATCTTCCGCTAGTTTTTATTTCCGCTGTTAATCTCTGAAACACTTTACTTTATGTTTGAAAACCTGGTTTGTAATAATGTGACCATGTGAACTTTTATGTAATGTTTTGTACTCTGGTCCCGCCTTCGTGTGGGCTTTGCGCATATCAGCGATCCTGTTGTAGTGATTTACCGGGCATGACCTGGCAGAGGCGACAAAATAACTCTTGGTTATCGCTTATGAGCCAAGTGGACCGGCTTAGGTGATAATCCGGAATTATTTTGGGTGGTTCTGTTACATCTGCCCACTGAACAGCTCCCTCACCCGCGCCACCATCTCCTCCTTGGAGACCTTGCGCTGCGTCACCCTGGTAGGTTCAGCCTGTCCCCAGTACTCATAGGCCGGATGCACCCGATCTTGGATTGGTTGCAGGAGCCTCCGGCTGAAGCTAATGGCCACCGCGCCGCCCGTCAGCCCTCCCGTCTTCAACGCTGCCAGGTCCTCTAGCAGCGGCTTGATGGTGTCGGCCTCCCGCGACATCAATTGGTTGTTCCACTACGGCACCGGGACCGGCGCGAGCCCCGACCTGGTCGCTAGAGCCGGCTTCGGGTTATCGATGTAGAACCACCCTCGCCTCCAGCCCTGGGTGTTGTCCGGCAACACCATCTCGATGTACACTGACTTCATGTGGCGACATAGCATGAAGCCGACGCACCCAACGACCTCCTTCTTCCTCATCTTCTTCAGCTCGAAGAAGTACCGCCACAGGTTGAAGTGTGGCAATATCCCTAGGTACGCCTCGCACAGGTGGATGAAGGAGGAGATCGTGGTAACAGCGTTGGGGACGAGGTGTACCAGGTCGATCCTGTAGTAGTGGAGGAGCCCGCGTGTGACAGAACCGCCCAAATTAATTCCATATTATTGCCTAAACCACTCCATTTGGTCATTAAGCAATAATACAGAAGTAACTTGTCGCCTCTGTCGGGTCAAGCCCGGTGAATCACTTTAACCAGGATCGAATACTCGTACATCAAAACTCACACGACGGTGAGTCCAGAGACAAACATTTCACAAACATTACAACAAGTTCCATAAGATTCATTATTACACACCAAGTCTTTTGCATAAAGTAAATAGTTCAGAGTTTGAAACACAGCGGAAATAAAATACTAAACGTCATAGGTAACGTCATAGAAGGCCATCCATGATGTCACTAAGCACTGTCATCCTCCCACTCCACTTCCCAACCAGGTGGGAGAGAACCAGGCCACGGGAACCCATCAACATTCAAACCACCTGAAAACAACATCAAATGCAAGGCTGAGTATACTAATACTCAGCAAGACTTAACCGCTGAGTGATGTAAAATCACCAACTCTCTAGACATGCAGGGCTCTTTGGCAAGTGGGTTGTTTTACTGAAAAGCAACAAAGAGTATGTCCTTACTTTCAAGTTTTAGCTCAAAATTCTAGTTGATTAACCATTACTAAGTAAGCAACTATTGCAAGCATAAGTTGTGCAAACAATTAAGCATATATCCAACTTAAATCTCAATTCCATCATTGAGGGACATAGAGTGTATGGTTAAGCAATCTCGGGTAACGGTGAGAGGCCGACGATCGATCGATTAATAACCTTGCAAGGAAAACCTAAACACACGGGAGAATGCACACCCCAAAAACAGACAACTAGAAACCAAAGAGGGTGGGGTATGCACCAACTAGGCAGTTCCCAACCATCCTCGACTCAGGATCCATTTCTATAGTCTTTGGTACAAGGCTTGCTGGTCATGGAGACACACACCGCCCAGCTTCACACATGCACCACACTGCTGCAGGCAGAGGGGACTCTTCCCAAGATTAGTGGCCATAGATCCCTTACCGGATCAAGAAGGTACAAGGCTTACCGGTCCCATTCCCGGTAAATGTTTAGTACGTTCAAACGCTTAACCACAGACCTACTGGCCGGAGCCGCTCCCATGCTCTTACCACATGAGCATATCCATTTTACCAAATCTTATGATTCCAACATAAGAGACCTATAGCTCGCGAGTGATGAACATCACTCGACTTTTATCGTGTCCTTAGAGCATGGCAACTAGCGACCTATCATGCTAGTATTTGAGCATAGGAACCTAGGATCATGCATCTAGGGTTTCAATTCAACTCCTGAAACATAAATGCACAAACATAGACAAGCATATTGTAAAATTTAGAAAATTGGGTTATGCTCCGGGGCTTGCCTTCACTAGCAAAGTCAGTGATGAAATCCTCCGAACTTTAGTTCGGGTCTTGCTGCACCTCCACCACGTTCACTTCTCCTTCGGCTAGTTCTCCTTCGGATTCCGGCAGCAGCTTGTAGTTCCCGTCCGGAAGTTCTACACGACATGCATATGCATTAACTTCATGTATTTATAACTGAGGAGTGAGAACATAGTTTAGCATTGAAGGGTAAACGTGGGGGTGTATGGGTGACCACATTCACCTGGATAAGAATATATCCAGCATACTCTTCCTATCAAAGAAAGGGGTATGCATGCGTGGTTTAACTCCTTATTTGATGGTGATTGTGTGCACATCTAAATTAATTAATTAATTTTTTTCTTCACCAAATTAAGGGTGCTGTTCATGGTGATGATTTGGTGAAGCTCAACCAAAAGATTTGAAAATAAACAAAGGTGATTTTTATTTTTCCTTTAATTCCTAGATTAAGCTTGATTTACTTCGAAAATTCATTCTGGAAGAACTACAAACAGTATAACCATGAAACTTTGCAGGGAGGCACAACATTCTATACATGAGCTACTGCCAAAAATTTAGATCAATCCAAGCCATAGATCTAGCATGAAAAATACAACTAGATTCGTCCATTAAAAATAAGAATAAATCATACAGAAATAAATACACCACATCTTGAGCTAGAAATTCATGTAGAAGTTCAAAACACCTAATCATGAAGAGATATGCACTTACTCAGCAAAGAAAATTTAAGTTACTTTAAATTTATGAAAGAAGGTTAAACTTGTGCAAAACTTACTTGACCCTATAAAACATAGTAAAAACATATCTACTATTTACCATGGGTGCAAAACCATTAAGCAAAATCATAGAAAAAAGATTGGATCCAAAAGATCAATAAATTAATTTATAAAAATCATAAGCAGGAACAATGCTGAAATCAACTTTAATTCATAACTAAAGATATACTTAATAACTTTCTGCCAAATTTGTACCAGAAGACCATCATGACAAGTCAAACAACATATCCAAAATTGAGCTCCAAATCATGCACAGAATTTGAATTATTTCAGATCTATTCAAACTAGTAAATTCAAAATTATTTAAAATCTACACAGAAATTTGAAAACTCCCTTTGTAGAAAAGTTTAGCCTAGTAATTAGGATCACAACAAAACTGAGTTTGCATTTTTAGGATTTTTGCGTGATTTGTTATTGATTTTACAATATCCAGGAAAAAGAAATGGAAAAGGAAGAATCTTTTTTACAGAAAGACCCTTGGCTTTTACGCAGAGGACCCTAGGAAGAACTCGGTGTCACATATCTGCCCTTGGCGGCACGGCTGGGATCGCCGGCGGCGAGGCAGGGCCGGACTTGGCCGGGCGAGTGGTGGGGGAGGACCACATGCTCACTTAAGTGCGATTCCGTGTGTTGGCTGGCTCGGGGAGGGCTCCGGTGGTCGCCGGCGGTGGAGCAGGGGCAGAAATGCCGCGGCGGCGGGTTTTCCGGTGAGCTGGGGCACGGCGCTGAGCAACACGCGGCTTGGGAGGCTCAGGTGGTGTCGAGGGAAGGCGTTGGGGCGCTTCACGGCCGGTGGGATAGAGCGGGGCGGGGAGCTCCTCGGCGGCCGGGCAATGGCGGGTTGCAGAGCGGGGGCAGAGGACGGCTCGGCGCGGCGCTGCGACTTAAATAGGCAGCGGTGCTGTGTGCTGAGCGGGAGTACGCGCGGCTGGTTCCCGCGCGCGCAGGCGAGCGACCGAGGCGGGCAAACGCGCGGCAGCAATGCGGCGCAAGGCGCGCCCAAGCGGGGCCGAGGTGCGGCGCAGCGCGCGCGCGGGCGCGGGCGGGTGCGGCGCGTGCGGCACCTGGTGCGGGTCGACCGGGCCGGCGGGGCCTCGGGGAGAAGTACCTGGTCCAGCTTGCACTGACGGCACGCGAGGCCCACAGACGGAGCGGCACGGACGTCGAAGCGGGGGCGACGCGGCTCGGCGCGCACGCGCGACACAGGGCACGCGGCCAGAGCGCCGGCGTGCTCAACATTTCAGCGAAGCCCTGTTTGACCAGTGCAAAATCAAAATTTTCAAACTAAACTCGAAAATTGCCAAAAAACCAAAGTTGTAGATGGCATAACCCTCTCCAACTTCTACTAAGGCCGACCTATGAAATTCTCCACGGATTTTGAACAAAATTGGCATGAAGTTTGGGATTTTCTCGGCTAGGTCAAATCACTACTCTGAACTTTGACCAACTTTTTGAGTGCCTTCCACTTCGAATTTCAAAAGCCGCCAATTGAATGAAATGTGTCCCATGTAAAAATGAGTAACTTTCATATTGGCCGATTTTGAAGTTGTTATATGAAAAGTGGAGAACACGCTAGATCATCGAAGAAAGGTATAGAGTCTTAGGGTTTTGACCTTGGTTTTGGAGGGGTTTGACTAAAGGTTGGATGTTTGACCAAGTCAAGAATGTCAAGTACCATAATTAGCCTCACTAATGACGATGATCACTGTTGCATAAACATCAGGGATGTTACACCATGGAAGAAGTCGCCCGTCGGGACTCCGAATCCGCGCTCCACGTGCATGATGAAGGCCACCGTCTCCCCGGTCCCCTCGGAGGGGAAGGCCTCGCCGGCAGCGGGCCTCCAGCCCACCTGTTCCTTGGGCTTCAGCAGCCCCCACTCCACAAGACATTGGAGCTGCTCCTCGGTCACCGTCGAGGGCTCCCAGATGCTCTCAGGCCATTTCTTCTTCCTCAAAGCCGGTGGATCTAGCTCTAAAGACCACTAGGGACTTTGTGCGCATACGACGGCGCGCGGCGTAGTGGATCTGTGTGCGGCGGCACCGGCGGATTCGCGCGGAAAAGCTCTAAGCGGCGGCAGTGAAACCCTAAGCTTGCGTGGAAATGGGAGCGAGTGGGGTCCTTGACCCCTCACTCGGCCTTTTATAACTGGGCCCCAATGGTGCCATGGGCCGCGGCGCCCAACGTCTCTAAGGGATCGGTGAGATTCTCGGCGACCCAATGGATACATCGCCCAACGGCTCTTTTGACCTAACGGTCACAGGCAGTAACGGCTCGTGTCGTACGGGAATCTATGCCCGTTGGCTCTCTGGTCGACGGCTCGGCGTCCATAGACTCATTATACCCTACTTCAAGCCCCCATACCCCACTATGATTAACATTTTCTTCAAGGTCTCTTGATCTCTGGACGACATTCGGGTCCATCACATTCTCTTCATAAGCACCACTGCTTAATAGGTCGCCTCGGCCTGCAATGGCAGGTTCACACCCCGGCTCTTAGGCTCTGCTGCCTACTGGATTGCCTTAGCCTATACGGCTGGTTTATACCAACAGCTCCGCGCTTAAAGGCTCCACTGCCCGTTGGCGGCTGGTCGTGATCACGGCTCCTCCCTGAGGTTGCTAAGGCTCCACTGCCTTCTAGGTCACCTAGACCTACAATTTTCAGGCTGACGACCTGCGTTGTGTCACTACACAACGACTGTGTCGATTCAGGTCGGCACGGGCTCTCCATCTTTACTTAAGACCTCCCGAAGGTCGACGTGCTGTCACAGCCCCGCCGGGACCTTGGTAGCCATACCATTGTTGCCCGGATGCCCCTACACCTACTTGGAATATAACATTTACCATATAAATGTATACGAATTGCTTCATAAGCTACAAGGGATTTGGCCCTCGGCCAATTACAAGATACAAAGATATTTATGGTCCTGAGCTACCCTATATGGTGCATGCGACACAATCTACACTAATAAGGCGTGTCGCAAGCTTTCTCTTAGCTTCAGGACCTATCCGAAGACCTCTACAGCCACTGTAGAGGCATCTACCACACAATCACCTCTACTCGAGCTCCAACAGGTTTCATGTGGTACCCAGTATCAAGTCTGAGCTTCACCACAAGATTCCAAATGGAGCCAGCTTCAACACCAGCCTCGCCGCGTGGATCGTGGTGTTCACCAGCATCACATCCGGCCTTAGTGTGTCAGGGCCGACGATGCATGTACTGCTCCATGCTCCACCTGGGTTCCTCGATGGGCCCGGGAGAAGAGGCTAATCGAGTTCTTCGAGCTTCGCAAGCATTCTTCTAGCTTCAGGCATGAACTACACCGACTCTATGCTCTGGTGGGCGGACATAAGTCCCTGAGAGACATGGGTACCCATGGGTCCCCACCGGCCAGGGTCCCAGGGGCCCCTGACAAGTGCGCGCGACCTGCCAGAAGACCCGCCGACCTGATAAGTGGGCCCAGCGACCTGATCAGGATCCCGGAAGACCCGCGAAGCCTTGGCGTACAAGTCAAGACACGACGGCCTGGCGCGCTGCCACCTGTAGACTCCGCGTATCGTGGGACGTTCCTTGTAATTCGGGAGATAAGCCTCCCACAGTTGTAACCGACCCCGACACGGGTCAACCGACCTTGCAAGGAAACCCTAGCCCGTCCTCCCCATATAAGGCGGCCTAGGGCTCCATGCATGGGACTCATCTTCAACCTCCCGCATAATCCACCACAACTGGACGTAGGGTTTTACTCTCCGGAGGCCTGAACCAGTATAAACCCTTGTCTCCTTGTTCTTCGCCGCCATACTCGCCTAGCTCCGTGTGCATCCCGTGCCTAACCACCTACGCTCTTAGGTCCCGGTCCTCCATTAACCTGCAAACCTCTAGGGTAACCCCCTAGTGGATCTGTCCAGGTCTCACCCCCTCACAGTTGGCGCACCAGGTAGGGGCGATCGGGAACTCGTTGTGCAGCATGGTGGCCCAAACTGGCGTCGTCTTCCCGGCGAGCATGGCGGCCTTCCTCGTCGACCCCGTGGAGATCTGCTTTGGATCTTTCACGGCGACCTCACCTGCTCCGGCAGCTTCGACTCCTCCAGCGACCCCCGAGAAGGTCATCATGGCGTCCGTCGCCGCCCCTGTTCCGATCTAGTATCGGAGACCCACCCGCCCAAACCCTGCGACCTTGTCCAGGGGATGGACGACGTCATCGGCTCCATGAAGGAAACCTTGGAGATCTGCGAACAAGCTCAGCGCTCGGCGCAGACAGCGCTACGCCACGACACGTTTCCCTTCGACCTGAAGTCTGTGCCCGGCCTTCGCCTGAGCCAACTTTCCACGCCTTCTCAGATCCAATTTGGGTGGCGACCTTCGCGCGACCCAAGGCCTGCGCCTCGCGCTCGGTGCGGCCCCCTCGACGTGCCCTGCACTTACCACAAGGGCGCAAAGCACACCCTCCGCGGGTGTCACCTGCGGAAGAAGATCGACAACGAGCTCCCTCGTCGAGCTAAGCGACCTACCCAGTCTCCGGACTGCGGGAAGTTCCAGAAGGTCCGGGTTCGTATCTCCCCGAATGACCCGGAAGTCATCTTCCGTCAGGTGATGGTGATCTCGGAGAATGAGCCACCACGTGTGGGTGCGATCGACTCCCAGGAGGCGGCCCGCATCCAGGCAAACGCCCGCCGTACTGAGCGACGTGCGGAAGAGCAGCAGCGTGCCCTGCCCTGCGCTCGTGATCTGCGCCTCGAGTTCGAGGAAGCTGGGATCACGACCTTCAACAACCCTTAGGCTAACCTGGGTGCGGCTATTACTCGACTCCAGCAAGTCCGGTCGCCTGAAGCAGAGCAGGCCCTCGCGTACCTCCGGGTCGCCAATGTCTTAGTGGAAGAGAAGAGCGCGGCCTCCAGATCCGCCGCGTCGTCCTCAACCTGTCACTCGCGCAGTCGATCACATCGACCTGCGCATAGCCATCTCTCCCCCGTTCAGGAGGAGGTCGCTCAGCACAATCCTGAGCAGCCTGCCCAGCAGCCCGCTGCTGCCCGCGACCTTCGCATCAACCTCGACGCCAACAGGCGTGCTCGCGACGCCCGCACCATTGTCGACCAACACTACCGGGAGCGTGAGGAGCACGAGCTCCACCGCCGCTTGGACTACAACCGCGAGCACGGCCCGCCCGGCGGCGTCCACCGCATCATGGAGCGCGAGCTCCGTGATCAGCACGAGATCGAGAACCAGCGCCGGGCCAAGTACAACGCCGATCACGGCGATCCTGCTATCGTCCAGCTCGACCAGGACCGGCAGCCACGTTCCCAAGTTGTCGTCTCGGAGCGCATCGTCCACTCCGCGTCACGAGATGCCGCCCCGGCAAGAGGCACCAGCGACGACCTTGCGCTCAACGCCTTCCCAGCGCTGGATGCCCGCTTCAAAAGGGTGGAGTACCCCGACAACTTCAAGCCCAACATCAAGTCGTATGATGGGCACTCCGCAAGCGACCTTCCAAGGTCCTGGCGGCCGAAGGGCGGCGAGGTTCGTCCTTCAACCAAGTGGAGTTCGACCTGGCGCTCGACAGCATCTGCGAGTTCTATGAGGGGACCACCCACACTCTCCGCGAGTGCTCCCAGTTCAAGAGGGCCTTCAGCGCCTCTGCGGATCCCAAGCGACCCAGGAACGACGGCGGGTGACGCGACAACCGCCCCTACAACAACAACTACCGCCGTGACGACCGGCGAGACCGCCGCGACGCCGCCGCGACGACCGGTATGATGATCGCCGCGAGCCACCTCGTAGCGACCTGCCTCGCAACAATCCTGCTCCGGTAGCCGCCCGGGACGAGACGAACCTGCCCCCTCCACCAGCGTCGGGAAACCCCAATGGGCCCTTCCAGGCCGCAACCCGCGCGATCAACATGATCGTTGGCGGAATCAAGTCTAGTGCCAGTAGGAGGCGCTACCAAAAGGACAAGCATGACGTCCACCTCGTCCACACTCATCCAATCGTGCCCCTACGATGGTCTGAGCAGCTGATCACGTTCTCCAGAGCCGATCACTGGGTCCATATCCCAGACCCTGGGTCCTACCCGCTCGTCGTCAAGCCTACAGTGGATGGAGCCCTGCTCTCCCAGACCCTGATCGACAGAGGTAGTGGCCTCAACATCATCTTCATTGATACCCTCAAGAAGATGGGCTTCGACTTCAACAAGATGACGGAGTGCGACGAGCCCTTCTACGGCATCATCCCCGGGAAGGCGGCCCAACCCCTGGGTCGAGTCTCCCTCTCGGTCACTTTTGGTATGGAGGCAAACTTCCGCATGGAGTACCTCAACTTTGAGGTCGCCAACTTCAAGTCCTACCACGCGATCCTAGGTCGCCCAATGCTGGCCAGATTCATGGCCATCCCGCACTATACCTACTTGGTGTTGAAGATACCGGCTCCGCGAGGGGTCCTCTCCATCAAAGGGGACCTCGTCATCTCCTTCAGGTGCAACACGGAGGCCCTCGACCTCGCTGCAACCTCCGCTGCCGCCGAGGCCTCCACGGTCTTGGTGGCCAAAGCCGCAAAAGTCGACCCTGTCGACCAGCCCGTCCCGGAGCAGAAGCGCACCGAGACCGCCCTAGATGCGGCTCCATCAACGAAGAAGGTCTGCCTCGGCCTTGCCGACCCAGAGAAGACGGTGGTGATCGGCGACGGGCTCGACCCCAAATAGGAACTCGCGCTCACCAGCTTCCTCCGGGATAACGCCGACATATTCGCTTGGAGTCCATCGGATATGCCAGGTGTTCCTAGGGAGCTGGCTGAGCACGCCTTGGATGTAAGCAAGACGGCGAAGCCTGTCAAGCAGAAGCTTCGCCGCTTTGCGAATGATCGCAAGGACGTCATTAGGGTAGAGCTAATAAAGCTCCTAGCTGCCGGATTTATCCGAGAGTGTAAAAACCCAGTTTGGCTCGCCAACCCGGTCCTTGTACCAAAGAAAACCGGTCAATGGAGAATGTGTATCGATTACACCGATCTCAACAGGCACTGCCCTAAAGACCCCTTCCCTCTTCCGTGTATCGACCAGGTCGTGGACTCCACGGCCGGGAGCGTCCTTCTCTGCTTCCTCGACTGCTACTCAGGGTATCACCAGATAGCCCTGAAGGTCTCTGACCAAGACAAGACGGCGTTCATAACGCCCCATGGTATCTACTGCTATACAGCCATGACCTTCGGCCTCAAAAACGCAGGTGCGACCTATCAAAAGGCCATCCAGAAGTGTCTGGCCACCCAGATCAGCAAGAACGTAGAAGCCTACGTCGACGACGTGGTCATCAAGACCACTCACGAGGACAAGCTCATAGCTGACCTCGCGGAGACCTTCGCCAACCTCCGCACTTACCGCTGAAAACTCAATCCAGAGAAATGCGTCTTCGGTGTCCCGTCCGGTAAGCTCCTTGGCTTCATGGTCAGCAACCGGGGCATCGAAGCCAACCCCACCAAGGTGGATGCCATCCTCAAGATGAAGCGACCTACCGGTAAGAAGGACGTCATGAAGCTCACAGGCATGATGGCGGTCTTAGGCCGATTCATTAGCAAGCTCGGAGAAAAAGGGCTGCCCTTCTTCAAGCTGCTAAAAAAGGCGGACAAGTTCGCCTGGACTGAGGAGGCAGACCAAGCTCTTGAGTAACTCAAGACCTTCCTTACGACGCCCCCGGTGATGGTGCCCCCGGCACCTAAGGAGCCCTTACTGCTCTACATCTCGGCGACCACCCTCGTGGTCAGCGCTGTCTTGGTGGCTGAGCGACCTGAAGAGGGGCGACCTTACCCCGTTCAGCGATCTATCTACTACGTCAGCGAGGTCCTATCAAACAGCAAGACCAGGTACAGCTAGCCCCAGAAGATGCTTTATGCGCTACTCATGACTTCGCGAAAGCTCCGGCACTACTTCCAATCCCACAAGATCAAGGTCGTCTCGGCCTTTCCCCTTGGCGAGATCCTATGGAGTCGTGACACCTCTGGGTGCATCGTCAAGTGGTCTATCGAACTAGGCGAGTTCGACCTAGAGTTCTACCCTAGGCAGGCCATCAAATCCCAAGTCATCGCAGACTTCGTCTCTGAGTGGACAGAGATCCAGCAGCCTCCGCCGCCGGAGCGACCTGAGCATTGGAAGATGTACTTCGACGGTTCCCTTAACCTCGAAGGAGTAGGCGCGGGCATCTTGTTCATCTCCCCCGAGGGCGACTACCTCAAGTACGTCCTACAGATCCACTACAAGGCGTCCAACAATGGCGCCGAATACGAGGCTCTCATCCACAAGCTCCGTATCGCTGTCTCCCTCGGGATTAAGCGCCTCCTGGCCTACGACGATTCCAAGGTCGTCATCGACCAAGTCAGCAAGGACTCCGAAGCCAGGAAGGATATGATGGATGCATACTGTGCTGAGGTGCGCAAGCTCGAGCGTCACTTCGAAGGGCTCGAGTTCCACCACGTCTGCCGCAACAACAAAGTCGCCGCGGATGTCCTCTCCAAGCTTGGCACCAAGCGCGCACTAGTTCCGGCCGGCGTGTTCATCCAAGACTTACGCAAGCCGTCCATCAAGCTCATCCCCGACCCAGAGTCGACCGACAACGAGCTTACCTCACCTGCAGGTCGCGAGATCCTCATGATCGACACAGAAGATGATTGGCGCCTCGACTTCATTGCCTTCTTCCTCGAGCATCGAGTACCTGAGGACAAGGCACAGCGAGAAAAGATCACGAGGCGTAGCGCCAACTACGTCATCGTCGGCAAGGAACTCTATCGGAGGTCCGCCTCCACCGGAGTACTGATGAGGTGCATCCTCAGATCCGAGGGCCTCAGGCTCTTGGACGAGATCCACGGTGGCGAGTGCGGCAACCATGCCGCCTCTTCCAACCTGGTAGGCAAAGCCTTCAGGTCTGGCTTCTACTGGCCCACGGCCTTGGCTGATGCCCAAGAACTTGTACGTCATTGCAAGAGGTGCTAATTCTTCGCTAAGCAGCAGCACCTCCCGACTCAGGCCCTCAGGACCATCCCTCCGTCCTGGCCCTTCGTAGTTTGGGGTCTCGACTCTGTGGGACCTTTCAAGACCGCCCCGGGCGGCTACAGGCACATACTTGTGGCGGTAGATAAGTTCACTAAGTGGATCGAGGTCCGCCCCGTCTCCAGCGTCACGTCGAAAGAGGCGGCTAAGTTCATCGAGGAGATCACCCATCGCTTCGGGGTGCCAAATAGGATTGTCACCGACCTTGGCACGGCCTTCACAGGAGCCGAATTCTGGGACTTCTGTCAAGACAGCCTGATCGACATATACTACTCCTCGGTGGCGCACCCGCGGTGCAACAGCCAGGTCGAGCGGGCCAACGGCATGGTTCTACAGGCCATAAAAGACCATATCTTCGACGGCTCAGCGCCTTACGCCACTAGGTGGCTCTCAGAGCTCCCTCACGTCCTCTGGGGTCTCAGGACCCAGGTCAGCTCGGCTATAGGGTACTCACCCTTCTTCCTGGTCTACGGATCAGAGGCTATCCTCCCCACCGATGTGGCCTTTGGCGCCCCTCGCATCCAGCACTTCGATGAAGGAGAAGTAGAGCAAACGCGCTGCCTCGACCTCGACAGCATCGAGGAACACCGTGTGGCTGCGCTCATGCGCCACACTCGCCACGAGCAGCAGCTACGTCGCTATCACGATCACAATGTGCGCCAATGTTCCTTCAATGTTGGCGACCTAGTCTTGCGGCGTATCCAGAACACCAAGGATATGCACAAACTCTCTGCACCTTGGGAAGGCCCCTTCATAGTTAAGGAGGTCATTGGACCGGTGACCTATCGCCTCCAATGGGCTGATGGCCAGGGTGTGCCTAACCCCTGAAACATCGAGCACTTGCATCGCTTCTATCCATAGGAGCCTTGTATCACAATAAAGCTATGTACTCTATCCTTTGCAATTCCATATAAAAATAAAGATTTCCCTTTCAACCTGCTTGTTTTCTGTGTACCCCTTCCCTTCGACACGCTCGGGGGCTTGGTTTAAACCAGACCCTTCACGCTCGGGGGCTTGGCTCTAAGCTCGGCCCTTCACGCTCGAGGGCTTGGCTTTGCCAATCTAAGGGTCGCTCGACCTGGGGTTTCCACCTCTCCCTTTACAAGTGTTCCCTTACCACAGCTTCTTATGCATTTTACAAGTATTTCTAGGTCGTGGGGTTGCTTGACCTTGGGTTCCCGACCCCCTCTGCATGCCGACCGCACCTAAGCCTCCAACGTCGAGCCATGTGGTCAGCAAGCCGTTCCTCCATTGAGTTGGGTTAGCGGAGGAAAAGGGGTCTCGCAACTTCGTTACCTTTATGTTCTTATAAAGAGTATATAAAGTCAAATAAGGGATCACGTGACATGCCTTTTTCATTCATGCAAAGTTTATATTACATCAAAAGGGTCCGCGTACCACTGTTACTAACAGTTTTCCAGTTCTGAGCTACTCCTACAGGTTTATCTTCTTCATAACCTCCTCCGCGGCGACCTGAATCTCTTCACTGGCGACCAGCTGCGACAAGGCGAGCTCCTCCTTGACCTTCTCTAGGTCGAACGACAGCTCATGATGTTTCACTGTGGCCAGTGCCGTAGCTGCAGCAAGCTTGCCGCTGTCTACTAGCAAGGTCTTTATGCGATCCTCCACGTCCTCCAACCGCGTGACGAGCTCTTGTGGTCCACCCTCGACCTTCGGGGCGTAGACATCCACAAGATACTCGGCGGCCTCCTTGAGGTCGTCCAATTCCTTCTCAAGATCTGCAGTCATCTCTTGATGATCAATAAGGGTTTGCATCGCCCGCCCAAGGTCGATCTCTAGATCCCTGCGCACCCCAAATTTATAAGCAGCTTTACGGGTGAAGTAAGACTCACTCATGACGACCTCCTGGTGCTTCTCCTTGAGGATCTTCACCGGCTCCTTCGACTCCTTGAGATCCTTCTTCAAGGCAGTCTCTCTCTTCTTGGCCTCTACAAGCGCCGAGGTTAAGAACGTGTCACCACGACGGTCAAGCATAAAAGACCAAAAAGGCGTCTCTCGACGTACCTGCGGCGGCGTTCTTCAGACCGTCCTCCGCTTCCTTCGCCTTCAGCTTTGCAGCTTCAAGCTCCCGCTTCAAGGCCTCGACAGCCTGGTCCTTTAAGATCACCTCGTCCTTGAGGCTCCTTATTTCCTTCGCGGCCTCCACCTTGGCCTAAAGCACGGCCTCCCGGGCCGTTACCAGCTCCGCGTGAAGATTGGCGCCCTCCTTTAGCAGGGTCGCCCTTTTCTGTGCGCGCTCAGCAAGAGTCTGCAACAACACATCGAGATCGTTAAAACATTGCGTTCGGACGAACCCAAGATGCAGCCCCAACGGTAATGCAAACTTACCCCGAGCGTCCTGCCGATGGTCGCCTGTGCCGCCTTGAATTCATCAAGATCCTTGGCATCAACCCAGACGTCGTCCTCCCAAAGAGTACCTTCATAGAGGCAGGGTTCCTGTTCGGCTTCCCCACTTCCATCTCTGGCTACTGCCCACCGCGTCCCCAGCAGACTTAACTCAGGCGGGTCTTGCTGGCGCGAGCCCTCCTGCTGCTGCGAGCTTTCAGCAGCGACCTTGGCTGCCACCGACGGTGTTGTCCCCACGGTCTGAGGGACCTCGCTGGTGACATTCCCGCCTGAGGTCGCCGGCGACTGCCCCACTGGCACCTTCACAACCTTCCGCTCGAAGGCCTCTTGCCCCGAGGCATTCTTGCTGCTTCCTGATGCAGCAGGAGCCCCACTGCCCAAAGTACACAAATCTCGTCAGCACCGGCACACTCAACAAATGACATAGATGAAGCAAAGCATACAATCAAGCTCTGTAACATACCTGCTGTCGGCCTTCAACTTCACCGACATTGGCCTAGGTGGCGCCCACCTTGGCTTCTTCCGCGACCCCTGGTCGCTCACGCCTCCTGCACTTGACTTCGGCTGTTGCTCACTCACAACACCGAGCGTGGTGCCTCCCCCTGCCACGGCCGCTATGTCGCCCGATCCTGTGGCGACGTCGTGCGACCGCGCATAGTCCTGCTCCTCAAAAATGACGTCAGTGGTAGTCGTTGCCGTCTCTGACGAGGCACTAACGTCCTTCCTCTTCCTCTTCTTCTTCTCCGCCCCGATGGTGGCGGAGATGATCTTGACACCCTTGTGCGCCGGGATCTTGGCGGTGGCCTGCTGCGTACGCCGAGTCGTCGGCACAGGGCTCACCACAGGCGGATCCTCATCATCGCTACCCCCCACCGATGAGTCGGAGAGGTAGTTCTCCAACAATTCTGGCGGTGGAGCAATCACGTCCTCCGCTGCCTGGACCTTGAAGCTGCGCTCCCCCTCGTCCGCGAGGGGAGCCGGACACCAGAACAAACCTTCACGACCCTACAAATCAGTCGACCTTCGGTTCAGAACAAGGGAAATGCAACAATAATAGAGAAATCAATGTCGATCAGCGACATACCACGTCTGCGGGCCGTGTGAGGGAGAATGCCTTGGGGCATGTCCGGTTCTGGATCACCCCGTTGAAGAGCTCCCTCACCCGCACCACCATCTCCTGCTTGGAGACCTTCCGCTGCTGTACGCGGGTCGGGTCGGTCTACCCCCAGTACTCGTAGGCCGGGTGCACCCGATCTTGGATCGGTTGCAGTAGCCTCCGGCTGAAACTAATGGCCACCGCTCTGTCGGTCAGCCCTTCTTCCTTCCGTTGCTTGAGGTCCTCCAGCAGCAGCTTGACGGCGTCCATCTCCCGCGACGTTAGCTGGTTGGACCACTCTGGCACCAGGACTAGTGCGAGCCCGGACCTGGTCGGCAGTGCTGGTTTGGGGTTGTCGACGTAGAACCAGCCCCGCCTCCAGCCTTGGGTATTGTCCGGCAACTCCATGTCGATGTACACCATCTTCATGTGGCGGCGTAGCACGAAGCCGACTGCGCCGACGACGCCATTCTTCCCCATCTTCTTCACCTCGAAGAAATACCGCCACAGGTCGAAATGTGGCGGTATCCCCAGGTATGCCTCGCACAGGTGGATGAACGAGGATACCGTGGTGATGGCGTTGGGGACGAGATGCACCAGGTCGATGCGGTAGAAGTGGAGAAGCCCGCGGAAGAAGTCACCCGCCGGAACTCCGAAGCCGCGCTCGACATACGTGACGAAGGCGACGGTCTCCCCAGTTCCCTCAGAGGGGAACGCTTCACCGGCGGTGGGCCTCCACCCCACCTGCTCCCTGGGCTTCAGTAGCCCGCGCTCCACCAGCTCCTTGAGCTGCGCCTCCGTCACCGTCGAGTGCTCCCACACCTTCTCCGGGGCCGTCGCAAGCTCTAGGGCCATTTCCTCTTCCTCAAAATCGGTGGATTTAGCTCTAAATACCACCAGAGATTTTTGGCGCATACGGCAGCGTTGGGCGCGGCGGAGCTAAGCACGGTGACGCCGACGATTTTATGCGCTAAAGCTTCTGGCGGCGGATTGGAAACCCTAGCTGCTGTGGGGAATGGAAGCGAGTGGGGTCCTCGACCCTCAGCTCGGCCTTTTATAACTAGGCCATCACAGTGCGGTGGGCCGCGGCGCCCCAAACGTCACCTCGTTTTCACCGACATCACCGCCGAGCCAACAGATCCATTGCTTAATGGCTCTTTCGGCCTAACGGCTACAGGCAGTTACGGCTCGAGCCGTGCGGGAATCCATGCCCGTTGTTTTTTTGCCCAACGGCCCGGTGTCCATGGACTCGCTATGCCTTATTTCAAGCCCCCCCCCCATTTTTTATTTTCTTCAAGGTCTCCTGGCCTCTGACGACCTCCGGGTCTATGATAACACCTTCTCAAGGTCGACAGGTACTACCGCTTGGTAGGTCGCCTTAGCTTTCATTAGCGAGTTCACATCCCTAACTCCTAGATCCTGCTACCTACTAAATTGCTGCCTTCGTGGCTGGTTTACACCGACGGCCCCGTGCTTAAAGGCTCCACTGCCCGTTGGTAACCTCCGGGTCAAGTAGCACCTCCTTGAGGTCGCTAAGGTCCTGCTACCTACTAAACTGCCTTAATGGCTAATACCGACGGCCCTGTGCTTAATGGCTCCACTGCCCGTTGGCGACCTTTTGGTCAAGTAGCACTTCCCCGAGGTTGCTAAAGCCCTGCTGCCTTCTAGGTCGTTCCAGACCTCGAATTTTAAAGGTTGACTACCTGTGTTGTGTCACTGCACAACGGCCGTGCCGACCCAGGTCGACACGGACCCCTTGTCTCTACGGAAGGCCTCCTGAAGGCCGGCGTGCTATTACAACCCCGCTGGGACCTTGGTATCCATACCATTGCAGCCCGGGCGCCCCTACAAATTACTAAAGCCATGACACTGCTCATGCAAATCTATATTTACAGCTTCATAAGCTACAAAGAGTTTGGCCCTTGGCCAAATTATAAGATACAAAGATCTTACAGGTCCTGAATCACCTTCCAAAGTGCTTACGACTCAGTCTACACTAATAAGGCTTGTCGCAAGCTTTCTTCTGACTTCAGGGCCTACTCGACGACCTCTACAGCCACTGTGGAGGCAGCTGCCACACAACCACCTCTACTCACGCACCAACCGGTCTCCTGCAGTGCCCAGCATCAAGTCTGAGCTTCGCCGCACGATTGCAGAAGGTCCGAGCTTTAACACCAACCTCACCGGGTGGAGCGCGGTGCTCACCAGCATCAAATCAGGCCTGAAAGTGTGAGGGCTGATGATGCAACTGCTACTTCATACTCCTTCCGGGCTCCTCGGTGAGGCTGGGAGAAGAGGCCAATCGAGTCCTTCGAGCCTCGCAAGCATTCTTCTAGCTCCAAGCATGAACTACATCACCTCTACACTCTGGTGGGCGGACACAAGCCCACGGCGTGGCAATATTACTACATTGGGTCATCTTGGATCTCCTCTGAAGATTGGTGTGGTTTGCTTCAAACCTTGGGCACCTATTCATACCACCAAGCATATGCAATCCAGTCTCAGTCGCCAGGACAACTTGCGTGGCGTCCTTATCCTCGAAGGCATTGTACCCTCGTGGAGCACGAGGTTACTGTTCGCCTGTGAAAAGGCATCGACGCGCCTGACTCCTACCTGACTGCACACTGAGGCACTTTTGTCTTTTGCTGGTGGCAGTAACCTGTGCTTCATGAGTATGCTGGCTCGTGACCGTACAGTGCACTTGTGACTCTGGTTACAACAGACCTGTCGCCTGCTACTCTCTGCAAAGATTCTGGAGCTCTTGTCCTCTAGCGTCGACCCAACAAGAGCATCTGTTTCCTAAGCAGAAGGTCATAGGTTCGGCTCATTCTTCTTCTTCTTCTTTAGAGCATCAAACCGGCCATACTGGTCACTTTACTGCTTGGGGGCTACTACACTAGTGCGTCTTCGACGCCCTATTTTCTTTGGGTCGCCTCGACCTAATGGAAGCCTGCTTCCATCACATCTCGGCTCGACCTACCCATGGTCGGCTTGTTGACCTTTCTGAAGGTCGTGGCTGCTCCTACAACATGCTTGATTCAGGTCAGCTCGGCGGTTCTGCAAGATCTACGCCTCATCTTCACTTCGACCCCATGGTCCTTCGACCCTGAAGCTCGACGCTCAACTTCGTGCGCGCATCAGAGGGGTTTCTTTTCTTTTTGATCCTCGTGCACCCTTCACAACCTCGACGGTGCCGCGCCTCTGCTGCTCTTTGACACGACCCTGCCTCGGACGCTATGCCTACACGTCGATCGGGGGCTTGAGAGACATGGGTACCCATGGGTCCCCACCAGCCAGGGTCCCAGGGGCCCCTGACAAGTGGGCCTGACCTACCAGAAGACCCGCCGACCTGACAAGTGGGCCCAGCGACCTGATCAGGATCCCAGAAGACCCACGAAGCCTTGGCGTGCAAGTCAAGACACGGTGACCTGGCACGCCGCCGCCTGTAGACTCCGCGTATCGCGGGACGTTCCTTGTAATTCGGGAGATAAGCCTCCCACAGTTGTAACCGACCCCGACACGGGTCAACCGACCTTGCAAGGAAACCCTAGCATGTCCTCCCCATATAAGGCGGCCTAGGGCTCCATGCATGGGACTCATCTTCAACCTCCCGCATAATCCACCACAACAGGACGTAGGGTTTTACTCTCCGGAGGCCTGAACCAGTATAAACCCTTGTCTCCTTGTTCTTCGCCGCCATACTCACCTAGCTCCGTGTGCATCCCCTGCATAACCACCTACACTCTTAGGTCCTGATCCTCCATTAACCTGCAAACCTCTAGGGCAACCCCCTAGCGGATCTGTCCAGGTCTCACCCCCTGACAGTCCCTAGCATGGAAATATTACTACACAGATTCGCCATGTCTCTCCTTTGAAGTCTGGGTGGTTTGCTTCAAGGTATGGGTACCTATTTATACCCCCAGCACCTACCCTTTGATCTTATCCGCAAGCCAACTTGCGCGGTGTCCTTATCCTTAAGACTACTGTACCCTCGTGGGGCATGAGGTCACTGTTTGGCAGTGGGAGGCATTGGTGCGCCTTTCCCCTACCTGACTGTATTCTGGTGCATTTTTGTCTCTTGCGGGTGATCGCAACCTGTGCTTCGCTTGGGAGCCGGCCCGTGACCGTACAAGGTGCCCATGACTCAGGTCATGTCAGCCCTGGTGTCTGGTGACTTCCACGAGATTTTGGAGTGCTTGTCCTATTGGATTGGTTCCACAGAGCACAGTTCTGTTCCCTGAGCAGAAGGCCATAGGTTTGGTTATTTATTTCTTCTTCTTCGGAGCATCAAACCGGCCATTCTGGCCGCTTTACTACTCGAGGGCTACTACACTAGTGCGTCTTGCGACGCCCTATTTTCCCAGGTCGCCTTGACCTAATGGAAGCCTGCTTCCACTACTTCTTTGCTCGACCTACCTGCGGTGGGCATGGCGACCTTTCTGAATGTCGCGGCAGTTACTTCGTTACACCTAACACAAGTCAGGTCGGCAGTTCTTCAAGGTCGACGCCTTGTCTTCACTTCGACCTTCTGGCCCTTCGTCCCAGGAGCTCAATGTTTAACTTCGTGCGCGCATCAGAGCGGTTTTTCTTTTTTGGATCCCCGTCCACCCTTCGACCTCAATGGTGCCGCACCTTCGCTACTCTTCGACACAACTTCACCTCGGCCGCTACGCCTACACGTCGATCGGGGCTTGAGAGACATGGGTACCCATGGGTCCCCACCGGCCAGAGTCCTAGAGGTCACTGACAAGTGGGCCCGACCTTCTAGAAGCCCCGCCAACCTGCAAGGTGGGCTCAGCGACCTTATCCGTGACCTCGACGACTCCGGGCGACCTCATCCATATCCCGGAAGACCCGCAGAACTTGGCGTGCAAGTCAACGCAGTAGGATGTCTTCCCAGATACTCCTTGTAACCCGGAAGAATATCTTCCCAGATTGTAACCGACCTAGTTACGAGTCCACCGACCTTGAACGGGAACCCTACTCCGTCCTCCACATATAAGGCGGCCTAGGGCTCCATTCAAGGGGACATCTTCATCCTCTCGCATAACCCACCACCACAACTGGACGTAGGGTTTTACTCTCCAGAGGCCTGAACCAGTCTAAACCCTTATCTCCCCATGTTCATCACCATACTCGCCTAGTTCTGAGTTCACCACGTGGACTACCACCTACGCTCTTAGTTCCCGATCCTCTCTATTAACCTGCAAACTGCTTGGGTAGCCCCCTTGCAGATCTGTCCAGGTCTCACCCCCTGACACACACCTTCCCAGCTCGCCACCGCCTCAGCATTGGGCCGTCGTCGCTGGGAAATCAAGCTCCGGCGGGCGCCGCCTCGGTGCTCCGCCGCGGGGGCTCGCCGGCGATTCCGCCGGCTAAGCTTTCTTCACCAGTGACGCAGGTGAGTAGCCCTAAAGGCTTCAAGCCACTCGTCCGCCCCGCTCCGGCTCTCCTCCGGCCGCCGGAGATCACCCCTGCGCTGACAAGGACTGAAGTGTAACGATTGCATTTTTTTCCGGGTCTTTTTCGTAAAGCGAGGGCATATGTGTAAATTCTGAAAAATAATACAAGGGGCTGGCTGTAAAGTTCGTTTAGGGTTTTAGCTGAAACTTAGAGATTGTGTTAAAAATCGTAGAAAATTCAGAAAAATGTAAATCCAATTGTTTTGGATTCTTTGTGAGCAGATCTACAATTTCTAGAAAAGTTGTATAGAGTTTTTCTGGATAGTTTTGAAATGTAAATTCAAACTCAGTTTGAGGTACTTTTATTGTAATTCAAAATGTTCTCATGCAATGAATGTGAAATTTGGATATGTTATTTTGTGAGCCATGTTCAGATCTGTGACCAAGTTTCACACATGTTTGTTGTGCAGATTTAGAGTTATGATTTTTGGAAACTTTATGTAGATTAAGCTTAATGCTTTTTATAGTCCCCTCAAGAAATAACTTCTTTAAGAACCTATGCACCCACGGTCTTTGTCATGATGTTAAGCACCTCTGGAAAAATAATGGTGATTTTAGGAGCTGGTTTGAATGGTGTTTTGGATTTACACTTGTGAAGGATGTTAAATGAATAACTTGAAAAATATGATAGATCCACTTATGTATGTTGGTCAGTAGATTAGATTTGTCATGAATGACCCGTAGTAAAAATTTGAGGTCAAAAATATAAGTAAATCTTTTTGTAGGATTTAATGAAGTTAAACTAGGCTAAACTTGTTTTTTATTTAAATTAATTTATATATGTTCTGGAGCTGAAATTTGGTGTTTAAGCTTTTCTTAGTCATATTCTGATGTGTGAAAATTTTCATACTAGTTGGAGCTATATTTTAATTAATTTGACTTATGGACGAATGGCTAGTTAAAAATTGAATAAATAGATTTATATTTATTATTTAAATTCAAAGAAGATAGTTATGTTTAGTTTCTGTTTGAAATAATTTTAAACACACCCCCTACTATTTGGTGAAGATTCTTAACTTAATTTGCTTAAATATGCACACAATCACCATCAAAGTTATAATTAGTCCATCATCACTCACCCCCTACTTTTAATGAAGTTTAGTAAGTTAAGTTGCTTAGATATGCACACAATCACCATCAAAATATTAGTTAGTTCACCCTCATCACACCCTAATACTTTTTGTGAGTTTTCTAGATGGTTTAGATGAATGTGGCCAACAATAGTTGGGTTTAGTGGTAATTCTCCCACCTTCACCATAAAACTAATGCATATGCATGAACGTGTACATTTACCCGACTGAACGTATACTCTCACCCAGGAGGAGGAGGGATCAGCTAGTGGAGAGGTGAATCACACTGTCGTGCAGCAAGACCTGGACCAAAGTCCAAAAGAGCCCAAGGCTAGTGCTGAGTTAGAGGAAGGCAAGCACCGGAGTTGCATCTAACCCTTTTTCTAAACTCATATTTCATTTTCAGTATGTATGTTTACTTTGTGCATTTAAGTTTCAGGAGTTGTTTTGAAACCTAGATGCATGATCCTTAGGACTCCTATGCTCTTTTACTAGTATGTTAGGATGCTAGTGCCATGCTCTAAGGATACGGTACAAGTCGACTAATGACTCATTGCTCGCGAGATATAGGATGCTTATGTTGGAATCATAAGTTGGTTAAATTGACTCGCTCATGTGGTAAGAGCAATGGGTTCGGTCTCGACCGAGTAGCATGGTGTTGGTCTAAGCTATTGAACGTACCAAGTGCTTGTCGGGAATAGGACCGGTAAGCCTAGTACCTAGTGAACCAGTGCGGGGACTTTATCGCTACAATCTTGAGATGCGTCTCCCGGTTTGATTCCGGTAGTGCAAGTGTGAGTATGGACATGCCGTGTGAGGGCGTTCCAGTAACCTTGTACTTAGGACTGTGGCGCCTGTCCCCAATCTGGGGAGTGACGGGAACCGCCTGGTCGGGGTAGACCCCGTATTTGTTTTTCTTTGGATTCTTTGGGGTCTACCTTCTTCCGTGTATCTTAGGTTTACCTTGCAAGGATATAAATCGATCGATCGTCAGTCACTCACCGTTATCTGAGTCGGCTTGACCACTGGCTACCCCATGTTTAATTATGAAACATTTTGGATTAATGTTGTTGATTGATTAATCTTGTTTGCACAAACATGCTTGTTTAGTTAGGTGCTTACCTAGAATGGTTAACATATTAGAACTTGAGCTAAAAATGGAAAGTAAAGATCAACTCTTAGACGCTTTTGGCAAAACAAACCCACCAGCCAAAGAGCCTTGCATGTCTAGTTGTATTTTTATTTTTGTCGGGTCAGTCTTGCTGAGTATTAGCATACTCAGCCTTGCTTAATTTGTGGTTTTCAAGTAACCCCATCTGGCCTGGTGCTATTCCAGATGGATGGGAGATTGAATGGGAGAATGACGATGAGGAATGATATACTTGGATGGCCTCCCATGTGTATCACACGTTTTAGTTTAATTTCTACTATTTAAACTCTGCATCACCTTTACTTTATGTATGAAAAACCTGGTCTGTAATATTATGTACTTGTGAACTTTTATGTAATATCAAACTTGTACTCTGGTCCCACCTTCGTGTGGGCTTAGCGCATATTCTCGATCCTGTATAAGTGATTCACCGGGCATGACCCGGTAGAGGTGACAAAATACATCTGTGTAGGGATGAAAACTGATCGGATACGGACGGATACTACAGATACAGATACAAATAGTTTTTCTTTCTCGGACTGAATTGTCGGATCGAATACGGATACGGACAATATATTTTTTGTCGAATAGTGATATTCATCATATTTGGATCATAGAAATTCAACTTTGAATTTCCAGATACTAATGCGGTACGGATAGTTACGGATATTAATTGTCCGGATTCGAATACGGTCTTATCATTTGAGTGTCTGAACCTTTCGGTCGGTCGGTCGGACGGATAATATCCGTACCACTTTCATCCCTACATCTGTGTTATCGCTTTTGAGCCAAGTGGACCGACTTAGGTGATAATATGGATTTATTTTGGGCGGTTCTGTCACAGCAACGGCGTCCTCCAATGTACGGCAACGCTTACAATCAATCAACACAACAACTAGATATAGGGTTTTACTCTCCGGAGGCCTGAACCAGTATAAACTCGTCGTATCCCTTGTGTTCCGTGTGCTACAACTAGCACAACCATCGAGTTCTTAGTTCCCGATCTCCTTCACCGAACAAGCAAACCACTGGGGTTGACCCCCCTGTGGACTGCTTAGATCTAAACCTCTGACAGTTGGCGCGCCAGGTAAGGGAAGATCCGGAGCTCTTCGTGCAACTCGATGGCGTCATCTCATGGCGTCGTCTTCCCCGCAAGCATGGCAAACTTCCTCGCCAATCCCGACGACATCAGCTTCAACTCTATGCCGTTGGATCTCGCTGCTCCAGCCACCAGCCAAGTCGTCATCGACAACACCATGGCTACCCCCATCCAACATACCGAATCCGATCTACCGGTGGAAACCCATCCACCCACACCTCTTGATCTGGTCGCGGGGTTCGACTATGTCGCAAGCATGCTTGCAGACACCATTAAGATCTGCGAAAGCATCAAGCGCTCTAGCAAGCCCAAGGCATCCTCGTCCCGTATGCCCTTCGACCTGCGGAACACAACCCGTGTCGTCTCCGACCACACGAAGAAGCAGATCCAGATCCAATCTGGGTCAAGCACCTCCACCTCGCAATCCCTGGCCCGCGGAACTCGCAGGGACCTCCCAGACGGTCCTTGTCCCATCCACAAGAAGGTAAAACACACTATTCGCCAGTGCTGTGCGTTGAAGAAGCTTCATCAACCTACTCCTCATGTAGCGGCCCAAGGTCACCAGATTCATCATACCCCGCAGTCTCCGGACTACGGCGAGTTTCAAGTCGCATGCGTCATCCTCACGCCCAACAACTATGGTGATGAGGTCTGTGCACTCCACGGTCTCCCAGATCGTGAAATTCTCATGGTCTCCGTTGACGTACCTCACAAGCCGGCGAGACTGAAGCTCAACGGCTAGAATGGGAAGCTGACAACGCTGCTCGAGCTCAACGCCGCCAAGCAAAAGCAGATCAAGCTGCTTAGGCTGTAGCGGCTCAGGTCAACGCGGCAGCTCAGGTCAACGCTCAAGTAAACAACAACGCCTAGGGCCCATCCCCAGGGAGTCAGGCAGCGACACAACAACAACGCCAAGACGATCCACCACGACGTCGCCTACGTGCCAGAGACCTCCAGAGGGATTTCGAAGACACCGGGCACGAGGTATACAACTCTCCTCAAGCCAACCTAGGTGCTACCCTGGTAGAAGTTTGTCTATTACTAGACACTCCAGCAGTGCGTCAAGCTCTTGCTCACATCCGAATCGCTACGGCCCAAGTGGAAGAACTGCTAGTGGATTTTACTCTCTGTAAATTTGATAGTTAGAACAACCCACATGCTCTAATTGTTAAAAGATATTGCCTTTCCTTTTGAAATCATTTTCAGGTTTGTGTACATTTGTTGGATAGAGATGACACGTGATAGCTGCAGAGTTGCTACACTATGACAAGAATTATAACCTTGCCCCGTTCAAGGTTGATATGAATTTATCTACTGAAGTAATGTGTTTTAGAAGTGAGCTAAAATTTGGGTAGGAAGCAAGGACGGATCTGACGGTGGGGCGGGTGGGGCTCAAGCCCCTCTTACTGCCAGAAACTCCATTGAAAGCTGAGGGAATAAGGAAGAAGAGGAGGAGGAAAAAAGAGGAGAGAGGAAGAAGAAGGGGAGGCTGGAGGAAGAAGAAGGGGAACGAGCCCCTCCATCCCACCATTCCTGCCTTCATCCCTGGTAGGAAGTCTTTTTGCTTGGAAGAGATAAGGATATATATCTGAATATTGATCATGACCACGTGCAATATGCCGGTTCAAGTCAACAAGCGCCACCACTATATGTTTCTCAATTGTGTGCTCAGAGAGGTAAAATTCATTATTACTTGCTATATTATTTTTTTGTTATGATTTCAACTTAATTCATATGTTGCAGTGTGGATTAGGAGGACTCGCTATTGACTTAAATGGAGAAGTTATAGGGATGGTTAATAGTCCACACACAGGATTTATTCCTTTTGCAACTATACTCAAATGCATACATATGTGGAAGAAATTCAAGTAAGCTGCTCTTTTGTTTCTACCATTGTATAATGTTTACTCAAATGCATATATTTAATTCAAAACCTAACATTTGCTTCGATTCCATAGTTCACAATTTTTTTATGATATATGAGATTACAAAGTCAGTATACTTTATGACAAAAGGATTAAGGATATGATTACTATATCTAGCAAATGTACAAAAGATAATGTCTTAGCCACCCCAACCTTAGCCATTTTATGTCTTCCCAAGCCACCCCTTTGGAGAAGACACTCTAGTTGGTCCATGCTTAAATGACTTATGATAACTCAATTCCATTTAATAGAACTAGATTGTTTATAAATAGTTGCGTTCTGATGTTTAACTTAAGTATTTTAGGCAAATTTCATTTAATGGAAATATATTTTTATTAGTCATGTTCTTATGTCTATATCTTCTCATGTCTGATAATTTTTTTATTTGTTATAGACTTATAGTTGTATCCCTCGGCTGCATATTAGCATGAAACTTTCGGCAATCAAATTTCTGGATCCTATTCAGATAGAGGCAATCTCTCGGATGTGTAACATTAATGAGGGTTTGATTGTTTAACATGTACAAGTTCTTACTGCTTATTCTGTTGAACATGTCCTTTTGATGTAATCTTTTTTTACTGGTGCACATTATCAAAGTGATTTATTGCCAAAGTAAACCACATGTGTCTGAAGGGTCAAGTGCTGAGAGGCAAGGAATTAGGACTGGTGATATCCTTCAATGTTGGAATGGAGTGTATATTTCTACCATAGTTAAAGGTAGGTGGAGCAACAATTTATTATGTTTCCTTTAAGTGAACAGAAAGAATAACCACGTGCCACTAACAAAGCATACATAAAAGGGATAAAAAAGAAGATATTAGCAATTGTAAATATTGATGAAGATGTTTATTTGTGGTGGATAGACATTATGTTTCACGCATCTGCAATTCTTGTTGTTATTGTCAATTGGAGAACCACCTATTGAAAATAGGTGAGGAGCATTTGGAGAAAGGAAACAAGCAGATAGATTCCAACGTGGAAGTTGAAGTAAGTTAAGTTAATACAATTTTTTTTGCTTTAATTGTGATTTAACCTGCTATTTGTTACAAAACATTTCTTCGAGCAATGATGTCACATAGAGGCTCAAACATCCAACTATAAGACTAGTAGGAGTATTTGCATGATTAAAAACTAAAAACATTCAAAATTTGTTCCTATTTGTTTATCTGTATAACACCATTTTTGAATGTGAGACAACCGATAGACCTAAATAACATTAATTTATATTTTCAAGGTAAACTAGGTAGTAATCACATGAATGAAAACAAAAAAGATTTAGGCTTCATAATATATAGTAGAATTTTTTTGGTTGCTCTTCTACTTTGTGAATAACAAGGATTTCATGTACTAAAGTTGTGTTTTACATTTGAGAATTCTGTTGTTTCTAAGTGTTCCAAGAGAATCCTCTCTTTTATCTATATAAGACTAAAATATTGATAATTGCTATAAAGAAATATATTATTTTAACTAGCAGGTTGGTATATTTCAAACACGCAATGGGTTGGATTGCACTAAAAAGCTTGCAGTAAAAGTATATGATGAGATAGAAGTGGTTCCAAGAGGTATGCATTTTTATTTTTTAAAGTTTGCAGATTATGCATTTTTATGGTTGGTGTTGATACACTGTAGGACTTTCCAAGCATTTATTTGTGAAGTTGCACTTGTGAAAATGTTACTTGCAGATACTTATTTGTTTCTTGTCATAAATAATGGTGTACTTAGTTGTTTCTCTTCATTAACAATGGTATTTCTATTTTGTAGGAACATATCATGTCTTTGCTGGAATGATTAATGATTAAATATGTAAAAATAATAATTGCTGATGCAAATTGTGCAAATAAATTGGTTTGATATAAATACGTGTAGAGTTTATAAATTCTTTGAAGCAAATTATCTCATCAAGAAATAAAGTAACTGCAAAAACAAATTGTCAATGTAGCACTTCTCAAGTTTGATCTCTTAGATGGATATGAGTTGCTTTTAAGATTTACTACTGTTGGTTTGAAGATTTAAGAAAATTTTGCTGGTTTAAAAGTGTTAATGAAAATATGTTGCTTTGAAGTTTTAAGCTCTTAGATGAATATGTGTTTACAAACTAGATTCAATGGTGTGTTTGTTCTACAACTTTTATAGCAGTTTGTATATTTAACATATATAATTAGAATATATAGGGGAAGTATTCTAGAAAAGTCTTGAGTGTTTGTTGGAGTTGTATCATATTGTTAGAGCTGCTAGAGTGCAGCACTGAACTACTTTGGAAAGGAATGCATGCGCTTATCATGTCAATAGTATTATTTTGTAAATGCGTCAGTAGCTGGCAATGAATTGTTTTTATGTACAAAGGAAGGAGGCATGATTGAATTGTGGCCTTTTTCTGAGTATGTAAGGACTGTTATGGTAATCTATCTCTTTGATTTTTCTCAAAAAAAAATATATGTTTGATGTGTCTATTATGACCCAGCAATAATAGTTTTTCTTTACTGTATGTAAATATTTTGTCCTTTACTTGAATGGAGAAGATTGTAGAACATAACATGTCGACAAATGTAGATTGTTCCTTTAGGAAAAAGCTACCTCAACTCATAAAATATTAGGGTTAGGTATCGTAGTACTATCAAACTAGGAATTATTGCAAGCTGTTGACTGTAGACTGTTGCAACTTGCAATGCTCTAACGTGACTTGTAGTGCTATGAGTTTTTACGGTATCTATCTTGCTTTTTTTCTCGCTACTGGTTTACTCGGAAGTCGAAATGATTAGTTATTCACTTCTATATTCTGCGCATGTGAGTGTTTATATGCAACTAAATTTTGGGAGGGCTCCAGCTTCATGAAATATCAATTCAGCACGCGACCGCTACGACTGTTTCCAGCGCTCGACACGGACAGCCCTAGCAAGGCATCAATCATCCCAGCCACCTTCTCTTTTCACGTGCACAAGTCCTACGAAATATTAATTCACCCAGCAACCCGCACAGCGAACGGTGGAGAATCTGCTTTTTTTTCCTTTTTTTTCTTTTTCTTTTCTTTGTATCTATTCATAAAACATTTCTGAGTTGAAAAGTTATATATAAAACATTTCTTATTTTCGCATGAGCTATTATTGAACAAGTTATATGTACAAGTTTTCTTCTGTAGTGTAAATTATATATATAACTTTTTAGTGAAAAAGTTATACGTATAGATTTGTTTATGTAGTATAACATATATATATATATGTATGTATGTATATATATATTTGGAAAAGTTATATGTATAAGTTTGCTTTTGTATTATAATTTATATATATAAGTTTTGCTTCTCTCGTACAAGTTATATACATATCTTTTCACTTAGGAAAAAATTATATGCATAAGTTTTACTTTTCGATAAAGTTATTCACACAAGTTATAGATAAAACTTTTTTATTTAAATAAGTTATATATATATAGTTATTCCATACCTAGAGTATGAAATAGTTATTCCGTACCCGAGCCACTCAGCATCCCGCCCGACTGGCCGGCGCGTGCCATCTCGCACGCACCTCACAGTTTTCCTTTGCTCCTGGGCCGACACCCGCCAGCGGCCTGGTTTTTTTTCTCGGTGGACTCCATGTTGACTGGTTGCCGAACGTGGCAGGTAAGGGCATACTCCTACGGTGGGACCCAGTTTCTACCGTGGCTGTGGTTTTAGTGATTTGTTATTTCAATGGCCCTGTTATGTGACACGAGCTACATCTTATTCGTTTTGATTTTTAATCTGACACTTTAGTACAATATTTTATTATTTACAATCTAAGATTTTGCAACAAAATACATCTACCTCCCGTTGAGAATGTGAGAGACATGGGTACTCATGGGTCCCCACCGACCAGGGTCTCAGCCGTCCCTGATAGTTGGGTCCGACCTACTAGAAGACCCGCCGACCTGTCAGTGGGCCCTGGCCGACTTGACGAGTGGGCCCAAGAACATGAAGACAGCTTGGAGTACCAGACAAGACAGTCCAGCTCGGATAAGCTTTCCCTGTTGTAACCAACTAGGATAGATGAAAACTGACGAAGTCATAGACCAGGGCCCACCAGGACCTTAAAAAACGCAGTATGGACCAACAAACAATGTACTTAGTGGCTGGTACGACGAGTATTAAGCCCCCGAGTACCTGAAGGTCCGTACGACTTGTTTCCGTCATGGGCCGAAAGACAGACGGCCCGCGGTCGCCGGGGCCCTTTCTCCGAGTACATGGCGGTCCGCACGACGGGTCTTCACCTCCGTCTCCGACTACTCGCTCGTACGAGTAGTTACCGCCTCCTCCTCCGACTACTCGTTCGCACGAGTAGTTTCCGTCATCGACCAGCGCGGGCGTCGCGTGGAAGGCAAAGGAGGCGCGGGCCCCCTCCCGTTGAGATCCCAGGATCTCCGCGCGTGTTCTCCCACGCACCGCCACGCGCCCGGGCCTGGCTGATTCGGTGTCAGGGGGCGGATCCGTCCACCTTGCCACGAACGGCACAGTGTCCGTCGTACCACGAACGGCGTAAGATGTGCTGAGCCACGAACGGCATAGTGCACGCTACGCCCTAAGCATCGGAAGGCAGGACAGCGAGACTTGCGATGCAGCACAGCAAAATGGCTTCAAGTCCACATCAAACAGGACACTTGCATGTCAAAGGTGGGGCCCACGACATGCAACAAGGAGGCCACCTCTCACCACTTGAGTGCGCATGCATGCAGGCAGGCAAGGGGTGGGACTTTTTCTCCCCCCTCCCGGTGTCTCTCTCTCTGAGTTTGCTTGGCTTGTACTCCACCTCTCTCTCTCTCTGAGTTTGCTTGGCTTGTACTCCACCTCTTTCTCTCTCCCTCTTGACTGCCTTCACCTGTAAGCCTTCTCTTGACTTATAAAAGAGAAGGCACGGAGGGAGCAGAGGGGACTCCTTTTTTTACTTCTTCCTTCTCCTCTCCGGAGCACTTCTCTCTTTGTTCTTCTTCTTCCTCCAGCCAGACTTGGCTCTCACACACGTACGCAGACTCCTGCTACATGAACCACGTACACACATCACAGAGACTTGGGACCAAACTCCCTCTCTTACCCATTTGTATCCCCCTACTACAAATCAGTGCAAATAACACGAGCAGCTCGAACTGGACGTAGGGTATTACTCTCCGGAGGCCCGAACCAGTATAAATCCTTGTGTCTATTTCGCACACCATCCGAGGCCCGACACGCAGTCTTATAATTTTACTTGCCGGCGGTAACAAACCCCGACAGTTGGCGCGCCAGGTACGGGCCTTTTGCGTGTCTCGACGTTTTTGCAGGTCTCGGATGGCCAACCTCGACGACAACGGTGGCCGCGGCTCCGCCGGCAACGACGACGGCGGCCGCAGCGACGCCAACGGCAACCGCGGCTCCGCCGGCAACGACGACAGCGGTCGCGGCGACGACGGCCGCAGCGACGCCAACGGCAACCGCAGCACCGCCGGCAACGACGGCGGCGGCAGCGACGCCGACGGCCGCAGCGACACCAACGGCGGCAGCCGCGACGACAACAACCACAACTGAAGCGTACAGCTACTCGAGCGAATCGGACGACTACTCGAACGAAAAACTACCCGAGCAAACAACTGCTCAGGCAAAGAGCCAATCGGACGTACTTGCAAATTGCAAAAAACTACTCGGAATTTTCTGCAGGGCTAGTGCTCAAACGCGACATGGAAGAACTACTCGGGCATGGAAAACTACTCGTACGACTCGGAAGCTAGACGGACGAGGAACTACTCAGGAAACAGCTCGGAGACGGGCAGGAGCTCATGCAAACCAGCTACTCGGAGAACCCTCTCGGGAAGGTTTCTCGGAGACGGAAGCAAGTCGTGCGAATCAAGCTACTGCTCCGCCCACCGCAACCGGCGGCGCTCGGCTCCGCTTCCTCGACGCATGGCGGCCCGGCGGCGCCCGGCTCCGCTTCCTCAACGCACGGCAGCCCGGTGGCGCCCGGCTCCGCTTCCTCAACGCACGACGGCCCGGCAGCGCTCGGCTCTGCTCCCTCGACGCACGGCGGCCCGGCAGCACCCGGCTCCGCTTCCTCGACGCACGGCGGCCCGGCAGCACCAGGCTCTGCTTCCGCGACACCGACGGCTGCAGCGTCGCCAACGGCACCGTAGTTACACCGACAACGACGGCGGTGGCCGCGGCGCCGACAGCTGCGGCGACGCCAACGGCAACCGCGGCTCCGTCGGCAACGACGACGGCAGCCTCGGCGCTGACTACGGCAACAACTACGCACCCTGGAGTCCAGACAGGCTACACGAAGACGGAAATAACTCGTGTGGATCGACCTCCTACTCAAAAAGCCACTACTCGGAGCTCACATGCATGCATGGAAGCACTACACAGAGCGAGCTTGCATGCATGGAAGAGCTACTCGGAGTAGAAGAACTACTCGAAGCTTGCATGCGTGCATGCACTGGTCACAAAAGAAAGGCTTGCATGCCACATGCAACTAGTCGGAGGCAAAAAAAAAGAAGGGTAGGCTTGCTTGCGTGCTTGCAACCAACAAGTCGGAGGCCAAAAAGCATGCATGCATGCATCGGTCACGACTAGTCGGAGCATAAAAAAAGAAGAGAAAGAAGAAGCTCGCAAGCAAAACTACTCGCGCGAATCGTTCTACTTGCACACGATCGCAGGACTTCTCGTACGAATCGGAAGCTATTCGGAGACGGACGAAAACACATCGTGCGAGTGAGCCTACTCGAGGAAACCACTCTGGGACGGACATAACAATTCGTGCGAATCCAGCGGCCACCCAGAGAGCTATTACTCGGCAAATACTGCGGCGCCCGGCTCCGTTTCCTTGATGTACGGTGGCCCCGCGGCGCCCAGCTCCGCTTCCTCGACGCGCGGCAGCCCGGCGGCGCCCGGCTCCGCTTCCTCGACGCATGGTGGCCCCGTGGCGCCCAGCTCCGCTTCCTCGACGCGCGGCGGCCTGGCGGCGCCCAGCTCCGGTTCCTCGACGCGCAACGGCCCCGCGGCGCCCAGCTCTGTTTCCTCGACGCGCAGCGGCCCCGCGACGCCCAGCTCCGCTTCCTCGACGCGGGGCGGCCCGGCGGCACCCAGCTCTGCTTCCTCGACGCGCGGCGGCCTGGCGGCGCCCAGCTCCGCTTCCTCGACGTGCGGCAGCCTCGCGGCGCCCAGCTCCGCTTCCTCGACGCATAGTGGCCCCGCATAGCCCAGCTCTGCTTCCTCGATGCATGGCGGCCCCGCGGCGCCCAGCTCTGCCTCCTCGACGCATAGCGGCCCGGCGATGCCCAGCTCCGCCTCCTCGACGCACGGCGGCCCGGCGACGCCCAGCTCGGCCTCGATGCCCACTCCGGACCATTGACGCAACGACTTTCTCGACCATCCGCCGATCTTGTCGGCGACCACCGCTTGGGCAAGAACGAGCGACACAAAGCTCGGGGGCTCGCCAACCCAGTCCCAAAAACGGCACGCTGACCCCTCCGATAAAAATGCAAAACGAGCTAAGTATTATTCTATCACCACCATTTTCTGATTACTGCATATCTCGGGATGCATCTCCGGATCACCGCCGAAGGCCTGTCCCTGGCTACTAATACAGCCCGAGCACTACACGAACAGCCGGACAATGGCCAACGGGTGTGCCTCGCGCACCCTTCCTTCGCCATTTACTTTCTTGTTCCTCTCTTGCACAAGTCACTAAAGTACTCGGGTAGCACACGCCTTAAACCGTGAAACCGCGACCCTACGCCTACACTTCCTACGCGTGCACGCGGCCAACTCCCTACGCTACGGATGCGGCTGTCAGGGGTCAGATGCATAAACGTAATAGGAAAACTACCTGAGGAAATTAATAGACTTAAGAGAGTTGGAATTAGAATATCTATCACACGTTGTCAAATGCTTTTTCTTCAGAGTTAGCATCTGTCGCACCACATACTACTATCCTCCGTTTTTCCTTTTTCAGGAACGGGTCTTGGATCCCTGAGCTTACCGCCTACGCTCAGAGGTTGCCCTCGCCACCAGGCGAGTACTTCCCAGTACTCGGACTGGCACGGCGCTCCACAAAGATCACTGGCCGTGTACTTTTCTGTACTCGTACTGGCGCTTTGCTCCCCCGGAACAGCAACGACAGCCCGGCCCTCACGCTCGGGGGCTGGGAGACGACGACCGCTCGGCCCTCATGCTCGGGGGCTGTACGACGACTACTCGGCCGTCACAACGACCACGTGGCATGTTTCCAATGGCCCCAACGACCCCCGCGGCTCTACGCTCGGGGACTGGCGCCACACACTGACGACCAGGAGTTTGAAGGCTAGCCCGTCACAGGGTTCGACAGCCGCTCCTGGACACCTGAGCGAGGGGCGGCAAAGGATGGGCCCCAGCAGCCAGAACTCAGGCGCACAAGCGCTCTGGGCATCCCGAACTGCGCTCGAGTCTTGATGGAAAATGAGGTCATGGTTTTTCCCCGACGGAAAGGCGACGAGCCGCCGAGTCCAACCGAACAGGCTCGGTAACTAGATGATTTCACCATTAGGAGTCTGAAGTCGATCACCAGCTAATCCGTTTGGAACCCGGCGAACGGGATTCCGAGACTTCACTCGAGCTCACCCGCACGCAGCTCACCGGGTGCCGGGGCTCGGCCAGCGAGGCAAGCCTTGACGTCACCCGACCCCTCCTTCCTAACGAAAAGGATGCGCGAGGGAGACGCAACGAAAGGCGAAACCGATTCCCCGACTAGTACCCTGCGCCATGTGGGGCCACCAAAATTCACCTTCCCTTCGCAAACCCAGGTGAAGGCACACAACGAGCAACAACATGATAACTTCCCCAAATTTAAGACATCAACATTCAACCCCACGCACAAGTCTCCGACTTCTCCGTGGGCTCAGGGGCTACTACCCGCGGGTCCGCTCGCGCGTTCCTGCCGGAAAAGCAATATCTACCTCTCCACTACGACAACTGAACCTGGGAGCGAGTCCTTGACTCCCTCACCAGGCTCGGGGGCTACTGACGAGGTCATAGACCAGGGCCCACCAGGACCTCTAAAAAACGCAGTACGGACCAACAAACAACGTACTCAGTGGCTGGTACGACGAGTATTAAGCCCCCGAGTACCTGAAGGTCCGTACGACTTGTTTCCGTCATGGGCCAAAAGACAAACAGCCCGCGGTCGCCGGGGCCCTTTCTCCGAGTACACGGCGGTCCGCACGACGGGTCTTCACCTCCGTCTCCGACTACTCGCTCGTACGAGTAGTTACCGCCTCCTCCTCCGACTACTCGTTCGCACGAGTAGTTTTCGTCATCGACCAGCGCGGGCGTCGCGTGGAAGGCAAAGGAGGCGCAGGGGCCCTCCTGTTGAGATCCCGGGATCTCCGCGCACGTTCTCCCACTCACCGCCACGCGCCTGCTCCACCACAGCGGTCCGCCCGGGCCTGGCTGATTCGGTGTCAGGGGGCGGATCCGTCCACCCTGCCACGAACGGCACAGTGTCCGTCGTACCACGAACGGCGTAAGATGTGCTGAGCCACGAACGGCATAGTGCACGCTACGCCCTAAGCATCGGAAGGCAGGACAGCGAGACCCGCGATGCAGCACAGCAAAATGGTTTCAAGTCCACATCAAACAGGACACTTGCATGCCAAAGGTGGGGCCCACGACATGCAACAAGGAGGCCACCTCTCACCACTTGAGTGCGCATGCGTGCATGCATGTAGGCAAGGGGTGGGACTTTTTCTCCCCCCTCCCGGTGTCTCTCTCTGAGTTTGCTTGGCTTGTACTCCACCTCTCTCTCTCTGAGTTTGTTTGGCTTGTACTCCACCTCTTTCTCTCTCCCTCTTGACTGCCTTCACCTGTAAGCCTTCTCTTAACTTATAAAAGAGAAGGCACGGAGGGAGCAGAGGGGACTCTTTTTTTACTTCTTCCTTCTCCTCTCCGGAGCACTTCTCTCTTTGTTCTTCTTCTTCCTCCAGCCAGACTTGGCTCTCACACACGTACGCAGACTCCTGCTACATGAACCACGTACACACATCACAGAGACTTGGGACCAAACTCCCTCTCTTACCCATTTGTATCCCCCTACTACAAATCAGTGCAAATAACACGAGCAGCTCGAACTGGACGTAGGGTGCTACTCACCGGAGGCTCGAACCAGTATAAATCCTTGTGTCTATTTTGCGCACCATCTGAGGCCCGACACGTAGTCTTATAAATTTACTTGCCGGCGGTAACAAACCCCGACAAAAATCGACTTGTAGCCCAAGGTCATCGGCCAATATAAGGCTGCCTGGGGCGCCCTCCTCGGGCGCAGATCTCTCTCGCATAATTCCACTACCAAACTGGACGTAGGGTTTTACTCTCCGGACACCCGAACCAGTATAAATCGCTGTGTTCCTCGTGTCTCGCCGAGATTTCCGTGTTCATCCCGTGCGCTCTTAGTTCCTCGATCCCTCCTTTAACCTGCAAACTGCTTGGGTAGCCCCCTTGCAGACCTGTTCAGGTCTCAACCCCTGATAGTTGGCGCACCAGGTCGGGGTGATCAGGAGCTCTTCATGCAGCGTGATGGCAGTTCGCTCCGGCGACCTCGTTGGCGACGACACGGAAGACTCCCTCATGACGCGCAGAATTTTTTCACTGTCCACCCACCCACCCGACGATCCCGACAGCAATCACATCAATCGACCGGCGCACTCTTGCGTCCTGCCCCACCAGCATCATCAGCACGACTACGGCGCAGACTCCATCTCCGTTCCATGCGGCCGGCAAAAAATCCATCTACATCGATGCAAACAGCAAGGTCGGCGGCGATGTCCACCACGTGTATGTGAAGAACAGCCAGGCAAATTCAATCTACAAGTGCAACAGGGGCGTAATTTGTTTCTCTTTTTTATCTAATCTCGTTTTGGCCGACAAGGTTTATTGGGATCTGTTATTTCGCTAACGTGCAGCATGCATTATTTCTTTTTTTTCTTCCATGTCGCCGAACCGCCGACTTACCCCGGCCGTAGAGCACTGGAGGACGACCCCTACAGCACCGCCGGCCACCTCGAGAGCGTCGGCCAGCGCTTCCAGATCTCATCCACGTCAACTGGGTGCAGCATGGTCATCCATGTGGTCTCAACTTGTAAAACAATGAAGGATCTGGTCGTGCACCCACGAATAACCCGAGGAGCATCGGCGACGGCTTTAGCCCGACCTACTGCATCGACGAGCAATACAGTATCGACCTTTTGATCATGCGAGTGGGTCCTGACTTCGTTGCGCCGGTTACTGCTCGCCGACCACTTTGGCGTCCTGTGCAATCGCCGACGTTCCGACCTCGACCTGCCGACCGTGAGCGCAAGCTCATTGTCGGCGACTACTTCAGCTCAGCGCAGTTCCAGTTCGCCCCGGTGACCTGTTGCATCGACGCGCACGGGACCGCCGACCTCCAACGGTACATTACCGATCTTGTCGACGTTCCGATCTCGACACGGCTTCAGCTCGCGACCGCTGACCACGACGGCCCCATCAGCCACGACACACCCAAGCTAAGTGCCAGTTTCAATTAAATATTCTTACGACGATCATCTTGATCTCCGTGACTTTCACCGACCTGCTTTACATGTTTTTTCCTGCTTTATTTTCCCACCCCCTTCGACACGCTCGGGGGCTTGGTATAGCCGACCTCGATACGCTAAGGGGCTTGGCTTTGCCAATCTAAGGGTCATCAGACCTGAGGGACTTAATTAACTTATGTACGTTCTCACTTTAAATGTTTCTACTTATTATGCACATTTTTAAGTCGTGTGGTTGCGAGACCTTGGGTCCAAGGCTCCCCTCCGCACGTCGGCCGCACCTAAGCCTCCATGTTGAGCCGTATAGTCGGTAAGCCGTTCCTCCACTGAGTTGAGTTAGCGGAGGGGACACATTTTGCAGCTTCATAGCATTTGAGTTCGCATAATTTGCGCCTAGCACGATGAGGGGAATGTTTTCTCAAACAAAACACATTGCAAGCATGTCTTAGGCACAGGCCAAATTTTCATCACATTTGTGCAGATTAATACACCGTCTTTGCAACTACTTTGTTTCACAGGGCCAGCTCCTTGTCCAGCTTCCGGAGTACCTCTGACCTCTGGACGTGTCTCCTGTTGCCTAACGGACCTCTCTGGCTCATGACGGGAGGCGACTCGGTGCTTCCACGACTCATCCAGCTTCCACACTCGGGGCTCGTCGCCATCTCAGGTCGCCAGACCTCCCGGCGTCTTCGTCGTCGCTTACTTCAGGTCGCCAGACCTCCCAGCGTCTCCGTCGTCGCCTAATTCAGGTCGGCAGACCTCCCGGCGTCTCCGTCATCGTCCACTTCAGGTCACTAGACCTCCTGACATCTCCATCGTCATCTACTTCAGGTCACTGGACCTCCCGGCGGCTCCGTCGTCGTCCACTTCAGGTCGCCAGACCTCCCGGCGTCTCCGTTGTCGTCCACTTCAGGTCGCCAGACCTCCCGGCGTCTCCGTCATCGACCACTTCAGGTCGCCAGACCTCCCGGCGGCTCTGTCGTCTCCGGCTTTAGGTCTTTAGACCTCCCGGCGTCTCTGTCATAGACCACTTCAGGTCGTCAGACCTCCCGGTGGCTCCGTCGTCACCGGCATTAGGTCTTTAGACCTCCCGACGTCTCCGTCATCGACCACTTCAGGTCGCCAGACCTCCCAGCGTCTCCGTCGTCGTCCACTTTAGGTCGCCAGACCTCCCGGCGTTTCCGTCGTCGTCCACTTCAGGTCGCCAGACCTCCCGGCGTCTCCGTCGTTGACTACTCCAGGTCGCCAGACCTCGCTGCAGCTCTGACAGTTGGCGCGCCTTTCCCCTACCTGACTACATCCTAGTGCTTTTGTTCCTTGCGAGTGGACAACAGCTTGTGCCTTATGTGGGAGCCGGCCTGTGACCGTAAAGTGCGCTTGTGACTCAGATCATGACAGCTTTTGTCGTTTGGCATCTTCCCGAAGATTTCAGGTGTTTTGGCATATTACTCAGTTAGTCAGAGCATCGTGCTGATAGCAGAAGGCCGTAGGTTCTATTTTGGAGCATCAAACCGATCATACTGATCGCTTTACTGCTCGGGGGCTACTCTACGAGTGTGTCTTGCGACGACCTCTTGCTTCTACGTCGCATCGACCTACTGGAAGCATGTTTCCATTACTCCTCTGCTCGGCCTACCTACGGTTGGCATTACGGACTTTCTAAAGATCGCGAGAGCTACTTTGTATCACCTGATCCAAGTCAGGTCGGCGGTTTTTCAAGATCGACGTCTCGCCTTCATTTCGACCTCCTGGATCCCAGACTCCAAAAGCTCGATGTTCGACTTCGTTCAAGACTGAAGACATCTTTTTCTTTTTTGATCCCCGTGCACCCTACGCGACCTCAGTAGTGCCATGCCTTCGCTTCGCTTCGACATGACCCCATCTCGGCCACTGCGCCTACACGTCGATCGGGGGCTTGAGAAACATGGGTACCCATGGGTCCCACCGACCAGGGTCTCAGCCGTCCCCGATAGTTGGGTCCGACCTACTAGAAGACCTGCCGACCTGTCAGTGGGCCCTGGCCGACTTGACGAGTGGGCCCAAGGACATGAAGACAGCTTGGAGTACAAAACAAGACAGTCCAGCTCGGATAAGCTTTCCCTGTTGTAACCAACTAGGATAGATGGAAACCGACTTGTAGCTCAAGGTCGTTGGCCAATATAAGGCGGCCTGGGGCGCCCTCCTCGGGGGCAGATCTCTCTCGCATAATTCCACTACCAAACTGGACGTAGGGTTTTACTCTCCGGAGGCCCGAACCAGTATAAATCGCTGTGTTCCTCGTGTCTCACCGAGATTTCCGTGTGCATCCCGGGCATAACCATCTACGCTCTTAGTTCCTCGATCCCTCCTTTAACCTGCAAACTGCTTGGGTAGCCCCCTTGCAGATCTGTCCAGGTCTCAACCCCTGACAGAATGGTTATATTTTTGTCCTTTGAAGACAATGAAGGTACACTAGATTAAAATCAATTAATCTATGCCATTATGTAGCTAACGATCACAAACAAGTGGTTAAGGTTTGTAATTGTGTATTTATGTTTCACACAAAGGAGTGACAAAACCGTTTGTGTTGGATTACAAAGATTACAAAATGTATAGTCGTAATAGTTAATACTTAAAACAAAAGGTATGTGACTTGTATTCATATCCTTGTTGCTCGGACACTAAATAGAGCATCCACTATACAATACAAAAGGTAGTGGCTCTAAAATATTTCCAATCAGACCATGTAATCAAGGATTACAAAGTGAATAGTAAATATAATTTATTCTCTATCTGCTTAAGAATAATGTTGCCCCCCTAGCTTTGTAGTGGTTCTTTCATCTGCGGATTCTGACCTCTCCACAATAGCATTTGTAGCCTGCAACTGAATTAGAAGAAAAATGAATGTGTACAACTATCACCTCAATGCATGATACAGACATACAGTCTGGTTCCATTCTTCTATAATTGATGCATACAGATCCAAATATATAAAATAAATGAGAGCAGCCAAGAGATGATTCACTAGCTTTATACTTTAAAATAATGCATTGAAGTTGTCATTGAGGCAAAGTATTGCATGAAATGCTGGCAATGGGCTATTCTGCTACATAAAACAGATTCAGCCACAAATTGACATAATGTTAAAGAGTTAAAGAAGGTTTGAGTTCAACATTCTTCTAGATTGGAACAATAATGAGATAGTATGAGCAAAACCAATATTCCAACAATAACCATATATGGAAAATCACACAGGATTTCTTCTGACATAATTCCATTGGTATTAAATAATAATACATCATGCAAAAGAGAAATACAAGTGAAAATCCATGTCTGAATGGAAGGGTTCATTCTAACCATAACTCTTTGTGTTAACTTGCTTCTGCTTTTAACAAAAGACACGACCTCACTAACTAAACCAAACAAATAGCAAATCTCCCTAAAAAAACTTAGTAACTAGACTGCTGCCACCTTTCAGAACTTATCTACTCAGATCATGTTGTGGATCTAATACTGAATATAGGACAAGAGTTTCTCTGCCAAAGCAACCGATGTACACATAACCAGCAGTACAGGACCTACTCAAAGTAATGTGGCAAAGATAGGGCTAATGCTAGAGAAAATTTGCCTAGTTCTAGTAACAGTCTAACAAATCAGAATTTTATCAAAAGCAGGACAATTAACATATCAAATCAACAGTCTGAGGTGCTAATACTTACAGCGCTATACTCCCAAATAAGTTGACGATCGAGGCAGGTCACAAACAATGAGATATATGAATGTGAAGAAATCATCCATTTTATTCATGCAAACGTGTAGTACTCCATCTTCTTTACAAGTGTGATTTTAAATCAACCAAAATAGAAGCTTTAATCTTCTTTGTAGAGTATAAAGTGAAGAGCCTAGTCTATAATCAGGAAGCCTGAACTATAACAGCCAAAGAAATGTAATTATTATATCACTGTATTACTGAAACTGAAGTTGTTCGATCAATTGTGCACCAATTTAAGCCATATCAGATAATATAGCTAATCATGAATTAGATCCAACTAAAAATATGACCTAAGTCTTAATTCAATAATCAATATACATAAGTTAAGAAGAAGAGATGGTACAGACAGAATGTCAGGAAACTAACCAAAGGTTAGTTCAGTTAGCAAATAACGAACTGACACTCTGATCCACCCTTTACTTCAAACCATAATAAGATATTAACAAATAAAAATATTAATCCAAAAATACAACATTGTTCAGAAAACATATAAGAAAGAGCCAAAACAAAATAAGTGGCATATAAAGAACAGACTGGCAACAATAGACACCAAAATGAACTAGCAGACAGTAATCTGGAGAACCGTAGGAATTGCAGGAAGGATGATCCAAGGGATCAGCAGTTCAGCACCTCGATAAAGGGTGCTTTACATAATTTAAGAATAACAAAAACTAACCAAAGGCTAGTTCATATAGGATTCAACACTTCCATCAACCCTTGACCGAACAACTTGAACTAGTAATCATAAAAAAACAATCAATAGCAAGGAGAAAGGAGTTTGTAGGACAAATCTCATGTAAGAACAAAACAAATGAATGGGATCTGATGAACAGACTTTCGATCGTGGGATACCAAATCAAAGCCCTAAGAACATGGAAGTTCCACAAGAAGATGATCCTAGCATGCAGCACCTATTTAGAGGGTGACCTAGATGTTGTGTCAGAACCAGCAGAGGTCAGGGGATTCAGAGAACACTAGAAACCTGGCGCGGCTTTGCCGCACCCTTTATTGGTTTAACTAGTGCTATCTTGTTATAGCAAGCACTTGCCCCCTCCCCCCACCCCACCCCCACCATTAGAATACAGGTTGTCGATGTGTTTCTACCAGTGAGAAGAAATTTGGTGAATTACCGCGTGAAGACTTTTTTAAGACGTGCAAAGAACGTTTTTCATTAAGAGAAGAGAAAAAAGTCACCGGTTTTAGTACAAGAGGCACGGAGCCAAAATAAAAGGACAAAGGGCTACACTGCCCTCACCGGGCGAACACCTAACAGTCTAGCGAGCGGAAGAAATCTGGCTCGCGCCCAAGACCTAGCGTCATCGAGAACCGCCGGCACGAGCGCTACCGGCATGAGGGCCTCCCTGTCGTGGACGCGCCTGTTCCGCTCTTTCCACAGCGACCAAGCAACCAGCTAGATGAAGGCGTCAAAGCCTTTCCTTCGCACCTTAGCGACCTTTTTCCTAGCGGAGCACCACCAGTCTACAAACTTCACCGGGTGGTCCGGGGCTAGGTCCTGTAGGATAAAGTGCCTGAGCACCAAGAACCAATTCTCTCGGCTGAAGACACAGTCCACCAGCAGGTGATCAAGTGTTTCAGACTCCTGTGCGCATAGCACGCAGACATCCGAATCCCTAAGCCCGTGGCGGTGCAGCCTGTCGGACGTCCAGCAACGGCCGTGCAAGACCAGCCAGGTGAAGAACTTGTACTTCCCTGGCATATGAATCTTTCATATCTGGCGTGCCCCGAGGATCTCAATGCGACCAAGGAAGATGGCGGAGTAAGCCGAAGCCGAAGAGAAAACTCCGCTAGGCGACCACTTCCAAACGAATCTGTCAGGCTCCGAAGTGAGCCTAACCTGCTGCACCAGGTCCCAGATGGTCAGGCACTACAGAAGCACCTGCACCGTCCTGGCGTGGGTGATGTCTGCGACCCAGCGTACCCCAACTGCCCCCAGCTACAGGCCCTCAGCGACCGTGCGGGACCACCACACCCTCGGAGAAACCGCGGCCCAAAGGTTGGGGGTCAGGGATTTGATGGAGCATCCAGAGATCCAGTTGTCCTCCCAGAACAGTGCGCGAGCACTGTCCCCCACCTCCACAGAGACAAAGGCGTCAAAGAATGCCTGGGAGGTCCGATCAACCAGGAAGCGGAAGCCGCCCACGTCCGGTCCGGGTCTGTCGGCACAAGCCAAAGCCAGCGCAAGCGTAACGCCGTACCGAAGGCGCGGAGATCCGGTAGCCCAATACCTCCGCGACGCGTAGGGCAGGTGACATTCACCCAACCGACCAAACAGCGACCGCCCGAGGCGACCTCTGTGCTCGACCAGAGGAAGCCTCGGATGAGAGTTTCGACCGCGCGCAACGCCCAGGGCGCGATGGTCATCGCCATCGAGATATGCACCGGGATGGCAGAGAGGGTAGATTTGGTGAGGACGAGACGACCGTTGCAGCTCAACAATCTACCTTGCCATGGAGGCAGGCGCCTGGCAACCTTATCAACAAGAGGCTGCAAGGCCGCTTTGGGTAGCCTCCTAATAGAGAGAGGTACCCCAAGGTAGGTGCACGGGAAATCGGCTATGGTGCAGGATAGGATAGAGCGGACCAAGGACAGGTGTTCCTCAGAGCAGTGGATGGGGTAGACCTGGCTCTTGGAATAATTGGCTGCTAAGCCAGAGGCGTTCTCGAAGAGCGATAACAGCGCCCTGACTACCCTCAGGTCCAGCTCGACCTGAGAAAAGAAAGCGACCACATCGTCCGCATAGAGAGAGGCACGAAAGCGGATGTTCCTCCCAAGGTTGAGAAGGAGACCGCGGGAATCGGCTTTGCGGAAGAGGGCATGGAAGCATTCCATGACCAGGACGAAAAGCATGGGAGAAAGAGGGTCACCCTGGCGCAGCCCCCGACCATGACAAATCCTTTGCCCAGGGACCCCATTAAGTAGAATCTTGGTGCTAGCAGTCGACAGAATGATCGAGATCCAGTTAGTCCACGTGCGTGGGCAGCCGACCGCCGAGAGAAGCTCAAGAAGAAAGACCCATCCGACCGAGTCGAAAGCTTTAGCTAGATCAATTTTGAACATGATTCTAGGAAGCTTCCGATTAGAGAGCGTTCTGACCGTGCCAAGAACATAGCGGAAGTTATCGTGGATGAGGTGACCTTTGATGAAAGCACTTTGGTTTGGGGAGATTAGGGAAGGACGGTGAGGGGCGAGGCGGTTGGCTGCTGCTTTTGAGAAAAGCTTAAGCTGATGGGGCGGCAATCAGAAAGAGTTACCAGGTTAGGATTTTTAGGTATGAGCGTGAGGAGAGCATCATTCAGGTGGTGGAAGCTGCGAAAGTCCAAGTCAGAGAGTGCATTGAGTGCCCGCATCACATCACCCCTGATGATCGACCAGCAAGACTTATAGAAGCGACCAGTGAATTCGTCCGGGCTGGGGGCCTTGTCCAATAGAAGATCTTTGACAACCTCCCAGATCTCAGCCTCGGAGAAGGGGAGAGCAAGGTCTCCTAGATCCAGGCACGGAAGTCCCAGCTCCTCAAAGTCGAGCGCGCAGGAACGTTCGTGGCTGGTGCCAAGGATCCTGTCAAAGTAACCAAAGGCTGTAGCGGCCTTTTTGTCTTCACGAAAGACAGAGTGACCATCAACCAGAAGGGAGGGGATGAAGTTCTTTCTTCTACGGTGGTTGACCATTATTTTTGTCGACCACCTGATAGATGAGGTTGAAGTCTCCAAAGAGTACCCAAGGCCCAGAGAGCATGGGACGAAGGGCACAGAGCTCGGCGAGGAAGGACACTTTATCCGCATCAGACTGCGGCCCGTAAACGGAAGAGAGCCACCAAGACTGGGAGGGTGCAGAAAGCAGTGCGACCTTGACTGTGACATGGTGAAGACCAAGGGAGGGAGAGGAAATGAGCCACGTGTCCTTACACCAAGCGACCAAGATACCGCCACAACTACCCACCGCAGGCAGCGCAACATAGTCAAAATCCAGGCCTAACATATCAAGCATAAAAGAGGAGGATACAACTGCGAGCTTAGTCTCTTGCAGACAAAGAAGAGAGACACGCTCAGAAGCTACCAACTCGCGGACCGCCGAACGTCTAGCACGCTGGTTAAGCCCACGAACATTCCAAACTGCTAGGTTTACATCCATTTAAACAACAAAAAGAAACAACCACTCGATGAACGCAGACTCAGGCATGCGCGTCGAAGACCAGCTGTTCCTCGGGGAAGACCTCGCGCACCGCGGCCTGAAACTCATCGTCCTCCAGCACAGAACACTGGAATGACCCCTCGACCTGGGCACCGAAGAGCTCACAGATGGCCCTGCAGTGCTCGTCCGACAGGCCCACCGCGAAGAGCCTGGTGTACCGCTGGAACGTGTCGGCGTCCGGCGCCTCGTGCCCCCAGCTTCCGCGTGAGCAAGTTCTGCCCCGCGGTGACCGTATTCGGACCCGGCCCTTGGAGATCATGGCGAGGTGACTGCTGCGGTGTAGCGTGGCGAGCGGAGGGCGGACCTTCGCCCTGCGGCGACGCGGGGCGCCTAGGACCGGAGGCGGAGGCGGCTGCTGCAGCGAGGCGTAGAAATCGGCCACTAGTGACTCGAGGTCACCCTGGTCGACCCCGGCGGCCGCAGCGGCTGGAGGCGAGTGCGACCTGGGGGTCGGAGAGGACGAAGTCGGCGCTGCGACCATAGGAGGAGCGTCGGGTGGGTGCAGAGGAGGGGAGGAGCATGACCCGCAGGGGGTAGAAGAAGACGACCGGAGTGGAGAAGGGGCGACCAACGGCGAGGTGTCCGACGGAGGGTCCTCTCCAGGCCCACCCTGCTCCAACAGCAGGGGAGCATGCAGGGGAGAGTATCCTGCGGAAGACATCCACCACAGGCACAACGCGTGGTGAGGCAGTAGAGTGACCGACCCGGGCGTTGATCGCCCCGTAGGGCACGACACCGGTGACCGGACCAACCACCACGGGCTGAGGCGCACCACAGGGCGCAGCAAGGAGCGCCACCTCAAGGAGCATCAGGTCGTCGGAGAGGTCCCGGAGCGGCGTCGACTCCCGAGTGGGAGGGAGCTGCTCCGAGCGAGGTCGCTCGACTGGACGCGCAACTGGTGCCGGGGAGGAGGCCGAGGAGACCCCAGCGAGCGGGGCCTGCGCCTCAGGCGCGCGGATCGTCGTTGGCGGCCCGCCTCCCGCCCGCGAGCCGGAGGCCGCGGCTCCAGCCACAAATGGCAACGCCCCGGCCGACGACCGAGACGACCTGGGGGGCCGCAGCAGGCCTGTGAATGCCCTGCAGCGCCCAGTAGGGGAAGGAGGGAGCCGGAGGGACGAGCGGAGGAGCGGAGGTGGGGGAGCCCTAGCCGGCAAGCCCACGCCCCCCTCCCCCCGGCCACGCGACCAGACTGCCCACCGGACGCCGACCGAGGGCCGACCCTAGGGCCTGAGGCGGAGGAGCGCCACCGCCGCGAGCCGAGGACCCAGCCTGCAGGAGGGGCGCCGGAGCGACCAGAAGAGCCAGAGGGACCGTCGTCATGCCCCCCCTCCGACCGGGGAGCGCTGTCGGCCGGCGGAGCGAGAAGGTCGATGATCTTGATGATGTCGATCGTCGCCCGGTAGCGGAGGCAGGGCTGGCAGACGCCCAGCCCCATTTGCTCGATCGGCGCCAGCATATCCTTCTACACCGGGATCGAGTCGGGGTCGAAGCAACCTACCAGAACGTAGAGCTCCTTAAGGTTGGCCTTTGACTCGGACTCTGGTGCCAAGGCTATGACTGCACAAGAGGGGCCGAGGACGTCCTGCGTTGTGCTGCGCATCCAAAGGTGCGCAGGCACGTCCTTGATGCCCACCCGCACCTGGTAGCGCATGGGCGCGTCGACCGTCCAGTTCTCCCGCCGCCACCGGCGGAAGGCGAGGCGAAGAGGCCCATCCGGGATGGGCTCCTGTAGAACCCGCAGCATCACAGGGAGTCCTTGAAGACGATCAAGAAGTCGTCCGGGTGGTAGGGGTAGGAGATGAACGATCCAGCCTGAACTCTGAAGCGACCGGTGAGATAGGCATTGACGTCCGCAGTAGAGGCGAACGGACGAGTGCCCGCGACCACAGCGACCAGAGCGCGCTCCAACATGACCTCATTCGCAACGACCTCAGGGAGGCGAGGAACGATGCACACCTCGAGCTGTGGGTGCCGCGAGGGGTGTCCCAGCGGCGCCTGCGAAGGAGGAGGCGGGGGCACCGCGTCGCCGGTGAAGGGGGCACTAGAGGGGAGCGGGCGGGCGCCCCACGCCACCTCACCCGCCCGAGCCACCTCCGCACCGACAGGGCGATGAGCTGGTGGCGGCAGCAGTGCATCCCCCGCAGAAGCCGCCTCACGACGGGCCACAGGGCGGGGGGCACGAGCCCGGTCCTCCCGCGGTGGTGGCAGCGGACCGCCACGGGCCGTCGGTGGAGGATGCCGACGACCCTCCGACGGGGGTGGGTCGCGGGCCGCCAATGGAGGACGCTGCCATGGCTCAGAAGCTGGCGGCGGCCTCACCTCCCGCCGCGGCTGGTGCGGAGGTGGATGAGCGTCCTTGCCCTGCACAACCATAGGAGGTGGGGGGAGCGACCAGCAGGGCGCGAAGCGACCAGAGAGGGGAGGAGGTGCGACCTCCCGGGCGGGGGCGGGCGCCCTCCACTGTCACCAAGCAAACCTTCAGGCGCCAACATGAGCTCTCGTGGTGGCCGAGCTGGAGGCACCGGAAGCAACGCGGGGCGTGGGGGCAAGCGGTGGCGATGTGATCCTCCCCAAAGTAGTTGAAGCACTTGCCCACCAGATCGGTGGGGAGGAGGACGGTGGAGGGGGCGGCGGCGGTGACGACCGCTTCGCAAGCAGCTGCTTACGCGACCTCACCTCGATGAAGCCATCCCCGTCCACCGAGGGCCCTGGGCGGAAGGCCCGACGGGAGGCGGCCCCCAGCGCGGCGAGGCGCGCCCGCAGGCGGCCCGACAGGATGGCCAGCACGGCCGTCCCCAGCCTTGGGGCGCCGCTACGGCGGAGGCGGAGGTGGTGACGGGGACAACGGCCGCTTGCCCAGGATCCCCCTGGAGGAAGCGACCACGGGCCGCGGAGCGGCCGTCGATGAAAGATCGGCCACGGCGGCGGGGCGACCGGGGATGGGTGACCGCGGAGGATCGACCGAGACGGGTGTAGAGGCGGGGAGGGGGTACGCTCCGGTACCGGGATGTCGGCCGCCCGCATCTGCTCCGAGAAGGTGGGTAAAAGGGAGCAACCACGCGGCGCCGGGGAGGACGAGCCCGAGGCGGAAGAGCCCTAAGCCTCAAGGGCCCAGAGCTCCCGAGCGGAGGGGGTGGAGGGGCCTGGCTCCGCCGAGCCCGGCTCCACCACCCCCACGAGCGCGACCGGAGGTAGGCGAGAGCCGGATGCGGCAGAGCCGAACCTGACACGGTCATCGCCCGCCGGCTCGAGTGGGTGCGCCCAGCGGTGGGAGGAGGAGGAGGCCGGCAAGGGGGGCCCTTGCCGCGAGTAACCGCGCCGGGCGCGAAGCCACCACCAGCAGCCCCTGCGGCCGCCGCAGCCCCGCTGGCGGCCGGCCGGCCCCAGGCCGAGTGAGCCCTAGCCGCGGCCGAGCCGCGGGCGCCGCGGGCGCCAACCGGTCGCGAGGCAGCCAGCCGCACCGGGGCACTGCCGCTGCCGGCTGGCACCGCAGCGGCCGGGCCGACGCAGGCAGCAGGCAGCGGGCAGCGAAAGCCGAGGCCGGGACAGGGCGGCCGGCAGCCACGACAGCAGCCGCACCGGCGGCCCCAGACCCTGCGCATGCCTCAAGCACACGCAGGGCCGAGGCAACAGCATTGGGGCCCGCGGTGGCGAGGGTGGCCGCCGTGGCGGAGGAGAGGCCCGGGATGGCGGAGAGGGCGGCGAGCCCCTCCTCCACGCACACGGGGGCCACGGTGCCGCACGGCGAGCCGGCCGGTGATGGCGCGATGGGCGCCGGCCCCTCACCACCCGCCCCGGAGAGGAGGCCGGCGACGGCACGACGGGCGACAGAAAGGGGGTCGGCGGGCGACCGCCCGGCGGCGGCACGACGGGCACCACCCGCGCCGGCGCCGGCCCGCCGCCGCCCGCCGAGCCAGCGACGAGGGGAGGGGGAGGCGCGAGGAGGAGCACGCCGAGCGTGCCAGCGGCGGAGGGAGCAACAGAGGGAGGGGCAGAGTCGAGGAGCTCCTCCCCGAGGAGGTCGTCGTCGTCCATGGGGTCTTGGGGCTCAAGCACCACCATGGGAGGCACCTCGCCGATCTCCCTGCAGAGAGCACGAGGGGAGAAGAGGAGGGGAGGGATGGAGAGAGCTCGACGAGAGGGTCACGGATCCGGTGGCGGCGGTGGCTGCGGCGCTCGGAGCAGGGAGATCCTGCTCCGACAGCCGGCGGCGGCGGGGGTCGGGGAGGGGGTCACGGGAGGTACATCTCATATTACCGCGTGAAGACAAGCTACCTAGAGGAACACTTGCATTGTTGATCAAACATGCAAATTCAGTAGGCGTCAGCAGCAGCCAGGATTGGTATTGTCATCCTTGCCAAAAAAATCATGGAATAAATAGCCACCACCAACCAAGCCATACCAACAAATGTACTTCCCAACTTCAGGTCATGGCGTATCATGTATAAAATGAAAAATAAGTATATCGGAAGAGAAAGCACTGCTAAGTGGCAGGCAATCTAATTGCGATCAGAAAGCAGCAATAAAGTCATTGGATAATATTGGTGGAAAAACACCCTTTGTTCCACTACATTTGTCTCGGTTAAAATTTAGACCCGAGACTAAAGCCTTTTCGTCGACGTGGCCCGAAATGGTCTTGGATGCCCCCTACCCTTTAGTCCCGGTTGGTATTACCAACCGAGACTAAAGGTTTGACACCCAACAGCTAGTTGTCTCAATTATTGGTACTGAGCTTTAGTCCCAGGTGGAAACACCACCCGGGACAAAAGGAGAACCCTTCAGTCCCGAGTGAAAACACCACCCGGGACAAATTCTTTTGTCCCGGGTGGTATTTCCACCCGAGACAAAAGGGCATCCTTTAGTCCCGGGTGGAGACACCACCCGAGGCTAAAAGCCGGTGCCCACCCCGATGCCCCCTTCCTCTCTTTTTATCTTCTTTTCTCTCACACATCCAGTCAACTTCTCTCTTCTTCTCTCATCTCTATCTCATCTCTTTCTTCTTCCTTGTGCAGTGGAGGCTCGTCCCCCGGCGGCGGAGCGGGCGGCGCGACCGCCGGCGAGCGGCCCCCGGCGCGGCCTCCCGCGGCCCCGGCGGCACCTGGCCCCCCGCGGAGGCAAGTTTTTTTTTTATTTTTCTGCATGAATGGAGTTGTATTGTGATGGGGATTTTTCTGGTGATGGATCGGTTCTACGATGATAAATCGAGTTGTATGACGATGAATTGTATGATGATGTGATTTTTCTGCATGAATGGAGTTGAACATGTGTGAATCAAATCGAATCGAACTCATGTGTTGTGAATTGAAGTTTATACAAGATGAGCATATATGCCTGTGAGATGAGTTTTCTTGTTTCGTGTTCTTGAGAAATTGTTTGATGTTCTTGAGATGAGCAAGCAGAGAGGAGAGGAGAGGAGAGGAGAGGAGAGGAGAGGATGGGGATGGGGATGGGGATGGGGGACACGACCACGGCAGGGGTAGGCCTTTTTTTTGTTTGCTGCAAAATTCTTTAGTCCCAGGTGGGAATCCCACCCGAGACTAAAGGATACCCTTTATTCCCGGTTGGTCACCCGGGAATAAAGGTTGGGTCTTATGTCTCTGGAGATTAGTCTCTAGAGGTCTTTAGAGAGATATTGCTCTTACCGACCGGGACCGAAGACCCTTTTTCCACTAGTGTAATCATCTCCTCAAGAAAAAACAAGGGACGGGGGCGCAGGAGAGGACATGGGGGCGGCGGTGATGGCGAGGGAACCGGGGAACAGAGTGGACTCGGAGTGGACCGGGGAAAATGAAAAAAAAACCAGACGGGACCACCTTTTCATTGAGTAAAAAAAATTGTATGTATAAGTTTTGTTTTCTGAGTAAGTTATTCTTCTACAAAAGTTGTGTCGTTGAATTCTTATTAAAGAAACAGATCTACGTTACAACGCTAGCAGGAAAACAACAAAAGAAAACACGCACTGTATAGTCGAAAAACAAATCGACGACGGCAAAGAACGCATGGCCGTGCCTGTTACGTGCGTGCATGTGGTGGTACGTGTAGGGCCAAGAATGGATGGCTGAAGAGGGAACGCTGCATTGCTGCTGCCCTCGAAAAAAAGAATAGGGAAATGCTGCTGGGCGGTGGGCGTCAGGATAAAAAAAAAAGGGAAAAAATCGTCTGGTCGGAATTCGGTCGCTATAGCAGCGTAGTCCAAGAGCAGCAGAGCTTGCGCTAATTTCCGAGCACGCTTAGATTTGTTGCCTGATCGAGCACAACCTTGCTGCATGACCATCAAACAGGCTCTAATGATGCGGGACTTCCTGGGGGGCATATGGTGATCTGCATCCAGCAGCCGCATAGCACTAATCATCTCGCTGGATTGCAGGTAAAAGAGAAACCACTTCCAAGGTTGTCTGATAAGTTTCTACAACTGATTCATTTTCCCCAACTTGTCGCCAACAGATCTGTCGCCTGCATCACTGCATGGGACTTCGACTGGCAGTCAAGACGCCGTTACAGTTACAGCCGAACCCATATATTTCATCAAACAACACTCCTCAACACACTTTCACATCAGTTTTCAGTCATAAGCGCCAGGTAAACACATGATCTGAAGCGCAAGGAAAAAAAATAAAGATCGGCTACAACACATGAACACCTATATTACAAATTTACAGACGAGCAGGACTCCAGCATTGCACGTCCTGACATTCATTTACACTGGTATTGAGCAAGAGAAACTGGGGAAGCAGGAGCATAATTTAGCTGGGAAAAACATCCACACCACCAAGCTTTTCCTTAGCTACGGGGATGCTTGGGTACATGTACAAACCGGTCATGGGTAGTGTCCCTCAACCACCTCGACGAGCGGGTCTGCTTGACTCGGTCCGTGAAGAGACGGTGCCTGTGCAAACATCACCAGAGAAGAATGTTAATCCATGGAGGAACAGTAATGGAGAGAATGCCTGGTTCAATGGTTGAAAAAGGCTTAACTTGCACTCACCTCTCATACTCAAGCTTCTGAATGACTATACCGTTTAGTAGAAGCTCCGTGCTGAAAATGATGGCACCTATTTGATACTCGTGTATGTTAGCTGACTGCCTAGATTCTCAGAAGGAAATAATATGCAAAATATGGTGTAAGTAGTTCTTACCTTTCTCGAGCAGTGGTGCGCAAGTTTTATAGTCTTCTTCACATGAGATAACCAGTAGGTCATCAGGTACCTCATTTTCCTTCATTATAGATCGCCCTACCCTCTCTAGTGGCTGTAAAAAGTTTAAAAAAAACAGAAGTTACACAAAATCCTATTTAATTTGCCACGCTTGAGAACAGCATACAGGCCTGCCAAGGGCATAATACAAGCTTTCACATCCCAAACTTCATACACATGGATGGATGATTGCACAAATTTGTCCCTTTGAAAAGTGAAAACATGGGAGGGTTCTTTTCCCCACAAGACTACGCAGAATGGCAGGAGAGTTGTGTATCTTTTCCATTATAAGAAGGAAAATAGGTAAAGTTTACAAAACCAGCAGTCTGCATATTACATGGAATTAATCATTTTGGGTGGTGTTGAAAAGGCATTAGTCAAATTGAACCAAACCAAGCACTTTGATATTTTAACCAGTAAGGATCCCCCTACTGTTTCCTACAAAAATGAATATTATACATCCTAGCTTACAAATCATACAGCAACATGTAATTAAACACAAAAAAAGCTTAGAGCATTTTGGGAAATAAAATATAGCTAACCTGTCCTGATGATGCTTTAACCAAGCTAGTCACCACTATTTGACTTGGTTTCACATTTGATGTTACAAAGACTCTTTTTCCCTGCACAAATGATTCTTCAGTGAAACAACAAATTTTTTTATCTAGGACAGGCAGAGATAGAATTACAATATCCACTGTACCAGCAGAAGAGGATGCTTGACAGCTGAGGCCAGTGACATAGGCATGCTGAAACCTAACTCCTTTTCTTTTTTGGCATCCCTCAGAATATACTTCCTCTCATCAATAAAACAGCCTGCTTGTCCACAACTTTGGAGCCACGTTGATGTAACTACTGGCTTGCCAAGAGTTATTGCTTCTAACATATTCCTTGTGCGGAAAAAACTATCCGCCACAAAGTGTGTTGCATCAGCCATGGAAAATGCTTCACAAACTCCCAAGCGTGCCAAGATCTGCAACATAGGTCGTCATGAATATACCTTATTCAAAGTGATTGCTATCAGAATGTAAATAGAAGTATAGTTTACCTTCTTCTGACGCTTGATCACATCATCATCCAAATGATGGCTGAATAAAATACTAACAGCGGCCATATCCTTCCTTCTTCTGGAATCTTTTCTCTGCTGATTTAATAGCGCACTTTCAGGATCTTGCTTCAGTAATTCTCTTGCAACAGAAGACTTTGACAAGCTTCTATTTGAGCCTGTTGATGGATTCACAGGACTGAAAGTGGGTGACAGCTCCTTAACAACTTTTGAAGGCGTTCTCATGACACTATTCTGAACTTGAGCATTGCTTTTTGGTGATTTGCTTGTATCCTCAACATGGGAGGATTCCTTCAGTCTCTGTGCAGAGCTACTGAGATCAGAAGTCTTCCCATCATCTTTTACAGAAGAATTAAGTATAGGAGAAGCTATAATACTGGACAAGATAGAAGCTGATCTTCCATTGGAAGGTTCCCTCTTTGCATACTTTAGTAAATCAGAAACACTTACAAAAATTCGCCTTTTCTTGGATGGTCTTGCCAGTTCTGCGGGTATTTCATGTTTTGTGGCAGTGGTAGGCTTTGACTGTACTATTGCTGTAGCTGTTCTTCGCTGTTTGGGGTGTGATAGGGAACCTCTGCATGGAACATCAGTTGTTGGCTCAACTCGGCATGCTACAAGGTTTTGAACATTATTTACACCAGTACGTTGTGTGCTTCCATTCCTAGATTGCTGAAGATCCTGATCATCATTTGCGCAAGTATGTTCTGCGCTTTCTTTTTCAAAATGACTAGAACCAGATTCAGTTGTTCTCTCACTAATCAAAGGCTTCTTCGGATTATTTTTAATATGTTTTTTTGGCACTTCCCCAACAGTGGAGCCATCACCTGTCAATTCCTTGCCTCTCTTCGACTGCTTATTAGAACATAACTCAGCAAATTCAGAAGGGTCATTCCTACCACAATGCCTAGTGCGGTGAGCAACAGGTGTACCATGATACTTGTTTTCATCGATAAATTTCTTCGAAACTTTGCTCTTCAATGGTACAGACTTTGTCTGCTTATGTTTTATTTTCACTACACGTTCTGAATTTTCTTGCATCTTTTCATTCTGAGGGCTGGCGTTGGACGCAGTTACTTTTCTTCTTTTGGAACGTGTTGTGACACCTTCTTGGATGTTGCTAATTCTGTTTTGAGGAGAATCATTCTTTGAATGACTTTTAGCTATTCTAGACTTCTCAGCTCTAGTATCTCTATCCGACAGAGGTTGACCTTTAGCAGGTGAACATTGTACTAGTGCTTCCATAGCTTCAACAGCCATTTGAGTATCTGGACCAACATCATGCAAAGCTACATCAGCCTTTTCCTGTTCTTCTTCCAAAGATTTGCCATTTGATAGATAATCCAGGTCCTTGAAAAGGTTTTTCTTAGTCCTGTTTCCAGAAGCCCGCTTACTCTTCACATCACTTTTGAGTAGCCTTGAATCTGATAAAGGAACAGTTTCAGACCTCCCAGGTAGTTTGATACTTCTTTTGTTCTTGGATTCCCCTATTTTATTTTCTCCACGTGCATTTTTTGTAGACATCTTTGCCCTGGTAGAATGACTCTTCTGTTTTCCTCTGCCAGCTGGTTTCTGTAACAATATGTCTTTGTTTTTACTGAAAAAATCACCTCCTCCATCATCTTCACGGCTATCCACCCACTCAAATATTTCTGCCTTCCTGTTGGAACTTCTACCAATGTCAACCTTCTCAGCCAATATTAAAGTCCCCCTCTTAGTTGAAACACGTGGCTTTGCCACTTCCAATTTGTTTGGGGTTGTTTCTTGAGATGATAATCCACCATTGATTGAAATCAACCTATCCACAACATCAAAAGCATTTGCTTGTGACAGATCACCAGGCTCCTGTGATCCAATATAGCTTAATCCAGCAAGACATCTCATGTTGCTTTCACCATCCCCAGCTGTCGTGTCAGCAAAAAGTTTTTTTGCCGTTGAACACTTGTCTCTGCTTTTAGTTCCATCTTTATCATGGTTCTGTACATAACCACGGGAGTCATTATCAATCCCACCAAAGGAGGTGCTAAATGAAGTAGATTCATCTACAGTTTTTGGCAGGGGATGTATTGCACTGGATGAGAACTTTTGTTTCCTTTGCTGCATACCATTTACAGACATTTTGTCCCGAGATTCAGAAATTCCACATGTCCGTACAGTTGCAACACGAACAGAAGGCAATTTTATCTGGATGTGACCTAGATGTTGACAAATGGTGGCATTAGGATAATTTCAAGTTACAGTAAATTCCAGATTAAGTTTAGGAAACAAAGCGTAAGGGTAGTTTAAAAGAAGAATATTGTTTCCCTTTACTTGCCTATGAGTAAAAAATAAAACATTGGTAACTAAAATTGCCCCCGCAGTGAATATGTAAAGCTCAATCACTCTATCAGGGAAAACAGAGCAGTCAAAAGACCAAAATGTAATAAAATCTCAACAAAGCACATGTATCTCTAATGCTAACATAAGAGAGTACACATTGTGATTGCCCAGTGTCCAACTAAACATACTTCTGTTATGGGACAAAACCATGACAGATAAGTTCTGATTCTAAAATAAGAGACAGAACAAACAGTCTGGAGACTGCTCAATAACTTGATAGCTTTACACATCTCTCAATGTATAAGAACGATAAAAGCTACAGGGCACTTACTGTAAAAATTACCTTGTACATTTTATAGAATGATCCTAATGAATCGTTACACTTAGAACAGATACATATTGTTACATTATCTGACAATGGTAGGAATAATAGCACAGTAAGTAGCTGGTAACTAACCTGAACCCTTGTCACCCTCCTCGTCTGTTGAAGCATCAGATTCTACCAAGTTCTCATTGCCACCGAGCTTCCCAACCCCTCCAGAACCCTTGTCACCCTCCTCATCTGTTGAAGCATCAGATTCTACCAAATTCTCATTGCCACCAAGCTTCCCAACCACTCCATTTAACCCCTCAATATTTCCTGTCATTCCCAACTCCACATCCATTTTATCCATTCCTGACTTTGCATCCCTCTCATCACCAGACAAGCTCTCATTGTCACTCAGTACTTGAGTGCTGTCACTCAACTCATCATCACCTATCTCTTCATCAGAGTCTTCAGCCAACTGGGTCTTGCCCCAGTGATCAACACTGCGTTCATCACCGCCATTAACTCCATCTTCCTCTTCTTCCTCCTCAGAATTCTCAACCACCTGGGTCTCAGCCATGCCACCAACACCATTGTTCACTCCATCCGCCTCACATCCTTGAACCAACTGGGTCCTAGTCCAATTACCGGCATTATCCTCTGCACCACCACCGCCATCACCATCATCACCCCAATCATCCTCCTCGCCACTCTCCACCAACTGTGTTTCGCCCCAATCGCCAACCACATTCTCCTCTTCTTCCTCCTCATCCACCCCATCTACTAGCTGGGTCTCAGCCTCGTCCGCAGGCTGCATTTCGTCATACAGGCCACCATCATCACCCCCGCTCCGTGTCACATCGCTGTCACTGTCACTCACCGGAGAACCTAACAGCAAAGCACATCAATAACCAAATCAACACCTCGACGCCAACCAGTTGAACAAACAGAGGCAATGAACAAGGCGCGCTCACCTAACGGAGGCATCCCGCCGTCCAGGACTTGGGCATCCCCGCCGCCGCCATTGCCGGACGTGCCGCCCATCGAAGCAGGGGGAGGGGTGGGCTTCATACAGGGGATGCGGATTCAATCGAACCCCCAGAATATTCGGACGAAGAACCGCGCCAGCACCTCGGCAAGATTGAATCTTGCGCGCTGAGGGGGAAGAACCCAATCGAAACCGCCAATGTATTGGCAAGATCGAACTGGATTAACAGGTAACCACCACGCAGGCGCGCAAATCCACGATTGAACTGGATTGACAGGGAACCACCGCGCAGGCGCGCAAATCGACAATGAGATCGACGGAGTGAGAAAAGGAAATCATGGAATAAAAAACAAAACTCACTCCCAAAACAATCCGTCCGGAAACAGTGAAGCCCGGGGCAAGGGGAGGGACCGCGCGGCGTTTCGGCGCTCCGGGCCGGGACTTGGGGTGGAAACGGGGAGCGGGGCTGAAACTGGAAACTAGTATATCCGGGGTACGGCTCCAAGAGGCGGCCGAGGCCAGCGGCGAGGAGAGATGGAAAGGGGCGATAGGGTGGAGGCGAGAGAGGGAGGTCGCCGGCGGCGAGGAGGTGTGGCAGTGCCGCGGGGTGAAGAGGGGCAGGGCAGTGCCTGTCGGGAAAAGGCCTGATTTGTTTTGTGGACGAGTTCGCCGGCGGCGAGGGCGGCGTCGGTGCGGCGTGCGTGGCGGATCGTGGCGGCGGGAAAAGAGGAGTTGGGGGGGGAGCGGAGCGCGCGCGGGGATAGGAACGGACGGGGGGGGGGGGGACCCAAACCCTGGAGCACTGCAGCGTCCCTTCCGCTTGCCGGTTCGAGTTTTTCCAGGGGAAAAAACCAGCCGGTTCGGGTGGGTTCGCAGGACCGTCTTGGAAGCGAATCAGGGCGCGCCAGGTTTTCCATAATCCGTGAGTCGCGTTCGTTTTTTGATTCGAATTTCGGTCACGCAACGGTATGTGCCATTTTGATTTGAAATGGCAAATGGGCCCCGTTTGGTTTGGGCCGTTTGGCTAGCCAGAACTACTTACCGTTTGTGGTTCCACAAAAGGAAATAGGAAAGTATTGGAATTCTCTTCCAAATGAATAGATCAGATCTGCCAAGTACTCTGCGGGCAAAAAAGAATTATTAGGGGCGAGTAAAATCGAGTTTTGGCAAGAAAAAAATCTTCTTTTATTTTCTAATATTTTTACTATTAAAAAACTTTGGCCCAAGTAGAGAAACTTAGTGATGAATTAATCTAAGTATTAAACAAATTGCTATGTTAAAATTATAAACAACGCCAAGGGAAATGTTAAGGAGTTTGGCAAGGATCCATTTAGCATTTAAAAGTGTGCGCTTTTGTGCTTAATTAAACGGTATACACTTATACGTGAACTTCCTCTGGTGGTCTAGGTTTTTCAGTAAATTATTCCTTTGGTGATAACTGATAAGCGACTATGCATTCTAGCTAGTGCCATTTGTTATATATAAACTTTTCCGAAACTGTGTTCCTTTTTTCAGCAAAATCGTTTACACCATAAACATTTTGTTGGCAAAAAGGACATGTCTCAACTCTCAAACTTGGAGTGACGCTTTTTCCTAAGAAAATCCTTCGTGCAAAAAGGAAAGTGTCCTAACAATGATAAGTTGTTGACCTGGAGGGAGCTTTTTTAAAAAAATATTACACAGTACAACACAGACGTTTACAACACGCACGCATACTCACCTCTACGAACACACGTATGCAAACTCTATCCCTATGAGCACCTCCGAAGGACTGAGCACCAGCAGATCTGGAGATTTCTGAAGTCACCACTATCGCCTCATCGTCGACAGAAACGTCACTTACCACTTAATGCATAACGTCGGAAAATTCCGGAATAAACCCTGGTGAGTAGCGTCCCACTGGACCGTCCTACTATACTATTGGACTACAAATCCATTCGCGACCTAGATGGAGCTTTTTATGTTAACCTTGTGTTATTAGATGATATTATGAACTGCTTAGTTAATGGCGTATGGGGGATGAAATAAGAGTAACATTTTAGAGAAGGAAAAAGTCCTTTTGACGTCCCTCATCTATTACAGAAGTCTAAATTTCGTCTTTTATCTGCAAAATCGGATATTTGGGGTCCCTCAACTATCAAATCCTGTTATTTTTTGTCTCACGGTTGTTTTGGAGGGTGGTTTTGCCGCAACTGGCTATATAAGGTCCCTCAACTATCAAATATGTTTATTTTTTGTCCCTCAACTATCAAATCTATTTATTTTTCCCCTTGACTGTTTTGGAAGGTGATATTCGCATGACGTGGCGCTGGGTCAACATGCCAGGTACATGTGGAGGTGGGACCCATGTCACGTGGCTATCTTCTCCCCTTTCTCATTCTTCCTTCCCTCTCCCTAACACTTCTTTCTCTCTATCTCCCCATCTCTATCCAGAACAACGGAGCTCTAGGGTCGTCGATTCCAAAGGCGGCGAGCTCGTGCGATGGAGAAAGACGAGCGGAACTACAGCGGGTTCCTGTGATGGAGCATGCAGAGCGATACGGCACGACGGGCTCGTGTGGCAGAGCGGCTCGTGTGGTAGAGCAAGAGGAGAGAGAAAGAAGGAAGCCACATGACACGTGGGACCCACCATCACATATACCTGGCATGTGGGACTCATCATCACATTATGCGAAAACCACCCACTAAAATAGCGAGGGACCTAAAATAAATAGATTTGATAGTTGAGGGACCTCATATATGTGGTTGCGGCCAAATCATGCGAAAACCATCTTCGAAAACAGCCAAGGGACCAAAAATAAACAGATTTGATAGTTGAGGGACCTCAGATACCCGGTTTTGCGGATGAGGGACCAAAATCAGACTTTGACAATAGATGAGGGACGTATAAGGACTTTTTCCTTTAGAGAAACCAACCCTACAGTTTTCATTCATGCAAATGCAACACAGGGCCCAAGCCATCCGCACCTCGCCCTAAATGGCCCATCATCTTTTGTGGCCCACTTAACCCACAATTTCATATCAAAAGCCCAGTGGCCCACTTAACCCATCTCCTTGTGTGCAGTCAGTCCTCCTCCCTCCACCGGCGCTCGTGCAAGGGCGGCAGCCTCGCGCTTGGCTGCCAAAAGGAACAGAACACGCCGCCGCCGCCGCCGCCGCGTTGTGGTAGCGAGCCGTTGGAGAGCACGTGGCTTCCAGTTGCCGGCCGCGGAGAGAGAGGCCCAACAGGTTTGTACACTCCTCCATCTCCTCAACTCCGCCGCCGCCACGGCGACCGCCGGCTCCGCCATCGTCTCTCTCTGAACCGTGAACTCGTGTCACCCGGCCGCCAAATCGAAACTCTAGGGCCTCGCATCTCCCAGGTCCGGCTCCTCGCCGCTCCTCCATCCGACACCCCCGCCTGCCCAGCGCTGCTGGGCTGATAGGAACCGTTGCTGCTTGCTTTGTGCGATTCCCTTAATTTGATACCTATAGTTCGATTTAGCATCATATGTGCTGCTCTCAGCCAGTCAGGCCCAGTCATAAGCTGTCGGAACATCTACACTCACCCTCGGTTACTTGTGCTGCTAAATACATTGATTTGGGAGCCTCGACTGACCCAAATAATATCAGTTAGCTACTTTCATATTACTTCATTATTTTGTCTTAATCAATTACTAATCTAACTAGTATATGTTGTTCGGTAACGAAGCATATTATCAAATTTCCACTTGCCCATACTTTTCTTTTTTTCTTGAGCATGACTCTGTATTAATAGTTTGATTTCCTTTCGGTTTGGCCCTAGTCTTGGTAGAATCATGGCTCCGCCAATGGCTGGAGCCTGACTGACACAGCCGTTGTTGCAACCCTTTTTCCGTAGAGAATGATGTTTTCTTCCTTATTTCCATGTTTTCTGATCCAATCTATTAATCCGATAGGAAATATTAATCTCTTGTTACCCTATTTGCAGCCCCGATCGATTACTCGCCAGGAGCTCTTGGAGTAATCATGGCAGGTAAGGATTTTATCTGAATCTCAAATAGGACAATCCTCTTTCCTTGCATTTGAGCCTCTGTGATAAACTATCACTGATTATTGGACGATTTCCCTTGGTGCTCATTCCAGGAAAATCTGAGCAGAAATCACGGAAAGAGAGACGGAAAGAGGCGAGATCGGAGAAGCAGAAGCTGCGGTTTCTCTCTTGGGTTCAGCACCAGGTGACCTTACTAAAGCTTCTGAGAAGAGAGTGTGAATGACTTGTTTCGGTCTTTACTGTCTTAATTCTGATGCGCAAATTTATTGAGGTAGGGTGGCAAAAAGAAGCTGGCAATGCCAGCAGTAGAGCCAAGCCCAGCAGAGGAGAAGAAACCAAAGAAAGAACCTGCTGCTCTGAAGAAAAAGAGGAAGAGGGAAGCAGAGGGTAAACACAAGCCCAAGTCGAACTTTCAGGAATATCTTGAGATGGAGATGGGTGGAGCTGTGAGCATGGAGGAGGATCTGGAGATGGAGAAGAGGCTAGCGAAAAAGCTCAAAGTGAAGAAAGGAAAGTTGGGAGGTCCGGATGATGGTATGGATGAACTTTTTGCGGACCTTGGGTTTGGTGGCAACTTCGGTTCGGATGATGAAGCAAATGAACATGATTGGAATGTGGAAAATAACACTAAGTTGGATAGAAAAGGGAAAAAGAAAAAGAAGAAGGTTGAAAAGGATGACATGGAGACAGAGGAACTGAATGTTGGGAATGAAGGGAATGGTCGGAAAAAGAAAAAGAAGAAGGTGAAGGAGGATGGCATGGAGACGGACGAACTGGATGTCAGGGATGAAGAGAATGAACAGAAACAGAAAAAGAAAAAGAAGAAGAAGGTGAAGCAAGATGACATGGAGATGGAGGAACCTGATTACGTGGGTGAAAAGAACGATCAGAAGAAGAAGAAGAACAACAACAACAAGGATGACACGGAGATTGAAGAACCAGATGACGGGGGTGTTGACATGGATGAAGAGAATGATGGGGCAATTCTGGAATCTGAGGCTAATGTGATTGCACCCATAGAATCAAAAGGGAAGTATGTACCTCCAAGTTTGCGTGCTGCTTCCAATTCAGAATCAGAAGAGATTGCTCAGATGCGTCGGAGAGTAAGAGGTTTGAGCCTAAATTCCCTCTTTTTGCTTCATGTGTCACATTTACTTATCCTTCTTTTTTTTTTGGTTTTGCAAGTATATTCCCTTCTATGACCTAATGTTTGATGTGCATCAGGACTTCTGAACAGACTCTCAGAGTCAAATGTGGAGTCTATTACTCAGGAAATCGCCACACTTTTTCGAGTATAGTCCTTTGACTAATTGATCTCTTGATTCTTCCAAGTTTATATAACTGTATGTCTTTCAGATTTTTTTCGGTATTGATTAATTGTGGGGCTATGTTCCCCCGGTTTTGTTGTTTTATCTATCAACAGTCTGTTCCACGAAGTGTTGGCTCTCAGATAATTGGTGATGAAGTTTTGGCTAGCTGTTCCCGAGGACCTCGTGGCAATGAACAGTTAAGGATCTTCCTTATTAATCAGATATATCTTTTCTTTAGACTGATTAAGCGTGAATATCTTTTTCCACAAACCCATTTTTGTGTGCTGTTCTAAGGATCCTGTTGGAATTTGATATAGTTTACAGTTTACTAGAAACTAACACTTTTGCCATTTGTGCAGGTATGCTGCTGTTTTTGCAGCCTTTGTTGCAGGCATGGCATGCTTGGTTGGTATTGACTTCAGTGCCAAGATCCTTGCCTCCATTGCTAAGACTTTTGAGGTATGTCCATTCTGATTATGAATAAACATGACCTATTAAGTTCTCTGGCTACTTGAATACCCCACCCCCACACACACAATCTGGTTTACCTTCAGGATTCTCTCTCTTATGTGACGATACCAATGGAGTTTTAGTTTGATGAGCTGTTCTTTCCAAAAAAAAGTTAGATGAGCTGATTTTTTCCCTCTCTTGTGACAGGATGAGTACTCAAAAGAAGATGGTCTGTCTCTGAGAAATCTTACCTTACTCTTCTGCTATCTGTATATATTTGGTGTCATCTCAAGGTCTGTGGTTTGAATGGAACAGTTCTGTAAAACCACTTGAAGATAAAAATATCCTAATATTCATTGGTGCATCCTGTTGTCTGATATTGCAGTGATCTCGTGTATGATCTTCTATCGACTCTGAGCAAACGCTTGACAGAGCTGGATGTCTCTACAGTAGTGACCATCCTACAGTGTATGGCATTATATTGACCATTATAACAGTTCCTGTATAGGCATACCCTCCTTTTATGTTTTTGAGTGAAGATGGGAATATGTTTTCATCTGGATGGACAGGCTGCGGGATGAAGCTGCGAGGTGACGATCCAGGTGCCATGAAAGATTTTGTCCTCGGTATTCAGAACTCTGCGAATGAGTTGAAATTGCACTCTGGTGTTCGAGAAGACGGAGAAACACAAAGACACGGCAAAAGAGTAATTTATCTTGCTCAATACACCTATTTTAAAAGCATTATTTTCCAGATAGGTTTTAAATTGCACTGACTGGTTTTAACTTACCACCCAGATGGAATTTATGCTCAATACCATATGTGACATTAAGAACAATAAGAAAAGGCCTAAAGATGATGCTTCACACTCCTCAAACCATACTCGAATAAAAAAGTGGCTTCAAAAGGTTTGTATCAGAACAACTTATCCATCACCTGCAGTTATGAATTTTGATTTCACAATGCAGTTAACAGTTTATTTTATTTTCCTTGTCTACACACTGACAGCTTAAGGCAGAAGATGTCTTCTTGCGAGGGCTAACATGGAGTAGGCTTTTGGACCCTGATAAAAAAGGGCAATGGTGGTTGTCTGGGGATGTTCCATCCACAGCAGGTAATATTGAAGATGTTGCTGCTGTAATAAGCAAGGATGTTGCAGAGACGCAAAAGCTTCTTCAGCTTGCAGCAGCTCAGCGGATGAACACAGACATACGAAGAGCAATCTTTTGTATTATAATGAGTGCTGAAGACTATGTAGATGCTTTTGAGAAGCTCTTGAGGCTGGGCCTTTCTGGAAAGCAGGCATGAGTTAATGCTTTTGAAGATCAGTTGTTCCGTATGTATATCACAATATTATTTATTTATGCCCTTTTCATTTGTTGATTGATATGCAGGATCGAGAAATTATAAGGGTCATTGTTGACTGTTGTCTTCGAGAAAAGATGTTCAATAAGTATTACACTGTCCTTGTTTCCAAGCTATGCAGCCATGAGAAAAATCACAAGTTCAGCTTGCAGGTATACTGTCTTATTTTTACCATGTTTGCTGCCTATGTCAATGCCTCAGAAATTTCTCTTTCTAACAGCTTTTGTACATTTATTTTCCTTAATGTATTTTAGACCATTCTTTTCCGTGATAAAGAATCTTATAGATGAGATTTTTTTGCAGTAGGATGAATCAAACATTCTATCATGTCAGGCCAAGACCTTGGTGAACTAAACTTGGCATTTTTCAAATATTTCATTTTGGTACTGATGTGAATACCACATTAGCATTGCAAGACTGGCAGCCTATATGAACAAATGCAGATTTGGATAGAACCCTCTAGGCATTATGTTTAATTCTTGCAGCTTTCTTTCAGCATAGGTTGTGACATAACTTTGTTTTTTCTGATTATGCTTTCTCTGGTTTATTGTGGTGTTATTGCAGTACTGCATCTGGGATCATTTCAAGGAGCTAGACAATATGGAGCCAAACCGATCCACGAACCTTGCAAAACTAGTTGCAGAGATGCTGTCAAACTTCACCCTCTCCCTTGCAACTTTGAAGGTTGTCAACCTGGCAAACCCAGTGGAGATGACTCCAGAGAGAATCGTCCATTTCCAAATGCTGTTTGAGACCTTACTACGGAAAGATGACGCACTGGTGTGGAATGTCTTCACCCGTATCGCTGGTCTTCCAGAGCTCGAGATGCTGAGAGATGGTATTGTGCTCTTCATCAAACAGCATGTGATTGCCGAGGACACCAGGAAGGACTTGGCTAGCAAATTCAAGATTGCAAAGAAGCACTTGACAATACTGCCGGAGTCCTGATGTAAGTTGCATTGGAAGTGGGGTTCAAAGTCGGTGCCTTCCAACTTCCAAGCCCATTGACATTTTTTGCATCCTCGACACCCTTGTTTTTATTTTTCTTCGCTCTGTTCTTTCGGGAGAAAGAAAGGATAAAATCCTTCCTCTACGGGAATTAGAGAAAATGCTCTCCCGAGGTTTTTTTAAACGCTTAACCAAAACTTTTGATGTGTGGGCATGCATACATATTCCATATCTGTAGATGAAGTTTCACCCGGTCCTAACAACTTCGGATCGAGTTGCAATAATGCATTGTTGCTCAAACCATTTCCATTGCGGTTAAAAACAAAAAGTAAAATGCCGCCACAAATTGCTCTTTGCATTGCATATAGCATATATAACCGAACTGAAAATCTGTCGCTGGTTAAAACGGATCGGACATGGTGGAAGTTTATATAAAAACGGAAGTAAATATATATAGGATGTGTCTAGATGCCAAATGCTTGAGATTTGATCATCTCTCAATCACTTTTTTATATACTGTTGATTGTATATCCAACTGCTGCTGGGGTTTTCAGCTAAAAGCTAAAATGTGACTGAGACAAGGTTAAAAATCAATCATTTCTACAAACAAGTCCACCACAGCTTCTTTTCTTTTAGCAACAGGTATGTAACACTTTGCGCGCCTGATAAGAAAATAGACTGGGCGCACTGCAAGAGTCAGACCCGGTAGCTAGCTTTGGATGTTTGTTGTTGCGTCAATTTTTTTTCAAAAAAAAAACATATAGGAACTGACATCTGTAGTGGGCTTTTCAAGAAAAAAAAGCCTAACATGACAGAACAAATAACAGTACAGCTGAAAGTAGTTTTAGCGGGAACAAACAGATTTGTTAGACCGTCTCCAGCGGCTTGTGCAAAAGCATCCGCATCTGCAAATTGGTGAAAGAAATCCCACTGTAGCAGCTTCAGCGGTAGGCGCAACCGCATCTGCAAAATGCAGACGGTGCCCTTCGCAAGCGCATTCTCGAGCTATGACAGCCCCCGCTCCAACCGACTGTTGGCGCCTAACGCCGTGTCATATGGCGTCTGGCTATCCTGACGCCATGTGGTATGGCGTCTGGCTTCTGCCGCCATGTCGGCAGGTGTATACTTCCGTTAAATTTTGTTTGCAGTATTTATTTTTGCAAAATCGAAGAAAAAATATTAAAAAATTTCGGAGGTAGGCCTAGGTGGGGCTAAAAGCCAGGTGGGCCGGCGGAAGGTTAGGGAGGACCGACGAACTCAATGATGAGATCAGGGGCATTCGATAGACTTTCACCGGCGAGGTTAAGGCCCAATCTGGGTTAAGGGTTTTTCCTATTTCCTGGTTTTCTTATACCTTATATATTTATGATTCAAATTTGAATCCCACTCAATTAAAATCCAATAAACTCCAAAATTATCACACTAACATTTTATAATCTCCTAAATTCATTATTTAGCTCAAAATAAATCTAAGAATTTAGAGAAGGATCAAAGAAGACAACCTTATAAATTAATCAAGCACTCGATTTCACCCAAAAATTTCGAAATTCACATTTTTGCATAAATTAACATTCCGAAAAAATTCTGGGATGTTACAGCAGGACACACTATAATCAATGCTCGCAATAATGCTAGTCTAATGAGTCACTAAAATGGCTTATCCGCTACCTAAAAATAAAGCACTGCCAAAAACAGAGAAGCTCGCTAAGGTTAGTGTCATGGGATTACCAAGAAAGGTTTGATAGTAAGTTGTGCTGAAACACAAGCCTTGAAGAATGAAGTTAGGCCAAAGCACACATTCATTATGATTTTTTTAGTTTAAAGGAAAGGAATTAAGCAAAAATAAATACAATTATGACATACATAGAAATTAAAAATGGATCCGACCATTTATGAAAGAAAATTGCCCCAAAAGGTCACTCGTGACTTTCATAAATACACAGTCTACGCACAAGCCAATCACAAAATATCTATTCCCTTGCCAACAAGTTGCATAAAGTGAAGACACAAAAAAGCATAGAAGTGATTTTTTGAATCAGTGGATCTAAGCATCAGAGAATGAGTTCATGTAGCTGTTAATACGCGGGTATCATTTCCCTTGATCCATTCAGAGGTTGGAAAGTAGAAAAAATAGTTGCAGTGCAAAGAAAGAATAAATCTAAAGGTTTGCCAACTAGATTTGACTACCCAAAAAATGAACAAATCGTTTTTATCTTATCATTTGCCACATATGATATCTTAACACGAGCAGAGTGACAGTGAATAAGTAGCATGTGCTTCAAGTCATATTCAGTTTAGTTAGTCAGATGGGCTAGTCGCTCTCAAGTCTCAACATAATAAGCATATACAATGACTAACATGCAGCGGGGTAGCAGCCTAGCAGGCATCAGAACATAACAGCTTATATTGGCCACCTTCAGTACTAAAAAGACAATTGACTAAATGGATGCAAAACGTAAAAAAAAAAAACTTAGTCCCCAGCCACAAATTACAGCCTCCAAAGATAGTTTTCCCTAGATGCTTTGTTCATTGTCTCATCAATTAATCACCTAAACACATTTTATTCTAGGACTTTTATGTGTTATTGTGCTTAAGTCTTAGACAGCTAGCTAGTTTAAACTTTTCATCAAGTATCAGAGTGGCGCTATCAAAAAAGATAATAGATACGCCAATGTTCACTTTATGGGCAACATCATTGGTATGGAGAACAAAAAATCATCACTTTTGCTTTTGTGCATGCAGAGAGACATAGGATAAAAAAAAATCTGATCACCCTAAAGCATCCCTAAGCATCCATCCATTCACTAAAAAAAAGCATCTGATATGTACATCCGTAGAAAAAAAAAAGAATCCAACCCTAAAAAAGCACCTATCCGCGGGTGCGAATATGCATCACGCCTACGATGGGTAGCAACCCATCGCGCCGGGGCGCGGGGCGCGGGGCTGCAGCGGGAGGCGGAGGCGGTGGACCCCATGCGGAACTGATCTAGTCTAGAATTTAAAAAAGATATAACTCATAAACTGTGCGTCTAAATTAAATTCCGATTTCAAAAATGGATTTCTTGTGTCGAGATCTTCCAAATAAGATCCCACTTGACTATGTTTTGATGAAATATTTTAAAAAGCATTTTTTAAATACCAAAAATTAATCAGGTTGTTCCTCAGAATAATCATGTGTTTGTAGGAACAAGTTAGATTGTTTATATGTTTATACGAACAAGATTAACATTGTTTAAGACAAAATGAATTTTCATGAAACAAAATGATGAAACTGAAGAACAAGTACAGTTGTTCAATAGAATAAGCATATATGTTTGTACGAATAAGTTAATTTGTTCATCAGAGCAAGCATCTACAAGTCAAGGAACCAAGTTGTTCCTCAGAACAATCATGTTTGTTTTTAGGAACAAGTTAGCTTATTCATCAGAACAAACGCATATGTTTGTAGGAACAAATTAGCTTGTTCATCAGAACAAGCGTATGAACAAGCGTATATGTTTGTAGGAACAAGTTAGCTTGTTCATCAGAATAAGCATATATATTTATAGGAACAAGTTAGCTTCTTCATCAGAACAAACGTATATATTTGTAAGAACAAGATTAATATTATTTAAGATAAAGTGAATTTTCATGAAACAATATGATGAAGCTAAAGAACAAGTAGAGTTGTTCAATATAACAAGCATATATGTTTGTACGAGCAAGTTACTTTGTTCATCAGAACAAACGTATATATTTGTAGGAACAAGTTAGCTTATTCATCAGAACAAGCATATATGTTTGTAGGAACAAGTTAGCTTCTTCATCAGAACAAACATATATGTCTGTAGGAACAAAATAAAAAACAGAAAACAAAAATAGAAATAAGAAAGGAAGAAATAAAAGAGAAACAAGAAAAATAAAAAGATAATAAAATAAAAATAAAAGGAAAGAAATAGAAAATAAAACAAACAGAACAAATAAAAAAGATATAAAAAATAAGAAATCAAAAAAAGAAAATGGAAATCAAAAAATAAAATAGAAAATATGAATAAGAAAAAATAAGAAAAAAATAAACAAAAAATAAAATAAAAAAGGAAAAAGAAAGTAAAAAAGAATAAAATTGAAAAATAAAAAGAATAAAAAAATAAGAATAAAAAAGAAACAAGAAAATAAAAATAAAAAAAGAAATAGAAAGTAAAAATATATATATAAAGAATAAATAAAGAAATAAAAACAAACAAACAAAAAAAAGAAAGAAAAACAACAGTCACATCCCCATCTCCAATCCCCACGTGTAGTTGCCCCCCCCAGCCCGCGGACCAATCACGCGCCTGCGATGGATTGCTATTCATCGCAGGCGCGATGTATAGTCACCACTCCTATCCGCTACCTGAAGCATATATATGATACCTATCCCTAAGCATTCAATTCCTTAAAACACAGTAAGTCGGTAATCCATGTGAAAAGACATCAAAACAAAGTGAGTGAGATACGTATAACTAAAAGCAGCATGCTGGCACGTGGCACGATATATGGGTGAAAACCCCTACCGCGTAACAATAAATAGGAACGGAAATAGAAAAATCGACATGGAAATAGAACAACAAAACCTAGGGGAATAGTGAAAAAAATCAAGGGGGTGCAGTGCGCAAAAGCAAAAAATCAAACAGGGGATACATACCCTACAGGAACGTTGTGTGATTCGAATCGATTACCTTCATGAATTGTGCTGGTGAATGTAGGGGGCACTACTAGGAAAACGACATTTAGTACCGGTTCCAGAAGGTCATTAGGACCGGTTCTAGAACCGGTACTCGCCAGCCGGTACTAATGTGGAGGTCACATTACACTACTAGGGAAACACACATTTGTACCGGTTGAGAACCCCTTTTAGTACCGGTTTTCAAACCGGTATTGTTTAATCGGTACTAATGTGACATTAGTACCGGGTCGAATAACCGGTACTAATGTAGCCCCTCCGTCCATCGCCGTCTACCACGCGCTGCGCCGTCACCCCGCTGCGCCGTCCCCCTCCCTGCCTCCCGTCACTTTTCTTTTTTCTCATTCTTTTTCTCATCTCAGATTCAAAATCACAAATATTATTCTCCAATTAATCATTCCCACAAGATTCACACACAATCGATTCAACAATAAAAATTGTAGTTACATCATGAATTGATTCAAAGAACCACAAAATTCACAGCAATTCGCAACAAAAAAACTCAAATAAAAAAATAGATCCTGGCGCACCCTACTGCTTCCCCGCGACCGGCCGGACAGAGGCCTCCTCGGCTCCTCCCGCGGGTCGGCTCGTCCTCCGCGCCGCTCCACACGCTTGCCGCGCCAGGCCGCACAGCAGCGCCCCGCGCCCGCGCCGCGGCCGCCGCGCCAGCCGGCCCTCCCGCGCACGCCGCCGCGCCGGCCTAGCCGCGCCCTCCTGCAGATCCTGAAGAAGAGAGGCAGGGAGGTTAGATGTGAGGTGAGAGATGAGGGAGATAGAGTCAAATCGATGGAGAAGAAGAAAATGAAGGGTCGGCCGTCGTGGGTGGGTGCGCGTGGGATAAGGTCGTGGGTGGCCGCGTCGTAGAAAAAGAATGGGGCTCACGGCAGAGTAACGGAGATCTACATTACATTTGTACCGGGCATCATCTAGCCCCAGTACTAATGTGTCTGCATTAGTACCGGGGCTAGTTCCCAGACCACATTAGTACCGGGTGGGAACTAGCCCCGGTACTAATGCGGACACATTAGTACCGGGACTAGCCTCCACCCGGTACTAATGTGCCCTCACGAGGGTGCCGCGGAGCTCTCGCTTCCCACCCACATATTAGTACCGGTTTGTGTATATATTAGTACCGGACGGTAACAAAACCGGTATTAATGTAAAAAATGGTCTGGGATGAAAGTCTCTTTCCCTAGTAGTGTTAGTACCGGTTGGACATACTCGGTACTAATGTCACATTAGTATCGGGTGGGATCCCCACCCGGTACTAATGTGATTTCTGTCATCTCTGTCTGTCCACCTCCTTTCCCGTCCCCTTCTTTTGTTTTCTCCTCTTCTTTTCTTTTTCTTTTTTCCCACTGCTTCTCACACACATATTCAACAAAGATTCACAACTCAAAATCATATCACAAGGTTCACAAGATTCACAAATTCAGTCACCGATTCACATCTAGCACAAGTCGATTCACATAATCAACAAACAAGAACTCACATCTATCTAAAAACAAAACAACAATCAAGAACTCATATCACATCTATCACACAGTACAAGTACAAGAACGGTGATCACTCGCTAATTTAGCTCCTTCCAGGAACCATCCCTTTGCGTGTACAAGAAAAGCTAAATGCACGCGAGCGGAGCCCGTCGAGATATTGATCACCGTATGTATATTTCATATTCGGATTTGGTAAATGCGATACAGGTAATATATATACTCTGCGATGGTGATATCCTTTCTGCTACATTTCACTTCTGTTTTAAATTAAACTATTTGAGTTATTTTTAACTTAATTTCTAAACCTACAATACTGGAGTGTGGTTTTGGAGGAAGGGGGCAAGTCATATACCTGGTGGCGTTGCATCTTTAGAGGACATTCAGGTATGTTTATATTTTATTGCTATTGATCTACCGTTTGCATCTTCTGTTATATTAGTTCATGGTTTGTAAAAAGGCTACTTAGTTTGAAATTGTGTTTCGTAAGCATCATGTTGACCGTACAAGCTACAAAACCCTGTAGATGTAGTAGTAGTTTTTTTTCTTGGGTTGGGCGGAGGGGTTAAATCAAAAGACACTTTGAACTTTGTAGGTTTTTATTTATTCAAGATCTAATTATCAAAAGACACTTACAACTTCTGTTTGTAACTTTGACTACTTGGTTGAAAAAAGTTGGCTGTCGTCTGCCTACTTTGGAATCTAATAAATAATTAGTCGTATGGCTAGCTGTATGTGTCCCTCTCGGATCCATCTTGGGATCAAGCTAGTGTCTTTGGCATCAAATATTTAAACCTTGTGAGAATATATCTCCGAAGAATCATGTTGATGCTGGTCGTAGAGGTATTGATTATCCATCCATAGCAGAACCATTTTATATATTTTTAATATTTCTTTCATTGTTACGATAAGAAGTTACTTATTTCCATTGAATTGATGTGTGTAGGTGTCAGGAGGATCTAATGCTGAGAAATTTGGTGTTAGGATGGGTGATATTAGTCAAGCTGTCAATGGATCGGAGAATGCATTGATACTACAATTCAGGTATGTGTGCATTACAGATTAATCATGTTCCCTATAAATGTTTGAATAGAAATCATGTTTCATGTATACTTTCTTGCTTTATAATGAGGACATATTTGGTTGCTGTTTTAGTTGGAGAATAATATTCTGGATATATGCAGTGACCATTCAGAAAAAAGAATTTGGCTGTGATTCCGATGTGACATAATGGTAGTGGTAACTCCTTTTTTGAGGTATCATATTCTTTTAGAAACTTCTAGTCAAGATCTCACCTTGTAGCTTAGACAATGTCAATGTCGTAAATAACTTGCATTTTCTTGATAGGAGCAGGTAGAAATCAGTAATACATATTCCTAGGCTATCAATCTCCTTTTAACTGCTACTTGTATTACAGAATGTTACTTTTTCACTTTTATGTCTTTGTTAGTGGCTCAGGCTTTCATCTCCAATTTGCTTGTAACAAGCTCTGTGGTGGTTGTATGTCTTTGAGATTGAAATAATATCATTCCAGTTAGTTATCAGCCGCGCTAAATATTTTATTTTAATTTGTATTTGTAGCTTGATGCATTCAGCACCACGAAACGCGTCTCTGGCAGGATACAGTTAATAGAAAAACTGTCTCCTGATGTTCAAATCACCGCAAGAGGTATACATCTCCTTTCAACTCTAAACCAATCTCTAGCCTGGTAAAGTAAAGAAGAAGAAGAAGCATCTAGTTCAATATTTGTCAAAGCATTTTAGTTAGTGTTTTCTTTTCGGTGGGACTGACGCTCTAGCATGCGGTTTCCTTTAATTTCTAAAAATCAAACTTCAGCGTTGTAGACACAATGAAACCTAGCATCTTGCTCAAGTGAAGTTCAATTGTTATATAGGACTTGTTGAGCTCTTAGCGATTCTAGTTCAATTACGAGAAAGAAAATGCTTATAGGATAACATTCATAGATTATTCGTCTAACAAATAGTTTACTGTTTAGGTGAATACCCTATTTCTGCAAGAGAAGTTTCTACCTGATTCTAAGTTTCTAACATACAGTCTACTGTTTATGTAGATACCCTATTTCTGCAAGAGATGTTTTTCTACCTCAATTTGACAAGGCTGGTCCAGGCAAGTTAATTTTCCCATATTAATCGTGTCGGTTCCATCGCATCTTTGTAGTGCTTTGCCTGTCTTTCATGTACGCCAGTTGACTCCTGTTATAACCTTTTTACTCTGGGAACAGATTTATCTTTTATATGCATTGATTGTAAATTTTGACTAGCATGACAATACGTTGGTTGAGAAGTGACAATATTTCTACTCACATGTATCTTCAAACAGGCAGTGACGAACTTGGTAAGAAATGGAGGTTGTTTAGTCGTCTCCTTGAAGAACTTGTACTTGTTCGTCTGCGTGTGCCCTGTAGACCCTTTATTCTTTTTCTATTTTGTTTGATAAGCGGCTTATGTCAGATGTAGTGCTAACAATGTATGGAGGAGGCTTTTTCTTCCCTACAAAATGAGTTAAGTCCTATAAATTCCTGATTTAAGTCATGGTTATTAGACTCTCCGGGCTACTGCTAATGTTTTTTTTTAAAACTTTTTTTGGGACACGTTTTTTTTAACTTTAAAACCCTATTTGGGTGGTTTTCTTTCCTCCCACACATGAATTCCTCCAGCGAGCAAAAACCTTCTTCTCCGCCAAGCTATGAACATGAAGCATGAACCATCCGGTCTTTTCACAATGCTTTGTCTTTATTGCATATAACTGTACATGAACCATCCAATCCGGAAAGGACCACACCACCACAAAGTTACCCTTTGGTTTTGAATAATCAGCTGGATTTGCAATTGTTAGGGCAGTCCCAACGGTAATTAAGAGGCAGTTTCCATATGCATTTAACAGGGCTCCACGTACGCAAAAATTCAATGCGGCGAGAAAATCAACGAAGAAAGAGAGAGCTACAGGAAGAAATCGTTTCTTGTCTACGAAACGGTGTCGACACTCGCAACGAGGCTCCAAGAAACGAGCAAAACGCCGATGGGGAGAAACGAGTGGCGTCCATGGCATTGATTGCAGCCGCATGAGCTTGCTAGCACGCCGCCGCCTGCTGCCCGCGCCGCTCGCCCGTACGCCGGAGCCGGTGCTCACCCGTGCGCGTCGGAGCCGGTGCTCACCCGTGCGCGCCCGAGCCGCCACGCTCACACGCCGGAGCAGAGCGCTCGTCCGCGGGAGCCGCCACGTGCTCGCACGCCGCCGCCGAGCGCTCGCCCGTGCGCGCCGGAGCCCGCACTCGCCTGTGCGCGCCCGAGCCGCCATGCTCGCACGCCGGAGTAGAGCGATCGCCCGCGGGAGCCGCCGCGTGCTCGCACGCTGCCGCCGAGCGCTCACCCGTCGCCGGCGTCGCTGCCGCGCGCTCGCCCGCTCTCACCCTCCGCTGCCGCACGCAAAGTAGTCACCCTGCAGTTGCGACGCCCCGTCAACGTCGCCCCGTGCGCTCGCCTGGGTCTGCCGGAGCAGCCGCGGTCGCCTTCCAGAGCAGCTTGCCCATGCACGCGATGCGCTCGCATGAGCCCACCGGAGCTAAGTTTGCTTGGTAGAGGTCACGAGAGAGCGCTCGGAGGACGGAAGAGATAAGGTTGGTAGAGAAAAGGAAGCGAGAGAACAGTGAAAAATTTATTGTCTGGGATTTTGAACCATCGTAAGAAATGATTTTTAGTGATTATTTTTGCTGATGTGGTTATCTTGGACATTGCGCGTGGTGTTTACCGTTGAGACTGCCCTTAATCGGTTAAAACTCGAAACAGAGACGAAAAGGAGGCTAGGCACTACTAGGGGGAGCCCTCGTTGCTTGCGTCGTCTTCGGTTTCGTGGCCTGCCCATCTGATTGTGGAGTAGAGGAACTCCTTGAGGTTCACCTTCCCGTTCCTGTTGATGTCCATCTCCTCTGCAAATTAAGCATGAGTAGAGACTAGAGAGTGAGGGGAAATTTTCACACATGCAGAGCACAAAGCTACTGTCGTCGCTGCTGCAAGAGCAGCAATGGGGATGAATTGAAACGAATGGCAGGCTGGCAGCTGGAGTTGATAGAGTACTGAATAGCTGCGCCGTGATGTGGCTGGGCGTCCTCTCCTGGTGCGACTCCTCGTTCATCCTCTGCGTGACGTCTTTCCTCTTCATCTTGCCGTCGCCGTCCTTGTCGAAGAAGAGGAAGGCGTCGATGAGCTCGTCGAAGACGTAGTTGAGCTTCGCCGACTCGAACTCCGAGACCTGAAAAGACCTTCCACCATTTTATTTGCAGGGATGATCGGTGAGCTATGCATCGCCATTTTTTTAAAGACGTGCAAAGCACATTTTCCATTAAGAAAGGAGAAAAAACATATGTTTTCAAGTACAACAGGCGTGTGGCCTAACGAAAAGAAGAGAGGACGAAAAATATTACACCGTCCGCACCGGGCGAACACCTAGCAGCTTAGTGAGCGGGAGGAAGCCCACACGCACTCAAGTCCTAGCCTCCTCCATGATTGCCGGAACGAGCGCCACCGACATGAGAGCTTCCTTGTCGTGGACGCGCCGGTTCCGTTCCTTCCACAGCGACCAAGCGACCAACCAGACGAAGGAGTCGAAACCTTTCCTCCGTGCCTTAGCGACCTGTTTCCTGACGGAGCACCACCACTCGGCGAACTTCACCGGGCGATCCGGAGCTAGGTCCTGAAGGAGAATAGGTCTGAGGGCCATATGCCAGGTCTCTCTAGAGAAGACACAGTCCACCGTCAGATGGTCCAGCGTTTCGGGTCCCTGGGCGCACAGCGCGCAAGTGTCCGAGTCCCTAAGTCCGTGACGGTGCAGCCGGTCGGACGTCCAGCAGCGGCCGTGCAAGACCAGCCAAGCAAAAAACTTGCACTCCCCCGGCATGTGAACCTTCCAGATCTCCGCTAGGCGACCATTTCCAGATGAACCGGTTAGGCTCGGACGTGAGACTGACCTCCTGTAGTAGGTCCCAGATGACAAGGTACTGCAAGACCACGTGCACAGTCCGGGCGTGGGTTACATCAGCGACCCAACGGATCCCGGCCGCCCCGGTCTGCAAAGCCTCAGCGACAGTGCGGGCCCGACGCACCCTAGGCGAGACCGCGGCCCAGAGGTTAGGTGCAAGGGATTTGATGGAGCACCCGGAGAGCCAGCTGTCTTCCCAGAAAAGCGCCCGGGTATCGTCCCCCACCTCCACGGAAATGGAGGCATTGAAGAAAGTCTGGGTGGCCTTGTCCACGGGGAAGCGGAACGCCGCCCAAGTCCTGTCCGGATTAAACCAACGTAGGCGCAGCGCGGTGCCAAAGACACGAAGGTTGGGCAGGCCGAGTCCACCGCAGCGAGTGGGGTAGGCGACGTTCACCCAAGCGACCAGACAGCGACCGCCCGAGGCCACCTCTGTGTCGGACCAGAGGAATCCACAGATGAGGGTTTCGACCGCGCGCAGCGCCCAGGGGGAGATGGAAATCGCCATCGAAATGTGAACTGGGATGGCCGAGAGCGTGGATTTGGCAAGCACGAGGCGGCCACTGCGGCTCAACAGTCTGCCCTGCCAGGGGGGCAGGCGCCTAGCGACCTGATCGACCAATGGCTGCATCGCCACTTTGGGTAGTCTCTTGATAGAAAGAGGGACCCCGAGGTAGGTGCAAGGGAAGTCGGCGATCGTACAGGAGAGAATGGATCAGACCAGAGACAGGTGCCCCTCAGAGCAGTTGATGGGATAGACCTGTCTTTTGGTGTAGTTTGCCGCCAAGCCGGCCGCGCTTTCGAAAAGCGACAAGACCGCCTTGACAACCCGCAGATCTAGCTCGACCAGAGAGAAGAAAGCGACCACATCGTCAGCGTAGAGAGAGGCGCGAAAACGGATACTCCTCCCTAGATCTAGAAGGAGACCACGGGATTCTGCCTTGCGGAAGAGGGCATGGAAGCATTCCATGACTAGCACAAAGAGCATGGGGGAAAGGGGATCGCCCTGACGCAGGCCTCGCCCGTGGCAGATCCGCTGGCCAGGGGCACCGTTGAGCAAAACCCTGGTGCTGGCAGTGGACAGAATGACTGAGATCCAGTCGGTCCATCTGCGAGGGCAGCCGACAGCCGAGAGGAGCTCGAGGAGAAACACCCAGCCGACCGAGTCGAAAGCTTTCGCTAGATCTAGGTCGTAGAGAAGAGGAAATGTCTTTAATTTTTTTCAGGTCGTAGAGAAGAGGAGGAGGAGGACGTACGCGGCGCGTGACGTCGGGGCCGAAGAGCAGGTACATGAGGCAGAGGAGGACGACGAACTCCTGGAACTGGATGCCGCTCCGGCGGTCGACGTCGCAGTAGCGGTGCACGTCGTCGGCCTCCGCGTCCGACATCTGGACCTCGAGCTTGCCCAGGCAGCGCCGGAGCTCCTCGCTGTCGATCGTGCCGTCCGAGTTCTCGTCTGCAACGACGCCAAGCTCTCTTGAGATCACCACCCTCTCTGCATTATTGTTGCAAAAACAAAAAAAAAAGGATCGTGTCGTCAGTTATTACCGTACTGGTCGAAGACGTCCTTGATTTCGCGGAGGCCGTCCTTGAAGCGGGGCAGGCGCATGGTGATGCTGTTCACCGACCGGAACGTCCGCTGCCGGGACCTGGCCCGCTCCCGGAGCGCCGCCGCCACCTTGTCGTCGAGGTCCTTCTCCGCTCGACGGCGCTTCATGGGCTCCGTGCACACGGAAGCCACGATCCCCATCGCTGCAACTGGCAGCCGATTCAGCTTGCCTACTCACCAGCGCAAGCCTTTTTGGGTTATCTTTGTCTACAAAGCATACTAGAAAACAGATGAGGTGCAGCTATTCTTTTTTAACTTCGACCGCGTGAAACATATGTAATTTTCTCACATTTACCAAGGGGAAATGGAAATTGTGTCACCTGAGAAACAAGAAACGCCACCGGCTGAAGAGATTGCGTGCTACTCGCCATGATATGAACGAAGCCGCGTGTGAGCAATCTCTATCAGACTGCAGAGGCAGAATCTGATGCCATGGCTCAACACTCAACAGCCTGGACGTGATAGCTCCTCCTGCAGTTGCCTCTTGGTTGGATACTCGACTCCTTTCTTCTCTAACCACAACCACCTAGAGTAATTCTGAAGAAACGTCAGTTATTCTCATCTTTCCAGAAAGAGAATATATACTTTCCATTATGGACTGTGGTCCTGTTGTGAGCAATGCGCCTCGTTTTTGGTTACTTGTTAATGGTAAAAAAAAAAAAAGGCTCCGTTCAGTTGCACAAAAAGGAGTAATCTGAAAAAAAAATCCTTAGCAACGCGAATGATTGGACGCCCTCCTGTTTACCGGGCTAGACAAATAGAAAAAACGAAACATACAATTCAACCGTGAACCTTCAGCAGGCCTCAACGACATCGCAAGTTGAAATATAACCACAAAGTAATCCCAAGATTGAGGGAACAAAACAGAAAAAAAAAACAACACTTGTCACAGAGATTACAAGTGCAAACCTGCTACCTGAAAGGGGCGACTAACTGGAGCCCCAAATGTATCACCCAGGTCACTACTAAGCACAAAAAAAAAAAAAGAGTACAATGGCCAGACAAAACCCATGACACCTCATGAACAAACATCTCAGCTAGGCGGTTACAGTATCTAAGTCGGTTTCCTCATGTTGCGGCCCGCCCTGATAACTTCATCCACCAGCAGCAATTGAGACGCAATGATGGGTCTACAGCAAAAGGGGGTAAATTATTAGCTAGCTATTACCACACTAGGAATGTTTAGCAAGCATAGAATATGAAAACATATAGCCACAAAAGCTGATTGCTGCATCACATACCCGGAGTTGATGATTTGACGCTTTACAGAGTAATTATCGAAGATGCCTTCCATCTGGGGATCAATTGGTTCACCCGAGTGATGGTTCAGTCCCACGACCAGTCCACGGTCGTGCTCGTTCTTAAAAGAACAAAACAAAAACAGTCAAGAATTTCATGACTTCAAAACTTAGAACAAGGCTAACAGAAATAGGGGCAACATTTAGTATATGTTCGCATACCTGAAGGGAAACAATGACGTCTTGGGTATCTAGACCAGAGTTTTCTGCCAATGTCTTGGGTACAACAAGAAGAGCTTCCGCAAACGCTTCCACCCCAAGTTGTGCACGCTGTTACCAAGATTACAATATTAGACGGCAGTTCATTTCTTCTCCTTGGTAAAAAATCCCAGCAGTTCATGTTGCAACAGTAATTGTAAAGGATTCATTGGTTTAGCGCACTTACTCCTTTGACGGTTTTCTTCACATTGTCAAGAAGATGTTTCTTTGCAGCAACCTCAAAAGCACCAGCACCCTACACTTGCACAAAAGTGATGAAAATTGTAAGATAAACAGTTGTCTTTAGAGCAGCAAGTGTTTGAGTGCTCAATTGATACCTAACTTATATTATACCTCAGGAGTGATGGAAAAAGTCAATGGTGTCATATTAAGAACAGAAGGAATCAAGCAAGAAGCAACACAGGTTGGCCCACAATAGCAAATAGGATGTGTAAATCAAGGCCAAGTGCACAACAGGGCAATTGTAGAGTTAAACACTACATAGGTTGCAAATTTCAAACTCATCATTTGTACAAGGGTAATTGAACCAGAATTAGCAGGTGAATTTTTTTAGAGTCAGCAATGGAGAATACATAAAAACCAAACCCAGATATGTTTAACTAATGCCTCCTATCTTTCACAGAGGATAAGACAGATCTTACCAGCACAACTGCTCCATCCTCAACTGTATTCTTAACAGATCTTAGACCATCACGGACAGCGTCCTTGATTTGTGCAATGGTATGGTCATTAGGTCCTGGATATGTCAAATTTACATTCAGTGCCACACGCTAAATGATGGTATCAGAAAAGGCAATACTGTTTCTCAACAATAAACTAACCTTTAATCAGTATAGTACAAGAACGAGGGTTTTTTACATTCTCCACAAATGTGTACTTTTCTTCTCCAAGAACATGCTCATAGACAAGCCCAGCCCAGCCAAGACAATCTTCGGTCAAGTCATCAACTGAATTGACAGCTTCACCTCCACATGCTAGCACAAGCCTCTCCATATTCCTCCTCTTTGCTCTTCGAAGAGCGATAATCTGTACATGCAAAATCATGTCAAGAATGCACCTAACATTAAAAATTATAAGATGAAAATCTTGCAGCATTTCATATTGCCCTGCCTCATAGTGCTCAAAACAAAGTTGAAAATAATAACATTCTAGGCAACCTAAAACATCAAATGTTGGTAAGTGGAGAGAATAATTGCCAGGTCACTATCAAGCTATTGCCCCAAATTAATACATGGATATTTGTTGATTTTCAATCGTTTGCTAGCATACTTAACAGCACAATTTAACCAGCCAAAAACCTAATTCAACTCTTAACTTCATGAGATCCATATTATTAATTGAAAAACCAGAACTATTCGAGGTTGAAGTACAATTTGGATATTGGGACGACCAAGAGAAAGTCAGAATAGATTACCCCTGCTCTAGCCAGGAGATCCAGGGATGGAGGGTCAATGCCCTTCTGATTGATGACCACGAAGTTTTTGTCGCCACCAGCACAAACCTATATGCCAAGAAAACATTAAGAATCAAACCCTATACTAGTACTGAAAAGTTGAGCTCTAGTTACAAAACAAATTACCTTGTTTTTCAACTCGATTATCCGCTTGACACGTTCATCAACTTGGCGTCTCTCTGCAGCAACCATCTTCTCTCTTTGTTCTGCGTTTGAGTAGAAAAATCCCGCATTGATTTCGCTGAAAATGAACATGTCAGTCAAACAGTTGCTTTCCACAGTGCATGAAACACAAAAAGGAATTCTAAGCAGCTTGTAAGCCATCTTATTGATTTAGCTCACAGCACAAGAGAAACTGAGCTTTTGAAGCAAAGCATTCAAACATCACATAACCAATCATACAAGACAGTACATATTTAACGGTCCATTCCAATAAAAGCAAAGCAGTGGTCTCCATGATACATACCATATGGACAGCTATACAGATCACACAAAAAATTGCTCTGCACACGCTTTCTCATATTTTTGGTGCAACAAATTTCAGAATAAACAAGCCACACTGAAACAAAATATAAAAAATAACACATTATTACTGGTATGCACCTTTTCTCATATTCTAATGAAACATTGCAGGTCAAGATGTAACAGTTCTCTGCCCTGCGCTTCATGTCTGGGTGCCGGGAACCATGGTCCAGAACCAGACCCTCAACCTGCAACAATATCAAAGCAGAAAGATAAATATTTCACATCCCGGCCAGATATAACTTATATTAGCATATGTTAATCCAGATTTATATACATTATGACATATTTACTAGAAAATGAATAAGCAGAGAACTGAGTTCACAAGCTGACGTAAACAAGATTGGTGGATCCATTTTAGGAACTATGAAATTCAGCACAATGCCCGTATATGGTAATGAAAACTAATACATACCAGGCGGGTGTCAACATCAAATTTGTGGCGCATGTGCATTATTTCGACCATAAAAAGATCGATGGGTTCCTCTGGTTGGCGGATGCATAGAACCTATAACAGAGTTACATGAACAATTCAAATATGATTAAAAATGAAGATATGCAGATATGTTTCCATAGAATATCTACAAGAGAAATAAAACGTACTGCATTAACAACAATATCCGTCAACTGATCAGCCAAACCTTCGTACAACTGCAATATAGAAACTCCATGTTAAAACTTAAGGGGAAGTGGTACCCAGGTAAGTTCTTATGCTGTGACAGATGAAAGAGTGACCTTTGTCCTAAGAGTTGTCCTTGCAATCATTTTCAAGGTATCTCTGTCAGGTTCATCACCAATAACAACTAGTGTCTTGAATTTCTCGAGAAACTCAAGTGTTGCTCGCTTAGCAACATCAAAGCCATCAACCAAAAATCTTGGATGAGTACCTACAAGAATACCAACTGGTTACTGTACCATTAAAAAATAAAGATGCAGTTTCATCGTATAAAGGCAGCTTTCCTGCGAAATGCCATACTTGGTTTGTGGGAACTTTTTGACTAGTTTATGCAACAACAGCCAAGTAAGCCCGGTAAAAGCACAACTAACGAGGAAAACATAATGAGCTGAGCAAGATTTTCTAGAGAGATTTTGACTGCAGCTACTGAGTTCTAATAAGATCCAACAATTATCAATTGTGGACAATGCATAACCACATGCAATATGTAGAAAATGTTGGTACCCCTAAGCCACTTCATCCTCTTAGGAGCTTTCTTTTACATGTGATGAAATGAAGATGCATACCTATGCTGCACACGCATTCTTAGCCTTGATCCAATAATAAAAATGTGTCAATTCAGGAATTCCAACCACAGCCTGGATTAACATTATCCAGAAAGGCTGACACCAAACCTAAACTTGTACTACCTCATTGCAGCTAAAGAAAATCACCGTAAACTACATATAAATAGGCTTGTCATTTGATCCCTAAATGCCAATAGTATATCTCGAAGACAGCAAACAAGCTTCTTAAAACATAAAATTATATCAGCGTACCAAACAAGAGTAGTACATGTGTTATAAACATAATAACCAGACCTTCATCGATACACCGCTCAGACTGCTTCATTAGCTCCCCAATAAAAAGCACGGTAGAGGTCGTGCCATCACCGCTGGTATCATCCTGTGCCGTGGCCGTCCTCGCAATCATGATGGCAGTTGGGTTCTGAATTTGCTGTAAATAAAAAACACAAAACGTTAAAAAAACAACACAACCAGAGTACATAGATCAAGGTGTCAAAAGAATGTTCCCAGTTAAGAATTTGGTGGCGTCAAAAATCACATCAACAGAGTATCATCAGGATGTCAAAAGAATGTTTCTGTGGAAGGTAAAGCTGTACCATTTCCCTCAAGAGGGTATTCCCATCCTTGGTGAGCTTGAGGTCACCAGCTCCACCAACAAGCCTGAGCAGCACAAACAACAGAAATAGTTCAGATAAAGCAACCAAATACAGTCGATGAAAAAGCACTTCCATATAAGAATAGTCCAACATGGCCCAACCACTTATTATCAATAACAGAATATCAAATCAGAGACTCCCGCGGCAGTACCAAAGTCAGAACACATTTTTGCTCTAAACCTGAACAACCACCACCAACACCAAGCCATCCTCTTACTGAAAATAAATACCCAGGAACACAAAATTCCCGCACCCTATTTCAAATCTATCGACTAGATCAAGGGGGACCACCGACTGAGCACCGAAGAACAAAGGGACACGTCTCAAATCTACAAGTGATCAGCTGCATCTCTAAACCTAGTCCCGTTCCACTTACTCATAAACAAATGTACCACTAAATGGAGATCCAGGAAGAAAACTCCCGCACCCTATTTTAAATCTATCGATTGGATCAAGGGGCCACCGACCGAGCGCGCCGAAAAACAAAGGGACGCGTCTCAAATCTACTAGTGATCAGCTGCATCTCTGAGCCTACACCCATTCCACCACACGAAAATGAAGGATCAGACTATCAGAGAAGGAACCCTACGTTCCCGCGAATCTAGCAACCGTCATCTGGCGACAACGCCCGACGGGCTAGTAGGCGAGAGCGGCGGCGGCGGCGGCGGGAGAAGGGGAGATGAGGGAGCGGGAGTTTTACATCTTGATGGTGCCCTTGGGGCCGAGGTTGGTCTTGAGCACCTCCATGAGGCCCTTGGCGGCGTTGATGTTCATGTGCAGCGCCGCCGACTTGTTGAGCACCTCGGCGTTGGGGTTCAGCACGCGGAGCGACATGGCTGATGCCTTGCCTCGCTCGCTCGCTCCCCCCGGAGATCTCGCCGGTGGCGGCGGCGGCGAGGTGGTGGGGAAGGAAGCGCGAGGGCTCGATGCGTAGAGGAAGGCGGAGCGGGAGCAGTAGGGTTTTGTTGGTCGAATGCGGTAGAGAGGCTGGTTGTTGTTCGGGAGAGGTCGAGACGGCGCTTGAGGGCGGCGAAAACCCACGGGCTACGACGGGCCGTGCTCTCTGTTGTGATTGCACGAACAGGTGGGCCTCAGCCCATGAAGCCCCTCAACCTCATAGTGAGGCGTCTCTTTTCTTTTCCTCCAAAAAATGCATTAGAGCAAAGTCCAAGGCTAAATCATTTTTTTCTTCGGTAAAAAAAGGAAAAATGGTGTGAACACCCTTTGCAACAGCCTCTTCATCTTTTGTCAGCTCGGCATTTTTGACGAGGGAGTCCGAGCAACTCCTGTAGCTTTTCTAAAAATCACTAGCTAAAATCTTGATTTGGCTAGTATGTAAAATGAAATAGGTAGCAAAAAGTAGAGGATAGCTAGCGGGATTGGCTAGCCAAAGATGACTAGCGAAACCTCCGGTTTAGCTAGCGAAGGATAGCGAGAGCAACTTTAGCTAGTCTTTAGATTGAGTTTTTGGACAAATTTTTCATTTTTTTGCTAATCAAGTCAAGATAGCTAGTCTCTTGGAGTTACTCTAATCTCCCCACTCACGCACGCACTCATGCCCTCCCACCCCTTGCGACATCCTGCCATCTCGTCCTAGCTCCGCTCTCGCAAATATTTGCAGAATGCAAATAAATATTTACAGAGAGTGAACAAGTATAATATTCACAGAGACTGAACAAATGTATATAGTGGGAGAACAAACATATTTGTTTTAGCTGTTCAAGTATTTGTTCATTGGAATCAAAATAAATCTTGAGTATTATAAAAATATTTTTAAAATATTTCATCGATACATATTCAAGTGAAGTCTTATTTTAAAGATCTTGATATAATAAATCCGTTGATGAAATCGAAATTTAATTTAAATATATGGTTTAAAATTTATAAGGAATGCCAATTTATAAATTTTTAAATAAAAACTTTCTTTGCATGTGGATGAGTCATCAATTCGCCCTCTACTGCATGCATGAACCGGTAGCTAAAATTCTCACCCCACAGTAGGCAATAGCGGCGAATATGTCGCGCGCACTTATTTGTGTTGGACGCAAGCAAACTTGTGTAAAAAGTTAACACGAATCCAAACCGGGCCTTATTTTCGGTATCGTCGGCTCAAAGAGAATTATATATATATATATATATATAAATATAATTTTTAATCATTTTGCAAAATTATACGACCGTCTCAACATTTATCAAATTTGACCATCAAACGCCATGGCGTACGGCGGCCGCCGTGGTCCACGGCGGTTGCACGTCCAACCGCCGTGCGCTACGGCGGTTGGTCCAACCGCCACGGGGTCAACGGGCGGGAAGACCAGCCGCCGTGGCCCACGGCGGTTGACCTCTATTCGCCGTGGGTCACGGCGGCAGGCCCAACCGCCGTGGACCACAGCGGTAAGGATTTGCGACCGCCGTAGTCCACGGCGGCAGGTCGTCAGACCCTATAAGAGCCGAAAATTTGCCCGAAATTGTCATAATAATTCGGAAAAAAAGAAAGAGAGGGTTGAGAAGGAGAAGAGAGTGAGGGGGCGGAGCAGCGAAACTCTGCTGGTTCTTCGCTTCATTGTAAGTATTTCGTTGATTTCAACTCTTTTAGCACCTGTACTTAGATGTAGTGAAATCGTAATTAGTATTGATTCATTAGATTTTTTTAGATGTGTAGTATGAAATAGTTCATGTTCGTAGGGTTTAGGGTTCAGAAGGAGAAGCGAGTGAGGTGGAGGGGGCGGAGCAGCGAAGCTCTGCTGGATCCACCAGCTATTCGCCCCCTATCAAGAGTATATCGACTACCTCGAGGACGTCGTCATCTACAACCTGAAGCAGAAGCTGTCGGAGGCATTGGCTCCCCCTAATCGATCGTCTAGCGCTGGAGACGGTCGATGCTGCAAATGTTCGACCTGCACTTGTGAATGCCACAAGAAGAACAGCTCCCCTCCACCTTCACCACCTCCACCCCCACCTGGGTACTACTACATGCTGTCGCAGGACTCCGGCGGGTCTTTGCTCTCCGGGCAGTTCTCGTACAACTAGATTAATTAGACCTGTTGTAATCAAAATTTTAAATTTCCTAAGGCATGTTATCAGTACGTAAGGCGCTTTGTAATGGTTTTACGAGCGCCGTACATGCCATTGCAACGGTGTGTGTTCTCTCTTCTAAATATAAAAAAAAACCCACCGCCGTGGCCCACGGTGGTTGGGTTGCAAACGTCGTGGCCCACGACGTTTGCATGGTCGCTACCTGCCGCCGCGCAGCGCCGGCAAACGCCGTCCCCGACCGCCGTGCGCTACGACGTTTGGCCTAACCGCCGTGGGCTACGGCGGTGGCGCCCAACCGCCGTGGCGCACGGTGGTTGGACGTCTAACCGCCGTGGGTTACGGCGGCCACCGTGCGCCATGACGTTTGGTGGTCAAATAAATTTTGAGACGGTAGTATAATTTTGCAAAATAATTAAAAAATAATATAAAAATCACTCAAAGATCAGCGTCTCGGCCATATTTTATGGGCCAGCAGTTGTCAATCCGTTGGACTTCACAAGTCAAAATACAAATAGTTATAGAGAAAAAGCAAACACAAGAGAAAGAAGAATTCTCCAGCATGCCACTATGCCGTCATGTTTAGTTCAGGAGTGAAAATTTTGAGAGTCACTTTCAAGACATAATGAGGGTAATAAACGTAGACTATTTACAAAACTAATTACATAGATGGATGGAAAATCCCGAGATGAATTTATTATGCTTAATTAATCCGTCATTATAGATTGATTACTAATCATGACATAATTAGGCTCGTTAGATTCGTCTCGAAAATTAAGGTAGAGGTTGTAAAATAGATTTTTATCATTAATTCACATTTAATACTCCTAATTAGTGTCAGGAGATTGATTTGACGGATAGTTGGTGAAATATTTGGAAACTAAACCGGGTTCAGTAAGAGTGTCTCAAGGAGCTAGCTGAATCAATATTTTACCCACTAAAAGTGTGAAAAGTAGAGAATGGCATAGAGTGGAAAGGCTGTTTCGAATGTTTTCTAATGCACTTCTCTCTCATAGTACCACCTATTCAAGGTTGAATGCTAGCTCGTACCATAAATAGCTCGTGTGGAAGACGATTTAAAAATATGAGGTGAAAATACCAGAAGGAAGAAGAAAGTAACCCATCCATTCTAAGATGTAAAGTATTTTAGTTGTCTTGTGTATCAATATTATTATCTAGAAAGTTTATAGGAAAATAAACAGCACCTACAATATCAAGTTTTTTTTATTAAGATCTACCTTCAAATACATATATTGACATTGTATTGCAGATGTAATCTACCTTCGAATATATATCTTGACATTGTATTGCAGATCTAAGTTAGAAAAATAATAATTATGGAAAAATTAAATAGAAATTTTAGATTGCTTGTAATTAAAACATAATATTTCAGAACAGAAGGTTTGGAGCCTATGGTATGCGGGCTAGGCGATTCGTGGTGCACATCTACCTATTCTCGATCAAAAGAACAGAGGGTTGATCCATTGTCATCTTGTCACCGATGATGAAATGCATTTCTCTGTTCAGCCTATTCGTTCAACACCTTCCGTTTGGCAAGTTGTAAGAAGGTCGATTCAACCATATAGAAATGGGTGTACAAGCGCTATACATCATACACCAGAAAAAAAACCAGTGAAAGCATGAGATTTTCCAGAAGCTGATCTTGAAACAACTTACCAATAATGATAGGAAAAAAGTGACCAAGCCTTGACACTTCCATCACTCCCTGCATTGTTTTATGATGATGGGCAATTCAGCATTGTGTATATCAAGTCTCGTGAGCACAGCAAAACTGCAGGGATACTACCTAAAATCTTACAAATGCTGAATTAGGCTAAGGCTCCTGATTCAGTTTGCTGAACCGCAGGAGATCTTCAGACTACCTCTGGTTTCTGAAATGAGCCCTTCATTTCTCCAGGTCGAGGTCAGCCTCTGTGTCAGTGCGTAGCCGCTTGGGCTCCCGTTTGCCTAGGTGCGGTGACATGGCAAGTTCTTCCTCCGATGGGTTGTTCAGGTTGGCGATCTGTCTCGGAGTATCCTGGTCTTGGTGCACGGGGGACATGCCGACAAAGTTTGAGATGAACTGGCGCTCTTCCACTTCCACATTGGTCACACCTTCAGTTCCAGAGGCTGGGACATCATTTCGAGGCAGCTGCTCAATTTCGATCCCCAGAGGCACAAACGTTTCCTCAACCTTTTCTTCTGGGACAGGAGGGGCTACGGTAGAAGACTCCCCAACCGCAGAGTTGGCTGCAGCCACCAGCGCAAGCCTTTGCTGCTGCACATCATCTTTATTTGGGATAAATTCTGTCAGTAGTGTGTCATGAGAAAAAAACACAGATATGAAAGCGAGAAAAATACCAAACCTTGGAGTGATTCATTGGTTATGATAAGATCAAGTTCAAGACGGTCCAGAAGGCGGCCAAGATCAACTCCGCTGGTCCAGTTTTGAGGGCCATGGTCATATGTAAGCTTTAGCCTCCCACGGTTTGCCGTGCCACCCCATATCATTCCAATAGGACGTGGTTTCTCACCATCCTGGCCGGTCAGGATAATAAGGCTTCCACTATCACCTTCCAAGCCGAATGTTTGGCGATTCTCACCAACAACAAGGAGGTCAGTGAAGAATCTTATTCCTTTCGCTTCATTGTATTCGTTGTATTCAAGGGCATAAGCCATCACAGTTCCAGTTGTGTAACCAGACCTTCTGCCGATTTTGCATACTTGCCTCCCTATGAGGCTATTAAGTGGACCCTGCAGATCTATAACCTTAACATCCCCGATGTCACCAACACCCCTAACCGTAGTCGTGATAGTCTTGATGTCGAAGTCATGAGCAAATGGGATGAATGCCCCGTCAGCCCGTACAAACGTCTCTGCAGGTTCATTAGAACATGACATGTATGTTTGGGAATTAGAAAGTTATGTACATCATTTGAAATCGTCAGCAAAAAAAAGTTAGATGTACTGCTTGGGTACTATGACGGAAAATAGGCTTTATTTCATTTGTTCAGAAAAAAGCCCAACCTATAATTTTTTCAAAGTAAAACTAACGCTGCTTTGTTTGCAAGTAGTAACCAAGCAATTAAAGTTGTACTCTCTCCGTCCCATGAAGAGGGCGATTCTAGATTTTCTAAAAGACTCTAATTACCCTCATATGTTGGCCACATATAGTAAGTTTTGACATGCAAATCAGATCTGACCACTTAATTAGGCAGATAGTTAGGGCCGAGGGAGTAAGAAATATTTTATTTCTTACATTAACCAGGTAATTTGTAACTGCTCTACCTGGGTCTGTTCCAGCATAAATTCCATACCAAACATCATCTGGGACGAAAGATGTTGCCCTTTCGACAGCTCCAAGATAAACACCAGGCCCAAGGTTGGGTGACAATGGGTGATACATCTTCTGGTTTGGGTATTCCAAGTCAACTGCAACATGCCGGTTGGTGAGGAAGCCTATCTGCTTGTTGCCAGTTCGCCGTTTTACAATGGCACCCAAAGTTCCAAAAGTGTCTTGACTTGTTGCAACCTGAAACAGTGAAACAATATCTGTAAGGAGGAAGTTTTCAGAAGCATGCCCTCGTGAATCATCCATTGTCAGTTTGTCAAAACAAAATGTGACAGAAGCATTGTCAGTTTGTTTCAAAGAGAATCAATGACTAAGGTAATGTAGGCGAAAGAAGCAAAGTTTAGTTGCATTGTCTCAGATGATGTGTTAGCCGCTATAGCACAGATTTTACATGGGAAACTAGTTCTAATAGCCTATCAGAAGATCCAACTGCATGAACTGAACATTTGCAGCATTCATAGTAGCTCCTTTAACCAAGCATCTTGCATGATTGGACTAGCTGAAAAAGTAACCGTCAGTCTTTAGTATAATCTTATGCACAGCATACAATTATTTTTTCCCTTTGTACTGGGAAAATCTTTAGAAAATATTTTGACAAAATGAATGGTCCCCTTACAAACCAGTACTACAATTTTGTAGTACATGGACAGTTTTGTACAATGCAATCATTGTGCGCAGCTGCACAAGTGCACACGGTACCATAATATAATTAATCCACATGGTATATGGTTTGAAAATCAATAAATGCGAAAAGAACAAAGGTCTACCTGAGAGCCTGACCCGATACATTCATCACTGCCGCACAACCTATTAACAAGCTCAGTGAACATTTGCTCTTTTGGAGTTTGAGCTGGTGCACCATAGTAGGAGAAATCAACAACATCAACATCACACCAGACACCTCCTGGACCCTGTCAACGATCCAACTAAGTGAAAGCTATTCAGACCTTGACAAAACCAATACAAAGTGCAAGAGAACAATCTAGTCCACTAAATCAAAATACATATGAATGAAGTTTCCCAACCGCAACAAGTTCAGGAAGGCATTGGATTGGATTAAGCCACTTCTTGTTAACTTTGGGAGCAACAAAGACAATAATCGCAGGGATATCTGTGAGAACCCCTTTCCTGATGCGGAATCCCACTGCCGTCCCAAGGCCAAAGCTCCGCAATATCTTGCTATGGAAAGCTCTTATAGTCATCAAGTCAAGCAAGCTATTTGCTTGCTGGTCCTTAGGAAACTTGTCAGCCTTGGGGAGAAGTCCTTTAGAAAGGTTGGCAAAGTAGTTTGCACGCCCCTGGGCCGCACAATGCTGTAGGTTTGACGTTGGCCATAAGAAGTATGCTGCAGTGTTCTCAGTGTGTGTGCACCCAGAAGCAATCGGTTGCATTGACGGAGAAGAAGGAAATGACTGTTGATGGTAGCAATGCCCCTCCTCGTCAAGTGTAGATTCTTCTGATTGAGCAAAGCCTGAGAGCTGCGGCCTCTCGTCTGAAGGCCTCATTTCGCTAAACAGATTGCCAAGCTACAACAGGCAGGATAAGTTAAAACGAGAAGCAACAAGTCAGAGAACATGATTTTCAAGACTAATTAATAACCTAAGCCGTAATAAGGTAGAAAATGTCAGGAAAGACTCAATTCACCATGCCTTTAGACAGCAAAGGGGGCGGAGGCCTGAGGCTGCATCCATCTGTGCAGAACTTTGTATTATACATCTTCCTAATTACAATGTTTATAGGCCACACACACAGTAAAAAAAAGAACTTGACCGGGCGCACCGTAACCCGGGCCGAGCACTACCAACTAGGCTGGCGACCACTACGAATACCCTGCAATGGCGTCCATACAAATATCCAAAAGTTTAAAAATTCGGTAGGCTCATCAGATTGAAAAAATCAGGTAGGCACATCAACCGGTCCTGCCCTTACAAGTACTTGACTGCTAGCAGCTGTGAAAACCCGCACTCGGATTCCACAGTAATGTAGTAGACCTGCCTGATCCATCACACCGACACCATACAGGAGCCCAAAATCTCATACTAAATTGCAAGAACCGTGCACTATCATCAGGCAGGCTCTTAACTTAGTATATCTAGAAGAGTAGCACGAATCATAAACATCAGCTAGCATGCTAGCGGACCGTGCGCAATCTGTGTGTGCCTATCTAGAACGAGGTTGGAGGTGGAAGAGGATGCTCACTTTGGGAGGCAGCTCGATCCGATTGACCACCGGGCGGAGGTGCTGGTTGCGACCGGGGAGTGGGAGTCCGACAGCTGAGCTGAATGAAGTACTCCGTATGCCACCAGCGACCTCCCCCGACGACGGGCGGGGAGGCGCCGCCGGGCGACTAGCGGCGTTGTACTTGTACAGAATCGCTCGCTCGCTCCCCCTCGACTCGCCGTCTCGCTCGCCCGCCCCTCTGCTTCCTTGGCGATCGAATGGATTTATGGATGCACGGAGCCGCGCCACATATCTATCGTCTGTCTCTGCCACGGCGTGCAACAGAGGAGCAGGCAGGAGGAGGACAGCAGAGAGGAAGATTACACCTTTGACCGGCATGCTCTCTCTCTCTCTCATCCATCGACACTGGCCCGGGCCCACCGCTTGGTCCTCACTCAGCAGCGTCGCATTGCTCCGCTGTGGCTGTGGGCCCCCGCTCGAGACAGGGGGTATCCGGAAACAGTTACCCGGCTCTTTCCGAACAGGAAAGCGGAGCTCCCTCCATCGGGCGGCGCCAGCACCCGCGCCTGACTTGCCTCCACAGTCCACAGTGATGGCGCCTCCACGCACGCCCGGGCGCTGCGTCATGAACCAGCAGCCGCGGCCGCAATCCCGTCGCGTCGCGCGTCGGCCCCTCAACACCGAGCCTGAGCATATGGCCTCCGCGCCTGCACCGACGGCCCCGGCCCTTCGCCGCGCCTCCCGCTTGCTGCGTCGTCACGGAACGGCGTCCGCGGCCCGGCCGGCCGACCTGCGTCGCGCGTCAGCCCGTCTAGGAACGCGGTCGAAGGCGCCCCACGCCGGGCAGGTCCTGCAGCGCGGCGGAGCCGGCGTGCCGTGGTGCTGCCTACGGAGCGGGGGTGCAGTCGTCGGCCGGCAGGGCGCCAGGCGGCAGCGGCGGCGGGTGTGGTGGGGGTGGCCGGCGCCGTGTCTGGACGCGGACGCGATGAGGGCAAGGGCCAAGGGGCGGCCGGGGTCTGCGACTGGGCGGGGTGAACGGGGTGCGAGCGCGCGGCGGGAGAGCCCGGAGGCCAGATGGGCTGGAGCAGAGGAAGGATGACGGAAGGAGTTTGCGGGGCCCAGTTGTCATCGAGTACAACTTAACGTGACTTCAACGGGAATGACAATGAGGGGAAATGAAATTATAAATAGTGGCATTGAGAGAAAAGGAGAAAAAATTACATGACAATATGGCATTGAGGGAACTCATTCTATTTTTTTACAGGATGGTGCATTATACTGTAGTACGAAGCCCTTGTTTAGTTTGTTGATGAAAAAAAAATGCGTTTCAGAAGATATTTAATTTGTACAATTAGTTTACTCCATACATGTGTTTAAACATCCAATAAAGTTCTTTTCGATGAAACTAGCCTAATACGACTGCAGTTTTTGTGTGACCAGGGATGTGTGGGCAGGAAGTTTTGGGGGCGGATCTTTCATATTTGGAAGAATGTACTGCTGCTGTTGCTGCGGCGCGAGCCATGCCGTTTTGCTAGCTTGCCCGCCCATTCGGGTGAGGCAGCCGCCGGCGACACCGCGACATCATATTCCTAGCCTCCCAGAGGCGGAATGCCTGCACCCTACTTCATTTGCCTCACATGTAGTACTATCTCAGTCTCAAAAGAGCTAGTTTCGTTGTCACAAATTTGATTAAATTTGTAAAAAATACGTGTAATATTTATTTCTAAATAAATTTAATAAAAAATAGATTCAAATACCTACAATATCTAATAATATTAAATTTTTAAATATATTTAATTTAAATTGTTTGAGAAGTGAAAGCGACACTAATTCTGGAACGGAGTACTACAGCTGCTCTAGGCATCCATTTTCCTAGTAGGCTTTAAACAATGGGCATCCGATCCTGCTGTTTTTCCCACCACGTTCCAATCACTTTTAGTTCTCTTTTTTTAGCTAATTTCCTACTAGGATTTAAACAGTAGTATCCAATCCTGCTGTTTTTCCCACCACGTTCCCATCAGTTTTAGTTCTCTTTACTTGTATACTACTGGAAAATATGAGTGATATCTTATGTGTCATTGGAAATTAGACCACACATTCAATATCATTGTTTCTAATTTCTCATCCCTTCCAGCCATCACACTGCACTAACGGGGCTGTTAAGTGATGGTAAAATCACAATAATACCTCTTGCCTCACCTGATTTTCTCTCCCCCTCCACCGGCGGATCGAGCCCCCCCCCCCCTGCGGCGGATCTCCGCCGGCGACCGGTTGTCGCGTCGTCTGTCTGCCTCCCTAGGCCACGCGATGGGGGCGACGGTCCAAGGAAGAGGAAATGTGTTTTTTTCCCTCATCCACCAACACACGGGGCTCACAGCACGGTTCAAACTAATGAAATGACATAGAAGGGATGATAAATTAAAACTAATGACATTGATGTGATGATCTAATTTTAAATAACACATAAGAGATTAGTCATCTTTTTCAGTGGCATTGTGAAAAATGATTTTTTTTTACTCTCACGAAAGTTTGTCTTGGGATCCTAGGCAGTGTCTGCTCGTCAAGTGGACAAAAGTTTCTTATCGCCTTTGACCTTTGAAATTGTTTCAGCTTTTGGGTCGGGTTTTACGGGGATTCATCAGTGTGCTGGTGACAAAGAACAAGGCATGGTGGTTACGATGACTGTGTCCTAAGTTATCGACATTCATTCGATCGGTGCAAAAGTGGTCAGGGATAAGGCATATCGTTCCATGATAGATCATCTGCAACTGCAAGGAGCAGGAGGAGGATAACAGTAATGGACTTGGTGACTGGGTCGCTAGTACACCATCACATGGCTACGCCTACGAGTGGAGCTTGTGGAACCTCTCCCCCTTCGGACGTGCAAAGTTCCATCACAAGTGGATGGGGAAAGCCCTGAAAGGACGCCCTTGCCTTTCGTTCCGCTTTCCGGTCGCCGTCGATGGGGAAATGCGTGGATGGCAAGTGCGTGCCCGGTGGATGATCGAGCGACGACTCGAGCTGACGATGATGATGAGGTGATCCTGTGAGAAGAAATGTCGCTGCACAAAAATATCTGCTGTTTTCTGCTGTACTAGTGGAATTTCAGTGGGAACGGCGGCGAAGGGGCGTGACGGTGGTTGGCGTGGAATAAATGTTGGGATCGATCGAGCTGAAAGGCAAGCGATCGATCCGGCAGTGAAAGGGAAGGTGATTGATGGGTCGATTAGGCTCGACACTAGTGACGATCGCTCCCTCCCTCTTCGGTGAATAAAGCCTGTGTTTGGAAGAAGAGGGAAAAAAATTTACTCCATGGAATCTTCTATGCATGGAGTAATAAATGCAAAATCTTTTTACGGATTAGTGTAATTTTGCGTGACGATTCTAATGATCATAATTAATTAGTGATTTGCTACAGTAATCATGCTCTAATCGTACGGTCAAATGCCTCGTTAGGTTCGTCTCGCGATTTTGTACGGGGTTGTGAAAGTAATTTTGGAAGTGACTTTATTTAATAACTTTAATTAGTGGTCAAAGTTGCATTTAATAGAAGTGAAAAAAATTTCACCCCTATCCAAACACTAAAGAACAAACCACAGTAACAAACAAATACAATGCTCTCAAACTTAAGTGAATTTTACCTTGTTCCATTGAAGATTTTTAAAAAAAAATGCATATGAGACATGATTGAAATTCTCTGGTAAAATTTCATGAAAACTCTTATCTCATCAAGTCACTCAAGCCTATACTGACGTGAAACAAGGTAAAAAAAATCTATTCTACTCATATGCATTTTTTAAACACACATATGTGAAAATGGAAGGCTCATACGGAACTTTGTAGGTAAAAACAATCCTAACAAAACATTACATCTGCAATACTGCCAAACCAAAAGAGATTTATTAGAATTACCGAGACTTGTCAAAAAGGTCATAAATGTTGAAGAGGGAGGGATGAAACACACACATTTAGATAAGTAGACATGTGGCAAAAGGGTGATCTCGAAGCACAAGTGAAGTCCATGTTGTTAGATTGCACATGGTTGGAAGATTTGAGTACAGATTTATCTTTAAGGCACTTAGCAACTTATGAAGAAAAAAGAACCGATGAGCATCTTTATTATTTTTCATATCCTTCTCCACTTTTTTTAATCTTTTTTCTCTTTTACTCATCTCTTTTTCTTTTTTTTCTTTTCTCGTCATTTTTTCCTTTTACGTCTCGTGTTTAGTTTCCAAAAATTTCACCAACTACCCGTCACATCAATCTTCGAACACTAATTAGGAGTATTAAATGTAGATTAATGACAAACCCATTTCACAACCTCTATCTTAATTTTCAAGACAAATCTAACGAGTCTAATTATGTCATGATTAGACAACGTCATGCTACAATAACCAATCTCTAATGACGGATTAATTAGACTTAATGGATTCGTCTCACAATTTTCAATCCATTTGTGTAATTAGTTTTGTAATTAGTCTAAATTTAATATTCCTAATAGATCTTGAAAAGGAACTAAAAAAGTTTCTCCAAAATTTTTCAACGAACTACACATGGCTAACTCAACAATTGTAATAGATGATGCGAGGACTCCTCCATGCTTGAACGATGCTCGTCCTCGGGCATAAAAGATAGGAAAAAGGACCGCTAACATAAGTATGAAATCTATAATCTTATTCAGAGTATCTGAATTTCCATCGAGAATTTTACTCCATACTCAAATTGGGTTGTGGTCAAGGAGGTAATCACAAAAGTTTGTGAAATTTTTAATATGAAAACTCACAATGCATGAACAAAAAAGCTAGCATGAAAAAGTTACACAAAGGAATGGTCAGCTTCTTAGTCTCGTAGCATAGATATCAATCCTAATCCAACTCATAAAAATATAGGTTTGTAATCTAAAGATTTCATCATGAAAGAACATAGATGTACAAGGCTTTGGTAGGTAGAACTTTGCAAGAGCGTCACAAATGTAGATGACGAGGACATCACCAGCTCGGATACAACCATAATAGTAAGTTTTGATTCTGAAGTGAACCAATTATTTATCATCATTGTATTTGATATATTTGATGAATTGTTGTTGCACCATGATCTATGTTGCTTGTCATTTTCAGAAATACCGACGTGAATAAAAAAGAGTGTTAAACGTACATGGAAACCATGGAGGACCAAAAAAGTTGATTGGGGGCCAAGTACAAGTATTCCTCACGTCTTCCACCAGGCCACCACGTCACTTTTAGCTCAAAGATGATAAGAGATCAAGGCTAACACGTTTTGGGCGCTGGATCCGGACTGCATGACTGGGCTAACTTGCAACGGACGCCACGACCTCATACGGACTCCGTTGGGACGTTCCTTATATGGTTGGAAATGAATTTTTATAGAGCTTCCAATGACGTTGGTCTCATATCAAAATTCCATATGAGTCGGCGGTAATCGCCGAAAAAAGTGGACGTCTAGAATCTGTTTGGGTGCTGCGTCACCGTTTTTGGACCGTTGGCCCGTGCATCGTGTCGGAGCCCATGGGGCGCGTCCTAAGGTTGGAGCACGACCCCCACCAGGTCCTGGTCGTGCCCCCTACCCTCTCATATACACCCATAGCCACCCCAAACAGATTGGGTTTTGTTTTAGATGTAAGTTTAGCCATTGCTACTTCTTTATAGACGCGTGTGTCGGCTAGACCATCTGTTCTACTCAATTCAGAACCCCAACTTGGTTACTTCAGATTGATTATCATCTTAATATTTGCAATTCAGTTGCTTGTTCGACTTGTTCTTGCTTGTTCTTCGATTGCTCGCAAGATCGGGTGCCCTAGTGGCGGTTGACGCGCTCCACAAGATCGCGAGAGCCATAGGAGGCGGTGTATCAGTTGCTAAAGTGCATCTTTGTACAGGTTGTAGTCGGGCTGTGAACGTCATTTCCTCCAATCGAATTATCCTTCACACCTCTCATCAAAAGATTGGCCACACCCTAGCGGGTTCGCATCTTTAGATAACATAAGATTTAAGTTTTTAATTAAAAGCAACACAAGGTAACCGTCTGTAAACTTAAATCAAAGAGTAAAGACATATATGTAGGTCTAGGATATAGTCATTTAACCTCCAGAAATAAAAAAGCAGTATTTTGTTTATTTGAGACAATGTTATGGAGAGTAATTAGCCAAGACATGCACAACTTCATGTAGGTAAAACAAAGCAGTAAAATTCATCATTTTCCATAAGTAAAGAGAATATAAAACACCGAGGTGAGCACATGGTCATGCATATTTATTGAAAAACTCACAGACATCTAGGTTATCCTCCTAGTAGCCATGTTATTACCGAGAGAGAAATACAACGGTAGCACCATGTCGAACGTTTATGTTCAGGAAAGTGAATGTTCATGAATGTGTTACCATCTTTTGTAGTTCTTCGTGGTTTGCTCTCAACATCTCCATATTTTGAATGTAGTTTGCTTTGTAACCTCGAATTTATGATTCAATTAGTTTTTATAAACAAATGGCATCGTCCCCACCCAACACATTCTCAAACCAGCTAATAAGTTGGTTGTACTATGAGTGCATTGGATCAATTATGCTGGTTAACTTCATTCCAAAGAATACTGAGAAAATGCAAGATGCTATGAAAATCATAAATCCTATTCCAAAAGGTCAGCCAAAAGAAGTGGTGGATGAATTACACAATGAAAGAGATGTTGAAAGTCAAATTCCAGATGTTCTACTAGATTCTTCATTGACAATGAAAAACAGGTCTCAGTGTTGACTTGTGTCTACTCTCCATATCATATCTGCAACCCTAGTCATTCCATCTCACACAGATGATCAATGAAATGTTTATAGTTTCAATTATTTGCGGCCATTCAGAGACAAGGTTCCTCGAGGTTAAAAGAGATAGGAAACCCACGCTAGTCGTGCATATTGTAAAAAGATCTTCTATTATTTCAAGTGCGGCTACCTTCTCTTCAGAGGAACTGTGACGGACTTCATCGATCATTGGCTCTTGCTTAGTTCTGCGCGACCTTTGGAGACAATTGTGATGCTATCTTCGCCTCCTTACATGCCTTGTACTGCATGTGTGGGTGAAACATCTCACCATGACAGAATGATGTTTAAGTCAGATCCAAATGGCGAAAAAAGTTATACAATAAAGTTATCCAAAATTAACATCATAGCTGATCAAGGAAGCGCTAGAGCCCCTGTGCTCAATGGTGAATCAATTGTTGCAAGTCTTTTTCACGCTGGTGCAAAGAAAAATTCCAGAGCCTTTCTTAAGTGGGGTATGAGATGTTTTATGTATTAATTACAATATGGACTTTCATTTTACTTTGGAAATTCTGATAATTTTTATGACGTTTTACATTTGCATGAGTAATTAAATGAGACACTATTTTTTCTGGAAATTTTGAAACGAACAATTTCAAGGAAATTTTTTGGAGCACATGTAAAGCAAATGAATACTATCGAACACCATGTATGTGCATTATGAAGTGCTTTGTTTTTGTGCCCATAAGCAGTTTTTTAGGTGCTATTTATGTTACATATAACTGAGCAATTTTTATCTGTTTATGCAGAGCTATTGACAATTTACGTTGCAACTTCTAGTTTGGAAACTTACAGCAAAAACCTGGAGAGCTAATTTTTACCATTAGATTCAATATGTTGTTGACCAGTTGGATGTTTCAAGAGTAATTGTACAGTAATGAAAAGTTTGTTGGAATCTTATAATAGCTAAAGACACATCTTGTGCAAGCATGTCATGTTGTTTGTGAATGTTTGCTGACTTCTTAGGAGTACAATATTTATATCGATAGAGACCATCTAGTTGAAAGTGTGGATCTTCTCAAACCTTGTTTAGTTTGACAATTTTTACTATTTATTTATTACTCGAATGTGTTGACACTAATCAGAAATATTAACTGTCAATTAATGACAAAACCCATTCTATAATCCCGTGTGCGAGACGAATCTATTGAACCTAAATAGGCCATGATACAACATTGCGCTACAGAAAAAAATCTCTAATGACAAATTAATTAGATTTAATAGATTCGTCTCACAATTTCCTCTTCATCCATGTAATTAGTTTTATAATTAAATCATGTTTAGTCATTCTAATCTTCGATTTACAATTGAGTAAATGTTTGCAAGTTTCTCACCAAACTAAACAAAACCTGAAATGTCTGTGCTTGTTTTGTGTTTCCTTTTGTGATTTTAGTATTCAGTACTTATTATCTATATATTTTGCTTTGTATTCTTTCTTTTCGAAAGGGCGGCAACAACACATACCAAAAATTTGTTAAGAAAAGTTTCCTGTGGATTTGACCTCACTGCGTGTAGATATCTGCTTAGGAGTTAGGGCATCACAAACTGCCTTTCACAAACCAAGTTTGTTTTTGCGATCATTAGATATTTCAATTGTCTTTTTTAGTAGATATTTCAATTGCCTTTGGATATAACATATTGAGACTATTCAGGATTTGTCTCGAGGTACCCTGCCTGGAAAACTTTTTCCCCATGCGTCCTTTGTGCGTGCGCGGCGCGCCGCCGCCCTCACTCCGGGTTATGCCGATTCTGCTGGTTTCTCATTGCCCCCGCGCTCATGGCTCACCTCCAGTCGTGGCGTGCGCCCGCCTTCATGAGTTGAGGTTGAGGTGACGTCGAATCAGAGTCCTGAACTCCTGAAGCACTAGCACTACGGAGTAGGAACAAGGTGGTCTTCAATTGAGAGACGAACGAAAATGACCGGAAAAAATGTGCTAATTTTCATCCTCTATTAAATTTGTGGATTTAATTAAGATGGCCCAAATATAAGAAGTGTGTTTATTAAAACTTAATAAAATGAATATACTACATATCGCAACAACTGACCATGCCCATACAGCGTGTGAGACCTGTTGGCTGTTGTCATGGTTGCTCAGTCAGGAACTGAAACTCGGATGACTCAGAGCGTTTCTGAAGAAGACGTTGTCTCATTCTGAAGACGTATTTCTACGTTTTGCCCGAACTAGAAGAACAGTGAACAGATAGTCTTCCATTCGCCAACCGGAGGGAGAAAAGGCACGAAGACATTTGCCAACTAGTTTCCCCTTTCGTGTTCTTTCTTCCTTTGCTTAGATTTTTATTTAGCTTATATATGATTAGATTTCGTGTTCTTTCTTCCTTTGGTTTTGTTTTGAGGCCAAGCTCGCGGTTTGGTTTTGTGTTACTGGAGCGAAAAACACGCGCGCCGCACGTGAGGCTCCGTCCCCCAACTGAAAAGGAGTAGAGAGGATAAGGAACTCGGCGCTCACTTCGCAGGGGAGGGAAACGCCCGAATCAAACCCCGCGCGTCCGTCGTCCGCGCCGCAGAGCAAGCAGCAGCAAAGCAATGGCGTGCGTCGCCGCGCTCGCCGCCTCCCCGGCGCTCCTACCCTTCCCCTCCACCGCCGCCTCGGCCTCCTGCTCGTGCCGCCTCCGTCTCCGCCCCGCCGTCGTCGCCCGCGCGCCGCGCCAGCAGCAGCAGCCGCGCGGCCAGCGCGCGCTCCGGCGCTTCGACGAGGTGCGTTGCGTACTTGCGTGTCAGTGCCAGTTCCGCTTGCACGCCGCTTACCAGCACGGGGTGTGCTTGCTTTCGGGGTGGGGTGCCCGGTGCTCGCAGGTGGAGGGGGTGTCCAAGAAGCGGCGCGGCATCGGAGGAGGAGCCAGCGGCGCTGCGGGGTCACAGGCGTCGTCATCGTCGCGAAGGGACAGGGGGCTCGCCATCGACTTCAAGGAGCCGCAGGTTCGAGGCGCATCGAATTGCTTTGTTTTGTTTGGTTAACAGGTTGCACACTGCATGCTGTGGAGTATTGAGTATCGAAACTGAGGTGCCAATTATATTTTCTATACAATGGAATGAAATTTGTCCCAACCTCTGCATCTGGAGATGCACGCAGTGGTGGATGCCAATTAGCAAAATGGATGCATATGTATTCGATGTTGGGTTCAGCTCCACTTCGTTACTGCTTCAATATTGATTTCCATGCTTACTAGTGTTTTGGAGGGGTCCTTTGGTTACCATTTGGTACACTACACCATCTTTTACTTAGGTTGTATGCTGGGGGCTTGGGTTCCAGTCTGTTGAAACTATCAATTTGAATTTCTCCATTCTAGATTTGAGTCAATCTGCGCATCAGCTCTTAATTCAGTCTGAATCACCCGTGATGGTGTTCATATATATTTCTTGACTTGTGACAGCACACTTCCTAGTTCCTACACCCATGCAGATTTCTTTTCTCTTTCTTTCTTCTTTTGAGGAATGACTGTATTCCACGTCTATAGCTGTTTCATTGTTGTTGCCAAATCCTACGAGTCCTCTCTTGTGCTAACTGTGCTATTATACTAGGCTGCTGAGTTTGACGATCTTGAAGAGGACAAATTCCTTAATGCTGTTGTCAAGGTAAGCTTCATGAACATGTCCCTGATTATTTATGATGCTTCTTCTTCTACTTTTCCATATTATAGTCATGCTATAATCTATCAAAATAAATTTATGTGTGGACTAACTATTGCTTGTCATATTCGTGCTATAACTTTGAACTGTCTTTTTGGTATATTATGTCAAGTGTAGTGCTCCAGTGTGCTCAAAGATATTTTTCTGTTGATTATTAAGACTTTTCTTTGTTTTGTCATGACCTTTTCATCTGAACTATATTTTCTAATGTTAGGTCTATTGCACTCATATTGCACCTGATTATGGTCTGCCTTGGCAGAAACAAAGGCAACATTCAAGCAGCGGGAGGTAAGTATTGATCTAATATGCGTGTATCATGTTGAATTGTTGCTTGTACTTCTACTTGATAAACTTTTAACTATCCATGTGTTCCTAGGCTGGTGGGGAATGTATAACAGGTGTGGGACATAAACTATCATGCTGCAATTAGTGATTTCATGATTTTGTAGAGATGAAGTTGCAAACTAAAAATGTTTCCTTTCTTGCACCGATTAGAATACTAAACTATGTCTGTATAAGTAACGGTGTATGTTTATCTTATGGCATATATCCACACCTGCATACCTTTTGGATGAGGTCACTCATTTTAAAGATTATGAATCACATGTCTTGTACTTAGAAACTCTTTGTGTATCTTACAAGACATGCCCTTTTACAGCGCTTTTATGATTGGTGATGGCAAACTTTTGACGAATGCACATTGCGTTGAGCACGACACCCAGGTGATTATTTAGCTAGACAGTTCTATCTCTCCACATTTTTTGTTTAACATTGGTTTCTCGCTATTTTTTTGTTCTGTTGAACATTTTCAGTTTAGAGTTATGAATTACTAGCAGTTACAGATGAATTAACTGGAATTGCTGCTGATATTGATGTTATGATGTACCATTAGTTTTCTATGGATAAAAGTTTATATATATTGTTAAGGTATTGTTGCTTCTCAACACAGGTCAAAGTAAAGAGAAGGGGAGATGACAAAAAGTATATTGCCAAGGTAAATCACCTGTAATAATGCTGCTTTCAAGATATTTTATCAAAATGTTTATATAATGAACAATGTTACTCTCCAGAAGTATGATTGGTAACTATTGGTTTGTTCTGACATATATGAATTATCTGAATAAAAATTCATGGTTATCAGTTCTACACTCCTTGATCCCTGAGTGAATCTTCTGTTTGTTTTCTAACACTGATATCCATCTCAAGCCAATTAAGCTTTTCAATTTTTTGCTATTGACTTGATTCCACTGTACTGGTGGGATTGGACTATTGGAGGCTCTATCTTTGGGACTAGGGTATTCTTAGAAGATCATAATTATGATTTTTTTCTGAATTCCAACATTTTCTTTTTGGAATCAACACTAAAAAGTATGCAGAATCTCCCCCAAATATAACAGTTGCACTTGCAGAACTTCTGAAAAAGATGATCATAACCATATTGTAGGTACCACATAAGCTTAATAATGTTTTGAGCAAGGTATTTTGCAATTTGAAATAAGACTTCTTATTGTTAATTTGTTGTTTACTACTTTATTTAATTTGTAAAACTTGACTTGACAAGGTGTCAGCTGACATAGTGATTCACAGGTTTTAGCTAGGGGTATCGAATGCGACCTTGCATTGCTGTCTGTTGAGAATGAAGAGTTCTGGAGAGGAACTGAGGCACTTTCTTTTGGTCGTTTGCCATGCCTTCAGGTAATAAAATTATATTCATGATGTCTTCCTGGATCTTCTATCATGGATATGGGATTTTCTCTCATTACTTATTACAGTTATAGTGAAACTACAGCTTTTTTTCAACTTCCAATTGTAATAATGGCACATGTATCATGTAGTGATTAAGAGCACATAAATGCCTTAAAAGTTTCTGTCATGGCTGAATTCAGATAGAAATTTATCATACATATCTTGTTATATATGAAAAAGACCTGCACATTTACTTGATGCTATATGAAATTGTTCTTATGGTTCAAACTTAACACAGGATGCAGTAACTGTTGTGGGATATCCTCTTGGTGGAGACACAATATCTGTAACAAAAGGCGTTGTATCACGCATTGAGGTGCTATATCTTGTATCTCTCAATTCTCTGTATCTGGCTTTTTAGTACACTCCTTCCCACCCAACAAGGAGAAAAACAATGATATTTCATGGACGCAATAGCTGTCCAATTATCAAAAAGTTAAAAATCCTCAGAAGGCTATATGTTGCTGTCACCTGATTTCATGCTCTGTTTTGGACTCCATGGTTCTTATGGCGCCTAGGCGTCCATGAAAACTTCTGGGCGCCTTACCGCCTAGGTGCCCAAGGCGGCCTGTTTTCCATGGCGACCAGGGACCGCCTGGACGCCTAGGCGACGCCATAAGAACCATGTTGGACTCTTGGTCTCCCACTGCATGTTGGTAGGATTAGGAACAAACTAGGCTACGTTTCATTGCTTCCTGTGAATTGTGATCAGTATTCAGTGCACTCATTTATTTGGAAAACTGGTCCATACCTTAACATTCTTCACCCATAAGCTTCCATCTTCTAATGCTGGCTAGGTCCACCTTCACCTTCAGTACTCAAATAATTACTAGTTTGATGAATAAAATAAAATAAAATAAAAGGTGACTGATTCTCAAATGATTTCGTTTTTCTGCATTGTGCTTGTATGCTGAAACATACACCAAATTGAACATTGCTCTAGAAACATTCAGACACTGAAGCAATTTTGAAAAATGTTTTCTGATCATTTTATTTGATATGTATTCAATCGAATGGTTATACTTACACTATATCCTTCGGAATAGCCCAGGTCACTCCATATGCACACGGGACATCAGATCTTCTTGGCATTCAAATTGATGCAGCCATAAACCCTGGTTTGTCTTTTATATCTGCATTTTGCAAAAAAAAAGGAAAAGGAAAGAGTACAGAGTATTGACCTATGGATCTTACGAGCATCCCTGGAAATGATGAGCTGATTTTTGTTGTCCTGATCTTTTGTTCAGGAAACAGTGGAGGACCAGCCTTTAATGAACAAGGAGAGTGCATCGGTGTGGCTTTTCAGGTACTTTTACTCAATCACATTACTGATACCTAGACAGGTATTGTGCGGACATATTTGATGTACAACATAGTGCACCAGAACAGACTAACAACAGGTCTAGCTAGTTTTCAGCTTTAAATCAAATTGCTATTCAACTTTGTGAAACTGGCTTAGTTTTGGATATTGATATGCTCAGTTAATGATCACTCTATAGAATTTATGAACTTGGACCGCACCTTGATTATGAATCGGAAACACATGCATTAATTTTTCATTGCCTTCACTGAGGTTGCTCTCACGCTTTTGATCAACTGCAAAGATATTGCTTCTACCAACAGTAAATAATTGCCACTTTATTTGTCTACAAATGCTTTGTACTCCATGTTTTTGAAATATCTCCAGTCCTCACCACAACTCCACCATCAATAAGTGAGTGCGTGATAATTAATTAGTAAAGTTTGCCCATATGCTCAGAGGAGACAATAATTAATTATTTAATTATGAAAGGCACTTTGATCATGTTGGATAAAATAATGATAGCAATGGTCACCATATTTGATCAAATATTCAAAGATGTCAAGTATTTGTGAACGAAGGTAGAACTAAGCACAATTATTCACAATTTTCGGGAACATCAAATTGGTAGCGTTAATGAAAGAGTATGCAAGTGATTTTTTTTCTTTTGATTCCCTTTCTCATTATGTGTTTTGTTTAGGTATACAGGTCAGATGAAGCTGAAAATATTGGATATGTTATTCCAACTACAGTTGTATCCCATTTCTTAAATGACTTTCAGAAAAATGGAAAGTACACAGGTAAAGTATTCTTTCTTTGAAAAATAAACAAGCTAAAACCATGTCTACTTTACCTAATTAGTTTTAGCCAACTAGCAATTGACTTATTACCAGGCATTCATATATTTGGCTGCTTAAGTTTGTTTGTACATTTAACCAAACATTTCAAATAGATGATATCTTTGCAGTATATAAAATCAGAAGTAGCAACTTTCCTTAAACCTGTTTACAGCTAGTTCTTAATTGTGGGAATATTGAGTATGCATTACTTAGTAAATCTTTATTGTAAGTTTGTAATACTATGTTTTGTGAGGCACGCAACTGTAGTCTGTTGAAGCTGTGCTCAATGTTTTCAAACAATATGTAGGATTTCCTTGCTTGGGTGTCTTACTTCAGAAATTGGAAAATCCGGCATTGCGTGAAAGCTTAAAAGTTCCTTCAAGTGAGGTATGCTATAGTGCTATCTGTATGTGATGAACTTCACCTTGTAAATATTGAAGTATCGATTTTAAGTCATCAAGAGTGTACTTCTGATGCACACACAAGCACACAGTTGACAGTTGAAGATGGTTAAGCCGGCCTTTCCCTGCTGATATCTGTATAACTTGTGGTTGCACTGTGCATCTTACATACTGCATAGGTGTCCGGTGCTTCCATGTTTGATTAGCAAGATTTTCTTGAGAATGGTTTCAGTTATCAGACGTTATGAGATATCTTGAATGGAAAAATAAAATCGAAAAGGAAAGCATGATAAAGAGGTAATTGTGCTTGAATTCTCCAATATTCAGAAAATCGAATGACCGAGTGTAGATAACTCTTTTTCGTTACTTGGACGTCAGTTGGCCTTTATATTACTCTAATAATATTTAAGATTTCACAAAAAAAATTGAGGAAGATTTGCTATTGTCTTTTGAATTGTTCATCCTGGTGGCAGATTTCTTTGTCGACTTAATTGATTCTGCCCCAGTTAAGTACTAAATAGCTGTCATGATGGAAACAAGTGTTGTTCATAACAGCTACTTGTAGTGATGGTGTCTGGCAGAGAGTACCTGACATATCCTTACAATATTGTAAAAGTAGTTAGTTAAGGTTTTAAAATTATTTGAAAAAATGTCTTCTGAATACCAATATTTTTGTCCTTAGTAGCCTTGAGCACAGCTCTGAGTTCTAAGCTTAAGCCAGTGCTTTCCTATGACATTCCATTTTGCTTTTCTCTTGAAGGGTGTTCTTGTTCGTCGGGTTGAGCCTACTGCTCCAGCAAGCAGTGTTTTGCGAAAGGTAACATGCACTAATTAGATCCAGTTCACATATTGAATGCATTTGATTTTTTTTGCTTCTCTTTGAAATGAATCTTTCTGGATTAATGATTATCCAGGCTCTATTTGCTTCTTCTGTTTAAGCTAATCAGGTTGTTGTGTATCCAGGGAGATGTAATAGTTAGCTTTGATGGTATCGCAGTAGGATGTGAAGCAACAGTACCATTTCGATCCACGGAGCGGATTGCTTTCCGCTATCTCACAAGCCAAAAGTAAGTTATGTAGCTTATTCTTGATAACTTTTATTTTCCCCCTAATTTTTTATGTTTGTTAAAAAATTGTAATGTGCAGCCAATCCTTCCAATAGTACTGATTTTATGTTATAATAAATTGTATACTTCACTATGGTCCATATTTTATCAACACTAATGAATGGATCTTGTGTCAAGATGTGAGTAGATGTTATATGAATGCCATGAGCTGTGTGCTTTTAGTTTGGATGACTAAAAGTTTTTGGTCAATTACCCACTGACATGTATTACGTGAATGATTCCCTGCCTAACCTCTGCTAGTGAGTTGGCTAGTGCAGAACCACAAAATGTGATAGTCTTTGATTATCCATGTACCTGCCCTCATCTTTCTTATTCTCTTATGTGTGACCCCTTTTATATACCTTACAAGCCTCCTCCAGATATGAATACTAAGTTACAAACTTGACCAATTCTTAGGCATCCTCATTCTGTTCCCATCACGATATGTATGTTTTATGTGTCTTATAAATTTGATATTCTGTTGCATCTTTATTTAAAATCTACTGAACTACATTTTTTCTACACCAGAGGATCTGTTGCAGTAAAATTTGATGTTGTCATTATTCAGGTATGCAGGTGATATTGCTCAGCTAGGAATCATTCGGGATGGCAATTCCATGAAAGTCCAAACTATTTTGCAGCCAAGAAAACATTTAGTAAGATGCTAAAAGCCCTTATCTTACCAAAAACTAGAAATGTAAATTTTACCAATGTGCATTGTTTACAAGAATCTTTGTTGTTAAATAAGGTGCCATTTCATGTCGAAGGGGGGCAACCTTCTTATCTGATAGTTGCCGGCCTTGTATTCACACCTTTAACAGAACCATTTATAGAGTAAGTAATCAGTGGACTTGCCCCTTTAAGCCCTGGTTAGTATCATAAACCTTGTAGTTACTAAATCATAAATTTCTACTCATGTGCAGGGAGGAGTGTGAAGATACACTTGGGGTAATTTCACCATTAGCATGATAATTCTGCTTGCAGCTTGCTTTGTCCTATATATTTTGTATTTCTTACTTTTATTATCATCTTTTCTTCATATACAGTTGAAATTATTGGCAAAAGCACGTTACTCTCTAGCAACCTTTGAGGGGGAGCAAATTGTTATTGTATCACAGGTATGCTATTTCGTGGTTGGTTTAATTGATTAGTTCTTTCTCCTCGCAATGCTATTATGTCTTTGATTCATCACTGCTGTCTAGGTTTTGGCACACGAGGTCAACATCGGTTATGAACACATGGGCAATCAACAAGTAAATCTCCTCAACTTTTAGCTATCTTTCTTATGTGTGTGCATTGCATGTTATGGGTTCACTAACCAATAATATTACCAGCTCATAAAACTGAATGGAACTGCTGTAAAGAACATCCACCACCTTGCTCATCTTGTGGACAGTAAGTACTGATCACCTCATGTTGAGTGACCTCCCGACACCTTCAGGTTCCTTCTCATCTTATCATGGTTCAATGCAAATGTGCAGCTTGTAAAGACAAGTTCCTGACATTCGAATTCGAGGATGACTTCCTTGTTGTTTTGAATCGGGAAGAAGCAACCGCGGCATCGTCAGACATTCTCAAGGAACATGCCATCCCCTCCATACGGTCATCGGATCTATCGGAGCCATACGTAGAAACAAACACTGAGGTCCAGAAAACAAGCGAAGATTTCGGCGAAAGCCCTGTCACAAACTTCGAAATGGGAATTGATTGTCTCTTGTGGGCTTGACCGCACTTTTTAAAATGGAAGAACAACTGGGAACAAAGTTTTCCGTTGAAGCTGCGGTAAGGACAGTGAAGTGCAAGCATACGCCGGCAAACACCGGCTGTGGAAGCACTCCCCATCATGGGGCCCGTTCCTGCAAAGCCGAGTCATGTTGTATGTTAGCATAGACAGAATCCAGAGTTATGTTGTACACTAGGGGCCATAGAGTGATTCATTCATCTTCATTTTTTAGGGGGTTTATAGGAACTGAGAAAGGGCTGTGCAATTTGGCCACGAGCAATCATGTAAATCTCGGGACGCATACGATCGGGTCCAGAAATTTTGTTGGTTCGCTCCTGTTTGTACTACCTACCCCTCACTGATAGCAGAACACAGAACAGACTGCAAGATGGCCATGATGATGTTAAGTTTCCTTTTGTTTCAAATTGTTCTACTAGTAGTCATTGGAGCATAACGTCCTCGTTGATCCCGGCTTAAATTCTGATTCACACGATGCGATCTCTCATGTTGCTGATGTACAAGAGAACGAACTTTTTTTTTTTGCCATTTTACAATGTTCAGTTGTGAATTGCGATTAGGTCATGTTATTAGAAGCGTACTAGGCACGGAGTACTGAATACTCGGGGACTCGTGTAGGTTGTGCAAGATGATAATTCAGGGAGCCATAAGCTGCAGTTCTACAGCTTTCTGATTTTGATAATTTTACATAGAGCCTGTGCTCTGCATTTTACATCAAAACAAATGCAAATATGTTTCAATGGGGCTCGCCTCCATTGGCAAGATCATTTGATATCCTTACACGAGTGGCACACGATTATTTGTAGTGCTCTCGTGAAAACATGATGGCACATGAAGCAAATAGCGACCTCCTGTCTTAAGAGAGCACCAATATAAATATATAATCTAGGCCGAAATGTTGCAGGTGTGCAGAAAGTGGGCCCCTCCTGATAGTACGTGTAACGGGCGGGGCCGCATGGCAAGCGATACGTCGCAAAAGGGAAACGAAGGCCCGTGAGGCCGTGACGTAGCCCCCCCAATCGAGTCAGGGGGTTCCATCGCCTGCCGGTGCTATCCACCCCCGCCGCCGCTTCCGATCCGAACTCCGCCGATCGCCGGTGAAGATGAGGAAAGCGAAAGAGAGGAGGACGCTGGCCATCCTCGCGGACGCGGGGTCTGGAGACGACTCCGACGGCCCCGGCGAGGACATCTCCAGCATCCAGATCAACGAGGACGACTACGCGCGTGGTGATGAGGCGCCGCCGCTGCAGCGCCTCAAGGAGCGCAGGGAGGAGGGCGAGGGCCTGCAGCTCCCCGCCTCCGAGGAGTCGTCCGACGTGGAAGAGGAGGACGATGCCACGGCCGTCATCGCCTCGCGCCGCGTCGATCGCCGCGTGTTCGAGGCCATCCGCCGCATCCGCAGCGGCGAGGATGTCGACGTGTACTCGTCGGAAGACGACGCCGAGGGAGAAGACCACAAGCAGGGGAAGGGAAAGGTCAACACGGAGAAGCCTCTCTACCTCAAGGACGTGAACGCCCGCCGCCTGCTCGACGAGGGCACCGAGGGCACGGCGCAAACCGGCCGGAGCAGCAAGTACGACAGGATCGCATACGACGGGGAGCAGAAGAAGGGGTTGCAGGCTTTCCTTGAGGCGCAGAAGGAGGTTCTTGGCGATGACAACGACGACGATCTGTTCCAAGTGAAGGCCAAGGTCCAAGCTGGTGCTGATCACCAAGAGGAGGAAGAGAAGCAGGCTATGGAGTTAGCCGGTGAGGTTTTCGGCAATGACGAGGAGCTGGACGAGAACGAGAAGTTCTTGAAGGAATTCTTCCTCAAGAGGCCGTACCTTGAGTCGGGGAAGGAGGCCAAGTCCTATCTGAATGAGTTGTCGGACGAAGAGGAGCTTGAGAAGCAGGAACAATACGAACATGCTCATAATTACCGGCACGATGAGGCTGTGGCATCTGGGGCAGTGGTGGCAGATTGGATCACAGGACATTCAAGGGTTGTTGAAGGGTCGGCGAGGAAGAAGGAGAGCAGCAGGAAGAAGCAGCGGTAGAGCAAGGGGGAGCGGACAGCTCGGGCTAAGCAGGAGCAGGTAGAGGAGCTGAAGCAAACCAAGAATTTGAAGAAGAAAGAGATTGCAGAGAAGCTTGAGAGGATCCGAATGATTGCAGGCCATGGTGCTTTTCACAAGCTTGGTGTTGATGACTTGGAGGAGGATTTTGATCCGGAGGATTATGACAGGAAAATGCAGGAGATGTTTGGTGACAGTTACTATGAGGCTGATGATGTTGATCCGGAGTTTGGAAGTGGCGAAGACGAGATGGATTTTGAGAAAGCTGATTTCGGCAAGGAAGATAATTTTCTTGAGCTTCCTAAGGGCCGGGGCGATCAGTCTACTGCCACTGACGGGGAAGCTACGAAAGGGAGGATTTCTCTCAAGGACAAGGTGGACCTTGGGAAGCAGATGGAAGAGTACTATAAGTTAGACCATGAGGACACTATTGGAGATCTGAAAACTCGGTTCAAGTACAAGAAGGTTAATCCCAACAGTTTTGGCTTAAGTGCCTACGATATACTGGCATCAGATGACAATGATTTGAACCAGTATGTTCCTATGAAGAAGCTGGCTCCTTACAGGGAGAGCGAATGGAAGGTGACACCTCACAAGAAGTTGAGCAAGGATTTGATCCGAGTTCAGAAACAAGAAGGGAAGGGAGACAAATCTAGCAAGAAGCTTGGGTCTGTGGAAGGCCCCAGTTCTTCAGAACCAGACAATGATAAACCGATGGATGAACAAGAGGAAACAAATGTCAAGAGAAAGTCCACCAGAAGTGGACGAAGGAAGCGTCGGGATGGAGATCTAAGGCTGTCAAGAAAAAGAAAAGAGGCGTATGGAATAATAAAGCCTAAACGTCCCAAGAACCACTGAGCATTGAGAGCCTAGTTGTTTATCATCCAAGGAATGTTTTGCTTTTCTTTTATGCATTTGCATTTTAGTACTGGCAGTTTAAAGTCTTGGCTGAGTCCCGTTTCTTCTGGTTTGGGAGTTGCAAGCTGGTGTCGTCCAACAATAAACATTTGTTTGTGAACCAATATAATTTTTTTTAAGGGGCGTGAACCAATATAATTGCAAGCTGGTATTATCTTCTCTGTTACATTTGCTTTTTCCCCTTATTATTACTCGACAATTGATGAGCGGTGAATTGAACACTGATCGAGGCTGTTTCCACTTGTAAAAAAGCATGTCTGCAGAATGTTCAATTTCTTCGTTTGTGTGGTGATGCTTGAGTTGTAAAAACAGCATTACAGCAAGAGCCTGATGAGTTTGATTCATGTCAGATTCAAAGCATCTATTGGTGTGGATAGTTTGATTCAATCGTTGCAAAACCCTATCATTCATAGCATAGATTTTCTGAATTCAGATACTCTTAACTCCATTCAACTAGGAACTTCGACCAAAAAAATGTTAAATTTGAGGCCTGGTGGGGGATTTGAAGTGATGGATACTCTTTGCTTGGCGCTGGTTGAATCGATCCATAGCACTAGTGCATCGAACAATGAAAATTCTTTTGCGTTGCTGCAAGTTCAAATCGTACAAAAGAATTACTATTCATTTTGATTTTTTCGATCTAGATTTTAAAATAAAAAATAGAATGAAAATGAACTATAGAGGAGTGTGACATGCTCGAAGGTGTATTACGTGTATATACTCTCATAGTCATACCATACCATCAAGTGAAAGTAACCAGCTGCGTTCCGGGGTGCACCGTCCGAATGAGAGATGCGCGGTCCCCGCTCCTCAGCTACCCCCACCTCAGCGGCCTCCTCGCCCGCTGCGGCCGCGCCGGGGACCTCCGCGCCGGCGCCGCGCTCCACGCCGTCGTCGCCAAGAACCCCGCCCACTTCCACCTCTCCCCGCACCGCGCCGACCTCTGCCACGTGCTCGTCGCATGGAACTCCCTCGTCGCCATGTACGCCCGCTGCGGCCGCCGGAGGGACGCCGCCAGAGTGTTCGACGAAATGCGCGTTCGGGACTCCGTGTCATGGAACTCGCTCCTCGCCGCGTCCTCCGCGTCGGCCTCGGACGCGCTCGCGCTGCTCAGGCGGATGCTGCGCGCGGCCTCTGGCGCCGGCGCGTGCGACCACGCCACGCTCACCACCGTCCTGTCCGCGTGCGCGCGTGCCGACGGGGCCGCGGGCGGGGGCGCCGCGTCGCTCGCCGCGGTGCACGGGCTGGCGGTGTCGTGCGGGCTCGACGCGGGGGTGTCCGTCGGGAACGCGCTGGTGACCGCCTACTTCGCGTGCGGCTCCCCGAGCTCGGCGGAGCGGGTGTTTGGCGCGATGGCGGAGAGGAACGTCATCACTTGGACGGCGATGGTCTCCGGGATGGCCCGGGCGGAGCGGTACAGGGAGAGTCTCTCTCTGTTCCGGCAGATGAGGCGCGCAGTGGACGCCAACAGTGCGACGTATGCAAGCTCCCTGTTGGCTTGTGCTGGATCACTTGCAGCTAGAGAAGGGCAGCAGATTCATGGGCTTGTCGTCAAGGCTGGGTTTGAAACTGACCTCCATGTACAGAGTGAGCTCATGGATGTGTACTCCAAATGCGGTTTGATGGAAGATGCCCTGAGAGTGTTCCGCTCTTGTCAGGACCCTGATGAAGTGTTCTTGACCGTGATTCTTGGTGGATTTGCTCAAAATGGACTGGAGGAGAAAGCATTCGAGTTGTTTGCAGAAATGGTTGGCGTAGGAATAGTCATTGATGCAAACACGGTCTCTGCAGTTCTGGGGGCCTTTGGTGCTTCTGCGCCATTTGCTCTTGGGAAGCAGATCCATGCACTGGTTATCAAGAAATGCTTCGGAGGGAACACCTATGTCTGCAATGGTCTGATCAATATGTATTCCAAATGCGGTGAACTAGAGGAGTCTGTCAAAGTGTTTGATGGAATGCTAAGGAAGAACACCATTTCATGGAACTCCATCATTGCAGCCTTTGCCCGACATGGCCATGGTTCGGAGGTTTTCCGGCTGTTTGAGTCCATGAAAGCCGATGGTGCCAAGCCCACTGATGTCACTTTTTTATCACTGCTCTATGGATGCAGCCATGTTGGATCAGCCAAGAAGGGACTGGAGATACTGAATTCGATGTCATCACAGTATGGAATCCATCCAAGGGTGGAGCATTATGCTTGCGTTGTCGACATGCTTGGCCGATCCGGTCTGTTAGATGATGCAAAAGCATTCATAGAGGATGGACCCTTCAAGGACAGCCCTCTTCTTTGGCAGGCCTTAATGGGAGCTTGTAGCTTCCACAAGAACTCAGAGGTCGGGAAATATGCTGCAGAGAAGTTGCGTCTCTTGGCCCCTGGCTGCACTGCTGCTTATGTCTTGCTATCAAACATCTACTCGTCCGAGGGCAGATGGAATGACAGAGCCAGGATCATGAAGAGGATGAGAGAATTGGGCTTGAGGAAGGATACTGGCAAGAGCTGGATTGAGCTCCAAAAGGAGGTCCCATCTTTTGGCGTCTGGACCTCTCACCGTGTTTCTGCTGGCGTCAATGATATGCTGCTGCAGTTCTCTACAGCTTCCAGTGATCAAGAAGATCAAGTAGAGAGCAATGCTTCGTGAAATGCCATGTGTGCATTTTCCGTCCTACTTTCTTGTGTGCATCACGCATATCTGATTTGCAATGGGCATCATAGATGATTGTCAGTACTACACGGTTCAGGATTTCTTACTCATATCATAGCTGACCTGAAAATTTGTACAAAATACATTCTGTTTTTCTTCATTATTTGGTGTTTGCGTCCATATTTGAGAAAAATAAAAGTATGGTGAGCAAAATGGTAACTGGCCCCGTTTAGTTGGCTGAAATTTTAGTGAAATGAGTGAAATTTTTTTGCATTGAGTTACGTGTACAGAGAAAAGAAATAAGTAGGTGAAATAGGTGAAAATTTTAGAATCTTAGGAAACTAAACGGGCCGTTAATTCACACCAGTAGCAAGGTAATAATTCACCGAGACCTTTTGAGTGACGCAATCTTGTTAACAAAGCAAAGTACGACAAAACCTTTGCATTAACAACGTGTCCTAGCCGAGGTAAGGCTGATTTTCACCGTGCTTTCCTGCACACGTGCCGGACTGACGGCGGACTTCTCGAACTGAACCGCATTCCTTTCCATGTGTCTCTCCACTTGTGACACCACTGCGTGTTCACCCTTGTGATCATGCTCCATGAAACTGAACCAACCAAATTGCAACTCCTCTTGGGACTAGAGTGGCAGTAGCACACTGAGCAGGAAGAGACATGGGTGCTTAACGCCATCAATTTATACACCAGGAATTAACTTACATTCATCATCCAAGTGTGAACCTGGGGCTTTAACAGTCTCTGAAGCAAAAAGGGCAGCAGTCGGGGATGGACATTTTCTTTGAGTTCGGCTGATTAGTGAACCTGGGGCTTTGGCGCAATAATAACGCAATTAAACCCCCGTGGGTGCTGGTGATCCTGCTGTCCCAGCGTGTCTAATTATATTCATTTGCGTAGCTTTCACAACGGGGTGGTGGCGCAGTTGGCTAGCGCGTAGGTCTCATAGCTTTGTTGAGTGATCCTGAGGTCGAGAGTTCGAGCCTCTCTCACCCCAAATTAAGTTTGTGGCTAGTGATGATGAAATTGCTCTTTGACGCATGGGTCGTCAATATTGTCATCTTTCTAGATGAAAATGAGCTCCTCTGAGCTTTGCCCGAACCTTTTTTTTAACTTGTTTTTTCTTTCTTCTATATTCATTTGATTTTATTTTGTCATTTGCAGGTGGAAATTTTTATTTTGTTGTTTCCAGGTGGAAACGTGGTAGAATGGACGGAAGAGTGATTCAATGAACTTGGCTTTACCTTCCGGGAGATAAGACAGTAATCACATGCACCTTGGACAGCTGAGCTCCGAGCTGGCCTTAACTGAATGACTGTTTCTTGAGTGGTTAGTTTTCATTCCACATCATGCCATTCCGGTTTGCCACTAATACCAAGTTACCAAAGTGGGTCATTGATCATATGAGCAATTGAGCAGTATGAAGTGATAAAGGCGCAATACAATTATATTAGCAGCATAAAGCTTCAGCCAAGCTTTAAGTTCAACAAACTAAGTACAACATTGCTCGAAGGCATAATACTGAGTACTAGAGCAGCTGCAGACACATTTTGGGACAGCATTTTATCAACCTAGAATACAAATATAGGATATATACAAGACGGAAACTTGTAAGCACGACTAGAGCAGTTGAGCAGTGATAATCTCCAGCACTTCATTCGGATTATCAAGTTTCTTCCTTTTCCACCATCGCCTCTGCCAAACTTTTCATCACACGCTGGTGCTTGTGTCACATTTCTGTATCAATTCAAAAAACTTAGTTATACCAGAAACCTATTCTTGCATCACTCAAAAGGTTCAGTTTTACCAAGATACTTCTACACCTGACAAACTAACAAACCATGGAGGTTTTGGGGAGTACTGTGACATTATCATATTTTTCTCTCTATATATAGAGGTTTCAATCCTTCATATTTTTCTCTATATAGAAGTTAAACTATCAATACTTGTTATAAATAACTTCAATTCTGTGACAGCATGAATAAAGCACTTGGTTTTATGCAGATTGTTACTCAGAGTTGCATGAGCTACCCACAACTGACCTGTTCACATTTCATCACGGGCCTTGTCCTCCAGGGTTCAAAAAAGAAGGTGGCCAAGCAATTGTGTAAGGATAGATCAGCGCCACCTCGCAATCCTTACTGGGCAACATCGTGAGCTTCATAGTTTCAACATCAATGGAGAATAGATGATTCCACTGACGCAAGAACACAACGCCAGCAGCCACTCCGATGATGTCCAGCTCATGCTGGTAGGAATCCACCGAAGGATTGATCAACTCTGTCAACACCTTGTGGAACCTCACCGACTTATCCACACGCCTCCAGACCATGCCACCGTCACCGTCCGTCGTGCCAACCCACACCTCAATGCGGAAGCCACTCATGGTGAGCAGGTGGAGCAAATTGGCATCCTCCTCTTCCCCCCTGTCGAATGCGTCCAAGCTGAGCTCCCGCAAGGCAGGCGGGAGATCGAGGACCGACAACTCCATGGACGCCGTACTGAACGCCACCATGCACCCCCCACCGTCGAGCCTCCAGTACAACGACCGGTTCGCCTGCATCGCCCGGGAGCCAGCGGCTATGTCGGTCTGGCACGCGACGCCGGCGACGTCAGCCCAGGAGAGCTCGCCGGAGGATAGGAACAGCGCGCGCAGCTCCCCAGATGCGGCGTCGCGCGAGACGCAGACCACCCGGAACTCTGAGGAGTCGCCATAGTCGGTGAAGAGGCCGTACCCGACGGCGCGCCCGGCGGGGGGCGCCGGGACGGAGACGCAGCTGCGGGAGACCGGGTCCGCGACGGCGAGCTCCTGGGACCCCGTGTTCCTGAGGAGGAGGAGGCCGTTGCGGCAGTCCAGGTGCTCCCACGCGGCGGTGCCGCGGCCCAGCCAGCCGCCGCCGGGGAGGAAGGAAAGGGCGAAGTCGCCGTTGGCGGCCGCAGCCGCGGACGAGGAGGAGGATGGGGGTGAGAGGGGGAGGAGGTGGAACTTGCCGCGGCGGCGGTTGGGGACTAGGAGCAGGCAGCCGAGGAGGCGCGGGCAGGTGGAGGGGTGGCGGCGACGGAAGCGGCGGAGAAATGGCTTGCTGCGTGCAGCGCGTAGGAAGGGCTTGCAGGCGGCGGCGGCGCGGAGGAGGTCGGCGGGGGTGGGGAGACGAACGAAGATCTCGCGAAGGAGGTCGTCGCCTAGCTCGACGACGGCGGCGGCCGCCGCCGGAGCCATGTGGCGCGCCTGGACCGAGATCGGAACGGCCAGCTCACCCTAAGGTTTCGCCAAGTCGTCGTCGTACTCGGAGGAAGGCGAAGAAGCAAAGTGAAATGGAGCATCTCTTTTTTAGAGGAAAAAGTCTCTTTTACCTTCCTGAACGCAACACCAAGTTCACGTTTCCTCCTCAGACCGGAAAACCGGGTGAACTACCTCCCTTAACTATCAAAATCATTCAATTTATCTCCCTACTCTTGTTATAAGCGGTTTTCGTATCCGGTTTTGTCATTTTCAATTAAACATAAATCTGGTAAATACTTAATGAGGTTATTGAATCACGAAAAATATCTCTAAGCTTTTAAAAATTTTGAGAAAAATCCTAAAGATGGAATAAGAGCAAGAAGTCTAAATAAAACATTTAAACTTGTGAAAATGTCTATTAGATTTAGATTTAACCTACATAAAATTACACCTTGAATACTTCACCGAAAATGCATTCAAAATTAATATGTTACATGCATGATGGTTGACTACATTTTAGGCTGAATGTATTCATGTTGACTTCATTTCGTGTTTTTATTTCTAAAAAATATTTCAGATGTGATTACAAAATTTTGTGATGATTTAAATTTTTTTCAACATATTTTAATTTTTCTAGAGCTACATTTAAATTTTAGAAAATTTTATAGACATTTTTACTAGTTTTTAAATATTTTATTTAGATTCTTGTGTCCCAATCCATCTCTAAAAAATTTCTAACAATTTTTAAAAGCTTAGAGACAATTTATGTGGTTTAAAAAATATTTATAAGATTTATTTTTAATTGAAAAGACAAAATCACTTTTGAAAACCGTTATAATCTGGATAAGGAGGTAATGTAAACAGTTTTGAAACTTGAGGAAGGTAGTTCACCCGGTTTTCGAGTCTGGGGAGGTTAGGTGGACTGGTGCTGCGTTCAGGGAGGTAAAACAGACTTTTTCCTTTTTCAAGGGAAATTGGAGCCCAATTTACAGTACGGGCCAGGCCTTGAAGTTTTTCATCTTGTCCAGCCAATACTCTAGAAGCCCACTAAACCCCAACAATACCGGGCGATCTGGGCCGTAGGTCCGCCAGATCGCGAGCGAGCGAGAGGGAGAAATGAGTGCGGCGGCGGGCGGGCTGCGGCGCCTTCTTGCGGCGGCGGCGACGGCGGGGACCGCGGAGGCGCGGGCGGCCATCTTCGGCCACGCGCTGAACCCGACGGGGAAGCGCGCGGCCACGAAGCTGCTGCGGAAGAAGATGATTGGGGACCAGGTGGCGCAGTGGTACCCCTACGACATCAAGCGCGACGACCCGCTTGTCATGGCGCGCGAGGAGAAGGAGTAAGCACCCCTGCCTCCCTCCTCCCGCTTCTCCACTACCTCTGATGCTCGGTCATCACGCTTGGTTGCTTTGCTTGTGCTCGCCATGTGTTCGTCGGTATGCCTCGTCCGTTGTGACTATCAGTGACGCCGGGGATATGTTTGTTGGTATGCCTCGGTGACACCAAATCGTTGGGTCCGCAAGATTGGCACTAGTTCTTGGTTGTTGCAGCTAGGGTTCAGGTTCCCCAGCACCATTTTGAGCATGGTATTCCTTGGCATGGAAATTCAGTGCTTTCGCCTGGGGTGCTTAAGTTCGCTGGAGCAAGTGGGTGCTCACTTATGCTTTGACCGGTCAGCACTCAAATTACCTTTGTTTCTGGTGTGGTGGGTTAGGCAGCTAGATTGCTCGGCATTTGTGCTTGGATGGTTTCAACCGGTTTGGAAAAAAAGAGGTTGCCCACCTCCTAGTACGCCTCTAATTTCCTTTCGGTGCATTTTCGACATTCATTGCTGCTACTGATGTCGATCTGGTGCATAATTGAGTGAAAAACTGTGTTACATTCAGTACAATGATTGTTCACCACTTCTCACAATAATCTATACCTGCTAGTGCCTTGTTTTATTGACAGGATGAATCATAATTTTTTGCTACACTACCGCCTGTTTGGATAGGGAAGATTTGGATCCAAATATCTAGGATTTTATTCGGAATGAACTAAACAAAATTTCTAGAGCAACCCCCACTTCAAACCACTCCCCAGGGATTTGGTAATGTTGGATAAAAGTTGGTGTTTGGCATGTCAGGAGATACTTAACATAATCATATGTTGGTTGTTGCAGGGGAATGCATTGTTTTTCTTGTAGCTTTTGTTTGTGTGCCTATGCATTTAGGGAACCAGCACTGTTGCTTGTCTAGATAAGCTTGTGCCTGTGAAATGCAGATTCAGTGTCACCATGGTATACATTTATAGCTCTCATCCCAAGAATGTGTTTGTTAGAGCCTGTTTAGTTCGCCAAAATTTTTGGGCAAAATTTTTGGCAGCCCCTTCGAAGGTCTGTTAGGGTTAAAAAACGTAGACTAATTACAAAACTAATTACACGAATGGACAGGAAATCGCGAGATGAATCCATTAAGCCTAATTAATCCATCATTAGAGATTGTTTACTGTAGCATAACATTGTCTAATCATGGCATAATTAGGCTCGTTAGATTCGTATCGAAAAATTAGGTAGGGGTTATGGAATGGGTTTGGTCATTAATCCACATTTAATACTCCTAATTAGTGTCCGAAGATTGATGTGACGGGTAGTTGGGAAAAAATTTGGGATCTAAACAGGCCCTTAGTGTGCCAGGTTGCATTTTTTCAATTTTCATGCCTTACTAGCTGTTAGCCCATTTTAAGATACAGCAACTGACATGTAATACATATATATCAGTATTGATCCAAACCTTTGGCTTGGTTGATTTATGGCAAATCGCAACATTTTGTCACGTTAAAGTTTGTTCACCTAATAAATTGATTGTGGTGGATCATGCACTTGGGCTTATTTTCTTCACAGCAGACATGAAGTACCAGTTTGCACTGCTTCTCTACTTAGTTTTACATTGTCGCTTTATGTTACCATGACTTGAAACCCAGAAATCACTGACAAATTCCCTACTGGGTTTTGTTGGAAACTTTGGTTTATTTGGTACTGATTACAGGGAAATTGGTCTGGGAGTGGGTTACAGCACTTGCTTAGTTTTTGTATCATTTGACAAAGAATATATAACATATGCAATATGAGTAACCTGGCTCATTTTTACGTCTTCAGAAAGCCAGAGAAATCTTCAATCTTAGGTTGCATCCTATTTGCAATTCCTGCATTCTGGGTGCAATGGGAACCTTGTGATATTACATCAATATAACTCTATACACTTGTCTTGTTCAGTTGTCGGCCAGCCAAAGTACTGGTTTCACAATGGGAATATGGAATGTGTTCGTACTAAAATACTTATAAAATGCTAGGCTGGTGACCGATGTTTCTTTCTGCCTGGAGACATGAGGATTAGGTGCCTAACTAACATTTGGTTCTTCAGAAACTTCATGAGAGCTGCCCGGCCACACGCTAAAGCACTGTCACAATTGCCATGAATGAAGCATGATATTTGTATTATATTGTTCATGTTTTTCCTTCTTGTTCGTCTTCATGACATATCACAAATTAACAAAAGAAATGCCTGCTTTACTTATTGGTTTGAAGAACTTTCATTTTAAGATCATACTATTATTTATGAGCATTTATCTTATGAGGGCCTGTCTCGTTTCCACAGGCGTCTGTCCAAGCTGGAAATGCTGAAGCGTCGTGGCAAGGGTCCGCCAAAGAAGGGCCAGGGAAGACGCGCGGTCAAGAGAAGCAAATAATCGCCACACTGATGCCCAGTTCTGTTTTCTGGCGTCTGCCTTGAATACTGCAATGTTTACTTGGGTGACGATATATGTAGAAACCCTCACTGTTTGCTCAAACAAATTTAGTCTACGACTGATTTTCAATGAAATCACATTCCCCGTTTGAAGAATGATGCTTCCAAGTTCCAACTGTTTTCATGATGCAAACATGCAAGTGGCAGTTGCCGCATTGCTGTGCTCCTGGGTTTGGTTTTCAGGATAAACAAGATGTTTTTCACTCAAGATGAGGATGGGCAAAAAAAAAAAAAGCCCAAACCTGAACGAGAGATGCTCAAAACTACGCATTGTACAACATGTAGACTTAACTTCTGCCTCCGCACGCACGTCACGTGAAAAAAAGAAGAGAGGCACACAGAATTGAGCGCAAAGCCCAACCGAGCAAGCAATCCCATTTCCAACGCTGCAGCAGCTCGGCTACGTCTAGAACTCGACGCGCACGGCGTCAGCGCAACTGCCGCCATCGAACACGCTGGCGGCGGCACCACTGCCGCTCCCGTCGCGCTTACGCGGCACCGGGAAGCTCAGCATACACGCGAAGTCGCTCTCCTCGCCGTCCTGTGCGGCGCGCACGGCGACCCTGACGCTGATCCACCCCTGGGCGCGCTCCCGCGCGATCGCCGCGGCCACCGCGCGCGCGCCCCGACCGGGCGCCACGCGCTGCACGCCGGCCCACGCCATCGGCAGCGTGGCGCCGTCGCCGCCGGCCCGGCTCAGCGTGAACGCCGGTAACGCCACGGCGGCGCCGAGCTCCAGCCCAGCGTAGAACGGCGCGGCCCTGACTTCCGTGTACCGGCGGCGCGCGTGCACGCCCGGCGGGCCGTCGTCGAACCGGAGCACGGCGGAGAGGTTGTACGCGAGGGCCGAGGCCGCGGCGTCGAAGGACAGGCGGCGGAGCTCTGCCGACGCGACGTGGGGGACGGCGTGGTGCGGCCGGAGGAGCAGCCGCGGTAGCAGCGACGGCGCGAGGACGAGCACCACCAGGAACACGACCAGGGGCGCGAGGCAAGCAGCGGCCGCGGCTGCGGTGGCCGCCGCGCACTGCCGTCGCCGCTGGATCGCCGGCGACGGGGGCAGCGGCTCCGTGGACATGGCTCGAAAGATGGGCAGTGCAAGTACAGGATTGTGTTAGTGTGGGAGACACGAGTCCAGTCCAGGTTGGTCACCTAGGACCTATAGGTAGCTTCACCATGGAAGCTTGCTTTGGTCCTTAAAAGAATAGACCACCACCAGCACCAGTGCAAAAGGAAAAAGAAAATCAAGCATTGGATAATATTCTTGTTGCAGTAGAGTAAGCTGGTGGAAAGCACAGCATCTTGATGACTCCATGATTAAACCCTTTTGCTTTCACAGATCAATTAGCACTAACATAAACTTGATAATTTGAAAGGAAGGATTACTGGATATTCGGATCAAAATTTATTTTTTGTACATGATGGTACCAAGCAAAAGGTGATAAACACACGAAAGGAATATCAGGATGGCTCTAGGGCCTCTGATGGCACAAAATGGGCACTATAGCCTCAGCTCCATCTTAAACATTTGTTAAATTTGTTCTTACGCTTCAGATCCAGTTGGACTCCCATGATTGCTGAAGTCGTCATCGAGAGCTCTCCTCGTCACGTCCCACAGCTGAGACTCGATCCCCAGCTTCCTCAGCTCGTGGAGTCCTCTCTCAACTTTGTAAGATTGCAGGGGAAAAAAGAAAAAGAGAATCAAAAGTGATTTCATTGACTTCATATTTTAATTCAGGCTGTACAGTGTACAATGCTCTATAAACTGTCATACATGATTCCTAGAAAAAAGATCACTAACAGTTTCATTGCGACTTCAAAACTTAAATTTAGAAATACATTAGATGGGGAGACTGTATGTAACTAACATCATCAACCCACTTATGTAGTAAGATAAGTACATCATGGTTTTATTAGTTCATGTTTCACTAGTGCAAATAATGAAAATAATCTACGTACCTTCTATGACATCAGTTGTAGTAACTGGGTGTTTGCTTTGTTCTATCCAAAAATGTAGCCGCTCATCAGCTATATCTTCTTCTACGTTGTGATTTTTGGCCCGCCTCCAATAATAGGTCAACCATGCCTGTAGCGTATTTGTCAATTCTTCGATGCAACATATACTGGAAGTCAAAACAGGAGCACACCATGAAGCTTACGAGAAAATAAGAAGCAAAGTTATGAGGTGTTTTCACATGATTTTTATTTACATCTCTTTATTAACTCAATCAACTCTTTGGCACATTATAGATACTTATATGGAATTGGGAGATTGGATTCTTGATTGTATATTAACTTCAATGATGCTGTCCTTAAACTTGTCCCTAGGTGTCATTGAGGTCCATATAAACTATTAAATGCAGATGAGGGTCTCTAAATTTGTGTGACTCATCTCTCTTAGAGAACTGTACCACATATACAAAAACATATGCTTATAGACACATATAAGGGTTTAGGGATCTGGAATTCTAGATGATACCACAGAACAAGTTTAGGCTTTAGGGACTGATAGTGCATTTCGTTCTTATTATTCAACAACGGAACACAAAAGAATATAATGCTGGCCAGCTCAAAATTTTGAGCACCATAACATATTGGTGGCATATTGTCTTTTACCTGCTTGAAGAGTACATCCTCTCGTTCTTCCGCACTTAACTCTAGGACAAGGAAACATATCATGCACATAATTAAGAGAATTGGTATATTGTTCTTTAAATGTCATGGATGCAAAAATAAGTAATGAGAAATAACCAACCTAATGACTCGGAAGGGCTCCGACCCTCAGAAGCTTGACCTGTCATTGGAAGCTCAATTCTTATCAAAAGGTAAAAACTACTCATCAAACAACATAAGTCGTACCATAACAGTCATACAATAACACTATTTTTTCTGACATACATGTGTCATGCATGATAATTCTCGGAAATGGCTCTCAACCAAAAAACGAAATTGAAAGGTTCCTGTGATGCTTGAGAGTGTGAACCCAGTATTGACCTATACATCTCCAATGCAGTTCAATGTTGACTCAAATACTTTTACTAGTGTAACATTTTTTGTTTGTATGCCTCCATTATCACATCGCAGAAATGCTGAGAAAGGGATTCTTAAAGCCTTAAAAACTCTAATCATGCCCTCAAAACAGCACTCTCTTTTCTAAGAAACGCATGCCATAACTTGATCCTTGTTTCCTTCTTCAAATGCCCTAACCACAAAATCACTTAGAATTAAAGAAAAGTCCATTTTACTCTACTCACCAATCCACTTTGTCCGCTTAACCCCCTGAATAAAATTTAGGCTCGCTGTACTTCCCCGAACTATTTCAGTTGGCCTAAACTTGAAAGATAAGTCTAGTAGCAGTTTAGGGTTGTTTTTATTGTTTACCTAAATGCCCCTGAAAAGGCCTATATGTACCCATGGATATTTGTTGGGATTAATTGAGAAAGTATTTTTCCAGGGCTAACAAGTGGTATCAGAGCTGAGGCTTTCCCCACCAACAAGTGTGCTCCCTTCTTTCCCCTTCCCCAAGCCGATACTCGAAGCGGCGGCGCCGGCGGCCGATCCAAGCGGGTGGAGGCGATCCTTCTTGCTCCCCGACCGGATCCGGCGATGGCGTGCCTTCCTCTACCTCTCCGGCAGCCGATCCCAGCTCCGGCAGTCCTTTCCCGCGCGGATCGAGCGCGCGCACGGCGGCGTTGACCCAAGGCGGAGGTGGAGCAGGGAGCGGGTCGAGTAGCGCGGAAGGCGGCGGAGCAAGGCGAAGGCGGAGCAACGGCTCGTGAGTCGAGCGCAGGCGACTTCTCCTTCCTCGACTTCTCTTCGTCCATGGCGAGTCCCAGGAGGTCGCATCGAGGCACGGACGGTCACGGCCAGGCGGCAGCGCAGGGCGCAGGTGGCGACGATGCACGGAGTGCGGGCGGCTCGGCCGCCGCAGCTCTGGTGGTCGCCGGAGCACCACCACCGGTCGGCGAAGACGGGTCCGTGCGCTCATGGGCTTCCTCCTCCAGCAGCGTGCGCTCGATTACCTCGAGTGCACAGCGGCGCGCGGAGGCGGAGGAATTGCTGCGCGAGGCGGAGCGGCTTGAGGAGGAGGCGGAGATGCGTGCGCAGCGGCTCCGGGCTGGTGACCTGCGCCCTCGGGCCGCTCGAGCGGCGCAGGCTGCTGCAGCGGGGGAGCGCGATCGGGAGGAACGACGACGTGCAGCTGAGGCTCGGGCAGAGCGCGCTGCGGCCATGGAGCGCGTGGCGGCTCGTGCAGACGCCGAAGCTCGGCGCGTCGAGGCGGAGGCTGCCCAGCGGCGGCAGGCAGCGGAACGGCTGCGTGAGGAGGCGGAGGCGACGCGCGAGATGGCGCGGCGTGACGCAGAGGAGCTGCTCGGCGAGGCACAAGGCAACGCGGCACGCGAGCCATCTGTCGACGCCGGCGAGCAGGGTGATGCAGACGTGGATCGATGGGTCCAGAACTTGCACCTCAATTCCGACCACGGCTCCGACCACCACTCCGACCACGGCGCCAACCCCGACTACGACCACGACGGCGAGGTTCCGAGGGTGATCAGGACCATCATCAGGGACTCCGGCAACACGCAGTGGCCGACCTTGACGAAGACGAACTACGCCGAGTGGTCTTCGATGATGAAGGTGAAGCTTGAAGCCAGGCAGATGTGGCAGGCTGTGCGCTTTGGCGGCGTGAGTCGTCACGACGACAGGCGGGCGCTGGAGGCGCTGTGTTCTGCGGTCCCGCCGGAGATGGTGCCGGCTCTCTCGGGCAAGCTGACGGCCAAGGACGCGTGGGATGCAATCGCCACTGCCCGGATCAGCAGTGATCGCGTTCGCAAGTCCACTCTGCAGAAGATTCGCCAGGAGTGGGATCATCTAGTCTTCAAGCCGGGTGAGGATGTCGACGACTTCGCTCTCCGCCTCACCGGCCTGAGGCAGCGGCTGGAGCAGCTCGGCGACTACGACATCACTGAAGAGCGAGCGGTTGCCAAGTTCCTCCGCTGCTCTCCGGCCAAGTACTTGCAGCTGAAGATCTCCATCCAGACGATGCTTGACATCTCGACCTTGACGATCGAAGAGGTTGCCAGGCGGTTCAAGGCCGTTGACGAGGAGGCGAGGAGGAGGCGCTGGCGGCAGCCGAGACAGTTGCCATGGGTGGCAAGCTCCACTACGCCACAGAGCACTGTCACTGCCATGTGTGCCAGAAGAAGGGGGAGCCTACTTCTGGTGGCCACAAGCGCACGCCGCGCAAAGCGCCCAAGGCGCGAGGTGGCGCTGAAGGCGCGGCGAGAGGAGGCGCCGAGGGTGGCGCGACGCCGGGGGCGGCGCGCGTGGATGCGGTGAACGCGCTGCCGGTGGCGAGCGCAGGCCGCCGCGAGATGACACCTGCCGCAACTGTGGCCGGGCGGGCCACTGGGCCAGGGATTGTCGTCAGCCGCGGCGCGGCCAGGCTCATGTCGCACAGGCTGCGGCGGACAACGAGCCAGCTCTGTTTCTGGTTCACGGGAGCATCGAGCAGCTCTCAGCGGCACCGGCTGCAGTAGCTCTCCTCCACATCGACGAACCGCGCGCACGCGTCTTCCTCGGCGACGGCCTGAGCGACGACAAGATTGATGGCTGGTTCCTCGACAGTGGTGCGACACACCACATGACCGGGCGTCGGGAGTACTTCTCCGACCTGAACACCAACGTGCGCGACTCCGTCAAGTTCGGCGACTCCTCGGGTGTGGACATCGGAGGCATCGGCTCCGTCATCCTCACGGCGAAGAATGGCGAGCATCGACTCCTCACCGAGGTCTTTTACATCCCCGCGCTGCGCAACTCCATCATCAGCCTTGGACGGCTGGACGCGAACGGCTCGCGCGTGGAGATCAAGGACGGCGTGCTTCGCATCTGGGACCGGCAGCAGTGTCTCCTGGCCAAGGTGAACAGGGGGAGCAACTTCCTTTATGTGCTCGACGCCAAGGTGGAGCAGCCCTTGTGCCTCGCGGCTCGTCGTGACGACGAGGCCTGGAGGTGGCACGAGCGCTTTGGGCATCTTCACTTCGAGGCACTGCGACAGCTCGGCACCAAGGAGATGGTGCGGGGCATGCCGAGCGTGGACCACGTCGAGCAGCTCTGCGACACCTGCGTCATGACGAAGCAGAAGCGCCTCTCCTTCCCTCGCCAGGCGAGCTTTCGAGCCAAGGAGCGGCTCGAGCTTGTGCACGGCGACCTCTGCGGGCCGGTGACGCCGGCGACACCAGGAGGACGACGCTACTTCCTTCTTCTTGTCGACGACGTCTCCCGGTACATGTGGTTGGTTCTCCTCGGAACCAAGGGAGCTGCGGCGGACGCCATCAAGCACATCCAGGCGGCCGCAGAGAACGAGAGCGGGCGCAAGCTCCGGGTGCTGCGCACGGACAACGGCGGCGAGTTCACATCGGCTGAGTTCGACTGCGCCGACGAGGGGATCCAGCTCCACTTCTCCACGCCGTACAGTCCGCAGCAGAACGGCGTCGTCGAGCGGCGCAATCAGACGGTGGTGAGCATGGCCCGTGCTCTCCTGAAGCAGCGAGGGATGCCGGCCAAGTTCTGGGGTGAGGCGGTCTTGACGGCGGTGTACATCCTCAACCGTTCCCCCACCAAGGCGCTCGACGGGAAGACCCCATACGAGGCGTGGCATGGACGCAAGCCGGCGGTCGGGCATCTGCGTGTGTTCGGCTGCCTCGTCTATGTGAAGGAGCTCAACCGCGTCGGCAAGCTTGATGATCGGAGCACTCCAGGAGTGTTCATCGGCTACGACGAAGGGGTGAAAGGTTACCGCGTCCTCGACCCAGCGACACAGCGCGTGCGTATGGCGCGCGACGTCGTGTTCGACGAAGGGCGAGGCTGGGCGTGGGACAAGATGGAGAGCGACGGCGCAACTCCGGTGCACGACGACTTCATCGTCGACTACGTCCACTACCAGGGTGCTGGGGGAGTGGGCAGCTCTGCTTCGCAGAGCGTGCCTCATCCAGTTCCCAGGCCCGAGGCGAGCTCTACGGCGACGCCGGCCGCGGCGATGCCGGCCGTGGCGACACCAACCACGGCGACATCGACTGCGAGGACACCGGCTGCAGCAGCTACACCGACCGAAGCGTCTTCCACTCCACCGACTCGAGCAAACACACCAGCCGCGGCGAGCTCTACACCACCATCGTCACCGACGGCTTCACCGCGCGCCGCGGCGTCGACTGCTACTCCACCAGGCGCTGCAGCAACACCTACTTCTGGCGAGAGCAGACCGTTCGAGTTCGTCACTCCTCTGTCCCACGACGAGGACCGCGTCGACGCGTTCCACGACGGTGAGCCCCTCCGGTACCGCACCATGGCGGATATCCTCGGTGACCAGCCGGTGCCGGGAACCATGCCGCACGATCTGGGAGCAGAGCTCCATCTCACGCTCGACGGAGAGCCTCGCTCCTTCGCCGAGGCGGAGAGACACGCGGCATGGCGCGCCGCAATGAAGGAGGAGATGGACGCGGTCGAGAAGAATGGAACCTGGGAGCTGGTTGATCTTCAAGGAGAAGAAAGATGAGGCTGGCGTCGTGATCAAGCACAAGGCGCGACTGGTGGCGCGCGGCTTCGTGCGGCAGGAGGGGATCGACTACGACGACGCGTTCGCCCCTGTTGCGCGGATGGACTCTGTGCGTCTCCTTCTCGCGCTGGCGGCACAGGAGGGCTGGCGCGTCCACCACATGGACGTCAAGTCGGCGTTCCTCAACGGCGACTTGAAGGAGGAGGTCTACGTTCATCAGCCGCCGGGATTTGTGATCCCCGGCGAGGAAGGCAAGGTGCTGCGCCTGCGCAAGGCACTCTATGGCCTGCGGCAGGCGCCGAGAGCGTGGAACGAGACGCTGGACATGACGCTGAAGGCGCTGGGCTTCGAGCAAAGCCCGCACGAGGCGGCCGTCTACCGGCGGGGCCAGGATGGCTGTGTCCTGCTGGTGGGCGTCTACGTCGACGACCTGATCATCACCGGCTCCAAGGAAGAAGATGTCGACGCGTTCAAGGAGGAGATGAAGGCTGCCTTCCAGATGAGTGATCTGGGACCTCTCTCTTTCTATCTGGGCATCGAGGTGCACCAAGGGAGCTCTGGGATCACGCTGCGACAGACCGCCTACGCCAAGCGCGTCCTGGAGCTGGCTGGGCTCGCTGACTGCAACCCAGTTCTCACCCCCATGGAGGAGAGGCTGAAGCTGAGCCGCGACAGCACAGCCGAGGAGGTCGACGCCACTCATTACCGGCGCCTTGTGGGGAGTCTGCGCTACCTCGCCCACACGCGGCCGGACCTGGCGTTCTCCGTCGGCTATGTCAGTCGATTCATGCAGCGATCGACGAAGGAACACGAGCAGGCCGTCAAGAGGATCCTGCGCTACGTGGCGGGCACCCTCGACTATGGCTTGTTCTACCCAAGGAGTCTCGGCGCGGCGCGTTTCATCGGCTACAGCGACAGCGACCACGCCGGCGACGTCGACACCAGCAAGAGCACAAGTGGACAGCTCTTCTTCCTTGGCGAGTCCCTCGTCAGTTGGCAATCCGTGAAGCAGCAAGTGGTGGCTCTCTCAAGCTGTGAAGCCGAGTACATTGCTGCCTCCTCTGCTTCTACTCAGGCACTCTGGCTTGCACGGCTGCTCGGCGATCTCCTTGGCAAAGAAGCTGAAGCAGTCGATCTCAGGGTGGACAGCAAGTCTGCACTTGCGCTGGCAAAGAACCCGGTCTTCCATGACCGCAGCAAGCACATCCGGGTGAAGTATCATTTCATTCGGGATTGTCTGGAGGAAGGAAGCGTGAGGGCCTACTACATCAACACCAAGGACCAGCTCGCTGATCTGCTCACCAAATCACTTGGGCGAGTCAAGTTTCAGGAACTTCGCTCTAGGATTGGGATGATGCAGCTATCTGTTAAGACTTAGATCAACAGACTCTATCTATTTATGTAATGGTTGTTCTTATGTTATGGCTGCTAGACTTAGGGGGAGAATGAAAGATAAGTCTAGTAGCAGTTTAGGGTTGTTTTTATTGTTTACCTAAATGCCCCTGAAAAGGCCTATATGTACCCATGGATATTTGTTGGGATTAATTGAGAAAGTATTTTTCCAGGGCTAACAAAACTAACCCTAATTAGATTTCTCCTTTTCATGATTACTTTTCATATAGTTAACTTATAACATGATGCCATACATTAGAAAATTTTCATGATTACTTTTCATATAGTTTTGTACATCTAAGATCAATTCTGTATTAAATGTTCCTAACCTATGAAAATATCCACGAAAAAATCTAGCATAATTTTTTAACGCAAGGCATCATGTTCTTTGTCTTCTCACAAAATTTGAAGTTAAAATTCAACTCATGCACAAATAAAAAAACTCATTAGGGGTAGATTGGGTCAATTGAAATAGTTCGAGGGAGTAAATTGAGCCTGAATTTTACTTAGGGGTTAAACGGACAAAGTGAATAGGTGAAGGGAGTAAAATGGCCTTTTTCCTAGAATTAATCTCTTACTACCCAATAAATATCTCATTTCAAAAATATACATAGACTTCAAAATATATTTATCATTCCAATAAATCTATAACGACATTCAAACTGATTCTTCATGCTGCTGGGAATTCGAATGATTGTACATGTATATGCCACAATAGCAAACAGGCTCAGTTATTTAAGAAAGGTCTCTTGAGGTAACTATATAGTTTCTGATGTTGTATGAGTTGTCAATCGTGAATCCAGTTACAAAAGAAAAGCACTCAACATTTTGCAAGCTATGCTGCACGCTACATGTGCAAACACTATCATCATCTCATTGAGTATCTGTAATCTGGTTATTGCAAATAAGAGATTTTTATTTTGTTTTATGCGTTGATCTTCATTAATGCAAATAATAGTTATGGTTATCTATTTGCTGTCCAGGGAAATATTATTCATAAAATATTAGTAAGATGAAAGTATAAGAAATGAGTACATTTTGGAAAAGCCACCTGAGAGAGGTTTGATATGTCGATTTTCTGCCAAAGCAAGCATAATTGCATCCTCTACCTTCAAAGGGAATATCAATTTATTATTACGGAACTTTGAATAGAAGCAGAAATATGGTAATGCCATTTTTCTAAGAATATGCACAAACTAATTCAATGCACTAGTTACTCTAGCAGTGCTGCAGGATTATGAAGTTAGATAATCTACTTTTCCATATCACCTGAAGTGACCCAATAACAATTCAAAATATTTATGAACAATTAACTAGAATAGAGCTATTTGAAAGGTAGCAGTCCATAACTTTCATATTCTAGAAATTTATGTACATCAATTAATGAAGAGGATGAAACATGACAAGGGGCAGCACTTTTGTAGCCTGTGGTATTATTCAGTAAAATTGGTCATGCTGGCATGCTGTTGAAACTTGAAAGTAGCATATAGGTTGCCACACAAAATTATACTGGTAAGTATTGAGAAGAACCTTGAGTGAAGCTAATTCACGCAGCCCTTTCTCAACTGAAAGCATGCTCTCAATGTTGCCATCACCAGATATATCATTTGCATCGGACATTTTGTTTCTGCTATCCATCTCAGCGTTATCTGCTACCACATGAATTGTGAGCAAAGAATGGTGCTACTGTTATATGACTTTACAAGTAACCCTATTTCATTCAGATTATTTGAAGACAGTAAACTACTAAAATAAGCTCTTAGATGAGATTTTTTAGTACACATAGCAAAAATAAGCTCCTATCATTTACAAGCTTCAAAAGGAACAACATAATTTACAAGCTGCATTGTACAAATGTAATGTGGAAATAATCCTATTTTGCAGCCAGAAGACAAGCATAGAGAATCAAATTTGAGGAACTCTATTAAAGTAATTTCCAAATTTTTGGTATGCAGAAATTGGCCACATCGCTTTATTTCATTACAACCAAGTCACCATGTAACAACGAAACCTACTGATGCTTTTTCAGTTGTTATTTGTCATATTGTTTCATTTCCTGTGGGGTTCTGAGTCTCGGCTCTATGTTTCACAATAGAACAAAAATAGCTTTGGAAAGGGATATCACCTGATAAAGTTCCATCTCTTGCTTTCTGCCCAATTGATAGGACCGCTTCAACTGCAAGTGGTGCAAATGAGGACCAGTATTCTTGTTTATCTTCAGCAATATCAGAATGTATGCCTGATGGGGGAAAACACACCATTAGCTAAAACCAGCCGTTATAACAAATTAAATATTACATACATGTCAATTGTCTTGTTGTTCATGGAAGAGGCACATTTTTTTTCTCAAGGAACATATCAAATTTGAAATTGGCTACTTCTTTGTAGCGGAAATACCGCACGAATTTATTATAAAAAACAAGAGAGATTACAAGTATTAAGTTGATGAAATATCAGATTAATCTTGTGCTTAACAGGAAATAAGTCAAGCGATAACACAAAACTATGAAAGACAAATGGGATAGATAATTATGCATCCTAGCCCATTAGCTATGGTTGTGCCAGCAGTTACACATTACAGTGGGGTAAGTTGCTGTTTGAAGATTATGTTAATTCAGGAAGATATAACATTTGAGACAACATTTATAATTCAGGAAACAGTGAATACTCCATCATTGAACAGGAGTATAAACGTGCAAAGTTGATCTTGGTACCAAGTTTAGAACATAATGTCCAGTAGCGGGCCAGCCAACATCTCTTTAGCACCACCTCCTCCTGATTAAGGATTTTTCATGAACAATTGTAATGATAAAACCACAGACAAAGGTGTTATATTATTACGTAGTACACACCATCTCTTCCTGTGACAAGATCATTCTGTTGGCTGTTGCTTGAAGAGATCTCAATTCTGATTTAGCACTGTTTACTCTCCGAGATACAGATGTAATGGCATTATTAGCAGCCTAGCCAACCGTGTAAATAAAAGTTTATGATTCCAAAACATGACACCAGAAAATTCATTCAGCAACAGATAACCAGATTCAAGGAAAGATCCAATCCACCTTTGCTTCGGACTTCAGGGTCACAATCTCATCACAGCTAGCACTACTAGACCTTCGTGAAGCAATTCTCATAGCAATCTAAGAGTGAAAAAGGCATCAAGCTCAAAGAGAACTAGTAATCAAAAATTGATCACAAAGAGTTTGAGATTGCACACAGTAATAATGAAAAGGTAATTAGAACAAAAGCAAACTCATCTCTCTAGTGTTCCTCAAAACTTTAAACAGAAGCTTTCTATGGAAACATACCTTTCTTTGTTGTAGTGCTGCATCCTTTCTGTGAGCCAAGTTGAAAATATGTTTTAGAATATGAAACAGGCATTGATAATAAATAGTATATTTTAGTAACTAACAAACCTGCTAATCAAAATTGTTTCTGTTTCTACCGCATCGCCAATATCAGACACCTAAGATTCAGAAACAAATATTGGTAAAAAAAACATGAAAATAACACAATGAAAGTACCACTACTTGCATATACTTTGACACAAAGGGTTTTCAAAGAAGGAAATAAGCTAACAAGGTCTGCAAATTTTGTTGGTTGCTCAATATGAGACAGAATGAAACTATGTTATGGTGCTGTTGTGTTAGCCGGCCTACCGCCTACGGAACGGAAACCAAAATCCCTCATCTACAGTTGAAGCTCAGAGTCTTTGCTGTCAGTTCACCAGTAGTAGAGATTAAGCTAAAGGAACATAATGTGTACTTTCTTATAATCCAAGAGTGGCTGACAAGAAATACGTGCAAAAGAAGTTTTCCCCCATAGTCCTTGGAAAGATACCAAACTATAACTATGAAGGAACCACAATTGGGTACCTCACAAATTATGACTAGTGGTGCCTCTGAATGGATGGTAAAGAAACTCATGTCGGCTTTGGCTCTGATTTTTGTTCCCTGGGTTACATTTTAAAAAAGAGTGACACATGTTTATGGGTGTCGAAAGAATTCCATCTAATGAAATTAGTCTGTACTTAGTAAGAAATGTGAATATTAAGAGGAGACCCTAGCACATATCTCTGCCTATAGTCCAAACGCATTATACTAGCATAGATCCAGCCTTCAAGGTAAAAACTAAAATAAAAGCAGTATGATTCAACCAAGAAGGATGAGAAGCCAAAATTTAATCATCATTTATCATGGAAAAACCTCTCTGTCCATCTGAATGGATTTGGCATCTCCATCCTCAGACCTTTCCTCTGCAAGGTGAAGCTGGGAAGATGCAAGTAAGATAAAAACGAGGTTGGCTGCTTTCAACATGTTAAAGTACAAAAGTAGAACAGAATCGTGATATCTCACTTTGTCATACATGCTTTCATTTTCCACTTGAAGCGTATTAATCTGCAAAGGAGGAGTATAAGAGCCACGGTGACATTACAGACTAGGGGGGAAAATCTTTATGTGGATGATTGACAGCTGTTTTGACACCGTCAATAACATTGGATAGACAAGGATTGTAGCATGGTGAAGAGAGAACGGATATTGCAGGTTAACCTCACAAGTAGTAAAGAGAATGTTATGCAGATAAGCATATCATAGCATTGAGATTTATATAAAAAAAATATATTCAAGAAAGAAATTACCTCGACATGAAGATAAGATGATGTACGACGACCTCTCATTGAGCTTCCAAGATCAACTGATCTCCTAAGAATGATATAGCCTATATCACTTACCAAGCGACCATAGAAAAAGAAGAGTTGAAAAGAATGCCAAAAAAAAGTAGCCACAACTGAAGTTTCTAATAAAAAAAAAATTCTCAAGTCAAGTGTAATTCAATCAATGACTGTTATCCAGTAATGTGGCATAACAGTTGCAATGGTTTGTGCTAATCATTTAAAACAAAGTCTGTCTCAGAAAACTATGACAACATGGGAAAACTAATGAACCGCACAGGACAGACACTTGGAACCCAGACATGCTGAAATACTACTGCATTGAGTTAGCGGAACTTTGGCATAATTGGGAAACTCCATAGAGGCCTACAGCATTGATGTTCACTCTAATATGTGTTGACATAATCTGTCACGCATACGACGCGACAATTAACACTTAGAAAGCAGGACAGCCCATTACCTCTGCTCCCTTCTGTGGGGGGTGGGCGAGGGCAACTCTGACCCCGCTCCAGTCCCTGCTCCACTTGTCGCCGGCCGCTTGATCGATGGTATCATGGGGACGGATTTCCCAGCCGTGTAGCGGTTCGTCAGCGACGGCGGCCGGCCCACCTGCGTCTGATCCGCAAGGTAGCGGCCTATCTAAAATGCACAGAAATTGCACGCCACCACTTAGTAGAGCGCATCGCACAGGCCGTGAAGAACACAGCTTAGCATCGCAAATGGCATGCAGCGCCAGATGCCACCGGATCGACATGCAATGTAGCACCGAGATGGGCATGCAACCGAGAGGGAGCGGCGATGGTTACCGAGGGGGAAGGGGATCGGGTGGAGGTGCGGCGCGGGGTGGCGGAGAGCTCGATGGGCGGCCCGGAGAGCTCGTAGTCGTCGTCGTCGTCGCTCCCGCTTCCTCCATCCCCGCCGCCGCTACCCATGACCCGCGCGAGGCGCTGCGCGGCGGCGCGCGCTGCGCTGTTTTGCGCGCGGGCGCCGCCGACCGCGGCGCGTCGCCCGGCGGTGGACGCGGCCCCGACGCCGCCGAGCGACCCGGCACGCGCATGGCGGTGGATCGGGGACGAGTCCTTCGGGGACCCGCCGGGCGACGTCTGCGCGCTGCTGCCGCCGGCTGGGCTCGCCGGCCGCGCGTAGAGGCCCCGCCGCGACGCGTACCCCAGCCCGCCGCCGGCTGGGCTCGCCGGCCGCGACAAGCGATCCATGGGAGAGGATTGGAGGAGATGGGATTCGGTGCGGGAGGTGGTGGTGGTGGGAGAGATGAGCGGGAGGTTCGCTTGTGCCGTGCGTCCGCTCCGAAGCGGGGGGCGTAACGGTCTCGTCTCCCGAGACTCGAAATGGTTGCGGTCGGGGAGGCAGAGGATCTTCTGCGGCGTGTGTGCGCCTGCGGCCAATCCTATGTGCGTTTCGAACATTTGTTTATCTTTTTTACCCTTTCCATTTGTACACTTGGTCAAACTTTAAATAGTTCAACTTAGAAGAAATAACGTCATGTTTAGTTCCCAAAATTTTTACCAACTACCCGTCACATCAATCTCCGGATACTAATTAGGAGTATTAAATGTGGATTAATGACAAAATTGATTTCACAACTTCTACCTTAATTTTCGAGATGAATCTAATAAGCCTAATTATGTCATAATTAGACAACATCATGCTACAGTAACCAATCTCTAATGACGGATTAATTAGGCTTAATGGATGCATCTCGCAATAGTATGTGTTCAAAACTTCTAATAAACTTTGAAAGAAGAAGTGGTACTCTTTGATGAACAGAGTGAGAATGTTCTAAACTTCTAATCCCTTACCATGTCTCAATCGAAATCTAAATAGAAATTCTAGAGTGCTTTTCATATCCTCTACGTTCACGCATTTGAATTTCTTTTACCTCTTTTTCATGTGGATATATATTTACCCCAAGGTTATTTCAAAAAATATATTTACCCCAAGGACGATAAATACGGAAAAACAGATCTTCAGTGCAGCAAACATTCTCAATGAGTAGTTCTTGCTTCAAGAAAAAAACTCCATTGACGAGGAAATAAAAGGGAGAAATTGTACAGGTCCATTACAATTGTCTGAAAGCATGTCGATATGCCCGCATGCGATTATTCTCTTTGCACATTATTAAATTTACAGATAAATTGTAATAATCTACAGTGAGGGCTTGCTCCCAGAAATTTGCAAAACCTTATGTAGCTCTACAGGTACAAAAACTATCTGCACAAGAAACCACAATTTACACGGAACTGATTCGGAGAACAAAGCAGAGTGGTATCTGCCTGAACATTTACAAAAAAAAAATTGTCTACATCTTCTGCTCCTCAACTCAACTACCCTCTGTCTCATTCACAGTGCCCAGGTGAGAATCAGGGTCGCTCCGCTCCACTGGTGATCCGGGCACAAATGGAACGAAACCTCGCCCCCCGAACATTGGGCGCATGAACCGATCGTCAAACTTGCGCCATAGGCGATGCACAGAGCGACTCGGCGCGGTGAGAATAAACTGGAGGTTGTACTGAGGGGAGGAGATCTGACCTACATCGAAATCAGACCCCATCATGCTAGTGAGAAGTGGGTCCAGCATTGACTGGCTTGAGAGCAGAGATGACGTGTTTAGGCCAGTCCTTGGCGGGATGAGGAGAGTAAGCAGCGGCTTAGTCAGCAAACCAAAAACCTGAATCAAATTATGGCATACAAATTAGCAAAATGGTACCCTCATTTTTCTTATTTTTCAAGAAAACAAAGTTGTCAATCCATGTCGATGGGCCACTCATCTGATTTGCATAAAGAAACAATTATAAGCAGTCTTTACCATTGTGCTGAAGAGAACAACAATGACTGTACTGGTGATCATGATAGCATTAACTCGCACCGCAGTATGACCAGATGCTGTAAACTGCAATGGTTTACAAGGACTAATATAAATCGGAGCCTATAGGTGCTCAAGCGTAGATACGTAAAAATCTGACAGGAGATTCAAAGAACTTTGTAATGATGAGAATTCTGGTTCAAAAACAACCTTGTTATAGGCAAGTGCAATTGATACTGCTCCTCTCATTAGACCTGCCCACCAGATGATTACCTAAAGGAAAATACCAGCAAGTTAGCTCCTAGTTTTGAAGGTACGTAAAAATGGCAGAAGCATGAAAAAGCTCAAGTACTAACTTGTTGCTTGAAAGAGATCTTTGGACGTGCCTCCTTTTTACTTAGGTTGGATAGGAACGACAAAGGGAACACAAATGCCGCTCTTCCAACCATAACCAAGCCCAATATAATTGCACTTAAAGCAATTGGTTTTTTAGGACTGCATCATAGGAGAAACAAATAAATATTAATTTGGAGAAAAGGTCATCTTAGAAAAAGCAAGGACAAGACATCCATGGGAGCTGATGTTATGGACCTATAATCATCACTCAACGGTGTACACTTCCCAAACAACAACTGATAGAAATCTGAAGAATCTGGTTCACAGAAGAATTTCCATTTTTTTTAAAAAAAAGACTACATATTCCTCTTGCCAACAACAGATCCAGGATAACAAGAATATTTAAGTCAGGACTAACATAACAGCAGCCTAAATGGAAGCAGAGCCAATAGCATCACACATAGTTTGTTCAAGATAACAAATAATAATGTGGAAATTTGCAGAGATTCTCTTACTAGTATGTTATGTATGTTGATTAGTTGATATATCTAGTCCGTAAAATATCATCATTTAATATCAAATTATCAACAGCAAAAGGTACCTGCTACTGGCTAATTTCCACTTTTCAATGTCCAATGCATCCATCCCAACATAGAGAAAGAGAAAAATTTCTGCAATGAATGATAAAGTTGCAAAGGTATGCCTGCAGCAAGAAAAAGGGAATTCAGTAAGTGTGTGTGTGTGAACCACAATGTTTTCTAGTAAAGCTGATTAGCAGAAAATACATACTTAGTGGTAATCCTGGAGCTTTCTGTCACATTATGCCAAGTGTAATGTGACATTACTATTCCACAGAAGAAGACGGTTAGAATGCCACTCAGGTCCAACAGCTGAAATATGGAAGAAACGATAAGAACAATCTTGATATCAGGTTGTTTGCAAAAGGTTGCTGAAAAATAAGAACAAAGGTTGCATATCAACAGAAACTGGTGATTAAAGTTTAAATTAAATGTATTATCAACACCATATGATATTCATATACTCTCCTATTTACTAGCAAGAGTTGTTTATCTCTAAAATTTGGACTTCCTTACATTCAGGAACTTACCATTGACAGCATGTATGAAAGGTATGCCATGAGCATCATGATAGAAACTTCTCTATCAGTTGAATGTCTGCACATCACCACAAGCATTGACTCGCACTGAGTACCATCATGTCATTTTGTAGTGAAAAGTAAAGCATAATAAACCACCTGAAACAACCAGAGAGCTCTGTACAGACCTTGCAAAACAAAGCTTCTTGATAATGTACGCGCTAAGCAACCCAACCTGCCATGAAAGAATACTGCCAGTCAGTCAAAAGAGGCATTCTCAATTCATCAAGGTAGATTGCTTGGGGTTTCCCAGTAGTGTTACTTTGGCAGTATGAGATTACAGTAAGACATCGCAACTCACAACATTAGCAGGAGACTACTTACAGCAACTCCAAGTATTGTGCTGGTGAAGAACAGATAGAGAAATTTTCCGATGAAATTCAACAGAACAAGAGCATCAAAATGACCAATATCAAGGTTTTCAATTGCATTGAAGAGAACAACAGATGTCGCATCGTTAACAACACCTTCCCCAAAAACTAGACTATAGAGTAGGGGTGTTTCATCCTGGTTAAGCACCTGAAAGTAAAAAAAAATGCAATTAAATTGCCTTCCTATCTCATTTTATAAGATAAAGTAGACATATTGTTTCAACAAGAAACCTGTAAGGTGCAAACAGAATCTGTTGCAGAGAAAATAGCACCAATTGCTGCACATACGGGTAAACAACAAAAAAAAAACAAACAAGTATCAGCAAATTGACAATTGCATCCATGGACTAATCCACGAGTAAAAAGGTCAAGAATATATCCAACCAAGATAATCCCCAAGGTCGAGTGGACCAACATCAAGTTTCTTGAACAATCCCATAGCACCTGGTATGTCCATTAGACAAAAATCTTAGAAACCTGAGCAAGACATCAAAGTTCGAGGACTACAAGGTTTGAGCACATCATGCTTGAAGATAGTTTCCTGTGCGAAGATGACCTCCACAAATAAACAGGTTTCAAAACTAGTAATCATCAATCCATCGTATGGTTGCCAACTATCATCAAGCACTATCACACTTCATGAATATTTAAAATGTATATGCAAGTGCGCATTTCAGTCTTTTGAATTGAAAGAACTAGCTACTTTTAAGTGCCCATTGTAGGGTACCCTAGTCAGTATGGTTTACAAATAGTGGACATAGATACAGTACTAGATGCACCTCTTGTAATGGTCTCAGGATACTTACGCTAATTTAAAAGGAGAGCAAATCCCTGAAGACATAAGACGTCTATCCATTTAACACACCGAGTTGTTGATTCAGATTCTAAAAGCCTTTTGTTTAGACATATTAACTTATTGTAATACTATCACACATGGTACGCTAAATATAACCAGGAAACTGGAAAGTTATTCTCAGCAATGTACACCTAACCCTGCTATACTAGCTGCATAGGAGTTATGGGGGTTTGTTGCTAATAAACGAATTTATTTGCTCTGTTAGCCTTCAGATAATTTATCTTTAAATCTACAAGATATCATTGACTGTAAAGCAAAGACTTAAGGAAAACTTCCATCTAAAGCACTTACAGATTCGGAGTTAAAAATAATGAAATATTGCTTTGTTAATGACAAAAGGTCAGTGCTATACCTATAGCTAATCTTAGTGTCTCCAATCACATTTTCCTAAAAAATGTTGCGTAATTGCTAATTTGAAACAGTATGTATAATGACCCTACATGTGAACCAGAAGTAAGACCTTGCAGATTGCACAGGTGGTTTAGCAACTTACCAAGAGAGATTATTACAAATGAAATCAGAGTCCCAACAGCACCAAACAAAGTAATTGTCATAAAGTTGCGGAAGAATTGCTTTTTCTTTACTTGAAACCTGATAATGTGGAAAAACATTCAAAAAGGTATACTTTGGAGCTTAGACAAACAGTGTGCAAATTAACAATAGAATGTTTTAGCAGGTTCTACAGCTAGTCAAGCTCAGTGCTGTTAGCCAAAATTACTGAAATAGCTTACCACATTCAATATGAATGATTAAACAAAGGTGTGCTTACTCATCATATGAACAATGTTAAACAAGGGTCCCTATAAGGATCTGATACAAATATACAATCATCTAAAGATCCAAAGGAAACTTTGTATTTCAGGAAAATCAATTGCCTATTGGAGTTTATAGTGAAGAATGAAGGTAGCAAATTCAGGGTTTCACCATAGTGCAATTATGACATCCGGAGGAAAGAGAGTGTGTTTGAAATTGACTATATTTTTTGTGTATTCAACATTTACTGTTTAACCACTAACATTTCATGGCTTTAAAAACCCAGAATTCCATATTAGTCAAATAATAAATTCATTGGGATCAACCTACCCAAATTGCTTATAGGACTAAAAGGCTTTGTTGTTGTTGATATTGACCAGAATCTAAACCATCTGGTTCATAGACAAAAGGACTCGGTTCGAAAAGGAAATCTAAGACCATCATAGTACTTTGCAAACTCACCCAGCATTGAAGATTATCGGTGGAAGCAAATAGATGAAAAAAAGGTCCTCGCTGAACACAAGGATGCGTGAATTTGTCCCCTTAGTGGCGACCAGAATCACACCTCCAGTGATCAAACCCTACAGGCAACACCGCACGGTTAAAGAAAAAACTGAAACCGGTGCTCATCACTGAAGCAAACCCACAAACACCTGAACTGCAAGAACAGAGAGCCCACCATGACAAGCGCGGTGATGGACTCGTTCACCCATCGGTTCCCTTCCAGCAGGTGCCCGATGACAATGCAGCTGCAGAGCAGCGCGATGAAGATGTTGATCGAAACGATCGCGTCGCGGTCCGAGACCGCGAGGCCGCCGGCCTTGAGGATAGTTCCCAAATCCAGCCCCATGTCGCCACCTCAGCAGATCCACAGCTCCAAGAAACCTGCCAACGGCAACAATAAAACAGGAATGGCAATGAATTGTCAATGCTGGGTTGGATCCTGTGGTTCCCGCCACATATAGGAAGGCCCATACTTGCAAGGAAGGAACTCAATTATTGCTTAAAATAGTGTACTTTTTTTTACTACTAACTCTGAACCAGCAAAACACCTCGAGTTTAATTACCAACTTTTTTTTTTTGAGAATCACACAGTACAAGAAACCAGATGAAATCAGAGAAGCAGCTTTTAGCGGAATTACCAAATAAACAAGCCAATTAAGCCAGCTTTTAGCGGAAAGCAACAGCGAATCCAACCACCAAATGAACCGGTACCAATTCGAGAACAGAACAAGAACACAAAAGAGGCTTTCTACCTCGTCGCCGCTGCAGACTTTCACGAGGCGCCGGCTGGATCCGGGGATCTGAACCGCGGGGGAGAAGATCTGGACGCCAGCTTCGCGTGGGTTCCGTGGGAGAATTCCGCGGGGCGGGAGGAGTGGTGGAGTCGGTGACCGTTCGCCGGTGACCTGGGGAGGAATCACCTCTGGCTCTGGTGGTGGTGGACAACGTGGGCGCTCGTCTCTTCCGGTGGGGACCACACTGACAGTGCCAGCACGGCTGTGGATGAGGCAAGGCAAGAGTCAGCTGGCTTGTATGCTGTCCGCTGATGAGGACAAGCATCGACTGCAAGAAAAAAGAAGGCTCGTGATGGCCTATCATAGCACGGCTCATCATACATGATCTGTTTTCTACAGGTTACTCCTTTTGATTTTTTTTTTTTGAAAAAACATACTCCTTTTGATTTCTCGACTCGATGTTTTTTTTTGAACTAGTTGTTCATAAAACTATTTTTCCAAAATATGTTTCTCATCACTTTAGTCCTTTTTTTATTTTCTTATTTCTTATGTATGTGATAAGCTATAAATGGGCTTTGATGACCCACTAGATCCATTATGCTTTATGTTGACTTTATTAGGCTCAAATATCTTGTCCCAAAAAAATGGCTCAAATATCTCCCTAGTCTCACAACAGCTTTGACACAGGTGTGGCACAGCTACACAATACCATAAATAAGACAATTATGCATTATACTCGCAAATTATGTTTTTAATTTGCCATCCAATGAGATCGTGGGTCGCAACTCACAAGATTGTTTTCAAAAACTCTTCCTTATGGAGTACTCCTTCCATTTCAAAATACTTGTTATCCTAAAACTAAGTCGGTGGAGATAAGACCATCTCACGGTTTTTATTAAGAGAAGAAAGTCTCCTCTCGGTTTAGAAAATCCCCGAACCCCTAGTTCCACCGCGAGGCGATTTTTTTCGGGGATAAACCCCGGTGAGATAAATCTGCATCCTATAGGATTCGAACCCAAGCCAGCGGCATGCCCAGCTGCGATGCCTACTAACCGAGCTAATGCTCGTTCTCAAATACTTGTCATTCTCGATTTTCTAGGTACATTTCTTTTGTTATGCAACTAGATAGTTAGTATGTCTACATACATAATAGAGTAAAGTGCACTGCCGGTCCATAAACTTTTCTCGGTGTGTCATCCCGGTCCATAGACTTTGAAAGTGTGTCATTACTATACCTAAACTCAATTTGGGTCTCTATTCAACTCGTTAACAGATCTGGCCCGCGTCAGACATACCCGTTAGGGGATTTGGTGTTGCAAATTTGCATTTGGACCCTGTTTACGTTTGACGTTTCAGTTTTGCTCCCCCCAGGTCGCGCGTCTTCCACGCGCGGCGGACGGCGCCCCTTCCCTGCGCGGCAACGGGTTCGTCGTCAGGGAGTCCGCCGCCTCGCCAGCCTCGCCGGCGCCGACGTCCGCAGTCCGCCGCCTCGCTGGCGACGAGGAGCACAACGCGCAGACGTTCAAGCGCCCCGTCCCGCCATAGGTCGACATGGGCGTGCTGCCGGCTCCCCTGCTGGCCATCGAGGCCACGCGTCTGGAGGGAGGCTGGGTTGCTCTCGGGGTCACCGTGCACCACGTTGTCGCCGACGAGAGGTCGCTGTGGAGGTTCGTGGAGGCCTGGGTGGCGGCCTATGCCGCGGGGACTCGCCGCCAATGCCGCCGCCGTGCTTCGACCGCTCGCGTGTCAGTCTGCCCGGCGGCGAGGAGCTCGCCCGGAGCGTGCTCAGGAACTACATGTCCAACTTGCCTGTGGTACGTACGTACGTACGCGCGGTTCCTTCCGGCCCTTCTTCATGATTCTTGCATCTCGATCGATTTTCTAACCTCTCAACAGAACAGGCGACGACGCCGTCGATTATGCAAGAAGACCGGCTGCGTCTGATCCGCTGGACGTTCACCTTGGACGCGCAACACATCGAGCAGCTGAAGAAGCGCATCGTTGAAGTTCCGCTGGCCGCCGTCCAGGTTCGTCACCATCGCCGCGCTAGCCTGGACGTGCTTCGTGTGGTGCAGGTCCATCCCGAGGGACCAGTTCCTGAACGTGTCGGGGGCGTCGAGCTTCAGGGCGTACGAGGCCGCGGACTTCGGGTGGGGGAGGCCGACGCGGACAGTGCCGGCGAGGATGACCCGCGACGGGCAAGTGGCGCTGCTGGTCCGCGCCAGGAATAGATGGCGACGGGGATAGTTGTTGCTTGTCGGTGTCCATGCTCCAGCGGACGCACATGGGCGCGTTCAAGTCAGAACTCCTCGACCTGCTCGAAAGAAAGGCGATGTGCCGTCGCGAGGGAGACGCGCCGTCGCGGGCAGACGCGCGGTGCGAGCGTGGGTTTAGGGCGGCCGCGACTCGCGAACCAGAAACCACGCCAAAACCAATCGAAAAAAAGACAGGGTTCGTGCAAATATACAATAACCGTTCAGTGTAATGGATCTGTTAATGGACTGATTAGAGACCCAGATTAAGTTTAGGTACAACAATGACATATTTTAAAAGTCTGTGGACCGGGATGGCACAACGTAAAAAGTTTGTGGACCGGGAGTGCACTTTACTCTACATAATATAAAATGAATGTATCTAAAAAAGTCAATAAGTATTTTGAAACAGAAGGATTATGTTTCAAATCGATCTTCACTCTGAATCAATTTGGGTGTCTAGTTTGACAGTGTCTGCCAGAAAAAAAAAACCTCTTTTCCCAAATAGGGGGCATTTAAAAAAATATAGAGGATCCGAGGGCCTCGGATTTGAATCCGCCTCTCTGCTTGATCGCCTACCACAACCACAAGTCCACAAAGCAGACGCGCGCTATCTTAAAACCTAACCCTCTCCGCCGGCCGCGCCGCCTCCTCCCGCCGTCGGCCGCGCCATGGACGACCACGAGCCGGCCGCGCCGCCGATGCCCGAGCTCGCCGACGACCTGGAGCCCCCGATCTCCCGCGTTCGTATCCGCGACATCCTCGCCGCGGGCGGCGCCCTCGCCGGCAAGCGGGTGGTTGTGGGCGGCTGGGTCAGGACGGGCCGCGAGCAGGGCCACGGCACGTTCGCGTTCCTCCAGGTCACCGACGGGTCGTGCCTCGCCACGCTGCAGGTGATCGTCCAGGCCGCCGTGCACCCGCTCGCGCGGCTCACGGCCGCGGGCACCTCGGTGCTCGTCGAGGGCGAGCTCAGGCGGCCGCCCGAGGAGTCCAAGAAGGCCACGGTGTCCATCGAGCTACGTGTGGACAGGGTGATCGAGGTCGGGGAGACCAACCCGGCTACCTACCCGCTGCCTAAGGGCAACATCGCACTCGACACGCTTAGGGACGTCGTCCACCTCCGTCCGCGGACCAACACGGTAAAAAAGTCACTGCCTTTTTTTTGTTCAGAATTCATATTTCAATTAAGAATTATCTGATCAGATTATCTTTAGGCTCTACCATATACATAGTACTGCCATCTTGATGAGATTGATAGTGAACTCCAGACAGTTTTTTTTTGCTTGTGGCATACTGGATCTGGACGGGAATTTTCTTGGGGGGTGTAACTGCTAGAATTTTTGTTGGAAGTATGAAATTATGGTTCCTCTTTTTGGCTGTAGTTGGCTTTTTGGCTATGGTGGTGTGCTTTTTTATTCTTTCTGCTGTCCCAGTTTCTATTTTGAGTGAGAAACAGTGCATGAAGGTTTTAGTTCTAATATTTTGCAGATAAGCTCAATTGCCCGGATAAGACATCAGCTAGCCTGTGCAACCCACAGATTTTTTGATGAGAATGGTTTTCTGTACGTCCATACACCCATAATAACCACAAGCGATTGTGAGGGTGCTGGTGAGATGTTCCAAGTCACAACTCTTTTCAGCCAGGCTGAGAAACTGGAGAAGGAGCTGAAGGAGAATCCTGCTCCATCTAAAGCAGACATTGAGGCTGCTAAGCTTATTGTCAAAGCGAAAGGCGATGCAGTTGCACAGCTTAAAGCAGCAAGAGCTAGCAGCCAAGATGTATCTGCTGCTGTTTTAGAGCTTAAAAGTGCAAAAGAGAATGTTTCAAGACTGGAAGAGAGGTCTAAGCTGAAACCTGGAATCCCTCGCAAGGATGATGGAACAATTGCTTTTGAGAATGACTTCTTTAAGCGTCAAGCTTTCCTGACTGTATCAGGCCAGCTTCAGGTTGAAACTTATGCTTGTGCTCTCAGTAGTGTATATACATTTGGACCAACGTTCCGGGCAGAGAACTCACATACAACAAGACATTTGGCAGAGTTTTGGATGGTTGAACCAGAAATTGCATTTGCAAACTTGCAGGTGAGCTGCTTCTTGAAGTACTTTATTATTTTGTGGTTCGCCACCTATCATATTGGGTCATGGGAATTTGTGTGGTCATAATAACTAATGTTAAACTTGTATAAATTGTGTCACAGGATGATATGAACTGTGCAGAAAAATATGTACAATACCTCTGCCAATGGTTACTCGATCATTGTGAAGAAGACATAGATTTCATTAGCAAAAAATACGAGAGAAACAGTAGACATGATCAAACTGCAATTGACCGTCTGAAGCTTGTTTCCTCAACGCCTTTTGAACGTATCTCATACACAACGGCTGTGGACATTCTGAAAAATGTGGAAGGACATGAATTTCAGAACAAGGTTGAATGGGGAATCGATTTAGCATCTGAGCATGAAAGGTATGTGGAAGTTGTCAGTTGATTTACCTTCTTTGATTGGTAAACTGTAACTACACATATATTCTGTGAAGGTATTTGACTGAGGTGATATATAAGAAGCCAGTTATTGTTTATAACTATCCCAAAGAAATAAAAGCATTTTATATGAGGCTCAATGATGATCAGAAGACTGTCGCTGCTATGGATGTTCTTGTGCCACAGGTAATTGTGAAATGTCTATGATGCCCCACACCATTCTACCCAGCATGGATATAAGCAGCCAGATTCATGTCTGCTCTTAGTAGAATATGACTATTTCTTTCTGCTTTTTCACCAATTACAAAGAATACTAAAACTGCATATATGAAGATAATAATATTTACATTTTCTGAAATAGCTGTATGCCTGCAACTAGATGCTGGATATTTTGCCTTGCCTGCATTTTGTGTAGTTTGAAAGTAAGCTTTGGAGGCGATGGGTTCTACCTAACCATAAATTATTTTCCTTGGTAGGTTGGTGAATTGATCGGTGGAAGCCAAAGGGAGGAGCGTCTAGATGTCCTGAAACAGAGGATTTTGGATGCCGGATTGCCGTTGGAGCCTTACGAGTGGTATCTGGACCTTCGGCGGTATGGATCGGTCAAGCACAGCGGCTTCGGCTTGGGCTTTGAAAGAATGATCCTTTTCGCCACCGGCATGGAGAACATCAGGGATGTCATTCCGTTCCCAAGATACCCAGGGAGGGCTGATCTCTGATAATAACTGGGAAATTTTCCACCTCCAATAAAGATCTAGAAGATGTTCTGCCCTTGCAGAACGAATAGCAGAACGAGATGCGATTGCGATTGCGATTGGATATATTCATGTACTGTATCTCCCCTTTGACTTCTTTAGTGTATCGATTTCGATTGTATTGTGGATAATAGGCCCCATGAAGTCCCTTGGGCAATGGTTCTTGTGAGTAGGTCTATTGAAAAAGAGAACGCGCTGCAGCTCATGTGTATTTCCGTTTCATTTGCCAGCGACCGGCGCATAATATTTGCCGCTTCACGGCGGTGCAGTGACCTCGACGTGCAGAGTGCTCATCACTCATGACGCGAGCTTGTCTGCGTACGCAAGCAGGGACGTCACGAGTGTAGTGTGAAGGGCCCCGTTGACCAACCCACCAGTTTCTCCATGTTCTAGCACCTTCTTCTTCCTCGAGCACCAAGCGGGCAGAACCGAGTTCTTGTTCCTCTTGTCCCCTTCCTGCTCCTGTATAAATAGCACAGTCTCTCTCTCACGCACACAGGAAGCTAGCAGTCGCGACAGAGCAGCAAGCAAGCAGAGAGCAAGCGATGGCGCGGCCCAAGGTGTACGGGTGGGCGATCTCGCCGTTCGTGTCGCGCGCGCTGCTGGCGCTCGAGGAGGCCGGCGTCGACTACGAGCTCGTCCCCATGAGCCGCCAGGACGGCGACCACCGCCGCCCGGAGCACCTCGCCAGAAACGTCCGTACCATCAATTTCTTTCACTCATCACAGTCATCGACTGACATGCATCCGCTGATGACGATCTTGTGCTTGCTGCAGCCTTTCGGTCAGGTGCCCGTTCTTGAGGACGGCGACCTCACGCTCTTCGGTAAGTCATCAGCTCGATCGATCGGTGCGTGCTATTTCGCTTCGATTTCATCATCAGGATTTCATGGTGGTTGCGTACTTGTGTGCTCGCAGAATCCCGTGCGATCGCGAGGCACGTGTTCCGGAAGCACAAGCCGGAGCTCCTGGGCGGCGGCAGCCTGGAGCGGTCGGCGATGGTGGACGTGTGGCTGGAGGTGGAGGCGCACCAGCTGCACCCGGCGGCGGGCGCCGTCGTCGTCGAGTGCGTCTTCGCGCCGTTCCTCGGCCGCGCGCGCAACCAGGCGGCCATCGACGAGAACCTCGGCAAGCTGAAGAAGGTGCTGGAGGTGTACGAGGCGCGGCTGAGCCGGAGCAGGTACCTCGCCGGCGACTTCCTCAGCGTCGCCGACCTCAGCCACTTCACCATGATGCACTACTTCATGGCCACCGAGTACTCCGCGGTCGTGGAGGCGCTCCCGCACGTCAGGGCGTGGTGGGAGGAGCTCGCCGCCCGCCCGGCCGCCAGGAAGGTCGCCGAGTTCATGCCGCTCGGCGCTGGGCTCGCCAAGAAAGACGAATGATGACGTGTCGTGTTGTACTGTTGTGTTGTGCTTAATTTCCTTCGAGTGTACTGTACTTCTGACTTTCTGAGTTTTTATTCTCTTTATTTACGTTGCTTTCATCTTCGTCGCATGAATAACAGAAGCTTTGAATTTTGTACCGGGTTCGTCGTGTTTACAAAAATATTCCACCACATTTAATCACAGTTAGCCCAAAAGGGTATAGTAATGGCACGTAATTCGCAGCTGGCTTTGGCATTAGGCTAATCTCATTGGAGAATTTTCATTTCGATGTTTCCAAGATAGGTGCCACATCAGCAAGATACTCCATGGAGTTCGCAGTTGGTTTTAAGACTGACCGCACTCGTTACTTTGTATATTCCTTCAAAACAGAATATTCCTTCCTGGTCATCAAAATTCACTCCTTTATACAAGTTTCTTCCGCACTCGTTCTCCTTTATATCATCTACTCTATATCAACTACCAGTATCAGGACCCACTTGTCATTCTCTCCCCCTCTCTCTCCCTTCCTTTTCTCCACCACCTCGTCGCTTCCGCCCGCCCCGCCCACCCATTCTCTCTCCCTCGGGGTTGTTGCTCTCTCCCCTCCCAATGCCGGCCGCCGGCGCGGCCCTCCTCCTGTGGGCTCGTCGTCAACCCTCCTCCTGCGCAGCAGCTCCGACGACGGAGTAGGGACGCGGCGGCGCCTTCTTCTTCTCGCGCCGGCGTCTGCGAACAGGGGTAGGGGCGTGCTGCCAGCACACCACGGCGAGCTCCAGGATGGCTCGCGGCGGCTCGGCGGCGAGGGCGAGCTACTGCGCTGGCCGGATCCGGCGCCAGCGAGCCCACGGTGGCGCCTGCTCCTCCGCTGGCGAGCGGCATGGTGATGGGAAGAAGAGGCGGCGGCTCCTGCAGGCGGTCGATGACGGAGGTGGATGGAAGCGGATGGAGGTGCAGGTCCTGAATCGACCTCGTGCTCCTCGCCGGAGGCCGCCGAATCTTGGTCGGCTCCTCTCCCCATCGAGCTCCGGCGGGCCGCTCCTCTCCAGGCGCGACCAAGCCAGGCCGACGGCGTCCACGAGGCCTGTGCGGCATAGGCCATGGCGGATTAGCATGGCTGCCCATCTCCGCCCGCAGGGGCCTCGCAGTGGAGGAGCAAGGACACCGGCGGAGTGGAGCCGGAGCTCGGCGAGGCAGGCACGGGCGCAGCACCACGCGGCGGAGGAGCTCGTCTTCCCCATCTCCGACGGCTGCATCGGTTCGTGCGCCCCCGGATCCGGCGAAGGAGGACGGCTACGGCTAGCCCCCGGATCGAAGCTCTCCTCCTGCTCCTCTCTCTGCCGAGCTCGCAGTCGCGTACCCGGTTCCAGCGTGGTAGCCATGGACGGCGGAGGAGGGGCGCGGGGTGCGCTGCTGCTGCTCGGCGACACCTGCTCCTCTGCGGCGGCGCGGCCGTCCACGGCGGGCCTGCTCTCTCTCTCTCCCCCCCCTTCCCGGTCACGGCGCGGAGGAACGGCTCCGGTGTGGGACCCGCGCCACGTCGGTGTAGCGAGAGGCCGCTACCTCCGCTCAGAAAGGCGGAGACGGGAGGCTGCGCGGCGGTAGCGGGAGCGGGAGAGGAGACCGCTGCGGAGCATTTTCCGCTAAGGGTCTCCTGGCGGAAGCGGGAGCGGAAGCCAGTGCGGTCAGTCTAAATGGCTATGTTTGTCTCACTTATCGGCCACCTCTAGCAGTATTTTTCTCTCAAAACAAACCAACACCAGCTCAGTAGTACTTTTCTCTTAAACCAGCACCTGCCACCAGCCAAACGAACAAACCCGCATGCTAATTTCAGTGGAATTTTTTTTAAGAATTACACAGTACAACGCAGACGTTCACAACACGTACGCACACTCACCCACGCAAACCCTGACCACATGAGCAAGTTTGAAAGTTAGGTGGTGCCCGTTCAGCCGTTCGCGTCGGACCATTAAGAAGAGGAGCATTGTGCACAAGCGTGGCGAAGACTAACGCGAGGGAGAAGAAATGCCAGAGCGCCCATCCACTGAGGAAGAGGTTCCTCTACTGTGCGTCACTGACGCGCACGCGTCAGTGACTCAACTTCAATGTGTTGCAGAGGAGGAGTCTCGCTGTCAGCCGAGTACAGCCGACGAAGCACAAGCGACGGCGTCACATGTTTTAGAGCACGTCCAATAAGCCCACCTCAGCAGTCATGTAGCCAAGCCACGTTTGCAAAAGGTGAAGTGTCGGAGAGAGAAAGAACGTGTCGCGAGCTGGAGCGTCGAGCTCCAGCACAGCTCGCAACAGAGTGCATGGCTTGAGACTTAGAGCAAGTATAAGACTGACCGCACCGGCTCCCTTTAAAGGTTCTGCGCGGAAGTCAATCGAGGAAAATGGCCTGCAGCGGCTTCCTCAACACCTCCCGCTACGACCCGCGCAAGTCCCGTTTACTGAAAGCCCGGCGGAGGTAGAGAGCTTCCGGGACGCCGACGTGGCGTGGGGCCCGCGGGAGGGCTGTTGCTCCGCGCCGGGGAGAGGAAGGGAGAAAGAGGAGAGGAGGGAGCCGCCGCCGGAGCCGGAGACGGACGCCGGGAGTCAGCAGGAAGGGGGAGAGAGAAGGGATGGCTACCGCCGCCGGAGCTTGCCCCGTTCTCCCTCCTCGAGCTCGCCGTCGCCGACGCAGCGCCGGTTCCTCGAGCTCCGGCCACCGCCACAGTCGCCACAGCTCCGTCTTCACCCGCTCAGCTCCCGTGCGCCGCCCCTGCTACGAGATCCACCACCGAGGCATCGAATCGAGCGCCCCTGCACCTCCATCCGCTTCCTCGTGCCTGGTCTCCAGCACGTACAGCGCCTCTCCGCTTCCTCGTGTGCCGCCGCCGGGGCTGGAGAGGAAGGAGGCCGGCGCTGGAGGAAGGGCGGCGAGGAAGGAAGGAGGCCGGCGCGCCCTTGCCCCTACTCGTGGATGCCGGCACGGATCTCCATGGCGCCGCCGTCCGTGAGGCGCAGATGGAGGCGGAGAGCTCTGTCTGGCGGCTGCCTGCTGGGGTCCCCTATTCGCCGCCGCCATGGTAGGCCGGGCCGAGGGAGGAAGAGGGGCACTGCCGGAGGAATCCAGGGGGAGAGGAGGCGCCGCTCGGAGGAGGACCGGAGGAGCTGGCCGCAGGGGAGAGGGCCGCCGTCGCCTTGGCTCCGACGCCGGTCCTCCTCCTTCAATCCGCCGTCACCTTGGCTCCTAGGACGGGTGACCGGCCGCCGGGAATGGATGAAGGCGAGGGAGGTCCGTCGGTCGTCGTGCTCTCCACCGCGCCGGATCCCGCCCGACAAGCGTGCAGCTCCCCGCGCAGCTCACCGGCCCTGGCGGCATGGACGAGCTCATGGAGCCGGCGGCCGGGATCTGTCGGAGAGAGCTCCGCCGGGGAGGAGCAGTGAAGGAGGAGCAGAGGGCGTCGGGAGAAGAAAACGAGGAGGGGAGGAGAGAGAGGGAGGGGGAGAGGAGAGATGTATGAATAAAATAGGTAGTAGTTGGTATAGAGGAGGATATATAAAGGAACATGAGTGCAGAAGAAAATTGTATAGAGGAGAGAATCGTGATGACTAGACAAGAATATTTTGTTTTGAAGGAACGTGTGAAGGAACATGAGTGCGGTCAGTATAATAACGGGCGGGATGCCGGCGAAGTCTTACGTGTATGAGAGAGAAACGACGAGAGAGAAAAGAGCGACCGTCTCGCGATGCGCCCGCTGGAAGCTGGCGATGACACACCAAGGGTCCCTTTGGTAGGGATTCTGCTCCGGCTTCGGAGCCGTTTTTTGGAGAATCCCTACCAAAGGGAGGATGAAAACAGCTCCGCCGGCAGAGCTGCCGGGAAACCCGCTCTCACGAGCGCTTTGCGCAGCACGGAGCCAAAAAAGATAGCTTCCCCCCGGCTCCGCCTGCATGCACGCCCTCACCTTACCAAACTACCCCTGCATTTGGATGTATTTACAGGCAAATTGCCACCCGGCCTCGCGGTGGAGGCGAAGTGCCGCGGAGGCGGAGCAGGCCGGTTGCGGTGGAGGCGGAGCAGCCCACGAGCGGTAGGCGCGACTGGAGGCGGCCGGTGGTGTGCGCCGGCGGGGACGGCGGCGGCAGCTGCGAGGACGGCGGGGACCGGGTGGATCGAGGACGGCGGGGACCGGGTGGATCGAGGACGGCGGGGAGTGCTCCCGCGGCGGAGGTCCGAGACCCGCACCGTCGAGGACGCCACGTGCGCGTACTGCTTCGCCGCCGTCGAGTTCCGCGACCGCGCCACCTCCGGCCGAGTACGCCGGCGCGAGCACTTTCCTGGGCGTTGGGGGTAGGGGAGCGGAATGCCGGGGAGAGCTGGAGGGCGGTGGCCGGGTGGGGGAGGACGCGTGGTGGAGACGGGCGCCCGGCGACGCGCGGTGGAGGCGAGCCGCCGGCGACGCGCGGTGGTGACGGCCGGCCAGCGGTGGAGACGAGGGGAGGGCGGGCGCGGCCGGCAGGGATAGCTGAATGGATAAGGAAGAGGAGGGAAGGAAGGATAAGAAAAGAATAAATAAAAAGAATAAGAATAAGAAGAAAAGGAAAAGGTAAATAGAGAAAAAGAAGGAAATTGAAAGTTGAAATAGAAAAGGGAAGGGCATCATGGACATTTCACTCTCTTATCCACCTTACACAGCTAGGAGAAGCTGTTTTGCCAAACGTTTTTCTAAAACGGATTCAACTCCATCACAGAATCCGCTCCACCAGCACAGCCACAGCCGGAGCTGCCACAACCGCAGCCGGAGTCGTGCCAAACGCACCCCAAAGCGTGCTGCAGCTCCTGCTAGTGGCCGAGATACTGGCTTGGTATTAATTGTTGGAGGTCCCAACCAACACAGCAAGCCACGTCACCATGTGAGAACCGGCAAGCGGGCGTTATTATTATACTTGCTCTTAAATGCTGAGAGATGATGCCTTGTGTAGGAGAAAAAGGGGTGTATAGGAGATTGAAATAAATTACTTTTTTAACAACTGTATAGACCAACTGTTGTGTTGGCTGATGTAACTCGACTTGTAGTAAAATAAAGCTTATTAAACTTGCTAGCTGCAGCCTGCTAGTAGCGGTCTATGACGGCTGACCGCGCGTGCTGACTTGGCAACGAAGAGAAGCAAGTCAGCAGCACGCCACGCTGACTTGGCGTCAGAAGTGAGCATCACAAGATAGGCAAGTCTCTGGAGCCGGTTCATACAATAACCTTGTCTGGTATCAATTAATTCCAATTTTTTATTAACTATTGGGCCCATCTTTAACTGATAGCAGGCAAGGAAAAGCAGCAGCGCAGGCACACAAGTGCATACACCCTCGGTCCCAAAATATTTGCACCTTTTAACTTTTATAGATCACGTTTGACCATTCGTCTTATTCAAAAAAATTGTGAAAATGTAAAAATAATTATGATATACTTAAAATATATATAATGATAAAACATGTCATAGCAAAACAATAATATTTTCATAACTTTTTCTGAATAAGACGAATGGTCAAACGAGAAACGTAAAAGTCAAAAGGTGCAAATATTTTGGGACGGAGGGAGTAGGCGGTTGTGCCACGCTTGGCGCTGAACTTGAAGACAAGCTATCTTCTCTCACCTTCCTTCTCTTCTCCACATCATCTATTTAGCTGATCTGTCCGTCGTCACCAACAGTCTTTGTACCTGCTCTAAATTCTCTCCAGCAAGCCCAGCCAGAGGCAGAGGCAGAGGCAGAGGCAGAGGCAGAGCCAACCATCCCCTGCCGCCCAAAGGTTCACAGAGCGTATTTGAAATAGTACACAATTCATATAGTACGTGCGTACATGTGCAAAATGTGTGCTTTGCTGATTACATCACTAAAGAGTTTATCCCGTTTTATCCTAAATTTCGTAGGGTGAGTAAGAGCATAGATGTTACTATTTAACGGTGAAGACATGAAAAGTAACTAGGAGAGTCATCAAAGACTTTTTCCAACATAAACGATGATGCCGCATGCCCGTATGTATCAGCTCAAAAAAAAAAAAGAATGAGGAGAAATAAAAAAAAGATAACTTTTAGGTCAAATTTTGGACTTTTGGGTCAATTTGAATGGTTTTTTGGGGACTAAATCTAGCCGATATTTCGTACAGGGAGTTAAAAAGGATCAAACGAATTGTTCATGACAGAAAACGATTCTTTTAAAAAAAGTTGTAATCCATGATAAAGAAATAACTCAGAGATAAAAAAACATCATAAAATTCTCAATGCCTATTAATTTGCTTCATTGTTTTATCAGAATCGTGCGCAATCTCCAGGCACGTTCTTCGCAAGTACCGTACAAGCCGGAGCTGCTCGGTGTCGGTGATGAAGGCAGCCTCGAGAGGTCCGCGACGGTGGACGTGTGGGTGGAGGTTGGAGGCCCACCCCACCAGCTCCACCCGGCCATGGGCGCCACTGGCGGAGCTGTATTGTGGCCAAGGTGGGCCATGGCCCCCCCTGTCCAAACAAAAACTGAGTCCTATACGCACCGGTGAGCTAGCTACCTCCGTTTCTAAAGAGCAGAGCATGCGAGCTACGGAGTAGCTCTTTGGTAATTTAAGCAAGCGTCCAACAACAAGGAGCAACAGTTTTAGCCCAAACGGACTGAACATGCAGTAGTAGTTTTAGCCCATGCAATTCATCTGGAATCAATCGAGTGTCTAAAAAAAATATAGAATCAATCGTGGAGCTACCAGAGTAGACAAGCAATTTCGTATGGTTTAGAGAAACACGCTGATGCTTGCGCAAAACCATACGAACTGTGTGGCACTGATGCACTGTAGCAACCGGCCCCTCCTTAGGTTGAATCCTAGCTCCGCCACTGACGGGCGCCATCTCCGTGGAGTGCTTCGCGCCGTTCCTCGGCCGCGCGCGGAACCAGGCGGTCATCGACGAGAACGTCGAGAAGCTCGAGAGCGTGCTCGAGGCGTACGAGGCGCGGCTGAGCGAGTGCAGAGGTACCTCGCCGGCGGCGACACCGTCAGCTTCGCCGACCTCACCCCACTTCACGATGCTGCACTACTTCATGGCCACCGAGTACGCGCCGCTGGTCGACGCGCACCCGCACGTCGAGGCGTGGCGGGAGGACCTCTCGGCGCGGCCGGCGGCGAGGAAGGTGGCGGCGGCGGCGTTCATGCCGCTGGATTTTGGTGTGGCCAAGAAAGAGGCGGAGTGATGTGGAATGTATAGTGTTTTCGCCTGTGCTGATTGTATCGGTGAATGATGTTTTTTGCTGCATTTAATTTTGTAATGAGATTGTTGCTTGTTCAATAAAAAAATCCCCATTTTTAAAGGCCTCGCGAGCAGATCAGGATGTTAATGACTACTCTTAATATTAAAAAAATGACTAATATACTGAGAAGATATGAAGATGACAGCTGCGAGAGAGAACGCAGCGTGTCAACATGTGGCTTGGTCAACTAGGGACGCAACGCAACTCCACAACACGGGCAATGTGGCTGCGGGCTGCGGCTTGAAAGCTATCCTGGACTCCCTCTCTTCCCAGCCACGGTCAAATCTCCTCACTGGTGGACTGCACATCGGGAGCCGGGAGCAGCTAGCATAGCGAGCAGAGAAGCGCACACGTCGATCCAAAGATTGCTGCTGCTGCTGCTGCTGCTGCGTCGACTGATCTGATCTCTCGGAGGCGTTCGCCGGATCAGAGAGATTCAGAGGAGCGCGGCGTCGGCGGCGGCGATGGCGGCTAATAATAAGGCGGTGAAGGTGTACGGGTGGGCGGTGTCGCCGTACGTGGCGCGGCCGCTGCTGGCCCTCGAGGAGGCCGGCGTGGAGTACGAGCTCGTCCCCATGAGCCGCGACGCCGGCGACCACCGCCGCCCCGACCACCTCGCCAGAAACGTTCGTGGGCCGCTGCAGCTGCTACCCTCCCTCAACCATCAATTGCTATTCTTCCACCCATCGCTCGCTGACTGACACTCGATCTTGTGCTTGCTTGCAGCCGTTTGGTCAGGTGCCGGTTCTTGAGGACGGCGACCTCACGCTCTTCGGTAAGTTATTATCGATCGCCTTCAGTTCATCAGATCAGTGTCAATCAGACAATCAGTCCCAAACAATTAATCTTGCAATCAGCTAGCAACTCATGCATGTTTAAGAAAGGGGGATTTATTAGAAGGAAATGAAGAGGAAAAATTGACCACCATGAGATGAAATCCTGCAGAATCCCGCGCGATAGCAAGGCACGTCCTCCGCAAGCACAAGCCGGAGCTCCTGGCCGGGGACGGCAGCCTGGAGCAGTCCGCCATGGTGGACGTGTGGCTGGAGGTGGAGGCGCACCAGCACAACCCGGCGGCGGGCGCCATCGTGATGCAGTGCCTCATCGCGCCCCTGATCGGCGGCGAGCGGGACCAGGCGGTCGTCGACGAGAGCGCCGGCAAGCTCCGGGCGGTGTTCGAGGCCTACGAGGCGCGGCTGAGCCGGAGCAGGTACCTCGCCGGCGACTTCGTCAGCGCCGCCGACCTCAGCCACTTCCCGCTCATGCGCTACCTCATGGCCACCGAGCACGCCGCGATGGTGGAGGCCCTGCCGCACGTCAGCGCGTGGTGGGAGGAGCTCGCCGCACGGCCGGCGGCCAGGAAGGTGGCGGAGCTCATGCCGCTGGATCTTGGGCTATCCAAGAAAGATGAGCAGTGATGAACTAGTGTCGTGCCTCCGGTGTGCTGAAATTGCTGATACTGTTTTCATTGTGATAATAATACGGTATTAGAGTTTCGGTGATTTTTTTCCTTTTTAAGTTTTCACAGGAGAATAGCACAAGTTTGGGAGTGAGAAGTTGTGGAGTTTGGAGTAGTTTTCGTTTGAAATTTCCACAAGAAAACCAGAAGTCTGGGAGTTGTTGTAAGGTGTTCAGTAAACGCTTAATGCTAAACAGACACCTGTTGCAAGTTAGAGGGTTTCGATTTTTAAATATTCGAAATTTCCACATGAATGACAGAAGCCTGGGAGTTGGTGTTAGCTCTGAAATTCTCAGCACAAGACATATGCACAGTGCAGGCAGACACATACTACAAGACAGAAGACACCAAAGGAAGCATGACCCCATTTCCAGTGAGAATGCAAGAATTCCCATGCCAAAATCAACCCCCACAAACTCATTATCAGAAAAGAAAAAATAATTAAAAACCTATCGCGCTGACTATTTGGATCGGAGATGCGCAATTTATTTGGGCGTGATGCTAGAGGAAAGCTCACAAGTTTGACTAAAGTTACGAGACAACCTACCCAACTTCTACGAGACTGATAGAGTGACAGTGGCCGCGTGACTAAAATTGTATTATCCTCCCTCTTAATCAAAGATTAGATGTACCTGAAGGTGTTAACTAACCTTGCTACGAGAGCCACAAGCACCTTCCTTGAAACTTCTCGCTAACTGCTACTCCTGCTATATCACCCACACCGCCGGGGCCGGACCGGTATAGGTCAAGAAGCATAAATCGAGCACCACCACGGCTGGCGAGACCGAGACCGCGAGAAGCCATGGCGGGCGGCGCCGTGAAGGTGTACGGCTCGACGGTGTCGCCGTTCGTGGCCACGGTGCTGGTGTGCCTGGAGGAGGTCGGCGCCGCCTACGAGCTCGTCCCCCTCGACATGGCGGCGCGCGAGCAGAAGGCGCCGCACCACCTCGCCCGCAACGTACGCGCGCTCTCGCTTCGCCCCTGCTCAATAGCAACTCGTCCTCCCTCTAGCTAATCCCCGTGCTGATCTCGAGTTTATTGCGCCATGCCATTCATGTCCAGCCGTTCGGCAAGATCCCCGCCTTGGAGGACGGCGACCTCACCCTCTTCGGTAAAGCCACCAAACCATCTAGTAAACATTTTGGCATGTCGCCACTGAATGGTTGATCACACACAGTTCCAATTAATTTAACTTCTAAAATCTGAACCTTTTTTGCCAGAATCGCGTGCGATCGCGCGCTACGTGCTCCGCAAGTACGGCACCGCCGCCGCCGGCGGCGGCGGCGGCGGCGGCGGCGGCGAGGACCTGCTGAGGGAAGGAAACCTCGAGGAGGCCGCGACGGTGGACGCGTGGCTGGAGTCCGAGGCACACCAGTACCAGCCGGCCATCTCCCACATCGTGCGGCAGTGCGTGATCCTGCCGATGATCGGCGGCGCCCGCGACCAGCGCGTCGTCGACGAGCACGCCGCCGTGCTGAGGGAGGTGCTGCAGGTGTACGACGCGCGGCTGGGCGAGCGCGCCTACCTCGCCGGGGACTCCGTCAGCCTCGCCGACCTCGCCCACTTCGGCTTCACGTACTACCTCATGCGCACCGAGTACGTGGCGCTGGTGGAGGAGCGCCCCAACGTGAGCGCGTGGTGGGGACGCCTCTCCGCGAGGCCGGCGGTGAAGAAGGTGGCCGCGCTCATGCCCACCGACTGGTGAACTGACTCCTGAGTCCTGACCAAGGGTGGTGTTCAATTTAGATTTCAGATGTGAATTTGGCGTAAGTTTGTGCCATGTCGATTGTAAAATTCAGCAAGTTGTCGGGATTGCCTTTGCCGTCACCATCACCGGACACCTGTTTGGCCTCTCCCTATTTCATTCGAACCTCTCGGAGCCTCATCTGGCATCTCTTCTCTGCACAAACCACACACCCGTGCATATTGTTTCAATGTTTCCGGTTATCGCAGCAACAAATTAATCAAAATCACGCAAACAAAGAATGAGGACGGCGATTGCTTCCTCTTTCCCCTTGGCGGTCACCGTGGCGGTGATCGCCGCCGTGTCGGCATACGGCTTGCGCGCGGCGGAGGCGACGATCGAGAGCACGTGCGCGGCGGCCGCGGCGCGCGACCGGCGCGTGGACGCAGCGTTCTGCGCGCGGCGGTTCGCGGCGTACCACGGCGCGGCGGAGGCGGGCCCGTGGGGGCTGGCAAGGACCGCGGCGCTCATCGGCGTCAGCATCGGCGACGACGCCGCGTACGACATCGGCGAAGGCACGATCCCGCCCCCGCCGGCCGGCGGCGCCAGGGGGAAGGCGGCGATGCACGAGTGCGCGCGGGCGTACGACGCCGTCGGCATGGCCTTCGCGGAGGCCTCCGACGAGCTCGGCGCGCGGCGGTACGCGGCGGCCGAGGAGAGGTTCGCGCGCGTGGGGGCGCTCGCGCAGCGGTGCGACGGCGTGCTCGCGGGGGCGGGAGCCAGGACGCCGCCGGCGCTGGCCAGGTACGGCGCCGAATGCCAGCAGATGGCCGTCATCGGCGTCGCCATTACCAACCTCATCAAGTGATGATCCGTGAATCCACCGCGCGCGACCGGTCGAACACCTTTGTGGCTTTGTAGCGTGTGCAATCTGCAGTGTTCGTAGTACTGTTGATTCCGATAGGAGTGGAAATTACAGGATTGTCGTTTACAGACTGAATCAAGAAAGTCGATAGATAGTTTTATTTGATAGCCGTTCAATTTTGCATAGCAATTCCAACAATTTAGCAAATCAGGTTGATATCTTTGATTTTTGGCAAAAATATTGAAAATACTCCTCCAACAGTTTGACAAATCAGGTTGGCATCTTTGGCAACTTGACAAAAACTAGCCTATGCGCGCGCGGCGACAACTTGGCATCGGCGTTTCTTCCGTGGGTGGAGAGAGGTGGGAGGGTGAAAAGGAAATAAAGGATAAAAAATGTTCCTGATTTAAGTTTTCAAGAGGTGGAAGGGCATAACATAATTTTATTTCTCTTTCAAGGTTCTTGATGTAAGTTAGATCTTGATTTGGCAAATGAGTTATGCCAAACTATTGGAGATGAACTTTTTTGGGTGTGTCTCCTTGTCAAATACCTGAAAATAAGACATCTCTCAATCACTTTTTTCCTGACCGTGGATCAAAGATCCTGTGGTGGATTTTGTCCTAAAATAAAAACGATTGATTTTTCTTACTCATCAATCACTTTTCTGTTTGGTTTGTTCGGAAAGTGTTGGTAATTCTTTTCTGCAAAAGTGATTGAGATTTGCTTTTATCTCAATCACTATCCGAACAACAGAAAAAGTGAACCCGGTTTGGACGTGTGATCCAAACCCGTTTAGATCATTTTTTTTCCAGGCGCAAAAAATGAGCTTCCCTAGTAAAAAAAAAGTAGGAATATTTTGGGCGCCCCCGCCAAAAAAAAGTTGGCCTCTCCCCTTTTTATAGACGACATCATAGACCTGATGGGAAAAAAAGGAATCCGAGAAATGGGAAAAAAAAGAGGGAGAGAGATAAATCTGTGTACAAACGTAGAGAGGGGATGTAGAGGCAGAAAGAGATCAAGATGGATGAAAAAGTCAGGAAAAACAAACACAGAAGCACAGGAAAAAAAACTTGAAGCGACCTGGATGGGTCGTCAGGATACTGTTGGGCTGCCCATGCTTCCTCATGTATGATTCCTTCTTGTCCCCTTTCCCTCTGATCACCCTGACAAATCTGATGCACCACCTTCTTGTGAGGATCAGAGAGCTATTTCCACCCTCTGCTGTAACCTTTGTACCAGTTTTAAAACCTTGCCTGATCCAAAAAAAACAGAGGGAGATTATGAGAGTTACTGGTGAATTAAAGCAAAAAATATATAAGGAGTGTGTGCATGTTGAAAAAACATGTACTAGATGGGGCATCATGACATGAACATACAGAGTACTTTTCTTTGCTAAACATGCTATTCCTGAGAAAATTAGCAGAAAAAAAAGAGAAGGGAGAACAAAAATTTAGCTGCAAGTAATACTGTTGAAAATTCACCATTGTTAACTCTTGTTGCAAAAAAATGCTATTGTCATGGGAAAACATGTGGAATCTGTGTCAACAAAAGATGCCCACGTAGAATTTGGTTGTGTGAATGAAACAAGAAATTAAGTGATAAAAAGAAAACTTATGAAATGTCACTTTATTTCCTAGTACAGTTGTGTAGATCCATCTAGTGTGGATTTGTGAGACAAGTTAAGAGAATTGGCTAAACCCATCCAAACTATAAAAAAAGTGCATATTCGGTTTTCTTCAGAAAAAACATGTTGAACAGTTTTCATCTAAACTATAAAAAAATGCATGATCAGTTTTCTTCAGAAAAAACATGTTGAACACAGTTCATGTGGTGGAAAAAATGTGGGGGCTTACACATACTCACTTAACAGTGGGTGCTTTTGAGACATTGTGTGATTGGTGAAAAACAAATATATCAGTGGTTGTAAGCTTAGATGCAGCTATGTTTTCACGATGTTGGTGGAATGCATGTCCAGGGTTGAGTGTCAGGCAAGATCACTTGGTGAGTTCCAAGTGTATGGTGATTACATTACTAGATGCAGCTCAACCGACCTAGTAAGGCTTGTTTTGTAACAACCATCTACTGGATGTTTGTTTGTGTAGAAGACTAAAGGCTATGTTTTGTTGCTTGATACCTACAGGAAAAATGCAAGTGTGCATAGGATGCTTGGAAGTAAAAAAAACAACTGCAATGGATGCTGGGTTTGCAGTAGGTGGTGGAGCTTCTATGATGGACATATATTAGCAGACTCAACTTTCAGATCATACCTAATGGTCAATTTATGTAGGCATTACAATATATAACATGACATCACAATACACAAAATGAAAAGAGGAGCACTGATTATGAAATTTACAGTTATACCATACCTTTGAAGTGATGTAGGTTGTTCGCAACAGTGAAACATTAGGCCTTTAAAAATCTGAAGATAGAAACTGATAACATTCAGAATCATAATGGCCATAAACACTATATGAATCTAAACAGAATAGGCAATAAATAATAAAAGCACTATATGAAAAAATACTTTAGTTGCAAAACATCAATGTGCCATGTGATAATGGAAAACATTGATACTTGATTAGAGAGATGGTTGTATAGAACTAATAATGAAACAAATAAGGAGCTCACTAGAGGACCAACGCTTAAAAATTCATGCTGGTAAGGACTAAAATACACATATTTTTTGAACTGGCCTATGATAGTTCTACAAATCAACCTTGAAGAACACAGATAGGAAGCAAAGAACATGAGGTCAGTGAACTCCGCACAAGGGACAGCAAAAAAAGTCCCAACTAAATTGAGAGGAACCAATCGAATCTGAAATGAGCAAGGAGGAGAAAAGATAGGTGGACGACCTCACTGAGAAGAGGAACAGAAAAAAGGAACACCACAAGTATTTCTTAAAAAAATACAACTACTCCTTGAAAATACACAAATACTTCTGAAAAAAAAGTATATAAAAAGAAAATGTAACCAAGGAAAAGATAAATATAGTCTAGGAAAAAGACAGTCAGTTGAAGTAAATATGTACAAGTGTTTTTTAATTACATTGATGAGAAACACTCGGTTGGCAGGGTTAAATTGGTGACTATTTTACTTAAAAGACAAACTTAGTCGAGTCTTTTAAATGCTAAACAAAAAGCTTCTTCTTTAGGTACCTCACCGTGACACAAGCATAATTCTAGAAGCCTAAATAACATGACACTGCATGCATATATTCCAGCATGCCTAAAATCGAGCAGCATGTCAACTGCATAACATACATGCCTTGGTAAAAAGAAACACCTTTTTTCTAGTTTTCTTGCGGCCCAACATTTTCATGGCACCCAAGAAAATTAATAATATAAAAATTATCTTGTGTATATCTTCTGTGGTAATTGGGGGCAAACAATTTACCATTGGTTCGCTTGATTTATGAAAAACGTGTGCCATCTTGGCAGAAATCTGCTCACACCAGAAAAATGCACGTAAGAACAAGATAGAGAGTGAGAGATGAGAAATCCGGATTACAGCAACGGGAGTAAATACAGGAGGGCAACTGCAATAGTACACGAACACAAATACTCTACAAACAACAAGATCACAAAAATAAAAGTGTCAAATTAAAGCCAGATAATGGAACCCAAAATGATGATCAACTGCCACAAAATATCTGACAAGTATGATGAACTTAAGTGCAAACCATGACAGAGTACTACAACAAGTCAACTAGAGAGTCCTACCACACTAGCTAGCACCAAACAGCGTCATAATTTTCACATTGATCAACCCAATAGACAACTCTGGAGCAAAGCTCTTGATAGCTTTGTGATTTTGACACCGAGCAAGAAAGAAAGAGTGTGTAAATACACATGTATAAGGTTATGTAAGAAGAAATCCATATCATTGAACCTTAACCAACCTTTGATGTCTGGGCAGGTTATACCCTGCAAAACCTATACTTCGGTGATACCCTATGTGATTAAAAAAGTAGCAACAAAGTAACAATCATATGTCTGAAATCACAGCTAAATAGGTCAAATTTTCTTGTGTGTCAACTGAATGGAAGTGCAAGTTTTTTATGACCACTAGGCACTATAGCAAGAACAAATCAAACCTGTAACAATTTTACTTTCTTTGGAGTAACTAATTGTCTGTTTGTCACCCATCGGTTAACTGATAACTCCTTGCACACACATATAGACAAAATATTTTGCAACTGCAATCCAAACCTTGCAGCTCTTAACTGCTAATACAGTTATGACAATATTTTACATCCACTGAACCAGACCAATCATTTCCTAAAACATACTATCAATTAGAAAAGTTCACACTAATACTTACGTAAATATTGACTATCAGTAGTGTTTCTATCATTTCTCAGATGAACTGCTCAACAAAACTGAACAAACCGACAAGGAAACAGAACAAGAAATGGCCTAGGGTTACTCCGAAGAGCAACAGAACAGATGAATTAACTATCAACACTTGTTTACATAACGATGTGTTAGCCTATTTCAGTTACATTCCTTAATCCCTTTCTTCAGTTAAATTCACAGCACAACCAACTAATGAACGACAAAGAAGTAAGTATATCTTAAATAAACTACATAGAGGTACATTTCCAGTAAAGGTGATGGAAAAAATGACACATGCTGCCACTAAGCTGAATGCACCACTAATTTGTACGACTCTTAGAAAAAATTATTTTGAATGAGAGAAATGAGAGAATATACAAAAAAATCATGACACAAGTCTGCAAGGGAGCACAAGTTTATTTATGCATCAATAAATCTCGTTGTCAGTATAATGAGTCATTGAAATAGCTTCTCCACTAACCAGAAAGAAAGCACTACCAAGCACCGTAATGATTGCGTTTTCAACGCTGCAAGACCGAGCATTGAGGCGGCCCTGTCCCTTGCTAAGAAGGAAGCTGACCTTTGGGTGATGGCAGGGGCAAGGGGTTTATCTTCTCTTGCGGTCAGGGGGGTGGGTTAGTTGCTGGGATGCAGGGCGGGTCTCTCTTGCCCTGCCTCCTCTTTTTCTTTTATATTGGTCTAGTCTGTTTCTTTGTGTCTGTGTGTTTGGTGGCAGGGCTGTGTGAGTGCGTGTGTGCTTTCCTTTCAGCCTTAGTTTCCTGTGTTGTGTTGTGTTGTGTTTGTATCCGTGTTTGAGTCTCTGTATGGCTCTTTCTCCTTCTTTTAATACAATGATACGCAGCCCTCCTGCGTGTTCGAGAAAAAAAAAGCACAAGAGAAGCCACTCAGATATAAAAACTAGAACTACTGTTAGAAAATTTATTTTGATTTAAACTGTAGAAAAATATGCTTAAATCAGAAAAGATCAAAGGCAATCACAACATTCACTTAGGGTTATGCATCGGGCCTCCCTTGGATGGAAACTGTGAGGGGCTTCTGTTTTCATGCAACACAAAGAAAAATTAACATATATGTAACAGTAACCAAACATTCTGAAAAAATTGACACTGTAATCAAACCTAAAAAAGGAGATGATAAACATGATTAAATTGTAGGCTATTTAGAGAAAATTCTGAATCGTCTAAATGGGGCAAAGACAAGATAGGTACCCCGTACCCCAACAATTGATGGAATCGCAAACCAAATCCTAAACTGAACTCAATCATATGACCTTCACCTTAAATTCAAAATGTGCATTCTCCTTGGAATCATAAAAATTCATACTCAACAATAAACATGGCCTAAAAATATCAAAGAATCAGTGATGTCATTCACTTCTCTGTTTGCTGTCATTCACCCCGCAAATAAATTAAGCGGTAAAATAATTACAGGCTTAAATCTGAGCTCTATTAGTGGTGTCATTCATTATAAAAAAAATGGTGCAGAAATATTCCTCATGCATTTTACTGGAAAAGGATCCTATACGTTAATACAAGACATGGTAATCAAAGGTGACAGGCACAGATGCATCATAAGATGCAGATCTAGTGATAAAAAAGGGGTGAAGCATTCAGTGCAGATCACATCACAGTTCCATTTGGGAAAAATAAAATTTGCATATTGCCTATACTAAAATTATATCTCAAAATGGACTTCATGATAAGAATATGTAACAAGCTTATTACCATGTCTAGCAATACCATATCACATATGCTAAAGAAAAGTTTATTACTACACATTCCACAGAAAAACAAGCAAAGAAAAGCAAGCTTCATGGTAAAATGCATATATAGCAATACCATATCGCATATGTGGTGATGAAGAAGATGTATCACTAACCCTATGCAGAGCACAGCAAGCACGCATGCACACACACACATATGTTCAACAGTATACCACATATCAAAACAAGACAACATAATAGCCATAATAAGAAAACACAGCAGATAAGAAACCTACCCCCAAAGAATTTGCTGATCAAAACACTCGAAAAAAAATTGCTGCACGCACGCGAAAAAAGTACTCCCTCCGTTCTTAAATATATGACGTTTAGGACAAGAATGTTAGTTCATTTTGAACTAATTTTTTTTGTCTTAAACGTCATATACTTAAGGACGGATGTAGTAGTTAATCAACTCTATTTTCCACACCGATGAAAAAACCAACAGGTAGAACACAAAAAAGTGTGGAGAAATCTGAGTCAGACAAAAACTCACCCTAAGATCTCGCTGACACAATCCATAAAGAACCTCCTTGTAGGCACAAAAGAAAAGTATAAGATATTTATTTCGAGAGGAAATGGAAAAGTAGACATGCATTGGAATCAATTGAATAAAGGGGAAAAGGGGTCGCACATGTGGTAGCACACAACCCTAGAGGGGATCGATTCTAGGACGAAAAATGATGAGCCAGAACAGTTCAAATGTCAGATTGATTGAAAAATGTGTAATTCTTAAAAAAACGCAAGTATTTCTTGAAAAAGTTTTTTTTATGTTAAGTGGATGTTAACCTAATCAACGACTTGCCTACCTTGGAATATAAACTTAACCTAGGTGAACCTTTTATAACACATGTGATAATTATTCTATTCTGGTAATATATTTGAGATGCAAGAAAATTATCCTAGAGATGTACAAGGGTTATCCAAAGAAAATGAGGAAGCCTAAAAGATACAGTGTAACATATGTTAGCCAAATCAACTAATCTGGTTTTGACACTAATCACAACATGCTCAATCAAGGAATAATGGTTAACAACTAACAAGTTATGATTTGAAACTTTCAATTGCTTAAAAAGCCTTCAAAACACCAAGGATAACATTCTTATTCACCCAAATAGTAGCTCAATTAGCATAACATTCTTACTCACCCAAATACTACAATATTCATTTAAAATTTTCTATACCTGACTTTTGATAGCAACAGGTTCTATAATATAATTTTCATGAAGTATGTTCCTCTCATCCTTCATCCTGGTCATCTCCTGGATGATTAAATTAAACATGGTTTAAAAAAGATCATAGAGTAACAAGTAACTGTAGGGGCAAATGAAAAAATATACACAAAAAATTATGTGATTGTGGTGAAAGATTTTAACTGATATAGATCTAAGAATTCGTGGTATAAGAAAATTTATTGTGCGGAAAAAGTATTCAAATTAACTCCAAGAATGAATTTAGAGCAAGGTACAAAACCGTCACTTACTGAATAAAAAACATTCAATTGAAATGTTGCATAGGCATTCAAGTGTAGCATCTGCATCTTGGTAAAATGACTGTAAGGCACAGAAATAAAGAAATAAGAATTCAGGATAGTAGAAAGAGTAAAAAATGACAGATTACAAAAAGAATTATTTTAAAACAGTGATCTTTCATGCAGAAAGCCTGAAGTGTGTTTGTGCTCACTTAATTATGCAATGACTGATAGTATGAATAATTAAAATAGTGTGATGTTGTGTCGCACAGATGTCGATGAGATTAACCCTGGTAGTACTTTCTTTTCTTTGTACAACTAAAATCTAGCATATGACTAGTGATTTTTACGAAAAGTATAGATTTGTGTATTCAACTACTGACATGAGTCCGTCATCTGCATGCTGTGTGCTGGATGTAACTAGCATAGGAGTTTGCTTCAGAATGAAATCAATACAAGATATTAGATGGGGCTATGACTTCTGGGCAAGGCAAAAAGCACCCCACATGGCATAATTTTCAACTACTCTAGTTGGTGAGCATAAAAGAGACAGCTTCCTCACCCACTAATGAAAAAAATCTTATAACTCATGCAATTGCCTAATCTGAAAATACACAGGAATCTCCAAAACATATAGACTATCAGGGTTACGATTTGAAATTCTCATATGCGAAAAAGATGGATATGGAAATTACTTGAAAAATAAATTCAATGACACATAAAAACTAAGAATTTTGAAAAATTATATATTGATACACTTAAAATAATGAACTATATGCTTATTAATACACACATATATGTGTTGATATCTTATGAAAAGGCATGAACTATATGCTTATAAACAGAAAAATCATTGTTAAAAAATAAAACACAAAAGGAGGAGCATGTGTTGGTATTATTTGAAAATGATGACAGTGTCAATTGTATGATAACAAAAGGGTAGGAGAGGCACTTTCCAGTCTCATATAAAATATTCTTGATACATATTATGTGACTGATTGTATGGTAAGTTACATTCTCCTTAAAAAACCAGAAATACTCACTTCTTATGTTACTAAATGCATGCAAATTTACTTCCTAAATCAACTCAGTAAGTTCATAGCTAGTTCCAATGTCATGTATGTGGTATCAAATGTGTGCTTTAACTTTTACAAATATCCCCACAGTAGAGCAGACAAAAATCTAATGTGCATGTTCAAGAAATAGAGTTAATTCAAAAAGAAATGGATCTGATAATTAACGAGGAGACCGTGGATAATCAAGTTTACATGAAGCCAAATCTAATTGTGCAAAAGCTGATGTACAATACTTCACTATTTAGCAAGCATCCGAAAAAATCTCCCTCTAAACAAAATCATATACTGCTCATGGACCAAGATGTGTGAAGTACACACAGATGGCTGACAACTGCATCAATGGCATAATTGCCTACTCGGGGAAGAGGGTGACCCCAAATGATCTGAATCCCTAAAAGGCATTCATCAATAACAGAAGAAAATTCATCCATTGCAAAAAGCGGCTAATCGTGTACCCCTAAATCATCCATTCTTTAATTTAAGAAAATTAAAAAGGCATTCATCCATTTTTCAGCCTCCGCCTGCACATAGAAGTGAATCGCAAAACACACATACTGGCGCAAGCTGCGAGTGGACAACACATATATATTTTTTTTTGAGAATAACACATATTGGGTAGCCTAGAAATAGCATTGGGAATGGAACGAAAAAAATCAAAAATGGAAAGAACAACAACACCCTATCGTAGAAAAAATCTCAAAGGTGGGACTTGGGAGCGCGCACTAAAACAAATGATGCGGTGGCAGTGATCAAGACTCCATTCATCGAAACCCTAACTGAGCCCTATATGCGATTCGAATGGATCTGATTAGGAAAAGAAGTTAGGGGGATAGGGGGATTACCTTCAAGAGCCTGTGATTGGGAACCTCGGTGATGAAATGGTTAAGCCACTGGAGAAATTGATTCATAGATAGATGGTTGTCACAGCCGCTGATGGAGACAGTCGTCCGCACGTGCTCGAACCACCCACTCGCTCCCCCCCCCCCGCTAGCGTCTCTTGCCGAATCGCCTCCTCACACCGCCAACCCGACCTGCGACAGATAGTCGCCGCAGCCGCCAAGGAGGAGGTCCGGTGCCCGTGCGCCATCGAATCACCACCCTTGCTCCACCGCCGCCTGCTTGAGTCGCGGAATCGCCTCCGCTTCGCCCTTGCTCCGCCGCCGCCCAGATCACCCCAACGAGACAAACACGAGGTGGGGAAGGAAGGAGAAATGAAAGGAAAAGACAAGGTTCACTGGTGCTTCGGCTGCTGTTGCGGGTGCGGGTTTGGAGTCATTTCGGGTAATGCATCCGGGTTGCGATGTGTGAAACTGTGAAAGCAACTGCGGACCCGAAAAAAAGAAAAATACACAACAAGTACTGTGAGCTGTTGAGATGAGATCTAGCGGTCCAGGAAAAAGTGATTGAGGAACCATCAAATCTCAAGCATTTGATGTGGAGCAAATCTAAACTTTTTTTTACTTGGCATATCTTTTTAGAAGTTGGCAAAACACAAAATTTGCCAAGTAAAATTTGACAAACTCCTGTAGATGCTCAATCTTTTGTCCAAGGCATTTAATTTGTGCAAGTTATTATTCAGTACTCAACGCATTGGCATTTAGGCCAGTTCATGCAAAAAAAAAAACCCTAGAAAATGCGAAACTTTGGGCATAGCACACTACTGTGCTAATGCAATGAAATTCATTTGAAAATGAGAAATTTGTGGCTCATTTATAAACCATCGTCCCGATCGTCAAATTCATGTTCCTTTTTACTTTTCGACAAAAGCTAACTCAGCGTGAATCCATACCGGAAATTTACAAGAGCGAAAGAACACAGAAGATAATCTGAAGCAACAGAGTTAATTGTGTTAGTCATGAACATCAGAACATCATCTCCGTTTAGGCAATGGCCATACACGTTAGTTGCTGCAGAGAGCATGAACATTTCTCTTCGTGATCGCCAGTACAAAACCATCCTGGATCAGCAAGGACGCTGACGAGATCAAGCTGTGTTGAACATAGACGGCGCCGCTGCGCCGCGTTTCCTTCTGTTCGATCGAGCGATCGCTAACACTCAGAAGCCCACGCCGTCGATGAACCCGCCGTCGTACGCCGCGTCCACCTCCGCGTCGGCGATCATCTCGCCGATCATCAACCCGCCGACCGCGCCGCCGAGGAGCCCGAGGCCGAGGCCCGTGCCCATCCCTCCGCCGGCCCTCGCCGCCGGCGCGGCGCCGCTGCCCCCGTACCCGTACGCCACCCCCTGCGGCGGGGCACCGTAGCCGTACGCGCCGTACCCGTACTGATGATGGTGAGGGTAGGCGCCGCCGTAGGGAGGCCCGTACGGCGGGTACGGCGGCGGCCCGCTCCGGGGAGCCACCGGGTACGCCGTGATGGTGCTGGAGCCCTTGTGGTTGAGCCGCTTGGACGACGTGGCCGGGTGGTCCGGCAAGAACTGGCGGTGATGAGCGTACGGCGCGGCGGCGTCCGGTGCCGGCGCCGGCGCGTCGGTGAGCTTGTACGAGATGTGGAGCACGCCGCGCTTGCGGCCGCTGACGGGGCGTCGGACCTGGTAGCTGAGGTGGCGCTGCTCGCCGCCGTCGGGTGTCGCGGCGGCGAGGTCCCGGATGGGCACGAACACCTCGCCGACGTCGCGGTCGCCGAAGGTGCGCTCGGCGCGGAGGAGGACGTGCAGCGCGAGGCCGGTCGGGTCGGCGGCGGGCGGGATGGTGAAGCGGAGCGGGGCGTGCCACATCGGGTTCCGGCCGCCCTCGCGGTCGGCGTACGTCCTGTGCGTCGGCAGCCGGGGGTCGCCGCCGGAGATGGACGCCACGGCGTACACGCGCATGTTGGTGAAGAGCGTCACACGCTTGAGGTCCTTGGCCGAGATCAGGGTCACCTCCAGCACCTGGTACGCCATTGCCTTGGCGCCGCGCGCCGCCGGAAAGGAGGGAGGAGGAGGATCCTTGCTTGTTGTGTATATCACGCACGCTGTTCTTGCCTCTCGTGTCGGGGAATGGGGACTCGGGAGGGAAAGGTGGAAGGTGAATTAGATGGTAAAATTACGATTTTGGCCTTCCAGCTTCGAGGCCAGCTGGGGAGCTTTGGGGGCAATTTTGTGAAATCCTAGGAGCTTTTCTTCGCGTGGCGACTACAGGCAAGAATAGCAAGCTTCCCTCGAGTTCGTTGGAGTGGTTATTCTTAGGCTATGGTTTAGTGGTAACCCGTCCACGACGGGGGGTTTGTTTTTTTGAATAAGAAAGAAAATTTGTAGTATTCTGCATGACTCAACCACGGCGGGGAACAAGTTGGAAGCCTGGGCCCTGGTGCCAATCCTTTCGTTTAAATATGTAGCTTCCAAAATTCATGCATGATTTGTAAATCTTGCTGAAAACTCCTGCTTTAACGATCGAGCTCGCCAGAAGCTCCATAAATAAATTTGCTAGAGATAACTATGAGATCCATCAACCATGATCATGATTTCGACACGTGTTGTAAGGTCCTAATCTAACCAGTCGTGTGTTGTTGAGTCGAGTTGAGTGCGATACAGACATAGAGTGGTGCGGTATGTGTTGATGACCTAATACAACCTGCCGGTATTGTGTTGTTTTTTCTCTTTTTTTTTGGAAAAAGAAAGAAAATTGCTACTACATCCGTTTTCGTATATGTGACGTTTCAGATAACATACCTAGTGTTAACCTAACTTTCTATGCACCGGCGTCAAGTATTAAAAAACAGAGCTAGTAGCATTCTACATGACTCAACCACGGTGGTGAACAAGTTGGAAGCCTGGCGCCAATCCGCCAATCCTTTCGTTTAAATATTTGGCTTCCAAAATTCATGCATGATTTGTAAACCTTGCTGAAACCTCCTGCTTTAACGTTGCCAGAAGCTCTATGAAAAAAATTGCTAGAGATAACTATAAGATCCATCGACCATGATTATGATTTCGGCAAGTGTTGAGGTCCTAATCTAACCGGTCGTGTGTTGTTGAGCTGAGTTGAGTTGAGTGTGATAGAGACAAATAGTGGTGGGCATGTGTTGATGGCCTAATCCAACATGCAGGTATTGTGTTGTTTTTTTCTTTTTTTGGTGTGGTTGTCCAGTCTGGATTCCATCTTGTTTTCAATATAATGGACAACTCTCCTGCCTGGTTCGTTTTAAAAAATGATTACAGGCTCAGAGCATGCTTAGTTATTTGCAGCAAATTGGGTAGCTGATAGCCGTCCGGACAGTGCATTGTGCTCCTTGTTGCCATATATAGAAAGGCAGGATGCTGATGAGGCGCCAAGAGTGCCTGCTGTGGCGCAACGTGACCAACATGAGTGCTTGTGGAGCGATGGCTGCACCAATGTCGCCCACGCACGACGCCTGGACTGGAGGTGAATCGTGATCATGGTTGCAGCGCGCGACATCATCACCACCGTCCAACATAGAAACTTCCTTCCTTCGGTGCTTCCTCACCGCGAGCCTGTTGGAAGACGCGAAGTCGCAAAAACGCAGGTTGCGCAACATAGAGCCTTCCTTTGATGCTCCTCCGACCGTAGAGCAGGGGACTCTCTCCGGCGAGGCTGCGGAGTGGTCGGACGGCTCCTTTAGCTCGGCAGCGCTCCGGTCGGTAGACCCCCAAAGGGTGGACAAAATAATGTCCGCCCCCTTAGGGCACCCGTAATGGTTACAGTCGGGTACTCTCTATAACAATGAACACTGTAGGATACAGCATACACTCAGTGGCGAAGTCAGGATCGAGCACAAGGGGGGCTCTCCTGTGCTTATTACACCTTCGGCTCCTCCTTCCTTCATTTTTTTCTCAAAACCTATAGGAGGGGCTCAGGGGGGCTTCACAGCATTTCCGACGGTAGCCGGGGCTCGAGCCCCGGCCGACCCGGTGGTGGTGGATCCGCCACTGCATACACTTGTAGACTACTCACCCAACAATCTTGCTACAGTAATTAATAAGGGACCCACATCTTGTAATTGTTCCCATCACCTAACTCCTCTCTCTTCTCTGTCTCAACTCTCCACCGCCGCGCTCTGCCCTGCCTGAACCAAAGCTGGCGGCTCCTCTGCTCTGACCCCGCCTCGCGCTCCTCCGTTCGAGCGATTAAGGCCCCTGGAGCTCGCGCCCATGGCGCTGCTCGCTCCGTCCCGCCGCATGCAGAGCTCGGCCTCGACGCCGTTCATAGCTCCACCCACACGGCCACGCCACCCGTTGCGCAAATGTCTTCGCCCACCATTGCCAACAGAGCTCGGCCCGCCGCTGTCCATGGCTTCGCCGCCCTAGCCTGCGGAGCTCGAGCTCGCCGCCATCCACAGCTTCGCCGGAGCAGGCCACGACGCGCTCCCTCACACCTGTCCTCGGCCTCTCTGTCCCCGCACACGTCAGCCGAGCCACCCTGCGCTGCGCTTGCCGTCCGCCCCGGAGCTCACCTGGCCGCACCGCCGGCAGCTACGGCTCTGCTCCGTGCCCGGCCTACTCGCCCACACGCCGGCCATGGTGCCTCCCCGCGCCGCCGCGCTTCCCCGCAGCGACAGCCGCGGCCGCGACCCGCGCCGGGACTCGCACACGCTTGGGCTCGGCATCCGGCCCCGTGCCTAGATCCATGTCGCCGCGTCCCTGTCAACTCCGGCCACCAGCTCGACCTCCGCGCTCGATGCGCCATTGCTGCGCCCCCTACCCTTTAACGACGGCGCCGGTGATGGTGGCCGCGCTAGCGGCCGCGCCTCCGCCTGTGCGCCGACGACCGCGCCAGCCTTGCAGCGCGCCGGCAGCTATAGTCCTTTGCTCCGGCGACGATTCGGCATTCGGCCTCGTCTCATCTCCTCCGCGGGTCCGCCGTCGTCCTCGAGCGAGGTGCGACCTGCACGTGGACGATGGGACCCGCTTGTTTTCGTTCGGCGTGCTATCGGCTCACGCTACCTCTGGCGACGTTTCTCTTCTCTCTCCTATGTGTACCGCTATAGAGAGTCTGGCGACACCCGTTGCGGGTGCCCTTAGTGATGTATAATGCTTATTATATATAAAGATATAAAGTTCACAAAAAAATTCATCAAACCCTTAGAACAGCTACCCACAAACTGTTTTAGGAGCAATTAATGAACCAGTTCACACTGGAACTGCACGATTGAATCATAAGATTTGGCTAAATATATCGAAGAGCAAGATGATTAATGACATAGCTAGAACACTTTATATGCTACTAAATTATTTTAAACTAATGTGAGGATGATAAATGCATCGGTTAGATTAGTAGAGGTTGATTTGCGCCAAATGAAACGTGAAGGTGGACATCACAGTTTTGCAATACTTGAGATGAAAATACACTTTCACATATAATAATATATACTCATCTTGGAAAAAAAATAACTTGCAGTAGGAAACTTGTCAGTGGAGAAATAAAAGACAATAAATTTAGGTATAGACAGATGATTAGAGGCACATTGTTACTAATTATGAACATCAAATATATGGAAAAAATGTTAGCCGTTGCTACACCGAGTAAGAAAGAGAAAAGGGCACCCACACTTTGTAAAACTTGAATTATTTCTCAAGAACTTCTAATGGATCGATGCGGGATGAGTTCACTATTACTAAGTTAATTAGAACACTATGACTGATCAATTTCGATCAACACATCAATAGCTTTCACCTTATCATATCAGGACACCCAATAAATCTAATCGATCAAAACGTGAGCTCTACCTAGCTCAATTAGCACCACAAATTCCTTCACATATTAAAATTTTGGTAGTTATCGATCTTTCCTATTAAGTCACCAAGGGGAGTCGCGGAACGCGTGCGTAGCATACAAAATCGGGATAAAACTGACCTCTACGTATAAACTCAAGAAAATTTTAAAAATTTGGTGTGCATTCTCTGATGCAAAACTAGCCGCGCAAATTGAGAAGGGACCAGAAGGGAGGAAAACTCATCGATAGCCAAAAAATATATAAAAAATAAGATGGGGTTTTGAACCCGCAACCAGAGCTAAATCATAAACGTATCAATTTCATTAGCTGCACAATAGTACATTTAGACTGAGTCCAACAGAGCATGCAAAAGCATTTTTGCCTCTCCATTTGTAACTGTTCACGCAATGCAACGTCTCCAACAGATGATGCATATGCGAAAGACAAAATGCTTTGGAGGAGAGAGGAGATGCAAAATTGCACTCCCTCTCACCTAAACGCATATGAGCAGGGAAGTTGACCGCGGTGGGGACTGGGGAGCGGCCGTCGAGGTGAGGAGGAGACCACGGTGGGGAGTGGCGGAGGAGGTCCGGTGACCCACGACGAGACCCTGCGCGCCATGGATCGAGTAGCCGCGGCGTTGGAGGTCGCGTGCGGAACCCGCGAAGCTGCGCTACTCCGCGCGGCCGCCGGCCCCTCCATGGCGGCGAAGGGAGGTGGTGGGCGCTCGGCGGTTCGCGGCTCGACGAGGAGGGAGGCGGGCGGCGCATGCAGGAGGAGGGATCTGCCGCTGTTGACCTCCTCCTCCTCCTGTACGGGCGGCGGACGAGGCGGGCCCCGGGGTAGCGGGGATCAGCGACGCCTGGATCTCGCCCCCGGCGGCGGGAGGCTCCTGCGACGGCGGCAGCGGCGCCGAGCGATGGCTCCCGCACGACGACGCAGAGGAGCAGGAGAGCCGGCGCGCGAGGAGCTCGGTCGCGCGGCGGGGCCAGGTGAGCCTGCGGCGAGGAGCTCGGTCCTCGGCCCTTCCGCTTCGCCCGGCCGCGTAGCATCGTCCGCGCTCGACGACGCCCGGGATCCGCCGCCGCTGCAGCAGCGAGCGCCTTCTCCGCCGCCTTCCGTCCGCGCGGCTCCTCTGCTCCGCCGTGGAACTCCTCCGCGACAGGCGGTGTCGACGGGGCCGGTGGCCACTGGAGCAGGGGAGGCCCCAGGCCGCCGGAGCAGGGAGGCCCCCACCGCCGCGGCGCGCCTCCTCGCCATCGGAATCACCGTCGGGATCTCCAATCTCTCATGTAGCAGGGCGCAAGGGGAAAGAAGAGTCGAGAGATGTGCGCGCCACATTTGCCTCTGCTGTTTGCGTCACGCCTGTTGGAGACGAGATATTTTACCTCTCGGAGACGGGTACTGTGCGCGATGCAAAACACCGTTTGCCTCTCCCATTTTGCATCACATTGTTAGACTCAGCCTTATATGCTTTAGCTCGATCTGGAGGAGACAATGGAGGATAAAGAGAGAGGTAGGGGATCACAGACACCATGTGGTTAGACACGTTTTTAACAGAATATAGAAATACAAACCTTGCGCAGATCATAAGGTGTATACATATCAGAATGACCCACTTGTCGGCGCTGTAGGCCGGTCGCTAACGCATTAAGAACCCACCTTTCGACGCAGCAAGCCAGCCACTAACACGTTATCTTGCGCAAATCATAAGATGTATACATATCACAAGGACCTACGTATCGGTGCTGCACGTCAAACGCTAACACGCTAAGAACCCGCCTTTCGGCGCGACAGGCTGGCCGCTAACAGATTATCTTGCGCATATCATAAGGTATATACATATCACAAGGACCCACCTGTCGGCGCCGCAGGCCAAACGCTAACACATTAAGAACCCACATTTCGGCGCGACAGGCCGGCCGCTAACATGTTCACTCCGCTTTTTAGTAGTATAAATAGACATAAATAGTATTGTAGTCTCACATAGAGAGAAGAGAGTGGAGAAGAGAAGAAAAAAAAATGCCAACAATGCCCCTTCTTCCCCGGATCCCCAACCCCAAATCTCCCCGTCCAAAGCCCAAACCCAAACCCAAGCCCGGACCGAACCACCCCGCAGCCAATTCTAGGTTTTCGATTCCCCTCCACAGGATGTCCGACCCCGCCGCCGCCGGCGCAATCGTCCACGCCGCCGGAGGCGGCAGCGCTTGGGCGAACGGCGGCCCCCGCTTCGGCGACATGGTCTGGGGCAAGGTGAAGTCCCACCCGTGGTGGCCGGGCCACATCTACAGCGTCGACCTCACCGACGACGAGGAGGTACACCGCGGCCGCCGCGACGGGCTCGTCCTCGTCGCGTTCTTCGGCGACTCCAGCTACGGCTGGTTCGAGCCGCAGGAGCTGGTCCCCTTCGAGGACCACTTCGCCGAGAAGGCGGCCCAGGGCGGCGGCTCCCGCAGCAGCTTCGCCGCCGCCGTTGCGGAAGCCGTCGACGAGGTCGCCCGCCGCAGCGCTCTCGCGTTGCTCTGCCCGTGCCGGGAGCCTGACGCGTTCCGCCCCCACCCCGGCGACGCCAGATTCTTTCTGGTTGACGTGCCGGGATTCGACTCCGACGCCGACTACCACCCCGACCAGATCCAGGCTGCACGGGATCGATTCGTGCCGCGGAAGGCGCTGGATTACCTGCTGGACGCGGCCGCGATGCAGCGCGACGTGGCGGAAGCCGCCAAGCGCACCGTACCGGGGATTGAGATGGCTGGGCTGTTCTTGGCGTACCGCCGCACAGTGTTCGCCCCGCGCGACGACACCTACGCCGAGGCCTTTGGGGTGGATCCGGAAAAGGTGCTCGAAGCCGAGAAAAAAGCAGCGGCTGATCGAGCACAACGAGGTATAAACACTCGCATCCTTATCCCATTAGTTGCGCAGTTAACAGCGTTGTTATTGTTGTTGCAACATACTTCAATTCAATGGCTAGACAATGTTACAGCTGTTCGTATAGGTCCAGCAATGATTGTTTTGATGATGTGAATTGCAGAGTGGATCCAAATTCTCTAGTTTTATGCATTTGTTCTAGAAGACTAAATGCTAATCTGCAATTTATATATTTTCTTGTTCTAGCTGTGTATGCCAAACGATAAGTTTTATCCATCATCTTGTGGGCATGAAGTATTGACTAGTTTGCACGTTTTACTGCAATGTTAAGTAAATGGTAACTTTTTTTGTTTCCACGGATTCTCCAACCATGTAAATTAGACATGCATGCATATCCATCAGTTGTCTGCATTTTCTAAAATGCTAAATGTGTGCCTTCAATTTAGGTGTTTTCTTGTTCCAGCTGAGTATGACAACCAAAAAAAAAAGAAGAAGTTTCAGCCATGATCTTGTGTTGTTTGAAGTATTGACTAGTTTTCATGTTTTATTGCTATCTGTGGACATGACACATGTTTCTTTTTCATGTAGTAGTTTACCTTCCAGTTATAGTTATTGAGCACCTGCATCATTTTTTCTGTTCAGTGCATCCATTAAGGCAGATTACATTGAAACATGGGTTGATGTATAAAATATTGCTGTTTGTTAAAACAATTGTTGAGGTGGATCATGGATTCACTTATGTTACGCAAATGACCACATGCACGCAGTCAGTAAAGGGCAATTAAATTCATGCTTTGTAAAGAACTGTAATAAACGGTGTAAAACTGATTCTGAAAGAAAGTATGCTAGCATGTGTTTTTAATATGCTGATGGCTCGTTTGAGATTTGAGAATTGAGAAATGCACTTGGGGTATTACTGCACCTTTTTTATTATTGTTCTGGATGCACCCTGTCCATCATGGGAAGCAGGTGTTGAGGTAAGCTGGTTGAGTGCACTTGTACATCCTGAAGGAAGGCACCAATTTGAGCTTCTTGCACACTGCACTGCTCCGCTGTGGTGCTTGTAGCTATTATATTTATAGGCCTGTATAAAACATATCAAGGTATAGCGGTATAACTGTGCTGTAGAGAGATGTTCATCCAAGTAAAACATTCAGGGTTACTGATGTGAATAGGCCTATTCTGTCCACTACGTAGTGGACCATATTAGTAAATCGTAATACTTGTTTACGAGGCAAGCCATACTTCACAGGTTTTGGGGAGAGTTCTTAGTCGAGTGAAGCAAGTTTGAGTCAGACTTGACGCCAAGCCTCAACCCAGAAAAACGGTTAATACTGACGGAAGAAAACCTACAATAAGGCATTGCGCATGTCATGAGTAACTGACCCCATGCCATGATTTCCCCCTTACCTTACCTTGTTCTTCCATGTCTTACCACACACTCTGCACAAGTTGAGCCCATAGTCAGTCAGTAGTTCTTAGAGACCGATTTCCAAGCGAAAATCTGGTGGTTTCTTGGCTGTGAGGACGCCCACAGCAGAGAACATTTGGTCATTGGATGATCTATGCTCCTGTGACCTGTCTGAAGTCTGAATCTATTGTCTAACAAGTTGGATGGCTCCTTGCCATCCTTGTAAAGTTTGGATGTTGTGTTGGGCCTACCTAACTTGAAACAGCACGAATGTTGTGACCCCCTCTGCGAGGTAGAATCTGCTGCCAGCTGCTGCGATTAGGGGCCTTCCCAGTCCGACAAGATGCAGGTCCAGTGTGCCTGTTGCTGATTGCTATTGTGGAGATCTTGATCCTTGTTGTTTCTGCACAAAGCTTGCAAAGCCTGCTTCCCCAGGACAGAAGATGGACAAGTTTGTGGACAGAAAAGCATGGTCTGGATCTTGAAGGCTTGACCATGTGGTTGCTCTAGTAGATAAACAAAGCCGCCTCCCAAGCACAAGCAGTAGGATGAGGGCTCACTGCAGAATCTGCTCGTCTCTCTTTCCCCTTGGTGGCCGACGAGTGAGACGGCGGAGTTGCTTTCGTGCTCCTGGCCAAGCCAGCCAGCGTCGTCAGCTTGGTTGGAGTTGGGCCACGAGATCAGCCTCTGTTTGGCCTAGTACCGACAACAAATCTTAGAGCAGGCGAGCAGCTGCAGTTTCTTTTTTTTTCTTTTTTGTTAACTAGTGATAACGTGAAGGCTGGTAGATGGTGGTGTGGAAGAAGAAACTGAAGCCCTGAGAATGTGTTTATATTTATTTATTTTTATCAAAAAAACACCTAGACCTCGTTGCAAGCGTGAAGAGGGTCCTAATCCGTCGTCAGCAAAAGCTATGACGCCCATCATCACTAAGCACATAGTAATGCAGCAATGCGAAGCTAATGAGACAGAGAGGCCGGCGTGTGCCAGGTTTTTGAAAGGGTGCCCAAGCAAAGACTGCAAGCGCACGCTAGTGTTACCGGTCGACGGTCGGAGCCAGATGCACGTACGGCACACGTGCCAGTCCTTCGGTGATCAATACCTTTGTTTGCTCCTAGTTTCCACTGCTTCTATTTAATCACAGTATTACATAATCTACTCGTAACATTGTTGGCATTCTTTAATTAAATTTATTCTTTTTCGTCATCATTTGTGACTCGTGCATTTACTCCTGTGACTCGTGCGGCCGTGCCTGTTCGGTCTTTCTCCCTGCTGCTGACTGACTGACATGGCCCGCTCGTTTGCCTTGCAGCTCGGCCGCTCAAGGGTGGGCTCAGGAAGACGCCGGACCAGGCCGCCCCGACGCCCGGCCGCCGGAGGGGCGGCGCCGGCGGGGCCGCCGCCAGGCTCATGGAGAAGATCGTGCCGGGGGCCTCCGCCATGAAGGCCAAGCCCAGCAAGAAGGACCAGTACGTGCTCAAGCGCCGGGACACGCCGGAGCCCGCGCACCGCCAGCCGCCGCTCCCGGACGCGCCGGCCCCGGCCCCAGCTCCGGCGGCGCTCGAGGACGGCCCGCCGGGGTTCCGCTCCGGGGACCCGCCCACGCCGCCTCTGCCCGGGGGCACCCTTACCGACGAGGAGGAGTTCATGCTGCAGCGCCGCGCGCCGCTCGTCGAGGTCCCGCCCGCCGCCCAGGTGACCGAGGTGGGCGTTACCGCTGCCGCCGCGGCTCCGTCCGCCGACGCCTCCGCCACTGCCGCGCCCAAGAAGGCCGCCAAGGCCAAGAAGCCCCGCAAGCGCGAGAGGGAGGAGGAAGCTGCTGACGCGGGCCCCGGCGCCGCTGCGGCGGCAGCCGCCGAGCCCAAGAAGAAGAAGAGACAGAAGAAGCTTAACGATCTGGACGCCAACGTGGCCGACCCCAACGGGCTAGACTTGGCGCAGGTAATATCGGACGTTCGGAACCTCCCGCTCGCCCCCTTCCACGGCGCCGACCGTCGCATCTCTGACGCCGCTCGCTCCTTCGTCCTCGCGTTCCGCTCCAAGTACTACAAGAAGAGCTACGAGAACGACCCGCCGGAGGAGTCCAGGAAGAGCCTCGACAAACCCGCTGCAGCCGCCGCCGCCGCCGACGGCCAGCCGGTGAAGAAGAAGAAGCTGGTCGTGAGGCCCGGCGCCGTCAGTGACCCCACCAGAGCTGGCGTGAAGCGCGGGCCGTCCGACCGGCAGGAAGAGCTGGCCGTGAAGAAGAAAGCCAAGCTCGACAAGATCAAGTCATTGTCCAGCGAGAAGAAGGCTGCAGGCCTGGAGCAGAGAGACAGCTCTGTCACGTCCCCGGTTGCCCAGCAGCAGGCACGCCCCGGCGGCGCCAAGGAGATGGGTGCCGTCGCCAAGAAGAAGGAGCCGGCGCCGGCGCCGAGGATCAGGACCCCGTCGCCGACGGCGCTGATGATGAAGTTCCCGCTGAAGAGCACGCTGCCGTCCGTGGCGTCGCTCAAGGCGCGGTTCGCGCGCTTCGGGCCCCTCGACATCGACGGCATCCGCGTGTACTGGAAGTCCCACATGTGCCGCGTCATCTACAGGTTCAAGGCCGACGCCGAGGCCGCGCTCAGGTACGCCAGCGGCAACGCCATGTTCGGGCAGGTGGACACCCAGTACCACCTCCGCGAGGTCGAGTCGGCGGGCCGCGAGCCGGCAGCGCCAGAAGCGCCGCCCTCGCAGCAGCGCTCGGAGCTGCGGCTCATGGAGACCGCCCCGTTCAGGCCCGGCAGCTCCGGCAACGGCGCTCCCCTGCCCATGTCCAGGGCCGTGCCGGCGCGCCCGGTCGTTGGACAGCAGCCCAAGTCGATACTGAAGAAGAGCACCGACGATGGCGGGGCCGGCGCCTCGAGGGAGTCCCCTCGGGTCAAGTTCATGCTGGACGGTGGGGACAGCAGGGTCGATCCGCCAGCACCGCCGGCGACCGGCGGCGCGGACAGCAGCAAGGGCACCAGGTCGGTCGGTTTCGCGCCGCAGCCACCCGTGCGCACCCTGCAGCAGCCAATGCGCCCTGCCCCACCGCCCTTGCAGCAGCCTCCCCGCACCGCCGCCGCCATCACCCAGCAGCTGCCACCGCCGCCACCACTGCCGTACCATCCTCGGCCCAGCGACGCACTGCTCCCCGGCGGCTCAGGCCAGCAGCTGCCATACCCGGCCTTCTCCAGCAGCCTACCGCCACCGCCGTACCCTCCCCGCCACAGCGAGGGCCCGTCCGCGCTCCCCGGACCGCCGCCGCTGCCGCCGTACCCGCCTCGCTCCGCCGGCTTCCCTGGTCAGCAGCATCCGCCGCAGGAGATACCCGCGTGGAAGAGGAGCAAGGAGGAGTTCAAGGACGAGGTGTGGAGGCTCATGACGGGGATCGCCAGGATCGTGGACCCGCTCACCGACAAGAGCGGCTTCTTCCCCTACCACCTCTTCCGAGCGCAGTGAGCTAGCAGCGTCTTCGTCCTCATCGTCCCCATCGAGCTGCTGCCGCGTTGTATCCGTCGGGCCCCAGTGCCAGACTGCCAGTAGCAGCAGCAGTAGTGTAACGGTAATGCTAGTAGCAACGGTGACTTTGCCGGAGAGTGATACTGTGAGAGTGGAGAACGGCAGGTGCCGTGCCTGTGGTGTACTGTAGTGTATGACTAGTTTTGTACTCTGGTTTGTGCGACAGCGTCTTCGTGTGTGCACTCCGTCCGTCGTCTAGGATCTGGATAATTAGACTCTTTTTATGGACAAAAATGGGATGGTTATAGTGCGTGTTGCCTTTTGAAATCTTCTTCGTCTTCGATTTCCTTGTTGCCATTTTAAAATCATCTTCCATTTCGATTTTCAACAACAAAACATCTTCGTTTGGAGTGTTTTCGCGAGGGCAGGCCGGACCCCGACTGATTTGGTGCCCTTTTAGAAGCAGCAAGGAGACATTGCCTGTTCACAACAAACCATACGCCCCCATTGTTCACATTGACTACTATTCTTCAACTAAAAATAGACACATCAGATATGTAAATATATAAATCATATATGTAATAAATCTATTCATACACAGCGAACAAACAGTAGCAGATATTTGTTGATCTCAGCTTCAAATTATTGAAATAGACTAGGAAGTGAGCAGTAAATGTATTTAGCTAGCTGGAACAAATATATACTAGCATATATTGGTCGACCTCGATTGCAAAATCATAACAAGCAATCAAGGAATCCCTGTGGCAACAATTCTCAAACAGCTCTAAAAGAGCCAAATTAAAATGCATAAATACGCAGCTACATGGATCGAACACGACGAACAAGAGGATTACAAAGTTTTCATTATGAAAAAAGAGGATTACAATCTTGTTAATCTCACAACACCATTATAACACAATCACTGTGCCACAATGAAAAAAACTCAAAAATAAATAGCATCCCAAAGAGAAATTATTTCAATGGATAAATAACCAATAATTTAATTTAATTGAGGTTTAGTCACCTTAACGACTACTACTAGACGCTTTGGCAAGGTTTAAGCCGCCGGAGATGACTTGGGCGCCTTGACGGCCTCGAATCTTGGCTCCTTGGCCTGGAACTTCTGATTGGCGTAGACGTCCATGTAGTCGCCGAAGACGTACTTGGGGTAGGCGTCGCCGCCGGCCGCCACCGCCGGCGAGATGGTGGCCTCGTTGGCCGGGTTGTAGAAGGAGGCGATGGAGCGGCGGTTGGCGTCGCGCATGGGTAGGACGCGGTGCCACGCGCTGCGGTAGCGTCCGTTGCTGAGCACCTCGATCTGGTCGCCGGTGTTAACGACGATGGCGCCGGCGAGCGGCTGCACGTCCGTCCACTGGCCGTCCTTGAGCACCTCGAGGCCGCCGACCTGGTCGTCCTGGTACAGCAGGACGACGCCGCCGGCGTCCGTGTGCGCGCGGAGGCCCGTGATGAGGTCCGGGCGCGGGCACGGCGGGTAGTGGCTGACCTTGGTGCCGAAGAAGGGGTCGTGGCGCCCGTCGCTGGAGAAGGCGCGCTGGATGGAGCCCTTCTCCAGGCCGAGGTTCTCGTCCATGGCCTCCATGACGCGCCCGGCGAGCTTCCTGAGCTCGGCGCGGTACTCGCGCATGGTCTCCTTGAACTCCGGCGGGTTCGACGGCCACTGGCTGCCGTCGTGGATGTAGAAGATGTCCTCCCAGTCCATGTCGTCCACCGGCGCCACCGCCTCGCCGCGCCGCTCCGCCTCCACCAGCGCCTCCAGCGTGCGCACCGGCTCCGACGCCTTGAACCCGGCCTCCCGGACGCGGTAGCACTCGGAGCACACCTTCTTGACGCGCTCAAGAAGCTCCAGCGGAATCCCATGGTTCACAAGCTGCAGTTAATCGATCACAAAATCCCGTCAGGATTAACGAACCCAACGACAACGATGCAATGCGTTCGTGTGTCGTCATGTCTGTACCTGAAAGAATCCCCACTCCTCGCAGCCATTGGCGATCTGCGCCATGGTCTCCGCCCTCTCGGCGGCGGCGCCATCGAGCTTGGAGAAGTCGATCACCGGAACAACCATGGTTGACAAAGAAGGTTAAGCTAAAGCTGAACTCTTTATACTTCAGATGTTGCAACAGTTGTTTCTTCAGTGAAAGCTGGTTTGCGTGCAGCTGATGGCTTGAGTTGGGAGGCCATTGGTGTGGTTTTATATAGGGGTCGCTGCAGCAACTTTCCGCATGTGCCAAAAATGGAGAAGCTTCTTGGTGGCCCCCATTTTATTGGAAGCTCATGCTGGATTGGATTCTGACTGATTGGGAGTGGTATCGTCATAGCCAGTGAGTGTCCCGTGACTTCTCCTAACCGGGACGATTCTTTCCCTGTCATGTATGGCTTCTCTGAAAGCCGTATACTTAACGAACGATATAATTGGAGCATGGTCTTCTTTGAGTGGTTTCAAGCACACAGAAAGTAGATCAAGGTTGAAAGATGTTCATTACAATTTTTATTGGGAGGCCTGGCTTGACTACGTTGCTCACCTTCTTCTTTCTCTTAAGTGAACAGCAGAGCTTTGGCATTATTTTTGGGGAAAAAACTAAAATTTCCCTTAGATGTGATCTCTGCACATGGCAGAGCTTTGGCAATTGGCGTTATTTGAACAGAAGCTTGTGTAAGGATAAATGGAGAAAAAAAAATTGTGCGTGAATAGGAGGGGATTGCGGATCAAACAAGAACATTTACACAAGCAACTATTCAAGTGAGTTTTTATTTTTCTCCACACAAGTTTGTGTCCAACCTCAACTTTTACATGTACATAGATGATTACAGGGTTAGTTCATTTATATTTTAATTTAAAATTTTCACATATTCATTTAGCTGCTACTACCATATGTGGTAATACAAGTAACACCTCGAGTAAAGGTTACACATGTGTTCCGGAATCCTCGGTGGAAATTAAAGGGATGGCGTGGAGGTAGAAATGACGATGCCTTTTCAAAGCAAAATATAACCGATTTTGATAGGCATGGAAAAATTAGTTCATATTCCTCTTTCAGTCCAGATGGATTGGGCCAAGTGCATCTGCATCACCCGGCTGTCTGCTTTACTCCAATATAATGTCCGCCTTGTCCTTTTCACCTAATGAATACTGTATGCCGTGAAAAAAATACCCCCACGAAGGTTTCACGCAGTTTCTCAGAGACATTGTTGCGTTATGTGCAAGTTAAACTGTTCCGATCAAACAATAAATTCATTCAGTAAGGTGGTTTCGAACGAAGTTTCGACAGTAGAATATCAAGAATCTGATCCTCAATTTTCTCGGTCTAAGACTGACCGCAACAGTGTCCTTTAAACTCTCATGAACCCTTAAAATAGAGGGTATATATTGCTATATGGATTCCCTCATGTTTTTATCATTCTAGATACTAAGTAATTATTCAATTCAATATATATTTATCCCATAGGGTATGTGTAGTTGTATAGTGGCGCCTCTTGTATTTCACTGGTTCCGAACAATTTTGGTTTTTAAAATCGGAATTTGTGGCTAATATTGTTTGGATTAGTTAGAGCTTATTAGAAGCAGTGTTTATTTATCTATTCTGTGCACAATCGAATATGTACCGATGTAATAATGAAATCTTTTTTTTTCTGCTCGGTGCAACAAATAAGTGTAATCCTGTTGCTCGAGATTTATATTTTGACTAAAATTTAGGGGAAAAACAATGTTGGCCCCTCCTAACAAGATAATTTTTTAGTCTCTGACTCCACACTACTGCTTCTATAAGTTGTAACATTAACATAGGAGTAGCTTGCAAGCTTTTACCACTTAGGCTGACTCCAACAGCAGTAGGCAAAGGCAAAATTGCCTCTCCAATCGCTACTGTGCACGCGAGTTTCTTTTCCAACAGAGAAGGCAACGGAGAAGGCATTTTTCCTTCCGAGGAGAGAGGCGAGCTAAAAATGGATGCCCTCTCTCCTCGAATGCATTTGATGGGCGGCGTCGCACGGGGCAATCAGCTGCGGCGGAGTTCGATGCCCCCTCCCGCGCCGTCTGCCGCCGCCGCCGCATCCTCCGCCTGCGTCCACGGCCGCGTCCCCTCTCTCCTGCCTCGACCGCCGGTGAGGACGAGCAACGGTGGATCTAACCGCGCCTCTCCACCCCAAGGGCAACGGCCAGCGCAGGGGCAGCGGAGTGGAGGACGGCCACTCGAGCACGTCGCCTGGGCGAGGCTGGAGGACGTGGGCATGGAGTTCCTCGGCGTGTCCCGGAGGTCCTCCTCGCTGTGTTGGTTCCGGCGGTGGGAGGGAAGGAGAGAGGAGGTAGGTGGGACGGGGCGGCGCCGGCGGCGGACGCACGCAATCCGCAGAATGGCTCGCTGGCAGGCCGCCGAATCCACGAGCAGCCCCCGGCGGCGGAATCCAGCATGGCGGCGCGAAGGGGGCGAGCTCGTGCGGGTTGGTCGGCAGACGAATCCGGTAGCAGCGGCGACCAGGATTGGATCGATCGGCGGCGCCCGCCACGGGAGGAGAGAGGGATCGGGAGGGGATTCGTTTGCCTTGCTTCTGTTGGAGACAGAGTATTTTGCCATGCGGACGCAGGTACTGTGCGCAAGGCAAACTCCCTAATGTCTTTCCTATTTTGCCTTCTCTTGTTGGACTTAGCCTTAGCCCATTATAACTGAATATACTCCCTATGGATCTTGAACCGGATTGCAGTATGTCAGTATGTACTTGGAGTGCAGATTTGCCCAGGAATTCCATATGGTGGATTGGCCATGCACGTTGGACGATGCTGACTGCTGACCGTTGATCTGGAACTTGGCAACCATGACGTACGGCAGATGCATGCATGTTTAATTCGCTCAAGAAAAATGTGAGCAACACTTGAAATGTTTTGCATGCCTCGTTAAACTGTTTCTCTGAAGACTGAAATAAGACTAGAATCCAGCTCATCATTGTGTTCGTCTGAATCCCTGTTTGCCATCTCCGAAATCTTTCACAGTTGTTTCACGTCCTAATCCATCCACATCTGACTACCAATCCGCTTGTTCTTCGTACATGCGTGTGCCACGTGGTCGACCGTTGGCTAGTTCCTTGGGCAATATGTTATCAATGACCACTAGTCATAAACAGTGGCAACTAATTCCCACTAGTCATTAAAAAAAATCCCACATGATTTCTTTAATTATGCACAATTGTAGCTAGGTTTAAATTGGTTATATACGATCACGTACCGACGTACGTATGCAGAGGTGACTTTTTCAAAGCACACGAGCATGCAGATGCATCTTCTTCGTTGGTCAAAATGCCTTCGTCGTCAAGAGATAAAGAAGAAGAAGAGGATGGCAAGTCTAAATGCACTAGCTAGAGAAAATAGAGTATTTGGAGCAAGAAACCTTGAAGGAATAAAATAAAGAAGGTTGCTATTGTCTCTTCTTATGTTACTTTATCTTCCCATCCTACGATGAGGACTGTGGATTAGTTAATCCTACCTAATCAGTGCCTAATTCAACCATGACACAATCTATGCAGTAAAGCAGATTGAGACACTTGCCAGCCTTTGATTTCCCCGGTCGTGTATGGCATTTATAAATAAAATAGGCACAAAGTCTTGTGCAGATTTTCCCTTTGAAGAGGACGTGATGTGACGACCAGACGTGTTGCAGGGTAATTGGAAATCACAGGCTGCAGATGGCTGCTGGCTATGAGAGATGTGTTCGAATTTATAAATTCATTCCAATTTTATTTGAGAGCTAAACCATTTTGTATTTACGGTGCTTGAGGGGAACTCGGTGGAACCGAAGGTTACTCTTCTATTTTTCACGGAATGTGTGAAGGGGTATTTTTGTAACATAGTAGTCCGGCTGAGTCAAGGCACGCACGGGAAAAAGAATCCGCCGACCGGATCCCTAACCGCTCCGCGCCTCCGCCTCACGACCGCCCCGCGACTCCGCCCTCATCCACGCTCGCCGCAGGCCGGAGGCGATGCGGCGGCGCTGCAATCGTGTACGGAGCTGCTGGGATCCTCCTCCCGTTCTCTACTCTTGCAACCTCACGGATGCAGGACGTCCTCCTCAGGCGAGCGCGCGACAACCGGAGCTAGCGCGCGCAGCGGCGGCGACCTACGAGCGCGGGACCAACGGCCAGAGCGCGCGGCGGCCGGAACGCGCGAGGCGAGCAGGGAGGGGCGCGGGTTGTAGGGAGAGCGAGCGGGGCCATCACAGGCGCGGTGGTGCGGCTGGCGAGTGGCGGCCGACGTGGGGAGCAGGGCGTGCAGGGAGAGCGAGCGTGGCCGACGCATGCGCGCGCGGCGTCGCTGGACGCTCAGCCGAGTGGGGCGGGCGCGAGCACGGCGGCGCAACCGAGCAGGTAGGCAGGCGAGGCAGCAAGCGGGGCGGGCGGAAGCGGCGGCGCTGCCCGTGCTGGCGAGCGGGACGGCCGCGAGCGTCGCGGTGCTGCACACGCAGAAGACCGTGGCATGAGCTCGTGCTCCGGCTAGCAGCTGCGGCAGCCGGCGAGCTAGCGCACGCCGCGGCTGACGGGTTCAGAGAGCAAGCCGTGAACTCTGCTCGTGGGACACGTGAGCCGGAGGCGATGCGGCGGCGGCGGCGACGGAATTTACCGCCATGGCACCTTAGAAAGACATAGTTGCTGCTCGCAAACGTGGGAGCTTCCAGGCCGAGAGTAAACCATCGTCGAGATTGGGGTGGTCGGGGTAGAGGCCGTGGACCTCGGGGAACAGCATCCAGCGGCGCGGGTGGAAGTGCGGGTTGACGAGGTCGCGGCGTTGCGGTGGGACAGTGCTCGAGTTCCAGTGGGAGCAGACGGCGCGGAAGCGCATCTAGTCCAGCAGGTCGCCGGCCAGCACCCGCCACGGCGCCACCCGATCAGCTCCACCAGATGCTTGCTGCTCCTGTCTTGGATCATCGCTGCGCGTTTTGACACGAAAGCGGCGACGACATCCGGAATTTGCCGCGTATCAGATGCCGGCGACGGGACTCAGTTTTCCGGCCGGCGAATCGACCCATCGAACATAGGGGCCGGAGATTACGAGCCAGCACCCAGCTACGTGGGCCGACGAGTAAAAATACGAATATACCTTTTTCTTCATTTTCAGAAATAGTTCCTGGCCCACTAATATTTAGTTCCGGTCCACAATTTTGGTTCCTTGTAACAGGTTTTTCCTATTTTTAAACCATCCGATCTGGACCGATGGACGGCTCATAAACTCTTCAAGCATCGGAGAAAAAGTCAAATTATAGAGAAGATCACAAAGATTTATAACACCAAATATATATACTATGAAAAATATATTTAATAAAAAATTAATACTACTTATTATTTGGTATCATGAATGTTAGTACATTATTGTATAAATTTGGTTAAATTGAGATGCTTTGACTTTAAAAAAAAATTGGAATGACTTCCAATTTGGAAATTGGAACTGGGGAGTACTAAGTTCATAAATCCATTCAACATGAGAGCCACCACTAAGGCCAGACTAGAACTACAGGAGGTAAGGTCAAGCCACAACTATAGAAAGTAAGGCCATATTAAACCTAGAGGGCAAATGGATCTTAGGGAGCATAAGTATTATCTAACTTTGAGGAAAAAATGAAGAACATTTAATAACTTGAATATATATTTTACAAGAAAACAATTATATTTTCTTCAAAAATATAAAGAGAAAAAAAATCATACATTCCAAACAGGGAATGACAGCGTAACAGAGATCTGCATGTACGTACGTTTCCAGGATGAAAACAAATTAGAGGTTTCATTTGGCCCCTCACATCACATGGCAGACCAATTTCCCATGGTCCCAAGCTGCAGATGGATTATTCGAGCACTTGCAGAAAAAAAACATTGGAGGAAAGAAACACTCAGCTCCACTGTGAATGACATGGACAGCCGGGGAAAAGAACGAAGGAGACGGCAAGTCGTCCGAATTCTCACGAGTGAGGAATCCAATTCTGTCCTCACAAAAACTCTTGCGATTTCCCCACATTTTCCTTGCGAAAAAGAACCCAAGAACATGAAGAAACCCAGGACCATCTGTTGGGACAAGACGTAACAATTTTTTTTTTGTTCCACAGAAGGTTTTACGAATTCCATGGACTCTTACGGCGTGCGATTCTTGCGAACCTTCTCAGAGAGGCCAGGTTTAAGGCCACATTTTTGTTGATGGAAATTAGGCACAGGAGTTGCAAGTTTTCCAAAGAAGACCGCCCCCAAGGCATCGAGTACTATTGGATGGTAGTATCGTGTATCGAAAAAGAGCTCAAGACTTCGGAAACGGGAATTAACTTGTGGTCTAAGTTGGTTTAAGAGATTGTAACATGTGATGTGATGGTTCACCATCGTCAAAATGTGAGAGAAACAATGTTTTTATATTATTGCGTTCTAACATTTCTATATTTGACCCAAAGGTTCTTGTAGCTCGACATTGGAGAATTTGTGTTTTTAGATTCACCATGAAAAATGTTTTCATAATATATAATTTGCATGTTGGTAAATCGTACAAATTTTTTATTGATGATTAAAGATAAATAAATTTTGGCTTATGACAGAACTAGAATGACAACTAATTTGAAACAGATCGGTACTTCACATCCAACTGACCAGTCATTCATGGTGAGTGGTGACTAAACATGCCCATAGTGGTGACCGGAAGCAACAGTAGCAGTCAGCAGTTAATGGAATGTCTTTGGTTTAAATAATTTTTTGGTCAACATTTAGAGGTCCTTGTTAGTCAGTAATCCCGAAAGGTTCTCTATTAATAAATGTTTCAACAAACTTACCTTAAGTTAAGCTGCCGAGTTACTTTTATGTTGTCGTCTAATGTGAAACTTTTTCAGAAAATTATATCCATCATTTTGAACAGTTTCCTCTATCTATATGTTTATTTTGCCCTGTAATTTTGCATTGCTTGTTTATCTCTCTGCTCCTATGAAGTAGGACACGAACCATCGTTCATGCAGGTTGACTGGGTCAAGGCCTCGCTGGCAATGTGCTTGAGTGCTTGATGTTAGCTCACGAGTCACATTGACAGGGACATCCTCTGGCATGTCTGGGATTTGGAATTTTGGTTGCAAAGATCAAGTTGTCGCAAGCATCCAACGGCTCTGCCGCTGCCCAGAAGCTTCATCCCACATCGCTAGAGTGATGTCACTCGTCTCCATCACAATGCCTGCAATGCTTGCTCATCCATCCATGGCGCCACTATATATAAGATGCCACCCATGGCGTCTGCATCTCAAATCCATCAGCTGCAAACCTTCACTCAAAGCATCAAAGCCCAACTAGTGCTACAACAACTGCACAAAACACTTCTGTTGCGGTTGAATATAAACATTTCACATTCTGCTCATCTTCATTCCCCCGACACACGCAATTGACAATGGTGGTCCCGGTGATCGACTTCTCCAAGCTCGATGGCGCCGCCGCCGAGAGGGCGGAGACCATGGCGCAGATCGCCAATGGTTGCGAGGAGTGGGGATTCTTTCAGGTACATACATGATGATACAGGAACGCACTGCGTCGTTGTCGTTGGGTTCGTTAATCCTGATGGGATTTTGTGATCGCTTAACTGCAGCTTGTGAACCATGGGATTCCGTTGGAGCTTCTTGAGCGCGTCAAGAAGGTGTGCTCCGAGTGCTACCGCGTCCGGGAGGCCGGGTTCAAGGCGTCAGAGCCGGTGCGCACGCTGGAGGCGCTGGTGGAGGCGGAGCGGCGCGGCGAGGCGGTGGCGCCGGTGGACGACATGGACTGGGAGGACATCTTCTACATCCACGACGGCAGCCAGTGGCCGTCGAACCCGCCGGAGTTCAAGGAGACCATGCGCGAGTACCGCGCCGAGCTCAGGAAGCTCGCCGGGCGCGTCATGGAGGCCATGGACGAGAACCTCGGCCTGGAGAAGGGCTCCATCCAGCGCGCCTTCTCCGGCGACGGGCGCCACGAGCCCTTCTTCGGCACCAAGGTCAGCCACTACCCGCCGTGCCCGCGCCCGGACCTCATCACGGGCCTCCGCGCGCACACGGACGCCGGCGGCGTCGTCCTGCTGTACCAGGACGACCAGGTCGGCGGCCTCGAGGTGCTCAAGGACGGCCAGTGGACCGACGTCCAGCCGCTCGCCGGCGCCATCGTCGTGAACACCGGCGACCAGATCGAGGTGCTCAGCAACGGACGCTACCGCAGCACCTGGCACCGCGTCCTGCCCATGCGCGACGCCAACCGCCGCTCAATCGCCTCCTTCTACAACCCGGCCAATGAGGCCACCATCTCGCCGGCGGTGGCGGCCGGCGGCGAGGCCTACCCCAAGTACGTCTTCGGCGACTACATGGACGTTTACGCCAAGCAGAAGTTCCAGGCCAAGGAGCCAAGATTCGAGGCCGTCAAGGCGCCCAAGTCATCTCCGGCGGCTTAAAAGTTTTTTTTAAAAAAACCAACATTAGTGTGGTCAAAAGTAATTATTCATTGGTTTATTGCATAGTATAATATAATAGCTTGAAGAAATAAGTGTAATGTGGGTAAGTATTTGAGCTGTTTCACTGTGTTAACTATAGTGGCATGGTATGATGCTATATTGTTCTAGTAACAAGTTTTTTGGTCTCAGGGGGAAAATGTTTGTCAAGTAGTGCTTGGTATAGGGTAGAGTTAAGCACATGCACATCCAGCTCTTGGGTTTTTTCATGTACTTAAAGTGGCAATAATAATTGTAAGATTAATGTTGTACTATTATTGTTCAAATGCAATAAAATGCAACCCCTTTACAGTACTCTACAAAAGTGCTACTCCACTACCTGTTGTTATCTGTACGGTAGAATTGTGACGACCTCCCTTTTTGGTGGCCGTCCTCTTCCATCCTCAGCCATACATCGATCAGAGATATTTGCATTCCGAGCATGAAGAAGTGACATGTTTATATTACATCTCTAGCTAAATGGGCATATCTTTTTTGTGTTATCACGAGTGAGAATTACTTTTAAAGTGTACTCCCTCGCTTGCTCCGTTCATGTTTAGATGCACACGCATATTAAGGTTCAAAATTTACAATTTTTGACTAATAATTTAATCATTACTTTTTATTTTTGTTAATTTAAATTTGATATAGTTGGATTTGTAGTCAAATATACTCTCCAATAAATTTAGTTTATAGTTATAAACAACATAATATAAGAAAAATGAATAATCAAAATTTATTTTAGAACATCATGCTATGCTATACCACGCCTTATAAATACAAACGGGAGGAGTAATTTCTAAGTTATAAGCGACTTATATGGACCACCATGTCAACTCTAAATGGACCACACTGTTTGTGCATATCCCAGTCAAGTCCATGTGGCGACAGCGACACTGTCTTCTGCATCTTGCGGCGACAAGAGCACAAGGTGCTGGGCGGGCAGCCACTCACAGCCCCCACACGCTTTGTGTGGATGGGGTGGTCCAGTGTGCTAGTATTTATGCTAGCAAAGAGTTATCCACACTCTTCAACCATGGAGTAGTTTGCGTTCCAAACACCAATTGCATGTCATATATCTTCAGCCATGAACTTGTATGCTTGTTAACAACAAAGATTTGTGATGTATGTGAGGTGGTTCATGGTTTTAAAAGCGTTAAGACGTCCTAGAAAATTTGAGCACGCCTTAGCGCTTTAGGGGACAAGACGGCCGGTTTTCCAAAGTGAGCAGAGACCGCTTGGACGCGAAACAAGGAGGTGGTTATTTATGGATCAATCTCACATGAGAAAATGGGGAATACTCCATAGATGCAAATGTACGACCGCTCTGGAATTGCGATCAGACGCTGTGGAGGAAGACGTGTTTTGGCGAGTATTTATTTTGTTTTATTTTTTATGTGCAAATGCAATAGTCAAAATTTTCCACCGTAAATATGTGTTCAGTAAATTACTATAGGAGCCAAATCTTAATTCAAGAACGAGGGTCACATCAACAATCTTGTTAAAATAATAAATAAATGAAGTGACCATCGACTTATTTGTTGAGATATTATCACCCAAAATCTGTCACTTTTGTAGCCGTTGCATTAATAAATAATACAGCACTTTGGACCTATCCTGTAACGCCCGCGTTTTTAGCTCCTAATAAATCACCTAATAAATCACGCGTGTTTTCAAAACTTTCCCGCTGAGCTCATTTATCCCCCTTCGGAACCCCGGTCGTCTTCCCCCTCTCTCACCCTCGGCGTGCGTGCCGCGAATCCCGCCGGCACCGCCCGCACTCGGGCCAGCACCCACGCATGCCTCCCAGCGCCGCGGTCGGCCACCGTGCCGGGAATCCCGCGCACGCCGCGGTCCCGCCGGCCGGTCCGCCTCGCCATCACCGCCGTCCCGAAAATCACGCCGACACCGGGAATCGGAAAACCCCGCAAAACCCTTCCCCTAATTTCCTAACAATTTTCCTAAATTTCTAAACCTTTTCCTTATTTCTTTTCCTTTCTTTTCCTATTTTTCTTTCCTTCCTTTCCTTTCTTTTCTTTTTCTTCCTTCCTTTTTCTTTTTCTTTCTTTTCCTTCTTTCCTTTTCTTTTCTCCCTTTCTTTTTCCCTCTCCTCCTTCTTCCTCCCACGGCCAGGCCGCGCGCCCCCGACACCCGCGCCTGTCGCCGCTGACCTCTGCGCCGCCCCGGGCCCGCGCAGGCCGGCGGCACGGCCGCCTCCACACGCCACCACGGCCAGCGCCACAGCCGCTCGAGCACGGGCCAAGACAAGACCCCTCCCTGACGCCGAGACGTCGCCTCCACAGCACACCGCCGCCGCGACCGCCGTCTGTCACCGCCGCGCCCAGGCCGATCCGTCCCATCCCCCTGCGCCGCGTGCTTGAGGAGACCCATCGGCTGCTCGACGACCTCCGCCCCTGCCCGAGCCGTCCCGTCGCCCGGCGACCGGGCCCGGCCGGCCCCCGGCGCTGCCCGCCGGCGACCTCCCCGCCAAAAAAAAATCTCCTCCTCCGAACCGACATACGCGGCCTATAAAAGGCCGGCACCCCCTCCTCGCCGCTCCTCACCCCAGCCGCAAGCCTCCAGCAGCGCCCAATTGCACCGCCACACCACCATTTGCGCCGCCGCCACCAACCTCCACCGCCGGCCGCCCCTTACCGCGGAAGCACCTCCTCAAGCCGTCCCCGACCAAGGTGAGCACGGGAGTAGATAGCCTTCGCCCCCCTCTTCCTTTTCCCCCTGTCCCCGGCCGCCGCCGACCCCTGGATGCCGCCGCCCGCCACCGGCCGAGGCCGCCCCTGCCTCCCTCCCCTGTTCTGGATCGGGGGAGGAAGAAGGGCGTTTTTGCCCAAAGCCCCCTAGCTTTTCTTTTTATCCTGAGCCCCTCTCTAACCCTATTCACTCTCTCTCCCTCTTACTCCAAAATAGTCCCTAGGTTAATAGTTAATAGTAAACTACATACTGTTAAGCCCTAAACAATTTACAACCAGGCCCTTACCAAATTTACATTATCATAATCACACCCTTTTTCCATTAGTAGAAATTACTAATAGGTCCTTAGCCCCTATAACCTCTCTTTAACCTAACATTCCATGCACGATTTTATTCCCGATTAATTCCAAATTACACCACACCTTTCCCAGTAATATCCCCGCCGAACCATACACCAATCCCCCCCTTAGGACTTATATATTTCCCCTCTCCATTTATTTCCCCTCCTCGAGCTCGGCCGGTAATATGTGTGCTTATAATAATTGCTTGCTTGCCTGTGTGTGCTATAGCCGACGGAGTAGACGGAGGAAGGTACCCCGAGCCGGAGATCGGAGCCGACTACTGCGAGCAGGAGCCCGAGGTCCCGAACGCCGAGCCGGCACTCCCCGAAGACTTCGAAGACGGCAAGTTCAATCTCATCCTTTGATGCATGCTTTGATCCTAGTTTTATAAACACAACCCTATACCCGTTTTATAAACTGCATATTGTTTTTCTGCAAAAACATGGTAGGATAGCCACCCTTGATTGCTATGATTGAACCTTGTTTTGGCCTAAATGATTGCTTTAAAAATGTGTGAGTGCTTTATAAATGGGAATGGGATATTTTGGAAAGTGAGTAAAGAACTGGGTAGACGGGATGGACGCGTGTGTCAGGAGTATGGGTGAGCTCGTACCTTTGTGGTTGAGCGTGTTGGAGATGTCCATCTTGTCGTTAAGGACCGGGTTGCGTGACATCTCACCTGACCCAATTATCGTACTACCACTCGACCGTTGTATGTGGCAACGGCTTAGCATAAATCCCACTAGTTAATCTACTTGCCATCAGGAGTGCGGGTGAGCAGCGGGAGATCAAGGAGTAGGGGTACGATCTGTGTGAGGTACGCCCTGGTTATGTGAGATAACCCCTTGGTTGCTCCCGTGGTGGCTCGTAGGGTTAGCTAAGGTGGGTAATGGCTTTGATAGGATCCGCGCCGACACTAAGGTGTTCGTGTAGCGGTACCCTACTTGTGGGTAAAGATGTACAACCTCTGCAGAGTGTAAAACCTATTCGAATAGCCGTGTCCACGGTATTGGACGAGTCACGGTGGGGTCACAAAACTAGTGTTTGGGTTTGGGATGTTTTCATGGCGCGAGTTGTTTTCTGGAAAAGTGTGTGGCTGTGTGCCTGGGCTACTGCGGACGGGGAGTCCGGTAGTCTTCATTTGGTTTTCACAAAATAACTGAGCTACTTGAGTTATAAAAATTGTTTGCGAAAACCTTTTCGAAAGCAAACCCCTGCATGAGTAAATGTGTTTGTAAAATAAACCTTATCCTGATCCTTGATATATCCTGTGCATGATCTGCTTATTAGCCCCTCCGTGGGTGGGGTTGAACTTGTTGAGTACGTATGTACTCACCCTTGCTTGATTAACTGTTTTTCAGAGGAGGATCCCGATTTCGTTCCCGAAGACGTCGAGTAGGTCGCTGCCCTACACCCAACCGTGCCTGTGGATTCAGGGTCGCCACAGAGAGCTTCCATGGCGTGGTACTCTGATGAGGCCTTAGAAGCCTTCGCTATCGTAGTTTGGTCTTTAGCTTTTGTGTTGTTTCTCGTGGCAATGGCGCTTCCGTGCCCACTATGCCGCCGTGATGTAAGGGACTGAACCACCTGTTGTAATAAATGTGTTGCCAGCCTCCTGGGACTGGTATTTGTATCACATTTAGTCACCTCTGATGAGGGGACGCTTCAGGTGGTATCAGAGCCGTAGGTTGGCCGTAGGACGCGACCCCTAGGACCCGAGACCTTTTCTAAGCCTTTCTCTAAATCTTTTCCCTGCTTAGCTCGCCTTTCCACAAATCTCTTACCTTAACCCTTGCCTGGTTCCAGATGGCTAACTTGGAATGGAGTGGAGGCGTCTGCCCCGCAGAGCCTGGCCTCCCTAAGTTACTGCTACTCAGCCTAGAGCGCATCGGAGTAAGGGACCCACCGGAGTACCTCTATCGGGAGTATGAACTCAGAAGCACCTTTCGGTGTGAGGTGATGATTTTCGTGTCTAGTAGCACGTTATACCCCGATGTGAGCCCCTGGTACACCAAAACCACCGGGTATCGCTTCGCCGACACCTACCACAAGGCCGCCCGAAAAGCCCTGCGACGCCTACGAGTGGTCTATAGGCAACACCTTCGACGGACTCCGATGGGATTCTTTCCGCCTGCTGGAGGAAGAGGACGCTCATGGATCGCCCGGATGAGGAGACTTGGACGCGAAGAAGAAGAGCTAGAGGACACAGTTTCTCACCTATCCATCTACCTCACCGGCCTAGATAAGCTTTACCGTGAAACAGCAGCACAACTGAAGGAGCAAACTCGCAGAGCAGAAGGAGCAGAAAAAGCATTAATAGCGCAAACAGAGAAGGTGGTAAAAGCCGAAGAAAAAGCAGAGATCGACCAAAGAGCCTACGAAGGTTTATGGCAGGCCTTTGCTAAAGCTCGTGAGGAAGCACGTCAAGCCGAGGAGCGAGCTGCACGAGCTCGAGCAGATCTACGGAGCCTAATTAACTCAAGTGGAACCAAAAATGGGTGGATATCAGAAGAAGAAGAAGAACCCATGGAAACCCATTGGGATAAAGGCACTCAGACCGAAGAGGAGATACTGGAGCAACGCCTTCCACCAAAGAAGCGTCACATCCAGTGTGAGGAAGAGTCCTCATGAGGGAGTAGAGTACCTAGGTGAGACCTATGGTATAATAAGAATAAAGTGTACCCCTGAAGAGTGTACCCAACCTTTGTGAATAAATAAAACTATCTATCTTTTGTACCCTACCCTTTGCACAACTTGTTCAACTCTACCCTTGTTTTCAGATGGCTGAAGATGGATGGACCCAAGGCGTGTGCCAGGAGGAGCCTGGTTTTGCTCGCCTTCTCATCAACTCCCTGGAGCGCCTCGGTATCACTGAGCGCCCGAGGTACTACAGTAGAGAGTACGAGCAACTCGGCACTCTTCGCTGTAGGGTGGTCCTCTCCATCGCCAGAAGCACCCGCTACCCCAACGTCGAGCCGTGGCGCGTGACCGCCACAGGTTTTCGACATCGGGATACCTATCCCTTGGCCCTCCGGAAAACTCTCCGTTACCTGTGCAGGATCTACGAGGAACACCTTGTCTCCACACCGATGAGACTTTATCCTCCCGCCATCCGGACCCCAGTCTGGCAGGCCCGCATGAGAAACCTGGAACGGCGCCGTCACCAAGAAGATCTTTTGTACCATGCAGTTGCCTACCTCGTCTCCCTGGATAAACTCTTTGATGATCAGGCCAAGTTCCTGAGGGAGCAAATTGGTCGGGCTGAGCAAGCGGAAGTCACAGTAAGGATGCACCAAGTTCGAGTAGCCCAAGCTGAAGCAAGGACCGCGGCCGCCATAAGTAGTGAAGCTGTTGCCCATGAGAGCCTCAGGCGGATCCAGGATCAGCGCATACAGGAATGGACCAACAGTGGAACACCCGTTCCGGCCGTTGGAGAAGCACAAGTCCTAGTTGGGACACCCCTCATAGGATGGGGAGGAGTTCCTGAGACCCCAACACCGTCTGTAGCCGCCGAGCAACCAACATCAACCGCCGAAGAAGGAACTTCCGCCCAGCCCCAAGAGAACGGGAACCCCCAGGATGATGACGGTGATGAGCTGCTCATTCCACTGGAAGCACACTCCGCCCCAGAAGATGGCTCACCCCGCGAGTAGCATGCCCAGAAGCCCTTGCCAAGGAATGAAGCCGCGTTGGTCCAAGCTTAGAGCCGCACCCTTAGCTTTTGTCGTAGTGCCTTGTCGTGTAGTGTACCAGCGTTGTACCGGTCGAGTAGTTCGGGATGTATCCTCCTCTCATGGTTGAAATGAAGTTGTTTGTGCTTGTGTGTCATGTGTGCTTGTTGTGTGCTTGACGGCAGGAGTCAGATCCTGTCTTTTCAAAAGCCCGTCTTAATCAACTTAAACATCACCTAAAATCTCATAGAAACCGCGCCCCTACAGATGGTTTCAAGGCGTCCCGCCGGGAGCTTCCGAGGCTCCGGTCGTATGGACCCAAACGCGGAAGGATCGCATGCAGGACGAAGGGAGCGCCCTAACGACCAAGAAGTGTATCAGGACGAAAATGGAGGAGAAAACATGGTTCCGCCACCGCCACCACCTGCCGTAGACCTGGCGCAAGTATTGGCTAACCAGACCCTGTTGCTGGAAGCCATAGCCAATGCCATCACCCGCCCAAAGCCCCGTGTTCTGGGCATGAATGAGAAACTGATAGAATTTCTCCGGACAAAGCCACCCACGTTTGGCGGATCCGTGAATCCCTTGGATGCAGATGACTGGCTGAGGGCCATCCTAAGGGAACTAGAGCCATTCAATTGTGAGGATCGAGACAAAGTTCTTTTGGCCACCCACCAGCTCACTGGAACAGCCTTAGCCTGGTGGGAAAACTACTGTGCAGCGGCCAAAGATCCCTCCGCCATCACTTGGGATGAGTTCGTGGAAGAGTTTCGTCGCTACCACATCCCAGAAGCCACACTGAAGCGCAAGGCAGATGAGTTCCGTGAACTCCGCCAGGGCAACAAGTCCGTGGAGGAATACACTTATCAGTTCATAGAGTTGGCTCGTTACGCTCCTGAGGAGGTGGACAAGGACTCCAAGAAGCAGGAGATGTTCAAGAAGGGCTTGACTCCGGAGCTGAGGACTCTGCTTACCCCTCAGATCTATCCGGATTTCAACACCCTTATGAACATGGCCATCCTCACAGAAAGAGCCAAGGCAGAAGAGAAGAAAGAAAACAAGCGCAAATTCATGGAGAACAAGGCTCAACAGCAGGAACGTTCCCAGAGGCAGAGAAGCTTCGGTCACCCCATGTCCAGGTTCCAAGCCCCCATGCAGTACAGAACCCAGTCCCAAGCCACGGGCTCTCAAGGCCCCAGAACCCAGTTTAAACAGTATAACAACCAGAACACCATGAAGCCTCCACAAAACAATACCAGCCAGGTCACTGCCAACAACAACAACAACAACTCCAGGGTGTGTTTCAACTGCCGTGAGACCGGACACTTCATCGCCAACTGCCCATATGCCAAAAAGCCAACAGTTTCAGCCTTCTCCAACTCAGTGAATGGGCCGAGACCGGTTGTATCTGGAGCCAACCGCGTGCCAGTTCGCAGCAACAACAACTTCGGCAATAACAACCAGCAGATGAGGCAGCCCCAGCAGTCTTATGGACGAGCCCGCGTCAACCACATCAACGCACAGGAGGCTCAAGAAGCACAAGGCGTAGTGCTCGGTGAGTTCCTGGTCAGCTCAGTCTTGGCAACTATATTATTTGATTCAGGAGCATCACATTCGTTCATATCTTCAAGTTTTGTGGAAAAGCATAATATACCTACAGTACTACTAAAAACACCCCTATTAACCCGAACACCCGGAGGTGACATCAAGTGTCAACTGGGTTGCTCCCGGGTGAGAATCATTTTAAGTGGGGTAGAGTTCCTAGCGGACCTGGTAGTACTGAAGTCCAGAGGGATAGATGTGATTCTTGGGATGGACTGGTTAAGCCTTCACCACGGCCTTATAAGTTGTGCCGATAAGGTAGTACACCTAACCAACCCAGATGGAGTGCAAGTAACCTGCCGTACCCGAGGAAGCAGACCAGACATAATGGTTTTTAGCATGGAGGCCAAGTCCCTAGAAGAAATCCCAGTAGTACGGGAGTACCCAGATGTATTTCCCGAAGAACTCCCCGGAATGCCACCAGATAGGGATATAGAGTTTGTTATCGACCTCATCCCCGGAACCTCTCCCATAGCCAAGAGACCCTATAGGATGGCAGCCCCTGAATTGGCAGAGTTAAAGAAGCAGCTGAGAGAACTTCAGCGAAATGGGTTCATCAGACCAAGCTCGTCACCATGGGGAGCCCCAGTGCTCTTCGTCGAAAAGAAGGATAAAAGCCTGAGGATGTGCGTGGACTATCGCTCACTAAACGAAGTCACTATCAAGAACAAGTATCCTCTCCCCAGAATAGATGATTTATTTGACCAACTGAAGGGAGCCAAATATTTCTCGAAGGTCGACTTAAGGTCAGGATACCACCAACTCAAGATTAGGGAGAGTGACATCCCAAAGACCGCCTTCGTCACCCGTTATGGACAATATGAGTTCACCGTGATGTCCTTTGGACTCACTAACGCACCGGCATACTTTATGAACCTCATGAATAAGGTGTTTATGGAGGAACTAGATAAGTTTGTCGTAGTTTTCATTGACGACATACTTGTTTACTCCAAAAGTGTGGAGGAACATGAGCAACACCTTCGAGTGGTACTGGAGAAACTGAGGGCGCACAAGCTGTACGCTAAGTTCAGCAAATGTGAATTCTGGTTGGAGAAAATATCCTTCCTTGGACATATTCTGACAGCAGAGGGAGTAGCAGTAGACCCTGGGAAAGTCGAAACAGTTTCCAACTGGCGACAACCAACCAATGTGAGCGAAATCAGAAGCTTTCTTGGTCTAGCGGGATACTACCGGAGGTTTATTGAAGGATTCTCCAAGATTGCCCGACCCATGACAGAGTTGCTCAAGAAGGAGAAGAAGTTCGTCTGGACCGAGTCGTGTGAGAAGAGTTTTCAGGAGTTGAAAAGAAGACTGACAACCGCCCCAGTGCTAACCTTGCCAGACATCCAACGGGATTTTGTCGTCTATTGCGACGCATCACGACAAGGACTAGGATGTGTCCTTATGCAAGATGGGAAAGTAGTGGCATATGCCTCCCGTCAGCTCAAACCCCATGAGCAGAATTATCCCACCCATGATCTGGAGTTTGCAGCCGTAGTGCATGCCCTTAAGATTTGGAGACATTACCTGATTGGAAATAAGTGCGAGATCTACACGGACCACAAGAGCTTGAAATACATTTTCACCCAGCCCGACCTGAACCTAAGGCAAAGAAGGTGGTTGGAATTAGTCAAAGACTATAACCTGGAAATCCATTACCACCCGGGAAAAGCCAACGTAGTAGCGGATGCCTTGAGCAGAAAGTCTTATGAAAAAGCAGTACCTAAGAATGCTCAATTACAAGAGGAAATGGCACGACTCAACGTGCACATTGTTCCCCAGGGCTACGTTCACCAGCTAAGTGTCCAGCCCACCCTGGAAGACAAAATCAGAAAAGCCCAGGAATCCGATAAGGAGCTGATGAAGATCCGCAAGCACACGGGAGAGAATAAGGCCCCAGACTTTAGGGTGGACAGTCACGGTACACTATGGTATAAAAACAGGATATGCGTACCTGAAGACGGAGAATTCCGGCAGACCATCATGGATGAGGCACACAACTCAGCGTATTCCATCCACCCAGGATCCACTAAGATGTATATGGATTTAAAGCAGAAGTATTGGTGGAATGGAATGAAAGCAGACATTGCACAGTTCGTCGCCCACTGTGACACTTGTCAGAGGATTAAGGCGGAACACCAGAAGCCCGCTGGACTGTTGCAACCCTTACCCATCCCAGTATGGAAGTGGGATGAGATAGGCATGGACTTTGTAGTAGGCTTGCCCAAGACACAGAAAGGATATAATTCCATATGGGTGATAGTAGACCGACTCACTAAAGTCGCTCACTTCATACCCGTACGTAATAATTATGACGGAGAGAAGTTGGCCAAGCTGTATATAGCAAACATAGTGAAGCTGCATGGAGTACCTAGCAGGATAGTTTCAGATAGAGGGACTCAGTTCACCTCTAGGTTTTGGGAAAGTTTGCATAAATCCATGGGTACCAAGTTGGATTTTAGTACGGCTTATCACCCGCAGACGGACGGACAGACTGAGAGGGTGAATCAGATTATGGAAGACATGTTGAGAGCATGTGTCCTTACCTATGGCAAAGATTGGGAACAGAGCCTACCATATGCAGAGTTTTCGTACAACAACAGTTATCAAGCCAGCCTAGGCATGTCACCATTTGAAGCCCTATACGGGAGAAAATGCAGAACCCCATTGATGTGGTCAGAAGTGGGAGAACGTGCCTTGGTTGGGCCCGCACTCATTAAAGAAGCCGAGGAACGAGTAGCTGAGATCCGAGAAAAATTGAAGGCTGCCCAATCCCGGCAAAAGAGCTATGCAGATAGGAAGAGGCGAGAAGTAAGCTTCAGTCCAGGAGACTTTGCTTATCTCAAGGTTTCACCTATCCGAGGGACTCGAAGATTTCAGGTGCACGGGAAATTAGCCCCTCGGTACATTGGACCGTACAAAGTGCTGAAGAGAGTTGGAGCAGTAGCATACCGGTTGAAGCTACCAGAGGAAATGGCGGATATACATCCCGTGTTCCACGTTTCTCAGCTGCGAAGGTGTTTGAGAGTGATCGAAGAGAAACGAGTGCCGGTGGAAACAATTGACTTACAGCCAGATCTTAGGTACCAGGAGGTGCCCGTCAAGATTTTGGACACAGTGGTCAAAAGAACAAGAACATCAGAAGTACGGGTGTGCAGAGTTCAATGGAGCAGACACGGAATAGAAGAAGCCACGTGGGAACGAGAGGACGCGTTGAAGAAGGAGTTTCCCCACCTGTTTGAAACCTAGCCGAATCTCGAGGGCGAGATTCATTTTAAGTGGGGTAGGTTTGTAACGCCCGCGTTTTTAGCTCCTAATAAATCACCTAATAAATCACGCGTGTTTTCAAAACTTTCCCGCTGAGCTCATTTATCCCCCTTCGGAACCCCGGTCGTCTTCCCCCTCTCTCACCCTCGGCGTGCGTGCCGCGAATCCCGCCGGCACCGCCCGCACTCGGGCCAGCACCCACGCATGCCTCCCAGCGCCGCGGTCGGCCACCGTGCCGGGAATCCCGCGCACGCCGCGGTCCCGCCGGCCGGTCCGCCTCGCCATCACCGCCGTCCCGAAAATCACGCCGACACCGGGAATCGGAAAACCCCGCAAAACCCTTCCCCTAATTTCCTAACAATTTTCCTAAATTTCTAAACCTTTTCCTTATTTCTTTTCCTTTCTTTTCCTATTTTTCTTTCCTTCCTTTCCTTTCTTTTCTTTTTCTTCCTTCCTTTTTCTTTTTCTTTCTTTTCCTTCTTTCCTTTTCTTTTCTCCCTTTCTTTTTCCCTCTCCTCCTTCTTCCTCCCACGGCCAGGCCGCGCGCCCCCGACACCCGCGCCTGTCGCCGCTGACCTCTGCGCCGCCCCGGGCCCGCGCAGGCCGGCGGCACGGCCGCCTCCACACGCCACCACGGCCAGCGCCACAGCCGCTCGAGCACGGGCCAAGACAAGACCCCTCCCTGACGCCGAGACGTCGCCTCCACAGCACACCGCCGCCGCGACCGCCGTCTGTCACCGCCGCGCCCAGGCCGATCCGTCCCATCCCCCTGCGCCGCGTGCTTGAGGAGACCCATCGGCTGCTCGACGACCTCCGCCCCTGCCCGAGCCGTCCCGTCGCCCGGCGACCGGGCCCGGCCGGCCCCCAGCGCTGCCCGCCGGCGACCTCCCCGCCAAAAAAATCTCCTCCTCCGAACCGACATACGCGGCCTATAAAAGGCCGGCACCCCCTCCTCGCCGCTCCTCACCCCAGCCGCAAGCCTCCAGCAGCGCCCAATTGCACCGCCACACCACCATTTGCGCCGCCGCCACCAACCTCCACCGCCGGCCGCCCCTTACCGCGGAAGCACCTCCTCAAGCCGTCCCCGACCAAGGTGAGCACGGGAGTAGATAGCCTTCGCCCCCCTCTTCCTTTTCCCCCTGTCCCCGGCCGCCGCCGACCCCTGGATGCCGCCGCCCGCCACCGGCCGAGGCCGCCCCTGCCTCCCTCCCCTGTTCTGGATCGGGGGAGGAAGAAGGGCGTTTTTGCCCAAAGCCCCCTAGCTTTTCTTTTTATCCTGAGCCCCTCTCTAACCCTATTCACTCTCTCTCCCTCTTACTCCAAAATAGTCCCTAGGTTAATAGTTAATAGTAAACTACATACTGTTAAGCCCTAAACAATTTACAACCAGGCCCTTACCAAATTTACATTATCATAATCACACCCTTTTTCCATTAGTAGAAATTACTAATAGGTCCTTAGCCCCTATAACCTCTCTTTAACCTAACATTCCATGCACGATTTTATTCCCGATTAATTCCAAATTTCACCACACCTTTCCCAGTAATATCCCCGCCGAACCATACACCAATTCCCCCCTTAGGACTTATATATTTCCCCTCTCCATTTATTTCCCCTCCTCGAGCTCGGCCGGTAATATGTGTGCTTATAATAATTGCTTGCTTGCCTGTGTGTGCTATAGCCGACGGAGTAGACGGAGGAAGGTACCCCGAGCCGGAGATCGGAGCCGACTACTGCGAGCAGGAGCCCGAGGTCCCGAACGCCGAGCCGGCACTCCCCGAAGACTTCGAAGACGGCAAGTTCAATCTCATCCTTTGATGCATGCTTTGATCCTAGTTTTATAAACACAACCCTATACCCGTTTTATAAACTGCATATTGTTTTTCTGCAAAAACATGGTAGGATAGCCACCCTTGATTGCTATGATTGAACCTTGTTTTGGCCTAAATGATTGCTTTCAAAATGTGTGAGTGCTTTAAAAATGGAAATGGGATATGTTTGGAAAATGAGTAAAGAACTGGGTAGACGGGATGGACGCGTGTGTCAGGAGTATGGGTGAGCTCGTACCTTTGTGGTTGAGCGTGTTGGAGATGTCCATCTTGTCGTTAAGGACCGGGTTGCGTGACATCTCACCTGACCCAATTATCGTACTACCACTCGACCGTTGTATGTGGCAACGGCTTAGCATAAATCCCACTAGTTAATCTACTTGCCATCAGGAGTGCGGGTGAGCAGCGGGAGATCAAGGAGTAGGGGTACGATCTGTGTGAGGTACGCCCTGGTTATGTGAGATAACCCCTTGGTTGCTCCCGTGGTGGCTCGTAGGGTTAGCTAAGGTGGGTAATGGCTTTGATAGGATCCGCGCCGACACTAAGGTGTTCGTGTGGCGGTACCCTACTTGTGGGTAAAGATGTACAACCTCTGCAGAGTGTAAAACCTATTCGAATAGCCGTGTCCACGGTATTGGACGAGTCACGGTGGGGTCACAAAACTAGTGTTTGGGTTTGGGATGTTTTCATGGCGCGAGTTGTTTTCTGGAAAAGTGTGTGGCTGTGTGCCTGGGCTACTGCGGACGGGGAGTCCGGTAGTCTTCATTTGGTTTTCACAAAACAACTGAGCTACTTGAGTTATAAAAATTGTTTGCGAAAACCTTTTCGAAAGCAAACCCCTGCATGAGTAAATGTGTTTGTAAAATAAACCTTATCCTGATCCTTGATATATCCTGTGCATGATCTGCTTATTAGCCCCTCCGTGGGTGGGGTTGAACTTGTTGAGTACGTATGTACTCACCCTTGCTTGATTAACTGTTTTTCAGAGGAGGATCCCGATTTCGTTCCCGAAGACGTCGAGTAGGTCGCTGCCCTACACCCAACCGTGCCTGTGGATTCAGGGTCGCCACCGAGAGCTTCCATGGCGTGGTACTCTGATGAGGCCTTAGAAGCCTTCGCTATCGTAGTTTGGTCTTTAGCTTTTGTGTTGTTTCTCGTGGCAATGGCGCTTCCGTGCCCACTATGCCGCCGTGATGTAAGAGACTGAACCACCTGTTGTAATAAATGTGTTGCCAGCCTCCTGGGACTGGTATTTGTATCACATTTAGTCACCTCTGATGAGGGGACGCTTCATATCCATAAGGATATACTAATTTATTTGAGTTTTGGAACATTAGAACATTTAATTTGTCTATTAGTTTAATTTTTTCCGTGAATAAATCATAGCAAATCTGAAAAGATAAATAGCACAGCCCATAAACAAATATAGTCTGAGGACCTCTGCTGTCCTCTCTTGGCAAAAAAGATTGTTCCATCGTATATGGTCATATGGAATATCAGCTGCAGGAAGCATCATCAATCCAAAAGAATCAACATCTTCTCATTTCCATCATATAAAAAAGGCACCTCACTTTTCTTATTAGGAAGAGAAACCGCAATCAGTAAGAATTTGCGCTCCTTTTAAAAGCAACCAAGTGATTCAAGCTGTTTTAAGTTTTAACATGGAAATCACCAATTCAGGCTCCTGCATGCAGCTATATACTAAAATTAACATGCTCCAGTTAATTATTTTCTAAAGAAAATGGAAAAGTTATCTTGCAGCTAGGACGGCGTAGAAATGGAAAAGCCAGAGCACTGGGGCGGCGCATCGATGTGGGAGCTTCCACCACTGGTTCGTTGCAAAAATTCGGGAACCTAGCTAACCTGCCCGATAATTACGTGCTCCTAGTATTAATCGTCGTCCTCACTGGATTACCTTGTTCTGCCGCTGCCGCTGCTGCTGGTCCACTCGGCTTCAGTTCCTGTTCCTCCGGCGACCCGCGACGCGCACGCACGTGCATGGGGAGCTACGCACCGGCGGAGGGCGGCCGGGGGCGTGGCGCGCGGTACCCGCCGCTGTCCGCGCTCGTCGTCTCCGCCATCGCCGCCTTCTCCGCGGTCATCGTCCTCACCGTCGTCCATTCGGTAATTAATCGATACAAATATACATGTGGATCGATCGCATCGCGTCGCGTCGCGTCGTTGGACGCGAGGAATGCGGATCTCGCGTGATGGCTCATGGCTGACGGTGGTGGGCGGTTTCTTGCATTGGCAGGCGTACGACGCCGCGGTGTCGCGGACGCGGACGCTGCTGGGGCACAACCTGGAGCCGACGCCGTGGCACCCGTTCCCGCACGCCAAGGGCCGGCCGCCGGCGCGCGCGGCGCTGCGGTGCGCGCCCTCCGTCGCCTGCCTGCCGCCGCTCGCGCGTCCGCGGCCGGCGGCGGACGCGGCGGCCAACGCCTCCTCTTCCTCGTCAGCGCCGCCGGCAGGCGACAGCGGCAAGCGGCGGCAGTGCCCGGCCTACTTCGCGTCCATCCGGCGGGACCTCGCGCCGTGGCGCCGCGCGGCCGGCGGCGGGGGCGGGGTGACGCGCGCGCTCCTGGACGAGGCCCGGCGGCGCGCGTCGATGCGCGTCACGATCACGGGCGGCGGGCGGCGTCTGCACGTGGACCTCTACTACGCCTGCGTCCAGAGCCGGGCGCTCTTCACGGTGTGGAGCCTGCTGCAGCTGATGCGGCGGTACCCCGGGCGCGTCCCCGACGTGGACCTCATGTTCGACTGCATGGACAAGCCGGCCGTCAACCGCACCGAGCACGGCGACGGCGACGGCGACCCCGCCGCCGCTGTTCCGGTACTGCACCACCAGGGACCACTTCGACATCCCCTTCCCCGATTGGTCCTTCTGGGGCTGGTACGAGTACGACCCCATTACTATATATCTTTGTGCGCCGTGCAATAATTGGGCATATCGTAGTTGTTCACTCTGTTCGTTTTGATCTGGCAAAAAGAACAGTGGAATAATGGCACTGATAAAATGAGTGATGAGGCGATCGAGAGAAGAAAATTGAACTAAAGGGGGCTCGTTGCTGCAGGCCGGAGACGAACATCGAGCCGTGGAGCCGTGAGTTCAAGAGCATCAAGGCCGGCGCCAAGGCGACGAAATGGGCGGACCGGGTGCCGACGGCGTACTGGAAGGGGAACCCGGACGTGGCGTCGCCGCTGCGTGTGGCGCTGCTGGGCTGCAACGACACCGCCCTGTGGCGCGCCGAGATCATGCGCCAGAACTGGACCGACGAGGCCAAGGCCGGGTACCAGCACTCCAAGCTCTCCAGCCAGTGCACCCACAGGTAGTGATAGTTTTACCAATCATGGTCGTCGTAGTCGTAGCGATTGAGTTGCATGCACCGACCAGTTCGACCCTCCTTTGCAGGTACAAGATCTACGCGGAGGGGTACGCGTGGTCGGTGAGCCTCAAGTACATCCTGTCGTGCGGGTCGATGGCGCTGCTGATCGACCCGCAGTACGAGGACTTCTTCAGCCGGGGCCTGGACCCGAGGGTGAACTACTGGCCGGTGAGCCGGGAGGCCATGTGCGACTCCATCCGGGACGCCGTGGACTGGGGCAACGCCAACCCGGCGGAGGCCGAGCGCGTGGGGAGGCGCGGCCAGCGACTGATGCAGGACCTGCGCATGCCCGCCGTCTACGACTACATGCTGCACCTGCTCACCGAGTACGCCGCGCTCATGGACTTCCGGCCGGTGCCGCCGCCCACCGCGCAGGAGGTGTGTGAGGGCTCCGTGCTGTGCCTCGCCGACGACAAGCAGCGGCGCTTCCTCGAGGCGTCCGCGGCGGAGCCAGCGCTGGACGAGCCCTGCGTGCTCGAACCGTGATTCGGTGAAACATGTCCCGGGCTACCTACATACAGAACCACCCTCTTTTAAACTCTCCGGAGGATTTTTACCGATTTATTAGGATATAGAATCAGTGATGTAGGAATGGATGCCATTTCATAAAAGAAGACGTGCAAGATTCAAGCGAATTTTCCAGCTCTTCATGTTTCCGAAGCCACCCTTCTGAACTTCCAACGAGCGATAATATGTACCACAACCTACGATGACATGCACCACAACGATGGGCGGAATGTCATGGCACTATGGCAGCAGGGTGATTAGCCGCGAGCAAAGTATCAACTCCAGGAATACAGGTACCAAGTCAAAAGGAACTGCCCCCGACGAGTCCATCCGCGCAGCGCACTGCCACCAACCAAAACGAACAGGAACTAGATTACGCACCTAAAACAATAGCAGCCGAGTCATGGAAAGGTGAAGTAAAATACGACCGAACTAAGCACCATTTCATAGAGCAAAACACTTGCAAGCATCATCTCAGTTATCTGACGAGGGGTAGAGATATAAGCATGGCATAAAAAGGCACGGTTGACGGTACCGGAGGAGTGCCCCTCCTGTCCTCATATCACAATATATCTAGTGTATGTCAACACGATTATCCTATTAGGCGACGAATGTACAAAATGCGGCCAGCCGTGCTGTGGCTGGGTGGATAGGCTGCACGCACGGAAATGTCCAAAAGGTGCTGCAAATCATGGCAAAAGTTGTTGAGGCACCACGACACTGCAGGAGCTGCCACCCCGTGGTATTGCGCAAGTCTGGAAGCTTGTTTTGACTTGCCAACAACCACCAATCAAGCCAGGTATTTGTACATGTTCGCATTGTCCTTGTCGCGCTCCAAGTAGTCCCTCGTGATGAGATCCTCAATCCTCTTCTTGATCGCTTTGAAGTCAGGCTGCAGCATTACACAAGCCAAGTAAGGAAACAGACAGAAAACAACTCAAACAGGTATTAGCAAAATATGTTACTACATGAGATCGCACATTTGACAGCCATGCAAACAAACTCGTGTAATTGATGTAAAAGACCTAGGGCAGAGTTCTGCCACAAATGACATTCATACAAAATGGTAATTTAATGTCGAAAAAAGGGGCAACTTCATAAGTCCAAAAGGGCACCGTTTCAGATGCAACGTCAGGTTACCAAAAACGTCCCCTGGGCAAAAGACTGCAACTGAAATTACCAACACATGCCGATTCCACTAACTAAATAACCAACTTCCTCAAAATAAAACCAGGAACCTTCAGGAAGCGAGCATACAAGGACTAAGCTGATATCAATTTTTCATATTGGAGACAGGATGCTACTAGTACCTTGAACATGCGGCTGAGCTGCTCAACACATTCCGCAACAAGCTGTTGATGACCCATAACTTTGCGGCTCTTCATAATGCGCACAATTGAAGCATCAATTGCATACCTCCTGTCTTTGTCAACGTCTTCAACAACCTTTTTCTTCTCATCAACAGGAGGGAGGGGAATCTGGACATAGCGTGAAAAGAAATGCAACATTAGCATCACAGCAACTAAACTCTGATTAGAGTAGTCCAGCAAACAGCAAAAGAAAAATGAAAATAGGAAATACCTTAATTCTTCTCATTCTGTCAGTGAATTTTGAATTGAACTCGAAAACATCGTTGGGGGAGATGGACCTATTTGCTGGTTCTTTGTTAAGAATCTTGTACTTCGCACAAGAGAGCGAATGAAGCAAGCGCACTACATCATCATCTGATAGGTTCAGTTGTGTTACAATCTCAGAATAACTGAGCCTGTCAGCTCCATTGAATAGCAGTAGCAATGCGGCCTGCCAAAACAAGGCATGTCAAAACACATTACACAGGTTAATATATCTACTTACTGATACTGACATGATCCAAAATATACCTGATATGTCGTAACAATGAGTTCAATAGGCTTCGAATCAAACTTAGCATTGATGTTACAGGTTCCCAAAGAATAAATCCAGGTAAGCTTCCTGTGCTTTGTTCTTGTTTGGTAGAACTCCTTAAAAACCTCCACACATTTGACCTAAAAACATTGAGAAATATATAAATATTCACTTCAAATTGAGCTATCATGCTCCTTGATACGAGAATGCACTGGTACTCTTGACGTGATTAAACATTGAACTTACCATCTCAGCAGGAAGGTTAATATCAAAAGTTTTGTAGCTTGGCCAGAATCCTGTTGTCAAAACAGTAACAGCCAAATCTATCCCAGGATTCAACTCCGGATGTCCAGCTACAAACTCTTCAAACTTAGTTTGATGATCTCTAGCGACAGTAAGGTCTGTAACCATGCCCTCCATTTTTGAAGTAAACTGGCCCCCACACTGTTGTTTGAGCTTTGTCAGGATGCTTCTCTCATGTTCATCATTAGCACTTTTGTCGAAAAGCAATCTTCTTGCAAGTTTCTTCCTGCAAGACAGTTCACACAATACAAAATATAAAGCAAGTTCCAAATGGCAAAAGATTTCCTAATACAGGCAAATACGACTAGTGTCACAAGCACTAACCTATAGAACTCAGCAAAGAGATCTTTATCACTAATGTATGCCAGCAATCTCACCACCTGGAAAACAATCACAACCACATGTTCAGTTTTTCTGGAAGGAAACCACAAGTTAAGTTGCACAAGCAGGAAAAAAAAAAGGTACCTTCTCAAGGGCATCTTCAATGGCTTCATCACTGAGCTTTTCACTGCAGCCTTTCTTCAGAATATTGTCACAGAAAGTAGCCAGCAGTTCAGCACTCGAACTACCAGAGACACCCTTGTTACAGAAGACCTCAAAGGCTTCTTTAAGTGCCTGTAGTACAAAATATTTGAGAATTAACATTTGCAATTTTTTAGGCAACAGCAAAATGAAATGAAGGCATATTGTTGACAGACCTTATGGAAGAGTGTATGGCCCTGGAAACAATCTGTCACATAAGCCACATATTTATCATGCAACTCGATGATTTTCCACACAAAAACCTAAAGAAACAATAAATGTCAGGTAACATGGAACTGATAAACTACAACCTCAAAGTGGAGTGCTATCAAGATACACACCTGTTCCTGCATGCCAACCGTATCCTTTTTCTCTGGCTGTAATGCAGTAAGTTGTAGAAAAAAAATATTTTAGAGAAGATGACTCAGGAATTTAATCGAATGACACAGAACAATCAAACTGCCAGGTGGCGGAACATCAAACATGAAAATCACAACACAAAATAGGACTGATAAATGAAAACCACTTAGCAGTGTGGCATTCAAAGTTAAGCTGTAGGTGGTCACAAAGTATTAAGTGGACTTATAAAGCTATTTTGTAGTACTCAATGTTGTCATATGAATCATAAACTGCTAAAAGGAAAATAATGCACCTTCTTGTTACTAGCAGAATCTTCTGCTTGCTTGACCAAGGCTGTACCCTCATTTGTAACATGCTGCGGAAAAAACATAATAAATTGGATACTGGACCATCACATTTTCAATATAAGGAAAAATCAATAAGGCAAATTAATACCATTTTGAACATGTTGGAAATAGGCTCCAGGCCACGGGTGATTTTGGAGAAGAGCCTGTACATCCTAGAAAGATCCTCAACCTGCAGCAATAGACGTATGTAGTGAACAATGTGAGGAAATAAATCATGCATTCATCAAACAAAAAAAATCATGTTTTTTAATCAAACCTTGTCATCACGAAGCAAAGCAGAACATCCAGAATGCTCCTTCTCCAACAGCGGAGTTGCATATTGAGCAAGCAATTCATTTTGCACTTTCTGTGGAAATAAAAAAATACAATGTTGTAAAGGCCACACGATCATTATTCAAGGAACACTGCAATATTCTGAATACAAAACTAGGAAATACTTTCATTTAGTAAAATATTGATCAAGAAACAGCAAAATCGGAACACCATATTTTTGACCTACCTCCAATAATTTCTGTTCGCTGCTAATATGCAAATAGTGACCAACTCGCTCCTTCTCCCGCTTCAAACACTCCTCAGCCTAATCAAAGAGCACAATCCATTAAGAAAATCATGCATAATATAGATAAGTAACAGGCAGTGACCTTCTCAACTAATGTTACCTTGATCATATAATCTGGACACGAGTCCTCAAGAATCCAGCTTTGAGCCTTAACAGAGTAGTACTCCGTAGTATCCTTAAGCAAGAAATCTTCAAAGTCATTCTCATAACAATCCATTTGACCCAACCCAATTTCAACAAATATGTCCAAAACATTCTTCAACAAAGCCCTGTCAATCTGTTCACCCTCACGCTCTTTGTCTATCTGTTGAAACAGAAAATAGAAGTATCACATCATGTCGCTCCTGTTCTCAAACAGACGAGGTTCAGGTATGTGTGCAGTAAATTGTATAAACTTTGACCAGTAAATATACACAAAAGTATAAGGATTTTTTACACAGATGGGGATTTACGCAGTTTGGTCATGACTATATTTTCAACAAATTTCAGCAAACATTGCTTCTAAAAAACATGTTCAGACATATTCTAGTCCTACCCAAACATCAAGTAGAAAAGGATGGATGTAGTATATGCTAACCAACAATTTAATTAAACTCGCATAGAGATGAAAAGACTCACCAGAGCTATCACTGCATCTTTTACTTGTCCTTTAATCTCTTGATAAATCTGTTACCATGGAATTCATTAGGAAATGGGACATTGAAAAGGCATGCATGGAAAAGAAGCTGGAAATCAACATACCAACTCTCGGAAGCAAGTAAGCCCAACTTCTTTAAGTGGGGTAAGTGACCTCCTTGAGATGAAGTACCGATCAAGGTAATGAAAGAAACGTGAGAGCCACCGAACCATGACTTTATGGTTTGACCACCTCTGAACTAGCTCCCTCAACATAAACTCGTCATGCTTCTCCCTTAGCGAAGGCAGCACCTGCACAAAGTTAATAATTAGAATGGAGTAACAAAGAAAAAGCATGCAACAATTAATCAGTTTGATTAAATGCCATACAAAATCAGTGCACAGTTCACAAATTCAGTCTCCAGTCATTGCTTCTGCAAGCTTGCAAACAGGTAGTCTTACAAGGCCATATTCTAAGTATAAGAAATGGGCTGCTAGACAGGTCAAGTAACTAGAGCAACTGCTTCACCAAATCAAGATGCTTGCAGTTAAAACAAAGAGTTTCAATTATCCTGTAGAAATCAAGAGATGAATAAAATAAGATTAAGAGAGCTAACGCACACCACTTCAGTACTTGCAAGCATAGGCAATTTTTTATTACCTCAAGAACAATCAAACAGATCAGAGCAATTATAATGGAAGCAACCAGCTATGTGCGACATTTTTACCTAAAAAGAAAGTGGATGAAATTCTGCTGGATGTGCATTATGAGCTTGCTACCCTTACTGAGCCTGAAACAGATGTTCCTAAAAAGAGAATATGAAATGGCCACAACACTAACACAGGACATCTGATGAAACCTACCCCAAGATCCATCAAAACACCAGGCCCAATGTAAGAAACCTCTAGGGGTACCAGGATTCGAGTTTCTAGTGCAGCTCTGGCCTACCAGAGGAGCAGATGATGATGAATAATGCAACTGAACCCACCTTCAAAACTGCAAAATGCTTACTTATGAATCAATGCAAGCCAGCCTATTTATCACAGAAAGGCTTGAACCATGAGAAACAACATGATAAATTAAATCAGCTAATGATTGCCAGCCAAGCAATCTGTTAGCACAATACGGAATGAGAACATCCCCGAACAGATCAAGCACATTCTCGTCCCAACTAAGAAATCAACCAAGTGCTAATCCGAAGGCTAAGAAAACCCATCCGAGCTGCCCTTATTGCCCTCAGATTAGGACATCTAACCGTATTACCAAACTGCGCATACTGGATCATCTAATCTAGGTCGCACACGGACATTCGCATGAGCAAGGGGGGAAATCGGCATGCGGCTCACCATGGAGGTGATGTACTCCTCGAAGGACTCGCGGTATTTGTCGTAGAGCTGCTGCGAGTAGTCGTGCGGCGGCTTCTGCGTGCACATGTTGTATATCGTCCTGCGAGAAGGGAACGAAAACCCTAGATCAGAACCGGATCGAAGCGGATCGAGATGGGAAACCCTAGAGGCCGCCGCGGCGGAGACGGCGTCGGCGAGGAGGAGCAAGGGAGGGAGGGAGGGAGGGAGGGGGAGCGAGACGTACGTGTAGAGCATCATGTAGTCCTCGGAGCTGAACTGCGGCTCGGGCTTGCCCTCGAGGATGTTCTTCAGCTTGGTGATGCCCTTCTGCATGAAGGCCCATCCTTCCTCCAGATCGATCGTCCTCCGCTCCTGCCCCGCCATCGCCGCCGCTGCTGCTGCCGCCGCCGGTGGCGGTGCCGGTGCGGCTGCGGGGAACGGCAAACCCTAGCGCCGCCGCAGGGGGGGTTCGCTGGTCGCTTTTTGGAGGTGGGGCTCTCTGGTCTGCGGGAGGCGAGAGAAAGGGAGATGAAGGGGGGTAGAGAAAGATGAGCTGCCTTTGAGGAGGGGGTGGGCTTGGCCGTTCCCGTTCGGGTCACAGCTGGGCACGCCACCGCGGCCTCGGGTCCTTGGCGGTTTGGCCCTGGGCTTCGATACGAAGGTTCCGTCTCGCCGCGTGTTTTGTGCGCAGCCGTCGGATGGAGATGTGGACGGCCCAGATGACGAGCGCGGATGATCTGATTTGTTCTGGAGCAGTACTACTGTATAGTACTATCTCTACTTCTGCATTTTTTTTCGTCCGTCCTTACAGGTGGGGTCCGCATGTCAGAGTCTCTAATCGGATGTGGTGCAAAAATCGAACTGGAGTCTGTGCGACTGCCCATATTGGAAAAATCCCGCACAGGCACGCTACTTCTGGCGGAGGAAGAGGAACCTCCGGTATCTGCGGACTTGGCGCCTGTTGTGGGGCCCGCGCGCACGACCCCGGCCCGCCCTCGCGCCTCTGCTCGGAAGCCACGTCGGAGCTGCTGCCGGAGTTATTGCGGTCGTCGTCGAGAGCCATCAGGGCCCAGCTCCGACGATGTGGTGGGCGAGCAGAGGAAATTCGCAGCGATGGGGAGGGGCTGCGGCGCAGAGCCGCCAGATCTCGAGGCCGCCGGAGAGGAGGAGCCGGCCGCTATCTCCACCATGGCAAGGCATCTGCGGCCTTGCAGGGACGTGCATCGGCGGTGCTCCCAGAGGGGTCTCCAGATCGACAACCCCGCTGCAGGAGGAAGAGGATGAGGATGGGTCCTGCCAGAGAGAAGGGTCGCCGGAAAGGCATGGCTGTTGACGCGCAAGCTGGAGAGAGAGCTTACTCGAGCTCCTCGTCCGCCGGCGCGTGAGCTTCCTCGGGCTCCTCGTCCGCTGGCCGCCGCGAGGACGACGCCGAGCTTGAGCAGCAGCAGCTCGCCGCACGCCGGCAGCACCGCGGCTCCACCCTGCATCGCCATCCGAATCAGTTTCGAAGCCAGAGGAGGCAGACCGAGGGGCCTTTGCGCGACCCTTCCGGCGTCCGGGCGCGGATGCCGTGGCGGAGGGGCTCCTGCCCGGCGCGTTAGCCGTCGGGAGGGCCGTGTGCCGGCGCCAGGAGGAATCAGCCCGGCCGCCTGGAGTTTGCGACTTGCAATTTTCCCGAGAGAAAATATCTCGTGGTGCCTTCTGGTTCCGGAGAAGATTGGGCTCGTCCGCTCGTGGGAGAAGATAGGGAGAGAGAAAAAAAGAAATGAAGGAAAATAGAAAAAAGAAGAGAAAAAAGAGAGGAGAAGAGAGGGAAAAAAAGAAACGAATAGAAGAGGAGAGAAGAAAAGAAGAAGAAAGAAGACGTGGTTGTTGACATAGAGAATGAGATACAGAGGAAGATGGATATGAGAAAAAATTGATACAGAGAACATTTTGATGATCATAACAGAATATATTTTTAGAAGACAATGGGTAAACTTGATAGGATAAAACGAGCAACCTACAACTCTCTGTCTTCCTAGCTAGAATCCTCACCACTTGGGTTCAAATTATATGAAAATAAATGAAGATTGGATCTACGTCGTGTGCTGATTGCATAGCCTATGTGTGTTTGTTTTAATTGCTCCACGTAAACCTTTTTAATTTTCTCTATTTCCATCAAAGTACAGAACTAATTTAATCTATATCTATACTAATCTATACCTAATCTATAGAAAAATATAAGAGGAAGGGAAGTGAAAAAAGAAGGAAAATAAATTTAAGAAGAAAAGAAGAAAATGAAAGAAAAAATATGAATATAAAAGGAAAGAGAAAAATAAGGGTATTATAGACATTTTATCCTCTTATCCATGTTACACAATTAGGAGAAGTTGTTTTGTCAAACGTTTTTCCAACCAGACAAGTCAAGAATAAAAAAAGTTGATTCGCCAACACAACTGCAGCCGGAGCCGTTTCAGCTACCACCGCAGCTCTGCCAAACGCATCCTTGGTCGTAAATATTATTAAATATGTATAAAAATATTAATTTGGCTAAAATTATTGAACGAAGGTCGTCCATTACATGTGGAAAAAATAAAGTGATGCTTGCCCTAATTGGATCACATATGAAAAATTAATCTTTCTCTACCTCATGTTAGAGATTTGAATCAGAGATGTAAATATGGTTGTGACTATTTTAGTATGTAGGAATTCACTTTCTAAATTATTAAAAAAGATGTAATGAGTACTCTCTCTCTCCCTCCCTCTTTAATAGTTGTCTTCCATTCCCGGTTCCCGAGCGACCAATAAATGGAGACGGAAGAAGTATTTGAGCGACAAATTATTTCAGTGCAATTGAGGTGCAGATGACGACGAGGTCCACAGGCACAGATAATGGCACACGAGGTTAGGGTGGCGTGTGTGGACGACAACGAGGTCGGGAATGTGCGGGTGCAGCGGGGTGATGGTGCAGTCGAGATGGATGACGACGAGCAAGATCAGGATAGCACATGCGCTACGGTGAGGCTTGAGAGACAAGGATGACAACGCGACTGGGCAGATGACATCGAGGTTGGTGAGACACGGACGACGGAGAACAAGGTCGGGTGACGAATGCGCGATGGGAACAATCAAGCGACTAGAAAGGCGGTGTAGGACAGACGACAATGGGACCGAGACAGATGATGGTGAAGTTCGGAAGGTGCTATCACAACAAGGACGTCGACGAGGTCGGGGAGCTACAGGGTGGCGAGATAATAGCGCCACCAAAATGAACGACAATGAGACGAGTAATGTTTCTCCCGTTGCAACGCACGGGCATAGTTGCTAGTTTTTCTCACAAGAAAGGGCAAATCTAATTCTGGATCTGTAATTTGTACATGAAATTAAAATTATTTAAATAATTATTTTTAAGTTCAAATTGTAAACAAAATGATTTATTAAAATACTCTTGACACCTCTATATTCATACATCTTGGGAGTTACCGGTACTTAGTTATAGGAGATTCACAAATTTTGCGGATCTAGAGCTTTACCAAACATTGTCCTAAAGGTGAAGACAACCGATGAAGAAAATGAAGTCGAGCTTACCAAACATTGTCTTAAAGGTGAAGACAACAGATGTAGAAAATGAAGTCGAGCGTGAGAGTAAGAAACTGAGAATCTCTATTGAACAAGATTTTGTGTTACATATGCAAGTATGCAACTTTTATTTTTTTTCTGAGTATGCCGTTTTGATTGTGTATACTCCAAAAATGACACTATGAACACGCAATTGCGCAAGTATTCGTCTCGAGCTATCACGTAAGCACCCTTTCTATACAGCTTTGCATGTCCATCCATACATGTAAACATATTTCTCATCTTACCATTTTATCTCTCTTTATCTCTTTCAACATCGAAATCTTTAGTGTGTTTGTTGCTATCTCGGTCTCTCCCCACATAGGGTCTCCACTGCTTTGTGGTGTCACACTAACATGGTATGGAATAATTTTGTGTGATCAAATCACAATGCTTATTAATTGTTGTGATGCTTGTTTCAATTGTATCGGAGAATCAAATTAGATCGATTATTTATTACAATCTAATGGAGTTAGTGGTTGTGATTTACTACCTCTGTTCGCATATAGTTGACGTCTCCGACCATGGATTTGCACTAGAAGCAGGCAATTTTTTTGTCGGGAACATCATATAAAGAAAAATAGAGGGATACCTACAAATTGAAAAATGCATGCATTTTGACACACTAAAATATGTAGTTGGAGGCTCAGTGTAAGCAGAAAAAGTTGCACATTATTAATCACTTTTCAAAGGTTATTGTTATGTATTGCACGCTTATACTGTGAATTTTCGTACACTCCATAATTAGAGTGCTTTTAGACTTTCTTTTTTTTAGGAAGTTTTTAGACTTTCTTGGGCAAGGCATGGCCATATCTAACTTAATGCATCAATGTGATGTTTCGTGTGTTTGAGTGATTTACAATATAATTCCAACTTTACTGTTGATATATATCACATGCCACATATATAAACTATTAACATGCACAACCTTAAAAACGCAACAATGTTGATATAAAAAAATGATTAACAGTCATTAGCAAAATATTTATCACGTAGGTAGTCTAGGCAACACACGGAGTACCAACTAGTTGCTATTTACGTCTACTCGAACTAGATGCATGTAGGTGTTCAATATCTACTTCACATAAACCTTTTGTTTCTATATTGGTAAATACCATACCAAGCACCATTTTCTAACGAAGATAATTTTGGCAGGGGCACCGAGCTCGCCTTCTAAATACTCGTTCGGTTCCGAATTACTTGCCACTGTTGACTTTTGATCATAACATTTGGTCATTTGTTTTATAAAAAAATTATGTGTACAATATTTGTTTTGTTCGTGATTTACTTAATCATCAAAAATATTTTAAGTATAACATAGCATCTTGTATTGCACTATTTTTTTTAATAAGACGAATGGTCAAATGTTGTAATCAAAAGTCAATAGTAACAAGTAATTTGAAACAGAGGAGTAATTTACAATTTGGAATGTAGGGAGTATGTCAATTCAATTCTATAGCAGTTTTTGCACTCACAACCCTTCCCCTCGATGTTGCCCCACTCCTCCGACCCCCTTTTACGTCGCCATCCCTGTGCGGGGGCAGCACTACCAACCGCTGATGAGCCCTCATATGGAGCTCTCATATCTTCCTCCACCCATTGTGCTACATATCTAAGAATTCATAAGTTGAGCACTGACTATTGCTAGAATTAGCACCACCGACCTTTCATAAGAATAACGGACCAAGATAAATCTACCTTTATGCATTTTTCAAATTGGTTCTCAGAAATTATCAAATCTTTTCTTGTTGTTTATGTTTCTTGGCCTCTGGTTCTACGGAGTTACTGCAGTCTTTTCGCTATTCCCCGCATTTGTAGGATGACATGCTCACGAAAATTCCATGTCTTATTCCGGTGTACAGTAAATGATAGGCTTGAATGGAAGTTTATGATAAGAGAGCAAAGTTATTTTTCGCTCAAGAGCAATTTAAATACAACTAACGGAAATGACAACTAATTTAATGCTCAAGAGCATGAAAATTTGAAGTAGTATCACGGGAAGTGAAGAATGTGAATAATAATAACAACAGTAACAATAATGAGATAAATTGATATATTTCAAGTGGGAATTCTGTCCAACCAGAATGACGGTAGTGTGACTCGTCGTGAGTCGTGACCGAGCCCAAGCCCACCCTCCACGGCTCCACCTCGGCACCAACCCGAGCCGCGTCTGCCACCGACCCGGCCAACCTTCGCTCACTCCCCACGCGCACCCCCCCGATCCACCGCCGCGGCCGCGATGAGCACCGCCTCCGGCGACGGCGCGGACGCCGGCGGCGACGGGGCCTCCTCCGCCGTGGCGGCGCCCGCTGGGAGGCGGATCCCGCCGGCCTCCTCCATGCCGTGGGTCCGCAATCTCCGCCGCTTCGTCGGCTCGGGCGCCGGCCTCGGATCCGAGGCCCTCATGGGTTAGTGCCTCTCGCTTATGCTCCCCCCTCAGCTGCTGCGCTAGGCTTGGTCGGAGGCTCGGAGCTGCGCGCGCTTCGGGTTCGAGGTGATGATAGGACTAGGGTTTACATGCCTCCGGTTTAAAATGTGTACGGTATGAAGGAGATTACTGGGTGGCGTTTCTGCGACGTGGATGTGATCTATGTGAAATGGTGCTTTTATCAAGAGGTAGTGATGGGATGGGAAGGAGATATGTCTTGGACAGAACCGTCTGAGCTTGTGCCTATGCTCATGACTTGATAATTTAACCGATTGCTTAGCCTCAGGATAGTGGCCAGTTTGTGCCAGCAGTTCTCTGTTAGAACTGGAATATAGGTCTCTGTATAATAATATAATACATTAGTTGCATGTAGTTCTTTACTCGTGGTCTCTCCTTGGAAACAAGTCCAAAATGAAAATGCTAGACTACAGTGGTTGCTTTGTTAATGCTCATGACTTCTTTTCAACGTATTCAGAACTGGAAACAAAAAGGATATTGCTGGAGATCTTCAAGGAGCGGCAGCGAAAGAGTGCTGAAGCTGGTTCCATCCCAAGTTTTTACAAGAAGGTGACAATTCAGTTTCATCAATGGCCTAGGACCATTCTAGTTTTTTTTTAATACTCGTAAGATCAAATTTGCAGTGTAACTTAGAATATGGCATTAACAGCTCTAGCTGCTTGTCATTGACGGAGATCGTTATAGCGCTCTCTTCCCTTGTTGTACTCTTCAAGATAAAATTGTGGTGTAACTTAAAATACAGCATTTACAGCTCTAGCTGCGTGCATCGAGGATAGTGGTTACTTTTTGGATGGTCTGAGCAGTTCCCTCTGTCTTGATTCTGTAATCCAGCAAACTAGATGTGGCCTGTGGATACTGAACTGATTTTCTATTTTTACCCAGAAACCTGAAGAAGGATCTATTAGCTCTAGAGTTCAGAGGTTGGCCAAGTACAGGTTTCTAAAGGTGACATTCAACCATTCTTTTGTTTTGGAGAGATGCCATGTGTTTGTTTGGAAGCTTTATTTCGTTGGCATTTTCCTTCTCACAACTTATGCCTTATGGGAGCCATTCAAAACCAATTACAGAAACAATCAGAACTTCTGTTGAATGCTGATGATCTTGATGCCATGTGGGTTTGTCTAAGAGAAAATTGTGTTATTGATGATGCCACTGGTGCTGAAAAGGTAATATTCTTTTCTGATGCGAGCATTTGCACACCACATCCACTCGGAAAGTGTCAGTTCTTGTTGCATTGTTGCATGTGTGATCTCCATTTATGTTTCTTTAGCTGTTTATGTGGCACTGCTTTGGTATCATCTTGCTTATTTTTTCTGGAATACTGCAGATGAATTATGAAGATTTCTGCCATATTGCTACAGTCTGCACGGAGCAGATTGGTCAGAAATGCAAACGTTTCTTCAGCCCTTCAAACTTCATGAAGTTTGAGAAGGATGATTCTGGGAGGATTGCCATCCTACCATTTTATCTGTATGTTATGCGTACGGTAAGCTATTTCCAAAAGTTTTGTCCCATGTGCTCCCTTCTGTTCTCTAAATCTAATAGATTGTGGGTTGGTTGGAACTCACATTGTTAGCGTTTCTGTTATATATTCTGATCTGAAGTTTCTTGGCCAATCAGTTATTCTGCTTCATTACTTATAACATCCTGTTTAAATAAATTGTCTGGCACCTTAGAATCTTACTTTGCAAATTATTATGGTATCTCCCATCAATTTGTCATTTCCTGCTGGTGTTTCTGCAGGTTTCTCTTACTCAAGCAAGAATTGATATGAGTGAACTGGATGAAGATTCTGATGGTTTCCTTCAGCCTCATGTATGGACACTCCAGCACATGTTGATGCTAAACACCTTAGAAGATTTTTTCACGCCTTAATTATTTTCATAGGAAACAGAAGCATATATATGAAGACTCACTTAGTTATTTTTCATAGGAAATGGAAGCATATATAAGAGGGCTCATCCCCAATTTGGCACAATTGCGTGACATGCCCACCCAATTTGTTCAAATGTACTGCCGCATAGCTGCACGCAAGTTCTTTTTCTTCTGTGATCCACACAGACGAGGTATGAAAAAAAGAACTTGATTTATACAGTTGATTTGTATCCAAAGCAGCATTACTAGTTTGATTTCCTATGCCATAATATACCATTTGTTCTTGCAGGGAAAGCATGTATAAAGAAAGTTTTGCTGAGTAATTGTCTGCAGGAGCTAATGGAACTACATCAGGTAAATTTTTTAATGTATTATTGCACTGTTCAATGTGGTGAACTTAACTTGAGCATCTTGTATTTCCTAGTTTAATTTTGCTGCATAATTCACATTATTTTTGTGATTTGCGTACTCTGATGGCTGATTCCCATCTGATATTTCCAGGAGAGCGAAGAAGAGGTAACTGACACTGAACAGGCAGAAAATTGGTTTTCCTTGACTTCAGCCCAGCGCATATGTGGTACGCCAACTGGAATTCTCATAAATACTTATACTTATCCCCACCCTCCACCCACCCAAACGCACACAGAAAGAGTTGCACTGGAAGAATATTTTTGCCTAGACACAATGGATATCTGTGTTTGATTTTTACCTTATGTTTGTCCAGATATGTTTCTTGCACTGGATAAAGATCAAAATGGTACACTGAGCAAACAAGAGCTCAAGGAATACGCAGATGGCACATTGACCGAGATTTTCATTGAAAGAGGTTAAAATCTGCCACTGTACTTATGAATTTTTGTTACGGTTGCCTAAAACTCATATATTTAGGCATTGATCATGAACTGCTTTTAAAAATTTATTTATGAATACATAACAATGATGTGGTTGTGCTTTTCAGTTTTTGATGAGCATGTACGCCGGAGCAAAGTTGGAGGTGGAAACAGTCGCGAGATGGACTTTGAAAGCTTTCTTGATTTTGTTTTGGCTCTAGAAAACAAAGATACCGCTGAAGGCTTGACATATTTGTTTAGATGCCTTGATCTTAATGGAAGGGGGTTCCTCACAACTGCAGATATCCACAGTCTGTTTAGGTATGTATGGACCAACACTGTTTGGTGTTATTTCATTCTTATGACAGCTGTGCTCTGATGATAGACATGCTTGTTCAGTTTGAACCTTGTGGCTGCCATTCTGACCAATTTGATTGTCTTGATTCTTGAAAGCAATGCAAAACTTGCTTCTATTTGATGATTTTTTTTTTCAATTTTTGTGAGAAACTGCCCTGCCTACAAGTAACAGGGGAACCTCAATTAGGTGAAAAGAATAGACTCTTAAACTACACATGTTTGGCTTGAAACTTGCAACAGAATTGATTCAGTTGCACTACCTATTTGTGTTATTCCAAGCTGCATAGATTCATCTCATCATTATGTTGCTGCATGTTAATTAAAACAAAATTGAATTTTGTGTTCAAGGGCACTGTGAAGTTAAAAGATTGAGCTCTATTTAAATCTTATTTGAGAAGCACCTGTCTTCTGGAAGAAAAGAAAGGAGGCTGTTAAAGTTAACATTCCTGCCTGATACAATCTTCCTAGATTTAATCTGTCATTTTTGCGCTCGCTGAACTTTTAGATCGTTCTGCTAGCCTTAACAAGCAGGACATCAGTTACTTCAATAGTTAATTTCTTAACCACCATACCCTTCTGCACCCACAAAGGCTTTATCTAGTTTGTTGTACTCACTGATTACACTGTTGTTACTTGATAGGCTTGCATGTAGTGCTGTAAATTCTAATAACCCCTCTGTTTTTCAAAGGTGTAGGTCATTTTGACTTTTCTAGGTACATAGATTTTGCTATGTATGCAGACATAACCCTATATTTAGATGCATAGCAAAATCTATGTGGCTAGAAAAGCTAAAACGACCTACATTTTTGGAAAGGAAGGAGTACAATACGATGCTAGTTGAGTCTTTTGTATTGAACTTGGTCTTTGATCCTATTGTGTTATTCCCTCGTGAGATCAGTATGTTGTGTTTAGCTTCTCATGCAACTTTGTTCATGTTCCCAGAGATGTACACCATAAATGGATCGAGGGTGGGAACTATGAACTTTGCATTGAGGACGTGAGGGATGAAATCTGGGACATGGTGAAGCCGGCAGATCCTCTCAGGATCTCGCTATCAGATCTGCTTTCTTGTAAACAAGGTGGTACTATTGCCAGCATGCTTATAGACGTGCGCGGCTTCTGGGCCCACGACAACAGGGAGAATCTTCTCCAGGAAGAGGAAGAGCAAGTGGAAGAGGCATGAGTTTCTCTCCAGATGCCAAGTAAATCCTATCTGCTGCCTCGTAGTCACCAAGTTCTTGCAACTGCGATGTATCAGTTACTGTAAGTCTGTAACCTTGATAGTGTAGTGGATCAATTGCTACCAGTTCCCCGTAACTTGTTGTAACTGTTGTGTAGCTGTTTTTGAAACGTGTCGAGGCTAGTCTGTTTGGCCGTATTGACATGTACCTGGACGGCCTGATTGTATGTACATCTAAGCGTACAATTTTTTATTTCGTGTCGCGCATGTAAGCCTATAACTATAAGTAATACGTTGTGTGTTGCGCATGTAAGCCTATAACTATAAGTAATACTACGTTGTATTTATGTTCGTACAACTTTTGCGTTGTTACCTCGCAGAAGCTCCGGTTGATGAATGGTAAAGCCTCTGTTTAACCCGTGTGATCAAGAGAGCTCAACCTTCTTTATCCCAGTGTCCTGTTTGGCCGTTTCCTTACGCTTTTCACAGAATGCAACATGCATCGCTAGTATTTTTCTAAGAATTGCCACATTTTTTTTGAGGATTGCCCCCTTTTTTTCTTTCCTTTTCCCTTTTCTTTTGAGCAAGCAAGTTAGGAAAAAGAGATATGTTGGGCCTAAATGGGCCATACGAGCAAGACGACGACAGACGGCGACGGCTCTCACTCAGTAGTCAGTACTACCCGGATCAGCAAAATCAAACCAACCAAACAAAAAAGTCCCCGCACGAGCTCCGATTTCAAATTCCCCCGGCAGAGCTCGCCGCCGGAGATGGAGGCGGCGCGGGAGTCCATGGCAGCGCTCCTCGACGCCGGCCTCTTCGCCTCCGCCCAAACTCTGGTCCGCGCCGCGATCCCTGCCTCCCCCCACCCCCGCCCCTTCCGTCCGCCCCGCGCTCGAATCTCTAGGGTTTTACCCTCGAATCAGTTGTGACTCCCGCGCGCGGCCACGCGCACGGGGTTCGGGCCCAAAATGTTCACCCCCACCTTGGTTTTCGCACCGCGCGGGACCGCGTTGCCTGTGCGCTATGAGCGAGGCTGCTTCGGGTAATGAAGCGAGGTTTTGCAGCTGTAACTGATTGCTCTTTTCCTTCGCTTGCACAGGGGTGTTTCCTTGTGTCGTCTGCGGGCCCGAGCAACGATGCTGGCATGTCCATGAAGGTGGAAAGCCTGGTAAGCTTCGTTGAGCAGCGGCAGCTCATCAAGTGCTGCTGTACCGTGCATGCTGCTGTCACATTGTGGGAACATAAAGTTTCAATTTGTTTCTGGACTGTTTGTGTGCAAGAAAGCGCATGGATTGTCTTGCATACTTGGCATTTTGCTATGCTGATTCCGTTGCCTACATGACCCAAGTTCTTCTTTTAAGGCTGATGTGCTTTGTTGGTGTATCACAGGTGCTCCATGGTGATGCTTTGTATGGAGAGAAAGAGTTCCGCAGGGCACTGGTAATGTTTCCAAAAAGCTTCTGGTTAACTTACAACTCGTTGCTGCATTAAACATAATGAGTTGCTGAAATCTTAGTTTCTAATTGAGTAATTTCCCTTTCCTCCATGGTAGAATGCGTACAAGCAATCTATGCAATATAGCAGAAGTGTCCCTAGGCAAACAACAAGTAGCATCAGAAGCTCAGTGTCCGCCACAGGCCGGTCACCTTCGCCAAATTCTTCGAATCTCTTATCATTCAATGAAAACGAGGTGTGAATTACTGAACATGACATGTCATCATCTTCACATCGATATTTCTTTCTTTCTTTCTTTTTTGTCATGTGTAGCAAGCATCTCATTCAGTTTTGCTGTGGTGTTGCAGGTGAAGTTCAAGATTGCCCTTTGCCATTCTGCTCTATGTGAGCACCGTGAAGCACTGCAAGAGGTTCCTTGTTTTTTCTTTGATATACTTATTTTTTTCAACCTCAAATTGTGTTTTAGAGTACAGATGATGCATTGTATGGCATGCTAACATTGTATGCTCTCTACAGATGGAAGGTATTCCTTCTAAAGTGAGAACGCTGAAAATGAATCTGATGTTAGGGAAGCTTTATCGAATATCAAGAAATAGCCGTTCAGCTGTTGTCTGTTATAAAGAGTGCTTGAGGTATAACATATCCAATAATTTACCTTCTAGGAGGTTGAGTCTCCAATTACATCAACATAAATTACCATGTTGTTCTTGTAGAGCAAGTTCTTTCTAAATTTGGTTACAAAAACCACCCAACTTTCCTGTGCTCACAAGGTTCTGTCTACATCTTCGTACTTATGTGTCAGGCAATGCCCTTATATTTTTGAAGCTATTACAGCTTTGGCAGAAATGGGGCTTTCTCCAAAGGACTTTTCTTTATTGTTTCCACAAGTAAGTGTACATTTCTTTGTTTATAAGCTATGAAAACAAAGCTGTGATGGCAGATTAGTTAAATTTTGCATGTTATAGTCCAGACCTTTTGCGTACTTTATTGTCAGATCTCCTGGTTGCCAATTCTGTGCCCTTCTCCCCCCTTGCATTTTGTATCAAAAGATGTAGACATATCGATTTTTTGAGCAACATCCTGTTGTTACAGCTGCTGAACACTGAAGTTTTCTTCTCATTTTGCACATAAGGTTTACCTTCACAAGATTCCACATACATCACAAAACCATCATCCACCAAACCTTTTTTTATATTGTTCTGTACACATAGTTGATATCGTCTGATGGGTTCCATTTTTGTTCCAACACCAAATATGCAAGCTTTATAGAAAATAATAAACCTCCATAAACTATTAAATAATAACTTGTGCTTAATAAATTTCAGTAATTAGTCATTCAAACCTCTGTTTTTAACTGGAAGCTTGAATTGACTGTTAGTTTCCTTGCAGGCACCAAATAGAGGAGGCAAGCTTCCAAGTGACTTAGATGCACAACGATGGTGGAGTGTAAGTGAACACAGCTGCATCCCTGTAGATATGGCATGCACCAAGTTTACATTTTGGTGGGCCGCTAGTGTTTCTAGGCTCTAGGATATAATTGTATTTTAAACAGAACCTTTGACTCCTGAGCATGAGCATTCACTTTTTTGGAGTTTTATGGATTTCTCCCCAGTCTTGACATGTCGCGAAAAGACAGTTTACAGTGTTTAATCTTTTACATGCTACTCTATCAACTAGACTGTGGACGCTGCTGCCTAGTGTTTGAAGTGTCTAAGTAGCACCCTACTGGCCTGAGTTCGACTCCTTGTGAGAGTGGATTTTCAGGGATGGGTCAAAAAAGCCCCTTGCAACCCTTGCTGTTATCCTGCAGGATGAAGGCATGTCCTGGGCAGCGTAGAGGGAGCCTTCAGGGTCTGTTCTTGGTCCTGAAGCGAGAAAATTCTTTTACTGCTAATACCTTGGGGGAGGTTCCCCTAATTCCGAGTTTTTTCTTCTTCTATTAAGTATCTAGACTTGTGATCGCCCTCTTGTTTTTGGTTTGATTTTCAGTTATCACATTAACTATTGGGCTAAAAACAGCACCTTGCACATGTACATGCCAAACCTGCTAAATCGAAACAGTGTGCAGATGAATTCCTTGTCCTTTTAGCCAGTAGCGAATCTAGGGTTGGGTGGTGGGGGGGGGGGGGGCTCTTCTTCCTCTTCTTCTTCCTTCCTTTTCCTCTTCTTCCTTCTTCCTCCTCAAAATTTCTATGGAAAGTTAGAGGATTTACCATGGGAGCCAGGGTGGTAGGGGGGCCTGGAGCCCCCCCTCACCCACCGCTGGCTCCGACGCTGCTTTTAGCTTCATGTTTGTTGCTGTACTTCTGGCCCTTTTCTGAAGATGCAGATTGCAGAATTTGCCACCATTGATCAAGTGGGATCGCATAACAATATACACGAGTCTTATTGTTGAGTAATTGCTTAAGCTCCTCCCTCTAATCTCCTATTAGCAAAGTCAATGGAGTTGTTAGAACTCCTCAAGTGCCTACTGCCTGGCCATATAGGGCTGCAGGGCAATGAGTAGAAGGGCAAAGCATGCCCTGCTGTATTGTACATAGTATTAGGTAGAAGTACTTTGTAGTTGGTAGAAGCACTCATTCTAGTTTGTACCTAGAGCTGACTTTGGTATGTATAAAGTAGAGAGCAGCAGTAGCTCTCAGCAGTTCAGCAGCACCAAAAGCATTTGTGCACAGGAGTTGGCGTGTGTGTGTGCTGTGCTCTCATTCTCTCCCTCTCTTCTACCTTTGCCTGGGCGATTGGTGAGCTGAGAGCTCACCTGGGCAGTTGCCATTGCCAACACTTATTGTCATACCTAGAGATCATTTTCAGTTCTATCTATATTGAGAATTTATCAATCAACAAATTATATTTCTTCCAGAATAATACTTATTACTACTGTTTTGACTTTAGTCATTTATTATAATTTTCCAGAAACTGTCAACTCATTCAAACATTGTACCTCTTTATTTTTTTCTATATATTGGTTCAGATGATAGTTCACTTAAATCATTGTTTTCATGACAGAGGTATGTTGAGGCGCAGTGTTGCATTGCTTCACATGATTATAAAGGTAATATAATTGTTCTTGTGCAACATTTTATCTGAGGATTTCAACATAAGTGCACAGTTGAATTTGCAGTTCTGGTCAAGAAATACTTCACATTGTTTCTACGAATTTCCATAGCTAGTTTTAGTTTACTTGTATCTGCTGAGCATAAAGTTATAGCTTTAAATGTTGTTTTGCTAAGTCATCATTTTTTTAGCATATTACATTTTTTACATGTATATATTGAACATATAGTTGCAGATTTTAACATGGTTCAGTGATATGTATTAATTTATAGTGGCCACTTTGCTTTTTATAGGTGGCCTTGACATATATCTAGAACTACTGCAACGATTCCCCAATAATGTGCATATCCTGCTGGAAATTGCAAAGGTTTGTCTTTTTTCCACTTTTATATTTTTGTCCTCCTTATATTGTAGACTCGTTAATGTACAAACAAATGGGCATCATCCATCAAGTTCTCTTAGATTTTTCTTAGTTCACATATTCCTTCAAGTTTGCTCTTACATTTATCTTAGCTTATATATTCCTTCAAGTTTGATGCTGTTGTGCTCATTAGTGTCTATAGAACTCATGAAGACCATTGTTCATTTTCAATTTGGTTTGGTGGTTCAAGTGACTTTTCTTCATGTGTTGATCCTTTGAGCTTCTTATCTGAAGGTTGAAGCGATCACAGGCAGGAATGATGAAGCTATAATGAACTTTGAGAAGGTAAATTGAACAAGTACAGACTTACAGGCACCAGTTTTGGATCATGTTGTCAAGTTAAAGTTTCTCAGACCATTTATTGTATTTGCTGGGTTTTGTTTTCAGGCTCGGTTGTATGACCCAAACATTATGACATATATGGATGAGTATGCAATTCTTCTAAAAACAAAATCTGACTACATCAAACTGAACAAGCTGGTACATGATATGCTGCATATTGACCCAGCAAGACCAGAAACATGTATTGCTCTTGCAGCAATGTGGGAAAGTAAAGATGAAAGGAAAGCTTTGACATATGCAGAAAAGGTACATACCTTGTAGCTATGTGTTCTATTTTCGCTCATCTTCCATCTAATTTTCTTACGACATATTTGTTTTCATCAGAGCCTTCGAGTTGATGATAGGCATATAACTGGTTATATTATGAAGGTAATACTGCAAAACCTTGCCTGTGCAAATGGGATTGTATTGTTATGGTAATTCCTCTTGCATTGCAATTTGGAAAGTATAACCATGGTTGGGTGGAATTATACCTCTGTGTGATTGCTGGTTCATTTGGCCTGGGAAGTTCATGTATAGATTTGTGTGCCTGCTACCATCTTCATTTTTTCAGGATCACCATCTTACCTTTTTAGGCACAAGCACATCATTATTTCCCTCATTGGTTTGCCATTGTTTGGATACTGTTCTTTCAAGGGCAATCTGCATCTTTCATTGAACCGGCCAGATTTGGCAGTGACAGACTTCAGAGGAGCTCAAGAATTGAGGGCTGATCTTCGTTCTTATCAAGGTTGGTAGGCTTGGTACCTCTGATATTCAAAATATTTTTTCCTATTGTTAGTCTAAATATAGATATTCTCCCAGGTTTAGTGCGTGCTTATCTAGCACTTGCTAAATGCAAAGATGCATTATTCACTGCTCGTGAGGCAATGAAGGTTATGCATCAATCTGCAAAAGCTCTGAAGCTAGTTGGTGACGTTCATGCAATCAGTTCCAGTGGGAGAGAGAAGGTAATCTTATTTTGCGATGGGTTCTGGAAGCAAGCAGCGCCGGGAACTAGATCGCTGTGTTTAACTAGGCGAACGATGATGCCACTTATATGAGGCACCTCTTTTGCTTTAGGAAAGAATCTGCATTTTGTTACTGATGGCCACTCCACTGATTAGACAACATGTGACATGTAGATCTTTTGCAGTCAAATGCACCTTTGGATGTTGGTCAAGTGTTGCCCAAGAAGGACTGCTATCAGATGTTGCCTCATGTTTTTAATAGTTTCTATGTAATTCCATGTTAGGAACCAATAGATGTGTTCATAGCTATAGCAGTCCTTTTTTTTGTTAAAATATGATAATATCTACCGGTACTTCATATTACATAGGTATCTTCGGACTTCGCCATCATTTTTCATATTCTACCCTGGTGGATTGCTATTAGTTGTTAAGTTGTTAGTCATATACACATATTCATGATTACTGTAGTCAAGGAACTAAGACCACCCGCACTGGGGGGCCTTTAAAACTAACTGGAGGAGGATATGAAGTAAAATGCCCCTGCAGTGGTCTACTCGAGAGGCTACGGGATTTTCCAGAGCCCTCCCGATTCCTTCATTCCTAGCGGGATCCAGGAGCTCTTCCATCGGCGCACATGGTACCTGGCGCGGGGCCCGCACACTCCCCCACTCTCTCGCGCCTGTGCTCGGAGGAGGCGTGCGGCAGAGGAGGTGCGGCCCGGCGAGCTGCTGTTGCTCCGCGCGCCGCCGCTAAAAGCCGCCGCCTTGCTTCTCCCCGGCGCGGACGTCGTCGCTGCCTCCGGGTGCCCGCCGCGAGGGAGCTTGTCACCTTCACGGGGAGCTCCATCGAGCTACTCCTCCTCCGCGGTCGGCGGGACCTCGAGGCGGAGGCGGCCGGCGGGACCTCGAGGGAGGCAGATCCGGCGCCGGTGCGGGCGGGCCATCCGCGCTCGCCACGCCGGCCATGGAGCAGGGGAGGGGGCGGCGCACTGGTGGATGGAGCAGGGGAGGAGAGGTTTGGAGAGGGGGAGGAGGAGCGGGCGGCGCCCTTGCCCCTGCTCCGGTCCCGCCGGCGGCGCCCCTTGCCCCTGCTCCGGTCCCGCCGGCGGCAGTGAGGGGGCGGAGGTCCATGCCGTCCATGGCAGAGGGAGGGGGCGGTGGGAGGAGGGAGGGAAGGAGAGAGAGGGTGGGTGGGTGGGGACTGGGGACCGGCGGGGTGGGATGTACTGCTGACAGGTGGACCCTAGTTAGATAGAGTAGATATACGAAGGAAGATGGGTGCGGGAGAAAGAAGTATAAAGGAGAAAATCTTGTTGATTAGGATATAATATTCCATTTTGAAGGAGGAAATGGAGTATAACGAGTGTGGATGGTCTAATCTGCTTGTGCTTTCCTTTATCAACTAAGTTACTGTGACTTTATTAAAATGGACATTTGGCTCTTTCCGAATGGCAATTTTCTGCTATCCCTCAATGATGGGTCAAGTAGTACTGATATAAATAACAATATACCATTGCATCACTTGCAGGCAAGAAAGTTCTATGAATCTGCCATTCGTCTTGAACCTGGATTTCTCGGAGCTGCATTGGCTCTGGCTGATCTGCATGTTGCGGAAGGACGTAATAGGGAGGCTGTTATGCTACTTGAAAAATATCTACGACAATGGGCAGATGATTCTCTACACATCAAGCTGGCTCAAGTATTTGCAGCAACAAATATGCTTTCTGATGCACTTTCCCATTATCAAGGCGCATTAAGGTGTGCTTTTCTTGGAGATTTGAAATAATATTTCTGCAATAGCACTCGTCTATTACCCCCACCCCCTCCCCTCTTCACTATTCATTTGAATCCTGAAGACCTGGCCACATGAGTAGTCAAGATTTTGTTCGTGAATATGTGTGAGTAAATATGAATCTGTACAGCTACGGCTTCAGTGATAGTTCCTAGAGTTGGGTTTGCATGCCATCCAATGAAAAATATAAATAATGGTGAAACTCGACTCTTGATGTTAGTACCATGGTTTAGCTGTGGCTGGCTTGGTAGCCTAGCCAGGGTGGGATTTGTATTTTCAAGTTTCATCTAGTTTGCAAACAACTGAAACAACTACCTTCCATCATTACCCTGCAATGCCAAACTGCACGCCTGCATATGAAAAGCTAAGCATGTGTGATTTGTAATTTATGTACGTGTTCCGATAGGTTCAGTTCACGTGTACTTGATCCAGCTGTCACCACTGGTAGCTGTAAGGGAGCTCCAGCTGCAGTTACTGACTGGTGGGAAGTAGTTGATTTCGGTTTCTAACCTGTGCATACTCCACTTGGCATTTCAGGATAAACCCACAAAATGAAGCTGCAAAGAAAGGATTGGAGCGCTTGGAGAAACAAATGAAGGTCTGCAGTTTCAGAACCATATATATCACGCTGACTAGCTACCCCAATGTTCAGTTATTTCGTTTCTGCCTCGTTTACTCTGTTTCTGAATTGAATTCTTATGTGCAGGGAGTAGACCCAGATGCACCAGAAGAGGATGAAGACAACGAGGCCGATGACATCGACGCTGACCAAGATGAAACTGAACTGCTATAGAGAAACCCTGTGAACTCACCATGGCAACTCGTGCCTCCAAAGAGCAACGTCTGGTTGCACAAGCCTCATCAGTCAACAGGCACAGCAACTGGACCCATGATTATGCAACTTTTAGAATAGGAGGTGCAGGTTCCAGAACCGGCTTTGCTGTGCCGTTTGTTTATAGCCAATTTTCGTGGTAAAAATGAACGGGTACGGCACGATGAAGGCTGTAATCTAGTAGCGTAGGGCAATGAAAGTGCAGTACGGTTGAAACGTGGATTGTCTTTGGACGCCTAAGATCTGAGTTCGAACAGTTCATTGCAGGAACATCTGATGTGAGAATGTTGGAAATCTAATGCGGGTCCAGGCTGTACACGTCAAAGTTTTGAAATAGAATCTGTGCTGCATTCTCTCTTCATACACGTTCTCCTGTTGTGCATCCTCAATTTCTCCTCATGACTTCATGGATTGCTCTGCCAGTTTACCTTGACCTCAATATCTGGTAGTAGTGGACAAAAAGGACATACAAGCAACAAGGAAATGAGAATTCAGAACTCATGTGCAATCTTTATTAGGTGAATAGAAAGGCGCACAATGGCAAATCAACGCCTTTATTTGTAGCACATGATATATAAAGTGTCAAAATATTTTCTGATGACCAAAATGGGTACATAACCACGCACACAGGTATATTATCAAATATTGCAACTGCCGAAGGAGACTCCTCCATGTTCTGTGCACGCGGCAGTCACAACAAAACCTGAGTGTACAATCATCCTAGTTCTTCTTTGGGTACTCTCTAGCACCGAATATGGTTGATCCTACTCTTACATTTGTGCTGCCCATTTCAATCTGTAGACAACACCGAAACAGTCAATATTGTTAGGAATGCAGCTACGGCTTATCACGTCTCCTCTGTTCTCAATATTTTCTTACCGCTTGCTCGAAATCAGCAGACATGCCCATCGACAACTCGCACTGCTCTTCGGGTATGCCAAGCTCCTTGCAAACCTCTTTCCGGCAATCAGCCAGTGTCTATGAATTTAACAAATCACGTGCATGTTAGCATCCTGGCAGGCCAGCCACTCCAGATAAATTGTATCCCAGGGTATATATTACCTTGAAATTCTCTGGAGTTGAGGAGTAATCAAGCATCCCGATTGTCATCAAGCCAGAAAACACAAGGTTCGGGCAGTTCAATTTGACATGCTTAGCCAATTCCACACATCCTGACGGATCCACCCCGAATTTTGCTGCAAAACAGACAAAAAGTTTCAGATTTGTACATAATCAAGGGACAGGACAACTGTACTGTCATATATCAAACTTAGTACCACTTCCAAACAATTATCCAAGACTAGAACCTGGAAACAATGAGGAATACAGGTTTCGACATTCAGAAAATTCAACCATAACATCCCCAAACAGAATACTTTTCAGGCTCCAGAGATTGCAGACATTAGAGAAAAGGCTCAGAATTGTATTGAAAAAGGAAACTGGAGTACTCACATTCCTCTCCACTAGTGTTGACTTGGACCAAAACCTTAAGGGGTTTTCTCCCCAAGTCAGCTACCACACGATCAAGACGGCTAGCAATCTGAAAGAATGAACATTACACTTATTCTGGTTACAGGTGCAGTATCAAAAGAATACCAAAATCTATCGCAAATTCGCAATGAATAACTGTAACACCATCTAGTGTTTTTAGGTCCTAAATACATGATGTAATAAAATCTTGCTCGGTTATTTTTGAAAAACACAAAGTCTGTAAAAACATGATTGAGCATACATTATGAATGGCCAAATCTCACTAGAAATGACAATTCCTACTGGGACGAAGATAAGCATGAAGACTGAAAATTGAAAAATGTCGTTTTCCCTTTTTCTTGACTCAGCAAAGGATACCCTCTTAATAGAATTTCTCAAACATATCCTCTTAATAGAATTCTAGAAAGAAACCAAAATGAGTGGACTGCTGATGAGTAAATGCCTCAAATGTGAATGTACAATGAAACCAGAAAGAAATGAAGCTGATGATACATAAGGAAAAGTAGATTGACCACATACCTTCTGGTCATCTACACTCTCAACCATACCAAGATTTGGCACGCCAGCTAAAGGTTAAAGAAACACGAAAAGAAATGTAAGCTTGGACCAGAAGGCATAAGACATTCAACGTATGTATAGAATAACTATTTTGTTAAATATAGGTAATAGTGTGCGGTATAAGTAAAATAACTATCTAGGTAACTGAAAATTGAGCAACTGGGAGTTCAGATTGAGACCAACACAAACAAGAAAACAGATGCTCCTCGGTTCTCTTTGTTATTCTAGGATGCACCTACAGTAAGTATTTTCACACGAACATTGAAAATGTGATTTAGTAGACTAGACATTAAGTGTAATTCGATAGTGTCACTATTGTTGTATTTTGAATGAGTTCTAACATATAACCAGAAAAAGAATTATCGAAGGTGTCCATAGAACATATCTATGTCCTAAATGACATGTAAGAAATATCAGACAGTAGTACAAACCTAGTAGGGCTTTGGCTTTGTTGCTTTGCAAGTTCCCAATGAAGTGCCACTCGATATCCTCAGGAAGCTGTAACAAGAAGAACACTTGTTTAGACCGTTACATGTGCCATTCACTGCAAGGACTAGGATGCATGCGGAGTGAAAATTCCCGAGTCATGAAAACTTTTAGCTGTAGATGCTGGAACCATTGAAACTTGAAAAAATTCGGCAAAGATAACAAAAAATCGTCAACTTTTCAGTGGCTAATTGATAATATGACTAAATCTTTTGCACTTTATTGTTTTAAAATTAAAAAAGGTAAAAATAAGGAAGTGGTTGACCAAATGATGTCCAACAAGATACCTGAAGTTTATACCCTCTGGTGCGGATATATCATCTTATATTAAATGGTGATTGATTTTCACAGCAAATTGTGAGTAGTGCCACCATACTAGCAAAGATGTATTTGAATACCAACAAAGCTTGTAAATACTTTCCAGGATCAAACAAGGAAAAATAAATAGATATTTGGATATGCCTACAGACATATGTTCCATTGCATTGTTCAAATGTATTCCGAAATGACACCTTAGCAAACTCAAATTATAGCCATGCCAAATTACCTATTCCTCAGCACAAGCTACAACTGTAAAGATAAAAACTCTTTGATACCCACGCGACTAGTGCAGAACCACCAAAAATGCACAAAGTCAAATTTTCGACGAGTGGAATTAGCGAGCTGCTGTATCTAATTCCAGGTTCCAATAAGCAATTCACTGTTCTACCAGGACTATCTCCTAGTCTCCTACGGATGTTGATCTCCATGATGCAGTTACGGGGACTCAGCGCCATGCTTAATCAACAAGCTCCTAGCTCGGATTCAGCGTTCCAATTGGCAATTCGCATAGCGAGGTGACCAAAGAAACCATTTTGTTGTTGTGACTCATAAGCAACCGAGGGGTAGTTTTTTTTTAATGGAACAACCGAGGGATAGTAGAGAGGGCAATCCAACCTGAGGCGCCTTGTCGATGAGCTCCTGCACATAGTTCTCGCCGAAGCAGCGGTGGCCCGCGTCGTAGACGCCGCGGATGACGGGCACCGGCTTGGTCTTGCTGACCGCCACCACGCGCACGGACCCCGGCGCGCGCCCCGCCCGCGCCGCCGCCTGCTGCGCGCGCGACAGCACAGAGCGCAGCGCCGCCGCCGCGCCCTCCGCCGCGGCCACTGACGCCATCTCCGCCCCCGACGATCCGGCCTCCGCCGCCGACGCCACCGCCGCCGCGAGGGGTTGGTAGTGGCCTGGAGGGAGCCGCTCTCTGATTCCTCTGTCAGTCTGTCTTGGCAAGTTCGAGCCTTCGAGGACTCGGGTGGAATGATTTCCGGCTCTTTTTCGACCTTTTTTTCCTCCAGGCTCCAGAAATGCTCGTGGCTGGAAATAGTTCAAATTCTAGACGGATTTTAAACTAGCTCAAATCCTCTTGGTCCATGTAAAACTCCATTCCTCTACAGAACCACGTTTCCAGCTGTCTAGCGAACTTTGCCAGCAATCTACCACTCTCAATCGCATATCAGCATATGTATAGTTCATGTCATGTTTGGAATTTTTGTTGTGATATACCAATATACGAGGGTTCGGCCAGTTTGTCTTCAACATCAAAGGAGAGAAGGATTTAGACATACATGGTCTTTATGTTATAAAGTAAATATTTTGAAAGCTATCGGTAGTCATATTTCGAAGTTAGACTTAAAATCAGGCAACAGCGTCATTCATTTAAATATGACGCAAATGTGTCTGGTGTGATGGGCCGTGAGATTCCAAAAGGGAAAAAACTTTCCTTGTTGCATCATGCTAGCATTTGTTTACTATCCGGTCTCCGAGGATTTATAAATGCAAACTGAACCCCCAAGCAAAAATTCAGCATTCTGTCAACATTGGGAAAGAAAGAAAAAAAACTTCAACATTCAGCACACAAGGAAAAAAAAAACTGTACGCACTATCTATATTATGACTCGTTCACTTATCTTGAATACAAGTGTATCCGTAGAATCTAAATGCGGTGCGGAGACCGACTCCTACCACAACTATTACAATAGTTCAGAATCTAACTAAAACACAAAGGGCGAAAAATGAGAAGGGGAAAAAAGGAGGAACAAAAACTGAGATGTTGCCAAGTGGCAAACCTAACTAAAGCTCAGCAGAACCAAAACTGTGGCTCAGACATGGAGCTTACTTAAGTTCAGAGCTCGCTGTTCGGGGCTCTTTCTCCATTATTCGTATTCCTGGGAGTTTGTGGGTCACCTCTAGCTGGGTCCAAGCAGTTCTGGGCAATGGGTCGTACTCGAGCTGCTCCACCAGGTGTATTCACCGCATTCGGCCGAGCTGAACACACTGGAACTGCAGTTCTGACTGTGACAGAGGCAGCCAGCCAAGGATGTCGCTGCTGGTATACTGAAAGTGGTGAGTTTACAGGAATTGCTGTTCCAGATCTGGGCGCAGCTGGTGAGCGGGAAGACCACAATTCTGGTAACGAAGGCCGACTCATTTGAGAGGGATCATCATGCTGAACAGAGCTAGTATAATGCTTTCGCTGGATAGAACCATGGGCTGGAATCGAAGGGTTAACCCAAGATGGCGACGACTTTGGCTGTTGTCCTTGTGACTTATTTGGCTCTGCATGCTTACTGCCCAAAGTTTCTTTTTCTTCATTTGGATCCTGCTTCTGTAAAGATGGATGTGCCACGGAGCTTGAGACACTGCGAGGACCAGTATGTTCTACCTCAGGGGAAGCACTAGTCTCAGTACAGTTTTCTTGCCCTTGAAACTTGTGCTGATCCCCGTATTGGGAGAAGACAGGAGCATCAGAAAACTCGACTGTTTCAGCATGATCTTGCCTTCTCTCATGAATGCTGAGAACAGTAGCTGGCAAAGGACTTCTTGGCACATAGGTGACAGGGTAAGGCGAGAAGTACCTTGGGAGGCCAGGAGCAGCTTCAGGAAAACATGGAAGAAGACCTACTCCATCTTGGCAGGCCGTTGTGGCAAATTGCCCTCGAGGTGAAGTGTACATGGAGAGCAAAGCTGCTGGTGGTGGGAACCTCGTATTCAGAGTTGGTACCATTGGAAAACGAGGTGCTGGTTGTGTTGCTTGCACCCGGTGCCACATGTGGTACATTGCTTGCTCCGGTGGAACACTAGGATAAGCCTGGTTTGGTAAATGTGATCTGTATGATGACGGATTTGGTTTAGCATAAGATCTTCGTGATGATGGACGGTTATTGCTTTGCTGTTTTTCCTTTTGATGTAGCATCTTGCCGCCAATTGCCAGGTTCAAGCTTGCAAGAGTACGAGTAACTATGGCCTGCTCGTGCTCCTCATCATCCTGATCAGATGGACATGATGAGGACGACGGCTCACCTACCCGGGGCACTGTTAGGAACAAGAAATTTAATAGTCAGCAAACATATTAAATTACAATAAATAAGAAATTTCTCTGTGCATCATTATGGATAGCAGATATGATGATTTTGTAAAAAATGCGATGAGTTTTTCTTGTGTTCTTGCATTCAAGAACAGCTTACCAAAGTTGTGCCCAAAAAGAATGAAATGGAAGGCACGACCGATGCATGAAAATCATGCATCAACGAACTGGAGCTGGTAAAGGTACTCACGTTGCTTTAGTTCAGACCAGGCAGCCATTGCAGCATTTTTTTGAGCTTGCTTCTTGGTCTTGCCAGGATTGCCAGTGAATGTCTTTCCTGCCAACTCCACTGTGCATGTGAACACAGGTGTGTGACCTGGCCCTGATCTAATAGTAGTGTACACTGGAAGTTTTAAACCAGCTCGATGAGCAGTCTCCTGAAGTAGATTCTTGTATATCCCGGTTTCATCCTGTGGAGCAAACAGTGTTAGCACCACGACTTCAACAGCATTCCTCAAGAGGATACACAGCGACCCACAAAAAATTTAAAAACCACTAGCAAAAACAAATTTTCACCATGTTTGCAGATTAAATCTTTGCATCCCCCCCCCCCCCCTCTAATTTGCTATAAGAGAAAGACAATCAGGGGCGAAGCCGCATCGTGGCTACAAAAATTTTAAAAACCACTAGTAAAAACAAATTTTCACCATGTTTGCATATTAATCTTCACAGAAAGGCACCTCCCTCTAATTTGCTCTAGCTTCGCCCCTGGTTGCACACGTGCCCATTACAATTGAATTGTAAAGTAGGGAACATATTGGGTAGCAGTAAGCACATAGGTAATCTAACCCCCAATCTAAATACTGAAATCAAGATGGCATCAATGAAATAACTATTGGGGAAAAAGTTCACAAACTTGCTGCCTTGAAATTTCAACCACTTGATGGGAGAAAATTTTGTCTAATTACCAATCCAAATACTGAAATGCAGACGACATCAATGACAAAACTATTGACAATTGATGCATATGCAGAGAAAATATATCACAAACATGCCACCTTGAAATTTCAACCACTTGAATTGTACTTGCTGCAAAATCAGGCAATGGGATGGGACAACTAGCAAGTCAACATCACCCATCATAAAAGAATTGCACCTTCCCAACCAATCATAATAAATAACAACTCCCAATTTGACTTATTGCAGTAGGAATTGTCAACAATAGTGAACTGTTAATACTTAATATACTCTGCACTGGGATTTGGCACTGTCTGACACAGATCCGCAAACCAGATGAAATTGATTGTTCTTTGACTAGAGGAAAAGGCTGGCTTACAACTCACATCCATGACACTTCACAAATGTCCATTGGCAATACAAATAGTTAAAATTTTGCAATCCTGTTTATGGAATATATCAAGGCTGACATACTAGTATTCAGCGAGTTTTAACTTTACATGAAAAGATAAACTAATAGAAGAACGCAAGACACGGAGATGGTATGTAGCAATTCTAATCTAGAGTGCTGAGTGATAAAATATTTAGCCTATGCCAAGAACACTCATCAGCTTGACATGATTTCTAGCATGGACAATAATTCTACATGACTGCAATGTTCATTTGAATTTATCCATCTTCTGCCTTAGAACCGACAAAGAAAGCCAGCTGAAATGCATAGTAAAAGATAGATTGCAACAAGGGCTGGGTGCCTAGCCCTTCTCAATCATATAGTACTGCACTACAGGTAACCTGCAGAAACATGATTTCCCAAAATCAAGATCTAAAAATCTTTGATTTCCACCTCCAGTGATGAGAAGAGTGAATGAAACAGAATCTCTAGGATGATTATGTGGTTCTGTGATGATTATGCATGTGGTAGCTAGTGATTGATAAGCCAGCAAAGATGCAAGTTGAGATCATCTGCATGCTACTAAACTTTGGTAGCAAACAAGCAAGGTCACAGTAAGATCCAAGGTGAGCATTCTTCTAAGCAAGAAACCAGAAAAAAAAATCTTCTAAGCAAGGATTTGCAAAAGGAGATTGCCCATAGAAGCGACACACAGATTTCCATAATTTACTTAAATGGAGGATAGGTTTCCAGAGGCATCAACAAAACTAACCAGAACTTTAGAGGCCAGAGTCGATGAAGGCCCCCTCTTTGATAACTCATTGAGCGCTACTTCAGCCGCCGCATGCTCTGCCTGCCGCAAAGTAGAACAAAATACTGGGCTCTCAAACATCTCTCCATTGAAATTAACTGTGGCCTTAAAACGGGGCGCATGATCTGGCCCCTCCCGGATGCACGCATAGGACGGTAGATTGAAGCAGCTCCTCTGAGCAAGCTCTTGGAGCTGGTTCTTGTACATGCCTGCAAATTAAGCAGCAAATACACATAGAAATTGATGTACATATAACCATTATACATGCTCACAAGGGGTGAAAGATCACATCTTGCCGCATAAACAATATGAATAAAAGCATTTCATGCCCCAAAGAAGTGCATACCTCCAAACTGATGTGCCAAGATAAGCCTCAGACTTGATAGCCGGTTCTTCCCATACTCTCGCAGACCTTGGTAAACCCTTTGGTTTCCACTTGCTGCAGCAGATAAGATGGAACAATAACTGCCGCTGTACCCACTGTCCTGCAGAAGAACAAGTCCCGGATTAAAGTTTAGCAATAAACCAAAATGCTGGGCTTGCAATAACAGGCATATATACGAGACGAGATGAATGCGGCCTCGCAGGAAGATTCTCTGCTGACGATTCACCAGTAGCCGCGCGTCAGAGGCAATAAAACAGAGAAGGACAGCAGCAAGAACACCGGATTAGGCAGCATCGTTTACTTTCTTTTTTGAAATATAAATTGGGAAGCATCACTCCAGCTGGCCGTACCAATCAATGCAGTTCCACAAGGAATCAAGGAAGCGGCCCGAACCCCCGGGCCGACAAACCCGGACGGCGAATTCGACCTAAAAATCCCCAGAAATGATCTGACGAAAGGCTAATCCCCGAATTGGCTAGTGAGTAATCCCACAGAGGGCCGAATCGGGAAAGGAGTCGCCTTGGCCGGGACGAAGAAACCCCGCCCGGCCGCACAGGCGAGATCGACCAAATCCCTCCAAGAACCGACACCCCTCGTCAGATCACGAGGATGCCCAAGAACCGATGCCACGGAACCACACACCCTAGAATCCCCGATGTGAGAAGTAACAAACAGAGGAAACGAGATAGCCAGCGAACCTGCAAACACCTTCCTGATTCGTCCTCCCCTTCCCCTCTCCCTCAGCAGCAGCTCCAGCCTCCAGCAGAGGCAATCAGCGAGGCAAAGGAGGAGATGAACCAATGAGCCAGCCCCTCAGACTAAAGATTTCCCTTTTCTCTCCAGAAACAAATATGACTCTCCTCCTTCCGGGTGAGGGGGTTCGTGGGATCGAGGCGCGGGCTGCAGCGACGCAGCCTCCGCTTGCCTCTCTCTGCCTACTGCTGCCGACTACGACTGCGAGGGAGACGACGAGACGAAGCAGCTAAGCTGGGAGCATTAGGGGAGGTAACAGTGGCAGCAGTGGTATGATTACGAGATTGGGAAGGGGGCGAGTTGCTTTCGGGGAGGAGCCTTTCCTTGTCTGCGCTGCGCTCCCCCCTCTCTCGCCCTCCCCGAGTCCCCGTGTTTATGCGTGTAATAATCTCTCCGTCGGCTTGCCATGTGCGCATCATAATTTGCAACTTGGGATTAGGCGTCGGCTGTCATCATTCTGATTGACCAAACCGAATCAATTCCACTCCGGTGGAACACTGACCAGAGTGACAAGTAAAAAGAATTAAGGCAAAAAAATAAAGGAAACCTCGGCCTGAGCTGACAGAGCCTTTTCTTTTTCTTTTTCTTTTTCTTTTTTCCCTGAAGGCTAGAGGTATGTATTTCACTGTCAGCACACAAATCACATTCAGAAACTTGGTGCCATTGCCGGTTCAGCAACACCCATGTTGTCCTTGGGTCACCGCCAGCCACCGTGCTGGGTTGAAGAGACCTTCTCAACCAGTACTAGTTGCCATATGGAAGCAGAACTTCAGTCACTGCTGCTTCTTTTGCTCCTTCACCATTTAATCTGTTTCAGAATATCTCAGATTTTATTTCAAAAAAGAAAAGAGAATATCTCAGATGTTCCCAAGAGTTTCCAAATGCCTTTTCTTGGCAGATTCTCATTCTTACTGTAAAGGTTTCCTCGGGAATTTTCTAACTTGGAATAGCTAGATGCCTGTACGTCTGGGAACGGTATAAATGCGTTAACATTTCCGTTGTTTTATCGGAAAATCCAAGAGTTTTTTTTAGAGCAAAAAATCCAAGAGATTTAACTACTACCGTTCAAATTCCGACCAGTCAACGGCCCATACTACCCGAATGCCCACTCTACAGCCCACTAGCGGCCTTTGATTGTCATTCCTCTCGAGAGCCACAACACTTCACCCAGACCACGCAAGTGCTAAAGTTTTTTTTTTTTAACGCAAGTGCTGAAGTGGGTGTCGCCATTTGTACCCCGAATGCCCACTCTACACTCTACAGCCCACTAGCGGCCTTTGATTGTCTGTCATTCCTCTCGAGGGCCACACCCTCTTTGATTGAAGTGGGTGTCGCCATTTGTACTGAAGAGTTCACAGCATTTTTGTTTAAGGATCCTGATGCTGTGACGCATCTGCCAAGAAAAGAACCCTACCGAGATTTCAGGTGGTGTGCAGATTACAGAATCAAGAACTTGGTTCCATTGAAACCGCCATCTACGAGGACGAACCAGACTTGACAAAGACGAGCATCTGTTATTTTGTCAGTTCGATAACAGAATTTAGTACTCTGTCAATCTGGGGAGCACATTGCGGAACGTCAACTGAGATGCGCCCAGAACTCAGTGATCTCAATCTCTCTAGCCACACAGAGGTAAGATAAGATATCAAATCAACAAGAGTGAAATGCACTTGCGGTCCTTAAACTTGTCCAGCTGTGTCACTTAGGTCCCCATACTCTCGAAATGCATTTTTGGCTCCCTAAACTTGAGCTCGGGTGTCATTTAGGTCCATATACTCTCAAAGTGCATATTTATCCCTCTAAACTTGGCTTCGGGTGTCATTTAGGTCTATAAACTTTGTAAAGGCATTGTCATCTCAATTAAATTGATAAAAACTTAATTTTACACATATAATTTAACTATAGTAAAATAAAATGTGTTTCAAATCACCGTATGTGTAGAATATTGATATGATGAATCCAAAAGGATTGATATTCTTTTACTTTGGAGGAGGTAATATCATATAGGTGCACATGACAGTCATGCTCAATTATTTTTGAAAGATTATTCAAATCTGAATAACTCGTGGTTGCACATTACTAAACTTAAATTAGGGATTTGTAAGATAAATTACTACTAGAAGGGTGAAGCTAAAGAAGCAATAAAACAAGTAAGAAAATATGCTATTGAAAATGATGGTTTGCTTTAAAATATAAAGTTTGATCTTATCATATTAAGTATATTAGTGGGATGATAATGCATTTCAAATTTAGGGACCTATATGACACCTAAAGACAAGTTTAGGGAGTTAGATCCACACTTTGAGAGTATATAGACCTAAATGGCACCCGAGCTCAAGTTTAGGGAGCTAGAAATGCATTTTAAGAGTATGGTGACCTAAGTGACACAGCTAGACAAGTTTGAGGACCGGCCATGCACTTTACTCAATCAACAATATGCAGTGCTCTGCTTTTAGCTTGTGCAATGTGGTGTGTTAGTGTGTATAAGATTGGATCAAAGAACAAAAGGAGAGGAGTTGGTGGCTATGCTACGGTAAGCTGAATATGAGTAAACCCTATATCTGACCGAGTTAAATGGACTTTTCTGGAGAAAATGATGCTGAAAATGGGTGGACATTATCATGATGTACGTGCATATCTTCTGCTACATACCACATCGAATAAATGCAGAAGAGAGAGGTGAATTGAATGGTGTTAAGATATGCCCAGCCCAGAGGCGTCAGAGTTTAATGGATAGAATCTAGATGAAAATACAAGGCTGGAAGGAAAAGCTTTTGTCTAAAGCAGGCAAGGCAATACTAACCACATTGTTAATCTGCGTGTTGCTAAAAACGGGTTCCCATTTTCTTGCGTTTGGACATGTAGTCGTCCAGTAAGAAATTTTTTATCGGCAGATCTTTTGAGCAATGTAATGCAAGTTTGAGATTGGATTCGAAAATCGCCGGATGGTAGAAAGAAAAGGGGCGGAAGATCGGCTGCTGCGGCAACAGCGACCATGGTGAAATTGCAGTGGAAGGCCAACTGGCCTAGCACTAACAGGCCTTGATGCCGCCGCAGCGGCCGGACCACGCGGAGGAGCGAGCACCGTGAGCAGAGCGCGAGGGGGAGCCGGATGCAGAGGGTAGGCGCGCGGGATCCATCCGCGGAGGTCGCCGGCGGCTGCTCCGGCGCCGGCCCGGAATATTTGCGAGAAAAACCTCGGTTTGGATCGCCATGAATAGTCATGATCCAATCAGGAGTCCTTTTGAAATTAGAATTAGTTTATTTTCATAAAACCTTCTGATTTGGATCGCGATTAATAGTCGTGATTGTTTCTAGAGTCCCTTTGTAAAATGCCCGCGAGCCTCCGTCTCCGTAGCGGCGCGCCGTGGTCAGCGCATTGCTCCATCCATCGCTCGGCAAGAATCGAAGGCTGGTGCTTGATTGCTGACTTAAGGTATGGATGGGACTGATTGGCTGTGCTTTTGGTGAGGTCAAACATAGGGAGACTATCTGCAGAAGGGGCATTTTTCTGCTCAGAGAATCCAAGCACACGCATAACGGAATCAGGATCTATCGTATGCTTGGCAGTGCCAATGTGCAAACTATGCAAGATGGCTCACAGAACTAGGAAAGAGGAACTAGATGATTATGTCCAGCACTCAGCGTCTCAGCCATTACCACATGGATGGATACATATTTGAACCATACAAAAACACAAGTTATGCTGCCCTAGTGATAATTTTACATTGGCTCACAAAGAAACACCTTGCAGCCAACAACAGATTCAGAAGCAATTTAAAGTCCACAAGCACTCACGGGAGGGTACTTAACAGTAAGGTAAGATCCTTGGGCACAGTTCTCCATAACCCAAAGGGTGAGATGAAGGGACACAGACAAGCTTGAATTACTCTACATTCACAAAATCACTACAAGTTGGAGCGGCAACCCACAATTAGAGGAGATCTCCAATACGAGAGGGGAGGTCAAAAAAGCAGAGGCTCCTGGTACAATTGTTCTGATCGTACAAGTACATTGCTGACATTGGAATGATCCCATATTTTTTTATACATTAAAAGAACTAAACACGCTAAGAAAACAAACCCAAGTTTTCTCAAGACGCTATCTAGAAGTTTCTGTAACTCGTCCAGTCTCCTCCCTACAGTTATTAACACCTGAAAGGGGCCCTGATTCTTGCCCTTAACTCGCAGCAACAGTTTTACATCTGAACAGAGATTATGACATGGGTTATCCAGATCACCAGCCTTTCTACTTCAAGGAGACCATCCATGATATGCAAGGGGTGTGCTGAAGGTACAAATGCAGACTGAAAACGGATGCTCCATAGTTACCTTCCCTTACTACAGGTCACCACCCCTAAACAATCTTGACCCAGGTTGGTGTGTCAGACCTTGGACCTGCAATTGTCCGGTAGACGTACAACGTCTCCGCAGGGCTCTCATCTGTAAGTGAGTCCAAGGGGCATGCACGTCGAGGATCATTCATGACCTCCACACTAAGGCGAGGCATCTTGCGTGCAAGCTGTCGGCATGCACCCAGGGTCAGTGAGCACGACGACATCCAAAGGGATCGCATTGTCTCCAGCTTGGCAGCATTTGCCAGCAACGGCTTATCACCGAATGGGCAGTCCCTGATCTCCAGCTTCTTCAAGCTCTTGCAGCCCGAAAGGATGTAATGAAGGCCCAAGTCGCTGTTCCCGGCAAAGGCGATTGAGAGCATCTCGAGACGATCAGCATGTGCCCCGATGGATTTAAATACATGGTCTGTGAGAAGGCCTGAGACAGAAAGCCGCCTAAGGCCCTTGCATGATTCCACAATGGCACTAAAACCTGCATCAAGAGGCTGATGCGTGATGTAATCTGGTGTATGTGGCTCTAAGATGCATAGGCGGAAGCAGGTGAAGTTGGGCCGGTTCTTTGCGATGGTAATAAGGGCCTCATTTGTCATCCGTCTGCAGAAGTAGAGGACCGATTCCAACATTGGGCAACCAGCAGAGACATCAACAAGACCTCTTTCAGTCAATGAGACCTGCTCAGCTGCATCGAACGGAGAAGAAGGAAAGACCCGCAACTCCTGCAGTTTATTACAAGATGATGCCACAGCAGCAAGACCGTGGTCCTCTATTAAATCCATCACCTGAAAATTGCAACTTTGACATTTAGAAGAGAATCTTCAAGAATATGGATGCTGCTCTAAAACAAAGAGAAGCAATTCATCAAAGAGCACTTTGAGAATGAACTGAATCACTGTAGAAAACCTTACATGGCATATTATTTAGTACTGTGTTGTCAAACAAGGTTCATGTTTCACAAAAAAAAACTCATTAATTCCAATAATTTCATGTGATGCTTCAGCACACAATGTCATGGAAGGCACACTAACCAAATAGTGGTGCTTAGTGCACTAAAAAGCATATGCACAGGATCTAACGTTTACTAAAACAATTGAAACAGCATTTATGAAGGTAATTTCACTTCAAGTGTCTATACCAATATGCAAGCAATAGTAGTTTAAATTTCTAAGGTGCATTTAAAAAACTTATAAAGCTAAATAAAAGATGTGAACAAGGGTTGCGTACCCATAAGAGTTGCAAATTTTTGCATCTGCTAATGAATTTTATCAGCTCGGGGCCTCGTACAGTAGCATAACTCAGGTTTAGTGATGTGAGGCCCTCACATACGGAATAAAATGCTGGCAGGTACTCTGGAACAGCATCCCAAGCTCCAGAGAGCCTTCTTAGGCTTTTACAACCAGCAAATGCTGCTTCAAGCTTTGAAAAGAGATCCAGATGGTAATCCGCAGAGAATCTTCCTGTTCCAAGCTCTACAATCTGAGGAGCCTTGCTAAGAAGGGTAGCAAGCTTGTCGAGAGGTATAGAATTGTTGAGCTTGAGAGTCTTGAGGTTGCGACATCTGGTTACTAGTCGTTCAAGTACAGCTATAGTAACATCCCCCTCTAAGCATGAAAAATTTAGAGTTACCAAAGAAGTGAAGGATTCCGGAAAGAGACTGAGCCAATGAATAGAGCAATCCTCAATCTCATTCTCCTGCAGGTCAAGTTCTCTTAGATTCCTGCAAAGAGAGTATACAAAAGTTAGGAGCTGGAAATAACAGTTTACTAGATAATAAGTCATATCTTCAAAGAACTATGAAAACTGGAACAAGGGACAATGGCCAAGCAGTGCAGCACTATCATCACATTCAAATAAGCATGGAGATTTGCAAGGGGAAAATCACTAAAAAGAACTACAGGTACACTTAACTACTGCAGGAAATCCTCAAAATACAACTGGTTATAGAAACTTACAACTTATATCATCATTAAGCAAAAATTGTCCTTATATTTTCTATTTTCTACAGTTATATGTAACTTGCTAAAAGATCATTAGTGAATCTTAGTATCTGAACTTAAAAGCCAAAGAAGGAGAAAGAAATAGCTAATAGTTGTATATAGCATATACACGGCATATTGCTTTTCCTGGCATATTGCATAGATGCCTAGGATAAGCTAGAAACTATGCTTGCTACTCCCATTTTTTTAGGTTATTTCATGCAGAAATAATATTCAACATAGAACCATCCAGAAGCAGATGCAGCAACTTGAGGTGCTTTATTATGGAAAATGGGAATGACCAGTATAAAGCAATATTCCTCAAGTTATGGCTTTTCAAATAAAAAGGGTTCACAGATAGAGAGCACCTACTGACACTGTTACAGGAATAATTCAGAAATCTTTGATAATTGTCAGCAGATATATAGCAGATGCGGCAACAAAAGGATTAAGGATTTCACAGACAAGGAAGCAAAATGACCGACATGGAAAAGCAATGTGCTAAACAGTGTAGCCTTTAGGCAACAAAACATGACTTTTAATCAGTAAGAGGCAATATCGTCAGTAAAATAAACACCTAGGGCCTTCATGAATTTCAGGACACATACCGAAAATTCCAATGGAAGCAGCCAATTTTTTTAGTTGACCGAAATGTAACCTACTTAGATCTACATGGCTTGTACTTTGTACATAACCTGCACTGCAGCCCCCATCCAACACCCATTACAAAACTAATTATTCTGAAACTGCAATGTGAGCAAATGATACATAAAGACTCTAAATTTGCAAATCATAATCATCGGTGTTGAAGAACAGCTGCATCCAATCATAAACTTTGACTGCTATTCTACAATTTTAATCAGAACAATTAAAGATATGCGGAACAAGAGGTAAAGGCTAGAGCCAACTCAAAACTAGGACTATATCTCGTCAAGTGACACTTGTTTCTAGTACAGAATACAAATATGTATACAGTAACAATAACAAAATATGTGTTATCCAGAACCAATCTATCCTCATCCAGTACAACTACAGAAACTGAGTCAGAAACGAAACGTCAGAAACTTTTTTTGGCATCTGCATAAGGAACCAGTTATCAGAAACCAACCACACTATCAGGTCATCCATTTTTATGTGTTTCTTGTCACAAGCAAACAATACAACTGGTGGTTGTGCGTAAAGATTTGGCATGGTAAGGATCAAACTAATAAAAATCAGCATCTTAGGTGCTGATTCTTCAGCTTCCTTTTTTTAAAAAAAGGTGGGACGTTAGCAAGATCCTAATTCTTTCTGGAGAGATACAGCAAGTTCTTCTTAAGTAAATTTATTGTGTGTGATTCAAATTCAACAGTCACACTAATAAAGCAAAGTGAACTTATAGAAGAAAATGCAAACATTATCCATATAGAAGAAAATACAACGTACTTGCACCTAAAACAAGATAGCAGCTAGAACTTAATGACAAAAGGGAGGCATGCACAACCACACAAATGGGAATCTATATGTAAAAGGCATGCTAAAAGACTTGATTCTTTGAATCCAGGTGGAAGTTTACATCAGGATGGAGCTCATTTGAATCTCTAGCATAAATGAAAAGCAAAACAGTTCAAGTCAGATCTAGCATCTCATGAGGTGGGGAAATACAGTTGTTTAAATAAAGGTTGCGTCCAATTGGTTATAATCTGGAAACAACCCTATCATTTTGGTGAAAAGATAAAGGGGTGCGTCCATCATTGCCCAGCAAATAGAAATGTTTATTCTGCCAGACCCACAGATCCGTGGAAGAAAGCAAGAAAGATAGCATTTCCACAGACCAATCACTCAAAACCACAGTAGAATCAAGAGTCAAAGCTTACTGATGAATCCAAGCTAAGAAAGGTCAAACTTTTGATGGTGACATGAGCAACAAATTGTATCAAAGTTCACTTAAAATCCTTTCTGCCAGAGTACAAATCATATCATTCTATTGACAGTCACGCAGACAAGTAGGAATCTAAAATAGCACACCAGTCTTCACCTTGGGGCAAACCCTCAAACACTCCAGATCACACTAGAACAAATTGAATGTTTACCTTTTGGACACCAAGAATAGATCAAATCTAAACTGGAGCTCAGCAATATTCACAAATACTCCTACTACTCCACTCAACAAGCACGCAAAAGAAAGATCAAATGCTGAACTCAAAATCATCAAAAGTAGTTCATCCTTGTGACGAAAGCAAGTTCAAATCATTTTCAAGAGCTGCTTTAGATCACAAAAACAGAAAATGGCACCAGGAAATCTTGGAGCTTTTCGTCAAAGATTCCTCCAAGTTTCCGAAGAGAAACTCCCATAAAGCTCAAATCTTTGCGGGAGGGAAACCAAGAACCACGCAAAGCCTTAGTTTTTAGCTCAAATCTCGGCCTGGATGCGCGGGCTCACCTGCAGCCGGCGGCAATGGCAGCGAGCCCAGCGGTGCTGAATCCCTCGCAGGAGACAAGGCGCAGCACCTGGAAGTTCCTGAAGGAGGCCGCGATCATCTCAAGGCAGTCGTCGGTAACGACCATGCGCTTGAAGCTGAGCTCCTCGAGCAGCGGCCACCCATCGGCGGCGGCGGCGACCCATGGCGCAGCGGCGGCACCCCATCCGGGCGGTACGAGCCCGAAGTCCGCGAAGTGAGGTTTGCCCTTGACCTCGACGGCGCGGACGGATGGGAAGCGCTCGACGGCGTCCTGCGGGGTCGCGGCGTAGCAGTTGGCTACCGCTAGGCGGCGGCGCGAGCGGCGCTCGGCGCGGAGCCAGAAGCGGCAGGCAGCTGCGGCGGCGCCCCGGTCCGAGTCCGCGGGGAGGAAGGAGAAGGCGTGCTCCCAGACCTCGTCCGGGAGTGCGTGCCACGGCGGCATCGCGGCGGCTGGTGCCGCGCGCGAGCCGCCGCGGCCCATGGGGGCGGCGGGGGCCGTCGGATCAGGCTACCCGGCGGCTGGGACGGGCCGGGGGAGGAGCTCTGCGGGTGGCGGCGGTAGGGCTCTCACGGGGGAGAGCATCTGGCTGAATGAAGGAGCTAGCTGCAGCTGAGGGGAGGCCTTCCCGTGGTCTTCTCTTCTGCTCTCTCCCCCTCTTTCTTCAGTTTTTTATTTTCATTTTATTTTTTTAGAGCAGTTTTCCTACTGCAATTTTTTTCTCCAAGGTGTGGTGTAGATGGCTAAAGTTTCTGACTTTTTTCCTCTCTCTTCATCACATCACATTAAATACGTTAAAAGACATATGTTCGGAGTATTAAATATAAGTAAAAAAATAACTAATTATACAGTTTGGATGTCCTTTGCGACACGAATCTTTTGAGCCTAGTTAGGTCATGGTAGGATAATATTTACCACAAACAAACGAAACGTGCTACAGTGTGCTACAGGAGTTACAGTAGTTAAATTTGCAAATTTTTCAACCAACTAAACAAGGCCCAAAGTCTACAGCCTATAGAGGAGGGGGGATGAACAGTGATGGGAGTGGTGGTAGGAAGAGAGAGGGTCTTGGTCAGTTTGGGGCTTTGGGCTGTTCCTGGGATTCTCTGTGGAGCAATGTGATTTCTGAGACCTCTCAATTTGGGGGCATCTTGTCTTTTAGGTTAAATTTGAAGTATATGATTCTTTATACTATTTATGAGTAATAAAGTATGTCTTGGATTTTCAGAGATTTTCATATTCCAAATTGTGGACCTAGATAACAAGCATTTCAATTCTTCTCGAAAGTTAGTAATTGGAAATGTACTTCTGTAGGTTTTTAAGTCAAATTAGACCCTTGTCCAAAGAATTAAGGTAATTATCATCCAATGTTTTCATTGTTGATTGGAAGCTAAAGTGATTCATAAGCATGTTTTGGTGTATTGTGACTAATTTGTCTTAATGTCCAATCAAATCATCGTACAACGTTATTGATTTCATAAGAAGAAAGGTTAAATGTTTTGTTGGAAACTAAGGTGATTCTTCATAAGCATGTTTTGTCGGTTTTCTATTTTTGGACAAGCACGCAAATATGCATCAAGATTTGGAGGTAGATTAGATGTGACATCGCTTTAGTCTAGACTTTATCGGTTGTTCTCCGCTCATCTCCTTTATCTTTTTTCACTCCCTGTAATTTGCTAGACCATCATACTTATAGGTACTAAAAATCAAGGAAAAAGTTCATTTTTGACCATCTAACTCTTGCCGAAGTTTGGTTTTGACCATCAAACTCCAAAACCGGTTATCTTCGGTCATCCAACTATCAAAACCATTCAAATTTGGCCATTGAGCTGTTTTGATATGTGGTTTTAATTATTTTTATTTATAATTTAGTCCTTAGAACTTGAAATGATTATTACTTTTTGCTCGTACCTCCGATTTTGGTGATTCTTGCGGTCACACGTCCATAACGGTGAGCTTTATCTTTTCAAAAGTTCTTTATACTATTTTATCATTATTTTTATATTATTCTTATGTTAATGTGTAAAAACAACAATATAAGAAAAATAAAATAAATTGTTATAAAATAATATAAATTAAATTTTAAAAGATACAGTTCATCGTTACGAACACATGACCATAAAAATCACTTAAATCGGAGATACGAAAAAATAGTAATCATTTTAATATCGAATGACTATTTTCTTTACGGTTTAGTCCTTGAATCTTAAAATGATTAATATTTTTTCTCGTATCTCCGATTTAAGTGATCCTTGTGGTCATGTGTTTGTAACGATGAACTGTGTCTTTTAAAATATTGTCTATATTATTTTTGTAAACATTTATTTTATTTTCATATATTATTATTTTTATACAACAACATAAGAATAATATAAACAATTGAGATAAAATAGTATAAAGAACTTTTGAAAAGATAAAGTTCACCATTATGGACACGTGACCGCAAGAATCACTTAAATCGGAGGTACGAGCAAAAAGTAATAATCATTTGAAGTTCTGAGGACTAAATTGTAAATAAAAAATTTAAAACCACTCATCAAAACAGCCCAATGGCCAAATTTGAACGGTTTTGATAGTTTGATGGCCAAAGATAACCGGTTTTGGAGTTTGATGGTCAAAACCAAACTTTAACAAGAGTTAGATGGTTAAAAATGAACTTTTTCCAAAAATCAAAGGTTCATATTTTTCTATGTTGCCATCATTGCTAGTTTCATCTCAACCACATATGTTATATTTAGTAGCATTTTTTTCTTTCACAGTTTTGTCTTAATGATGTATGACATGTTTGCCACTTTTTCATTAGTCGCTAACTTGACATAATGGCTCTTAACATAGTAGCTTTATTTCCCATTATACTTTGTGTATGTACGTGGACATGTGTATTTCATTGTATAGGATTCTTCATGTTTCCATGAGTGAGTATATTCATTGTCCCGGCACTCCCTTAGTTTTCATAAACTATTTTACTCAAATACGCAGTGAAATCTGAAGGAAAACGATTGAATAATGGAGCTTCACCCGCTCATGTTCTGCACGAGACCTTGGGAGGAGGAGGAGGCACAGAGGATCCTGCAGAGTTGGGGGGGTGGTCCCACGCAGAGTGGGCAGTGGAGCCATCAGCGCCATGGCAGCATGTGACGGGGGCATGGGCCTCTGGACCTTTTACTGCCCCGGTGACAGCAAAAATATTAACCCAAAAGATATCACGAGGGAAGCTGTTTTTACTTTCACCTTTTTTGACCTGCCTGCCCCCGGCCCGTCCTCTCCTCCTCTCCCCAATCTCGAGAAATCATCCATTCTCGCCTTTTTCGTCACTGTTTTAGAACCAATCCGAATGCAAAATCTCATCTTCTGATCTCCTGGCAGTCGGAAAACACACCGGTTAATCTTAGGGTAAGTTCTTTTGGTTGAAAAAGAATACTGAAGTTGCAAATGAATAGTACTGAAATACTATTTTTTTTAAAGAGAAGATGTGATGAATATGACAGGTGAATAGTGCTTTTCACTGTTCCTTTCTAAGCAAAAGAACAGGGCCTTACTCCGATTTGTAGTAACATTTTTAATGTAACTATGGTCCGTCAAAAAAAAAACTGTTCACATGCCTGACAATCTGGTATTGTTAGTAACTTAATCCTAGCGCCGGCCACCAACCCTCATATACAATCGTTGTAACTTTTCAAAAAAAAAAAAAACCGTGTGCCAATTATGCTAGCTCAAGGCATCAAGCGCGTATTTAGAAGGGCACATACACCGGGTGCTCAGTTCTTAGCTGAAAAACTTTTCTTTTTCGCCATATCATTTTACACCTAATGCTTGGAAGGTGGGTATAGTACGTGAAAAAGGTGGTTGAGGCTATTTTAACACCAATTTGCGTGGGGATTAACTTCTAGTACCGGGTGTTTAATTGTATTTACAACATTCTCTCTTTAAGCATTCAAGTCTATACATCTTGCACTGTACTTCATGCTTTTTAAAGAGATTTGCAAGAACTAGTATAGTTGGGAGAGAATTTTGTATTTTTAATGGATCCGGCTAAATTGTAAGCCATTTTAGTTTTTATAAATTCATAGATATTATTGTGCATTTAAGCATATATCTTAAGTGCGTAGAAAAACTTTGCACCTAGGATCATATAAAATCTTTGTAACTTTTCAAAAAAAAAACTTCGTGTCAATTATGCTTGCTCAAGACATCAATCACGTATTTAGAAGGGCAAAATCTCGTGAAGCTAAAGAGCACATACACCGGGTGCTTAGAGGCAGTTCTTAGCTGAGAAAACTTTTTTCCCACCATATCATTTGCAGCTGATGCTTGGATGGTGGATACTGGATAGGGTGGGTATAGTACGTGCAAAAAAGGTGGTTGAGGCTATTTTAACACCATTTTGCGTAGATAAACCACTGATCAGTGAATAATCTTTCCTCATCTTATTCACTGATAACCGCGTCGCAGATTTAAGTCAGTGAAGAAAAGGGGTATGGCAAGCAACAGTCGTTTGCAGTGTTGCACTTGCACCGTTCCTCCTCGCCAAAAAATAAATAAAAAATATACAAATAGAAGGGAAAAAATTATGAGCAAAGGAAGTTTCTTAGTAGTAGGAGTATAATTCTCCCTGACGATACTGTAGTGATGCCACAGCTGTCATCTAATCGAGAACCCACTGTCATCTTCAGTAATCCTGCCCCCCATGACAGCACTGCATCAGCTGATACCCCTGTTTATCTATGATATCATTTCCTGGTCCCTGTGCAATACCAAATGCCTTCCAAGAAAATTCCCATTGCAAAGGGAGAGAGAGAAAAAAAAAGTTACTGCTACAAAAAAAAATCAGCTTGCAAAAGAAATTCATCTACCAGTGTAGTAATTTTCCTCTCTCTCAAATTAAAGTAGACCGTCATGTTACACTACTACACCTGTCACCCATCCATCGCTATCTAATCTAACCCGCTGTCAAATAATCTAATCTAACCTGGCGGTAGAGTAAAATATGCTGCTGCTGCTGCTGCTACAGTACTAGTACTCCTACTAGCAGCAGCTGTAGCAGCATTAGCGGGTGGTAATTAATTAGGGGGGCATTAGTTTAACCGGCGATGGTAATCTCGACGTGCGTGGTGTTTTGCGAAGCCACCGAGAGGCGGGCGCGTGACGGTGTAAAAAAAAAAAAAGAGTTTTCCACCTGCGGACGCACGCGCCGGCGGCCCAGCCAGCGGTGGAGCCGGCCCGCTGCCGCCGCCGCTAATTGCCCCCGCCCGGTTAATTAATGAGCTCCCCCGCCTCGCCTCGAATCCCGTGACCAGTCGCTGGTTTAACCCCCGATCCAGATCAAATCCGTCACGATTCACCCTACCACTACCACCCTCTCCTGCTACTGTAGCAGAGGGTAGTACTAGGAACCGTGTGGTAAATTGTTTAATTGGATTGGGTTGCTCTTCATTTGATCGTGGGTTTTCTTTTTGGACTTTCAAAAAGTGAGCATGATTAGTTTTGGGTACAAGAAGGCTCTCTTGTTTGTTTGCCTCCTAAGTCCTAAAATAGAGTATAGTTAGATTATGATCCAAGGATATATAGTAAGGTAAAAGATCATCTTGCAACCACAAATAATTCGCCGCGGAGTTCCTTTACCGTAGTACGCACAACTCGTAATTTAGAATTTAGATGGCATTCCAAATCAAGATGGCTCGATAATGGAAAAGCACTTCTTTTTTTTATGATGAACCTAGAATCATCTATATTGTCAATCTCTGTAATTGGCTAATTGCTTATATTTAGTGTCAAAATTGAAAATGCTAGAATGATAGAAACCCTAAAGCAAGGCACATTTGTGATAAGAAAAGAGTAGTACTACTAATGAACTCTGGACCAGACTAACTATCGCGAAAGCAGTTTGGCCGTCATGTACTCTCTCTGTGACAGCTGTAGAAAATAAAAGGTTAGACTGCCCGATGAAAATGCTACTACTAGCTAGCACACTGCAATTAGTCCATACTCCATATACAAACACGGGCAAATATGCATGCGTTTGGTGTTTAAACTTCTTTTGTGTTTATTTTTTTTAAAAGAAGAATTTTGCATCGTGGTCAATTTACAAGATTTTGTTTAGTTCCTCAAATTTGCGCGAATGAATAGTGTATTGAGATGTAAAGTTGTGCAAAATGTATATATTTGAGCGCACGTTACGAGAGAAAATATGACTCGACGTGATAGGTGAATAGTTCGATGTGATGGATTCACAGTGTAAATTTGTGAATCTAAAACCTAAGTTGCCCAGAGGTACTCCAGGTAACTGTGCTAATTAGTACGTAGAGTACATTGTGAAAAAAATTGGAACAAATCTCGCCGCTAGAAAAACACTGCAAAGTTAGGACAGATCAGAGTCTGTGGGTACTCTCCTTTTCCAGCAGTGTGAAGGGGGGGTGTGCATGGGATGAGATGAGGTTATTGCAACAGGGCAGTCTGCTGCTGCTGCTGTGCCCTCACACACACCGTTAGGCTTTACTGACCAGAAAAATGGTCCAAAATGATCAGTGTTCCCTCCTCCTCCCCTTCTCAGACGACCGACCGGTCGTCCGGTCCCCTGTGTCTGTGTGCAATGCAACACGGCGAGCTGAGCTGAGCTGAGTGAGCAGTGCGCCAGTGCCATTCCTGTCTCACGGTCACGGCTCGTGTGTGCCGACGCGGCTGGAAATTTCGTCGGTCCATCCTTATTTTCAGGAAATCGAGATCTCCTCGTGCTTTGCTTTTCTGTGGCTTTAGCGTGTGTGGATTCCTTGTTCGGTTTGCCTTTATTTATTGGGTTTGAAGCGGAGAGACGGATTTGGAATTTTGGATTGTGCTTGTGCCTCGTGTTGATGCTTCTTGTTCAACAAATACTTAAGCATATAGCCATAGAACTCTGATCTTCACTGTGATGTGTGATTTCGCTTGGCATCAAGCCAAAAAGTATAGTACCGTTTGGTTTGTCCCTAGGGGAATCCCTATATAAATTTATAGGAAAAATTTAAGGTGCTTGCGTGCAGGGTTTTTCTTACCGTTGGGAACCGGTCCGGTTACCGCGGTAGGTAACCGGTGGTACCGGTCCAGACCGGTAGCAGTACCGGTCGGTTCCCAACCGTCCCAATTTAAAATTCTCAAATTTGAATTAAAAAATTGAAAAAGAAATAATTTTTTAAAAAATAATTTAAGGTGCGTAGAATCTAATGGTGTCAAAATTTTTAAATATTAGTTCATTTAGTATTTGTTGCGAGCAGGTTGAACTTCTAATGCTCGTGAAATATTTTTAGGAATTTTTCTTTTATTTTTCAATTCAAATTTGAAAACATGCTAAATTCTTCATTGATTCACAACATACAGGCTAAGCGGTCTTATCGGTTGGTAAACTGGTGGCAACCTAATGAACTACGTGGTTTGGTTTGAAATTTGAATTCAAGAGTTTTTTTGTAACCGTTTATACCGGACCGGTTAGCCGATACCGCCGGCCGGCAGTAGCAGGCCACTGGTCGGTAAAAAAAACCTGCTTGCGTGGAGCATCTGCTGAAATCTAGCGATGGAAATACCATGTAGTATCAGAAAGTAACAATATGATAGTTCTAGATAGTTTCATTTTTTGAGAAGTCCGACAACTAAGTTTAGATATCAAGGTACTACCCAGTGTCTTTCAGTACTATCCAAGTCAAATAGTGAGAAACTTGGAGGACATTTGTTTTCCATACTAGCATCGTGCCCATGCGTTGCTACGGGCAAAAAAAAATCCGACAAAAATACATATAGCATGGGAAACATGATTTTTTATACCCAACATATAAATAGTCTAATCAACAGCTAGGACCAAAGGATATTGTTTGCTTGCTTGTGTCAATACTTGAATCAGGGTCTTGATGTCTTGCTGATACATAGTTGAATAAAACAAACTTTCACAATTATGTTTTCAAAGATACAGATATAACAACCTTTCTACTATACAAATCTTAAAAAGACCTCAACCTGTACCCAAGCATCTAGCATGTAGTGTATTTGGAAAAAAAACATAGCACTTGTCATTGTACATGATACACATCACCTGACTATGAGGGATTTTAAAACAATACTAATATTTAAGAGAGCATTCAACATTGAACTCAGAAATTTTAAAATGATGACGGTGTGAATCCTTCGATCAATCTAATAAAGATGAGTTGTGCACCCAAGTACGGCTTATCTTCACATTATATAAAGTACAATTTTTACTTTCGAATATAGAATAAATGAAGAACAATTGAACAGAGAAATCAGCATTGCTAAACAATTTGTCAACATCGCGGGCTTGCCTTTTAATCCAGCACACACCTTCACAGGTGTTTCTCAACATTTGTTAACATGAATCATATAGGATAAGAGCTATCACTAATTATTTTTCTTACAGAATTGTAAATCAAATCAGGATTAAAGTAGAATTTGGATTCAGGATAGAAAGCAAGAGGGATGAAATAAACAAACCAGTTTCTGCCATGGAGGTTGCCTGCCCCAAATCAAGCAATTACAAGAAGAGGATGAAATCCAATCATAATTTAGACTTGTGAACAATTGTTTAGTTCTGTGAAAAAAATATGGGAATTAGTGTGCAAATAAAAGAGCATTGCTACGGGCTATGAACATGGTACTGATATTAACAACATACTCCCTCCATAACATGCATAAAAATAGACATAAAGTCATCATGGTTTCCGTTCTCTCTATTACAAAAAAACGCAAATATAAGAAGAATAATAGGACACAAGCACTACATCTTATTAATATATAGTTAGAAATTTTAGAGTCGTACACGAGGGTGAAATTAACAGGTTTCCATTATTTGTTCTCCAATGGGTTATTGAACTTCCCTCCATACAAATTCAGGTTATCAGCTAAGGCTTCAAAATATATGTTACCCAGATATATCTCAATATAAGGCTTCAAAGTTCAATATTTAAATTGCAGTCCAAATATTTTGGAAAAGGGCCGTCTGAGTTAACAAGAAAATAGGATTAGTCATAGGGTGCTAAAGGAAATAATATCTCGTGGGTCTGATTTCATATTTCACTCATCTGCTACATAGTATTGAGATGCTGGAAACAAGCAATTGGACGCCGAGCATATAAATGGCGAAAACCCATTAGCACGAGCATCCCATGCACCGGAATCTACCAAATCGCATCCCAGCTATGAGTATCAATCCTTTGCTACGCATTAGCACCTCATAAAACCTCATTAAATGGCGCGATGGCTACTAAGCCTGACCGCAACGATAGCCTCCAAAATTCACCCTCTAAACCTACATTTGCAGGGTCCTTAAAAAATTTTGGCACCCTAAATTACTTTTAGCTGCAGCAGTGACCTGTACCCACAACCTGTAAAAAGAAATCAGCATCCGTCGGTGCTTGCTCGTGTCCTCCGTCCGTCGAATCCCACACGCCGCAGCAGCCATCCGGATCCCCCACTGTCTTCCGTCGGCCTAGCTCTTCTTCCTGTGGCTGCCTTTCTGCACATCCGCGCGGCCGGCCAAAGCTTGCCCCCTCCCGCCCTCCGCTGCCACCCGAGCTCGCCCCCGCCGCCGGCCGCGGCGCTCCAGCTCGCGCGGCGGCCGCGACAGAGCTGACCCGCCAGCAGCCGCGGAGATCGAGGTGGCCCGCGCCGGAGTCCCCATCCCCGCCCACCAGCGAGCCCGTCCTCCCCAGGTGGTCCCCCAGCACCACTGTCCCGGTGTTGTTACGTACCTCGGTGAGCTCCTCGATCTTGATCTGGACCGACGACTTGGGAGCGGGCGGAGGTGTGGAGGACGAGGCGCCGACCGGCGTGGCGGAGCCCCCTCGCGCCGCGAGTCCAAGGCCGTCGCGCCGTCCGCCTCGCCGCGGAAGAAGATCCTCGGGGTGCCGCCCTGGACTTGCTCACCGACGCCGACCCGGGCAAACTCGACCTCATGGCGGTGGCGGCGGAACCGAACGGCCTTGCTGACCTTGTCACGGGGGCAAGAACGCATCCCATCCTTGATCACAGGTTGATCCGGCTGCATGCTTCGGGGGAAGAGAATCCGACCAGGAAGGACGCCGAGCAGAGCCGCCCTTGAGTGCTCCATCGAGGTCGCCGTCGCCGGTGTTCCGGTGGAGGGCGCGAGGTTCGGGGCGACGTTTCGGAGCGGATGTGCGACGGATTAAGGGGGTGAACGACGTCACCGTATTTAATATATTAGTATAGATAATGTGACCGACTAATGTAAACAAAAAAAAAATCAAACATGATCTCCCGGCTTCAAATCGCGAGAAACTTGGAGCACATTTTTTTTCATCTATTGTGACCGACTAAATAAACTCACGCCACCATGATCAAACAGGTGCCACCCATATATAATTAGACAATGCTTTCATACAACACATCTTTCATGAAAATTTCACTCATCCGTGTCGTACATATTTCCTCAGTTTTTACGCGTGTAAACAGAATTTAAACGAAGACGGAGCTGATCACAAACTACACGAGCCACAGATTAACCCCAAAAGTATTTTTCGAATCTTGTTTAGGTACATAGTAAAAGTGTTTTTTCAACCCATCCCTGCAAAGATGGTCCAATATATTCAGCTCATCACTGGGATGATGATACCATACCAGTGGTATCCTGCTCCTCCCTCTTTCTCTCTCTATTAACTCTTTCTCTCTCTCTTTTATTAAATCAACACATGAAAATTGCTAAGTCTGAAAATAGAGTCAACTAGTGAACTTTGGGCACACTTTTTAAGAAATTTTACAATAAGATCTTAAATACTTTTGGGCTACAAGTGAATTTGGATGTTCATAGGAAAGTTTGGACAAATTTTTGGTCAAATATAACAAAGAATTCATAATTTAATGGAGGCTTAAAGTTGGAAAGTTGTGTTGTTTTACACTAAGACCTTAAACAACACAACTTTCCAACTTTAAGCCTTCCTTAAATTATGAATTTTTTGTTATATTTTACCAAAAACTTGTCCAAACTTACCTATGAACATCCAAGTTCACTTGTAACCCAAAAGTATTTAAGATCTTAGTGTAAAATTTCTCAAAAAGCATACCCAAAGTTGACTAGTTGACTCTATTTTCAGACTAAGCATTTTTTATGTGTTGATTTAATAACACTTAGGCTATTTCAAAATTAGATTTCTCATTTTATACACCATGGTTTGTAGTGCACATAGTTAAAATGGAACGTATGCACTCTATAGATCATACACCTCGAGTTTCACAAATTTAGGAACTTATTTGCTAATTAAAAGGAATAAGTAAACACGGCTAAATGAGACGGGAACTCCGCAGCGGACAGATCCGGTCACGCCACGCCACGCCACGCAGTGTGGCGCGACTCCCTCCGCCACGTCAGATGCGACTTTTTCCAACGCCTCCGTGGACATTAGTCGCACCACATCATGTGGTGTGACTCAAGTATTAGTCGCGCCACGAGGTTTGGCGCGACCAAAAGGGCTACTTCTTGCAATTTTAGTTGGAGAGGGGTTAGTTTTAAAATTTTAGATTAAAAAGGGTTAAAAAATAAAAAAATTTCAAAAGGCTACAAGTCGGCAGCACTGCGCCTGCCTGCCATGCATATCCTTCCCTCCTGCTGCTGGCTGCTGCATCACCTCACCTCATCTCATGATGCCCCCACACCCTTTTCCTACAACGTTTTTTTTTCCACTTTCCACCCTCTTAGTAATCTCCATTAAAAGTATTTTTCCAAACACTAGGAAAAACATTATATACTACTATAAACCCAAATCACACACACGGGAGAGGAGAGGACGACGCGTGCATGATAGATAGGGGGCGTGGGCCCCGCCGTCCAGATCCGATTGACCAAATCATTTGGGCGGCGAGATTACGCGAATGCCCCCCCGGGTGACGTCACGGCTCCTTTTTTGCTTTTCTTTCGCGTCTCTCGCTTTTTGGCTGACACGGTGGGCCTGACGGCTTTTTCAGGCCTGCGCTCGGGAGAACATCATCGGCCGGCCGACCCTGCTGCTTTTCCTTTATTCTCGTCATCTTTTTTTCGTGGATGGAGGTTTATCTCGTTTTGAGTTTCGGCGCTGCTAGCGTCCGGACGTCCGTTCCGGGCGCTAGCCGTCGGACGGGTTCGCAGCCACACGATCGGGGTCATGAAGTATATCAGCCGTCGGATCGTGTTGCGAATCGTTTTGATGTTGCGAAGCGTGTTGCGAACGGTTTTGAAATGTTGCGAACCATGTTGCGACCAACATTCAACCTCGGAGCCTCCCTCCCTCCTGCCCGAGCGATTCGGCGATGTTGCGAGCATGTGGTGATCATGTTGCGAACTTGTGGCGAGCATGTTGCGACCAACATCCAAACATCAGCGTGTTGGGGGCATGATGCGAGCTATGTTGCTTGCAACATCCAAGTGCCAGGGTGTTGCGACCGTGTTGCGAGGTATGTTGATTGCAACATCGCGAGTACTTGTTCATCCACGGGCCACGGGCGCTTCTTGCAACAGAGAGACGAAACATTTGCAACACAGAGACAAAACACTTGCAACATCCAGTTGAAGAATTTGCAACACAAAAGGTCCGAAACAGCCCGAAACACTTGCAACACAGATTTGAAACACTTGCAACATACATTTTAAACACTTGTAACATCAAGATAAAAACAGTTGCAACATCCCTGTTTAAAAACAATTGCAACATTTGAAACACACATTTGCAACATACTTACATAGCTATTACAACATAGGAACATCCTAGACCTAATTTTGTAACATTGCAACATCGAGATCTATTTTTGCAACATCAACGTGAAAAACTTGCAACATTCCTTCAAAACCTCTCCAACACCCTTGTCGGGGACGGTCATCAGGGGTCCCCTAACTAAGGGGATAATCACCCTCGTTAAGCGCAAAACCGCCCAAGGACCCTTTATCCCTAGCTACGGGACGGCACAAGCCCGCAGCCCACCACGGCCCAGCAGCGGCCTGGGAGGCCCACTTAGCCGCCTCGCTCGAGGGCACAGACCCCACATGCGGATCTCCGCCTCGTTCGAGGGCTCCGACCCCTCGAGCGAGTCTCCGCCTCGCTCGAGGGTTCCGGCCCCTTGAACGGGTCTCCGCCTCGCTCGAGGCCCGCGGCACCTCACCTGCTCCCCCCGACCGGAGCATTAAACGCCCTGACACGCCGCGGGCGCCCGGGTCAAAGGGCGAATCCTCGCCACGCCGATCCCCTGACGCCGCCTGGGAATCCGGCCCCGGCGCTGTGCGGACAGCCCGCTACTGTGCGGCCATCCCCGGCGCTGTGCGGAGTGGCAGGTGTCATTCCTTGACACTGTGCTACCCGCTCCCGTCCTTCCTCCACGCTGCGCCCCTCAAAAAGGGATGGCAACACCCTCGAGGAGCGTACGGCCGCTGACCTGACGCTCGCCCATGACGGGGCGCCCGGGTCAAAAGGCGAATCCTCGCGCACGCCGATCCCCTGACGCCGCCTGGGAATCCGGCCTCGGCGCTGTGCGGACAGCCCGCTACTGTGCGGCCATCCCCGGCGCTGTGCGGGTGCTGTGCGGAGTGGCAGGTGTCATTCCTCGACACTGTGCTACCCGCTCCCGTCCTTCCTCCACGCCGCGCCCCTCGAAAAGGGATGGCAACACCCTCGAGGAGCGTACGGGCGCTGACCTGACGCTCGCCCATGACGGGGCGTCCGGGTCAAAAGGCGAATCCTCGCCACGCCGATCCCCTGACGCCGCCTGGGAATCCGGCCCCGGCGCTGTGCGGACAGCCCGCTACTGTGCGGCCATCCCCGGCGCTGTGTGGGTGCTGTGCGGAGTGGCAGGTGTCATTCCTCGACACTGTGCTACCCGCTCCCGTCATTCCTCCACGCCGCGCCCCTCGAAAAGGGATGGCAACACCCTCGAGGAGCGTACGGCCGCTGACCTGACGCTCGCCCATGACGGGGCGCCCGAGTCAAAAGGCGAATCCTCGCCACGCCGATCCCCTGACGCCGCCTGGGAAACCGGCCCCGACGCTGTGCGGACAGCCCGCTACTGTGCGGCCATCCCCGGCGCTGTGCGGGTGCTGTGCGGAGTGGCAGGTGTCATTCCTCGACATTGTGCTATCTGCTCCCGTCCTTCCTCCACGCCGCGCCCCTCGAAAAGGGATGGCAACACCCTCGAGGAGCGTACGGCCGCTGACCTGACGCTCGCCCATGACGGTGCCGTGACGCAGGGTAAGCGAAGCACGTTCCTCCCGTCACCTCCGGCCTTGTGCGGCCATCCCCAGCCCTGTGCCACCATCCCAGGCGCTGTGGAACCATCCCCGGCGCTGTGGAGTCCTGTTCCGGTGGGGGCGCCGCCACGCCGGGCCCTGTGCAGCACAAGCACCCCCGTCAGCAAGACCCTCGAGGCTACTCCCCGGCGAGTACAAAAGACGCCACGACACCTGTGAGAGCCAGGATCCGTCAGGACACCCATCAAATCGCAAGCACTGCACGCCGGTACTACAATGCTGTACAAAAAACCATGCAGCACGTCTGTAAGCCGCCTCCCCTTGACCTATAAAAGGAGGAGGCGGTCGCCCGGCCGCGGGCATCACTTTTTCCACACTCACACCTCGCCACCACACTCCCGGTATTGGCACTTGCCTCAATCACTTAGATGGGACTTGGGGGAATTTCCCCCTCTCCCACCGTGCTTGTAGCCTCCCTCTACAGGCACCACCGGTGCTAACTAATACAAGTGCAAAAGCACATCTGCTGGACGTACGGCCGCGAGGTCGGAACCAGGATAAACATCCGTGTCATCTTAGCCAGCGCCGACCATCGAGGGGCCGATCGCAGTGCAAATCACTAGTTGGTGCCGGTGCTAATCCGGACACCGACAACCCTAAACATATCCTTGCAACAAACACTCGTCCATCGACGCCACCCGGAGCTCCTTCGGCGGCAGGCATGGAGGAAGCCGTGGGGAGAGGCGGCCAGCCGCGAGCCGCGCCCCTGGCCGCGGGGAGCGCCGTCCTGCGGCCGTGGATCCCGCGCCCATCGTCGCCGCCGCCGGACGAGAGGCCAGGGATGGGGCGCGGGACCGCCCTCGCCTGCGCCCGTCGCCGCCGCCGGTGGCCGCTAGCCTCCTCTCAGGTGCCACCCTGGCGTGGCCGTTCGGCGAGAACCGCTCGCCGTTGAGCCACTCCTGCTGATCCCTCTCCCCGAGACGCGCGTGCTCCCGCCGGCACCGCTCCTCACGCCGCCACCCACACCACCGCCCCTAACCACCGCCGCCTGCAGCCCGCCCGCCGCCGTCGATCCGCCTCCACGAGCCATCCCAGCCCGAGGTGAGAACAGGAATCGGTTGCCCTCGACCTCCTCTCTCCGTTCCACCACCTCCCCGCCGCCGCCGTGCCCGGGAAGGCCGCCGCCCACCACGGTCAGAGCCGCCCCCTTCCGCCCTTCCTCTGTAGAGTCGAGAGAGGAAGAAGAAAGCAGTTTTGCCTTGAGCCCCCTCCCTCTTTTTCCTTTCTACACCGAGGTCCTCTCTCTAATCTGATACGGTGCGGTCACGCGGACAGCTGAGCGTCCGATATTTTCGCCCCATCCGGACGCCCGGACGGGAGCATCATCGTATGAGTTTTTGTGATGGCACGGGCGACGGTGATGGATACGTGGCGGCTAGGGAGAGTGAATCGGTAGGTTAGGTTACGTGTGCGATGGGCTCCAATCCAGTAAGGAATCCACTGTCGAATGCTGATGATGATCATATTCAAAAGGAGTGTTTCGAATATCATCATAGATGAGAGGGTGGAAATGAAGTTTTTTATAGAAAAAACATAATATAGATGAAGAATGCAAATGAAGTTAGACGATACTATGACTTTGGTAATGGAGCTTTTTAAAAAAAAATGTATATAGTGTTTGTAGTACTGGGTCTCAGGGTCGGTTCTTTACGTTGAAAAGGAACAGTGAAAAATACTATTTACCTATCACATCTTCTCTCACAAAAAATACTATTTCAATAATATTTATTTACAACTTTACTATTCCTTTTCACTCACAAGAACCGGCCCTCAGGTTTTTGAAATAGTCTGAACCTTTGACTTTGGAGAAAGGAACGCTACTCTACAAAGACGGCACGCCTCCTCGCGTGCTCCGAATCTATAAATCCTCAGGTCACGCGCACGGTTGTCGTTCCTGCGCTGCTCGCGAAGCGTGCGTCATGCGAAATAACCCTGCTGCCGGTTTTGAAATAACCCCTACCATGTGAAGAATGTGGAGATGTCCGGTGTTGTCTTGACCATCACATTTCTGTCTAGTTGCACATTTTCATGGTACTGTTATAAAGATTGGAAATTAGGTAACCGTGCATGAGTGTTATATGCATGATGAAACTTCTATCATATATATATATGGTGAAATTCTCACTTCTCTCTCGTTAAAAATCTTTACTGAACCAGCAAGATTGTTGACGTGGGATGAAATTTAATTTCATACAACTCTCACTGATACTGGTCTTATTACGAGCGAGAGCGAGGTGAGGGGCCCTGGAACTGCAAATGTTTTTGTTTTGGCTTAAGTTAATCACAGATGACCACAAGGCAGGCCGTCGAGGCGGGCGACCCGCACCGCACCTACCCGGTCCATGCATGCTACGTACTAACACCAAACGCTACAGGACGCTCTCGATTAGACGGCTCTCTCTCTCTCTCACTCACTCGCACAGCCGGCCGCCGCGTCGTCCGTCCCCACGCACACCACCGAACAGAAGCCTTCCTGCAGGCCTACCCCACTGGAAACTCACCCCTCCTCGCCGCCACCGCCAGCCGCGGAAGCAAACACGCACCCACCACCACGCTCGGCCGCTGCAGCTGCCGTGCGGTGGTGATGCCGGCGACGGGACTCGCCTCACTGTTCCAGATGGATCGGCGGCGGCCGTGGTAGCTAGCCTCCTCTAGTCTAGGCTCTAGTAGCCTAAGCACTAGCAGGCCTCTGTGTAGGCGAGATAATCTCTGCACAGCGCAAGCATGGAGGAAGTTGTTCACTTGTTCGAGACGACTTGAACTCTGACTGTAAAAATGGCTGCTTCAGAAACAGTGCTCCCATCCTCCTCGTCATGGGGTTTTCCTTCCCTACAAACAAAAAGGTACTCCCTCCATCTTACACAGTAACAAAAAAACTATTCTACTAATTATTATAACCAAGCAAATTTGATCGAGGTAAAACGGTTTAGTGGAGTAGTGCACAAATTTGATCAAACAATGAATAGGACCTAGCTTGAGAGTCTATCTTCTTAGGCCCTGTTTCAAAACTTTCACCAAAAGTCTTCACCCAGAGAACCGTATCAGTTCATTTCTTCCCTCTTTCCACGCAACTCAATGTAAAATTTTCACGGGTGATTCACCAAAACTTCCATCAACTAAACAGGGTAACTCTAACGACCAACAGACCAAGCACCAACCTGCCGACGACTGATTTCCTCACCGCGTGGTCTCACCAAGACACCAACCCTTGCAGCATCTCACCTCCTCCGCTTCTTGGAGAGTATCGCAGCCAGCCTCTCCTTGGCGGTGGTGAAGCCCGTCGCCGTCGGGTGCTGCTGCCCGGAGGAGCGTCGCATCCTCTTCCTCCGCCCGGTGGTCTTCCTGCCCGCCCCCAGGCGCTGCCGACGGATCTCGGGATCGCCCCAGCCCCTGCCCCACTCGGAGGCATCAGAGGACGGCCTCGGGCTGTTCGTCGCCAGTAGCATAGCCGCGTCAGGGTGCGCGTGCAGAGGCTCCTCCTCTGATCGCGACCTCAGAAACTTTAACCCCTCTTCCGTCAGCTCCGGGTGCTGGATTGACACGCGAGGCTGCAAACACATCAGTTGTTACTTATTAGAAGAAAAGGGATGAACCGATGAAGGCAAGGTAATTAATATCAGGAACAGATAAACTTTGGTGCCAAATCATTGGAACGGCAACAGTTTCATGATAACAAGCCCTCATAACACAGGAATGGATTACTACAGATTAAGTAATTATGTTGTCATTTATGTCTTTCATTCATGTGCCTGCACATATGCCACTCGTGCACCATATATAGCACACAGTCTACAGTCTCAGTGGTGACAGTTCTCGACAGTTTCTCAGAGTTTCTACAGCCACAGGGATTCAACGCCAGAAGGAACTGTTACTAGTTCACCTCTGATGTCATACTGTTGTCGTGTGATTGATAGGTTGGTTGTTGACTGATGCCTATCATTATAGGCAATAATATAACACATAACAATTAATCAAATAGTTACTCGCTTATCCTATATGATGATTTGACTTTATGAGCAGTTTATCAGAGGAAGTTTCCATGTCAGTCAGAGCATCAGTTACTACTACTAAATCCTTTCCTTGTTCTAGATGGCTTGATGTGTAATGCAGAACCAAAAATTATGTTTCAGTAGTTAACAATAAAAAAATTCAGAGAAAAAATGGCATGAAGCAGGCAAAAAGGAGTCAGATTAATAGCACCTAGAGGCTGGACATGAAAAGACAGGACCTCAGATTTTGCAATGATGAATGAGGATGTAAGATAACCAAGATAAAGAAACACCACTTGCTCCTAAAGGTCCGCAAACTATCATGAACAGTGACATTTCTCATGCCACCCATCAGAACAAAATTTACGTACTAAAGTAAATTGCTTACGGTTTCAGCTGCTTCCTGTATGTATCTCATGCCTTCTAATATACGAGCAAGGCCTTGCCACCAGATCTTGTCAGTCGCAGTGTACCTAGGAATCTATAAATAATCTTTAATCACAACAATAGTTTTGGCAATTGCAATTAAGAAACTATGATTATCATATTAAAAAATAAGTAGTGAAACTATAACCCAAGTATTTCTTTTGCTGTACAAAAATCTTATAAATCTACTGTCCATGCTTAATAGACCAGAAATCCCTACCACTTCTGTAAATTAAAGAGATGGAAAATCATTGAAACAAACCTTTTCCCGTATATGACTGACAACCATTCTGAAATTAGGTGCCTCCCCAAACCTTCTCCGCCCAGATCTGTAATGGGGTACACTGCTGCAAATCATATCTTCTGTTTCTCCACCCTGGATAACAATGATTTACATGAAGTCACAACAGTATAGAATGACCAAAAGGATGCTGTGTAGCTAAAATTTATGGTGTGGTCATTACGAGCACCTAAATTTACTTATCACAAAGGGAAAAGGTGAAAAATCTTGCACCTTGAAATTGCAGCTTGTGTCTATCTATCTAAGTTCACAATATAACTAAATGACATTAGAAGGGATACCTCCTCATGTTACTTCTAACAATGTACCATGTTGCATGTGTTCCTTTTATCAGGTACGCGACCAGGCACTTTTAGATTATCAGCAATGTAAAGTTTATACTGGAATAAAATTTTAAACACCAACAAGTTTATACATAATCAGTGCAGTACAACAACAACAACAGCAACATAACCTTTTGTCTGAAGCAAGTTGGGGTAGGCTAGATATGAAACCCAAAAGAAACAAGGGTAGGGGAAACACAAGAAGGCACAAGACAGAAGGTAGAGTTAAGGGAAGGCTGCTCCATGGCAAATTCTTAGTTTATAAATAAAAAGCTCTTTCCTCTCCTAAAGCCTAGGGGAAAAACTGAATGATAATATGATATAAGAGCCCGCAACTAGATATGTATCAGATTTCCTCAAAGACCACACACAAAAAAGAAGACCTTGACACTGCCAAAATGAATGGAATTATTGGACTGCATCCACATTATCACTTTCAACTTCATGCAGAAATTAAACAACAAAGCTCAAAAAGGTATTACTAAAGCAAACCTATCTTCCTCAACAGCCAAGTTTTACAATTTGTGACTACACTATTAGAGTTCAGAACTAGAATAGTATATGGTCACCAGATTTACACTGGATACTCACACTTCGACCCCAGAGCACATCCATGAACACAACTGCTTCTTCCTTGAAATCATGCATTTGAGGAGGGCCATCAATACAGACATCACACCTGAGGTCAAAAGAGAAACACAGAGATAAAAATGTCAGCAATTATGAATACAGCCTGACATTAAATTGCAAGAAGCACATCCTTGATTTGTATAGGAAGAGACACGGAGGAAGTAGAAAGTACATGTCACATCTATCAGGACCAAATTCCTCTCCGAAGTACTTCACTAATATTTTGGCTCTACATGTTGAAGTGTTCAAAGAATAGCTGCAACACAAAAATGTATAACATTTAGCAAATACACATGTCATGCCATCACCAGGGTTTGTTTGATAGGTAGAGAGACGTACTGAAAACAATCACGTAGCATTCTATATGCAGCCTTTGTCTGTTCCTCACTTCTTTTATTAGGAAGGAGCGTCGGTGCTCTAAAAAAATTACAATATAGAGCTGCAGACAATTGGTGGGGCGTGTGACACAGGGTCAGAGGAAATAAAGCAATGCTTGGCAACAATTGATAAAAGTAGTTCCTGGTAAGGAAAGCTCTGGTTTTTAAGGTGTACTTTGAATAAAAGAGAGATACAGCTGGGAAATTTTCAGCTTATAAGTCCACTAAAATCTATCGTGTGAATAACTCCCACCAAACAACATAGAACATTTACCAGATGATGCCCTACAGCTTTGCTTATAAAGTAAAAATTTTGAACACAGCCAACTGGATAAGAAAATAAAAAAAAGTTGGCATGAAAACTTCAAATTAATTAATCCATCTACAGATGCATGCATATTTAATGGGAAAATACTGAAAAGGGAATACTTTAGTACAACAATGCCAGTAAAGCTCCAAACTCATCACCTATGGTATATTCAAAATTTACAATCTTAGTTATTTTTATAAGTTTTTAGCTGGGTTATGGTAAAAACCAGAACCAAGGTAATGATGTCAAAAATACTTTGCTAGGAGGCCCATTGTTATCACAAAGTGATGCCTGAAGGCTTCATGTAGTACTTGCAGGTAAGCATAAATAATACATGTACAACTCTCAAGTTAGCGTATGATTCGTCATATTCTTCACAAGGTCTACAAACAATTCAGCAACAACATGTCTAAGAAACTTGTAACAAATTTGAGACATCACAATTCACAACTCACTGCAATCTGACAGCTTTCCATCTCTACCAGCACGGCCAGCTTCTTGGTAATATGCTTCTAAACTCTGCATTAATCAAATAAATACTGGTTAGTACTCAAACAAAAAGTAAAAAAGAATGAAATAAATAAAGGTCAATCCAACAGCAAAATATTGATTCTAAGGGCTGGTTACAACTAGCTTGGAGGCACACATTTACAAGTTCAGGTGCGTAGATGTCTGACATCAATACAAGCAGAGAAAATCTTGAGATGTGTATAAAGTCCTTCTAGATATGTTTGAAACAAGTTTGTAAGACATCTGCTTCTCTGGCTATTCGAACAGAACAATTTATTGCGCATTTTCACCAAACAGGAGTGTACAATGACGTGAATAGTGAAACTGTGTTTGGAAAGTTAGTACTGAAGTACTACACTAACCTGTGGGAAACCATAGTGAATAATTCTTCTGACATTTGATTTGTCAATTCCCATTCCAAATGCTATGGTAGCCACCACAACCTACATAAAGAGAAGGCCATAAGAGTTAGGGGAAAGGGCAGTGGGATTCGACAAAGTGTGGCAGATATAGAGCAAATATAGAGAACTTCTATAGGCATGACTTCAGATGGTATGTGTTGTTTACTCATCCTTTTTTAGACCAGCTCTTTTACTCATCCTTCCGAAAATAAGTCTCCAAAAGTTTTGTGAATGTGAATTCTATATCATCTTCACAAATAGGGACATGAAAAGTTGACTTTTGTCATGGCTCTGAGCTTATGTAATTACAGGAACTACATAAGGCTAGACTGCAAGGTTTAAAACATCTCTAAGAGCTAGAGCAGTATATTAGTAAACAATCACTTACTCACTGCATACAGGTGAAATAACCTATGGACCAACACTACAACTACATTCCATATCACCGAGTTTATAGTAGTGTGGTAAATTCGTAAAACAGGTAGTTTCGGCAGCCACGTAGTATAAGAGCCACAAAGCAAGAACTAATGAAAAAATGACTACATAGAGTGAAGATTCTATAAGTACTGAAGCATGGATCACACCATTCTAGGATTCAGGATTTCAAGACATTTCTCATTTCATTCAAGCTATTTTTACAAGGATTGGCACAGCCTAGTAAAGAAAGGTGTGAACAAGGCAATAGGTAGTTAGGTACTATTGTACCAAGAGATTGTATCGTTGAAATATCAAAAGAGCCTGCTCATCTGAAACATATATGTATCAATTCATATCTACAGGCGTGGATTTAATAAGACAAGGCCACTTAGCTATATCCATGCTAATTGCTAGCTGCATCTCATGACTAGTAATCTTTATACAATCAAGTAGTAAAAAAGGTTAAATAATAAATTCACACGTCAATCATTACTTCAGCGTCTCTAATTGAAAAAATTGAACCTCCCTTTATGCACGCTGCTGTCTACAGTCTACATGCAGAAAAGGAGCACATAGACATAAATCTAATTGCAGATGTGTGCTGCACTTCCCATAGCATATTCCAGCCATTCTGAGATAAAACACAGATGAAGTAAGGTAGCAGTTACTACCTCCAAGTCATTGCAATGGAACTGCTGATGCACTTTCCTCAAATGAGATTTAGGCATCTGAAAAGAAGTCAGATAGTTCCAAACAAATTACGGGTTATCAAAATTAAGAGAATATGCAATCATAGGTACGAATGGTAGTGCAATTTGCAGATAATTTCTTTTAGAAGATTAGAATAAATGTACAAATGTTTCACACTGATGACTTACTGATTCCCATTTCGCAAAGGAAAAAAGGACTAATGTCCTTACGCATACATAAAAACAAAGATGATTACCTTTGCATTATATGCTGCAGCTCTGAGACCAGATTTGCAAAGGAAGTTAGCTAGTTCAACAGTTTCTTTTCTTGTGGGTACATAAACAATTGTAGGACCTTGATCCAAACATCCTGACAAGCTAGTTTCATTGGGCTGAGCAGGGAACGCAGAGCTCTCAGGTTGCAAGCCCTCAAGGAACTCTCCGCATGAAACTAGAAGAGAAAGCGAAGTGTCAATCCAAGGAACTAACATACTCAAAAGAAAGACAAATTCAAAAATAAGATCCAAAGTACTTTTTCTTAAATCACTGAAACTGTACACTCAAAAGCAAGGCGTCATACAAAGTTATTCATCAATTAGTCCATTACCATCAAAATCATCAGTTCCTGCATACAGATCCAACTCACTTTCAGTGTTTTCTTTTACCAAAGTCATGCCAGTTTTTGATTTTCCAACATTCTTATTCCCACAGCTTCCAGAACCAATATTTGCATCTTCATAATCAGATGCACTATCATTCAGAGAATCATATGAACTTTCAGAGTCATGGTCAATTTCATGAAAAATTTGCTGCTCTTTGCACTTAAACTTCCTTGAAGCATTATATATCCCTATCAGTTCTTGGAAGTCCTTTCGATATGATGAGGCAGAAGTTTTGCTGTGCTTTACCTGAAACAAAAATTGAAAGGGTAAGTAAAGAGTGTAAGTAGCACAGTTAGCAAATCGTTGAATAAGATAAGTGTTGATCTGTATATGAACTAAGAACAAGGCAGCACACAAAACTACCAGGTATGACAATATATAGAAATTCACGCATCGACCAGTTCAAACCAAAGCTTGGATTATGAAATACAAAATAGTATACTTTAAATATCACAACCATACCACAAACAAAAAAAAACATTGTACTTTCTTGCAATGATCTTATAAAGTTCAAGGAATCTGAGGTCTGCAGTTTGGTATTGTCAAATCTGTAGTTTCATACTGCATATCACAGTACAACATTCCACCACTAGTGCTATTGTGTCCCATTGGAAGAACATAAAAAGGAAAACTAGCAGAACATTATATTAACTCACATTGAACCGGAGATTTGGCCTGAAAAAAGAAGTCAACACAATCGTTGTATCTTCTGACATTTTTAAGGACTTGACAATGTCTTCTCGTACAGGAATAGTTGCGGTAGCAGTCAATGCCATCAAAGGAATATCATGCTTCAAGAAGTTCAATTTCCTGGAATTGAAATTTTCTCGCAGCACAGATAATTTCCTGTAATGAGAATAATGATTTTTAAATATTAAGAGTTGTAACATATTGTGAGAAAATAGCAGGCACATGTTGGTTGTTAAGTACAAAACGAAATTTATCACATTTCGCCATATGTAAGCATTAAATAATGATGACAAGGGCACAAGGCAACACTAATTGGCAAACAATAACTAGCACCTTTAATAGAGGATATCGAACACAAAAGCAGACCTATAGTCAGGTCGAAAATCATGGCCCCATTTAGAAACACAATGAACCTCATCAATGGCAAAAAGTGCAATCCCTGGTTTTTCTGCAAGTTTCTTCATAGGTTCCATTAACCTGCAAGTAGATATGTTCCCATGATAAGCATGACAGCACATTAACAAACTTAAGCATACCAAAGCAGAATGATTACCTTAATACTGTCTCAGGACAAACATAAACAATCTTATACATGCCAGCCATTGCTTTACCCTCAACGCGACTATCAGGTTGTCCTGATCCAAGGAAGCATGCCGATATCCCATGCTTTGCGAGTTTTAGGCACTGATCGTGCATTAGACTTATTAATGGTGAGATCACCACCACAATCTTTGTCGTTAGTAGAGCTGGGATCTGAAAACACAGGGACTTTCCTGCCAGCAGAGTCATTCATGTAAGAAAAGAAGGCCAAAATGGTACTTGTGTAATGACAAGGAAACAATCTTGAAAATTACATTACAGAAGCATATGAAAGAGTGTTAAAAAAAATATACCCGATCCTGTAGCTGCTAGAACAAGACAATCCTTGTTGTCGAACCAAGCATTCAAAACTTCCATTTGGAAGCCTTTTACAGAGGAAAAACTGAAATGCTTTTGCAACACAGCAGTAATTTTCTCCTTGCGGTCGCAATTTCCTCTCGAGTTCTCTACCAATGATTGCAATTCAGGCCCCAGTTTGGAACAAACATCACCACCCACTGGCACACTGTGATCAGCAGGAGCCTCTGAACAAGGAAACGAAGTGCTCACTTCCCGATCAGACCCGTTTCTTCTTCCAGCATCTGAGGTGATGTGATCGGTAATGCTGGGCTGTCTCAGCCTTCCTCTAGGATTACTCAATCTCGTCCCATTCCCAGCCGGCTGCGGCTGCGCCACAAACGAGGCGCGAAGGCTTGGCGCTTCCCCTCCTCGCCTCGCCTGCCCCGCGCCGGCGCCGGGCCCGCCCAGCAGGACCTCGACCACCTCCGCGCGGCGCGGGCCGACGGCGCCGACCGCCGCGGTGATGTTGTCGAAGTCGAAGCCCATGTCGAGCAGCTCGGCGATGAGGGCGTCGGCGGACACATCGCTCCCGGTCCGGGCGGCGCCGGGCTCCATGTCGTACCGCAACGGTGCGCCCGTTGCCACCAAAAATCAGCGAGGCCGCAGCAAATCCCCCCGAATGGCGACAGCGTTCGGCGATTCGGATAGAGATTTTTTGGGGGCCGAATTTACCGGTGGAGCTGGAGCCGGACGCCTCCGATCGACGCCCCTACGCCGCTCCGCGCCCTCCGCCGCCCACCGCGCAGGGCTCGCTCGCAGCAGAAGCCGACGAGAACTTCTAGAAGCTTCCAGAGAGGGGAGATGGGGGGATGCGAGCGAGGGTTTCCGTTTCGAATCGCGGGAGGAGGCGCGCGCCGCGCGGCAGGGGAGGGAACCCGTAGACAGCAGGAGTGTTTCTTCACGGGCGCCTGCCACTGACACGTGGGACCATCGTGACGATACCGCGGGCCCCGGCCCAATCGGGTTTCTAGTTGGGACCGGCCCAGTTTGTGGACAAGGTGGCACTGCAGTGGCCCAACTGAGGTTGAATTATTGTTTTGCCCAGATTTATAAAAGAAAAGAGAAATTTATGGTATCCCTGTTGAAAAGAGAGAGCAAATTCCATAAATGCAATCTTCTAGTTTTATTCTGAACAAGTTTACAGAAATTTATATAAAAGTTTGCAATACAAAATAAAAACGCTGCCAAACACGACCAAAGTTAGAGAAATTTAATGAACAAAACTAAGATGGCATAATCCAGAACTATTACATGGACCTATCAGAAAAATCATTTGAATTTTGCCATCATGCTAGCATATCCTTAATTTTTAGAAAAAAAAGAGACCAAACTGCTTTGGCCTAACACAACACAAGAAGACCAAGCAAACAAAAAAAAAACATGGGCATCTTGCAACCGGCAGATGTGGGGAACAATCATCTCACCACCAAAAACGCAAAAGGATTTATTTTAAGAACAAAAAAAAACGGGCAAAGAAGAACCTAGAGAATTATTCACCCCTGCTCCCAGATGCTATTTAGTCCAGTCCTGCCTCTCCTCAGGGCCAGACATTGCCACTTTCTTCTGCCCCCATCTTGGTAGCACCATTCTCTTCTTTCACAGCTTCCACACTTTTCCCTCTCTGCCCCTTTCTTCTTATTCCCCTGCATCCTCTCACGCACCTTCTTCCCATCTCCATCTAGTTTCTCCTTCCCTCCCACCCCCTCTCTTTCTCGGGTCTGCCATGGCGGCTCCTGAAGAAGGTCCAGAGCCGCTCCGGTATCACGTAAGCAGTTCAGAGAACAGACTTTACCATGGAAGGAGTTCTTGCAGGCTGATTCTTGGGTTCTGACTGCACTGGTTGTTCCATTGGCAGACACTGGCCTTGAAGGTGAGCATCCACTGTGAGGGCTGCAAGAAGAAGGTCAAGAAGGTGCTGCACAGCATCGAAGGTGCGTGTTATTCACTGTCCCAAATCCTTCAAGCAGCCTTTTTCTCCGAATCAGATTTGAAATACTTGAGAAATGAAGATGAGCTTGAACCAGTCTTGTCTTCGTTTTCATCTTTGTGTTTGGAGTTTTTTTTTTATCATATATGTTTCTGAGATCAGAAGTGCTGTGTCACTTTTGTTCACGAAAGGTTCCCCTGTTTCTTGTACTGAACAGAAGGTTTGAGCTCAGAGTGCTTCTTGCACTACCTCTCTTGTCCATCTCCCATTTCCACTGCTACCCTGTTAAACCCCCTACGGAGTTTTTCACCCAAAACTATGGTGTAAATGTTGCGAATTTGCTTCAAATTCATTTTTCGCTTTTTGCTAGAATGTTGTTTGTCTGAAACATTTGCTGCACTGAGCCACTGACGCATGATGCTTCTCATAATTCACAGGGGTGTACAAGACGGACATCGACATGCAGCAGCATAAGGTGGTGGTCATCGGCAACGTCTCCGCCGACGCGCTCGTCAAGAAGCTCCTCAAGACCGGCAAGCACGCTGAGCCGTGGCCGGAGCCTGCTCCGCCGGCAGCGCCAGCCGCCGACGCGCCCGCCGGATCCCCGGGCAGCGGAGGCAAGAAGAAGAAAAAGAAGACCAAGGGCAAGAACCCCGCGAACAACAACACCAACAAGCCCGCTGAACCGGCGCCGGCCGACGGCGGGAGCGGCCCCTGCCCCCCGGAGAATCAGGACAAGGCTGAGGGCGGCGGCGGCGGCGGCTCGTGCGATGAAGCGTCCGATGGCGAGCACGATAAGGCTGAGGGCGGCGGCGGTGGCGGCAACGGCCCCGCGGGCGCCGGAGACGCGCACGATGGCGGTGCAGGAGGCAAGGTGGCCCCTCCAGCCATGACGCCGCAGGGCCCGCAGCCCGCCGCGAACGGCAACGGCAATGGCGGCGGCGGCAAGAAGAAAGGCAAGAAAGGCGGCGGTCACGGCAACGGCAACGCCAATGCCAATGCCAACGCCAACGCCAATGCAGACGGCGCCGGCGCCGGTGCAATAGTGGAGGTCCACCCGCCGCCGGACGCGCCCACGAAGCCAGGCGGCGGCAACTCTGGCCCTCTCACCGTCTTCGACGCCGGACCGTACCCTCCACCTCCGGGCGCGCCGGCGATGAGCTATCCGGGTTACTACGCCGCCGGGGTCCACCCGCCGCCGCCGGCATACGTCATGAGCTACAGCACGGCGCACCCGAGCTCGGCGCTCCGGAGCAGCGCCTACTACCACCCGATGGCCGGCGCAGCGTACACCACGGCGGGCGGCGGCGGCGGGTACTTCTACTCGACGGCGCCAGTGTCGGCGGCGCCCGGGTCGTACTACATGTTCAGCGAGGAGAACGCCAACGCCTGCAGCGTCATGTGAGAGATCGAGGATTGTGTTAATAATCTATCGGTTAAGAACTTGAAATTCAATTGACTACTCCGTATAAGATGTTGCAAGAAGCCTGGCTGTGCTAAGATTTGGATTAATGCTTTTGTCGTGGCGAGATCGAACTGGTTGCAACCTGCAACGTTTTGCTGTATCTGGAGAAATATATGAAATTTAGATGTGTTAGTAAATTGGAGTACCTTAGCAACATGGAATTGCAACATCACTAGTTTTGTTGTTCATTACATTTTGCTCCATAGCTGCACATATATTAGGCAGTAGCTAGCTATTGTTTGATCTATGGCCAAGGAAACAAGGTGTGGAAGGTACACTAGGAAGAGATCCACAGTTGAACAGAAAAGTTTTTTTGGAGATGCAAAAAAAATGTTTCTAGGAGTCGAATCGCAGTAGCAGTAGCTATATGAGAAAGCGACTTCCGCTGCTGATTTGTACGGCTGGTTTGTTGTGAGAGAAAAATACTGCTTAAAGAAATAGAAACACTACGAAAACAGAGAAGCCAAACGGACTAAAAGCAAACCAACATACAAGTTGGGCTTCAAATATTCTTCATAGTCGAGGATAGCAACCTGGCATATATATATATGGTACGCCAGCAGATTTGTATGCAGTTGACTTACTTATTGGCAAGTTGGGAAGAATAGATACTCTAACTTCAAAGATGAGAGGATTCTCTATAGGTCAACAGAATGTCAAACTTAAATATGTCTCAAGAGCTTTACATTGAGGATAGTCTCAACTTCCTCAAGACATTTGATGAAAAGTTCTTTAAATGACACCAAATAAAAGTGATGAGAGAAGCAAGAGAATGCAAAGGTAATTCATATGATTGAAAACATTCCACTTACCATTTTGGGCATGTTGACAGTGGGAGAAACACGAAAAATGCAACCATGGATACTCTCAACGACTCATCAAGTTTTGCATATATTAAGAAAAATGAGCTACTTGAAACATGATCATGTTTAGAACTCAAATTAGTTAGAGCTCATTCAGTTCCTAGTTGAGTGAAAACATGTCTAGAACTAAACTAACCACAATGCAAGAGGCTAAATCACAAGTCCAACTAGGTTGTTGTTTCACATACTCCCCAGGAAAAATATGTCTATTTACCCTTGAAGTGATCTGCTTTGTCGTAGCTGAATAAGAATAGATAACAAATTTGTGGCTTACAACTACCATTTGCACATGGAAGTTATATAGTGGCTTAGAAAGGCACTTTTCAAGCCACTAATTGTCACGACCCTGCGGCAGTGACCGGATTGGATAGCTGTGGGAGGTGGCCGGCCGCTCCTTTGCCGGCTTCCTGCCCGTGATGAAGGAGTCGCCTGACGGCGATGGTAGAAGCAGGGGAGACGAGAAACAGAGAAGGAAGGTGAGAGATTAGATTCAATCTTGCTTAATCTTTATTCATTGTTGGGGCTGTGTATAAATAGCCCGATTACAAACCGACTTCCTTCAAATCTTGGAGATAACTAACTACCAAATCTAAACCAAACTCTAATTCTAGTTGTATAGGACTAGGACTACTGCTGGTCGGCTGTTTGACGTCTCCTCCTAGTATAGCCAATGCCGACCATGACATCTCTCCCCTCCTTCGGAAAGAGCTCGTCCTCGAGCTCAAACGCCGGATAACGAGCCTTGAACTCTTCAACATCTTCCCATGTAGACTCACTTGGAGGCTGAGCTTCCCAGCGAACAAGAATCTGCCAGCGCCCACGGGCTAATCTGCTCCTGACCACAGCTGTAGGGGTAGGCAAAATGCGGCCATGTAGCATCTGCGGTAAGGGTGGCACTTCAGCTGGGGCAGCACCATGGTAGGCCTTGAGCACACCAACATGGAAGACATTATGAATACGAGCCCCGGCAGGCAACTGCAGGCGGTACGCCACATCACCAATCCTCTCCACAATCCGATACGGGCCGTAGAACCTTGGAGCTAGCTTTCCTTTGGTCTGGGAAGGCATGGACGCCACTGGCCTATGCAGTAATTTCACCCAGACCCAATCACCCACCGAGAACGCCATATCAGTATGCTTGGCATCATAAAACAGCTTTACCTGCTCTTGTGCTTGCAGGAGGCGGTCACGGGCATCCTGAAGAAAATTGTCCCTCTCTTGTAGCATTTGATCAACCGCTGGTGCCCGTGCATCTCCCTTCTCATACCCAACCAACGAAGGAGGGTCCCTCCCATAGACCAACTTGAACGGCGTGGTGCGCAATGCTGAGTGGTAAGCTGTGTTGAAGCAATATTCCGCCCAAGGCAGCCAACGCAGCCACTGTTTCGGCCTATCTCCAGTAAGGTAGCGAAGATACATCACAATAACTTTGTTAGCTGCCTCAGACTGTCCGTCGCTCTGGGGATGGAATGCTGAACTTAAGTGAAGTTTTGTACCCGACAGACGAAAGAGCTCCTTCCATAGAGTGCTTGTAAATACTGGGTCTCGGTCACTAACAATGGAGGTAGGAAACCCATGGAGGCGCACCACCTCATCAAAAAATGCCCGAGCCACAGAGGTTGCAGTGTATGGATGTCCCAACGGAATGAAGTGAGCAGCCTTGGACAATCTGTCGATCACTGTGAGGATCACTGTCTTATTGTTGACGCGAGGCAGAGCTTCAATGAAATCCATGGCCAAATCACTCCAGATCATAGAGGGCACAGGGAGTGGCTGAAGCAAACCGGACGGCTGCAAATGGCTGGTCTTGTTCTGCTGGCAGACCGCGCAATCCCGGACGAACTCCTGCACCAATGCTTTGTCACCCGGGATCAGAAAGTCATTGCGGAGACGATGAAGTGTCCGCTGAACACCCTCATGACCAGCAGCATGTGCACGTTCCAGGAGAAGCTGGACAATTGGCGTGGAGGCCGGAACGAACACACGCCGCTCTTTTGTGATGAAGCCATCTGTGAGCACCCACTCAGGCCCCTTGCGTCCTGCTGTGACCTCCTCGAGAACCCTCTGATACTCCTGGTGTTGCTGCAGCTGTAGGCGCATCTCATGCCAAAGATCAAAGGATGGGGTGGAGAAGGCATTAGCCTCGACGTCATCCGCATCCCGCCGGGACAGGGCATCAGCCACGATATTGGCCTTCCCTGGTTTATATTCCACAACAAAATCAAAGCCCATGAGCTTACTAATCCAGCGATGCTGAGGGATCGTAGACAGGCGTTGGTCGAGAAGGAATTCGAGGCTGTAGTGGTCAGTCCTGACAATGAAGGAGCGTCCCCATAGATAGGGCCGCCAGTGCTTCACGGCCTGAGCCAGCGCGATCAGCTCGCGCTCATATGCCGCCAATCCGGCATGCCTTGGCGCCATTGGACGGCTGAAGAATGCCACGGGTCCTTCCTCCTGGTGCAGCACTGCTCCCATGCCCGAGCCGGAGGCGTCGCATTCAACCACAAACGGCCGCTCGAAATTGGGCAGCTGGAGTACCGGTGCTGTTGAGAGTGCACGCTTGAGTGCTTGGAACGCGGACTCCGCCTCGTCAGTCCAGGTGAATCCATCCTTGGTCAGGAGCCGTGTAAGAGGTGCTGCAATGGCACCATACCCCTGAATGAAGCGCCTGTAATAGCCGGCAAGGCCCAAGAAACCCCTGAGTGCTCGGACCGTACGCGGGCGCGACCACTCTGCCACAGCTTGGACCTTCTGGCAATCCATCGCTACGCCGTCGGCTGTCACTACATGGCCAAGGTAAGACACGGTGGGTATACCGAACGCGCACTTGGACCTCTTGAGTCGGAGCTGATGCTGCTGGAGCGTGTCGAGGACGAGGTGGACATGACGAAGGTGCTCTGCCCAAGTAGAGCTGTAGATGAGAATATCATCGAAGAAAACGAGAACAAAGTGGCGGAGGAACTTGCCGAGGATGTCATTCATGAGAGCTTGAAACGTGGCGGGAGCATTCGCCAGACCGAACGGCATCACCAAGAACTCGTAGTGCCCCTGGTGCGTCCTGAACGCCATCTTTTCCACATCGCCGACGTACACGCGCACCTGATGATATCCAGAACGGAGGTCCAGCTTGGAAAAGAACCGTGCACCATGAAGCTCATCCAGGAGCTCTTCCACTACCGGGATGGGAAACTTGTCCTTGATGGTCACTGCATTGAGCGCCCGATAGTCCACGCAGAACCTCCAGGAGCCATCGGCCTTCTTGACGAGCAGTACGGGCGAGGAGAATGCAGATGTGCTCAAGCGTATGATGCCTTGACGAAGCATGTCGGCGCACTGCCTCTCCAGTTTGTCCTTCTGGAGTTGTGGATACCGGTATGGCCGTACTGCAACCGGCAGGGCCCCGGGCGTGAGGTGAATATGATGATCATGAAGGCGCGCCGGAGGTAACCCTGTTGGCTCGGTGAATAGGCTCGCAAATTCCTCTAGGAGGTGATTCAACATCTCCTCTGCTTGCAGCTGTCGACAGGAAGGGGGCGCACTGCCCTGGATGCCATGCCATGTGATGCGGCGGCCGTCGACGAAGTAGGACATGGTCAGACGTGTGAAGTCCCAAATAATCGGACCCAGGGTGCGAAGCCACTGTGTCCCCAAGATCAGATCATGGCCGCCGAGCGCCAGGGCGAAGCACGGAAGACGGAACGGCTCGGCGTCCACAACGACATCGAGGGCCAGGGCGAAGCACGAAAGACGGAACGGCTCGGCGTCCACAACGACATCGAGGTCGGGACAGAATCCTTGACACGGGAGACGATCCCCATTGGCGACGATGACGTTGAGGCCGTCACGAACAGGAAGCAGGCGCACTCCCAGCTTGGCCGCCACATCCATGCGGATAAAATTGTGCGAGGAACCCGAATCCACCAAGGCGAGGAACTCCTGCCCTTGAACGAGGACGCGCAAGCGCATCGTGTCGCCTGCCTGGACGCCAGCCACCGCATACAGGGTGATGCGTGGCTCATCGTCGCCGGGCTCAGCTTCGCCACACGCCGTGTCGGCCGTCGAGTCGTCGTACTCGATGAAGAAGAGGTGAGCGCACTTGTGGCCGCGGGCGAATTTCTCGTCGCAATTAAAGCAGAGCCCTTGGCGGCGGCGTTCCGCCATCTCAGCCGGGGTCAGGCGCCGGATGGTTCGCGTCGGCGGAGAGTCCGTCGATGCCGTTGCTGGTGTCGGAGGAGGACGTGGCTGCTGGTAAGGACGGTACTGGCCTGAGCGCGCCCCCGGCCGTGCCATCGTCTTCTTCTCGTAGGCGCGTGCCAATGTAAGCGCGTGCTCCAAGTCGCGCGGTCCTTGAAGCTCGACATCGATCCGTATGTCTTCACTGAGGCCTGACGTGAACATCTGCTGCTCCTGGCGCTCTGTCAGAGGATCGGCGCGACTGAGGAGAGCAAGGAATTTGCTCTGGTAATCCGCCACCGTGCCTGTCTGTCGGAGAAGTCGAAGTTCACCCAGCGGATTACTTCTGATCGGCGGCCCGAAGCGGTTGTTGCAGAGGACGTAGAACTCCTCCCACGGCGGTGTGCCGCGGCTGCGCTCCAGATGGGCGTACCAATGGAACGCGTCGCCGTCGAGGTGGAACGTGGCTAGCCAAATCTTCTGCAGTGGCTCCGTGCGCTGGGCTCTGAAGAATTGCTCGCAGCGACTTAGCCATGGCAGGGGATCTTCCTTTCCATCATAGCGCGGAAAATCCAGCTTGAAGTAGCGCGGCACCATGCCATCCGGCTGATTACCCGAGCCAGAGGAAGAACCGTGCGCCGTCTTCAGATTGACGACGTCGTCGAAGGGCTTCTTGGGGAAGAGGTCCGGTCCGTGGTACAGAACCCCATCGGCGTTAAGGATGCCCTTGCCGGACAGCAGCGGCTGGCGGCCGGCGGCGGATGCGTCTTGCCCGATCGGATTGGGCGGCGGCGCTGATGGATTTGGCGGCGCAGACTTGTTTGGCGGCGCGGATTGGACCGGCGGCACCGTGGAATCCGGCGGTGAGGCCGAGGAAGCCGCGAAAGCAGGGTCTGGTGGGGGCGTCGTGGCCTCCAGCTTGGTGAGGCGGTCGCTGATGCCTTGAATCGACACCGCGAGCTGATCGAGGGTGGTCTGAAGCTTGTTGTCGCGCTCGGTGTTCTCTTGGCGCCACTCCTGACGCAGGAGCTGCATCTCGTCGGCAAGAAGCTTCTTCATGTCGTCGGAACCGGAGCCCATCGGTAACCCGGAAGCTGATACCAAGTTGTCACGACCCTGCGGCAGTGACCGGATTGGATAGCTGTGGGAGGTGGCCGGCCGCTCCTTTGCCGGCTTCCTGCCCGTGATGAAGTAGTCGCCTGACGGCAATGGTAGAAGCAGGGGAGACGAGAAACAGAGAAGGAAGGTGAGAGATTAGATTCAATCTTGCTTAATCTTTATTCATTGTTGGGGCTGTGTATAAATAGCCCGATTACAAACCGACTTCCTTCATATCTTGGAGATAACTAACTACCAAATCTAAACCAAACTCTAATTCTAGTTGTATAGGACTAGAACTACTGCTGGTCGGCTGTTTGACGTCTCCTCCTAGTATAGCCAATGCCGACCATGACACTAATGAGGCTTGGAGAAGATCGCCATGTTTAATTATTCAAGGACGCCTATCTTTGAGTTTTTAAATATGCATGGAGAGCTTTTTATAGAAAAAAGTGCATCAGTACGTGATTAGCCTAACCACTTGATCTATATTATATACGCTTAGAACGGTCTCTAGGGACCTTAAAAGAATGGGTTGATTGGAGACGGAAGGGGGGAAAGGTGCGTAGGGAAAAAAAAAGACAGAATCAAATGATGGGACCCAAAATCCAATTTCAAAGTTCTTTTAGTCAAATCAAGGCCCAAATCTTTGTGGATTCAAGATTTACGAAGCAAACAGTCTAAGAAAGCCACTACGGGACTTGAGGCTAGTAGTTTAGATTGGCCCTAATGTATCATCTTTACACTATGGTACTAATTCGAGTGTTTTTGTTGAATCCCCTTTTCAAATTTTTAAAATTCAAAGAGATCTGTAAATAAAGCTCATTTGATTTTAGTCTGACAAATAAACATGTATGCCCTCCATTCATTTTTATTAGGCGTTAGGATTTTAAAAGGTCTTTAGAGGTATATACTTGACCATCAAATTCTCTTACAATATATCGATAATCGTTATAAATCAATGTCATAATGGAAGATCTTTGATATACAGATGTATACTCATATAACATTTATACACTAAGCATATGTACAATTATGAAGTTCGACTTAAAATCCTAATACACCTACTAGTTCCAAACATAGGGAGTCTATCATTAGAGAAGAAGAAATCCCTTTTCACGGGAAAAAGACAATGCAACAGCTCTTCATCAGCAGGGACAATTTGAACCTAGAACCTGCATCACAAATATAGTTTGATGCAGACAATTTTGTTGTTCACATTTCACAAGATGTTTTGCTAATTATTACCACATTGGTGCACAGCTTAGTATTTGTTTGTTCCATTTAAAATAAATTTTTAGAATGAGTTGTTACCAGTTTGAGTACAGCAGGTTTGCAGTGCCCAATGTTTGGAAAGTTGGCAAGATTCTTCCTGAGAGAAAGCAACAATGAGAAGGTTTGCCCACATCGGTTTTCCAATGTTCTTCCACCAAGGCAGCCCCAGCAACAAACAACACAGGAATATCACAGTGATATGTGGTACCGGAGGACTCTGTTTTTCTTTAAAAGAAATGGAACACTTTCCCATGCATCATGAGAGGTACAATGCTCTTGTCCTTTGTTTCCTTGCTCTCTCTTGAACGGATTCTTGGCTTGCTTTGTTCCCTAACCACCTACTAATATAATACGCTTAAGCTCACTAGTCTCTTGACCAAACCAAGGCAACAAAGGACAGGTTTGTATGCTAGCACTTAGTAAGCTCGATCAAGGCCCTGTAGAAAATACAAATGAAAAGTGTAATGCATTTGTATTTCTCCAAGGGTTACTCTAGTACATAGCCATAGGTTTCCCCATTCAAACTCACCTTGCGGGTTTCGGGCAACAATTACGTAACTCCATCATCGAATTTTCCGCCTATCGAAAGGTTCATGCTCATTCACAGCTACAATTGTTATAGAAACTTTAGCACCTTGACCGAAAACATTTCTGAAAGTTGAAAACCATAACTTGGATCAAAATCCATATAGGGATGAGTTCCCCCTACTATTAGCTCCAAATAATTTGACAGACATATAGTAGGAGTAACACCCTATGGACAATATATACAATTCAAACATGACCATATAGTAACAAATACAGTTATTTTGCCCGTGGCCATACAATTACATGCGTCATATAAAATCAATCAATCCAAAGCGCCCGAATCTCGAACCGGAAGTTGGGATAGGGGGCATGGCACGACACAATGCCTGCCTCTCCCCCTGCTGCCTCCTGAAAATGCATGAATGTGAATGACACGCCCAACTGTGTGCAGGTATGCACACTGGGCTGGCATTTGTGCTGAAGGAAGGCAAAGCTGCAGCCTCTGACAAAGAACAGCCTGTGTATCCTTGGATCACTCGCTGATTTGCAACAAGGTACATTTGATGTCACTTATCCCCCCTTTTATTTCTCCTTTTTCTTTTGGGGCCCTTTTTTTCAGGGAACTGCATCTTAACCCTGAAGGTTGCAGAGAATTGACTCCTCTGATGGATGGATGGGTCGCCTGAAAAAAAATGCAGAAAAGATATCTGAAAAATCTTGCAGGACTTTGTTTTTAACGTACCACATGTCAGGCAATGCATGAGCAGTATATGGCCAGGTACATGCGTGGATGTACCTTGCTCTTGTTCCTGGCCAATTTGATATTCTCCTTTTTACTTTGTTTCCTATATATTTCTTGAAAATAATTTTGATGTGTGGTAGCTTGACCCCTGGGCCAGTTTGGTGTCAAAGGGAACCTTTCTTTCACTCTCAAACTTATCGCCACCGGCTGATTCTCAAGGGAGGGGCCGTTCCATGCTTCATCCTTTTTATCTGATAAAGTGATAATGCACGTAGCATCAAAAGGCTCGCAGACCAACATATTCTCATGTCAGGAAATGGAAAAGAAAAAGGGTAAAAGAAAGTGGCATTATAGGCTGGATATATGTTACTATGTTCAGGGTAAGGTGTGTATGCCCATATATCCATAGAGGTGAGTGTCCAAGTGTTTGCAGCGCTGTACTATGTTTCATAAAAAATACACACCTCATTTGCAGTATTTTCGAGAGATTTTACAGATTGAAGGTCTAAGCCCAAAGCATAGGAATTGGAGACTAAAGATGGAGGAGAAACGATTGTTAGGCTAGTCAAGAGTCAGGACTAAATAATGAAACTAATCAACTACATATTGCTTTAACTGTGTGTGAATGAAACTATACTACCCTGAATAAGTTTACCTAGCTTATGATCATGAACAAGAAAAAAATATGTTTAAGATCTTGCAGCACTTCATTTTGAGACGGACCCCCTAACACGATAATCATTGCTGGACCCTCCCTGATGTTGATGAGGTACGGAGTTGCTTCTCAAAATGCAAAAGATATGAATCGGCAGTACTGGCTAAATTGATGTTTATACAGGTCCAAATCTTGCCCCTAGATGTTCATGTGATCCCCTCTAGCACTATCCAGAAAGTGGAGAAAGGAATCTGGAGAAGATTGGTGCATCAGCCTCCATACTCTATATTCCCATCATCTATAGATACCTGCTGGTGCTGGTAGTGTGGCTGGTGCTGCTGCATATGCTTCATCCTCTCTATAAACCTCACTGTCACTGGGGGGGGGGGGTATTTTTTGGTAGCATCTTCTCCTCATTCTCTCTCCCCCTGCCCGTCAACAACACCAAAAGAATCAGAAAGCAATCCAAACTCTATCTACAGTCGCTACCATGAGCAATTGGGTTTTGGTACATACCAAATATCCATGCATCATTGGCTCTTCATCCATGGTCCAGAGTAGCAGACTGATATTCACTACCGGAATCGAACTCTTTGCCGAGAGTTCGGTTCCTCTCGGCAGAGGGCCTTTTCCTCTCGGCAGAGGCTCTGCCGAGAGGAAGCTCTCGGCACACCTGGGCCGGCAAAGAGCTCTTGCCGAGAGCCACCTCAAAGCCTCTCGGTGCACTTGTGCCGAGAGAGCATATAGCTCTCGGCAAAGAGTTTTTTTTTAAAAAAAACAGCAGGGGCCACCGCGGCCCCCACTGGCTGGCCGCCGCCACCGCCACCACCCGCCGCTGCTGCCGCCACCCCCAGCCCCAGCACCCGCACCCGCACCACCACGCCGCACGCCACCACCACGGCCACCGACACCGCACGGCGCCACCACAAACACCGCAGGGCCGCCACACCGGGGGAGGAGGTGCTTACCGCGCCGCCGGGAGGTAGAAGCCGCGCCGCCGGGAGGTCGAGGCCCCGCCGCCGGGAGGTCGAGGCCGATGCGCGCCGCCGGGAGGTCGATGCGCCGCCGGGAGGTCGATGCGCGCGGGGGCCGGATCCGCCGCCGGGAGGTCGATGCGCGCGGGGGCCAGATCCGCCGCCACCGGTTCTCGCCCCGCCGCTGCTCCTCGCCACGAGGTAAGGGCGAGCGGAGGGGGGCGGCGCGGTTGCGCCGGCGAGAGGGAGGGAGGCGGCGGATCTACAGGCGGAGGGAGAGAGGGGGCGTCGGAGAGAGGAGGGGGAGGAGAATGGTGGGGGAGGCGGCGGATCTGAAGGGAGGATGCGGAGGGGCCACGGAGGAGGAGGGAGAGAGGCGGCGTCGGAGAGAGGAGGGGGAGTAGAAAGGGGCGGCGGCGCCGGGAGGGAGGAGGGTTAGGGTTGGGGGCGCCGGGAGGGAGGAGGGTTGGGGCAGGGAGGGGGTGCGGTGGTTATATGGGGTTAGGGTTTGGGGTGTTTGGGCCGGCGCGCTAGTGAGCTTCGTGGGCCAGCAGGATAGTGGGCTGGCTCTGCCGAGAGTGGAAAATACGACTCTCGGCAAAGAAATTGCCTTTGCCGAGAGCAACGCTCTCGCTCGGCAGAGGCTACTTTACTCGAAATTAATTTTTTAAATAGCAAAAAGTAGTAAAATTTTTCCAAAACTTAACATGACCCTAGTTATATTGTATATTACTCATAAAAATGTTTTTGTAGTCAAACTCAAATTTGAATTTCTCTAAGACTCTAAACCTAGTGATATTAGTTCAAATTCTCAGAAACTTCTCGTGAGATGTTGCGGTTTCTAAACAACGTACATGTTCAAGTGTTCAAAACCTTCTCAATTTTTTACCACAACATCCACATATGATATCATGAGCACTTGACAAATTTCATGATTTTCAAACTTCATTTGAATTTTATACAATTTTAAAACATTTCTACCCCACGATCTTCATCATGATCAGAGAACCAAATGCTGGAAATTTAGCTTCATTTCATGTACATGGTCTTAGAGATGTCTCATGAACATGAATATCATTTTTTAACCAACTTTACTCTATGATTTTATGCACTTGTAGTTCATATCGGACGTATGCGAAAAAATACCTAGAAAGAAGTAAAATTGTTAAATATAGCAAACAAAGTTAAAATTGTGCCAAATTTGAGCATAAATTTTGTATAAGTGTATGTTGAAGATAGAAAAAATTTGGAGGCAAGAAAGTGATTTTTTTAAATTTCTTTGCCGAGAGCCTAATAAATAGCTCTCGGCAAAGAATTTCTTTGTCGAGGATTTTTTCTTTGCCGAGAGCTTTTTTTCTTTGCCGAGCGCTTTTTTTAGAGCTTTTTATATTGCTCTCGGCAAAGATTCTTTGCCGAGCATTTTTTATTTTGGCTCTCGGCAAAGATTTTTCCTCTCGACGAAGGTTCGGATTCCGGTAGTGATTCCATGAACAGGCACAATAGAGGCGCTGTTGCGGCAGCCACCTTTGGAATCGCAGAAACTCTCCTATCGGAAAAGGAAGTTGTAAACTCCACCTCCATATTCTCGTTGAGGACTGTTTGAAAGGGAAAAGGATGGGATAGAGATTTTTCAGGGGATGGGATAGGGATTATTATTATTATTTTTTGAGAAAGATGGGATAGGGATTAATGACAAAGGATTTTTCTGGATCCGGAAACCAGCCGATTGGGTATTACGGAGTAGCAGGCCTACTAGATCCATGCTAGCCCAACCTCTGCATAGGCCTAATAAAGAGGGCCTATGTAAGTCTTAGGCCCAATGGGCCAGGCCCACTCGCGAGCTCTCGCCCACGGCGATGGCGCAGATCATCGACGGCAAGGCCATCGCCGCGAGGTCGCGGTGGAGGTCGCCACGCTCTCCTCCGCCCACAACTTCGTAAGCCTCCTCCCCTCCCCTCTCCTCCTTCCCCCTTCCCTCTCCCGTCGCGGGCCCGTTCTGTCCTGGATCGGGACTCGGGTGTTGGGTCGGGACCGAGTAGCTAATGGCGCTGTGATGACTCCCGTCCCGCGCGCAGGTGCCCGGGCTGGCGGTGGTGATCGTGGGGAGCAGGAAGGACTCGCAGACGTACGTGCTCAAGGCCTGCGCCGAGGTCGGCATCCGCTCCGTCGACTTTGACCTGCGGTGATACCATCTGCAGGCCTCTGTTTGCAGTTCAGTGAATTTGGCCTGATCCTGTCTGTATCGAGTCTATTCATTTATGGTTCCATACTCGAAATTGAAATTCTTGAACGTGTTATGTCATGCAGATCAATAATACTGGTTTGTGCTCTCTATGGTGTGGGCTGTCGGCAGTGTTTGGAGTAGTGAATCAATAGATTGGGCATCAGAACTTAGGTATTTCAAGTTGTAAGTTGCAGAGATATGCAAAGGGAGCAAATGGTCAAAACTCAAAACTGAATAACGCTCAGAAGCTCTGATGTTTTATCTTGGTTTGATTTGTTCCCTACCTGATGTTACAGGAGTTCCCATTGGACCCAAGTTACTGAGTCTGTAAGTTGTTGTTGTCATTCAGTTAGAATTTAGGAGGTTTTGTTTGGCTAAATTCAAGTATAATAGCAAGGCCATAGAGAAACAAAGCATTCACATTGCTTAAGTTGAATGTCTTGATATCTTCCCAAAGATCTGAATTTTGGTGTCACTTCATAACTACAGAGATGAGTGTTATCCAATATGGGAGCAGTCGAGTAGGGGACTAGGGGTTTTTATAAGAATTTGTCTCTAGCTCACCTTGGGTTCATAGAAAGCCAACAAGTTTAGTTGGTTATGCCAGTGCAAGACAAGTCCATCTCATGTAGGAGTATATCTTGTTCTACCTGTATCAAAATTCTGACTATGACTACTTCAGATTCATAGAATCAAATCCTTTTTCCTAATTATGGACAGCTATTGACTTTCTGACATTGTGCTTTGATTCCAAGCATCCTTATGCAGCTTCCATTGCCTAAGCATATCAATGAAGAAAAGATATTGAGTGAGATTAGCATTGAGAAAGATGTCGACGGTTTCCATCATCTCAATATTGGCAAACTTGCAATGAAAGGCAGGGAGCCACTTTTCGTGCCATGTACACCAAAGGTATTGAAACTATTTGCAAAGCATTTTACATCAGAACATGCGATAATTTATGGTATCAGTTTTTCTTTGCAGGGGATGCATGGAGCTCTTGTCAATCATCACGGAGCGGAGTTACCGTTAAAGGAAAACGAGTAGTTGTGGTTGGCCGCAGCAACATAGTCGGGCTACCTGTATCCCTTCTCCTTTTGAAGGCAGATGCAACAGTATCAATTGTGCACTCATGGACCTCTAATCCGGAAAGCATTGTCTGCGAAGGCTATGTTGGTGCGCAGCTTCACTGCAACAAATTCTCAATTTTTTCAGCATGATGTTTGTATCTTACAATTCCTCACCCATTGCTCACTGAGTCACTGTTGCTTTCTTTGTTGTCAGATCAAAGGGGACTGGATCAAGCCAGGTGCTGCGGTGATGTGGATCAACTCAGTCGACGACCCTACCCGGAAGTCGGGCTACCGGCTCACCAGTGATGTGGATTTCGCAGAGGTGAGCAAGGTCGCCGGTTACCTGAAGCCAGTCCCAGGAGGCGTCGGCCCAATGACAGTGGCGATGCTTCTAAAAGAACACGGTAGACGGTGCAAAGCGGGTGGAGCCGGGGAATAGTCGAGCGGGAGGCATTTCATCTCGTTCTCATGTGCTAATCTGTAATGAAAGGATGAGAATTTGACTAAAAAAGGTTTGTTCCCCATTTTGGTTATTTCAACTTGCCAAGAATAACAGTACTTGTCCTGTTTAGTACTCCTAGATGCAATGAAATTATTACTGGCGTTGCTTCGGTTATTTAACCACCAAAAAAAAACTTGCTATTTGAAGTACAAAAGGAACATTTTTTCTACATCAGAAGATTCAGAAGGGAAAGCTTTGTCATGCTCGTACAATTCACAATGGCGCGGCTTGTTCAGTACAATGCATTGGAATTCAGGGATTCGAATCACCATCAAACATGCCAACTATTTGTAATAACCATCAGTTTAAATCCAAATGTTTGAATGTCATTTCCCCACTTTTTTTCCGCACTCCTCATTTTTTCAATATAAAAACTTAATTAAAATTTTAAAAAGCTAATTTGTGGTGTCACTATGTGACCTCTCTTTTAATTCAAATAAAAGAGTGTAAGCGGATACAAAAACAGAAATCTTAAGCGTAAGGAAAAAATTGACATCCACACATAAGCATAGGGGAAACGAGTAGAAACAGAAATTAGAAGCAGGATAATAATAATACTATTATACCACCGAAGATTAACGTACACACCATAGCATCTAGCCCCACGTGTTCCAGGCTAGGGAAAGTAATGCCACACAAAAATAAACCGACAACTCGAGTTTCAGGAATAACACGAACAGCTAAGCTAACAGGACTCAAAAGTCAAACAACTGCAGCTTAGTCGACCTCCTCCATCTTGCTCTCGCCGGCATCATCCTCCAGAGGGGGCATGTCAGTCTCAGCCTCAGCTACCTCATCCTCATCAATGCTCAGGCCCAGCTTGAGCATGCGGTGGATGCGGCTGCCGAAGGTGTTGGGCTCGTCGAGGCTGAAGCCAGAGGTGAGGAGCGCAGTCTCGAACAGCAGCATGACAAGATCCTTAACAGACTTGTCATTCTTGTCAGCATCAGCACGCTTGCGGAGCTCCTCCATGATGGCATTCTCAGGGTTGATCTCCATTGTCTTCTTGGAGGACATGTAACCGGACATGCTGGAGTCCCTCAGTGCCTGGGCTTTCATGATCCTCTCCATGTTGGCAGTCCAGCCATACTCGCCAGTGACCAGACAGCAGGGGGAGTCCACCACACGGTCAGAGACCACGACCTTCTCAACCTTGTCACCCAGCACCTCCTTAATCACCTTGCAGAGGCCTTCAAACTTCTCCTTGAGCTCCTCCTGTCTCTTCTTCTCATCCTCAGTCTCATCCAGCTTCAGGCCCTCCTTGGTGGCAGATACAAGCTTCTTGCCTTCAAACTCCTTCAACTGGCCAATGGCATACTCGTCAATAGCATCAACCATGTAGATGACTTCATAACCCTTCTTCTTCAGCTTCTCAAGGAAGGGGGAGTTCTCCACAGCCTTCTTGCTCTCACCAGTGATGTAGTAGATGTCGCTCTGGCCCTCTTTCATCCTCGTCACATAGTCCTTGAGGCTAGTCAGCTCATCACCGCTCTTGGTGGAGTGGTACCTAAGGAGCTCAGCAATCTTGTTCCTGTTCTGCGAGTCCTCATGGATGCCAAGCTTGAGGTTCTTACCGAAGGCCTCGTAGAACTTGTTGTAGTCCTCCTTGTTCTCAGAAATCTCAAAGAAGAGCTCAATGCACTTCTTGACCAGGTTCTTGCGGATGACCTTGAGGATCTTGTTCTGCTGGAGTGTCTCACGGGAGATGTTGAGAGGAAGGTCCTCAGAGTCAACGATGCCCTTGACAAAGCTCAGCCACTCTGGGATCAGCTCCTCACAGTTGTCCATGATGAAGACACGGCGCACATAGAGCTTGATGTTGTTTTGCTTCTTCCTGGTGTCGAAGAGGTCAAAGGGAGCCCTCTTGGGTACAAAGAGGACAGCCTTGAACTCAAGCTGACCCTCAACAGAGAAGTGCTTCACGGCAAGATGCTCCTCCCAGTCGTTGGTCAAGCTCTTGTAGAAAGCAGCATACTCTTCCTTGGTTATCTCCTCAGGCTTCCTCATCCAGATAGGCTTCTGCTTGTTCACCAGTTCCCACTCATGAGAAACCTCCTTGATCTTCTTCTTTTTCTTCTCTTTCTCTTCCTTCTCCTCGTCAACATCCTCGACCTTGCCCTCCTCATCCTTCTTATCTTCCTCATCTTCATCGTCAGAAATTTCCTTCTCTGTGGTCTTCTCAGTCCAGAGAGAAATGGGGTAGCTGATGAACTCAGAGTGCTTCTTGATCAGATCCTTGAGGCGTCGCTCCTCGAGGTACTCCAACTGCAGAAAACAAAAACAAATTTTAAAGAAGAATTAATACATAATGTCACTAAAATTATTTACAGATATTCAAACAAACTCCAAAATTGATCAATACAATGTCATTGAGTTTGTTACTATATAATCCCATAACGATGCCAGTTCCACTATAATGACCAAACTTTTAAGTCCAGCAAAATAAACATATCTAACAGCAATATCTCAAAAACATGACTATTGACTATAGCATGCTATTTTGTTCCCGGTTATCTGGGAAATGAATAATCAAACAGCAATATCTAAAATGCTGCTACTAATCCTAGAGTGAAACAAGCCCAGCATTAATAATAAATAAGTTCCAACTATCTGCATTCATAATCAGATATAGCAAACAAAAGCTAATGGAGATATAACATGATTACAATAGCATGCAACCATGTGATTTCATCAAAGCTAACAAAAAAAATCAGCACTATTAAATAGTAATAAATACAAGTTAAAACAGTAAACAAGAAACCATGGCAGCATCACCAATAGTGATTAACATACAGCAACCACAAATCCAGGAAATTTCTGATATACCTGATCATCCTTGAGGTAGAGGACCATCTTGGTACCCCTGCCAAGGGTCTCCCCAGAGGTATCACGTGTGACGGTGAAGGAGCCACCAGCCTGAGACTCCCAAACATACTGCTCATCATCGTTGTGCTTGGTGGTCACAACAACTTTCTCAGCAACAAGGTAGGCAGAGTAGAAGCCCACTCCGAACTGACCAATCATAGACACATCAGCACCAGCAGCCAGAGCCTCCATGAACTCCTTCGTGCCTGACCGTGCAATGGTACCAAGGTTGTTCACGAGGTCTGACTTGGTCATACCGATACCACTGTCGATGATTGTCAGTGTGTTGGAGGCCTTGTCAGGAACAATGTGGATGAACAGCTCGGGTTGAGCATCAAGCTTGCTCTTGTCCGTCAAGCTCTCAAACCTGATCTTGTCCAAGGCCTGTAACGCACAAAAATAAGTGTTCAAGATTATTATGGCAGAATAATAGTACCTACCAGCTATTTTGTTTAGCACTGCACTAAAACCACTACACAGTACACACAATCAATTTAATCAAGTAGCAGTTGAACCACCTACTAGAAAGCCGTCTACCTTACCAACATAAACAGACCCTTCTAACCTAGCAAGACTAGATAAAAGTTTTTCTAAGACCTGTCAAGCTTTCATTAGTATCTATATTAGCACTGAAACAAACACGATTAAATTTAACCATGTAGCTGTTTCGTACTACTAATCAACCTAACATAGACTACTGATACCTATATATCAAAACGGAAGTAACGCTTTCACAGTTCTCACTAGGGCATCAGAACGTTCATGAGTTTAAACCTCAGATGCCACAGCCACAAACCGAGATCTAAAACAAAATCATGAGCTATATTTACGACTTCATAAGTACAGGTTAATATGCCGCGGATTTAAGCTACAGTCAACGTCGAACTAGTACAAAACCCTACATAAGCACCCATCACCAGATCCGAAGTACGATGCATAACCCACAATCTATAGAACGACGCTAGGGCCTAGCGCACAGATCTAGAACCGCAAACAGAAGAGGAGGGTCGCGGGGGGGTCAGGGGAAACTTACATCGGAAGAGTTGGAGATGAGCTCCCTGAGGAAGATCTCCTTGTTGGAGTAGAACGTGTTGATGATGAGGGAGAGCAGCTGGTTGATCTCCGCCTGGAAGGCGAACGTCTCCGTCTCCGAGGCCATGGCGAGGCTTTCGCGAACGCGAGAAAGGGAGACGGAGGGAGGCGGCGGCGGCGGCGGCGTTGGGGAGGGTTTGAGGGGAACCGAGAGATGGATCGATGGGTCAGATGTGGGGGGTTTTATACGGAGAGGGGAGACGAGGGGGGTTCTGGAATGTTCTTCAGACATTGCATGTTTGGTTGCTTGGGCTAGTTGTGTGCAGGCCAATAAAGTGGACCTATGTCAATCTTAGGCACAAGGGAGGCCCAATGGGCCAGGCTCACCTACCCACTCAGCGAAAGATTTCTTTCCCCCACCCAGGGTCTCCGTCTCATCCGAGTCATCGTCGCCAACCACTCACTCCGGCACTCGCCCTGACGCCAGCCACCGCCCGCCCACCGCGATGGCGCAGATCATCGACGGCAAGGCCATCGCCGCGGACATCCGCCGCGAGGTCGCGGCCGAGGTCTCCACGCTCTCCTCCGCCCACAACGTCGTAAGCCTCCCCTCTCCTCGTTCCCCCTTCCCTCTCCCGCCGCGGGTCCGTTCTGTCCTGGATCGGGACCGAGTAGCTAATGGCGCTGTGATGACTCCCGTCCCGCGCGCAGGTGCCCGGGCTGGCGGTGGTGATCGTGGGGAGCAGGAAGGACTCGCAGACGTACGTGAACATGAAGCGCAAGGCCTGCGCCGAGGTCGGCATCCGCTCCGTCGACGTCGACCTCCCCGAGGACATCTCCGAGCTCGCGCTCGTCGCCGAGGTCCACCGCCTCAACGCCGACCCCGCCGTGCACGGTACCGCGACCGCACACCTTGTTTTACTTCTCTGCCTCTTAGGCTTAATCATGCTGCTGTTCTGTTCCATTGTGCTGCGAATATAGTTATTGCTGAATGCTTTGCCTACGATTCATCAGAATCAGATGCTTAGATGCTCACTTGTGCTATCTGATGATGCTGTGTCTGCGGTGATACCATCAGCAGGCCTCCAGGTTTTGCAATTCAGTGTATTTGGTCTGATCCTGTCTCTATCGAGTCTTCATTTCTGGTTCCATACTTGGAATTGGAATCCTTGAGCACTTTACAACACGCTGCTGGATTTGAAGAGTGATCCATAATACTGATTTCTTCACAGAGGCTGGATATTTCCATTTTCTAAACAATAATACTGTTTCTAGCTGCTTTCCGTAATGTGAGCTGTAGGTTGTCTGTTAAACAAGGGTATGCAGATCCCAATTCACTCCTTGTTTGTGTTTGGAGTAGTCAATCAATAGATTAGGCATCAGAACTTAGGCATTTCAAGTTGCAAAGTTGCACAGATACATAAAGGAAACAAATGGTCAAAAAGTAAACAGCACCCAGATGTTTTGTTTTGGTGTGAATTGTTTGCTACCTGATGCGACAGGAGTTCCTCATGAAGGCATGGACCCAAATTTCTGAGTTTGTAAGTTGTTTTATCATTCTGTTAGAACATTGGAGATTTTGTTTGGACAAGTTCACATATTAAATTAGTAAGGCCATAGAGAGATGAAGCATTGCTTTTCTTCAGTTGTAAATGAGAAGCTATAGCTAAAAAAACTGGCATGATCGACCTAAGTTCAATATCTTGATACCTTCCCAAAAGTATGAATTTTGGAGTTCTGCACATGGTCGATCAAATTGTCGCTTCATAACTACAGAGATGAGTGTTGTCCAACATGGGATAGTCGAGTAGGGAACTAGGGGTTTTAAAAAGAATGTCTCTAGCTTCCCGGTAGAAAGCCAACAAGTCTAGTTGGCTACTGCTAGTACAGGCAGGTCCATCTCATGTTGATTCATGTCTTGTTCAGTATCTGTATCAAAATTCTGACTATGACTACTTTGGTTTCATAGAATCAAATCCTTGTTTCAAACTAAATGAAAGGACACCTACTAACTTTGAGTATGTGCTTTGATTCCAGGCATCCTTGTGCAGCTTCCATTGCCTAAGCATATCAACGAAGAGAAGATATTGACTGAGATCAGCATTGAAAAAGATGTTGATGGTTTCCATCCTCTCAATATTGGCAAACTTGCAATGAAAGGCAGGGAGCCACTTTTTGTACCATGTACACCAAAGGTATTGAAACAATTTGTAAGCATTTTACATCAATACAACAGAACACATGATAATTTTTACTTTTGTGTTCGCGTGCAATTTGTACCCATGGTATTGGTTTTTCTTTGAAGGGATGCATGGAGCTCTTGTCACGGAGTGGAGTTACCGTTAAAGGGAAACGAGCAGTTGTGGTAGGCCGCAGTAACATAGTCGGGCTACCAGTATCCCTTCTCCTTCTGAAAGCAGATGCAACAGTTTCAATTGTGCACTCACGGACCTCTAATCCGGAAAGCATTGTCCGTGAGGCTGACATAGTCATTGCAGCAGCTGGGCAGGCTATGATGGTGCGTAGCTTCACCGCAACAAATTCTCAGTTATTTTCAGCATGATGCTGTATCTTACAGTTCGTCACCCATTGCTCACTGAGTCACTGTTGCTTTCTTTGTCAGATCAAAGGGGACTGGATCAAGCCAGGTGCTGCAGTTATCGATGTTGGGACGAACTCAGTCGACGACCCTACAAGGAAGTCTGGGTACCGGCTCGTCGGCGATGTGGATTTCCCAGAGGTGAGCAAGGTCGCCGGTTACCTGACGCCAGTCCCAGGAGGTGTCGGCCCAATGACTGTGGCAATGCTGCTAAAGAACACGGTGGACGGCGCAAAGCGGGGAATAGTTGAGTAGGAGGCATTTCATCTGTTTCTAATGTGCTAATCTGTAATGCAAGGATGGGAATTTGACGAAAAAGTTTTTTTTTTGTTGATGTAACGGTTTGTTCCCCATTTTGGTTGTTTCAACTTGCCAAGAATAAGAAAAGTAGTCGTCCGGTTAAATAAATGCAATAAAATGATTGCTGGCTTTCCTTCTGTTATTTAACTACCAAAAAACTTGCTATTTCGAGTACAAAAGGAACAATTTTTCTACATCAGAAGGCAAAGCTTTTTCATGCTTGTATAATTCACAAAATGGAGCAGCCTGATTCAGTACAATGCATTCAGGGATTTGAATCACCACAAGTGGCTTCACATGCCAACCTGACTAAAACACTCCCATAAGTTTAAATCCAAATGTTGGAATGTCATTTCCCCACCCTTTGGACTTACTCATCTAAAATGGGTGCCAAAAAAGACATGAGATCAACGCCTAAAACTTCCCTTTTAGGGTTTAACTCAATCTCTTCCTCAGCTCTTGAACAAAATCCTTCCTGTCAACCTCTTCTTCCTGGTTGGCTTTAACGTCCTTCAACTTCACAATTCCTTTCTGCATCTCAGACTCGCCAACCAGCACCATCCAAGGAATGCCTGATTGCAAGGCATACTTGATGTGGTTCGTCACCCTGGGAGTGAGCTTGAACTCTGCCTTTATTCCAGCACTCCACAGCTCGCTCACCAGCTCAGCAGCCAGTGTAAGGTCCTTTCCAAGGATTGACACCAGCACCTCAGTCTCTGTAGCACGGATTGTCTGCAATTCAAGATCCCACAGTTACTGCAAGTCCCATTGAAACAGGAAGGGTAAAATGGTGATTGAGACATAGCTATACCTCATTTCTTTCTTTCTCCTGTTGCTCCATGATTGCAAAGACCCTCTCTATTCCAAGGCTGACACCAACAGCAGGGATTTGCTTACCGCTAAACATACCGACAAGGTTGTCATACCGACCACCAGCTGCAATGGAGCCAACCTATTGCCAAATACAGTCAGTACAGGGATCCACTAATATGGTGAAAATGCATTACATACTTCCAATGTTCTAGATAATAGAGTAAAATAAAAATTGAGATATAAATCAGTTTTGAATACATTGATCACCAATTAAGTGAATGAATTCTGCTTTACGACCATTCGTGATATTAAATGGCAACATCAACATGCAGTGATAAGTGTGGGTCTAACCTGTGTGGCACCCTTGAACACAGCTTCGTATATAACACCGGTATAGTAATCAAGGCCCCTAGCCAGACTCAAGTCAAAAACAATCCTGTCTAATGCATTTGCTTTCTCCAGGGCTTTAAATAATATCTCGAGCTCATTCAGTGCAACAACAGACCCTTCGTTCTGCATGAACTTGCTACCCTCCTTTCTCAGCTCCAGCAAAACTTCCAATGGGTGTCCTCTAGTCTTCACTAAATTGCCAATTTCATCTGCAGTTTCATTTGATATACCTTTCTCATCCACCTGATTCAACATAACAAACAGTTATCACTATGATCCACATATACACATCCAGGCAGCACAATGAATAAAAAATAATGAGACCTTAGCTTAAACCAATAAGTAGTTCAGATGCTTACCAGCTCCTTTTTCACTTGTTCAAATGTTTGCTTGTCCAGCTTGTCAATGCTCGAGCAAACTGTTCTGAACTTTTGAGCAGGCACACCACAAATTTCTAACATTCCATCAAGCAACTTTCTGTGATTTAATTTTATCTCATATGTTCCAATATCCAGCTGATTCAGCAATTCAGTCAAAACTTTGATGACCTCAAAATCCGGTTCCATAGGTTCATATACACCAGCAATGTCAAAGTCACATTGATAGAATTCCCGATACCTTCCCTTAGATGGATTATCTCTCCTATATACTTTTGCTATTTGGTATCTCTTCAGTGCACTTATGTTATTCATCGCAACATATCGGGCAAATGGAACAGTCAGATCATAACGCAACGAGCAAAGCTCACCACCCTGCAAATTATTTGATGGTAAGACATCAAACCATCACTACAAGGACAAGACAGGGAAAATACTGCAACAAAGTATGGTTTCAGTGTCCCAATATTGGCAATGCAATTCTTAACCACACATGGGTGAGTTATAGTAAGAGCCCATGACAATAAAAATATGAACAAATTTCTTTTGCCAAGTAAAACAAGAGACCTAACTAAATAGTAAGAGAACACTGAAACCATACCTGATCAGCGAGGTCATATATCAACTTCGAATCTTCACCATATTTGCCCATAAGGGTTTCTCTCAGCTCAAATACAGGTGTATCAAGAGCAGTAGCACCGTGCATCTTGAATACCCCTGTTATAATTGAAAATGCACGCTCCCTTATCGCCATTTGCTCTTTCCCAAAGTCACGTGTACCCTAACAGGAATCAGCATAAACATTCAGAGGAGAGACAGCGGAACATCAATACAATCTAAGCACCAATAATTCAACTACATAACTAAAGCAGACCTTCAAACAATTTGATTCTCACCTTAGGAATTTTAGGCAACCTCCTTACTTCATTGCTCTCAACAATCTCCTTCACCTTCTCCACAAGGGACTCCAATCCGGGACACTTGGGGTCAAACAACAATGAGAGAGAGGTCCCCCACTCTGCAACCAACGCAGAATTCACGGAAGCAACAGCACCTCCATTGTTTACATGGTCCTTAAGCAGCATCAGCACAGCAGAAGTGCCCTTCCCCAGAGTTTTCTTCTTCTTGCTCTTCTTGTCAGCCTTCGCTTTCTCACCACCAGACTGTGGTTTCTCAGCTGAACTGCACACTTCATTCTCAACAGCAGCTTGGGGCTTCTCAATTGAACTGTCCCCTTCAATCACCGCCATTGCCACAGCTGCCTCCCACGCAAGAAAGTCCCTGAACTTGAGCAAGTGGTTGTACACCCCCTTCAGGACTGACACTGCATCAGAATCAATCAAAACCCTGTCAAGCACCCCCTTCAAATCATCGATGCTGACGCCACCAGTAAGTTTGTCCCGAAGCACGGCATCAGCAATGCTCTCTGCGCAGAGTCTTGCCCGAGCAACGCTCAGCTTGCACAATGCCAGCACTGCTCTAGCGAGCTGCGTGGCCAACACAACCAACGCCTCCTCCTTTCCTGCACCAGTTTCACCGGCATCCCTCTTCCCCAACTTCACTGGGGCGTTGAGCTCGATCCGCACCCTCGCGTGCAGCGCGCGCACCGCCTCACGGAAGATCCCGTTCACGGTGGGCACCTTGGCGAACGTGGCGGTGGCGGGGGCACCTCCGGCGCTGCCTACGAGCTTGGAGCCGAAGACGAGCATCTTGATGTCGGCGGCGACGTCGGCCTCGTCCTTGGCGGAGAGGCCATCGCCGGAGGCCGGCACGTCGAATGACGCGGCGTCCCCGCGCGCGGCCTCGCAGGACAGCGCGGCGACGGCGTCGGCGACGCGGGCCAGCGGCGCGGCGCAGCAGTCGATCAGTGCCGCGAGCGCGACGGCAACGGGCGCGGAGGCCGCCGCCACCGCGGCCTCGTCGCGGGACCCCAGCGGCAGCGCCGCGGCGAGGTCGAGCGACTCCGCGAGGCGGGTGGCGGTGGCGGCGGTGACGAGCGCGGAGGAGGAGTCGGACGCGGTGAGGAGGAGCTTGTTCAGGAGCACAGCCGCGGCGGCGCGCGACTCGGCCGGCGCAAGAGCGGCCAGGGCGGCGCCGAGGGAGGCGGGTGTCTCCTGCGGCGAGGGGGCGCGGGTGGAGAGCGGCTTCAGGGCGGAGGCGTCGATGGCGGGGGAGGCAAGCCCTTGGGAGAGCGCGTAGACGGCGGCCGGCGACAGGGCGGCGCCCTTGCCGCCGAGCGTGACGGTGGCGGCGGGGGAGGACGCCATTGAGACCGATGCAAAAACCCTAGAGCGGGAGGAGGAACAGGATCTGATCTGATGAGTGATGATGGACGGCGAGGATGCGCTGTCTTAACTATAAGCAGCAAACGTTGTGTCCAAGCCACCGGTTACGCTATTGTCAAACTTTTGACTTTAACTTTTTTTCTGAAGAAGAATCCGTTGCAGGAAACGTCATGCCCAAGTACTGTTTCTGCAATTGTTAAATTACCTCTTCACAAGAATTTCAGTTACAAAATTAAGAAACCGACCAAAATTCACACAACTGAAGTCTGAAATTGAAACTTTGATAAAGAAATAAAGTGTTCTAACTGAAGTTGCTTTGAATACAATGTCTCCAGCATGACTAGCAAAGTGGTAAAGCGAGTAATTTTTTGTTTTAAGGGAATCATAATTTTCAAAAGCAACGTGCTTTGTCAAGCCTGTGATAGATTTGTACATTGTATTCAAAGCTTGTACTTAAGAGGTATAGTTTGCGTGCATGCATTTATAGACAACTCACATCTCCTACACAGCATGGGACTAAGTATTTCATCCTATGAAATTCAACAATGTTAGGTTAGAGATTTAAATTCTAAAGAAATTACCATAATTGCATAAGCAAGGACAAAGAATATTCTGACTTGAGCCATCTCCATGTCTTAGAATACCTGAGATAGGCCGTGTAGAGCTTTAAAGATGAGTTACTAAGGCTTAGAATCGTGGATGGTTAACATAGAAGCAGTGTTAACATAAACTCAATTCCATTAGCACCATTTTTTTTTGTTTGGCTTACTCTACATAAAAGATGTAGCTGAACATCGGACAGGTTACAAAGACATGATCACATGACCTACAAAATATTGGGTCGTCTGCTCTTAGTTTTTTTTTTTTTTGACAACAAGCAAACTTATATATTAAGCAACCAAGTTACAGATCAGTCCTCGAAAGAGGACGAAATTACAAGATGGTCCCTGGACCAAAAATCCACAAGCAAATTGAAGACTAAGGCGACGACGAACTTGCCGGCGGTGGCCGTAGAGGCGCCAGAGGCGCATACACCATGGCGAAGGCCGCGCAGAGCGTCGGCTGAAGATGGCTTGACGGAGGTAATGATGTGCACACCGGGCGGCCGAAAATTCTGTTATGAATCCGTCTCCGGAGGTTGAAGAAGCTCCAAGTTGAAGCCGATGGGGAGGTGAAGTCGTCGAGGCAGAGGAAGATGTTGCCGTGGAGGTTGTAGAAGGATCTGTAGAGGTTGCCGGGAGCGAGGGCGGAGCGGAGGCTGAGGCCAAGGCAGGGGGTACTCCGATGCGTTCTACGGCCGCCGGGCGCGGGGGACGGAACAACCAGCAAAGTGCATCTGCAGAGACAAAAAAAGAAGCAGGGGACCTCACCGGAGGCAACAGGCCGGATCTGTTCACCACCGCGGCACCACAGTGCGTTCTACGGCGACTCTTCTTCCCGAAGGGAGACAGAGGCGACAGAACAACCACCGAAGCGAAGATGCGGGGGCCAGAGGATCCAGACCAAAGCGTCACCGAATCACGGGAGCACATCGCCGCGTTCAACGACAGCACCACCGCAACCCATGAGGAGGGCGGGGCTTCGAAACAACCGACGGGTCGCTGCTTCGACAGCCAAAGAAAGGGGGGCGTCGCATCGGAGGAGGGCGGATGGAGGAGCTCAGATCCGGTGGAGAAGAAGGTGGATCTGAGGAGGGGAAGGTTGCGGGTAGAAGAAGTGGCGATTATTATATAAAACCATACCTTGGCACCGGTGGCGGCGACAACACCGACGAGAACGCCGGCGAGGACGACGGCAGCGGCGACCATGGAGGACGGGCCACGAGGGAAAGCCAAACGGCTACAAAGAACTACTAAAAGTGCAAGAAAAGGAAACCTAGTATTAGATCTAGAGACGAGAGGGCTCCCTGCCCCTCTCCGCCACCGGCGAGGCCGCCGGAGGGGAGGAAGGGAGGGGCCCTAGGGGTGGCGGCGACGGGGAAACCCTAGAGGGAACCCGTCGCCACGAGAGGGAGAAGATGAAAGTCCTCACATATTTGATTAGTTCAAATAAGGTGGAGACCCTCAAGCGCTTGCTAGTGGTTGTGTCTCTAGCAGAGACGTTTGCTTCAGAGTTCTCTTATCGTCAGGTTTTCTGGTAACCGCATCAACGCAAGACATTTCGCTGGTTGCATTGCTGGCTGAAGAGCGAAAGTGTTTCGCCTCATCGGTTGTATTGGCGTCTTGTTCATCCGGAAGCAACAGAACACCACCACATATTTCAGTCAGCGATGGTTGAAAACTTTGAGTCTAGTGAGAAGGATTTTGGAGGAGAATGCTGCTGGATTCATTTTGACAAATCGTTGCTTATCATTTTTCCGTTCAGAAGTTAGTGAGCTCTCCTTTTTGTTTGAGATTTCAGGTTGGAATATCTGTGGGGCATAAATTTCATTGTAAAACATCTGCCTGAGTTAGTCAATATGTACATCTTTTTCCTTTAATGATGCTCAGGCTTGTTCTTAAAAAAAACTACAATTATTTGATCTCCATATTGTGTTCTCCCAATCTGATTGACACGACAGTTTCAATGATATGGTGGAAAATAAAACAAACAATAACAGCCGGCGAGAAATGTTCACAGTTAATTCATTCGTGAGCAGGATTGCAATAAACGAGAATGGTAAACCTGTGAAGAAAATACAAGATTTGACGGAGTTTTTTTTGAATCATCTCCCTCTGTGATTTCCATCTACCAATCTCCACCAGTTCTCCACACAAGCATCCCGTGGCTTGCCAAAACGCATGCTACCCACATCAATTCCCCTCCTAAACCCACACTAACTAAAACTAACTGACTGACACCCACACTACAAATCGACGCGCCAATCTGACCATCGCGCTCCCAACCAAACCAATTAGCCAGCCAGCCATGGCGCGCGCGCGCGACGCCGCGATCCTCCTCCTGGTGTCCGTCCTCCTGCCGCTCGCCGCGGCCACCATCGTCGTGCCGAGACCGAGAGCTCCGGCCGCTGCCGCTCCCGAGGACCCGCGGTGCCGGGCGACGCCGCCGCGGCGCGGCGCGCTGGCGGTGTACCCGAGCGACATGGAGCAGCTGCAGTTCCTGCTCAACGCCAAGTTCGTGGAGGCGGAGTGGTTCCTGCACACCGCGCTGGGCCGCGGCGTCGACTTCCTGGACCGCAACCTCTCCGCCGGCGGGCCGCGTCCCGCCGGGGCCAGGAAGGCGGCGCTCGACTTCCGCACCACCGAGGTCGCCGCCGAGCTCGGGTACCAGGAGGTCGGCCACATCAGGTACGGAACGCACCAGATGATCATCGTCCAACTCCATCCCATTCCTCTCAGGCAAGAACGTACGGCGAATATCCAGCACGAGCTAGTGACGTCGGCTATGGCGTGGTCTTGCAGGGCGATCAAGCAGGCCGTGGGCGGGTTCCCGCGCCCGGCCATCGACCTCGGCGCCGACCGCTTCGCCATGGTCATGGACGACGCCATGGGCGTCCGCCTCGACCCGCCCTTCGACCCCTACAACAGCTCGGTCAACTTCCTCCTCGCATCCTACGTCTTCCCGCACATCACGGCCGCCGCCACCATGAGCATCAGCTCCTCCCTCATGGGCTTCCTCTCCAAACGGGTAAAAAAACCTTTCTTCCCAGCTCAGTCGCAATGGCTAGCTGAACGAGACGAAGCTGTGCTAGCTGGATGCAATGGCTGGATTAACCAACCCATTCGTGGCCGGGGATTATATTGTTGGTGGCGTGCAGCTCCAGGCGAGCATCCTGGCGGTGGAGGCCGGGCAGGACGCGGTGATCCGGCTGCTGCTGTACCAGCGCGCCGACGAGGCCGTGCCGCCGTACCAGGGCCACACGGTGGCGGACTTCACCCGCCGGATCTCCGAGTGGCGCAACAGGATGTCCGGGTGCGGAGCCAAGGACGAGGGGGTCAAGGTGCTCAACCGGCGGCAGGGAGCCGAGCGCCGCACCATCAGCAACATCCTCGGCGCCGGCGACGACTCGCTCGGGTTCCAGCGCACGCCGGCCGAGGTCCTCCGCATCCTCTACGGCTCGCGCAACGAGCAGATCCCCGGCGGGTTCCTACCAAGGGGAGCCAACGGGACCATTGCCAGGGGATTCTTCCAGCTCGCATAGATTCAATTCAGTACCATGTCACGTCTTGGGTTCAGACACTCATCCTCGAAACAAGAAACGTGATCCGTATTATTTGATATATGCAAAAAAAAAACATAAAATTTTCAAGGGATCATTCATTCTTGGGTATGGCTGTTTAAATATCTATAGCTACTGGCAGAGTTCAGAACATCAGAAGGAACAAACTTGAACACAACACGCTACAAAACACAAACCGACAGAATCAGAACATTAAGGGAACAAACATGAACGCAGCATGCCAGGGCACATCAGATTCCACATGATAATAAGAACCGATATTAACAGAAAATAGGACGTCGAGGGAATAAATAAGACCAACCACAGCAACTTGATGACCGTACTTCACAGAAGGATTTCAGAGCAACCATGGCACACAAACCAGATAGACATGTTCTCGAAAACGCACTTGATAAGATAAATAGTCGCATTACAGCTAGCTGCAAACACAGGTTCGCGAATCAACAACCATCAGGCAAAACTTAAAAACACGATAGTCTGGGAAAATAGTTCTATATCCTTAGCAAAACTCAAGGCACATTCTGAGGAATTTATGCGTTGGCAGCAGCCTGGGCAGCAGCATCCCTCTTCCTCTGCTCCTCAATGATGCTGAGCTTGATACCCTTGCCCTTGGGCAGGCTCACCCACGGCTTAGTGCCCTTGCCGATGGTGAACACATTGCCAAGACGGGTGGCAAACTGGTGGCCCAGGGCATCCTCAACGTGGATGGTCTCAAAGCTGCCCTTATGCTTCTCCCTGTTCTTGATCACACCAACACGGCCAGTGTTTCTTCCACCGGTCACCATGACAACATTGCCAACATCAAACTTGATGAAGTCAATAATCTTGTTGGTCTCCAGGTCGATCTTGATGGTGTCGTTGGCCTTGATGAGCGGGTCAGGGTAGCGGATGGTGCGGCCATCATAGGTGTTCAGGTATGGGATGCCCTTCTGGCCAAACTGAACAGACCTAACCTTGCAGAGCTTGGTCTGTACACAGATCAATAAGACATCTATCAGCAGGAACTTAAGAATTCTGGATGAGATGACAGGAAGTATATGCTAAGAACCAAAAAACACAAACTTAAGCAGATAGCAAAGAACATCAAGTAACAAATAGTAACATAATAATTTATATTAAATATATCAACTGAAAACAGTATTCTTGATGCCAACAAGATCATGCACAACTGGAAAGAAAAACGAAAAATTTACAAAGGGAATTGCTCTCACCTTGGCATCCTCATCCTTGATGGCATGAAGACGGAAGCGGCCCTTGGTGTCATACAGAAGCCTGTAGTTCTCATTGGTCTTGGGGATGGAAATGACATCTGAAAAAAAATGTGCAACAAATCAGTAACTCAATAACAAAGGTAGGATGTAGCTTTCTACATGAGGAAAGATCAGGGCATACCCATGAACCCAGCAGGGTAGGTCTTGTCAGTCCTGACCTTGCCATCAACCAAGACATGGCGTTGCATCAGAATAGAAATAACCTCACGGTAGGTCAGAGCATACTTGAGCCTGTTCCTGATGATGAGGATCAGAGGAAGGCACTCCCTGGACTTGTGAGGACCAGAAGATGGCTTGGGGGCCTACAGAGAAGACAAACTTGACACATCAGAATACTTGAGAGCTACTAAATATCTTAGATACAAAGTACTGAACTGCCGTGGACTTACAAAAGCTCCACCAAGTTTGTCCAACATCCAATGCTTTGGCGCATTGAGCCTCTTGAGATGCTTCTTCAGACCCCTAGCCTGGATTATAAGCAAACACAAAAATGATCAGCAGATAACACAAACTACCATATTCAATCAATCATGATTTGGGTCAAACAAAAAATGGCCTATAGCTTTACATGAGACTTCATGAAGAAATGTTAAAAGATCAGCACAAACAAGTGCATATTCATGATACATAACAGCAAGATAACTAGCAATAATGGATAAATACCATATAACTAATCAATTACATGATAAAGGTTAAACCCAAATACAAATAAATCAAAAGAAGCCATTCCAAGTACCATTATATAATTAAGCAATACATGTCTAACACTGCATACCATGCATGGTCGAAAGCCCTTCACTGTCTACTTCTAAATCCATGGCCTCAACACTAAAGTTGCACAAGTCATCTCAAACCCTTCGACCGGACAAATACTACTACACCTTACCAATCAAATCATGGAGCAACTCGCCAGAAAGCCTGGAAACTGATCTACAATATATACCCTTTTTATTTCAATTTTTCCTAATCAACCGATCAAACCATGTTAAACCGAGGGGAAACCACATTTAACAAGCCATGTGAATCGGGCGCCCATGTTAAAGAGCGCAGGAACCAGGCACAAGCCATATGAATCGGGCGCCCAGGCACACCCTCTACGACCTAGAGAACCATGAATCACCACCACGCGGCGGACACAAACACGCTAGAAGAAACGAAGCAGCACGACGAATATAAAGCGGCGGCGCAACGCGCTGCCGAACAGAACAGAGGCGACCACGGCCCAGATCTATGCGAGAGCGAGCGCGCGGGGGAGCGGCGAGGGGCATGGGGGAGAAGGAGGCGCTCACCATGGTTGCGCGCTTGGGGTGGGGTAGCCGCTCCTCGGCGTCGCCTGCAGCTGCTCCTCCTCCTTGTGCTTCTGTGCCGCCGCCGCCGGGATGACAAGAGTGGGAGAGCGAAGAGGTTGGGATGCTATATATACTCGTTAGGGTAGGGTTTTAGTTTGCGGCACCGTTTTGCCCCCCGTGACGGGCCTTATTGGGCTTTCGGAGCTTCGAGTTGGGTTTGGCCCATATACTACTATAACTTAGGAAAAAGTGTTTTTGAAGTCCCTCAACTATCACCGAAGTTTGATTTTAGTCCCTCATTCGCAAAACCGGGTATCCTACATCCCTGAACTATCTAAACTGTTCAGTTTTGGTCCCTCGCTGGATTTGATGTGTTTTGGGTGACGTGGCAGTTGGTCCCACAGTCTTTCTTCTCCCCTCCTACTCTTCCCCTATCCTTGTCCTCTCCTCCGCCTATTGCCGTCTCCTCTCTCCCTCCTCCACCACGTCGCCGGCTCCTCTCCTCCGCCGCCAGCCATCTCCTCCTCCGCCGGCTCCTCTCCGGCGGCGCTCCCGAGCCATCAGGTCCCCGTTGCGGTGGCCAGACGGGCCTCGGCGAGGCAGCTGGCCCCTCTCTGACGCCGCGCCCCTGCCTCGCCTCTGATGACCAAGGCGGATACAACCAAGGCACGCCGCCGCCGTCGGCTCCGGCGGTGGGTGCGTTCGCACCGGCCATCCCATACATCGGCGAGCCGCGCGCACCTCGTTGTCGTCGGCCTAGCGCGGAAGCGGAGCAGGGCGGGAGCCGAGGCGAAGCAGTGACGCGGGGAGAACCCCTCGATTTGCCGTCGGCCAGCAGCAGCGCCGGAGTGGAGCTCGCGCGCTGTCCTTCACCGTCGATGGCCCTGCCCCGAGGACGCCCTCCCTCCGCCCGCCGGCCAAAACCAGAGGCAGGAGCTCCCCGTCCCGCCGCCGGAATTCGGGGGAGGGATGCGACCTAGGGCCGCAGCAGTAGCGCAGAGGTAGAGATCCTCCGCCGCGCTCGCCTCGGCTCCTCCGTCGTGCCCGCCTCCTCAAGCAGTTGCGAGTCGAAGTTCGATTGGCGGCTCTGCGGCATGGCGAGGGGCGGCGCAGGTAAGGACAGGGACAAGCTCCGGCGACGCATCCTCACCTGGCCGGCCTCCTCTCTTCCTCACGTGCGCGACTGTTGGGCGGGGCCAGCGCGGCTGCCGGGTCGTGCCAGCGCCAGGTGAGGCCGCCATGGAGCAGGGCAGCTCGCTCCGGCGGAGCAGGGGTGGTCGGCGGTTCGCGGAGCTCATGCTAGGTGGATCTATGGCGGAGTCCACCTCTGACATGTGGGGCCCGCTGCCACGTCACCTAAAACCACCATCAAAACCAGTGAGGGACCAAAATTGAATGGTTTAGATAGTTCAGGGATGTAGGATACCCGGTTTTCCGAATGAGGGACTAAAAGCAAACTTCGCTGATACTTGAGAGACGTCAAAAACACTTTTTCCTATAACTTAACGGCCGTTTCTGTGTCAGCGGGCTTTGCCGTTTCTTTTCTTTTCTACTAGGATCGTGCCCGTGCGTTGCTACGGGCGACAACATGTATATTGCAAAACACGAAGCATTCGATAAGACAATAACAATATGTAAAATAAGAACATTAAAAACTTTAATCTAAGAACATAGCTACATACTCACATCATAATAAACCAGGCTCACATATCAAACAAGCACCAGACCGTCATGGGGTATATTACATTAGTGAAACAACACATCTAAAAAATATTTTGATGGACATCTTATTGACAATCAACACTTTTTAATACATCGATTTGAAGAATAAGCAGAGCTATATATTCTTCAGCCTCGTGAGATTGTGTCGTAGCATCACCACTTTGAATGTGCCTTTCATGAATCATGATCTTTGGTGCTATATACACATCCCAACCATCACCTCTTCATACATCAGCCTAGGAAGTTATAATATCAGGTATGGTTTAGATGTTCCAAATACACTGTAGTGTCTCATTTGTACAAATAAAGAAAATTGGTGATGGTCAGGCAGTGTTGGCTGTTAGAACTCTGAAATTCAGTTCTATGAGGCAAAGGTGGGTGAGCCCAAGGGCTTCCTCTATGGCAAGCAGTACAATTATCACCAAAGAATAACATGAACTTGCAGTCTGCACTGATCACAAATAAAGCATGAAAACGATCTCAGTTTATCATTATTAAGTTCATTTCCTGATTCAATTTACAACAATACGAAGTTTATCCCCTGATTCTCTCTTATCCTTGTATACCTAATTGTTCACTGCACCATAATTAGCCTATTTAGAAACTACAAAAATCTAAACCTACAGGAACTGCTAGTTTGAATGTCAGTTAAATTGAACATCTACGTTTTGCACTAAAGCCCTGCAAGGTGTGGATACATTTAAAATTCAATTACTAATTATTTAGAAGGGAAGATAAGGTAGGGAGGAATATGAGGGCATCGCAAACCCAGGGTGTACCTCAAGAAATAAACCTAGAGAACTTGAGCTATTATGCTTACTCAGAAAACAAACAACCTAGAGTGTCCGGCGTCTGCTGAAATCCACAGCTCTCCATCATGCTTGACTGTGAAGCAAACTCATCTTGCTTTCAGCTTCCATTCAGAAAAAGACATTGTTTTGTAACAACCTATATATTCCTAGTGTTATGACCTGCAAGCACAAGTAAAATTGTGTCAGTATCTTAGTGGAAGGGGTTAAAACAATGTTAGTGAATAACTATAGAAAATGTGAAAAAAATGAAACTTAAAAGCAAAAACCATCGGGTCTACTTAATTGGCCAAAGCAAACCAACATACAGAGTGATGGACGTACTAAATTAATATTATCTAAGCCAATATTTTGCCTTAAGAATTCAAAGTAAGATCAAGTATTTGAACTCTCGTCACTTTGCTTTACAAAAAATGAAGCTTATGAATGCTCATGATTTTGCAATACATCAACAAAATGTCTGGCATATGCAAAAAGTTGGAAGTTCGTAACTCTAAAACATACTCCTGTAGTATAAAAAAAAATGAAGATGCCCTTTCTTCAAGAAACATCTCACTACTTATGGGAACACATCTGCAAGTGCCTCTTAACAACCATGCAGGTAGTCGATTGATGTTGTTTCAGAGTTATGAAGTTGCGCATTTAGGAGTAGCTGGCTAAATGAATCAGGAACTTAAAAAGGAAATGCCTCCGTCAGAATAGTGGGCCAAAAATGTTTGTAAAGGAAAGAGCAGGAGAGAGCATACTCTTAGTCGAGGATCTGGATGGGCAGACGTTGATGCTGATGAAAGCGACTTGGGAGGTGGTGTTGGCTGCATGTGTGTGATGGGCACGAATCGCCTCTACCGCCAGCACCACTCCTCAACACTCTCATCACCGTACTTGCCCGCATCATCATAAGGTTCCGTAGTTTTATTAGAGTACTGGATATTATCCAACAAAACTGAGTATTGCAACAGTGTACATAAAGTGCTAATGATTGATCATAGACCTGCATCGAGACTACGATTTTAAAGGGCTCTCAAAGTAGCATAGTTAGCAATATTATTAAAAACATCATGAAAGTAGAGGACTGATGATCACATTTGGGATGCAGAGCACATCAAATTGGCACGAAACTGTTTTTACTTAGCAATATGCAAAATAACCAGAAGTGTACATGACTGACCGTCTATAGGATGCTGAACATTCAAAATCATCGATGTTACAATAAACAATGCAACTCTTTTCTTTTCTTTTCTATAACCACTTAAGTCTGAATATTGCTCATCCAAAGTTTCAGATAATATAAAATTTTAGAAATCTGAAACTAACCTCAGTCTGCCTCAATTTGGGTTCTAATTTTTATTTTGGAGAACTCTCCCATTCATAATGAGATTAACAAGTCAAATATATAAGAAGAACAACACTTACAGAATTCCCATGTACACTTAACATTCAAACCTTTGAAAAAGCCTATGCATATAGTATTCCTTGCCAGATATGTCAAAACCACTATTTTATGGTTCAAATGGCATCTGAGCACTCATTAATCAAATATTGTCTATTATGTGTTGGTAAGACGCAACATCAAAATATAATCACAAAGCCTAGGCTCTAATCTTTTTGCCCATATCTAAAAGACAATTAGTACTTATATCTGAAAAAAAAGAATAGAAAAGCAGTACATATCTACAAGTAGATACTAAGCAACAAGCAGGAAATGAGGGTCGCAAAATCTTATCTACTCTGTCAAGGAATCGTGAGCACACAAACACTGAGAATGGTTTATCATTCATTCTGTAGTTTACAAATTTACAAGAATGGTTTAAGAGAACACTGAGAGGCAACATTTTCTCGTTCTCATTAATAAATATATATACAAACTAAAACAGATATTCTAATTTAGATCTGGATGGAAACAAATAATAAAAATGACTCCAATTTGGAAATCGAAGTCTAATAAACTGGGAAAAACTGGAGTCTTCTAGATTTTGGTTGATTATATTAGCAAATACTAAGAGACATACGAACCATGATGGATGTTATATTACTTCAAGGATTTTTTTTACATGAAAAAGTAGAAAGTAAAGTAGATTTCACTAATTCACTCACAACTCTGGTAGGGGTACAGGGCTTCACTCACAAGCAGAAAGTGCCAAAGAATAACCACGTGTAAGTTCCTCTCTTATTTTCTTGAAGGCGCTCCTTGTCACATTGGACACACAAAACTTTGGCGGGGTACAGTGCATCACTATGAGCATGAGACACCACTTTGAATACAGGCAATTAGTTTGCTCATCATGCAGACTTACTGGAACTTACCAAGGCTAGTGAGCAAAATTCTGAAAGAACACTGTGAACCAACAATTGACACTCGCATTTGAACACACAGAAGCATTCCAACAAATGCACAGGAGCGGATTGCAAAACAACGTACCAAAAAATTGTCTACTCTTCAGTTTTATTTAGCAGAAAGATATCGAATCCCCCCAATATCAGCCTTGTAACCTGTGCCCAGCCAGGAAACACGGAAGAGGATCAGATCAATCGAGATAGTATAGTATATCCCAGACCTACATATCGTATTTAATAATACTCAATAAAAGGACATGATGTAATTTTTTATACCACCTGCTCAGGAGAATAAGCATAGACCAAAAACAGGGGCTGGCATTGCCATGTGGGCCTGTCAACAGAACATCATAGACAAAATCATAAGTGAAACAGTAAACAAAGATATGCTCCTGATAAATAAAATCAATGAAACCATTAGAGGTTATGACCTTAAACAATATGCGGGCTACAATCTAGCTCAAACTGCATAAGGAAACCAGTATTAAAAACATATAAATGAAGCCACGATATTGGTAAAATTGAATCGCTGGAGAATCATTATAACTGGAACAGGATGATCAAAGAAAGCAATCGTATTGTGAATTAACAGGATGATCAAAGAAAGCAATCATGATAGTTTTTCAGGGATATTAAACACATCCACCATCAGTTGGTAATGACTATTGAAGACAGAGAGATTTGATTATCCTTGTAACCCTCATCTGTTCCAAAAGCATGGGCCATAGGTATAACTACATCCTTGAAAGATATGAGAGAAAACTAAAAAATAAGGAAACAATCTGATCTTTGTCCTGCAATTTCAAGAATCAGATCCCTTAGCAGATAGAGGGGACGTTCTGGCCATCAGCTTTTGGCCATCAGCTCCGTATAGTTAACTTTCCCTGTAAACAGGTGTTAACATTGCTTAGTTTTGCCCCAACGCAATAACACTGGAGACATCTCTGTGCTGAGCTATTAAAAATGGTATGTGACCACAATGAGAAGCGCAATTTAAATGCAAGCAGGCCAATGCAGCATGGTCTGAACTGAAACTAATATGTGCGCAAGCAACAATTTCTCACGGCTTCGCAAACCTGTAATTTTTGTATGCATTTTGTAGCATCCATCTCTTGCTTGAAGCAATGGACCACAAAGGCGACGGGGATCATGAGAGGATAATGAGTTAAGGACACTTGCTTAGGACTCCTGGAGTTTCAATCTACACACATATAGTGATAGAAATTTTAGGATCTGCATACACAACTTGGTTTGCAGGCTTGAGTAGATGTAATTTTTAGGATCGCACTATCAATCAATCTGATCAGAGCGAAAGAGCTTACCTCGGTAAGATCAACGATGACATGGGGGCAAGCTTGGCGGCGGAGCAGATGAGATTACCTCGATAAAATCAACGATGAAGTAGGGGCGACTCGGCGGAGGCGCGGCCGACACAGCAGAGGCCAGATGTGGAGGCCAACCGAGGGGTGGTTCCCGGCCGCCCGCGGGCACCGGCACGGAATCGCGGCCAGGCGCGTGACACCCTCCACCTGTCCACGAGCGCAGGAAGGGAGACGGGCAGGTGCGCCCGGCCATCGGCGAGGTCGACGGAGCACCGACGGAGCTGCCGCGGGGGCCTCACTGCCCCCCTCCGTGGCCACGCGGAGCACTGCAGGGATCCCGCCGCTCTCCATAGCAGCCGACGGAAACGTTGCGGGGCGCGCGCCTCTCCCCTCCGCGGGCGCACGAGATGCCCTGGGGGCCGTGTCGCTCCGGTCAGCGGGCGCGCGGGACCTGGGGGCCGCGACGGTCCGCGGTCACGCGTGACTCCCGTCCGCGGCCACGATGCGCGCCAACAGCGCTGCGCCGCTCCGGTCCGCCGGCGTGGGGATGCCCTGTGGTCGCGCCGCTCCCCTCTGTGGTCGCGTGTGGCGGCGACAGGGGCGCGCCATCCTCCTCCTCCGCGGTCGCCATAGCAGAGCGAGCCGATCTCGATCTACTTTTTTCGCGCAGAAACAAGCAGAGCGGTCGGTGGTGGTCCGAGGACGACGTGCTCGAGGAGGCAGAGTTGGAGTTGTCGCTTGCGGTCGCGTCCCCGCCTCCTCCCTCCGGCACGTCGGCGACGAAGTAGGGCCTGAAGCGCGACGGTCGGGCGGCGGCGCCGGCCGTGAAACTCTCGTGCCGTCTGATGTGCATCTCGGGGAGATCGAAGGGGTTGGTGTGCTGGCCGAGCAGGAACGACGGGGCCGAGCCGGTGGTGACCCGCGCGGGAGAGCAGAGGGAGGACGGAGGCGAGGTCGGGACGATGGGGAATCAGCGGCGTTCGGAGAGAAGAAAAGGATGGACGCGCGCGATGCAGAGAGAGAGAGGGGGGTGGGGGGGGCGGACACGCGGTGCGGGAGCGTGGGGAGGGGCGGACGCATGGGCGGACGCGTGAGTGGAGCGGAAAAAGTACGAACAGATTTTTGTCTCCACTTCATTCTTTTTAGGAGTAGAGATTTTTTTCCTACTCCGGTCCCGGCGGTGATGGATCCTTAAAATATCTACTACAGTTCGTAACGATGATCGCTTACAAATCAGCAAGAAGATAATGGAGTCGCGAATAGACTTGTAGTCCAATGGTAGGACGGTCCAGTGGGACGCTACCCACCAGGGTTCAAATCCTGGTGCTTGCACATTTTCCTGGATTTATTTCAGAATTTTCCGGCGTTATGCATTAAGTGGTAAGCGACGAGGCGCCAGTGGTGACTTCGAGAATCTCCAGATCTGCCGGTGCTCAGTCCTTCGGAGGTGCTCATAGAGGTAGGGTTTGCGTACTTGTATTCATAGGGGTGAGTGTGCGTGCGTGTTATGAGCGTCTGTGTTGTACTGTGTAATCTCAAAAAAAAGATAATGGAGTCAACCAATTTTCAAAAAAAAATAATGGAGTCAATCTTCCTCCACAGTTTGAGACACTATTGATATCACTCCTATGCAAACCCGACATACGAAGATTCAAGCCCGTGGATGCAAGTTGTTGTAAAACAACTGGACTTCATATAGATAGAAAGGATGACTTGAACTTCTAATCCTTGTCCAGTTACTTGTGGGCTCTTACCAAAACTCTAGGCTTAGTTCGGAGTATATATATCGGAGGATTACCCCTTTTGTAAGACATCGATATTCAGATAATAAAGAGAAGCTCCACATATATTATCTCTTGTCTACTTTGTACTTATTCTTATGCTTGTCATGAGAGACGCGAGAGGGAGAAGATTCAAACTGTTGACGACGTGTTTCACAACACGTTATCAGCACGAACGCTCTTCGTCGACTATGTCGGAGGAGTCGTCATCAACCTCGACGACGGCGATATTCAGATAATAAAGAAAAGCTCCACATATATTGTCTCTTGTCTACTTTGTACTTATTCTTATGCTTGTCATGAGAGACGCGAGAGGGAGAAGATTCAAACCGTTGACGATGTGTTTCACAACACGTTATCAGCACGAACGCTCTTCGTCGACTATGTCGGAGGAGTCGTCATCAACCTCGACGACGGCGATCTCACCATCATCCTCTCCATCGACTACTTCGACGACGTCGACTACATCTACGTCGTTAGCGAACGGATCTGCACCGACTCGCCATCAAGCAGGCATGTCTATGACAATACCTAATGCCCTACGCGGTATGTATCTACTGATAACCGCCCTACGCGGCAAGTGGAGTAGATCAATTGACATCATACAAATAACAAAAGTATGGATTGTTTCGGTTGTGTGTAGTAGATTACGTTTTATTCCGACTATCGAGCTGGAATTTTTAATCTACTGGTGCACGCGGCACGCAAAGTCGCTTATTATATTCATTAGATGATCTTGCAATCATACGCACATCAATTGGTATGTACTCTGTATATGGCAACTGAAAAAAGGGGCGGATAGCTGCATATAGATGGATCAAACTTGCATATTGATCTTGATCGTGCACATGCATGCACGGGATGAAACCAAAGCAGATAATACGTTGCTTACCAAATTTAGTTGGTAGCTGTTTACGCGCGCCTACATGCATGCATCAAGCATTCAAGCACCAGCCACCACGTTCACTGATTCACGGCCAGTATGCTGTCGGCCGTCGCCTTCCTGCCGTTTTACACCCCGCAGATGCGTCTCCATGCTGTTTTACCTGAAGTTGTGCGCTCCTTAACATCCGAGCAAAACATGTTGCCGGAACAGTCCGTTCTCAAGTGCATCGATCTCGCCTTGCTCGCATGCAATTAGGCTCCGCTGCTGTACTACATAACACACAGCCACCCGCCTGTAGACGATCGCCACAGGAGCCCCACCCGCAAACGAGGATGAATTCGTGCGACGTGTGTCTCGCCAGTAGTCGAAGGCGAGGTCAAGACCCACCCGCAGTCGAGATCGAATTCAAGCATCGCCCGTAGCAGAGGCCGAGCCGAACTCGTGGCCAAGCTTTGAGTGCCCCAGTTGTCTTCGCGCCACCAACCATACCAGTAGCTGTGAACCCGTCCGCCGCCTACACACCACCGCGAGCCTGCAGCCGTGACGGCGTGACCGCTGGCCTGCCGCCATCTGGAACTGCGCACCTACGACGCCATTTTTTGTGCCGCAGCCTGCAGCTGCGCCACACCGTCCATAGCCGAGTCTCAACCTCCTCCCCATCAACCCACCCGGCGCCGCACGCCGAGCACAGGTGGAGCAGTCGACCCCGCACGTCCGTCCATAGCGGATGGAAGAGTCGTCTGCGGGAGGGAGAGAGGGCCAACCACGCAGGCTAAACGAAATCATGGGATTAAGAAAATAAAGTGGCACTATTAGAACTTTTTAAGTGCGGCTATCAGTATTTTTTAACTGATGGTTTCAATGAAATAAGGTGTTGAGTATTTTTCCAGCAGAAAACACCTTGGATGTTGATTGTTGCGGTTCATGAAATTTTATTTAACCTTTTAATCATAGAAACATGGTTATAGGCATATGAGCTCTCTAAATTTTGAAACCCCCTTGAGGCTCATATTTCAGGTTTTTCTAGCATGTTTAATGGATATGCAAATTTTGAAAATTAGACCATTAATCCCTGAAGTGGCTAGAAAATTATCTTTGATCATAGAAAATGGTTTTAGATTTATGACCTCTCACAATCCTGAAGATCCTTAGACATATTACCCCAGAGAGTGTCGTATTTTTTTAGCAAATGTGTGAATGGGTAAATACTTTTGCTAGGAATATTCTGGGAAATTATATATTGAATAGATTAACCAATATTAATTAACTTTGCACTTGCTTTTATGCATTTAAACACATGAAGTGTGCCTGTAACAAATGCATGAATAATGTAGGATGTGACATGAAGTCCATTATTTCTGGAAGAAATATAATATTGGTTTTAAGCCTAGCACCAAATAATTTTTAGAAGAAATGCTATATAACTCTGAAAGGTATTTTAGCCAACTTCCCAACACGACATTATGAATTTGCAATAGTAGTAAATTCTTAAGAAGTATGTCAACTATTTGAGTTCATACATAACATGAAGTTATGCAGAAATAATATGTTTTCTTGAAGAATCATATTGCCACGTAGGCATTTTTGCAATTCATGAAGAATACATATAAACTCAATATAGAAAAAATATATGCAATCAGAAGTTGTATATGTGATGAAAATAATGTACATTCCAGAAGTAATATTAGGCTCAGGGGGAGATGCATTGAGACAATGAAGTTTCATACTCACCTAACCATCTAAACAGAATTCGCTACATACATTGCATTATTAAGTTATATTCCTGAAGAATTTGGTTATATCTCTCGAAGAGTAAGCACTTACCTATTGCTTTAAGACTGGAAGTTTAGCATTAGTTTAAGAATCTTTCCCAGAATAGAATGGCAAATTGAACAAATTGGTATTTTCTTACCTCTGTATAGGTTTTTCTCACCTTATCTTGTGCCCACTTGCTTGTAGCAATTTTTATTTGTAGTAAGCATTTTAATCTCATGGAATATATAAAGAATTACAAGCTGAATATTATAAATAATTGCTTTGAATTGCCTATTTTAATTTTTTCCACTAAAGTCTCAAGTAATCTATGTAGGTTGTAGTTATTGTGCATTACTACCATGAGGTAGAACGGAAACTGAATTTCCATGAAGCACATTAACTAGTAATATACAAGCTTTATAATTGAATTTAGAAGACTCAATTTAGCCATGAAATTGTATATTACTCAATCATGTACTGAATACATAAGCTCTCTAATAACTTGAAGTTTATTCTACCCAAACCGCATTGGTGTACACTGAATAGTACATCTATATGGATTTTATACCGCATCCTATTTATACTAGTAGTATAATTTAATCCTATGATAATTCATGGATCATGCTTGAAGCATAACATCACATGAACGTGAATTATGGTATGAAAAGGGGAAGAAATTGGGGCTAGAGACATGAAGAATGTGGATAAAATTAAAAATTCTAATAGGCATTTTTCCTAATCCTGTAAGATTGTTGGTTTAGAGCCTCATCCTGTTAGATTGATGGACAATCAACGTGCCAGTTGGCCTGTAGCCATAGTCACTATACTGACTAAGCATGTAGCTCTGTGTAGCTTTTTAATCCTAATATTACTTTGTCGCTTGGAATGACAAAGTTAATAGTTATTCCACACTAATGTGAGAACATGCATGTCACCACATTAATCAGAAGTCTTTGCATGGACATCACATCAATTTTTCGCTTAAATATTGGTTTGCAACCATTATGTTTCCTATCATTGCACTAGCTTGCATGTTGTGCTCATGAAAAACTTCTCCTGTTGAGAAGTAGCTCCCACTCTGATAAGATGGCTAGTAAACCATCATTGCACTTTATCAGCAAGCAAGCATGCTGACAAACCAATGTATTATATACATATGTGCAAAATGACTAGAAGTCAGTAATTAAATCTTTAGTCAAGAAGGTTAAGATGAGGGGGAGCAAATTGGTCTATAATTGATCTCATAGGAAATTATCCAATTAAAAATTGGTTTGCCCAATTATAATGGGTTTGCGAAAAATTGAAAAGAAAATGTTCATGATTATCCATTGTGTGGAAAATAATTATGTATTATGAATTTCAAAGTAAATGGGGAAATCTTGAATATAAAAGCAATTAAATTTTCCAGAAGATTTTCCATGTAGATTATATTTTGCATAAATATTAAACTTGAAGTTTAATTATAAAAATTACTTGAAGTATATTGTACGAGTATTTGGAATATTTTGGGCTAAATAAATAAAGAAGCTAGATAAATATAATGGTTTTGTAGACTTAATGAAATCTAGCTCACTGCATAACAAACCCTAAAAGTCTAAAACAAAGTGCATGTAATTTTATTTCACCATAATAGCATACAAATGGGCATCAACTTGAAGTTGAAAATATATGGAACTGAAATTCCATTACATTAAGTTCATAGGGATATCATTGGAAGTATGCTATATATGAAGATATAATACCGGCATTAGGGGGAGAGAAAGCCCATATGAATGCCTTGTATTGAATGGAAGAATAATCTTCATAATATTCCTGGAAGCTTGAAGCAGGAATAGAAACGCACTCAGTCAAACTCACATGAAGCGAAGTATAAATGCCAGAAAATTAAATTGTGAGGAGCCTATGAATGGCATCACCTGATGTGAAAACACACTTGAAGTGAAATTCCCTGAAGGACTTTTATCCCAGTGAGAATGTGCACATAATGAATACTCACATATGGGAATCTGGAATGAGGAGATACAACCTGAAGTTATTAACCAGAAGTTAAGTTTACTTGTAGTAAACAAAATGCTATGTGTGGTATATCCCGGGTAGTGAATAATATACTCATCATAGCAAAGGACTTGATCATTAATTTAAAATCTACATGGGCGCCTGTTGGTTTTTGATCAAATGAACTTGTCAAATAATTTATTGCAATCTCCGTAGAATTCTAGAAAGAATACCATTATGGTAAAATACCTCATAAACTAAGAAAATGATCATCTTGAAGATGAATAACTAACACTATATAGCGCGCTCAGTATTTTGTGTTGGTATAACAGATACTAGTTGAATACATCATAGTCTTAGCCTGAAGATATGGGAGAGAAAAGAATGAATGTCGACAACATATTACCTCTATAATTGCAAATATTCCTCTAATGAGAATATGGATCCTTAAATAAAGTCCATGGTAGAGTTGCATGAAGCACTCATGTTGTGTCAATTTGAAGAATGCAATTGAGGTGGAACCATGAAGAAAGTATTTGAATCCGAAAGTTCAAATTGGATGATATGGTGAAATGCAATGGTTCATAAGTCTTTCAAAAGACTAGTAAACTCCCATTATGCATGAATGAATATTCTGCTAATTACCTGGTATATAAAAAATGAATTGAATTTTATATTATGCAGTTAATTGATGGATTCTGAAAATCCATAAGAAATAATCCTAGAAGGATTCATCATTCCTCGCAGGAATAAAAAAACAAATAGAAATTAAATCTCATACTAAATAATAAGTGTCTAAGGTTGATAATATTCCTGAATGAATATTAATAGTCTCTAGAAGAGCAATTCCTCGAAGGATATAAAGTTATAAAATGACTTATTATGAATAACGTTCAAATAAAAGAGTTTATTGAAGAGCTCACATTAACAAGTAAATCACTTCTCTCTTGCATGAGAGAATTTCTCAGAGAAGAGAAATACTATTCTCGAAGAATTAGAAAATCCTTGAAGGATATAGTCAATGAATGACTAATCAGTTAATTTCTGAGTGAACACCAATAATTCTGAAGATATAAATAAAAATTCATACAGACCCAAGTGATTGAATTAAGAATAAGGTGAGAATTCGTCTGGTCCTAAATGAGCCATACAAGCACAAGTAAATGCATACGCAATCAACTAGCATTGATAGTATGTATCCTCACATACCATAGAAAGTATATTGGTGAATGGCAATTTGAATTATCCCCTCAAATGCCAACTGAAGGCTGATTATCTACAGTGGAAGTGTGGAACAAGCCAACTTTAGAAGATCTACCGAATAGATCATTGGTATTAACTTAAAATCCACTTAGATATATTTGCTATTAATCAAATATTGAAGTTTGAACTGTAATATCTAGAAGATATAAAGTTTAGCAAATTATTACCCCCATTCCTCTGAAAGGATAAAATTTTCTTTTGTGTTGCACTAATGCTTGAAGTATTGCTCCCAATATAATCTAGAAGAATTATAAATTAAGTCTTTGAAGGACGAATGCACATTTATGAAGAATGTGACTCAAACATTTTGAACACTGAAGTTCAGAGGATGTTATTATGAGGGGAAGCATATGTTTAATCATACTTAGATCTGAAATCTTTAAGTTGTACCTAGAAGGAATCAACTTGATGATTAATTATTGAATTTAACATTAAGGTATACCACTCGTTTACTTAGATCATGTAGATCTTTGTTGCAAGAATCATGAAGTTCATGCATAAATCTTGAAGATTGATTACTATTCATGAAGAATAATGATTATATAATATTGTATAACCAAGAAGATTTTATGTTGTACTCTTTTTTTCCTTTGTGAGTTTTTACTCGAAGGTTTCTCACATAAGGTTTTTGACGAGGCAACATGTGCAATACAAAATGCGGTTGATATGTACTCTTTTCTTCAAGAACCGTTTTTTCCCACTGAGTTTTCGGATGGAGTTTTTGATGAGGCATATGCATTCGCGGTAATCGCCCAAGGGGGAGTGTTGTAAAACAACTGGACTTCATATGGATAGAAAGGATGACTAGAACTCCTAATCCTTGTCCAGTTGCTTGTGGGCTCTTACCAAAACTCTAGGCTTAGTTCGAAGTATATATATCGGAGGATTACCCCTTTTGTAAGACATCGATATTCAGATAATAAAGAGAAGCTCCACATATATTGTCTCTTGTCTACTTTGTACTTATTCTTATGCTTGTCATGAGAGACGCGAGAGGGAGAAGATTCAAACCGTTGACGACGTGTTTCACAACACAAGTATGCAACCTCGGAGATGAACGCTTTCCATCACCCCTGATTGATCGAATCGCGGGACACTCTCCTTCATCGCGACCTCGGACTTGGATTTTGGGAGCACGCCTTGCTGAACCGAAGAAAGACTCAGTGCCGTACGTCATGTGACTTACCAGTCACTGACGTATGGGACCACAAACCGTGAGGTCCACATGTCAGTGACTGGTAAGTTACATGACGTACGGCACCGAGTCTCACTCCTGCTGAACCCGTCAGTTTTGTGCTCGAATAATCCTTTGGTGGCGACGTGGCATTGAAGTTGAACAGATCCTTGCAAGGAGAGTAGTGAGTAGTGACCGCAACGGATGTAGAAGCTCCGATCTTTGCTGCTCTTTTTTACTCTCGTTCTTTTAAGTTTCTATCGTAGAACTCATATACACACTCTGTATGATTTTTCATAACGGGGTGTTTTAATTGTTTTATTAATAGCATTTCTATGATTGATATAAGAAGCATGGTTGATACATGGGATGTAATGAGCTTGGTCCATTGCGAATTTCAAACATTTTAAATAAATCTCAAAAGCCTATGTGGTCATGAGTAAATGGTACAAGTGGTGTAGACTTTTAATCCCATGTTTTTAATACAGGAGGAGGAAAACTAACATAAATATGGAGGGTTTGTTAGACAAAAGGGCAGGGGAGGCCCTACCCCTATTTATATACATATATAAAAAGTATGTACATGCATACAAGGCCTTAGGCCTAAAGATGATGGGTGGATAATTATAGAAGACTAAGTGATACCCACGCGTTGCTGCAGGAATTTTTAAACAAAGTTGTATGGTGAAAAATTGAAAGTATAAACTAAGGTGATTACTATGCAACATTCTTTGACAAACGATACTATACTATATATGAAAATATGTTCATTTTGTTGAGAGAAAACAATTGTTAAATGATTGATCTTTCACGTATTTCTATTGCTGGAATTTTGGAGTATGATACTCACAAAGATGTATGAATGCTACACAGAAAATCGGTGAAAGACATAAATTGATGATCTAATGGATGATGATGCGGCATGTGAGGTGGATGGCTTGCATGTTGAGAGAATATAGTTAATGCCTCTTAGTGGGTTCCATCTATATAGGTTATATATAGATTACTCGGCCAAATATTAATCAAATCCTTGACATGCGGTTTGACCCTTAAGGTGATCACTTTAAGCTCATAAATAAAACAAGATCTCCACCGAGAAAAAGATTGAGTGCCTCCATCAAAGATGATGTTGTTCTTATGACAGCAAATTGTTCATGTGACAATAATGATAATTTCTCTGAAGATAACAGAGCCAAAGTTCTCCCTAACTTGGAGGAACATCTCTTGAGGATCCAAAGAGGTGTCCATTGAATGTTCCCTTAGATAAATCCAACAAACTTCGCTGGAGGGGCAATAAAAAAACAAGTGCATGATGTCTTCTTCTAGATTGTCAACACATAGCACACAACCCTGATATACGGAGGTTAGTCTGTTATAAAATTGCATTTGCATGCTTAGTTTTGTTCTCATCATGGTAAATTTGGTGATTTTTGTGCTTATAATAATTAGTCGATGTTTTTATATCTTTGACCTCTACAAGTGTTCGTAATTCATAACACATCGTACCAACATCATGTGAATGTGATTTTTTTTCAAAGAACAAAGTTCTAGAAGACCAAATTCTACGAGCTTGATTATAGCATCGCCGAGAGCATTGGTTGCGCACGGGGTTGAGGGACTATGGTGATTAATGAACTTGATAATCAAAAAATGGTAGTGGTGGTATAGTGGAGTCCTACGTTATATGTGACGACTCATGGCTAGGCTCTTAGACTGACATGCATGTTGTATAACGCATGAAGCATGGAGTTACGTATGTCCATGCATTTGATTGGTGCTTGGATGAGGTTTTTTGCTTCATTATTTTTTTTGTGGTGTCAATGCAGCTAAGCTTCTGGTTGTTCCAAGTTCTCTTCCAATGCAAGTGGTTATACCACCATCCTTTTTTTTCTTTTGATTTTTCCTCTATGTTCTCAAAAGAATAATTGATCCAAAAATCAATTCAAGAGATTGACTTGGAGGGCATCTCAAATGCTGCTGCATATGTCAAGTGCAGCTCAAATACTGCTGCACATGTCAGAGGATGCTCGGTTGCAGCACCTAGTTTTCTTTGTACTTGGTTGCAACACCTAGTTAGTTGATCGAGTGGAAACTTCACATCGATGGATCGTGCGTAGACTCGTTTATACTTTTTGTCATCGATGTCTTCAACATTTTTTGTGAAAATTGATGTCTTCAAACTTGCGACCATGATTACAAGCTCCCCCCTATATTCAGTGATTAATCTATTGATGCATCTTCATCTTCATATTGCAATCACTTGCGGTAACAATCTATAATTCAAACTCCAGTGGAGGATTAAGTAATAATCAAGAGTCAAATTGATGGAGTCCACGATCCATGTGACGTGTGAATTCTAAAGCATTTTGTGCCCAAGGATTTGTTGTCCACACTGAAGGAAATATTGGTTATAGCTAGGGATTTTGAAAACCACATTGTAGATGCTAGGGTTTGTAAATCCTAGGGTTCAAAAGCTAAGGGCAGCAACAATGTATAATGTAGTTGCTAGTGCTACCAACTGCCATGTGATGAAGGTACCAGAATTCAAATCCTCTTTGCAATGCAGTATCCTACTTTGATTTAATGTGGATTCAACAACTTAGTTAAAATATACCTCATCACCTCTCCGCGATAGCATCTCACTCCGTACATACATTAAGCTATGATACACCTATATTTTTTAATTCCTTGGCGGTGGTGCTCAAATTGGTTGCAGATACTAGCATAACACTACACAAAATTTTTACTCCAACGTATGCCACTTGCCATATTCTCCAGCTCAGCCCCTCTCATCCTAGCACCACCTAAAAACTCACATCGAAGCAGTGGCGGACTCAGAGATTTTGTGGAGCCTGGGCAAACATCGTCACAACTGATAACAAGTTTGCGCTACATATCAATCACTAACATAAGCATAGGTGATAATTGTGATAATTTTGGAACTAAAATCACCGTTCGAGACACCATAAAATATGAAAATGGAAATACGATGGATTGTCTCATTAGAACACTAAGATAAAATTGTTCACTAACAATCTAACAAGTAACAACAAAAGTTCCAATAGTATCTCTCCAAAGGAGATACACACTATGCAAGCTAGCGTGCTCGCTTAGCGCCCAACAGTCCAACACCCTCACATAGGCCGCAAGCGCAAGGTCAGGATCTCTGCTGCAGACTTGCAGTCTTGCTCGAACTAGAATTCAGAATGTTGTTAGATTTTTTATTTTTTTAGCAAAACGTCCTTGAATTGGAAATTTAGTCTTGAGTTTACATACTAGGCTAATTGGCTAAGTATTCGAGCTGGGTTGCAAACGGCTGCCCATATTTATTTTTGCTTGCGCTGAACTACAAAGGTCCACTAAACACCTGCCTAAAAAAAGTCAACTGCACACACCCAGGCCGGCCAGCAAGGAGCCCGGGCAGCTGCCCAGGCTGGCCGGGCCTTAGGTCCGCCACTGCATCGAAGTTGCTCTAATGGCTCCTAGCCTAATTGGTAACCCATTGGATGGTTTATTTCTCTCTTTTTCTGACTTACAAGTAATAGGCAGGAGCAAGCGCAGTGGATTGACTGCTATAAGATGGTTCAAAGTGGATTAAGGCAAGTACATTGCTATACATTAAAAACTACTACTAAAAAGAATGAAAGTAAGACTAAATTTTCGTCATCATTTTTTCCACTCCCGCGGGTCAGCCCTCTCCACGATTGGTCATCCTTCACGCGGGTCAGCCCTCCCTCCACCCGCATCGTAAAAAAAACCCCTGGCACCACAGCCCCTCCCTCCGCCCCAATTCCGCGCCGCCGCCATCCTCCCTTCTCCCCCGCGACGCGCGGGTCAGCCCTCCCTCCGCGAACCTGCTCCCCTCACGATCGTTCCTGGCCCTGCAGTCCGCCTCCACCTCGCGATCCCCACACCGTTTCCCTGCACGCCCGCGTCCTCGACCCGCAAAACGCAGGTAGCAGTTGCCCTCGCGTCCTCGACCCGCACAACGCAGGCAGCAGTTGCCCTCGTCCATTGCGGTGAGTCACCGCCAGCGCCAAAGGACCTCCAGGAGGCCACGCCACTGAATCTCGTCGTCGTTCTGCAGCAGGAGGCGAGGAACCGAGCCCATAGTGAGCACCAGCAATCACTCCGCCTCTCTCGGTCCTGCATCTATGCCAAGGCGCTACTGCCCTCCACGACGACCTAGGTGAGATCCTCATCCCGAGGGCTTTCGTTTTTGCCGCTTCCCGTCGAATTACGTGCAGCGTAGGCTAATCTAACATTCACCGGTGATGCTCCAGCCATGCACATGCGTGTGTCCATGGCGCTGCCGTCCATCGTCGTCATTCTGTGGGTTGCATCATGAAGATGATCTGGTGGCCCTTAGATCTGAAATCCATGGTCCATATTAGATGCACTACATACTCCTTGTAGACCCGGTCCACCATAGACCGTAGACCAATCTCCTCTTGGTCCATGGTCTTGTAGACTGGGTTCGCCGCATAGTACCCACCACATCAGCACCACACCAACAGCTGAGCGCAGTCAGTAGGGCTGGATATCGAGCCTGACTCGGCTCGTTAAGGCACGGCTCGTTAAGGCTCGGCTCGTTAGAGACTCGTTTTAGCTTGTTATCTTAGCGAGCTAGAAACCCAGCTCGGCTCGGCTCGTTAAGAGGCTCGAGCTGGCTCGTTAAGCTCGCGAGCCAGCTCGTTAACGGTTATATATTAAAAAAACATAGTTAACAAGTAATTATGGAATCAACAAATGCAACATGTTTACAAACCAACCAACAATGAAACCAAGTAGTCAACAAGCAATTTAGTGCTTCAAGTTATTAGGCTATGATCTGAAGTTGGACCTATTAGGCTGTTTGCTGGCTGCTGCAACCTTGGCTCGTTAGGGCTCGCGAGTGGCTCGCGAGCCAGCTCGAGCTCGGCTCGTTATCGTAACGAGCTAAAACCTGAGCTTGGCTCGTTACAAATTTACTAACGAACCGAGCCGAGCCGAGCCACTAACGAGCGAGCTAACGAACTTCGAGCTTTTTGTCCAACCCTAGCAGTCAGCCTCTTTCTTGCATTCCATTCCCTATCCATACTGTTAACCGTGAACATTTTGTTCTTTACATGTTTATCTTGTACTCTAACATCTAAATGTCTTGATCCTGAACCTATACCTTGTACTTTATTTAACACTAAAATCATTGTCCTCATTTTTAGGCTTTCGTACTATGTAATTTTATTAAATATTTTGTGTGTTCCTATGGGTGTGATAATATATATCTGCCGATTTAGCAATGAATTAAGGGCGTGTTTGGCAGAGCTCCGGCTCCACCAAACCCACTCTGGAGCTGCTGCTCCACCAATTTGCAGCTCCACCGTGGAGCTGGACTCTCCTTTTGGAGCTGAAGAGATATGTTTGGCAGAGATAACAACTCCAGCTCCGCGAAATAAAAGTTTGAATAGATTGCCCTCTTTTGCCCTCATCTTTTTTTTATCCCTGTACGCCGGTGTGCTGTTCGTGTACCTGCATGCGTCTCGCTGTGCTGTGCCTGCATGCGTGTTGCTGTGCTGTGCACTGTGCTTGTGTGCGTGTGCTGTGCTTGTGTGCCTGCATGCGTCTGTGCGTGTGCGTGCTTCTGTGCCTGCATGCGTCTGTGCGTGTTGCTGTGCTGTGCTTGTGTGCGTGTGCTGTGCTTGCCTGCATGCGTGTGCGCGTGTGCGTGTGCCTGCATGCGTGTTGTGCTGTGCGTGTGCGTGTGCTGTGCGTGCGTGTGAGCGTTTTTTTCTTTGAATTTCAACAAACAAGTCGGCCGGGCCGCTGGACAGGCCAGCCGCGCCGCTGCCATGGCCGGCCGCGCTCCTGCCAAGGCCGGCCAGGCCCCTGCCCAGGCCGCCGGCCGCGCCTAGCCCCAGGCTGGCAGCGCCCCTGGCCAGGACGGCGGACCAGCCACTGCCCAGGCCGCCGGCCACCCCTATGCCCTGGTCGCCGGCTGCACCAAAGCTATGCGAAAACGGGTCGAGGAAGTCCTCCCCACCAACGCCATCAGCCCCGTTTTGCTCGCCGACCCCGGCGGCCGCCACGCCATTGACGTCGGAGCCATCTAGGGTTACAGGAGGAGGACGAGGAAGGCCAACTCGGCGCGAGGAACTGAGAGGAGGAGGCGGAGGGGGCGGCGGCCGGCTCATCTCCGGCGTCCTCCGGCGGTCCGGCCGGCCGGCCGGCGGAAAGAACAGGCGGCGGCGCGGCTACTGCGGAGGAGGGAGGCGACGGGTCGCGTGAGGAGGGAGTCTCGGGAAAAAAGAATTGAACCGGTAAGTTGTGTAATGGGTGGCAAATGTGGGTAATTTCCACCCAACTCCACGAGTGAGTACAAAACAGGCCTTCGCAGAGTACCCTTTGAGGCACTCCATGGATTTGGTGGAGTTGGGAGCTAGATCCTTGTATTTGGTGGATCTGGAGTTTTTGGAGCTGGGGTGTTTGGCAGGAAAAAATTGGAGTGGAGCTATTTTATTGAATCTGGAGCTGCTTGGAGCCCTCCCAAACACGCCCTAAAATGCAATATTTTTTGTTGTCATAAGGAACTGGTATGTCCCAAGATGTCATAGGAACTGGTGTGTTCTTATGGGTAAGATAATATATATATGCTGATCCGTAGTATTTGTACCAACAGCCAATATTCATGTATCCGCCTGAAGCAAACAATACCAGAGAGCCTCTTGGGGATATCACTAACACCAATACCCAAGGTACATAACGAACACCATGTAATATTCTGTCGGTGTGCCGTAGATTGTTTTTTAATAACGTAATGTTGTCGTGCTTCAAGGAGGAGATAGTCAGCAGCGTCAAGAAAATGGTCCTAAAGATGCTAAGAGGCTGAGGAATAAACAATATTTTGCTTCCATGTCGAATGAGAAGAGGAATGAGGGTAACATGAAAAAACGTGAGAGGAGGTTGGAGAAAAAACTTCAGCAGGGAGGTATGACCAGTTTTCTTGGTAATTTTGTTTTAATTACATAGTTCTATTTAATTTAATTTATTTATATATCTATGATTTTCCATAGTTGTGGATGATGGATTGGTCGATGGGGAGGGAAATCTAAATGGGGGATTCAGCTCGGCACAGGATATTACATTTTGGGTCTCTTTGTCATAGTCAATTAGGTAAATTACCAGATTAATAGATCAAATCTGTGCGCTGAACTTCAAGTCGTTCTTCGGATATGATGTCTTCAATTGAGAAATTTTTATTGTATGTTTTGTGTATTACGCTATAGATCGATAATTGGATGCCCGTAGCAACGTACGGGTACGAACTTAGTACATTAAAAATATTATAGATTGTCTCATACATAGCCACAAATTTTTTTGCTAATGTGGAAGAGAGAGCGCAATGAGAGAGAAAGAGGTTGTTTCACGGTAGGATTGTCTCGTAGTCGTAGATCATCACAAGGTTACATGTCAATGCATGAACCCGCCTATGAGATAGCGTCAATGTACTTTCCCTTACAGGACTGTCTGATAGACAGTGAAATTTGGGAAAAAATATCTGTTTCCACTTCATTTCATCCTATATAAAAAAAGTTGATTTTATAAAAACTTATTACAAAAACTGCTCTTCTAATTGCAGAGATGGGCCGCAAGAGCAGCAGATTGGCAACTGGGTCTAAATCCGTTGCACATCTGGGCTTGGTTGGCCCGCAGCTTTCAACTTTGCGTGCATTCCAAGTTTGGGCCGGCTGTTCGGGCCCGCGGTTCTGCCCACAAAATGTCTCCGCCGCCGACCCGCCGTCGTCCTCGTGGCCCCCGACTCACTACTAGGTTTTCCTCCTGCCGCCGCCGCCGCCGCCGCCTGGAGCGCTGCCGGAGCTGCTTCAGCAGCCGCGATGCCGACGGTGGGCGTCGGCCGCGACCGGTTCTACGTCGCCCTCCGCCGCTCCTACAGTAAGCTTATCTTCCTTTACTCTTGTCTCCACCCAAAACCCCAACCGTCCCCGCCGCGGGAACTCGTAACCAATTCCGTGGCTTTCCGATGCTGCAGCGCAGGATGAGTTCGACGTGCTCTGCTTCGATTTCGGCATCGAGCTCGACGATGTGGTCAGCATCTCTCTCCGCGGGCTCCCTCTCCCACCCGCCGTGTTGGTGTCTGAATATTTGGGTTTTGGGTGTGTGTGTGCAGACGACGGAGAAGGCTATTATCAGGAAGGAGAAGCACCTCGATGATGACGGCGATGTTGACGGTGACGACGAGGTCATCTACAAGATAGAGGTCCCCGCCAACAGGTTAGTGGATTTTGGTCTGGTCAACGGAATCTATGCTGCGGGGTATCCAGCAAACGAAAACCCTGAAAATTTTGAACGTGCAAATATTGAGCAACTAGTTACACTACTGTGCACCAATTAAATACGGGTAATTCGGTTTTTTTGAGACACAAAAAATCAACTAAATATCTATAGCAAAGAAGCTAAATTACTCTCATAGGTCAGGTGACACCACCCCCTCGTGACAGATTTTGCCTGTCGAAGGGTTGGTTGACTTAGTTGTAGCAGGCTATAACATGGTTATAGTTCTATTCTCTTTTATCTTGGGTCCTGCCCTCCTGTGCTCTCATCACGCCTTGAATGGTCACACTTGTGGTGCATGGTGATTCTAGTGTAACCATCTAATATGTATTACACAATGTGCCTAATTACGCAAAACAAAGGCAAAGAGAACATGCCTCAAAGCTGTTTTTGCTGTATTTGATTGTAAGCTGGCACCTACTCCGTAGTTAATTGTAATCTCTGATCACTGGCTGGTTGCTATTCTGTTCTTTGATTCAGTTGTTTGGTTCATGGAGAGTTTAGTAGGTATGGATACTAAGTAAACCCATTGTTGTAGTGAGCTAAATATGAACCATTTTTGGTTTTTGCTTTATTTCTGATGAAGTGCTGATTCATTATTTCTTTTAATGATACATCTAATCCAAGAACGTTCTATAAGGATGGCATCGTTAAAGCATAATGTATCGAGCTTGCCAGTCCAATATGTTGCATGGATGGAAATTTCATCTATGGCACAGTTGTTTCTTGTTATGCACATAATGTGTCTTGTGTCTTGTTGTTCCTCGCTTCAATTTTAGTTTCAAAGCACACATTGGTGTCTTGTGCTTTATGTGATTAATACGATTTCCAATATGCAGATACGATTTGCTATGTCTTGAAGGATTAGCTAGAGGGCTTCGTGTTTTCACTGGGAGCGAAGCAATCCCTGTATATCGAGTATCTTCCATCCCTTCTGGTTCAATGCTTCAGATGTATGTTAAACCACAGGTAATAACTCGGCAGGCCAATCCCCTACATTGTCTTTGGATAGCATATTCCAAATAATATCCTAGAAAAACATGGAAGATGGTTAATATTGAATTCTTTACTTTTCTATTTTAAATTAGTGTATATGGTTTTTAGAGCAAAATGAACAGCACAGAAGCGCTGTCGTAACCTGCAATGCTCTTGATCCCTCTACTTCTTTTTCGATATGGAATAGTAATATCCTGCTAAAAATTCTGTCACATATATATTTTCTATCTTAACTTGAAGCTTGCGTTAACTGCCCTGAGCCCTTGACATTAACTTATTCATGATTTTGATATCCACCTATAACAAATAATTCTAGAAGCTAGAAGCAGATGCCAACACATTAAGATTAGTGTTGTATTTGGTAACATTGATTATATTCTTGAAATTGCAACAGATTATGTTCTTATTATTTCTTCCATCTGTTAATGCAAATCCTTTATTTCCTGGTTTTTTTTTCCAGACTTCACAAATTAGACCACATGTAGTTTGTGCTGTCCTAAGAGGGGTAACTTTTGATGAAGCAAGATATAACAGCTTCATTGATCTTCAAGACAAACTCCACCAAAATATTTGCCGGTATATATAGCTTATCTTTTTTGCCTTTGGCTTTCCATTGTATTTAAATGGAGATTAATAAGTAATTAACTCCGCCGTGCCGTGATGGAAATCAGGAAGAGAACTCTGGTTGCTATTGGTACCCATGATCTGGATACTCTGCAAGCTCCCTTCTCATATGAGGTATCATTGCTTTCAACATTCGGTATAATCTTATGTGCCTTTTAGGCAAGTCTATGTCATTGACATGAACACTGTTCATACTGTATGTCCAATTGATTGTTTTTGTCATTGAGTGTTGGTTTCTCTCCTTCATACTGTCATTTGATTGTTTTTTTGTCCCCACCCCAGGCTCTACCACCACAGGAAATCAACTTTGTCCCATTAAAGCAGGTAAAAAAAATTCGTCAAATTCAGTCAGATGATGTTTTATGTTATATACTTTGTTAAGTTCATCACTATAGTTTTTAGCAAGGTTCTGGTAAGGCACCACTTTTGAACTCAATGTTCTAATTGCTGTATGATTCAGGAGGAAAGCTTCAGAGCTGATAAACTGATGGAATTCTATAAAGTAAGTAGCTATATCAGAATGTTTGTTCATTAAAAAGTGCCATGTGTCAGGATGTACACTTCTAAATTTTGACGGTATCATGATATCCTGTTTGGTGCTATGTGCTGCTGTATATTTGTTACTGACATCACTTGTTTTCTGGCAGTCGGACATGAAACTGAAGAAGTTTTTGCATATAATCGAGAATTCTCCCGTGTACCCTGTCATCTATGATAGCAACAGGTAAAACAATGTCATGCTCTTATCATTTCATTTCTCGAACTCTTTCTCACAAGGCCTATGATCTTGTCATGAAAGATTAATAATTACTAGAGAAGGAAAAAATAATTAACTTGAAAGAATGTGAACATTGACTATATAAACATGGTCTGTTTTCCAGGAAGAAACTGTTCTCTTAAGCGTATTCATTTTGTCAAGGAATATGCTGGTGTTACTGCATATATGACATTACAATACTTTGCAGGACTGTATTATCGTTACCTCCTATCATCAATGGTGCACATTCAGCTATCACCCTTGCCACAAGAAATGTTTTTATTGAATGTACAGCTACTGACCTTACCAAAGCAAAGATTGTTTTGAATACAATGGTGAGTGATGTGTAGATGAGAAACATGTCCTCCCCCATTCAAATGAAGTTTAAGCTTATTAATTATTGGTACACTTGTTGCTTATGTTTCTAGGTTACCATGTTCTCTGAGTATTGTGAGAATAAGTTTGAAGTGGAACCAGTTGAAGTGGTACATCATGATGGCAGCAAAACTGTCTACCCCGACCTTTCATGTTACAAAATGGAGGCTCCGCTATCTGACATTCTTGGGCCTATTGGCATCTCCCTGGATGTGAAACAGGTACACTAAGTTCCTGAAGATTTTTCAAGGATATATTCATATCTGGATTAGTAACTAAATAATGATTTTTCTTAATATCTCTCATATATACAACATCATCATCATCATATATACAATACCTCTCATATACATATACTTCAATATAATTATCCGAAGTGCCTTATCTGTATCTAGAATTAGGGTAAACTGACATCTACTTGTAATGTGATGCGTGCTTGATTTAAAGTGTGCTTGATTATGGAAATCAAATTGTTCAACTGTGTATATTTGTAGGTTATTTGTCTTCTGAACAAAATGCAACTGCAAGCTGAAAGTTACTCATTAAATGGCGAGCCTTGGATTTCGGTATCTGTTCCTCCAACAAGAAGTGATATTCTGCACGCTCGTGATTTGGTGGAGGTTATAATCTGCAGTTCTCTAGCTATTCTATTAAATGTTAACTAAATTTTCATCATTGTTGAATAGCATTTGGTTTATTTTTCTGTTTTGATTCTACAAAGGATGTTGCTATAGCTTATGGATACAACAATGTGCCAAAATCAAAGCCGAAGTGTATGACTATAGGAGGAAGGCAACCTTTAAACCGATTCTCAGATAAAATTCGTGCTGAGGTCCATCTCTTTGTGGCATTTTGCTCATGTTCCATTATTTGTTCATCAATTGATCTTTACTGAGAAAACATTTGGCAGGTTGCACGAGCTGGTTATATGGAGGTGCTCACATTCATCTTGTCTTCACATGAAGAAAACTTTGACATGTTGAACAGAACAGACGACAAAAGTAAAGCAGTCATTATCGCAAACCCTCGCACTTCTGAATTTGAGGTAACTTGGCGACAATTTTAGTCTGCGACTTGAATTCCCCTCCTGTTGAATGCAGCAATCTAGTCAGCTCTCCTATGTGTTCTCAATTTCCTAAATTCCAAGAACTTTGTTTTGTTGACTACCTTTTGTAAAGCATAAAAACAAGTTAAATCATGATCTAATTGCTAGGATAACTATCTTTGCTGCAGTTAATGACCCATCTTGCTGGTATTTTATCATTCTGTTACTTAGATGTATTTGTTGTATATTCTTGTAATCTTAATAACTTTTGACTGTTTACCTGACTTGACAGCCTTATCTTTTCATTTCATGCTGCATGTTTTGCACAGGCAATTCATTTTTGCTGCCCATATTTTATTTTGCAAATGAGATTTTACATTGTTTTGCAATGCCATTTGTTTCTTTTCTATAAAATGTTTGCCATAATCGTTGTTTTACCTGTTACATTGCAGGTTGTTAGAACTAGTCTGATGTCGTGTTTACTGAAGACACTGAAACATAATATAGACCATCCAAGACCCATAAAGGTACTTTTAAAAAGAAAGCAACATTTATATATGCTTAGTGTCAACAGTGTGTTGTTATTGTGGCGTTTTCATGTGATTTATTGTTACATACGCAGTATATTGTCCAATCAACTTACGAGCTAGCATACAGTTTATAGTTTGTTTGGGTTCCAATTTCAACAAAAGAAATTCAAAGAGAACTAACAAGGACATCAATTATGGAATGTCACACATCAAAATTTCATTGAAGAGAACTTTCTGTTGCTTTCATTGCCTATCCTTTCCTTGTCTCTTCCAACATTGTCATTTGTCAGAACTAACCTCTTTTTATCATCTTGACAAATTAACACATTTTAGCTTGTAACTTTTACATGTGCATCCAGAGTTGCTAAACTAAAATTGATTTGATGATTACACCCTAAATTGTGAATGAATCAGAATATCCTCTTCAGATACAAGTCCATATAGTTTTTTTTCCTTTTTTGAGTATTGGCCATAATTTTTTAAAATCACATAGATTGTCAACATAAGAATTATGTACTAGCTTCATCTTTAAAATATGTTGCAAATATCTCTTTCTATATAAAGACAATTATTATTTAGAATATTACCAGTGAAAGTGCCATATTGGAGATCATGCCCAGTGTCTGGGATCAGAGAAAGTAACTGTCTAACCCATGTAGAGTTTAGTTTTAGTACACGATTGATTGGAAACGGAAAGCTGTCAGATAGCTTCTAGTATTGCATAATGCATATGCATACGACTAAATGATTACTGCTGCTAGGTTTTGATATTTTCAATGGTTACTATTATAGATTTTTGAAGTTGGTGATGTAGTGACGCTGGACTCTTCACGTGATGTTGGTGCCTCGAATAATCGCCGTCTTGCAGCTTTGTACTGCAATAGGGTTTCTGGATTTGAGGTATGCACATAAGTAATATGTTATCATATATTTACATAGCTTCGGTGCAGTCCTGTCTTACTTAAAAAAAATTCAGGAAATTATGGGATTGGTCGATAGTATTGTCAAAGTTGTCAGAGCTCCGCATGTCAACTTTGGTGAGAAGTACTATGTTCCTACAAATGTAAGCATATGACTTATGTAAAACTGCCTTGTATTGTTGCAGTCGACAGTTGTACTGATCTAATTTCTGTAGGAACCTGAGTTCTTCCCCAAAAGACAATGCAAAATTGTTACAAGTGATGGCAAGCAGGTTGGCTACTTGGGAGTTGTCCATGCTGAGGTACTTCTGTCATGATCTTGAATGATATGCTGTGATTAGCCTGGGCTGTTAGTGTCCCAGTAGTTTAGCTTTCATATGAATGGCTTTCTGAGGATGAAATGAATTAGCGCCAAAGAACCTTTTAATGTGAATGATACTACTTGCAGAAACAAAGAACCTTTTTTCGTGAATATAAATACTACTTGCAGACACAAAGAACCTTTTAATGTGAATGATACTACTTGCAGAAACAAAGAACCTTTTTTCGTTTTGTCTTTTAATACAATGTGCTGCAGGGAACTCCCCATAGTTTTACGTCAAAAAAGTGAATGATACTCTCCGAGAGTAAGAAAATGACACCATAAACACACTTTTAATGGTATTTGCCAAATTTAATGACATGTATCGTTCGAGTTCTTAGTTGCATACTGTGTTTATGGCAGGTGCTAAGGAAATTCGGCATTCCGGATCCCTGCACTTTCGTTGAGATGGACCTTGAAGCCCTATTGTAGTGCTGCCAGCAGTAAACAAAGGAATGCCTGAAGCTGACACCCGCGACCTGCTGGTTTTGTTCAGTAAGCATGCGCTGGGTGCCACCAAGACAACCGGAGCAATTTGGTGAGGAGGTCCGCACTTGCATTGGTTCTTTACTATGGGAAAGAGAAGCACAAGAATACCAAACAATGCCTCCGCACAGTTTCCACCATGTGTCCATTGTAATACCTCTTTTACCAGTGTTCCCTTAAAAATGTAATTGGTATGTAAGCAATTGAAAGGTGATTCCTGCTAATCTCGTTCTATTTTGATGAGATTACCATGATGTTCAGCCTTGTGCTCATGGGACAAGTTTGTTGTTGTTAATATCATCTCTGGTTGTTATTCTGGGAACGGCTATTCAGTTGTGTTTTAATTGACCGGATGTTGCATTGGATGCTAAATAAGACGTAAACATGTCTTTATTGTCTTATCACATGATGTCGCCATAATATGCTTAGCTCACTTGCTAAACAACTCGTTGTCATCATTCCATTTTAATGCTTACAGTATGTTCAATATTTAACGTTTTGGTAAATCTGGCTAACATTTTCCTGGTCCTTTTCGATCGGACTACCTCAACAAAAATGTTTTTGTTAGAAAGCTATTTTGGCAGTTCTTTGCAGTTGACACGTTTAAAACAGTATCAAATGTTCCTGATCCGATGAAATCGAGAATTTTGAAATATTTTTCGAACATGTCATCTAGCAATCGAAAATATTTTCGTTATGTTTAAGAGTAAATCAAGATGTTTTTTTCCAAGAAGTTAGGTTAGCAGACAAAACGGGAATTGCTACAGATCGGTGGTATGATCGACCTTTTTGTTACCACGCTACGGAACCCAACCTGGCTGGTAAGATCATTTGAAATCATCTCTCAACAATCAACATCAACATACATGATTAAGATGTTCAATTTTGTTAAACTGTGAGTGGCAAGCTTGAAACATGAAGGGGCAAGCTTGCGACGGAAACATCTATTATGATGCTGGTTTGAAAGAAAAGAAACAGTTATTTGAACAGTTTTTTTGAACATCAATTAAATTTCTTTTTGAAAAGAAATGGAGAGTATCAAACTTTGCACGGCATGGAGCAGAGCACCATGGTTTCCAATCCAGCCTCCTCTTCCCATAGGTGGTTCCACGTCCTAGTCACACCTCGAGCTCCAGAAGCTCCCTCTCACTCACTCCCGCCCAGTCAACCTGCCATGGAGCTCCATTGTTTACAGCCTCCTCAGCCACGTGCCACCTCCCCGCCACACGTGTCCACACGCGAGCAGCCCTCGCGCGTATTTAGATCGACCTCTTCTTCCTCCCATCTCACGATCATCGCGCGCTCGCTCGCCGACCAAGCAAATCCGCCGGCGAAAAACCTACCACCTCCTCCCCGGATCGCATCAGCAGCCATGGCGGCCGCCGCGCAAGAAGGCCTGACCCACCGCGTCGCCGCCAGGGACGACGACGACGGCGTCAGGAACGCCGCGGTCATCACCAGCCGTGACCCGAGCTCGAGGAAGCCGGGCGGCGCCAACGGCAGGCGCGGCCTCCGTTCGCTCGCCGCCGCGGTGTCCCTCTCCGCCGGTCTCGCCGCGGTGTCCTTCTTCCTCTCCTCCGGCTCGGCGGCGCACGCGTCGACGTCGACGGTGGCGATCGTGCGGGCCGGGTCGGTGGCGTCGGAGGCGGTGCTGGCGGTGGCGGCGTGGATGGCGTGGGCGGAGGGCGGGCTGCACGCGCGCCCGGCCGCCGCGCTGCTCCCCTACGCGGCGCGGCTGGCGTGCGCCCTGGCGTGGGCGCCGCTGGTCCTGGGCCACGGCGCGGCGCGCGCGGGGCTCGCGTGCTGCGCCGCCATGGCCGCCGGAGCCGTGGCGTGCGCGCGCGGGTTCGGCGACGTGAACCCCGTCGCGGGGGACCTCGCCAAGCCCGCCGTCGCATGGGCCGTGCTCCTCGCCGTCATCAACTACAAGATGCTCTGAGCGCGGCGCGGCTGGCGTTCCACCTCTGCGATCCCAAACTCGATCTCTGTCTCGCGCGTGTTGTGTTCATGTCGCCTCTCTCTCTCTCTCTGTCTTGTCTGTGAGTGCACAGTATTTTGTTGTATGGACACGTTTGTATTATACCGCATGACTTGCAATGTGAGTGTATACTGTATGAACTGCTCTGCTCGTATGTTACGTATCCTCTGTTCCTCAGTTTAGGTTTTGCATTTCGATTGATTGCGATGTATATATTGTATCACATACGAAAGGGATTGATGTGGATGTCGCTGACGGACACATCCAGTCGACCAACGAAAGAACATTGCAGCTGCATTACGAATTTTCAAGCACCAATGTTCACAGAACAGGGCCGAAAGGATTTCTGCTCTGCCAGCGTTCACCTGAACGCTACGCCTGCACTTGCAGCTCCACTTGTTTGGTTTGGCCGGCTAAACTTTAGCCGGTCTACTAATACGTTTGACCACTAATTAGAGTTGTTAAATAAAGTTAGTTTACAAAAATAATTTCACAACTCTGGGTTAATTTGCCGCATAATTAAAGAGTCATTACTGTAGCATTACTGTAGCAAATCATGAATTAATTAGGCTCATTAGATTCGTTGCGCAAAGTTACACTTGAAAAGGTTTTGTAAATAAACTTCATCTAGTACTCTATACATAAAAGATTCCTTAGGTCTAAAATTTAGACCCTATCAAACAAACAAGGCCCTGATAATTGAAACCAAGAAATACAATTGATATTTCAAGAGGTATATAGGCAGTTGAACCAGTAGCGAAATGTACAACTGAGCTCAAGTCCTTCAACAGAATGGCTTCTGGAGTACGTCCTCCAAATTCTCAGCAAACCTTGTATGGCGAACAAAAACCTCTGCCAGGAAATAGTGAATAACACTGGACGGACAGAGGGCTTCTGGAGTACATCCTCCAAATTCTCAGCAAACCTTGTATGGCGAACAAAAACCTCTGCCAGGAAATAGTGAATAACACTGGACGGACAGAGCTCAAGAAATCACAGAGGGCGCTTCTGACACCTCTTTCTAGTTCAATTTTCGGAGACATTTGCAAGAGCCGTCAAAAGACAGCTGCTCAACATTCAACAATACTCAAATCAACATCAGCGATAGCGATTTCCAAATCCACAGCGAGTACAAATGAAATAATTTCTTTGACAACAGTAAACAGCAGCCACCAATATACACATCACGTTTCATGAAATACTGTAAACTTCCGACAAGGTGCATCACCACAATAGCGAACCAACAGAGCAGTCACCGCCACACACACCACACCTTGTCATCAGAGTTTATCACACAGATAAGACAAGTACCTTACTACACCAATAATACTACTATATTTGAATTTGATTGATAATCGCTGATGGAACTTCAAAGCAGGTGGTCCAACTCCCATCTTCTACTGGGACGGGATGGGCTGCATCTCCGGCGCCGGGGCAGCATCCGTAGGGTACGGGAACACCCGGGCGAGCCGCTCGGTGGGCACCAGCGGGAGGTAGGTGGCCACGGTGTTCCCGCGCTTGGCACCGTCGAGCACTGCAGTGTTGTACTTGGCCGACAGCTGTGCGGCGGTGGGCAGGACGGCCCTGGTCACCGAGGGTACCAGCGGGAGGCGGTTCAGGGCAACCCAGGCCTCCGAGGCACGACGCTCAGCCACAGGCTCGTAGCGGGTGTAGAGCTCCCTGGCCTTGGGCTGAGCACGGGCAATGGCCGACTTGGCGAGGCCAGTGGCAGTGCCCACCAGACCGGCCTCGCGGACCTCCTTGGCGGCAGAGCGGGCGAGGGTGGGGGCTTCCTTCACCACTGGAGGGACACGGCGGTCGATCTCCTCAACTGACTCACCGACCTGCAAGGGCCAACTCCGTTAGTTATTGCCTTTTTGGAATAAATCCAGAAGATGAATGAATAACGGAAACACATCACATCAGCATCACTTATTAAAATTTTCAACACACTAAAAAACTGTTTATCTCCTGAACCATATGAAGTCAGTTAACACGACACATTAAACAGAAGGTTATAACCGCAAAAAAAAAAGATACCATTCAAGTCACCGCGAGCAAAATTGCAAGATGTTGAAGAATATTAATTTCCTGGACCAAGCATTGAATAGGTTTTCTTTTCTTGTCTGCTACTATTTGTGACTAGGTGCTTGTGGTATTGTAGTTTCGGAGTCAGTCTAATTCAGAGGGCAAAACTGCATGCCAATTTTATCAGGAGTAACTTAACTTGCGCTAGGTTGATTCAATCACGCACAGTTGCAAACATCTAAAAAACTAAGAAAATCTCAGCACCCTGAAATTAAGTCTCTGATGAAGAAACTTCAAACCGTTCATCCAAAACGTTCTAATAACATGTTAAATACACAAATTCCATCCTGAAAGCTACAAATTTGGGGTCACACACACCATGCGGAATGGAACAATGACAACCCAATAACGTCAGGCGATCAAATTTGACCAAGATAATTATTTAATTATTAAAACAAACGAAAAGAAATGCCCCTCCTCCTTACCTTGCGGTCGAGGAACTTGAGGAGGTCGAGCGGGACGGCGTGGAACCGATCGTAGACGGGCCCGACGACGGCCTTGACGGTGCCCTCGACGTGGTCGACGCCGGGGCGGAGCGGTCCCGCGCCCTGCTTGGCGTACGCGTACGCCGCGGCCGCCAGCACCAGCGCCTGCGCCGCCGCCTGCTGCACGAACTCGAGGTAGCGCAGCCTCTCCTCCTCCTCCTGCTGCTGGGTCGTCGCCGCCCTCTCAACCCTCACCTCCTCCTCCTGTGCGCGCGCGGAACGGTCGGGAGATCAAATCAGCACCGCGAGAAAGACACCCAATCGAATCGGGGGGCAGATTCAAGAACAAAAAAAAAAAAAAACGCATCTCTTACCGTGGTGGGGTGGTTGTTGCTGGCGATCGGAGCAGCGTCGTTGGTGGTGGCCATGGCTGTTCCCCGCGGAATCGAGAGGTCGCTGAATCGGGGGAAAGGTTGGATTTTTTTCGCTCGGTTTGTTTCGGGTTTTTCCCTTCTTGCTGCGCTCGAGGGGATTCTTCGGACTCGTGATGAGGAAAAGGTTGGGTGGGGAATCGGGGTGGTTTTATAGGGAGGAGAAAACTTGCGGCGAGTCCATTGACGGACGGTTCGTTTTTGGAGGGATTTCTATTTTATTTTTATTTATTTATTTATTAATTATAATTTGCTTACTCGCGAAGCAGCTTAATTGAGGCGTCCGTTTCGCCTCCAGCGGCTGGCGTCCTGCGACCGCGTTGGGGGGAGATGGTGACGTGGCGGCTTCTAGAAGGGGCGGGTCGTGTCACTGCGGCTGGGGTCCGCGATGCGTGGGGCCCGGAGGTCGGTGGGTGGGAGCGGTGGAACGTGACGTGGGGGCGGCGTATTCACGCGGTGAGGGGGTGTGAACGCCGTCCGCTGTGGTTTCCGTTTCAGCGGGTTTTCGTTTACATATTTTTTGTGTGTGGATGCAGGGTTTATTTGTTTGGGAAAGGACGTCCGAAGCTTCGAGAGCAGAGTCAAAGCAACCGCGGCAGCAGAATGGGAAAGCGACGGCAGGCAGCTGAACGCTAGGGCCCGGTTGGTTTGATTTCAATTCTTGCCAAGTTAAATCCAGGACATGCCAAAATGAAGGTTTGCAAAAATCAGATATGTCAAAGTTAGGGTGAAAAAATTGGTATCTAATATTTTCCACTCTTTTCTAGTGATTTGCTTGAGTTTTGGCTACAAATATTGGCATGACAAGTTTTGACAATGAATCAATTGAAGACCAAAATTTCTAGGTATGTCATGATTTTAGTTAGGCACAAATTGGAACTCAACCAATCAGGCTCATAGATATGATGGCGGCAGTTCCCATAGTTTGCACCCCCTGATCCCACGCGCCCGGCGACGTCACGACGGATGAGGCGGTTTTTCTGTAGAGTGCTCCCACCCGTTGGCTGTTGCGCATGTCATCAGGTCTAGTAGATGGGTAAATATTGGATGCAAACCGGGTGTCCAGTGGAAACCGGATTTTGATCCGTTAGTTGCAAAACAAGCGGTCCAGATGAGCTCCCCATACCTAGACGTGAGCATTTCACGGGCCGGGCCGGGCCGAAAAAAATTTGGTTTTTTCGGGTCGAGAAAATCCTGCCCATGACCGTCCCATGGGACGTGTCGAGCCCGGGCTTGGGCGGGCCGCCCGCGTATTTTACACCGTAAAATAGCTAAAAACAGCATGTCGGGCCGGGCTCGGGTCAAGATTTTTTTTTTCGCGGGCTTCAATATCTCTGCCCACGCCCGTCCAGTAAGGTCCGTGGACGGACCTGGCGCGGGCCGGGCTCGGGCCGGACAAAAAATGCTCAGATATACCCAGACCCATAACAAATCTCGCGGTTAACCCTCTGCGCAACTTAGATATTTCACATGCAACACCTCGATTCGGTGGACCACAACGAATCTTGATCTTCTGATCCCTATATTGTTGCTCCTCTCCATTCGCCGTCAGACGCCACGCACCACATCGCCGCGTCACACCACTCTTGATTCCAAGGCGCAGTTGCACACAGGCAGCGGGGGAGCTGCATGAGTCGGCCGTCACCCTCGTCGCGACATGCGGAAGCTGTGGAAGAAGACGTGATTCTTCGCCGCGCTGTTGCGCTCGACGAGGACATCGGCGCCTATAGGCAGGCTCGTCCCTGAGGCCTGAGGGGGCCGTGCGGTGGGCGAGCAGGGGTCGGGGATTCGTCGCCGGCGTCTAGAAGATGTCCGTCGCCCAGCCCAGATGCCGTCACGCCGGGATGTCGATTCACTGAGCACACCCCATCAGTCCATCAGACCATGACTCCGTGAGTTCTTCGTCATTGCCTCCTTGTATTACCGATCTGTGACTATCACCATCTATTATCATTATCAATCACCAGTCTCTGACCCTCTTCCTGCTAATCAATTGATCAGTTCAGTCCTAACTATTACTGTTATATAGTTATGTTATTTTTCGCACCACAAAACGCAGCAAGAGGACAAGGTGCGGAGATCAGGACGCCTTTTTCAGGGAATCCAATCTTGTATCGATGAATCATTCAGTCAGGACCAGCTATTAATTAAGGTAGTCATTTGTTCCTAAAATCAGCGACACTCAGACTAATTCTGTGATTGTGTTTTTCTTTGATTTTGAACAAGATCTATCCGGCAGTGAGTAAAGGAAGAAGAGAAAAACAAGGATATGAGATTGTAAAATTGTCTCCTTGGGATTTTTGACTTTATTGTAGTGACAATATTATGCTAGCTAGTATGATGATTGCACATAATTGTGTAAAATCTTAATTTTGTGAGCATTGTGATAAATACTCATATAATATGTCACCTTTAATTTGCCACAGGTTAGAAATTTTAACAGTAACTGAAATCATCATGTCAAACATGGAAAATTTAGAAAGCGTATCGGAAAACATCTAGGCTTTTCTTTGCTATACAGTTAAGTTTTGCAAATCTCTAGTGACTTCAGAAACATATTTAATTGCAGGTTCAGTGGAGAAGAGTTATACTTTGAAAAATCAGATTAAGGAGCATACTTCAGCTCCAGTGGCATGAAGAAACAGATCACTGCTGGCTATTTTCATCCTGGTTTTACTCAAGCATGTTACTCGAGTCAAGAAGCGTAATTGGATCTGCTCGCCAAGCATCTACATATTTGGACACATTATAGATTTTACATATATAATAGTCAAACTCACACATTGCACGATGTGTGGGAAAGACCTTCCGCTAATAACCTCCCCCAGACCCCGCACAGTGCGGGAGCCTACGGCACTGGGTACGTCCTTTTTAATAGTCAAACTCACACCAAAATACATACTGAAGCAATACATTGCAATAAAGAAAGGTGAAATGAAAATTGACAGATGTATGGGTGTAACTTAAGATATTCAAATTTTCATGATGTATGAGTTGGTCAATTATGTATTATAATGTGGCAGATTGTAAATCCGACTACAGTGAAGTTGGTGCAATTTATACAACATTTTTCCTTATGAATAAAAATAAACCGTCTATGTTGGCTTTGAGGAGTTGTCACATTCCGGTATGTAAGATGGTCCCTACACAAAAATAACACTCAAATTATATCTTTTATATAGATAAACTATGTTTTTGTAGCAAAACATAATTGCTTACACAGAATGGTACAGTCCATGATTTTTGTGGTGCTGTATAGGCCACACCCAAAGTGACATTCTCACAGTCCAGGATTGAATTTAACAAGTAAGATGATTAAGGTTGATTTAAGAGACCAAACAAGATAAATCAAACATTTGTGTGAGATTTACTGTAATATTTCGCCTATTTTAATTTGATCTCAATCAAAGTACAGATCCTTGGAATCCAAGAAGGCAGTCGTCTGCAATATCGTTTCAAAATGTAGGAACCAGCAAGAAAATAAGTGGATGAACTACACTATCCAACAATACTGCTACTGACTGTTAAAACATGAGTCTTTCTAATGCAGTTCCTCCTTTTAGGTTGCAATGATTCAAGGTCGCTTGGAAGTTGCGCATGTGTCGCAAATTAAGCTTGGAGTTATTTTTGTCCCGCGCTCGGTATATTTGATTAAAATCGCCAAGAACTAGCCACTTAGCATTATGCGGCGGAGGGATACTGCGGAGCTCAGCTAGGAAGGCAGCTTTCTCGTTATCTCTTGTAGGACCGTAGACCGTAGTAAGGATGAAGGAGACACCGGTGTCTTTAATTGTTATAGTCGCCGAAATTGTGTGAGTACAGATGATTAAGCGCGACTGGCCCAACCTAAAAGTCTGCTTACTATGCCGCACACATGACGAGAATGCATTACATCTCTTCTCTCAATGCCGGTACAGCCTGCGCATATGGAACAACATCTTCAACTGGGTAGCGGGGCACGTCCCGCCGAGGGCAGACTGGACCCCATACTCGTCCTTGGAGGAGTGGTGGACGGATGTCGGCTCGATGCAGGGGCCCCTCTCAAGGGCTGGCGCTCTTTACTAATGCTAGTATGCTGGGAACTTTGGAAGGAGCGCAATGCTAGGGTTTTTCAACGAACTTACCTTTCGAGCGACCAACTAACTAGTAAGATTAAGGAGGAAGCGAGATGTGGGTGCTAGCAGGTGCTAAGCACCTGGGAGCTATTTCTAGTTGGGAGGAGTAGGCTTTATGCCTATGTAAACTGCTGGGCCTAGGCCCTGTAAATCTCTTCTCTTTTAATTAATACAAAATCGGCAATCTCTGCCGATTTTTCTTTTAAAAAATAATGCAGTTCCTCCCAAACAGCTAAAAGATGGCCAAAAGCACGCAACAAGATTGAAATAATCCCACACATTCCTAAAGCCATGCACCCACAATACAACGCAACTGTATTTTAAGTTATATTTATTGTCACATATTTCTACATGCAAACTAAAAAAGGAAGCAGTTTGACATGATTTTAATTGATTCAGTAATCAGTACCCAGCCAGTAGATGAATCAGCTTCTATGGTAAAATAGTACCCAACCAGTAGATGAATCAGCTTCTATGGTAAAATACCCAGCATAGCTGCATCCAAATAACATGTATCTATGGGAAGAAGAAAACATTAAGCATCCCGTGTGCATCTAGGGGGAGAATAAAATGGTACTGGATAAATAAATTAAACAACATAATCCTAACAAAAACAGAACCTGGATGGATCAATACCTATTACCTAGGATGATGAAGCAATCGCCAAGCAAATCAGTTGTGGCTAGGCAACAATCGCACAAGGCGACCGCAGAAGTCATCCCGCCACACAAGGCGCGCACAAGGCTCGTGCTGCAACTCACCTGAATCTTCAACAGAAAGGGATCACCTTTCTTAAAAGCTCACCCGCTTTGCTCTCCTCTCCGCATCCCACGGCTGACGTGTCGGGCAGCCGTGAGTTCGGTCATTTTGCAAAAAAATCCTTCTCTTTCCTATAAATAGCGATTCGGTCCAGCAAGTCCCTACCGCACAGGAATATTGTTCACAATAGTTTCACAGAAACCCTCGAGCTAAAATTATTTTCGACGCGAAGATGAGAAAATTATAGTTTTGCAAATACCCCCAGTCAATTTTGCAAATACCCCCTCCCACCACCCCACCCCCTGGCTAATACCCCCCGCGCCCCAAACCCTAACCTCACTCTCCCTTCCCTTCCCTTCCCCCGCCGCCCCTCTTGCCTGCTCTCCTCCCCGCCGCCTTCCTCTTCCACCCTGCTCACCGCCGCCGCCCTCTCCCACAGTCCCACCCTGTTCTCCGTCGCTGCCTCTCCTCCCCAACTCCCCCTCCGCCTGCCTCTGTCTCCCTTCCCCGTCGTCGCCGCCCGCTCCCGCGGGATCCAAATCCGACGCAGGGGCCCGGCTCGGAGGGGGAGCGGAGAGGGCTAGGCGCTCCTGGCCGGCCACGACCCGCGGAGGGGCGAGCTGGGGCGGCGCGGGCGAGCACTCCCGGCCTCCCTTCCCCTCGCCGGCCTCGTCGAGCGCGGCCCCTCGACGCGCGTTCGGGTGCAAGAGCGATGGGGATGGCCCCGATTCGGAGCTCGTCCCCCTCAAGGGAGGGGGCGAGGTGGAACGTAGCGTGTCGAAGCTCGTCCCCGCCGGCGGCCGCAGGCCCCTTCATGCTCGGCTTCCCTGGGCTCTGAATCCCTGTTGCACGTCTTCTCTCTCCCCGGCTTCGTCGCCCTACCTCCATCGCTGCTTGTGCGTTCTGTCTCCTGCTCGCCTCCATGGCCGCGCGGCGGTGCTGACCCACCTGGCGGCGAGGAATTGCGCGGTCGATGGAACGGGGGAGCCGCGTGAGATCCGACGGCGCAGCGCGTATATTGGGACGAACCTCAGGTGAACTCCTCCGATCCCGCCTCTCCCACCTCAGATGCCCCCATGGGTTGCTAGATGTGTTGCTGGTGTTGACTTGTGTTGTCTGATGCTAAGATTTTGTTAGAGAGCACTATAGGTATCTTAGTCTATAACTAGAAAACCTCGCGTCGTTCCCCGCGTATGGCCAGTGATGGAGCTTTTTCTTATAGGAGTCGACATTATAGTTAGTGTAAATATGTTTAATGTTTTGACTATTGGTGTCTTCGCCTGAGACACATTTTTGGTTGAAATTTTGCCCGTTTTGTGTGCAACGTGCTTATGGGAAAAGCTAATTTTAATTTCGTGAGACATGTTTTGATGGGTCATCTATGTATAGCATGGTCGATCAAGATGTTTTATTTAAGGATTTGAGATGTTGTATTTAAGAATTTGAGCCAGAAGTATAGTGGTTATATATCAATTTGATTTTGGATATGAAACGATGTGAATACAAATGTAGACGAACTTTGATCAGCACTAACTTAGTACGTCAACAAATTTGATTTAATTGTTATTTTGCACAGGTCTATACCCTACTAGAGCGAGTCTATACCCCACTGGCGCTCCCCCTTACCCTTATCAGGTAAGGCCACCCCAACATCAAGGTTTCTAATTATTCAGCCAAGACAGAGCCATATGTCTTGTGGTTGCACTGTTTTCCTGGGTGGTCGCTCCATGTTCCGATTAAGCATAGTGATCTTGTATTAACCAGAGATATATAGCATAAAAGTAAAGCATGTTCATCATTGTTGTTGTTCTTTAGAACCACCATAACCCAAGGTATAACAGCTAAGCAAAGCTACCCAACAGAAAGGTAAACCCAGGTTGATCAAGGAATAAAGGTAATAAAGACTAGGATGAACCTTAATAGGACCCATCATTATTAATGCAAGCATATGTAATGGTGATTAAATAGTTATTGGGACAAAAGAACAAGGACACACTTGCCTCCAACCAGAGTAGTGATGTTGCTCAGAATTCTTCATCTTCATACTCTTCCAAGCTCTCGAACCACGTTCAATCTACTCGCATCAATCATCGGGCACAAGCATACAAAGCAAACATACAAGCACACTAAGAACAATGCACCAATCAAAAGAAAGGCTTTTAAAAGAGCGTGCTAAAGGATAGGTTCGATTCTATGGATCAAAAGGATCTAAAGCTTGAAAGAAGGTTAGCTCTACAAGAGAGGCACACTGAGACAGGAATTGATAAAGAACGTCTAACGATTGTTTTGCATATATGAGAGAACAAGGCTATGAGCTAGATTTATTTTAATTAGCAAAAATATGTAAAGGATATTTTATAAATAAAATACCTCAAGTTGAATTAATTCAAATTAAACTTTATTCGAAGAAACCGTAGAAAGAACCTAGTCAAGTTTTATTTACAAAGATTCATATATAGATTATACCAATTAAACATTTAATTTAGAAAAGATAAACTATATGATCATCTAAACATAATTTTATGATTCGAGTAGATCACATTATTATTAAAAACATTATGACATTGATATTAATCAATTTAACATTTATTTATAAAACCGATGTCAAAGCCTAATCAACTTTTAATTAGAAAAGTTAATTAAATATTACTCAAATTAACATTTGATTTATGAAAAACCGAGGTAAAGATCTAATTAACTTTTATTTACAAAAGCATGTAAAATTAACATTAATCAAATTAACATTGATTATGAAAAACGGGGTTATAGCTCTATATAGATTTTATTTAGAAAAGGCATGTTCAATAAGCATTAATCAAAATTAATATTAAATTTATTTTCAGAGAACAAACATGATCAAAAGTCACCACTAACTTGTACTTCATGTCATTATGAACCTAACGCAACTTGAATAGATCAAAACGGAGCTAAAACGTGAAAACTGTGAAGAAAACAAGGTGCAGGGACCTACTGGCAAGGATTGGAAACTTCCAGGGGCTTTACTGCGAAAAACCAGGGTCATATACATAATTATGTATAAAAACTCGAGGGCTTACTTGCAAGATCTAAAGGGTGGACGGAATCTAGGGAATATATAAGGTCCGGGGGGTTTCTGCAAAAGAGTCAGGTCACAAGATTAGATCTAATCAAATCGGAATCTCACAGGGACCTAAGTGCAAAGCTGCACCTCATCTCCTTCCTCTCGCCAGAGGCAGACGGTGAACAGGGGAGGCTCCGGCCGACGGGATTGCCGGCGACCGACGCGGCGAGGTGGCGACGGGGATGAACAGGGACGGTCAGCGGTGTGCTTCTTGCGGCGGCCGGCGGTGGTTTAGGTGGCGCCGGCTACGTTGCACCGATACGTGCGCATGCTGCCGTATCCACGTATGGACACGCGGGGACACGCAAGATACGGCAGGGATACGTGTATCCCTAAGTATCCCTTTTTTCCGGTCGAAAAAAATTGAAAAAAACCTTAATACGTCTGGGATACTGATGGGATACGGAGGAGATACGTTTGGGATCGTTACCTTCAAAAACTGACGTACAGTTGTGGACCTTGCGGTACCCTGGTCTTTTCGCATTCGCATCTGCCGTCCGCCGTCGGTGGCGTCGTGGCTCCTATCCTCGTCCTCGGTTCGTCCTTCGTCGTCCTCCGCAAACCTCCGGCCACCTCCTCTCTGCTTGACGCCGTCCGCCGGGCGCCGGCCGCCGGTAATCATCTTGTTCCTGGACGGCTGGACGCTTCATCTCAAAGATGAGCTCGCTGCCCTACTATCCAGCAACATATTCTATGACTATGAAATTTTTGGTTTGTCGTATCCTCGTATTGCTGTTTTTTGAAAATACCGTATCGTCGTATCTCTGTATCCGTATCCGTATCCCTGTGCTGTGCAACATAGGGCGCCGGTGCTCCGATGGCCGGCCGGCGACGGGAAGAGGCGGCGGAGCTGCGGCTCGGCATCCCGAAGCTCCCTGTGGAGTCAGCTTCGGCCGACGGCCTTCACGTGCGGCGGAACGGCGATGGACGGCGGCTTTTCAGTGCGGCTCCGGCGGCGGCACCTTGCGGCGGCGCGGCTAGCAACGACGTGGCGGCGCGGAGTGAGGCGAAGGAGCAAGCGGCCAACGCAGGACGCGCGGAGGCACGGCTTTATGGGCGCGGGGCACGAGATTGCCCGTGGCGTGCACGCCATGGAGCCATGGAGGGCGGCGGCGCTCAGGACTCCCTGCCGTGTCCGCCATGGGCACGGTGGGGATGTGGGCTTGGATGGGTTTTGCGCGGGCCGTAGCGGGCCGAGCTGGGTCAGGACGGGTCGAAGCAGGTTGGACCGAGGTGAACAGTTGAACTGGCCGGGAAGAACGAGGGGCAAAAACAGACTTCTCCTTGGCGGGCCGCGAGTTGGAGATGGGCTCGACGGGCCAAGGAGATCAAGGTGTTCCACTAGACTTCCGGTTGCTGGGCTGAAAGTGGCCATGGGCCGAAAGAGAGGAAGTTAAAAAGAATTCATTTTCATTTTCAGAAATTATTTTTCGTGAAAAGAATATTCTAAAAATTGCTAGATAATTCATCAAAGCTACGAAAAATACTCTGAAAATCCTAAAAATTCCAGGAAAATTCCCAGAGATAGATTGAGACACGAACAATCCAAATAAAATATTTGGAGCTCATGAAAAAGATTTTAGAGCCTTCTAATAAATAGAATAAGCTCAGAGAAAATGAGAATAAACTCTAGAAAAATCCGAAAAATTCTCGGAAGAGTTTGGTCAGCACCTAAGCGTATTTTGAAAAGCTTTTGCACTCAGAAACACCAAGATGCATCGACATGAATGCTACACTCACATAAACATTTCATTTAACTTTCGAAAAACAAACAAAGGTTTTTCCTATACTATATTTCCTGTAAAGAAAATAAATGTTAGGAAAAATTTAAAATTGAGAGAAAATCATTGTTTTAATTATTCTTTTCTATTCACATCCTGAAATTGGGAATTTCAGGGTGTGACAATCTTCAGGCTTGGCGGTAGTTTCCATGGCAGCAACAGTGTTGTCGGGCTTGCGTTTACGATTAGGATTGCTCGAGTAGTTATTACCCTGGCGGTTGCCCTGCTGTTGCTTGCCACTGCTGCTACCTCCAGCATTATTATTGTTGTTGTTGTTCTGGTTGTTGCGAAGATGCTTGAACCGATTCCGAGCCTTGTCTTCCTCGTCCGCCCAGTGAGTGATCATCTCCTTGAGTTTGGTGATGTTGGCTGGGCGAGCGCGACCGAAGTCTTGGAAAAGCCTATCGTCATAAAAACCATCCTGGAAGGTATCAATGACTTCTTTCTCGGTGACATCAACAACAGTAGCCCTTTTCTCAAAGAAGTGGCGCATGTACTCGCGAAGAGTTTCGCCTTGCTTTTGCTTGATCAGGGCAAGGTCCATCCGGGTACCATGACGGCCTAAAGAACCCGCGAAGTTGCTGGTGAAGCGGTGTTTGAGTTGTTCCCAGTTGTCAATGGAACCACGTTTGAGAGACTCAAACCATGTGAGGGGTTCTTGCTCCAAGACAAAAGGGAAATAGATACACTTGGTATCATCATTGCCTCCGGCATTGGAGATGGACAAAGCGTAACAGCGCAACCACTGCCTTGGATCTTGCTTGCCATCATACTTAGAGATGCCGTAAGGCTTGAATTTCTTCGGAAGAAACAGAGCTTGAAGTCGAGAAGAGAAGGCAAGAAAAGAATCAGAATCATTATCCTTTTGCTTCTCACGCTCAGCGCGTCTGGCGTTGATAGTTGTACGAGCATCGTAGCGAGAGTCTCCTGACTTGCTGTTGACACTGCCATCATCGCCTTTGCCCTTGTTGCTAGCTTCCGGACGTGTGCGTTGAGGAGTGGGAGTGGTACGATGAGCACCTCCACTGCTGCCATGGTGACTAGGAGCATTGGTATTTTGACGTAGCATAGTGTAGGCTAGTTCAGCCAGTTTCGCGACTTCAGCAGCCGCCCTGTCACGAGGCATAGAGCGACCGAGTAGATTGATCGCGTTAATAGCTTCCTCTGGAGTGCGATATTCACGAGTAGCTACCACGTCCAGAGCCTCTTGAAGATTACGGGTAGGTAGAGCTTCCGTGAGTTCCTGACGAAGGGTTGCACGATCAGCATTGCGTTGGCGACGTGCAGTTTTGGCCTCCGCGGTTTCATCAGCAGGAGCATTGGCAGAGAGTTCATCATCGGATACATCATCTGGAAAGCGATAGTTAGCACGATGCCCTTGCGGAGTAGTTGTATCAACGATGAAAACTTCTCGATGTGATGATGAATAAGTACCCATACTCTGAATGAGCTCAGTATCAGTGTCATAATCAACAAGCTTGGCACCTTCCTGGAAGGGTAAGTTGTCAAGACAAGCGATAAAGCGCTCCTGATCATCCAATGTGAGATCAGCAGGCACATGCTCAGGCCAGTAGACGAATCTACCCTCAGGTGTTGATGTGATCACCAGTCCTTGAGCAGGGCCAGACAGTTGTTGTACTTCAGCAGAATCCGAACCGTAGTCGAACTCGAACTCAGATGAATCCGAATAGTAGTCGAGGTTGACGTCCAAATCCGAAGAGTACTCGAGCACGATCTTCGGGCCAGGACACATGAGGCGCTTCAATGCGGCTTGATAAGCAGCACTGACATGGCGATGACCGAAGAGAAGTGGTGCTGGAATGTTATCCAGGCTGAGCGCGAGCTGTGAAGCTGAAGAAAGCGACTCAGGCTGGATAGGAGACGAAGTCGAGTTGTACTCGGACTCCGACTCGAGTTCTCTGAGCGGGTCAGAGATCGAAATTTCGCTGAAATTTTCGACGAGTTCTTCCATCAAAGCTTGCGTAAGCGTCGAGGACTTGAGCTTTGACTCCGGAGTTGGCGCTAAGAAACGCAGGAACGATCTGGCGCCATCAGCAACGCAAACCCAGGAGCCGAAAATGAAGGTGTCGCCTTGCTGGAAAGCGACGGTCGGCTTGATGATGACGAAAGCCATCGAGTTCGCTAGTGGATCAACGACGAGATCCCCTACCTGGCGCGCCAGCTGTCAGTGTTTTAGACACCGAGCCTACGACGGGGTACCCGAAGTAGTAGATTGTGCGGTGAGGCTCGCCGAGATCAGGAACACGATGGTGAGACATGGGGCACACGATTAGACAGGTTCGGGCCGCAATGTGCGTAATACCCTATGTCCTGTATGCTGCGTGGCTCTGTATTGATTGCGTATGTTTTGAGAGGGGTCCCTGCCTCGCCTTATATGCCACGGGAGGTAGGGTTACAAGCCGGATTGGTACAAGGGTACTATTCGAGTAGGACCCGTAGTAGCCTATATAGGGTATGGAAAGCTATCCTAGTCTTAGTACAAGTCCTTGTCCGTCTTGTCTTGCCTTGTGGTCCACGGTACCTGCACCGTGGCCCATTAGTCGAGTAGTCCAGGTGTGTAGGAACTCATCTCCCGGGTATAGCCCACAATGTGTTGGTGGGCCCAGGGATGCCCGGTCGACACCGTGCGACCAAATGGGTCATCAAGGCCACATTTTCTCATGACTTATATTTGATTGGGATTGTTGGCACGATAGGACGCTCAACGCGCGCCGTCTGTTCTAGTGTTCTTAGTGGAGGAGTGCAACTGCTGCGGAACCGTGGCTTACGTGAACTCTTGCTTGATCGATTTGATTTGGGGGCGGGAGCAGTACCGGTCTACCGGATAAAGGTCTGAGAGCGGAGGAGAAGACACAAGGAGGGAGAAGAGTAGAAGATAGAGGAGGCGTGGAGTGAAGAAGACAAAGGAGAACTTGTTGTGCGAATGTTCCATAAAAAAGGGTGCTCCATGCAAAACGTTGCAAGTGGAGGGGGGGTGTTTATTCATAAAAGTGTGTTATGTTCTCGCGAGCTCATCTGGACCGCTTGTTTTGCAACTGGCGGATCAAAATCCAGTTTCCATGTTTCCACTGGACACCCGGTTTGCACCTAATATTTACCCGGTCTAGATCTAGAGTTAGAGTTTCCATAGTTTGTGCAAGACGATAATTACTTACTTTGTATTTTTTGGTAGACCTTATTCCCTATTTGGCTCCAGAAAAATTACTCGTTTCTTTATTGGTTTTGAAAACTTTTCGTTACCTATTTGACATCGGTACAACTTTCCTTACCTATTCGGCATTTCGTTGGGTATTTATCCGATCGACGTTAAATGGCCAGTGAAATGACATTTTTGACCCTTAGAAGACATGGGCCCCACTGCAACCTGTCTCCGTCCTCTCCCCTTTTTCCCATGGCATGGCTTATTTGCTCGGAGACATGGGAAAGCTGCCTCACCCAGGCAGCAACCTCAGGCGCACGATTTCGTCCGCCTGGGGTGGAGATCGTTGCCTGGAGCCGCAACTGCCTACCAAGGCTCCATCCAAACAAACCCTCAAGGCCTTCCTCTCCTAGGGGGCGGTCGGCCGGGGCGGAGGAGCGAGAGGTGTCGTCGGGCCTGGGCAGCAGCAACATGGACCTTTGGGCAAAGAGGAGCTCGTGGCGGTTGTGGGCCTCCTCGCCCCTATCTTCCTCCCTCTTCTCACCTGTGAAGCGTGTTGGATCTAGAGCTCCAGGCTGTGTCACTTGAGCTCGCCCAGCGCTCGGTAGATTCAACTTGATGGTGCTAGGGCCATGCTCAAGTTTGTGGCATCCATCAAATCAAAGTTCGGGATCGACGGGCACAGGTACGCGCAGGATTCGACCTGCCCAGCTCGGTAGTGCTTGACACGGAGACGCGGCGGCGCACGACATGGCAGAGGAGTGGGAGGCGCGGTCGGGCATGGCGGCATCACGGAGGCACGGTCGGGCCTCGATGGTGGTTAAGGGTGTGTTTGGTTGCCGTTTTTTGGCCCAACCAGGCCCACGGGGTGCAGTCGCGGCTCGTCTGGTTGCCAGCAGCAACCCTAGAGCCAGGCCCCCGCGATGCATTCCGCCCCCCGCCGCCTGCATCCCCAGGAACGCTCGATTCCTCCATTTCTCCAGAGCCAGGCTCTCGCGCTGCAAGCGCGGGTGATGGCGGCCGAAATTTTTGGCTCCGCGCGTGCAGGCGGGAGAAGAAGAGGCGCGCGCGGGAAAGCTAGGGTTACCGCCCTCCAGTTCGCTCCATTCCTCCTTGTTATAAGCTCACCTCCGCCCTCTTCTTCTCCACCTCCGCCATTCTTCCACCCCGCGCTCGCCTCTTCTTCCACCTCGCGCTCGACCTCGTCGCGGTAAGTGGTGAGCATCACATCTCCCCGTCTCGATTCTGATCCGATGTGCTTCGGTTGCTGACACTTGGGTTGTTCCTCCCTCTCGTTCTTTCTCACCCGCGCAGGTCACCGGCTCAGATCTGGTTTCTTCCTCTCTTCTCCATAAGGTGAACCTGTTTTCTGCTCAGATCTGTGCTTTCCCTCCGTTTTGCCCTCCGAATTTGGTGTTTTGCTGATTTTCTCCATCATTCTCAGACCCGGATCCGTGCTGGTTGACCTCGTTGGTGTTGAAAAGGCAAGTTCTCTCCCCCTAGGTTTCGATCTGTACATGCATGCCGTCGATCCGGCTTAATTTCTTGTTCTTGATGCTAGGGTTTCGTACTAACATGTGTAAATTTGTAGGTCCTTGATTCGGTTGGTTTGGTCTCACTGATTGCTTGAGGATCCGCTTGGACGGTGTGTGCTCGGCTCACACGGTAACATTTGTGTAACCCGGCCCTTTTTTTGTGTGGCCGATGATGTTGTACCTGTTTTGCTGTGTTTTGATGTACATGTTCATGATTGCTTGGTTCATGTCTTGTGTTATCTTAAACTGAGCACAAGTAGTTGGCCAGTGATACTTGGTACTACACAATTAATCTGAGCTCATGTTCTTAGTCGATGATGTATGTGGTACTACATAATTAATCTGAGCTCATGTTCTTAGTCGATGATGTACTACACAATTAATCTGAGCTCTGTGATAGCTTTTGATATGTCTGAGTGCATGCAGTTATCTCTCTGATAACTTTGTTTGTTATGTGCCACCACTGAAGCATGTCCTTTTGAACTTGTGCTGTTTTAGATGAATCCTGCTGAGCAGAGGAGGTTGCTTGTGATCCAGGCTGCTGCTTTTGTTTCTGCTTTTTATGCATATGTAATAACTAGGTTGAGGATGGCACGTAGTTCACTGCCTAGGATTACCTATGCCCTAATGAGTGCCATGAACTTGGAAAGGCAAGCCAACCTTAACAAGATCTATAACTGCAATGACACTGAGTGCATTAGCATGCTTCGTATGCGTAGAGCTCCCTTTTCAAACTGTGTAACCTATTTAGGGAGAGAAACTTGTTGAGGGACACTATAAACAGCTCTGTGGAGGAACAAGTTGCAATGTTCCTCCATGTGGTGGGGCATAATCAGAGATTTAGGGTGATTCATCAAAACTTTAGGAGGTCAATGGAAACAGTTTGTAGGTACTTTAGACAAGTCTTGTATGCTGTTGGAGAGCTCGGGGGGGAGATGATTAGGCTTCCATCAACTCAAACACCCCTTAAAATCAGCAATAGCCCAAGATGATACCCATATTTGAAGGTAATTACATGAACAAGTTCACCACCTTTTGTGCTGTTCAAACAAAACTGAAACCATTAGTTTTGCTGACATGTAGGACTGTATTGGTGCAATAGATGGCACCCATGTTCATGCTAGGGTGCCAGCAAAGATCTCAGCAGCATTTAGGGGTAGGAAAAATCATCCTACTCAGAATGTGTTTGCAGCAGTTGACTTTGATCTGAGGTTTACCTATGTCCTAGCTGGTTGGGAAGGGTCTGCACATGATGCCCTTATTTTGGCTGATGCTCTAGAGAGGGATGATGGCTTGAGGGTTCCACCAGGTACCTATAAGCTAACTAAATAGTTTGAATTGAACCTAAATAGTATAACTAATTGTTGCCTAACTACTTAATTATATAGGTAAATACTACCTAGTGGATGCTGGCTATGCATGTCGGCCTGGGTTTCTACCGCCATACAGGGGCACTAGATATCACTTGAAAGAGTATGGTGGGAGGAATTATCCTACTAACAAGAAAGAGCTGTTCAACTTGAGGCATTCAAGCTTGAGAGTCACAGTTGAGAGGGCATTTGGGGCTTTAAAGAATCGGTTTCGTATTCTTGACAATAAGCCCTTCCACCCCTATAAGACACAAGTTAAATTAGTCCTTGCATGCTGCTATGATTTTGTGCAGGACTGTGTTAACTAGAGCTAGCAACACTTGGCTCCTATGATTTTGTACAGAGATAGGCACCATTTCTCTGTAGGTACTTGGGTGATGGGTTTCGAGTAGGTGATGATGGTAGACCAGTCACATTTGGCAATGATGTAACAGACTTTTAAACTGCCTATGCAGTGATGCATGATTTGCCTTCTATTTGCCTTCTACTTCCTTCTAGTTGCTTTCTACTTCCTTGTATTTGGCTTTGATTTCCTAACTGAGCACAACTCATTTGCATTTCTGATGAAATTATTCATTGCTACCTAATCTGAGCACAACTCATGGCCACTAGTGACATATTTGTTAACACACATGCATGATCTGAGCACAATTGCTACTATCTACTACACTGGTTGTCTACTGTTATTTTCCTTTCCTACAAAGTTTTAGGATGTTTAAAGGATGCTCTGAACAGGATGATCTGAACAGGATGGTCATCAAGAAACAGGTGGTACTTGTGCACTCTAGTTTACATTCTACCTGTTGCTTTGCTGAATTTTTTTGACTACTAAAACTGAGGCTATTGATCTGTGCAATAATCCTTGAAATTAACTGAGGCATAAGGCCTGTGCAATGATGTTGGTTTTTACTTGATACTACACTTACTCTGAGGCTCTTGGCATATGCCATGATGTTTGTTTTTACTTGGTACTACACTAAATCTGAGGCTCTAGGCATATGCCATGATGTTGGTTTTTACATGATACTACACTTAATCTGATGCTCAAGGCATATGCCATGATGTTTTTATTTAGATCATAATACCTTATATTTTCGTATATTTGCAATGATGCTTGTTATTCTTTCCAAGCAAATGCCTATGTGCCACTGATGATTGAATTTTTACCGAGCACATGCCTATGCCAATGATGTTTTTTTAAACTTAGCACATACTCATGTTCATAATGTAGCACATGAATATTATGATGTAGATCTATAGCAATTGCTACTCTCTACTACACTTTGTTGTCTACATTATTTCCTTTCCTACATAATTTCAGGTTGTTCAAAAGGCTTGTGAAGCATTCTACCATGGACAACATCAATCTTGCATTGTGAACGCTGAAGTAATTTGGTTGTAATTCAAATTCTAATTGTAATTTTACTTTGGAAGCTCATGTAATATTGTAAATTTGGTGATATGTTGTGCTATGTAACTGTTGTGCTCATGAAACTGGAGGTGGTAACCTCACCATCCAATGAAAGTGGTGACTGGAATGTGGTAGTATTCAGGCAACCAAACATGGCACATTGCATGATTTGCCTGCATCTGTTCATACAACCAGGCAACCAAACTACTGCTCGGTGCATGCAGGCTCTGCCTGTGCAGCCAAGCAAACAAGGCCCTCCTGTACGCCCGAAGCCTGGCCAGCCAGGGCCCTGCTGACCGGATGCAGGCTCATATTCTAGAGAAGGGAACCAAACACACCCTAAGTGGAGCCGCTGGGAAAAGCACACAACAACCGTGAGAAAAGAAGAGATGTGGTGGGGCCCACGTGTTCTAGGGGCAAAGTAGTGTTTTCACATGTCATTTAACAACAACCGGACATATAACCAAACATAAGTCCTCCTAATAGGGAATGAAAGTTGTACCCAATATCAAATAGGGAACGAAAAAAATTTTAGAGTCAAGAAAGGAATGAGTACTTTTTCTAAGGCCAAATAGAGAATAAGCTCTTTTAGTTAACATTTCCAAATTGCCAGACATTTCACCTTACTATTGATTCCTCAACTTGACTTTACCCCTCACTGTACCGTTTCCTTTGATTGAAATGGAAGATATATAAGAGAGGGTTGCCTTGGAAGGTTTAGAGTTACTACCTCCGTCCTTTTATATATAACGTTTTGGACAACTTAGTTAGTTCACAAATGAACTAAATTACTTCTCCTAAACGTCATATTCAAGAACAGAGGAAGTACGTGCTTGCAACCATCAAAGCCATGAACGTGTACGGAGAGAGGGGATAAGTTAGTTTTTGGACGGTCGGTTGTGATGGTCCGGCGGCACAAGTGCTGAGGTTTGGTGTGGGTTGGAGTAGTATTTGTGTATGTTTCATTCAAGCATCGGTTTGGTTTCATACGGGATGGCTCGAAAGCGACATGCTGGGGGCCTTCGTGCGTGCACAGATAGACTCGATCTACTCTGAGAACATTTGTTCGCTTTCTACAAATTTGAAAAGCTTGAGGCCTCGTGATGAACAAATTGTTCTAGCAAAAGCGGAGCTAATAAGAAGATTTTGTGCTGCGTTTTATTTAAAGATAGAAATACTCCGGCAAGATGCTGGGTCACAAACATAATACTTCGTTGGGATTAAACGTTTAGACATATATTTATTTGAAGACTTTTCATCAATATACCAGCGACCAACATTTTGCTGAAGTAGATGATCAGATGATGGTACACATTACTGTCAATGATTAGAATAGCACTCACAAACCATGTAGTACCAACATTTTGCTGAAGTAGATGATCAGATGATGGTACACATTACTGTCAATGAGAATAGCACTCACAAACCATGTAGATAGTACAGGGCTTTACAAACATATACTGATTCCTGATCACGAAGCATGCGACATCTGCTTCTTGCAAGTTGCAAGTACAGATGATCTGGCAGTAAGAAAATACATTCCCACTCACATAATCACATCTGAAAACTCCAATTTACAACTCAAACCATGTTTACTTATATATGGAGCCACGGCACTAATACATATCATTCCAGCATGTTCCACCAAATGTGATGGAACTGTTTAGCTACAATACAGAGGGGTGTTGACAGGCTTGTAAAGGAATGTCTTTACATTGTGCGAATTCCCTGATGGCTTGCTGTAAGTGAACTTCACCCCGGAGTGAGCGTCGCCCCTCCGAGTGCAGTGCTGGTGGAAGCTGCTGATGGGCCTTGCCAAGCATGACTCCCATCGGTCGCTCTCTGGCATCGTCTCAGCAATAGTGTAGATGCCCTTGGAGTTTGTGAAGGCTTGGTAGTTGATAACCTCACCTGATTTTGTGATGCAGAGCACAGCGACCTCAGCTCCTGTATGAGACAAACATGGCCAAGATGAACATAAAGATCTTAAAGCAATCTCAACTCATATATTGAACCAAAAGTCAAGAAAGCACAATGGAATAAATACTCAAATAACTTTAGGTCTAGCACAGTGCTGCCACATAAACTAACATAATTTCACAGCGAGATTTTTTCTTATTCGGAAAGGAATGAAGGGCAGCTCAGTGTTTACTAAACTGTAGACAGCTTATTATGCTTAGGCGTATGGGCCTTTAGGTCTGACCGCACTGGCTTTCTGCCATGCGCTAGCACCCTGGATTAGGTTAGGTGTTACCCTAATTAGACTAGGATCTCCTTGATTGGTGTGTTTCTGTCATGGTTCTCTACCAGCGACAAGTAATATTTCTACGATCACATGTATGGCTCTAGATGGTGACTCGAGGAACACAACAGCCCTACGTCCAGCGTGCTTTGGTGTATTCGAGCCCAAGTCTGTAGTAGGTGTTACAAACTAGTCGGGAGAGGGAGCCCGGTCCCAAGTCCCTGAGGAGGGTGTGAGTGTGGTGCTAGTGCGCGTGGGCTAGTTGGTTGCCAATTAGCCTCTCCCTCTTACACCAGCTCTTCCTCCCCTTTTATAGTCGCAAGAGGAAGAGGAACGAAGGAGGGAGGTAAAAAAAGGGTTACAATATAAGTTGCACAGAGGCGCTCCGTGCGGTCTTGGTCGTCATCTTGGAGTCTCGATCGTATGCGATGAACAAGCGTCCATTGTTCCTGGTAAGATGTTGACGGGGTGGCCTGTCTCCTTTGACCGGGGTCGGTGGCCTCCGGGGAGTGCCGAGTGGCTACAGTCGCGCTTGACACGCACTGTACCTTGACCTCAGCTGTTGTCGCTAGAGTGGATGAACGTCCCCTCCTGGGGTTGTGGGGCTCTTGTTTGGACTAGACGGCCATCGTGAGGGAGATGTGGTGTGATTCGGGAAACTAGGCGTCAAGGAAGTTGGTACTTGCTTGACTACATGGTACTTGCCGACGGCCATGGAGTTGACCTTGATATCAACGAAGATGCACGAGAGGAGCACGAAGGCGACAAGGAGGAGCAACGCGGATGGGCACAACCACATGGAAGTGGGGGATCCTTGGGGCCACACGACAATCAGCAGAGATCGAGGAGGTCACAGACCAGGGACTCGTGTTTGGCTTGTCGGGGAGGGACCTAGCCGTCGTGGTCATACGTAACGCTCCCTCACATCGCAGCCTCTTTCTGTACAAATACTAGCAACTATGCCTGTGCGTTGCAACGGGAGAAAACATTATTTGTCTTGATGTCAATTGTCCCGGCGTGCCATCCCCCTTGCCGCCTCGTAGCTCCCCGACCTCACCGTCATCTCCATCGCGGTCCTGCCACCCCGACCTCGCCCACCATCATCCGCGCATTCAAAACCTCACTGCTGTCTACCATAGCCTCGCCTTTGTCTGACTAACCTCGTCTTTCTCGACCGTGCCGTCATTCTCATCTCCCTGGCCTCACCGTCGCGGCCGCACAACCCCGACCTCGCCAACATCCACCTCAACCACGCAGCCACCCCGTCGCCCCAACCCCTCCCCAACCTCGCCGTCATCCTTGCCCTGCCTGCGCCATCGTAACCTCGTATGTCGTTATCCGTGCTCCCCGAACCTCGTATATGTTATCACCCTATAATGCAAAATATGATCTAAACGAATTATGGTCAATGTCCTCTCTATCTTGGAAGGCTAGAGCATGGCATTTGTTGGACACAGAGCACAAGCTTCGTGCATGTCCTCTAAACGACGCATGGGTTCTGGGTCAGCTCACAGTCTGGGGTCTCCAATGTGGACGAGCTCCATGCATATATTCTTAAATGGCAATAGATATAAGTAGGGAACGACAAGTGTTAAAAGGTGGATTTTCATCTGGCTCTGTTTTTTAATCAGACATTATGTTTTTTTATGGAAAAATTAGATCATACTATTGAAAGATTGCAGAGTTAGATATACACCATTCAGCCCACATGTCATTGACTCATGTGAACCTCACATGTAAGTGAGACAGCAATGGTATAAACTTTGCAATCTTTTAGTGGTATGGATCCAAATTTCCCTTTTTATATATATTTCTTTGATATGGTAGAATTTGTTGATTTTAGTCTCTATATTTTCTTCTATCCCTAAAGTAGTTTGTTTGTTTTGACAACCATTGGTCCAATTTAACCTGGACCAAATTTGCATGGCTTTGCCGTGTGGGCTGCTGGCCCAGGCAGCCGCACGCAAGGAGTCGGAAGTGCTTGCCTCGCGGCGCACGGGGAGCCACCTCAGCTGATTTTTTTGCGCGTCGGATTTTCCTCGGACTCAGAAGGCAGAAGTGTTCAAGTTGATTTCGGTTTTGCATGGCAATTTTTTTACGCAGCCACGGCCTGGCGGCAGAATTCGCAAAGGATTTGTCCACACTTTAATATTATATATTAGGTAGGTATAGATATAGATTCATGGCAGCACGCAATTCGCTGCTCCCAACATCTAACGATTTTCTCAAGGTAGCCGGGCAGACATTTTCGAGACCTGAAGCAACTAATCCGAGATCCGCTACCCAATGGAATCCCAATCCCCTGCTTTTATTTGTAAAGTCTCTATTCCTCGGTGATCGAAGCCCAAAGATCTATGAACCACCTCATGTTTGACTAGCCAATTAGATAACCAACCCTGCTGCAGCTGGGGAACCAGAAGCACTCAGCGCAGAGGACGTTTCGTGAATCCAAGATGAGGTAGGTGCCGGGGAGTGGGGGTGGGGAGGACTGACTAACCTTCGAGAGCGTGGTCCTCGGGGCCGATGGCGGCGTCGCCACAGACGTCGCAGACGACGCGGCCGCGGATCTCCCCCGTCCACGCCTCGGCCGCCGGGGCTGCCGCGAGCAGGACGGTGAGAGCGAGACCCAGCTGGAGGAGGAGGGGCGACCGGCGAGGGAGAGCCGCGGCCGAGCGGGCGAGGGCGGGGGCTTCCTTCACTACCATGGCTGTTCCCCGCGGAATCGAGAGGCGCTGAATCGAGGGGAAGGTTGGATTTTTCGCTCGGTTTGTTTCGGGTTTTTCTTCTTGCTGCGCTCGAGGGGATTCTTCGGAGTTCGGACTCGTGATGAGGGAAGGTGGGTGGGGACTGGTTTGGAGGGATTTTTATTTTATTTATATTTAGAGCTCATTTGGTACCGCTCCATGAGTGACTTCACGAGCAGCTTCACAACTTCAATAGCCAAACGGTCAGCTCTCTGCCCAGCTCTCTGGTCAGATTCTCTGAAAACCCGCTCTCACAGAGACTCGCACGCGGTGAAGCTGCAAAAACGTGGCTCTCCCCCGCTCATGAAGTTGCTCATGAAGTTGTTTTCTAAAAAACACTGGTGAAACTGAGCTGTGCCAAACAGGACCTTATTCATTTGCTTACACGCTAAGCAGCTCGCGGTCACCCGTCGTTGACGATAGGCATACCGCCGTGACTCCGGCGTGACTCAGGACGGTTGACGTTTATAGCCGCGGCGGTTGACACTAACCCCGCCGTGAACTACGGTGGTTGTCGTATAAATTTGATAAATTCTAAGACAATCATATATTTTTACAAAATAAGAAAAATAAATTAAAAAAATTCCCGAAGCGACATGATGTCGCAATGCACGCCCACTGCAGCGGGGGCCCACTTCCGCCTGACACGAGGCCACCAGCCCACCACCCCTCCGTCCTCCTTCCTCTTCATCTTCTTCCTTTGGGAAAATTGGCTGGAGGACACTACTCAATATTGGCATTTGCTCCAAACCACTAAAATTATATGTTTTTGCCCAAAGACACTACTCAAATACACCCATTTACTGTAGGACACTATAACTCATAGTCTATTCAGATTTAATAGAACCTAAGGGGAAATTACCAAAATACCCTCGCTCCTTATCCCTTCCCTGGCGTCGCGTCTTGCATCCCTCCCAATCGAGACGACTGCCGTCAAAAGAAAAAAAAAGACCGGCGCTCCGCTCCCGACGACGACGCGTCGGCTAGGCGTCGCGGCCACCATGCAGGCCGGTCGCCGCCCGGGCGCCCATAGCTGCAGGCCGTGCCGACCCTCCCACCCCTGCGTCGAGAGCCCGCGCGTCGACCCCTGCATCAAGCCCCGCGCTGGCGTCCCGCACGAGCTCCCGCGCCTAGCTTCCGCACCCACCCTGCGGCGTCTCGCAGCAAGATGGATCCCCCACGATTTCTCAGCGACATTTTCCCTCAAGATCAGCATGATTTGTCATGGGTTCCAGAAGGGTACGTTATCTCTCATCTTCCCTTAGGGTTAGTGCTAACTGTGGGCTCGTAGGTATTGATTCTGCTTCGATTTGTGCCTTTGCCTGTGTAGGATGGATCCCAGTTCGTCCTACAGGCATGTTGTGCATGTCGGCGCTTATGTGAAATTGCTTGATGATGGCACTCGTGAGTAATGCATCTAACATCCCTAAGATTTTAGACAGAGATAGCACAAATTGGAATGATGTTCTAACTCGGCGCTTATTTCTTTCATATCTTACTGGTAACTTACAATTTAAACAACAACAATGCTACACCAACTAGAGCCATCACTTCTATTACTACATCAAGCCCTATGACAAGAAGGTACAATTGCAATTTGCACATTTTGAAACCTTGTCTTCCTTCCTGTTAGCACTACATACCATTTTCTTGTATGTCCAAGTAGTATGACAAGGCAGCTGCAAGAACTTCAATCATGTACACCAACTAGAGCTATCACTTCTATGGAAACACCTACCCCTGTGACAAGAAGGTATCTATTTCCTTCTATACTTGTCTTCCCTGTTTGCTGCATGCTGTTTATTAAATTGAAATGCTTTTCTACCTTTTTGCAGCTGCAAGAGGATGCTGGAACTAGATGGCTGCATAGAACCTGTTGCATGTGCTCATCTATCCCCGGTTGCTGTTGATGAGAAGGGGAAAGCAAGGAAGCTGAAAGTTGTCAGGTCCAAGATGAAGTAGAGTGATGTACTACTGTGTGGTGTTGTAGTAGGTTTGAACAAGTTATTTTGTGACATGCTATTTTTCTACTGTTTGAATGTGCCAAATGTGGCCGGAACCTGACGTTCAGTGGCTGTTATGGTGTGTTTGAAGGGGTAAGGGCAAAGATGTTCAGATTTATGTGTTATGTTACCTCTTTGAGTTGGAAATAGTATTATATGAGTTATAGTGTCCTACAGCAAATGGGTGTATTTGAGTAGTGTCCTGTGGCAAAGACATATAATTTTAGTGGTTTGTGGCAAATGCCAACATTGAAGAGTGTCCTGCAGCCAAAAAAAAATAAAAAATAAAAGAGGGTCGAGATGCACAGACGCTTCCTCCCCCGCAGCGTTGTCCTCGCGATGGACTGATTGAGCCACGGACCCGAGCTATCGGGCCTTTCGATCCCCCACGAGCCCTCCCCCCCCGCCTCTCGATCCCCCCACCAGCCCTCCACCCTACGCCATGGCGATTCGCCCGGGCTGATGCCTGATTCGCCTCCCCTGCCCAATTCTTCGTCGGGCGCTTCAATTCTCCGGCGACGAGAATCCGAAAGGTACGCCCGCCCATCCCATTCGCCTCCTGCTGCGCGAAATCGAACACTCGAAGCTCTAATTTCTGCTGTTTGTATTCGGATTTGACACCGCATTTCACCAGTATCTTCTCTGTGTTTTTTTTTGTTTCGAAAATTATCGGGTGCTTCTACAACTCATGTTCTATATATACTTTTTTATTGAACCGAAAGCCGTGTCCTATACTGGATCCACTCTCGATTCTCATGCGTCCCTTGTCGATTTTTTTGTGATTCCTGAGAATTTCCTTGCTGAACTGAAAGTGATCCATCCGTCCACAGGGTTCTCTGAAGGAAGATTGGGGTAAGAATTCAGGTGTGATTCTATGGCACCCGCTCCCGCTCCAGCCATGGACCATGCTGAGGACGAGGGCGGTGGTGGTTCCAGGAACCAAAGCAGCATGGCGGTGGTCAAAACAGAGGCCGTCTGCATGAATAGTGGTGGCCCTCTGGTGTCGTCTCCTGACCTTGTGAGTGAAGATGAAGGAGATGAAACCACCGAATGCTCGAGCTCGTTTGGGGACACTTGCTCGGGATCCGAAGGCGAGGCGGATGTGGGTGAAGTGGAGGTGAATTCTCGCGTTTCGGCTCGTGCCAATGGCGGTGGACCCTCGAGGCCGCCTAGGTGAGTCTTTTGATCAGTTCCTCGCATGCTCTGGATGTTACTGATCTGATGATTGTGCCTGTCCTGGTTCATGGTAGAGTGAATATGTCGTAGGTGTAAGATTATTGTGTTTCGGTGTTTGATTTTTTTCCCGCCCCCGCGCGCACTCGTGGTGATAAAATGGAAGGTTGTAGTAGGGTTTCGACTGATTTACTATGTTGTAATTATTGCACCTTCCTTTTTTGTGGAAGCGACAAGAAAAAGTTGGATCGGTGTATCTAAAACGGACAGAAATGATTCAGTAACGTAATGCAGCGGTGCCATGTATGCTTAGTAATTAGTACCTTGTCATTAATATCTTTGCTTTCGGTGTACATGCCATTCAAATATTAGAACTTAGAATGTGATGATAGCACCTGATAGATTAAGACTCCGGTATAATTTCTGCCCAATTCTTCTAAGCATAATAGAATCGGGTGGGTCAATGCTAACGGACAGAAAGACTGCATTCTGTCCTAAAAATGTTATTCCACTTATGCCAAGTATGCCTGCCACAATCAGAGAAAACAATTACCTGCTACTCCTATGGTCTTCTACTTTTAAAAAGATAATTAAGCAAATCGTTGCATCTTCAAAAGTATTGTACATCTGCAGTGTTCTTTATTCCACCAGGACTTTGATTTCAACAACCAGGTCGGTTAATCAAAGTGCTAGCTTACCTATCATTTTATGGGCATAGATAGATGATAGAATATAATTGGAGCAAGAAGCTACTTGTAATATTCTTATAATATTTTGTTATAATGTAAAGTTTTGTTATTCTGATACGCCTTTTTTTTGGCAAATTTTGTGATATTTGATTACCCTTCAGAAGGAAAAAACTGACAGCTGAGTGGAGGAATTCTGTTCGTCCAATTATGTGGAGATGCCAGTGGTTAGAGTTGCGTATGAAGGAGCTGTCATCTCAAGTATCGAAGTATGACAGGGAGCTTGCTCTAATCAAGGAAGAAAAGGAACAACAATTACCTAGCAAAGCAAATGGTTCTATGTCAGAATCGATGCAGATTCACAAAGGCCATGGGAACAGTATCATGAAGAGGAGAAAGAGGAAGATACATGAAGAAATTGTGGATGCATCCTTGTACATCAATAAGCACCAGATATTGTCGTACTATCATGGTCTGACATCCAATTATGCCTACCTTTTTGTAGGGATAGGACATCAATTTATTCATGGCCATGTTGAATTTGTCTAGGTTTTTAGCTGTTAATAATAAGAATCTTTCAATATTTGCAGACAAACAAAATAAAGGAGCTGAAACTGATGCTGTCTTACTTGATGATGATTGTGGCAGTACAGGTATGGTCAAACTTTTCAGTGAAGTTAAAATGTAAAGCATGGTATTTACAAAGTTGCATTAGACTGAGTTAGCTCTAGACCTGGCTGTGAGAAAAAGTTTGCTCTGGTCAGGAATATGTTTGTGTTTTAGTAAAGGCATAACGATGTGTTTTAACCAAAGGCCAACAGTTTATTAGTCACTGAGTTGGCAAGTCATTAATCTTATGCATGTTATCAAAGCAAAAGGAAATCCAAGATACGTAATGTAACCTTGTTGCCACAGGGTTCTTAGTTACTGCATCCCATATTTTACCTTCTGTTTTGGACATTACTAGTCTCCAACACGCACCTTTGATTATTACTTAATATGTCGGTAAAAGTATGAAACAAATATAATTGCTTGAAAGCACTTAACATGGCAAATCTAGTAATTTTATTTTATATGACAAATATTAATGCTTATGTGTACTTTAGTGGTCAAGTTTTAAAAGTTTTATTTCACGCATTCTGAAACAAAATCTTTTTTTTTTGTTAAAGTGATCTAGCTCTTTTTTTTTGTTATTTCACGCAATTTTTTCTTAATAGCTTTCCTTATTGTTAGTGAAGTATTCAAGCAAATATTCCCTCCATCCAAGTATATAGGGACCAAAAAAATTGTGAAAGCACTTTGAAATATCAATGTATGCGTATAATTGTATACATTGGACATACTTATAATTTGACTAAGCTGAAGTCAAAATATATAAAGTTTGATTTTTTCCCAAAAAATGCATACCCTATATAATTTGACTGAGGGAGTAGTTTATATAGTCATATATTAAAATGTGCCCAGCACCTTTCTGATATTCAATAGTTTCATTGGATTTTTCGGTAGCATTTCTATTTTTGGATAGATCAATGAAGGACACACACATGACACATCCACCTGGGGGTTTATTTTGATTGACCATGCAGAAAATGCAATACATCTATATTCTCTTCCTAAGTAATTGGCATGCAAGTGTTAACAATGTATTGTGTTTGGCTCATTCTTAATGCAGTTGATGGCAGTATCAGAGGTGGACTTGACACTGTTACATTGCTTGATTCTGAGAATTATGATATGATTTTTGAGCAGCTCACTTTAAAGGACACTCTCATGACAATTGATGAGCTCCAGTCTAGAGTTCATGTGCTGCAAGATCGTCTCAGCAATGCCCATTCTGGAGGAGAAAATTTGGAACTTTCTGAGGACGATAATCATGCCAGGGTGACTCGGAAGAGGCTGCATACTCAAAAGCGCTCATTCTCTTATATGAAGTGTCGATATACTAAACCACAGAAAAGAAAGAATCTAAACATTTTGCTTAAGGATGAGGATGGATCAGATCTTGCAGGGAGACCTGTTTTTCCTGACAGGATACATAGCTTGCGTATAAAATATGAAAATAGGAATGCTGAAGAAAGAAGTGGAGAGTGCAATTACTCGATGGAGAAAGCTGTCACAGTGGATCTACTCTTGGGTACTGACAATTCCTTACCAAATGATCATATTGGGGATTTAGAAGTAAGTCTTGGTCTTTTTTTTTACGTGAACAGTTTTTGGTCCTTTTGCTTATTCCTATTCCTCATTTAATTATTTAGGGCTTGTTTGTATTTGGGTTAATCCTCTCTGAGTAACCGCTTTTAACATGGAACTTAAATTATCTTATATGCACAGAGTAGTCTTGAGGTATATAAAGTCCCCATTTACTGGTTAGAAAAAAAATCAACCCTTGTCCTGCATCTGTAAATATTGTAGGAATTCTGGTTTTACTTATCGACTTTTAAATAGAAAAGTGTAATATCCAAGTAATCAGATGCTATTCTCCCATAAAACCTGAAATTTGTAGTTTAAATATCTTGGACATGAGGTATGGGATGATGTCAGATGTTCTGCATATTCCTTAACATTAGTGCCAATGATGATCTAAAATATAGGATATCTGTAAATCGGACATCCAGAATTCGGTATCTACTGTGTCAGCACAGATAGAAGATATCCTAGTTGAATTTGCAGGTTTGGAACATCCGAACATGTGACCTTTTAACTTTGTTTTCCAAACACACAATATTATTAATGTAGTATGGCTATGCCGTATAGACTATTTCATCATCTAAAACTATTTCACTGATTTGGAACCATTTCCAGAAAATTGTTAAAATGTGTTAGCTTCTCGGGCATTCAGTTGATCCTACTGCTGTTTCTTTTTCACAGAACACTGACGATATCCTCATAGACAATCAAGTGGCCAATGAAGCGTGTGGGCAGTTGGATAAGGCCAAGCATCTGCCTTCTGGAACTAGTTCCAAAGGCCAGACCATTTCTTGTCCAGCAGAAATGGTGGACATTTCTGCTCCAGCAGAAGTGAAGGACACTTGTGCTCCAGTGGAAACAGATAGAACTTCAGCTCCAGCTGCGGATCCTGTCTCCCCTCAGATTAAGCAGGAGCTGAAACCTAAGAAGAGGAGGAAGAAGAAAGGCTCTTTCTTTACCAAGAAGCAGAAGAAGGATGCCTCCAAAAGACCTGCTGCAAAGGAGATAACTGAGGGCACACCCTCAGCGGCAAAGAACAAAACTGGGAGCACACCCTCGGCTGCAGCAGCGGTAAAAACTGAGAGCACACCCTCTGCTAGAACAGGGTTAGGAACTATGACCTTTCGCTCAGCTGGGAAGAAGCGCAAAGCTGGAAATGAACCTGCAGGCATGAAGAACCATGAATCTGGGAGCGAATCGGGAACGCCAAAGAAGCACAAAGCTGGGAGGCCATCCTCAGCAGCAAAGAAGCAGAAAACTGAAAACCCATCCTCAGCTACGAAGAATCAGGAGACTGGAAGCAAGTCCTCCGCAATAAAGAAGGAGGCTGAGAGTGCCCCCTTGAATATGAAGATTGAGAAGGCTGTGCTGGTAGCTGTAAATAGCAGGAGGAGCCAAAGGGTCCGAAAGCCCAAAGTTTTTGATGAATGAATGAAGCAGAGAAACGTCTGATGTATATGTATCCTGTCGTGCGGCCACCAAAATAGGTGGCCATATTTAAACATATAGGAAGAAGTGATGCATCGCCATGTAAGTTAGTGTACATATCAGCTTGTGTCTAGGTTTTTTTAAAAAAGAGAAGGGTTCTCACCCAAATTGGTTGGTTGTTCTTAACCCTTCTCTTCTGGAGTACAAAACTAACAATGTCATGTTGTGTTACCTCTATATCGAAAGTGAAAAAAAGGTGGAAAATATGTCATGAATTGCAACTTGGCCTGCCGATCTCTGTGCCTTCACTGCATGATTTCTCCAGGCCTTGATCTTGTCAATACTGTTTGTTTTGATGCGGTTTGAGTTCCCAGCTAAAGAGCCCGTGTAATTACCAGTCTTGAAAGCGAAGAAGGGAGTGGTGGCTCGTGAGGAACACTGAAGAAGTGATGCACTCGATCAAGGAACACAATCCTTGGCCATGTGAATTCTGAGCGGTGCACCATTGCTCTTGCTCCGGATCAGAGATTGCTCGTTTCGGGATGCTGCAATTTCATCTTTTTTTTTTAGCACTCATCCAAGAGCTATATTAATTCACGACAGGATTACAATCGCTTCGCGTCACATCCAAGAGGTTCGACGGGAAGCAGTTCTCCCAGACTAACACAGGTTCTAAAACTGATGGCAAACAACCACATAGATGTGCTGCCCTATTGCCATCTCTATGAACAAAGGAAAAGTCCAAGGAAGCAAAAGACCTGCCTAGCTCTTGAAGATCCTGCCAGAGACCAAACACTGCACTTCGGTCACCAGCACTGTCGCGCATCATATTGACCAGAGTTAGGTTATCACTCTCCAGAATGACTCTTTGGAAACCTCTTTGCTTAGCCAACTCAAGGCCATCACGGGCTGCAAGGAACTCGCCTGTCAGCGCATCCGCTACGTGATCATAGTGTTTGATGCTGCAATTGCATCTGTGCAGGACGCCATGAATGCCCTGCAACTGAAAGACTGCTGATAGAAAAACAAAAAAACCGGAAAATAAAGCACTGCGATTAATAAATACGTGGTCCGTAACAACAAAACATCTAAAACTGAAAGGCACATGTCAATACAATGTCGGAAGAATGAAGCTATCTCTGTTCATTCGAAATCCAACTGCAGATGACATGCAGGATCCGAGAATCACACAATGAAGACATGCCGCTTGTGGTATTTCTTCGATGATAACGGAAATCAACGATGCGTGCGAATGGTTGCAATTGCAATTTATCGAAAGGCATTGAGATTGGACCTGAAGAACGAAATGCCAAGATCCATTTATCAAAAGATCAGCTTTACTGTCCGTCAGAACCTCCTACTGCTGTCAAGATCCATTCTACTAGATTCTTTTTTTTTAATAAAATTCTACTAGATTCACATGCCAACGATTCAAGCATGGTGGCTGTGAGGCTCGTCCTCTGAACCAACTGGAAGACAGATGGGGCTTTATACGAAACGTTAGGGGCCATTTTGTAAAAAAGTGGATCATAATCGCGATCCGATGTAGGGGGCACTTTGTAAATATTCCGATCGCGATCATTAATCGCGATCCAGGTTAAGGGGTTATTTGAAACTATTTTCAGGGGGTATTTTAAAAAGAATCTGAATCGCGATCCGATCCTCCGCCGCCGGTTGTCGGAGCGCTGCCTGACGGCGGCCCATCCCCTGCCCTGGGTGGCTGGGTACCCCCTTCGCCCTTACGACTTGCTTGCATCCCGCTCCTCCAGGCGTGGATCTTCGGTGTTTGGGCAGGGACCAGAGACGCTCCTCTGCATCACACCATCCGCGGCTAGCCGGAGCGGCATGTACGGCGGCGCCTCACCCTGGCCGTCCCTTGCCTCCTCCTGTTGTGCCGGGCCCGCATGCGTCTCGCGCCCTGCAATTGGGAAGGAAAGCTTCGAAGTGTCGAGGGTGAGGGTGGGTGAAGTTTTGACAGCAATACAGCATCTCTGCAACTAGTTTTGCAAGGTCCATGAGTAAACCAGAGAATGCATGCATAATCAGGAAAAGGAAAGCTATGTCACCACCTATGCTGAAAGAAGAGCTACAAGAACTAAACGCAATGGCTAGATGGTTCTATCCAAGCCTGCATTTGTGATTGTCCATTCAGGCTACTCCACGTTAGCCCTTGCAAGAGGACATCTTCTACCTTAAGCTGTCAGTATATAAAAAAAGTGACAGCATTCTGAAATGACACTTCAAAACTCTAGATGATGGGCAAGTTGTTCTGGTACAAACCGTTTGAAGCCACTTTTTTTTTCCGAGTATGGTTTGAAGGGTTTTGGGGACTTTTCTTACTGTTCTTAATGTCCAGTATGGTCTCGAGCACAAATTCCATCTGAGTGTCAAGTTAAGACCCAGTCGGTGAAATTTAAAACCTAGCTGTAAAACAATGTTTTCAATAGGTGCATTAAACAAGACAACTTACTCTTGTCTTCTGCAGTTCTGCTGCGTATAACTGTTTTTTTCTATCTTCTCGAACACCAGAGTGCAATTTACACTGATTCACAGAGTTCTGATTTCTGAATACCGAGGACAAAATATTTCATAGCACCTGGACCATCACGGCATCACGCCGCAGCTTCATTCTACAGCCTGTCCATCAAGATGAAAGTATATTCCCAGCTTAACTCTGAAATTGGAAAGGAGGGTATGATACTCTATATTCCCAGCTTACCATTTACAAGTTCAGGATCAGACAAAGGCTGATAGGGACCTCGGTTTTCTGCACAAGCCCATGATGACTCTCTTGAATGCCATTTAGAATCAGATGCAAAATGTGAGAATGATGCACTTCGACTACTGATACATGCACAGAAACATACACCTCAGCCTTCCATATGATTCCTATGCAGAAACATGTGCTCTTATTCAGAAATCTAAGCATAAGCCAATCTCAAACTCAACCACAGTAAGATAGACTGATAACCACAAAGCTAGCAGCCAGATGCCAGAAACCAGCAACAGTCATCACATCTTCTTAAGCAGCACTAACAGAGTATAAAGATAGGCTTAGCAACATGGAAATAGATTGGTAACCACAAGGATCATAGATCCCACAACATTATTCAGTTTATGGTTCCAAACAGGGAAAGTTATGATACAGGGGTACAAGCAGGGAACTGAAATGGTTCATACACGGAAAGCAAGAGCAAAAAACACAACGACGGAATTAACTGAATTGAACTGATCCTCTTCCTTCGGAGCTAATAAGCAAATTATGATTGTTCGCTGGGTCGGAAGCTCCTGAAGATGGAGGCTGCAAATGGCACGAGACCCAAAAACGCCATCTGAACCTTCTCTGAGGTGCTTGTCTTGACAGTGATCTGCCCTGTCAGCTTGCTGTTCAGCCAGAGGTGAAGCGCCATTTTCGAACCCCTCCCGATGGAGAACTCGGACTGCAAGTTAGCGCCCAGAGCTAGGTCCTGACGCCACTTCATCAGAGAGAGACCCAGGCAGGGCCGGCTCTATACATTGAAGGACCCTTGGGCAAGGTAGAAGATAAGGGCCCATTGAACTAATTTTAAATCAAAATTACAGTATATATTACGGACATTTACAATTACTTTTGCCATATATGTATAGCTCATAAAATATAATAACAGTAACAAAATCTAAAAACAAAACCATTATGATTACCTCAAATAAAAATACAAGGCTCTAGTTCCTCGTAAAAACCCGCCTTCGGGCATTCCTTGATGTAATTCAAGAACAGTGTCAGGATTAATGTCATCCAAATTACGACCTTGAGTCTTTCCTGTAACATAGTCGATTTCAAATATTTCAACAAATTCAATTTGGAGAAACTTCTTTCGGCTGATTCTATGAACTGATCTTCTTATTTTATTTTTTCCTTTTATGGGAACCGACAATGCTTTTTAGGTAAAATCTAATATATATAAAAAATACATTGAATCAGAAATTTATAACCCTAGCACACTACAAGCATATCGCGTACACAAAACAAATAAGAAAAAATTGGGAAGATACTATCCGCCGTTCTTGCTCCTTGGCTGATCGGCTCCTTGATGTTTCCAGTCGCGTGGCCAGGAGAATCAGATCAGCAAGAACCCCTTCCTGCGTCACTGCGTGTCGATCGGCAGGTCGCGGTGGCAGGAAAGACCAAAAGAACGAAACTCCGTGCCCTTTGGCCTTCGCTCGATGCTAATTGCTATGGCTGGAAGAGTTCGCTACGACTGTGCTCATGGGCTGGCTTGTGACGAGCCTTTACCATTCTTATTATGTGTGATAAAAAAATTATTATATGTACTAATTACCTATATGATTTCGGGCCCTCTAGCTCCATGGGCCCCCGGCGGTCGCACTGCCTGCCCTCCCCTTAGAGCCGGCCCTGGACCCAGGGTCAACAGAGACTGGCCAATAGGACAGCCTCTGTCCTTCAGGCGCGCCTCCAAGTTAGCTCCATATGCAGTGTCCCCTTGGACGCCTCGCACGGCACCAGTTGTGCCAACTAGTGACAGCCTCTCCCCAAGAGAGAGCTGGTCCTCAACCTTCACTCCAGCTGCTTCAATGTCGTCACCCAGGAAACTCACCAAGAATCCTCCAGTGGTCATGTTCTTCTTGATATTCTTGATTTGGGTCTCACCACGGAGAATGTACACAAGCTGTTGCCCGGCAGTGTGGATGTCAAAACCAGCAAGTGTTGATGCATTCCCCCCATGCTTTGCTGCGATGGAAGAGTCCAGGTGGATTCTGAATTCCTTCTTGTTCTTGGTGACATGAACTTCTACATTTGCTGGGAACCTGTCAAGGATAGCAAGTGCATCTTCCACGCTTATTCCTTCATAGCCACAGTCATGATCCCACCCGTATGCATCTAAAACAGGCCTTGCCAGGACAGTTGAAGTTTGGTCCCGAATGCGGTACCGATATGTGGGATTGTCACAGTCAAATGAAGGTGGAAGCTGATAATATTCTTCTTCATCAGAACAGTCATCCGATTCCATATCAGAGTTACCTTCATTGCCACCGTGCTCAGCCGAAAGTTCGGGGTGGGCTCTTGACTGCAAGATGGAGGACAACAGGGAGTGAAGGGCCAGGGAGCAGAGAGGGAACCCAAAATGATTTTCATGATTAGGATCATGAAGCTTCAAGAGTGAGTTGGCTTCAGATAATATCTTTGAGGAATAGCACAGGAGCAGCATCGGGTGCCTCCAGCTCTGGCCATTTGGAAGCACTTTCTGGCCCTCATTGTTTCTCATGCAAGAAGGATGGTTCTCAACAAAGGCTACCGGGTTCATTAAACACATATCTCCTGCAGCCTGCCTTATCGATTGCTGGATAATGTGGGAACTCTGAGCCATTATGACATCGTATGTCATGGGTGCGCCATTGGGGCCTTCAGGAGGAGCAGAAGCAGCATGTGTGAGGGCAACAATAGCGTCGAACCATATGGACGGCCCAAGGATAGCAGTAATGGTTTTTAGAAGAGGCAAATCACTAAGATCACGGCTCAGACAATCCAAACGATCCACATATAGGACAATATCTGGGGGGCATTTCTTTGTATATTTCTTGACAGCAGCAAGAATCTTTCTGTTTGATCCTTGATCCATCACACTAGGTCGAAGACCTGGTGTATCAATAATTCTAATCTTCACACCATGCACATAACCAACAATTTCCTGCATACTGGTAGTTGCTGAGCTAAAGGCATCAGTTTTCAACTTCTCTTCATCAAATATAGAATTGATAGTTGCACTTTTGCCAACTCCAGTCTTTCCAAGAACAAGAATGTTGCACGAGAAGTTTAGATCCTCTTTCCCCTCTGCTTCAAGAATCAAGGCCTTCTTCCACGCATAATCAAGACAAGCTTGGGATATTTTGCTTCCATGGTTGATGCCCTCGGCAAGGCTAAGACGGTACAATACTTGTGCTGCTACCGTTTCTCCAAGGGTACCTCCAAGTCTATAAACCAGACGTAGAAACTTTATCCGGATCAACTCAACCTTGTCGTGCAACTTCTTCTCTTCCTCAGTCATCTCTTCAGCAGGGTAAGCAGTAAGTGCTAGGTCTGAGGTGTTAAATAGGTTTGATCCGATGGGTTGATGAGATGTAGTTGGCCTCAATGGAGCGGGTGATGATCCCATACCAGCTGCTCGGTCTATATCGAGTATTCCAGAACTATCTTGGGAAGAAAATACGATATTTTCATGTGAGGATCCACCCGTGGGTGTCAAGGAAGCATAATCTAACCCTTTATCCCCATTATCATTACCATCATTCTCTTCTGAGTCATCAAGCATAATATGCCTACCCATACTATTGGTGAGGTCTCTTAAGCCAGACATGCTACCACTAGAGGAACCTTCTACAAGCTCCTTCATGATTTGCTCCATAGCTTCATCACTTTTTAACATTGAAACCCATGGCGAACTTGTGTTAGAATTCACTCCACCAACATCTTCATTAGCCTCAATATCAATACCAACACCATCCTCATCATCTATCATAACTTCAATTAAGTCATCACCATCAACCTCCTCTTCATGATCAACAATATCAGTAGCATGCTCAGTCTCCTCAGCATAATTGTTCTCCTTGCCTGATTGTAGTGCAAACTCTCTAGACAAGATACCATCAGCATTAGAAGAAACAACAATTTCGACTTTTATTGGCTTCTCAACATCGATGACTTCTACATCAACAACATTTTCAATATCAATAGATTTCTCGATGCCAATGTCTTCTATCGCAGTATCAATATATTCAATTTCTAGAACCATATCCACATCAACATCTTCCATCACTTCACTTGTAGTTGCAAATTCTTCCACATTTTGCTCCTTCCCGTGACTATCCTCGAGCACACTATATGCACTTGCTCGATCATATTCCTTTACACTTCCATCATTCACATCCTAAATTGAGGGATCAATTGAATTATTATCATTTCTATTAGAACTTACACTATTAAAAGCAAAATTAGATTGAGACTTACCATTATACTTGCCTCACTTGTTGATTTAGGCTTGACTTCAGCCCCTTCTACAGGAACAACATTTTCAATATTTGTAGGCTTCACAACACCAATGTCTTTGATGACATCAACAATAGATTCAACCTCAAATGGAATCTCAACACCAATAACATCTTCCATTGCTTCACTTGTATTTGCTCGTCCTTCAACATTCTGCTCCTTCCAAGAAATATCCTTGACCACATTATCCCTACTAGCTGGATCAAACTCCTTTCTGTTTCCATCATGCACAATCTGGAATGGTATGTTACATGAATAGTTATCATTCCTAGTATGACCAACCTTACTAGTAAAGAAATAGATTGGGGACTTACCATACTTGCATCACTTCCTGGCTCATGCTCGACATCAACACCTTCTATAGCCACAACATTTTCAATCTGTATAGACTTCTCCACACCAATACCTTCTATGACATTAGCAATATCTTTGACCACTAAAGGTTTCTCGACACCATCTTCTTCTGTCACTACACTTTTAGTTACCATACCATCAGCATTATGCTCCTTCCAAGGGCTATCCACGAGCACATTGTCTTCACTAGTTGGATCAACCTCCTTTACACTTCCATCATGCACAATCTATATTGGTGCAACAATTGAGTTGTTAGCATTCTTTATGAAACTAAAATTATTATTAACAACAAATTAGATTGAGAACTTACCCCTATACTCGCCTCGCTCGTGATGAATTCGAGCTTGGCATCGACACCTTCTATAAGAATAATATTTTCAATCTCTACAAGCTCCAGAACACCAAAGTCTTCCATGACATCAAAACTATTTTCAACATCTAAAGGCTTCTCAACACCAAAGTCTTCCACCACTTCACTTGCACTTGCCAATCCTTCGACGACCTGTTGCTTCCAAGGACTATCCTTTAGCATATTATCTACACTAGCTGGATCGACCTCATTTACGCTTCCATCATGCACAATCTGTAATGGTGCATTACCTCAGTTGTTATCATTCTTAGTAGGACCAATACTAGCACAAATAAATAGATTTGAGACTTACCACTATACTTGTCTCATTCATTGGCTCAGGATTAACATCGACGCCTTCTACAGCCACAAATTTTTCAATCTCTATAGACTTCTTCGTACCAATATCTTCTACAATAGTAGCAATATTTTCAATCTCTAAAGGCTTATCGACACCAACATCTTCCACCACTTTACTTCTAGTTAACATACCTTCGACATTTTGCTCCGACCAAGGACTGTCCATGAGTGCACTATCTCTACTAGTTGGGTCAACCTCCTTTATGCTTCCATCATGCACAATCTGAAATGGTCCATCAATTTAATTGTCATCATCCATTGTAGGATCAACATTACTAGCAAAATAAATAGATTGGTGACTTACCACTATACTTTCCTTGCTTGTTGGATCAAGCTTCACAACACCTATGTCTTCTATGGTATCAGTAATGTTTTCAACCTCTAAAAGCTTCTCAACATCAAAATCTTCTACCACTTTGCATGTACTTGATGGTCCTTCGACATCCTGCTCCTTCCAAGGAATATCATTGAGCACATTGTCTCCACTAGCCATGTCAACTTCCATTACGCTTCCATCATGCCCAATCTGGAATGGTGCATCAACATATTGTTACCATTCTTAGTAGGACTAAGATTAGTAGAAAAAATAGACTAGGGACTTGACACTATACTTGCCTCTCTCGATGGCTCAGGATTGACATCATCACCTTCTACAACCACAACATTTTCAATATGTACAGACTTATCGAAGCCAGCGTCTTCTATGGTAATAGCTATATTTTCATCTTCTAAAAGCTTCTGGACACCGACATCTACCACTACTTCACTTGCAGTTACTACAGTATCGTCGATCCCTCTATTTGCACAAGTTGGATCAAACTCCGTTATGCTTTCATCGTGCACAACCTGGAATGGTGAATCAATTAAAATGTTAGCGTTCTTAGTAGGACAACATTACTAAAAACAGAATTAGATTGAAAAGTTAAAACTACACTTGCCTCGCTTGTAGGCTCAAGCTTAAAAGCGACGCATTCTGTAGCAGTAACATTTTCGATCTTTTTAACCTTCTCAACACCAATGTCTTCTAATGCAACACCAACATTTTCAACTTCTAAAGGTTTCTCAACACCCACATATTCCATATCTTCACTTGCAACTGCCAAATCTTCAGCATTCTGCTCCTTCTTAGGACTATCCTCGAGCATAGTGTCTACACTAGCTAGATCAACCTGCTTTAAGCTTCCATCATGCACAACCTAGATTGGTGAATCAATTGAATTAGTAGTCTTCCTAGTATGATCAGCATTTATAGCAACATAATAAGGATTGAGAAGTTACCATGATACTTGCCTCGCTTGTTGCCTCAGCATGCTTAACATTGATGTCTTCTATCTCTATAGGCTTGTCAACACCAATATCTTCTACTGTAGTATCAATATTTTCCACCTCTTCATTTGTACTTATCAAGCCTTCGACATTCTGCTCCTTCCTAGGGCTATCCTCGAGCACATTGTCTTCACTAGTTGGATCAATGTCGCTTCCATCATGCACAACCTAGATTGGTACATCAATTGAGTTGTTAGTATTTTTTGTGGAACTAAAATTATTATTAGCAACAAAATTAGATTGAGAACTTCCACTTACCCCTATACTTTCCTCACTCGTGAATTCAGGCTTGGCATCGGAGCCTTCTATAGGAATAATATTTTCAATCTCTGCAAGCTCCACAACACCTATGTCTTCTACGACATCAAAAATGTTTTCAAGATCTAAAGGCTTCTCAACACCAAAGTTTTCCACCACTTCACTTGAACTTGCCAAACCTTCGACGACCTGCTGGTTCCAAGGACTATCCTTTAGCATACTATCTACACTAGCTGGATCGACCTCATTTATGCTTTCATCATGCACAATCTGTAATGGTGCATTACCTCAATTGTTATCATTCTTAGTAAGACCAAGACTAGCAAAAATAAATAGATTTGAGACTTACCACTATACTTGTCTCATTCATTGGATCAAGATTGACATCGACGCTTTCTACAGCCCCAAAATTTTCAATCTCTATAGACTTCTCTGTACCAATGTCTTCTACAATAGTAGAAATATTTTCAACCTCTAAAGGCTTCTCGACAGAAACATCTTCCACCACTTTACTTGGAGTTAACATACCTTCGACATTTTGCTCCGTCCAAGGACTATCCACGAGCGCACTATCTCTACTAGTTGGATCAACCTCCTTTATGCTTCCATCATGCACAATCTGAAATGGTCCATCAATTTAATTGTCATCATCCATTATAGGATCAACATTACTAGCGAAACAAATAGATTGGTGACTTACCACTATACTTTCCTTGTTCGTTGGCTCAGGCTTCACAACAACTATGTGTTCTATGGTATCAGTAATGTTTTCAACCTTTAAAGGTTTCTCAACATCAAAATCTTCCACCACTTTGCTTGTACTTGCTCGTCCTTCGGCATCCTGCTGCTTCCAAGGAATATCATTAAGCACATTATCTCCACTATTTGCATCAACTTCCTTTACGCTTTCATCATGCCCAATCTGGAATGGTGCATCAACATATTGTTACCATTCAACGTAAGACTAAGATTAGTAGAAAAAATAGATTAAGGACTTGCCACTATACTTGCCTCTCTCGCTGGCTCAGGATTGACATCATCACCTTCTACAACCACAACATTTTCAATTTGTAGAGACTTATCCACGCCAGTGTCTTCTATGGTAATAGTAATATTTTCATCCTCTAAAGGCTTCTCGGCACCGATGTCTACCATCACTTCACTTGTAGTTACTACAGTATCGCCGATTACTGTATTTGCACTAGTTGGATCAACCCACGTTATGTTTCCATTGTGCACAACCTGTATCAATTGAAATGTTAGTGTTCTTAGTAGTACAACATTACTAAAGCCAAAATTAGATTGTAAAGTTAAAACTACACTTGCCTCGCCCGTAGGCTCAAGCTTAAAATCGACACATTCTGCGACAACAACATTTTCGATCTCTTTAACCTTCTCGACACTAATGTCTTCTAATGCAACACCAACATTTTCAACTTCTAAAGGCTTCTCAACACCCACATATTCCATATCTTCACTTGCAACTGTCAAACCTTCAACATTCGGCTCCTTTTGAGGACTATCCTCGAGCATAGTGTCTATACTAGCTAGATCAACTTGCTTTAAACTTCCATCACACACAACCTAGATTGATGCATCAATTGAATTAGTAGCCTTCCTAGTATGATCAACATTTATAGCAACAAAATAAGGATTGAGAAGTTACAATGATACTTGCCTCGCCTATTGCATCAGCATGCTTAACATCGATGTCTTCTAAAGCAACAACATCTTCACTCTCTGTAGGCTTGTCAACACCAATGTCTTCTACTGTAGTATCAATATTTTCAATCTCTAAATGTTTCCTGATACCAACATTTTCGACCTCTTCATTTGTACTTATTAAGCCTTCGACATTGTGCTCCTTCCTAGAGCTATCCTCGAGCACATTGTCTTCACTAGTTGGATCAATGTAGCTTCCACCATGCACAACCTAGATTGGTGCATCAATTGAGTTGTTAGCATTCTTTGTGGAACTAAAATTATTATTAAAAACAAAATTAGATTGAGAATTTACACTTGTCCCTATACTTGCCTCGCTCGTGAATTCAGGCTTGGCATCGACACCTTCTATAGGAATAATATTTTTAATATCTGCAAGCTCCACAACACCTATGTCTTCTACGACATCAAAAATGTTTTCAACATCTAAAGGCTTCTCAACACCAAAGTCTTCCACCACTTCACTTGTACTTGCCAATCCTTCGACGACCTGCTGCTTCCAAGGACTATCCTTTAGCATACTATCTACACTAGCTGGATCGACCTCATTTACACTTCCATCATGCACAATTTATAATGGTGCATTACCTTAATTGTTATCATTCTTAGTAGGACCAAGACTAGCACAAATAAATAGATTTGAGACTTACCAGTATACTTGTCTCATTCATTGGCTCAGGATTAACAACGACGCCTTCTATAGCCCCAAAATTTTCAATCCCTATAGACTTCTCTGTACCAATGTCTTCTACAATAGTAGCAATATTTTCAACCTCTAAAGTTTTCTCGACACAAACATCTTCCACCACTTTACTTGCAGTTAACATACCTTCAACATTTTGCTCCGTCCGAGGACTATCCATGAGCGCACTATCTCTACTAGTTGGATCAACCTCATGTATGCTTCCATCATGCACAGTCTGACATGGTACATCAATTTAATTGTCATCATCCATTGTAGGATCAACATTACTAGCAAAATAAATAGATTGGTGACTTACCACTATACTTTCCTTACTCGTTGGCTCAACCTTCACAACACTTATGTCTTCTATGGTATCAGCAATATTTTCAACCTCTAAAGGCTTCTCAACATCAAAATCTTCCACCACTTTGCTTGTACTTGATGGTCCTTCGGCATCCTGCTCCTTCCAAGAAATATAATTGAGCACATTGTCTCCACTAGCCGCATCAACTTCCTTTACACTTCCATCATACCCACTCTGGAATGGTGCATCAACATAGTGTTACCGTTTTTAGTAGGACCAAAATTAGTAGAAAAAATAGATTGAGAACTTGCCACTATACTTGCCTCTCTTGCTGGCTTAGGATTGACATCATCACCTTCGACAACCACAACATTTTCAATCTGTACAGACTTATCCACACCAGCATCTTCTATGGTAATGGCAATATTTTCATCCTCAAAAGGCTTCTTAAAACCAAAGTCTTCCACCACTTCACTTATACTTGCCAATCCTTCGACGACCTGCTGCTTCCAAGGACTATCCTTTAGCATACTGTCTACACTAGCTGGATCGACCTCATTTATGATTCCATCATGCACGATCTGTAATAGTGTATTATCTCAATTGTTATCATTCTTATAGGACCAAGACTAGTAAAAATAAATAGATTTGAGACTTACCACTATACTTGTCTCATTCATTGGCTCAGGATTGACATCGACGCCTTCCATAGCCACAAAATTTTCAATCTCTATAGACTTCTCTGTACCATTGTCTTCTACAATAGTAGCAATATTTTCAACCTCTATAGGCTTCTCGACACCAACATCTTCCACCACTTTACTTGCAGTTAACATACCTTCAACATTTTGCTCCATCCAAGGACTATCCATTAGTGCACTATCTCCACTAGTTGGATCAATCTCCATTATGCTTCCAGCATGCACAATCTGAAATGGTCCATCAATTTAATTATCATCATCCAATAGGATCAACACTTCTAGCAAAATAAATAGATTGGTGACTTACCACAATACTTTCCTTGCTCGTTGGCTCATGCTTCACAACACCTATGTCTTCTATGGTATCATCAATGTTTTCAACCTTTAAAAGCTTCTCAACATCAAAATCTTCCATCGCTTTGCTTGTACTTGTTGTTCCTTCGGCATCCTGCTCCTCCCAAGGAATATCATTGAGCACATTGTCTCCACTAGCCGCATCAACTGCCTTTACGCTTCCATTATGCCCAATCTGGAATGGTGCATCAACATATTGTTACCATTCCAAGTAGGACTAAGATTAGTAGAAAATAATAGTTTGAGGACTTGCCACTATACTTACCTCTCTCGCTGGCTGAGGATTGACATCATCGCATTCTACAACCACAATGTTTTCAATTTTTACCGACTTATGCACACCAACATCTTCTATTGTAATAGCAATATTTTCATCCTCGAAAGGCTTGTCGACACTGACATCTACCACCACTTCACCTGCAGTTACTATAGTATCGACGGTCACTCTATTTGCACTAGTTGGATCAACCTTCGTTATGCCTCCATCGTGCACAACCTGGAATGGTGCATCAATAATTGAAATTTTAGTGTTCTTAGTAGGACAACATTACTAAAAACATAATTAGATTGAAAAGTTAAAACTACACTTGCCTCGCCTGTAGGCTCAAGCTTAAAAGCGACGCATTCTGCAGCAATAACATTTTCGATCTCTTTAACCTTCTCTACACCAATGTCTTCTAATGCAACACCAACATTTTCAAATTCTAAAGGCTTCTCAACACCCGCATATTCCATATCTTCACTTGCAACTGCCAAACCTTGAGGACTATCCTCGAGCATAGTGTCCACACTTGCTAGACCAACCTGCTTTACACTTCCATCATGCACAACCTAGATTGGTGCATCAATTGAATTAGTAGCCTTCCTAGTATAATCAATACTTATAGCAACATAACAGGGATTGAGAAGTTACCATGATACTTGCCTCGCTTGTTGCCTCAGCATGCTTAACATTGATGTCTTCTAAAGCAACAACATCTTCAGTCTTTGTAGGCTTGTCAACACCAATATCTTCTATTGTAGTAGAAATATTTTCAATCTCTAAATATTTCCTAATACCAACATTTTCTACCTCTTCATTTGTACTTATCAAGCCTTCGACATTCTGCTCCTTCCTAGGGCTATCCTCGAGCACATTGTCTTCACTAGTTGGATCAATGTAGCTTCCATCATGCACAACCTAGATTGGTGCATCAATTGAGTTGTTAGCATTCTTTGTGGAACTAAAATTATTATTAGCAACAAAATTAGATTGAGAACTTACACTTACCCCTAGACTTGCCTCACTCGTGAATTCAGGCTTGGCATCGACACCTTCTATAGGAATAATATTTTCAATCTCTGCAAGCTCCACAACACCTATGTCTTCTACGACATCAAAAATGTTTTCAAGATCTAAAGGCTTCTCAACACCAAAGTCTTTCACCACTTCACTTGCAGTTGCCAAACCTTCGACGACCTGCTGCTTCCAAGGACTATCCTTTAGCATACTGTCTACACTAGCTGGATCGACCTCATTTACATTTCCATCATGCACAACCTATAATGGTGCATTACCTCAATTGTTATCATTCTTAGTAGGACCAAGACTAGCACAAATAAATAGATTTGAGACTTACCATTATACTTGTCTCATTCATTAGCTCAGGATTGACAACGACGCCTTCTATATCCCCAAAAGTTTCAATCTCTATAGACTTCTCCGTACCAATATCTTCTACAATAGTAGCAATATTTTCAACCTCTAAAGGCTTCTCGACACAAACATCTTCCACCACTTTACTTGCAGTTAACATACCTTCGACATTTTGCTCCATCCAAGGACTATCCATGAGCACACTATCTCTACTAGTTGGATCAACTTCCTTTATGCTTCCATCATGTACAGTCTGAAATGGTCCATCGATTTAATTATCATCATCCATTGTAGGATCAACATTACTAGCAAAATAAATAGATTGGTGACTTACCACTATACTTTCCTTGCTTGTTGGCTCAAGCTTCACAACACCTATGTCTTCTATGGTATCAGTAATGTTTTCAACCTCTAAAGGCTTCTCAACATCAAAATTTCCCACCACTTTGCTTGTACTTGATGGTCCTTCAGCATCCTGCTCCTTCCAAGGAATATCATTGAGCACATTGTCTCCACTAGCCGCTTCAACTTCCTTTACGCTTCCATCATGCCTAATCTGGAATGGTGCATCAACATATTGTTACCAATCTTAGTAGGACTAAAATTAGTAGAAAAAATAGATTGAGGACTTGCCACTATACTTGCCTCTCTCGCTTGCTCAGGATTGACATCATCACCTTCTACAACCACAACATTTTCAATCTGTACAGACTTATCCACGCCGGCATCTTCTTTCGTAATAGGAATATTTTCATTCTCTAAAGGCTTTTTGACACCAACATCTACCACCACTTCTCTTGCAGTTACTACAGTATCGTTGATCACTCTATTTGCACTAGTTGGATCAACCTTTGTTATGCTTCCATCGTGCACAACCTGGAATGGTGTATCAATTGAAATGTTAGCGTTTTAGTAGGACAACATTACTAAAAATAGAATTGGATTGAATAGTTAAAACTACACTTACCTCGCCTGTAGGCTCAAGCTTAAAAGCGACACATTCTGCAGGAATGACATTTTTTATCTCTTTAACCTTCTCGACACCAATGTCTTCTAATGAAACACCAACATTTTCAACTTCTAAAGCCTTCTCAACACCCACATATTCCATATCTCCACTTGCAACTGCCAAACCTTCACCATTCTGCTCCTTCTGAGGACTATCCTCGAGCATAGTGTCTACGCTTGCTAGACCAACCTTCTTTAAGCTTTCATCATGCACAACCTAGATTAATGCATCAATTGAATTAGTAGCCTTCCTAGTATGATCAACATTTATAGAAACATAATAAGGATTGTGAAGTTACGACGGTACTTGCCTCGCTTGTTGGCTCAGCATGCTTAACATTGATGTCTTCTAAAGCAAAAACATCTTCAGTCTCTGTAGGCTTGTCAACACCAATGTCTTCTACTATAGTAGTAATATTTTCAACCTCTAAATATTTTCTGATACCAACATGTTCCACCTCTTCATTAGTACTTATCAAGCCTTCGACATTCTGCTCCTTCCTAGAGTTATCCTCAAGCACATTGTCTTCACTAGTTGGATCAATGTCACATCCATCATGTACAACCTAGATTGGTGCATCAATTGAATTGGTAACCTTCCTAGTATGATCAACATTTATATAGGAACAGAATAAGGATTGAGAATTTACCATGATACTTGCTTCGCTTGTTGGCTCAACATGCTTAACATCGATGTCTTCTAAAGGAACAACATTTTGAATCTCTTTAGGTTTTTCAACATCCTCTAAAGGTGATTCCATATCCCCAGCCTCTTTCTCTTCGCCAAATTCACTACAATCCTCACCTTTGTAACCTACCTCTTCTTCCTCTTCACCTTCTACTTCTGACTTCTTCTCTTCAACGACTTTAGATTTCCTATCATCTACCAATTTCTTCACAACCTTTGCTTCCACCACAGAACCTACCTTCTCCTCCTGCGCCTCTTGCAATTTACCTTTATCCACATTGGTGGAAGCTAAAGCATTATCCTCCACCCCCAATTCACTGTTCTCTGACTCAGTCTCTAGTGCTGGTGCAACTTCCACCGCATTGACGACAACTTCTGTATCATGCACCACATGTTCCCTATTCCCTGCACTCAAGCTCCCACCTTTAGCATTCTCCTCCTCATCACCACCGTCATGATCTGATCCTTTACATTGTGCCTCATCATTCTTAGCCTCCAATCTCCCAAAGCCCCCACCTTTCCCCTTCGATCCCACATCTTCCTCCTCTCGCCCATCCACCATGATTTCCTCCTCCTCCCCCACAGTCGTCATCACCTCGACTTTCTTGGGTGCCTCCTCCACCACCAGGGCCAGGTTCTCGTCCACCAAGGGAACAACTCGAGTTGCTTCCGTGGTGGTTGCCATGGCTACCTTAGCTTTCTTTAGATGATCTTCCTCCTTGGCTTCCAAGGTGGGATCCTCTTCTGCTATAGGATCAAATTGAGCGGCACTAGTGGTGGTGGCCATGGCCACCACTTGCTCAACTAGAACACAACGAAGCAAAGAAAACAACAATGATGAGAAGAGCAGGTGATGGTTTTATGTCAGGCCAGGCTCTGTGCCTGGTTTAAATTATTTCTCTAGCATTTATAGATAGGTTGCTTCCAATTTTACATTTCCAGCTGGAAAACATATATGCTTTTCAGCTTGTTTTGTCGTGCACATCATCACAAATCAAGGTGAGATGGCAAGGCAGGCAAAAGAGGGATGAGATAACAAGCAAAGCTATCCTCACACTTTGTTTTATTTGTTTTTCTTTGCTAGACACAGTGCATATGTTATGGTTTGTGTGTTGATTTTGGAATCTATCATGAAGCTTTTGGTCCTTTCGGTGGAAAATATGCTTTTAGTTTAGTTTTTCTTGTAAACTTAGGAAAAGATAGTGTCACACAACTAGACAACACAAGAAGCCAAATGGGTAAGATGAAAAGCAAATATATCTCTCTCCCACTTTTTGTTACTTTGTTTTGCTTTGCTAGATGTAACACGTATGTAGTACGTGGTTTGTGTGTTGGTTTTTGTAGCATCTGCCACTAAGTTTTTTGTGTTTTATTAGGCGGAGAATATGCTTTTAGTTTTGTTTGGCTTGTAAACTTGAGAAAATAGTAATGCATAATTATACAATAGAAGAAAGCCAAATGAGTAAGACAACAAGCAAAGTTCTCTCTTGCCCCACCTTTTGTTGCTTTATTTTACTTTGGTAGGTGTAGCATGCATGTTGTGGTTTTTGCGTGTCGGTATGTCTAGCATCTATCACCAACTTTAAGTTCTTTCGGTGGAAAATATACTTTTAGTTTGGTTTTGCTTGTAAATTTTAGGAAACGGTAGTGTCACACAACTACACATCAAAAGAAGCCAAATAGGTGAACGGCAAGGTAAGAAAACAAATTTTGTTGCGTTCCTTTTCCCTTTTGCCGCCTTTACTTTGCTTTTTTCTGTGCTAAATGTATGTTGTGCCGGATGTTTTATTTTTTTATTTTGAATGAGTTTTTGTTGCCTTTTATAATTTATATATTCGCATTTTGTAGTTCACGTGAAGAAGCACCTTACTATATAGTCCTACAATGATAAAGTTTTAGTGCCTTGGTATTTGCATTGTCGCTGGCCAAAATTGAAGGCAGCCAATGAGTGGCCCGACCAGCCAGACAATGATGGGCCGACCAGCCAGCCCATATGTACCTCTTGGGCCTGGGCTTTTCCTGGTCCCAAAAGTAGGCCCGAGCAAGATGTGAGCCCATGGCCCAATTTCCACACGGTCCCCGAGAACTCCGCCCCCTCGCTCGAACCAAGACAAAATTGCGATGCTCCGTCCTCCACGTCGCGCCGCTGCATCAAACCCTCCGGCGACTCGCCGCCGGCGATCCGGTCCGCGCTGCGCCGCCACGTCATAGCCTCCTTCTGAAGCGCACGTGATCCTACGCTTCGTTCGTCTCCCTCCTCCGCTCCGGCTTCTGGGCAATCCACCTGAATGGGCACGGGTATGGGGGGTGCGAGAGGGGGCGCGGGCGGGGGAGGCTGGTTGCCCGGCGAGCGGTGGTGGCGGGTCCCCTTCCTCGCGCTGGCTTCCGTCTCCTTCCTCATCTCCCTCATCCTCCTATTCCTCTCCGCTCCGCGCCTCCGGCTCCCGGGCGTCGCCCCGTCCGCCTCCGCCGCCGCCGCTTCCGCCGTCCGGCGAGGGCCCGATGCGCCGCCCTGCCTCGCCTACCTCCTCATCGGCGCGCGCGGCGACGGGCGGCGCCTACTCAGGCTCCTCCTCGCGGTCTACCACCCGCGCAATCGGTACGTGCTCCACCTCTCCGCCGACGCGCCCGACGACGAGCGCCGGAGCCTAGCCGCCGGGGTCGCCGCCGCGGCGCCCGCGGTTGGAGCCTTCGAGAACGTTGCTGTTGTCGGCAACCCCACTGCAGGGACGCCCGTGGGCTCCTCCGGGCTCGCTGGCACGCTCCGCGCTGCGGCCGTGCTGCTCCGGCTACACCCTGACTGGGACTGGTTCGTCACCCTCAACGCTGCTGACTACCCCCTCGTCACCCAAGACGGTAGGCCAACAGCCCAACGCTGGCATCTCTAGATCAGGAAAATAATCTTTTTTCTGGCGCAAATTTTACTTTGTGGTCATGGAATGAGACGCCTGGGGGATTTCTAGTTCATCAGATTAGTTGGTCCAATCTAGGTTACAAAGAATATTAGTTTTTCCAAGCCACATTTGGGGTAGTTTTGTTCCATTATTATATGGACATAGCAAGTAATCTTCTAGCTAGGAAATCTAATGGAAATGTAAGTTGCGCTTGTTTGTGCTGACTGTAGCAAATAGCAAATGTTTATAACTCTGAAGCGCGACTGCCAGTCAACCATGCACATTTTGTATAGTTCCAATTGCCTATCGGTCACAATGCCAGTCTTATTTTGCATATCAAGTTGAACTGTCAAATAAAAATCAATAGTAGGAGGCTCCCATTATTCATTGAATAGTAATGCACATGCCAGAACTGGGGCTGCTGCTATATTTATCTGTTAGAGCGCATAATCAAATTATAGGTCTGTTCTAGAGCCTATATCAACTGGTGTTCTTAATTACAAAATGTGTTACAGATCCCTCCTTAATGCTAGAACATATCATGCTTATTCTGGATATATCAGCTTGAGGTGCTTCATTAATTATTCCAGCTAGTCACACACGTGTGATTATCTTTATGAATTGAGATAATGATAAATCTTTATGTTTTCTCCCTGTTGCAGACCTGATTCATGCCCTATCCTCTGTTCCAAGGGACCTCAACTTCATTTACCACACCAGTAACATGGGATCAAAAGAGTATGGGCCATCGGACCTTGCAAACTATATTAGCTGTTAGGAGCATTGTTACTGATAAAGTTTCTATGCAGACCTGACAAAGTACAACAAATTATAGTCGATGCTGGAATTTACTTGTCAGGGAGGACCAACTTCTTTCGAGCAACACAGAAACGACCAGCTCCTGAGGCTTTTAAGTTCTTCACAGGCATTTCTTGCTCTCTGCGCTTGGATTGTTTCCATTGGTCTGAAACTCTGAATTATTTCCTTACCCATTCATCTCCTCCTTAATAGGTTCACCGTGGGTCATATTAAACCGGAGGTTTATAGAGTACTGCATCCTGGCTTGGGAGAATCTCCCTCGGATTCTTCTCATGTACTTCAACAACATAATACAACCCCAGGAAGGATATTTCCACTCAGTCATCTGCAACTCACTGGAGTTCCGGAATTTCACTGTGAACAACGACTTGAGGTTTATGCTGCGGGGTGATCCAGCTCAGACAGAGCCCCCTTTTCTGAGCTGGGAACATTATGGTCAGATGGTGGATAGTGGGGCACCTTTTGCAAGGCCGTTTCGGGAGAATGATCCTCTGCTGGACCAGATCGACAGCAACATACTCAAGCGTTGGAGCCGTGGACCTGTTCCTGGTGCCTGGTGCTCAGGGGCGAAGAGGTGGTTCAGTGATCCATGTTCCCAGTGGGGTGACGTGAACATCGTGAGACCAGGCCCTCAAGCTGTGAAGTTGCACCAATACGTAAATCAGACTTTAGAAGAAGCAAAATCTAGCAGCAACTCGTGCAGGCTGTAGCAGCCTCTGTGAGTGGCCCCATATCCCATGGTTGAAAGCTATGAGCCTTCCATTAATCCACCAAGGGATGTCCACTCTGCTGAATAAATAGCGGCTACCTGCCTGAACAGAAACAATGGCACCTGAATATACACACGGGCACACGGCCATGGTCAATGGACTGCTCTACAATTATCATAGTCACAGATGAGGAGTTCCACTTCGATCTGCGATTAATCTGTGCAATCCTCATCTCAGCACCTATAACACTGAAGGCAGAGAGCTTAGAGCCGATGATAAGCAGAGGCTTATACAACTACTGTAGTTTATATGCTGTGGTTATTTGTCGAACGGCTTGTGTTAGTGCTAGCAGATGAAGTTGTGAGATCCTGGCTTTTGCTCTCAGGTTGTGAGGACTCAGAACTGGAGACAATGTAGGACATGGGATCTTGTTAATCTTAATGGAATACTGACAAGCTTTGTGCTTACGTATGCCTAGTCTAGAACAAGCCTCCAATTGCCCCCAATTTCCCCATTTTGAATTGGTGTACCGATACTTTTTTTTTCTTTTCTGAAAATTTGGCGTCTGCGCAATACGACAATAAAGCATTTGAAGATGGCCATTAAGACTAAATGCTGATTCTGTACTGGACTAGTGCTGCTGTACAACACTGCGGAGAACTTCGATATCTCATTTTGTACAAAAAAGATCCTGTTCCATACAAAGTTGTAAAGGATTTTTTATGTGGACTCTCTCTGTGAATGAGAAGTCAAAAGAGGCGTACAGAGAGTGAGTGAGAGAGAGTTTCTCGGCTGAGGTTCCTCACTAGTGAGGCTGTTTGGCTGGCTGTTTCTCAGTTTATTTCAGTTTGTTTCGGTTTATTTTCTCTCACATAATACTATTCAATCTACCAACCGAACACAATTCAATCTACCAGCCGAAGGTGTTCTGATGTTCTCGGCACCTCCCCTGTTTAGCTGCTTGGCACCGGAGCACGGAGAGCCGAACAGTTGACGAGCCATGGTGAGGCTTCGCGCCGGTGAATCTTTTAAGGCAGGAGAGGAGCGGCGGCTGAAGGTACATCAAACTGGGGGGAAGAGAGCGACTACGACTCAGGCAAGCCCTGGCGGCGTCCGAAAGAAGAGCAAGGGATACGGCTCCCCAAATGCAGCAACGCCGGCGTCGCGGGAGCGACCGGGGAGAGCTGCTGCAGCGGCGGCTGTGGCGGGGGACGCGACGGTGGAGGACACCGACGCCCTCGACTGCGGTGTGTGCTTCCTCCCGCTCAAGCCCCCCATCTTCCAGGTAAACCCTACGCGCAACCGTCGGTGATCCACACCGTACACAAATTAGCAGCATTTCGTTAGTGGAACCACAAGTCCTGCAACTGCAACCAGTCAGTATACATGGATTGATAGATATATTATGAGTTTCAAGCAACCTGATTTCTAGTGATTCCTCTTTTCCACCAACTGAAACCATGGGCAGTGGCGGAGGACGGATAAAAACCAAGGTGTGGCGAAGTTGGTGATCTTCAGTCTTTACACAATCAAACTTTCTGCAGGCACCTCATTTCCCAGAATATTTGCCCCCTCTTAAGGGTTCTCTTTTCCTAAATTCCTCTACCATTTAATAATTAGTTTATAATGCATATCCATGGTAAATAAACTAACAAAACTGAACAGAAAAGACCTGAGAATTAAAAGAATTAGATTATCTGGAAAAAAAACAAGGTATGGCAATTGCCATACCTTGCCACCATGCTCCTCCGCCACTGACCATGGGGCATGAGCTCTCTGTCTGTACATGGTCGCATACTGGTGACATTATGAAATTAGTATTCTTAGCTCATGGATACCCTCATTTTCAGCAAAGGCAAAGCGCCACTTTTATACCTACAAATCGCATGACTTCAATTTTGTCATTTGAACAACAAGGCCCATGATTGCAAATAATTTTCCGCAGACAAAGAAACTCTGTGCTCAAAGTACATGATTTTTTTTCTTAAATGTCATGTTTTTACACTGTTTCAATTACTCCCAGATTAGTGTCATCCCACAAATTCTGCCTTAATTACAACTCCATGACCCAATTACATTTACTATCCTAGTGGCAGCCGCATCAAATTGAATTCTAGTGTGTGTCATGTGTTTCAAAAGAACCCGCTTAATATGGCAATCAGAGTAGAAGCACTAGGGTGGGGCTCTGAAACATATCATTTAGTAGGCTGTAGATCCAATTTCCTCTTTGTTTTCCTTTGATATTTGGTCACAAACTTTCATCCAAGAACAGTCCCTTTTCTTACTGTCCTCATCAGGTTTTCCTCCACCTCTCCACTGAAATTTGTATACTAGGCGTCTAGGCTATTAGCAGCATGTAAACAGAAGGATTTATTTAGCTCACGCCTTAATGAGATGTGGGGTCAGTTTGTCTGTCTGACATTTAAGATTCTATTTCGCAAAACACCCTCTACCCAAGTGATAAGTGAAATAATCTAGAGATGTCCCAGATTTCAATGTAATGGTACTATGCTTCATTCATTACCCTTCTCTTATCCTGTGGAGCAATTGTCACATAAAAAAAAACTCATGTTGTTACAGATAAATCCTAACAATTGAGGTGGAAGTCATAGCTTTGAATTTAGTTGAAAACTGATTGCCTCAAGCATAGACATTGCAAGCAATTTCTACATGCATTTTTACATCTATTTAAAGCCACTTGAGATATACCTCATTGCAAAAAATCACTGAGCACTACATGTTCTGGCTACAAAATTGATTTTTCTGACTGTTCTTCTTGGGAAGTTTTCGGTTACCTCTGATTTTATCTTTGAACATAGAAGTGTATGTTATTGATTGATTCATATGGATAATTTCATCTTCACATACTGGTGACATGTGCCTGTGCAGTGTGATGAGGGCCATGTGGTGTGCTCGCCATGCCGTGACAAGCTTGCGCCAAAGGGCAGGTGCCATGTTTGCGGCATTGCCATACATAAGTACCACAGGTGCCATGCCATGGAACGCCTGGTGGAGTCCATCCACGTCCCGTGCCTGAATGCAGCCCATGGCTGTGGTGCCAGGCCAGCTTACTACGATCAGCATGTCCACTACCAGACGTGTCCACATGCACCACGCCGCTGCCCAGGCAAGGACTGCAGCTTCCTTGGTTCGACAGAGGCGCTCCTGGACCACTTCACCGGCGCACATGGATGGCCTCCCACCACCGAGATCAGTGCCTTTGAGAAATGGAGCATTCCCCTCTACGATGGATTCAACTTCATCCTCGTTGATGACGCTGAGGATTGTGATGATGTTGATGATGCTGAGGATGATGATGATGTTGATGGCGCTACCACCACCGCCGCCACCAGCAGCATTCGGTACCCGTTACTCCTGAATGTGACGCGGCAGCCACTTGGCCGCTCCATCACTGTGCACTACATTGGCCAAGAGTTGCGCTCAGAAGGACTAAGATGTGTGCTCAGCTACTCACGGGTACAATACCACCCTGATCATCATAAGTTCCTGGTCAGCCATTATCTTAAATCTAAGATCAATGTAGAATGCATGGATCTCGCCGATAGGCTGCCCGATCCTGCTGACTGCTTCCAGTTCATAGTGCCAGATTCCGTTCTTGGAAACATCGAAAAGAAGGATGCTATGCACATCGAAGTCCGTGTTGACATCATCAATCTGGAGTAGTCATCTGTTGTTTTTGTTAACTTAGGACCTCATGTTGTCCACCACTTGTTGCATTTCTTCGTGTTTATGTATGCATGCAAGAGTTGATCTCGAATCAAGTCACATGGCAATGACAGTTCCAAAACATGTCTTCTATCCAAAGTAAAAATCACACAATAGCAGATCTCATTCTGAAGACACCAGTCATCTGACAAGAAGGTTGGGCTCACCGCAACAGGTTTGATGTTGTCCAAGCTTTTAATACCTAGATGTTTTAATACCTACTCCTAGTGCTATCTGTATGTTTGTTTCACCTGACTTAAGTTTCCGAGCCTTGCTGTATATTACACATCCTGTACTTCGTATTCGGTCCCCGTGGGAACCTTTTCTTCTGTTAGACTTTCCAAGCTTAGTCGTATTAGTGTGATTTGGTGTGATTTGATCAGAAAAATTTGGTGTGATTTGATCAGAAATCCTATGCTATTATGTGACAAGAAATAAAATTTTGATATGCCGAATTACCGATATGAATTGAGAAAATAGCGCTACATTGGTTTGAGATGGAAGAGAAAAATTAGAAACGGTAATGCCGCGCGTGTCATGGAATAAGAAATTGAGAAACATTGCTATCAGGTCGAACCGAGCGAGCGTCGAGGGCGGGGTCTGTTGGCCTTCATGGATTTATTTGCAAGCTACGAGCTGTTGAGGTCTGAATTGACCTTTGGGTTTGATGTTGATTAAAAAGCATACAGTAGATATATACTAGAAAACAAATTGTTGAGGGGGGCCATGGCCCCTGCCAGCCCCCCCCCCCCTCAGTTCCGCCACTGTTTTTAAATGGTCTCGACTTTCCAGTCTTGCTTCCTCTGCTTGTTACCGCTGACCATACATTTTATCTCATTGATTCATTCGTAGATAATTTATCTAGATGCGTACGCTGTTTCATACTCCATCATCTGAGATCCATCATCCATGCAAATATCTTGCATTCCACGTAAAAGATGACCGACCAAAGTGACGTGGTTGGGCCACTAGCAGACCAGGCTTCAGGCCACCAAGGCAATGTTGTTTTGTTGTGTGTGCCGTCAACGTTGGATGTGAGCACAGCAACAAATGATTAATAAACCACGGTCGCCCTACGTCAATTTGGTAAATAAATCAACACAGGGCGATATATTAGAATATGCCACCGGTAACTATGGAAAAAAAAAAGAAAAAGTCTATTTTTGACCATTCAATTCTTGCTAAAGGTTGGTTTTGACCATCTAACTCCAAAACCAGGTACCTTTAGCCATCCAACTATCAAAACCGTTTAGATTTGGCCATCGGGGTGTTTTGATAAGTGGTTTTAACTTTTTTTTATTTACACTTTAGTCCTTAGATACTAAAATGATCATTATTTTTTGCTAGTACCTCTAATTTAGCTTATTCTTGTGGTCACGTATTCATAACAGTGAACTTTATCTTTTAAAGTGTTCTTATATTATTTTATCACTATTTGTTATATTATTCTTATGTTTTTGTGTAAAAATAATAATATAAGAAAAGTAAAACAAACAATTAAAAAATAATACACACAACATTTAAAAAGATACAGTTCATCATTACAAAGCATGAACATAAGAATCAAATAAATCGGATATACGATAAAAAATAGTAATCATTTAAAGATCAAAGGACTATTTTATTTACAATTCAGTCCTTGGATATTAAAATGATTACTATTTTTTTCTCGTATCTCCGATTTAAGTGATTCTTGTGGTCATGCGTTTGTAAGAATCATCTTTAACATTTAAAATATTGTTCATATTATTTTCTAAATTTTTATTTTATTTTTCTTATATTATTGTTTTTACATAATAACATAAGAATAATATAAGAAATAGTGATAAAATACTATAAAGAACACTTTAAAAGATAAAGCTCACCGTTATGAACACGTGACCACAAGAATAACCTAAATCAGAGGTACCAACAAAAATTAATAATCATTTTAAGATCTAAGGACTAAATTGTAAATAAAAAAGTTAAAATCACTCATCAAAACAACCCGATAGTCAAATTTGAACGATTTTGATAGTTGGATGGTCAAAGATACCCGGTTTTAGAGTTTGATGGTCAAAATCAAACTTTGGCAAGAGTTGAATGGTCAAAAATAGACTTTTTCCAAAAAAAATATATTAATTTTCCTTGACAAACTTGACACTAGGGTTTCATTTGCAATCTGATTAGGGTGGGGATCTGTAGCAGGGTTACAATTACCACTACAGTAGCGGTTTTCTCAACCGAGAAAACCGGATCGATATACTGGTCTTACCGACCGGTTAACCGGTCGGGCCGGTTAGATAGGTTCGGTAAGGCACCGGTTACCGGTCGGTTTTGCTACCGAGCCGGACCGGTATCACCGGTTACCGCGGTAAACCGACCGGTAACCAGCGGTAATTAAAACCCTGATCTGTAGAGAGAGCATGGCGGTGGTGGCGGCGGTGGCAGATGGAGGAGGTCGAGGCTTCCTCGGACGACACTTTCACGACAATCTCTCAGCAGTGAAACGAGTGAAGCGTGAGACCTCGGCGAAGGTTACCCGCAAGGAGAAGGGATCCTCCAATCCACGGTCGGTAGTGGCTAGGACAGTGGTGGTGGCATATGTGGCTCCACTCGCCAGACTTGGCTATCCACCCCACCCCGCCATCCCACTCGCAAAGGCGCAGGACCCACCTCCTGCACGCCCTCCTCCCGATCCCGTCGCTACCATCCGCCGTCGAGCTGGGCAGAGGAGCGTCAAACTCGAAGCTGCCATCCGCCGCCGGGGTCGGGAGATAGAATGAAGGCCGCCGACCGCGCGAGAAGGGAGCTCGAGGAAGCCGTCGTGTGGGCAGGCGAGCGCCGCCGGCATCTCTCGAGGTGGGAGAGCTCCGCCGCCAGGAGGAGGACAAGCGGCGGCGCCGGTCAAGAGAGGTGGAGGAGATGAGGAGGGGCTGGGAGAGGGAGAGGAGAGAGGGAGAGGACGGGTGGCGCCGCCGGGAGGAAGCAGAGGGAGGGATGGTCGAATGGATCGAGATGAGGCCCTGTGCCTGGGAAGAAAGGATAAGGAGGAAGAAGGATGAGTAGGTATATGACGAGTGGGTCCCACACGTCAGTGAGAGTGGAGAGGGGAAATTGAAGAAGATGTTGGGATTTGTAGAGTGGTGAATAGAGAGTTGGAGCAGAATACTCCGAATGAAGAGTTATATTTTTAGCGAGACAAATGGAGTGTCAAATGGAGAGTCAAAAATGGCTATGCTGTTGGAGATATGGGCAACAACAACACGTGGTAAATTTGCCAAATGATTGAATGATTGATATCCATGGTCCCTGTATGGCAATTTGGTAAATAAATCAGTCACAATGGGTGATATATTAGAGTATGCCACTTGCAACTATGGCAAAAAAATCAACTTTCCTTGACAAAGAGGATGCTAGGGTTTCCATGATTTGCGATCTGATTAGAGTAGGGATCTGTAGAGAGAGCACAACGTCAACGGCGGCGGTGGTGGCTGATGGAGGAGGTCGAGGCTTCCTCGGACGACACTTTCACGACAACCTATCGCGCAGCGAAACGGGCGAAGCGCGAGGCCTCGGCGAAGGTGGCCCGCAAGAAGAAGGGATCCTCCAGCCCGCGGTCGGCGGTGGCTAGTATGGTGGCGGTGGCGTATGTGGCGGCGGAGGACATCGACGCCCTTCAGTGTAGCGTGTGCTACTTCCCACTCAAGCCCCCAATCTTTCAGGTATACCAAAATCTTATGTGTGCTCATCCATGCTTAATCCGGTATATAAATTGCATTTTTGTGCTCTTTTGAAGTTTTCAGAGTCTCCTGACCAATAAGGTAGACATATGGCATTTTTCCCCCTTATGCTTTGTTGTTTTCGCATAGTAACTATAAAGTTATTCGTGTTCATTGTCATTAACCAGGACCACTACCCCTCCCACCAACGAACTACTCCTCTAAACACTCGAGTTGGAATCAGACTTCTCCAAACTCCATCAATATTATGATATTATCAGCTCATACAACTAGTTCTAGTCCCTGAACAATTAAAAGTTCTCATATTTCTCAGAAGTGTTGCCTCTTAAAATTTCCAGACAATCTAGATTCCAGAGCAGATCTTTCCTTCTCGTCCTCATCAGGTTTACCTCCATTATCTCATTATCTGAGCCTCATGGATGATAATTGCTCAGTTTGATATCCACATTCACTGAAATCAGTCTATTAGCCACATGTAAACAGACTGGAAGATTTCATGTAACACCTTTAAATTAAATAGAAATGGTAAATCATTGTAACTAGCATTATATTCTGTCAGGCGTTAAATGTTAAGTCTTAAAGTAGTCATATGCAGAAATTTTTTTAATGTGGTTTATAAGCATTGTTCATCTAAATGATGAATTGAACGCTATGATCAATTTCACAAAACATAACATGTACCCAAATGATAAATCAAGTGATAGAGATAGTTTTCCATTTTTTTATAAATGGAAGTTCCAAGATTTCGATTTAATAGAAATACTATATGCTTGATTGACCCCCCCCCCCCCCCACTATTTTGTAATTCCTCCGTTCCAAATTGTAGGTTGTTTTGGCATTGCAAATTTCATAATTTTTTTATTATGCATCTAGATATATACTTGTGTGTGTATAATAACATCTATTTATCAAAACGACCTAAAATAATGGAGGGAGTACCAGGGAGCAATTGTGACTTAAAAAGGATCAGATTCTATTATTATTTACAAACAAATCCTAAGAGTTGAACAACATGACATGACAGTGGGAATTTCATAGATTGACAGTGGGAATGTATTTGAATGTCTTTAATCAGAAGCCTCTAGGTTTTGAACTTTTGATTACCTATAATTATATCTCTGAATATACATTTTATATATACACAATTTATTGACATACATTCTTGTGTATGCTGACACATATAGGCCTCTGCAGTGCCAAAAGGGCCATTGACTTCCCCCCCTTAGTATATATGTTTTCACACATTGACTTGCCCCCTTTTATACTAGGGAGAAATTGTGACATAAAAGGCACAGATTCTATCATTACAAAAACAAATATCCTAAGAGTTGAACAACAACATGACGGTGGGAATTTCATAGCTTGTCAGTGGAAATTTCTTTGAAAGTTTTAAATTAGAAGTCCCTAGGTTTCGATTACTATCTATGGTCACTTTATACATAATTTATTGACATATCCTATGATGACTTATTACATTCTCGTGCATTGCATGCTGACACGTATATACTCCCACCTTGATGCAGTGCCACGAGGGCCATGCGGTTTGCTCACCTTGCCGCGACAAGCTCGCTCCGGCGGGCAAGTGCCACGTGTGCGGCGTCCCCATTCTCCGCTACCACAGGTGCCGCGCCATGGAGTCCCTGGTGGAGTCCATCCGCGTCCCGTGCCCCAACGCCACCTACGGCTGCGACGCCAGGCCAGCCTACTACGACGAGGGCGACCACCGCCGCGTGTGCCCGCACACTCCGCTCCGCTGCCCGGGCACGGGCTGCGGCTTCGTCGGCTCCGTCAAGGCGCTCCGAGGCCACTTCACCGGCGCGGCGCACGGCTGGCCTCCCACCATCAAGATCACAGCCGGCGCCTTCGTCCCCGTCACCCTCCTCGACGGCTTCAACTTCATCCTCGCTCGCCCCGCCGCCGCCGCCAAGACCAAGGCTGCCGCCGCCGGCCAGTACCTGGTCCTGCTGAACGTGGCGCGGCGGCCGCCGGAAGGAGGACACGGCGTCGGCGTCGGCGTCACCATGCACTTCGTCGGCCTGAAGCAGCCCACGGAGAGGCTGAGCTGTTTGCTGGGGTACCAACGGGAGCTCTACGGTGAGGCTCGCAAGCGCTTGGGCTGCCACCATCTGTCAACGGAGATCAACCTCGAGTGCGAGGAGGATCTCTCCGGCGGGTTGCCCAATCCCGACGACCGCATCCAGTTCATCGTGCCGGATTTCCTCCTCGCCGACGAGGACAAGGAGGGTGCCATCAGGGTCAGTGTCCAGATTTCGATCAAAGTCATGAAGTAGTTCTGATCTTTTCCATCATCATCAACCTTGATGCATGCAGCTCAATGTTGGGCCATTGCATGGAGAGTCTTGTTGTATCTTGATTTGTATGGAACTAATGCCGGCCTGCCATCTAGAGACTTTAACCAGGCCTCGTGTGTGTGCTCTAAACTTAATGTGGCTGAATTACAGACAGTTTCTCAAATACAATAGTTTTTTTTTTTACATGCGCAGTTTCTCTAGTCAGTGGTGTGAAGAATAGTTTCCTATGCAGCAAGGATGAAGACTAGCTACATGAGAGTTGGGTGATCGTGGAGTTTGCTTCCCGAAGAAAACTTCCATTTTCATGCGGCTGAAGGACGACATCTCGCCCAATTTTTCCATGTCAGATTTGTCCATTTTAAAACATTCCAAGTGCAGCTCTCGGGATCAGTTGAGAGCATGCAGGATGACAAACCTAAATGATGCCGATCAGGTCTGATCCGACATGTCAGATTTTTCACCATCTTGAGGGTGGAAATCCAAAATGGAGTGAATTGCATGTAAGCGACACATAATTGTGGAAGGAGCTTTAGGGTAGCTTGGAAAAATACTCAAGCGCACACATGGCCATACATTTGGGGAAATATCATATATGTACAGATCCAGCAAAGCATATAAATCCATGAAAGGAACAAGAGACATAATACATCATGGAGTGTACTCATGGCTCTGGGATTGCTCATGCCAACTTAAACATAAAGTATTTTACACTTATACACCTTTTTCTCTAAACTGTCAGTGACTCAGTCCTCTTAACTGTGTTGGAATTCAATTGGGCTGCAAATTAATGGTAATTAAGAATCTCTCAAGACTCAACTGGCTTGCCCCTTCTTTATGGAGATTGTGATACTTGTGTCGTGGAGCACTGGTCTGCAGGAATGACTTAGTGTTCAGAAATCAACTAGCTACTACAGTTCATGATTGCAAAGCCTTTTCCAAGAAAGTTTTTGCCATGGTTATCCACGGAGCAAAGAACATATATTTCCCAGGCTATTGTTAGATTGGCTAGAACGTCTCTAATTTCTCCTACTTTCTGTTGTATATAAACTTTTGTTACCCTTTTCTTTTTTTTTTACAATATACTAACCAGTAGGGGCTTGTCCCTCCCTCCTGTTTCCATCAAAAAGAAAAACCCAATGTCGTTGAGCAATTTATCATCCTGCAATCAGTAGTAAGAAAAGAAAAGCATATCTGGTGCATGTTCGATGGTAGAGCAAAACGAGAACACATTTTGTGACCATAATATACCTCATCCAGGGAAAGAATACAATCCCAAAAGTCGATCGGTTGCAGAAACTTGTGACTTCTGATTAGATGATGAGTTACAACACTGACAGATACTAGTGGCCTAAGGATGCGGCATAACAACAGAACAAATCAATGATCTAAACAGAGTTGAGAAACCACTCGGGATAGCCTCCATGATGAAGCCATTCATATCCATCAGCATCCCCTTCAAGAAACCCCTCTACTTAACATATATAATATGAAGAAGATGCTGAAATTAACTGCAGGTACAATCCAGAAGCTTGAACAGGAGATTGTCAGAGACAAGAGACAACCGTAAATGCTGAACTAGCTGCTAACAGATACCTGACTGAATACTGAACCATAACCATAATGGTGGTGCCGTAGCCATTTCAAGCATTATAAATGTTTAATAGACTGAATCAGAACAGTACAGACACTGAGAATAACACAGACCTTGTCGGATCACTCGATCAAAACTACTGACAAAAAAAAACAGAGGGTACATCGTCTCTAGCATCCAACCCTTTGGCCTGCAAACTCTCCTCGACTCACTCGCTCGACGTCGCTCGCTCGAGCGCACGCACCTGCCTGCCAATTACTACGCTTCCAGGTCCAACGGCCCAGCATCTTGACGCCATTCATGAAAACAAAAACAAACTCAGCCCGGGATCAGCCCAAACAGTATGATGCCATACAGTACAATACAAGAAGCGTCATGTCATTAGAATATTCTATGTTTTATTTGGACGAAACCTTTTAAACCATCGAGTGCTTTGCAACTACTACACGGCCTACAAAAAGTTAACTGGTACGAGGGCCTGTTTGCCACGCACACAAGTGACAAGCCCTCACAGGCCAGGGTCTCACAGGCCAGGGTCGCAAGCAGACTAGCTTAGATTCGGGTAATTAAGTGATTCACAATATTAACTTTCAAAACAACACCAGCACACATTGGCACACAGCTTGCTTCCCAGTGTGCCCTCATTAACCATAGCACCAACAAATGAAAGTAAAGCCATGTAACAGAGACAAAAACAAGGAAGGACACAGACCAAAGGTAGCATCAGTTTTGCATTGCCTATGTTTACGAAGAACCAGTCTTACAGAGAATCGAAATTACTTGCATTGCAAAAGCTCCAAGCTAAACAAACTGTAACATGTCCAGAAAAAGAGAAACAGTAAAACTCCTGTAACATGTCCAGAAAAAGAGAAACAGTATTACTCCTGTTGACATGTCCAGAAAAAGAGAAACAGTAAAACTCCTGTTGTCAACGAGGACAACTCAAAAGCTAAGCACGACCTCAGTTTTGGGCTTCGAATTCCTGATTGCTCATGAAGATTGCAACCGGCTCACCAGGAGAAGGCGGGTTCTGGTTCAGTAGAGACACGTACTTGCCAGCTTTAGCACGGGCTGCTTCATCAGATGCGGCCAACACCTCCAAATGCTCAAGGCCCAACTGTCGTCTGATCAGCTCCAGGTTCTCCTGCAGCACATCCATTTCACCAAAAGGGAGTTTCAACTCCAAGGCCTGGGGGCCAACCTCCCTCGCCTCATCTTTCTTGAATCTGATGAAGGGCATGCACAGCTTCTGAACCTGTTTGAAATTCGCTTCCTGCCCGATGGAACAGTTCTTCAGGGCTTCTATGATCTCCTGGTCTGCTGCAAAGGAACGTGCTTGGCGGTCGAATTTAGACTGGAGCACCTTCAAGCATTGCTCTTTCCAGCCATAGTAGTGCTCGTTCACATATATAAGACCAATGCTCATCTTGTTCTCTGACGGAGGAGGAGCAGGTGCAGCTCCCTTCTTGGGTTTCTTTGAACCAGATTCTTGCTTCTGAAGCAGCTTCCTCATTAAAACTATAGAATCTTGCAGGTACTTGTTTGCTATTCTTAGAGTGGGGTTCGGGGTGTCTGCCACTGGCCACCCAGCTTTAATCGCGAAGCCTTCCTTCTTCAGGATCTTTTGCCACACATGCTCCGCGTAGTGTGGACAGATGGGAGTGATAAGCCTCGTCTGGACATCCATAAATTGCCACAGTAAATCGCGGTTCATGCCTGCTGCTCCACAAGAGAGTCTGTACTCATCTCTAGCCAGCTGAAGGTCATAGAACCCAGACTTCAGTGCATCCCTGAACATGAAGGCATTGTAGCTCTTCTCAGTTTCCTTGACAGCAATGTTTATCTCATTAGCAAAAACATGGTCAGCATAACTAGATGGAGGCCCAGCTCGCAGAGAAGATTCAGCAGCTACAACCTCTTCCATCCATGCAATTTCCTTTGTAAGCCTCAAGATAGCAGCATTTGCAGTTTCAAAGACAAAGTTTGCATCATCCATACCATCCCCAGCATCAGCAAGTGCAAACCTAGTGGCATCAGATGAGAATTCTTCAATGGCCTCCTTGAGAGTACGGAAATTCCCTGTTGACTTGGACATCTTCTCAGAATTAAGCATAAGATGCCCATTGCAACGGAAGCCACGGGGCCAATGGTGTTCTGGTAGAATTGCTGTATGGTTGTAAATGCAGAATGTCAAGTGGTTTTGGATAAGATCCTTACCAGAAACCCGGATATCAAAGGGATACCAGTACTCAAATTCCTGCTTCATTTTGCTCAAAAGGGTAGGAGGGATGTCACTTTTTGGTGCTGGACCATTGCAGAATACATACTCCCAGATATCATCTGTCATTTGTTCTGGCCTGATAGCAGATATCTCTTTGCCATACAGATTGCCATTTTGCAAAAGATGTGCGACAGTGTAATAAGCCATATATAGGGTCGAGTCTGAAAGAGATTCCACAAGGAACTGCTCGTCCCATGGGATGCGAGTCCCTAGACCAAACGAGCGTGAGCAGGCCCACTGGTTCAGCCAACCCAAAGTGTGCTCAAAGCCATTGCGGGTCTCAGCTGAGAAGGTGTTCATATTTTCCAAACATTTCTCTGCCATCTGCTTCCATTCAGCCTCACTGTATGTTATATACCACTGGTCCGTGAGAGCAACTACACACTCGTCACCAGATCTTGACATTACCTTCTTCTCAGGCTCGCTGTACAACACTGCAGCACCTTCTTCCAGAAGCTTGTTCTTTATCAATGGCTTCGCATCTTGAACTTTTCTGCCCTTCAACTCTCCTACAATCATAGTTCCATCAGTAAACCCTTTCAAATATGTCATCCGCTTTGCTTCAGCAAGCTTCTCCTTGTCATTCTGGCTCTTGATCTTAAGATCTAAACACACCTTCTCAGCTGACTTGTCTCCAAATTCAGGTATGTTAATTATTGGAACAACCTTGAATGGAAGAACCCACTCATCTTTGACAGCAAACTTCGCCCTCAGAGCAGGTTTTGTGACTAAATCCTGCAGCGCCATGAAATCATCTGGAGAATCACTTGGAACACTAGTGACAATTCCAGACCCTTTATCTGTTAGGATGGTCATCATAGGAAGCGCATATATGATTTCATTGAAGGCAAGAGGAGACTTCAGCGGCAAACCAATCAGATCAATTCCAGATATCTCAGCCAAGCATGTTGGCTTCTGTGGGACCCTTGACAGATTTTGATATGCAAGATTAAGTGCAGACCTTGCAGTCAGAATGAAGACATCAGTATCATTAATCTCAAAGGCTCCATACTTTCCATCAGGTAGTACCCAACAATTTGTCTGCCCATACATCGTCTCAGGTCTCAGTGTAGCTGCAGCCAAGAAAACCTTTTTCCCCTCCAATGCCTTCAACTGAGGTGGGAAAGGTGGGATCACCTCCATTTTAATCAACACATATTCTTGCGGCTGCACACCTTCACCTGATGCTCGATCATGATCAGCACAAGGTTGGCCATCTAATGGAGAGTAGACTGTATACCTCATATCTTTAACAACCTTGCCCATTTTCTTCAGCTTTCTCATCTGCCACCGGACAAAAGCATCGTAGAACGGGTTCATGTCGGTCGTTATGAATGACCGTCTCCAATCACATCCAAGACCAAAAGCCTTAAGGTCCTCCTTCGCCAATGGAGGGAAGTATGTCAACCAGTGATATGGATCCTGGAATTTAGCAATTTCTTCATCTGACAGACCAAAGCCCCTCATGATCTCCCATTGGAACTTCTGCACACCAGTCTTTGCAGCAGCCTTGGCTTTCTTGCTCTTAAATTTATCTGGAGCAACAGCAACAGTCTGGTCAGCCTGGCTATCTGCTACTTCCGAGCTGACTTCATCCTCTGCTGCAGGAAACACTGGAGGGTTACCATATTGCTGAATTTCCCTTGCAAGCTTATCTGCTGAGGCCTTGATAGGCATTCCAGTACAATGGAAACCAAACGGCAAAAGGACATTGGCGCCCCGCAGTCTGTGGTACGCAGCACCAAACTCAAGCTTGGACAGCGAGAAGGCATGGCCCAAATGCAACAATCCGTTCATGTAAGGATACGGAAAGTTGCCAAAGAATTTTTCACCTGGCCCTGGACGACCGTTGCCTGGTTCAGCCTCAAATACCCGGTTCTCATCCCACAGCTTTTGAGCATCTGACTGAATTGCTTTCAAGAGATCTCTGCGAGCATAGCTCTTGCCTCCATCAGGATTAGACGACATTTTCCTAACCAAACAAAAAAGATGTGTCAGTGTACAAGTCGCTTGGCATGGTATGATTTAACAAAGTATTCAAAAACTATGGATCATGTAGAATGTATAACAGAAGAGCTAACAGAAGCATAAACTTGCAGGAGGACAATCAAACATCCATGCTAAGCCACAGAAGGCAGTAAGAATAAAATCTTACATGGCAGAACTTTCATATCAGGAAGAGAATGCCTCGATTAAAAAAAACAGGGGCTAATAGCAGCAATTTGACTTTGCAGAAAGTGAGCCAATTTTCATGTAAAGCAAACCCATCTTCTATGAAATCTATTCTGAACTGATCAGACAAGGGTTAACAACATCGCCACTAAAATAAACATGCTTAGATGTAATCCAGTTGCCCCTGGTCCGAGAAAACTACAGGTCTCTACAATCTATAACTCTGCATTGAGCACGAAGTTCATGAACCCAGCAGCAAATTCACAGCAAAACAAGTATACCTAAACTAACCCCAATCATAAGTTGACGGAAATCAGTAGAATTTACTCGAAGGAAGCAAATGATTATACCAGATACAGCGAAACTAGCAGGAGCCACTATCGTAGCTGCACCAAGCATACCAAGTTATTTTAACTTCGCTGTGCGCAATTGAGACTGAACAAGTGCATAAAATCCATCCCCTCAACACACAGCCAATTCGCAGATGAGGATGCTTGCGTCCTAGACACACGAGCACCCAGGGACGAACCCAGCGATAATTCTTGCCAGTAGGTACTGTAGTGCTACTTGGTCAGATCCGAATCCAGGTAGGAAGTACTAAGGTTCGTGGTGCTCCGCTTCGCGCAGCAGTAGGGGAGGGCGTACCTGGTGGGTGCTCGTCGCCGGCAGAGGGCGCGGCGAAGACCGAGTAGCGCCGCCGCTCGCCAAGTCGGCGCCGCCAGGGAGAGGGGGGAGGCCGGGTGCGGGAGGGGCGAGGAGAGGCCGCCGATCTCGGCGGAGTTGGAGCGGCGGCGGCGAGGGAGAGGGGTAGGGGCGGAGGGAGCCGCGGGTGTAGGGGATAGAAAGGGTGCTAGGGTTGAGGCAACATCCTTTTTTCCTTTTTTGATAATAGTTGGGGCAAGTTTGGAAAGCCCAATCCACGGGGCTTTCCCGAACCAGGAATCTGGCCCGTGGCCCAGATTCTCCTGCCATTTGGAAGCCCACGCGGTGGGGCAGAGCGACTTTTTTTGTTATTATTACAGACTGCTCATCAGCTGCCCATGGGTGTTATGTTAATTTTTGAAAGTGTACTGTCCTAAGACTGATATGTAATAATCATATTTTTTTTAAAAAATACTGCTCTGTAATACATGGGTATTGTGTATTTTGGTACAATCTTTGATGCTCATTTAGCTTGAGAGATTTTAATGCACAAAAGCCTGGATGACAGAAGAAGACGTTAATATTTTTTGCTAGCCTATTTTATTGTTTTCTTAATGCATCTTTAGTTACAGTGTGTGCATTGTTTTACACCTCATAGGGGTGTATGCCTTTTCTTGTTCTCCGTATTGTCATCCTGACCGGATACAAATTCGTGAATTTTCCAAATATGCAGGCGCTATGTCCTACTCTGAACTTGTTGACAGTGCCATAATCTGATTGAATCAAGGGGCGTGAAGAAAAAGAATCCAAAGAGAGATTGTCTGGCTACGGTTTCAGTGCTGACTTTCAGCTTTCATGAAACACTAGTGTAATGCCCGTGCGTTGCTACGGACAACTAAAAGAACATGCACATAATGAAGGCACTTCACATAGATGTTTACCATTCATAATATATAACTCATTACAAAAGTTGTGCAAAGAAATTCAAAAGTCTTATAAGCAAAATTGTAACAGTCGTATATCAAAACAATTTCATACTCCCATTAATGGATATTTCTACATGGCTACATGACAAGCAAGCTTCATATGAATGTCCAGTAGCAAATTCCCCCTTTTTTATTCAAGATATCATAGTAGAGTTATTAACTAAAGTTGATATGACAAACAAGCTCCAAATAGTACTGTACCATGCAGAAATAACAGTATAGGTGCACCTAGTGATGTCCAAGGGCACCGAGATTTCCATACCTGCCTTAGCTGATAACATTCCAAAGTACTTCTCTTAGCAATATTTTCTAAGTACTGCCAGGCCACCAATATTTTCTATACAAGATCTTGGGTTGTATCATCAAATAAGGAGCAATTGCAGACGATTACTGGTGCACCTGAGAATGACGGTAGAATTGAGGAAATTGTGGAGACAAGATCGGAGAATAGTACAGGTCCAGGAATGATGGGTCGACCTTTTAATGCCATTGAACCTGGAGATACCTTGAATACATGTATGAAGAAGTTAAGTTCACGCCAGCTCATGTTGAATATAACTCTGTCTCTGAACAGGAAGAACCTGATGCTGCAATTCCAGGCCGCGACAAACTGCAAGATGCTGTCCAGACACAGCCTGAGGACGTTGTTCAGGATGGAGTGAATGCTGTGCAAAATCAAATATTTCAAGAAAATGCCAATGATCCAATTGAAAAATGGCCCTTGGAAAAAACCTGTTGCTACACCTGCCGAAGATTTGCTTATCAGTAGTGCTGCAGAGATAACTCAGAGAATTGTTAACTCAGTCACCGGAGAAGGAAATGATACAATTGGAAGGGAAGAATCTGCTGGGAATGAGAACCTTGGCAATCCAGCTCCCAATGAACTATCTAAAAGTAGAAAATTGATGATTCCTTCCCACGAAAATTCTGAGTTCTATTTAACAAAAGAGGCTACTAAAATTGGAACTACAAAAACAGATGAGAAAACAGATCAGAATGTAAGAAGTGGCAGTGGCTAGTTGATGCTCAAAGCCAAGCATGATCTACACAAAAAGAAAAGGTAATGGGAAAACACCTGGTAAGTAAATTAATTCTTTTTTACTAATATATTTGATGTTCAGTAGGCCAAGGTCTTGCATTGGAGTAATCAAAACCATATATTTTTAGCCAATGTGCAATACTACCTTCCCATATATCATATTAGCGCCAAGGCCTAATATGTAACAAAGCTACCAATATGACATTAACAAAGCCAAGGATCAGGCACTGATACCTTGTTAATCCACTTGGAGAAAGAAAAAGAATGTACCATACCCAATTTAATACCTCATATTCAGGTTGTTGTTGGGGGCGTGGACAAACCATATAAACTATGAAATAAATCTAAAACATACACATGCTGATGTCTCCTTGCTTCCCTTGCTCCTCTCTCTCTCTCCTGAATGCTCTTCACAAAGTCCACAAAATGATCCTATCCCTGCAAATCAGATCACAAAATTGAGAACCTGACATTTATATAGCTAACTACCTACATTTCCATATCTTTTTTTTGACAATGACATTTCCATATCTTTGACATCATATTGGTGTGTTGCCCTTGCACCTTGTGGTCATGGTGGCCACAGCCCAACCTAGCTGAAAGGCTTCTAGGTAAAAAATGTGTGGATAAACTTATATCAGCACAGTCCTCAATGTAAAAACTGCATACTGAACTTTAATATTGAAGGCCTATGAAATAAAATGAATCAATAATCCTGCCTCCTGCTACAAGTCAGGATTTTTTTCCATCACAACCATATAAGTAGTGTCCATGTTAGGAGGAAACTGATACATTGGACTGAAAAAATCCTGACCCCCCTCTACAAATCTAAATCCATGTTTCCCCGACACATACCCAGAACCCTGGTCCAACACCCACTTTCAAATTAACACCTGGTACAAGAACTGCTAGCTTGCCAAAACTCCAGTGGTTATCAGTGTCTTCCCCCGACTATCAAGTATACAACATAGAGTGGCTTTTTTTAGCAATTGCTAATCTGGTAGTGTCAATAAATAAAAAAATCCATTGACTGATCATCCCATTTGGCACAGCTAGTAACTTTGAGACCAACGTCCAAGCCATTCTAGAGAAATAATTGCAAGATGCTTCATTATCGTTAATTCCACTGGGGAAATTCAAAGTTAGCAAGAAAATCCATAAAAAAAGAAAATGCTAGGAACGAAAGTGATCCAAATTTGGGGGAAAGACATCTTTCAATTGATCAGTAGCATTAAAAAGAAAGAAAGCACTGGCACAAACTGCAGTTGCCAGAAGCCAGAATCTAACGCAGGCTAGATATGGCTTGGAATTTAAGTGTTAAATACAACTTGAAGTTTGAAAAATTGTCATAATCACATGCCAAATACTTGCAATACACAAAGGCATTAGATTCTGATATGGGGATGCAGGTCCTGGTACAATAAATCGACTATCTATGTATTTGTTGACAGATTTCATGAGCACTCAAGGTGAAACAAAATTGGAACATTGAATTCCATAGCTGGAAGCCTGGAGCATTTTTCTTAATCGGGACATTGCAAATTCGGCAGATTGTTGCTACATTTTTTTCCACATCTGATTTATTAAGAACATTTTTAAAATTTCTCTACCCTGAACAATTTATTTTATGACCAGGCATTTTTTTCTTATGCTAGAACATTGCAAATGGGATTAATTTTTACTAAGGAAACCTGTAGACAAATAAACAGAGTTTTTCGTTCCAAACACATTTCCAAATTAAGGAAGAAGAAAAAGCAACTACCTTTATCAGATGCATGTATCAAACATGATAGTTTGAGGACACATTTCAACTGGTTCAGAAGAATGCAGATGTCTAAATTCTAATTGACTGCTTGTGAGCACCATAGGAAAGATAAGAACATATGTAGATAGACAGTAAAGCAACACAATTTTATATGTAATCAAACTCTCCATGGGTCCATGTAAACAGAATATCATATGCTATGCAAGGGTATGGTCAGATACTTTCTTTCACTGTAATCTGGTTTGAAAGTGAAAGTGATGGAATACAAAATTGTTCAATACATAGTAATCGAGAAACATTTACATTGTTAAATCCTAGAAATTACTTGGGAAGAATGTGAAGAATTGTTTGTTAGAATCAGGGACACTATTTTTTTATCGAAATTACAAAAAGAATTATTGCCTTGTCCCTTCATTTGACTTAGGTATAGTAATGTAGATAAATCAATACTGGAGATGGTTTCCACATAACCAAGTTGGTCTTGACAGTAATTAGAGTAAACAATTTCAGAAAAAGGTCAGCCATTGTCAAATGGGTGTAGGGATTAAAGAATAAGGCCAAGGTAACCAAATAGATAACCATGTAAAGAAAACTATCCAGAATACATTTATAGAATTCTGTGAATGTTCATCCATTTTTGTGCTTGCAGTTGGTCTAAATGTATGGGATTTCTCTACTTGGCTTGGCCATGCAAATTTTTGCCTGTTTCAGCACATACAACGGGCATCCATGGCCAAAAACTCTGTTGCATGTATCTGAAACTGAAACTACTTGCTGTGTAAGATACTGCTTCTAATATTTCACTTGAGCAAGTAACCAAATCTTGTGAAGTAAGTCATTAGTCCATCTTGCTTGAAGGCTATTTGGTTTAGGAAATATCACTACCTGTTTTACAGTTAGTTTATTGTACACAATGCTCTGCTAATGTTTATTGGTAGTGGAGTGCAGATTGTGTTATAAACATCTTGGACAGCTGTAGTAGTTCAGTTGATCTTCTTGAATGCCTAATTACAAGAGCATAGTCACCTAATTACGTGTTCTTCAAATTCAAGCAGGTTAAACAATGCTGGGGAACCCAGAACTTGGAGGAGGCAAGACTACTGTTGGATGTTGAATGATCTGATCTAAACTGATCAGGCCTTGGACGATACAATAGTAAACTAATGGCTAGCACAATTAGTAATTTCTCTTCATGTTTTTATTGAAAGAAATATATACCTTTATCAGAATCAAAGCCTGATGAATCGGCTTCATCTGAAGTTTTCTCCTGCTCACCAGAACAGATTGGTTGCTCTTTTGCACCATGGAGAACCCACCGTGGGACCTTTTGCACTTTCTGAAACTGAAAAACCTTCTGCAGGTCCTTGTACAGATTCATTTTATTTCGGTGTCACGGCATCACGGGAGAGAGAGCGCGTTGCTTGCTTGCCTGCACTCGAAGCAAAGAATGAACGGGAGGAAACGCGGGCAGGCGCCCAGTCAACAAGTGCGGCGCGGCTGATGCGCGTGCATGTCCACCAACGCCGCCGCGACGCTCTCGTCCCCGTCGACGCCGAACTTGACCGTGCAGGCGTGCACCTGCGCGCCTGCGGAAGAGTCTCTCGCGTGGGCGCACCCGGCGGCCAGGGCCCCAAGCACGAACGAGTCCGGGCGGTCCCGGCTTCCCCGCCGCCCCGCCGCGCAGCGGAGCATGTCGAGGAGCAGCGCGAACGCCTCCCCGAGGGCTCCGAGGCGGGCGAAGCCGGAGATGAGGGCGGACCAGGACACGACGTTGCGGCGCGGCATCTCGTCGAACAGCCTGCGGGCGTCCGCGGGGACGGGGTGGCTGCGGAGGTACGCGAGGAGGATGTTGTTGCAGAGGAAGGTGGAGGCGACGCACCCGAGCTTGATGGCCGCGCCATGGACGGACTGCGCGCGGCGGCCACCGCCGCCGCCGCCGCCGCTGCGGAGGAGGGCGGCGATGTGGTCGTGCATTTGTGCCTGGCATCAGCCGCCCGCGCGGCTGGAGACTCAAAAACCTATGCCCTCTGGCAGCTCCCAAGTCCCAGCCTCGGGCGCCATGCCGCCATTGCCCATTGGAGATGGATGCGGAGGAGGGCCGAGAGGACGGCGGCGGGCCGGGGTAGGGCGGCGGTGGCGCAGGCCGCCCGTAGGGGAGGCGAGGTCGGGTGGTCGGGGTAGGGCGGCGGCGGCGCAGGCGGCCGGGAGGGGAGGCGAGGTCGGGTGGCCGGGGTAGGGCGGCGGCGGCACGCGCGTGATGCGGAGAAAAAGAGGGGGGCGAACGTGCGGTTCTTGAGCGGGGAGGGGCGGACGTGGGTGGAGTGGGGGAGGCAGACGCGCGCGCGGGGAGGCAGACACGCGCGGGGAGGTAGAAAATGACGCATCAAGTTATTGTCTTCCTTTTATTCTTTTTAGGAGTAGAGATAGTAGTCGTATTCTTCAAGGCACCTTTTCCATGATCTGTCACTGCAGAACATTGTATCAGTGACCATAGTTTCCACAATCCCTGTCTTCTTTTTCATGTCTTTTGAAATACCACACTAACCCTGTCTGATGCTATTCCAAGTGAACAACAGAAATGGAATCTAAGCAGAGTTTGTTTGCCTGTGAATATCATGAATGTTCATCACAAGAATCTTTATGTCAGCATTACTGCATTAGCGCGGGGTACAATCAACCCACATGAGATTTTAAAAAAAAAAACTGGGATCTGAGAAGAAATTGTACTGCTGCTGGTTACTTCAGTTTCAGTCCATCTCAATATAGATTCAGACATGCAGAATTGTCCAATGTAATGTTGTAGATGAACGAGGCCAAACTTAGAATGTACTGAAGCTTACAAATTCTGTTTTGTCCTGTCCCATAGAGCTAGCCAAGAACAATGGCGTGGCTAACTGCCAGTGTGAATGGGAGATGGCAGAAAATGGACGGTTTGTATCGTCAGAGAGACAAGTATCAGTCAGATTTGGAGAAACGAAACTTGAGGGCATCAGCCAGTTGATTTCGCAATAGCAAGACAAAGGGTAACAACTAACAAAGAGTACTGTCATCTTGGCCTCATGTCTCAACTGATTTTTCGTTTTGTGTTTCCACCTGGGATCAATTAAATTTTGACTGTTATATGATGCGTAGCAAAGCACAATCATATGTCAAGATTGCAGTTCGGTGAATCAGTGAATCAGACCATGCTATTTTCAGTCGAACGGCCGCTAAATCGTCGATTGGATTGGGTGATTGGCCTATGAACTGATGGTCTGTCCAGCCATCCAACTTCAGAGTTACAGTACAATCAACCCACCACCACCAGGCCATTGAAAATTATGTTTCAGTTAACGGAGGCGCACAAGAGCTGAAGAGCGCGGGTTCCATGGTTAAACATGAGACCAGAGATCCAGGGTCCAGGAGCTGGCCGGATTGCGGCGGTTCTCCGGCGAGCCGCGGCGTGATTAGCCAGCACCACCGCCCGGAGCAGCTCGTGCTGTTAGAAGGGGTGCGCGGGGACCAGCGCCGCTGCTGCACGGGAGGGGGAGGCTCGCGTGCGATGCCTGGCGGCCCGGCCGGCTGAAGTCGCCGTCGGCTGGCGCCGGCCGACCTTACCGGCTGCGGCCTGCCGCGCGTGAACACCCCTGGTTTCCAAATTATTTACATTCAACCCCTATATATTTACAATTGTACCTTTAATTTGGATCGTGATTAGTAACCGCGATCCGATGTTTTCATATATGTCCTGTTATTTTACAAAGAGGACCCTAATTTGGATCGTGATTAATAATCGCGATCCGACTATTTGCAGATAGCCCCTTGGTTCGGAGCCGCTCTGCTCCCGGCCGTCCGCCGCCGGCGTCCGTCCGTCCTCTCCGGCAACCACCTGATCTGCTCCGGCAGCGGCGAGCGGAATCAGGAGGCGCGCTCCGTTAGCCGGTCGCCGCTGTCCCGCTCGCACGGCCAGGGCGCCAAGCACGGCACGCGGCTTGGGCTTGGGCGACACCCCTCCTCTGTTTCCTCCCTGTTCGACCCCGCGCGCGTCAAGGCTGGCGAGGGCCGGCGGCGGATGCTGCGGCTATGGTAGGATTTGCATCAACAGCGAATATGAGTATGTTGACTGCGATAAGTGTTGGGGATCGGGTTAAAAAACGTCCTCCCCAGAGTTTTCTAAGGAAACACGCGTCGGCTGTTTCAGAAATCCACCGAAAGTTCTTAAGTTTTCCAGATCAGTGAACAAGTGAGAGGAAGTCGATTTCTTAGGATTGAAGAAAGTTTTCTGGAATACTAGATGGATGAATAAGACGTTATTTTGTATATGAACATAATGCTGATCCTCGGAGTTCCGAAGAAAATACGGAACCACTCTTTCCCTTGTGTTTTGTGATGATCAGGAACCGGAAGTTCCAGGACTTCTTCCAGGCGGAGAATCTGAGAAAGAATAAGGGAATGGTGCAGCGGAGGGGCGTTAGTCCGAAGCTGCCCAAGATTGATTTCTGAAGATTACAAGAAGATTCTTGGGAACCGAAGCTGACCTGGTCAAAGGCGTAACAAAGAAGATTCCAAGAGACGTAAGAAGCTTGGCTACGGAAGAAGAAGGAAGCTAGAACACGCAAATGGTACACTTATAAATTGAAAAGGATCTCCGTGATTACCGCGGACTTATATACCCTTAACATTTCCATGTATTCATAACTTTACAAAGGGTAGTTTCGGAATGTAAAAGTGACCCTCGGGCACTACAAAAGGAGCCCCTCGACCTCCGTGTAAAGGGATCAGCTTTTTCAGAGTGAATTCACAGGCTTTTGTCAGTTCGCTTTCACCTTTTGTCTGGAGATTCTTGAATTTCCAACATTGGCTCCCACCGTGTTCTTAGCCGTTAGAAACCCACGATGGCTCCACCGAAGAAAACCAAGAAGCCCACAGCACAAGACTTTGAGAGCGAGGATAACCAAGAAAACACAGAACAAGGCATCGTCCTTCACCCCAAAACCAACATCGCACAAGATCCAGAACAAGTCCAGGATCCACAACAAAACGAAAAAGAGAAAGGCAAGGAGCTGGAAGAAATCCCCGAAGCCAGTAATGAACGCAATGAGCACGAAGTGCCTAATGAAGAGTTACAAGCGGCCCTAAAACAAGTTCAAACTCTGAAAAGACAGAAAGACAAAATAGCCATGCAACTCAAGGCCAAGAAACAGACCACAGATAAGCTGCAAAGACTAGAGCAGGCAAAGAGGGAAATAATGCAACTTCAGAAAGAAATTGATGATTTGGCCGAGGAAGAGGACAATTACTGCAAATAATTCACACCAGACCCAGAATCCGCAACCAAGAATCAGCGAATCAAACAGAGTCTCATTTCTCTAGAAAACACAGAGCACATAAACAACGGGATTGCCCAGTTCAACGACCTCAACTCTCCACTTTCTGTAGGCCTCCAAACAGCTCCATGGTCATCCAAATACAAGCCAGTTTCGCTTTCAAAATTCAATAGCTTCGGCAATTCCAGACAATTCCTAATGAGTTATGAAGCCGCAGTAGCTTCGGCAGGAGGAGATGATGTCGCTTTAGCAAAATCCTTCATTATTGCATGCGAAGGCCCAGTGCTTAACTGGTACTCACTTCTACCCCCACATTCAGTGTACAGTTGGCTCGATCTAAAATCCAAGTTCCTACAAGTTTTCCAAGCTTTCCATCATACAACTACAAGAACAGCAGATTTGTATCAGTGCAAACAAAAAGACAAAGAGCCGCTAGCAGAATTCGTAAGAAGATTCATGCAGCTAAAATCTCAAACTCCAGAAGCAGATGACAAGGCAACAATCTCAGCTCTCATAAGTGGTTTGATTCCGGGGCAAACAGCTGGTCATTTCAATAGACTAAACCCCAAATCAATGGATGAACTATTCGAAGAATTGAAAAAATATTGTAAATCAGATGAAGACCACAGAAGAAGAGTGGTAGAAAGGTACCAGCAAAGGCAATCCCAGAAAAACTATGGGAATCAACCCGTCATGAACGTACAAGACAATTCCTCAAACAATTCGTCACAGGCTCAAAGTCACAACAACCAGAGCTCTCAGCGTGGCGGCCATTCCGGAAGAGGAAGAGGAAGAGGTCGAGGAAGAGCACCTTCAACACTCCAAAATCATGATAGCAGAGATCCACACTTCCAATGCATATATCATGGAAGGGGGCACAGCACGGAAGCATGCCCAGAAACCCAGAAAAACTTCCAAAGAATCCAAGAACAACAACACGTAGCCCAGATAACAGCCGCACAACCCAAACAAGTCCAACACACTTATTGGCAACAACAATCCTTTCCTCACACCCAGCCTTTTATCCAACCACATCAAACAGTTTGGCAACATTCGCTACAATTCTACCCACAAACCCATTTCCCACAACCACAACCTTCGCATCAATTTTTCCAACAAACCCCAATTCCGCAAAACCAAAATTCGCAGCAAGCCTTTCCTTAAACCCAAGCCATACAAGTCATTGAACAACCACAACCAATTCAAGCAAAAGAAGCATTGCCACCACCACTAGTCCAAGTCCCAAAGACCGAGCAAAATAATTCCCAAAAGACCTCAAGGACACTACCATCCTTCGGCATGATCTTGCCAATAACCGGAGGGTCATCCATGGAATTTGACACCAAGAAGCAAAGAAACGATTATTACAGACAAATCAACGTAATCGTTGATGACGGTCCAGCAGCAAGGCCAGAATGGGCGAAGGTTCCGATAAACTTTACTGAAGAAGACTTCAGACTAAAATCGGTTTCTCATAATGAGGCAATGGTCGTCGAAGTTAATGTCGCCGGATGGGTCATAGGAAACGTCTTGATAGATAATGGAAGTTCAGCAGACATTATTTTCACCAACACCTTTCAACGTATGGGCCTCGCGCCTCACATGCTAGCACCACCAGAAAAGCCACTAGTCGGTTTCGGAGGAAAACCAATCAGATCCAGAGGAAAAATCTCCCTACCAGTATCATTCGGAGATATGGATAACGCAAGAACAGAACACATCATGTTTGATGTTGTTGATATGTACTATCCATACAATGCAATCTTCGGAAGAGGATTCATCAACAGATTCGATGTCGTGTTCAGACAACTCTTCTTATGTATGAAAATCCCAGCTCCGCACGGAGTAATCACTATCTTCGGAGACCAAAATGAAGCAAGAAGAATAGAAAAAGGAAACACTCCTGGGCAACAAAACATCCATCATCTGGCAGATGATCAAGAAAGACAACAGCCATACTCCGAAGCAAAGAAAGATAAAGAAAAAATTGAGATAAGTGCTTATGGAGAAACAAAGAAAGTATTCCTAGATGGCATGCCAGACAGAGCAGTAACAATCGGGACAGACTTAAGCCCTCAAGAAGAAGAAGAATTAATATATTTCTTGAATCAAAACAAAGATGTCTTTGCATGGTCAGCAAAGGATCTGCAAGGTGTTGACCGAGACATCATTGAACACAAGCTCGACACAGATGACAAGATTCATCCGAAGAAGCAAAAACTCAGAAAAATGTCAGAAGAAAAAGTAAAGGCGGTGGAAGCAGAAGTCCAAAGATTACAAGATGCTCAAGTCATCCGAGAAGTAATCTATCCAGTATGGCTGGCCAATACGGTACCGGTCAAGAAAAAGAACGGAAGATAGAGAATGTGTGTGGATTTCACGGATTTAAACAAAGCTTGCAAAAAGGATGACTACCCACTAGAAAGAGTAGACAGAGTGGTGGACGATGCTGCAAACAGCGAAATGTTGTCACTCCTGGACATGTTTTCTGGGTATCATCAAGTCAGGGTGAGAAAAGAAGACGAGGAGAAAACTAGTTTCATAACTCCATTCGTAACATATTGTTTCGTGAGAATGCCAGAAGGGCTGAAGAACGCAGGATCCACATTCTCAAGAATGATAGCAATTGTGCTACATTATCAGCTCCGAAGAAACATTCTAGCATACGTTGACGATATCATTGTCAAAAGCATCAGAAGATCTGATCACATCAGGGATTTGGCAGAAACATTTGTAAATCTCAGGGCAGCAAATCTTAAATTGAACCCAGAAAAGTGCGTTTTTGGCATTCAGAAGGGAAAGGTTTTGGGATGCCTAGTATCAACAAAAGGCATTGAAGCCAATCCTGACAAAATCAAAGCAATCGTAGAAATGCAAGAACCAGCTTCGGTTAAGGATGTACAAAAGTTAACAGGAAGAGTGGCAGCGCTCAACAGATTCATTCCCAAAGCAGCGGAAAGAAGTTTACCATTCTTCCAGCTCCTCTGAAGCTCTAAGAACTTTCAATGGAGCGAAGCCCAGAGCCAAGCATTCCAGGAACTCAAAGAATATTTGACAAACATGACAAAGTTGTGCCCACCAGAGCCAAAGTCACCTCTCCTTCTATACCTCGCAGCTTCCAACTCAGCTGTAAGCCCAGTACTTGTTCAAGAGAAAGAGGAAAACGGGAAATTAAGGCAAGTGCCAGTCTACTTCGCTTCCGAAGCCCTATCAGGATCAAAACTATTTTATTCAGAGCTAGAGAAAATCGCCTACGCAGTTGTCATGGCAGCAAGAAAATTCAGACATTATTTTGAAGGACACCAAATTCGTGTCATCACAAACCAGCCTCTAAACGATCTCTTCACAAATAAAGATGCAACTGGGCGAATTGCAAAATGGGCTGCGGAATTGTCTGGATACGTGGCCGACTTTGAAAGAAGAAGTGCTATAAAATCCCAAGTTTTGGCTGACTTCGTCGTAGACTGGACTTCACCAGTCATGGAAAACAACAGCTGTGAACAATTGCCATGGGTAATCTATTGTGACGGAGCCTGGTGTGGAAAAGGTGTGGGAATTTCAGCAATAGTAACATCACCCTCGGGTATCAAAATAAGGTACGCAGCAAGGCTAGATTTCCCAGACGAAGCAGTCTCCACCAACAACACCATGGAATATGAAGCCTTGCTACTAGCACTAAGAAAGATGAAGACCTTGGGCCAGCAAACTTTCATTGTCAAATCAGACTCCAAAGTAATCCAAGAACACGTGGAGAAAGAAAGCGAGGCAAGGAATCCGGAACTTATCAAATATCTGAAGAAAGTTTGAGAAATGGAAAAATATTTTAGGGGCTATACTGTGCAACATATCCCAAGGGCTGAAAATGGCGAAGCGGACATGCTAGCGAAGGCAGCTGCCCAGAATCAACCTCTACCCCCAGATGTTTTCTTTGAAGTTATTACTTCGCCATCGGTAAAAGAACAAGAAGAAAGAATGGTGAATGTCATAGAAGGCACAGATTGGAGAGCTCAAATCATGGCATTTCTAAGAGGCCATTATGAACCTACGGACGAAAATGAGTTAAATAGACTCAAGCAAAGGGCAAGGGGCTATGCCATAGTAGACGGAGAGTTGTACAAATCTGGAATCTCCGAACCTTGGCTAAGGTGCATAACTTTCGAAAAAGGGAAGGAACTTTTGGCTGAAATCCATAGCGGATTCTGCGGGGCTCATATTGGTGCAAGGACACTAGCAGGAAAGGCAGTAAAATAGGGATTCTTTTGGCCAACCATGGTTATCGACGCAAGAAAACTAGTTCAAGAATGCGAGGCATGCCAAAAAACAGCAAGACATCAAAAAGCACCTTCGCTCCCAATTCAACTCATTTCACCATCATGGCCACTGCAAAGATGGGGAATGGACTTAGTAGGACCACTACCCACAGCTCAAGGCAATTGCAAATTCGCAGTAGTAGCTGTTGATTATTTCACAAAGTGGATTGAGGCAAAGCCACTAGCAAACATCACTGCGGCAACTGTTCAGAAGTTCTTCTGGCAAAACATAGTCTGCAGATTCGGAGTTCCAAGGGAACTCACAGTGGACAATGGAAAACAATTCGACTGCTACACTTTCAAGGAATTCTGCAGAACCATAGGCACAGACGTCAAGTTTTCCTCAGTCTATCACCCTCAATCAAACGGAGCAGTGGAAAGGGCAAATGGAATCATATTCACGGGTGTCAAGAAGTGCTTATTCGATCAAAAGAAGGGCAAATGGGTTGATGAACTACCTAGAGTCATCTGGTCTCACAATACAACTACTTCAAGAGCTACGGGATTCACACCTTTTCACCTACTATACGGTACCGAGGCCATGACACCAAAAGAAATCAAGAATGGAAGCATAAGAGCTAGCAGAAAAGCTGAAGATTCTCAAGAAAAAGAAAAATTAGAGAAGGACATGATCGAACTGGACGTCCTGGAAGCAGCCCAGAACTTGGAGAAATACCAGCAAGAAACCAGAAAATGGAGAGACAAGAAAATTGTAAGGAAGAAAATCAGAGTCGGAGACTTGGTCATCAAAAAGAAAAAGAATTGGGAAAATCTAGGGAAACTGCAAGAAACTTGGGAAGGACCATACATAGTGAAAGAAAACAACAGGCCCGGTTCATTCCGCCTAACCGATGAACTGGGAATGGATTTACCACATTCATGGAACGTAGAAAGCTTGAAAAGGTACTATCCTTAGGAAATAATGGAATTTTATTTAGCTCACATTTAAATTAAGAAAAAATGTAAAAAACCTCGGTCTGTGGATCTATAAACAGGCCGAGGGAGAAAAAATAGGTTTACTTTTCCGCAATTTTACTTTACCTAAAGGGGCCGTACTCTTTTCCTTGCAAGGGGAACTCCATCATGGAGGCAAGGTTTTTAATGAGGCAGGTCTCGTGTAAATTTCCTTTTTGTCCATAATGAAAGAAGTTTTCCCCTAAATTTTCTGCAGTCATGTTAATATCATTTCTTTATTACTACAAAATCCAAACAACTAAAGGCCAAGGGCCACATCCAAAAAACCCGTGATTATCCAAGAAAATCACGAGGGTCAAGGCAACAGAGAAGTTGCGGCCTTATTCCAAAAAACCCGTGATTATCCAAGAAAATCATGAGGGCCGAGGCAACAGAGAAGTTGCGGCCTCATTCCAAAAAACCCGTGATTATCCAAGAAAATCACGAGGGCCGAGGCAACAGAGAAGTTACGGCCTTATTCCAAAAAACCTGTGATTATCCAAGAAAATCACGAGGGCCGAGGCAACAGAGAAGTTGCGGCCTTATTTCAAAAAACCTGTGATTATCCAAGAAAATCACGAGGGCCGAGGCAACAGAGAAGTTGCGGCCTCATTCCAAAAAACCCGTGATTATCCAAGAAAATCACGAGGGCCGAGGCAACAGAAAAGTTGCGGCCTTATTCCAAAAAACCCCGTGATTATCCAAAAAACATCACGAGGGCCGAGGCAACAGAGAAGTTGCGGCCTCATTCCAAGAAACCCCATGAACACCCAAGAAAAATCCTCAAAGCCAAGGCAGCGGAGGGATGCGGCCATGATCCAAAGAATTCGCAAGGTGTGTTGAACACAACCAAGAGTTGTCATATCAACACATCTTTTCACCTTAAGTCCATAAAACTATATACAGAGTTTTATCGACTTATTTATAGAAGATCTTTTCTACAGACATCTAAGTAAAACTCCAAAAGTGTATCCCTTTTTGGAAAAAATCGACAATCCCTCGTGCTACGAAGCGCAAGGTAGGGAGGGCGACGTTTTTTTACAAAAAAAACCTTTCATTAAATTGCTTTTTCGCATCACAAGGGATAGCGTCTCTTTACAATAAACTTTCATAATGCAAAAGATCAGAGCATAAAGGGAGTTCTAGTACATGGCCAGGTTTCGACCCTCGCTGTTCAGCGATATTACAAACATAAGCAAAATCATCATCCGCGGCTAAGGGGCTGAGGGGCTCCGTCTTCACGAAACCTGACGTGCTTCCTTCAAGCGTCGCGACAGCAAAATCATCCCGAGAAGTAAAAAACCAGCCAAGAGGAAAGCTATGCATTGAGAAGTACTCGCAACAAAACATCCAAAAATCTCTGAAAGTTTTCTCAGGAAAAGCTTCTTTGTACAGACGCCAGGAAGCACCGCTGGCCATCAAACGTTGATAGTACATACGAACAGGGATGACGTCCTGCGCAGGCCCTCCTTCAAGGACCTACGCAGGAATAATGTGTTACAATTTTTTTACAAAGTGTCTCAAAGTTCTCAAGTCAGGAACATCCTAAAATCCTAAACCTGTTCTGATTCAGTTGGAGCCGCATCAGGATCAGCAACGTTTATGTCCTGGGCACTCTTTTCACCAGTTTCGGCAGCAGCAGCATCATCAGAATTTGACTCCAGCGCCGCTCGAAGCTCTTCTTGAGCCTCGTCCTCCAAAATCTAAAAGACAAAACAGAAGATGATTATAAGTGAACAATGGCACAAGCGGACAAGAAAGCCAAGTCATTCTCGAGAATATCAAGAAGAAGGAAAATACCTTAGCAAGCTTCGCACGAGCAATTTCCTTGGCAAATTCTTTGCCGCCAGCCATCCAAAACTTCTTGACAAAATTCTTCTTAATATTCTTCACATCCTCGTTTGCACGAATTCTAGAAACACTTGATGCTTCAGGAAATTCAAGACCGGAAGAGCAAAATTTCACAAGATCCGCACAGTCTTTTATCTCCAATAATTTTAGAAGACTCTCGGTGCAAAACGTAGCAGCAAAATCACTGGCGGAACCAATAAGCTCAGGAAGACTTTCAAATTCTTCAACAAGCCAGTTAATGATTGCCACTGGATCTTCCACATCAGGAAATGGATTTGGTCTAGCACCATATTCTCTGAGAGCTTCGCTGTATTTCTCAAACAAAAACTCAAAATTATTCTTAATCTTCTTTTCTCCATCCCGCATGATTTTCAGTTGACCAGCAAAATCTTTCTCCAGAGAAATAATCCTAAGATCTTTTTCGCTGTTGGCCTTAGCAAGATCTGCATTCTGCTTCGCAGCCTCGGCATTTTTACTCTTGAGCTCCGAAATCTGATTAGCGTCACGCTCAATCGTGTTCCGTAATTCTTCAATAATTTTCAAGTCATCTTCGCGAGATTTCTGAAGCTTTGCATGTTCAATTTCCAAGCTTTTATAAGCATCATCAGCATGTTTTCTACTCTCTTTAGCAAGTTCCACCATCTCCTTCAGAGTCTTGTTATGAATCTCTAATTCTTCGGAAAGTTTCTTCGAAGAAGCCAGATCTCTTTCAAGATTAAGAATCTTGCCTTGAAGCGAAAAAGCATGGTTCTGATCAGCACGAGTCTTTTCAGAAGAAATTTTGCTAGCTATTACGGATTTCAGGCCGAGGGTGGTGCTGATCATTGATAAATCTCTGGCGGGAAGCTTTCGCAAAGCATCTTCAAAAACTGTAAGTAATAAAAGGCCAGATAAGTAAAACCAAAGCAGAATAGAGAAATAATGAACGCAACTCAGAACCAACATACCTGCGGGGTCAAAATAATTGTCAACTTCCTCATGCGCGGATGTCACAATCGCATGAGCATCATCTTGAACTGTCTTGATCCGAGACTCCGGAATTTTCTCTAAATCTTGAAGGGAAAAAGAGGGCTTCTTCAAGGCTTCACCTCCAGATGAGCTTGCGAAGGAAGCAAGCGTTCCTGGGGCATTCCACAGCATTTCAAAGCTATAAGGATCATCATCCCTCCCAATCCCAGCACCACTAATGAACATTAACTTACCCTTCAAGTTCGTTCCAAATGTCTGATTATATCCATAAGCCACCATCTTCAGAAATGTCTTGACGACCTTGAATAAGAAGTGGAAAGTGAGAAGGAGGGCCTCGCTGCACGGTTTTGTCAAGATCAGCTATAAATTTGAGAGAAGCATCACCGTCACTTGTCTTGTCTTCCGAAATAATAATTCCCTTCTCCAGGGATGAACCTTCCGAGACTTTGGACGCACCAAGCTTTTCAGCAGCCGCGGGTTCCTTATCTGAAAGAGTTTCAATATCAACAAAAGTATTCTCCGAGGAAGGAGAACCCTCCACACGGCCCGGAATCAACTCACAGCAAAGCAAAGAATCACCTGTTTTCTGGTTATCATCATCATCATCATCATCAGACAAGGCAGATGCGACCCGAGCGCGAGGCTTGGAGGAAATGACCTTCTTATTCCCTTTCTTCTTCTTCAAATCTGCCAAGGCAGCAGCGGCAGTCTTTTCAGCTTCGGAGCTACGAGGTGGAGAAGATATATTCCCGGAAGTCATCTTTCTCTTCTTAGAAATCTCCAGAATTTTTGTTTTTTCGGAGGTCTTGCTGACCGTAGAAGATTTATCAGAAGCTACCGAAACTTTGGGGCTCTTCCTCTTCCGTGATTTAACGGGAGCTCCAATAGCAACTGATCCGGTAACACCAGGCACTTGCATCAACCTCTTTGGGCCCGGGGGTCTTGGCCGAAGAGCCGGATCCGCGCCAAGTTCCGAAAAGACGTGATTCATGCGACGCTTATGCTTCACTATATTCTTGAACTGTTTGTATTCACTTAAGTAGCACTTTCCAACCATATCAACCACCAACTCTTCAACAAGAAAGATAAAGCATCCAAAGTCTGACCTTCGGAAAGGCGAAGATCGAACCTCGGAAAGGGAACTGGGCATGGGGCCCAATCCACAGAAAGATAAACAATCTTCTTGGGTTGCCACCCATAAGATAAAGGCCATACACTGGCAGCAACGTATTCCTCAATCACGTCTTTCCCGCCAAGGATAGTGCAGGCAAAATAGAACTTGTCTTCACCCTTCTTGAAATCTTGAGATTTTCTGCTGAAGGAAGCAGTGGAAACAGCCGTCATCGGTCCGATAGGCGTAAAAAAAGGGTTCAAGGGGCCAGCAAGTCCCATCTCTTTCGACAAGTCAACCTTGACATAAAACCAAAACTTCTGCCAGTCATCTTCCCATTTCTCATTGCTGCAAGGAGCTAGCTGAATTCTCTCAATCTTCTGACTAGCATTCTTCCGACGTGTGTTGAAAGTGCTGCAGCCATAGTGAGCTTCATACAAGTTGCCATCATCAAGTTTTATAATCTTCCGTTGAATGTGAAGCTCAAAAAGCCGAGCGAAGACATCTGCACTTATATGACCTTCGAAAGTTTTCTGGATCCAGAAAAACTTTGATAACTCCAGAAAAGAATTAGGAGTAAGTTGATGCATCTTCACTTGAAAACGACTCAGGATTGCGGGAAGACGTTCATCACATGGAAATCTGAGACCAGCAGTAAAGAAGTCTCTAAAAACAACTATCTCATCAGATTGAGGTTTAGGAACTTCTTCACTCGTAGGTGCCCGACCGCAACCAGGAGGAAAAAACTTAGCATCCTCAAAGTCCTTGATCAGCTCAGGAGTCACCGAAGATTTCCCAAAAACAAAAGTGGGAGGATACGCCACCTTCGGGGGCAGCAACTCTTCCATCTCAACCTCCACCTGAGAAATGTCTTCCTCAGTTTCGGAATCCTCGCCAGAGTTCACCTCTCCTTCCTCCATAGTCATATCCCCAGGGCCTGGAACCAAAGAAGCGCTGCTTGAGGCAGGAACTTCAGTAGATTGCGGAGCCCCGGAACCTAGGGTGGCAGCCTGGGCAATTTCTTCCTCCGTCATCAGCTTGGCGGTATGCTTCACTCGAGCCACCTAAAACACAAGAAATATAGGAAAAAGTATAAAAACTTCTAAACTAAAAAATCAAAAAACAAAACGAAAGAAATAAGGAGTTCAGAAGATTACCTTCGGAGAAGAAGAAGAGCAGAACTCAGAATGCAGACCGCCCAAGAGTACCCTCAACAGAGTTGAAGAAAGAATACAAGAAGATTCAAAGGCAGCCGAACGGTGAAAGCGAAGGTCACCGTAGGCCCCCTATTTATAGGAACAAGCAGACGCCTCGAGAAGACGCCTCGATGAACGAACCGGCACCCTATGAAGAGCCGACGCGTGTCACCTCTGACGCCCGAGGGCGACATTTTTATCCAATCCTTAGAAACTTTTTCGTGGAAACGAGTCGTCGGAGTCAACCCGCTTCCCCGAGGGGCTACTGTTGGGGATCGGGTTAAAAAACGTCCTCCCCAGAGTTTTCCAAGGAAACACGCGTCGGCTGTTTCAGGAATCCACCGAAAGTTCTTAAGTTTTCCAGATCAGTGAACAAGTCTGAGGAAGTCGTTTTCTTAGGATTGAAGAAAGTTTTCTGGAATGCTAGATGGTTGAATAAGACGTTATTTTATATATGAATATATTACTGACCCTCGGAGTTCCGAAGAAAGTACGAAACCACCCTTTCCCTTGTATTTTGTGATGTTCAGGAACCCGGAAGTTCCAGGACTTCTCCCTCTAGGCGGAGAATCTGGGAAAGAATAAGGGAATGGTGCAGCGGAGGGACGCCAGTCCGAAGCTGCTCAAGATGGATTTCCGAAGATTACGAGAAGGTTCTTGGGAACCGAAGCTGACCTGGTCAAAGGCGTAACAAGGAAGATTCCAAGAGACGTAAGAAGCTTGGCTACGGAAGAAGAAGGAAGCTAGAACACGCAAATGGTACACTTGTAAATTGAAAAGGATCTCCGTGATTACCGTGGACTTATATACCCTTAACATTTCCATGTATTCATAACTTTACAAAGGGTAGTTTCGGAATGTAAAAGTGACCCTCGGGCACTATAAAAGGAGCCCCTCGACCTCTGTGTAAAGGGATCAGCTTTTTCAGAGTGAATTCACATGCTTTTGTCGGTTCGCTTTCACCTTTTGTCTGGAGATTCTTGAATTTCCAACAATAAGCCGATAACAAGTTCAGAGAATTTGCATAGAGCTCTGCTTTCACATCGACGTGCACACGCTGACTGCCAGACTCATCTCAGCTCAGCCCCCCAATGCTGTGACGACCGCGTACGTCATGCAACCGATGATGAGGCTACGCACACGGTTGGTGTTGCTCACTTCGTCGTCAGAGAGCGACAGGCACGCGTGCTTGTGGAGAGACGGTGTCGCGCGCCAAGCCGATGTCGCCCACGCGCGGCGGCCCCAGCTGCTTACGACGGCGGCCCCAGCTGCTTACGAACGGCGGCACGGAGACATCATCGCCACCGCCCAACATGCCGGAGACTTCGTTCGTTACTGCTCGTGACGTCCACCACCAACATTGTTCTCGCCGTCCGTGCTGTGCAACCGGCCGGCGTCGTCTGCGCCTTCCAACAGGCTGTGTCGCACGCGCGGCGAGGACTCTAACGACCGACTGGAGGGCAGCGGACGGAGGCTAGCGGTGGTCAGACGGTCGCGACTCTCTCCGGCGGGGCACAGGATGGTCAGACGGCTCGTCAGCTCGGTGCCGACGCGGCGCGCCGGGCCCCAAAGGGTGGACGGTATTTGAGATACCGTCCGGGGGTGGACGATATTTCAATTACCGTCCACCCCTGGGTGCCTAGGAGCCGCCCGATCAAGCCTTTACGGTCCAGATCATGAGCATCTCATGATCATCTTCCTCATCAGGCCAGCGCGCGGCAGCCGGTGACCCGTCCGGTGGCTGAGGAGAAGCGGAATAGGCGAATCGCTCACTTCGCCGGCGACGGTGGCCGCGGTGGTCTGGTGGGGCGAGCGCGGCCAGACGTGGAAGTTCAGCTGCATCCGCCTGGTCTCGCCGAGGAGACTTGTCCCGGTGCCGAGTGCATGCACCAAACGCCGCCGGGAGCCCAGGACGTACTGCGGCGCGAGCTAGCGCAACCAGAGACGAGCTCCGTTTGCTGGTGTCCCGTACGCACGTCTCCGCTGCGTTGCCGTTGAAGGTGTGGTTAGCTATTGGCTTGGTGAGCGGCGGTGCGGGTGCGTGCATCAGCTCTGTGGATGCCGGTGGCCGTGGCGGCACGGAGATCGCGCCGCGCAACCGCGTTGTCGAAGCTGGCGACTGCGCCCCGGCGAGCACGGGTGCTCTCGTCGCCGTCCTCCGTCTGTTGCGGCGGAGCGCGACAGCAAGTCGCTCCTCGATCCCTGCACGCCAGCACGGAGCTCCGTCCGGCACGGAACCATTCAACTCCAGGGGCGCTGGCGCCGGCAGGGAATCGGCATCGGTCGTTCTAGACTTCTAGTCATGCAGGATCGGTAGCAGCCGCGGTGTTGCTCGTACCATGTCGAGGCTGCCATTGCCGCCTCCTCGCCTGCTTGCTAGCTCCCCTGAGGCTGCCAGTGCGATAATATCCCTTCCCTTTCCAGTGGCAATGCATTTCTGCTTCCCTTTCCCTTGTACGCGACGACCGGACTCCCTCGAAGGCAAAGCGGCGAACACCTAGTGCGCGGTGATGACACAACACAACACAAGCTGAATGATCTGCTGTCCCAAGGCGTATCAACCCATACTGACGGTTGCCGTCGGATCGGGTTACAAGCATAGTACTAAATAGCGTTTAGCGGTATGGTAGCGGAATAGTGTCGGTGTAGCGGATCGCGGATAACAGGTGCTAAGTCTAATAGCGGAATGTAAGAAATAGTCACAATTTTAGTGCACTAACATCAAATTTACATGAAAATATTAAAGTTTTAAGTTAGTCAATTACATTTCACGACAAGAATCACCAAAAAATAGATATATTTATTATTTAGGGATGCATATTAATATTAAATTATCATATCCATAAATAAAGAATTCATTTATAAATTCATAATTTTTGTACATTACCTAAATAATTAATAAAAATAATATTGTTACCATTTAATTCGTATTTATATATCATTTGAACCATAAATGTAGCAAATAGCGGCTTAACACAAGCAATAGCGGCTCCAATAGCGGGTAATAGCGGACAATAGCGGCCGCTAAGTCCAAACATGCTATCTTGGGTCCGCTATCTTATAGCGGTAGCAGCGGGGTACCGCTACCGCTATAGCGGCCGCTACGCTACGAACGCTATTTAGTATCTTGGTTACAAGATTCCTGTTGGTGGTGCCTTGGCACTGCCCCGCCTTCCTATCGATTGTTTGTTTGAAGTTAATCGGGAGTACGGAGGTTCAGAAGATGGAACCCTTTTCACACTGGGCTATTCTTCGTTTCGTGCTTCTGTAGAGGACCGGGTCCACTGGATGTCGGTTGGTCATAGGTTGGAGTACACTCGAAGCTTCGCGGGATATCTGCATGTTTCGAAGTAGGGTTGCTATGTGACGACAGATTATTAGCGCAGAAAAACGATGACTGAAGATGAATGATTCAGATTAAAAGCAATACGGTTGTTTTAACGTTGGCTATGTGATTTAATTTGACCAGCGTTCCCACTGTTACATGTGCATTTAATAAATTCGTTGGTTTTTTTTTCTCCACCCTCTCTTTCTCCAATATCAGTTTGGGGATAGCTACCCATGCCGCCATGCGTAACGTTGCCGTCCGATGGAGTTCCAAGATTCAGGTCGGTGGCGGCTCCGCGAAGTGCCGTGTTTCCAACAACGTTGATTACGGTTAGGGCTTGTTCGTGTTCATGGGATTCAATCCAGCCGGAAATGATAGATATACCTTGAAAATCATGATAGCTACTACAGAGAGCCGGATTTATTCCAGATCGGTAACTAATTTGCTCATGATATATGCACCAAGAGACCCGGAATTAATCCACTAGTCAAGAGGTGTGGATTCAATCCGGCTCTTCAGTCTCTTATTTATACCTATCATGATGAGTAAATTAATTCTCCGTCCGGAATAAATCCGGCTCTCTATAGTATCTATCATGATTTTCTAGCTATATCTATCATTTCCAGCCGGATTGAATCCCATCGAAATGAACAAGCCCTTAATCGGAAGTACGGAATGGCGGTGACCCAGCCCTGTTTCACACTTGTATCAGGTGTTTTTCCGTCCAAACTGGAGTCTACAGGTTTATTTATTCGCAGTTGACAGCAGCAGGTCCACCAGAGGTCGGTTTGGTACTTTGGTGTTCGTGTCAATAAATGAGCAATTTCATGATTGATCCAACTAATTCTTGTTTGCTCGTATGTTTTTTTTAATTTGAATCCATACCTTTAAAAGATTGCAAAGTTAGCTATGTATCATCGTTATCTCACTTACCTGTGAGGTTCACATGAGTCAATGACATGTGAGCTTAATGATATCACTACTAGGGAAAACAACTTTTGTCCTGAGAAGGATTTCACATTAGTACCGGTTTTTTTTGCAATCGGTACTAATGTGAGCATTAGTACCGGGTGGAAGAAATGACCCCGTCAAGCGCTCTCGCGACACACATTAGTACCGGGTCGTGGCTAGACCCGGTACTAATGTGTGTGTCGCGAGACATTAGTACCGGGGCTCAAGAAGACCCGGTATCAAAAGAGGCACATTAGTACCGGGTCAAAAGAGCCCCCGGTACAAATGTGTTTCACCGTACCGCGCATCCGCGTCCGCCGAACACTTAGAAAAAATCAGAAGCCGGCGCCTCCCCCCACCTCTCTCTCCTTTCCCCTCCACCTCTCTCTCTTTCATTTCCCCTCCACATCTCTCTCTTTCCTTTTCCCTTGCTTCTGGATCTCGAGTACTCCTGGATCTCACCTCTCTCTCTCTCTCATTTTCTCTCAGGACGCGGAGGCCGGCGGCCTGGACTCCCTCGCCGACCGCGGCGGACGCGGCCTCCCCCCTCGGGAGGCTCCGACGGCCTGGACCGGGCGCCGTCCGGGAGCCGGCGCGGGAGGCCGCGGGCGCGGAGGTTGGCCTGGCACAGGTGCCGGCCAAGCGCGGGCGCGGGCGGCCGCTGGTGCTGGCCTGGCCGCGGGCGCCGGCCTGGCGGGCAGCAGCGACCGGGAGCGCGGCGGCCTGGCAGAGAGCGGCGCGGCAGTCTGGCAGAGGGTGCGGCCGGCCTGTGAGATCGATCTCCTCCTTCCTTCTTTCTTTTTTTCGTTTCTTGTTCTTGTGAAATGTGAATCGTTACTATGAATCTTGTGAATTTTACGTTCTGAATTGAAGTTGTGAATGGTGGTTGTAAATCTTGTGATGTGAATCTTGTTTACTTGTGTTGTGAATTGTTGTGAATGAGATGAGATGGATGAATGGATGGATGGATGAATGAATGAATGAGATGAATGAATGAATGAATGAATGAATGAATGAATGAATGAATGAATGAATGAATGAATGAACGGATGAACGGATGGATGAATGAATGAATGAGATGAGATGAAAAAAAGAAGAAAATTAAAGAAAAGAAAAAGAAAAAGAAAAAGAAAAAGGGAAAGAGGGGACTTCAGTCGGGAGACACATTGGTACCGGTTGCCAACTCGACCCGGTACTAATGTCACATTAGTACCGGGTGGAGCAAACCCGTACTAATGTGGCCTCCACATTAGTACCGGCTGCGCTGTACCGGTTGCAAAACCGGTACTAATGGGGTTTTGGAACCGGTACAGAAGGTCCTTTCCCTAGTAGTGTATATATCTAACTTTGCAATCTTTTAGTGATACGATTTAATTTTTCTTTTTATTTTTTGAAGACACTGAATGACTATTTTATGTACCGAGCAGCATCGTCATAGTGCTCCGGATTACGTGACCACATGGTGGCGCGATGCGGTAGGATCTTTTCACCGGTCATCAGTTGGTCACCCACCCACCCAGTCCAACCTCCCACCTGACAGCACACACAAAAGCAAAATTTTAGAAACTGTTGGAAAAAAAATCTTGGTACAAAAATAGTTGAAATCAAAAGGTTTTGAACAAAATATTTTACAAAATTTAAAATACTTTTTTCAAACTTTTGTAATTTTTAGGGTTAGGGTTTAGGGATTAGGACTTAGTGTTTTTGGCTTTAGGATTTAGGGTTTTAGGGTTTAGGATTCAGGGTTTTAGAGTTTAGGGTTTAGAGTTTGGGTATGGGGTTTCAGATTTAGGGTTTAGAGTTTTAGGTTTTGGGGTTTAAGGTTTGGGGTTTGGGGGTTACGGTTTTGGGTTTTACGGTTTTGGGTTTTGGGGTTTAGGGTTTGGGATTTGGGGTTTGGGGTGTGGGGTTTAGGGTTTTAGGATTTATGGTTTTAGGTTTTGGGGTTGGGGTTTAGGGTTTGGTGTTTTAGAGTTTTAGGGTTTATGGTTTCGGATTTAGGGGTTAGGGTTTAGAATTTTAAGGTTTAGAGTTTTTGGGTTTAGGGTATGGATGTCCATGGGTGTCAGACCGTGTGCGAGGGTTAGGCTTTAGGGTTCGAGCCCGATTCCGCTGCAACAATGGTCCTCGAAATCATCAAGATTTGGTTGGATTGGATTGGTTCGGCGTCCTCTGGAGTTTTTGTGATGTGTTGCGACGACATGTCGGGGAGTAGGAGGTGAGGTCGTGCGTCGGCTATGGCGGTAGTGTTCGTCGAAACGCTGGGTGGTTGGCGATGGTCGCAACGGCGGTGTGGGGTGGAGCGTGACTGGGTGAGAGGACGATGTTTGACAGAGTACGGTGCAAGAAGTATTGTGGTATTTACCGCACCGTAGCGGTAATGTGACAAGGTGGTACGGTGGTACTGATGGGAAAGACTTCTTTACCGTAGCAGCACATTGAGGCAATCACAATTAAGACAGCAATCGACCAATTCTGTCAAGCGTCGGGGCAAACTCCAAATTTAAGTAAGTCAGCTATTCTATTTAGCAAACATGTTCATCCTAGCATTGTCTCATCCATAAATGCTATTTTCCCTGTTCCCACTATGGCTCCCAACACTATTCATCTTGGTCATCCTTTACTTTTTAGCCATAAGGACAAGAATAGAGCTTATGCTTTCATCATTAATAAATTTAGAGCTAAGCTCACTACTGTCAAGGCAAATAAACTTAATCATGCAGGCCGTTTAACTTATATCAACTCTGTCCTTGCATCCATTCCTATTTACTATTTGTCTATTGTGTTGTTTTTAAAAGCTTTTATTGGAAAAATCACTACGATCATCAGGACTTCTTGGTGGGCAGGAGTCGAGGAAGATAATGCCACTTCTCTTATTGCTTTTAGATCTTGGCAGGACATTTGTCAATCTAAGGACAATGGAGGTCTAGCCATTAGGGATCTCAACACAGTCAACAAAAGTCTTATTCTAAATGCAGCATGGAGGATTTCCACTGAACAGGATCAAAACTTAACGGCTGTTTTAAAATCTAAATATTTCCCCAACACTTCTTTTTGGACAGCTAATAACAATATGCCAAAATCCATATTTTGGTCCTCTATTTTGCAGGTAAAAGATACTCTTGCTGCTAACAGTACCTTGCAAATCCACAAAGGTAACTCAAACATCTGGAATACCCCATGGTGTGAGGTTTGGTCTATTATCCATTCCTATCTCAACCTTCCTGTTACTGTTCGGCCCCTCCCTCTAACTGTCAATCAATTATGGAACCATCTCTCTCAAAATTGGAATGTTGACCTCATTAACCAAATTTTCTCACCCCACGCTGCACAGATTATCGAGCATACAGACGTCATTCTGTCTGATAAACCTGATATTCTTATTTGAAAACCAACACCTAATGGTCTTTGCCCAACAAAAAATGCCTTCTCATTTTTAAATGCAGATACTCAGGTGCTACTACCACCACAGGGAACCAGAAGTGTTTCCCCCCAGGCTATGCAAATTATGAAGAGAATATGGAAACTCAAAACATGCCCTTCAGTCCTGAAAACCTTTGCTTGGAGACTCATTAGGAGAGCTTTAGCCACTGGTAAGAGAGCGGGAACTTACTCCAACAATATTAGTCAGGTATGCTCTGATTGTGGTTCTGTGGAGACTGATGCCCACTTATTTTTCTTATGCAACCTACCTAGGGCGGTTTGGTTCAGTGAAAATCCTCCTGTCTATACCTCTAGTCTTCCACATAAAGATGATGGAGTCCAGAATATTCTTTCCATAATAATCACCCCACAAATAACTGATGACCAGTTAGTTAAAATTCTTAACATTCTCTGGTACATATGGAAAGCTAGGAATGACAGGAGGTTTAATAACAAAAAATGGACTGTATGGCAGATTCACCACTCGGCTAATGCAGACTTTAGAGTCACTCAAGCTGTTTTGCAGGAGGAAAATTATAACAATGACCATGTACATGCTAACATTGCTGAACAGGCTCCTCATGCACCAAGTCAAGTTGTTGCTATTCGTGCTCCACTTTTTAGATTGTACATGCCGGCTTTGTTGGATGGCTTAAGAATCTACACAGATGCCTCCCTTGACCTCAATATTGCACATATGTGTAATGCAGGAATTGGAATCTTCCTAACCGGATTGGCTCTTCAATACAATTTAAATGTCCACATCAAGGTTTCTCTACACTCTGTTTCATCTGTTTTCTCTGCAGAAGCGGCGGCCCTTGCATTTGCAGCTATTACTGTCCACAGGTTGAATATCATGGAGGCAATTTTCCTATCCGACAGCCAGCAGTTGGTCACTTATGTCAACTCTGTTGACACAATGCATATTCCTCGTTGGGATGCAAAATTCTACACTCAAACTTTTTGCAATGCAGGGCAAGGAAGAAGCTACAAAGCCTACAAGATCTCTAGATCTTTGAATACAACTGCTCATACTCTAGCTAATCAGGCCCGCCATCGGCAAAATCAAGCTTCAATTGTAACTTTTGAATGCCACAACTCTTCTCATATCTCGAGCTGTCCTGTTAAGGATGCTCTTGATCATGTAATATGGGATATTGTATCCCATCTAGCAGTCTCTTGCTGCTAATTTAATAAAGTTAGTTTGTTATAAAAAATGCCCCTCGCCCTCGCTGCAAAGTAAAGCTGCTGCTGCTCTGCAGGCCGGTGGTGCACAGCCCGCGAAGCCCCGCGGCATTCGGTTGGATGGTGTGAACGGTTTGACCTATTAGCTCCGTTTTGCAGTGCTGTCATGTTACACCCAACCTATGGTGCGCCAGCCAAATCGTCGACCAATCTCGTCGCAATACGTGGCTGCACCTGCACCGCACGTCGAGGTGGGTAGTTACGCCTTTGTACAGTAAGGGCACTCCCAATGGTGCATTAATGATAGTTTCTATATCTCTTAAATAGCTTGTTAATTAATTAAAATGGTGATATGACAGTCTAGTTAATGAGAAAAGAGATGAAAAATCATAGAAATGATTTCTTTATGAAGAAACCAAGTCTTCTCTTGAACCAATGCACCAAGAAACCATGAAATTACCATTGGGAAGAAACTACTAGTTTCTAGAGGACTCATGTCATTCTCTCATTGGAGAAAAAAAGTTAGAGTTAAGAGAGAGAAAGAGAAAACAATTATTACTTGAAAACACTACCACTGTGGAAGACAGTTTCTATAGATGATTTCTTATGCTATGAAAATAGTGTTAGTTTCTTCTATTGGGACTACCCTAAATCCTCGTCCCACACAACACAAGCAGATGGCGGTGTGTGCCATCGCTCACCACCGCGTTCCAGTCTTCCAGATGCCGGCGCGACGGCGCTGCATCGGGAGCATCTCCGAACGAACTAGAGCCACGCGACGCGCGCGTTATCGACGGGGAAAGCGCGGGACACGGCTACCGAAGCTGTGGAGGCACCTCGCCAGATAGCTTCCAGGTCGCCAGCCGGTTATTTTACAGATACCCCCCTCATTTGGATCGCGATGAATAATCACGATCCGAATATATTCACTTTAGTCCTCAAATATTTACATATAACCCCCTAAACTGGATCGTGATTAATAGTCGTGATCCGATTATTATTATTTAGGCCCCTAGTTATTATCAAATTGCCCCCTGGTCGCGGTCCGCTCCTCCTCCGCCCGTCCGTCGCCGCTACCGTCGTCCTCCACACCGGAGTAGCGAAGCCCCCGCCTCGTCCATCAATCCATAGCAGCATCCCAGCTCCAATCTCTCCACCCGCGGCAGGAATGGAGAGCGCAACCGCGATTGCGATTGCGCTTACGCTTGCCGTCCCTGGCCATGGTCGGCGCAACACAATGCAAGCCGGTTCCGTCACGAGAGGAGGGAACCTGGACGAAGGGGCGAGAACCAATCATCATCTACCGAGCCGTCGCGGAGCTCCGGCGAGCAGCGGAGGCGGGCTCTGCTCGCGACGCCCAGGGTGCATGGGCGGTGACCCAGCTCCGTCAGTTCACTGAAAATGAAACCCATTGGTTGGTGTGTTTTTTTCAGCCTTTGATTTAAAACACTCTAAGGTTTGCTTCTTCTTCTTCTAGAACAAAATATTCTGCCGGAACTGAAGCATCATTATCTTGGACTCTTGGCATGCTTGGGCACTGAATCATCGATGAGATTCTCTCAACTACTCTGCACTGAGTTCAATTCCTGGCATGGCATCGGCCTGTGTTTGTGGTTTTCATTCTGAGCAGCCATTGCGTGATCTTCTAATGCGAACGCTGCACGATGCTGAAGAATGAGCCTGATCTTTTACTCTCATCTTCTTGTTTGCAGCTGCAAATCATCAATGAACAATTAAGCAGCCTCATTTGCAGTCAGGCTCATTGATCTGCAGCAACTGAATAGCTGATGACCAGCTGGAAAGCGCAGAGTGTTCCTTCGTCATCGGAGAGCGCCTCCCATGCCGCGATCGACACCCTCACACGCCTGCTTGTGGAGCGACGGTGTGGGGCCGCACCAATGTCGCCCACGCGCGCGGCGCCTGGACTGGAGGCGATCGTGGCGGCGGCGACCCAGATTCTTACGACGGTGCCATCATCTCCACAAGCACGAACGCCGCGCGCTCGCCGGCGCCGCCGTGCAGCCGCGACACCAGTCATGGGTACCAAAGTCCAAAGCCACCCCAGAACACATCCAAGCCGGGTGTCGGCGAGGAGCAGCAGTGACTGCGCCAGGAGGTTGGCGCGCAGTGGCGTAGAAGCGCATGGCGCGGCGGTCGTAGAACGCCCAGATGAGATACGCGAAGAGGCGCGGCAAGATGGCGAAGAGCGGCGCGCACGACCCCGAGGGTGGGTGCCTACAAGCCGCCCGATCCGATCTTGACGGTCCAGTTCGTGAGCATTTCATGATCGTCTTCCTCACCATTCAGTCACCAGGCGCAGCCGGACCGGCCGTCCGGTGGCTGAGGAGAAGCGGAACCAGCGACTTCGCCGGCCGACGGTGGGGGTGGTAGGATGGACAGCGGCGGCGAGAGCGCGAGTGCATGCGCGACAAGACGTGGAAGTGCTGTGTCCGCTCGGTCTCGCGCGCTCAGTTTGTCCCGGCGGTGCCGCACGCACTGAAGAACGCGCTCACAGTTCTTCGTCGCACCGCTGAGGAGAGCTCAGCTCGCAGGGCCGGCCGTGGCGCGCAGCTTGGTCGACACGCCTCTGAATCCGTCTCGCTATCCTCAGCTCCCTGGCCGTGGATAAAGGAAGGCGATGGCTGCGTGCTGGCAGCTGTAGCATCGTGTGCCGCCACTGTAACCGCGCATCGATGGGCCATCGCCGGCGGCCGCCCGGCCGCTTAATGTTGGCGAGGTCAGCAATTCGTTACGGTCGCGCGGCTGCACCTTCACGATATCAACAATTCACATCCTCGATTTCAAGCATAAAGAGCTCATCTCGCTCGATGTCTCAGACTCTCCGTCCTAGTATGCGATAGGGCATGATAATTGATTGATGGCCAACTACACAATGCCTCTTAAAAAAACTTATATAGCTTGGCAGTTAGCGTGTTTTAGAATTCTTGTTTATTTTGTTTTCTGATTTCACGTGTTAGAAATTTAAAAATTTTCTAAAAGACATTTGCTACAAAGGAAAGAAAACTTGAAGATCAATTTATTGAATTTCAAAAGGGATACATAAGTGTAAGTTCTTTCCAGTTTCAAGTAATGTTGCAAAATGTTCTTAGAGCAACTCCAACAGTCTATGTATAATTCTAGCTAAATTTAGAGTTTTGAAGGTCTTAGGAAATAGAAAACTTCATAAACAGTGAGGTAAACCAAAAAACTCTCCAAATCTCTTAGACACTTCATATTCAAACGGTGGGGTTCACATCAGATATTTATCTGGAGATTTTTTTTTCTCTAGGTTGACTAAAATTTTTTAATCTACTAATTTTAGTAATGAGACTAAAAATAGATCCAAACACCCTCTCAATTTGACCGGTCATAATTGTTTGTTGAGTCGAGTTGAGTTTAACTTGTGTCCAATCCAACCGGCCGGTTATATTTTTTTATTGGTTATATTGTCCAGGATATGCTTCATCTTTATTTTAATATAAATGAGCAGCTCCTATACTTGATTTGAAAAAAAGAGAGAGAGAATAAGAAAAAATAGTTTTTTTCTTGCCCGTTGCCAGCAGTTACCTTTTTCTGCGGATTAGGAAGCAATCATGAAAATCAAACTGCATTTCGAAAATTTAATCGATTCCCGTGAAAGGATCCCTATTTCATTCGATACATAACTGCATTATTACTCCCCAAGAAGCGGAGAGAGAGATGGAGAGGACAGAGTTGTGGCAGCGGATAGAGGCGTTCCCTTTGGTGTCTGACGACGACGACGAGTTACCTCTGCTTCCGTTGAGGGCGAGGCTAGCAGCAGCCGAAGAGAATGACCGGAAGCGAGCAAGAACCTCCGCCGCGAAACCTGGACGCATCCAGAGCACCTCCGCCTCCGCTCCGCCAGTGCCGCCGCCGGGGAGCGCGGCGGCGGCCGGTGTCGTCGTCGTGGCGGTGGAGGACACCGACGCCCTCGACTGCGGCGTCTGCTACCTCCCGCTGAAACCCCCCATTTTCCAGGTAAAGCCCCCTACACGCGCGCGCACCTGTCAATGTTTGCGTCGTGCCGTATAGGTTGTAGTCTTGTAAGAACCCCAATCGATTGAATCCTGAATCCAGAATCACTGCATATATGTATCGTGTATATGTAGGAATAGGAACCCTGATCTATCGAATCCATATATCACTGCATATTCTCCTTGGTGCCCGGATCTGGCGGCATTCCGTGAACCCTAGGATGCCCGTTGAGTTGAGTAGTTGAGTACCAGCAGGCGCACATAATTTTAGCACTTCTTCTTCAAAAGGCAAAGACAAAGATTTTTACTCCAGGGCCACACTTACAGACGATTTGAGCACTTCTTTTTCAAGAGGCAAAGGTTTTTATTAATACTACAGGGCCACCCGCCACACAAAGAGCTTAAAGTCGATCTGAAAATCAGAGGACAAGAACTCTCTGATGAGTAAGAGTGACACAGAGAATTTGATCTTCTTGTTACATGGAACCTGTTTGCAGCAAAGCCTATTTTTGCTTGGTATGGTATAAATCGCAATTTACAACAACTAAGTGCAACCAGTTATCCACAGGCAAAAAAAAAAAAAAAACCCTTTATGTAGAAATAATTTTTTTTAAAGTAGAATGTTTATGCACGCAAGTGCAACAAATGCCTTAATTTGAAGATAGTCAAATTTGAGTAGCAGCTGTGAGCGCCTGTTGATCATGTTGAGTTTAGGATTCATACCAAGCTAGGTAGATAGGTTATATATACCATCGTTTGAGCTACACTCGGCAAAACTTGTTTTTTCTTTCTAAATTGACATCCTTTGCGCCATTAACGCAAGGCTCATATTGGTATTGTACTGACCAAATTATTACTCAACAACTATGTGTGCCAAAAATTCGGTTCCACAAATTTAGAACTTCGCTTAATTATCAGCTCTAATATCAACAAGAACAATTGCGCCTTCCTCTTCAATTAATGGTAGCAACACAAGTGCAGAACCAAAATAATTCCTTGTCACAAATAAAAAAAAGACTATTTATGCAATTAATCAGTAGCGAGGTGTTGAATACCTTTGTCTTGGAACCAACAAGCTAGTTGCATAATACAATGTTTATGTTGTGTAGGAGTTCATTATACAAAGTTTGTGCTGACCACTATTTTGAACTTTAAATCATATTTCCCATGTAAATAAAGCAGTGGAATTTAAAAAACTTTGTCTTGAGCTTTGTAAACTCATTCCCAATTTACTGAATTAATATACATTTTGCGCTCTGGCTCGGCATTCCAGTGGAAATTTGTAACTTCTATTTATTTTATATCTTAATCATCTCTTTCTAAACTAAATCCACCCACCAGCCTCTACCTTCACTGGAGTAAGCAGTATATATTCGCAGTATGCAGACATGCCACAATCACATAGTCATACATAGATCTGGAACTTTTACCCATACAGGATACTTGATATAGAGATAGTTTCCACAGAGATCTCCCACTGTAATATCAGTACCACGTTCTATAAGCATTGCACTTTTTGTCCTCAACAGCATATATGTGGTAGTGGAAGCAGTGTCTTGGCTTGACATATAGTTATTCAGCTAAATGATGGACATTCTAATAAAGAGGTCCATGAAGCACATACAATGTTGCATCTGCAATTTCATCTCTATCCAGATATCAAAATAATAAAAAGATAAACATCTCCTGCAGAAAACAAAAGGATATCTGAACAATCTTGTATATACAATTGGTTGATTTCCTGAGTAATTAATCCTGAACCAGTGTTGATGATTCATTCCTGCAGTGTGACATAGGGCATGTGGTGTGCTCGCTGTGCCGTGACAAGCTCAAGGACAACCGCAAGTGCCATGTGTGCCGTGGCGCCACTGGTGGCTTCCGCCGATGCCATGCCATGGAGCGCCTGGTGGACTCTGCCCGTGTTGCGTGTCCGAACGCAGCCTACGGCTGCACAGCCAGACCGGCCTACCACGATCAGCAGGGCCACCAGCAGCTGTGTCTTCACACGCCCTGCCAGTGTCCCGGTGAAGGCTGCAGCTTTGTCGGCTTGGTAGAGGCACTCTTGGACCACTTCGCTAGCATCCACAACTGGCCTTGCTCCACTAAGGTTAGGATCAATGAGATGTCCAACATCCGCCTCAAAGAGGGCTTCAACTTCATCCGCCTTGACGATGACCAAGGCACTGCCGCCACCAGGCAGTGCCTGTTTCTGCTGGACGTGAAGCACCAAGCACTGAGCCGTGCCATCTCTGTGCTCCTCATCCACCCTCTCGCCACTGTCAACGACCAACGACAGTGTTTGAAGAAAATGAAATGTGAGGTCATGTACTCACAAATCATTGCTGCAACTACCAGCCGTCTTCGCAGTGATCTTGTGACGGAGCATGAGCAGAAGTCCAAGTTCATAGTAACGTGCACCGATCTCTCCAATGGGCTTCCCAATCCTGATGAGCGATTCCAGTTTGTCGTGCCAAATTTCGTTCTTTCCTATGACGAGAAGGATGCTATCAACATTGGATTCCAGATTCAACTAGTACGTTGACTTGGTGCTTCTTGAGCCATGTAATTTTGCAATATCTTGAAAGCATCAATCTGGTCCCTAGTTGTTTGATGGGAGTTGAACCATGTCTTTCTAGCAGCCATCTGGTGGCATCAGAATTGTTGTCAAGGATCTTAACACATGTTGATTAAGTTGCTGCAGATGGTTAATTCATCTCATGTCCAGAACTGATGTTGTTTAATCTTCATGAGTTCTGCTTGTTATTCTTCATGAGTTCTGTTTGTTATTCTTCATGGCTAATCGGTGTACCGATATTGTTGTTCTTATTTTGCTGTAGGAATTTTTCTTTCAGTGCTCCATTATATGGTAGAAAAGAAAGGGAGGATGGCTCACTTGACCTTAATGCGTGCCATCTAGCTAGATTTTTCTTAACACTTGATTAAGCAAATGCTCCAGAAGATATTACAATGCATTATAGATCATTGCTACTTCAGGCAGGAGTCTCTGACAGGATCGCTTCTCCTACTGCCAGTCTGCCAGTGCTTCACTTGCAGTGAGTTTGTTTTTCATCCTTCAACTATCGATTGAGGCGGCTTAATTTTCTGTTAAATATAATGCTGTGTATACATCTCATGTGCAGGCTCCGCTCAGGGCCTCAAATGTGTAAAAGAGTTGGCTTCAGAATCGAATTCGAGATATTGCTGATGTTGAACTCAAAAGCTTTAACTTGATGGAAAAAAACATGAACAATTTATTTAGACTTACTCCAACTACTTCTGCTGAAATGTAGACGAATCCATCGAAGATGGATAGATCATGATGACCAATAAGGTAACGGTGCATCTTTAATCGGAGAAGAAGTTTATGCACGCAACCTCAGAGCTGCGACGCGGCGAGCGGGAGAAGAAAGCATGTGACACGAAGCTCTCCCTGAACACAAGGAACGTAGGCTTCTCCTCCGGTGAGAAAGAAATTTCCCCGAGCATCCTCGTCTCCTTGAGATCGTACAACCTATAGCAATCCTCATCGTCACCGAACATGGAGGAATAGCGGTTTTGAATCAGGATGGCGCCGCCGCCGACGGAGTGGAGCCTGACAGAACTTATTCCCCTGCGGCCAAAGCCAAAGAGCCGTGGCAGCGGCGCCGGCGCCGGCACCTCCACACGGCAGCGGAGCGTCCAGACCTCCGCCTCGTAGTCGCGCAAGTCCCAAATGGCAATCGACGTTGCGAAACAACCCTGAACGACCGCCGCGCTGAGCTCCCCGTCAATCTCCAGCAGCAGCGCACTCGCCCTCGTCGGCGGCCGGGACATGAGCCGGAACGTCTCGGAGGCCGTGTCGAACGCCAGCATCTTGTCCTTGCCGGCGGCGGTGGCGGCCACGGGGTGCGAGGCCGAGGCGAGCCAGTGGAGGATCCCGCGGCGAGCCACGGGCCGCGTCTCGTAATCCCAGTTCCAGCTCGAAGGAGGATGATCTCGCCTGAGCCGGCGAGGCACGGCGCCGGCGCCGGTCGAGAGGATGTAGTAGTAGCTCCTCCTCTTGTACCCGACGTGGCACAGGAGGCGGTACTCGCCGGAGGAGCCGTGCGAGTAGAAGCCGCGGGCGACGGTGTCGAGACCGCACGGGTCCGGAGGCAGCGCCGGCAGGTTGGTCCACTGCCTGGTGGCGGGGTTGCAGATGACGTAGAGCCCCGGGCGTTGGTGCAGCACGAGCAGGCCGTCGAGGGAGCAGCAGACCACGTAGAAGCTGAGGCCGTCACGTGAGGTCCTCCTGTCCCAGCATAGCTGGGTCTGGTCGAAGAGGTGCGAGCGCGCCGGCGACGCCGGCGGAGAGGGACACGGCGGTCACTGCCTTGATGTCGGATCGGGAGAGGATAGTGATCATCTTGAGCGAGCGGCGGGCGGAGATGCCGGCGAGGAAGGAGCGGTCGTTGGTGACGCGGCGCCACCTCCGGCAGACGGCGCGGCAGCAGAGCACGGACTTGTTGGGGAGGAGCACGAGGATCTCCATCAGGGTGTCGTCGCACAGCGCGTGGATGCCCTGGCCTCCATCACCCGACGTCGTCGCCGTCGACATCTCCGTCGACATCTTCGGTCCAAGATGTTGATGCCGGCGTGGCGGCGTGTCGGCTGGTTTCGTGTGTTTATACTACTACTATTGAAGATGACTCCCGATCCTATCCGTTGGCAAGTAAAATTCGGTCTTGGAGAAGATGGAAACGGGGAGCGCGAGTCCCGGTCGAATCAAACTTTGATTAAGTGCTCTCTTGGAATTCCTCAATTAATTGCCGGCCAAGCCGGCTGGTTAATTGCCGATCGCACACTACCGGATTCGCAGCCTTTGTCGAGAGCGAGATGCTCTCAGCAGAGGCACGTTTCCTCTCAGCAGAACCTTTGTCGAGAGAAAACTCTTGGCACAGTAGTACTCTCAACACCTTTGAGCCGGCAAAGAGCTCTGTGCCGAGAGCCACGGGCCCCCTCTCGGCAAAGATGTGCCGAGAGCCCCATATGGTCCTCGGCATAGACAATTTTCAAAAAAAAAATCCCAACCAGCCACAACAGCCCCCACCGGCTAGTCACTGCGGCCCCCACCGACTGGCCGCCGCCGCCGCCAGCACCACCACCGCCGCTGCCCACCACCTGCACCACCACCACCGCCGCCCTCCACCACCACCACTTGCACAACCACCGCCACCACCGCCCGCCTCCGCCACTTGCACCGCCACCAGAACCACCGCCGGATCTAGAAGTCGTAGGAGAGAGAGAGAGAGCACGGGAGGAGCTGCGCCGTCTCAGCTGCATACCGCGTCGGGTCTCAACTGCAGGTCGCGCCGTGTCGCGCCGTCCAGAATCGAGGGAGGACGAGGGAGTGAGGCGGGCGTCGGATCCGCCGCCACCGCGCCTCACCCGGCCGCTGCTCCTCGCCACGAGATGAAGGGCGCGCGGAGGGGGAGGGGGCGGCGCGGCTGTGCCGGCGGAGGGGAGGGGAGGAGACCGAGAGAGAGGAGGAAGGCGGGGTGGGGAATGGGAGGCGGCAGGCGTCGGTGGGAGGACGAGGAGGAGAGTTACAAGGCTAGGGTTCACTAGTGGGCCAACTGCTTTGATGGGCTGTTGCTCCTTTGCCGTGAACCCACCAGACTGACCCTCGGCAAAGAACCCTCTTTGTCGAGAGCTAGGCTCTCAGCACAGACAATTCTAATCAAAAATAATTATTAAAATATTAAACATACTTGAATTTTTTCAAAACATAACATGACACTAATTATATTATATATTACTTATAGAGAAGTTTTTGTAGTCAAACTCAAATTTGAATTTGTCTAAGACTACAAACCTAATACATTAGTATTCTTAGAAACTTCTCGTGAGATGTTCCGGTTTCTAAACAACGTACGTGTCCAAGTGTTCAAAACATTCTCAATTTTTTACCACAACCTCCACACATGATATAATGACCACTTGACAATTTTTGTGATTTTCAAACTTTATTTGAATTTTATATAATTTTAAAATCTTTCTACCTCACGATCTTCATCATGATTAGAGAACTAAATGCCGGAAATTTAGCTTCATTTCATGTACATGGTCCTAGAGATGTCTCATGAACATAAATATTATTTTTTCACCAACTTTACTCCGTGATTTCATGCACTTGTAGTTCATATCAGACGTATACATTTATACGAACAAATTAAAATTTTAAAGTTAATTTGTTGATGACAGCAATTTGATCTTACTAACTAGAACAAATAGATTTGCTCGGCCTCATATATTTTTGTTCGTCCAAGTGAATATTTGTTTCGTCTTAGTAAATATTACTTTTTATTTCTCTTTCTATTATTATACTTTTATAGGCTGAATAAAAATTTACCGGGCCGAACAAAAATTCACTTGAACCGAACAAAAATTTACCGGGGTGAACAAAAATTCACTTGGGCCGAACAAAACATATTCACTAGGGCCGAACAAAAATTCACTTGGGCCGAACAAAAAATTCACTTGGGACGAACAAATATTCACTAAAGCCGAACAAAAATTCACTTGGGCCCAAGAAAAATTCACTTGGGTCGAACAAAAAATCACTTGGGTCGAACAAAAATTCTCTTAGGACGAACAAATATTCAGTGAAGCCGAACAAAAATTTACTTAGGCCGAACAAAAATATACTGAGACCGAACAAAAATTCACTTGGGCCGAACAAAAAATCACTTGAGCCAAACTAAAATTCTCTTGGGACGAACAAATATTCACTGGGATCGAACAAAAATTTACTTAGGCCGAACAAAAATTCACTTAGGCCGAACAAAAATATACTGAGGCTGAACAAAAATTCACTAGGACGAATAAATATTCACTAGTGCAGAACAAAAATTTACTTGGGCTGAACAAATATACTGAGGCCGAACAAAAAATCACTTGAGCCGAACAAAAATTTACTGAGGCCAAACAAACATATTCACAAAGTCTAAATAAAAAATTCGCTCGAGTCAAACAGGAAAAATAAAAATATAAAAATGAATTTGTATATTTAATAAGACGGAACATAAATATATTGAAATCATAAATAAATAAATAAGTATAAAAAGAAAAGAAAGAAGAAATAAAAACAAAAAAATTAGAAAACAAAAATAGAAATAAGAAAAGACGAAATAAAAAATAAGCAAGAAAATAAAAAGATAAAAAAATAGAAAAGAAAAATGAAAATAAAAATAAAAGAATTAGAAAAATGAAAAATGAAAAAAATAAAATATGAATAAGAAAAAATAAGAAAAGAAGAAATAAAAAAGAAACAAGAAAACAAAAATAAAAAGGAAAAAAGTAAAAAAAGAATAGAATTGAAAAATAAAAAGAAACAAAAAAGTAGAAATAAAAAAGAAACAAGAAAATAAAAATAAAAAAGAAAATAGAAAGTAAAAGAAAAAATATATATAAAAATAGAAACATAAAAAAAAATAAAAACAAAAGAAATATAAATAAATAAATAAACAACCGCCCCACCATTCTCACGTGCGGTTGCCCCGCGGCTCCCGCGCCCAATCACGTGCCTGCTATGGATGGCGACGGTAAGCCGCCACGCAGCGATCGTCCGTCGACGAGGAGCTGGCAGTTCGGCGATAGCGGCGCCATCGGACGGCGCGTGCCCGGAGAACTCGGTTCTCGCATACGTTTCGACGGACGCCGCCGCCCTCGACTGCGGCGTCTTCTACCTTCCGTTGAAGCCTCTCATCTTCCAGCCAGGTACACACAGGGCTGCGTGTACGCCTACATGAATGATGAATCCATGCATGATGCATGCCTCTCTGATCCTCTACATGGTAGTAGTATATTCATTCAATATAATCCATGATGCATGCAGATGCAGTGCGAAGTGGGGCACGTGGTGTGCTCGCCGTGCCGCGACAAGCTCGCGGCCACCGGCAAGTGCCACGTGTGCGGCGCCGACACGTCGGCGGGGGGCGGCCACCGCTGGTGCCACGCCATGGAGCGCGTGGTGGAGTCCATGCGCGTCCCCTGCCCCAACGCGCGCGGCCTACGGCTGCACGGCCACGCCGGCCTACTGCGACAAGCAGAGCCACCTCCAGGAGGCCGGCGTGCCTCCACGCGCCCTGCCACTGCCCCGGCGAGGCCTGCGGCTTCGCCGGCACGATGGAGGCGCTCCTGGACCACCCAGGGTTTTTTATACCGCCCGGTATATTTATACCGCTACCCAGCGGTAACGGTATACCGGAGCGGTATAAATGGTATACCGCTTCTTACCGCTCAAATTCAAAATCCAAACCAAAATCGCTTATACAAACGGTAACCAGCGGTATACCGCGGTATAAAGTATTTATACCGCTGCGGTAAGGATTTATACCGCTCGGTAATGAATTAAAACCGGTGCAATGAAAAAGGGTCTCCGGCTTGAAAGAAATGAAAATTTTGGCATGATGTTGGCACAAAGTAGTGTTAAATACCACCCCCAATCAATAATTTATAGTTATGCATAGAAATACCACACCAAACACAATAATATTAGGCGTGCATAAGTGAGTTGATAGTTCAAATACAAATAATTCGATACAAGTCATACAACACAATAAAAGTTCAATGGTAGAAAGGAAAGACCCCCATTTGGGACGCAGAGTTGTACTCGGCGATGGACATGACATTCAAGCCTCTCACCCTAAGCAACTCAGCCTTGTACTGTTGCCAAGTTAGGCCCGTCCATGCCGAAGTTGTCTGCCATTCACTGACTAACATGTTGTAAAAATGGGGGTCTTCCCATTCATACACCCATGTCGTCTGTGCCTGCACGTTTATGTCAGGAATGGGATAAAAAGACCGCGACTGGGAGGTATCACTGTCGAATTGCGACGCTCCAACCGTTCTCCTTTGCGACTGCGGTGCTCCATGGTCGCGATCCTGAGTAGCATGTGTGAATTGAGTCTCCCCTACAGTCAACCATAGATCATAATTAGTACATATAGTTAGAAACATCATACATGTGTGTAAATGTACGTGTGTATACCTGTGAAACGAATTCCACCACCACCACCACCACCACCACCACCATCTCCATCACCATCACCATCACCATCACCATCACCGTCATCATCATCACCATCACCATCATCATCACCGTCATCTTCAGCTGAGCTGCTATCCCCAGACTCCTGGTACGGTGGACTACGCTGACCATCACCATCATCAGTGGAGGCGTCGCTGGTCACTGGGTTTTCTGGTGCCTTTGTCTTGCCTTTTTGACGCTTTGGCTCACCCTGCTTAGGCCCACTCTGGAACATCCTCTTCCCTATGTGACTGCTACCCACATATCTTCGTGCCCAATCACTAATGCAATCATCACCCGTAGCGGTTTGGAGATCTTTGGGGTCTATCTGATCCCTCACAAGCTGGGACGGGATAGGAATGTCACTGTCTTCATCCTCCTCATCAAGAACCGACTCCCGGTTTGATCTACCATATTCCATCCATTCCCGCACCGGATTTTTCTCATCATAGAAGTTAAGTTGGCCAAGATGCTCAATAATATCACCTTCATCATCATCACGCCGATTAGAGACATCCTCAAGTCGCAGCCGAAGGTTGTAGTTGACATAGACAAGCTTGTTAAGTTTCTTGTGTGTCAACCGGTTGCGAACCTTTGTATGGAGCAACGCAAAAGTACTCCAGTTACGCTCACATCCACTTGAGGAAACACACTATGAAACAAGCCGCAATGCAAGGCGCTGCAGCTGTGGAGTGGATCCACCGAACATCATCCACCAGGCCGCTGCATGTGCAACCGATTGTGTAAGCAATATATTCGAGTAGCGGAGAGAATAAGGTGTCTTTGGGAAGAACTCTTACATGGTGTTGTCTTCGGGTCCGTCGCCATTCGCTGTGCCATTTCCGATCCATACTCGCCATGCTTCATGCGAAACACTTCAGCCTCCTGCAATGCTTGCACGACGGACTCGACATCCGTCATGCACTCAAATGCATCCTTGAGCATTCGATACATCTCAGGAGTTGGATCCATCGTATATGAAAGAGCAGGATTGAGGACACCAGCTGCAAAATATGAATGACTTGAAATAAGCATAAGTTGAGAAAGCATAAGTATTGCACTTGAAATAAGCATAAGTATTACCTGCACCAACATACGTCTCAACGTACACATCACGAATCCGCCTGTCAAGAATCTGCCGATACTCATTCCACGTCGACACATTTTGTCCAAAGAAAGACTCCATTGCATGTTTGCACAACTGGTATTGGTATACAACCTCACACAAGTTTGGCTTCTTCTCCCGATCAGCAAAGCGAAGCAACTTGTATACTGGTTGCACTGTGTCAATGATGTACTTCAATCCGTCCCACCACTCCATATTAGACAACCTAGCATGAGCAAATCGACCTTCCTCGGTATGCGCCCACTTACTGTTTTGGAATTCAGGAGATGCCATCCACTGCATGAATCCCTGGCGTTTCCGATATATGCTATCCAAAAACATGTAGTTGGTCCCAAATCGAGTGGCATTCCACTTAACCAACTCCCCACCGATAGCCTTTCTCATCATTGCATTCAACTGACCATGGTTGTGCAACCAAGCTGAAATTCCCTTGCATGTCGAGATCGTACCTGCATGTTCCGGCCTTTCACCGATATCCTTCAACATCAAATTGACGGTGTGTGCTAGACAAGGTGTCCAAGTAATGTGTGCAAACTCCCGTCCAAGTGCCTTGCATGCTTTCTTATAGTTAGACCCGTTGTCTGTAACTATATGCACGATATGCTCCGCGCCGATCTCCTTCACCACCTTACGAATCTCCTGCAAAAAATAAGTACAACATTTAGTTACCTCCCAAAACATCCTCAAAGTTGGATTGTGAATGGCACAGGTTTAGGGGTTACCGTCTTGAGATAGTCAGAATCCTGAGATTTTCCAGTTGCATCAATAGACTTGTGAAACCACGTGACCCCATTGCAATATATCAAAAAATTGATGACACTCATCCGCGTCGGGCCAGTCCAAGAATCACACATCAACGTCACGCCAAAGATGGGTCAATCATTCTGAAACTTTGCGTACCGATCTTTCAAGTCTTTCTCGTTCATATCAAGGTACTTGCCATCAATATCCCGTCCAGTGGGGGATGCAATTCCTTCACCTGCAACCATACAAAAAACATGAGAACAGATACACAAACACAAGGCGAAGGAAAACTTTCGTGAACATAAAATGAAAGAAAACTCACCCCACTTCTGTGTCTCTCTAACAGCACTAACAAAGTAAGGACTATCCGCCTGTCTCCCAGGTACTCCCGCAGTATGGAAGAATTTGGACCAAGCTTTCCCAATAGATTCCCTTGCATTCTTACCCTTCTGCGTCCAGGACCCTGTATCAATCTTTGTTTGCGTCATTCCTCTTCTTCCACCGGCAGCCAAGTTATAGTCTTCCACCACCACAGGAGTGTCCATTCGCGAACCAGCTCTTCTAAGCATCCTCTGGAAGGGATTCAACCCCGCCGAACCACTACCCCCTCCACGCTCATAAGTACCTCCTCTCCCTTCCACCCCCTGTCGGAACTCTGCTTCTGCTCTCGACAGGTTAATTGCATCCTGGATCTGAGCCTCCTCATCATATCCACCAGCGGGATTGTTTCCCGCTGCTGCTGCCGCCTCCCGTGCCACCCTCTCTCGAGCCCGGTCAGTAGTTACCTTCTTAGTCCTCTCAATATCCCGCTGAAAGTACTCCCGCACAGGTGGTGGCACCCTGCTGCAATGGAGCACCGATGATCCGCGCGCGGCCAAATGTTGTTTGAATCTAGTAGAACCACCACCACTTTTCTGCATACCACAATAGTTGCATCGCCATCCGGGAGCTAGATTGTCACCATGTTCCCATACGAGATCTTTAGGTCTGCCTGACATTGTCTACCTGCATAAATGCCAACATAAACAAAAGACTTACTTAATCGTATACCTAAAGAAAATGTACCTAAATCTGAAACAAATCCTAACTAAAATTGGATCCTACCACAAATCCTACATTCCTACCACAAATTATCCTACCTAAGGCAACAATTCTATTTCTACCTAAAGCAACAATTCTATTTCTACCTCTACCTCACATCCTAAATTCCTACCTAAAATCCTAAACCAAAATAAACCTAAATCCTAACACAAATCCTAAATCCTAACACAAATCCTAAAGCCTAAAGCTACACAAATGAAAAAAAAATTTCATACCTGTCCGCGGTATACCGCGGCGAGGCCGGCGGTATACCGCAACTCCCGCGCGGTTAGCCGCCCCGGCCGAGCGGGAGCGGGCGGATCCGGCCGCGGGGCGGCTAACCGCTGCTACCGCGCGGTATACCGCGCTCTGGCCGCGGTATACCGCCGGCAGCGGCGCGGACGGCGGCTCGCGACGGCGGAACGAGCTGGAGAGGCTGCGGACTGAGGAGAGGGGTTCGAATGGAGTCACGGGGTGTCGCGGTTGGGATGCTTCTAGGTCATCCAGGTTATTTGGGCTTCATGGGCCTTAATGGGCCGGCCCATGATTTTTCTTTTTCTTTTTTTTACAACTTCTAAACCTCGAAATAAATACCAAATGCACTCAAATTTGAAAACTTTCAACACCATCAGACTCTACAAATCATGAACTATTTTTTGGAGATTTTTATTGATTTTTTCATTTTTTTGAATTCAAATTCAAATTTGAAATTTGGCACCGGTTGCTACCGCTCGGTACCGTTACCGTACCCCAGCGGTAGCAGCGGTATACCGCGCGGTAAGAAACGGTAAAAAAAACCCTGGGACCACCTCGACGCCGCCCATGGCTGGCGGCCGCGTTCCGCCAAGGTCAGGCACGACGAGGTGTCCTACGTCGAACTTAACGATGGGTTCAACTTCTTCATCCTCGACGACGACAAGCAAGGCGCAACAACCGCCGCGCCTCAACACGCAACAACAACAACAAGCAGTTCCTAGTTCTGCTGGACGTGGCGAGCCAACCACTGAGCTGCGCCATCTCCGTGCCTCATCCACCCGCACGCGCCTCATCCACCCGCACGCAGCCAGGGACGACCATCGCCCGTGCTCCATCAAGAGAGCGATCGAGATGCGAGCTCACGTACTCTTTTTTTTTTAACGAACGGGCACAACGTACCTATTTCATTGATATAGAAGAAAAGAACAAACCGGGATCCGGCTAGGAAACAAAAGGCACCAATTTACAAATTTACAACTAATTACACGTGCGCTGTCAGGGCCGCCAGTTGCTTCGCTCCCGCCACAATTCAGGAAGAGGCTTCACTCTTTATCTTTGCAAAGACAGTCAGGACTGATGACTCGGCTCGGTTGAAAATTCTGGCGTTCCTCTCTAGCCAAATCTCCCATAAGACGAGTAGGAGAAGGGAGCGTGTGCCGTGACGGTTGATGTCAGGTGCTTCTGTTAAGTTGCTCCACCACTGCAGGACGGAGTCGCTGACAGTCCAGTCGCTCGGGTGTAAATGTCGGCAGCCCACCCACTCGGCCACAAGGGTCCACACCCTCCTCGAAAAGCGGCAGGAGGAGACTAGGTGGTGTGCCGTTTCCATTGTCGTTCGACACAGTGGGCAGGTTGGGCTGTGGTCTCAATTCCGACGCGCCAATCTGTCAGAAGTCCAGACCCTGTTTTGGAAAACGAGCCACGCGAAGAATTTACCTTTCGGGGGTGCCCACGTTTTCCAAATCGTGGCGAGCTTTGGTGTTCTGATGCAGCCAGTGAACTGGGCCGAGCTCACGTACTCAATGTCACGATGTTAGGACGGAGGCCGCCCTTCTTTGATCCTTTTGCGATCGTTCGGCTTAGTCGTGATCTGTTGTTAGATCATGACCACAAGACTGCGATCCTGATATCATGCACGGATCTCTCTGATGGGCTGCCCGACCCTGACAAGCGGTTCCAGTTCATTTCTCACAAACAAGGAGAAGAGGGATACCGCTATCAACATTGGTTTTAAACTCCATGTTCGTTGAGCCGCGCCGTGCATGAGAATGTAACAGTGCCTTCTCTTTTCTTCAATCCAAATCATCTAGTAGTAATTGCCCTGTTTTTGATGGGAGTTGAACACTTGAACCATGTATGGACGTCGAGCAGTCGTCACTTCCGTATCTATCTCAGCATGCTGTCGATCATTGTTGAATCTTGTGTCATCATTTTCCTCTTAATGAAATACGTGCTAAGGCACGGTCGCGAAAAAAAATATATAACAGTGCAAAGATGGACAATTCGTTTATACTTCATCATTTTTTAAATATAACAGTGCATCTAATCGAAGAACTTTATGTATGCAATGCGAGGCGGTGAGTGGAAGAAGGCGTGCGACACCAGGCTCTCCCTAAACACAAGGAGAGACTCATCCTCGGGTGAGAAAGGAATTCCCTGGAGCATCCTCTTATCCTTGACAAGCCATACCCTAGCCAAATTGAACCTGGAGCAGCAGCGGTTTGCAACCAGGATTGTGCCGCCGCCGACCGAGTGAAACCTGATCGAACTTACTCCAGTGATGATGTCAATGCCAAGAAAAAGTCGTGAAAGCGGCAACTTCACGCGGTAGCGCAGCGTCCAGATCTCCGCGTCGTAGTCCAGCAAGTCCCAAACGGCCAGCGACGTCACGCCCTGCACGGCCGCCACGATGAGCTCCCCGTCAAGCTCCAGCAGCGCCCTCGCCGTCGTCGACTCGCCAGCTCCCTCCGGGGGCCGGGCCATCAGCCGGAACGTCTCGGAGGCCGTGTCGAACGCCAGCATCTTGTTCTTGCCGGTGGCGGTGGCGGCCTCGGGGTGCGAGGCGAGCCAGTGGAGGATCCCGCGGCGCGCCACGGGGGCGTCGTACTTAGAGCTGCTCGGAGGAGGTGCTCGCCCGAGCCGGCGAGGAAGGGCGCCGCCGGCCGGGAGGACGTAATAGTAGCGTTTCCTCCTGTACTCGACGTGGCAGAGGAGGCGGTACTCGCCGGAGGAGGCGTGCGAGTAGAAGCCGCACGCGATCGCGCGGAAGCGGCGCGGCTCCTGACGCAGCGCCGGCAGGTTGGTCCCCTGCCTGGTGACGGGATTGCAGACGACGAAGAGCCCCGGGCGTTGGGACTTGGGACAGCACGTCGAAGCAGCTGTTGTTGCGGCGGTGGATCCCGCCCTCGCATAGCTGCCTCCGGTCGAAGAGTTGCGAGCAGCTGCTCTCCACGGGCGACGTCATCAGGTCGTCGACGGAGAGGGACACGGCGCTCACCGTCTTGGTGCCAGATAAGGTGATCATCTTGAGCGGGCGGGGGGCGGAGAGGCCGGCGAGGAACGAGCGGTCGGTGGTGACGCGGCGCCACCTCCGGCAGACGGCGCGGCAGCAGAAGCACAGACTTGTTGGGGAGGAGCACGAGGATCTCCATCAGGGTGTCATCGCACAGCGCGTGGATGCCCCGGTCTCCATCCGACGTCGCCGTCGTCTCCGTCGCCGTCCAAGAAGTTGCTGCGGCGTGTCGGCTCGTTTCGTGTTTTATACTACTGGTGATGACTCCCGATCCTATCCGTTGGCAAGCAAAGTTCGGTCTTGGAGAAGAAGGAAAGGTGGAGAGCGAGGCCCGGTCGAATGAAACTTTGCCTCACGCAGATTATTCCAGCAGCGTTTATTCGAGAGGAAGAAATGAGGAGAAGATCAAGCAGGCACAACAAATTTTGTTACACTAGCAACTATGTTCGTACGTTGTAAGGAGAGAAAATATTTCCTCGCCTCGTAATTGTTGATGTCGGTCGTGCTGTCACACCACGGCCCTTTGCAACTTTTTGGCCTCACCGTCATCCAGGGACGGAGCCATGAAAATTTTTAGGAGGAGCTGAACTAAAGCGGCCTGCGCGCCCACCGGCGCCCGCCTCTGTTGCTATGTGCCTCTGTCTGTTGACTACCGGAGGCAGACCCGGAGGCCGGAGCTGGAGTACCGTGGCGCCGCGCTTAGGGCGCTATGGGACCGGTCGACCGGAGTAGGACCGGAGTCGGGGTCGCCGGGTCGGGGCCTCGCCGCCTCGGTGGAAATTGGGAGAGAGAGACGAGAGAGTATTGGGGGTGACGGGAGACGACTGACGGCGCAACGATAGGAGGCGACGGGGGATAGTTTTTTTTTATGTTGTTGGGCTTTGGACTTTGATTGGAAAATGTTGGTTGGTTGGCCTAATAAACCGAAATACATCTTTTTCTATATCTAGTATAATCTCAGCTCCTCTTACAGTTTTACTTAAGGCCCTGTTTAGTTGGGTGAAATTTTGGTGAAATAGGTGAAATTTTTTGTATTAGGTTGTGTGCACAGAGAGAAAAAATAGATAAATTTTTGGTGAAATGGGTAAAATTTTTGGAATCTTGGGGAATTAAACAGGACCTTATACGCACATGGCAAAAAATTTGAAAGACTCCAACAGGACTCCACGTACCGGCGACCGGTAGGGGGGGCTCGAGCCCCTCCCGCCCCCCAGTTGCCTCTGTCGCTGCCGTCATCTCCGTTGCGCCCGTGCCATCCCAATCTTGCTCACGGTCATTCGTGCCTCTCAAAGATCACCTTCGTATGTCAGCAAGATTTTTTTTACTCTACACCAGCTTCTCTCGCACTTGTGCTATTCTATACTCCAACAACCATATTCATTTAAAAATTCATTCAAATGACTTATATTTGATTTGGGGACTAATTTGAAATGAAATCATTTTTCAGGGACCAAATTGCAAAATCAATACAATTTCTATTTAGTTATGTCCTTATTATCTGCCAAATAAAACTCTTTACAATTTCTATCTTTAATAAGAATCACCTTGTAAAAAGTCAAAGATATTTTTGAGACTGCCGTGAGCCCGTGACCCTTTCGTCTTCAATCCCGTTGACTTGTATCGATCTCTCTCTCGTCAATCCCAGGCCGGCGGAGGAGCAGCTGAGGAGGGGCAGTGGTGGCGCTCGACGCCTCCCTCCTGAGCTGCGGGGCAGCTAGCGCGCCCATCGGATGGAAATATGAAAATAAAATCTGAATTATCTGATATCCGTGTTCATTAAAATATAAATATAGATATTCGTATTTGTATTCGAATTCAAATATGGTAGTAAAGTGGATACATCCAAATTCGTTTTTGTCGATTTTTTCTCTATCCGATCCCATCTGTATTTGACAATGTTCGGCACTATCCGTATTCGACTATATAAAACTGTAAATTATCTCTCTAACTAATGCAAATTATGTTCAATATAATACTAATAATGATAGTGTATAATTGAAAAAAATATATCCATAAGTAATGATTATGACACTAATTTTAATATTAAAAATATTGCATCCATAAAACAATTTAAAAGTTATATTTAAATTTAATGACCAATAGCATTAATTTTAATATGAAGTTTAATTTTAATTACTCTAGTTTATTTATGTATTGATCAAAATATTTTTATAGATGATTTCACCCAATGCATAAGAAATTATGAAATCATATCTACTCTTCTCCCAATGCATAAGAAACCATGAAATCACCATCGGGGAGAAACCACTAGTTTCTAGGAGATTTATGTCAGATTTCTATTAGAGGAAAAAGATAGAGTTGGGAGAGATAAAGAAAATGCAATTATTACTCGAATACACCTCTATTGTGGAAGATAATTTCTATAGATGATTTCTTGTGCTATCGAAATCATGTCAGTGTCTTCCATTGGGACTGCCCTAACACCTTCTATGCAAGTTTCATTAGATTTCATGGGACTTGATAATTATGTCATGTGAGTTTCATGGGGATGAAACTCTGATCACCTCTCTCATCATAATTAGAATGCTAAGTCATCAAAACTGCTTATGTGGCATAAAATTTAATACCCATGAAACCTACCATGAGTGTTGTGTTGTGGCACGATCTCATATCAATGAGGCAATGCCCTACTGCAGTTGTGGGATGCAATGAACTACTACCACACAAAGAATGGATTTCTATGACCTACTCTAAATATTGTACTCTACACAAAGACTTATGTTCAACCCTGCACCATTGGGTCAACCAAGGTAGTCAAAATTCAAAAACTAAATCTATACTCCACAGCACTTTTTCTGGCAATATGGATTTCCAGAAAGTATCTTACTATTACTAAGGTCCCGTTTAGTTTGTAAGGTGAAACTTTTGGGTCCTCTTTCAAGGTTTATTAGGAGTTTTGAACGTAGACTAGTTATAAAAATAATTATACGAATGGACCGGAAATTGCGAGACGAATCCATTAAGTCTAATTAATCCATCATCAGAGATTGGTTACTGTAGCACAATGTTGTCTAATCATGACATAATTAGTCTCGTTAGATTCGTCTTGAAAATTAAGGTAGGGGTTGTGGAATGTGTTTTGTCATTAATCTACATTTAATACTCTTAATTAGTGTCTGGAGATTGATGTGACAGATAGTTGGTGAAATTTTGGTGAACTAAACAGAGCCTAATCGAAGACTCCTTCAGAAGCCTCCAGATGAAGCCACCTAGGATCCTATGTGAACACTCTAGAAAAATAGAGAAATCTTAAAAATTCTGACAAAAAAGTAAAACATATAGACATCAATCGGTTGGCTCAAATCATCATAGCCATTGGTTCTGTTATATTTTCTAAAAATTACTCATCATACCATTATGAAAATAGCTTAAAATAACCTCTAAACTATATATAAATTACCCACCTCTACCATTATAAAAACAATTCAAAATAATCCCCTAAAGTTGCAACTAAATTACCTACAACTAATACTTAAAAATAACTTAAATTAACCCCTTAAATTTGCATCTATTATTACTGTTAGAGTATAAATATGGATGAAAATGTTGTAGAGTAAATCCTAACTAAAATATATCAATGGGATTTAGATAATAAGTATATATCCATATAAATAATGTGTTCGAATATTTAACAAATGATAGGTAGCTTAAGATAATAATTTTATAGCCATGTAGCCTCATTTTTTTTTTCAATGGGAGACTCTTCCATTACTTACTAGACATGCTAGAAAAACAATACAAATCCTCACAAAAATCTAATGGTTAAGACTTCTCAAAATAATAACCCCGTGCACAGCACAGGTTGGTGGGCTAGTTTGATAAATGCAAACCAGAAACATTTTTGCATGGATTAGGAACATACTACCTCCCCTTCTGGGTCAAATTGCGGTAAGTTGATGATGATACATGGAGCTTCTGAACATGGTTTGCCGTACTTTGAAGATGGTGGATCTACATTTCTTCACTTCACATGGATTTACGAATTGGTTTTTGATGTTTGATAATTGCTTTTATGCTACAACTTGTAATAAGTGGGGACCTATATTTCCAATTTTGTGGAAGCCGGAATATATTATAAAAATAAAACTGAATAATCGATATAACACACATTAGTAATCGGGAAGGACAATGGGGAAATGATGACTCAAAATCTTCGACAATGACAGAATATTTGTTAACAATTTAAGGGAAGGTATAGTAGCCCCCTCCCTGCCACTCGACATACATACATGATCAAACTCCCATCAAACAGGCAATAACTAAATGATTTTTGAATCAGGCGTATATAGAACGGTATTGGACACGAGGAACTGGAACAGGTTTATCAGGAGCTAGCTAGCACTTTAAATTTGAATCCAACCTTTGATAGCGGTCTCCTTGTCCTTGTATGCAAGAACGGTATTGGGCACGAGGAACTGGAACCGGTTGTCAGGGTCGGGTAGCCCATTGGAGAGATCGGTGCATGATACCAAGATCTTAGACTTCTGGTCATGGTCTAACACCTGATCCCTACGAGCGCAAGTAATATATCCAGAGCGCCCTAAAGATCGTGAGCGTGAGTACGTGAGCTCGCATCTCGCTCTTTTGAAGCACGGGTGGTGGTTATCACCGCTAGCTGCCGCGTGAGGGTGGATGAGGAGCACGGAGATGTCGCAGCTCAGCGGCTGGCGCGCCACGTCCAGCAGAAGCAGGAACTGCCTGCTGATGGTTGCGGCGGCAGTGGCCGCGGTGGCGGCTGTTGTTGTTTCGAGAATGAAGAAGTTGAAGCCATCATTGAGTTGGACGTAGGTCATCTCGTCGTTACTGACTGTGAGAAATGCGTACCCCTGGGTCCCCACCGACCAGGCTCACGGCCGTCCCAGACAAGTAGGTCCGGCCTACCAGAAGACCCGCCGACCTGTCAGTGGGCTCAACCGACCTAGTTGGCAGCCCACACGACCTCCTGAAGACCTTCCAGAAGATTCCCCCGACGACCTAATTCAACACGACCTCAAGACTTGGCGTACAAGACAAGACATCGGTGGATTTCGACCAAAGCAGATCGACGGATAATGGCAAGTGTTGTCAGCTAGATTTAGGTCTCCTGGTCGCATCCGACCTGGAGTCTGGGAACCGACCTTGCCCAATGGCCAATATAAGGCGGACAGGGCGACCCCTTGTATCAATACGTAATCCTCAAGCAATCTATACCAACAACTGGACGTAGGGTTTTACTCTCCGGATGCCCGAACCAGTATAAACTCGCCGTATTCTCTGTGTTCCGTGTGCTCTTGCACAACCTTCAAGTTCTTAGCCTTAGATTCCACCCCGCCGAACAACTAAACCACAGGGATTAACACCCCCGTGGGCTGTCTAGATCTCACCATCTGACAGTTGGCGCGCCAGGTAGGGGCGAATCAAGGTTCTTCGTGCAACTCGATGGCTTCGACCAACGGCGTCATCTTCCCGGAGAGCATGGCGGACATCCTCGCCAATCCCGTCGACATCTGCTTCGGCTCTATGCCGGCGAAACCCACCGCTCCAGCCGCCTGCCTCGTCATCGAGAGCAACGCGGTCACCTCCGACCAACAGATCGGGACAGATCCGTTGACGGAATCCCACCCACCCACTCCTAGCGACCTGATCGCGGGGATTGATCGTGTTGAAGGCATACTCTCCGACACGATCAAAATCTGCGAACGCGTCAAACGCCCTCGCAGGACCTCATCATCATCCAGCATGCCTCTTGGCTTGCGGAACGCAGCTCACATAGCATCCCGCTACATGAAACGCAAGATCCAGAACGAATCTGGACCCAAGATACCAGATCGTAGAAACCGCAGGAGTCACCTCGACGAACCTTGCCCTATCCACGAGAATCCCAAACACACGGCTCGCCAGTGCCGTGTCCTCAAGAAGCTTCGACGACCTCTTATTGCGGCCCATCGCCGCCAGATGAACCGGGAGCCGTCTCCGGACCGCCTCGCGTTCCAGATCGCCCGCACAACTATCTCCCCGAACTATCCGGGAGAAGAGCTCGAGACCCTAGATCGTGAGGTCTTAGTCGTCTCTGCGGATGTACCACCTCAGGATGGAGAAATAGATGAACAGCGCGTGGAGCGCGAGAACGCCAACGCCGACAGAGCTGCACGTCGTCAACAAGAAATCGAAGCAGTCGCAGCTAATGTGGGACAAGGCGCCGGCGACCAACCCGGAGGCAACGTCGGAGCGCAAGCACCCGCGGCTCCAGCAGCTCCTCAACAACGCAACGAGCCTCGACGGAACCGCCTACGTGCCAGAGATCTCCTCAGGGACTTTGAGCAAGATGGCCTTGAAGTCTACAACTCTCCTCAAACCAACCTGGGAGCCGCTCTTGCTGCACTAAATCAGCTTGAGGACACTCCTGCGATACGGCGTCTCCAAGCAAATGTCCGCGTCGCTGCCGCTCAGATTGAAGAACGGGGCCCAGGGTACAGCAGATCGGCTGCAAGCTCCTACTCCAGGAGTAGGTCGGACAACCCTCGGCAACGACGTCGCTCCAACGCCAACGCTCCTCTTCAGCCGGTGCCTGAAGAAGGAGGCGGTGAAAACGAAGTGGTACAACCGGTCAACCCTGCTGCCAACGCTGCAGCTAATGCTCCAGCCAATGCCGTCGCCAACAATGCAGCTAATGCTGCCGGCGCCCAAGCAAATGCCGCTGCAAACCCAAGGCAAAACGCAGGAGCCCAACCTCCACCGGTGCAAGCTAACCACACTGAAGGTAGCCAGCGTCGACGGATACGAGATGTAGTGGAGATAGCACGTCGTGCTAACTATGACCGCGTCAATGGGGTCCCCGATCCCCTCAACGCCAACAATCCAATCCAAGCAACAGAGCTGCGGAACATGCATGACCAAGAACTTCTACGACGCGCCCAGTACGACCAAGACAACGGCCCTCCCGATGACCTCTACGTCACCCCGACGGCCTACGCCCCGTCAGCAAGCCCGGGTGCGGTCAACAACTTCCCTGCGTTCTCACGACGTCTTCGGACGATCAGATACCCCAAAGACTTCAAGCCAGCTATTGAGAAATACGACGGCCGCTCCGACCCAAGTATATGGCTCAAGATGTACAGCATCCCAGCACGTGCTTCTGGAGGCAACGAAGACCACATGGCGGGATACTTCCCCCTTGTGATGGGTAAAACGCCACTCCTGTGGCTCGACAACCTCCCAGCAGAGTGCATCACCTCTTGGGCAACGTTGTCTCGGCTCTTCACGACCAACTACCAGGCGACCTACAACCGACCTGGTAACACTCATCACCTCGCCAGAGTGCGGATGAGACGCGACGAAACTCTTCGGGAGTACACCAACCGCTACTTCGAGAACCGCAACACCCTCGCGGGTGTCAAGGACGAGGACGTCATCGCCTACTACAAGAAGGGAGTCACCAACATCAAGCTCTTCGAGAAGATCCATGAAGCTGACGCTCACACCATCGTCGACCTCATGGCTTACGTCGACAATCTAGTCGACACTCAAGACGCGGTGATACACGACTTCAATGGAGAGGATCACGATGATGGAGGAAATAGGTCGCGCAAGCGATCTGGCGAAGCTTACATGGCAGATCCACCAAGACCTTCCACCTTCCTCGAGGGTGACTTCAACATGGTCATGGACGACCAATGTCAGTTCCATCGCGACGCCAAACACACCATGAGGGAGTGCGAGCAGCTGAAGCGTGTCCTTGGGGTACCCTCCGAATCCAAGAAGGCCAAAAGCGACAACAATGATGACCAGAACGGTGACCGGCGTTTCGACAACTGTAACCGTCGACCTGATCGACGTGATTACCGTGACCGCAGACCCTACCGTTGCAACGACGACAGGGATCGACGTGATTATCACCGCGACTACCGCCGCAATGACAGACGCGACGACTACCGTCGCAACGATCGTCACGACGACAACCGCAACGACAGGCGTGACGACCGAAGGGGTGATCTCCGTGATGACCAGCGCAATGACCGCCGAGATGATCGGCGTGATGATCGACGTCGCCAGGACGACCACAACCGCAACGACAACAACCGCAAGGAGCGCTCTCCACCACCACCACCTAAAGGGGGCAACCCTAATGGTGCGTTTCAATCAGCCAACCGAGAAATCAACTTCATCGTCGGTGGTCGCCAAGCGACCAAAAGCAACAGGCAGCTCCGATCGAACGCAAGGGAGATCGGGCACGTCAACACTGAAACTCCACAACCTCTACGTTGGTCGGAGTTCCCAATCACTTTCTCCAGGAAAGATCATTGGGTCCACATACCTGACCCCGGGACCTACCCGCTGGTCGTTAATCCCATAGTCGACGGGGCGTTCCTGCCTAAGACCCTCATTGATGGTGACAGCAGTCTGAACATCATCTTCACAGAGACGCTCAGAAAGATGAACTTCGACTTCAACAAGATGACCGCCTGCGACGAACCCTTTTATGGGGTTGTACCTGGCAAGGCTGCATACCCCATAGGTCGTGTATGCTTGCCGGTTACCTTCGGCACAAAGGAGAACTTCCGCACGGAGTACTTAACGTTTGAGGTCGCGGACTTCCGCTCCTCCTACCATGCCATCCTCGGCCGACCTATGCTGGCCAAATTCATGGCCATACCTCATCACACCTACCTCATCATGAAGATGCCGGCACCAAACGGAATCCTTTCCGTCCTCGGGGACATCATGGTCTCCTACAACTGCGAGAGCGCCACCGTCGAGCTCTCCAAAGACTCCGCGGTCAAAGCTGCAGCAACGGTCATGGTCGCCCAGGCAGCCAAGATCGACCAAACCACTCTGGAGGTGCCAGAGCAGAAGCGCACAAGCACAGCTTTGGACCCAAGTCCAGCCGTAAAGAAGGTTTGCCTCGGCCTGCCCGACGCATCCAAGGAAGTCGTCATCGGGGCCAACCTCGACCCCAAATAGGAACTCGCGCTCACCAGTTTCCTCAGGGACAACGCTGACATCTTCGCATGGAGCCCATCCGACATGCCCGGTGTCCCCAGGAGGCTGGCTGAGTACGCACTTGAAGTAAACAAGACTGCATGACCTATCAAGCAAAAGCTCCGGCGATTTGCAAAAGATAGAAAGCAGGCAATAGAAGTAGAAGTCTGTAAGCTCTTAGCTGCAGGATTTATCAGAGAGTGTAAACACCCGGTTTGGCTCGCAAACCCGGTCCTTGTACCAAAGAAAACTGGTGGATTAAGGATGTGTATCGATTACACCGATCTCAACAAGCACTGCCCGAAAGATCCCTTCCCTCTTCCTCGCATTGACCAGGTCGTGGACTCCACGGCTGGTAGCGTTCTACTCTGCTTCCTCGACTGCTACTCGGGATATCACCAGATAGCCCTGCACCCCGATGACGAAGACAAAACAGCGTTCATAACGCCCCATGGCATCTACTGCTACAAGGTCATGACTTTTGGCCTAAAAAACGCTGGAACAACATATCAAAAGGCAATTCAGAAGTGCCTGAAGTCGCAGATCGGGAAGAACGTCGAAGCCTACGTAGACGATGTGGTCGTCAAGACCACCGAGGAAGATCAGCTCATCGCCGACCTCACCGAAACCTTCGCCAATCTACGGGAGTTCCAATGGAAGCTCAACCCGACTAAGTGTGTCTTCGGTGTACCCTCCGGATTGCTCCTGGGCTTCATGGTCGGGCATCGAGGCATTGAAGCCAACCCTGCGAAGGTCGACGCTATACGCAACATGGCCAAGCCATCTAGCAAGAAAGACGTTATGAAGCTTACAGGGATGATGACGGCTCTAGGTCGTTTCATCAGCAAGCTCGGCGAGAAAGGCTTACCCTTCTTCAAGCTATTGAAGAAGGCAGACAAGTTCGTGTGGGACGACGAGGCACAAAAGGCGTTTGAAGCTCTCAAGGAATCCTTGACGACACCACCAGTTATGACACCACCAGTTCCGGGCGAAACACTCCTCCTTTACATCTCTGCCACCACTAATGTGGTCAGCACAGTTCTCGTCGCTGAACGAGAAGAAGAAGGGCAGGCCTATCCTGTTCAACGACCTGTGTATTACGTGAGCGAGGTCCTGGATGACGCTAAGACACGTTACTCACAACCTCAGAAGTTGCTCTACGCACTCCTGATTACGTCGAGAAAGCTTCGTCATTACTTCCAAGCCCACAAGATCACGGTCCCATCGTCGTTTCCACTAGGAGAAATCATCTGCAACCGTGACGCCAACGACCGCATCATCAAATGGTCGGTCGAGCTTGGAGAGTTTGACATCGAGTTTTGCCCTCGGCAAGCAATCAAGTCACAGATCCTCGCAGACTTTGTGTCTGAATGGACAGAGATCCAGATGCCCCCTCCCAAGGAGCGGCCCGAACACTGGATAATGTACTTCGACGGGGCCCTAAACCTCGAAGGAGCAGGCGCAGGCGTATTACTCATCTCTCCTCAGGGGGAACAGCTCAAGTACGTCCTGCAGATACACTACAAGGCCTACAACAATGGAGCAGAGTACGAAGCCCTGATTCACGGACTTCGTATAGCAGTGTCCCTTGGCATCAAGCGGCTACTGGCTTTTGGCGATTCTAAGGTCGTCATCGAGCAAGTCAACAAGGAGCGGGACTGCGTCAAAGACACAATGGATGCCTACTGTGCTGAAATTTGCAAACTCGAAGGCCACTTCGAAGGGATTGAGTTTCAGCACGTACCACGAAACAACAACGTAGCAGCCGACGTACTCTCCAAACTAGGCTCTCGACGAGCTCTAGTCCCGGCAGGCGTTTTTGTCCAAGACTTACGCAAGCCTTCAATCAAGCTACTGGACCCAGGCAGTCCAGATTCACCTCAACACGAACAAGCCTCAGCACCTCCCCGCGACGTGCTGATGACAGAAAAAGAAGATGATTGGCGCAAGCCTTTCATAGACTTCATACTCGACCAACTCATTCCAGAAGACAAAGCAGAACGTGAGCGTATCACACGACGAAGTGCCAATTACATCGTGATTGGTACCGACCTCTACAGAAAAGCCGCCTCCACAGGCGTTTTGATGAAGTGCATCTTGCGATCAGAAGGTCTACAGCTCCTGGCTGAGATCCACAGCGGCGAATGTGGCTGCCACGCAGCATCCGCTGACCTGGTCGGTAAGGCGTACCGATCTGGATTCTACTGGCCCACGGCCATGACCGATGCAAAAGACCTCATAAAAAGGTGCAAAGGATGCCAATTCTTTGCCAAACAGCAGCACCTGCCAGCTCAGGCCCTGCGCACAATTCCTTCATCATGGCCCTTTGCCATGTGGGGCCTCGACTCAGTGGGACCGTTCCGAACGGCCCCAGGCGGATACAGGTTTATACTAGTAGCTGTCGACAAATTTACCAAGTGGATTGAAGTCCGACCTGTTACGAAAGTAACATCAGAAGAAGCAGCAAAATTCGTGCAAGACATAACACACCGCTTCGGTGTGCCTAACAGGATCATCACCGACCTGGGCACGGCCTTTACCGGCTCTGCTTTTTGGGATTTCTGTCAGGATAACACCATCGACATCTACTACTCCTCGGTCGCCCACCCTCGGTGCAACGGCCAGGTCGAGCGTGCCAATGGCATGGTCCTTCAGGCTATCAAAGATCGTATCTTTGACGATGTCTCAAACTACGCTACCCGGTGGTTAGCCGAGCTACCACACGTGATTTGGGGTCTAAGGACCCAAGTCAGCTCCGCCACGGGCTTTTCGCTCTTCTTTTTGGTCTACGGATCAGAAGCCATATTACCCACCGACGTCGCCTTTGGAGCTCCACGCATCCAATTCTACGAGGAAGGAGAAGCCGAGCAAACACGTCGAGTTGACCTAGATAGCCTTGAAGAGCAGAGGCTAGCTGCCGTCATGAGACAAGCTCATCACGACCAACAACTTCGTCGGTATCACGATCGCAACGTTAGGGAAACTTCCTTCAACGTTGGCGACCTCGTCCTCAGGCGCATCCAGAAGACAGACGGCATGCACAAGCTCTCTACCCCCTGGGAAGGACCCTTCATCGTCACTGAAGTCATCAGCCCACCCACGTATCGCCTCCAATGGGGTGACGGGCAAGGAGTGCCAAACCCTTGGAACGTGGAACATCTACGACGATTCTACCCGTAGAATAATTTTTAATTACAGCTATGTATTTCTTTTTACCTTTTTCAGATTAAATAAATATTAGTTCAAGCAGTCATCTGCTGTGTGCCGAGCCCTACCTTCTCCTCTCTCATGTCATCAACACTCCCCCTCGACACGCTCGGGGGCTTGGCTAAAGCCAATACATGGGTTGTAAAACCTGAGAGTTATAATTTTCTCCTACTTCTCCCCCTCGACATGCTCGGGGGCTTGGCTCAAAGCCAACCTAAGGGTCGTTCGACCTGAGGACATCATCCCTAATGGGTATAAGCCCTCTGTCGCTGCGAGCATGCTTGGTCGATAAGGTCGCCAGACCTGAGTCCTAGACTCCTCCTCGCGTGCCGACCTCACGTAAGCCTCCACGCTGAGCTGTGGAGGTCGGTAAGCCAGCCTCTCCGTGAGTAGTGGTCAACGAGGCAAGAAACAACACGTCGTCATCTACAAGACTACCAAGCTCGCGCAGGCACAAGGCAAGTACTTCACTTAGGCATAACAAAATATTCATCAAGAAGCATTGTTTACACGACAGAGAAGAGGAGGAGGTACAGCTCTCAGTCCAAGACTACTGCCCGCCGTCATCACCTTCATAGTCCAAGGAGTTTGCCACTTCCATGGCGGCATCTTGAACTTCCAGCTCCAGGGCTGCGAGGTCTTTTTCAACATCAGCACCCCCTTGACCTTGGCCATGTCAACATCGGGGTAGTGCGATTTCACCCTCACCAGCGCATCAGTAGCTGCCGCCAAGCTCGTCGCCTTCGGCAACGTGAGGAGTCTGTCAGGGGTCTCTATGAGACGATCAACAACAGACTTGGCCTCCCCCCCTTCAACCGGCACCGCTATGCAGTCCATAGCGTAATTGGCGGCGCCCTTCAGGTCGTTTAGCTCCACCTCATATCCTGCAATGGTTACTTGGTCATTCTGCAATGACTTCAAAGCCACCTCAAGATTGACCTCAAGGTCTCGCCGAGCTCGTTTCTCATAAGCCAGCTTTTGAGATACGGCATACTCACTGTCAGTAGCTTCTTTCATCGCCCGCTTGAGCTCTTGGCTCCCAGCCTCGACCTCACGAAGCGTCACCTCCAAGGACCGGACCTTTTCCTTGGTGTTCTTTAGTTCGTTGTTGAGGTCCTCCTCACGCTTGCGGAAGTCTGTAAAATATTTAACAAAATTGATACTCAACACAAAGACCTCAGCCCTACAAGAGGATTAACAACATAAAGCCTCGACTTTACCTATGCTCACAGCATTGAACTGCGCATTGGCCTCCTGGGTCTTGCGCTTTTCCTCGGCGAGCTCGTCCTCGAGCTTCTTCTTCTCTACGGCCGCCGCCTCGCGGACCTGTTTGAGTTCTTGCTCAAGTTCAGTAACCCGCCGCTGCGTCGCCTCAGCGTTATTCAGCAGGTCGATCCGGCTCTTCGCACGATCTGCTAGCGCCTGGTATAACACAACAGCTCGTCAGTAACAACTCAAACAACACGTCGTCAGAAAAAACATCAGAGGCAAACTCACCGTTAATGCAACGTTGATGGTTATAATGCCGGTCCGCACAGCCTGCATATCTTCATTATCGTCAAAGATGTCCTCCTGCCAAGGGGTATTATTCCAGTCAATCTCTCGACGTGGCAACCTCGGGCTCGACGGAGAAGAATCAGGTACCTGTGCGCCAGACGTCCCCGGACCTTGAGGCGCTTGGTCAATCTGGGCCAGATCCTTGACCAGGTCTTCCTCTGTCCCACCAGGCCTCGCGCAGATGGGACCCACGCCAATGACCCGCGGAGAAGCCGACGTTCCGACGTCCCCCACGACACCTCCTGCTCCCGCATCATCTGCAGGCAGCGGAGTCGCCGTCCTTGAGTCTGTGGCCGGCGACGGAGTCGCCCTCCTTCCATCAGCAGCCGGTGGCGGGGTCGCCGTTCTCGCATCGTCAACCAATGACTGCGCCACGACCTTAGGGTCGGGCGACCTTGTGCGGGAAGGCGAAGCCTGAGCGCCCAGCTCGCGCTGAGGCTCCGCAACCGACCTACATAGTCCACCACACACAAACAAGCATAAAAAACACAGCAACAATGAGTTAGAGATATCGAGTGTTCAAGACCTTACCTCGTGATGGTCGGGACACGAGGCTTCGGCCTAAAAATCCGCGGCCTATTCAAAACAGGCATCTTTGCCTGCGTAGCAGCGACAGCTCGCTGCACCTCCAATCCTTGACAGAGGGCATCCTCCGTCATCTTCTGCGCCAACTCCCGCTGCCTCTTGGCTGCGGGGCTCAACGACCTCCTCACCGATCGTTCTTCTACGACCGGTGGCTCCTCGGTGGCTTCATCTTCTTCTTCATCAGATTCGACCTCCCTGGACGGAGGTGTAGGAATCACCGGCGTCTCAACCGCCGGCGGAGGACTTGTCTTCCTCTTCCTCTTCTTCTTCTCTGTGGCCTTTACCGCGGTGACCTTAACAGCAGCCGTCGAGACTGGCTGCTTCGCTACCGCCGCCCTGGTCTTGCGCCTGGGCTTCGCGGCACCACCCGCCTCCGGGCCGGTCCCGGCGTCGACACCGACCTCAGTGTCGGTGTCCTCATTAGCCTCCACCGACGAGTCGGACTCGTAATACTCCAGCAGCCGGGCTGTCGGAGGTTGGTACTTGTCCGACCTCAGCTTTCGCCGGTGCTGCTCGCCTTCACGAATAGGTGCAGGGCACCAAAACTGACGTTCACGATCCTGCAACAACCAACGACCAAAAGGGATAAACGACGTAAATCTACAAACGGAGTAAAACGACCTAAAATAGTCCCAGGACTTACCGGGTCAGCCGGCCTCTTCAGCGAATGTGCCTTGGCGCACTTCTTGATCTTCACCTTCCCCGAGTAGATCTGGGACACCCTGGCCGCCATCTCCTCCTAGGAGACCTTGCGGTCCACCTCACGAGTGGGGTCCGACTGCCCCCAGTATTCATACGTGGGGTGGACCCGATCCTTGATCGGCTGAATCAGCCGCCAGCAAAACGACCTGGCGACCGAACCCCCTGTCACACTTTGGTTCTTCAGATCTTGGACCAGCTCCAGGACCTCCTTGATGTCATCAGCTTCACGAGAAGACAGCCCCAAGTCCCATTCAGAAATCTTCACGGGCTTGTGGCCAGAGCGCCGCGGAAGTGCCGGCAGCTGATCTGCAATGTAGAACCACTCCGACCTCCACCCAGCGGTGTTGTCGGGCAGATCGGTGTCAATCCACTCTGACTTGAGGCCCGACCTCAAGCAGAACATCACAGCCCCTACTGGCCCAGACCTTTTGCCAGTACTCTTCACACAGAACAAGTGTCTCCAAAGAAGAAAGTGAGGCGATATCCCCAGATATGCCTCACAGAAATGGATGAAGGTCGATACTACGGTGATGGAGTTGGGAACAAGATGTACCAGCTCCAGCTTGTAGTAGTAGAGAAGACCCCGGAAGAAGTCACCCGCGGGGAGGTTGAAGCCACGCTCGAAGTACGACGCGAAGACAACCTGCTCCTTCACGTCCTCGGTCGGGAACTCCTCTCCCACCGCCGCCTTCCACTCCACCTCCTCCTTCGGCCTCAGTAGCCCACGGTCCACCAAGGATTGGATCTTGGCCTCCGTCATCGTCGACCGCACCCACACAGTGCGTGGGTCCAGAATCAGAAGAGCTTCCGCCGCCATTTTCCCGCTAGGGTCGGATCTAGATCTAATGCTGCACAAGGTTTTGATGCGCATGCGCAGCGCCGCACGGCGCGGGCGGCGGTGCTAGCACGTGAATGGTCGGAGCTGGCGATGGATTGGCGGAGCACGCAAGAACAGCAGGTGCAAGGATGCGGTGGCTACAGTGCGGCGGCGGCGAAAGCGATGGGAGGAGGAAGAAGACGAGTGAGGTCAACCGCGACCCTTGATATTCTATTTATAGGGGGGTCCACCGGGTCCGCCCGTTGCGGCTCCTTCTGCCGTACGGTGCTCACCGCAACAGCTTTGTTCCGATAATTTCGCGAGAAGATCACGCCGGATTTTTCGCCAAGAGAATGAGCAACGACCTAAGTTCCGAGTTTAGGTCGTCAGTCACAGTAACGTCACCAGGTCATCCTGATGACAATATTTCGATCCTCACAAGGTCGATAAGCCCCCAAATCATATCAATTTAGGTCTTTTGACAAATCATTTTGTCAAAACGACCAAGCACATGACAGAAGAGAGCGAACATTACACGGGTCGTCCAAAGGTACACAGGTCGCCTGCGACCTCATTGGATCTAGAACCCGGCACAAAAATATAAACGTACTCGAAGACCTGATCTACCTAGAGCAATCCTTGAGGCGTACTCCGATACAGCAGAGCACGTCGCAAAAATTCTTCTAGCCTCAGGACCTCGATGGTGGCCTTGCGGGAGACAGCTGTCGGACGTCACACGTAGCAGGGCACGTTCGGCCCCGACTATTGGAATGCGGATACGAGCTTGCTCTTCGGCGCGGGACTCCGACCCCCGACGAGCACCCGATGCTCACTAGCGACGCCCAGCTTCACCTCGAGCCTCTACAGCATCACCTCCAAACTCTACCTGGTACCACGCAGAGGCACGGTACAAAGAGTGGGGGTGCTGCCTACATTTCGCAAGAGTTCTTCTAGCTCCAAGCTTCTACAAGCACAGCAATCTACAATCTGGTGGACGAACACATGCCCATGGCATGGCTTCAAAACTACCCTGCGACTTCATAGCTCAACAATGCTCGGTGCTTGCCTCTTTCAGTCTCACGGTGCTATTTATAGCCAAAGCCAGACCTCGGGTAGGTGGCTGAGTGATGACACTGTTGCCACGTGGTCCAGAGGGTCTGCAAACATGTGCACGATTAAAGGCGATGACCTTACCCCTGTCTCGCGACGTCTTTTGTCGCTAGTGCATCAATGATGCCTGAGCCCGCCGCAGAAGTCACATGGCTACAATACCCCCTCGATTCGTGGGCAGTTTGTCATTTTCTGGGTGGCAAGAGAATCTCCGACCACTGTTGACCCGTGACCCTGCAGTCTACGGTACACGACAAAACCTGACCATGTATCAGAGGGCCCAGCGCCTAACTAAGCCCCATACGACAATGACTCTACGACCTTCCTCTACGACCTGATGTCTTTTATTTGCACCCGCTAGGCTCTGCGTCCTGGTGCACCCGCTACGGCTCTGCACGTAAACGGACCTATTCCAATCAGCTTATATTTCTGTTTCCTGAGCAGAATGGTCGTAGGTTCGATTGAAGACCTTCCGGGGTAGGCGTGCCTTGCAGCTCTGCCAGATCCTTCTGGGCGCCTGGAGATCAGAAGCAACATGGAGATCTACGATTTTCGTCGGGCCCCCGTGGTCGGTGTGCCCACTACTTAGGTCATCAATACCTTAGTACCATGGCTCTGCCGGATGACTGACAGCTATGTTGGTCGTCTGGACACCAAAACGACCTTCCTGAGGTCGGCGTGCCTTAATACTTAGGTCTTGTAATACCTCGGTATGTCTACGGCTCTGCCAACCTAGTTGGGCACCCTGGATGCGTGACCTTCCGAGGTCGGTGTGCTCTTGTAGCCCTGCCGGTCTGCTCTGGACACCCAGGATTTTACGTCGGGAATGAAGGCCTCCCTGTGGGGTGCGCGCCTAATGGCCCTGCCAAGTACTTCCGGGTGCTTGGGCGCTTTTGATTTGAGACCTTTTTGAGGTCGGCATGCCTCGAGTGGCTCCGCCAGACTCTTTGCAGCCATGCAAGATATCTGGATGTCTCTACACTCCATACGTTCAAGATCAACATTATTTCGTCAGACTTCATCGTTGACCGATTCAACCACTATAGAAGACATCTTCACGCAATTCGCCTTTCAAGACCTTACTGGGTATCCTCGGATACTGGGCATAGTTGATTTGAGGCCTCTTTGAGGTCGGCACGCCTGCAAGACCTCCTCGAGGCCGGCCCTGCCAGACTCCTTGCAGCTATGCTAGGAGATCTGGGTGTCTCTACACTTCGTTTGATCAAGACCATGACTCAATTTTCTTTACTTTTTTGAGCATCAAACCAGCCATGCTGCCTGCTTCAATGCTCGGGGACTACTCTACGAGTGCGTCTTCGACGTCCTCTTGTTTTCTTCGTCGTACCGACCTGATGGGAAACCTGTTTCTCATCACGTCGCTACTCGACCTACTTTCTCTTTTTTGGATCATCATACCGGCCATCTTGCCCACCACGATGCTCGGATACTACTTTATGAGTGCATCCTTGATGCCCTCTGAATTTTTTCATCGTCGTTTCGATCTATTGGAAGCCTGCTTCCTATAGGTCGTCACTCGACCTCTCTTCGTTCAGCAAGACTACAAACAGGTCGGATGCTAAGCTGATTTATTTTTTTTTGGACCGACGTGCATGCTATTCGACCTGTCGATAGCTCTACAACTTCGTCATGACCTTTCTAAGGTCGCTGCGCCTACACCTCGCTCGGGGGCTTGTGAGACATGGATACCCCTGGGTCCCCACCGACCAGGCTCACGGCCGTCCCTGACAAGTAGGTCCGGCCTACCAGAAGACCCGCCGACCTGTCAGTGGGCCCAACCGACCTAGTTGGCAGCCCACACGACCTCCTGAAGACCTTCCAGAAGATTCCCCTGACGACCTAATTCAACACGACCTCAAGACTTAGCGTACAAGACAAGACATCGGTGGATTTCGACCAAAGCAGATCGACGGATAATGGCAAGTGTTGTCAGCTAGATTTAGGTCTCCTGGTCGCATCCGACCTGGAGTCTGGGAACCGACCTTACCCGCTGACCAATATAAGGCGGACAGGGCGACCCCTTGTATCAATACGCAATCCTCAAGCAATCTACACCAACAACTGGACGTAGGGTTTTACTCTCCGGAGGTCCGAACCAGTATAAAATCGTTGTGTTCTCTGTGTTTCGTGTGCTCTTGCACAACCTTCGAGTTCTTAGCCTTAGATTCCACCCCGCCGAACAACTAAACCACAGGGATTAACACCCCCGTGGGCTGTCTAGATCTCACCATCTGACACTGACCTTGGCGGCTGAGGGCTGCCAGCCATGGGCGGCTGGGAGGTGGTCCAGGAGCGCCTCCATCGTGCCGGCGAAGCCGCAGGTCTCGCCGGGGCAGTGGCACGGCGTGTGCAGGCACACCTCCTGGAGTTGGCGCTGCTGGTCGCAGTAGGCCAGCGTGGCCATGCAGCCGTAGGCCGCGTTGGGGCACAGGACATGGATGGACTCCACCACGCGCTCCATTGCGTGGCACCGGCGGTGGCCGCCCGCCCCCGACGTGTCGGCGCCGCACACGTGGCACTTGCCGGTGGCCTCGAGCTTGTCGCGGCACCGCGAGCACACCACATGCCCCACTTCGCACTGCAAACGAATGGATTATACCAAGGGCAAAACACATGCATATATAGTAGGATCAGACATTCATGACCTAGAGTATACCTGGAAGATGGGAGGCTTCAATGGGAGGAAGCAGACGCCGCAGTCGAGGGCGGCGTCGTCTGTCGAAACGTACGCGAGAAACGAGTTCTCCGGGCACACGCCAGTCGATGGCGCCGTAGTCGCCGAACTGCCAGCTCCTCTGTCGACGGACGACGATCGCTGCCTCTTCATTGTCAAGGGCTGGCGTGATGATCCGGCCGGTGGCCGCCGTCGCCTTCTCCTGGCTGCTCACTGCCCGATTTATAGATCGAGACCGCGCGTGCCGTGATCCGGTGGTCTTCTCGTCGCATTCATTTGCACGCGTCGCCAAGCGGAGATGGATCTATCAACGCGAGAATTGCGATCAGCAACCTGCCGGCTTGGCCGCCGTTTGCAATTCAAAGAGAGAGAACAATAACTGATGCGGCGCAACAATTCACACCTTCATATGTCTATTTACTCCCTCCGTCCACAAATTAAAAACCTCTCTCCACATTTAATTTCCTAAAAAAAGTCCTCTCTCCACACATATGTCTATTTTGAACTATTTTTTTTGGGTCTTTTTCGGTACACAATACCACCATGTACCACCACTTTAAAAGGACTTGTATGTAATAGGAAAGGATCTATTTGTAAGGATTGGACGGTTGAGATTAATTCTGTACCACCGGTTTTTTTCGTGATACGGGTGGTATTCGTAGGTGGTATTGATAGCATATAAGTATTATTGGAAATAAAAAATATTTTTGTTGTAATATATGAAATTAATATATATTTTTATTGTACTCGTCGGCGGTATGTTTTTTTCAAATAATATTCATTCACCAAATTACTATTTTACCCACAGGAAAAAAACGACAATACCACCGTACTACCAAAGAGTGGTACTCCTTCCGTCCCGCAAAGACTGTTCATATAACTTTCAAAATTTGTCCCACAAAGAGTGTTCTTTTAGCTCGTATTAAATGCTCTTCTCATTAAACAAACACCAAGTACCAAGAAAATATTGCATTGAAAAACACATGGAGCCAATGAAATACTTATTTGATGCCACTTTTCAAGTTCCAATGCATGATTAATTAGGGGTAACAAGGTCATTTGTCACAACTATTAACATGTCCTAAATTTTCTAAACGAACAGTCTTTGTGGGACGGAGGGAGTATTGTGTACCGAAAAAGAGATATATATTTTTTATCCTTGGTAGTCTATACTATAAAGGCAGAGAGAATTGAAAAACACTTCTCACCTAAAGAAAAACATACCCACTTCTCATAGAGGACCCACTTGTCAGGCCGACCCACCCAAAAAGCTAGACGAAAACCACTTTTTTCGCACTTCTAAAATGTTTCCGCCGAAAACACCTGTTTTTTCTCACCAACCTCGTTTGTTACCCGCCCGCGTACCCACTCCGACCCGCCCGTCAATCCCGCGCTCGGCCCTTCCCCTTTCCTTCTCTCCGTCCGTCCGCCGTCCTTTCTCCCTCCCCCTTCCTTCTCTGCGCCCGCCCCCTTGCCTAACTTTCTCCTCCTCGGCTCGCCCCGCCCGGCCGCTGCGCCTCGCCACCTCCCCTTCTCTTCCCCAAGGGCGGCGGCCCCTGCTGCTCCGCCCCTCCTCTCCACCGGCCAGGCTCCTGGCGCCGGCCGCCAGAGAGCCGCGAGGCCGCCTTGCCTCCAGCCGCCAGCTCCCCCCGTCCATAATCAATCCACGTTCGCTGCGGGCTCAATCAATCTGGCATGCACCGTCGCGGGCGCCAGGCGGCGTCGCCGCCTCTGGCTTCTCCCCTGTCCCCGCCCGATCCACGCGGCAATCCGCTGCCGTCTCTCGCCGACCGGCCATGCCGGGTCCCGCCGCCTCCACCTCCACCTCCGGCCGCTCCGACTTCCCCGACTGGGTCCTCCTCGACAACGTGGCGCACGAGGGCCGATGCCACGGCGATGCAACCACCGCCGTTACCGTGACGAGCACTGGCACTCCCATCGAGGTCTCCTTCGCGGTCGCCGTCCCGCCGGCCCTCACGCGCTGCATCTTCCACTGCCCGGATCTCTGCTCCCTCATGCGGCGGGGTCCCTGCTTACTCCCCACGCCGCTGATCCCTCGATCTGGGGCGGAAGAGCAGGGGACCACTGCGGCGACAGGGAGGACCAGGGCGGCAGGGTCCCCGAGGACGGCTGCGGTGGCGCGGGGCTGCTGAGCTCCGAGTCCGCGACGAGGACGTCGCCGCCGCACTCTCCCTCGGCCCGCTGCCACCGGTCGCCAGCTCCGACAAGCGCACCTTCTCGCCCAACCCCTCCGCCGCGCCGGCGCCGACACCGCCAACGCCACCGACGTCAAGCACTCATCCCCGCCGCGTCGCCGGCCGCCAAGCAAGAATTCCCCGGCCGCCAAGCAAGAATTCCGAGCTGTGGAGCGGCCGATTCGGCCTGTGTTTTGGACACACGTCGGTCCGGGCTGACCCGATGCGGTGCTTTGCAGGGCTCAGGTGGTGGGATGGCCGGCCGTGCGGAATCACCGGAAGAACACCCTCGCCGCCAGCGCCACCAAGACCATGGCGACGACTGAGGAGGCCGCGTCCAGAGGCGCCGACACAGGCGGGCCCATGTATGTGAAGGTCAGCATGGACGGCGCGTCCTACCTCAGGAAGGTGGACGTCAAGATGTACTCCGGCTACGCGGACCTCTCTATGGCGCTCGAGAAGATGTTCAGTTGCTTCATCACTGGTGAGTGGAGCTCGGCTCGAGATTCTGTTCGATCTGTTTTTCCTCTTGGCATTACACAAGCACTACTCCTGTTGCCGCCATTTTAGGAAGGGTTATTGGATCTGTTGCCGGAAAGAGCTTTATGCTGTAGATTTACTACAGCGGCCATGGATATATTGCTTTATATCAAATAAAAATTGCTGCCTTCAAATAAAGATTCACAAGAACTTGCATGAAGTTAGCATTTACACGGCAATGTGACCGTAACGAACTGCCGTACAGTCATTTGGCCCATAGGAAAATGTTTTGGTGAGAGCTACTCTCTGCTAGATTAAAATTGGCTTGGTTTTGGATTTGCCTCATGGATGCAATTTTTCTAGGGATCAAAAGAAACACCGCAGGTGAGAGCTACTCCCTGCTGTCTGCATCAGGTAAGGTGGATTGGGAAACTTTGGGTTGATGTGATGGCTTTTACCTGAAACGGTTGCTTCAGAAGCTTTTTATTTAGTGGCAATGTTTCAGAAATGGATTAATCCAAAGAAAAGGTTAGAATGAAAGCTTGCATCATAGTTTCAATTGAGCCATTTACATTCGATTCCTGGTCATGTGCTTACAACTCTAGCATGAAATTCAGTAGTTGCAATGTTTTGTCTTCAATTCAACAAAATTGCCCATTATAATTCTTCTTTGATTGAATGATTTGCCATGCATAATTACCCATTATTTTATTCTGTGATTGGTCCAATTTATTTTTCCCCTCGTGCAGTTGCCTATCTAATCTACATTCATGTAAGCTTGTAGTCCATCCATTGAACATACAGCCAGTTGCAAATCACTTGTCCACTCAATACCCTTGCCCTTGCCCTTTGAGTTAGATACTTTCCTCTCCTAACAATAACTACCCATTGCCTTTCGTAATGCTTCTTTGTTTTCCTAATATTTTTGCCTTCCAACAGGTGGATTGGGAAACTTTGGGTTGATGTGATGGCTTTTACCTGAAACGGTTGCTTCAAAAGCTTTTTAATTAGTGGCAATATTTCAGAAATGGATTAATCCAAAGAAAAGGTTAGAAAATGTATCTTTTCAGTTTCTTTAATGAATTGTGATCTGATTTAATCTCCATTGCCATCATCTTAATGAATTGTGGTTCCTTATTCTTTTCTTTCACAGCTAAATGCTTCTTAATGCCTTAAAGGAATTTTCAATTAGTGTTGCCTGCAAACCATGTCATTGTCTTACTCTTTTATTCTTTTTTTTCTACATCTAGGCCAGCCAGTGAGATACGAGGTGCCAGTCTCAACCACACTCACCTTCATGCGACTGCCAAGCGTGTCTACATCTCATCTTAGAGGTATGTATGGTATCTTTAAAGCTATGCTCATATGGAAGTCAGAAGTGTGCTTGTTTGCAGTCGAAGTACTAAGGATAATTATATATTTGCATCAAGTATTATCTATTACTAATTACAATTTATAAAATCAGTGTTTTAATTAATCTTTCAAAATAACTATCTTAGCCAATGCCGTGTTGATGCAATGAATCAATAATATGTTGTCTTTGTATGGTGGACTGCAGGAATGTTACCTAGCACTCTCTGATGGCACTAAAGTTTGTGGCTCCTCCAAGATCCAAGATCTTGGTGCTGATACATTGGACACTGTGAGTTTACATTTTTAAGCTTTTAACAGTCAAATTTGTCTTTTTTGGTTAAGATTCTTTGGTACCATATCAAGAAAAGGTTGTCCCATTGTAAGTTTGTACTTGTACCAATTGTAAATTGGTAAATTCATTTTGGGGACATAACCTGTAGGATTCAAAGTTCAGGGGCCTTTTTGGTGGTGGGAAATAACCACACTCATTATGTAGCACTCCGAGTTAAAACTCTTTGCTCATGGTTTTAATATTTAATATCTAACATAAGAAAAGGCACCCTATTTCTTGATGAAAAATGTCGATGATGGGTGCAATGCATGGAGAGGGAATCCCTGCAATGTGTGGAAAGGGAAAAGTTTACTAACAAAAAATATTGATGTATATAAATGGTATTTTCACATATACTAGCTGCAAAAATGGTATTTTCACATATACATCAATTTGTTTTTATTGTTCGATTTTTATTCTTCACATTAATTTATTACCCATATTCATTTCTTATAGTTCCTTGTTGATTGAGCTTGAGATTGTAACATTCAAATTATGTACACTTGGTATGGACATCTATACTGTAACCTAATAGGCCATAGAGATCGAGCATATACTATAACCTAATAGGCCATAGAGATCGAGCATAACCTGGATGGGAGAGCTCTTGGATTTGCATATAGGAGAAAAATTTATTACTTGTTGTAGTGATTATTTGCATGTAGGAGGAAAATATTTTTATTCTTACAACTATCCAAACTTAAGTCAATTTTTATTTTGATACTCAACCTGACGAGATTACACAATCAATTGGCGAGAACAGAATCATTAACTTCTAGATGAAGTTAATGGTAACTCAATCTGACCAGATTACACAAACAATGGGCAATTAAATTGGGGACTAGCAATAGAAGCTTCATGCACTCCGATTCAACTTGCAAGTTGTATGTAAAGGCTAATTAACAATTCTACCTGTCTGACACCGCTGATATTTGTGCTTTCCATTGATTATTCAGTGCAATGATCGATTGCTACTTAGTGTTACTTGAGTCATCATGATCAATATTTTAACCATCCCCATGTTGATGGATTGTTTAACCATGCATTTTTTACTGGTCATGTTACCAAAATGTTTTATCATATATGCTGGTCATATTAAAAATTAATTTTGTAGCTTCTAATCTGCTATAATAATTTCAGAATAAAAATATGTTAAATTATCTTTGTGCATTATTTTGGTTAGTAATGAACCATGAGTGTGCTCCGATTCAGTAGGGGCGGGAAGGAATCATGGGTGTGGCGTACGCATAACTGTGCCATTTTCTGTACTATATATGATTCTCATATTTGAAATATATATTGTTTGTTAGAATTATATTTAATTATGTATCTTAAAACTGCAGGATTAATATAGTTCTTAAAACTGCAGGAGAGGGTAGAGAGGCATAATGATTCCTGTGACTAGCTGAAGTAATCAGCAAAGAGGAAATGTGAAGGAAGAGAAATTTTTCAGAGATTGGAATATAATTCCTGGAAGAAGATGCAGATGCAGGAAGAAAGTCTGCACAACCCGCTGGCTCTAGGTTTACCCTATTCTGCCAACAAACCAGAGGTTGCCATTCCTTTTATTCTTTTTCTTTGTTAATAGTACATGGTTCATTATAACAAAAATAGTGTTGGGTTATCGAGCTTGGGAAGCTGTCCAATCTTTCATGACTTTTCTCTTCTTTTGTAAACAACTTTCATCAATACTCAGCGATGGCTGCATATCATGGCCTTTATTCAAGTTCTAAGAATTTGAGATATTGTTATGTTGAAAATTGTCACTATGTAAGTATTAGTGACCCATATCTTATTTTGTGTAGGAATGGGCTGCCACATGCTCTGCCCATTGGAATTTACCCCTCCATAGGTTAGTTTGCTTCTGCCCAGTTATGTTGAAAATTGTCCCTATGTTTGAGTGTCTTTATTTTTATCAGAATGATTTAGTTTTGGACTTTGGTGCTAAGTAAGGCATATTGGTGCCAAATTTTATCTCAGGTGCAAAATACATATCCTTGTTGCTGGACTGAAATATTCAACTCATCAAATTGCCATTTTTTCGTTAACTATTGCCAGGGCAAATGGCTTGTGCCCAGCTCATGCTACAATGTGTTCTTCTGCAGGTGGATGAGGAGATGAAGCAGCACATCTTATGCTAGATTGTGCGTAAAAGGTCGCAGGTATGACTCTTCTATTTTAATCTGATTTCTTTTGCATGATTAGTTAAAGAATCAACATGGCACTGGGTCATTTATTGTGGATGTGATGCATTTTCTTTTTTTTATCTTATCTCTTAGTATAAAGAACGAGTTTTTTTAAAAACAACTCCTACCAGGACAGTTGTAATTTTTTAGTTCATATTATCTGTTCCATACTATATGTTGCTATGTAGCAAGAGACATTACTGCTAGGCATTGTTGATGCTCTCCCTCTGAATCTTAATTTCAGTCCTCTGTGATATCTTAATTTCACTCCCCTTTCAGTAAATAGCTCTGTTTGATTTGCATAAATTATGACATGGACTTTTCTCACTTTCGAATTCGGATTGTTGATCCCTGATACTTCAGTTTCTTTCTCTGGACATTGTTAGGTACTTAGGTTTGTTATATTAGGAAGCCATAAGTGGTATGCTTGTTTCAGAGGATAGTGAACAAGTTACTCTAGATGCAGCTCTTGTCAACATGCTTGATTCCTGGTATTTGAGTGTCCTCATTAATATATTCTTGATAATGTTATATAACTGTGCTCTAGAACAGACATGACCCTGGAAATGTCATTGTACTTTGGCTCGGTAGTGTAGGGTTGTATATTCTGCTCTGTGCTCTCGGTTACAATTTAATAACTGTCACCAAATACTTTAGACTCACATCCACAGAGATTGATTTCTTCTTTTGCAGCTTCAAGCATGTGTGGGCTATCTTGCGAAAAAAGTTTGTTTGGATTAGATAGATTTTGTTTTATCCATGTACCATATACAATGCAGCCCTGAATGGATTTTGTTGGGTCAATTTAGATAGAACCAACACAAGCAGTGTCCTGCTGACTTACCTCAATGCATCTTCTAGAAGCTACATTAAATTTTTCCTAATGTTTTCTCTATTGTCAGCTCATCCTTCATTAAAATGTGCCTATAATTTTTTTAGGTCTGCAAGAAGTATAGATAATATGCATCCTTTGTTCTTGTAATATCTTTTCTATGTTGGGTAGTAGGTTATCTAATGGGCAAACCTTATCTGTAGTTATCTAACGTACTAAAGATGGTTTCTTAGTAATCAACTTTGTGTGGACACTAATGATTAAGCATTGTCAAATGTCAAATGGGTTTCCATGGGTTAGAGAACTTTATCTGCAGTTGCAGAATACTTGGTCATGCAAATTTCTGCCTTTTCAGTTTAATTCTATATGTGGCATGGTCATGCATGAAAGGCTTTTCAGTTTAATTCTATATGTGGCATGGTCATGCATGAAAAAAAAACTCTGTTGCAGGACACAGTTTTCCTCATGAATGCATCTCAGTTAACAATGCATCCTTTCATCTTCCATGGTTACTACTGTCTTTTTATGACCCTTTGTGATCTATTTGTGTATTTGGTAAATCTTCTTATGCTTACAGTATTAAATCCTCCCCTGTTCACACTGTTTGCCAGGAAGCTGCAAATATAGATGGTCCATTTGCCCAAGGAAGCTTCAATAGTTTGAGTTTGTTTGTCACTGAAAAGGCAGATTATTGTCTTTTAGAGTAAATGACTGAATTCAGAGTTGAATCATTCTCTTATATAAATTTAATATTTATTATTTTGAGTCTTTTTTTTTCTCTGGCAAAACATTACACTGGATCAAGCAACTCAAGCGAAGAGATGTTGCTCCGGGATTCATCAAAGGCGAGCAATTTCCCATACCTGACATGATTGCTCCAGAAGCTTTTTAATTATAGTCATTGATGATTCCAAATGCTCTAATGTGGATGTTATGAATTTTGAAAACATATGGATGGGGTAAGCTTGTCTTTTCTACACAGTTTTTTTAGCAGAAGCGAGAGCTTTCATTCATTCAACTGCGGATTACAATCTGTAGCTGCTGCATCCTTTAGCCACTGCGGTATGCAAGCACGCCTCAACAAACTAGGAGAGTTCACCGACACCTCCCTCACACACTTATCTGCTAAAGAGTTCCTTCCCTATGAATAAAACACACTCTTACATTATTAGAAGTCCTACAAAGCTCTCGACATTCATGCCAAATACCTGCGATCAATGACCGGCCTTTTCTACACAGAGTTAGGAAACTAAATCAAGGACCCAGGGAAACAGTCATTTAGTGGTGTTGGCCACCGTCACCCTGGATTATGTAAAAAATGCTTGCATCTCTAGCCCCTGTTGGTACTGTTTATTTTCTTATTATATTGGTTTGCTTTGGTCCTCTCCAATTTTTTTTTTAAAAAATGAACACTGCATAATCTAAATGCATCTCTTCTGTTAGTCTAATTACACCTTTTGTTGTATCCATCGTTTAACTGTTTTAACTTATGTCCATCCTTTTTTTAGTGCACACACTTCTTACTAGCTTGTTATCTTACTGAAGATTTGTTTTATTTTTTCTTCAGATTGATATATCATACAAGAGTAGGCAATAAGATATGGTGACTTTCTACTGCTGTTGCTCTGGACAGTCTTCTACAAAAATGGATGGAAATCAAGCAGCCTACCACAAGTAGCAGGTCATGCTTATATTTTCTGTGTGTACAATACATCTAAGTTATGCTATTAGCATGTATGCTATTGCAATTTTTAATCAGTCACATTAGTCTCTTGCCAGCAACATGTCAAAATGGGAATTTGCTGGCTCAGTCAGATCTCAAGAAATTTCATGATGGATGGATATTTTTTTGTTTTAAGATATTTAGTTCTTAAATTGAACTATTTTAATGCAGTGTTAATATATGCATGCTCATACATCTTTACAATTTTTTTCATTTGAAAAAAATGAAATCTAATCTTTTTTATAGGTCCTTATTATTTCTAATTTTCTTATGTGAAGGATGGTCTAAGAGCTGTGATACATGATCTAGAAAGGAGAGATGCAATAGCAAACTGAATATTTGGAGCTTACAAGGTTTGCAATCACCATGTGCCATTTTTGTCAAGCCAGCTACATTCTAACTCTGATATTTTATTCCTAGATGAAATGGTAGATTCAAAATTTTCTTATGGGGCAACATGTGCACTTGATTTGTTATGAATGACAATTGGCTTTAGATTACAGACGTGTTGTGTGTGCGTATGATGCACTCTAAACTATTTTTAATGAAAAATTAGTTTAGAGTATGGGACAAGGTATGGGAGAAATTCATAATTTTGATTGCTTTCCATGTTGAACGAAATGTTGCTTTCCATGGAGAAATTCATAATTGATTGCTCTCTAACATGTGTGATGTGGGTCTACTCTTAATTACCAACTATGTGTTTGTATGTTCCTACTGCCATGTGTTATGTGTGTATATTGACTTTTTTCCATGGTTGAACTCATTTCTATAAAATTAAGTTAATAGTCAGCTACTGTTGTGAAGTTTGTTGTTACTATGTGAAATATGATGCCACCTCTGAAGGGCTCCATCTAATAAATTGCTAACTTAGGTAGGGTGAATTACATTGAATGATTGTTCATGGTACATGCAGAGTGCAACTTGCTCTGTCAATTTATCACTCTTCAGCAGTTGGCTGTTGCACATGATCTCAAGTACATACTTTTGAGTGTTACTATGTGAAATATGATGCCACCTCGAAGGGCTCCATCCAATAAATATGATTTTCATGTTTTCAGAAATTATTAAAATTGTGGTCCAATTTATATGTTGTATTGCTACTCCGTCTATTCAGAAATAATACACTCATTGACCAATAATATTTTATATTGCAGGTCTTGAGAGCACCAGATTTCAGATATCTGACTTCATTGACCTGGAACCTACTTTTGAGTGGTTTTAGTGACCCTGGCGCCCCATGGCTGAGGCTAACGAGCTCCATGCTAAGAAGAGGCTTTGTAGTTTGGAGATGTATATGCTAACGAGCTTCATTAATTTATTTCAATGTAGAAATATTTTTCAGTGGCAATGTAAATTTATTAGAATTTACATTTGATTGTTGATCGCAAAAAGGATATTAGCTATATTTTTAAGCCAGGGGGATGGAAAATACAACATTGTGTTGTTTCGGAATTTGGTTTCCAGTTGTCTTTGTATATCTTTTTTTCAACTTTTTTCAACTTTAGTTCTTTCAAAACACAGATGCGAAACAAAGTAGTACTAGGAGACATGGATGCACAAATAGATGTGTCCCCATTGACAGGTATGAAATAACTGATCTTGCTGTTGTGACCCATGCCTCGTGGTTATTACGAATAATATAATTTTTGACATGTGAATTAGATGATGCCGGTGTGAGATTGGTTTAGGAAGAACCCGCTTATACAAGATCAAAATGTACTTGTTGGGATCCTTGTAATCTGACAGACTCAGGTTGGTGCATTGCACGTTTAGTTTTTTTAAAATTTAAAACTAGCTTTTTATCCTTTACTTTTTATTGTCCATGTAGAGACTAAATTTTTGTTATAAAGAAAGAGAAATAATGCTCCACATTTTTCAATAAGCTGGAACTCCAATTGATAGACTATGTGGCAATTTAGAATGATCTATCACATAATCTGGCAATGTCTTTGACTACTTATAAATTTCTTCAGGTTTGACTTGAGTTGTGTTGTTGATCAGCACACTATGGCTCAGAAAAAGAAAATGATAACTGCACTTGGAAACATGAGGGGAGTAGTGACATTTTCTCCAAATCTACTCACATGACATTCTTTTAAAGTGCAATAACCTTTGAACAATAGCAGAACCTTTGGAAATCTTTGGGCTTCTGAAATACAAGATGTTTTTTCTATCTTACTATTAGAAAAATGTGTAGGATTGCAGATAGGTTAGCACGAAGAAGTCTTGTGTGATTGGAGGTGGTGCAGCACATCCTGATTAGAGTATAGTACTTCTGTTTTTGCTCAACCTTGATTGTACAACTTGCCGGCCTCCCTTGGCTTGGAGCCCACAATGCCTAGGAGGAATGAGAAGAGAGTCGAAGAGATCCTAGAGAAAAGCTATATGATAAATTGACTTCCATGCATATCGTTAAGTAATAATCAACTGTCATGGTTTATGTTTTACTGATGATTACCGTTCTTTGTTCTATCAATGTTATCTCTCCAAGACAACTTCATTCCTTTTTTTGCATTAAAAGAAATGTGTACATTATGTGTACAAAATGTATTGATCTTGTTTAAAAGGATACATGCCCGATAAGAAGTAACATATATATAAATTATTAATTTGTGTTTCAAAAACACGAGAAAATTAACTAAAGGGGAAAGTTGAGAAAGAAAAGTTAGCTATATGGTATTTTGGATTAGGATATGACTCATTATACGGATGAGAAATACAAATAATAAATCTAAATTTTTGTGCATTAATTTTAAAAATATCTTTTGCTTGCGTGTACATAATTATATAAATATATATTTATTATTTAGTATATTTTTATTTTTATATCACGTACGTGTCGTACGTGCACTTCCACTAGTACCTATTAGAGTTGATGACTCCCGATCCTATCAGTTGGCAAGCAGAATTCGGTCTTGGAGGAGGACCAAAGAGGGAAAAGGGGGAGAACGAGGCCCGTTCAAATCAAACTTTGCCTCGCGACCTCCAGCTGCGTTTATTCATGACGAAAATTTCTCGATGAATCCTTGCTGGAACAATTGCTATCTCTCTCTCTCTTCGAATTCCTTCATTAACTGCGAACGATCGCAATTCGCGTTTACTGTGCCTCTTGGGGTTCTCTGCCGGCGCCACCTCCGCTTCGCGGCGCGTGCAAATGAATGCGACGAGCCCAAGAGTCTCGCACGCGCGCGCGCCGCGCGCGCAGTTCCTAGTATAAATCGGGGAAGATGAGCCACAACGGTGACGACGAGCCAGAAATCACGCACGGAGCGTGGAAAGGTGAGTGAGCTGCGACGGCGACCACCGGACCAGGTCACGCAATCGACTGACGATGAGCAGGCAGCGATCGTCCGTCGTGGGGGCAGCCGGCAGTTCGGCGACGGCGGCGCCATCGGCCGCCGCGCACCTGCAGAACTCGGTTCTCGCGTACATCTGGACGGACGCCGCCGCCCTCGACTGCGGCGTCTGCTGCCTTCCGTTGAAGCCTCCCATCTTCCAGGTACATACACCCGCTGTACTGTACGCTTACACATGTGCGTCTCTGGTCGATCCTACGTGATCACATAATAATCCTTTCAATTGTTGGATGCAGTGCGAGGAGGGTCACTTGGTCTGCTCGCCATGCCGCGACAAGCTCGTGTCCACCGGCAAGTGCCACGAGTGCGGCGCCGACACGTCGTGGGAGAGCCGCGGCTACCGCCGGTGCCACGCCATGGAGCGCGTGGTGGAGTCCGTCCGCGTGCCGTGCCCCAACGCGGCCTACGGCTGCACGGCCACGCCGGCCTACTGCGACCGGCTGGGCCACCTCAAGGTGTGCCTCCACGCGCCCTGCCACTGCTACTGCCCTGGGGAGGCCTGCCGCTTCGCCGGCCCGACGGAGGCGCTCCTGGACCACCTCGCCGCAGGCCATGGTTGGCAGCCCTCTTATGCCGCCAAGGTCAGAGCTGGCGTGACGTCCTATGTCCAACTCAACGATGGCTTCAACTTCTTCATCCTCGACGACGATGAGCAAGGCGCAACAACCGCCGCCGCCGCCGCAACCAGCAGCAGGCAGTTCTTGATTCTGCTGGACGTGGTTCGCCAGCTGCTGAGCTGCGCCATCTCCGTGCTCTTCATCCACCCCCACGCGGCCGCTAGCGGTGACGGCCGGCGCCAGTGCTTGAAGACAGCGACATGCGAGCTCACGTACTCCCTGTCAGGATCGTTAGGTTGTCATAGCGATCATGACCTCAGGTCGTCGGAGATCCGGATGATATCATGCACGGATCTCTCCAATGGGCTGCCCGACCCTGGCGAACGCTTCCAGTTCCTCGTGCCCAATGCCCATCTCCCAAGCAAGGGGAAGGAGAACAACGCTACCAACGTTGGTTTCAAACTCCGTTTTCTGAGCCGTGCATGAATGTAATAACCGTGTTTTCTCTTTTCCTGAAATCATCTATGCTTGCCCGTTTGCCAGTCACTCGCCATATGTCAGGATGTGTCGTCTTTGAATATTTTGAGTCATCATTTCGCCATTGCGCTAAATAAGTTGTTCATTATGCATTTGTAAGTATACTTGTTATCATCACCATCACCAAGGCCACCTCTCCAACTCCTCCGTATGGGTTGCAGGATGTACAAAGATCGTTCTGTGCCAAGTCTCTTGCTACGGGTGCTCATCTCTCCGTGCACCGTCGAATACAGGGTGTGTTTACATCCTAAAAAGTTTGCAAAAAATATTTCATCATCTATCACATCACCCCACATCACATCTCACTATTCATCTGTATTTACATCAATTTTCTCTAATTCTTTCCTAATTCAGCCAATTCATCTGGATCTAAACACACGCATAGACATAGACAGAAAGTCTGCATCTAGTGTTCGTCTACATTTTTTATTAGAATTTTTATGTACTTTTACATGAAGGTTTTTATTCATGAGAGCAAAGGAGGTGGGAGCTCTGGTTATTATTCAGGGGATCTTTCCTTCTTGGCACGGATCTTAGCCATGGGGAGGCTTCGCGCCGGCGAGTCTTTCCCGGTGAGCGAGGAGTCGCGGCGGAGGATCGTCGTAGCGGTGGGGAAGAAGTCAACTACTTGCCGGGCAAGAGCTGGCGCCTGCAAGAAGAGCCAGGGTTCCGGCCGCTCCTCCGATGCGGTCCGGCCGTCGTCGCGAGTCCGGCCGGAGAGCGCTGCGGCGGCGGTGAGGGTTGTGACGGTGGAGGATCCCGACGCCCTCGACTCCTCCGATGCGGTAATGCCGCCGCCACCGCCGTCGTCGCGGGTCCGTCCGGAGAGCCCTGCGGCGGCGCTGGGGGGCGTGACGGTGGAGGATACCGACGCCCTCGACTGCGGCGTGTGCTTCCTCCCGCTCAAGCCCCCAATCTTCCAGGTACGCGCGCGCAGTACACTTCCTTGCCTATGCTGCTGTCCGTCGGCCGAATAGATTGTAGATCCCTGACCAATGACCGAATCCGAGTGCACTCATCCATGCGTCGAGACTAGTAGAGCCGTCATTGGTCGAATCCACGGATTAATCCATCCATCGATCCAAGCCACGAGTCCTACAGCCAATCCGCAGAGCTCTCTGAGTCTGAGTACTCTCATTTGCTTTGTTCTCTGGGCTATGAAATGTAACAGTCGCCTAGTTGATGAGTATGTTGTTAATTCGTTATATATCTTGCTCGTAATGTATTTGTCTTGTACGATTATTCCGTTCCAAAGTCTGTCTTAATCATTGTTTTCAATTGAAACCTTTTACATACATCCTAAATAAAGCCGTATATCTTTCACTGCGAAGCCTCAAATGACGTTTTTTAGAGGTACTTGGACCCTTCAAAAGAATTTGATGGGCAGATATAGCATGTATGATTCTTGTAGCAGTCATCTGTGAAGAGCGATAATTAGGGGAAGAAATGGAGCCTCTTTCTTGATGCCCTCCAAATTGCTGACTTTAGCTTTCGTTGAGCCTTAATATTTGGCTCAAAAGCTCCAACAATACTACATACATCAGTTTCATCAATTCCCCTTTTGACTGCTGCTAGGTTTTGTGATTTTGTCGTCCGTAGGCAGGAATCTGCACTCCTAATGACTTGTCAGCTTAAACTTCTTCAAATAGTGAGACTGTCCTTTACAGATGTTCTTCCATTCTTTTTGCTCAAATGCTCAATCACCTCGCCCACAGGGTCAGGAACTAACGGATCTCGTTGTTTGCCAATTGAGAACCCTCTGAAGCTGCATCTGCATCGTTCAACTCTCACTCGCTGTTCTGTACATGTATTATGGTTATGAATAGGTGATTCCATAACCTGGTTTGGAGAAGCACTGCTCGATTGCACTTTAACCTTCTGCCAAGCACTCAGCTGACAAAAATTCTCTTAGAGAGGTTAACTATTTGTTTCTTCTGCCAATAATTCTTTGATAATTAACTTCTGTGCTATGCGTCTATGCGAAGAAATTATTGCCATCCACAGCATGATGTATTGTGAAATAGTTTAGCACCTCCATTACTTTTTAGTCCTAAAACAACCAAAAAATACCAATATATTACCTGAAGGCCCACATTCCTCATCAACAATGCTCGTACCATATATTTTAAGCTTCTGCAAGTTCACAGAGTACCTTTCCTCTTTCTCATTCCCATCAGGATCATCATGTTTTCCTCCACACTGGATATAACTTGAGCTAATACATTATACATACCTTTGAAGTTTGAACAAGTTGTAAATGCTGCACCCTATCTTTAACACAAGTAAATCCCAGTGGTACATAGGCTGCTGAAATCTGTAAGCTGCCGGTAGCTAAATACTTTTACCCCTTCAAGAAATGTCAGCAATCGACTGTTGGCAATGGAGCTGCCCTGCAGCCCTAAAATGCCCAGGAACCCAAGTCCCAGGTGAGCTCAAGCACACACACGCACACAAACTCTTTGCTGCTGAAACTGTAATGCCTGAACTGAAAATGCATTGCTGCCTTGCCTCTACCTTTATACAGGGTAAAGTCAACTCTAGGTACAACATATACTTAGTACTCTACTAGCTACTAGTACTTCTACAAGTACATCTATGGTACCTATATACAAGACATAACCAGGGCATGCTTGCCCCTGTCTACTTGAGTGCCTGCTGCCTTACACGGCTGGGCAGGGGCACTTGAGGAGTTCTAACAACTCCTTTGACTTATGCTAATGAGGGACAGTCAGCAGGAGCAGGGCAATTACTCAACAATTCTTCCCCTAATTGTGATGCTCCTTCTTGATCTCCTCCACTCCCACCTTGCTTCTCAGCTCCTGAAGACGAAGGCGTCCCAGAGGTTTGGTGAGAATGTCGCCGAGCTGCCGAGCCGTCTCAACATACTCGACCTTGATCCTTCCTTCCTCGATGCAGCCCCGAATGTAGTGGTACTTGGTGTCGATGTGCTTGCTGCGATCGTGTAGGACAGGATTCTTCGCCAATGCAATGGCGGACTTGTTGTCCACCAGCAGGACTGGCGCCAGGAGCTCTTCTCCAGTGAGCTCTCTGAGCAGGCGCGCCAGCCAGACTCCCTGGCAGCAAGCGGTGGCGGCGGCGATGTACTCTGCCTCGCAGGTGGAAAGCGCCACCACCTTCTGCTTCTGGGACTGCCAGGAGATCGCGCACGAGCCGAGGAAGAAGATGATCCCCGTCGTGCTGCGCCGCCCGTCGACATCGCCCGCCATGTCGCTGTCGCTGTACCCCATCAGCTCCAGCCGTCCGCCTCCTCTCTTTGGATACACCAATCCGTGCTTGATTGTCCCTGCAATGTAGCGGAGAAGGTGCTTGATCGCGACGAGATGATCTTCCCGCGGATCCTCCATGAACCGGCTCAGATAGTCGATGGCGAAGCCGATGTCCGGCCGTGTGTGCGCTAGGTAGCGCAGTCCGCCGACGATGCTGCGGTAGCTCGTCGCATTCACCCTTGGTGACGTGCTGTCCTTTGACAGCTTGAGCCTCTCCTCCATTGGGGATTGGCACGGCTTGCAGCCGCCCATCCCATCGCGCTCCAGCAGCTTCTCGACGTAGGCACTCTGCCTCAGGGTGATGGCGCGCGCCGTCTGCTCCACCTCGATGCCGAGGTAGTAGGAGAGCAATCCTAGATCGCTCATCTTGAACAGCGCCGTCATCTCCCTCTTGAACTCCTTGATGTCCTGCAGCTTGGCGCCGGTGATGATCAAATCGTCGACATACACCCCGATGATGAGGATGCTCTGCTTCTTCTCGCGGATGTAGAGCGCGTGCTCTGTTGCGCACTTGGTGAAGCCGAGGGACACCAAGCTCTCGTCCAGCTTGATGTTCCATGCCCGTGGAGCTTGCCGCAGCCCGTAGAGCGCCTTGCGCAGTCGGAGCACCTTGTGCTCTTGGCCGGCGACGATGAATCCCGGCGGCTGCTGTACATAGACCTCTTCAATCAGCTCACCGTTGAGGAACGCGGACTTCACGTCCATGTGATGCACCTCCCACTCCTTGGTGGCAGCCATTGCGAGCAGGAGTCGCACCGACTCCATGCGCGCCACCGGAGCGAAGACTTCCTCGAAGTCGACCCCCTCGCGCTGTACATAGCCCTTCACCACCAGCCGCGCCTTGTGCTTCACCACGATCCCGTGCTCGTTCCGCTTCTCCTTGTACACCCACTTGAGCCCGATTGGCCGACAATTCGCCGGCGGATCGACGAGTTCCCAGGTCTTGTTCTCCACGATCGACCTCATCTCTTCCGCCATGGCGCTCCACCACCGATGATCGTGTTCCGCCTCGCGGAACGTTGTTGGCTCCTCGGCGCACCCCAGGTGCAGTACTTGATCGTCGAGGATGCGCTCTGCGAACCCAGGTGGAGCTCCGTGCCCGACGATGTTCTCCACCGCGCGGAACCGTAGTGGTTCGCCGTCGTAGTCGTCGTCGACGATGTCCGACACGTCCGGCGGCGGCGACGCGAAACGAATTGTCGATGTCGAGCCTGGGGAGGCGCTTGCTGCCAGCGATGCCTGTCCCACAGGTGTTGCCGGCGCCGGGGATCCCTGTCCAACAGGTGTTCCCGGTTCCTCTGCTTCAGCCGCAGCGGTGGGCTCCTCTGCTTCAGCCGCAGCGCCTGGATCTCCTTCTCCCTGCACCTCCTCTGCTCCTCGATGCACCATGTGCTCGATCGAGAAGCTGCTGCTCAGCGGGCCCACTCCGCCGCCTTCCCCATCGTCGAGTTCCTCCCAGCGCCACGATCTCTTCTCGTCGAACACAACGTCGCGTGAGATGCACACGCGCTGGGCCTCTGGATCGTACAGGCGGTACGCCTTGCTCCCCGCCTCGTACCCCAGGAACACCATCGGGGTGCTCCTATCTTCGAGCTTGGTGAGGCCCGGCTTCGTCTTCTTCACGTGTCCCACACACCCGAATGTGCGCAGGAACGACACGTCCGGCTTCCGGCCGTGCCACGCCTCAAAGGGGGTCATCCCCTTCAAGCTCTTTGTCGGCGAGCGGTTCAGGATGAACACCGCCATGCTCACTGCTTCTCCCCAGAACGCCGCCGGCACGTTCCGCCCCTTGAGCATACTCCTTGCCATGCCGACGATCGTCTGATTGCGCCGCTCGACCACGCCATTCTGCTGTGGAGAATATGGCGCGGTCAGGTGCCTCTGCACCCCTTCTTCTACGCAGTAGAGCCCGAATTCAATCGAATTGAACTCGCCGCCGCGATCTGTGCGCAGCACCTTGAGCTTCTTCCCCGTCTCCGTCTCCACCTTCGCCTTGAACTGCCGGATCGCCGCCGCCGCCTTTGCCTTGCTGGTCAGCAGATGCAGCCACATGTAGCGGCTGTAGTCGTCGACCAGTAGAAGGAAGAACCTCCTCCCGCCGTGGGTGGCCGGCGTGATCGGCCCGCACAAGTCGCCGTGCACGAGCTCCAGCTGCTCGTCGGCGCGGTACCTCGCCGTCTTCGGGAATGACCGCCTCCTCTGCTTCCCGGCGAGGCAGCTGTCACACAGCTCCCCGACGTGCTCGATCCTGGGCAGGCCGCGCACCATCTCATGGCGCCCGAGGTCCCTCAGCGCGTCGAAGCTGAGGTGCCCGAACCGGGCGTGCCAGAGCCACGCCTCGTCGTCGCCGTGTGCCGCCATGCACACCGGCTGTGTGAGCTGAAGGGAAATCTTGTAGCACTGGTTAGTGGAGCGATTCACCTTGGCGAGTAGTTTCTTGTCCGTGTCGTGGACGCGGAGCACTCCGTCGCCGATCATCACCCGACAGCCTCGCTCGTCGAGTTGCCCAAGGCTGATGATGTTGCTCCTAAGCCTGGGGATGAAGTACACGTCGGTGAGGGCGCGGTGCTCGCTGTTCTGACACGCGAAGATGATGGTGTCGCGCCCGCGGATCTCCACGCGTGATCCGTCGCCGAACTTCACCGTGCCGACAACGCCCGTGTCGAGCTCGGAGAAGGCCTCGCGTTCTCCGGTCATGTGGTTGCTGGCGCCGGAGTCCAGGAACCACATCTTGTCCCTTGTGTCGCCGCCGTCGCCGTCTTCCTCCCCGAGGTGAACCTGCGCGCGCTGCTCGTCGAGCGTGACGCGGCTGCGGGGCGCGTCATCTTCTGCGGCGTCGTGGAGCACGCAGCGCCATCAGCAGCGCAGGGCCGTCGTCGTCGTCCTCCTGAGTCAGGTGTGCGCGCTCCCGACGCGGTTGCTTGCAGTCCCTGGACCAGTGCCCGAGCTCGCCGCAGTTGAGGCACTGATCCTTGCCGATCTTGCTGCTGCCGCTGCGTCCGCCGGCGCCTCCGCCGCAGCCGCGGGTGTTGGAGCGGCCGCGGCCTCTGCCGCGCCCTCCTCTGCTCCAATTTCGCGGAGCAGAGGATCCTTCCCCTGCTTCGCGCCCCTGCGCCTGAATCGCCCGCTCGTCCTGAGCGGCGAGGAGCAGCTTGGCTTCGGCGACTGCTGTGGCCGTCTTCGCCGCCCGTGAGGAGAAGCGATCCTCCGCCGCCTTGAGCCGCCCCGACACATCCTCGATGGTGAGCGCTTCCATCTCCAGGCACGTCTCGATCGAGATCGCGACTTGATCGTACTTCTCTGGGACGACGCGCAGGAACTTGCGCACGGCGTCCTTCTCGGTGACGGGAGCGCCCAACACTCCCAGCTCCGTCACCATGCCGGTGAGGCGCAGCGCGAAGTCCTCAACGGCCTCGCCGTCGCGGAAATCGAGCGCCTCGTAGTCGCGGCGGACTTGCTGCGCCTTCGCCTCGCGCGCGCGTTCGCGGCCGAGCCGCATGGTCTTCAGGGCGTCCCACGCCTGCTTCGCCGAGTCCTTGTTGCCGAGCGCGACGCGGTACTCCGACGGCACGGCCTTCAGGATACCTTCCATGGCGAGCTGGTCCTCCTCGTCGTCGGTGCCGACGCTCACGGCCGCCCAAAGCCCGCGCGCCTTGAACATCACCTTGACGAGGACCTCCCACTCGGCGTAGTTGGTCCGGGTGAGGGTCGGGAACTGCGCGTTCCCGACGTCGCGGATCGTCTTCTTCACCACATATGTCGCCCCGCGATGTGGTGACACAGACAGGCCGCGACCGCGCCCTCGGCCTCGCCGATGCTGGTCGCGCCCGCGCCCGTCCGCAGACATCTCCCCCTTCCTTCAACCGCCGGCTCTGATGCCAGTTGTTGGCAATGGAGCTGCCCTGCAGCCCCAAAATGCCCAGGAACCCAAGTCCCAGGTGAGCTCAAGCACACACACGCACACAAACTCTTTGCTGCTGAAACTGTAATGCCTGAACTGAAAATGCATTGCTGCCTTGCCTCTACCTTTATACAGGGCAAAGTCAACTCTAGGTACAACATATACTTAGTACTCTACTAGCTACTAGTACTTCTACAAGTACATCTATGGTACCTATATACAAGACATAACCAGGGCATGCTTGCCCCTGTCTACTTGAGTGCCTGCTGCCTTACACGGCTGGGCAGGGGCACTTGAGGAGTTCTAACAACTCCTTTGACTTATGCTAATGAGGGACAATCAGCAGGAGCAGGGCAATTACTCAACATCGACATATCTTGGCACTAGACTGCAAACAACCTTTTATCCGATTAGTCCATAATACTTCTAAGCTAGCTTCAAGACACACATAAGTGCTGAAGTCAACTGATACATGGAGAATTTCAAAAATTTCATTGCGGTAACACTACAATCCTGCATTAGCTTTAGTTTTCTGTCCTCTGGAGTAAGCCCAGACTATTAGCAGCATATGGTTTTGGAGGTTTCACAGCTTGGCATTGACAGAAAAGATGATTAACTCTCAAGGTAGCATCAGTATCTCAATCTCGTCATTTTCGTAGTTGTGAATAACTTGTCTTAATGCACTGTCCTGTACAGATGTTCTTCGATTCCTCTTGCTCAATCACCTCACCCATAGGATCAGGAACCACCGAACCAATGGATCTCATGGTCGGCCAATTGAGAACCCTCTGAAGCTGCATCTATATCCTTCAACTCACACTCGCTGTTCTGTGTATTCTGGTTCTGAATAGGTGTTTCCATAACCTGGTTTGGAGAAGCACTGCTCTATTGCACCTTAACCAAGCCAAGCACTCAAATGACAAAAATTCTCTCAAAGAGGTTAACTATTTATTTATTCTGGAAATAATTCTTGATGTTTAACTCCTGTGTTATGCGTCTATGCGAAGCAATCATAGCCATCCACAGCATCAGTGTTGTGAATTAGTTTAACATCTCCATTACTTTGTAGTCCTAAAACAACCAAAAATACCAATATATTACCTGAAGGACCACATTCCTCATCAACACTGCTCTTACCATATCTTATAAGCTTCTGAAGTTCGCAGAGTACCATTCCTCTTCCTCACTGGATACAACTTGAGCTAATACATTATACATACCTTTGAAGTTCTAACAAGTTGTAAATGCTGCACCTGTAATAGCCGGATGATCCGGCCGGGATAGGGACACGACAGAGGACAGGGTAGACCCTGCTGCTCCGGCGGCTTTGGAGAATTGGGGGATTTGGGATTGATTGATTCTTCATTGATTGATTTATCTGAATACATTGCCTCTCTTTATATAGAGGGGATGACTTGACCCTTAAGAAACCTATCTAACTTAACCCTCAAGACTCTAATCTTATCTCTAATTGATCTTATCCAACTAATCCTATCTCTTAGGCGTGGAGGGTGGATGGGCTGGCCCTCCGGCCACCCATAACAGCACCCTATCTGTAACACAAGAAAATCCCAGTGGTAAGGCTGCTGAAATCTGTAAGCTGCCGATAGCTCAATACTTTTACCCCTTCAAGAAATGTCAGCAATCTTGGACATATCTTGGCACTAGACTGCAAACATCCTTTTATCTGATTAGTCTATAATGCCTCTAAGCTCCAAGACACAAATAAGCTCTGAATTCAACTGATATATGGAGAATTTCCAAAATTTCATTGTGGTAACACTACAATGCTGCATTAGCTTTACTTTTCTGTCCTCTGGAGCAATTGTGAAAGAAAAGTAAGCCCAGACTATTACCAGCATATGGTTTTTGGAGGTTTCGCAGCTTGGCATTGACATAAAAGATGATCAACTCTCAAGCATATATAGCATCAGTATCTCAATCTCCTCATTCTAGTAGTTATTTCAGGGCATTTCAAGGTCTAGCTTGTATAAAAAGTATACAGAAATGTAAAATTGTTTTTTCCCCAAAACAACAAACAGTCTCCATTACCTTACTGGTTTTTATCTCTGAACATACATGTGTATATTATTGTTCTCTTCATGAATAACTTGTCTTAATGCGAATGCTGATTGCATATGTGCCTCCATGCAGTGCAAATTGGGTCATGTTGCGTGTTCGATGTGCCGTGACAAGCTCAAGGCCACTGGCAAGTGCCATGTCTGCGGCATCGTCAACGGTGGCTACAGACGGTGCCATGCCATGGAGCGCCTGGTGGAGTCCATCCGCTTCCCGTGCCCGAATGCTGCCTACGGCTGCACTGCCAGGACTACCTACTACGACCAGCACTGCCACCACCAGACGTGTCCTCACGGGCCGTGCCACTGTCCCGGCGAGGCCTGTGGTTTTGTCGGTACAATTGCCACGCTTGTGGACCACTTCAAAGCTGTGCACGGCACCTGGCCGTGTGCCACCATGGTCAGGGCTTCTACCACTGATGATGATGACGATGAGGAGGATGAGGATGAGGGAGAGTACAAATTCATCATCAGCCTCCACGACGGTTTCAACTTTCTCGTTGCTGACTGCCCCACCAACGGCGTCCTGTACCTGTTCCTGCTGAATGTGGTGCGGCAACCGCATGGCTGCGCCATATCCGTTCTCTGCATCCACCCCGACAACGACGACCTCAAGGGAATGGAAATGCAGTGCAAGCTCAGCTACAGTGCCAAGAGTCGTCGTGGCGATGGCTGTCAGGTGATCAAGCATTTCCAGAATTCCAGGAATCGACGTTCACAGTTGAATGCACGGATCTCTCAGATGGGCTGCCCAGCCCGGACGAGTGCTTCCAGTTTGTGGTACCAGAGCCTGTTCTTACGGAAAGCGACACGATCAGGGTTGTAGGCCGAATTAGCATAGGTTAGAATCTATCTGTCTTGGTTCCTAATCCTGTCGGAAACCATTTAGCTTGGCTCTGTCACCAGTTAGGACTTGTGATTATACATGTACTTTTGCATGTAAGACTTGATCGCAGGTCAAGTGACGTGTATGTTTTGGTTGGTCTCGATCAGTTCTAGTTCTGTTTGCATCCCCTATTTTTATGCTTCCTGTGAAAAAATGGCGATGGCCTGGAGCTGCAGGTTTTATACGTTTAAATTATTTTAATATAAATGTTGCCCATGTAATTATCGAAAATGGTACTTAAGGTTATAGGTCTCAGTGTGATGATTGCTAGATTTAAAGATTTAGAATACTTTACCTCTCCTGTAAGACAGAATCGAGGTTTATGTGTGTACATGTTTGAGAAATTTGAAAATTTTGACACCTAATTCGACTCCTCAACTCCTATTGATACTCAATTTGTGACCTCTTCGAAATTTGACACCGGAGACGCGAATTTCTTCAATGCAAGAGACTCATCTCTATTTCTCTCCTCAGCCCCGGGTGAAATGACTGCCCTCATCTTCCTCTCCTTCGGTTCCTCACCGACGGGCTGCCGGCCGACCTCCTGACACGCGCCGTCGGCGTCCTCCGTCTCCGCCCTCCCGTCCCCGTGCGTCGGCCGCAGGAGTCGAAGTAGGGGAGCATGTCAGGCGGGAACGCGACGGTCTCGCTGATGACTGATGAGCGAGTCGCGGACCTAGGAGGCAACGATGAGGCAGTTCTGCTCGACGCCGGAGATGCCCCGTGGCCTCCCGGATGGACGACAGTGTGAAGCCGTTGCGGGAGAGCACGGAGATGAGGGGCACGTACTCGTGCCACTGGCCCAGGCGGTTGCAGAGGACCTCGAGGCGCTGGGCGAGGTCGAGGGTCCGGAACTTGGCGGGGAGCGGGGCCGGCGGCGGGTGGAACGACTGGTAGAGCTGCCCTGGCGTAGCCATCGGGGGAGGGGTGAAGGGGAGCTTCCGGTAGCCACCGCTGCCCGTGCTGCGCCACTGGGGAGCAGGATTGCGCTCGCGGCGATGTGGCTGGCGCGGAGGCGATGTGGCACACCCAATTTCTCGCGGCGAGGACTGAGCAAAATTTACCATGATATCATCTCTCGACGATAAGGACATGAGCATGTAAAGTTGAAATACCCGGGTAATGAGTATCACTATTTATTTAAACCAAAGTGGCAAGCTATTTGAACTGAAGTTTCTTATCCGAGTATAAACAAATATTCATAACGATCACATGGTGTATCTTGAGCGATGGCCTGCGTGTAGAGCGCGGTGGCGAGGGCGAAGTCAAGGCCTTGAAAAGGCCTGCATGACTCTGTTAGAAACAACAAAAGAGAAGATTAGTTAACAGACAGCTGATTAAATGGATAATATTGTCATCCAGAAAATGATAATCCAAAGAAATAGTACTGTACAACGTAGATAAAAAAAGGAAGCAAAAATTACATGAAAACGGAGAAGAATAGACTCATTCATTATCACTTTAGCATGTGAGCTGAAGAACACATCTGCATCTATGGTAGGACCCCTCTAAAGGGGTCACGTGATTTGAACCCACAGCACCTAACCACCAGTACCCAACTAATAAAGTTCCTTTTTCCACATTACTCGAGACACACCATGCCACTAATTAACTACGTCATCAAATAACGTATAAAACGAAATGAACTGTTGGGAGCTTCAAACAGGAAATATATTCCACGAGCCATCATGCTTCGTGGTTCTCGCACGCATCTGCATCACGAAATGTTTGCTTTCCCCTCCCAGATTCCCACCACAAAGGCGGCACCTTTATCGCACATGCACTTGGAAGCTCCCAAATTATGGTTACAACACAGCAGGCCAAAGCCGTAACTGATGAAATCGACTAATCAAGCGTGGTAAGACAGTCAAATCGGCCGCGCAGCTGACAATTCGACGAGCTCGCGCGGCATTGAAAAAACAGGGGGCCCGCTCTCACCTGCTTGAAGATGGCGTCGGAGCTGGGCTCTCCTTGGCCTTCCGGTGGACCGGCGCGGCAGCGCGGAAGGTGAAAGCTGAGAAGTCCGGGGGGCCTGCCCCGGCGCCGCCGCTACCACCCCGCTCGCCGCCAGCGGACGAAGCGCCCTCGCTTGTGCCCCGGCGGCGGGACAAGGAGGAGGGCTCGCCGACGCCGGACTCGTCCCCGGAGTCGGTCGCGAAGCTGGCGCGGGCGGCTGCCGAGGCGCCGGACTTCAGACGGCGGCGCAGCGCGGCCGCGAAGCCCTCGACGGCGCCCCCGCTCTCGTGGGCAGGGCGCGGCGGGCGGCGGTGGACTGCCGGCGGTGCATCGTCGGAGTCCCCCATTGGAAGGGGGTACGCGTCTTGGGTGCACTCTCTCTCTCCTTCGTGCGCGTGTTGGGCTCTCGATTCGGTGGAGACGAGGAGGCGAAGCGCGGTGGTGGCGAGAGGTGACCGGTCTGTCGTGCGTGGGCTCGTGACCACGACGTTGCGTACTTGTAGCCTGCAGGCGCCCACGACGGTTCGGTTCGTGGAAGTCTTTCGCCTGCAGGCGCCCACGACGGTTCGGTTCGTGGAAGTCTTTCCAACTTCAGCCAGCCAATTTGCCCTAAAAAAAAAACTTCAGCCAGGCAATCAGAGGCTTGAGAACTCCTTAAGGGGGGCTAGTGGGGAGCTCCTATATAGGAGTTATAGATTTGCGTTCTCGGTATCAAATTTCGAAGAGGTCACGAATTAAGTGCCAATAAAAATTAAGATCTCGAATTAGGTGCTAAATTTTCAAATTTCTCGTACATCAGTACATGTATATATGCGTGAGGCACTTCGATTGGAATGTGAATGAAGCTAGAGCTAGCACAGAATGCTTGCTTTGCTTGTACATGTATATATGCAAGAAGGTAATGCTCCCAGTACTATTACGCCTACCGAATTAAACTGCTGTAACTCGCCAGCGGTTTTTAGACTGCAGCGAACAGTTGGCTCTCGAGACCGACTCCAGGAGACGCTGCAACTGGAGCCGCATATTCAAAATGAGGCACGAATCGGCTACTGTAGCGGCTTTAGGAGATGCTGCATCCCGATCTGCATTTTGCGGTCACCGGCTCCTCCACCCCCATATCTGGGATTCTCTCTCTTATCTGCAACAGCTCTGTGCCAACCGCCGCCCCCTCCACAGTCCACCCTCGACATCCTCCACACCGCCGGCCATCTCCTCCACCCGCCACCGTCTGCCTCTCCTGCCCAGATCGGGCGAGTGGAGGCCAACTCCGCCTCATCCTGCTCCGCCCGCTGCCTGCACCTCTGCTCCTCCTCCAGCTTTGTTCGCTGGCTCGCTGCCGCCTCCTCCTCCGGCTCCCCACCGCCGCCGCTGTCTCCAGCTCTCCTCCACCGTCGCCCGCACCACCCCAACGCAGATCCGACCGGGGCGACCTCCCTCTCCTCTTCCCAAGCCCAGACGGTAACAGCGCGGTTCTGACTCGGCGAGGCAACATGGCGGCGGCCCGCATCGACCTCAAGGCACGGGGACCCTCCGTCTCCTTGAGCAGGGACGGGATGGCGGCGCAGAGGAGCTCGTCGCGACGAAGGCGAGGAAGGACGGGAACGTGGGGAGCGGGTGCGAGAAGATGTCGAGCACGAGCGCCTGTGCAGCCGGGGAGAGGAAGGACTGCGTCGGCGTGGGCGTCGGCGTCGGGTGCGACCGCCGCGGCGCGGGCGCTGGCGCCGGCGTCGCGGTGAGGTGGAGCAGCCGCGAGTCGAGCGGGAGCGAGGACGACGACGGCGGCGGGGGGCTGCGCTTCCCGGGCCCCGCCGGGAGTTGGGAACATCCCGCACCCGGTGGCCTCCTCCACCCGCCTTCCTCCGCCTCCTTCTTCCCCACCTTGCGGATGACGGCGGAGAAGGAGGTCGCCGCGCGGACGGCGCGCACCGACGGCAGGGAGATGCAGTGGAGGGGCGCGAGCCAACCGCTTTGGCCGATGCGCGACGGATGCGCGATGTCTGCTGGAGATCATCTTGTTGTGGGAGACGGAATTCTTCTCTTTCTTTTCTTCATATAAGATGCAGATGAAGATCCTTGTTGGAGTCGGTCTGAGATCGATTTTAAGACATGCAGCGCGAAGAGCAAGCTAGTGTTGTGCGTGAAGAACCAACACAAGGCACATAGAAAGTACACACATACTAATTAATCATTAAGAGCAACTTCAGTGGTGAGTACCTTGCCAATTGAGGACTCCAAAATCCATTCACAGGCCCAACTTAAAAAAATAGAGACTCGAAATTAGGTCTCAACTCGAGTGGAGAAATTAATATGGGCATCTATTTGCCTGTGGATCCCATCTGTGGAAGGTCAATCTGTCACCGCCCGCAGTCGGATCCCCCTCCTCTCTCTTCTCCCCCGCAGCACCATGGATCTGCTCCTCCTGCCGCCGACGAACGTGCCGGCCGCCGCCGGCCCCGGCGGGGGGGGGGGTGTGGTCTGGTTCCGGTCTCCATGGACGAGCCGCGCCACCTACGGCCACTTCCCCAACGGCCTGACCTACTACGTCCGCTCCAACCCCAAGCCGTGCATGCGCACCGCGCTCTTGCTCGCCGCCGGCGGGTGGTCGGCTCCTCGTCCCTGCAGTGGGTCCTCGCGGGCTCGTCCTCCATGGCGGCGGGAGAAGGCGCCCGGATCCTCCGCAAGGAGCGGCGGCGGCGGACCTAATGCGTCGTAGTATGGTCCGAGGCGGCGAGGTGAGTGGCGGCGCCGCGTGGAGGCCGAGGCCAGGTGACCCATGCCGCCGTGCGTGTGCGGGGCGGCGGTAACGGCGCCGGGACCTCCGCCAAGCCATCGTGCACGCGTCCAGCGGCAACGACGTCGCCGCCGCTGATTCTTTCGAGCTCGTCGACGCCTCCATGATCAAGAGGCTGCCCATGCAGTTGCCGCCTTCGGAGACCGTCCCGGTATGCTAGTCAATGTCATCCGCCGCGCGCAGTCCACGTAGAAGGCGCACGGGACTCCCACCTCGCCGTTGACCAGCTGCTCATCGGCCTCCTCGACAGCTCGCTCACATGCCCGGACTACACCCTGTTAGCAGCCTCCTCATCTCCGACTTCCCCACCCCTCTCCCTTCCCTTCCTCTTCTTCGACGTCGCAAACCTCCTCAACCGGCCCTCCACCGCGGCGGCGGCGGCCATCTTCATCACCTTCGTCGCCGCCGGTGCCCGAGGAGCAGGAGGCAGTTGCATCCTGGCTGCTTCCCGACCCCGCCCCGTGCCAATCCCGCAGCGACTTTCGTCTGGTTCTTGGCGTCGTAGGCGAGCTTTTTCTTGATCTTCCCCGCTGCGGTGGTAGCGGCGTTCTTGGCCTGCTTGACCGCCGGCACCTCCTCCCTGTCGTCATCAGCGGAGGCGGTGAGCACCTAGCGCGGTCCGGTGCGCGCCGCTGACGAGGCACACGACGACCTGACGTGCGGCGGGTGGGGAGGGAAGACGAGGCACACTGGAGAGCACGACCGCTGGGGAGCTTGGAGTCGCGGCCGGAGGAGGCCGGCAGCTATGGAGCTCGTAGAGAGCCGGCCGCGTGCCCGTCGTGGAGGCTGATGGCTGGGGAGGCCGCCCGCCTGGTCCCACACGCCTGCCTACCGGCGAGGAAGGGCTGGCGGCGTGCTCGCTGTGGAGGCCGCAGTCGCGCCACCCGCCAGCCAAGGAGGCCGCGTGTCTGGTCCACCCTCGCTCCGGCACCGGCCAGGGGAGGGCCTCCGAGATCTGTGGGAGAGAGACAGGGAGGAGGAGGAGGAGGAGGAGGAGGAGGAGGGGGGAAAGCAAAGAAAATAAAAATGGTGAGACCCATATTTTGGAGGAGGAAGTAGAGGCCCTCCGGGAATGGAGGCTTGGAGGTGGAATTTGAAGGTCTCTACCTATTTAGAGGCTGTGCTGAAGTTAAGTTTTTGCACCAAAGCTCCAAATTTGTAGTAGAGGCCCCTGCTGGAGTTGCTCTAAGAGAAGGAGAAAAGAAGGAAGGAAGAGAGGATAGACAAAAAAAAAACTCTTACCCATATGAGGTTTTTAAGTTGTAGAGTACCTTTTATGTAAGGAAAAACTGGATCTTTACCATCAAAAGAACCATGTTATGGATATGTACCATCAAAAGGTTGAAGGATAGAAATTTAGCAATGAAAGATCTCCCGTTACATATATATACCATTTTCGTCAATGTCGTTGTGTCTGCCATCAACAAGACAAAACGCCGTCGTCCCTCCCTGCTTGCGCCCACCACCGTACCTCCCTACTAGCGCCCGCCGCCGTGCTCTTCACCTCTTGGACGGGTTTTGCCGCCTCGCCGACAAGCGCAGACTCTTCTCCCCGCGCAACCTCCTCCCGTCCTCGCGCCGCCTTGCCCCTGTTGCGCCGCCGCCGGGGAAGCAGCCCGCCGCGCTGGAGCCTCCCGCCGCCAAGCGTAGGCTAGGACCGCTGCACTGGGACCGCCCACCGACGGCCGGGGTCGCTCAAGCCACCCGCGTTAGGGCCGCATCGCCCTGTCCGGATGCCCCGCCGCTGGGAAACGGCTCCGCGTAGGGGCCACGTCACCCTACCCCTGATGCGCCGCCGCCGAGGAAGCAGCTCCCCGCCGGGGCCGGGCTGAAGCCTCCCGTCGCGCATCCTGCTGTGCCGTCGAGGCTGTAGAAGAAGAGGAAGGTGCAGGCGCCGCGCGCAGTGGACGACGACGACTCCTCGGTGGTGCTTGTGCTGCCGACGAGCTGGAGGCGGTGATGATGACGCTCTATTCCTTGCTGTCGAGGGAGGAAGGGAGCCACGAAGACGACGACGGTAAGCTGCCTGGCCTCTGCCCGCAGAGGGGAAGGCTGGAGGCGGTCAACGCGAAGGGGAGGAGCGGGCCGGGCATGAGTAGAGGAGAGGAACGACGGCGAGCGCGAGAAGGGAGAGACAACGGCGAGCGCAAAAAGGGGAGGGACGACGGTGTTTTGTCTGGTTGACGGCAGACACAACGACGTTGACGAAAACAGTATATATCTATAACAGGAGATCTTTCAATGCTAAATTTCTATCATTCAACCTTTTGATGGTATACAAATCCATAACATGGTTCTTTTGATGGCAACGATCCAATTTTCCAAAAAACTAATGCTAGCGAAGGGAATTACACCTCGAGCGAGCATAAGTTTGTGATGATATTTTGCAGGATATTAGATAATTGTCCCCCAGATGGACTCTGCAATTGCTGCCAGAACCAAAGGCCAAATCAGCCAAGATGTTTCCGAACACTAGTCGTCCACTCGTCCAATGCAGGGCAAAGTGGCAAACTGCCCTGTTTGCAATCCCATCTGCCCACCACACCTGAAACGATCGCAAGAGCCCAACTGGCGGTGAATGCAATGAGTGTTTTCTTTCATGAAATGATCTTCAAATTGTTACTCGGGTGAATTTGAAGATGTGTTGTATGCATGATCGAGTGAATAATGTTGTACTTACCATGAATTAATTGTCGACATATACTACAATACAGTGGCATTGTCCTTTTTGTTCACGCATATTTGGCGGTGTTGTTTACCGATCGAGTTGTACACGCGCACGTCCGTACTACTACATATACATGTTGGACGACAAGAAACATCCAAAGTTCAAAGTTGTATGTCGTCTATCGACGAGAAGCAAAAGGAACAATGGACAACGCCGAGCCCGCGGTGCAGACAGATGGCGAGGCCGCCGCGCCGGCGCGTCAAGTAGTAACTATTTACGACCAGGACCTTGTCAAGTTCAATCCGGCCGGCGTGCATGGTGACCGCGGGAAGGCGTTTCCCAAGCCCGGCGAACAACTGGCGCGAGTGCTGTGCGCCGACGGCACTGTCGTGACACGGGAGCTCCGTGACCTCACCGTCGTCGACCGGGGCAGCGTGCTCTACCGGGGCCAGACCGTCGCGCTACTGTCGGACCCCGGAGGACAGTTCGGGGTCGTCACGGGCATCGCCACGGAGCTCGATCTTATCCAGCTAAACGGCGGCGGCGGCGGCGGGGAAGAAGATCAAGGCGAGCCGCCGGCGGTGGTCGCCAGGGGCGTGTCGCCGGGAGATCTGCGGCGCGTCAGGGAGCTCTGCTACGGGGACCTCGTCGTGTCCGGGCAGTGGCTCGGTGTTGTCGTCAGGGTGTTCCTCGACGTCGACGTGCTGTTCGACGACGGCGCCGTCTGCAGGCTCGACCCGGGCTCCTCGAGCAAGCTACGACTACGAGACAAGCAAGCGGATGACCGCGCATTCGTCCCTGACTTGAACAGCCCCTACTATCCCGGGCAGCGCGTCGTCGATGCCACCGGCGATCAGCCGTCCATCTTGGAGACCTGCTGCCAATGGCTTAACGGGTGCTGGAACTCTAGCCGCGTCGAGGGCACCGTCTGCAAGGTGACAATTGCCAGCGCGCTCGTATACTGGGTCGCGTCTGCGAAGCTAGGCGCCGACCGCCGCTTCGTCAGAGAGTCCGCGCCGCCGTCTTGCCAGATGTACGGCAACCTGACCTTCGTCTTCTCCGAGGCCGACTTGGGCGTCGCCGACCACTGCTTCTTCCGAAACCCTAACCCCCATCGTCGTGGTGACCGGAAGCACGAGGATTTCCAGCGGTCCTTGTGCGTCGCCGACGCCCGCACCACCGTCGACGTGCTGTGGCAGGACGGCACGCGGCGGAGCGGCGTGCCGTCGGCGACGCTAGAACCCTACGCGGCGCTCAATGACCACGACTTCTTCCCTGGAGAGCGTGTTTTTGCCCGTGTTGATTTCCGTGACGACGACGGCGGCGGCGGCGGCGGCGAGGTGCGCGTCGGCGTCGTCAGGAGCGCCGATTGCGACGACCACACCGTGCGCGTGTCATGGCTCAAGCCTTCGTTGCCGGGCGAGGAGCCGGAGGTCGAGTGCGAAGAAACCGTGAGCGCATACTATCTCGGGACAGAATGCAGTATTTTCTACGGAAATTTCGTCGTACGCCTGCCGTCGTCGCCGGAATCAGCCGCCGGCAGTGACGGTGGTGCAGCGGCGCAACATGGTAAGGGAGTTGCTGCCCCCACCGCCGGCGCTAGTGCAGATTTGTCATGGGTCGGGTATGTTATTGATCTTTGCCACGACGGACATGTCCAGGTCAGCTGGGGTGACGGCAATACGTCCAAGGTACGAATCCTGATCGAGATCTTTTATGATGCACGATATTAATTAGTTTACTACCTAGGGGACTATTACTATAGTGGTGTAGAGATCTAACAATCATTATTAAAGACAATTTAGTAATTATTACATTGTAAGAGGTGTGATTCCAAATGGAAAGACTAGCTAGTGTAAAAAATAATTATTATGACGATGCCATTTTGTTTGTTACCATGACGATATCCTTACCATTTATACTGTGCATGTATCACAAGTGATGTTTTTAGTAGTATACAATTAATTTTGACGGATCTTACCGAAAACTAACATGATTAATTGTTATGTGAGTGAATTAACCTCTGATCCCAATTCTATGCATGGGGTGTCGACTTCAGGTGCTGCCTCATGAGATAGCTGTTATCCGATGGCAACATGTCGACGAGCTCTACGACGAGCTCAACCAGGAACGGCTCAAATTGATAAAGGAACATGAGAAGTCTCAAGAACCTAACGCCACTGATAACGATGTCAACACTACAATTCTCGTTGAGCCTCAAACAGACGACAATAATAAGGAAGGAGAAGAAGGTGACTCCACTGATGGAAGTGAAGGACAAGTTGACAATGGAGGCGATAACAGTGGCGTGGAGGTAAAGGTGGCTGTCGTCGTCGGTGAGGGCTTGCCTCGTTTCCTACAGTTCAACGTCGTGCAAAGCCCTCCAGATCACCATTACCTAAATGACACGGTGCAGGTGCGTGGTTAATTTGTTGATTTCGCATATACATACATGCATTTATCCCTATGAAGTATGAACAATGGTACATGAAAAAAATATTTCTGGGCATCTTTCTTTCTCTTTGCATCTTTTTATATATGGTTATCAACAGTAAAGATCTAATTCGACTATCTCGAGTTGTCAAACCACTTTTGAATGGATCAACTGCAGGGTGGTGGCGTCGGCAGAAAGTGGACGAAGAGAGTGCAAAACGAGTGGAAAATTCTGGAGAGCAGCTTACCAGGTATACACCACAACAGAAAACAAAAATTACCACGATTTCCTCGACCACTTAATGATGATTTACATTCACTTTAATTTCCATGTGTATGCTGCAGAAACCATCTACGTTCGGGCGTTCGAGGACCGGATGGACCTTCTCCGGGCGGTAATGGTGGGCGCCGCCGGGACGCCGTACCAGGACGGCCTCTTCTTCTTCGACGCGCAGCTGCCGCCGACGTACCCCGCCGTGCCGCCGCAGGTGTACTACCACTCCTTCGGCCTCGACGTGAACCCCAATCTGGACAAGTCCGGCACCGTGTGCCTGAGCCTGCTCGACACTTTCGACGGAGGAGAGGGCCCCGAGCTCTGGTCGCCGGCCGGCTCCACCGTCCTCCAGGTGCTCGTCTCCATCCAGGGCCTCGTCCTCACGGAGCAGCCCTACTACAACGAGGACGGCTCCGAGGAGATGCTCGGCACGGCCGAGGGCGCGCGCAACGCGCTCCCCTACGCCGAGAACGCCTACCTCCTCACGCTCCTGAGCATGCTCCGCCTGCTGCGCCGGCCGCCGGCGGGGTTCGAGGCGCTCGTCGGGGAGCACTTCCGCCGCCGCGGCGGACTCGTGCTCCGGGCCTGCGAGGCGTACCTGCGGGAGCGCTGCGCCGTCGGGACGCTCGACGGCGAGGCGCGCGCCACGGCGGACGGGAGCGGGGAAGAGCGGCGGCGGTGCTCGGAGGGTTTCAGGATCGCGCTCCGCGGCGTCGTGCCGCAGCTCGTCCGGGCACTCGCCGAGGTCGGCGCCGACGGGTGCGAGCAGTTCGATACATATGGGTTCCAAACACGTCGCTAATAAGCAAGCGCTCGGACGTGTCCTCTGCTACTTTCTAGCTCAGTTTAGAATTTCGTATTCGTAGTAATTAGCTATCTTCAGTATCATGCTTGTGTAGAAATTTAATTAGGAGTCGACACTAGTACTGCACTACTGCTATACACGCATTGTCATCCTACATTTTGACTTCAAGAAGGATGTGAAAAGTCTCTCAAAGAGTTTCAGCAGTTGTTTACTTCGAAAAAAAAGTTTCAGCAGTTGAAGCCTTCAATTTATATATGAGATTTGAAAGATGAAAGTGTTCATGACGAGAACATCCTACTAGTTAATTTGTTTGTATCCACGAGTAAAATGTACGTATGACACGTACATGTTTGGAAAAATTAAGTGATTTACATTTTACATTAGAAACGGACATCATAGTACAAGTACAACACATAATAAATCACTTAAGTTCTTCAACAGGATGAAACCACCAAGATGGATCATTTATTTAAAACATGATGCTCTTATGGCTATGCTTGCTCTCTGATAATTGTAGACCATGGATGGGCTGTGACACTATTGAATTCTTGACATTCTGCCAATCCGGTCACCAAGATTCATGAAAGTCTAACCGACAAGAAGATACGAGTATGTTATTTTATCAACCACAAAGTAGGCATACAAAACGGCTCGTGACAGCGACAGATAGGCATCCCGTCACGCCGGGGCAGGGGCGCGGGGTGGCCGCGTGGGGGAGCCGCGGGGTGGGCGGGACGGTGTGTTTTTTTTTCATTTTTTTCTTTCTCTTTTTTCTTTTAATTATTTTTTCTTTTCTTTTCTTTTATTTATTTATTTATTTATTGTTTCTTTCTTTTTTATTATTCTTTTCTTTTCTTTTCTTTTTCTTTTTCTTTCTTTTTATTATTCTTTTCTTTTTTCTATTTCTATTTCATTTTTTATTTTTCTTGTTTATTTTTCATTTATTTATTTTTACTTTCTATTTTTATTTTTTTCTCTATTTCCATCTTTTTAATTTTTTAATTTTTATATTTCCTTTCTAATATTATTTTTCTATTTTATTTTTATTTCATTCTTTTTATTCTATTCATTTTTTTCTTATATCTCTTTTTATTTATTTTCTATTTTATTTTTTCTATTTCCATCTTTTTATATATTCTTTTCTTTTTAATATTTTTTTAATATTTGTTTGTTCGAGATGAGATGTAAATGTGTTTTGGTTATAAAAATAAGTTGTTCTGGTTATAATAATATTTTATTCGTGTTATAATAATAACTTGTTCTGTCTATAATAATAACTTGTTCCGATCATTGTTCTGATTTGTTCTGACACTACATTTTGTTTTTGTTCAAGATGACATCCAAACTTGTTCTGGCTATAATAACAAGTTGTTCTGGGTATAATAATGTCTTGTTCTGACTATAATAATAACTTGTTCCGTCTGTAATAATAATTTGTTCTGACACTTTATTTATTTTGTTTGGAGTGACATACAAACTTGTTCTACTTATAATAGTATCTTGTTCTGGCAGTTGTTCTGACACTTCATTTGTTTTGTTCTGACTATAACAGAATATATAACCTTAATTAAAAAATATGAATAAAAAAAGTTTGTCAAAACATAGTCAAGTGGGATCTTATTTTGAAGATCTCAGTACAAGAAATTCATTTTTGAAATCGAAATTTAATTTGGACGTACGGTTTAGGATTTATAATTTTTTAGTTTTTGGAATGAATTAGTTGGCTTCCGTTGCCTGCCCTCCCGCGTTCCACGCCCGTGGGTCCCGCGCACACCGCGGCCTCCCGCTCCCGCGCGCTGGCCGTGGGCCTTCGGTGATGATTTGGCAAACCATCACCGAAGTGATGCCCAGCAGCACCCTACAAAACGTAGTGTAGAGTTGGGGCACACACGTGTAAAAATAGTAAACAATAATTTGTATGTATAAAAAAAGAATCTAATAAACAATCATTTTATATTTATAGCAAGGATGTACATGGGAAAGTACTTATTTTAAGAAAGTCCTAGTAAAAGTGCAGAGCCAATCAATTGCAAATTAAAATTTTAAAACCCGTCGTTTGAATATTATGGAAATGACCCCCGCAAACATGACTCATATGGTAATCCTCAGTCGAATTTTTGTTCGTCCCAAGTAATTTTTTGTTCGGTCCAAGTGAATTTGTGTTCGGTCCCAGTGAATATATTTTGTTCGGCCCAAGTGAATTTTGTTCGGCCCGGTAAATTTTTGTTCGGCCCAATTGAATTTTTGTTCGGCCTAAGTAAATTTTTGTTCGGCCCCAGTGAATATTTGTTCGTCCCAAGTGAATTTTTGTTCGGCCCAAGTGATTTTTTGTTCGGCCTCAGTATATTTTTGTTCGGCCTAAGTAAAATTTTGTTCTGCCCAAGTAAATATTTGTTCGGCCCAAGTGAATTTTTGTTCGGCCCAACTGATTTTTTGTTCGACCCAAGTGAATTTTTGTTCGGCCTTAGTATAATTTTGTTTGGCCCAAGTAAATTTTTGTTCGGCCTAAGTAAATTTTTGTTCGTTCCAAGTGAATTTTTGTTTGGCACAAGTGAGTTTTTCTTCGGCTCTACTGAATATGTTTTGTTCGGCCCGGTAAATTTTTGTTCGACCCAAGTGAATTTTTGTTCGGCCCGGTAAATTTTTGTTCGACCTATAAAAGTATAATAATAGAAAGAGAAATAAAAAGTAATATTTACTAAGACGGAACAAATATTCACTGGGACGAACAAAAATATATGAGGCCGAACAAATCTATTTATTCTAGCTAGTAAGATATTTGTTCGTTATAACACTAATAATATTTTGTATTTAAAAAATATTTTTAAAAATATTTCATCAAAAGATAGTCAAGTGGGATCTTATTTTGAAGATCTCGACACAATAAATCCATTTTTGAAATCGAAATTTAATTTAGACGCACGATTTATAATTTATAACTTTTAAATGCTAGATTAAATTAGTTTCTCCGTGGTCCCCACCTGCCCACCCCTCCCCGCACCCTGGCGCTCTCGCGTCCCGCCCGCGCGGCGCGATGGGTGGAACCCATCGTGTCTGCGATATATAATGCTCCCATCGATTAGCTCATAAATATACAGATGCTCGATTATTATCAATTAACTTATTTTTATTTATATTTATTTTCCAAATATAGAGCAAATGGCAAATTAACTTGCTTCGAGCTAATGCAATCAATGCATATTCCTGATTCCTGAAGATCAATCATCCAAATCTGGAGGTTAATCGATGAATCAAATTTGGATTGCAAGAGCATGTGTATGCATTAAACCAGCTGGATATTGACATGCATGCATATGCTGCCATCCGCGTTGCCATTCATGTTGCCATGCATCTTCACTGCATTGAATCTGAGTGTGAATGAAGCTTAAAACTCATTTGAACCAAAATAATGTCCCTGTTTGGATACTCTAACAGGGTTAGAGTTAGAGTTAGTTTCTAACTCTAGCTCTAACCCTAAACTAACTCTAGCTCTAGAGGTGTTTGAATGGAATGGTTAGAATGTCATTAAATGTACTTTTTCAATCATTAGGACCCAACATGAACTATCTCCAATAAACACCTCTTGGGTGGGATAGTTTTTTGGGGTGAGTTAGATGCAAACTAGTCCAATCTAACCCTCATGTTTGGATACTTTGTGGCTAGTTGAGCTGCAACTAGCTAAAACTAACTCTAAGTCATGGATCCAAACAGGGCCATTACAAGACTTTACAGGGCTGACCCACGTGCGAGGCAGCCTTTGGCGATGACCCAAAATAATCCAATTTATTGTGTAAATACGTAGCGGCGCTTGACGACTGCGCCTCTGCCGCCATGCCGGATTTTCCGCTTCCGCGGGTGCCGCCGCCGCCTGCTCTAGCTTCCCGACAACAGCGGCCTCCTGCGGGCAGCGCAGGCGCTCCGAGCTGGGCGTGCAGCGGTGGTTGTGGATTCATCTCAGACAAAAATGGAAAAGTCGGTTCGAACCAAAAAAGAACGGGAAGGGGAGGATCGTAGGGGAGATGGGACTAGAGGACGGCGGTTCGAACAAAAAAAAAGAACAGGGAAGGGAGGATCATGGGGAGATGGGACTCTAGAGGACGAAAAAACGGAGGGAGGTGGTGCCACGGTCTGAGGGTGGGTCTGACGTGGGTATGCGTGGTTTTTTAAGACAACGTCAGGGTGAGAAAAAAGTCTCTTTTTAGCAGAAATGTTTCCCAAATTGTGATTTATACAATTATTCCACCTATTTGGTCCTTCAATTAGATGACAGGTAGGCGTGAGGGGTAAGGCGAACCCAAATTAGGTGAGAATTATATTCGCTCTTTATAGTAAAATCTTTAAAAAATAAAAAATTCTTTGAGTTTAACAATGATATGTTGGACTCCGAGTGCTCACACGGGCCTCCATTACAACTTCGACGCGGCCCATGGCCCACAAGCCACTTGCAAAACCTAGGTCTTAAGACTATCCACACTCGTCATACTTCATATCCTTCTTTAAAACAGAATATTCCTGCCTGATCATCGAGATTCTCTCGTTTATATAACTTTCTCCCGCACTCGTCATCCTTTATATCTCTACTCTATCCCAACTACTAGTGAATGGGCCCACATGTCAGATTCTTTTAATATTTTCCTCCCCTCCTCTTCCCACCCACACCCACCCCATCTGCTTTCTTTCTCCAATCCCGTCTCCCTCTCCCTCGCCTTGCTCCCTCCGCCCTCCCCTCTCTCACCAACGACGGTGCCGGCGGCCTCCCTCCTCCGGCCATCCCTCCATCGCCGAGCATCCCTCCGCCCCTCCTCCCGGATCTCCAACTCCCTCTACCACCGAGGATCCCTCCGCCCCCACCCGAACTCCGCCGCCCCTCCTCCTCCCTCGGTCCAGCGGCGGCACGAGCGCTCTAGGCCTCCAGCTCTCTCCCTGACGGTGCCCCCTCTCCCCGAGCTATTCCTCTCTCTCTGACCGGCCCCTCCACCACACCTGTCGGTGGATCGAGCGGCTCGGGAGACGGCGGCAGCGGGCCTCCTCACAGGAGACGGTGGTGACCTCGAGCTTCGGTTGCTGGGATTTGCATGACGGCGGAGGAGGTTTACACTGGCTCGCTGTCGCCCTCCTTCTCCGGCCTCGACCTCCTTCTCATTTCCTATGCCTCACCTTCGGAGCTCCGCCGCCCCTCTGTTCTCCACTGCTCTGGCACCGACCTCCCTCATCTTCTTCCCCGCGCCATCGAGGCCCCACTTGGCGCCCACACCATCGAGCCACCAGAGATTCCGAGCTTCTGGCGGCGGAGCAGAGGTGTCAAGAAGTGGGGAGGAGTAGGGTCGGCGGCGGTGGTGAAGCAGGACCTCCTCGCGAGGCCAGGCTGCTGCGGCAACCTCAATCTCGTTCGTCTCCATCTCAGGCTCCTCGCAGCGGATCCTGCGGCGGCAGAGATCCAGCGCACGCGGGGCTGCAGTGGTGAAGTTCCTTGTTTGGTTTTGGTAATTGAGTGACTACTTAGGTGGACTAATATGTATGTAAGTGAAATACATAGGTGATTAGTCCACAAGTAATTATGTGATGAAGGAGCTCATTGCGTATGAGACATGACATGGAGTCATGTGACTACGTGGAGAAGATCAAGACAAGACTTGGCTTGATGGACCGGTTGCAAGTGTGAAGGGCAAGTCAAAGGCTAAGCGCTGGACCGCGTGGCGGGATGCTTGAGTAAGGACTTGGAGCTAATGGACCGATGCAATGGTGAAGAGCAAGTGAAGTCAAGATTGATGAACCAATACGTCACATGATGATATGAAGTGGATCGAATCATTTGTGATGATGTTGGTGCATGTGTTGCATCAACATTGGAGAAGATGGGCAAAGGTATAACTAATAGTCATTTCATTTAACCGGTCATAGGTGATTAGAGAAGTTTATGACCAGGTTTAGGATAGATGGTCGTACTATCAAGAGGGGCAAACTTGTTTGCATATCAGTCATCTAGTGCCACTTGAACGATCTAACATTGTGATGTTGCTAGGATCATGTGGCGTGGTGAAGAGAGTGAAAAACCCTTTGAAAAATATTTGTGAAAATGCTAACTCACTCACATAAGGTGGTACACTTGTGGGGTTAGCACATTTGCAAAGGGGTTGAAGAATTGGTTGATGGATGTGGTTTGTGTTGCATATTGAATGGCAATTATGCTTCCAAAGTGTTTTGGGTCAAGCATTCATTTGGGATGGATAGTCCTCTGAATGAGCTTTCCATAGAGTCCAAGATCACCTAATTTGGACATCAGAGCTAAAAGTTATGGCGGTTTTACCGAGCTTCGGTTGTGCTGAAAATGGAAGGACAGACAGTCCGTATTTTGATCGAGTTTTAGACAGAGACGTGTTTTCGCATTCCAGGGGGTTAGACAGTCTGTGGGGGCAGTACGGATAGTCCGTGGGTGCTGGTCGGACAGTCCGTGAATGCCCTGTTCTCACGCATTTTGAACACAACGGCTAGTTTTTTGAATGACGGACAGTCCGTGAATGGACCACAGACAGTCTGTGAGAGTCGCTACAACTCGGGAAAAGGGTGTAACGACTATTTTTCTTCCCCCCTCTATGAATAAAAGGGTGCTCGACCCTTGGGGGAGGTTGAGCACCTTGGGAATGTGTTTCCCATGGTAGTGCTTGGCTTGGGAGTCTTCTAACTCACTTGTGCTTGCGAGATTGCGAATTGATTGCGAGTGAGTGTGAGTCTAGTGCATTGTTTTGAGAGATTGCATCGAGTGTCACTAAGTGTTCGTGTTGCAAGCTGGTGTGCTTGTTAGTCTTGGAGGTTGCCACCTCATAGACAACTTGGTAGCTTGTGGCTCTGTTGAAGCACACAAGGAGATTGTGTGTGGCTCCGGAGAAGGATTTGTGAGGGGGATTATGCTCACCCCACGGGGATCGTGAAGAGCAACTCTAGTGGAGCATGTCATTGAGTTACCGCACTTATGAGTGGTGTCTTGGTGTGCCCGGAGTGGCCAGCGGCTTGAGAGCCTTGCCCAAGAACCATCGAGGTGTCGGTCGACACAGCGAGGACTAGCTTGGTGGCAACCAAGTGAATCTCGAGATAAAAATCACTATGTCAACATTGTCTACTCTTCTCGGTTGAATTGATCACAAGCATTGCATTTATATTCTTACATATCTTGTGCTTGTGTAGTTGCTCTTATTATTAGAAGCTTGTGTAACTCTCTAGTTTCCTTCTTGCTCATGTAGCTAGAAGTAGTGATCTTGTGACTTATTAGCTTGTGTAGCTTAGCTTAATTAGTCTCTTTGCTTAGTTTGTGTAGCTAAGTAAATTGAGCCTTTGGATTAGCCTTGTGTAGCCTTGTTTATTGTGCATCTAGTGAGCTTAAGTAGGCTTTGTGCTTTTGCTCATTAGAATTATGTAGGAGCTCCCCAGTGTGTGAAGTACTGGTGCATAGATTTGTGTGACCTTGCAATAGAATTGTTTAGGTGAGCTCTTCCTAGCCCGACACCTCATTTGTGTAGGATCTCTTAGAGGTGCTTTAGAGTCTTAGATAGAGGGGTGTAGTCTTGGCTAAGCGAATAGTTTTAATTCCGCATTTGTTTTGGTTAGCCAGTGCGTTAAGATTTTAGAAAGGAGTATTCACTCCCTGTCGGGGTTTGTTACCACCGACAAGTAAATTTGTACGATTGTGTGCCTAAATCCGGATGATAGCACGAGAGACACCGGGGATTATACTGGTTCGGGACCGGGGTCCCTACGTCCAGTGGAAAGGGGTGTTCCTATGCTCAATGTCTGTAGTAGGGGTTACAAACTTGGTCAGGAGAGCGCAGCGAAGCCCAAGTCCCTGTGACTCAAGTGAGAGTGAGTTGCTATGCTAGTTCTGTGGTTGTTCGCTATGGACCGCTATCGCTATCAGTCGATCGGTCTCTTCGTCCCCGGTCTCGAGTTCTTCCTTTTATAGCTCAAGAAGAAACTACAGTGGGGAGGGTAAAACGGGCATCACAAATGATGTTGCAGTGTCGAAATTCTCGTGGAGGCGCTGGATTAGTTTCTCGTACGGTATGGGCGAACGGCGACTGTGGCTGACCGCGCTGCTGACGGGAGTGGCGACGGGCTTGTCCCGAGTAGGTGGCTCTGAGTAAGATCTTCCGAGTACCTGGGCCAGGCACGCCGGTCATCGGGGCAACTCGGACAAACCCCCGAGCGGGTCTTGTAGTTGGAGTGACCGGAGCTGTCCTCCTTAGGCGGTCGTCGATGTGACTTGGGCAGGTGAATGCTGTTCTGTTGCACTATGGGGCTCCTGTTCGACGGGACTCGTTTGACTGTGCCCTCCGTGGCGGTCGGTGCACGCTCATTCCGCATGATGGCGGGTGAGTCATCTCTGTACGGCCCGGGATGGGTCGCGGGATGGCCCCGAGGCCCCTTCTCCAAGTCAAGGAGTGGCAAGTTGCAGGCGGGCCCGGCTCCCGATTCCTTAGCGACGAAGGAGGCGGTAGTCAGCGACGGAAGTCCCTTCCGACGAGCGCCCTGCTTCTCGGAAGCAGGGGCTTAGTCGGGGGTGTCGTCTGCTGTCGGTCTCACTCGTCGTGGGGCCGCTCCTGGGTCCACCTCGCCATGGACCCATGCCCGAGCCCTGCTCGCTGCGGCCCGTCTTTGCCGCGTGGAAAGGTTTGGAGGGTTGATTAGGCTACCCCTAATCCATCCCCTCGTCAACCCCCCCCCCCCAACCCCTCTAGCTGATGTTGAATCAACAGCATGATGTGTTGTGAAATAGTTTAGCATCTCCATTACTTTTTGGTCCTAAAGCAACCAAAAATACTAATATATTACCTGAAGGTCCACATTCCTCATCAACAATGCTCTTACCATATCTTATAAGCTTCTGAAAGTTTGCAGGTACCTTTCCTCTTCCTCACTGGATATAACTTGAGCTAATACATTATACATACCTTTGAAGTTCGAACAAGTTGTAAATGCTGCACCCTATCTTTAACATAAGAAAATCCCAGTGGTACATATGCTGTTGAAATCTGTAAGCTGCCGGTAGCTCGATACTTTTACCCCTTCAAGAAATGTCAGCAATCTTGGACATATCTTGGCACTAGACTGCAAACATCGTTTTATCCGATTAGTCTATAATACCTCTAACCTTCAAGACACAAGTAAGTGCTGAAGTCAACTGATATATGGAGAATTTTAAAATTTTTTATTGTGGTGACACTACAATGCTGCATTAGCTTTACTTTTCTGTCCTCTGGAGCAATTATGAAAGAAAAGTAAGCCCAGACTATTAGCAGCATATGGTTTTGGTGGTTTCGCAGCTTGGCATTGACATAAAAGATTATCAACTCTCAAGCACATATAGCATCAGTATCTCAATCTCCTCATTTCCGTAGTTGTTTCAGGGCATTTCAAGCTCTAGACTGCATAAAAAAAGTGTACATAAATGTATAAGAGCAACTCCAGCAGAGCCCCTACTTAAAAAGTAGGGACTCAGAGAAAAAAAAACGAAGTTCAGCAAAGCCCCTACTCCACCCCCTACTACTGTTCACACCCCCTACTCCCCCCATCCGGCACCTTCTCCTGCGGGTGGAGAAGGGAGCCCCTACTCGGTCGTTGGACCGTTTCTGCCCGCGCCCCCGCATGGAGCCGCCCCTCGCCCGCGTGGACTCTTCCCTGCGCCGCCCGCCTGGAGCTCAGAGCTCGCCGCCCGGAGCTCGAGCCGCCCTTCTCTTCTCCCCATTCTCCCCGTCCCAGAGCTCAAGCACGAACCTCGTCGGCTGGAGCGCGAGCCGGGGCCGGCAGCGGTGCCCATGGACCTCCGCGTCGCCGCCAGATCCGCAATGAGTTGCCTCCACGCCCGACCACGGTCCCTTACAGTCGCGTCGCTGCCTCCACGCTCGACCGCAGCCTTGGACATCAAGCTCCTCTGTCGCCGTCTCCACGCTCGGCCCTCCACGCCGAGCTGGAGCGGATCCACCGGCGGGGTTCGAGTCCAAGCAGATCCGCAAGCCGACGGCCAGCGTCGCCTCGCGTCACCATGGGCGACCTCTGCGTCCGCCGCCCCCAAGCTCGGCTGAAGCTCGCTTGCCCGCGACGCATCCGGCTAGATCTCGATCCGTCGGTCCGCGAGCTTCACCCGAAGCTCCATCCGCCGGCGTGGAGCCCTATCCACGACGCCGACGCCAACGGCCGCGGACGCCGCCTCGCACTGCCACAACGAGCCCCGCAGACGCCACCTTGCCGGCCGGGAGCGCCTCCTCCCTGCATCGCCGTGCCTGGAGCGCGCGTGTGCGGCCGGGAGCGCCTCCTCCCTGCGTCGCCAGCCGGAGCTCGCACTGCAGGGGCTGACCGTGGCGCATCCGGCTCCCCCGCTCCAGCCCGTGGCCCAGCTCCGGCGACCAGCTCGAGAAAAGGATGGGGAGAAGAAGAGAGGGGCAAGGAGAAAAATGAAGGAGGCCGGTGGGGAAGAAAGGGTGAGATTTATTTGGTCACTGACGTGTAGGCCCCACCTGTCATAATACAAGTAGAGGCTCAGAAGAAGGGGCTATTGCTGGAGTTGAGTATAAAAAATGAAGCCTCAAAAAGTTGGGGGAGCCCCTACTCAATAAAATAGAGACCCGAAGTAGAGGTTATTGCTGGAGATGCTGTAATGTTCTTTTTTTTTCCGAAACAACTAACAGTCCAATGCCCAATTGGTTTTTATCTCTGAACATACACGTATATATATTATTTTTCTCTTCATGAATAACTTGTCTTAATGCACATGCTAATTATTGCTTATGTGCCTCCATGCAGTGCAAATGGGGTCATGTCGTGTGTTCGATGTGCCGTGACAAGCTCAAGGCCACCGGCAAGTGCCATGTTTGCGGCATCGCCACAGGTGGCTACGGACGGTGCCACGCCATGGAGCGCCTGGTGGAGTCCATATGCTTGCCGTGCCCGAATGCCGCCTACGGCTGCACTGCCAGGACTACCTACTACGACCAGCACTGCCACCACCAGACGTGTCCGCACGGGCCATGCCACTGTCCCGGCGAGGCCTGTGGTTTTTTTACGACAAACATACTTATATTATATCACAGCAGACAGTTTTACAATTAAGTTCTTGCAAGAGGACGAAATTACAAAAAGGTCCATAAACCAGAGTGAAGCTGGTCGGCGATGTCCATGGTGATGGGGACGAAGAAGCCGTCAGCAGGGGGTCGCAAAGGCGTCCAGGACGCATACACCCGGGCGGTGACCGCGCACATAGCGTCAGTTGAAGCGGGTCTGTGAAGCCAATGTTGGAGAAGCACACCGACGACCGAAAGATTCGGTTGGAGACGCCGCCGGAGATAGATGAAGCGGTTTAACACCAGGATCCCAGGGGGAGGCGGCGAAGACGAACCCGCACCAGGGACGAAGCCACCTTGTTGGAGGAGCAAGCTTCCGAGCCAAAGACTGCTGTGGAGGGGAGGTGGAGTCGGGGGCGGTGGAGATCACGACGAATGGTGAGAGGCGACCAAAGAGCCTCTCAAAGACCAGAACCATACGAGGAGGGATCAGATCTAGAGTCTCAGGCAAGCCAACCTCACCACCGACAGGATCTGGAGCGGCGGCGATGGACCACCAGCAGCAGAGGACGGAGATGGGCGGAGGGGGAGCTGCTGATAGGGATGACAGGGGAGGTATTAGATTATTACCACAAACCTGAGCGGCGACGGAGGCGGCGGCGATGACGAGGCGGGACGAAACCATAGAGACCGAGCACAAAGACACTAGAACTATCTACAATTACTAGAGGAACTATCTATAATCCTGTCGGTAACCATTTAGCTTGGCTCCGTCACCACTTAGGACTTGTGATTGTACATATGTTTATTTTTGCATCCCCTTTTTTTTTATGCTTCCTGTGAAAAATTGGTGATGACTGGGAGCTGCAGGTTTCATATGTTTATTTTTGAATGGACGCCGGAGAAGGGCATCGCTGTTAAATTGTTTTAACATAAACTGGTGTGGCCGGCCCATAAAATGATCGAAATGATTACTACTTCCGTTTCTGAACACATGGCGTTTAGGACATGTAAATTAGTTCATTTTTGCTAAACTTAAGCATTACGAAATACGAATTATGGGTCGGAAAGAATACCCTCTGCTTCTCTAAAACGGCAGTCCAAGGGTCAAAGACTCAAGGTCTCTTTGGTTCCCGACACTCCACCACCACCAAGGGAACACCAAGGGTCACCTGCACTCCTGCAGAACAGCAGAAGACAGAGAGAGTGATTTGAGATCGAGACGGCCACCAGAGCACGGATGGCTGGGCGGCGGCAGTCCCGTGGCGCCACGCCAAGGCGGAAGCGATCGGCTCGCGACGACGGAGGGGGCGTCGAGAAGGACGGCTCGCACATGGCGCCGCCGGTGGCCCCGGATCTGACGGTGGCGGACGCCGACGCCCTCGACTGCGGCGTCTGCTTCCTCCCGCTCAAGCCTCCCATCTTCCAGGTACACTCCTGTACATGCATACCCATGCCGCCGCTATGTATGCGGCCATGGCTACATCGAACGAATCGCCTGGCGTTGTATGTAGGTATCTCTTACAGTTGAATTTGTGCGTATTATGCGTACGTGCAGTGCGACGTGGGGCACGTGCTGTGCTCGCCGTGCCGGGACAAGCTCAACAGCGCTGGCACATGCCACGTCTGCGGCGTCGCCATGGGCGCCGGCGGCTACCGCCGGTGTCACGCCATGGAGCGCGTGGTGGACTCCGTCCGCGCCCCGTGCCCGAACGCGCGCTACGGCTGCGACGCCACGCCCGCCTACGGCCTACCACGGCCGCGAGGAGCACCTCCTGGCGTGCCCGCACGCGCCGTGCCACTGCCCCGGTGCGGCGTGCGGCTTTGTCGGCTCCACGGCGGCGCTCCTGGACCACATCAGCGCGGAGCACGGCTGGCCCTGCATCACCGACGCCGAGGTCGATGCCAACCACTTGGGCGAGTATACCCTTCGCCTTGATGACGGCTTCAACTTCCTCCTCGCTGACTGCCCTAGAGGCAACAAGATGTCGCAGGGCGCTACTGCCACCGTTGAGTGCCTGCTGCTGCTGAATGTGCTGCGGCAGCCGTTCGGCCGCACCATCTCTGTGGTCTGGATAGGCCCTCATGCCGGTGCCACCGCCGTCCGCGGTGGGGAGGGTCGACCGGAGATGGAGTGCAGTCTTTGGTATTATCATTCCTGGCGCCGCAACGATCAACATGGGGGTAACCAGCAGGTATTCGAACATTACCAGCAATCAACGTTCAGAGTAGCATGCCCGGACCTCTCCAATGGGATGCCCAACGTTCAGAGTAGCAATCACGGCTGCTTCCAGTTTGTACTGCCAAGTTTAGTTACTGATGAAGACCATGATGACGACGGTATCCAGGTCACAGTTCGTAGAATTGCCATCAAGTAGATTGGTGGTGTGTGTTAGCCTTGACTGGTGCTGTAACTTGGAACAACTGCAGGCTTGTCTGTATGTGTCATCGCTCGATCAGCTCCGGTTCCGTTTTTTTAATCAGCTCCGGTTCCGTTTCATGAATGTTCGTTCTATTGAATTGCGTATCCTTATCCTCATGTATTTCAGTATTTGTACGCATGTGTTTTTCCCTTGTTACTGTTCTCGGCATGAGCAATTGTCACGGGATGGATCTGTCTACCTGCAGCTGGTAACTCGGGTGTTACTTTTCCTTCCATTACCTGAGCAATCAGATTGGAAGAAATACCCAAAGTAGAGACAAATAAAATTCAGGTGTTGGGAGTGTCCCTGTCACCTGAATTTCAACACCATTAGATTTGCATCAAACGGTGCACATAATTAACAACTAAAACAAGTCAGAATCACTTATGATAATCACAAATATTAAAAACAAAATTGTTAGAGGTGCACAAATGATGAAAGTATACACAAGGGAAATAAAAAATTCTGAACGACACATTTACCAAGGCATCATCCAGATTTCCAACCACCATTAATATTATAATAATTAAAGTTGTTCATGGACATTTTCCAACCACCCATATTGATCAAGGTAACTACATGATAATAACATAGTTTAGAGTTCATCAGAAGACACAACTGAAAAGTTCATAAAAACAGTAGCTTCAGGTGGACACATTTGATCGTTTCTTCCTTTGATGTTGGTCAGACTTCAGGTCCTTCTCACAACCCTAAGGTGCTGATTTGTGTCCTCAAAAAGGGGTAATACCTGACACTCATCACCATGTCAAAGAAAATCCTTTCACGCCCAACTAAACACATAGCGAGCATGAAAATCTTCTGCAATCTGATCATCAAGGCAAAGAATAAACCCACTCTATCATGGCGGGTCTACTGCAATCTTGAACAAAGGGACATTTCCGCCAACCAGCTTCTCCAATGCATGGAGTCTAGTCATCCACATGTTGTTGTTGTCAGTTTGGGACCATGCTAAAACCAAGCAATCCTGAGAACCATCTTTAACGCCCAGGTAGCACAGATTGTAGTGGCTGATTGGAACATCCTTTCTTGCAAAAGTGTCATACTTCAAAACACATTTATGCTGATCCAAAATGAAAAAATAATCAGAATTAATACTATAACAAATATGAAGCAATCAAAGCAAATGTAAATATGAAAACCATCAAGAAATGAACAGCATAGTGAAAACAAATGTAAATTATCAAGAACAGCCATATTGAACAAATGCAGATATATTTTTCTAAAGTTAGGCAAGGTATAAATTTTTTGGGATACTGGAAACCACCTAAGATGAAAAGAAAGGCTTGAAATATACAAAGATAAAATTTACAGTACAAACTAATTTGATTTACAATATCAAATACACTGTAACTTGGTGAGTAATTAGATGTAAATAATGTAGTTTACCAAATTAGTTGCAAGCATAGAAAAAAGATAAATGAATTTAATTCTTTAGTAAGTCAAATTAGTCGCAAGCATAAACAAATTAAACAACTAAACATATTTTCTATAGTTAGTCAAATGACAAATAATTTTTTATTAGTGGAAACCCTTCAGATGAAAAAAGAGAACACGAGCGAAGAGAATAGTTAAACATATATAAAAATAATAAGAATAACCAAAATGAACAACTCCACAAATATTTTTCTATAGTTAGCTAAAGAATAAATGGTTTTGGGATAGTGGAAACCTCTCAGATAACAACATTCAAAAATATACCCAGAATAAAATTTACATAATGTATTAATTAAATTCACAATAACTCTTGTCTTGTAACTTGTTGACTAATTAAATGTAAATGATTAAGTATACATGATATTCGTGGGCCGCACGAAACACGATATTTTGGCACGGCTTAAAGTACAGCACGACACGATAAATTTTGGGTCGTGCCAGCACATCACGAATGCGAGAGTCATGCCATGTCTAGGATCTCGGCACGATGGGTGGCACGGCAACGACACATATTTTGGACTTTTGCTTGAACCAGCATTCCGGCACGGCACTAAAATGACCCAATAGCAAATTTGTAGGTTGTACCATCCTAATATCATTCATTATATCTATTATATCCTAATATAATTAGTATCATATCAGTAGATCACAAAATCTACCTTACATGTATGAATTTATGAAAATGATCATTCATAACATAACAATATTATATTCTCGTATGGTCACAAGTAGTCAGTCATATTACGAGGGCTGTGCTTGGGTCGGCACATCACGAAGACATACCGTCGTGCCACGAGCTGTGTTTGGGCCTAAAAAAACTTGTTGTGCCGTGCCTCGCGTGCCTAGAAGTCTAAGCACGATGCGGCACGAGGCACGAGAGGACCCAACATTTTTCTTTTCTTTTTTCCTATTTTCGGTGATTGATTATTTTCTTTAGCTTCTTTGGTTGAATTAGCACTGCAGTTCTGCACCTAGCTTGTTTTGTCAGACCGCATTTCTTCAGAGTCAAGCAGAAGTACATACGCCTTGTGCTTTGTTTTGTTAAAACGTTTGCATGCTCTTGGTCCATAATTGTTTTGTGAAAACGTTTGCATGCTCTAGATTGGTCCACAATTTGTTTGTGTCGGTTGACAGCATAAGCAAGGTCTATTTCTTTGAGAGTTTGTATTGGAATGTGTGTGTACATGTATATATGCACGAGGCACTTCGATTGGAATATGAATGAAGCTAGAGCTAGCACAGCATGCCTGCTTATAATGCTCTTAGTACTGTTGCGCCTACCTTATTAAGGGTCCGTTTGGCAGGGCTTCTGCCGCGGCTCCGCGAGCCGTTTTTGGCGAAGCCCTGCCAAAGACCGCGCCAAAACGGATTCTTCATGGGAGCGCCCGAGAAACGCGCTCTCTGGAGCGGTTTCCGCACGAGGGAGCCAAAAATCGTGGCTCCCCCCGGCTCCGCCTGCACCCATGTTCGTGGTTACCAAAATGCCATTGCCCTCCCCCCGAATCGAATCACATCGGATCTCCTCTAGCCGCCGGAGAGGGAGGCCGCAGGAGAGGGTGCCCGCCGGAGAGGGAGGCCACCGCAAGAGCTCGTCGTCTTCGTCGATCCTCGTCGACGCGGAGCAGGAGCTGCGGAGGAGGAGCACGGAGGCGGACGCGTGTGTAGCTGGAGGCGGGTGGAGGAGGAGCTGCGTGTGTAGCTGGAGGCGGGTGGCCGGACCGCGGCGGCAGGACGTGGTGAAGACGGCCGGAGATGTGGACGGACCGTGGTGGCGCAAGGGGATGTGGGAGGCCGGCGGCCGGAGGCTGGCGCATGCGCGCAAGTGTGGGTGGAGCTTGCGCAGGGGAGTTGTGGCTTGCGGTGGAGCCGTGGAGACTGGAGAAGGCAACGGTGAAGAAGGGGAACGAATGGATAAGGCCCGGTGAAGATAAGGGAAGGGGAGGAGAAAAAAAGAGAAGGAAATAAAAATAAAGAAAAATGAGAAGGAAAATAGAAAAAGGAAAATAGGAAGAAATAAAAAGAAAAATAGAAGGGCATTATGGATAATTCATCCTCTTATCCATGTTACACATACAGAAGAAGCTGTTTTGCCAAACGTTTTCCTAAAACGGATTCAGCTCCCCCACAGAATCCGCTCCACCAGCACAGCCATAGCCGGAGCTGCCACAGCCGGAGCCGGAGCCCTACCAAACGCACCCTAAATTGCTGTAACTCGCCGGCGGTTTTCAGATTGCAGCGAGTAGGTGGCTCTTGAGATCGATTTTCCAGACATGCAGTGCAAAGAGCTAGCTAGAGTTGTGAGAAACTAGTTCTCTGAATAATCAAGAGGGGAAAAGAAGAGAGGATAGGAAAAAAAACTCTAGTGTTTGGTCGATAGGTTTAAAAATGTTAGTTGATTTTACCCATACGTGATATTTAAGTTGTGGAAAATTTTAGGGTGCTTGTAGTTAATGTGAGCCACCTATCCGGTGAAATCTAACGGTGGTAGTATCAGGTAGTACCAATGAGGTAGTACCCGGTAGTACTATTTTGGTAGACCCGGTACTAGGTACTACCCGGTACTACCTAATTAAATTAGCTGGTGAAAAAGATATTAGTACAAGGTACTACCTGGTACTACCCGGTACTACTTAAGTACCGGAAAAAAGCTTGTAAGTTGTACATACTTTATGTAAGAGTACTTTGGTCATTTTTCAAAGAGAGAGCGCGCGCACACCCACACATATATATATATACTTATCTCTTTTGATTTTTTTAGGTGATTATTTCTCATTTGTTTGTGAGAATTTTTGGTTGAGGTGAGAAAAGATTGATAATGAATGTTTCATTCAAACCTTGTTGTCATCTAATGCTTCGAGTAGGCTTATAATAGATAGGGTGGAGTAATACAAGTTTCGATCTCGTGCATACAGTTGCTTCACCTCTCTTTCCGAACGTTTTTCTTTTTCCCTATTTTCGGGTGATTTTTCTGTGAGTTTTCGTTCGTCGTTTTTTTTGGCGATTTGGGGCAGGTTTCTTGTGGGGTTTTGGTGCTAGGATATGAGAGAGTATATCTTGATCTTCGATTGATCCATTCTCCTCACGAGCACCTTGATTCTGAAGAGTTTTCGAGAGATCCCCTTTTCTAGGTTTCTTCAGTTCTCGCGGAATCGATGGACAAATCTTGAGTCACTTGGGCGGATCTTGTAGCTGGTGATTCTCTACATCTCAGTGTGCCTACAGATGAAATCTCGTGTGCCTACAGTTCAAATTTGTTCGAGTTCTAGCAATTTGGAGTGGGTGTCGAGCGTTGTTTTCTTTACCTGTGTTGATTGGTTTCTGTGTTTTTTTTTTTGGGAACATAGCTTTCATTGATTAAACAGGAGGATTACAATCACTCTGTAGAGAGGGTAAAAGAAAGCTAGGTGGCTGATCACGCCACAAGACACTAGGCCTATCTTGGGATACATGTTTAGCGCAGAGATAGGCAACAATGTTGGCCGATCTTTTTACATGAGCAACACAAAAGGAAATTAATGGGGATGCAAGCTCCTCGATTTCTTCTAAGATAACAGCGATCTCCGATCGTTGCTGACGACGTGTTTTCCACAGGGACACCATCTGAAGTGAGTCTGTTTCCATGATCACCCGGCTGGTTCCTGTACTCTGCAGTGCCAACCGTAGGCCCTCTCTGCATGCTTCTGCTTCTGCCACTAATACTGAGCAAACTGATGGCATCCAGCGAGCTGAAGCTCCTATGAAGGAGCCGTCAGAGTTACGCACCACAGCCCCTGCTGACCCCGTCATTTCCTCTGCGCGGAAGCCGCCGTCGCAGTTGACTTTCACCACACCATCCGGTGGACAGCGCCAGTGCTCCCTCTGTTTTGCCGGCTCCCTGTGATGATTGGTTTCTGTGTTGATTGGTTTCTAGCAGCTTGAGGCTTTGTTTTGGCGGTAGCTGTTGATCGGCTCTCTACAGGTTGTAGTTCGAGTTCTTCTGAATTCCTGTTGGTGCAGCAGCTTGGGCGTTCCCTTTGCTCTCTGGTAACAGCAGCCGCAGCTTGCAGGCAGGGGAACGATGTTAGCTTCTGTCAAGCTTGTTTAGGAGACTTCTTTCCCGTTTTTCCTGTTTTTGTCTCGGGTTGAGTCGCACACGAGCCCGTGCCTGTACGTGCGCCGTGTGTACCAGAGTTTGTTGGGGCGACGAGCTTATCTCGTGCACCCGTAGAGTCGTTGGAGTCGTGGGCGCGCTCTCGCCGTTCCGGGCGTTCCGTGGTCAAGGCAGACGTGGGATGGCGCGTTTGTTACGGATCGTGTGGCGGCGGCGAGAGAAGCGCTCCGTAGTGGCTGTACTTGGAATAAATGGAGGAAGACAATAGAGAAAACGCTGCAACGTTTGGCAGCACAAAAATACCAGGTGTTCGCGTGTGTTCTGTGCGTTTCCAGAGCTCCTCCGGCTGTCAATCACCGGAGTTGTAGCTTACATTTGGCATCAGAGCCGGCAACGGTAGGGCGAGGGTTCAATCGCGGGCGCGGTGACGCTGCTGGAATCGAGTCCCTGCTATCCGTGTTGCGCTCATGGCCGGGGATGATGCGAAGAAATCTCCAACCTCGCCCAAGAAGCCTGGCAGCGGTGACGGCGCCGGCGGGAGCGGGAAGGAGGAGTTCGTGCGCGTCGTCCGAGACGTCGGCAGTTCTGCGAACTGGCCGATGCTCACGAAGACCAACTACACCGAGTGGGCACTCGTCATGAAGGTCAAGCTGCAGGCGAGGAACCTCTGGGAAGCAATCGAGCTCGGAGGCGTTCCGATACAGGAAGATCGCCTCGCGCTCGACGCGATCACCAATGCCGTGCCGCAGGAGATGTGGGCGTCGGTGGTGGTGAAGGAGACGTCGCACGAGGCGTGGGAGGCGATCAAGAACATGCGCGTCGGGAGTTCGGCGGTGCGGAACGCGAAGGCGCAGCGGCTCCGGCGCGAATTCGAGTCCATCGCGTTCCGTGACGGCGAGGCGGTCGACGACTTTTGCCTCCGCATGAGCAACCTCGTCGCGGCACTTGCATCGGTGGAGGAGGAGATCCCTAAACCAGTGCAAGTGGTGAAGCTGCTCCGGGTGGTTCCCAAGCGCCTTGCTCAGGTGGCTGTCGCGATCGAGGTGACGGCCGATCTGACGAAGCTCACCCTGGAGGATGCCGGTGGCAGGCTGTGTGCGGCGGAGGATCGCGCCGCAGAGGATGACGCGCCACCACCTGCACGTGCCGATGGCAAGCTGTACCTGACGGCGGAGCAGTGGGAGGCCCGCGTCAAGAACCAGAACGACGCCGGCGGGAGCAGCGGCGAACAGGGCAAGCGGCGTGCGCGCGGGAGGCGCGGCACCGGCGCAAGCAAGAAGGAGAAGAGTGGGCCGCCGGCCGGCAACCGTTATGGGCCGAACCAGTGCCGCCGGTGTTTGAAGACTGGCCATTGGGCCAGAGAATGCCCGTCAAGGCCCAAGCAGCAGGAGGCCCATCTCACTCAGGGTGAAGAAGACGATGGCCCGGCCCTCTTCTTCGTCTCGGCGGCGGTCAACATCGACTCCCCGTCACCGGCGGCGGCGGTACATCTCGTGGAGAAGAAGGTGGTGCCCCAGCTCGATGGCGACTCCGGCCGCGACGTGGGGCTCTGGTACTTGGATACCGGGGCCACGAACCACATGACCGGGGCGTGGGAGGTCTTCACCGAGCTCGACACCAAGATTCAAGGCACGATGAGGTTTGGGGATGGATCTGTGGTTCCAATCAAGGGCCGCGGGACCATTCTCTTCGAGGCGAAGACCGGCGAGCACCAGCGCCTCTCCGAGGTCTACTTCATCCCACGGCTCACGGCGAACATCGTGAGCCTCGGGCAACTCGACGAGGGCGGCTGCAAGGTGGACATCGAGGATGGAATCCTTCGAGTCTGGGATGACAGGCGGCGGCTGGTGGTGCGCGTGCAGCGCTCGGCGGAGCGCCTGTACACGCTGCGGATGGCGGTGGCGCGGCCTGTGTGCCTGCTTGCCCACCGCGGCGACACGGCGTGGCGCTGGCACGAGAGGTACGGGCACCTCCACTTCGACGCGCTTCGCAAGCTCACCCGCGACGACATGGTGCACGGCCTTCCCAACATCGAGCAAGTCGAGCAGCTGTGCGAGTGCTGCGTGGTGACCAAGCAGCGCCGCACCTCGTTCCCGGTGGCGGCGAAGTTCAGGGCGCAGGGACTGCTGGACCTGGTCCACGGTGATCTCTGCGGCCCCATCACGCCGGCGACTCCAGGAGGGAGGCGCCATTTCCTGCTGCTCGTCGACGACAAGTCCCGCTACATGTGGGTTCGGCTGCTCAGCACCAAGGATGAAGCTCCGGCGGCGATCAAGCAATGGAAGGCTGCCGTGGAAGTGGAAACTGGGCGAGTGCTGCGGGTGCTCCGTACTGATCACGGCGGTGAGTTCACCTCAGTTGAATTCGGTGAATGGTGTGCAGATAGGGGGGTGCGGCGCCATCTGTCAGCGCCGTATTCTCCACAGCAGAACGGCGTGGTGGAATGCCAGAATCAGACTGTGGTCGCCATGGCAAGGAGCTTGTTGAAGTCTAGGTGAGTGCCGGCAGAATTCTGGGGAGAGGCGGTGGTCACGGCGGTGTATCTGCTCAACCGCGCTCCGACCAAGAGCTTGTCCGGGAAGACGCCGTATGAGGCATGGCACGGCGTCAAGCCGGCGGTGGACCATCTGCGCACGTTCGGGTGCGTAGCGCATGTGAAGAATGTGAAGCCGCACCTGAGCAAGCTGGAGGACAGGAGCAAGAAGGTGGTGCTGCTCGGTTATGAGTCCGGCGCCAAGGCGTACAGGGTGTTCGATCCTGTGGCGAGGCGCATCCATGTCTCCCGCGACATCGTCTTCGATGAAGATGCAAGCTGGGCGTGGGGAGGCGCCGACGGCAACGCTTGCGAGTTCGTGGTGAACGACGTCTGGGCAGCAGGGGGTGAGGTGCCTGCGGGCACTGATGCTGCCCCGACGCCACCTGCGGCGCCGACGCCAGCGACACCTGCGCCGCCAACACCAGCATCGACATCGACTGGGGTGGTGCCGTCGCCCAGAACACCTACGCCGACACTCACCGGCGTGCCCGCGACGCCTACTGGAGCGGCGCTGGAGGGTGAGTACCATGACGCGGCGCCGGACAGCGAGAACCTCGACGCCGACCACGACGCCAGCTGCCCAGTACGACTCCGCGACGTCAACGACCTGGTGGGCACGGCGAACGTGCCTGGGCCGATCGAGCGAGAGCTCAGGTATGATCTGCTGCTTCTTGCTGACGAGCTCCGGCTTGTTGGCGGGGAAGAACCTGCGACGTTCGCTGAGGCTGAGCAGGATGGCGCATGGTGTTCGGCCATGCTGGAGGAGATGATGGCTATTGAGCGGAACAAGACATGGCGCCTCGTCAAGCTGCCACAAGGACATCGCCCAATTGGATTGATGTAGGTATACAAGCTCAAGAAGGATGCTGATGGCAATGTGCACAAGGCCAGATTGGTTGCCAAGGGGTACGTCCAGAAGCCGGGGGTGGACTATGAAGATGCATTCGCGCTTGTGGCGCGGCTTGAGTCAGTAAGGATGCTGCTAGCCATTGCTGCCCAGGAGGGGTGGATTGTCCACCATATGGATGTAAAATCGACGTTCCTCAATGGAGAGCTGACAGAGGAGGTGTATGTGGTCCAGCCGCCGGGCTTTGTGAAGGAAGGAGAAGAAGAGAAGGTGCTGCGGCTCGACAAGGCCTTGTATGGGCTGCGCCAAGCTTCCCGAGCCTGGAACATCAAGCTGGACAGAAGTCTCTGCAGAATTGGGTTCAAGCAGAGCACAAGTGAGCATGGACTGTATGCACGAGGAGCTGGAACTCAGAGATTGCTGGTGGGAGTATATGTTGATGACCTGATAATCACAGGCAGTGACACAGGAGAGATCAACAGGTTCAAGAAAGAGATGACCAGGCTATTCTTAATGAGTGACCTTGGGCCACTGAGTTTCTATCTGGGAATAGAGGTGAAGCAGAGCAGGGAGGGAATTTCATTGAACCAGAGCTCCTATGCTGCAAAGATTGTGGAGAAGGCGGGGTTGACGGGGTGTAATCCTGTGCACATTCCCATGGAGCCCCGTTTCAAACTGAGCAAGAACAGTGTGGCGCCCGCGACGGACGCGATGGAGTACCGCAGCCTCGTCGGATGTTTACGCTACCTCGTCAACACACGGCCGGATCTCGCGTATGCAGTGGGGTACGTGAGTCGATTCATGGAGAAGCCCACCACCGAGCACCTGGCGGCGATTAAGCGGCTGCTGCGCTACGTCGCCGGGACAATCAACTACGGGTGCATGTACACGAAGCAAGACGGTGAGGCGGCGCTGATCGACTACTGCGACAGCGACATGACCGGCGACGTCGACACCCGAAAGAGTACGTCTGGTGTTCTCTTCTTCCTTGGGCATAATGTAATCAGCTGGCAGTCACAGAAGCAGCGCGTTGTGGCGCTGAGTTCATGTGAGGCGGAATATATAGCAGCCGCAACAGCAGCATGCCAGGGAGTGTGGCTGGCCAAGATGCTGGGAGAGCTGAGGAGGAAGAACATCAAGACATTTGGACTAAAGATTGATAATCAGTCAGCTATTGCACTGATCAAGAACCCGGTGTTCCATGAGAGAAGTAAGCACATTGAGACACGCTATCATTACATTCGTGAGTGTGCAGAAGCAAAGAAATTGAAAGTTGAGTACATCGGAACTGGAAGGCAACTGGCGGACATCCTGACCAAGCCTCTGGCGCGCAACAAGTTCATTGAGCAGCGACTGAAGCTTGGTGTTATCGAAGTCAAATGAACGAAGCTTGAGGGGGTGAATGTTAGCTTCTGTCAAGCTTGTTTAGGAGACTTCTTTCCCGTTTTTCCTGTTTTTGTCTCAGGTTGAGTCGCACACGAGCCCGTGCCTGTACGTGCGCCGTGTGTACCAGAGTTTGTTGGCGTGACGAGCTTATCTCGCGCACCCGTAGAGTCGTTGGAGTCGTGGGCGCGCTCTCGCCGTTCCGGGCGTTCCGTGGTCAAGGCAGACGTGGGATGGCGCGTTTGTTACGGATCGTGCGGCGGCGGCGAGAGAAGCGCTCCATAGTGGCTGTACTTGGAATAAATGGAGGAAGACAATAGAGAAAACGCTGCAACGTTTGGCAGCACAAAAATACCAGGTGTTCGCGTGTGTTCTGTGCATTTCCAGAGCTCCTCCGGCTGTCAATCGCCGGAGTTGTAGCTTACAAACGATGGCAGCAGCTCGCAAGGTGAGCAGCCCAGCTTCGTTTTTCAGTGCTCTTTTGCATATCAGGTACAGTAGCAGCTCAGCTATTTTCTTAGCTGCAACATCAGGTTTCAGCTAGTTCGATTCACAGCAGATTTATTTTCAATGGACTGTCACATACTTGCTACACTGTCAATGATCAGCAAACCATCGCCTGCTTGCTTGTGAACCTGCATTGGCGGTTCGTTTATTTAGCTCCTTTGGTTGAATTACCAGTTTAGCACTACAGTTCTGCACCTTGTAAGCATCAAGGCTCCACCGTATCTTTGGTAAGGGTGTGTTTCGGTGATAAATGACAACCATATACTTGTGACTAATCTTTGTTTTGTAGCGGATTTATTCTTGGGTTATTGTCATAAGTGATAAGTGAAATGAGACCTCTCAATTTGAAAGTATGGATGATCAATGGACAAAGACTACAAGGTTAAGGACATTCTTAGTTCCAAGTGTCACAAGGAGATGAAGGACACTTGGATTTGCTAGTTTGTAGTGTTTGACCATACTATTAAGAGGGGTTCACACTTTAGTAGCTTGATCATGCCAAATGTTATGCTATATTCATCCACTATCAAGCTCCTTGGTCACTAAACAGCTCAAGATGCTCATGGAAACACTTTGGAAGCAAAGACTTGAAGAAAAACTCACAGGTGTTTGAATTGGATGAGTTGAAATGAAAAAGGGCGCGTCGGATGATCCGACGCTATCATTTCTAGTTGCACCAGATGATTGATGTGGAAGTTTCAGCAGAAATCAGCACCGCCGGATGAACCGACGGTGTATAAGCAGAAGCATCGGTTCATCCGGTGACCTAGGGTTTGGTAACAGTGCTGTTTCAAGTCAAGAGCCTTCAGCACCGGATGAAGCGATGGTCCTAGCAACGGTTCATCCGGCGCACGCATATAAATCATACAGAGACGCACCGAGTGAACTTGCTTCAGCACCGGATGCACCGACGCTCTTGAAGACTACCAACGGTTCATCCGACGCTTATAGTTATTTCATACAGAGACGCGCTGAGTAGAGTTGCTTCAGCACCAGATAAACCGACGCATCGTCGGTGCATACGTCGGATGAAGTGGTACAACGTTTGGGTTCAACAGCTATATTTGGAGACTCAGAGACACCGGATGAACCGACGCTGTCGTAGGGGGAACCGTCGGTTCATCCGACGGTACTACTTTTCAGAGGACTTTTCCAACGGCTAGCCTCCCTTGCTAGGCCTATAAATTGGACCCCCCTGCGTCTCTTGAGCTGTCTTTGCCACTCTGAAGAACTACTGCAACCAAGAAGAAGGAGAGTTAGTGCTTTGATCATTTGGATTTCATCTTCCTAGCCAAGAGGGATTCTTTCTTGGTGATCAAGAGTTTCAACGTGCTTTCAATGGCATAGCTGAGTGCATTGGTCAAGTGAAGGTGTGTGAGCTTGTTACTCTTGGAGTTTGATGGCTCCTAGATGGTCTCGGTGATTGGGGTTCTTGGTGAGCTCTTGGAGATTGTGGGAGCTCCGGGAAGTTGTTGGTGTAAATGGATTGAGACCCACCATTCCGGAGATGGAGAACGGGTACTCTTAGTGAGCACTCAAGTCTAAGTGGGTTGAGGGGGAGCAAAACTCTTTGTGAGTGCTCCAATGTAGGGAGAAGCGTCAACTTCTCGATACCACGGGAAAAAATTCGGTTGTCTCGTGTCCACTCTTTCTACCTTCTTACACTTAATTCCACATTTACTTTCAGCTCTTAAGTTCCTTTGCTCTTGTTTCCCTCTAGTTTGCTTTGCTTGTTGCATATCTTGACTAGGATGTTCTTCTCATGTTAGTGTGAATCTTACTAAGGAACTTTGTTGTTAGTGTGCTTAGTTGGTAGGAAGAAACCTTTTTAGATGAGCAATACTAGAGATATAGGTTAAGGTTTACTTCTTGTTCTAAAATTTGAAGAAGGCCCATATTCAACCCCCCTTCTATAGGCCATCGATCCTACAAGTGGTATCAGAGCTTAGGCTCTCTTTTTGGTGGCTTAACCGCCTAGAGAGATGGGCAAGGGGAGTGGCAATGGCCCTCCCAAGTTAGCGGGGAAACGATTCACTTTTTGGGCACATAGAATGGCTAGCTTTCTTCAAGCACAACACCATGATGCATGGATCACTACCATGTATCCCATGCTAATTGAACCTACTGAAAGTGAAACCAAGTGGAACTATCGTGCTAGAAACTTTATCTTTGAGACTCTTGAGGAGGACTTGTTTGACAGGGTGTTTGCTTTGGAGACCGCTCATGAGGTTTGGATGGAGCTCAAAAGAATCCATGTAGGCAACAAGAAAATCCGTGAGGAGAAGTATGAGTTGCTTAAGGTTGAGCTCAATGAGTTTAAGATGAAGGATGATGAGGGTGTAGAGGAAACGTACTCTAGGATGGGTTTTATTATTCAAAATATCAATGCTCTCGATGTTGCTAACGTGTCTGAGCATGAAATTATTCGGAAAATTCTTTAAACGCTTCCCAAGCCCAAGTACAACATCGTCAAGGCACTCATCTTTGAGAAGGACTTCGAAACTCTCACCATCACCGAAGTTGTGAACAAGATTCGATCTCATGAGATGTTCTTGATGGGGCAAATTGAATCATCTACTTCAACATCAAGCTCCAAGAAGGATCTTGCACTCAAGGCTAGTGACAAGACCAAGCCCAAGCCAAAGTCAAAAGCAAAGCCTCCTCCCTCTTCAAGTGAAAGTGAAGACAAGAGTGACTCAAGTGATGAAGATGATGATGAACTTGCTTTCTTCATGAGGAGGACCACCAAGTTGCTCTCCAAGATTGGCAAGAAGGGCTACAATTATGATCCTAAGAAGAACAAGTTTCAATCATCAAGAAGAAGTGGTGAAGGTGGTAAGAGGAAGTGCTACAATTGCCAAAGGTATGATCATCTATCATATGATTGCCCCAAGCCCGACAAGCGAGCGGCAAGCTCAAGCAAGAAGAACGATAATGATAATGATAATGAGAAAGATGACTAGCACTCCAAGAAGGACTCATACAAGAAGAAGTCTTCTAGCAATCCCTACAATAAGAAGAAGGGTGGTCATCGTTCTCTCTTGGCAAATGAGTGGATCACGGATGGTGAAACTTCAAGTGAATCAAGCGATGCTGAAGATGAGAAGAACAAGAAGTTTGTCGGTCTTGTGATCATGGATGATGAAGAACCTCCTCTTCCTCCACCACCTATGTGCTTCATGGCTAAACACTCCAAGGTGAGCGATAGTGAAGATAGTGACTCCTCGGATAGTGATAATAAACTTTCACCTCATGCTCTTAAGGGACTTCTAGATCAATACACCGACATGATTAAGAAACAAAAGAGTAAGCTCAAGGCTCTTGAGGAGACCCATGAGAAGTTTAAGCTATCCAATGATGAGTTGCTTGTGAAACACAATGACCTTAGCAAAGAGCATGAAGCTTTGGTAGTGTCTAACAAGTCACTTAGAGATGACCACAACAAGTTACTTGATAAGCATAATGAGCTAATCGTCAAACATGATGATATAATCGTGCTTAACAAGTCACTTGAGTCAAGTCAAAAGATGCTTAAGAAAGATCATGTGGTCTTAGAGATGAAGTATCTAGAGACATCACTAAGACAAATGCTTCTACTTCTTGTGATGATTTGATTGAAGAACCTAAGATCTTGCCAAATGATGAGAATATTGCCTCCTCTTCCAAGACTAACCATGATAGGGTGAAAGCACTTGAAGAGGAAGTAAGAAGCCTAAGATCTTGTGTGAAGAATATGACCAAGGGTGAAGCATTGCATAAGGAGATCCTCTATCATAATGCAAGAGATTATGGCTCTAGGGGACTTGGCTCCTTCCCTCAACCCATCAAAGAAACTCGCAAGTCAAAGGAACTTTATGGGTGCTTTGTGAAGGAAGTTGGGTCTTATTGCCAACATTGCAAGATCACCGGTCATCACACAAGGGAGTGTCCTATACCTTCACGTCCATTGCCTAAATTACCTTGTAACTATCGTTCCATGTTCAACAATAACCATTTCTTGTTGTTGAAGAATAGCAAGGGTAAGGTGGCGGCAAGGTTCATAGGGACCAAGGCTAAAGTGAATCATCCTAGGCAAATTTGGGTTCCCAAAGCTTTAGTAACTCATGTGATTGGGCCCAAACTTGCTTGGGTTCCTAAATCTTCAACTTGATCTCTTTGTGTGTAGGTGAACTAAAAGGCCGGGAGAAGTCATTGGGTTCTTGATAGTGGATGTACTCAACACATGACCGGCCAAAGTAAAATGTTCACCTCTCTAGTGCATGATGCGGAGAATCATGAGCAAGTCACATTTGGTGATAATTCTAAAGGAAGAGTTTCCGGTTTGGGTGACATAACCATTGCAAAAGATCTCTCTCTTTCCAATGTTTTGTTTGTAGACTCTTGTAGTTATAACTTGCTTTCTATTGCTCAATTTTGTGATCTTGGCTTATCTTGCTTGTTTGATGATGAGGGAGTTATCATTACTAACAAGAAATCTAATGAAGTTGTGTTCAAAGGTTTTCGTCATGGGAACATCTATCTTGTAGACTTCTCCTCTCATGAAGCGAACTTGACTACTTGTCTATTCACCAAGACATCCAAGGGTTGGCTATGGCATCACCGTATTGCACATATAGGCATGAGTCAACTCAAGAAGGCTTTCAAAAGGGGTTTAGTTCTTGGTGTGAAGGATGTCACATTTGAGAAGGACAAGTTATGTGGAGCGTGTCAAGCCGGCAAGCAAGTAGCAAGTCACCATCCTATGAAGGCTTATGTATCTACCTCAAGACCTTTGGAAATCTTGCACATGGACCTCTTCGGCCCTACTACATACAAGAGTCTTGGTGGTAATTTCTATTGCCTTGTCATTGTTGATGATTACTCACGCTACACTTGGACATTCTTTTTGGAGGACAAGAGCAAGACGTTCGGGATCTTCAAGAACTTTGCTACAAGGGCTCAAAATGAATTTGAGTCATCTATTGTGAAGATCCGGAGTGACAATGGATCAGAATTCCGAAACACTAAAGTGGAAGAGTATTGTGATGAGCTAGGCATCAAGCATGAATTCTGTTCAACCTACACACCACAACAAAATGGTGTGGTAGAAAGGAAGAACAAGACCCTCATCACATTGGCTAGAGCTATGTTGGATGATTATGGTATCTCTCAAAGATTTTGGGCGGAAGCTATCAACACGGCGTGTCATGCTTCAAATAGGGTGTATCTCCACTGACTATTAATGAAGACACCCTATGAGCTTCTCATTGGGAGGAAGCCCAACATCTCCTACTTCCGAGTCTTTGGGTGTAAGTGTTTCATTTACAAGAAGAGGAAGCACCTAGGGAAGTTTGAGAGTAGGGTAGATGAGGGCATGTTTCTTGGTTATGCATCAAACTCCAAAGCATATAGAGTATTCAACAGCACTACACGTGCCGTTGAAGAAACATGTGACGTGGAGTTTGATGAATCTAATGGCTCCCGAGGAGATGGCTATTGTTGTGATGATGTAGGTAAAGAACCTCTCCGAGAAGCAATGAAGAAGATGTCTATTGGGGACATCAAGCCTAAAGAGGATGATGATGCACCTTCTACTTCCCACAACCATGAAGATTCATCCTCTTCCGATGATGATAATGATGACCATCAAAAGCGGACAAGACAAGGAAGCCCATATTCCTCAAATGGACCACCTCCTACATCACAAGACACCCAAGATCAAGAGGAAGAAGAACCGGAAGTAGTGCAATCTCAAGATGATCCAACTTCTACCACACTTGAAAGGCGTACAAGGACTTCATCAAACCACCCCATCGATCTTGTCTTGGGTGATCCCAAGGGTGGTACACGTACTCGCCGCAAACAATATGCTTCGTTTTGCAAACATCATGCATTTATTTCTTTTGTAGAACCCACTACTATAGAGGAAGCTCTTGAGGATCCGGATTGGATCTTGGCTATGCAAGAAGAGCTCAACAACTTCACAAGAAATGAAGTTTGGGTCCTAGTAGAGTGCCTCAAGAACAAGAATGTGATTGGCACCAAGTGGGTCTACCGAAACAAGCAAGATGAACATGGAGTCGTGGTGAAGAACAAGGCAAGGCTTGTCGCCAAGGGCTACTCACAAGTAGAAGGCTTGGACTATGGAGAGGCCTTTGCTCCGGTTGCACGTCTTGAAGCAATTCGTATCCTTCTTGCTTATGTTTCTTGTCACAAAATGAAATTGTTCCAAATGGATGTCAAGAGTGCCTTCTTAAATGGCTTCATCAATGAAGAAGTCTATGTTGAGCAACCTCCCATTTTTGAAGATACCACACATACTAACCATGTCTATAGGTTGATCAAGGCTTTGTATGGACTCAAGCAAGCTCCTAGGGCATGGTATGAGAGGCTCTGGGACTTTCTCATCAAGGAAGGCTTTAAGATTGGGAGAGTGGACAATACTTTATTCACCAAGATCATCAACGGAGAGATTTTCATTTGTCAAATCTATGTTGATGATATCATCTTTGGCTCTACCAATCTCAAAGTGTGCAAGGACTTTAGTGATCTCATGACTAGGGAATTCGAGATGTCTATGATTGGGGAGCTCAACTTCTTCCTTGGGTTTCAAATCAAGCAATTGAAGGAATGGACTTTCATCCATCAAGAAAAGTACACCAATGATATTCTCAAGAAGTTCAAGATGGATGATTGCAAGCCAATCAAGACACCAATGCCTACCAATGGACATCTCGACTTAGATGAGGGAGGTAAACTGGTTGACCAAAAGCTTTACCGTTCTATGATCGGCTCTCTTCTTTACCTTACCGCATCTAGGTCTGATATCATTTTTAGTGTTTGCATGTGTGCTCGGTTTCAAGCCAACCCTAAAGAATCTCACCTAAGTGCTTTGAAAAAGATCCTTAGATACTTCAAATACACACCTAGCATTGGCTTGTGGTACCCCCATGGTGCTTGTTTTGAGCTCTTGGGTTATTCGGATTCGGATTTTGTCGGATGTCGAGTAGACCGCAAGAGCACTTCGGGTGGGTGCCATTTGCTAGGTCGATCTTTGGTTGCTTGGTCCTCTAAGAAGCAAAACTCCGTGGCCTTATCCACCGTGGAGGCGGAATACATTTCCGTCGGGGCTTGTTGTGCTCAAATCCTCTATATGAAGCAAAGCCTTCTGGATTATGGTGTGGTTCTAGATAGGGTTCCTCTCCTTTGTGACAATGAAAGTGTCGTAAAAATTGCTAACAACCCGGTTCAACATTCACGCACCAAGCACATTGATATCCGCCATCACTTCTTGCGAGACCATGTGGCTAAAGGTGATATTCTCCTTTGTGGTGTTCTCTCCGAGGAGCAATTGGCGGATATATTCACTAAGCCTCTTGATGAAAACACCTTTTGTAGGCTAAGGAGTGAATTAAATGTGCTTGATGCGTCTAACATCATGTGATGCTTGTCATATAGTTTCCATTTGCATATGTACATGATGTAGGGACTTGTCTAACCTTGTTAAGATAGTGGTGAGTATGGGTCTTGCTTGAGCCGGTGGTTCCAAAGTTTCGCTCAAGGCATGTTGAAAGGCTCACCATGAGTAAGCTTAACAAGGGCTCAAACTTGGCAAGATAGTTTATCTTTCTGCTTTGCATCTTTGCTTGTCATATAAAATGCATTCATGTTTAATTTTATGCATTTGTTCTTGCATTGCATTGCGTGAGAGGTGTCACAAAGAAAAATCACACTATGAGAAAGTTGCTTAGCTTTCAATGCAAATCAACAACTTCAAAAGTGTGATAAGACAAATGTTTGTGCTTAATGCCTATTGAGTTATGTCCTAACGAGTTTAAAGTTTCTATCTCTAAGTTCAAAGGCAATAACTCATACATTCCCTTTTTGGATCTTATTCGCCTATTTTTCTAAAAATTTATAAGGTCTATCCCTTGTAGGGAATCTATGGTGTATATATTTGTATTTTGCAAAGGAGTGCTTGAGGGGAGAGGTTGTCACTCAGGATTGATCCAAAAATGTGTTTGTGTTGGCTTGTGTGTGACATTTGTCGGATAAAAAATGAGCTTTAATTCAGCATTCTATTTTTGTCACCGTCGGATGAACCGCTGCTATGTAGGTTCCAACGTCGGTTCATCCGGTGGCCGGGTCAGTTTGATTTTTGCTCAGCGCGCCTCTGTTACCTATCGTCGGATGAACCAACGCTCACCTCTGTGGAAGCAGCGGTTCATCCGGTGCTACTGAGTTTTGAGGCAAAATCAGACCCGCGCATGATTCATCCGACGAATCTAAAAAGAAGGCCATCGGTTCATCCGGTGATGCGTTTCACTGATCTGCCCATATCATCCGGGGATTCAACCGACGTTGCGTGTTTTCCTACCGTCGGTTCATCCGGCGCTTCTCTGCAAGCTGGTCCCACATGTCATAACGGTTCACAGTCGTCTTCTTCCCAAATCCAAATCGAACCGCCCCTTTCCCGTTCGCCCGTACACCGCCGATTCCACCGCCTCCGGCCACCACAGCCTCGCGCAGCTGCACGTGCTCCTCCGCCGGCCCCTGGACTTCGCCGCCGGCAAGCTCCGCCGCCGCGCCGCTGCCTCCTCCGCACCAATTTGCTCGCGCGCCGCCGCGGAGCCCCGCTAGGGTTTGCGCCGCCGCTGCCGATTCCGGTCCGCCGGCGCCGCCACTGCCGATTCCGGCCGCCGGCGCCGCCACTGCCCGTCGGCCGCCGTCCTTAGGCGTCCGCAGGACTCCTCTATGGTCCCCTGCTACATCTCGGCGACATCTTCAGCAGTGGTGAGCGGGACCCCCTGTTCTTCCTATCTGTGCTTCTGTTCTGCATGCTAAGAGAGGAATTCGGGGTGAATTGGCTGCAATTTGATGATCTGTGACTTTGAATTATCTGCAAACATTCATTTGTTCACAGATTTTGCTCATCTTCCTATAGTCTTTGCTATATCTCATGGAATTTGAGCTTCCTGTGCTACTGTATGTCACTGTTCAATCATATATCCATCACAGTAGCATTTGTTCCTGTCCAAGCACTCTCACACACATCATGCTCACCTAAGGACTCACCTAGATTCATCATTCTTGAGACATGCTTATCTCCTAGGATTCATGCATAGGCTCTATCTATTCATATGCTTTGCTTAAGGACCCCTTACCCATAGATATTTATCTCGTTTATATACTTTCCGCTCGTCATTCTATAATCTTCCACCTTCTTCTTGACAGATGGCAGGCGACAAGAGGAAGGACAAGGCCGTTCTTGAGCCGAAGAAGAAGAAGAGCAAGCAGGACAAGGAGTGGGAGTGTGTGCTCCGGGTGCCCGACACCCAAGGTCAGCCTTAGAGGGGCATTCGGATTGGGAGCAGTGCACAAGGTCAGGGGGAGCAGCCCCATGAGCAGCAGCCGTTGCGACGTTTAGGCCGCACTTGTACTTGACAGATAGAGACAGTGTCACACCCTGAAATTTCCGATTTCAAGATGTGAATAGAAAAAATAAATTAATAAACAATTTTCTCTCAATTTTAAAATTTTGTTAGCAACTATGTCTTTGCTTAAGGTTTTTAAGGAGTTATTTAAATTTTCTAGGCATTTAAATAATTTTCTATAATAAAATAAATAAATATAGGAGTTGAATGTGGCATTCATGCTGGTGCATCATTTTTGAGTGTTGGAATTCAAATTTGTGTTGAATTCAAAGTTTGTTTGAAGTTTCAAAAGGTTTAGAAAAGGAAAAAAAAAGAAAGTCTCTTTTCCCAATCTTTGCTTCGGCCCGTTCCGGCCCAGCTCCGCGTCGCTGCTTCGAGTTTGGAAGTCCGGCAGCGCCCCCTGCACTCCTTTGCACCATGCGCTCATCGTCCTTCGCGCTGCGGCCCAGCATAGCTTCTGGCCCAACTCCAGCCCATCCCTCCTCCTCTCTCTGCAGACGCCGACGGGTGGCCCCCGCACGTCATCCCTTTCCCCGCGCCGGAGTCCAACTCAGGCATGGTTGCGCCGCGCCGACCGAGCCATGTCCGCGCGCCCGCCGCCTCCCCTCCTTGACCCGCACGCCAAGGCGCATCTCCCACTCTATATAAACCCCCGCCGCCGGTTTCTGTGCCTTGTTTTCCCCCAAGCCCTAACCCTAGCAACCCAGAGCTGCGCTGCCGTAGCTCCAGTGCGCCGCCGCCGCTGATCTCCTCGTCCGCCGCCGGTCCGTCGATGTGAAGCTGCTCCAGAGGTGCGCGGGGAGGTGAGGAAGCCCCCGGTGCCACGTGTGGTCGCCCTTGTGCCTTGCTTTCCGCGCTCGGGCTCGCCGGAGTCGGCTCTGCGCCGCCGTCCGCCATGCCGGGCACTGCGCCGTCGCCGTCGCCTGTGTGGGTGCTCCGGTGCCCCTGTCTAGTTCACAAGGGTGCATGCCTTGTTTTGGTATAGCTCCCGCGGCAATCCAAGCCCCCTAGCCTCAGTTCAATCCGCGCCGGCGAACTCCCGGTCAAGCGCCGCCGCACGCCGCCGCCAGCAGCTTGCTCTTCACCTGAGCCACCGGATCGTGAACGGACGGCCGGATTAGATCTAACCCCGGGTCAAAACCCAACATACCAGTCAACCCCGCGGTGCGCCGCACCTTTTTACAAAAGAGACCCTGCTCTTTCTAGTATAGCATGCCGGTCCTTCCACCATAGAAAAACCCTTGCACATAGGTCCTTTTCTTTACGGTTTGAACCCTAGGCTTCCTAGTTTTAGCAGCCGAGGTCCATAGATGGGTTTTTGCGCGTTAGACCTTCTGTTTATACGTTTAATTATGTTTTAGCTCCTGGTTTTTAGCAGTTAAGCCCCTAGAGCTTTAGTTTTCTCGCAGATATACCCCTGTATCTTGTTTTAGCCCTAGATTATGCGTTTAGCTCCGTTTTTAGCGTTCTTTATGTCCAAACGATCGTATCGAAGAGTAGAATAGCTTTACGCAGTTGTTTTGCTCTGTTGTTACTGTTTGGTGCATGTTTCTTATTTTGTTTCTATTATTTGTTTGTATGTGGTTGGTGTGATGCGTAGAAGACGATCGCTACTTCGTTTACGCTGCAGTTGAAGAGTTCGAAGATCTTGAGCAGCCCTCTGAGTTGGTGGAAGGCAAGTCCTTGATGCATGCCCTTTTTCCTATACAATTGCATTTTAATTACATTATTTACTTTATTGCTTGCATTAAGTTGATGGGACCCTATGATTAAGGTGTGACTAGTGTTGTTTACCATGTCCTTGTTAACCTGGGGTTTTATTTATGTTGGGTAGCACCTGCTTAGTTGCTAACTATGGGTTGAGGATGGTTTAATTATACACAAAAGTAAACTTGATTTATTTTATGCTCTACCCTCATTAAGCAAGATTACCCCTGTTAATCGGAACATGGAGCGACCACCCAGGAACCAGGTGCAACCACAAGACAAATGGCTCTGTCTTGGCTAACTAATTTGAAACCTTAGTGTGTAGTATGCTTTACTTGATAAGGGTTAGGGGGTGCCGGTAGTTGGTGTATAGCCCGAGCCTCAAGCTGATCAGCTCTGTGGTAGCTTCGCAGTCTTGAGAGAGGGTTATGTATTGCGCTGTCATGAAACCTAGCGAGCAGCTCATACTAGGGAATCTTTGTAAAGGCCTCGTAGTGAAACCCATGCCACTCACCTCGGAAGTGTTTAAGGGAGTAATTAACCCGGGCATATATGGGAGACACGACTTGTGGGTAAAGTGTACAACCTCTGCAGAGTGTAAATCTAATCGATTAGCCGTGCTCTCGGTCATGGAGCGGCCTGGACCCTCACATGGATAAATTATGGAATATGAATTAATCTTGTGCATTGCATCTTATTACTGCTGCATTTATTATTCTCTGGGTTGGTATATACTTACACTGCTAGTAATCAGTGGCTAAATAAAACCTGACCAACTAAAATTGCTTACCGCTTTAACCATGTCAGCCATCCACCCAAAGAGCCTTGCATGTTGTTATAGTTACATTCCCTTGTTGAGTACGACATGTGCTCACGCTTGTTGATTTTATTTCTTGCAACTACACTACTCGGACTGCTGCTCAGACGGTCGCTTTGAAGACTTCCCTGAAGACTTTGAAGACTTCTAGGCGGGCGTGTCACCAGTCAACTGCCTGTGGTGTTGACCCCATCCGCTGTGTTGCTACTCGTTAATAATTAGATCGTTTATGAGACATTTTGGTTTGTAATAAAGTTTAATACTCTCTTTATGTTATGGCAATGTGTTTTGGTATTCACTGCGTCGTTATATGTGTGAACTTTGATCCTGACACACATATAATATGAGCACTCGAGTTTGCCTTAAAATTCGGGTGTGACAGATAGAGACAGAGACTCCTCCCTCTGCACCACGTACCGGTCCTCGGACTTGTGGTGGACACACACACTCTCAGCCGACTCCGAGGCAGAGGAGGACAGCAGCAGAGCAGCAGGTTGAGTAGGAGCAGGAGGATCAGTCGAGAGAGGGTCCTGAGGTTCGTATTGGTGCTCAGCGAGTAGAGGCCTTCGGGGTCTACCTCCATGATCTGAGGAGCCTCTCTGGTCCGAAGATCCGGAAGCTAAGGTTCGTTGAGGAGGATGAGTGGTTCTCGCCTCACAGAGAGGATTGTGACCCCCGGTTCTGGACTATCCTTCAGGAGAGCTTCTATGCCTCCTATGTCAGGAAGGGGTCCCAGCTGAGCCAGCACAGGATGCTACAGTGGATAGCTCTCAGGTCAGCAGCAGCTGGATTCCCGATTCTCCCGCACTTCGACTACTTACCGGACTCGCAGCTTTGGTCAGTGAGAGGCCATGTTACGTGCCAGACTGGGTCAGAGTGTTCTACGCCACAGTCTACGTTGAGGATGCCCGGCTCTCTAACAGATTCATGTTTATGGGGCAGCAGTTCAGACTCACTCGAGAGGGGATAGCAGAGTTCCTTGGGGTTCAGGTCGACAACACCTCGATTCACTACCTGGCCTACCCCGACGTTGAGGCTCCTCATCGTGCTCACACTCCTATAGTACCTTCAAACGAGGAGATCGATTTCTTGTTTCAGCAGTCGTTCCTCCCCGGCACCCCTCGGACCCCTGACAGATTGACACGCGAGGCCTACGTGGTTCACTTCGCTCTCAGGAGGTCCCTTCTCTTCAAGATGGGAAATGCTGAGTCGATCACCGGAGTCCGGCAGTGGTTACTTCTCTATATCATGACTCACCGACCGTTCGATAATGTGGACATACTACTCAGTGAGATCGAGGACACGATTATGGATGGGATGGGGATGACCCGGCAGTTTCCTTTTGCTCACTGGATTAGTTGGATGCTCTCTCGGCTGGAGTCTTAGAGGTATATCTTAGTCTTGGAGCGATCCAAGTATGTGTTCAAGACTTACCAGCCGCCGATGCCAGGGGACAGGAGGCAGGGACCCAGGGGATGGAGACGAGCAGTTGAGGACCTCCAGGCTCGTGCTGTAGCTGAGGCAGCTATGGACGAGGCCACTCATCAGGACGAGCTTCTTGCTCTAGCTGAGGGGCCTCTACCTCAGTACCTCGCCACCGACACCGAGGATTCCAGCGAGGACGAGGACTTTGAGCCTGAGCCCTAGCCCGTCTTCCGTGTTCATCGTACTCATGACGACGAGGCTGGCAGCTCCAGTTTGCCAGGACAGAGAGGCCGAGTTGCCGATTCCACCAATCTCCACTTCTCAGGTCACTCATCCCGACTCTTTGGCTTCAGTGATCCAGTCCTTGGCAGACCAGTCCAAGGCCACGATGGAGATTCAGCGCGAGATGCAGGCGCAATTCCAGAGGCAGCAGGAGGCACAACAGGTCATACTAGACAGTATACGCCAGCAGCAGGAGGCACAGAGACAGAAGCTCCAGCAGCAGCAGATGATGACCGCGCACATGTTCTTGTTTATGTCCACCTGCTTGGGTCAGCTCTTTCAGCACACATGGCTTCAGCTTCCGACTCTACCTACCCAGCAGCTTCTTCAGCCTGAGCCGGCAGCTTCTCTACCTCCTGCCAGTGTTGTGAGCCTCCCGATCCCGACAGTCTCCATCTCACCACTCCTTCAGTCCGGGACTTTTGCCACTCAGCCGCTCTCGACTCCACAGACGACGACTTTACTTGAGCAGCTCAGGGTAGGGCAGTTCTCACAGACCCCTTCGACTCAGCTGATGTCTCCCTTCCCGACAGGTCCACTGATCTTTGAGACACCAGCACGACCTTCTCTGGGGTTCACCTCGCCTATGCCCACGTTGGCTACTCCTCAGGCAGAGCGACTCGATCAGGAGGATCCCACTCTTCGTACTATCACTCAGCAGATCGAGTTCGAGATGGCAGCAGCGAGCACTCAGGCACTTCCTACCTCGACCGGCACCGACACTGCTCTAGCTTCTTCGCCAGTCCGATCTTCAGAGCTGTCGGGGTTCGAGTCCGACGACGGTGACACCTCCGAGTACCACGTCGCTCCTTCAGTGGTTGTTACCTCGACGCCGCCAACTTCTCCTCCACCTCAGCAGGATTAGGTCCCTTTTTGGTGCTTGTTGCAAAAGGGGGAGATAGATAGGGGGAGTAGAGATAGGGGGAGCTTGGGAGTGTGATTTGAGAGCTTTTGTACCCCTTATTTGTTTTGTGGAGTTCATGATGAGACATGTATTTGGATCTTGTGTATGTTGATGGTTTACATGTCTACTCATACTTGTGTGTTTGTTTAATTAATGCATGTGTGCTTGTGTCTATCTCTTTCATGCATTAGTTGTAGAGTTTATGCTTTAATTTCAAATTCTCGTATATCTCTACTTGTTTTGTCATCTATCACCAAAAGGAGGAGATTGTAAGCATCAAGGCCCCACTACACCTTTGGTAAGGGTGTGTTTCGGTGATAAATGACAACCATATACTTGTGACTAACCTTTGTTTTGTAGCGGATTTATTCTTGGGTTATTGTCATAAGTGATAAGTGAAATGAGACCCCTCAATTTGAAATTATGGATGATCAATGGACAAAGACTATAAGGCTAAGGACATTCTTAGTTTCAAGTGTCACAAGGAGATGAAGGACACTTAGATTTGCTAGTTTGTAGTGTTTGACCGTACTATTAAGAGGGGTTCACACTTCAGTAGCTTGACCATGCCAAATGCTATGCTATATTCATGCACTATCAAGCTCCTTGGTCACTAAACAGCTCAAGATGCTCATGGAAACACTTTGGAAGCAAAGACTTGAAGAAGAACTCAAAGGTGTTTGAATTGGATGAGTTGAAATGAAAAAGGGTGCGTCGGATGATCCGACGCTATCATTTCTAGTTGCACCGGATGATTGATGTGGAAGTTTCAGCAGAAATTAGCACCGTCGGATGAACCGATGGTGTATCAGCAGAAGCATCGGTTCATCTGGTGACCTAGGGTTTGGTAACAGTGATGTTTCAAGTCAAGAGCCTTCAGCACCGGATGAAGCGACGGTCCTAGCAATGGTTCATCCGGCGCACGCATATAATTCATACAGAGACGCACCGATTGAACTTGCTTCAGCACCGGATGAACCGACGCTCTTGAAGACTACCAGCGGTTCATCCGGCGCCTATGGTTATTTCATACAGAGACGCACTGAGTAGAGTTGCTTCAGCACCGGATAAACCGACGCATCGTCGGTGCATGCGTCGGATGAAGTGGTACAGCGTTTGGGTTCAACGGCTATATTTGGAGACTCAGAGACACCGGATGAACCGACGTTGTCGTTAGGGGAACCGTCGGTTCATCCGACGGTACTACTTTTCAGAGGATTTTTCCAACGGCTAGCCTCCCTTGCTAGGCCTATAAATTGGACACCCCTGTGTCTCTTGAGCTGCCTTTGCCACTCTGAAGAACTACTGCAGCCAAGGAGAAGGAGAGTTAGTGCTTTGATCATTTGGATTTCATCTTCCTAGCCAAGAGGGAATCTTTCTTGGTGATCAAGAGTTTCAAGTTGCTTTCAATGGCATAGCTTAGTGCATTGGTCAAGTGAAGGTGTGTGAGCTTGTTACTCTTGGAGTTTGACGGCTCCTAGACGGTCTCGGTGATTGGGGGTTCTTGGTGAGCTCTTGGAGATTGTGGGAGCCCCGGGAAGTTCTTGGTGTAAATGGATTGAGACCCACCATTCCGGAGATGGAGAACGGGTACTCTTAGTGAGCACTCAAGTCTAAGTGGCTTGAGGGGGAGCAAAACTCTTTGTGAGTGCTCCAACGTGGATTAGGGAGAAGCGTCAACTTCTCGATACCACGGGAGAAAAAATCGGTTGTCTCGTGTCCACTCTTTCTACCTTCTTGCACTTAATTCCGCATTTACTTTCAGCTCTTAAGTTCCTTTGCTCTTGTTTCCCTCTAGTTTGCTTTGCTTGTTGCATATCTTGACTAGGATGCTCTTCTCATGTTAGTGTGAATCTTGCTAAGGAACTTTGTTGTTAGTGTGCTTAGTTGGTAGGAAGAAATCTTTTTAGATGTGCAACACTAGAGATATATGTTAAGGTTTACTTCTTGTTCTAGAAATTTGAAGAAGGCCCATATTCAACCCCCTTCTATGGGCCATCGATCCTACACACCTAGCTTGTTTTGTCAGGCCACATTTCTTCAGAGCTTCAGGAGTTTGATTTAGTCAAGCAGAAGCACGCCTTGTGCTTTTGTTTTGTGAAACGTTGTTGCTTTCTTGCAACAGAGCCATCTTTGCATGCTCTTGCTCAGTAATTGTTTATTCCTTGTATGTGGTGGTTCTTACATGTTTTGGCAGAGAGAAAATTATTGCTCCTCACTTGTTTGTGCTGGCTGACAGCATAAGCAAGGTTTATTGCTTTGAGAGTTTGTATTTATTATTTAATCCTCACAGCTCTCATTAGTTCAATTCTTGCGTGCTTTTCTAGTAGTGCATGACACTTAGCACCGAGTTTATTTTCTACAACAATTATGTTATGCCTTGTGCTCTCTTGACCAGTTGTTGGCTAGCTTGTGTTTTCTCTTCAGCTATACTTTGAGCCTTTTCTAATCAATCCTAAGTGAACTTGTCAGGAGTTGATTTGTGTCATCTTAGCGATTAGAGGCAAGGTGCATTAGGGTGGAAATCGAGATATATGTCTCAATCAGAGAATTTTAAATGCTCTCATTCATCCCCTCTTGTTGCCCATTCCCATCCTTCATAAATGAATGATGCGCTTAATGGTCTGTTTAGTTATTCATGTTAAATTTTAGCAATTGAAGTAGTAACCAGGGTTTAAAAAACCGCTACAGTAGCGGTTTTCAAATTCAACGAAACCGGACCGGTAAACCGACCATACCGAGCGGTTAGCCGAAAAGCTCGGTTTCGTAGGTACGGTTAGGGAGCGGTTACCGGTCGGTTTTAGTAACCGAGCCGGCTCGGTTAGGCCGGTTACCGCGGTAAATGACCGGTTTACCGCGGTTTTGTGAACCCTGGTAGTAACACGTGCTAATGATGAATTAATTAAATTTAATAGGTTTGTATATATGTAATTAATTTTATAATTAATTAATGTTTAGTTTTTATAATTAACATCCGAATATTTGATGTGATAACCGTTAAACTTTAGCTCTTGATCAAATACACCCTAAGTGCTAAGTGGGCATGCGTGGTGCAGGGTTCAGCTGCAGAAGCCACAGTGGAGGAGAGAAACAACCGGATCACGGATGTCTGGGTGGGAGCCCCAGCCCCAGGGTAGGTCGTTGACTCCCCTCGCAAGACGATGGGAGCCTTGGGATGCCCCTGTAGGAGGAGAACCGGAGCTTCCTCCAAAACCAATGCATTGTGGCAGGTGCTGGAGGAAGATCGACGCGGGTCGGACCTGACAGTGGTGGACTCAGACATCCTGGACTGCGGCGTCTGCTTCCTCCCGCTCAAGCCTCCCATCTTCCAGGTACACGCACATGCCATACGCATCCATATCCATGCTCTAGCCGAATCGTATATGTTATATAGTTCGTGTGCGTTCGTGCAGTGCGACGTTGGGCATGCCATCTGCTCGCCATGCCACGACAAGCTCAAGGTCGCCGGCAGCAAGTGCCACGCGTGCGGCGGCGTCACCGTAGCTGGCGGCTACCGCCGATGCCACGCCATGGACCTCGTGGTGGAGTTCGTCCGCAGCCCGTGCCCGAACGCACCCTATGGCTGCGCGGCCATGCCGGCGTACCACGAGCGCGTGGATCACTTCGCGGCGTGCCAGCACGTGCCGTACGTGCCACTGCCCCGGCGAAGGTTGCGGCTTCGCCGGCACCGCGGCGGCGCTCGTTGACCACATCGCCAGCGCGCATGGCTGGCCAGTCAAGCGTGCACCTGCGCACTCGGGGTGCCTTCGTGACGAGCCTTTGTGGCAAGTCAAGTGGTGCTTTTGGGAGAGACTTGGTGACCGAGAAGCAATACTCTTGTGTAGAGTGCTTCAACGTGGACTAGGGGTGGCTTAGTGCCTACCGATACCACGGGATAAATCGTGTGTCAAGAGTTTGCTTCCTCTCATCCCTCTTTACGTTTCCGCATTACTCTCTTGCATCCTTGCTTGCCTTTACTTTCCTAGAGTAGTATCTTGCTAGGATTAGCTATAGGTTGCAAAACTTGTTTTGGGATGAGAGTTTCACACTAGAACAACCCTAGTTGCACATCTAGATAGTATGTTCTAGTTTATCTTTGATGCAAATAGTGATAAGTCATAGGATAAATTTTTAAGTTGCCTAATTTACCCCCTCCCCCTCTTAAGCTACGAGGATCCGATTCCTTACACGAGGATGACAAGTACCTTCTCCTGCTGAACGTGACTCGCCACCGATTCTGCCGTGGCGTGTCCGTGATCTGGATCCGTCCTGAAAGCGCGGCCGCAAATGAAATGAAAATGAGAATCAGGCTCTCCTACAGCAGTTGGCTCTGGAGATCTTCCCAACGGCAGACAACAGAGTTCATAGTGGATTGCTCGGATCTATCTCACGGGCTGCCTGCTGATTTCAATGGCTGGAATCATCTCATCGTGCCGGATGCGTGCTTCCTTGGAGGCGATGGGGAGGCGATGGAGGTCAAGGTCGGGGTTGCCTTGGATGAAACGTCTGATCAGTAAGGCTTGTTTATTCTGCTATTCATTGTCCACACATATGCATCATCCTGCATTTGTGTGAAACCCGAAAAGAGTGGTAATTTTGTTTTGATCCTGTCTTGCTGTGCAGCTCGTACTCTGATATGGATGATGATGATCGTATTCAACCAGAAGCTGATCCTTTTGACTTTTTGTGGATGTGATGGTGGCGCTGTTCAACCAGTGGGAGATTTGCTCCGTGGAGGGAAGAAGGCTGTCAGCATAAGCCATGGGAACAGTCTATGAATGAATGAAGTTCTCGTTGCCTTTGTTTGTAGCTTTTGGTCTTGAACTCTGCCTTGTGTTTGGCCGTCGAGGTCGCTATAGTCTGGTCAGCTTATTCAAGTTGGTAGTGTGAGTTGGTAGGAGTGCTAATTTAGGATTATGCTGCTTTCATGTCCTGCTGATACTTTAGTTTATCCTAAGCATAACTTTAGCTATCAATAGGAGTAAATATTTTGAAATGTTGTGAGCTATATTTGTGGATGGAGATGGTCACTAGGTAAATGTAAGTTCAGATATTTGCAAGATTGGGATTTACCAAAAGATTGTCGTTTCTCTAAAATTGACAAGTGTTTATTTTTATTTTCATTTAATATAGCAAGAGATCACCTAAAATTCGGAGGAGCACTACAATGAATTTAATTAATGAACCATCCTAGTTGTAGAATTTGAACAAAAACCATGACTTTTTTTTTCTCTAACAAACCTGAATCATCTTTTTTAGTTTTACACGTGAGCGCCCCGGCCCGTCCCGGCGCCCGGAGCTCGCTGCTGGCGCCAGCTGCCCGCCACGTGCACTCGCAAATTTTGCACATGGTAAATGTAAGCTCAGATCTTTGCAAGCTTGGGATTTACCTAAAGATTGTCGTTTCTCAACATACTGTGCATCCCTAAGGTCAAGCTTAATCAAGTTTCATGACATGAAACTAAACAAAGTCTCTGAACTTTGTGAAAGATCAATCTTGAATCTTTTCATTTTGCTTAAAATTAATATGGAGGGAGTACGGGCCTGATTGTTTTGGCATGCCAATATTATTTTAGCTACCATTTGGTTAGCTACCAAATTCTGCTCATTTATCTTACTCAAATTTTGACAAGTTTTTTTACCTAACTATTAGCATGTCAAAATTTTAGGATAGATATCGAATCCTTTCATTTGCTAATGCGTTGATCAAATATGAACGGGGGAGTACTCTTTAATTTCTACTAGTAGATAAAATTGTTTCTCTTTAAGTTGTTCGTGCAACAGCTCAAAAATGGCCACAGTTTCCCACTGTTTTTGTTATCTGATGGACCATACTCCAACACATTCTACATTTAGCACCGGGAGACAGATCGTATGTCACTGCATGCTAAGTGCACTCTCAATTTTAGAAATTATCATAGTTTTATACTGTAACACATCATGTCAAGAAACTATATTCCACAATGTAATTTCCTCCTAGTATCTCATGATCCACTTGTCTCTCTCATAGACGGTCTTGATGTGCGTGAAGACTTAGTTTGTTAGGGCAGTCCCAAATGAAAGAAACTGGCACGATTTCCATAGCATAAGAAATCATCTATAGAAACTATCTTCCATAGTGGTAGTGTCTTCAAGTAATAATTGTTTTCTCTTTCTCTCTCTTAACTCTAACTTCTTCCTCCAACGAGAGAGTAACATGAGTCCCCTAGAAACTAGTAGTTTCTTTCCAATGGCAATTTCATGATTTATTGGTGCATTGGTTCAAGAGAAGACTTAGTTTCTTCATGAAGAAACCATTTCTATGATTCTCCATCTCTTTCCTCATTAACTAGGCTGCCACATCACCATTTCAATTAATTGACAAGCTATTTAAGAGAGATAGAAACTACCATTAATGCACCATTGAGAGTGCCCTTAGACCGACTCCAGCGGATGCTGCAGCCGCGAGCGCATCTTCAAAATGGAGAATAATTTCGTACTGTAGCAGCTCCAGCAATCGTTGGATCTGGTTCTGTATTTTGCGGTGAAGGGTCTCTCGTCGCGCATTCTCGAGATTTCGTCTCCTCTCTGCATCTCAACTGCCCGCGGCGTTCACCTCCACTACCCCGTGGCCTCCTTCCTCCCCCACCCGCCTCCACCACCCTCCTTCCCCAACCAGCCGCCTCCACCACCCGCGCTGCCTCCTTCCCCAGCCGCCGCCCTCCACCCTCAGCCGTGGCGGGAGAGAGAGCGGCGGTTGACCTCCTCTAGGCTGGCGCGGGCTCAGAGAGAGAGAGAGAGACGGTGCGGCGTTGACCTCCTCCAGGCCAGTGCGGCCGCGTATCAGCACCTCCGGCGGGGCGGCGTGCAGCCACGGACAGACCCGGCCCTAGGGGGGTCGGCCGGTGCGGTTGATCCGGGCCGGAAAAACAGAGGGGCACATCCCATGTATGTACATGTATATACGGCTGGCTGTATTCCAGGCTTTTTTTAGCATTGCTGTGTTATTGCATGCTTGCTAGTTGCTACGTTGGGCCAGGCCCATAGACGCTTCAATGACCATCGCATGCCCACCAGATGCTCCCCCCCCCCTCCCGGCCTCCGCGAGGTTCTAAAAAAAGCCCTCCGCGCCTATAGCTTCGCCGAAACGCTGCGGCCGACTCGGCGACTCCTCGTTTCATGTCTGTCCTCGACCTCGACGGCTCGACTACTTGATCCAATCTCCAGACGACCAGACTCCGAGCTCTAGAGGCACAGACGAACTACGCCGCGCAACTGTCAGAGCCAGAGGTGAAACTTAATTTGAAAAGGTACAGATCCAGATATTTGACCCTTCCAATCCTCCATTGGTCTTCACAGTTCAAGATTCATCTTCAATTGTAAGTCTGTAACTTGAAATTACTAATTGGTTTGCTTCGTGCCTTTGTTAAAAATTTCAGAAGAAACTTTGTGCATTGAGAAGAAACTGTTGAATGATATCAATATTGACGGCATCATTTGCATGTAGAAGTATTTTTGAATTATTAATGATGTAGTGTTATTACTACTTTTTTCGCGAGGAACTACTTTTATCAGTGTAGGGCACTTTTTTAGTTTCGACACCAAAACTCTCAGGGCCGGGCCTGGCCACGGAGGTGCCGCGAGGCGGAGCAGGAGCGGAGGCTCGGCGGCGACATCGAGCTGGTTGACCTCCGCCGCACGATTAACTCCCCCGCGACGTAGATCCGGCCGGCAACGACGCAAGGGAAGTGCTCATGGTGGCGGCGCTCGGGGTGGTGCGGCGGGGGAGGGGATCCTGGCGGAGGCGGTCTCGAGGGCGAGCAGGCACGGAGGAGCTTGCCGGTGCGGAAGAGCTCCACAGCTCGGAGCAGCTTGCCGGTGCGGAGGAACTCTACGAGCGGCCGCGGTCCTCGCGCGAGCTCGCCGACGGCCGGAACCCCTCTCTGCTTCCTCTTCCGGGCGGGAGCCAACGGCCACCAGTGGATGCGCGACGAAATCCACGAGACTGCTGGAGTGCCTTCTTTTTTGAGTGTGGGATCCTTCTCTCTCTTTTCTGTATGCGGTTGTTTGCAGATGGGAAATGAAGATGCTTGCTAGAGATAGTCTTAGACCCTGTTTGGTACCCATAAGTCACCTGACTTAGTCAGTTGGATTTAAGTCAGTCATGTTTGGTTGCACAGTGGGATCCACTACTCGAGGTAGAAGAGAAAAAAATGTGACTTATGCAACTTTAAGTAGGGGTGGAGCCAGAGACGGAAGCAGCCGGTGGGGCGGGATGGGCTCGACCCCTCTCCCCCCTACTGTCGTGCGCTCCATTGAAAAGAAAAGGAAAAAGAAGGGAGAAGAGAGGAAAAAATGAAGGAGATGAATAAGAAGGGGGCTGGAGGAGGGGGAATGAGCCCTCCCAACTCAGCAATACTAGCTCCGTCATTGGGTGGAGCAACTTATGGAACTTCCAAGAACTTATAAGTTAAGATTGTTTGGCTCCCACAAGTAATTTATTTGCACTTTAAGTCAGCTGGTGACTTATGGGAACCAAGCAGAGCATACTTAGTTTCTTATATTTTTTCTCTCTTTCTTCAATAAATATAACTCTATATCAGCAAAACATATAAATGATATTAATAGACTTAGATTTCATGATAGAATATGTATTGTGAGTGTCCTAATATAAGCAACAGGAACATCGCACAATATTTAATTTCATCCTTTCTTCTTCTTCTGGTTGCAAGCACTAAGTTCTACGATGAAAGCTTGTGAAATGCAAACACCTCCGGACTACTAGTGCACTTTTGTGTGCATCTGATCTTACCAAGAAAAAATTAGATCATATCAAAGATTGTAAGTTAGATATATACTATTAAGTCTACATGTCATTAACTCATGTGAATCCTATATGCAAGTGAGATAGTGATGATATATTTCTAACTTTGCAATTTTTTTAATGGCATGGATCCAAATTTCCTGATGAAAAACGCAATACCATCGGAATTTCCGGTGATCAGTTTGATGCTCTTTGTATTTTTTTATCACAACTTTCTACTTCGAAAGTTCGATTTTGATAGTTTTGAACTCTATAGAAAGGTTGTGAAATGATTTACAAAGTTACTAGAATATCTATACCATTCGATTACTTTACGTAAAAACAAAGAATGGGCAGGATGCGGGGGGAAACGCAAGGCTGAAGCTCAAATAACTAGAGTCTAGAGGTCTCTTTGACCCTCAAACGGCAGTCCAAGCGTCAAAGGTCTCTTTGATTCCCGTGTTGTCCTCCACCAGCCACCACCACCAGGGTCACTTGCACTCCTGCAGAAGGCAGAGAGAGTGACTTGAGATCGAGACGGCCACCGGAGCACGGATGGCTGGGCGTCGTCGCGACGACGGAGGGGGCGTCCAGAAGGATGCAGGTTCGTCCGGCTCGCCCATGGCGCCGCCACCGCCGCCGGTGGCCCCGGATCTGACGGTGGCGGACGCCGACGCCCTCGACTGCAGCGTCTGCTTCCTCCCGCTCAAGCCTCCCATCTTCCAGGTACACGCCTGTACTGTAGATGCATACCCATGCCGCCGCTACTATGCGGCCGTGGCTACATCGAACGAATCTTTTGGCCGGCGCTAGCGCTGTATACGTATCTTACAGTTGAATTTGTGTGTATATGATGCGCGCGTGCAGTGCGGCGTGGGGCACATGGTGTGCGCACCGTGCCGCGGCAAGTTAATGGGCGCCGGCAAGTGCCACGTCTGCCGCGTCGCCCTGGGCGCCGGCGGCTACCGCCGGTGCCACGGCATGGAGCGCGTGGTGGACTCCGTCCGCGGCCCGTGCCCGAACGCGCCCTACGGCTGCGCCGCCACGCCCGTTTACCACGGCCGCGACGAGCACCTCCAGGTCTGCCGGCACGCGCCGTGCCACTGCCCCGGCGAGGCGTGCGGCTTCGCCGGCTCGACGGCGGCGCTCCTGGACCACATCAAGGCGGCGCACGGCTGGCCCTGCGTCACCAAGGTCGGCGACTATCGCGGCGAGTATACTCTTCGCCTCGGCTTCAACTTCCTCCTCGCTGTCGCCCTACAGGCAACAAGATGTCGCAAAAAGGCGCTACTGCCACCGTCCAGTGCCTGCTGCTGCTGAATGTGGTGCGGCAGCCGTTCGGCCGCACCATCTCTGTCGTCTGGATCAACCGTCATGCTGGTGCCACTGGTGCCACTGCCACCGCCGTCCGCGGTGGGGAGATGGAATGCAGTCTCGCGTATCAGTGCCGGTGCCTGTCCGTCAACAGTGATGATCATGGGCATGGCGGAAATAAGGCAATCGACCACCAACAGCAATCCACATTCAGGGTAGTATGCACAAACCTCTCCAATGGGTTGCCCAACCCTGATGGCTGCTTCCAGTTTGTGCTGCCGAATTCAGTTGTTGCAGATCATGACGGGGACGACGATGGTATCCGGGTCGCAGTTCGTAGTATTGTCATCAAGTAGATTGGTGCAGACGTGCAGTGTTGAGTGTTGTGTTAGAGGCTTAGAGCTAGCCTTTGATTGGTGCTGTAACTTGGAACCACTTGCTGTTTGTCGTTCCGTTTCATGAATTGTCGTTCTGTTCAGTTGCGTATCCTGAGTCTGTATGCATGTGTTTTTCCATTACTTTTCTTCACATGAGCAATTATTTTCAAGGAGGAAAAATAATAGTAGATTATTTACCAGCAAATCATCTGTAGTTGAGAACATGGTAATGCATGTTTTTGAGGTCTTTTTTGGTACACAATACCACTCTTTGGTAGTACGGTGGTATTCTCGGTTTTTTGCTGTGGGTAAAATGGTAATTTGGTGAATGAATATTATTTGGAAAAAACATACTGCCGACGAGTACAATAAAAACATATATTAATTTCATATATTACAACAAAAATATTTTCCATTTCCAATAATACCCATATGCTACTAATTCCACCTATGAATACCACCCGTACCACGAAAAAAAATCGGTGGTAAAGAATTAATCTCAACCGTCCGATTCTTACAAATAGATCCTTTTCTATTACATACGAGGTGGTATTGTGTACCGAAAAAGACCTCATGTTTTTAGGCCAACTCTCAATGAGAATTTTATTCTGATTAAATTGCATGGCACATATGATTTTTTTTTAAACGATGTGGTAAAGAAGTGATGAAGAGATCGAGCACCAGCTGTTTCAACTCTCAAGCATATGCATCTCTGAACAAAATTTCACCAGCATTTGCACTAAATCTCAAAATTTAGGAAAGCCACCTAAACTCTGGTCGCATTTTTTAAATATTGTTCAAATATGTTCGGACTGGGATTGATCTCATCTTATCTTACTGTCATATGGGTAGATAAGAAATTAATTCTTTCAGTACTATTACGCCTACCGAATTAAACTGTTGTAACTCGCCGGCAGTTTTCAGACTGCAGCGATCGAGCAGGTGGCTCTTGAGATCGATCAGCTACTACTCTCTCGTGCACACCTTCACACCCTCTCTTCCCCCCAGCGTTTTTCTTTTCTTTTTTTCCATATTTTCGGGTTATTGATTATTTCATTTAGCTCCTTTGGTTGAATTAGCACTGCAGTTCTGCACCTAGCTTGTTTTTTTGTCACACCGCATTTCTTCAGAGCTTCAGGAGTCAAGCAGAAGTTTGTACGCCTTGTGCTTTGTTTTGGAAACGTTGCTTTCTTGCCTCATAGTCAGCCATCTTTGCATGCTCTTGCTCCGTAATTGTCGATTCGCATGTGGTGGTTCTTACATGTTTCGGCAGAGAGTAAATTATTTGCTCCTCATTTGTTTGTGTTTTTTTTTGCGGGTATTCGTTTGTGTTGGTTGACAGCATAATAAGCAAGGTTTCAGTGGGCAAACAGTGCGCTGCTCATGAGCCCCGTGAGGCTGGAGGCTCATGGGGTATAGATGTTTCATGCTCATCGTATACAGAGCCGTCACAGCGACGCCCGGATGCCGCGACCGCGACGTATCGCATCCTGTTCGCATGCACGACGGACCATCACGTACGAGATCGAGAAGACGAGGAGGGCTGAGGCGGCGAGGCCCCGAGGGTGACGGGCAGGCCGACGGCGTCACGGCGAGCGGCGAGCCGGCGACTAGGGTATCCTCGACGACTCGACGCCCGGTTTGTCTCCCGTCTGGCCGTCTCCCAGTCTCCCTCTCTGTTCGGACTGTGTCGCCGTTCAAGCAGGAGGTCATCAAGACATCAAGTTTGCTGATTGGGATTTGGGAATTGAGATCGTTTGTTTCAGGTCGAGGTCAGGACTCAGGTGGTGATCGTTTGTTTAATTGTTTCTCGATCGCAAACGACGAGGACGGCCTCCTCTAATCCTCCACGACAAAGATATGATCCGTATGCTACAAGTTATCTCTTATCAATAGTATTATATAATGTAATCGTTATATTAAAATATTAGATTGTGTTTCGGTAGAGAGTAAATTATTTGTTGTTGGGGCGGCAGAAAACCTCACCTTTGGGCACCGGGGATTTGCCAGAGTAACAAGGCCGCTAGGCTTCGGCTTCTTTCTTTTAGACAAATCAGCATGGGCACTAGACCTGAGCATTCCACGGGCCGGGCCGGGTTCGGGCCGGGCCGGGTTCGGGCCGGGCCGAAAAAAAATCCAGGTTTTTCGGGCTGAGAAAATCCTGCCCATGACCGTCCCATGGGACGTGTCGGGCCTCAGTTTTCGGGCCGGGCTCGGGCCGGGCCCGGGCTTGGGCGGGCCGCCCGCGCATTTTATAGTGTAAAGTAACTAAAAACAGCATTTCGGGCCGGGCTCGGGCCAAAAAAAATTTTCGCGGGCTTCAAGATCTCTGCCCACGCCCGTCCAGTAAGGTCCGTGGGCGGGCCTGGCGCGGGCCGGGCCCGGGCCGGGCCAGCGGGCCGGGTCGGGCCAAAAATGCTCAGGTATAATGGGCACTGGGCTTCGCAATTTCTCTTTAAAGAAAAAGTTTAAACCGTATACAGCAACGCAAGGGTCAAGCACAAAGAGCGTGCCCTTCCCTGTGAAAGAAAGCTGAGCTCCGGGCGGTTCCGTCATCACCAAAGGTTCCGGGATAATTGTTTGTCCGAAAAACATCTAACATCTACGATTCCTCTTTCAGGAAAAACTAAGAAGTTTGAGCTCCGGCAACTTCATCATATACCAGGTGGTAACAGGGTTAAAGACATCGTAAGGTTTGTTGACGCAGGTAAGGGTACCGAAGCTCTTAGCAGCACTTCGAGAAGGCGAAGGCCGCGGCTCCGCCGAGGCCCTGAGCCGGCCCGACGATTCTTCGCCTCTATAGACAAGATCCGAAGCCGTGGGAAGCACGTTGGACACGACGTCGAGAGGAATAAGTTGGTGAAGCCCGGGGTTTCTCGAAGATTCAACCGCGAAGACTCAGTCAAAAGCTGTTCCAACACGGAACCATCTCCGGTCTCCGCGGCGCGTTTTCCGCTCCGGTGTCTTCGGCGTGATCTGCGCTCCGCAAACTACGGCATAAAATCCGCAACGGATGTGGAAAACCAAGTTTGCCCCCAAGTATTCTTGTTAGGTGTTAGGGTTTTGAGGGGTATTCTTGGAATGTAAATTTAGTCTTTTGGCACTATAAAAGGAGGCCCCCTCCTCATTGAAAGGGGGTCGCCATTTTGGAAGATTGAGCGTGTAATGTATTGAGGAAAGTAAACCATTTAGTACAACTGGTTTTGAACGTGTCAATTACGAGTTGTTCATTAAGTGACCTAATTCCTATTTGGGAGTTTTGTGTACCTAACAGAGGCACCCACCGTGTTCTTAGCCATCAAGGAACTCACGATAGCACCTTCAAAGAAAAAGCCTGTTGAACAAGAGGAGCCCAGAGCGGCAGCCAAGGAGAAAAGAATCATAGTAGCCCCGGAGCCTAGACCGGAGGACGAAGACTTCGCACGAACTCGCAGCGAGAAAAGAAAGGTGGCAGGTAAGGCCACACAAGATTCAGACCCAGAAACCAGTCTCACAAACGATAAAGAAGGTGCAGCCGAGAGGGAGCTGGATTCAGTGTTAAGGAAAATCGAAGCCATGAAGAGGGAAAAAGAGAGAGTAGCTATGGAACTCGAAGCTCAGAAACAAGCTGATGAAAAACTCAAAAAAATAAAAGCTGCGAAGCTGCAGTTGGCTCGAATGCAGCAAGAACTGGACGAGTTGCAATCCCACCGGCGCGCTCCGCCAAGCCCCACCCCAAACCACGAGGAAGACACACCTCCGCAAAATGAAAACATAATGTTCAGTTTCCCAACGCACAGCACCGCAGGAATGTTTATGACTGTTGATTCAACCTCACCTTTATCCATTAGTTTGCAGACAGCACCATGGCCTTTCTCCTATAAAACAATTTCCTTGCCAAAGTACAATGGACTAACAAACCCAAGGCAGTTTATAATGAGTTACGAAGCTGCGGTGGCTTCGGCCGGAGGCGATGAAGTTGTTTTGGCCAAATCGTTCATCATAGCATGCGAAGGCGCAGTGTTGAATTGGTACTCACTACTACCACCACACTCAGTATACAGCTGGGTTGACCTGAAAACCAAACTTATCCAAAATTTCCAAGACTTTCAAGCCGCAACCATAGATGAGGGGGACTTGTTCTACTGCATCCAAAGGGATAAGGAACCTTTGGCAAACTATGTGAGAAGGTTTCTTCAACTGAAATCCCAAACCGCGGATGTATCAGAGAAAGTTGCCATAGCCGCCTGCATCAAGGGTTTAACACCAGGGAAAACTGCTTCGCACCTCTCAAGGAAAAAGCCAAAGACAATGCAGACGCTCTTAGCGAAGATCGAAGAATATTGCAGATCCGATGAAGATCACAGGAGAAGGGTGGCCGAAAGAAATCACCTAAGACAAGCGCAGAGAGAGCAAGAATGGGTTCCCTCACACCAAAGCATACAAAACAATAGAGCTCCGTACCCACCAAACCAAGTACTCCCAATCGAAGCCAGATCAGATACCCAAAACCAAAACCAAAACCCACCACAAAACCAAGCTCTGCAGCAGGCTTCGCAGCCTTCAAACCGCGGGGGCCACAACCAGTGAGGAAGAGGGAGGGGCAGTGGACCGTTCCCTCAAAACCTAAACTCCCGCCCTCGCTTGTTCTACTACTCGTTCCACGGAAAACAACCTCATCATTCCATAGACAACTGTCCCGAAACCAAGAGAACCCTAGAGCGAATGGCCGAAGAAAAGAGGGCCGCCCAAACCCAGCATCAACCACCACCACCTAAGCCTGTCAATCACACCTGACCTCAACAACCTTTCCACCAAAACCCGTATCCTACCGCACCTCCGCTACATCCTTACAACCAAGGAAACCCAGGCTTTTTCCAAACTAACGCATACAATCAACCGTAGCCGGCATGGCAAGCACCATCACCATACCAATACCAACCGCAAAATCAACAAAATGTTCAACCAGTGCAGCAAATCCCACCTCCGCCACCTGTCATGCCAAATGTGGTTCCAAAGGTCGAGCCACCAAACCCAAGAAATGATCCCAAAGCCCTACCAACCTTCGGCTCTATCATGACCATCTCCCAAATCGAAGCCCAAAACCAAGAAGATTCCTATCGTCAAATGTTTCCAACTGTGGGAGGGTCATCCCTCGAATTCGAAAATAAGAAGATGAGAAGGAATTATTTCAGAGAAGTACATACCATAGTCCAAGACGGACCTCCGGTCAAGCCACCCTGGGCGCACGTACCCATCACCTTCACAGAAGAGGACTTTAGGCTAAAAACAGCCGCACATAACGATGCCATGGTCATCAAGATAATTATCGCAGGATGGGAAATCGGGGAAGTCCTGATAGACAACGGCAGCTCTGCGGACATTCTCTTCGCCAAAACTTTTAGAGAAATGAAGATAGACCCACACTTGTTGCAAGAGGCAGATGTACCACTTCTGGGCTTCGGGGGGGAACCTGTCAGAGCGCTGGGAAAAATCACATTGCCTGACTCCTTCGGGAATCTTGACAACCCAAGAACGGAATTGATTACATTCGATGTAGTTGAAATGCATTATCCTTACTTGGCTATCCTAGGTAGGGGCTTCATCAACAAGTTCGATGCAGCGGTCCGACAGTTGTTCTTATGCATGAAAATACCAGCACTCAAAGGGGTCATCACCGTGTTTGGCGACCAGCAGACAGCAAGGGACATTGAAAAAGGCATTTCACCGGGCCAAAGAAGCATCCACCATCTCACCCAAGCCGAGGCTGACGAAGGCAAGGAAAAAAGAGAAGAAGAAAAAGTTTGTGGAGCCCAAAAGGGACAAGGAAAAGATAAATATCAGCGTCGATGGAGAAACCAAAAGAATTCAGTTGGACGCACACATCCCAGACAGGGCAGTAACAATCGGAGCCGAGCTAAGCTTAGAAGAAGAATGAGAATTACTGATATTCCTAGCCAAAAATCAAGATGTATTCGCATGGTCAGCCCATGACTTGAAAGGAGTTGACCGAGATATCATCGAGCACAGGCTAGAAATGGACAAGAACATCAGGCCCAAAAAGCAAAAGCTTCGCAAAATGTCTGACGAAAAGGTCGAAGCTGTGAAAGCAGAGGTACAAAGGCTACTAGACGCCAATGTAATTCGCGAAACCAAATACTCAACCTGGCTTGCGAACACAGTCCCCGTAAAGAAGAAAAATGGAAAGTGGAAGATGTGTATAGATTTCACAGACCTAAACAAAGCTTGCCCAAAAGACGACTATCCGCTAGAAAGAGTGGACAAAATAGTTGATGATGCAACAAACAGCAAGATGTTGTCTTTGCTTGACATGTTCTCGGGTTATCACCAAGTCAGAATCAGAAAAGAAGACGAGGAGAAAACAAGCTTCATCACTCCCTTCGGCATCTTTTGTTTCTTGCGAATGCCCGAGGGGCTCAAAAACGTAGGGCCAACATTTACCAGAATGACAACCTCGTTATTTCCCTACCAATTACGCAGAAATCTATTGGCATACGTCGATGATATAGTTGTCAAAAGCCATAAGTGTCGCGACCACATCTCTGACCTTGCAGAAACTTTTGCAAATATGAGAGCCGCAAATCTACGATTGAATCCCGAGAAATGTGTGTTTGGAGTCCGCCGGGGAAAAGTACTTGGTTGCCTTGTAGAAACAAAGGGAATACAAGCTAATCCTGACAAAATACAGGCAATAATAAATATGGAGGAGCCTAGGTCTCTGAATGATGTCCAAAAACTCACCAGGAGAATTGCAGCGTTGAACAGATTTGTGTCCAAGGCTGCGGAGCGTAGCCTTCACTTTTTCCAAGTACTCAGAAACAACAAGAAGTTTGAATGGGGGCCTGACCAGAGTAAAGCGTTTGCGGAGCTCAAAGTCTATCTCACCAAGCTAACCAAGTTGTGCCCCCAGAACCTGGCTCCCCCTTGCTGCTTTACATCTCGGCTTCGAGAACTGCTGTGTGTGCAGCACTAATACAAGAAAAAGGAGTGAAAGGGAAACCAACCCAAGTCCCGGTATATTTTGTCTCCGAAACACTCACAGGGTCAAAAGTGTTTTATTCAGAGCTCGAAAAAATCGCGTATGAAGTGGTCATGGCAGCACGGAAACTTAGGCACTATTTTGAGTCCCACAGAATCATAGTAGTGACAGATCAACCTCTGCATGACCTTTTCAACAACAGGGAAGCTTCGGGGAGAATTTCAAAATGGGCTCTCGAGCTATCAGAGCATGTAGTTGACTTCGAAAGAAGAAGCGCCATCAAATCTCAAGTCTTAGCAGATTTTGTTGTGAATTGGACTTCACCAGCAAGTCCGAGCTCCGCAGAGATTGAGCAGCCATGGATTGCGTACTGCGACGGAGTGTATTGCCACAAAGGAGCCGGGGCTTCGGCAATTATCACCTCCCCAACAGGGATCAAAATGCGATTCGCAGTCAGGTTGGACTTCCCAGAGAATGAGAGAGCAACGAACAACACAACCGAATGCGAAGCATTGTTCCTCACCCTAAGGAAAATGAAAGCACTAGGCCAGCAGAGTTTTATCGTGAGATCGGACTCCAAAGTTATTCAGGGCCACGTTGAAAAAGACAGCGAAGCCAGAGAGCCAGAGCTGGTTAAATATCTCGCCGTGGTAAGAGCCATGGAAAAGCATTTCAAGGGTTTCACAATCGAGCACATCCCAAGAAACTCTAACAATGAAGCCGACGCATTGGCAAAAGCAGCAGCGCAAAATCAAGCCTTACCTCCGGATGTTTTCTATGAGGTCCTCACCACGCCTGCTGTAAAAGAGCCCAAATTCAAAACAATCAATGTCATAGAAAAATATGATTGGAGAGCACCGATCTTGGCTTTCTTAAGAGGTCATTACGAACCCACCGAGGAAGTATCATTGAACCGCATGAGGCAAAGAGCCCGAAGCTACGAGATAATCGACGGTGAACTATACAAGTCTGGTATATCAGCTCCCACCCTCAGGTGCATCAGCTTCGATGCAGGAAAGGAACTACTAAAAGAAATTCACTCAGGATTCTGCGGTGCTCACATAGGCTCCAGAGCTCTGGCTCAAAAAGTTCTAAGGCAAGGCTTCTATTGGCCATCCATTATTGATGATGCCCACCACCTAGTAAAGACATGCGAAGCTTGCCAGAAAAATTCCAATAACCAAAGAAGCCTTCGATGCCCGTGCTGCTAATACCACCTTCCTGGCCTTTGCAAAGATGGGGGATGGACCTGGTTGGACCACTCCCGACGGCGTAAGGAAACTGCAGATTTGCAGCTGTCGCTATTGACTATTTCACCAAGTGGGTCGAAACGAAGCCTCTGGCAAGCATAACATCTCGCAACATACAGAAGTTCTTCTGGCAGAATATAATCTGCAGATTTGGAGTTCCTAGGTAACTAACAGTGGGCAATGGAAAGCAGTTCGATTGCAATGACTTCAGAGAATTTTGCCTCACCATGGGAACAAAGCTAAAATTCGCTTCTGTATATCACCCACAGTCTAACGGGGCAGTAGAACAAATGGCCAAATTTTCTCCAGCATAAAAAAGTGCTTGTTTAACCAGAGAAAAGGAAAATGGGTGGAGGAGTTACCGAAGGTAACTTGGTCTCATAACACCAGCGTTTCAAGGGCCACAGGTTTTTCACCTTTCAAGTTGCTATTTGGCTCCGAAGCCATGACACCTGAAGAAATCAAAAACCAAAGCTTACGAGTCCTAAAAACGCAGGAGCTAGAATTCGAGGAAGCAGAAAAAGATCTGATCGAAGTAGATGTGCTTCAAGCCGCTGAGAACTTAGAAAAATATCAGCAGGAAACCCAAAAAATGGAGGGACAAGAAAGTGGTGAGAAAGGAAATACAGGTAGGGGACTTGGTCATCAAGAAGAAGAAAAACTTCGACAATCCCGGAAAGTTACAAGAACCATGGGAAGGCCCGTTCATAGTAACAAAAAGTCTAAGGCCAGGATCTTTTCATTTGGCAGACCAACTGGGCAACGCGTAGCCACACACCTGGAACGCGGACAACCTTCTCAAGTACTATCCTTAGAAAACAAGCTGTGTAAATCTCCAGCTTCGTGAACTTATAAATGGAGCCAGAGCTTAGTTATCGTTTGCTTTTTTTAATAGTTTCAGTATTTTACATTTCCAAGGACCGTACTCTTTTCCTTGCTAAAGGGGGCTCCAAATCAGGAGGCAAGGTTTTTAATGAGGCGGATCCGTGTACCTAGTTTCAGTTTCAATGCAATATTTCCCCCCTTAAATTTCTTCGTTTACTTTCCTTTATTTTTCAGCAATTTATTTCCAGTTATTTACTTACTGCAAAGGGGGTTTCTTCCCAAAGAGCAACGGAAAAGCAATAAGCTTACATACGTTGTCTCATAAAAATCTTAGCATTCATGCCTAAGAACCAAGGAAATCCCACACAGCAACAGACTAAGTTGCGGGATCAACAGTTTTTTTCTTTTTAAGATCATTATGGACCTGGAAAACAATCTCCCGGTCGAAAAGGCAACAAGATTGCTCTTATTCGACTGTCATAAAGAAAGTCTCTGAAGCTCGGAGCAAGCTTCGCCAGACTTTGAGGTTTTTAGAAAGCATATCCATCCTACACGAATACCACCATCTGTACAAAAATTTTAGGCTTCGTGAAAAGAGCAAAAAAGGGGGGGTGACGTTTTCTTCAAAAACAAAACTAGTTTTTCGCTCCTTTCCCGAAGCCAGACAACGTCAAAACCAACCTCTCACAAAGTTAGCACCTCAAGCCCATCCTTTCAAATTTTTGTGATTAATGATCAAGAAAAATGTTTTTATAAAAGAAAGGGGGGGGAGGTGACGTTATCTCCAAAACAAGGCCAACATAAAATTAGAACGAACAATAAAATCTGAGAACGAAAGAAGAAGGCAACGAAGCCATTAATATATTACAATTTCGTGCATAACCACAGGTGTTTGTTTCCAAATTTACTCGCCACGCAGGGCGTTCCAAAAGTAGTAGTTCAAAGCAAAAAGTTCTCAGGTTTCGGCATCTTTTTCATCGACACCCTCGTCTTCCGCATCTCCCCTAGCACCAGACTTCGAACCGCCAGGGGCTGCGCCCGCAGGGGATCCGCTATCTTCGCTGTCATCTTCAGACGAGTCCGAGCCGAATGCCTCCTTTTCCTTAGCCTACAAAACAGAAAAGTAAGTAATCCAAGAAAATGGAAAGAAACTTAAGTAAAAAATCGTCGATATAATCCTTTACCTCTGCCAAAAGCCGACGTGCTACGGCCTTGGCCTGCTCCTGCCCGGACGCCTCCCAGAACAGAGTCAAGAAAATTTTCTTGATTACTTGAACATTCTTCGAAGCAACCTCACACTCAAGTTCTTCCGATGTCGGGAACTTATAATTCCTGGCACCCAAAGCCAGAAAATCCGTGCATCCGGTCCTTTCGAGCAGTCCAAGCAAGGTTTCTACGCACATCGAGGTTGCGTAATCGCTGGCGCCGGTCATCACGCCAGGGAGATGATCAAACTCTTGTTCAAACAGCCGGTCATCCATCCAGTCAAAGATAGCCTTAGCATCTTTGTCGCCGGGAAAAGGCAGGGGCTCCGCATCAAACTCCCCCAAAGCATGACGGTACTTTTCAAATAGAACTTTGAAGTTCTTCTTCAAAACCTCTTCAGCTGCATCTATGAATTTATTTCGCCCCTCAACTTCTTTCTTGAGTTCCTCGATCTCAGTTTGTTGGGCTTCCTTCTCCTTTTTCAAAGATTCAATAATGCGGCCATCATCCTCCGCTATCTTTTTAAACTCCTCAAGCAGGCTATCTCGCTTTTCCGCATCTTTATTCAAATTTTCCGCCGCGGTCTGATAAGTCTGGACGTTTTCTTTCAGAATTTCAATATTCTCCTCTTGCAGCTTGCGGATCTTAGCTAAAGTCGTATTCTCTTCTTTCAGCCTAATAATCTCGCGGCTTAGATCAACTTGTGCGGCTTCGGACGCCAATAATTTTTTCTCTTGAGCGCGATATTTCTCAAGCAGCTTCTGGCTAGAAATCATCGACTTATAGTTATAACAGAGCTCCGCCAACAAACTAGCCAAGTTACCAGTCTCCATGTCTTCCATAGATTTCTCATAAGCTGCAAAAATACATAACACTCTCAGCTTACTTTAACATCTAACCAGCAAAGTACAAAAGGTGACAAAAACTAAAAAGCTGACCCTGGGGGTCAAAAGGCACCGAAGGTCTAGCGCTGGTACCGGTACCTGGCTGTCTCACAATCAAAGAAGAAGCCGGAGCTCCGGGAATTTCCCCGTCTTCTAAACCTTGGCCGTCAGGGGCGCCCCCTTCCACCTGCGGAGCGTCCTCAGTTGTTGCGCCTGCAAGCCGAGCAGAATCCCTTAGCTCCCAGAGCACATGAGATTCAATTACCCCACTCTCTCTACAAAACGGCAAACGAACAGATAATAAAGTTTGTAAGTCCCTCATACCAATAGCCTTGTTGTAAGAATAAGTCGAGGGATCGAAGGAGCTCTTCTCCGCAAGCACCATCTCCAGGGTGTGCCCCTCCACAACACCAGACGAACTCACGGTCTCGGCCAAAGACCGCATGAACTCAGGCGACGCTTTGGTGTCGCCCGAGGCTTCGGGATGGTCGCCTAGGCAAGAAGAGCTCTCCCCCTTATCTTGAACATTCTCGGTTCTGGGGAGTTTGGCACCCTCACCAACTCCTTCCAAACCACCAACTTTTCCCGTGACAGGAGCATCTGCAGCAATTTCCTTAGGGCTAGATACGACAGCCTTTTCCACTGCAGGCTCGGCTGCGCGTTCCTTGTTTTCATCATCTTCGGCCCCCGAATCAAGGAACTCCAAGGTATCAGAGGAACCAAGGATGTTCACTATGCGGCACGGTTGCCTCGGTTTTGAGCCAGTTTTTTTACGGTGAAGTCCGGGCTTCGCCGCCTTCTCAGCAAAAGGGTCGATCTCTCGTATCGCGACCTGTTTTTTCTTAGCACGCTCAAGCTAGCTCGTCTTCGAAGAAGACACCGGAGCCACAACTTTCCGCGTGTCAGCAACGGCGGCTTCGCCAAACAGCTCCGGAGAAGCAACAGATCTCTTTTTCTTCCTTGCTGCATCAGTCGGATCAGTCACAACCTGAGTTGAGTCACGGGCGCGCTTGGAAGAAGCTTTGGGCTTCGCACGGTCTTCCACCTCAACACCAAGTTCGGAGAAAATGCGGTTGATGCGTCGGCCTCCAGTAGGCAGCTTTCGCGAAGCTTGGTACTCTGCCTCAGTATAAGGACCGAGCAAGTCCACCACTCGACGCTCCACTTCACCCACAAATTCGTGAGCGTTCTTTCCTTCAGGCATCTTCAGCCCGAAGCGAGGGAAGGGAATGTCCTTCGCAAACCAATCAACTGAAAGCCATTTAACCTCTCGAGGATTCCAACCTGTAGAGAGAGGCCAAATATTGGCAGCAACGAACTCCTCGGCAACATCACGACCAGGAAGAAATTGCGAAGCTAAAAGAAAGGCTTTCTCGCAGTCCTTGAAGCCTCGGGTCTTCGCAAAGTCAGGGCCTGTTATATAACTCAAAGGAGTCATTGTTGTAATGCTGAAAGGATAATAAGCAACACCATCGGAGCCGCGGGGCATATTGACTTTCACATAGAACAAATAGTTCAACCAGTCATCATCCCATTTGTTCTTGTGAGCAGGGCTGAGCTCCACTCTTTCAATATCCTTTTTTGTATTCCTTCTTCGGGTTGTGAAAGTGATGCACCCAAAGTGATTCTCATAAACAGCAGGATCACCATCCACCCGAAAATTTTGCTTCTGGACGTGGAGTTCGTAGAACCTAACAAAGCAAAGGCCTCAGTGTCCACACGCCCGTCGCAAGATCGAACGGCAAAAAAGAACTTGGACAATTGCACGAACGCGTTCGACGTCAGTTGGTGCAATTTGACGCTGTAACGATCAAGGATCTCAGGCAGCCGCCGGGAACAAGGGAACCTTAAGCCGACGTTGAAGAAATCCCTAAAAACCACAGCTTCACCAGCCTTGGGCTTCAGAGTTGTTTCACCCTCTGGAGCACGAGCGACACCTTCGGGGAAAATCCTTTTTCCTCGTAGAATTTGATCAAGTTCTCGGAAACCAGCGAAGCTCCGAGAACAAAGGATGGAGTTTTGGTCTCCCTTCCAGCCATTAGGTCCGACGGCGAAGCTTCCACCGTCGAAATATCCTCACCAGGAGAGGCCTCTTTCTCTTTGGCCGTTGGTGACGGCTCGTAGTCAACAATGCCACCAGCCGGCTCTTCTGGGGTTTCGACTGGTACGATGGAAGCAGCTATTTCTTCTTCAGTCATTGGCCACGCGGTTTGTTTCGTGCGGGCCAGGACTGGTTGAAAACCTTGGGCTCCGCAAAAGAGCAAGCACTACAACCCGGGCGAAAAATCGCGTAGCGAACGCGTGCAAAACCAAAGGCCAGAAAGCTTCGGCGCAGGTAAGAAAGGGGGGGACCCCAACCCCCCCCCCCCCCCCTTATATAGCCCGAGGAGAGAGAAGAAGTGCAACGGTCTCGAAATACGAACGGACGCCTCGGGAAGCAGCGGTTTCTGTCATTTTCAAGGAAAATCGCGCGAAGCCAAGGGATAGGAAGTCCGCAAACTCCCCGTCGCCGAAGGTGATGTTTTCTTCCATCTTGAAGATCGCGAAACAAAATCGAGGAGAAAGTTAATCTCGTTGTTCAAACACTTCTCCTCGAGGGGCTACTGTTGGGGCGGCAGAAAACCTCACCTTCGAGCACCGGGGATTTGCCAGAGTAACAAGGCCGCTAGGCTTCGGTTTCTTTCTTTTAGACAAATCAGCATGGGCACTGGGCTTCGCAATTTCTCTTTAAAGAAAAAGTTTAAACCGTATACAGCAACGCAAGGGTCAAGCACAAAGAGCGCCCTTCGCTGTGATAGAAAGCTGAGCTCCGGGTGGTTTCGTCATCACCAAAGGTTCCGGGATAATTGTTTGTCCGAAAAACATCTAACATCTGCGATTCCTCTTTCAGGAAAAACTAAGAAGTTTGAGCTCCGGCAACTTCATCATATACCAGGTGGTAACAGGGTTAACGCCATCGTAAGGTTTGTTGACGCAGGTAAGGGTACCGAAGCTCTTAGCAGCACTTCGAGAAGGCGAAGGCCGCGGCTCCGCCGAGGCCCTGAGCCGGCCCGACGATTCTTCGCCTCTATAGACAAGATCCGAAGCCGTGGGAAGCACGTTGGACACGACGTCGAGAGGAATAAGTTGGCGAAGCCCGGGGCTTCTCGAAGATTCAACCGCGAAGACTCAGTCAAAAGCTGTTCCAACACGGAACCATCTCCGGTCTCCGCGGCGTGTTTTCCGCTTCGGTGTCTTCGGCGTGATCTGCGCTCCGCAAACTACGGCATAAAATCCGCAATGGATGTGGAAAACCAAGTTTGCCCCCAAGTATTCTTGTTAGGTGTTAGGGTTTTGAGGTGGATTCTGGGAATGTAAATTTAGTCTTTTGGCACTATAAAAGGAGGCCCCCTCCTCATTGAAAGGGGGTCGACATTTTAGAAGATTGAGCGTGTAATGTATTGAGGAAAGTAAACCATTTATTACAACCGGTTTTGAACGTGTCAATTGCGAGTTGTTCATTAAGTGACCTAATTCCTGTTTGGAAGTTTTGTGTACCCAACATTTGCTCCTCATTTGTTTGTGTTGGTTGACAGCATAATAAGCAAGGTTTATGTCTTTGAGAGTTTGTATTAATTATTTAATTCTCACAGCTCTCATTACTTCACTGGACACAGAGAGAAGAAAAGGTAAGGACGCGGTAGGGCTCGTTCTCTTTGTTTTTCTCTCCTATGTGGCAGGCTACAGAGAGCCTATCGACCTCATTACGGGTATCTAAGCATCCTAAGAGACAATCTTTTTAGTAATTTATCTCTTAATACATACTCTCTTCGTCCTACCCCTATGAGCACCTTCGAAGGACTGAGCACCGGCAGATCTGGAGATTCTCAAAGTCACCACTGACGCCTTGTCGTCGACGGGAACGTCGCTTACCACTTAATGCATAACGCCGGAAAATCCCAGAATAAATCTAGAAAAAAGTGCGAGCACCAGGATTTAAACCCTGGTGGGTAGCGTCCCACTGGACCGTCCTACCATTGGACTACATTCCCGTCGATGACAAGGCGTCAGTGGTGACTTCGAGAATCTCCAGATCTACCGGTGCTCAGTCCTTCAGAGGTGCTCATAGGGGTAGGGTTTGCGTACGTGTATTCATAGGGGTGAGTGTGCGTGCGTGTTGTGAGCGTCCACGTTGTATTGTGTAATCTCAAAAAAAAGAAATAAATTTGATTATATATATAATATTAATATTTATGGTACAAAATTAATATAATTAGATAGATATTTGTAGATAGCTTTTTATTAAATTTATTTGAAGATACAAATGTTACATGTGTTTCCTACCAATTCAATCAAATTGTGGCATGAAAACCAACAATAACTCTTATTTTGAGACAAAGTGAGTAGTTCATAGTATGAATTTGCTCTATGGCATCCTCGAATGTTGTTTTTTGCTAGTGCACATCATTCAAATATATCTTTGCTGATGGACATCATTCCTTTGTGGGTTTTGTTGATGAATATGAAAGCTAAAAAAAATATCAATATTTTGTTTGGAGGAGAGAGAAAGGTGTGAACAGTCAACTTTGCCTTAGTTCAAGTGGGGTTCACATAGCATTTTTTTTCTCTTTTGCTTTTGGACTGCTGCATTGCTGGGCATGCCTCTGTATCATGGAAGAAAAATACCGAGATGTGGGAACTAACAAATGCCACGTGGACCCTACGTTCCCAAGGGCAAAATAGACTTTTTACACCCTTTCTCTACTTCAAAAAATATGTGAACCTTTTATTAGCAAACTTTGTTTCGCTTGACTTATTAGCATAAAGAACATTTATGTAGTGTCCTAACACAAAATTACCCAGAACGTGTTTAGATTGGGGTTGAAAATTTTTCAGCCCCCTTTTATCGCTAATTAGATGTATTAAATAAGTCAGTTTACAAAACTATATTCACAACCCTCCGCTAATTCGCGAGACAAATCTAATAAGATCTTTGACCACAAGACTAGAGAATAGTTACTGTAGCATTACTGTAACAAATCATGAATTAATTATGCTCATTAGATTCATCGCGCAAAGTTGCACTTATCTGTAAAAAATTTTACAAATAAACTTCGTTTAGCACTCCATGCATACACGATTTCTTTTCTCAAAATTTTTTGAAGGAGAATCTAAATATTGTCCCAACTCGTAGTGATTATATCGCAGACGCGACAAATAACATCTTGGCGCCTGAAGCAATCCGCGGGCCGACTGGGCTGTTACAGACTTTTTTCCATCGACCGGCCCAATTCGTAGTACGCAATCTCACACGCGCTCCATTTGGGCTGTTTTCTTCGACCGGGCCAATACACAGTTGGTCCACAACATACAAGATTCGAACCTGCGAATGGGCTTGTAGTCCAATGGTAGGACGGTCCAGTGGGACGCTACCTACCAGAGTTCAAATTCTGGTGTTTGCACCTTTTCCTGAATTTATTCCGCGGGATTTTCTAGTGTTATGCATTAAGTGGTAAGCAACGTTCTCGTCGACAACTAGGTGCCAGTGGTGACTTCGGGAATCTCTACATCTACCGGTGCTCAGTCCTTCGAAGGTGCTCATAGGGGTAGAGTTTGCGTACGTGTATTCATAAGGGTGAGTGTGCTTACTTGTTGTGAGCGTCTGCATTGTACTGTGTAATTCTAAAAAAAGACAAGATTCGAACCGACGACCTCCAATACGAAAGGTTCTAGTGCTACCAGCCTACCACTGCACTACTGCTTCATCTGTGATATGTTTGAAGTAAGGACAGCTATGTATAACATTTTCATTTTCTCTCTTTTTTGTCTTTTCTTAATTTTTTCTTTGTTTTTGCTTTTTCACATTTCTGATTTTTTTATTCTTCTTTTTATTCATTTATTTCTTTTCGTTCTTTTTCCTTCATTATATCTTTTTTCTTTCTTTTTCTCTTTGCTCTTCATCTTTTCTATTCCTTATCATTTCGATCACTTGTTTTAATTTAAATTCTTATTTATATTTTTCTTCATTTATTTGTTTTAATTTAAATTTTTATATATACATATATTTGTTCTTAGTGCTCAGTCTTTTCTTAGCGTATACTAACTTCTTCACGATGTTTAAATTATTTATTTATTTTGTCAATTAAATTATTAGCTTTATTCCTTTGACTTATTATATTGCTATTTGTTTTTATTCTATTTGTATTAGTTTTATTTTGATTGCAGCGAACAAATACTTAAAATAGTGAGAACAAATATACTTTTTTGTCTTCTATATATATTTTGTTCAGCCTCTGTGACTATTTGTTCGACCTCTATATATTTATTCGGACTCTGTGAATATTTGTTCCTTGTATGTATATATTTATTCCTTTGTATATATTTGTTTACTTCTAGTAAATATTTGTTCCCATTTTGTAAATATTTGTTCGTAAAATTTGTTCTGTGCATATATCTAGTTTAGTTTGTAAATTATATATTTGTTCAGTAGGTATCATTATATTATTCTACAAGTATGCACATTTGTTCCGTTAGTTCATATAATTTGTTCGCTAAGTACATATATTTTATTATGTGAGTTTGTAAACTTTATTTCACAAAATATGTTACACAAAAATATAATCTTGCGATATTTGTTCTGCCTGATCATATAATTTGTTCAGTAAATACTAATATTTTTGTTCTGTGAGTTTGTAAAATTTGTTCCACAATATATGTTGCATAGAATATACAACATTGTGATATTTGTTCCGTCAGTTCATATAGTTTGTTCGGTACGTACAAATATTTTGTTTCTTGAGTTTGTAAAATTTGTTCCACAATATATGTCGAATAGAAAATATACAACTTTGATTAGAAAATATGAATAAAAAATTCATCAAAATATAGTTAAGTGGGATCTTGTTGTGAAGTTTATATTGTCAGAAATTCAATGATGCAATCGAAAGTTAATTTTGATGTTTAGTGTAAGATTTATAATTTTTTAAAAGTTTCAAACGAGATTGCATATAGATGATATAAGTTGTTTTTTCTTTTATTACATGCATGCACATCCAGGGACAGAAGGTGACAAACGCACATCTATCACCTTATGTGATATACTCCTTCCGTTCCTAAATATAAGCATTTCTCGATTTCTGTGCATCACGTTTGATTATTCATCTTATTAAAAACCATGTTACTTAAAATATATACCATGATAAACTATGTTATTTAAAATATATACCATGATAAACCATGTCATAACAAAATAAATATTATTTTTCTAATTTTTTAATAAGACGATCGGTCAAATATGAATGAAAAAGTCAATGAATACTTAGGCCCTGTTTAGTTCGCCAAAACTTCTCAAAATTTTCGCATTGCAGACCGTGCCACCTCTCACAGAACACGTTTCTCAATGTAAAAATTTCACCAGTTTCACCAAAAATTTCACCGCTGTCTTATGAACAGAGGGAGTATAACCGCACCTGTCCCAACTTGGAAATGCAATGGTCTCAAAAAAAAACTTGGAAATGCAATGTTCTCAAAAAAAAACTTGGAAATGCAAAGGTCATCTCTGTACTTTGAAAACAGTTCCAACCTCCAAGCTGGGTCAAATGAATACGAGAGTGAATGCTAGAAGGAAATCCTCTGTTCCCGTTCTCCGCCGCTTGGTGAGGCGTGCAAATGAATGCGAGAATAAAGTCCGGCGACGAGCGGCTCTACAAATTGGACATGCGCAGAGCGGGGAGACTCGCAGCGGAGGAGACGGCCGACGTCTGCTGGGTGGACAAGGACGTGAGACAAAGCGGAAGCGATCTTCCGGTTCGAGCATGGCGCCGCCGTCTGTCCCGGATCTGACGGTCCCTGCGCCGCCACGCCGGTCTACCACGGCCGCGACGAGCACCTCCTGAACGCGGCGTGCGGCTTCGCCGGCTCGACGGCGGCACTCCCGGACCACATCGAGGCGGGGCACGGCTGGCCCTGCCTCACCGAGGTCGTTGCCAACGACAACGGCCATGGCGGCGAGTACACCCTTCGCCTCCACGACGGCTTCAACTTCCTCGTCGCTGCCTTCCCTACAGGCAGCAACACGGCGCGGCAAGAAGGCGCTACTACTGCCACAGCCCAGTGCCTGCTGCTGCTGAATGTGGTGCGGCACCATTTTGAGCGCCACATCTCGGTGGTCTGGGTCGACGACCCTCATGCCTCAGAGGACGAGCTGGAAGGCAGCATTATGTATTCCTGGCCAGGGCGCGTTATCACTAACAAGTTAACTCGCACGTTCAGCTTGCGATGCACGGACCTCTCCGATGCGTTGCGCGAACCTGAGTACCCTCACCTTGTGCTGCCGAATTCAGACGTTGTAGACCATGACGGGGGTGGTGTCCTGATCCAGCTCACAGTTCGTAGGATTATTGTCACCAAGTAGATTGGTGGCTTGGTGCCGTGTGTGTTAGCCTCGACTGATGGTGCCTTGGAACCACTTGCTGTTTGTCGTTCCGTTTCATGAATGGTCATTCTGATCAGTTGCGAATCCTGATTCTCATGTATCGATCTGTATGCATGTGTTTTCCATTGCTTTTCTTCACATGAACAATTAGCTTCACGGAGGAGAAAAAGAATCGTTGCCAGCATATCATTTGTAGTTGAGAATATGTCAATATGATAATTTACTAGGGGAATTTTATTCTAATTAAATTGCATGCCACATGATTTTTTTATGATTTTTTAATGATGTGGTAAAGAAGTGATGAAGAGAAAACCAAACCTTGAAAGCTAAATAATAAACAATGTTCACTGTACGGAAGAAGTAGACACTAGAGAGAGATAAAGATAAACAGGGCCGTCCCTTGCCCGTGCGGGCCATGCCATCGTATAGGCCCTTCAAATTTTAAGGGTCTCTAAATTATGCTATACACGGTAATTATAACCAGAGTATTTTTGTTGTTATTTTGAAGCTAAGGAGGACGCACTATTTTTGTTTTTTTGAATTACACAGTAACAAACAACGCAGATGCTCACAACACACCCATACTCACCCATATATATGAACACACGTACGCAAACTCTACCCCCTATGAGCATCTTCGAAGGACTGAGCACCCGACAGATCTGAGATTTCCGAAGTCACATTGCGCCTCGTTGTCGACGGGAATGCCGCTTACCACTTAACTTACAACGTCGGTAAATCCTGAAAAAATCTCAGGAAAAGTGACAAGCACCAGGATTTGAACACTGGTGTAACACCCTAATTTTTCAAAAAAATAGTTTTCAATAAAATTTGCTAGAAACAAGGTTTTGAGTCTAAGGGATATAAGATGTATTTGAATTTTTAGGCATTTAAATATATTTTTGAAAAATAAATAAATAAATATAGGAGTTTATTGTTGCATTTCATGCTGGTGCATTATTTATGTTTGGTTGAATTCAAATTTGAATTTGAATTCTATGTTTAAATCCCCTTTTCAAAATTCAAAAGCTTTCTCTTTTAAACCTTAAACCCTATCCCAATCTGGCCTGCTTCGTGTTTCGGCCCAGCTTGAGAAGTCCGCTGAAGCCCCTTGATTTCTCCTGTGTCGTCCGCTTTTGCTCTCGGCCCAGCAAGGAAGGAGGCCTAGCACGGCCCGCCTGAACCCTGTCGCCCGCTGTCGCTGACGGGTGGGGACCACTGGTCATCCCCGACCTCGCGTCCCCAACCCGGACTCGCCTGTGGCGCCGAGTCGAGTCCCGGCCTCCCCCGCCTCCGCGCGGCTTGAAGCTCACGCCAAGCCCGTGCCCGGCCTTTATAAGTGGCCGTGATCCCGCCGCATCCTCCAAACCCTAATCCGCCGCCGCCTTGAGCTTCCTCGCAGCGCCGCCGGAACCCTAGCCGTCGCCGTCGCTGTTTCGCCGTGCCACCGCCGCTCCGTCGACGAGAAGACCACCAAGGGATTCGCAAGGAGGTGAGGGAAGCCCCGGTGCCGTTTGTTCTCATCTAGACGCTCTACACCGCGTGCACGAGCTCGCCGGAGCAAGTTTTTCCGCCGCCGCCGCCTCGCCGAGCACTGCGTCGTCGTCGTCGCCCGTCTAACCTCCCTGCTGCCCTAGATCGATCCGCAGTGCCCGCGACCTCCCCGGCCAATCTGTGTAGCCAGCCGAGTACCATGGCTCGATTCCGAGCAAGCTCACCGGAGGAGTCTTGCTGCGCCGCCGCTCGCCGTCGGTTGCGCCGCCGCCCGTCGCTTGCAGTGCACCGCAGCCCTCCGATCCCGATCCGACGGCTCGGATCTAATCCAACCCGGGTCAATACCGGTCAAACCGGCTTATACCCCGCGTGGCCGTAACTTTTTGCATAAAAGCCCCTGTTCTTTCTAATATTGCAAGCCGGTCCTTCCACCATATAAAGATCCTTACAGTTTGGTCCGTTTTCTTCTGTTTTAACCCTTAGCTTGGTAGAAATAGTAACCGAGGTCCAAACCTTTAGTTTTTCAACCAAGCCCCTCTGTTTTTAAGTTTCTTCACGTTTTAGCCCTCGGTTTCTTGCTGTTAGGCCCCTGTAACCCTAGTTTCTTCACAGATATGCCCATGCACCTTCGTTTAGCCATAACTTCTCCGTTTTAGCTCCGTTTTTCGCGTTCTTTATGTCCAAACGATCGTATCGAAGAGTAGAATAGCTTTTTGCCTCTGTTTTGCTTTGATAATACTGTTTGGTGATTGTTTCTTATTTTATTCTATTGTGTGCTTGTATGTACTTGATGTGATGCGTAGAGAACGTTTGGGCTGAAGGATTTGAAGACCAAGAAGCTCAAGTGTCTGAACAGCAACAGGGATCTGTTGAAAGCAAGTCTTCCTTGATGCATACCCGTTTACCTATAGTCCTATACAACATGCATTTAAATTCACTGTTCTTACTTTTGCTTGTATTAAATTGATGGGACCCTATTAAGGACATGACTACATTATTTTTATCTCTTTGCCTTGATCAAACCTGGGTTTTAATTTAATGTTGGGTAGCTCTTGCTACGCTTAACTTGGTGGATGGCATTAATGAACTTTATTAATCTTGATTTATTTTTGTTATACCTTCATTAATACAAGACCATATGTTTAATTGGAACATGGAGAACCACCCAGGACAGCAGTGCAACCACAAAAGCTAAATGGCTCTGTCCTTGGCTAATTAATTAGCGACCCTGGTTAGGAGTGGCTTTACCTGATAAGGACAAGGGGCGGCGGTACTGTGGGGTATAGACTCGCTCTAGCGGGGAGTTGGGCTTTGCTAAGACACGGTACCCGCTAGGGGACTTTATACCTTGCTAACTGATCTGGTAACCTTGTGGGTTGCAACTTTCTGAGGAAACTTTGTAAAGGCCTCGTTGTGTCCCTATGCAATCACACCTCGGTAGTGTGGTATGATGCTTGGTCGGCATCGCATGGTTGGGTTTAAAGTTCCTAGAACTTTTACGCGACTTGTGGGTAAAGATGTACAACCTCTGCAGAGTGTAAAACTAATCGATTAGCCGTGCTTACGGTCAAGAGTGGCCTGGACCCTCACATGATTAATCTATGGAAGTCAATGATTAACTTGATGCATCTATCTTTATTTATGTTGTTATTCTCTTATGTTAATTGTGGGTTTGGTATAAACTTACACTTGCTAGTATTTATGTGGCTAATAAAACTTGACCAACTAAAATGTTGAATGCTGAAACCCATCAGCCTCCACTATAAAGCCTTGCATGTTATATTATGTTTCCGCTTGCTGAGTACGGCATGTGCTCACGCTTGTTTTCATTATTGCAACAACACTACCCGGATGTTGTTCAAACTTGGAGAGGTTTGAAGATTTCCCCGGAGACTTCGACGAATTCTAGGCGGGCGTGTCACCAGTCAACTGCCTGCGTTGCTACTCGTTAATTATTAGTTCGATTATGAGACATTTTGGTCTGTAATAAAGTTTAATACTCTCTTTACGTTATGACATTGTGTTTTGGTATTCACTGAGTCGTTATATGTGTGAACTTTGATCCTGGCGCACATATAATATGAGCATTCGAATTTGTCTTTAAATTCGGGTGTGACAACTGGTGGGTAGCGTCCCACTAAGCCATCCTACCATTAGACTACAAACCAATTCGCAAATAATAAACAATCTTTGTGGGACGGAAGAAGTAGACACTAGAGAGAGATAAAGATAAATCTCTTGTAGTTGAGGGATGCTATACGGTAGTGGGAGTCGTTCAAATTTACTTCCAACTTTAATTTAAACTACGAAAAGGTTAAAAACATAAACATAAACAAGATGATTCCTCGCTCCGAGCCTTTGGCAACCCCAAAGTGGAACTAAAGTACTTAAGGGTTTGTTCGTTTCCATGAGATTCAATCCGGACGGAAATGACAAATATTATAGAAAAAATTAATATAGATACTATAGAGATCCGGATTTATTCCGAGTCGAGAACTAATTTACTTATCATAATAAGTACAACAAGGGATCAAAGAGCCGGATTGATTTCACACTTCTTGACTAGTGGATTAATTCCGAGTCTCTTGGTGTCCATATCATGAGTAAATTGGTTTCCGACCGAGAATAAATCTGGATCTCTTATGGTAGCTATCATAATTTTCTTGTTATATTTATCAATTCCGGTCGGATTGAATCTCATGGAAACGAACAAGCCCTAAAAGTGTGTTGTCAAAAAAAAGTACTTAAAAGTGCAGTCCTGAACTGAAATCCTGTTCTTACCTCAAGGTATCCCCCAACTACTTTTACCATATCTGAAAAATAAAGTGTTAAGTTGATTTCACAGCGGAGGAGACAGGCGAGATCAAAATGCTACAGTTGAAGCTTAACTCTCGCATGTACATTTTGTTTCCTAAAGAGAATAATGTATCATTGATACTACGAGCAAACCCTCGAAAAGCCATGCTGTTTGTAGGATTTGCGTTAACTGTTAAAGCATGAGCAGCAGCGGCAACGAAGAGTAAAGGAGACATAGACTCCTTTTGTTGCAAACTCTTCTTCTAAAATGAGGTCGAGCTCTCCATTCACTTGAACACAGGAAGAAGGTATGGAATCTAATTTATGTACAAATATGGGAAAGGCTTTTGAAAAGGCCAAGCTCAAAGAGTTACAAGGTGTTTTTTTCATGATCTATTTTGATTGATCTCATTATTCTGAAATCTCTGACATACTAAAAGGTCATGTGTCGTTGCACCTATTTTAAATTCCAGTTTGTTCCTGCCTTTGATGAAGTTGGTGTGATTCCTAAAAATCGTAAGGTAGTAAATGCTAATAATGTCTGCGTAAAATACAACAAGTTGTATAAAAAATTCTCCGTCCAACCATCTCTCTCGGAAACCTATCTAGTGGAAACAACAATCTATTTGCAAATTCGTGCAAATCATGACAAAATAGTCGTCTAAATTCATAAAAAATAACACATATAGATGATATGATGATAAACAAACTTGTAAAACATTTTGTCCAAACGAGGCTTCATTTGTGAGATATCAAAACCACAAATTTCAAGTCAGAAAATTATTAGAAAATTTGTTGTTTTTATATCTCACAATCTTGTCACCATGGCAGCCCCATTGCCGATGAGCTCACCTACGACCCTCGTTTCTATCAATTGACAGCGCAAATGGAACCCCGACGACCCCTAGTGCTTGTGCAGTTGTGCACACACATTCCTTGTCGGCCTCACCAGAACGCCACCGGGAGCGCCGTCGTGGCGCCAACGCCATGGCTGCTCCACCGCATGCGCACGTTGTCGGCCGGTTGTCGTTGCTAAACCCCCCTCACCTCAGCATGCATGTGGTCCCCCTCGGTTGCTCGATGCCCTATCCGTCGGAGCTTTGCCGGTGACGAACCCGCAGGGTCAAGCTGGCATACCCGTGCTTTTTTACCACATGCTACTATGGCTGACATGTGAGCCATCGCCACATCGCCATAGGATAGGGATGGAAGAGAAAGAAATAGAGGGAGAAAAGGTGAATAGGAAGAAAGAAATAAAATTAAAAGAGGAAAGAGAAAATAGAAAAAAAAGAAAAGGGAACGGTATTATAGACATTTCATCATCTTATCCACTTTACACAGCCAGAGAAGCTGTTTTGCCAAATATTTTTCTACAACGGTTTCAGATTCACCAGAGAATCTCCTCTACATGCACAGCCACTGCCGGAGCTGCCACAGCCATAGCTGTGCCAACGCACCCATATTGGTTTCCGCCACACCATGCATGTGGCTCACTCGCACCTACTCCCCCGTCTCAAAATATAAGTATTTCTCGACGTCCGCGATTCACATTTGATCATTCGTCTTATTCAAAAAAATTTGTGAAAATATTATTTATTTTGTTACGACATGTTTTATCATGTATATATTTTAAGTATATCATAGTTATTTTTATATTTTCATAATTTTTAAACAGGATGGGTGGTCAAACGTAGTGAGTAGAAGTCAATAAATGCTTATATTGTGAGACGGAGGGGGCACTACGTCATTTCATTCTGCGTGTACTATGAAGTAGGAACCGGTCTCCCCGGGCACGCTGCTCTTTGCTTTGCTCAGTTGTAGCGCACCCGATAGATAGATCCAGATATTGCTGCACAAATCCAACCAAACATTGCTTGGGGCTTTTCTTTGCTCAGAGCTTTGAAAACCAAAACACAAACTTTTGGGACTTTTGTGTTTCTACCCCTACTTTGAAAGTAAATGGTGATTTTACTCTCATTTTTCGAACTTTTTGATTTTATCTTTTTTTTCAAACTGAAAGTAGTAGTGTTTGCCTCTATTTTGTGAAACATTTTTAATGTGTTAAAATAGTGTTTACCAAGGAGATTGTGATTTTGCTCCTATTTTTTACAACATTTAAATATTTTTTTGATAGCATTCTCAAACTTTTGGACGGCAGTTGTACAACATTTTTCAGTAATTTGTCAGATTTAAAAATTGAACATATATATTTGCATTATATACATGTTCAAACCACATGCAGCCATCATTAGGGGATGTTTGATGTAACACCACATTGAATAATCAATTTAATTAGGTTTATTTGATTTGTCTCGTCATTTAGTTCAAGAGTTATGAATGGACTTTGTCACTGATGACAGAACTAAAATTTAATTATGAGATCCAAACATCGTCTACGTTTAATACTGATCATGATCATTATTCTGATATCTTAAACAAGAAACGGAGTGGGATCATTATTCTGATCTGCCTCGACACATGTGGATTCGATCTTGGAGAGGGATCTCTCTCCTCTCGCCAACTGTACGTCTGCCATCGCCAACGGTGTAGCCGCGCATCTGCCATCGCCACGAGGCCCATGCGCACTGCTGCGAGAAGGGAGGGAACCAAGGATATCCCTGACCGGCCTCCCCCTTTTGAACGGAAGAACTCACCGGTTCTCGCCTGCAGCGTTACCATGGGATACTCCCAGCTACAGCTGCGGCTGTAAATGGATCACTGTAGTGCGGAAGATGTGTGTGGTTCTCATTTTGCAGGGTGTGACAGACGACTCCACAATCCGAAACAGTAGTTTATGTTTCAAGTTGTCACTCAAAAGTTCCCAAAATTTTCACATTGCAGACCGTGTCATCTCTCACAGAACACACTTCTCAATGCAAAAATTTCACCACTTTCACCAAAATTTCACAGAACTAAACGGGGCCAAATCATGCTCCCTTCATTTTACGGTCTCTTTTCGAATTACTGTGCTCAATCTCTTTCATCCTCCTCTTTTCTGATTTTCTCTACTCTTTGTTTTCTAGTTTGGAAAGTGGCACATTGCCGAAACATGAAAATAGGATATCAAAAGCATATTCAGATACTAATAAAAAAATAACTACATAATTGTATGGAAAATCATTAGAGATTGTTTACTACTATAGCACAAAATTATCTAATCATGATCTAATTTAATACTCTCAATAACTTGACAAGTCAAATTAGTATTGATGCTTAACAAGTTTGACTGCACAGTGCACGCAGCAGTCTAAGACCAGTCTCAATGGGGGTTTCATAGACATTAAATAGGCTGTCATGTCAGCATTCTTGATGATGTGGTAATGTTTTAATGCAGAGAGAGATATAAAATGAGTTTCATGAGGATGGCACCCTCTATACACAGTTACCTAGACAACTTGTGTCTTGCATGTAACCTATAAACAACAATAGATGAAACCACTACCGGATTCGAAGTCTTTACCGAGAGCTCTAATCCTCTCGGTAAAGGCCCTAATCCTCTCGGTGGAGCCTTTGGTGAGAGCAAACTCTCGGCAAAGAGCTCTCGGCAGATTTGAAGGACCGATTAGGCGAACCAGAGAGGGGGGGAGTGAATGGGAGCCGATAAAAATTCTTCTCGAAGGAGATGGGGACTCCAACAAGACGAACACGGCTTCCAACTCACGTCTCCGACCCAACTACCCAAGTTGGTCAAGACCACGCAGCCACTGGAGTGCTACTGGTCCTAGGAACCAACACTCAACCTTCCTAGCCAAAACTCACCAAAACACACAGCGGAAACTTGCACGGCTTGCTGCCTGTGCTACACCGGTCAGACCGATGGCCTGCGCCGGTCAGACCGGTGACACCGGTCAGGCCGGTGGACAGAGCCGGTCAGGCCGGTGGCTACAGCAGCCGCACAGCAAACGTTCCAGGAAGCCTCAGTGAATCCTCTAGGCCCTGGAACAAAGACCACCACGAAACACAACCTGTGAGGAAGAAGAACCCCTCACAAAACCTAGCAAAACAACTCCAAACACTCCAAGAACTGAACAGCAGGACCACGAGACAAAACCACACGGACAAGGTTGTTCCCCGAGACAAAAACCCACCAAGGGCTAGCACCGGTCAGACCGGTCAAGAGCACCGGTCAGACCGGTCGTGCCTGGGCAGCTCGGGATGAACAGCGCCCGCGAGTCAACTCCTCCAAATCCAACTCCCGATCTCCCGATCCGCTCCACGGTTTTGCACAAGACTTTGGGGATAGTAGGAACACCTCATGGGTACTCCATAGCCAAGATTTGGTCCACCAAAACTTGTCAAATCAAGAGGAATCGAAGAAATCCCACCAAGAACGCCTCTAACCCTAGAGCCACGAAAACCCCAAAATCGAGCCCCTTTGCTCACGGATTTGGAAGGGGAATCAAAGGGAAAAGAACCACGAAGGGTTCATGCATACATCCCCCACCAAATCCCAAAGAGAAAGGCCTCGAAATCGCTCCAAGAAAATCGCCAAGAAAAGGCTCCGAAAATCACCAAAAAGGAGAAACGGGAAAGACACAACCAAGCCTTGAGGAACCACGCCGAATCATCTATACATACCAAAGAGGTTCATACAAGGTCTAGCTTGCCGCCCGATCATCCTTCCCTCTCACAAGATCTCACCATGAAGCTCTCAAGCTAGTCCTACGAAAATCCTAAGAAAATAGGAAGGAAAATAGGAAAACCAAATGAGCTAGGGTTCCAAGAGATGGCTGCCATCCTCTCACCACTTGGGTTATATGGAGGCAACCGAAAGACTAAAATACCCTTACTAGCTAACTAGGGATACATGCCCCTCGAGGGCGAAATTGGAAGTCTTTGTCTTCGCACCATCGGACGGATGCCCAGCGACCGCAAACTTGCTTAGCCTCGACGCAAGCCTTGCGATCCCGACGCGTGTCCTCCGCTTCGAAGATTCCGGACTGCGTCGTCGCACACCGGTCAGACCGGTGCTCCTCACCGGTCAGACCGGTACCCACCGGTCAGACCGGTCAGACCCACCGGTCAGACCGGTCTGGAGCTGCTGCACCTCCGTCTTCGGTTCTTCGGTCTTGGCTTTGTGGATCAACCAAGGAACCCAGTGGTTTTCTGGTGAACCACCGAAAACCCCGCGAACTTCGGTGTAGCCTCCGCCAATCACCACTCATGACTCGGCTCCCACGTAGTCCCGGCTCGACCTTGGTTTTGAGGCTCAACCAAGAAACCGTCCATGACTTCATCTTGCCGTTCTTGCCACCATGCGGCCCGCACTTGACCCCGCTGGCCACCGGGTCCCTCGAACCAAGCCTACTTGTCTTCTCCACACCTGGAGGCCTCACCGGCAACGACCTTTCACGCTTGTTCTTCACCTGCACCTGCACCAGTCAAGCCGCAACCTGCACCTGCAATACTTAGCCAAGAATCAGTCCACACCACGTTGTCAATCACTCATCACACCAGGAAGCGACCATCCACCGGTCCTCGAACCACACCTGGCTCTCAATCTCCCCCTTGATGAGTGCATTGACAACACACACGTTTTGGTAACCAAGAGAAAAGGAAAAGAAAAGAAACGACTAAAAGAAACTCCAACAAGCGATCGAAAGCCAAAGAAAAGGCAAAGAGCAAGATCACTTGAAGAAGACAAGTCTCAGACCCCTTAGGCAAGGGCAACGGCTCGACACATCCGAGACAAAACATGCTCAAGCAAAGAGCACAAACCATCAAACCAAAGCTCGAAAACCACAAAGAGCTCCCCCTGCACACATGCAAGCTCCCCCTGAACCGATGCAACTCCCCCTGGACAAATGCATGCGAACCACTTCACAAAACAGAGCAGCTGCAACAGCTCAGCTCTGACCGGTCAGACCGGTCGACACCACCGGTCAGACCGGTGGGCAACATGTGAACAGGACCAGCACTCTGACCGGTCAGACCGGTGACATCAACCGGTCAGACCGGTGCACAACAGAGCCCAAAAATAGCTCGAAACCACCTGAAAACCTTCCAAATGCATTCAGTAGGCCAAAACATGCTCAAACTTCTCCCCCTTGTTGACAATGCATGAATCAAGCCAAAAATGCAAAAAATGCAACCTAGAGCTTCTCAAATAGACAAAATTCAACATAGGATGCTACACATGTCCAAACGAGCAAGTTAGATACTCTATAGCTTCGTAAAGACATAAACTTCATGATCACCAAGTTTCACAACCATTGGGCGAAGCTAAGATAGAATTTAGCAATTTTGCGAAAAATCACCCTCTCATGAGCAAAGTCCTAAACATGAGCAAAACATGTCAAAATGGCAAAGCCACACAAACTTCATGCTAGGACAACCATTCTAAGCATAAGACCATCATAAACACCCACAAGCACCTCATGTCATGTCAAAGCCACCGAGCCATGTGCCTACTTCTATATATGAGACTTCTCATTGGTAGGCATCATGCAACGATTTAGCACCCAAAGCAAATTAAAATTAGCACATATGACATGTGAGCACATTTTTCAAGCAATTTACATTTCATTTTCAGATTTATAATTGGTACATGAAATGTCTTTGCGACAAAAAGGAACTTATGCCCCTCCACAAGATGAAGCATGGGGGCTAAACATTCATGATGGCAAATGAGCCTTTGGCCCCATATGATCAAAATAAGCTATCCAACCACAAATTAAGCATAGCCAAGCCACTAAAACATGTCAAGATCATGTAAAGGCATTTACTCACAAGAGAGCATATATATGAAATTTTTCAAAAACATAGCCATCAACCATGGATACAAACCAAGATTATCAAGAGCTAAGCCAAAACTAACCATAGCTTATCAAACTAGCTCACAAAGACATATATGTCATTCCATGGTGAACAATGTGTATAGGAGAAGCCTTTCCTAAACAATGCATATGATACAAAATGCATGCAACCTAAGATACAAAGATGCCTATACATCATGTTACATATGCCATGCCAAATGCAAGAAATGCACAAAGGAAAGCTATACATATGCTACAAAGGAGCTCCCACACGCCAACTCAAGAAATCAAACAAACACCAAGCTCCCCCCGCAAACGAGTGAAAGTTGCTTGATCTAGGGGTTTGGTGAAAATATCGGCTAGTTGTTCATGTGTGGGTACATGGATCAAAGCTATCTTCCCTTTCTCTACGTTGTCTCTCAGAAAATGATACCTCACTTCTATGTGCTTGGTTTTGGAATGGAGCACTGGGTTCTTTGCAACGCTTATGGCACTAGTGCTATCACATTGAAGTGGGACATGGGTATACTCCTCACCAAAGTCACTCATGGTGTATGTGATCCAAAGGAGCTGAGAGCAACAACTAGCTGCGGCCACATACTCTGCCTCGGTAGTGGATTGAGCAACACTCGACTGTTTGCGGGAAGACCAAGATACCAAAGAAGAACCCAAGAACTGGCAAGTCCCAGAAGTGGACTTCCTATCCAACCGACACCCGGCAAAATCCGCGTCTGAAAATCCATGAAGCGCCAAAGAAGAAGACGCAGAGTACCAAAGGCCGAAGTCGGGAGTGTGTCGCAAATACCTGAAAATGCGCTTGACTGCTTGCCGATGCGAAGTCCTCGGAGAAGCTTGAAAACGAGCGCACAGACACACCGAGAATTGAATGTCCGGCCTCGTCGCCGTCAAGTAGAGGAGTGACCCGATCATGCTCCGGTACTCCTTCTGGTCCACGTGTTCACCTTCCTCGTCCGCATCAAGAACTGTAGTCGTACTCATAGGCGTCGCCATGGCCTTGGAGTCCTCCATCTTGAACTTCCTCACAATGTCCTTCGTGTACTTAGCTTGGTGCACAAATGTTCCTTCCTTTGATTGCTTGATTTGTAGCCCGAGGAAGAACTGCAACTCACCCATCATGCTCATCTCAAATTCCCTGCTCATGTCTTCTGCAAACCTTGCAACAAGAGAGTTAGACGAGCCACCAAAGACAATATCATCCACGTATACCTGCACAATCAGGATATCTCTGTCCTGCCTGAGGAGAAACAAGGTCTGGTCGACCTTCCCCATCTCAAACCCTCTCTCAAACAGGAACCCCCTCAACCTACCATACCAAGCTCTAGGTGCCTGCTTCAACCCATACAGCGCCTTCCTCAACTTGTAGACCCGGTGAGGGTACTTCTCACTCTCAAATCCCGGTGGTTGCCTCACAAACACCTCTTCCTCCAAAACACCGTTCAGAAAAGCACTCTTCACATCCATCTGGTACAACCTGAACCCTTTAGCCACGGAAAAAGCTAGAAGGATCCTGATCGCCTCCAAACGAGCTACAGGAGCGAAAGTCTCCTCGTAGTCGATCCCCTCTTTCTGACTGTACCCCTGAGCAACAAGTCTCGACTTGTTTCTCACCACTTCTCCTTTCTCTCCCTCTTTATTTTTCCACACCCATTTTGTCCCAATCGGCTTACACCCTGGGGGAGGGTCAACCAACACCCAAACTTGGTTCCTCTCAAAATTCTCCAACTCCTCATGCATCGAGTTAACCCAATTATGATCAGATAACGCATGTCCAATGTCCTTGGGCTCAAAAGTGGCAACAAAAGCAGCATGAGCGAAATGAGAATTGTTCCGAACCCTCGACCGTGTAGTACGTTCATTCATGTCGCCGATGATTCTCGAAGCTGGGTGATCCACTTGCACTCGTCGAGGAGGTTCTCGCCTTGATGCTACCTCCCCCTCAACAGCAGCTTCGCCTTGATCTGGGTTTGTCGTTGTAGGTGTGGGAGAGGGTCCATTCTCGATCGTCGTCGAAGTAGTAGGTACATGTTCAGCCGCGGGCCTCACACCGCCATCTTCATCATCTCCATGTTCATGCTACTCCTCCTGAAAGATCTCCTCGCCAAGTTCGTCGTCACCTGCACACTCAAAAACAAGCTGACTACGTGGCTGTGTCTCGTCGAAGGTCACCTCGCAAGTCTCCACGATTTGGTTAGTTTCAAGATTGAGCACACGAAATGCTCTAGAATGAGATGCATAACCAAAGAAAATACCATCGACAGACCTAGCCTCGAACTTGTCCAACTTCTTCCCTTTCTTCAGAATGAAGCATTTACAACCAAAGACATGGAAGTGACTCACCTTGGGTGTGCGACCGTGCATCAACTCGTAACAGGTTTTCTTCTTGTGAACCCTGAGGTAGATCCTGTTCGACACATGGCACGCGGTATTGACCGCCTCAGCCCAGAACCTTCTCGGAGTCCTATGCTCGTCGAGCATCGTCCGAGCCATCTCGCACAAGGTCCTGTTTTTCCTTTCCACCACGCCATTCTGGGGAGGCGTATACGGACTCGAAAACTGATATTCAAGACCCAAGTCATGGCAAAAAGTTTCGAAGCGAGAGTTTTTGAATTCCGAGCCATTGTCACTGCGGATCGCTCGTATGGCATCTCCGTGCCTCTCGTTTCTTAACCTCAAGACAAGATCTCGAACAAAACCAAACGTCTCCCCCTTCTCCTCAAGAAAGAACACCCACGCATACCGAGAGTAGTCATCCACCACAACAAGGACATACCACTTCCCACCCGCAGATCGCACACGAGCTGGGCCAACAAGGTCCATATGGAGCAGCTCGCATGGACGCTCAGTCATCACATCGGTGAGAGGCGGGTGAGAAGAGGCTACCATCTTGGCATGCCTACACGGCGCACAAACCAACTCTTTCTCAAACCTCAATCGTGGCAATCCTCGGACCAAATTGAGTTTACTCAAGCGAGACAAAAAGTCAAAGCTCAAGTGACCCAACTTCCTATGCCACTTCCACAACTCACTCGAGGAACCAGCCAAGAAGCAACGCTCCACACCAGAAGACTGAGAAAAATCAGCTCGGAACACCTGACCCTCGGGAACGACCATGCAAACAAGATCCCCCCGAGAATCTAAAATCCGAGAACCACCAGGCCGAAACAACACCTCAAAACCCTCATCCAACAACTGGGACACAGAAAGCAAATTGTATCCAAGCGATTGAACAAGAGCAACACGCCTGAGAGTGATCTTGTCACTTACCTTAATCTCACCTTCTGACAGCACACGCCCTCGCCCATTGTCCCCAAAGGTGATGTACTTCTTTGTCACCACCGGGACGAGACTTGAGAACCACCCCTTGTCTCCGGTCATATGCCTCGAGCAACCGGAGTCAATCAACCAAATGTTCTTCAAGTCTCCCACCTGAAATTCAAAAGCGAGCACGTGAGTGAACAAACGACTCAGCACTGGGGTTAGTACCAAAAGAGTAAAACCAGTGCCGAGCCATTTGCTCCAAAGTGGGGTTAGCACAAACCAAATCATCACGCCTATCAAAGCTACCACCACGGTAACCACCACGAGGGAACCAACCCTTTCTAGCTGGAGGAGGACGAAAACCACGAAAGGGAAACCGTGGATCGTACCTCCGCTCCATCTCAAAGCTACGACTCTTCTCACCCTCGTATTGAGCACGAGGTGGAGAACGCCTAGCAAACTGACCACCTGCAAACTTTCCAGACCAACCACCAGAACCACGACCTCCAGAACCAAACCGAGCAACCTCACGAGCACGAAACCTGACTCGCTGTCTGCCCAGACCTGCACCGGTCTGACCGGTGTAGTACACCGGTCTGACCGGTGTGGCTCGGCCAGCAGCAACACCTGCAGCCTTCCGGTCTCCCCAAGCCGGAACCGTCCTCACAAACGCCTTGGCCCTGGGCATCTGCATACGAGGCTCAGGTACACCATTAGAGGGGTGGTACCTGTCCCTGTTAGCCCACTCTCTAGCCATTCTCTCCTCACGCTTCCTCTTGAAGCAAAACTCATCCTTGTGACCATCTCTCCCACAATACCCACAATGGAACTTTATGGGCTGTGGCTTAGGCTTAGGCTTGGGTTGGGGCTGCCCACTCGGCTTCTCACCCTTCTTCTCTCCTTCCTCACCTCCCTTTGGGCTCACAAACTTCACCGGTTTCTGAAAATCATTTGTTGGGTGAGGGAATATGGGTGGATCTGGAGTAGTGTCAAGTTTGTTTCTGAGATGGTTGGGCTTGGGCTCAAACTTGTTCTTGTGTCTGTTTGGTGGTGGGATAGGAATCTCTCCAACTCTCTCAGCTCCCTCACCACGGTTCTCTCCAAGCTTGTCAGCCCCAAGTGCCTGACCATCATAGCGTTTGAAAGCCGCTATCATGATACCGAGCTGAGGCTCCTGACCCGACAACCAGCTCATACATTTTCTCAGCTCATCATTTTCATCCTGCAGGCGATCAACATAATGTGCAAGCTCCAAATTCTTAACCGCATGCAATTCACAAGTAGAGCAAGAAGTGGGAATAGGCTCTTTCAACTTAGCCTCAAGTGAAACAGTGTAAGCATGCATCTCATCAATCTTTCCATGCAAAACAGGGCAAGAAGTGCAAGCACCTAGCAAAGCAGGTCTAGACTTAAGCTCAGCCACTTCAACCCTAAGCATATCTAGTTCATCACAAGTAGAAGCATGCTTATCCTTAAGAGCAGTGAGATCAGCTAGGTACACAGAGCAATCACAGCAATCAATCTCATCAGAAACCACAGGAGAAGCCTTAAGCGAATCAATCTCAAGCTTAGCATCTAGGTTCTGGGTTTCTAGCTCAGCCACACGGTTCCTAGCATCTTCTAGTGAGGCCCTAAGCTCTTTCCTCATCTTCTTGGCCTCTCTAAGCATGTGATCGCGGTTATCAAGCAAGTCAACCAACTCATCATTCTCCTTGCGCAAAGAAGAGAGCTCATCACATACCTCATCCTCGGAGTCAGAGTCCGAGTCACTCTGGTGGCTCTTCTTGCTGCCGGAGCTACGGGCCATGCCGCAGAAGCCATCTTTGGATCTTAGACTGGTAAGAGTCAATAAAGACCCGAACCGGCTCTGATACCAATTGAAGGACCGATTAGGCGAACCAGAGAGGGGGGGAGTGAATGGGAGCCGATAAAAATTCTTCTCGAAGGAGATGGGGACTCCAACAAGACGAACACGGCTTCCAACTCACGTCTCCGACCCAACTACCCAAGTTGGTCAAGACCACGCAGCCACTGGAGTGCTACTGGTCCTAGGAACCAACACTCAACCTTCCTAGCCAAAACTCACCAAAACACACAGCGGAAACTTGCACGGCTTGCTGCCTGTGCTACACCGGTCAGACCGATGGCCTGCGCCGGTCAGACCGGTGACACCGGTCAGGCCGGTGGACAGAGCCGGTCAGGCCGGTGGCTACAGCAGCCGCACAGCAAACGTTCCAGGAAGCCTCAGTGAATCCTCTAGGCCCTGGAACAAAGACCACCACGAAACACAACCTGTGAGGAAGAAGAACCCCTCACAAAACCTAGCAAAACAACTCCAAACACTCCAAGAACTGAACAGCAGGACCACGAGACAAAACCACACGGACAAGGTTGTTCCCCGAGACAAAAACCCACCAAGGGCTAGCACCGGTCAGACCGGTCAAGAGCACCGGTCAGACCGGTCGTGCCTGGGCAGCTCGGGATGAACAGCGCCCGCGAGTCAACTCCTCCAAATCCAACTCCCGATCTCCCGATCCGCTCCACGGTTTTGCACAAGACTTTGGGGATAGTAGGAACACCTCATGGGTACTCCATAGCCAAGATTTGGTCCACCAAAACTTGTCAAATCAAGAGGAATCGAAGAAATCCCACCAAGAACGCCTCTAACCCTAGAGCCACGAAAACCCCAAAATCGAGCCCCTTTGCTCACGGATTTGGAAGGGGAATCAAAGGGAAAAGAACCACGAAGGGTTCATGCATACATCCCCCACCAAATCCCAAAGAGAAAGGCCTCGAAATCGCTCCAAGAAAATCGCCAAGAAAAGGCTCCGAAAATCACCAAAAAGGAGAAACGGGAAAGACACAACCAAGCCTTGAGGAACCACGCCGAATCATCTATACATACCAAAGAGGTTCATACAAGGTCTAGCTTGCCGCCCGATCATCCTTCCCTCTCACAAGATCTCACCATGAAGCTCTCAAGCTAGTCCTACGAAAATCCTAAGAAAATAGGAAGGAAAATAGGAAAACCAAATGAGCTAGGGTTCCAAGAGATGGCTGCCATCCTCTCACCACTTGGGTTATATGGAGGCAACCGAAAGACTAAAATACCCTTACTAGCTAACTAGGGATACATGCCCCTCGAGGGCGAAATTGGAAGTCTTTGTCTTCGCACCATCGGACGGATGCCCAGCGACCGCAAACTTGCTTAGCCTCGACGCAAGCCTTGCGATCCCGACGCGTGTCCTCCGCTTCGAAGATTCCGGACTGCGTCGTCGCACACCGGTCAGACCGGTGCTCCTCACCGGTCAGACCGGTACCCACCGGTCAGACCGGTCAGACCCACCGGTCAGACCGGTCTGGAGCTGCTGCACCTCCGTCTTCGGTTCTTCGGTCTTGGCTTTGTGGATCAACCAAGGAACCCAGTGGTTTTCTGGTGAACCACCGAAAACCCCGCGAACTTCGGTGTAGCCTCCGCCAATCACCACTCATGACTCGGCTCCCACGTAGTCCCGGCTCGACCTTGGTTTTGAGGCTCAACCAAGAAACCGTCTATGACTTCATCTTGCCGTTCTTGCCACCATGCGGCCCGCACTTGACCCCGCTGGCCACCGGGTCCCTCGAACCAAGCCTACTTGTCTTCTCCACACCTGGAGGCCTCACCGGCAACGACCTTTCACGCTTGTTCTTCACCTGCACCTGCACCAGTCAAGCCGCAACCTGCACCTGCAATACTTAGCCAAGAATCAGTCCACACCACGTTGTCAATCACTCATCACACCAGGAAGCGACCATCCACCGGTCCTCGAACCACACCTGGCTCTCAAGATTCCAATCGGCAAAGGCCCCTTTGCCGAGAGCCGGGATGGCTCTCGGCAAAGAGAATTTTCCAAAACAAAAAAAAGATGCAGGGGCCACCGCGGCCCCCACCGGCTGGCCGCCGACGCCGCCACCAGCACCACCAGCACTGCCGCCGCCGCACACCACCAGAATCGCCGCCGCCGCACACCACCAAAACCACCGCCGCCGCACACCACAACACCACCACCGCACGACGCCACCACAACACCACTACCACTGCGGGCGCCACCACCCCACCACCCGGACGCCGCTGCACGCCGCCACCCGGAGAGAGAGAGAGGGGGGGGCGTACCACCACCGGATCCGGGAGGAGGAGGCCACACCGCACCACCACCTGATCCGCGCCGCGCCGGGAGGAGGTCGAGGCCACGCTGTGCCGCGCTGGGAGGAGGACGAGGTCGCGCCGCACCGTGCCGAGAGGAGGACGAGGCCACGCCGCGCCGTGCAGAGAGGAGGACGAGGTCGCACCGCGCCGTGCCGTGCCGTGCCGGGAGGAGGACGAGGCCGCGCTGGGAGGTCGAGGCGTGCGAGAGGAGGGAGAGGTCGGGCCTCGGCTCCTCCGAGGTGGCCGCGCCGGAGTGGTTGGCGCCGGATCTGCTGCCACCGCGCCTCACCCCGCCGCCGCTCCTCGCCACGAGGTGAGGGGCGAGCGGAGGGGGTAGGCGGGGGACGGCACGACTGCGACCGCCGGCCATCGGATCTGCGTCACCTTGGAGGGGAGGGAGAGGAAGGGGCAGCGTCAGAGGCAGAGGCGAGGCGCGGTGCGGCTGCAGGAGAGTGAGGCGGCTGCGGGAGAGTGAGGAGCCGAGGCGATTTATACCTAGGGTTGGGAGAGGAGGGCGACGTCGGCCGGAGTTGGGCCGGCGGGGGGAGATCAGCTGGTGGGCCGGCGGGGGAGCTGATGGGTTGTCTTTGCCAAGAGCCCACCATCTGGCTCTCGGCAAAGAAAATTCAATCAAAAATATTATTTAAAATAGTAAATAGATGTGAAAAATGTTCAAAATCTAACATGACATCAGTTATGTTGTATATTATTTGTAGAAAAGTTTTTTAGACAAACTTAAATTTGAATTTCTCTAAGACTACAAACCTAGTGACATTAGTTCAAATTCTCTGAAACTTCTCGTGAGATGTTCTGGTTTCTAAACAGCGTACATGTTCAAGTGTTCAAAACATTCTCAACTTTTTACCACAACCTCCACATATGATATCATGAGCACTTGACAAAATTCGTGATTTTCAAACTTCATTTGAATTTTATACAATTTTAAAACCTTTCTACCTCACGATCTTCGTCATGATCAGAGAACCAAATGCCAAAAATTTAGCTTCATTTTGTGTACATGGTCTTAGAGATGTCTCATGAACATGAATCTCATTTTTCCAACAACTTTACTCTATGATTTCATGCACTTGCAGTTCATATCGGACGTCTACGAAAAAATACCTAGAAAGAAGTAAAAATTTTAAATATAGCAAACAGAGCTAAAATTGTGCTAAATTTGAGTATAAGTTTTGTATAAGTATATGTTGAGGATAGAAAAAGTTTGGAGGCAAGAAAGGGTTTTTTTTTAAATTTCTTTGCTGAGAGCCGAAGAAATGCACTCGACAAAGAATTTGTTTGCCGAGAGCAATAATAATGACTCTCGGCAAAGAAATCTTTGCCGAGTGTTTTTTCTTTGCCGAGAGCCATTGTTTCTTTGTCGAGAGCCACCCCTCTGGCTCTCGGCAAAACCTTCTTTGCCGAGAGTTTTTTATTTGGCTCTCGGCAAAGTTCGGAGCTCTCAACAAAGACTCAGTTTCCCGTAGTGAACTATGCATTGAGAGAGATGTTTCATTATAGTTTCAAACGCTTTTAGATGATGTGTCACTCTAGCTAATCATGTCTATGAAATCTTCGCTGAAAATGGCCTAAGTGCTGATGGAGTTCTAAGACAGTCTCAGGGTCAGCTGCAGGAACCACATACGGCGGCCACAAGATGAGGATATGGCTGGGCGGAACAGAGCATATTCGGCTTGTTTCGGCTCGGTTTATTTCTCCTCACACAACATTATTTCATCTACCAAGCGAATACTATTCAACAGATCATCACAGCCCCGGAGCCTCACGTTGAGTTCCAAAACGATTTTTTTTTTGGCGGTAAAAAAAAAAAACAAAACGCCTTGCTTTTTGCAAGTCTCTTCAGCTCCCAAAACGACCCGTAAAACCAAGAGTTGATGACTCCCGATCCTATCCGTTGGCAGGTAAAATTCGGTCTTGGAGAACCAACCAAATTAAAGATGGAAAAGGGGGAGAGCCAGGCCCGTTCAAATCAAACTTGGCCTCGCGCGCGCTCTCCAGCCGCGTTTACTCGTGCCGAAATTTTGAATTTCCCCCTCGCGCGCTGAAAGTGTTCCTCGATCGATGAGAGCGTTTATTCGTGATGAATGCTTGCAGGAGTGTCTATCTCTGCGAAAGACAGCCGAGGCGGCTGCTTGCCGATCGCATTCGCCTATCCGCTTCGCCTGCCTCTTGGGGTTCTCCCTTCTCCGTCATCTCCGCTTCGCGGCGCGTGCAAATGAATGCACACGGTGTTCCTAGTATATAAATCGGGGCAGATGCACACGGAGCCGCAGCGGCGGTGACCAGCACAAGGCGCACGCACGGGAGAGAGAGAGAGGGAAAGAGAGTGAAGCAGCGACCAACGATGAAGAGGCAGCGGTCGCCCGTCGACGGAGGAGCCGGCAGTTCGGCGACGGCGGCGCCATCGGCCGGCGCGCGCCCGGAGAGCCCGGTTGCGGCGTACATTCGGACGTCCGCCTCCTCGACTGCAGCGTCTGCTACCTTCCGTTGAAGCCTCCCATCTTCCAGGTACACCCGCTGTATTGTACGCATACACATGTGCGTCTCTGATCGATCCTACGTGATCACATAATAATCCATTCAATTGTTGGATGCAGTGCGAGGAGGGTCACTTGGTCTGCTCGCCGTGCCGCGACAAGCTCGCGGCCACCGGCGGCAAGTGCCACGAGGGCTCGTCGGCGGGGGACCTCAGCCGTTGCCGCGCCATGGAGCCCGTTGTGGAGAACGTCCTCGTGGCGTGCCCCAACGCGGCCTACGGCTGCACGGCCACGCCGGCCTACTGCTACAAGCAGGACCACGTCCAGGAGTGCCTCCACGGGCCCTGCCCCTGCCCAGGCGAGGCGTGCGGCTTCGCCGGCTCCGCGGCGGCGCTCCTGGACCACGTCAAGGCGGCGCACGGACCCGAAGACCCTTGTCCTCCGCGAGGGCTTCAACTTGCTCGTCGCCCCCTGCCCTACAACTACAGGCGACGAGCAAGGTGCTAGTACTCCTGCTGCCACCGCCCACGCCCAGCAGTGCCTGCTGCTGCTGAATGTGGAGCGGCTGCCTTTAGGCTGCAGCTACCACCGCGTGGTGTGGATCCACGTCTACCCTCACGCCGGAGACAGAGACACCCTCATGCAGGACATGGTGGAATGCAGCATTTTGCGTAAGTCTATTAAGTTCATAGTCAACGGGCCATGCACACGGGATGCAATAGGTATTGCCCTGAGGGCCACCTTTGACCTTGTTTGGTTACAGGTGTTAGTTTTCTAACACCTGGGAATCTTGTATGCATGGAATACCAAATGAAGTCTATTCACAGATGAGTGCAACTTTACGCGACGAATCTAATGAGCCTAATGAATCCATGATTTACTACAGTAATGCTACAGTATTTATTCTCTAATCATGCGGTCAAAGACCTTATTAGATTCGTTTCGCGATTTAACCGGGGGTTGTGGAGTTAATTTTGTAAACTGACTTTATTTAATACCCTTAATTAACAGTCAAAGGAGGTGTTAAAAAAGTAACACCTGGAACCAAACAAGACCTTTGTGTTATGCTGCGGAATCGCCCTGAGATCCAGGTTAAAGCTCGTAGGATTGTCACCAAGTAGAGGACTTGGTGGCTTACCGTGTCGTGTGTTTGTTATCCTTGACGTACTGGTGCTGTAACCACTTGCTGTTTGTCGTTCTGTTGAATCCTCTCATGTATCTGTAATATGGTCGTATGGATGTGTTTTTCCATTACTTTTCGTCATTCGAGCAAATCATTTATCTCTAGTAGTTGGCAACACGGTACGACGTAATGCATGTTTTTTAGGCCACTCAATGAGAAGTTTCTTCTAACTAAGTCGCATGGCACATGCGTACCATTTTTCTAGAAAACATGTTTATTTCGTTGACAATTTGTAAAAACGGGTTCAGAACTTTTGAATCTATAGACTAGAGAGACACAGATAAACCAAAGCTGTTATTACATCCCTTGTAGTTGATGGATTCTGAATTTGTAAAATATGTTTATTTACGTACAAGGAAATTATTAAATCCCTTGTAGTTGAGGGATGATACTACGGTACTGGGATTACCTTGGCATTCAGCTAAAAGATGCATGGTCATGTCGCAAGCATTAAGCATGCAAGCGCACTGATAGCGCTGCAGTTCGTCAACGAGATACTAGCCCAACTGCCCAACCTTTGGCCGTAATAAAAATACTGCTGGGTGGCAGGTGGTAGGTGGCTGTTGAGTTGGTTAGTGGTCGGTGATTTATGCTGATTTGTTGTGAGAGAAAATTATAATCGATTGGCAGATGACCAAAGCTAATTTGTTAGGAGTGAAATTACTGCAGTTTGTGTGGCCTTGCGCGTGCGATGAGTCCTGTCGCTAGAAAATTAGCTTCAGCCACCAGCTGCATGCAACAAAGAATGAAGCATGCTTGCTTTTTTGCGCGCTGAAGGAAGAAGAAATGCACGCCAGCATGTGAAAGTATCATATGGGTAGATATATACGAAATTAATACTCAGTACTACTATTACGCCTACCAAATTAAACTACTGTAACTCGTCGGCGGTTTTCAGACTGCAGCGAGTAGGGTGTGCCTCTTTTTTTTAAGAAACATGTATCGATCTTAGCGTATTACACCGACCTGTTTACAAACAGGATCCGAAAGAAAAGGAAAATTAAAGTTCAAAATTTTTGTTCATCTTCTTCGAAGCCTTCAGCGATCTGTTCGTCACCGCCGTTCAAGCCGCTTCCCAATCGTCGCCGGGCACCAGAGCCAAATTGCACAAAGTGGAGGCCGCAGAGGAGGGCTTACTGCTAGGCGAATCAGCCGAGTACGCTGCCTCTCAGGCGCATCGGCCAACTCCAGTACCCACGACACATCCTTCGTTTCCATCACCGGCAACCCGAGCAATGCTCAGATTTCCTCCAAAGATCATCTTCCTTGAGATTAACAGGGTCAACAACATCATCAGCTGAAGAAGACGACGATGTGCCAGCCCTCGACTCCTGGACAGGTCTCCCCAGCCTCTCCGTTGACGTCGGAGTAGATCGCCATCGGAGAACGAAAGAAACTGAGAGAAATTATTCCTCTGCAACACCGTCGCTTTCGCATCGCCGGCGCCGCCAGGAAAACCAAGCCGCAGAGGAGCTACGCTCCACCGGCAAAACCTAACTCCGCCGCCGAGCATCGGCGACGAGCAAACCCTAGACCTAAATGGACTCGATAAGAACTCGATCAACTAAAAAGATGGACCCCCGCTCCCCTTGCCACCGGCTAGGAGGCCGGGGACGAGAGAGAACGGGGCCGGAGGCGGACGACGGCGGCTCCACCCGTGTCGCCCCTGGGGCGACGCGGGGGACAGGCGGCCTTTTAGTAGGGTGTGGCTCTTGAGATCGATCAGCTACTACCCTCTCGTGCACATCTTGACCTCTCTTCCCACGTTTTTCTTTTCCTTTTCCCTATTTTCGGGTGATGATTATTTCATTTAGGTCCTTTGTTGAATTAGCACTGCAGTTCTGCACCTAGCTTGTTTTGTCAGACCGCATTTCCTCATAGTCAAGCAGAAGTACACGTACGCCTTGTGTTATGCTTTCTTGCCCAGTCAGCCATCTTTGCATGCTCTTGCTCCATACTTGTTGATTCCTTGCATGTGGTGGTTCTTGCATGTTTCGGCAGAAAGAAAATTATTTGCTCTTCATTTGTTTGTGTTGATTGACATTCTAAGAAAGTTTTATTTCTTTGAGAGTTTGCATTCATTGTTTAATTCTCACAACTCTCATTAGTTTAAACTTTAATCCTTGTGTGGTTTTCTAGTAGCACTCTATATGCTTGTGCATGACACTTAGCACCGAGTTTATTTTCTACGCAAATTATTTTTGAGTGCTTTGTGCTCTCTTGACCGGTTGTTGGCTACCTTGTGTTTTTTTCTTCCGCTACACTTAAATGTTTTCTAATCGTTACTAGCTAAGTCGCTAAGATGAGTTTGTCGTGAATTGGTTTGTGTCGTCTTAGCGATTAGAGTCAAGATGCATTTGGAGTGGACCAGCGGCCACAACCCTTGCCTTTGGGGCCCCAACGTCTCCTCCTCGTGTCCAACATGCCGCTCCTCTCGCAGCAGTGGCGAAGTCAGCTTTTGCGCGCAGGAGGGCTCTTCTCTCCTTATTTTCTCTCTTCTTCTTCCTTATTTCTCCAAAAAAATGAGGGGGAGGGGGGCTCAGGAGGGGCTCCATGACAGAACCAGCGGTAGGGGGGCTTGAGTCCCGATCGCCCCACCACTGGCTCTGCCGCTGTCTCACGGTGACTACGTTGAGGCCGCGCTCCGCCTCCGTTGGAGGCTGCCTCGCCGTGGTGAGGTCCCGCCCGAGACCAGCGCCAAAGCAGCGGAAAAAGCGGGCTGGCAAAGGAGAGTCGAAGAGGGACACAAAGAGAGGAAAACGTAAGGACGCGGTGGAGCTCATACATCACAAGATGCTTGTGTAGACTCCCTCTTCGTTTATCTTTTCTGTGTGTCAGGATATTCTAAGAGACAACCTTTCCAATAATCTATTTTTAGTACATATTTCCTTCATCCCTAAATAATGACACTTTCGCTTCACGTGAAATAATTTTGATTAAATATATAATTATTATTTATGGTACAATATTAATATCAGTAGATAATTTTTGAAGCTAATTTTATTAAATTTTATTTGAAGATACACATATTACACTCACTCTCAGTCACCGGATGAGACGGCCACCGGAGCACGGATGTCTGCTGGGTGGGAGCCCTGGGCGACGACGCCGGCTGGACGAGGACGCGAGACGAAGCGGAAGCGATCTTCCGGTTCGGGCATGGCGCCGCCGTCTGTCCCGGATCTGACGGTCGCGGACACCGACGCCCTGGACTTCGGCGTCTGCTACCTCCCGCTGAAAGCCCCCATCTTCCAGGTACGGCGCCACTCGCACACTGCACACTTCTGGATTCGGGTATTGACGGAATGACGACGCATATGGCCATAAGACAACACACCGGTTCTCCTCCCTCCCGTGACCGTCCCCTCCCGACCCCTCCCCCGCCCCCTCCTCCCCACCGGCCGCCGGAGCACGATCTCCCTGCTCCGGGCGGCGCGGCCTCCACCGCCGCCAGATCCGCGACCAGCTCGGTGTGCTCGTCTCATCCCACCCCCTCTCTTCCCCTCTCATGCCCTCTGCAGGGAGATCGGCGCCGGGCTCCAATGGTGGTTCTTGAGCTCAAGAAGCCATGGACGACGACGACCTCCTTGGGGAGGAGCTCCTCGACTCGGCCCTCCTCTCCGGCCACCCCTCCTCGGCTGCCGCGCGCCGCCCCCTCCTCCTCGGAGCGCCCGGCCACCCCGCCACCGGCCGTCGGCCGCCCCAGCGCGGGCGGTCCGGCAGCGGCCCGGCCGGCCGCTGCCGCGGCTGCGGCCACCACCCGGCCGGCCGTGGCCGCTGCGCGCGGGCCCGCCGGCCGCTCCGGCGCTGGGCAGGCAGCCTCGCCGCAGCCGGCCACTGCCGCTGCGGTCGCGGGCCCCTCTGCCTCCCGGCCGGCCGCGGTCGCTGCGCTCGGCGCCGCGCGCCTGGCCGCCGGCCGCGCCGGTGCGGGAGGCCCGGCTCCGTCGCCGGCCGGCTCGTCGCCCACTGCCCGCGACCGCGCTCACGGCCGCTCATCGCCAGCTTCCGGTCCGCCACTTGCTGGCCACGCGGGCCACCGCCCCTCGCCGGCCGCCAAGGCACGGAAGGCCAGGCCTTGGGCGTGGCTGCGGCCGTCGGCCCGCCGCCGGCCGCTGTGCCGCCGGCGCGCTCCCTCCCTGCGGGGGCCCCCCCGGCCGATGCGGCAGCTGCCGCCCGCCGGTCGCGGCGTGCTTTCTCCCCTCCCGGCTCTCCTTCTGCCGGCGCCGATAACGCTACGCGGGCTGCCCCGGTCTCGTTCTCTCCGGTCGTTGCTCTTCCACCGGTCGCCGGCCAGGTGCCTCCTGGTGCCCCGCCACTTCCCTCCCCGGCAGTGGTGCCGGTGTGCGCCGAGGAGGCCCTCGCCGCCATCCCGGGCCTCTCCCCCACCACAGCGGCCGTGCTCGCCGCCGCCGGGCCGGCCGCTGTCGCCTCCGCCCTCCGCGTGTTGGAGGCGTGCGCAGGGCACAACGGCGGCAAGGGGCCGGCCTCCCCCTCCACCCTCCCTGCCTAGCCGCGACCTCTACGCGAGCTGGAGGCGTGCGTCGGGCTCGGCGGCGGCAAGGCGCCGTCCTCCCCCTCCACCCCCTCTGTCTGGCAGCGTCCTCTGGAGGCGGCGGGCATCGACAGCCTGCCGCTCGTCTCTACTGCAGGTCCTGGTGAGGCGCGCTCCCGCGGGGCTAGTGGGTGACGGTCGGGGTGACCTCGCTGCCCCCTCGGTCCCCGTCTGCCTCCGGTCGCGCCAGGGGAGATGTTGGAGCCAGGCTCGGCGGAGCCCGGCCCCTCCATTCCCACCTCTCGGGAGCTCTGGGACCTCGAGGCTTCGGGCTCCTCCGCCTCGGGCTCGTACTCCCCGGTGCCGCGTGGTCGCTCCCCCTCTCCCACCTTCTCGGAGTAGGTGCGGGCGGCCGACATCTCGGTGCCGGGACGTACCCCCTCCCCGCTCCCTCTCCCGTCTCGGTCGCTCCTTCGGGCTCCCCCCGCCCCGGTCACCTCCGCCGCTGCCGAGGTCTCGTCGACGACCGCGCCGCGGCCCATGGCCACTTCCGCCAGGGGGGTCCTGGGTAAGCGGCCGCTGTCCCCACCTCCGCCGCCTCCACCCCCTCCTCGTCGGCGCGCAAAGGCGGGGGCGGCCGTGCTAGCCGTCCTGCTGGGCCGCCCGCGGCCGAGCCTCGCCGTGCTAGGGGGTAGCCGTGGGGCCGCCGCCGCCTCCCGGCGGGCACGCCCGGGGGCCCCGGGTGGACGCCGACGGCTTCGTCGAGGTGCGGTCGCACAAACAGCTGCGTGCGGAACGGTCGCCGCCGCCTCCGCCGCCTCCACCTCTGTCCTCCGTCCCCCCGGATCTGGTAGGGAAATGCTTCAACTGCTTCGGGGAAGACCACATCGCCGCCTCCTACCCTCACGTGTCGCGCTACTTCCGGTGCCACCAGCTCGGCCACCATGAGAGCTCGTGCGGGCGCCCGAAGGTTTGCCTAGTGACGGTGGAGGGCGCCTGTCCACGTTCGGGAGGTCGCACCCCTCCCCACCCCTGGTCGTTTCGCGCCCGGCCGGCCGCTCCCCGCCCCATCTCTGGCTGCGCAGGGGAGGGGCGCCCGGCCGCCTCCGCCTCTGCCGCTGCTGCAGAGGCGGGAGGCGCGGCCGCCGCCGCCCCCGGAGCCCCGTCGTCGCCCTGCTCCGGCGGCCCGCGACCCTCCGCCGCCTCCTCCGCCGGAGGGGCGTCGTCGCCCCCTCCGGCGGCCCGTGACGCCCAACCTCCACCGCTGCAGGTGGGCCGCAGGTGGGCCACAGGCGTGCCCCCCCTCCGCGGCGCGCCACGACGCGGCGCCTCGGGAGGGGGCGCCGCCGCCGCCTCCACGTGCCGTGGCCAGGGAGGGCGAGGTGGCCTGGGGGGGCGCTGCCCCTCCTCCGCTTCCCGCGGGGGGCCTCCGCTGCTATCCCCGCGCTCGGTGCCGCGGAACGCCGCCCCCCGCCTCCTCCCCCTCCCCCCGGCGCCCCTGGAGCACCCCTCGCGTCGCCCGCAGCTGGAGTCGTGCATCGTCGCACGCATCCCTGATGTCGTGGCCAACGAGGTCGCTTTGGAGCGTGCTCTGGTCACTATGGTCGCGGGCACTCGTCCGTCCGCCTCTACGACGGACGTGGTCGCCTACCTCACCGGTCGCTTAGGCGTCCAGCCGGGGACGTACATGCCCTACCCCTACCACCTTGAGGACTTTCTCATCGTCTTCTAGGAGTCCTCTGAGATGCTGCGGGTTCTTCAGGAGCCCACCCCGGATGGGCCCTTTCGCCTCACCTTCCGCCGGTGGCAGCGGGAGAACTGGGCGGTCGACACGCCGATGCGCTACCAGGTGCGGGTGGGCAACAAGGACGTGCATGCGCACCTGTGGCTACGTACCACGGCACAGGACGTCCTCGGCTCCTCCTGCGCGGTCATCACTCTGGCTCCTGAGTCGGAGTCAAAGGCCAACCTCAAGGAGCTCTTTGTCCTCGCAGGCTGCATCGACCCGGACTTGATCCCTGTAACACCCTAAAATTCCATCACCAAAATAATGTAAGCAACATGGTGTTTAGAATTAATTTTCTAAGGATTTAATTAAATTATCCATTAATTTGAGCCATAAAATATTTAAATATCATTTGGATAATTTTAGAAGTAACAAGTGATTGTGCATCATACTTTTGGTAGCATGGTTTTTGTTTGAATGTGTGAAGTTTTCAAAACCATAAAAAGTTTAAACCCCTAATCCCTTCTCTTTCTTTCCCTATCTTTATTCTCAGCCCAACCGGCTTCTCATTCCGGCCCAAGTGCAACCAGGCCACTGGCCTTTTCTTTTTTTTCATCGCGGCCCAGCTCCTTCCCCGGCCCGCTCGGCCAACAGCAGGCCGCCGGCCTCTTTTTCTCCCTCCGCAGCCCAACAGCCCACGCGGCCCAGCAGGCACCGCAGCCCGGCCTGCTCTCCCTCCCCCCTCTCTTCTGGTCACCGACAGGCCGGCCCCACCTGTCGGCCCCTTCTCCTACCTCCGGCACCTCCCCTGCTCTACAACCGCCGCGCCTCCGCCGGCCGTTTCTCCTCGCGCCCTTCACTTCCCCGCCTTCAAGCTCGTCATCAAGACGCAATGAAGCACCGGCTTCACTCTCCTCCCTTAACTCCCCTTCCGTTTCTTCTAATTAAGTACCCTCACTTGATTGCAATCAAGACCGGCCGCCCCCATGGCCATTGAAGGCCATTGCTCCCCGGCCGACGCCCCCTTTCCCACTCCTTGCTCTATAAAATCGGAGCCTGAGCACCTGCTTCGCACCCTTTCCCCCCACTCGATCTCACTCCTCCCCATCCTCGCGCACGCGCCGGCGCCCGAGCTCGGCAAACCCTAGCCGCCGCCGTGTTTGATCTTCTCAACCGCTGTCGCTCCTGCGTCTTGAAGCTGCCCCGAAGCTTCGCAGGAAGGTGAGCGAGGCGTCGGTGCCATTTGTTTTCGTCCAGGTGCCTTGCGACGCCCGCGCGCCCACGTCGGAGTTGGCGCCGCCGCGGCCGTCCGCCCCGCCGGGATGCACGACGTCGTCCTCGCCCGTGCATCCGCCCTGATGCCCCAGATCGATCCGCCATGTCACAAGCCGCATCCCAGGCCAATCCGCGTCCAAAACCGTGGCCGGGAGCCCATTCCCGAGCTTCGCCAGCGACCCCGCCGCCACGCGCCGCCGTGCGCCGCCGTCTCCGGCGCGTCCGCCGCCGCCTGGCCGCTTGCACGCGTCGCCCGCCGTCGGATCTGGCGCGGACGGCCCAGATTAACCTGTGACCCCGAGTCAATCCCAGCCATATCGGTCAACAGTGGCGGTTTTGCTAAAGAGGCCCTTAGTTTTCTTAGTTTCGCAGGCCGGTCCTTCCACCTATAGAAACCCTTGCAAATATGTCCTTTCTTTTATGTTTAAGCCCCAGCCCTTGTTAGTTTTATCACCCGAAGTCCTGTATAGGTCCTTTTGCGCTTTAGACCCTCTGTTTGTGCGCATAATTAGATAAAGGCCCTCGGTTTCTTGTAGTTAGGTCCCTGAAAGTCTAGTTTCTTCGCAGTTTAGCCCCTGAACCTTGTTTTTAGCGTATCTTTGTCGTTTTAGCTCCCTTTTTAGCGTTTTAGGTGTCTACGCGACCGTCTCAGCGAGCCTGTTGCTTTAGTAGTGTGTTTATAGCCTTTAGAGCTGTTTGATGAATTGTTTTATTTATTGTATGCTTTATTTGTGTGCTCGTAGATCTCGTGCCAGTTTCAAGTGATCAGCTAGTTGGAGTTGATCAAGGGCAACTTTTTGAGGAAGAAGAACAGTTTTTAGGCAAGGAAGGCAAGTGGTCTTCTCCCCCTGCATGATTTTATTTTATCCTATGTAATTGCATGATAATTAAGTTTATATTTATTCTGTTATTGCATTAAATTGACGGGAACACCTTTTTAAGGACTTACCTAGACTTTTATCCATAATCCTTGGAACAACCCGGTTTAATAAATGTTTTTGAGTAGAATATGCTAGTTGCTTAACTCGGGTTGGATAAAATGGTTTTCCTGCAAAACCTTAGCCTATCCTTGGAAGCCTTGCATCTTCCCCCACTTGCTGAGTACCAACCATAAGTGTACTCATCCTTACTTACCGCTGTTCAGAAGAGAACAATGGTGAGGAGTTCTACAGCGACTTTGAGGAGTTCTGAGGCATGCGATTCCCCTAGTCAAGTGCCTGTGGAAGCGGAAGACGAAGACTCTTCGTGTAGTTATCGTCTTTCGATGTTAAAGACCTTCGTGTCTCCCGTATGAGTGTAATAAGATGTTAAACCCCATGTTACGTTTTGAATACTGTCTATGATATTACACTCGTTTTGTCTATCATATGTGTGTAACTTGATCCTGGCGCACATATGAGATGCATTTGGTTTCTCTCCGGAAATCAGGTGTGACAAAGTGCTATCAGAGCAGTGTTGACTGTAGGAACGCAGCCTTAGCTAGAAATTGTCAAAAATTAAGGATTCATGTTCTAGAAAGCCATGTCATCTTTCAAAATTATCTTATTTACGCATAAAAATCTAATTTATTCTTTGTTCTTTGACAAAACCCATCATTTGTTTTTGATCTATACTGAGTTTGGTTCTTGTCCTGTCAGCTGGATCCACCACCGGTGTTTCCTAATATAAGTTCTTAGATTGCCTACCCTCTTATCAACTTCGATAGAATCGTTCCTGTGAGGACGTGCGATGTAAATGTTTGTTGTTTGAACACATGTTTGATTTGGAGTTTTGATTGTGTGAGTTGTGTTGTGGAGTGATGGCCACAAATGCAACAAGAAATAAATTATTAGGTTAATAAAGATAGTGTGGTTTGAAATCTGGGTTGTCCTTATCTACCATACAAGTTGATTGGAGCTATCAGAATCTGTCTTGTTTGGAAGTTCATGTTGATTCATCTTTTTGAGTTTATCTCTTCATGCATCAGTTCAATATTCCTATCTGAAATACCTTTCTCTAACAATCAGATGGTAAACACCAGGTCAGGAGGAGGTCAAGACATTCCACCTGTTGTCCGTGCTCATATTACTAATCAGCAGAATCAAGCACCACCCCCACCCCTCAACCCAGCAATGGATCCAGCAACGCAGCAGTTCTTTGCCGCTCAGATGCAGCTAATCCAAAACCTGACTGCCACTATTCAAAACATGCAAGCTCAACAGAATCAGCCGCCACCACTTGCACCCAATCCACCTGTAGACAAGCATAAGGAATTCATGAGCCACCGTCCTCCCACATACTCCCACTCAACCGATCCATTGGATGCTGATGATTGGTTAAAGACTGTCACCAAGAAGTTGGAGATGACACAGTGCACTGATCGAGAGATGGTCTTGTATGCGGCAGGCCGTTTGGAGGGATTAGCAGCTGATTGGTGGGATGCATACACTGTCGCACATGCTGCACCTAACACCATCACCTGGCAGGAGTTTAGGGATAGTTTTCGCGCGCACCACATTCCCTCTGGTGTGATCAAGCTTAAGCAAAGGGAGTTCCTCGCTCTAAAGCAAGGCAATATGTCAGTTAATGAGTATCTGGACAAGTTTACTCAGTTGTCTCGCTATGCACCGGATGAGGTTAATACTGACCCAAAGAGGCAAGAACGCTTTCTGGATGGTCTGATAGGGCCACTCAATTATCAGCTACAGAGTCACACCTTCCCGGACTTCGCTACATTGCTGAACAAAGCTATAGGCCTGGAGAACAAACGTGTGGAACTTGGTGAACAGAAGCGCAAGTTCCAATCTCATGGACAATCTAGCAACACACGCCCCCGCTTCAACTCATCGCAGGGTTCTCAGTTTAGTTCTGGTGGATCAGGTGGAAATTATCCGCAAAATTCGCAGTTGCAGCGTTCAACCCAGCAGTTCCAGCATTCTAGCCAACAAACACCACATGTTGCAAGTCATCATCAGGATCGCTCAAGTGCACCAGTGAGAAACAACTCTCCAGTTCACCCTAATGGTTGTTTCAATTGTGGAGAATTGGGACATTATGCCAACATCTGCCCAAAGCGTAACATGCAGACTCCTCAGAAAGATAATGGTCAGAGGTTCGGACAACCATCATCTCAGATACGCCATGGAAGTGCAAATTCTCAGGTCAACAAGGGTCAACGGAATTATGTGCGTGGTAGAGTGAACCACGTGACAGCTGGACAAGCTCAAGACGCTCCTGGTGTTGTGCTAGGTACGTTCCCTGTCAACTCTGTGCCTACAACGGTTTTATTTGATTCCGGAGCATCACATTCATTTATTACTGAACAATTTGTGGCAAAGCATGATATACCTATGAGTTCTATGAAGACACATTTGCTGATTGGTTCTCCGAATGGTGAAATGAAATCCACCCATGTATGCCCACGGGTCAATCTTAAAATCAGGGGAATAGATTTTCAAGCTGACTTGGTAGTTCTAACATCTAGTGGAATAGATGTAATTCTTGGAATGGATTGGTTAGGTGAATGTGACAGAATAATTCTGTGTGCCAAGAAATCAGTGCTCTTAACCAGCCCGTAAGGAGATAGAATTGAGGTTGTCGCTATTGCCCCATCCAAAAAGGAAGGAAAAGCGAATCAAGATAAAGCAAAGTAGGTGAAGGAGCTATGACTGTCAGAAGAACTCAGCGTACAAGATGGACTTAGAATAATATCCTTAGTTTTTCCAATCTCTCCGAATCTCGGGACGAGATTCTTTTAAGGGGGGTATATTTGTAACACTCTAAAATTCCATCACCAAAATAATGTAAGCAGCATGGTGTTTAGAATTAATTTTCTAAGGATTTAATTAAATTATCCATTAATTTGAGCCATAAAATATTTAAATATCATTTGGATAATTTTAGAAGCAACAAGTGCTTGTGCATAATACTTTTGGTAGCATGGTTTTTGTTTGAATGTGTGAAGTTTTCAAAACCATAAAAAGTTTAAACCCCTAATCCCTTCTCTTTCTTTCCCTCTCTTTCTTCTCAGCCCAACCGGCTTCTCATTCCGGCCCAAGTGCAACCAGGCCACTGGCCTTTTCTTTTTTTTCGTCGCGGCCCAGCTCCTTTCCCGGCCCGCTCAGCCAACAGCAGGCCGCCGGCCTCTTTTTCTCCCTCCGCAGCCCAACAGCCCGCGCAGCCCAGCAGGCACCGCAGCCCGGCCTGCTCTCCCTCCCCCCTCTCTTCTGGTCACCGACAGGCCGGCCCCACCTGTCGGCCCCTTCTGCTACCTCCGGCACCTCCCCTGCTCCGCAACTGCCGCGCCTCCGCCGGCCGTTTCTCCTCGCGCCCTTCACTTCCTCGCCTTCAAGCTCGTCATCAAGACGCAATGAAGCACCGGCTTCACTCTCCTCCCTTAACTCCCCTTCCGTTTCTTCTAATTAAGTACCCTCACTTGATTGCAATCAAGACCGGCCGCCCCCATGGCCACTGAAGGCCATTGCTCCCCGGCCGTCGCCCCCTCTCCCTCTCCTTGCTCTATAAAAGCGGAGCCCGAGCACCTGCTTCACACCCTTTCCCCCCACTCACTCTCGCGCTCGCTCCTCCCCATCCTCGCGCACGCGCCGGCGCCCGAGCTCGGCAAACCCTAGCCGCCGCCGTGTTTGATCTTCTCAACCGCCGCTGCTCCAGCGTCTTGAAGCTGCCCCGAAGCTTCGCAGGAAGGTGAGCGAGGCGTCGGTGCCATTTGTTTTCGTCCAGGTGCCTTGCGACGCCCGCGCGCCCACGCCGGAGTTGGCGCCGTCGCGGCCGTCCGCCCCGCCGTGATGCACGACGTCGTCCTCGCCCGTGCGTCCGCCCTGATGCCCCAGATCGATCCGCCATGTCACAAGCTGCATCCCAGGCCAATCCGCATCCAAAACCGTGGCCGGGAGCCCATTCCCGAGCTTCGCCGGCGACCCCGCCGCCGTCTCCGGCGCGTCCGCCGCCGCCTGGCCGCTTGCACGCGTCGCCCGCCGTCGGATCTGGCGCGGACGGCCCAGATCAACCCGTGACCCCGAGTCAATCCCAGCCATACCGGTCAACAGTGGCGGTTTTGCTAAAGAGGCCCTTAGTTTTCTTAGTTTCACAGGCCGGTCCTTCCACCTATAGAAACCCTTGCAAATAGGTCCTTTCTTTTATGTTTAAGCCCCTGCCCTTGTTAGTTTTATCACCCGAAGTCCTGTATAGGTCCTTTTGCGCTTTAGACCCTCTGTTTATGCGCATAATTAGATAAAGGCCCTCGGTTTCTTGCAGTTAGGTCCCTGAAAATCTAGTTTCTTCGTAGTTTAGCCCCTGAACCTTGTTTTTAGCGTATCTTTGTCGTTTGAGCTCCGTTTTTAGCGTTTTAGGTGTCTACGTGACTGTCTCAGCGAGCCCGTTGCTTTAGTAGTGTGTTTATAGCCTTTAGAGCTGTTTGATGAATTGTTTTATTTATTTTATGCTTTATTTGTGTGCTCGTAGATCTCGTGCCAGTTTCAAGTGATCAGCCAGTTGGAGTTGATCAAGGGCAACTTTTTGAGGAAGAAGAACATTTTTTAGGCAAGGAAGGCAAGTGGTTTTCTCCCCCTGCATGATTCTATTTTATCCTATGTAATTGCATGATAATTAAGTTTATATTTATTCTGTTATTGCATTAAATTGACGGGAACACCTTTTTAAGGACTTACCTAGACTTTTATCCATAATCCTTGGAACAACCCGGTTTAATAAATGTTTTTGAGTAGAATATGCTAGTTGCTTAACTCGGGTTGGATAAAATGGTTTTCCTGAAAAAGGCTTTATGCTTAATGATCATGGCTTTGGGATAATACAAGATCATATGATTTAATCGGAACATGGAGAACCACCCAAGAAAACATGTGCAACCACAGTGTCATATGGCTCTGACCTTAGCCAATTAATTAGGTGTGCGATTGATCTGATGGCCCTTTTCCGAAAGGAGCAGAGGGGGGTCCGGGTTGCATGGGTATAGCCCGGTCCTTTTGGGGTAGCAGCCTTTGCTAAGGTGCTGACCACTAGGGAGGGTTATGGTCCGCCCTGATCCGTAACTATGCGGGTTGTTAGTCTTTTGCATGCCTTTGTAAAGGCTTCGTAGCGTCCCTATGCAATCACACCTCGAAAGTGTGGTATGATGCCTAGCTAGCATCGCATGGTTGGGTCCAAAGTTCTTCGAAACTTTTAGGCGAGCTGTGGGTAAAGTGTGCAAACCTCTGCAGAGTGTAAAACTAATCGATCAGCCGTGCTCACGGTTATGAGCGGCTTGGACCCTCACATGATTAATCAACTTAAAGATGGAAATAAATCGTGGTTCTTGTGGTTTTGAGATGAGTTGTTTATAAATTTCTTAAGTGGGATGGTATAAACTTACATCTAGTAACTAGGCGTTCTTTAATTAAAACTTGACCAACATTAAAATGCTTACCGCTGCAAAACCTTAGCCTATCCTTGGAAGCCTTGCATCTTCCCCCACTTGCTGAGTACCAACCATAAGTGTACTCATCCTTGCTTACCGCTGTTCAGAAGAGAACAATGGTGAGGAGTTCTACAACGTCTTTGAGGAATTCTGAGGCATGCGATTCCCCCTGTCAAGTGCCTGTGGAAGCGGAAGACGAAGACTCTTCGTGTAGTTATCGTTTTCCGATGTTAAAGACCTTCGTGTCTCCCGTATGAGTGTAATAAGATGTTAAACCCCATGTTACGTTTTGAATATTGTCTATGATATTACACTCGTTTTGTCTATCATATGTGTGTAATTTGATCCTGGCGCACATATGAGATGCATTTGGTTTCTCTCCGGAAATCAGGTGTGACAATCCCGGTGCAGAAGGACATGCTGGCACCAATCGAGTTCCCCAGGTTGGGCGCCACCCAGCCCTGCCTGCGCTACTGAGCGACGATCGACATCGTCGAGATCATCGATACTCAGGCTCCCCCGGTTGACGGTGCCTCCCAGTCGGGAGGGCCGGATGGTGGCCCTTCTGGTACTTCTGGTCACTCTTTTGCTCCTCCGCAACCGGGGCCCTCGGCCGTCGGGGGTGCTGCCGCGCCGTCGCAGGCCCCGAGGGGGGCATCCACCCGCGTCTGGCGGGCACTCTGGTCATGCTGCAGGGGGGCATGGACCCGCCTGCTGGGGTGCCCCCACCTCTGCTCCTCCGCTGGTCCCTCCGGCTCCCTCCTACCCCTACTGGGCGCTGCAGGGCATTCACCACTGGCCTGTTGTCCCGCCTCGGTCGTCTCGCCTCTCCGCCGCTGCGGCGCCGTTCGTCGCTCCTGCTTCCCCCTCCTCTGCTCGGGCGGCCGAGGTACATGCGCCGACGGTGGCGGCCCCGCTCTCTCGGGCCTCCTCTGCCTCCTCTTCGGTTCCGGTCGCGCGGCGCCTCTGCTGTGACGAGTGGCCGCGGCCGGAGCACCTCCCTCCTCTTCGCGAGTCGACGCCGCCCAGGAGCTTCACCGAAGACCCGATGATCCTTGAGGCGGTGCTTCTGGTCGCCTCTTCTGCTTCGCTTGCCCGCACCGTGGGCGACGCCAGGGGCCCGGCCACCGGCCACCACGTCCTGGACGCTGCCGACCGCAGCCTGGCCGCCGCAGGTCTCGACCTGGCCGCTGCCGGCCGTGGCCCGGCCGCTGCTGCCGTCGCCTGGCCGCTGCCAGCCACAGCCTGGTCGCGGCGCGCCGCAGCCTGGCCGCCGCCCGGTCGTCGCTGACCGTCGCCCGGCCGTCGCTGGCCGTAGCCTGGCTGCTGCTGGCCGCAGCTTGGTCGCTGCGCGTGGCAGCCTGGCCGCTGCCGGCCGCGGCCCGGCCACGCCTGGCCCCGGTTTGGCAGCCGTTGGCCACGCCGGCCTCTGCCTAGCCGCGGCTGGCCACGGCCGCCCTGCTACCGCCTCTGGTCTGGCCGCAGTTGGCCTCGACCCGGCCGCGGCTGGACTCGGTGCAGCGACGGCTGGCCACGACTCGGCCGTGGCAGACGCCGGCTTCGCCACCACGCCACCCTCGTCGACCCCGCCTGCTGCGGTTTTGACGGGGGCGCTGTTGGGACAGCCTCCGCGCGTGGGGGGGAGAGCTCCACCCGGATCGCTCACGCTCCTGCCTCCCCTCGTGTGGTGCCGGTGGCAGACGTCTTCTGCAGGTTGCTCTCCCCCCTGGCGGCCCGCCAGCTGCCGTTGCCCGAGGACTCTTTGCCCGGCTCCTCCCTCGTGGTCGCCCCGCCTCTGCTCCGGTCGCCTTCTCCTTCTACGGCCACCACCGAGTCGTGTCCCTCTACCCCTCGGCACTCACCGGACGTCTCTCCGGTGGCCGCGGAGCTGTCTCCTCCCTCCCCGGCTCTCAGGTCGCTCTCCCCACCCCCTGCTACGACTGAGGGACCTTCTCAGGGAGACCTTGAGTCGCTGGTGGCAGACTTCTGCGCCTCTCTGCAGCGGCCACCTCCACCCCTAGTTCTGGGGGCTCCGCGCCGTCGCCGTGCGAAGGCCTGCCCGCCACTCGCCACGCTTCGCCGCAGCAGTCGTCTCACCGCAGTTTCCAGGGCCTGGGGCCCGAACCTGGTCACCACGGGGCAGAACCTTCTGATGCAGAAGATGGGGGTCGTTGGGCCGCGCGAGGCACCCGACGCTGCCGCGTTCCAGCGTTACACCAGGCTCTTCGCTGTAGGCCTGTCGGAGGAGCACTGCAGATCTATCCGAGAGCTCTTCGGCGCCCAGGTCAAGGGGTCCTTCCAGTGCTCTGTGCTGGAGGACGACGAGTTTCAGGCGGCAGTTAGTGAGCTCTTCCCCGAGGAGCAGCTGGCCGTCGACGCGCAAGCCTGAGCCTGCGTTAGTCGCGTGGTCGTTTATTTTCGTGTTTAAATGGATGTAAACCTAGCTGTTTGGAACGTCTGTGGGCTTAACCAGCGTGCTAGACGCTCGGCGGTCCGCGAGTTGGTAGCTTCCGAGCGTGTCTCTCTTCTTTGTCTGCAAGAGACTAAGCTCGCGGTTGTACCCCCCTTCCTTCATGCTTGATATGTTAGGCCTCGACTTTGACTATGTTGTGTTGCCGGCTGTGGGCTCCCGCGGTGGCATTCTGGTCGCTTGGTGCAAAGACACTTGGCTCGTCTCCTCCCCCTCCACTGGCCTTCACCACGTTACGGTGAAGGTCACGCTGTTCTCCGCACCCTCTCAGTCCTGGTGGCTCTCATCCGTTTACGGCCTGCAGTCCGATGCGGATAAAGTCTCCTTCCTCGCTGAGATTTGTACCCTCCATCCGACGCTTTCTGGACCTTGGGTTCTATGCGGGGACTTTAACCTCATCTATCAGGCGGCCGACAAGAACAATGGCTGCCTTTCGCGCAGAATGATGGGTCGCTTCCGTCGTTTCCTTAACGACCTTGAGCTTCTTGAGCTACATCTCTAGGGCCGTCTCTTCACCTGGAGCAACGAGAGGTCGCATCCTACTTTGGAGCGTATTGATAGAGTTTTTGTCTCCCAAGACTGGGAGCTTCTTTTCCCTTCCTCCGCTCTACATGCTGTCTCTTCTAGGTGTTCCGATCATGCCCCCCTCCTCCTCCTTCTCGACTGTGGGGTGCACTCCAAGAAACACTTTACTTTCCAGGCCTTTTGGCCTAAGGTCGAAGGCTTCTTGGACACCGTCAATGCGGTCTGGTCAGGGCCGCGCCCTGATGCTGACCCACTCCGTATGATCGACCACCTCCTTCGTGAGACAGCGAAGGCGCTGGTAAAATGGAGCTCCAAGGCGATCGATAGCATTCGCCTGCAGATCCAGATTGCCAAGGAGGTCATTTTCTGTCTTGAGGTCGCTCTCTCCTGAGGAGATTTTCTTACGGCGTTTCCTCAAACTACGCTACTTAGGCCTGACTTCGCTGCAGCGAACGATCGCTCGGCAAAAGTCTAGCCTTAGGTGGCTGCGTGAGGGAGACGCTAACACTAAACTTTTCCACCTCTATGCCAACCACCGCAGAAGGAAAAATTTCATCCCCTCCCTTTTGGTCGATGGTCGTCCAGTTTTTCGGGAAGAGGACAAGGCTACAGCAGCCTTTGACTACTTCGACCGAATTCTGGGTACCCACCATGAGCGTTCCTGCGTCCTCGACTTCGAGGAGCTGGGGCTCCCGCGGCTGGACCTGGAGGACCTCCGTCTTCCCTTCTCGGAGTCTGAGGTCTGAGAGGTGATCAAAGACCTCCCACTGGACAAGGCCCCCGGCCCGGATGGTTTCACGGGTCGCTTCTACAGATCTTGCTGGTCGATCATCAGGGGTGATGTGCTGCGGGCGTTCAACGCTCTCTCTCACATGGACTTCCGTAGCTTTCACCACCTGAACGGTGCTCTCCTCACACTCTTACCCAAAAAACCAGATCCGTTCCCTCTTTCTGATTTCCGACCCATCAGTCTAATTCATAGCTTTGGGAAACTTTTTTCCAAAGCAGCTGCTAACCGCTTCGCCCCACACCTCTCTTCTCTAATCTCGCCCAACCAAAGTGCCTTCATCAAAGGTCGCCTCATCCATGATAACTTCCGCTACGTCCTTGGCACGGCGAGAGCATTTTCTAGTCGAAAGCTTCCTAGGATCATGTTCAAAATTGATCTAGTCAAAGCTTTCGACTCGGTCGGCTGAGTTTTTCTTCTTGAGCTACTTTCGGCTGTCGGCTGCCCTCGCAGATGGACCGATTGGATCTCGGTCATTCTGTCCACCGCTAGCACAAGGGTGTTGCTTAATGGTGCCCCTGGGTAGCGAATCTGCCACGGTCGAGGCCTGCATCAGGGAGATCCCCTATCCCCCATGCTCTTTGTGCTGGTCATGGAATGCTTCCATACCATCTTCCGCAAGGCGGAATCCCGTGGTCTCCTTCTAGATCTAGGGATGAGTATCCGCTTTCGCGCCTCTCTCTACGTTGATGATGTGGTCGCTTTTTTCTCTCCGGTCGAGCTCGATCTGCGGGTCGTCAAGGCGGTGTTGTCACTCTTCGAGAGCGCGGCTAGCTTGGCGGCAAACTACACCAAGAGCCAGGTCTACCCCATAAACTGCTCCGAGGATCACTTGTCTCTGGTCCGATCCATTCTCTCCTGCACGATCGCCGACTTCCCTCGCACCTAACTTGGGGTACCCCTTTCTATCAAAAGGCTACCCAAAGCGGCTTTGTAGCCACTGGTCGATAAGGTCGCTAGGCGTCTGCCTCCTTGGCAGGGCAGACTGTTGAGCCGCAGTGGCCGCCTCGTTCTTGCCAAATCCACTCTCTCTGTCATCCCGGTTCATATTTCGTTGGCGATTTCCATCTCCCCCTGGGCACTGCGCGCGGTCGAAACCCTCATCCGTGGCTTCCTCTTGTCCGGCACAGAGGTGGCCTCGGGTGGTCGCTGTCTGGTCGCTTGGGTGAATGTCACCTGCCCCACTCGCTGCAGAGGTCTCGGCCTGCCCAACCTTCGTGTCTTTGGTACGGCGTTGCGCCTCCGTTGGCTTTGGCTGGCGAGGACTGACCCGGACAGGACTTGGGCGGCGTTCCGCTTCCCTATTGACCAGGCCACTCAGGCCTTTTTCAACGCCTCCATCTCCGTGGAGGTTGGGGACGGTACCCGTGCACTCTTCTGGGAGGACAGCTGGATCTCCGGGTGCTCCGTCAAGTCCTTGGCACCAAACCTCTGGGCCGCGATCTCGCCAAGGGTGCGTCGATCCCGCACTGTCGCTGAGGCCTTGCAAACGGGGCCGCCGGGATTCGTTGGGTCGTGGATGTAACCCACGCCCGGACTGTGCAGGTGGTCTTGCAGTACCTTGTCATCTGGGACCTACTGCAGGAGGTCAGGCTCACGTCCGAACCTGACCGATTCATCTGGAAGTGGTCGCCTAGCGGAGATTACTCCTCGACTTCGGCCTACTCCGCCCTCTTTCTTGGTCGCGTCGACATCCTCGGAGCACGAGATCTGGAAGGTTCACAGCCGGGGAAGTGCAAGTTCTTCGCATGGCTGGTCTTGCACGGCCGTTGCTGTACGTCTGACCGGCTGCACCGTCACGGGCTTAGGGACTCGGACACCTACGCGCTTTGTGCCCAGGAATCCGAAACGCTGGACCACCTGACGGTGGACTGTGTCTTCTCTAGAGAGACCTGGCTATTGGCTCTCAGGCACATTCTCCTTCCGAGCCTTGCTCCGGATCGCCCGGTGAGGTTCGCAGAGTGGTGCTGCTCCGCCAGGAAGCAGGTCGCTAAGGCGCGGAGGAAAGACTTCGACTCCTTCGTTTGACTGGTCGCTTGGTCGCTTTGGAGGTAGCGGAACAGGCGCGTTCATGACAAGGAGGCCCTCATGCCGGTGGCGCTCGTTACAGCGATTCTAGATGAGGCTAGGACTTGGGCGCGCGCGGGTTTCCTCCCGCTCGCTAGGTTGTTAGGTGTTCGCCCGGTGAGGGCGGTATAAAGCTTTCGCCTTTTTTCGTTAGGCTCCGTGCCTTATTGTAATCTAAACTGGATATTTTTTTCTCCTCTCTTAATGAAAAATGTGCTTTGCACGTGTTAAAAAGACAACGCATATGGCCATCGAATCGTTTGCTCTTGTTACAATCTGTGCGTGATGTTGTGCAGTGCGGCGTGGGACACGTGGTGTGCGCGCCGTGCCGGGACAAGCTCACGGGCGCCGGCAGGTGCTACGTCTGCGGCGTCGCCGGAGGCTACCGCCGGTGCCACGCCATGGAGCGCGTGGTGGACTCCGTCCGCGCCCTGTGCCCGAACACGCCCTACGGCTGCGCCGCCACGGCCACCGTCCCGTTGCTGCTGCTGCTGCTGAATGTGGTGCAGCAGCCGTTCGGCCGCACCATCTCGGTGGTCTGGATCGACAGTCGAGGCGCCGCCGGTGCCACGGGCGGTCGACCGGCGATGGAATGCAGCCTTAATTTTGTATCGTCACTCGTCCTGCTGGCTGCGGTACATCGACGATGACGAAGATGCCGGAGATGAGCTAATGGACCATCACCAGCAATCCACGTTCAGGGTAGCATGCACGGACCTCTCCGATGGGTTGCCCAACCCTGACGGCTGCTTCCAGTTTGTGCTGCCGAATTCAGTTGTTGCAGACCGTGACGACGGGGATGGTCTCCAGATCCGGTTCACAGCTCGTAGGATTGTTATCAAGTAGCGATTATTGGTGCAGTGTGTGTTAGCTAGACTTTGACCGGTGACGGGGATGGTATCCACATCCAGGTCAAAGTTGGTAGGATTGTCATCAATCATCAGGATGAACTGCAGCTATCAAGTAGATTGGTGCGGTGCGTGTTAGAGCTAGCCTTTGACTTGTGCTGTAACTTGGAACCACTTGCTGTTTGTCGTTCCGTTTCATGAATACTTGTCGTTTCGTGTGTTTACTTCACCAAACTTTTCTCAACTACCCGTCACATCAATCTTCCGACACTAATTTGGAGTATTAAATGTGGATTAATTTCAAAATCCATTTCACAACCCCTACCTTAATTTTCGAGACGAATCTAACGATTTTAATTATGTCATGATTAGACAATGTCGTGTTACAGTAAACAATATCTAATGACGGATTAATTAGACTTAATGGATTCGTCTCGAAATTTCCCGTCCATTCATGTAATTAGTTTTGTAATTAGCCTATGTTTACTACCTCTAATAATAGCTCTTGAAAGTGACTCCCAAAATTTTGGCCCCAACTTTTTGGTGAACTAAACAAACCCTCAGTTGCGTATCCTGCCTGATTCCTTCTGATTAAATTGCATGGCACATATATACGATTTTTTTTAATGATGTGGTAAACAAGTGATGAAGAGATCGAGAAACAGCTTCAACTTTCAACGGGAACCAATTGGAGTCACGGTCTCTCAGGCGTATGCATCTCTGGACAAATTTCACCAACATTTGCATTAAATCTCAAAATTTAGGAAAGCCACCTAATAAACTCTAGTTGCATTTTTATAATCTTGTTCAAATATGTTAACAGTCGGAGTGATCTCATTTATCTTGTCTCTAGAGAACATGTTTATGTCGTTGACAATTTGCAAACCATAGTGATAGACCAAGGCTGTTATTACCAGCAAATCCCTTGTAGTTGAGGGATGATTGGTAGTGGGATTTCCTTTTCTTTTCTTTTTTTACCTTGGCATTCAGCTAAAAGATGCATGGTCAACTCTGCAAGCATATGCATGCAAGCGCACTGATACGTTCTGCAGTTGGCGCAACAAAAAAAGAGGGCCCGGGTAAAGCAGCCAGGGTTCAAGTTTATTTCGAACTTTAATTTAAACTACGAAAAGGTTAAAAACACAAACTTTGCTCATAAAAGTGTTCATATCGAATTTTATCTACAAACACACATGATTCTTTTGTATCATAACATAGTGTGTTGGTTCAGAAACAAATATATAAATTAATAATTTGATAGGACCTTCTCTAAAAAAAATTGGGGGACCAAGTTAAGTTTGGGTTCTCTTGTGCGTTTTACTCCAAAATTTTCTTCTCATGATTTTTCAGTTGAATATATTTTCGGAGCTGCTAGCGCTCTGACGTCCGTTCCGGGCGTTAGCATCAGACACCTCCGCGGCCGTCGGATTCGAAGCAACTCAACCGTCAGCCGTCAGATCGAAGTCCAGCGATCCTATGTTGCGAGCCATGTTGCGAACCATGTTGCAAGTAATATCCAACATCAGGGGCCCTCCTCCCTCCTCTCCCGACACAAGCGACCTATGTTGCGACCCGTGTTGCGTGCAACATCCACATCAGGGGCCCTCCTTCCTCCTCTCTCGACACAACACCCAAAATCACATGTCTGCAACATCGAAACTCAACATCCGCAACATCGAAAATCAATGTTTGCAACATCAAAAAATGTTGAAAATTGTTGGTAATCACTGGTCGAAAAATGAGGTGAAAATCTGCCGCAACATATGTTTCATGTTGATTGAAACATTAAAATATATCGATGAAGAATGAAATATTTAGATAACACACTTGCAACACACGCGAGGTACATATGCAACATCACAATATTAAGGTCTACTTTGTAACATCGACGTAAAAACTTGAAACATTTTTATTGAACATCTGAAACATTTAAGATGTACTACTCCGTCCCTGAATGATGGTCGCCCGGGAAACGTGTTTGTGAGGGAAACACGGTTTTCTAGAGACAATCATTTAGGGACGGAGGGAGTACTCTTGAAACATGTAAAATGCACATTTGCAACATGCAGCTAAGGGCTTGTTTAGTTCCAAAAATTTTCCCAACTACCCGTCACATCAATCTTCAGACACTGATTAGGAGTATTAAATGTGAATTAATGACAAAACCCATTCCATAACCCCTACCTAATTTTTCGATACGAATCTAACGAGTCTAATTATGTCATGATTAGACAACACCATGCTACAGTAAACAATCTCTAATGACGGATTAGTTAGGCTTAATGGATTCGTCTCGCGATTTCCCGTCCATTCATGTAATTAGTTTTGTAATTAGTCTATATTTAATCCTCCTAATAAACCTCCAAAGGGATCTCAAAATTTTTTTGAGCCAACTAAACAGGCTCAGGAGGGGCACTCCGACGTACATGAAACAATGGAACGCAGCCGCTGGCATCATGCGCCGCCACCCCACGCCAAAAGCGCGCTCGCGGAGCTGCTCCTCACACACCGCTACCCCGGAGCTCCCGCGACCCTTGTGCACGCCTGCTCGCGTGGGCCTCGTCGCTGTCCAGAGCTCCCGTGGCCGCAAGGGACCGATGCTGCCCTCTCTCTCCATGTCGCCGTGGCCACGGGAGTGGCGCCCGCAGTCGCACCACTGATAGACCCCCCCTCGCCGCGAGAGGCGGCGCTTGCGCTTGGCGAGCTCCACCGGCCATGGCTGCCAGCCTGCCACCACCCATGAGATCCACCCAAGGTTGTTGCCGCCTCGCACACCGCCGCCCCCTGAGTTCCTGCGTGCAGCCCTGTACACCGACTCCTATGCGTCGTCTCCTTCGCTTGCCTTGTTGTCAGCCAACGCAGGCTTCCTGCCTGCCAGCCGCCGCGTCCTATCCCGCGCGGGGCTGGCGCGGTGCCATTTCTGCAAAAGGAAGAGTAGAAGAAAAATGAAACACGAAAGGTGGAGTGGCTCTCATGCGAGCACAGTGTGACCAAGGTCTGTTCTTTTCATTCAAAAGGAACAGTGAAAAAACACTATTACCTATCACATTTATCATATTTTCTCTAAAATAATACTATTTCAGCACTATTTGTTTGCAACTTCACTATTCCTTTTCACCTAAGGCCGTGTTTGTTTGCTACGGTCTAAAATTTGGACCCGAGGAATTTTGGATGCATAAAGTACTAAATGTAATTTATTTACAAAACCTTTTTACATATGAGTGTAACTTTACGTGACGAATCTAATGAGCTTAATTAATCCATGATTTGCTACAGTAATACTACAGTAATCATCTTCTAATCATACGCTCAAATACCTTATTAGATTCGTCTCGCAAATTAGCCTGGATTTGTGAAGCTAATTTTGTAAACTAACTTCATTTAATACCTCTAATTAACAGTCAAATGTATAAACAGTGACAGACTAATTTTTTTGTCCTCTCAACCAAACACGGCCCAAAACAACATGCCCCAACCAAACACGGCCCAAAACAACATGCCCCAAAGGGATAAGCGCCGGACCCATCATAGGCTTGGGCAGCAGTAAAAAAAACGTGGACCGCGTTGCTCCACGCGTCCGGACGGAGGCGCTGTATCGGACGTCGCATTACCGATATATTTTTCATCAAATACGGAGAAGCCGAAGAGTCTTGTATTTGGCACAAGACGACAGTAGCTGGGCTGCTGGGGACTGTGGGGTGGTGTGAGAAAGACTGTGTATCCTGTGCGTGTGTCGGTGACTCGGTGGTGAGACAGACGACGGCCACCGCCCACTGATGGCGGCTTTGCAGGATTCAGGATCGTCGAGGGATCATGGGGCGAAGCAAGCAGCAGGAGGAGGCGAACCGAAGCGAAAGCGAGCAAGATCCGTCGCCGGAGGAGTAGGTGCGGCTTCGGCAAGTGATGGCGTCCGCGGGGAGAAGAAGGGCTCCTCTACTCCGGCAGCCGCGCCGGCGCCCGCCGCGTCTCCTGCCCGCCCGGAGAGCGCTGCGGGGTCGCTGCCGGACGTGACGGTGGAGGACGCGGACGCCCTCGACTGCGGCGTCTGCTTCCTCCCTTTGAAGGCCCCCATCTTCCAGGTACTGTACAGTGTACACGAGCACACCCGCAGATTATGCAGAAATGAGAACAACGATTTGATGATTCACCCGCCGTTTTAAAACTCATATCCGCAGACTGCTTTTTTGTTGTATGCTCGGTTGTGTTGTGTTGTTGCATTCGGCATTCCATTCCATTATAAGAAAACCCCAGCATGTAGATGGACAGACTATCTAATGGTCTAACAAAATTGAATAAAACTGACTTGGGCAGGAATTTTCTACCTTCATAAGGAGACAAATTCCTCCAAGTGTAGATTCAATCCTCAACTTAATTTTTTAAACTCCCAAAGTAGGATACAGGAGAGGTCAAAATGCTACGTTTGAAGCGTAACTCTCATATCATCTCCACAGTTCGTTTCCTAAAGATAATAATGTACCATTGATGTTATGAGTAAACCCTCGAGTAGCCATTAGCCTCCGCTGTTTTTAGGATTTGTGTTAAATCCTGAGCAGCAGCAGCAGCAACAAAGAGTAAAGGAGACAGAGTATCCCCCACTTGTTGGTTGTTGCAAACTCTTCTTCTAAAAGGAGGTCGAGCTCTCCATCCACTTGAACACAGGAAGAAGGTATGGAATCTAGTTCATATACAAACATGGAAAAGGCTTTTGAAAAGGCCAAGCTCAAAGAGTTATAAGGTGTTCTTTTTTCATGATCTATTTTGATTGATCTCATTATTCTGAAATCTATGCCACACTAAGAAGGCCATGTGTTGCTGCACCCATTTTAAATTCCAATTTGTTCCTACCATTGATGAAGTTGGTTTGATTCCTAGAAATCGTATGGTATTCAATGCTAATAATGTGGTGAGACATTCTTGGAACATTCAACTCCCACTGCAATGTATATCCAATTGATCTTTGTCTTGACAATTATCAAATGGTCCTATCTACTCCTGTAATGCTAGCCACAAGTTGCCTTCCCACTCGTGATAGAGTCAGACTGCTCCCAGGTTATTGACAAGCTCCGGGCGGGCCATCTCGACAGAAGGAGAGCTCCACTTTGCTGTCAGTGAGCTTTAGCAAGATTAGGAGAGAACAGAATAGAGTAGCGCACGAAATAGCCCAATTTGCTATGCGTTCTGATGTTTTGCGGGCCTCCTCGGAGGGGGTTCCTGCTAGCACTCTTCCTGCGCTGTACTCTGATTGTCCCTAATTAATAAAGTCTTTGTTCGCAAAAAAAACAAGTTGCCTTCCCAAGAGTTCTGCTCCTCAAATAAGATCGGATATCCCTCCTCTGCCATTGGAATTGTGGGTTATTGAAAGCCAGTAATGCTCTGTCTCACTCTTTTGATCGAGATTCCAGGCTCACACAAGGAAACAGAAGCAATCTTCTTATTACATCAATATCAGCTTAAACCTCAAAGTCCTCGTTAACCTACCCGTTGCTCTCTGCTTTTTACCAAAGCTGGAGTATTAGTATTAGAGGCATGTAAACACACCACCATCACCCTGTTATAAGCGAACATCGGAGTTTCTCGAAGCTTTGAGACTATTGGGTTGAGCTAATACCCTAACACGTACCAAATTGTGGGCAATCAGTAGTGTTTCTCCAAATCAGTTGACATTTCCCTGACCAATTCCATGTTTTTAGTGAACAGTTCCCTGATTTCAAATGATCTTTCAAACTGCCACATCATCCACCTTGTCTTGGCGTTCATGATCATGCTGTCAAGTGTCAACCAAGTTTTTCAGCTTACTTTTACATGTGTATTCCTGGGCATTACATGATCTACTAGTTAACCTCAAAATACTTAAATAAATCTGAATGTACAAATGTATATATCTCCCTAGAATACTGTTTGATTGCCTTTAAACGTTTAATAACAGTCTCGGTTACCAGTGTTATCTCTGATCATACTAGTGTATCTTACTTCATTCATGGATGACTTATCTTAATGCATGTTGATGACACATTCTTGCAGTGCGAAGTGGGGCACGTCGTGTGCTCACCGTGCCGCGACAAGCTCAAGGCCACAGGCAAGTGCCATGTGTGTGGGGTCGCCACCAGCAGCTACCGCCGGTGCCATGCCATGGAGCGACTGGTGGCATCCATCTGCATTCCATGCCCGCACGCCGCCCATGGCTGCACCGCGAGGCCAGCCTATCATGATCGAGAAGGCCACCGCTTGGCGTGCCCGCATGCGCCGTGCCACTGCCCTGGTGAGGCATGCAGCTTTGTCGGCTCAACTGCCATGCTCCTGGACCACTTCAGCACAGCACACAGCTGGCCGTGCATGACCAAGGTCGAGGCCAATGAGAAAGGCGAATTTGAGGTTAGCCTCAATGATGGCTTCAACTTCCTGCTCGCAGATTGCCCCACGGGCAACAAGCAAGGCGCCACCACCAGCGTCCAGTGCCTGCTCCTGCTTACTGTGGCCCGACAACTGCTTGGGCGCACCATCTCTGTCCTCTGCATTGACCCTCATGCAGCCGCAGGTGGTGGTCCGGGACCGATCTCAAAGGAAATGGAATGCGGGCTGCGGCATTCACTGTACTCCTACCTCAACTATCCCCGCAATCCGTTAATCGAACATTACCAGCATTCAAGGTTCAGAGTAGTCTGCACGAACCTCTCCAATGGGCTGCCTAAACCTGAGGATTGCTTCCAGTTTTTGGTGCCAGCTTCACGCAGTGGAGAGCATGACAAGGACGGTAGCCAGGTCACAGTTCGTATTGCCATCAAGTAGTAGTAGATCGGGGTGTGTGTTGGTGAGCATGACAAGTAGTAATGCTGTAAACTAGAACCTGGCGTTCGTCTGTTTCAGGCTCACTTAACTGGTTTTAGCTTCTGGACGTGCCTGCTTTTCAATTGCCAGGGTCGATCCCAGGGCATGTGAAATGGCAATGACAAAGTGAAGTAGTGCTATGTGTTTTTGTTGGTTTATAAGTTCTAAGCTCTGTTTAATTCGAATGTCACAGCTGCTACTGCACCTGACAATTGATTTGAGGATTTTGAGCAATGTAGAAACCAGTGGTGATGCTATCTTTTTTTGTTCTGGACAGATGGGATTTGCTCTTCCTCTTCCTCTTTTTTTTTTGTTTTTTTTTGTTGTAGCTCTTGAGTCTTGACGAGAAATGGCGTAGACTGAAACGCAGAGTATTACCGGCTGTTACTTAAAAATGTTATTGTTTACTTCCTCCGTCCTGATTTGATCTGCGTATAACAAAATAAAAAGTGTTCATAAATGATATGTGTATTTCTATGTGGAGTCAATCGTGTCATGAATTGCTTAGCTGGCTGTCTCGTTTGTTGATGCATCACAGAGAGAATTAAAGTTCTCCTTGGTCTTTGTGTTACACAGTTAGACGCATATCAAATCTGGACGGAGGGAGTATGTAAATCGATTTTAGTTGCAGACATTGATTTGTAAAGCGTAACCGGCTCATGTAAAAGGTAGTATGTACAAACATATACAATGAAAAAGGTAAGCAGTTAGAGTTACACCAAAACTCCCCTAGTCTAGTTGGTTAGAGGAGCTGAGGTATGATCACAACTACTATACCGGAGTTCGATTGCTCACTGAAGCGAATTAACAGAACTAGTTTAAAAAATTCTCTCGCCGATGAAACCCGGGGTTGAAGGATTTTACCTACCCCACCGGCCTAGTTTAGCGGTTAGAGTTACATATGTATAGACTTGGCGCATGATTACTTGAGCTTAGTAGTAAGTTTAATTATCAAAATGTATAAAATAATTGTGGACCCAACTCGTGCGCTTTACTCTCAATTTTTCTTCTAGTGATTTCTCAGTTGAATCCATCCATTTTTCGAAATTCGGCCCTGTTTAGTTCTCAAAATTTTTCCCAACTACCCGTCACATCAATCTTTAGACACTGATTAGGAGTATTAAATGTGGATTAATAACAAAATTCATTCTATAACCCCTACCTAATTTTCCGAGACGAATCTAACGAGCCTAATTATGCCATGATTAGACAACGTCATACTACAGTAAACAATCTCTAATGACAGATTAATTAGGCTTAATGGATTCGTCTCGCGATTTCCCTTTCATTCGTGTAATTAGTTTTGTAATGTTCTTGTCAGCATGGGATGGAAAAAGTTGAACTTGTAATAAGTCGAAGTTTGAAACTCTGTCTTCTCTTATCCCCCTAACTCTCCTTAGGATTCCTGGGGTGTGGTTAGGCTGAACTTCCCCCCCTGCCAGTGTGATACAGGTTGGTAGGTGTAGGTGGGCTCGCGAGGGTTCTCTCTTTCTTTCTGTCAGTCTGATATGTGTTGCTACGCTGTATTTCCGTTCTTGCAATGGAAATGGGGGAGAACCCTTGATTAAAAAAAGTTTTGTAATTAGTCTTTGTTTAGTCCTCCTAATCATCCTTGATAATAAGGTCTAAAAATTTTTGTCAAAATTTTTGGCAAAATTTTTGTCAAAATTTTTGGCAAAATTTTTGGCCAACTAAACAGGCTCCCAGAGAGGCCAAAAAGTGTACTATTTGCCACAAGACGACAGGAGCTGAGGTCGGATGTGTCATGTGCAGGGGACAGAGAGAGAGAGCTGAGAGACGGCCACCGATGGCGGCCTTGCAGGATTCGGCATGGTCCAAAGATCATGGTGCGGAGCCAACAGATGGAGGAGGCGAACCGAAGCGCAAGAGAGCAAGATTCGTCGGCGTCGTCGCCGGTGGAGGAGGTGCGGCTTCGGCGAGTGCTGACGTCCGCAAGGAGAAGGGCTTCTCTGCTCCGGTCGCCGCGCCTGAACCGGCGCCGGCGCCTGCGTCGCCTGCCAGCCCGAAGAGCGCTGCGGGGTCGGCGGTGGACGTGACGGTGGTGGACGCCGACGTCCTCGACTGTGGCGTCTGCTTCCTCCCTCTGAAGCACCCCATCTTCCAGGTACTGTAAACACGACTGCAGCCACAAATTCTTCTGAAACTAAGATTTGGTGGTCCTCCGTCAAAAGTTGATTATGGCAAAATCTCATGTTCCAGAAGTGCGCACGTAGTAACTGCCAATTCAGTAAAAAAAGATCCTTTTTTTGCACATTAATTATAAGAAGAAAACCCCAGCATATAACTGACTTAAAGCAGTACTATGCTCCCTAAGTTCTTAAAAGTGTAGGTTGGATCCTCAATTGAAATCTTTCACAGCTCGTAGGTATCCCCAACTACTTTATACTCTCTCCGTCCCACAAAGACCGTTCGTTTAGAAAATTTAGAACATGCTAGTAGTTGTGACAAATGACCTGGTTACCCCTAATTAATCGTGCTTTGGAACTTGAAAAGAGGCATCAAATAAGCATTTCATTGGCTCTATGTGTTTCTCAATGCAATATTTCCTTGGTACTTGGTGTTAGTTTAATGAGAAGATCATTTAATACAAACTAAAAGAACACTCTTTGTGGCACAAATTTTGAAAGCTATATGAACAGTCTTTGCGGGACGGAGGGAGTACAATGTATCTGAATAATTAAGGTTTTCTCCGGTCCATAACTTTCTGTCTTATTTTTCTTGTCAAAGTTAACTTTAGCAGAGGGACTAAGTGAGGTCAAAATGCTACATTGGAAGCTTAAAATCTTGTAGAATCTCTGAATTTTTTCTCTCTCTAAATAGAACAAATTATCATTGGGGTGTTAAACCCCACCTCAAACATTTATGAGCAGATCTTCCGAATAGCCATTAGCCCATTAGGCCAGTCTCAGTGGAAGGGGTCATGAGGGAGTTTTCAAGAATGACACATCACCTTTACTGTATTGGTTTGCGGGATGACCTACCCTCTCTCAATGCACAGGGTCATAACACAGTTTCATAGGTTCCTGTAGATATTTAATTGCTTCATATAGGTTGGTCAATTGTGCTTAAAAATTGTGTCAACTTGTCTCAGTGGGAGGGTCATGGGGGTGTCATTCCTAGGACTCCGCGCCGATCCAGGGTCATGAGGATGACCCTGGTTTCCTCTCTCTCCTATTAAATATCATGCCATGTCATCTTGTTTGCATATGTGGCATCCTATTTAATACCTATGACCCTCCCATTGAGACTGGCCTTACCCTCTTGACTCTGTTGTTTTGGGGATTTGTGTTAAAGCATCAGCATCAGCAACAAAAATTAAAGGGAAAAAGTCTCCTTGTCTTGTTGAAAACTCTTCTTACTTCAAAAATAAGGCCTGAGCTTGCCTTTGTCTTGAGTCTTGACAATCATATGTCCAATTGATCCTTTGTCTTGATAATAATCATTAAATAATCATGTCTGCACCTGTAATGCCAGTCGCAAGTCACATCCAGTAGTTTCTGCAGAAGTAAATCTTCAGGCACATCATCCTCTTCAAAGCAGATCGGCTATCCTCCTGTGCCATTGGTTGTGGGTTGAGAGCCGTTGATGCCCTGTGTGACTCTTTTGATTGAAATTCCAGACTTACTAGGAACGAAATCTGTATGCTGGGGTGGAGAAGGTGGAGTGGGTGATCAACAAGCTCTCTGGAGCCTGCTCTGATCTGGCGCTTTAGAGTTTTTCCTGTGGGCTGGTGAATGCTTTTGGTGTGGCAGTGAGCTCACAAAACTGTATGCTGGGTGTTGTTGCAATCAGTTTGCTGGTTGTTTTCGTTACCTGGTAGAGGTAGTTCTTTGTTCTAAGTAGAGGAGATGTGTTATGACCCTTGCTTGGCTTTTGGAGACGTTGTTAGCCTTTGTGATAGATTTCCCCTGATTGTAAAACTGGCAACCCCAGTACTTGATCGATTGTAATCCTGCTCGTTGGGCTTTCAATAAAGCTGGGCGTGATTGCATTTGGTCTAAAAACAAAACTCGGAACCAAATCATCTTCTTATTCCAATTACGAATGGGCAATTAAACAACTTGATAAGGAGAAACACTGCTGGTTGCCCCGCAACCTTACACCCAGCAGTCAACTGACCAGAACATTATTCCCGCATCTGCTGAAGCATATACCTCTCTCTTCTAGTATCTAATACTAGGGCTAGCTGCCTTTCTTCTGGTGATAACCCTGCTGAAATATGCATCTATGTAAAGCATCACCATATTAATGATGTGGAGAGATGTCCCCTTGCTTTTGTCTTAAGAAGATTGTGACTCGACTCGAACCCGGGCTGGCTCAGCGAACCACTTCTTTTGCGTGTTCTGTTGACCAGTTGCACTGTGAGAGGGCTGGCTATACTAGTACTAGTAGGCCTGGAATTTTTTGAAGCTTTGAGACTATTTGTTTGAGCTGACAACCCTGGACAATCTGTAACTAAAGTCTCATCACTATAATCTTCATGTCCAGTAGACCTTAACTTTTTTTTTCCATTAGGCCGAATTATGAAAGAAAAATTTGGCTCAGATTATTATCAGCAAGTCCTAAGAATTGAGCCCATGGTAGTGAAGTTTCTTATCTTGGTATTCATGATCATGCTCTCAACCAATTTTTCAGCTTACTTTTACATATACATTTCAGGACATTACAAGATCTAGTTAACCTCAAAATACTTAAATAAATCTGAATGTATGAATGTATCTCCCTAGAAAAGTGTCTGAAATTCCAAATGCCTTTAATCATGAAAAGTCTTGGTTACCAGTTTTATCTCTGACCATACTTGTCTATGTTGCTGGTTCATTTCATTCATGGATGACTTATCTTAATGCATGCTGATGGCACATTCATGCAGTGTGAAGTGGGGCACGTCGTGTGCTCACCGTGCTGTGAAAAGCTCGAGGGCATAGGCAGGTGCCATGTTTGTGGCATCAATACCAGCAGCTACCGCCGGTGCCATGACATGGAGCGACTGGTGGCGTCCATCCACACGTCTCATGCCCGCACACCACCTATGGCTGCACCGCAATGCCGGTCTACTATGATCGAGAAGGCCACCGCTTGGCATGTCCGCATGCGCCGTGCCACTGCCTTGGCGAGGCATGCGGATTTGTTGGCTCAGTTACCGCTCTCCTGGACCACATCATCGAGGCGCACAGCTGGCCGTGCATGACCAACGACAAGGTCAAGGCCGACTCCGACCACAATGTAGAAATTGCTGTCCACCTCCATGATGGCTTCAACTTCCTCCTCACTGATTGCCCCACAACCAACACGAAGCAAGGTGCTGCCACCAGTGAACAGTGCCTGCTCCTGCTGACTGTGGCCCGGCAAACGCTTGGCCGCACCATATCCATGCTCTGCATCGCCGGCGACCCCGCTGGTGAGGGACCTACCTCAGAGGAAATGGAATGCGAGATCTCTTATTCACTGTACACGCACCTCAAGAGTCTCCGCAGCGGCAATCCGTTGATCGACCATTACCAGCGTTCAACATTCAGAGTAGCCTGCACGGACCTCTCCAATGGACTGCCTAAACCTGAGGATTGCTTCCAGTTCTTCGTGCCGACTTCGCTTATTGGAGAGCATGACAAGGACGGTATCCAGGTGACAGTTCGTATTGCCATCAAGTAATAGATTGGCATTCGTCTTGAAGGAGTAGTTCTTGCTGTCAACTAGAACCTGGCGTTCTTCTATGTCAGGCTCACTTACTGGTTTTAGCTTCTGACATGTCTGCTATGCAAATGCCAGGGTCGATCCCAGCCAGGGCATGTGAATTGCGAAATAGCAGTGACAAAGTGCAGTGCAGTAGTGCTATGTGTATAGTAGCATTATGTGTTTTTTGTTGTTGTTCTAATAGCTCTGTTTAATTCGAAGGTCAGAGCTGCTGCTGCACCTGACAATTTTTTGGGGCAATGCAGAAACTAGTGGTGATGCTATTTACCAGTGGCCTGACATTATGGCCTTTTCTTGTATTGGACAGATGGGATTTGCTTTCTCTTACTCTTCTTCTTCGCACCCATGGAATTGCTGTAGCTCTTGACGAGAAATGGCGTCGCTCGATCGCTATATTGTTTTTGAGGCCAAGCCTGGCCACGTCGATGTGCCAGGTCGACTTACGCACGCAGTCCTTCCTGGACATGAACTTGGAAGCAAATTTTCCTTTTTTTATGATTTGTTAATGAAGCGAGGTACATGAAGTACTGTAGTATTAGCATCTGCGTCCGCTGACTCATGGAGGCGGCGGCCGGCGACGACCTCGCGGCGTCTCCCCAGGCGACGGTGGAGGACACTTCAATAAAACGCCTGCTGCCTGCCCGTCCGTACGCGTCCACGGCCCACCACCAACCAGGCCTGCCCCGTTCATCAAGCCCCCTCGCTGCGGAATTTATATATATACATATTTTTTTTTTCTAATTTGCAAAATTATACTACCGTTTTGAAATTTTACAAAAATGCACCACCAACGCCGTGGGTCACGGCGGATAGGCCCAACCGCCGTGGGCCACGGCGGTAGGCAACGTAAACGCCGTAGCCCACGGCGGTTGGGCGTACCGCCAACGGTCCGATGCAGTTGTGGGCCCTCGGCAACTCACCGCTGTGGGCCACGACGGTAGGAGTTGCTATCGCCGTAGGCCACGGCGGTAGGACCTAATCGCCGTGGCCCACGGCGGTTGGCGCGTCTATATAAAGGGGCGACGACGACCGTCGTCCCCCACTCCTACCGCCGCAGCTTCTCTCTCCCTCATCTCTCTCACGTACTTTTCTTTCTTTCTTTTAATTAGTTTAATTACTGTAATTAGTGTAGAAAATTAGATTTTAGTTTAGAAAATTTCGAAATTAGTTTAAAAAATTTAGATTTTAGTTTAGACAATTTAGATTTTAGTTTAGAAAATTTAGAAATTAGTTTAGAAAATTTGGAAATTAGTTTAGAAAATTAAGCTTTTAGTTTAAAAAATTGTAGAAAATTACTATATCTTGTTTAGAAATTTTAGAAAATTACTTTTTCTGTTATAGAAAATGTAGAAAAATAGTTTCCATGTAGTAGAAATTGTAGAAAATTATTTTATCTTGTTTAGAAATTTTAGAAAATTACTTTTTCTGTTCTAGAAAATGTAGAAAAATAGTTTCCATGTTGTAGAAATTGTAGAAAATTACTTTATCTTGTTTAGAAATTCTAGAAAATTACTTTTTCTGTTCTAGAAAATGTAGAAAAATAGTTTCCATGTTGTAAAAATTGTAGAAAATTACTTTATGTTGTTTAGAAATTCTAGAAAATTACTTTGTTTTTTCTAGAAAATGTGGAAAAATAGTTTTCATGTTGTAGAAAATTACTTTATCTTGTTTAGAAATTCTAGAAAATTACTTTTTCTTTTCTAGAAAATGTAAAAAATTTAGAAAAATAGTTTCCATGTTCTAGAAATTGTAGAAAATCACTTTATATTGTTTAGAAATTCTAAAAAATTACTTTTTTCTAGAAAATGTAGAAAATTAGTTGATCAGTTCTAGAAAATATAAAAAATGTAGAGATTACTTTATCTGGTTTTTTATTGTTCATTTAATTTTTGTATGCAGCTGCAACTATGGATCAGGCTCAGGATCAGGCTCGGGCTGAGGCTCAGGCTCGGGCTGCGGCATACGTGACGCCCGAGTTGTTGGAGGCTCAGGTCGACCGCAGGCACCGCTCGTACCTGTCCGCCATCCTCGGAGAGGATCTTGGACACGTACGTTCTTGCACTACGCGGACGTTGTTGCCGATCCACGACCGTTGAGTTCCCAAGTACGTGAATTTACCTTTGTTATATGTACATTAATTTATTCTTTTGTTATTAACTAATAAATTTACCTTATTTGTTTCAGGCTACGCGCTGCAGGACTACTGCTTGTAGCGCGGTTAGTCGAGGGGGACAGGCTGCGGGACGCGATTCCTCGTAAGGATCGCATCACGCGGTTCCAATTCGACTTCTCCCTCCTCTGCGCGCTTCTGGATCACTGGAGGCCGGAGACCCACACGTTCCACTTCACCGTCGGCGAGCTGACGGTGACTCTTCAGGACATCCCTGTTGATAGGCCTACCTTGTGAGGGCGAGCCGATGGGGCCTGTGGACATCTCGGCGGACTGGCGTACTGAGTTCCTTGCTCGGTTCGCGAACGTTTCTCGGAACGATTGCGCCCCCGCCGCGTACCAGGAGTTCACGAACGCTCACGGACCCACCTTGAGTTGGTTGCACCAGTTCAGCATACATACCTGCACCTTATATTTTTCTTCATTTTTAATATATGGAGACCATGTTACTAACGTTTGATTTTGTTTGTGTAGGCTGATTAAAACCTGCCAGATGACGCCGAGGATGAGACAGTCGACAGGTTCTTCGAGGCGTACCTGTTGTGGCTGTTTGGGTTCGTCTTGTTCTGCAGTTCGCAGGGAGACGCGGTGTCGAGGTACTTGCTCCCCCACGCTCGGAGGATCGCCGAGGCGCCCTTGGACGTGGTGCCCCAGATCAGTTGGGGCAACACTGTTCTGGCCTGCACGTACAGGGGCCTGTGCTCGGGGGTGCTGAAGGGTCGTTCTGACCAGGCGATCCTTCTCGACTGTCCTCTTCTTCTTCAGCTCTGGTGCCACGAGCGGTTTCTGATTGGTCGACCCTGCGTCTCCCACGACCCGTACGAGCCCCTGCCAGAGGGTCACGACCCCAGCGACTGTTTCACCATGGGATCGCTCTGGTGCCTCCGGACGGTAATTTCTTAATTTTCACTTTTAATTTGTCTCTCTATGTTGTCTAGTTTGGTCAATTGACATTTCGTTTGTATGCAGACCTTGTACGCTCACGAGCAGACGAAGAGGGCGTACAAGGACTTCGTCGGACAGTTCGACTCTCTGACGGACGCGGACGTCAGGTGGACGCCGTACTCAGAGGCGGCTGTCGCGGCCCGCGCACCAGAGGGCCTCTCGTCCTTTTGCTTCTGAGACCAACACTACTGGAAGACGAAGACGCCCTTGGTGTTCGACATGTACGTGGAGGAGTACGCCGTCCACAGGGTGATGAGACAGTTCGGCCTGTACCAGGAGTCGCCTCTGCCTGTGGTGCACACTGTTCCGCCGGACGTCCATATGTGAGTTCTCGTCAATTTCTAAATTTAATTCCGCGTTCAAAGATTCAGCCGCTGACGAATATGTTTAATTTGTGATAGGTGGTCTCGGAGAGGAGTCCCGGGACGTGTTTCTTGGGTTCAGAGGGTGCAGCCGTACATGGACGCTTGGGCTACCGCGGCGGAGAACGTCGTCACCGAGGACCAGCCCCACGACGACACGGCGTGGGAGGCGTACATCCTGTGGTACACCCCGAGGACTCGGACGCGTGTGATGTTCGTTCCACCACAGCCACCAGCATCCGTTCCGGACGCGGCGAGGGTGATCGTTCCTGCTGTCACCTACCCGGTGCGACGGGATCAGCACTACGACTCCGCGGTGAGTTTGAAAATGCAAGTAATTATTCTAGCGGAGTACATTGTAACATTTACTAATAATTTCTTTTGCAGTACGACGTGATTGCGGACCTCTCGCATATTCTAGCGGAGTCGAGGGCGAGGCTGCACCTCATGACCCACCAGGATATCGAGCAGACATGGGAGAGGATGCAGGGTATCACCACGAGGTTCCTTACCGCGGTCAACTACCGTAGTAACCCGGCGCTACCACTGTTTTTGTAACGCCCGCGTTTTTAGCTCCTAATAAATCACGCGAGTTTTCAAAACTTTCCCGCTGAGCTCATTTACCCCCCTTTCGAAACCCCGGTCACCTTCTCCCTCTCTCACCTTCGGCGCGCGTGCCGCGAATCCAGCCGGCACCGCCCGCACTCGGGCCGTCGCCCGTCGCGTGCCGCCCCAGCACCGCGGTCGGCCACCACGCCGGGAATCCCGCGCACGCCGCGGTCCCGCCGGCCGGTCCGCCTCGCCATCACCGCCGTCCCGAAAATCACGCTGACGCCCGGAAACCGGAAAACCCCGCAAATCCTTCCCCCTAATTTCCCTAACAGTTTTCCTAATTTTCTAAACCTTTTTCCTATTTCTTTTCCTTTTTCTTTCCCTATTCCTATTTTCTTTTCTTCTTTTCTTTTTCTCCTTTCCTTTCTTTTTCTCTTTCCTTCCTTCCTTTTTCTTTTTCCCTCCTCCTTCTTCCTTCCGCGGCCAGGCCGCGCGTGACCCCCGACCCCCCCGCGCATGCGCCTGGCTCCAGGCCGGCGGCGCACCCCCCTCCTCACGCCTCCGCGGGCCCGCGCCTGGTCTAACCGGGTCGCCGGCGCCGCACGCCAGCCAGCCCGCGCGCCGACAGGAGCCCCGGCCGAGCCGCGCCGCCCCTGACAGGCGAAGACCGCCTGCCCGAACCATCGCATCCACCGAACAGCGCCGCCGCGACCGCCGCCTGCCACACCGCGTCACTGCCCGACCAATCCCATCCCACAGCGCCGCATTTACAGCCCCACCGCGAATCCCGGCCGCGGCCTCGCCGGAAGGGGTCAACGGCGGGATATTTTCCCTCTCCACCGCCATTGCTGGACCATCGAAGCTTCCCGAGCTCAAAAAAAATCCCCGGCCGAACCGCCTTCCTCCACCTATAAAAGGGGCCGGCCGCTCCCCGGGCTGCCACGCACCACCACGGCCACCTTCTTCCCTTGATTGAGCACCAGAGCATCGCCGCCCCCTAGCACCGCCACCACCAGTCCGCCGCCGCCTGTGAAGCCGCCTCCTCGCGCCGCCCCGGCCCAAGGTGAGGGTGGGAATCAGTCCCCCTCGTCGCCCTCTCTGTTTCCCCCCTACCCCTGGCCGCCGCCGACCCCGGGGCGCCGGCAATCACCGGCGCCGGCCGGACCGGCCGCGCGGTCTGCCCCCTCCCCTGCCTCTGTTTTGATTCGAGAGGAAGGAGATGGCCATTTGGCCAAAACCCCCCTGTCCTCTTCTCTTTTCCACCCGGGCCCCCCCTCCTCTATTCCCTCTCTCTCTCTCTTTTTCCAAATGAAACCCTAAACCTTAAGATATTCCACCAAAACAACCCTGCCTTTTTAATAGGCCCCCAGGCTATTATAGTTAGACCCTCACCCTATCTAAATATTATAACTAGGTCCTTTTCTTTTAAACTAAATTACTAACCGGCCCTAATTAATCCTAAACACCTCTTTTAACCCGTCATTTCATGCGCGATTTTAATCCAAATCGCGCCCGAACTTCCTCACCCCCATACCGGGTATACCGCCACCCATCCTTCACCCAAAACCCCCCCTACCTAATATTTATTTCCCTATTTTATTTAATTACCTTCCTCGAGCTCAGCCGGAGAAATTGTGTGTGCTTATATTAATTGCATGCTTGCCTGTGTGTGCGCTATAGCCGACGAAGTAAACGAAGGAAGGTACCCCGAGCCGGAGTTTGGAGCCGACTACTGCGAGCAGGAGCCCGAGATCCCGAACGCCGAGCCGGAACTCCCCGAAGACTTCGAAGACGGCAAGTTCAATCTCATCCTTTGATGCATGCTTTAATCCCAGTTTTATAAATACAACCCTATGACCCGTTTTATAAATTGCATATTGTTTTACTGTTAAAACCCGGTAGGATAGCCACCTTTGATTGCTATGATTGATCTTTGATTGCCCTAAATGATTTCTTTGAAATGTGTGAGTGCTTTAAAAATGGGAATGGGATATTTTGGAAAGTGAGTAAAGAACTGGGTAGACGGGATGGACGTGTGTGTCAGGAGTATGGGTGAGCTCGTACCTTTGTGGTTGAGCGTGTTGGAGATGTCCATCTTGTCGTTAAGGACCGGGTTGCGTGACATCTCACCTGACCCAATTATCGTACTACCACTCGACCGTTGTATGTGGCAACGGCTTAGCATAAATCCCACTAGTTAATCTACTTGCCATCAGGAGTGCGGGTGAGCAGCGGGAGATCAAGGAGTAGGGGTACGATCTGTGTGAGGTACGCCCTGGTTATGTGAGATAACCCCTTGGTTGCTCCCGTGGTGGCTCGTAGGGTTAGCTAAGGTGGGTAATGGCTTTGATAGGATCCGCGCCGGCACTAAGGTGTTCGTGTGGCGGTACCCTACTTGTGGGTAAAGATGTACAACCTCTGCAGAGTGTAAAACCTATTCGAATAGCCGTGTCCACGGTATTGGACGAGTCACGGTGGGGTCACAAAACTAGTGTTTGGGTTTGGGATGATTTTCATGGCATGAGTTGATTTCTGGAAAAAGTGTGTGGCTGTGTGCCTAGGCTACTGCGGACGGGGAGTCCGGTAGTCCTTATTTGGTTTTCACAAAACGACTGAGTTACTTGAGTTATAAAAACTGTTTGCGAAAACCTTTTCAAAAACAAACCCTTGCATGAGTAAATGTGTTTGCAAAATAAACCTTATCCTGATCCTTGATATATCCTGTGCATGATCTGTCTCTTGGCCCCTCCGTGGGTGGGGTTGGACTTGTTGAGTACGTATGTACTCACTCTTGCTTGATTAACTGTTTTTCAGAGGAGGATCCCGACTTCGTACCCGAGGACGTCGAGTAGGTTGCTGTCCTGCACCCAACCCGTGCCTGTGGATTCAGGGTCTCCACAGGAAGCTTCCATGGCGCAAGACTCTGAAGATATCTTAGATGTTGTTGCTATCGTAGTTTGGTCTGTAGTTCTTATGTTGCTCCTCGTGGCAGTGGCGCTCCCATGCCCACAGCCCCGACGTGATGTACGGCAATGAACCATCTGATGTAATAAATGTGTTACCAGCCTCCTGGGACTGGTATTTGTATCACATTTAGTCACCTCTGATGAGGGGACGCTTCAGGTGGTATCAGAGCCGTAGGTTGGCCGTAGGACGCGACCCCTAGGACCCGAGACCTTTTTCTAAGCCTTTCTCTAAATCTTTTCCCTGCTTAGCTCACCTTTCCACAAATCTCTTACCTTAACCCTTGCCTGGTTCCAGATGGCTAACTTGGAATGGAGTGGAGGCGTCTGCCCCGCAGAGCCTGGCCTCCCTAAGTTACTGTTACTCAGCCTAGAGCGCATCGGAGTAAGGGACCCACCGGAGTACATCTATCGGGAGTACGAACACAGTGGCACCCTTCGGTGTAAAGTGATGATCTTCGTGGGAAGGAGCACACTCTACCCCGACATAGATCCTTGGTTCATCTCCACCACTGGGTTTCGCTTCACCGACACATACCCAAAGGCCGCCCGAAAAGCCCTGCGACGCCTACGAGTGGTCTATAGGCAACACCTTCGACGGACTCCGATGGGATTTTTCCCACCCTCTGGAGGAAGAGGACGCTCATGGATTGCCCGGATGAGAGGACTTGGAAGAGAAGAAGAAGACCTAGAAGATACGGTTTCTCACTTGTCCATCTACCTCAATGGCTTAGACCACCTTTTCCATGAACAGGCCGAGCAGCTGAAGCACCAAATTGACAGGGCAGAAAGAGCAGAACAAAGGATAGAATTAGAAAGGATAAAGACGAGAGCGGCGGAGGTTTCCCTAGCTAACCTGCAGCGAGATTACGCCAGAGAAAGGGAACGCTCTGAAGTATTCCACAAGAACCTATGGGATGAGCTCCACGAGGAACGTAGGAGAAGAGAAGAAGCTGGGTTGATGGATGATGAACCCGAAGAAACCCACTGGGATAAGGGAACCCAGACTGAGGATGTAATGTTGGAACAAGACCTCCCACCGAAGAAGCGTCGCATTCAGCATGAGGAAAAATCCCCATGAGAAGAGAGTAGAGTACCTAGGTGAGAGCTATGGTATAATAAGAATAAAGTGTACCCCTGAGGAGTGTACCCAACCTTGTGGATAAATAAAACTATCTATCTTTTGTATCCTACCCTATGCACAACTTGTTCAACTCTACCCTTGTTTTCAGATGGCTGAAGATGGATGGACCCAAGGCGTGTGCCAGGAGGAGCCTGGTTTTGCTCGCCTTCTCATCAACTCCCTGGAGCGCCTCGGTATCACTGAGCGCCCAAGGTACTACAGTAGAGAGTACGAGCAACTCGGCACTCTTCGCTGTAGGGTGGTCCTCTCCATCGCCAGAAGCACCCGCTACCCCAACGTCGAGCCGTGGCGCGTGACCGCCACAGGTTTTCGACATCGGGATACCTATCCCTTGGCCCTCCGGAAAACTCTCCGTTACCTGTGCAGGATCTACGAGGAACACCTTGTCTCCACACCGATAAGACTTTATCCTCCCGCCATCCGGACTCTAGTCTGGCAGGCCCGCATGAGAAACCTGGAACGGCGCCTCACCAAGAAGATCTTTTGTACCATGTAGTTGCCTACCTTGTCTCCCTGGATAAACTCTTTGATGATCAGGCCAAATTCCTGAGAGAGCAAATTGGTCGGGCTGAGCAAGCGGAAGTCACAGTAAGGATGCACCAAGTTCGAGTAGCCCAAGCTGAAGCAAGAACCGCGGCCGCCATAAGTAGTGAAGCTGTTGCTCATGAGAGCCTCAGACGGATCCAGGATCAGCGCATACAGGAATGGACAAACAGTGGAACACCCGTTCCGACCGTCGGAGAAGCACAAGTCCTAGTTGGGACACCCCTCATAGGATGGGGAGGAGTTCCTGAGACTCCAACACCGTCTGTAGCCGCCGAGCAACCAACATCAACCGTCGAAGAAGGAACTTCCACCCAGCCCCAAGAGAACGGGAACCCCCAGGATGATGACAGTGATGAGCTGCTCATTCCACTGGAAGCACACTCCGCCCCAGAAGATGGCTCACCCCGCGAGTAGCATGCCCCAGAGGCCCTTGCCAAGGAATGAAGCCGTGCTGGTCCGAGCTTAGAGCCGCACCCTTAGCTTTTGCCGTAGTGCCTTGTCGTGTAGTGTACCAGTGTTGTACCGGTCGAGTAGTTCGGGATGTATCCTCCTCTCATGGTTGAAATGAAGTTGTTTGTGCTTGTGTGTGCTTGTTGTGTGCTTGACGGCAGGAGTCAGATCCTGTCTTTTCAAAAGCCCGTCTTAATCAACTTAAACATCACCTAAAATCTCACAGAAACCCGCTCCCCTACAGATGGTTTCAAGGCGTCCCGCCAGGAGCTTCCAAGGCTCCGGTCGTATGGACCCAAATGCGGAAGGATCGCATGCTGAACGAAGGGAGCGCCCTAATGACCAAGAAGTGAATCAGGACGAAAATGGAGGAGAAAACATGGTTCCGCCGCCGCCACCACCTGCCGTAGACCTGGCGCAAGTATTGGCTAACCAGACCCTGTTGCTGGAAGCCATAGCCAATGCCATCACCCGCCCAAAGCCCCGTGTGCTGGGCATGAATGAGAAGCTGATAGAATTTCTCCGGACAAAGCCACCCACATTTGGTGGATCAGTGAATCCCTTGGATGCAGATGACTGGCTAAGGGCCATCCTAAGAGAACTAGAGCCATTCAACTGTGAGGATCGGGACAAGGTTCTGTTGGCCACTCACCAGCTCACTGGAACAGCCTTAGCCTGGTGGGAAAACTACTGTGCAGCGACCAAAGATCCCTCCACCATCACTTGGGATGAGTTTGTGGAAGAGTTTCGTCGCTACCACATCCCAGAAGCCACACTGAAGCGCAAGGCAGACGAGTTCCGTGAACTTCGCCAAGGCAACAAGTCCGTGGAGGAATACACATACCAGTTCATAGAGTTAGCCCGCTATGCCCCTGAAGAAGTGGACAAGGACTCGAAGAAGCAGGACATGTTCAAGAAGGGCTTGACTCCGGAACTGAGGACTCTGCTTACCCCTCAGATCTACCCTGATTTCAACACACTTATGAACATGGCCATCCTCACAGAAAGAGCCAAGGCAGAAGAGAAGAAAGAAAACAAGCGCAAGTTCATGGAGCACAAGGCTCAACAGCAGGAACGTTCCCAGAGGCAGAGAAGCTTCGGTCACCCCATACCCAGGTTCCATGCCCCCATGCAGTACAAAACCTAGTCACAAGCTATGAGCTCTCAGGGCCCCAGAACTCAGTTTAAATAGTACAACAACCAGAACACCATGAAGCCTCCACAAAACAATACAAGCCAGGTCACTGCCAACAACAGCAACACCCGAGTATGTTTCAACTGCCGTGAGACCGGACACTTCATTGCCAACTGCCCATACGCCAAAAAGCCAGCAACTTCAGCCTTCTCCAACTCAGTGAATGGGCCGAGACCGGTTGTATCTGGAGCCAACCGCGTGCCAGTTCGCAGCAACAACAACTTCGGCAATAACAACCAGCAGATGAGGCAGCCCCAACAGTCTTATGGACGAGCCCGCGTCAACCACATCAACGCACAGGAGGCTCAAGAAGCACAAGGCGTAGTGCTCGGTGAGTTCCTGGTCAGCTCAGTCTTGGCAACTATATTATTTGATTCAGGAGCATCACATTCGTTCATATCTTCAAGTTTTGTGGAAAAGCATAATATACCTACAGTACTACTAAAAGCACCCCTATTAACCCGAACACCCGGTGGTGACATCAAGTGTCAACTGGGTTGCTCCCGGGTGAGAATCATTTTAAGTGGGGTAGAGTTCCTAGCGGACCTGGTAGTACTGAAGTCCAGAGGGATAGATGTGATTCTTGGGATGGACTGGTGAGAGGCCGACAATCGATTGATTTAAACCTTACAAGGTAAACCTAAACACACGGTAGGATGTACTCACCAAGAGCCCACCAACCAGGCGGTTCCCGTCATTCCTCGGATTGGGATCAGATGTTACAGTCTTAAGTACAAGGCTTACTGGGCTACGCCACCAAGGTCACCCAGTCTCACGCATGTACTCAGGTGGCGAGCCCGGGGCCGCAACCCTAAGATTAGTAGCACAAAGTTCCCGCACCGCCTCATTTAGGTACTAGGCTTACCGTACCCATTTCCGACAAGTGTTTAGTACGTTCGAACACTTAACCTACGAAAGCCATTGGACCGGAGCCCACATCCCATGCTCTTACCACATGAGCAATCCATTTATAAAGATCTTATGATTCCAACATAAGAACCTATTCTCGCGAGTGACAAGTATCACTCGACTTGTAACGGTCCTATAGCATAGCAGCTACCGACCTATCATACTAGTAAAGACATAGGTACCTAAGGATCATGCATCTAGGGTTTCATATCAACTCCTGAACGTAAATGCACAAACATCCATAGATAGTTGCATAATTTACAAAAACAAATAGGTTAATGCACCGGGGCTTGCCTTCGTCAGCACAGTTAGCCTGTGAGTCCTCGGTGTCCTCGTTCACTTCCACGTACTGCAGCTCCGCGTCAGCTCCTCCTTCCTCGGCTTCCGGCACGAGCGAGTAGTTACCGTCGGGGAGTTCTACACGGCATGCATATGCAGAGTTATGGTGTGGAGTGAGAGATTAATTATTACCTCCAACTCTTGTTGGCCATATTCACCTTGACAAACATTTAAACAACATTTCTTTTCATTAAGGTCATTATATGTGAAGGTTTATTATTTCAAACTTTTAATAGTGAATGTGTACATATTTAAGCAAATAAGGCTATTTAATCACACAAAACAGCAAGGGTGTAATTATAACTCACAATTAAGCTAAACAACATTTCAAAAGGTCAACAAGGAAGTAAGGGTGATTTTTCCTAATTAGACCTAATAGGGAGCTTATATGGATTCCAAACTTTTAACTATGAAATAAATTATAAAAACAAAGAAAAAGAGCATTGCAGGTCCTAATTATCTAGACAAAGCCACTGGTCCAAGATTTATATGTAAAAGAGCCACAAATTTAATTATACCAAAAATAACATTTCCTAGCTACAAAAAATGTGAGAAAAGCATAAATAAATAAATAAATAAATAAAGCACTTCTGCAGCCCAACTCATTCCTACAACATCTCTGACCTAAAACAAGCCTAGGAAACCAGCATGCACATCAAAAACACATTTGAAAATTGAACTATGCATTTAAATATAAATCTAAGCATAAAACAAGATAATTACTTCTGGTAGAGATAAAATCATGGTAAATACAAGAAAGTTGAATCTAGGCATAACATGAGCATAGCCACAATTTGAGCACAAAAAATCTATTTACATTTTGCTACAAAAATCAATAAGGTAGAAATAGCATAAATGCAAAGTAAATCATATAAAAAGATCTGTTCAATAACTTTGTGCAAATTTTTGCTCAGAGCCTACAAATGATATAACTAGCAACATATCCAAAATTTAGCTCCATAACCTTTATAGATTTTGAACTACAGCAAAAAGTTGTCAAACTGAGTTTGAATTTTCATTCAAAATCTATAAGTCAAAAATATGGTCATGCTTTGTAGAAGTTGCAGGTCTAGTCTCACTGAACCCAACAAAATTGGTTTTGCATTTTTCTGAGTTTTCGACGAATTTCTAGGATTTTTCTAAGGCGCTGGATCTAGTTGCAAGAAAACTAAGTTATAGATCATCACAGATAGGTCCCTGGTTAACACCTATGCCCCTGGGAAATCACAACCGTGCCCTCCGGCGGCGGGGCGAGCTCGCCGGCGGCGAACGACGGCCGGAGCAGGTGAACAAGCGGCATGGCGCGTGCGATTGAGCTCACCCGGAGTCGATTGGTGGTGGTGGCGTGGCCGGAGATGACGCCGGTGAGCGGCGGCGGCGCGGTCGCGGCGGCGCGCCTGCCTCGGCGCGGATTCCGGTGAGGGGAGCGGCGGTGCAAGGCAACAAGCGGCCGTGGGAGCTCTACTGGCACCTAAGGGAGCGGCTCGAGGTGTTGACCGGCGGCGAAAGCTAGCGGAGGGGTGTGCTCACTGCGGCGGCAGCCATGGCGGGGCGGTGGAGGTCGTGCGCACGCGAGGGCGGTCGGGACTCCTTTTTATAGATGACGGGCGCGTGCAACGGGCCGACGCCTTCGCCTTGAAGGCATGCGGGCGGAAGAACAAGGCCCGGGGGTGGCGGAGCCGTGCTGGCTGCCGGCCGGCCGACCGAGGCGCGGCGGGGCTCTGCGGCGGCGCGCCAGCTGCATCCACGCGTCGGAGAACATTCCCCCGCTTGCGAGACGGTCGGGGGCGGGGGCGCGTGATGATGCGGTCCCCGTCCTCGCCGCACTGTGGCCGGTGGGGACCCGGTCATCGAGGGAGGCGGCGGTACGCCGGCCTGCCGCGTGGCGGGGCGAGCACGACGCGCTCGGCGCGGGAGCGCGGCCCAGAGTGCCGGCTGCCGGTTCAAAATTGAACTACCCACTTTGACCGAGCCAAAATCCACATTTTTGAATACAACTTCAATTTCTCCAAAAAGCAAACCTGTAAAGGAGCTATAGGAGAGCAACTTTTGTGCAGGTCGACCTATGCTTTGAGCACTGATTGGAGCATGAACTGCTGGCGAAGTTGCTGATTTATATGGCGCCGAGGAACAGTGAAAAGAAGTTTGACTTGAGTTTTTGAGCTATTTTTCCTCCGAATTTCAAATGCCACCTTAAAGATGAAATGTGTCCCTCACAATTCTACACAACTTTTATATTGGCAGAATTTTGAGTGTTTAGACAAAAATTGGAGAACGTGGCCAAAGTTCTAGGGTAGGGTATTGACATCAAGGGGTTTGGCCACCTTAGCTAGGGTTTTGACCAAGGTAGCTAGTGTTGACTTGTCTAAGGTGTTCATGGGTGAGTGTTAGTGAGGTTTTCGAGGTGATGACCCAGGTTGACCATGATTTGACCACAGTCAGCAGGTTTGACCAGCAGTTAGGGTTAATTAAAAACCTGAGACGTCACCGTTAGTTAACCCACTTTAAAGATAGAGATTTACTCCTTGTCAGTCAGTTGAGAATTTGATTATCCTTCAATCGACGAGGCTGGGGGTTGGGCGACGGGCGGGAGGTGGGGGGGGGGGGGGGAGTGGCCGGCGGCGAGGTCGCCGCCGGCGGGGGGGGGGGGTTGAGGCCGGCGTGGTGGTTAGGGTTCCGGGGTTTCTGGGGTTCAGGGACTCCATGTTCGCCGGCCTTAGAGAAGAAGGTTCGGGGGGGAAGGAATCGACCAGCGGTGGGCGGCCGGCAAGGCGGCGGAACGCCGCCGGCCGGGGTGGTGGTTGCCGGCGGTTGGGCCTGGTCCAGGGCGGGGGCGTCACCATCAGAGAGGTTAGGGGAGAGTGGGGAGGATGGGGATTCAAAGTTACCAGTGTCTTGCAAGCCTAGAGGGAGCTCCGGGAGGCTCGCCGGCCGGCGGTGGAGGCGGGGGAGCGGAGGCGGCGACGGCGCCGTCGGAGCCGGGCGGCGGTGGCGGCGGGGGCATCTGGCCCCGACGGATTAGCGTCGGGACGTGGAGGACGGCGGCGGCGGCGGAGGCCGCCGGAGCCGGGGGAGGAGGTGGCAGCGGGGGCGGCGTGCCCTGCCTGCGTCGGGCATCGGTTGGGGCAGCTACACGTCGGAGAAGAAAGGATGAGGAAGAAAGAGAAAGGAAAGAGGGGGCCGCATGGGCTGTTGGATCAAGATCCAACGGCTGTCCACGTTGATTGATAGAAAAGCAAAAAATCAACCGGTTGTTAAGGAGGCAGATTCTTAAAGATAATGTTAGTTTTCGACAAGATTCGTTGATCAAGATTAATAATTTTGTATACTATTTATAAATCTTCACCCGTGATATATATAGATAGTATATATAAGTAGTATAGTTAGTATAAGAATATCACAGTAATAGAACACATAAATGTCATGACTATAATAATTTTTTACACTAGCATAAAGTCTACAAGATCAGTTCATGTGAATCCGACTTTTTAATAATTACGAAATTACCTATAATAATAATAGATGATTAAATCTTCTGTATACTATATAGAACTAATTAAGTAGTTCCATGAGCATCAATACTCCTTCCATTGAAAATTATAGTTTTTTTTTGTTTTTCAACATCAAAACGACATATAATTTGGAATTGGAGGGGAGAAATCGATACCTTGGACGTGCTGCCGTCACCCCAGCTGACCTGGACATGTCCGTCGTGGCAAAGATCAATAACATACCCGACCCATGACAAATCTGCACTAGCGCCGGCGGTGGGGGCAGCAACTCTCTTACCATGTTGCGCCGCTGCACCACCGTCACTGCCGGCGGCTGATTCCGGCGACGACGGCAGGCGTACGACGAAATTTCCGTAGAAAATACTGCATTCTGCCACGAGACCGAGATAGTATGCGCTCACGGTTTCCTCGCACTCGACCTCCGGCTCCTCGCCCGGCGACGATGGCTTGAGCCATGACACGCGCACGGTGTGGTCGTCGCAATCGGCGCTCCTGACGACGCCGACGCGCACCTCGCCGCCGCCGCCGCCGTCGTCGTCACGCAAATCAACACGGGCAACAACACGCTCTCCCGGGAAGAAGTCGTAGTCGCCGAGCGCCACGTCGGGCTCCAGCGCCGCCGAGGGCACGCCGCGACGCCGCGTGCCGTCCTGCCACAGCACGTCCACGGTGGTGCGGGCGTCGGCGACGCACAAGGACCGCTGAAAATCCTCGTGCTCCCGGTCACCACGACGATGGGGGTTAGGGTTTCGGAAGAAGCAGTGGTCGGCGACGCCCAAGTCGGCCTCGGAGAAGACGAAGGTCAGGCTGCCGTACAACTGGCAAGACGGCGGCGCGGACACCCTGACGAGGCGGCGGTCGGCCCCTAGCTTCGCCGACGCGACCCAGTAGACGAAAGTGCCTGCAATTGTCACCTTGCAGACGGTGCCCTCGACGCGGCTAGAGTTCCAGCACCCGTTAAGCCATTGGCAGGTCTCGAAGATGGACGGCTGATCGCCGGCGGCAATGACGACGCGCTGCCCAGGATAGTAGGGGCTGTTCACGGCAGGGATGTATCCGTGGTCATCCCCTTGCTTGTCTCGTAGCTTGCTCGAGGAGCCCGGGTCGAGCGTGCAGACGGCGCCGTCGTCGAACAGAACGTCGACGTTGAGGAACACCCTGACGACCACGCCGAGCCAGGGCCCGGACACGACGAGGTCCCCGTAGCAGAGCTCCCTGACGCGCCGCAGCTCTCCCGGCGACACGCTCCTGGCGACCACCGCCGGCGGCTCGCCTTCTTCTTCCCCTCCGGCGTCGCCGCCGCCGTTTAGCTGGATAAGGTCGAGCTCCGCGGCGATGTCCGTGACGATCCCGACCTGGCCGCCGGGGTCCGACAGCAGCGCGACTGCCTTTCCCCGGCAGAGCAGGCTGCCCCGGTCGACAACGGTGAGGTCACGGAGCTCCCGGGTCACGACTGTGCCGTCGGCGCACAGCACCTGCGCCAGTTGTTCGCCGGGCTTGAGAAACGCGATCCCGCGGTCACCATGCGCGCCGGTTGGATTGAACTTCACAAGGTCCTGGTTGTAAATAGTTAGTACTTGACGCGCCGGCGTGGCGGCCTCGCCGTCGTCCATTGTTCCTTTTGCTTCTCGATCGTCGATCGATGCAACTTTGAACTTTGGATGTTTCTTGTCATCCACCATGTAGTAGATGTAGTAGTACGGACGGTGCGCGTGTACAACTCGGTAAACAACATGGCCAAATATGCGTGAACGAAAAGGACAAGGCCACTATATGACAATATGTTGGAAGTATAAGTTGTTACGATCTGCAATTGAGATGAACTTGTTTCTCATGTTTTCGCCTATGTGAGAGAACAGGACTAGCAATCCGTAATCAATGGTAAGGACAACATTATTCACTCTATCATCCAACATCTTCAAATTCACGCGAGTAACAATTTGAAGATCACTTGTTGCATTCACCAGTTGGGCTCTTGCGATCGTTTCAGGGCACGTACAAAGGGCGTCTGCAAGCCGTCTACAAGCCGGTAATTTTGCAAAAGCACCCTCACCTCGGCCAGGCGACGAGGCCGCCGTCGTCTCGCGAAAGGACGGAAGAGGCTCGTGCTCCCAGGCCTTATCGTCAGCCTCAGCACCGTTGCACGATCAGTCGACGGCAAAGGTGGATCTCGTATTCCTGTGCGGCACCAGAGCTTTGGCCCCAAGAATCGATGTATCCGCGTGAGGGAGCAACGGCCGGACGACGGCAAGCTGGCGAGGGAGCAACGACGGGGCGACGACGGGCGCGCGGGGGAGCAGCAGCCGGCCGACGAGAGGACGCTGCACCTCGACCCCGCTGCGGCCCACCACCGCCGACCGGCCTTAAGAGAGGGAGGGAGAGAGAGCCGGTGGAGAGGGGGTGCTGCAGATCCAGTGAACTATCATGCAGCTCTCATGGGGGAGGTCGCCCACCCATATGCCGCGGCCGTCGCGCGTGCGGGAAGCTCGCCCGCCCTCGCCGCGGTCGTCGCAAGCGCCGCTGCGGGCTGATCTGCCTTGGCCGCCTGGAGCCCCGCTGCAGGCGCTACAGGTCCCGGCATCTCGCTGCAAGAAGATGGTGTCTTTTTTTTTACGCGAGGTACAGAGCATAGGAGGTCGAGTGGTTGGGAGAGGATAAGAACGAACAAGATACAGGAGACATGTACGAGACAGAGATGACTGAATCACGTGAGGCCAAGTGCATTTACAAAATTGACCCTTACCATTTTGCATTAGACATTAGAATACTTTCTAAACACTGTTTTCGAAAGAAAATCCTCTAGATAATAAGGATATAAACAACATAGAAATAATATTTCAATCATTTGATATGATTGTGTTCTCTCTTGTAACTACAAAAATAGCTACAACCTTCCAATGCATAATAGATCCTTGTGCCAAGAGATTTATTGAATATCATGTAGACACCTAAATAGACAACACGTTGTATAAGTTGTCTGTTTAGTTGTCTATATGTGTCAAATAGACAGTAGTTGTCTACACTGTTGTACATACCCTCAGGTGTGGTACGGTGGTGGGCAGATGGGATTGCAAGCAGGGCAGTTTGCCCGGCATCGGGCTAGTGTGCGGAAACATCTTGGCTGATTTGACCTTTGGTTCACGCAGCAAAAGCAGAGTCCATCTGGGGGACAATTATCTGGTATCCTGCAAAATATCAACACAAACTTACGCTCGCTCGAGGTGGAATTCCCTTCGCTAGCATTAGTTTTTGTGTTGGCCATAAGCAGGTTATTACTCCTCGGGTAGCTTCTTCTTGCAGCTGCTACGGCGGCCTTGGGTCGTTCCTGGGAATGACCTATTGAATCATAATGTTTTTGTGTTCAGCATTGCAAGAACATTATGTACAAATTAAATTCATGTACTGAGAAGTTGGGTAGGTTTTTTTTTTAACAGACGGTAAGAGCTTTGCCGAATTTTTATTAGAAGAGGATAAAAAAGATACGAACAAACGCCAACAAAAAGAGAAAAACAAACAAACAGAAAAACAACTAGAAGGGTAGGGTTGTTAAAAGTTTATGCATACTTACATTGAGCAGGCACTGCAAAACATCCAAGAAGGAACACGACGAACAAGATGGTCATCACGTATAACTGGCTGCTGTCAATGTTGCAACCCCGCCTCATGATGTTGAATCTCAATTTTCACCTTCGTCGCTATCTATGAATTTTGTGATCCCTATGTTGGATGTAACTTGTAAGCAAATTCGCCTCCTACCTCGATATATAGCTAGGGAGGTCATAGTAGTATAGTACTCTGGCATTATGTGGTTTTCTATATTATTTATTCTTGAATACTTAATATTGTATTTATTAAGAACAAATTAGAACGTACGTACGTAGTAGAGGCTATCACTGCTACTTAATGTGGTCAATGTGGAAGGAGTTATTATTATATAAAAGTCAAATGACAAATCACTGCACTAATGGGGTGAATGTGGAAGGAGTTATTACATAACACGTCAAATTTGCTTGAGAATTTTTTTTCTATGATAGCCGGAATACAAAATGTGCTGTCAAATCTGTTAGTTAAATGACTTTAAAATCCATAGAAAGTTTTTTTTTTGCATATAGAGTACAAGTTTACTTGGAGATATCAAACTATAGGTGGCTTATGAGAGGGGGTTTAATACAATAATTTTACCATTTTTTAAATAATGTGGCCAATAATTCAAAATTTCAATATATACTCCAAGTAAACTGATACTGCACCTCAATTTCACGATAATTTCCATGGTGACGCGTTACATCATTTAACTTAGAAGATTAACAAAACAATGTAAGGTGCGCACACAAATGTTGCTCTTATACCGATGGAGTTGGACAAATGAATCCATGGCTTTGCAGTATCCCACCTTGAAGAAAAGTCATGCATTAGCTGAAACGAGGATTACAAATTTCAGTGAAGTTTCGCTAAAATATTATGAATTCCGGATCGGAGGTGGTCGAATAATTTACTATTACACTAATGCATAGTATACTTTATTGTAAATATAGTACTCTAGACTCGTATTGCATAATCTTCGGTTTAATATAATTGTGCAGCTATAAATCATACTAAGCCATTTGTTTAGATAAAAAAAGTTCAAAAATCTTATGATATAGTGAGACTAATATTTTTTGATGAAGTTTCACTCAAACTTCACGATAATTTCCATGGTGAAAGAAAAAACGAAAACGAAATTGTAAAAGCATCTACAAAAGTCTATGTAAAACAATTTGGTTAGCTAAAAATAGCAAAGTTGAGATTAAAAAAATCAATAGTCTCTTCAAAATCCTTCCCTCGGTATCTCTCTCAGTATTCAGCCTCCTCCGCTAGCTATCTTTCGCGAGGCTCCCCCGTTCCCCATCCCCTTCCTGTGCGCGCTTTGTCCTCCACATGTGCGCCCAACGGCATCAGGGGCTCAGGGTGTTGCTCGCCCGCAGTGCTAAGGTGCAAGGACACGGCGGCGCGTACGACCACTAGGAGGAGGAAGGGAGAAGCAGCAGGCACGGCTCACCCCGAGCGTCAAGAGGAAGCGTCGTCTTCAGGCTCCAGCTCTGGCGCCGAGCTATATCGCCACCGAGCCTGCCCGCCCTGTGTGTCAAGTGGAAGTGTCGCCTCCAAGTTCCAACTCCGGTGTTGAGCCATCGCCGACGGACCCGGATCAGCCCCTGCGCGGTTCGTGGCTTGTCCTACTCCTGCAGCGGTGCACGGGGTTGCTGGACCGGGTGGTGAGGCTGCCAGATTCAGGGGCACATTGCTGCTGGGATTTAGTGCACTAGATTCTGGGAGTCACCAGGAGGAGGAGGAGCGGATGAGCGCCAGGGAAAGGGGGAGGACCTCGAGCGGCGAAGGAGCGCCGGGTGAGGAGGAGCTCGGACGGCGCTGTTGACGGCTAATAAGTACCACTTTTAGCCCTTAATATTCTCACATAAATGGAGGCATATGTATTATTTACTTGCATTTTGGTTTGAATAATGTAGTTCCACTTGTCCTTCAAGATTATTTGTATGTAGGTGAAATACCTCTTAGAAGAGATGGAAACCCACCTTCTATGGAGAAACCATGCCAACTCAGCTGAGGAGGTGGCTGCCACCAAGGGAAACATGTCACTCCACGTCATCGATCCAAGAGAGGCACTCACCGACGAATCAGAGGACGCCACATGGACTTCACATGGATCAAGGGGCCCACCTCGGATACCAAATCAAGCCATGCACCGGGGGTGGATCAGAGGGCCCACAGGGCAGCCAACCAGAGGAAGCACACCAGGTGGGGCCACCCTAGAGGGCCGGCCGACCCTAGGATCGGCCGAACCAACCTAGGGGGTGCCCATCTGGTCCCTCCGCGTGGCAGCTGCTCATTGGTCACTTGCTGCATCCCGGGGTGTTTTGGAGCACTTTAAGCCTCCGAGCAAGCCTGGTCCTTGCCTATAAATAGAAGGGGAGGGGCTCCCATTTCCCACACACCACTCTCTCATTCTCCTCTCACTTTTAGTTTCCAAGGTTAGGGGGTAGGCTAGAGTAGCTCTTTTTTAGGTTCTAAGTCTTCTTTGGAGTCTAGGTATGAGTTCTCTTTTATCTTTATTTCATTGTATGACTTTGATCTACTTCAGTTATTCAGCTATTTCATATAAAGTCATGGTAGATCATATGATTGATATGTTCTTGAGTTCATCCTTTGTTCATCATTTAGAGGCTTGTGTTCTTCATGAACACTACCTTTTGATCCACTTGAAGGGTGATAAACTCATTCCTTATGTGTTTGTTCATAAGTTAGAGGCTCGTGTTCTTCACGAACACGACCATTTGATCTTATTGACTAGACATAAGAGAGTTCGTATCCGTTCGTATGTCTAGCCTTAGTTGATCTTATTAGATGGCATGAGAGTGTTGCATGAGGTTTGTGTTCAAGCTACGGTACTCGGTCTAAGTTGACCAGTCTTCTGGTGGCTCTCACCCTGGGTCACAATAGCCCGGGCCGGGTGAAGTCTAGCAGCAACGCAGGCATGGTGCCTGGGTTGTCTGGCTACGTTAGTTATGAGCATACCCCCCGTAACGATAGAGGTAGGTCCGCAGTGGTGACAGTTGTTAGATCCTTTGCAACCCTGCGCGCTGGGGTACCTGCTGTAGGAGTCTAAAGTCTAGTTTCGCAGAGTGCTGGTCATCGCGGGCTAGCTCCCCATTTGTACCTGGGTGCTGCACCTTACCCTCTCATGCAATACTCATGCCTATCTCATGTATCTTCTAGCTTTGTATGTTTAGTACATTAGAATCTAGAGCTAACTCGTATGTTCCCCCTAAACCGTAGTGTGCTAAAGTAGAGGTAGATTTGAGTGTGTGTGTCACACTACCCTTTATATCTTTTATCTTACCCCTGCCTTTGAGTTTGTTGTTTCCTATATCTATCTCTTAGTTTACATTCAGAGCAAAAGCATAAGTCTAAGATATCCGCTATTGCCTTCCACGGATACGATACCCTTGGAATATCCTCCTTCCTTGGGGAAATGCTACAATGGTTTATCTGTGCGCTTGCGGATTCGTTCATGATCGTTTAGATTAACCTTTGGCAAGTCTTGATGATCACGCTAACCCGGCGTCGTTAGTTGTGACATTAAGAGGTGCCTACAAGGCGTTTCTTGGTGTTGTCACTAAGGATGGATTCCAGATCTGTTCTAAAAGTGACGACGCTACGAAATGCCAACAGGCGCCACGAGCAGGATCGCAAGAGGTAACAGGGGAGAGAGAGAGAGAGGAGGGGAAGTATGACACGTGAGGTCCACTGAATTGTAACATATGGAGAGTCCAATTTTAAAAAGTTTGTTGGTTTATCTTCCAATTTATTAAGTTATTAGAGCCTCTCCAAGTGCTCTTGTTTATATGAGTAGCTAAAATTCTAATTTAACTATTATTTAAAATGAAATATTTAGCAAAAAGATGATGAAATCCAACAGTTCCTCTAAAAAGAAAACAAGATAACTAGTGCGAGAGATCTTCTATTTTTGGCTAGCTAGGGGGGAGGAAATAGAAAAAAGGATAGCTAGCTGAGTAAAATACAGAGTCTGTTGGATCCGAGTTTTGATAAAGTTTTCTTTTTTTTTACGGTCTCTTATTTTTAAAATTAATGTATTATTATTAGTCTTTTAGAGATCTGCTTGTTAGACTATCTCTAGTAGTTGCCCGACACGCATCTACAAAACGGATGGATATGCAGCAGGAGAGAGGAGCATCCCCTACTGCAAAAGAGGAGGGACTCTAGCAGTCTTCCCCGTTCCCTCCGCGCAACGACCGGTAGTTGTGCTCCCGCGAGTGTTGGGAGAGAAGGGAGGTAACTGTCGGAGAAGGCCGTGCCAGAGGCCGCCGCCGTGCACGAAGCCGGAGGAAGCTGCCTTGCGCCGGCAACCAGAGGAGGGCGGCGGAGATGGAGTAGGGAAGGGGTCGCCGTCGGGGGAAGGGACCGTTGACGAGGGCCTAGATTAGGGCCCCCTAAGCGATAAGATAATCACCCTTGAGATGGAGTCTTCTGACACCATTAACAGCGTCAAGGCTAAGATCCAGGACAGGGAGGCATGCAGATCTTCGTCAAGACCCTCATCGACAAGACTTCCTCGTCTCCGAGTACTCTCCGCCTCGCACGAGTACTCTCCACCTCGCACGAGTGCTTTCCGCCTCGCCTCCGACTACTCGTTCGCACGAGTAGTTTCCGTCTCCGACTAGGGCGGGCCCACATGTGGAGGTCGAAGCGCGGGATCAGGGGCCCCACACGAACATGGCGCTGCCCTGACGCTCGAACCCCCCTCCCCCCCGCGACAACACGCAAGGCTCCAGTCCTCCACACCATGCAAACAGCCCCAGCTGGCGGGACGCGAGGGCGGCTTATTCTGACAGAAGCCGTAATGCCGCACTGTACACCCGCGCGGCCTCCAACACGCCGTCCCGTCCAACCCCTGCCGCACGCCACCCCGTCAGAGCAGGTACTCAATTACCATCTACGGGCGGCGCCTACCTACACTTAGGCCATAACGTGGCGGGCCTAATCAACGCTCAAGGGAGCTGAGTCATCTAAGGAGGAACTCGGAGAATGCGCCAAGTACTCGAAATGTACAGTGCCGCCTGCACACGCGGCAGCCACCAACGTCACTACAGCTCAGCGCCCTTCAATGCCTCCTGACGGACATCGACATGGGAAAAGACCTCCCAATACCGTAGCACTGTAGCACATTTTTGTATTCCCTCTTTGCCCCTCACCCTTGCGTTTATAAAAGGGGAGGAGTGCAACCGTTTGAGGGGTTGTTCGATCAACTAGTTTGTAACCCCTACTACAGACATCCCCGACATAAGAACACGACCACTCGGAACTGGACGTAGGGTATTACTCTTCGGAGGCCCGAACCAGTATAAACCCTCGTATCTCCTGTGCCAACCATCCGAGTCCGACACACAATCCGATACAAATTTACTGTCGGCGGTAGAGAACCCCGACAACCGTCCTCCCATCCGGCCCTCCCTTCGCCATGGTGCTCGCCGGCAGAGGAGCAGTGTGGGGATGGAGGCGGTCGCCGGGGACGGAGGAACAGCGGGCCACCGCCGCGAACTCCAGCTCGCCAGGTGCTCCATCGAATCGAATCGATTCGAATCAAATCCAGGCTAGGCCGCGCCGCGGCGAGGGGATTCAACTCTAGTAGCTCGCGCCGGACGAGCGGGAGAAGGAGAGGGAGGGCGGAGGCCCTGCTCGCCGGGGAAGAAAGCGGCACGACCAGGGAAGGCCGGCCCTGCTCGCCGAGGAAGAAGGCGGCGCGCCCTAGCCTCGTCGTCCCCGCCCCAACCACGACCTCCTCGTCGTCCCCGCGGCGGCCTCCTTGCAGCCGACAGCCTACGCGTCCTCCACCTCCGCCGCCAGCTCTCGGCGAGGAGGAGCGCGCCACCTCCAGCTCTGCCCCCGTCCCCACCTCCAGTCCGGCGAGATCCGCCCTCCAGGCCGCTCGAGCAGCTCGCGTCGCAGCGGGGGAGGGAGAGGGAGGGGGAGGGCGGGCGGAGGTGCTCGAGGCGGAGATGCAGCGGGCGGTTTTAATTTTCTTTTGGACAACTGCAGGTGACGGTTGGTGGGGAGAGGAGATGCAGCACGATGCAGATACCCTAAGGATGGCTGGTGACTATATATCGCATCTGCGATGGATAACAATCCATCGCAAACACGTGGTTGGACGCCGTGGCACGGGGGTGGGGGCTGCGCACGTGGGGGGCGTAGATAGTTGGGTTGTTTTTTTATTTTCTTTTTTATGTTTCTTTTTGTTTTTTCTTTTATTCTTTTTATTTTTTTACTTTCTATTTTCTTTTTTATTTTCATGTTTCTTTTTATTTCTACTTTTTTGTTTCTTTTTGTTATTTTATTTTTTTTATTCTTTTTACTTCCTTTTTTCTTTTTCTTTTTATTTTCTTGTTTCTTTTTATATTTCTTCTTTCCTTATTTTTTATTATTCATATTTTCTATCTTATTTTTTTGTTTCCATTTTCATCTTTCTTATTTTTTATATTCTTTTATATTTTATATTTTTGTTTGTTTTATTTTTCTAATTTTTTCCTTTAATTCTTATTTTTATTTTCTTTTCTATTTATTTATCTTTCTTGTTTCTCTTTTATTTCTTCTTTTCTTATTTCAATTTTTTGTTTTCTAATTTATTTTTTTGTTTTTATTTTCATCTTTTTGATTTTTTCTTTCTTTTCTTTTTAAATTTATTTATTTATGATTTTTATACATTTATGTTCCGTCTTATTGAATATAAAATTCATTGTTATATTTTTATTTTTCTGTTTGGTCCATATGAATTTTTGTTCAGCCATAGTAAATTTTTTTTGATGAGCAATGAATTTGGAACTTAGGAAAAATGTGGGGAAAAATCTAAATTTTACATAGAAAAACACTAAAATTATCAAATGGATTCGAAAGAACAGAAAAATTTTACATTGAACAACTTATATTGTCTATTGAGTATAGAAAAAAAAATTGAATTCAAATTCAAATTCGATCGTCGCTTTTCATTCAAACCTAACCATCTACTTCTCAACTCTCTTAAACTTCTTCGGAGATGTTTCGATTTGTAAGCATCGTACATGACAAAATGTTCAAAACTTGTTCAAATTTTTAGTACAGCCTCCACGTATGATATCATGAGCTCTTGACGAATCTTATAATTTTCAGACTTCATTTGCATTTTTTAGAATTTTTAAATCATTTGGACACACGATCATTATCGTGTTTCCTAGTCAAGGGGTTCAAAATTTCTTTTGATTTCATAGAAGAGGTCTTAAATTTGGCTAAATAACATGAATATTATTTTTTCAATCATTTTATTCTATTATTTGAATCACTTGTAGTTCAAATTTGGCCTTTTGAAAAAATTGCTTGAAATGAAACTAATTAGTTAAATATAGCAAATTAATACAAAAATCTACCAAATTTTACCATGAAGTATCACATGTTGTATGTATAGAGTAGAAAAAATTTCAAATTGAAGAGAATTTGTTTTGAGGGACTATTGGATTTGGGGCTTAGGAGGAGATATATATGAAAAAAAAACTTTGTCGTGCGCTACACAAAAAACGCACGGCAAAGGCACTTCGCCTCCAGTTGCTTCCTACCGTACGGTGGGAGAAAAATGTTTGCCGTGCGCCAAGAAATAAAACGCACGACAAAGATTCTTTGCCGTGCGTTTTTCCGGCGCACGGCAAAGATTCTTTGCCGTGCGCCCGATAGAAAGCGCACGACAAAGATCTAAACGCACGGCAAACGTCGGTTTTCCCGTAGTGATAGGTAGGAGGTGATATAGACTTTCACAATTTATTGTTACACTAATGCATGGTACTATGGACTCATATTTTCTATTGTTTGTGTTGCATAGTACTATGAACTCATATTTTCTATTGTTTGTGTTGCATAGTACTCTTATTTTTAAATTCTTGTTTATTGTAAATATAGTACTATGGACTCATATTTTCTATTGTTTGTGTTGCATATTGTTCAGTTTAATAATTGTGCAGCCATAAATCATACCAAGTCATTTGTTTAGATAAAAATATTCAAAAATCTTATAATTTGGTGAAACTCATTTTTTTATGAAATTTCACTGAAAATGCAAATTTGCACGGTGAAAAAAAACGAAAACGAAATTGTAAACTCTGGCCGCAACATATCTGCTTCCGCGCTTCCCACAGAAAATCCCGTGCAAACAGAATCGAGTCTGTTACCATGGTGAGCCTTCGCTCAGGCGGCTCGTTTCCGAAGCGAGAAGAGCCGGCGTTGGCGGCGGAGGCGGCGCCGCCGTCTCGGAGGGTCGTCTTGCCGGCCCGCGGGAAGAAGCCAACCGGCCGCAGCGCTTCGGCAAGCGCTAGCGTCAAGAAGGAGGAGAAGGGCCCCTCCGATCCGCCGGCGTCGGGGTCGCGGAAGCGGCCGGCGAGTGCGGCATCATCGTCGGCGGCGGTAGAGGACACCGACGCCCTCGACTGCGGCGTGTGCTTCCTCCCGCTCAAGCCCCCCATCTTCCAGGTAAACCCTAAACCCTACCCTGCTCAATCGAATTCGAAGCCCACAGTCGCCGCAGTGCATTGCAACCAAACCAAAGATTATCATGACTTCTGAGTACCATCTCGCCTTATTACAAATGAGTATGTAATTTCTCGAGTATTTGGGATCTGTGCACCATAGAGACCTTATTACCCAATACCCACACTGGATGTAACACGCTGGATTAAAACATTTATTAATTTGGTCGAACCATCTGTCAAATGCATTCCCCTGACTTTGAACCCCAAAGATGCATTCACTTTAGCGATCACTAGCCCACTACGTGCATCATTCCAAACACTGCTGAATGGCAGGGTTGCTTTTGGATGAAATTGTTGTTATGGTAGCCGCGATACCAACTGAGGGTAAACCCTTCATTTTTACCACATTGCAATACACAATCATCCCATCTGCTGCACCAACCGAGTGTGCAGTGTGCACAAAGTCATGATCTGCCTACTTTTGGAAAAAAAAGGTACCGTTAAGGCCCTCCACAGCGTATGATTTGAGTGATGCCAAAAGAAGTGAGAGAGTATATAAGCTTCACTTTGCACGCTGTAACTAGCGATGCCAGAATCAGCAAAATTGGGAGCGGCGCAAGTAGATGCGCTGATGCCCGGTCGTTGCTGCCGGTTAGAATATTGTTTTTCATCCAGACTGTGTGCATGTGATGGAGAGAGCAGCTGCTTTTGCAGTTTTTTTTATTTACCGCATGGGTCCCACAAGTGATGCCCCTGTTGTGGAGTTTGGAGCAGATGCTCGTTTCGTCAGAGTAGAGCTAGTTTTATTTTTTTCTGGCATCGCAACGCTGTGGAAGGCCTAAGTATAGTCCAGTGCATATGCCAAAAAATTGCCTGCACCTTCTCAAACTAAAATCCAGCCAGTGCATTTCTTTCATTAGTTTCATTACATCAGTCTAAAAACATATGATGAGTGAGCACTCGAAAGACAGTTAATGGAAAGAAAATGTATACCGAACGGCGTATGACTAATTTAGCTATTTGGCAATCAAAGAACTTTGTGGATTCTAGAGCTGACTATCCTTGTTAAACCAGTATCATTTGATTCATCTTGATAATGCACCATAAAATCGATCTGATCTTATACAGCAGCAGAGGCAGGTCCTGGACGGCCGTGCTGCAGCCCTTGTTACTGGACTAGAAAAACCATCGGGGCTGCCTTTCCCCTTGAGAGAATTTAGAGACATTAAAAGATTGAAGGCTCATCCCTGAATATGCCCTTATCTCTTATTACCTTGAGATCCATATCCCAGGACATAGCCAATGCCAAGTGACAATTCAATCGATAATGCAAATACTATAGCAGTATAACCCACCTGATTTCACTGTAAAAGAAAACATTTAACATTTTTCTCTTTGGATGCACTTGGCACAGAAATTCATCCCCACTCTATTGCCTCAGATACTACAAGTTGAGAACATGACAGTCGAAGTTTCGTAGCATGGATTTAACTACAGAGATATATATCAATCATAGCTATCTGAAGCAAATTTCATTACATTTAACTTTATCTTTGAAGAAAATTTGTGTAGATCATTTGTTTAATTTTTTTCATGGTGCTTCTTAATGGTGATGATCCGTTCCTTTCAGTGCGACGTGGGGCATGTGGTGTGCTCGACCTGCCGCGACAAGCTCAAAGCCACCGGCAAGTGCCATGTGTGCAGAGGCTCCACCGGTGGCTTCCGCCGGTGCCATGCCATGGAGCGCCTGCTGGAATCCGTCCGTGTCCCTTGCCCGCACGCAGTCTATGGCTGCACCGCCAGGCCAGCCTACTACGACCTGGATGCTCACAGCAAGTTGTGCCCGCACTCCCAGTGCCGCTGTCCAGGTGAGGCCTGCGGCTTCACCAGCTCGATCGACGCTCTCCCGGACCACTTCACCAGCGTGCACAGCTGGCCCCGCCCCACCAAGGTCAGCATCGAAAGTGACTACCAGACAATCAGGTTGCTAAGGGCCTGTTCTTTTGTGTGAAAAGGAATAGTGAAGTTGTAAATGAATAGTACTAGAATAGTGTTTCTTGTGAGAGAAGATGTGATGGATGTGATAGGTAAATAGTGCTTTTCACTGTTTATTTGTGACGAAAAGAACAAGCCCTAAGTTTCTCCTCACCGCGGCATGACCAGTTCGTCGACACGTATCACCAGATCTCCACGTTCAGGGTGGTATCCACTGATCTCTCCAACGGGCTGCCTAGCCCGGATGGCTACTCCCAGTTTGTGTTGCTGAATTCGGTTCTTGGTGGAGACAATTTCTGGGATACTGCTATAGAGGTTAGGGCCCAAATCAAAATCAAGTAGATCGATATCCTCGTGAAGATCTATGTCCGTCTTAGTTACTTAATTGTGTGCTGAATCAGAATTGTTTGAACATGATGTTTCTCTATGCCACCGTGCAGGCAGTCACCACTACTGATACATTCAACTGTAAGGACATGTCAGCAACATCTATGTTTATTAATGTTGACCCTGCATACGTTTTTTCACGTCAAATGAGAAATTACTTACATGGTGAATTCTTCTCCCTAGTTGTGTAGTGGAAGGAAATGACGTTAGCAACGAAATACTTGTTAATGGTGGGAACCTAAAAAAATTGCTTGAATTTTTTTTCTATTATAGCCGGAATATAAAGAGGTTTTTACCACATGGAGTACACATGTTGTATGTGAAGAGTGGAAAAAGTTTTGAAATCCAATACCAATTTGAACGTCACTCTGCCTGCAAATCTAACCGCGTCCTTCTTTACTCTATGAAACTTATTCGAAGATGTTTCGATTTCTAAGCATCGTTCGTGACAAAATGTGTGAAACTCACTCAATTTTCTACCACAGTCTCCATGTATGATATCATGAGATATTGAGTATTGAAAAATATCATAATTTTCAGACTTCATTTTCATTTTTTAGAATTTTAAATCATTTAGACAATTAATGGACAAGATGTTCCCTAGACATGATGTTCGAAATTTCTTTTCATTTGATGGATATGGTCTCAAATTGGGCTAAATGACATGAATATTATTTTTTACTCATTTTATTCTATTATTTGGATCACTTGCGGTTCAAATTTGACTTGATTCAAAAATTGCTCAAAATGTAATTAATTAGTTAAATATAGAAAACAAATAAAAATGTACCAAATTTTGACATGGAGTAGCATATGTTGTATGTGGAGAGTAGAAAAAAAATTAGGATATATAAGATAAATATAGCTATGACTTGCTTCACAAGTGTCCTATCTATATTCAATCGAAAAAAGAAAACACATATTTAAATTGAAAGTTTTAAAAAAGTTTCTTACTAAAAGTTGTAGATCTTTTCGAGATATATAATTTTGATTTGAAGTTTTTGTTATCCGAAATCGTATGAAATGTTATGAAAACATTTTGAGTGAGAAGAGAAAACAAATCTTATTACTTTGCCGCCGGTCAAAGAAAAAATCACGACAAAATCTTGATTTTGCTGTCGGCCAAAAACACACACAACAAAATAAGCTTTTGTCGTGTGTCCTAACAAAAAAACGACGAATACCTATTTTGTCGAGTGTTTAATTTTAGCCAAGCGGTTTTTAGAAGACTCTCGGCAATGCCCGACGAAAGGCTCTTGGAAAACCTCAGACACTCGGCAAAAGAGGGGGTTTCCTGTAGACTGGTGTCTTATGAGAGGGGGTTTAATATATTTTTATCATTTTTAAATAATGCAGCCAAGAATTCAAAATTTCTAATATACTCCAAGTAAACTGATACTGCACAATTTCACGACAATTTCCATGGTGACGCATCAAATAATTTAATTTAGCAAATTAAAGAAAAAACAATCTAAGGTGTGCACACACGTCGCTTTTATATATCAAAGGAGTTGGACAAATCAATTCATGGCTTTACGGTATCCCATATTGAAGAAAAACTATGCATTAGCTGGAACCAGAGCTACAAATTTAAGCGAAGTTTCGCTAAAAAATATCATGAATTCCGGATCGGATGTGATCGAATGAAACTTTCACAATTTACTATTAGACTAATGCATTGTGTACTTTATTGTAAACTAGTGGAAGTGCACGCACGACACGTGCGTGATAAAAAGAAATTAAATACAATATGAGTTTATATAATTATAAGACTCGTAGTTATTGATATGCCAACACTACATCTTAATTTATTATGAACTTGTTTAATTACATCCTATCGTATAAATCACTACAAGACTCATCGATCAAAAAAATACTATATATTGAATATTATTACATTATTGAAACCATATCAATCTATTCTTTGTTTAACTTGCATTCAGCTAGCATCAAACAAACCACTAATGACTAATCCACACGATACATTGAGCAAGAACAATAGCTGAAAAGAAAATGAATGGTCTAATCCATTTTTTCATTACCCACATTCAAATAACTTGGGTATCATAAGTTAATCAGCATGAGGTACCTTCAGAAGTCAGAGGCATTAGAGAGACTAAAGATATCATTTTCCCTGCAATATTGGTTTTAGTGTCGCTTTCCTAAGTTGGTCCCCAGAAACTTGGAGGAAAAAGAAGCACGACTCAAGAAAGTCTTCCAGTCAACACATGCGGAGTTTTATACAACACACCAGTTCTGAACAAATCACCAATCAGATCAAATTTGAACCAAACATATTTTAACAACAAAAGCACATTGGTAATAGAATAGGTAGCATTGTATCAAGAACACAGGAGAAATAACCACCTAGTATCTTTCAATCAGTTTCCGAAATTCATAAAGTAAGAATAAACTAAAAATTAAGTAGACAGAAAGCAACCTATGCATCATTAAATATTGTCTGGCCAATGATCTAATACATCGTACAAGCCTTCGAGAACAGACCATCTTACTTCTTAATTTCACGTTAGACTAATCAATAATTCTTTAATCATGTGGTCAAAATAGTAAAAACAATAACTGTGAAGCTTATGGCGCATGAAACATCATTTTTTTCTTGTGTCGACAAGGACTATTTTAAAAAAACTAATACGTAATTAAATATAATTCTAACCAATATATTCCAATCATGTGTGGATTATTTTTTTTAAAAAAAGGAAGACATATACAGTGATGACCATCACATTTAAAATGATAGCATCAATGAAACTTGGATGTTATAAGCACTTGACTAAAATCCAAGGGAATGTTTAATGTTTCCCACTGCTTTAAATAAAAGGAGGTTCTGCAAACCTTTTCAAAATTGATCCAAATCTATGGTAACCATCTGGCAATCAGAATAAATAGGAAATAAGTAACTTTTCATCTTAGAAATCCAAATGAGATTACGATTAGTTGCTACTGACCTATTAGCAAGGTACATATTATGCATAAATTAGCTGCCACAAGGAGGAAAATGATATAAGTTTTGTAAGTTTGTCTTTCATGATTAAAACCACACAACTACTCATTTGTTTAATGTAGGTGTGTGATCTATTATACAAAAATGGGAGATGGTGATTGCAAACCTTGTAAGCTCCAAATATTCAGTTTGCTATTGCATCACTCCTTTCCAGATCATGTATCACAACTCCTAGACCATCCACCACATAAGAAATGAGAAATAATAAGGATCAGAAAAAGGTTTGATTTCAAATTTTTAGATGAAAAAATGAACAAATTGTAAATGTGAGTCTAACAAATTGATACCCAGGACTAAATTACCAAACACATGGGGGCAATAAGAGGGGGAAATCAATTAACCATTGACAAAGATTAAAAATGGAAATCAGGATAGGATAAATCAAATTAGAAGTAAATTAATCCAATCAAAATATTTATCACTTTGAAGTTATTTAATTGCATATCCTTGCAGGTTCCTCTAATTGCCTATGTTTTTTCTCTGCGGACAAAATAAAAATTCAGATTTTCTTGCAGACTATAAATGGCTTCAATTCTCTTTAAGATTAGGAGAACAATACATTGTTTGAACTGTATGCTGCAGTAATACTTCCTAATAACATTGCATAGTTGATGACAGAGATATCCTTGATACTTAGCAGGATCACAGAGTCACCGGTAAATAAAACCAAATAGGCATGCTAATTCAGGATCCTACCTTAAAAACAATTAAGGAACCACATAATTCTAGCAATCTATAGTGCTGCTATTATATTTACAGAACCTATGGATCAAACTATTTCAACATAACTTAATCTAACCACTAATATTTCTAAGTAGAAAATTGGCTAAGCATGGTCGTGTATTCTCAATTAAAGATGGCGTATCTCTAACTTTAAATGATTTGAACCACAAATAACATTTACATTCTTTAGGATCTACCATCCTAAAGTAAACACGAGCAATAGTAGAATGAAGTGAACAACATACAATAAGACCAAAAATAGGTTAGCAACTAATGAGGTGAAGGATCACTTGCCTCTTGGGTTGGGGTCGTAGTTGAAGCTGAAGCTGGTGCTAAACGATTCTCCAACTGGTGCTCAACGGCATCAACCTTTCTAGTTGAACCACGACCCCAACCTTAACATAGATGAAGCTGCCATATACCAGTAATTTAAATAATTAAATCCAACCTTTCTAGGTTTTAGTAGAAATCTCGTGCTATAAAACTATGAAATGTTACTCTTCCATCATGAAATACCACATCAGCCATTTAAACTATCAAAAGATTACTTCCCAATTCTAAAGCCTAAAAAATATGTAAAACAAAAAATGGAGTGATAAAAAGATAAGAGATCCTTAAAGGTAAAAGTCCATGACTGCCTATGGTTTGCAGAGTTTAGATTAGCTAGCCCGAATGTGCAAAAGAAAATAGAAACCTTGAATTATCGAATATAAAATAGTATAAAGAAAATATCGAGGAAACAAAAGCAATGGAACCAACTTGATGCTATTCCCTATTTTTTGAATTTTTGATAATATAAATGTAGATGGCATAGCAGGGTTGAATTTTTTGCTGCAGCCTAATTTTTGGCACACATCTTAAGCATCATTACATCCATGTTGCTTGTCAGTGGCAACTCATAGAAAACCCCATGCCTGCACAAATCACACACAGATCACACCAGTGAGATTAAATCTGAACCAAGCACATTCATGCTTCACATTGGCAAGAGGAAGTAGTAAGATCAGGAAGAGAAACAAAATACATAGTATCTTTCAACCATTTTTAAAACAAACTGCTTTCACACAGATCTTATCCTTTCCACAAAATTTAAATTGTTGATGCCACCATGTGAAATAGTTCTTGTACCACAATTAATTTCTTTCTAAAAGATAATTCCCATGCAAATCAATCAAAATCAACTGAAATCAGATGGAAAAGGGTCAAATTAGACCTCTGTGGGACCCAACGGCGTTGCTAGCGCCGACGCCATTAGTGCGGTCGCCTTGTTCTTGCTCCTGGTGCCACTGCCCCACCCCCGGCCTCGCTATACCTCCTTAGAGAGTAGCTCAAATTAGACTTACTCAAATTTAGTAATATTGGATCAATTAGGAATTGCACCAAAACAAAATATTTGCAACGACTTCCTATATCACGTTGTACATAACGTGCAAGATGTCGAGCGAAAATGTGTCCCAAAGAGAGACATCAACGGTCAAAACATGGAACTAACTACGACATAATGTGATCCATATAGAAAAACCAACCCCACTCACCAGCCATGCACAGCAACGCCGCGAGCACTTCTAGTTTACCCGGTGCCACATCGTGTTGAGGTCAGTGAGCATATGTTCGTAGGTGCACGTCGCCAATGCTAGGAAGCCTCTGCCACGATGGTGGATGCATGCTCCTTTATTGTACGTGCGATCCAGGGAGAGCTGATGCCACCCGACCAGAGTTCACCATCTTCATTGCAGGATTTTAGTGCTCACATAGAAAATGAAAAAAAAAAGAGACTACCAAATGAAATACCCTGGGATGTGGGTTTCCAATTACCATAATCAAATAGAATGCCCTGAATGCATATTTTCGCTTATAAAGATACTTGATTGGTAGATCATTTGATTGTCCATGACTAATCTCAGGAGGATGGGAAACACGAAATGTGAGGGAACAACAAGATCCAAAATACCATCTAGCTAACTTCTGTTTCAACTTTTTATCTTTAGCTAGTAACTCATGTTTTTGAAATACAAATTAATTTGTAGTTATATGACTCCATATAATTGTCACTCCTTGTCCGCTATGGACAATTTTAAACAAGATCAATATAGTCTGTGCACATTTCTCTTATAATACAGAAAAGAATGTGCTATCCAGGAGATATAACATTAAAATTGGAGAGGACCATAGCAACCAAATATAATAAGAAAATGACAAGGAACACAATAATTTTTTACCTGATTCGGGGCAGCTTCCTGACGATGGCTGACACCACTAATGCATCTTCACTCACCAATCACTGTGTTCAATCAGTCAAGCACTATTGAGTTGTCATCAGATTGATCGCAGAGCCACACAATGTTTAGCAATCAGCACCACTGCATTAGATCCAACCACACACATTGCGCAAACAAATGAAACAACCGGGCCACACTATGTTAGATCCAACCACACCCTACCCAATCGCCCTGGGAAAAAATAATTAAATCCTAATCTTTTTTTGATTAACTCTTTGCCTGGTACCGAGCACCAATAAAAGAAATAGAGGAGGAGGTTGAGGCAGGGCGGCGTACCTTGGAGAGGGCCGGGGTGCCGAGCTGCGAAGGAGCTCAGACCTCGGAGGAGGTGAAGAGGGCCGGGTAGGAGGTGGCCTCAAGCACCAGCATGATGAGCTGCGTCGTCAATGAAAGCACCACCGCTTGTGTCGAGAACTGCCTGATCATCAGCTCCCCACTGATGCTCCATGTCATATCACCCTCGTCCTCTTCGCGAGCGGTGGCTATCGGCGGGAAGGGACGACATAGTAGGATTTGGAGTCACACCTAGGGATTAGGGAAGCCGGCGTTTGTCGATCATCCACCCTGCTAGCCTCCGCATCGTGTTCGCATCGTGCCGCATCACCGCCGCCACCTTCAAGGCGGCTTTGAAGGAGGATGGTTGGGGAGGGCGGCGTGACACCACCACCACCTTCAAGACGGGGATGAGGGTCTGCAGATCCGGCAGGGGACCTCGCCCCAAGGCCGACCATGTCGTCGCTCCCAAGTGGGGGAGCTCACTCATCTGCGTGGTTGGTCCTTGACGGGGGAGCTCGCCACCAGCCGGCAGGGAAGACGAGGCCGACGGGGAGCAGGAAACAGACGAGAGGAGGGGCGACGCCCATAGGGAGCCAACACGAGGAGTTGTGGAGGCCAGCAGAGGAGTTTTTTGTCATCTGGGAATTGAGTTTTATAGGGAACACAAGGTGCAAAAAAGGAAGGAATATTGATTGGCATGATTGAGGGCATTGAACTCAAAAGGAAATAGTCAAGGACTCAAAATATCATTTACATATAAATTGCGTCAATCTAATTGCATTTGAATGTTGTTGATCTAATCACGCGGTGATTCTTTCCTTGATATTTCCTTGTTTCCCCTTTCCTTGCTAACTATTTATGAATGGCGCGACTACCATTGACAAAATGATCCATCAATTCTTTCCTTAGTTCATCTAATCACGCAGTGATTCTTTCCTTATTTTTCCTTTTCTTGATGAGTTCCTGAGTATTTCCTTTTGAGTCATGCCATCAATCACGTCAATCAGTTTCTCTTTTCTTGAAAAAAGAATGAAGAAAGGAAAAACAACCGTGATTGCCTCCGATGTTTGAAAAAAAAATGAAGATAGGAAAGCGCGCGATGACCGGTTAAGGAAGGAAACAAATCGTGATTTTGAGGCGTTGATTAAGCAATGACCGATTAAGGAAGGAAACAAATAACGATTTTGAGGTGTTGATTAAGCAATGCCCGGTGATTAACAAATAACAAATCATGATTTTGAGCTGGTGATTAAGCAATCAAACCGCGTGGGTACGACGGGCGGGTATGGGGGAGCTCGTGGTGACAAAAAAGCGTGAAAACGGCGGAAACAATTTCTAACACCGATTTTTTTCTGCCTCACGGCCTTCGTCATGCCTTTTTGGGTGGCCCCGGCCTGACAAGTGGGGGTTTTGTGAGAGGTGGGTATGTTTCCCCTTGGGTGAGAAAAGTTTTCAATTCTTTCAACTTTTATAGTATAGATTTAATCCGTCAAAACAGGAAAGGAATTAGCTATGGGTAGATAAGCCTAACCTGTAGCAGAACTTGTAATGCCATTCGTAACAACAGATTGTTCGTTGTCAATTACAACACCAAATCAACCAACATGTGACCACACGAAATTGTTTAGACATCATGCATGCCAACATGGATTGGAAAAAGCATGCAGAGGTAAACATACTGCATACCAGGAGTTGTAGTTTGGACGGGGGTTGTATTTTGGGCAGGATTAACATCATCGTGATTGTTTGCTCGCTTGTAAACTGATGCACCGCCAACCATATTAGATGCATTGCTACCATTAACACAAAAAAGCAAAATATACGTTGAAAGCAAACCTACATGGACTGAACTGTTGGCAACTCGATGCTTTAGAAAACTGGGTGTAGACGACGTATTCCTACTAAGCCAGCCTTCTCCAAGTTCACCAGCATCATCATCTGCATAATTAATTGAAAACTAAAGAGAGCACCCTCTAAACAAAAATTTATCAGCATCATGAAATGTAAGATCCACATGATTACCTAATGTACTTGTTGGGTGTTCAACAGTATTGGACAGTGGATTCACTGAATTGCTAGATTCTCTTTCTAACTTTTTACGCTGGTAATCAACCCTCCGCTTTGCATTTATCTCCAATCTTCTCTCCACGGGCATGCTTGCATATCTTCCTTGTCGTTCTTGTGCTTTATCCTCCACGCAGTCTGTAGGAATAAAAAACAAATATAAGCACTGGCCAGTGTCGTTTGTGCTCATGTGTAGCACGAGAGGTAAGGTTCACGCTATTACCTGGTACAACCAGCGGTGTATTCTCTTTATCATGCTTCTTACACTGGTAATCAGCCCTCTGCTTTGCATTATTCTCCAACCATCTCTCCAAGGGCATGCTTCCATATCTCTCTCGTCGTTCTTCTGCTTTCGGTTTCTTTTGTTCAGCAGCACCGATAGAATCATCTGTAAGCAATTAACAGAAAAACAAACAAATGGCACAAGATAGATATAGGCACAAATCAGATGATGGAAACGCTACACAAGAAACACCGGACAAGAAATAGGTACAAAGCAGATGATGAAGGAAACACTGGGCAAGATATAGGCAGCAAAATCGGAATTAAGCAGCCGTGGCCGAGCACAAAGAATAGATGGCATACCTTCTCCTGGTCTCTTCACACCACGACCACGACCACGTCCACGTCCACGTCCATGGAGGGTGTCTTGATCGTTGGTCACGTCGCGAAGCGGAGCTCAATGGTCCATCCAGGATGGAGGAAAAGGGAGCAAGGGAAAAGCAAGCAATGGAATGAGGACGGGTTGGAGGAAAGGGAGCAAGGGAAAAGCAAGCAAGGCAAGGGATGAAAGGAAGTAAATAAAGGGAAAAGCAAGCAAGGAAAGTGATGGAAGGAAGGAAAATAACACTGCGGGATCAATCAACGCACAAAGGAAGGAAGGAAGGAGAGGTTTTAGGGAAATCAATCAAAGCACCAAAGGAAGGAAGGAAGGAGAGGTTTTAGGGAAATCAATCAAAGCACCAAAGTCAAAGCACCAAAGGAAGGAAGGAAGGAAGGAAGGAAGGAGAGGTTTTAGGAAAATCAAGAAAGGCCCACCGCGGGTACAAGGAAGGATTGGAGGAGAGGTTTTAGGAAAATCAATCAACGCACCAAGGAAGGAAGGGAGGAGAGGTTTTAGGAAAATCAAGGAAGGCCCACCACGGGTACAAGGAAGGATTAAAGGAGAGGTTTTAGGGAAATCAATCAACGCACCAAGGAAGGAAGGGAGGAGAGGTTTTAGGAAAATCAAGGAAGGCCCACCACGGGTACAAGGAAGGATTAAAGGAGAGGTTTTAGGGAAACAAAGCAAGGCCCACAGCGGGTACATGAGGCGGGTAAGGCAAGCCTTGGGTGTAAAAAAAAGGGGTTTTGCGGCAGAAATAATTTCTATCATCAAGTTTTTTGGTCTTTCGTCGTCAATTAGCACGGTTTCGTGGTCCACGTCATCGTTTCCACCTGACATGTGGGTCTTCTGTGAGAGGGTGGGTAGGCTCCCCTTGGGTGAGAAGTGTCTTACAATTCTTTCTGCCTTTATAGTATAGATTATAGTACTTTAGACCTATATTTTCTATTATTTGTATTGCATATTCTTTAGTTCAATAATTGTGCAGACATAAATCATACTAAGTCATTTGTTTAGATAAAAAAAAGTTCAAAAAATCTTAAAATTTGGTGAAACTCTAAAATATTTCGATGAAGTTTCATTAAAATTTCACGGTAATTTCCATGGTGAAACAAAACGAAATTGTAAAGTCTGCCCGGAACAGATCTGTTTGCGTGCATGATATTTACTTTTTTTTCCACATTATAACGGACGGCGCCTCTTCAGATACCACGATACCAGATGACGATACATATTTTGCAATGGAGAGAGAAAATGCATACATAATTGTCACTTTTGCTTGCGTGGCATGCCAACTGTGTTGTCCAAGTCAGCAAACACGTGTAAAATGTCCTTCATGCCTTTTGCCCTCTTCCTCTTCCTCCCTCTCGTCGCTTACACGTGGGACCCACATGCAAGGTTTCTTCAACCTCCCGCCGTTATCTTTGAGCTTTGCCCAGCGCCCCACGCCACAAGCTTTCCGGCGCGCGCTCCCCACAACTTGTGCACTTCCGGCGGGATTGGATCTCGACCATGTTGGAATAACCCACGCCATGTTGTGGCCGTGCGTGTGCAGGTCGGCGCGTGTGTGGCGTGCACGTCGTGTCCATGTTGAGGACGTCGCGTGTGTGCGCGGGAGGTGTTCATGTTTGAGTCCTTTCCAGTTGAATAAAAGCCAACATACTGGTCGTCCGGCGGCCGGGGTGTTCGTCACTCAAGCTATTGTGTTTTCTGATCTTCTATCTTCCTCCTTGCGTTCGTGTGTGAGAGTGAGTGATTACAGGGCTAGTTTCAACATTTGGTACGAGGGCTTTGTGTTCGTGGCGGGCGACGACGTGAAGACCCCTCTGGCCTCCCTGAAGAAGCTGTCCGGCGGCAAGGGCGGCGATGACGTCGAGAGCAGCGGCAAGGGGGAGGTGGTACGCATCATCGGGAGTTCGGCGGGCCGCCGAGCTGGTCCATGCTAACCAAGACCAACTACACGTAGTGGTCGTTGGTCATGAAGGTGAAGATGCAAGCTCGCAACCTGTGGCGCGCGATCGAGCCCGGCGGCATGTCAGTGCAGGAGGATCGCATGGCGTCGACACCATCACAAGTGTCGTGCCGACAGAGATGGTGGCGTTCCTGGCGACGAAGGATTCTGCGTTGGAGGTGTGGAACGCGGTGAAGAAGCGGCGCGTCGGCAGCGACCAGGTGCAGAAGATGGACGCGCAACGTCTTCTCCGGCAATTCGAGAACATCCGCTTCACCGACGGCGAGGGCGTGGACGACTTCACGCTCCGGCTGCAGAACATCGTCGCCAAGTTGGAGACGATGGGGGAGGCGATTCCGTCGCGGAGGGTGGTGGAGAAGCTCCTGCGCGTCGTCCCCAAGTTGCTTCGGCAAGTGGACGTCGCGATCCAGGTGACTGCGGACCTCGCCACGTTGTCCCTGGAGGACTCCAGCGGGCGGCTGCACGCGACGCAGGAAGCTGAGACCGAGGAGGACGCGGTGCCGCCTCCGGGCGCCGACAGCAAGCTGGGACGCGAGCCGACGGGAACACCGCGAGAAAGAGTGTGCACGCGGTGGCGGCTGGCTTGATAAGAAGGGAGGCCGTAGCGGCGGCCGTGAAGATGACAGGAGCGACGACGATGATGGGGCGAGCAGCGTCCATTCCGGTGCAAGCGGGCGTCGTTGGAGCTCTGGCAAGGGACGATGCTTCAACTGTGGTGTTCGCGACCACTTTTACAAGGAGTACCCCAAGCCAAGGAATGAGGAGGCGCTGTACGCTGGCGCCGACGACGAGGCAATACTCTTGTAGGGCAGGACATGTGGTGGTGTCGTGGTTTAGGGGAGATTTTTGAATAAACCACGTCATGGTGTGGCCGTGGTGTGTGCAGGTCGGCGCATGTGTGGCGTGCAGGTCGTGTTCGTGTCGAGGATGTCGCGTGTGTGCGCGAGAGGCATTCATGTTTGAGTCCTTTCTAGTTGAATAAAAGCCAACATACTAGCCGTTCGAGTCCGGCGGCCGGGGCGTTCGTCGCTTAAGCTATTGTGTCTTTTGTTCTTCTATCTTAATCCTTATGTTCGTGGGTGAGTGTGAGTGATTAGAGGGCTAGTTCCAACAGACCGTCACCTGACGCCCCCGCGAGATGAGGCACGACAACCTGGCAGCTCCTCCTCCGCCGGCGCGCGACACCAGCGTGGACACGTTGTCGCTGGACCTGCTCGCGCACGTGATGGCGGGCGTGCGCGACCCGCGGGACCGCAAGTCCTGCCGCCTCGCCAACCACACCTTGGGCTCCTCCGACCCTGTGGAGGGTCAACGACGGATGGAAGAGAGCTACAGTAATGCGGAGGGGAGCGGTGCGGGATCGGCAGCGGAGGGAAGCTGCATAGGGGAGTGGCAGAGGCTAGTGGTGCGAGCTCGGCAGCGGAGGGGAGCGGCTTCCTAGACGGGAGCTCGACGCTAGTCGCCGGAGGTCAAGGAGAGAGGCGGAGAGGGCCTGACGGTCGGCGATGTGAGCCTGGAGCGCGTCGAGCGTGAGGAGCTCGTCGTCCGGCACGGAGATGACCTCACTGGGCGGCGGCATCCTGCGTCAGGTGTCAAGGGTGGCCATAAGAACGGGGAGAAGAAGAAAGAGAATGGACCAAGGGCATGAGAGATCATTTTACATCAGTTTGCTGACTCGGATGCGAGCTGGACAGCGCATCTGGCTGCCACATTAGCAAAAATAGCAATTCTGTATGTATTTTCTCTCAAGAGGGGATCTGAGATAATGGTAGAAGTAAAATACTCCCTCCGTCCTAAAATAAATACAATCCTAAAATTGAATACGTAAACTAGTGTGAGATATAAAATCCAAAATACTTTTTTATGAGAAAGATCTAGATATTAGTTTGTCTTTTGTGTGAGAATCTTCTAACGCCTCCTATCTTAGTTATAGTTAGTCAAAATTGCATTCTTTGTGAGAAAAATTCCATTTAATTTAGTTGTGGGACGGGACGGAGTGAGTATCCCCTACGCGCTTCCCAGTTCCCACAGAAAATCCCGTGCAACCATGGTGAGCCTTCGCTCAGGCGCATCGTTTCCGATGCGAGAAGAGCCGGCGGCGGCGGAGGCGGCGCCGCCGTCTCGGAGGGTCGTCTTGCCGGCCCGCGGGAAGAAGCCAACCGGCCGCAGCGCTTCGGCAAGCGCTAGCGTCAAGAAGGAGGAGAAGGGCCCCTCCGATCCGCCGGCGTCGGGGTCGCGGAAGCGGAAGCGGCCGGCGAGCGCGGCATCATCGTCGGCTGCGGTGGAGGACACCGACGCCCTCGACTGCGGCGTGTGCTTCCTCCCGCTCAAGCCCCCATCTTCCGGGTAAACCCTAAACCCTACCCTGCTCAATCGAATTCGAAGCCCACAGTCGCCGCAGTGCATTGCAACCAAACCAAAGATTATCATGACTTCTGAGTACCATCTCGCCTGATTACAAATGAGTATGTAATTTCTCGAGTATTTGGGATCTGTGCACCATAGAGATCTTATTACCCACACTGGATGTAACACGCTGGATTAAAACATTTATTAATTTGGTTAGAACCATCTGTCAAATGCATTCCCCTGACTTTGAACCCCAAAGATGCATTCACTTTAGCGATCACTAGCCCACTACGTGCATCATTACAAACACTGCTGAATGGCAAGGTTGCTTTTGGATGAAATTGTTGTTATGGTAGCCGCGATACCAACTGAGGGTAAACCCTTCATTTTTACCACATTATTGCAATACACAATCATCCCATCTGCTGCACCAACCGAGTGTGCAGTGTGCACAAAGTCATGATCTGCCTACTTTTGGAAAAAGGTGCCGTTAAGTATAGTCCAGTGCATATGCCAAAAGATTGCCTGCATAGAGGAAAGGTTTGTCTTGTCAGTGACAGTTCATTTCTACTTAACCGACAAAGTGCACCTTCTCAAACTAAAATCCAGCCAGTGCATTTCTTTCGTTAATTTCATTACATCAGTCTAAAAACATATGATGAGTGAGCACTCGAAAGACAGTTAATGGAAAGAAAATGTATACCGAACGGCTTATGAATAATTTAGCTATTTGGCAATCAAAGAACTTTGTGGATTCTAGAGCTGACTATCCTTGTTAAACCAGTATCATTTGATTCATCTTGATAATGCACCATAAAAACGGCTTATGAATAATTTAGCTATTTGGCAATCAAAGAACTTTGTGGATTCTAGAGCTGACTATCCTTGTTAAACCAGTATCATTTGATTCATCTTGATAATGCACCATAAAATCATTCTGATCTTATACAGCAGCAGAGGCAGGTCCTTGACGGCCGTGCTGCAGCCCTTGTTACTGGACTAGAAAAACCATCGGGGCTGCCTTTCCCCTTGAGAGAATTTAGAGACATTAAAACATTGAAGGCTCATCCCTGAATATGCCCTTATCTCTTATTACCTTGAGATCCATATCCCAGGACATAGCCAATGCCAAGTGACAATTCAATCAATAATACAAATACTATAGCAGTATAACCCACCTGATTTCACTGTAAAAGAAAACAGTTAACATTTTTCTCTTTGGATGCACTTGGTACAGAAACTCATCCCCACACTATTGCCTCAGATACTACGAGTTGAGAACATGACAGTCGAAGTTTCGTAGCATGGATTTAACTACAGAGATATATATCAATCATAGCTATCTCAAGCAAATTTCATTGCATTTAACTTTATCTTTGAAGAAAATTTGTGTAGATCATTTGTTTAATTTTTTTCATGGTGCTTCTTAATGGTGATGATCCGTTCCTTTCAGTGCGACGTGGGGCATGTGGTGTGCTCGACCTGCCGCGACAAGCTCAAAGCCACCGGCAAGTGCCATGTGTGCAGAGGTTCCACCGGTGGTTTCCGCCGGTGCCATGCCATGGAGCGCCTGCTGGAGTCCGTCCGCATCCCTTGCCCGCACGCCGTACATGGCTGCACAGCCAGGCCAGCCTACTACGACCTGGATGCTCACAGCCAGTTGTGCCCACACTCCCAATGCCGCTGTCCAGGTGAGGCCTGCAGCTTCACCGGCTCGATCAACGCTCTTGTGGACCACTTCACCAGCGTGCACAGCTGGCCCCGCCCCACCAAGGTCAGCATCGAAAGAGACTACCAGACAATCAGGTTGTGCCTCCGCGACGGCTTCAACTTCCTCGTTGCCAGCTCCGTCACCAACAGAGTTTACCTGTTCCTGCTCAACGTGACACAGCAGCCGATTGGCCGTGCCATTTCTGTGGTCCACATCCACCCACCACTTGGCGCAGGACATGGCCAGGGGGGCTCCTTGGAGGAAATCAAATTTGAACTAAGGTTCTCCTCACCGCGGCATGACCAGTTCGTCGACAGGTATCACCAGATCTCCACGTTCAGGGTGGTATCCACTGATCTCTCCAACGGGCTGCCCAGCCCGGACGACTACTTCCCGTTTGTGTTGCTGAATTCCGTTCTTGGCGGAGGCTATTTGGGGAATACTGCTATACAGGTTAGGGCCGAAATCACCATAAAGTAGATCGATATCCTCGTGGTGATCTACTGTATGTCAGTCTTAGTTACTTGTGTGCTGAATCAGAATTGTTTGAACCTGCTGTTTCTCTATGCCACCATGCAGTCACCACTATGCAGTATACGTTCAACTATAAGGACATGTCAGCGACATGTATGTCTGTAATGTTGACCCTTCCGTGGGCTTTATCGGTGCCTATGAACTTGCATCTTACTCCTCGCTTCGTTGGCTGATGCACAGCCAAATCGTCGTTTGATCAGCTCCCGTGCTAGAACAGCGCGTCAATAATCATGTCCGGATTGGATCATTTGTGCATTTCAACAAAATCATCTGCAATGTGGCCTGTGAAAGTTTATGATGCTCCAAAAAGAGTAGATCCAAGAAGCAAACAGAGCCCTCTTTTTTAAAGGAAGAGAAAAACAGAATAGGAATCCTAGGCGTGTAAATCTACAATTCCGTTTTTTAATGGTTATCCACAAGGAAAGCTCTTCATATATGCGTAAAAAGCCGGAGGAGACTTCGGCAGGCTACCTATCGATTTGGTTTTGGAGGACACACACAGAAGACATGGAGGTCGAGGTAGCCGCCTCGCGGCCCCGCCAGCGGCTTTTGTCGTCGGTGGTCAATGCCGGGGACGCCTCGTCCAGGAGCAGGAAGCGGGTTCGTTTATCGCGGTCGCCGCCACCGCCTCGGCGTCTGCGGGGACGGATAGTATTCGACGACTATGGCAGCGACGACGACGGCCTCGTTGTTCGTTCCGACGCCGAGAACGATGGGATGAGCGGGACAATATCCGGAGAAGACGGCAGCGACGACGACGGCAGCGATCGTTCCGAGGCCGAGAACGATGGGAGCGACGGCGAGTACACCGACGAGGTCGAGGTGGAGGTTGACGAAGACGAGGGCCATGAGAGAAGTGGGAGCGAGACCGAATACGATCCCTTGGATGTGTATAACGGCGGAGATGTCGTCGGCGACCAGCAGCCGCCGGCGGAGGAGGAAGGCAGCGATGACGATGGGCCTATACGTTTCGTTCGGCAAGGAGGAGGAGGAGATCAGCGGCCGCAGCCGCCGGCGGAGGAGGATGACAGCGATGACGACAGACCTATACTGCATCGCCTTCGCTCACGCACCGCCCTTCGTCGAGGGTCCACTGCACCGGCGCCGGCGGCGGTGGAGGAGGAAGAAAGCGATGACTTTATGCCTACACTACGCGTACGCACCGTCGCGGGTCCAGGATCCGCTGCACCGGCACCGGTAATAGCTCCGCCGGCGCCACGGGAACCTTTGCCAGCGATGGCTCCGCCGGCGCCACGAGGACCGTCACCGTCGCCCTCGGGTAGCTCATCCTCATCTGTGATCCGGGACGCGACGGTGGAGAAGAACACCGGCGTTGATTGTGGCATCTGCTACCTCCCGCTCAAGCCTCCAATCTTCCAGGTATCTCCTACTCGTGATCACATATAAACTCAGATCCATCGATGTATCTATGGTGGATCAAGCAGGTCTATGTAATTATGCAATAATTGCTTAATACTAATTCATTGATCGTGTATATATAATTATATATACGCAGTGCGGCGTCGGGCACATGGTGTGCTCCCGGTGCTCCGGCAGGCTGGGGGAGGCTAGCCGCTGCCACAAGTGCCGCGCCCCGATGCCAGACGGCTACCGCCGGTGCTACGACATGGAGAGCCTGGTGGACTCGATCCGCGTCCCGTGCCCGCACGCCGCCCACGGCTGCGCCGCCAGGCCGGTGTACCACGGCCGCGACGACCACGCCCGGGCGTGCCGGCACGCGCCGTGCCACTGCCCCGGCGAGGCCTGCGGCTTCGCCGGCTCGACGGCGGCGCTCGTGGACCACATCGCCGCCGCGCACAGCTGGCCCTGCACGTACGACGACGGGGGTCACTTCTCAGTCCGCCTCCGCGACGGCTTCAACTTCTTCATCACCGGCGCCCGAGACGACGCCGCCGCCGCCGCAGACGACATGTTCCTGTTCATGCTGAACGTGGAGAGGGCGCCGCCGTTCGGCCGCGCCGTCACGGCGTTCTGCGTACACCGTGACCGCGCTGCCACCGCCACCATCAACATCATGTGTGCTCGTAGACACAAGCGCAACGTGCTAGTCCAGACATCGGAGTTCGAGGTCGCGTGCACGGACTTCTCCAATGGACTGCCTGCTCCCAGCAGCGATTGCTTCCCGTTAGTTGTGCCCGGGTTCGCCTGCCAAGAGGGGGAAGACGCCGACAGCAAATATATTTCGCCCCGGCACCCATCCAGTAGATGATTCAAATTCTATCAACCATAGTACTAATAATTTATCAGTCGAGACAGTTCTCGCTTTCGTTTCATTTCTTTAATTGTTGTACCCACGAATTATAATGCATTATGTTTTAAACTATCATGGTTTGCTCCTTCAAACTATGTTAATTGATTCATAAATCTTACTGTTGCAGGCATTTTTGCATTCTTTATTTTAGACTGTTTTTAATGTACTTTAGTATTTGCTAATGCAAAGTTTAAAGAGGAGTGACATCGGTCAATATATTTCGCCAATTCATTTGCAACAAGGTTCATGAGCAACTGCGATCTGAACAGAATGAACCAGGTTTAAGACTTGAGATGTGTGTGTATTCATATACAATCACCGGTGTATTCTGTATGGATATATAAGATTAAAACTGAGGACAGGGTGTTGATCAAAGTTCAGCTGGTCACGACTCACGATTCAAGAATCCTGATTACAGGTCCGATTTCAGCTGGCACCTTCTAGGGGTTTTTAGAATGATGATCGTTTTTTTTTTGTAATTTATGTATATTTTTAAAATATATCACTAGATAAAAATTATTCATAATTCTATGTTATTTTAATAATGTAACGGAAAAACTGTCATTCTTTCTTTCTTACTTTGAAGCTTATACACAACGCCACGCGTTTACGAAAGTTTATATACGTGGCTGAAGTGTGTTACTGATGAACGTTTATGACGATATACCTGAATTTGCTGAAATATGAATGTTGTATTAAAATCGGGGATTGTTTTTTTTCAAAAGAACGAAAACAAGGGAATGTATCAGGTGTAAACCAAATATTTTATGCAATTTTGGAAACTTTCGATCAAGCTCATAAGACTGTCCCCATCCCACCCCACTAGCGCAAAATGAGGAAGGGGAGGCGGTCACTGTGCTGGCTCCAGCAGCTGCCGCAACGGCAGCTGCAAAATGCGAGAAGGCCCCCTGCGAGCGCATTCCTGGGATGTTTTCCCCTTTCTCTCTCCTTCTCGCAAACCAACCGCTCCCTCTCCCTCCGTTACCTCCACCCGCGACCGCCACCAACCGCGGCCTCGACCAACGGCCACCCGCGTCCGCCACCAACCGCGGCCTTGACCAGCGGCCGCCCGCCTCTTCCCGCCTCCACCCACGGCCGCTCGCCTCCGCACCTCGGCGAACCTCCATGGCGCGGCGGCGGCTCCCGTCGGCGCGGCCACCTCCTCCCCGGCGGATCCAGGGCCGGCGGACCTCCTCTCGGCGGATCCAGGGCCGGCGGTGGCCCCTTCGCCTCCTCTGCACCACCCCGGCGGCAGGCTCCCAGCGGACGGCAGAGGAGCTCGAGTCGGGCTCAGATCTGGCGGCTGTTGGCTCGAGCGACGCCGGCGGCTGTGGGCTCAAGTCCGATCGCGCCCTTGCTCACCCACGCGGCGGTGGAGCTGGATGGCGACGGCTTCCCTGCTCCGCCTCCGCCCTGCCCTCGAGCGGCCTCGGGGGCGGAGCTCCACGGCGCGGAAGAGCTCGCTCGACGCGAGGCGCGAGGACCTCCGCCCCTGTCCTCGACTAGGCCTGGGCAAAATACCCGATACCCATTACCCGTACCCGAATTACCCGAACCCGAACCCGAATTACCCAAACCCGAGGTACCCGATTTCAAGTTCGGATAGTGATTGTGATTACCCGAAATTAGTTTGGGTAATTCGGGTAATACATTCCGGTACCCGAACTACCCGAAATTTGCATTTGTCTTTGTATTTATTCACGTGTTGTTAGTTGAACACTTGAAATTGTCACTTTATTACAATATAATTCTCTTAATTTGAACAAGTGACTATAATATACTATTCTTCTCAACTTGTAGTTGAAATTCAACACAAACTACTAGTCTATGTAACATTATGTGTGTTTGAGTGTATACTTTGATTATATATTTCGGGTAAATTGGGTAACCCGAACCCGAACCCGATTTTTGCGGGTACCCGAACTTGCGGGTAGTGTTTTTCTGGAGTTGATATCGGGTAATGATTCTCATTACCCGAATTTCGCAAAACCCGAATTACCCGACCCGAACTAATCGGGTAACCCGAACGCCCACCCCTATCCTCGACCAGCCTCAGGGCGGACTGGCGGAGGATCTCCACGACGCGGAGGAGCTCGCCCGACGAGGAAGATGCAGGCATGCAGCGGAGGGGCGGGCGTCAACTGTTCGGCGATGCGCGATGCAGATGGGGAAGATTGCTGGAAGTCACCTTCTTTTGCGACATGAAATCCTTCTCTTTCTTTTCCCCATAGCCGATGCAGATGGGAAAGATTGCTGGAGATAGTCTCAGATGCTCATCCAAGAGGCCGAGGTGAGAGTTTTGGATGAGCATCTTATAGTCTTTGATTGAAAGCTTCCAAAATTACACGTAGTATCCGGATATATTTTTTTTTTGAGAAAAGTATCCGGATATTTTTTTTTGAGAACTACGAACATGCCCGTGCGTTGCTACGGGCTATAAAAATTTCCGACACAAAAAATAATTCACTTACAATACATAGTATAAAAAACAACAATTTCAGTTTTTTCTAATGTGTATAACAGGAAAAAAAGTCATGATTGCGATAGATGACAATCAATTGGTATTATATTATAGAGGAACAAACACAAGAAACTCCCGTCACTTATTTTTTAAACTTGCCAGTCCTTAAACATATCTTCTGCTACACCTCTGATTAACTATTTAGCATCTTGGTGAATGTCTTTCTTTTGAATATTTCCAGCCACAATGTAAACCCCACATCACAATTTGCCTCACATGAAAAACCAAATGCAATCCCTAAATTGTCAATACCAATCGGAACGCATTGCAAACGAGTAAGAAAGCATATGGCACCAGTAAAGAAACTCGGCAGTCATCCAGACATGGCACACAGACATGGCTCCATTATAATGGAAAAGAGCACCATCCAAACATAGCTCCATTTAGACAGGTCCATTCAGAATGATAATACTACCACCAATGCTTTACCCTGAAACAAAAAAACAAAACACTTTATGTATTAATACATTATTTAAATAGAACATTAGTAAACACCTTGACCGAGTCATATGAGTAGTAATGAAAATCAAAGAATTCTATCACAACAAGCAAAAGTTTAGATTGTACCAATCACCAAGCACAAAAAAATAAATTCTGAATTAACTCAAAAAACTATGAAGTTACTGGTTCTACATTGATAATCTAATAATTTTGATTAATTGGATTCCACAAACAAAAAGCAGGAAAATGTAACCTAAGGTCAAGTAAATCTTGAATTTTGCTCCCTGTAGAAGCTTCCTTATCACCCAGACAATCACAGTATTCACTTTAGAAGAGAATAAGCAATTAGTATTTTATTTGCCTTGATCCAATATAGCTGTTAGCTGGCCCTAGAGACTTTCCTATTTATAATAGAGAGCATTTGCGCTTTCAGATTGCTACATATATGTTCCGATCCATGACTCCTCTAAATCGTAGTACTTTGCTTCAAGGTGCAATGCAAGCCGCGTGATGGAAAAGACCTGCTCCTACTCCTTTTCTAACACAGAAATGCAAAAGGTGCAGGACGAATTGGTCACTTGCCCCCCACACATCCAGAACCAATCCTACTCATTTCCTAAAGCAGGAATGCAAGAGGTACCAGAAAAATTGGTGACTTGACCCACACATTCATTAAGAACTAATCCTACTCATTTTTCTAAAACATAAATGCATTTGATCCATCCTAATAGGATAATATATATTAGCTCGTAAAATGAAGCTAGTGAAATTCATGTCAAGGATGCTACAAAAATTTCAATGGAGGTCACTTTCTTCAGGTGGTCACACAAAGCATGCTCAACACAGAAATCTACATGTGACCCAAGACAGTCTTGGCACACTATAAATTCAGGACATAAAAATTATAGTGCAATAAAGAAAGAAACGCAAGACAATAAATATAAAATTACTTGTTTGCTGTCAGGACTCCAGCTAACAGCGTATATGCTCCTGTGTACTGCCTTCAGTGGAAAGCTCAACAATCTTTTCTCTAGGCTTGCCATCATACATCAAAACCCTTCTTATCAGAACTTACTTCCGTCAGGATAATACCGGATACAGTTAACAAAGTTTGAGTGATTCCTAAAATTCAAAGTAAATAGAGAAATGTGAAATATATCAAATGTTCATTAACTTTGGTCAGGTGTCAATATATTTTCTTTTGCTTAGCTCAGGTGACGAAACAGGTGTCATAGTTCTTTGGGATGACTAATTCAGTGCAACCAAATTAGCTATCTATCTAAAAAAATAATGCAGAATGAAGAAAATTCTCAAAAGTACAAAATGAATAGATTTGTGTAAAGGTTTGGCAAGTTCTACAGCTCTCCTACTGACTAACCGACCTGGACATTCAAAGACGCTGACAAAGTGGTATGAAATGAATTACACTACCTCCCCTAATCAAAGTATAATAGCTCTCAATTGCCAAAAAAAAGAAGGCAAAAATTTTGTCGAATTTTTGTTAGAAGAGGAATAATAATAGTACAAACCAAAAATAAGAAACAACTATTACAACAGGCGGTATCATCCATTTTTTTAAGTCAAATACCACTCACCCAAAGTTACAGATAAAACCTGATACTATGTATATCATTCCTTTCTATTTTGAAAATGACCATTCTTTCTACTGAGTAGAGATATTTACCAAAGTTGCCCTTCTGCTTGAGAATTTTTGTTGGAGACGCACTTTCAGCCTTTCAGGTTTCGTGTGTGTATCCCATATTTTCACAACACTGGTAAGCATTTACAAAAGCACAAGCTTATTATTTTAGAAACATCAAAGCATTAATTCTCCACAATAAAGATTTTCAAGCAATGGAATATCTGATAATAAATCTCTCAATCATTTTAAAGAAAATGCAATACAAGCCTAACAAAAGGTATAAAGCTGGGTGATAAATTACAAAGCAGAATAAAGATGCAAGAGAGACTTACTTGTCTGCAGCAAAAGTAGCAATAGAGACATCATCTTTCTTTCAGATAAAGAAATGATGTGATACTTGTTGAAGCAGCGTAAATGTCACAAATGTAGCAAACATGCAGAAGAGAATATACAACCATCCCAAGCAAAATCCATAGTAGTACATTTGCCCGAGACCTTGTTAGACTGCTCTGGACGGGACTGTGGGCTTCTTTGACAATAGCAGAAGACCTAACATGTCGCACATTTTAGTGAATCATGTTAGTTGTTACATCACTACAAACATCTTAAATCCCACAGAGCAAACGGTTAATCCCTTGAACCAGAAACAATAAATGAGTCTATATTTATACAGTAGAAGTCTAGTTAGAATATGGCCATCAAACTAACATTCCATTGCAAAATAAATGAGTCTATATTCAAACAGTAGAAGTCCAGTTAGCACTCCAACTAATCTAATATTCTGAGAAAGAAAAAAACAATAGTAACGTACTAACATTATACAGATACAATATATTGAGCAAGTACAATTACTGAAAAAAAATCCTCGTAGTACTTGCAGAAAACATTTGAGATTGCTTATCATCAATGAATAATATTTTTTGTACGGAAGAAAAATACATTAAAAAATGGGCACTTCACTGCTGCATGCTGTCAGTTAGTACAGAGGTTTGTCAATCAAGTTGAAGCAAATGCTAATATAAAAAAAATCATCCATCGTAAAACAGTACTTGTCATTGGATTGAACACAATGAAAACAAAGAACTAAAATTCCATTGCCAGCCATTAATTCTAAGAAGGATAAAAAAGGAATGCAATACTCAAACAACAATTTCTGCTTCTACTTTGTTGAAAAGCTTTCAGATCAAATAAACCTACCAAGTTCAGTTAAGTCATGAGTGGTCAACTTACTTCAGCCTTCCAAATAACCATGAGCAAAATCAACATCCGGAGCGCCATCCCAAACAACATTCCTACCAACACAGAAGAAAAAAAATCTGCCTAAATCTTACATGGATTGATGACACACTATCAATTTTCAAACTCTAAATCATAGACTATATAGAAACCACAGACATGTGAAAAAGAAAAATCATAGACTACTCTAAATCCTTCACCCTTGTTTCACACATCTGTGCAAAGAATGACATGCAGGAAATCTCATGTCAAGAGAAAAGGAATTACATACAAGATCTGTGTGGCCTTAAAATGAATGATCTGCATGGAGGAACTGGCAGCTGGGTTGTGTGGAAGGATGCAAAAATGCTAACTAACAACAAACAGGACAGTCAGTTGCACGTACCAGGGATTGAGATCTTTTGGTTGGCGATGACCTCGCTGGCAAGCGGCAACTCATGTCTGAGTTGAGTGCAAGACCAAGTCTGCGATGTGCCGCTGTCCAAAAATTAGAACATATAGCAATAAGTGGGTAATATAATTTCAGTCATGGGCCGACAACATGTATGAGCTGAGTGCAAGACAAAGTGCTGTATTATCCGTACAAATCAATGAATGTTATAAGAATGACAACATGCTAAAGTACAAAATTCTAGGTCAGTTGTTTTTTAAGGCAAATTACCTTGTCCTCACTACCAGCTGTGCCAAAGCCTCTAATTAATAAATACAATGTTGCCGAGCAGTTGTCCCTCCCGAGCAATACACAAAATTATAGTCATGTGCTAGGTACAAGCAAATTTGCACTTGAAGAACAGGGGAGAAAGTGCACAGTAGTACCTGTTATACACTTTGCTCGCATTTATCAGTAACAACAAATTATGATCCAGTTTAATTCACAGTTTGAATTTTCACAGTACTTGTTTACACACCCAATTCAGTAGTGAAAATGTGAGCAAAGCACATGCTTAAGACAGTCCATCAAGCAGCATAATTTTTGCCCAAGACATTATCTAACAATTCAGGATGGATATAGCCTTCACTGTGCTTGAGCATTTGCAACCTCTAAAGATCAAATTGGAGACAGAGAAGAGAAGTACGGGATACCTGTGCAACTGAGGAGCCTTGATTCTTAAAAATTCTACAGGCTAGCTTGATTCCTTCCTTGATGGAGTGCCGAGAGCTGAGGGAAGGCTGCCGGAGTGAATGGAGGAGAGGGTCGGACCCAGTAGGCGACGGATTCGGCCCCCAAATTCTGGCAGCGGCTAGGGTTTCCCCCAACCCCCCGTGCCATACCGAAGGGCGGGGCCTAGTCATCATCCGCCGCCGTCACGGGCCGACGCATCTGGGAGTCGACCGGACGAGCAGCGTCTTCGTCACCGGGGACGGGGAGTCAGCGGATGACATCCTCACGCATCTGACCCAGCAGACGGGGGATCTGGGAAGACGGCCGGGTACAGGGTGGCGGCAACGGAGCGGAGGAGGCGGTCAGGCAGTGGGTGCACGGTCGGAGATGGCCTGGAGGGCGCCCGACGTGCCGGCGGTCGGAGCAGCCGCGACCGGGCAGGGCGCAGTGCGGAGGAGTTGGGGGTGGCGCCGGTGCAGAGGAGGGCGCCGCAGGGTGCTTGGCGTAGCGGCGGGCAGAGGGGAAAACGGGAGGGGAGGAGCGGACGACGCGGACTTGGGGCCGGCGGACACGCAGAGAAGGGGGACGGGGAGGGATGGTGCGTGCGGGAGCGCATCCTCTGCAGTCGACTGCAGAGTGCTGCTGCCACTGCAAGTGGGCCCTCGCGCCCATCGGCCTCACGCGGCAGTGGCTGCAGTCGACTGCAGAGGATCCCAATCCGGTGCGTGATTGGGGGAGAAGGAGGCTGACGCGCGGGCTAAGGAATAAACCGACTATATTAATAAAAATGATTAAAAATGGAGTTCTCATTACTACTAGCCAGCCCAGCGGCCCAGCGACATGGCCCAAGCCCAACTACACGGCGCACACAATCTCGGCCCGCAGAACACCCGAACCGATTTCCCCGTGTTCTCCTTTCCACTCTTCTCCAATCTCCAGCAAACCTAAATTCCCCAATCCGACGCACAGCGGCCGCACGGGAGCAACCCCAGATGCCGGAGGCCGCCGTCACGGGCACAGCCGCCGCTCGGTCATCCTTCCTCGTCGCCGTCTCGAACGCCTTCGCCCAGGTCCGTTCCGAGGAGATCCTCGTTCGTCCGCAAATCATTCAGTGTTCCTCTCTCTCTCTGGCTGATGAGGACTCGGGCTCAACAAATTTAGCCGCGGATCTTGATGTTATGTAGCGATTTATGTAGGGCAGATCAAGGTAAAAGATGGGATTGGTAGCATGAGGAATCATGGCTGCTGCCTTATTTTTATTTACCCCGAGCTCCTCTGCTCCGGTACTCTGTCATCTATAATGGCTGATCCCCTGATCTCTGTTCTCGAGCCTGTGTTGTCCTGTAGAATATGGCTGCTTATTCTGTGTTTCAAATGACTTTGTGTTCCCGGATTAGCATTTTTCATTCCGAATTTGGTATACTCATATTCTAGATTCTGTGGCCATTGTCATTAACTTGGTTTACATTCCCAATTGTGAATGTAGAATTGTAAGGGCGTTGAGAAGGATTGGGACACTGTGTAGAACGTATTGGAAGGCATGGAAGTCGAAGGGCCCAGCCGGCATCCACGGCAAGCAGTAGGGGAGGCTGGGGAGTCCTCATCCTACAGCAGGAAGCGGGCTCGTTTATCGCTAGAGCCGCAACATCCGGTGAATGAGATCGAACAAGAGCCTGTTTCTGAAACTGATAATGATGAAATCAATGACCAGAACAGTGAGGAGGAGGAGGAGGAGGAAGAAGAAGAAGAGGAAGAACAAGAACAAGAAGAAGAAGAGGAGGAGGAGGAGCAAAGTGAAAGCGAAGGCGAATACGAGGAGCAAAGCGAAGGCGAATATGGATCTGATGGTGATGATGCTGTCGAGGATCAGCATAATGAGCAGCAATCACAGCAAGGAAGTCGGGGTGGAGAAGATCGACCCCAGCGGACAAGGGTGTTGGTGCTGGATGACAGTACTGATGATGACAATAGGCCCTCCACTACACCTGCTCCAGTACCTCCACCGCCATCATCATGCTCAGAGAACTCAGTGGTCAGGGATGCGACAGTGAGTACCAGCGCCCTTGATTGCGGCATCTGCTTCCTACCACTGAAGCCTCCTATTTTCCAGGTACACTGCCACCTCTCTAATCACGCTTCGACCCATTCATGGATTTAATCATATTATCTTTCTCTTTTGATCGTTAATTTAGATGGGTCTACACGATAGATCAAGATCTGCATTATGCTAATAATTCGTTGAGCTAAATATTTGCATACATATGTAGTGCATTGTCGGCCATGCGGTGTGCTCTCCATGCCATGACAAGCTGGGGGTACCAAGGAGCTGCCATGTGTGTCGTGCCCTAACCCCAGGTGGCTACCAGCGGTGCCACGCCATGGAGCAGCTGGTGGACTCCATCTGTGTTCCGTGCCCGCACGCTGCCCATGGCTGCACCAACAGGCCGGTGTATCACAGTCGTGAAAGCCACGCCCGGGCATGTGCACACGCACCGTGCCATTGCCCTGGCCAGGCCTGCAGTTTTGTTGGCTCCACGGAGGCACTACTGCAACATTTCGCCGATGTGCACAGATGGCCCTGCACAACCGAGGATAAGGCTGGTACTGGCTTTGACATTAATCTCCGTGACGGTTTCAATTTCGTCACCGCCATCCGTGCTGATGCAAACCAAGGCACCTCGAATCAGTATCTGTTCCTGCTAAACGTGGAGCGAGCGCCGTTTGGCCGCACCATCACTGCGTTCTGCATACACCCTCACTATACCTCGACTGCCACGATCAAGCTTACCTATTCGTGCTACAGGATGTTTGACATGTGCTGCATGCATCGCCAGTCATCCGAGTTCAAGGTGGCCTGCACTGATCTCTCCAATGGGCTGCCAGATCCCAGTAAGTGCTTCCTGTTCATTGTGCCCAGATCTGCCCTCAGAGATAATGAAGAGTTTACCGAGGTCACAGCTATTATCAACCAAACACCCATCCAGTAGACCATCCCCACAATTTATTACTATGGAAGAAATATGAAGCGTTATCAGAACTGGTTGGTAAAGACTTGATAGCCTCTTTTACTACCACACCCTTTCTCTTGTGAAGAATTAAGAGCTTCTAGAACACATACTAATAAATTCCCCGTATGAATATGATCATCATGACTGATTTGTCCGTATAAGGGTTTCATTTAATATTTTAGATTATGTGTTAATTATACTGAAGTACAGAGTTTACCGAGGTCACAGTTATTATCAACCAAACACCCATCCAGTAGACCATCCCCACAATTTATTACTATGTAAGAAATATGAAGTGTTATCAGAACTGGTTGGTATCTTTGCTTGACAGTCACTTTTACTACTGCACCCTTTCTCTTGTGAAGAATGAAGAACTTCTAGAACACATACTAAATTACTAATAAATTCCTCAAATGAATATGATCATCATGACTGCTTTGTCGTTATAAGGGTTTCATTTAATATTTTAGATTATGTGTTAACTGTAGTGAAGTACAGAGTTTAATGGGAAGTACATTCTCACTTTTGTTCCCGCCGTGATTCCTGGCATCATGATTGAACTATGATCATCTTGGTTTTAGGGTTCAGCCACACGTTGTGCGGTTGTTTTCAGAACCAGACGCGAATCAAATTTTTGCCACTGAATTATGTCCATGCAACAGAATTTATTAAATCGTTTCTGAGACTATTACTATTTTTTTATCGAGCTTGCTAACGGGTCCCAAACTAAGTGATACAAGAATTCTGAATTTGAATAGATAAACTGAAGGCTGAATTCTGTATTATGGGCAGAATCTTGATCAGTAATAGCTGGAAGTACCATATGTTGCACCTGTGTGCGACCAATAATTGCTCCATGTATACATGCCACATGGCACTGTTTAGTTGGTGAAATTTTTGGTGAAAGTGGTGAAATTTTTGCATTGGTAAACGTGTTCTGTGAGAGGTAGCACAGTCTGCGATGCAAATTTTGAGAATTTTTGAGGAACTAAACAGGGCCATAATTGCTTAAAAAAATTCAGTTGAAGAGTAGATCCAAAAACTAATTTATAATCTCCCTCGCCTGGATGAATAAACAATAGATTGAATGAGCAATCGATAATCTCGCCGCAACCTCTTCCGTATGGTCCTGTGTGTATAAAAAAAAGTTGAGACTTGTGGCGATAAGGTTGATGTTCTGAGATCCAAATTCAGTTCGCACTAATTATTCGTCAGGAAAGAAATTGAATTTTACTTCATTGAGCCTGATGTTATGCGTGCCTGACAATTCCCTATCAAAAAGAAAAAAAAAATCTCTAGAGTAAGTATGAATAAATTTGTGGATACTGAGATGATATGAGGCCTGATGAAACGTGCCATCCGTTTCTTCTTCTACTTCTTTCATTCCAAATTGTAAGTCGTTTTGACAAATCTAAATTAATAGTTTTTTTTATAACTGGAATTAATAGTTGTTAATATGTATCTAGACATAATAAGTATATAAAATGTCAAAACGACTTACAATTTGATGGAACAGAGGGAGTACAATTTTTGCCAAATCAAACGTGTCATTCTACAGGCCAATTAAGCATAAAACGAATAAACGATGGTAATTTTGGCCAAGGGGCCCCTTTTTTTTTAGAACAAAGGGGGCCTGCTTAAATAACAGGCTAATTACGCATAAGTGGCTACGTGGGCCATAGACCCAAGATTCTGGGCCAGACCAGAAAAGATTTTGGGCCAACCATAACTAGGGTTTTATTATTTTTGGGAGGCGAGCTCAGTCAGAGTCAGAGCCCCCCGCGCCTATTATGAAGAGGGCCCGCTACCCTCCTCCTCCCTCACCGGTGACGCCGTCGTCCCCGTCGTATCTGCCGTTATCCCCGTTGTTGTCGTACTCTCCCACGTCGCCGCCGTATGTGCCGACGTCGCCGTCGTACTCTCCGACGGCCCCGGTTGACCCGCGGACGTTCGTTTCGTACAACTCGCCGCGATATGGCGATGATGATGATGTGATCGGAGATCAGGAGCCCGGTTCCGATGGTCAGGAAGACGAGAACTACGACGAGGAGGAGGAGCAGCAGCAGCAGAGGGAAAGCGAGAGGGAACAGGAGCACTCGGATGGATCTGATGAAGATGATCCGCATGCACATGAAGAAGAATGGCGACCGCGGCGTCGTCAGCACCTGGATGACGAGGAGGAGCAGTACTCGGAAGGATCTGACGGTGAAAATGTCGTGGAAGATGAGCAGCACGACGAGGAAGAAGAGCCGCCGCACGACGAGGAGCAGTGGCGAAGTGAAAGCGTGAGAGAGCAGGAGCATCCGGACGGATCTGACGGTGAAAATGGCGTGGAAGAAGACGAGCAGCAGCCGGCGGGAGAACAACAAGCAGGGGAGGAGGAGGAGGAAGAAGAGCCGCCGCAGCCACATGCCGAGGACGGCGCTGCCGCTGTTGACGGGGATCTCGCGGCGATGCCACCGCCGCGGCTGCCGTCGCCCGCACTGTCGGAGAGCTCGATCGTCGGGGAAATGACGGTGGATCGCACCGATGCACTCGACTGCGGCATCTGCTTCCTCCCGCTGAAGCCCCCAATCTTCCAGGTACAGTAATGTCGTCTCTGAAATCTGAATCTGATCCCTTTAATTCCGTCGGATCGATCTACCACACGATGGATATAATTAAGATCGAGATGATTTAGAATTTCATCTGACCTGAAATCTTTGCATGATGGACGCAGTGCGACGTGGGGCACGTGGTGTGCTCGCCGTGCCGGGACAAGCTGGCGGCGGGCGGGCGGTGCCACGTCTGCCGTGACCCGACCAGGTTCCAGCGCTGCCACGCCATGGAGAAGATGGTGGACGCCGTCCGCGTGCCGTGCCCGCACGCCGCGCACGGCTGGCCGTGCACAGCGGAGCCAACCCCGCGCGTCTCCTTCCCTGTCCACCTCCGCGACGGCTTCAACCTCATCACCGCCGCCGCCTCCCGCGGCGGCGCTCACCACCTGCTCCTGCTGAACGTGGCGAGGACGCCGTTCGGCCGCGCCGTCTCCGCGGTCCGGGTGCGCCCTCAGGCTCAGGCGGCCGCCGCCGCCTCCGCGAGATGCGGGCTCGAGCTCCGCTACGTGCGCCTCAACGGCTGCTTCCTGCACGAGTACGTCCAGATGGCTCGGATCGAGGTCGCGTCCGTGGACGGCTCGGACTCGGATGCGCTGCCGGATCCGAGCACATCGTACCAGTTCTTGGTCCCCAAGTGTGTTGGTGGATACGACGAGGATGATTTTCGCGTCACTGTCGTTATTGACATCAGGCCGTGTTAACAAAGCAGATCGATCGATCATCCACACCAAGCAATAAATTTGTCTGGTCGAGCTCATTTGGGTTTAATAATCCTTAGTTTGTTTTGAGTCGTCATCGAGTAGTTTCCCTTACAACTCTCTTCTAGATGAATGAGAACCATATAATTTGGTTATTGCTTCAATAGAAATTTGAAATAATGTAGTGTCCCTTTTGAGTGGTTCTCTCTTCTAGATGAGCCAAAATAATTAGGTCATTGCTTCATTAGAAATTTTGAATTTGAATGTTTGGAACTGTTCAGGTTTGCCCCAAGTTCAGTAATATATAACAAATGTCTGATTCTCTTTAATTATTTATTACGCTGATGCAATGTATTAAAACAAGATATAAAACCATGGGCAATGTATGTATTCTCTCCGTTCCATCCGAGGAAGATCGAGGAGAGGAGTCGCAGTAACCACTTTGCTAGAGAGGATTGAAGGAAAAGTCAACGGCAACTATTCTTCATGGCAAAAAATCAAAAAAATTTGGGAAAGTGACTCCCAACAGCAGGGTTTGCATGGTCATTTGAAATTTGACTTGCTTTCATTTGTCTTAGAATTTCTAAACAACCAGTGGCGGACTCAGAAAAAATTTCTAGGTAGGGCGGACTACTGAACATACATAAGGCTTAACCATCAAATTCCGTATACATATGTACCATATTTATCTTAATTAAAATCAAACCGGTAAATGAATAGTAAAGATAAAATCAAGATGTGCATCTCTTGGTTCTGTAGCTTCCTTATGCAATCTTCAGCCAATGCAACAATATCATGTTTTTGAATCTACGCAATTGTTCAATTGACTAGAGAGTACTTCATTTTTCTACACGCTTCTTAATTTCTAGAAGTCGACAAGCTAACCAAAAAAATAGAAAACCAATTACAGAATTACTCCTACATGTGTTCCTGTACAGCCGCTCCTTTATTTCTGAGGAACCCAGCGTGCTCGTGTTGTGCTTGTTCGTGGTCGTGCTCACACTCGCCGGTGCCTCCGCAGATGGAGCGGCATGGGGCGATCCTCCTTGCCGGAGACTGGCTCCAATGCTGCTGACACGCCCGGCGGCGGCACCCGACGTCAATGGAGTGATGGACCGCCACCGCTTCCCACCATACCTCCATGAGCGGCCCCGCAGCAGGTGCATGACGGCTCGCTGGCTGTGGCGCTCGAACAGGACGCGGGACGGGGGATCCGCGACGCCGGCCGGATTGACGAGTACACCATAGCTATGGGCTATTGACTGGGCCACAGGCCATCGGGACGGTGTTATCCAATTAAATTGGGCCGGTCCATCTATTATATATTATATGAGTACCGGTTCGCTCACATATCTTCTTGAGCGGAAGAGCTGCGCAGAACGACGATCCTGCACCGTCGCCGGCGCCAAGATCTTTCGATTCTCAGCGAAAAAAATGAGAAAGGGTCTTTGCTGCCAGGCTTAGGTAGGGCGGCCGCCCTACCTCGCTCTATTGGTGGATCCGCCACTGTAAACAACAACATACTTTTGAGATGGAGGGAGTATATATGGTATTCCTACACAATACAAATCTTGTGCAATCACTTTTGTAGTGCAAATACTTTTCATATTGATGGATTGATTATTGGTTAATGATTACCCCCTCCGTCCCACTATAAGTGCACTTGTAGAATTCGAAATGCAAACTTAACAGAGGTGTGAAATTACATTACTACCCTATCTACTCCCTCCGTCCTAGTTTATATGCACTTGTGAGGTTCAATTTTTTTCCCAAATTAACCGCATCTGATGGTGTGTCCATTTGCCGAGGGAGGTCCAGTTGTATCCCCGCCGTACTAAGTGGCTCCATTTGCTAATTAAAAAAAGAAACACATCGGCCTCTCTACATCTAGCAACGCCAGTACTAACGCCACGCGTCCCAACAACAGCTTCAAGGCCTACTCCTACGAGATTCCAGTTTCTTCCACACTCTCGTCTTGCTGATTACTTGTACTGTTGCCGTACCGCTAGAACGTTCCAAGCTGTTCACTGCTACTATGACACAGGGGTATTATCGTCATTTCCTTCAAGTACTAAGTTCCCCTTTCAAATACTACAGATGCATTTAAAGTGGGACGGAGGGAGTAAAAGATGACAGACAATCTCAAGTATTGCATCATAGGCCACGTGTACACCTGGAGTCTGGAAAGTCCTAGACCAGCAGAGGTTGGCGCCGGTAGTCCAAACGTGTGCTTCATTTTTTTTACAAACGGACACGCTGCAAACCATCCAAGAACACTGGAGGGATGAGCATCTGTTGACAGTGTAGCACTTAATTTGGAATTTTTTTTTGAATGCTCCAATGGCGTTTAAATTGAGACAGAGAGTACAAAGTTGGATTTTTGAAATGTGTGCCGTGTACGTGCCTTCTATTTTGGGACATCGGGGAAGTATGTTTTGTTAGGTACTCAAGTCCATGATGCACTATCCAACTTTTTTTTAATTACACAGTACAACGTAGACGTTCACAACACGCACGCACACTCACTTCTATGAATACACGTACGCAAACCCTATTCTTATGAGCACCTCCGAAGGACTTAGCACCGGCAGATCTGGAGATTCTCGAAGTCACCACTGGCGCCTCGTCGTCGACGGGAACGTCGCTTACCACTTAATGCATAACGCCGGAAAATCCCGGAATAAATCCAAGAAAATGTGCGAGCACCAAGATTTGAACATTGGTGGGTAGCGTCCCACTGGACCGTCCTACCATTGGACTACCATTGAATCAAGATACTTATAAGTTTGTACTATCCATAGAAACTTTTGAATCTTGTGCAATCTTACATCTCTATCCGTGATGCAAGATTCAATATAAGTTTTGATTCTAATGATTTTTTTAGAGTAACATGCATGCTCGACATTTAATTTCCTTTGTACTTACTAGCAAAATGCCTGTGTGTTGCTACAGTAAAATGATAATCCTTCAACCTGCATTGTTGGCCTCCGGCCATGCCCGACACCTCTGCTCCACCACGGCGTCGGATGGCTCTCCCGCGTTGTCGGTCGTCTCCACTGCCAACCGCGTCTCCCCCATCATCGATCTTCACTTGGCTGCTGACGGTTGCCGTCTCCGCCCGCGAGCCCTCCCAACTCGAGGGCAAAGGTGGTATCTGACATGAAGAAGCAGGGGAGAACCACTTTTTTTGGCTCCCCTCCCTCCGATGGCTCCAGTTATTAGGATTATCAAAACTTCGTCGTCAGAGCCGTTTCATTTTGGAGGGTTTGGTAGGGATTCTTTTTCGACCAGCGGAGAAGGTAAAGCCGGAGCCCTACCAAATGCAACCTTCATATATGGTCTAACTTAGGCCCTGTTCTTTACCTCAAAAAGGAACAGTGAAAATCACTATTCACCTGTCACATCCATCACATCTTCTCTCACACAAAATACTATTCTAGCACTATTCATTTGCAACTTCATTATTCCTTTTCACCCAAAAGAACGGGCCCTTAGCAACTGCTAGCTAAGTTCGGCGCAGCCGGCAGCGGCTTGTTTCCGATTCGGCGCTCTATGCAGTCGTTTCACTGGTTTTTTTTCCTGGTTCCGTGCCCTGTTGCCGGTTCACGCGGTTTTTTCGTCGATTCTTGTGATGTACGAAATTTATGAGCAGAAACAATTCTTGCTTTAATAGGTAGAGATAGAGATCTGCTATCTCCGTTCATTCACATGGAACCACCTCAACAAATTGTTCGATTCACTCCGTATTTATTAAGCCCTTATCTCCCTACACATTTGCATTGTGTACGTTGTAGCCTACCCTATGATTGATTGATCTCCAGCCTGTTCGTTTGGCTGGTGGCTGGTGCTGATATGTTCTGAGAGAAAAGTACTGCTGGCTGGTTGCTGGTGGCTGGTTTGTTCTGAGATAAAAGTACTGCTGGCTGGTGGCTGATAAGCCAAGCGAAGGGCGCTCAACTTGCGCAGTACTCCCTCCGTCCCAAAATAAGTGCTCATCTCACATTTCGATGAGTCAACAAGTTATAAGTTTGACCAGATATATAGAAAATAATATTACCATTTGTGTCTTTAAACAAGTTTGTCATGAAAATATATGACATAAGTAATCTAATGATGTTTATTTAGTATCATAATTATTAATATTTTTTAATATATATTTGGTCAAACTTTAAAGTGTTTGACTTCTTGAAGTGCGAGATGTGCACTTATTTTGGGACGGAAGGAGTAGAGTGTTGTAGTTGTAGCCCACGTCTCTGATTAACCGGCATGAAAAGACGATCTCATTCGTGTTGGTTTTGTTGTGCTGAATCCCTGTTTGTTTGAGTTTCCAGCGTGAAAGGTCACAACGATCTTCGTGTACAATTTTCGAAAAGCTAAATTATCTGGAGTTTCATGAGCTTTTTGTAGATTTTACAAACTCAAAAAGTTAAATACATCTTCTAAAAATAATATATATTCAAATTGTTGGCTTTTTGAGAAATTTTAGACGTGCTTGGACGCCGTGTGTGCTAACGAATTCCTAGAACTCGTGGTGCATGGCGACGGCAACACGAGACCTTCCTCCAGTTGGTGCGTCGGCGCGTGTCGTGCAGACAACCGGCCGTACGGCGACGCACCGGTTCGCTCGTCGTCGACACGAGTCAAAGGGCAGCACAGTATTTAAAAGTCGTTCGCTCCAGACTTGAATGCAAAGCAACGGCCTTTTTGCGATGAGTGAGGTGAGCTCGTTGGGTGGTGGAGCCCACCGCGTCCTCGCCTTTCTCCTCCTCCACCTCTCTCCTCTGCGCAGTGCAGTGCTTGCTCATCTAGTACCAGCAATTTCACCAGCCGCATGCTCGCCTTTCCCTTTCTCGGTTAGCTCGCCATTTTTTTTTCGTTTGCTCTCAAAGAGTTCCAGGGACAAAAGTTTGTGTAGCTCGCCTTTTTTATCAGCAAGAAAGAAAAACTCGGTGAGCTTCAAGCATCACTGCATCAGCACCAGCACCAGCACCAGCACTGGAGCCGCGAGTGGAGTGAGCTCCCATTGCCCGCCTGCTTCTGCTCCAGCAGCGTCCACCGCCCCGCCGCCGCCGTGGCGGCCATGAAGGGCGTCGACGATGCGTTCCTCGGCGTCGGCGACAAGCCGTGCGTCCCCCTCCTCCTCCCCCCTCTCACCCTCCCCCATCTGGCCATTTCTCTCTAGCTTTCTTCTTTTTTGTCCTGTCGGTTTTTGACTGTCCTGTTCGGTTGTATCGTCGGACAAGAATCCAGATCTGGTCCGCATTTGAATATGCCCCGCACATTCTTATTGCTGTCTTTATTTGTTCTCCTTTTCCCCCCTTATTAAGATGCTCACTTTCGCTAAGGAATCAGTAAGGGCCCAATCAATAATGTACCAGCAAATTTACTGTCCTTCCTTGAACATGATTTCCCCTTTCGGTCAAGAAATATGGTTACTTTTTATGAAATTAGAAAAAATGTATGGTTGCTTATAGTTGTACTATAAAATAAATATGGGGGTCATGCTGATGTTACTTTGTACCTGACCATTTCCCAACTCATTTTCACCCCTGTGCTGTGAAATTGTTGATCTGATTCCAGAGGGTTGGACATTTGGTGCATTGTGGGGGCCAGTCTGGTCCCGGTTGCGAAATCTCAGCACGGCAGATTCTACTCCAGCAACTGCTACATCATTCTGAACGTAAGCATCTCTCCACCAATTGCCTTCCCCATGTGTGGAATTACGCCGCTCGATTTCATGTGTTCTGCGAATTTCTCAGACAACTGAACTGAAAACCGGGGTTCGCATCCACGACGTGCATTACTGGGTTGGGGAGGAGGCCAAGGAGGTGTGTGTGCTCTGCTGCATCAACAATGGTCCCTCAAATCAACACTTTTTTTGCTTGGCTCTTGCTTTTTGCTTATGGATTCATTTGTGTCCTGTGCACTGCATTGTGGTTGTGGTCACCTAGGAAGATTGTCTCATGGCCTCAGACAAGGCTGTTGAGTTGGATGCGGCACTGGGCTCCCACACTGTCCAGTACCGGGAAACGCAGGGTGAAGAATCTGACAAGTTCTTGTCATACTTCAGACCGTGCGTTATCCCGGTACACTCCCAGCCCCCTCCGCACATGGTAAGATCTGGGAACAAATCCGGCCGGACGGCAATGTTTAGGTGTGAAGGAGAGCATGTTGCTCGTGTCACAGAAGTAAGGACTGCTATCTCAAGTTTTTCCTTCATTTCTCAGTTTTGCTGAATGCTGATGTAAGACGACATGCTTTGTTTCTAATGCTGTCTAAGGTGCCATTTTCGCGGTCCTCTCTCGTTCACAAAGGAGTGTTTATAGTGGACACAGCATCAAAGATCTTTATTTTCAGTGGCTGTAATTCTAGCGTGCAGACAAGGGCTAAAGCATTGGATGTTGTTAAACACCTGAGGGAAAACCGACACTCTGGCAGATGTGAAATTGCAGTGATAGGTACACCTATATACAGTTGCTTCTTGCATAAGTGTGGGGGTGGAAAGGTGATAACTCTAATTCTTTTTTTACTTCTAAATGATTGCAGAGGATGGGAAGCTTGTTGGTGACTCTGATGCTGGCGAATTCTGGAACCTGTTTGGAGGTTATGCCCCTATTCCTCGTGATTTACCAGAAGCAGTCAGAGAGGAGACAATCAATTTGCCATCAAAGATCCTTTTTTGGTGAGTAGCCTTGCTTAATGCAGACATAACTAGTCTTCAGTTGCAGGTACTGATATGTTTGGCCACTTTGCTGCCTGCAGGATTAACAAGAGAATCCTTGTCCCCATGGAGGCACATTTGTTGGATAGAGAAATTCTGAACTCAGACAGAAGTTACATACTGGATTGCGGCACCAAAATATTCCTATGGATGGGAATGACAACTCTGGTTTCAGAGAGGAAGACATCTGTTGCTGCCTTAGAAGTGAGCCAGATGAAATCTGATAACTTTCCTTGCTGATGTTCTTCACACGTACCTGTGTAGATCTGAAAACAATTTCTATTTAATTTTGGTTAGGATTATGTGCATTCCCAAGGCAGGTCCTCGAATGTTCGTACAGTTATAATGACAGAAGGTCATGAAACTGTCGACTTTAAGCTTCATTTTCAGCATTGGCCTAAGATTGTTGAGATGAAGTTATATGACGCTGGGCGAGAGAAAGTAGCAGGTGTGACCATGGTTCTTTGTCCATCAGTTGTTTCCTTGTAAAACTTGGTAGAAACCTTGACATAGACTTACGCTAAATCATGGTACAGCTATTTTCAAGCATCAGGGCTACGATGTCACAGAAATTCCAGAGGATAAACCCCAGCAGCTCATCAGTTCTAATGGCAGTCTGAAGGTAAAATTCCCGCCTAGGTATTGGTATATATACAGCTATCTGCAGAATCTTTTAAAATTGAATAAAATGTATATCAGGTTTGGCTGGTGGACTGTGGTTGTACAACCCTCCTTAACACTGAGGAGCAGGAGCACTTGTACACAGGCGACTGTTATATCATCCAGTACAGCTATGTTGAAGATGGAAGAGACTACCATCTTTTCTTTGCTTGGTCTGGCAAGAACAGTGTAAAGGTGCGTCTTTGTAATTCTGTTGAAGGAACCAATTGATATATCATAGGAAAGGCTGTTAGAAACCTTGTCCACAGCTGTATGATGTAGAGCTATTGCTTGGCTCTGTTTGCACATACATGTGCAATTTTCAGTGTTCTGCATGTTTCTTAACTTAACCTGTGCATTACCTGCAGGAAGATAGCGTGGCCACAGCATCATTGGTGTCTAATCTAGCTGATTCAGTCAAAGGGCATCCAGTTGTGGTCAGCTGCTTCAGCCCTACACCACTGAAAATTTCACGTCACCACACTAACGTTCAGTGTTGTCAATTCATTTGCAAATGTAATCGCAGGCACAAGTGTTTGAGGGCAGAGAGCCTGAATTATTTTTCTCAATATTCAAGTCACTGATCATATTCAAGGTACCATGATACACAGACTTGCCTAAGCTTTTGTTCTGCAGTCCTAGTACCATTTAATGAGTGGAGTGGATGCATAGCTTGGACACTGATATTTGAGTTTGTTATATCCTTTCCATTCCAGGGGGGCAGGAGTGCTGCATATAGGAACCATGTCCTACAGAAAAGCGATAGAAATGGATCTCATCAGAGGGACAGGGTCGCTCTATTCCGTGTTCAAGGGCTCAAACATGATTGTGTGCAAGCCATTCAAGTTGATCTGGTGAGTTGTGCAAACAAATGAGGAGCCTGCACACAATTAGCTTCATAGCCTGAATCATTCATTCTTTGGTGCTGCTCTAAACCTTTTCCTGTGAATGGATTGCATAATTAAACTGCAGGTTGCGAGTTCACTTAATTCTTCGCATTGTTATATTTTGCAAGACGGAGGTTCTTACTTTACCTGGTTTGGAAGCCTCTCTTCACCAAACGACCATAATATACTCGACAGGATGATGAACAAGTTGTGTGTAAGGAGAATCCTTGTGTTGTTCTCATTGATGAATATTGAAAAATCATGCAGTATATCCCCTTTTGAGCTATATATCATTTATTTTTGCAGCCATTGAAACAGTCCCTGCTAGTCAGAGAAGGCTCTGAACCGGATGACTTCTGGAAAGCGTTAGGTGGACGATCAGAATACTCCAAAGAAAAGCATGTCAAGGGTTGGCCTGCAGATCCACATCTGTATGCTTGCAAATTTGAACAAGGTATGCACATATCATATATTGTGTTCTATACAGTATCGGGTTGTATAGATGTTTCTCAAAGTCGAAAGTGTAATCACTTTGCAGGTCTGCTCAAGGTAAGTGCTACCTTGCAATGGACACTTGAGTCTTCAAAACATACGGCTAACTAATAGAATCCAAAGCAAATGTCAAAAAACTGTTTTGTTTGGTTCGTATCTTCAAGGTCAAGGAGGTATTCAGCTTCTGTCAGGATGACCTGGCAACTGAAGAGACATTGATACTGGACTGCAATGATGAAATCTATGTTTGGGTCGGACTACACTCAGATGTTACATCCAAGGAGCAAGTACTCAATATTGGGAAGGTCACTAGTGATTCAGAACTCGATTTCTGACGCATTCAGTCACAATTTCCTCTGAAGCATCTCAGTTCTCTGTTTCTACATTTCTGCAGATGTTCCTTCAGGTTGGTATTCTTCAGAACAGAAGATCGATCGAAACAACAGTGTATATTGTCACAGAAGGAGATGAGCCTGCATTTTTCACCAACTTCTTCAACTGGGACAGTTCAAAGCAATCATCTGTAAGTGCTGGGCATGCACATTGTGGGTATTATAAAGCACAGCTCTCCAGTTTACCAGTGCATGAACTCCTCATTGGCCGACTTGTCTGGTTTTGTGTTCTTGCACATGCAGATGGTGGGCAACTCATTCGAGAGGAAGCTGGCGCTCCTGAAAGGGCTGTCACCAAAACTAGAGGTTAGACTTGTTTTTTCACTATTAGTTCGATGTCATTTAGAACTGTTTTCCTATGAAATTCCTACATTCCATACTACCTGTTCTTTCGGCTCTTTTTTGAGTTCGTGTGATTTTGCAGAAAATCCCTATGAGAGCCTCTCTGTTTCGGTTTGATCATTGCCCATTAACATACACTAGTAACTAAATCACACTGCTCTGCCTATTTCGGTTTCGGCTGCTTTGGGCTGCAGACGCCGGACAGAAGCATGCGCAGGCCGTCGACAAGGAGGCCCGGGGTATCGTCGGAGCCGACCACACCGGAGCAGCAGCAGCAACCGACGGCGGCGAGGAGGGTATTCGGCTCTGCCTCTACAGGGAGGTTGGCCAGGGAGCGCTCACCGACTACCGGACTGCCACTGTTGCCATCATTGTCCCAGTCCCCCAAAAGCCGCTCCTCTTCCTCGACGTCAACGCCTACGGCGGTGGCACGGAGGCTCTTCCCCACCTCCCTGCACGCGCTCTCCAACGGCAACAGCAACGGCACAGCTCGGCGACGGTGAGAGCTGCCGGAGCTGAGGCCAGCTGGCCGGTCGCATGCATGAAGATGGTATGTAGACGTTGTGTATGCACATGCATAATCGTGTACATTGAAACTGCGTACAATCGGAACCTCTAGCAGTCAATGACCAGGATTTAGCTGCTGTCTTCGCTGGACCCCTCAACTCCGATTACTTCTCAGCGATGCGGGACATCCTACCGGCGGCGCGAGCGCTCTCCGACGCAGAGCTCATGGCCGCAGCGCGCCAGGCCACCAGCGCTAATCGCGTCGTTTGATTACTGCGCCATGCGCCTCTGTTTGCTTTCCTAGTCGTATCAATAGCCGTATAGTCCACCTTTGATGAAAACCCGTGTGCGTGTGCCCGGTTGGTCCGCGTTGTAAGTTGTAACAAACTGCTTTTCTTCTTAATACAAAGATACGCAGCTCTCCTGCGTATTTCCGAAAAAAAAGAAACTGCGTACAATTGTAATAGACCATGGATATTGGACATAGCACGTTTTGTAGGTCCACTGATGCTCCCGAAAGTGCTAGCAAAAATTCCACACGAAATTCATAATGTTGCTGTGATGTGCATCTACTCCCGAATCCAGGCGGCTTACCAGGAGCAGTCCCGTGACTGTTAAATCATGTGCAAATTAAAGTGCAAACTCACCAATGAAAGAAGTGATCCTTGGATGACGGCAGTCAGCAATATCTTTAGCTGACCACAGTAGAGAAGATCTATGCCATGCTCTGACGGCAAGCAAAGAATTTGCGATGCTTTTCAGCAATGTTTTATGACACATTGACACAATTAGCTACAAAAAATGACTAAATGTTGGTGTTTATCTGGAGTTTATGATCCATTGGAGTTTCAGGGTTTAAAATCATTACGGAATTGATCCTTCTCCCGAATCCCTATAGGGACAGGATTTACTGAACAAACCTTTAAGGGCTTGTTCGGTTTGAGTGGAATTGGAGGGGATTAGAGGAGGTTGGGAGGGATCAAATCCCCTACAAGTTAAAATCCACTTCAGTCCCCTCCAATCCTCAATCCGTTTAGGAAGAGGATTAACCGAACAAGCCCTAAAGGGGTCGTCAAGGTTCCGAATGCAGTTGGTCAAGTGTGTGCGATATAAAAAGCTCGGCAACACTACAGCAACATTATACATGCTAGAAAATAAGAAAAATGAAAGATTACAGGAAGAAACAGAAAAAGCACTTTGGAAGCTTAGGGGTTCTATTTGGACGGGTACTGATGAGTTCAGAGTTTTTCATATATCAAATTTGCATGAAGCTTCTAGTTCATACTTGCGTGCACAAACATTTGCTCTCTATAGAAGCAAGCATCTTGGCATGCTTTTACTGTTTTACATATGTGAACTTTTGAAAGGAAGCAAGAATTGGCTGTAAAAAAAGTAGCTAGCAAACTTGTCGATCACTCATCATCATTCCCGGGCATTTTATATGCTCCTGCAGGCAAGGCAACACCGTACCTGTGTGGTGCTTGCCTAGACCCGAGCTAAGATTGAAATGAGGCCGATGGTATCATGGTAGCCAGTGCGGAAGCTCCTGGCGGGGGCCGTCTGATTGGAAAGCAGAGGTAACAATATGCAACTTCAATTTCTTCCTCTCATTTTGTTTATATCTATGTAGTAAATTATTCTAATGAAAAATCTACAACAATAATGTATGCCAAAATTATTCTTATAAGACTGAGTCCAACAGAGCATGCAAAAGCATTTTTTCATCTCCTACTGCTACTGTTCACGCAATGCAACCTCTCCAACAGACCACGCAAACGTAGGAGGCAAACTGCATCGGAGGAGAGAGGCGATGCAAATTTGCCATTCCTCTCTCCTCGAATGCATTCTCCAGCGCAGCACTGCGCCTCCCTCCGACGCCATCCTCCCGCGCTGCATCGCACCTCCCTCCGACCCCATCCTCCTCCGCATCTTCTCCCTCTGCCGGCGGCATACGGCCCGCACGCAGGAGCAGGGGAGGGGCCGACGGCGGGAGAAGGGGACGGCGGCCCTGAGCAGGAGCAGGGGAGGGGCAGCGGCGGGAGAAGGGGACGACGGCGCGGGCCCTGCTCTGCCGCCGGAGTCGAGGAAGAAGGCGAGGTGGAGGCTGCGGCGGTGGGGTGCACGGACGCGGAGGAGCCGAGACGCGGACACACAGGGGAGGCGAAGGAGCGGGGAGGTAGAGGAGCAGTGGGAGGCGGAGGAGTGGGGGAGGCAGAGGAGCTCGATGCGTCGCCGCCGGCCCGAGCCCGTCGACGAGCAGCTGGGGAAGAAGGCGCCGCCGCCGCCGCTGGCCCGAGCCCGTCGTCGCCACGATCCAGGCCGGCGGAGGGAGCAGGCAAAGATGCGTTCACCTGCGCAGCTGGCCTCCTCACCTCAGCGGCAGGCGCCATGGACGCGGAGGCGCCATGGACGCAGAGGCGGAGGAAACGAGGACATGGAGGCGGAGGCGGAGGGGATGGATGGGAATGCGATTTCCTTCTCTCTGTTGGAGATGGTGTCCTGCAGAGGAAGTTGCAATCACTGTTCACATGAGGCAAAGGACCCATTTGCCTTTCATTTTTGCACTACCTTGTTGGACTTAGCCTAATGTTGAGTGTGGTAGCTACTAAGCAGCACCTTAATTCATGATTTTAAGAAGTACGAGTAGTTTGAAAAAAATACATCGATGTGTGTATGTATAAGGGAGTATGAGAATATACATATTTGACCTACATGAGCCATGGGTAAAATGGACTTTTCACATTAGTCTCCTACTAAGTTATAGCACCAAATCAGTACAAATGATGAGTTTGACCCGAAAATAGAAGTTAAGAGACTAAGTTGATCATTTTGAAAGTTGAGGGATGAACTTGACCCTCGGTGTAAAGATTAGGGACCAAACCGCCTATTTTGCTTTAAATAAATGAGATGGTTGTAGATGAATAATTTTGATTATTAACTCGGAGTCTAATTTTAAATAACTTTGAAAATTGTTATTAGCCCGGGGGGAGCACAGGTTCATGAACTAGTATATTATTAATCTCCTCACGGCAACAATATTAAATTGGTTTGAGTAAATCAACCATGCATTAAACATGTCCTGTCATTGAACATGATATTTTTTTTCTGTAAACTTGATTGAAATTAGAAACGTTTGACTCGGAAGCAAAACAAAGTGAAGTAATATTATCCTGTGGTCCCCTCTCAGCTTGGTGCCGGCCGTCCAAGAGCTATGGAACGCGTGGGAGATCCACTGCTTGATCGTTATCAGCCTTTTTCTACAAGTCTTCCTCTTCCTCCTCGCGGGCATGCGGCAGCGCAGCTCATGGTGGCTCCTGCGCCTGGTCTTGTGGCTTGCCTACCTGTCAGCCGACTCTGTGGCCGTTTTTGTGCTGGGCCACCTCGCGGTCCGTGCGGGCGAGCCGGGGCACCAGCTCATCATGTCCTTCTGGGCACCATTTTTGCTCGTCCACCTAGGCGGGCAGGACACCATCACCGCCTTCTCCAAGCAGGACAACGAGTTGTATCAACGACACCTGTTGAACTTGGTCACCCAGGCAGTAGTCGCCGGGTACGTTGTGGCCAAGGCGTCTTGGGCGGACGGACGGCTCATGGCAGCCATGGTGCTCATGTTCCTATGTGGATGCTTAAAGTACGCCGAGCGTATCTTAATCCTTTACTCTGCGGACCCAGATATGCTCAGGGGGTGGGGTGAGGGTGTTTTGTCACGGAAGCTGACGGGGCTGCAACATAAGAGAGGCGAGCCAGGCTTCACGAGAAGGGAGGAGACGAGGGAGGCAGCTAGGACGAAGATGGAGGACACACTTAAAATGATGTCCGATGGTGGTAGTTCAAGAACTGCGAGGGAACTGTTTTGGGATGCTGTCGCACTCGTAGCTGACATCATCTCGGTGGATACTCCCCTCAACCAAGCGGACAACATCACTATAGCCGCTGCGGATGATCTACCACGTATGCTGGGGGAGTTTATGGGTTCTGATGCCCACCACAATGCTTACGAGCACGTGGGAAAAGTTCTAGGACATTGCTACCAACGACTCTACACCAAGGCTCCTATTCGACAAACTTTCATTCAACCCCTTCCTGATGTTTCATTTTGGTATAAAACTTGCGGGCGTATTTTCTTCCTGGTATGGGCCCTCTTCCGGTTTGTTCCAACCCCAATAGCCCTAGCACTCTTCGTGGCTGTAGAAAAGGGGGACCAACTCCATGCTAACAGAGCTGATGTCATGGTCTCCTACTTACTGCTTGCAGGAGCAATAGTTCTAGATGTGTCCTCTGTTGTCATCTTCATTCTAACCCACTTGAGCAATTGTAAGCCTGCATGGTCCCAAGAGCTCAGACAATACAATATGATCAATAGTGCACGCATGTTGCCCATACGACAATTGTTTGCATGTGATGAAACATGTACACCCGTCACAGGTCAGGATCCCACATCCATCAAGGGGTTCATCCTGGACACTTTATTACAGTATGGCCAAGAAGAAGCATGGGACATTTCCAGCACGCGTGGCCGGCAAGCGCTTCACAAGTGGCAGCAGGAACATCATCCTGTTCATTATGCTAGTGTGTCACTGAAAGCACTAGAGGAGACCATCGGAAGCGGTGTTCACTTCCCGATAAGCGTGCTCATTTGGCACATTGCAACAGACATATGCTACTACTCTTCTGGTGTCACTAACAACTCTGATAAAGTGGCGGAGAAGCACAAGAAGATAAGCAGAGAACTATCAAATTATATCATTACCTTGTCTACAAGCGCCGAGTGATGCTTACTAGCAGCTCCAAGGTTGTACATGACAAAGCTAAATGTAGAATTTTTTATATTTTATCCAAGTTTCGAAAGGATAATCTAGGTGAGGAAGCTGCCATGAAGCTTTTTGTAAACCAAATGAAGCATGAAGAATCTGATGAACAAAAGGATTCCATGGATGAAGTCCGGACAGGTCATGAAGAATCGACCAGCAACAACAGTGCTGCCCACATTCATCTGAAGAAACTCCAGCAAAGCTCTCAAGATCTCAAGTCTCCGGTGCTACCTCGTGCACACGCATTGGCCCAGGAGCTCATCAGCATCCAGAACGACGTTGCCCGATGGGAACTCATCGCCGCAGTGTGGGCGGAGATGCTTTACTACATTGCACCTCGTTGCACTGGTGGAAAAACGACCTTTGTTCCCAAGTATTTGTCCCGGTTCAACTTTGGAGTCGGGACAAATGCTATTAGGGCGACATGGCCCCGGAAGGCTGTTTGCGCCGCCCCCCCTTAGTCTCGGGTGGTAATACCACCCGAGACTAAAGGCCTGGCGTCCAACGGCTCTGAGCCGCAATTATTGACGCCAGACTTTAGTCCCGGGTGGTGTTACGACCCGAGACTAAAGGGTGAGCCTTTAGTCTCGGGTGGTAATACCATCCGGTACTAAAGGGTGGCGCCTATATATCCCTACCTCCCTTCTTCTTCCTCTGCCCGAGCTAACATTCACCCGAGAGCTAAGTTCTTCTCCATGGCGCCTCTCTCCTAGGGAGGTGATGTCCAATTTTTTCGTCATCAATTTGTGAAGATTTCTCTCCTCCAAAGTGTTGCTAAGGTTTGATTCTTCATCCTTCCTTCATTTGTTATGATTAAATTTCGTTTTTATGGTTAGAAATGGAGAAAATATTGATTTAAATTTTTAGGTGGTAGGAGGAGCTAAGAGATGATATTTTCAGATGTTTTAGATTTAGCTAACACTGTATTTAGTTTCACATATTTTTTAAGCATAGTTTCACATAGGGATTTATCCTCTAATTTTATAGTTTTTGCTATAGAGATAATTGATTTTAACTTTTAGATGAGAGATGCATTTAATTTTACATTTAGCTTAATTTATTAGAAGTTAGTTTATTAAAAAATGGTCATTACCAAATGAAAATATATTACCTACCTATTTCATTCATTTTTGTTAAGTATTTCTTGTTTTAATTTAGAATACATTTAGGCATTCTCTTATTTTTTTCTTTTTTCCATATACAGTCGGTTGGTTCTCTACCAGTGGCCTTACATCACCAAGCTACATCCCAACATCTCCTACCTAGCTACGTCACCGGCGAGCTGGGGCTATACGTGGCCCGGTGACGTAGGACTGTAGCTAGGTAGGAGATGTTGGGCTGTAGCTAGTTGATTTGGAACTGTAAGTGGGAGAGCGATGTGTGTGTATATGATGGTGAGGTGAGGCTGTAGTTCGTAGATGATCAGGGTCATTAGAAAAGGTATAGTACCACCTACTTCCATTGTTTTATCTTTTAGAGATTATTAGAGACAATAGAAATTTTATTACATTCATGTTTATTAAGTATTTTGTGTATTTTTATTCGAAAGATTTAAAATGTTATTTGCTGCAACATCTGGAAATTCAGACATATAGTGCACCGCCTCCGGTACCGATAGGAGCAAGCTGTTCAAGCATAATGTTTTGAGTGGCACCTCTCAGGAGGTTAGCTTCAGCATATACAGTAGCTCTTAGTAGACACCTTATTCAGAGAGTGAGAGAGAGAATGTCGACATCATGTTTGATCAGCTTGCTCCGTCGGTACCGGAGGTAGTGCACTATGTCAGCTTCTAGATTTTGAACCACTGCTTTGAACACATCTCTGAATTCGCGTATTGTCTTCAAATCATGAACATGTTCAGGAACTGTAATTGATTTTTATATAGAACAAATAATGAGGTTATTTTTCACGATGCAGATGAACCGGCAAAGGATGTACAACGCCGACAGACGGTCAGCGGAGTACATTACCGGCATGCATGATTTTCTCGAAGTGGCCAAAAAAATAAGGATGCGAGTGGGTTCATGTGTTGTCCATGCTCTGATTGCAGAAACGAAAGAGACTACCATGACCCGGGCACACTTCACCTCCACTTGTTGAAATACGGATTCATGCCGAACTATGTGGTTTGGACCAAGCACGGTGAAAGAGGGGTTCTGATGGAAGACGACGAAGAAGAGGAGGAGGGTATTCCGGACTGGGCCGCAGGTCAAGCTTTTGCAGATACTTTAATGGAAGATGCTGACGAAGAAGAGTTATCAGCACATGCTGACAGGCCTGCTGATAGTCTCGGTCAGGTTCTACAGGATGCACATAGGGACTGTGAAAACGAAAAAGAAAAGACAAAGTTCCAGCGTATGATCGAAGATCACAGAAAACTGTTATACCCAGATTGCAAGCCAGGTCACAAAAAACTTTGTACTACACTAGAAATGTTGTAATGGAAGGCAAAACATGGTGTGTCTGATAAGGCATTTGAAGGGATGCTAAAAATTGTGAAGGACAAGCTTCCGGAGAACAATGAATTACCGTCCACCACATATGAAGCAAAACAGACTGTGTGCCCTCTTGGGTTGGAGGTACAGAAGTTCCATGCATGCCCTAATGATTGCATCCTATATCGGGGTAAGGATTACGAGAATTTGGATGCTTGTCCTGTGTGCAAAGCGCTACGTTATAAGATTCAGCGAGATGAAGATGCTGGTGATCTCCAGGGGCACCGTGACAAGACGAAGAGAGTTTCGGCGAAGGTTATGTGGTATTTTCCTATAATACCACGTTTGAAGCGTTTGTTCCGGAACAAAGCACATGCTAAGTTGATGAGATGGCACGCCGAGGAACGTAAGCAAGACAAACTGCTGAGACATCCGGCTGATGGGTCTCAGTGGAGAAAGATTGATAGAGAATTCAAGACATTTTCTGAGAACGGGGAAATGAACATAAGGTTTGGTTTAAGTACGAATGGTTTCAATCCATTCGGGGAGTTTAGCAGTGGTCATAGCACTTGGCCTGTGACCTTATGCATGTTCAACCTTCCTGGTTGGATGTGCATGAAGCGAAAGTTCATTATGATGCCGGTGCTCATCCAAGGTCCAAAACAACCCGGCAACGACATTGATCTGTACCTAAGACCGTTGGTCGATGAACTATTACTGCTATGCCGGGAAGAGGGCGTACGTGTGTGGGATGAGGATAGGCAAGAGAACTTCGATCTACGAGCATTGTTGTTCATAACCATCAACGATTGGCCTGCCCTAAGTAACCTTTCTGGGCAGACAAACAAGAGATATCGGGCATGCACGCACTGTTTACATAGAACACAAGGTATTCATCTCAAAAACTGTAAGAAGGTCGTGTATAATAGTCACCGTTGTTTCCTTCCAACTAATCACCCCTTACGGAATAAAGGGATGTATTGGAAAAGCAAGGCTGACCATCGTACGAAGCCACCCCATTTTAATGGAGATACCGTATTTGAGATGGTAAATGATCTAAGGGTAGTCTTTGGAAAGGGTGCCGGTAGTGAACCTGTTCCAACTGACACCAACGGGCGTGCACCAATGTGGAAGAAGAAATCTATATTTTGGGAGCTACCTTATTGGCGTAGCCTTGAGGTCCGACACGCAATTGACGTGATGCACCTTACGAAGAATCTTTGCGTGAATGTGCTAGGCTTCATTGGTTGTTACGGTATCCCGAAGGATACCAACGAAGCACGAGAGGACCTGAAAGAATTTCATAAGATTCCAAAAGTTCCGCGGGAGGGTGATGATGAAACTGATCCGGAAGAGGATGATGATGATGTTGATTACTTTGGTCCTGCTAGTTACACTCTCACTAAGAAAGAGAAGGAAAGCGTGTTTGATTGCCTGAACAGTATTAAGATTCCGTCTGGCTACTCATCGAATTTAAAGGGGATCATAAATATGAAAGAGAAGAAGTTCACAAATCTAAAGGCCCACAACTGTCACATGTTGATGACACAGTTGCTTCCAGTTGTGTTGAGGGGTGTTCTATCAGAGAATGTACGATTATTGGTCGTAAAGCTTTGTGCATTTCTCAATACAATTTCACAGAAGGCAATCGATCCAACCAAGCTAGGAAAGCTACAGAATGATGCGGTTCAATGTCTTGTCGGCTTTGAGTTGGTATTTCCACCTTCCTTCCTCGATGTTATGACGCACCTCCTGGTACACCTTATGAAAGAAATTACTATTCTCGGTCCAGTATACCTTCACAACATGTGGCCTTTTGAGAGGTTCATGTCGATCCTCAAGAAATATGTTCTTAATCGTGCCCGTCCGGAAGGAAGCATTGCCAAGGGATATGGAACTGAGGAGGTCATTGAGTTTTGTGTTGATTTTGTCGACACAATTGACTCGATTGGGCTTCCAGTATCACGACACGAGGGGAGGCTACAGGGAAAGGGCACCATCGGAAGGAAATCAAGTTTGAGCAATAATACTGATTTGTTCCATAAAGCACACCTAACAGTCCTGCAACAATCATCACTGGTGACTCTGTATAGGACGGAACACGAGAAGATTATTGCTTCTCAAAATCCAACCAAATCCCCAGTCTGGATTGCACGCCGTCACTTGAAAATATTTCCCTCATGGTTGATTGAACAACTCATCGGTAACTCAAGGATTCATCCACAACTAGCTTTGTTAGCCAGGGGACCTTGTAGCACAATTATAAGATTTCAAGCTTACGATATGAATGGTTACAATTTTTACACGAGAGCTCAAGATCGCAAAAGCACAAACCAAAATAGTGGTGTCCGTATGGACGTCATCGGAAAAGATGGGGCAAGACCTGCTATTATGGTTTCATAGAAGAGATATGGGAGCTTGAGTACGGAGCGATGAACGTCTCTCTGTTTTTTGCCAATGGGTAAACCTGAATGGTGTAAAGAAAGATGAATATGGAATGATAATAGTGGACCTTACCAAAATTGGGTTCAAAGATGATCCATTCGTGCTTGCCAAAGATGTGCATCAGGTTTTCTATGTCAAGGATATGACTAGCTTACCGAAGAATAAAAATCCCCAAGAAGGACCACAAGAGGCAAAGCGTCACATAGTTCTTCTGGGTAAAAGAGTAATCATAGGAGTCGAGGTCAAAACAGATCAATCCGATGATTATGATCAGTTTGATGGCATGCCTCCGTTCGCTGTCGAAGTTGACCCAAGCATATTGCTTGGACGTGAAGAGACACCGTACTTACGTGCTTGAGATTAATGTCGTCCTGTAATGATTATTTTTTGAATAAATTCAGTATTTATTTCGATTTAATTTAATTTCAGTTGTGATGCACATCAATATTGCAAATGAAAATTGAAATTGAATATTTCAAACTTTAAAACATATTTTTGCAAAGCAAAGTAGAACTCTTTAGATTTTTCTGAATTTGTTTATTATTTCTTCCGTTTAATTGAATTTAAGTGGTGATGCACATCAATATTGCAAATGAAAATTGAAAGTGAATGTTTCTAACTCTAAAATATATTTTCTCATAGCAAAGTTGACTTTATTAGATCCTAACTAAATATAATTTTGCATGGTTAAAATAGTAAAAGTTATTATATTTTTTAATTTCAAAGAGACAGAATGTGAAAATGAGGAAAGAAATGGGGGAAAACACTTCCCGCCCAAAATTACACTTTAGTCCCGGGTGGGGTTACGACCCCAGACTAAAGGGGGGCCTTTAGTCTCGGGTGGTAACACCACTCGGGACAACAGGGCGAAATTTTGCCCTTGGGGGGTCCTCCCGCGCGAAAGGGGCATTTACTTCCGAGTGGCGTTACGACCCGCCACCCGGGACTAAATGATCTTTGCTCCCGGGTCTGTTTACGACCTGAGACTAAAGAGGGGGGGGGGGTCATATATATCCACAGATCCACCCCTCTTCTCCCCAACTCCTCCACTTCACTCTCCGTCGTCGCCCCTGCTTTCTCCGCCGGCCATCGTCGTCCCCCGCCATCGCCCCTGCCTCCGTCGTCGTCCCCGTCGCACCCCGCCGTCGTCGCACCTCGCCGTCCCTGCCCGCGCCCGGTCGGCGCGAGCCGCCGTCTTCATCCCGCCCGGCGCCATCGATCTGCGCCGCCCCGGTGTCCCCGACCGGCTCCTCCCCTCCACGCTGCGCTCGTCGATCCGAGCCGTCCCCGGCTCCTCCCCTCCACGCCGCGCCCTCCGGAGCTCCCGGCCACCGTCGTCCGTCCGCACGCTGTCGTCGACCCCGCTCCCGGCCGCCGTCCCTGCGCCCGGCCGTGTCGTCCCCACGCCCGTCCCCGTCTCCGCGCCAGCCCCCACGTACGCCCGGCCACCGTCTCCGCCTCGCCCGGCCGTACGCCGCCGCCCGGCCACCCCGCTCTCCCTCCGCCGCGCCTGGCCGCTCCCGACCGTCGTCTCCGCGCCGGCCCCCACGCCCGCCCGCTGTCTCCGCCGCGCCCGGCCGCCGCCCGCCGCCGGTGCCGGTGCCCCGGCCCCCTGCCGGTGAGGGCATTTGCTGGCGTCAGCCCCTGATGGCTGACGTCAGCAAATTTTTTTAATTTATAGATTTACAATTGATTATTTATTATATTTATTTATGAATTTAGATTAGAATTAGAGATTTAGAATTGAATTTAGATTTTAGATTTGAACTTAGGTATTTAGATTTTAGATGAACTTAGGTATTTAGATTTGAATTTAGAGATTTAGATTTCAACTTAGAGATTTAGATTTGAATTTAATTAGTATTTTTAGATGATATGTATTTAGAGATGAAATATGTATTTAGAGATATTAATTTTTCCGCTCGCCCGACACTTAGGTAGTATCGCTCGACACGCTCGACCCCGCCCGACACTTAGGTTTTCTCGCTCGACCCCGCCCGACACTTAGGTTTTCTCGCTCGACTCCCGCCCGACTCGCTCGACTCCCGCATGGCACTTAGGTTTTCTCGCTCGACGCCCGCCCGACACTTAGGTAGTCTCGTTCGACTCCCGCCCGACTCGCTCGACTCCCGCATGACACTTAGGTTTTCTGGCTCGACCCCAGCCCGACACTTAGGTAGTCTCGCTCGACTCCCGTCCGACACTTAGAAATTCATGTATATTCTTAGAAATTTATGTACTCAGAAATTCATTTATGTGCTCAGAAATTCATTTATGTATTCAAAAATTCATTTATGTGCTCAGAAATTCATGTATGTGTTCAGAAATTCAATTATGTGTTCAGAAATTCATTTATGTGCTCAGAAATTCATTTATGTGTTCAGAAATTCAATTATGTGCTCAAAAATTCATTTATGTGCTCAGAAATTCATTTATGTTCTCAGAAATTTATTTATGTATTCAGAAATTTCTAGTTATGGATAATAATAAGGACGAGGATCGGATTATGGAGAGCCTTATTGCTGGGGGTCCAAATACCGAGCTCCCAGCCTTCACCGAGGAGGAGCGTAGCCAGGCGGACGTGTTCCTCAACATAACCGCGGACATTGACACCCATACCGCGGACATCAACACCCGCGCCGAGGACAATAATGAAGACCTTTTCATAGTTAATGCAGAAGGTTCCAACGAGGTATATATATCATGCATTAAGTTCATCATGCATTAAGTTCATTCTGGAACCCCGCGTGAATAACAAATCTGCAACTTGTAGGCTTCAACCTCGACAAGCAAAAAGACTAATAGAGGGCATACAAAAGTAATCGTCGATCATGACATGAAGTTTCATATCACTGAAGTCAACGAGATTGGCCAGCCATGGGAACCAAAGAAGGTCAGGGACAAGTTTGCGTCCCAATGCGGTGCTATTGTGAGGGACAACGTGCCCATATCATATAGAGAATGGAAGGGAAAGGAAGATAATCCATGGGTGGTTCCGGATTCAGTTAAGAATATGTTATGGGATGATATCCTAAAACACTTCACACTTCCACCGGGCGTGAACGCAAACCTTGTGAAGCAGTGGACTCTCACGAAGATGGCAACTCAATTGCAGAGTTTCAAGAAGCAGCTGCACAAAGATTATATCAAGAAGAATCGAACTCCAAATTTTGATGATTATCCCAAGCTAAAGGATCATTGGCAGTCCTTTGTGGATTACAAGAATAGTGAAGAATTCGCCAATAAGAGCGCACGAGCTCAGAAAAGTGCCAGTAAGAAGACGGATTACAACCATCGTCTTGGTCGAGGTGGTTACGCGGTTGCAGCACCCAAGTGGCGGAAGATTGAAGAAGACCTGCTCAACAAAGATATCGTACCAGCGGTCTTTGACTAGGAAGAACGATCGAAGAATTGGTATCATGCCCGCGGTGGAAGATTGAACCCTGATGATGGTTCTCTCGAATTCCCACCCACGTTACGGGAGGCGGCACTTGAGATAATGAAAAAGGTTGAAGACATCAAAGCGGGCAGACTGGTTCCTGACAGAGAGATGGATGAGCTCACTTTGGCGCTCGAGAATCCGGAACACCCAGGACGTTGCAGGGGCTATGGGGTAGTCCCGTGGATGTTTGCTTTCAAGGGAAGCACCGACACCTACAGAAGCCGCAGAAGAAGAAGGGAGCGTGAAGAGAGGCAGTGGCGTGAAATGATGGAGCAGAGACTTAAAGAACAAGAAGAACGTATGAAGGAAGAGGTTGCACGACGAGTCGCCGCCGTGGTAGCTCAGATCACCCCTGCTGGAGCACTGCCCCAAGCACCGGTGGATCCCGTCATTAGTCCTTCCGCTCGCAAAAGCAGCTGTGCTTCCACAGAGGCCCCCGAAGAACAAAGGGCGGCAAACCAAGAAGAAGTTCAAGTAGAGGACAACGAATGGTACCCTGTGGATGAACTCTGTCAGCGCACCGCATGTGAGCTGCACAAGCCGATCGGCAACATCATAATGAAGGTATAAACCTAATTATACGTGCAATTATCTCAACCTTTGATGCATGTCTCAGGCATTTAATAACTTCACCATTTCTCTACATATATATAGGTGGCGTACGGAATGGCTTTAGCACATCTCCCAGGACGTACAAGCCACGACATGCAGATTCCAACTGGCTACGCCTCAGTTGGTTTGGAGGAGATTGCTGACCCAAAGTTTAACGACATAGAGCTAGACATCCCAGGAGGTGACGGGGAAAGGACACTCCACGATGCGCTTCATGGTATCATATTGTGGCCCAAACGTTACATCATAATACCTAACATGCCGCTACCGATCCCTCCGAGTGTTGCCGAGCAGCAGCCACCATCTCCCGGGCCGTCACCGATCCCTCCGAGTGTTGCCGAGCAGTAGCCACCATCTCCCGGGCCGTCACTGATCACCGGGACGGTCGTCACCGAATGATTGGAGCTCACCGTCTCCACAACGGGGGAATTCTCCTTCCGCGAGGGATGACAATGACCTCCATCGTCAGCAATCACCACCAAAGCAGCCTTCACCAAAGCCTGCCGAGAGGTCCCGATCAAAATCTACCGCATCTATGCTCGTGCCAAATCCGGATCCCCTGACGAAGAAAGAGAAAAAGCTATCTGTTAAAAGGAAGCTACCATATGACATGATAACATCAGAAAATGAGGCGGAGTGTGATAAGCAACTCAAGGCGTGGATTGAAGGGATAAAAGAGTCTGCTAAACAGAGACTGCTCATACAAAAGGAAGCAGAAAAGAATAAAGATCGTCCGTAGAAACTCAGAGCTTTCATAGAGAAGAAGGAAGCAGAAAAGAAAATAATAAAATCCCTGAAAAGTGATTATGACCGGTCGCTGCACAAGTCCCTAAAGAAGAAGAGACAAGGAGGGTCACCAAATAGTTACATCGACCATGTACCGGGGTCAACGATGCCACATGATTATAGGAAGAAGAAAAAGGCAACACAAGCGTTGACGTCGACGAAAGAGCCTTCAACGAAGAAGGCAACACAAACGTCGACGTCGGCGAAAGAGCCTTCAACGAAGAAGGCAACACAAGCATCGGCGTCGGGAGTACAGACTTACGTCGCCTCCGGCCTCACTGCAACTGAACGAGCTCTTGCACTTATGGACGCAGAACAAGTAGTGCATACTATTGAAATGCAAGAAGCAACAGGGTTCCCACTAGAATATGTTCTCGGCCACGAATCACCTCCTCGGGATAAAAACTTCATACCTAGATGGCACTACGAGCATGGAAAATCTCTGGTCAGGCCTGAGTTGGTGAAGAAACTCCCTACTCAGATGCGCAGATTCCATGACTTCTACATGAAGACGTCTAAGGTGGGCCTGGAGATGATTGGCATGCTTGTTAAACCGGGAGATTTTGCTGGTGAAGGCGAGAAGTTGGTCTGGCTGCAATTCAAGGATATTTATGAAATTTACCATCTTGACTCCCTGAATACCGATCTTGTCATGGCCTGGTGCCTGTAAGTGACGGTGCAATACATACCCTAATTAACAAATTAATGCATACTCTAATTATTAACTTTGTCTTTCATTTTCTGTAGCCTGGAAATGCATAACATGCGGAAGAATGGTTACCAACGAATAGGTTTCGTGGACCCATCTTTAGTTAATCAAGATCAAGTAAAGCTCCAACCAAGAACAGCATTCAAAACAATCCTAAGGACCTTGTGTGATATGCATTACAAGGATTTGATACTTCTACCTTACAACTTCGAGTAAGTGCGATTACCATCTTAATTACTAAGGGTTCGCATTTCTAATTATCCTAGTTAACATTATTTAGTTCTAATCTTTTGAGCTTGCATGTATATACAGTTTCCACTGGATTCTTCTCATAATTGATGTCAACAGAAGCAACGTCTTTGTCTTTGATTCATTGAGAAGAGATCCGAACAAATACTTGGACCTTCAAGATATGTTTCAAGAGTAATAATTCTATCCAATACGTTCCCTTTTATGCAATAGTGTGCTTTTACTAACACTATCTAGCTCTAACTTTCATTATTTTCTGCCAGAGCTTGGGAAAAATTCACTGCTGTCAACCCTGGAACATGGAGACCTAGAATAAACTTCTCTACAGATTTTCGGGTACGTAAACCAAATAACAACTTCAGTTTGGGAAAATTAAAAATGTATAACACTATTTTTTCATAATTATCTTCTTCAATTTAGTGTATGAGACAGGAACAAGGGACACATTTATGTGCATACTATGTGTGTGAGTTCATCCACAATTTCTGCGAGGCAGACCCGTCAGATTATACTGTAAGTATTATTTTAAACCAATTAATAATATATTATTTTCTAACCGCTTATATATTTAATTCTTGTGTGTAATATATTAACTTATTTGCACATTACAGAACAATATGATTAGGGACGCAATCATTGAGAAGGACCGACTCTTGGTGATTCAAGAAAGTCTCTGCGGATTCTTGATGGACCAGGTGATTAATCCACAAGGCAGAAATCACTATGACGGTCATCGAATTTATAAAGTTTAATTAGCACATCCGGTGGAACTTTAGACTAGAATTAGAATGAAACGATATTTTGATGTATATATATACTACTTTCAGAAAATACTATCTATGCTTTCGATGTAATATAATGTGTGTATATATTTATTTATAAGTTTATTCTCTTGATATAGTACGTATAGTAGACACGTATAATTAGTGCAAACATTTATACATACACGTAAATTACATCCATATACGTGAGAATATATGCGTATAACATTATTAGAACAATTGGAATTGTAACAAAAAAATTCACAGCGGGGTCTTTAGTCCCGGGTGGTATACCACCCGGGACTAAAGGGATGGCGCACAGGTGCTGGTGTGCCCTCCCCTTTTGTCCCGAGCGGGGCTACTACCCGAGAATAAATGCCCTCCTTTATTCCCGGTTGCCCACCCGGTGACAAGGGGGGCCTTTTGTCTCTCCCCTTCGTCCTGGGTGGGCTTTAGGACTTAACGTCTTTCCCACCCGGGACGAAAGGCCCTTTTCCCACCGGTGTTGCGGGGGTGGTTTCCACTACGAGCATCTAAGCACCGGCGGTGAGTTCGTCACGCACGTTCTTGTTCTCATGTATTATCTTGATCCTTTCCTGCCACTCCTTGATGCTTCAACTCCGTGAGAGGTTAATCCACAAAGACTTTGATTTATTTACGGCGTCAGGCGTGTGGAAACCCACTGTGGGGGCAGAGGGCTTCTTGTATATCTTAATGGTGTTAGAGTGTGAGTTATTTCTTTTTATGTAATAATGTATCCATAATCATGCTTGTATCAGGCCGGTGTGCATGGATTCAAAACGAGACGAAATATTTGTTTCTACATACGTACTGTTAGTCTGTTATGATGATACTATTTTTTGAAAATTGAAGTCAGGCGTTCCGAAAATTGCCAGGTGAGCTGCTCTGTGTACCTGTCCAGAGATATCCTTATCCCATTCCCATCTGGCCCATTTGGTATAGGGGTCCGATCAGTATCACACTGATGTTCCGAAAATGCTAGCAAAAATTCCACCAGAAATTCATAATGTTGCTGTGATGTGCGTCTACTACTATATCCAGCCGGACAGTCCCCGTGACAGTTCAATCATGTGCAAACTCATCAAGGAAAGAAGTGATTCCTGGATTACAGCAGTCAGCAAAGGCATGTGTAACATGAAGATCGATTTGGATCACAGTAGAGAAGATCGATGCCATGCTCTAACGGCAAGCTAAGAATAATTTACGATGAGTTCAGGCCGGCAGCAAGGTGTCTGCGGCTTTATACTCCTTTTTCGTTTTTTATTATACTCCTCAGCATGATGTCGATGCATCATCTATCTTCGAAATAGTATTTGTTTTGTACTTTGGCTTTTTGACTTGTCACATATCATATTCGCGTGGAGCTTCATGTTCGTACACTTTGCATGCATGCATAAACCTTTGCTCTCTATCGAAGAAATAATCGATCTTGAAAGCTTGACGAATGTGAACTTTTGTAATAAATAACGAAGCAAGAACCCGTTGGTAGCAAACTTGTTGATCACTCGTCATTCCCGGTACTACTTATACACTACTGCAGCAAGGCAGCACCACCGTGGTGGTGCTTGCAGCTTGCCTATATCCAAAGATTGAAAATGAGGCCGATGGTGGCCGGTGCGGGCGCCGGTGGGGTCCAGCAGATGGACAAGCAGAGGTAACAAGATGCAAGTTCAATTTCTCCCTTTTATTTTGTTTATATCTCTATGCAATAAATTGTTCTGAGTCTACAGAGTTTCTAGTATATATATGTTTATTTTAAGTTAAAATCTACAGCAATCGCAATATCGCATATATACCCAAATTGTGGATAGCTAATAAACAGCACTTGATGCATGCAATGGTATAATTATTAGTTGTTTTGACTTTTCTAGGTTCATTCATACCTTTTACTGTGCAATTGGAAATAATATATCTAGGTGCATAGTAAAATTTATGAATATAGAAAAGCCAAAACGTCTAATAAGTTAGGACAGATAGAGTAGGTTTAAGTAAATCAACCATTAAAAATGTGTTGCTAGTGCATCGGTTTGGCGTCGAAGATGTTATTATATTTTTATCCTGTAAACTTATCAAAACTAAGGAAGTGTGAATTGAAAGCAAGCCAAATCGAATTGTAATTTTTTTTACCGAAATCAAATTATAATTTGAAACGGAAGGAGTGCTGCACCTTGATACACAAAACTTAACTTTTCTTCCAATGTATGTTGTGAGCTTTATTTCGATAAGGAAGCTTAAATTAAATTTCAGGAGTACTAGTCCATCAACTCGTGCTCCCTCATGGGTCAATATTTTTAGAAGCTATTGTATTTAAAAATTATTTAGAGAATAAACTTCTATCTAATAATCAAAATTGTATACTTACTGTATTACAACTCTCTTATTTCTTTAATCTTTCAACATTATACTCATATATATGTATAATTATCTTTATCCAGTTGTAATTGATTTTTAACTAGTAATTACTCTGTAAACAATTTTTAATCTATATTCACATTTTTTATATTTTGTAATCGCACCTCCATACGTTGTGGTTAGCATAAAATTAATATTTTTTGTCATCATTTCCTCACATACATGTATATATGGTCTACATGTTGATACTCATCATCCATATATACCTTAACTTAGTATTGCTATATTAGTAATGACACAGATAGGTAATTTAGAATTATATATTAGTTTACTTTTGGACAATTCTGTATGATGCCCGTGAAGATAATTAGATTAAAATTTAGGTGTTTACTTTAGGTTATTTCAATAACAACATGTGTGAGTAATAAATTTTGAATGATAGTTTAAGTTATATACCTTAATTATTATATCATATACTAATAGTGTAAGAAATAGACATTTAAGATCATATATTGGTGAATATTTTTAATTAAGTTCATTTGGATTCAAATGTAGGGTCGCCTCATGTTATCATTAATAATAGCATATGTAGGTTATATAGATGCAAATTAAGATGCTACTTTAAGTTACTTTTTAAGTATTATTAGTGGTGAGCAATTTAGTTGCAAATTTAGGTGGTTATTTTAAATATTATTCATAATGATAGAGGTGGGTAATTTGACATATATTATTTTAAGCTATTATAATAATAGTATATGTGGATAATTTTTTAGAGAATATAATAGATTCAATGGCTATGATGATTTAGGTTTATCGATTGACGATCATATGTTTTTCTTTTTTGAGAATTTTTAGATTTCTCTTTGTTTATAGTGTCTACTTAGGATGCTAGGTATCTCCATCCGGAGGCTTAAAAAAGTCTTCAATTAGTAATAGTAATATTGCATCAAGCTTATAAAAGTCTTGAAATACACTTACCTTTGTGTAGCATGATGCACGTACATAGCCTAGAAAAAAAACTTTTCCCAAACACCAATGACTATCAATCCATTTCTAAAAAAAATGACGTAGACTAGACTGCCACTCATGCATCTTGGTAAAAAAACTCATTGGCAACATGTGCCAGTTATAGTGTTGCCGCAATAACCAAATCCTGTGAAGTAGACCTCCATAGATTTGCTTGGACCGCTTATTACTAGCTAGGAACTAATATTACACAGTGGTTGAATTCCCTTCTCAGCTTGGTGCCTGCCGTCCAAGAGCTGTGGAACACATGGGAGATCCATTGTTTGATCCTCCCCAGCATTTTTCTTCAAGTCTTCCTCTTCCTCTTTGCGGGCATGCGGCGGCGCAGCTCATGGTGGCTCCTGCGCCTGGTCCTATGGCTTGCCTACTTGTCGGCCGACTCCGTGGCCATCTTTGTGTTGGGCCACCTCGCGGTCCGAGCGAGCGAGCCTGGGCACCAGCTCATGGCCTTCTGGGCCCCGTTTTTGCTCGTCCACCTAGGCGGGCAAGATACCATCACTGCATTCTCCAAGCAGGACAACGAGTTGTATTGGCGGCACCTGCTGAACATGGTCACCCAGGTAGCAGTCGCTGGGTACATCGTGGCCAATGCGTCTTGGCCGAACGGTCGGCTCATGGCTGCCATGGTGCTCATGTTCCTCTGTGGGTGCTTAAAGTACGCCGAGCGTACTATAAGCCTCTACTCTGCGGACCCAGAGCGGCTCAGGGGGGTTGGCGAGGGTATTTTGTCACGGAAGCTACGAGGGATACAGGTTGATCGCCCGTTCATGATCAAGAAAAGGGAGAGGACGATCTTGGAAGCAAGGGAGGAGATGAAGGGCACACTTAGTATGATGTCCAAAGGTAGTAATTCGAAAACTGCGAGGGAATTATTCTGTGACGCCTTCGTACTCGTATATGACATAATCTCAGTGGATAACCCCCTCAACCAGGAGGACAACATCACTGTGGCCGCTGCGGTTGATCAACAGCGTATATTCTCACTCAACCAAGTGGACAACAACACTGTAGCTGTTGTGGATGATCCATGTATGCTCGGGAGGTTTCTGCATAGGGAAGACCGCCACAATGTTTACGAGCATGTGGGAGAAATTCTGGGACATTGCTACCGACAACTCTACACCAAGGCCTTTTTTCGAGAATCTTGCATTCAACCCCTTCCTGATGAATTCTCACTCTTTTTCAAAACTTTCTTGCGCATCTACTACCTGGTATGGAACCTCTTCCCGTATGTTTTAACCTCAGTAGCCTTGGCACTCTTCATGGCCGCTGAAAAGGGAGATCAGCTCCAAGCTGACAGAATTGATGTCACGGTATCCTACTTACTGCTTGTAGGAGCAATAGTCCTAGATGTGTCCTCTGCTGCCATCTTCATTTTTACCCACCTGAGCTTCTATCTTCCGGCCGGAATCTTGTATCTAGGCAACTGTATTCATCCTGCATGGTGCAAGAAACAGTGGTCCCAAGAGCTCAGACAATACAACATGATCAATAGTGCAAGCACGTCGCCCATACGACGATTTTTTTGGCTACGATGTAACATGCACACCCATCACACGTCACACATCCACCAGGGGGTTCATCCTAGACACTTTGTTACTGTCCGGTGAAGGAGAAGAATGGAACATTGCCAGCACACGTGGACAGCTAGCGCTTCACAAGTGGCAGCAGAAACATTCTGCTTATTATGCTAGGGTGACACTAAAAGCTCTAGAGGAAACCATTGGAAGCGATGTTCACTTCCCGATAAGTGTGCTCATCTGGCACATCGCAACAGACATGCTACTACTCTAACACTGATCAAGTGGAGAAGCACAAGGAGATAAGCAGAGAACTATCAAATTATATCATGTACCTTGTCTACAAGTGCCGTGTGATGCTTACTACAAACTCCCAGCTTGTGCATGATAATGGTAAAGGTGAAATTGTCCGTATTTCATCCAAGACTCGAGAGTATAATCTAGGTGACAAGGATGCTGCCATGAAGCATTTTGTAAACCAAATAATGCATCAAAGATTTGGCCGTGAACAAAAGGATTCAACAGATGAAGTCCAGACAGGCCATGAAGAATCGACCAGCAACAAGAATGGTGCCCACATTCACATGAAGAAACTCCAGCAGAGCTCTCAAGATCTCAAGTCTCCTGTGCTGCCTCGTGCACGCATATTGGCCCAGGAGCTCATCAGCATCCAGGACGATGTTGCCCGATGGGAACTCATCACCGCAGTGTGGGCGGAGATGCTTTACTACATCGCGCCTCGTTGCGGAGGTGGTTTCCACTACGAGCATCTAAGCACTGGTGGCAAGTTCGCCACCCATGTTCTCGTTCTCATGTATTATCTTGGTCCTTTCCTGCCACCCCCAGATGCTTGAATTTCTTGAGAGGTTAATCTCGACTTGCACCATCAGGCATCTGAACCCCACTATTGGGGTAGAGGGTTCCTTGTATCTTAATGTTGTCAAGAGTGTGAGTTATTTTCTTTTATGTAACAATGTATCAATAATGCTTGTAACCTGGACATTTTTCCTTCTTAAATACATGGCAGTGCTCCTGCCCTTTGTTTCAAGAAAAGAAAGAATGAATTCCTTGAACTAGAGTTGTGCCATTGTCCAGTAGATCTCGTGAGGGATTTCGTGAGCCCTCCCATCTGATGGAGGCGACTCGACGGCACGCACATCAACTATCACGTGTGAAGAAATGGCCCGTCTTAGAATTGTTGACCCGTCTAGCCCAATCCACGTAGAAGAAGCTGCTCCTCGTCCCCGACACCGATGCCATCGGCGGTGGGTGGTGCCACTAAGGTCGGCCGAAAAACTTGAAGCTCGTTAGCTTCGCTCGGATTGGCTCGTTATTAGTGGCTCGGCTCGTTTAGAATTTTGTAATGAGCCCAGCTCCTGATTTAGCTCGGTACTATAACGAGTCAGGCTCAAGCTGGCTGCTCGCGAGGACCTAACGAGCCAGAGTTAGACTAACTTGACATGTATTGTGATTTCCTAAACTCTTAATTTTTGTTAAACTACAAAATTGCTTGTTGGTTACTTGATTTTATCATGGTGTGTTGGATTTTAAACTTGTTGCATTTGCTGATTACATACTTACTCAGTTGCTTTTGCATATAAATATATTATTTGTTGGCTGTAATTTTTTAATATAATTGTTAGCGAGCTGGCTCACGAGCTTAAAGAGTCGAGTTGGACTTCTAGCTTGTTAAGATAACGAGCCAAACCGAGCCAGCTCGTTATCTAAACGAGCTAGACCGAACCGAGCTCTAACGAGCCAAGTCACTTTCAATCCTTCTTATTTTCATATGGCAAAGCTACTTTTTGGGTTGTATGATTACAGATCAAAACACCTTGGAATATTGGGGAAATAAATGACATGACTCCAACAATTCTTCATTTGAATCATTTCAACCGTGAAGGGGTTGTCGAGTGTCCTCGAAAGAAACATAAGATTCATATGCAAAGGACGACTCATATGCAAAGGAAGTATGATGCAACTACAATCCTCAACGATGGTGACCCATCTCCATTCTTTGGATTTGAAGAGTCGATAACGACTTCTTTTCAAGAGGAGGAGTGTCACACCCTGAAATTTCTAATTTCAGGATGTGAATAGAAAGAATAATTAAAACAACGATTTTCTCTCAATTTTAAAATTTTTCTAACATTTATTTTCTTTACAGGAAATATAGTATAGGAAAAAAACCTTTGTTTGTTTTTCTGAATTAAATAAATGATTATGTGTGAGTGTTGCATTCATGCTGATGCATCTCGATGTTTATAAGTGCAAAAGGTTTTTAAATGTAGGTGCTGACCAAAACCTTCTGAGAATTTTTCAGCTTTTTCTGGAATTTATTCTCACTTTATGTGAGCTATTTCTATTTATTAGAATGCTCTAAAATCCTTTTTCATGAGCTCCAAATATTTTATTTGGATTCCTCGTGTCCCAAATTATCTCTAGTAATTTTCCTAAAATTTTCTAAGCTTTCGGAGTATTTTTCGTGATTTAATTATGATTTCAGAATTTCTTGGAATTGTTTTTAATCCGAAATTAATTCCCGAAATTAGAAAAAGAAGGGAAAATAAATCGGACACTATCTCGACCAATAAATAGTTGCCGGTTATCTCCTTCACGTCCTCTTTCCAACGCCGCCAACCTCATCTAGTTTCGAGAACCCTAACTCCCACAAACCGCCGCCGAACTTTCAGATCTACTAAATTCCGGCGAACTTTTCGGCGAGCTTTTCCGGCGAAACCGTGGACTTCCGGTGCAAACGAACAACACCATGGAGTTTCTCTCGTCGAGCTCAACGTCGTGGTGTGGTGGATTGCTCGATTCCGATGTCGGCTCTGTCGTCTTCCCCAACTCCGGCGATCTCCTCTCCAACTCCGGCGAGCTCTTCTGTCGCCATCGTTCATCTATGGCCGAAGGTGAGCACACCATCGCGTTCGTCTCGTCGTTTCCTTTCCATTTTGCCGTTCCCGTGCACGTTTGAAGGTCATCCCCATCGAATACCCAAGTCCCCTATAAAACGGAGGTAGAAGAAGACCCCCCGTTTTGCACATAGGCCCCTAAAAAACTATGTAATCTTTAGCCTATCTTTTGTGTCTTGGTCAATCTATGGATAACCCCCTACAAATATCCCACCTTTCACACATAAAGTCCACCCGAACCTTTTATAGATCTAACCCTATCTTTTATTCTTTTCACGAGTACTGTTTGATGTGTCTTGTAATCTTTTCTGTCAGCCCTTCAACTTTATAAATAATCACAATTAGGTCCTTCCAATCTTGTTTTATCCATATCTTTCTTGTTTTAGCTCCGTTTTAATCCGTTCAAGTTACGTTAGGTTCATAATGAGATATAGTGCACATTAGTGGTGAGTTTTCTTCATACAAGTTTTCTGAAAATTAATTTAATATTAATTTTGATTAATGCTTAGTTAAACATGTCTTCTTTAATTAAAAGCTACATAGTGTTATACCTCGTTTTTCATATCAAGGTTAATTTGATTAATGTTTATTTCACATGCTTTTGTAAATAAAATCTAATTAGATCTTTACCTCGGCTTTTCATAAACCAAATGTTAATTTGCTTAATATTTAATTAACTTTTCTAATTAAAAGTTGATTAGGCTTTTACACCGGCTTTATAAATAATGTTAATTTGATTAATACCAATGCAAAGATGTTTTCAATAATAATATGATCTACTTGAATCATAAAATTGCGTTTAGATGTCTCACATAGTTTAGCCTTTTCAAAGCTAAATGCTTAAAAAGGTATAACTTATACTTTAATCTTTCTAATTAAAATATGGTTACGCTATAACTCGGTTTTCATAATTATTTGCTAAAAATGACTAATGTCAACGTGCATGTGTTTTCTAAATAAAGTTTGTCTAGCTCAACACGACATATTTTTTAATTCGAGTAGTTGTTTTAACCTTTCTAAGTCAAATGTTTAATTGGTATAATTTATACATAAACATTTATAAATAAAAGTTGACTAGTTCTTTACACCGGTTTTGTAAATAAAGTTTAATTTGCTTTAAGTACAACTTAGGGTATTTTCTTTATGAAATATCCTTTACATATGTTTTGCCAATTAAAATAGACCTAAGCTTATAGTCTTTCATGTTCATATATGCAAATCGTTCGTTAGACGTTCTCTATCAGCTCTATCTCAGTGAGTCTCTGTTGTAGAGCTAGTCTTCTTTCAAGCTCTATATCTTTCCGATCGTAGTTCATGTCACCCTCTCATAGTTGTCTTTTTGTAAATCAGATGTACTCTTTCAATTCTAGTCGTGCTCAAACCTAGTGTCTTCAATAAAGCTAACCCAGCCTTAGAGCCGCAAAGTCAATATAGCACTCGCGCGTTCCGAGTGAGCGAGGCGGGCCGGCAGGCCCCACGTGGGGGAGGGGGTCCGCGTCCGCCAAGTGTTGCGGTAGTTTTTTTCTTTTTTTTCTTTTTTTTATACAAACAAATATTATATACAGATAAATCTAGTGTAGAAAAAATTATACACACAAGTTATTCTTCAAACAAATGCGTCTACAAGTTGTACGCATAAGTTATGCGCGACAACAAAAATTATACTTAAAAATTATCTGACAAAAATTTATAGTCTGCAGTTATATGTCGAAGTTGTGTGTATAAGTCCAAAAAATGAAAAGATGAAACTGATTTTTTGAAAAAAGTTGCGCATAAGTCATTTTCAAAAAATTATGTACACAAGTTGTATGCATAAATTATGCATGTTGGCTAATGTCAAAGTTGTGCTAATGAATTATTCTATAAAAAGTTATAGTTCGAAATTATACGTCAAAGTTATGTGTCGAAGTTATGCGTATAAGTTGTAAGATTCCAGAAATGGAAAGTTGCGGGAAGAAAAAGTTACCAAAAAAGGAAAGTCTGGTGAGAGGTGGAGTAGAAGATAGAATCGATCGTCCGTGACGACCGTTCGTTAATTAGCAAGCCCCCTTAGAGCTCCTGTTCTGCTTTATAGCCTTGTTTGTGTGAGTAGTTTGCACTGCTCATTTTCCTACCTAGTAATCATATCATGTTTCTCTTAGAATATCGTTTATCAATATATAGTTCATGCCTATCCTATCTCAGTTAGGTTGTCTCCTTACGAATCAGTTGTGTTCTTGTGCAGCTATCTTTCTTAGAATCAATCTTGTTAATATCTCTGCCATCTAGCTGTTCTCCCTTCAGCCCAGATCTCTTCGTAGACTAGTTCTCCTAGACCCTAGCCTAAGGTTTGCATGTGCGTTATAGTTCGTTTCTACCGTCCTCGTTCGTTTCACCTTAACTTGTACGTTAGCATGTGTATCACCTGTTACATGTTTTTAACACTAAAGTTGCATGTTAATCTTGACTAATTCTTATTCCATTGCTTTTCTAAATAAAAGTGATTAGGTTCTATTCCAGTTTTCTTTAATCATGATGTAAATGGGTTAATTCTTATTTATAACTAGTTTTTGTTAAATAAAAGATGTTAGATACAACGGTTTTCATAATAAAGTTAATATGCTTAATGATATTATAAATGCCTTTTTAATGTTAATATACTTAGTTGAACACGTCATACAAAGTTATTCGATTAGATGTTTATACATGCTTCGTGTTTCTAAAGTAACTGTTAATTTGACATAACTTGTACTTAAATATTTGCAAATAAAATATGATTAGGTTTATCGTGTTTCTATAATTAAATGTAACTTGTTTAATTGTAACATAGAGTATTTCTCTGAAATATTCTTTCCACATGATTTCTCATTAAAAGAAATCCAGCATCTAGTCTCTAGTTGTTTGATAATATCTCGTTAGCTTTGTCTTTCCGATCGTAGTTTCGTTTTCAGCGTTCCTTGCGTTTGCGTAATCATAGAATCGAGCCTATCCTTAGTGCATTCTTTTAAAGCTTTTCTTTTGATTGGTGCCTTGTTGTTAGTTGTACTAGTTTGTTTTCCTTGTATGTTTGTGCCCGACGTTTGCTTCGAGTAGAAGAAGTGTTGTTCCTTCGCTTTGAAGATAAAGAGTTCCAAGAAAGCAAAAGCTGAAGAGCAGTAAGAGTAGCTTTTCGTTGGAGAAAGGCAAGTGTCCCTAACCACCTTCTACCTATGCTTTATTTACAAGATTACTATGTTATAATTGGAACATGGACTGACCACCCAGGAACCAGGTGCAACCACAAGACAAATGGCTCTGTCTTGGCTGAATAATTAGAAACTTTAGTGTGTGGTATGCTTTACCTGATAAGGGTTAGGGGGTGCCGGTAGTTGGTGTATAGCCCGGCCCTCAAGCTGATCTGCTCTGTGGTAGCTTCGCGATCTTGAGAGAGGGTTATGCATTGCGCTGTCATGAAACCTAGAGAGCAGCCCATACTAGAGAATCTTTGTAAAGGCCTCGTAGTGAAACCCATGCCACTCACCTCGGAAGTGTTTAAGGGAGTAATTAACCTGGGCATATATGGGGGACACGACTTGTGGGTAAAGTGTACAACCTCTGCAGAGTGTTAAATCTAATCGATTAGCCGTGCTCTCGGTCATGGAGCGGCCTGGACCCTCACATGATTAATAAACTTAAAGAGTAATTTAATTTGTTTCTGGTTATTTCTTGTGGCCTTGCTGAGTACCAACCATAAGTGTACTCAACCTTGCTAAACTGCTGCTCAGAAGGAGAAGAGGTGTGAAGCTGTTGAAGATGGTGTTGTTGCTAGGCGTACAGCCCCCAGTCGTCTGCCTGTGAAGTTTGGTGCCTTCGTTTCTAGGATAAAGCGTAAACCTCTGATAATCTTTGTTTTTCTTACGTGATATTGTTTCTGTTATTCACTTATGTCAACTATATGCATGAAACTTGATCCTCGCATGCATATAGAACTGCATCTGGTTTTCTTTGGAAAAACAGGTGTGACAAGGACATCATATGCACATGCCAAGTCTCAGTTACACAATAGAGTCGAGGACAAATCCTTTTCAAGAGGGGGAGGATGATGAGGACATCCCAACCATGCGTAACTCAAATGCCATGGTTACACCAGATGAATCGCTGGTTACACCAAGCTCACATCCAGTTGCGCATCAAGAGTAAAGTGCAAGATTTGTTACGCGAGGCCATGCCTCGGTTACACATGCACAAGTACATAATGGATTAGTTACGCGCAACCGTGCAAAGAAATTCCAACAAGAGGTGCATGCTTTCCTCTCTGAGTTACATTGCAATATTGACGAGAGTCATGTACTACCTAAGTCTTGTACTTTGCTCTTACTCAGGTTTACACAAGAGCCTTTTCCGCTGAGTTACATAGTGGATGCAGAAGGTTACGTAGAAGACAAAAGACTGTTGTCCAAGTTGAAAAGGGTCATGCAAGTCTGTATCATCTCGGGAAGATAAGAGGGTCAAGTCATACATCACTAGAAGCTCCTTGAAGTCAAGATTCCAACCCAACAAACGGCACATCGTTTCGACTTCCGAGCTAGGAGTAATGACTATTTTATTGAAGGCTGTGCAGAAGCTAAGAAGACGCGCGTGAACCGAAGAGGATTGCATGAATGCTTCCACCAGTTGGCCTTCCACCTCCCAACGTGGCCTCTTCAGTTCATACTCATCTCACACTCATCTAGGAGAGTTGTTCTTAGTATAAATACTCTCTATGTACTACCAAAAACTCAGTTTTTATCATGATGAAGTGATAGCCACATATGATTTTCTTGCAGTCGAGCTACTGAGTGCTTTGCTCACCACTGTTCTTCCTTGTTCTTCTTGGACTTGTGAAGAGATCCCTCTGGGTTCCGCTACTTCGTGCTCTACGATTTCCAGTACGGTTGTACCGTTTTGTGTGGATTAGTTCCGGCTTGTGGTTTTGCAGTCATTTGGAGATCGAGTCGAAGTCTTAACGGTTTCGGTGTCTCTCTCCCCGTCACTCGGTCGCATCGAACCTTTGTCAGGTATAAAACTACTTACCCGCTGCTTGCAGCAATTATATTGTTACGAAACCTATACCGTGAGGATCAGGCCATCCCCAGGACCTTTCTTGTAACGGTCCACATCAATCCGCGACCCTGAACTCGCTGCCAGCCATCTCCACCGACGCCCCAGAGCCCGAGCACCCGCCACTGGCCACCTTCTCCATGGTGCCGCCCTGCGACCGCCGCCGGACGCCTCCTCCTCGCGCCCATGTAGCCATCGCTGACCACCTCCTCCGCGGCTCCGGTGACCACCTCGCTGATCTCCCCCACCCTTCGGCGGCGTGCTTCCCGCCCTCCCCCTGCTCCGCCGATGGGCCGGGAAGCCGCACCACCCTCCCCCCCCCCCCGCTCTGCCGATGGGCCCAACCTCCCCCTGCTCCGTCGCCGAGCTGCCGAGCTGATGGTGGCAGTTGCTCGGGTGTGGAGAGGATGGTAGGGAGCGGTGGCAATTTGGTTGTAAATAGAGCGAAGGCCAGGAGCAATTTCGTAACACCTTTCCCTAAGGTGCGGAGGGAGCAGAGGGAGCTAGTATTTTCCGCTCCGTCTGCGTGAAAAGGCTCTAGAGAGCGGGTTTTCCGCTAGCTTCCGCGTAGGAGCTGTTTTAGACGCCCATTTGGCACAACTTCGTGGGAATCGGGTGCCGGACCGGCTCCGGGAGCTGTGCCAAAAGCACCCTGAAATGAGGCTGATGATAGCCGGTGCGGGAGCTGGCGGGGGCGTCTGATGGAAAAGCAGAGGTAACCATTAAGATGCATGCAACTTCAATTCTTCTTCTGGTTTTTTTTAATTTATATCTATGTGGTGAGTGGACCGGCCTTTGCCGTGAGGAGCCGGCTCACGGCAAAAATGCTGTTTCCCGTAGTGATGACAATTGCTGGCCCGTCTGGCCCAGTCCCCCAAGAAGCCGAAGGCAAGATGGAAATGTACAGCGGCGTGTTGAGAAATGAGAATGGGAGAGGCTGCCGCTCCTCGTCCTCGACGTCGACGCCTACGACGGGCACGATGGCTCTTCCCCGCCTGTCTGCACGCGCTCTCCAACGGTAACGGATAAGCTCGGCGACGGTGAGAGCTGCTGCCGGAGGCCAGCCGGGCGGTCGCAAGAAGATGGTTTTACTTGGACCTCTCGATGCATGCGTTATCTATCTTGGGAGTAAATATTTGTTTTTGTACTTGTTTGGTTCATATATCAAATTTGCATGAAGATCCTAGTTTCATACTTGCATGCACAAACACTTGCTCTCTATCGAAGCAAGCATCTTTGCATGCTTTACATATGTGAAACTTTGTAACGAAGCAAGAACCCGTTGGCTGTGAAAGCTAGCTATCAAACTTTCGCAAAAAAAAAGGTAGCTAGCAAACTTGTGTCGATCACTCATCATTATATTCCCGGGCATTTTATATACTCCTCCTGCTGTCCTGCAGGCTGCCCTGCAGCAAGGCAAAGCCTATACCCGATCTGAGATTGAAATGAGGCCGATGATAGCCGGTGCGGGAGCTGGCGGGGGCCGTCTGATGGAAAAGCAGAGGTAACAATTAAGATGCATGCAACTTCAATTCTTCTTCTCGTTTTGTTTATATATATCTATGTAGTAAATTATTACGCAGTGGTCGGTTTGTTCAATTTCTTCAACTTCAATTTATTTGCATTGGACATGTCTTGTGGTAGTGCAGCTGTTTGACATCGAATATGTTATTATAATTCTTAGGATCACGTTGTGAGCTAATTTGCATTAGTTGCTTGGAGCGCTTACTAGCGAGGAACTAATATTACGCGGCGGTTGAATTCCCTTCTCAGCTTGGTGCCTGCTGCCCAAGAGCTGTGGAACGCGTGGGAGATCCACTGCCTCATCCTCATCAGCCTTTTTCTACAAGTCTTCCTCTTCCTCTTTGCGGGCTTGCGGCAACGCAGCTCGTATTGGCTCCTGCGCCTGGTCCTGTGGCTTGCCTACCTGTCGGCCGACTCCGTGGCCGTCTTCGTGCTGGGCCACCTCGCGGTCCGGGCGGGCGAGTCGGGGCACTTGCTCATGCCCTTCTGGGCGCCGTTTGTGCTCGTCCACCTGGGCGGGCAGGACAACATCACCGCCTTCTCCAAGCAAGACAACGAGTTGTACTGGCGGCACCTGCTGAACCTAGTCACCCAGGCAGCGGTAGCTGGGTACGTCGTGGCCAAGGCGTCTTGGCCTGACGGCCGGCTTATGGCTGCCATGGTGCTCATGTTCCTCTGTGGGTGCTTGAAGTACGCCGAGCGTATCTTATGCCTCTTCATGGCGGACCCAGAGCAGCTCATGGGGTGGAATAAGGTTATTCTATCATGGAGGCTACAAGGGCAGCAGCGTGAGCAAGGCAAGCCGTTCACGACCACGAAAGTGGTGGAGGGGACGAGGGAGGAAGCCAGGAAGATGATGGAGGGCACACTTAGTATGATATCCAAAGGTAGTAGTTCGGGATCTGCGAGTGAACTGTTTTGGGACGCCGACACACTCGCAGATGAAATCATCTCAGCGGATACCCCCCTCAACCAGGCGCACAACACCAATTTATTAGCTGTTGCGGATGACCTACCAGGTATGCTGGTGAAGTTTTTGGCTATGAAAGACCGCCACAATGCTTACGAGCATGTGGGAGAAGTTCTGGGACATTGTTACCGAAGACTCTACACCAAGGCCCGTCTTCGAGAACTTTTTACTATTGAAGCCATCAAAAATTCGTCCGATCCAATTTGCTTTCGCATCTTCTTGCTGCTATGGACCCTCTTCCCGTATGTTTCAACAACAATAGCCTTGGCACTCTTCACGGCCGCCGAAAAGGGGGACCAACTCCACCATGCTAATAGAGTTGATATCGTGGTGTCCTACACACTTTTTGTAGGAGTAATAGTCCTAGATGTGTCCTCTGCTGCCATCTTAATTATTACCCATTTCAGCAACTGTATTAAGCATGCACATTACAAGAAACAATGGTCTCAAAGGCTCGGACAATACAGTATGATCAGTAGTGCACTCATCACATCGGCCTTACGGCGATTTTTTGGCTACGATGTAACACACACACACCCATCACACAGGATCACACATCCATCAAGGGGTTCATCCCGGACACTTTGCTATTGTCCGGTAAAGAAAAAGCATGGAACATTGCTAGCACACGTGGCCAGCTAGCACTCAGCCGGCTTCCTGCTAACTATGCCAAGGTGACACTGGAGAAGACCATCACAAGCGGTGTTGACTTCCCGACAAGCGTGCTCATCTGGCACATTGCAACAGACATATGCTACTACTCTGGAGACACTAACAATCCCGATCAACAGGTGAAGAAGCACAAGAAGATAAGCAAAGAACTATCAGATTATATCATGTACCTTGTCTACAAGTGTGGTGTGATGCTTACCACCAGCTCCCAGCTTGTACATGACAATGCTAAACATGATATTAAACATATTTTAACCAAGTTTTCAAAGGATGATCCAGAGAAGCACAAGGAAGCTGCCATGAAGCTTCTTGGAATCCAAATGGAGCATGGAAAATCTGGTGAACAACAAAAGGATTCAATGGATGAAGATCAGGTAGGCCACGAAGAATCGACCAGCAACAACAATGCTGCACACATTCATATGAAGAAACTCCAGCAGAGCTATCAAGATCTCAAGTCTTGGATGCTGCCCCGTGCATGCACATTGGCCAAGGAGCTCATCGACATTGAGGATGATGCGGCCCGTTGGGACCTCATCGCCGCAGTGTGGGCAGAGATGCTTTACTACATCGCGCCTCGTTGAGGGGGTGGTTTCCACTACGAGCATCTAAGCACCGGTGGTGAGTTCGTCACACACGTTCTCGTTCTCATGTATTATCTTGGTCCTTTCCTGCCACCGCCAGATGCTTGAATTTCTTGAGAGGTTAATCTCGGTTTGCGCCATCATGCGTGTGGAACCCCACTATTTGGGGCAAGAGGGTTTCTTGTATCTTATTGTTGTCAAGAGTGCGAGTTATTTCATTTATGTAATAATGTATCCATAACCTTACTTTTGTAACATGAACATCTTTCCTTCTTAATTAAATGCATGGCAGCTAGTGCTCCTGTCCTTTGTTTCAAGGAAAAAAGAATGAATTCCTTGAACTAGAGCCGTGCCATTGTCGGGATTTCGTTAATTAATCATCCCATAATTATTGCACTGCATATGTCGTCATCGATCAGCACCAAGAACTACCAGGCGCGTGTAATATAAGTCTCCAAGTTCCATCAATCCTGCTATATATAGTGCTATAGAGATAGAATGGACACGAACTGAGTATTTATTTGTTGTGGTTGAACATTATATATATGTAAAATCGTGCAGACCACTGCACTGCAGAAATGCCTGAAAAAGCATTGCTCAAGTGTTCAGCAGATCGATTACTTCAATCCGGGTTCCGAAAGCCCTAATCATGTGTGTTGGTTTTCTTGCTATTGATGCTGTGGCTTGCAATAATGTTACAAATGGTTTTGCGCTAGTTCTATCTGATTTTAATAATTAAATTATTGGAAATTATTTTTATTGTGCGTCTTGCCAAAAAAAAACACCCTATGTGAGCGTACCTGTCAAGAGATATTTTCCCTCACAAATCAACTATTACTAGGTGAATTCCCCGCGCGTTGCTGCAGATGTGTTGCTTAATTTTCTATGATTATTTGATCTACTGAGGAAAAAGTGAAATTTTGAGAAATTTTTAATAATTATTTGATGTACTTGGAAAAAAAAGTGAAGATTTGAGCTCTTCTTTGCATGAGGGTAAATTATATTTAACTTGATAGATAACTAAGGATGATGCAATGTTTAATGAATAAAAAAAATGTTAACAAGAGAAATTACGAAGATGATATTCATGATGTTGTGGCAATATGATTTTGAACACAAAGGTTGTATATAACTTCTCTTGCGGATATAAAGTAAAGATGTCCATGACTGCACACAACAATTAATCAATAAAAACTAAATTTGGAAAGAGTTGTTACCTGATTAACTCAAGAAGGCTGATGTTGATATTTTTAGAGGTGAATGTCCATGACTGCACAAAACAATTAATCAATAAAAACTAAATTTGGAAAGAGTTGTTACCTGATTAACTCAAGAAGGCTCATGTTGATATTTTTAGAGGTGAAATCAATTTATGTACCTACAAAATTCAGAATGATTATTGCAAGATTTTTGAAGAGGCCGCTGTTGGTCGCTGGTGGGCTACTGCACGCACGGTTGGACTCCAAAACAGGACTGTATTGATCTAGGCCCATATGGCAACACATTTTGTTTACCGTTCCAAAAAAAATACTCAACAAAAATAGTTGCCGTCTGCACTGGTGGATACGCAAGTCAACTGCCTTTTATCTCTTCCCATATCTGCCTCCATCCGCGCACGCGAGATCCCGCCGCCGGTGCCCACGGCTTCCCTCGCCGCCGGCGGGAGCGGCCTGATGGAGGCGCGAGCGGCGCATATCGGCACAGCGACGCTCTCCTCCCTCCCTCACTCCCTCGTTCCTCCTATTTTCCCCTGTGGACGGAGCATGGTGGCGGGATCGATGCCGGGTGAGGAGGCGTAGCGCGGGCTGATGGCGGCCGTCTCCTCCCGGTGATCTTCCTCGTCGGCGGCAGCTTCCTTCTCCAGGTCAGATCCTGCGGTGAGGTCGAGAAGGCGGCAGCAGGGTCGAGGCTGGGCGAGGATGCACCCTCCTCCCTCCGGCGTGCGACCTCCTCCTCCATCAGGCGTCGGACGCGCATGCTCTCTCCCTCGGCTGGCGTGCGGCCTCCTCCTCCACCAGGCGCGACTTCTTCACCTCCAGCTGCACACCGGTCGCTCTCTCTCTCCCTCTCTTCGTGCGGTGCAGACGTTTTATGTATGCAGCGACGGGGAGGCGAGGGGGCGGCGGTGGGAGGCGATGTGGTGGGGAGGCGAGGAGGCAGCGGCGGAGTTGAAGGCACGACAGGGGTTGCGCTCTTCAGCTGCCGGGGGTTGCGGGTGGGCGGCTGCGGTGGGGAGTCGGGGGGGTCGCGGTGGCCAGGCGACGGCGGCATTCTGAGTGCCCGGGTCGTCGAGTGGATGGACCAACGGGTGCTCGTGGATGGGCCACCGGGTGACGTCACAACATGATGTGGCGCATCCAGAATTGAGAGAAATAGAAGTGAGACTTTTAGTGGGTCTGGTTTATATAGTTGTTTTATTGATGTGTGAAGAAATGGCCCATCTTAGAATTGCTGGCCCGACCGGCCGAATCCAGAAGCCGCTCCTCGTCCTCGACGTCGACACCATTGACGGCGTGGCATGACGTTTCTTCCCCGCCTCCCTGCACGTGTCGGAGACCGTGTGCACGCGCTCTCCAATAGCAACGGTAGAACTCAGGCCAGCCGGTCGCATGAATGAACATGATATGTGGACGTTGTTGTGTATGCAATGTGTAGTTGTATAACTTGAATCGGTATGATTACTTATGGTTTATGATTTGAGTCCTCGACTTTACACTGCTCGCATTTGTTTAAATTTATTTTAGAATTTAATCAGTGCATATTTTTTAGTGGTAATCGACATGTTCGTCGATATCGAGACGTCAGCGATGACTTTGTCAATCTTAAGGATTTACCGATTCAGCCTTTTGGAAGTGCTCGTAAGGTAAAGTTGCATACGTAAGCCTTTCGGTTCATAGAAGTGAGTGTGTATGTGTACGCTCAGCGTTTGTGTTTATCTATACTGTATGATTCTTTCGGTTCATAGAAGTGAGTGTGCATGTGTACGCTGAGCGTTCGTGTTTATCTATACTGTATGATTCGAAAAAAAAATTTATGCGTACATTTGTACTAGATCATGGATATTGAACATACTCCTATATAGCACGTATTTGTACCGTCCATCAGTGTTACAACTACAAAATTGCCGTGGTCTGAGAAACTTTCTCGTATCAATAATGCTACCGTCCGGTCGTCTGATGCGTCAGACACCATCTGCTCCGTGGGCCTGAACCATATGACTTAATGTTGCGAAATTCTTCTCCATGTTGCACGTAACATGACTTGATGTTGCGGCGGGATTTTTTTTTTTGCTACAGTGCTTCGATCTGACGGCTATAGTGTTTTGATCTGACGGCTTCGGATGCGTTCATTTTTTTTCTCTGGATGTTGCGGATGTTGAGTTTTGATGTTGCAGACATGTGATATTGGGTGTTTTGTCGAGAGGGAAGGAGGGAGGAGGGCTTCTGATGTTGGATGTTGCACGCAACATGGGTCACAATATGAGTCGCTTGTGTGTTGTGTCGAGGGGGAGGGTCACTGATGTTGGATGTTGCACGCAACATGAGTCGCAACATGGGTCGCAACATTGATCCCTGAACTTCGATCTGACGGCTGACGGCTAAAGTGATTCGAATCCGACGGTCGCGGAGGCGTTCGATGCTAGCGCCCGGAACGGTCGTCGGGTGTTAGCAGTTCCGTTCTCGTATTCGTATATGGACTCGGAAGTCTCGGAACCCTGAACGACTACAAGATCAAGTACACACGCGGCTATGAATCCAGACACATGTGCGTAATTCTTCGGCAAACGATCGAGAGGGGATCCAAGGGGGAGAAAAATAGTCGACGTCGATCCCGAGGAAGCAATAATGGACGTCGGCGCGGGGCAGACGTCCGGCGAGGCCGAGACGCCGGCGCCTCGACTTCACATTGATGACTTTGTGGCATTCAAGTTCGCCGGCGAGCACAACGACCGCGGGATGCTGGGCGTTCGGGATGACACGCCGGAGGGCAAGGTCGACGTGCTGTGCGTCGGTGGCGCCGTGGTGCACGCGGAGCAAGGGGACCTCACCGTCGTGGACCGGAGCTGGCTGCGACCGAGCCATATGGTCGTGTCCGCCTCGGACCCCGGCGGCCAGGTCGGGGTCGTGGTGGGCGTTGACACCGTGGTCGACCCTGGTCGAGCTCGAGGGCCGCGGCCTGGTCGCCAGGGGCGTGCCGCCGGCCGAGCTGCGGCGCGTCACAGAGCTCATCAGCATGGGCGACTACGTCACGTCCGGGCAGTGGCTCGGCCGGGTCGTCGAGCTGTCCGTCGACGTCGACGTGCTCTTCGACGACGGCGCCGCCTGCAGGGTCCGCGCGTCGGAGGGCAAGCTGAAATCCGTCCGCGAGGACCGCAAACTCATGATGCGACCGTACAACGGCTTCTACTATCCGGGGCGGCGCGTCGCCGCCGCCGTCCAGGTCTTCGAGGTTGCCCGGTGGCTCAACGGTCACTTCAAGCTAGGCGTCCACGTCCAGGGCACCGTCGCCAAGGTGGAGCTCGCCTCCGTGCTCGTGCAGTGGGTGGCGTCGGCCCCCAAGCAGCGCCTCGCCCGGTCGTTCGCACCGCCGCCGCCGCACCAGCAGAGGCCTCGCGACCTCACCTTCTTCTGCTCCGACAATTACTACTGGGCCATCGGCGACCGTTGCTTCTTCCGTGACCCACGCCGCCATGGACATCGGCGGGCTAGTGGTAGTACTACTGCCGCCGGCGATGCTGCCGCCTCACCGTCTGATCATCACCATCTTCCTACCTCGGTGGCGCTGGCGCCAACTGATCCAAGCGGCAGGAGCGGCTCGTCGCCGTCGCCGTCATCTGCTCCAGTGGTTGAACCGACGAAGCAACAGCAGCAGTTGAGGAAGTCGTTCTTCAGGAGGCACAGCCGGGCGCGGCAGCGGCGGCGGGAACCGAGGCGCGCGGCGTTCGAGCGTCCCATGTCCGTCGCGGGCACCCGCACCACCGCCGACGTGCTCTGGCAAGACGGCACGCGGCAGCGCGGCGTGCCCTCGGCGTCGCTGTCGGCCTTCATCTCGCACGTTATCGAGTTCGTCCCGGGGGATCGCGTCATCACCGGCGGCGCCGTGGAGCCCGCGGACGGCGACAGCGGTCAGGACGATGCTGGTGCGGCGGCTCGGCGGCGCGGCGTCGTGAGAAGCCTCAACTTCAGGGATCGGACCGCGCGCGTGGCGTGGCTCAAGGCGACGCCGCCCGGCGAGGATCCCAGCGAGGTGGAGCGCGACGAGACCGTGAGCGCGTACGATCTGAACAGGGATTACGACTACGACATCTTCTACGGAGATTTGGTCGTACGCCTGCTGCCGTCGTCGGAATCAGGCGGCGGCGAGGATCTTTCATGGGTTGGCCATGTCGTTGATCTCTGCGACGCGCATATCCAAGTCAAGTGGGGCGACGACAGCGCGTCGAAGGTAAGCTTCTTCTTCGAAATGAATCTCCACAAAGAAATTAGTTCAAATTTAGATATATACTGCACTACATATTTTTTCAAATTACGAACCTCCACTCTCTTTGGTGAATTTCAGGTGCTGCCGCATGAGATAGAGGTTGTGCAACAAGTAGACATCCTGGCGGTGCGAGATGCATGGGAGACTGGGTGGACGACGACGACGCCGTCGAGGCAGCAGAGGAGGACAACCACGACGAAGGGCCTGCCGCCGCCACCGCCGCCGCGGCCATCACACGCGTCGAACATCAACGGGACGGCACGTCGACGGGGAGATTGGGTGCCTTTATCCACGCACTGATCCGGCTGCCTGGGCAAGTGTTGGCGCGAGGAAAGGGGTACCTTCTGGGGGGTGGATCGACGGCGTCAATGGAGATGAGCCTTGAAGACTCCACCGGCGAAGCCAGTGAGAGGACGGAGGTCGTGGCTGCGCCGCCGACGAGCTGCTGCGAAGGAGGTGTTGATGGCGGTGATGGCTCTGATGAGAATGGGAAGGCCGGCGCTGGTGATGATGGTTCGCTTCACTTCCCACAGTTCGACGTCGTGCAGCAGAGCCCTCCGGATCACCATTTCCTCGACGACACGGAGCAGGTGCGCGCGCATCCCTAATCAAATTTATTTCAAAGCTAATTCAGTCGTCAGAATGTATGAGAAATCGAGTCCCACTATACTTGCCACAAATTCGTACAAGTTATATGAAAAATCTGCTAACAGTTGAGAGCTTACAGCAGCTGATTGCTGCTTCTTTTTCCATTTTCAAAATTCAAATTCATTTCAAACAGGGCGCTGCTGGTGGAAAGAAGTGGACCAAGAGAGTACAAATGGAATGGAAAATTCTACAAGACAACTTGCCAGGTTTGAAATTTGTATCAACCATGTTTAAATTTGTCGGTCCATATTTCCCTATCGGCTTAAGATTTCAGATCAAAATACTGTTCACACGTGTCACAAACTCACGACAACGGAATATGCCTGCCTGCAGACACCATCTACGTGCGGGCGTTCGAGGACCGGATGGACCTGCTCCGGGTGGTGATGGTGGGCGCGGCGGGAACGCCGTACCAGGACGGCCTCTTCTTCTTCGACATGCAGCTGCCGCCGGCATCGTACCCCGCGGAGCCGCCGCGGGTGTACTACCACTCCTTCGGCCTCCGCGTGAACCCCAACCTGGACAGCTCCGGCACGGTGTGCCTGAGCCTGCTCGACACCTTCGACGGCGAGGGCGCCGAGCTCTGGTCGCGGGCGGCGTCGACCGTCCTGCAGGTGCTCGTCTCCATCCAGGGGCGGCTGGTCCTCACCGCGCAGCCCTACTACAACGAGGCCGCCTACGACTACGAGGAGACGCGTGGCACGCCCGGGGGCGCGCGCAACGCGCTCTCCTACGCCGAGAACGCCTACGTGCTCGCGCTCCGGACCATGCTCCACCTGCTGCGCCGGCCGCCGGCGGGGTTCGAGGCGCTCGTCAGGGGCCACTTCCGCCGCCGCGGCAGCTTCGTGGTCCGGGCGTGCGAGGCGTACCTGGTGCAGGGGTGCCCCGTCGGCACGCTCGACGCCGCCGATGCCCGCGCCACGGCGGAGAGAGGGGAGCCGCGGCCGTGCTCGTCTGGTGGGTTGAGGCTCGCGCTCGCCGGCGTCGTGCCGCGGCTCGTCGAGACATTCGCTGAGATTGGCGCCGACGGGTGCGAGGAGGAGTTCGATCGCCTCCGGGTCCAGCTTGGCGGTGGCGGGGTGCCTCCCTGATTACTCCTAGTGTCACTGCGCTGCCGACATGCATTCTCTATTTGTTAACGAAGTGCTTTGTTCGAGGAATACGGCGGATCCGTGGCCATTTTACGTAGGAGAGGTTGAGATGAAGAGAGAGTGAGGCAAACAGTTCCTCAATTTTTTGGTGGGTTGCAAAAATTACAGAAAGCTCAGTTGAGTCTTGTACATAGGATAAGTGTCCGTCGTAAGTATAAATCCTGTCACATCAAATCGAATGTTAGTAACTTAATTAGAGGTATTAAATCGGGAAAATGAAAAGCTCCTCCTGTTTCCTCGCACGAGAGCCATCCGAGACTCGGTGGCCTCTCCGCTGATTGACACGACGCGTTTGGCATTTTTTCAAAAAAACCCTCTGGTTTGCTACAAATCTCAAATCGGTCCAGGATGTCCAGATCGCGCAGCCACCGCGTTCATATTTTTTTCACATAAACCCTTAGACTAAAATTGTTTTCTACGCGAAGAAGCGAACATTTGATGTTGGCGTCGTTTTTACAAACACCCCCAGACACTTTTGCGAACACACCCTCCCACCACCCTACCCCGCCTAATACCCCCCACCCCACCCTCGCGTTGGCACGCCCCGAACCCTATCCTCACTCTTCTCCCCTCCCCCGCCGCCGCATCTCCTCCCCTGCCCTCCTCCTCCTCCCCGCCCCTCGCCGCTTCTCTCGCTTTGCTCTCCTCCTCTGCGCCGTCGCATCTTCCTCCCTGCCCTCAGGGCTCTCCAAAGCTACCGCCACCTCTGCAGCCCTCTCTTACCCTCCCCTTCTCCCTATGCGGATGATGGACATAGGTGGGCACCTACTGGCCTCGGCTCTCCGAAGGCCGCAAATCGACGGCGACAGGAACCAGCAGGCCACTCCCGCGGTGGATCTGGACGAGGGCGGCCGGCATCCATGGAGTTCCGGTGGCGGTGGCGGCAAGGACGTGCCCGTGGCCCTGCTCCCTGACGGCGGCTGCGAGGACGCGCCCGCGCCCCTGCTCCTGCGGCGGCGAGAGGAGCTCCTTGCGCCGGAGCTCTCCTCCTCCTCGAGCAGCTGCGAGGTGGAGTTCCCCGCCTCCTCCCTCCCTCCGCAAATCCGACAGCAGCAGAGCCGAGCGCAACCTCACGACGGCGGAGGAGCTGGGGCCCGCAGCTCTTCCTCTGTAGGAGCTGATGCTTTGAATCTGTCAGTTCTTGTTCGTCCGGTGCAGTGCAGCTGTGCAGAGGCGACCATGGATTCGGTGACCTAGGCCTAGGGACAGGGACGCCCATTGCAGGAAGGTGGGTCAATTGATTTTGATTTGGATCCTTCCTTTGCTTGATTTGACGCCGTGGATACAGAGTGCGTGCATCTGCTTCTTTCTTGTGCGTGCAGTGAGCTTCTTGGATCACGGCAGGAGGATCACGTAGGATCTCAGGGTGAGTTCTACCCTTAGATGATCTGGACCTATTAAATTGTTTGTGTTCAGTGCCTTTCAGCTGTAAAAGGACATAATGATTACATCTTAGGTTTGGACAACATCATTTGAAGGTGAGTTTGTCGTTCCTTTGTTCGCCTTGCTTGCTGTACACAGCCATGGCCATTGTGCTTAGGATCTCCTGTACCTGCTATGATTGGGGATTATCATGGTTGTTTCCTTTTAGTCTGGATGTAGTGCCTTTCCCCCTATGATACCATGACTATGTTAGAACATCATTTGATTCCTGTGTAAATTGGATCAGGTCTCCACAGGGCATAAATTATTTTAGGTGCGACTCATGAGCCTACGTGTTGTGTACTTTCTCATTTGGCTTCAAGCTATAGTCTAATGGTTATTTTGTTCAGTAGACGTTTCTCCTAAATCGAGTTTTCTGCTTTTCTTGTCATCCTATAAAATTATAGTATTCATGAATGCTTCGTTATAAAATAAACTGAGCATTGTTGTGGTAGCCTTATCGATTTGTTGTAGTTTATTTTTCCTACATTGTGACTTCTTGGATTAGGTCCTCACTGAGGAACTTTCTAGCTGAACTTTCTGCATCTTTCTGCAGTGGATGCTGACTAACACCATGTCCTCCTTTGTTGTACCTGTGGTGAAAGTTGCATGTTGGGTCGACGAGGTTTCAGGGTGAGTTTGCCACATCATTTACTCTTTTCACTGATATAGTTTCTATGATCCTTGCACAACATCATGTGTTTAGGTTTGCAAAATGTGCCCTTTCCTGTGTATTTACTTTTTCCTATGTTGTGGCTTCCTAAGTTGTGGTAGGGTAATGAAACCGATGTGATTCTGGTCAAATACTTTGTTTTTTAGTCAAATTCATTGTGTTAATGCAGTTTTGCTGAGAATAAACAGTTGAATCTGACACAATGGCTTCCCTTTTTTATATTTTAGTTCCATCTTGGTGCTCCAATGATTATTTCTTTTTTTTGATCTGTTACCTAAAATTTAAGCATGATGCCAAGGTCACGAACTGTAGTATGACTGCAAATGGGAAATGACTTAAGTAATATTCAAAAACATGCTCCACTGAAGTTGCACAAAATGAACTCTAAAACCTCAGGGATTATTTTTATTGTCCTATCTGTTTTTCTTTCATAGCATTGCAACAAATGGGTAAGAGACACTTACAAAAAAGTTAATCCCCGTTACTTGGATGGTGCTCTGACATCTGTTGTTTTGTTTCTTCTCTCTCACAGGAGAAATAGTGGTGGAGATGGTTAGAGCTAACACAGAGGTGCTGAGCGCGCCATGCAGTGGACGTCCCAGCTTTCCTTCACATTGGAATCAGCCAGGTATTCAATCATAGAACTTCTGGGTATTTGGTTAAATATTTGAAGAAACTTTGTATAGTGAAAATAAAGCTGTTGAATGTGTTATATGTGTTGCTTATAAATCTGTTTATTTGCTTTCCTGATATCTGGAAAAATCATAAACCCTCATGTGTGGTGTTTTTGTCACAGCCTGAGGATAAGCTGGTGAGGTTGCTGCAGAATCTGCAGTCATTGGACATCGCCTATTAGGCACGACAGGTTAAGCTTTTCTGCCCTTATATTTTATCGCTTTTGCTATTTGGCTTATGGAAGGAGTGGGCAGATTAGTTTGCACTGGTTTGGTTTGAGATGAGCAGAGACAGAAACAGGATATAAAGCAACATCTTCTCAGTCCAGTTCATAAGCTAAGTTGCCAGTGGTTGTTACGATATATAGAGTTTGTATGTAACATATAAGAATTTTTTGTGTGGTTATGACATAATTATATAACCGTGCAAATCATAATAGTGCATACTTCTTCTAAGAACAGTTTACATGTTTGTGGTGACAAAAACAGGATCTTTAATCTTTAGGTATATGAACAGTTCTATCCGCATCCAGGGCAATTGAAATGAATTCATTAAACGTGATGATTGAAAACATCCCTGCATGGCAAGAAAATAACGTCATGTTAATCCCCAATCACACTCTTTCATGTCAGTTCATGGCTTCATGCAATGTGTTCTTAGTTATGTAAAAATCTAACAAAAAATAATATAGCTGCACATGTTTCAGTTTACATGTGCTTCATTTACCTGTTTATATATCTGGCTGATTAGTGTTGATGGAAGAAGTTTAGTTATTAAAGTCTATATCAGTTTACCTGTTATTTTCCAACTGTCTTAGTGTGTAGCTTTTTGACATGTATGCATGACGGCACTCGACACATGCTTGGGTTTACCTGTTCCTTTCCAAACATGTTTTTTGCAGCCCAAGCAAGGATGCCCTTCGTCTCTGGTGAAAAGAATATGTATGGGACCTAGGGTCTAGGATTGCATGGTGCTCGCATACTGTGTAGCATTGTGATTAGCTTTTGCTTTCAGTTAGTATTCAAAGCTACCAGCTTAGGTTGTTTGGTAGCAATGCATACTTATTGTTGTATGCAGATTTATGGTGCTCGGATGTGCTGTAATATTACCTGATGACTAGGATTGCATTGTGCTCGGATGTGCTCCTGATTCAAATGCTGGACAAACACCTATGTTAACAATTTGATGATGTGTTGCTACCGGATGCGCGGTTTTGTGTTGAATCTATCTAACATCTTGTTGCCTTGTGGTTATTTGCATTAGTTTGTTCAAACGGTAGGGCGTGCATCGTGTGCCGAATGTCTTTGAGAGGCTGGTATGTGGTTTGAAATGGTCATTTGAGGAGCTTAACTTGCTGAGTGTAGATATGCAAAAGTTGCATTTTACTGATTAGTTTTGTAGGGAATATATACTAGGTGTAAGTTACCTTTCTGCAGTGGGATAGTAATAATCTCATTTATGCTTTTTTTTGTTGTTGTTGTAGGATTCACCGGCGGAGGAAGCAATGCGCAAATGATCTGAAGAATGAAAGCTACTGTGCTTACTTTTTTCTTATAGGTACAATATAGAAAGTTATGTGCAGAATTAGAATAACCTTCACTTCTTGGTATCCTTTAGTATAGGCCTTTGAATATAGTTTTGTAATTGTATACATTTTTTCTGGACAACTATATGAAAATTTCATTTTTATCACATGTGGTGAATTTTTATGTTTATGAGTTTGACGACTATGATAGGTGATAAACTGATAACGATATGTGAGATATTGCTCATGTTTACTTTTATTTCATCGTTGATAGGTAGGGCGCGCATCGAGCACCGGAGTGTTCTAGTGTAGGTTAATGGTAAAATGAGTTTCATATTCTTAGGTTTTTTCGCGAGACGAATTTATTAAGTCTAATTAGATTATGATTAGACAATATAGTGCTAAGTAAACATATGCTAATTATGGATTAATTAGGCTCATTATATCTGTCTGGTGAAAAAGTATAGCACTTATGCAATTAGTTTTATAATTAAACTATGTTTAATTCTCCTAATTAGTTCCATCTCATTCAATGTGATGGAACTCATTATAAGTCTCTGCGAACCAAAACACCCAGGCTATTTCTACAACAAGATGTACACATTAGACCAAATCTATAGCTTAAATAAACTCTTCTTTTTTTTGAAAACAGCAAAGTTTGTAATATCTAAATAATTTTTACTCCCTCTATTCCAAATTGTATGTCGATTTGGCTTTTGTATGTTCATAGATATTATTATGCATCTAGACATGCAATATATCTAAGTGCATATAGCAAAAACTATGTACCTAGAAAAAATCAAAATGGCATACAATTTGGAATGGAGGGAGTATGTATTTGGTTTAGAAATAATGTAGGTTACTATCATTCAATTGCCTCCAAGTTCTTAGAATAAGAGCAATCCATTTATTTAGAAGCAAGTTGTATCATACTCGTGCATTTCTCATCTCTTACACACTCGATTATTTCGAGACAAGTCCAAAAATGTCATGACAACCTTCTTCTCATGACCCAACATCGGCAAGGTTAGGTTCGGGGTTGTGGGTTACCCGGGGCCACCGGGCTTCGAAGGGTCGTGGAGTTTGTCGGCTCGGCGTTGGTGACGGTGGTGGAAGATGGTGATTAGGTGTCCGACGGTAAAAAGGTGGCGGCAGAGGTGTCGTTCAGTCACCGAGAAGGTGGCGATGGCGGGGTAGGTAGTGTTTAGTTCTCCAAAATTTCTCAAATTTTTCGCATTGTAGACCGTGTCACCTTTCACAAAACACGTTTCCTAATGCAAAAAATTTGATTATTTTCACCAAAAATTCACCAACTAAACAGGGTATGAGATGAAGAATGATGCGGAGGAGGAGCCTCGTTGTGATTGATGGATGTCGAGGTGGCAGCGGTTAGGCCACGGCTCCAACGATAGGGGACGCCACTGGAGCTGAGTAAATTGAAGTGACTTGGACAATCGGCAGAGGTTAGGGTGGCGTCGTCGACTCGAACGTGTGCTGGTGGAGGAGATAGGGATGATGAGAAAATAAGGTGTAGAGAGTGAGGAGAAGTTGGTCTCCACCGCCGATTTTAAGATCCAAAAGCTCCAAAATTCAAGTGTGATGTGGGAAAATAGCCATGTGTAAGGTAAACAACCTCTTTACTTAGGGCACTCTCAGTGCAGACTCTACATAGAGTTTAAGACTATTTATTATCTCGATGGAATCATAGACTTGGAGTCTAAATAAGACTTGGAGTCTTAATTTTTCTCCTCTCTCTTCCATAAATACACTGACACATCACCGCCACATCAGCAAAGTGCAATAAATATGAAGGTAATAAATAGTTTTAGACTCTATAGTAGAGTGTGCATTGTGAGTGCCCTTATTGTTTGGTCAGAAGATTTAATTGTACAAGAAGTTACTTCAATCCTCAAATTAAACATACATTTATAATTTTCTTGAAACAAAAAATATATTTCTATCCAAACGAACCTACTCCAACAAAAAAGCCAAACAAATACACCGTGAAGGAAATTCAAAGCGTCACGTGATGGCGGAGGAGGTGGGCATGAGGAGATAAGTGGAAAGAGAAGGAATTGATCTAGACCGCCGATTCTAGATTTAAAAGCTAAAAAATTCTGACTGTGGGATGGAAAAATATCGAGCGCAGAGATCCCGCGTGTTTATTTGCATGTCTTACCTATCACTTGCTTCTCACCCTCCTCCAAAACCAAATGTTCCTAATCTCGTCTCTACTGTTTGAGCTTGCTATCACCCGGAGGAGCTCCGACCCGCATTTGTACTTCTATCCTCAAATTAAACATACACTTATCATTTTTTAAAAAAACCAATGTGTTTACAAATTATTATATTTTCTTAAAATTAAAGAATGTATTTCTATCAAACAGACCATTGTTAAATTTCCAACAAAAATCAAAAAAATAATTGTGAATGAAATTCAAAGGGTCACATGAATTCCTTCGGCTACCCCAACCAGGGGTTTTTATACCGACCGTTTTGATAAAACCGCCGGCCGGCGGTAGCGGCTTACCGTAGCGGTATAAACGGTAACCGCTAAAAACCGCTCAAATTCAAATTTCAAACCAAAATGGCCTATACAAACGGTTCGTGGCGGTTTACCGAGCAGTTTGAGCGGTTTACCGCAACGGTTTGGATTTATACCGCTCCGGTTTGAATTTAAACCGGTGACTGAAAATTGGATCGGTTCACCGGACGGTTTGACCAGTTTACCGCAACGGTTTGGATTTATACCGCTCCGGTTTGGATTTGTATTCATTCCATCCATGTCGACACATTTCTTCCAAAGAAAGACTCAATCTCATTTTTGCACATCTGGAATTGGTACACAACCTCACACAAGTTTGGCTTCTTCTCCCGATCACACAAGTTTGGTTGGTTTTTTCTTTTTCTTTTTTGATTTATCTTCTAATGCTCATAAAATATGCTAAACCAACGAATTTTTAATAATTTTGACACCATTAGAATCTACGCAACTCGAAGTATTTTTATGATTTTTTTAAAAATTATTTTTAAAATTTAAATTTCAAATTTTGAAACCCTAGCGGTTTCAAACCGCACCGAACTGAAATCGTTCCGCAGCGGTTAGAGCGGTAACCACGGTTTAAATTGCGGTTTCGATTGGTATAAAAAACCATGACCCCAACCTTCTGCTCTGCTCTTCATTGCGCATTTGCGCCCACCTTGGCGTTGTCCTATTTTCATTATTTTTCTTATTTATTTTTTAATCTACTAGTAGAAAGTGCAGGCAGCGCAACACGCCTTGACGCCTCCGCTTCATTTCGCTTCCTGGCTCGCTTTCTCTTCTTTCCTCCCGCCGGCGGCGACCAATCCAACCCAAGCGATCGTCGCCAAGTAACCAAGCAAGCGGGAGCGTGTCAGCACAAGAAGCCCCAATCACTCCGCTCCGCTCCAGGTGAGAATGCGCTGCAGCGAACTCTTCTTCTTGCTCCCCCAATTCCATTTGCCCCCTCCGCAAAACTCTCGAATGCCCTAGCTTTATTTGGGGGTCTCCACCGATTTTTTTCCCCCAAAATGTTGAAGAAAATCCCGCTCATAGTTGTGCTTCGGCGCCGCGGATTCGCAACCGCTCTTGTTCCGAGCGAACCGGCGGCGTGCTTTTCGGGTGGAGTGGAGTCGGCCGCAAAAAACCACCGTTTTTTGGGGGGTTTCTTGGACCTCACCTCCTCGCCAAGAATTTCGATTGCCCCCTCTTTTTCTTTGCAACCCCGTCTCTTTATGTATGTGAACATCGATTCTTGGGATGAATGCTGGGAAAGATGCCATTTTTTCCCCAAAAGATTTGTAAAATCGATTACTGTACTGATGGAGGAGGGTTTTTGCGAACAACCAAGAAGTACATGTACATCAATGCATAACCCGGGAGAAATTTGCAAACATGGGACTGCAAACAGGTGGGCTTCGCAATTTTGCCATTCGGTCCACAATTCATAGACACAGATGGTCCCACTTTGTCATTCACTGGGAGTGGCAAAATTGCGAAACCCACATATTTGCAGTCTCAATATTCCAATTTTCTCCCCGGGTGGCCGTGTTGACTTAGTTTATGTATATTGCTTCCAAGGTGCTCTGCTTTTGTTGGTGCTCTGTTCTTGAATTGGTCAGGTGCCTTGTCTAGGATATAAAATCCAAACCTTCCTCGTGCACTTGACATGACCGTTAGCTTACTGAATTTCTGTAGCTTAATTTTGCTGTAACCAAGCTAATATGTATGAGATTATTCCTTATTTGGCCCTCAAAAACTTAGTCATCCCTTTCTTGGCCCTCAAAAACTTTTTGTTCCCCATTTGACCCTGAGTGCAACTTTCATTCCTTTCTTGACCTTCCGTCAGGTTTTCCATCCTAGAACCGTTAACTCACGTGTGAAAAGACAACTTTGCCCCTGTGGGCCCAACACCCTTCTCCCTCCTCTGCCCATCCCCTTTCTCCCTCCTGTGGGCGATCGAGGCCGCCGCAATCCTGTGGGCACCCAAGTACGCAACCCGTGGCCCTGCGGCACCACCACCCCCGCATGTGCTGCGCCCGCGCACGGCTAGCACACCCTGCAATCCTCAGCTCTCAGATCCGCGGCCGCCCGCCACCCCGGCGGCGTGCACGAGAGCGGTGGTGTGGTATAGGCCGCGCGCGCTGTGGCGAACTGGCCCGCGCTGTGATGCGATCTTGACTTGCTATCGCCCTCCCTCCGCACCCACCCGCCGACCCACGCGCCCGCCTGCCGTGCGCAGGCACGCATCGGCATCGCCTGCGCCGCGCCAACCAGTCGAGCCGATCGAGCCGTGTTCTTCCCTGTGCCCTTCCAGTTCCAGCGAGAGGGTCGGGGTGGGGGAGGACGCGGCGGCCGGCGCCCCCTCGGCGGCCGCTGCCGCCTCGCTGTCACAGCCGCTGCGGCCACATGCGCCGATGCGCGCGCGCATGTGAGGGTGTGCTACCGCCGCAGCAGCCGCCACCGCCCACCCAGCCTCCGATCCGTTCGGACGTGGTGTTCAAGAGCCGGTGGAGTGAGCTCAACTCCGCCGACCTCTACCCATCCCCTTCTCCACCCGCAGGACCGGGATGTGCTCTGGTGGAACCCCTGGATGGACCAGCTGCTCGATTCAGTGGTGGCAAGCTCCAATTCGACGATGGCGTCCCCGATTCAGTGGGGATGGTGCTCGATTCGGCGGCAGCGAGACCGATTCGGCGGCGGCGGACTCGATTTGACTGCAGCAGAAGCGGGCGGCGAACTCCGATGAGCGCCTCGACGACGAGATGGAGCGCCGACGGCTCCGCCGGCCCCTCCCCGCCGGCCGTCGCCAACTCCGCGCCGTCACCGAGGACCATCCCGACGCCCTCCTCCTCGGCCCGAACCCCGCCAGCCCCACGTTCTGATGGGAAGGAGACGCCGATGGCGAGGAGAGGGAGGCCACGGGCGGTGGTCGCGCCGGGGAGGATGGGCCGCTGCCGTCGAGGAGGTAGGGACGCCGCGCCAGGGAGGCCCTCGGACCACCACAGCGGCCGGGGAGGATGGCGCGAGGGAGGAGAGAATGAGCAGAGGAGGGAGAAAGGGGATGGGCAGAGGAGGGAGAAGGTGGTGGGCCCCACAGGGGTAAAGTTGTCTTTTCACACGCCAGTTAACGGTTTTATGATGGAAAACCCGACGGAAGGTCAAGAAAGGAATGAAAGTTGTACTCAAGGTCAAATGGGGAACAAAAAGTTTTTGAGGGCCAAGAAAGGGATGGCTAAGTTTTTGAGGGTCAAATAAGGAATAATCTCAATATGTATCACTGGATACACCCTGTTGCTGAAACCAAAAAACGATGGTAGGCGATGGTTTTCTATGTGTGGTATTTATAATTTATCAGATTGTGGCACTATTGTGACGGCTGAAGTTTGAGCAAGATATGACAAGATGCTATAAGGGGTAGAAATCTATAATGTTAAGCTTCAGCCACTGATTCAATCTACATTCAACTTATAGATTAAGGTTTAAATGCTGATTTAATATGTATTTAACCGGTTCTGTCATCCTATATTATGTGTTGTCATGGTATTCCTCTTTTGTCTATGCTTCTTTAGCATATACTATACTATTGAGAGATCATAATATCATTTTTTCTGTCCTTGCAATTGGCTTTTCCCCTCAGGCCCCAAGGTTGTTGGCCTTCTCCCTCGCCTTGTGCCATGGACTACACCTCGGATGGAGATTCTGAAATTGAAGCTTATGGGGATGGCACTTTTGAGCTTCTGGTGTCAGGAAATTTAAAAGTGATGAGTGATGAAGGCGTGTACCAATGTCCCTTTTGTTCAGATGAAGGGAAGGAATACAACCTAGATGATCTGTTGCAGCATGCCTTGGGCGTAGGGGCTGCACGTGACCTGCAGGCAAAAGAGAAGGCGGACCACCGTGCTCTTGCAAAACATTTGAAGAGTAAGGAAGCTGAATCATCAGTTGGCTCATTGCAGCCCATGCTTATGGATCCACAGGTTCCTCAGCATACCAGAGATGAGCAGTTTGTCTGGCCCTGGATGGGCATCCTAGTCAATATGCCAATTGAATTCTTTGGCAAAAGTGCGAATAGGCTGAAGGAACATTACTCATCTTTCCATCCAGTTAAGGTCCATCCGGTCTATAACAGAGGTAGTCCCACGCGTGATGCTATTGTTGAGTTTGGGAAGGACTGGAGTGGTTTTAGGAATGCACGGGCCTTTGAGAATCACTTTACAATGAAAGGGTACAGCAAAAAATGCTGGAAGGAAATGAAGTGCGGAGGTACAGAACCTTCTGGGTGGATGGCAAGGGCTGATGATTACAATTCAGGGTCAATGGGTGAGCTCCTGAGAAAAATTTGTGATCTGAAAACTCTCAATGATATTGTGAAGGACGGGACAAATAAAACTGACAAACTGATGGCTAATTTGGCTTGTCAAGTTAAAGAAATGGAGATGCATTTAGAGAAACTTGAGTCCGAGTACAACAGGAGATCTGCGTCACTTGACATACTGATGCAGAAGAGGGAACAACTGCTCCAGTCGTATACTCAAGGTACACTATAATATCTGGTTATTTATGCATACATCTTGGAGTAATTATATACATATAGTGGTAAGTTATGCTGACATATATTTTGTTTTTTCTCACTATTACTAGAAATCAGGAAGATGCGGCAGCTTTCTCAGCAGAATTCACAAAGAGTTATTGACGAGAACCGGAAGCTACATTCAGATCTCCAGGGAATGATGGATGAGCTTGACACAAGAAACAAACAAATTGAGGAGTTGTCTGCACAAAGTGAGTGCAACAGTAGAGAGCTTGAGTTAGAGAAGCAAAAGGTGAGAGATCCATTTTCTGCAGTGCATTTTTTAAATAAAAAATAGTTACATAACAGCTTGGTAATTTGTGTAGTGTGTTTAGTTTTCTTGTCTCCCATGGTAGTGTATGTTGTCAAAATGATGAAAATAATCTGTTGATGACCGTCAGCATTCTACTATCACAAGGGATTAAAGAAAACATCAGCATTCTTTCTAGCTACCAGCCTATCATTTGTTGCTAGATATCATGGAGCAAAACTTTTAATGTTGTCATGGTGAATGAATGAAGTCAGTGCCAGTCTTTGGTTGTCATCTGGCAATGTAATAGGAGCAGAATGCTGAGTGAAAAATAGACAGCTTTTTGCATACAACTTACATGTGTCTTTTTTCTGTGCAGAATGCATTGAAAGCCAATCATCTTAGGTTGGCCGCATTGGAGCAGCAGAAAGTTGATGGAAATGTTGTGAAGATTATGGAAAAACAAAAGGTCAGACTCCATTTCCTTGATGTGTTTGCATGTTGTTTTATTTTGATTGTCTCATGGTTGTTGGTGTTTTGCTACGAGGAAATATCAGAGAGAGAAAGAAGCTGTTATAGAAAAGCTCACGATGTTGAGCATACAGTCAGAAAAGAAGCTCAATCTTGAGTTAGACATTAAGCACTTGATGGGAAAATTACAAGTGATGGAGCTGAAGCCAGGAGAAGATTCTGAATCTGGCAAGAGGGTAGATGAACTAAGAGAGGAGCTCCATGAGAAGATCACTGAACTGAATGATGTGGAAAGCTTGAACCAAACTTTAATTACTAAAGAAAGCAAGAACAGTGATGAGTTGCGAGAAGCTCGAGAAGTGCTGATAGATGTATGGTACTTTTTTACACTGTACCTCTCAGTTTCATTCCGTGCACTTGCTGTTTATGAGAATCCATGTTTGCCCAATTGCAGGTCCTGCAGGGTTTGTCTGGCGCCACTAGTTCCCAGACGCAGATAGGCATCAAGAGAATTGGTGAGCTTGACTCCAAAGTGTTTCTAAACATGTGCAAGCGGAAATTTTCTGCAGTGGATGCTGAAGCAGAAAGCACTATCCTTTGTTCAAAGTGGCAGAAGGAAATTAGCAATCCAGAATGGAACCCTTTCAGGGCTATTATGGTCAATGGGAATGTGCAGGTATGAATCTTTTGCCTGTTGTCAACTACTCGACTGTTACTGATAATCACAAACTGCTTGTTGCCGAAAGTAATGGAGCATCGGTTGTGCCCATATAGGAGGTAATCAGGGAGGATGACAAGAAGCTCCTGGAACTGAAGGAGTGCAGCGGAGAAGCCTATGCTGCTGTAACAAAGGCACTGAATGAGCTGAAGGATGTCAATGGCAGGAGGAGGGATCCTTACCCTGAGCTGTGGAACTATGAGCAAGGGCGTAAAGCACGGATGACTGAAGCAGTTCAGTATGCTCTGAAGCTGTGGAAGGCAAGCAAGGAGAAGGGCAAGAGAAGGCGTTGAGCTCAACGAAGTGGCCTCATCCTGGCTCAATCAATCAGGCAGGGCCCTGTTATGAGACTGCGTCAGCTCAATTGACTTGTTCTTCTTCGGCAGAGCTATATCTATTTTGGAGTGGAGTGCTATGGTAGTTAACCAGTTAACCTGGTGCCTTTTGCTGGGCCTTTATATATATACTGAACCAAGGATGGCTCTAGTGTCAGTAAAACCATCCTGGTGGAGTGGTGGTTAACCTAGATTAATCTGTCGCACTGTGATGCAAAGCTAGTATTAAGTAGAACAAATGCTGAAGTTGTGCTCCAACTAATGGGCTAATCAAGTGCAGAAATTACTTTACCCACTGCTCCGTTTATCTGACTTATTTTAACAGTTTGTGCAACGAGAGGTTGCATACAGTCATACAGATTCTTATGAAATGGAGTATTTATCTAAGGCTTTTAGTACTAACTACGCAATTAGTTCTCATTAGTTTGATTCTATACCACTCCATATGCGATTACATAATTTTGGACGGAGGAGCTGAGGAGGTACCTCGAAACACGTGCATGACACGTCACTCGTAGTATCAAGAACGCTTAGTAAACTGTTCCAGTCTTACTCTGCAAATACAGCACGTGAAACGCAATCCAGTGTTGACATTGCCGTCGAGAGCAACGATGCAAGCAGCTACAAGGTCACTCCCATCACAAACAAGAAGCATATCGTCGGTGGAGCGCGGCCGTACGCGCAGCGCGTTGAAAAGAGCGGGCCTCGATCGCCGGCGGCGCGGTCCGTGCGCCTGAGCTCGCCGTCATGTCGACGTCGACGCAAGAGGCGGAGCAGCCGGACTGGATGGACGGCGACGACGATGCCGCGGCGGCGCCACGGGCGCGGCCGTCCTCATCATCGTCGTCGTCGCGGTTCAAGGGCGTGGTGCCGCAGCCCAACGGGCGGTGGGGCGCGCAGATCTACGAGCGCCACGCGCGCGTTTGGCTCGGCACGTTCGCCGACGAGTCCGCGGCCGCGCGCGCCTACGACGTGGCCGCGCTCCGCTTCCGCGGCCGTGGCGGTGCCGTCAACTTCCCCGGCCCCGCCGGCGGGGCCGAGATGGCGTTCCTCGCCGCGCGGCCCAAGGCCGAGGTCGTCGACATGCTGCGGAAGCACACCTACGACGACGAGCTCCGGCAGGCGCTGCGCTCCGGCTGCTGCGGCGGCGGCGGTGGAAGCGACAACGCCCTGGCCCTGGTCCCCCGGGCGGCGCTGTTCGAGAAGGCGGTGACGCCGAGCGACGTCGGCCGGCTCAACCGGCTGGTGTTGCCCAAGCTGCACGCCGAGAAGCACTTCCCGCCGCTCGACGAGGCGGCGCCTCCCGTGCTGCTCGCCTTCGAGGACGTCGCCGGCGGGAAGGTGTGGCGGTTCCGGTACTCGTACTGGAGCAGCAGCCAGAGCTACGTGCTCACCCGGGGCTGGAGCCGCTTCGTCAGGGAGAAGGGCCTCGTCGCCGGAGACACCGTCGCGTTCTCGCAGGCGCAGGCCGCGGCGGTCTCCTCCGCCTCCAGCACCGACGACGGGGAGGTGGGCGTCAAGCGCCGGATGTTCATCGAATGCAGGAAGCGGAAGAGGAACGACGTCGACGGCGGCGCCGGCCACAGCGATGATTGCTGTAGTGCGGACGGCGGCGCGCGCGTCGTGAGGCTGTTCGGCGCCAACATTGCCGCCGCGGCGACTGGAGCTTCATGCATGTGTTGAAGTTGAACTGTTGAGCCACACTGCAATTGAGCTCATGAACTCACCATGATCGATTAGGTGCTCCAATTGGGCTGTCGATCACTACGTTTTTTTTGTTTGATAAAAGGCATGATTATTTTTAAGCTAGCTCTACAACAGTTTCTGTGAAATTCCTGCACATATCCATGCCTTTTAGGTGAGCATCATCTAGTTCATAGACAGATCGACTAGTTTGATATATGCTGATCGTCTTGCTTTACGTCACTAATTGCTAAACTATTTCGAGATTACAATAACAATTCACGCCATTCGGCCATTGTTGGATGGATTATAAGCTTCCTTTGGCATTTTTGGACATCTTTCGTTTGTGCTAACTAATGCTTGGTAGGTGATATATAATGTATCACGAAAAAAGTTTGGATTTGCTAATTAATTAAGTGATGAAATATTTGAAATAGTTTATCTGGCATTATTTGAAAAAATACAAAAAAGGGTTTAAACATGATTCAAAACATCACATTTTTGGTTTATAGATTAGATGATAAAAGTTATTAATATTTGGAAGTAGTTTTCTATGAACATGATTTTATTAATATGGGCAATGTAATAATATTAGGGAAATTAGTTTTCAAAGCGTATTCTAGACTGTAACATCACTGCCTTTCTAGAAAAGAAAATATATATGCCAATTAATATCGCAGGAGATTTCCAAACTCAACACGCGCTTTCTTCACCGACATGAGCTGATTAAGGATAGAGTATTAGGGCCTGTTCTTTTCGTTCAAAAGAAATAGTGAATAATACTATTTACCTATCACATCCCTTACATCTTTCTCTCATAAGAAACACTATTATAACATTATTCATTTGCAACTTCACTATTTCTTTTCACCAAATAGAACACTATTTCTTTTGTAACACTATTCATATGCCAACTAATATGGAAAGCAGCTTGCTTCACTAACTCCAAACTTTATTATATATATAAAATGCATCTAGAAACACGCATCCACATAAACATATGTCTTGTGCTAGCGTGAGATACCGAGTCTGAGATGTAGATCGATCTCAAACAAATTGATCTGTTGACGCTTTTGATTCATATCAAATGGTATAAAAACAAAAACATACAGATAAGCAGGATCCAAATCATTTTATAAGGATGAGTCATAATGGTACCAAAAGGACTGTTCTCAAATAATAAAAACATCAAAAGGATACAGTAGATAAGTTCCATCATTTTTAAATAAACGTTAACATGTCCTTAATATAAACAGATGATGCCACATTTGACCAAGGCAGGCATCGCTCCTTGCAAAGAGTGGACGCCAATTGATCGATATCAAAGGGGACATGACATACATGGCACTGTATATATGCACGTGCTTTTATATTACTACTTTTTTTTTCCTGTATACACATAATTATACATATCCGTGTTGCATGCATGTGAGCCTTTCTGCTGGCCTATGAAAATACGCACCGACATGACCTAAATTAACAATAATGTAATAGTACTCGTATCGTTTAGCATCTAAGCAACTTGCTAGTAAACTAACACAAACTAATTAAAATGATGCAGCCTATACGCATACACATAAACGTGTTCTTTGTGCCGGAAGATGGATTATGGAAAGACAGCACAGCGTGTGGTGCTGTGCTAATACAAAAGTCAAGCTCAAACAGATGGAACCTTCATGGTTGCGTATCAAATTAAATTTAACAAGTTGAGCCTAAAACAATATTGCAAGACAATATTCTACATTTTTTTGTTTGCTGATAATTTTTGTTTCAATGTAGGCGGTGACGCGTGGTCATTTTAATTTAGTTCCATCATGTGAATTCTTTTGAGTTTTGACCATCATGTGAATTCTTTTGAGTTTTGAACTCGTGGGCAAACAAGAGCATGCTATTATTACAGAAACCGCTAGTAGCTACTAGCCTACTGTCATATAAACCAAAACATGTTTGTTCGTCCTGGTCTCCTGGAGTACATGAAGAACTCACCATGAGCAACATGACATAAAGAAAAATAAATAAATAAATAAATAAACAGAGCTCGCACAAGTTCTTGACTTGAAAAAAAAACACAGACCACTTAAATCATGAAAATTCATTTCAGAAAATGACACTATTTCACACGGGAAAAAAATGAACACATGATTTTAAAAGTAAACTGGTAACAGATAAATGAAATTCTAGTTCAACCAAGTATATATCCACGTGGCTCTTTTTTTATGTACTAATCAATTTTTTATAGCGAATACATCTATTGCAATGAATGTAAAGTATAATAAAGCTTGCCGTTGTGGCGTTGTGAATGGTGGTAGAAATAGGGGGAAAATAAGAGAAACATTGTGGTTAACTGGGCCGCTTGATGAGCCGGGGGAAAAGATCTTCCTTCCAACCCACTGGGCCAGGCACTGTCGGAAGAAAAATCGGTGAAGCCCACCAAGAAGAATCCTATTATGGGTCGAGATTGCCGGGCTGGGCTCGATCGCTGCCCACAGTGTGATATGGGCCGGCTCGATTACTGCCCACAGCTCTAATGCGTGTACGTACTGAATCAGCTTACTCTGTATTGATGATCAATCGTTGTAACTTGTGTACTGTAGACTATCGTGGACGGCCTCTCTTTCCGATCCCCTGCCTCTTGTAGACTCGGACGCGTCGAGCCAGTGTTGTAAAAAACTTGGGCTTTATTATGCTCTAGTCAAATTGAGTTCAGGTGGACGATCTCCGCACACAGTGCCACCTAAAAAAAAGAACTATAAGTGGTTTGAAAAGAGATTATTAATTTTCTTTTGATTATTGCCTAGCCGTGTAGACCTACTGTAGCTTTTTAACTAAAATCTCCATGGCCGTCCATCTAATATAATACCATATGCTGCTGCACAGTTTGACAGTACACACATGCACATACTACAGACATGTCTGCATAGCAGCATAGGAGCAGGGGTGCGCGATATCATCATGGAATGAATGAGAGAGACGGACAGATTGCTCATCCATCCCAGTTGTCCTCCGACCGACATCATCAGCTCAATAATGCAGCACCCATGCGTCGTTGCGTACGTACTGCCGGTACAGTGCCAGAGTGTGACAATAATCCTCAGTGATGTGTTCTTTTCTCTATGTACAGTACATGCATTCACTTCTGGTGGTCATCAGATATATGGTACACACATCTCGATCGCGAAAAAATCAGATGCAAAATCGGGAACGGGGATCATCAACAAATGATAAAAGCTCAAATATAGATAGATTCGCTACTAGACAAAAAGCTAGACAGAGCACCCATCCTTATTATTGCTCCGATCCCAAATCTGCTTGGTTACAAATTGTCATTCAGATTTCAGAGACCTAAGCCCTTTGCATTGTTTGTAATAATTCAGAAAACACTATTGGATCGGACATATATTGGTCGAAATTGGAAGCACGATTATATCATTACTGCCATAATGCATGCGCAACCAAATGGCTAGTGTGATCGGTGCCATCAACTTGATTAATGATAGCAATCTTCCGATTTGTTTGCATACGGCATCTGTGTATCTCAGTGGAACTGTGTGGCGCATTTGTCTCTATCTTATCATGCATGTGATGCGCGATATCGATGTGAATTAGACAGATCTGCTGTCATCTGTACTCAGCTGGATGTATATATACCAATGCATGTGGGACTCTATTGATCAAGAAGCTGTCAGGGCCCCACCGAATAAGATGCAGAGTAGGGTGAATGCCAATTACACTACACGAGACGACGACTGACCTGACTCATATTACCTTGCATTGGTTAACAGTGACGGATCTAGGAATAAATTTAGGAGAGGTTTTCTTCTCCTTCTTCTTCCTCTAACCCCTCCTTCTCTCATTGTTCTTCCTCAAATTTGTATGGAGGCTTAAGGGGGCTCCATTGAATTTCCACCGGTAGGGGGGGGGGGGCTCGAGCCCCGCCCGCCTCACCGCTGGATCCGTCCCTGTTGGTTAACACTCGCACATGTGTAACTTCTTTTCTGTGTTTCAAAAAAAAACTTCTTTTCTGTCTTTCTGAGCTTGATTACCTAGCTAGATACACCCCTACTAGCTAATTTCAAAGACTTTGGTTTGGAATTTACTGTGAAATAAAGCTGGATACTGAACCTAGTAAACGGCAGAAATCTTCTTCTTCTTCTTCTTTTTTTTGGAAAAGGTCAAGATAAAATTTCATTTTTTATAAGAGCATTGGAAAGTGATAGCTAGGATATATATTATACTTGAAATTACTCGAAAAAAGATTATTATTTTCTCTTTGCACACGGTGGAAACTGGACCTAATGCTCTGATATTTGCATGCTGAATGTAAATATGTAATTAATGTGTGAACACCGTGTGAGAAGAGGAACAACTTAACCATCATACACACTACACACGACCAAACAAACCACAACCCACTTTTGCATCATCGATCCCCACATGTACACACGTAGGGGCCAGGTGAGGAAAATGGCTAATTGCAACTAGTTGACCCATGAGATAATATGTACAGTATATGCCCATGCAGATCATGCATGGAGATGGAGATCGCTACCAGCCGACCGGGGCGCACCTAACCCATCTCCCCTCTGTCTCTATCTCCCTTCCTCGAGGAGATCCCATCCAGCTTGGACGATCGACGTAAGACCATCCACACTCGTTCTCCTTCATCTTCTCATTTAAAACAGAATATTCCATCCTACCCACCCATATTCTCTCCCTTATACTTACTTCTCCCGCATTCATCATCCTTCATATTTCTTCTCCATCCCAACCACCCGCTCGTGGGCCCACACGTCAGCCTCACCCCTATCACCCCCACCTACCCCTCCCACCTCGCAGACACGGAGAAGCTTCTCCCTGCTCCTTCCTCCCGGCGCCCCTCCCTCTCCCTCTCTCTGCTCCACAGCTCCGGCGCCGGCGGGCGTGGAGGGCGGGCGGCGGCGCGCGGCGGATCCGCACCGGTGCTAGGGCCGGCGGCGCGCGGCGGATCTTGCGCCGGCGGGTGTGGAGGTGCCGGCGGAGGAGCCGAGGCCCGCGTCGGCGTGGAGGTCCCGGCAGAGGAGCTCGCACCCGGCCTCGAGCTCGCGCCGGCGAGCCTCTGCCTCGGCCGGTAGGAGGAGGAGTGCGGCGGAGCTCCTCTGCTCCCCACGCGGCCGGCCCCTTGCTTCCTCCGCCGTCCAAGCGTCCGCGCGCAGAGCAGGGCGACGGCGGGGCCCGCACGCGCGGTGGCCGACGGCGCTCGAGGACCTCCGCTCGCCGCACATCGCCCCCTACATCGGTGCCCCCTCCCCTTCTTCTCCCCCACCGGCGATGGCGGCGGCGGCCAAGCCGCGGCGGCCGGATCCAGAGCAGAGGAAGCTCGCCCGTCGAGCAGGGCGCGGTGGAGCTCGCCCAGCGGCCGCGGAGGGGCAGGGCGCGTGGAGGAGCTTGCGGCGGCGGGACGATGCGGCGGCGGGGGTGCTCGCAGTGGATGGGCGCGATGGCGTCGACCCTGCCTCGTCCCCGCGCCGTCCTTGCCTCGTCCCCGACGGCGACAGAAGGGCGTGGCGGGCCGGGCGCACGGGGCAGGAGCAAGGACCCCGCCGGCGGACGGACGGGCTCAGCGTCCCTGCTCCTAGCTGCGGCGGCGAGGCAAGGCCGGGGAGAGGGCAGGGGCTTGACGCGTCCTCCTGGTGGCGGCGGCGAGGCGCAGGGGCTCCCGACCCTCCTTCCTCTGCGGCGGCGGCACCCTACTTCCCCGCGGCCGGCCACGGGGTCGGATCCGGCGCGAGCTCCTGCGGCGGTCAGAGGAGCTCCCCGCCTCCTCGAGCAGCCTCACGGGTGACGGCGACCGCGTTCGCGACGAGCCCCTCTTCTCTCTCCCTTCCGGCTCCCGGCGCGGACAAACTGCCGGCGTGTGGGCCCGCGCCGTGTCAGCCGTTCGCGTTATCCCGGATCCCTCTGGATCCAGAGGAAACGGGGGACGACGCGATTTTGCCGTCGTCCCTCTAGTCCCCCGCTGCGGCGCATCTTCCGGCAAAAGTCTACGGCATCCGGATGGCGGGGGTTTTCCCGGACACCGGTGTGAGTAGTCTAAGTAGCTAGCCCGGATCGATATGATCGACGCCGTCGATCAATAACCAAGCTACTTGCACACTTATGCATGGGCATGGCTTATCGCACACCCCAACACATGCATGATGCGTGCTGGTATTCAGATGTTTGGATGGATCCAGATACACACCCACAATGATTGGTTGTATATACGATCATATACATACATATCCTAGTTGTTTTAATTTGAGTTCTTTCCCGGTGCCCTATACTATGTTATACTAGTATTGAAAAAGGACTAGTATACAAACATCTAACGGCTCAGATTAATTATATACTTCGTAAAACTCATGAGTAGTATAGGGTGGTATGGATGGATAGTATAGGGTGGTATAGGGATATTATGAGAAAATAAATTTAACTACTTTTTAATTAGATCCTCGTATAATTTGTGAATTTTGAATCACACGTTTAATTTGGAAATCAACACATTCTGTCAATTATGGGATCCCATCTGTCTCTCACTCTACTCCTCTCACGGCGGCGGCGGGCCGTCCGGAGGGGAGGCTCGTGTGGAGTCGGCGGCTGCTCGTGAGCCGCGTGAGTAGCGGCCACCGGCGGCGTGGACAGGCTCGTGCGAGCGGAATGTCCTGAGAGGTGCTTGTGCGAGTCACGGCCAACGGCAGTAACCGCGGCGCTCGAGTCCGGGCGTGCAGCGGCCACCGGCGAGAGGATGCGTCTGCTGATGAGCTGCGAGCCGTCGCGGGTGAGCGGACGCGGTATCCAGGAGGATCTATTTTTTAGTTTTCCCAATAGCCCAAGTTACCCATTGCATAGTCCAATTCGCCTCTCCACAGTTCCTGAATCCTGAGGCAGTAATACTTGAAGGATCAAGCGATGAAGCGAACATGTCTGCATGCTCACGATGGATTAGTTACAGAGGAATACCGACTCACTAAAGACCAAACGAATGCCATCATCACATCACAAGGAATTTGACTGCCAAAATACTTCTGACAGCAGCCTCTGGACGTTTGGAACGATGATAGCTAATGCGGCGGCCGGTGAAGCGCGAGTAGCGCCGGGCACTGCCGGAGTGCCGGTATGGCCGTACGGGCCGGGGGAGGCGACGACGCCAAGGCAGGGGCGGCGGCTTCTACAACTCGTGTCCCGACGCTGGAAGAGATCGGAGAGACGAAGGATCTACGAGTAAATTAATTGATGAAAAATACTTACTAAATTACCCTTACTAATTTACAGTTAGATGTTATCTATACTATATACCACTAAGTAGTAGTATAGTGCACCGAAAAAGAGCTCAATTTTTCTACATATATAGATATTGTGGTATGTATCTAGTATTTCATCGGTTCCAAATTATTACTTATCATTTTGATTTTTCTACATACATTTTTTATTATGTATCTAGACATAAGTATATATATCTAATATAAATGCATGACAGATGAAATGTATCTAGAAAAATTAAAACAACAAGTAATTTAAAATCATGGTGGGAGTAGATGCATATATAGCAAAATCTATGTATCTAAAAAATAAAACGATGTACAATTTGAAACGGTTGGACTAGTCCGTTTTAGTTTTTTAAATACATAAAGCTCTTGCGTATATACACATAGCTTTGAAAAGGCCCAGGCAAGAGGCAAAGTAATTCGTACGTATACTAGCTACTAGCAATGTACGTAACTGCAGGAGCAATATAGTGCCTTGATACATGCACATGTAAGGAGAGGGGCTTTAGTCCCGGTTGGTAAGGGGTATAGGTCTCTCAAGTCCAACCGGGACTAATGATGAGAGACAAAAGGCCCCCCTTTAGTCCCGGGTGAACCAATCTGGACTAAAGGGGTCCTTTAGTCCCGGTTCGTAATACGAACCGAGACTAAAGGGGGGGCACGCCAGCGCCAGCGCCCACCCCCTTTAGTCTCGGTTGGTAATACCAACCGTGACTAAAGGGTCTCGTCTTTTTTTTTGCCGTTTTCGATTTGACCGTATATTGTAATTGTTGTCTAACCCGTATATGTACGTATACGTATTTGCACTTGTATATATGTATACCTGTCTATATATATCATATACGCACTTAGATTAGACATATATATAAATTAAACCCTATATATCTACATATATAAACTTATAAATGTATATACACATAATAATTTATACACATGAAAATAAATAGTATTTTCTTAAACTAGTATATATACATCAAAACCCCATATAGTATATATACATCAAAATATCATTCAGTTCAAATTTCTAGTCTCAATTAGCTTTCCTCGGAGGTGAGTCGGTCAATTGGATGGCTGTCATAATAATGTTTTCCACCTCGTTCATGAGGAATCCCATGAGAGCTTCTTGAATTGCCAAGAGACGATCCTTCTCAATGAGTGCGTCCCTTTTTATGATCCTCTGTAATTTGCAAATAGGTTGATATAATACACCAAGCGATTAAATATACAAAAAAGGATAAAAATGATGTATTATTAATAGGTTTATTTTACTTACACTATCATCATCCGCGTTGCCACTGTAATGGTGTATGATTAAATGTTACTGAGCAGCACGCGCTTGTAGATGTGGAATATGATTAATGTCTGCAATCTTCCAGCCTAGAACTCCCTCAAAATAAGCTAGAGCGCATACTAGTGCACTCTCCTCCGCTTCCGGAGGAGTGTCACAAACAGCACTGCAGACATCAAACAATGGAGCCTCGGGTTCTGCTGGTTTGTAGAAAGTTAGAATTGCTTGACTCTTCCAATTGTTGGTGAAAAACGGCTCCCCACTATAGTAATCCACCCCAACTCTTTCCACGACTTGATTAAGAATCGCACGGAAGCTAATTGAAGCATAGGTAGAACCAGAGCGATCCTGCACACAATCAGATGATGATGAGATATAATAACCTTATGAAAGTTCAAAAATATATATGTAACAGAAACAAATTAATTAAGACTGAATAAAAATTCTTATATATATATGTGTGTATGTATATTATACCACAACTCGATGAGTCCTGCAAAGCCTCTCTGTAGTCTCAACCACATTGCCTTCACCCGCCTCGAGTTGCCTTAATTTAAAATAGGAAAGGTCCGGCACGAAGCACCCAACATTATTCTGGAGCTGTTGTAGACAACTCTCCACGGCAGTCCTCTCTCGGGTTAACCGAATAGGTGATGTTGAGCCAACTGTTGCAATGGTAACCATCGGGTGTGGCGCGCCTACTGGCAACTGGCGGTAGTCTACATATCGAGCAGGTACGGTGAAAGATATATACACTCTTGCCATGTGCTCATCAACGTGCTCAGTTTGCACTATAGGAGGAGTACCATTCATATCCCCGATAATGTCTCTGAGCCATCTGATATTGTTGATAACCTACAATAATTATATATGTAACTAAAATTACAGATTTTCCATGTGAAATGAAAAAAGTTCTATGTAAAGCAAATTAATTTCAATTCTTATATTACCACGTTAGCTACACGTCCCGGATCACCCATTTGCAAGGTAATCTCGCGGTGAAAGTGCAATCCTGGACGTAGAGGCAACGGGTCCTCCAAAACACCTCCACGGCCACCAAGACCTCCACGGCCAATGCCACGGCCACCACGCCCGCCACGGTGACGGACTATGCCACGGCCACAGGCCCCATTACCAACACCACTTGACGACGACATTGTTAGCTCAAACTATATCCAAATCAAAATAACACACGTTATTCACAATAAATAGGATTAGTTTGCATATATAGATTGGATTCAATATATGCATAAATAGAAAAACAGAAGGGGATAGAATTCAACACTCTTATTACTGTACATAACCTTTACGAACCAGCGACTCAGAAGACCCAGATGCTCCGGGAACTACAACAGTCTCACCTCACCGTCATATACACCTGGCTCTCCCACTTACAGTACTACACATGCCCTACACCTCCTATCTGGGTACAGTCCAACATCACGGAGCTGCAGGCAGTCCCCACGTAGCCCGTGATGTTCGACTGTACCTAATTAGGACGTGGGGCTGTGTATCAAAAACAAGAAAAAAAAAGAAAATACTTACATTTATTGTATATAAAAATAAAAAATACTTAGTAAAAGAATTTAATCTTCTATTTCCTCCTATAGCTACCTAGAAATAAAAGTATTTCTAAACAATGAAAGAATGGAAATACATACCTAGTACATTTTCTGTATGTCTATTATTTTCTTTATGAGCATATATTTTATAAACTATATGTACAAGTAAAATTCAAATTTATGAAAAACAAGAAAATAAGAGAATGCTTACATTTATTCTATATAAAAATAAAAAGCATACTTAACAAAAGAATTTAATCTTCTATTTCCTCCAATAGCTACCTAGAATAAAATCATTTCTAAACGATGAAAGAATGGAAATACCTAGTACATTTTCTGTATGTCTTCCTTTACGAGCATATATTTTATAAACTATATATATGTACAAGAAAAATTCAATATTATGAAAAACAAGAAAAATAAGAGAATGCTTATTAATACAAATTTAATGAAAGAAGGAACAATGCAAGACCATCCTAACTACATTTTCATGTGTATATACAAAATCTCATCTCTCTAATTAATTTAAGCTCCTCCTACCTAGCTACAAATTAATATTTCTATTTTCTCCATCTCTAAACCATAAAACAAAATTTAATCACAACAAATGAAGGGAGGATGAAGATTCCAACCTTGACAACACTTTGGAGGAGAGAAATCTTCACAAACTAATGAAGAAAAAAATCGCAGCACCACCCTAGGCTTAAGTCGCCATGGAGGGGAGGAGCTTGAGCTCGCGGGTGACTGGTACGGTGAATGGCTCGGGTGGCAGGAGGAAGAAGGAGGTACGGTGCTTATATGGATGCCGGCCATTAGTCTCGGCTGGTGTTACGAGCCGAGACTAAAGGGACACCCTTTAGTCTCGGCTTGTAACACCACCCGGGACTAAAGACCGGGGGCAATTATTGCCGAATGGAGCCGTTGGGAGCCCCCCTTTTGTCACGGTTGGTAATACGAGCCGGGACTAAAGGGGGGCCGGCTACAGCAGCCATTTCGGGTCACGTCGACGAAAGGCCTTTAGTCCCGGCTCCAAAGTTGAACCGGGACTAAAGGCCCGAACCAAAGCCTCGCTCTCTACCAGTGATGCATTAGTAAAAAAACCGATCTTTGGTTCAGGGTTTTAGTCTTGGTTAAAATTTGTAGTCGAGACTAAAGAATTTGCATCGACGTGGCCTTATACGTCGTGATAGCCTCTACCCTTTAGTCGTGGTTGATAATACCAACGGGGACTAAAGGCCACGCATCCAGTGGCCAGTGCGAAGGCAATCATGGAGGTGGAACTTTTGTCTCAACTTGTAATATTACCAGCCGAGACTACATTTGTCCCGGCTGGTAATACCACCCGAGACTAAAGGCATACCCTTTAGTCTCGGGTGAAACAACAACCTGAGACAAAAGCCTCTCTCCCACCCCACTGCCGGCCCTCTCTCTCCTTTATCTCTTCTTCTCCTCCACCTCCACTACGCCCACCGCAGCCACTCCTTCCTATCTTCTTTCTTTCTTTCTTTCTCAATCCTCATCTCTTCTCTCTTCTCTGGCAGGTGACCGGATTAGGTGTGTGGGAGGACGCCGGTGCAACGGCACGGCCCGGCGGCCTCCTCACACGGCCAAGCTGACGCGGGTGCGGGCAGGGGAGAGGCTGGCCTCCCTCCTCGGCGGACGCCTCACGCGGCGGCGCTGCCCGGCCGCGCGGCCAAGTGCGGGCACGGACGGGGGAGAGGCTGGCCTCCTTCCCTAGAGGACGTGCATCCAAGCACGAGGAGCGACGCGGGCGGCCTCCGGTGACCGGTGCTACAACTTTAATTTTTTATTTGTTCATGATTTTTACTAGTGAATGATCTTATATGTTGTTGTGATTTGTGGATCCATGTGTTTGAACTTCTGAACAAATTCATTGATTGGTGGAGACTTGTTATAGTTATTTGTGAATGTTTGTTTCCATGTGTTCTGGCAAATCCATGTATTTTTTCCCAATTATTTGATTCCATGTGGTGGAGTTGGAGCTCAAGGTGGAGCTGCCATGGCTGGCTGCCGGAGGCGGCAGAGTTACTGGGGCAGCGGCCACCAGAGCCGACACGTGTGTTTTCTTGAAAACCCTTCAGTCTCAGTTGGTATTGCTAATCCAGATTAAAGGACCCTTTAGTCCCGGTTGATTGACCCGGGACTAAAGAGGTACCTTTTGTCTTTCCGTATTAGTCTCAATTGGTCTATATAGGTCTATAAAGACCTTACCAAAACCCGGACGGACTAATGCCCGGTCTTCAATAGTGATGTTTCGTGTAAGCTGCCTGATGCAGATAATGATCGTGCATAAATCGAATAATGGCTACAAGCACTACGGGAAATCCTAAAGACGCCGAGTGCCTGAAACACTCGGCGAAGGGCACTCGGGAATCAAAGACTCGGCAAAGACATCTTTGCTGAGTGTTTTCTGCCCTGCACTCGGCGAAGGCTTTGCCGAGTGTCAAATATGGCACTCGGAGAAGATTTTTGAAAAACATAAAAAAAGAGCTTTGCCGAGTGCTATGTGTGACACTCGGCTAAGATCATTAAAAAATATTAAAAAAACACCCTCGGCCGCGGCTTCCTGCCGCCGTCGGTGCTGTCGCCACCAGCCCCACCTCTCCACCATGTACGGGTTGGCGGAGCCCTCGACGGGGAAGTCCACCACGCCGGCAAGCAGCCCTCTCCTGCAGCTTCGGTGCAGCGCCCAATCCCGCAGCTTCAGCTCATCCAGGGCCACCACCTTGTGCGACACCACACACTGCAGCGCCAACGCCGCAGGTACCAGCGGCACCAGAGTCGTCGCGACCGCCACCGCCACCTCCAGCAGCCTCATCGGAGCACCGCCGCTCGACGCGATGCAGAAGTCGACGGAACATGGCAGCACCAAGAGAGGAAGTGGAGCGCCAGCGCCGCCAGCAGCAACGACACCGGAGCCACCGCGGTCGCCCCCGCGCTGCACCACCGCAGATTTGAGGCCACACTGCTGCCGTCCCGGCCACGCTACCGAAGCGAGGCCGCGCCGCCCGAGCCGTCCTTTCCGCGCCGCCTAGCCCGCCAGAGGAAGAGAGAGAGAGAGTGAGGAAGGGAGATGAGATGATATGCCCTTATCCATCCAATGGGCGATAGGGAAAGGTAGTGAGAGATCCAGCTCAAATGTATTGGACCAATGAGAGGGCATCATTTGATAAATTTGGATCGATGACTTGAAACCTTTGCCGAGTGCCTAGGTAAAACACTTGGCAAAGATCTTCTTCGCCGAGTGCTATATTAGACACTCGGCAAAGGGTTTTTCATTTTCTTTTTTCTTCCATCACTTTCTTTTTCATATGTATTCTTGTAAGTTCGTATTAATTACTTTTAACAATATCTTGTTAAGTTCACAATTGCCGAGTGCTTGCTTTTTACCGAGTGTTTTCCGCATGGTACTCGGCAAAAATGTGCCTGATGAATGACACGCTCGGCAAACTCAAAAACACTCGGCATTTATGAGGTTTCCCGTAGTGAAACTGCACACGCACATGACGCAACAGTAAACGGTTTGGCAGCATCCTCGCTCTCTCTGATGGTTCCGATCTCTCCATGATCTCCCCTCAAGTGTCCATCGTCCATGCATCATCGTCTCATCTCGAATCCCCGACGTCGCCGCCATGCGTCCTTGCGTGCTTCTTCAAACATGCGCTCATTGGTACACGCATGCATTCACTTTTGATGTCTGCATGGTATGTACACACTTTAATTGCTGCATCCACTTTATTCCACTTTATCAAAAAGATATACTCCATGTGCTTCATCCCTGCTAAAAAAGATGTATATATAGCACTTTAATTTGGCCTCAACCTTTATTTAAACAGGGGAATATATAGTTTGTGGAAAAATATGCCATGTTGCGACGATCTCTACTAACTTAACGGGCCGATGAGAGTAGTGTTGAACATTCTTACTCCCTCCATCCATTTATTCAAGGCTTATTTTGAAATCTGGAAAATCCATTTATGCAAGGGCGCCTATTTGTGTTTTTGCATCGGGAAAGCACTGACTTGTTGCTTCGACATCCGTCCGAGAAATAAATACCTCTCACACATTTCTCGGAAAATTAATGACAGGAAGGATTTGATTTCTTTTCTTTGGTTTTTGAGTCAAGTATAAATGGGTCTTGGATAAATGGATGGAGGGAGTAATATTTATGAAAACAAAAGCTTGCTGACATCATATATATAATTTGAAAAACAGAGGATGTGGAGTTGAATCTCGAAGAACCCAAAAAAACCCCATGCATGCTCATCCTTACACGCTACTTTGGTTAAGTAGTACACATGAAGATCATCATCTACCTATCGCGTTCACTATACTAACAAAAACACTTAATATATGCAAGTCTAGCCAATTTTTGAAAAGACTAGTCCAATCAACCATCGTGTATTTTGAACAGAGACTACGCTTTCATGCAAGTCCTTCTCAAGACTATGGAGACAAACATATCACTTGCTTATTACCTAGTCAAGATTCCTATCATGACAGATCTATACAGCAGGACAAAAATGTGATGCACACAACCGACACGTTATGTCTCTCTGTCCCCTTTTACTAATTACCCGGTGCCTATTACAGTAAATTATTAACGTACTGCTTATGAGATTTAATTTACAGCGTGAAAATAAATATCAACTCTTATTGGTGTTGAAATAAGATTTGCGGTTCTTAAAATTTCATCGGGATAGATCACCGCCGTGTACGTCATAAATCCCTACTAGGTGTTGGGGGTTATATCCATCAAAATTACTCAGAGACCTTATATATGAGCTATCGAGTTGAGATTCCGAGCTAGAAAAGCTTACAGTTCTTGTTTACCTTAGACAATAATGTATACTGTAACATGCATGCATATTTTTCTGATATATTCATTGATGAAACGATGGTTACTACTCTGAAAGTTCTTGTTCTTTTTTATGCTCCAGTTTTTTTTTTGATATTTTTGCAGCGCTACTCAATTATTGTTCAGTTTATTCATTGTGAACAATACTAGTTCTTTCAGCAAGAAAGTTGAGGAGCAAGCAATCAAGATACTTTTGATAGAAACTGTGGACCGACTAGGAGTAGATCGAGTGGGTAGAACTCTGTAATCACATACCTCAAACCTCTGTTCACGTCCCTGGTTCTGTTGATGAAGATCTGCACTAGGCAGCGACGCGCAGTGTAGAGGTTGTGGCAATGTCCTGATCGGCGGATCTACTGGTGATGCTTCCCATCGCTACAGCACGTCCCTCTAGAACGGATTAGGGTTGGGAGTGGGGTACTCTGGCAGTGACGGCGAACCTCGTACCTGGCGCCCGTGGCCCCCACTCCCTCTTATAGCGCTGCGCGACAGGGGCCCACCAGCCTTCTAACGGGCTGGGCGTCTCCGATCAGGACGCGAGTCAAGGGCCCAATGGACTGTTGGGTCCATTGGTGAAGAGATCAACCTAACATTCTCCCCCTTGATCTCACCATATACTTTTAATCTCTTTTTATATTCCATTACAGATCAGTGCATAGAGCATGTTTCATCGTCACGGTCATTCTCGATACATGTCAATTCCCGATAGATTTAACAGCTACAACACACATCTTTGTTCTGAAACAGATTCTTTAGCCTTGGGCCCTTTATTATCCGAAATCATAAACTATACCATAAACCCATGTCGCATATCTGTTCTCTACGCGCACTAGGTGGTAAGCTTTTCGTAAGAGGATCCTCAATCACTTGCTTGTCTCTTATATGCACAATATTTTTCATGTGATTCCGGACTTACTCCTTTACAATATATAACTTTGTGTCAATGTGTTTGGCAGCACACTTGACTCGTTGTCATAGGAGTGAACTACTTCAATGGTTATTGCTGTTGTCAACAATTATCAACTCCGGGTACAGGTTCCATTAACCATTTTGCCTGCCCTTCAGCCTTGTATCATGCTATACCACATCTTTGCATCATGCATTGATGACAATTATTTTACCCTTTGGAGTATTTCCACACAAAAAACTCCAAGTGTGAAAGTTAGCGACAATTGTGGATTTCGCTACACATTTCACAAATTCTATTCTTTGTACTCACAACTTTTTGAGAGCACTTGATCTTTCCAACTTAGCATGAGGCTGATACACTTTACTCCATTCCAGTGATCTATATCTGGACTGGTCATTGCCAAAACAACCCGGATATATGAACTATGTCAGGGTAAGTTCTATCTTTTGCATTCACTGTGCTTCCAACCGCTGAAGCATATGGTACCATATTTCTTTAATCCATTTCATATTGACTCTTGGAACATAAAAGCTCCCAAATCCATTACTCTTGATTGTAGGAACGGGCGTAGGTTTATTCGCATGCATACTGTATTTCTTTGCATCTTTTCTAAGTACGCCTCTTGCGATAGTTCTAATACCCTTTTTCTTTTATCTCGGTGAATCTCAATTCTTATAGTTAGAGACATTCACGGAGAACTTCCTTTTGAACTTTGAGGACAAGAACTTCTTAATCTTCTTTTACGGCACATTGACATCATTACTCGTATGTAAAATGTCAAGCACGATTAGGAAATCAATTTCCCATTCTGTAACTTTGTACAAATGTTATCCTCTTATTCTCTTTTCAACCCAAAAAATTAACAATTTTTTGATCTTTGAATGTCAGCATTCATAAATGATTTCTTTAGGCAGCATTCCTTTTCTCTTTTACTTTTATGGCAAAAACCCTTAGGTTGTGCCATGTAATACTTTTATCTGATGTAACTCAGATCATGATGTGCCACTAGATTCATTATAGTCCATTCATTCTCTTTGCCCAAAACTTTTGATTTAAGATGCACTTTCCTTATTCACATATTTCCTTTGGAGTCACATCAAGACTTGTAGACCCATTACAGCCTACCATTCTGACTCCATTGAGAATTACTTCTGAGTCCCAAGCTTCATCAGGATTCAACAATTTCTTTCTAACGAACAAGTGCTTCTTATGTTTCTTTATATGAGGTTAAGTCAACCTCCATGTGAACTTTTCTACCTTTGCAATCATCAGAAAAATCTAATCTTTTGACTCTTTGAGACCTTCTAGAGGCCTCAACCTCTGGTACATTGTGTGCCTCAACTTTTAGTACACCTACCATATGGGGCAGCAGCAGCTCTCCCTATGTACAACAATAGGTTTCAATGGATCCTGAAGGACAGGTTCCATGTCTTCACTCATTGTTATCACAGGTGTTGAGCAAATAGCTCCTGAATCATTAAAGTGAGCACATATACCCGCTTCTCCTCGAAGTGAATTTCTCGAGCTCACCATGCTCCCCCCTGATTGCTCTCATATTCCAAGAAGACAATGTGTCTTGTTAGAAATAGGACTTTTCTTTTATTTGGATGACCAGCAAAATGGCTCCCCTAGATCTTTCCATCTATTATAAAGATAGTGTATCATTATGTAACGCCCTGGGTTTTCAAACACGGAAAACCCAGCATTCTGTCTCGTGATAGTCCCTGGATCAGACGCTATCACTCACAGGCATTCATCACAGATAAATATCACAGTCATACAACGAAATACAAGCATCAGAGTACAAATAATAATCTGATTATTACAAGTCTTGAATAATCGGAGTACATCAATACACATCTCTTGGCGGAATAACAAGAATAAAAGCCTACGCAGCGGTAGCTAGCTCCCAGAAGGTGTCTCCGTCTTCATTCGTCTCCCACATGCATCCTTGAGCGAAGCAACGTGCCCCCTCAGTCGTACCATCCGTCGGCGTTGTTGTCGAAGTCTGACTCGTACCCTGCAAGCTCAGGGGCTATCCCCAAGGATCGGGATAGGTCCACGTCACCAACCGTATGCAAGCTTTAAGTGGCCTACTTCTAAGGGTAAAAAGAGTATCAAGGTAGTAGCAGGGTTTCCTATGCAGCAGCAGCATCATAAATAGAATAGTATCTCCATATTCCCACCAATTCCCATATCTCATCCGCAAACGGTTACACCTGGTCACCCAGATCACCGTCACCATCACCATCACCTAACTCCATCTAGGGTCGGTGCGAGAACTCTCACTCCTCGCACCTCAATGGTTGCACCCGGATTCGTGAGGCAGAGGGAGCAACTCCCCTCTCCCCGAATGCAACCACGGCTCACCATACACTCTCATCCTATAAGGGGGAAGGTAGAAATCCCAAAACGTAAGAGTTGGAGAAACAACGGGCATGTCCATAACCGAGGACATGGCTATACGTATAGATCTAAACTTTGCAGAGCGTGTACACCAGTACCCAACTCGGAATAGTACCCGGACGGTGTACGGCCGACCGAGCCTACCCTACCGAACGAACACCTAGGAGTTATGATTCCATCCTGCATTCGGGTCTCGCTGCGGTCCTTCGCAAAGGACCACCCCAGAACTGTGAAAATGCCCCCGTGTGGCCACACGGGGAGCGCCCAAAGGGAAGGGACTTCACCCTAACCCTCTCACTGATACCCTCTATCCTACTGGCAGGTATGGTATCGCACTTGCTAGGGTCGAACGGCCCTATCCCCACTCTCGGCGAGGTGGTGTGTACGAAAGTCCCGTGTAACAGGCGACCCACTCGGTTTCAGACCGGGGCGAGCTCCTATCCTCCAAGTCATCACAAAAATCCCCAACACCTGTGCTCCTAAAATAGTGTACCCGCCATAGGCACCAAACTGGGCAACGTCCGAGAAGACGATCCCTGGCCCCCGATCCCAGATCGGGTTGTCTTGAGCTCACCCCCGCCAAAATATCCCAAAACACCTTCTCCTGCCGGTTTTCCCCACACACGCCAAGAAACTACCACAATACTCCCAACACATGCATAGCAAACTCAGCGTATCATCACGCATAAGTAAAGTAGTAGTAGTAGGTCAATCAAGGACAAGTATGTAAAAGAGGCTATGCACGGGTTCATGATATCCATCTCTATGCAATTAATAAAGCACTAGCAGTTCTAATAGCCATGCCTAATTGGCATTCAAAGAAGGTCGGGCGTGAACCTGGGTGCGAGTAGTCGTCGTAGCCGAGGTCGTCGTCGTAGTCCTGGCTCAGCTCTCCGGCTCCGGCGGCTCCTAGAACCGTAATAAAATATAAACACGGGTGCTAATTGCAATAAAATCCAAGAGGAGGAACAAATAAGGCTCAAAAAGAGGCAAACTCTAGCCAAGCGCGGAGTTTGGATTTTTAGAAGATTTTCAAAAGAAGTTTTGTATTTTTCGGAGTTAAAACGGATTTAATATGAATTTTCAAAGATTAAATAGATTTCTGAAATTAAAATACGCATACACAATATAGCATTCTTTTAGCTAGCTCTAAACCATCTCTAGCCAGCTCTTAAAAGACTCCTAGCCGGCTGCAGGCCAGCTCCTCGTGCCCACGCGGCGGACACGGGGCAGCTTATGGCCGGCGCTAGCCCACATGGCCACCCGCGTGGCAGCGCGCGTGGCGCGTCGCAGCGGATCCAGGGGTGGATCGCTGCGGCGGCACGCGGTGCGGGCGTGGGTGTGGCCGAGCCATGGGTGGCCGGCCGCACGAGATCCGCCCAGATCCTCTGCGGGTACGCGAACGTGTGTGCGTCCGTGTGAACGAAACCCCTGGGGTTTTATGCCGGCGCCGGGGTGTGTTCGGCAAAATGCTCCAGAGGAGCGGCGGCGCGGCGAGGGCTTCGCCGGTGGTGAGGGTGTCCGGCCGAGGCATCAAGCGACAGGAGGAGATTCAGGGGCACCTAGGGTTCATCTAGGAGCATCAAGGTGGCGGCTTGGCCGGGGAAAACGTGACGGCGGCGAGACAGGGCCACGAAGGTGACGTGGTCGTGCGGGCGCACGGCGGCGAGCACCGGCGACGACGTGTGGGTGACCCAGATGCCCAGAAGTGTGCGTGCGTGCAACAAGGGGACGCAAAGAAGCAAAAACCGGGGCTTTTAGCCCCCTTGCCTGTGTGCTCAACTCCGGCGCGGCCATGGCGGAGCGGCGGCGAGAGCGACACGGCGACGGCGCGGTGCTGGACGCGCCGGCGTGCAAGCATCCGCCGCGTGCGTGCGTGGGTGCGCGCACGGGTGTGTGCATCATCGGGCGGCCCCAAAGGCCAGACCTTCCCCTCCTGTACGCGTGCGCGCGAGCGCGCGAGCTCCGGCTCGACCACGGCGCACAGGAGAAGACGGCGGGCCGGCGGGACGGCGACGTGTGCGACTTAAGGAACAAGGAAGGTAGCGGAGGCGAGCGCGCGCACGTGGTGAAAGCAGCGGCACCTGCAAAAACCCGGCACGGCTCGATGGCCGGCTTCACATCAGCGGCGTGCGCGGTGGCGCGGCGGCAACGACGACATGGACAGGGGCGTTCCCCCTCGGCTCGAAGGCCGGGTCCTTCACAGATGAGAGGGAGAGTGCGGCCTCACCTCGGTGACCTCAGGTCGAAAAGTGCAGGCATCGGTGAAGAGGGTCGGAGCGGGGTCGTCAGCGGTGAGGAAGACGGGCGGCGTCGGGCAGAGGAAGCAGAGGAGGAAGGCGTCATCAGTGTTCACGGCTTCTTGGCGTCCAAGAGTCCCGCGGGCGGCCTCCGGTCTTCACGGCAGTGACGGCGAGCTCACGGACGGCCTCCGGCTTCCTTCTCCTCTCCCCCTTCTCCTCCTTCTCCGGCGAGGCCAAGGCGGCAGCAAAAGGGGAAAACTCCCCGGCGGCTAGGGTTGGGAGTCCCTGGGGGCGCGGCGGTGGCCTCCTTATAGGGCTAGGCGTGGAGAGGGGCACGTGGACGGCCAGATGTGAAGGAAGGGCACGGGGGCGCGTCGCGACGGCGGCCATGGGCGGCGCCGTGGTGCGATGGCGCACCGGCGTCAGCAAAAGAGGTAAAGCGGGGGAGAAAGACGGGGTGACGCGAGCGTGACGTCGCGTCGGGCCCGCCTGGCAGGGACTCGACGCGGAGGGGTAGGTGGTGAGCGGGCTGGCGCTTGCACGGGCCGTGAAGGGCTGGGCCGAAAGGAGTGTGGGGGTGTGTGCTGATTCCAGAAAAAGAGAAGGGGGACCTCGAGCGGACTTAGCTTAATGGGTTCGAGGCCCAGCAGAGTAGAACTCTTTTCCCCTTTCCTTTTCTTTCTAAACCTTTGTCTATTTTGATTCAAATTTGAATAAGAATTCAAATTTGAATCCCACACAATTAAATCCCAAATAAAACCAAATAAACTCCAAGTTTCTCACACTAACATTTTATATTTCCTAGAAATTTTATTTAGCTCAAAAAAATAAATCTAGGAATTTTAGGAGAGAAATAAGAAGACATCCTTAACTAAATTGTCAAGCACTAAATAATTCACCGAAAATTTTAAATCCTTATTTTTATATTTTAACATTCTGTAATAAAATTGCGGGATGTTACACATTAAACTTTTCTTTTTCTTTCATCCGGATGGCCAACAAAACGGCTCCCCTAGATGTTCCCATCTATTACAAAGATGGAGAAACTTTAAACTTTTTATTTGGGTTTGTTCTGTCACCATCTTTGTCACATCGCTATCCTCCTATCGGACCTGTGAAAGTCCAGGATTTTAGCTATTTCTTTTCTTTAGGGGTGTCGTTAGTATGATCATCGTACTCCCCAGACAATCACATTTATCTTTTATAGATCACTCTGGATGCATAGTATGCATCACATTTCTCACATTTCTCCCCCTCGAAATGTGGCATGAACTGTTCTGTCACAATTTCGAAACTTTGAGAAAACTTTCATTACCTCCTTTATCTGCATGACTATATCACACGAGACAAAATTCTTTCTTAATACATATGGGAGTATACTTTTCCTCATTTCACTTTAAGAACTCACCAGAGTCCTTCATATTAGTACTTTTGTAAAACAAGTTTACATATCATTCTTTATCTTTAGATCCGCGTATCACTTTGTATTCTTTTAAACTCATTGAGTGCTTAACAACTATAGTATGATATGTAGGTTCAGTACTAGGATAGCATAGGAGCTACTCCTAAACTTCTCTCCCCAATGTGGGAAAAACCATAAGCACATGAGTCATTATATCTTTCTCCCGCCATGCAGGATGAGTCCTTTGCCAAAAATTTTCACGATAAGTGGGATTGGCCAACACAAACATTATGCCAACTTTACCCCATTATACGGATATTTTCTCAGAACTTTCCCGCCATGCGGGTATTATTACAAACTTTTCTCGCCGTGCGAGAGTATCACAAACTTTCTCCTGGATTCAGGTAATTCCCTGGAAGCGACATGCATGACAAGATTGGTTCTCTCGTTCGCATATTCAATCATCAAATTAAGAAATAAATCAGAATAAATTGTAACACACACATGCTTAATCCAACATTAGTCAAATTAAACATACATATGACTTATTGCAACCTTATCATGATGACTGAACTGGAAATAAATTCCTCATCATAAAGAGTACAAAAGAAACTATTTCTCAAAACTCTCAATGATTATCTCTTTTCTTGGATCAATATCCATGAATATTTTTCTTTTGAAGCCATTCTGTGAAGAGAACACAGTCCCTCATGCTATGGTCTTCTTTCTTTGTCATCTTTTGAGTCATAAGTACTCATCACACTTTTCTTAATGCTTTCATGAATGAAAGCAGTAAGACGTTTTGTCTGAGAAAATATTTGATAATAATCCAAACTTTAAACTTATGAAACTTTGAAACTTTATGTTCTATTCTATATCACCGTTGGGCAGAAAATAGAATAAAACATCATTTATTCATTTACATTAATTCCAAATTATCAATCACAGAAATATAATTAATGCATCATATCATAACATTACCATCATCAACGTTGGTCAAAAAATGACAACATCATAAAACTTTAAATTTAGAATTAATACTTGTCAAAAGTATTTCTAAAATATTCTCTATTCTCTGGACAAATTTCCCCCTTGGTTAAATTTTAGCAGAAATATCGAACTTTGTACAAACATTGGCTAAAACCAATACCAATGTAACAACTTTATCTTGAACTTAATACATCGGAAGCTGACTTTAACTTTAACGTGGATATAATCCACAGGGAAAACTTTTCAAAACTGTTCTTTCAATTAAATCTTCTCGTTGGTTCCAATTTAATTGAAAGATAAACATCATAATAGCAGCAGAAACAAGAAAACAACATTTCTTGATCTTTATTAATTCTCTGAGAATTGATCACTTTGATGCAAAAAATTATCAGAGACTTTAACTGTGAACATAAGACTCGTAAAATTATAATATTGTTATAATCAACGTTGGTCAGAAAATAACCATACCATAATTAACTTTAAATAGATATCTTTCTACTCCACTAATTAAATTTTTCTGTTGGTTCCAATCTAATTAGAGGATGAAACTTTTACTTTGCAGCGGAAAACTTTTCTTCCTTTTCAAAAGCATTCACACTTCTAAACTTTTCTTTACACTGGTTAACTCTCTAAACAATTTATCCCGTTGGTTCAAAATTGAGTAGAGGTTAAAACCTTAATAACCTTACCAAAATTGTGGCTTAAAATTAATACTTCTTCAGAAGCATTCTTTTGACTTTACTTTTCTCTTCTTAACTTTTCCCTTTAATTTAATCTTCGAATTAAATTAAAGGAGCAACAATTTAAACTTTTACAGCGGAAAACATGAATAAAATTCATGACATACCATACTATTCAGAAGTATTTCTGTCACATTTCTAATCTCTAAGCAAATATCTTGTTGGTTCAATTTGAGTATAGATCAAAAAATTGGACAAAAATATTAAAATACATTTAAAGGAGCCTCCAAAACAACTCAAAACAATTAACAAAACAACACTGTTTGACTGTTCTTTTGGCCCACGGCGGAAAACGGCCTGCGCCCGTTCCACACGCGCCCTCCTGGGCCAGCGGCCCAGCAACTAACGGGCGGGCCACCATTCCAGCCCGAACTGTGGTCCCGCCTAGGCTTGTTTCAGCCCGACTGCCGCCGCTCACCTCTGTTTCGGCCCAGCTGCGGCGGTGCGAGGTTCGCCGCGATCTTGGCCGTCTGTTGCCGCGGGTCGGAATCCGACGGTCGACCGCGCGCGTCGCGCGATCAAAACCGTGGCCATCCGCATCCCCTGGAACCCTAAGCCATTTCACCCTTTCCTCCCCTCGTCTCGCGCCGCAGTCCGCCGGCAGTGGGGAGCTTCACCCGTGGCCCCCACTCCCTCTTATAGCGCTGCGCGACAGGGGCCCACCAGCCTTCTAACAGGCTGGGCGTCCCCGATCAGGACGCGAGTCAAGAGGTCCATTGGTGGAGAGATCAATCTAACAACTTTTGCATGCCAGTCGTGTGGGTTATGTTTTTGATGCTACCAAGCTCACGATATGTTGTTGTATGCCACCAGTGGCACTGCTCTTTCAGCAAGTATTAGCTGCAGACCTCCTAAATTAATCTCTCGAGCTTGGTGGCTTTGTGGATATATATATCCTCGACCAACCCTGTTTTTTGCATCGATAGATAAAGCATGCATGGTGGCTTTGCAGCTATATTATATTCATAAAACAAAATTTGTAGAAGTAGTTGGTTATCCTAGAAAAGAGCTATAATTAAGTCAATAAAAGTAATGGATGACAATAAGGTTCCTAGAGGGCAGAGGCCCGGCCTTAATTATTAAAGTTCCCCGGTGAGAAATAAGAGATAGTCTACCAAATATACCTACCCTTGATACATACTATATATATACCCTTTCATAATCTTTGTAACTCAACCAAGCTTGAACATCTACACTTAACCATGGATCAACATAGTATATAACATCGCCCCGACACAAGCTAAAATGAGATTATATTATTAGAGTACTGGACTGTAACACCCTGGGTTTTCATAAACAGAAAACCCAGCACTCTGTCTCGTGATAGTCTCTGGATCAGACGCTATCACACACAGGCATTCATCACAGATAAATATCACAGTCATACATCGAAATAAGACATCAGAGTACGAATATTATTACATATCCAGAATAAAGGAGTACATCAATACACGCCTCTTGGCGGAATAACATGAATAAGAGCCTACACAGTGGTAGCTAGCTTCCAAAAGGTGTCTCCATCTTCATTCGTCTCCCACAGGCATCCTTGAGCGAAGCGACGTGCCCCTCAGTCGTACCATCCGTCGGCGTTGTTGTCGAAGTCTGACTCGTACCCTGCAAGTTCAGGGGCTATCCCCAAGGATTGAGATAGGTCCACGTCACCAACCGTATGCAAGCTTTAAGTGGCCTACTTCTAAAGGTAAAGAGAGGAACAAGGTAGAGGTTGGGTTTACTAAGCAGCAGCAGCATCAATATAAAAGAAATATCATCTCCATATTCCCACCAATTCCCATATCACTCATCCTCAAACGGTTACACCTGGTCACCCAGATCACCGTCACCATCACCTATCTCCATCTAGGGTCGGCGCGAGAACTCCCACTCCTCGCACCTCAATGGTTGTACCCGGATCCGTGAGGCAGAGGGAGCAACTCTCCTCTCCCCGAATACAACCACGACTCACCATACACTCTCATCCTACAAGGGGGAAGGTAGAAATCCCAAAACGTAAGAGTCGAAATATACAACGGGCATGTCCATGACCGAGGACGCGGCTATACGTATAGATCTAAACTCTCCAGAGCGTGTACACCAGTACCCAACTCGGAATAGTACCCGGACGGTGTACGGCCGACCGAGCCTACCCTACCGAACGAACACCTAGGAGTTACGATCCATCATGCATCCGGGTCTCGCTGCGGTCCTTCGCAAAGGACCACCCCAGAACTGTGAAAATGCCCCCGTGTGGCCGCACGGGGAGCGCCCAATAGGGAAGGGACTTCACCCTAACCCTCTCACTGATACCCTCTATCCTACTGGCAGGTATGGTAACGCACTTGCTAGGGTCGAACGACCCTATCCCCACTCTCGGCGAGGTGGTGTGTACGAAAGTCACGAAAGTCCCGTGTAACAAGGAGACCCACTCGGTTTCAGACCGGGGCGAGCTCCTATCCACCAAGTCATCACAAAAATCCCTACACCTGTGCTCCTAAAACAGTGTACCTGCCATAGGTACCAAACTGGGCAACGTCTGAGAAGACGATCCCTGGCCCCCGATCCCGGATCGGGTTGTCTTGAGCTCACCCCCGCCAAAATATCCCAAAACACCTTCTCCTGCCGGTTTTTCCCCACACACGCCAAGAAACTACCACAATATCCCAACACATGCATAGCAAGCTCAGCGTATCATCACGCATAAGTAAAGTAGTAGTAGTAGGTCAATCAAGGACAAGTATGTAAAAGAGGCTATGCACGGGTTCATCATATCCATCACTATGCAGTAAATAAAGCACTAGCAGTTCTAATAGCCATGCCTAATGGGCATTCAAAGAAGGTCGGGCGTGAACCTGGGTGTGAGTAGTCGTCATAGCCGAGGTCGTCGTCGTAGTCCTGGCTCAGCTCTCCGGCTCCGACGGCTCCTAGAATCGTAACAAAATATAAACACGGGTGCTAGTTGCAATAAAATCCAGAGGAGGAACAAATAAGACCTAAAAAGAGGCAAACTCTAGCCTAGCGCGGAGTTTGGATTTTTAGAAGATTTTCAGAAGAAGTTTTGTATTTTTCGGAGTTAAAATGGATTTAATATGAATTTCCAAAGATAAAATAGTTTTCTAAAAAACAAATACGCATTTACAATATGGCAATCTTTAGGCTAGCTTTTACCTATCTCTAGCTATCTCTAAAGGGTCTCATAGCTAGCTGCAGGCTAGCTCTTCGTGCTGACGCGGCCGCCACGTGGGTGGCTTAAGGCTAGCGGCTGCTGGCGTGGCGGCTTGCGTGGGCGCGCACGTGGCGCGGTGCAGGGGATCATCCCCGCTGCAGCTGCGGCACGGCACGGCGTGGTCCGGCGTGTGGCCCGGCCCTGGGTGGTCGGCCACACGAGATCCCCGTGGATCTTCTGTGCTCAAATAATTCACCGAAAATTTTAAATCCTCATTTTTATAATAAACATTCCATAATAAAATTGCGGGATGTTACAGACTCCCCCCCCTCAAAAGAATCTCGTCCTCGAGATTAAGAACTTACTTCCGTCTCGAAGAGGTGCGGGTACTTCTCTCTCATGACCGATTCTTTCTCCCACGTCGCTTCTCACTCAGTGTGATTGCTCCAAAGCACCTTGCAGAAGCGAGTGGTGGTACTTCTTGTAGCTTTCTCGACCCAATCCAGAATCTTCACCGGATACTCCAAGTATTCCAGGTTGTCTTGCAAGTCGATAGCATCGGTGGAGACATGCTTGTCAAGCTTCGGGTCGAGGCACCTCCGGAGTTGCGAGATGTGGAACACAGGATGCACTCCGGCAAGATCAGACGGTAATTCCAGCCTATATGCAAGTTTCCCCACCTTTACCACAATCTGGTAGGGTCCAACGAACCTCGGGGCTAGCTTCCCCTTCACATGGAACCTCTTCGTGCCTCTAAGCGGTGACACTCTCAGAAAGACGTAGTCACCAACCTCGAAGGAGACATCCCTTCGCTTAGGATCATCATAGCTCTTCTGCCTGCTCTGAGCTATCTTCAGGTTCTCTCTAACCTTGGCCACATTCTCCTCAGCTTCAACAATGGAAGCAGGACCGAAGAAAATCCTCTCCCCCACCTCAGACCACATCAATGGGGTCTTACACTTTCTGCCATACAGAGCTTCAAAGGGTGCCATTTGTAGACTAGCCTGATAGCTGTTGTTGTACGAGAATTCAGTGTAGGGTAGACTCTTCTCCCAATCATTGTTGTAAGTCAACACACAAGCTCTCAGAAGATCTTCAAGCACCTGATTCACTCGTTCTGTCTGCCCATCAGTCTAAGGGTGGAAAGCTGTACTGTAGTCCAAGTGTGTGCCCATCGAATCATGCAGACTCTTCCAGAACTGAGCAGTGAACTGAGCACCACGATCGGACACGATGCTGCGGGGTGCTCCATGTAACCTCAGGATATGCTCTACGTAGAGGTTGGCCAACTGACTCACAGTGAACTTGTTCTTTACCGGAAGGAAGTGTGCTACCTTGGTCAAGCGGTCCACAATCACCCAAATTGAGTCATTTCCCTTCTGAGTGCGGGGTAAACCCACCACGAAGTCCATGCTGATATCATCATATTTCCACTGAGGTATCGCAAGTGGCTGTAGCAATCCGGCGGGTCTCTGATGTTCCGCCTTCACTCTCTGGCAGGTGTCACAAAGGGCAACATACTCAACTATGTCCTTCTTCATATTCTCCTACCAGAATCGACACTTCAGGTCTTGGTACATCTTGGTGCATCCGGGGTGAATGGAATACCGTGAATCGTGAGCTTCCTTCAGAATCGTCTTCCGAATATCCTCACCACTAGGCACACATATGCGATCCTTCAACCACAACGTGCCTTGCTCATCCATGTGGTAGTCGGGGGCCTTGCCTCTCGTCAGAAGGCCTTTCACTTCCTCAATCTCAAGACACTTCTTATGGGCTTGCCTGATCTGGTCTTCTAGACCGTACTTCACCTTCAACTCGTTGAGCTGTCCCTTCTCGATGATGTCGAACTTCAATCTCTCTATCTCCTTGTACAACTCTGGCCATTCCTCCTGCACCATCATGTTGTTGCAATAACTTCTTCGGCTCAAAGCATCAGCCACGACATTCGCCTTGCCGGGATGGTAGTGAATGTCGAGGTCATAGTCCTTTATCAACTCTAGCCATCTTCGCTGCCTCAAGTTCAACTCTGATTGGGTGAAGATATACTTCAGACTCTTGTGATCCGTGTAGATATCACACTTGTTGCCCATCAAGTAGTGCCTCCATATCTTCAAAGCATGAACAACAGTTGCTAACTCAAGGTCATGTGTCGGGTAGTTCTCTTCGTGCTTCCGAAGCTACCTTGAAGCATAGGCGATTACCTTGCCTTCCTGCATCAGCACACAACCAAGACCCTGCCTCGAAGCATCACAGTACACCACAAAGTCCTTGTTGTCATCGGGGAGCGTCAACACAGGAGTTGTGGTGAGACGGGTCTTGAGCTCTTGGAAGCTTGCTTCACACTTCTCTGACCACACGAATGGTGTGTTGTTCTTCAGCAACTCGGTCATCGGCTTCGCAATCTTGGAGAAGTTCTCGATGAAATGGCGGTAGTATCCTGCCATCCCGAGAAAACTCCTGATCTCTGTCACTGTCTTGGGCGACTGCCACTTTGACACAGCTTCGATCTTTGAGGGATCAATTGCCACTCCCTCACCTGACAACACATGCCCAAGGAAAGCCACTTCTTCTAGCCAGAACTCGCACTTGCTGAACTTGGCATACAACTGATTCTGCCTCAGCTTCTCCAGCACTATCCTCAGATACTCTTCATGCTCTTCTGTAGTTTCCGAGAAGACCAAGATGTCGTCAATGAAAACCACGACAAACTTGTCTAACTCGTCCATGAACACCTTGTTCATCATGTTCATGAAGTAGGCTGGGGCGTTCGTAAGAGCAAACGATATGACAGTGAACTCGTACTGCCCGTACCGGGTCACAAACGCTGTCTTGTAGATGTCCTCGGGGCGAATCTTCATCTGATGATAGCCGGATCGAAGGTCAATCTTGCTGAAGTACTTGGCCTTCCTCAACTGATCAAGCAGGTCATCAATGCGTGGCAACGGGTACTTGTTCTTGATGGTCACTGCATTAAGAGCACGGTAATCGACGCACAGCCGTTGCGTCCCATCCTTCTTCGGTACAAACATCACCGATGAAGCCCAAGGTGATGCACTCGGTCGGATGTACCCCTTCTCATGGAGAGCCTCTAATTCTTCCTTCAGCGTTGCCAGCTCTAACTTGCCCATTCTGTAAGGACTCTGTGCCACGGGTGCTGTACCTGGCACAAGGTTGATTACGAACTCCACATCGCGGTCTGGTGGTAACCCCGTCAGATCATCAGGAAAGACATCGGGGTACTCACAAACCACTGGAACATTGGCCACTGTCTTCGTAGAGAGGTTGTACACAGCTGGTACTTCTCGAGACTTCAGCGGCTCAAATGTGATCTTCGTCCCCTTCGGGTGTATCAGGGTCACTTGTCGGGGTGACAAGGAGATAACTCCTTTGTGAGCGGTGATCCAATCCATACCCAGAATAACATCAATCCCATTGGACTTCAGCACGGTCAGATCTCCGAGGAACTTGTGACCCTTGATGAACATTTCCACCCCTTTGCATAGCAGGGTGCATCTGGTATCTCCGAGCGGTGAGCTCGTCACAATAGGTTTCGGTCGGGGAGTCATGGGGAGAGATAGTTTGTTTACAAAGTTAGAGGATACATATGAACTAGTTGCACCAGTATCGAAAAGAATCAAAGCCTTAGTACCACAAACTAAAAACTCACCGATCACGACGTCAGGAGCGTCGGCATCTTCCTCCTCAGTCAGGAGGTTGAGCCTCCCGCGGTCAGCGGCAGGCTGGGGAGCAGCCTGAGGTGGCCTCCCTCCTGGAGCTGGTGCCCTGGCAGGTGTAGTAGCGGTCTTCTTGGTGGGGTACTCGTACGACTTGTGGCCTTGCTTGCCATAGGCGTAGCACGTCGGGGTGAAACCTCCGGTGCCGGGTCTCGACACGCTCTGCTGCGGACGGTTGTAGCCTCCACCCTGCTGCTGGTAGCCAGAACTCCTTCCTCCGGGGTATGGTGCACGACTTCCTCCGAAGCCACGTCCGGGCTGGTTGTTCCCCGGGTGGTAGCTCCCTCTCAGCAGGTTGCTCTGCCCACTCCTCAGCCTCTGGAAGGATCGGTCGCCATGGTCCCGATCTCCCACCCTCTTCTTGCCCTTCATGCGCTCCTCATGCCCCCTCCTTTCTTCCTCCAGCGTGATGGCCCGGTTCACCAGGTGGCGAAGGGACTTGTGCTCACTGGCCTTCAAGCCCTGGCGGAGACCATGGTGGAGGCCTCGCAGAAACCAGAACTGTTTCTTGTCGTCGGAGTTGGTGTCGTCGGGGGCGTAGCGCATCATCTTCATGAAGTGCCTCTCGTACTCCTCCACCCTCATCGCACCCTGAGTCATGGTGTGGAACTCCTGTGCCTTCTGACTCATGAGTTCCCGCGGTAGGTACTGCTCGCGGAACACCTCACAGAACTCCAGCCAGGTGATGAAGGCTGGGTTCGGGTGGCTGTCGGAGTAGTTGTCCCACCAAGACTTGGCAGGACCCTCGAGCTGGTGGACGGCGAGAGCCACACACTCTTCGTCGGTGTAGGCGGTGAGGTCAAGCTTCGTCTCGATCATGCGGAGCCAGTCGTCGACCTCAAGAGGGTCATCCGAGTAGCTGAAGGTTGGGGCCTTCAGGCGGAGGAACCTCTCGATCTTCTTGGCGAAGTCCTCCTCCGGCGGGACATTGCGGTTCCCACCGTTGACTCGGTTCTTGACGGCTTCTGCCATCCTCTGCATCAGCGCAGTCTGAGCGGCCATCACCTCAGCCAGGTTAGGCAGTGGTGGTGGCAGTGCCTCTCCACGGCCACGACCACGCCCACGACCCTGGGGAGCTGGTGCCGGCTCAGGTCCTTCTTCCGCTTCTTCCTCTCCATCTCCATCGACTTCACCGATGGGCGGAGGCGGTGGTGGTGGCACCACAACGCCTCGGCCTCATCCCCGGACAGGTGCGTGTCCATGACCATGAGCGCGTCCACGCCCACGAGCGGGAGCGCGGCCACGTCCACGACCACAGACCGGCGGGGCTTGCTCTTCCTCGGCTTCGGCCTCCTCGAGGCGAGCCAATAGACGTCCTGACCTCTTGATTGACATCTTACTGAAAACAAGACCAAGGGCATAGGAAACCTTAGATACGTCACTCACCAACAAATTGAGTCTGATAAACAAGCAATGAGAATATTTCTACTAATATAATTCTAACACTCAAGGGGAAAAAGCAATAAGAACGATTAACTCCATTAAGACCAAACAATCAGCATCCATTATAAGTACATAAGTTCCCTCGAGACTGACTCAAGCCTTGGAGGTCACACACAGCAGCGATCTAATATAGCGTTACATGATCTCAAAAGGGTGTGCACATCTAGGTGTGAAAAGACTCATAACTCCTCATGCACCAGAACAGGCTCTCGGCTGCATGGATCAACTCATGAAAACTACCTATCTTACAACTCTACTCTTATTAGCATGGTCATGCTCCAGCACGCTACTCGAAGTGGGCCTTCTTGTACCTCACGGGGTATCGGTCCTCCTCGAGGAAGTCTCCGGGGAACATCCGTGACAGCCTGGCGTGAGCAGCCCTCACCTCCTGGGTCTCAACCGGAGTGGGCATGTCAGCCATCAGACACATGTGAAGCTTGAGGGCGGATGGGTGCAGCTTGAAAGTCTCCTTGCGGATCGCCCGCTGGTGCTCGAGAGGTAGCAGACCGTTGAGCTCCTGAAGCTCGTCCACACGAAGAGAGTCAGCGTCCTCCCAAGTCCTCAGCATTCTCTTGCACTTGTCCAGCAGAAACACAGAAGTCCTGGTGAGTGCAGCGAGGTTGGCGGTGTTGGAGTACTGGTCCTCCACAAGCTCGGCCACCCTAGCCTTCTCACGAACGAGACTGCGTCCCTGTGTGGCGAACTGTGCATCCTTCTGGTCCAGCTTGGCGAAGAGACAGGTGAACCTGGCCTCCTGCTTGCGTAGATCCTCCTTCGCGTAGAGCATCTCCTCACGCGCGGTCACCCTCTCAGCCTCTGCCTGCACTGCCAAAGAGTTGGCGTGGTGTAGTCCTCGCTCGAGCTGCTCGACTCGCTGGCGCAGGGTAAGGTTCTCCACGAGCAAACTCTGGCTGCGGGGCTGAAGCTCCTTCAGCTCCAGGGTAGTGTACTCCAGCCTGCTGAAGAGTGCACTCGTCTGCTCACTCAGTCGGCGGGCGTGAGTGTCAAGGTCCACGAGGTAGCTCCCAGTGGTGACGAGCGTGTCGTTGGACTTGCGCAGAGGTCCCTAGACAACCTCCTCCTCGTAGAGTGCTGTAGGGTCTGGCAGTCCGTTCACGATTAGAGCCACTCTGTAGTAGTCCTGGGGGATCAGCCGCAGGTCTCCAGTCTTGTAGACGTCACGGTACCTAGCCAGCAGGTGGCGAAGTACGTGGCTGCAGGCAGTGTCCACAGTGTTCCTGACGTTGAGTCCTGTGCTATGCTCGAGCATCCCGGGGAAGTCTGAACGCGCCGGGTGGGGTAGGATGGCCACCGTGCAAAGCACTAGTGGGCCTGACAGAGTGCGGACGTCCTCGGCGCTGTAGGTGACGTGCGTAGGGGGAATCCCCAGCCTGAGGACGACCCGATCCACCCAACTGGCGAGTCCCTCCATGTGCCCCGGGAGTAACTCCACCTCCTGACGAGCCATCTCCTGTGACACGAAAGAAATTTCTAGTTAGCGCAGGTGAGATAGGACTTTTGAAAAGAGGATAAGTTTTTGTAATATAAGTCAAGAATTGCAAATAGCAAAAGAGATTGTTTAGAGTCCTAGTTTCTATCGACCATTTCTAAGGGCACATACTACGGTCAAGTACAGCTCTGATACCATCTGTAACGCCCTGGGTTTTCATAAACGGAAAACCCAGCACTCTGTCTCGTGATAGTCCCTGGATCAGACGCTATCACACACAGGCATTCATCACAGATAAATATCACAGTCATACATCGAAATAAAACATCAGAGTACAAATATTATTACATATCCAGAATAAAGGAGTACATCAATACACGCCTCTTGGCGGAATAACATGAATAAGAGCCTACGCAGCGGTAGCTAGCTTCCAAAAGGTGTCTCCATCTTCATTCGTCTCCCACAGGCATCCTTGAGCGAAGCGACGTGCCCCTCAGTCGTACCATCCGTCGGTGTTGTTGTCGAAGTCTGACTCATACCCTGCAAGCTCAGGGGCTATCCCCAAGGATTGGGATAGGTCCACGTCACCAACTGTATGCAAGCTTTAAGTGGACTACTTCTAAAGGTAAAGAGAGGAACAAGGTAGAGGCTGTGTTTACTAAGCAGCAGCAGCATCAATATAAAAGAAATATCATCTCCATATTCCCACCAATTCCCATATCACTCATCCTCAAACGGTTACACCTGGTCACCCAGATCACCGTCACCATCACCTATCTCCATCTAGGGTCGGCGCGAGAACTCCCACTCCTCGCTCCTCAATGGTTGCACCCAGATCCGTGAGGCAGAGGGAGCAACTCTCCTCTCCCCGAATACAACCACGACTCACCATACACTCTCATCCTATAAGGGGGAAGGTAGAAATCCCAAAATGTAAGAGTCGAAGTATACAACGGGCATGTCCATGACCGAGGACGCGGCTATACGTATAGATCTAAACTCTCCAGAGCGTGTACACCAGTACCCAACTCGGAATAGTACCCGGACGGTGTACGGCCGACCGAGCCTACCCTACCGAACGAGCACCTAGGATTTACGATCCATCCTGCATCCGGGTCTCGCTGCGGTCCTTCGCAAAAGACCACCCCAGAACTGTGAAAATGCCCCCGTGTGGCCGCACGGGGAGCGCCCAATAGGGAAGGGACTTCACCCTAACCCTCTCACTGATACCCTCTATCCTACTGGCAGGTATGGTAACGCACTTGCTAGGGTCGAACGGCCCTATCCCCACTCTCGGCGAGGTGGTGTGTACGAAAGTCCCGTGTAACAAGGCGACCCACTTTGTTTCAGACCGGGGCGAGCTCCTATCCACCAAGTCATCACAAAAATCCCCTACACCTGTGCTCCTAAAATAGTGTACCCGCCATAGGTACCAAACTGGGTAACGTCCGAGAAGACGATCCCTGGCCCCCGATCCCGGATCGGGTTGTCTTGAGCTCACCCCCGCCAAAATATCCAAAAACACCTTCTCCTGCCGGTTTTTCCCCACATACGCCAAGAAACTACCATAATATCCCAACACATGCATAGCAAGCTCAGCGTATCATCACGCATAAGTAAAGTAGTAGTAGTAGGTCAATCAAGGACAAGTATGTAAAAGAGGCTTTGCACGGGTTCATCATATCCATCACTATGCAGTAAATAAAGCACTAGCAGTTCTAATAGCCATGCCTAATGGGCATTCAAAGAAGGTCGGGCGTGAACCTGGGTGCGAGTAGTTGTCGTAGCTGAGGTCGTCGTCGTAGTCCTGGCTCAGCTCTCTGGCTCCGGCGGCTCCTAGAATCGTAATAAAATATAAACACGGGTACTAATTGCAATAAAATCCGAGAGGAGGAACAAATAAGACCTAAAAAGAGGCAAACTCTAGCCTAGCGCGGAGTTTGGATTTTTAGAAGATTTTCAGAAGAAGTTTTGTATTTTTCGGAGTTAAAACGGATTTAATATGAATTTCCAAAGATAAAATAGTTTTCTGAAAAACAAATACGCATTTACAATATGGCAATCTTTAGGCTAGCTTTTACCTATCTCTAAAGGGTCTCATAGCTAGCTGCAGGCCAGCTCTTCGTGCTGACGCAGCCGCCACATGGGTGGCTTAAGGCTAGCCGCTGCTGGCGTGGCGGCCTGCGTGGGCGCGCACGTGGCGCGGCGCAGGGGATCATCCCCGCTGCAGCTGCGGCACGGCACGGCGTGGTCCGGCGTGTGGCCCGGCCCTGGGTGGTCGGCCACACGAGATCCCCGTGGATCTTCTGTGCGTAAGCGTGCATGTGTGCGGGCGTGCGTGGCAAAACCCTGGGGTTTTTGGAGCGGCGCTCGCGGGTGTTCGAGGGAATGCCGCAAAGGAGCGGCGGCGGAGCAAGGCTCGTCGGCGGCGAGGTAGGGCGGCAGCTAGACAACGGATGGCATGACTCGGCTCGGGAAACCCTTGCGCACCTGTCCATGCCAAGAAAAGCCGGGCCTTTGGCCGGAGATGAACTCGACGGCGGCGGCGCACGGTCGGGCGCGGCGGTGGTGTGCGGCTACGGCCGGCAAGGACGCGCAGGTGCACCCAGATGCCAGGCGCGTACGCGCGTGCATCAAGTGAAGCCAAACGAGCCCAAAACTGGGGCTTTGCCCCTTTGCCTAAGCGTACACGACCGGCATGGCCGAGGCGGCGCACCGGCTGGCGCGTGCGATGGCGGGCTTCAGGGCATCTGCGGCTGGACGACAACGCACGAGTGCGCACGGTCGCGCCGGCGGTGAGACGAGCACGGTGAAGCCCTAAAGGTGGGGCTTTTACCTCCCCTGCATCGCGCGTGCACGAAGGCATCCCTCCGCGGCGAAGGCCACGGCGGCGTGGCGAGCAGAACGTCGAGGTCTTCGGCGTGCAAAAGAGAAAGGAGACCGGGCACAGCGGTGAGCGCGCGCGCGTCGGTGAAGGCAGCGGCACCTGCAGGCGTAAGGCACGGCGCGATGGCCGGCAACACAAGCGTCGGCGGTCTGCGGCGGCGGCGCGGTGCGTGCGAGGTCAGGCACAGGGTCAAGGCGGAGCCTTTCTTCTCCCTCGATGCGAAGGCCGGCTCACACAGGCGAGGGGAGGACGACGGGCTCACCTGATGACCCCTGGTCGACGTGCAGCGCGGCGGTGAAGGACGGCGGAGCTGGACGGCGGCAGAGCGGGTCGAAGCAGGGGGAGCAGAGCGCGGCGCGGCTCGGGGCTTCGCGATGAACGGGCGCTCCACGGGCGGCCTCCGGCTTCACGGCGTCGATGGCGATCCCACGGACGGCCTCCCCGCCTCCTTCTCCTCCCCTCCTTCTTCTTCTCCAGGCGCGGCGGCGGAACAGGGGAAAACCCCAGGTGCGGATTAGGTTAGGGCGCAGCCGCAGCGGTGGGTCTTATAGGCGTGCGTGCGGGGCGTGGACGGCCGGATGGGGTGCGGCTGATGTGGTGCGCATCCAAGGCGCGGCCACGGCCGAGTACGGCGAGCTCCGGCCGAGGTGGCGTGCGGCGGGTGGACGCGGCGCAAAGGAGAGAGGGGAAAAGGGGAAAAAGGTGCGGGCGAGGTGGCGGATGACTGGTGGGGTCGGCGTGTCAGCGGGAAAAGGGAGCTGGCGTGTGCACGTGGGCCAGCGGGCGGTGCTGGGCCGTGAGGTTGCTGGGCCGGGGAAAACGCGGGGTGGTTTGTTGGGTTAAGAAAAAGAGAAGAAGGGCCTCTGGCAGACTTTGGCTGTGGACTGCGGCCCGTCTAGGTGAGAAGGCTTTCCTCTTTTCTTTTATTTCTATACCCTTTTCTAATTTTGATTCAAATTTGAATGTGAATTCAAATTTGAATCCCACACAAATAAATTCAAAACAAAACCAAATAAACTCCAAACTTCTCACACTAGCATTTTATATTCCCTAGAAATTATAATTAGCTCAAAAAAATAAATCTAGGAATTTAGGAGAGAAAAATAGAAGACATCCTTAATTTAATTATCAAGCACTCAAATAATTCACTGAAAATTTTAAATCCTCATTTTTATAATAAACATTTCGTAATAAAATTGCGGGATGTTACAAGGACCCCTTTTTAATGATACGTAGCTGACATGATTTCATACAAATTAAGAGCATGTCAAACATGTAAATTGTCTCGATCAAAGTCGTTGTCAGTACGAATGTGATGCACACTTCAACGACTCTTTATTCTACTTCTATTCTTCTCTTTCACCAGCTTGTCACATAGTGTACCAACTTTTTTTTACTTTCAACATGCTATAGAAAAATCATTCTGACATGTGAGACACAAATTACTGTACTGTACTCGATTTTTTTTTACAAGTATGATGAATTCCAACTGGTGTAAAACAATTAAAAAATGGATTAGAAAGATTTCCTTGATGGTAATTATACCCTGATGTCTTGACTCATAAATCACGAAAGTAAAAACTAAGCGCGCGCGCCATCCCCGTGGAGTCTACATGCTGAGATAGCCAGACAGGTGACATCCACAATCTAGGTTATATTGTTGTACCTTGTAAAAGAGGGTTACATATTTTACATCATCAACCTAGTTGCCATTCCATGGAAGTTTGCATCAACACATCAGCATGCCTTAAATCTAAGCTACACTTGTGTTTCTCAAGTGGTTGTAACATCGATCTCTACCTCCTCCCTGACCTCAACAATTGATCTTTTGCACATATTTACATCTCATAGTTTAATTTTGTGCAACGATAGCTTTGCATTTAATTAATATGTAGTACGTCCCTCAATCACATGCTTCATGCCGCTTGACAAGTCAGCACTTGAAAGCCAAACTTCTTGCCCCTTGTTGCCTTCTTCATCTTTATCTCCTAGCCCCTTCTTTCTTCCCTGCGTTCCATATATATCAAAATTCAAAAGGTCCATATCTTTGGGATATCACTATATATGCTCTACTCCCTCGGTCTCAAATTACTTGTCCTTTTGACTTTTCTAAATTCATTCATTTTGCTATGCACTTAAATATATATTTATGTCTAGGTGCGTAACAAAAAGAATATATCTAGAAAAGTCAAAACGACAAGTAATTCGAGACGGAGGGAGTATTTTCCAATATTATTCTTGCATCTTGTTTGATATATATCTACGTGCCTCGATACGGATGACAATGCAACTTGCTCACGGGATATGATATGGTACAATTTGTGATTGCTTTGGCATGGTGCGTTCGATTGACCGCGTCTTCTTCTGAAATTAACGACGGTGCACATCAACAGCATGCATGATGCCAGTTACAACTTGTGAATGGGAGTCCTTGATTTTACTTGAAAAAATAACACCTATTGGCGAGCCCTGAGAGTAGAAAGATATCCCTGGGTTAGAAAGTACAACATTTACACAACGTACGCAATTGCCATAAGAACACAGCCAGGATGCTGCGTCTCTTGATTGTGACATTATAGCCATCTTTTGATATGTTTTCTTACGCACCTAGCCATCCGTTGTTTTTTTGTGCATCACTGATGAGTTGAGCTCTCACGGATATATGTCTCTATTTTATCATGCATGTGATCGGTGCTGTGCATATATAAATCTAAGTTGTCATCTTAGGATAACAATGCTTGTGGACAGTGACCCTGATTTAAAAGTTGATCCGGCCCTACTCATCAAATTCAGACCATTCGATCTCTCATATTTTATAGTTACGTTGCTTAATTAATATATACAATTTACATGCATAGAATCCGTTTACTTTTGAGGTTATCTAGATACGCTATCAAGCTAAAAAAAATTGAAAGGCTTTGGTTTTTGAATCTAGCTATAGGGATAAATTAGGTTCCTAACCTAACATACATGTAAAGTTTTAGTATTATTTTGTGTAACATTTAAATTCTTATTATGATGAGACAGCATGCACTTCGATATATTACTACAAAAACATTGGAAACTGATACATGTAAATTTTAACAAAAGATTTGCAAATTAAAATTATTTCAAAAGGATCGATGATACTTTCTCTTCACACAGAATGGACCGTAAGCTAACCAAAGTAGCAAGATGAAATTAAAGGTAGTGTAAACTAGCTGTGGAGAGCTCACATTACGAAAGCAAAAGATGCCTTAATTTCTACTATAACACTGCACGATGCATGTGAGAATGGTACGGTGTGAGTCTGAACTGGGTAGAGTAGTAAAATATCTACTACTGTACATTGTAAAGTTGCGTCCTTTTCATTGAAGTGTCTTCATTCCGATCCATTTTATTCGCACAGAAATAAAATGGAATGATGACCCACCTAATAAAATTAGCTGGAGGTACTGAGTGCTGAGAGGAAGAGAGATCAGTACCGTGCACATCAACAATGCTGGTCGATCGATCCATGGACGGGCTATTAATCCAGAAGAGTTTGTTTTTTGGATGAACAGAGGGATTATATTGTTTCCGTGATGCTCAACTAATCATCACCTTGGACTAGGCCTGGAACTGATAGCTGCTTGATTCAACACCAATCTGAGAAAAAGGGGGGTGTTTCTCTGCCTAACCAACAACGGAGCAATATATAAATTTATTTTCCTCCTAATTCATCTGCTGGATTATAATATTTCATTTCAGATTTGGTGAAATCTAATTAACAAGTAAATATTGGCGAGAAAAAAAAATCTCTTACCGTGGATGTAGAGGGATACAAACCTATGCATGTACGTGTATGTATTAAAGAGATGCCTCCACTAAAATGGTACATACAGTACCTTTGGAGGACATTCATAGGATACAATAATACGCAGATACAGTGAGGCAAAGTTAAAAATGAGAACATTCAATTAATGAGGAGCATCTATCCCCGCTGAAACTCTAAATCGGCTGATCTACAGATATTTTTTACACAGGTACATGTAATGATATATATAAATGTATGAATATATGTGCTCAAGCTCATATATATAAATGTATGAATATATGTGCTCAAGCAAACTAGCTAGAGGATCAACCCATGGAAAATTGAGTATATATGATTAACTCGGAGTGATCCCCATCCAAATTCACCTGAACAAGAGATATTCAGCCTGTTCGCTTGGCTTATCAGCCACCAGCCAGCAGTACTTTTCTCTCAGAATAAACCAGCCACCAGCAACCAGCCAGCAGTGCTTTTCTCTCAGAACAAACCAGCACCAGCCATCAGCCACCAGCCAAACGAACAGGCTGATTAGCTGTAAGGTAATTAACTTAACACTTGCATGTCCTTAAGTCACAGGGTGACTCTAGGTTCAGCGTGGTTAATAAGTCACCTTAAATTCAAATCTAGCAGATTGACAAATAGTGATCTAGTACTAATCTTATATGAAGCTCATGTACATGAACAGTTTTTGTGCAGATCCCATCAGCCAGCCATTAGCTAGCGTCCAGGGAGTTCAGTAAACCACCCCGGAAAAATCAGCACGACACATGTGATCCACGCGCTGAGCTGACTTGGCCACACTCCAGCAGTAATGTCACATGTAAAAACATGCAAACCCTAGACAGCTGACACCTTTACCTACCAAAACCAATCATACAAGCAGATCAATCAAAACATCCAGGCCCATATATGGACCTGCCCTGCCCTGCCCAGCTCAGCCCAGCCCGGTCCACAACGCGTCTGTCCAGCATCTATCATCAGCCCAGCCCAGCCCAACCCCAACCTAACCCTCTTTGTTGCCCTATAAAAAGCCACCCCTCCACTCCATCTCAGCATCGTGCCAGCTTGAGCCTTCCACTTTGCTAGACGTCACACTTACACGTAGCTAGCTTATAGTAGCTAGGGTGTAGCTAGTAGCTAGCTATCATCCAGCTGCTAGAGAGGTAGCACTACCACTCGCCGTCCGGCGATCATGGCGGCGAAGCAGCAGCTCGCCGGCGGGCCCAAGATGGGTGCGGAGAAGCTGATCATCCGGTCGGAGAAGGTGCGGTTCGTCGACATCCTGTCGATGATGTTCCTGCGCCGCCCGATCACGAGCTACCCGTTCGTGGAGGCCGGCGACCAGACCGCCGCCGACGTCGGCAGCACGCCGGGGGACGTGTTCGTCCTGCTCACGCAGATCATCCAGAAGGCGCTCGCCGCCGCATACTACCCGGCGGTGATGATCGGCGCCGTCGTCGAGTTCCTCCTCAACTTCATCGCGCTCAACAATGGCATACTCGGCATCTTCCTCAACATCTTCAGATGTACGTATACACGTATATATATACACGTGATTACGTGAACACACCACCATATATTAACGTCATATATATTTATTTTTGATCTTAACTCTTCAAACAAATACTATATTATCTGATCTTTGGATAACTACAACAAAAGTATATGAGACAAAAATGCAAATGAATGACTACATATATATATACTGCACACAATAACCAGGAGTGTATGATGATAAACTAAAAATTACGAACTGGCCTGGTTTGACATAATTAAACTTAATTTACAAAGGATGAAATGTCCAAAATGAAACAAGTCAGACCGTAAGAACGTGCACCGGAAAATGCATGACGATGATGCATATGCTGGTGCGAATTTAATTTGACTTCATGTCGTCAAAGGTAAAGTTGACTGAACGGTGCAATATGACCACAGAACGTCTCTCTCTCTCTCTCTCTCTCTCTCTCTCTCTCACTGCAATTGTTTTCCTAATAATATTCTCTTCGTTACTTTTTTGATTTTTTTTGTTAGTTTACCATTTCTCTCTCTGTTTCTCTCTACACAAATTATATGGTTCTTCATTATAAGTTTTTTAGTTTGTTTATCATTTTTCGCCTGCTGTTTCTCTTCATTAGCTTACGCCACAGTTCTTTAATTCAATTTTGTAACCGTAATTTGACAGCTAAATTTTGTTTGATTTCCTCTTATTTGCCCGAGTGGTTATTAACTACCTGCACCCAACTTTTTTTTATTGTCCCATGCATCCTCAAGTTATAGTTACTTATGAATTGCTTTGGTCAATTATTTAACATTTTTCTTTCTCTTCGTGATCTGTTCATTATGTTGACTTGTTTTTTGTTTGTTTGTTTAACCATTTTTGTAATTAACTGTTTGTCTCTTCCATACACTGATACACATGCATGGATCTTCTGGTAACAGTAATTTAACCATTAATTGGTGTTTGATTTTCTCTTCTTTAATTTAAAGTTGCCATTTCAAGCTTTCTATATGTTAATAATTGGGCCAAGTGTCTTGGACAAGATCGAAAAATCACAGAAACCACCTGCTCCGATCCAGACCTTTTTTTATTGTCCTATTGTCAAGTTTAGTTGTCCGATCCCTTTACCTAATGCATCACACACTTGCATATACTATGATTAGCAGATAATTAAATTATCACATAATAATTCAACACATGCATAACCACGTGTGGATGGATCATACCAAACCAAACACTTTTACTTTTAGTAGTTAGTGAATATAAACAATTACATAATTGTACATCACGCCCGTGCATAAAAATTAATTAAAAAAATGGCGATGGATGAACACTGTGGCAGGTAAGCTGGTGATCCCGCTGAACCGGGAGGCGCCCAACTTCCGGTCGATGATCGGGATGATCGACGGGAGGACGGAGCTGAAGCCGCTGCCGGCGGGCGGCGGCCCCGAGGACAGGCGGCTGCAGGTGGTGGGCGTCTCCGGCGGCAAGGCGGCGACGGTCGGCGGGGAGGACGACTACTACGTCGACGTGGAGAGCGGCGATTACGGCAGCGCGTCGGTGCCGCTGGTGCACCAGCAGTACGTGAACGGCCGGCTCATCCGCCTCCGCACCTTCTCCATCTTCGAGGTCACCGTCATGGCCGCCAAGATCGCCTACGAGAACGCCGCCTACATCGAGAACGTAGTCAAAAACGTCTGGAAGGTATAGCTATATATATGGAGACAGTAAAATTCAAATTTGGGCTCTGATCTGCAAACTAATACACACAGTAATATGTTTTTTTTTAGAAATACGAATTTAAATTTGGGCTGCAAATATGACTTGCAATCGTACTACTGGAGGAACATCTTTAACGCCGGTGCGGCGGTGCGGTTTCCGGCAATCGGTACATATGGCCAAATAATTGAACAGGAATAAATGGGTCAAAGTTTTTAGTTCTAATAAATCCAGCAGGTACAAATTGAAAGCTTCAGCAACCAAATGGGTCAAAAATTTAGTTCTGATAAATCCAGTGACAAATTGAAAGCTTCAACAACCATGATCGACAAATCAGCACAAATTAAACACCTCGCTCATGGTTGACAACAAGTCAACTATATATGCAAGGACTGGCAACAGGCCAACTGCTGCCAATTGTAGCAAGGACAGCCTTGCCCCATGCATCAACTGTTCCATGGACGCTAGCGCTTGCAACCTGCACGCACTTCCATCAAGATCCGTGTACATGCTCAGATCATGTATACACATACATCACGTGCACAAGGAGCCAGAGTTGCATATGTGCACACTACACTGACACTGACAGTGACTCCATGCCAACGTGTACGTAACTAGTTCATCATAAACAAACTGCCACTGTCTAATCCTCCATGATATATTTCTGCATAAACAAACATATCATCACATCCAAGTAGCTAGGCGCAAATCCATTTGTTAATAACAATGCAATTAATATTTGCAAGCTAAATTGACCTTCCCTGTCTGAAACTTGCAGTTCAATTTCGTGGGCTACTACAGCTGCTGGAACAGTAAGTGTCAATTGCATGCAGTAACTTCAGTAACATCCAAGTACTAGTAAAAAGCTGAAGTCAATTAGGATTTTTTTTGCATGGATGATGAATTGATGATGAACAATTACTAATCCATGATGATGGGTTGCAGAGTTCGTCGGCGACCACACGACGCAGGCGTTCGTGATGACAGACAAGGCGGTGGACGCGAGCGTGGTGTTGGTGTCGTTCCGTGGCACGGAGCCCTTCAACATGCGTGACTGGTCCACGGACGTGAACCTCTCGTGGCTGGGGATGGGCACCATGGGCCACGTCCACGTCGGCTTCCTCAAGGCGCTGGGCCTCCAGGAGGAGGACGGCAAGGACGCCGCCCGCGCCTTCCCCAAGGCGGCGCCCAACGCCGAAGCCGGCAAGCCCCTCGCCTACTACAAGCTCCGTGAGGTGATCAGGGACCAGCTCAAGAAGCACCCAAAAGCCAACCTCGTGGTCACGGGCCACAGCCTCGGCGGCGCGCTCGCCGCCATCTTCCCGGCGCTCCTGGCGTTCCACGGCGAGCGCGACGTGCTCGACCGCCTGCTCTCCGTCGTCACCTACGGCCAGCCCCGCGTCGGCGACGAGCTCTTCGGCAAGTTCCTCAAGGCAAACGTGCCCGTGGAGCTGCTCCGTGTGGTGTACCGGTACGACATCGTGCCCCGGGTGCCGTTCGACGCGCCGCCCGTGGCGGAGTTCGTGCACGGCGGGACCTGCGTGTACTTCGACGGGTGGTACAAGGGCACCGCCATCGCCGCCGGCGGGGACGCGCCCAACCCGAACTACTTCGACCCGAGGTACCTGCTCTCCATGTACGGCAACGCGTGGGGGGATCTGATCAAGGGCGCGTTCCTGGGGATGAAGGAGGGCAAGGACTACAGGGAGGGCGCCGTGTCGCTGCTCTACCGCGCGTCCGGCCTGCTCGTGCCCGGCATCGCGTCGCACAGCCCCAGGGACTACGTCAACGCCGTCCGCCTCGGCAGCATGACGGCCAAGGAGGCATGATCGATGATCCGTCGTCCATGGTGATGAAGAACGCCATTGTTCGTGATCGATCTAGAGCTACTACCTACTATATATGAGCCGTGGAAGAGGATGAACAATAAGGTTCTATCTATTTTAGTATTTCTATTCTTTCCCCAGCTAGCTTTTGGGGAGTGTGTGTGTGGACTACTCTGGAGATCGAGCGAGAAGCTGGCTGCTGCTGCGTGTTCATTTCCATGTGTTGTATCTTTGCAATGATCGGAATAATAATTGAAAACTATAGCAAAGCTGTCAAACAAGTCCATGTGCACTCTTGTGTACTTCTTTGCTGCAACTATTGACACTTGTATGGCGACAGTTCAGACTACTGTGACCCCTGTTCCAGCTTATCAGTGAACTAACCATGGCAACCCCACGTCGATAACCATGGGAGGTATTCAGCTCATTTGAGCGCTGTGGGTGGCGGTGCATGTATGTGCACATGGTTTCTAAAGACAATATTTCCTTTGGTGAATTCGTTGAACGCGGGGGTGATGCTAAATTGCTAATGGATCATGCATGACAGTCATACCTACTTCACAATCCAACCCAATTCTATACTCCCTCCTTCGTTTATATGACGTAGCTCAAAAGGAAGGAGGAAGTATATAACTTCATATATAAAAGGGAAGGACGAAGTATATTTTTAGTTCAAAATCATATAGTATTCATGCTGGTTGGCTCTTGTTGAGCCCGATCCTTTAAATTGCTAAGCGAAATTAGAGCTCCTTCTACCACGCCTTCTTGAACGAGGCTCCAATCCATCCCGGAGCTGCCAGCTTCCAACTCCTTAAGCTGGGCGATTTTAGCTTGATAGTCCATGGTGGGAGTTTCTTTCTTCTTGGCTTCCTCTAACTTGTCAATGCCAGTTCTGTTCCCAGTCATTGTACCATCAGGCTGCTGCTTACCAAGTCCAGGTCCTGCATTGTAGCACATAAAAGTAAATGTTAGCAAGTGCGCAGCTAATAACACTACAAAAAGGCTCATCAATGCACGCGAGGTATTCCGTTTTAGAACTAGGCAGTTAATTACAAAAATCAACACCTCAAACACTTTTGCCTTCTCATCAAAGCATTATCAGATCACTTATAGTTATAGTTTCAATCTAGTATTTTCATTCGAAAATGTAATCGTTGCGGTACCTAAAAAATAACTGTAACTGCTAAATTATTTTGTAGCATAGTCATATAGAAGACACAAATCAATACGAGGTCGGGAAGATACATGAGCTTTGCACTCAAGAAACATATTTTTTTATATTTTAACCCCTTTTAATCTAAAATTTTAAAAATAGCTCCTCCAAAACTAAAATTTTAAGAACTAACCTTTTTGGTCGCGCCAAGATCCGTGGCACGACTAATACTTGAGTCGCGCCATATGAGGTGGCGCGACTCATGTAATGTACACAGCGGCATTGGAAAAAGTCAAAGCTGACATGGCGAACGGAGTCACACCAGATCGCGTGGTGCGACTCGTTCACGAGGTGGTGTGACTTCCGGTCACGTTACCCCCTGAACTGCGCCTCCATTTAGTCGTGTGCCGTTCTTCATTTTAATTAGCAAATGATCTCCTAAATTTGTGAAACTCGAGATGTATGATCTATAGAGTGCATAAGTTCTATTTTAACTATGTGCACTCCAAGTCATGGTGTACAAAAAGAGAAATCTAATTTTGAAATAGCCTAAGTATTATTGGATCAACACATGAAATTTGCTAAGCCTAGAAACAGAGCCAACTAGTCAACTTTAGACCTACTTTTTGAGAAATTTTACACTGAGACTTTAAATATTTTTGGACTACAGTTGAATTTGGATGTTTATAGAGAATTTTGGATAGATTCATGATAAAAAAGCAAAGGATTTATAGTTTATTCTAGTCGATGGTGATAGGCCTTAATGTTATGCCGACCGAATGACTACCACACCCGAGTGGGTAGGTTGTACCACATTAAACCTTTATGGCATTTTAGGCTCAACATGGTTTAAAATGCGGTTACATGAGAAGGTACTAAATGAGCTAAAGGATACAAGTAAAAAAAGATTTGATTCTAATAACCATTCTTTAAACGAAGTAGCTAGGCATGCTATGTGTGCAGATATAAACGATATATATGGCAATAATACACAACAGTGTATACTTTTTACATGAATTTTTATTTAAATATGTAAAGAAAAATATATTAAGTAATAAATGCTTAAATGCTTAAACATGTTGCGTTCTAAACTTCTATATATTGTTTTTTTACCTCTACCTGCATCCATATATATAGTTAGAGATAGAGTGGGAGACTACGACGTTCTGTGGCTTGTGTGGAGATAGGGATAGGCATGGGAGGTAGCGGGACATTCAGCTCATGTAGAGTGCTGAGGATATGTACATGTACATGCTCAGCAGCTCATGGCTTCCAAAAAAAGATTTCCTTTGCTGAATCCGTTGAATTTCTTGCTCTTGGAGTATGGGCAGTTGAAAAGTCACACAAGGTGATCTAATACAAAGCGCCAGCCAATGTGTCATCACCATGCATGCTGTTTCACATACCTACTACATCAATTGCTTGGTTTACTGAAATAAATGCACATGTTTTTTGGCATAAAATAAATCTATATGTTTTTGTGTGCTCAGCTTATTCGTCATGTGCTGATTTCCAAATTGCGTAAACTGATCAATGAATTAATCATAGTAATCACCATCAAATGTTAGTTGATGTGTTGGGGAAGTCCACAATCCCTTCTCTTTGCTCAGTCATAATTTGATCGGGAGAGGGAAGCTGGCTGCATGCGTGTTCATTTCTATGTGTATCTTTGCAATAATTGAAATGTAGTATGATCTGGAGAGGGAAGCTGGCGACTCGAGGGCGACCACCCCCGCCGAAAAAAAAACTCCGACCCACCCACCTTTGGCCGCCGCCGCCGCCGTCACCGGAGACGCGGCGGCGGCACTGAAAAAAACCCGGTCCGCGGCACCCTCTTCTCCCTTCTCCTACTGCTTCCCTTCTTCCCCTGTCAAGCCTTCATGTTGCTGCAGATCTGGAGCTCCGGTGATGGGCTGATGACACCCACGCTCCTCTCGCCTCTCCCTCACCGGATCCGGCCGTCTAGCTCTTGGATCTAGCCTCTGTGGCTAGGATTCCGTCCGAGCTGTGCGGGAAGCCCCCATCAGCGTCGTGGCTGCTGCCGGTGATGACCACCATCCTGAGCTGCTGCTGTCAAAGGTTCGTCCCCTTCCCGCCCGGATCTGACACCCTCTGGTGTCGGCTTTCCCCTTGCTGCGGCTCTTTCGCAGCAAGGCTGGGCTGGGCTCTGGGGGTGTCTGCGAACACGCCGAGGGCCCTACACTACCGGGGCCTGCTACTACCCTGCGGCTGCGCCTTGACAGCCTGGGCGCTTGGGGTGGTGATGCGATGTGCCCGTACGTGGTGGCGCTATGCCACTTCGTTGGCTCGTCAAGGTAGGGTGTGTTTAGAAGGCTAAATTTTTCCAAAAAACATCCCATCATCTATCACATCCCATCACATCATATCTCACTATTCATCTGCCGCTACAATGTATTTTGCACCAATTTTGATCAGAATTGCCAAACTTTGCCCAAACGTTTGGGCTCTAAACACACCCGTATTTGTTTTGGCCACAGCCGTGGAGGACCGTGGTGTACTTATAGTTTCAATCTAGTATTTTCATTCAAAAATGTACTTGTTGAGGTATCTAAAACAGAACTGTAACCACTAAATTATTTTGTAGCATAAGTCATATAGAAGACACTATTATCAATACGAGGTCACTAGGTCAGGAAGATACCTGAGCTTTGCACTGAAGAAACATTGGTGGGCACTGAAGAAAAATCGGTGGGCGCATCTCCATCAGCTAGAATTATCTTAGCAGCTTCATTGGCTTGGGTTGCGCAATGGATCATCAAATTTTCCTGTGCCTTCAACTTACGTTCCAACCTTTCTATCCGGGGCATCACCCAAAAACACATGTAAATCACTGTGCGGAAGAACGTAACACCGGCTCTAGCCTTGGCGAGTGCAGTCAGTAAATCCTGAAGGGAACTAAGATATATGTATCAAAAGTTGGTCAATTTGAGATGGAAGTACAAAAAAAGGATCAAAGAGCCGCAGCAATATGATGATATACCAGCTGTTTGGTGGTGGTCGGCGTGGAAGAAGATGGTGCGTTAATAAGGCTGGTATAAAGTGCACGCTGGGTCGTCTCCAAAGATCCAAGAGCTGCGGCGGAGGGCATGCCCACCACGGATCGATCCTCCCTGATCCTTTGCTGGATGGCTCCGATCAAATCGTTGCTGGTTGGCGGCGCCGGCGGCGTCAAGAAGAAACCACCAGGCCATGAGCGGCGGGCGCCGCCACCAAGGAGACTACTGCTGTCGCGGCCGCCGCCATGGAGCTGAGTATGCTCGCCACCACAGATCCAAGGAGCGACGACCTCAACGCCATGAACACCGCCAGCAATATAATCCAACTCGAATCTCGTGGGTCTGATTTGATTCGCTGCGTCCTCTTTCTATCCCTGCAGACCTGATGATTTCATCACCTCCCTCGATCGTATACATAGGAGCAGGCACGGGAAGAACTCTTAACTAAGGTGGCGTTTGAATATATGGAAATGTGAGGCGGGAAAGGGAAATACGGGTATAGGGATTCCATGTTTGAATTTGGAGAAAAATGGAATTGAGAAATTATTTGGAAACGTTTCTTCAAAATAAAATAAAATAAAATAGGAAACGGCCCGCTAGCAGGCCCCAGATCGAACGGCCCAAGGAACCAGCTGCCGTGTGCTCTGTTTTTTTTTTTTTTTTTTTGCACCTTCTCTTTTTGTCCAGCACCCTTCACTTCAAATCTTTCAATCTGCTTCCTCCTTCCTTTCTTCAAACCTTCAATCAGCGAAAGGATGATTCTTGTTCAAGTTTCAGCCGATTTGTGGACCAATAGATATCATGTTTGGATCTGCCCATCTAAAGTTTAGCTAAAGTTAGTGTCTCCTTTTTAGCTAGTTAAATTTTTTTCCACCAGCTGCTAAATGATGTTATGGAGATATTTCTCTATCCTCTACCCCTCCCTCTCACCTCTCATCAATTTATGGTCAAGAAAAGTTGTCACAAACAAATAAAACTCGGTCGATTTTAAGATCAAGAGCCATCAGGCAAAAAATAGCTGAATGAAAACTAAAAGTGAAAATTAACTGAAACCATTATTTTAGTTTTCATGGTCAAGAAAAGTGAAACCAATAGATAGTTTTTAGTCCTAGATTTGATTCTAATAACCATTCTTTAAACTAAGTAGGAGCCGGTATCTAGGCTTTCTATGTGTGCATATATAAACTATGTATGGCAATACACAACAATGTATTATTACCCTTTTACATGAATTTAAAGATGTAAAGAAAAGATATTAAGTAATAAATGCTTAAATGATTAAACATGAGGGTGCGTTTGTCACAGCTGTGGCTGCGGCTGTGGCAGCTCCGGCTGTAGCTGTGCTGGTGAAGCAGATTCTCCGGTGAATCAGAAACCGTTTTAGGAAAATATTTGGCAAAACAACTTCTTCTGGCTGTGTAAGGTAGATAAGAGGCTGAAATGTCTATAATGCCCTTCTTTTTATTTCTTTATTTTTTCCTCCTATTTTTTCTTTTCCCTTTTCAATTTCATGTCTTGTTGAATGTCTAAAGGCATTTTTCGTGATATCTATATGTTTCGAGGACTATATTGTAAAAAGCAAGGGCCACATTGTTAAAATGACAAATATCTCTACGGTGGACAGGGGACTCGATCTTTCTAGCGGTTGTCCTATCTATCCTCATCTATTTCTACAGTCTTCCCTCTTCGTGATTTCCACGGCGGGCGCTTTGGGTAAGAGGAGGGTGACCCGCAGGCCGGCAGGCGTGCAGCTGCCCCGCAGGGCCTCCTGTGGCTCGTGAAGACCGGGACGGAGTAGCCCGCAGCGGCGCTCGCGGCCGGGGTGGAGGGCGGGTGAGCTCCTCTACAGGTGCTGTGGTCGGGGCGGAGCAGCCCGCCGCTGCCGCGGTGCTCGCCCACGCCAGCGCCGTGACGCCGTCGTCCTCTAGCAGTCCACGCCCCGCCGAAGCTCGAGCGTCCGCCGTCGGGCACCTCCTCCGCGGCTCCGCCCTGCGACTGCCGCCGACCGCCTCGTCCCTGCGCCCCTGCAGCTCCTCCGCGCCACACCCCAGCTAGCAGACCCCACCCGGGGGCAGCCTTGGCAAAGAGCACGGAGGAGCGGGCGAAGCTGCTATTTTCAGCTCTCCCTCCTCCAAATCGCGCCAGTCAGCAGGATTCCCGGGAGCTTCGTCGTGGAAGCTGTTTTGGGAGACCGTTTGGTAGAGATTCGGCTCCTGCCGACCACGGAGCTGGAGCTGAAGCCGTGCCAAAGGGTGAGTTGGGTTCTAAACTTCTATATATATAATTTTGCCTCTACCTGCATCCATATAGTTGGGATGGAAGACTACAACGTTGTGTGGCTTGTGGAGATAGGATTGGCATGTGAGGTACCAAGACATTCAACTCATGTTGACCGGTGCGAATATGTGCATGTACATGCACATGGCTTCCAAGAAAAGATTTCATTCGGTGAATTTCTTGAATTTCTAGCTCTTGGAGTTTGAGTTGAAGAGTCACATAGGGTCTACTACAAACCACCAGCCAATGTATCATCACAATGCTGTGCACATTGCTTAGTTTACTGAAATAAAATCCATATGTTCTTGTGTGATTGTCACGTGCTGATTTCCAAATTGCGCTAAACTGATCAATTAATTAAGCATAGTAACAAACACCAAATGTTAGTTGATGTGTTGGGGAAGTTCACACTCCCTTCTCTTTTCTCTCCATTTTGAATGCTGGATTTTATAGTTTTAACATGCTCAGCCATAATTTGATCTGGATGGAGAGAGAAGCTGGCTGCATGCGTGTTCATTTCCATGTGTATCTTTGCAATAATTGAAATAGTAAGCTCCAATATTATGCCTCCTCTCCCTCTTTGTGTACATAGCAAGGCACACGCTGCTGAACAACTATTCAAGCTCTTGAATAGTTGATGAACTATTCATGGTAGCCTCACAACCTATGCTGACATGCTATATGTCAAGGTAAGTGTGATTCAGTCTTGCTATTGGGTCTTGCGATTGTATTCTTTTTTTAACAAGATTGAGGTGAAGAGTGCACATGCTTTGACCTGTTAGACCACTGATGTCACTTCTTGCACATGCTTTTTTGAGGTGGGACAATGTGATATTTATTTGAGAGATGTAGATGAAAAGGGGAACAACGAATGTACAACAATGGTGGAGCATCTTATGTTGCACTGCGCCTATGAAATGTACACAGAGCGATGACAAAACGAGGTATATGAAATGTCGAAACAAATGTTCAAATCTTCTAGTGATTTCTGTGCCTCTTCCTGAAACGAACTGGATTCCCAAAAATGAGAATCTAATCCTCTGCACTTCTGTGATAGTCTCAGGAAGTGGTTATCACGTGTAATCCCTGTCTTAAGTGGTACAAATACAACACAAGAATAAAAGAAGTATTACATAAATTTATTATAATATCAGAGTACAATTCTTCGGCACATGCCGGGTACAAGTCCATCTAGACTAAACAAGAAAGGTAAAACACCCACGCAACGGATATAACGAAGCGAAGCGACTTCAGCTCTACAGGCAAACTCGAGCGTAGAACCAGCTCTAGTCTTCACATCCTTCATCTTCGACGTAGTAGTCGGTCTTCTAGCCTAGAAACACCGCCATCTACCCGATAAGCGGGTAGGTCACATCAGCTTCCCAACAAAGAGCAAAAGTGGTGGTTGAATTCTAGCATGCATGGATAAACCTATATCTGGCTGTAGTAAGTTTATGTAGCAGCAGCGATAGCAGCAACAAGGAATGCAGAAATAGCAACAAGGTCATCACCTCCGAGGAGGTCAACACCTCCGAGGCTAACGCCTCCAGGGTCAACACCCCAAGCCAAGGAATATACACCAAGCATCGAATCTCAACCAAGACTCAGTATCCCACTCTCATCTGCGATGTGGGGTCACCAGCTCCTATCCTCACATCTCAACGGCACAAAGCCGGGCTCACACACACTCAGGGGAGAGAAGCAGCACACGAAAAGACTAGCCATGTGAGAGATCGAAAGGGCTGTCCATACCAGTGGACACAGACTATAGCTATAGGTTTAACACTCTGCAGAGGTTGTACAACTGGACCCGCCGGATAGGGTAGAAACGGATGCCTCCGTCCCACATCCCTACCTAACGGCCGAAGACCTAGCAGTGGATAGCACTTTCCTGCCTCTCTGAGCCTGACTCGTCATAAACTGGAGCACGAAACTCCCAGTAGGTCCTCGGAGCTGTGGAACCTTCCCCGGAGGAGCCGGGGCGACATCTACTCGAGGGGTATAAACCATCTCCCTCACAACAATCACACCGATCTGCCTACAGGCTGGATGCTATCCACCTACTACTTCTCGGACCGAACCCCACCCATAACAAGGCAAGCGGTTTGCACAAAAATAGCCCAAAGATCAAGGTCACACAGTCGATCGGTCCTTAATTGCAAGGAGCGAGCACTCCGCCAACTCCATCCGTCCGACACGCCGCTAGGGCGAGAGGCCAGGTCGCATCTCCCCTAGACAGGCGTTCACAAGTAACCAAGCGGCTTGCTCCCGCTATAACACATCAAGGAGTCACACTCACCCAAAACACACACCAGAATACCGAGATATCCCAATCTCAGCCAATACCAGAGATCCATCCATATTATAAATCAGATAAAATATATGGATAGTAAATATCAAGGACTAGCTAGGGGTCTGTAGCTAGTCCCAAAGGTAGGAAGTTCAAGGTACAGGGTATATCAAAACCAAGGCATGGCTAAAAGATTGGCTATGCAATTCAATAATTAAAGTTCATAATCGTAGCACTAGCAACTAAGCATGCATTGAGATCTACATGGTTGGGAGTGACATGACACCTGCGCGGTAGTCGTCGTAAAGTAGTCGAGGTTGAGGCCTTCCTTTGGGTTGGAGGTCTTCACAGTCGTCGCAGCTCGGGTCTTCAAACAAGATTACAAGCCTACACGAGATGCGACGCAGAAATAAATAACAACAATCAACTAGGAAATAACTCCAAAGAACATCAATTTAGAAGAACCAATTAAATCCAAACTAGTTACAAGCAGCACTAGATTAAAATAATGAAAATAGTTTAAACACTTAGTTTTATTTGCTAGAAAACATGGTAGGGACAAGAGTTAGTTCAAGGTTTGACTGTCGATCAAAGGCTAAGGGCTTTTGGTGATCGTGTTTGCAAGGTATTTAGCGCAACGGATGGTTGCATCAAAGCAGTAGCTCAAAGGACGGTGGTAACAAAGCAAGGCAAAGACAAGCTATGCAAGACATTACAAGGTCAAGGTGTGCAGTGACATCGCAAAGAGAATGAAAGGATCAACTTGTGGCCGATAACGGGAGGTGAGGTGGCAAGGCATGCATAAGAGTGCGGTAAGGCATGTGCCAACGATGAGGCAACAACCATGGCGAAGTAGCTAGGTTGCAACGCGGGGTTGTCGTACTTGAAGCAGAGGCCTCTGCTCACGGCACAACCGTCCATCACGCGCGACATCTACTTACATGCACATGGCGCGTCTCACGCTTCATAGCACGAAATAAGGTAGAGCGAGAGCAAGTATACGTGTTGCGGCACAAAGTGGTGGAAGCAGAGCAAGCAAGGAAAGCGGTGTGAACGCGACTTGGGGGAGTTATTCCTGTCCGCGACACGCATGTGGCTAGTTGTGGGGCTCCGGCGTCCCAGACCCACAATAGCACGGTGGCGGACAGCGTCCACGAATGCTACACCAAGAACACGGCACGAAGGCGTGCGACACAACAACCAAGGCGGTGATGAGGCAAAGCAAAAGTGTGCGGCTCTGGCGAGGCACCTGCAAGGACTCGCTCACGGCACGAAGGCCGGACAGGCGGGGGACGACGACGCAAGTGCGACATGGTCAAGACTGGAGACATGCGGCTCGATGACCGGTCAGGCATTTCATCGAACGACTACGGGACATAAGGTACGGCTGGCTGTGTAGCTCACCATGGGGCTCGAAGCAGGTGTTTAGGCATTACACCGAGCAGGTGGTGGTCGAGGCAGGCAGCAGTTGCGGCTCGTCGTTGATGTCGCTCCTGGCAGCGGCTTCAACTCCCCGGCTGGCCTCCATGTACCCATGGTCGTCATTGCCGACGGCGGCAACGTCGGTGGTGATGGTGTGGACGTCCTCCAAAGCGCGGCAGCGGCTTCAAGGCGGCAACATGGTCTCGGTGTAGGAGTTCCCGGTGGCGAGGACGCAGCGAGGCGGGGCTGCTCTCCTGGTACTTGAAGGTGTCAGTCAAGCATTTCGACGAACACGTCGAGGGCGAGGTGGAGAAAAGCCAGGTGGTCAGCAGCTTGATGATGTGGGCGTCCTCCTGCTCGCAGCGTCCGTCGATCGCATAGCAGCGACGCACTCCTCCGTCTTGCGGTCGTCGATGTCGTTGTACGTGGACGCAGCTCTGGTCGGCGTGGTCGGTGTCGTTCCCGGTGCGGTGCAGCAGGGCGCAGCGAACGCGGGAGGGCACGCGGTCGGCCCCTTCTTCGGCGGGCGCCTCCACCCCAAGCTCCTTCTCCCGGACCACTTTCTCCTATATTCCCCTTCTCAGACAGCGACGACGAGGTGGATTTGGGGAAAAAATCCCCAAGGGCGGCGGTGGCTGCAGCGTGTGGTGGTGGAGAACAGATGGGGCGAGCTCCTAGCGGCGCAAGGGAATTGAAAACGAGCAGGAGATGACTTTGTGCTTGCTGGTGCTAGGATTTGAAGGGCGCAGGTGCTCCTTGCTGTTGCTTGCTCCTGCGATTCAGAGAAGAAAGAACAGAGAGAGAGAGAGAGAGAGAGAGAGGAAAAACTGGATGGTGTTTGGTCTTGTGCAGTTCGATGGGGAGGATGGTTGCTAGTTGTGGATTGGGCACAAAGAGGAAGCTTGCTGCTCCGATTTGCTTGCTTGGTGGGGGAAACAAAGAACAGAGGGATGCGGCTGCTGATCTGTGGAGAGGTAGTTTTTGGTGCTTGATTTCCTTGGAAACGAGCTCCTCCTACTAGTTCTTGCAAGTCGCAGGAGATAGGAAGAGAAAGAAATCAGGGAGGGAGGTAGGTGCGGATGCTGCTCTTGATTGAAGGAAACAGTAGAGAGATGCTTCAGCGGCTGCATGCCATTTGCCTTGTGGATTTGGTGCTTGCGGTGGAAGAACAGAACAGAAGAGAGGGGAGTGGCCGGCGGCGGCGGCGGCTTGGGAGAGAAGAGGAGTGAAGAGAGAGAGAGAGGTGAGGGGGTATTAAACGAACTGGTTAGTGTTAGGATTTGGTGAGCTGTTAGATGGGCCTAAGCTTTAGACTGAAACATATTATCCGTAGAATTGGAACTAAAGATTTAGGTTAGTTTTCCCGGAAGCAAATTAAATAGCCCGGTATTAATTTGAAGGGCCGGAAAATATTGCCATAATTCAAAAAGAGCTCCGAAATATTTAATCTAAATGAATTAGTCTAGTTACCGAGATCGAACCAATTACAAAGGATTAATTCGAAAAATTAAAAAATATTATATAATTCACTTAGTAAATTCCAGAGCACTTCGGAAGGATCGGAAAAGGTTGCGGGCTTAGAGATTAGCAGATTGAGCTGATGTAGTTCGAAAGAAGAAAGAGCAGAAAGGAAGATGTTAGCCGATCAAGCCGAGCTAATTGGTTAGTGTTAGCTCGGGTGCAAAGTTAGAGTTAGTCACACAATGTTTAGCTTTTATTCAAAATAATTTTATATTTTGTTTGAATTTGAATATAGTTCAAATTCAAACTCCACACAACTTCAAAATCCAAATAAGAACCATTTTAAAATCCAACTCACATCTAAATCATAATTTGAAAATAGGAAAAAGTCTACTTCACCCCCCAATCTATGAGGGGTGGAACACATCACCCCCAACCTATGAAAATAGATTTTTTACCCCCTGAACTTTCTAAAACAGGACAAATCACCCCCTGAAGCAGTTTTCAAAAATCATAGTAAATCACAGAAAAATCATAAAATGGAAAATCTAATTGTGTTGGACTCTAAATGAATAGATCTACACAGTGAACATATAATATGGTATGTTAGTACATTTTTTTACAGTTATGAAGAAAAGTGTAGATCTAAAGTTACAAGAAAAAATGTACTTTAAGCATTCCATATTATCTCAGCAGTGTTACACGTACGTTACTATAGTATGAGTATGCAGTGTTCTAAATATGTTGCTACTAGGTTAATTTTTTCGTAATCACTTCTCAGCACTTCAGCAGATTGTCAGAGGGTCATCGGAACACTTTAATCGCTCCTGTAATTTATATTTTGGGACGGAGGGAGTAGTTCCAAATGTGTGATCATAAATGTCGAAGCTTAAGGGTGGTTTCAATTCCAAGTGTCTGTTGGTAACTCCTGAAATGAGCTCACGCTACTGCATCCAACAAACTGTGAACAATGGCAATTATTACATACAAGCAGGAAGCACTATTAAAGGATCGGAGCAGAAGGGTCGTCTTCCAGGGTTTTCGTGTGAAGCTGAGCTGCTCCATATATAGAGAGCAGCTGGCATGGGACTGGGAGGTACCAGGACATCAACTAGCTAGCCTTTTCAGAAGAAGAGCAGTTCATGGCATCCAAGGCTCGCTAGGTCGCCTAGAGCCCGCCCGCGTATCTGAGGCCAGTGTGAAGTTGATCTACTCTCGTGTGTCATCCAGTGGCTCCGTTAGCGTCCACCGCCTCGTTGTGGCGCACCTCCGCCGTCATTTCGCCATCGTCTGTGCGACAATGCCTCTTGTCCCTTTCGGAGCGAGCAGTCTTGCTCCACATCATGAAAAATAATGACTGTATATTTGTCGTCATCGATCACTAGCATAGCTTTTGTGTATGTGCCCTTGTACTTGTTTCAGCTTTAGGCACTGCACAAGATTGGTCCTTTTGTTTTTTTTTGTTGCTCATGTTAAATGGACCAGCTCGGAACATAGGCTATATACTTAAACTACTCCACTACATGACGGTGTACAAGTTTATACATTTTGGTTATCTTACTATTACTGATTGGAGATTCCTTTTGAGGCTTCTACATGAAACTACTTAGGAATTATAGGTGGATGCTCTACAAAGAGATCAGAAAATTCATGAAAGCCTCCACATGAAGCACATAGGAATCCTAGGTGGACACTCTAGAAAGATAGAGAAATCCCAAAAATTCTACAAAATTAACTTTATTTCTAAAATTACCCACATATACTATTATGAAGAATTAAAAACAAACCCCTATATTTATGTCTAAATTACCCACATATACCTCTATAAAATAAATTAAATCTAAATGATCCACCAGTCACATCATACATAATAAATATCTTTACTTCAAATAAAATAAAATAAAAATCGTCTAACTATCCAGCCTTGCCAGTCATGTGTGACACAACTAATCTCTTATCCTTAATCTCTCTCCAATATTTAAATCATAAAAAATCTATCATTATAGGATCTTTAGCCAACGCTCATTAAGATGTAGTATAGATATAGTATTAATGAGTAGTATTGGTAGTAAATAGGTATGACTGAAAATATGTAATTAAAATGATATTGTTGAAATATTTCAAATCTTTTTTAATTATTCTATCTCCATTCCTTTTACTCTCATCCCTTCATTTCTACTTCATCTTTAAAAAAATGTAAATAATGTAATTCGTGCAAATTACAATTTAACTCTCTTGTCTTATCTCTTGTCTTTTAAGCTACCTCCTTGCATGATATGCTCTAAGCTTCCTTATCTTACAAATATTTGTAGTTGTGCACTTGATTTTCACACTATCATTTTGTGCACACACTTAGGGGGAGCTTAGTTTGTATCATGCTAGTCTCATGAGCTTGTGATCCACCTTAGTTATTCGCACATGTGGTATCTTCATTGATATCATACATATGGATCATGGTTCATGCGGCTTTCTTCCTTGTATTTAACATTTCTCTTTGAGCTATGATTGCTAGGACTTGCTAAATTTCCTTTGGAGACTCCTTGTTTTGGACACTTTTTGGAGATTTTATTCCAAAGGGGGAGAATTTGGAGCCAAAGCAAGCCAATGTTTTCAAAGGGGGAAGTAGCAAGCTATATATAAAGAGAACATCATAAAAGAGGGAGAACACATCTAGGGGGAGTTGGATGATGGTAAGCATCCAAGCAAGTGTAAGTGATTCAATTTTGTCAATTTTTGCAAATTTATGCTTGCTTTGATTGTGTTGTCATAAATCACCAAAAAGGGGGAGATTGTAGCGAACATGGCCTCATGTGCCATTTGTTCAAGCTTGATTTTGGTGATTAAATGACAATATGATCAATGGGACTAACCATATTATTGAGCATGTCTTTGTAGGCATTTCTAGGTCCCATAGATGCAAAAATACCACATGCCAAAATGAGAAGATAGTATATATTTTGAGGCAAAACCGACAAGAAGAAAAGGAAAAGAAAAGTCACCGACGGTATCCAAGAAGCTAGCATCGGTGCATGCGTCGGAGTACTTGGTACTCAAGTCAACTGGCACCGCCAGATGAACCGACGGTCCATTCTCTACATGCACCGGATGAACTCAACAGGAGAAGCATCGCCAGCTCACAGAAGACAGTGGCACCGGATGAACCGAAGGGGTCAGCAACGGTTCATCCGGCGGTATGAAAGCAGCCAACAGAGAGCTACCAGTTGCGAGGGCTTAAGCACCGGATGAACCGACGGTCAAAAGGAGTCAAGCATCGGTTCATCTGGCGGGCTCGTTTTAGCTAACAGAGACGCCCGGGAAAGATTTCATTCTGCACCGGATGAACCGACGGTGCGTCGGTTGAAGCGTCGGATGAATGACGTCAGCAGGACTCAACGGCTAAGTGCAGTGGAAGGCAACGGTTAGTAGCACTGGATGAACCGACACCAAGAAAAAGGACAGCGTCAGATCATCTGATGGTACCATTTTCAGGAGCTTTAGCCCAACGGCTAGTTTGATGCTTGGCCTATTTATACCCCTTCCACCCCATCATTTGAGCTTGCTGGAGTATGTGGAAGAGCAGAGGAGTCTGAGACACATTGGAGATCATACCCATGCCATGCTAGTGCTTAAGGGATCATCCAAAGGCTTTGCATATGCTTAGTGTGTGTGCTTAGTGCTAGGTTAGTTTAGAGCTGAGTGAGTGCAAGGTGTGCCTACCTTGTGAGGTGATTCTTGAGTGGATCAAGTTGTACGAGGTGTGCCGAAAGCCTTGGAGCCTAGGTGGCTCTCCGGCAAACGTCTTCGACCCTCCGGCTTGGTGTGGAGCGGCGAGGACACTTTGTGCGGGGGACGTGGAGACCCCCTTCCCTTGGTGGAGAAGCTCCTTAGTGGAGGCGGCATCAAGGTGACCAAGGGAGCTTGGCGAGTGCCTTCGTGGCGAGCCTTTGTGGCAAGTCAAGTGGTGCTCTTGGGAGAGACTTGGTGACCGGGAAGCAATACTCTTGTGTAGAGTGCTTCAACAGCGTGGACTAGAGGTGGCTTAGTGCCTACCGATACCACGGGATAAATCGCGTGTCAAGAGTTTGCTTCCTCTCATCCCCCTTTACGTTTCCGCATTACATTCTTGCAATCCTTGTGTGCCTTTACTTTTCTAGAGTAGTATCTTATTAGGATTGGCTATAGGTTGCAAAACTTATTTTGGGATGGGAGTTTCACACTAGAACAACCCTAGTTGCACATTTAGATAGTATGTTCTGGTTTATGTTTTATGCAAATAGTGATGAGCCATATGTTAAGTTTTTAAGTTGCCTAATTCACCTCCTCCCCCTCTTAGGCTACGAGCATCCGATTGCTTACAACGTGCCATTACTGTCTTTATGAATTATAAATTCTGAAACCCTGTGCCCAACTGCATGTGTGTGTTTGTGTAATTAGACCAAAATTAAATGCCTTTGGCCGAGCTTTACATTACGCATTAAAAACCAAACTTTCCAGCTTTACTTGCAGCTGAATATTGAAACTAAAGAATATATAAGCTCGCCAAACTTTGGGTGTGTTTAGTTCCCTGAATTGGGATGCAAAATTCTGGATTTTGCACGGATTTTGAGCTGAAAAGTACTGTTCTGAACTGAAAAGCACTGTAACACTTTTCGTTTGTTTGTGGTAAATATTGTCCTACCATGGCCTAACTAGGCTCAAAAGATTCGTCTCGCAAAGTACATCCAAACTATGTAATTAGTTTTTGATTTCATCTACATTTAGTACTTCATGCATGTGTCGATATTTTTGATGTGATGTTTGATGTGATGGGAAATCTTCTTTTTGCATAGTGAATTTTGGGGAAGTTGGGTTTCTAAACACATGCTTTGTGCTACGTACGACTAGAAGACCCAAAGAAATACATATGTGATAGATCGACTGCACCCGCATGAGGAGAGAGCAGCAGGTACGGCCAGGATCGGATTGGGAGGTACTAGGACATGAGCTAGCCTGTTAGGAAGAAGAGCATAGCCCGTGCATGCTCGGATCTCCATCTGCAAAGTTGTGATCTGAGAGAAAGAAAGAGAAGAAACTTTCCCTCAAAACAACTACCTCTTCCGGCAGTCCCACCGCATCCTTTTCTTCATCTCAACGACTCTGCGTGAAATCCTTTGGCCGCCGCTCCTCCTTTCCTCGGGCCGCCTCCGTCTCGTCGGCGCGCGCCTTCGTGCCTGCCGGATCTGGCGCCGGCCACGGAGAAGCTCCCGCGCGACCGCGGATGGGCTCGAGCTCCGGCTCCCGTTCGAGCTGGAGGCAGGGGCGGTGAGGTGGAGCTCGGCGGCGAGCAGGAGCAGGACCGGCGGCCGAGGCTAGGCGGAGCACGGCGGCGCGAGGCAGGGCCCGTCGGCGGATTGCTGCCGTCCTCTTCTCCCCCTGTCCCGAGGAGCGTCGCGGCGAGGGACGTAGCTGGCCCGCGCCTCGACGGCGAGCAGGAGAGCCGCGCGGGGTGGAGCTCTGGGGCGGGCCGCCGCGGTTGCGGGCCGCGTGGAGCAGAGTCGTGGCAGATCGACGACCGCCTTGACCTCGCATGCTCGTCCATGGATCTTGCGCGACTTCGAGCTTGCGGCTCCCGCGCCATGGAGGTCCCCGACGGCGGCGGAGGTGGAGCTCGGCGGGTGCGGCCTCCTCCCGGCCGCCGCTGCCTGCTCCCGCGAGATCCGGCAGCCTCCTCCCCGGGCGGCTCTCTGCGTCCGTCCCTCCCTCCTTCCTTGGGATGGCGCGAGAGCAACGACGACGGGTGGGAAGAGATGCAGCGAAGAGAGGGATCCCAGGAATGCGGTTGCACGGGGCGGTCACCGCAAAATGTAGCAGCAGATGCAGCTACTGCTGGAGCTGCTACAGTACACTTCGGTTCTTCAATTTGCAGATGCAGCGCTGGATGCGGTGGCCGCTGGAGTTGGTCTTACACAGCCCGCGATGCCATGCAGGCAATGCAATCCGCCTTGTGGCAGCTAAACAGTTCAAGTGCTTGATACTCCGTATAAGTGTGGAGAAGCAGTTGAACATTAATTCACACACGCATCAATGTGCGCTCTATTGATCTTAATTTTGTGTCTCTTCCTACAATAACCTATGGTCGTTCAAGACCTCAAGTAGTCAAGTTACAAAAAATTTTCTCTAGTTTCTCAAATAAAAAATTTCTCATTTTTGTGCTTTAGTGTTGATTAGGTTGGGCCGTTGGGCGGAAGGAACTGCGGAAGATGAATTAACTGGTAGTGCATTGCCTGCATATGCGTGGCAAAATTGATGGATGGGAACGTGAGGGTACCAGGCGATTCAGTTGGTGTTGATTGCCTGAAGATCTGCTTGTCGCATCATATCATGGTACCTGAATCCTCATCATATCCATGATATATCCTTGTTAACTGAACCCACTCGAACGCAGCCTATATATATAAACTACTACAATGCATGATGGTGTATAAACATGTTGTTTACAATGAGGCAAGTGAAACATCTTTACGCCCCTTCGTTCACGCACACATGGTTTAATAAGCTTCTTCAGTGCGGCTGGGTTAGTGGTAGATCTCCATTATAGGCTGCACATCCGTGGAGATTGGAGACAGAGTATAGGCATGAGGGGTAGCAGGATATCCAGCTAGTCTGACTGGGAGAGTTCTTGCCCGTGGCAACCAAAGCAAGACTGTCGCTTGCTTCACCCTTGCAACTTGATGAACGCTGTGCACCTCTGCCTTGTGGCACCCAGGGCCAGTCAATTCCATATCATAGTCATAGAGGCGTCACTTCTTCAGTGCTTTGTGCTTTCTCGATCTAGTTAGTAGTTCGTTACTGAGAGAGATAAGCAAACGTCTATGAAATGGTAGGCCATAATTTTCTTCAGTTGGTGTGTTGGGAGACAAATTTGAAATCTCAATTTGTTCTTGGCGAGGGTGAAGTCATCCCCTGCATGCAGACCGACAGCACCATATGTTTGAGCCTCGTCCAGGACAATTTCTGACTAGTATATATGAACATTCAGTGTACGAAGAAGTAGTACACGTAGATCATAAGTTTGTTCAGTTGGTGTGTGGGTAGACAAATTTCAATTTGTTCTTGGTGTGTGAGGGTGATGAGGCCACCCTATGCATGCATGCAGACCGACAGGACCATATGTTTGGACCTCGTTCGGGACAATTTTCTGACTAGCTAGTATGAACATTCAGTGTTAGAAAAGCAGGAAATGCTCAAACCCATTATTCTTGTGTAGGAAAACATGTACTGTAAATTGTTCGTGTATCTTTTCTTGAATCGTGACAATTTGATGCAGCTGTAATGTTTTGCCTCGAAGGTTTCTGTGTATATAATTATAACCTTGTAAAGATTCAATTGAGACGTGTCTCGATCAACTCCATTACTGTCTTTATAAAGTCTGAAACCCTGTGCCCCAACTGCGTGTGTATAAGCTCGCCAAACTTGTAACTCAGCAATAACCAGAGGACCCAAAGAAATACATATGTGATGGACTGCACCCGCATGAGGAGAGAGCATGCAGCAGGCAAGACCAGGATCGGATTGGGAGGTACCAGGATGAGCTAGCCTGCTAGGAGGAAGCATAGGCCGTCAGTAGGGATGTAAACGGTCGGAACGGTCGGGAAAATGTCTTAACCATTCCTGTGTATTTTTTTGTCGGGAACGGGAACGGGAAGGCCGGTCGGGAAAACGAAATCGGAAATACGGGATATCGGGAACGGAATATTTCGATCGGGAAAATATCAATAACGGTCGGGAATCGGTTGTGCAAATCGGGAACAAGAATGTATGTAACCACTTCACCCATTCAACTTGAAAAAAATTAGAAACATATAATGCATAGTCAAACAGTACCATACGTAAGTAGATAACTTCACAATTAAACACTACTGACTTGTGATGTTTGTTTCGCGTGAGTAAATGACCTGTAACTTTTCAAATGGTATATACTAACATATAAATTGCAGAGAACTTACTTTTAAATTATCATGAAATAATTGGGAAATAAAATGGTATATAGAACTGTAAAGAAAATAGAAAAGAAATGAAAAGACTCCAATAGCTTTGGATGCGTGAGTTCCTAGCATCATGTGGGCCGCGTCATGTGCTCCTCCGATGCCCAGCCCAGGTAGCAGGACGGCAGTGTGATGCGCGTAGGCATATGTATTTAGTCCCACATCGCCAAGCCATGCAGCAGTGCCGCTGCTGGTGTCTATAAATGACTGATGGGTCTGTCTGTCCAGCCGTGGAAGGCTACGGTGAAAACTCCTGTGAATACGGGAACTTCCCGGTACGTAAAACGGGACAAAATCCCGAAAGAATACAGGGTGAGGATACGGTCGGGAAATCATACCAACCGATCCCGATCCTGCTTTCGTCGTATTTTTCATGTTCCTAGTTTTTACCGAGAATTCGGTATTCGGACGGGATATACGGTGTTGGTCGGGACGGGAATTTCCTGATCTCGTTTACACCCCTAGTGAAAACTCGTGTGAATACGGGAACTTCCCGGTACGTAAAACGGGAAAAATCCTGAAAGAATACGGGAAAAATCCCGAAAGAATACGGGATCCGAGGATACGGTCGGGAAATCATCCCAACCGATCCCGGTCCTGCTTTCGCCGGAACACAGAATTAGTTATGAATTGTTTTGTTGAATTTCAGAAGCTCTATTGAATGATTTTGAATGTTTTTTGTCTAAATTATGATCTCTACTCAAATTGAACCAACGAGATGTTTGTTTAGAGATTAGAAAAAGTGATAAAAATACTTTTGAATAGTATGTTTTCATGAATTTTGTTCATATTTTCCGCTGCAAAGTAAAAGTTTCATCCTCTATTTAGAGGAGTTCAAAGTTTTCTGTTTAAAGTCAATTATGATATTGTTAATTTCTGACCAATTGATCATAACAATATTATAATTTTTATCAGAAAGTATTTTGTTTAGAATTGATTATGGTATAGTTATTTTTCTGACCAACATTGATGATAACGATACTATAATCCTATGAGCTTTATGCTTAAAGTTAAATCTTTGATATATTTTATATCAAAGTGATCATTCTTCAGAGAATGTAAAAAGTTCAAGAGATGCTCTTAAAGAAGAGAATTGTTTAGAAAAGGAATTGCTTCTGAAAGGAATAATAAATAAAAGTTTTCTGCTGCTATGATGATGTTTATTTTTTCAATTAAATGGGAACCAACGGGAAGATTTAATTGGGAGATAGTTGAAAAGTTTTGGTTAAGTTTTTCCCTGTGGGTATAAGCTACCACAAAGTTTAAAGTTCAGAAAAACTTCCGCTATTTCAAATCAAAGAAAAATTGCTTATTGGTATTATTTTACCATTTGAAATGTCAAAGTCTTGAGCATTAATTCGCTCTTATAACTAAGTCAAAGAAAAGTTAATTTTGGCATTTTCTTGCCATATGAAGTGTTGAAGTTGAGCATTAGTTTGCTATTACGTCTAAAGATAATGCTCAAAGATGAAAAGTTTTAAAGTTAATTATGATGTTGCCACTTTATGATCAAAGTTTGATGATTGCACCATTATGATTTTTATAATAGTCACGAGTTCTATTTCTGCCCAACGGTGATATAGAATTCAAAGTGCATGAATGTTGTGTGTTTTAACTTTGACCAACGTTAAATTTTAACATACAATTATTCCTAGTAGAGAGAAATTGATAAGAGTTGACTTCGATCAACACTACAGATAAAGTTTTTGAGTTTACTCAATTGCACAGTTGAGGTTAAGAAAGAAAAAGAGCTTGCATCAATTTTGACCCTTTGGTTAATACGGAAAAGAGATGCAAATGTTTCAAAAAAAGTTTTAGTTTTCTCTCACTAAAGCTTTTCTGATGGTGTAGTTTGTCAAATTTTCTGATTAAATTGGAACCAACGAGAATATTTAACCAGAAAATAAAGTATATGTGCATGTTTTGGTCATCGTGACTAAAATAAAGTTTTGTCATTGTAAAATAATATGTTGTCCTTCAATAGTAAAGTTTTTTGTTGAAATAAGTCAGACACATGTTCAATTTGACCAATGTTGAACTAAACATGTGTGTTGGCGAAAGTTTTCGGATTTATTTATGAAATTAATGTATTGGTCGTTAGTTCGTTACCAATGCATTTAAAGTTTATACCGCATATCGGAAAAGTTTTTGACACTTATGTCATTCATATCCTGCATGGCAGGCAAAGTTTTGTGGGATTCATGTGTGACTTGAGTAAACATAAAAGATGAGAAGTCTGGGGGAGCTTTTGTGCTATCCCAGCAATACTCATACATTTTTATAGTGTCATAATGGATAGAGACTTAGAAAGAGTCGAAGGACAAAAAGAAAGTTGAATACAATTCAAAAGTCAAGATTGCAAGCATGACTTGCAAAACTATAGCAATATGAAGAACTTTGATGAGTTCTTGAAAGTGTAACAGTGAAGAAATCTGATGAGCTCTTGAAAAGGAACAAGGAAATGGTACTCCCATTATTTTGCATGACTTGATCACGTAAATAAAGTTAAAGTTTAAATGATTTCTTGTTCATAAGTATTAAAATAGCTTCGAAATTACAGCTTCAAAGTTTGCGCCATATTTCGAGGGGGAGAAAGATAGAAAGATTAAAGATTTAGAAATCAAGTTAAATCCAGTTCCCCTCAAAGTCAGATGTGATGCATTGTATGCATTTAAAAGAATGATCTATTAAAGAAAGGTATGATCGAAAAGGGAGTATAATGGTCATAACATTGATACCCCAACCATAGAAATAAACAAAATTCCTGGAATTTTGTTTCACCTTGAATATAAAGAAAGATAGTAGAGCCTCAAAGCAACTAAAAGAAAAGAATGGTACTTAAAACATCATACGAGGCTTGTAAAGACTGAACCCAAATCAAAAGCTTAAAGATATTTGTCTCAATGATAGATGGGATAATCTGGGAGAGTAAAGAATGTCGAGAACTAAGGCTTGAAGAGAAGTAGGACTGCATGTTCACTCCAATGATTCAAGCACAACAATTGTCTCAACATATATTTTGGTGTTGTATGATCAACAAAAGTTGAGGTGACGACAGATGTTGATGTAGTTTAACACCCGTCGTTAACTCTTCAAAATAATAATAAAGTCAAAGAAATTCTTGCTACTCTGGACTCTGTGGTAATAATTGTTCCTTTGAAAGATCTACAACAACCCCAGAAAGAAAACAATATACCAAGTTGTCTATTATTAAAGGATAAGATAAAGAAGCATAAATGAAGGTGATTCCACCTCATTTGGAGAAGCTATTCATCTTTCATAGAAAATGTCATGAGATCTAGAAGTTCCAAACTTGTTTTGGAATAAAGAATAAGTTCCTAACGGAGCCAAGACAATAGGATGTAATTAGTCTACAAGCTTAAACGTGACTCCAGAGGGAATATGGAAAGTTGCTGAGCGCATCTTGTGGTAAAAGGCTTTATGCAAATAAAAGAATAAGTTATCATGAGACATTTTTACGGTCTCATGAAAGTATTCTTTTAGAATCAAAATGACTATGGCGGTGTACGGCTATATAAAATTACATTAGATGGATGTAAAAGTAATAATTTCACAACAGAGATTCGTGCGAGAAAACATATACATGACAAAACCAAATGTTTTTTTGTTGTGGAAAGAAAAGAACATTGGGATATCACCTGATGAAATGATACTTTCTGATTTATAGATTAAATCGAATCACAAATAGTGGTATATAAAGTTCTCTTAGAACAAAGAAAGGTTTTGGGTTTTTTAAGTAAAGGTCAAGATGAAAAATTGCTCATATGCAAAGTTGAAAGATGGGAAATTGTCACACCCTGAAATTTTCAATTTCAGGATGTGAATAGAGAGAATAATTAAATAGCAATTTTCTCATAATTTTAAAATTTTCCCCACATTTATTTTCTTTATAGGAAATATAGTATAGGAAAAATGCATTGTTTGTTTTTCGGAAATTAAATAAAAGGTTTAATGAGTGTTACATTCATGCCGATGCATCCTGGTGTTTTTGAGTGCAAAAATGTTTTAAAACACGTTTAGGTGCTGACCAAACCTTTCCGAGAATTTTCCAGATTTTTTCTGGAATTTATTCTCATTTTCCTTGAGCTTATTCTATTTATTAGAAGGCTCTAAAATCTTTTTCGTGAGCTCCAAATGTTTTATTTGGATTGTTCATGTCCCAATCTATCTCTAGGATTTTTCCTGGAATTTTTGGGATTTTTGGAGCATTTTCTATGCTTTAAATGAATTATCTAGCTTTTCCTAGATTTTTCTTTACACAGGAAATGTTTTCGAAAAAAATAAGAAATCCTATCCTACCGGGCCGAGCCCGTGGGCTCGACCCTGTCCGCCCCGGCCCAGTTGCCAGGCCCGCCCAGGGCCCATCCGGCCGCACGGCCAAAGGCCGAGGCCAACCCGGCCGGCGCCCCGCCGGACTCCCCCTCGGCATGCGTGCCCAGCACGCAAGGCCGCCACCTCCCGCGTCCTATAAAGGGCGGAGCCCGAGGTCCGCGCGCCCTTGCCTTCGCGCCGTGTCGCCTCGCCGTCGCGTGCCGCTGCTTGCCGAGCAGAGCTCCGCCGGCCGCCGCGCCAATTCGCAGCCGCCGTCGACCTTCCGTGCAAGCGAGCACCACCCGGAGCTTCGCGACGCCGAGACGCATCCGAGGAACCGCTGCCCGCCGCCGGAGCATCACCGTCGCTTGAACCCGCCGCCGGCCGCCGCTGTCTTCCGCCGCCGTCCGATTCCGCCCGCCTCCGCGTCTTCCTGTCGCCTGTGAGCTAATCCCCAGCGCCCCCTCTACCTCCTCCCTCCTCTACGCGGCTCGCCTGCGCCCCTAGCTGCCCAGAGTGCCGCCAGCCCCGCCGGCCAAGCTCCCTGTCCGCCGGAACGAAAGGAAGAAGAAGACCCAACCCGTTTTGCATCCAGCCCCCTTAAGTTTCGTGTAATCTTTAGATTGAATCTTGTGTCTTGCATCTTTTCCAGATGACCCCCTAGATAGATCCCACCTCTGCAAATAGATCCAACCCGACATCTTTTATAGATCTAACCCTAGGTTTAGATCTATTCGTGAGCACTGTTCATAGAGTCTTGTGAATCTTATCTAGTAACCCCTGGAATCTATAGTAATCACATAAAGGCCCCCTAATCTTGTTTTCTCCATAGTTTCCATGTTTTAGCTCTTTTTTATCCGTTCAAGTTGCGTTAGATTCATAATAATGTAAAGTACACGTTAGTGGTAAGTTTTCATCATGTTTGTTTTCTGAAAAAATATTTAATATTAATTTTGTTTAATGCTTATTAAACATGCTTTTTATAAATTAAAGCAATATAGACCTACGCACCGTTTTTTATAATCAATGTTAATTTGATGAATGATTATTTCACATGCTTTCGCAAATAAAATCTAATTAGATCTTTATCTCAGTTTTTCATAAATCAAATACTAATTTATTTAATATTTAATTAACTTTTCTAATTAAAAGTTGATTAGGCTTTTACACCGGTTTTATAAATAAAAGTTAATTTGATTAATGCCAATGTCATAATGTTTTTAATAATAATATGATCTACTCGAATCATAAAGTTACGATTAGATGATTCATATAGTTTAGCTTTTCTAAGTTAAATGTTTAATTGGTATAATTTATATATGAAACTTTATAAATAAAAATTGACTAGTTCTTTACTTCGGTCTTTGCAAATAAAAATATAATGCTGCATTAATTCCAACTTAGGGTATTTTCTTTATGAAATATCCTTTACATATCTTTTGCTAATTAAAATAAACCTAGCTCATAGTTTGTTCACTCACATATGCAAATCGATCGGTAGTCGTTTTTTTGCAAGCTCTGTCTCAGTGTGTCTCTGTTGTAGAGCTAATCTTCTTTCAAGCTCTAGATCTTTTGATCCTAGTTCATGCTCAAACCTAGTGTCTTTCATAAAGTTAACCAAGCCTTTCCTTTTCTCAGCACGGTCTATGTGCTTCAGTGATCCATAGAATCGAGCCTATCCTTTAGTGCGTTCTTTTAAAGTTTTTCTTTTGATTGGTGCATTGTTCTTAGTTGCTTGTTTGTTTGCTTTGTATGCTTGTGCCCGATGATCGATGCGAGTAGAGTGAACGTCGTTCGAGAGCAGTGAAGAGCTTGAAGGTGAAGACATTCTGAGCAACATCATTACTCTGGTTAAAGGCAAGTGTGTCCTTGTTCTTTGGTCCCAATAACTGTGTTTAATCACATTGCATATGCTTGCATTTAATTTGATGGGTCCTATTAAGGTTTACCCTAGTCTTTATTATCATTCCTTGTCAACCTGGGTTTATCTTTCTGTTAGGTAGCTCTGCTTAGCTGCTATACCTTGGGTTATTGTGGTTTTAATGAACATTAATGATGAACTTGTTATACTTTGATGCTATATATCTCTGGTTAATACAAGACCACAATGATTAATTGGAACATGGAGAACCACCCAGGACAACAGTGCAACCACAAGGACTAAATGGCTCTGGTCTTGGCTGAGTAATTAGGGAAGTCTTGTGTGGCCATTACTCGCATAGTAGCTTGGGTACGGAGGAATGCTTTTAAGGCTCTTCTATTCCCCGGATAGGTATTGGAACGGAAGTACTCTATGGCTGACCGTACGTGAATAGAAGTGTGGTACAGAAGATAGCCTCTATGGCATATGCTACTATGGACTAATACACATGGGAGGACTCTTTGTAAAGGCCTCGCAGCGTCCCTATGCAATCACACCTAGGTAGTGTGGTATTGTTCCTACTTTTGCACAGCATGGATGGGTCCAAAGTTCTTCTGAACTTTTACGCGACTTGTGGTGAAAGTGTACAACCTCTGCAGAGTGTAAAACTAATTGATTAGCTGTGCTCACGGTCAAGAGCGGCCTGGACCCTCACATGATAATTGAATTTGAAGATGGACTTAAATCGTTAGTATGGTTATATTAGCCATATGCTTATGGCAGGCGTATCTCTTATGTTAATGTGGGTTGGTATATACTTATATCATAATAATCAGGTGCTAATAAAATTTGACCACTAAAAGTGCTTAATGCAGTCAACCTGTCAGCCTTTCCTTGTCAAGCCTCTGCATTCATACTTTCCCCACACTTGCTGAGTACGACATGTGCTCACCCTTGCTATAAACAATGTTGCTCAGAAGGAGGAAGCTACTATGAAGTCGTTGTGAAGATGTTGCTGGTGCTAGGCTTACGCAACCCCCAGTCGACTGCTTGTGGAAGTTTGGTGCCTTTGTTTCCAGGATCTAAGCGTAATACTCTGATAATATCTCTTTTTCTTACGTGATATTGTTTCTGTTATTCAATTATGTCAACTATATGCATGAAACTTGATCCTGGCATGCATATAGGTTTGCACTTGGTTTTTCTTTGGAAAAACAGGTGTGACAGAAATATTTTCTCACATTCAATATGTAGATAATGTACTACTTGCTAGTAGTAATGGTCAATCTACTATTGGAGAAGAAGAAGGTTGTTATAACCTACAGTTTCGAAAAGAATAATCTCGTTGAAGATCCATTCACTCTAGATAGAAATGGAAATTCACTGAGATAAGAGAAAAAGGGGTATTAGGATTATCGCAAAAGGACATACTTAGAAAAGAATTCTAGAGAAATATAGTATGCATGCGAGTAAGTATACGCCTGTCTTATAGTCAAGGGTAATAGTTTTGGAATTTTAGTATTCCAGGAACCAATATGAGATCGATCATAAGGAAAAGTGGTTCCATGTGCCTCAACTGTTGGAAGCAGAACATCAGTGCTCAAAAGGAATTTACCCTGACATAGCTTAAGTATCCGTGATGTTTTGGCAGAAGTCCAGTCCAGCAATAGATCACTAGAATGGAGTTAAAAGAATGATTTTACAATCTTGCAAAGTATTGTAAGCCTCATGCTAAGTAATAAAGAAACTCGTACTCACATAAAGGTTGTGAGCGAAAAGTACTAAGTTTTGGTGAGATGTTTAGTGAAGCCCACAGTAGTAGTTAACACTCGCGCTTGGAGTTTTATTGTGGAAAAGCTCCAAAGACAAACAATTGTAACATTATGGGTTATGTATATCCAAAGTTTAGCATGATATGAGGCTACAAGACAGGCTAAATGGTTGAAGAAACCTTTACCCGGATTGATAATGGTAGTCAACAGCATTATACCATTCAAAAGTTTTCACTCCTAAGGCAACAAGTCAAGTGTGCTGCCAAACACATAGATGGGTAGTTATATGTTGCAAAGGAGAAAATCCAGAATCACATGATAACATTGAGTGCAAAAGCACCAAGAAATTGCATGCGGACCCACTTAACAAAGGCCGACCACCCAAGTCGACATGAGTTTTATGGGAGGCCTATGATTTCTGGATAACAAAGGGCCCAAGTAAAAGTTAAGATCTTATTTCACTACAGAAAGGTACATTGTGGCTATTTAATCTTACAGTAACTGATACTTGTTATGATGAGGCACGCCCTATGTACTGATCTGCACTGAGATAAGGATCAAAAGCAAAGCAAACAAAGAGTTAAGTTAAAGTTGAAAAGTTAAAAGTATAAGGTGAGATCAAGGGGGAGAATATTAGTATTGATCTCATCTGACTTGATCCAATAACCAAGTCAACCCCTTGATTACTCCCTGATCGGGGGAGTCAAACCCTACTGGGTTGTGGGCCCCTATCGTGCCGGCACTATTTATGGGAGGTGGGGGCCGTAGTGGCACGTACACCGAAACAGATAAGCCCCACTCGCCCACATCTGCCACCCTACCGATCTGGGGGAGCCGTGCAGCGACGGGAAGCCCGCTGCCCGGCAACCGTCGCCGCCGTCACTGCGCATCCCCGATGGTCACCACTGCACGGCACTGCTCTGCTGTAACACCCTGAAATTCTTGAATTTCAGGATGTTATAACGAAGAATAATTAAACAACAATTTCTCATAATTTTAAAATTAGCTCAACATTTATCTTCTTTACAAAAAAATTGGTATAGGAAAATCAATTGGTTGCTTTTTTTAATTTAAATAAAATGATTTTTTTGTGATGCATTCATATTCTTTTGCATGGTTTTTGGTTGATGTGTGTGGTTTTCAAAATCATTTAAAGAGATCAAACCCAAATCTCTATCTCTCTCTCTCCCTCTTTCTTTCTCCTTAGCCCAACCCAACCGGCCCACCTTTCCCCTCTCTCTGAACCGCTGCAAGCCACCGACCCGCTTCTCTTGCTCGGCCTGTTTCCTCTCCGCGGTCCAGCGGCAGCCCATCTCCCTCTCCCCTCTCTCCCAGCCGCTGACGGTGTGGCCCCACCTGTGTCTCCCACCCTGGCCGACTGTACGCACTCCCGCACGCCCCGTGCAACCGTGTGTCGTCCGCCCAGCTCTTGTGCCCGCGTGTCCCTGGTTGCCTACCGCACGCCGCACGCCTCAGCTGGTTCCGCACCCGCACCTGGCCGTGCCCACTCGCCTCTTGCGTGTGAGCTGTGAAACGAACCAGATTTCCAAAACTGGAAACCCGATCCTCTGCACCTCTGTGATAGTCCCAGGAAGCGGCTATCACGTGCAAACCCTGTCTCAAGTGGCACAAATCCATACAACATAGAAGAAATAGAGGATTTATTACATAAGTTTCATTATAACATCAGAGTACAACATTTCGGCATAAGCCGGGTACAAGTCCAATGGGACTAAACAAGAAAGGTAAAACATCTACGCAGCGGATCTATCGAAGCGAAGCGTTTCCAGCTCCACAGGCAAACTTGAGTGTAGGACCAGCTCTAGTCTTCCCATCCTTCATCGTCAATGTCGTAGTCGATCACCAAGTCTGAAAGCATCGCCATCTACCCGATAAGCGGGTAGGTCATGTCAGCTTCCCAACAAAGAGCAAAAGCGGTGGATGAATTCTAGTATGCATGAATAAGCCTATATATGGCTGTAGAAGGTTTATTCATGCAGCGGTAGCAACATCAAGGTAAGCGGTTATGCAAAGAGGTCACCATCTCCGAGGAGATCCACACCTCCGAGGCCAACGCCTCCGGGGTCAACGCCCCAACCAAGAAGAGAACACCAACACACTGGATCTCAACCGAGTTACAGCATCCCACTCTCATCTGCGATGTGAGGTCACCAACTCCTACCCCACATCTCAACGGCACCAAGCCGGGCTCACACACTCGGGGGAGAGAAGCAGCACAAGAAAAGACTAGCCAGAGTAACAGACCCGTGGGCTGTCCATACCAGTGGACACAGACTATAGCTATAGGTTTAACACTCTGCAGAGGTTGTACAACTGGACCCGCCGGATAGGGCAGAAACGGTGGCCGCCGTTCCACATCCCTACCTAACGACCGGAGACCTAGCAGTGGGTGGTACTCTCCTGCCTCTCCGAGCCTGACTCGTCTTGAACTGGGGCGCGAAACTTGCCAGCAGGGCCTCGGAGCTGTGAAACCATCCCTGGAGGAGTCGGGGCGACGTCTACTCGGGGGATATAACCCGTCCCCCTCACACGACCACACCGGTCCGCCTACAAGCTGAGTGCCCACCACCAACTAGTTCTTGGACCGAACCCCGCCCATACGTGAGCGAACGGTTTGTACGAAAATAGCCCAAAGATCATTGTTAAACTGTCGATCGGTCCTTAATTGCAAGAGCGAGCACTCACCAACTCCCACCGTCCGACACGCCGCTAGGGCAGGAGGCCAGGTCGCATCTCCCCTAGACAGGCGTTCACAAGTAACCAAAGTGGCTCACTCCCGCGGTAACACGTCAAGGTAACACACTCACCCAAAACACACGCTAGAATACCGAGATATCCCAATCTCGGTCCAAACCAGAGATCCATCCATATCACGGAACAGGTAAACTGTATGGATAGTAAATATCGGGGACTAGCTAGGGGTCTGTAGCTAGTTCCAAAAGTAGGAAGTTCAAGGATCAGGGTATATCAAATACAAGGCATGGCTAAAAGATTGTCTATGCATTTCAATCATCCAAAGCATCATAAATAAAGCACTTGCAACTAAATAGCATGCATGGGATCTACATGGTCGGGAGTGACATGACACCTGCGCGGTAGTCGTCGTAGAGTAGTAGAGGTTGGGCCCTTCCTTCGGGTCAAAGGTCTTTCCAAACGTCACAGCTCGGGTCGTCGTCGCAGCTCGGGTCTTCAAACATGATTACAAGCCTACACGAGATGCGACGTGGAAATAAATAACGACAATCATCTAGGCAATAACTCCAAATAACATCAATTTAGAAGAACCAAAATAAATCCAATCTAGTTACAAATAGCACTAATTAACTTTAGGAAATCAAAGTAATTAGTTTTATATCAAAATAGTTTTAAGCTACTAGCTTTATATTCTAGAACACAAGTTAGAGAGAAGGGTTAGTTCAAGGTTGGGTGGTCGATCAAAGGCTAAGGGCCTTGGTGATTGCGCCTGCAAGGTATTAGCACAACTGATAGGTGCAACGAAGCGAAAGCTCAGAGGATGAGGAGAGAGGAGTAAGGCGAAACGAGTTAGGCAAAGCATTATCAGAACAAAGTGTGCGGTGGCAGCACAGAGAGAAGGAAAGGATCAAATTGAGGTCGATAAAAGGATGGAGATGCGGTAAGGTGTGCTCAGGGGTATGGTGGAGCAAGCGCTAGCAATACGACGATATCCACGGCATAGTAGCTAGGTTGCAACGCGGGGTTGCCGTGCTTTGAAGCAGAGGCCTCTGCTCAAGGCACGACCGTCCATCACGTGCGGCCTTCCGAGTTACTAACACTGGGTACGTCACGTGCTACACGGCTCGATTCAAGGCAGAGAGAGAGCGGGTATGCGGGTTGCGGCACAAGGCGGTGGAAGCGGTGCAAGCAAGGAAAGCAATGCGGACGCATCTTGGGGAAGTTATCCCTGTCCGTGGTAAGCCAGTGGCTAGTTGCGGGGCTCCGGCGTCCCAGACCCACAATAGCGCAGTGGCGGGCAGCGGCCACGAATTCTACACCAAGAACGCGGACCAAAAAGGGCTTGGTTCAAGGGAAAGAGCAGAAGAGGATAGGGTAGCAGCGAGCATCTCGGAATTATGAAACCAACGCAAGTGGTTTCATAATTTTTGGAGCTCCGGATAATTAGTTATGAATTTTCAAAGATTAAAGGTTTTATAAATTAATTTCCAAAATCATTTATAAAACAGAAAAGGATTTTTAATTTTGAAAATAGGCGATGACGTCAGCATGACGTCATCGTGACGTCAGCGTCACAACTGGTGGGCCGTTAGTGGGCCAAAAGTGTTAGTAGCCCATTGGGTCGGCCCAATTCGGCCCAAGGTTTCAAAAGTCTAGAAAAGGTTCTTGAACAAAGCTTGGATCGGCCTGGTTAAGCCTCGGGCTCAAATAGCTTGAATGGACTAAGGCCCAAGCTAAGTCCGCCTGGGATTTCATTCGCAGAAGTTCGGTCCTGCCCCCTGGACTTTGCTGGGGTTCACGAGCGCCCTTGACGCGGCAGTGCGCCGTCGGCACGATCTGGCGCAGTGCTCCGGCTCCGGCGAGCGGCGGCGCACGGCGAGCGGTGGCCAGGTCATGATCGATAAGCACGCGCGGCCAAGGTCCAAACCCTGGTCCTTTATAGCCGGCGCATGGCACGATGACACCGCAGGGCAGAGCAAGGCGGCGCGCGACGAGGTGCGGCAGAGCGATGGTGCGCGCGGGGAAAGATCTCCCGGACGCGGCTTGGCTGGGTTACGGCGCGGAGCGGCGAGGTGCGCGATGGCGAGGCGGAGACGTGCAGCACGGCGGCAACGAAGGCACGACGCAAGGCTCCAGAGCGGCGCGGCGTGGCGTAAAGCAGAGTGGCAGGGCAGCGCGGCGCGACATGAAGACGATGCAGCAGCGCGGCGGCGAGAGCGGCGGTGTAGCGCCTGCAGGGAAGCGCTACACGAGGACCGATTTGCGGCAGCGGTGCAAAAAAGGGTATGTCATGGTTCAGGTGCAAAGCAGCGAACAGGTCATGGACATGCTGAGACAAAGCGCATCGGCAGCGAGCTCGGGCTTCGCTCGGCGGTTCGGCGTGTGCGGACGGCAGCGGTGGGTGACAGCGGCACCTGCATGAGCCATGGCTCGAAGGCCAGCACACAGACCACGCGCAGCACGGCGACGGCGATGGCGCGACGCAGGGCTACACAGCGGCGTATGCGCGGGAAAAACAGGAGCAGACGCGGCACGAAGGCCGGCGTCACAGGCAGGCAAACCAGGGGCAGATAGAGATGGCGAGGGGACGTGTTGCTCACCGGCGGGCTTGACTGAAAGCAAGGCGAGGCAGGAAGAGGTCAAGGCCGTGGCGGCTTGGCGCGGTGCAGGCAGGCCGGTGGTCGTGGTTCGGCTTGCGGCGGCGTCGTCGTTCCCAGGGTTGAGGATGCAGCGGCGACGTTGCAGAGCGTCCAGGCAGCGAGGACGCGTAGCGCCCGGCGGTGCTTCAACGGCAGCGACGACGTGACGAAGGCGTTCCCGGCGCGGTGTAGGTGTCCGACTTCGCGTTGCTTGAGCTCGTCCTGTACGGCGGCTTCCTGGCTCGGTGGCGCGGCGAGCGCTGAGTACAGGGCCGGTTGTTGCTAGGTCGATGGAGGAAGTCAGGGGAGGTGGCCGTGTAGCTGCTAGCTACTGCTTGCTGCTTGGATTTTGCTCCTGGTGATGGCTCGCTCGGTTTGCAGACAAAAGGAAAAGGGCAAGGGCTTGCAGCTACAAGGAATTGAAGTAGCCGGGAAGGGGTAAAAGAGGTTGTTGCTGCTTTGCTGTAGATCGATTGGGAGCAGAGAGCAACGAAATTGCTGCTGCCTAGCTACTTGCGACAGGGGAAAAGAGCAGAGGGAGATCGAGTGGTGGCAGCAAGGAAGAAAGAGAGAGGTGGCCATGGCTTTCGAATTGGGGAAAAGAAGCTGCAGCTTTGCTTCCTGGATTGGCGAAGAGAGGAGAGGTGGTGCTGCTCGGTGGAGAAGGAAAGGATTTGCAAGCATCGGCATGCAAATTGGGAACTCGTGGTTGCTAATTTGGAGAAAGAGCAGGGGAAAAAGAATGAGATGGTGGCTTGCTTCGAGTGGAAGAAAGAAAAGGGAGAAGTAGCAGGCGGCGGCCGCAGGGAAGGGAGAGAGGAGTGGAGAGGAGAGGGGTGAGGTATTTAAGAGAAAGAAGTTAAGGTTAGATAGAGGGATTTTTAGATGGGCTTAAGCTTCGTGCCCAGACAAATTAATTCCGCAACAATTTATTTTGTAGAATTAGAACAAATGAATTTTGACTATTTTTTCCGGGAACGAATTAAGTAGCAAACTATTAATTCGAGAAGCCGGAAAATATTGTCACAATTCAAAATGAGCTCCGGGAATATAATCCAAATGAATTAGCCTATTTTCCAAGATCGAACCAATTACAAAAGATTAATTCGAAAAATCGGAAAATATTATATAATTCACTTAGTAAATTCCAGAGCACTTCGGAAGAATCGGAAAAAGGTTGTGAGCTTAGAGATTAGCAGATCAAGACGAGAAAGATGTTAGTAGATCAAGCCGAGCTAATTGGCTAGTGGTAGCTCGGGTGCAAAGTTAGAGTTAGTCACACAAAGTTAACATTTATAAATAGTTCGAATTTGAATAAAGTTCAAATTCAAACTCCACACAAGTTTAAACTCCAAATTAAAATCCAAAAAGAACCAACTCAATTATTTAAACCATAATTTGAAAATAATTAATACTTGGTTTTAATTTATATGGAATTTGAGGTGAGAGGCTAGCAAATTAGGATCAAATTTGGTAGCACACATGTTCACACAAAAAGTTTTAAATTTTAGCGAAATTTTACATATGGGAAACATTCAAATTTCTGGGATGTTACAAGCTGCCCATCCCCCCCCTTTCCCCTTCCTCATCTCTAGAAACGGCTACCCGCCATGGCATCAATGGCCGGCCGTTACTTGCTTTCAATCCCCACCGGAACAGCTTCCGTTTCTCTTCCAGCACCAATAAAGCTGAAGCATCGAGCACCTCCACACCTCTTGCTGTTCCCCACAACCCTGGCCTGCTGACACAGCACAAGTGTTGACGGTATAAAAACGCATCAAGATTCACCGTCCCTCACGGATCATCATAGCACTTTTCCCTCGGAGTATGACCAAGGTTATCGAACCGTGGATCGGAAGCAAACCGCTAAGGTTCTCTACCTTATCTAGTCAATCTAACCTAACATGAAGCATTGATTGCATAAAAGAGGTAAACCTAAAGAGATATTCACGAAGTGTATAGGTTGATCACACCCAAGAACATCGGCTTAGATAAAGCTCCTCCGAAGGGGTAACTAGGCCCAGCGGCTTCTAGTTGAAGCTCCGGCAAACGAGCAACGAATCGAACGTCTCATCTACTAGCATCCTTAAACTCCTACCTCCTGCCTACCTCCCGAAGACATCCGCTCTTTCGGGGGTAATCATCCTGTCATGATGCACCCATAACGAAGCGGGGAATCTAGGGGCACGCTCAAACATGAACGTGTCAACAAACTATGAAGGGTCGACATGCTAAACCTAATCGCCACGATTACATAGAGCATGCTATATAGCCTAACCAATGCATTAGACTAGGGATCAAATCACATTCACAATAAGTAAAAAGCATAAACGGAGACATGAAATCGCTAATAGATCGGAAAACACGATGAACATTGCTCACATAATAATAGATGTGTTTGGATCATCACCACCGAGTACATATCATTGATGACCTCAACTGACTCCGGAACTCCACCATGGCACAACCACGTAGGGCGGCCATGGCGGCTAGGGTTGGCCTGGGCCATCTCCTAGACAACTTCGAGGACTCGCGGCTGTCGTCGTCTCACTCCGGTGCTTGCTTCTAGGTTTCGCCGAATTCTGGTGGATGGATGAGGCGGCCGTCAGAGGCAGGGGATATAAATGAGCCGAGGAGCATGTAGGTCAAAGGGCGTCGCGAACCGGGCCGAAAATGGGCCAGGCCGGTCGGCATGGGCCGGCCGGCCTAGGGCCTTTCTGGCCCGGTTCGGGCTCGTCTTTCGCCACGGCGCTTCTCGCGCTTTCTTGAATATTTGTCGAACTCCATGTGGGTCCTTGACGTCGTTTTCCCCGCGGTTTGGATAAGTGTACTTGGCGCACGAACTCCCGCATCTTCTGTTTAGGTCCTCGGAGTTTCACAGCTTCATACTTCGGTCCTCGGGTCATTTGGAGTCATGTTCACTTCGTGTCTTGACTTGTGCCGGGCTTCGTGATCTTCTCATAAAGTGCTCGATGAACTCTACCCAGAAGTCCTCATTTAGGCACTTAAATCCCGCGTAAACAACATACTCCAAAAACCACATGCAAGTGTGAACTTGTTGCATCATTAGTATGCCTATTGGCGGGTTAGTTATAATTCAAAGCTCAAACCAAAGTGTAACAAGTGCTCTTGGTGGACGGAAATCGACCGCCAACAGACCCCCATGGTTAAACCTTGCTCGTCCTCGAGTAAGCCTTCAATGGATATCAGTATTGCCCTTCAATGTTCATGCCCTGCACTTGTTCATCCATGAGAAAACATAATGCTCTCCAAGTTTATATTTGTTAAAGTTTCATAATGTAACTAGCTTTCATATCTATGGAGGGTAGATATTATTTAAGCTCTTCCCACAAGTAATTAATCATGCTCTCATTTTAAACAAATCTAAGAAATTTTGAAAATAAAGAGCAGGATGAAGAAAAATTGCTTTACCAAGATCAATAATTCTAACCTCCTTGCATCTTGCTCATGAACTCTCATCTCATCAAGTCTCTCAAGCCTGTTTGTTCTACTCCTTTCCCCTCTCAAAATATATAAGTGGAAGGCTTTATATGGAGCTTTTGGGAAAAGTTTAGTCCTACCAAGGTATTATAATCGAGATATTATCAAAACAAGATAAGCTTCTCATGGTCTTACTGAGACTCGTCAAAAAGGTCATTGGAAAAATAATGTTCTCAAGGAGGGGGGAGAAATGAACACACACTTTTAGATAGGTGGACATGTGCAAATGGCAAAGAGTGATCTCGAGGCACAAACAAAGTCCTCGTTATCGGATTGCACATGGTTGGAAAAATGAGTATGGGTCTTGATCTTGAAATCCTTTTTGAAATCTCCAAATGTAGCTAGAGAACCGGGGAACTTTATTTTTTTTCTTTTTTTTCTTTTCTTGCTTTTCTCAACATACTTTTTCTCTTTATTATTTTTCTTTCATCACTTTTCTCTTTTTTTACTCCCCTTGAACTCTAGACTACACTAGTACTTCCTTGGCAACCCCCCCATGCTTAGACGTTGCTCGTCCTCGAGCAAAGAGGTGATGATTGTGCCAAGACAAGTGCTGAAATTCTTATATTTTCTTGAAGAGAGATACTTGAAGCCATACTTGAAGCCTTCTACGGATCCTTTCACGGAGGTCTCCCAAAATCTTACTCCACTTGACGGCACCTTCCTTGTAATCTTCTTCGAAATGTTCATCCATACTCAAAGTTTTGGGTTGTGGTCAAGGAGGTATACACAAAAAGATATTTTGGGTTTGTGGTGGATATCCGGCGAAGTTTGCGAAATTCCCAATGTGCAAATTCACAATGCACGGATAGAAAATGCTAGCATAAAGATAGATACGCAAAAACGGAATGACCAGCTTCTTAGTCTCGAACCAGAGAAATCAAGCCTTGAATCAATGCACTAAAAAGCAAATCTTGTAAACTAAGGTTTTTGCACTCAATTGAATATAAGGCTTTGGATAGGTAGAGCAAAATGCAAGTGGTATTAAAGACAATGTTAGCATATCTTTTAAGAACAAAAATAAATGATCTTTGATTCATTCAAAAATGAGAGCAACGAAAAATACCATGGGTCTCAAGTTATCATAACCTCCACAAAAGATTAGACTAGCATTAATTTAAATTTCAGATCATACTAAAGAGAGCACTAGCTTAATCATATACAAACCAAGCACAAGAATGAGCAAGGTGGCAACGATCATCATTTATCCATAAGTAAGAGCATACAAGATATCATCATGGTGAGCACAAGGTAACAGTGATTATTATTGAAAACAAAAACAAACCTAGGTTGTACTCATAGTAGCCATATTATTCTATAGAGAGATATACAAAGGTTGCATCTAAGGTTGTGGAAGGCATATACATGAACAGACATATAGAAAGACAAGGACAAAAAGAGGGTTGAGGAGTTGTTACCGTCCTTTGATGCTTGAAGTGTAGCGCGGCCTCCCCCATGCTTAAGCATTGTGCTTAACATGGAAGAATAAAATTAGCATGCTGTGGCAACCGTGATAGTTGTACTCCACGCGGTCTTCTCATGTCCACCAAGTCCTCCCCATGCTTAGCATGTTGCTAGGCATGGAAGATGATGAACCATCTTGTAATTATTGAAGCCCTACCACCATATGTGGAGATCATCATCGTACTCTTCACTTTTGTTGCCTTGATCGTCCTTCAACGTCCAACCTTTGTCACAAGCCTTAGTCCAATTGTTTCTCAACTCGTCTTCACCTCCTTCCATGTTGTCCTTTATCGCTGCTTCAACTTCCACAGATTTTTCTTAAACTTCCAGAACGGAACATGTACTGAACCATTGCTCCATTGCGAAGTCCATGAAATTATCTTTCCAACGAGTGGTCATTCACCCTAATCGGACTCCGAACAAGAGAGTTACGCCCTTTTTAGTTTTTACTCCATCAATGCAAACTGTCCCGGGCTGATTTCAGAACGTGTGACACCCAATGATTTGGTTGTAACTCCTTGCACGGGTCTCCTAAAATGTTAAATCTTGATGCGTTGGAAAGAAGACTTAGTGGAGATCCTGAATATCCAAATTTTCTCTTTTGTACATCTCTGATCATGTGCCTAATCTTGATGAAGATAGCGGTGTTTCTTTCGGGATTTTGGAGGTGTTGACGATCTTATTTTCATCTTTTATTACAAACTCATGGGAGTGATTTTTCATGCTTGCAAAACAACTCTAAAGTACAAAGTACCCCCGAGGTGACGGTCGGGAATACTCACTCTATACTAGAAACCAAAGACATCCCCTAAGATCTTAACTTGTGGCATAGTTAATCTAGTGAAAGAAAAATTACGAACCTAATGGGTGTACGTGTGTGCAAGCGTGAATGCAATGAGTTAGAAGCATGAAAGGTTGAGAATAAACTTTATAGAGATTACACAAAGTTTTAAACACCATGTTTACAACAATGTTGCCAAAATCCTCGGATCAAACACCATGTTAAAGCCAAAGAATTCAAGCGCTCCAAAAAGTTTTAGAAAACCAAACATGCTTAACATAACGAAAGTGGTCATTAAAGAAATGCAAAATGCAAAAGGTTAGTGAAAACAAATGTTGGTAGGGTTTGAAAAAGACTGTCGATGTGGTGTACAAAAAGCAAAGGACAAAGCTTGATCTCACACTTCATACGAAGTAAGCATTGTCAACAAGGTAATCACACATTGAAAAGAATTAATCAACCAAACTAACAAGGTTTAAGGGTAGGTTATGGGTATCTTATATTTTGGCTCAAACAAGAATTTTGAAGAGAGGGAGTCAAGTATAGAAATTCTATCTAAGGTGGTGCTAAGAGTCTTTTTATGAATAACAAACCTATGGTTTTGGGAAGGCTAAAGGATAGAAGAAGTTTTCCTAAGGCTTTTATAGGGAGGCTAGTTAAAGTTTTTAGTTAGAACAAGGGATCGAGGTTGGCTTGGCCAACCGAAATTGTGCAAGCCAATTGACACAAGTCAACCCTACCCTTGTTGGCTACGAGTTTTTGGTGGGGGCTATAGGAAGGCTTAGGTTGGTTGGACAAAAAGTTAGATCAACACAAAACATGCAATGCAATATGACATGGATGAATGACATGATATGGTGGTTGTCTAAAACAAAAGCAAGAGTTAGCCTAAATTAACTAACCACAAGTTTAGAGTCAAAGGATGGTGCCAACTTCATATTACTCTCTAAAAAGACACAAAAGAAAAGGACTCCAAACACTAATAGGCACACTAAAGGGTCTACAAGTTTTCCAAGATCAAGAACAAAGTGCTCTCTCAATAGCAATTAAAATAAACAACAAGTGTTGTGGTATTTATTAGAGCAATGGTACAATGTTATTTGATGGTTCAGTTTAAGATCACAATGTAGACGGTCATAATATTTATATATAAATATAAACAAAAGAAAACGGGTTGCCTCCCGCAAAGCACTTCATTTAAAGTCATAGAGCTCGACTTTCTTACGTACCTCCTCGTGGTCGAGAAAGCCATGGTCCTTCATGTAAGATTTGAAGATGTCCATGCAGATTTGATCCACTCTCCATGCTTGACGTGATCATTTTACTTGATGAGAGGCTTGCCCGATCGTCTCTTGCATCATCATCCCCTCCTTCTCCTTTGCTCTTCGCTGCTGCCTCTCCTTTCACGAATTTTCCTCTCTGTCCAGATCATACCATGTAGCAAACAACTTCTCCAATGCGTGGTGTATGAAATTGTCTTTCCATCAAGTGTTTATTCACCCTCAACGGACTCCGAACGAGTGAGTTATGCCCGTTTTACTCCAACACTGTAATCTGTCCAAATCAGATTTCAGACTGCGCAACGCCTAAGGTTTTTGCCATATCTCCTTGTACGGGTGTTCAAATTCGTCGATCTTAGAGCCATTGGAATCGGCACTTGATGGAGCTTCTGATTTTCAACTTTTTCCTTCTTCTACATATCTGATCAGGAGCTCAAAATTGATGAAAACAGCAACGCCCGTACTCGAGATTCGGGGAAGGCGATGCACGAGCTTGCAATTCCTTTGGGGCATGGCTTCTCTCCTCTTTATTAAGGTTTAATGACCTGCATGGTTAGTGAAACTCGGGTTTTCTCCCGACACACGCTCTTTTAAGGTCACGAGTTTGACGAAGCACGAAGCAAGTCCAAGATTTGCAAGACGTAAGGCAAACAAATGCATATATAACCACAATTTAAATTGGATGAACAAAATGTGATTAAAGTTAGCATAAGTTTCTTGCTCAGTGCTAAAGCTCTCATTAGGCATGGGTTCATTAGGCAAGTAAACAAAGTTTAAGCACATCATAGCCTCTTTATCATACTCAAGAAAATTCTAGCCTATCAACATGATCATCAAAGGTGCGAGGCATAGAATCAAAACATACTATTGGATATGAACACGAAAATATCAAAGGAATATTATCATAACCAAAAGTATCTTGAGAGTTTGATGTGTACCTTAGCCTTCGAGCTTTTCATCATGAGTGGTCCTCTGGAGTTGAGAACGAACAATCCTTGATGATCGGAGGTGGCTCGCGTAGACTTTTTCTCAATTCCTTCCTTCGTACCACATGTCGTCAAGGTTGCTTTGTGTAGGATCACTCCACTTCACTTGTTTGAGGGGCTTCACATATGTCTTAAACGTCTTCATGTAGCTCCATGATCCTTCGTGTGAGAACCCAAAGCATCCGCGCCATTGGATGTCATCTTTTATGTGTAATCCTTCATGGTCTCCTTCAAACATCTCCTTGCGTCGGATGTTGCCAACTTGTGCTTTCATTTGCCAATGCTCCAGGGGTCTTTGTTTTGTTCCAAGCCTCTGAATTTCTTCATGTGTGGTCTAATGGAAGCATCCCCCAACCTCCTCTTCGTTGTTGTCGTCGTCATCTCCACTCTCTCGTTCACGTGCTCTTTTGTAGGGTGTGGGCTCGATAGCGGATGATGGGCCAGCACTAAAGAGCGAATCTTAATGTTGTTGGGAGTGAACTTCATGTTGGAGTGCGGATGTAGAGAACTCCTTGAACATTTTGTGTCTAGCTTTTCACCTGCTTTCAAGGACACAAACAAGAAAACAAGCGTATATGCAATAATAAAAATTAGGGTTAGTCAAATAGAAAGGTAGATCACCCTAGGGTTCGAGTTGTCGATCCCCGGCAACGGCGCCAGAAAAAGGGCTTGTTGACAGTCTAAAACACGTCAAGATTCACCGTCCCTCACGGATCATCGTAGCATTTTTTCCCTCGGAGTATGACCAAGGTTATCGAACTGTGGATCGGAAGCAAACCGCTAAGGTTCTCTACCTTATCTAGTCAATCTAACCTAACATGAAGCATTGATTGCATCAAAGAGGTAAACCTAAAGAGATATTCATGAAGTGTATAGGTTGATCACACCCAAGAACATCGGCTTAGATAAAGCTCCTCTGAAGGGGTAACTAGGCCCAGCGCCTTCTAGTTGAAGCTCCGACAAACGAACAACGAATAGAACGTCTCATCTACTAGCATCCTTAAACTCCTACCTCCTGCCTACCTCCCGAAGACATCCGCTCTTTCAGGGGTAATCATCCTGTCATGATGCACCCTTAATGAAGCGGGGAATCTAGGGGCACGCTCAAATATGAACGTGTCTACAAACTGTGAAGGGTCGACATGCTAAACCTAATCACCACGATTACATAGAGTATGCTATATAGCCTAACAAATGCATTAGACTAGGGATCAAATCACATTCACAATAAGTAAAAAGCATAAACAGAGACATGGAATCGCTAATAGTTCGGAAAACACGATGAACATTGTTCACATAATAATAGATGCGTTTGGATCATCACCACCGAGTACATACCATTGATGACCTCAATTAGCTCTGGAACTCCACCATGGCACAACCACGCAGGGCGGCCATGGCGGCTAGGGTTGGCCTAGGCCATCTCCTAGACAACTTCGAGGACTCGCGGCTGTCGTCGTCTCCCTTCGGTGCTTGCTTCTAGGTTTCGCCGAATTCTGGTGGATGGATGAGGCGACCGTCGGAGGCAGGGGATATAAATGAGCTGAGGAGTGTGTAGGTCAAAGGGCGTCGCGAACCGGGCCAAAAATGGGACAGGCCGGTCGGCATGGGCGGGCCGGCCTAGGGCCTTTCTGGCCCGGTTCGGGCCCGTCTTTCGCCACGACGCTTCTCGCGCTTTCTTGAATATTTGTCGAACTCCATGTGGGTCCTTGATGTCGTTTTCCCCGCGGTTTGGATAAGTGTACTTGGCGCACGAACTCCCGCATCTTCTGTTTAGGTCCTCGGAGTTTCACAGCTTCATGCTTCGGTCCTCGGGTCATTTGGAGTCATGTTCACTTCGTGTCTTGACTTGTGCCGGGTTTCTTGATCTTCTCATAAAGTGCTCGATGAACTCTACCCAGAAGTCCTCATTTAGGTGCTTAAATCCTGCGTAAACAACATACTCCAAAAACCACATGCAAGTGTGAACTTGTTACATCATTAGTATGCCTAGTGGCGGGTTAGTTATAATCAAAGCTCAAACCAAAGTGTAACAAGTGCTCTTGGTGGACGGAAATCGACCGCCAACAACAACCTCTTTAAACGCTCACCAAACAGAGTACCACCGGCCTTTGTCGCCTTCACCGGCCAGGAGCCATCCCAGAGCAGTCCAGGATACCCACAAGGACCCCGACACCGAGCCGCACGCTCACCGCCTGACGCTGTCTGCATCCCGTTGCCGGAGCTGCGTCGTCCTCTAGGACCAGTGCGTGTCATCGAACCAAAGCACCACCGCCGCCCGCCCAATCCACTGCATACATGCGTCATCGCAACAAACTAGCGCCACCACAAGAACCTCGACGTCGAGTTGTATCTGTTTCGCCCATTCCAGTCGCTGGAGAACTGTCGGAGCACCACCGTCCAGTGGAACCCGAGCCGACCTTCTTCGCCATCCGCTGTCCACCGTCTCTGATAAATCCGGCAGCTTCCGTCTCTCCCTGACACATGTGAGCACTCCCACATAATCCCCTCGACCTTCCCTCTATCTCCCCCTTCTCGGTCGTGCCTTTCCTCGCTCGGAGTAGTGTCGATTTTGGCCGGCCATGGGCCTCTGTCCGCCGGACATGGTGTTCACGAACAAGCCGTCATCCACTCTGTATAGATAAGGTTCTTTTGCCTTTCGGTCCTCAGGAAATCAACAACCCAAAACTCTATAGCTTGTGTCTTGTAACTTTTGTTCATAACCCCCTACATAGATTCCACCTTTACACCTAAAGCCCACCTCGCTCTTTTTTCCTGCTAGCCCCTGTCTTTTACTCTTTTAGCGAGCACTATTTTCTGTGTCTCGTGAATCTTTTCTGCCAGCCCCTGAGATCCTTAGTTAACCACGTTTAGGTCCCTGCAGCCTTGTTTAGTGCCTAGTTTATACGTTTTAGCTCCGTTTAGTGTCGTTCTTGTTGCGTTAGTTCCGTCCCATGATAAAATGCATGCTAGACATGATGTTCAACATAAAATGTGTTTTGAGACTTTATCCTAAATTAATTTGATTAATGCCTATTGAAATGTCTTTTCCTAATAATATTTGATTAGGGCCTATATAACCGTTTTCATAGATAATGTTAAACTGACTAATCTTATTTAATGGTTTTTTAGTAAAATGTACTTAGAGCTACACTTCAGCTTTTCGTAATATAAATGTTAAATTGATTAATACTTATGTAATTTGTTTCCTAAATAAAAGCTACATAGGCCATATCATGAGTTTTCATAATTAAATATTAATTTGACTAAGATGAATATAATGTGTTTTGAATTATAATTTGATTAGTTCAACTCGAAACATAAAGTTATATGCTTAGTTGCTTTTACATGCTTCTTTTGAAATCAAATGCTTAACTTGAATAAATTGCACTTAAAGAATTACAAATAAAATTGGCTTAAGTTTAATATTGTCCTTTTATATATGAATATAACTTGCTTAATTCTAAATAGGGTATTGTTCTTAGTGTTCCTGCGCCTTCGGGAGCCTAAAACCAAGCCATATCCCTGTTCCCTTTTTAAGTCTTTCTTGATTGGTGTATTGTTCTTAGTTCTTGTTTGTCTGCTTTGCATGTGTTGTGCCTGATGTATGCTTCGAGTAGAAGATCGAGATGTTCATTGGAAGTCTTGAAGATCAAGAGTACCAAAAGAGCAAGAGCAGAAGAGCTTAAGAGTAACTTTGTGTCGAAGAAAGGCAAGTGACCCTAACCATCCTTCTACCTATGCTTTAAACAAGAATATTATGAATTAATTGGAACATGGAGAACTACCCAAGAAAACAGTACAACCATAAGACATATGGCTCAGTCTTGGCTAATTAATTAGGGAAGTCTTATGTGGCTATTAGCCTTGGTAGCTTGTGGTACGGAGGAATGCTTTTATGACTCTTCTACTCTGGATAGGTATTGGGACGGAAGTGCTCTTCTAGGCTGACCTGGTCCGAGGGTAGGAGGGTACGAAAGATAGCCTACGTGCTACTATGGACTAATACACATATGACTCTTTGTAAAGGCCTCGTAGCGTCCCTATGCATTCACACCTCGGAAGTGTGGTATTGTGCCTAGCTAGCACATCATGGTTGGGTTCAAAGTTCTTCGGAACTTTTACGCGACTTGTGGTGAAAGTGTACAACCTCTGCAGAGTGTAAAACTGATCGATCAGCCGTGCTCACGGTCAAGAGCGGCCTGGACCCTCACATTATTAATAAACTTAAAGATGGACTTTAAATTGCTTTCTGATTAATTTTCGTGGCCTTGCTGAGTACCAACCATAAGTGTACTCATCCTTGCTAAACCGCTGTTCAGAAGAAGAAGAAGGTGTATGAAGTCCAGAAGATGGTGCTAGGCGTACGCAACCCCCAGTCGTCTGCCTGTGAAGTTTGGAACCATTGTTTCCAAGGGATTCCGTTGTAAATCTCTGATAATCCCTCTTTATTTACGTGACATTGTTTCTGTTGTTCACTAATGATGTCACTATATGTGTGAAACAAGATCCTGGCATACATATAGGTAGCACTTGGTTTGTTTTGAAAACCGGGTGTGACATCCGCCAACTACATCTACTCCGATGTGTTGCATCCTGTACTTCCCTGTTCCACTCGGTGAATTCCTCTCACCCTCCTGGTCTGGTCTCTCTCTGTGCATTTCTCTCTGTGCATCTCAAGTACATCCTCGATTCACCACTGTTAAAGATAAAGACCCACTGATCTATACCTAGTCGATCCACTGGTTTTAACACCAACTGCCATATCATTTTGCGTGTCATGGGGAGAGGAACTGGTTGCTGCTGCGTGTTCATTTCCATGTACTATATCTTTGCAGCAATTGGAATAACAATACTCCAATATTACCCTTAGTCACTCAGACTTCAGGGAAAAGGAAAGAATACCTCCTCTACATATGGGATTATAAAAAGGAATAACAATACTCCAATATTACCATTACTTAATATTTATAGCAAGGCACGATGCACTTGATGAGTTCAAATTAAAGAAGACAAATAAAGGATGATTCAGCATGCATGTGCTCGCTCAATGTTCAGCTGATCAGTGAACTAACTATGGTATCTCTACCAGGATTTGCAGTTTCGTTTTTGGGGTTTTATCCGTAACTGCCGAATTTCGTGAAATTTCGGTGAAATTGCACCAATTTTTTAGTCTCGACCCAATTATAAGATTGCTTATTTTTTGGACGTAAACAGATGATTAGTTTGATTTGTGTTTGTACAACTATTGAGTTGAAGAATATGAAACACAAACAATACAAAATATGATTATATAGTTCTATGTTTACAATAGTATGCATAAGTATAATATTAAGTTTCGGAGTTTTCTCTCGGTCACCACCGAAAGTCGCAAAATTTCACTGAAATTAGCAACCCAGCTCCACACACTATCGTGATGTGTATCAATAATGTAAAATTTATTTGGGGCACTTGTGATTTTTAAATTATCTTTTTATTTTTATTTTTTCCTGGAGGTGAAGAGTGGACATGCTTGGTCTGCCAAACCACAGATGTCACTTGCCTTTGAATGCGGGACAATGTGATATTCATTGAGAGGGTTAGATGCATGAGAAGGTACAACATGAAGTAAACGATACACAAGCAAAAAGGTACGATTCTCACAGGTGGAAAAACGACATTTGTTCCTACACATTAGTCCCGGTTGAATTTTGGAGCCGAGACTAAAAGTTTTGGGGCGACGTGGCCATGAGTGGTAGGAGAGCTCCGACCCTTTAGTCTCGGTTCGTAACACGAACCGAGACTAAAGGAGGGCCTTTAGTCTCGGTTCGTAACACCAACCTAGAGTAAAGGCCCGAGACCCTTTAGTCTAGGTTGGTGTTACGAACCGAGACGGTTCGTAACACCAACCTAGACTAAAGGCCCGAGACCCGAACCGAGACTAAATGCCCCCCTTTAGTCTCGGTTGGTGTTACGAACCGAGACTAAAGGGTCTCCCACGAGTTACTATAAGAGGATTGCATTCTCTACTCAATCACATGTGCTGTATAGGTGAGATGATAAGGAAGCTACACGCGAGGCTACAGGTCACGAGTTCGAATCCCCGCACCGCGCACGCGTATATTTCTCGTGAAAAAATCGCGTGACTTGTGGCTTGCGACGTGCGCGTGTGTGAGGGCCTCCCAGTGATTTTCAATTTTTTTTTCTGACGCTTGCGCGTGCTCCCCCTTTAGTCCCGGTTGGTAATACCAACCGGGACTAAATGCCCCCCTTTAGTCCCGGTTGGGCACCCGGTAAGAAAGGGGGGTCCTTTTGTCTCTACGTATTAGTCTCTAGAGGTCTTTAGAGAGCTATTGTTCTTACCAACCGGGACCGAAGGCCCTTTTTCCACCAGTGTCTGACCATGGTTAAATGAACCATCTGGGAATGAACGCATGCTGCACCTGCACATACAAACTACTCCACTACATGATGGTGTATAAACATCTTCTTGCTCCTTACTCCTTACTCCTTACACTGAAATCAAGTGATGGTGGGTCAGGTGAAACATCTTTATGCCTGGTTTTCTCCATGCACGCATGGTTCAAACTTGTGAGTTTATTTAGACATTACATATATATTTTTCAGTGCGGTCGGGTCGGGTCGAAGATTTCTCCATTATAGCCCTGCACCTCCGTGAAGAGAGCTAGAGTAGGCATGAGAGGTATCAGGATATCCAGCTAGTCTGACCGCAAGAGTTCTTGCCCATGGCGCCCAAGGCAACAACTTGATGAAAGCTGTCAGCCTCGTTGTGGTGTAGAGACGAGCTTCGTGCAGTGTTATCACAATATTGATTCTGGGAAGCTAGCTCAGAGTGTCACACAGTGACACGACACATATATCCCCAGCAAATGCTCCACACAAAGATAGCAAGAGGGCTTCATAGCTAGCGTGATGTATGTTGATTCCACTTTTTCTCACATACTGTACACAATGTTGACAGGCTAATTTTGTCTTAATCATCTTCTCATCAAAAGATTGCCAAATTAAGGATTGGACCACTTTGATCATGTCTTAATCAACTCCTCCAATTTCGGTGAGTCTCCCACTGCCGCTGTCATCACCTCTGTCTACTCCCCTACCCCACGCTGGCCCGACTGCCATTTCCCACCGCTTGGCCGGCGACGCCCCTTTATGGGAAGAACCTCCGGGACATAACTCATAATAAAGTTGCCATCATTTGGACCAGCTAGTCTCACATGTAATAGAAACATCAACTTTATTTCTTTCCTGCTCCTAACAATATAAATGATGATTCTGACCGTGATTATTAATAAATAAATGAACCAGCTGGCAACACTGGCTATATATGTAAATTAGTCCACGAGTACATGATATATAGTGACTTGATCCTTACAATGAATCAAGTGATTGTGGGTCAAGTGAAACATCTTTATGCCCCTTCCTCCTCGCGCGCATAGTTCAATATAATCTTCTCGGTTTATTTTGACAACACAAACAGTTTCAGTCCGGTTATGTTCATGATAGATTTGCGTATAAATGACTTTGAAAGGCAGAGTATTAGGCATGGGAGGTAGCAGGTTATCCAGGAGGGCCGCGACACGGCTTCGCTGCCCATGGCACCGAGGCACCCAAGGTTACTGGTTGATAACTTGCTTCAGCCCCGCAACACGGTGGATCGATTGGTGCAGTTCACCGTGATGCTACCCACGTCCGCCTCGTGGCTGACCAATCCATCCGTGAGGCGTCATTTCGATCGTCACACCAGATTTTCCGAAGAAAACCGAATGCATCTCATATGTGTGCCAGGATCTCAATTTCACACATACGATAGACATAATGAGTGTAATAACAGAAACAATGCTCAAAAACGTACAAGAAGAGGTTTATTAACTTTTATTACACTCATGGATAGACACGAAGGTCTTTACACGAACATCGATAGCTAAGACGATCCAGCACCGTCTTCAACTCCACAGGCATCTGACTGGGGGAAACGCATCATCAGAACTCATCGTAGTCGCTGAAGTACTCTTCTCCAGTGTTCTCCTCTGAACAGCGGGTAAGCAAGGGTGAGCACACTTATGGTTGGAGCTCAGCAAGTAGGGGAAAAATGCAAGGCTATCAAGGATAGGCTAAGAATTTTGCAGCGGTTAGCATTTTTAATGTTGGTCAAATTTTATTAGCAAACACCTATTTACTAGGTGTAAGTTTATACCATCCCAAATATTAAGCTTTAGAAAACATTATCTCAAAACCATATAAAACCATGATTTAATTCCACCTTCACGTTCACTTATCATGTGAGGGTCCAGGCCGCTCTTGACCGTGAGCACGGCTGATCGATCAGTTTTCACTCTGCAGAGGTCGTACACTTTACCCACAGTTCGTGTTCCTCATGTTGCTCGGGTTGATCAGATGCTTAAACACTTCCAAGGTGAGTGGCTAGGGGTCCACTACGAAGCCTTTACAAAGATATGCAGAAGACCAACAACCCGCGACAGTTACAGCAGCGGAGCAGACCATAACCCTCCCTAGTGGTGAGCACCTTAGCAAAGGCTGCTACCCCAAAAGAACCGGGCTATACCCCTTCAACTCCGGCCCCCTGTGCTCCTTTCGGATAAGGTTGTCAGATAATTCCACACACCTAATTAATTGGCTAAGCCAGAGCCATATAGACTGTGGTTGCACTGTTTTCCTGGGTGGTTCTCCATGTTCCAATTAAAATCATATGATCTTATTATTAACAAAGCATCATCTTCACCAAAGTTACCAAAACTTGCTCGTCATTCATCATTTTGTAAAGTTTCATTTCAAACCATCCCAAGGTATAGCAACTAAGCATTTCTACCCAAAACATTTATTAAAAGGGTTGTTCAAGGTAATGAGGATAAAATTCTAGTCATGTCCTTAAAAAGGTAATTTCCCATCAAATTATGCATATCAACATTTAAATGTAAACTTTAGTTATCATGCAAGTTGTGTGGGACAAAGTAGAATATGTAGGGGAGGAAATCCACTTGCCTTCCTTGCTTAAACACTGAGGTTCTTCTTCTTCAAAAACTTGCTCTTGATCTGCGATCGGAAGCTCTGCTCCAACTGGCACGATATCTGCGCGCACAACAAAAAATCATTCAATAAATAAAAACAATACATCAAACATTACAAAAGACTAAAACAAGCTTCTAAAACTGACGGGTTCTGAAAGACGATCGCATGGACACCAAAAACGCCTAAAATGGATAAAAGACGCAAAAGATATGGCTAAAACAAGGTTTAGGGGCTAGATTGTAAGAAAACTTAGGCTCCAGGGGCTTATATGCAAGAAACCAGGGACCTAAACATAATTATGTATATAAACAGAAGGGTTTTGGTGCAAAAGATGAAACCTAGAACGGCGGGCGGGATTAACAGAAAGATCAAGGGTTTAAACGAGAAAACCAGGACCTTCTTGTAAGGGTCTTTAAAGGTGGAAGGGCATGGTTGTGATATTTAAAAGCACAGGGGCTTTTTTTGCAAAACTACAGAGAAAATATTGACTTGATTTTACTCGGGCGGGGGTGCGTCTGGACCGCTGGATCTGGATCGGACGGCGGGCGGTGATGAGAGGCGGGCGAGTGGCGACGGGATGGCAGTGCCCGGCGGCGGCTCGCCGGAAAGCTCGCCGGCGATGGCCAAAACGAGCTCCCGTGCACCAAACGCGACGGGAGAAAGCACCGAAACAAAGAGGAGGGCGTGAGGATTTCACCTGGGGGCTTGGAGAGGCAGAAGGAGCGACGGAGAGGGAGATCGTCGGCGGGCGGCGAAGCTCCGGCTTGCTTCGTCGGGGCGGCGGTGCTGCGGGGGCGAGGAGGAGAGGAGAAGCTCGTGGAGAGGTGCGGGAGAAGCAGGGGGTGGTGCCCTCCTTTTATAGGGTAGAGGGGGGAGAGGAGGAGGCGACGAGGTAGTGGGCAGAACTCCGGCGGCCGGCCATTATGGCTCGGTGGGAGCTCGAGTGCGGGAGCGGTTTCGGGAGAAGGAAGGGGTGGGGGCGGGCGAGTGGGTGCGCCGCGCATTCAAGAGGCTCGGTGGGGGAGAGGGAGGGACGCGGGGAAGGGGAGACGGCACCGGGGGAGGCGGTGGTGGCTGACGGCCATGGAGGAGGGGTGGCCGGCGAGAGGTTGGGGAAGAACCCGACATGTGGGCCCCACCTGTCGGTGGCTGCCGAGAGAGAGAGGGGAGGTGAGCCGGCGGAGTCTTAGACGGGCCGAAAGAGAGACGGGCCGGCGGGGGAAAGAAGCAGGCCGCGAGAAAAAAGAAAAGAAGAGAGATATTTGGGCCGGGGGGGAGCTGGGCTGAAACGGGAAAGGGGAGGAGGGAAGGGTTAGGGGTTTTTCTTTTTTTTTCTTTTTTTTCAACACACTCAAACAAAAAACAAATGCATACCAAATTATGATGCACAAACACTTGGGTGTTTCTAAATTAGTTAAATATTATTTAGTATTTAAGAGCAAATTTAATTAGTCAAATTATTTAAAACCCTTAGAAAATAAAATTTAATCTTGTTGCTAGTATTTTTTAAAGTGATGGAATTTTAGGGTGTTACATCGATCTTCCGTGATACTCATCCCAGTTGTTTAGTTAGTCCACCGTGGTCCGTGGGTAAGCTAACAGAGCGAGAAATTGTTTAATTTTTCTTCAGTTGGTGTGTATGTGCTGAGACAATTTTAATGCTTTCTTGGTGTGTGAGGTCACCCCTGCATACACAACTAGTGCACTCCCTCTGTTTGGAGCTCGTTGATTAACGCTGTCAAGGGAACCTAAGTTGCTGCAAATTAAGCTACACACAATGAAGTATGCTGAGTGTGCCTGCTGAATTGTGCTGAGACTAGTGTGAATATTCTTGCAGTGTGACAAAGGAGGAAAACCTCAACTTCATTCTTGTGTAGAAAAATCTCAATATATGTACTGCAAATTGTTTTTGTTTCCAATCTTGCAAATGCTCGGCACAAAGATAGTATGACTGCAAGAGAGCGTCAGTACAGGAACATGATGTGATCCGAACATTTCACTTTTCCCCACATGTTGTATTCAATGTTGCTAGGCCAATTTCATTTTCTTAATAATTCAACTGCTCATCGGCAGATTGCCAGAGATAGAGTAGCACCTCGATCATATCGTGCCTGTGTAATTTAATTATTGACTGAGATTAAATGCCAGCATGGGTTTGAAGTGTGTGATAAATGTCGAAGCTAAGGGTGGTTAGAGCTATCTGAAAACTGTGACAAGTACCAGTTACTATATATAGGAGGAAATTAAACGACGGTTGAGCAGGCCGGAGGATCCGTTGGTGCAGATCATTTTCGTGTGAAAATGATTTGTGTTGACGGTTAATAGTTGTATCAAAGTTCGTTTGGATTTGCAAGCAGACAAATCTCCCGTCGTAGTCAAGGGACCCTTCTTCTCTTGAGTGTGAACCCAAGGTATCGAATCCGTGGAACAATGTGTAACGCAAGATCCAATCTAATAAGCGGAAAACACTTTGATCTTGACAAGGGTTTTTGCATCTAATCTATGGAAGAACCATGAAAACACATCTAATCTACTTAACACCGGAGGTAGCAAGAGAAAGAGAGTGGAGGTAAAACCAATCTAGAGATTGGATCAGGTCTTTTGTTGAAGTTCCAAAACCAAGAAGAATAAAGCAAACGAATCTCATTAATAGCATGTTTAAATCGTGGCTTCCGTTTCAACCCTCAAAGGCACCTACCGTACACGTGATCAACATCCTGTCACGATGTCCCGCTTATTGTGTAGGTGAACCTAAGAGCACGTTCACGAGGAACGTGTTGAAAACGCTCGGTAGGTCAGGTATGCACCTCTAGCCACCATGGCTACAAGAACATCCTATGCAATCTATCCGCCGAATAGATTGGAGAATCAGAAAACCCAAACGAAGACAAAGTCGTAGTGAAAGCACTTGATCGCTAGAAATCGGATTCAATCTTGCAAATTCAACATGAAGTATAATACATGGACAAGATCACCACCGGGATCCTACCTTGATCTTGATCCTAGCTTCTAGAACTTCGACGTGGTCTTCCATGCAAAGTTCCCACGTCGGCTAGGGAAACCCTAGTGTTGGGAATTCGAAAATCCCCAGACAGGAAAGTGAAAAGGCACTGCCAAAAGCTCTTCTATTCTGAAAAAGTTGATCCCTTTACACGGAGGCATGGGGGCTCCTTTTATTATGCCCGGAGGTCACTTTTACATTCCATTTCTACCCTTAACTATTGTATAAAAATAAAAAAGGACGAAGGGTACATTTGTCTCCGCCAATTGCGGGGCTTCGCTTATATTACAGATAAGCCATTTGCGTACAAAAGCTTCTTTCTTCTTGCGTAGCCAAGTTTCTTACGTTCCCTGGTACCTTCTTGCTGACAATATTGACTAATTCAACATCGAAGTGCTTCTCTTAATTCAGGCTTTCTCCCTTTGTCTTTTCAGCATCTTCGCTCGGTCTTGTTGCCTTTCCAATCCGTGTCAACACCGCTCTTCATTTTATCTTGTTTCTTGTCGCATCTTGAGCTTCGCTACACTTCTCGCAGAAAAGCACAACCTCAGGAGATGGTTTCCACGAACCCTCTCTGTTCATCAACTTCGCTCCCTGCAAACATGCCAAATACAAACTCCGTTTTCCTTTGGCTTAAGTCTCTCTCAGCGAAGATGGTATTTTCCTAGATCAGAGGGGAGGAACATCTTTCTTAATAACCGAAGTTCACTGTCTTAGAAGAAACGTAAGGAAGGAGGAGCTCGTGACCTTCGCTGGGTAAAACTGACTTTCGCTCTATCACGAACTCTGGTTTTGTGAAAAACCTGTTTCTCTACGGAAGCTGAGTTTGTACGAAAATCATTTTTCCTCCGAACGAGCGAGGGTGACTGGAGCAAAAGGTCGATTCCCCAACAGTAGCCCCTCGTGGAGGCGGGTCGACTTCGGCGATCTGATTCCATGAAAAAGGGAGAATCGCCCGAAGAAACGTCACCCTCGATCGGCGGAGGTGACACGTGTCACGAGGTATTTGGATGCCCCTTGAGATCCTCGCGAAGATCGAGGCGCCCCTTCACCCACCCCTCTGTCGGCTATAAAAAGGGGTGCTGGGCGGTGACATTTTTTCACCGAGTGATTTTCTTGACTCTTCCCTTATAGCCGTTGATTCTGAAGTTGTTGCGGTTGAGACCTTTGCTCCTCCTTGCCGAAGTTTACGTGAAACTTGCGAAGGTAACTTTTTGTTTTTGCTTTGTAACATTTTTGTATTGCCTATCTTCGTTTTTTGTAAAAAGAGTTTTGTGCTCCCCTTTTTTGTAGATTTGGATGGCTCGTATCAAGCAAACTATGTCTTTGATAAGCGAAGCGGAGCTTGCAACTGATCCTGATCAACCTTTGGAGAATCTCGAAGCTTCTGGTTCTGGGGACTCTGATATTCAGGAGGAAGATGGGGAAATTAGAGAAAACCAAGGCTCTGATAGCGACGGTGAAGATTTGTCTGAAGTTGACGCTGGTCTTGAGGATTTGGCAGAGACTGGGAATTTTCCTCCAACGACCGTCTTTGGTGCCTCTTTGGTTTCGAAGAACTTGATTAAGTTCTATGAAGAGCAAGGTTACTTTCCTGGTGGGACGGGTAGGGAACCTGGTCCTGAAGAGACTCCTATCCCGTTTCCTAACGAAGTTGTTGTTTTCAAAGCCTTCTTTACTGCGGGTCTTTGGTTTCCTTGTGATAACAACTTGCCCGTGATTTTGGATCGTTACGGAGTAAAACTTCATCAACTTACTCCTAACGCGATTGTTGCACTTTCCAAGTATTTTTGGATCGAGAAGACTTTTGATGGGGTGATCAATTCTCACTGCTTTGTCAGATTGTTTGAGCTCCATCATCAAAAGAAAGTTGTTAAAATTGGGAATGACAGCTTTGATGCCCAATATGGTTGTTGTTCTTTCAAAACTCGCCGGAAGACCAAGAAGGATTGTTGAATCGAGCTTTCTCATTGCTACAAGAACAAGTGGAGCGAAGAATGGCTCAAGTACTGGTTCTATGTGGATATGTCAGTTGTGAAGGCTTCAGATCCCAATCTCCCGAAGTGTGTTTTTTCTGGTAACATCGGTCCTCTTGATGTTATCTTTAGCCCTCCGTACTCTGAAGATGTTGAGTTTAGGAAGAGCGAAGATAAATTTGCTCTGGCTTGCAGTATTTGTGGAGGTCGAGACATTGTGGAAGAATACGTTGCTGCTGACATTTGCCCTCTTTCCCATGGATGGGCTCCGGCCGAGATCGTTTATCTTTCCGTTTCGTGGTGCAGCTTTCAAGTTCCCTTTCCTCGGTTTCGGCTGGTGCTTCCTTTTGGGCAGACCTCTGAGGTTTTTATGGCTGAGGTTGAGAGAAAAGCTATGGATCTTGTCGGTCCTTTTGATTTGAAGGAGTATGAATCTTATAAGAAAATTGTAAAACACGAGTATCGTGTTAACCGGATTTTTTCTGAGCTTGGGGGTACAGCGCCTCAGCGAACCCGCCCTTCAGGTCCTAAACGAAAATTTCAGATTCCGGGTGCCACTAGTTCCGACGAAGTTGGTACTAGTTTGAAGCGCCAGAAGAAGGGCAAGGACAAAAAGGACGCTGAAAAGGTTCCTTCCATTTTGCTCGAGAAAGCTGAGGACTTGAAGGTTGCTGGAGCTGTTGTTATTGCGCCTGAGAAGATGAAGGCGCTTGAAGTTTTGAAAAAGAAGAAGGTTTTGAGCAGCAAGGATAAGATATTGAAGACCTCGTCTTTGCAGAAGAGCTCATCTTCGCCTGGAGCGCCGGATACATCAGGCAAGGATTTCCTTAGTGACGAGGCTGCTGCCGCGCAGGTTCTTACCTTGCTGGGTTCTGAGAAACCCCTGAAGAAGAAAACTTGCAAGAAGACTAGGGTGGTAGATGTTTTTTCAGATGACGAAGATGACATGGGTAAGTTACAAATTCTTTCTCTTCCTTTTAGTTGATTGTTCTTGATAAGCTGTTGAGTTTTAACGAGAGTTTTTCTTATTGCAGACAAGACTAAAGATCCTTTGGCGCAGGAAACTGCTAAACCCAAGGATATGGCTTTTGCTGAAACAGCTAAGGACATTTCTTTGCCTGATGTTTCTGCGAAGCCTGCTGAGGAGAGGGCTTCGCCTGAGTTTGAGGCTGCGCTCGCAGAGACTGTGAATCGCAGCGGTGGTGCTATTGTGGAAACCACCCTTGTGGAGGGTTATTATAAACATGCTGAAGGTTCACGGCTTCCTCCGGAGGACAAAGCTTACAACGAAGCTTTTGATACCAATCTTAAGGTTAAGCTCCTTTTTGTTGGCGGGCCGGGGATAGGAAGAGATGATGAGGTTAACTTTAGGATGCTTTGGTGGTCGAGAGATTTGATTATAAAAAACGCGGGTGAAACAGGCGGTAAAGCCGCGAGGGCCCCGTCGACGCTTGCCGAAGATTTGCAAACTTTTGAGAAGGAAGCAGTTGATGTTGTTTCGACATGCGCTGGTGAAGTTGTTGGCTCGGTTTTGCCTCAAGGTGAATATATGAGCAACCTCTTCGATCCTTCAGGTTGGAAGGAATAAACCCTTGTTCATTCTTTTCTTTCTTTGATTTATATATATATTTTTTCTAACAGGGGAACTTTTTTTAATTATTTTTCTTGACAATTGCAGTTTTTGAAGAGAAACTTCGCATACTCCCTTCCGAGGAGTTGGCGATGATAACCACTACTCTAGGATACAAGTCAGTCATTGCTGGTAAGGTTGCCATGGAGAAGGCTCGAGAACGCAACAAGGATTTTTGTGAATCGTCTGGCCGCATAGCAACTTTGGAGAGAGATCTTTCTGAGATGAAGGTTGCTGCTGGAGAAGCCCTTAAAGGCTACAACCTGTTGCTAGAAGAAAACAAGTTGCTTAAGACGAAGAACGAGAACTTGGAGATTACAGTGGGTGGGCTTTCTTCCGAGGTGAAGAGACTGGATGAGAAAACTAAAGATGATTCTTTGATTATAGAAAACCTCAGGAGTGCTGTTGAGAAAGATGCGAATGCTATGTCTGATTTGAAGAAACAAAATGCTGAACTTGGTAAGGCTTTGAGCGACAAAGATTTAAGAATTGTGCAACTCGAGAAAGATTTGTCAGATAGCCTTTCCTTGTTGGAAAAGAGTTTGAGATTTATTCGGGAGCACTTTGAACAATTATTTGAAGCTTACAAGACTGTCCTTGGCGAGTTTGGAGCTCGGCCAAGTGCCTTTCCTTCCGCTGATAACGTTGAAGCTGTGATGGAGTGGATGCTAGAGGAGTTTAATTCTCTTCCGGAGGTGATTTCTGGAATTAGCAATTATGCTGCTGCCTTCAGTATTGAGGCAATATTGAAGCTTCTTGAGTCGCAAGGTTGTGTGGATCTGGAGAAATTTGCAAGGATCAATTCTTCTTATCCGGATGCTTCAAGCGTTGCTGCCATGCGAAGTAGTCAATATGTCAATTTGATAAAGAAGAACTTTGTGAGAAAATTTTGGATTGCTTCCGGTCAAGAGCTTGCCCGAAAAAATGCTCAACTGAAGATGGCCAAGGTAGGAACTTTTGCGGCATGCTTCTATTGTGCCTTTTATGGTTTTTGACTTTGTGACTAACACTCTGTGTTTTAGGCCATAAGGGAGGAGACGGAGGCTGAAAAGGACAATGTTGTTGAAGCTCAAGTTGAAGTTGTTCAAGAGCCCGGCGATGAAGTGCCGTAGGTGGATTGAAGGGTTTCTCACCCTTAGTATCTGTAGGATGTTTATAGGTAGATGGTCTTTTGACTGTGGATGTATTTGTAAAACTTTAACGAAGCTTAACCTGCGCAGGTCCTTGACGGGGGGCCTGTGCAGGACATACTTCCTATCCGTATGTACCACGAACGTGTTATGGCCAGTGGAGCTTCTTGGCGTTTATACAAAGAAGCTTAACCGGAAAGCTCCTTTAGGGATTTCTGGATCTTTTGTTGCGAATATTTTTCTATGCATAGCTTTCCTCTAGGTTGGTTTTTTTCTTCGCGAGATGACTTTGCTATCTCGAAGTTGGATGAAGGCATGGCACCTTTGGTGAAGACGGAGCCCCTTAGCCCCTTAGTCGTAGACGAAGATTTTGCATATGTTTGCGATATTGCGGAGCAGCGTGGCTCTAAGCCTGGAACGTGCTTGAACTTCCCTTGTAAACTTGTTTGTTGTTTGTTGCTGTAAAACTTTGAAACTTTGGCGATGAAATGATGCCTTTCACGGTACGAAGGAGCAATTTAAAAACCGTTTTTGCAAAAAACATCACCCTCCCTGACTTGCACTTTGTGGCGTGAAGAAGCGTCATTTCATCATCAATTCCTGAACTTCGTGAACTTCTTTTGGAGACTTTTCTTGCGAAGTTGATAAGAATAAGATAAGTCGATAAAAGTCGTTTCGAGTTTTATGGACTTATTTCCTGCTTTGACGGAGTCCATCGTTGATGTGGCAATTCTTGATTGCCTTCAACGTGCAAAAAGGCTCTTTTGAAAAAATGTAAATCCCGAGAGTTGGAATATAGTCCACTCTTTTTATGGAATGATAAAGTTTTTTAATAAATGCGAAGCTCCTGCTGCGCTTAGCTTACTTACATATTTTGGTACTTTGGCCGCAACCTTTTGTTGCCTCAGGCCCTCATGATTTTCGTGTTTAATCACACCCTTTTTGGAATATGGCCGCAACTTGGGGTTGCCTCAGGCCTTCGTGATTTTCGTGTTTAATCACAACCTTTTTGGAATATGGCCGCAACTTGGGGTTGCCTCGGGCCTTCGTGATTTTCGTGTTTAATCACAGCCTTTTTGGAATATGGCCGCAACTTGGGGTTGCCTCAGGCCTTCGATCTTTTTCAAAGAATGATAGACTTCCTTTTAGGGGAAATTCACTTTCATTAACGATAGAAAGGAAATTTACACGAGATCCGCCTCATTAAAAACCATGCCTCCATAGCGGAGTTCCCCTTGCAAGGAAAAGAGTACGGTCCCTTTAGGTAAAGCGAAAAATGCTGAAAAAGTAAAGTTCTTTTTTTTTCTCGACGCTGTTTATAGATTCACAGGTCGAGGTTTTTACAATTTTCTTAATTTAACCTAAACTTTACTGGAACTCTTGCGTTTTGGTTTTCTTCACGGGTAGTAGCTTTTTAAGCAGTCCTCATTCCATGAGTGTGGTAGCTCCGTTCCTAGTTCATCCGTCAGACAAAAAGAACCTGGTCTGTTGCTTTCTTTTACTATGTATAGTCCTTCCCAAGTTTCTTGCAATTTTCCCGGATTTTCCCAATCCTTCTTTCTTTTGATCACTAAGTCGCCCACCTTGATTTCCTTTCTTACGATCTTCTTATCCTTCCATTTCCTTGTTTCCTGTTGGTATTTCTCCAAGTTCTGAGCAGCTTTGAGAATGTCCAGCTCGATCAGATCTTTCTCAATTTTTGCAGTCTCCTCAGGATCTTCGCTTTTCTTTGTAGCTCTTAGGCTTCCATTTTTGATTTCTTCTGGGGTCATGGCTTCTATTCCATACAAGAGACGGAAAGGTGAAAAACCTGTAGCTCTTGATGTAGTTGTATTGTGAGACTAGATTACTCTTGGCAATTCATCTACCCACTTGCCCTTCTTTTGGTCAAACAGGCATTTTTTGACTCCTGTGAAGATGATTCCATTTGCTCTTTCCACTGCCCCATTTTACTGAGGGTGATAGACTGATGAAAACTTTACTTGTGTGCCTATGGATTTGCAAAATTCTTTGAAGTTGTAACAGTCAAACTGTTTCCCATTGTCTACTGTTAACTCTCTTGGAACTCCGAACTTGCAGATTATGTTTGCCAGAAAATTTTTTGTACTGTTGCCGCAGTAATATTTGCTAGAGGTTTTGCCTCAATCCATTTTGTGAAGTAGTCCACAGCCACCGCTGCGAATTTGCAATTGCCCTGTGCTGTTGGTAATGGTCCTACCAAGTCCATTCCCCATCTTTGCAATGGCCATGATGGTGAAATCAGCTGAATTGGGTGTGAAGGTGCTTTATGTTGCTTCACATTTTTCTGGCATGCTTCGCACTCTTGAACTATCTTTTTGGCATCTATAAGCATTGATGGCCAAAAGAATCCTTGTTTTATTGCTTTTCCTGCAAGTGCTCTTGTACCAATGTGAGCTCCGCAGAATCCGTTGTGAATTTCTGCTAGCAATTCTTTTCCTTTGTCGGATGTGATGCATCTTAGCCATGGTTCTGAAACCCCTGATTTGTACAACTCCCCGTCAACTATGGCGTAGCCCTTTGCCCTCTGCTTGAGCCTGTTCAGTTCAACTTCGTCAGCTGGTTCGTAATGGTCTCTTAGATATGTCATGATTTGCGCTCTCCAATCGAATGGCTCTATAATGTTTACTATTCTCTCTTCTTTCTCTTTTACTGAAGGGGAAGTGATGATTTCGAATAAAACATCTGGGGGTAAAGGTTGGTTTTGAGCTGGGGCCTTTGCCAACATATCTGCCTCATTGTTTTCAGCTCTTGGGATGTGTTGCACAGTGTATCCCTTGAAGTGTTTCTCCATTTCTCTGACCTTTTTCAAGTACTTGATAAGCTCTAGGTTTCTTGCTTCGCTTTCTTTTTCAACATGCCCCTGGATTACTTTAGAATCTGATTTGATGATGAATGTCTGCTGTCCTAGAGCTTTCATTTTTCTAAGTGCCAGCACCAAAGCTTCGTATTTTGTGGTATTGTTGGTGGAAACAGCTTCGTCAGGAAAATCTTGTCTTGCAGCGTATCTTATTTTGATACCCGAAGGTGATGTGACTATTGCTGAAATTCCGACTCCTTTTCCGCACCATGCACCATCACAATAGATTACCCATGGTACCTCTTCGTAGCTGTCACTTCTCACTGTTGGTGATGTCCAGTCCACAACGAAGTCAGCAAGGACTTGTGATTTTATTGCACTTCTTCTCTCAAAATCTACTACATAGCCAGATAGTTCTGCAGCCCATTTTGCGATTCTTCCAGTTGCATCTTTGTTTGTGAAAAGATTATTTAGCGGCTAATTTGTGATTACACGAATTTGATGCCCTTCGAAGTAATGCCTAAGTTTTCTTGCTGCCATGACAACTGCATAGGCAATTTTCTCCAGTTCTGAATAGAACAATTTTGATCCCGAGAGAGCTTCGGAGGCGAAGTAGACTGGTACTTGCCTTAGTTTGCCATTTTCTTCTTTCTCTTGAACGAGGACAACACTCCGGATGAGTTGGAAGCTGCGAGGTACAATAGAAGAGGTGATTTTGGCTCTGGTGGACAGTGTTTTGTCATATTTGTCAAATATTCCTTGAGTTCCCTGAATGCTTGACTTTGAGTCTCGCTCTATTGAAAGTTTTTTGAGCTTCGGAGAAGTTGGAAAAATGGTAGGCTTCTTTCTGCTGCTCTAGGAATGAATCTGTTTAATGCTGCCACTCTTCCTGTCAGTTTCTGAATTTCTTTGACCGAAGTTGGTTCTTGCATATCCACAATTGCTTTGATCTTGTCAGGATTGGCTTCGATGCCTTTTGTTGACACAAGACATCCTAAAACTTTTCCTTTCTGAATGCCAAATACACATTTCTCCGGATTAAGTTTGAGATTTGCTGCTCTCAAGTTTGCGAAGGTTTCCGCAAGATCTCTGATGTGATCATATCTTTTGATGCTTTTGACTATGATGTCGTCGACGTATGCTAGGATGTTTCTCCGAAGTTGATAGTGTAGCACTATTGCTATCATTCTTGAGAATGTTGATCCTGTGTTTTTCAGGCCTTATGGCATTCTCACGAAGCAGTATGTTCCGAACGGAGTTATGAAGCTGGTTTTCTCCTCATCTTCTTTTCTCACCCTGACTTGGTGATATCCCGAAAACATATCCAGGAGTGATAGCATTTCGCTATTTGCAGCATCGTCCACTACTCTGTCTACTCTTTCCAGTGGATAATCATCTTTCTTGCATGCCTTGTTTAAGTCTGTGAAATCTACACACATTCTCCATCTTCCATTCTTTTTCTTGACTGGTACCGTGTTGGCCAACCAAACTGGATAAATTACTTCTCGAATGACATTGGCATCTTGTAGCCTTTGAACTTCTGCTTCAACAGCTTTTGTTTTTTCCTCTGACATTTTTCTGAGTTTCTAATTTTTTGGATGGATTCTATCATCTGTGTCCAGTTTATGTTCAATCATGTCGCGATCGACACCCTAAAGATCCTTCACTGACCAGGCGAAGATGTCCTTGTTCTGGTTTAAGAAATAAATGAGTTCTTCTTCTTCTTGAGGACTTAAATCTGCTCCAATTGTCACTGCTCTATCTGGCATGCCATCTAAGAATACCTTCTTTGTTTCTCCATCTGCACTTATTTCGATTTTCTCTTTATCTCTTTTTGCTTCGGAGTATGGCTGTTGCTTTTCTTGGTCATCTGCCAGATGATGGACATTTTGTTGTCTAGGTGTGTTTCCTCGTTCGATTCTTCTCGCCTCATTCTGATCTCTGAAGACTGTGATTATGCCATAAGGAGCTGGGATTTTCATGCATAGGAATAGTTGCCTGAACACAGCATCGAACCTATTGATGAATCCTCTTCCGAAGATAGCATTGTGTGGATAGTACATGTCAAGAACGTCGAACATGATGTGTTCTGTTCTTGCATTGTCCAAATCTCCAAATGCACTGGTAGAGAGATTTTTCCGCTGGACCTGATTGGTTTTCCACCAAAACCAACCAGTGGCTTCTCTGGCGGTGCTAACATATGAGGAGCGAGGCCCATGCGTTGAAAAGTACTGGTGAAAATGATGTCTGCTGAGCTTCCATTGTCTATCAAGACATTTCCTATAATCCACCCAGCGACGTTAACCTCGATGACCATTGCGTCATTATGGGAAACTGACTTCAACCTGAAATCTTCCTCTGTGAAAGTTATTGGAACCTTTGCCCACTCTGGCCTTGCTGTTGGACCATCGTCAATGATTACATTGACCTGTCTGTAGTAGTCGTTTCTTTGTTTCTTGGTTTCAAATTCCATGGATGAGCCTCCAGTGATTGGCAAGATCATGCCGAAGGATGGCAAGGCTCTTGAAGTGTTTTGGGAATTGTTTTGCTCAATCTTTGGATCTAGGGCTGGTGGTGGTGGTAGAGCTTCTTTCGCTTGGAGTGGTTGGGCTTGTTCAATGACTTGTATGGCTTGAGTTTGTGGGAAGGTTTGTTGTGGAGTTTGGCTTTGGGGAATTTGGGGTTGATGAAAAAATTGTTGCGAGGGTTGGGGCTGTGAAAAGTGGGTTTGTGGGTAGAATTGTGGCGAAGGTTGCCATGTCGTTTGTTGTGGCTGCACGAAAGACTGGGTTTGAGGGAAAGGCTGGTTTTGCCAAAAAGTATGTTGTACTGGCTTGGGTTGTATGGCTGTTATCTGCGCTATGCGCTGCTGATCTTGGATTCTCTGGAAATTCTTTTTAGTTTCTGGGCATACCTCTGTGCTGTGACCCCTGCCATGGTACACGCATTGGAAGTGTGGATCCCTGCTGTCATGGTTTTGCAGTTTCGACGGTGCTCCTCCTCGTCCTTTTCCTCTTCCTCTTGCGGAATGGCCACCTCGCTGAGAGTTCTGGTTGTGGTAATGTTGAGTTTGAGACGGATTGTTTGATGCATTGTCTTGGACGTTCATGATGGGTTGATGTCCGGTCCAGTTGTTGCCTTTCTGGGATTGCCTTTGCTGGTATCTTTCTGCTACTCTTCTTCTGTGATCTTCATCGGATTTGCAGTATTTTTCCAATTCTTCAAACAGTTCGTGCATGGATTTGGGGTCCAATCTGGAAAAATGACCGGCTGTTTGCCCCGGAGTCAAACCACTTATGAGAGCGGAGATCGTTGCTTTGTCATCTGCATTCGGAGTTTGAGATTTTAGTTGTATGAAGCTTCTCACGAATTCTGCTAGTGGTTCCTTGTCTCTTTGCTTGCACTGATACAGGTCTGTTGTTTTTGTGGTTGTATGATGAAAAGCTTGGAAGACTTGGAGGAATTTGGCTTTTAGATCGAGCCAACTGTACACTGAGTGCGGTGGTAAAAGTGAATACCAATTTAGCACCGGACCTTCGCATGCGATGATGAAGGATTTTGCCAAAGCGACGTCATCTCCGCCTGCCGAGGCTACTGCAGCTTCATAACTCATTAGGAACTGTCTGGAATTACCGAAGCTGTTGAACTTTGGGAGTGATACTGGCTTGTACTTGGACGGCCACGGAGCTGTTTGAAGGCCTACAGAAAGTGGAGAGTTTAGGTCATTGAACTGGACAATCCCGTTGTTTGTGTGTTCTGGGTTTTCTGGAGGAATGAAGTTTTGTTTGATTCGCTGGTTCTTGGTTGTAGAATCTAGGTATGGTGTGAATTGCCGGAAAGAATTGTTCTCTGTCTCGGCCATGTCATCGATCTCTTTCTGTAGCTGCATTATCTCCCTCTTTGCTTGTTCCAATCTTTGCAGTTTATCTGTGGTTTGTTTCTTGGCCTTGAGCTGAGTGGCGTAGCTAGGATTTGATTGGTGGGTATGCCAAGAGAATTTTTTTCCATATAATTGTATATATTATATAAACAAAGTTGGTATAAAAAATAAAAATAGCACACCAACTGCATAAACTAAATACAAATATCATGGTGGCAGTCGGAACTGACGAAGGAGATGAAGCAGCAGCCGTTTTCTTTAGCGCATGTTCTTGAAAATGGACCTAATGTTTTTGTTTCTCATAAAAGTAATAACACTATAACACAGGCAAACAACAGTCAAGCACTCAAGCTACAAACATGTCTTGCGTTGGCCATTTTGACTAGAGAGTATTTGATTCGAGCCTGCTGTCCTGGACGGCTGGACTAGGACTTCGTGGACGGGCAGGCCGCAGGTGCCAGGCGGCATCGCTGCAGGCACCAGGCCGGAAGATGCAGGATACAGCCAGCTGGCGGGGTCACGAACTTACAGGGATGTCGATTAAAATTGATTGATTGAGTGTACATAGAGGAAACGAGGCAATTAATGTTTGACAGATTATCAGATTGTTGGAACAAGTACGCTAGCATGGCTCACAGGCTCACAGGGTATGCCATGGCCCTACTGGCATACCCTGTGGCTACGCCACTGCTTGAGCTGCATAGCTATCTTGTCTTTCTGCCTTTTCAAAGTTTGGACTTGTTTTAATGCCGCCTGTAACTCTTCATCGGATACTTCACGTTCATTATGCTCATTGCTGGCTTCTGGAATTTCTTCTGGCTCTTTATCTTTCTCATTTCTGTTGCTTTGCAAGTCTTGAACTTGTTCTGGATCTTGTGTGATGTTGGTCTTGGGGTGGAGGACAAGGCCTTGCTCTGTGTTCTCTTGGTTTTCTTCTCTCTCAGGGTCTTGTGCTGTGGGTTTCTTGGTTTTCTTAGGTGGGGCCATCGTGGGTTTCTAACGGCTAAGAACACGGTGGGCGCCAATGTTGGGAATTCGAAAATCCCCAGACAGGAAAGTGAAAAGACACTGCCAAAAGCTCTTCTATTCTGAAAAAGTTGATCCCTTTACACAGAGGCATGGGGGCTCCTTTTATAGTGCCCGGAGGTCACTTTTACATTCCATTTCTACCCTTAACTATTGTATAAAAATAAAAAAGGACGAAGGGTACATTTGTCTCCGCCAATTGCGGGGGCTTCGCTTATATTACAGATAAGCCATTTGCGTACAAAAGCTTCTTTTTGCTTGCGTAGCCAAGCTTCTTACGTTCCCTGGTACCTTCTTGCTGACGATATTGACTAATTCAATGTCGAAGTGCTTCTCTTAATTCAGACTTTCTCCCTTTGTCTTTTCATCATCTTCGCTCAGTCTTGTTGCCTTTCCAATCTGTGTCAACACCGCTCTTCATTTTATCTTGTTTCTTGTCGCATCTTGAGCTTCACTACACTTCTCGCAGAAAAGCACAACCTCAAGAGATGGTTTCCACGAACCCTCTCTGTTCATCAACTTCGCTCCCTGCAAACATGCCAAATACAAACTCCGTTTTCCTTTGGCTTAAGTCTCTCTTAGCGAAGGTGGTATTTTCCTAGATTAGAGGGGAGGAACATCTTTCTTAATAACCGAAGTTCACTGTCTTAGAAGAAACGTAAGGAAGGAGGAGCTCGTGACCTTCGCTGGGTAAAACTGACTTTCGCTCTATCACGAACTCTGGTTTTGTGAAAAACCTGTTTCTCTACGGAAGCTGAGTTTGTACGAAAATCATTTTTCCTCCGAACGAGCGAGGGTGACTGGAGCAAAAGGTCGATTCCCCAATACCTAGTCAACCATCTCGACCCTCTCCTCTCCGGAATGGTGTCCCTCTCTTCTCTGCTCCTCAGCGACGGATGACGAATGGCTTGATACGTGGCTCTTGGCACGGGGACTATAAATAGCCTGAGGGTCATCTAGGTTAAAGGGGGCGCCGAACCGGGCCCGGAATGGGCTGGGCCGGCCGGCCTGGGCCCATTTCGGCCCCGGCTTTCTTGCAGACGCTTCTCGTGTTTTCTTGATTATTTGCCGAATTGCATGTGGGTCCTTGACGTCATTTTCCTCGCGGTTTAGATAAGGGTGCTTGGTGCATGAACTCCTGCATCTTCTGTCTAGGTCCTCGATACTTCTCGGCTTCACGCTTTAGTCCTTGGCTCATTTGGAGTCATGTTCATCTTGTATCTTGACTTGTACCGGGCTTCATGATCTTCTTGTAAAACCCTTGATGAACTTTACCCGGAAGTCATCATTTAGGCTCTTAATCCCTGTGTAAACAATAAACTCCAAAAACCACATGCGAGTGAGAACTTGACATATAATGAGGGTTAGGATCGTTAGTGTGACTATCAAATTAATACCAACATTGAAGGTAAACATATGGCTAGGTTGACGGAAATCGACCGCCAACAATCTGCACCTGCATAAGGAGAAAGCAGCAGGCATGTGATTGGGGGGTAGCAGGACACCAACTAGCCTGCCAAGGAGTATGGTGCATGGCAGGCAAGGCGAGACTGATGCTAATTAGGACAACGATGTGTCGAACCTCAGCGGAAGCCCGGATAAGCTATCTACGGGAACAACCAGCAGAGCTAATTTGGACATCATTTTTATCCCTTGTTTGTTACCTTTGGTTGTGAACTTGTGATTCAACTGTGTACATGTGCCGATCCTTTGCGTTATTCATCAAGGTTTTCACATCAGTGCTTCCGCAGTTTGTTAATAGCTGAGAGAGACAAAGCAAAAAGATGATCTATAGGATTTTCCTTGTGTGTTTATGGGTGGTTTCTCCGGTGAGTTCCATCTGTCTGTATATGTCTCTGCCCAAGTTGGAGCAATAATCTCTCCAAGCTTATTCAACTTTCCAATTGTGTCGCTGCATGCTAATTGGAAGTTGGGATTAATGGCCGTGCAGGCTTTTATGTGGTTAGTAGGAGATGATGTTCCTTTCAATTGCTGCTACAGAATAGTATGACAGAGTGGATTGGTCATATATAGAAAAGGTGTTAGTGAGGCTAGGCTTTCAAAGTGTATGGGTTCGGTGGATCATGAGTTGTGTGACCACTGTCCGCTATACAGTACGCCTCAATGGGGTTCTCCTGGAGCCCTTCCAACCAACCCGCGGTCTTCGCCAAGGTGATCCTTTGTCGCCATACTTGTTTCTTTTTGTTGCTGATGCCCTCTCTTCTACTTTGCACAAAGGGATTAGTGACAATGTGGTTGAAGAATTAAAGATCTCAAGGCATGCACCTGGTATTTCACACCTCCTTTTCGCGGACGATGTACTGCTGTTTTTCAAGGCAAATGTTGAGCAAGCTGGGCATATCAAGAACATTCTCAATCAGTTTGAAAGGGGTACAGGTTAGCAACTGAGCCTTGCCAAATGTTCCTTGCTCTCCCGCGAATCTCTGGACGATCAAAGGAAAGAAGAGATTAGGGCAATTCTCAGTGTTGAAAGGGTGGAGTTTGAGGCTAAATATCTAGGCCTTCCAACTCCAGATGGGCGACTAAAGAAAGATCGCTTTCAGCCGCTCCGCGAACACCTTGGCAAACGTATGGCTGTGTGTTCAGAGAAACACCTTTCAGCTGCAGCAAAGGAAGTACTTATTAAGGCGGTGGCCCAAGCGATCCCAACTTATACAATGAGTATTTTTCATCTATCTGCAACCTTCTGTGAGGAATTATCTCGGGGGATACGTAGTTATTGGTAGAGTGCACAGGATGGGGTTAGAAAGACCCACTGGATTGCATGGGAGAAATTTACAAGAAGTAAAGCTCGTGGGGGTATAGGCTTCAGAGATCTCCAGGTGTTTAACCAAGCATTGCTTTCCATGCAGGTGTGGAGACTTATTGAGTTCCCGGACAGTTTATGTTCTCGGCTTCTCAAGGCAAAGTATTACCCTAATGGCGATCTTCTAGATACTGCCTTTCCGACGCAGACCTCCCCAACTTGGAAGGCCCTATTGTATGGCTTAGAACTTCTGAAAAAGGGGGGCATCTGGCGGGTGGAAAATGGAACTAAAATCAAGATTTGGCGTCACCAATGGTTGCCGTGAGGTTGGTCCCTGCGTCTGTCAAAGAGCAAGAGACCGTGCAGGCTGAAATGTGTTTCCCAACTTATTGATGACAACTCCAAAGAGTGGAATGAGGACTACTGGATCGTTTCTTTCACTCATATGACACTGAAGAGATAAAAAAATTAAAATCCCAAGGAATTGTGAGGATGATTTTGTGGCTTGGCACTATGAGAAAACGGGATGTTTCTCTGCCCGTAGTGCTTACCGCTTGGGTGTTGAGGTCCGTGATCTGGGAAATGTGACAAGCTCCAGTAGGCAGACTGATGGTGAGAGACATATGGAAGAAATTGTGGAAGCTACCAATTCCACCAAAGGTTGAAACTTTTGCATGGCGCGTCGTGCACAATGACTTAGCAGTACAGGCTAATAAAAGGCCCGCAAGATGGAGGTGTTAAATACATGTATGTTGTGCGGAGGGGTAGAAGACGTGCACCATGTTGTGCTCCAATGCCCGCATGCGAGGAGCTTGCGACAGGCTATGCGTGAGAAATGGAGTCTCCCAAGGGAAGAGGATCTGCAATACTCAGGACATGAATGGCTCCTTCAGCTGATTGACAAAAATGATTCAGAGGTGTCTGGTAGATTGATTCTCATCTTATGGAGAGCCTGGTTTATCCGTAATGAGCTGACACACTCTACCAGGTGCCTTTTGATCCAGAGCTCAGTATGCTTCCTGCTGAATCACTGGGACACACTGTCCAACATCCGACAAGAGGTGTTGCCGGATGCTAAGGGGAAGAGGCCGGTAGGCAGCGCTAGGGGCATCAACGATAATAGCAAGGCGAAACAAAGATGGGAGGCGCCTGAGGCTGGGAAGATCAAAGTTAATGTGGACGGAGCGTTCACCGAAGGGGAGCAGGCCGGCTTTGACGTTGTGATGCGAGATGAAAAGGGTGTCGTCGTATTGTCTGCATGGGGAGTCATCAACAATGCAACAAGTGCGGAAGAGGTGGAATTGCTGGCTTGCCGTGAAGGTGTGAGACTAGCGCGGCGTTGGCTGGACAAGCCTGTTATCATGGAGTCTGACTGTATGACGGCGATTAATCTCCTACTGAAGCCGGAGGCCCAGAGATCCCCGTCGGTGTTCATCATCAAGGAGACATGTAGTGTTGCAGCTTCCCTACAGACAATAGTGTTTAGGCACGTAAAGAGAGAGCAGAACTGCGTAGCTCTTGAGCTCGCACAGCTTGTTAGGAGGTTGTCCTATAGTGCAGTATGGTGCAATAGATTCCCGGTCTGTGTAGAGCATTTAATTGCTCAGGATTGTAACACTCCTTTTGAGTAATTAATAAAGCTCTCTTTACCCGCAAAAAAAGGAGGAAATTAAACGACGGTTGGAGGAGCAGGCCGGAGGATCCGTTTGTCCAGGGTTTTCGTGTGAAAATGATCTGCACCTTCATGAGGAGAAAGCAGCAGGCATGATCTGCACCTGCATGAGGAGAAAGCAGCAAGCAACTAGCCTACCAAGAAGAAGTATGGTGCAATGCAGGCAAGGCGAGACTGCACCCGTATCTCACAATGTGTCGGACCTCAGTGGAAGCCCGGATTGGCTATCTACGGGATGAACAACGAGCAGAACTAATTAGGACATCATTTTTATCCCTTGTTTGTTACCTTCGGTTGTGAACTTGTGACTCAACTGTGTGTAACTGTGTGACTCATCAAGGTTTTCACATTCAGTGCTTCCGCAGTTTGTTAATAGCTGAGAGAAACAACGCAAAAAGATGATCTATAGGATTTTCCTTGTGTGTTTATGGGTGGTTTCTCCGGTGAGTTCCATCTCTCTGTATATGTCTCTGCCCAATTTGGAGCAATAATCTCTCAAAGCTTATTCAACTTTCCAATTGTGTCGCTCACTACTACACAAAACATTTGTAGGAGTGAGACCTTTATTTCTAGGAGCGGGCGAATTTGCCGTCCGATCTAAGAAATCCGCGTGACATTGTAGCAACTAAATCCGCACCTAGAAATCATTTTTGGGAGCGGGTGATGGGGTCATCCGCACCTAAAAAATATTTTTAGGTGCGGATGACCCCATCACCCGCTCCTGGAAATATACTCATTTCTAGGAGTGAGTGATGGCGTCATTTTTAGGTGCGGGTGACGCCATCACCCGCTCCTAAAAATGGATTTTTAGGTGCGGGTGACGTCATCACCCGCTCCTAGAAATGGTCTCGTGAAAAAAAATTCATAACTTTTGCATATGATCTCGGATGAAGACAAATTTTATATGAAATTGTATAGCTCGATGAGATCTAAATTTTTGTAGTTGACAACTTTTTCATTTGAGATTGTTTAAAATTTCAAAATATCCATTTAAGTTCTATGATATGTTCACAAAACATATATCTCTTATATAGTTTAATGGAACTATATGAGAGGTATATAAGATTTGTGAAGAATGTTACTACCACTATACCGAATGAGCAAATGATCAAAATAAAAGTTGTACATATTGAGAAGTAATGAAACTTTGTAGTTGAAAGTTTTTTAATTTGAATTACTTTTGTCAACGAAAAGTACCTCTGAATTTTTGAAATTTGAAAATTTGAAATTTTCAAACGACCTCAAATGGAGAAACATTCAAAATAAAAGTTGTAGATCTTGAGAAGTTATGAAAATTTGTAGTTTACAACTTTTTTATTTGAAATCATATTGTTAACGAGATTCAAATTTGAATCTCTGAAATTTGAAATTCAAAATTTGTAAATGACCTCGAATGGAAAAACTCTCAACATGAAAGTTATAGATCTTCGAAAGTTATGAAACTTTGTAGTTGACAACTTTTTCATTTGAATACGTTTGAAGCCTCAAAAAAGCAATTTACACTCGGCGTAGTATAATATGAGTAGAATGAAAACGGGATATGGACGCATATGAGTGTGTGGTGCGCGAAAAATGCAGCGACTTGCGACTTGATGGCTTGGGGCGGCGTGTGTCTGGCCAGTGGGTCCTCCCCTAAAAATAAATTTCTTTTGCTATTTATTTCGATCGTTTTAACGCAGTTTTCAAACGGTCTTTTTAATCGATTTCTAGGTGCGGACCACCCCGTCACCCGCACCTAGAAATCGATTTCTAGGTGCGGACCACCCCGTCACCCGCACCTGGAAATATGTTTCCAGGTGCGGGTCGATTACCCGCTCCTAGCAATCGCTATTTCTAAAAATGACAGCTAGGAGCGGGTTTGGCGCCCGCACATGGAAATGCGTTTCCACCCGGTGCTAAAAATGTTTTGTGTACTAGTGGCTGCATGCTAATTAGAAGCTGGGATTAATGGTCGTGCAGGCTTTTATGTGTTTAGTAGGATATGATGTTCCTTTCAATTGGTGCTACAGAATAGTATGATCCAAGATAAACCTATATATGCACAGTACTACTTCCAACATAAACCTAAATTCCAGATTTTACTTGTACTTAATATATTGGAACATTTAATTCATAATCTGATTTTTCATGAGTTTCATTTGAATATTTTCATGCAAATTACAACTTTTGGGGACCACAAATGATGAAACAAAAGTAAGGTGGACGAATTAAAGCTAACACAAGGATTATGAGAACTTCCCTTTGTGTCTATCTCTCCTTTTTGAGTTCATGTGTTTTTCTTGTGTTTGCATCGGCTACTTTAGAAACTCCTACATTGTGTTGTTGGTCATCACTATCCTTGACCATGACGAGCACCGTACTTTGCACCAGGGGATATCATGCCGGTCAACGTTGCGAATGAAACGCAAATGTTGTTGATGCATAACTTTAACCACTTGGGAAATGGCAAGAGAAGGTAACACAAATATCCTGAATGCCTCGCAGCCCTAGCTAATATAAACTAGCAAGGTCGCATGTGTAGCAAGGAAAAGAACAATGATGCGTGCGATCGATTTGTAGCAACCGAGTTTGGCAGTGCATCCAAGACTTTGCAATACAATAGCTAGCTACAACACTCGTACATGTTTTTTTATATATATCATATCATGGACACAGTGAAGGTAGGTAGACAATAATTACAAGTAAATAATTTATAATGGAAAAGTTGTTGGGGATCCTTATAAAAGGAGGCACCCCGTGCCGATGTAAAGGGGGACAGTTCTTTCGTATACTAACACCACCGCATTTGAAACCTAAGTATAAATTATGCCACTCCGCTATGAATATGAGGGAGGGAAGGAGATCGAGCAAGAGATAGAGAGACAATAAGCATGGAAGGTAACAGGATGTCCCAATTGTTGTGTGCTACCACACGCCTGTGCGTTGGTTCATAAGGGACCTACAATGAGACTGACCGCCACTCGTATCAGGAACACTAGATCATCAACCTAGTAGTAGTTCCTAAGACCATGCGTGGGATTTGTAGAGCAACCAAATAATATTATGGACTGCAACTGCAATGATCAAAGCTGTTTATTTAACCATGCATGGTCAAGATGTGTTCAGGGCAAGGACAAGACCTTAGAAGAATTCATGTGTTCACAGAATAGGATCTTCGTTTAATTTCGTGTCAAAGATCAAAAGTGTTGCCTGTGCCATGTCGATCTTCTGAACTAATAACTCAAACTACTCTGCCTGCCGGGTGCAGGCCCACCGAAAAATGCAGACAGCAATATGTGAGCAAATCTGCATGCCCCACTGTCAGCTTCTTTGGAGCAAATGGGTGCGATCCGCTTCGAGATTTGGCGTCTTCATCTCGCGTAGTTTGGTGGGTACATGCACTCCATGGTTTGCAGGCTCCTCTGTTTGGCCAATGCCACGTGTGGTTATTTTGAGCTGTAAAATTTGAGATTATACTACTACACTTCTATGTTACAAAAAAGAAAGAGTAATTAAGGATTCCATCGCACATTTTAACACCGCCGAGACAGAGGAGACGCGCGTAGACAGTACGCGTCTCCTTTCGTCGAGACAGTTCCTTTCGTCGAGACAGAGGAGACACGTTATATAAGTATTTTCCGCGTCTCCGATGTTGAGTTCTTGTAACGGGCTCGGTTTCTGTACCCATTACCAAAGGTCCCTGTGGACTCAGAGAAACAGACATTTCAGGTGACCGGTAACTAATTTCGGTAACGGTCTTTGTTAGACGCCCGTTACAAATACGTGTTATGAGTAACGGGCTCAGTGTCTGCGCCCGTTACCAAAGGCCCCGGTGGGCCCGGAGAAACAGCCATTTCAGGTGACCGGTAAGTAGTTCGGGTAACGGTCTTTGTTATACGCCCGTTACACTTACGTGTCATCAGTTACCTTTGTTGACTTATTTGTAACGCTTGATCGGTAACGAGCGTTTTGCCCGTTACCAATGGTCATCCACGCCCGTTATTAATGTCTGTTTTTCACGTAGTGTCTGAGACCTATGTGTGACACCCAAGACGAGACCAATCGCGCATCCTTATTCTCATTATGGGAAGGTCTGCAGCAGGACCTAGGCCGCCCACCGTAGCACCTGAGCAAGGAGGAGTGGCATGACTGATCATGTTGAATATTCCATCGTCTTGGGTAATCCACGCGAAGCTCAAATGGGTAATCAATCAACCTATTAGCTGCGAGAGAGACGTACAACAAAGGAAAAATGATAAGATGGGTATGTGCAGCAGCCAGCAGGTCACCTGGGGTTCTGAGTGTACGTTAGGCCTAAAGGTCTAAATAGTACTCCAATTTCAGTGGTCCAAATTCCTCTGTAATCCGGTATATATTCAACATGTCGTGGCATTTAGTTGTCCTAAAGTCATAAATCTAACCCTGTTTAATTTTTTATAGCATTGGTCGCATCATCATCTTTTAATTTCTTTCGAAGAAAATGAATAGTGTACACATGCATGATGCATCGTCCTTTCCATTCATTTTCCTTTTAAATGTCACTCAAGACAAGAGGACACGGTACACACACAGAGACGGTGTGAATGTGAAGTAAATGATGCAAGGGCCAAAGTATGAATTCGGTTAAATATAGGACAATCAAGCTAAGGCAGGCTATAGAACCTGTGACAACGTACGTATGACACGGTGTATGTGTTGCTCCAAGTCTCCAACAACGGATCGATCAAGAGATGAAAACACTAGAAAATAAGGATATAATGGTCTATAGTGAACCAATAATAGCTAGGCATGCGGGGTATTAGGATTTAGGATATATTCATCCGCTTGACAAAGCAAAGTGTGAGAATTTCTGGGACCTATGCATCCCACCTAGTATGAGAACAGTCATGCTTCCTCAGAATCCTCAGTCCCAGGTTGAGGTGCTCAGGGGTTGTTGGGTTGATTGTTGCAAGTTGAGTTGAACGACTCGTGTTGATGTCTCAATCCAACTGTAGTATTGTAGTAGTTGTTGTTTTGGTTGTGTGGCGCAACCGATCTGTGTTACGTATTGTACTATCCAATCTAGGTTTAATTTTCTTTCTAATATAATCGACAACTCTTCAGTCTCATTTGTTTTAAAAAAAATTATCCACCAATCAAGGTGGTCGGTTAGGGGTGACCATGTTCAATTCATCACGATGTCTGATCCAGGTGAAGCTTGATTGGATTATGGATCGAGGTGTTTGCTTTAGGACCAGAGAGACAGATGGCAGCAGAAGATGGATGAGATATGGGTAATACAAACGTGATGGAGTGCGGTCACGGTGGGTCACATTGCAACACGGTCCAAGTAATACATTTAATTTAATTTCGACATCTGCAACAGCAAAAAAAGATAGGTACATTTTAGTTCACATACATGCACACTATCACTTCATGGATAGGCAATCATGTGAACACACGTTCATTACACTACGTGAAAACCAATGTATGTCCGTTATTAAAGACCATCTATACTCGTTACCAATATGAGTTTTTCACGTAGTGTTATTGATCTGAGTCAGAGATAGGAAGGGTAGCCAGGTTCATCAGAAGTAACCTGACCCTATATTTCATAATGTAGATCGTTTTAGTTTTACCCAAGCTCCTTCAACACTTCAAAGTTATGAAAAAATATAATTCAAATAATTATAATATATATACTATATAAATGCACAAACGAAAATATATACTCGTTTGATGTTATATATAGATGTTGAATTGGTGCACTTTTTAATTTCTATATAAAAAATATCTGAAGCACCTTTGCGTGCTGCTTCCCGTAATGATGTGTGCTCCGCTCATGATCATGGATGTAATCATAGTATAAATGGTTCATCATTCTCTTGCATACTTGCATTTGGTTTCTAGCACTACGTGAAAACAGACATTGGTAACGGACGCGGATGGCTATTGGTAACGGGCAAAACGCCCGTTACCGATCAAACGTTACAAATAAGCCAACAAAGGTAACGGGCCGATGCCCGTTACTGATGACACGTAATTGTAACGGGCGTCGAACAAAGACCGTTACCACAACTACTTACCGGTCACCTAAAATGGCTATTTCTCCAGGCCCACCAGAGCCTTTGGAAACAGGTGCAGACACTGTGCCCGTTACTCATAACACGTATTAGTAACCGGTGTCTAACAAAGACCGTTACCGAAACTAGTTACCGGTCACCTGAAATGTCTGTTTCTCTGGGCCCACATGGACCTTTGGTAACGGCCACAGAAACCGAGCCCGTTACATGAACTCAACATCGAAGACGTGGAAAATGACGCGTCTCCTCTGTCTTGACGAAAGGAGACGCGTCGTGTAAGTGTGCGTCTCCTCCGTCTGGACAAAAGGAGACGCGTCTCCTCAGTGCGCGTCTCTTCTGTCTGGACGAAAGGAGACGCGTCTTGTCAGTGCGCATCTCTTATGTCTCGACGAAAGGAGACGCCTGCTGTGAACCCGCGTCTCTCTCTGTCTCGACCAAAGGAGACACATCTTGTCAGTACGCGTCTCCCTCTGTCTCGACCTAAGGAGACACGTACTGTGTACGTGCGTCTCCTCTGTCTGGACCAAAGGAGACGCCTACTGTGTACGTGCGTCTCCTCTAATCGACCAAAGGAGATGAGTACTGTGAACTTGCGTCTCCTCTGTCTCGACTAAAGGAGACGCGTTGTCTACTTTCACAAAAATTAGGTCCAGCATCAACATTCACAAAACTCCACAAACTGAATAGAAATCCACAAGATTCACATGCATAATCTGTCAAAATTCAGGCATTTAGTATCCTCTTCTAACAAGCTAAGTAAGGTTCACAATAATATCATCACTGGCCATGAGGATTAGTATCTAATACAATGCGAGCCATCATAGCATCATTAATGTGAAATTTTCCTGAGGGTGTGATCACCTGGTCCATGAGGAATGAGGCAGTTCTTTCCCTAATGTGGAGCAGCGTGCCTCGGTGCACCTGACAAGTAGGTATGTGAAATGCCTGAATATAACAATGTCAGCAGTCAGCACACTGGTGGTTACCAAACATATGCAGTGCTAATAAGCAAGAACTGTGCTCAGTTGCAGGTGTTACAAATGCAGATCCCAAGAAAGTACCTCAGGGTCCTTCAATTTATTTTTTACTGTAAGCATGTGATAGGCACAATAGAAGCTACAGACTCTGGATTTGGAAGGTTGTTGGTGGCACTGCGATAAATATACATAGACAAACAGTGGTGAGAAGAAATAAACTCAAGCTTTAGTACTAGCTTCCACAGGCAGGAAATACTAAGTAATATGTACATCAAAAGCCTTCTCATGGTTCAAGGCGCAGCGGGGCAACTTGTTGTCATCGCAGTAACTATTCCAAGCACTACAACAAAACATGCAACAATGGTTAGGGCACCATTAATAAACTCTGCAGAGTTTGTTGAGGAAGTTTGTAGGTTAAGAAAAAAAAGAACTTACTCATCAATGGCAAGTACCAACTCGGAGAAATTAGCGCCTAGGATGAATCAAGATACAAGACCGTCTTCTGCTTTGGAAAGATCGCCACTGCAATCCAGTGCTCCCCAGTGTTATAGTAGGAAATGATGACTCTCTTTTTAGCATATGACTGGTAGGCACGCTTCGTATAGGACAAAAAAAATCCCTGTTATTTTGTATATTTGATAGGCTAAAGCATTCAGGATCAAGGAAGGTAACGGGTTCCTTCTTCTGTCGTACTTCTATAGCCATATTCCTAATATTAACAAAAAAAAGTGTAAGGAGGCAAAATACATAGTAAAGATGAACTGAGGCAGAAAGCACATTTAGATAGAAAATGATTAGTGACAAGCAGATTAAATTTTCAAGAAACTTACAGGATGAAACAGCGGAGAAGTCCCATATCCAAAGCATCCAAGTTGAAGAGATCGTACAAGTCGCTGATGAACACAGTCAACAGCTCGTATTTTTCATCTTCTCTCACAGGCCACCAGCCGTGCTTGGGCCATACTATGCCCTGAATCAGAGACTCATCCTTGTCCTTACAACGTCCCATGTAGAAATTGTGGAGATTAGTGACAGAAGGAGCTGTATCCGGATGCTTGAGTTCAGCAGGACTGAGCATTTCATCTCCAAATTTGTAGTGTGGGTTAATATGAGTCATAGCAACATTGGCCGCCTTCTTCTTGGCGTTTCTCTCAGATGGCTTTCTGGCAGGCTTCTTTTCCTCCTGCGTTGAGATGGCTGAAGAAGGTTTTCTGGTAGGCTTCTGAGACCTTTTATTTTCAGCAATTTTCTGCTGCTGCTGCTTTGAGATGGCTGAAGAAGGTTTCTCATATCGCTTTCTGGTAGACCTTTTATTTTTCAACAAGTTTCTTTTCCTACTGCTTTGAGATGGCTGAAGAAGGTTTCTCAGGTGGTGTCTGACCAGCAGCTATTACAGAGATTTTGAGCCTAGATGTACCTGCAGCTTTCTTCGAACTGTCGTCGATAGATTTCTCAGCATCAGCCAACACATGACTCTGGGCTCCTACTTTGGCATCATTGTTTTGAGCACTTTCTTTTGGGGATGGAGGTTTTGTTCTTTCATGAGGAGAAGGTGGGGATGTAATTTGCGTTTCTGGGTCTGGAGGAGAAGGTGGGTTACCAAGTTGGGAATGAATCTATTCTGTAATTTATGTTTCTGGGTGTGGACGAGGAGGAGGAGGTGGGTTACCAGGTGGGAAATTTTGTTCTGTAATTTGCGTTTCTGGGTTTGGGTTTTGTCATGTAGTCTGTGAACCATAAGGAAACTGTACCATAGTGTGCGAACAAGATTTTGCAATTGGTGCTTCCTTGATGTGAATGTGACACCTCTTCCACTGTATCCTCTGGTGTAGAGCTTGTCCAAGTGTCGTCACCTCGTCATTAGGAGGGTGTTCCAGCGCATGATCCCTAAAGACAGAATATACATGCAGCACTTCGACCACAACATAGTCTTCATGAATCGGGACTGTGTGTAGCGTAGTCTGCTCTGGTTGAACCACACCAATTGCAGCTTCACATTCAACACCGTGAAATATGATCCATAGGCCACAGTCTGTGGGTTCAGTCAACGCGCCTATAAGGTCTTCCTGTGTGGGGGAAGCAATGTGCACTACCTCTGTTGACAACTCTGTAGCGCCGTTGATCAAACCTACATTATCTGCGGACGCACAACTGCTCTTCAGTCCGGCGGGTGAAGGGCTTGTGCGATTGGACACTGGTGCAAACACCACCTGGTACCCTCGTGCCATCATGTCAAGCATATCCTTCTCCATCTCAGCCTTGAGTTCTTGCTTGATTTCTTCCTTCATCTGTTGCTTATCAACTGATGAGTCAGTACTGGCCCTCTTTCTCTTCCTGTACATGGAAGCGTGCTGAGGCCATGCAAACTTCCAGCCTTGGTAGCTGGAGACACCACGCACGCGACCTGGTTGTTCGGGGTGGCCCAAGCACTGACTTAGCACATCATTCTCCCTCAGCCATGAAGTCATTCCTGAAGATTCTGCATGTGCATTCTTTTCCATGATGTCTGCAGCCACACTTTCATTTGCTACTTTGTTGAACACTATCTTGGCAACACCGTCTGTCACCACTAGCTTACTCCTTGCTCGCACCCAACTCCTAGAACGATCATCAGTGATGGCATCATATGGGTTAGTGATCCCAGCCGCAGCTAATTTCCTGTCCTCTTCCTCCCACTGTGGTAGTTTCCCACAATAATCAGCTGGACCCATGCTGTGCTCGTTTGTGTTCAGGCTTCGAAGTGACTTGAATTTGCCACTAACAGATGAGGCTTCCTCGGTTTCCTGCTGTTTCACAAACTCTGTCCACTCTTCCGGCTTGATGAAGTCGTGCTTTCCAAATGGCTCGAGTCCTTTTCTGACAAAATCTCGCCTAAGCTGAAATCTGAATTGTCTCCATGCCTTGCCTACAATCTTCCACAAAAGCTTGAATGTCTGCTCTTTCATGTCTTCCTGGAACTCCAAGTGTTTCAGCATATAGGTTTCAAACAAGTACCACTTTTGTTCATCGCTTAGTTTTTTTATTTCTGGCAAATCCAAATGTATCTTTTGTCTAGCAATGAGCCCTGCAAGCGCCCTGAACCTGCGCTTTTGTGTCAATGGTACTGGCATCCCCCCTCTCTCAACCTCAGTGACTACCATTTTGTCTCTTGACCACTTTGTCGCTGTCCTTGGCACTCTGGCTCGGCCCGTAGCCCTACCCACCTGCTCTTGTTCTTCACTAGCAGTAGCATATCCATCTTCTTCATTATATGCATCTTCTTCAAATTGCCCAGGTCAGCAGTCCTCGACAGATTTATCATGTGAATTAATTGTCAAGAGATTATGAGAAAGGTCAGCTCAGTGTCCAAGAATAGCACAAAAAGCAGACTATACTGCTAGCTCTCCCAGGAGACATGCTACAACAAGAGACAAGTAGAGCACATTTTTAGTTAACCATGCATAACAGCTAAGCATTTATCTAATCAACACCCACAGAACTGTGTACAAGACCATACAAATGAGAAAATAATTACAGTAACTAGTTTAGCCCACTATAATCTCATTGGTTCTATGGTAAACCATTAACATAAATACAATATTCAGAAACCAAAAAATTAGTTCAGGCAATGGGACCTTACCATTTTAAAGAGGAAGATGCTCGATGCCTCTGTTGCTGATGAGGTACTTATTCAACTTGGAGAGAATGTCCAAATGTACATACGGAACAAGAGCAAAACCAAATATAAGAGTGAGTCCAAAGAAAAATGCTAAGTATACGTTTTGAAACTTGAAACCCTAACTGAGCAACTGAGCATAGTCAAGAATGTATCTTAATGATGTAGGAGGGATTTCTAGCATGCAGTTCACCTTGTCACTGTCGGAGCGGAGGGATCTCTAGTCGTCACGTCCTCGCGTCGACCTCGTGGCTGGATCCCTCCTCCTCCTCCTAGTCGTCGTCGCTGGAAGGTGAGGGGTGGTGTGGTGCGCGTCTCAGCGAAGGTGTGTAGCGTGCGTCGCGTCGCGCGGGGGGGGAGGGGGTGAGGGGAGGAAGGCGAGGGTGAGGAAGCGGCAGTAGAGGGGGCGAGGGGGAGGAAGCGGCGGCGGCGCGAGGGGGAGAAAGACGACGGTGCGAGGGGATAGTGAGGAGGCGACTGCGTGAGGGAGGCGTCTTTCCCTACTAACCCTAGCGCGAGTGGGCGTGTGTGGGCCTTAAAACTGAAAGGCCCAATATTATTAGGAAAACACGTCAGGCCGGGGCTAGTTCTATTCGAATGAAGAACGGTTCGCTTCATTTTCCCCTTTTAATCTGCAATCAAAGATTTGAATCACGTTTTTCTCCGTCATTCGTAATGCAAATTTGATGATATTTGTTTTTGATTTTTTTCTAAAATCAACTTCTATTTATTTATGACATTGTTTCGTATATAACTCCATTTCCTGGATGTTGTTTATACGCCTTTATCTTGTTTCTTACAAGTAACATAGAAATAATATTTGTTTTACACAACCATTACTAATGAAACTTTGTATTTCGTAATGTTAAGGTGAACACAAGGTTGTGTTAAAATTTCAAATGTATATGAGTTCGAACATGTTGTGAAGTATGGAAAACTTCAGTGTTGAAGTATAACATTCTAGGAAACTATGTGAGAGATGTACACATTTGTACACAAGTATGATCTTCCTTTTGAGAAACCATTTGAAATTTTTATGACAAGTTTAGGGACCCAAATAATGTTGCCAAGTCAATTTGTATAATTTTTAGACCAACCTAAGACGTTATTAGAATTATTATATCCCAACTATGAGATAAAAATTCGAATTTTTATAATTTTGGTTACACAAGTGTGCCTGCTGATATTTTATTCGAATACTAAATGACCAACTACGAATTGTTTGTATTTTTAATGAATTTTTAGGTGCTATTTAATGAGCTCTAATATTGGAGGGAAGCAAGTTTCATTTCAAAAAAAATAGTGTCCGGCCCACGCGTCAGCGTCAGCAACCTATATAAAAAAGATAACCCTACCCGCCCAACAAAGAATACGCAGGTTCACCAACCCGCGTCGCCAACAGCTCTCCATTGTGCGAAATATTATTATTTGGTCTATATTTAGTCTAACTTCAAAGAGTTTGACTCCTCGATAAAAACTGTTGCCCTGCTGGCCCCTTCATCTACCCGCGTAAAACCACAACTGCATACACTCCTCATCGTCCTCATTCCTCGGCGCGTTCTCTCTCTGCGCGGGGACAAGAAGACGGTGGTTGCCATTTTTCCCGGAGATGCCTAGCAGGCCGCACCAGCCGTCGCTGCTGGAGGACCTCCCTCAGGAGGTCCACATTCAGATTGTGGCGCTCGTTGGTGCGACTTCGGAGCGGCCCTTGGTTGACCTCCGCAGCCTACGAGGTACCTGCTCAACCATGCGTCGCCTGTGCAGCCACCGCGACGTCGGCCGGCGTTTGTCGATAGAGGCGATAAGAGATGAGATTGCTTGGATGTGGGACCTCACCGCTTCCACAGCCTTCCTTGTTATGCTGACCGATCTCGGCAATCAGGGGCTTGCTTCTACTCCGGGATCAATGCCGTGTTCATGGAAAACAGGCAAAGCGATGATCTCCGGTATGCCGCCGATGGTGGGCACGATGCGGCGGCCTATCTGTACGCCATCTTGTTATACAGGGACAATAGCGGTGCCGCCGCCAACGACACCGCGAAGCGGTACATGAGGCGGGTCGCGGGCGGCGGCGGGTCGACGACACGGGTGAGCAACGAGGGCTGTGTGCCTTTGCGCAAGAAGGCCGCGAAAGCTATTTGGAGGATGACGTGATGCATTTAGGGAGACCCGCTGCCGCCATCGGCACAGGTGCGCGGAGATCAGCCGTGCGCAGGCAACGGCTGCGGCGTGGATAAAGGATTTGAGGAAATTGTTCTGTATTGCACCGAAGCCTGTAGGCTCCATCGTGAAATGGTGAAGCTCGAATGGGCAATAGGAAACTAAATCTATGTTTTCCTTTTGCACCTGCAAATTAAATCTATGTTGCTCGTATTATCTGTGTGAATTTATGGAAGAGCAACAAAGGAGACGCGGATCCAGTAATATTCGAATGAAGAACAAATCGCTTTTCCCCTTTTAATCTGCAATCAAGATTTGAGTCACGTATTTCTCCGCCATTCGTAACCCAAATTTGATGATATTTGTTTCTGATTTTTTCTAAAATCAACTTCTATTCATTTATGACATTATTTCGTATATAACTTAGTCCATTTCCTGGATGTTGTTTATACGCCTTTATCTTGTTTTCTTACAAGTACAACATAGAAATAATATTTGTTTTACACAACCATTACTAATGAAACTTTGTATTTCGTAATGTTAAGGTGAACACAAGGTTGTGTTAAAATTTCAAATTTATATGAGTTCGAACATGTTGTGAAGTATGGAAAACTTCAGTGTTGAAGTATAACATTCTAGGAAACTATGTGAGAGATGTACACATTTGTACACAAGTATGATCTTCCTTTTGAGAAACCATTTGAAATATTTATGACGAGTTTAAGGACCCAAATTATGTTGCCAAGTCAATTTGTAGAATTTTTAGACCAACCTAAGACGTTATTAGAATTATTATATCCCAACCATGAGATAAAAAATTGAATTTTGATAATTTTGGTTACACAAGTGTGCCTACTGATATTTTATTCGAATACTACATGATCAACTACGAATTGTTCGTATTTTTAATGAATTTTTATGTGCTCTTTAATGAGCTCTAATATTTGAGGGAAGCACGTTTCATTTAAAACAAATAGTGTCGGGCCCATGTGTCAGTGTCAGCAGCCTATATAACAAAGATAACTGTTGCCTGGCCGGTCGAACCCACCTGACAACAAATGAGACGTGTGGTCTCTGAAAGGACCTTGATATCGCCTAGAGGGGGGGTGAATAGGCGAGTCGACCAAATAAAACTTTTTCCCCGAAAACTTGAGCTCCCTGGCACAGGCGGTCAGACCGCCTCCACAGGGCGGTTAGACCGCCCTGCTGGTTTCTGCTAGGGGAGGGCGGTTAGACCGCCTCCTGGACGTGGTTAGACCGCCTCCACGCAGAAAGCCAGCAAAGGATGGCTCAAGCTCCTCTTGACTTCTAGCACGAACCAAACTTGGTGAGTGGCCTTGGTAGATGGTCACAAGCAGAGTAATGATCCCTGCACTCAAAGATAAGCACACCCAAGTAGATCGAAGCGGAAGCAAATAGAAATATGCTAGAAAACCACAAGTGAAGCAAACCACAATGGAGACACAAAGATTTGTTTCCTGAAGTTCACTTCCACCAAGGAAGCTACGTCTCCGTTGAGGAGCTTGTAAGGGATTCGAGTTCTCAACTAACTCTTCCCACAACAAGTCGGGTCTCTTTCAACCACTTTCCTCGATTCCACTAAGGCAATCTTTTCCACGAAGAGGCAAGATCACAGCCCTCACAAACTTGCCGCTGCTCACCACAACTTGGGAGCTAGCCGGCGACACCTAGCCGTCTAGGAGGCAAACCTCCAAGAGTAACAAACACTTCAAGACTTGTAGATGCGAATCACAAGTGCTCAAGCTATGGAAAGGCTCTTCTCAGCTCTCAAAGCTCACACAAACTCACTCTCTCAACCCAACTCAAGGATAGAGCTTGAATCTCACAAATCTCACAAAGAGATGGTTGGGGAGAAGTTCTATGGCTTTGGCTCAGCAAAAACAGCAGGGGAAGCACACCAGCAACCCTAGAATCAGCAGCTCCAACAAGTGGAGCTCGTGGGGTACTTATACCCCACTCAAGGAAAACTAGCCGTTAGAAAAGCGACCAGGGCGGTCAGACCGCCTGGTCAGGGCGGTTAGACCGCCTGCCTCTGGTCAGTTTGAAAAACTAGCCGTTGGCAGCCTGGGGCGGTCAGACCGCCCCCCCAGAAGCGGTTAGACCGCCCTGGGCTGAGAGCTCCCAAAACCCTTTTTCTCTTTTCGCAAACACTTCAAGACGTGTTGAAGTGGCTAAGGTTGGGTTAGAGGTTTGTTAGATCACTCAGGGACTCTCTCAAGGCTATTTCTCACATAGGTCAACTAAAGAGCACTTTTGATACTTGTCATGAAGCTAATGTTGCATCCCTCTTGATAGTACGGCATTCCTATACTCAAGGACAGAAGTAAATACCTAGTCAACCACTTGAGCTTGTATATCTTTCATCTTGCCATACTTGTGCAACTTCAACTTGAGGACTTCCAACAATTGCTACCTTCATGAGCACATCCATACTTGAGCTAGCAACTTAAGATCTTTCCATATAGCATAGGTATGCACGCTTAGATCCATAAGTCACTCCATATTGCCAAACATAACATGTAGATGAGTTGCATTGCTTCACTCGGTTAAGGCTTGTATATGATACTTGGAGACCCCACGGATACTAGAACTTCACCTTAGCAAAACACGAAATGGCGGTCTAGCCAGGACCCCAAAGATTGCTTAGTCCCTCACCCTAGTCATATCGGTTGATCTCTTCACCACTTACCCAAACCACATTGAGTTCGACTTTGCTTCATCCATATTTTATCTTCATTTGAAATACCGCCTCAAATGTTTGTTCTTGATTGACAATGTTTATGCAAGCTTCCAATTTAGGATCATCAAATATACACTCATCCTTGTATCCTTTCACAATCATCACATGAAGCCTTGCATTTATTATTTAGTAGAGAACACCATTTCTCTTTTTATGACCCATTGATTTTTGATCAAGCTACCACAATCATCGGAGACTCGGAATTGTTCTTTGTAAGATATCCCCAATATTTATCTTCATTTGATCGCTTGATATTTATCATTTCTTATCAAAGGACCACACACTTGCTTGTCTTCATCATGTGAGCCATACAATATTCATCCTCAAATGTATAGCAATATTAACTCATGAATAATTTAAATAAAAAACATGCTCACAATCTTAACAAACAAGTTAGATCTTTAATCGTTTTGTCATTCAATTCACCAAAATCCACTTAGGGGCCTAGATGCACTTTCAATCTCCCCCTTTTTGGTGATTGATGACAACTCGATTAAAGCTTACAAATAAAACGTTTAAGCGCATAAGAATTCTTAGATATAGAATGAGCTCCCCCTTAATATGTGCTTTGAATGGAATTTCAAAAATTGGCCTCAAATGCCAAAAGCACATTTTAAGTGAAAGTACATCAGAGCTCCCCCTAGATCTCAGAATATGTGCAACAAGTGTGTGTGACAATAAAAAGGAATCGTGATGCATATGACATGATAAGCATTCAACAAGGAAAAATGTGTGTGCTGCTTGGGCTGGGGCGGTCAGACCGGGATTGCAGGCCGGTCAGACCGCCTACCCCACTCAGCCAACACAAAACAAACATCATCACACATAAATATTTCAAACTAGCACCAAGTCACTTAAGATACATAAATAGGTTCAAATACACGCAGTAGCACACATACAAGGTTCTCAAGTCCACTAGAAGATTAAATCCAACTTTTATTACATGGCTCTCTCAGCCAACTGCCAGGGGCGGTCAGACTGCATCCCTGGGGTGGTCAGACCGCCTGCACCAGATCAGCACAACTAAAAAGATGAAATCTTGAAGCTTTAATCCATTCTTCTCCCCCTTTGTCAGCAAGCATCCGTAAAAGGGTCTGGAGAAGATGTAGAGGCTGATCACTACCAATGGCCCCACTCCAAGCCATCGCCGGGTGGATAACTCCCTCCTATGTTGAGAAAGATAAATGCATTGGATAATTAAGATATAAGGATCAAGATATGGTGTTTTCAGACTATAGATATAGAAGTGTATCAACCATACCATATGAAGGAGGTGGACCATAACTAAATAAATCCGCTGAGAGTCGTGCTGCTAGAGGAACTTCCGGATCTTCCACAGGAGGAGGAGGTGGTGGAGGAGCCTGAGAAGAAGACTCACCACCAAACATGGCATCAAACCCCCTAGGAGCATAAGTAGGTGGAGCCTGAGAAGACGAAGCACCCACATCAGGATAGTGCCTCTGAACAAACTCCTCATAGTAACCGGAGTTGATGTAGCCCAGCATCCTCTCATCTACTGACGGTATCTCAGCCTCTGGAGGAACAGGAGAAACAGGTGAGCGAGGTGGCTGAATCCCAAAGTGTTCATGCATCCTCTTCATCGAATCCCTCTCTTTCTTTCTTTCTCTCATGGCCCTGTCATTGGCAACCTCAATGTCCCTCTGACTCTTGCAGATACCAGCCAAAATATTGAACAATTTCTTGAAAAATGAGGTGTTCTGCCGCTGGTAGTACTCAGGGCGGTCAGACCACATGTGGAGGGCGGTCAGACCGCCCCACCCTCATTTCTGCCCCGCTGCAATGTCTCTGCCACGTCGTCCCAACGGGTATCTCCTTCTTGTTCACGTAGTTCTTCTGGAGAGGAGGGAACACTGATGGTCATGCTGTGCTTGGGTTGCAAGAGTCGGTGTCTCGTGTCTTTTGGATACTTGGTGTTGGTGACCTTCCTTATGATATACATGATATATGGACTATGCCCGCACAAGTTTTGAGCATTCTCTGAATAATTCTTGATTTCTTGCCAAATGAAGTCACCAACACAAAACCTAGCTACCCCCGGTCTCATAGCAACCATAAGATTCCTCTAAAAAGCAGTGATATGTGAGGAGTTCCCATCTCTAGGGGTGAGGGTCTTCCTAAAAAGCCGATTAAGGACTGCATAGTAAGTATAAAGCGGCTTGACCGTTCCTGCAAAGTCCCTCTTACTCCTGGGGTACATAAACTCCATGTCCCTTGAATTAAGAATCCCTTCATCATGAAGTTTTCTAAGACTAGGATCATTGGGAAGCTTGAATAAAGAAAGGAAGTTACTAAAAGTGATGTGCCACCTATCTCCCTCAGTCATCCAGAACATCACCCGCTCAGTTCCCATATAACCAAAGTAAACAGTAGCATAGAACTGAGCTATGATCTCCTTATTCCAATGTTGCAAGAAACCCATGATGCTCTTCAACCCCTTCACTTCACATTCTCTGATTATCTCATTGAAAATGCTGTCATTCTTTCTTGCCATATAATCCCAATCAATGCACTGAGCTTCACTAGTGTTCTTAGCATTTCTTCGGTTAAGAATGACAGTAGAGTAGTAGTCTGATCCTCGAACAAGAGGATAGACGGGAACTCTGATCTCTGGCAAGAAGTTAACAACAATGGGAGGAACATTTCCTCCAGCATCGTCATCATCATCAGGAGGCACTCCAGCTGCACCCTCTGGATTATCTTCCTCATTATTACCTGCATCATCATCAACTTCCTCAATCTCTGTATTGGCTCTAACTCCACTGCCTCCAGTACCAAAACCTCTATGACTAGCACCAGCACCTCTACCATGGGCACTAACACCACTGTGTATGGCTCCAAATCTGCCCTGATGATCTGCACATACATAACTGTCATCCTCTACCTCATCATCGCTAGACTCATTTCTTTCCTCCATCTCAATATCTTCCCCATAGTCTTGATAAACTGGCCTCTGGTGCCCTCTTGGCCTCAATTTCTCCCTGATATCATAAGCACGTAAGCTCTGTCCGGCCTCAGTATAAGCAATTTCCTCTCTTCCCTTTTTCCTTTTCTCGGCACCTGAACCTTTAGGCATCTCTGCTGTTCCTGGATCATAAGTAGTGAAACAAAGATGTGTAAGACACCAGGAATAAGAATGGCTAGATAGATCGTGTCGAAGCAAAGCGTGTGGAACAATTGGCACAAAACTGGGCAGGGCGGTCAGACCGCCCTGGCCAGGCGATTAGACTGCCCCTACCAGTTTTGAGCCAATGGCTCTCCATGCCAGCAACAGAGACAAACTGCTGAGATATGAAAAATAAATTTCAGGGGATTATTCCTAGATCGAATAAGATTGAATTCATGGCCAAGAACAAAGGTCTTGGGGCAAAACTTCTCAGGGCGGTCAGACCGCCCTGCCCACGCGGTCAGACCGCCCGGGGTAGTGAAACCCTAGAAATTTGTTCCCGACAATGTAGCCAACGAAATTGAATGAAACTCTAGGAATGTCTTCTAGGGGTTGCTAATAGATGATATCTCAAAGGAAATTCAAATCTTTGCATCGAGTAGAGAGATCGGGCAAAAACAAGATTTGAATACCTTTGGAGAGAAGAACTCGAGTTGAATCCAAGAAGCAGGCTTGGAACTTGCTTCAGCTCCCCTAGGAGAGTCCTTTCCATGGTGGGGATTTAGTTTTCCATGGTTGAATCCTCAAATCACCATGGGAGGGGGTGAGAGAGCTTGAGAGGAGAGGGAGGCGTTTCTGGTGGTTAGAGATGGAGTTCTGTCCGTGGGGAGAGAGAGGGGGTGAAATGGATAGGGTCAAAGGCACTGTAGAATCACGGGGAGGGGTAAAAAGTTAAAGTCCGTGACATGCAGTCAGACCGCGTGTGGTACGCGGTTAGACCGCCCCCCCCCCTGTTGAATTTTGGAAAAAGTTGATTCTGAATAGATTTTGACCCTTTTTCTCTTCTATGCTTGGATATAGGATTTTTGGAAGATAAAGATCCATTTTTGCTAATTCTTAGAAGAAAGATTGATTTTCCAAATGATTCCATAATTCTTGATTCTTCCAAGAGAGAGAGAGATAAAGATATGGATATAGAGATGTTATGGACTTGAGAAAATCTTCTTAATTATGACTAGCCAACAATCAATCAAGAGGAGCTATAGTCATAATTAAGTTGATTAGGTCACAAAGACCAAAATTCAAATATTTTTCGAAAAACCACAATTCCTACGCATGCTATTTTATTTTTCAAAACTTCTACCCTATGTCACAAAGTGCACACATCCACCCCAAGTAAATCACCACTCTAGTATATTTAGCTCATACCCAACTAGAGGACACTCACACGACATGAAGTCGGGTTTATGTGTGGGTATCAATCAAGTATCTAGAGGGATACAAAATTCACTTGAAGCAATTATATGCTAAGAATGGCACACTAGCATGGTACGTATAGGCCTAGATGCATTTCAATATTAAAAAGAATTCAAGAGAACATACCTTTGCCTTAGGCCACATTTTATTTGTGCCAATATTAATTTTAAAACCGACTTGATCTTGACTTGATTGCTTTAAGATTATTGTGCAAAATAAGGGCTTGCATATGTTGCACAAATGTGTGATGCTACAAGTTCACTAGAAGAAATTGTTAGTCCCACAAATGACACAAACTTTGAATTAATCTCCCCCTTAGTCAATGCTTAGAGAATTTTGAATTTCTCGAACTTAGCACATTATTCATTTACGAACAAGGGAGATATCTTCAAAGCTTAGTCAAGACACATAAATGATTTAACAATTGAAATAAGTTAGGTATCTCATCACCTTCGATGCATTTTCACCAAAAATTTGAAATTCTTCTTTTACCCCGGGTCACCCGGTCATAGGGGTCGGGTCACCCGCCATCATCCAGAGACGAAACGGGTCACCCGCCCACAGAGGTCGGGTCACCCGAAAAAGTATCCCTGAGATGCCAGGCGGTCAGACCACCTACGGGGGGCGGTTAGACCACCCTCCCCTCGAGATTTCCATTTGGTGATTTTTCAGTTCTTTTCCTTTGAAAAGCTTATAAATTTCCTAAATATATTCCTGCAAAGCTTATCCCAACAATTGCTCTACTAGAGAGCCATTAGTAGCATCGAGTGGTATGAGAGTATAAATATTATGAAATAGTCATGGTCACTTCCTCATGCTTCACAATCCTAGGACTAATGATCCATGAGCGTTCACAAAGAACTGAGAGTGACCAAGACATGACTTTAAGCACTTATTACCAAGATTGCATTGATTGAATGATTTTCAAGCTTTTCTCATGGCAAGACATTGATTATTGAATTCCTTTCTTTTCGCCATGGCTTCAATGCAACTCGATCAACCTACAAGCTCAGCAAGCACTTCTTGGTACCCAACACTTGTTGGGTCCTACTAGGTTAGTCACAAGGTGCTTAGGAACCCAAATGGCCCTAGTGCTTGTTTGAGGTGAACTAATCATCCTCATAGCACAAGTACCATTCTTATCATTCCTAAGCTTACTGAAATCATAATGGACAAGGTTCGATTTAGGAATGTTACCATTTGGACAATCCTTGCCCATGTGACCATTCTTACGACAAGTGTAGCAAATTCGGCTTTTGTCACTTCTAGGCTTGGGAGTCATTTGATTGTCTTGTCTTGGCCTGCATGTGGGCTTGTTGCTTGAAGGGTAAGCTTTCTCCTTTTTGCTGCAGTGCATCTTGGCTGTGGTGGCCAGACGCGGTCTAACCGCCCTGAGGGGGTAGTCAGACCACCCCTGGTCAGCACTGCTGACTTGTGGGCAATCTGCGGCAAAATGATCATTCTCTTTGCATTGATAGCACAATCTCCTTCTGATGGAGTTTCTTTTCTTCTTAGAGATTGTTTCTTGAGCCTTGAGCTTGGTAGGGCAATGTGAAGCGAAATGCCCCATCTTTGAGCATTGATTGCACTTGATAAGCTCAAATTTCTTCTTCTCTAGAATCTTGATCTTGTTGTCCTTGAGTTGGTGTTGAGGAGCTGAGCTAGTGACGGTTGACCCCTTCTCAAGCTTCTTCACCATGTTAGCACGGTTATCTTGAGAAGGTTGCACTTTGCTCTTCCCTTTCAACTCACTCAAGTTTTTCCTAAACTTTTCAACCTCTTGCTTGAGTTCATCATTTTCTTGAGCAATGAGGTCATCACAAGATTCTACAAATACATGCTCAATACTAGATTGGCTTGTTTGAGAACAACAAAGTTTAGTACAAGCAAAATCATTATTGACAAGTGAGCATGTGCATGCGTGTGAGTGAGGTTGCATGTATTTTACCGAAGATAAAACAACCTCATGAGCAATTTCTAGTGAACATAAGAATCTACAAGTTTCTCATGAGAACTCTCAAGTTCCTTGTGTTTTGCTTGTAGAGTCATATGCTCCCTAGTGAGCTTCTCTAGTTTAGCTTCTAGTATGTCATTAGCTTTAGCATAATCAAGTTGTTTAGCCAATGACTCATACTCACAAACGGAGGAGGCACGCTCAGATTGAAGAATCTCAAGTTGCTTCTCCATCGAGATTGAGGCTTTATCTTTTTCAATTTTTCCTCCTTTGGTTCTTCTCTTTTCTTGTTCTTCTTCTTCTTGGCCATTAGGCAAGCACCTTCACCATAATATGTTTCTGAAACTTCTAGAACTAGTGAGGATGAGCTTGGGGCTTGAGAAGACTCCTCGATGCACGAGGACTCACTTCCTCTGCCAGGGGCAGTTAGACCGCCCTGGGAGGACGGTTTGACCGCCCCCTCCAGAGGAGGTCTTCTCTTCTTTCGCCCTCTTCCTTCTCGAGAGTGGATGCTTGATGTTCAGTGATGGTTGTAGAGGCAGTGCAGCACTCTATCTCATCTTCGTCTTCATCATCACTTTCATCTTCATCTGATTTGGAGTCCACAAAGGATTTTAGTAAAATCCAAATGCGATGAGCATCTCGACAAATGTTCTTGTTCTCTAGCATAAATTCCTGAAAATCTTCACATAGAGAACTACGCAAAAAGTTAACAATAGAGGCTTTGAGTTGCGTGTTTTCCAAATCCTCAAGAGAGACATATGTCCAATCTTTTGGAAGGATACTCACAACTACAATGCTCTCCGTGGTGGGACCCATAGCCTTAAGAGTATGCAGAATATTTGTTGACCAAGAAATGTAGTTTGAGCCATCTAGAGCTAGTGGCTCAAACGGTACCTCACATGTAGTCGACATCGTCAAACTCCGAGCGGTTAAGCTCGAAACGGAGCACTCGGCTCTGATACCAATTGAAAGGACCTTGATGTCGCCAAGAGGGGGGTGAATAGGCGAGTCGACCAAATAAAACTTTTCCACCGAAAACTTGAGCGGGTTCTCGAACCTGCGTCGGCAATGGCTCTCCATTTTGGAAAATGAATATAAGATCCCGAATGGATAAGCGCAGCACACACGACGCTTTCCTAATTTCTCACTAGGGATTAGCGGAGGTGAGCGGAGGCGACGCCGGCGAGGAGAGCGGAGGCGGGGACACGACGATGAGCGCCGGCGAGGGGCCAAGCAGCGGACGACCCCGCGCATCGTGGATCGAGGAGGAGAATCCGAACGCGATGCGGTGCCGCAACTCGATCCGTGCGTGCGCCGGTGAGATTGCAGCGAAGACGAAGACGACGATGACCGTCGGAGAGGGGCCAAGCGGCGGTGCAGCGAACCCAAAGCCGGAGAGGAGCGTCATCGACTAGATCCTCTCGGGTTCCGATGAGGGGCCAAGCAACGGCAGGGAGGAGAGTGCCGGCAAGGGGCAGCGAAGAGGGCAAGGCGCCTGCCTCACGTCTGCGATAGCAAATGTCTTGCAACGACGGAGAGGGGTCGAGGGAGCGGCGAAGGTGCAGAGGACCTCATATCCGACGCTGGCAACTACCACGACGACGGCGAGGCAAGTTTCTCTGAATCACAGTGCCTTTTACTTGTTCTATAAATGGAGCAGCTTGAGCTTGAGCTTGATCAACTTGTTCCTATGAAATGGCTTGTTCCATAGAGATTTTGTAGGATTTCTAACATGATCAATGTAGCAATGTAGCAACTTGTTCCTATGAAATGGCTTGTTCCTTTGTCTATCTCAATCTTCTCATTCCTATGGTTCATCCAAATGATCAATGTAGCAACTTTTCTATGTTTTTCATTCCATAGGAATCAAAATGGCATGACACTGTCTGGGAATATGTGAAACCTGAGGTTGATAATATTAAGGAAGAAATGCACATCCTCCTCAAAAAGGCTGCATTCATGAGGCGGTACAAGTTTGTGGCTGAACAAAATCTGCAGCCCATGGAAGATGCGCTCGATGTGTTTCAAGATACCTTGGTTGCATTTGAAGAGGCTGCAAAAAAAAGCAAACCTTAGTTGAAGATACCATGCTTTTGTTGATGTTGAAGGGGGCATGCTTTTGTTGATGTGCATGGTCAGATAGCATGACCATTGTAAAAATGTGACGGGCAAGTTAAGGCCTAGCTAGATGGACAAGTTAACTGTTTGTAATAATTATGTATATCTGTGTGGATCTTTGTGGACAAGTAATCTTTATCTATATACGTGGACAAGTTATCTTTATCTATATTATGTCTGTTTTGTCTCAAAAGATTTTTTGTTGATTATGCATGTATGTCGAAATGGGACCCCTGAGAGATCGGGCTGACCTGTCAATCAAGACAGATACAAAGGAGACTACGCGAGATGGTTATTCCGCATTGCATTTGCCCCTCCAAACCGACGAGGAGGAGCCGGCCCCACGCGCCGCCCCCGTGCATTAGAGACGAGGTTTGGTTTATCCACGTATCCTTTGTTCCTAATGTTTGACCAAAAGCCACTCTCCCCTGCCACTAGATCTGCCATTCTTCCTTCCTTCTCAAACCTTCTGCCTTCATCGTCTCCGTCGCCTTCTCTCCCCTTCTCCTTCCTCGTCTCTGTCGCAGAGATGGCCGGCGGAAAGCAGTGGTTCCGCCGCCGCGACTCAAGAGGGAGGTTCTGCAGCGAGGAGGAGAAGGCCCCGCCCGCCGCCCCCGCCAAGAGAGTGAGGTTCCGCAGCGAAGAGGTCGGTTCTTCGTCGGCCAGGGGGAGGAGGTCGTACATGCGTGCAAGCGCCAAGGGGTGCACTCCGGCGACGCCCGGCAGGCAGAGGCTGAGCCTTCCTCGAGTTTGATATGCTTGAAGTTAGATTTATGCTTAAAATTGAATTCCTGGTACGCATCATATGCTGCTCACAAAAATGTTGAACTCATCCTGTATACTGCTTCAATTTCTGAATCTTCATGCTCAGCGACTTTTATTAACTGAACATTCAGTGCCTTCACTGATCAATGGTTCCAATGCATCAATTTTCCATTGTTTTAGGAAGTTGTTGTACCAACACATGACATTGTCAGGATCTGGACAGAAATCGACAGGCTCAAGAAAACCTTAGACTACATCTGCACATTCCTAAACAGGATGGAAAGAATGAAGAAGGATGACATTGGTAAAGAGAAGCAGCAGGCAAGTTCTGAACCTAGTTACAACTAAACAACTTTCTTGTTTGACCGGTTACAACTTTATGATATTAAACTTGGCAATCTAATTGTGAAGCTTGCTTCAATTTGCCTTTGTTTTAGAAATGTGTTATTACTCGGGAGGAAAATTATTAACCTTTCGAGTAGAAATTTTGTTATGCTTGAAATTTAATGCATGATACTCATCATATGCTGCTCACAAAATTGTTGAACTTATTCTATATACTACTTCAATTTTTGAATCTCCATGCTACATCGACTTTTATTAACTGAACATCCAGTGCCTTTGTTTTAGGGAGGTGCTGTAGCTTGGGGAGGACATTGACATGATCTGGAAACAAATCCACAGGATCAACCAAGCTCTAAACCCAGTTACAGCTAAACAACTTTCTTGTTTGACCAGTTACATCTTTTCATGATATTAAACTTGCCAATCTAATTATGAAACTTGCATCAATTTGTCTTTGTTGTAGAAATGTGTTGTTACTCAGGAGGATCTTCACTGCATCTAGAAAGTGCTCGACAAGGTGGATAGAAGGATGGATGACAAGGCTGTGGACGACATAAGTCTCCTAGCAAATGGTCAGAAAATACTAGAATTTGAGGTGGAGAAGCTTAAAGGCGCACAGAAGATGAAGGATATTGAACTTGCCGAAGCTGCAAAGAAGAATGCTGAGCTGCAGGAAAGACTTGTAAAACTAGAGGCAAAGATAGCTGAACTTGAGGCTGTAGCACAAAAGAAGCCATCTAACTAGTGCCCCTGCTGATGCACGTCAGATGTGATCATGTGAATATGTTTGTTCTGAACATTATGCATGTCATATGTGAACATGTGATGCTATATATGCATCTTAAATATGTAGAATATGCTCTTATGACTACTATCTATGTGTACGTGTGGTTTTGCATCTTATTAAGAGACATGATTATATGTTTGTGATATCTAATATTTGCTATGATGACATAGTCAAATATTTGACGGCAGTGAGAGTGGTAAGGAACTTCAATTATTGAGCTCTGAGTCTAGTAACGGGCGTCAAATTGTCATCAGTAACGGACTTAAAGAGCCCATTATCGATATGACAGTGATTGGTAATGGACTTAAATAGCCCGTTACCGATAGGACAGTGATCGGTAACGGACTCAAAGGGCCCATTACCGATAGGTTCAACTTTCGTAACGACCGTATTTTAACGTGTGTTACAAAGAATAACTGTAACAGGCGTTTAAGAAGCCCGTTACTGGAAGTCCTCATTGGTAACGGGCGGTGTGTTGACCACGTCGGGGTCGAGCCTGCCACGCTTATGCGTAATGAGCGCCAAACAACAACCGTTACAGATGGGGTCCATGTAACGGGTGTTAAGAGCCCGTTACAAATGCTGCGTGACTTATTTGAGGTTTTCACGTAGTGTAGATAACACATGGCCCTTAAGGGAAAGTGCATATGTGGTGGTCATCGACAGAAACATGTAAAAGTCGATGCATAACTTTAACCACTTGGATAATGGCAAGAGAAGGTAACACCAAGATCCTGAATGCCTCGCAGCCCTAGCTAAACTAGCAAGGTAATTCCTACCATGCGTGTGTGTAGCAAGAAAAAGACCAATCATGCGTGCCATTTATATATAGCAACCGAGTCTTGCAGTGCAGCCAAGACCTTACAATATAATAGCTAATAGCTACAGCACTCACGTTTCTTATACGTAGCATATCATGGACGCAGTGAACGTATGTAGACAATAATTACAAGTAAATAATTAATAATAGAGAAAGTTGTTGCGGGAGAATTCTTATAAAATGAGGCACCCCACCCCGTTGTAAACGGGGAGAATTCTTTTGAACAGTCATACTAACACCACCGCATTTGAAACCTATAAGTTGTGTTGGTTTGAGTTTGCTCGCAACCAACCGAAGCATAATTAAAACCAAACAGACTGTGCTAGCTAGCTGGTGAGGTTATATGAACTATGCCACTCCACATGGCTATGAATATGAGGGAGGGAGGGAGGGAGGGAGAGGGAGCAGGAGATAGAGAGACAATAAGCATGGGAGGTAACATGATTTCCAATTGTTTCTTTAAAGCTTTAAGGGGCACTACTTAACATGAATATCATTATTAAAACAATTTATTCTATTTTTCATGAACTTATTTCTCAAATTCAATTTATGTCTTTTTAAATCCCATAATCAGAGCTAAACTAGCAAGGTAATTCCTACCACGCATGTGTAGCAAGGAAAAGAACAATGATGTGTGCGATCGATTTGTAGCAACCGAGTTTGGCAGTGCATCCAAGACTTTGCAATACAATAGCTAGCTACAACACTCGTATGTGTTTTTATATATAGCATATCATGGACACAGTGAAGGTACGTAGAGAATAATTACAAGTAAATAATTAATAATGAAAAAAATTGTTGGGATCCATATAAAAGGGGGCACCCCGTGCCGATGTAAAGGGGCACAATTCTTTTAGACTAACACCACCGCATTTGAAACCTAAGTATAAACTATGCCACTCCACATGGCTATGAATATGAGGGAGGGAGGGAGATCGAGCAAGAGATAGAGAGAGACAATAAGCATGGGAGGTAACATGGGGTGCGTTCGGCTGCCTTGTTGCACAGTATTTTTGGCTTCTTTCCTCTCACAATCAATCTACCGACTTCTTCTTGCGCAGTATTTTTCTCTCACAGAAAATCTGCCGACTTCTACCAAAAGAGCCAGCCGAACGCCTCCAGGATGTCCAATTGTTGTGTTGTTCCAGAATAATGTGCGTTGGGTGCTGATTCATGGCACCTATAGTGAGACTGGCCGCCACTCGTATTAGAAACACTAGATCATCAACCTGGAGGCTGGAGCTGTTCTCAGCAGTTCTCTGTTCGTCCGTGAATTTACGTCAAAGCCAGCTAGCCCAGGAGCTGCGAGGTTTGAAGAAGCTGCCGGCTGCTGCATACTGATTTCCATTAATCTCGATTCCTACCGAATCAGCAATTCCTAAATGCCTTCTTAAGACCATGCGTGGGATTTGTAGAGCAACCAAATTATATTATGGTTTATGGACTGCATGTGTTGGGGGTCGTGGAAATTCACGCTGTCACCTCTGAACATGGGAAGCGAGGCTGCAGCTCCAGGTCAAAGATCAAAGGTGTTTAACCACGGTCAAGATGTGTCTATGGCACAAGGAAAAGACTTTAGAAGAAGTCATTTAATTTTCAGAACCTTCGATTCGGAATAGGATCTTCTTTGTTAATTTCGTGTCCAAGATCAAACGTGTGTTGCCTGTTCCATGCCGATCTGAACTTATCACCCAAATCTCTATCTCTACCTAATATATAATATAATATATATTATATATATATATATAATATTAAAGCAAGGATCGCTTCTGCCCAAAATTTTGGTCCGTCCCGGAGAACCGACAAAAAAATCGTGTGAACCGGCGTACAGGGTACCGAACCAAGGGAAAAACAATAAACCGGCGGCAAAGGCACCGAACCGGAAAAAACCACAGCCCCTGCCACCGTCTCCGTTACCAAACCGGAACCCACGCAGAAACCGAAGCCCACCAACCAAAGCCCACCATCACCCCCACTGCGCCAAAAAAAAAATCATAAATAAAAAGAGCATTCAAAGGGAATAGAACACATACCAACAATATCTCGTGGAAAGGTGCCAACTGCCAACCATCTAGACCAAGCATGTTTGTTGCATTCTAGGATCGTACTATACTCAAAACGTCAACCAGCTACGTATGGTGTGACAACAAATATGAGCACATTCCTTTTGTCACTCGGGTGTATAAAAACTCTCCGCTCAATAAGGATGTACGTACGAGAATTCACATGTATGTTAAATTTGCCTTCCCAGCCGGCCCACCCGACACCGCGCCACTGCGCCGCCACCCCTGCTCTGCCCCTACGCTGGGCCCCTTTGCCGGCGGTTCCAATCCGACAGCGATTCCCCGCGTGGCTGTGCCCCCACCGCTGCTTCGGCCAGCCCCGCGTCAGGCCTCCCCTTCTTCGTTTGCCCCTGCTCCTGCTGTGAGGAAGACAACAAGGAGGGGAGAGGTAGCAGCTCCACCAGAGAGGAGGAAGACCCGGCCTCCATGCTCGCAGTCGCTCGGGAGGCGGTTTCTGCACCAGGCCACCAGTCCTCCCCTGCCTGCCACCGTCGCTCTGCTCCTTGTCGCGGCCTGTGGAGGCGAACCGGCGGTGAGGAGGCCACGACCCTCCAGATCTCCGCGGCGGGGAGGGAGCCGGAGGTGAGAAAGAGGCCGCCTCGCTGGATGTGAGCATGAGGCCACCGCGACTTGCGGAGGTGAGGAGGGCGGCGCGGCCAAAGCCCGTCGGCGGTAAGGAGGTGGTCGCGCGCAACCGGAGGTGAGCAGGGGCCGCCGGTCCTCTGGACGCCGCTCGCCTCGCTTCTTCTCCCGGGCCGCCGCCGCCTCCTCCTCCTTTTTGTCCCGCGCGCAGCTGTCCCTCTCCCTCCTCTGCTCCCCTGCAGCGGATGCCTTTGAGGAGAGAGGTGATGTAATTTTGCATCCCCTCTCTCCTCCAAAGGCAATCTGCCTCGCGCTTTGCCTCCTCTGTTGTAAAGCTCCCCGCACGTGCACATTGTCTGAGGGCGATGTTGAAGTCAGTCTTAGGGTGCTTCCATGCACTGGAGCCTAGATCCACACCACACTTAGCGACACTTACTAGCAGTGGTGCTCTCAATAACTCAGATCAGAGACTAGAGTTAGAGACGTTGTCGCATTGTATAGTACAATATCATTATACTAATTTATCTATAGCAAAACTCTTTCTTAATAAAAAATATAAATGAATGATTATTTGATCGTAAAAAATATATTACGAACATTCTATCAGCTTCTTAAAAAATGAGTAGAAATACACCGAGTACAATAAAATTATGACAATAGAAATAGAAAAAACTACAAGTTTCATAAATACAATTAGCATTACACCGTAGCAACACACAAACATCTTGGTTTGGTCCAACTAATCTCGATGACAAGTAGCCCCTCATTGACTTTCTCACCTTCTATCTGACTTGACTACGACTTACCTGTGAGAGTCGGTCTGGGACACCCGCTCGCACCACGCTCGGGCACTCCTCCGTTCATGTCCATAATCCGAAACATAAAAATAGATCAAGAGGTACACGGAAGAGAAGAAACAAACTGATTACAAAATCCAAACCAGGATCATTTCTAAGAGGGGAGGAAGAGGGGTGCCAACACCCAAGCCATGAAGGGCAGCACCGAATGCGAGCACGCAATGGTAGGTGGCGAATCGAGTAACCAAGGTAAGGCAGGAACCTAGCAAAGCAAACCTAGCAAAGCTCGGCGTGCGAGTAATGGTGTGTGTATGGCCCCTCGTTGTCGATTGCGGCTAAGACGATGGTTAATTAGAAGGTGAGAAAATGGCGCGTCTCAGGAGTGCTGCAGCTTGGCTATGACCGGCGTGGTTAAGGAGCTTGCTTATCGCACTTATGTTAACATTGTGTGTGTGTGCGAGTATACATGCAACAGGCAAGAGTGAGAGACAAAGGAGAGGGAGATTTTCGTATTTAGATTTTGAATTTATGTGATTTCTTGGATTCCAATTTTCAGTATGTATATATCATAGTAATATTGAAAAATATTAACCGTAGCAACGCACGGGCAAATTTGCTAGTCATTGTAAAAAAAAGAACTTATCACCCAAATCCACATAGTTTGCATCTCGCATAGTTTTGTGGGTCTCGTACGTGTACTCCATGGTTTGCACGCTCGGTTTTGGCCACTGCCATGTGGAATTCAACATTGGACTCTTTTACCGTGAATCATACCACCAGTAGTGGTATGCAGTATGAATCTATTTTTTAATAAAGGTAATTAATCAGGTAATTGTTGCAAACATACTAATTTTGGCACCCTCCACCCGCCGCCTGTGCTGCCGCCATTGCCGCCACCGCCGCCGCTGTCATTGTCGTCGCCGCATACGCCGGTGCCGCTACTACCACCGTCACATCGAATCATATATTTTTGTTTATGCCACCGAGATAAAACTTCTAATAATATCCTTATACCACCTATGTATACCACCCTATACCATGTAACACCCTAATTTTCAATTTATGGCCTTATTAAAATTTTGTTAGCAACTTGTGATTAAGCTTAAGGATTTTAAGGTGGTATTTAATTTTTCTAGGCATTTAAATAATTTTCCATAATAAAATAAATAAATATAGGAGTTGAATGTTGCATACATGTTGGTGCATTATTTTTGAGTGCTTGAATTCAAATTTTAGTTGAATTCAAAGTTGGTTTGAAGTTTCAAAAGGATTCAAAAAAAAGAAAGTTCTTTTCCCTTTCCCTCCCTTTCCTGTTTTGCGCCGGCCTGTTTAACCTAAGTCCGCCGGACCACCCTCTATTCCCCGGCCCAGCTCGCCGTTTTCCCTCCTCTTCCCGCGTTCGCGCGCAGCCCACCAGAGCATCCGGCCCAGTTTCGGCCTGCTAGCGCCCGCCTCGCCTCGGTCACCGACAGGTGGGGGCCACCCGTCATCCCCCACCTTGGTTCCGACTCGGCACCGGACGCGTCCCGCGTCCGTACGCCGCGCCGCCCACGTCCGAGTCCGCGCCCTCCTGGCATCTTGGCCCGCACGCCAAGGCTCGGCCTGATGGGAACGGGTGTGCCCGATCTTCCGTCAGGAGAAGGATAACTCATTTTGATGGAGTGCGACACACCGATCCGATTTCAGATCCAAAGACCCGAACTCCTGCAACCTTAGCACCACAACTCCTCTGGTTATCGACCGTGTCACAATCCAGTTGACCTCGCCGTGAAGGCTAATCCCTGCCTGCGAAACGAAGAACACAAGCAAGAACTCGAAAGAACGCAACACTCAAGAATTTAGTGACGACTGCAGATGAATGATTAAGCACTCGAAGTTGGGGTTTCACAAACCGAAAACGGCGACTGTTCGACGACAGATAACTCTAAAGAAAAACCCGAGTCTAAACGGCCGTGGCTACTAAGTTTATACCCTAAACGGGGCGAGCTAGGGTTGGGGGCGCTGTAACACCCCGGATTTTCGGTGAGGAAAACCCGAGTCCCTGTACCTTTGCGATAGTCCCGGGATCAGTGGCTATCGCGTACAGATCTCATCACAGAAGGTAAATCACAACCATACATCGCATCACACAAATATTAGTACATAATTTATTACATGTCCATAATGGAGTACAACATTACAAGCCTCTTGGCTGAATCAGAGTGAAAATTCTACGCAGCGGTAGCTAGCATCTCAGAAGGGTCTCCATCTTTTATTCTTCACGCCCACAGGCATCCTTGAGCGCAGCGACGCATCCCTCAGTCGTACCACCCGTCGGCGTTGTTGTCGAAGTCAGACTCGTACCCTGCACACCCAAAGTCTATCCCTAAGGAGTGGGATAGGTTCACGTCACCGACGGTATGCAGCTTTAAGTGGCCTATCTTCTAAAGGGTAAGAAAAGAGACAAGGTAGAAGCTCGGGTTTCCTATGTAGCAGCAGCAAAGTATAAAAGAAATCATCTCCATATAAGTCCCAAACCATTCTCTCAAACACAGCTCGGAACCACCTGGTACTCCAGGGCCCCGTCTCCACATCCTCGCACCTCAATGATCGCAATCGGATCGGCGAGGTAGAGGGAGCCACTCTCCTCTCCCCGACTGCAACCACGGCTCACCACACTCTCGACTACAGGGGGAGGTAGAAATCCCAAAACATGAGAATCAACAATCCACTGGGCTCGTCCATGACCGAGGACGCGGCTATACATATAGATCTAAACTCTGCAGAGCGTGTACACCTGTACCCAACTCGGGGTGGCGCCCGGCGGTGATCAGCCAACCGAACCCACCCTACCGTGCGAACTCTCGGTAGTTACGGTCCCATCCTGCATCCGGCCCTCAAAGCGATCCCCCCGCAAAGGGAATTGCACCGGAACTGTGAAATGCCCCCGTGTGGCCACACGGGAGACGCACTGAGAGAAGGTGGTCTCGCTCCCACCTCTCCCCCACTGATACCCTCTATCCTGCTGGCAGGTATGGTTTCGCACTTGCCGAGCTCAACTCGGCCCTAACCCCACTCTCGGCGAGGTGGTGTGTACGAAAAGTCCCGTGAAGCGGTTGGCCCACTCGGTTTCAGACCGGGGCGAGCTCATGTCCTCCAAACGTCAGTAAAACCCCAACACCTATGCTCCGAAAACCGTACAAGTGGGAATGCACTGAGGAGTGCACCCTCATCCCCGATCCCAGATCGGTTGTTTCGAGCTCACCCCCGCCAAAGTACCCAAAACGCCTTCTCCTGCCGGTTTTACCCCACGCACGCCAAGAACCACTATTCCCATCCCAACACATGCATCGCGAAGCTCAGCGTATATACACGCTTATATATACATATATAGTAGTAGAGCAATCAAGGACAGGATAATAAAAGAAGGCAGTGCAAGGTTCATCATCATGCATTTAAAGTAAAGCGCTAGCATACTACATAGCAATGTCTAATAGGTATTCAGAATCAGTCGGGCATGGACACCTACGTGCGAGTAGTCGTCGGCGGCGTAGTCGTTGGTGTAGTCGAACTCCGAGCTCAGCTCTCCGGCTCCAGCTGCTCCTATTAATGCGCAAATACAATAAAGGCGGGTCCTATTGCAATTAACTCCAAATGAACAACGATTAAGAGCCAAAAGAGAGCGAACACTAGCCTAACACGGAATTTATAATTTTAGAAGAGTTTTGGAAAAGGTTTCGTAATTTTCGGAGTTGAAATGGATTTTCTAGGATTTTCCAAAAGTAAAATACATTTCTGAAATTAAAATACGCATACACAATAGCATTGACTTTAAGCTAACTACAGGCTAACTCTAACTGACTTTAAGCTGACTACTGGCTAACTGTTGGCTGTCTACTGGTGCACATGTGGCGGCCACATAGGCGGCTATAAGCCAGCCCACGCCCAAGTGGCTGCCCACATGGCTATTAGGGTGGCGGCCACAAAGGATCCCTGGGATCCGGTGCGGTGTGGCGCTGCGCGGCCTACCATGTGGCTCGCGTGTGGTTGGTCAGCCTCATAGGATCCAGGAGATCCGGTGCGACTTGGGCACAGTGCAGGCGATCGTGTGGATTCGGCGGGGTTGGTTCGGTGCATGGGATCCGGCCGATCCAAAGCGGGCCGGGCGGCGTGTAGGCAGGCGTGTGGGGTTAAACCCCACTAGGTTTTTGGCCCACCCAGAACGTGTTCGACGAAAAGCTCCAAAGGAGCGGCGGGACGGCAAGAGCTCGCCGGCGGCGAGGTGTTCCGGCGGACGGTCGACACGCGCCACGGCGGAGACAGATAGGTCCTAGGGCTCGGTTTCGGTAGAGAAAGGTGTGGCCTTTGGCCGGAATCTCGGCACGGCGGCGACGAGTCCGGGGGCGACGCGGCGCGGTAGAACGGGGGTTCTCGGCGCCTTGGCTGGGGGGCCAACGCCGGCGCGGTGGCACGCGAGCATGCGCAGGCGTGAGCGTGTGTGTGTGCTAGGCCACTCGGGCTCGCGGGAGGGCGGACGTGCGCGTGTATGCGCGTGGCTCGCCACGGCGGAACGAACGAAGGGGCGCGGCGCCGCGGCTGGGGTGACCGGCGCCGGCTAGGAATCGCGCGTGCGCGTACGCGAATGTGTTCGCGGGCGCAAGGTTGGACCGGTGCTCGCTCACCCAGGCGGAAAAAGGATTCTCCCGGCGGCGAGGCTGCGTTCCGCGGCGGGACGGTGTGCCGGCGAGGTCCGGCGCGAAAGGGAGCCAAAGGCTCGGCCTTGGCCTCTCCAGGAAGGTACGCGCGCGGGGTTGCGCGTGTGAGCACGGGTGCGTGCGTGCGCGCGTGGGTGCACGAGGCAAGGGCGAACGCGTGCGCATGCCGGCGTCCAGGCCACGACGGCGGGCCGGTACGGCGGCGGCGTCACGTCCGTTCGGTGACAAACAAAAGGCAACAGCGGAAGGCGAGAGCGCGCGCGGCGTCGACGGCAGCGGCACCTGCAAGAGCGACCGGCTCGGCTCGATGGCCGGCTCTCAGGCGACGGCGGGTCTACGCGGCGGCGCGGAGCAGACACGGTCCAACAGGCAAACGCACGAGCTCACAAGGCTCGGCCAGCCACGGCTCGATGGCCGGGTCCACAGGAAGGTGAAGGGAGGGTGAGGCTCACCTTGCGTTCCTGGATGCGACGGCGAGTCGGCGGTGTCGAGGTGCGACGGCGAAGCGGACGCAGAGCGGAGGATGCAAAACCGAGCTCGGCACGACGCGGTTCGGCCTGAGGTAGGGGAACGGCGCGGTGAAGAGGAAGCAGGGGCGTCGTCGTCCTTGGCGGGTCCGGCTCCGGCTTCACGGCGATCCGCAGCTCCCACGAACGGCTCCGGCTCCTTCTTCCTCCCCATTCTCCTTCTGCCTTCTTCTTCACGCGGCGGCAGAGATAGGATGGCCCGAAGCAGGGGGAATCCGAGGGGGCCCGACCTCCAGCTTCTTCCCCACCCCCGGCTTCTTCTCTTCCACTCCTCCCTTCTTCTCCTTTCTTCCTCTCCAACAGGCACCGCGGTGGATGCGGATGGGAATTGCCCCAGGGTGGCGGCGGAACAGGGAGTGGCCGGCTGGGGTAGGATTTATAGGGCGGCACCCTAGGGTTTGGGGATGCGGGCAGATGGCTCGGATGCGGCACGGGGACGACGCGGCATCCATCCGGCTCGCCAGCGCGACAGGGGGCGGCGCCCATGGTTGGCGTCGGCACCCTCCCGCCCCCACGCTCGTGTCACGGTGGGGAAGAAGAAAAACAGGGGGGATTGCGGCCGACGTGTGGGGCCCACATGGCGGTCAAAGGTGGGGGTTGGTGGTAAGCAGGCCGGTGGGCTGGAAAGGTTAGATGGGCCGCGGGTTAGAGGTGGCCCGATGCAAAGCACAGGGGTGGCTGGTAGACTTCAGCAGGCGAGGATAAGGCCCAAAACTGGTTTATGGTTTTCCTATTATCCTATCACCTTATATCCTATTTGAACTATGATTCGAATTTGAATTCAAAATTCAAATTCGAACTCCACTCAAATAAGATCCAAACAAAAACCAATAAACTCCAGAGTTTTTCACACTAGCACTTTATATTTCCTAAATTTATTAATTTGCTCAAAATAAATCTAGGAATTTAAGGGAAGGATCATAGAAGGCAACCTTAAATTTTAATCAAGCACTCAATTTCAAATCGAAATTTTGAAATCTACATTTTCGCATTGCTAACATTCCGGAGAAATTCCAGGATGTTACAGAACTCCCCCCCTCACAAGAATCTCGTCCTCGAGATTAAGAGCTGACTCTCGGTTTTCCAAAGAGAAGAGGAAACAAAGGAAACGAGTTGCACTAGCATAAGAAAGAGCTAAAGCTGGTGCAACACAACTTAAAACTCACCGATCATGGCGGCAAAAGCATCGGTAGCCTTTCCTTCCTTCAGGTGGGTAAGCCTTCCACGACCCGCAGACTGCTGAGGAGCCGACTGAGGAGGTCCTCCTCCTGGGGTCGGTGCTTTGGCGGGCGTAGCTGCGGTCTTCTTGTCGGGGCACTGGAAGGACTTGTGCCCAGGCTTGCCACAGGCGAAGCAAGTCGGGGTGAACCCTCCGGTGCTGGGTCTTGGAGTGTTCGGCTGCAGACGGTTGTATCCTCCAATCGGCTGCTGGTAGTTGAAGCTTCCTCCTCCTGAGTAGTGACTGCTGCCTCCTCCGAAGTTGCTTCCATGCTGGTTAAACCCCGAGCGGAAACTCCCTCTCATCATGCTGCTTGGCCCATCCCTCAGCCTCTGGGATGACCGGTCGAAGTTCGCCCGATCTTCCATCCTCTTTCTGTCCTTCATGCGGTCTTCATGACCCCTTCTCTCATCCTCGAGCGCGATGGCGCGGTTCACGAGGTGACACAGAGACTTATGCTCACTTGCCTTCAGTCCCTGGCGAAGGCTGTGGTGAAGGCCTCACAGGAACCAGAACTGCTTCTTCTGGTCGGTGTTGGTGTCTTCGGGAGCGTAACGCATCATTTTCATGAAGTGGCGCTCGTACTCCTCCACCCTCATCGCACCCTACGTCATGGTGCGGAACTCTTGAGCCTTCTGGACCATCAGCTCGCTGGGCAGGTACTGCTCGCGGAATGCCTCACAGAACTCCAGCCAAGTGATGAAAGCTGGGTTCGGGTGGCTGGCGGAGTAGTTCTCCCACCAAGACTTGGCAGGATCCTCCAGCTGGTGCGCGGCGATGGCGACGCACTCCTCGTCGGTGTAGACGGTGAGGTCGAGCTTGGTCTCGATCACCCTCAGCCAGTCGTCAGCGTCGAGTGGCTCATCTGAGTAGCTGAAGGTGGGGGCCTTCAGGCGGATGAACCTCTCGATCTTCTTCGTGAGGTCTTCCTCTAGCGGGGCATCGCGATTCCCACCGTTGCCTCAGCGCTCCATGGCTTCCGCCATCCTCTGCATCAGCTGAGTCTGCAGGGCCATCATGTCCACCAAGTTGGGTGGTGGCGGTGGCGGCTACTCCGGCTCAGGCTGGCCTTGCTCCGGTTCGGGCTCAGCTTCCTCCTCCTCGTCTCCAGCTTCGGGGCCCTCGGGCGGCGGTGGTGGCGGTGGCACATCGGCTCCCCGACCTCGAGCTTCTCGAGCTCCTCCACGGATGGGTGGGCGTCCATGAAACGACCTGGGTTTTCGGTGAGGAAAACCCGACTCTCTGTACCATTGTGATAGTCCCTGGATCGGTAAGCTATCACGTACAGAACTCGTCTCAGTATAATATCAGCTCCATACAACGAAAACAGATCACACATTGAATAATTACACCCGAAAACAATTCGGTATACGGTTTTAGTACAAGCCCCTTGGGCTAAACGACAAGTAGAAAACCTACGTAGCGGTAGCTAGAGCTTCAAGTCTTCATCTTCGATCAACTCCACAGGCAGCACTTGAGCGAAGCAACACAACCCTCTTCTTGAATTCTTCTGGATGGACCCTTCACTTCAAGTTAAGAACCTGCGCACTCACCAACTATCCCCAAGGAATGGGATAGGTTCACGTCACCATCCGTATGCAGCTTTAAGTGACCTACTTCTAAAGGGATAAAAATATATAACAAGGATAGCTCGAGGTTCCTAAGCAGCAACAACAATATATATAGAGAGAGCAAATCATCCTTCCCAAACTCACATCTCACACAACTCATCGGGTGATCCTGCCTCACCAGGTTCCCGTCTCGACCAGCTCAAGAAAAACATAGCTCTCCAACACCCACCCTCGTCTCATAGCATCCAACGCGTCTCAGCCCACATCCCTCATCTCAAAGCATCCAATGTGTCTCAGCCCACATCCAAAGACTCTCTAACTAAGGTGGTACCTCCTGCCGGGACTATGAGACTCAAAACCAGGTCAGAAGTGTAGAGTATGTGGGAGACTAGGGTCGGTAAACGACCGAGCCCGACGCACCTCCCTCATGGAGCGTGTTCGGCCTACCCTCTCCCACACACTCATCAACATTGCCCAGTGGCTTCGAGGGTCTCGGAGACTAGGGCAGCTAAACCGCCGGGCACGGCGCACCTCCACACTGAGCGTGTCCGGCCTACCCTCCCCGATCTCATAATCTCCTAACAGTCATGCAGCATCGTCCAGCTAGGGAAGTCATTGGAACCTTCCTCCAGGGGTAAGCAACCTCCAACTCTCTCAGAGAATCATACTCACAATATCCCATACCCATACACGCATAGCTCAGCGCATATACACACATATATAGTATAGCAATAGGATAAACAAGGAACAGGATATAAAGATAGGCTATGCAAGGTTCGTCATCATCATCTCATCATCATGCAAATAAATAAAGCACTAGCATTCTAATAAGCAATGCCTAATAGGTATTCAAAGTCGGATGGGCGTGAACACCTGTGTGCAAGTAGTCGTCGTAGTTTCCGTAGTTGTTCTCGATTCTCAGGCTCGACTCCTCAGCTCCGGAAATTCCTAGATTCGCATAAATAAATAAACACGGTGTCTAGATGCAGATAACTCCAAAGAGAAGCAATAAAGAACCAAATAACTCCAAAAGCTAGTCTAACGGGTGCTTCAAGATTTTAGAAGAATAAAGAAATTGATTTCATACTTTTCTAAGGTAGAAACAATTTATTATGGATTTTCAAATGAAGAAATATTGTACAAATTTAATTATTTGCGATAAAGCACAGAAAACATAAGTCAGCAAGTTAGAGAACCATAAGCTAGGTTTTGGGTTGGTCTGCATGGTAAGTTGACTAGTCAACAATCATTGTTGACCAAGTCAAAAAGGAAGGTCAAAGGTCAACTGAACCCCACAAGTCATCTGTTGGGCCCCGTAGGTCCGAAGGGGCCAAGCGGTAAGTCCGTATGCCCCTTTGTTCAGATTGGAGAGATCATGCAGGATTGATCAGCTAGAAGAGATGCGGTGTGGTTGAGAATCTCGGCTCAAGCTGGAACATGATCAAGATGTGGCGAGGATGGATTTATCCAAGGTATGGCTGATGGTTTAGTTAGTGCACGCGCTGTCCACGACGAAGACGTGGCACGACCGCAGTAGGAAGCTTGAGGGGCTAGAAAGACCGGTGGTCAAGCACCAGCGACACAACCTAATGATCAGCAAAGCATGCATAGCCGGAGGCAAGCAACGCTCAAGTAAGCTGAGGTTCAGGTTGGACTAGCACGTACTTGGTTTAGGAATAGCAGCTTGTATGTTTAGTGGCAAGAACAGAAGAGATCATGGTCAGCTTGCTAGTTTTTGCACTGGCCGCACCTTGCTTGCTATCTAGATGCCAGCAGACTTGGATATGATAGAGGTGGAGGTGGTACTGCTGGCTTTCGCGATTGGAAAAAGACCGGTCTTAGGTCTGGCTGAAGGTATTGAAACAAGGTGGCTGGACAGCATGGCCGCAGCTGGCGTGCTGTTCGCCAGCAGCGAGTGTCACGGCAGCGCCTACCAACTCAAGGGCACGCCAACACAGGCTAGCTTCAAGGACGGTGAGAATGGTCGATTAGGTAGTTCACCCAAGAGGAAAAAGGAGGCGGCTTGGCTTGGACAGCAGAGCAGCAGGCCGACGTTCCGGGGCTGCGTGCAGACATGGTGCTGGCCGGCAGCGTGGCTAAAAGTGTAGCCTTGCAGCACTAATATGCGAGACAGCATCATGGTTGTACCCGCGACTTAGCTGTGGCGTGCACGCACGCTGGGCAACAGCAAGGAGGCGAGGGCTTCACCAAACAGAGGTTAGATGGTGATGGATTAGGCTGAAGGCTTACGGTTGTAGAGGTAGGTTCAGGGAACCAAAGGTGAGCACATACCAGCTGCATGGTTCAGGTGAACTCATACCATCGGCAGCTCGTATGGTCCCAAGCTTGCACTTCACGTTGAGTACAACTCTCAACTCTCAGGACATTGTGCAATTGCCTCACTGCAGCAGCTGCTAGCTTGATTGGAGAAAAAGGAAAGGGTGGTGCTGTTCGGTGGGGGAAGAAAAAAGCTGGGTTACTGCTTGCTTGCTGCAGGTCGATGGAAGAATTCAGAGAGAGAGAGATCAAGTTGCTGCTAGCTGATCTGGGAGAGGGGGAAATGGGAGAGAGGAGAGGGTACTTAAAGGAAGTAGTTAGGGTTAGATTAGATGAGTTTTAGATGAGCCTCGGCGGTTTGAGCCGAAACAAATTAATCCCGCGAAATAGATCGATATCAATTCATTTCGTAGGATGAGAACAAAAGGATTAGAATAATTTTCCGGAATGAATTAAATAGCAAAGTATTAATTCGAGAAGCCAGAAAACTTTGTCGTAAATCAAATGAGCTCTTGGAGATTTAATTCAAATGGATTATAGTCGATTCCCCGAAATCGAACCAATTGCAAAGGATCAATTCGAAAAGTCAGAAAATAATTCCATAATCCGTTTAAGGACTTCCAGAGCACTTTTGAAGAGATTGGCTGAGAAAGATTAGAAGGCCGACGGAGATGTTAAAGAGCTCCAGTTGGCTTAGGGATGTTCCTAGGGCCACGATCAGTGCACGGAAAGGCTCGGCCTTTGGCCGGAACCCGGCTCAACGGCGGTGACTGGTATCCAGGCGGTGGAGCAAAGCAGGGCGGCGTCACTGGCTGGGGTGTCAGCGTCGGCGTGCTTGCTCGCATGCGTGTGTGTGGACAAACGTGTGCTCAGGTTCATGGTAGCGCTCGCGTGTGTATGCCAAAGGGAGACCCTCGGCGGCGAGCTCCAGGCGGGACGGAAAAAGGCGACAGCTCGACCTTGCGCGAGCTCGACAGAGGATAGCACGGTTAAAGGTGGAGCCTTGGTCGGTTTCTGGGCGCAGCTCGCTCGACAGTGAAACACCAGAGCGGCGGTGCTGCGTTCAGGTTGCCGGCGTGCTCGCACCGACGCATAAGCGCGCCAGGATGTGCATGGGTGTGGCTAAGAGCCCCTAAAGGCGATGCCTTGCCTGCAAGCGTGTGCGCGTGCGCAAGCCAACGGCTTGACCTCGGCGGCGAGCTGGGCGACGGCGCGTGTACAAAGCACACGGCGGCACCTCAACCCGGCGAGCGCACGACAGCAAGACACGGAAGTAACGGCGGTTCAGCTGGGTACGGCGAGGTAAAGGCAAAACCTTCCGCCTCCCTACACGTGTGTGCACGCGTGTGCAAGCCGGCGGTTTGACCGCGACAGCGACACAAGCAGGGCGGCGCACTCGACGGCGATAAGGACATAAAGGTCAAGCGGGGCGCGCGCGCGGATCGTCGGCAGCGGCACCTGCAGGCGTAAGGCTCGACTCGATGGTCGGCACACAAGCGTCAGCGGTCGCGCGGTGGCAGCAGTGCGGTTCAACCAGAGCAGAGCACAACACCATGGGCAATGCCTGATTTTTCCCTCGGCTCAAAGGCCGGGTTCCACAGCAGCGAGGGGGACGACGGTGCTCACCTTGAGGTTCTGGTTTCGGTGGTGGACGGCGGTGAAGACGCGGAGCAGAGACGGCGGTGCTGGAAGCAGATCGGTGACAGCTTCTGGTTCAGGCAATTCGACGAACACGTCGAGGGCGATGTGGATGAAGACAGCGGCTTGGTTGGCCCATACCATCGAGCACCTTGAGCGCGTGCTCTTGGTCAAGAATAGGAGGTCGCAGCTTGGCGACAGCCAAGCCACTGGCTCGAACCCTGCAGGCATCGAACTCGGCACGAAGGCCGGTTTCAGAGATAGGAGCAAGGTGGTGGCTTGGTCCACCGTTTCATCGTGCACAAGATAGGAGATGAACTGAGGGGGCAGCGCTCACCATGGCGAGCGTGAAGGCGCGGTCGACTGGTCCGAAGTCCGGTGCTCCAGGTCCTTGGCATCGGGCATGGAGGTCCCGGGCGGTGAGGACGCGAACACGACACGACGTCCTCCCGCTTGCCTCAGCAACAGTGTCGACGACTTCGTCCCCTCGCGCCGGCGGGTTCACCCAGGAAAACAAGGCATCAGCTTGGAAAGAGGGTAGGAAAGGATCAGGCAACAGCAAGAGAAAAGGGAAAAGGGGCCACTGGTGCGTGCTTCTCACCTCCGAGGCGAAACACCGAGCAGGTCACGAGCGAGGTGGCGACAGGTCCTTCTCGTGGTGGTGCAGCACTCCATCCTCACGGCGGCATCTTCAGCTCGACATGGTGCGGCAGCAGCAACTCTTGGTGAGGTCGAGGACGCGATGACGACGGCGTTCCCCCCAGGTGCGGCGCGGTACGGCGGCTCCTGGGCAGCGAGCACCTCCAGGCGCAGCACGGCGCAGGGACGGAGCGCAGAGCAGGGGATGCAGGGGCGACGGCGTCGCAGGCTTCCCCGGACGGCTCCGTCTTCACAGCGCCCGCGACAGCTCCAGCTCCGAGTCGGCGACGGCGACCATGGCTCGGCGCGGTCTCCTAGAGCAGCAGACCGACAGTTGGGCGGCGCGGTGCACAGCGACCTCCGGCTCCCTCCCCGTCTCCGGATTCTCCCCCTCCTCTTCTCCTTTCTCCTCCCCCTTCTCTTCTCCCTTTCTTGCGGTGGACAGGAAGCAGTGGCGAGCGGATTTGGGGGATATCACCAAAGCGGCGGCGGATCAGGGATTTGCGGCTGGGGATAGGATTTATAGGGCGGTGCTAGGGTTTGCGGGTGCGGCACCGACGGCGGATGCGACTCCTAGGACGCGTGGCCAGCATCGCGGGGCAGCAGCGCGGTGGGGGCGGCGGCCATGGGCGCGAGCTCATGCGGCGCCCCTCCTGTCCCCATCGGGTGACGAACGTGCTGGCAAAAAGGAGAAGAAGACCAGGGGTGTGGCGCTGACGAGTGGGTCCCGGGTGTCATGGACACAGGCGGCTGTGTGGTGAAGGGAGGCGGGCTGAGTTGGGCCGATTTGGGCAGGCCGGCTGAAGGGGATGGGCAGCGGTCTCTATGGCAAGCCCAGGGATGTCTGGCAGACCTTCACTAGCGGAGCTAAAGCCCACCAAGCTTGGGTGTTTACCTATTTTCTTTTATATTAACCTTAAACCTACATGACTCAAATTTGAATCTAGAATTCAAATTTGAATCTCACTCAAATAAAATCCAAACAAAATTCATTAAACTTCAAAGTTCTCACACTAGCATTTTATAACTCCTAAATTTATTATTTTGCTCACAAAAATTCTAGGAGTTTTAGGGAAGTATCAAAGAAGACATCCTTACAAATTAAGTGAGCACTCAAATTCAAACAAAATTTTTTGAAATTCACATTTTTGCAAACATAAACATTCCGAAAAAATCCGGGATGTTACAGAACTCCCCCCCTCAAAAGAATCTCGTCCTCGAGATTGAAGCTTCACTGGGTACACTGGAGGTACCGAACATCTTCAAGTTGTGTGCGAGCTTCGAGCACCTTCAACTTCATTGTAGCTTCTTTCTATTCATTAGTGTGCACACATCAGAAGGTCTCTGCAATTAGAAATTGTCCTAAGGTAAGGTTAATCTTGATCTCCATCTCTTGATCTTGATGTCTTCGCTTGAGTATACTTGAGGTTCCAACTCGTGTAGTCTCTAATCCAAGGTAGTAACTTGATTCCAAAGGCAAGAGGTGGCTTATCCAAAATCTAGATCTCATCTTCGGTTGAGGAGGCGTGTCTCCGATACTCCTTATACTTGCTTTTATAGATGACTTGTCCTCCTTTTGGGTTATCTCAGGTTTCCTTAGGCCAATCAACCTCCAAAGCATTGCATTGTGGTGGTCTTTCCTATGAGGGGTAGCACTCGGGTTTCCTATTCTAGGAGTCAAGTACAAGCATGAAAATATTCGCTAGTATATAATCCTACACTCAATAGTAAGAACCATAAGATCCATTAAGATCCATAAAGAAACAAGCACACAGACATTCAAAGCATTATAGATAGTGCTATCTCAAGGTTGACTCATGACCGTTGAGATCTCGCACACTAATCGGTCTAATTACTTCGTGGCAAGTCAAACAAGGTAGACTCTATTCATAGTGGTTCAAGGATATTCTCATACCATCCAAACTATCTTCAGTCTCCTCCTGACTAGTCCACGTAAGAAGTTGCATCCACGAAGGAAAGATAGAGTTTTTCAAAGTAGGAGAGATATATTTCAAATATTTCAAGGGGGCATATATGAAATAGAGCGTATAGAATGTTCCTAAGCTATCAACCAACCTAGGGTTGCGTGCTACGGTCAAGTACGGCTCTGATACCACCTGAAACGACCCGGGTTTTCGGTGAGGAAAACCCGACTCTCTGTACCATTGTGATAGTCCCTGGATCGGTAAGCTATCACGTACAGAACTCGTCTCAGTATAATATCAGCTCCATACAACGAAAACAGATCACACATTGAATAATTACACCCGAAAACAATTCGGTATACGGTTTTAGTACAAGCCCCTTGGGCTAAACGACAAGTAGAAAACCTATGTAGCGGTAGCTAGAGCTTCAAGTCTTCATCTTCGATCAACTCCACAGGCAGCACTTGAGCGAAGCAACACAACCCTCTTCTTGAATTCTTCTGGATGGACCCTTCACTTCAAGTTAAGAACCTGCGCACTCACCAACTATCCCCAAGGAATGGGATAGGTTCACGTCACCATCCGTATGCATCTTTAAGTGGCCTACTTCTAAAGGGATAAAAATATATAACAAGGATAGCTCGAGGTTCCTAAGCAGCAGCAACAATATATATAGAGAGAGCAAATCATCCTTCCCAAACTCACATCTCACACAACTCATCGGGTGATCCTGCCTCACCAGGTTCCCGTCTCGACCAGCTCAAGAAAAACATAGCTCTCCAACACCCACCCTCGTCTCATAGCATCCAACGCGTCTCAGCCCACATCCCTCATCTCAAAGCATCTAATGTGTCTCAGCCCACATCCAAAGACTCTCTAACTAAGGCGGTACCTCCTGCCGGGACTATGAGACTCAAAACCAGGTCAGAAGTGTAGAGTATGTGGGAGACTAGGGTCGGTAAACGACCGAGCCCGATGCACCTCCCTCATGGAGCGTGTTCGGCCTACCCTCTCCCACACACTCATCAACATTGCCCAGTGGCTTCGAGGGTCTCGGAGACTAGGGCAGCTAAACCGCCGGGCCCGGCGCACCTCCACACTGAGCGTGTCCGGCCTACCCTCCCCGATCTCATAATCTCCTAACAGTCATGCAGCATCGTCCAGCTAGGGAAGTCATTGGAACCTTCCTCCAGGGGTAAGCAACCTCCAACTCTCTCAGAGAATCATACTCACAATATCCCATACCCATACACGCATAGCTCAGCGCATATACACACATATATAGTATAGCAATAGGACAAACAAGGAACAAGATATAAAGATAGGCTATGCAAGGTTCGTCATCATCATCTCATCATCATGCAAATAAATAAAGCACTAGCATTCTAATAAGCAATGCCTAATAGGTATTCAAAGTCGGATGGGCGTGAACACCTGTGTGCAAGTAGTCGTCGTAGTTTCCGTAGTTGTTCTCGATCCTCAGGCTCGACTCCTCAGCTCCGGAAATTCCTAGATTCTCATAAATAAATAAACACGGTGTCTAGATGCAGATAACTCCAAAGAGAAGCAATAAAGAACCAAATAACTCCAAAAGCTAGTCTAACGGGTGCTTCAAGATTTTAGAAGAATAAAGAAATTGATTTCATACTTTTCTAAGGTAGAAACAATTTATTATGGATTTTCAAATGAAGAAATATTGTACAAATTTAATTATTTGCGATAAAGCACAGAAAACATAAGTCAGCAAGTTAGAGAACCATAAGCTAGGTTTTGGGTTGGTCTGCATGGTAAGTTGACTAGTCAACAATCATTGTTGACCAAGTCAAAAAGGAAGGTCAAAGGTCAACTGAACCCCACAAGTCATCTGTTGGGCCCCGTAGGTCCGAAGGGGCCAAGCGGTAAGTCCGTATGCCCCTTTGTTCAGATTGGAGAGATCATGCAGGATTGATCAGCTAGAAGAGATGCGGTGTGGTTGAGAATCTCGGCTCAAGCTGGAACATGATCAAGATGTGGCGAGGATGGATTTATCCAAGGTATGGCTGATGGTTTAGTTAGTGCACGCGCTGTCCACGACGAAGACGTGGCACGACCGCAGCAGGAAGCTTGAGGGGCTAGAAAGACCGGTGGTCAAGCACCAGCGACACAACCTAATGATCAGCAAAGCATGCATAGCCGGAGGCAAGCAACGCTCAAGTAAGCTGAGGTTCAGGTTGGACTAGCACGTACTTGGTTTAGGAATAGCAGCTTGTATGTTTAGTGGCAAGAACAGAAGAGATCATGGTCAGCTTGCTAGTTTTTGCACTGGCCGCACCTTGCTTGCTATCTAGATGCCAGCAGACTTGGATATGATAGAAGTGGAGGTGGTACTGCTGGCTTTCGCGATTGGAAAAAGACCGGTCTTAGGTCTGGCTGAAGGTATTGAAACAAGGTGGCTGGACAGCATGGCCGCAGCTGGCGTGCTGTTCGCCAGCAGCGAGTGTCACGGCAGTGCCTACCAACTCAAGGGCACGCCAACACAGGCTAGCTTCAAGGATGGTGAGAATGGTCGATTAGGTAGTTCACCCAAGAGGAAAAAGGAGGCGGCTTGGCTTGGACAGCAGAGCAGCAGGCCGACGTTCCGGGGCTGCGTGCAGACATGGTGCTGGCCGGCAGCGTGGCTAAAAGTGTAGCCTTGCAGCACTAATATGCGAGACAGCATCATGGTTGTACCCGCGACTTAGCTGTGGCGTGCACGCACGCTGGGCAACAGCAAGGAGGCGAGGGCTTCACCAAACAGAGGTTAGATGGTGATGGATTAGGCTGAAGGCTTACGGTTGTAGAGGTAGGTTCAGGGAACCAAAGGTGAGCACATACCAGCTGCATGGTTCAGGTGAACTCATACCATCGGCAGCTCGTATGGTCCCAAGTTTGCACTTCACGTTGAGTACAACTCTCAACTCTCAGGACATTGTGCATCTGCCCCACTGCAGCAGCTGCTAGCTTGATTGGAGAAAAAGGAAAGGGTGGTGTTGTTCGGTGGGGGAAGGAAAAAGCTGGGTTACTGCTTGCTTGCTGCAGGTCGATGGAAGAATTCAGAGAGAGAGATCAAGTTGCTGCTAGCTGATCTGGGAGAGGGGGAAATGGGAGAGAGGAGAGGGTACTTAAAGGAAGTAGTTAGGGTTAGATTAGATGAGTTTTAGATGGGCCTCGGCGGTTTGAGCCGAAACAAATTAATCCCGCGAAATAGATCGATATCAATTTATTTCGTAGGATGAGAACAAAAGGATTAGAATAATTTTCCGGAATGAATTAAATAGCAAAGTATTAATTCGAGAAGCCGGAAAACTTTGTCGTAAATCAAATGAGCTCTTGGAGATTTAATTCAAATGGATTATAGTCGATTCCCCGAAATCGAACCAATTGCAAAGGATCAATTCGAAAAGTCGGAAAATAATTCCATAATCCGTTTAAGGACTTCCATAGCACTTTTGAAGAGATTGGCTGAGAAAGATTAGAAGGCCGACAGAGATGTTAAAGAGCTCCAGTTGGCTTAGGGATGTTCCTAGGGCCACGATCAGTGCACGGAAAGGCTCGGCCTTTGGCCGGAACCCGGCTCAACGGCGGTGATTGGTATCCAGGCGGCGGAGCAAAGCAGGGCGGCGTCACTGGCTGGGGTGTCAGTGTCAGCGTACTTGCTCGCATGCGTGCGTGTGGACAAACGTGTGCTCAGGTTCATGCTAGCGCTCGCGTGTGTATGCCAAAGGGAGACGCTCGGCGGCGAGCTCCAGGCGGGACGGAAAAAGGCGACAGCTCGACCTTGCGCGAGCTCGACAGAGGATAGCACGGTTAAAGGTGGAGCCTTGGTCGGTTTCTGGGCGCAGCTCGCTCGACAGTGAAACACCAGAGCGGCGGTGCTGCGTTCAGGTTGCCGGCGTGCTCGCACCGACGCATAAGCGCGCCAGGATGTGCACGGGTGTGGCTAAGAGCCCCTAAAGGTGATGCCTTGCCTCCAAGCGTGTGCGCGTGCGCAAACCAATGGCTTGACCTCGGCGGCGAGCTGGGCGACGGCGCGTGTTCAAAGCACACGGCGGCACCTCAACCCGGCGAGCGCACGACAGCAAGACACGAAAGTAACGGCAGTTCAGCTGGGCACGGCGAGCTAAAGGCAAAACCTTCTGCCTCCCTACACGTGTGTGCACGCGTGTGCAAGCCGGCGGTTTGACCGCGACGGCGACACAAGCAGGGCGGCGCGCTTGACGGCGATAAGGACATAAAGGTCAAGCGGGGCGCGCGCGCGGATCGTCGGTAGCGGCACCTGCGGGCGTAAGGCTCGACTCGATGGTCGGCACACAAGCATCGGCGGTCGCGCGGTGGCAGTGGTGCGGTTCAACCAGAGCAGAGCACAACACCATGGGCAATGCCCGATTTTTCCCCCGGCTCGAAGGCCAGGTTCCACAGCAGCGAGGGGGACGACGGTGCTCACCTTGAGGTTCTGGTTGCGGTGGTGGACGGCGGTGAAGACGCGGAGCAGAGACGGCGGTGCTGGAAGCAGATCGGTGACAGCTGCTGGTTCAGGCAATTCGACGAACACGTCGAGGGTGATGTGGATGAAGACAGCGGCTTGGTTGGCCCATACCATCGAGCACCTTGAGCGCGTGCTCTTGGTCAAGAATAGGAGGTCGCAGCTTGGCGACGGCCAAGCCACTGGCTCGAACCCTGCAGGCATCGAACTCGGCACGAAGGCCGGTTTCAGAGACAGGAGCAAGGTGGTGGCTGGGTCCACCGTTTCATCGTGCACAAGATAGGAGATGAACTGAGGGGGCAGCGCTCACCATGGCGAGCGTGAAGGCGCGGTCGACTGGTCCGAAGTCCGGTGCTCCAGGTCCCGGGCGGCGAGGACGCGAACACGACACGACGTCCTCCCGCTTGGCTCAGCACCGGTGTCGACGACTTCGTCCCCTCGCGCCGGCGGGTTCACCCAGGAAAACAAGGCATCAGCTTGGAAAGAGGGTAGGAAAGGATCAGGCAACAGCAAGAGAAAAGGGAAAAGGGGCCACTGGTGCGTGCTTCTCACCTCTGAGGCAATACACCGAGCAGGTCACGAGCGAGGTGGCGACAGGTCCTTCTCGTGGCGGTGCAGCACTCCATCCTCACGGTGGCATCTTCAGCTCGACATGGTGCGGCAGCAGCAACTCTTGGCGAGGTCGAGGACGCGATGACGACGGTGTTCCCCCCAGGTGCGGCGCGGTACGGCGGCTCCTGGGCAGCGAGCACCTCCAGGCGCAGCACGGTGCAGGGACGGAGCGCAGAGCAGGGGATGCAGGGGCGATGGCGTCGCAGGCTTCCCCGGACGGCTCTGTCTTCACAGCGCCCGCGACAGCTCCAGCTCCGAGTCGGCGACGGCGACCATGGCTCGGCGCGATCTCCTAGAGCAGCAGCCCGACAGTTGGGCAGCGCGGTGCACAGCGACCTCCGGCTCCCTCCCCGTCTCCGGATTCTCCCCCTCCTCTTCTCCTTTCTCCTCCCCCCTTCTCTTCTCCCTTTCTTGCGGTGGACAGGAAGCAGTGGCGAGCGGATTTGGGGGATATCACCAAAGCGGTGGCGGATCAGGGAGTTGCGGCTGGGGATAGGATTTATAGGGTGGTGCTAGGGTTTGCGGGTGCGGCACCGACGGCGGATGCGACTCCTAGGACGCGTGGCCGGCATCGCGGGGCAGCAGCGCGGTGGGGGCGGCGGCCATGGGCGCGAGCTCATGCGGCGCTTCTCCTGTCCCCATCGAGTGACGAACGTGCTGGCAAAAAGGAGAAGAAGCCTGGGGTGTGGCGCTGACGAGTGGGTCCCGGGTGTCATGGACACAGGCGGCTGTGTGGTGAAGGGAGGCGGGCTGAGTTGGGCCGATTTGGGCAGGCCGGCTGAAGGGGATGGGCAGCGGTCTCTACGGCAAGCCCAGGGATGTCTGGCAGACCTTCACTAGCGGAGCTAAAGCCCACCAAGCTTGGGTGTTTACCTATTTTCTTTTATATTAACCTTAAACCTACATGACTCAAATTTGAATCTAGAATTCAAATTTGAATCTCACTCAAATAAAATCCAAACAAAATTCATTAAACTTCAAAGTTCTCACACTAGCATTTTATAACTCCTAAATTTATTATTTTGCTCACAAAAATTCTAGGAGTTTTAGGGAAGTATCAAAGAAGACATCCTTACAAATTAAGTGAGCACTCAAATTCAAACAAAATTTTTTGAAATTCACATTTTTGCAAACATAAACATTCCGAAAAAATCCGGGATGTTACAGTCCACGGCCACGGGTAGGTGCACGTCCGCGTCCACGAGCGGCGGCACGATCACGGCCACGGCCCTGTGAGGCTTCCTCTTCCTCGGCAGCTTCTTCAAAGCGCGCCAGCAGGCGACCCGACCTTCGGATCGACATCCTTCTGGAAAATGCGACCACGGAAGGAAAAACTTTAGACAACGTCACTCACCAACCCATTGAGTCAGACACAAGCATGAAAATATTACTAATTATATAACCTATCACTCAATGAGAAGATGCATTAAGACACAATTAACACCATTAAGAGCCAAACACTCGGCAAACATGATAGATACACATATAAGCTTCCTCGAGGCTGACTCAGGCCTCAGAGGGCGCGAGCACATCAACGATCTAGTTTATCGTTAAGAAATCTCTGAAAGGTTGTGCCTAACATGGTGTGTCAGCACTGCTTCACTTCATCGTGTTCAGGACAAGTTCTCGACCAAAAGGGTCATGTCCTCGTAAGAAAGGTTGAAGCTCATAGGTAGGAAAGAAGCTTTTCAAAGGGGGAAAGCTTTTATAAAATAATTCAAGGAGTTTATATAAAGCAAGGAAACGTTTAGAATCCTTATTCACTATCGGCCATTCCTAGGGATACGCGCTACGGTCAAGTACGGCTCTGATACCACCTGTAACACCCCGGATTTTCGGTGAGGAAAACCCAAGTCCCTGTACCTTTGCGATAGTCTCGGGATCAGTGGCTATCGCGTACAGATCTCATCACAGAAGGTAAATCACAACCATACATCGCATCACACAAATATTAGTACATAATTTATTACATGTCCATAATGGAGTACAACATTACAAGCCTCTTGGCTGAATCAGAGTGAAAATTCTACGCAGCGGTAGCTAGCATCTCAGAAGGGTCTCCATCTTTTATTCTTCACGCCCACAGGCATCCTTGAGCGCAGCGACGCATCCCTCAGTCGTACCACCCATCGGCGTTGTTGTCGAAGTCAGACTCGTACCCTGCACACCCAAAGTCTATCCCCAAGGAGTGGGATAGGTTCACGTCACCGACTGTATGCAGCTTTAAGTGGCCTATCTTCTAAAGGGTAAGAAAAGAGACAAGGTAGAAGCTCGGGTTTCCTATGCAGCAGCAGCAAAGTATAAAAGAAATCATCTCCATATAAGTCCCAAACCATTCTCTCAAACACAGCTCGGAACCACCTGGTACTCCAGGGCCCCGTCTCCACATCCTATCTCCATCTAGGGTCGATGCGAGAACTTCCTCTCCTCTCACCTCAATGATCGCAATCGGATCGGCGAGGTAGAGGGAGCCACTCTCCTCTCCCCGACTGCAACCACGGCTCACCACACTCTCAACTACAGGGGGAGGTAGAAATCCCAAAACATGAGAACCAACAATCCACTGGGCTCGTCCATGACCGAGGACGCGGCTATACGTATAGATCTAAACTCTGCAGAGCGTGTACACCTGTACCCAACTCGGGATGGCGCCCGGCGGTGATCAGCCAACCGAACCCACCCTACCGTGCGAACTCTCGGTAGTTACGGTCCCATCCTGCATCCGGCCCTCAAAGCGATCCCCCTCGCAAAGGGAATTGCACCGAAACTGTGAAATGCCCCCGTGTGGCCACACGGGAGACGCACTGAGAGAAGGTGGTCTCGCTCCCACCTCTCCCCCACTGATACCCTCTATCCTGCTGGCAGGTATGGTTCCGCACTTGCCGAGCTCAACTCGGCCCTAACCCCACTCTCGGCGAGGTGGTGTGTACGAAAAGTCTCGTGAAGCGGTTGGCCCACTCGGTTTCAGACCGGGGCGAGCTCATGTCCTCCAAACGTCAGTAAAACCCCAACACCTGTGCTCCGAAAACCGTACAAGCGGGAATGCACTGAGGAGTGCACCCTCATCCCCGATCCCAGATCGGTTGTTTCGAGCTCACCCCCGCCAAAGTACCCAAAACACCTTCTCCTGCCGGTTTTACCCCACGCACGCCAAGAACCACTATTCCCATCCCAACACATGCATCGCGAAGCTCAGCGTATATACACGCTTATATATACATATATAGTAGTAGGGCAATCAAGGACAGGATAATAAAAGAAGGCAGTGCAAGGTTCATCATCATGCATTTAAAGTAAAGCGCTAGCATACTACATAGCAATGTCTAATAGGTATTCAGAATCAGTCGGGCGTGGACACCTGCGTGCGAGTAGTCGTCGGCGACGTAGTCGTCGGCGACGTAGTCGTTGGTGTAGACGAACTCCGAGCTTAACTCTCCGGCTCCAGCAGCTCCTATTAACGCGCAAATACAATAAAGGTGTGGAGACGGATAGGTCCTAGGGCTCGGTTTCGGTAGAGAAAGGTGTGGCCTTTGGCCGGAATCTCGGCACGGTGGTGACGAGTCTGGGGGCGACGTGGCGTGGCAGAATAGGGGTTCTCGGCGCCTTGGCTGGGGGGCCAACGCCGGCGCGGTGGCACGCGAGCATGCGCGGGCGTGAGCGTGTGTGTGTGCTAGGCCACTCGGGCTCGCGGGAGGGCGGACGTGCGCTTGTTTGCGCATGGCTCGCCACGGCGGAACGGACGAAGGGGCGTGGCGCCGCGTCTGGGGTGACCGGCGCCGGCTAGGAATCACACGTGTGTGTACGCGAATGTGTTCGCGGGCGCAAGGTTGGACCGGTGCTCACTCACCCAGGTGGAAAAAGGATTCCCCCGGCGGCGAGGCCGCATTCCGCGGCGGGACGGTGTGCCGGCGAGGTCCGGCGTGAAAGGGAGCCAAAGGCTCGGCCTTGGCCTCTCGAGGTAGGTGCGCGCGCGGGGTTGCGCGTGCGTGCGCGCGTGGGTGCACGAGGCAAGGGCGAACGCGTGCGCATGCCGGCGTCCAGGCCACGACGGCGGGCCGGTACGGCGGCGGCGTCACGTCCGTTCGGTGACAAACAAAAGGCAACAGCGGAAGGCGAGAGCGTGCGCGACATCGACGGCAGCGGCACCTGCAATAGCGACCGGCTCAGCTCGATGGCCGGCTCTCCGGCGACGGCGGGTCTGCGCGGCAGCGCGGAGCAGACACAGCCCAACAGGCAAACGCACGAGCTCACAAGGCTCAACCAGCCACGGCTCGATGGTCGGGTCCACAGCAAGGTGAAGGGAGGGTGAGGCTCACCTTGCGTTCTTGGACGTGACGGCGAGTCGGCGGTGTTGAGGTGCGGCGGCGAAGCGGACGCAGAGCAGAGGATGCAGAACCGGGCTCGGCGTGGCACGGTTCGGGCTGAGGCAGGGGAACAGCGCGGAGAAGAGGAAGCAGGGGCGTCGTCGTCCTTGGCGGGTCCGGCTCCGGCTTCACGGCGATCCGCAGCTCCCACGAACGGCTCCGGCTCCTTCTTCCTCCCCCTTCTCCTTCTGCATTCTTCTTCACGCGGCAGCAGAGATAGGATGGCCCGAAGCAGGGGGAATCCGAGGGGGCCCGACCTCCAGCTTCTTCCCCACCCCCGGCTTCTTCTCTTCCACTCCTCCCTTCTTCTCCTTTCTTCCTCTCCAACAGGCGCCGCGGTGGATGCGGATGGGAATTGCCCCAGGGTGGCGGCGGAACAGGGAGTGGCCGGCTGGGGTAGGATTTATAGGGCGGCACCCTAGGGTTTGGGGATGCGGGCGGATGGCTCGGATGCGGCACGGGGACGACGCGGCATCCATCCGGCTCGCCAGCGCGACAGGAGGCGGCGCCCATGGCTGGCGTCGGCACCCTCCTGCCCCCACGCTCGCGTCACGGTGGGGAAGAAGAAAAACAGGGGGGATTGCGGCCGACGCATGGGGCCCACATGGCGGTCAAAGGTGGGGGTTGGTGGTAAGCAGGCCGGTGGGCTGGAAAGGTTAGATGGGCCGCGGGTTAGAGGTGGCCCGATGCAAAGAACAGGGGTGGCTGGTAGACTTCAGCAGGCGAGGATAAGGCCCAAAACTGGTTTATGGTTTTCCTATTATCCAATCACCTTATATCCTATTTGAACTGTGATTCGAATTTGAATTCAAAATTCAAATTCGAACTCCACTCAAATAAGATCCAAACAAAAACCAATAAACTCCAGAGTTTTTCACACTAGCACTTTATATTTCCTAAATTTATTAATTTGCTCAAAATAAATCTAGGAATTTAAGGGAAGGATCATAGAAGGCAACCTTAAATTTTAATCAAGCACTCAATTTCAAATCGAAATTTTGAAATCCACATTTTCGCATTGCTAACATTCCGGAGAAATTCCAGGATGTTACAGGCGTGCCGGAGGGCGGCGCCCACAACTTGGGCTGAAGGCCCGACTCGATACAAGGCCGTGTTGGCCCAAAATAGGTGACGCAACACCTTTTCGTGGTCACACAATATGATCCACGATCATTCTAGAGCTAGGACCAGAACCAAATCGACAGCGTCGTCGTCCCCTTTTCAATGAGTCCTTATACACCTCGTTCCGACGTCGTATGATGGAGATATCGCCGAAACTGTGCAGAGGTGTAGGCTGATTCCGAACCGGACGTGACAGCTGAGTTGGAGACGAAGTACAGCTTGGAGAAGGTTGTGGCGTGTGTGTGTCCAGCAGCTTGGCGATGTCCTCATCACGGCCGGCCTCCTTATAAGCCGCCGCCACGAACCCTGGCCCCCCACGAACCCCGAACCCTAGAAGCTCAGCGCCGCTCTGAACCCTAGCGCTGCCGCCGCCTTCGATCTCCGCCGTCACCGCCTCTCCCTCGACGTGAAGCTGCTCCAGAGGTCCGTGTGGAGGTGAGCAAGCCCCTGGTGCCACGTGTTGTCATCCTTGTGCCCTGTGTTGGCCGCACGAGCTCGCCGGAGTGGCTCATCCGCCACCGTCCGCCATACTGGGCTTCATGCCGTCGCCGTCGACCACGTGTACACCCCGATGCCCCTGTTCAGTTCGCGAGTGCGCGCGTGTCATTTTGGTGCAATCCACATTCAAGTTAGAGCTCCCTAGCTCGCTTTTCGCTCTCGCCGGCGAGCTTCCGGTCAAGCGCCGCCGCCCGCCGTTGCCAGCGCCGCCCTCGGCCGCCTGCGCACGTCCCCAGCCGCCGGATCGCCAACGAGCGGACCAGATTAGATTCAACCCCGGTCAAACCGGCCGCATACCGGTCAACCCGTGGAGTCGTCATCGTTTTGCAAAAGAGACCCTGCCCTTTTTAATATCACAAGCCGGTCCTCCCACCTCTGAAGAACCCTTACACTTAGGCCCTTTTCTTTACGGTTTGAACCCTAAGTTTTCTAGTTTTAGTAGCCAAGGTCCATAGCTCTAGTTTTACGTGTTAGCCCTTGAGTTTATACGTTTAATTATGTTTTAGTCCTTGGTTTTTAGCAGTTAAGCCCCTGGAACCATAGTTTTCTCGTAGTTTAGCCCTTGTACCTTGTTCTAGCTATATCTTCTTCGTTTTAGCTCCGTTTTTAGCGTTCTTTATGTCCAAACGATCGTATCGAAGAGTAGAATAGTTTTACGCTGTTATTTTGCTCTGTTAATACTGTTTGATGCTTGTTTCTTATTTTATTCTATTGTTTGCCTGTATGTGAATGTTGTGGTGCGTAGAGGACGATCGTTACTTGGACTACGCTGCTGTTGAAGAATTTGAAGATCTTGAGCAGTCATCCGAGTTTGTGGAAGGCAAGTCCTTGATGCATGCCCTTTTTCTTATACAACTGCATTTTAATTACACTATTTGCTTTATTGCTTTGCATTAATTTGATGGGACCCTATGATTAAGGATTGACTAGTGTTGTTTACCATGCCCTTGATAACCTGGGTATTTTATTTATGTTGGGTAGCACATGTTTAGTCGCTAACTACGGGTTGAGGATGCACTAGGACACAAACGATTTGTGCTGACACTTGCAAATTAGTGTGCTGACAAGTTCAATTGGCAACCGCCAGCACTGTGGTTTGCAGGGGCATCGGTTCATCACCCGCCAGCGGTAACATAACAATGCTGGCGGGCAACATAAGGAACCGCCAGCAGAAATGGGGACGAATTCTGCTGGCGGGTGACATATGTTGCCCGCCAGCACTGTGCCCCTCAATAAAACCTGACAGCTTCTTCTTCCCCAGCTACCTTCCATTGGAGCTTTGCCCGAGAGGAGCTCGGGAAAAGCTCCAAAAACACCCAATCTACAGGGGGAAGGTTTTGCACTTGATTTCCTTGGAGGAGGTGGCTATATAAGGTGAGTTTGTGCTATCCCAACCTTCTTTTTTACCTTTTATCCATTATTTCTAGCTTCATTATATATTTAGCTCTCTAGATCTAGGGTTTGCTAGCTAGGGGAGAGAGAGGAGTGAAGAGTGAGAAAATTAATTATAGATTATTTTTTAAGTAGATTGTTATGCAGATTAATTGTAGATTCGCTATGTTTGTCATTAATATAATTAGTTTCATTAAATAAAAAAGAGAGAGGAGTGAAAAGAGAGAAAATTAACTGTAGATTATTTTTTTAAATATAGTGTTATGCAGATTAATTGTAGATTCGCTATGTTTGTCATTAATATAATTAGTTTCATTAAATAAAAGGTAGAATTGAGTTTTTAATTATTGTGACTCATTTATTAATACTATATGATTAAATTAGTTTCTAAAATATAGAATTTTTTCATAGGTTGTTTAACATGGATCACAGAGCATGGATGTATGGCGTACAGAGACATTCTTCTACATTCATGACAGAGTTATCAAAGTTTCTCGAGGTTGCGAAGAAGCATGCTCACATTTGCAAGTCAAAGCAAATACGTTGTCCGTGTAGTGATTGTTGCAACAAACTTGTATGGGAGGATCCTAATGACATCAAGATGCATTTGATACAGCGAGGTTTTATGAAAGGATACACAACTTGGTCCCACCATGGTGAGGCAATGTCTACTTTCAACAATGCAGACATTGGCACCGGGTATGATGAAGTGGGTGACGAAGATGAAAATGATCATGTCATGATGGATGATGCTTTTGACTGTGGAGATGAAAATGGTAATGAAACAGATGCACCACAGGTGGACGATGAATGTGATGTTGATATGGAGGATATGTTGCGCCACATTGAACCGGAGGTGTTGGTAGGGAGTGCTAAAGGGTTAGAAAATTTCGAGACACTTAAGAAGGGAGCAAAGGACCGTATGTATGAGGGTTGTGGGAAGGAGTGGACAGTGTTGCGTTTCATCCTCAATCTTCTGATTGTTAAGGCTAAATTCGGATGGTCTGACAATAGTTTTAATGAACTCCTTACTTTGTTGGCCAACCTGCTCCCGAAGCCTAACCTTGTGCCAAAAAACACATATGGAGCAAAGAAGATCATCAACCCATTGAAGATGCAGGTGCAAAGAATACACGCATGCAGGAACCATTGCATATTGTACCGCGGTGACTATGTAGAAATGAAGAAGTGTCCTAATTGTGAGGCTAGTCATTACAAAAGTAATGCTGATTTCGACGCAGAACGTGTCGCAAGCACAAAAGGCGGGAAGAGGAAGAAGGGTGGAAAGAAAAGTGCAGGTGCTCAAGTGGGGGATGAGTCTAGTATTGGTACCACTGACACGATTAGTCAACGTAAAGTCCCTGCCTTGGTGATGTGGTATTTGCCGGTGGAGGACCGTCTAAAGGGATTGTTCTCGAACCCAAGGACCGCCAAACTAATGACTTGGCATGTCGATCGCCCAGAGAAGTATGATGGGAAGCTTAGACGTCCTTCTGATGCTCGCCAGTGGAGGACCTTTGATTCCGAGCATAAAGACATTAGGGATGAAAAAAGAAATATACGGTTCGCTTTAAGTACAGATGGCATGAATCCATTTGGTGAAAGAAGCAGCACGCACAACACATGGCCAGTGCTGATGACCATATACAACCTTCCCCCTGGCTATGTCACAAGAGAAAGTTCCTTTTGCTAACCATTCTAATCCAAGGGCCGAAGCAACCTGGTATTGACATAGATGTTTTCCGGGAGCCATTGATGAAAGATATGGAGAAGTTTTGGAAATATGGGGTTGAGATGTGGGATGAGTACAGACAGGAGAAATTCACACTTTATGCAATTATCTTTGTTACCATTAATGATTACCCTGCCCTATTTTCTGTGTTGGGTCAGATAAAAGGAAAGACAGCTTGTGTAGTTTGCGTTAATGGTACAATATCTATGTACCTAAAAGGATCTACGAAGATAGTGTATATGGGGCCAGACGCTGTCTACTGAGGAGTCACAAGTACCGGAAGATGGCGGACTCTTTTGATGGAATGATTGAGGTAAATTCTGCCCCACAACCGGCCACGGGTAAAACCGTATTTGAAATGTGTCAGAAGGTCAAGTTCAAACTCGGTAAGAAGTCAAAAGATAAAGATGGTGTTGGAAGGAAGGAGGCTGAAGCTACAGAGAAGGCCAATGATGTGCCTTTCAAGAAGATGTCGATATTCTTTAAGTATTTGCCATACTGGAAAGACCTGGCGGTGCGCCATGCCATTGATGGGATGCATCTTTAGAAGAATGTGTTTAATAGCACAATCGGATTCTTAGGCTTAACAGGCAAGGTAAGGGATGGACTGAAGTCACGTAAGGATCTTGTTGACCTAAAAATCAGGCCAGAGCTCCACCCGCAAGAACGTCCTAATGGTAAGCAATACTTTCCCCCTGCTAGCTACAACTTAACACAAGATGAGAGGTTGGCTATCTGCAAGTGCTTGCGCGGGCTGAAAGTGCCTACCGGATTCTCATCGAACATCCGTTCACTAGTCTTGTTGAAGGACATGACGCTTACTGATTATAACTCTCATGATTGCCATGTGATGATCATTGTTTTTCTTGCGATTGCGATCCAAGCTGTCAAACCAGTATTCCTTAAGATGGTTATCACAAGGATGTGCTACTTTTTCAACTTCATTTCGTAGAAAGTCATCGATTCATTAGAGTTGGCAAGGCTTCAGCTTTTTATGTCAGAAACTCAAGCGCAGCTCGAGATGTGCTTCCCTCCGTCCTTTTTTGATATCATGGAACATCTAATGGTCCACATGGTCGAGCAAATTACTGAACTAGGACCTATGTACTTCCATGAGATGTGGACGTACGAACGGTTCATGTCACTTCTCAATGGATAGATGAAAAACAAGGCATTTCCGGAGGGTAGCATGATTGAGAGCTACCATACTGAAGAGAGTGTTGATTGTTGCATAGATTACATAAAAGATAAGAAAGCGGTCGGTTTACCGGAATCTCGACACGAAGGGAGATTGTCAGGGCAAGGTACCATTGGAAGGAAAAGATTCATTGACGAGGACAACCAACAATTGGAGAAAACACATGCAAGTGCTCTACAACAACTTGCAATAGTGGAGCCATTCATTGAGCAACTGGAAAATGACATTCGTGAGGAAAATAATGAATGGGACGAGGATTGGGTCATCAAACAGCAAAAGCGTCGTTTCCCATCATGGTTAAAAGAACATGGACATCTATTTGAAGGAAGTTCCATACACGACGCAACATTGAGCAGGTTGGCGGCTGGTCCATCAAGCAATGTCACCTCATGCCAAGCATATGAAATTAATGGGTACCCCTTCTATACCAAGGCAAAAGACAACAAGAGTGTCGCTTACCAAAATAGTGGTGTTCGCTATGATGCAATTGATGCTCACGAAAACAACAACACTTTCTATGGTTTCATAGAGGAAATATGGGAACTTAACTATGGAGCAAATATCTGGATCCCCTTGTTTCGGTGCCAATGGGTCAAACACCCGAAGGGCGTTACAGATGACAACTATGGGCTGACACTTGTAGACCTTGCCAATGTAGCTTACAAAGATGACCCATGGGTACTCGCTGAGCGTGTTGCACAAGTTTTCTACATAGCTGATCCTATGAATTTAAAGAAGCACATTGTTGTCTCCGGAAAACAAAGAATTCTTGGAGTCGAAGGTGTAGATGACGTTGAGGATTACAATCAGTATGAGGAATTAGTCTTGTTCAAAGATCATGAAAAAAGAATCAAAAAAACTGAAAGCAGCATTCCTAAATCGGAGAAGTCATGGTTATGTACAGACTGCGAAGGAAGAATTGTTAAAGGATAAATTAACATTTCTTATTAGTCTGGCTTGATGGTGTATCTCTTGTATGACTTTATTAATCAATGTCATTGTAAGACTTCAAATTAAGTCTCATTTTCCACTCATTATTATATTGCATTCGGGCACTAAGGCCGCACACCAGCGCTAAGGCCCCCGGAGCCACATATGCACCGAGCTATACCTTATCCTCGGCCACGCCCTAGATCGAGCTGCTGCTCCCGCCGCTAGCGCCTAGAGCCTCGCCGAGCTGCTGCTCCCACCGACCGCGCCTAGAACCTCGCCGAGCTTCTGCTCCCGCCGCGCGCGCCTAGAGCCTCGCCGACCTAGAGCCCCACCCTAGAGTTGTGTTGCTCCCACCGCTCCGGCCCGATGGCCAGATGGCTCGAGGAAGGAGGCACAGGAGCACGCCAAGGCACGGGGTGGAGGTAAGAACTAGCCACGATGATGAATCAGATCACCGGCTTCGAGAGATGGGGGTGAGGCATCCATTCAACCACAAATTTGGTGTTTGAACAATTTTGTTCTTGTTTGCGCGTCTTATGATAAATTCTTTGGTTAGTGCCAGCTCGAGTGGTTGCTGGGACAACACTCAGAAGAAGGCATGGTGGTGAGGACGGGGCTTACTTGCCGCCATGGACAGTACCCACGGTTGGCTTGATGCTAGTCTGCAGTGGATGTAGGGAGAAGGTTCTTGCAATGCTCAAATGTAGATAATCCTTGTGATTTCAAGTACTGGCTTGACCCTGAATTTTCTGGGAGAGCAAATCAAGTGATTCAGGACCTAGTGTCTATGAATGGAAGTTTGTCAGAGCTTGTGCAACATTTTCATGGGCAATGGGACGTTTTGCTTGGTTCCAGACAGGAAGCAAGACAAGAATGTCACAAATTGAAAGCCATTTGTAATGAACAACTTAGTTGCATATGTATCCTGCTGTGTATTTCTGTTGTAATGGCATGCTTCCTTTCAATGGTGCTGTAAGCATGTATGCAATGTTGGTAATGAAATTGAGTATGCTAAATTTACTGAAATTTACATTGAATCATTTTACAATAGTTCTACAAATTTGGGACTAAATTGACCGCCAGCACTGTGCATTTCCCCAAAAATAAAAAAAATGAAAGTGTGCCTAAACTATTTCAAAATTGTTCGAAACTTCTACAAGTTTACTGAAATGTTAAATAGTAACTATGAAAATTATTATTTGACACATAACCCTAAAGATTTTTCAAAGTTAGTTCAAATGTGACCTTTCTATGAGAAAAAACCTTCCCTAATTTAATTTTAATCATTTTATAATAGTTCTACAAATTTAGGACTAAATTAAACATATTTTGAGCTGTTTTCAATTTTTTTGAATTTTTTGGAAATGCACAGTGCTGCGCGATCGCTTAAGACGACCGCCAGCACTGTGCATCTCCCCAAAAATAAAAAAGAAGAAAGTGTGCCTATACTATTTCAAAAATGTTCGAAACTTCTACAAGTTTACTGAAATGTTAAATAGTAACTATGAAAATTATCATTTGACACATAACACTAAAGATTTTTCAAAGTTAGTTCAAATGTCACTCTTGGGTGAAACACCCCAAGAGTTAGAGAGTGTTTCACCCAAGAGACTCATTTGAACTAAAATTTTGAAACTAAAACTTTTCTATGAGCAAAAAACCTTCTGTAATTTAATTTTAATCATTTTATAATAGTTCTACAAATTTGGGATTAAATTGAACACATTTTGAGTTATTTTCATTTTTTTTTTGAATTTTTTGGAAATGCATAGTGTTGGCGGTCGCTTAAGACGACCGCCAGCACTGTGCATCTCCCCAAAAATAAAAAAATGAAAGTGTGCCTAAACTATTTCAAAATTGTTCGAAACTTCTACAAGTTTACTGAAATGTTAAATAGTAACTATGAAAATTATTATTTGACACATAACACTAAAGATTTTCCAAAGTTAGTTCAAATGTGACTCTTGGGTGAAACACCCCAAGAGTTAGAGGGTGTTTCACCCAAGAGACTCATTTGAACTAAAATTTTGAAACTAAAACTTTTCTATGAGTAAAAAACCTTTCTTAATTTAATTTTAATCATTTTATAATAGTTCTACAAATTTGGGACTAAATTGAACACATTTTGAGCTGTTTTCAATTGTTTTGAATTTTTTGGAAATGCACAGTACTGGCGGTTGCTTAAGACGACCGCAAGCACAGAAGCTCAGTGCTGGCGGGCGCTTTATACCGCCCGCCAGCGGTGCTACGAACTATATAGCGGCCCGCGGGGCTGAAAATTTTCCAAGTCCCGGCGCGAAAACGAAAAGACGTCGTGAGGCTGCCGAAATTTCGTGCCGGCCTCACCGCCGTCCTCCCCGAGCGCCACCGCGTCGCCATCCTCCTCCCCGAGCGCCGCCGCGCCGCATCCAATCCCCCACTCCCGACGCGTCGCCGCACCTCGCCGTAGGCCCTTGAAGCACCGCCGTCTTCCTCCCCGAGCCGCGCCGCCGCCGAACGCCGTCTTCCTCCCCGAGCCGCGCCGCCGCCGAAGATGCCGGCTGCCGCATCCTCCCCAAGCGCCGCCGTCTCCTCTGCCCCCCAAGACCCGCCGTTGTCTGCGGATGGAGAACCCGTCCCGATCACCGCCGCTGACAACACCACCCTGCGCGCGCCGCCGTCCCCGCGCGCCGCCGCCGTCAATACCGCCCCGCCCGCCGGCGCTGCGCCGCCGTCCTCGCCGCGAGCCGCCGCCGCCGACCTCCCTTCACCGGCCGGATCCGGATGGGTGGGTATTTTTAATTTTTTTTTGCAGATGTATTATTTGAAATGCTTATAAATGCTTAATTTGTGGTTAAATGTGTTATTATAAATGTTTATAAATGCTTAATTTGTATTTACATGTCTCAATTAAGTGTGAAAAAATTTGTGTATGGTGTAGATTTCGATATGCTTATCTATTAAGTGTGAAAAAATTTGTGTGTATTTAAACATTAGTTATCTTTATCAATTGACAAAATTAGAAATATTTATCTATTATGTGTGAAATTTTGATATGGTTTATGGTCTATTTTTTTTGTAAAAAATGTATAAACAATAACGTGTACACTGGAGTTTGGAATAGATTTGAGGATTACTAGATAAATAGTTATTGGTGGATATTATTTGGATTTTTTTAAATTATAACTTGTACACCGGTCAGTAATGAATCCTCCGAGGACGAAGACGTAGAAGGATTTCAAGACTATTTAACTCCAGATGAGTACGAACCCAGCGAACCACGGCCTCGTAGGTGTGCAGATGACGATGACATTGATTACAATCCTAGCCTAGATGAACAGGTCTGCATACACATTTAAATGTTGTTGATGTATTTGTTGTTCACATTCAGATATATTGAATATAATTTGTATGTGTGTAGAACGATGATCGATCCTCGCCACGTCGCCGTAGAGCATTGACTAATTCTGCACAGGAGATAGAAGGTTCAGGACTACTACCTTCGGCTACTACTACTTCTACTAGTAACCCCAAGAAGGGACGTGGAAAACGCAAACAAAACCAGATCCCTGAAAGAGGACAATATGTGATAGAACAACTTGGTGCCAAAGACGAGCCCGTCCTTCCTGAAGGGATAAATGCTCAATTTCGAAACATCACAGGTGCAATTGTCAGGGATCAATTGGGGAACTAGATCACAACAACTAACTGGAAGAAAGTGCCGGTGGCAACAAAGGATGTATTGTGGGCCAAACTGAAGGAAAGGTTTGTTTTTCCAGAAGGGACCGAGCGAGAGGCTAGACGTTTTGCTGAGGGCCTCCTTGGAATATGTTTACGGACTTGGAGGTCTACGCTTAATACAGAATTTGTTCAGAAAGGGAAGGATACTAGGGCAGTGTATGGTAATATCCCGCTAGCGGTGTGGCAAGAATTCAAAGAACAGAAGACAACAGAGAAAGCAAAAGCTGAGATTAAAGAATATATAGAGAAGGCTACGAAAGCTGCTAAGAACCCCCATCGCCTGGGTTCGGGAGGATATGCTGCCAAGCTACAAAAATGGAGGCAAATGGAAGAACAGAGGAGGGTAGCTGGTTTACCAGAATTGTTTAAAGGCATGGATGAGCATAGCAAGAATTGGTGCCTTGCTCGAATTCCGACAATAACACCTGACGGCAAGGTTGTATTCGAGAAATCCACAACAGAACAGATTTATGAGAAGTTGGAAGAACTCGCCGATTTGCAAAAGCACGGCCTTTTCAAGCCCGATAGGGAGAAAGATATGCTAACCACCACGATCGGAACCCCTGAGCACACTGGCCGTGTTCGAGGGATGTCATCTACCTTACCTTGGGGTAAAGCATTTCTTGAAGATAGAGGAAGGTACAAGAAGCGTGACCGTTATAAGAAAGATCTTGAAAACAAGATGAGAGAAATCACCAAACAAGAGTTGGTACAGTTCTTCGTATCCCAACAACAGGCCACCGGATCGGCTGCAACCGATGCTCAAGGACATGGAGTATTACCAAACCTGCTACTTGCCCAGAGTGGAACTGTCGTCGTTCCTCCAAGTAGTGCTGGGTCTATTGCCAATGTCAAGTATCCTGTTGATGACATAACAGAGGATACCCCATGCAAATTGGTTATACCTTACGGAAGGAAACAAGATAAGTTTCGCGAGGTTGCAACGGCCATGGCACCCGTGGGTCATACGTTTCCGAATCCACCCCCGCCAGAGTATGCATGGGTGCAAGTTGTCTCGGTGTCTGATGAGGCGTGCGAGATTGATATCCCTACCGATGAGGGGATCGAGCTCCTTGGTGATGCGACGAACCAATACATACTATGGCATCGCCGAGATATCATTCTTAATGCATCGCCAAATCCCTCACAGCAGCCTGTAGTCGAGAACACAGAACCACGAACGACTATGGATATTGGGCAGGGAGGTAACAATGAGACCGAGCAGACGACTATGGATGTTGGGCAGGGAGGTAACAATGAGACCGAGCAGACAACTATGGATGTTGGGCAGGGAGGTAACAATGAGACCGAGCAGCAAGTGCTATCACCTATCCATGAAATTGTCCATGTCGATGAAGAAAGGGATGCAGATGTGGATAATTTTGAAGTTAATTTACCAAATTCACCTTCCCCCCCCCCCCGCCAGCTTCACCTACCAAGAGGCAAGTGGTACCCCATATGATAACCTCATACGAACCAAAAAAGAAAACACCACAAGTTGACACTTTCTTACATGTACTGAAGATGAAAAAAGGTGCAGCCATGAGTGATAAAATTGCAACTCGCTCCTCTGTTCGAAAGAAAAAGCAAGAACTCAATTTATTTGATTCGGAAGAGGTGCCCCAGGTTTTTGTGCATGGCAAACCATTCTGTTATAGGTGGCAACTGTTGGAGGGGCCGCCGGAACTGAATAAGCTGCACGGATGGATCATGTTGGCCATGAAGCAAGGCATTCATACTATTACCGCGAATGTCCCAACGTGGGTGTTCGGTAGCCCGATACCGCGAAAGTTGGTAATCGATCTCCAGGATTTGCACGCGATGTTCCGTCGTGAACGCCTTGACGTGAATCTCGTCACTGTTTGGTGCATGTAAGTCAACATGCATGTACCCCATACCAATTTTCAAATCCATATGTGTAGTTTTACTTTGGTATAACCATCCTAAGCGATCTATATATTTTGTAGGATGCAAGCGTTGGATGAAAGGAAGACCGGTGGGAGGTGGAAGGTAGCATACCTTGACCCGCAACAAGTGAGCGAGCCGGCGCACACGTACATAATCAGGGAAGCATTTGAAAAACAAATAGAACAAGAAACAAAGACAGAAGAGGAGAAACAAGCTGTAATACAGAAATTTCATGCTGCTAGACAACATGAAGTGACTGTATACGTTGCAAAGATAATGAAGAAAAGGATGAAGCACAAGAGCCACATCATGTGTGCTTACAATTTTAAGTAAGCTATTTCTAATTACTATATATAAATATATTTAATATGTGGCTTATTTATATTAATTATTGTAACATAATTATTTTCAGAGACCATTTCATTGTCTTATGTATCTATCCAAAGCTTGGAGAAGCAGGGATCTTCGACTCATTACACTACGAAGAGAACGTTTACGGGGATTTCATTAACATTCTAAAAAAGTAAGGAAACCCATTGTAGTACTTTAATAATGCATGTAAACACTAGAAATTGTATCACTAACTTCTGTCTTTGTATCCTCAAAGCACGTATCGGCTATACATACTAAATGGTGGGGAGCACCCTGCAAATAGGGAAAAGATGTTAATACGACATGCCAAATACATAAGAACAAAACAAATTAATATTTTTCATAGTTGTGCAGTTCGTTAATAATTTCTCATCACTTTTTATTTGTTTGCAGTGCTACAAGCAACCTCCTGGCAGTATCTTTTGTGGATATTACGCGTGTGAGATGTTGAGAAATAATGGAAGGTATCGGACGAATCCTGAAGATGTAAGCCTCTGGTACACAACCATGTGCTAATTTACTTCCTAATGATTATGCATAATAATCTTGAATTATTGTGCGTATGTGCAGCTCCCTACTATAGATACTTCGTGGGGGAACCTGAGAGACAAGGACATCGAGAACATTTGTGCGGATATGGCGAGGTTCCTCCAACGTGAGATTTGCCACGAGCTGGGAGAATTCTTCGATAACGAAGGAGTGTTGATTCTAGAAGAGCACGAAAAGTTACGTCGATGGGTGTAGTAGAGGATTATCTATTTAAAATGTGGATTAATATGTGAGACTTATGTAGTATTATATGCTAGTTTGGATTATGTGGTTGATAGACACATTTCAATTTGCTGGACAAATACATATAAATACAGGTGAATTTGGCCTACAAATACGAATACTAATGAATACGGGTGAAATTGGCGGATAAATACAAATAATAAACAAATTCAGCAAAAACTAATGAGAAATGGAAAAACGTAGTTCCTGGCGGGCGGCTTAATCACCCGCCAGCACAGAAATGCTTTGTGCTGGCGGGTGGCATAACATCACCGCTAGCAGAGAAAACCTAAGTGCTGGCGGGTGAGTTAAGGAGCCCGCCAGCACTGAGGTCCTCTGTGCTGGCGGTTGGTTTAAGGTGCTCGCCAGCACAGAGGGCCATTTGTGCTGACTCTAAGTTGTTGGCGGGTGATGCGCCCGCCAGCATAGAGGTGTTTTAGCCGTCAGCACAAATCTTTTGTGGCCTAGTGATGGTTTCTATTGAACACAAAGTGAACTTGATTTATTTTATGCTCCACCATCATTAAACAAGATTACTCTTTTAATCGGACATGGAGCGACCACCCAGGACAACAGTGCAACCACAAGACAAATGGCTCTGTCTTGGCTAATTAATTAGAAACCTTAGTATGTGGTATGCTTTACCTGATAAGGGCGAGGGGGTGCCGGTAGTTGGTGTATAGCCCGGTCCTCAGGCTGATCTGCTCTGTGGTAGCTTCGCAGTCTTGAAAGAGGGTTATGCATTACGCTGTCATGAAACCTAGCAAGCAGCTCATACTAGGGAATCTTTGTAAAGGCCTCGTAGTGAATCCCTAGCCACTCACCAAAGGCAGTGCTTAAGGGTCTAGCTAACCCGGGCGACATGGGAAACACGACTTGTGGGTAAAGATGTGCCACCTCTGCAGAGTGTATAAACTGATCGATCAGCTGTGCTCACGGTCACGAGCGGCCTGGACCCTCACATGAGTAAACTATGGAATATGGACTTAATTTTGTGCATTGCATCTTATTATTGTTGCATTTATTATTCTTTGGGTTGGTATATACTTATATTGCTAGTAATCAGTTGCTTAATAAAATCTGACCAACTAAAATTGCTTACCGCTTTAACCATGTCAGCCATCCACCCAAAGAGCCTTGCATATTGTTATAGTTATATTCCCTTGTTGAGTACGACATGTGCTCACGCTTGTTGATTTTTATTCTTGCAACTACACCACTCGGACTGCTGCTCAGACGGACGCTTTGAAGACTTCCCTGAAGACTTTGAAGAGTTCTAGGCGCGTTTCTCCGGTCGACTGCCTGTGGTGGACGACTTCGTTTATTTTCCATTGTTAGCTACTCGTTCGGTGTGTTAGACTATTGGACAAATCGGTCTGTAATAATAATAACGCTGTGACACTGCGATTTGGTATTCCACTATGTCGTTTGCATGTGTGAACATGATCCTGGACACATGTAAGCTTATGATCTGGTTTTGCTTTCAAAACTGAGTGTGACAAACCACAAGTGCAAGTTGTGATGGTATACAATTAATCTCAACCGTCGAATCCTTTCATAACGGTCCTTTTTCAACAGTGATATAGAGTGGTATGGTGCACTGTAAAAGATCCCTTAAGATTACACTACACTTTTATGTTAAAAAAGAAAGAGTAATTAAGGATTTCATCGCATTTTAACCCATTGAAGGTGAAAGCGTAGCATCTTGGCTCTATGGGCTGCAAATGGAGAAAGGTACCATGTGAAGCAAATGATGTAAGAGAGCAACTTATTTAAACTAATAAGCATGGCTAATATTGAACCCAGAAGGACAGCATATAAACTAGGAGTCAGGGAAAACATTTCGGCCGGTATATCGCGATATTTTCGAAATTTTGTGTTCAGCTGCGGAGTCCGAAAAAATATTTACAGGCTGAGATTAATTTTTATAATATTTTTTCAAACAAAATTATTAATCAAAAAAATAAAAAAAATACCGTGTTTATCGCCGGGGGTGATTTTTTTTTTCTACCGGAACTGAAAACCCTGCTAGGAGTATATAAGAGGGCATGAGACTATGAGAGGGACAAAATGATGAACCAAATGAATATTTACATGCAGTGCTCTCATCTCTTCCGATCCGTTTTCCAAAGTTTCGAAAACAGATTGAGTAATAAGGATACAAATTAAATTTCCTATAGTACTAATAATGGTTCTCATAATTTGTGTCTTCAACACAAAGGTGAATAGGGCTGGAGGCAGCAGGACTTTCAATTTTTGAATGTGCATTACAAAAAATATATCTATCGGAATAGGGCATCCCAGGATGATTGAAGACTGCGTTGGTATACGTACAAAGTGGATAGACTATTGTGTTTCATATCTAGAGAAATGGCGAGAAGAAGGAATTTTGATTTCTGCTGGAGGAACTACAAATATCCATTTCAAATGGACTAGCACCTGGGCAGGTGATACAGTACTATGTTTATCATCTAAATAAAATCGACAACCTTGTATGTTTCGACCTGCTGCAATGCAACTACCAAAGTGTATTTCCAAGGGTATGTAAATGATTTACACTGCACTTTTGTTGATTTTCCCTCAATCAATAATGTTTTTGACACCACCTTAATTTATGCACAATTTTGTTCTTGTATAATTATTCGCCCTATAATTCATAAGTAATGAAACAAAAATTCAGATACATAAATCGAGTTTCGTTTTGGATTCCCTTTCTTCGCAAGTTTCGATTATATTGTACTCTGAAACTCTGAATTTTACTCCCTTGCGACTGTAGTAAATTACCAGGTAACCGAAAATGGGCTGGACTAATCCTTTGCAAAACATTAGCACGTGCCAGCTAATCAGTCTCTACATAGCCCGTGTCTGTGTCCACAGGTTCCCAACTCTTCTGCCGGTGAGCTCACTCGCACCGGCCATCCTGTCTTCCGATATACGTTTGCCGACCATGTGGTTAAATGTGTTGGAAATGAACTGTTATCGTGATCTTCTCGGTTTCCAACCGAGAAGAACTTGTTCCTCACGTTTTTTCCCTACGTGATAGATCAGAACTCGTGTTCTGTAATCGGTAGGAACGCAATTAGAATCTTATTAGGACTCTAGACCCTGCCTCCACAGCTCCATATAAAACTAAGGGTAAGGCAAAGCCTCCAACGCATCAAATCAATTTGCTTTAGCCTAAAAGACCAAACACCGATTGCTAAGGGAGTTGGAGGAGGTAGAAGCTCTAGTTCCTCGTCCACGTCCGGGTCAGTGCCGTTGGCGTCCAGAGGGGATACGTTCAAGTTGTCGATCAAAAACATCACAAGTTCTTGAGTCGGCGTTCGTCATCGATTCTACTACTACACCGACATCTTCTTCAACTCAGGAGATCTCCATGGCGAATACTAACGCTGGTATAAGTTTACCCACCTAATTCCGCATTAGCAGATTGATTATGTTATAGGCTATGTGATCCTGTGTTTATGTGCTACTTATGTTGAACAGCAATATTCAACAATTGGCATCTAGAGCCGTACTTAGCCTTATCATGATCTAATATTAATCCTAAGCCATGGTTTTGCCCTTGTTTTAGTCGGTTTAAGATTAATTTGATGTGCTTTAGCTCTGCAGATTAGTTTAAGATATGCAATTAGATTGGTTTGTGCTTATCAGTGTGTTATTAGATAAATGCAGTAAGATTAAGTGCAATCATATGCAAATTAGATGTAATCTAGTTCGGTTAATTATTAAAGTTCAAGTTTAAGTTTAATTTGATCTGTTAGAACCGAGTTAGATGCTCATGTGCCTAATTGCATGCCTAATTATGATAATTAGACCCTAGTTAATTTTAAGTTCATGATTATGTTAAGTAATTAGGGTTAGTTCATCCCTGTTAACCCCAATTAGGCACTGTCAGTACTCAATCTCGCGAAATTACTCATCAATTCGTGAAATTGAAAGTGCATAAGCAAGTAGAAGGAGGGGAATCGAATCGAATTACAAAGATTCATTAGAAAAGATCCCTAAATTCGAAAATCCCCAAATCAGCGAACCCTAACCCTAACCCTAGGGATTAAGGGCTTCCCTGGTTGATGGCGGCGCACGGCATCAGGACGTCGCGCGCGCGCCACAGTCATCTCCCTCACCGGCCGCATCAGCAAGGGGGCACGCGCACGGCATGAATCGCCGCCGCCGCGCGCGCACACCCTGTGCAGCCGTCGGTGTGCTTTCGGGCCACCGAGCCGAGCAACTGCGGCATTAGACCGCCGCAGTCCGCCCTCGCGACTCCTTCATCGGCGCGCCATCAGCTCCAGGTCGTCGCTGGCGTCGCTAGGCCGGAGTGCTGCCCGCGCTCCGGAACGCCACCCGCGTCCCGCTCGCCCCGTTACAGCACCACCGGCGGAGCCCCTGGACCGAGGCGCGCGCGACCGAGTCGCACGCGTCCTCCGGCCAGAGGGCCCGCGGCGGAGCCTATGGTCGGCGGCGGTGGATCATGGCGGCGGCGTTCGCAAGCTCGGGATCCGGGGGAGGAGAAAGGGGAGACGGGGTGACTGCGGCGTGCGGGTGGAATGCGAGGGGAGTTAGGGTTTCCTCTGCCGCCGGCCGGTTTTGACCTGGTTCGGGTTTCCCTCCGCCGTCCTGTAACAACCCAGAAATTTAAGTTATGAAAATGTGAGAAAATTTGAACTTTTCTTTTGTTGATGATGTGACACCATATTTAAACCCTCTCTAGCCTCTCTTCCTAAAATCCTAAATAAATAAAACCAAAAATATAAAAATATATTTTCAAAATATGGTAAAGTATGTGATTTGGAGTTTATGGATTTTATTTGGTTTTTATTTGAGTGTGTTATGAATTTGAAAGTATTCAAATTCAAACTCTGGTTTAAACTAAATTCAAATCTAATTTCAAAAATCCTATACTGACTTGGGCCAGCTAACTAACCCCAGAGTCCAACAAACCACCCACATCTCCCAGCCCATGCACGCCTAACACCCCCGGCCTTTCCTTCCTAACCACAACCGGCCCAGCCTAGCCCATCCAGCCCAACGCATCAAGTGCCCTGTTCTTCTTCTACTCCACGCCTGCACGCCCGCGCCGCACCGCCGCGCAGAGCCGCACCGCTCCGCGCCAGGCCGCACCGCGCCGCTCCCTGGCACGCACGCCGAAGGGTTGGCTCGCACGTCGAGGTGGACCCCACGCGCTTTTCCTCGCGCGAAATCACTTCTTTGCCACCGCTTTTTCCCCGCTCCAAGCCTTGCAGAGCCGTGCCGTGTCACGCCATCGCCGCCACGCACGAGAGGGGACAGCCCGGCCCCACGCGGCCTCCTTGTGCCCTTGACCTCTGCGCGCTTCAAAACCACCACGGCCAAGCCTCCCGTGACCCCAACGCCACTTGGGGAACTTCTCCCCTTTCCCTGATCCGCCGCCGAGAGGGAGGAAGAGGAGAAGGAGAGGAAAAGGGAGGAGACGGAGGCGTACCACCACCGCACCGACCTGCGGAAGACGAAGCACCCCAATCCGGAGCCGGACGGGTCGTGAGGAAGGCTGTCCGCGGGAGCACGGGACCGAAGCAGAGAACTCGCCGCGTCGCCATCTTCACCGCGCCGTCGCCGCCGTGATCTTCACCACCGCGAACTCCACGACCACGTCTACATCGCCGACCCCCGGTGAGCCAGTGGCCGCGCCTTCTCTTCTTCTTCACCCTTGGGAGCGCGCCTCTGCGCCGCGCCGCCGGCCTTCGAGCCGTGCACATGTCCGTGCGCTCGCCGCCGTGGCGTACCCCAACGCCGCGCCGGTCGTCGCCGTTCTTACCGCCGTTTGTACTGCCTGAGAACCGGCCTTCGAGCCGTAAGCTTCCGCGTGTCGGCCGTGTATGCCGCTGCTGCTCCGCCGCGCCACAACCTTGTCATGTCGCGGACGCGCGCTCGCCGACTGGCCATGCCGCGTCCAGGTTCTGCCTGCGCGCGTGCTCGTGCCCGGGCCGGCACACCTACGTGTTGGCTGTGCCGTGCAGTGCATCTGTAACTTCTCGTGTTCACGCTCACTTTTCCGCATAAGTTGAGCCGCGTCGTCGTGCTTCGCCGCCGCGCTGCTCGCCACACCGCGTCTCACTTCGCCGTTGCAGCAGGCCGAGCCGGCCCTAGGGGTTCCCATCGGGCACCCGGCCGCGCAGTGAAGCTGTGTGGTTTGCACAACACCGCCGCGTCACATCTCTTTGTTTCCGTCCATCGTCGCAGCGCTGCTCGCCGCGCGTCGTGTCGCCGCCGCGCGCCTCACCGCGCCGGGTCTTCCGTCGTGTCGCGCCGCGCGACGGCCACTCAAGCCCAATCCCAGGGCCGTGGCTGCGTCACGCACGTCGCGAGATCCTAGTGTGTACCCCCGCGCGCTTGTTTGGGCGCAGAAGTCGCCGCCGTCGTCAAACGCAGTGAGCCGTCGCCACCGCGCCTCTGCGCCGGCGCGCACCGGAGCGGTCGAGGATGGCAGGGGTGCGCCACGCGCCCCAGACTTGTTCAAGGGGCAAGGCCAGACTTGCTCGCTCCTAACTCAAGGAAAAACCGCTTGGGCCGTAATCCTTTACAGCCCACGAGCCAGCCTTTACCTTTTTCTTTCTAAACTTTAAATTTTGTTCAGGGAGTTCTTCTGGACTTTGCCCTTTTGGCCCACAAGGCTAAGTCCCGTGGGCCGAATCTGGCCCACTAACTCTTTCGGCCCATCAAGGCCCACTGACCTGTGACGATGACGTCATGATGAAATCATGCTGACATCATCACCTATTTTCAATATAAAAATCCTTTTCTGTTTTAAAAATGATTTTGGAAATTATTTTATAAATCCTATAATCTTTGAAAATTCATAACTAATTATTTATAACTCCGAAAAATATGAAACCAGTTTCTATATTTTTCTAAAAATGAGACGGTGCTGTTTGTAGGTAGTATGGTTCTGTTTGAATCTTCTAAAATTGGGTTTCTTTGGATTTATTACCTAGTTGTTTGTCGGTATCTTAGTGTCTCGTATCTCGTGCTGCACAGACTCGAGCTACAAACAGGAGGAGGCCTACGACCCCGACTACAACCCAGACCAGGACTTCGGACGCCAGCCAGGTGTCATGTCACTCCCAACCATATAGATCCCATGCTTGCTATAGTTGCTAGTGCTTAATTAGTTTTGATGCATGTTTTGAAATTGCATAGACAATTGATTAGCCATGCCTTGGAATTGTTTATCCTGTCCTTGGAATACCTACTCTTGGAGCTAGCTACAGACCCCTAGCTAGTTCCCGGCACTACTCCATCCATATATTTTACCCTTAGTTATGGATGGATCTCAGGTTTGGACTGAGGTTGGGATACCTCGGAACTCTTGCGTGTGTTCTGGGTGAGTGTGTATCCTTGACGGGTTACCGCGGGAGCGAGCCGCTTTGGTTACTTGTGAACACCTGTCTAGGGGAGATGCGACCTGACCTCCCGCCCTAGCAGCGTGTCGGACGGATGGAGTTGGTGAGTGCTTGCTCCCGCAATTAAGGACCGATCGTCTGTGTGACCTTGATCTTTGGGCTATTTTCGTACAAACTGTTCGCCTTGTTATGGGCGGGGTTCGGTCCGAGAACTAGTAGGTGGATGGCATCCAGCCTGTAGGCGGACCGGTGTGGTCGTGTGAGGGGGACGGGTTATACCCCCAAGTAGACGTCGCCCCGGCTCCTCCAGGGATGGTCTCACAGCTCCGAGGCCCTGCTGGCAAGTTTCGCGCCCCAGTTCAGGACGAGTCAGGCTTGGAGAGGCAGGAGAGTGCCACCCACTGCTAGGTCTCCGGTCGTTAGGTAGGGATGTGGAACGGAGGCATCCGTTTCTGCCCTATCCGGCGGGTCCAGTTGTACAACCTCTGCAGAGTGTTAAACCTATAGCTATAGTCCGTGTCCACTGGTATGGACATCCCTTACGATCTCTCACCTGGCTAGTTTCTTCTTGTGCTGCTTTCTCTCCCCTGTGTGTTGTGAGCCCGGCTTCGTGCCGTTGAGACGTGGGGATAGGAGTTGGTGAACCCACATCACAGATGAGTGTGGGATGCTGTATCTTGGTTGAGATCCAGTATTTGGTGCTTCTTTCCTTGTTGGGGCGTTGACCCCGGAGGCTTTGTCCTCGGAGGTGTGGATCTCTTCGGAGATGGATACCTCTCGGCTATTCTGCTTACCTTGATGTTGCTACCGCTGCTTACTTAACCTTCTACAGCCATAAATAGGATTACTCATGCATAGTAGAATTATTCTCTCTTGCTTATGCTCTTTGTTGGGAAGCTGACATGACCTACTCGCTTATCGAGTAGATGACGGACTTTCAGACCAGGAGCCGGACTACGACTTTGAGGACGATGGATGGGAGGATTGATGCTCGCCCTACACTCGAGTTGCCTGCGGATATGGAGTTCACTTCGCTACATGAGAGACGCTGCGTAGATGTTTACTCTGCTTGATTCAGTCCTGTTGGACTTGTACCCGGCATGTGCCGAGATGATGTACTCAGATGCTTAATTATTATAATATTATGTGGACCTTCAAGTATTTATTCTTGTTGTATGGTACTTTGCTTTACTTTCTGAGACATGGATTTGCACGTGATAGCCTCCTGGGACAATCACAGAGGTGCAGGGATCGGGTTCCCGTCTTCGGAAACCCGGTTCGTTTCAGCTGGTATCAGAGCCGTACTTGACTGTAGGACGAGCCTAGGAACGGACGATAGTATAGGAAAGCCCGAACACCTTGTGCTTTATATGCAATCCATGAAACTTTATATAAATACCTTGCACTTTACTATATACTACCTTGATTAACAATACTAACTCTTACTAACACCCCTAACAACGTGCAGATGGACCAGCTGACGTGGATCCCCCTCAAGACCGATGGCCAGTGGGCCAGAGGGTTCTGCAAGATCCTTAAGAACTGTTTGGAGACCGCTGGAGTGGAGACAAGTGAGGTGTTCTACGAGGGATGCACCACGGCCGTCGTGGACCAGTCACCGACAGAGCTGACCTTGAAGATACCGGCTGACCCACGCGTGCCAGAGTTCGAAGAGGTCAGAGTCACGTGTTTCGACAACTCTACCCTGGAGGCTCACCAGTGTTGTGCCAGACTCGCGCTGAAGAAAGTATGCCGACAGTTGGAGCAGAGGTTGAAGGATACACCCTTCGAGATTCTTCCGACAGCACTGTACGACCACAGCAGGTGGCACACAGACGAGCCAGCTTACACCGAGGAGAACACAAAGGGCAAGGATGAGAAGAACCAGTTGGCCAGCAAGTTCATTCAAGCTCAGGATCAGGCACTCTACTGGGCAGATTCAGAGATCGTGTTTCTGCGACAGAAGTGGGACGACACCTTGGGACGGAACGCCCAGCTGGAGAGAGAGAACAGCCAGTTGGTGTACCTTCTCAACGAAGCACACAGGAGGAACATCCAGATCACAGAGTGGGGACTCGCAGCCGCCAGAGCCAGCACAGAGAGAGATGCACTTGAGATCGCCACACTGAGAGCCAGAACAGAGGAGACACAGACCGCCTTGCGGGAGTCAGAGGCAGCGACCAGAGAGGAGCGGTTGAAGCTGCGTGAGAAGGAGTACTTGGTAGAGTCTCTTGGAGCAGCTTGTACCGACTACCAGCTGCGGTTGTGGGAACACGAAGAGAGGCTGACTCAGAACTACGACCACCTCTGGTACTTGGGAGGCAGAGTGTACGAGGCACAGGACACAGCCGCAGGACCAGCTCAGCTTGGAGGGACTCCGACCTACGACGAGTGGCAGAGTTCAGGGAGTTGGCAGAGATGCTACCACCGCAGAAGAGGCCCAGGGTGAGGACAGAGACGTTTGAGCTACCCCCTACTCTACTTCCGTCACCGCGACCTTACCCGCGAGGCAGTTCAGACACCCCAGAGATGAGCAGAGCTTTGAGGAGCTTGGCAGGCTACTTCAACCTACCAGAGATTGAGATACCAGATTACCCAGAAGTGAACGACCCACCGTTCTACTCGGTTCCGCCCAGTCCGAAGACCGTGTCACCACCGCTCTCACCAGTTACAGTTCAGGAGCAGGCACCATGAGGGGATGATCCTGTAGTCAGCTAGGATAGAGTTCTTCATGATATTCATGTTTAGTTGACCACCTCTTATGTATCGTGATGTAGATCTCATGCCTCTGTGTAATCTCGAAGGTTGTGGAGTAGGCCTCGAGATACACACCTTTTGTATGGTGATCTTGCCTGAGTGATTGGAGTTATCGATCTTTTGCTGGTTTTCATGCTTCTTATATGTTTGTGTGAAATTGTTTGTTGTTAGCTAGATACTCCTTATATGCTTAAGTACCGTAAAGTTAATTTCTGACAACTCGTTTCTCACGATCTCGAACTCTTAAAACAGATGTCGGTGGCAAAGAGGTCGGGACGGCTCCTACACCGTTTCAAGGAGGCAGCCAGGGAGGACGCCGAGCAGGAGGACGTCCCTCTCCCCGCTGGAGGTCGAGGTCGTGGCCGCCGTGGAGGCCGTGCACCACGTGGCGGACGCCGTGGTGGACACCGCGGCGGGCGAGGAGGTCGAGGAGGATGAGGAGGAGACCGAGCACCAGCTGACCCCGAGGAGGAGCTCGAGGGGGAGGCTGAGCCTGAGCCAGAGCAGGAGCCCGAGCAGCCGGCACCACCGCCCAACCTAGCAGCCGTGATGGCGCTTCAGACCCAACTGATGCAGACGATCGCCGATGCTGTGGTTCAGAACAACAACAACCGGAGGAACGTTAGGAACCAGCCAGAGAGCTTGCAGAAGAGAGTGGAGGGTTTCACCAAGCTGCGTCCACCTACCTTTGACAACTCTCCAGACCCACTTGTGGCAGACAACTGGTTGAGGGAGATTGAGAAGAAGTTGGAGCTCACCGACCTTTCTGAGGAGGAGTGCGTGTACGTCGCCGCGCACCAGCTGGTCGGCACGGCAGGAGCTTGGTGGGACAGTTACTGTGACTCACACGCAGACCCTACCCGCATCATGTGGGAGGAGTTTGTGGAGGCTTTCAGAGCGTTCCACATCCCAGAGGCTGTGATGGACAGGAAGGCAGACGAGTTCAGGCACTTGAAGATGGGATCGATGACAGTGCAGGAGTACACGAACCGGTTCCAGGAGCTGATGCGGTACGCCCCAGACGACTCCAACACTGAGAAAAAGAAGATGTACTGGTACCGCAAGGGACTCCACAGAGGGATGGCGCACCACTTGGCAGCTCACGACTGTGACACTCTTCACGCCCTGGTGGGCAAGGCCTTGGTTGTGGAGAAGTCGAGACTGGACTACGTGGAGGTCCGCGGAGAGAAGAGATAGCGTGCAGAATGTGTAGGGTACCCAGGGTCACACCAGCGACAGAGGTCCGCTCCGCCACAGTACTCACAGCAGAGACAGCGTCCTTACCCTCAGCAGCCGCAGACTCAGTTCACTCAGCAGGGCAGAGGACACCCTGGAGGTAGTGGAGGTTCGAGTCAGTGGAAGCCTAGGCTGCAGCAGCCGCCAGCTTACGACAGCTCACAGGTCACTTGCTACCACTACCGTCAGCTAGGCCACAAGTCCAACATGTGCCCGCAGAAGTTTAAACAGGGAGGTCAGAGCAGGAACACCCAGTACCAGACACCGGCGAAGGCACCAGTTCCAGGAGGACAGCCTCAGCCAAACCAGCAGAAGAGCGCACCCCCACCGACTCGAGGCAGACTGAACCACCTGACCGTAGAGGAGGCAGCTGCAGCGCCAGACGTGGCTCTCGGTGAGTTTTTAGTCGATTCAGTTATGGCTTCCGTTCTGTTTGACACCGGTGCTCAGTTTTCGTACATCTCTACTAAGTTTGTAAAGGAAAGGTCATTACCAACTAAGCCCAGACCACGGCCTATAGTTACCAACTCCCCGCTAGGTGAGAAGCGGAGTACGTTGGAGTGTAGAGGAGTGAACATGGTGTTCGAGAAGCAGTTGTTCGTGGCAGACCTGACCGTTCTGGAGTCGACTGGGATCGACGTGATAATTGGGATGGAGTGGTTAGCTCAGCACAAAGGATTGGTGAACTGCAACCCAGTGTACTTGCAGTTGGAGCACCCCAGCGGAGTCAGAGTGTTGATCAAGCCACAGGGCCAAAGGTCGACGCTGATGTTGTGCAATATGAAAGGAAAGGATTTGGAGGAAATCCCGGTGGTGAGGGAGTATCCCGACGTGTTTCCAAAGGAGTTGACCGAGTTACCACCAGACAGGGATATTGAGTTCGTGATTGAACTGATGCCAGGAGCTGGACCCGTGGCCAAGAGCCCTTACAGGATGTCCGCGGATGAACTAGATGAGCTGAAGAAGCAACTCAAGAAACTGCAAGAGCAAGGGTTTATTCGGCCGAGTGCTTCACCTTGGGGTTCGCCAGTTCTGTTTGTGGACAAGAAGGATGGCACCAAGAGGATGTGTGTGGACTACCGGACACTCAACTCGATGACGATCAAGAACCGGTACCCTTTGCCCAGGATTGACGATTTGCTAGACAGGCTGCGGAAGGCAAAGTTCTTTTCCAAGATTGACTTGAGGTCAGGCTACTACCAGATGAAGATTCGGGACCAAGATATCCCGAAAACAACTTTCACGACTCGGTACGACTTGTACGAGTTCGTAGTGGTTTCCTTCGGACTGACCAACGCACCTGCCTACTTCATGAACATGATGAACAAGGTCTTCATGGAAGAGCTGGACAAGTTCGTGGTAGTGCTCATAGATGACATTCTGATTTTCTCAGAGTCAGCGGAGGAGCACGAGGAACACCTTCGGATTGTGATGGAAAGGCTGAGACAGCAGAAGTTGTACGCAAAGTTCAACAAGTGTGAGTTCTGGATGGAGGAAGTTGCTTTCTTGGGACACGTGTTGTCAGCAGAGGGAGTTGCGGTTGACCCTTCGAAAGTAGAGGCAATTACCAAGTGGGAACAGCCACTCACAGTGACAGATATTCGGAGCCTTCTCGGGTTGGCAGGATACTACAGGAGGTTCATAGAAAACTTCTCCAAGATAGCGAAGCCAATGACAGAGCTGCTGAAGAACGACAAGAAGTTTGTGTGGTCAGAGGCCTATGAGAGGAGTTTCCAGGAGTTGAAGAAGAGGCTTACGACAGCTCCGATCCTTACCCTGCCCGATATCAAGAAGAATTTCGTGGTGTACTGTGACGCCTCGAAGCAAGGTTTGGGATGTGTGTTGATGCAAGAGGGCAAAGTTGTTGCTTACGCGTCGAGGCAGCTCAAGAAACATGAGGAGAACTACCCCACTCACGACTTGGAGCTAGCAGCAGTCGTTCACGCTCTGAAGATTTGGAGGCACTACCTGATCAGCAACAAGTGTGAGCTGTACACCGATCACAAGAGTCTGAAGTACTTCTTCACCCAGTCGGAGTTGAACATGAGGCAGAGGAGGTGGCTAGAGCTGATCAAGGACTACGACTTGGAGATTCACTACCACCCTGGCAAGGCAAACGTTGTGGCAGATGCATTGAGCAGAAAGTCCTATTGCAACAACTTGATGGTGAGGCAGGAGCAGCCAGCACTTCACGACGAGCTAGAGCAGCTTCAGGTTGAGATTGTGGAGCAAGGACAGCTCAACACACTGCAAGTGTCCTATGACTTGGAAGGCAGGATTCGGGAAGCTCAGAAAGATTGCAAGGAGATTGGAGCACTTCGAGAGCTGATGTTGGAAGGAAAAGCTGAGGATTACCGGGTCGATGAACAGGGAACCATGTGGTTGAAGGACCGGATCTGTGTTCCACAGAACAAGGAACTCCGAGAGCAGATACTGAAAGAAGGCCACGATTCAAGGTACTCCATTCACCCAGGAAGCACAAAGATGTACCAAGACTTGAAGCAGAGGTTCTGGTGGAAGGATATGAAGAAGGACATAGCCTACTACGTGGCTTGTTGTGACACTTGCAGTAGAGTGAAGATCGAGCACCAGAGGCCTGCAGGCCTATTGAAACCGTTGGATATTCCGTAGTGGAAGTGGGATGACATTTCCATGGACTTTGTGGTGGGGCTACCTAGGACACAGAAAGGCAACGATTCCGTTTGGGTCATAGTGGATCGGCTGACAAAGGTAGCTCACTTCGTACCCGTGAAGATCCGTTACACGACAAACCAGTTGGCAGACTTGTACGTGTGTCACATACTCAGGCTACACGGAGCCCCGAGGAGCATAGTGTCTGACAGAGGGTCCCAGTTCGTAGCAAGGTTTTGGCAGAGTTTCCACGCCCGGATGGGAACCACACTCAGCTACAGTACAGCTTTTCACCCTCAGACGGACGGGCAGATGGAGAGAGTAAACCAGGTGTTGGAGGATATGCTGAGAGCTTGCGCTTTGACCTACAGCACGGATTGGGAGAGCAGTTTGGCCTATGCAGAGTCCTCTTACAACAACAGCTTCCAAGCAAGTCTCAAGATGGCACCCTTCGAGGCACTCTACGGGAGGAAGTGCAGGACACCTTTGATGTGGTCAGAAGTAGGTGAAAGGATGGTCTTTGGAGCTGATGCTATCCAGGAAGCCGAGGAGAAAGTGGAGAAGGTTCGAGACAACCTAAGGATTGCCCAGAGCAGACAGAAGAGCTACGCCGACCGACACCGGAGAGACTTGTCGTTCGAGGTGGGTGACTTCGTCTACTTGAAAGTGTCACCGATGAGAGGAACCAAGAGGTTTGCTATGAAGGGAAAGCTTGCCCCAAGGTACATGGGACCGTACCGGATCACTCAGAGAGTTGGAAAGCTTGCTTACAGGCTCGCACTACCAGCAGAGATGTCCGCTATACACCCTGCGTTCCACATGTCGCAGTTAAAGAAGAGTGAAAAGGAAGTGGAAGCAAAGCAAGTCCCGGTGGAGATACTTGACCTGCAGGACACCCTGGAGTATGCGGAGTACCCCGAGAAGATCTTGGACAGAGCAACAAAGGAAACCAGGAGGACCACAATTCCTTACTCCAAGGTGCTGTGGAGTCACCACACGGAGCGAGAGGCAACCTGGGAGAAAGAGTCTGATCTCAGGAGAGAGTTCCCTCACTTGTTCGAGGGAGAGGTTGGAGCTTAAATCTCGAGGACGAGATTCCCGGTGGTGTGGGAGAATGTAACAACCCAAAAATTTAAGTTATGAAAATGTGAGAAAATTTGAACTTTTCTTTTGTTGATGATGTGACACCATATTTAAACCCTCTCTAGCCTCTCTTCCTAAAATCCAAAATAAATAAAACCAAAAATATAAAAATATATTTTCAAAATATGGTAAAGTATGTGATTTGGAGTTTATGGATTTTATTTGGTTTTTATTTGAGTGTGTTATGAATTTGAAAGTATTCAAATTCAAACTATGGTTTAAACTAAATTCAAATCTAATTTCAAAAACCCTATACTGACTTGGGCCAGCTAACTAACCCCAGAGTCCAACAAACCACCCTCATCTCCCAGCCCATGCACGCCTAACACCCCCGGCCTTTTCTTCCTAACCACAACCGGCCCAGCCTAGCCTATCCAGCCCAACGCATCAAGTGCCCTGTTCTTCTTCTCCTCCACGCCTGCACGCCCGCGCCGCACCGCCGCGCAGAGCCGCACCGCTCCGCGCTAGGCCGCACCGCGGCGCTCCCTGGCACGCACGCCGAAGGGTTGGCTCGCACGTCGAGGTGGACCCCACGCGCTTTCCCTCGCACGAAATCACTTCTTTGCCACCGCTTTTTCCCCTGCTCCAAGCCTTGTAGAGTCGTGCCGTGTCACGCCATCGCCGCCACGCACGAGAGGGGACAGCCCGGCCCCACGCGGCCTCCTTGTGCCCTTGACCTCTGCGCGCTTCAAAACCACCACGGCCAAGCCTCCCGTGACCCCAACGCCACTTGGGGAACTTCTCCCCTTTCCCTGATCCGCCGCCGAGAGGGAGGAAGAGGAGAAGGAGAGGGAAAGGGAGGAGACGGAGGCGCACCACCACCACGCCGACCTGCCGAAGACGAAGCACCCCAATCCGGAGCCAGACGGGTCGTGAGGAAGGCTGTCCGCGGGAGCACGGGACCGAAGCAGAGGAACTCGCCGCGTCGCCGTCTTCACCACGCCGTCGCCGTCGTGATCTTCACCACCGCGGACTCCACGGCCACGTCTACATCACCGACCCCCGGCGAGCCAGTGGCCACGCCTTCTCTTCTTCTTCACCCTTGGGAGCGCGCCCCTGCGCCGCGCCGCCGGCCTTCGAGCCGTGCGCATGTTCGTGTGCTCGCCGCCGTGGCGTACCCCAACGCCGCGCCGGTCATCGCTGTTCTTACCGCCGTTTGTACTGCCTGAGAACTGGCCTTCGAGCCGTAAGCTTCCGCGTGTCGGCCGTGTATGCCGCTGCTGCTCCGTCGCGCCGCAACCTTGTCATGTCGCGGATGCGCGCTCGCCGGCTGGCCATGCCGCGTCCAGGTTCTGCCTGCACGCGTGCTCGTGCCCGGGCCGGCACACCTACGTGTTGGCCGCGCCGTGCAGTGCATCTGTAACTTCTCGTGTTCACGCTCGCTTTTCCGCATAAGCTGAGCCGCGTCGTCGTGCTTCGTCGCTGCGCTGCTCGCCACACCGCGTCTCGCTTCGCTGTTGCAGCAGGCCGAGCCGGCCCTAGGGGTTCCCATCGGGCACCCGGCCACGTAGTGAAGCCGTGTGGTTTGCACAACACCACCGCGCCACATCTCTTTGTTTCCGTCCATCGTCGCAGCGCTGCTCGCCGCGCGTCGTGTCGCCGCCGCGCGCCTCACCGCGCCGGGTCTTCCATCGTGTCGCGCCGCGCGACGGCCACTCAAGCCCAATCCCAGGGCCGTGGCTGCGTCACGCACGTCGCGAGATCCTAGTGTGTACCCCCGCGCGCTTATTTGGGCGCAGAAGTCGCCGCCGTCATCAAACGTTGGGAGTCGTCGCCGCCGCGCCTCTGCGCCGGCGCGCACCGGAGCGGTCGAGGATGGCAGGGGTGCGCCACGCGCCCCAGACTTGTTCAAGGGGCATGGCCAGACTTGCTCGCTCCTAACTCAAGGAAAAACTGCTTGGGCCGTAACCCTTTATAGCCCACGAGCCAGCCTTTACCTTTTTCTTTCTAAACTTTAAATTTTGTTCAGGGAGTTCTTCTGGACTTTGCCCTTTTGGCCCACAAGGCTAAGTCCCGTGGGCCGAATCTGGCCCACTAACTCTTTCGGCCCATCAAGGCCCACTGACCTGTGACGATGACATCACGATGACGTCATGCTGACGTCATCACCTATTTTCAATATAAAAATCCTTTTCTGTTTTAAAAATGATTTTGGAAATTATTTTATAAATCCTATAATCTTTGAAAATTCATAACTAATTATTTATAACTCCGAAAAATATGAAACCAGTTTCTATATTTTTCTAAAAATGAGACGGTGCTGTTTGTAGGTAGTATGGTTCTGTTTGAATCTTCTAAAATTGGGTTTCTTTGGATTTATTGCCTAGTTGTTTGTCGGTATCTTAGTGTCTCGTATCTCGTGCTGCACAGACCCGAGCTACAACCAGGAGGAGGCCTACGACCCCGACTACAACCCAGACCAGGACTTCGGACGCCAGGCAGGTGTCATGTCACTCCCAACCATATAGATCCCATGCTTGCTATAGTTGCTAGTGCTTAATTACTTTTGATGCATGTTTTGAAATTGTATAGACAATTGATTAGCCATGCCTTGGAATTGTTTATCCTGTCCTTGGAATACCTACTCTTGGAGCTAGCTACAGACCCCTAGCTAGTTCCCGGCACTACTCCATCCATATATTTTACCCTTAGTTATGGATGGATCTCAGGTTTGGACTGAGGTTGGGATACCTCGGAACTCTTGCGTGTGTTCTGGGTGAGTGTGTATCCTTGACGGGTTACCGCGGGGCGAGCCGCTTTGGTTACTTGTGAACGCCTCTCTAGGGGAGATGCGACCTGGCCTCCCGCCCTAGCGGCGTGTCAGACGGATGGAGTTGGTGAGTGCTTGCTCCCGCAATTAAGGATCGATCGTCTGTGTGACCTTGATCTTTGGGCTATTTTCGTACAAACCGTTTGCCTTGTTATGGGCGGGGTTCGGTCCGAGAACTAGTAGGTGGATGGCATCCAGCCTGTAGGCAGACCGGTGTGGTCGTGTGAGGGGGACGGGTTATACCCCTCGAGTAGACGTCGCCCCGGCTCCTCCGGGGACGGTCTCACAGCTCCGAGGCCCTGCTGGCAAGTTTCCCGCCCCAGTTCAGGACGAGTCAGGCTTGGAGAGGCAGGAGAGTGCCACCCACTGCTAGGTCTCCGGTCGTTAGGTAGGGATGTGGAACGGAGGCATCCGTTTCTGCCCTATCCGGCGGGTCCAGTTGTACAACCTCTGCAGAGTGTTAAACCTATAGCTATAGTCCGTGTCCACTGGTATGGACATCCCTTACGATCTCTCACCTGGCTAGTTTCTTCTTGTGCTGCTTTCTCTCCCCTGTGTGTTGTGAGCCCGGCTTCGTGCCGTTGAGACGTGGGGATAGGAGTTGGTGAACCCACGTCGCAGATGAGTGTGGGATGTTGTATCTTGGTTGAGATCCAGTATTTGGTGCTTCTTTCCTTGTTGGGGCGTTGACCCCGGAGGCTTTGTCCTCGGAGGTGTGGATCTCTTCGGAGATGGATACCTCTCGGCTATTCTGCTTACCTTGATGTTGCTACCACTGCTTGCTTAACCTTCTACAGCCATAAATAGGATTACTCATGCATAGTAGAATTATTCTCTCTTGCTTATGCTCTTTGTTGGGAAGCTGACATGACCTACTCGCTTATCGAGTAGATGACGGACTTTCAGACCAGGAGCCGGACTACGACTTTGAGGACGATGGATGGGAGGATTGATGCTCGCCTTACACTCGAGTTGCCTGCGGATATGGAGTTCACTTCGCTACATGAGAGACGCTGCGTAGATGTTTACTCTGCTTGATTCAGTCCTGTTGGACTTGTACCCGGCATGTGCCGAGATGATGTACTCAGATGCTTAATTATTATAATATTATGTGGACCTTCAAGTATTTATTCTTGTTGTACGGTACTTTGCTTTACTTTCTGAGACATGGATTTGCACGTGATAGCCTCCTGGGACTATCACAGAGGTGCAGGGATCGGGTTCCCGTCTTCGGAAACCCGGTTCGTTTCAGTCCGATCTGCGACGAACGGCCAGGATCGCGCGCATCAGATCAGCGGCGCGAGCAGGCCGGGCCGCAGTGGGCCGATAGTTGGGCCGCTGCGCAGGTCGTAAGATGGGCCGGATTAGCTAAATAGAGGGGATGGGCTACTGTGGGCTAAAGCATATGTGGGCTAGTTTTGAGGTTTTGAGCCCGTTTAAATTTTTCCTTTATCTTTTATGTTTTCCAGCTTATTTAATTTCCATAAGTCATATAATTGTTTTAATTACTGTTTAGTTTGCATTATTTTCGCTGAAAAATTATGTTTTCCACCAGTATGCAATTAAGATGCTCTCTAATTCAGTGGAACCATCGAGAAGATTAGTTGGAGTACACTTGTAATTAATTCTGACCATCGTTGTTTTAATTATGAGTTTAATGATAAATTTCGTTTGTTTTCTGCCCATCGGTGATGCAAATTGAAATTTATTGCATAATTTTAATCGGACCATCATAAGGTTATTATTATGCTTTTATGTGCATCTTTATTGTGTATTTTACTGAAACATAATTTTTCATAATTTTCAGTGAACAATGTGACCGGCTACCTAAACACCATTGAGCCACTTAATGGCACCAACTTTCCTAGCTGGAAGGAAAAGGTGCAGATCATACTTGGCATTTTAGAGTATGACTCTGACGAGGACCCAGATTAGGGTCCCCTTTGACGGTAAGATTATCTTCCTAAAAACAACAGCAAAACCACAACCCTCGAGGTGGAGTCAACCGTTTGCTGACAAGCAGCTCGATGATGGTCATACCCTTGCTGACAAACAACATCTAGAAGGAGTCCACCCTTCACCTGGAGCTGCGTCTCAGGGAAGGCGTGCAGATCTTCGTCAAGACCCTTGCTGGCAAGTCGACCAGTCCTTGGCCGGACGGCTGCATCTCCGACTAGTTTCCCACTAGAGGAACCCTCGCACGACAAGTCTCCACCTCGCACGACAAGTCTCCGCCTCGCACGACAAGTCCAGACTCCGACTAGTACGTGGGCACGGGCGCACTACTCGGGCGGCGCTACCGATGCGCGGGGAGGAGCGAATCTCCACGTCACGCGGAAACAACAGCTGGAGGCCATGCAAGCGGCCCGCCCCGGCAAGAGCCTTAATGCAGGTCTGACAAGCCGCGCAGCCATCACATCGCCATCATCTCCTACTCTGCCACACGCAAAACTCAACCCGAGGCACTCAAGCACCCTCTACGACGCGCAGGAGCCTAGACTTAGGCTCGGGCGTGGCAAGCTAGGAAGGCACTTGGGAAGACTAAGACAAGCCCAAACTACTCGGGGAGAAGGCCAAGCGTCCCGGAGGGAACAGTCCAACCCGGCCACGCGGCGGCCTCCCCGACAAGGCATCGCGACTCGGCTTCAATACGCCCCGGCGGACAGCGACGTACGACGGGACATACCAGCTGCCAAGCACTGTAACTCTTTTGTATTCCCCCTTGTGCCCCTCCCCTTGAGACTATAAAAGGGAGAGGAGGGCAACGGTCACAAGAGTTAGATCTTCACATGACCAGACACCACCACCCGGGACATGGGAACGAACTCCCTCTCCCGACTAGCTTGTAACCCCTACTATGAGCACACTTGGCTCAGGAACACGGCTGCAACACACTGGACGTAGGGTATTACTCCTCGGAGGCCCGAACCAGTATAAACCCCGTCGTCTCCTGCGCTAACCATCCGAGCCCGACACACGATCGATAAAAATTCATTGCCGGCGGTAGAGAACCCCGACAGTTGGCGCGCCAGGTAGGGGCACATCGTGTGTCTCGACGAACTCAGCGGATCAGATGGACGGTCGCGGGGTCACGTTGACTCCCGGGACCACCCTGCGCTTCGGCTCCCTCAGCTGCATCTACACCGGGCCGGCGGAGTCCATTGTCGGCCGTACCTTCGGCCGGCCGCCTCGCCCCAATGTCCTCTCGGGGGCTGCGGCGCGCGAGGCCTTCGTCCGAAGCTACTCGGGCGACGTCATCATCAGCATGTTGGGGCCAATCCCAACGCAGGAGCGTTTTAGGCTCGCCGCCTACTACCTCACCGACCTCGCCTTCCAGGCCAGCGGAGACGGACCGCTGTGCTGGGGGGAATTCATGGAGCGGTACTCCACAATGTACCCTCGTGGACAACCCGGCCTACCGGACGACCCGGTGACGGCCTACGTCGACAGCCTCCGCGCCACGAGCATCGTCCCCGGGTCTACAGCTACTCGGAGGGCGCCAACTGCGCGACGTCACGACCCCACAAGGGAGTGTAACGTCTGCGTGGCCCCTGCGTCGAGCAGCTCCGAATCGGAGCATGCACCACGCCATCGTGGTGCCGATGCCCAGCGGCGGGCCCGACTCGACGTATTAGCGGAGGCAAGGCGCCAGCTCGATGAGGAGTTGGTCCTTCTGCATCAAGAACTCGGCACTGATGCCGAGCCTCGCGATCGACAACCTGTTCAGGGCGAGCCCGGCAACGCGAACGGCAACCGGCGGGAGCGCCGTCCGGCCGCAAGCCAGCCGCACGGCCGTGCGCCGACACCACCCGCGCGCGCACCGGAGCCCAACAACGACCAGCGCGCCAACGAAGGTGCGAACGTCAACGCCGACGCCGACGCACCACTGCTTTTCCGACGGGCAACCCAGAACCTGGCCGCCGCGGCAATGTTGCTGCGCGGCTGCCCGGAGCCAGCAACCTCGGAAGAGCGACGAGTACGCCAGCAGCTGAAAGCGCTGCTCGAAGCTGCAGCGGCGCAGCAAGCGGAAAGCTCCGCCTCGCACCAGCGCTCGGAGCGCGGACGAGCTGGGGCACCATCCACCCACGGTCCGAACCCGCCGCCTCCTCAGCAGCAAGGACACGGGGGCGGGGTTGCGGCCGCGACATCGGCGGTCAAGAGTCGTCTAGGACCCAACCGCGACGCTCGGAATACCCTAGAAGCCCGGCGACGAGCGGAAAGCGTCGACGGCAATCACGACCACCACTCGCGCCACGACGACGACCGTGGGCACCGCCGACGCCACGACAGCGACGACGACTGCGAGCGCAATTGGTCGCCAAGCCAGCGTAGTCCGAGGGCCTTTGGTCGGGGCATTCGCGACGCGAAGTTCCCCTCGCGCTTCCGGGCCCCGACCAATGTGCCAAGATACGACGGGGACACCAATCCCAGCGTATGGCTCGAGGACTACCGACTTGCGTGCCAGGCCGGAGGAGCGACCGACGATCTCTTCGTGATCAAGAACTTGCCACTCTACCTCGACGACTCAGCACGCACGTGGCTCGAGCACCTGCCCCGCGACAAGATCCAAGACTGGACCGACCTGCGGCGGGTTTTCGTCGGCAACTTTCAAGGCACGTACACGCGCCCTGGCAAACAGTGGGAGCTGCGCAACTGCAAGCAGCAGCCCGGGGAGAGTCTTCGCGAGTACATACGGCGCTTCTCCAAGCGCTGCACCAAGCTCCCCGGCGCAACCGACAACGACGCCATCTCGGCGTTTCAGAATGGGACGACGTGTACCTCCCTCATCCATCGACTCGGACGTCGCATGCCGCGCACGACGCGGGAACTCCTCGACATCGCGAGCAATCACGCCGATGGTGAGGAGGCGGTGGCCGCGACGCTCAACACCCCTCAGGGCAAGGGGAAGCAAGTCGTGGACCATGCCGAAGGAACGTCCTCGTGTTTCAAAAAGAAGAAGAAAAATGACAAGCGCCGCCGCGATGACAACTTTGTCGCGGCAGCGGAGCGCAAGACGACGCGCCCAAAGGGCAACCCGGGTAAGCCTGCACCGACCAGGGACCACTTCGAGAAGCTCCTGGACGCACCATGCCCGCACCACGAGGTCCCCGTCAAGCACACGCTTAGGGAGTGCCGGCTGATGAAGAACTACGTCAAGAGCACCCTCAAGCGGAAGACGGCGGACCATCCCGACAAGCAAGGCCCATCCCACGACAACGATGATGGCGCGGGGGCTATGTTCCCCGGTGAAGATGGAGCAGTGCATATGATCTTCGGGGGATCACCGGCGAGGCCCTCGAGGCGGCGCGAGAAGCTCATCCGGCGTGAAGTCATGAACGCCGACGTTGCGAAGCCGTCCTACCTAAAGTGGTCGGAGGTTCCAATAACCTTCGATCGCAAGGACCATCCCGACACCGGACCCCAGCCTGGATACTACCCACTAGTGGTAGCCCCCCTGTTCAAAACCAAAAGGGTCCACAAGGTCCTGATGGATGGGGGGAGCGGGATCAACGTGCTCTACGCGTCAACACTTGACGAGATGGGCATCCCGCGGTCCGCGCTGAGGCCGTCGATGGCGCCGTTCCATGGGGTCGTACCTGGAATCGAGGTGCTTCCCCTCGGGCAGATTGATCTGCCCGTTACGTTCGGGGACGTGCGGAACTTCCGCACAGAAACCCTCACCTTCGAAGTGGTGGGGTTCTCGGGGACGTACCATGCAATCCTCGGGAGGCCGGCATACGCGAAGTTTATGGCCGTGCCTAATTATACGTACCTAAAATTGAAAATCCCCGGACCGAGGGGTATCATCACAGTAGGGCCTACGTACCAGCGCGCATACGAGTGCGACGCTGAGTGCTTTCAGTTCGCTGAAGCAACTGTCCGGTCCGCGAGGCTCCATGCTGAGCCTCGTTCCGAGGACCAGGACGTCCCCGAGTCGTCCAAGCGTGCGGCCTGCTCTTTCGAGCCCGCCAAGGATGTCAAGGACGCGGTCGTCTCCGACGATGGCCGCAAGCTCCGTATCGGGACGGCGCTCGATCCTAAATAGGAAAGCGCGCTCGTCGACTTCCTCAAAGCGAACCTCGACGTGTTCGCGTGGAAACCCTCCGACATGAAGGGGATCCCGAGAGAGGTTGCCGAGCCCAAACTCAACATCAAGCCGGGATCGAAGCCAGTGAAACAGCGCCTACGCCGCTTCAACGACGACAAGTGCAAGGCGATTGGTGAGGAGATCTTGAAGCTCCTTAGTGCAGGGTTCATCCGTGAAGTCTACCACCCCGAGTGGTTAGCAAACCCTGTACTTGTAAAGAAGAAGAATAAAAAATGGAGGATGTGTGTTGACTATACGAGCCTTAACAAGGCGTGTCCCAAGGATCCGTTTCCTTTGCCTCACATAGATCAGGTAGTCGATTCAACGGCAGGGTGCGAGACCCTCTGTTTTCTCGATGCGTACTCCGGGTACCACCAGATCGCGATGTGTGTAGCGGACCAACTCGCAACCTCGTTCATCACACCGTTCGGCGCGTACTGCTATCAAACGATACCCTTCGGGCTCAAGAATGCGGGCGCAACTTTCCAACGATGCATGCGACGCGTCTTCGGGGAGCTGATCGGCCGCATCATAGAAGCGTACGTCGACGACATCGTAGTCAAGTCAAAGAGAACAGGGGATCTGGTCCCCGACCTCACTGGGGTCTTCGCAAAGCTACGACAACATGGGGTGAAGCTGAATCCTGAGAAGTGCGTTTTCAGGGTTCCGAGGGGAGTGCTCCTCGGCTTTGTCGTGTCGGAACGCGGCATTGAAGCTAACCCCGAGAAGATCTCGGCCATCATGGACATGGGGCCGATCAAGAACCTGAAGGGCGTACAACGCGTCACAGGCTGTCTCGCGGCTTTGAGTCGCTTCATAGCGCGGCTCGAAGAGCGCAGCCTGCCGTTGTATAAGCTAATGAAGAAGTCCGACCACTTTACATGGACCCCCGAGGCACAAGAGGCACTCGACTCACTCAAGAACCTCCTCAAGAGTCCCCCGATATTGACTGCTCCAGCCACGGAAGAGCCAATGTTACCGTACATCTCAGCGACGACCCAGGTCGTCAGTGCGGCTTTGGTGGTAGAGCGGGAAGAGCCCGGGAGGTCTCAGAAGGTGCAGCGACCAGTGTACTTCGTCAGCGAGGTACTCTCCGACTCCAAGACGCGCTACTCACAGATGCAAAAGCTCGTGTACGCGATCTTGATGACCAAGCGCAAGCTCCGGCATTACTTCGACGCACACCCCATCACTGTGGTGTCCAAGTATCCACTCGGGGAGGTCATCCAAAACCCCGAGGCCGAAGAAAGAATCGCTAAATGGGCGCTTGAGTTGATGGGGCAAAACATCACGTATGCTCCGCGCAGCGCGATCAAGTCCCAAGTACTCGCAGACTTCGTGGCCGAATGGACGGAGATGCAGACTCCACCAGCAAGAATCGAGCACGAGACCTGGATCATGTACTTCGATGGCTCGGTCATGAAGGAAGGAGCCAGTGTAGGCCTTGTCTTCATCTCGCCCCAGGGCGTGCGCATGGAGTACATGGTCCGACTACATTTCCCGGCGTCAAACAATGCCGCCGAGTACGAAGCCCTGATCAACGGTCTCCGGATCGCTGTCGAGCTCGGGATCAAGCGTCTCGAGATCAGGGGTGACTCGGAATTGGTCGTGGGACAAGTCATGAAGGATAAGAACTGCGTTGACCCGAAGATGGCGGCATATTGCCAAGCCGTACGAGATCTGGAGGGCAAATTCCACGGCCTCGAGTTGCACCACGTGCTGCGCGACTACAATAAAGCGGCCGATGTGCTTGTGAAAGCGGCATCCAGTCGCAGCCCGGTTCCACACGGCGTCTTCGCGAGCGATCAACATCAACCGTCCATACGAGAAGAGGGCGAGAAACCACCTGAAGAGCCGGGGCCTGAGGTCATGGCAATCGATGAGCCACCGGAGGTAAACCTTGAGGATCCCGATTGGCGTTTCCCCATCCTCGAGTGGCTGATCGAGGGGAAGCTCCCTTCCGACCAAACAGAAGCCCGGCGCATCGCCCGCCGCGCGAAAGTTTTCGTGATCATTGATGGCGAGCTCTACAAGCGCGGGGCGGCCGGCATACTCATGCGGTGCATTCCCGGAGATCAAGGCCACGAGCTGCTGCAAGAGATACATGCTGGCACCTGCGGTCACCATGCCGGGCCGAGAACCCTTGTCGGAAAAGCTTTCCGACAAGGTTTCTATTGGTCCACAGCGGTCACCGACTCGAAGGACATTGTGCGGCGTTGTGAGGGTTGCCAATTCTATGCAAGGCAAACTCACCTCCCGGCGCAAGCGCTGCAAACGATCCCCATCACGTGGCCCTTCGCAGTCTTGAACCTCGACATGGTGGGACCGCTCTGACAAGCACCCGGGGGCTTCACTCACCTCCTCGTAGCGGTCGACAAGTTCTCAAAGTGGATCGAGGCTTGACCCACAGTCAACGTCCGCTCCGAGGAGGCCGTTTTGTTCTTCACCGACATCATCTACCGTTTCGGCATCCCCAACACGATCATTACCGACAACGGTACCCAGTTCACGGGGAAGAAATTCCTCAACTTCTGCGACGACAACCACATCCGTGTGGACTGGTCAGCTGTAGCTCACCCGAAGACGAACGGGCAAGTCGAGAGGGCGAACGGTATGATCCTGCAAGGCTTGAAGCCGAGAATCTTCAAGCGGCTCGACAAGTTTCGAGCAAGATGGGTGGCCGAACTGCCGTCCATATTGTGGAGTCTACGTACTACGCCAAGCAGGGCCATGGGGTTCACGCCATTCTTCATGGTACATGGCTCCGAGGCAGTCTTGCCAACCGACATTGACTACGGCGGCCCACGGGTGCGGGCATACACCGAAGAAGGAAACCAAGACGCGCTCGAGGACGCGATCGACCAGCTTGACGAGGCGCGTGACGTGGCACTGCTGAGGAGCGCCAAGTACCAGCAGGCGTTACAACGCTACCACGAGCGCAACATGCACCCGCGCGAGTTCCACGTCGGCGACCTCGTTCTCCGACGGGTTCAAGCCAGCAAGGACCGGCACAAACTGTCGCCACCTTGGGAGGGGCCTTTCATCATCCACGAGGTGCTCCGACCAGGGACATACAAGATTAAGTACGAGGACGGGAGGGTCATCACCAATGCATGGAACATCGAACACCTGCGCCCGTTTTACCCTTAAGTAAATGTTCTGAACTCGTACGACAATAAATACATGCTGTTTGCCTCTGTGCACCTGTCTCCGAGTTCAAGTTTATATTCGGTTGTGCGCTTTATTTCTTTATGGCAATACTTATGCTTGAGCAGGCAGCGTCTTTGCACCAAGTCAAAGACTCTCCCTTCTCGGGGGCCACCAAGGGCACAATGCCCTCGGGTCCTCAACGTTTTTTCGAAATTTTTCAAAAAATTCCGACAACTTTGTCGAGACCGATCGCACGAGCGAGAAGTTTTTTGGTGGAAACTCGAACTCGGGAAAGGTGAAGATGACAGTTTGCATGAGATGGCGAGTCGCCTATTCGTTCAAAGCTCCTAGTGCTAACGCCCCCGCGGCTACAGCACGAAGACTTGCGAGTACTTCTCTAGTCTCCGGCTTTCATCCAACCCCTTTCCGAGAACATTCGAATGACCACTCGGGCACCGGTCCAAAAGAGGAGTTTGCGCAACTAAAACCTCAATTATCTCCCGAACCTTCTGAGGACTCGGGGGCTGCGAGCGAATGGTTGAGCTTAGCGGTTCGAAGGGGCCAAGCCTTACGACTCTTACGCCCCCGCGGCTCCGGAGCACGGTTTGACTGTTTCGCTTCTCTAAGTCCGACTGCGCGTGGCTGCAGTCGTCCTCGGGCGCTCGGAAGCGATCGAGAGATAACGCCAGATGAATAGCCTAGCTACGCGATAACCTAGCAACGTGTTCAAATTATTACAAATAGTTTGTGGCATGTTTAACTCGGGTGCTCGGGAACTCCTGGAGCCTCTGACTCGTCTTGTGGCAGCAGTTCCAGATCCTTCAATGCAGCGTCGGCCATCTCGCGGGCGAAGGCGGCGCAGTCCACCTCCAGTTCGTCGCATTGGTCGTCGGAGATGCCAGGGGCCCAGCCGCCGCTCAGCGCCATGCGGTCCAGCCCTTGGCAGTGCGACTCGATCATGGCGAGGATCCGGTGCACCGCACGACGAGCCGTCGACAACTCAAGTTCTCGCACCACACCGGGAAGGCGGCCAGCCTCCTCGATCAGCGTCTCGGGCGTCCGCGGACCAAGCGATACACCGAGCGCGGCCATGGCCGAACTCATCGCCCTACCCAGCTTGGCGATGTCCCCGATGGCCTTCTCGGCAATGGCATCCGACTTGCGCCGGGCCTCGCGGGCCTGGTTCAGGGCGGACGCGTCCTGCTCTCGAGATGCCCGGGACTGCTCCAGCTCGGCCTGGACCTCTGAAGAACAAGCGGAGACAGGGAGTCACGGAGAGCTCGAGAGGAAGAAAAAGGACAACAAGATAACACCAAAGTTCGATACGTACTCTGGAGCTGCTCCGACAAGCGCTTAAGGACGCCGTCCTTCGCGATAACCTTGAGGATGGTGGCGTTCCGCTCTTGCTTGACCGTCGCCAGCTCCACCACCATCCCCGCGCGGATCACGCGCGACCCTGCAACCAAGGTCATCAAGTCAAGTCCCGACAAGAAGCAAGCGCTGGACTGGACAAGAACCAGGGATCGTCCGACTTACCCTCGAGATCCTGCGACAACTTGGCGTTGGAGTTCTGAAGCCGCGACGCTTCCTCGGTTGCCACCTGGAGCTGGTTCGTGGCCTGGGAAAACTGGCGGCTCGTCATCGCCAAGTCCGTCGTGGCCGTCCTTAAGTCACTCTCCAGCTCCAGCACCTTTGCCTCGAGGGCCGCCTTCTCACGAGCGGCGGTCTGGGAGGCTTCTCGGGCGGTGGTCTCCGCCGTGGCCGCGGCGGTCTTGGTTCTCTCAGCCGTCTCCTCCGCGGACGCTGCGGCCGCTCGGAGCTTCTCGATCTCAGCCTCGGCAAGCGCGAGCCTCGACGCCAGCGAGTCCCACTCGGTAGCAGCCGCTGCGGCGGCAGTCTCGGCGGAGATGGCTCGGTCTTCCGCAGACTGACAGGCGGCCTCAAGGGACGCTCGCGCGGACGTCTCGCTCGCCACGGCACCGGCTGCCGCTACCTGAGCTACGACAAGCTGCATCTCCAGCTGGGTCCGCTCCGCGCGGAGTTGGCGCACCTCGCGGGCGCGTCTCCGACCTGAAGACTCGAGGGTCTACAGCCAACAGAACCGAATTAACTGGCGTAGCTCGGGAAGATCGCGGAATCAAAAAAAGAATCCTTGACAAGAAAACTCACCGAGGTCGCGGGGAGGATGAGCTTGTCAAAGGCCCGGCGCGCCCAGGTCATCCCACGCTCCAAGGTGTGGCGCGCCGCGGCCTCCTCATCATCCTCGGAGTCGGAGTCAGGCCCGGAGGTAGCCGCCCACGAAGTGCACGCGAGCTCAAGCGTTCGGGCCTCGCCGCCAGCCGCGCCTTGAGAAAGAGACGCCCCCGTCTCCTCGGCCATCTGGATCTCCGAGGTGGCGGCCCTGGCCACCGTCTCGGGGACGGCCGACTCTTGCGCAACGGCGGCCGGCTCGTCAAGCACGCGAGCCTCGACACCCTCGGCCTCAGCGGCAACCAGACCGGGTGATGATGCCCCCTCTTCCCCGACAACGAGCTCCGCCACGCTAGGCTCCGGCACAGGGGCTGGAGTTTCGGCGGTTTCCACCAACTCGGGAGACGACGCCTCCCGACCTTCATCGACATGCGGCGGTGCGGACGCGTCTTCTGTCGGCCCCACACGAGCTGCGGGCACCGCGAGGGCCACATCTTCCGCGTCTGTTGCAGTGGCTGAGGCGAAGCCACCGGGGCGCTCGTACTCCTACAGCGCCTTCGAGACCGACGCGATCGTCTCCATGGTCGTCGGCTCGTTGGACCTCCGCTCCGCCACCACCTCGTACTCCTTCTCCATGAATTGGGGCGCTTCGAGGTCGATTACCCCGACGCCGGGGAAGTCGATGAACCGGCACGTCTCCAGATCCATCATCTCCTCGACCGTAAGGGAAGCTCGGACCAAAGAGGACACCACCACCTCCACGGTCGGGAGAGGGCCTTGAACTGTCACTGCCGGAGAGGGCACCGGCACCTCCACAGCCGGGAGAAGGCTCGTCGCCACCAGCGCCTGGGCTGGCTCCAACGCCAGGGTCGCCGCGGCATCGTGACTCTCTGAAGCTGGGGGAGGCGCCGAGTCTTCATCCAAGACCACCACCACTCCCTCGACGCTCGGGCCAGCCTCGGACGGCGCTTCCAGGGCCGCCTGAGTGACGGTCGCCTCCGTGGCCGCCTCACCCTCCTCGACGGCGGTGGCGGGGACTAGTGGAGGTAGCGCGGTTGGCGTCCTCGTCTCGACGACCACCGACGGCGCCTCTTCGGCCTGTAACGACACCGGCCTGGCGCTCGGGGGCTGGGGCTGAGGCTCGGGAGAGATCACCTGTGCCCTCAGTGCCAGTCGCTTCAGGGGCCCTAGGCTAAGCACGCCAGTATCAGCATGACTGCGAGAAGACAAATGCTAGCATCAACAAACAAGTCGGAAGAGACATGACAGGCAAAAGCTGAAGTCAGAGACTTACATCTTGGAGCGCACCCGGGCCTTCTTCGCTGGGTGGTCCGACATGCCCTACTCGGGGGCGGCGCGCTTCGAGCCCTGCTCGGGAACGGAGTGGCTTGAGTCCGCCGTCTCGGGCGCTCCTCTGCTTCGGTCGGCCGCCTCTACGGCGGCAATGTTCTCCCCTATTTGCTCGGGGGCTGTCCCTCCGGCCTCCGCTACGGCTGGGGTTGGACCTCAGCCCCCGCCTACGATAAGGGGTACATGTACATTCGGGGCCCCGCCACCCCGGATAAGCAACGACTGTAAGCGCCACGGGGCAGCGCTCGGTTCCGCCACCGGCGCCGTGCTCGGCGTCGACGCTGAATCCGACGACCTCCCCCGCGACCGGCGCCTCTGCAAGGAGTCGGAGTCCGGGCGGTCCGAGCCGTCATAGAGCCGGCGGACGGACACCAATCACTCCTCCGACCTCCTCGGGGGATCGATCTGACGGGGCGTGGATCTCTGCGGCTCGGGAGCGCCCGTCCCGCTGGGCACCGTACGGGAGCGGGTCGACCGCGGGTCCACTCGGACAGGGGGAGCTGCCGGACGTGAGCTCGAGCCCACAGTCTTGTCGTGACCCGCCTCTCGCGGCCGACGCGACGACGACACTTCACCGCCACGGGGCGGCGACGACGAGGACGACCCCGACATGTTGCTCCAGTCGACCGCTGCGCTGGCGACATCACCGCTCCACGACGGCTCGGGCGACGGATCCTCATCGCAGGAGACGCCCTGCTCCCCCGCCTTCCGCCTCTTATTGCGGTCGTCGTTGCGATCGCGCTTGGCGATCTGGCGTTTCTTATGCTGCGCCTTACGCGCAGCGCGCCTCTTCTCCGTCGCGGCCTGGTTCTGGTTGAAGATCACCTCCTCCGGGAGAGGCGCCTTGGCCGGAACGAGGTGGGCGCATTTCAACTGCCACAACAAGAACGCACCAAGGTCAAATCCGAGAAGATCTTCCCACGACAAAAGGCGAATGAAACTGGTTGGGAAGACGGACAACTTACAAATTTCTCTGTCCCCGTGTTGGGGAGCATCGGGAGCATCCGCGACGGCGGCCACGAGTAGGTCGCTCTCCCGATCGCCTGCGCCACGCGGCACTGAACCTCGAGTGGCGACGGAAGCTCCGGCGCGGTCACCGTCCCGACCCATGGGGCCCTGTCGGCAGTCATGTCGCAGAGCCGGAGCGGCCGCCTCCGGAGCGGCACAACACCTCGGGCGTGGTACTGCCCGACCACCTCCGCCAAGGTGATCCCGGCGTTCCGAAGACGCCCGAGCACGACCCAGTGAGACTTGAGCATCTTCTCCTGCTCTTTCTTGGCCGGGCCATCGGCCCAGTTCCGCTGCGACTTCGCGATGGAGCACCCGGTGTACGACGGGAGTGCGTGCTCGGGGTCGTTCCGCAAGTAGAACCACCCCCTGTGCCAGCCGCTGTTCGAGCTGGTCAGCGGCGCCGGGATGTAGTCGTCGCCGCGGCCTTGCTTCATTCGAAGGTTGGCACAGCCAATCGTCGCCGCGCGGGAGCCTTCCCTCAGACAGGTGAACCTGAAGAAGTACTGGAACAAATGCCAGTGCGCGCCGATGCCAAGGAACCCTTCGCACATCGCTTCAAAGGCGGCCATCTGCTGGATGCTGTTCGGGTTGAGGTGCTGAAGCTGCAGCCCGTACGCGAACAGCACCCCACGGATGAACCTGCCGGCGGGGACGGAGAAGCCGCACTCATGGAAGACCACGAACGACACCACGTACCCACTGGGAGGGCGTGGCACGGACTCGTCGGCAGGGACGATCCACTCGACAGCCTCGGTGAGGGGAGGCAGCTGGCCCGCCTCAACGAGATGAAGGAGCTGCTCGCGGGAGACATTGGAGCGCGCCCAGCTCGACATCACGCCGGCGAAGTCTCGGGCGAGCTGGGAACGCAAGCGGCGGTGGCAATGTGGGGGCGAAAGAACTCGGAGCTCAAGGGGCAAGCGCGAGGGAGAAAGGAAGCGAACGGAAAGCAAAGTCCCGAACCAGCGCTCGACGCGCGGTTTTAAAGGGGACAGGCCTGACTCTTCATCTTCGGCGCCGGGCCCGCCGTGTCAGCAAGATTTTCGCCCGCTCACGCGTGCGTCCCGGCGAAACAGCCGCACGCAACCGCGACGCCTCGATTCCCGCGACGTTCAGACTTGCAGAGCCTGAGCGCGGTCTTGATGGGGCGGTCATATCGGTCACGTCGGCCGAGATACCCGCACCCATGACCACGCCCACGTCATCACTACGGCCGTAGCTGCCCCGACGAAACCTCCAAGGCTACAATGGCTACAATTACAAATAAAAGCTCGCGAGCGAGTCTCCAACTCACTCACGAGCTCGGGGGCTACATCCGGCGGATGCGCTCGCGCGCACCCACCGAGAACCCGAAGAACACCTCCAACTCCAAGATCCACCAACTGAGCCTGAACGCGACTCCCTGACTCCCACTCAGGCTCGGGGGCTACTGACGAGGACCCAGATTAGGGTCCCCTTTGACGGTAAGATTATCTTCCTAAAAACATCGGCAAAACCACAACCCTCGAGGTGGAGTCAACCGTTTGCTGACAAGCAGCTCGAGGATGGTCATACCCTTGCTGACAAACAACATCTAGAAGGAGTCCACCCTTCACCTGGAGCTGCGTCTCAGGGAAGGCGTGCAGATCTTTGTCAAGACCCTCGCTGGCAAGTCGACCAGTCCTTGGCCGGACGGCTGCATCTCCGACTAGTTTCCCACTAGAGGAACCCTCGCACGACAAGTCTCCACCTCGCACGACAAGTCTCCGCCTCGCACGACAAGTCTCCGCCTCGCACGACAAGTCCAGGCTCCGACTAGTACGTGGGCACGGGTGCACTACTCGGGCGGCGCTACCGATGCGCGGGGAGGAGCGAATCTCCACGTCACGCGGAAACAACAGCTGGAGGCCATGCAAGCGGCTCGCCCCGGCAAGAGCCTTAATGCAGGTCTGACAAGCCGCGCAGCCATCACATCGCCATCATCTCCTACTCTGCCACACGCAAAACTCAACCCGAGGCACTCAAGCACCCTCTACGACGCGCACGAGCCTAGACTTAGGCTCGGGCGTGGCAAGCTAGGAAGGCACTTGGGAAGACTAAGACAAGCCCAAACTACTCGGGGAGAAGGCCAAGCGTCCCGGAGGGAACAGTCCAACCCGGCCACGCGGCGGCCTCCCCGACAAGGCATCGCGACTCGGCTTCAATACGCCCCGGCGGACAGCGACGTACGACGGGACATACCAGCTGCCAAGCACTGTAACTCTTTTGTATTCCCCCTTGTGCCCCTCCCCTTGAGACTATAAAAGGGAGAGGAGGGCAACGGTCACAAGAGTTAGATCTTCACATGACCAGACACCACCACCCAGGACTTGGGAACGAACTCCCTCTCCCGACTAGCTTGTAACCCCTACTACGAGCACACTTGGCTCAGGAACACGGCTGCAACACACTGGACGTAGGGTATTACTCCTCGGAGGCCCGAACCAGTATAAACCCCATCGTCTCCTGCGCTAACCATCCGAGCCCGACACACGATCGATAAAAATTCATTGCCGGCGGTAGAGAACCCCGACAGACTCAGTCTTACGTGAGGCTAGGCCTGTTGTTTCTACTGCTCCCAATGCTAACAATTCTCATGTCGATAAGTGGGATAGGAACAACAGAATGGCCAACATGATCATTAAGCTATCGATCTCTGTTGCCATTAGAGGTGCTATTCCTGATAAACATGAGGATGGTCGTGAGTTGACCGCTAAGGAATTCTTCGATAAGGTTGAAGAAAACTTTAAGAGCTCCTCTAAGACCTATGCTAGCACTCTCATTATGAAAATGCTAACATCTGAGTATAATGGGCAAAGTGGTATTAGGGAGCACATTTTGAGCATGTGTGATATGGCTAATAAGCTTAAGACACTAGATATGGCCATCTCGGATGGTTTTCTGGTGCATTTCATTATGACTTCACTACCTCCTCAATATAGTCCTTTTAAGATAAGTTACAACACTCAGAAAGGGACTTGGAACATAGCTGAGCTTATCAGCTATTGTGTTGAGGAAGAGGAAAGGCAGAAGGCTGAAAAAGGGAAGAATGTGGCTAACCTTGTTGGGTTTAATCATCCTTCTAAAAATCAAGCTGAATCAGGAAGCAGCAAGCAGCCTAAGAAGAAATTTAAGAAAAATAAGGTGAATAAGACCACTTCACATAAGAATGCTCAAGATGCTAAAGTTTGCAAGTTCTGCAAGTTTCCTAAACATCTGCAAAAGCAATGCGCAGCGTTTAAGGAATGGCTAAAGAACAAAGGTACTGATGTTGTTTCATTTATTGATGAATCATTCTTAGCTGATTTTTCCCCGAATACTTGGTGGATTGACTCAGGTGCCACTGTGCACATTTCCAATTCATTACAGGCATTCAGTTCGATGAGAACTATAAGAAGGGGGGAGCGAAATCTTAGAATTGCTGATGGAAATGAAGTTGAAGTCGAAGGCGTTGGAAACTTCGCATTAGAGCTACCAAGCGGCTTCAGTCTTCAATTAGATGATGTCCTTTATGTTCCTAGCTTAGATTATTCGGGACATATTTGTGAGTCTGGCAACAATAAGTGTAATATTAAGTATCATAATATAAATGTTGGTCTTGGTTATTTGCAAGGCAAGCTTTATATGCTCTCTCTTGATAAAGATTATTCTGTGATGAATGTGAGTGATGTGTCTAAAAAGCATAAGCGAAATGATGAGACTTCTTCGAAATTATGGCACTGTCGTTTAGGCCAAATTTCGAGGGGGAGAATGGAACGTCTCATTAGGGAAGAGATACTACATTCATTAGATTTCTCAGACTCAGAACAGTGCATCGATTGTATTAAGGGGAAATTCTCGGACTCAGAACAGTGCATCGACTGTATTAAGGGGAAATTCGCTAAGACAATTAAGAAAGGAGCTACTAGGAGTTCGGGCCTCTTAGAAATTATTCACACTGACATTTGTGGCCCATTCCCAGTAACTTCAGTGGATGGTTATGATTCATTCATTACTTTCACTGATGACTTCTCTCGTTATGGTCATATTTACCCCATTCGCGATCGATCTGAAGCATTAGATAAATTTAAGATTTATAAGGCTGAAGTGAAAAATCAGCATAGTATTACTATTAAAATAGTAAGATCAGATCGAGGTGGTGAGTATTATGGGAGACATGCTCCATATGGCCAGATTCCTGGACCATTCGCTAAGTACCTTGAGGAAAATGGTATTAAGGCCCAGTATTCTATGCCGGACGAACCACAGCAGAATGGAGTGGCTGAGCGACGCAATCGCACACTTATGGACATGGTGCGTAGCATGCTTAGCTATTCTAGTTTGCCAGTGGAGTTGTGGATGGAAGCATTAAAAACAGCTGCACACATTCTTAATCGGGTTCCTAGTAAGTCAGTGCCCAAAACACCTTATGAATTGTGGTTTGGAAGGAAACCGTCACTTAATTACTTACGTGTGTGGGGTTGTCCAACTGAAGCTAGATTATTTAATCCACAACAAAAGAAATTAGATACTAAGACGATAAGCTGCCATTTTATTGGATATCCCGATCAGTCTAAGGGGTACCGTTTCTACTGTCCTAGTCGCCACACTAAGTTCGTAGAGACTAGACAGGCTGTGTTCCTAGAGGATGCAGAAATCAGTGGGAGCTTTCCAACGAGGGAAATAAGTCTTGAGGAAATCCGGGCTGAGCTTCCTATTCCGGTGACTCAAGAATCAGTGACACCTCAGTTAGTGCCATTGTTCTTACCCTCTGTTCAGACTTCAAGTGCTACAGCTCAAGTTGAGGCACCACAACAGCCAGTGATTGTGCCACAGCAAGAGCAAGTGGTGCATAATAATGAAGTGCAAAACCCTGTTGAGCAACCTCTACCCATTTCTGAGCCAGTTGTGAATGAGCCTATAAGGAGATCACAACGGCCAAGGAGGTCTGCCATTCCTGACTGTTATGAGACATACTTAAGTGAAGATATGTATGATGTCGGAAAGGTAGATGATCCTGTCTCATTCAAAGATGCAATTTCAAGTGAGCATTCCGCTAAGTGGGTTGAGGCTATGGAAGATGAGCTTAAGTCTATGAGCACTAATGATGTATGGGATTTAGTTGAAATTCCTGATGGAGTCAAACCAGTAGGCTGTAAGTGGGTCTTCAAAATTAAGCGTGACTCTAAAGGGAATGTCGATAAATTCAAAGCAAGGCTCGTAGCAAAGGGTTATACACAAAAAGAAGGGGTTGATTATAATGAAACTTTTTCACTTGTGTCTAAGAAAGATTCGTTTAGAATCGTCATGGCGCTAGTGGCTCATTTTGATTTAGAGCTACATCAGATGGATGTTAAGACTGCATTCCTTAATGGTCACTTAGACGAGACAATTTTCATGACACAACCGGAAGGTTATGTTGTGAAAGGTAAGGAAAATATGGGATGCAGATTAAAGAAATCCATTTATGGACTTAAGCAAGCGTCAAGACAATGGAACCTTAGATTCGATCAAGTGATTAAGAAATTCGGATTTAAGAAAAATCCTATAGACAATTGTATCTACATTAAGATAAAAGGTGGAAAATTTGTCATTCTAGTACTCTATGTGGATGATATTCTATTAGCAAGTAACGATAAGCAAATGTTACATGAGACAAAGAGATTTCTATCATCCCATTTTGATATGAAAGATCTCGGTGAGGCCTCTTATGTTCTGGGCATTGAGATTCACTGAGATAGGACCAAAGGAGTGCTGGGATTATCTCAAAAGACATATATTGATAAAATGCTTAAGAGATATGAGATGCAAAATAGTAAGCCCACACCTGTTCGAATAGCAAAGGGCGATAAATTTAGTGAAGAACAAAGTCCTAAAAACCAATTGGAATTAAGTGAAATGAGTAATATTCCTTATGCTTTTGCTGTCGGGAGCTTAATGTATGCTCAAGTCTGTACGCGTCAGGACTTGGCATTTGCAACCGGAATGTTTGGAAGATATCAGCAAAATCCAAGAAAGGTCCACTGGATGGGTGTCAAAAAGGCATTACGCTATTGCCAAGGCACTAGAAACTACATGCTTACATATAAGAGATCAGATAATCTTGAAGTTATTAGTTATTCTGATGCTGATTTTGCTGGATGTGAAGATAGTAGAAAGTCTACATCAGGATATGTCTTCACTCTAGCAGGAGGAGCTATTTCTTGGAAAAGCTCTAAGCAAGAGTTAACTGCAGCGTCGACTATGCAAGCTGAGTTTATAGCATGTTATGAAGCGACAGGACAGACTGTGTGGCTTAAGAATTTTATTCCGGGCCTTAAGGTTATAGACAGCATTACAAAACCACTTAAGTTATACTGTGATAATAAATCAACAGTATTTTTCATAAAGAACAACAAGTCAAGTGGTGCTTCCAAACACATTGACCTTAAGTATCGTGTTGTTATTGAAAGAGACCAGGATCGTACTATTAATGTCGAGCACATAAGAACTAATGAGATGCTCGCGGATCCGCTCACTAAAGGCATACCACCTAATCTATTTAAGCAACATATTCTAGACATGGGTCTGGTGGATAGTCTTTAGGTCCTGGTTCAGAGCCGTTATGAACTCCCAATAATGTATAAGCATTCTAACAAGGTGTCTCGGTGAAACTATGGGTAATGGGGTCCCAGTAGCGAATTAAATGCTGCTGACGACGCATTGGTCTAGTATTTACTGTTTTACCGAGTGTGAACATTAGTATGATGCGAACAAGTTGTAGACCGTTCGATCAAGTGGGATAATGTTGGAAATAAACTGTTATCGTGATCTTCTCGGTCTCCAACCGAGAGGAACTTGTTCCTCACATTTTTCCCCTACGTGATGGATCAGAACCCGTGTTCTGTAATCGGCAGGAACACAATTAGAATCCTATTAGGACTCTAGGCCCTGCCTCCACAGCTCCATATAAAACTAAGGGTAAGACAAAGCCTCCAACGCATCAAATCAATTTGCTTTAGCTTAAAAGACCAAACACCGATTGCTAAGGGAGCTGGAGGAGGTAGAAGCTCTAGTTCCTCGTCCACGTCCGGGTCAGTGCCGTTGGCGTCCAGAGGGGATACATTCAAGTTGTCGATCAAGAACATCACAAGTTCTTGAGTCGGCGTTCGTCATCGATTCTACTACTACACCGACATCTTCTTCAACTCAGGAGATCTCCATGACGAATACTAACGCTGGTATAAGTTTACCCATCTAATTCCGCATTAGCAGATTGATTATGTTATAAGCTATGTGATTCTGTGTTTATGTGCTACTTATGTTGAACAGCAATATTCAACAAAATGATCCAGGGATGGCACAGGGCTATGTAAAGCCTTTGGCCATGGGCACCCCTGGACCTTCTATTCACAAATATAACTGGACACCTGATCGTCGATGGCCTAAAACAAACAGTTCTGTCATTTACAGTTGTTTTTCATTTGGTGCCGAGCGAGTGCATGATGATAAATCTCACGACGATGCTGAGATCGAGGAGGGAATAGGCATCAGAGGCAGCGGGGAACAATTGTTTAGGTGATGATGACCCGCGCCCTGCGATTCGAGAACCATTGTAGTGGATACGGCCTACCTTTTGCAAGCAGAGGGACTTCTGCTATTATATATAGCTTGATGACACGATTCATCAAACTCAACTAGGAAGGTGATGCTTTGAGATTGGGATTATTGTTTTCTCGAAAAAAAGAGTATCGAAGCAGTTCCCGTCTTTTCATGAGTTCCTTTACACGTGAATGTTCCTATGCACGTATTTCATTAACACGAAAGAGAGTACACCACCTCGGCCAACACAGAACTATTATGTGCGGGGCACGAAATTTGAAGGATGTCTTTTTTTTTTGTGCGCGCGTGGTGTACTGACAATTATTTTCTAGCAATCGAGCAAGGATGTAATTTATTTAGAAATTGGCATTAACATGTAATGAATTGAATCTCAAATACAGTTAAAATAGACATCTTATTGTTGGTACATCAGTTGAAATGGATATTTCATCTCGTTATTGGTCTATCAACTGAAATAGCGTGTGGAACAAAACCATTTCACTACCCGAAAAAAAAAAACCATTTGAGAAGAGACGAAACACATTTTAGCTGAGTACTCACCTTTTGGCTCGGCATAAATAAACCTAACCCTGTTTAATTTGTCTTGCTAGTATAGACAATGTGCACCACCTTTTTTATTTATCTTGAGGGGCAGAGTGCATATGCCTTGTCCTTTTTTTCTTTTTTTTTCCTTTTAACCTTTACTTAACTACTCAAGAGGACAAGGTATACACCTTATGCAGTAAATGCTAAGGCCCAATTGTGAATTCTTACCATGATTAAGTAAGCCAGGCAGGCTATACGACAACTCTTGAACTTATATATGTTCTGCTCGTACGCAAAATCAAGATATATATGTGCAGACAAAAAACCCGGAACATAGATAAAAAAGTTTTGGGTTGAACAAATAATTGGTAGGCATGGCATGGTATGGATATTTCATCTCATTATTGGTCAATTAGCTGAAATAATAGCTTGTGGAACAAAACAATTTCACTACCCGAAATAGAACCATTTGAGAAATGACAAAACACATTTTAGCAAGCAATCAACTTGCACTAAATTTTTTGACTCAGCATAAATAAACCTAACCATTATTAATTTGTCTTGCTAGCATAGACAATGTGCATCACCTTCCTTTTGATTTACTTTGAGGGGCACAGTGCATATGCATTGTCCTTTTTCATTTTTTTTCATTTAATTTTTACTCAAGAGGACAAGGTATACACCTTATGTAGTAAATGATGCAAAGGCCAAATTGTGAATTCTTACCATGGTTAAGTAAGCCAGGCAAGGTAAGGCAGGCTATAAAATATATGACAACGCATGAACATATATGTCCTGCTCCTATATGAGACAAATCAAGATACAGATGTGCAGACACAAAAATAAAGGAACATCATAGATAAAAAGTTCTGCAACGAACAAATAATATATTGGTAGGCATGGGAGGTATTAGGATATCAAGCATGTTTACACGGTAGAGTTTGGGTATTTCTGAGACCTATGTGTGGCACCCAAGACGAGACTGCGCATCCTCATTCTCATGGTAAGGTCTGCAGCAGGACCTAGGCCGTCTCACCGTAGCACCTGAGCAAGGAGGAGGAATGGCTTGACTGACCATGCTGAATCAACCGTGTTGGGTAATCCACACAAAGCTCAAATGGCTAATCAATCAATCTATTAGCTATGAGAGAGACATTGTTATGTTCAGCAAGAAGTATGCAAGGCGCCAGCCGGAAACAGCCTGATGTGCTACAGGATAACCAACAACAGGGAGAACGCTCCCACGTTCTGGGCAGTTCACTTAGCGTTTGAATTCGAATCATTGTAGGGTGTGTGTATCAGTTGTAAACCAAGTACTCTATATCTAGTGCATCGAGTGAATGGAAAAAGGTTATGCTTGGAGATCATTCTGATCTCCTGGCGTCTGTGCGAACTGCTCTGCTTTCCTTGTCCCTGTCTTCCTGAGCGCCGGCCGCCAGGACGGCGTTCCAGCCGCGCCGCCGCCGACGGGACTTCTGGCCTCGGCCTTCCACCAATCACGCGTATAATCTCCGCCACTCCAATCCTAACAGACATACAACAAAGGAAAAATGATAAGATAGGTATGTGCAGCAGGTTACCTAGTTCTCGAGTGTAGTATTCCTAAAGGTCCAAATAATACTCCAATTTTAGCGTTCCAAATTCCTCTGTATAATCCGGTATATATGCAGATTCAACATGTCGTTGCATGAACACAATCGGTAATAACCTATCTAGGATTGTACTACTCCAATTCTATGTTAAGATGAGGGTAACATAAGCATTTCACTGAAATCATTTCACTGATTTCAGTGAATTTTTAACCCCTAGAACTGGAAGGAGACAGTATCTGCAATGTAGCATCTCTTCTCTTGCGGGGCAGAAGATGAGAAGTTGACATGTGTAGTGAATGATATAACAGAAAAAAAATGATTCAGATCATGGCTAGTTCATATTGAACGTGGGAGGATGGCATATGTAAACAAATAACCCCTCACTTTTTATCCCTTTTCTTCCCTACTTCAAAGTTGTAAAAACATACTAGTCGCAGACTCGCAGCTATGGTGCTGCTAGATCGTCTTGCTGTGTTCTGTGGAGCTCGCAACCCCTGGTACTATACTTTCTTGTAGTCTTAATTCTCTTATGATGGAAGCACTTGCAGGTCTAGAAGGAATACAATAATATTTGGCTTTACAGCGAGGTGTTCAAAGTGTGATTCCAGAGATTAACCATCATCGATGTATAGCATTATAGCAACATATATAGTAAGAGTTCTACTGAGTTAAATTCATTTATGTTAAAAAAAGATCAGAATTTTGTACATTTTAAACCACACATAGGCACGCAAATATTAATTACTGAAGATGATAAACTACCATGTGAAGATTGGAGGGACCTGTGCATACAAGTAATACCACAGGAAGAAGGTAAATGCATGCCTGGTGCAAGAGGCAGAATATGACCCCGGACATGGTATAAATAATGAACCAGAGGGAAGGCAGCAGGCTATAAAACATATGCCAACGTTGGGGCAAAGGCGCAAAGCAGCATCATGTCTTTGCTCCTACAATGAATCAAGAGATGTATTTAAAAAATAAATGCATATGCACAAGATGTTCTATAAGGAATCAAGGATAGTTAGTTATATAGCTAGGCATAGGAGGTATCTGGACATTCAGGAGGTGACTTGTAGGCTAGAAAGAAACTTGCACCGTCCGGACATGGGCGCCTGGCTGGACAGCTCCATGATCCAAGAGTAAGCTATGCAAACGGAGGTCTCGGTAACTTACAATGCAACCATGTGAGTGATGGTTAATTTACAAGGCAATCGACTATATATGATTGCTAGACATACAAGGTACTTTTGTATTTGTAAATAACAGGCTAGTAAATACAGCAACCTGGTAATTAAGTCTGATCTTTTACCCTGTTTTAGTGGTGCCTTATTTGAGTGGGTGGGTAAATGATGCAAGCCAATATGAAATCCGGTTGTGGTTAAATGAGCTGGGGATGGGAGGGTATAAAACCTATGTCTTGGCAAGATTACACCAAATCAAGGTATGTGTAAAAGTATGAAAAAAAACACAGATAAAACATTCTATTGTAAATCAATAATAGGAATGTATTGGGAGGCAGCAGTACATTCAGCTGATCAGCATTTGAGAATCTAATTTGGTGCTTCGAATGCAAACCTATGTGTGATGCTCAAGACGACACCGAACTCTCCTTCCTGCACACAAGCTATTCACGTAACTCCGATCGAAAATGTGCAACATTTTAGTTAGTTGTCCTAAGTCATAAACCTAACCCTGTTTACTTTTTCTATAGCATTATTAGCAATTCACCTAATCATCATTTGAAGGAAGTGAAGAGTGTGCACATGCATTGTCCTTTTTCGTTCATTTTCCTTTTAAAAGCCACTCAAGATGACAGGGTACACACACTGCACAGAGAGACCGTGTGAAGTAAATGATGCAAGTGTCAAAGTTTGGATTCGGTTAAATAGGATGTACAGCCAAGCTAAGGCAGGTTATATAGAACCTGTGACAATATATGACTGTTGCTCCAACTACGGACCGATCAAGAGATGCAAACACTAGAAAATAGCTAGGCGTGGGAGGTATTAGGATATTCAGCCACTTGAGAAAGCAAATTGTGAGTATTTCTGGTACCTACCCATGGCACCCAAGACGAGAGCAGTCACACTTCCTCAGATTCATCAGTCCCGTGGACAGTGGGGCAGCACACAATTATCCGCCTCGACGTTGTGCCCAAGCAAGGTGGTCAGCCATGAGTGACTGTTTCCTTATCGAAAAAATGGGTGACCGTGTGCAATCCGTCACGATGGCTGATCCGGGTGAAGCAGCTTGATTTGATTATGGATCGACGTGTTCGCTTTGGGATCGGAGAGACAGACGATGGTAGCAGAAAGTGGATGAGATATATCTATACTGAGCGAATAATTTGAAAAATATTTCTCATCTAATTCGGGTCTGACTTACCTCTCACGCCGGACGTACTCGTCATATATTTTGAGAGTGGATAAGGCGGAAGACCCATAGAAAATCGTAATTTGAAGAGCGTATATACCAAAAACGAATTATTTTTCTCACCCGACGCTTGCATACCCGCCCACCCGTACCCGCGGGGGGCCCACCCTCGTACCCATGTTGTCTCCTGCACCTCCACGACACGCTGGTTTCTTTCCTGATGCATGTGTGAGATTCCTTCCTCCTATAGTCCCATATGCCTCCGCTTCCAATACCATACGCCACCGTCATGGAGTGTCCTTTCTTACTACTACGGGAGCTGGACTGCGGCTGGAGGCTTACCTACTCCTCACGCTTGCGAAGGAGTCCAAGACCCACGTTCCCGCTCCTTGTGTCTGCGGCCTTAGAGCAACTCCAAGAGTATGCTAAAATAATCTTCTCAAAACAACATATTGGCAGCAATTCTGAAAAGAATTTTTCCCAAAAATATATCAAGTCACAGTAGAACGCTAATAACTTTCCTCAATACCATTAGTTGGGTTGTCCATCTCACACAGCACAACCAGTTAGGCTCGGTGAGGGCCCGCGACTGTGCATCGCCCTTGCGAAGGTTCGCAAACCATTGCGTTGGTTTGAGCGTGGAGGGGAGGGAAGCCTCTAGATACGTGACCCCACCACAAACTAATTTATTCTAAAACCAAAAAAGTTATAAATCATAAACCGTGTATCTAAATTAAATTTTGATTTCACAAATGGATTTCTTATACCGAGATCTTCAAAATAAGATCTCAGTTGACTATGTTTTGATAAAATATTTTTAAAATATTTTTTGAATACTAAATATTAATTAGTATTACAACGAACAAATATTTTACTAGCTAGAACAAATAGATTTTTTCGACCTCATATATATTTTGTTCGGTCCCAGTGAATATTTGTTTGGCATCATATATTTTTGTTCGGCTCGAGTAAATTTTTGTTCGACCTCAGTGAATATTTGTTCGGCCTCATATAATTTTGTTCGGCTCGAGGAATTTTTTATTCGGTCTCAGTGAATACTTTTTGTTCGGACCTAGTGAACAATTGTTCGTTAGTTCCTATTATTTGCCCGTGCCTACAAATTTTTTGTTCCGCAGCTTTGGAGATTTTGTTCCATAATTATTGCAACTCAGAAAACATAAATCTTAATTAAAAATATGAATAAATTTTTTGTCGAAATATAGTCAAGTGAGATCTTGTTTTGAAGTTTTTATTACCAGAAATCTAATAATGCAGTTGAAATTTAATTTTGATACCTGGTTTATGATTTATAGCTTTTTTAAGTTTTGATTTGTTTTACATGTTGATGATGTCAACAATTTAGTTTTATTTGCATGTATGTACCAGACACATCACGTAAGGGAGGAGACACAAACTGATTAAGCTGAAAAGAAGGGATCCGATTAGAGTATGTGGCGTGATGATTTGTTTTTCATCAGGCCAGCGACGCATAACGGCGCCCTCGGTGAGGCTCATGCTCTCACACGCGCGCATGCAAGGGGTAGGATGGCCCACAGACTGGCCACCACCACAGCGTGCATGCAGGAATAGGCGGAGGATTGGGGGCATCAGAGACTTTTGCAAATATGTGCAGCGTGTGGGACAAAATTCACATCGCGAAAAGATTAGGGGACATTTACGGGATCTGTTGGACTCTGTTTATTCTCATTTTTCTGCCAATTTTTTTTTATTTTTTTAAGAGTGGTAATCACATTCTTTTAGAGCTGCTCTTAGGCCTTTCCGACCAGCCGCCATGTCTGTCGTGCTCAGGTGCTCCATGCCGTCGTCCAGGATGCTCCTCGTGCTTGACCTCTGCGTGGACAGGGACCTCGTAGCAGCTCGTTTCCAGAGCCGTCGAGGCGGATGACCTCCCAACCTCATGGCGAGGTGCAAGGACGAGGAGTTTAGAGTTTAGAGGCAACGCGGCCCAAGTAATACATTTAATTTCCACAGCCGCAACAACAACAAATTAAAAAGGTATATAAAAGTTCGCATACATGCACATGATCACTTCATGGATTATGTTGGATATTTGAAAATTAACGGAACAGATAAAGTGAAAGTTCTGAAAAAGTGTGTCCTCCGCTTCTCAAAAGATGGATTTCTTTACACAGAGGTAGGAGGATTCTTTTTGTAGTGTCCGGATGTCACTTTTACATTTCAATTCTACCCTCAATTACAAAGTATAGTTGGAGAATATTCGGGGTACAATGCGTCCGCGGTGATCACGCAATCACTTTTTATATTTACAAGTATGCACTTGCGTGGCTAAGCTTCTCACTTCTTGCGTAGTCAAGCTTCTCACGTTTCTTCTATCTTCTTGATCACGTCATTGACTGATTCAACATCGAACTTCTCTTTCAATATCAAGATTTCCTCTCCTTCTCTTCTATCATCTTCGCTTGGTCAGATGTCAGCATTATTGACGCTGACATCACTTTTGGCGAAATCCGCATATCTTGCATCTCCGTTCCGAAGTACGCCCCTTCCAGTCCTTGGCCTTGGGAATTCATTCCATCACTCTTGGTTTCACCATCCAAGCTCGTATCCTGTAACAATAAGAGAGAAAACTCCTTTTGGGGAACTTCGTGTTTTTCACAAACGTCTGTATTCTTCCAACCTTTCGCTAAGTATGACATCACTTCCTTCCATCCCTACAGAAAACCAAGATTTGTAAACTCCGAAGTTCATCCAAGCCTAATAAATATGAAAAGATACATTTCCATAAACTTCGCATGTCAAGATCCCCAAAAGTTTCATCATAAACCCCAAACCTTACTGAAAACCCTTAACCACCTCCGGGAAAAAACCATGTTTATGAAAAATTGTTTCCTCCAACTATCCGAGAGTGACCGAATTTGGTCGATTCCCCAACAGATAGCCAGTGATGTGAGCCAGAGATAGGAAACCGGGTAGACAGGTCCATCACAAGGCTACATTTTTTAATTGAGTGAGTACTTTATGTTAAGAAAAGATAATATTTTTTATCCATTTTGAACCCTCAAAAGCAAACAATGTCAATTACGTAGCATCCCTTATTCACAGTACCGGATATGATAAGCTACCAACTATTGCATGTGATGGTTGGAGGGACCAGCGCATACAGTATACCACGGGAAGAGAAGGTAAAAATAATGCATTGTGCAAGAGGCAGAATATGACCCCGGCCGGCCATGCTTTAAATAGTGAACCAGGAAAGGCAGGCTATAAAACATATGCCACCGCTTAGAGGCAATGCATGTCTTTGCTCCTACAATGAATCAAGATACACATTTATGTGTGTGTGTGTGTGTGTGTGTGTGTGTGTGTGTGTGTGTGTGTGTGTGTGTGTGTGTGTGTGTGTGTGTGTGTGTGTGTGTGTGTGTGTGTGTGTGTGTGTGTGTGTGTGTGTGTGTGTGTGTGTGAGAGAGAGAGAGAGAGAGATGTATGCATATACATGAGAGATGTTCTGTAACGAATCAGGAATAATATGCTTGGGAGGTGTCAGGAATAATATGCTTAAAAAATAAGTGGACCAAGTGTTTTATCTGTTGATAAATCAAACCATTACCGATTAAAAACACTGTTGCGTTAAATTTTAGCAAAAAAAACTTAAACAACAAAAATTTCAACAAACCTTTATTAGTATGAAAGGGTCATATTAAATCACCTTACCATGAAATGAGTGATCAATTAATTGGTCCGGACCCGAGGGAATAGATGGTAGGACGTACTGTGTACCATACGAAATTAATGGTGCAAGGGTCAAAATGTGAATTATGGGCACAATTTGAGCAACCAAGGAAGGCAGACAGGCAATAAAACCTAGCTACGACAAGGCATACTATGCTAACGTATGTGTTGTTACTCTTACAACGAGTCAATAGATGCAAACAAACACAAAGAACATGAAACCTAGCTAGAGAAAAAAAAAATTCTACAGCAAATAAATGATCAGTGATAGACATGGGAGGTATCAGGATATATATTTGGCCAAACTATAGCACAAAGTTTGAGTATTTCTCAGGCCAATGCCCAAAAGAGGCTGATCACAGTTCCACATGGACAGCGGCAGTCCGGGCTTGTGACAACACCTAATCTAGGGAGAGTTTTACCTGTATATCATTAAAAAAAAGTTGGCTTATACCTGTATGCTACCGAAAAGTTCGTTCGCACCCTCATACCAATGACTTGAACTTTTGCGACTTGTGGGACCGAGCATGTGAAATGTCTATCACGCCCTTTCAGTCAACGCAATGCAGAGTCGGTCCCACCTGTCATTGTTTGTTTTATTATCTTTTTCTCCCCCCCCCCTTCTTCCTCCACGCCAGCCATCTCCTCCCACCACCTCCTCCACGCATGCCGTCCCGGCCACCTGCGCACCCCCTGCGAATCGCGCGCCGCCAGCCAACTTTTTTAAATGACATACAGGTTTAAGCCAATTTTTTTAATGACATACAGGTAAAACTCTCTAATGTAGGGAGCGTCATGCCATGATTGACCATGAGGAACCCTGTAACCTCGTATAGATAATCTAGGGGGCGTCAATTGAGGGAGTACTTTAGGTGAAAAAAGCACAATAATTTCTAAGCATTTTTAGACCCCCATAAGCAAACAAATGTCAATTACATAGCATCTCTTCTTCACAGCACCGGATATGGTAAGCTACCAACAACCATGTGAAGGTTGGAGGGACCAGTGCATACGAGTATACCACAGGAAGAAGGTAAAAATAATACATTTGTGCAAGAGGCAGAATATGACCCCTGCCGGCCATGGTTTAAATAGTGAACCAGGAAAGCCAGGCTATAAAACATATGCCAACGTTAGAGGCAATGCATGTCTTTGCTCCTACTATAAAATGACGAATCAAGATATAGATGTATTCAAAGAAACATTGAAAGAGACACATATACTCCCTCTATACCCATAAAACAAGTCGTTTAGGACAGCGACACGGTTTCCAAAGCCGAACTTTGACTTCTTATTTCTATAAAAATATTTACTAAAAACTAACATATGTATACTTTTATGAAAGTATTTTGAAAGACAAATCTATTCGTGTAGTTTTCATATTTTCAAACTCATCAACTTAAAAATTATTCATGATTTATATTCCCGATGTTTGACTAAGATCCTGTCCAAAACGACTTGTTTTATGGGTATGGAGGGAGTACATAAGATGTTCTGTAACGAAGTAGGAATAGGCTTGGGAGGTGTCTAGACATTCAGGGGGCGTTTTGTGGTCTAGAAAGAAACTTGTAATCGCCTGAATGGACAGCTTCATGAACCACGACCAGGCTATATATGCAAAAGGAGCTCTCGTTGGCACAGTGTGGACGGTCTATACTGTGCTTAAGTGTGTGTGTGGTGATTTCAGTTAGCGCTCTCGTGCAACAGAAAATCGAATGGCCAAAGCACCTCGCCACCCATCCCACCACGTTGGGACAGACTGACTTTATTTATTTTGTGTGTGTTTAGTTTCATTTAGTTGGGTTTCTTGCAAATAGCACCATAAAAGAAAACTAAAACAATTGGATATACACCTATGAGTGTATGACAAACCCTTGGACATGAAAAACTAAAAGTGCGCCCAGTGTTTTATCGGTTGATAAACCAAGCATTACCGATCAAAACACTACTGTTGCTAAATTTTAGCGAAAATACTCAACACAACAAAACTTCAACAAACCTTTGTTAATATAAAAGGGACAAAATTAAATCATTGGGAGATGCTCCTTCAACTGTAGATCTAATGATATAGGCTGTTGCTAATGATTCAAGTAACCTAACCCTCTATTTCAAAATGTAGATCATTTTAGTTTTATCCAAGCTCCCTCAGAATTTTACCGAAGTTTATGAAAAAAATAATATTTATAATACTATATATATGAATGCACAAACAAAATATATTTCATGGTGGATTTAATTAATGATACAGGTTTGATGTTATAAATATTGAATTGGTGCACTTTTTAATTTTTATATAAATTTTGTTACTACTAATCTAAAATGAGTTGCATTTTTAATTGAGGAGTACTTCATATTAAATAACGATAAGAATTTTTATGCATTTTAAACCCCCATAAGCATACTATGTCAATTATAGCATCTCTTATTCACAGTACCGTATATGATAATATAAGCTACCAACTACCATGTCTGGACATTTTTCTTTTAGCAAATATGTTCGGTGATCTACCTTTTCATTATACTAGAAGGGAAGCAAGTCAGATTACATCCCTGGAGAGCGGACCAGGTAGTCAGTTCTCTATGAACAAAGATGTACAAGTATGTAAGTCCCAATTAATCTTCTGATCTACCCAACCAGCCAGTTGTTGGCCTCCCTGTATGTTTTGGAACAGCCGACGACATTGCTGTTTCCATATGTTCCGTACTGTGTATGTATATGATCACCTTGAAAGCTCGGTCTCTGCTGCATTCAGTTTGTGTCATTGAGCGCCACCACTTGCGCTCAATGTTATATTTCCTTTTTAGGCCTCCTTCCAATGGTGATCGAAGTTGCTAGCCGAATCAAAGTTTTGCACTGATGGCAGAGAGGTGTGTGAGGATAGATCTAGTACGTTAAGGTGAGATCAGAAGAGACATGTATGATGGCTGATGAGTGGGAGAAGAGATCTGCCCCCCCTCCCCCAATTGAAAATTCAAAATTTTTGTATCGTACCAAACTTGATGAGTGATCTATTAATTGGTCTGTATGCCATGCGAAATTAATGGTGCAAGTACCACAATGTGATCAACCAAGGCAGGCAGGCAAGATATAAAACCTAGCTATGACAAGGCGCATATATATGCTAACGTATGTGTTACTCTTACAACGATTCAAGAGATGTGTGAACAAACATAGAGAAAAGGATATACCTAGAGAAACAAAAAAATGTTCTATATAGCAAATGATCAGTACGTAATAGGCAAGGGAGGTATCAGGATATTTAGCCAAACTATCACACAGAGCATCAGTATTTCTCATGCCAATGCCCAAAAGAGGCCGATCCAGGTCTTCCAGTTACATATGGGCAGCGACACTCTATGCATGTCAACACCGCCTCGGCTCTGCCTGCAGTCCACACCTAATCTGGGGGTCCTCATGCCATGATTGACCATGCTGAACCCTGTAACCTTGGATAGATGATGGATGCCAAGTTGCAGTGGATCATTGATCGAGCTTTTAGCTTTGAATTCCAGTGAAAGCCCAGAATGGCATCCACCTGCAGGTATAAGCAAGTGCTGTGTTAAGAAAAGTTTCGACTACGTGTATGTGTTATACAAAGTTATTAGTTAACACGTTGTACATATATTGTACCATTTTTCTATCATGTGCTGTCTAGCGCGTTGTACTAGTTCATAATCTGTTGAGGTGTTGAGGATACATTGTACTAATCTCACAAGTTAGAGTACAATAGGCTTATAGCCAGCAAAGGGAGGCTGCTTATTGCCAATCTCTCAACTTCACAAATGCAACGTTTAATTTTGTTCCCTCAACACCAGTGCGGCAATCTAGGACTAGAGTCCAATTTGACGTTCTAAAATAGTAAACATTTCACCAAATTTAAACCCCAATGCAAGAAGGAGAGGCAGTGTATCATATCAGTGTACCCTCTCTTCGATCGCTTATGCAACCCAGCAGGATGGAATGCACAGCCGCGCGTGGCGTCGGGAACTCGGGAGTCGGGACCCCTCGGCGAGGAGAGGCGAGGTCTCACCGGTAGGCGGCAGTAGCTCTCCGGTGGCCGTCCTCCGATCCGATCGGTCCGAGGACCTCATAACACGCCCGCGCGTCTGCGTGCTTGCTTGCTCGGTGCTCGGTGGCCGGCGGGGAACCAATGCAAACCTCCGTGATGGCGCGTCCGCGAGGGGAGGCGTCGCACGAAGAAGAGGACCGCCGCGCGTCCAGCTCAGGGGGTGGACGGTATTTCATTTACCGTCCACCCCTCGGGCCCCTGACCGCCGTCCGATCGGATGGGTGCGGCCCAGAAGGGTTTATTTTCTCGGCGAAAAAAAAGAGAAACGTGAAAATCACGTTTCTCGGTTAGGAGTGATTTTTTATTTTATCACCGAAAAATCGTCCGAACCAATTAATACTACCTCCTGACCTTTCATAACTCTAAAACTCATCTCATTTCTATGTATTGCTTTCTTGTGAGGTTGTTTGGAAACAATCTAGGTTGTTTTGTGTATAAATTGAATATTTTTTCTCTAAATTTTATAACGAAGAATCCGAAAAATCCGATAAACACGTTTCTCACCAACCTCCGGTTTTTTTTTTCTTACCGGTAAAATAAACCCTGCCCCAGATTCGAAAGAAAAGTGATATGACTCTGTCATTTTCCTGCCTCGGCGCTGTGATGACATTCCTTGAGGGCGCCGGCAGCCTCGCCGACCGCGGCGGCGCTGCCAATTGCGTGGGTGCTCCATCGGCTCTGACGACGTCCCAGCCGACGGCGTCTTTAGCTACCACGTCGTTGTCGCCGAGGAAGTCGAGCTGAGCAGCGCCGGCTGCCAACGGATGCTTGTGGCCGCCGAACGCGCGCATGCGCAGGTGGTGGTGAGCTCTGCTCGAGCTGCCGGGTCGCGGCTCAAGGAATGACATGTCGGTGTACTTGTGTTGCAATTCCACCGAACTTATGGCTGTGGAAGCAGCTTTGAGCCATTCCTGTGAATTGGTTGCGACACGGCATAGTGGAATGCCAATTTGTCGAGGAAGCTCGGTGACGCTGACGCCGGTGCCATGGAAGGAACAACACCCGCGTGTGCATCATGGCCCCGCGCAGATCAGGGAGGGAGTGCTGGTGACACTCGCGTCGCGGAGACGGTGGGTGGAGCGCCTCGAACGAGCAGCGACGGGGACGCGGCGGCGCTCGGGCACGGAGCAGAAGCGGCGCCCATGAAGCCCCCTGGCCCCTGATTCGCAAGGGTAGGACCTCGATCCGGCCGGTCATTTTCTGCCACCACGGCATGAATCGCGAGCATGGGGGAGCGGCGACGTCGGAGCGTGTGTTGCCTTCAAGCACGACGGCACTGGCATGGCCGACACTGTCCGGGAGACCGTGATGCTACCGGATTTAGGAACACAGGGCCTTGTCCCTGACGGCCTTGTCGCGGATGCCTGCTTGGTCTACTATGTGTTCTGAGTTTCTGAAGAACCTGCATCTCGTGATGCTAATAACTTGCTACACTGCAAAGTTCGCTGACAGTAGAATTTTGATTTCTGCATTAGTTTACTGCTCAGGGAGATGTAAATATGGCAGGGTTGAACGCGCCAAAGCTTTCGGCAGAAGCTATCTTCCTGCTTGTCATAAAACCTGCATTTTCCTTTTGCCCCATGTTTACTACTGCACGCTGGGCAGATACAGAAGAAGGTAAAGTTCAGATGTTCCTCTGTACAATGGCCACGCTCCCTGATACAGCAAACTGTCTGCACTTGTTACTGAATTTGAGGCTCCAAGTCTCACTGATGCAGTACTAATCACTAATCAGCCAGCCAAAACGGTGGATTGCTCAGAGGATCATCTGCAGGATAAACAGTGTTTAGTTCCATAAGAGAAAATTAAAACAATTGGCTATACACCTGCGAGTGTATGACAAACCCTTGGACATGAAAAATTAAAAGTGGGCCCAGTGTTTTATCGGTTGATAAACCAAGCATTGCCGATTAAAAACACTGTTGCTAAATTTTAGTGAAAAAACTCAAAACAACAAAAATTCAACAAACCTTTATTAATATAAAAGGGTCATAATTAAATCACCCTAAAATTAAAACTAAACTTATCAATACATTGAAAGATAGAAATATCACTTGGTTCCAAAGGCATTGATTTGCACTAGGGTCCTTCTGAGAGTTTTATTTTGCTGCAATTTCAATATTTTGTAATCTTCATCACTTTTTGTTTATTTAGCTAAATTTATCATCCCTTTTCCTTTTCATTTTTTCGATAACTTAGTTTGGTTATTATATGAAAAAAAGTTATTCTAAAGTTCTATTGTAAACTTATGCCACAAAATTTTATTCAAAACTTAGTCTGTGAAAGAAGCAGCCTTTAAAAGCTTATCTACGAATAAAAGTTTTAAAATAGAATCTAAAACTACTTCAAAAGTTCAAATAAAATGTCGGTTCCCTCGCGCGGGCACCGCTAGGCGCCAGCGAGCCTCCGTGGCGTGCGTGCCACCGCGTTCCCAGCTCTTCCGCCGGCAACACCAGCCGTGCTGCCGTTCTCTGCCCCTCCTCCGGCCACTGACTTGTCGACATGTCGCGTCAAGTGCGCCTCTGCCGAGCCCGAGCTCCGCATGGGACGCCACCTCCCTGGGCAATGCGCTCAAGGCCGTGGCGGTACAACGCTCCGAGCCCCATGTGGGGCCCCTCCACGTGGTGCTCGTCAAGCTCGGCCTCCGCCATCATCGCCACCTCCGTGGCGCACCTCGCGTTACGGTGTGGGTTACCGCGGTATGCGCAGCACCTGTTCGACGAAATGCCCGTGCTGGACGTGGTCTCGTGGACGTCCCTCATCACCGGCCACGCGCACTAGTGACTCCACCGTGAATTCCTTGCGCTGCTCCTGTGCATGGTGGGTTCTGGTGTCGAGCCCAATGGGTACTCGTTGTCCGGGGGATTGCTTGCTTGTGCTGGTGTCGGCCAGGATGCACTTGCTCTCGGGAAGGAAATCCATGCCAGGGTTCTCAAGATGAGCTTGCACGGTCCGGTCGACCCGGTTGTGCAGAATGGGGTTCTTGATATGTACTCGAGGTGTGGGAGCGTCGAGTATGCTTGTAGAGTGTTCAGGGTGATGCAGGTCAGGAACATAGTTGCCTGGAACTCGATGATGGCAGGTTTTCTTGGGAGTGGGCAGGCGGAGGAGGCGTTGAGGTTGTTTTTTTTTCATGGTTTCTTCCCGCGTTGGTGTGGATGACTTCTCACTCTCCATAGTTGTGGATGTGTGTGGGGAGCTGGCATTGTTGAAGCAAGGGATGCAAGTGCACGCCCAAGTTGTTGGTGGCGGATTCGAGTCAGATGTCGTTGTGAGGAACTCTTTATTGGATATGTATGCCAAGTGTGGGTGTGTCGATTCAGCGGAGGTTGTCTTCAAGGTGGCATCACGCAGATGCATGACAGATCTATGCAGGAGAGCTGGAGAGGTTACCTAGAAGCCCTTGAATTCATTGAGAATATGCCATTTCACTCTAGCATTATTGCTGCTTGGAGTGCATTACTAAAGACGTATCCAACTTTTCTTGAATCGTGACAATTTGATACAGCTGTAATGTTTTTGCTCGAAGGTTAGTTTCTGGGTGTATAGATTCAACTGAGACGGGTCTCGATCAATTCCGTTACTGTCTTTATAAAAAGTCTGAAACCATGTGCCCCAACTGCGTGTGTAATTAGACCAAAATTAAAGGCCTTTGGCCGACCTTTACATTGCGCATTAAAAACTGAACTTTCCAGCCTTACTTGCAGCTGAATATTGAAACTAAGGAATATATAACCTCACCAAACTTGCATCTCAGCTACGACAAGAGGACCCAAAGAAATACATATGTGATCGACTGCACCCGCATGAAGGAGGAGCTATAATATAATAAAGTACTCCATCCGTCCTCAAATATATGACGTTTAGAAAACAACAAAATTAGTTCATTTTGAACTAAATTTTGTCCTAAACGTCATATATTTAAGGACGGATGGAGTATGTCCCAAGCAAAGCAGATGATATGTACATAATTTTTTACAAGGAATTCGATATATATGTCAACTACACTGCATGATTTTGTATAAACATGTCACTCCATACCATGGGTCAAGTGAAACATCTTTATGCCCCCTCATGCACACTTGCACCGTTTAAGCTTCTGACTTATTTTCAGTGCGGCTGGGTCATCAGGTGGTAGATCTCCATTATATGCTGCACATCCGTGGAGACTGGAGACAAAGTATAGGCATATAGATCTTTTACGGCGCACAATACAACCTATACTACCGATTAAAAAAGAACTCGTATGTAATAGAAAATGAGCTATATGTAAAGATCTGACAATTGAGATTAATTCTATACTACTGGTTTTTTTAGCTGTAATACGTTAGTATTTATAAGTCGTGTGTGTAGTATAAAGGTATTATTAGAAATATAAAATGATATTGTTGTAATATAGGAAATGAAATATATGAATCGGGTGCGTTTCGGCTGAATGAGCAGCAGAGAAATTTTTTCCAAATAATATATTTTGAGGAAATTACCATTTTACTTATAGTAAAAAACCGGTAATACTACGCTATCGTACTACAGCAGGTCGTATTGTGTGCTGTAAAAGACCTCATAGAGATATGGGAGGTAGCAGAATATCAAGCTAGTCTGACTGGAAGAGTTCTTGCCCATGGCACCGAAAGCAAGATTGTCGCTTGCTTCTACCCGGAAACTTGATGAACGCCATCCGGGACAATTTCTAACTAGTATGAACATTCAGGCCTCGTTTAGTTGGAGAAGTGATTTTTGGGTTCTCTTACAAGGTCTATTAGGAGTATTAAATGTACACTAGATACAAAAATAATTACACAAATAAACCAGAAATTGTGAGACGAATCCATTAAGCCTAATTACTCTGTCATTAGAGATTGGTTACTGTAGCACGACGTTGTCTAATCATGACATAATTAGGTTCGTTAGATTCGTCTCTCAAAAACTAAGGTAGGGATTGTGTAATGAATTTTGTCATTAATCCACATTTAATACTCCTAATTGTTGTCCGGAGATTGATATAATGTGTAGTTGGTGAAATTTTTGGGAACTAAACGGGACCTCATTGTAAGAAAAGGAGGAAAGCTCGACTCTGTTCTTGTGTAGGAAAGCGTGCATTTACTATAAATTGTTCATTTTTTAAGATAATGGATGAAAATCCGGCTTCAAAAAAGAGGATGCATCAGATCACAGTTATTACAAAAGTAGCTACTGCTACAACACCACCACATGATCCTTCCAAATTACAGCTGGGAGGCATCAGATCGGAATGGGAGGCATCAGGACATGAGCTAGCCTGCTAGGAAGAAGAAGAGTCTGCGGCGGCGAAGACTTAGTTTACATAAGTTGTTTTCTCTCTTACATAATTTACTTCACATGGTACCTTTCTCAATTTGCAGCCCATATAGAGCAAAGATGCTATGCTTTCACCTTCAATGGGTTAAAATGTGCGATCAAATCCTTAATTGCTTTTTCATTTTTGTAACATAAAAGTGTAGTAGTATAATTTCAAATTTCACAGCTCAAAATAACCACACGTGGCATTGGCCAGACAGAGGAGCCTGCAAACCATGGAGTGCACCAAACTATGCGAGATGAAGACGCCAAGTCTCGAAACGGATCGCACCCATTTGTTCCCAAGAAGCTGACGGTGGGGCATGCAGATTTGCTCACATATTGCTGTCTGCGTCTTTCGAAGGGCGTACAGGCAGAGTAATTTGAGTTATTAGTTCAGAAGATAGACATGGCACAGGCAACACGTACTTTTGATCTTTGACACGAAATTAAACAAAGATCCTATTCCGTGAACACATGAATTCTTCTAAGGTCTTGTCCTTGCCCTGAACACATCATGACCGTGGTTAAATAAACAGCTTTGATCTGATCTGGAGCTGCAGCTTCGCTGCCCATGTTCAGAGGTGACGATAGTCAATTTCCACGATCCCCAACACATATTTTTTTTAGATAAAGGATAACAAAATCCGGCCTCTACACCAGAGATGTACACAGCCAAATATTACAACGCGTTCTTGGAAAATTGTACCCGAAACAAAGTCTTTAAAAGATCGAAAGCGATCCCCAACACATATAGTCCATAATATTATTTGGTTGCTCTACAAATCCCACGCATGGTCTTAGGAACTACTACCAGGTTGATGATCTAGTGTTCCTGATACGAGTGGCGGTCAGTCTCATTGTAGGTCCCATATGAACACAACAATTGGACATCTTGTTACCTCCCATGCTTATTGTCTCTCTATCTCTTGCTCGATCTCCCTCCCTCGGCCTCCCTCATATTCATAGCCATGTGGAGTGACATAGTTTATACTGAGGTTTCAAATGCGGTGGTGTTAGTATACAAAAGAATTGTCCCCCTTTACATCGGCACGGGGTGCCCCCTTTTATAAGGATCCCAACAACTTTTTCCATTATTAATGATTTACTTGTAATTATTGTCTATGTACCTTCACTATGTCTGTGATATGCTATATATAAAAACATGAATGTAAATTGTAGCTAGCTATTGTATTGTAAGGTCTTGGATGCACTGCCAAACTCGGTTGCTACAAATCGATCGCATGCATCATTGTTCTTTTCCTTGCTACACACATGCGTGGTAGGAATTACCTTGCTAGTTTATATTAGCTAGGGCTGCGAGGCATTCAGGATATTTGTGTTACCTTCTTTTGCCATTTTTCAAGTGGTTTAAGTTATGCATCAACAACATTTGCATTTCATTCGCGACGTTGACTGGCATGATATTCCCTGGTGCACGGTACGGTGCTCATCATCGTCTCAAGGATAGTGATGACCAATAACAAACACAAGAACTCAAAAAGGAGAGATAGACACAAAGGTATATATGCTGTCCTTCTAGGTTTAATATTAGCCATGGTTAGTTGCCGAAGACTGCTGGGCTGCGTCTAGTGCTCATCCATCCTCGAGGCATCAGGACATGAGCTAGCTTGTCAAGTGCAGCAGAGCAGCCAAACAAACTTACAAACCCATACGTCCATACGAGTTCCCGCTCGTTTGCTTCGCCGTAGTTGTAGCGAACATGACCTCATATGCCATTTGTTCAAAGCTTAATTTTGGTGATTAATGACAACATGATCAATGGGACTAACCATATTGTCTAGCATGTCTTTGTAGACACTTATAGGTCCCAAAGATGCAAAAATACCATATGCCAAAATGAGAAGATAGTATATTTTTCAAAGGTCAAAACCGCGGAAGAAAAAGAAAAGAAATGCCACCGTCGGATGAACCGACGGTACCCTTGGAAGCGGCATCGGTGCAATCACCGGATGAAGTGGTACACTACGTGAAGACTCAAGACAACATGAAGATCACCGGATCATCCGACGCCCCTATTTCTAGTTGCGCCGGATGAATCAAGAGACCAAGCAAGCAGGAATCTTCAGCACCGGATGAACCGATGGTGTAGCAACAGTTCATCCGGCAACCGTGTATTTGCTAAGAGAGACGTTCGGGCGTAAAGTCCTTCAGCACCGGATGAACCGATGGTATAAGGGTTTGAGCGACGGTTCATCCGATGGCTGCGAAGAAGCTAACAGTAAGGTTTCTGGCATGGAATCCTCTAGCACCGGATGAACCGACGGTAGGAGAAGGAAGCCGTCGGTGCAAGCGTCAGAGCAATTGTGTCAGAGGATCTCAACAGATATGTGACGTGGAGGGGCACCGGATGAACCGCTGCCCTGGAATTCAATAACATCGGTTCATCCGGTGGTATGAATTTCTGCAGCTTTTTAGCCAATGGCTCTTTGGACGCCTTGGGCTATTTATACCCCCTCTACTCACCCATTTGGAGTTGCTGGAGTGTGTGGAAGTGCAGAGGAGTTCAAGACTCATAGAAGATCATATCCAAGCCATCCAAGTGCTATATTGCTCATCTATAGACTTGCACATGCTTTGTGTGTGTGCTTAGTGTTAGGTTTAGCTTAGAGCTAAGTGAGTGCAAGGTGTGCCTACCTTGTGAGGTGATTCTCGAGTGAATCAAGTTGTACGAGGTGTGCCGGAAGCCTTGGAGCCTAGGTGGCTCTCCGGCAAACGTCTTCGACCCTCCGGCTTGGTGTGGAGTGGCGAGGACACTTTGTGCGGGGGACGTGAAGACCCTCTTCCCTTGGTGGAGAAGCTCCTTAGTGGAGGCGGCATCAAGGTGACCAAGGGAGCTTGACGAGTGCCTTCGTGGCGAGCCTTTGTGGCAAGTCAAGTGGTGCTCTTGGGAGAGACTTGGTGACCGGGAAGCAATACTCTTGTGTAGAGTGCTTCAACAACGTGGACTAGGGGTGGCTTAGTGCCTACCGATACCACGAGATAAATCACGTGTCAAGAGTTTGCTTCCTCTCATCCCCTTTACGTTTCCGCATTACATTCTTGCAATCTTTGTGTGCCTTTACTTTCCTAGAGTAGTATCTTGCTAGGATTGGCTATATGTTGGAAAACTTGTTTTGGGATGAGAGTTTCACACTAGAACAACTTAGTTGCACATCTAGATAGTATGTTCTAGTTTATGTTTGATGCAAATAGTGATAAGCTATAGATTAAGTTTTTAAGTTGCCTAATTCACCCTCTTCCCCTCTTCGGTTACGGACATCCGATTCATTACAGTAGTGACCTTGCTCCGATCCTTGTCGCACGACGACGATTCAGATTTCAGACTAACCGTGGACCACGCGGTAACCTATCTTCACTATCGAGAGATAGCTCGATCATTCTCACATGTTATTATGATATATAAATCATTCTACTAGTGTTCTTTTGCACTTGTTCAGTTTTAGGTATTGCACAAGATTGTCCCTTTTCTTCCTCTTGCTCCTTACCATACACATGCCTCTTCCTCGAACGAGCGCATAGTTCAATATAAGCTTCTGAGTTTACTTCGACAGCAAACACAGTTTCAGTCAGTCCTGTTGTGATATTTTGGGGGGGGGGGGGGGGGGGGGGTTATGTATTGTAGGCTTGCGCCTCCGTGGGAAGGAGAGATTGCGAAGTGGTACGCTTGAGATGTAGCAGGTTATACAGCAGGTCCGCGCCGTGGATTCCTCGCCCATGCCACCGAGGCACTGGAGGTGAGACATCCATTGCCGGCTTCAGCCCCGCAACTTGGATTGGTTCGGGGAAAAAAAGCCCCGCAACTTGGTGAACGAGGTTGTTCTTGTTGCCGTGTGCATTGCGGCACTCAAGGCTGATCGATCCTTCGACCTTCCGTGATGAGGTGTCACCGCAACCTTCAGTGGTTTATCAAAGTTAAGGGGAATCCTTCCGTTATGGGGTGTCACTTGGACGTTCAGTGGTTTACCTTCGATCACATATAATATATTATTAAAGTTCTGCTTATATATTTTTCTTCTGATCGAAGTCGAACTGTGTATTCAGGAATCATACCTGTATTCAGCAAGAATCAGGAATCAAATACCACCTTCATGTTCTGGAACACGACATCAAGTTTGGTCCAATTAGAACATAAAGGCTTTTACAGAGAAGAACGAAACTAAGAAAAATAAGAACTCCAAACTTTGATCAGCGAGCTGTTTTTTACATAATGAAAATAATATCCGGCTTCAGTCACCCTCAAAGAGGACGCATCCACTACGGGAGAATGAAAATTTCCCGAGTGTCCCGGACTTCCTCGAGTGTCAAAAATCGGGCACTCGGGGAAGAATTGCACTCGGAGAAGAGAGGCTTTCCCGAGTGCCGTAGAGTGCATGGCACTCGGGGAAGACCCCCGAGTGCAACACTTGGGGAAAAAGAGGCACTCGCGGACGAAAAGTGTTATTGACAGCGCAAACGAACGGGGCTGTTTAAAAAACACTCTTCTCCGAGTGCCTCCCCCTAGCACTCGGGGAAGCTAGCCTCTTCCCTGAGTGCCCGTTTTTGGCACTCGGGGAAGCAAGCCTCTTCCCCGAGTGCTAGGGGAAGGCACTCGGGCAATTTTTTTTTTTAGTTTTTTGCCTTAATTTTTTTGAGACCATCCCACATTATTTGAAACTTATTGTTCAAATTTGGGGTAATTTTAAATTCTTTTGGTATATTTCATTAGTTTTTTCTTTTCGTTGAATTTTTTACATACTTCGAATTTGAACATATATTTCTTAATTTAGAAAATGATATTCATTATATTTGGTGTATGTTGAGGTCGTATCTAGGAACTCACATGAAATTTCGAGCATCTTGTTTTCGTATCATGGCGAGCATCTTGTTTTCGAAAAGTATTTGTAAATTATATAAAATCCGAACGAAGTCCGAAAATCACGAAACTTGTCTGGGTGTCATGTTATGGCATGTAGAGACTGTGTGACAAAATTGAGAAGATTTCGAGCAAATTACGATGTCAGATGCCTAAAACTCAGACATCTCCACATGTGATCACTGTGATAACACAACAAGAAGAATAGCTTTCCATTCTGTGCGTGTCCTTGGGAGAGAAGCTGGTTGCTGCTGCATGTTCATTTCCATGTATATCTTTGCAGCAATTTGAATAATACTCCAATATTTCCCTGTTATTAGTAGTCACTCAGACTTCAGGGAAAATGAAAAAAAAAACCTTCATCTGCATATGGGATTATTTATAGCAAGGCACGTTCCATGCTGAACGGTTCAGCGCTTGATAAGTTTAGCAAATTAAAGCAGTCCATATTCAGCATGCATAAATGCGCTATCTCAATGTTCGATCAGCTGATTAGTGAACTATCTTGGTAGCTCCACCAGGGTTTACAATTTCATTTTCGTTTCTCTCTCATATTCACTGCCGAAATTCGTGAAATTTTGATGAAATTGCACCGAATTGTTTTTACTCTTGACCAAATTATAATGTTGTTTATCTTTTTTGGATGTAAAAACATGATTATTATGATGTATGGTTGCACAAATATTGAGTTGAAGAATATGCGACAGAAACAATAATAGAAATATGAGTCTAGAGTCCTATGTTTACGACAGTATGCATAAGTGTAATAGTAAATTTCGGAGTTTTATTTGGGTTACCACCGAAAGTCACAAAATTTCACCAAATTTCATAACCCTGCTCCACACCCTATCGTGATTTGTATCAATAACAATGTAAATGAGATCCAGCCGATTTATTTGGGGCGCTTGTAATTGTATTTTTTTTAAAAAATAGCTTTGCCTTTTTTATTTCCTAGAGGTGAAGAGTGGACATGCATGCTTGGTCTGCCAAACTACATATGGCACTTGCCTCTGAAGGTGGGACAATAATGTGATATTCATTTAGAGGGTTAGATGAGAAGGTACAATATGAATTAAGTGATACACAAGCAAAAAAGTATGATTCTGACCATGGTTAAATGAACAATCTGGGTACGCTTATGCTACCCATACAAACTAGTCCACTACTACATGATGGTGTATAAACATCTTGCTCCTTACTCCTTATTTTACAATGAAATCAAGTGATGGTGGGTCAGGGGTGAAACATATTTATGCCTGGTTTTCTCCATGCACGCATAGATGGTTGTTGGCACCTTTCCAAGGACCAACAAGCATGCAAAGGCAGTTGTCGCAGCGCCTCTGCGTCGACACCGGTCAGACCGGTGTGGTGGACCGGTCAGACCGGTCGCCGGTGATTCCTGGCGGTAGACCTCCGAACGTCGCCCGGGTAGGATCCCATCGGGGCGGCGCACGTAGGGTTGCTCTAGGATCAGCAAGGCCACTTAGAACACCTTCGGACGTCGTGGAGACGAAGGAAGAACAACCTATGAGATTAGAAAAGTTAGGGAAGAGATAAAAGTAAATATGAGACAATAAAAGATAAATGTTTTGATCGATTGGATGATGAACCTCAATCGGCCGTGGCCCTTTATGTTTATAGGGTGGGGAGGTTTTGCCCCGCAAGAAAATTCTTTTACAAGTCTAAATCTGTCAAGACTTCTTGATTTGGTTCGGACACGGGGGCACCGGTCAGACCGGTGTGGCTTGCCAGACCGGCTACAGTGGCCAGGACCGGTCAGACCGCCTTAGGGCACCGGTCAGACTGGTCTTGTCCTGCCTGGTCGGCTACGTGCCAATTTTGAGTGTCAACAATAGTTCAAACTTGTGAGTTTATTTAAACATTACATATATTCTCAGTGAGGTCGGGTCGGGTCGGGTCGGGTCATGGAAGATTTTTCCATTATATATATAGCCAGTTTCCATTATATATAGCCAGCACTCGGTGAAGAGAGAGTATCTAGACATGAGAAGTATCAGGATATCCAGCTAGTCTGACTCCCACCGAAGGCAAGACTGTTGCCTGCTTGTGCTCAGCAGCTTGATGAAAGCTGTCCACCTCTACCTCGTGGCACCTGTGTTGCAGGCCGAATCCATCACTCACGCGTCACTTTCTTCATTGCTTCATCGATCTTGTTGGTACATCTTTGCTGAGGCTGACAAGCAAACTAGGAACGACGGACGAGGTGGTAGGCCTTCCAGTGTAACATCACCTTGTGTGGCGTAGTATAGACACTACCGGAAACGGCTTCGCTGCCGTGAGCAACGTCTTTGCCGTGAGCCCGAACACGGCAAACATGCTTGTTTGCCGTGAGCATCCGAGCTGGCTCACGGCAACTATAACGCACACGGTGCACAGGATGTTTGCCGTGAGCCAGTCCACGGAGCTTACGGCAACCTAATAACATGTCAATAGATGTTTCCTGTGAGTGTGTTGACCAGGCTCACGGCAAAGGCAACGCCACACGGTGACGTTCGTCACCGTGACGGTCGTTGACCTGGACCGTTACGTTTGCCGTGAGCCTGACGGCTAGCTCACGGCAAAGGTGTCCACACACGGTCACGTTGGTCCTTTGCCGTGAGCCAGGCGAGGCTCACGGCAATGTTTCTTGTTGCCGTGTGTCTCTCAGCTTTGCCGTGAGCTTCCTTCCGTGCTCACGGCAAAGTTTAGAAAAAAATTGTCCTCCCCACTTCAAACTTTTTCCTCCCATGAAACACATCTCTACAAACAACATATTCAAACTTGGGACAATTATAGCTCAGTTTGCTATATTTAACAATTTTATTTTTTTCTATGTGTTTTTCTCGTATACGTCCGATTTGAACTGTAAGTGCATAAAATCATAGACTAAAGTTAGTGTTTTAATGATATTTCATGTTCTTCATTCATTTCTCATACATATACCATGAAATGAGACTATATTTCAACCATTTGGTTCTGGACACATGATTATGAAGGTTTCGTCCAATAGTGTTTTAATTGTATAAAATTCATACAAATTTAAAACATCATGAAATTGGTATGGACATCATGATATCATGTATGGAGGCTGTGGTGAAGAGTTGAGATGGTTTCGAATTACTCGACACGTACGCTGTGTAGAAACTGAAGCATCTCACTGGATGTTTCTGAGAGGTTGACTCATGTGACTAGAGTTTGTGGTCTTTGTGAAGTTTAGATTCAAATTTGATCTTGGAACTTTGTCTATGATCATTACACAACTCAGAGTGTCTTATGTTGGTTCTTGGCACAATTTTGGTGTAGTTTTATAATTTTGATCATTATCGGACCACATGAAATGATAGAATTAGAGTTGAAAGTACAATGAAACTAATGTCTTTAATTCATCAAAGTGTAAATTTGACATTGCAGAGTTAGCTTAGCAAGTAACTATCATAATGCACTCAAAAAAAGTTTAAAGAAAATAACTAAAAAAACTAGAAGAAAATTAAAAAAATCTGTAAAATGCACTTTGCTGTGTGTAGCTCACAGGAAATAAGGAACACACACGGCAACAATGCCTCATTGTCGTGAGCAGGTCTTGGCTCACGGCAAAGCTGCGCCCGGGCCACGTGGCGCACAGGCCCACATGGAAGCGGCTGTGGGCAGCTTTTTGCCGTGAGCTTCAGATCTGGCTCACGGCAACCCACTTATGTTTGCCGTGAGCTTCAGATCTGGCTCACGGCAAACAGTGCCTTAAGGAACCTTAGGGCGGGTGCGGCTGACCGGTGGGCCTATTGCTCCTTTGCCGTGAGCCGGATCTGTGGCTCACGGCAAAGGGGTGACAGGCCCACCGGTCAGCCGCACCCGTCCCACTCTACTCCACACCACACACATGCACACAACACAGACCACACAACACACACACGCCGCCGCACCACACAGCAAGGGCCCCTGCCGCGCTCGCCGTCCGGCCGCGCACCCTGCCGTCCTCGCCCGCGCCGGCTGTCGTCCCAGCCAGTGCCGGCATCTCGGGCCGCGCCGGTCGTCGTCCCCGCCAGCGCCGGCCGTCGTCCCTGCCCGCGCCGGCCGTCGTCCACGCCCCTGCCGGCCGTCGTCCCCGCCCGCGCCGGCCGTCTTCCCCGCCAGCGCCGGCGTCCCGGGCCCGCGCCGGCCGTCGTCCCCGCCAGTGCCGGTCGTCCTCCCCGCCGCCGCGCCCGTCGCCAACACCGCGCCGTCCCTCCTCGTCCCCGCCGCCCCGCCCATCGCCCGTCGTCCACCTCCTCGTCCCCGACCTCGGCCGCCGTCCTCCCCGCCGTGCCCGTGCCCGTCGTCCACCTCCTCTCCCCCGGCGCCCCCGATCCGCCCGCGGCCAACCGCCGCCGGGGGTGAGGCCGGCCCCGGGTGCTGCCCCTGCCGGCCGGGCTGCGCCGGCTGCCTCAGGGCGCCCCTGCCTTCAATCCATTGAGGTGAGTTTTCTAATTTTTAGTTAAGTTAGGAGTTTTAGTCATCAATTTTAGTTAGAAAATGTTAGTTATGGAATTGTAGGGAAATTTAGTTAGCAAGTTCATGACTTAGTTAGCAATTTTATCAGGGAAATTGATTTAGTTAGTTAGTTGGATTTTGCATGATATGAAATTTAACTTCTCCTATGCCGATGATGATATGAATTTTACCTAGTGTTCTTGCTGGGTAACATATGGTGACCTTGAGCTTGTGTTGTACTGGTTATATGCTTCTCATGGTTGTCATCAAACCGTGAGAGACGTCCATTTCCAAGCAACATCTTGGTTAGGATGGACGTGTCTCACGGTTCCATGGCTGTCATGAACCCTCTTTTTAGTTCTTTTGATGATCTATGCTCTAAGTTCAAGGTCAATCCAAGAAAAAATATCTGAGGCAAATTACTATTTTGGACTGTGTGGTTGTCGGCCATCGTGCCATTGTTTTGTTGCAGGTTTTGAAAACCTCTCTGTGTAGGAGAGGTGTTGTCGAAATTTTGTTTCATTTTGCATGATATGAAATTTAATTTCTCCTATGCCGATGATGATATGAATTTTACCTAGTGTTCTTGCTGGATAACATATGGTGATCTTGAGCTTATGGTTTTATGCTTCTCATAGTTGTCATCAAACCGTGCGACACATTGTAACGCCCGCGTTTTTAGCTCCAAATAAATCACCTAATAAATCACACGAGTTTTCAAAACTTTCCCGCTGAGCTCATTTACCCCCCTTTCGAAACCCCGGTCACCTTCTCCCTCTCTCACCTTCGGCGCGCGTGCCGCGAATCCAGCCGGCACCGCCCGCACTCGGGCCGTCGCCCGTCGCGTGCCGCCCCAGCACCGCGGTCGGCCACCACGCCGGGAATCCCGCGCACGCCGCGGTCCCGCCGGCCGGTCCGCCTCGCCATCACCGCCGTCCCGAAAATCACGCTGACGCCCGGAAACCGGAAAACCCCGCAAATCCTTCCCCCTAATTTCCCTAACAATTTTCCTAATTTTCTAAACCTTTTTCCTATTTCTTTTCCTTTTTCTTTCCCTATTCCTATTTTCTTTTCTTCTTTTCTTTTTCTCCTTTCCTTTCTTTTTCTCTTTCCTTCCTTCCTTTTTCTTTTTCCCTCCTCCTTCTTCCTTCCGCGGCCAGGCCGCGCGTGACCCCCGACCCCCCCGCGCATGCGCCTGGCTCCAGGCCGGCGGCGCGCCCCCCCTCCTCACGCCTCCGCGGGCCCGCGCCTGGCCTAACCGGGTCGCCGGCGCCGCACGCCAGCCAGCCCGCACGCCGACAGGAGCCCCGGCCGAGCCGCGCCGCCCCTGACAGACGAAGACCGCCTGCCCGAACCATCGCATCCACCGAACAGCGCCGCCGCGACCGCCGCCTGCCACACCGCGTCACTGCCCGACCAATCCCATCCCACAGCGCCGCATTTACAGCCCCACCGCGAATCCCGGCCGCGGCCTCGCCGGAAGGGGTCAACGGCGGGATATTTTCCCTCTCCACCGCCATTGCTGGACCATCGAAGCTTCCCGAGCTCAAAAAAATCCCCGGCCGAACCGCCTTCCTCCACCTATAAAAGGGGCCGGCCGCTCCCCGGGCTGCCACGCACCACCACGGCCACCTTCTTCCCTTGATTGAGCACCAGAGCATCGCCGCCCCCTAGCACCGCCACCACCAGTCCGCCGCCGCCTGTGAAGCCGCCTCCTCGCGCCGCCCCGGCCCAAGGTGAGGGTGGGAATCAGTCCCCCTCGTCGCCCTCTCTGTTTCCCCCTACCCCCGGCCGCCGCCGACCCTGGGGCGCCGGCAATCACCGGCGCCGGCCGGACCGGCCGCGCGGTCTGCCGCCTCCCCTGCCTCTGTTTTGATTCGAGAGGAAGGAGATGGCCATTTGGCCAAAACCCCCCTGTCCTCTTCTCTTTTCCACCCGGGCCCCCCCTCCTCTATTCCCTCTCTCTCTCTTTTTCCAAATGAAACCCTAAACCTTAAGATATTCCACCAAAACAACCCTGCCTTTTTAATAGGCCCCCAGGCTATTATAGTTAGACCCTCCCCCTATCTAAATATTATAACTAGGTCCTTTTCTTTTAAACTAAAGTACTAACCGGCCCTAATTAATCCTAAACACCTCTTTTAACCCGTCATTTCATGCGCGATTTTAATCCAAATCGCGCCCGAACTTCCTCACACCCGTACCGGGTATACCGCCACCCATCCTTCACCCAAAACCCCCCTACCTAATATTTATTTCCCTATTTTATTTAATTACCTTCCTCGAGCTCAGCCGGAGAAATTGTGTGTGCTTATATTAATTGCATGCTTGCCTGTGTGTGCGCTATAGCCGACGAAGTAAACGAAGGAAGGTACCCCGAGCCGGAGTTTGGAGCCGACTACTGCGAGCAGGAGCCCGAGATCCCGAACGCCGAGCCGGAACTCCCCGAAGACTTCGAAGACGGCAAGTTCAATCTCATCCTTTGATGCATGCTTTAATCCCAGTTTTATAAATACAACCCTATGACCCGTTTTATAAATTGCATATTGTTTTACTGTTAAAACCCGGTAGGATAGCCACCTTTGATTGCTATGATTGATCTTTGATTGCCCTAAATGATTTCTTTAAAATGTGTGAGTGCTTTAAAAATGGGAATGGGATATTTTGGAAAGTGAGTAAAGAACTGGGTAGACGGGATGGACGCGTGTGTCAGGAGTATGGGTGAGCTCGTACCTTTGTGGTTGAGCGTGTTGGAGATGTCCATCTTGTCGTTAAGGACCGGGTTGCGTGACATCTCACCTGACCCAATTATCGTACTACCACTCGACCGTTGTATGTGGCAACGGCTTAGCATAAATCCCACTAGTTAATCTACTTGCCATCAGGAGTGCGGGTGAGCAGCGGGAGATCAAGGAGTAGGGGTACGATCTGTGTGAGGTACGCCCTGGTTATGTGAGATAACCCCTTGGTTGCTCCCGTGGTGGCTCGTAGGGTTAGCTAAGGTGGGTAATGGCTTTGATAGGATCCGCGCCGGCACTAAGGTGTTCGTGTGGTGGTACCCTACTTGTGGGTAAAGATGTACAACCTCTGCAGAGTGTAAAACCTATTCGAATAGCCGTGTCCACGGTATTGGACGAGTCACGGTGGGGTCACAAAACTAGTGTTTGGGTTTGGGATGATTTTCATGGCATGAGTTGATTTCTGGAAAAAGTGTGTGGCTGTGTGCCTAGGCTACTGCGGACGGGGAGTCCGGTAATCCTTATTTGGTTTTCACAAAACAACTGAGTTACTTGAGTTATAAAAACTGTTTGCGAAAACCTTTTCAAAAACAAACCCTTGCATGAGTAAATGTGTTTGCAAAATAAACCTTATCCTGATCCTTGATATATCCTGTGCATGATCTGTCTCTTGGCCCCTCCGTGGGTGGGGTTGGACTTGTTGAGTACGTATGTACTCACCCTTGCTTGATTAACTGTTTTTCAGAGGAGGATCCCGACTTCGTACCCGAGGACGTCGAGTAGGTTGCTGTCCTGCACCCAACCCGTGCCTGTGGATTCAGGGTCTCCACAGGAAGCTTCCATGGCGCAAGACTCTGAAGATATCTTAGATGCTGTTGCTATCGTAGTTTGGTCTGTAGTTCTTATGTTGCTCCTCGTGGCAGTGGCGCTCCCATGCCCACAGCCCCGACGTGATGTACGGCAATGAACCATCTGATGTAATAAATGTGTTACCAGCCTCCTGGGACTGGTATTTGTATCACATTTAGTCACCTCTGATGAGGGGACGCTTCAGGTGGTATCAGAGCCGTAGGTTGGCCGTAGGACGCGACCCCTAGGACCCGAGACCTTTTTCTAAGCCTTTCTCTAAATCTTTTCCCTGCTTAGCTCACCTTTCCACAAATCTCTTACCTTAACCCTTGCCTGGTTCCAGATGGCTAACTTGGAATGGAGTGGAGGCGTCTGCCCCGCAGAGCCTGGCCTCCCTAAGTTACTGTTACTCAGCCTAGAGCGCATCGGAGTAAGGGACCCACCGGAGTACATCTATCGGGAGTACGAACACAGTGGCACCCTTCGGTGTAAAGTGATGATCTTCGTGGGAAGGAGCACACTCTACCCCGACATAGATCCTTGGTTCGTCTCCACCACTGGGTTTCGCTTCACCGACACATACCCAAAGGCCGCCCGAAAAGCCCTGCGACGCCTACGAGTGGTCTATAGGCAACACCTTTGACGGACTCCGATGGGATTTTTCCCACCCTCTGGAGGAAGAGGACGCTCATGGATCGCCCGGATGAGAGGACTTGGAAGAGAAGAAGAAGACCTAGAAGATACGGTTTCTCACTTGTCCATCTACCTCAATGGCTTAGACCACCTTTTCCATGAACAGGCCGAGCAGCTGAAGCACCAAATTGACAGGGCAGAAAGAGCAGAACAAAGGATAGAATTAGAAAGGATAAAGACGAGAGCGGCGGAGGTTTCCCTAGCTAACCTGCAGCGAGATTACGCCAGAGAAAGGGAACGCTCTGAAGTATTCCACAAGAACCTATGGGATGAGCTCCACGAGGAACGTAGGAGAAGAGAAGAAGCTGGGTTGATGGATGATGAACCCGAAGAAACCCACTGGGATAAGGGAACCCAGACTGAGGATGTAATGTTGGAACAAGACCTCCCACCGAAGAAGCGTCGCATTCAGCATGAGGAAGAATCCCCATGAGAAGAGAGTAGAGTACCTAGGTGAGAGCTATGGTATAATAAGAATAAAGTGTACCCCTGAGGAGTGTACCCAACCTTGTGGATAAATAAAACTATCTATCTTTTGTATCCTACCCTTTGCACAACTTGTTCAACTCTACCCTTGTTTTCAGATGGCTGAAGATGGATGGACCCAAGGCGTGTGCCAGGAGGAGCCTGGTTTTGCTCGCCTTCTCATCAACTCCCTGGAGCGCCTCGGTATCACTGAGCGCCCAAGGTACTACAGTAGAGAGTACGAGCAACTCGGCACTCTTCGCTGTAGGGTGGTCCTCTCCATCGCCAGAAGCACCCGCTACCCCAACGTCGAGCCGTGGCGTGTGACCGCCACAGGTTTTCGACATCGGGATACCTATCCCTTGGCCCTCCGGAAAACTCTCCGTTACCTGTGCAGGATCTACGAGGAACACCTTGTCTCCACACCGATGAGACTTTATCCTCCCGCCATCCGGACTCCAGTCTGGCAGGCCCGCATGAGAAACCTGGAACGGCGCCGTCACCAAGAAGATCTTTTGTACCATGTAGTTGCCTACCTTGTCTCCCTGGATAAACTCTTTGATGATCAGGCCAAGTTCCTGAGAGAGCAAATTGGTCGAGCTGAGCAAGCGGAAGTCACAGTAAGGATGCACCAAGTTCGAGTAGCCCAAGCTGAAGCAAGAACCGCGGCCGCCATAAGTAGTGAAGCTGTTGCTCATGAGAGCCTCAGACGGATCCAGGATCAGCGCATACAGGAATGGACAAACAGTGGAACACCCGTTCCGGCCGTCGGAGAAGCACAAGTCCTAGTTGGGACACCCCTCATAGGATGGGGAGGAGTTCCTGAAACTCCAACACCGTCTGTAGCCGCCGAGCAACCAACATCAACCGTCGAAGAAGGAACTTCCACCCAGCCCCAAGAGAACGGGAACCCCCAGGATGATGACAGTGATGAGCTGCTCATTCCACTGGAAGCACACTCCGCCCCAGAAGATGGCTCGCCCCGCGAGTAGCATGCCCCAGAGGCCCTTGCCAAGGAATGAAGCCGTGCTGGTCCGAGCTTAGAGCCGCACCCTTAGCTTTTGCCGTAGTGCCTTGTCGTGTAGTGTACCAGTGTTGTATCAGTCGAGTAGTTCGGGATGTATCCTCCTCTCATGGTTGAAATGAAGTTGTTTGTGCTTGTGTGTCATGTGTGCTTGTTGTGTGCTTGACGGCAGGAGTCAGATCCTATCTTTTCAAAAGCCCGTCTTAATCAACTTAAACATCACCTAAAATCTCACAGAAACCCGCTCCCCTACAGATGGTTTCAAGGCGTCCCGCCAGGAGCTTCCAAGGCTCCGGTCGTATGGACCCAAATGCGGAAGGATCGCATGCTGAACGAAGGGAGCGCCCTAATGACCAAGAAGTGAATCAGGACGAAAATGGAGGAGAAAACATGGTTCCGCCGCCGCCACCACCTGCCGTAGACCTGGCGCAAGTATTGGCTAACCAGACCCTGTTGCTGGAAGCCATAGCCAATGCCATCACCCGCCCAAAGCCCCGTGTGCTGGGCATGAATGAGAAGCTGATAGAATTTCTCCGGACAAAGCCACCCACATTTGGTGGATCAGTGAATCCCTTGGATGCAGATGACTGGCTAAGGGCCATCCTAAGAGAACTAGAGCCATTCAACTGTGAGGATCGGGACAAGGTTCTGTTGGCCACTCACCAGCTCACTGGAACAGCCTTAGCCTGGTGGGAAAACTACTGTGCAGCGACCAAAGATCCCTCCACCATCACTTGGGATGAGTTTGTGGAAGAGTTTCGTCGCTACCACATCCCAGAAGCCACACTGAAGCGCAAGGCAGACGAGTTCCGTGAACTTCGCCAAGGCAACAAGTCCGTGGAGGAATACACCTACCAGTTCATAGAGTTAGCCCGCTATGCCCCTGAAGAAGTGGACAAGGACTCGAAGAAGCAGGACATGTTCAAGAAGGGCTTGACTCCGGAACTGAGGACTCTGCTTACCCCTCAGATCTACCCTGATTTCAACACACTTATGAACATGGCCATCCTCATAGAAAGAGCCAAGGCAGAAGAGAAGAAAGAAAACAAGCGCAAGTTCATGGAGCACAAGGCTCAACAGCAGGAACGTTCCCAGAGGCAGAGAAGCTTCGGTCACCCCATGTCCAGGTTCCATGCCCCCATGCAGTACAAAACCCAGTCACAAGCCATGAGCTCTCAGGGCCCCAGAACTCAGTTTAAACAGTACAACAACCAGAACACCATGAAGCCTCCACAAAACAATACAAGCCAGGTCACTGCCAACAACAGCAACACCCGAGTATGTTTCAACTGCCGTGATACCGGACACTTCATTGCCAACTGCCCATACGCCAAAAAGCCAGCAACTTCAGCCTTCTCCAACTCAGTGAATGGGCCGAGGCCGGTTGTATCTGGAGCCAACCGCATGCCAGTTCGCAGCAACAACAACTTCGGCAATAACAACCAGCAGATGAGGCAGCCCCAGCAGTCTTATGGACGAGCCCGCGTCAACCACATCAACGCACAGGAGGCTCAAGAAGCACAAGGCGTAGTGCTCGGTGAGTTCCTGGTCAGCTCAGTCTTGGCAACTATATTATTTGATTCAGGAGCATCACATTCGTTCATATCTTCAAGTTTTGTGGAAAAGCATAATATACCTACAGTACTACTAAAAGCACCCCTATTAACCCGAACACCCGGAGGTGACATCAAGTGTCAACTGGGTTGCTCCCGGGTGAGAATCATTTTAAGTGGGGTAGAGTTCCTAGCGGACCTGGTAGTACTGAAGTCCAGAGGGATAGATGTGATTCTTAGGATGGACTGGTTAAGCCTTCACCACGGCCTTATAAGTTGTGCCGATAAGGTAGTACACCTAACCAACCCAGACGGAGTGCAAGTAACCTGCCGTACCCGAGGAAGCAGACCAGACATAATGGTTTTTAGTATGGAGGCCAAGTCCCTAGAAGAAATCCCAGTAGTACGGGAGTACCCAGATGTATTTCCCGAAGAACTCCCCGGAATGCCACCAGATAGGGATATAGAGTTTGTTATCGACCTCATCCCCGGAACCTCTCCCATAGCCAAGAGACCCTATAGGATGGCAGCCCCTGAGTTGGCAGAGTTAAAGAAGCAGCTGAGGGAACTTCAGCGAAATGGGTTCATCAGACCAAGCTCGTCACCATGGGGAGCCCCAGTGCTCTTCGTCGAAAAGAAGGATAAAAGCCTGAGGATGTGTGTGGACTATCGCTCACTAAACGAAGTCACTATCAAGAACAAGTATCCTCTCCCCAGAATAGATGATTTATTTGACCAACTAAAGGGAGCCAAATATTTCTCGAAGGTCGACTTAAGGTCAGGATACCATCAACTCAAGATTAGGGAGAGTGACATCCCAAAGACCGCCTTCGTCACCCGTTATGGACAATACGAGTTCACCGTGATGTCCTTTGGACTCACTAACGCACCGGCATACTTTATGAACCTCATGAATAAGGTGTTTATGGAGGAACTAGACAAGTTTGTCGTAGTTTTCATTGACGACATACTTGTTTACTCCAAAAGTGTGGAGGAACATGAGCAACACCTTCGAGTGGTACTGGAGAAACTGAGGGCGCACAAGCTGTATGCTAAGTTCAGCAAGTGTGAATTCTGGTTGGAGAAAATATCCTTCCTTGGACATATTCTGACAGTAGAAGGAGTAGCAGTAGACCCTGGGAAAGTCGAAACAGTTTCCAACTGGCAACAACCAACCAATGTGAGCGAAATCAGAAGCTTTCTTGGTCTAGCGGGATACTACCGGAGGTTTATTGAAGGATTCTCCAAGATTGCCCGACCCATGACAGAGTTGCTCAAGAAGGAGAAGAAGTTCGTCTGGAACGAGTCGTGTGAGAAGAGCTTTCAGGAGTTGAAGAGAAGACTGACAACCGCCCCAGTGCTAACCTTGCCGGACATTCAACGGGATTTTGTCGTCTATTGCGATGCATCCCGACAAGGGCTAGGATGTGTCCTCATGCAAGATGGGAAGGTAGTGGCATATGCTTCCCGTCAGCTCAAACCCCATGAGCAGAATTATCCCACCCATGATCTGGAGTTTGCAGCCGTAGTGCATGCCCTTAAGATTTGGAGACACTACCTGATTGGGAACAAGTGTGAAATCTACACTGACCACAAGAGTCTAAAATACATCTTCACCCAGCCCGACCTGAACCTAAGGCAAAGAAGGTGGCTAGAGTTAGTCAAAGACTATAACCTAGAGATTCACTACCACCCAGGGAAAGCCAATGTAGTGGCAGATGCCCTAAGCCGGAAATCCTACGAGAAGGCAGCACCCAAGAGTACCCAGTTGCAAGAGGAAATGGCGCGACTCAACGTGCACATTGTTCCCCAGGGCTACGATCACCAACTAAGTGTCCAGCCCACCCTGGAAGACAAAATCAGAAAAGCCCAAGAATCCGATAAGGAGCTGATGAAGATCCGCAAGCACACGGGGGAGAATAAGGCCCCAGACTTTAGGGTGGACAGTCACGGTACACTATGGGTATAAGAACAGGATATGCGTACCTGAAGACGGAGAATTCCGGCAGACCATCATGGATGAGGCACACAACTCAGCGTATTCCATCCACCCGGGATCCACTAAGATGTATATGGATTTAAAGCAGAAGTATTGGTGGAATGGAATGAAAGCAGACATTGCACAGTTCGTCGCCCACTGTGATACTTGTCAGAGGATTAAGGCAGAACACCAGAAGCCCGCAGGACTGTTGCAACCCTTACCCATCCCGGTATGGAAATGGGATGAGATAGGCATGGACTTTGTAGTAGGCTTGCCTAAGACACAGAAATGATATAATTCCATATGGGTAATAGTAGACTGACTCACTAAAGTCGCTCACTTCATACCCGTACGAAATAATTATGACGGAGAGAAGTTGGCCAAGCTGTATATAGCAAACATAGTGAAGCTGCATGGAGTACCTAGCAGGATAGTTTCAGATAGAGGGACTCAGTTTACCTCTAGGTTTTGGGAAAGTTTGCATAAATCCATGGGAACCAAGTTGGATTTTAGCTCAGCTTATCACCCCCAGACAGATGGACAGACCGAGAGGGTGAATCAGATCATGGAAGACATGCTAAGGGCATGTGTCCTCACCTATGGCAAAGATTGGGAACAGAGCTTACCATATGCAGAGTTTTCGTACAACAACAGTTATCAAGCCAGCCTAGGCATGTCACCATTTGAAGCCCTATACGGTAGAAAATGCAGAACCCCATTGATGTGGTCAGAAGTGGGGGAACGTGCCTTGGTTGGACCCGCACTCATTAAAGAAGCCGAGGAACGAGTAGCTGAGATCCGAGAAAAATTGAAGGCTGCCCAATCCCGGCAAAAGAGCTATGCAGATAGGAAGAGGCGAGAAGTAAGCTTCAGTCCAGGAGACTTTGCTTATCTCAAGGTTTCACCTATCCGAGGGACTCGGAGATTTCAGGTGCACGGGAAATTAGCCCCTCGGTACATTGGACCGTACAAAGTGCTGAAGAGAGTTGGAGCAGTAGCATACCGGTTGAAGCTACCAGAGGAAATGGCGGATATACATCCCGTGTTCCACGTTTCTCAGCTGCGAAGGTGTTTAAGAGTGATCGAAGAGAAACGAGTGCCGGTGGAAACAATTGACTTACAGCCAGATCTTAGGTACCAGGAGGTGCCCGTCAAGATTTTGGACACAGTGGTCAAAAGGACAAGGACATCAGAAGTACAGGTGTGCAGAGTCCAATGGAGCAGACACGGAGTAGAAGAAGCTACTTGGGAACGAGAAGACGCGCTGAAGAAAGAGTTTCCCCACTTGTTTAAGAACTAGCTGAATCTCGAGGACGAGATTCATTTTAAGTGGGGTAGGTTTGTAACGCCCGCGTTTTTAGCTCCTAATAAATCACCTAATAAATCACACGAGTTTTCAAAACTTTCCCGCTGAGCTCATTTACCCCCCTTTCGAAACCCCGGTCACCTTCTCCCTCTCTCACCTTCGGCGCGCGTGCCGCGAATCCAGCCGGCACCGCCCGCACTCGGGCCGTCGCCCGTCGCGTGCCGCCCTAGCACCGCGGTCGGCCACCACGCCGGGAATCCCGCGCACGCCGCGGTCCCGCCGGCCGGTCCGCCTCGCCATCACCGCTGTCCCGAAAATCACGCTGACGCCCGGAAACCGGAAAACCCCGCAAATCCTTCCCCCTAATTTCCCTAACAATTTTCCTAATTTTCTAAACCTTTTTCCTATTTCTTTTCCTTTTTCTTTCCCTATTCCTATTTTCTTTTCTTCTTTTCTTTTTCTCCTTTCCTTTCTTTTTCTCTTTCCTTCCTTCCTTTTTCTTTTTCCCTCCTCCTTCTTCCTTCCGCGGCCAGGCCGCGCGTGACCCCCGACCCCCCCGCGCATGCGCCTGGCTCCAGGCCGGCGGCGCGCCCCCCTCCTCACGCCTCCGTGGGCCCGCTCCTGGCCTAACCGGGTCGCCGGCGCCGCACGCCAGCCAGCCCGCGCGCCGACAGGAGCCCCGGCCGAGCCGCGCCGCCCCTGACAGGCGAAGACCGCCTGCCCGAACCATCGCATCCACCGAACAGTGCCGCCGCGACCGCCGCCTGCCACACCGCGTCACTGCCCGACCAATCCCATCCCACAGCGCCGCATTTACAGCCCCACCGCGAATCCCGGCCGCGGCCTCGCCGGAAGGGGTCAACGGCGGGATATTTTCCCTCTCCACCGCCATTGCTGGACCATCGAAGCTTCCCGAGCTCAAAAAAATCCCCGGCCGAACCGCCTTCCTCCACCTATAAAAGGGGCCGGCCGCTCCCCGGGCTGCCACGCACCACCACGGCCACCTTCTTCCCTTGATTGAGCACCAGAGCATCGCCGCCCCCTAGCACCGCCACCACCAGTCCGCCGCCGCCTGTGAAGCCGCCTCCTCGCGCCGCCCCGGCCCAAGGTGAGGGTGGGAATCAGTCCCCCTCGTCGCCCTCTCTGTTTCCCCCCTACCCCCGGCCGCCGCCGACCCCGGGGCGCCGGCAATCACCGGCGCCGGCCGGACCGGCCGCGCGGTCTGCCGCCTCCCCTGCCTCTGTTTTGATTCGAGAGGAAGGAGATGGCCATTTGGCCAAAACCCCCCTGTCCTCTTCTCTTTTCCACCCGGGCCCCCCTCCTCTATTCCCTCTCTCTCTCTTTTTCCAAATGAAACCCTAAACCTTAAGATATTCCACCAAAACAACCCTGCCTTTTTAATAGGCCCCCAGGCTATTATAGTTAGACCCTCCCCATATCTAAATATTATAACTAGGTCCTTTTCTTTTAAACTAAAGTACTAACCGGCCCTAATTAATCCTAAACACCTCTTTTAACCCGTCATTTCATGCGCGATTTTAATCCAAATCGCGCCCGAACTTCCTCACACCCGTACCGGGTATACCGCCACCCATCCTTCACCCAAAACCCCCCTACCTAATATTTATTTCCCTATTTTATTTAATTACCTTCCTCGAGCTCAGCCGGAGAAATTGTGTGTGCTTATATTAATTGCATGCTTGCCTGTGTGTGCGCTATAGCCGACGAAGTAAACGAAGGAAGGTACCCCGAGCCGGAGTTTGGAGCCGACTACTGCGAGCAGGAGCCCGAGATCCCGAACGCCGAGCCGGAACTCCCCGAAGACTTCGAAGACGGCAAGTTCAATCTCATCCTTTGATGCATGCTTTAATCCCAGTTTTATAAATACAACCCTATGACCCGTTTTATAAATTGCATATTGTTTTACTGTTAAAACCCGGTAGGATAGCCACCTTTGATTGCTATGATTGATCTTTGATTGCCCTAAATGATTTCTTTAAAATGTGTGAGTGCTTTAAAAATGGGAATGGGATATTTTGGAAAGTGAGTAAAGAACTGGGTAGACGGGATGGACGCGTGTGTCAGGAGTATGGGTGAGCTCGTACCTTTGTGGTTGAGCGTGTTGGAGATGTCCATCTTGTCGTTAAGGACCGGGTTGCGTGACATCTCACCTGACCCAATTATCGTACTACCACTCGACCGTTGTATGTGGCAACGGCTTAGCATAAATCCCACTAGTTAATCTACTTGCCATCAGGAGTGCGGGTGAGCAGCGGGAGATCAAGGAGTAGGGGTACGATCTGTGTGAGGTACGCCCTGGTTATGTGAGATAACCCCTTGGTTGCTCCCGTGGTGGCTCGTAGGGTTAGCTAAGGTGGGTAATGGCTTTGATAGGATCCGCGCCGGCACTAAGGTGTTCGTGTGGCGGTACCCTACTTGTGGGTAAAGATGTACAACCTCTGCAGAGTGTAAAACCTATTCGAATAGCCGTGTCCACGGTATTGGACGAGTCACGGTGGGGTCACAAAACTAGTGTTTGGGTTTGGGATGATTTTCATGGCATGAGTTGATTTCTGGAAAAAGTGTGTGGCTGTGTGCCTAGGCTACTGCGGACGGGGAGTCCGGTAGTCCTTATTTGGTTTTCACAAAACAACTGAGTTACTTGAGTTATAAAAACTGTTTGCGAAAACCTTTTCAAAAACAAACCCTTGCATGAGTAAATGTGTTTGCAAAATAAACCTTATCCTGATCCTTGATATATCCTGTGCATGATCTGTCTCTTGGCCCCTCCGTGGGTGGGGTTGGACTTGTTGAGTACGTATGTACTCACCCTTGCTTGATTAACTGTTTTTCAGAGGAGGATCCCGACTTCGTACCCGAGGACGTCGAGTAGGTTGCTGTCCTGCACCCAACCCGTGCCTGTGGATTCAGGGTCTCCACAGGAAGCTTCCATGGCGCAAGACTCTGAAGATATCTTAGATGCTGTTGCTATCGTAGTTTGGTCTGTAGTTCTTATGTTGCTCCTCGTGGCAGTGGCGCTCCCATGCCCACAGCCCCGACGTGATGTACGGCAATGAACCATCTGATGTAATAAATGTGTTACCAGCCTCCTGGGACTGGTATTTGTATCACATTTAGTCACCTCTGATGAGGGGACGCTTCACACATCCATTCCCAAGCAACAACTTGGTTGGGATGGACGTGTCTCACGGTTCCATGGCTGCCATGAACCCCCTTTTTACCACTTTTGATGATCTATGCTCTATAAGTTCAAGGTCAATGAGCGACAATCTGAGGCAACTTACTATTTTGGGATGTGGTTGTCGGCCATCGTGTCATTGTTTTGTTGCAGGTTTTGAAAACCTCACCGTGTAGGGGAGGTGCTGTCGAAATTTCGTTTGGTTTAAATTCAACTTTACTCATGCCTATGATGATATCAAAACTTACCAAAATTTCTTGTTGGGTAACATATAATGACCTTGAGCTTGTGTTCTTCAATTATATGCTTCTCATGGTTGTCATCAAGGCATGGGACACATCCATGCCCAACAGGTCGGTCGTTATGATATGATGGTTGGGCTGGTTTTGTCCCATGCTTTCATGTTGCCATGAACCCCCTTTTTGTAGTTCTTGTGTTCTTCTATGCTCCAAGTTCAAGGTCATCTGAAAAGACAAAATATTTGAGGCAAATTTCTATGGGCAGCGGACTGATTATGTTTTTATTTAGTACTTGTACTCTTTGCTTTCTAATACATGTACTAATACATGTTGTTACTCTTTTTTTGCAGTTGATTGAACAAAGATGCCTAAGAGGCGCGGCGGCAAAGGCAAAGGCGGAGGCGGTCGCGGCGGTCGTGGGGTGACGAGGAATCTCAACGAGTTCTACACTGACACCGCCCTTGATGCCTCCCAGATGGCTGAGGGCTCCGGGGCAGGTGGTAGGAGGTGTCGCAGGAGGTCACCCACTCCGGACCGTCCACCTCCGTCTGGCGGAGGAGGAGGAGGAGGTAGGGCTGCCCGCCGGAGGTCATCCTCCCCTCCTGGTTCTTCGTCGTCTGGAGGGAGGGTGGGACGCAAATCGCGTCCCTCTATTGTGGTTCCCCCGCAGGTGGAGGAGAGGGAGGAGGAGGAGGAGGAGAGGGATAGGGAGGAGAGGGAGGAGCACAGGCAGAGGCAACTGCAGGAGGATAGGGAGAGGGATAGTGGCAGTGGAAGTGGAGGTGATGTTGGGGGAGAGGGAGAGGGAGAGGGGGAGGGGGATGGGGAGCAGCAGGGTGGGAAGATCTGGTTGCGAGGCCCTTCGACGCTTCCGACGCGTCCCATACCTCTTGCGGAACAACCGATTATTGCACCTGAAGGGAAAAGGTGATCTACTAGTACTTTTTCATTGGTTACTTTGAACTTTTACAATTGAAACTATTAATTTGTCTGAACCAATTTTGCAGGGGATGGAGGGAAGTCGCTCCAGGGAGTCACAAACGACTTCCCAATGGCATCCTCGGTATTTTGTGCAAGGTTCACTGGCCTGGGTTGGTGGAGGTTGGGGACCGAGAGGACCTAGCAGAGACGTTTGACCACTACGTCAGCGCGACCGATCAAGATGATCGAGACGACAGGAATTTCCATACCAAGGCCGGGCGTGTGGTAGCCGAACTATGGGTAAGTCTTCCTCACAAAACATTGCCAATCTCAATACATCACTTTTGCGTTGCATATGCCTAAAGTATTGACCACACTTGTATATGCAGGATTTCTACAGATGTGAGGAGGGCTCTCTAGACCGGGCGAATGCGGTGGCAAGAAATGCCTGTCAGAAGCTGGTGCATGATATGATTTACGAGGCCCGTGTGGGCACCGTTTTCTTCTACTTCGCCAAGCACAAGGGCTTGAAAATCACCAAAGAGCAGGCAAGAAATGAGAAGCTACCCAGAGAAGAATGGTTGAGGGTAAGATCTCGCATATCACTGCAATATTGACCTCGAAATCGTTCACGTATGGTCAATTTGATGTACTTGTATGGCATGCCCTTGATGACGTGCAGGTGCCTCCGTGGTGGTGTAGCAGCAATCGGCGGGCTTGGGCGAGGCTGGTGGACAGGTGGCTTGACCCGGAGTGGGACGCGTTGCACCTCGCGCGCCGGGAGCGGCGTTTGAAGATGTCAGGTCCGGCACACCATCAAGGCAACCTAAACCTAAGCCGATTTGCGGCTAGATGGATACGTGGATTTATTTCTTTATTGTAACGCTCACAATTTTGCATTTCTTGTGATAATCTTGTTGTTTGTTACATTGTTGGAGTCTCGGTCCCATGGTGGCCAGCCTTGCTCCCAGCTCGAGGCATATGCTTTGTCTCACAAGGGCAAGGTGACGTCGGACATCACCTACAACGAGGGAGACCCGCCCGAGGCGTACACCAACCCGACGATCCAGCTCCGCATCGTCCGGTACAACACGACGGCAAGGGAGGTCCATGGGCCAGAGTTCGATCCAAGAACGGCGCCGATTGATGGAGAATTGATAATGAGGATCAGACACGGCAAGCAGCATGGTCGGTACTTTGTTGGCGACAGCATCTTCGACCCGGCCCAGGTTCCCACTCTTCCACAGGTGAAAGCTCGGAGCACGAGCTCAGCCCCGCCCGTATAGTGATGACCGACCGCTACCGAGACCTTGCTGGAGACAGTCCAGGTAATTTGATCTCTTATATCCGTCGTTCATTGACCATGCTTCTTATATGTTTGCTTTGCCTTCTAATGTTGGAGTCAAAAATTGCAGACCAAGCTGGAAGAACATAGGGCCGAATGGCAAAGGAAGCAGGCGGCCAGCCAGCAGGTGATGCAGCAGTATGTCGAGGCCAATAATCAGCGGATGTAGCAGGTGCTTCAGTACATCCAAGGTCTTTCTTCGGCGATTGCTCAATCACAACCACAAGTGCAACTCCCTTCTCCACCAGTGCTCTTCCTTCCTCCTAGGCCGACTCAGAGTACTCCGGTGAGTGTGTTTCCCACTTCTCTTTTCATTTCTGGTAGTGACTTAGAGCTAAGAATGACTTAGAAACCTAGAATGACTTAGAAACCTAGAATGACTTAGAAATGTAGTTTCATTCTCATAGTGACATAGAACTTTCATTGTCATAGTGATATAGAACTTAGAATGTTGTACTTCCATGTTTTTGACTTAAAATTTTGTGCAGAATATGTCGGCGGCATTGAATGGTAGCCCCGCTGCACATGACATGTCGCCGTCTCAGCGGCCTCCGTGGGTCTAAGGGACGGGTACGTGGGGTTAAGCGCCTCACGGCTCTAATTACACGTGGCCGTCGTGGCCGCATGTTTTGCCGGGCATGGCGCCGATGCCGCCAACCGGCTCACCAGCTTACTCATGGCCGCAGCCGCCACCTGGGGGGTCGGGGACGCAGTCGCCGTCGCCGCAGGGGCCGTCGCCGCAGGAGCAGTCGCCGAAGGAGTGAGTTATGGACTTGTCTTTGCATTTGGACTAGTGTTTGTGGACTTATGTTGCATTTGTGTACTATGTTGATACTTAAATTGTCTGTGATACTTATGTGGACTATGTGATGGTTATGTGATGCTTATGTGGATAGTTGAACTGCCTGTGATGGTTATGTGACATATAAATTGTCTGTGATGGTTATGGTGACATATAAACTGCCTGTGATGATTTGAAATGATTTATTAAATCCGGGTGCCATATAAGATTCTGGAAATAAACAAAAAAAATTATAGGAAACTTTGGCGTGAGCCAAACCCAAAGCTCACGGCAAAGTTTCCACATTTGCCGTGAGCTTTATCCATAGCTCACGGCATTGAGGAGCTACCTAGCAGCCGGTGAGAAGCTCTTTGCCGTGAGCTGGCCGATAGGCTCACGGCAAAGAGGCTGACGCCAGTTGCAACGTCACAACCCCTTTGCAGCCTTTGCCGTGAGCCCGACGTGAGACTCACAGCAAAAAGAGCCGTCAAGTAGCCTCTCGTGACGTCCCGTTACCCTTAGTTGCCGTGAGCTAAGTCCTACTCACGGCAAACGTTTGCCGGGAGTCAGATGGCTGGCTTATGGTAAAGAACCTGTTTGCCCGCAAAACTTTGTCGTGAGGTTTTTGCCGGCGGCAACTCACGGCAAAGCCTTTGCCGTGAGTGGACTGGCCTTTGCCGTGAGGAGCCGGCTCACGACAAAAATGCTATTTCCCGTAGTGAGACGATGTAATAATGAAGCTTCGTGTCGACAACATTGGTCCTGGGAAACTAGAGTGTCACACGGCAGGTCACCTGCAAATGCTCCGATCGAACCACACAAGCAAAGATAGCACGAGTGCATGCATAATAGGAAATGGCGTGATGTGATCTATACATTCCACTTTTTCGCACATCTTGTATTCAATGCTGATAGGCTAATTTGTCATTAAACTGCTCAGAAGATTGCCAAATTAAGGATTGGACCACTTCAATCAAAAAAGAGGTCAAATAATGTCAGCATGGATTTCATGTTCGTGATGGTAAATGTCAAAGCTACTTAAGTGTGGCCCGAGTTAGCACAGCAGAACAGTACTTCAAGAGCTTGGTAAGTGCAGCAAAGCTGCAGTACTCAAAACAAACCCATGCGTCAATGTGCGCTCTTGTTACTTGTTTAATGTGTAGTGATCTTGGCCTTTGTTGCACGATGATAGTTCAGACTAACCGTGGACCATACTAAATAAATCATGATGATTCTGGCCGAGGTTATTGATAAATGAACCAGCTGGCAACACTGGCTAGCTATATATATGTAAACTAGTCCACTAGTTACTCTGTACATGATAGTGACTTGATCCTTACAATGAATCAAGTGATGGTGGGTCAGATGAAACATCTTTATGCCCCTTCTTCCTCGCACGCATAGTTCAATATAAGCTTCAGCTGAGTTTATTCGACAACAAAAAGTCTCATCTTCTGAGTTAATTTCGACAACACAAACAGTTTCAGTCCGGTTGCGTTCGTTATAGATTTGTGTATAATCGACTTTGAAGGCAAGTATTAGGCATGGGAGGTAGCAGGTTATCCAGGAAGGCCGAGATAGGGTTCGCTGCCCATGGCACCGAGGCACCCGAGGCGAGACATTGATGACTTGCTTCAGCCCCGCAACATGGTGAACTGATTGTTGCACTTCACCGTAATGCCGCCTGCTTAGATTTCTGCTTGAGAATTGTGCATGTAGCAATTGATCAGTGCACAGTTGCTACATGCACAGTTACACTGGTGGAAAAACAGCTTTCCATCCCGGGTGGGAAAGGCTTTAAGTCTCTAAAGCCCACCCGGGACGAAAAGGGAGAGATAAAAGCCTCCCCCCTTTGTCACCGGGTGGGCAACCGGGAATAAAGGATGCCCTTTATTCCCGGGTGGTAGCCCCGCCCGGGACAAAAGGGGAGGGCCAGCAGCGCCTGTGCGTCACCCCTTTAGTCCCGGGTGGTAGCCCCGCCCGGGACAAAAGGAGAGGCACACCAGCGCCTGTGCGCCACCCCTTTAGTCCCGGGTGGTATTACCACCCGGGACTAAAGACCCCGCTATGAATTTTTTTTGTTTCATTTCAAATTATTCTAATAATGTTATACGCGTATATTCTCACGTATTTTGGTGTAATTTACGTATACATATAAATGTTTGCACTAATTATACGTGTCTACTATACGTACTATATGAAGAGAATAAACTTATAAATAAATATATACACACATTATATTACATCGAAAGCATATAGCAGATAGTATTTTCTGAAAGTAGTATATATATATATACATCAAAATACCGTTTCATACTAATTCTAGTCTAAAGTTCCACCGGAGGTGCTAATTAATATTTATCAATTCGATGACCGTCATAGTGATTTCTGCCTTGTGGATTAATGACCTGGTCCATTATGAATCCGCAGAAACCTTCTTGAATCGCCAAGAGTCGGTCCTTCTCAATGATTGCGTCCCTAATCATATTGTTCTGCAATGTGCAAATAATTTAATATATTACACACAAGAATTAAATATATAAGCGGTTAGAAAAAAAAGTATTATTAATTGATTTAAAATAATACTTACAGTATAATCTGACGGGTCTGCCTCGCAGAAATTGTGGATGAACTCACACACATAGTATGCACATAAATGTGTCCCTGGTTCCTGTCTCATACACTAAATTGAAGAAGATAATTATGAAAAATTAGTGTTATGCATTTTTAATTTGCCCAATCTGAAGTTGTTATTTGGTTTACGTACCGGAAAATTTGTATTGAAGTTTATTCTAGGTTTCCATTGTCCAGGGTTGACAGCCTTGAATTTTTCCCAAGCTCTGGCAAAAAATAATGAAAGTTAGAGCTAGATAGTGTTAGTAAAAGCACACTATTGCATAAAAGGGAACGTATGGATAGAATTATTACTCTTGAAACATATCTTGAAGGTCCAAGTATTTGTCCGGATCTCTTCTCAACGAATCAAAGACAAGGATGTTGCTTCTGTTGACATCAATTATGAGAAGAATCCAGTGGAAACTGTATATACATAGAAGCTCAAAAGATTAGAACTAAATAATGTTAACTAAGATAATTAGAAATGCGAACCCTTAGCAATTAAGATGGTAATCACACTTACTCGAAGTTGTAAGGTAGAAGTATCAAATCCTTGTATTGCAATTCACACAAGGTCCTTACGATTGTTTTGAATGTTGTTTCTGGTTGCTTCTTTACTTGATCTTGATTAACTAAATATGGGTCTATGAAACCTATTCGTTGGTAACCATTCTTCCCCATATTATGCATTTCCAGGCTACAGAAAATGAAAGACGAAGTTAATAATTAGAGTATGCATAAATTTGTTAATTAGGGTATGTATTGCACCGTCACTTATAGGCACCAGGCCATGACAAGATCGGTATTTAAGGAGTCAAGATGGTAAATTTCATAAATATCCTTGAATCGCAGCCAGGACAACTTCTCGCCTTCACCAGCAAAATCTCCCGGTTTAACAAGCATGCCAATCATCTCCAAGCCCGCCTTAGACGTCTTCATGTAGAAGTCATGCAATCTGCGCATCTGAGTAGGGAGTTTCTTCACCAACTCAGGCCTGACAAAAGATTTCCCATGCTCGTAGCGCCATCTAGGTACGAAGTTTGGGTCTCGAGGAGGTGATTCGTGACCGAGAACATATTCTAGTGGCATCCCTGTTGCTTCTTGCATTGCAATGACCGCCGCTAGTTGTTCTGCGTCCATAACTGCAAGAGCTCGTTCAGTTGCAGTGAGGCCGGAGGCAACGTAAGTCTGTACTCCCGATGTCGACGCTTCTGTTGCCTTCTTCGTTGAAGGCTCTTTCGCTGACGTCGACGTTTGTGTTGCCTTTGCCTTCTTCATTGAAGGCTCTTTCGCCAACGTCGACGTTTGTGTTGCCTTCTTCGTTGAAGGCTCTTTCGTCGACGTCGACGCTTGTGTTGCCTTCTTCTTCTTCCTATAATCCTGTGGCATCGTCGACCCCGGTAATTGGTCGATGTAACTATTTGGTGACCCTCCTTGTCTCTTCTTCTTCATGGACTTGTGCAGCGACCGGTCATAATCACTTAGTAGGGGTTTTATAATTTCTTGTCTCTTTTCTGCTTCCTTCTTCTCTATGAAAGCTTTCAGTTTCTGCGGACGATCTTTATTCTTTTCTGCTTCCATTTCATCGAGCCATTTTTGTTTAGCAGCCTCTTTATTCCCTTCAATCCACGCCTTGAGTTGCTTATCACACTCCGCCTCATTTTCTGATGCTGTCATGTCATATGGCAGCTTCCTTTTAACAGGCAGCTTTTTACCTTTCTTCTTCGGGGGATCCGGATTTGGCACGGGCATAGACGCGGTAGATTTTGATCGGGACCGCCTCTTGGCAGGCTTTGGTGAAGGCTGCTTTGGTGGTAATTGATGCTTCGGTGGTGATTGCTGACGATCGTCGTCGCTCGCGGCAGGAGAATTCCCTCGTTGTGGAGACGGTGAGCTCCAATCATTGGGCGACGACCGGCCCGATGACGGCCCGGGAGATGGTGGCTGCTGCTCGGCAACACTCGGAGGGATCGATGGCGACATGTTAGGTATTATGATGTAACATTTGGGTCATAATATGATACTGTGAAGCGCATCACGGAGTGTCCTTTCCCCGTCACCTCCTTGGATGTCTAGCTCTATTTCGTTAAACTTTGGGTCAGCAATCTCCTCCAAACCAACTGAGGCGTAGTCAGCTGGAATCTCCATGCCGTGGCTTGTACGTCCTGGGAGATGTGCTAAAGCCATTCCGTACACCACCTATATATATGTAGAGAAATGATGAAGTTATTAAATGCCTGAGACATGCATCAAAGGTTGAGATAATTGCACGTATAATCAGGTTTATATATACCTTCATTGTGATGTTGCCGATCAGCTTGTGCAGCTCACATGCGGTGCGCTGACAGAGTTCATCCACAGGGTACCGTTCATTGTCCTCTACTTGAACTTCTTCTTGGTTTGCCGCCCTTTGTTCTTCGGGGGCCTCTGTGGAAGCACAGCTGCTTTTGCGAGCGGAAGGGCTAATGACGGGATCCACCGGTGCTTGGGGCAGTGCTCCGGCAGGGGTGATCTGAGCTACCGCGGTGGCCACTCGTTCAATCTCTGCATTCATACGATCTTCTTAATCTTTAAGTCTCTGCTCCATCATTTCACGCCACCGCCCCTCTTCACGCTCCCTTCTTCTTTTGCGGTTTCAGTAGGTGTCAGCACTTCCCTTGAAAGCATACTTCCACGAGACTACCCCGTAGCCCCTGCAACGTCCTGGGTGTTCCGGATTCCCGAGCGCCAAAGTGAGCTCAACCATGTCTCTGTCAGGAACCAATCTGCCCGCTTTGATGTCTTCATTCTTTTTTATTATCTCATGTGCCGCCTCCCGTAACGTGGGTAGACGAATAGTCAAACCAATAAAAAAAGTCAATGATGTCATATATTTAAGAACGGAGGTAGTACTAAATCTAAAGTATACTAAAAACCTCATCTCTTAGCTCTTAAATCAAAATTTCTATTTTCTCCTTCTCTAAACCATAGCACAAAATTTAAACACAACAAATGAATGGAGGATGAAGAATAATACCTTAGCAACACCTTGGAGGTGAGAAAACTCCACAAATTGATGACGAAAAATTTGGGCAGCACCTCCCTAGGTTTGAAGCGCCATGGAGCTTAGAGGAGCTTGCTTTTGAGCTCTCGGTGAAAAATGGTCGGGCAGGGGAAGAAGAAGGGAGCGTGCTGTCGATTTTGTATAGAGGAGGTCTTTTGTCCCGGTTGGTAAAACCAACCGGGACCAACCCGGACAAAAGGCCTCTGAAGGCCGGTCCCGCCAACCCTTTAGTGCCGGGTTGGTTTACCACCCGGGACTAAAGGCCCGCCCCAATTATTGCGGCCGTGGATGGCTGGCCTTTAGTCCCGGGTTGGATTTCCAACCGGGACTAAAGGGTTGCCCCCCAATGACCCGGTTTTTTTTTAGTTTTATATATATTAAGATCTCCAAAATTTGTGATAAAGACTAATATTAAGGCTTAATCAATACTTTGGAGGTGAGAACCCTAATATTAAGGTTTCCAATAAATTAGTCACTGGCCTAACATCAATACTTAAGGTCTTAACAAAAAATATAAAAAAGTTCGTACATCAATACTTAATTAAGGTCTTACAAACATAAAAAGTTCATACATGAATACTTAAGGTACGGTCTTAACAAAGATAGAGGGTGCATCAATGCACGACACATATTTCACACTTCATTCTTCTTCCTTAGATAGTCCATATAGTTGAAGTCTCCGATCTTGAAGTCGAGAACTTCAGCGAAATATGCCAGAGAATAGATCAGTGCACTCTCTATCGCTTCACAATTACGGTCATATGGACTTTCATAAATTTCAAACAGTGGCGGCGAGGCAAACTGATATGGCCTGTAAAATGAAAGATGAGCCTAATACTTCCAATTTCTTGTTTGTATAGCATTTGAATCTGTGTAAGAAAATCCCACAGCATCCATCACTTACTCTAGAATTGCATGAAAGCTCATTGCCGCAAAAGTTTGACCAAACATATCATACAATTAAGAATAATGTTATTACGACGCATTAAAAATGCCGAATAAGAGTAAATGGTGCTCCATACCATGTCATGTTCATTTAGCCGACAAAGTCTCTCTGCGGTCCTGGTGACACTTTGTCCTTCCTCAAGTGACTTTATTAGAAAATAAGAGTAATCTGGCACAAAATACCCATTAGCGTTTAGTTGTTGTAAGCATGCCTGCACGGCGGTCCTTTCATAAGTCCTCTTAACCAGTGCAGGGGCACCCCACCCAACAATCGATACCATTTGGATGGGTTCTGAAGACAGCGATGAGTGATTTTGTCCACGAACAGGTATGTCAAACGAGATTTTTAATTATATGCAATTGTTTGGACCGACAATGACGCATTGTGTAACAGGAGGGGTACCACCTAAATTTTCAACAACATGTGCGAGCCACTGCAAATGATTGAGAACCTGCGTTGTATGAAAATAATATTATTATCCGTGTGTAGTACGTAAACATGAATTTATACAACGAAAGAATATTACTATGTTGGGATGAGGTCCCTGGCTTCGATCACCAGTAGGTAACTCAATCACACCATGGGTGAAGCGTATGCCTGGACGACGAGCCAAAGGTGGCCGGTCATCAAAACTGATTCCACGACCGCCGCCATGACTTGCCATAGTTATTCTGGACTACTCTGTAATATATATAAAATAATGCTTAAATAAGAGAATACTGAAATTTATTCTATATAAAAACAACATATATAAGACATATTTTCTCATTTTCTAATAACTAAACAGATAAGTGCAAGAGCTCGTTCAGGTGTAGTATATGGAAAAAAGAAAAAAATAAAAGAATACCTAAATGTATTCTAAATAAAAACAAGAAATACGTAACAAAAATGAATTAAATAGGTAGGTAGTATATTTTTGTTTGGTAATGACCATTTTTTTAATAAACTAACTTCTCATAAATTAAGCTAAATGTAAAATTAAATGCATCTCTCATCTAAAAGTTAAAATCAATTATCTCTATAGCAAAAACTATAAAATCAGAGGATAAATCCCTATGTGAAACTATGCTTTAAAAATATGTGAAACTAAATACAATGTTAGCTAAATCTAAAACATCTCTTAGCTCCTCCTACCACTAAAAATCTAAATCCATATTTTCTCCATTTCTAACCATAAAAACGAAATTTAATCATAACAAATGAAGGAAGGATGAAGAATCAAACCTTAGCAACACTTTGGAGGAGAGAAATCTTCACAAATGGGTGACGAAAAAATTAGCTAGGAGAAGAACTAGCTAGCTCTCTTCACAAACTATCTCTTAAGTCTCGAGTGAATGTGAGCTCGGGCAGAGGAAGAAGGGAGGCAGGGATTTATAGACGCACCCTTTAGTCCCGGGTGGTATTACCACCCTGGACTAAAGATGAGACTTTAGTCTCGGGTGGTAATACCACCCGGGACAAAAACTTTAGTCCCGGGTGGTGTTACGACCCGGGACTAAAGTCTGGCGCCAATAATTGCGGCTCGGAGCCGTTGGACGTCAGGCCTTTAGTCCCGGGTGGTATTACCACCCGAGACTAAGGGAGGGCGTCGCAAACAGCCTTTCGAGGCCACGTCGCCCCAAAAGTATTTGTCCCGGTTTCAAAGTTGAACCGGGATAAATACTTGGGAACAAAGGTCGTTTTTCCACCAGTGTTATGAAGTAGAAATCTAAGCAGACGGACTGAGCTCATAGGATGCTATGCCATCACGCCTCTCACACGAAGGTGATATTTGATTCGTGTGCTGGCTGAGTGTGCCTACTGAATTGTGACAAAGGAGGAAAACCTCAACTTCATCCTTGTGTACAGAAAAATCTCAATATATGTAACCTTGTAATCATTCAATTGAAAAGTTGTTTAATTCCATTATTGGCATACAAATGAGGAAAAAATCTCAACTTAAGCCGGTTCCTGATGCCTTCCTGACGTTTTTGAAAGACAAAATCAATCCCAGATATTGTCACACATCCAAGCAGCAAAAGAATGACGTTTATTTTTTATTTGTTACACAGATTAGAGTTTAGTGTTCTTTAAAACAAACTATGTTCACAGGGATGTCTTGCGCCACATCCAAGTCCCCGACGAGAGAGAGATTGACTGTAATTTAATTATTGACAGAGATTGAATGTCAGCATAGGTGTGAAGTGTGTGATAAATGTCCAAGCCAAGGGTGGTTAGAGGCTTAGAGCTATCTGAAAACTGTGACAAGTACCAGTTATAAATTATATATATAGGAGGAAACGGTTGGAGGAGGAGGCTGTTCAGGGTTTTCGTGTGAAAATGATCTGCACCTGCATGAGGAGAAAGCAGCAGCATGGGATTGGGAGGTAGCAGGACACCAACTAGTCTGCCAAGAAGAAGTATGGTGCAAGGCAGGCAAGGCCAGACTGCACCCATTTCATCACTCGGCTCGTAGCACCTAGGGCAGCCACCTGGTTGAGCATATCTCACGATATGGTGATCGAAACAGATCGATATTCAGATAAGCGGAAGCCTGGATCGGCTTATTCAACTTCGCTGCATGCATAATTGAAGGTTGGGATTAATGCCTGTGGTCTTAATTTAAAGGAGATATTACAATAAATTTTCAGTATTTTTAGTACTTGCTGGTACTTCCCTTTAGATACTTCCTGGTAGTTTTAGGTACTTTCACTGTTAGAATTCATTGGATGGACAACTTTCATTAATTTCAAGCACTATTTACATGAAGGAGGAGCCTATCTTTTATACCATTACCCGGGGCTCATCCGTCTCTTATTCAGGATCAACGATAACCAAATTTATTTTCTTTTAAATGTTTTTTTCTCAAGCTAGATCTGCTTTCTTAAAAAAATTATCTGAAGCACCTTCGCGTGCTGCTTCCCGTAATGATGTGTGCTCCGCTCATGATCATGGATGTAATCACAGTATAAATGGTTCATCACTCTCTTGCATACTTGCATTTGGTTTCTAGATAGCACATGCATGGCCCTTAAGGGAAAAGTGCACATGTGGTTGGTCGACAGAAAAGTATGGAAGCAGCGGCGAGTACGGGAGAATCACCATTCGGGCCTGCTGTTGTCTTGTGGTCATCGACAGAAACATGTACAAATTCAGTTGATGCATAATTTAAACCACTTGGAAAATCACAAAAGAATGTAACACCAAGATCCTGAATGCCTCCCAGCCCTAGCTTTTTTTTAAGACGTGCAAAGCACGTTTTTCATTAAGAGAGGAGAAAAAACATCCGGTTTAGAATACAACAAGGCACGAGGCCTAACGAAAAGAAAGCGAAAGCATTACACCGCCCTCACCGGGCGAAACCCTAACAACCTAGCGAGCGGGAGGAAGCCCACGCGCGCCCAAGTCCTAGCCTCATCTAGGATCGCCGGAACGAGCGCCACCGGCATGAGAGCTTCCTTGCTATGAACGCGCCTGTTCCGCTCCCTCCAAAGCGACCAAGCGACCAGCCAAACGAAAGAGTCGAAGCCTTTCCTCCGGGCTTTAGCGACCTGCTTCCTGGCGGAACACCACCACTCTGCGAACCTCACCGGGCGATCCGTAGCCAGGCTCGGAAGGAGAATGTGTCTGAGAGCCAAAAGCCAGGTCTCTCTGGAGAAGACACAGTCCACCGTCAGGTGGTCCAGCGTTTCAGATTCCTAGGCGCATAGCGCGCAGGTGTCCGAGTCCCTAAGCCTGTGACGGTGTAGCCGGTCCGACGTCCAGCAACGGCCGTGCAAGACCAGCCATGCGAAGAACTTGCACTTCCCCGGCATGTGAACCTTCCAGATCCGCCGTGCTCCGAGGATGTCGACGCGACCAAGAAAGAGGGCGGAGTAGGCCGAAGCCGAGGTGTAAACTCCGCTAGGCAATCATTTCCAAATGAACCGGTCAGGTTCGGACGTGAGCCTGACCTCCTGCAGTAGATCCCAGATGACAAGGTACTGCAAGACCACCTGCACAGTCCAGGCGTGGGTTACATCCGCGACCCAACGGATCCCGGCCGCCCCCGTCTGCAAGGCCTCGGCGACAGTGCAGGACCGACGCACCCTAGGCGAGACCGCGGCCCAGAGGTTTGGTGCCAAGGATTTGACGGAGCATCCGGAGATCCAGCTGTCCTCCCAGAAAAGTGCACGGGTGCCGTCCCCAACCTCCACGGAGATGGAGGCGTTGAAAAAGGCCTGAGTGGCCTTGTCAACCGGGAAGCGGAACGCCGCCCAAGTCCTGTTCGGGTCAGTCCTCGCCAGCCACAGCCAACGGAGACGCAACGCAGTACCAAAGACACGAAGGTTGGGCAGGCCGAGCCCTCCACAGCGAGTGGGGCAGGTGACGTTCACCCAAGCGATCAGACAGCGACCGCCCAAGGCCACCTCTGTGCCGGACCAGAGGAAGCCACGGATGAGGGTTTCGACCGCGCGTAGTGCCCAGGGGGAGATGGAAATCGCCATCGAAATGTGGACCGGGATGGCAGAAAGAGTGTATTTGGCAAGAACGAGGCGGCTACTGCGGCTCAATAGTCTGCCCTGCCAAGGGGGCAGGCGCCTAGCGACCTTATCGACCAGTGGCTGTAGAGCCGCTTTGGGTAGCCTTTTGATAGAAAGGGGTACCCCAAGGTAGGTGCAAAGGAAGTCGGCGATCGTGCAGGAGAGAATGGATCGGACCAGAGACAAGTGATCCTCGGAGCAGTTTATAGGGTAGACCTGGCTCTTGGTATAGTTTGCCGCCAAGCCAGCCGCGCTCTCGAAGAGCGACAACACCGCCTTGACGACCCGCAGATCGAGCTCGACCGGAGAAAAGAAGGCGACCACATCGTCAGCGTAGAGAGAGGCACGAAAGCGGATGTTCCTACCAAGATCAAGAAGGAGACCACGGGCTTCCACCTTGCGGAATAGGGCATGGAAGCATTCCATGACCAGCACGAAGAGCATGGGGGATAGGGGATCCCCCTGACGCAGGCCTCGACCGTGGCAGATTTGCTGCCCAGGGGCACCGTTAAGCAGCACCCTGGTGCTAGCGGTGGACAGGATGACCGAGATCCAATCGGTCCATCTGCGAGGGCAGCCGACAGCCGAAAGGAGCTCAAGAAGGAAAGCCCAGCCGACCGAGTCGAAAGCTTTGGCTAGATCAATTTTGAACATGATCCTAGGGAGCTTTCGACTAGAAAGAGCTCTCGCCATGCCAAGGACATAGCGGAAGTTATCATGGATGAGGCGACCTTTGATGAAGGCACTTTGGTTGGGCGAGATTAGAGAAGAGAGGTGTGGGGTGAAGCGGTTAGCAGCTGCTTTGGAAAAAACCTTCCCAAAGCTATGGATTAGGCTGATGGGTCAGAAATCAGAAAGAGCGACCGGGTCAGGTTTTTTGGGTACGAGCGTGAGGTGAGCACCGTTCAGGTGGTGAAAGCTGCGGAAGTCCATGTCAGAGAGGGCGTTGAACGCCCGCAGCACATCACCCCTAATGATCGACCAGCAAGATCTGTAGAAGTGACCCGTGAAGCCATCCGGGCCGGGGGCCTTGTCCAGTGGGAGGTCTTTGATTACCTCCCAGACCTCAGACTCCGAGAAGGGAAGACCGAGGTCCTCCAGGTCCAGCCGCGGGAGTCCCAGCTCCCCGAAATCTAGGGCGCAAGAACGCTCATCGTGGGTACCCAGGATTCGGTCGAAGTAGTCAAAGGCTGCAGAAGCCTTGTCCTCTTCCCGAAAAATTGGACGACCATCGATCAAAAGGGAGGGGATGAAATTTTTCCTTCTGCGGTGGTTGGCATGGAGGTGGAAAAGTTTAGTGTTAGAGTCCCTCTCACGAAGCCACCTGAGGCTAGACTTTTGCCGAGCGATCGTTCGCTGCAGCGAAATCAGACCTAAGTAGCGAAGCTTGAGGAAACGCCGTAAGGAAATCTCCTCAGGAGAGAGCGACCGGGAATCTTGTGCGACCTCAAGACGGAAAATGACCTCCTTGACAATTTGAATCTGCAGGCGAATGCTACCGATCGCCTTGGAGCTCCATTTTACCAATGCCTTTGCTGTCTCACGGAGGAGGTGGTCGATCATACAGAGTAGGTCAGCATCGGGGCGCGGCCCCGACCAGACCGCCTTGACGGTGTCCAAGAAGCCTTCGACCTTAGGCCAAAAGGCCTGGAAGGTGAAGCGTGACTTTGACTATGTTGCGTTGCCGGCTGTGGGTTCCCGCGGTGGCATTCTGGTCGCTTGGCGCAAAGACATCTGGCTCGTCTCCTCCCCCTCTACTGGCCTGCACCACGTTACGGTGAAGGTCGCGATGCTCTCCGCACCCTCTCAGCCCTGGTGGCTCTCATCCGTTTATGGCCCGCAGTCCGATGCGGATAAAGTCTCCTTCCTCGCTGAGATCCGCACCCTGCGCCCGACGCTTTCTGGGCCCTGGGTTCTTTGCGGGGACTTTAACCTAATCTATCAGGCGGCCGACAAGAACAATGGCCGCCTTTCGCGCAGAATGATGGGTCGCTTCCGTCGTTTCCTTAACGACCTTGAGCTTCTTGAACTGCATCTTCAGGGCCGTCTCTTCACCTGGAGCAACGAGAGGTCGCATCCTACTCTGGAGCGTATTGATAGAGTTTTTGTCTTCCAGGACTGGGAGTTTCTTTTCCCCTCCTCCGCTCTACATGCTGTCTCTTCTCGGTGTTCCGATCATGCCCTCCCAGCCCTAGCTCAAATAGCAAGGTAATTCCTACCACGCATAGCGAGCAAAAGAACAATCATGCACGCGTGCGATTTATAGCAACCGAGTTTGGCAGTGCAGCCAAGATCTTACAACATAATAGCTACAACACTTGCGTTTTTTATATATAGCAATGTCATGGACACAATGAACATACATAGACAATACTTACAAGTAAATAATAATGAAGAAAGTTGTTGGGGATCCTTAATTATAAAAGGGGGCACCCCACCCCGTTGTAAATGGGGAGAGAATTTCTTTCGAAAAGTTATACTGACACCACCGCATTTGAAACCTAAGTTCTGTTGGCGGTTTGAGTTTGCTCGCAACCAACAAATTAAAGTACAATTTAAACCAAACAAACTGCGCTAGCTGGTGAGGTTATATGAACTATGCCACTCCACATGACTATGAATATGAGGGAGGGCCGGGAGGGAGCGAGCAAAGAGAGATAGAGAGAGACAGTAAGCATGGGAGGTAACAGGATGTCCAATTGTTGTGTGCTATCAGACACTTGTGTGTTGGTTCATATGGCACCTACAACATTAATATGACTGACCGCCACTCGCATCAGGGACACTAGATCATCAACCTGGAGGCTGGAGCTGTTCTCAGCAGTTCTCTGTTCGTCCGAGATTATATTTTACGTCTAAGCCGAAGAGCTGTGAAGGTTTGAAGTTGCTGCCGGCTACTACATAGTGATTTCCATTAATGTCTATTCCGATCCTACCGAATTAGCAACTCCTAATAAATGCCTCCAATGTTATCCACTTCGAGAATTAGGGTCTTCATCTCGCATATATAGTTTTGTGGGTACGTTCCATGGTTTGCAGGCTCCTCGGTTTGTCCAATGCCACGTGTGGTTATTTTGAGCTGTGGAATTTAATAAGATTATACTACTACACTTTTATGTTACAAAAAGAAAAGAGTAATTAAGGATTTCAGCGCATTTTAAGCCATTTAAGGTGAAAGCGTAGCATCTTTGCTCTATGAACTGCAAGTTGAGAAAGGTACCATGTGAAGTAAATGATGCATGTAAGAGGCAAAACAACTTATTTAAACTAACCATGGCTAATATTGAACCTACAAGGACAGCATATATACTGTACAAAAGAAGACATGAGAGGTACAGAATGATGAACCAAATGAAAATTTACATGCGGTGCTCATCCCCTTAGTCATGATCTCTTCCGATTCCTTTTTCCAAAAAAAAGTTTCGAAAACAGATTAAGGATACAAATTTCCTATAGTACTAGTAATGATTCTCCTCATAATTTGTGTCTTCAACACAAAGGTGAATAGGAACTAGAGGCAGCATGCTTTACAAAAAGTATATCTATTAATTGGAATAGGGCATCCCATGATGACCAAGAACTCACTGCCACACAAAACATTTGTAAGAGCCAGTCAATTTTTTTTAAGAGCGGGTGGATTTGCCGCCCCATCTAACAAATCGAAGCGATCCTGTAGCTACGAAACCCGCACCTATTAAGCCGTTTGTAGGATCGGGCGACTGTGTTGGTCTAAGCCTATGTGTTTGATATCTAGAGGAAAAGCGAGAAGGAATTTTGATTTCTGCTGGATGAAGAAATTTTGTGGTCAGTGTCAGTTCAGTAGACACTAGCCAGTAGTCAGTTCTAGTATCAAGATTAATGCATGCATGATGATATTTTTGGCTAAAGCATCTAATTTTCTATGAGTTCCATTTACTGCAAATATTCCTTCAAACGGACTAGAGCACCTGGGGCATCGCAAAACAAACAAACAAAAACAGATTAGCACTAAACTAAAATCTTGTTTTCGACACCTTTGCCCAATTATGCACAATTTTGTTCTTGTATAATCATTGTCCTTATAATTCATAAGTAATGAAGCAAAAATTCAGATACATTAATTATTGAGTTTGTTTTGGATTCCAAGCTGCATTTCTTGGCAATTTTTGATTATCGTACTCTGAAACTCTGAATTTTACTCCCTTGCGAACCGTTCCAAATTAAAATAGGCTGCATTTCTTTTTTTAGAAAAAGGATTATAAATCCGGCCTCTATGTCCAGAGACATATACAACCATTATTACAACGTTTGAGAAAAAGCAGAAAAAGGCACATCAGTCTCTAAACAAGCAAATATTGCAAGCAATAGACATGCTTCCACCCTCCTTTAACTAAATCAAGAGCCACAATTTCAATTTGTCTGCTCAAATCGGAGAGCGTGTTCTTGACGTTGTAAGCATCAAGACAACCGTATACTTGTGACTAATCCTTATTTTGTAGCAGATTTAATCTTGGGTTATTGTTATGAGTTACAAATGAAATGAGACCCCTCAATTTGAAATTATGGATGATCAATGGACAAAGACTACAAGGCTAAGGACATTCTTAGTTCCAAGTGTCACAAGGAGATGAAAGACACTTGGATTTGCTAGTTTGTAGTGTTTGACCGTACTATTAAGAGGGGTTCACACACTAGTAGATTGACCATGCCAAATGCAATGCTATATTCATGCACTATCAAGCTCATTGGTTACTAAACAGCTCAAAGTACTCATGGAATTAAATTGGAAGCAAAAGAATTGAAAAAAAACTCAAAGACGATTGAATTGGATGAGTTGAACTGCAAAAGGGCGCGTCGGATGAACCGACGACACTTATTCTAGTTGCACCGGATGAATTCTACGTCTGTCTCAGAGAAAGAGTACCGACGGATGAACTGACGGTACTTTATCGATTCATCCAGTGACCTAGGGTTTGCTAACAGTAAGGTTTGGACTCAAATGCCTTCAGCACCGGATGAAACGACGGTCCAAGCATCGGTTCATCTGGCGCGTGCATATAAATCATACAGAGATGCACCGAGAGGACTTGCTTCAGCACCGGATGAAACGACGCTACTGAAGACACTCAGCGGTTCATCCGGCGCCTATGTTTAATTCACGCAGAGACGAGTAAGATTGCTTCAGCACCGGATAAACCGACGCAGCAAAGGTGCATGCGTCGGATGATATGGTACAGCGTCCAGTTTCAACGGCTATATTTCGAGACACAGAGTGACCGGATGAACCGACGCTGTCGCAGAGGGAACCGTCGGTTCATCCGCCGGTACTACTTTTCAGGGGACTTTTCTAACGGCTAGCCACCCTTGTTAGGCCTATAAATTAGACCCCATGCATCTCTTGAGCTGCCTTTGCCACTATGAAGAACCACATCAGCCAAGGAGAAGAGGAGTTAGTGCTTTGATCATTTGGATTTCTTCTTCCTAGCCAAGAGGGATTATTTCTTAGTGATCAAGAGTTTCAAGGTGCTTTCTATGGCATAGCTGAGTGCATTGGTCAAGTGAAAGTGTGTGAGCTTGTTACTCTTGGAGTTTGACGGCTCCTAGACGGTCTCGGTGATTGGGGGTTCTTGGTGAGCTCTTGGAGATTGTGGGAGTCCCGAGAAGTTCTTGGTATAAATGGATTGAGACCCAGCATTCCGGAGATGGAGAATGGGTACTCTTAGTGAGCACTCAAGTCTAAGTGGCTTGAGGGGGAGCAAAACTCTTTGTGAGTGCTCCAACGTGGACTAGGGAGAAGCGTCAACTTCTCGATACCACGAGAAAAAATTTGGTTGTCTCTTGTCCACTTGCTCTACCTTCTTACACTTATTTCCGCATTTACTTTCAGCTCTTAAGTTCCTTGTTCTAGTTTTCCTCTTGTGTGCTTTGCTTGTTGCATATCTTGACTAGGATGCTTTTCTCATGTTAGTGTGAATCTTACTAAGGAACTTTGTTGCTAGTGTGCTTAGTTGGTAGAAAGAAACCTTTTTAGATGGGCAACACTAGAGATATAGGTTAAGGTTTGCTTTTTGTTCTAGAAATTTGAAGAAGACCCATATTCAACTCCCCTTCTATAGGCCATCGATCCTACAGACGTTCTCCTCACGCTGCAACTGCGCCCAATAACGTAATCAATACGTTCCCCTGAAGATGACCTGCAAAATCGAGTTGACCTTAGTTTTGTTAAAAATAATATCATTGTGACATCTCCAGATCGCCCAGTATACAGCAACCCCTACCCAGATTAAATTCCTAATCTTTTTAGATTGATTAGACAACCAAGAATTAAACATATGACTAATTGATCTAGGTGGTGTTAAACTCGTAGCATAAAAGATAATCCTCCAAACCATTCTTGCATAGGGACATTCCAGTAAAAGATGTTTTATAGTCTCATTACTATTACCTCCGCAACATTTTTGACTTCCTTTCCGGTTCTCCTTGGCAGCTAATAATTAATAAGCTAGTCTACGTAGTGGCTCGCTCGCTCGCGCCGATCAACCTGCCTTCCGATATATGATTGCCGGCCATGTGGGTAAATAATGATCAGGGAAGGCAGGCTATATGAAGCTTCTGGCCATGGGCACCCTGGAGTCCTGGACCTTCTATTCACATAGTGCTATATAACTGCACACCTGGTCGTCGTTAGCCTAAAACAAACAGTTCTGTCATTTACACTTGTCTTTCATTTGGTGCCGTGATAATCTCACGACGATGCAGCTAGAGAGGAGGGAACAATTGTTTAGGTGATAATCTCACGGCGCCGGCCTATACCTTTCGCAAGCAGAGGGACTTTTGCTAGGTAGTATTACCAAGAGGGTGCTTTGAGATCGGAATTATTTTTTTTCCGAAAAGAAGAGTATCGAAACAGTTCCTGTCTTTTTATGAGTTTCTTTACACGTGATGAATGTACCTAAGCACGTATTTCATTAACATGAAAGAGAGTACACCACCTTGGCCAACACAGAACTATTATGCGTGGGGCATGATATCTATTTTTTTTTTTTTGTGCACGCGTGCGGGGTACTGACAATTATTTTCTAGTAATCGAACAAGGATGTAATTTATTTAGAAATTGGCTTTAACATGTAATGAATTGAATCTAAAATACAGTTAAAATAGACATCTTATTGCTGGTACATTAGTTGAAATGGATATTTCATCTCATTATGATCTATTCGCTGAAATAGAGTGTGGAACAAAACCATTTGAATACCCACAGAAAAACCATTTGAGATGTGACAAAACACATTTTAGCGAGCACTCAGCTTTTGACTCGGCTTAAATTTTTTTAAATTTGTCTTGCTAGTATAGACAATGTGCACCACCTTTTTGATTTATTTTGAGGGGCAGAGTGCATATGCATTGTCCTTTTTTCTTTTTTTTTATTTTTTGCCTTTTAACCTTTACTCCAGAGGACAAGGCATTCAACCTTATGCAGTAAATGCAAAGGCCAAATTGTGAATTCTTACCATAATTAACTAAGCCAGGCAAGCTAAGGCAGGCTATAAAATCTACGACAACTCATGAACATATATGCCCTGCTCCTACGACAAATCAAGATATGTATGTGCAGACACAAAAAAGAGGAACATAGATAAAAAGTTTTGAAATGGAGAAATAATTGCTAGGCATGGGATGTATTAGGACATCAAGTATATATGTTTGCATGGTAGAGTTTGGGTATTTCTGAGACCTATGTGTGGCACCCAAGACTAGACCAATTGCGCATATCATCATTCTCATGGGCAGGACTGCAGCAGGACCTAGACCGCCTCACCGTAGCACCTGAGCAAGGAGGATTCATGGCATGACTGATCATGCCGAAATGCTGAATCCATCGTGTTGGGTAATCTATGCTAAGCTCAAATGGGTAATCAATCAACCTATTAGCTGTGAGGAGAGGCGTACAACAAAGGAAAAAAAAATGATAAGATGGGTATGTGCAGCAGGTCACCTGGTTCTCGAGTGTACGGTAGGCCTAAAGGTCCAAATAATACTCCAATTTCAGCGGTCCAAATTCCTCTGTAATCCGGTATATATGCACATTCAACATGTTACATGTCGTTGCATGAACACAATTGGTAATATAATAACCTATCTAGGATTGCATTACTCCAATTCTATGTTAAGAAGAGGGTAATATAAGCATTTCAGTGAAATTATTTCACTGATTTCAGTGAATTTTAAACCCCTAGAACTGGAATTAGGAGACACTATCTGCAATGTAGCATCTCTTCTCTTGCAGGGCAGAAGATGAGAAGTTGCCATGTGTAGTGAATGATATTACGGGGAAAAATGATTCAGATCATGGCTAGTTAATGTTGAATGTGGGAGGACAGCATATGTAAACAAATAACCCCTCACTTTTTATCCCTTTTCTTTCCTACTTCAAAGTTACAAAAACATACTAATCGCAGCTATGGTGCTGCTAGATCGTCTTTGTGTGTTCTGTGGAGCTCATGCAATGCAACCCCCTGGTACTCTCTTGTAGCCTCTTAATTCTCTTATGATGGAAGCACTTGCGGGTCTAGAAGGAGTACAATAATATTTGGCTTTACAGCGAGGTATTCATCAGAGTGTGAATCTAGAGATTGACCATCATCGATTTATAGCAACATATATTTGGACGACACCCATTGTGATCTGATGTTTCTTTGATTCTCGATAAGATGAAAGTGCTTAGTAAGAGTTCTACTGAGTTAAAATTCATTTATGTTAAAAAAGATCAGATTATTGTTTGTACATTTTTAAACCACACATAGGCAAGCAAATATTAATATATCATCTCTTCTTTACATTACTGAAGATGATAAACTACCATGTGAAGACTGGAGGGACCTGCGCATACAAGTAATACCACAGGAAGAAGGTAAATGCATGCCTCGTGCAAGAGGCAGAATACGACCCCGGCCGTGGTATAAATAATGAACCTGAGGGAAGGCGGCAGGCTGTAAAACATATGCCGACGTTGGGGCAATGCAGCATCATCATGTCTTTGCTCCTACCATGAATCAAGAGATGTGTTAAAAAAATAAATGCATCTAGGTAATATATGTTCTATAACGAATCGGGAATAGTTAGTTATAGCTAGGCATAGGAGGTATCTGGACATTCTGGGGTCGACTTGTAGGCTAGAAGGAAATTTGCACCGTGCTGACGCAGGTGCCTGGCTGGACAGCTCCATGATTCAAGAGCAAGCCATGCAAACGGAGGTCTCGGTAACTTACAATGCACCCATGTGAGTGATGGTTAATTTACAAGGCAATCGACAATATATGATTGCTAGACATACAAGGTACTTTTGTATTTGTAAATAACAGGCTAGCAAATACAGCAACCTGGTAATTGAGTTTGATCTTGTACCCTGTTTCAGTGGTGCCTTATTTGAGAGGGTGGGTAATGATGCAAGCCAATATGAAATCCGGCTGTGGTTAAATGAGCTGGGGCTGAGAGGGTATAATAAAACCTATGTCTTGGCAAGATTACACCAAATCAAGGTATGTGTAAAAGTATGGAAAAGAAATACAGATAAAACATTCTATTGTAAATCAATAATAGGAATGCATTGGGAGGCAGCAGTACACTCAGCTGATCAGCATTTGAGAATGTAATTTGGTGCTTCGAATGCAAACCTATGCGTGATGCTCAAGAGGACACCAAACTCTCCTTCTTGCACCCAAGCTATTCACGTAATCCCTCCGATCGAAAATGTGCGACATTTTAGTTAGTTGTCCTAAGTCATAAACCTAACCCTGTTTACTTTTTCTATAGCATTATTAGCAATTCACCTAACCATCATTTGAAGGAAGTGAAGAGTGTGCACATGCATCGTCCTTTTTCATTCATTTTCCTTTTAAAAGCCATTCAAGATGACATGGTACACACACTGCACAGAGAGACCGTGTGAAGTAAATGATGCAAGTGCCAAAGTTTGGATTCGGTTAAATAGGATGTACAGCCAAGCTAATAAGGCAGGTTATATAGAACTTGTGACAATGTATGACTGTGTGTGTTGCTCCAACTACGGATCGATCAAGAGACGCAAACACTAGAAAATAGCTAGGTGTGGGAGGTATTAGGCAGTGTTTTCCTAGATGGTAAACGATAGACAGTCGATCGACTATCGTTTAGCATTTAATCTGTTTAAATGGCTGTTTAAACGGGGTTAAATGGTATTTAAACGGGATAAACAACATAGACGGTGGTCACTCATTTAGCGTTTAGACGCCGTTTAAACGAAGGTTAATTCCGTTCAGAAAAACACTAGTATTAGGATATTCAGCCACTTGAGAAAGCAAAGTGTGGGTATATATTTCTGGGACCTATATATATATGCGTGGCACCCAATGCAAGACGGGAGCAGTCGCACATTCTCAAAATAATCAGTCCCAGGGACAGTGGGGCAGGAGACAATTATCCACTTTGACGTTGTGCCCAAGCAAGGTGGTCGGCCGTGGGTGACTGTTCCCTTACCGAAAAAATGGGTGACCGTGCTGAGTCCATCACGATGATGGCTGATCCAGTCGAAGCAGCTTGATCAGATTATTACGGACCGAGGTGTGTTCGCTTTGGGATCGGAGAGACAGAGGTGGATGATATGAGTAATACAATTGCGTTGGAGTGCGGTGGGTCACATGGCAACACAGTCCAAATAATACATTTCATTTCCACAGCCGCAACAGCAACAAAAGAAAAGGCATATAAAAGTTGGCATACATGCACACGATCACTTCAAGGATATATGTGAGTCAGAGATAGGTACCCGGGTAGCCAGGTCCGTCACAAGTAACCTAACTCTCAATTTCAAATTGTAGATTTAGTTTTATCCAAGCTTCTTCCACTTTTAACAAAATTTATGAATTTTTTTAAAATAATTATAATACTATATATAAATGCACTAACAAAAACATATTTCTCGTGGATTTAATGAAACTAGTTTGATGTTATAGAAGTTGAATTGGTGCACTTTTTAAATTTATATATGAACTTTGTCACGACTAATAAAAATGAGTTACAATTTTCAACTGAGGGAGTACTTTAGGTTAAAAAAGCATAATTATTCCTATGTATTTTTAAAACCCCATAAGCAAACAATGTGAATTACGTAGCATCTCTTATTCACAGCACCATATATGATAAGCTACCAACTACCATGTGAAGATTGGAGGGGCCAGTGCATATATATACGAGTATACCACAGGACAGGTAAAAAAAAATGCATGGTGCTAAGGAAGAATATGACCTCGGCCGGCCATTGTTTATAAATAGTAAACCAGGAAAGGCAGGCTATAAAAACATATGCCAACGCTTCGAGGCAATGCATGTCTTTGCTCCTACAATGAATCAAGATATAGATGTATTAAAAAAAAGTTATGCATATACACATGGGATGTTCTGTAACGAATTCTTGGGAGGTGTCTGGACATTCAGGGGGCGTTTTGTGGGCTAGAAAGAAACTTGTAATTGGCTGGCATGGGCGCCTGAATGGACAGCTCCATGACCAACGCCCATGCTGTGCAAAAGCAGCTCTCGTTGGCACAGTGTGGGCGGTCAATGATGCGCTTAACTGCTGTCAGGACTGTTTCCTGCCCGTCAACAAACATGCGTGGTTTCAGTTGTTCGTCGGGGCATCACTCTCGTGCAACAGAAAATCGAATGGCCACAGCACCTCGCCGCCCATCCCACCGCGTCGCTCCTCCGATCACGGAGCGCTTGGAACGACATAAGAGTGTAGTTGCAGGTCAGTTCAGCTGTCTGAAATGAAACCTTCTTCTGATCGACCTGAGGGGGACACTTTTCTTCTTCTCGGGGAAACGGTACAAGGATTCTTGTGTTTTTCACCCATTGTAACCTTACCGGTTATCATGCTCTACGCGCTCGTTCCCATTATTTTTGTTATCAAATGATCAATAAATTAATCACGAAATTAACCACAGCCTAGCTACTGTCATCATAAACCTGTGCCTGTTTGATTATTCTAGCAAAAAACAGTGGACATGATCATTTATTTTTTTTTCCTTGAGGCGTCTCTGGTGACTTCATCGATCCCAAGGACGGGTATGTCAAAGATGTCCCGCGGAGATCTGGCCTCCCACCATTAAAAATTCTAATTTTTAGATCTTACCAAACTTGTAAGGTGTGCCACTAAATGAGTGGTCTATTAATTGGTGAGGACTCAAGGGAATAGATGGTAGGACGTCCTGTATAATATACAAATTATTGGTGCAACAAGGGTCAAAATGTGAATTATGGGCATAATTTGATCGACCAAGGAAGTCAAGCAGGCTATATAACCTAGCTACGGCAAGGCATATGCTATGTGTTATTACTCTTACAACGAGTCAATAGATTCAAAAAACATAAAGAACAGGAAACCTAGCTAGATAAACAAAAATGTTGTATAGCAAATGATCAATAATAGGCATTAGAGGTATCAGGATATTCAGCAAAACCGTCACATAGAACTTCAGTATTTCCCACGCCAATGCCCAAAAGATGTTGATCACGGTTTTGCAGCGGCACTCCAGAACCTTGCCTATTATAAATCCCAGCTAGAAGAATCCCTGCTAGCCTAGCAGACTTACAGTAACAACTAAGGTTTGAGAGCATAAGAAAAAGAAAAGAAGGATTCTTGCGTTGAGCGGAGAGCGCTTGGGGAAGTATCGTGCTACCTGGCGAATGGGGAGCACAAGACCTAGGTCGAAGAAGAGAGCCAAGAAGTTTGACGTGTTGTCGAGATTTAGAGACAAGCAGAATCAGGGATTTGGGATTGAGTCGGAGGGGGTTCGTTGCATTCGGTTTGCGGGCGGCCCAAGGACATGTGGACCACCACCTCGGCTCCGTGTGCAGTCCACACCTAATCTGGGGGACGTCATGCCATGATTGACCATGCTGAAACCTGTAACCTTGGATAGATGATGGATACCAAGTTGCAGTGGATCATTGATCGAGCTTTTATTTAGCTGTGAATGCCAGTGAAAACCCCTAAGCTGCAGGTATAAGCAAAGGGTTTCGGGCTACGTAGTTATTAGTTAACATGTTAAGTGTACCATGTTTCTATCATGTGTTGTCTAGATCTTGTATTTAGTTGATATAGTCTGTTGAGGTGTCGAGGATATATACATTGTAATATCTGAACTTCACAAATGCAACGTTTAATTAGCATTGGTTGCCTGAACACTACCAGTGGCAATCTAAAGTACTCTCTCTTCACTAGGAACCCGGCCAGCAGGATGGAATCCACGGCCGTGGCGTCAGGCCCTCCCGGCAAGGTCAGGCTAAAGCAGGCTACCGACCTCGGGCTGTCATGGCGCGCGGCGGCGTCATCTCATCAATCGCCGCCGAGGCAACATGCCCGCGCGTACGTGTGCTTGATTGCTCGGTGGCCGGCGGTGAGGACTCAATGCAATGCAAACCACCATGACGACGACGCGTCCGCGATGCGAGGAATGAAGCCGCTACCGCCCGCAACGCGGTGGCTCGGCGAGGCGTTAGCACGTTAGACGAAGCAGAGGAGGTCCTCGTCCTCGTGGCGCCGCCGCACAACGCACCTCAGGGGTGGACGGTATTTCATTTACCGTCCACCCCTTGAGCCTCTGACCCCCGTCCGATCGGATCGGGGCGGCCCAGATTCGGAAGCAAAGCGTCAAGCGATATGACTCGGTCGTTTTCCTACCTGCCAATTGTGTCAGTGCTCCATCTTCGGTGCGGAAGACGTCCCAGCCGGCGGCGTCTGGAGCTGCCGTACTGTTGTCGCCGAGGAAGTCGAGCAGCACTGGCCGCCGACAGATGCTCGGGGCCGAAGCCGAACGCGCGCAGCAGCTGCAGCTGGTGGCGAGCTCGAGCTGCTACCGGGGTGCGGGCGCGCGGCTCAAGGAATGCCATGTCGGTGTACTAGTTGCGATTCCACTGAACCCACGATGGTCGGCCGTGGAAGTAGTTTTGTGTCGTTTCTGTGAATTAGTTGTCAGTTTTGTGTCGTTTCTGTGAATTAGTTGTGAGACCACAATGCCAATTTGGCGAGGAAGCTCGGTGACGCACTGACGCCGACATCATGGAAGGAACGACACCCGCGTGTGCATCATGGCCCCGTGCATTGGTCAGGGAGTGCTGGTGACACTCGCTCGCGTCGTGGATACGGGGGAGCACCTCGATCGAGCAGCGAGGACGCGGCGGCGCCTCTGGCACGGTGGCTGGCGAGGCACGGAGCAGAAGCAGAGGCGGTGCGCATGGAGCCCCCGCCAAGGGGTTCAGGGGTGGACAGTATTTTATTTACTGTTCACCCTTTGGGTTCCTACAAACCGTCCAACCGGACACGTGGCACTGATTCGCAAGGGTAGGACCTCGACCCCGTCATTTTTTGCCGCCACGGCATGCATCGCGAGCATGGGGGAGCGGGGACGTCGCTGCCGGAGGGCGCCGGCCGGCCGGCAATCTCGATCGCCGCTGCGTCATTATTTCTAGCACGGCGCCGGAGCGTGCTTTAATTGCCTCAAGCACGACGGCACACGGCATGTGGCATGGCCTTCACCTCGTGTTGCTAATAACTTGCTATACTGCAAAGTTGGGTCACAGTAGAGTTTTGATTTCTGCATTATATTCGTTTACTGCGCCGTGCTAGAAATAATGACGCATTGCCTCAAGCACGACAGCACACGGCATGTGGCATGGGCCGGGCGACACCGTCGACCAGAGAGGCTCGAGCTTGTGATCGAGTTTGTAATCCTGATCGACTTCGATCTAGCTCGGTCTCTTTTCTGTCGTGCTTGGTCTTTGTGTGTTCCGAGTTTCTGAATCTGCACCTCGTGTTGCTAATAACTTTCTATACTGCAAATAGTTCGCTCACAGTAGAGTTTTGATTTCTGCATTCGTTTACTGCTCAGCGAGAGCAAGAAGCAAAGATGGCAGGTTCAAAGCTTTGGCCTAAATTTAATTCTTCCTATAGGTCTTACCGATTAAAAACACTGTTGCGCAAAATTTTAGCAAAAATAATTGAAACAACAAAAATTTCAACAGAGTTGTAACTTTTAAGGTGTGCTACGAATTGAGTGATCTATTAATTTGTCAGGACCGGAGGGAATAGATGGTAGGACGACGTACTGTATACCATACAAAATAAATGGTGCAAGGGCCAACATGGGAATTATAGGGCACAATTTGATCAACCAAGGAAGTCAGGCAGGCTATAAAACCAAAGCTATGACAAGGCGCATACGCTAACGTATGTGTTGTCACTCTTACAACGATTCAAGAGAGATGTGAACAAACATAGAGAACAGGAAACCTAGCTAGAGAAACAAAAATGTTGTATAGCAGCAAATGGTCTGTAATAGGCATGGAAGGTATCAGGATATTTAGCCAAACTCTGACATTATGTCTCAGTATTTCTCAAGCCAATGCCCAAAAGAGGCTGATCCTGCTTTTCCAGTCCCTTATGGGCAGCGGCACCGCGGCGACTATACGTCGCATACGCGACAAAAAATGCGTTGACGCCGCTGAAGAGCGGCGCGCGGGCCGCCTGTCTTCTCCCTGGTGCGCGGGCCGTCGGCATTCCTTCTCCCTGTGGGCTCGCGCGGACCTGCTCAGAAGACATCGGCCCAACTAGGCCGATTTTTTTGACGGGCCCATTGTGCAGTTAAATTGAACAAAACAAATGCAGGAAACAAGATTCGAACTCATGACCTCCATGTTGGGTGATTCAAGTGCTACCACTACGTTACACATGTTTGTGATTGTGTTGAACTACGCATAATTTTTTCCCCTTTTCCCTCTTTTTGTTTTTATTCTTAAGTATTTTCTTTGTTTTCATTTTCCCTTTTCTTCTCATTTTGTTTTATTTTTTCCCTATTCCCTTTCTTTATTCTCTTTTATTTGTTTATTTTCACCCTCTTATTATCTTTGCATTTTTTTTCTTCACTCATTATTTATCATTTTCAATTCACACTTTTTATTTATTTATTTTTGTTTTGTGAGTTTATATAATTTTCAGGTGTAGATATTTTAAAATAATCTTATAATTTGATGTTTATATTACACTATTGTATGTTACATGACCAATTTTGCTTAGCCTCTGTGAATATTTGCCACGGTATATATTTGTTCCATCTCTACGAATATTTGTTCGACTTCTGCGAATATTTGTTCCCCTCTGCGAGTATTTACCATCTTAGTGAATATTTGTTCTTTCTCTATAATTATTTGTTCTATGCATATATTTGTTTTCTTCTGTAAATTTATATAATTTGTTCAGTATGTATCGTTGTTTTGTTCTACAGGTCTATCACCACTGCCTCAGCTCCGTCTGCAGGCCACACCTAATCTTGGGGGCATCATGCCATGATTAACCATGCTGAACCCTGTAGCCTCGGATGGATGATGGATGCCAAGTTGTAGTGTATCATTGGTCGAGCTTTTAGCTGTGAATTCAAGTGAAAGCGCATAAGTACCTTCATATTCTGCAAGTATAAGCAAATATAATGATGTGTTAAGAAGAGTTTCGGTTACGTGTTATACTAGTTATTATTAGTTAACATGTACATTGTACCATAATGTTTGTATTATTAGCTGCCGGGGCGCGGCTCAAGGAATGCCATGTCGTTGTACTTGTTGCGATTCCACTGAACCCATGATAGCAGTGCAAGCATCTTTGCGCCGTTTCTGCAAATTAGTTGCGAGACCTTAGTGCCAATTTGGCGAGGAAGCCAATTTGCCCAAATTAGTGCAAGTATTTTGTGTCTTTTTCCATTGTAAAATGGTCGATAAATTAATCACAAAATTAACCACAAGCTAGCTACTCTCATCATCAACCTGAGCCTGTTTGATTATTCTAGGAAAGACAGTGCACTCAGATTTTTTAAAATTCTCCTTGAGGCGACTCTGCTCATCAATCCCAGGACCGCTTCGCCATATACGTCCCTCGGGTAGATGCTCATATATTATGTTTCACAAAAAAAGTGCAAATGCAATGTACTTTTTCATTCTTTCGTCTTTCCTATTTTCAGTAGAAATTCTCATTTTTTTGATATTATCAAACTTGTAAAGTGTGCCAGAAATCAGTGATCTATTAATTGGTGAGGACCCGAAGGAATAGATGGTAGGACAACATACTGTATACCATACGAAATTAATGGTGCAAGGGCCAAAATGTGAATTATGGGCACAATTTGATCAACCAGGAAAGGCAGGCAGGCTATAAAACCTAGCTACGACAAGGCATACTATGCCAACGTATGTGTTGTTACTCTTACAACGAGTCAATAGATGCAAGCAAACATAAAACAGGAAACCTAGCTAGAGAAACAAAAATGTTATACAGCAAAGGATCAGTAATAGGCATGGGAGGTATCATGATATTTAGCCAAACCGTGACACTAAGTTTGAGTACTTCTCATGCTAATGACCAAAAGAGGTTGATCCAGCTTTTCCAGTTCCATATGGGTAGCGGCACTACAGAAGTCTGACCACCGCCTCAGCTCGGCGTGCCGTTCACACATAATCTTGGGAGCCTCATGCCATGATTGATCATGCTGAACCTTGTTACCTCAGATAGATGAGGCATGGCAAGCAGCAGTGGATCATTGATAGCTTTTAGCTGTGAATTCCAGTGATAGCGCAGTGCCTTCATAATTTGCAGGTATAATTAAGCAAGTGTTTTTTTAAGATGTGCAAAGCATGTTTTTCATTAAGAGAAGAGAGTTTTACAGAGCACGACTTTAGAAGAACCTCTAAAGCGCGGGAAACAACAACAAGGGCGACTGCCCGAAAGAGAAACAAAGATGACGACAAGACGAAACAGAGAGGGGGGCACCACACCACCACTACCACAGGAGAACAACCTAAGACGACAGGTGCCCGCAAGGAGGAAAAAACCCTAAGAAGACACGCACATCACCACAAGCCACACAACCCGGGAGCCGCGGAGGCAACGAAGAGGTCTTGCAAGACGACGCCTTCAGGAAGGAAGCGACGACGACGCCGCCGTCGTCCGCCCACCCACGAATGGGCAGGCCAGGTCTTCACCTGGCAGACCAGCGGAACTTGGAGGCCGCAACAACGCCCCCATCAGGGTTAGTTACGAAGAAGCGCAACCGTTGTCCGCACTAGCAGAAGCTAGGCAAGGTTTTCGCCAAAGACCACCAAGTCCCAAACACACTGCCGACCACCGCAAGCGAGGAGAGCGACGAAATGGTGGAAAGCACAGCGAGACTCCAAGGGGATGGCAACGAAGCACAACCACAGGCGCCATCAAGGAGAGAGGGGGGAACTGCAGCTCAGAGCAGCCCCGACCAGCGACCAAGCCCAGGAGCAAAGACCAGCGAGAGGGGGGTGGAGGGAGGAGCGGCCACCACCAGAACCTTCAGCAGCACCAGCGAGGGCCCGTAACAACAACGACAGTGCCACGCCCAACGTCGAGACCCAGCGGGAGGCCCAACGCAAGGGACCGCGCACGCCAGCAGGGAGGGGGAGTCGCGGCCGCCGACGAGGGGGAGGGACAGCGGCCGCCGACTGGAGTGAGGGAGCCGCGGCCGCCGGTGCGGAGGAGGGACCGTGGCCGCAGGCAGGGGGAGAAAGCACCGGCCGCCAGCACGAAGGAGGGGCTGCGGCACGAGGCGGGGTAGCGGCTTGCGGGGGCGCCGTCGAGGAGTCGACGGGGGCCGACAGTGGCGTTGTCGAGACAGCCGGCGATGACGTTGCGAAGGGGGCTGGCGGAGATAGCTCCGGCAGGGGGAGCGATGAGGCAGAGCACCGGGGAGCCCGCGGTGCCGCCGACGGGGTGGAGGAGGTCGGGAGCCGCGGCCGCAGGGGCCGTGACCGCCGGCAGGAGTGAGGATCCGCGGTCAACGGCAAGGTAGAGCTCCGGGAAGTCGCCTGTCTGGGTGCCGCAGACGGGGACCGAAGAGGACGCGCAACAGACAAGGGAGCCTGCGGGGATGGAACCCTAGATCTAGAACCAAGGAGGCCCGAACCGTCGGCCGTCAGAGGGGAGGGGGTAGGGCGGAACCGCGCCCGCCACAGCCGCCAAGCCCGCCGGAGGGAGAGACGGCACCGAGCACAGCAGTAGGAGCCGCGAGAACGAGACCAGCAGGACGGCGCCCACGGTGGCCACCAGGAACCATCACGGAGCGCAACGCGGCGGACCTGGCCATGACCTCCCCGGGTGCCTTGAGGACGACGAGCGCCAGGGCGCCGCGGCCGTGGCCACCGCACCTGCCGCGGATCCTCGCTCCTGCCGGCGGTCGCGGCCCCTGCGGCCGCGGCTCCCGACCTCCTCCGCCCCGCCGGTGGTACCGCGGGCTCCCCGGTGCTCTGCCTCATCGCTCCCCCTGCCGGAGCGGTGCGGTGGCCACGGCCGCGCGCAGGAGCTCGGGTCGTGGAGTGGTGCGGTGGCCACGGTCGCGGCGCCCTGGTGCTCGTCATCCTCAAGGCGCCCGGGGAGGTCATGGCCAGGTCCGCCGCGTTGCGCACCGTGATGGTTCCTGGTGGCCACCGTGGGCGCCGTCCTGCTGGTCTCATTCCCGCGGCTCCTACTGCTGTGCTCGGCGCCGTCTCTCCCTCCGGCGGGCTTGGCGGCTGTGGCGGGCGCGGTTCCGCCCCGCCCCCCCCTCCGACGGCCGACGGTTCGGGCCTCCTTGGTTCTGGATCTAGGGTTCCATACCCGCAGGCTCCCTTGTCTGTTGCGCGTCCTCTTCGGTCCCCGTCTGCAGCGCCCGGACCAGGCGACTTCCCGGAGCTCTACCTTGCCGTTGACCGCGGATCCTCGCTCCTGCCGGCGGTCGCGGCCCCTGCGGCCGCGGCTCCCGACCTCCTCCGCCCCGCCGGCGGCACCGCGGGCTCCCCGGTGCTCTGCCTCATCGCTCCCCCTGCCGGAGCTATCTCCGCCAGCCCCCTTCGCAACGTCATCGCCGGCTGTCTCGACAACGCCACTGTCGGCCCCCGTCGACTCCTCGACGGCGCCCCCGCAAGCCGCTACCCTGCCTCGTGCCGCAGCCCCTCCTTCGTGCTGGCGGCCGGTGCTTTCTCCCCCCTGCCTGCGGCCACGGTCCCTCCTCCGCACCGGCGGCCGCGGCTCCCTCCCTCCAGTCGGCGGCCGCTGTCCCTCCCCCTCGTCGGCTGCCGCGACTCCCCCTCCCTACCGGCGTGCGCGGTCCCTTGCGTTGGGCCTCCCGCCGGGTCTCGACGTTGGGCGTGGCACTGTCGTTGTTGTTGCGGGCCCTCGCTGGTGCTGCTGAAGGTTCTGGTGGTGGCCGCTCCTCCCTCCACCCCCCTCTCGCCGGTCTTTGCTCCTGGACTTGGTCGCTGGTCGGGGCTGCTCCGAGCTGCAGTTCCCCCTCTCTCCTTGACGGTGCCTGCGGTTGTGCTTCGTTGCCATCCGTGCTAAGAAAAGTTTTGGCTATGTATACGTGTTATACTGATTATTAGTTAACATGCTGTACATTGTACCATGTTTCTATCATGTGCTGTCTATAGCTCGTTGTACTAGTTGATAATCTGTTGAGGTGTCGAGGATACATTGCAATCTCCCTAGTTGGAGTACTCTAGGCTTATTGTCAGCCAAGGGAGGCTTATTGCCAATCTCGTAACTTCACAAATGCAACGTTTAATTTGGTTGCCAGAACACCAGTGGCAATCTAGGACGACTATAGTCCAATTGTACGTTAAGAAAGATTAATCATTTCATTTCACTGAAGTTCAAACCCCAAGGAGAGGCAGAAGTATTCAAGTATCAATGTAGCCTCTCTTCGCTTAGGGAACACTGCACGGCCACGGGCCAGCAGGATGGATTCCACGGCCGTGGCGTCGGCGAGGTCAGGCTAAAGCAGGCTACCGTCCTCGGGACTTCGTGGCGCGCCGCGGCGTCATCTCATCAGTGGCCGGTGAGGCAACATGCCCGCGCGTCTGCGTGCTTGCTTGCTCGATCGGTGGCCGGCGGGGACCAGTGCAATGCAAACCACCGCGATGGCACGTCCGCGAGTGGTAGGTAGGTAGGTAGGACCAATGCAACGCGGCGGCTCAGCGTGGCATCGCACGAAGCAGAGGAGGCCCTCGTCCTCCACGGCGGCACGGCGCCGCCGCGCGTCCACCCCTTGGGCCCCTGACCGCCGTCCGATCGGATCGGTGCGGCCCAGATTCTGAAGAAAAGATATGACTTGGACGTTTTCCTGCCTTGGCACAGCTCCTCGTGGCGCCGGCGCCGGCAGCCTCGCCGCCCGCGGCGCCGCTCCATCGGTTCTGACGAGCTCCCAGCCAGCAGCGTCTGGAGCTACCGTGTCGTTGTCTCCGAGGAAGTCGAGCAGCGCCGGCCGCCGACGGATGCTTGGGGCCGACGCGCGCAGGTGGTGCCGGTGGCGAGCTCGAGCTGCCCGGTCGCGGCTCAAGGCTTACGGCTGTGGAAGCAGCTTTGTGCCATTCCTGTGAGTTGGTTGCGACACCGCATAGTGTAATGACAATTTGTTGAGGAAGCTCGGTAGCTCGGTGACGCCGGTACCATGGAAGGAAGGACACCCGCGTGTGCATCATGGCCCCGCGCAGATCAGGGAGGGAGTGCTGGTGACACTCGAGTCGTGGAGACGGTGGGTGGAGCAGCGACGGGGACGCGGCGGCGCTCGGGCACGGTGCCTGCGGGCGAGCGAGGCACGGAGCAGAAGCAGAGGCGGCGCGTGATGCCACCGGATTTAGGAACACAGGGCCTTGTCCCTGACGGCCTTGTCGCGATGCCTGCTTGGTCTACTATGTGTTCTGAGTTTCTGAAGAACCTGCATCTCGTGTTGCTAACTTGCTATACTGCAAAGTTCGCTCACAGTAGAGTTTTGATTTCTGCATTCGTTTACTGCTCAGCGAGAAGTAAAAAATGGCAGGGTCGAACGGCGGCCAAAGCTTTCGGCAGATCGTGCTGGTCATAAGTTAAGACGCGACTGAAACCTGCATTTTCCCCTTTGCCCAATTTTTACTGCTGCACGCCGTGCAGATTTTTTTTTAGAAATTGGATATTTAAATCCGGCCTCTACATCCGAAGATGTACACAGCCCAATATTACAGAGTTTAAAGAAACCGTCCACAAAAGGGTGAAAAAGCAGTAACGGGCAACAAGCCCTGACTAAGGTAAACGATAAAAATTGTTCCATCCTCTATTAGCAATTTGAAGAGCAACGACTTCTAAATTTCTGCTCATGGCGATTAGGGTATCCTTAGCCTGCTCCTTATGCTGCAGCTGGGCCCAAAAGCGTAGCCAGTAAGCTCCCCTGAAAATAACCTGCAAAAGCGAATTAAACTTCACCTTTTTAAAAATAATATCGTTCCGGCATTTCCAAATAGCCCAGCAAATGGCAGCGACACCAACCCAGATAAGGGACTTATAGAATTTATGTTGATTATTAAGCCACGTACCAAACATATGGCTAATAGATCTAGGCTGGGACAAATTAGTAGCATAGAAAATAATCCTCCAAATCATTTTTGCGGAAGGGCAATCTAAAAACAGGTGCTGAATGGTCTCATTAGAATTACAGCAGACACATTGCTGGCTCCCTTTCCAATTTTTCTTAGCAAGGTTATCTTTTGTCAAAACGACACCCTTCTGAAGAAACCAAAGGAAAATTTTGATCTTTAGAGGAATTTTCCACTTCCAGATCTTCCTATGCTGAAAAGGTGGATGAGTATCTATGTCATGTAGATACAGTGACCGAACAGTGAAAACACCACTTTTTGTCAGCCTCCATTTAAAATAGTCTTTATCATCCACCAGAACAACATTAGAGACCCGAGCTACTAGGTGAAGCCAAAGGATCAGGTTGTTACCCACCAAAGACCGCCTGAAAGAAATGTTAAGGGGCCTAGAGGACAAAACCTTAGAAACTGTGACATGCTTATCCCGCGCAATATGGTATAAGGATGGGTATGTATCCTTGAGCGGCTTATCACCTATCCACGTATCATCCCAAAATCTCGTGTTGGTTTCATCTTTAATAACAAAAGAACCGTTAGACAAGACCTCATCTTTAATACGCATGAGTCCTCTCCAAAAGTGAGAGTCATTGGGTTTTGATGATACTTGCGTGAGGGTTTTGGTTCTCAAATACTTGTTCCTTAGCAAAGATTGCCAGGTCCCTTCAGTGTTCAAAAGGTTCACTAATCACTTAGCCAACAGGCATTTGTTTTGTAGCTGTAAGTTCAAAATCCTAAGGCCACCCTGATCTTTGGGGCGACACAAGATGTCCCATTTGGCAAGCCTATACTTATGTTTAATAGCAGAGCCTTGCCAAAAAAATCTGGATCTAAAATGATCTAGGTTTTTAAGAACTCCCTTAGGAACTTTAAAGAAGGACATCATGAACATGGGTAGGCTACTTAACACTGAATTCAGCAGAACCAACCTCCCCCCATAGGATAGATATTTTGCTTTCCAACACGAGAGCTTTTGCTGAAAGCGTTCTTCGACTTTACTCCATTCGGAATTTAGGAGTTGTCTATGGTGCATCGGAATACCTAAATATCTGAAAGGGTAATCTCCCGAATTACAACCAAAGAGAGAAGTATATGAAGCTTCCATCTCTCTGGCCGCACCATAACAGAAGACTTCACTCTTGTGGAAGTTAATCTTCAGTCCCGAAAGCTGCTCAAAAGCACATAAAAGGAGCTTAAGATTTTTAGCTTTCTCAAGGTCATGGTCTAGAAAGATTATGGTGTCGTCTGCGTATTGTAAGATAGACAAACCATTATCAACTAGATGGGGAATCACCCCTCTAATCTGCCCATCTGTTTTGGCTCTATTAATGAGCAGGGCTAGCATGTCTGCGACGATGTTAAATAAGATAGGAGACATAGGATCCCCTTGTCTGAGCCCCCGTTTCGTTTGGAAGTATGGTCCAATGTCATCATTAACTTTGATTCCCACACTCCCTCCCGAAACCATGTTTCGGATCCATCTACACCATTTAGGTGAGAAACCTTTCATGCGTAAAGTCTGCTGGAGAAATGACCACTTAACCTTATCATAGGCCTTTTCAAAGTCAATCTTAAAAATAACTCCATTAGATTTTTTGGTATGAAGCTCATGAATGGTCTCGTGTAGAATAACAACACCTTCCATGATATTCCTACCAGGCATGAAGGCAGATTGTGTTGGGCTCACCACCGTCCTTGCTACTTTATTCAGCCTGTTAGTTCCAACTTTAGTAAAAATCTTGAAACTAACGTTGAGGACACAAATCGGTCTATATTGCTGAATCTTAGTGGCATTCTCAATTTTTGGAATTAAAGTAATTATCCCAAAGTTGAGGCTAAAAAGGTCAAGACTGTCCTTATGGAAATCATGGAACATAGCCATAAGGTCATCTTTAATCACCCCCCAGAACACCTGATAGAATTCAGCTGGGAAGCCATCTGGTCCAGGAGACTTGTTATGCTCCATTTGGAAAACCGCCTCTCTCACCTCATTTTCAGTGAAATCCGCAATGAGGATCTCATTTTCCTCATCGGACACTTGTGGAATATCATGAATCTGATCCTCCATCAAGGTGATATCCGTCTGCTCTGGGAACCCGAACAGATTTTTGTAATAATTCGTGATGTGGCATTTAAGACGGTCAGAACTAACAGCAACACCATTGTCATCCTCGAGCCTATAAATAAGCTGCTTACGGTGTTTGCCATTGGCAACAAGGTGAAAGAACCTTGTATTAGCGTCCCCTTCCAAGAGGGTTTTGACCTTAGCTCTTTCATACCACTTAATCTCTTCCTCCCTCAAAAGCGAAACGAGCCGCTCTTTAAGATAGTGCTTTAAATCGATTTCATGATCAGAAAGCCTATCAATTTCAGCTTTTTTATCAAGATCCTGCAGTAGGGCCAAAAGAGTAGTTTTCTCCTTTTTATAGGAGCCGACCAAATTTGACGCCCAGCCTCTAAGATGCTGCCTAAGTCTACGGATCTTGGACTGCCACCTCTGTAGGGGGGAAGATCCAGAGTTTTCTGATCGCCAAATATTTGCAACCATGTCGTGAAAACCCTCCTTTAGGAGCCATCCCCTCTCAAATCGAAAGGGTCTGGATCCGGACTGGTGAGTGGAAGCACCTGTGGACAGAACTAGTGGAGTATGATCTGAAATGTTCCGGTCTCTAGCTTCGACCTTGGCCAGGGGGAAATATAACTCCCACTCCGTACTAGCTAAAACTCTATCCAACTTCTCATAAGTCGGATTATCCCCCGCACCCGCCCAAGTAAACTGGCGACCTGTCATGACAATTTCCCTAAGATCAAGGGACTCAATGACAGCATTAAAAAGGGAGGGCCATTTAGTATCAAAAACTCCACAGCTTTTGTCCTCAGGTTTTCGCATAATATTAAAATCCCCGCCAACAAGAAAAGGAAGGTTCTCCTTAGAGCAGGTATTAGCGAGTTCAGCAAGAAACACGGCCTTGTTTTGTGATTGTGCCGGTCCATAAATAGAATAAAGGACAAACTTGAAGTCAGTTGACTTGTATCTAAGGGTGAATTTAACATAAAAATCCCCCTCATCGATAGCACCAATATCAAACACACTAAGATCGACCCCCAGCAAGATCCCACCCGATCTGCCATGGGGAGCCATAGCGTGCCAAAGAAAATCACGTCCAGCACATAAATTTTTGAGGACATGATCAGGAAAGGACTCACGACCAGTTTCGGAGAGAGCAATAAAATTAATCTGCTCTTCTCTAACTAGTTCAGCCAAAAATCTGTGTTTAGCCAAGTCAGCAAGACCTCTGCTATTCCAGAATACCCCTTTCATTTTATAATAATCTTTGAAGGGGTTTTTGGCTTCTTGGGAAGATTGCCAGTTTTTTGTGTCTTGGCTTTATTAAATTTTTTCTTTCAACTGACAGGAGAGAGATCTAGAATATGATCACTCTCTGCATCAAACAAGCTCTCGTTTAGGAAACCACCAGCGTGGTTGAGAGCTTCCTGCAGTCTTTCTCCCCTTTCATCATCACTTAATAGATCATTAGCGTTAACATTATTATTTTTGTTAGCGCAGACAACCAATCTATCTACCTCTAAGTTCTTAAGACGAGTGACACCCGAGGTATTTGTGTTGATGGCTAGCCTACCAAGGTTTGAAATAATGCGCGAATCTGAAAAGGTATAAAAAGAATTACCTTCGAGGTTCTTTTTCTTCGCCAGGCGCTCCGCCTTGAGTAGGGTATGCTCGTCAGCCCTACCCGCGTTCCTGCTGCTCCGACGTAGTGTACTGGGGGCATCGTTCCCAGTCGTAGGTGCAGGTGCCACCAATCGCCGCGGAGCAGCGCTGGTGACCCGGTCGGCCACGTCCCCAACTGGGGTTGCGGCCCCCTCGGAAGTGGCCACTGCGGTGACCCCCTTAGTAGGGATCCTGCTGCTCCGGGATGAGTCCTCCTCCGGTGAAGGAAGCGCGGGTGCCATCACCCGCAGCGGCGCTGCGCAGGTGATCAGCTCCGCAGCGGTGTCCTCTGCCTCGACTGCGGCCACCACCTCAGTAGCATCGGAGAGGGAGGTGTCCCCCCCAGTCGTCGGAGGCAGCCCGTCCAAAGCGGCTGCAGCCACCACTGTGACCTCAGTGGTAGTGGAGTGGGAAGCATCCCCCCCTGCCGTGGGGAGAGTCGGCCCGTCCGAAGTGGTCGAGTCCGCATCTTCGGACCCTCCGTCGTTGGCAAAGGGAGGGGCAGCCCCCAGCGGAGACCCTGTCCCTCCTGATAGAATAGGGATGGGCATGCCTCCATTCTCCCCCTCAGTGGGGAGTGCCGTAGACGCCGGGTAGAAAAGTGTCGGTGTTCCCCCGGCCGAAGAAAGGTGAGTCACACCAGCCTGCTCAAACACACTAGAGATAAAAGGGTGAGGGTTAACAGGGGGAGTCACCAAAGCATTGTACATCCTCCGCTCTTCATCAGTCAACGGGTTGTAGGCTTTCCACCCCACAAGATCCTTCTCCAGCATGACCTTAATGCTAATCTCATCCAACAGCTGCTCGCAAGCCACATCAAGTGCCTCTTGGATCAAAGAAGCCTGCCTGTGAGATTTCCCGCTCTGGGGTGCCGAGGACTGGGGGTTTGCAAACGAAGCCTCCTTATGACCACCCTGTGGGTTCCGAGCGGGGTTAGCATCCCTCATGTTTCGGTCCCCTTCCGCATCATTACCCTTATCATCATCTGTGAGCAGGTCCTCATCATCATCCTGACCTGCAGCTGTCGATACCTCCTCATCGGGCTTGAAGTAAAGGCGGTACATGCATCCCTTCACACAAACATCAGCAAATTTTGGGTACAGAGGAAGGTAAAGTTCAGAGGTTCCTCTGTACAATGGGTACTCTTTGTCTGGAGGATTGCTTGCTTGTGCTAGTGTCGGTCAGGATTCACTTGCTCTCGGGAAGGAAATCCATGCCACGGTTCTCAAGATAACCTTGCATGGTCCGGTCAACCCGGTTGTTGAGAATGGGGTTCTTGATATGTACTCGAGGCGTGGGAGCATCGAGTATGCTTGTGAAGTGTTCAGTGTGGGTGATGCAGGTGAGGAACATAGTTGCCTGGAACTCGATGATGGCAGCTTTTCTTGGGAGTGGGCAGGCAGAGGAGGCGCTAAGGTTGTTTTTTCCATGGTTTCTTCGAGCGTTGGTGTGGATGGCTTCTCATTTTCCATAGTTGTGGATGCGTGTGGGGAGCTGGCATTGTTGAAGCAGGAGATGCAAGTGCATGCACAAGTTGTTGGTTGCAGATTCGAGGTAGAAGTCGTTGTGAGGAACTCTTTACTAGATATGTATACCAAGTGTGGGTGTATCGATTCAGTAGAGGTTGTCTTCAAGGTGGCATCGTCACATGATGCTGTTCTTTGGACTGCAATGATCTCAGCTTATGGAAAATTTGGTCGGGCACAGGAGGCAGTCAGCTTGTTTGATAGGATGTCACAATTGGGCATAAAGCAGGATGGCATAGCATATCTTGCAGTTTTGTCAGCTTGTAGCCATGGTGGACTGGTCAGAGAGGGTTGGCAATACTTCAGTTTGATGTCTGATGGTCAAAAATCTCAGCTAAGATGCATCTTGAGCACTACGGACGCATGGCAGATCTCCTATGCAGGAGAGGTTACCTAGAAGAAGCTCTTGAATTCATTGAGAATATGCCATTTGACTCTAGCATTGCTGCTTGGAGTGTATTACTTAACTCATCTCGAATACATAGGAATGCTAAGTTGAGTCCACTTGCAGCATCCCGTTTGCTCAAGCTTGATCCTGAGAACCACAACAACTGGGTTGCTCTATCAAGTGTGCATGCATCAGAGAATGATCGGCATGAGATCTGGACTATCAGGGAGAGCATGAGCAGAGAAAGTGTGAAGAAAGATTCTGTGTGTAGCTAGGTTGAATTGTATGATGGTGTTCATATTTTTCTAATGACTGACCAGTCTCATCCTAAATTATTTGAAATACTAAAGACTTTTGATTCTTTGGAGGATATATTGGTGATGTCTTTTCAAGGAACATAAATCAGATGTAGTTTTGATCCCACCATGCAGTGTGAAGGTTGTAGATGATAATCAAGAAAATTAGCTTGGTTAGGTTGTTGCTCCCAACTATGAATATGATGAATGGTTGTTGTGGATCTGCTGTTGGTATAGAAATGGAAGGCAGATTATTGAAAATCGTGGTACCTTTTATATTCAGAAAGCATATATTTCTTTCGTATGCAAAATATGCAAAGGTATGATATGGCTGTTTCTCTTGGTCAAACATTCAAAATTTCCTTGCTCCTCAGAACACTACTAAATCACCTTTGTTTTCCTGGTGGTTCAGATTATGTTGCCTATATATGTGCAAGAATTTTCTCTATCAAGTTTGTTAACAATCAATATGACTAACGATATGTTTAACTTTCCGATCATATGGAGTACCTTCTGGGTCGCAATTTACAAGGATAACTATGAGTCTACGACCCAATCACCCAAGTGAGTTCCTTTGATGATCGACAGAATAGATGAAGCTTTTATGTAGTCTATTGTCTGTCCTGGCCTGTAAATGTCACCATATGTAATGCAGTTGTAGTAGTCAAGTCAGATGCAATGCAGGCAGATGTTGGGCTCAGCTGCTCAGCCTCTGCTAGGAGTACAATGCAGGCAGATGCAATGCATCAATTGACTAATCATCTCTCTGTTTTTGTGGTTGAAGACTTGAAGTCTCAAGGAACAACATTGCATTGAGACGTCAAATCCTAGAAGAATCATGGTACATCCGTTTTCAGATAGAACCCATTCTATGGCATTAAGTTTTACTCTCCCAATCTTTTTACTGTGTTAATTTCTATCTGGTGGATAGAAAAAGACCTTTTGTGTAAGTAAGTGATAGAGATGTACTGCATTCCAAATTGTAGGCCGTTTTGACATTTTTTGTGCTCATAGATTTTGCTCATAGCAAAAACTATGAATCTAAAAATGCTAAAAAACCTTACAATTTGTGACGGGAGTAGTACTACATTAGAGTGAGCTAAAACCATAAAAAACAGTCCATAACTCCATATATGCCTTGTGTGTGTTCCACTCCATAGCCTTCATTTGTATTTTCAGTCCAGAGAGGTCACCAACAAGTTAGTCCTCTGACTCTCCTTTTTTTTAATATCGCAAGCGATGAGAGTGTGGGAGGTGCTTGGATTTGAACATGGAGCCTCAAACGCAAAGACTGTGCTGATGTTCTTGGCTATGGATCGTGCTACCTATGATCTTTCCCAGGGGACCATGCATCAAGGAAGTGGTATCTCGTAGGCAAAGTGCTACTTATGATATGCATAGTCTCGCGGAGCATTTGACTCCCCCATGTAAGCCGACCGGTTTATTTGGTTCAATTAGTGACTACCGTACCAGAGGCCTGGATGACCAAGATGTTGAAAAGCCATTTTTGTTTCGTTGAAGAAATCATGTAGCTCAAGTTTCATGCCTGCATGTTCACTCAATGTTCTGATTTAATATTACCTCTGCTCATCTTTGGTTCTTCAGTCCATATTACAAACTTGATGAAGAAATAGAATGCCTTAGCGGCTGTTTACAATTTCCATTCAGTTAGTACGTATTACACAGTTAGTGTTCTTGGCAACTGTCTTTGGAGCATTTTTTTCTTATGTCAGGTAAATTGATCAAACGGCAAAATAAATTGGGTTGTTTTTTACATTCCTTGGGAGGTAACGAGAGGTACCGCAAAATTATCTGTAGCGAGTTACAAAATTGTCTCGAAGGAGCTAAGATTAAAAGAAGAAACTCCGACAGAATCCTCTAGGAAGACATAATTGACTAATTTTTCCAAGTTGTATGTTGTTGAACCGTTTGAAATCCTACTTTGTACCCAGGCTATCGTCATAATTAACCCTGACTCCGTTCAACGTTTCTAGCATTTGCACTGTGCATCGCCATCTTTTCTATTACCTTTTTCCTTCTAATAACTTTCCTTCTAGAAGACGGTGTGGTATCTCCTTTTGAGAGGGTGCGAAGTCAATGATGCAAGGGGCCGAAGTATGAATATATTCTGGTAGCCATGGTTTGAATAAGCCAGTTCATCAGCTAAGGCAGGCTACAAAACCTCTACTATCCGGCAATAGCATGCATGACAAAATCTGTCTTGCTCCTACGATGAATCAAGATATCCAAATATTAGAAAAGAAAAAGGGATACTACATTGGTAAAATGCGCTACAATGCATGATACATTGGCATGAGAGGCATAAGGATACTGAGCCGGTCCAGATGGATAGACTCTTCGGTATTTCTGAGACCTATGTGTGGCACGTACCCAATACCAGTCCAATCGTGTTGTCCCAGTCCCATGGACAACGGCTCTTTGCTTCTTCGTCAGCGTCGCACCCAAGCAGGGTGTCCCACTGCCACGCATTGTGCAGCCAGGGTGAATCCCCCATGCTGGAAGGTCCACGCGAAGGTCCAATCCATCGCTTCTTCGATCGAGTCGTGCAAAGCTCAAATGCATCATTGATCATGGTCTAGAATAGGTGAAGCACCTCAACTGTGCTTACGTTACGTTTCTCTCCATGATCGGTCTCTTTTTACCGGGAATGGTACATGGTGAGTGAGGGGGATGCATACATGAAAGTGGGCATAGGAGATAGAAACATGGTGGAGGGTATATTGCTAGTATAGATTACAAGTAAACACACCAACCAATTGAGGATGAAGAACTTGCACAAATGCGAGTGGTTATTAATTAATCGTCTCCTGGTAATTGAAATAAAAAATGTGTATTTAAGTTCCACAAAAGAAACATCCAAATTGAACACAAAACTTTCTAAATGCCAATGACGGTTTATTTGTTTCTCTTGAATAGCACTTTGAGCAAGTAAAGCAGTTGGATACATAGTTATGAAAAACAATTTCTCAATAAAAAGTTTTTATTGCTTTTCAAAATAATTATATCGATTTTGTACTACAACCTTTAAAGACTCACCCCTTCCTTAAGAGAATAGTACCCCTAGCTATCTTAAATAGCTTTAAAAGCCCTAGATTTCAATTGTAGCAAAATAAACATAACAACATAATTGTACTAACATAATAAATGCCCAAAATAGTCCTAAATAACACAGTAATAAAAAATCTTAAGATCCATTTACAAATGTTTTTTCCCAATTATTTTTGATGGAGCTTATTCAAAGGATTGTTTTAGAAAACATATTTTATGTGTTTTGCTTAATTATAAAATGTTTGGAATAGAAGAACCAAAAATTCGAGTTGCAGACTAATTGAAAACATTTCACCCTAAAGTATCAATGCAAAATTGGAGTTCATACACTTCATGCCAGTGGGAATAACTTTTTAATTTTTGTTGCGTCAATTTTATGGATTAATTTACTATTTAATTATTTCATATCGTTGTGTATGCACAAAAAGGATATTAGTTGGATAGAGCAGTATGAGTAGTATTGTTCATATAGACTATGCCAGATCTAAGCTTGTTCAGACTTAAACAATGAGATTATTCGTTGGACAATACTATATATGTAAAATAAGACATGAGTCTGGTAATGTTGCCCATAATCATCTTATATATACTCCAGTAGAGATTTGGATCATAGGGACCTTCAATAACAGAGTAGAGATGCCAAGGGCAGAGCTTCTGGATGATAGTACATTCATTGTGAAGTAAATTGATCAAATATCAAGTTAATTGGTAGCTATAGAGGGTAGGTGAAACAAAATAGACTATCTTACAACCACGACCTGTATATACTACTTGTTGTGGCACCACTCCACGGTCCACTCCCTTCAATTGTATTTTCAATCCATAGATATTTAGGTTTGTTGTTGCTAACAAGGTAGTTATCTCTACCTTACCTTACACTGGGGGATGAGGGGTACCAGGATTTCAGCATGTGGTGACAAAGACTTGGGCGGTGCTCCTATTCCAGATCATACTGCAATTCTGGATGAGACTTAGGCGGTGCTTCTACTTCAGCTGATATTCAGTCCAAGCATATCTAGCCATCATTTTAGTTATCGACCTCGTCAATCTGCAGTCTCAAGTCTCAACTCATACGGTGGCGTGATGGGGGTGGGAGGTATCATGATTTCAACATGGAGATTCAAATTGGTACACACACCATTTAGTTGGGAATTCACGAATGCGGAGTAAAGCCATTCATGTATGATCTTGTTTCCAAGTGATGTTCTGCCAATTAGAATACCATAACTACCTCAGCAGGTGTTGCAACAACTTTTTTCTGTGACTGAATCGGTTCTGTAGCTGCCCGCAATGTAAAATTCCCTTTGTTTGGTTTTGATTAGAACAAGTTGCACCTAACCACATCTTGGAAAGTCAAGGAAAATACATTATCAGTAATTCAGTATCTTGTGTCATCTGCAGATGTTAGGTGTTCCGATGATCTCAGTTCGTGATCAGAAGGAAGGCTGGTCTAGATTGTTCACTGAACTTTGTTAGTTCTACTGTACATTTCAAGTTGGTTCAGTCTGCTTAGTAACTCTCGTGTAGAAAGTTGATCGATGGTAACATATATTTGGTGGACAGAATAACAACAGTTCATCACAAGACACACTTGAATGAGATAGTGCATTTTGTAACTACTGCATTATACGACAGATGTTTGGTGCGAGCCATCACTCCTCTTGACTCCTTTTAACATTTCGAAATTCGAATCTTATGTTCTGCATCTAGTGCCTATAAAGTGGCAAATGCTCTTGTCAGCATGTTAAAAACAAAGAGCATCAACACTAATGTCAAAGTTAAACCTTTCGGTTTTATCTTAGTAGCAGTGTAGCACTGCTGAATTTGTAGTCCCTAAAATTGTCTATGTGTCCATTTGATTAACCTTGAGCAACACAGCGCATGTGGGGAAAGGCTGGCACCTGTACTATTGGTGTGATGGGAACGTGTGGCATCAGGATCACAAATCTAGGACTATGAAGTTGAAACTTTGATTACATGAGCATCAGGTTGCATTGGAGGCACAGTTTGATCAGTTCTCTGACCTGGTTGATTATAAAGGGTTGGGGGCGGCGTGTGTCAACTGTCAGATCACTTCATCATGCAATGCAAGTAGTCACTCTATAATTTCAGTTCACTTTTCTTTGGGATCTCAGAGATGGTTTAACCGCGCACTCTCCACGGCGTGAGCTCAAGAGAAATTGGTTTAGAGCCTCCGCCCTCTCCAAAGTTTCTTGTTAACATACCCACTAGGCCACTATTATACCAAATAAGGTGGTTGTACACAGATTTTAAAAAAAAACACTTTGCATGACGGTGACTGACTTTTAAGGAATATAGCTAATGTGCAGAGGACTTTTAAATAATGACATGTTATCGATTAACTGGAGGGTATAGGTGAAGTAGAAAATCAGAAAATGATATTTTCATTAAAGGGAGTCATAGACATATCAGAGTGAAGTACAACCACAAGCTTATAAAATGACTTGTGTCCATATATATACCACTCTGCTAGTCCCTAGTCCTCTGTTTATATTTGCTCCAAGTAGGTTGGAGTACTACAAAAAAAATTGTAGGAGCATCTCGTTTTTTTCCAAGAGTGAGCAAAATTACCACCTGAATCAATGAATGGAGGTTGTTACTGTGGCATTCGGCCTGCCCCTTGAGAGACATTTGCAATGGCGGGCCACGTGACGATCCGCCCCTGGAAATGACCCTCATTTTCTGGGGTGGATCGTCCCGTAGCCCGTCCCTGCAAATGGCTCTCCAGAGCGGGGCACGGGGCGGGTCGCCCCTGGAAATGGGCGATAAAAGCACCACTATATTCAGTCCAAGCATGTGGTCATCATGTTAGTTCTCTACCTCAGCAACCCAACTGTCTCAACTCATACGGCCACGTCATGGGGGTGGGATGTATCACAATTTAAACATGAAATACTTAAAATTGAGACTTGCACCATTCAGTAGGGAATCCACGATTGTGTGCAAGAGGTCATGTGAAGCACTGCCTATTGGAATACCATAACCGCCTTAGGAGGTTGGGCAAAAACTTTTTCTCCGTGACTGGAACTGGTTCTACAATAATTGGCACTGTGTATCCTGGATCCTGGAGCCATTAGCATAGACTGATTGCCCCTACTTTGTTTGATTGGAAAAACCAACAAGGCAACAACTAACCTTACCATGTTTTGGAGAGTCCAGGAAAAGAAACTATCAGTATATTGTGCCGTCGGCAGATGTAAAAGTCTTAAGATGATCTCTGTTTCAGTACGTGATGAAATGGAAGGCTGGTATAGATTGACAGATTGTTCAATGTTCGCTGAACTTAATTTATTTAGTTCTACTGTACCTTTAAAGATGGTCAAATGTATATATGATTAGAGGTTCTCATAGAAAAGCTGATAAATGGTAATGTATAGTGGGTATTTTTTGACAGAGTAACAACAGACAAGGGAAATTATATTTTGCATGGATATGTATTGCTGTGAGTGTGGCAGGAAGACATAACTTAGTAAGTTTTGCATGGATAGGCATCCTGCAGAAGTCGAGTCAATTTTCTATAGTTTCAAGCTGAATTTTAATCTCGGCAAGATTGCAAGGATAGCAGCTGTTCTGCGGAAGGGGATGAAGTATGAACCGATATATTTACCTAGACATTTGTTGAACCGTTTTAAATCCCATTTTGTACCCAGATGATAGACAAATTATGAATCACCAAATTAACCGCATGCTATTGTCAGAAACCTGACTCTTTTTATTGTCATAAACCTGACCCAGATAGCTAGCATAGGCACTCCATATCACCGACTTTTTTTTATTTTTTTGTAAGGGGGGAGTGCAGATGCAATGTCCTTTCTCTATTGTTTTCCCTTTTTACAACTTTCACTCAAAAGGACAATGATTGTGGTAGATGTTAGAAAGTATACCGTACGAAGTACATGATGCAAGAGGGCCCAAGTATGAGTATTCTGACCATGGTCAAAAAGCCAGTTGGTAAGTCAAGGTAGGCTATAAAACCTCTGCCAGCATGCATGACAAGATATGTCTTGATCCTACGAAGAATTAAGAGACGCAAACATAAAACAAAAAGAGAAAATAAACAGACAAAAAAATGTGCTCCAACAATATACCTAGCTAGGCATCAGAGGCATTGGGATATTGAGGTTTCTTGAGATTTGGGTCTTTCTGAGACCAATGGGTGGCACCCAATACAAGTCCAACTGTGCTTTCCCAGTCCCATGGACATCAACTCTATTGCTTCCTGGTCCTTCTCGGCGGCACACCCAAGCAAGTTACCCAGTGCTTTGCGCGACCAGGCTGAATCATCCCCCACACTGTAAGATCCACGCCCAGCTCTGTCGCATCCTTGGTCGAGACACAAATGACATGAAGAATCCATGCAACGCTGATCGTGGTACAGAGTACGAAAATTCCCTGAACAGCTTGTATATGTTTCTTTGCATAAACAGTTCTTTAGCACCAGACATGTACATGGCAAGTGAAGAGGACGAAAGTGACATAGGAGGTAGTGGGATGCTAGAGGGAAGGATATCGTTTGTCTATCTTACAAGTTGGCACACCTAAGCAATTGAAATGAAGAAGTTGCACAAATGCGTGTGGTACTTAATTAATCGTCTTGCTTCTAGCAACTGAAATTAAAAAAATGTATTTTTAAGTTGCACCAAAGCAACAGCCAAAGTAAACACATAAGAAACGTTGTAAATGTCTCCGCCAAAACCAGGTCGTTGCGTGGAAAATTGTCATTCATATGCAATCGATGGAAAATTCCGACGTCAAGGTAGCAGTTAATTGCCACTGAGGTCACAGTTCCTTGACGTCTGACTACCCCCTCCCAGCTTGCAATTCCATCTTGCCCACTGTAGTATGTAATGAAACTTGAGAGCACCAGATTGCATCTTGTTGATTTCTGGTAAATTCAGAACACAAGATTATTTCTCGTCGGTCAAACACTCAGAAACATTGTCATTGATACAAAATATTTCTTAGTGATAGTTTTCCCAGTCAAGTTCGCTTGTTTTTCTGCAGACTTGCAGTTTGGACGAGCGTTGTGCTGCGCAACGACATGACGATGCCACTACTTGCATGGTGCGCCACGCAGCTCTCGTTGCCCTATGCTGCCGCCGCTCACCTCTCATACTTGAAACCTGCGGCTCAATTTGAAGATCCACACGACGACGTCGCACCCACCCAAGCAGGTTGCCTCAGTGCCATGAGCGGCCAGGGTGCGTGAATCCCGACCCCCGTGAAGATCCACACGAAGCTCCGTTGCATCTTCGATTGAGACAAAGAGGGCGCGAAAGATCCGTGTGCAAAAGCTCATATGCATCGCTGATCATGCTACTACGGGCTGTGACACACTGTTTCAAAGAGAAAGTAATAATAATAACAAACGTACGGAAATAAAATGTTGTGCTGGAAAATAAACAGCATAGGAACATTTGTATGGTTCCATGCATGTAGCATTTCCAGTTAATTACAGTTCAGATGTTGAGAAGGTACACTTGTGGCAAATCAATGGGGTTGTGTGAGAGAGACATACGTACTGACTATGGCTGGTATATACTCCCTCCGTTCGAAATTGTTGGTCGTTTGACTGATCGTCTTATTCAAAAAATTTAGAAATAAGAATATGTGATCGTGAATTTTTTGTGATTATTGTGAATCTGTGATTGAGAAAATGAGAAAAAAAAGTATGATTGAGAAAATAAGAAAATAAGAACATAAAAGAAAATGATAAAAGAAAAGGGAAAGAAAAAGAACTCAACCACACTCCCGACGTCAGTACCGAAGGTTGTTTACCAGTAGTGTATGTGCGTGGGGTGCTGACAATTATTTTCTAGTAATCGAACAAAGGTGCAAGTTATTTAGATATTGGCATTAACATGTAGTGAATTGGATGTCCAATATAGTTGAAATAGACATCTTATTGTTGGTACATGTAGCAAACATGGCCTCATATGCCATTTGCTCGAGTTTGATTTTGGTGATTCATGACAACATGATCAATAGGACTAACCATTTTGTTGAGCATGTCTTTGTAGATATTTCTAGGTCCCCCAAAGATACAAAAAATACCACATGCCAAAATGAGAAGATAGTATATATTTTGAGAGTCAAAAACCAAGAAAGAGAAGAGAAGAAAAGACACTGTCGGATGAACCAACGGTACCATAGAAGCAAGCGTCCGTGCAATGGCCGGAGGATTTGGTATGCTGTGTTGGAGACCAAGTCAAATGGGGACCGTCGGATGAACCGACGGTGAGATTTTTAGTTGCACCGGATGATTGACCAGAGAAGATGCAACTGTGTCAGAAGCGCCGGATGAACTGACGGACCATGGGAAGTAGCCGTCGGTCTATCCAATAGTTTGAAGATTCAAGACAGAGAGCAGCCAGTTGCAAGAGCTTCAGCACCGGATGAACCGACAGTGGAAGCGGCGGTTCATCCGACGACCATAAGATAGCTAACAGTAAGGTTTTGGTCGCGAAGTCTTCAACACCGGATGAACCGACGGTGCGTCGGTGTAAGCGCCGGATGATTTGCGTCAGCAGAGCTGCAACGGCTAAGTGACGTGGATGGGACACCGGATGAACCGATGGCCCTGAAATACTAGCATCGGTTCATCCGACGCTATACTTTTCAGTGGCCGTTAGCCAATGGCTCTTTGGACGCCTTGGGCTATTTATACCCCCTCCACTCACCCATTTGAGTGAGCTGGATGTTGAGGAAGACCAGTGGAGTGTGAGACACATAGAAGATCATATCCAAACCATCCAAGTGCTAAATTCCTCATCCATAGACTTGCACATGCTTTATGTGTGTGCTTAGTGCTAGGTTTAGTTTAGAGCTGAGTAAGTGCAAGGTGTGCCTACCTTGTGAGGTGATTCTTGAGTGGATCAAGTTGTACAAGGTGCGCCGGAAGCCTTGGAGCCCAAGGGCCTCTCCGGTAACCTTCTTCGACCCTCCGGCTTGGTGTGGAGCGGTGATGACACTTTGTGCAGGGGACGTGGAGACCACCTTCCCTTGGTGGAGAAGCTTCTTAGTGGAGGCGGCATCAAGGTGACCAAGGGAGCTTGTTGGCGAGTGCCTTTGTGGCGAGTCTTTGTGGTAAGTCAAGTGGTGCTCTTGGGAGAGACTTGGTGACCGGTAAGCAATACTCTTTTGTGAAGTGTTTCAACAACGTGGACTAGGGGTGGCTTAGTGCCTATCGATACCACGGGATAAATCGCGTGTCAAGAGTTTGCTTCCTCTCATCCTGTTTACGTTTCTGCATTACTTTCTTACAATCATTGCTTGCCTTTACCTTCCTAGAGTAGTATCTTGTTAGGATTGGCTGTAGGTTGCAAAACTTGTTTTGAGATGAGAGTTTCACACTAGAACAACCGTAGTTGTACATCTAGGTAGTATGTTCTAGTTTATGTTTTAAGCAAATAATGATAACCCTAGATTTAAGGTTTTAAGTTGCCTAACTCACCCCCTCCCCCTCTTAGGCTACGAGCATCCGATTCCTTACAATACATTAGTTGAAATCGATATTTCATCTCTTTATTGGTTTATTAGCTGAAATAAGGTGTGGAACAAAACCATTTGACTACCCACAAAAAGAAAAAACCATTTGAGAAGTGACAAAACACATTTTAGCGAGCACTGAGCTTTTGACTCAGCACGTATTTCCCAGGGACGGCACACGGTGAAGCCACGGATTGTCGTGTGCCCTAGCTTTGCCGTGCATTTTGTTTTCAACCCACGGCAAAAGGTCCGTTTGCCGTGCACTTGATATAATGCACATGGCAAAGGTTGGAGCACACGGTAAGGTCGGAGAACCAGTGTATACGAGTAGTATACCACAGCAAGAAGGTAAAAATAATGCATTGTGCAAAAGAGGCAGAAGACGATGACCCCGGCCGGCCATGGTTTAAACAAGGAACCAGGAAAGGCAGGCTATAAAACATATGCCAACGCTTAGAGGCAAATGTCTTTGCTGATCCTACAATGAATCAAGATATAGATGTATTAGAAAGAGAGATGCATATACAAGAGATATTGATATATGTTCTACTGCGAATCAGGAATAAGCTTGGGAGGTGTCTGGACATTCAAGAGGTGTTTTGTGGGCTAGAAAGAAACTAGTTCCTGGGGGGCATGGGCGCCTGGCTGGACAGCTCCATGAACCACACCAAGGCTATGCAAAAGCAGCTCTTGTTGGCACAGCCTGGACGATCTCTGTTGTGCCGCCTGAGTTCTCTCAGTCTGGGCACCGTTTCCTATCCGTGAACATACGCGCGTGATTTCAGTTTGTTCGCCGGGGCAATGCTCTCGTCCAACAGAAAATCAAATGGCCACAACACCTCGCCACCTATCGCAGTGCCCACCTATCCCACCACGGTAGTTCCTCCGATGGGAGAATTATTTGACGCTTGGAACAACAGAAGAGTACGGTTCCGGGTCATTTTAGTTGTCTGAAATGAAACCTTCTCCTGATCGACCCAAGGGTGTTACTTTTTTTTTTGAAGAAAACGGGAGGGGCCAGGCCCCTACTGGATATGTACTGAAAAGGCAGATAACAGTTCAGAGTACAGAGGAAAAAAAACTTACTTCAATTCTTCTTCTCGGAGGTAAGTGGTACAATCAAGTGGGGGGCATTACATAGTGGTGCAAAGGTTATTCTTGTGTTTTTTCCCATTGTGATCTTACCGGTCAGCACGCTCATTCACATTTTTTAATCAGATAATTAATATATTAATCACGAAATTAACCACAGCCTAGTGTCATCATAAACATGATCTTATTTGATTATTCTAGCAAAGACTGCAGTGCACATGATATTTCAAATTTTCCTTGAGGCATATCTCACTGGTGGAGAACGGACCTTTAATCCAGACCTTTTGCCCCGGTTCAACTTTGGAGCCGGGACAAAAAGCTTTGGGGCGACGTGGCCCAAAAAGACTCCGAACGACCCTTCCCCATTTGTCCCGGTTGGTGTTACCAACCGAGACAAATAGGGAGGTCTCCAACGGCTACTGCAGCTCAATTATTGGTCCCGGCAATTTGTCTCGGGCGGTGTCACCACCCGACGGTTGGTGACACCGCCCGGGACAAAAGTTTTCGTCCCTGATCGTGTTACGACCCGAGACAAAAGAGTCGACTTTTGTCTCGGGTGGTAAAACGAACCGGGACTAAAGACCGGCGCCTATAAGTCCCTGCCCTCCCCTTCTTTTTCCTCTGCCCGAGCCATTTGCCCATTTCACACCCGAGAGCTAGCTCAAGCTCTCCATATGGTGCCTCTCTCCTAGAGAGGTGCTGTCTAATTTTTTCGTCTTCAATTTATGAAGATTTCCCTCCTCCAAAGTGTTGCAAGGTTAGATTCTTTATTCTCTTTTTATTTGTTGTGTTTAAATTTTGATTTATGGTTTAGAAATGGAGAAAATAGCAATTTTAGTTTCTAGGTAGTAGTAGGAGCTAAGAGATGAGGTTTTTTAGATGTTTTAGATTTAGAAACAAGTAGTTATTTAGCTACTAACATTGTATTTTGTTTCACATATTTTTTAAGCATCCTCTAATTTTCTAGTATTTGATATAGAGAAAATTGATTTTTTACTTTTAGAAATAATGAGAGATGCATTTAAATTTACATTTAGAATTAATTTATTAGAAGTTAGTTTATTAAAAAAATGGTCATTAGCAAACGAAAATATACTACCTACCTATTTAATTCATTTTTTATTAAATATTTCTTGTTTTTATTTAGAATACATTTAGGCATTCTCTTTTTTTTTCTTTTTTCCATATACAGTCGGTTAGACGTTCTGTACCAGTAGCCTTACATCCTAACTAGCTACAGTCTTACATCACCGGCGAGCTGGGGCTGTACGTGGCTCGGTGATGTAGGGCTGTAGCTAGGTAGGAGATGCAGGGTTGTAGCTTGGCGATGTAGAGAACTGTAAGTGTGAGAGCGATGTGCGTGTATATGATGGTGAGGTGAGGTTGTACTTCCTAAATGATCATGATGATTAGAAAAGGTATAGTACAGACTTACGTCGCCTCCGGGCTCACTGCACCTGAACGAGCTCTTGCACTTATCTGTTTAGTTATTAAAAAATGAAAAAATAGGTCTTATATATTTTATTTTTATATAGAATAAATTTAAGTATTCTCTTATTTAAGCATTGTTTTATATATATTACAGAGTAGTCCAGAATAACTATGGTAAGTTATTCTGGTCGCGGTGGTCGCTGTGGAGGCGGTCGTGGAATCATTTTTGATGACCGGCCACCTTTGGCTCGTCATCCAGGCATACACTTCACCCATGGTGTGATTGACTTACCTACTGGTGATCGAAGTCAGGGACCTCTTTCCAACATAGTAATATTCTTTACTTGTATGAATTTGATGTTTACGTACTACACACGGATAATAATATTATTTTCATACAATGCAGGTTCTCAATCATTTGCAGTGGCTCGCACATGTTGTTGAAAATTTAGGTGGTACCCCTCTTGTTACACAATGCGCCATTATCGGTCCAAACAATTGCATACAATTAAAAATCTTGTTTGACATAGCCGTTCGAGGACAAAATCCCTCCTCGCTGTCTTCAGAACCCATCTAAATGGTATCAATTGTTGGGTGGGGTACCCCTGCACTGGTTAAGAGGACATATGAAAGGACCATCGTGCAGGTATGCTTACAACAACTAAACGCTAATGGGTACTTTGTGCCAGATTACTCTTATTTGCTAATAAAGTCACTCGAGAAAGGAGAAAGTGTGACCACGACCGCAGAGAGACTTTGTCGGCTGAATGAACATGACATGGTATGGAGCACCATTTAACTTATTTTAATCTTCTTATTCAGCATTTTTAATGCGTTATAATAACATTATTCTTAACTGTAGGATATGTTTGGTGAAACCTTTTACGGCAAAGAGCTTTCATGCAATTCTATGCAAGTCTAGAGTAAGTGATGGATGTTGTGGGATTTTCTTACACAGATTCAAATGTTATACAAACAAGAGATTGGAAGTATCAGGCTCATCTTTCATTTTTCAGGCCATATCAGTTTTCCTCGATACTGTTTGAAATTTATGGAAGTCCATGTGACCGTAATTGTTAAGCGATAGAGAGTGCACTGATCCATTCTCTAACATATTTCGATGAAGTTCTCGACTTCAAGATCGGAAACTTCAACTATATGGACTATCTAAAGAATAAGAATGCAGTATGAAATATGTGTCGTGCATTGATGTACCCCTCTATCTTTGTTAAGACCGTACCTTAAGTATTCATGTATGAACTTTTTATATTTGTAAGATCTTAATTAAGTATTGATGTATGAACTTTTTTATACTTTTTGTTAAGACCTTAAGTATTGATGTTAGGCCAGTGAGTAATTTTTTGGAAGCCTTAATATTAGGGTTCTCACCTCCAAAGTATTGATTAAGCCTTATTATTAGCCTTTATCATAAATTTTAGAGACCTTAATATTTATTAAACTAAAAAAACAACAGGGACATTGGGGGGCGACTCTTTAGTCTCGGTTGGTAAACCAACCCGGGACTAAAGGCCTGCCCTCCACGGCCGCAATGATTGGGGTCGGCCTTTAGTCCCGGGTGGTAAACCAACCCGAGACAAAAGGGAAGGGGGGCCGGCCTTCAGAGTCCTTTTGTCCTGAAAACCAACCGAGACAAAATGCTCCCTTGTGTCTCGGTTGGTTTTACCAACCGGGACAAAAGGCCGTCCCTATACATATTCGACAGCACGCACCCTTCTTCCCTGCTCGACCATTTTTCACCGAGAGCTCAAGCAAGCTCCTCTCCCATGGCGCCTCAAACCTAGGGAGGTGCTGCCCAAATTTTTTCTCATCAATTTGTGGAGTTTTCAAACCTCTAAGGTGTTGCAAAGGTATTATTCTTCATCCTCCATTCATTCATTTGTTGTGATTAAATTTCATTTTATGATTTAGAGAAGGAGAAAATAGAAATTATGATTTAAGAGCTAAGAGATAAGGTTTTTAGTATACTTTAGATTTAGTAATAAGTAGTTATCATTTGTTATGAGTATCTTCTTTCATTCATTTGTACTAAGATTTTTTTTGTTTTTTATATAAATTTTACTTTTAGCTAGCTATATTTAATATTAGATAAAATAGAATTTATTAATTTAATTATTAGAAAATGAGACCTAGGGATAGTGTATAGTTTTTATACTTAAATGTTATGCCATAATTAAGAAAATGAAGTGTTGTAGAATTAACATGGATATTTTTCACTTAATATGATGCAGATGAACCGACAATGGATGTACAACACCGACAGACGGTCAGCGGAGTACATTACCGGCATGCATGGTTTTCTCGAAGTGGCGAAAACAAACAAGAATGCGAGTGGATTCATGTGTTGTCCATGCTCCGATTGCAGAAACGAAACAGACTATCATGACCCGGGAACACTTCACCTGCACTTGTTGAAATACGGATTCATGCCGAACTATGTGGTTTGGACCAAGCACGGTGAAAGAGGGGTTGTGATGGTTGGATGTTCAACCTTCCTGGTTGGATGTGCATGAAGCGAAAGTTCATTATGATGCCGGTGCTCATCCAAGGTCCAAAACAGCCTGATAACGACATTGATGTGTATCTAAGACCATTGGTCGATTAACTATTACTGCTGTGGAAGAAGGAAGGTGTACGTGTGTGGGATGAGCATGAGCAACAGAGCTTCAACCTACGAGCATGATTGTTTGTTACCATCAACGATTGGCCTACTCTAGGTAACCTTTCAGGGCAGACAAATAAGGGATATTGGGCATGCAGCACTATTTACATAAAACACAAGGTATTCATCTCAAAAATTGTAAGAAGGTCGTGTATATGGGTCACCGTTGTTATCTTCCAACTAATCACCCCTTAAGGAAGAAAGGGATGCATTGGAAAGGGAAGGCTGATCATCGTACGAAGCCACCCCATTATAAAGGAGACACCGTATTTGAGATGGTAAAGGATCTAAGGGTAGTTTTTGGAAAGGGTACCGGTAGTGAACCTGTTCCAGCTAACGCCAACGGACGTGCACCAATGTGGAAGAAGAAATCTATATTTTGGGAGCTACCTTATTGGCACATCCTTGAGGTCCGACACGCAATTGACGTGATGCACTTTACGAAGAATATTTGCGTGAATGTGTTAGGTTTCATGAGTTGTTACGGTAACTCGAAGGATACATTGGAAGCACAACAGGACCTGAAAGATTTTCATAAGAATGAGAAAGTTTCGCAAGAGGATGATGATGAAAAGGATCCGGAAGAGGATGATGATGATGATTACTTAGGTCCTGCTAGTTACACTCTCACCAAGGAAGAGAAGGAAAGCATGTTTGATTGTCTTAACAGTTTGAAGGTTCCGTCTGGCTAATCGTCGAATTTAAAGGGGATCATAAATATGAAAGACAAGAAGTTCACAAATCTGAAGGCCCACGACTGCCACATGTTGATGACACAGTTGTTTCCAGTTGCGTTGAGGGGTGTTCTATCAGAGAATGTACGATTATTGGTCGTAAAGGTTTGTGCATTTCTCAATACAATTTCACAGAAGGCAATCGATCCAGTGAAGCTAGGAAAGCTACAGAATGATGCGGTTCAATGTCTTGTCGGCTTTGAGTTGGCATTTCCACCTTCCTTCCTCGATATTATGACGCACCTCCTGGTACATGTTGTCAAAGAAATTACTATTCTCGGTCCAGTATACCTTCACAACATGTGTCCTTTTGAGAGGTTCATGTCAATCCTCAAAAAATATGTTCTTAATCGTGCCCGTCCGGAAGGAAGCATTGCCAAGGGATATGGAACTGAGGAGGTCATTGAGTTTTGCGTTGATTTTGTCGACTCAATTGACTCAATTGGGCTTCCAGTATCACGACACGAGGGGAGGCTACAGGGAAAGGACACCATTAGAAGGAAATCAAGTTTGAGCAATAATACTGATTTGTTCATTAAAGCACACATAACTGTCCTGCAACAATCATCCATGGTGACTCCGTATAGGACGGAACACGAGCAGATTATTGCTTCTCAAAATCCAACCAAATCCGAACTCTGGATTACACGCCGTCACTTGGAAACATTTCCCTCATGGTTGAGTGAATAACTCATCGGTAACTCAATGATTCATCCACAACTAGCTTTGTTAGCCAGAGGACCTTGTAGCACAATTACAAAATGGCAAATTTACTTATAAATGATTACAATTTTTACACGACGGCACTGGCATGCATGGCCGACACTGTCCGCGCGGGAGACCTTGACGCCACCGGATTTAGGAACGGGCGCTGCGAGAACACAAGGCCTTTGTCCCTGATGGCTGATTCGCCGGCAGAGCACTGGGAACGCTCGTGTCGGTGCGCAGCGCAGATGTGTTCTCACTGGCAGCCTCTTGCGATGCCTGCTTGGTCCGTGTGTTTTGAATTTCTGATCGAGTTTCTGAACCTGCATCTCGTGTTGCTATCTTGCTATACTGCAAAGTTGGTTCACAGTAGAGTTTTGATTTCTGCATTCGTTTACTGCTCAGCGAGAAGTAAAAATGGCAGGGTTGAACGCGCCAAGCTTTCGGCAGAAGCTGTCCTCCTGCAGTCCTGCTGGTCATAAGATAAGACGCGGCTGAAACCTACATTTTCCTTCTGCCCCACTTTTGGCGCCGTTTAGTTCCCCAAAAGTGCCAAAAATTTTCGCATCGCAGACCGTGCCACCTCTCACAGAACACGCTTCCAAATGCAAAATTTTCACCACTTTTCCCAAAATTTCACCGAACTAAACGGTGCACGCTGTGCAGATACAGAGGAAGGTAATGTTCAGAGGTTCCTGTGCAGATACAGCTAACTTTCTGCACTTGTTACTGAATTTGAGGCTCCAAGTCTCAATGATGCAGTACTAGCTAGCCAGCCAAAACGTTGGATTGCTGAGAGGCTCATTGCTGAGAGGCTTCTGACCAGAGACTGGCTTGGCTCCAGTGCCGGTGCGTGTTTAATTAGTTTCATTTCGTTCCGTTTCTTGCTTTAAGTTCTCGCTTTCAGTTGTGTTGCACACTTGCACTGGCCTAGTTGTTCCCCGCGTCAGGGCATTTTGATTCCTGCTGTTCTTGAATCTTGATCATCATATACATCCTCCAGCCCTCCTCGAGAAGCATAGATGACTACTAAACCATGCGTGCAACATGAATAGACACTCTCATGTAACTTGATCGAACTGCGCCGTCCAGGTATCTGAATAGACACTCTCACTAATCAATATAGATTCTGCATCCTTGCAATCTATATTTAAAATGAAGCTTGTTAATTAATATTGTCACCAGCCCAACGATTCTTAATATTTTCCTATCAATTAAAATGAAAACAAATATATATTTAACTTCCACCTGACCTCGGCAAACCCCCAAATAAAGTACAAAATGTTTTCCGTAGTTTGTTTCTCGTTACAGTGACCATAAGCGAAAAGTAAAACAATTGGATATATATACACCTATAAGGCTATAACAAACGGTTGGACATGAAAAATTAAAAGTGGGCCAACTGTTTTATCTGTTGACAAACCAAGCATAACCGATTTAAAACACTTTTTCTAAATTTTAGTGAAAATAATAAAAAACACAAATTCAACAAACCTTTATTAGTATAAAAGGGTCATAATTAAATCACCCTAAATTTTTTTAAGAAACTAAACTTATCAATATGTTGAAAGATAGAAATATCACTTGGTTCCAAAGGCATTGATTTGCACTAGGGTCCTTTTGAAAAATTTATTTTGTTGCAATTTCCGATATTTTATAATCTTCATCGGTTTTTGTTTATATAGCTAAATTTATATTCCCTTTTCCTTTTTTTTTCTGATATCTTATTTTGGTTATTATATGGAAAAGAAATTATTCTAAAGTTTTACTGTGAACTTATGCAAAGAAATTGTATTTAAAACTTATGCAAAAGAACAAGTCTTTAAAGGCTTATACTACGAATAAATCGTTTTAAAATAGAAAGTTTACCAGTAAAACTAGTTCAAAAGTTCAAATAAGATCTTGTATCGGGAGGGACAATGGACCCCCAGAAACCGCGAGCCACCATTTCGCTCGCATGGACACTACCCGCGAGCCTCCGTGCCACCGTGTTCCCAGCTCCCCCGCCGGCAACCCCAGCTGCGCCGCCGTTCTCTACCCCTGTTCCGGTCAAGAACGTCTTCTCCTCACTCCTTGCCTGGTGGTCACTGACTTGGCGACATGTCGTGTTCGAGCGCGCCTCTGCCGAGCCCGAGCTCCGCATGGGACGCCACCTCCCTAGCCAGCATGCTCAAGGCCGCAGCGGTCCGACGCCCCACGTGGGTCCCCTCCATGCGGTGCTCTTCAAGCTTGGCTTGTCGGCCTCCGCCATCCTCGCCACCTCCTTGGCACACCCTGCACTCCGGTGTGGGCTCCCGCGATACGCGCAGGACCTGTTCGACGAAATGCCCGCGCCGGACGTGGTCTCCTGGACGTCCCTCATCACTGGCCACGCGCACCAGGGACTGCACCGCGAGTCCCTCTGCTGCTCCGGCACATGGTGGGATCTAGTGTTGAGCCCAATGGGTACTCTTTGTCTGGAGGATTGCTTGCTTGTGCTGGTGTCGGCCAGGATTCACTTGCTCTCGGGAAGGAAATTCAATGCCAGGGTTCTCAAGATGAGCTTGCATGATCCAGTTGACCCGGTTGTTGAGAATGGGGTTCTTGATATGTACTCGAGGTGTGGGAGCATCGATTATGTTTGTAAAGTGTTCAGTGTGATGCAGGTGAGGAACATAGTTGCCTGGAACTCGATGATGGCAGCTTTTCTTGGGAGTGGGCAGGCAGAGGAGGCGCTGAGGCTGTTTGTTTCCATGGTTTCTATTTGTGTTTGTGTGGATGGTTTCTCATTTTCCGTAGTTCTGGATGCGTGTGGGGAGCTGGCATTGTTGAAGCAGGGGATGCAAGTGCATGGACAAGTTGTTGGTGGTGGATTTGAGACCGATGTCGTTGTGAGGAACTCTTTACTGGATATGTATGCCAAGTGTGGGTGTGCGGATTCAGCAGATCTTGTCTTCAAAGTGGCATCGTCACAGGATGCTGTTCTTTGGACTGCAATGATCTCAGCTTATAGCAAATTTGGTCAGGTACAGGAGGCAGTCAGCTTGTTTGATAGGATGTCACATAAAGCAGGATGGCATAGCATATCTTGCAGTTTTGTCAGCTTGTAGCCATGGTGGACTGGTCAGAGAGGGTTGGTAATACTTCAATTTGATGTCTGATGGTCAAAGCTCATTTAAGATGCATCCTGAGCACTACAAATGCATGGCAGATCTCCTATGCAGGAAAGGTTACCTAGAAGAAGCTCTTGAAGTCACTGAGAATATGCCATTTGACTCTAGCATTGCTGCTTGGAGTGCATTACTTAACTGATCTCGAATACATGGGAATTCCAAGTTGAGTCAACTTGCAGCATCCCGTTTGCTCAAGCTTGATCCTGAGAACCACAACAACTGGGTTGCTCTATCAAGTGTGCATGCATCGGAGAATGATTGGCATCAGACCTGGGCTATCAGCGAGAGCATGAGCAGAGAGAGTGTGAAGAAAGAGCCTGGGTGTAGCTGGGTTGAATTGTATGACGGTGTTCATATTTTTCTAATGACTAACCAGTCTCATCGTGAATTAATTGAAATATTGAAAACTTTTGATTCTTTGGAGGATATATTGGTGATGCCTTTTCAAGGAACATAAATCAGATGTAGTTTTGATCCTACCATGCAGTGTGAAGGTTGTAGATGATTATGAAGGAAATTAGTTGTTGCTCCCAACTCTGAATATGATGAATGGTTGTTTTGGATCTGCTGTTGGTATAGAAATGGAAGGCAGATTATTGAAAATCATGATACCTTTTGGATTCAGAAAGCATATACATATATCTATGAAAAATATGTTAAGGTATGATATGGCTGCTTCTCTTAGTCAAACATCCAAATTTTCCTTGCTCCTCAGTTGATATACATACAACCCATAACAGATTATGACTTATGAGGCTCTTCTCATTCCTGCGCATGCTAGTTTTTCGTTTCCTACTGTATCTTTTGCCTCTTAAGTTGCCCATTCTATTGTTTCTCTGCGTTGACTTTGTTTCACTGCATTGACTTTATTCGTCTGTAAGGAAGTTACATTCACATCATATACCATCCAGCTATCTTCCTTTAATTTTTGCCTGAACTCTGTACACTTCTTGATTGAGGTCCTAAAGCGGAAGAAGACGACTATGTGTCATCGGATCTCACTTCCGCACGAATCTTAAGCGGAAGTTTTTTTAGAAAAACTTCGGGAACATGTATAAGAATTCCGCTGCTGGAGAGCTGGATGGCCCAAATAAACACCTTTCCAGGGTTCAGAAGCTTTAGGCGGCCCATTACGCAATTAGGCGGCCCAACAGGCTCAACTTTCTTGGCAGCCAGCACCGCGAGCAAACGGCAAAAGGCGCAACGGCCGGCCGCACGCAGCCGTGCTCCTTCCTCTCGCAGTTCCTCGGATTGGGATCCCGCAGTTCCTCTCGGTCGCTTCCGCTCCAAATTTCCCAAACCCCTGGCGAAGGGTCCAACCGGGCAAGGAAAACGGACAACCGGGCAAGCACCGCGGCGGGCGGCCTCCGCGGTGCGGGCTGTAACATCCCGTAAATTTGAATGCGAGAATTTCTAAAAATTTTAAAACTTTTTATTTAATTGATGTGTGCGACCAAACTTAAAACCCAATGCTAGCCTCTCACCTAAATTCTTTATGAATAAAACCCAAATATAAAAATCTAAATTCAAATTATGGTAAAAAATGTGATTTGGATTTTTTGGATTTTATTTAGATTAATTTGAGTGTGTTTTGAATTTGAATTAATTCAAATTCAAACCTAAAGTTTAAACCTAAATTCAAAACCTAAATTCAAAACCTTATCTAACTTGGGCCAGCTAACAACCCTAGAAGTCTACAGGAGCCCCTCTAACTTCCAGCCTGCACACACTCGACGCCCCTTTGCTTCGGCCCAGCCTAGCAACGCGGTCCATGCCGAACCGCGACGCACCCCGCCATCCTTGGCTCGCTGACGAGTGGGGCCGCGTCCTGGTCATCTTACTTCCCCGCCTGTTGACCTGGTGCCGCCGCACCAGTGCGTCGTGTTGCGGCTGCACGCGCACGCTCGACGGAGCAGCCGCGCCGCCGAGCTGGCACGCACGCCAAGGGCCCGCGCACACGCCTAGGAGGACCCCACGACGCCGCCCCTCTACTTCACTTCTTTGCCCTTGCTTTTGCCCGCGTGCCAAGCCAGCCTGCGTCCCGCGTAGCACCGCGCCTTCGCCGCCAAGGCAAGGAGGGGACAGCCGCACTCCGCACTGCCCCCTGGTCCCCTTGACCTCGCGCGCCTATACCTCTAACAGCCAAGCCTCAATTGGCTTCCGTCGCCACTTGGGGTTCTTCCCCCTTTCCTTTCCCCTGTTCTGCGCCGAGAGAGGAGAGGAGGAGAAGGGAGCCGAGGAGGAGAAGGAGGGAAGAGGCTGAGGCGGCCATCGCCACCAAGACCCGGAGCTGCCCGCGCTGAAGACCGAAGGACGCCGCCGTTCATGAGCAGCCACGCCGCGTTGGGACTCCGTCGCGGGAGAAAAAGCAGAGGAGCTGCCGCGCGGCGAACACCTCGGCCGCGCCGCCGTCTCCGTCGACTCGGCCACGGCTACACCGTCGCCTCGATGTGAGCCGTCGTTCCGCCACCTCTCTCACCCCCTCCTTGGTCTGCCTGTGTGTTGGGAGCGCACCCCTGCGATGCGCCGGCCAACCTTCGCGTCGTGCCCGTTAGCGAGCTCACCGCCGAGGCGCACCCCAGCGCCGCGCCGGACCTCACCGCCTTGTTTCACCGTTCTGTCGCGCTCCTGTGTCCGGCCTTCGTGCCATGGATTCTGTGCAGGAGCTTCGCCGCCGCTTCGCCGTCGTCGTCACGTCGAGCACCGCGGCTCTGGTTCACCAGATGCTCGCGCGCCGGTCGGCTGTGTCGCGGCCAGGGAATAGCCCTGCGCGCGCGCACGCTAGCCAGGCCAAGCGCACCCACACGCTGCGCCGCAGTAGTCGCAACCGCGCGCCGCTTTTGCCTTGTTGCGCCTGTGTCGCCGTGCTTTGCCGCCGTGATGCTGCACGCTGGTCTTGCCGCGCCACGCCACCGATGTGGTTGCTGAGCTGGCCCTAGAGGCCTCCGCCCGGAGCTTGGCCGCGCCGTGAAGCCACTGCTCCAACCGCGTTTCGTCGTATCGCCGTTTAACCCCGTTGCGCAGTCACCGTTGCCGGAGCGTCACATCATCCACGATCCCGTGTCGCGCCGCGCACCGGCCCTGCTCACTCAACCCCGGGGCCGATGCCGTCCTAACCTAATTAACCACCTAACCCTAGCGCGCAACCCCGTGCACTCGCTTGGGTGCCGGAGCCCCTGGAACCGCTGAGGTGCGCCGACGCAAGTGCACGTGGCGAGAGATCACCACTGCACCCCAGGAAAATCCAAGGGCCACGGCTAGACTTTTCTAGCACAGCCTAAGAAGGATCGACTGTGGGCCGTCCGACCTGTTAAGGCCCATGTGCCGGCCCTTTTCTTTTTCCTCAGCGCACGCTTTACTGAATCCAGGGATGTCCGTTGGACCTTGTCCCTTGGGCCTTTTGGGCTGAGTCTTCTGGGCCGAATTCGGCCCAACAACGGCCCACTAACCAGTTTCGCTGACGTCATGCTGAGGTAATGTTGATGTCATCGTGTATTTTCAAAATAAAAAACCCTTTTCTAATTTATAAATGAATTTGATAATTATTTTATAAATCCTTTAACCTTTGAAAATTCATAACTAATTATTTATAACTCCGAAAATATGAAACAAGTTTCATTAATTTTCTAAAACTGAGACGGTGCTGTTTGTAGATAGTTTGGATCTTTTTGGATCTTTTAATATTGGGTTTCTTCGGTTTTATGCTTAGTTGCTTGCCGGTAATTTAGCGTCTCGTATCTCGTGCTGAGCAGACCCGAGCTACGAGCCGGAGGAGGAGTACGACCCCGACTTCAACCCAGACCAGGACTACGGACGCCAACCAGGTGTCATGTCACTCCCGATCATATAGATCCCATGCATGCTTTTAGTTGCTAGTGCTTAATTATTATTCATGGATGCTTTTGAAATGCATAGGTAATCTTTTAACCATACCTTGGATTGTATTATCCTGTACCTTGAACTTCCTACTTTCGGAGCTAGCTACAGACCCCTAGCTAATTCCCGACTCTATCTATCCATATATTTTACCCTTAGTTATGGATAGATCTATGGTTTGGACTGAGATTGGGATATCTCGGTATTCTAGCGTGTGTTTTGGGTGAGTGTGTATCCTTGATGTGTTACCGCGGGAGCGAGCCGCTTTGGTTACTTGTGAACGCCTGTCTAGGGGAGATGCGACCTGGCCTCCCGTCCTAGCGGTGTGTCGTTCGGATGGAGTTGGTGAGTGCTCGCTCTTGCAATTAAGGACCGATCGACAGTTTAACCATGTATCTTTGGGCTATTTTCGTACAAATCGATCGCCTTGTTATGGGCGGGGTTCGGTCCGAGAACTAGTTGGTGGATAGCATCCAGCCTGTAGGCGGATCAGTGTGATCGTGTGACGGGGACGGGTTTACCCCCGAGTAGACGTCGCCCCGGCGCCTCCGGGGATGGTTTCACAGCTTCGAGGCCCTGCTGGCAAGTTTCGGGCCCCAGTTCAGGACGAGTCAGGCTCGGAGAGGCAGGAGAGTGCTATCCACTGCTAGGTCTCCGGTCGTTAGGTAGGGATGTGGATCAGAGGCATCCGTTTCTGCCCTACTCGGCGGGTCCAGTCGTGCAACCTCTACAAAGTGTTAAACCTATAGCTATAATCTGTGTCCACCGGTATGGACAACCCTTTGATCTGTTACTCTGGCTAGTCTCTTCTTGTGCTGCTTTCTCTCCCCTGTGTGTGTGAGCCCAGCTTCGTGCTGTTGAGATGTGGGGATAGGAGTTGGTGACCCCACATCGCAGATGAGAGTGGGATGCTGTGACTTTGTTGAGATCCAGTGCTTTGGTGTTCTTTCCTTGGTTGGGGTGTTGACCTCGGAGGCGTTGGCCTCGGAGGTGTGGATCTCCTCGGAGATGGTGACCTCTTGGCATTTCTGCATACCTTAATGTTGCTACCGCTGCTTGCATAACCTTCTACAGCCATATATAGGAATATCCATGCATACTAGAATTCTTCTTTTGCTTATGCTCTTTATTGGGAAGCTGACATGACCTACTCGCTTATCGAGTATATGACGGACTTTCAGACCAGGAGCCCGACTACGACTTCGAGAACGATGGATGGGAGGACTGAGGCTCGTTCTGCACTCGAGCAGCCTTTGGGAAATGGAGTCTACTTTGCTACATGAGTTCCGCTGCGTAGATGTTTACTCTGAGTCCTGTTGGACTTGTACCCGACATGTGCCGAAATGATGTACTCAGATGATTAATTATAATAATATTTATGCAGACCTTCTATATTACCCTCTGTTGTATGGTTTTGATTACTTTCTGAGACAGGGATTTGCATGTGATAGCCTCCTGGGACTATCACGGAGGTGCAGGGATCGGGTTTCCCTTCTCGGAAATCCGGTTCGTTTCACAGGCGTGCGACAGCGGGCGCCGGGTAGCAGCCAGCGGCACACGGCGGTAACTCGCTGGTGCGCTTGCGGCGCTCGCTTGCAGGAGGCGGACGGCGGCCGCTGGCGTGGTAAGCATGGGTCGTCGAATCGCCGGCCTCCGCTACGCGGGTGCGCGACAATAGAAACCGGCTAGCAGCCAGCAGCACGCGGCAGAATCTCGCTGTTGCGGGTGCGACGCTCACGTGCAGGAGGCAGCCGCTGACGCTGTAGGCACGATGTTGGATTCGACTGGGAACACGAGTTCTCGGAGGTCCCCTCTCGCCTCACTGGCTCAGGCTCTCACAATCGGCTGTGGATAGAGGTGGAAGAAAATGAACACATGATGAACGGCGACGAACGCCACGGAGCCAAATGCTCCTGTATCTTGGCCTACTCACAAGTAAAAATGGAACCGACAGAGAACACCGAGGAACCTAGGAGTACAAATAGGCCAGGGAGCACATCCTCCAAGATGGCCATCGTGCTCAATCTTCACGGGACATGCTCATGCCGCGAGCCGTTTGCTCGTCCACACATGGCACCTTCTTCCGTAATCCGTGAGACCCGTTCTGCACACCCTATCCCTCTAACAGACTCAATCTAAACAGACCCTACCTCCTAGGCACGTACGTGACACACACGTATAACAGCTGGACTTGGACACCCTACGCATCACGAACGCACCACGCCGTGCGCCCCGGACTCGTCGCGACACGACGCGGACTCACCCGAACCGCGCAGCACACCGTGGCGTGTTTATTCCTAAAAATCTCCCCCTAAACGCGACATGTCATTGCCGGAGTTGCTGCAACTCCCGTCGTCTTCATCGCCCCGGCCACCGCTATGACCTCCCGACGTGACGCGACCACCGCCGCATGCCTCATCTCCACATGAACGCCGGAACCTTCATCACACTGCACTCACCTTTGTCTGCAGCACCCGCTCAGTGTTGCCATGAGCCACTAGCATGCTCGAACAACACGGCCTCACGCGCGGATCGAGGCCACGCACCTCCATCTTCTTCCTTAGTGACACACGCCGAGCTCCTCAGCAACACATGCCGAGTTCTTCAGCTCCAGCGACACACACCATCGAGCTCAACATGCCCGGCAGGACAGACACACGATCCGCTGCTGAGCACCATGGGTGACCACGCATAGGTTGACACATGGCCCGGCGACCTCGCCTCACCTCGCCGTCAGCGTTCTCCTCGCTGTTGCGTCGCTGACGCGCAAACTGCTGACCGGCGCACGTGGCGCACCCGCACCACACCTCACGCACGCGTCGTGCCGCACTCGCAACGCTGCCGACCGCCGACCTCTTCTCAACCAAGCTCTTGAACCAAATGTTGGATTCGACTAGGAACACATGTTCACAGAGCTCCCCTCTCGCCTCACTCACTCAGGCTCTCACAATTGCCGGCGGACAGAGGAGGAAGACGATGAATGACGATGAACGCTGTGGAGCCAAATTCTCATGTATCTTGGCCTAATCACAAGCAAAAATGGAACCGGTAGAGAACACCGAGGAACCTAGGAGTACAAATAGGCCAGGGAGCACATCCTCCACGATGGCCATCATGCTCGATCTTCACGGGACGTGCTCATGCCGCGAGCCATTCGCTCGTCCACGCATGACACCTTCTTCTGTGAGAGTGCTCATATCGCAGTAGGGTCACTTCGATTCTTGATTCATCATGTGAGGTTCTATTTTCCGCCGTCTTGCCTTATGTTCCCAATCATATGTTAGCTATCCAATTACTTGCACGAATACAACAATCAAACTAAGTATTTGGGTACAAGAATCGAGAATAGCTCGCCTCGAGCCAAAAAGCTCGCCGCCGCTGGGATTGTTGTTTGGTCGTTCTACAACCACTCTTGCAACTCTGTGATGTGCCCCATGTCCGGCCTGTTTGGTTACTAGCCTAGTCAAAGTATGTCGATTCCTAATAACATCCCTCCCTCCTTTGGTTCGATCAAGATTTTCTTTTCTGGAGAATTTCGCCTCGTCCCAAAGCCGAAGGCAACTTCAACCACAGGGATCCCATGGCACTCGCATGTTGTGACATCCCTCCTTCCTTGGGCCTTGGCCCTGCTTGTTCCCAAATAGATCAAGAAACAACGAACTGTCTGGTTGCAGCTTCATGTTGATGTTAGAGGTAGAAATCATGATTGCCTGACCTTTGGGTTGTTAATATAAGTATCTAAAATAAATAGTGCATTCTACATGTGTCCAAGAGTATTCTTCCATGGAACAATTACGCCATGGGTTCCTAAGTGCACTTCTTTGCAATGAGGTTTAAGCTTTCTAGTCACTGTCATCTGGCCACCAACTATACAGTGAAAAGTGTCGGTGCTATTGCTATGATCAGATGTCAGCCATCTACTAGATGATGCATTCTGCTCATATTCAATAGTCACTTTTATCAGCACATAGTTCCGTGAATTACCCTTGTGACCAATGCTTTAGTATATTTCCAATCATGTTTTTTGTGTGATATTATAAGTTGATCTAATTATTATTTCTTTGGAAAACATCTATCTAGTTTTGCTAAGAGATGCTTATGTTATTTTTTTCATTTGTTTTCTATTTCCGTTTATGTAAGCTAGGCATGTGTTACCGATACCACTTCGCCTCTATATCCTTTGTTTCTCGCTTTTCTCCGGAGTTGTCTTTAGAAGACCCTTACTTTCTTGGTTGGCGTAATGATTTCCAGTGTTCTCTTTGCTATGTTAAATGGTACCTACTGCTAATTTTGCATTGTATGCTTAGGGCTGCTCTAATGTGTGTTCTAATGAGGTGCAATGCTGAGAGAGAAGTGAGGTGCTATATATTGGACAGTAGGTGTTAGATTGGAACCTTCTTGCGCCTGTTGCCAAGAATAAAAATAATAATATGCACAACCATTCATTCTCTCCATCCACCATCCATGTTAATAAAACTTGGGATACTATATATTTTATTACATGTGGAGTTCATCTTATTACTGAGTACCAAATTTGTACATTGGAGCTTGTTTAACTAGTAGAACACCTTGTTAAGAAATTATACACTGGAGCTGCCCTTAGCTTCTTGGTAGCATGCACTCTGAACATTCTGTACATTCTATTGAAGTCATACTTAAGGATGTGATTCCATTAAAAGAATATGATATGATGTAACTTAGATTGTCACGAAGAAATGTCGACTGTCTGAATGGAGTTGTAGTTACTAGTCAGTGTACTGTCGGTACCAATAAATAGAGCCAAATGTTCTAGCATTTATAGTTCAGACGACAAATTGAAATGAATCTTTCAGATATGATCATCAAACTCCATATGGCACTGGGTTTTTTTTGCAACATCAACGAACATGCAATTATATTCATTTACCAATATTTTTCTAGGTTAAAGATGTGTTAGGCATTGCCTGTTTATGATGTCTGGTCTCCATTTATGTCTTGAGAACTAGGACTTTTTGGTGGTTTAATTAGTTTCTAATTCTATATAGGCGAAACCTAGAGTCACTTTACTGGATCAGGTTTGGTACTGATCTTTCTAGATCGAGATATTTGTTTTCTGGTTGAGTTGCATGATTAAACCTCCAACATGGACTTTGTAAACCTTTACCACATATCCTTAGTAGTAATTGTTTGACACAAAACACCTTCAATCGCAATTTGTTCAGTAGTACATTACGTAACTACGTATACATGCTGTTAAGGGGCCTTTTTATCCCCACCCCACCCCCATTTCCATTGGTTAAGTATATATATGCCTCTCTATGTCTGTATGCCTCTCACATGAAGATAGATTCAGGGTAGGTTCTATTTTTCCACTTAAAAAGAATTTGTTCACATTTGGTTTCAGGAAATATGTTGTTAAAGAAGCAATGCAAAGATAGTTCAATAACTGCCTCGGCCTCTCTTTCTTTTTGTTTCTTGGATCAGAAGCCGGCGGAGGCACCTGGGAAAGGAGAGGGGCACTATCCCCTGACGACGCGAGTATGGCAGATGACAATGATGTAGAAAACAATGGCCCACAAAATCGACAGAATAATAGACCACAAAATCGACAGCTAACTTTTTTTGAGAGTAAAAGGTAGCATTTTAGTCATTGAACTGGATTGTTACATAGAGGAGCCTAGATAAGATCTGGATCTTCATGAAACCAGACCGAGTCAGATAGCTGATCGGCCGACTTAGCAAGTACATCTGCTACCATTTTAGTATTACACCATATACTGACATGAGCCCAATTCCATTTTAGTGATCGCTCATCCGATTCGTTCAGAGCAAACGATAGACACCGCCTGAGTCGTACATGCACGCGCACGGTGGCATGCTGGCACTAGATATCCTTCTCTCCCTCTTCCTTTCTTGCTGCTGATGTCATCCTAAAAACCAAGCTATTTATTTCAAAATATTATAATTTCAAAATCATGTATCATGTATTAGTTTTCAATTCCGTCTTCACCAGTGAGTTCTGCACAATGAGACGAACAAAACTAGATTCCACTTGCATATATTTTGAAGAATTTATTTTTCTAGTAGCAATTAAGTTATGACATGTAACTTATTCACAAAGTTATATATTGAATAAATTATTTACCTGAGTCATATAGAATAACTTAAGTACACATGTTGTTTGATAACTTTTACACATGAGTATGTTTTATTACTTCTGTATTTTTAAGTTTTGATAGAAGTTATAAAGTAATTCATTCTTTTTGTGTCTAAGATTTTTTGTGTTTCTTTGCTATAAATTATAAGTTAGTTCATTTCTATGTGGTTAATAACTTTTTGTAAATGAGTTGTGTTTCATAACTCTTGTGTTTCCAAGTTTTTGCCTAAGTTATATGTTATAAATTATATATTACAGTTATAAGATATAAATTAGTACACAAATATTATTGCGAAAAAACTCTTCGAAACATGCAATTGGGGTCTAGTTTTATTCGTCTCGCCACATAGAACACACCAGTGAATTGGATGTGCCTTTCAAAATTTATAGCATTTTAAAATAAATGTTTTACTTTTTCGGCCTGTGTCAGCGTGCAAGGGGTGACAGCCGAGCAACCAAAAGATACTTCAAAGTAGTGGAATTATTTTTTTTCCAGAGTGGTCCATGGCATTTGATTAGATCTTTTGTATTAGAGAGAAAATCTGAAGCAATTATCACCTGATTGCTTGAGATCCCTAACTGCATCGTAGCTACGTAGCTGTACTTAGCCTGATGTTTGATATTTTCTTGCAGGCCAGCAGATATGCGGCTCTGCTCAGCCCGATGTTTGGTGAATCCTTTCCAGCTTATATACAATTTGCTGAAGGACTCGACAGACAGCGTGAAGTTCTTTGTTTTTGGAACAAATAAGTCTGGGAGTATTTGCAGTTGCCTCAGGCCTGGCCGCTGCATCTCTCGGCACCACCAATACAGAGGCTCGGTATGCTAGTTGTGCCGCACTGGTAGCGGTCACGATAGCTGTCTGCCTGTTCACTAGTGGTCTATGCACGCTCTTTGTTTCTGCAGGGTACAAGTACAAGATTGCGTGTGCCTGCGTCTTTGCTGTACTTATTGCTCTTCTGGACGGTGCATGGATTCGTTTGAAGTGGTAGCTGTGAATTTGTAAATACATTCATACTGTGAATTTGGATTCTTTTTGAAATGCGTGGTAGCTGTGAATTTGTAAATACATTCATGCTGTGAATTTGGATTATTTTTGAAGTGTTAGCTGTGAATTGGTAAATACATACATGCTGTGAATTTGTAAATACATTCCTACTGTGAACGGATGATGATTTACCGTCGAACCAACACCTTGATTGCATGCATATGTATATTGTATCGTATCGCGGATGGAGACCTACTACACATGTCTTAGACTTACCTAAATTACTTTATACCATCGGATGAACTGATGATCTCCATGGGTAGCATCTGTTCATCCGGTGCTACTAGCCGTTATGCTCTTCCGCACCTAGAATTTCCCAAAAATTGATCTGATGCTTCGACCGCTGCTACCGTCAGTTGATCCGGTGCCTACTGTCCCACGGCCCAAACCTCTGTGGAACCTCCTGATATAAATATGCTTTGACCGACACATTGCTCCGACACTTGCACCGTTGGCTGTCGGTTGATCCGGTGCTGAAGGCCCGGAACTCCAAAACTCTCTGTGAGGATTTATTTGAGTTATGCTTGCACCGACGCTCCTTGGGAAATTGCTCTGATGCCCCATCATCTGATCTGATGGTGTCAGCTTCAGCTTCTAGCGTGCGACCAATTACTCCAGCACAACTAGAATATAGATCATTGGTTGCCGACGGTCCCTTTTTCTTCTTTTTCAACTTTCCACCATTTAGACACCCAAAATATATACAATCTCTGAATTTTTGCTATGGTTTCTTTGGGATTTGATTGTGGTTGCATCCATGGGATCTAGGATGTATACAAAGACATGCTCAAACACTTTCATGAGTCCCATTGACTATATTGCTATGAATCACCAAAATCATAATTGAACAAATGGCTTGATGGCCATGTTCGCTATAGATTAATGCCATTTAGTGCTAGTAGCTATGATGGTCTTTGGATCTGCCAAGGTGCTAAATAAAGAAGAGACTCTTGATCTACCAATAAGGTGATGAGTAAAGAAGGGGAAGCTCTTGATGTGCCAAGCTGCTGATGTGGGTGTCGTGGGCTGCTAATGAAGGCTAGGTGTGGACTGCTTTGCTGTGTGTTGAAAGTATGCAAAGCTAGATGATGTGGATGCTTGAGGTTTGAGAGAATTTTTGTTGTGGCATGTAGTGGGGTGCATCTATATAGATATAGATGATGAGTTTGATCATGATCTTCCTAGACTTTTTGTAATGATTTTTCCATGCCATTGCAAATCTCACCAATAATAAAGTTGCCATCATTTGGACCAGGTCTCGCGTGTAATAGAAACATCAACTTTATTTCTTTCTTGGTCCTTAGTACAATAATATAAATGATGATTCTGACCGTGGTTATTAATAGACAAATGAACCAGCCGGCAACACTGGCCTATACATGTAAACTAGTCCACTAGTCCATGATACATAGTGACTTGATCCTTACAATGAATCAAGTGATGGTGGGTCAGGTGAAACATCTTTATGCCGGCCCCTTCCTCCTCACATGCATAGTTCAATATTAGCTTCAGCTGAGTTTATTGGACAACAGTTTCAGCTTCTGATTTTATTTCGACAACACAAACAGATTCAGTCTGGTTGCGTTCAGGATAGATTTGTGCATAATTGACTTTAAAGGAAGAGTATTAGGTATGGGAGGTAGCAGGTTATCCAAGAGGACCGTATCACGGATTCATCGCCCATGGCACTGAGGCAGCCAAGGCAAGCGGTTGATGAATTGCTTCAGCCCCACAACACAGTGAATCGATTGGTGCAATTCACCATGATCCTCTGTCTGCCTCTGCCTCGTCGCTGACCAATCCATCTGTGAGGCGTCACTTCAATCTTCTGTGATATTCATCCCGGTTGTTTTTTAAAAAAAAAGGGGAATTGTGTATTTATTATCCATCTAGTCTTGTTAGTTCACCGTGGGTAGAGAGAGAAAGAAATTGTGTACTGTTTCTTCAATTGGTGTGTGCTGAGACAATTTCGACGCATTTTTGTTGTGTGAGGTCGTCACATTGCTTAGATTTCTGCTTCTGAACTGTGTGCATTTAGAAATCGTGTATTCGGTAGGAATCGGGAATCAAATATCACACTCATGTACTGGCTGAGTGTGCCTGCTGAATTGTGACAGTTTCTAAGAGTAGTATGAAATATGAATATATATTCAGTGTGACGAAGGAGGAAAAACCACCTCAACTTCATTCTTGTGTAGAAAAATCTCAATGTGTACTGTAAATTGTTTTTGTGTCCAATCTTGTGTGAATTACACCAATCCCAATGCTTCTGTGTAACCTTGTAATCATTCAATTGAGAAGTGGCTTAACTCCATTATTATCATTATTGGCATACAAATGAGGGGAAAATCTCGACTTAAGCCGGTTCCTGATGTCTTCCTGATGTTTTCGTAAGACAAAAACAATCCCAGATTGTCACACATCCAAGCAGTAAATGGCGTTTATTTTAATTTGTTACACAGATTATAGTTAAGTGTTCTGCAAATAATACACTATGTTCACAAGGATGTCTTGCCACATCATCCAAGCCCCCAACACTTCCCCTTGCAAATTAATGCTCTGCACAAAGATAATACGACTGCAAGAGAGCATCACAGGAACATGATGTAATCTGTACATTTCACTTTTCTCCACATGTTGTATTCAATGTTGCTAGGCTATTTCTTTTTCTTAATTCAACTGCTCATTGGCAGATTGCCAGAGAGAGTAACACCTTAATCGTGCCTGTAATTTATTAACTGAGATTGAATGTCCGGATGGGTTTGACGTGTGTGATAAATGCGAAAGCTAATAAGGGTGGTTAGAGCTAGCGCATGCTATCTGAAAATAGTGACGAGTACCTCATATATATAGGAGGAAACTGTCGGAGGAGCAGGCCGGAGGATCCTCCATTTGTCCAGGGTTTTCGTGTGAAAATGATCTGCACCTGCAGGGCTTCATGAGGAGAAAGCAGCAGGCATGGGTTTGGGAGGTATCATGACAACTAGCCTGCCAAGAAGAAGTGCATGGCAGGCAAGGCAAAACTACACCCATTTACACCTAGCTAGTTGAGCATATCTCAAGACATGATGAGTCATCAGCGGAAGCCCGGATCGGCTATCTACGGGAACAACCAGAGCTAATTACGACATCATTTTTATCCCTTATTTGTTACCTTCGGTTGTGACTCAACTGTGTATATGTGCCGATGATCCTTTGCGTGATTCATCAAGGTTTTCACATTCAGTACGTGCTTCCACGGTTTTGTTAATACCAGAGAGAGACAAGGGCAAAACGATGATCTAGGATTTTTCTTGTGCGTTTATGAGTGGTTTTTCCTGCGAGTTCCATCTGTCTGTATGTCTCTGCCCAATACTTGGAGCAATAATCTCCAAGCTTATTCAACTTTCCAATTGTGTCTCTGCATACGCAGTTGGAAGTTGGGATTAAAGCTAACACAAGGATGAACCTTATGAAAACTTCCCTTTGTGTCTATCTCTCCTTTTTGAGTTCTTGTGTTTGTTATTGGTCATCACTATCCTTGAGACGATGATGAGCACCGTACCGTGCACCAGGGAATATCATGCCAGTCAACATCGCGAATGAAATGCAAATGTTGTTGATGCATAACTTGAACCACTTGAAAAATGGCAAAAGAAGGTAACACAAATATCCTGAATGCCTCACAGCCCTAGCTAATATAAACTAGCAAGGTAATTCCTACCACGCATGTGTGTAGCAAGGAAAAGAACAATGATGCATGCGATCGATTTGTAGCAACCGAGTTTGGCAGTGCATCCAAGACCTTACAATACAATAGCTAGCTACAATTTACATTCATGTTTTTATATATAGCATATCACAGACATAGTGAAGGTACATAGACAATAATTACAAGTAAATAATTAATAATGGAAAAAGTTGTTGGGGATCCTTATAAAAGGGGGCACCCCGTGCCGATGTAAAGGGGGACAATTCTTTTGTATACTAACACCACCGCATTTGAAACCTCAGTATAAACTATGTCACTCCACATGGCTATGAATATGAGGGAGGCCGAGGGAGGGAGATCGAGCTAGAGATAGAGAGAGACAATAAGCATGGGAGGTAACAAGATGTCCAATTGTTGTGTTCATATGGGACCTACAATGAGACTGACCGCCACTCGTATCAGGAACACTAGATCATCAACCTGGTAGTAGTTCCTAAGACCATGCGTGGGATTTGTAGAGCAACCAAATAATATTATGGACTACATGTGTTGGGGATCGTGGAAATTGCCTATCGTCACCTCTGAACATGGGCAGCGAAGCTGCAGCTCCAGATCAGATCAAAGCTGTTTATTTAACCACGGTCAAGATGTGTTCAGGGCAAGGACAAGACCTTAGAAGAATTCATGTGTTCACGGAATAGGATCTTTGTTTAATTTCGTGTCAAAGATCAAAAGTACGTGTTGCCTGTGCCATGTCTATCTTCTGAACTAATAACTCAAATTACTCTGCCTGTACGCCCTTCGAAAGACGCAGACAGCAATATGTGAGCAAATCTGCATGCCCCACTGTCAGCTTCTTGGGAACAAATGGGTGCGATCCGTTTCGAGACTTGGCGTCTTCATCTCGCATAGTTTGGTGCACTCCATGGTTTGCAGGCTCCTCTGTCTGGCCAATGCCACGTGTGGTTATTTTGATCTGTGAAATTTGAAATTATACTACTACACTTTTATGTTACAAAAATGAAAAAGCAATTAAGGATTTCATCGCGCATTTTAACCCATTGAAGGTGAAAGCATAGCATCTTTGCTCTATATGGGCTGCAAATTGAGAAAGGTACCATGTGAAGTAAATTATGTAAGAGAGAAAACAACTTATGTAAACTAACCATGGCTAATATTAAACCTAGAAGGACAGCATATATACTAGGAGTATATAAGAGGACACGAGACTATAAGAGGGATCCCCTAAAATCGACAACCATGTATGTTTCGACCCCCTAAAATGCAACTACCAAAGTATATTTCCAAGGTTATGTAAATGATTTATGCTGCACTTTTGTTGATTTTCCCTCAATCAATAATGTTTTCCACACCACCTTCACCCAATTATGAGCAATAATTTTATTTGTTCCTGTATAATTAGCACTGTAATTCATAAGTAATGCAACAAAAATTCAGATACATAAATCGAGTTTGGTTTTGGATTTCCAGCTGCATTTCTCTGCAAGTTTTGATTATCGCACTCTGAAACTTTGAACTTTGCTCCCTTGCGACTGTAAATTACCAGGTGCAGTGGTAACCGTCCCAAAATGGGCTGGACTCAGTGGCGGAAGGGGGGGGGGGCATGGCCCCCCCAACAAACAAAAATTTTCTATTATACCTACATGTTTTCAGCCCAATAGCACCTAACACGAAGCCCACAAGCTAAAAACATTGCAAAACAGCCTATGAAATAAACCTGGAACTCGTCCGTCTGGGAGCCTGTCGTCCATCCGTCGTCTACTCATCTTGACTCCTGCCCTCTGCCGCCGTACTGGTCGCATGCCGCGTCGTTTCATTTTCTGATCTGCTCCAGGAGTCCGCCTAGATGACGATCCGACGGCCAGACTCTTCGACAGTTCGACGGGACGACGGCCGGTCGGCCGGACAGGCGAGACGACGAGCGCGGCCACGGTGGCAGCTGGCCGGCAGCGACGCAGCGTGGCCGTGTCAGTGAGGCCGCAATGATGGGCAGGGACAGGCCGGACACCAATGACGGCGGGCAGGAGAAGGCTCCTCCGTCTCAACAAAATGTAAGCGCTATTTGCCTATTTCCCCAACAGCCCAACTCATATTGGTAATTTGGCAATCTTTCAATTAGATTTTCTTATCAGATGTACCAATTCTTGTAGGAAACAAAGGCAAAATCTAAAAGGAAGACACTATTTTCTTACTACCAGAAGACATCTTTGGCTGTGGAAAGGGAAGAGCAAGATGATAATGGCATGGCTGATCAAGATCCTCAGTTAGATGAAAATGAATCAGAAGAAGGTCCAGCTCCTACTCCACCCAAAATTCCGAGATTAAATGCAGATGGCAGTGTTCTGATTGTAGACCGTGATCCTGGTTTACATCGTCAAATTTGGGAATATCCTATTGATGAACAAGATCAAGCTCACAGAATATATATCATGCATGGCCCATTCCAATTTATAAAGGAAAGTAACCCATATTCTGGTCCCAAATCTCATCCACGTTGCTTTCAATCTCATTGGTTCAATGACTTTCCTTGGTTAGAATACTCACCTACAAAAGATGCGGCATTTTGCTTTCCTTGCTATTTATTTTCTAAGAAACCTTCTGGAAAGGCAGGATCAGATGTGTTTACAGTGAAGGGTTTCAATTCTTGGAAAAAGGTGAGAGGAAAGGACTGTGCATTCTTAGCTCACATGGGACAAGATAGTAATTCTGCTCATAGTTACAATGTTACATGCTATAATAATTTGAAGAATGAGCCTGCTGGGCAGCTTAAAAGGGTGGTGGTGAAGCGAACAACTGAAGATGTCAAGCGGAATAGACTTCGACTAAGAACAACAATTGACTCCGTCTGATGGTTAGCATTCCAAGCTTGTGCTTTTCGTGGACATGATGAATCAAAGGATTCAAACAACCAGAGCAATTTTCTTGAGATGGTAAAACTTCTTGCTGAATATAATGATGAGGTCAAGGCTGTTGTTCTAGGTAATGCTCCAGGTAATGCAAAGTATACCTCTCCACTTATTCAGAAAGAAATCCTTGATATTATGGCTTCTAAAACCCAAAAGTTAATTCGTGATGAGATTGGTGCTGCAAAATTTTGTTTGATTGTTGATGAATCTAGAGATGAATCATCTAGAGAACAAATGGCACTTGTTGTTTGTTTTGTTGACAAAGAGGGTTTTATTCGAGAACGGTTTCTTGATATTGCTCATGTTCATGATATGTCACACCTGTTTTTCCAAAGAAAACCAAGTGCTAACCTATATGCATGTCAGGATCGAGTTTCATGCATATAGTTGACATAAGTGAATAACAAAAACAATATCACGTAAGAAAAACAAAGATTTATCAGAGATTTACGCTTTATCCTGGAAACGAAGACACCAAACTTCACAAGCAGACGACTGGGGGCTGCGTACGCCTAGCAACAACACTATCTTCAACAGCTTCACACATCTTCTCCTTCTGAGCAACAGTTTAGCAAGGTTGAGTACAATTATGGTTGGTACTCAGCAAGGCCACAAGAAATAACCAGAAACGATTTAAAGTCCATCTTTAAGTATATTAATCATGTGAGGGGTCCAGACCGCTCATGACCGTGAGCACAACTAATCGATTAGTTTTACACTCTGCAGAGGTTGTACACTTTCACCACAAGTCGCGTAAAAGTTCTGAAGAACTTTGAACCCAACCATGCGATGCTAGCTAAGCATCATACCACACTACCGAGGTGTGATTGCATAGGGACGCTACGAGGCCTTTACAAAGATTCCCTAGTGTGGGCTGCTCGCTAGGTTTCATGACAGCGCAATGCATAACCCTCTCTCGAGACTGCGAAGCTACCACAGAGCAGATCAACCTGAGGGCCGGGCTATACACCAACTACCGGCACCCCCCCCCCGCCCTTATCAGGTAAAGCATACCACACACTAAGGTTTCTAATTAATTAGCCAAGACAGAGCCATATGTCTTGTGGTTGCACTATTTTCCTGGGTGGTCGCTCCATGTTCCGATTAATGTATAGTATTCTTGCGAATAAAGCATAGGTAGAAGAGTGGTTAGGGACACTTGCCTTTCTCCAACGAAAAGCTACTCTTACTGCTCTTCAGCTCGCGCTTTCTTGGAACTCTTTATCTTCAAGGCAAACGAACAACGATCTTCTACTCGAAGAAATCATCGGGAACAACCATACAAAGCAAACAGACAAGTTCAACTAAGAACAATGCACCAATCAAAAGAAAAACATTAAAAGAGCGTGCTAAAAGATAGGCTTGATTCTATGATTACGTAACGTTGAGAACGTAACTAAGGTTGAAAAGACAAATGCTATCGAGGGACTTTTATCAAACAACAAGAGACTATGAGCTTGGTTTATTTTTAATTAGCAAAAGATATGTAAAGGATATTTCACAAAGAAAATACCCTAAATTGGAATTAAAGCAAATTAAACTTTATTTACAAAACCGGTGTAAAGAACTAGTCAAATTTTATTTATAAAGATTCATATATAAATTATACCAATTAAACATTTAACTTAGAAAAAGTAAACTATATATGAATCATCTAAACGTAACTTTATGATTCGAGTAGATCATATTATTATTAAAAACATTATGGTATTAGCATTAATCAAATTAATGTTTATTATAAAAGCTGGTGTAAAAGTCTAATCAACTTTTAATTAGAAAAGTTAATTAAATATTAAGAAAATTAGCATGTGGTTTATGAAAAACCGAGATGTAGCACTAATTAGATTTTATTTACAAAAGCAAGTGAAATAAACATTAATCAAATTAACATTGATTATGAAAAACGGTGTATAGCACTATATATCTTTTATTTAGAAAAGGCATGTTTAATAAGCATTAAACAAAATTAATATCAATTTAACTTTCAGAAGACAAACATGAAGAAAACTCACCACTAACGTGTGCTTTACATTATTATGAACCTAACACAACTTGAACGGATAAAAACGGAGCTAAAACATGGAAGATATTTGACAAGAAAAAGATAACTGATTGAACATGACTCAAGAATGATGTCACCATGAGGCAATAATCATGAAAGAAATTAAAAGAACAGATGTATTCATTCTAATATGTGGGCAAGAACTTTATGAATGAGTAAAAGATTATTCTATTATCTATATATAGATCAAAGATAGTCACGGTTAAAAGATCAATGGAGTTTCCCAGTACCGGAAGTCTAGCATAAGCATGATGTAAACATGTCATCGGTAGGACATCTTGATAAATATAATGTATGCATGCATGCATGGATTAGAAGTGCACGCATAGGGTAGCTAATTAGCAAGCACGTCCCTGGTGATACATGCGTGTGTGCATAAAGGCTTGCACGAAGGCTTGCACTGATTAGTTAGTGAGACGGGAACGGAAGGGTGCATACGGAGGTTCTCACCAGCGGCGTCGATGGCGAGCTCGGAAAGACAGAAGCACCAGCAAGCTCGTGGCCAAGATGTCATGCCGCAACGACCACGGCGTTGAGGTGCTGGTGGTTGGGCTTCTCGCTGCAGTCTACACATGCATCATGCATGCACACATAACGCTTTGCACATGCACATAGAGAGAGCACGACTAGCAATTTGTTGCCATGAGAAGAATAGACGATGGCGCATATATACACTTATGCACTGCAAGGCAGAAGGTGAGAAGGAACGCACGGATTAGATGCAAACCAGCTGAAAGACGGTTGGGATCAGGAACTTGATAGAATTGGTATGCTCACCTAAGCAGACGTGGAACGACGTAGACGACGAGTCGACGACGGCGGAAAACGAACTCGACAAAGATTTGATGACTGTGGTATGATCTTTCACGTGGACATGCTCACCCGGCCCCTACAGCAGATCGTCACAGGGATGGCAACCTCGACGGGCTTCGGCGTCACCTCGCTAGCTCTGCTCGTGGTCAAGTCCTCCCCGGCGGCCGGCATACGTGGAGACTTGGAGTCATGGACAGAGGTAGATGCGGTTCAGCATAATCAAGAGAGTTGAACTAGGAACGAGATGGCAACAAGCTCACGTACGTGTTGCTTCGGCCAAAATAAAGATGACGACGGACGAACGGTGATTGCGACGGCCAGCTCGATGTCTTCTGTCGAGTATTGGCGACGTGCTGGTGTTCTAACGCAAAGGCAAGTGATGAACGAAGTACGATGGCTTGAGATCAATCTTGATGCGGACGGTGACCTTGGGATGGCCTTCGTGACGGCACCCTGGCCGGGCGGCGGCAACGACTCCTCTTCGCTTGTGGCGCTCTCGGCGGAGGTTGCGGCGCCGGCAGCAGATTGAACTCGGAGGTTGTTTGCCGGGCAAGGAGCTAGGGCACAAGACGTGGAAACAAAACACGTACGATTAGGCCAAGGCTGCGGACTGCAATATATAGGATGTGGTGATGAGCCTAAACATGCTTAGTTGGATTGATCACGGCCAGCTTCCACACCGACCGAGACGGGTCCAACTCAGCCCAAGAGTAAAAGAGGAACACGGTGATGATTTTGGCCATGGCCCGGGGTATGTTGCTTCCTGCGTACTCCAAGAGGAAATATAGAAAAACCAAAAGATAATACAAGTAGCCATAGGGTACTACAGGTATATTTGTTGAAAAGAAGATGGAGTAGCTAGAAAATAAGTTGAGATGATATAGATCACGGTATGTAGATCCAAAAGTAATACTTGGAGTTAGTGAAATAAATCACGTGACCGGATTTTGGAAAAAGGGCGGCCGGCTGTGGAGCTCGGCCTCCAGGCCGTGGTAGTGCTCCGGAGGTCAACTCGCGACGGGAGCCGGTGTTCTGGACGCGGCTCGGTGTTGCGGACCTCTTGGTGGTGATGGACTGCTCCGGCTCCGCCCCTCGACGACGAATCAGGCGACGGCGCTAGGGGAGCAGGAAGCCGGCGTCGCGTTCTGCTCGGAGGCGGCGCTGCGCAAGGCGAGGCAGAGGCAGCAGGGCACGTGAACGACACGCTTTTATAGGGGCGCAGGAGGCGCGGCCTGGCCGTGGCGCGCACGCCAAGAAGGCGGCCGGCGGCGACGGCGCCCTGCCGTATCCGCCATGGACACGCGAGCAGCAGGTCCGGCTGCTGGGCTCAAATGGGCCTGGTGGCTGGAATAGCTGGGTCGGGCTCAGTCCAACATAAAAATAAAAGGTTTATTATTTTCGAAATACTTTTCAGTGCAAAAACAATTCTAGAAAAATCTAGAAAATGTTTAGAGGCACGAAAAATACCCAGAAAATTCCAAAAAAATTCTCAGAGCCAGATTGGGACACGAACAATCCAAATAAAATATTTGGAGCTCGTGAAATAGATTTTAGAGCCTTCTAATAAATAGAATAAGCTCAGAGAAAATGAGAATAAATTCCAAAAAAATCTGGAAAAATTCTCGAAAGAATTTGGTTAGCACCTAAACGCATTTTAAAATATTTTGCACTCATGAACACCAAGATGCATCAGCATGAATGCAACACACACATAACAATTTATTTAATTCCTAAAAACAAACAAAGGCTTTTCCTGTACTATATTTCCTGTAAAGAAAATAAATGTTGGAAAAATTTTAAAATTGAGTGAAAATTGTTGTTTAATTTTTCTTCTAATTCACATCCTGAAATTCGGAAATTTCAGGGTGTGACATGATACATCATCTGCAACACTTAAGAAAGAGTTATGCTCTTTGTTATCTAGTCACAAGTTGGATGTCCAGAATATTTGGGGGCAAGGGTATGATGGTGCTAGTAACATGCGTGGAGAGTGGAATGGGCTACAGGAAAAATTTGTTGCAGAGTGTCCTTATGCATATTATGTCCATTGTTTTGCTCATCAATTGCAATTAGCTCTTGTTGCTGCATCTAAGGAAGTGCCAGAGGTTTCTAATTTTTTTTTATCATCTTAGTTTTGTTGTCAACACTGTTGTGTCTTCTAGTAAGAGAAATGATGACCTGCATGCCCATCAAGTAGCTGAAATGGAAAATCTTATTGAGCTTGGTGAGCTTGAAACTGGAAGTGGAGCTAACCAAATTGGAACTTTGAAGACGGCAGGTGATACTAGGTGGAGCTCCCATTATGACTCTATTTGCAGCCTTTTAATGTTGTACAAACCTACATATTTAGTTCTTAAGGATATTGCTAATACAAAAGGTCCAGGGACTAAGTCTTCAGTTAGAGGGAAGGCTGCTGGTGCTGTTACACTGATGATGACATTTGACTTTGTATTCATTTTGCATGTTATGAAAGAAATCATGAGAATCACAAACCTCCTTTGCAAAAAGTTGCAGCACAAGTCACAGGATATTGTGAATGCTATGGATGATGTAGCCACCACAAAAATATTAATTCAAGAGTTAAGAGATCAAGGTTGGAGCAAGCTTATTAGTGATGTGACATCTTTTTGTATGCAACAAGGGATTGTTGTTCCTGATATGAATGGCTCATATGCAGATTTTATTAGATCTCGAGCATCCAATGAGACTACAGTTGAGCATCACTATAGATATGATATCTTTACTGTTGCAATAGATCAACAAGCACAAGAGTTGAATAGCAGATTCAGTGAACAAGCAACAGAGCTTCTCATTTTGTGTACATCTCTAGATCCAAGTGATTCATTCAGTTCATTCAACATTGATAAAGTGTGCACTCTAGCTTCAAAGTTCTATCCTGCTGACTTTGTAGGACAAGACATAGACAATTTGAGATGTCAGTTACGTCACTATGCATTTGATGTCTGTACCAATCCACAGTTTCAAGATTTGACAAGTGTAGCTGATCTTTGTCGTCGACTTATAACCACAAAAAAGGTGGACGATTATCATTTGATTGATAGGTATGTTCTTATTTTATATTACAGTACTTAGTTTCTTAATCATGAATTATAATATCAGGTAGTAATATTTACTTTTTTTCTTTGTAGGTTGATTCGTCTTGTTCTTACTTTACCAGTTTCGACTGCAACTACAGAGCGTGCATTTTCAGCAATGAAAATTACTAAGACTAGGCTATGAAACAAAATGGAAGATGAATTTTTAAGAAATTGCTTGGTACTCTATATCGAGAGGGAGATTGCAATGAAGGTCACGACGGATTCAATTATTGATGATTTCAGTAGGGTGAAGAAACGTGCAGTGTACTTTAATTGAGTAAGATATATTGACCACTTTTGCAAACTTATTTTGTTATTGTCGCTACACAATTAATGTTATATAGTCATGTCTAGTTATTATTTGCTTGAAAAATTGAGGTGAATTATCAATTATTGAAACGGCCAATGTTTGCCCGCCCCCCCCCCTCCCCTTAATTTTGTCTCCAGTTCCGCCACTGGTTGGACTAATCCTTTGCAAAACATTAGCACATGCTAGCTAATAAGCTAGTCTACGTAGCGCATATCTGTGTCCACGGGTTCATTCCCAACTCCTCTGCCCGGCCATCCTGTCTTCTGAGTTCCGATATATGATTGCTGGCCATGGATAAAAATCAATTATAAGATTGTTTATTTTTTGGACGTAAACAGATGATTAATTTGATTTGTGTTTGTACAACTATCGAGTTGAAGAATATGAAACACAAACAATAGAAAATATGATTATATAGTTCTATGTTTACAATGGTATGCATAAGTATAATATTAAGTTTCGGAGTTTTCTCTCGGTCACCACCGAAAGTCACAAAATTTCACTGAAATTAGGAACCCAGCTCTACACCCTATCGTGATGTGTATCAATAATGTAAAATTTATTTGGGGCACTTGTGATTTTTAAATTATCTTTTTTCTTTTTCTTTTTTTTTTCCTGGAGGTGAAGAGTGAACATGCTTGGTCTGCCAAACCACAGATGGCACTTGCCTTTGAATGCGGGACAATGTGATATTCATTGAGAGGGTTAGATGATGCATCAGAAGCAGAGAAGGTACAACATGAAGTAAACGATACACAAGCAAAAATGTACGATTCTGACCATGGTTAAATGAACCATCTGGGAATGAACGCATGCTGCATCTGCACATACAAACTACTCCACTACATGATGGTGTATAAACATCTTCTTGCTCCTTACTCCTTACTCCTTACACTGAAATCAAGTGATGGTGGGTCAGGTGAAACATCTTTATGCCTGGTTTTCTCCATGCACGCATGGTTCAAACTTGTGAGTTTATTTAGACATTACAAATATATTTTTCAGTGCGGTCGGGTCGGGTCGAAGATTTCTCTATTATAGCCCTGCACCTCCGTGAAGAGAGCTAGAGTAGGCATGAGAGGTATCAGGATATCCAGCTAGTCTGACCGCAAGAGTTCTTGCCCATGGCACCAAGGCAAGCGGCGGGGCGCCTCTACCATCCATGGTAGAGTGCAGTTGTGGCTGCACGTGGGCCCTGGCACCACTACAGTAGTGGCGCCAGGGCCCACGTGCAGCCACAGCTGCACTCTACCATCGATGGTAGAGGATCCGATTCCAAGGCAAGACTGTAGCATGCTTGCGCACAGCAACTTGATGAAAGCTGTCAGCCTCGACCTGCCTTGTGGCACCCGTGTTGCAGGCCGGATGGATCACTTCTTCATTGCTCTGTCGATAGACCCTTGAAACCTTCCTGTGCAACGCTGCATTAGTATGACATCAGTCTGAATACATCACCTTGTGTGGCGTAGAGACGAGCTTCGTGCAGTGTTATCACAATATTGATTCTGGGAAGCTAGCTCAGAGTGTGACACAGTGATACGGCACATATATCCCCTGCAAATGATCCACACAAAGATAGCAAGAGGGCTTCATAGCTAGCGTGATGTATGCTGATCCCACTTTTTCTCACATACTGTACACAATGTTGACAGACTAATTTTGTCTTAATCATCTTCTCATCAAAAGATTGCCAAATTAAGGATTGGACCACTTTGATCATATCTTAATCAACTCCTCCAATTTCGGTGAGTCTCCCACTGCCGCTGTCATCACCTCTGTCTACTCCCCCACCTCATGCTGGCCCGACTGTCATCTCCCACCGCTCGGCCGGCGACGCCCCTTTATGGGAAGAACCTCCGGGACATAACTCATAATAAAGTTGTCATCATTTGGACCAGCTAGTCTCACATCTAATAGAAACATCAACTTTATTTCTTTCCTGCTCCTAACAATATAAATGATGATTCTGACTGTGGTTATTAATAAATAAATGAACCAGCTGGCAACACTGGCTATATATGTAAACTAGTCCACTAGTACATGATGTATAGTGACTTGATCCTTACAATGAATCAAGTGATGGTGGGTCAGGTGAAACATCTTTATGCCCCTTCCTCCTCGCACACATAGTTCGATATAATCTTCTCGGGTTATTTCGACAACACAAACAGTTTCAGTCCGGTTACGTTCAGAATAGATTTGCTTATAAATGACTTTGAAAGGCAGAGTATTAGGCATGGGAGGTAGCAGGTTATCCAGGAGGTCCGCAACATGGCTTCGCTGCCCATGGCACCGAGGCCCCCAAGGTGACAGGTTGATAACCTGCTTCAGCCCCGCAACACGGTGAACCGATTGGTGCAGTTCACCGTGATGCTGCCCACGTCCGTCTCGTGGCTGACCAATCCATCCGTGAGGGGTCACTTCGATCTTCTGTGATACTAATCCCGGTTGTTTAGTTAGTCCACCGTGGTCCGTGGACCGTGGGTAAGCTAGAGAGCGAGAAATTGTTTAATGTTTCTTGAGTTGGTGTGTATGTGCTGAGACAATTTTAATGCTTTCTTGGTGTGTGAGGTCACCCCTGCATACAGAGCTAGTGGACTCTCTCTGTTTGGAGCTCGTTTATTAACGCTGTCAAGGGAACCTAAGTTGCTGCAAATTAAGCTACACGCAATGAAGTATGCTGAGTGTGCCTGCTGAATTGTGCTGAGACTAGTGTGAATATTCATACAGTGTGACAAAGGAGGAAACCCTCAACTTCACTCTTGTGTAGAAAAATCTCAATATATGTACTGCAAATTGTTTTTGTTTCCAATCTTGCAAATGCTCGGCACAAAGATAGTACGACTGCAAGAGAGCATCAGTACAGGAACATGATGTGATCTGAACATTTCACTTCTCCACATGTTGTATTCAATGTTAGGCCAATTTAATTTTCTTAATTCAACTGCTCATCGGCAGATTGCCAGAGATAGAGTAGCACCTCGATCATATCGTGCCTGTGTAATTTAATTATTGACTGAGATTAAATGCCAGCATGGGTTTGAAGTGTGTGATAAATGTCGAAGCTAAGGGTGGTTAGAGCTATCTGAAAACTGTGACAAGTACCAGTTACTATATATAGGAGGAAATTAAACGACGGTTGAGCAGGCCGGGGGATCCGTTGGTGCAGATCATTTTCGTGTGAAAATGATCTGCATCTGCATGAGGAGAAAGCAGCAGGCATGGGATTGGGAGGTAGCAGGACACCAACTAGACTGCCAAGAAGGAGTATGGTGCATGGCAGGCAAGGCGAGACTGATGCTAATTAGGACAATGATGTGTCGGACCTCAGCGGAAGCCCGGATTGGCTATCTACGGGAACAACCAGCAGAGCTAATTAGGACATCATTTTTATCCGTTGTTTGTTACCTTTGGTTGTGAACTTGTGATTCAACTGTGTACATGTGCCGATCCTTTGCGTTATTCATCAAGGTTTTCACATCAGTGCTTCCGCAGTTTGTTAATAGCTGAGAGAGACAAAGCAAAAAGATGATCTATAGGATTTTCCTTGTGTCTTTATGGGTGGTTTCTCCGGTGAGTTCCATCTGTCTGTATATGTCTCTGCCCAAGTTGGAGCAATAATCTCTCCAAGCTTATTCAACTTTCCAATTGTGTCGCTGCATGCTAATTGGAAGTTGGGATTAATGGCCGTGCAGGCTTTTATGTGTTTAGTAGGAGATGATGTTCCTTTCAATTTGGTGCTACAGAATAGTATGACAGAGTGGATTGGTCATATATAGAAAAGGTGTTAGTGAGGCTGGGCTTTCAAAGTGTATGGGTTCGGTGGATCATGAGTTGTGTGACCACTGTCCGCTATACAGTACGCCTCAATGGGGTTCTCCTGGAGCCCTTCCAACCAACCCGCGGTCTTCGCCAAGGTGATCCTTTGTCGCCATACTTGTTTCTTTTTGTTGCTGATGCCCTCTCTTCTGCTTTGCACAAAGGGATTATTGACAATGTGGTTGAAGAATTAAAGATCTCAAGGCATGAGTTTGAGGCTAAATATCTAGGCCTTCCAACTCCAGACGGGTGACAGAAGAAAGATCGCTTTCAGCCGCTCCGCGAACACCTTGGCAAACGTATGGCTGCGTGTTCAGAGAAACACATTTCAGCTGCAGCAAAGGAAGTACTTATTAAGGCGGTGGCCCAAGCGATCCGAACTTATACAATGAGTATTTTTCATCTATCTGCAACCTTCTGTGAGGAATTATATCGGGGGATACGTAGTTATTGGTGGAGTGCACAGGATGGGGTTAGAAAGACCCACTGGATTGCATGGGAGAAATTTACAAGAAGTAAAGCTCGTGAGGGTATGGGCTTCAGAGATCTCCAGATGTTTAACCAAGCATTGCTTGCCATGCAGGTGTGGAGACTAATTGAGTTCCCGGAGAGTTTATGTGCTCGGCTTCTCAAGGCAAAGTATTACCCTGATGGTGATCTTCTAGATACTGCCTTTCCGACGCAGACCTCCCCAACTTGGAAGGCCCTATTGTATGGCTTAGAACTTCTGAAAAAGGGGGGCATCTGGCGGGTGGAAAATGGAACTAAAATCAAGATTTGGCGTCACCAATGGTTGTCGTGAGGTTGGTCCCTGCGGCTGTCAAAGAGCAAGAGACCGTGCAGGCTGAAATGTGTTTCCCAACTTATTGATGACAACTCCAAAGAGTGGAATGAGGAGCTACTGGATCGTTTCTTTCACTCATATGACACTGAAGAGATAAAAAAATTAAAATCCCAAGGAATTGTGAGGAGGATTTTGTGGTTTGGCACTATGAGAAAACGAGATGTTTCTCTGTCCGTAGCGCTTACCGCTTGGGTGTTGAGGTCCGTGATCTGGGAAATGTGACAAGCTCCAGTAGGCAGACTGATGGTGAGAGACATATGGAAGAAATTCTGGAAGCTACCAATTCCACCAAAGGTTAAAACTTTTGCATGGCGCGTCGTGCACAATGGCTTAGCAGTACAGGCTAATAAAAGGCCCGCAAGATGGAGGTGTTAAATACATGTATGTTGTGCGGAGGGGAAGAAGACGTGCACCATGTTGTGCTCCAATGCCCGCATGCGAGGAGCTTGCGACAGGCTATGCGTGAGAAATGGACTCTCCCAAGGGAAGAGGATCTGCAATACTCAGGACATGAATGGCTCCTTCGGCTGATTGAGAAAAATGATTCAGAGGTGGCTGGTAGATTGATTCTCATCTTATGGAGAGCCTGGTTTATCCGTAATGAGCTGACACACTCTACCATATGCCTTTCGATCCAGAGCTCAGTATGCTTCCTGCTGAATCACTGGGTACACTGTCCAACATCCGACAAGAGGTGTTGCCGGATGCTAAGGGGAAGAGGCCGGTAGGCAGCGCCAGGGGCATCAGCGATACTAGCAAGGCAAAACAAAGATGGGAGGCGCCTGAGGCTGGGAAGATCAAAGTTAATGTGGACGGAGCGTTCACCGAAGGGGAGCATGCCGGCTTTGGCATTGTGACGCGAGATGAAAAGGGTGCCGTCGTATTGTCTGCATGGGGGGTTATCAACAATGCAAGAAGTGCGGAAGAGGTGGAATTGCTGGCTTGCCGTGAAGGTGTGAGACTAGCGCGGCATTGGCTGGACAAGCCTGTTATCATGGAGTCTAACTGTATGACGGCGATTAATCTCCTACTGAAGCCGGAGGCCCAGAGATCCCTGTCGGCGTTCATCATCAAGGAGACATGTAGTGTTGCAGCTTCCCTGCAGACAGTAGTGTTTAGGCACGTAAAGAGAGAGCAGAACTACGTAGCTCATGAGCTCACACAGCTTGTTAGGAGGTTGTCCCATAGTGCAGTATGGTGCAATAGATTCCCGGTCTGTGTAGAGCATTTAATTGCTCAGGATTGTAACACTCCTTTTGAGTAATTAATAAAGCTCTCTTTACCCGCAAAAAAGGAGGATATTAAACGACGGTTGGAGGAGCAGGCCGGAGGATCCGTTTGTCCAGGGTTTTCGTGTGAAAATGATCTGCAACTTCATGAGGAGAAAGCAGCAGGCATGATCTGCACCTGCTTGAGGAGAAAGCAGCAAGCAACTAGCCTGCCAAGAAGAAGTATGGTGCATGGCAGGCAAGGCGAGACTGCACCCGTATCTCACAATGTGTCGAACCTTAGTGGAAGCCCGGATTGGCTATCTACGGGACGAACAACGAGCAGAGCTAATTAGGACATCATTTTTATCCCTTGTTTGCTACCTTCGGTTGTGAACTTGTGACTCAACTGTGTGTATATGTGCCGATTTGCGTTATTCATCAAGGTTTTCACATTCAGTGCTTCCGCAGTTTGTTAATAGCTGAGAGAGACAACGCAAAAAGATGATCTATAGGATTTTCCTTGTGCGTTTATGGGTGGTTTCTCTGGTGAGTTCCATCTGTCTGTATATGTCTCTGCCCAAGTTGGAGCAATAATCTCTCCAAGCTTATTCAACTTTCCAATTGTGTCGCTGCATGCTAATTAGAAGCTGGGATTAATGGTCGTGCAGGCTTTTATGTGTTTAGTAGGAGATGATGTTCCTTTCAATTGGTGCTACAGAATAGTATGATCCAAGATAAACCTATATATGCACTGTATTACTTCCAACATAAACCTAAATTCCAGATTTTACTTCTACTTAATATATTGGAACATTTAATTCATAATCTGATTTTTCATGAGTTTCATTTGAATATTTTCATGCAAATTACAACTTTTGGGGACCACAAATGATGAAACAAAAGTAAGGTGGACGAATTAAAGCTAACACAAGGATTATGAAAACTTCCCTTTGTGTCTATCTCTCCTTTTTGAGTTCATGTGTTTTTCTTGTGTTTGCATCGGCTACTTTAGAAACTCCTACATTGTGTTGTTGGTCATCACTATCCTTCACCATGACGAGCACCGTACTGTGCACCAGGGAATATCATGCCGGTCAACGTTGCGAATGAAACGCAAATGTTGTTGATGCATAACTTTAACCACTTGGGAAATGGCAAGAGAAGGTAACACAAATATCCTGAATGCCTCGCAGCCCTAGCTAATATAAACTAGCAAGGTAATTCCTACCGCGCATGTGTAGCAAGGAAAAGAACAATGATGTGTGCGATCGATTTGTAGCATGTGTAGCAAGGAAAAGAACAATGATGCGTGCGATCGATTTGTAGCAACCGAGTTTGGCAGTGCATCCAAGACTTTGCAATACAATAGCTAGCTACAACACTCGTACGTGTTTTTTATATATATCATATCATGGATACAGTGAAGGTACGTAGACAATAATTACAAGTAAATAATTTATAATGGAAAAGTTGTTGGGGATCTTTATAAAAGGAGGCACCCCGTGCCGATGTAAATGGGGACAATTCTTTCGTATACTAACACCGCCGCATTTGAAACCTAAGTACAAACTATGCCACTCCGCTATGAATATGAGGGAGGGAGGGAGGGAGATCGAGCAAGAGATAGAGAGACAATAAGCATGGGAGGTAACAGGATGTCCCAATTGTTGTGTGCTACCACACGCCTGTGCGTTGGTTCATATGGGACCTACAATGAGACTAACCGCCACTCGTATCAGGAACACTAGATCATCAACCTGGTAGTAGTTCCTAAGACCATGCGTGGGATTTGTAGAGCAACCAAATAATATTATGGACTGCAATGATCAAAGCTGTTTATTTAACCATGGTCAAGATGTGTTCAGGGCAAGGACAAGACCTTAGAAGAATTCATGTGTTCACAGAATAGGATCTTCGTTTAATTTCGTGTCAAAGATCAAAAGTGTTGCCTGTGCCATGTCGATCTTCTGAACTAATAACTCAAACTACTCTGCCTGCCGGGTGCAGGCCCACCGAAAAATGCAGACAGCAATATGTGAGCAAATCTGCATGCCCCACTGTCAGCTTCTTCGGAGCAAATGGGTGTGATCCGCTTCGAGACTTGGCGCCTTCATCTCGCGTAGTTTGGTGGGTACATGCACTCCATGGTTTGCAGGCTCCTCTGTTTGGCCAATCCCACGTGTGGTTATTTTGAGCTGTAAAATTTGAGATTATACTACTACACTTTTATGTTACAAAAAAGAAAGAGTAATTAAGGATTCCATCGTGCATTTTAACCCATCACTACTAGAGAAAGAGCCTTTCGTCCCAGGGCAAAAATAACATTAGTATCGGTTCAGTTTGCCCACCGGTACTAATGTTGGAAGAACCGGTACTAATGTCCCGTACCAAAAAAGAGGCGGGCGGAGCCATCCCGTGACCAACATTAGTACCGGCTCCTTTTGAGCACCGGTACTAATGTCCCACATTAGTACCGGTGCTCAATATGCGCCGGTACTAATGTGTGGGCGGGACATTAGTACCGGCCCGTATTAAGAGTCGGTACTAATGTGGCTACATTAGTACCGGTTCTTAATAAGACCCGGTACTAATGTCCAACGGTTATATCTCACCTTCTTCCTCCTCCAGCCCGAGCCCCCCACCTTCATTCTCCACTTCGAGCTCCTTCTTCTCCATGGCGCCCTAGAGGAGCTTTTGCCGGATTTGCAACCATTTCTTGACGATTTCACTCGTTGAAGTGGACTAGAGGTTAGTTACTTCATCCTCCCTTGATTCATGATTATTTTCTTGAGTTTCATTAGTTGAAATAGGAGTATTTTAGCACTTTAAAATGAACTAAGAATAGGGGATTTTAGCACTTTGAAATAGGAGTATGTTCTAATAGAGTTGATTGAAATGGATGTGCCGTGTTTGTTGGATGAGATATTCTATATGATGATACAAATTAATTTTTTGTATTATTTTTTATAGAAATAAATATAATAAATGCTTTAAATGTACTTACTAAGAGAAACGACTAGAATATTAATATTAAAATTAGAGAAATAATTTATTAGTCAAAAAAATAGTTTGCTTATAATAATAATAATTTAAATTGAAATATAGTTTTCTCATTATAAAAAATGTTTTCTTATAAGAAAAACATTTTCTTAAGAAAAAAAGTTTCTTTATTAGGAAAAAGTTTTCTTCAATACCATCAAAATGGTTTTTTCTCATTAGAAAATTAGGAATAAGTTTATACTTGATGTGGAATATGGATTTAAGTAGTTTGAATTTGTGTAACATAGTCTTCCATTTATTATTTAAACACTAGTACCGAGTCAAAAATGGTTTTCTCATTACAATAGTTATTTCTTAGTTAGAAAAATAATTTCCTCAATAAAAAAATAGTTTTCGTCAGCAAGCGGTGTAACCTATGTGTAAATTACCATAGATGATCAACATTATTTCCGTGGCCGACAAACTTTTGGTGTGGAATTTGACCAATTTTGGTTTTTATTCAATCAAGATGCAATTGACTCAGGACTCATCGCTTGCTGGACTCTGTAAGTCTCGAAAACAATGATCTAGCCATTCTACCTTATCTTAACTTGTGTTTAATTTGAATTTAATTTCAATCATGCAGCTTTGAGATGCAGCGGTGCAGGAGGAGAGGAATTAAGGACGTCGGCTTCATGGATCCACTAATGATAAATCAGACTTGTGTCAGAAAATGGGAGCTGGACACATTAGACTATATATATTTGTATCTAGAAAAACACCATAAGAAGGGTATCATACTTCTGCCATACAACTTCGGGTGAGCAACGTGTATCTCATCTATTTTATCGGTTTTCAAATGATATTGCATATATATTTCAAGAAACTAATACTTCTACACGTATGCACAGCTTCCACTGGATTCTTTTTGCATTATGTCTGTCTCTAAGCAAGGTCTTCATCTTCGACTCTTTGAGGGCAACATCAGACAAAAGCGCATATCAAGATGTCGTAGAGATGATCAAACTTGCATGGACTCGCCTCTGTGTAGAGCACCTGGGAACATACAAAGAGAACCTTTATTTCCACTATGATTTCTCTGTATGTGTATTCTGCTAGTCCGCATATCTCATGTCTTCCAATATAATTAAACATATTTCATAACCTTGTTGTCGCACATGTGTAGTGCTTGACACAACCTTCAGGTACCAATCTGTGCGGATACTATGTATGTGAGTTCATGCATACCTTTTCAAGCATCGGAAGAGGTACCAACCTTGAAGACAGGGTGCGCCCACTAAACTAAACGACACATGCATGTAGTTCTTATTTGTCCATGTTCTTTTTTTACTAGTTCTTATTCTTTGTTCACGTTCTTTCGTAGATTGATGACATCAAGCAGGGGTTCCTCGAGTCGGAAAGAATCTGGTTAATTCAAGAACAACTTTGCGGATTTCTTCTAGATGAGGTGATTACGCCAGGTGGAGAATTCTACTCAGGCTTATCATCTGTGATTGTAACAGGGAAGTCCACGGAAGAAACATCGGGGAAGTCGACTGCAAAAGTAACTGGGAAGTCGACGGATCAAGCAGAGTCGACTAAGCAGGGGAGCAAGAGAGGAAAAAGCTCTGCAAAAGACCAATCTTCAGGAAGCAAAAAAAAACTAATATTAAATCTTGCTAACCTTTGACGCAATGTATTATATACACTAATATATATTTTTCGTATTTCTGTATGCACAATATTATATATGTTCTTTGCATTGGATCAACTACCGGATTTGAGATAATACATGCATACAAATATATGTACTAGTATAATATTAGATATTATACTAGTACATATATACGTATGCATGTATAGTATTATCTCAAATATTTTATATGGCACACGAATATATATTATAGCGTATCAAGCATTAGGATTAGTATACGTAAATACGATAGAATTAATAAATCAGAAAACATTAGAGAAAAAGAAAAAACAAAAAAAATTAGTACCGGTTGGAAATGAGAACCGGTACTAATGTGGACCGTGCCACGTCGCCGGGGGCGGGCACATTAGTACCGGCCCTCATTACCAGCCGGTACTAATGCCCACATTAGTACCAGTTTCCAAAAACCGGTACTAATGTGACTTCAAATTAGTACCGGCAGAACAATAGCGGTTTGGAAACCGGTACTAATGAGGGTGATAAACCGGTACAAATGTGCGTTTCCCTAGTAGTGGTTACGATTCATTAGAATTTTGATAGAAAAATTGGCCAACAACCTCTGGAGGCAGCACAAGTAAATGATGAGATTGCTAAATCCCTTTCAATTATTCATTCTAGAGCAGTTAACCACATAAGAATACCAGAAATATTTCTTCTAAACAATTACCACAAACAATGGCTGAATTGCATGTTTCTAAACTCCGGCCAATTAGTGATGTGTCATGCTTACTGAATTGCAGTTTGCTAATCAATGGCCAGTAGAAACACTCACCACAGCTTGCAGGATTCAATCACTACTTTACTGAAACAACGCCTCTAATGTAACTGACCCAACATCCATATCAACTGCAATATCTGGGCAAAGTTCAGGATGAGAGACGTACATGTTGCGGGATCTGAGGATGGAGGAAACACCCACAGCTGATAAAGCAATACCATGTAAAATCCTTTCTAATTTTCTTGTTGCTGAACAGTTTAATTTTCAGGGTAAATATCGAATTTGGATCGATGCTGTATATGAAACCAACAAGAACGATTCAACAATCCTACTCAGATGCATAAACTGCTGCTCCTGAAGAGATTGATGCGGACTCACCCTTGAAGCCATGGTTGGCCGGTGCTCGTTGCAGGCTGGGGGTCGTTGCACCGCTCACCCTCACGCGCCCGGCTCCCACGCCCGGCCGTGGTAGCCAGTGCCGCTCACCCGCACGCACCCGGCTCCCGTGACCGGTCGTGGCCCGTCGAGGCCAGTGCGCCCATCCAGATCTCCGCGCCCCTCGGATCTATGACGCCATCATCCATCAAGGTCGGCCCTCCCCGTCCCCACCACCACCATCGACGCTGCCGCCCGTTCATCAGCGCGGGGAGGCCGTGGTTGTCCCTCAGCGCCGCGGCGTACTCGCCCGGCCAAGAAATGGCGGACTGCGCGTTCCTCTTCCACCGGCGGCGGCAACTCAAGTGTGTACCGTGGCATGAGGAACCCTAGACGAATTTTGTTTTAAACAAATTAATAAGAACATATTATCTAACTATAGTAATTGAATCATGCATCAAAACTATACTACTCAAAACATAATTATGTAGTTACCGTTTTACCCTTGATAAAAAAAGAACTACCACAATGCAATTAGCGCTCTATTCTACTCCCCAAATTTCTGGAGGAAATGAGAGGAAATTTTGAGCATATGGCCCACCGACCATAGACACATTATATGTTTTCCTCCTGTTTCCTCCGTCCCGTTTCCTCCGGTTTCCTCCTGCCTTCATTGTCGTCAGATCGATCGCTCTCGGTCGATGTGAACCATCGAATTTTTTCCTAATTATTATAAAAAATCTCAAATATGAATTGTTGATGCATTCTTCCTCCCAACCTAGATCAATTTTCCCGTGTGTCATGTTAATTTTCCTATGTGTTTTGTCTAACCCACAGGGAAATTACGAATGTCCATGTGTGTCGTGGTAATTTCCCTGTGTGTTCTTCCCAACCCAACAGGGAAATGCGAATTTTCCTGTGTGCAAATGAGAAAGTCCTCAGGGAACTTCAGCGCACACAGAGAAATTTCGTTTTCCAGTAGTGAAAGAGCAACTAATTAATCTCCATGTTTCTTGCTACCATACGTTGGTGATCCATAGTCCATATCACATCATTGATAATCTCCCAGATTGTACTGGCTTCTTGTTTTTCTTTCAAATAATGTCTTGGTTGTGGATTGATGAAACAGTACAATAAAAATCACACGATAGGTAGCACGGATATCTGCATTGATTTGCTGAGCTTCCTATAAAATGACTTCTGGATGGCAAGCTATTGATCTAGCTATAAGCACTTTAGTTGTTCGTTCGTTTAAAAAAACAAGCACATTTTCGCCTGAAAATAATGAACAGGTGAGTTAGCCACCGCATTGCTCTTCTCCCTGTGCGGTCCAAGAAACTGCAGGTTCTTGTGAAATAAAGCTGAGGTATGTTACACACATTTTCGCCTGGTTTATTTGGCTCTAAATTTTCGAAGACCCCGTCAATTCGTGGATGTGAGGGGTCTATCATGCTTCATAATTACAATATGTAGCGGCATTTCGGCATGCGAAGGATCAGGAAATAAGGTGAGCAGAAAAGAAGAATGTGAGGCTGCCTTATTGATGGTGCTGCTGGAGATAGACCAAGCATTCACAAATCACAACGAACATGAATACTTCCTCAGGTAGGACCAATGAGCCTATGCCCTGCAAAGTCTTGTTCTCGAGTACCCAGACCTCTGTGTTAAGCCTTCCAACAACAGCTGATGCACGCTGATAACCAGAAAACCTGTGTGGGTGACAAACTGCAGGCACGCCAAGTTGTCACAAACCTGTGTGGGTGACAAACTCCTAGATGAAAAATCTAGTTCCTTTTTTCTAGATTTATACATGGCCGCTTAGGGATCACCAGCAGGCCTTTGAGAGAATTTGTACTGCATTTCAGTCCGTCGTCAATCTAGATGGAAAAATTCCAAAAGACTTAACGAAGCCTGCGTGTTGCAGCCATACACAACTGACAGCTGCAGCATGTTGCATTGACAGTGATAAGGAAACTTCTAGAACCGGTCACCGAGATCCCCTTCTCAACCATTCAGTACTCCCTCCGTCCCATAATATAAGGTCCTGCAGGGTTCAAAATTTGTACCAAAATATAAGAATTTGGAGGGATATGACAAAATTAAATGAGATTGGTGAGTAGGTGGAGAGTTGATAGATAGTGTAAAATGAGGGGTATAGAGGTCATTTTTCTTCACTGTTGTTTCTAAAGTTTGAATGCTTCAAGTCTTTATACTGTGGGATGGAAGGAGTATGTTTTAGTGCACTTTCACAATGTAGTCGTTAAGATTACATGATTTAGATTACATACATTTCTTGCAACGGCCAGTGTGCTGCTTGTCACATCACTGATCCCATTGGTGTTTCCATTTTCTTTCTGAACAATACATGCCTTGGTCAATTAGTTGGTGAAAAAGTACAGCAGAAATCAAGCGCGCGTCAGGTAGAGCTGTCAGTGGCTGCTGACTGTAAAATAACCTGGGGGGCTGCAGTGTTTTATACTTTTATATGCCCTTGTGTGGTTTCAGAAACTTGTGTTGGAATAAACCACGTCGTAGTGTGGCTGTGGCGTGTCTGTGTCGCGCGCGTGTGGCGTGCGCCTTGAGTCGGCGTTGTGTTCGTCGTGTGCGTGCATGCGTTCATGGCGGCCAGAGTGTTAGGGTCGATCGAGTTCAGGTCTAGGGAGTCAGTTGGTGTCCGTGATGCACGAGTTCGAGCTCAGGTCGCATCATGGATAGCGTCAAGGTCGAAACGTCGTGCGGGCGCGTTCCAGGGGTGCTAGGCCAGGACGGCGCATGTTCGAGCTCGCGTTCGGGTCCATGGCCGAGTCAATCGCGTGCGGCGCGAGTTTGTTGGGATTGCAGGTACTAGGATGGTCAATGTGGCAGTTGGCGGCAAAGGAGGAGCGCTGGGCTCGGATCGGAGAGCTGAAGACCGGTTCTTGCGGACGTTCGTGGCCAGAACGTGTGGAACGCCGGGTCTCCTGTGTGCGTGCGTGCGCGTCGTGCTCTCAATCGTGTGGGCGTTGTGTCGTCGAGTGTGGACTACAAAAGGGCCATGTACATCCCTGTAAACATTGAGTTGAGTTGCTAGGATCAATAACAAGCCAACATACAGGGCGTTCGTGCGGCCGGAGCGTTCGGCGCCTAAATCGTGTGTGGTTACTGTTCATCTTCTTCATCCCGACGGCGTCCGAGCGCGTGAGAGAAAGAGAGGTGCGAGTGTGATCGATGGCTCTACTCCAACAACTTGCAAATGCCGGATAATTAATTATTTTACACACGTCAATCGATTTTTTAGGTTAGAGCGAGATTTGGATTGAACCAATCAACATATGCGAGCTTGATGCTTTGTATTGAACCTGGGAGCATGTGAAGCGCCAGGAAACAACACAGGTAGCAAAGAGGAAGAGCATGTGCGATCTCTCGCCGCAGAGCTCCCTGTGACCATCTCTCAAGAACAATTTGGAAAGGCCTCTTCACAATCACAAGGCTCATATCCCTCAGAGGCTCAGACAGCGGTCACACAACTACCACCTAGCCTCCCTGACCTGTAGCGAACATGACCTCATATGCCATTAGTTCGAGTTTGATTTTGGTGATTCATGACAACATGATCAATGGGACTAACCATATTGTTTAGCATGTCTTTATAGACATTTCTAGGTCCCAAGGATGCAAAAATATCACATGCCAAATTGAGAAGATAGTCTATTTTTCTAGGGTCAAAACCGAGCAAAGAAAGGAAAAGAAAACACACCGTCGGATGAACCGACGGTCCAGTTTTTAGATGCACCGGATGAATTGCAAAGGAGGAGGAGCGAAGACAGTAGCACCGGATGATCCGACGGTCTGAAAGAGGACACCGTCGGTCTATCCGACGCTCAGTTTGAATCAAGACAGAGACGCGCCAAGACAGCTTCTTCAGCACCGGATGAACCGATGCCTTGGTCAAGTGGAAGCATCGGTCTATCCGACGGTCACGAAGCAACATACAGAGACGTTTTGGCCGTGAGGTCTTCAGCACCGGATGAACCGACGCACCGTCGGTGTATAGCGTCGGAACAGTTGTGTCAGCAGAGCTGCAACGGCTAAGTGACGTGGAGGGCACCGGATGAACCGACGCCCTGGAAAAGCATATCATCGGTTCATCCAACGCTACCTTTTTCAGTGGCCGTTAGCCAACGGCTAGCTGAGTGCCTTGGGCTATTTATACCCCCTCCACTCACCCATTTGAGGAGGCTGGATTGTGTGGAAGTGCAGAGGAGTGCAAGACACCTAGAAGATCATATCCAATCCATCCAAGTGCTTAATTGCTCATCCATAGACTTGCATATGCTTAGTGTATGTGCTTAGTGCTAGGCTTAGCTTAGACCTGAGTGAATGCAAGGTTGTGCCAATCTTGTGAGGTGATTCTTGAGTGAATCAAGGTGTACAAGGTTCGCCGGAAGCCTTGGGGCCTAAGTGGCTCACCGGCAATCGTCATCGACCCTCCGGCTTAGTGTGGAGCGGCGAGGACACTTTGTGCGGGGGACGTGGAGACCCCCTTCCTTGGTGGAGAAGCTCCTTAGTGGAGGCGGCATCAAGGTGACCAAGGAAGCTTGGAAAGTGCCTAAGTGGCTAGCCTTTGTGGCGAGTCAAGTGGTGCTCTTGGGAGAGACTTGGTGACCGGGAAGCAATACTCTTGTGTGAGTGCTTCAACAACGTGGACTAGGGGTGGCTTAGTGCCTACCGATACCACGGGATAAATCGCGTGTCAAGAGTTTGCTTCCTCTCATCCCCTTTACGTTTCCGCATTTACTCTATTGCAATCTTTGCTTGCCTTTACTTTCCTAGAGTAGTATCATGCTAGGATTGGCTATAGGTTTCAAACCTTGTTTTGGGATGGGAGTTTCACACTAGAACAACCCTAGTTGCACATCTAGATAGTATATTCTAGTTTATCTTTGTGTAAAAGTAGTGAAGCCATAGGTTAAGGTTTTTAGTTTGTCTAATTCACCCCCTCCCCCTCTTAGGCTACGAGCATCCAATTCCCTACAAGTGGTATCAGAGCCGGGACTCACTTCCTTCACAAGGAAACGCCAATTCGATTGGTAAATTGTGAAAACCGGCTCATTGGAACGGTTAGGCTTCACCGCCTAGTGAGTTGCTCTATAGAGGTATGAAAGGGGTGGATACCATAGATTTGGCTCCACATTTCGATGGCACGGGCTATCCTCAGTGGAAGGTTCTCATGGAGGCCTATCTTCAAGCAAAGGACCTTGATGTTTGGAGAGTCACCGATGAGGGCATGAAAAATAGTACTAAGAAGCAAAAGCAATTTGATGTGATTGCTAAGAGTATCATTTTGTCCTCACTAGATGTAGACGTTTTCAATAGAGTTTTTACTTGTGAAAATGCTCATGAGATATGGAAAACCATCAAGAAGCAAAATGAGGGTTCAAAAGAAGTTGCTAATGAACGCTACGGTTGTCTCCTTGAGGAATTCAATAGCTTTAAGCAACTTGCAAATGAAAATGCCGAATCTATGTACTCACGCCTAAAGTGTGCTTGTCAATGAGATCAATGCTTTAGGTGTAAAGAACATCACGGACTTGAACATCAACCGCAAGATCCTTCAAAGTCTTCGGAAGCCCGACTATGACTTGGTGAAGGCTATCATCTATGAGAGAAAGCTCGAAGAATTGAAGCCATCTCAAATCTTGAGCAAGATCATGGCACATGAGCTTCAAATCATGCCCAAGTCCAAGAAGGCACCCCAAGAAAAGCCCCAAGAACCATCTTCTCCAACCACGAGTCATGCCCTCTCAAGCCAACAAGAGAAGGTGATGAGGAGGATGGCTACTCATGGAAGCTCAAGCGAAGATGATGGTGATGATGGTGGCGATGAAGATTCCTCAAGTGATGAAGAGGTTGAATCCATGGTGGCCGAGTACGTGAAGAAGATCTTCAAGTATGTGAAGAAAGTCAACATGTATGGCTACAACGTCCACTTGAGAGAAGAGCGTCATCATCAACACATCAAGTTCACCAAGATCGAGCACAAGCCCAAGAAGAAGGTGGTCAAGGAGAGGAGACCAAAGCAAGAAGCAAATGTCGTTGTTCGTGAGTGGACAAGTGGTGGAGAATCAAGTTCTTCTAGCTCAAGTGATGAATCAAGAAAGAACTTCACCACCCGCTTCATGCAAGGTCCTTTATCATCACTACACATGTGCCTTATGGCCAAAGGTATGGAGAGCAATGTAAGTGATGACGAATCCGACACCACCTCTCTCGATGATCTTGTTGAGCTAGTCCATGAGCAAAAAGGAATGCTTAAGAAACAAGCTAATGAAATTAAAGAACTCAATGCTCTCAATGATCTTAGTGCAACCCTTGCTACAAATTATGAACATTTGTTGTGCAAATTCAAATTGCTTAGCAAGGAGTGTGATGAGCTAAAATCTAAGCTTGAGAGCAATGAGACTAAAACAAGTGATTCCTTTGAGCTTGATGAATCATCTATCCCGTGTGCAATTCCTATCTCCAAGGTAGATACTTCAACTTCTTGCATTGATTTAATTGATGAATCTTGCTCACCATCTTGCAATGAGAATGTTGTTGTAGAAACATGTGATTCCCTCATAGGCAAGAAGAATGATGAGCTTAAGCAAGAAGTGAAATGTCTCCGAGAGAGGTTGGCAAGTTTGATGGGCAAGGGCATGAACAATGAGGAACAAGTGGACATCTCTCAAGACATGAAGAGCAAAGTCCAACCTTCTCAAGATAACCGTGATCCCATGGTGAAGAAGCTTGAGAAGGGTTCAACCGTGACTTGCTACAAGTGTCATCGAGAAGGGCACAAGTTCTACAAATGCCCTCAATTTGTCAAGAAGATGGACAAGGGCGAACAGAAGAAGTTGAACCCCACCATCAAGAGCTCCCTCATCTACACCAAGCCCAACCGCAAGAACAAGACCAAGAGCAACACCTACGTCATCAAGAAGAAGGCTAATGGCAAGATGGTTGCACACAAGGTTGGGAAGATGAAGGAGGAGCGGGGTTGGAACCAACCCATTTGGGTGCCCAAGGAAGTCATCATCAACATGAAGGGGCCTCAAATGGTTTGGGTTCCTAAGGCCACTTGAAGGCCATGAGGTCGGGGACTTGGGAGGCTTGGCACATAGAAGAAGAGAAGATTCAAGCCTAGAAGCCAAGCTTGCAAGTTGGACATGTGTTGCCCAAGATCCCCGGTTGAGGTAATGGAAACAAGAACCTATCTCTTGTATCATTGTAGCTCCATTGCCTTGTTTAGGTTGCATTTGTTGCAATGTTTACATATGGTAGGTTGCTTGTGTTATGTGCTAACCTATGAGCAACCTACATGGTTTGATTAGTGTGTAGGAAAGCTACACTTGTTCTTTCATGGTGCATGCTTTCATTTATATCTCTTTGCATCATGAGCAAGCTATAGGGTTAGCTTCCCTTTTGTTGTCACAAACAATGTGCATACTTTTGGTTGGTGATTCAAACACTAAATGCACACATTTAGGGAGAGCTCATCCTATGGTTTGGTTATGGGACTAACATTGTTTCAAGCTTATTTTGTGTAGTTCCATAGTGACGCGTTCCGGTGCGGTGCTTCATTCTAAGAGAAAGCTATTTCACTCTCAATGTGATCTAACATCTCCAAAAGAGTGAACATAGCAATATGAGCTTCATGCTATTGAGTCATGTCCTTGCGAGCTTATGTCTCTATATAAGTTCAAAGGCAATGTACTCATACATTCCTAATCCTTGTGGTACCCCAAGTGTCTTCTTTGCAAGTTTCTTTCAAGTGGTGTCACCTAAAGTGATATCATTTCCAAGTGGCTCATCTCAATGTGGTGTCAACAAGGTAGAGAGGATCAACCCCCGGAGGTATGCAATGATCAAAAGACTACAAGTGATATCTACAAGTGGTAATGTAACAAGAACCCATTTGTCTTATCTCTTGTCCTTTAAAGCTACCTCCTTGCATGATATGCTCTAAGCTTCCTTGTCTTACAAGTGTTTGTAGTTGTGCACTTGATTTTCACACTATCATATTGTGCACACACTTAGGGGGAGCTTAGTTTGTATCATGTTAGTCTCATGAGCTTGTGATCCACCTTAGTCATTCGCACATGTGGTATCTTCATTGATATCATACATATGGATCATGGTTCATGCGGCTTTCACCCTTGAATTTAACATTTCTCTTTGAGCTATGTTTGCTAGGACTTGCTAGTTTTCCTTGGAGACATTTTGCTTTGGGATCTTTTTGGAGATTTTATTCCAAAGGGGGAGAATGTGGGACCAAAGCAAGCTAGTGTTTCCAAAGTGGGAAGAAGCAAGCTATGTGTGAACATAGGAAGAGAAGATCAAAAAGGGGGAAGTTTGATCGAGGGGGAGTTTGGATGATGGTAAGCATCCAAGCAAGTGTAAGTGGTTCTAAATTTTGTCAATTTTTCCAAATTTATACTTACTTTGATTGTGTTGTCATAAATCACCAAAAAGGGGGGGGATTGTAGCGAACATGGCCTCATATGCCATTAGTTCGAGTTTGATTTTGGTGATTCATGACAACATGATCAATGGGACTAACCATATTGTTTAGCATGTCTTTGTAGACATTTCTAGGTCCCAAGGATGCAAAAATATCACATGCCAAATTGAGAAGATAGTCTATTTTTCTAGGGTCAAAACCGAGCAAAGAAAGGAAAAGAAAACACACCGTCGGATGAACCGACGGTACCATCAGTGCATAGCGTCGGTGTAGTTGATACACTGCGCAACAGGTCAAACGAAGTTGACACATCATCCGACGGTCCAGTTTTTAGATGCACCGGATGAATTGCAGAGGAGGAGGAGCGAAGACAGTAGCACCGGATGATCCGACGGTCTGAGAGAGGACACCGTCGGTCTATCCGACGCTCAGTTTGAATCAAGACAGAGACGCGCCAAGACAGCTTCTTCAGCACCGGATGAACCGATGCCTTGGTCAAGTGGAAGCATCGGTCTATCCGACGGTCACGAAGCAACATACAGAGACGTTTTGGCCGTGAGGTCTTCAGCACCGGATGAACCGACGCACCGTCGGTGTATAGCGTCGGAACAGTTGTGTCAGCAGAGCTGCAACGGCTAAGTGACGTGGAGGGCACCGGATGAACCGACGCCCTGGAAAAGCATATCATCGGTTCATCCGACGCTACCTTTTTCAGTGGCCGTTAGCCAACGGCTAGCTGAGTGCCTTGGGCTATTTATACCCCCTCCACTCACCCATTTGAGGAGGCTGGATTGTGTGGAAGTGCAGAGGAGTGCAAGACACCTAGAAGATCATATCCAATCCATCCAAGTGCTTAATTGCTCATCCATAGACTTGCATATGCTTAGTGTATGTGCTTAGTGCTAGGCTTAGCTTAGAGCTGAGTGAATGCAAGATTGTGCCAATCTTGTGAGGTGATTCTTGAGTGAATCAAGGTGTACAAGGTTCGCCGGAAGCCTTGGGGCCTAAGTGGCTCACCGGCAATCGTCATCGACCCTCCGGCTTGGTGTGGAGCGGCGAGGACACTTTGTGCGGGGGACGTGGAGACCCCCTTCCTTGGTGGAGAAGCTCCTTAGTGGAGGCGGCATCAAGGTGACCAAGGGAGCTTGGAAAGTGCCTAAGTGGCTAGCCTTTGTGGCGAGTCAAGTGGTGCTCTTGGGAGAGACTTGGTGACCGGGAAGCAATACTCTTGTGTGAGTGCTTCAACAACGTGGACTAGGGGTGGCTTAGTACCTACCGATACCATGAGATAAATCGCGTGTCAAGAGTTTGCTTCCTCTCATCCCCTTTACGTTTCCGCATTTACTCTATTGCAATATTTGCTTGTCTTTACTTTCCTAGAGTAGTATCATGCTAGGATTGGCTATAGGTTGCAAACCTTGTTTTGGGATGGGAGTTTCACACTAGAACAACCCTAGTTGCACATCTAGATAGTATGTTCTAGTTTATCTTTGTGTAAAAGTAGTGAAGCCATAGGTTAAGATTTTTAGTTTGCCTAATTCACCCCCTCCCCCTCTTAGGCTACGAGCATCCGATTCCCTACACGACCCCGTTCATCCATCGTCACCAAACATCGTACAGAAGCCCCTGATCCTACTACGGACACCCTGTCGGCCTCGACCGGGAACACGCGTTCCCGGTGCTCCCCCCTCTCATCTCTCTCTACAGCTCGCACACACAGCATGAGACCAAGGTAGAAGAAGATGAACAGTGCACAGACACAAGAATTGGATATGAACGCCCCGGCTGCCACACAGCTTGTATGTTGACGATTTGATTGATAAAATGGACTCGCCTCAACCTAGAACACAAGGATTACACGAGTATTTGTAGGCCTAGGCAGTATAGCACCCACGCCACCACACTCCGGCGAGGTCGGCGCCCATGTACGCACGTTCCTGGAGATCCGGCCACTTCTCGATCGTGAGCAACAAACTCCACGCAGGAAGCGGTCTCCATCCTCATCCGCTAGCCAGATGGCGCCCATCACGCTGTCTCTGCAATCCTCCCTGACTCGGTCCTCCCTAGTTCCAACAGACGCTCGAGCATGCGCCGCACACGAGCTCGCCACGCCTTGGGTCACGGCAACACCGGCAACGAACCTGATGCGCCATCCTTCGTCGCTGGACCCGAACACGAGGCCGAACTTGTGCACCAGCAGGACTCCTAACTGCTAATCGATCGAACCTACCGACCTAACAGACTCCGACGCGAACGCATCCCACGCACACACGCAGCGTCCTCGACACAAACACGACCTGCACGCCACACACGTACGACCTGCACACACCACGGCCACACCATGGCGTGGTTTATTTCCAACACACCCGTCCATGGAGCAAAACCCCTCGATCACAACTGAAAATAATGTAACTGGATATCAGGATATATATAGTTTAATGCGAGCAGCTTTCTTGAGTTGCTGACAAGAGCCATTCTGTCACACTGTGCTGCAAAATCGTCATAAAGGATTTTTTGCGTTACGTTAAGACTGGGGTGATGGGTTCTCAAACGTAGAATGTCTACCTTCCTTAATTTTGTACAGTGCCATTAGCATTCCATCGCCATTGCACTGTTAAATTATGTTTACGAGTGTTTGTTTTTATGGCAGAAAAAGGATGAATAAAGTTTTGTGAGTAACTTGTTTGGCTCTATGCATAATGCATGCCTCTATCAACAGATCGTCTCTTGCATTCTCCTTTTTCCGATCGCACGTCACTCGTCAGGTCTCCTTTCCTGATGATCCGTCGACCGCCCAAACAAATCGAGAGCTACGACTACGACGCTTAGAGGAGATCTGACGTGAATGTGCAGAAATAATCTAGATCGACGCAGCAGATGTCTGACTGATTCTCTTCTCAACGTCCATGCATGCTTCAATGCGGGTAGCGAGGACCCGTGCGCCCGCGACAATGCGCAGTTGGACGCGGGTCATGTGAGGACCCCTGCGCCGTGCCTCAGGCGGGTCCCGCGGGCGCTTGCGTCGCTGCCGTGCGCGCGGAAGCCGCTGTGGGTGCATGCGCTGCCGCCGCCAGGATGCGATGCCAAGAGGAAGAGATGAACAGAGGGAAATGAAGAAAGGAAGAGATGGCCGATAGAAGATCAGGCAGAAATGAAATGAATAAATCATATTTTCATTAATGTCATCGAGACAATTTTTTAATAATACCCCTATACCACTCATGTATACTGGCTATACCACATGTGGAGGTTCTAGTGGTATATAATTAATCTCAACCGTCAGATCTGTTCGTACTAGTCCTTTTTTAAACAGCGGTACGTGGTGGTATGGTGTACCGTAAAAGATCCCAAAGACAGACGTACTATTGAGAAGAGCAACCATTCCAACTATCTAGAGGTAATCAATATTGTTCATGCTGATACTACAACACGCCATGTGGTTGCTAACAGGCTCTGGTAGTTAGGAACGGGAGGTGTCAGGATGATAAGCTTATTACCAACCTGGGATTGTGCAGCCATAAGAACAAATCGTTACACCCGGCCTTTGGGGTGGTCTCGCGCACCCAGCCGGGTGCATCCATTCTATGCACAATCAATGTTCCATGATTTATCGGTACTCTTGTTTCTCATCCCAATATCATGCATCTTCTATCTATCTAAATTAGATGTCATGGAAAAACAAATTGTAACTAAGCAAACCCCATGTTTCTTGCCACTGCTCCTTATTATCACGTCACTGATGATCTCACAGATATTGGGCTTCTCTCTTTTTTTTCCTTTTTTAATAATTTCTCGACTGATGGATTATTGATGAAACAGTACAGCATAAAGCACACAACAGGTAGAATGGTCATCTGCATTTGTATGCTGAACTGCCTATAAAATGGCCTCTGGCCGGCAAGCTATTGACAAAGAAAGCATACTACGTTGATCTGAAAAGAAAGATGACATGATGTAACCCGTTGCCCATCTCTCAGTGTGGCTTCAGAAAGTGCCACCATTTACAAATACAAATACAAATACAATGCATGCCGCACGCAGCTCGTTTCTCCTGTTTAGGTCCATACATCGGTCCATACATCGATCCTACTTGCTACTGAGAAGGCTTCAAGGCATGTGAAGCACCAGGAAATAACAAGGGGAGCAAAGAACAATGCATCACTGATGATTTCCAAGTCCCTGTTCCACCTTATCGACATCTCCTATCGATGAGCCTAATGCTAGCACTGAATGTTAGGTGGTGTTGAGTTGAGAGGGGTAGCAAGATTGTAATCAAAAGATTGCTTCCTCCCAATTACTGGACCAAAAGCAGTTTGCCCCTGCTTTTAATTTGCTGTATCATTCATTTTACACTTTCAGAGATTTCGTTTACAGTGCAACTGAGTGCATGCATAATGGTACTCTCTAGTCTTTACTGGCTTTGTTGCTGGAGCTACAGCACAAGATAGACATGTAAATTCAAAGAGAACATTAAGAAAAATACCATTTCTCCCCTGATTTATTTGTATTCTTGTTTTGTGGTCAATGCCACAAAAACAAAGAACCCCAATTCCTTGCAACTATTAGTACTGCTTATACATCATTGACACATTTGTATTTTGCTTTTCTTTTCTTTTTTGGAATACTGTTTTGGTTGATGCATTGAATGATTGATGATGAAATGGTACTACGGGAACCACATGATCGGCGACTCGGTGTAGTCCAGATGTTAGCAGGTAAAGCTGAGCAGAGCTACCTATAAAACCACTCTGTATCTCAGCAGTTTGAACACAAAAGGAGTGGCAAGCTATCCACAATAACATTTTGTAGCTTCTCTTTTTCCTTTTGTGGATAATCTTGTAGTTCATTATATTGACGTGAAAAGAGCAAAAAGACGATGTAACCTGCACTGTCTTCTCCCTGCGTGGCTTCTGACACTGAATGTAGGGAATCGGATGCCCGTTAGCCTAAGAGGGGGAGGGGGTGAATTAGGCAACTTAAAACCTTAACCTATGGCTCACTAAATTTTACACAAAAGTAAACTAGAACATACTATCTATATGTGCAACTACGGTTGTTCTAGTGTGAAACTCCCATCCCAAAATAAGGTTTGCAACCTATAGCCATTCCTAGCAAGATACTACTCTAGGAAAGTAAAGGCAAGCAAAGATTGCAATAGAGTAAATGCGGAAACGTAAAGGGGATGAGAGGAAGCAAACTCTTGACACGCGATTTATCCCGTGGTATCGGTAGGCACTAAGCCACCCCTAGTCCACGTTGTTGAAGCACTCACACAAGAGTATTGCTTCCGGGTCACCAAGTCTCTCCCAAGAGCACCAACTTGACTTGCCACAAAGGCTAGCCACTTAGGCACTTGTCAAGCTCCCTTGGTCACCTTGATGCCGCCTCCACTAAGGAGCTTCTCCACCAAGGAAGGGGGTCTCCACGTCCCCCGCACAAAGTGTCCTCGCCGCTCCACACCAAGCCGGAGGGTCGATGACGATTGCCGGTGAGCCACTTAGGCCCCAAGGCTTCCGGCGAACCTTGTACAACTGGATTCACTCAAGAATCACCTCACAAGGTTGGCACAACCTTGCACTCACTCAGCTCTAAGCTAAGCCTAGCACTAAGCACATACACTAAGCATATGCAAGTCTATGGATGAGCAATTAAGCACTTGGATGGATTGGATATGATCTTCTAGGTGTCTTGAACTCTCCTGCACTTCCACACCATCCTTTCTTCTCAAATGGGTGAGTGGAGGGGGTATAAATAGCCCAAGGCATCAAACTAGCCGTTGGCTAACGTCCACTGAAAAAGGTACCGTCGGATGATCCGACGCTATATTTTCCAGGGCGTCGGTTCATCCGGTGCCCCTCCCACGTCACTTAGCCGTTGAGATTCTCTGACACAACTGCTCCGACGCTATGCACTGACGGTGCGTCGGATCATCCGGTGCTGAAGACTCCGCGCTCAAGTCGCCTCTGTTAGCTTCCAATCGACTGTCGGATAGACCGACGCTTCTCCTTGTCCAAGGCGTCGGATCATCCGGTGCTGAAGGCTTCGTCTTGGCGCGTCTCTGTATGAATTCAAACTGAGCGTCGGATAGACCGACGGGGTCCCCACTCAGACCGTCGGATCATCCGGTGCTACTGTCTTCCTTGCTCTTCCTCTGCAACTCGTCCGACGCTACTAAATAATGGACCGTCGGTTCATCCGACGGTACCTAGGGTTTGACCCTGTGCACCAACTCGTCCGACGATTGCACCGACGCTTGTATTTGAGGGACCGTCGGTTCATCCGACGGTGTCTTTTCTTTTCCTTTTCTTGCTCGGTTTTGACCCTTGAAAAATACACTATCTTCTCAATTTGGCATATGGTTTTCTTGCATCCTTGGGACCTAGAAGTGTCTACAAAGACATGCTAAAACAATAGGGTTAGTCCCAATGATCATGTTGTCATGAATCACCAAAATCAAACTCGAACTAATGGCATATGAGGCCATGTTCGCTACAACTGAAGCATATCACACGAAATCTTTGGATCGAAACTCAGCTTCGAGGGCATATGAGCATGTGAAGCATCAAGAAACGAGATGGCAGGTGTAATGAGAGCCAAAGAGCCTTGGTGTCCACAGCATTGTGTATCGAGTTGCTTTGATGTACCCCAGGGTGGGTCAAGAGTTGCATTAAGATGCAGTGGTGTTTTCTCTGTTCTGTACTGATAGTGCTAGGTAGAGCACTTGCCAAACCAAAAAAAACCATAAAGAAAATACAACTTTGCCACTGATTATATTTACTGGTTATCTTGTTTGTCGTCCCAGTATCTTTTGTCTATCTTTTATGGTATGTTAAATTAGATTGCATGCAAAAGCAAAGAGTAACTGATATAATTAACCCCCACGTCCTTCTGCTAAAAAAAACCCCACGTCCTTGACATTGTCGGCTCTCCATATGGTGCCATTCATGATCTCGCTGATCTTTGTTTTTTTATTAATGCCTCGGTTCTAGAATGATGAAACAGTACAAGGGAAATCACACGGTAGGTTAGTACTGCCATCTGCATTGATTTGCTGAGGTGCTTATAAGATGGCCTCTGGATGTCAAGCTATCAACAAGCACTCTGGTAGTATAAGGCTATAAGCTACGTTGGATCTGAAAGAAAGAATGAATGAAGAGTTGAGGTAGACGTAGGCTGCATTGCTAGCTCCTCTCCTCGTGTAGTTTCAGATAAAACTGCTGCAGCTTCTTACAAAACCTAAGGCATGTTACACACATTCTTCCCTGGTTTGGGTTCGAAGGTTCAGTCCAATCAATTTGTGAATGTGAGGGGCCTATCGTGCTTTCATAATTGTAACATGCTGGGGCATCTGGGCATGTGAGGCATCAGCAAACAAGATGTGCAGAAGAGAAGGTTTGAAGGTGGCAAGCAAGGCTGCGGGAATACAAAATTGAGCCACCGAGGTTTCCAGAGTGCGAAGAGCCCAACACCGGTCACGCCTTCCAAGATCAGCTGATGTTCTACTATCTGACAACGTGAGATGAATCAGTTAAGCTGTACTGTGTGGGTGACCAATTGCAAGCACACAGCAGCTGCCCAGCTGATACGATGATGGTTCCGAACTGATAGCAGAGGGCATTGGAGAGAATTTTGTAACACCCCAGGTGTTTATTAAAGATAAATAACTCGATTAGTTGGGTTAATCAAGCTTAATTAGTCCCTAAGCATGTTTTGCTTGATTGTGCACACTTTTGCACAAAAGACCTTGGTCGAAGTTCAAATTCCCGGTCAAACCCTAGATCTCCTTTAAGGCTGAAATGGTTTTCTTACGCGTTCTCCAAATTTCACTATAGAAGTTCAAAATCGGCCAATACGAAAGTTGTTCGTTATTTCCGGGAACACATTTTTCGTAATTGGCGGACATTCCAATTTTGAGTGCAAATTGGCTAAAAATCGAGTTGAACGCGCTGTGAACAGTAACTCGAGCCGTGGAAAAAACTGCAACTTCGGCCGACGTTCCCGGGCAAACCGTTGATCAAAACATATGTCGCCCTTTGGGAAAGTTGTAGATCTATAGCTCCTCTACAACTTTTGTTTTAGGAGATTTTTGACTTAGTTATCACTTTTTGGAGTTTTGAACTCTTCGAAGACGTGCACATGGAATACAAGAAGGGGCAACGTCGCTGTCGCCGCGCCCAGCGCGCGCAGGCGCGTTCTGGCCGCGCCGGCCACGGTGGCAAACCCGCGAAACCCCGGTGTACGGATGCGTGGACATCTTCGCGGTGGACCAAGGGAGGGCCGTGGAGACTTCGCCCTCACATAGGGCCGTACGCCGCGCCCAGCCGAGCCGCGGCGGCCTGCCAACAGGCCGGCATGGCCACGCGCCGGCACCGCGGCCTCCTCCCGCGCATGCAGAGCGGCCACCTGGCCAAGCCACGCGCTGAAGACCTGCGGCCGTGCCCAGGACGGCTCGTCCTCGCCCCTCTCGCCCTGCTTCCTCTCACGCGCGCGCCGGTTCCGGAACGAAGCAGAGCAGAGCCCGCCGCCGTGCATTGCAGAGCTCCGCCGGCGCCTTTACTGTGCCGCCGCCGAACTCCGCGTCCCACTCCAAACCACCACCGCCCAACCACTTCTATTCCTCCCTTAGGCCCTCCTGCAACCTCCTCCGCAGCCCGACGCCGCTTGTTGCTCCGCCGCCGACGGGAATCGGGCTCCCGGCGGGAGCACCCCTCGGTCGCCGCCGCGAGTGGCCGGCGGAGCTTCTACCGCCGCCTCCAGTCCCAACCTCCGCTCCCAAGCACTTCAAGGTAGCCGCGCACGGCCTCCCAAGCCGTTCCCCGGCGAGGTCCGGCCGGCCATCGCCGCCGGCAAGGCCCCCATGGCCGCCCAGGGGTGACATTGCTAAGTTTGAACTCTTCCTGGGGTGTTTTCCATAAACCAAGGGTATAGTTGTAATAACGAAAAGTTCTTCGAGGGCCTAGCTGTAAAAGAGTTTCTTTAGTTTCGGCTAGAACTTCAAAAATCCTTTGAAAATCGTAGAAAAATCAGAAAAATGTAAATCCAATTTTGTTGGGTTCCTGGTGAAGAAACCTACCTTTTCTAGAAAGCATGTATAGGGTTTTTCTGTGTAGTTTTTGAATTAAAAATTCAAACTCAGTTTGATGTGTTTTTGGTGTAGTTTAAAATATACATATGCTATGGACTTGAATTTTGGATATGTTTCTCTTTATGGTATGTTTAGATTTGTGACCAAAGTTGGCATGAATTTGATGTGTAGATTCTCAGTTATGATTTATTTAAGCTTTATGCTAGATTATGTTTGATGTTTTTTTATAGCCTCTTTAATGAACTTTTCTTTGAGCACCAGTGCACCCTAGGGCTTTTCCTTGTTGAGTAGTACCTCTGGTATGATGGATGTGATTTTAGGGAATTGTTTAATAGATGTTTTGGATTTAATCTTGTGTAGGAGCTTAAATTCAAGATCTGAAAAATAATTTGAATCTGCAAGCATGCTTTGGTCAGAAACTCATTCTTGGCATACATGACCTGTAGGAGGAAGTTGAGATCAAAAAGTTTATTAAATCTTTTTATATGAATTAATGTTGATTTACTAGGCTGAAATTGTCTTTTTCGTATAAATTAATTTATAAATGATCTTAAGCTATATTTTGGTTTGAGAGCTTAAATTAAGCATATGTTGCTGTGTGCAAAAGTTTAGACTCATTTGAAGTGTTTTCGATTTAATTTTGATTTAAGGTTGAAAGGCTTGTTTTAAGTAATTAAAGAAAGAAATGGAAATTAAAAGTGCTAAATTGTGAAATCATGTTTGTTTCTGTTTTTATTAATTTAAACACACCCCCTTGCTGTTTGGTGTAGTTAAGTAACTTAAATTGCTTAGATGTGCACACAATCACCATCAAAGTAGTGTTTTGCTTATCATCACACACCCTAATAATTTCTGTGAGAAAATGATAATGTTTGGATGAATGTGTCCAACAAGAGTTGGTTTTGTGGTAATTCTCCCACCTCCACCATAATCTAATGCATGTGCATGTAAACGTGTAGATCTTCCCGACGGGACATACACGCTCACCCAGGAGGAGGAGGGAGCAGCTACTGGAGAGTTGAATCAAGTTAGTGTGCAGCAAGACCTGGACCAAAGTCCAGAAGAGCCCAAGGCTAGTGTTAGTGTTGAGTCAGAGGAAGGCAAGCCCCGGATACATCTAACCCTTTTTCTAAACTCATATCTTTACTTTTCGTATTTATGTTATGATTTGTGCATTTAAGTTTCAGGAGTTGCTTTGAAACCTAGATGCATGATCCTTAGGACTCCTATGCTCTTTTACTAGTATGTTAGAAACGCTAATGCCATGCTTTAAGGACACGGTACAAGTCGAGTAATGACTCATTGCTCGCGAGATATAGGATACTTATGTTGGAATCATAAGTTGGTTAAAATGACTCGCTCATGTGGTAAGAGCAATGGGTTCGGTCTCGACCGAGTAGCATTGTGCTGGTTTAAGCTATTGAACGTACCAAGTGCTTGTCGGGAATGGGACCGGTAAGCCTAGTACCTTCTGAACCGGGGCGGGATCTTTCTAGCTACCGGCTTGGGTTGCGTCTCCGGGCTAGCTACCCGTGGTATAGTGTGTGAGTCCGGACTGGTCGGGTTAGACCCTCCGGATAACCGTGTACCAGAGTTTGTAGCGTCTGATCCCAAACTGTGGGATGTTGGGAACCGCCTGGTTGGGGTAGACACTGCACTTGGTCTACCTTCTTCCGTGTATCTTGGGTTTACCTTGCAAGGATATAAATCGATCGATCGTCGGTCACTCGCCGTTATCTGAGTCGGCTTGACCACTGGCTACCCCATGTTTATTTATGGAACATTTTGGATTAATATTGTTGGATGATTAATCTTGTTTGTACAACCATGCTTGTTTAGCTAGGTGCTTACCTAGAATGGTTAACATACTAGAACTTGAGCTAAAATTTGAAAGTAAGGATCAACTCTTAGTTGCTTTTGGCAAAACAAACCCACCAGCCAAAAAGCCTTGCATGTCTAACTGTGTCTTTATTTTTGTCGGGTAAGTCTTACTGAGTATTAGTATACTCAGCCTTGCTTTTGTTGCTGTTTTCAGGTAATCCCATCTGGCCTGGTTCCATCCCAGATGGTTGGGAACTTGAATGGGAGAACGATGATGAGGAGTGATATGCATGGATGGCCTCCTGTGTGTATCATGCGTTTAGTTTAGTTTACTTTCCGCTGTTTAAACTCTGAACCATGTTTACTTTTATGTACGCAAAACCTAGTTTGTAATTTTAAGTACTTATGGACCTTTTATGTAATGTAATGTTGTACTCTGGTCCCGCCTTCGTGTGGGCTTAGCGCATAATCCGATCCTGTGTAAGTGATTTACCGGGCATGACCCGGCAGAGGCGACAGAATAGTTCTTTATTATCGCTTAATGGCCACGTGGACAGGCTTAGGCGATAATACGGAATTATTTTGGGCGGTTCTGTCACAGCTGGTATCAGAGTGAGTTATGCACCAGAGTAATTAAAATAACTTAACAAACTTGTTTTTGGAATAAAATTTGCCAAGATTAATAATCTTGCTAAGTGAGTAGGACGTTAAGGTCTAATCTAGTTCGAGAGGCCCTAGAGGGAATTTTTGGGTTTTTTTCAGGTGGCTAGTACTCTATGGTGTATTTAATCTGACTTCCAGCACATTTTATTCCTGTCAAAACTTACTTTCATGCACAACCATACTAGTTCATCACGTTTTGCCATACGTGGTGGTACCACAGGGAAGTCCTGTGAGGGACTAGTGGGACCTATTCCAATGGGTGCCACGTCGCGTCTGCGTCTCGTCACGTTTTGCCATACGTGATGGTGCCACGGGAAAGTCCGTGAGGGATGAGTGAGGCCTATTCCAATGGGCACTCACGTCGCGTCTGTGTCTAGCCATGTTTTGCCATACATGTGCGAACCCGCAATAGGCGGAAAGGACAACTCCATTCAAACGGAGGTGTCCGAGGTTGGACGCTGTCCATGCAGCGGCTTTACGCATGGATACCGTTTCTATAGTGAACGGTAATGAATGTGGACGCTTTTGTGAGTGCTGGCACAAAAGGTCTTGAATATCTGTGATTTTCTGCAGGTACACTAACCACGGTTGTTAGGAACGGTAATTTAAGAAACGAATAGCCTCCGACTAGCTATTATAAGGAGAGACGTATATGTATGCCTTGCCACCGACACTAACTTCGTTTTTGAGCTTAAAAGCTTTGTGAGGAAGTTTAGGACGCTTTTTGCATCATGTAAAAGTTATCAAACCAAAACTGAACTTAAATCATATGTTGCTTGGTCTCTACTTAATTTGTGTTTCTTAAGGACCAATCATGATAGTTTGATGTTTTGATGAAGTGTTAAGCAAAGATTGTAACTAGTTGCTGTCCAAATTTTTCTAAGGATTATCTAGAAAATTTCTGGCTAGGTGCTCTTTAGGGAAATTGTTCATCACCTAGTTAAGAATGCTCTCTGAATTTCTCATGATTTTAGGATGCTTAAAACTGAAGTTAGGATCCAAATTGCTAGGCAAGGTCATGCTGAAAGGCTGTCAAATTCCTGAGTTAGTCTGAAAACTCGAATTTTTGCATATAGTTCCTAAATGAATTTGACCAGAAAATCTATAGCAAAAATGTTCTTTATCTAGCTTAGATCATGCTGTAAAAATCTCATGGTAATTGGGTACTCAATTTTTGAGTTATGGTCTTTTTAGTGAAGCTCTGTCCTGCTGAAATTTCTGGGCAACAGCACTCTAAAAATGAACCTTTTACACCCTTTTCCAATCTGTTTTGATTCGACCTTTGAATACCAAAAATGCTTCTTAGGTATCTATCTACCTCCGGTATAAATATCAAGGTCACTAGATTTTTAGTTTGGGAGTTATGCCCAAAACATTAGGTATCTGTCCTGCTGAATTTCAGAACTAGTGATCTCTGAAATTCAAATTGTTAGGTCATCTTCCTTTGAAATCTAGAGCAAACCTTGAATACCAAAGTTGTTTAGAATTTCATATTCTCCATGCTCGTAAAATTTCAGCATCATTGCAGTTTTGAGCTGAGAGATATGGAATTTTTAGTGACCCTCGGCCTGCTGTCCAACAGCTCTGACAGTAAAGCGATATCTGAATTTTCGGGCATGATAGCCTCAGCAGTATCTCTAAGTTCAATACCAATATTGGAAGGCACGAGATTTTACATCCCCTGCCTAAAGATGATGATATTTAGGTGGTGGAAGAATGTTCCACGTATGTTTTTGAAGTTTCTATCCACAGATGAACACAATCAGTGCAAGATCCATCTATCTCCATCTTCTCTTAGGATGGTTTCTAATAGAAGCATACACATATTCTTGCCGAGTCAAGTGGAACCCCATTGTACTCTCCTGATTGCTTATACACCTTTTCTTCAATTTAGAGGTGATCCACCAACTTCCTATGGCTATGTAAAGGTGATCACTCCACTTTCCTTGCATCGATATCCCTACATTGATCACTATAAATTCTCAGCCCTTAAAAAAAATTCTTATGCTTGCTCACAAACAAATAAATGAGAACATGTTACAAGGCATCAAAAATCTATTGGTATGCATAATGAGTGTCATCCCAGCATGCATATGCTGCATCTCTAACAAAGTAACTCATGAGCATGGAAATGCATTACACAGCATGTGCATTTGGGGAATTTTGGATGGATTAACATGCTTTTGCACTAAGAGTATCCCATCTTTCTAATCTATGAGTTTCCCATCTTTTTAACCTATAGTTCTTTTAGCTGGTGATGTTGCTGTCTCATAAACGAAGGTGCCGCGACGGAACCTAGTGGATCATGTGTGCTGCAGCCATGTGATTACCACCAGGAGCGCGCTAGGTATCTTGGTTTGTGAGAATGCGACTCACCGCACTTATTACTTCTCAACTCTATATTTATCCTCTCTACCTTGACTAACCTCATGGGTGAAGCAAGTCATGCTGACACTGCATCATGAGCACCATATCTCATGAGCATACGCATCACGCATTCATAAACATGTGCATCATCACGCATGCACCTCATCATATACATATCATGTGCATCTCTCACTATGCATCATGACATATGCACCATAAGTTCATATTCATCAACATCATATGCTCATATACATGTACATCATACCCATGCACTCATCATTGAGCATCATCATGTGCACCATCCCATGGTTGCACCAATCATTTATATGCATTAACATTGCAATCCTACATCGTCGGTGCATCATTTCTAAAATATAAAACCATTGCACCTTTAATAACAGGAAGGATATCACACTAAATCACTAACTCAATAAGCTATGAGCAAGTTTGTTTTGAAATTTTTGGCCTCCCTGTGCCAGTTTCCTATCTTCTATTTTTGCTACTCATGAGAAACTTGTTGCTAATTGCTCTCTAAAATTTTGGTTTCCTTAAGTATTCTTTTAAATTAACTTTCAACTCCTTGAGTTACCATCACACTTCTGGTTACTCTCAGAAGGAAATTATTGAATTCTTAAGAGAACCACCCTTGCAGAACGTGTTTTTTGACGATCCTTTAGTTAAGGAAATCTTTATGAAATCTCCGGATCGAGTTATCTGGCCTCCCGATCTATTGCTACGATTCCTTATTAATTATTTCTGTACTTGGATTTTAGTTCTCTTAAGGAAACTGATCGGATCCTCATATAATTTCAGGGCAATGAACTCCACTAGAGGAGGTCCGGTCAATCCTCAACCCAAAGAAATGTCCCTATCCTTTCCACCACCACAGTATGTGGTGGATATCTTTGCCAACACCATGGAAATTTTGGAGGGCCAAAATTTGGTGTTAAGCCAACTAGTGCAAAATGTCATTCATGATCGTTATCAAGGGCTATCGCAAACTAGTCTATCCGACAGTCTCTCCCAAGCAATATCGGAATCTATTATGAAGCAAGTCTATCTATTCAACCTATTGATGAATCATGAAGCTCAAAATCAACAGAACCAAGTTTCCAACCAACAATTTCTCAATTCACTCCTATCATCATCACAACTTCCTGTGGACCTTAGGGAGGAAGAAAGAAGAAGTAAGAGTCGCAAGCGAGTTTTGCCTGAGATGGATTTAAGTGGGTGGGAAATCACCTGCACCGAATTTCCTTCACATGCTAAAAAGCAGAGCAACAATGCTGGTACGACAACACATGATCACAGTGCACGCCTTTGCTACAGTTGTAAACAGCCTGGGCATTTTGTCAAGAAGTGCCCGAAACCTCCGAAGGACAAGACTAATCGAACTAAGAAGAATAGGCGCAAGAGACTTCGCACCCAAGCTCAGAAGAGCATGCTCAAGGTCACGACTACAATAAATCCGTCAAAAAGAGCACCGACAACGACGAGTACATCTCATATCCGACACCACTTCTCCCCTATCTTTGTCTCCTCTAATCTTGTTGTCAAATCTCGGGACGAGATTTCTTTTAAGGGGGGTAGACTGTAACACCCCAAGTGTTTATTAAAGATAAATAACTCGATTAGTTGGGTTAATCAAGCTTAATTAGTCCCTAAGCATGTTTTGCTTGATTGTGCACACTTTTGCACAAAAGACCTTGGTCGAAGTTCAAATTCCCGGTCAAACCCTAGATCTCCTTTAAGGCTGAAATGGTTTTCTTACGCGTTCTCCAAATTTCACTATAGAAGTTCAAAATCGGCCAATACGAAAGTTGTTCGTTATTTCCGGGAACACATTTTTCATAATTGGCGGACATTCCAATTTTGAGTGCAAATTGGCTAAAAATCGAGTTGAACGCGCTGTGAACAGTAACTCGAGCCGTGGAAAAAACTGCAACTTCGGCCGACGTTCCCGGGCAAACCGTTGATCAAAACATATGTCGCCCTTTGGGAAAGTTGTAGATCTATAGCTCCTCTACAACTTTTGTTTTAGGAGATTTTTGACTTAGTTATCACTTTTTGGAGTTTTGAACTCTTCGAAGACGTGCACATGGAATACAAGAAGGGGCAACGTCGCTGTCGCCGCGCCCAGCGCGCGCAGGCGCGTTCTGGCCGCGCCGGCCACGGTGGCAAACCCGCGAAACCCCGGTGTACGGATGCGTGGACATCTTCGCGGTGGACCAAGGGAGGGCCGTGGAGACTTCGCCCTCACATAGGGCCGTACGCCGCGCCCAGCCGAGCCGCGGCGGCCTGCCAACAGGCCGGCATGGCCACGCGCCGGCACCGCGGCCTCCTCCCGCGCATGCAGAGCGGCCACCTGGCCAAGCCACGCGCTGAAGACCTGCGGCCGTGCCCAGGACGGCTCGTCCTCGCCCCTCTCGCCCTGCTTCCTCTCACGCGCGCGCCGGTTCCGGAACGAAGCAGAGCAGAGCCCGCCGCCGTGCATTGCAGAGCTCCGCCGGCGCCTTTACTGTGCCGCCGCCGAACTCCGCGTCCCACTCCAAACCACCACCGCCCAACCACTTCTATTCCTCCCTTAGGCCCTCCTGCAACCTCCTCCGCAGCCCGACGCCGCTTGTTGCTCCGCCGCCGACGGGAATCGGGCTCCCGGCGGGAGCACCCCTCGGTCGCCGCCGCGAGTGGCCGGCGGAGCTTCTACCGCCGCCTCCAGTTCCAACCTCCGCTCCCAAGCACTTCAAGGTAGCCGCGCACGGCCTCCCAAGCCGTTCCCCGGTGAGGTCCGGCCGGCCATCGCCGCCGGCAAGGCCCCCATGGCCGCCCAGGGGTGACATTGCTAAGTTTGAACTCTTCCTGGGGTGTTTTCCATAAACCAAGGGTATAGTTGTAATAACGAAAAGTTCTTCGAGGGCCTAGCTGTAAAAGAGTTTCTTTAGTTTCGGCTGGAACTTCAAAAATCCTTTGAAAATCGTAGAAAAATCAGAAAAATGTAAATCCAATTTTGTTGGATTCCTGGTGAAGAAACCTACCTTTTCTAGAAAGCATGTATAGGGTTTTTCTGTGTAGTTTTTGAATTAAAAATTCAAACTCAGTTTGATGTGTTTTTGGTGTAGTTTAAAATATACATATGCTATGGACTTGAATTTTGGATATGTTTCTCTTTATGGTATGTTTAGATTTGTGACCAAAGTTGGCATGAATTTGATGTGTAGATTCTCAGTTATGATTTATTTAAGCTTTATGCTAGATTATGTTTGATGTTTTTTTATAGCCTCTTTAATGAACTTTTCTTTGAGCACCAGTGCACCCTAGGGCTTTTCCTTGTTGAGTAGTACCTCTGGTATGATGGATGTGATTTTAGGGAATTGTTTAATAGATGTTTTGGATTTAATCTTGTGTAGGAGCTTAAATTCAAGATCTGAAAAATAATTTGAATCTGCAAGCATGCTTTGGTCAGAAACTCATTCTTGGCATACATGACCTGTAGGAGGAAGTTGAGATCAAAAAGTTTATTAAATCTTTTTATATGAATTAATGTTGATTTACTAGGCTGAAATTGTCTTTTTCGTATAAATGATCTTAAGCTATATTTTGGTTTGAGAGCTTAAATTAAGCATATGTTGCTGTGTGCAAAAGTTTAGACTCATTTGAAGTGTTTTCGATTTAATTTTGATTTAAGGTTGAAAGGCTTGTTTTAAGTAATTAAAGAAAGAAATGGAAATTAAAAGTGCTAAATTGTGAAATCATGTTTGTTTCTGTTTTTATTAATTTAAACACACCCCCTTGCTGTTTGGTGTAGTTAAGTAACTTAAATTGCTTAGATGTGCACACAATCACCATCAAAGTAGTGTTTTGCTTATCATCACACACCCTAATAATTTCTGTGAGAAAATGATAATGTTTGGATGAATGTGTCCAACAAGAGTTGGTTTTGTGGTAATTCTCCCACCTCCACCATAATCTAATGCATGTGCATGTAAACGTGTAGATCTTCCCGACGGGACATACACGCTCACCCAGGAGGAGGAGGGAGCAGCTACTGGAGAGTTGAATCAAGTTAGTGTGCAGCAAGACCTGGACCAAAGTCCAGAAGAGCCCAAGGCTAGTGTTAGTGTTGAGTCAGAGGAAGGCAAGCCCCGGATACATCTAACCCTTTTTCTAAACTCATATCTTTACTTTTCGTATTTATGTTATGATTTGTGCATTTAAGTTTCAGGAGTTGCTTTGAAACCTAGATGCATGATCCTTAGGACTCCTATGCTCTTTTACTAGTATGTTAGAAACGCTAATGCCATGCTTTAAGGACACGGTACAAGTCGAGTAATGACTCATTGCTCGCGAGATATAGGATGCTTATGTTGGAATCATAAGTTGGTTAAAATGACTCGCTCATGTGGTAAGAGCAATGGGTTCGGTCTCGACCGAGTAGCATTGTGCTGGTTTAAGCTATTGAACGTACCAAGTGCTTGTCGGGAATGGGACCGGTAAGCCTAGTACCTTCTGAACCGGGGCGGGATCTTTCTAGCTACCGGCTTGGGTTGCGTCTCCGGGCTAGCTACCCGTGGTATAGTGTGTGAGTCCGGACTGGTCGGGTTAGACCCTCCGGATAACCGTGTACCAGAGTTTGTAGCGTCTGATCCCAAACTGTGGGATGTTGGGAACCGCCTGGTTGGGGTAGACACTGCACTTGGTCTACCTTCTTCCGTGTATCTTAGGTTTACCTTGCAAGGATATAAATCGATCGATCGTCGGTCACTCGCCGTTATCTGAGTCGGCTTGACCACTGGCTACCCCATGTTTATTTATGGAACATTTTGGATTAATATTGTTGGATGATTAATCTTGTTTGTACAACCATGCTTGTTTAGCTAGGTGCTTACCTAGAATGGTTAACATACTAGAACTTGAGCTAAAATTTGAAAGTAAGGATCAACTCTTAGTTGCTTTTGGCAAAACAAACCCACCAGCCAAAAAGCCTTGCATGTCTAGCTGTGTCTTTATTTTTGTCGGGTAAGTCTTGCTGAGTATTAGTATACTCAGCCTTGCTTTTGTTGCTGTTTTCAGGTAATCCCATCTGGCCTGGTTCCATCCCAGATGGTTGGGAACTTGAATGGGAGAACGATGATGAGGAGTGATATGCATGGATGGCCTCCTGTGTGTATCATGCGTTTAGTTTAGTTTACTTTCCGCTGTTTAAACTCTGAACCATGTTTACTTTTATGTACGCAAAACCTAGTTTGTAATTTTAAGTACTTATGGACCTTTTATGTAATGTAATGTTGTACTCTGGTCCCGCCTTCGTGTGGGCTTAGCGCATAATCCGATCCTGTGTAAGTGATTTACCGGGCATGACCCGGCAGAGGCGACAGAATAGTTCTTTATTATCGCTTAATGGCCACGTGGACAGGCTTAGGCGATAATACGGAATTATTTTGGGCGGTTCTGTCACAAATTTGTACACCCGCATTTCAGTCAGTCGTCAATCTAGATGAAAAATCGCACGAGTTAATGAGCCTCATAGCATTATTAATAAATAACAACACTGAAAATATATATGGACAAAGGGAAAAAAATATTTGAGGGCACGCTTTATATCATAATTATTTTGCATATAAACTACAAACCACTTGTTTGCTCCCATATCAGCAGCCAGTGGTAGATTGGCAGAATCGTAGCAAGTATTAGGAGGTGTTTGGTTCATGCTATGGTAACGTAAACGCAAATGAAATCATATTACAATATATTTGGCACTGGAATGGTGATTACACTCTTTGTTTGATTGCACTCTGGTAACGTAATCAAATTACAGTGTATGAGTTATATCTGATTATGGTGGTGAGGAGGGGTAACAAGATTCTATATATATTAATTACGTAAGGGATCCGATCACGGTGTCAATTGATTACAAACCACTACAACCAAACATATATGTGTGTGTGTGTGTGTGTGTAATGGAATTCCTTACCTTCCGTAATCAGGTTATGTTACATTTGAGTCAACCAAACACCTCCTAAAACTTAAGCAGTGAAGTTGTGTGTCAACAGAAACTCTTGCAGCTGAGCATCTGCATGCGGTGCTTGGGCCTTAATTATTAATTGGCCACAGTCTGATTGATGAGTTCATCACTCCCCTTAACTTGCAGTTGGTCTTGTTGGATGCAATAAATCATTTGGTCACATCTAATAGCTCTTCCTATCTACTATAAAATGTCTCTGGTCCCTAGAGTTGGAGAAGTGGATGCGTTGTCTTGCTAGGTGGGCACGAGGCATCAGGATGTTTAAGTCAGCCTAGGGCCCTATGAGCGTTGCTATGAATGACTGATGTAGATCGTTTAAGCATGATATCCGATGTACCAAATGCAAATGTTGGACTTGTTGGGGTCAAGACAGAAGCAAAAGACGTGGTGTCATTGTAGAATAATATGCTTCTTTTACCTAGCTAGCTTGGACTCTTTTGAAAAGATGTCCTCATAATTTGAATGTGTCTATCGTTGATGTATGAAACTAAATTTTGCAAAGAATCTTGTCCGCAAGATTTCCAATAATGAAGTTAAATTTGATTACAAAGTGGACTACAGCATTTACTTTCTTCGGAGATTTCTCGCACATGGTGCAAGTGCAACTGAGTGCCTGCTTTGCAGCTTGCTGCTTTGTTGATGGAGCTATAACACACTATAGACATCAGGGCGAATCATAAAAAAAAAAGTTTCCCCCTGATTTATCTGTATTTTTTGTGGTCCAGATATCTTCTACCTCTCTATAACGAGATGTCAAATTCAATCCATGCCAAAAAAAACATAGAGAAACCACATATCCCATTCTGGCAACCGTCAGTGCTTCTCAATTTCTTATTGTAGATCATTGACCTGATTTATCTTTTGCATTATTTTTCGGAATATTATCTTGTTGATGGATTGATTAACGGTGGTACGGAAAGCACATGGTAGGTATAGGTACCTATATAGAAGTGGCCTTTTTAGCAAGTGTTCCTGAGCTGAACTGCCTATAAAAGTGGCCTCTTGGTCTCATGTGTTTACACCAAAAAAAGGAGTGTTTTTACAGTACACAATACTATTGGTAAGAACATCATGTTGCTTCTGCAGATGAAGCTGCTTGCAAACACTGATGGGAATCACAGGCATCTTTCTCATCTTTAGGTCGGAACCTTTGGATCGAATAACTGATTCGAAGCTCATTGGAGACTGTGAAGCATCAGGAAAGGAGGGGATCGTGTCGTGGCCATGATTTCCACGAGTTAGCAGCAGAATTCAAAGTTACTTTTCTCGGCTCCAAGAGGGGTCAAGAAGGTCGATCGGATATTCGTGGTTCATAAACAAAGCTAGGACTACCACTTTGCGCAAATGATGCAGTGGTCTTTTTGGATTCCTGCCATGAAGTCATGAAGATGCATGTGGACATTATTGTTGTAATGATCTTCGTTTAAAAAAAAAGTTGGTTCTAGAGATCATGAAATCTTTCGGCGATGCTGCTGGACTTAGAATTAACCTTGAGAAAAGTTCAGTGGCACCCATACGTTGCCAGGACCTAGATGTTCCTTCAGTTTTGTCTTCCTTCCCGGTCAACAGGGGTCCGGAGTATATTTTCAAGATGTTGTATCATCTCGACGTAATGACCTTAAAAGTTAACCCCATTGTCCTTGGGTTGGTGCACCTTCAGCCGATCGAGTTCAAGGAGTTAGATTAAGTGTCAGGATGGCAATGGCGCAATGCAAACTACTGAACCGTAGACTGCCAGTGCTCTCATTGTTGAGCTCGCTACCTGTACATACCTCCTCACTGTGATGAAACCACCGAAAAATCCGTAATAAAACACTTCCTATGGGCCTACTGATCCATGAAGTTCGTATTTTGGTGCAACGGGAGGAATTGAAACGTGGTTGGTACAACAGTGAGTCGCATTGATTTGCCGAGCTACCTATATACTATAAAGAAACCGCGACTTACGAAAATTTAGGCAATGTTACACACATTTTACCCTGCTTCAGGTCCAAAACCCGTCGTTCAGTCCAATTGTGAATGTCAGAGGCATCTGACCATGCGAAGCATCAGCGAAGAATATGGGGAGAAAAGATGAAGGCGAGGATGATGAGGATGGCAATTCCTGGCTCCATTGGCTGCGCAGTGATCCTGAAGAAACAGGCGCCTTTAGAGTTGCCAAGATCATGTGATGAGTGATGCCCATTGTCTCCTTCCTGCGGTGCAATTAGTTAGGCGTCACCACCGACAGCAGCTCCAATGCTGGATGAGGTACGATTTGGTCAAAGGTACACCATTGGGTATTAAAAAGATTCCTCTCTGACACGGGATGTTAAATTGTATGGCATGCAATAAACAAGAAGTGATTTTGAATTAGTTGTTCCATTTACCTCTGTCAGAAGAAGTCTATGAACAGCTACAGGGGTTACTTACATGTCTGGATAATTTGCCTACTTCCGTGGAACACGATCCTCTAGTCAGAATAAGCTTCATCTTAAGAACAGGCTAAGCACAAGGAATTTGCTCGGAAGAAGAGGTATGGAGTTACAATATTACAAATGTGTTTTAAGCCCTCATTTGAGAGAGGAGACTCTAGCACATCCCTTCATACACTGCGAGTTTGCTCAAGCCTGTTGGTTACAGTTACATCTCATAATAGACCTCATGAAGAGGAAACTTTTGCAGTTCTGAACAGCTACGGGCAATAGATTCACTCTCTTTTTTATGGAAATCATTATCCTTGTGAGCTGAGCATTTGGATGTCGTGAAATGATATTCTTTTTAAAGGGGTTCAACCAAAGGTTAATCTTTGTTGGCATCGGTTTAAGAAAGAATTTGATCTACTGTGATTAATAGTGCTGCCAATGAAGGCCTCCTGATGCATCCTCTTGGCCATAATTTTGGGGGGGGATTATCCCATTGTTCAATATGCTGATGATACTTTACTCATCATGCCAGCTGATGAATCACAACTGTTAAATCTCAAGAACATCCTTGGAACCTTTGCAATCTCTACAGGACTTAAAGTTAATTTTTCCAAGTCCAGTATTGTCCCCATTAATGTGGAACCTGAGAAGATGTCCATGCTAGCCACTATTTTGGATTGTCAAGTGGGAGTCATGCCATTCCCTTACCTCGGTCTGCCACTTGGTACTACTAGACCTTCTGTTGATGAGTACATGCCACTGCTGAACAGAATTGAGAAAAGGATGATGGGTTTTAGCAGCTTACTATCCTATGCTGGTCGGCTAGTCATGGTTAATTCTGTTCTTTCTGCCTTACCCACTTTCTTTTTGAGCACTTTCAAAATCTCTGCATCTGTCATCCTCCAAATTGACAAATATAGAAAGCATTGTCTATGGGACAGGGGTGATATCAATAGAAAGGGAGGTTGTCTTGTTGCCTGGAAAAAAGCATGCTTACCCAAGGATCAAGGTGGATTGGGGATTATTAATCTAAGGATTCAGAATTCTACCCTGCTTTTGAAGCATCTTCATAAATTCTATAATAAAGTGGATATTCCTTGGGTCACCCTCACATGGAAGTATCTTTACTCTGGCAGTGTGGTACCTCATGTCAAGAGACCGGTGGGCTCTTTTTGGTGGAGGGATGTAATGTCCATCTCTGGAAATTATCTCATGATTGCATCTTGTTCAGTTGGCAAAGGCAATTCAGACTGTTTTTGGACAGATAATTGGAACCTGGGTGCTCTCCAATGGCAATCCCTGCAACTTTTCTCCTTTGCAAAGAATAAGAACATTTCAGTGTATAAATTCAGATCTCAAGATGCTTATGCTAATTTCAACACACCTCTTTCAGACATTGATGCTGATCAGTGGGATACCATTTCCAACTTGCTTGAGAGTCTGAATCCTTTAACCAATGTTGCTGATCAAGGGGTCTATATTTGGGGCACTCCTTCTTTCACACCCAAGCTTGCTTACAAGCAGCTGCAAGGTACTTGTGAAGCTCATCCGATTTTCAAATGGCTATGGAAGTCTTGCATTCGTGGTCGGCACAAATTTTTTGGTTGGCTGTTCTTTTGTGATCGCCTTAACACAAGGGAGATCCTCAGAAGGAAGAGGAGGGCGCTTGATGAATATACCTGTGTTTTATGCTCCTCACACCAAAATGAGACAGTAGTACACCTTTTTTTCGACTGTTCTTTCAGTAAATGGTGTTGGCGTTTTCTGGGCATATCGTGGGATAATATTGCTTCTTACCTGGATAGAATTGTTGATGGTAGAAGGAGATTTGGTCGACGGATTTTCAGAGAGATCTTCTTGCTTGGCTGCTGGGCTATCTGGAAGCATAGTAATGAGGTCATTTTTGACAATAAACATGTCTCTCTTGCTAGGTGGAAAGGCCTTTTCATTGATGATTTTAAGCTTCTGTTGTACAGAGCTAAATCAACCCTAGGGGTAGAGCTTGAGTCTTGGTTTTGTAATTTTAGTTAATCTCTAGTACTTTCTTTTTTGGGCCTTGGGCCTTGTACATGTACATATATATATTAAAAAATGAAAAGTTCCAGTAGGGGCCTCCCCTGCTGTTCGTTTCAAAAAAATAGTTGTTCTAATGAGAGCAAATGAAAGACTCAAGCAAACCATACAGCAATGGCTAGACTCCCTGTTGTAAATTTTCTTATCTTTTTTGTTTCCTGAGGCTCTTCCTCTTTGTATTGTTTATGTACCCCTTTCCTTTATTTCAATATATATAACAAGTAGAGGACCTTCCCTCATGTTTCATAAAAAAACATGGAGTGATTTAGTAACCCTCACATTTATTTCTTGCAACTGTCAGTGCTTCTCATAATCTCATCACATTAATTACTGATCGCACTGCTTTTGGCTTTTTGGGCCAATAATGTCTTGGTTAATGGATTCATGAAGTGGTAGTACAACAGGACTACATGAGGCCGGCTATTGGTAAAAACTGTGGATTGCATTGATTTACTGATCTGCCTATAAAGATTGGAGGCCTTGCTATGCAGCTTCTTGCGAGAAAAATGAGGCATGTTACACGCATTTCCAGCAGCTTTAGATTCAAGACTTCCGGGCATCTAGTCAATTTGTGAGTGCGAGGGACATATGGGCATGCGAAGCATCAGCAAACAAGATGAGAAGAAAAGGTGCAGATGATGTTGCTCGGTGATACCAATATGTCATTGATGGTGCAGCTGGGGATGGAGCAGCGGTTCGCATGGCCATGGCCATGGCCAATACCTCCGGCTCAGTACCGGTGCACCAGAAAGTAATTTGAAACGGAGGGAGTAGAACTTCCTTCACAGGTACACCATCGGGTGTTAAAATTATTCCTCTCTATCAGGGGATGCTAAATTGGATGGCATGCAAAAGGAAGAAGTGATTTTGAGTCCGTTGTTCCATTTGCCTCTGTGAAACATGATTAGTGGACTTAAATTTGAGGTTCTAATGCTTTTTCTTCTAGAAACGCTTACAACGGAAGCACTTAGGACAGAGAGATGTTCATCCTGCTTTTCTTTTAACTGGTTACGGAAATCCCCTAGTCAGAATAAGCACAAAGTTGTTTTCTAGCTTGAGCTTAAGGACAGGCTAAGCACAAGTAATTTGCTCAGAAGAAGAAATATGGAGTTGCAATCTTACAAGTGTGTGTTATTATGCTCTCATTTGAGAGAGGAAACTCTATCACATCTCTTCACGCACTGCGAGTTTGCACAAGCCTGTTGGTTACAGTTACATCTCATAATAGACCCTGAAGAGGAAACTTTTGCACTTCAGACAACAGATTCATAATATCACATAGTATTTGTATGTCACGAAATGATCTTGTTTTCAAAGGGGTTCAATCAGAGGTTAATCTTTGTTGGCGACGATTTAAGAAAGAATTTTCTCTGGTAATTCTAAGAGTGAATGAAAGGCTCAAGCAACCATGTAGCAATGGCTACTCCCTGTTGTAATTTTTCTCTTTTTTTTGTTTCCTTTTTGTTTCTTGAGGGTCACCCTATTTGTCTGTTTATGTACCCCTTTCCTTTATTTCAATATATATAACAAGTACAGGAGCTCCCCTCCTCTTTTATCAAAAAAAGTAGTAACCCTCACATTTATTTCTTGCAATTGTCGGTGATTCTCATCACATTACGGATCCCACTGCTTTTGGCTTTTTGTCCCATAATGTCTTGGTTAATGGATTCATGAAGTGGTAGTACAACAGGACTACATGAGGCCCACGATTGGTAGAGCAGTGGGTTAGTTCCCATTGATTTACTGATCTGCCTATAAATATAGGATGCATTGCTATGTCGTAGCTCCTTGCAAAAACTGAGGCATGTTACACACATCTTCAGCAGCAGCTTTAGGTTCAAGACTTCCGGGCATCCAGTCAATTTGTGAGTGAGAGGAACATCTGGTCTGGGCATGCGAAGCATCAGCAAACAAGATGAGAAGGAAAGGTGCAGATGATGCTGCTCGGTGATACTGATACCAATATGTCATTGATGGCGCAGCTGAGGATGGAGCGGCGGTTCGCATGGCCGTGGCCAATACCTCCGGCTGAGTACCGGTGCATCTTCGAATGACGCAGACGGATCATCTGGCCTATGTAGTTAAAGTACCGGTGCAGCTCTTTGTTCAAAAACGCAATCCGACCCGCACCTTCTGCCAAAGGATATTTGAACTGCAATAAAGTGATCATTATCTATTTCTAAAATACATTTTGGGTCCCCTATATAATGTTATAGTAGTCCATTTCAAATATATATATATATAATGTTACTCTATGAATAAATATATGTAGTTAATAATTGGATCATAAAATTATATGCCATTTTTAGATAATGGATACAATATCCGGCCTCTACGTCAAGAGACGTACACAACCCATTATTACACAATTTGGTATCAAAAGCACATCATCTCAACATATAGAGACAAGAATTAGAGCAAACGATATAAATGCTTCCATCCCCCGTTGGTCTGTTCTAAAAACACCATCTCTAGCTTTGTGCTCAACGAAACGAAGAGATTAAGTTCTTGAGAAACGTAGTCATTACATCCCCATGAAAATAACATGCAGAATCGAGTTATATTTAACCTGCAGAATCGGGTTTTCTATGCTATGGTTACGTAGAAAACTGAACGAAAGGGCCAATACATTAAAAAGGTAAAAACACACAATATTGAGAACAAAGGGACGTACGCAACACCAGCAGCATCACAAGACGAATCCAATTTGAAAGACAGATAACTAGCACCCATCGTAACTTACATAAACCAATTACTCCTCCCACGAAGGCCTGCATGCAACATCAAAGGTGGTAGCGGTAGCACTAGCTCCAGCAGTGATCATCTCTAACTGGAAATTTCAAAGAATTCCAACACATGTTCTTCAACCGGAGACAAACTCAAAATCACATGGAGAGCACCGTTGATGAATAAAACCAAAGGTTGTCTTCTTAAAAAGATGTGCAACGAAGTAGATAGATAGATAGGAGTACAAGACAACTGCACAAGCATGCATATACTATAATCCACTTTACAGAACAGAACCGTCGCGCTATCATGATTTACGCAAATACAAACTCATGCTTCACACAAGCACCATGTTAGCGAGTGCTAGGCTGCACCGTACCAGCATCCTCGTGTAAACCACAAGGGATGAAGTCACTACATCAGGCCATCAGGGAGTCATCGTCACAACTGGGCACCCGCAGTGCTGGGACGCAGCCTACCAGAGTTCATCACACCCCTTGCAGTGGTCTATCATCAAAAGAGGAGTCATCAAATCAAGTTAGTAAAAAAGGAAACATTTGTGCCGTCAATGTCCAAAGTGTCATATTTTGCAGAGCGTACCTCGAAGAAAGAGTTGAAATTTAGCCTCATCAGGAATTGCCTGAGGAAAGGTGCCCTTTGGCTACCCGCGAGGCGGCTGCTCCTCAAGATAGTGTACAGCGAATTTGATTTCTTGCTGAATTCCTGGTTATCGTCAAATAACAGCAAGAATGGAGTATACTTACTAAAAGTTAAGTGAACGCATAAAGACTTTTGATCATGCTATGCTAAGAGCTGTCCTTTCACTTCCACATTTGTTCAGGAAAAAGGCTGATATACCTCAGTTATGTGATCGATCTCAGATATGTTTGGGCGAGTTTCGTATTGCTCAATACTCCAGCAGAACTGCAAGCACAGCTTCATTATACTGTCAAGTATTCTAGATACTGATCCGATATCCAAGAAGGATTGTGAAACCAGTGCTGACAAGTACCTGCAATGCAAGAGGTAATGGTCAACAATAACACCACAACAGAAACTAATGTAGCCATGTAACCAAGAAAAGAGGCAGGATATATCTATGTAACCTCAATGAAATAGAATTTTCTAACAGTAGAAATTAAATGCTAGGATTTATTCAAGAAGAGTACATTGCAAATCATGGAATATCCCATAGTCACAAAGTTCCCGGGTCGAATGGGTCGAGGAACGGTGTCGAGGATCGAGGGTCGATACTTTTGATTGAGTTTTACAAGGCGGGGACGAAAATGACCCCGCGTTCCCGGGTCGGGATCGATGTTCCCGGGTCGAGGGTCGATGCCATCGACCCCGTTTTATGTGACTATGGAATATCCTATTCAACTGATAAGATAAATGCATGATGCCGTGAGCACAAGTTTTTTTCCTCGAACATAGTGAACCAGAATCCCCCCCCAAAAAAAAACTCAGGCCGAACTGACTCATTTATTTTATCCTAAGTGTTTTTTTTGGGGGGGGGGGGTTGCGGGCGCATACAAAATAAGCATAATATCCTACCAGCAAAAGGCGAGTTTTAAGCACATGATAAATCAAAAAATGATACGTATTTGAGAAAGTAATTGAAAAAAAATAGGTTCCTTACTCTTGATGAAAGCTCACTAGCTCTGTAAAATCATGTGAATCTTGCACGTGAGATTGTAGAACATTCCACTGGGACTCGATTACATCAACCTGGAAGGTAAGAAGTTCAAGAAGAAAGGACAAGGTTATTTTAATTGGAATAGCAAATGTTAAAGAAGCAGAGGACAAAAGAAAACCCAGCATTCATATCATTCAGAAAAGGATTCAATGTGATCCATTTACACCCTAAAATCACGAAATCAAATACATGGAAAAGAAAAAAAAGACAAAATGTAGTATAACTATTGTTTACCTGGATGTAAAACTGTAGGTTTCTGATCAAGAAAGCCATATGCTCCCTTACTCGCCACAAAGGCTTAGAGCGTTGCCGACGCAATTGTGTTGCAGATCCATTTTTTCGATCCTTGCAATAATCAGAAAAATCAGCATGATCTTTATGCATTACTGCTGCCCAGGATTTCTCCAGTTCCATTTGTGTCCTCTTCAATCGGATGAGATATTGGAAAACCTTGCGATACCTGGATAAGATTTGTCTATCTTAAAAAAGAAGGAAAGCAAATACTGCAAGAACTGTCCAGACTTCAAGTCCATCAAGCTGTCTCTTTTGTAATTTAAGATATAAGCACACACTCAGGGGAAAGTAACTGTGGAACTCAAAGGAGTGTAGCTTAGAATTGCTTATTTACTATGATGCATACTTCGACAGAACGTCAGGAGTGAAGAAGAGCTGCAGTGGCCAATCAACAGAATATTCCAGAGCAATACTATCCCACCCATCAAGTGCCAATTCTGATGCAGCTTTTCCTTGTGAAGGAAGCTCAGAAGCATTAGGCTTTTGGAGATCTTTCTGTGATGTACTACTTTTCATACCATACGATAACATCCTACAAAATAGATTTAAAAAACAGCTGACAATCTCAGATCTGGCATCCACTAGGAAGGGCCTGAAATTAATTACTGTGAGAATATTGAAAATGTTGACCTTAATGAGACCCTAGTGAAGTACTTGTCTTCCTCACCAATGGTCTTCAGTGCAGCCTGTTGGAATTAAGAACAGAAATTTTACCTCTGCCACAAAAAAATCAAATATATTTGCTGAAATGAGGTATCACAGCACATAAGAGAACTACAGAAGCTATCTGGTAAGTTGATGAAAATAACATTACAGTAAAAGAACATAAGATTGATATCATCAGGACTTCTAAATACAAAGGGAATGTATCACTTACCAACTGAAATGGGATCATGAGATCTGCTTCAGCTGTAGATTGACGAGGTGGTAATCGCATTAATTGGCGGCTTTCCTCAAGAAAACACTAGTTCACAAGCATGACCATATGTCAGAAAACAATCCAAAAGAACAATTTCACACAAATCTGTATTATGTTAATGGACACATTGAGATATTTCAGACAGAATTGCATGCACACCTGGAAAAAATCACCTTTCGCTAAAAGAAAATAATCTTTCAATGCCTTCAAATGACCATTGAGATCAGCACGTACCACCACTAGCTTTTAACAAAAATAATAGTATGTGAGGTCCCTCTGCAATCAAAAGTGATAGAGGACATAATTTTTTAAAACATCAGTACCTGCCAGAGATGATTAGCTGCAATTGTACGTATTGACCCCACAGCAGACTCAAACAGCCTTTTGTGGAACTCAGAAGAATGCTGCACAAATAGAAGCAGCCATATGCACACATCAGTATAGCCTTTTCAGAAAGATAAGGATTAAAAAAACTAAATACAAAACAATGAAAAGCACATGCAAGTATGCAACAAAAGATTGTGGTAACATAAACAGTGCCGGCAGTAGTTGCCTAGTTGGCAACTGACCTTTAACTCCTTGAGCATAGCATCAATTTTATCAGCTTCAGCTTGTGGCAACAGTTCTTCTGCACTGATGCTAGAGAAGTTTGGCAGGTCTTTTGGAGCACCAGAACTTCCAATAAAGCTTTGCATTTTATGAGATCCTTTAGAGTTCTGACTTTGGCTGACAGGTTCCTGCAACGTAGCACCAGGACTTGGGTTTCGAAGAACCCTTATTGCTTTGCCAGCGAAGAGAATGGACTCTGCAACTCGCATGTGGATATACTCAGGCAACATGTCCTGTGAAGTGCAGGGGGCAAAAAAAAAAGGATATAACTATGCATGCGAACAATTAGTACACAATATTCATGCACTTCATGTTAAGACTACAAGCATACCAATGATACGTGAAATCCTGTATGCCAACTAGCCAGGGATGTGTCTTTAGCTAATTTCTGCATGAACTTATCAGAAATACCTCGCTGAGACGAGTCATTCTCCACATCCCTATCATCTTGTCTGAAAATGAAGATGAGAAACTCTATATCAGGAATGATACCTGAGAGGGACACTTAGCAAATTTTTAAATTAAAATGATATCTAGCAACTCAATTTATCATATCCCTAAGATCGACCACATTAGGCTGCATATGATCTGGATTTAAAATACCACAGAAAAAATATTGTGGTACATGGGAAAGATGAAAAAAGAATATGTGATCTACAAGCAAATCTATCATATTGCAATAGAAGTAAAAAGGCCATGTGAACGTGGCATATCCATGTGGAGCATTTCCATTCCATTTACCAGGTTACAGCAGATAATTGGAAATATGAAAATGAGAGATCAGAAGCAGGAAAGGATATTCTAAACAAGACACTTTGCTTCTTTAAGGCATGCTGACCTTCTAATGAAAAACTCACTGTACTGATCTTGAAGAATCCCATAAACCATCCAAGATGTTAGCTGGTTGAACATGACTTGGTGTCCATGCCAAAGTAGCCTATTCTTTTTTCAACAAATAGAAAGGAAATAGATGAACAAAATTCCACAGATAGGGGACATATGCAAAAGAACATGCTGCAAAGTAACTGTGACAAAGGTGGAAACATAATAATTTCCATGAGAAACACAAAAGGGATTAGAATAATGGCAGTTCTATTTTCTTTAGTTGTAATGTGTACCAAAGTAGTTGAAGTAATACCTCTGGATGCAGCTTTGCAGTTCTGGAACCCCACAATGGCATCGTTTATGCAAAAGGTTAAGAAGCTGTCCACCCCTGATATCTTTTTGCTCTATTTCCATAACAAGCTCGTACAGTGGAGGGAGAAGAACCTCAAACTGCAATTTGGCGCAGGGATGAATTATGGTAAGTGCCAATAAGTAATAAGCAAATACATCAATTCATTAAAGATCATAAGACAACATATACTATCAAAATACAACATAGATTTGCAACCTTATTTAGCCCATGAGTTACTGTCGCGAGGATAGGCAATGGATCCGATAACAGATTTTGCTCAACCTGTAGGACAGCTGATCTGTAGACTGACAGAATCTCCATAATACCATTGGCAATAGCCCTCCTGTACACACTCCCTTTTCTCACTTTTCCCTTCTGAGCTTTATCAGCATGAGGTGATGAAACATCTACGGAGGACTGAATCCAGCTCAGATCACGAGACTCAGTTGCAAAGCGGTTCAGTTCTCTGTAGTAAAAACCCAGAGATATGAGCCTTTCAATAGCACTCCTGCAAACAATACAAGTCATTTAGCATACCAACGTATACTTATGTTGGACTCTGATTATGCACATCATGTCATAGTGTACAGTGCTAAAAACACTGGTATAGTCAGTAATACATATGGGACGAGTGAACTACAGTACAGAGTCTGTGAAGCTGAACTCTGGGGGATACCAGTATCGATTTTTAAAATTATATTCAGTGGCACAGACTGGATATAATCATCAATGTTATCATTGGGATATGTTCCCTAGTGATGTGAAAATGGCAACATGCAGGTTGTAAAACATCAGAATGATCAATTTCAATTAAAGCTGGTGTATTGATTGCATTGCAAGGCATACTTAGTAGTATGGTTTAATATTTAACAAGGATGGTTACCGTGATAAATTCATAACCAATTTAGACATCAAATGAGGCAACTCCCCACTGAAGGTAAAATTATTCAATTGCTCATGGATGCAGTGGCACCGGAGCCACACCAAACTCAGTTACCCACCACACCCACCCACACACAGATCACATTCCCAAGCAGATCACGAGCGCCACAACACTACAGAACGGCCACAGATTCGCACCCGCAGGCGGCTTACCTCTCGGAGGGCTGGAGGAAGGTGAGGTCCGGCGCGAGGCGGAAGGCGGGGCCCACCTCGCCGTCTCCTTCCCCGCCGCCGCCGCCGGCCGCGGCATCCTGGGGCGCGGCGCGGCGGCGCGCGGGGGAGGCGTCCATGACGAAGTCGCCGGTGAAGCCGAGCAGCGCGAGGAGGAGCTCGTGCAGCATCGCGGCGGCTTGCGCCCCTCCCCACGGCAGGGGGTTTCACTAGGGTTTCCGCGAGATCGCGAGGAGGAAGAGAACGATGAGAAAAGTGGACGAAGAAGGGAACGAAGGAAAAGGGCGGGGACGGCGGGATTTAGTCGTTTTTTCTTGGATTTTGAAAAATTATGGTCGCGCTATACAATATTTTGCGGTTATAATTCCAAACTCAAGGTCAGAACATAGGCATACTTAATACATACCACTCCGTATAATGCAGTCGAAAATTGGAAAAATTACCTCACTTCACGAGTGCCACGTCCGTAAACTGCACATTTCCGGATCGTCTTTTCTAATAAACACTGTTTAGCTCAAAGTTTACAGAAGAGATTCAAATTCGACAGATTTGTTGTAAAATTTATTGACCTCTAAAAACAAGTTTTTTTTTTACTTTTTCTTGTACCACTTACGGATAAAAACATATAAAATAAGTTTCCACAGCGACTTTGCAGCTAATATTTTCACAACACAGGAACAGGCTTCTGCGTTACCATAGCAATAAAGATTACTTTGGCCAGGTTGTGTACTAATTAAGCATATCTGCATTGTGCATTCCTGCAGCATCGGCGGTTTTACTTTACTAACACAAAAACGACACCAATTGCAAGTCAATTGTAATAGCACTGAACAAAATTTTCACTCTGCTAACTGCATGGAAGGTTGTTTGACATGTGACGGTGTTAAAATCGAAATGAACCACCTTCAGCTGAACTAATACTATGCACTGGAAACGTAATAGCATTGGCATCCATCAATCAACAGAATTGCACTATAAGAAATTATGTCACATGCTGAAACTCCGAACATCCCAACTTGATTTCAAATATGTACGAGATGGAATTCACATAAACCGAATGAAAATATCCTCTCCGCCGGGGTCATTTCCTGTTTCTCGCCCCTCAAATTGTCACAGTTCACGGCGCAGCCCAGCTTAATTTAATACAATGGGTTTCCCATCGTTTCTTACAAGCAACTCAGGTTTCCAAATTAACTTGGATTCTCAACAGCAGGGTCTACATCCGAGGTGAGTGCAATTGCCGATATGAAGAGCCCTCGGGCGATCTATTTTCTGGAGATGACCTGCCGATGCCAAGCCATTGCCCGAATAGTCTCCTTGGTGCCGATGCGGGCTCAGATGTGCTGTGCGACTGCTGTGACGTCCACCAGCTCGTCTCGCAGTCCACGGGCATCAATGGGTAGGGCGCGAAACGGTCGCGCTCCCAGGCGTAGAACCGGCTTCCTCCCACATCATCAGTCTCCATTGAATTATGGCCAGATGAACCTGGTGGGAACAAGGAAAACGTGGGATTCTCTGGTAGAGGTGCCGGGGCAGGTCGCATACCTCCTGACCTATGAGCCCCAGCAAATAGACTAGATGATGAATTCTGCTGGTACTGTTCACTGATGCTGCCATGAGCCCTCATGAACTGAGGCATCAGTGGAGGAACATTGGGAGTTCTAGATCTAGAACCAGACCTGCATACACAAAAATTATAATCAAATCATTGATATAGACAAATCAGATGCCTACACTACATGTCCATAGTTTGTGCTGTAACAATCTATTTAACTTTTTTCTAAAATGTATTCTTGGAAGCTCTTATGTTAGGGCCTGTTTAGTTGGCCAAAAATTTTGGCAAAAATTTTTGGGCCCCCCTTCGAAGGTCTATTAGAGGTAAAAAAAATGTAGACTAATTACAAAACTAATTACACGAATGGACCGGAAATCGCGAGACGAATCCATTAAGCCTAATTAATCCATCATTAGAGATTGTTTACTGTAGCATGATGTTGTCTAATCATGGCCTAACTAGGCTCGTTAGATTCGTATCGAAAAATTAGGTAGGGGTTATGGAATGGGTTTTGTCATTAATCCACATTTAATACTCCTAATCAGTGTCGGAAGATTGATGTGACGGGTAGTTGGGAAAATTTTGGGGAACTAAACAGGCTCTTAGTTGAAGGTTCAAACACCGAGAGGAAATTTGAATAAACAAGAAGGCAAAAGGCACTAATGTAACAGCAAGAAATACGGACAGATATGAGAACAGATGCATGTCCACTATTATTTTAGATCATTTTACTGAAACGGTGCATATTCTCATCAATTATACTGCCAGAATATGGAATTTCGTATTTTTCATGGAAAATTCATAGGAGTTTAGACAGACTCAAAATTACCCGTTACTGAAGTATGATGGAGAAACGACAGATGCTCGACGTTGGCTATCACCATCAACCCGTGCAGCCCTTGTCCCAAAAGGGATCCCTGGCTGTTCATTATTGCTGTTGGGCTGAGCATAGGAATGGGGCATGTGAGCCCAATGGTTATGATGGAAATCAGCAGGTTGCACTGATTGCATGGGCCTAACATCTGATGGCCCAGCCAAAGGGTTCCAATGATCATGGTATGCAGGACGATCCATTGTTCTCTCAGGGACATGGGAGCTTGACGATGACGTCAGTGGTGGAAGAGGATGCAAGTATGCCACATATGGGCAAGGGTGAGTTGTCCCTGGTGCGGCAGAAACAGCTACTTGCTCCGTGAAAACATGCTGCCCCATGAAGTCATGAACTGCACAACCAATATCCAAATCTATTCAGTATAATTTCAATTTTACAAGTTGTTCAATTCAAAATAGAACTTACAAGTAACTGGAGGTGATGATTCTCCTTCCCTGACAGAAAAAGGGAGGAGAGTAAGTGAATAATGTCATTTTTTCCAATACAGGTAGCAGGAAAAGAGTGTGGTTCTCAGCAATAGATAGATAAAGACTGGTTGAAAAATTGTATATGATCTTAGGTTAGGAGATAACTGGAATAAGCGCATTATTGATGTACACATTCCATGCCTGCTAATTTGTCTAGTACTTTGTTGGAAAATGCATATGAAATATTATGGCAGTATGGATTGTCAACTATGCTTCTTAGAAGAAAAAAAAAGACCCATGTATATCATAACAAGAAAGCCACTACAAAGGGGGAGGAATATGTATATTAATGATATGCCGCTTGAATTTGCAAATGACCAGGCGTGATCAGTCTCTTAGACAGTTTAAAAACCACTTTATCGGACTTTAAAAGCAACAAGCACCTTTATGTGACCTAACAGAACTTTTAAATTAACTTAGTGATTTTGCAGATGGAGGAGAGGAAATGAAAGCAGAAGAAGTTATCGAAACTCGGAACCACAAGTTCAATCTTTTTTTAGCGGTTTCCCCAGAGATCTTTCTCATTAACGCACAGAAATAAATTCATGCATTATTGCAGATTGTTCAGGATTGCATCACCAGGCAGATGATTTAAGTTTTCAGCTAAAAGGCAACTAATTAAGTCGCCCTCGATCAATATTTTTTTACATAGTTGCATCCCTTGAATAAATTATCAATACTACAGGACCTTAAGATTGCTCACTTGTTTTCTTAAATCTAACCTACACAGGCACAGGACCTATTTTAACCGTCCACAAATTCCAAATGGGTGATTTGGGTTGGACAAGAGATACTAGTCATGCATAGTAATATATAATGGTAAGGTAAGTAGGTAATGCAAGTTGTATGTTAAAGCAACTGGCCATTATTTGTTATATCCTCATTCCAAATTATTGACCACTCTAGCTTTGTCCTAAGTCAAAGTCAACTAACCTTGACTGAGTTTACAGAAGAAAAAAACATCAACATCTGTAACATCAAATTGGTCCAATTGAATCCACCATGAAATATATCTTGATAGTGCCTTTATTTGGCATTATAGTGTTAATATACTATTATATGAATTTGGTCCAAGTTAGACGAGTTTAGCTTAGGACAAAGCTAGAGTGATCAATAATTTGGAATGGAGGGAGTACTGAAACTGTATATTCTGAATGGTTGAACAGAATGTTAAACAGCAGTAAAAATAATAATCTAAAGCAGAACATACTCAAATAAAGATGGCAGTTGTGCTAAGCGACCAAATGGACACCAATGGAAGCGAAATGGCTGCACAAAATAAAAAATGTAAGTATAGCCATGCAGAAGAACTGTCTCTATAAGTTAAACAATGGCAGCAAATGAGGAAGCAACAGGAATAAACTAAACTAAAATGGTCTGTTACAGTAGTACGAACTATGATTAAAATATTAGCTCCATAAATATTTTTAAAAAGGGAAATGGTAACCACAAGCATGCATTCTAATTATATTAGAAGGGTCTCAGGATTATTCATGTAGCAAAAAAGTGGAGTGCACCCAAAAAAAAGTTCAAATAACTGAGCATGGTCATTGCCAACATTTGCATGTGCATACTACTGCATAAAAGCACAAGGAATCATATTAAGCAGCAGGCATAGTCAAGGGGATAAGGAAAACACTGAACCACAGGAAAATTGAGTGGGAAAAAACATATTGCCAACATAACAAGGAAGAATCAAGACTCTAACAAGCACGAATAATTTAAGAGTAAGGAGGACATGGTCATGTACCACGTCTGTGTAGTTAACATCATAAAGGTCTTCATCATGAGCCCACTCCTCCATGTTAACATCATGTGCAGATCGGGAACCATTTGCATAAAGCCAATTCCCTTTCTCAATTTTGCGACAATTGGGGCATTGCATAACCCCTTTGGCATTAAATGCTGATCCAATGCAGTCTGGAAAAAAAAGAGACTTAGCATACCAAAGATTACCAAGCAAAGAAATTCAGAGTAGTGCTCAATATTGATTACTGATTACTGTAGTAGTGCACACTACAGTAAGTTAGTAACACGCCATAATAGAATAATCAGTGCTGCATTTAGTAAACCAGCCCAACTTTGTGCCTCGTAATAAGCACATTCTTTGTTAGGACTATTATGAATCAGCATCTTAATACAACTATAGTGATGTTGCAATTACTTGTAAAAATAGCAAAGCTGCATAGTAGACCACCAGGTAGCAGTGTAGCACGTAGCAGCCAAAGCCTTGGAAAACTAAAAGTTATTTGATGTCTCATAACTTATTTTATCAAGCCAGTCATCTCAATTCTCAAATCAAGTGTTGGCACCAATTGACTTTGTGTAAGTTATGCATAGCCATGTAGAGTACAAGCTAAAGAATTATTGTGATCCATGAAAACATGTTTCAATATCATCAGTTCTCAAAAATCCAATCCCAATTTGAAAACCATGATTAGCGAAAAGCCATAAACATCATTCAGCAAAATCTAAAACCCCTCTGAATCTTGTGCGAAGAGTATAGATAATTAAAAGTAAGCAATATTTTATCAGAAAAATCATGTAAGTTGCAAACCCACTATCAGATCTGAATCACAACTGTATACATCCTCCAAATATTAACAGAATTCATTTTAGGGGTCCTGTCAGTCAAACTTGATCAACTTCTCAATTTTAGGGTCGTTTCTGATGTTGGCACGAAAGCTGTAAGGTCTCGACAGGCTTCGGCCTCTACAGTTTTTCTTCTACTTAAATGAAGTGATATACAGCTCACCTGCTTATTCAAGAGTAAAAAGAGCATGCTCTACTTTGACACCGATATATAAAGAACAAGATGGATTGAAGGTAAGATAAGGTAGACTCATCATGAACTATGCTTTCATGACATTATCTTTTTCACTTAGATGTCATATATGTGTAGAAATATTAGTCAAAGTTCCAATCAGTGTCCTAAATGAGGGAGCGTAAATTCTTTGCACGCCTAAATATTAGTTCCATTCCCCTAGAAATCAGGAGTCCTGAATCCCCATATAAGCAAGACCCAAAAAAAAAACATTAAGAATCGTAAGACTAATTCAGCACTGTATACGCTCCCAAATCATCCTCACGAACAGCACCTAGATGTCTACCAAACCAAACAAATTAAGACAGATTCACAACCCCAAACCTTAAAACAAAATGGTATATGGTAACCCCCTAAAGATTCGATCTTTATGACTTTACAGAACCAAATTCAGCACCGCCAGAGCTATAAACAAATTCAGCACCGCCAGAGCTATAAAATTGTGAATTGATCCTAACTACGCCAAATCGAACCAAATTCTAACAATCCTGATCATATTTACGGGTCCTCATGCCAACTGAGCAAAAAAAATTCGCAACCAATAACCCACCGGCAGATCCAGAGTCCATGGGCACTCACCTAGGTGGAACTCGTGGCCGCACTGCAGCCTGGCGGTGGCCCTCTCCCCGCCGGCGGCGAGCACCGCGTCGAGGCAGATCGAGCAGGAAACCGCGGCCGCCTTCTCCTCCTTGCCGCCGGCCCCATCCTCCGCCGCCGCAGCCCCGGCGGCCGCCGCCGCCGCCGCCTCCTTCTTGGGCTCCGCACCGACGCCCATCCCCTCCCCCTTCCCCTCCTCCCTCCCTATCCTCCCCTCACCAACCGCGGGATTTCTTGGCCGGATCCCGAAAAATCCGAGCGGCGTCGGTGGGAAACGGGGCTCGAAACGGCCGCCCCGGCGACGGCGAGGCCGCGGCCCGTGCCTCGGGGTGCTCGCGCCGTGTACAATCGCGAGGAGCGCCTCCTCTTGCGTCCTCTCTCTGTCTCTCTCTCTCTCTCTCTCTCCTGCGTTCTCTCTCCTCTCTATCTGCTCGCCTCCACGAAAATTAGAGAAGGAAAAAACGCCGGAAAAACAAAACAGGGGGAGGGAGGGGAATGAGACGGGCGCTTTGCGAATAAGACCTCGTGGAGTTGGGTATTTCAATTACTCTAACGGTTTTAACTAATTTACCTGACGCCGGCTTGGGAGTTGGGACAGATTCGCATTTTGTGTACTAGAGCTGGTCAACCGAATTGCTACGTAGGAGTGCTTCGCGTTTTATGTTGTCTAATTTACCTGACGCCGGATTTAGGAATTGCTGCCATGGTTTATTTTTAACAAATTTTATTTTGATAACATGTTGCTTGCAAAATTATAATATAGCATTTTTAGTTAAACAAACGAGTATATGCATGCATCTTTGGATCAATTAGTATGGTCCTTTAGCTGATGGAAAAAGTGTTTTGCTCATCCAGTCATCTCATTCCTATCTACCGATTGGGGATTGATGTGGACTTTACATTCTTCTTATGAGATCATTTCGCAAGCACAGGTGATCAACTTTAGCCTTTTGAAAACGGAAGCATATTTGAAGAAGAGAAGGAGGTGAAAGGAGAGGTTGGAAGAAGAAAAAACAAAGTTCATAATCACACTCACACCCTCATTTGGTTTCCAAGAGTAAGAGCTGAAACAGCACCACGTGTAGCCAATGAGGGAACCCGCTAGAGTAGCATCCAAGTAAGGACCATTCTTTGCATGGCAGAGAAACATCAGGGTGAGAAACGCAAAAAGAAGCAATCACCGTGTCCTGTACTACTCCGTCGTTTTAAAAAGGAAGCAAACCACACACACCCTCCTGCTCGGTCCCACCCACCCGTAGCCGTCCGATGCGGATCGGACGGACGCCGCGCGGCTCTCCGTAGCGCGGCGCGGGCCGATGGGAAGGGAAGCGGCGGCGTTTCCGCACCGACAGGCAGCAGCCCGCTTCATGACCTGCGGGCCCGGAAACTGTGGGCCCAGACCGTCAGCGGGAACAGGTCGCGAGGCGGTAGGTGGCGCCCCCGCACGCAGGATTCAGGTTTGACCTGGGCAACGGGGGAGGGGGGCGGTCAGAGAGATGGTCAGCGGGCGGCGCGCGAGGAAGGAAGCGGACGCTGCCACGCTGGTGGTGTGAATGTGTGATGCGATGCGCGGATGACGTGTGCGGCGGCCGGGTTCTTTCGGCGGCGACGTCACGCGCGAGGAATGAAGGGTTGGTACTAGTACTTGGTAGGGATTCATCAGCCGGCTCCGGAGCCGTTTTTTTAAATCCCTACCAAGACCCTGTTTAGTTCGTTCAAAGATTTTGGAAAAAAAATTTAGGTTCCTTTCCAAGATTTATTAAGAGTATTAAATTATTAAGAGTATTAAATGTAGATTACTTACAAAACTAACTACACGAATGAACTAGAAATCACGAGATGAATCCACTAAGCCTAATTAATCCGTCATTAGAGATTGGTTACTGTAGCACAACGTTGTCTAATCATGTTATAATTAGGCTCGTTAGATTCGTCTCGAAAATTAAGGTAGGGGTTGTGGAATAGGTTTTGTCATTAATTCACATTTAATACTCCTAATTAGTGTCTGGAGATTGATGTGACGGGTAGTTGGTGAAAAATTTTGGAACTAAACGGGGCCCAAAGGGCTGATGAAAACGGCTCCGCCGGCAGAGCGGTTGGGTGCACGAAGCCAAAAAAGTAGCTCCCCCCGGCTCCGCCCGCGCGTCAGACATTTGGTTACCAAATTGCCCTTGACTTTCGTCGTTATAACAGCCAAAATGCCACTGCAGCCCACCCATTGATTCGCCGCCGCCCTGGTGCGCCTGGAGACGCGAGCGCCGCGGGACTTGGCCGGAGGTCGACAGCGACGGGGGCGCGGAGGAGGCCAGCGGCGCTGGCGCGCGAGGACGGTGGCGATCGGTACGGCGGCGCTGGCGGAAGGGAGCTCGAGATCGGCGGTGTTGGAGGCCGGCGGGCGGCGGCACGTGGAGATGGAAGCCGACGAAGCTCGCGGCGATGCGGGCCGGCGGGAGCGGAGGGATCCAGTGGAGCTCGATGTCGCCCCCATGAGCCACCATCCCCATTCTCCGGAAGGTGGAGCTCCTCCAGCTCGGGCGCGGGGAGGAAGAGGGACGGAGGAGGTCGGCGGGCGGCGGGATCCGGAGCTCCGCCGCCGGGAGCTCCGCCACTATGCGCTGATCCATGTGATCGATCCAGAGGAGGAGGGCGTGGTGGAGCCGTGGAGGGGGTCGCCGGGGAGGAGGAGGGCCGGAGGCGAGCGGCGGGTGTGGTGGAGGGCGTGGTGGTGCCGTCGAGGGAGCAGGAGGCCGCCCGGCCGGCGAGGGAGCAGGAGGGGGCGGGAGGAGATGGAGGAGGAGAAGGGCCAACCGGTGTGGAAGACTGGAAGGGTGTGGAAGCTGACGGTGGAAATAATTAAGAGAGAAAAGAAATAAAAAAGAAAAATAAGGAGAAAAAAAGGAAAAGGAAAAAAAAAGAAGAAATAAAAAAGAAAATCGAAGGGCATTATGGAAAATTCACCCTCCCATCTACCTCACACAGTCAGAAGAATCTATTTTGCCAAACGTTTTCCAAAAACAGATTCAGCTCCCCCACAGAATCCGCTCCGCCAGCACAACCACAGCCGGAGCTGCTACAGTCACAGCCGGTGCCGTGCCATACGCACCCGAAGTGTGTGCCCTCTCTCTCGCGTACGTGACGTAGTACTGACGTGAGAAACCAATCGGCCTCTCATGCTTCTCATCAAAATATAAATAGAGAAAATCTTGGAAACAACGAGCACATTCATATAAGGTCTTTCATAGATTTTTTCCCAACTACCTGTCACATCAATCTTTTAAACACTAATTAGAGTATTAAACGTAGATTAATGAAAAAATTTATTTCACAACTCTCTAATTTTTCGAGGCGAATCTAACGAGTATAATTATGTCATGATTAGTCAACCTCGTGCTACAGTAAACAATCTCCGATGACAGATTAATTAATTTTAATAAATTCATCACGCGATTTCTCATCCATTCATGTAATTAATCTACATTTAATACTCCTAATGTGCTTTGAAAGGAGACTCCAAAATTTTCTCAAAAAAATCCTACTGAAGTAAACAGGGCCTACAGGTGTCTCGCTTGAAACGCGAAAATTCAGGCGGATTTTGGTGATTGGCGAATTTGAGGGGTTTTTTTTTTGCGAAATTGAGTTCAGTTGCCATAGCAAGCTGACTCTAAAACAAAAGACGTGTCAAAATAAATGTCTGTACCGCGACACCCGCCGTATAGTACGGGTGCACATATAGGAGTATGTTGATGGGATGGTGATGACTGATGATGACCACCAGGTCAAGATCCCGACCAGATGCACAGATCGATGGGGCACGCAGCCACGCACGCAGGATGCACACGTCGAGCAACTAACCGTGTTTCTTGTCGGTTCATGCATTCCGTGGCGCAAGAGGTGGGTGCACCGGAAGCTGCGAGCTGAGGTGGCAGCAGCCCTGCTTGCTCACACCGGTCATCACTGTCCTCGTGTTGTCCTTCGCTAGCAGCCGTCACTGTGCGTCTACAATTCTACTCCCTCTGTCCCTAAATATATAAGCATTTGGTGACTTTTATTGATCACGTTTGACCATCCGTCTTATTTAAAAATTTTATGAAAATATAATTTATTTTGTTTTGATATGTTTTATCATCATATATATTTTAAGTATATCATAATTATTTTTATATTTTCAGAATTTTTTTGAATAAAACGAGTGGTCAAACGTGCGCCACGGAAATCGAAGAATGCTTATATTTAGGGACGGAGGGAGTACATACTGCAGCAGCCTGCTGTTCAAGCTCGCTCGTGGCGTGAGAGTTGAGACCGACGGGAAGGGAGGAGACTGGCGCCCGCCGACGGGAAAACGGGCCACAGCGACACAGCGTCGCCGGTCGCGGGAGATGCGCGGTCCTGCTCCGGCGTTGGGGTCACAGGTGTCAGGATGGGAATGGGTCGGCCGGACTTGGTCTTGGATCTGGCCCTCGTGGTCTCATGATCAATATTAGGTCCGACCTAATTTCAAGCTTGTTCGTAGCCTCGATAGCCCGATGGGTACGAGTCGGCCTAATCAACTTCTTGCTATATGCTAATCCTAATGCAAGCAATTTTTAGTTCTAGACATATGAGATATGAAAGCAAATATCATTACGAATTATTTCAAAAAAAATATGTGGTTACAAGCATTGCTACATACAAAATAACATAAAAGTTTAAGGCAGAAGCATCATGTGTCGCCCACGGCCTCAAATACTTAAGAATATTTTTGAAGTCTCTGAACTTCCATGTAAGTTTCTCATTGTGTGGACCGTGTTGTGTCAACAGTTATCAGTACGAGCTAAAAAAAATTAAAATTGATGATGCCATCAACAAATATGTTTGTCTCGTCATCACAAACATGATCTCATGACCAATTTGAAGTGGTAAAACTGGAGCTAGTAATGGCGCAAATACGTTGAGCAAGGTCCATTAGTGCTCACAGCAAAACTCAAAGAAAATACCGGAGCATACAAAACGTTCTTTCCTGTCTAAAGCGACCTGACTGCAGCACTTGCTTGCTACCTACATCTTGCTACTCGGCAGTTAACCTAAACTAGACGTTGATTTTCACTACAGGTAGTTGGATGCACATGCTCGACGCTAGCTGTCAGACTGTAATCAATTGTTTTCGATTAGATACTTGAGAAACTTACAAGGAAGTTTAGACTGCAATCCACTCTTTTCGATTAGATACTTGAGAAACTTACGGAGAAGTTTAAAGATGATTTTAAAAGCAAATATGTAGTTTTTGAGTTTGGGTTGACCCATCTTACCTATTGGGTCACTAAGCTTCCGACCTATAAACCCATTTTTCATTTGAGACAATCCATATAACCCTCTGGTCTTGGACTTTTGGGTCGAGCCAATTTCCCAATAGGTCGACCCGACCCATTCCATCCTGACACAGGTCCACAACAGAGACGCCAGCTTTCTGTTGGGGGGTGTTGCGTTGGCTAGCGAGAAGGGAGGGATCCTTTGCGCCCGACCGAGCATCACTCCAGCCGTCCAGCAGGTAGCAGCAGGAGGGATCGGATGGCTTTGGTGCAAGCTGCATCGCATATGTGGCTCTAGCTCTCGACGTGCAAAACGGCCATGCGACGAGATATTGTTGTAGCGCGAGAACTGGGAGACGAAGTTCTGGAATTTGAATTTTCATTTTTAGTGTGTAGGGAGCATGATGATATCACAAGATTAGTTAAGGTGACATCATATAAAATGTATTTAATTTGAAAGTTTAGAAATTTGGATGACATCGCGAGCCAAATTTGAAGACATAGAAAATACATTTTTAGGCTTTAGGGATGTGAACAACACTTTAGGAAACGAAAAGTAGCACCGCACGTACTTCTTTTTTTTTGACAACTCCTACCGCCAATCATCACGAAATATATAAAAAGAGGGAGAGAGATGTGCTTGTCCTCACTCCTCAGTGGTTCGATAGCTAAACTAATCCATTAGAGAGAGCGTGAGAGGAGAAATACTTTTCCAACTTCCACGGTCCTATTTTTCTCCCCATTGTTGAAAAAACATATTGATATCATGTTTATTTTTTGCGTGTTTGGGATTTTTTTTTCGAATCACACAGTGCAGTGCAGACGCGGACGCTCGCATACATACACGCACAATCGCCCTTACGAACTCACGCACACAATCCTACCTTTATGGGCACCTCTGAAAGACTGAGCCAGTAAATCCCCGAGATCGAAGTCACCATTGACGCCTCATTGTCGACGGGAACATCGTCTACCACTAAAAGAATAACGTTGGTTAAATTCTGAAATAAATCCAGAAAAATGCGAGCACCAGTGTCGGGTTTGAGATTTGAACCCTTACTTTAATCAGAAGCATACACTGCCTGAGAGCATAAAAAATGATGTTGCATGTCATTGGGATATCATTAAATAAATCTGTCGAAAAACAACTCCTATAGATGCATGGTATTGTCTCCATTCTAATTTGTAAGTCATTTCAAAAAAAATTGAGAGTCAAACCATTTCATATTTGAGCCATATACTTTTAAAATATATTTAATGAAGAGACTAATGAAACTTATTTGACATCATGAATGTTAGTACTTCATTGTATAATTTTGATCAAATTTGAGATGATTTGACTTTTCAAGAAAATTTGAATGACTTACAATTCCAAACGGAGGGGTGTCCTATTATTATTTATTAGGTCACTCAAGATAATTAATTATTCTTTTTAAACATCTGTCTAAGTCTTGAATCTCAAGCCCGAGCTATATCTTGACAAAGATACATACTTTAATTATTATGTGTAACACTAATTCAATAAAAAATCCTACACATCAGCTTTATTTAATGCACATGATGTAGTAATGGAGAGCATAGAAGTGGGCACAAGCCTGAAATGTTCTATTTTAAAGTGAGACCTTGAAATTTGCTCGAGGGTAATGTTCATTTTGTGGAATATAGTTACTGAAAATCATTCCCTTCATGGCAATTGATCGAGGAACATCATATACAAGATTTGGATGGATCAAATAAAGTGCATATAGTTTTTTTAAACGAACAGGAGGCCTCTACTGGAACTTTTCATTTTCTGAAATATATATGTACATTTACAAGGCCCGAGGCCCAAAACAGAAAAAACTATTTATTTAACGGAAATTACAAAACCAAGACTCAAGCTCTACCCCTAGGGTTGATTTAGCTCTGCGCAACAGAAGCTTAAAATCATCAATAAAAAGGCATTTCCACCTAGCAAGTGAGACATGTTTGTTGTCAAGAATGACCTCATTACGATACTTCCAGATAGCCCAACAACCAAGCAAGAAGGTCTCTCTGAAAATCCGGCGACCGAACCTCCTTCGACCATCACCAATTCTGTCCAGGAAAGAATCAAGGTCGATGAAATAAAGTGCATATAGTTGTTACTCTAGAAACTTCTATCGACCTAAAATAGGTGTGGATCTGCCCCGTATGACTATACTATATTTTCCATTGTTCCTTGATGCTTGATACAAGCACCATCTACCAACAAAACAAACTATGTTGCGCTATTTTTAGGGGCCAAAATGATATGTATGATCTAAATTATATCTAAAAATGATAGCAACAGTGTTGGGTCTTACAATACAGTGGAGTGATAGTGTCCGGACAATGGTGGCTTAGAACTGTACATTTAGTACATCCATCTCATCCTCTATGCTTCTATTACCCCCAAAACATGGCTTGCATAGTGCCAATCTCCTGTTAACCTTCTTCCTCGAGTCCCGCCAGTGAGAGGGACCCTTGTGCTATTTTCATGTGTTGCTTCTCCATCCGCTGGTCATCACTTGGTATTGGGATCTACTAGAAGTTTAAGCTCCGCAACTTATTAATGTGTTCTTCACCTTACTCACATAGCGACATTTCTTTCCGCCTCAGTAATTACCTTCTCGTATTTGGTTCCTCTTGGGGATAGAGAGGCGGAGTAGATATTTTCTCTTACCATATTATATTTCCATCACTCCAGGATCTTTTTTTTGGTTTTCGAATTCAGTAAAAAATCAAAGCTCTACAAAAACTTATATCTTTTGAAAAAGAAGTTATAACTTGTTGGTATGAATATTCTATCAATTCTATTAAGTCTTGGATTAGGATGTCACACTTTTTGGTTGTAGCTAGAGAACAGGATTAACTTTTTTTTGCTTGTTTTTCTCTCTATCCTCTCTACATAGCACGAGTTCTCAAACAAATTGCCCCAAAGTAACGATGTCTATCGAATTTCACAATTGAAACTCCATCCTACGATTTTGCCTATATCCATCACTGAGGTTGAAATAATTCTCGTTGATTGTTACCTGCCGATAAAAAAAAAAAATCCTAGTGTACAACCTCACCATTTGGTGCTATCTAGTTAAAAGTGATAAACACTACAAGGCACTATCACCTGTTAATAACCAAACCACTAATGGCGACATTCAACATGTTGATTGATAAAAAAACAAGCCGGCCATCCTCTTCCCCAAATGCACAAACAAGTCCTTTTCAAACACAAAGTTTCCAAAATTCGAAACAAAGCAACACCCTTATTCCTTCCCAAAATTCTTACTTTTTTCTTTGTCTGCAGAATATAAAAAACTTTGAAAACTCCATTTTTGCAGCCACCTTTTGTCACTTTTAAAGCACTTTTCTCTCTCACGGTCTCACCAGCGAACCCATTTTGGAGAGCGAGAAAAACAAATAAAAAAGTGAAGCCAGCCAGGCTAGGCCACCCCCAACTCTCTCTCTTCTTCCTCCTCCCCACTTCCCCCAATTTCCATCCCCAATTCGCCCTCCTCAAATCCGGCGCCCGCATTCCCGACCCTCCCGCAGATCTAGGATCCGCCGCCGCCGGATCCCTCGCCGCCCGCGACGCCTCGGGACTCGCGTGATCCCGCTACCCATCCGCCAAGTTGGCGCCCCAGCGGAGGTCGCAGCGCCTCGCCGGCGGCGGCGCGGGCTCCGCCGCCGCCGCCGCCGCCGCTTCATCCGCGCAGCCGCCAGGAGGGGCCGCGGGTCAAGCCGGGATGGGGGACTCGGGCGACGCTGTCATGGCGCGGTGGCTGCAGTCCGCGGGCCTGCAGCACCTCGCGACGTCATCCGCTGGCGGGGGCGACTACCGCGGCGGCATGGCTGGGCTTGGCGGCGCCGGCGCTGGAAGCATGCTGCCTAACCTTCTGATGCAGGTGAGGTTCATCTCAGCCTCTCTTTCTCTCTCGGGAGAAAAAAATGCGTGATCTAGTTGTTGGAATGCGGATTGTAAAGGTGGCGTCTTTGGTGCGCTTGGTACTGTGTGCTTCAGATCGGGTTGCTGTCCAGATGAGGCGTTGAAATCTCGTGATTCGCTCTAGGGTTTGTTCTTTTGCTTGGAGATGATCGAATTCAGCTTGATTTGGTGTACAATTTGTTTGTGTTGTCGGGCCATGTCAGCATGGTTAGAATCTACAAGCGGTTGCTATGGCTGACGGCTGATTGATCCAGGATAGCGTTCAGCTGTAAGACATGCTCTCATTACAGTGAGGACCAGCAAGCTCATGATATTTTTTCACATTAATTCATGAACAAACATGCATGAACACGGAGCTACTTTTCTTTTTAAAAACAGGGAATTACCTTCCAAACTTTTATGATTGCGAACACCTGCTTATTTCTATCCAGCATTCAGTTATGCAATGCACAGGGTTTGATATAGTTTTGAATGGGGGTGGAAATGCCAACATGATATCGAGGACCTATCTATGTCCTTTATGGTTCATTCAGGTGGCATTTGTTGATTTATATTTCTTTTGGAATGCCTTCCTGGGAAAATAATCTTAGAGAGAGATGATGTCTTGATTCATGTTTCTATGTTTGTTATGTAAGGGACATCATGTGCCATTTTATTTGATCTCTGGTTCAGATAAAACAAAGCATGTATTGAATGAAGTAAGAAATATTCATGGACCTCTTGCAGTGTATGCTCACATTGTATAGCATATTGGCTTTGTTCGAAGTTGAGGCATCCAGGAAACCATTCTTACTTGAATGCAGTACGATTGTTACGAGTGCCAACTATAACCGGAAATGGAACTTCAACTCATATACATACATCACCTTGCTTTTTTCTTGTCACGTGTGATGTAACTAAACAAATTATTATGTAGTCTACTGATGCTGTTTGCTTCAAGTATTGCATGCAACTACACAAAGTATTATGGTTTTGCTAGTGATAGGATATTTACATATGCATATACTCTCCTTAAATAACATGTGTCATTGGATGGCTGATGGTCACTAATACCATTATTGCTTGACAGGGGTATGGGCCACAATCGGTTGAAGAAAAGCAGAGGCTTTATACACTTCTAAGAAGCCTGAATTTTAACGGAGAGTCTGCAGCGGCGTCAATGTCTGAGACCTACACACCAACAGCTCAGAGCTTTGGTGGGGGGAACCCTGTAGAGGGGTTTTATTCCCCTGAGCTTAGAGGTGACCTTGGGGCTGGCCTTCTTGACCTTCATGCTATGGATGACACTGAGCTACTATCCGAGGTATGCCATGAAAATATGTGCAATTGCATGATTGATGCGCAAAAACAGTGTTTCATATTGATTCATCAGTGAAGTTTCTTCTTTCAGTTTATTCTAAGCTTATTATTTTTTCTGTTGACAGGATGTAGTATCCGAACCTTTTGAGGCTTCACCCTTTATGGCAAAAGAAATCGATGATGATGAGGATGATGTGATATCAGGGAGCCAGCAAGTCCCACTAGATAATTATGATGTGGTGACCAGTGAAAAGGAGAGCACTGCTAGAGAAAATAATGTAGCAAAGATTAAAGTAGTGGTATGTCACTCTTGTTCAAGTCATTGATATGTTTGTGCTAACTGGGTAATAATCGACTTACCTGACTTAGTTCATCACACGTTCAGGTAAGGAAGAGACCTTTGAACAGAAAGGAGCTATCTCGAAAGGAAGAAGACATCATATCTGTGCATGATTCATCATTTTTGACAGTTTACGAGCCTAAGCTCAAGGTATCTATGGCTAATCTTTAGGAGTTTTGTTGCGCTCATATAAAACTCTAAAGCTAAAACCATCTGTTAGTTCTTTTTTTGTTGTTTACGTGGCCATGCAAGTCAATCTATTTTATACTCATGTCTATTTGGTGCGTTAAATGGTCAATATAGATAGCTGAAACAAATAAAGCCTTACTCTGTTACTCATTTGCTGCCTGTCATATTTAACTATGTATGCCGTGAAATACTGACACGTTTCCATGCCTATTGTGCCACATAGCTACCAGCCCACCACATGGGTTAGAAATGTTTTTAGTAGCTTTCCAGTGATGTGTGTATATATTTGTGATGTAGACTGTCTGTTCCCTGTAATGGGCAGGAGTTACACATCATTTTGATGTAATATATTCTAATTTAATGATAATATAAATATCTCCTTGCGCTTGTTGTATGTGACTAGCATGTTGGATATAATGTTGCTACTACACATTCCTGAGCGCAATAATTCTGAAATGCTGTAGGATAAATGGGAGTTCACCATCTTAAATATTTGAAGTGCTTCTTGGACCTTTTTTCCTAGCTCCTGTTGTCTGCTAACATATCCTCTCTACTGGAAGGTGGACTTAACAGCCTACGTGGAGAAGCATGAATTTTGTTTTGATGCTGTCCTGGATGAACATGTTTCGAATGATGAGGTATGGCTCTTTCTCTTGTCTATCCAAGCTGTAATCATTGATTTTTATTGTGGCATCCCAAAGCGACACAGTTACAGAAATGAACGATTTGGGTTGGAAAATTCTGAGAATCATTATAATTTGAATTTAATTTCGCTGAAAGAAGATGGCAGGATCATCTAATAGATTTCAAGGATTGATTCCTTTTGTTTAAACTGATAAAGTAGTACCGCTCAGTTTTGTTAACATTATTACAAATCTACAGTTTCCTTTTGTTTTGGTAAGGATTGCACCTGCTTACATTTCGCTCATCTTAATCCATGGATATAGATCGAGAAAAATGAGCTAGTGATGAGAAATGGCCAAGCTGTCCTGAAGTTGAGGGATTCTTTGTTCATTATTGTTGAAATGGGCAATACACATGCATGTACTTCTAATGCCTGCATCTCTCCAAAGGGCTCTCTCGTATGAATGTCGGTGTGCCTCTTAAGCAGCGTTTTTCTTTCTGAAACCTGAAGCGTTGTAGCCACCTGTAGTTCTACAGCTTGATGCACTTCCTCATTGATCAAAGACTAGTACGGTTAAGTCACTTGCTCCGCAACCAATTCGAAGTACCTGCCCAATTGCCTGTGCTGCATGTTATAGCCACTAGCTCTGTTTGGTCAACAAATCCTTGTTACTGCATTTTCCTCATCTAACTTTATAATGGCATTGATATGGTGCTCAATTGATGACCCCCAGTTATGAGGTTGCATGGTTTACTTCATAGTATCAATTTTCTCATTGACATTTGATGTTTCTCCATTAATGTGCATAGTGTATGTTCTCGACAATCATCATTGAATTTGTTGTTTAACTTATGTGATGTTGTGGACAGGTGTACCGTGAAACAGTCGAGCCTATAATTCCAATTATATTTCAGAGAACAAAAGCAACATGTTTTGCTTATGGTCAAACAGGTTAGTAATTCTGTTGTTACAAGCTTATAGCAAGTTTATTGTATATATTGCATTTTTGACGCACAAGTGAATCGTGGTTTCTGATAGTTTCTGCTGAAAATATCAATATCATGTTGCAAACTTTTCTGTCGTTGCAAACTTTTCTGTAAGTCGTTTAGGTTGATGCTCTATATGCTTATGCAAACAACTACTTATGAGCTCCCAAGTTAATTCACTGATCTTTAAATAATGCCCCTTTGCCGACTCTTGGATTATACCTCGTATCGTAATTGAAACATCTTTGGTAGCAAACTCATAAGTCTCATTTGTTTTTCAAGGTCGTCTACCTTCCTTTGAATATCTTATTTTCTATTTCATGAACAGGCAGTGGCAAGACATACACAATGCAGCCTTTACCTCTGAGAGCTGCACAAGACATGGTTCGTCTTTTGCGTCAACCTGTCTATCGGAATCAGAATTTTAAGTTGTGGCTTAGCTATTTCGAAATATATGGTGGGAAACTCTTTGATCTTCTATCTGACAGAAGGTTGGTTATTGCATTTCTTTTAATGTGGTTGCACCACGTGCTTTAAAATTTTAAAAATACACCTTTTTATCTGATTTTCTGAGACAACAGTCTTTGTTCATGGTTTGATGTTGAGTACCAACATGTCACATATTTTTCCCTTTCTTTTCCGAATTGTTTTCTGGTGAACTTGCACATTTGTGTGTGTTTCACTCTTATTCATGATGTCTGGTGGGAACGCTGAAGCGGGCGCTCTACTTTGAAGTATTTATTTTTCATCAAAACATAATCTATTATTAACCATATTTGTTTGGATGAGAAATCCATGTTTTGGAATACTAGGTCAAAATGTTGCTTGATGCTTTTATTTGTAGAATGCCATTATTGTAGGTTTTATAAAGCATTGCTTAAGTTTTCTTTGATGTAATGTACATTTTCATCAATTAATGAAAGGGGATTTTCATATCTGAAAGAACAGCACATCACTACCCTTGTTTTTTTAGAACTTAACATAGAGCCATGTTCAAATCTGGGCCTAAGAATCAATTTGAGATATCCAAATTATTTTACCTGAACTGGAATTTCTTATCCTTTATTCTGTAGGCAACTACTGATGAGGGAAGATGGCAAGAAACAAGTTTGCATTGTTGGTCTACAGGAATTTGAGGTTGCTGATGTCCAGATTGTTAAGGAATATATCGAGCGAGGAAATGCAGCGAGGAGCACTGGCTCAACTGGGGCCAATGAGGAATCATCAAGATCGCATGCTATTCTGCAACTTGCTGTGAAGAAGCACATCATTGTAAAAGATGCTAGGAGACAGAGAGACCGTGATGCTAATGAAGCTAAAAGTACAAAGGCTGTGGGGAAAATATCATTTATTGATCTCGCTGGAAGTGAGCGTGGAGCTGATACTACAGATAATGATAGGCAGACAAGGTGTTGCTTATGTTTTTTTGTAGATTTGCACCCCTTTGTTGATCCCTCAAGCTTCTTCACCATCTAATTATTATCGTCACTTAGTTTAACCATCATCTTGTTATCATATCAGGATCGAGGGAGCGGAGATAAATAAGAGTCTGCTAGCACTCAAAGAATGCATTCGAGCTCTTGACAATGATCAGATACACATTCCTTTCAGAGGAAGCAAGCTTACTGAGGTTCTCCGTGACTCATTTGTTGGTAACTCTAGGACGGTGATGATTTCTTGCATTTCTCCAAATGCTGGTTCATGTGAACACACTCTAAATACCTTGAGATACGCTGATAGGTAACAATGTTAAACTTATATATCCAAGTGATATGTGCTGTTTGATTATTTTGAAATGGTTCCTGTCATTAACTTAGTAAATTTCTAATTAAATGACAGGGTCAAAAGTCTTTCAAAGGGTGGAAACACAAGAAAAGAGCAGTCCACAGGACCCACTACTGCTTCTAGCAGGGATTCTTCGTCAGCTCCATTATATTCATTGCCTGCTGAACCTGAAGAAATCCCTAATCAGGTTCAAGAGAAGAGACTGGTTGATACCAATCGGAAGGGCACTGAAAATTTTATCTCCAACCCTTCTGGGGAGCCTGACAGAAACTCCTTTCCAAGTTATTCTAATAGAGGGAGAGAAGAAAATGGTGCAGCATCCAGTTTCAATGATAGGGAGAGGTATGATTTGAAGTCCAACCAAACTGCTTACACTGGTAAGGCACAGTTGGTTCAGAATTCAGCAAATACACAAGAAGAGGAGAAAGCCACAAAAGTCTCACCTCCTCGGAGAAAGGCTTATAGAGAAGACAAGTCTGATAGGCAGAGCAACTATGCAAAAAAGGATAATGGGCCTGAGACTAGTCGGGCTGGGTATAAGAAGCAGCCGCAACAGCAGCAAAGGCCACCATCTGCTTCAGCTTCGTCGAGGCAATCAGAAAAGGAAAGTTCCTGTGATGATGTGGAAATCGATGCGATTCTTGAGGTAAACAACAATTCATGAATAGTGTTGTGCTATTCGGTTCTGGATTGTTCTGTGGTGCTAAACTTTCTTTTGTATGTTAGGAAGAGGAGGCCCTCATTGCAGCTCACAGGAAGGAAATTGAGAATACGATGGAGATCGTGCGCGAGGTGAGTCTTAAGTCTTAACCTACTAAATAATATAAGTCAATGTATAACTATGTCTATATACACTAAGTCTTCTTGTATTATACTATTTAAACCTTATGATATTATGATGTGGGTATATTGATATTGGTGTGGATCCTAGTGGAAAAAATAGCTCATCTGTTACATGCATAAGTCCAGTGATCGCAGGGATAGAGCTATGTTAGTTGTCCATTTGCTGTAACAAACAGTTCCTTTTTAACGATGCACCAGTCCTTTTTAATCGACACAGAAATCTAGGGGGACTTAAACCAAGTGCAGTGCATTTTCATTTATATAAAAAAACAAAACATGATGGAATGTTCTTATTAAATACATTCAAAATTTCTAGTTTGTTCTTTGTGTATCGTGGCTGGTTTAGAATACTGGCAGCTTACACTATTATTAGTTTTCACCACACTGCTGAAACATGTGCATTATGTGTCTCAGGAGATGAACCTTTTGGCAGAAGTTGACCAACCAGGCAGCCTTATCGACAACTACGTGACACAGTTGAGCTTTCTGCTCTCACGAAAGGCTGCGGGCCTGGTCAGCCTCCAAGCACGCTTGGCACGGTTCCAGCACCGTCTCAAAGAGCAGGAGATCCTTAGCCGCAAGAAACCGTCCAGATAGTTATGATCATCAAACACTGGTTTTTTGCCTGCTCATTTGATTGTTTGGAGCCGAACTGTGGTCCTTTAGCATTTTTTCTCCCATGCGCTCCGATAATGCTGTATCAGAGGAAGGTAATGAAAGAAGACGTGGGGATGGCTTAGGGGGCGAGGTGTGGGATTGGGCTGTGGTCCTGGTTGATGTCATCTGGAGGCAATGGGTTTGTCACGGTTGATGACCAGTTTGGTAATGGTCCTTTTTATTACAGTGGGGCTGCTTGGGCTTGTTTTTTTTGGCGGATGCATGGCTTGCCCTTTTTGTCGTTTCTTCCTTTTCCCCCATTTTGTACGAGGAGAAACTGCAACTGTTTGTTTGCAGATATCAGTGGTCGATTTTCGGCGTGGTGTGATTGTGGAAAACATAAACATTGTTGTTGTATATTCATTACTGATATAATTTGTGTTGAGAAAGGAAAGGATGTGTGCATTCATGGTGAAGAAGTTGAAATTACTTGATCCCCATTTGAGACTGCTAACAAGCTACGAAGACATAAATCTTGTTAGGATCAACTCATTTCTCTCCAACTACAGGCAGATATCGAGTTAAAACAAGCAGGGTTTTGCGATGTAAGTGCCTCTGGTATGGCTTCTCGAGTAGCTTCTGATGAAACCGGGCAAAACGGTGCTATGCAAAATGCCTTGCGCTGAGCAAGGTGTCCACTCTTTAGGGCCTAATTTTAGTATTTTACGAGCCCTTGCTATGTTCGGACAAATTCAACCATATAAAGTTTACATTATAAAAATATAAAAATAGTTAAATAATCGATCAAAGATTGCAATGTTTGAATCTTAGTATGCATGTGCCCTTTATTATAAAAATACGAATGAATAAATAAGAGAGGTCCACCCGAATAATCAAAAACTGATGTCATCCTCGTGCGCCGCTGGCCCATCAGACATCCGGTTGGTTTGGCTGACCACTGCTGCTGGTGCTGCTGATATCACCAAGTGGACGTTCTCCTGAGGAGGTTTTGCTCCCCACTTCTACGTCTGTGTCCAAAAGCGGCTCCAGCACATGAACTGCACCATCGCTCATGCCGACTGCAATCTGGTAAGGCTTCCAGGGATGCGCAGCGACAACCGTGGGATAGACGACATTTCCACCATCGCTAGATAAGATGCAACAAGAGTAACAAGATCAATTAGTAGGCTCAAACAGAAGCTACATATTGTATACGTATACCACACGTACCTAGATATTGAAGATGGTATATAGGCAGAAGGTGCAATCCTGCATTGCAACCTAAGAGATTCCGCCTCAAATATTCCAATTGCGCCATCACAGAACCCGGCATAGACCAAGAGACCATCAGATGAGTAAACTGCACTCGAAACCAGAGAAGGGAGTGCATCTCTTGGAGACCACTGCATTGTCAAGTAACGGAGGTTAAATATCAGTGTACTAATTTGCTTTGACACGATACAATGTTAAGAACATATTATTTATCTCAGTGCTAACATGGTGTGATGTTACTAAAGAGTCAAGACTGCATATACGGAAATTTCGCGAACGACTGACCGAGCACAAGCATTCTAGCTTCTCATTGTAGATCGCCAACTGGCTCTCATGAACTACTAAAATATGTGTTTGATCATAGTGAAACTGCACCATTGTATCACCAACTAAACCACCAGAAGCATCAGCCGATGGAGGTTGAATATATCTCGACTTCTTCTTCTCCCAACTGTCAATGCTCCAAGCACATAGCTGTAAATTTAATTAGGTTGAAAAAAACAATGATTCAGAAACAAGTATAATATTGTCGTGCAATCAAGTTTGTATTTTTAAATTCTTTTTTTTGGAAAATGAAATCTATTGGAATTAACACCTGAGCATCAGCACCTCAAGATACAAGCACACCCATTAATTGAGAAAATGCTAGTCCAGTTATCTTATTCTCGTGGCCCGTGAGCACAATTTTAACCTGCGCAATTCGATTAAGATAGGTTAATATTTTGGCACACCAATGTTAAATATGAAAAATGGGAGTGTGCAGATTAAGTATAAGGCTCCACATAGGAAGACTAAATTGTCATTTTGACACCATAGATGTTTAAATGTCCAACTAGACAGCATATACATTTTTTTAAGAACTTTACAGCATATATTTATGAGGTTTTTGGGGGTGCGTGAGAGGTACCATACTTCGTAGTGTAGCCGGAAGATACCACAATTAGCATTAGAATGTGTGCACCATGTAGTATTTTCCTCGATGATTGTAAAAAACTTATAATGTATGATGTCAAAAAGAACATATGCAATACAAAATTTACAATCTCATAAGTAAAGGACGAGGGATATTAAGTTTGAAGTGAGAAAAATATTACTTCATTCCAAATTATAAGTCACTTTTACTTGCAAAATAAGACACTTTAGCTTTGTTTTAAGTCACTAACTTTTGTTATGAATAGCACTTGTATTCATTATAGGGGGCACTAGGCCCAAATATATATATATATATATATATATATAGGTAAGGTGTGGATAAATATGCACAAAAGCCCCTTGTACAATGGGGAAAATACAAGAATAATACATATACACCTAACAACGTTGACCAAGCTGTGTTCTAAGCCACCTGCATCTCAGAATGATAGCCAATACTTTGGGGTCATATAAATAGGGAACAACGTATTCATAGCTATATTCTCAAAAAAAAATGTATTCATAGCTATCGCTCACCTCATCAATACGGACGTTGTAGATTTGAATTGAAGAGTCCTCCCTTCCAATAGCGATGATGTTATTGTCTTGTGGGTTGAATGCGAGGAAAGTTGCAGCAGGTGGAGGTGGCATGAAAGTAGTCATGACCTGCGAGCGATTCCACAAAATCACTGAAGTCAAAGAAAGGGCATGATGCAATTATGAATAAAAATTGCTTTACAGAAGTAATTATATTGTGTTAGATGCTGAAGAAGACACACACCTTGAACGTAGTCATATTGAATAATGAGATTTTGCCACCAGATGCTGAAATTAGATAGCTTTCATTTTTGGATAGTGCAATGCAGGCAGTTGCCTCTTCAGGGTTGCCATCAGTAGTGTCATTTGTCACTGTAATGCCATTTTCTGGTTGCCACAGTAGAGGTGGAACAGATGTGGTGGACTAACAAAAAGTAGCGATTGGGTTTTTAGAAAAAAAGAGGTAAACATAACTTCAACTTTGAAATCAAAACAAATTAGTTATCCCATCTAACCTTGTCACGAGGATTCCTGCCATTGCGCTCCCATTTCCACATCCTATGAACAGCACTAGAGCTGAGAGCACAAAGTGCCATCCCATAATTTGTATAAAGTAGACAGGTAACCTATGAACAAAAAAAAAAGACAATCCTTAACCGAAATTTCATACTGCTCTGAATGTGCTACATCACAAAAAAGAGTAATCACATCATACATCAATATCAACAAATATAGACCTTTGTAAAATAATTACATGCAAGCATCAACAGATTCTGTAATCTTCCTTGCATTAAATAGGTGGTGATGTCATACGTTTCAGGTTGAAATTGCATGGTCAACATTTACAACTCAAATATAGCATACCGGTACCAAAAGATGCACAAGGAAAATTTTTTGAACATACTTTGTGTGAAGATGCTGCCGGATCTGGTGCACGCATTGCTCGAATATGTCCTGGGCCAACGATGTTTGCCAACTCCCAGGCCTTTTTCACTAATTCAGGGGGGTGTTTGCTCATATCCATACATGCCTGACATTTTCAATACATTTAGCAAATAAACATATTGAAAAAGAAAAAAAGAGCTCGTGCAAACTCAGCTTGCAACTCATGTTGAGTTCACAATTACAGTACTCATTTCAAACAGAACCAAAGGGAGCAATTGGAGGCTGTATTGTAAATAGGAAAAAGTCCATATAATCCCCCATGTATCAATGGTCAATTATATAACCCTCTCAACTATAAAGCCACATATTTAACTCCCTCAACTTTGTAAACTGTTCAAATGGCCCCATTGCATATCGGTTTTTCCAGGTTGTTATTTTCCTTAGTTCTTTTGCAGTCCTTGGGGAGGTACCACACATCATACTGTTAATTTGTGGTAGTTTGGCATGAGGATTTTCTCATACATTAGCACTAGGAAGGTACTAACAAGCTATGAATCACCGATACTTCACAGACCCCTGCCGTACCGGTATCCAATAGTCCAATACTCTCTCTATAACCACTGTGTTGTTTTCCAAAATCGTGTATCGCCGTATCGGTGATACATAGCTAGCAAGTCCTGTCACCTGTGAGGCACCAACTTCTGGTCTCTGAAAAGTCTTAACTTACAGTAAAAACATAACATATTTACCGTGCATAAAACTTCTCATCCAAATATTTCAAGTAACAAACAGCAGTGTGATTACATTTATGTAAGAACCACAAGCAGATAGTTATGTCCGCTGGCATTGTGGTCAAACTTTGATTACCAGACACGGCCTGACACAATAAGCCTTCTTCATGTAACGACCTACCGAACTGAAATAAAATTTCTTGTACCCCTAAAATATGCCTCACACAGTCCTTCACTCCAGTTGTTAAGGCTGGGTTACAAACTTACAACCCAGGAGTGAAGGACTGTCCTATAGTAGTGATGTTTTGCCCTGTTGGTCGCTACAGTTGGGTAGGTGTGTTTGTTGTTTGTTCTCCTCTCCGTTAATATGTCTCCAGGCCGGCTGCTTCTTTTTTGTGAACGAGCATTGATACACTGTACTCTATTATAAATTTGGTGCAGCTAGCAGGGTAGGACCCTTTATAAGAGGTTTGTATGGACTATGGATTTGTAAACAACACAAATACATCTAGGTAGGTGTTTGCAAATATCAAATTGCATGAAGAACATTAGTTTTTCTACTCCTATAAAAGAAGGCAAGAAGGAATGGAAACATGACTAATTAAAAGAAGAGAAACTAGGAGTTCATAGATTCGACTTCTAGTTTGTGAGGTGTAATCTATACGCTAGGGGAACTAATTACCTTTGCTACTCGAACTAATGTTGGTATGGATTAACATGAAAACTTATTGAGCTGTTTGCAAGAAAGAGACAAGGAATTACGGCGGCAATAATCAATTGGAGGCAGCATCTGAAAACATGAATTAATGTGCATGCATGATCATACCTCCTGGTAGGGTGAAAGCACATTATATTATTCTAGCCATGTAGTTTGAAGACGGGGATGTTTGGGATGGACTGCAGTCGCGTGCACCAACACAGCTTCCACTTCCTCCAACTCTGAAGCACGGGCACCTCCACACTTCACTTGTACGGTGATTCTCTGGAGCGAAGTTCTTCCAAGGCTTTCAAAGCAAAGAAGCTTTTCAAAACCAAGAAGGGTCGTATCTTTTAGGGACCGCACATGGACAGCAAACTGAAGGGATTCAAGACTTGGCATGATACTAGATGCTATACTGTCGTTGCACTTGCAGCCACGGAGATCAAACCAGATAGATGGACCGAATATCTTTAAGATTCTCAACTTCCGAAAGTAGCCAACACCATCATTGATATCTTTATGCTAACTAATTTGGTGTCACGTGCTCGCAGTACGAGACAACAGAGCTCTGGCAACCTTGCAAGGTTTTCCATGTCCTTCTCTTTCACAGCTAGCACTTTCAGGTCTATATAGGAGAGGTTCGGAGCAAGCGATGACTTAATCCACGCCGGTAGTCCAAAGAACACGAAGGGTTCCAGATACAGGTATTGGAGAGGCCGATAGGAGACGAACCCTTCATCGCTCGTACCCTTATCTAGCCCTGCACCCGCAATGTGCATGGTCCGGATATTACTCAGATTGCCTAGGGATTCCAGCAATGCTCTCTCCATGCTCTCACTTGTAATAAAAATCTCAGTCCGGAGCACCCTCAGTTCCTTCAGCATGCCCAGATCCTTCACAAACTGCATTGTAACATCATCAGCAGCAGCAGCAGCACCACCACCACCACCATCATCACCATCACCATCATCACCATCACCATCATCACCATCATCATCACCAGCAGCAGCAGCAGCAGCAGGCCATATCCAGAGCTCTTGTAATGAGGAAAGCTTACCAATGAGACCAGCCGGCACCTTTGTTACCCGATCCACTCGTAGGCAAACAAGTTGCACCAGTAGTCCCACCTTGTCTGGCAGCTCATCTATGCCACTTTCCCATAAATCCAGGGTCTGCAGGAACTTGAGATATCCTACTTCCCTGGGCAGCAGTTCCATAGATGTATATGCTAGCCCGAGGTACCTCAGGTGAGGTAGACTCCCAAGATGATCCAGCATACATTTGTCACCAAATTCCTGAACATAACAGTCTACCATATCTAATACACGTAAAACTGGGAGGTGTGGGCATGGTGAACCAAACTGGCACTGACTGGCAATAAGGGATCTCACTTTATCCACAGCGATATTAGCTAGCTGCCCGTTTGGCACCTTAGTGTGCTGCAGGGCTAACCTGCGAGCAATGCTCCCCGGAAGTTTATGTCGGTCATTACCATCCAATACAGTGACAAAATTTTCAATGCCCGATAATGAATGAATCAAATCAAGAACCATATCATGAACATAGCATGCGTCTACGTACCCTTCATATTTTGTCTCCTTCGGCTGGATCATGCTTCTATTTATCAACTCATTGAAGTACCTCTCCCCAAGCTCAAATGATCCTATTGCTGCTGCATGATCCTCATGGATGAAACCTTCAGCTATCCACCTCCATATCAAGTTATTTTTCTCTATCACGTCATCTTCCGAAAATACGCTTAGATACAATAAGCAAGCCTTTAGATGTGAAGGCAGATCATAGTAGCTAAAAGACAATATCCTTCTAGTATTACCTACATCATCATTGTCTTCATGCCCAAAACCAATAGAGTTGTAGACCTCAGACCAGTCCTCCCCTGGTTTGCTGGCCAATAAACTAGCTATTGTGATGATAGCTAATGGCACACCACCACATTTCTTCAAAATTTTGTCACATGCCTCAGGTGATGGACGATCAAAATACTTCCCTTCACCATCAACTATTCTTGCATACAATAATTTTTCAGAGTTCTCACGAGAAAGTGTCTGTATCCTGTAAACTTCACCTGCATCTGTGGCTACTTGAGAAATACGAGTAGTTACGACTACTCTACATCCACAATTACTGTCTTGCAGAGCACTTCTGATTAGTTTCCATGATTTAAGGTCCCATATGTCATCGATAACAATGAAACACCTATCATACATCCACATGACAGAGACATGAGATGGTAATATTTTTAAAAGCATATAAAGAACAGAAAAATGCCATTGCCAACAATAAGCAGGTGATCCCTATCTGGGAAAATGGAGCAGACAATATGATTTCTACGGACTTGAGGAAGGAAAAAAAGATTGAGGTAGTACTGAGTAACACCCGAGGAGTTCAAAAGGGAGGGAAGTGGTGGCAACGATGGAAGTTGATGAACAGGAATTCCCATAGAAGGCAATTTCTACAGGATTTTCTGGCCTGACTTTGAAAATGTTTCTTATTTCTGAGCATTTGTAAATCACGTGACATAATATTTTCTTTTATAACACACATAACAAATCTCTGCCCAGCTGGTGGTGTAAATCGTCAAAAAGATTGGAGGAGGAGGCTTGCAAAGGTTAACATGCTGGTTCTTTTAGTTGCTTGAGAAGTACGGAAACATTAGAATGATTGTGTGTTCAATAGAGCGTCTCCCAATGCAACCTGCTCATGGTTTCAAAAGCTGTGGCAAATGAATGATACTTCTAGCGTGCAGTGGTCACAAAAGAGTGAAAGACCTTAGGACTCTGCTACTTACCTGGATAGTCAGGTTTTCTCTAGGTACTACTGAATGCGTTTAATGTGTGTGGCACGACTAGTAACCAAAAAAACTTTCTTCTATTAATGAAGTGACACGTTCTCCTGGATGTTTCAGAAAAAATTATAACAAAGAATTATAAAAAATGCAGTCTTACATGGCTATTGCCTGGCTAGATACTGTTACATGCCAGATATTGGTACATGTTTGTACATATCCAATGCTTGTATTTGATGCATGTCTTGTCCTTATTGCTAAAAGTATAATTTTATTTATTATATAAATTGCAGTAGCTCTAGGAAAATAACCAGTTAATCTACACCAATATATAACTGGGTCGATCTGCCATCATCGACGGAATAAAAATCTCTCCCATTCCTCATAACAATTAATGTGGCAATTTGTAACTCTTGAGAGCAAATGGGCTTAGTATTTTTAAATATGACTAGCAGGGTTCTGACTAGAATTTGCACAGCTAGATACTAATACATATTTGTATATTATACAACTGCTGATCATTCCTGCTGATAATACAAATTTGTTTCTTTTATGTCTCTTTTTAAATCAATGTGCATCTACTGTCGATTGTCATAGCAATTTCCAGCTTGACATGGAACTTGCTAGCTCCTTTCAGCTTTTATTAAAAATAAAATAAGATATAAGGAAAGAAAAAGAAAAATAAGATATAAAGAAAGAATGGTAAAGCTACTGAAAAGATAGTGACCGGCATCAGGTTGGTGATTGTATTTGTACCTCTTTTCGTTGACGAATTCCTGGAGTCTGTCCATTAGCTGCTTTTCATCCAACGCCATCATATCCGAATTAGTGTACTTTTCCTTGTCAAGATCAATGAGAATGTCTCTAAAGACTTTCCTCATGTCAGGGTTCCGGCCCACAACAACAAAAGCGCCGCATTCAAAATGTGGTTTAAGGTGGTCATTATTGACTGCTATGTTCATGTCAGGATTATGGTCCACTACTGGAACAGAAGCCCTGCACACGAAATGCGGTTTAAGATGGTCATAGACAGCTTTTGCAAGAGTTGTCTTGCCCAGCCCTCCAAACCCAACGACTGAGACGACCTTCATCTTATCGGACACATCAACATCGTCATCACCCCCTAGAGACAGCTTGTTTATGAATTCGTCCCTTGGCCCGTCAATTCCAACAAGATCCGTTGCCCTTTTAAATAGATTATAGAGGCGAGGATCGATGGTCGTTGCAGGTGCAGAGTTGACGACAATGTTGTCGACAGTGTACCTGCCACGCCTCGCTGCCACCTCGTCGAGCTTCTTGTTGATTTCTTGGATCAGGGTAGATATCTTGCGGCGAGCCTTGCTCTTCTTGAACAGCTTGCCCACCTTCTTCCGGAGGCGCCTGAGCACGTTTGGGTCGTCGGTAGGCTCAGGGCCATCGATGCGGACCAAGAATTTATCGACTGTGTCCTCCATGTCGTAGGATGCCTCCCTGACCTCACGCGCCCAGAGCCTGATCAGCTCGTCAACCTGCTCCAGTGGCACGTCGCCGATCTTGCGAAGGACGCCGTGCGCGATCTCGAGCTCCCGTGAGAGGGACTCGATCTTCTTCTTCACCCCCTGCTGCAGGCCGTACTCCTCCTTGAGCAGCTCACCCAGCTTGGGAAGCAGGCTCCCCATCGCCCCCGTCACCAGCTCCATGCTGGCAAGCTCGGCGGGTGGCTTCTGCGCACAACAGCTTGGTAAGTGGAGCTGATTTGTGTGTTTTTTTAAAAGGATAGAGCTGATTTGTGTTGGTGACAAGGTGAGCAACGTGTCGTAGACAGCGAGGAAAACTCACCCAGATCCGCCGCCTGATCTTGGCCTGAAGCTGGAGTGAGGTCGAGGAAGCCGCGCAGCGTTGTGATCTTCACGCCACTAGCCGTTGTCTCTGCGGAGCCGCACCCAGATGGCCAGATCCAGCCCTTGCAGCTGCAGGGGGATGGCTGCCTGGCTTCTGTTGAGACTTGAGACTGGAACTCTGCAAGTGGGGAGGGCAAAGATAGATCTTCTTTTTAAAAAAAGAAGAGCAAAGATAGATCTTCTTTACAAAAAAGAGGGAGAGCAAAGATAGATGCCTCTCCAGCTCGTGACGACTATACATCGCGTCTGCGATGGATAACAATCCATCGCAGACACGGCTGGACGCAGGGGCGCGGGGGTGGGGGCCACCTGTCAGGTGCTTCTTCCACCTCCCAGTGCTTCGGCCTCGTGACGACGACGGCAGCGGACGACGACGATGATGACGGCGGACGACGGCGATCGGCGAACCCTCCTCCTTCCTCCGGCTATAGAAAGGGGCCGGCCGGGGGAGGCAGGTAGGCCAGGCGGTGGGGATGGGGGGTCGGGCGGCCTTTAGGGTTCTGGCGGTGGGGGTGGCGGCCGGGCCAGGTCGAGGTGGGGGTGAAGCTCGCCGGTGACGGAGGGCTAGGGTTCCGGCGGCGGTGGGGGAGGGGGCGGCGGGAGGGGGAAGAGGAGGCCGCCGCGGGCGCGGTAGGGCGGCGGCGGAGGAGGAGGAAGACGCGGGACGCAGCGCGATGGGATGTTTCCCATCGCGCCTGCGATGACTAATCGCACCCTCTCCAGCTCTCCCTATAGACCGCACTCGGTGAAATTGCAGATGCCCCCTTGTAGATCCTTTGAGTTATATATGAGAGCTTTGTTTCGGTGCTGGAGTAGTACCTTGTACTGATATTTTTTCCACCAGCTAATTTAATTGGGTAGTATACCAAGTAGTATCACATAGTATTAGGTAGCATCAGGTAGTACCTAGCACCAAATCCAACAAAATCGCACTCGATGAAATTGCAGATGCCCGTTTTGAGTTATATATATATATATATATATATATATATATATATATATATATATATATATATATGAATGCCTATATATTAGCTACATCTATGCTATTGGTCATGTTTGTATTCCATGGCTATTTTTTATCTCCTCCATTTTAACCTCAAATAGTTTGAAAAGGAGTCAAATATGAGGGCTGCTTTAGAGCTACTTGCAACTAGCCTATCTTAAAAAACTATACCCTCCAAGAGATGCTAATTGAGGCTATTTGGGTGAGACTCTTGGGAAAGTGCATAAAGGTAAAATAGCTCTTCAAATAGCTTTTGGATCCAAGTTCTCAAAAAAAAAAAACTTTGAATCCAAACAGCTCAAGAACTATTAAGCTAAACTTTAACCCTCAAAATAGCTCTTGACTAGTTCTCCAAACATGCCCTAAAATGAAAATTAGGAGTATTTCATTATATATTTTTTAATTTTTACACATGCCATTACTATTCACCATATTCAAATCCGAGTCGTGCTATCAAAATTTCACAGGTTCTAGAGATATGCTATTAATTATCTTTTTCAGGTTACATATATAGATAGATACTCCTTGTAAAATCAATTATATTTAACACCCTCAAGTATAGACTTTTTTGTCTGCAAAATCCTTCATTGGATTCCTGTTTTCTTCCCTGAACCATCGGTTCATTTAATGATTGCGGGCTGGAGCTTTGGTGGACTTGACTCTCCTTTGCAGACAGATTAAAGCTGAAAGCTCCACGTCTGCCTTTCGGGTGGTGTTTAATCCTTAATGTTAGAAGACTATTAAATATGATATAATTATAAAGATAATTGTAAAAAAATTTGTGCTAATTCACGAGATGAATCTATTAATAATTAATTTATTATTAGAAATGATTATTGTAAGCTATATTGTCAAATCATGAACTAAATAAGTTTAAAAAAATCGCCTGCAGTTAGTTTATTAATCTATGTTTAATATTCTTAATAAATATCCATCTGATGTGACAGAGGTTAAATTTAGTCCCTGATATCTAGGAGTGAAAGTGGTGGGCGTTAATTCTTAGTTTCAAGGATAACCTAGCCAATTCTAACTCTTTATATTCTCATTTAGCTAGTTATTTAACTAAGATTTACTCTCTATATTCGACTGCGTTCCAACAAACTAGTCAAAATCTCATTATTCATATCTAACTTTCCTCTCTCCAACTCCCTTACACGTGGGCCTCACAACCTCATCCCTTTCGTGCTCCTTCTGCTCCCCGTCCGTCCAAGGCGGCAGCCGGCAGTAGCACCCATCAACCGCCGACGAGGGTAGCCGCCGCCCGCTCTGCTGCCCAGCGCCGAGTGTTCTGCCGCTCCGCCGCCCAGCGACGTGTGTTCTGCCGCTCCACCGCCCAGCGCCGCCTAGCGCCGTCTGTTCCGCCGCTCCACTACCCCACGTCGTCCGTTCCGCCGCCCAACGTTGCGCTCCGTCGGCCGGTATCTCGCACTTCGCCGGCCGGGATCTCGCGCTCTGTCGGCAAGAACCTCCGAGCTCTCACCTGGATGGATGGCTGGACCCGAGTTTGTAGCCTCGAGCTGCCCATCAGTGGTGCTGGTGCGCCGACCACAACAGCTACACAGGTCGTGCCTGGGCAGCAGGGTGTGTTCTGTAGGAGACGTGGGAGGGGACGCCAGGAGGAAACACGCAGGAGCAAGAGATATCGAGTAGAAGCGGCTAGCCAAATTTACCGAGCCAGGCGGGATTTTTTCCGAGCGGGATGGCGAGCTGACGTTGATAGCTAGTCTGTTGGATCTTCATTTTTGTATTTTTTTTTCTAAATTTTAGCTAGTCTGTGAAGTTTACAGAGTCTCTTGGAGTTGCTCTAAGAAAGCAAAATCGGAGGGTCTGACATTTTTTGCATGTCTCACGGTGTATGTTACATAAAACATAGGCCTTGTTTAGCTGTTGGAAAATTTTACCTTTTCAACGTTTCGAACTTCTGTAGCACACTGTAGCACGTTTCGTTTGTTTGTGGTAAATATTATCCTACCATGGCCTAACTAGGCTCAAAAGATTCGTGTCGCGAAGTACATCAAAACTGTGTAATTAGTTATTTTTTTACCTATATTTAATACTCCGAACATATGTCTTTTGACGTATTTAATGTGATGTGATGGAAAGAGAGTGGAGAAAACGTTAGAAACTTTAGCAAACTAAACAAGGCCATAGTGTACATGTTACGGTGGAAATTTTCTGTCTCAGAATCAAACTACTTAAATTGTACATATAGATTTTCGATGTTTGCAGTTGTTTTAGGCCTTGTTTAGTTTCACAAAATCTCACCAAAATTCTGACCTGGAGAACCATGTCAGTTCATTTCTTTTATCTATACACGCAATTCAATGCAAAAAAAAATTCATCCATTTCGCTAAAATTTCAATGAACTAAACAGGACGTCAGGGCCTTAGGCTGGTAGCACTCGTCGTACTCTATCTGCATACCCTAAAACAGAATATTCTGCCTGGTCATCAAGATTCTCCAGTACAGCACTAGTTTTCCCGCACCCGTCATCCCCTAAAACTCATACTCCACAGCAACTACCAGCTCCGAGGCCCACTTGTCATACACTTATATCCCCACCGGCCTCCCTCCCCTCTCTTCTTCTCTCTCAACTTCCCCTCCGCCCGCACCCTCCTCGCTCCCTCCGCCACAATCCCTAGCTCGCGGCGGCGGGCCCCTCCCATGTTCCCTTGACGAGCCCGCCGGCGGCGCCAGACGAGCAACGGCGCCCTCCTCCCTCCGCCCCCTCTCTCACCTCCGGTGCCGACGACGGATCCATGGCCACTCAAGATCAGCGAGGAGGAGCGCCATAGCCGAGCTGCGGAGGAGCGAGGAGCAGGAGCGGCGGCCCTCCCCGGCACAGCTTCGACGGCGGCGCGTCGAGCAGGAGCGGCGGCCCTCTCCGGCCGGCTCTTCCTCCGCCCCTTCCCAGCCCGCGCCATGGACGACCCCTGCTCGGATTGGAGAGCTCGTCGTCGAGATCTGCCTCCCCTGCTCCGGCGACCCCTGCGGTGGCGGCCCCTGCGGCGGAGATTCCCGGCGGCCGCACTTCAACTCCCCGCCCGGAACTCCTCCAAGCCGTGCGAGCCTCGCCTCCAAGCCGTTGACCTCGATCTGTGCCCCGCTCCTCCACGGCGCGCTTCGAGCTATGCCCCGCCGGTCGTCGACAGGGAGCTCGACCGCGGAGGCGGAGCTCGGACGGAGGCGGGCCCGAGCTGCACGCGCGTGTGGAGAACGGGCTCCAGGCGGTGGCCCCCATCTATCTCCCCTTGCGGTGGCGGCGGAGCACCAGCTCGCGCACCGCCGGCGTCATCCCCGACGCGCCGCAGCTGCTCCTCTCCTCTGCAATGGCGCGGATCACGAACGGACGGACGCGAGGTGGGGCCAACGCGAGCGTAGCGCACGTACTGGATTGCGCTGCATTTGGGGGATGCGGGAGGCGAACGGGACATCCCGCACGCTGTACCGTGCCCCGGTGCGGAGGGAAAAACCCTACATGCGTACTGGAGCACGCCGTTGCGTTGCGCGTAGCGTACCCGGTGCGACCAGCCTTAATGTTACAAACGGATTTGATGGAACGTCCAGACGCTAGCAGCCTAGCACTACCAATTTGGTAATAGTCTTTTTCACAGTGGGGCTGCTTGGGCTTGTTTTTTGTTTTTTTTTGGCATATGCATGGCTTGCCCCTATGTCCTTTCTTCTTTTTCCCATTTTGTATGAGGAGAAACTGCAACTGTTTGCAGATATCAGCGGTCGATTTTCGCCGTGTGGTGTGTTTGTGGAAAACAGATACATTGTTAAGTTGTTGTATATTCTTCATTACTGATACAATTTTGTGTTGAGAAAGGAAAGCATGTGTGTATGCATGGTGAGGAACTTGAAATTACTCGATCCCCATTTGAGGCTGCTAACATATTATGTATCACTTGCCTAGTGTGTTCCTTTTCCGGACAAGCTCCAAAGACATAAATGTTGCAAGATCAATTCATTTCTCTTCACCTACAGCCCTACAGGGTAGAAATCGAGTTGAAACAAGCAGGCCTGATTTCTGAGCATTTTTTCGATTCATGTACTCATGCTTATGAATGTACTCAAATACTCAATATTAAACAAAAAAAATGTATATGAGCACTTGTGCTGTATGTGGCCATTTAGATCATCTGAGAATCAATCTCTTTGGTAATCACTACTCAATTCCCAGCAGTATCAGTAACGCAATAAAAGTAGCATATGAACACACGCGACTGCAAGATATGGGAGTATGTACGAATGAGTTGGACAAATTGTATTATAACACGAGTAGAAATTTCAAGTAATCTGCTCAAAGAAATGGAACCGTAAATTGCTGATCTCGAAATACACGAATACGACCTGTAGAATGTTTCGCCTCAATGATCTCATGGAAGAAACACACCCACAAATGGAATAATAGAAAATGACAAAAACGGTTGTGGTGAAGATCCGACTCGTCGATCAGCAGCCGTCCATCCTGGATCCGACGGCGGATGCTCCTTCACGCGGTTTTGAACACTTCAACTCCAACGATTTGTTCGGTTCGTCGACGACAACTTCCATTTCCTCCACCCCCATCTCTCTCTTCCCAGCTTTCTCTCTCCTCCCCCTCCTCCTCCTCACTCCCTCTCTCTCTTCCTCCGCCACACGCCGCCGCTGCCGTCGCCGGGAAGGAACGGGGGCGGGAAGATGATGATGACGCGGGCCCCGATGGGGCCGATGGAGGGCGCGGCGGTGGATGAGGTGGTGCGCCGGCTCGTGGAGGGCGGCCGCGGCGGGCGCCAGGTGCAGCTGTCGGAGGCGGAGATCCGGCAGCTCTGCGTCGAGGGCAAGCGGGTGCTCCTCTCCCAGCCCAACCTGCTCCGAATCCACGCCCCCGTCAAGATCTGCGGTAATCAAATCGCCACGCGCTCTGCCTGCCCGGGCATCGCCGCCGCCTAATTTCCCTTCCCTTCTCGTTTGGGATGCCCGCCTAATTCCTCCGTCTCTCGGCGTGTCGTGGTTTCCCACGATGTGGATGGGGAAGCATAATTCTGTCGTGCTATTTTTTGGGTTTCGGGTAGAAATGTCTAATCATAATGGGATTTGGGTCCAGGATTAATGCGGTGCTTAATCGAGATTAACTTGTTGTTTAGATAGCTGATTAGCGCTGGGTCTGGCTTTGGCTGCCAGCATTTCATACGTGTCCCTTTTGCAAGCGTGAGGGCATGGGAATGAATGATTGAATCATCAATCATGGGCGACTTGGCAGGAGTAATGACGTGTGGTTAGGTAGGAGTGTGTGTGTGTGCCACAAGGAAATGCAATCGAGTGGCCGTGCTGTGCTGTTCTCTGTTCTATCGTCTTATAATGATGTTTTGTCCATATAACTGCTTGAAAAGCTTTTCTTGGCAAAAACAAACCAATAATAGAAAATAACATCATCAGACACTAGTGCACTACTGCTTTACTCCCTGATCATTTAGTAACATAAATGCTGAGAGGCTGTGTGACCTTGTGAGTTTGAGTGTGACAAATTCACTTGTGCGATTGACAATTATGTCGGCTTAAAGATGTAGAGCTCCTTTTTTCCATGTGTTTATTCTATAAATTTGCTTGCATCTCTAGACAAAATGCCTTCACCTTATCAATTGTGGAACCCTGCAGGTGATATCCACGGCCAGTTTGTTGACCTCTTGAGACTGTTTGATTTGGGTGGTTATCCTCCAACTTCAACTTATGTATTCCTAGGAGATTATGTCGATAGAGGCAAACAGAGCTTGGAAACCATATGCTTGCTGCTGGCATACAAGATCAGGTACCCTGAAAAGATTTTCCTTTTGAGGGGGAACCATGAAGATGCGAAAATCAACAGAGTATATGGGTTCTATGATGAGTGCAAGAGGAGATTCAATGTTCGGCTGTGGAAGATATTCTCGGATTGCTTCAACTGCCTGCCTATAGCAGCACTCATTGATGACAAGATACTGTGCATGCATGGTGGTCTCTCACCCGAATTGACGAGTTTGGATCAGATAAAGGATATTGAGAGGCCTGCTGAGATTCCTGATTATGGTCTCCTTTGTGATTTGCTTTGGTCTGATCCTAGCCCAGATGGAGAAGGATGGGGTGAGAGTGACAGAGGTGTTTCATGTACGTTTGGTGCAGATAAGCTTGTAGAGTTTTTGGAGAAGAATGATCTTGATCTTATTTGCCGAGCTCATCAGGTTTGTGAAAGTTTGTCTTCTGCATGTTTTCCCACTTATTTTCGTTCTCTGTGATTTTGATCTGACAATACTGGCATGCATCATCAATGGTCCTAGGTGGTTGAAGATGGCTATGAGTTCTTCGCACAACGGCGATTAGTGACAATCTTTTCTGCTCCAAATTATTGTGGAGAATTTGATAATGCGGGTGCTCTATTGAGCATAGATGAGAGCCTAATGTGTTCATTTCAGATCCTGAAGCCAACTGATACGGGTCCACCACATGCAAGAAAACAAATTCCAAATAAGGTATATCACCTGCCGTCACATAGCATTATTATTCTGGTATAAATCTAAGACTTGAATCACTGGAGATCAAATGTTTATTATACCCCTATCATGTTAGCTAGAGGTCCAGAGCCCGTGCTTCACTTCATGATGTAGTGAACGAATATTTGAAATTCCAGCTATTAGTTGATGTAAAACATTAAATTTCTAGGAAAGATGATGTGGGCTGGATCTATTCTGTTTTGTTAATTCTAAAAATTATTCCATAAAGAATCAATTCACTGAGTGAAAGTTTTATGAAAGGATAATAGCTTAACGTGCAGAACTTTAATGCTTAATAATTAATTAGACACCACGGCCCCACTGATGCTTAGGGATATTCATAAGGAAAGCTTAGAGATGATTTCCCTCCTACCAACAATTACTTAATAAGCTCTTCTGCTAATACTTTGAATAGATAAGGATGAAATTGTAATTCTTAGTTGTTACAAGATTTCCTGCAATGAATCTTTTTTTCTGGGAGCCAGTTCCATGGCATATCATTTAATGACCATATGTTTGTATTTGCTACTTCCTATTAGCAAAATTATGGATTCTTGAGTAGCTGTGGGTGTAAAAAGCTTTCTGCATAGTATCCTGAACACTGCATTTGTTCACCTGTGACCTATGTCTTGCAGCTTCGTTTAGTCGGAGAACTATAGGGGTTAGTAGGTCACTGTTGAGTACCCATCGAAGACCTAATTGGTCTAGGATTAGAGAGTACAGCTCACTTTGTTCTAGTTTGCTTGGGGCTATACTAACATTGAGTAGAGTTTGCATATATTATCCTTTCTGAAATTGTCTATGTAGATCAGTTAACAAGTGGCCATCAAGTAGCTACGTGTGAACCACCCAAGTGACCCCCCATCGGATTATTTCATCCTGATTATACTATCACCACAACAAAAGCAGCACTTTATGATACTACTTGTTTATATTCAAACCAAACTGTACTTTCCGTCATACGCATGAGTTGGAAGGCAAGCTAACTGATTACATCACTCTGTCTTCCACTTTACAGCCGGCCAGAGGGTGAAGCATTTTATCAGCATTCAATACTATCAGTATCATCATCGTCAGTCAGCTCAAAGGGGGTGATCTGTTGTTTGGATAGTTGGATCCACCAGGGCATGGCATTAGACATCCATCAGCCAATCCCCTTGAACCACACTTTATCCGCGTCTTGAGTGGCATCTTGGCTGTAAAGGATATTCTGTACAGCATTAGGTTGGATTCATCACCATCTGTTTTTGTTCTTCCCGCCGGCACGGAACCTCATTGCATTGGCAGCATGACATTCCGTAGATGTTGGTAGTCTCCATTTTTTTCTTATCTTTTGTCATGCATTTGCCTTGTCTTTGTGACTTGATGTATGGTAATTTTATCCTTCCAATATGTAGTTGTTGGAGGAAAAAGTCTGCACAAATGTTGTTTTTATCAGCAGTACCATGCTCTCTACCTTTTAATTTCTGTGCGAGCCTGGAAGCTGGTAACGCCATTTCGGTGTCATGCAACTATGCAAGGGGGGAGATAGTGGTTACCACGGCCAATTGTCCAATTCAAGAAACGGTTTAAAGTTCACTTCTGTTTGAAATGCTTGTTCTTTCTCCTGAATCCTGAAGGCAATTTTGTAGTACCAAATATGAACGTTCATTGTTTGCTCATAGATGCTAAAATTTAGAGCAGTCTATACAAAGTTATCATTTCACGAGACAATTCGACGCTCAATTTGCCAAGTCGGTACATTTTACCTAACCCAAACCCAGAAGTCGATGCATTTACAAGGTTGCTTAGTTAGTGGTTGCATATCCAAGTAATTAGTAATTAATTTGGTTTTAGAGGATTTTATAGTTTGCAATTATAGCGGTCCAATATCCACCCACATTTCCATATTTCCATCCACTGGAAACGACGAAAAGTTGTTGAGTTGGCATTGCTTGCAATGGAACCCATTGAAAATATATATATATAAAAAAATTTTCAACTCAACAAAATTCCAAGTGCGAGTCAGCGGGAGACTCGGTGTCGAGGTACCTGCTCCCCTGGGCTCAGAAGATCGCCGACGCACCTCTCGACCAGATGCCCCAGATCAGCTGCGGCAGCGCTGTTCTGGCCGCTACCTACAGGGGTTGTGTTCGGGCGTAGCGAAGCCGGAGAGTAAGGAGGGGATCCTCCTGGGTTGTCCTCTCCTCCTGCAGATGTGTATCCACGAGCGCTTCGACATCGGTCGGCCCAAGGCCGACCTCTCCGAGTACGCCCCGCTGCCAGCTGACACCGACCCAGCGGACCTCCCCACCATGGGTTCTCTGTGGTGCCTCCGGAAGGTAATGACCTCCCTTATCATTTTCTTCGCTTAATGAGTTCCCTAGTTCGACTGAATTAACTTTTCATATTCTGTGCAGCACGTTTGGGCTGGCGAGCAACCGAAGAAGGCGTACAAGGACTTCGTGGGTCAGATTGACCGGATGGTCGATGTCCAGGTCCGGTGGACGCCGTACACTCCTGCCATGGTCGATGGCCGCGCACCACAGGGCCTCTCGTCGCTGTGCTTCCGAGACTAGTGAAAGTGCATCTTGGCCCCTAATTATTTTGGTGATGGTGACAAACACAATTTGTTGTATTTAATCGTTGAATAAGATGTGTGCAGGATTCACTTTATTGAAAATCATGGTTTTGACCAAAAGAAGGCCCCCAACTCCAATTCGGCGTTTTCAACTCAAGTCAAGGCTTAATTTAATTTTGTTTTTGAATTTGAGTATAGGAAACACCGTACTATAAAGGGGGATGCGAATTGACTGACAAGAGATGCTAAAAGTGCTTAAGGAGGTGACCTAAGTGAGTGAGAAGGAAACCGAGTTGACACGCACACATTTGCTCCTCTTCCCTTCATTTCTCAGCCTTTGTCGGTAGTACCGACCTTGGGTCGGTAGTACCGACAAGGCCTCACTGGCGAGTTTTAGCCAGGGCCTCTGTAGTACCGACACCGGGCCGGTAATACCGATATGGCTTCACTGTTGGGTTTCTCCGGCACCCATCGGTAGTTCCGACCCCGTGTCGGAAGTACCGATAAAAGCCGTGAGAGCACAGTAACGGCTAGTTTTCAGGGCTGAGTATAAATACCCCCTTCTTCCTCCTTCACTCATTGCTGACCAACCACGGGACAAACTCTCACTTGAGCATTCACTCCACTTCTCCCCTCCCTCCTAGAGTCAAGATTTGTTTCCTTTGAGCTAGGGCTTGGGTAGAGAAGTGATTCCTAGTGAGGATTAGAGAAGCTTTGAGAGCCCCTTCGAATCTTCCCATCTCAAGAGCACTTGAAGCATCTCCGGGCATCGATTCGTGTTTGTTACTCTTGAAGCTTGCTTCTAGACGGTTAGGCGTCTCCCGTTGAGTGCCCTCTTGGTGTGGAGCACCCGGGATCGTTTGTATTACCCTCTCCTCGGTGGAGAACTCTTAGTGAGCACCAATCTTCCTTTGTGGGGGTTGGGTGAGGAAAAGAGGCTCTTGGTGATAGCCCTCCCTTTGTGGGATCCTCAACGGAGACGTAGCTTCCTTTGTGGGAGTGAACTTCGAATTAAATTCTTGTGTCTCCTTTGCTTGCTTGAATTCTTTGTTTTTCTCTAACCCTAGAACTTGTTTGAGCCCGATCTCTAAATTGGTTGTGTTCCAACTCATATCTTTGGTTGCAGGTGGTTCTTAGCTTCTAAACTAAACTCTTGATTCAAGTAGAATTGCTAGAATCGATTTACATTTCAAATTTCGTCCTAAGTCTCTCTGAACTGTCGGTAGTACCGACCCAGTACCGGAAGTACCGAACCCCCTCGGTAGTTCCGGCACAGCGTCGGTAGTACCGACAGGAGTTTTAACCGCTGCAATTGTTTCAGAAATTTGAAGTGATCCTATTCACCCCCCCTCTAGGCATCACAAGGTCCTTTCAATTGGTATCAGAGCCTAATCCCTTGATTTAGGCTTAACCGCTAAGGGGTCAAGATGTCGGGGAGCGGAGACAACCAATCCGCCGAAGAAATCGCCACCAAGGAAGCTCAAGAGAAAGAGCTTAAGGCAGCCCAAGACATCACCGGGAAGGCCCCAAGCCGGTCCAACGGAGAAAGCTCCGATGACTCTTCATCCGACTCCGACTCCGACTCAAGTGATGAAGACGTCAAGGATGATGATGATGCGGCAAGGAAGGCGGCGAAGAAGAGAAGAAAAGCTAAGAAGAAGAAGAAGGCCAAGAAGCTCCTCTAAAAGATGATCAAGAAGGAGCAAGCAAAGCATTCCCACTCCGGCTACTATGAAGTGCCATTCCACTACGGACAACCTACGGGTAACAATCCTAACGAAAAATTTTATTCCAAATGGGCTTATGATATGCAAATGCACCTCTACGGGCTTCACCCTTCTCTTTGGAAGATTGTGGTTGTAGGTGTGACAATCCCCGCCGAAGGAGAAGCTCTTACACTTGAGCATGAGCAAGACCTCCACCGTAACGTGCAAGCAACAAGAGTAATCACGGGATCCTTGTGTGCTCAAGAGTTCAACAAAGTCCGGAACATCCAAATTGCCAAGGTGATTTGGGATACACTCAAGGAGGCACATGAGGGTACCGATCAAGTGAGAAGAGGCAAGATCGACTTGATTCACGGAGAGCTTGAGCTTTTCGTCATGAAGGATGGAGAGACCGTGAGGGAAATGTATGATAGGCTAATACTTCTTGTCTCGGACATCAAAGCCCTAGGAAGCAATGATTGGGATGATGAGAAGGTCACAAAGAAGTTGCTAAGAGCCTTCACACCGAAGAATCCAAATCTAGCAACTATGATAAGAAGAGATCCGAACTATCACAACATGACTCCCAATCAACTTCTTGGTGAAATCTTACATCAAGAGCTAGTTGATCAAGACATGGAGAAGTCACTTACATTGAAGGTGAACAAGAGTCTAGCCCTCAATGCTAGTTCTAGTGAAGTGGTGGAATTGAAGCTAAAGACTTCCAAGACTAAGAATGAAGATTCAAGTGAGGAAGGAAGTACGGATGAAGAAACCGCCTTTGCCATAAGAAAGTACAAGAAGTTCTTGAAGTCCAAGGCATCAAGGAAAGGTGGTGATGATAGAAAGAAGAAGTCACAAAGAAAATGCTATAAGTGTGGAGAGTATGGACACTTCATTACCGAGTGTCCCAAGAACAAGAGCAAGGACAAGAATGAGGAAGAGAAGAAGTACAAGGAGAAGAGCAAAGAGTACAAGAACAAATACCAAGGGCGTGCTCACGTGGGTCAACAATGGGACTCAAGTGATGAAGATGAAACACCCAAGAAGAAAGGCATGGCAACACTTGCCATGGCACAAGGAGCATCTTCACCACGCCTCTTAAACAACTTATCCGACGATGAGGACAACTCTCACTTTTGTCTCATGGCAAGAGGGAGCAAGGTACAAGAGTCAACCACCTCATCCTCTCTCACCTCATCATCTTCCACACCTAGTAATGACATAGACAACCTAGATGAGGAAAAAGAAATGGAGGCAAACATGATAAAACAATTTGGTAAAAAGGGCCATAAAGAAATTAAAAAGCTCTTGGACAAATTAGAGGAAAGGAAGGAGATTCTCCATGAGCAAGAAGACTTGCTTATCCGTGAAAAGAAAAGAAACCTTGCTCTAGAGAAAATCCTTGCCGAAGAAAAGGCAAAGGTGGAGAAGTTGACAACAGACTTGTCCTTGGCTAATGACTCCAACAAGAGGATGTCAAAGGATTACACTTTGACAAATGAATCTCTAGCTTCCCTAAAGGCTACTCATAGTGAGCTTCAATCAAGCTTTTCATGCTTGACGGATAAACATAAAAATCTTGAGGCAAACTATAGTACCCTTTGGGAAAGCACCAAAGCCAATTCTAAGGCAACACTTGATTCTAGTGCCTCCACTAGCAAAGGTTGTTCTATTTGCTCTAATGTTGATATAAATGCTCTCAAGACTAACCATGCAAGGCTTGAGGAAACAATCAAGAGCAAAGACAAAGAAATAGCCCGATTGAACATGTTGATCACTCAAGGCAAGAACGGTGCCAAGTCCATTCCTAAGGTGGTTGACAAGCAAGGACTTGGGCACTACAAGAACAACAAGGTCAATGGTAGGGTGGTGGTTAAAGGGCATGAGATCCCCTTGTGGAACAAGGGAGGCTACCTCAACACTATTATGGATATTGCCCATGGAGTCACCACCTCCACCACAACAAAGGACAAGCCAAAGATTGTGAACACCACAAAAGGGAATGGTGGGGTTAATTCTCCATCAAAGGCATCGAAGAATGTGGTTGAACACAAGCCCTCTCACAACTACACTTGTGACTATGTTGTGACCTTGGACCACAATGGTAAAATGGTGGTCAAGTATGTTGGGGCCTACACAAAGAAGGCTATGAGGAAGAGTGTGTGGGTTCCAAAAGTTTATGCTTCTAACCTCCAAGGACCCAAATCCTTTTGGGTACCTAAACCAAAAGCCTAAACTTGTTTTGTAGGCTTACTCCTCCGGTGGAAGCGTATGGTTGATTGATAGTGGTGCCACTAATCATATGACCGGAGATGAAGGCTTATTTGCATCCCTTGATCATTATGACAACCCTACGGAAGCTATCATCTATGGAGACAATGGTCAAGGAGATGTGATCGGTCTAGGTAAAATTGCTATCTCAACAACAAATTCAATTGAAGATGTTTTTCATGTGCAAGGTTTAGGGTACAACTTGTTGTCGGTTTCACAACTTTGTGAGAAAGGCTACAATTGTCTCTTTACCAAAGAGGGTGTGACCGTCTCTAGAAGCGAGGATTCCTCTATTGTCTTTGCGGGTCACCTAAGGGGAAAGCTTTACTATGTGGACTTCACAAAAGTAAAGGTGGACCCTAAGGCTTGCTTAGTGGTAAAATCCGACATGGGTTGGCTATGGCATCGCCGACTAGCCCATGTTGGCATGAGGAACTTGGCCAAACTTCAAAAAGATGAGCACATCCTAGGACTAACTGTTGACACATTTTATCTATGCATTTTATCCCTCACATTCATTGGAAAAAGGACTAAAATATAATTAGATCACCTTGTTAGGGTTTATATTGACAATTTCCACGAGTTTTGGTGAATCTATGAATCTACAGGGACTATTCAGAAAATATGCAAAGAAGCCACTCTAGAAGACTCCAGAAGGCTCCCGAACTCAACGTGGCTTAGCACCTAAAAAAGAAGCATCTAGAAGGAGCAAGGACCCACCTGGCCGAAGTGGACCCCGAATGGGGCCCACACCAGACCGACCGGCCCAGTGGTGGGGCCGGTCGGCCACCCCCTGGCGCCAATTGGGCCCGGCTTCTGGAATGTTCCTCCACCGCCTATGAGAATCAATCTAAACCACATGTTTAGGTTGGTTTGATCCTACGGCGCACGTCCACCCCTCTAGACTATATAAGCAGCCCCCCTGCCCCCTGGCAGAGGCATCTGAATCAGCATACATCAGATCAAGTCATCAAGTCAGAGACTCTACGCCCTAGAAACACCATATAGCAGAGTAGCTAGCTAGTTTAGATCTAGGAGGAGGCAAGGCTTCTACTTGGCTCCTGATCGTCTAGAAGCTGATCTAGCTTCGCTCTTGTAAGTTCTATTCTAGTTCTTTACATTTGTTATACAGACTTATGTTCTTATCAATGATTATATTCGACATTATATGATTTGGTGTTTATTATGATTACATGTTTAGCATAGTTGATTTGCCTTTATATTCGTGTATGGAATCGTATAGCCCTCACCTAGATCATTTGTTAACATGGGTGAACGGTAAAGACAGTGTAAGCGTGGTGCTTATATTGTATTTATCTGCGATTGCACCCTATATGCCGGGTCGTGTGGTAGATCGTGGTGGTGACAGCACTATTGAGTCCTTCGTAGTCCACCCCCCGTGTATAGGACTAGTGGAGCCTTATACTGTTTGGGTTGTTTCAAGTTTCGGCCTTGATCCTCCTGGATAGTCTCCCCATGCATTGATATAATAGTTCTTCTTCCGTGATTGCTAAATGTTTGCACTAATCATAGTTTGCATTGACATATAGTTTAGAATTACCTAGGAGTATCCTCTCTAGCTAGGCTTTGCTACGTTTCTCTTGCTATAATGACACTTTCTAGCTGCTCATGAAGTTATGACTTGAACAGTGCTATCATTCTCTATATTTTATGTGACTTACCCCTGTTTATAGCAATTGATATATTTTGGCCACTCTACATTATAAACTGAGAGATGAGCATGTATTAGCTATTATGGATTAGAAAGACTTCTTTCCCTATGGTAAAATATAAATACGATACCTGGTTTACTCCTGGTTAAAATGCTACAATGGTATATTCATATATGTGCGCTTGCGGATACCCTGTTTATATATATATCTTCTTTTCTAGAGATCCAAGGCATATGTAAGAGTACCATATCCATGCGTTTTCAGGCACACCTGCCAGGCTAACAACCTATATCGAGTTGTGCTATGAATCGTGTCGGAATTCATTTTTTAGTTTATCTGAAAGCAACATCTGATATACACTTAGCATCATGTTAAGATATACCTCTGCATTCCTGGTGTCGTCGATAGAGATGGATCTTATATCCATTTCTAGTCGATGATGTTAGCAATGTCAACACTAACAAATGTTGTTTTTGAGAAAGATAGGTTATGTAGTGCTTGTCAAGCGGGAAAGCAAGTTGGAGCGCATCATCCCGCCAAGAACATCCTATCAACATCAAGACCATTGAAGCTACTACACATGGACTTGTTTGGACCAATTGCCTACATAAGCATCGGTGATAACAAATATGGTTTAGTAATTGTTGATGACTTTTCCCGATTCACTTGGGTATTCTTTTTGCAAGATAAAAGTGAAGCCAAGGGAGTGGTCAAGAAGTTTATTAGAAGAGTTCAAAATGAGTTCGAGCTCAAGGTCAAGAACATAAGAAGTGACAACGGCTCGGAGATTAGGAACACTCAAGTTGAAGAGTTCCTCGATGAAGAAGGCATCAAGCATGAACTTTCCGCTCCATATACACCTCAACAAAATGGCATCGTTGAGAAGAAGAACCGTACGTTGATTGAAGTGGCAAGGACAATGCTTGATGAATACAAGACTCCGGACTCATTTTGGGCGGAAGCCATCAACACCGCATGCCATGCCGCCAACCGCCTCTACCTCCACAAGTACTTGAACAAGACTCCCTACGAGATCATCACCGGTAAAAAGCCTAGTGTGCATTACTTTAGGGTCTTTGGGTGTAAGTGTTTCATACTTAACAAGAAACCCAAAGCCTCAAAGTTTGCATCCAAGGTTGATGAAGGTTTTCTCATTGGTTATGGAACTAACGAACATGCCTATCGTGTTTTCAACAAAACCACCGGTTGTGTTGAGACCACGGTAGACGTGAAATTTGATGAATCCAACGGCTCTCAACGAGAGCAAGTTAGTGAAAACCTTGTAGATGACGAAGAACCTCCAAGTGTGTCAATCTTTAGAATGGGGACCGGTGAAGTGATGCCTCGTGAGGCTCAACTTAAAGCTCCGGGCGACATAAGCAATCAAGATCCATCATCATTAACAAGAGTGGAACCACCAAGTTCTCAAGTTCATCAAGATACAAGTCAAGTTCATGGTGACGATCATGGACGGGGCTTTGATCAAGGGGGAGAACAAGGTGGTGAAGCTCAAGAAGAAGTCCCACAAGATGAAGATGATGATGGACCCATTCAACGTCAATCTCAAGCACCACACCCAAGAGTACATCAAATGGTTCAACGGGATCATCCCGTTGACAACATACTTGGGAGTATCCAAAGAGGGGTAACAACTCGCTCAAGATTGTCAAATTTTTGTGCATTTTACTCGTTCGTCTCTTCTTTGGAACCTCTTAGTGTGGACCAAGCTCTTGAGGACCCGGATTGGATTATTGCCATGGAGGAAGAATTGAACAACTTCAAGAGGAATGAAGTTTGGGAGTTGGTGCCAAGACCAAAGTAAAATGTGATCGGCACCAAATGGGTCTTTAGGAACAAGCAAGATGAATTTGGTGTCATCACGAAGAACAAGGCAAGGCTCGTTGGCAAAGGGTACACTCAAGTTGAAGGCTTGGACTTTGGAGAGACCTATGCACCGGTAGCAAGGCTTGAATCAATTCGTATCCTTTTGGCCTATGCTACTCATCATGATTTCAAGCTTCATCAAATGGATGTCAAGAGTGCATTCTTGAATGGACCTCTCCAAGAAGTATATGTTGATCAACCACCGGGCTTTGAAGATCCAAACTTTCCCAACCATGTGTACAAGCTCCATAAGGCGCTCTATGGGCTCAAGCAAGCTCCTAGAGCATGGTATGAATACCTTAAGGATTTTCTTCTCAAGAACGGTTTTGAGATAGGCAAAGCCAATTCTACTCTCTTCATTCAAAGAAATGGAAATGATATCTTTGTATGCCAAATTTATGTTGATGACATTATCTTTGGGTCTACTAATGATAAATTTTGTGAAGAGTTTAGTAGGATCATGACCAAGAGATTCGAGATGTCTATGATGGGCGAATTGAAGTTCTTCCTTGGGTTTCAAATCAAGCAATTGAAGGAAGGAACTTTTCTATGTCAAACCAAGTATGTGAAGGATATGCTCAAGAGGTTTGATATGGCCGATTCCAAGCCCATCAAGACTCCCATGGCATTAAATGGACATCTTGATCTCAATGAAGAAGGGAAGTCGGTCGACCAAAAGGTATTTCGCTCCATGATTGGCTCCCTCCTTTACCTTTGTGCATCTAGGCCCGATATAATGCTTAGTGTGTGCATGTGTGCAAGATTTCAAGCTAATCCTAAGGAGTGTCATTTAATGGCCATTAAGAGAATCTTTAGATATTTGGTGCACACTCCTAACCTTGGCTTGTGGTATCCCAAGGGCTCCACTTTTGATTTGCTTGGTTATTCCGATTCGGACTATGCCGGTTGCAAAGTAGATCGAAAGAGCACAACCGGGACTTGCCAATTTCTTGGTAGGTCTTTGATGTCGCGGAGCTCAAAGAAGCAAAATTCGGTTGCTTTGTCCACGGCCGAAGCCGAGTATGTGGCGGCCGGTGCTTGTTGTGCACAACTCTTGTGGATGAAGCAAACATTGAGTGATTACGGTTGTGAGTTTAGTAAGATTCCACTCTTGTGTGACAATGAGAGTGCCATCAAACTAGCAAACAATCTGGTCCAACACTCTAGAACTAAGCACATAGATATTCGACATCATTTCTTAAGGGGTCATGAGGCTAAGGGGGATATTGCTCTACGTCATGTGAGCACCGAGAGGCAACTTGCCGATATCTTCACTAAGCCTCTAGACGAGCAAAGGTTTTGTGCTTTGAGAAGTGAGCTAAACATCTTGGATTCTCGTAACTTGGCTTGACTTGTTGCACACAAATTGGTTGATGTCAAGATAGAGAGAAAAATGCTTTATTTTCTACTCTTCGTGTGTGTCTTACAAAACTTGGTTCTTACCATAGTGTTTGGTGATTATTGCTTTGATTGATTGATTGTGTCTAATCACCAAGTCTTATGGTTGTTCTATTTGTCCATAGCTATTTTTCTCTATCTATTTCTGCTGTTCTTGGAAGCCAATCTTCAAAATCTTAAAGATCCACAGTACTACCGACACAAGGTCGGAAGTACCGGCAAACCTTCACTGTTGGAATTTCGAAAAGTCAAGGTACTACCGACATGAGGCCGGAAGTACCGATATGAGCTTACTGTTGGATTTATGCAAAACCACGGTAGTACCGGCGCCCCGTCTATAATACCGATATGAACTCTCTGGCTGAATTTCCCTGGACCCCCGGTAGTACCGATCCCCTGTCGGTACTACCGATAAACACCGCAGGGGTATAAATACCCGACGAACTAGACAGCCATCCTAGGGTTCCTTCACAAGACCGTTGCCGCCCCTCTCATTCTCCTCTCTCAAATCCGCAAGGTGATCTCAAAATCCGACCGTGGGAACTTCAAGCTAGGCTCTCCATTGGATTCTCCACCCCTCGGAACATCCGATCCTCGCCGGGAGTTCCTCGATTCGCGCGGGAACGCTAAAGATGAGTTGTGCCGGCAAACAAGTGATCCAAGAGGGATCCGATGAGGACGACATTCCTCTCGCTCAAAGGAAGAGGAAGGTGGGCACAAGTGCTCAACACCCACGTGGTCGAGGCTGCACAAATCCTCCGGCTGCTCCTCGTCGCTCTACCAGTCAAGGTCACCGTGCACGCACCAAGCAAGCCCATGAACCAGATGACCACTATGATGACTACGAAGATATCTCTCTGGAATCACTCTCTCGTTTTGTGCTAAGGCCGTCTAGGCCTCCTCGCCCGGCTACCATATTAGGTGTGTTGAAGATGGTTGATTACAAGAGTGGGACACATGACGTGTACAAGCAAAGGTACTCTGATCCGGCTCAATGGCAAAAGGAATTTGAAGATATCCGTTTTTGGCTCAAGTTCAATGCCGATTGGTATGAATCGGCTATCTTATGCAAGGAGCACATGACCATTGACATGAAGTCCATCAATTGGGAAGCTTTGAGGTCATTCAACATTCCGGCCGTCAATGAGGCCATAGATATTTGTCATGCAAAAGGGATGACCTCCATAATGGCTATGAATTGTGATTGAAATGAGGAGGTATTGGCCCAATTCTATGCTAATCTCTATGTTCGGCGCTCAACCAAGACTTTTCTTTGGCTCTTTCAAGGAAAGCCTCTCTCGGTCTCATATGAGAGGTTTGCTCGAATTCTTGGATTTAGTGAGGAGGATCTTGGTCGTGAGAAGCTTCATGGAGGAGAAATCCCACTCGATAGTGAGATGGCATTCATGTACGACGCCGCTTATGGTAAGGTTGAGTTTGGCACTACTCATGGAATGAAGCCTGTCTACAGGATGTTGAACCAACTTTTCAGATATACTCTCACTCCTAAGATAGGCGACAACTACAACATCTCCAACATTGCCAATGATATTCTTGTGAGGATGGGACCGGGTCGCCAGAAGTTTAGTGTATTTGACTTCATTTGGGAGGAAATCATTGTGTGCTCCGTGTCTGCAAACAAGAGCTGCCAGTATGCCCCTTGGATTTTCAGGATGATATGTGAGGTTGCGGAGGTTGATATTCTCACCAACAAGACTCACATTTGGTACAAGCCAAACAAGGGCAACATTGAGCGTCTCCTCAAGTTGGGCAAGCATGCCCCTCCTAGAGCTCCTACCTCAGCTGGACCCTCTTCCGGTGATCCCTCCTCCTATGAGGCTCCCTCATCCTCTCGTGTACCATCATCAACTAGAGGCACTGTTCCCCCCGGCAAGAAGAAGAGCATCTTCAACTTCCTTTCTCAGGGCCTCTTCGCTTGCTTCAATGTTGGGAAGCACAATGCTCAGGAAATTCGCGCCCACAGGCAGTATGTGGATGAGCAGCTCATCAAGTTGGAGACTCGCCAGAAGACCTTGCTCACTCAAGCCAACATCGAGCATTCTCCCGTTCGCGAGCCCATGGACTTCCCTCCTCCACCCGTCTTCTACAACCCTTAGGAGGTGTACGGCGACACGTCTATGATGTATGGCGCACCCCCGGGCGACATTGACGATGAGGACTTTGGTGGAGGTGAGACCGACGAAGAAGACTCTCCTCCGGATATTCACTCTCCACATGGTAGCGATGATTGAAGGGCCTCCTCTTTTTGGCGCTTGATGCCAAAGGGGGAGTGAGCTCACAATTATCCATGTGGTAGTGTGTACCTTCACTCGTGCTCGCTCGTTTATCTATCTATCTATCTTAGGTTATGGACATGTATGAACTATTTGTGTGGTGTGATGGATGGTGATGTGGTGAACCTAGAACCTCTTTAAATTTGTAAGACTTAATCTTGCTAGTGTGGAACCTCGTTTATATATTTGTGTTGCTTTGTGTGAAATGGTGGTTGTTATCTCTCACTTTGTTGATTTGAATATCATGTCATATGCATCACGGTTGTTGTATCACACTTATGCACTTGTGTATGAAAATTGCGAGTGAAATTTCCTCTAAATGTGTGATAGGCATTTGAGGCCTTCATAAAAGTTCAAGCACACATTTAGGGGGAGTTTTTCTCAAAATTGTGGGATACACACATCTTTATTTAAGAATGAATTGTGTTGTCATCAATCACCAAAAAGGGGGAGATTGAAAGTGCATCTTGGCCCCTAATTGTTTTGGTGATGGTGACAAACACAATATGTTGTATTTAATCGTTGAATAAGATGTGTGTAGGATTCACTTTATTGAAAATCATGGTTTTGACCAAAAGAAGGCCCCCAACTCCAATTCGGCGTTTTCAACTCAAGTCAAGGCTTAATTTAATTTTGTTTTTGAATTTGAGTATAGGAAACACCGTACTATAAAGGGGGATGCGAATTGACTGCCAAGAGATGCTAAAAGTGCTTAAGGAGGTGACCTAAGTGAGTGAGAAGGAAACCGAGTTGACACACACACATTTGCTCCTCTTCCCTTCATTTCTCAGCCTTTGTCGGTAGTACCGACCCTGGGTCGGTAGTACCGACAAGGCCTCACTGGCGAGTTTTAGCCAGGGCCTCTGTAGTACCGACCCCGGGCCGGTAATACCGATATGGCTTCACTGTTGGGTTTCTCCGGCACCCATCGGTAGTTCCGACCCCGTGTCGGAAGTACCGATAAAAGTCGTGAGAGCACAGTAACGGCTAGTTTTCAGGGCTGAGTATAAATACCCCTTCTTCCTCCTTCACTCATTGCTGACCAACCACGGGACAAACTCTCACTTGAGCATTCACTCCACTTCTCTCCTCCCTCCTAGAGTCAAGATTTGTTTCCTTTGAGCTAGGGCTTGGGTAGAGAAGTGATTCCTAGTGAGGATTAGAGAAGTTTTGAGAGCCCCTTCGAATCTTCCCATCTCAAGAGCACTTGAAGCATCTCCGGGCATCGATTCGTGTTTGTTACTCTTGAAGCTTGCTTCTAGACGTTTAGGCGTCTCCCGTTGAGTGCCCTCTTGGTGTGGAGCACCCGGGATCGTTTGTATTACCTTCTCCTCGGTGGAGAACTCTTAGTGAGCACCAATCTTCCTTTGTGGGGGTTGGGTGAGGAAAAGAGACTCTTGGTGATAGCCCTCTCTTTGTGGGATCCTCAACGGAGACGCAGCTTCCTTTGTGGGAGTGAACTTCGGATTAAATTCTTGTGTCTCCTTTGTTTGCTTGAATTCTTTGTTTTTCTCTAACCCTAGAACTTGTTTGAGCCTGATCTCTAAATTGGTTGTGTTCCAACTCATATCTTTGGTTGCAGGTGGTTCTTAGCTTCTAAACTAAACTCTTGATTCAAGTAGAATTGCTAGAATCGATTTACATTTCAAATTTCGTCCTAAGTCTCTCTGAACTGTCGGTAGTACCGACCCAGTACCGGAAGTACCGAACCCCCTCGGTAGTTCCGGCACAGCGTCGGTAGTACCAACAGGAGTTTTAACCGCTGCAATTGTTTCAGAAATTTGAAGTGATCCTATTCACCCCCCTCTAGGCATCACAAGGTCCTTTCAACCAGGCCTACTAGATGATGAAGAGACGATTGGTGTTTGACGTCTACGTCGAGGAGTACGCGGTCCACCGGGTGATGAGGCAGTTCGGCCTTTACCAGGAGTCACATGTACCTGTTGCGGAACGTCTATCGCCCACAGCGCATAGGTGAGCTATCATGAGCCTGTTACAATTTTTTTCCGTTACAAGTAGTCAGTTGCAAATAATTTTTTGTTTTATCTGTGATAGGTGGTCGTGTAAGGGCGTGTCTGCGGCGACGTCGTTCGTCGACAGGTTGCAGCCGTACGTGAACGAGTGAGCATCCGCGGCGCATGAGAATAACGTCGTCACCGAGCAGCGCCTTCACTACGTCGCGGCCTGGGTAGCGTACCTTAAGTGGTACCTCCCGAGGACGCGGACGCGGGTGACGTACGTCCCTGCTGCCCCGCCACCGCCACCGCCACCGGTCCCGGACCACGAGAGGCTACTACCGAACGGCACGTACCCGGTGCGACGAGATCAGACCGCCGACACCGCGGTAAGATACGATACTGCAATCATATTTAATTCATATTACTATTCATTATAATGTGTGCTATAATTTTGTGAGCAGCACGACGCGCTTGCTGAGATCGTGCGGATCGCAGCGGCCGCGAAGGAGACCTCAGCAGCACTGCCAGACGTACGAGAGGATCCTCGAGGTCGCCACGAGGTACACCGCCGTCGTTAACTACGCCGGGGCCGTGGACATTCCTCTTTTTCCGCGCCACCCCGCGTCGTCCTCGAGCTCCGCCTCGACAGCTCGTTCGTACCAGGCGCCTTCCTCCTTTGCACGTGCTGCTTTCTCGGCTCTGACGGTACAGCAGCAGCCACAGCCGCAGGCTCCGCACACCTACGTGCAGCAGCCGTTTATTTTTCCCGGCTTAGGTACATTCACTGGACCTTCTTTTCAATTAATGCACAGAATTGTTATGTGTTTTTGTTATATTATCTTTTAATCATACAGGGCGACCGCCGGTCTTTCCGACGGGACTCGGAGCTTTCACCTGGGCTCGACAGGCATATACGACGGCACCTAGACCAGCAGTACGAGCTGCAGATATTCCTTCCTCGTCCACTGCACATATTTTCCAGCATGGTAACGACCTTAACTATTATAGTAATATTTGATAAGTACGATACGTGGAAAACTAATACTATTCGTTGCAGGTTTCGACCCGACCGCGGCCTCGATGGAGTCCCCTAACGATCAGCTGGCGTGGGATGAGTGTAGGATCGAGGACTTGCTCACGCCCATGGATGCGGCGGAGGTCGAGGAGCTTCGCGCGTCACAGTTGACACAGGCGCTGCCTCTTGGGACGTAGGAGGCACAGCTGCCTTTTGGATTGTCCCAGGCGGCCGGCGGAGCGACAGAGGCTGGCTCGTCCCAAGCGTTTGTAGGGTCGTCGCCTGCGGGCGGAGCGACACCGGCTGGTGCAGGCTCGTCGCAGGCGGTTGCAGGGTCGTCGCCGGCGGGCGGAGCGACACCGGCTGGTGCAGGCTCGTCACAGGCGGTTGCAGGGTCGTCGCAGGCGGTCATGACGACACCGTCTGCCGACGAGCTCGGACCCCGAGTCATCAGGGCACGTGGGCCCTTGATGTACGACCAGGACCACACCAGGGCTGGTGCTAGAGCTACGAGGGGGAAGAGGGGCTGACAGATTTAGATGTATTAGTGTTTTGTGTCACAACAGTACTTTGATCATGATCTTGTACAAACTATTTTGCATCTACTTATTGATTATAATCTTTTTCTTTTATATATGCCAATTTGTGATTGTGATTATGTTTAAATTTATCATTTACTTGTTTTAAAAAATAAAAAAGGGTAAATGGCCCTGCCGCCGTGGCACACGACGGCAGGGTCCTAACGCCGTGTGGCACGGCGGCAGCATCCCTGTCGTCGTGCGCCACGGCGTTAGGTCCCTGCCGCCGTGAGGTACGGCGGCAGTAGTATATTTCTGGTAAAATTTGTTTACTTCATTTATTTTTCGGAAATCAAGGAAAAAATATATAAAAAAATTCGCAATTCAGGTCCATCTCTCCGGCCCAACTCAACACGTCCCAGCCCAAACTGCTAGCCCACTGCAAAGCCCAGCCCTTTTCCTTCTCCCACTCAAAAAAAAGGGTCCCCTCAAAAAACGCAAAGCCCAGCCCGAAAGCGGAAAACAAGGAGAGAGGAAGCGAAAGACGCTAGGGGAGAGAAAGTTCTCGAGCTCGACGAGAGCCGCGCGAGGAGAAGCAAGGGAGATGAGCGGCGAGGCCCCGGCCGTCGGCGGCGGCGGTGGCGGTGCCGCCGGAGGAGAGGCGAACGGCGTCCCGCCCAACGTCACCATCTACATCAACAACCTCAACGAGAAGATCAAGCTAGAAGGTCCCCTCCTCTCCCTCCGTGTCTAAACCCTAGGGATTTATCTCGATTTTTTCCCTTCGTTTTGCGCCCTCCGTCGGGAAAATTGCAGCTCTGCGGGTTGATTTGAGCAACTTGCTCTAGGCACCCGGCAATGGGAATCTCTATGGCGTTCGCTATTAAGGCCTTCGCCCGAAGACAACGACGTTAAGTATGAGTAGGAGAATACGATGGATGGATTGCGTGGTCTCTCCTGGCCTCACTAGTAAATGTGGATAGCTAAAACCCTAGAAAGTAGGAGTGTGGGTAGCTCTTGTTCAGGCCTTTCGTTGAGCAGCTTGGGCTTGATGACTGTTGTGTGGATATGTGTTAGCCTTGGTTGATGGATGTTTATTTTGCTTGCGTCTGGACGGTCTGTGCTGTCAGATGGTCATGGACTGCCTCTGGTGTTTGCGTTGAGATTTTGGAGTGCAGGTTTAGTGGTTTCCTGTGAATTGTGTTGAGCAAGCGAGGGTGTGCTTATTTTGTTGCTGAAGTTTTCGTCTCCAGTGGTTATAGCATGCACCATATTCTTTTTTTGATATACTTGCTACTGGAATTGAAATCTTTGTTTGAAGTTGGGAACTGAATAATATCAGGACTTAGATACATTTTGCACACATATCAGTGTTTCTGTCCAACTTAGTGTTTATCCTATATTTTGTTACAGCTGATAATAATTTGCTGAAATTCTTACAGAACTTAAGAAGTCCCTCAATGCCGTCTTTTCCCAGTTTGGGAAGATTCTTGATGTGCTTGCTTTCAAGACTTTGAAGCATAAAGGCCAAGCTTGGGTTGTCTTTGAAGATGTTGCATCAGCAACTGAGGCTATAAAGAGGATGCAAGATTTTCCCTTCTATGACAAACCTATGGTGAGTTCATAGCTGAGCTGTTCCTGCAAGCCTTTTTGTCCCTTAATTTGTTGCTCTACAACTTCAGTGCTATGTCATACTGTCTTTGGCTTAGAGGGCAGGTTAGTTGTGTTTGTGAATCTTATGCTGAGAGAGAACATGTACAATTCCCCTTTGTATCATGCTGTGTTTGTCTGTGCAACCTCCAAGGTCCGTGCCCAATAAACTAGGTCTGTGCTTAATAAACTAGTTTTACTTATATATGGTTTTGGTACATTAAGTATTCTTAGAAGATAATCCTAAAAAATATGCCTGTGGTGGTCAACTTTTTAACTCAATATGATCCGGAAATGTCATCTGCTTAACTGTATTGCATTTTGGATCTAAGAAACTATGTCAATTGTATATTTTCTGTTTGCTTTACTCCTGAAATATTTATTGTTTGAATTCAGAGAATTCAATATGCCAAGACCAAGTCGGATATTGTAGCAAAAGCTGATGGCACCTTTGTTCCTCGAGAAAGAAGGAAGAGGGTCGACGAAAAACGTAAGATGCTGGCTAACACGCCTTTTATATTGTACATTATTTAACAGTTGTCGTGTCTGCTAGCTAAAATGACTTTTCTTTTTACATTGGTTGTTTAACCAATGCAATCATGGTTGATGTCTGCTTACGCATCAATGTTTTAGCTCTTCCATATTATCATGATGTTTACCTGTTCCTTTTACTTGGGGGCAAGGTTTTAAGTTTAATTGATCCGTCACTTATGAATATGTAACACTGAATACTTCATGAAAACTGATGAAAATATTCTGAAGATGGCTTCTCTTGCACATATTAGTGTTTTGTGGGCTAGATATGTGTCATGAGGTGTTAATGACACTCTCATGGTTCCTCTGTATTGTGGGAAAAAATGATATCGACACTTCGATGTTAAAATTGTTGGAATTAATCCATCATTAGGTATCAACATTTTTCATGGTCCCTTATTCTCCAGTGTGAAGTTTTGTCATATGGTAACAACTCTCAAGCTATTCATAAAACCAATTGCAAATACAAATTTTCCACCCAATATTGATAGGTGCACATTCCTGTTACTAGAGGGCGATCAAATGACTATTTAATTTTTTTTCATAATGAGTTGTGACAAATGCCCTTTTCTGTTCCAACTTTACTCTGAACTTACACTTGCTGCTTCTTATATTTTGTGTTTTAATACTAAATGAAATAGAAATATTTGGGTCAACGAGGAGGCTTTCCTCCAACTAGAGAATCAGGTACACCAGACAAAGCCTTAAAACACACTTGAAAAATTGCTGCTGGCTGAACTTGTGCTAAGTTATAGGTTTATTGAAACTTGGCTTACCTTACTCCTATCTTTTATGATAGCAAACCTTATTAGTTTGCTTGTTCTTTGCAGCTGAAAAGAAGCAGAAGCGTGAGCAACACCATGAAGCTACTCAAATTGGCATGGGTGTAAATGCTTATCCTGGTGTTTATGGGGCTCCTCAGGTGAGTACTTATAACCATATTTATGCTTCATTGCCCTTTCTTTTCTTGTGCAAGACGTTATGCATGTGGCATATGCAGGCTCTTTGTGTTCCAAGGAACTCTCTCTCTGGATTGTAAAGGCTTATGTAGTTGTGTTCTAACTTCTAAGACCTAGTCATCTATTGCATATGTATGAGCATGGGTCCTAAGATCCATTCATCCTAATTCCCTTTCTTCACATACTTTTACATATTACTGTTCATAATTTCATACAATAAGGCAAATGTATTTTCATACATGTGCATGATTCAGTCTCTCATTGCATAATCATGTTAGGAGTGTCATGCAAATTATTGAGCATTGATCTGTCATACGAAATATCTCCGGTTTTAGGTGTGATGGTGTATTTGCTCTTTGCTCATGCATTGCATAACATTATGGATATGAAGCCCTGGAGTTGTGCAATTAGCATGTTTTCACGTTTAACTGTGTCCCTCCGTGGCTTGATATGATGTCAACTTACGTGGCTTATTTTTCTGTACCAGCTCACCCAGCTACCTATAGCTGGAGGACAGAGGGTCATGATGCCAGAGATCATTGTACCAAACAACATCCTCTTCGTCCAAAACCTACCACATGAGACGACCCCCATGATGCTGCAGATGCTCTTCTGCCAGTACCCTGGCTTCAAGGAGGTTCGGATGGTCGAGGCGAAGCCTGGGATCGCTTTCGTGGAGTATGGAGACGAGCAACAGGCTACTGCTGCCATGACCCCGCTTCAAGGCTTCAAGATTACAAAAGAGAACCAGATGGTCATCACTTACGCAAAGAAGTAACAAGCTTCCAAGCTGTATTGACTTGATGGGTGTGAGTGAGATGTTGTATTTGGAGTTTTGCACAATTGGTAGATCCCCTTCGCCTGTTAGGTAGACTGGCATCCTGGACAATCTGTTACTTGTACCGCTTAGTTGTGGTTATTTGCACTTCAGGAACAGATATGAAAAATGGAAACAGTTATTTTTTTCTTGCTAATGTCTCCAACATAGCAACTGCCTAGCTGATTTGGGTATTTGTTTGGAGAAATGCTCGGCAACAGTTACCAATGAGGTACTCTTGTTTGCTTCCGATGAATTTCTTGTGAGGACAATATTTGCTATAGAATGAAATGCAGTTGTCTTTGTTACAGAATCTTGTGTTAATCTTTTCTAAGCGCAGCAGGATCTGTCACGGAGCGGTTAAAATGAAGTCCTGGCATCTAACAATTTTTTAGGCTTCAAAATTGTAAAATATGTTGAAGAGATCCAACGGTATCCCTATTGCCCCTCTGTATCAGAATCTCCCAGTGTTTCAACAAAACGGGCAGACTGCAATTGAAATCAATAATGGTAAAGGTCAGGCCCTGAACCACAAAAATCATATGCTTCACTCACTCTTCTACCCACTTCTATGGTCTACTCCCTCCCCTTCAATTCTAGGGTTCAGTCTCGCCACCGCCACACTAGGCATTGTTCGGCCACCTTTCCACGTTTTATTCACGCATCTTTCGCAAAAAAGACAGCAAAAGAAACTAAAACCATACCGAATACAACTGCATATACCATAAGCAAATGCATCATTAAATATCAATTGTTTCTGTCTTACCCCACATAGGACCAAAAGGCAACGACTGTTAGCTTAGCTTGTAAGATCCTAAAAACATGTTACAGTTGGTGGTCTACTTGATGTACACACTCGACGATTCATTGCAAGGTAAACTACAGAATCATACTACTCAAACTCTTTCGAGCTCAGTGACGTGCTTCCCCAGCTGCTCCTTCAGTTCTCTCTGCCACCCTTCAATCAGCTTCGTGTGCTTGGCAATAAGCTCAGACTTGGTCTTCAGTTCTTCCTCCATTGTAGTAATCTCCTGTGTAGTGTGAAACCAAACATGTCCACAAGATGAGTAGGTATGCCAATTGTATGTAAAAAAACATGTGTGAAGGAGAACATAAGTACTTGGAATTTTCACTGGGAAGTGGGAACACTATTATGTTTTCTATAAGTGAGAATTAAGCGAGGCTCCTCCAAATGAATTCTTTAATTTTGAGTTAATAGATGACCTATTCAGTACATAGATTATATCAGAGTACAAGAAGATTATTCCATCACAAAATTCAGTATCAGATTTTCCTGGGTTACAGAAATATCTGGTAAAAAAAATGGTGATGCCACAATATGATCAAAGATCTTGTAATAAGCCTTCCACTGAACATCACAAACTGCCTGTAGCAAGTAGCAATAGGTGACATACTGACATTTTAAGTTAGCTACTCCCTCCGTTTCATAATACTTGTCGTTTTGGCTTTTCTAGATTCATTCCTTTTGCTATGCACCTAGATATATACTTATGTCTAGATACATAGCAAGAGGAATGTATCTAGAAATGTCAAAACGACAAGTATTATGAAACGGATGGAGTATTTTTAAGGACAGCACCAACTTCAAATGTCTGGTTTTGTGCCTATCGAACCATGGGCATGTTTGGATTGTTGGGGTAAATTTACCGCAAATTTACTCCAATTTGACACTTTTGAGAGGCAAATGAAATTAGAGGGGGCTACATATTTGCCCCACCACATTTACCCCCACATGTTTGGCACCTTTGGGGTAAATTTGCCCTATTTGTCCCATTTACCCCTCTATCCAAACACCCCCCATGTAACATGTCAATACTACTACCAATGACAGTTTCCGATCTCCACTCCACCTCCCTTAACACGTGCAATCACCATGTCCACACCCCATATCCTTTCAAATAAACCATATGATATGCACATCTTTGCTCCACTCTCAATTATACAAGGATGAAGCGAATGTACCTTCCGAAGAATATCTTCTGCTGTTGGTTGGTCCTCCCGCTGCAGGCTAATGAAGTAAGACTGGAGCTTCTTGGAAGCCTCCATGAAGTCCCGGGCGTGCCTCTCAACATCAACTGTTCAAGACAGTACAAACCACTACATTTCAGTTTGGTGGTGTCGAATGAGAAGATGCAATTTAAGTTCCCACAAAATGCAACTATCTTGGGACTCCCCAATTGCAATGTTTCTAAACCAAAATCTCCTCGGCCATGAAATCAACCACAACACCATTTATTCGAGGGGAAAGAAATATGCAATCCATATCTAGAAAGTAGCAAACGCCGCCTATCCATGACGCATGCAAAACAACGAACACCTGACGCGCGACGGCGCCATGGACCGAGCAATCACCACGAGACACGGCCGGCAACGCGACCGCGCGGATCAAAGGCGAGGAGACAGAGATAGAGAAGGGGAGGAAAACGACGAGTCGGTGGCCCGTACTCTGGTGGGAGGACTGGAGGGAGCGGTCGACGGCCTGGAGCTCCCGCGCGGGGAGGCAGGGCAGCAGCGCCGCCTCCAACGCCGCCACGCACGCCAGCATATCCTCGCGCCCACCCGTCCCGGGAGCCTGCGGCGGCGGCGGCGGCGTCTGCGCCGGCGACTGGGACGGCGGCGGCGTCTGCGCCATGGCGGAGACGGAGCAGAGAGAGATCGGGATCGGTCGCCTCCGATTCGTCCCGACAACTTCCTCCTAAGACAAGAAGACTACCGTTCGTTGGCAGATGGACGGCTAAAATTGATTGTTTTGCAGCCAGCGAATACTGACTGGGCCTGGGTGGGCTCGATCCAGGATGGGCTGAAGGAAGGCCCAGTTCACTCGGGCTGACAAGCCCAGGATGATGGACAAGACCTTGATTTATTACTGAAAATGGTTTTCTTGCTGACTGCAGACAAAATTTTGGCCAATACAGTTTCGACAGGTAATCAGTCACATTTCTTTTTTTTTTCTCGTGGTAGTGGAGAATACCGAAAAAAATAATTATGGTTTCCATTCATTAGTTCCAGTTGTGCATATTTTGGGAGTTTTCTAGTTACATCACTTTCAGTACTCTATTAGAGACAATCAACCAGATTCAGTCATCCAGCATCCTCTGAAGTCTGAACTTTTAAGCTGTGTTGCTGTTATCCTACCAGCCTGGAACACAAGATGCTCTCATGATCTAATTCAGAGCCGAGCCTTGGCCTGGCTTGTTGGAGCACTCTGCAAATTAAATTCATTACCAAAAGAACAAATATTGTCAGAAAACATTTGTAAAATCTCCGTGGCAAAGCAGAAATGGGGTTTCTGAAGAACGGGGGGAGCACTATTCCAGACACTGTTCTCACCAGAGGGACACCTGTGGCTGCTCTCTCGGACAGGTATGAGCACGGCCTGAAGAATTGGCCGTATTTCCTCGCCCACTCCGACAGCTTGGCATGAATGCGCTCTGCGCCGATGGAGTCTGCCCAGTACATGATGCCACCCCTGGTTGCACCATCAGCCGAGTGAGAGTGAGGCATGACAAGCAAGTTTTTTGCATATTGTTGGAGCCAGAGAGATAAGAAACAGACCGGTATGATGGGAACCCCATGCCGAAGATCGAGGCGATGTCAAGGTCGGAGGCTTTGGCAGCGACGCCCTCGTCGAGGACACGGCAGGCCTCGTTGATGACCGGGAAGAGCACCATCTCCACTACGTCCTCGTCCTTGCCCTCAAGCTTCATTGGCTGACATCAGTTACAGAAAGCTTTAGCTGTTACAAGTGGTTACTGATGCATTTTTTGAGGGAGAGAAATAAAGCCTACATTTCCGTAAACGAAGCATGTTTCTGAAGCTAGGAGCAAACCTCAGGATCTGTCGAGGCTCTAGCCATACTCCTCCATTTCTCGACATTCTTCATGGTATCTGGATCAGGGATTGCCTTCCTCCTGCCCTCGTACATGTAAAACCCCTTTTGAGAGCTTTGCCTGCAAAATGATGGGTAGAATATGGTAAACGAGAAGAATTGCAACTGCCAGTAGATCTGATCATTATAGACTTGTAAATCCTATCAGAGAAACCGATAAACCAAAGGAACTGTAGGTGTTGCATGGTGAACTAAACCTGTCCATTTGTCCTCAATCATTAGAGGAACCAGCATAGGCTTGTAAACCTTGTCAGGGAAGTTCTCAAGGCACCGCGTGCCAGTGGCCAGAACTACACCGAGACCTACAATGTCTGGCAGTCTGGAGAGAAGCAAATTAGTTGAAATTTTGATACAATTAAAACTTTTCAACAAATGAAGACTCACTGTCTAAACGTGTAGGAAGAAGGAACCCTATGCCGAACCTGAATGGACCCACCGACATCCCAAATTCGGTACAGGCACGATCGATCTTGTAAAGTTCCAAGCCATGATCAAGCAGAAAGAGTGCTTGCTGAATGTAGGGAAAGAGCATCCGGTTGACAGCAAAGCCAGCACAGTTCCTGACCACGATTGGTGTTTTCTTGATCTTCTTACCCACATCCAGCATGTCGATAACAGCTTGTGGCAAGGTGTGCTGGGTGCGGACTATTTCCAGTAGTGGCATTATATGAGCTGGACTGCTGAAAATTTGGAGCTTGTTAATTAGAAGTAGTAAGAGATTATCATGCCTGAATTTAGTTTGGTAAAATTAAATTACTTGAAAAAGTGTGCCCCAACAATACGCTCTTGGCAATTTGTATTCTGTCCGATAAGTTCAAGATCGATGGTCGAAGTGTTGGCAAGTATACAATGCGGAGTACAGTGCCGCTCCAATTCAGCAAAAACTTGCTGCTTAAAGTTCACATTCTCTGTGACTGCCTGTTGATGAGAATAAACCAAATAAAACAAAATACCAAAATTGATATACTTAAGTAGTCCTAAAATAATAGATTGGTGGTGATAAGTTATAGGACTTGCCTCAAAAACCAAATCAGCCTCCTTGAATCTCTCGTAACCAATGACACCGGTAAGAAGTGAGAGTGTCCTTTTGCATTCTTCCTGAGTCATTTTTCCTTTCTTTACACGCCTCTCCAAATTAGCTGGTGAAAAGAAATTAATCAGACAATGCAGAAAATATCAAGATATCTAACAAAATATCTTGAACAATGCAGGAGTTGTGTAAAATGAGAACAGCGCAGATATACAGAATAAACCACAGAAAGAAAATTATCAGGCTATGAATACAATTACGGCATCCTGTACCTTTGATCCTGTCAACCCCTGCATTAAGTAATTTTTCATTTGCTTCTTTCAGTATAACATTATAATGATTCAGTATTAGAGTGGTTGCAATTCCAGAACCCATAAGTCCACCACCAACAACGGCAACTTTCTTTACATTCCTAGGCATCAACCCCAAGTCTGTAACCCCAGCAATCTGTTGCAGTTTGCAGAAAAAAAAGAATGTTTACATTATGTACTGGATGCAAGTATAGTTGATTTTTATGCAAGGGAATATAAGTACAATTTGTTGATGTCATATAATACAAAGGAATTAAGCTTCATGTGGTGCACAACAAAGTTCTAAAGATAACCCTTTCCCTTCGTTACCTTTAATGTTGCACGCTGTGAAAAGAATACATGGACTAAGCTTTTACATGTGTATGAGAAAAAAAGCTCTTGGAAAGCAATGCCCTCCTGCAATTAAGTTGCTTAAATCTTCTCAAAGGGTATTCCATCAAGCAAATGTATTCAAAAGAAATATGGTATCAATATGCAAAGATGGCAAGTTTATATTAGAAGTACCTTGAGAAGCCCAGCTCGAGGTCCTGAAATTATACCTTCTTCAATAACATCAATACAGATGAGAGGATGCTTAAGATTGGGATCCCGCTTCCGAACCTGATCTCTGGCAAACTTGAGGATCTCTCTGCACTCCTCAGGGGGCTCTATCTTCTCGGTTTTGCTTAGTGCTCTGACCCATGGTCTTTTAGATTCGCAGACATCCAAAGCCCAACGGCGAGCAGTGCTCAATAATGCTTCAGGAGCAACTATTGCATCAACAAGACCCAGTTGATAGGCTTCTTCAGCTCTAGTATGCTTGGACAGCTGGTGAAAATTGGTTTCATGAAAATTGTGGGACAGGACATCAGAGGAATGAAACAAGTGAAAGGGAAACAACCTACCAGTATCATTTCAAGTGCTTTTGTCAGTCCGACAAGGCGTGGAAGTCGCTGAGTTCCTGAAATTTAGGGGAAGTGTTAGTCAAATAGAGAAGCCCTACAACTGATAAGAGAAGCACTAACATTAGATTGAAGATGTCCCAAGAAAACATAAGCTCAAAGTTACATTGTAATTGGATTGCCTATACATATAAATTGATCCAAAGCTGATAATTCATAATCACAATTTTAAGACCGGAAGTAAATTTACATGTAATTGAGCACTTCTTTTCTGAATAAGCCGTATTACCTCCAAAACCAGGTATTACTCCAAGCTGAAGCTCTCGAAAGCACAATTGAGCCAGTGGCGTTGAAATGCGTGCTTGGCATGCCTGATTGGAAAAATATATATATCAAGACTACTCAGGAATTTAGATAGCACAAGGAGAAAATGATGAACAAATCATATGGGTCTGTTGTACCATGGAAAACTCTAATCCCGCACCAAAAGCAAGGCCATCAATAGCAGCTACAAGTGGTTTTTCAGCAACTGTTAAAGATAAAACCCATGGATTCGATTTATTAGAAGTGGTCCCAGTGATACCATGAACGGAGAAAAGGAGATAAATTGCAAAAATACCTTCTATAGTATTGGTCATGGCATCTATGAAATCGACCTTTACCTGCTCCACTGTTAGATTATAAAATTTCAAGATAATGATAGTAAATTAAAAAGAAAATAGCACAAACAGAGTTAAACCCACATAGCTTTTTCTGAATAGCTCCAAGGACACTAATGTCCAATCCTCCACAAAATATCCCTCCCTTGCCTGTCAAGGATTTGAAATAGGGGCAAATTAATTTGAACGAAAAACACCGAATTATTTAGTGGTAACCAAGCTAGGTGAACTGAATAATGCAAACCACACTGTGTATATGCGCATATATGAATATAAGCCTATCCTAAACCAATCATTACCTACAAGAACAATGGCTCTCACATCGTTCCTCCGAAGGGCTTGTTCATAGTTTCCCACCAAGCTATACAGGACTGAAAATATATCATGCGCAACCAGTCAGAAAATAAATTACCATCAAAGACTCCATGAAGAACTTAAGAAGCACATATCTTCAACTATAACGAACTATGGTTGTACTCGATCTAACAAAATTTTGCTTCACTATAGTACTAATTAATGGTTGGTGATCAAGTGTACTTCAGGACTATTGTGCTAATAACATAATTCTGTGATGAGAATGGAACAATTTACTTGTTAATTAGGAGCAGTAGAACCACACACCCAAACTGGCGAAGTACTAAAGTAGTTACAGCTCTCTTCAACAATTCAGACCACTAAAGGTATTGACTACTTTGATGGATTCAGCAAGTAACTTTCGGGCTCAGTCAGACTCTTACAGATGTCATATCTATTTAAAAATTCAGACTTCAGTCAAATCAGGGTTCAGTTAGGATCTGCCACATCATTATTTGTGAGGCTTTTTTTTTGGCAAAAAAAGGAAAGGCTAAGAGTTTAGGAGACCCGGGAGAAGAGAGGGTACCTTGAATTGAGAGGGCATTGACGGGAGGGTTGACGACGGTGATAACGGCGACGCCGTCGTCTCCGACATCCATCTCCGTCCTGCCCTTGCCCATGCTTCCGTTTGTTGCCTTGGGAATGGTTGGAGACTTGGAAGTTCTTGGCGGCCTCTTGCCCTTCTCTTTTCTCTCTTCTTGATGCAGCTGCAGGACTTGTGTGTTGATGCAGCTCCCCAACCGATCGTCACCATGGACCCTGATGGCGAGTTGCTGATTTTGATTTGTAGTTCTGGACATCGGGCAGGACGGCATGGTTAGTTCGAAGTTGGAAGAGAGATCGACTGAGCCATTCAGAAAGGAGCTTGGCGAACTTGGCAGTTGGCGCTTGGCACAACGTCCTGATCATGGATGGCATTCAGGCTTGTCCTGCTGGTACATTGTTTTGGTGCCATAGCCACAACATTGTTTTTATTTTTCTATTCATAGTTTTTTTTGTATGTGTAGGTATGTGTAGCGAATATGGCCTCATATGTCATTTGTTCTAGTTTGATTTTGGTGATTAATGACAACATGATCAATGGGACTAACCATATTGTCTAGCATGTCTTTGTAGACACTTCTAGGTCCCAAGGATGCAAAAATACCGTATGCCAAAATGAGAAGATAGTGTATTTTTCAAGGGTCAAAACCGTGGAAGAAAAAGAAAGAAAAGAGTAGCGTCGGATGAACCGACGGTACACTAGAAGACAGCGTCGGTGTAACGACCGGATGAAGTAGTACACTACGTGAAGACTCGAGTCAACACTATGATCACCGGATCATCCGACGCCCCCATTTCTAGTTGCGCTAGATGAATCAAGAGGCCAAGCCTGCAGAAACCAGTTGCATCGGATGAACCGATGGGTGAGCAGCGGTTCATCCGACGACGTCATATCAGCTAACAGAGAGGTCCGGGAGTGAAGCTCTTCAGCACCGGATGAACCGATGGACATATGGGTTTTAGCAGCGGTTCATCCGACGGCCGCGTATTTGCTAACAGAGAGGTTTTGGCCGCGAACCCATCAGCACCGGATGAACTGACGGCTAGGCAAGATGACCGTCGGTGCAAGCATCGGATGAATATCGTCAGCAGATTTGCAACGGCTAAGTGACGTGGAGGGCACCGGATGAACCGACGCCTATGGAAAAAAGACCATCGGTTCATCCGGCGGTACAGTTTTCTGTAGCCGTTAGCCAACGGCTCTTTGGACGCCTTAGGCTATTTATACCCCCTCCACTCACCCATTTGGAGTTGCTAGATTGTGTGGAAGTGCAGAGGAGTTCAAGACTCATAGAAGATCATATCCAAGCCATCCAAGTGCTAAATTGCTCATCCATAGACTTGCACATGCTTTGTGTGTGCTTAGTGTTAGGTTTAGCTTAAACTAAGTGAGTGCAAGGTGTACCTACCTTGTGAGGTGTTTCTCGAGTGGATCAAGTTGTACGAGGTGTGCCGGAAGCCTTGGAGCCTAGGTGGCTCTCCGGCAAACGTCTTCGACCCTCTGGCTTGGTGTGGAGCGGCTTGAAATGATGTTAGTCCCACAAACAAACCATATGATTAGCTCCCCCTAAATGTGTGCATTTAGTGTTTGAATCACCAACTAAATGTATACACATTGTTTATGACAACGAAAGGGAAGCTAACCCTATAGCTTGCTCATGATGCAAAGAGATATATATGAAAACATGCATCATGAAAGAAACAAGTGTAGCTTTCCTACACACTAATCAAACCATGTAGGTTGCTCATGGGTTAGCACATGACACAAGCAGCCTACCATATGTAAACAACTAGGCATAGCAACAAATGCAACCTAAACAAGGCAATAGAGCTACAATGATACATAAGATGAGTTATAGTTTTCATTATCTCAACCGGGGAGCTTGGGCAACACATGTCTAATCTTGCAAGCTTGGCTTCTCGGAATTGAATCTTCACTTCTTCTTTGTGCCAAGCCTCCCAAGTTCCCGAACTTATGGCCTTCACGTGGCCTTAGGAACCCAAACCATTTGAAACCCCTTCATGTTGGTGATGATTTCCTTAGGCACCCAAATAGGTTGGTTCCAACTCCACTCCTTCATATTCCCGATTCCTTACAGTATGTACTTGATCTTATTTTTTGCTTATCATTTGGATATCGACATCATTCTCCAATGAAAAAAAACCTATTATGTTCATGAACAGATGTGTTTGTAATCTATCTATCTATACTATAAGGAGCGAAAACAATTGAAAATTTTTCTCACCCAAATCGGGTCCACCGTACCCCTCATGTCGGACCCACCCGTCATATGCTTTTTGAAGTGGATAGGGTGGAAGGACTATGGAAGGATCAAAAAATCACAATTTAGAGAGTGTTTCTGCCAAAATCATAATGTTTTTGTCACCACAATGTCCCTACCCACCTCATGTACCCACCGGCTATACGGTGTCCCTAGGCAGGAGTCCCTCGAGGGAACGAGAGAGATCGGCATCGCTTACAGCCACAACGCTCGCAGCCAAAACGAAAAAGGACTGCTACCTCACGTCACCACATGGCCGCATGGGTAACGGACTCAGAGTCCCTCCAAAAAAACAGCAGAAAAAAGTATTTAAGACATTTTCAAAAATATAAATACAAGAATTTTAACAAAAACTTGTGTATCTTTTTTGCAAAATCTGTTGCACAAAAGTTTTTTGAAAAGTTTGGTAAAAAAATTAGCACAAATTTGGGCATAAGTTTTTGGAGTGAAAACATAAGAACAAATTAAAAAAACATTTTGTGCAAAAAAATGGGTACTGCAAAATTTTGAAAGAAAAGGTTTAAAAACCAATGAAAAAGAAAAAACTAAGGGATAAGCTTTTGGAAAACAAACATTTGGGACAAAGATTTTGAGAAATTTTTTTTGAAAATAATATGACAAAAAATCTGGGCAAAATTAGAGTTACTATAGGGGGGAAGCAAAAAAAACCATCAGAGCCACGACCGAGCACTGCTCCCAACGCGAGGCTTCGGCCTAGCTACGCTCGGCGCCGCCGCTAGCTCCTGGCGTGGAGCTCATCGTGGCCCCGACGCGACCGCCTAAATCCGCACGCCGACACTGCTCCCCGTCACCACTCCCAATGCAGCCGCTGAAGGGAGTCGTGCGCCACCGTGCACCACGACCACCATCAACGCTTCCGCTAGCTCTAGGCGTGGAGCTCACCGTGGCCCTGACACGGCCGCCCAGATTCGCACGCCGACACTGCTCCCCGTCGCCACTCCCGACACAGTCGCCGAAGGGCACCCACCACGACCACTGTCTCGGCACTTCCCAGCGCAAGCGCCGCCTCGCCTAGAACTTCATCGGTGGAAGGTCTGCCTGTTGACCGATTGGAGAAAGAGAATGAGAAGGATGAAGAGAGTGAGCGGTCAACGGTGGGAGAGAACAGGCGAGCAGTAGGTCCCACACTCCATGTGCGCTACTGGAAAAAAAATTAACCTTGACATCGGGTGCAAAGGTGAAGCGTAAATTGCTTTTGGGTAGGGTACGTGCTACATAAAACAATGAAAATTGTGTTTCAAAAATATACAATTATGTACTCACTTCTTGCATCATTATTTCTTATGAGTTGTGATTGATACTAAATATTTATTACACGAACCTCTTTTGAGTCAATCCTTCTCACGTGCGTGTCGCACGTGCGTCTATACTAGTATACTATAAGGAGCGAAAACAATTGAAAACTTTTCTCACCCAATTCGGGTCCGCCTTACCCCTCACGTCGGACCCACCCGTCATATGTTTTTTTTTGGAGTGGATAGGGTGGAAGGCCCATGAAAGGACTAAAAATCGCGATTTGAAGAGCGTTTCTGTCAAAAATAAATTGTTTTTCTCACCCACCCGGAGTATACCCGCCTTGTGTACCCGCATGGGCCCACCCCGTATCCCTCCTCCCTCCTGAGCCATCGCGGCCTCCGCCTCGTCCTCCCCGTTGGCGCGGCCTCCGCCTGCGAGGTGGAGCAGCGAGGGCGCTGTGCGCGGATGCAGGTGGCCGGCGAGCGGGGTCAAGGGCAGCCAGCATCAGCGTCAGGCCACGGCGGCGTCCCCAAGGTCGAGCTCAAGCAGGATCTCCCGAGCACGGCCCGCTCCCCCAAGCTGCGGCCTGCGGGCTCCACCGGTAACGAGACAACGTCGAGGCCCGCGCGACGCGCTGGCAGCGTCCTCCCCTGCATGTCACCCCGATGTCGTCGTCGCTTCCGATCCACCCAGCGCCGCTGTCGTCTCCAACAGCCACCTGATGTCGTCGTCACCTCCGATCCTAGGCTGGGATGCCCCACCCGGTGACACAAACCCACCGCCATTGTCTCCTCTGTCGTCGTCTGTCCTAGACCGCGACTGTCGTCGTCTCTAATCCAACCACATCGCCACCGTCATGTCCATTCTCCAGCACCTAGACCAGGGCGGCGACGTCTCCAATCCACCCCAGTGGTATCAGGTTCCATCCTACATAAACAAAATCATGAAATTGAAATGTCAATCACTTTTGCAATCTGGGTGTCAGAAAATTTGGATTCACGAAAAGATGTGTCATAAGAGGAGAGCGAGAAGATGTACATTTTTCATTCTTCCGATAGATTGTTCTGCTTGTGTTATCTTCTCAGAGAATGTTTTGTCAAGTAACATGCTGCCCATTGTCTTCTCTGTTGAGAGAATGATAGTTAGGTAAACAACAGTCCATCGCATAAAGTTGGAAAATCATCCGAACACTTACCATGATGTTTATACTGCTGAAACAATTTCTTCTTCTCAGCTTCAATTTTAGGTCTGCAGATTTCAGGAGCCACTCTCCCTCACCCTGCCGGAAGACAATGGTACTAAAATTTATTTGCAGAGAGCATAAGGTCCCTACCATTTGTTTTTCTAACGCAGACAGTGTGGTGCTTTGATATGTAATATGTAATTAGATAGAACAAAAAGAATTAGCACAATGATAGTAGGTGTGTTACTTGACAACAGGTCAGAATAGGTACTAAAAAATACAGAGATACCATCTTAGGTGCTTCTGAATTGAGTTCATGCATGGTATGAATCATGATGGATAGGTGCTTTGATCTTTTCAACAAAGATCAGGGAGCCCAAAAGCAATTGTCTAATTCAGACTGTCATTGGTAGAAACGTATTCAGAGAAGGCCTATTGATTCAGATAACCTGATATCCTTTTTAATTCAACATCTGGGGAAATTCTTCATTCGCAGTCTGGTTCCTGACTTTTCTATTAATTCCCTGTCCTCATCAATTGTAATGCATAATTTGTCAAATTAGCAGCAATATAATTCCTGAATTTTGAAAATTGAGTCCACAAGTGCTGAATTTATGTTGTTTATAACCTCTGGGATCTCCAGATTCAATGGTAATAACTCTACTTGATGCCTACAGACTGATTTTCAGAGAAGTGAGGAGGTGCAGGTTGGTCAGAAAAAGCCTATGGATGTGGTGTTGCTTCAGTCTAGAACTCTAGATGTTCCAAGGTGTCAAGTGAAGACTCGATACAAGCAAGGAGATGGTCACCCAATCTGGTAGCAGCAATCTCTCCAGTGTTTGTTCTTATCTCCGAGACGATGAGCTATAGCTTTTCCACAAGCGCTTACTGGAAAAGCTCGGTGCGCTGGGTCTGAAGCTGCTTCCTTCGAGCTTTTTGGCCATGCGCTTCAACGGGCCATCGAGGAGCTCAAGCAAGTGGCACAAGCCATTGGGCCTCGAGGGAGATCCCAAGTAACAACAAAGTTGAGAGAGGGGAGCTATGGGCGGTAATAACATCGAGGGTGGAGAGCTAAGGGCAGTGACAACAGCTAGGGTGGGGAAGGTGTAGCAATATGACTTCTTATTTTCTTTGCTTGTTCACAACTTGTCAAATAATATAAGCAGTTTAGGTGGACAACACATAATATGCAAAATAGGCAAAGCAAAACATACGCAAAGTGCATTAGTTTAGTGAAGACTTAAGGGCACTCACAACCCAGACTCTACCTATAGAGTCTATATGTCGAAGACTCTATCACAAGAAACTATAGTCTCCAATGCAGATTTTGTATTATGGAGTCTTCATAATATTTCACTCGGATCTTCTGCTCCTGTTTTATTAAATAAGCGGACACATCGAACATGTGGGCAGCCACACGAGGTCCGCACAGGCCTCGTTTTGTGCGTAGACTTGGAGTCTAACTTAGACTTGGTTTCTATGTTTCCACCTCTCTTTCTTCATTAAATTGTTTGCCACATCAGCAAATTGCCTACATCGCAGTGTATTTAATGACTATGGACTCTACCATAGAGTCTGGGTTGGGAGTGCCCTAAGGGAGGAAGAGCTGCAGACATTATTCAATACAACATATGCAAAGTTCAAAATGAAGTCTTCATGTTCTTCCTACATGTTTGCTAACATATATCACGGGTCACGTCTTTCGCGATCAAGATGAAATGTTGAAGTTTTTGACGTGTCCTTATATGAATCGGTTAATTAATTATCACAAATTGTTAAAGTTTGAATAAATTATGTCCTTGTAGCGGTATTACATATTTTTATTGTTATTTTTTATTACAATTTTCCATGATGCTCTCGTACGTACCTCACAGTATCTCGTATTTGTCGGAATCGTCCTATCCACAATGTGGCTTGGCGTTGCCACCTCCCGTGACGGTCCTAATCACTGTGCGACCATCTTCGTCCTTCGTGTTCTCGAACGGACTCCTCGTGCCCTGATCACTGTGCGGCCGTCCTCATCCTTTGCGTTCTCGAATGGGCTCCTCGTGCCCCCGGTCAGTGACGTCGCCGGGGCTGACAATGACTTGCCGCCACCACCACCTACTCGCTCGCGGACAGGAACGGCATCACTGTCGCATCACTATCATCCGTCAAGAACCACACCGTCCTCACCTGACACCATTTTTACAGCATGTCAATAATATTTTTTACACCACGTGCGTGTCGCACGTGCATTATTACTAGTAATCATACAAAACTATATAATCGGTACCATTCTCTCAACTCCTAGAGTGCCACGTCACCATCCTCTCTCTTCTTTACAACAATCTCCCTATGCACTAAGCAAAGCATTAAACCTTTATTGGAAACACTAGCTTTCATTAGCCCACAACACCTAGCTTTCATTACAAAGCCCACGACATCTAGCTTTACTCTCATTAAAACTCTTTAAGGATGGAGCGGTGCCGCGGCCTGGGAGCGTTTCCCGGGCGTGCACGCGCCGTGCGCCGCACGATCAGCTGGCCCGGCCCGCGTGGACGGCCGTCGCGCGTCCGTCATTGCGCCGCTCTCGCTGAGCGGCGGGGCCCTCATGATGCAGCGGGGTCGCTGGCTGCCTGGGCCGGCGCGTGATGGAGCCTCCCCCGGGTGACCCTTCCCTCTACCTGCCCCGACTGACCTCTTCCTCCACGCACAGCCGTAGTGGCTGGCGCTGTTGGAGGCGACTAATGCGACCGTCTCCATACCGCAGCGCTGCTCCGTGCGGCGAGGCGCGCTGTTGTGGCTTTTAGGTTCCTACTCCGTGCTGCTGCACTAGCCCACTGTCATTTGCTGCCTTCTCTGTTCGTTTCTTGCTCCTGCCGCAGGTTCCCCTCTTCTCTGTTCGTCGGTTCTGGATCTGGCCTGATCCAACGATCTCTATACCGTTGTTCGTTAATGCGGTTCTCTACCTTTCGCTTTCTTACTTCCCTTATTCTTCGTCCGGTTTTCAAATGTTGTTCGCTGTGCCTTTTTTTGTTTGCAGGTGCTTATGGATGTTCGCTAGGATTTCGGCGACACGGCGTTGACTTCTTTCTGCTAGCGTTCGTGTGTGTTCTGACATTGCTCATGCTTTGATTCTCCTCCTCTTAGTTTCCGAGACTGGAGTTGTTGTTAATTTTCATTTGCTCTTTGCAGGTGTGTTATGGGTCTGCAGGAGGAGAGGCTACGACTGCCTACCTCCGGCGCAATGCGGCGTGGAGCCTTGCCTTGCCTCCGTATCCGCGCGGGGCGACCGATGCGACGGCGGCCATCCCCTTCGCTTGCGTCGGCGGCGCTGCGCGACATGGCTTTGTGCCTTTCAGGTGAGCGTTGTGTGCTGCTGCATTTGACCCCCTCCGGCTCCTTGCCATTTGCTCCTCCCGCGTGCTCTAAACCTCACTCTTCTCTGTTGCTTCCCTCGGTTCACCTTCTGAATCGATCCCCTCTCAGAACTATGTGCGTGCCTCTACCCTTCGCTCCTTCTGATCTGCATCCTTGCCCCTTCTTTTGACGGTTTAGAGGTGTTCTTGATGCTCCTTTGTTGTGCGCAGGTTGACATGGATAGTGGCTTTCTAATTGGTTTGATCAGAGATCCTGGTGATATCTTCCGCTTTCATTGCTCGATCATTTCCGTTTCTTTCTGCAGACAATACCATGCAGAAAGAATTTAACCTTCAGCAACAAGCAACAACAACAATGGAGGAGAGAAGGCATCCATTTATTCTTCACAAAAAAGATGGGAATGAGAATGCAGAAGTAGAGCATAACTTATATGTAAGGCACAGATTCATTAGTGCAATCTCTGCAGCTCACTTTAGCCTAGCAGTTACCTCTTGCTAAGATCATGATTTATGGTTTCATGTTTTTTTTGGTTCATCATGCAGATTGACCAAGCAAAGAGCTCAAGCATTCCTGCTGATGCTGCTGGCACTAATGCTGGCACAGACTCCTGAATGCACTCTTCTCTAACTTAATGTGTAATCTGTGGTGTTCTGTTTACTTTCTCAACACATTTTTGATAGGCATCAATTTTCTTAGTATAGGAGGAATACATGCAGTTCATATGGATCTCATGTAAAATTTAGATACAAAGTACAGGATGGGAATTTGATTAGCTGAAACATTTTCCAGATTAGGACTCGGATCAATGGACGTGAAATCATATCTTGACGTTTTAAGGAGTGATCATCCCCTTCACCTTCAGTTAACAGTATGTGCAGGTAGGTCCCTGCATAAGCAAGTACACATCTCTGAGTAGTGGAGGCATGGTGAAATGACATAACTTGTGTAGCTTTTCTTAATGTTCTTTTCAGAAGTAACGTTTGCATGTTGGGGGAGTCATTCCAAGTGCCAAGAGAGCTGCCAACAGTACGAGTAGTTGTGACCTTTTTGTTCACCTAGGTATTTAAACTGCAGCCTCACTCTCTCTGTCGACCTTCCTCTAGAATACCAATTCTTTCCTACTTCATGTGCTTCTTTCCTCTTTCAAAACACTCAAATTTCCTCTTCCATTGCAGAAGTGTCGCTTTGCAGACATCTCTTTCATACCTATTCATAGATTCCAAGCAAATAAAAGAAGGGTATAGGTAGGACTTTCTTCATTTTTTAATCTTCTCAATAGATGCATCTACTTCTGCATTTGTGTATTTTATCTGAATGATGAATTGTGTGTTGATCCAACAGTGAATGGCACCTTTATTTTATTTGTAAACTTTGATTTCCTTTTTCAATTTTCCTTAAATTAATTACACTAGAAGGATAGTTTGCAACCTGACATGATCAGTATGTCTATAAAGAGTTCCAAGGTAAGATTTCTAAGCATCAAATGATAGGAATTCTTTGATATGGCAATTTGATCTCACATGATATGAATTCTTAAATACTTTGGTAGCCTTCTGTATTAGTTCAGGTTCAATGCATTCCTATCTTATTTTTTTAATCTGTATTACCAAGTGTGATATTAGAAGAAATATAGCAAGTGTTGTACTTATCTTAAATCCGTAAAGGTGTACAGAAATCATGACCACTTTGTAAACTCTTTTAAACTCAAATGCACTAGAATGTGTGATAAATACTCCTTTATAACAAGATTTCTTACTATTAAGAGTTAGTCCAATGACGATGCACCTATGTTTTGTTTACAATAAAATGCAGGCATCATGGCTACCAGTGATCAGTTTGTTTATCGCGATACATTTTGGGGAACTATCCAAACCAGTGGCTGTGTTCTTGAACCCATTAGATTTCCATTGGTTACCAGGTGACCAGGTTCATTCTTAGTACATATTGTGCAATGGAAGATATAGGGATAGACATGACTGAACTATACCAACATCTGAAAAGTTCATATGCGCTGCTTGGACTAATGCACCTTCCAGCATACCAAAAAGAATCATGACTGCCCTGTTTACCAAATCGCCTGAAGAGCAAATCATGAATGAAAGTTATCGTTCAGCAGACCTTAGGATCACACAGATGCTAATTAATTATGTAACTGTCGTTCAAACCATGTCTGAAACTATATATGTGCTATGCATTCTGACAAAGATAGATAACTGTTGAAACTTGCTAACTATATATATGCCCATTTTTGGACTAATATGATGGTTTCATGGTTTGTGTAGTAAGTCAGACAGTGGGAGCACATGAACAATGTTGAACCTGCATGGATTGAGAAAACTAGCTCAGCACAGATCCATCCTACAGATCGTCTCATGAAGCTGCAAGATAAAAGGCTACTATCACTACCACCGAAAGTTGTAAATATGTTTTCTTCTGTGGATATATCTTATGGACTGATTTGAGGGTCAATTCTTAAACCATGGCTCCTGAATTTGGGATGTGTGTAATAGTTTTGAACTTGCAGTGCATCTCTAAGGTGCTGGCATGATTTTCTAGAGGGAAAGAGTATGTGTGTGTTTCGAAGTATGTTAAGCACCTTTTTTTTGACAACATGTTAAGCACCTATTGAATGTACTTTCAAACTCAGTGTGTAAGCTGTGGTGTTCTGATTGCTTTTCATTGACATCTTTGATGGACCTTGAACGTGCTATGCCAGTGTTATTTTCTTTTTAGAAATGCAGACACGTGTTGTGGAGCTCTATCATGAGCAAGTAGTTTTCAATTTCCGACGTATTAGACTGCAATCAGAGGGACTGCACCTATGACATACTCCAAATAAGAAAAGGATAAAATCAAACTTCAGAATATATTTGAATAGATTACCAAACCTTGTCAATTGAAAACCACGCCAATGAGCCCCAGTGCTGTGTCGCGTGTTTTATGGCCGGCGTGCAGGGCGCGCCCCAACCGCTAGTCAACACAACAGCTGAACCGTCTCACGAGCCTCCACTAAACTCCCACATCGGTCAATCCAAAGGGTAGCTTCCCTCTTCTTTATTACTCAGCACCGCAGCTCTATTCCTCACAGCCGCACAACAACTCAACGGGCTCCCTCAAACGTCAAACGTCGTTACGGTAGCGCCCGCAATAAGTCATTTCCTTTTCCAGTCTGTTGCCTTTTTTCCAACGTGTTGCGATTGAATCAACAAACGGCAGCATGACAGTGGTCGCGTCACATAATCATCACCGGACGGCAGCTTGAAAGTTCATGTAAGTCTCAATTCTATCACCGTCTCTCATCATTCCATGCATAATTTCATTTTAGTAGTCTTTAATCTTTATGATTAATACAAAAATTTACCTTCATGTCAAAAATGCTTAAAACTTCACAAATGTATCAAATAATTATATAAATATATGCAAACTATTCCGCAGCAACGCGCGGGGTATCACCTAGTAAAAGTTATAAAAACCATAATCATTTTGGATTCTGTCTGGTTCTCCTTCCTTATGGGCTTGTGCTCCGTGAATCCAAAACGGGCCAAGGCCCAAACCAACATGAAACAACTCAGATATTCTGCATTCTGTAGCCCATGAAGGCCCACACGTCAGCCCAATAGCCCACGAGCTCAAAACCCTAGCAGGACCCCCGCGGCTTCCTCTCCCCCACTATAAAGCTCCATCTCTGCGCCGCCGCCACCCTCCTTCCGGCGGACAAGGTAAGCAGCCGCAGCAGGAACCCTAGCGCCGCCGCCGCAGCCGCAGCCATGGTGAGCACCCCTCTCCCCTCCAGTCCTTTACGAAGACTTTCCTCGCCGTTCTTCTGTCACTGATGTCGCGTGGTGTCGTAGGGTATCGACCTCGTCGCCGGTGGGAGGAACAAGAAGTCCAAGCGCACCGAGCCCAAGTCCGACGATGTCTACCTCAAGCTCCTCGTCAAGGTAAATCACCACCCATCTCGTCTAGTCATGTCTTCCCGTGCGAGACGGCGATGTTTGGTGCGGTAGATCTGCCCGTGTTTGCGCTGTTGGTTTCTGAAAAATGCTCTGGGATTTGTTCTCTCGTATTGTCAGCTTATCACTGAAGGACCTGATTGAGGATTAGCTTGTTGGGATGGTGTAGGCATGTTAACCAGAACTTAGGATGGGAGGATTTCAGGGTGTTGTCAGGGAAAATGACTCGTATTTTGTTCATTTCTGTTTGGTAGGTGTGCAATAGGTGATATTTCGTGTTGTAGGAAATGTCCCATTGTTTGTGTATGCAGTATGCTGTGGTTTTGATTTGTCCCTGTATTTTACTTGTGCAGCTGTACCGTTTCTTGGTCAGGAGGACCAAGAGCAGCTTTAACGCTGTCATCCTCAAGAGGCTCTTCATGAGCAAGACCAACCGCCCTCCCATCTCGCTGCGCCGCCTTTCCAAGTTCATGGAAGGAAAGGTATGCAGCTTACAGACCCTTTAACACTTGCTGTTGTTCCAAAATGTTTTGCAACACACAGTTATATATTTTTTTTTTGCAATTTCTTTAGTCTGTTGTTAGGATTATTTTATGTAACTCACTGCTGAAGTATGTCTAATTTGTAAACAATTTATAATTGGTGCACATTTATGTGGTAGCTTGTGTATCAAGACTGAGGATTGTGCTGAAATAGTGTCTTTTATGGTAACAGGAGGAGAAGAACATTGCTGTGATTGTTGGTACAGTCACAGATGACAAGAGGATCCAAGAGATTCCAGCAATGAAGGTTACTGCACTTAGGTTCACCGAGACAGCAAGGGCTAGGATCATCAATGCTGGTGGGGAGTGCCTCACATTCGACCAGCTTGCTCTCCGTGCTCCACTTGGCGAGAACACGGTATGCTTTCTTGAAATGTTTAAGCTTTATTTCAGTGTGAGCATGTTTCTGAAATATTAAATAGTTGGTACATGTTTTGAAGCCTCATGAATGTTGGTGTAAATAACATTGCTAAGACTGATGTTACCCTGATTGTTTATTTAAGCTGTATTATTCTCATTAAGATTTCTGGTGTAAATAACATTGCTAAATTTTTCAACCTTTTTCTTGCTAGTTTCATTTATTGTTAACTCCTAATTTCTGGTTCCCAGTGATGGTATAAATTAACCATGCTAATGCTGATTTTCTTTGACGAGTATGATAATGTGCTGAGGGAACCTTATATCTGCATTATTTTTTCACTCACCTGAAACATTGATGTTCTTTTTTTGGTTCTGCTAATTCAATGTTGAGCAGCAGCATGTTGTCTTGAATGCAATGATGATACTTTCTACCCAGCTCATTATGAAACTACCCTCTGTGGGTTGTCATGATATGTGCTTTTCCTTTGAATCTGAGCTCATTCAAGAATTTTATGTTCAGTTTTTTGTACATTGTTATTTTAGCTGCACTAACTATTTATTATTATGCCTGAGTAAAATAGGCATAACTTGGTCTATCACCTAGCTGTGATGATAAAATTTCTAATCCCAGCTCGATGAGACTTCCCTTTGTGGGTCGTCTGGGATCATAAAAAGATTTTACTATCTGAGCAGGCTTATGGTATTGTTATGTTAGCAATCTTTTTAAATGTGTGATTCATTCTGTCATTTGCTGATTTCAAAACATTGCGTGGTCTTAGTGTTTTTTGCAATGATGATACTCTTTTACCCAGCTCATTATGAGACTTCCCTCTGTGGGTTATCATGATATGTGCTTTTCCATTTGTATCTGAGCTCATTTGACAATTTTTTGAGTCCTTCGGTATTTTGTTTTTTCTTAACAAACTTGTCTTAATCCTAAACCATTAAGTTACCTGACCCAGCTTGGTTATGTTCTGCAGTGATGATAAATATTCTAATCCCAGCTCTATGAGTCTACCCTTTGTGGGTTGTCCGGGATCATAAAGTTTCCTAGTATCTGAGCAAAGCTTTTGCATTCAACATTTAAGCAGTCTTGTATAAAGTGCAATTTATGCAGTCCCTTCGCTGTTGAGATAAATTGCATTCAACCAAAGTGTTCTATAAGTTGACTTGATGATAAGCTGATGTTGTCAATGTTGGCATTCCCCTTCTGTAGGTCCTCCTGAGGGGTCCCAAGAACGCCCGTGAGGCAGTGAGGCACTTTGGCAAGGCCCCTGGTGTGCCACACAGCCACACCAAGCCGTATGTGCGCTCCAAGGGAAGGAAGTTTGAGAAGGCTCGTGGCAGGAGGAACAGCCGTGGTTTCAAGGTTTAAGTTGTTGGCCTTTGCCTGTGCATGTTGCCATCAGCATTGTGCGACAGTTCTGTTTGAGCAATCGACAGTAATTAGTAATCACTTTCAACCAAGAGTAGTAGCACAATTTGTTGTCCTGGTTTGAATTTTGAAGGATTCTTGTGTTATCCGCTTGTTGAGCAAGAAGACAATGTGTTGCACCTCTCATCAGAGCTTGATATTTATCTTCCACGGCCCTTGTACGATGATGGTTGCGTGTTATGTGCTGTGATTGTAAATGGGTCTTACCCTACTCGTGCACAACTGTCTCACCCTACACCAGCTGTGGAAGCTGCTGAAAGTCGTCATTGGACGGCCTGTTTGGAACGGGGTGGTTTGGTGGTATGCTTCATAAATTCATATAAACTTTTAACATACTAGGTCTATGCCTGTGCGTTGCTACGGGCTAAATTTTTTTGATAAAAGCAAATAATTTATTAGCATTGTAAATTTATTTAAAATTTGAAATTGGATTTGGATCCATACCATTAAAAGATCCCAAATTTAAATATATACCATTACAAGTCAATGACATGTGGGGTTCACATGAGTCAATGACATGTGGGGTCAATAATATAAATCTAGAGGAGCAGGCTCTTAAAATGCAAAACAGACATCAATATGAATTTGAGATATGACCCAACATTTATCTTCACAGTGAAAGTTACCAGGGTGTTCCAATGAAGGTCTAAGTTCTAGCATGATGTTTCTAATTTCTACTGTGGATTACCTATGCGGGTTGTGGAGGCGGAGGAGACAAATCTAGGGTGCGCTCGAGTGCTCGAGTGGGGCCGCCGACGAGATCCCCGAGCTCGCGGGACGTGCACCCGTCCAACGGGTAAGCAGCGGGCGGGTGCTCCGGCAAGCTCCGCAGCGGTGGAGAGGTGGTGGCCTCGGCGAGCTCCGCCACCATGGGGCGTGGAGGCAGCCCCCAACGAGCCAGGGGCGACGTCGCTCTCCCACATGACTGGCGGCAAGCCCATGACGACGACGGCGAGTACTCGGGGAGAGCGACGGCGAGCGGCGTTCCTCTGCCCGGAGCTCCCCTCTTCCCTGTGTCGCTGCCCCCCTGAGCCGGGTTGACCGAGGCGTGGGGGTATCGCGAAGGAGGGAAAACTTGGCCCCACCTGTCGGCGTGCGGACCCGCCCGTGGTTCTGCCAGCAAAACGCCGAGGGGGCAGAACCACGGGGTGGCGACGTTGCCCTTACAGTCTTTTTAGGGGTAGAGATATTTTTAGGGGTAGAGATATTTGTCCCACATAAAAAGCTCAATAGTCAAGATGAATATTTTAGGTACAAATGAGAGTCCCGGCTGCTATTTTTTAAACTTTGTCAGCTTGTGAGCTTTGAGACATGAAACGTTGGAAGTAATAAAAAAAATGAAAGGAGCTTCTGGTTTGTTCCACACAGCCGCACGTTCCTTATCCTCTGCGTTGAAAAAATCCTCCGCACCCTGCTTCCGCACAGCTCGCTCAGCTTCCATCGCCGGATTCGCCGCCGCCTCGCTCGCTTATGCTGCTCGCCCCTCGACCTGCAAGTGTTCCTTTCACTTCTTCCTCATCCATCGCTCCTCCATTTTCTTGGCTGGCGGCGGTAGGGTCCACGGTGTCATGGCGGGCGGCGTGCAGATGGCCGACGGGTTGTGGGTGATGGCGTTGATGTGTGGCTGCGGAGGGTGTCTCCACGGACGCCGTCGAGGTTGCGGCCACGTGAGGCGATGCTGAACCACGCGCCGCCCCTTTCCTCCACTCCGCCGGCGAGCCGAGGCTACTCGTCCTCCACTCTGTCGCCGAGCCATACGCCGCTGCCCTACACCTCTTCATGCGGGGCCTACCACCTACACCCCTGCCGCTCTTCTCCCTCTCCTCCGTCCTCCCCCTCCTCCCTGTTCTCTCTCTCGACTCCCTCCGCCGGCGGCAGGGCGGAGAGGAGGCGGCAGACCCGCCCTCTTCCGTGCGGCCCTCCTCCCCGGCGCCGACGAAGCTCGGCTCCTCCGGCGGTGGCACGGCTAGCAGTGGAGCGCGGTGCCTCGAGCTCGTCACCGACGGAGCGCGGACCCGGACGGAGTTTGGCTTGCCAGGCGGCGTCCTCCTCGCTCCCTCACTCCCTCCGCCGGCTTCGAGGACAGACTGGGGGCGGAGCTGCAGAGGAGCAGGCAGCGGCGTCCTCCCTCCCTTGCTGCGCCGGCGCGCTGGATCTCCCTCCTCAGCTCGCGCCATCCCCTTCTCTCTCCTCCTCCCGACCATCCCCTTCTCTCTCTATTCGTGCGCCGACGAAGCTCGGCTCCTCCGGCGGCAGCCCCTGGCACTGGAGGCAGATCTCGCACATGCAGCCGGCCATGTCGGGCCGGACGCGCGGGGCTGTGGCGCGACGGCGGAGCTCTTCCCCCGCTGCCATGGTGAGCCGGATGCTCGGGGTGCCATCTTCCTCTCCTCTCTCTCTCTCCGTTCCCCGGCCTCGCGACGCGCGGAGATCGAGGGAGGCGCACGGACGGCGGTTGGGGGACGGACTCGGGGGCTCGGGGCTTGGGCGGATGAGGGAGGCCCCACCTGTCGGCGCGTGGAGACGCCCGTGGTTCCGCTCGGCAGAACAGGCGGACCACGGGGTGGAGACGTTGCCCTTACAGTCTTTTTAATGGTAGAGATATCATAAAATTCCCGCACCCATTTATCTCTTTCATCGAGAAGACTAAATTAAGAGAGAGAAGCTATCAATGTATAAGGACAAGATAACAAGCTCGGTTTGTTTCTGGAGATAACCAATTCTGTGAATCTACTATTCACAATTTATTAATCCTATTTCGAGAATTTAAGTACAAGCTTCTCTCAGTATATTAAGTGATTTGTCAGACCAATGTTTTCCGGATCATTTCAAGCTCACGACCCATCGTTAAAGCCATTAGCCCATTAGCATTTCACTGTGGTTCACTTGTTTGCCTCGTGTACAAATCAGCTTTTTTTCTGCCTACTACACTCACCCTAAACCGCCAGCAATAATACCCTTATATATGTCACAACTTTGAACTACAACACTGCTCTCCTCACCCTCTCTAGAGTCGAGCCACAATTCGGACTCGCAAAACCACACCTGCAGCTGCGGAAGTGCAGAAGCAGCAGCCTTGGCAAGAGCAAGATACCTCTGCAAAATGGAGGAACGATGTTTACCATACAAGATGCATGGACACCGTGAATGATGATCACAAAATCGGGCTTGCAGCCCGCCTCCTGTTGGATGATGAGGTTGCCTCCGTAGTTTCTTCTCATACCATTGACTGGTAGCAAAGCGGAAGAATTGCCATGTCACTGTTGGCTACTGATGGTGTATCTGGACCTGCAGCTCCTTGTTTTAGCTGGACAGACGGCACAATTCTTCGGAGATTTGCATTTGGTTTATTATCAGATAGACCTAGTTTCACAAAGAATGTTGATGTACAGCCCTTCCCCGCACCTTCACTTTCGAGCCAGATGTTCCCTTGCATAAGAGTGACAAATCTGAAGGCACCAGAAAAGGCAAATATATAAAATATTAGCATTGGTGAGCAAATATTTTCAAGGCTAGAGCATAAAAATACAATATATTGATTTTTTGGTAACAAAAAAATCTTTCCAAGTATACCTTCTGGAAAGGGCCAGCCCCAACCCATTGCCACGACACAATTTGTTTGTAGCATTTTGTGGGTGTGCAAATTTTGTGAAGGCGTGAGGCATATCTTGTGGGCTAATTCCACAGCCGGTGTCTTTTACCTGCAGCATTATATAATATCAGTTGTGCTGTAGAAATTGTACAAAGTAAGAAGAAAATCATCGTTGTGGTATGTTTGATCATTGATTTATCTGCAGACAATAAACCTAGACTTTTGTGGAAAATCTCTGATTATTGTAGGTCTTCCTTTTGAAATAGAACAGTTCATTTAGATGAAAAGCCCACGGAAAGGGGCATTGCGGGAATCTAACTTCCAGTTTCTCCTCAAATATGATAGTTAGATATCATTGCATTAACATACATAGTCCTATAATATAATGTCAAGGACTACCACGAGAGAAGATACTCCAAAACCCCTTCTTTTTAATTCAGGCATGTTGAACAGTAAAAATTAGAATCCATAGTGTAGGTGGCTAATGTATATGCCAGGGAATACAACTAAGATTGAGGTAGCCGGGAAGACAGCAAGTATAGTCCTACAACCACTGCAGTGTTGCACTAGGGGTGTGTTTAGATCCCAAAAAGTTTGCAAAAAACATCCCATCATCTATCACATCACCTCACATCACCTCTCACTATTCATCTGCATTTACACCAATTCTTCCCCAATTCAGCCAATTCATCTGGATCTGAACACACCCTAGATAGCTGGATATGACAAATGGCAGTAGGCATCTACTGGACATTTCTGCAATCTATGGAGCATAACAGGCAATGGAGAAGACACACATTCATAGAAAGATCCATACACTAAGAAGATTTAAGGCATTAAATCATCATTAGTAAATGTTCATCAGCTAACCTGCACAGCCAAGTAAAAGGACCCATCGGAAAGAACTGGATGGAAGTCGGGAGCATATGGGTCCCTCAAAGAATCTGGCCTCGCAACAGAGGCTGTAATTGAAATGTGACCCTCCTTTGTAAACTTAACAGAGTTCCCAGCAACATTTAGTATTATTTGCATCAACCTCTTTTGATCACCAATTGCCCAGGTAGGCAATTCTGGAGCCAAGTGAACCACTACCGATAGCTTTTTGAAGGCTGCTACTGGCTTAATTAAATCAACCACCTACAACATTAATAAGTGAGTTTAACCGACTTTCCATATGCATAACATCATAGTGAGTCGCAAATAATAGGACTGCAGAAAGGGCGCTTACATCCGTAAAGGTGGCATGCAGATTAAAAGGTGCAATTTCCAGCTCAAGACTCCCATCCCCAAGCTTGGAGATATCCAAAACATCATTTGAAAGAGTTTCTAGAAGATCACTGCTTTTTAGTATAGTCTCAATCATCAGGCGCTGTTCTGCAGTAAGTTTTGTTTCTAAGAGGAGGGATGACAAAGAAATTATTGCCCGCATAGGAGTCCGCATTTCATGATTCATGACTGTAAGAAAATCATTCCGAGCACAAATAGCCATCTCTGCCTCTCGACGTGCTGCATCCAGAGCAATATTCTGCTCCATGAGCAGATCACGGGCTCGCATGGACTCTTCCAAAATGGCAGCATGGGACAGTGCAACTGCCACCTAAATGAGCAAATGATGTTATTCAGTTATGATATCTATAATGACAGAAGACATGGCAAACAGTGCAAAATACTTCATACAAAAGCTCATCTATATGCTAAGTGATAGTATATAGGCTGTGCGTCAGCAATACTTGCTTAAAATATGTGAAGTGAAAAAAACAAGGAACTCATTGCTGCAAACAATACAAAAAACAAACAGGATGGCAATTCATTTCTGGACGATTTAGCAAGGTAACTACTAAACCTTATAGGAGACATACTGCATCATCAAAAGGAGTTAATCAACTCTAGAATAACACAGTTTCTGTTGCAGCACTTGGCTGAATATTCCAGAGATATTTCTTTAATAGCAATGGAAAATGTCATTTAAAGGAAGTTAGCAACCGAAGTCCTTCTAAACAATGACCACAAACTGAAAGTGCTGAAAGGCTATAAAAGAGCATCACTCTTCTTAAAAGGCATCTTATTAAGAAAGAAAATAAGTATCTCTCAAGAAAAATTAATTTTGCTCAAAACTAAAATGATTCAATTTGTAGTCGTAATACATACTGGTAAAAAAATGAAAGAGTTTACTGGACATCCATACCAGATACAAATTATGTATACATGAGGGCACAACAAAGATAGAATTGATAATTACCTGGTCAGCAACAACTTCAACGAGCTCCAGTTCATGTGAACGCCATTTTCGTGCACTGTCTGGAGGAAGCATCAAAACCATCACTGCAAAGGCTTTTGCAGATAGCTCAGGCCAATCATTTATTTCGAAATTTGTAAGCTGCAGCAGTGGGACACGGACACCAACAACCTCTGGTGGCACATACCTGCTTGTCTTAGTCTTTATCGAAGCCAGTGGGGAATTATGTGGAATCCTCTCGGCTCGATTACTATTAAAAATTGTAGTGACGATTGGAAGATTGATAGGAACAACTGATCCAAGAGGAGCATTGTTATGGATTGTATGTGAGAGCTGAAGGGTTGTTCCAGAGCGGGATGGCATCCACAAGGCACATTCTGCTAAACCAAGAGTTCTTCCCATCTCAACAAGTGTAGTTCTCAGAATAGTGTGCCTGTCAAGTGTGCTTCTTATCTCGTGTGTGAGCATGTGCACATGTCTTCCCGTCTCCTCTTGAGTTCTTATTATCCCCATCTCCCTATCAAGCTCCTCAGCCTTAGCCTTTAGGAACCTCTCCCTCAATTTCACACTCAATAAATCAGGAATTATATGAACAAGCATCAAAGCAGTTATGCATGACACAACTGCTGTCGCCACTTTTGCCACCGTCAATACCACAGCTATGGTCTTGGTATACGTGGTGAAAGTCCACATGTTTATCAAGTGGGTTGCTCCACAGAGAACGATGAAAGCACCAAACTGTATGAGTACCCATCGGTACGGGAAGAAAGCTGACTTCTGAACAAAGTATATGAGCTCCAAAGGAATTGAGAAGTACGCAAGTGCGATAAAGAAGTCAGATATGTACTGATATTTCATTAGGAGATCATCAGCCTGCCAAAGCGGCTCAATGCAATCGCAACCATCCATCTGCAGTGAGGTAAAACAGCAATCAAGAAGCTTCAGTTCTTGAAATAAGTAACCACAAAAAGCCCACCTGTGAAAACATAGCATCAATACACTCAGATTTACTTGAATATAGTGCCCATGAAACAATGAAAAATTAGGAGTACAACTATCACGATGCAGCATGAATAAGTTCCAAAACGGTGCTTGGGTGCGAAACATACAAAGTTATGTTAGACTACTATAAGGCCAAGCAACGAAAATACAATTAACATCAAATAGATCAGGTGCAAAAGGAGTAAGACCAGTCATCTATGAGAAACAATCTGACACATACACTGATTTTCCTACAAAACACGAAATGCATATGATTTCATGAATCAAAGCATGAGAGTACTTATCTTAATTTGCCAGCACCCATCGGCAACAACTAAAACTCTACCTCACAAAACCATTTCATAAAGAATCACTGCAACTTATCCTAGCATGGACAAATGAACTGTTTACCAAAAAGCTTACCCTGTAATCCCGGAGGAAGACCAGACGGGACTACGCGTTGGAACAGCCCGAGCAGAGCTCGAGCCTCGCAGGCAAGAATCCGCTCCAAGAACAGCGCGGAATGCAAGAAAGGCGGCGGCTTCAGTCCACCAATCGCAAGAAAACCTTCTCCACGAGCGGACCAAAACCAGCGTCGGAATCAAGAGCCGCCGCCGCACCAAGACACCACCCCGGAAGACAAAAAAAAAAAACGCGGGCTTTTGCCGCAAAATCGAGGGAGGACTCCTGGTGTTGACTCGAGCGGCAGTCGCGATTGGGAGGGAGGATGGGAACTCGGGGTTGGATCGGCGTGCAGCAACGGAGGAGGAGGAGGAACAAGAAGATGCGAAAGCGTCGCGGCTCCAAGTGAGCAAAGGGCCAAAAAAAAGGCGTCCTTTTGGCGATGGTTGGATGTGAAAACCCAGACGAGAAACTCCGCCGCTAATTGGAAAGCAAGAGAGTTCTAACTGCGCTCCACCCTTTTGTCCATGACGACCATTTTTTAGATACTAGCTGAGGTAGCAGGCTGAGGTAGCAGACTAGCAGCAGCCAGCAGTGGAGTTCCCATTTTGTGCTTGCATTTCCAGAGAGGAGCAGCCATAATATTTTCCGCTAGATTTATGTCTACTCCTATGTGTCATGCTATTATTGGCAATTATTGTCAGTTTCAAAGTGTTCACATGCCAGCACCACTGTAGATGTACAGTGATACATAGTGCCCCATTAGCTAAGATACTTTGCTTGATATATTTACGCTATGAAAAAAATACATTTGTAGAGTTTTTTGTGTAATTTGAGGAACAATTCCACACTCTTCCAATTCTTCTTTAACTTTTTTGACCTAAGTCAACAAGAAAATCTTACCTATTTTTAATTTTTCATTCGAGACACTTTTAATCAATTTCCATGAGAAGTCTAACCCGAATTTACTGAGTACCCACCGCTAATTTGAAGCAAGAGAGTACTACTCAAGTCAGGTGCTCCAATAACTATAGACTCAGTTTAAATTTTCTCTAATTTTTCAGTGATCCTGACACTACTTGCACGCATTATACTCGGAGAGAAGAACTAGTCACAATTTTAGGCTCTGTTTAGTCCTCAAGATTCTAAAAAATTTACTTATTTTACCAAAATTTTATTTATTTATTCTCTCTGTGCATGCAAATCAATGCAAAAAATTTCACCATTTCACCAAAATTTTAGCCAAATAAACAGGGCTTTATTAGGGATGTCATGAAGACACTAAAACTTTGGGCAACCAGGTCATGTCCAAGACTCCAACCTTACCGGTGAAGAAATCAGCTAGGAATAAAGTAATCAAGGAATAAGTTGTTTTTGTAATGGGTGGATTATGGCGATCCTCGGTGACAGCTACCGGAGGGACTGGATGCAGTGCACCTGCTTAATGTATGGAGGTGAGGAGAGATCTCATCTGAAGGAGACTTTTGGACTTGACCCAGGCAACCAAGCCCTTTTTTGACCATTTGGCCCATGTGTGTGAGTGGTGATGTCTACGCGACGCGGCTGGCCTGGACCCCACCTCTTCTTCTCCCTGTTGGTTGCTGTTCCCGATAATTTAGTTAAGCAATTAATGTGCTCGGCGTCACAGAATGCATGGGCTGTGGATTGGAGCGCACCGCTCTTCTTCACGTGGATTCCGTAGAGAGAAACTTATATATTCGGTATAAGATTTTCTTTGTTGGTGGAAAATATATAGGCATAATTTGGCACGAAAGTTGTAGTAAACTTCTTTTGTACTCCTTCCTTATCTGAAAGAGTGTTGTTAGAAAAGTAAGTTTTGTCTCTAAACACGTTTTTCGAGCGACACTCTTTCAGGGACCGAAGGAATAGGTAGACTATAATATTAGGTAACGAAATTGTCAAATTATTTGCATTCGGAACTGCACAAATACAAAATACCTAACTATTTACTCCATACCAAATTATAGATCGGTTTGATATTTCCATATTCATAGCTTTTATTATTTATCTAGATATACACTACAACGATGACCCCACCCATCTGAAAATACTATTTATTTTGACTTTTCCTACTGGTGAAAGAAGAGTACATTTTAGAGATGATATGCAATACAAATCAATTATGATAATAAAACAGAAGAGTACATTTTAGAGATAATATGCAATACAAATCAATTATGATAACAAAACAGAACAGTATCACCCAAGTAACAATCTTGAATTTTTCGGATTGAAAAAAATATGAGGAACACAAATAACACAATAAATATAAATCTAGACAATATAATCTTTGTTTCCTATATATAATCTATCAAACAGATGACGAGACTCTAATTCAAAACTACATGGCTTATTAAATGTGATATATGACCCCCTATTCTCCACGCGTGTTTCACATAAATTTCTGTACAAACTTCATCAGTTCCCATCGCAATACATAAATTTAAATTTTATATTGTAGGAGTAGTGTTAAAAAAACAAAATTTGATAAACAAAATTGGAATTTATAGCGGTATCGCCCTTGGTCCCTGCTGCCCCCTCTCCACACGTATTGTTGGATGTGCTTATATAATGGAATCAATCAGACTATATATCAAAGTATGCAGGAATTTAATATAGAGAAAACAGTTCATTTTACTCCTCTCACCTATTCATTTTATCCACTTAACCCTCTCAACAAAATTTAGGTTCACTTTACTCCTTTGAACTATCTCATTTGGTCCAATGTACCCTCTAATTAGATTTCTCTTTTTTTATTTCAAAAAAGATATTTCTCTGTGTACAAGTTGAACTTTGAGTTCAAATTTTGTGAGTAGGTACAAAACATGATGTCTTATGTCAAAAAATTATACTAAGAATTTTCATGATTATTTTCAAAGGTTAAGAATATTTAATACAAAATTGATCTTAGATATACAAAACTGTACAAAAATTAGTCATGAAAATTGTTGTTGTATTTTTCTACCATAGAGCATCATGTTATAAGTCAACTGTCAAAATATGAAAGTGAAACTGAATTTTTACATGAAGAAACAAAAAATACAAATATAATTAGGAGGGTTTTTTTTACAACAATATAATTAGGAGGTTGATTGGACCAAATGAAATAGTTTGGGGGAGTAAAATGAGCCTAAATTCTGTATATATATGCGAAATAAGAATACATTCATTCAAGACACGAATCACTTTTATTTGGTCCCAATTTATCGGCCAACTTTTACAACAAGAAATAATACAGCAGAATTTATTTGCTCCAAAAAGGGAAGAATGTTTTTAGTAAGGGTAAAAAAAGAAGAAAGTTGGTGCGAGCTTTTGATAAAGAAAAAAAAAAGCAGAGCTCATTCGCTTGTCCTGCTTCTGGGCTGCGAATCTCGAGCTTGGCCCAAAAATGCCTAAGCTTCAGGCCCATTAGACCAGCCGACCTAGAAGAAGAAGAGAAGCAGGAGAGAACAACGCCAGGCTTCGAGCAGACGAGGAGGACGATGGCCATGGCGAGGCGGAGGCTTCTCGCGCTCGCGTCCCAGCTCCAGAGGAGGGCTCCGGCGACGCAGCCGTGGCGGCGCGCTTCGCCTCGGTTCCTTTCCTCAGCGGCATCCGCCGGCCCCCTCGAACGCCTGAGGACGCCGCCTTTCGCGCGCCCAGCGGCCAGGAATCCCGCCGCCTCGCCATGGGATCGATTCGGAGGTTAGGGCTTGCTCTCGCACACCATCCTCGTTGGTTTAGCGTGAATGCGTTGTTTTTACGACTCGTAGGGTTAGATTGGCGAATTACTTCAGGCTAGGGTGGGGGCTTCTTGATCTGACTATTGTTGTAGTCACATCGCTTGTTGTGCAAAAGATGCCCATTTCATCTGATTGGGGTTAGCAATTAGCAGCTTTAGCACGGCTCTATGATTTTCTTTTCGCGTGTGCGAGCTGTGCGGCAGAGTTGAGCTCTGATGGGCTCAGATTTGTTGGTGATATTGTTCTTGTGATGAAGGCGTGATGGCATTTGCTTGCATACATATTGTTGTGTTGCCGATATCTTGGTCGCTTGTTTTAGGTTGTTCTTGTTTTGGAAAAATGAAAATTGTGCCATGTGCAGGAGGGCAGAAGAGGACCATGTTCATCCAGACACAATCGACCCCGAACCCGCAGTCACTCATGTTCTATCCTGGAAAGCCAGTTATGGAGGTTGGGAGCTCAGATTTTCCTAATGCTCGGACCGCGATGACATCCCCTTTGGCTAAGGCACTGTTTGCGATCGATGGTAAATTGTGCCTCTTTGCCTAGTCACCTTTTGGATTCAAATTTATTTCCACTTGCTCCTTTCCTTATCTTGTAGGTCTACAAAATTTATATTCAATTAGTTATTATTAAACGTTCTATTGCTGATATGTGCCTGCTTATAGGAATAGCTGTTTACTCTTTCATGCTTTGGTACTGATAACAGTGTCCAATGCGTAAACAATAGGGTTTCCCTTCTGTTTGGCCAGTTCATTATTTTCCCTTTCAGTTTGTCTTCTTGTATCATTTGTGTTGATGTTAAGTGCACACCTCCAGCAAAAACCTTGTCAATCCTAGCTGAAAAACAGATGCTAATATATGATATTAAAATACCAGCTTATAGCTTACCATCCTAAGCATTTCCGTTTCTCATAGATTCCATAAAGAAATTTAGTGAAGTGAAGTGATCACTATCCATCTATTTGGTTTCATAAATTATGTAAACAAGAAGACAAAGCTGGGTGACCTGATCACCAAATTTGGTGAAACATAGGAGGATCGTGCCCTAGGTGAAACAAATTTGGTACTCTCCATAAAGCATACAATAAAAACACCCCCAATGCAATAGTTCTAGTTCTAATCATATTTCAAGATTTAGTCAGGAAAATCAAGCTACTGGTTGTTAGTTTCACAAGATAGGGTTCTCTTGCAAGATGACACATTAAGAAAATACTTTAGTGTATAGTTTCTTAGTGAAATGCTAAATTCTTTTGACACGATATTGGAATATCTATGCAGGAGTAACCAGGGTATTCTTCGGATCTGATTTTGTAACTGTAACAAAATCAGAAGAAACTTCTTGGGATTACCTTAAACCTGAGGTTTTTGCTGCGATAATGGATTTTTACTCATCTGGTCAACCAATTTTTCTGGACTCAAATGCTGCAGCTTCTATGGACACAGCAATTCATGAGGTATCTCAATTAGCTTCTGTATACATTCTGTCTTGCAATTTTTCTTGTCTTATTTTTCTGTACTACCCAGAGTGCTCTGACATTTATTATCAGAAGACCCTGCCAACCATGTATTGTATATTGGAAGAGATAATGTCTATTGGCATAATTTTTGGATATTCAAAATTTTAATCATTTTATATGGGAAAAGCTGGTTATCTAGTGCGGCAGCATCCAGCATTTAAAGTGTGAACTGTGAAGTACTATACTAGCTTACTAGGCTGTGTTTGTTTCAGCTTTTGGGTACTTTTGGAATGCTAGCTTTCTATATATCCAAAAGCCAAATGGCTTTGAAAGTGGAAAGCTGGAAAGCCCATGGGAAGAGGCTTCTAGCTTTCCATTTTCGGAGTTTTCCAACTTTCGGATATATGGAAAGCTATCCAGCCAAAATCGCTGTAAGCTGCAAACAAACAAGGCCCTAGGTTTAGGCAAAATATGGTAGGGATGTTCAGTCACGTTCAGTGGTAACAGTATATCAGAAAAACTATGTATGCTTCATGTATGTTTAAAGAGTATAAATTAGGAGTCATATGACCGAAGTTGCTTAACTTCACTTCATTTGGGATCTGTTGGTTAAATCCTGTATGTGTGGTGCTAGTTACCTATAAGTAGGAACAAAATGGAATTACAATTATCATATGACTTGCTTTTAAGTAGTATTGCTATGTTTTGAATGTGTTGATTCAATCCTGTATATGCACCAGTGGTAGAAATAAAATTATTCTGATCAACTCATTTGAAGCTGTGACCTGTAATGACGAGATAAATAGAGATACTGAGACATCTGACTGTGTGCTCTTTATGCAACATGTCTTAGAACCTAATTCTAGTAATCTATAATTGTGCTTTACTGCCACCTAGATAAAAAAAAATGTTTTGAAACCCAGAACCCTCTGATTGTACCATTTTGTTGTCTTGAATTGGGAACATTTCGTAAACTGTCTATGGTATACTGGCTAGCATTTGGTTGCGGTACTGAAGAACCTATACTCTTTCCTCCTAGGATGATTCAGAAATAGTTGCCATGATAAAAGAATTGTTGGAGACTCGCATTCGTCCCGCTGTTCAAGATGATGGTGGTGACATTGAATACCGAGGATTTGATCCGTGAGTCTTTCTCTCGCTCCGCCGCACGCTGTCTGCTGATATTGCATATTCAGGTTCCTTTGTCTCACTAGGATACTTTCCTTTCAGAGAAACAGGGATAGTTAAGCTTAAAATGCAAGGTGCCTGCAGCGGCTGTCCAAGTTCATCCGTCACATTGAAGTCTGGGATAGAAAATATGCTGATGCACTATGTACCTGAGGTAACGTGATGTGATTTATATGTTCCTGCTGACAGTCGTTAATGCTTGTGGCTCATGTAAAAGTTGTTTTCTATTTGATAACTAGATTGCTTGTCATGTGCTAATATTCAGGAAATGAGTTCCTATTGCAATTGTTCCATATGATTTGTTTTTCTTAAAGGGGTAGATTATAGTTTATCCATTTCTCCATTTGTTCTCAGTGGCAGGCCTTAAGATTTCTATTGTGCTAATTTGTCACATTACTTTTGCAGGTGAAAGGAGTAGAGCAAGAGTTTGATGGTGATGAGGAAGCTGACCTGGCTGGACAGATGGAATGAACACTTTCAGTTATAAGGGTCAACGCGTCCCATTCAAATGTTGTAGCAAACTTTGCACGTAAATGTTTGGGGGTGTTTCGACATCCCAAAAGGTTATCCATATGTTTGGTTTCTGAGAGACTTTTGCTATGATTAGTAGTCATTATACCAATCTTAATGAATGGAGGAGGCAGACTACCATAGGTAGCAGAGAGGCAGTAGTCCGAACCAACATCAGTTGCATTAGGGTTCAAATAAAGTGACACTGAATTACTTTTCATTTACCGAATTGCTGTATATATGCTGATCTTGTCTAATCAGTTACGAATATAATTCATGGGTTTGTTTTGCTTATACCTGATTACCTTCCATCTTAGATATTATCTGTCTTCCATGTGATGTATGATTTGTATTGCTTCTGCAGCCGGTCGAATATCACAAATGTATTTTGTAATTTGGGTGCTCTTCTAAGAAGCAAAAACGTTTGCTTTTTACTATCAGAAGTCTGAGTGCCACGTACAAGCACAGAAAACTCAACTGAAATAAAATAAATAGATCACTTTTATTCACTTGACCTTTTATTACACAATGGAGGAGGGTGATGCCTGCTTTTGATCACCCATCCTCAATCAAGGGGCAACAAAGAACATACATAGGAATTAATCAAGGTGGATAAACAAAAATCCATACAATGTGGATGGCGAGAAAAAGGAAAAGGAAGAAACATGAGAATTTGACGTAAAAGGGCCTCTTTGCTAATCACAATTAGGGAGCCTATGAACAACACAAACAAGGACCACCACCTTACCATTCAGGGCAAACATGTCTTCCCCAAAGTCACCTTCGCTTTCGGATCTGAACACGACACTACACATCGAGATCAGAGAGAGATCTACCATTGCACAAGAGGTGGATGAATCCAAAAAAACAATCCCAACCCTTTCAACGTCATCTTCATCCTGAAAGAGGACTTCCCGTAATCCGATAAAAGTTTCATGGTTGGCTTGGAAAACCATTGGGTGGCCTGTGTTGTTTGTTGTGTGTCCTGGTATCAGGTATTTGTATGTACACACTGAGCAGAAGCTTGCCTTTTTGGGTGGTGTTGAGATCCTAGCCGTGTAGCAGAGTGGACCTGGATGAGGAGGACAAGGCCATGAGCAGGATCGCAGCCTCCTCCACTCCCATCAGGACCCTCCGTTTCTTCACCACTTGCAGGCCGCCGCTACTTTTGCTGTCTTTGACGGCTGCGCTTGGCGCCTGGCTGTGATCTTGATGTTGCTGCTGCTGCTGGGGCTGTGGCGGTGGCGGCGGCGGCAGCTGCTGCTGGTGGTTTTGTTGCGGTTTCTTGTTGATGTCGAGACCCAGCTCTTGCCTCCTCTTCTTCCTGTACCGGATCCCACACGCATTGCAGAGCGACTGCAGTCAGATGGAAGAAGATGGTGAGTAGTGTTCATCTCCAAAGTGCAAACCAAGGATAAGATCATTTCATTTCCATAGCATGATGATATCCGCGGTCACTGCTCTAGTTTGCTTGTTTCCTTTCCTGCTGATTGATTGATTGGATAGGAACAGCTCTGATGGAGATAACGGATGGCCCTAAACAATTGGCTGGGATCAATACAAAATTGGGATCAGGAACTAGTAGTAGCAGAGAGAGGGGTATCATAGAAGCTACCTTGGCCCTCCAATATTTTTTTAAGCGTTCACACTTGGGGGATTGGGGGATGGAGGAGGTTAGCACCGTTGCGAGGAACAGCTCACCTAACCACCCAAAACGGAATCAAATTGGCTAGAGATTCCCGAATTCTCATGCAAGGGCGGCTAGGCTCCAATCAGAGATGATGATTGGAACAATCATGACTAGTAGCATCATTCTCCCAAATCCAAATTGGTGAAATTACTACCTAGATCAGTCTCCTACGTGATCATATATTCATCTTACTGTGCGATCTCTATATCGAGAATATGTGGCGCGAGGGGATTGGATTGATCAAGCGATCATCCCCAGCGGTGGCGGTCGTGAGCTCTGACCACACTGTGCCGCAACCGAAAAGGAGCTCCGATCATCTCCGGACAGCGCAGAGAAAGAAGAGAGGATGGACACAGTCGGAAGGGGGAGTAGAGAGCTCACCCTGGGTCCCGTCGGCCCGCCGCGCCACATGGGCGTCGTGGTGGTACGGCACTCGACGCAGCACGGCCTCCCTGCCTCCGCCGCCGGCGCCGCCGCGACCCCGATCACCTGAAAACAAGCAACCATGGAGATGAACCAAAACAACCATGAAAAAAATCCTTCCTTTTTCAATACAACGATACTAGAATCGATCGGGACGAGAGAGAGGGAGGGAGGTACTTTGTGCTCTGAGGAATCCATCATCTCTGATCTCGCCGAGCCGACCTCGTGCTGTGCTGCCCTTATTGCTCTGTTTCTTGGCGAGTACGTGAGGTGTTTGGAGAGAGATGAGGTGGGGGGTGGGGAAAGGAAGGAGAGACGAGCCGAGACGAGTCCAGCGGCAGCGGCACGAGTGTGGAAGGAAGCCACGCCAACAACGTATTAAGAGAGATAGATAGGGCTGCGCGTGGGCCCCGCACGGAGCAGGTGATCACAGGCTCTCTCGTTAGCGCTCATTTCATCATCTCTGATCGCTTCCCCCACCCTACCTTATCCGCTACTACTGTATCTCCATCCCAATTCCTAATCCCCCCAAGTCACCGCTGGTGGTGGAGCAAAGGTTTTTTTTGGCCAAATAGTGTGTGTAAAACCATCTTTGCTAAGAAGATTTGTTCCACTAGATCGCCTCTTGTTTAGTACTCCCTCTGTTCTAAGTTATAAGTCGTGTTGGGATTTTCTACATTTATAGATATACATCTAGGCATAATGTATATCTAAATGCACATCATCATCTATAAATCTAATAAAGTCAAAACGATCTATAATTTGAAACTAAGAGAGTAGAGAAGTGTGCTTCTTTCATTCGACTTTGTGATAAACATGATGTATGGTACTATCTGTAGTAGTAGTTTTTTTAAAAAAAAAAATCCTGCCGGCTTCCCATAAAAGCATACATAGGAAATGTGCTTTTGTTTTTAACTGTTACTTACGCGCATGAGCTAATGCGATGCAAGTTTCGGTGTGATCTGTCCGTGTCATTGTCCCCATCGCTTGAACGGAGCCCCAGCGCAGCCGGCAGGATCACTATATGTGTACGGCACCACGGTACGATTTTACTGTTGCAGCATCTGCCAAATTTCCATATCGCAACATGATTTCCATGTGACAGGTTTCCACGTCACTCAACCCCCGGCCACGTCACCAATAAACCTTGTGAATTTACGGCTTATTATCGTCACAAAAGGGCCAAAAAAAAAAAAAGAGGGTGAGAAAATGATGCGTGTTCCAAATCATTGGTCTGCACATGCTTAAACAACAAGGACAACACGCACATATAGATTATTATAAATCGGACCTGCTTCCCCGTCAACACTCAAGCAAAACGCAAAGAAAGGGATACAAGCAAAGCAAAACACATATAGATTATTATAGAAGACCAGCTCAGGATGGAAGATGTTCAGAGGGCAGCAGCTGCAGAATGCAGGCATGAACAACCAGCATGTTCGAGGAAAGGAGGGGGAGAAAGGCGCCGCCCAACACTCGAGCAGGGATCTCAAGAGAGGGAGAGAACTGGGGGAGGAGGCGGAGCAGGTCCAGCCAGGATGTGTGGATGATGGGTTGCTTTGTGAGACAGGGACAGCTGAAAACAAGGGGGCGGAGTTTTTGAAAAAAAATTAGAGACAAAGAAGAAAAGGGGATAGATTCTTTACACGCAGAAAGGGAGAGGAGAAAGGTGCTAAGTACCATGTCAACTCCAGAGCCCCAGCACTATTTCCAAATGCAAGCAATTTTTTTATTCGTCCATTTTAGTGTCTTCTTGTTTGTAGAGTTTCACCCTACACCTTGCTAGATTTTGTTGAGATTTCTAGATTAGGAGAATTCCTACAATGGACTGATACCATCACACTTTTTTAGCAAGGCAGCATGCTTGACCAACAAAGGTGAAAAGGGCAAAACAAATAATGGAAATCCATCCCCTCCAACCCACCCCCAAAGTTTTGTCCCTTCCTTTATAGGGCATCTACCAAGGCATCCATCCACTGCCTCAGGACCAAAAGGGATTATGCAGTTCAGCAAGTACATCAAGCTTAGTTTTGCATTAGCTGCTGCTCACCAACCTTGAAAAGGGAAAACAAATGCAGCAGCCTGCAACAAAAAGGGAGGAAACAGCAATGGAAAGGTGGGGCAGAAGGGGAGCACACAGCCGTGCCCTGTGTCATATATTGACTCCGCCGGCGCTAAATTCCCTCAATTGGTTTTTTAATTAAAATTTTAACTTGGACTAACCACACGAGATGTAACACCCTTCTAATCGATTGAATAGCCCCTTGCCATAAATGTTCAATTTCATTTCTAGGGTACGTGGAAAGCGTGCCATTCCATTTCTAAGCTCGTTCGACTATGGAGCTCTTTCCTATTTAAGCCATCCAAGAGCCACCATAACTCAAAATACAGAGCACCGGGTAGTTTCGCAGCACAAGCAACAGAACACCTTAATCCACAGCCGCCAACCGTCGGCCGCCCACACATACTTGCCAATCATTGAGATGTGGCTGCCGCCATGATTGGATGGAAGTATAGAGATGCAATCATCCCCTTAACAACAAACACACCAGATAACAGAATCGAACAAAACGTTAATACATACTGCAGAATGGATGCGTAAACCCAAAGTCTATTTGTAATGGCAAAACACCAGCATCATGTATGGACCAAAGCTTTCATTTTATCTCATATTCGTTCATACAAGAATAAAACAGGCTCCACCATAAAACTAGGAACCTCCTCGGTACCTCCATAGATGTCACACAGACATAACTTTTCAGACACATGACAAGGATTCTACTACCCTAGACAGAAATCGAGAAACTTGCAAACAGTGGCTAAAGAAACACAACACCACACGATGAACCTGTTTGGAACCATACAAGAACCAACCTGTGGAACATAGAATAAACCAATGAATAGACTGGACTCTCAAGAGTGCATGGGACTCCCAACCCACTTGACATTCATGTTTTATAAGTTGTGCCAATACTAATGCAACAAGTTATACAGCACAGGAACGCTTTGAGAAAAAACCGACACATTCCCTATCTTTCAAGGTTCTTTCTACCTCAAACAGGTAAAACAATAACTCATTCATGCTATATAGGAGGCAAAACCCGACTCCCGACAACACCTGCGACTCTCCATGCTCCCACCACAGGTGGTGGTGGGTGCCAGAGCCCAAATGATCCAACCGTCTGACCTTGAAGACTGACCACTGACCAAGCTGCACCACTGGCGATGCAGCCCGAGGACCGACCCTGCTGACTGGGACTGACTTTGACGACTCCCTGAGACCAGACCAATGGGACCATACCATGACTTGGACAACACGACTACCCCAACTGTACCTCTTGACTAGCCCCAGACAAGGTACAATGGCAGCAGAGTCGACATTCCAAATGGGCATCTGCATGTACAACATCCCATCAGAAAATTCATCTACATTACCATATCCAACACCAGCCAGCATACTAAAACTGCTCTACATACCTTCAGCCAAAGTTGAATCCACCCGATGGAACCGAGGGCTGGTCCCCGAAGTTGTAGCCATTCTGAGGGTTGTCCCCTGACGGCATTGCATCATCTTCCTCCTCCAACCAGTAGGTCTCGAGCATCTTGACAGCCTTCTCGTATATCTCAGTGTTGTCGTGGCTCTGAAGGTTCTCAATCTTGTCCAGGCCCTCAGCATCATCAATCATTTGTGCGTACACGTTGATATCACCTCCCCCAAGGTTCTTCTCCGCTTCCCCAACCTTCAAGATGTTCTCAAGACCTTCCAAGCAAACTGTCACAATTCTGGGGTCTGGGCAAACCAGCAGATCACAGAGTGGCTTGATGCAACCCTGGGCAACAAGGTACCTATGTTTCACAGAGTTGCCAATGTTATCAGATATCTTCTAGAAATATGAACGCACACATAACACATAATGTGAAAATAAAAAAACAAATGTCTCCATACTTAATCTGGTCGTTGGTACCACCAGAAGTGGCATTTGAAATTGCCCAGGCTGCCTCTTTCTTGATGTCAAATTCAGCAGTTTGCAGAAGATGCACCAGAGGTGCAATTATGTTCGCATCAATCACAGCCTGCAACAGGATGATGGTATGTTAGACCACAAATCAATCAACAAGGTCTATAACAGTTTGCAGAAAATGTTCCACTTGTTAAAAAAACAAATGGAACAGTATTCATAAGGTTCTGGGAGCTGCTTCTCTTTTCCAAGAGCACAGGGTTGTAAAGTTTCAATTTATCAACAGAACTTCCACACATACAAACCTGAATTTGTTCCCTGTTACCAGCTGTGATGTTTGAGATTGTCCAGCATGCTTCTTTCTTGATGCTTTTCTTGTGGTTTGTAGTCAAGAGATTCAAAAGGCATGGAAGCGCTTGGTGATCAATGACACACTGCAGTGAGGAAAAGCATTGGTGATAAATACAGAAACATAAAAAATCTCATGTTTGGTGGAATATTAATAGAGTGAGAAAACCATAGAGATTAATAGCAAAAATGTAATAGACACTGATTTCCTACTTAATAAGATGGATGACTGAGTCATACAAGTAACACTCCCTGACAATGATTTGACTACAAGATATCTTGCAAATAACAATTTTTTAATCAAAATTGTAGATCCAATTGAACAGACTAACATGACTCAGCCAGGCCCAAAAAGACTACTGTCGCACCGTGATTAAAGAAATGTGTGCAATATCTACAACACTACCTTGGACAAAAGAAGCTTTCAAATCCTTGACATAGCTAATCATTAACTAAAACAAGGGCAATATAAAATTCAACCAGGGTAACATGTCTTTTTTCTTCAGATTCACTTAACAACAGCGTGACACAGGTAAAGTAAAGGAAGGGATGTGTTAAAAAGGATATTTGAACTGGCCAATTGATTACCTGAGTCTGCAGATCATCCCCAGTTACAATGTTGCCCACCGTGCGCAGAGCTGGAATGAGTACTGAGGCCGAAGGATGCCTAAATTAAATTAAGAGTTAGGACCCATCAATCTGCCATGATAATTTTTAAAATAAAGAGAAATTGCACTTACATCAGAAGTTCCACAAGGCGAGGGAACACACCAGATTCAATCACAGCCTGGATCTTGTCATTAGTACCATCCGAAAGGTAGGAGAGAGCCCAGCAGGCATCAGTTAGGACCTCCTCATCCTGAGAGTGGATGAGACGCTGCAGTGCTGACAGAGCTGGTTTGACCTACTCAAGCACAAAAAAACAAACCAGAGATCATTCAAACAATCAACTTTGGACAACATAACAAAAACAAAAATCATCCAGGTACAAACCTGATCGAAGTTAGGTTGCGGCTTCCCACGGCAGAAGTTGGATAGAGTCCATGTGGCATTCCTGAGCATTGAGAGTTTAGCATGCTCGTTAAGCTGCTGCAGCAAAGGGAATAGACCACCGTGGCTAAGCACAAGATCACGGCACTTTGGGGAGTCACCAGCAACATTCCCTAGAGCCCATACAGCCTGAAAAAAAGACAAAAACATAAGCACCAACCCTATGTAACTCCCAAAAAAAAAAGACAGTATTCTGCTCTGTTCATGCCTGTTCACGGACATCCTCGCTGTGGGAGTTGAGGAGCTGGACAAAGATGGGCACCGCACCACTCTCAACAACCACCTTGGTGTTCTCTGATGTGCCCGATGCAATGTTGGTAAGCGCCCATGCAGCCTCAAACTGCAGCCAAAAAATACAGCAAGAGTTATATTGCAAACTGCCACTAATGACCAAATAGTATAATAAACATACAAGATCAGTGAAATTGTTCCCAGACCTGGAGTTGCGGATGGTCCTCACGTGTGAGGAACTCAATAAATCGAGGCACTACTCCTGTGCTGATCACCTCCTCAATTGGAGGACTACGCTCTACAGAATTTTAAGAAAACTCAATCAGCAATGGACACTTGCCCAAAAAAGTTACATGCACTCAAGTAGATTCATCATACCAAATCAAAAAGTCTCATAGGATAATCAAAGTTAACTAATAATTATATATAACTAATAAGAATGTACAACAGGATGCATGGATGGAGACATAATTGCCCTGTTAGCCCAGCACAATTGATAAGAACGTCAATTACTTTTGAGAGCATAACTTATTTCTTTTTTCCAAATATCCTATATAGAACATGGTTACATGGTTGCAAAAGCTACATAAAAAAATACAGTCATCATTGAACTGTATATGAATCTGAAATAGGAGCAGCAGCTGACTCTCACCCACAAGCACTAGAACTTGACAAACCCTCGATCTAGTCCTACAACGCAAATAGCCCAAATCTCACCCTAAACTATGGCGCAAAATATCTACTTCAGAAACGCAAGAAAAAGACATAAGATCCGAATCTCACCGATTGAGAGCAGCTTCCTGAACTGCGTGGTGGCTTCCAGTTGCACGTTGGGGTCGTTGGAGAGCACCGCCTGCACCAACGCAGGCAATCCGTCGAGCTGCACACGCAGACAAGGAGAGAGAGAAATCAGATCCGAACCTGTCAGATCGAGACCACCCGGGAACCCAAACCCTAACGAACGGGGGCGGGCGGATCAGATCGGGCTAGATCGAGCGAGAGAGGGGGGCGGCGACGCGACGAACCTTCTGCTGGAGAGCGGATGAGTGGCCCGTCGGCGGGACGGCGCCGGCGAACCCGACGTGGCGCCTCTTCTGGAGGCTCTCCTCGCGCTTGGCCTTGCGGATGTCCACCATCTGGCCCTCGCGGCGGCGGCGGCTCTCCTCCGCGTCCACCGACTGCTTGTAGTTCCCCTTCCGCATCTGCTCCCGCTCGCTCGGCCGGAGAGACATCGCGGCGAAACCCTAGGGGGGAGGCTGCGGCGGCGGCGGGTTGGGGGGAGAGGTCAGGAGGAGCGGGGGGAGTTGTGTGTGTAGGGCGAGTCGCTCGCGCAGGGACGCACGGCACGACCGACTCGATTCGATTTCGAATTGGGGGAACGGGAGGGGGGGAGAGTGGAGGGGGTGGTCGGGGTGGGGGAGGTTTATATTGGACGGAGGAGAGGAGGTTGCAGGGGCAGCGAGGTCCAAAGGCCAGTCCGCCGATGCCGTGGGGCGAACGGGACGGGAGAGGTTTGAGTTGGATTTTGCACACGGTTTCGCACGGGTAATTGGCTAATTGCATTTCTTTTGAGCCAAGTAATTGCTTTCCTATCATATCAGGATTACTCTTTATTTTTTATTTTTTGAACGGAGTATGTATTCTATTTTTTTTTTGAAAGCTGGAATAACTCCCTCGGATGTTAGGATTCTTTTTGAAACGTCACGTCACAAGAAAGGCTATCTTTATTCCAAATTCTTGTTTATTCCATCACACAAAATACATTTTTGCTAAGAAAAGTACAAATACACGTTAATACTTAATACATGGAATCTCTTCATCTTAGAATTAATTTATTATAAGATAAATCTGAACTTCTAACTACCGTAAAATGAGAAGCTAATATAAAAGCTTAATAATTAGTAGATCTTAAGTGTGGAACATATCTTATTTTTCTCTCCTGCTGTGTAATAAGTTTTAGCTAATCGCGTAGTATGAGACCAACCTAAAAGAGCGTAGGGTTAGTAGCCTTACTATGGAGAAGAAATCAAGGGAATATAATCTAGCATGAAGTTCAATATTTGGAGAAGACATAAATTTGAAACAAAAGATAAAAGAAAGTGATAGTGCAAACAAGTTTGCGAATTGGATGGCCCGTTGTAGCAAAGTCGAACATATTGGGACTAGGTCGACAACACGATCTGCTAAGCTGCTTTGAATAACGGCCGATGGCGTCCCTTCAACTATTTTTTTCTAATAAATCTTCCACAAGACCCAACATAAAAATATTCCAAAGATTTTTTTATAGGTGATCAAGGACTGAGTTATCGTCTACAATACATTTAGAAGCTTTCGATCATTGTTCGGACAACCTCGATGAACTAAGGATTTATGGTGTATTGTGCATTTCAAGTCTATTTCTTTACTCACATTGAGTAGATTGAGCGGTTATTTCTTCTTAACACCACATAGTTCTTTTGAGATCTGATCTAGTTCCCTTTATCTTAACTTTATAATAAAATAATTATTTCACAAAACACAGTACAAAACACAAACCGCTCATACAAGCATGCTTATCCCTACGAATACACCAAAAACACATCATATCCCAAGTGTATTGGGGAAGTTGTACAAAGTCACCGCATACGACCCATTAGTGAAAGCATAGTTTTTGTTTTGGTAAAAAAAAATTTAAAAATAGTTAGTTAAAATGAAAAGCACCTCGGAGACTCTTTTTTGTTTTTGTTTTTTTGGAACAGGAGACTCCTTATGTGGTGTGCAAGTTCCACAGTAGGAGACTTAATCAACTACGCCCGCTCAGTGCGCAATTTCTACCTTGTTTTGTTGGGAGATACTGTATACTTGACCTCTGAACCCGCCCTGTTAGTTTTTTAAACTCCTAATAACATATCACGTTCCTCTGACATGAGTTGTTTGAATGGCCAGCCACTTTCTTTATTTCTTTATTCAATCTGAGTAACGGCTACAAACTCCTTCAATAGCCATCTACCACCCATATCAAGGTGACAAATTACATGCAGAATCAAGCTTTCACAATAGTAGGTCGTACCCGTCAGGGTCATTTCAAATTCCTTACCTGCAATTTTGCGATCACACAATAAGGGGTTTGTTTGGATGCAAGGGGTAAATGTTTATCCCAAGATAAATGTTTTACCCTTCCATTTGCCTCTAATAATATTTGCTTCTTGAGGTGTTTGGATTGAGAGGCAATGTGTATGTGGATGTGAGGGGTCCACCATAATTTTGCTCCAATTTGCTATGCGTCACATGTTTGGCACCTTAGAGGTAAATTTACCCTATTTACCTTTTCATACAAACACCCTCAAGATATGGTGGTGGATGGGCTGATGGGGGCATGCGCTTACTAAAAATATCTTTTTGTTTTTACGTTTGTAATGGAAATCGACTACAGAGAGAAATAGATGAAGAACCCAAATGTTATAGTAAGAGCCTGTTCTTTACCTTCAAAAGGAACAGTGAATAATACTATTCACTTATCACATCCATCACATCTTCTCTCACATGAAATACTATTCCATCACTATTCATTTGCAACTTCACTATTCCTTTTCACTCAGCAGAACAGGCCCTAAACGTTATGAATTCTACCAACCAAATCAAGGTGCAAAGTCCCAATAAATGCTGGTAATAAGGAAAATAAACTTGTATAAACACCCTCAAGATATGGTGGTGGATGGGCTGATGGGGGCATGCGCTTACTAAAAATATCTTTTTGTTTTTACGTTTGTAATGGAAATCGACTGCAGAGAGAAATAGATAAAGAACCCAAATGTTATAGTAAACGTTATGAATTCTACCAACCAAATCAAGGTGCAAAGTCCCAATAAATGCTGGTAATAAGGAAAATAAACTTGTATAAAAAAGATCTGAGAACCTCACCTCTTTTGCAGTTTGTTTAAGGACAGAATAAAAGATAGGATAATTAGAGATAGTATAATTTGTCTTTTGCAGTTTATTTGAGGACAGAATAAAAGATGGTATAATAGATAAAGAACCCAAATGTTATAGTAAACGTTATGAATTCTACCAACCAAATCAAGGTGCAAAGTCCCAATAAATGCTGGTAATAAGGAAAATAAACTTGTATAAAAAAGATCTGAGAACCTCACCTCTTTTGCAGTTTGTTTAAGGACAGAATAAAAGATAGGATAATTAGAGATAGTATAATTTGTCTTTTGCAGTTTATTTGAGGACAGAATAAAAGATGGTATAATTTGACAAAAATGTATTGCTCTTGTTGAGAGTTGAACTCAAGACCTCCCGCTTACTAAACGGGTGCTCTAACCAACTGAGCTACAAGAGCTGGGGTATAAAAAATTAGACTTTAAGATACTCATTAGTTATTAATTTGTGTTCTTTTAACTACCAGGCACACAGCACGACTGCGACTGCGAGGAGACCCCAAAAATGGATGCCACCGTCGTCGCCATCGCCGGCGACGGAGACGACTCCGCCCGCCGCCCTCTCATCTGCCCGATCGAAGAGATCCACCCCTACGCCGAACCCCCTTCCCCCCAGCACCCATCTCCGGAGGCCGCGGCGGCGCAGCCCGAGCTGCAGAGGAAGCCGCAGCGGGTGGCCTCGCTGGACGTGTTCCGTGGCTTCACCGTCGCCGTGAGTGGAGATTCCGTCTGGATAAGCCTGCTGTTTCGCTCTACCGCCCTCAGATTTAGGCTTTGACCTTTGCTTGCGTGCGCAGATGATGATACTCGTGGACGACGCGGGCGGGGCGTGGCCGGGCATCAACCACTCGCCGTGGTTCGGGGTGACTGTGGCGGACTTCGTCATGCCCGCCTTCCTCTTCATCATCGGTGTCTCCGCCGCACTCGTTTTCAAGGTAGAATAGTGAACTACGGATAGCTACTAGCTGCTCACTGCTGCAACACTCTGTAGTTAGCAGTTAGCACTGCAAGAATCAAGCGACCGAGCTGTAGAGAATGGTGAATATTTGGGCAAATTATCTTTTGGGTTTGGGGACCGGTTTGTCCATGTGTAGTGTATCCTTAACTGCCGTGGTGCATCGATCCCACCATTTGGGTTTGGGGATTGTTAAGATGTCCAACTCTCACTGAAATGAATGGGAGGTTTCAGAGAGTTTTGATGCTATGTGATTTCCAAGCATGATTAGTACATTAACCTTTGTGAGAAAGTCAAATTTGTTTGTCAACCAGGCCCCATGTAAAGTTTAAGTACCTGCAAAAATTTATCCTAGTGTCAAGGCTACTGGATTCTTCTGTACCTCCTCGGTGCAAACCTGTTGACTTTGGCTACCTTTTTCTTCTTGAAATGGGTAAAGCGTTTCTTTCTCAGCTTCTATGCCAACTATGGAAATATGGTTACTTGTAAAGATTGTGCTGGGATTGTCATGTGTTATCGAAGGAATGCTAACTCAACATGGTTCCTGAGAACAAGTTCATTTGTATTTCATACTTTGGGACTAGTGCCACCCATTTTTTATAGGATAGCATCTCACAATTGTAGATGGTGAACTGCAGAAAATGCCACACAAGACGGCAGCAACTAAGAAGGCTGCGGTTAGGGCTATCAAGCTTTTCATCTTGGGTGTGATTTTGCAAGGTTATTATACTTGCCCCTACTTTGGCAACTAGCCCACATCAGGCCATTTTTGTCATTTATTTTGCGTTGGAGTTTCTCCTTGTTATATGTGTTTTTGTTTTACTTGTAGGAGGATACATCCATGGACGACACAAATTAACTTATGGTGTTGATTTGGATCAAATTCGATGGCTAGGTGTGCTTCAGGTGATATATATGGAGCCTGTATTTTTTTTAATCTAAGTTGGTTTGTTCCATTTCTTTTCTGTTGACATATCTTTGAACCTCTTATTCTTATAGTCTTATTATCCTTCATGTAGAGGATAGCTATTGGATACTTTTTAGCAGCAATTTCAGAGATTTGGCTTGTCAACAATAATTTGGTGGATTCACCTGTATCCTTTGTGAAGAAATACTTCATGGAGTGGTTAGTCAATATGGGTAACATTATAATCCAGAAAAGTTTGTTTATATCCTTTTAAAAAAAATCGCAAATCATTATCCAGCATTTCAGAAGTATATACTTTAAATTCCATCCTAGTTCTCCAGCATGATTATATCCCCTGGTTCGGTAAAGTGAGCTCTGCCTCCACATAAACTTTTCTGTGATGTAGAATAACCTCTTTAGTTGCCTGTTCATTTAGGAATGCTGTATTCTTTAGCCAAGTAATTCCCTTGTTTGTGTAAGTTTTAGAAATTTTGGTCCTTCTGTATGTTCTGTTCATTTAAGATGTTTAGAAAAGATTTATCTGTAGAGCCATAACCTATAAGTACTTTCTAGTTTGGGTATACTCCATATGCGATTAGTTGCGCACATGGCTCAGAATTGTTCTTACAGAAAGGTATGCTAATACCAGTACTGACATTTGTTTATCTTTTGAAGGATCATGGCCTTGATGATTACAGTACTTTATGTTGCCTTGGTATTTGGCCTTTATGTTTCAAACTGGGAATTTAAAGTTAAAATTAGCAATTCATACCTTTCAATCCCAAGCAATTTAGTTGAAGTGAAGACGGTAAGAAATGAATCTCTCATTTGTTCTAATTACTTGTTTGAAATTTTTTGCTGTGAGCTGTATGATGAAAATTATCTCATGTGGTACAGTGTATCCACTTTTGATACTATACTTAATTTGCTGCGCTTTAAGAACATTATGCTTCTCTAATCTCTATATGTGGGTAACATGTTTGAAAGGAGATGAAACCTACTCAAGCTTCTGCAATTCAGCTATTTCTGGTTGATGTACACCTAATATGAATATGCTCCTATTTGTTTTAATTCATTGGCCCTATTTGCTCTGATATTTGCAATGCTAGTTTGTAAGATTGGCGTTATTCAAGATTCAAAGTTTAAGCATTCACCATATTGTTGTTGTTTTTGTGTTGGAAGTTACATTAAAATCGGGTTGTAGGATTAGAAAGCAGAACTAAGAACTTTGGCAGTTACCAACTGAAATACAAATAGTTTCCTGCCACTTATCAACTTATCATGTGGAACCAGAAATTTGAACTCAAGTTGAAATGCAAAAGATCAACTGGTTTTCTAAATGCTGGTTCCAACCAGCATTTCTGGGAGCCACCAGTTGCTTATGTGACATCAAAACCTGGGAGAGAAAAGTGATTATAATTCATCCAGTACTTGCTCCCTTTAATTTCACTGTCAAACTACTAACTGTCGTATCTACCTCGTTGCATTTGTTTTGGGTAATTTCCAGATCCACTGTGGAGTAAGAGGTAGCCTTGGACCACCTTGCAATGCAGTTGGTTTGGTAGATCGAGTTTTGCTCGGTGAAAATCATCTGTACAAGAATCCAATCTACAAAAGGACAAAGGTCATTCAAGAATTGGACTGATGTTCCCTTTTTTTACTCTCCTTCACTCAAACAATCAGTATATTTTAATAGGAAATAAATTTGTTAGTACTATACCTAACCATAAAATTTATTATTTCTTTTGTTTCATCCCATAGGAATGCAGTATCAATTCTCCTGATTATGGACCGCTTCCTCCGAATGCACCAGACTGGTGCCTGGCTCCATTTGATCCAGAGGGTTTGTTAAGGTAGCTATGCCTACCTTTTGTTATTATCTATTGGTCCATAAAATAAAATGTGTGGAGAAAAAAAACTTAAATTCTATTTGAACCAGATTTTGGTCCACTTCCCCAACAAAAATGAGCTTATCACATATTCACATCTCTTGGCTCTTGCAGTCAAATCAGCATATAACACCCCTTTTTTATTTTTTCAGTACACTGATGGCGGCAGTCAGTTGCTTTGTTGGTTTGCACTTTGGTCATGTTTTAATTCATTGCAAGGTATCCCACTTGAAATGCAGTACTTCCTGTACTAAGCTCATCTGTAGGAACCCTTGACTATTGAACACACAAAAATGTAAAAATAAAAAGACACATCTAGGCTAACCTTGGTTCTGCTGCAGAATCATTCGCAGCGAATATTATTCTGGCTGCTAGCTTCGACAGTGTTGACAATCTCTGCGTTTATACTGCTAGTATTAGGTAATTATGCGTTATTCCAGAACCCAGAACGTGTCATGAAGAAGAATTTCATTATTTTAGGTACCCCTTCCATTTCTGAGTCTGACACATGGATATGTTGGCTTTTAGGCATGCCTTTCAGCAAGCCTTTGTATACAGTGAGTTACATGCTACTCACTGCTGGAGTATCTGGATTTCTGTTGCTGCTGCTATACTACATAGTAAGTTTTATATGATTTGAGTTCCACATCTCAGGTTTGTTTGCTACATTGCGAGTGCTCAACCATTTCTAGGTACTGTACTGATGAGGCATAGTAATCTGTTAATACATATTATTTTGTAATCCTTGTTTCCCTGTGACTATTGCTGTATGTAAAAGGATGCATCATATAATCATATATATTGTAACAAACTTGAATTTAATCTTTATGTTCCTGAGAGGATGCAGATGTATGGTGTTAACGAATAACGAGCCTAAGTTTCATGCAGGTTGATGTTATTCATATCAAGAAGCCATTTATTCTATTCCAGTGGATGGGCATGAATGCGCTTATAGTCTATGTTCTGGCTGCTTGTGAGCTGTTCCCTACTCTTATTCAAGGATTCTATTGGCGGTCACCCAAGAACAACCTGGTAAATGTCTTGTGTGTTGCCAAATTTATGCTATGTTATCACATTTACACCAGTTTAATACGCATGCATGCCCAGGATTAGTAGGAGTGATCATCTTGTACTGCAGGCTGTGCCCTTGTTATTTAATTTCAGAAGACCGGACTGTAACAAGAACCTGTTTTCAGGTGGACATTACAGAATCTCTGCTCCAGGCCATCTTCCACTCGAAGCGATGGGGCACCTTGGCGTTTGTCCTCCTGGAGATAGTGTTTTGGTGCTTGACCGCTGGCTTCCTCCACATGAAAGGGGTCTATTTAAAATTGTAGAACCAGACATGGACACACGTACTGTGGTATCCGCCTCCCCGAGTGGCCGAGTACCTGTAAATATCAGCGTAGTTTCTACCGCATCTTGCCCACAATGTTTCATCTGTAAATGTGGTGCGGGTTGGGACCTGGGTGTTGCGGTTGACTGGAGGATTGGCCCCATGAGCTATCTCATCCTCCAATCAGAAAAACTTCTTGCTGGAGGTTGTAAGTAATCCTGCTGTGCAGTTTTTCGTTTACCAAAATTTGTAAGCCACAATTGGATTCAATTTCTGAACTCGCATATGGCTGCCTCGTGTGCCTCCTCCTGCTGCTGCCGCCGCCTGGCACGAGTCGAATTATCGATTTTCCAAACCGAAATTAAAGGTAAAGATCTTTGTAACAATCCGGGTTTTCATGAGGACAATCCGACTCTTTGTACCTTTGTGATAGTCTTTGGATCAGTACCTACCACGTACGTACAGAACTCATTACAGAATAATATCATTTCCATACAACGAAAATCAGAGTACAAATTAAAATATTTACATCCAAATATAACTCGAGATATGATATGATTTTAGTACAAGCCCCTTGGGCTAAACGACAAGTGGAAACTCTACGCAGCGGTAGCTAAGGTTTCAAGTCTTCCTCGATCTTCACCACAGTCATCCTTGAGCGAAGCAACGCAACTCTTCCTTCATGGATTCTTCATAAATATACTTTCGCTCCAAGTCCAAACCTGCACAATCACAAACTATCCCCAAGGAATGGGATAGGTTCACGTCACCAACCGTATGCAAGATTTAAGTAGCCTACTTCTAATGGTAAAAAAAAAGAGTATTCAAGGTATAAGCTCGGTTTTCCTATGCACCAACAGCAAAGCATAAAGAATAAAATCTCCATAAACCACCATCCTATATCTCTCAACCACAATCGAGAACACCTGGTACCCCAGGGACCCGTATGCACATCCTATCTCCATCTAGGGTCGGTGCGAGAACTTCCTCTCCTCGCACCTCAATGATTGCACCTGGATCTGCGAGGTAGAAATAGCAACTCTCCTCTTCCCGAATGCAACCACGGCTCACCACACTCAAACACAACAGGGGGAGGTAGAAATCCCAAAACATGAGAACTAACAATCCACAAGGAATGTCCATGACCGAGGACACGACTATACGTATAGATCTAACTCTGCAGAGTGTGTACACCTGTACCCAGCTCGGGACGGCACCCGGACGGTGTACGGTCGACCGAGCCCACCCTACCGAACGAACACCTAAGAGTTACGATTCCACCCTACATCCGGGTCTCGACGCAGTCCCCCACAGAAGACCACCCCGGAACTGTGAAATAGCCCCTGTGTGGCCACACGGGGACGCACCTCTCGAGGAGCAAAAGGGGCAACGCCCACTCTCCCCGGCACTGATATGCCTATCCTACAACAGGTATGGTATCGCACTTGCCAGGAACGACCCGGCCCTATCCCCACTCTCGGTGAGGTGGTGTGTACCAAAGTCCCGTGAAGCGGTTGGTCCACTCGATTTCAGACCGGGGTGAGCTCTTATCCTCCAAAGTATCATAAAACCCCAACACCTGTGCTCCGAAAACCGTGTGCCTGCCATAGGCACGAAGTAGGGAACACCCGAGAAGACGAACCCCCGCCCCCCCGATCCCAGATCGGGTTGTCTTGAGCTCACCCCCGTCAAGTCACTCAAAAACGCCTTCTCCTGCCGGTTTTTCCCCACACATGCCAATAATTCTATCCACATATCTCATACACATGCATCGCGAAGCTCAACGTATATACACGCATATATAATATAATAATAGTAGACTAATAGGGCAATCAAGGACAGGATAATTAAGATAGGCTATGCAAGGTTAATCATCATCATCATGCGATTAAATAAACCACTAGCAATTCTAAGTAGCAATGCCTAATAGGTATTCAGAGTCGGTCGGGCATGAACCTATGAGCGGGTAGTCGTCGAAGGAGTTGTCGTCGTACTCGAGGTCCTGGCTCAGCTCTCCGGCTCCTGTATCTCCTAGATTCGCATAAACATAAATAAACATGGATTCTAGAAGCAACAACTCCAAATGAAAGGCAAATAAGAACCAAAAGAAGGCAAACACTAAGCTAACACAGAGTTTAAGATTTTAGAAAGTTTCAGAAAAATGTTTGACATATTTTGGAGCCAAAAGGGATTTATTAAGAATTTTCAAAAGTAAAATACATTTCTGAAATTAAAATACGCATCCACAATATAGTTAACTATAGGCTGACTCTAGCTGTCTCTAAGCTAGCTGCTAGTTGGCTGACTCTTGGAGCTGACAGGGCTGCCACCTAGGCGGCTTATAGCCAACTGCAACACACGTGGTAGCTGGCGTGGCTGCTGGTGTGGCGCGGCGCATGGATCCTAGCCCAGATCGGCTGTGGCGCGTACGCGTGCGTGCGGGTGTGTGGCGAAGCTACGGTTGGTCGGGTGCAGGGGATCCCGGGGATCCGGTGCGACACCTTGGTGGTGTGGACATACGTGTGCAACAAAACCCCAGTGGAGGTTCGGGGTAGGCCGGTTGGTGTTCGATGATAAGCTGCAAAGGGACTTCGGGTCGACGAGACTTGGTCGACGACAAGCTTCTACGGCGGCTAGCAAGAGAGGTCAACGACGAGGCTCAGGTGGTCCTAGGGTTTCGCCTAGGGCGGAGAAAGGTGCGAGATTGAGCGGCTCGCGTGCACCGCGGTGAGCTCAGGGATGGAACAGACAGGATGGCGGCGCGTCACAGGCAGGGGATTGACGACGATGCTGGGCCAGGGTTTTTTTTACCGACCGGCCGGACCAAACCGCCGGCCTCCGGTAACGGTTTACCGGAGCGGTTTGAGCGGTTACCGAAAAAACCACACAAATTCAAATTTCCAAACCAAAACCCTCGTTCAACCGGTTTCTGGTGGTTTACCGAATGGTAAGATTGGTAAACCGGACCGGTTTGACCGGTTACCGATCTCTGGGACAAAAAATCGACGCAGTGAAGAATTTATGTGTTTTCAAATTTGAATTAAAAAATTGAAAAATATAATAAAAATTCATAAAAATATTTCAAGGTGCGTAGAATCTAATGATGTCAAAAATTTTCAAATATTAGTGCATTTAGTATTTTTTGCGGGCATTAGAAGTTCAACGAGCCAATTTTTTTTGAACTTTTAGTGCCCGCAAAGTATACTAAACGAACGAATATTTGAAAATTTTTGACACTATAAGATTCGTGGCAACTTGAACTATTTTTAGGATTATTTTGGGATTTTTTTATTTTTTGAATTCAAATTTGAAAATTTGAATTTGAGCAGTTTGCAACCGGCCGGAACCGTAACCGGGCCGGACCGATCCCAGCGGTAACCACGGTAACCGGCCCAGTTACGGTCGGTAATAAAAACCATGTGCTGGACAGCATGACGCGGCTATACCTGATCATGGGTTGGGTCGTGCCGGGTTCGGGTCGGGTCATGTCGGGTTGTCGGGTCGAAATTCATGGCCCGCGCCCGACCCGTCACATGTATGGGTCGGGTCGGGTTTCGGGTATTTAGTTATAATTTTCGGGTTGGGTCGGGTTTTTTCTGAGTTCGGGTGAAAATTTCAGCCCGTGCTCGACCCGTCGCACAGTTGGGTCGGGTTTTTTTCGAGTGGGTCGGGTCGGGTAGCCCATGATCAGGTATAGACGCGGCTGAGGTTCCTGGGTAGCAAAGCGAGGCTTTTGCCTCTCTTGGGCTTAGGTGCGCGCGCGGGCATGAGGTTCACCTCGGCCGCGCCGGTGCGCGGCAGCCTGGTGCCCCAGGTCCGCGCCAGCGGCGGGCTGCGGCTAAACAGCAAGAGCACAGCGTGGCTAGCAGCGCGAGGTGATAAAGGCAACAACACCTGCAGGCGTAAGGCTCGACTCGAAGGTCGGCACACAAGCGACGGCGGTCTACGGCGGCGCGGCGCGGAGCGTCGCAAGCAACACGGGTGAGCCCCGGCTTTTCCCCCACAGCACGAAGGCCGGGTTCCACAGAAGGGAGATGGGCACGGCGCTCACCTGGTGATCCTGGTTGCGGAGGCAAGACGACGGTGAAGAGGTGGATGAGTCGAAGCACGACGGAGCAGGGGAAACAGGGGCACGCGATGCGGTTCTCCTCCGGACCACGGACAGCTCCGTCTTCTGGTCGTCTCCGACGGCGAAGTTGGGCTTCTTCTTCAATCGTTTCATTTCATCCCACAAATCACAACAACCAACCTGAGTACACCTGATCATCATCACCTCTGGAGGTTTCCGAAGTCACTATTGGCGTCTTGTTGTCGAGGGGAACACCGCTTACCACTTAACGCATAACGCCGATAAATTCTGAGAAAATCACCATTGGTGCCTCGTTGTCGAGGAGAACGCCGCTTACCACTTAACGCATAACGCCGGTAAATTCTGAGAAAATCCAAAAAAAATGTGCAAGCATGATGATTTGAACCCTGATAGGTAGCGTCCCACTTGACCATTTTACCATTGGACTACAAGCCAATTCGCAAAATTCAATTATTGATGGATGATGATCCTACAGGAGAACGGATTGCGGGCACTATTGCCTTGGGCCGTAGATGGGCCTGCCCGACAAAATTAGAAGTCCAAATGGACGGCCCACCGCACTTCATGGTGGAGCATTTAAAGCACCACAAGTACAACTACGTTGAGTTGCAGGCAATGTTGGCAATACTGTTTGAGAAGAGTGAATGAGTTTGTAGTCCAATGGTAGGACAGTTGCTTGCACCTTTTCATGAGATTTTCTTAGGATTTACCGGTGTTATGTGTTAAGTGGTAAGCGGTGTTCCCGTCGACAATGAGGCGCCAATAGTGAATTCGGGAATCTTCAGATCTGCCAGTGCTCAGTCCTTCGGAGGTGCTCATAGGGGTAGAGTTTGTGTACATGTGTTCATAGGAGTGAGTGTGTGTGCGTGTTGTGAACATCTGTGTTGTACTGTGTAATTCTAAAAAAATATTGTATGAGAAGATTAGTCCTTTTAAAACGCCATGGACCTCTAGATCAAAGAGGTATGTGTTTATATTCTTGTTTTGTTTTGCTAATTTAACAACAAATTTGAAGTATTGCTTTGAATCCCATTTCAGGATCTGAATGGGCAAGAGGACCTGAAGGCCCAATACCTGAAGCTACAAGTGATGTTGAAAAGACAAGCTATGCTTAACAAAATCTACATAGAGTTGGTGCAGCAAGTAAATCCTCGCAACAGGAAGACGGAGTAGGGAAGCTTCACCATCTCCGAACGAAAGATGTTACTCCCTCCGTCCCAAAATAAACGTAATTTTAGGATTCAAATTTTGTCCTACAAAGAATGCAATTTTGACTAAGCAACTATAAAAGACAAGAGCTCTAAAAGCTTCTCACACCAAAGACAAACCAATACTTAGATCTTTCTCATAAAAGACAAGAGGCATTTTGATCATTTTACATTTAATATTGGTTTACGTGTTCGGTCCTAGAATTGTATTTATTTTGGGATAGAGGGAGTAGTTCCGTTCTCCAAGGGCATTATCCAACATCCAAGACTTTTATGATGCATGTCCCCAATCAAGGGCGTTATCCAAGAGAGAAGGAAACCACCTCTGCCTCTAGTGTTAGAGATCATGTTCCGGATGCTTCACATTCCCATGCCTTATGCATTGCGGCCTACTTCAGCTGTAGTGCACCAGTAGTTTCTCAATTTCATCGATCTCTCATGTGCTAAGGGCGTGTTTAGTTCAGTAGAAATTTTTGAAGTCCTCCTTTGAAGGTTTATTAGGAGTATTAAACGTAAACTAATCACATGGATGGACCAGAAATCACGAGACAAATACATTAAAACTAATTAACCTGTCATTAGAGATTGTTTATTGTAGCACAACGTTGTCTAATCATAATATAATTAAGTTTGTTAGATTCGTCCCAAAAAATTAGAAGGGTTATGAAATGGCTTTTGTCATTAATCCATATGAAGTTGAATATTCTTAATTAGTGTATGAAGTTTAATGTTTGAGAAATTTTCGCGAACTAAATAGGACCTTGCATATGGCGTGTTTTGTCACCCTACCTTAGCTTTTAGGCTTCTAAATACGTAGACTCAGCTATAGCTAGACTAAGAATGTCAAAAACTAGATGAAAGAAGGGGACATGGGAATAATAAGAAGTGTAATAATTCTATATATACGAAGGGTCATTCATGGTGCATGCAAGCCTTTATTCCAAGAAGAAAAGGATATATATATAAGGCCTCATTCGTTTCCACCGGATTGGATTCCGACCGGAATGGATAAATGTAATAAGAAAACTATGATAGCTACTATAAGAGATCTGGATTTATTCCGGGTCAAAAATTAATTTACTCATGATAGGTACACCAAGAGACTCGGAATCAATCCACTAGTCAAGAGGTGTGGAACCAATCCGGCTCTTCGGTCCCTTATTCTACCTATCATGATGAGTAAATTAAATATTGATCCGGAATAAATCCGAGTCTCTATCATGATTTTCTTGATGTATCTATTATTCCGGCCGGATTGAATCCTATGGAAGCGAACAAACCCTAAGGGGAGACATTTCTAGCTGTTGGTGAGTAGTGCTTTGTTCACTCCAACCTGACTTCTCTGTTAAGACATATATGCAATGGTGTACCTTTGTATATAGTGGGCGCCGCTCTTCAAGCCTTCAAGAATAAGCAGAGCATTATTTAGTTTTATGAGAGAGGATGCAACATCTCATATGCTTTTCGATTTGCTGCATTGGATAGTGGGTGGATTGATTTTATTGTGCTTTATGGTTCGTCATCACTGGTAGTAGAGATCATATTTACAGTTATGTGAGTTTGGGCTTCTTCAATATTTCATTTCATCCCACCAATCAAAACAACCAACCTGAGTAACTGATCGATCATCACCTCTTGCGTCATCTCATTCAAGAAAGATGATTACCTGATCTGATCACCGGAAAACTAGTTAAGAGCGATGAATCATGACAAGGGTCTGGATTAGGGCCCTCTAAGCAACGAAATAATTATCTTGAAGATGGAGTCCTCTGACATCATTGACAACGTGAAGGCTAAGATCCAGGACGGGGAAGGATGCAGATCTTTGTTAAGGCTCTCACTGACAAGACTTCCCCACTTCCGAGTACCCTCCGCTTCGCACGAGTACGCTCCGCCTCGCACGAGGACACGTCGTCTCCGAGTACACCCCGCCTCGTCTCCGACTACTCGTTCGCACGAGTAATCTCCGTCTCCGACTAAGGCGGAATCCACACGGAGGAGCCGGAGCATAGGATCGGGGCCCCACATAAACGTGGCGCCGCTCCAACCCTCCAAGCTTCTTCACGACGACACGCGTGACGCCGTTTTGCCACGCCATGCAAAGACCACAGCTGGCGCGACGGGAGGACGACAGAGTCTGACAGGGGCTGTAATGGCGCACAGTGCACCCCCACGACCTCCGACATGCCGTCACATCCAACGCCAGCTGCACGCCACCTCGTCATAACAGGCACTCGATTACCATCTACCAGTTCTTAGGCCCTAACGTGGCAAGCCTAAAACTTACTCAAGAGGGCTGAGTCACCATGTGAGCTACTCGGAGGAGATGCCAAGTGCCCGGGACGAACAGTGGCAACAGCCCACGCGGCGGCTTCCGACGGCACCACAGCTCAGCGCCCTCCCACGCCGCCTGACAGACATCAATGACGGGAAGGACTTCACAACACCATAGCACTGTAGCTTATTTTCGTTTTCCTTCTTTGCCCCTCACCCTTGTGACTATAAAAGGGAGAGGGGTGCAACATACATGAGACTGACCGATCACCAAATTTGTAACCCCTACTACAGACATTCCCGGCATAGGAACACGAGTACTCAGAATTGGACGTAGGGTATTACTCCGCGGAGGCCCGAACCAGTATAAAACCCTTGTGTCTCCCGTGCCAACCATCCGGATCCGACACACGATTCGATACAAATCTACTGCCGGCGGTTGAGAACCCCGACAGTTGGCGCGCCAGGTAGGGGCACATCGTGTGTCTCGCCGAACTTCACCAGCGATCCAGATGGAGGGCCGCGGGGTCTCGCTGACTCCCGGCACGACCGTGCATTTCGGCTCCCTCGGCTTCGTCTTCACCGGGCCAGCGGAGTCTGTCATCGGGAGGACCTTCTCCCGACCCGCGCGTCCCACCGCATCGACGACGGCGGCGGCGCGAGCAGCCTTCGTCCGTGGTTTCACGGATGAATCAATCATGGCTCTGCTAGGGCCTAATCCGACGCAGGAGCGCTTCAGGCTCGCTGCCTTCCACCTCACCGACCTCGCCTTCCAGGCTAGCGGGTCCGAGCCGCTGACCTAGGGGGAATTCATGGAGCGGTACGGCACCCTGTTCCCTCGAGGGCAGCCAGGCCTCCCGGACGACCCGGTGACGGCCTACATGAACGAGCTGAGGGCATCGTACGTCGTCCCAGGCTTCGCGGCCCCACGGTGGGGGTCGCCGACACCCCTCCCGGACTTCACGTGAGAGTGCAACGTCCTGGAGGCCCACACCGCCACCAGCTCGACGGACGGCGAAGAGAATCCTCATCACCGCAACGGGGACGCCTAGTGTCAGGCGCGCCTCGACGAGATCGCCGAGGCTCAGCGCCAGCTTGATGAAGAGCTGGCAAACCTTCACCGAGCGCTCGGCGAGGGGAACGAGCCGCAAGACCCTCCGCGTGACCAGCGGTGGGGGCAGCATCGCGAGCAGGAAGCGGAGCAGCCAGCGCCGCAGGCTCGCGCTCGGGCGCGAGACGTGAACCAGCGCATCAACGAGGATGCCCCCGTCAACGATGACGGCACGCCGCGCTTCAGGCGCGCATCACAGAACCTCGCAGCAGCAGCCATGCTCCTGCGTGGCTGCCCCGAGCCGGCCACGCCCGAGGAGAAGAGGGTTCGCCAATAGCTCAAAACCCTCATCGAGACGGCAGTCGCACAGCAAGCTGAGAGCTCAGCATCACGTGCGCGCGAGGCACGGGGTGCACCATCTGTGCAACGCAAAGATCGATCCCCGTCAAGGCACCGAGCGGCTGGTGAACCGTCAGTCAAGTCGCGACTGGGGGCCAACCGTGACGCACGCGACACGCACGAGGCTCGTCGCCGGGCTGCAGGTGACGACAGCTATGACTACGACTACGGCAGCAACGACGACGGCCGTGATAAGCGCGACGAGCACCGCTCACGCCGGCGTCATAGTCAAAGGCGAGGTGGACGCTACGACAGTGACGAGGACCGTGACCGAAGTTGGTCGCCCGATCCAAAGAGCCCGCGTGCTTTCGGTCGGAAGGTGCAAGACGCCAAGTTCCCCTCGCGTTTCCGAGCTCCGACAGCGATACCAAGATACGACGGAGAGACCAACCCTAGCGTGTGGTTGGAGGACTACAGGCTCGCGTGTCGGGCAGGTGGGGTGACAGATGACCTGTTCATCATCAAGAACCTGCCGCTCCACCTTGCCAACTCTGCACGGACCTGGCTCGAGCACCTACCGCGTGGCAGGATCAACAGCTGGAAGGACCTACGGGAGACGTTCATCGACAACTTCCAGGGCACGTACGCCCGACCTGGCAAGCAGTGGGAGCTGCGCCCCTCCTGCGTAGCAGCCGGGGGAGAGCCTACGCGCTACATCAGGCGGTTCTCTAGGCGCTGCACTGAGCTTCCCACCGTGACGGACAACGACGCCATCTCAGCATTCCAGAACGGCACCACCTGCACCACCCTCATCCACCGGCTAGGGCGGAGGACCCCGAGGACTACTCGGGAGCTTCTGAACATCGCGACCAACCACGCTGACGGGGAGGAGGTGGTAGCAACGACATTAATTCCCCCACCGAACAAGGGGAAGAAAGTCGTGGATGCCGGAGAAGGGCCCTCCTCGCGGTCCAAGAAGAAGAAGGGCGACAAACGTGGCCGTGATGACAACATCGTGGTAGCGGTCGAGCGCAAGGCGACACGTCCCAAGAACAATCAGGGTGGACCCCCGAAGGATCACTTCGAGAGGCTCTTGGAGGCGCCATGCACCCATCACGAGACACTCGTCAAGCATGCACTCAAGGACTGCCATTTGATGAAGAACTACGTCAACGGCACGCTCAAGCTCAAGACGGCGAACGCCCCAAAAAAGGCGGCACCACCCCCCGAGAATGACAACGATGAGGAAGAGGTGGTCTTTCCCTGAGAAGATGGCGCGGTCCACATGATCTTTTGTGGGACACCAGCACGACCGTCGAGGCGCAAGGAGAAGCTGATCCGGCGCGAGGTCTACCACACCGAGCCTGCAGCACCATCGTACCTCAAGTGGTCGGATACCCCGATCACATTCGACTAAGCGGATCACCCCGACCATGTTCCGCAGCTAGGGTGCTACCCCCTTGTGGTGGCCCCACTGATCGGGACGAAGCGGGTCCACAAGGGGCTGATGGATGGAGGGAGCGGGCTCAACATCCTGTACGTGACGACGCTTGACAGCGTGGGCATCTCACGGTCCCGACTGCGACCATCGCCTACTCCTTTACACGGGGTCATCCCCGGGAAAGATGCGCTCCCGTTAGGATAGATCGATCTGCCCGTCACGTTCGGGACGTCGCGGAACTTCCGCACGGAAACCCTCACCTTCGAAGTGGTGGGGTTCTCGGGGACGTATCACACCATCCTCGGGAGGCTGGCTTACGTGAAGTTTATGGCCGTGCCCAACTACACGTATCTCAAGTTGAAGATCCTCGGTCCGAAGGGGGTCATCACAGAGGGGACTACGTTTCAGTACGCATAAGAATGCAATACTGAGTGCTTTCAATTCGCTGAAACACTCATCCGGTCCGAGAGACTCCACGCCGAGCCTCCCTCCGAGGACCAAGATATCCCCGAGTCATCCAAGCGAGTGGCCTGCTCTTTCGAGCCCACCAAGGATGTCAAGGATGTGGCTGTCACCGATGATGGCCGCACACTCCGTATCGGGACGACGCTCGATCCTAAATAGGAAAGCGCGCTCGTCGACTTCCTCAAAGCAAACCTTGACGTGTTTGCGTGGAAACCCTCCGACATGAAGGGGATCCCGAGAGAAGTTGCCGAGCACAAACTCAACATCAAGCCGGGATAGAAACCGGTCAAGCAGCGCCTGCACCACTTCAACGACGACAAGTGCAAGGCCATAGGCGAGGAGATCAAGAAGCTCCTTAGTGCAGGGTTCATTCAAGAAGTGTTCCACCCCGAGTGGCTAGCTAACCCTGTACTTGTAAAGAAGAAGAATAAGAAATGGAGGATGTGTGTTGACTACACGAGCCTTAACAAGGCATGTCCCAAGGATTCGTTTCCTTTACCTCGCATAGATCAGGTAGTCGATTCAACGGCAGGGTGCGAAACCCTCTGTTTTCTCGATGCGTACTCCGGGTACCACCAGATCATGATGTGCATAGCGGACCAACTCGCAACATCCTTCATCACTCCCTTTGGTGCTTATTGTTACAACTCGATGCCGTTCGGACTCAAGAATACGGGCGCTACATTTCAAAGATGCATGCGACGCATTTTCGGCGATCTCATAGGGCGAATAATCGAAGCATACGTCGATGACATCGTGGTCAAGTCAAAGAAGATGGGAGATCTGATCCCTGATCTTACGGAAGTATTTGCGAAGCTGAGAGAACACAGGGTGAAGCTGAATCCCGAGAAATGCGTTTTCGGGGTTCCAAGGGGCATGCTCCTTGGCTTTGTCGTATCTGAACGTGGCATTGAAGCTAATCCCGAGAAGATCTCAGCCATCACCAACATGGGGCCGATCCAGAACCTGAAGGGCGTGCAACGCATCACAGGCTGCCTCGCAGCTCTCAGTCAGTTCATTGCCTGACTTGGGGAGCGTAGCCTGCCACTGTACCGCCTGATGAAAAAATCCGACCACTTCACCTGTACGCCCGAGGCTCAAGAAGCGCTCGACAAACTCAAGAATCTCCTGAAAAGTCCGCCAGTGCTCACGGTGCCAATGCCAGAAGAGCAAATGCTCTTGTACATAGCTGCAACAACGCAGGTCGTGAGCGCTGCTCTGGTCATTGAACGAGAAGAACCCGGGAAGTCACTCAAGGTGCAACGACCTGTCTATTTCATAAGCGAGGTTCTCTCCGACTCAAAGACCCGCTACTCTCAGATTCAGAAGCTTGTATACGCTGTCTTGATCACCAAACGCAAGCTTCGGCATTACTTCGACCAGCACCCCATCACAGTGGTGTCCAAATACCCTCTCGGGGAGGTGATCCAGAATCCTGAGGCCGAAAGGAGGATAGCTAAGTGGGCCCTCGAGCTGATGGGGCAGAACATGACTTATGCCTCGCGCAGTGCCATTAAGTCACAAGTGTTAGCAGATTTCGTCGCTGAGTGGACGGAGATTCAGACTCCACCGGCACCAATCAAGCACGAAACATGGACAATGTACTTCGACGGCTCAGTCATGAAGGAAGGGGCAGGGGCAGGCCTTGTCTTCATCTCGCCTCTGGGCGTGCGTATGGAGTACATGGTCCGACTGCATTTTCCTGCCTCCAACAACGTGGCTAAGTACGAGGTGCTCGTCAACGGCCTTCGGATCGCGGTTGAGCTCAGAATCCGCCGTCTCGAGATCCGTGGGGACTCTGAGCTTGTCGTAGACCAAGTGATGAAGGAGAAGAACTGTGTCGACCTCAAGATGGCAGCCTATTGTCGAACTGTGCGTCAACTAGAAGACAAATTCACGGGAAAGAAGTTCCTTAAGTTCTGCGACGACAACAATATTCACGTGGACTGGACTGCTGTTGTGCACCCGAGGGCCAACGGGCAGGCTGAGAGGGCCAATGGCATGATCCTACAAGGGTTAAAGCCTCGAATCTTCAGACAGCTCGAGAAGTTCAGAGCAAGATGGGTCGCCGAGTTACCGTCCGTTCTCTGGAGCCTGCGCACCACGTCGAGTCGGTCCACCGGTGCAACACCATTCTTCATGGTGCACGGGTCGGAAGCAGTTCTCCCGACGAATATTGACTACGGCAGCCCAAGAGTCCGGGCATACACCGAAGAAGGGAATCAAGTCGCACTCGAAGATGCGATCGACCAACTTGAAGAAGCTCGTGACATGGCGCTCCTACACTCAGCACGGTACCAGCAAGCTTTACGACGCTACCACGAGCGCAACATCCACGGGTGACAGTTCCAAGTCGGAGACCTGGTGCTCCGACGGGTCATGAGCAACAAGGACTGGCACAAGCTTGCACCCCCATGGGAGGGACCGTACATCGTTGATCAGGTGCTTCGACTAGGAACATTCAAGCTCCGGCACGACGACGGCACGATCATCACCAACGCATGGAACATAGAACATCTACGACGTTTTTACCCTTGAGTGACGTTCTTTGTTTCAGCTTATGATCAATGAATAATACCATGTGTTCTTGTTCTCGTTTCATAAGCTTCTCAATATACTTGTGTTGGCATCTTTCGTATGTTTCAACGCTGTCTAAAGGCTGAGTGGCAAGTATCCTTGCGCCCATGCAAAAACACTTACCACTCGGGGGCTACCCGGGGCATGATGCCCCCCTTTCGTTTTTCCGTTTTCAAAACAAAAATCTTCGACAGCTTTGTCGTAACCAATCGCACGAGCTAGCGGTTCTCTTTGGCGGAACACCTTTATCTTGCGAAAGGGAAGGATGTCGACCTGCGAGCGTCTTAATGTTGTTGCTTGTCCAAGCCTCTTAGCGCTTACGCCCCTGCGGCTACGGTGCGAAGACTTGCGAGCGCAGCTTGGACCCGCGGGTCAGCATCCGACTACTTTCAAAAGTACTTAGGTAACTGCTCGGGCTCCGGTTCAAAACGTTTTTACGAAAAACACGCGAAATATCTCCTAAACGTCTCTAAGTACTCAGGGGTTGCGAACGTGTGGCATCACTTTGCAACTCGGGTCGAGCTTTCTGACTCTTACGCCCCCGCGGCTCCAGAGAAAAGTTCGATCGGCCTGAGTGTCTAAGTACTGCTATGTCATTCTACGGCCATTTGCGAGTACTCGGGGAATGCTTCAGGAGGCGACAGTTTCAAAACAAAATAAAAAGCTGTTCAGCACGGCACGCACACAAATTTTGTTTAACTTTTATACAACTTAATGCATCTAATGTGAAGGCCCAGAGCCGTCTTGTGGTGTATCTTTTGGAATCAGCTCCAGGTCCTTCATCGCGGTGACGGCCATGGCTTGGGCAAGGGTGGCGCAATCCTCTTCGATCTAGTCGAGCTCCTCGTTCGTATACCCGGGGGTCCAACCACCGCTCAGCGCTTGAAGGTCCAGCCCCTGGTAGTGCGAGCTGAACATGGAGATTACCTGGTGCACCACCTGCCGGGAGGTCGACAAGTCTCTCTCCTTAATGAAGCCCGGCAGAAGGTTGAGCCGATTGCCGAGCACATGGGGAGGCATTTGCACTGGCCGGACGCCGCTCTCCGTCAAGATCGTGTCAACATGTCGCCTGAGCTTGGTGCGGTCCAGTATGTTCTTTTTGAGCGCCTCCTCCGTCTCATGCTGAGCTTTCCGAGAGTCCTCCAGCTCGGTTTTGACCTCTGGAAACGGAGAACGAGTCAGAGTTGAGTCGTGAGAAGCACAATCAAGAAGAAGCAAGGGGCCGGGGCGAAAGGAACATACTCGACAGTTGATCCGCCAAGTCCTTGGCTATCTCAGACATCTCATAGATCTTGAGTTCGGCGGTGATGACCTCCTGATCCTTTTCCGCAAGCTTGGCAGCCTGAGCAGTGCGAGCTATGCGAATCCCTGTTAAAACCAAAGAGAGAAGCAGCATCAGCAGCAATTAACGCAGGGAAGGAAACATCATGAAAGATTGAAGATGCAAAGATTCTCACCCTGGATCTCCCGCGCCATCTGGTTGTTCTCCTCACGGAGGCGGGTCCCCTCGTCAGTGGCCTCCTACAGCTTAGTGGAGAGGGTGCCGATCTGATTATTCGTCGTCTTCAGGTCCAACTCGGCGTGCACCAGGTCCTGCTGCAGATCCGCCACCTTTTTCTCAAGTGCCTCCTTGTCTTCGGCGGCAATCTGGGATGCGGCCTCGGTGGTAGCAGCGGCGGCAGCTGCATTCCGAGCTATCTCAGCAGCAGTGGCGGCGGCGGTTCGCAACTCCACGGTGGTGGTTTCCGCCTGGGCGAGCTTGGCCTCGAGGGCCGCCTTCTCCGACATGGCGATGTCCGCGGCAGACTGCGCGGCGACTGCATGGTCCTCCGCTAACTTTGCCGCAGCTTCAAGAGCGGTCCTCGCCGACGCCTCACCCACCACCGCTCCTACAGCCGCCAGTTGGGCGGCGGCCAGCTGCATCTCCAGCAGGGTCTTCTTGGCCTGGAGCTCCTCGATGGTGTGCATCTTCTTGGCGCTGCAGCTGGCGAGCACCTGGGTCGAGAAGAGGGTCAACTGCAGCAACAACTCGGAAATCGAAACACAATATCAAAGATTGGGCTCGGCCAACTCACCGACGAGGCCGAGACGACAAGCTCGTTGATCGCCTGCTCCGCCTACCGTAGACCCCACACGAAGCGGTGGCGTGCCGTGGCTTCTTCATCCTCGCCGTCATGCGACTCGGCGTCATGGGCTCCGGCCCATGTGGCGCGCCCGAGGCCCAGGCCATGTCTACTTCCCTCAAGGGCTGAGAAGGGACGGGCTCCTGAGCTCTCGCCATCCTCTCGGACGGTGGATGGAGAAGCGCGGCCCGTCGCGTCCTCGAGGGAAGCAGGCGTCTGCGTGTCGGGAAGAGGCGAGTCCGTGATCTCGACCACTTCCGCGACGACAGCGACGGGCTGGCGTGGCGGCTCTAACGACGCGATGGAGTCCGGCGCCACTTCTTCCATCTGGGACCTGGACGCCTCAGGGCTCGCCGCGACCCCCTCGGCCGCCACGTCCTCATCGACTGCCACGACGACCTCTGAGGTGGGCGACGCAGACACCTCAGCTGGTAGCTCCTATGACGCCAGCAAGCGCTGTTCCAGCTCGGCAGCATAAGCGGACACGTCACCACCTGGGAGGTTTGGCCCACCCATGTCGGTGGCCTCCGGAAGCTGCGAGGGTGACAAGGGGGCTGCCACCTCCACAGTCTCGCCGTCGCCGGCGCCCGACGCTAGGGGCTGGCCGGCCTCAGGAGCCGCTTGAACGATAGCGCCCTGATCAATGCCAGACGCCGCTGGGGGCTCGGATCACTCGGGGGCTGCTTGCCCCCCGACCACGCCTACTTCCCCCGACGACAGTGGGGGCGCTGCCACATCACGAGTCACTGGCGCCGCCGCTGCCGGCTCGGGGGTTGACTCTGGCATGGACGGAGAAGTTGAAGAGCGTGGAGCGGATGAGGGAGTACGCGTGCTCAGGGCAGCGCGCTTCCGCGGCGCGAGACTGAGCGCACCGACATTGGAACGACTAACAGGAAAGGGGCGAATCAACGAGACGAACGAAAGTTGAAGAACAAGATAATGAGGTAGCATGAGACGACACTTACAAGGAGGAAGTGATGCAGGCCCACTTGACAGGCCTGGAGGTGGCGCCCGACGACTCGGGGGCTGGCCTCTTGCCCCCCAGTTGGACGGAGGGCGGGTTCCGTCTGTCACCCTGGGCAAGGGGGACCTGCACGGCTGGGGTGCCGCCGCCACAGATGATTAACAGTTGAAGGCACCGCGAGGGAGCATCCGCACTCACCCCGTGCGACGCGGTCGGAGCAGGCGCTGGCAACGTCGCTCTCGCCTTAGGGGGCGACCGTCTCCTTGGGGAGTGCGACCCCCGTCGTGATGAGTCACCGGAGGGACGGCGAGCGGACGAGTTACGATCCGCCAAATGCCTGGGCGAATCATCTCGCCGCGGGCAGCTCCTCCTCTTCCTCTGCTGCTCTTGGCCACCGGGACTCAACTGGGAGCGAGTCACTCTCCGGTCCTTTTGGTCCGGGCGTGGAGGCGGGTGCGAGCTGGAACTTGTTCCCTGCTCTTGGGCAGCGGGCTCCGGTCACTGCCTCGAGCTAGACCCCACGGCCTACCACTGGGGAGGGGGCGACGGAGATGACAACGCGTTCCAGTCGACGCCGGCGTCACCGCCATCACCGGACCACAGCGGCGATGATGAGGGATCCTCGTCTGAGGAAACAGCGGGCTCCTTCATCTTCCTACGCTTGGCGCGGCTGTCGTTTCGCTCACGCTTCGCGATCTCCTTGTCCTTGTGCTGGGCCTTCCAGGCGGCCCTCCTCCTGTCCGCGGCAGCCTAGGCACGATTCGGTACCACATCCTCAGGAAGAGGCGGCTTCGCGGGGAGAGGGTTCGCGGGCCTCAACTAAAAACAAGGGAGAGGACGAGAATCAATACAAGGACTGCGAAATAGTTGGAGTATTAGACGGAGGAAAGAACGACTTACAAGATTTTTGGTCCCCTCGTGGGGGAGCATGGGTAGAAGTCGGGACGGCGGCCACGAGTAGCTGGCCTTCCCAATTGCCTGCCCCACGCGACGCTGGATCTCATCCAGCGAAGGGAGCCGGGGCGCGGACACGGTCCCGACGAAGGGAGCTCGGTCCGGTGACATCTGGCAGATGCGCAGGCGACGCCGCTGGAGCGGGATGACCCCCAGCGCGTGATACTGGCCGATGACAGCGGCCAGATCGACCTCGGCGTTGCGCAGCTTGGCCAGCACCACAAAGCAATCCCTGAGCAACCTCTCCACTTCCGCCTCCGGGGGCCCATAGCTCCAGTTCGCCGACGCCTCGGCGATTGAGGAGCCGGTATACTTCGGCAGCGGATACTCGGGGCAGTCCTTGAGATAGAACCACCCCTTGTGCCAGCCGCTGTTGGAGCTTGTCAGCGTACCGGAGATGTACTCCTCGTCCCTCTTCATCTTCATCCGAAGATTGGCACATCCAAGGGTGCCCGGGATCGACTTGTCCTTCAGGCACACGAACTTGAAGAAGTACCGGAAGAGGTGCTAGTGGGTGCCCACTCCCAAGTACCCCTCACACAGCGCCTCGAACGCGGCCATCTGTTGGATGCTGTTGGGGTTGAGGTGGTGGAGTTGCAGCCGATACTCCGAGAGGACGGCACCGATGAACCGGCCGGCTGGAATCGTAAAACCCCGCTCGTGGAATGTCACGAACGAGACGACATAGCCCTCCGGCGGGTGTGGCACCGACTCGTTACCCGGAACCTTCCACTCCTCGGCGGCAGTGAGGACCGGCAGCTGTCCGGCGGTGATGAGCCGCTGGAGGATCGAGCGAGAGACATTGGAGCGCGTCTAGTTCGACATAGCGCCTGTCGAGCTCGAGGACGAGAGGAAGGTCGAAGAAGCAGTGGCGGCGGCGCAAGGGCTAGGAGCGGATGAGCGAGCGGCACTGGCAAAAGCAAGGAATCGGGGAAAAAAGTACGAAGCTCAGCCGGTGCATGGTTTATAAGGGGCAAACGTGGCCGCCGACATTTAATGTCGGCCCCACCACGCCGTAAAACCGCCCGCTTGGTGGGCGCGTCCCCCGAGGCGACAGAGGCACGCCCGCGTGACGGTTTGATATCAGGTGGGCTCGCAGGTCTGAATTAGCCATGCGCATTCCCCTCCAACCATCACCGTCGTCACATCAGCCACGACCAAAGGAGTGGACACAACTACCGATGCAGCCACAACCGCCATGACCGGAGATTTCGAAGCAACAACAACATTTCAAAATTCAAAACCCCATAAATGAGTCTACAACTCCTTCATGGGCTCAGGGGCTACATCCGGCGGATGCGCTCGTGCGCACCCACCAACTAAATCAAGGAACAACAACTACAACATTTCCCCGATGCAGAGCCTGCGAGCGAGTCCTTGACTCCCACCACAGGCTCGGGGGCTACTGACGAGGGCCTGGATTAGGGCCCCCTAAGCAACGAGATAATTACCTTCAAGATGGAGTCCTCTAACACCATTGACAACGTGAAGGCTAAGATCCAGGATGGGGAGGGATGCAGATCTTTGTCAAGGCCCTCACTGACAAGACTTCCCCACTTCCGAGTACCCTCCGCTTCGCACGAGTACGTTCTGCCTCGCACGAGGACGCGTCGTCTCCGAGTACACCCCGCCTCGCCTCCGGCTACTCGTTCGCACGAATAATCTCCATCTCTGACTAAGGCGGTATCCACAGCGTAGGATCGGGGCCCCACACAAACGTGGCGCCGCTCCAACCCTCCAAGCTTCTTCACGACGACACGCGTGACGCCATTTTTCCACGCCATGCAAAGACCACAGTTGGCACGATGGGAGGACGGCAGGGTCTGACAGGGGCTGTAATGGCGCACAGTGCACCCCCACGACCTCCGACATGCCGTCACATCCAACGCCAGCTGCACGCCACCCCGTCATAACAGGCACTCGATTACCATCTACCAGTTCTTAGGCCCTAACGTGCCAAGCCTAAAACATACTCAAGAGGGCTGAGTCACCATGTGAGCTACTTGGAGGAGGTGCCAAGTGCCCAGGATGAACAGTGGCAACAGCCCACGCGGTGGCTTCTGACGACACCACAGCTCAGCGCCCTCCCACGCCACCTGACGGACATCAATGACGGGAAGGACTTCACAACGCCATAGCACTGTAGCTTATTTTTGTTTTCCTTCTTTGCCCCTCACCCTTGAGACTATAAAAGGGGGAGGGGTGCAACATACATGAGACTGACCGATCACCAAGTTTGTAACCCCTACTACAGACATTCCCGACATAGGAACACAGTACTCGGAACTGGACGTAGGGTATTACTCTTCGGAGGCCCGAACCAGTATAAAACCCTTGTGTCTCCCGTGCTAACCATCCGGATTCGACACACGATTCGATACAAATCTACACCGGCGGTTGAGAACCCTGACAAATCAGCAATAGCAGAATGTATGTGATACATAACATAAAATTCGATTATTGATGGATGATGATCCTACAAGAGATTGTTGCCGCTATTGCCTTGGGCCGATGATGGGCCTGCCTGACCAAATCAGAAGCCCAAATTGGCGGCCCAACACATTGCTGCTTCGCAGCCCATGAAGAAAGGCAAGCAGATCTTAGACATAACCATGTCAAATCCTGAACTTTTTTCAAGATCGATCAAGCAAGATCGAGCTGCGTGGCAGTGGCGGCGGTGTTTAGCTAGCTTGTAGGAGAACAACATGTCGCTTAGGGCCTTGACGAGCTCCCTCGCCGCTAGGAGCTTCTCATCCTCACGCGAGGGGGGGGGGGGGAGGACGCTCAGCGGCGGCGGGGAGATCAGGAGGAGGAAGACGAACTCTCCACACCAATTCAGTTAGGAACTTAGGATTGACTATCCCTCTCTGACATCCCACATATTCATGGACTCATATGTTCCTCTGAAATAGAAATGAATCCTGGACATAGTGATGCTGAGAGATCTCTCCTCCTTAAAAGGTATACACAACCTTCAAATTAAACCAAGCAATGCAAGCAGTTGATTGGTGATCAGTGACCTCGTAATAAGTATGGCTGATTTTAGGATACAGTGCTGTAGCGGTGGCTACCTTGTCTGCATTTGCTGGGATTTGGTATTTCTGAAAAGACGCATACCATCAGGCAGGTAAACTGCCTTCAGATTTCAGATTTATGGCTACTATAATCCTGTTGCGTATCGCCTAGCTAGCCACGAACAAGGAACAACCAATCATCTGTTCAATCTTGTAGCAAGCAGGGTGACTGACATGGACTCTATGAAGGAGCATCGTGCCACAAAGGCCACGGTGGCGGAGGTGATAGAGAAGAAAGCCGTCCAGGTGGTTACTGACAGCAAAGCCATGAACCAGGGGGGCATGAAGGAGGTAGTCAACAACAATGGCGACGAGTTTTCATTGGGAAAGTACCTTGACGAGATGACCGAGCTAGCTGCTACGCAGGGAGGCCATGACGCAGGAGGATATGGAAGACGAGGCAGGCATGAAGGCACGATTCGAGGACTGGATGAAGGAGTATGGCCGGAGGTACAAGAACCAAGACGAGAAGTCTCAAAGGTATGAGTTGTTCAAGGCTTTTCCGAATATGGTGGACAAGGCTACTGCAGAGAGTGGTAGCTGTAACACCCTAAAATTGCATCACATGAAATTAATATAGGCAACACAATTTGTAGATTTAATTAGCTAAAGTTTAATTAAAGTTTATCAAATAAAATGAACTTAAGAATAATTAAACATTCTTTTAATAAAATTTACTAGAAAAGTGCATGTGCATCATCTTTTGCCTTGCATGGTATTTATGTTTGATTGTGTGAAGTTTAAAAAGTTTCAAAATAATTTGAAAGTTTGAAAAGGTTTGAAAAGATTTTAAAGTTTGAAAAAGATTTGAAAGAAAGGATTTGAAAAAAAAAGAAAAGAAAACCCCCAAACCATCCCCCTCTCCCCTTTCGGCCCAAGCGGCCCATCTATCTCCGCGGCCCAGCCTAGCTCCCGGCCCAGCTTCTCCCCGCGGCCAGCTCTGCTCTATCCCTCCCTTCTCTCGCTGCCCGGCCGGCCCCACACGTCAGGCCTTTCCCTCTCCTCTCGCCCGAGCCTCCCTGCATCGCCGCCGCAACCACCACCGCCTGCTCCAGCACCCTCCCGCCTCCCCTTCTATTCAAGCGCGACATTAAGGCGCTGTTAAGCCCCGCAAAACTCTCTGCCATCACTTCTCCCTCTTCCGTTTCTTCTCCATCACGCCGCCAATAATTCCCCACCGAGCCGCCGGCCATTGATGGCACTCTCGCCGTCCGGCTCCTCCCCTTCCCCTCTCTGGGCTATAAAGCCTTCTCTCGAGCCCCGAGGTGCTCTTTCTTGCAATCATCGAGCTCCCGCACCACCCAAACCTCTCGCACGCGCCGCCGCTAGTAGCTCCTCTGTCACCGCGCCATTGCCGGCCGCTGAGCCCCTCGCTGTCGGTGGAGTACCCTTGGCTCTCTCTCCCTTCTTCTCCATAACGTGTGAAGCTCACCGAGCTCTCTCTCTCTGTCCCAGGATCCCGCCTTCATCGCCGGACCGAGCCGCGCCCCTGCTTCCTCCCGGAGCACCGTCTGAAGCTCGTCGCCGTCGATCTCCCTCGCCGACGCTTCCTCTCCGCTCGTGTCCTCGCCCGGCTCTTCTCTGCGTGGTGAGCAACCCATCCCCTCCCTTGTTTTCTTGCGCTCCGAGCCGATGCACCGGCGCCCGCACGCCGACGATGGCCGCGCCGCCCCCTTTCGGTGTGTGCCGTCAAGGTCACCGAAGCTGCCCCCCTAAGCCTCTGGTTAGGTCCGCTTTTCTCCCAGCTACACGTAGAGCCCATCCGCACTCAAAACCGTGCCCCGTAGCTCGATCTAGGGCTGCGTCGGCGAGCCTGCCGCCGCACGCTGCCGTGCGCCACCGGAGCGCCGTTGTACCCGCCGCCGCTCCTCGCTTATCGTCGACGTGAGCCGTTTGATCCACGATGGATGGCTCAGATCCACCGGCCCGCGCGAGTCAAACTTGACCCTAACGGTCAGCGCCGGTCGTCTTTCTAAAGAGCCCCTTTGTTTTAACAGATTCGCAAGCCGGTCCTTCCACCATCAAATATCCTTACATCCAGGTCCTTTCTTTTATATTCTAGCCCCTATCCTTTCTGTATAATAACACCCGAGGTCCGTTTTAACTCCTTTTCAATATAGACCTTCCGTTTATATATATAATTATGTTTTGAGTCCCTGGTTTCTTACAAATAAGCCCCTGAGAGCCTAGTTTTCTTACAGAAAAGCCCCTGCATCTTGTTTTAATCGTATCTTTCACGTTTTAACTCCGTTTTTCGCGTATAAGGTATCAAAATAATCGTCTTAGCGCGTAGAATCTTTTTATCAGTGTGTTATTAATTTATAGCAATGATTGGTGTACTGTTTTATTTATTTATTGTATGCTTTATGTTTGTGCGTAGATCTCATGCCTGTTTCAACTGAGCAACCTCTCGGAGAAGATTAGGAGGAACCTTTCTTTGAGGAAGAAGACTCTCAGTTTGTAGAGGAAGGCAAGTGGACTTCCCCCTCTGCATTTTCCTCTTTGTCCTAAATAACTGCATATTAATTAATATTTACTTTTAATTGTTGCTATGCATAAATTAATGGGAAAATCACCTTTTTAAGGACATGACTAGAATTTTACCCTATTACCTTGAACAACCCTTTTTAAATAATGTTTTGGGTAGAAATGCATAGTTGCTTAACTTGGGATGGTTGAAATAAATATTTATAAAATGTTGATCATGGAAACTTTGGTGAATTTTGATAGAATGCAAGATCATATAAGTTAATTGGAACATGGAGAACCACCCAAGAAAACAGTGCAACCACAGTGGCATATGGCTCTGCCCGTAGCCAATTAATTAGGCATGTGAATTATCTGACAGCCTTTCCCGAAAGGGGCACAGGGGGCCGGAGTTGAAGGGGTATAGCCCGGTTCTTTTGGGGTAGTAGCCTTTGCTAAGGTGCTGACCACTAGGGAGGGTTATGGTCCACTCCGCTGCTGTAACTGTCGTGGGTTGTTGGTCTTTTGCATTGCCTTTGTAAAGGCTTCGTAGTGGACCCCTAGCCACTCATCTCGAAAGTGTTTAAGGGTCTAGCTAACCCGGGAAACATGGGGAACACGAGCTGTGGGTAAAGTGTACGACCTCTGCAGAGTGAAAACGGATCGATCAACCGTGCTCACGGTTAAGAGCGGCTTGGACCCTCACATGATAAGTGAACTTGAAGATGGAATTAAATCATGGTTTCATATGGTTTTGGGATAATGTTTCAAATGCTTAATTGTTGGGTTGGTATAAACTTACACTTAGTAAATAGGCTTGCTAATAAAATTTGACCAACTTAAAATGCTAACTGCTGCAAAACCTTAGCCTACTGTTGACAGCCTTGCATACTTTCCCCCACTTGCTGAGCTCCAACCATAAGTGTGCTCACCCTTGCTTACCGCTATTTAGAGGAGAACAACGGTGAGGAGTACTTCAGTGACTTCGAGGAGTTCTGAGGCATGCGATCCCCCAGTCATGTGCCTGTAGAAGCTGAAGACGAAGTTGTTCGTCTAGCTACCGTTTGTTCGCTTTTAAGGACCTTCGAGTCCACCGTCTGAGTGTAATAAAAAGATAATGTAATGGTTTAACTCTTGTACGTTTTGATTACTATTTATGGATATTTCACTTATGACGTCTATCATATGTGTGTAAATTGATCCTGGCGCACATATGAGATGCATTTGGTTTCTCTTCGGAAATCAGGTGTGACAGTAGCGCTGTGTTCGTCACAAACCATACCGCTGACTGGACGGAGGAAGAGTGCCAGTGTTTGTATGATGATGAGGTGGACTGGGATGAGTACCTCAATCACATCAAGGCTTTAATTACTACGAAGAGGGGCCTTGGACAAGAAAGAGGTGTCTGGTAAAGATGGCCAACAAAGAAGTTTCTGGTAATTAAGAAAGGTTGTCAATAAGTTATTGGTAAGAAGGGCATACATCAAAGGGGTGACTGCTATTGAGGTCTTGCACAGAAATCAGAAACATACTTTGCTCGAAAGCCAGATCTTTCTTTTTTTCTGACAATGAGATCCTGTTATCCCAGTGATTATGTTTTTGAATCAGGGAATTAGACTTTAAATTTCCAATCAATGATCAATTTCTCAATTGGTCATTTTGAAAGCAGTTAGGTACTAATTTGATCTTGATCTCATTACCGTTCTTGCTATGATAACGCAACTAGTAGCTGCATCATCGTTGCTCCACTGAACTGATCATTCCTGGTTGGTTATAGCAGGACCAGGAATACCCTTTTCTTCAGTTTAGATAATGTCATGGGAAACTATTTTGTGGATATCTTTGGAAATGAGATGCTCAACATCTGGTTCCTTTAATTTCTGTAAGGTTGATGACAATATTATTTTAGATTTGTTGGAATTTGTGGTGGCCCTAATACCCACTAAGCTAGGACACCAACTCACAAGAACAAAACTTTATTACTACACAACAATATTACACAAAGGTGTATAACACACTCTCTCTCTTTAGTGGCTAGCCTAGCACTCACCCTATGCTCCACCCATCTACCATGCTCATGGGTTAGATGGCATGGCAAGAGAGGGGTTCTATTTATAGGCCAAGGGGGATCATGAGATTGAGACAAGTGTCCCCCTTTCTAGAGAGTTCCTAGATAAATATCTAGGTTCTACATTATTCTAATTTCTTTATGAACAACATCTAGTGCCTTCACGAAAAATATCATGGATCTTGAGTTGTGGGGAAGGTTCTAGAAGTTTGTATTGCTCTCTTTCAACATAGACGATATATAAATATGTTCAATTTGTTTGAAGTTTTGTACTTGATGGTATGTCAACTGGTTGTTGCTAGGATGTGAAGTGTCGACCGGACATCCCTGGGCCCACCTTCCAGATAGGCCATGCCCGGGAGATAGTCCTGATAACCTGGACTACACGACTAGTGGGCCACGGTGCAAGACTACCGTGGGCCACAAGACAAGACAAGATGAACAAGGACTTGTACTAGATTAGGATAGCTTTTCACTAACCGATATAGGCTACTCCTAGTCGTACTCGACTAGTACTCTTGTACTCAAACTGACTCGTAACCCTACCTCCCGTGCAATATAAGGCGAGGCAAGGACCCCCTCAGAACATATGCAATCAATCAAGAGCCACGCAACATACTAGTCGTAGGGTATTACGTATACTACGGCCCAAACCTGTCTAATTGTGTGCCCTGTGTCTCACCATCGTGTTCCTGATCTCGGCGAGCCCCACCGCACAATTTACTACCACGGGTACCCCTTGGTAGGCTCGGTGTCTAAAACACTGACAGCTGGCGTGCCAGGTAGGGGATCTCGTCGTTGATCCGCTGGCGAACTCGATGGCTCCAGTCATCATCAAGCCAATCGTCGCTTTCCAACAAGGCGACACCTTCATCTTCGGCTCCTGGGTCTGCGTTGCTGATGGTGCTGGATCATTTCCGCGTTTCCTGATGTCGACCCCAGAGTTGGAGTCCAAGTCCTCGACGCTTACGCAAGCTTCGATGGAAGATCTCGTCGAGATTTCACTTTCTGACCCTGTCAGAGAGCTCGAGTCAGAGTCTGAGTACAACTCGACTTTGCCTTCAATTCGGTCTGAGCCGCTTGCCTTGTCTACTCAGCTCGCGCTCGGCTTGGATTGCCTCCCACCACCACCCCTCTTCGGACACCGCCACGTCAGCGCTGCTTACCAAGTCGCGTTGGCCATCCTCATGCACCCTGGGATGAAGACCGTGCTCGAGTACTCCTCAGATGCGGAAGTCAACCTTGACTACTTCGACTCGGATTCGTCTGAGTTTGAGTTCGACTACGGCTCGGATTCTACTAAAGTACAACAACAGTCAGGCCCTGCTCAAGGACTGGTGATCACATCGATGCCTGAGGGTAGATTCGTCTACCGGCCTGAGCATGTGCCTGCTGATCTCGCCTCGGACGATCAAGAGCGCTTTGTCACCTGCCTCGACAACCTGCCTTTTCAAGAAGGCACCAAGCTTGTTGACTACGACACTGAAACTGAGCTCATTGAAAGTACGGGTACTTACTCGCCTTACTAAGAAGTTTTCATCATCGACGCTTCTACTCTGCAGGGGCACTGCGCCAATTACCGCTTCCCGGATGACATCTCTGACGATGAACTCTCAGCCAATGCACCTCCCAACAAAACTGCGGAGGCCAAGACTACACGTCACCAGAGGAACACTGATCGTGCAACCCTCCGTCGTGAACTCGCAGAAGCTCTGCCTACTCGCAACCTACAAGAGGCTCTGGATGCGGTCACTACTCGCTAGTATCATACTCTGGAGGAAGCTATCAACGCGATCAACTTGCTTGGTCATGCTATGGCTCGTGACCGGGCGACTGTAGAAGTCGCAAAGCTGGCTGAACTAGCCTACACTATGCTACGTCAAGGAACCAGCACACCCAGTCACCATGGCACCAGTGGGGGTGCCCATCATGGTACTCAAACTCCCAATCGCACCCGTCCGGAAGCTAGCAACAGAGGCAATGGCGGCAATGGCAGCGTCAACAGCAAGTCAGTGACTCTCGCTATAATGCTCGCACGACAATCAATGCTAATCGCGCGGAGCGTGAGAAGCAAAAGGACGCTAATTCTGATTCCTTTCCTGCTTTCTCTACTCGCCTCCAAGCTCTTTTCCTTCTGGAGAAATTCAAGTCCTATGGTATCTCCAAGTATGATGGCAAGCAAGATCCAAGGCAGTGGTTGCACTGCTATGCTCTGTCTATCTCCAATACTAGGGGCAATGATGATACCAAGTGCATCTACTTCCCTTTCTGTCTGAAGCAAGATCCACTCACATGGTTCGAATCTCTCAAGAGAGGTTCCATTGACAACTGGGGACAACTCAAGCAATGCTTCACCAGTAATTTTGCTGGCTCTTTGGGCCGTTATGGTACTCGTATGGACCTCGCGCTGATCAAGCAAAAACAAGGTGAATCTCTTCGCGAGTGTTGACGGCTGTTAAGTACCATATTTATAGCTGTCAACTCCTGCATTTTGACATGAGAAATATACATCCACAGTAGAATAGGGGCTTATACTGACAAATTCCACAAGTGGCAATGTATATTTGAATGCAGGCAATTAGCACCAGAAATTGAGCAAAAGCACACCTTATCCATCCTCCTCATCAATCCAAGCTTCTCCACCTCAGCCAATGAGGGGCTGCCATGCAGAGTGTCATGGATTGGTGATGTCATCAATCCAAGGGAGGAAGTCTCGGCGAATCAGAAGTCACCACGCGTGTATCACATGGATCCCATGGCCCACCAGAGCGCCTAAACTGCCTCAAAACCACGTGGACACCTGGAACCACCATAAGGACCCATCTGACAGCCACCACGTGAAAGCACAAAACGAGGTGGGCCACCAGGGGGTCGGCTAAACCCTTGGTTCGGTCGAACCGACCTTGCGTCGGTTCATATCAGCCTTCCACGTGGTGTTCCCTGGTTGGCTCCTGACTTCATTCCCGGGGTGTTTGGGGTGCTTCCACACTAGTGCACAGGCCTATAAATAGAAGTAAAGGGGGTAGAGAAAGGGACACACACTTCTTTCTCCTTCTTCTCACTTTTGCCTTTTGGCTTCTCTCATTAGGAGAGTAGAGCTCTATGCATAGGATTAGTGCTGGCTTGCTAGTGCTTTAGAGATTAGAAGGAAGGTGGGGTGGTGTCTTGGGGTTGTGCCATGGTGTTTGGCACATTTCCTCAAGAATGATCCTCTACGGATGCTTCTGTTCTTCATTTAGAATAAAGTGAGTATTTCGACATTCTCAGTTAGACTAAAGTGGCATTCATACTTTGTTCTAGTGTTCTTCGTTCGTTCATCATTGAGAGGCTCGTGTTCTTCACGAACACGCTTCCTCGATCTAGTTGACGAGCGAGTTTCTCATACTTTCGTGTTTGTTCATAAGTTAGAGGCTCGTGTTCTTCATGAACACGACCCTTGATCTTCTGTTATAATCACCTAAGTTTGTATCCTGTTTGTATGCCTGCTAGTTTAATCAGAGTTAGTGGATGCTTCTTTATCCTAATCTAGACCAAGTTCATCCGTGATCCCTTGCATAGGGTAGCGTATATCTGAGCGAGTTCAGGTCTCTCCGTCGTGGGTTCGTCGCTCCGTATTTATACGGAGTGCTATAGTGTTTCTACGGGATATTAGACGTAGCCGTGCTATAGTAGTAATCGGTGGTGTAGACGTGGTGTCTAGACTACGGGTTATCCTTCGAATGCCCTGTATCCCACGGTTTGTCTTGGGGTAGGCCGTGGTAGTGACAGCTGTTGGACCCTCTGAAATCCCCCACGTTCGGATACAGCTATAGGAGTCTAAAATCTAACAACCGGAGTTGTGCGGAAGCAACGCGGGCGGTTAGCTCCCAAAATGAGGGTTCCTAATCGAGAGGCTGTTCTCAACTCTGCGTGCTATCAGCAAGATCCTTTCCATCTTCATCTCATCCTTTAGAGTTGTGTCCTTGGACCGTTCATCTAGGATAGAAGGTAGTGCACATCGTTCCTTGGATTTGATACCCTTTGGAATACTCTTTTGGGGAAGTGCTACAGCGGTATTTCCGTGCGCTTGCGGTATACCCGGTTGCTCTTACGTTCCCTCTAGGTGTACAACTAGTGGTGACGTTAAGAAACGCCAACAAACATTTCTGGCGCCGTTGCCGGGGAACGGTTGCTGTATCTATCTTCAAACCTAGTGGTCCTCGTATCTTTTGTTTTTCCTTTTTCTTCTACCTTCACCCCCGTTACCCATCAGATATCCCTTTTTGTTTCTTTCCTTCTACCTTTACCCCCGTTACCCATGGAGAAGCTTTCCTGTAATAGCATCTCCACCCCTAGGGGCGAGTTCGTCTTAGAGCAACCATCAACTTCTACATCTAGCTGCGAGCTTCGTCCTGGTTTTATAGCCATGGTTCGGAATCGACTTTTCTCTGGTGCCATCAGTGATGATCCCCATGATCATTTAAAGGAGTTCGAAGAACTGTGTTCGTGCTTGGTAATTCTAGGTATGACACAAGAAACTTTGAGGTGGAAGTTGTTCCCTTTTTCTCTTGTAGACAGAGCGGAACAGTGGTACACCCGCACGATAGAGTGTGTAGACAATTAGGAAGAACTCCGAGATGACTTTTGTTACTCGTTCTCCCCTTTTGAACACTTAGATTCGCTACCGTGTGAATTCTGTGAATTCGAGCAACTAGAGTGCGAGTCTATAGGTGCAGCTTGGGCTAGGTTCTCACACCTGAGCTTAACTCAGACTTGTTTATACCTGATAATTTATCCTTGAACATCTTTCACGGGTTGATAGACATGGAATCTGCATTCGATCTCGACCTTGTAGCTGGAGGTTCATTCAGAACCCGAACTCTGATGAAAAGAAGAGAGAACCTAGAATACTTCTTAGAAACCTCTTCTTCCCATCCCAGATACAATGATCTCCACCAAGAATCCGAGTCGATCCAAGAGAGTCTCTTAATAGACGAATTTGAGCTTTCACCTTGCACATCCAATGATTCAACTAGAGAGCCTTCTCCCGAACCACGAACACCAAAGGGAGAAGAAATTCAACCTTCGGAGTTCTCTTCTCGATTTGAGGGTGATCCTTCTCGGAACATCATAAATACCTCAGATCGTTCTTGGCACGAGGAGCCTACGGCATCGTTGGACTTTGATGAGATTCTCGATGAAGTTTGGAATCATGGGGCAATAGTGTATCGGTCACCTTGGAAATCAAAGCCTGTTTCTGAAGTAATTCGGGTCAGCTCGACTTCCAAGACCATCCATTGCTCCATGAGGGGAAACACCATAGATGCTGTTCATGACCCTGCTGCTGGGGTTTGCATCATATCGGAGTACCTTTTGGACACTCTGGTGGGTGACATGCCCCTCACCTCGACTGATAGATATTTCCGAAGTCCTCGGTATAAAGAATACATTTTCCCATGTCGAGGGATTGCTAGGGACGTGCCAATCATTATAGACAAGATCGAGGTGCGCTTATATTTTCACATCTATGACATTATGGATTTCGATCTTCTTCTGGGCTTCCCATTGGATGAACTTCTTGATAAATCTCAAGGAAGCCTAGATGTAAAGCTGAGGGAAGCCGCTCCTACCACGTCCATCTCTTGTCATGAACATTCCATGGTAGATTCTCTTCCCGAGCAAAACCCGCTCAAGACGATGATGCACGTATCTCCGTTCGCATCATCCGAGCATACCGATTGAGGTTGTAGACTTCTCTACTCCTCAAGGGGATGACTCGGGAGATCCTCTTCACCTCTGTGGAGGCGAACGATCATCATCTATCTAGACCGAGTTTCAGCCTCTTCCCGCTAGCCCGTACTGTGTTGCTTTCGATTATGATCGAGAGTCAACATCTTGCCTTCACGATGCATCTCTTGAGATGGGGAATTCATGGGCCATGGAACCTTTTGAGGCACTGACTCTGGAGTCCGGAGGAAAGAATTCCACACACGAGCATGGTAGCTTCATTCTTGATCTACCATACAAACCATGCTCGCATCTTGTCCCTCAAGAGTCAGACATGCTTAGTGCGCTGAGCACGCTCGAGGTCTGCAATCACCTTATGGTCCTCTTTTGCAGAATGTTTAGAAGGTTGATTGTGGATGCATATGTCTATCATAAACATATCAGATTTCATGTGTGCGCTGTGGCACTAACCTTGCAGCTAAAGCTTCACTGATACATCAAGGATTGGTGGTGATACGGGAATGACACCACCAACGATAGCTGCAAGATGAAGTTCCCATGGTTGAGCTTACGACCAATAAATAAACAAAGCACTACCAGGAGATAGCCTGGATTAGCATAGGTTTTATTTCCCTTTTCGAATAAAAGCAAGAACATGTTTTTAGGGTAAGTCGCCCTTCGTGTATTTTTGGTCACTAACCTTTCAGGTGGAGATTGAAAAGAAACATGGATAGATGATGCCTATGAACATGTGAGCCACGTCATTTACAACACCTAGATACGCTTTGGTGTGAGGGAACGTTTACAAAGGAAGCTTGATCACCACACACTTGAGTTTTGTTGCCTAGCAATGCAAACTTCAAGTGTGGGGGAGGCATGTGAGCATCCTGAGTATAGTTCCTCCTCTACCAAATCTTATCCTGGTGTGGTGATGATGTCAGCTCTTGCATCTTGCCCACTAGCTAGGTAAGTCCTGCTTTTGATATTAAACAAAGCCCTTCCGAGAGGTTCCTGAGGTTCACCGTCTTATGCTCATCTTATGTCCCTTGTTGATGATAACTTGATCATGCTTTCATGCTTCCTTTATCCTTGTTCATATGCTCTGGTTTGAATGTGTGTTTCACGAATGTACATTCATAGGCTGTTTTAAATTAAGCATGGTGCTTAGGTTAAAATGCCTTCTTCAACCAAACAAGACATGGTGTCGAGTTTTAATTGATGAACCTTAGAGTTATATCTTCATAGATCTTGGTTGCATATATGCTGACTAACCCCTGCAGAAAATTGTCAAATTCAAATGTGTAAGTCATTGAGCTAAATTCAGACGGGAAGGTAAGCTGAGGTGTCAGATTCATGTTGCACAACATGCAAAGGTGGTACATATGACCTCTCAAAGGTCCAAGGTAAGTATATTCCCCTTTGTGTATGAAGTGTAATCTTAATCTAACCTTCTGAGCAAATGATATGGTGACAATAAAATAAAATAAAAACAACAAAAATATTTGAATTTGAATAAAGGCTCTATGGTTCTCGAACCAGTAGAGTTCATCTTTTGCTCTCACTTGTTTGAAGAACAGCACCAGTACAACCACTAGTGTGGGGGAGTTCTCTCAAGTTCATCATCGACATATCCACTAGAGAACTCCCACACAGGCGCTGCACGACATCGACTATACCTTCATGACAAGAGCAAGGTAAACCGGAGTGAGCCGACTGCCTTTTGGCCAGCCGAATCACCACTGGTCTCCCTTGTTCCTCATATCCTTCATGAGCGATGGTACGTGCACCCTTCATCTCACTCTCTACCTTTGAGTTCGAATGATCCTCAATTCTTATCCAATAAATCAAACTCAAATATCGGTGTTTTGTTTGCTCTCCATGATTCCTGTGGTTGGCTTGCATATGTTTTATTCCTTACTTATTATCTTGATGCTTGTGAACAAATATCATTAGGGAACTCATGCTTATCTAAGTAATTGACGTTTGTGATATGGTTTGATGATATGATCTTCGCTCTTTATGTTTGGGTGCTTGGGAATTTTATTTGAAAACTCATAAAACCCTTCGCAAAGCTCCTCTTTGATATGTCACTGTCCTACCAAAGCCATATGATGCTACCAGTTGAAAACCTTATACTCATATGCTGCTTGTTATTGCATTGAGCTTTGCCAAATTCTGTGACCCTTGTGTGAATTCTCTTCACTACTTTCATGATCAAGATTCATGTGCACTCCACCATATTCCCCTTGCTATGCTTCTACACTGGAAGTTGGCATTGTATCATTCATCCATTCCACAAAATAAAACTCCATGCATTGTTTCATGATTTATCCCTCTCCAAATATCTCTAAAAGAGATTGGGCTATTTATTAAAAAAAGAGAGAGAGAAAGACATGCTTAAAAAGGCATGATCTAAAAAAAGAAAAAAAGAAAGAAAAAAAAAGAGAGAAAAGAGAGAGAGCCCACATCTCGAAAATTTCAAAAAGGAGAGCGGAGAAAATCATGCAAAAAGGAGTTCCATAACTTAGATGGTAATAACTAGTACCTATTCCGGGGCTAGTGTCCACCTTACCATCTACCGACTCTGATCATACATGTATGGTAATATCTAGCACCCATTCCGGGCCTAGTATCCACCTTACCATACTCGCCATGACCATACACGTGCACATCTTGATCTGATTGTATGATTTGATTTTCTCTGTGGATCTAGTCTTTGATTGTGCAATATATGTGATACTAGTATGCCTTATCCTTTATCCTACCCTGAGCTCCACATATAGCCATCATTGGAAGTAGGGTGAAGAAAGGCAATCTAATACCTCGGTGAGGACATATATACACTGAGCGATCCGAGAGAATCAAATGAGGAGAAAAGCAAGGTTTGTTTTTGAAAAACTTATTGTAAAATCCCAAGTTACTTGACATGATGAGCAGGAGTGATTTGATTCCTGACCATTCCATTCTTCAACTACCCAAGATGGCATGATAGACACTCCACAGAGTTCACATGTACAAGGTATGGTTTGGAATATCTCTTATGCTCGCTTCATACCTTTGGATATCATGTCTCACCTTGATCTGACTCCCTTCACTCGGGACGAGCAAAGGTCAAGTGTGGGGGAGTTGTTGACGGCTGTTAAGTACCATATTTATAGCCGTCAACTCCTGCATTTTGACATGAGAAAAATACATCCACAGTAGAATAGGGGCTTATACTGACAAATTCCACAAGTGGCAATGTATATTTGAATGCAGGCAATTAGCACCGGAGTGCTATAGTGTTTCTATGTGATATCAGACGTAGCCGTGCTATAGTAGTAATCGGTGGTGTAGACGTGGTGTCTAGACTACGGGTTATCCTTCGAATGCCCTATATCCCACGGTTTGTCTTGGGATAGGCCGCGGTAGTGACAGCCGTTGGACCCTCTGAAATCCCCCACGTTCGGATACAGCTATAGGAGTCTAAAATCTAACAACTGGAGTTGTGCGGAAGCAACACGGGCGGTTAGCTCCCGAAATGAGAGTTCCTAATCGAGAGGCTGTTCTCAACTCTGCGCGCTATCAGCAAGATCCTTTCCATCTTCATCTCATCCTTTAGAGTTGTGTCTTTGGACCATTCATCTAGGATAGAAGGTAGTGCACATCGTTCCTTGGATTCGATACCCTTTGGAATACTGCTTTGGGGAAGTGCTACAGCGGTATTTCTGTGTGCTTGCGGTATACCCGGTTGCTCTTACGTTCCCTCTAGGTGTACAACTAGTGGTGACGTTAAGAAATGCCAACAGCGAGTACATGCGCCGCTTCTTCGAGAAAAGAGCTACTGTTGTTCATGTTACCGAGAAAGAAGTCATAGACACCTTCCAGGATGGTTTCTATGATGACAAGCTATTCCAAGACTTCGGTCGTGCTCGCCCAGCCAACATCACCAAACTTAAGGAGATGATCACACATTGGGCGGACGAGGAAGACAAGGCTCGGAACCGGTACAAGCATCTTCGCAGCAACCAGAACAACAACAACAACAACAATGCTAGTGGAAGCAACAGCGACAAGCAACAGCAGGGCAACCACACGAGTAATAACTACTCGAACAATTCTAACCACAAGTGCAAGCCCGAGAATACTTTTGCAGCCATGGAACCCATCGCCAAAGCTGAAGACGATCCTAACTGGGTAAAACTGGCCAAGCAAAAGTGTTCGTGGCACCCGGAGAGCGATCACACTACGGAGCAGTGTTACCAATTTCACCACGCCTTGAAGAACACGCCAGAACCGGAGCATCCAAATCTGAAGTACCACAAGGGCAAGGGGAAGAAGGCTAACACGGACAAAGACGCTGGGTTTCAAGACCCATCAAACACTGTCAATGATATCTTCGGTGGGCTACCAACAAAACACACCCAAAGGCTAGCTCTAAGGGAGATCATGTCCATTGAGACGGTAGCCCCAACCTTCCTGATGTGGTTGAGACCCCCATCAGCTTCTCGAGGGTGGACCAATGGACTAGTTTCTCTGAGCCGGGGCGATATCCTCTCGTCTTGGATCTAGTGGTGGCAGGCTCCAGACTCACCAAGGTACTCATCGACAGCGGCAGTGGTCTCAATGTCCTGTTCGCCAAGACCTTGAAGAAGAAGGGCCTCGACATCTATTGACGTGAAAATAGGACGTCACCTCCGCGCGCAGCACACGTGACTCCCCAGTCTGTAGCGAGGTGTGCCAGCCAATCTGACCTGTTGATTGACAATGGAAAATATTAGGCATCAGCTAGAGAACCGATGGCCTTTCAGCGACATGTGTACCAGCCAATCGGCCGATACAGGGTAAAGCAGGATCAGCCGGCTCGAGAGCGACCGAAGCGCGGGTGCGTAAGTAGATAGATCGGCTGGATCGGCCGATCGTGACGTCAGCACTCGAGTAGGTCAGAATCGGCTGTGGTGTTAGAAGCTGATAGGATCTAGATCGAGTGGATGATAATGATAATAGCTAAAACCACAAGAATTGGTACGAAAACTTGCAGATCTAGCTAATATCGGTACGGGGTGAATAAAGAACTAGACAAAACCTCAGTGATGCGCCCGGAGGTTAAAGCCTAGGATTATTCGGTAAAACGGTACTCACAAGCTTGCCAGAGGTCAGTTGATGCATCCCGACGAACTCGAAGCACGGCGTTGTAGAAAAGAGAAAATCGCAATGGCGAAGTCACCGAAAAGTAGATGCTGTAAAGGTAGATGCTGTAAAGTAGATGCAGTAAAGTAAAGGGTTTGCCCGGAGGCGGTTTGTTTGATATTGGTGTGTACAGATTTCCCGACCACGCAGGGTCACTATTTATGTCCTGAGGACAAACCCGACTCCTAGCCGATCACGGCACTATTTACTTGCATCTAAAGACAAAAAGACTAAAAATAGAAAAGGACTCTCGTAGGAGTCTAAAGACCTTCTAAAAACTGACTCTTGACCCGTTGCCAATCGTGGATTGACCCGCCTCCACCACGCTTTCCTTCTGGCGTATCTCTTTTGATTACTGCCTTTTCTCTCTTCATCGGTCGATCTCTTGGCTGACTATCGGTCAATCACTTTGACCAACTGGCCCACTGTCAGGGTTGAATCCCTCTGACCATCGGCGAATCTTGTTGACCATCCTTCTCTTCTTTCAATCGGCCGATTGCACTCTGTTTTTCATCGGTCGCTTCTCCTTATCCCTTTTGACCTGTTTTTCCAAAAAATGGTGTCAAGACATGCCCCCCAGTTTCGGAGTAAATAATCCTTTTGCTCAAAAATTCGCTTGATATCTTTGGAATAATGGTCGAATCTCTTCACGTGATCGACCTGATCAATCTCCATTGATAATGTCTTGTCCTTTCTATCTGACTTTCCTCAGAGTTGTTCACCATGCGACTCTTTGGTTCTTTCGTTCCCCTTCCCTATAAGACTCATCCTTTTACCCGGGGGTTCTTTGTATCTCTTTTCGCCCTTCGGTTTTTCCTGATGTAGGTGTTAGCTCTTTCAGTCTTATGGGTATGAGAGGCATCTTCCTCTGGAAAACTCTGTGAGCATCGATGATCATCACTGGCCGTTGACAGACTTTAACTCGAAATAGCATTCCTTCTGAGTACTGCTAGTGAGCTAGTAGACTCTGTCTGTAACACTGGGCAGAAGATTTCTGTGAACTATGCTCTGCAGTTTGTTGACGCGATAGAGAAACTTCCCATCGTTTAAGTTCATATGGGTCATCCTTTATTTGGGGGTGATTCCTCTGAATCGGTCATCCTTTGGAAACTGAGTCATTCACGGGTTATCTGTTTCCCCTTTTGCCGGATCTGGCATCTTCAGTTTCCGTCTTTTCTGGCTCCTTCATCTCTATCTCTTCTTTTGTTCTTTTCAATATTCTCCAAAGCTCTCAGCCGATTACCAGCAAGATCTTCCAGTTCTTCTTTCATCATGGCTGAATAGTCATCGGCCGATAGCTGATCCTGTAAAGAAGTTCTTCTAGATCCGGTTTTCAATTCCCAAGGCAGTACATCATCATGACCATACACCAGTTGATATGGTGATACCTTGGTCACTCCGTGGCATGCCATCCTGTATGCCCATAGCGCTTCATTAAGGACCTATGCCATCGCTTAGGATTTTCATCAATCTTGCGCTTGATCAATTTGATGATGCCCTTGTTTGCCGCTTCTGCCTGTTCGTTTGCTTGGGCATAATAGGAGGATGAATTTAACAGCTTGATTCCCAAAGAATTTGCATATTCTTCAAACTCCCCTGAAGTGAATTGACTTCCTTGATCGGTTGTAATAGTCTGAGGTATACCAAACCGATAGACAATATGCTCTTTAACAAAATCAATCATATTGCCTGACGTCACAGTCTTGACTGGGATGGCTTCAACCCACTTTGTGAAGTAATCTGTAGCCACCAGCACCAATTTGTGCCCTTTACTTGATGGTGGATATATCTGTCCAATCAGATCAATTGCCCAACCTCTGAACGGCCATGGTTTGATTATTGGGTTCATTGCCGATGCTGGAACTCTTTGAATGCTTCCAAACTTCTGACACTCTTGGCATCCTTTGTAATACTTGAAGCAATCTTCTAATATCGTTGGCCAATAATAGTTATTATTTCTGATCATCCACTTCATCTTAAATGCTGATTGATGAGCTCCACAGACTCCTTCGTGAATTTCCCCCATTAAAGTTTTGGCTTCTTCTTTACCGAGACATTTGAGCAGAACTCCATCGATAGTACGATAGTATAACTCATCTTCTAGCAGAACATACTTAATGGCCTTGTACTTTAATTACTTATCAACCTTCTTGGATGGATCTGTCAGATAATCTATTGTTTCTTTCCTCCAATCCTCAGCTGATAGCTCTGCAATTAGAATCGGCCGATACCCTGATGCTCCTTGAGCTAGCCGATTAGCTTCACTGTTATGACACTTAGGGATATGTTCAAGTTTCACTATCTTGAATTCTCGAAGTAACTGAAGGCATTCTCCATGATAAACTCTTAATATATCATCTTTGCATTCATATTCTCCTGCCAATTGATTTATCACGAGTTGAGAATCTCCAAATATCTCAACAACTTCAGCATTGACTTCTCATAGTAACTTTAGTACTGCCTGGTACTCCGCTTGATTGTTTGTTGAAGTCTTCTCAATTGGGATGGAAAACTCATAGTTTGCTCCTTGTGGCGAGATGAGGACAATTCCGATCCCAGCTCCTACTCCACATGATGACCCATCAAAGAACATAGTCCATGGAATAGGTTCTATGACTGCAACTTCAGATCCACAATGCTGAGTCACCAGATCGGCCATTACTTGCCCTTTGATTGCTTTGGCCGATTGATAGGTCAAATCAAATTCTGACAAAGCTAAGATCCATTTTCCGATCCTACCCTTCAAGATTGGTAATGACATCATATATTTGACCACATCATCTTTGCACACTACGGTGCATTCGGCAGTTAATAGATAAGGCCTCAACTTTGTGCATGAGAAAAATAAGCACAAGCATAGTCTTTCCACCACCGAATATCTTGTTTCTGCGTCTAAGAGTCTTCTACTCACGAAATATACAACTCGCTCTTTTCCTTCAAACTCTTGCACAAGGGCCGATCCAATAGCCTGCTCATTAGCCGATAAGTATAACTTGAACGGCTTCTTGTCTTGAGGAGGCATTAAGACAGGAGGAGATTTTAGGTACAGCTTGACATTATCTAGAGCCTTCTGCTATTCCTCTCCCCATACGAATTTCTGATCGGCCTGGAGCTTCAGTAGAGGTGTAAATGGCTGGATCCTTTCTGACAGATTAGATATAAACCTTCTGATGAAATTGATCTTACCAATTAATGACTGAAGCTCTTTCTTGTTTGATGGTGCTTTTATATTGTCAATTGCACTGATCGACTTCTGGCCCACCTCGATTCCTCTTTCGTGTATTAAGAAACCCAAGAATTGACCTGCTAAAACACCGAAAGCACATTTATTGGGATTCATCTTCAAACCATGTTTCCTAGTGCATTCCAATGTTTTTTCTAGATCCGTCAAGTGTTCCTTGTAGCTTTTTGACTTGACAACTACATCATCAATGTAGATTTCTACTATCCTGCTGATGAGTTCATGGAATATGTAATTCATGGCTCTTTGATATGTGGCACCAGCATTCTTCAACCCAAAAGTCATGACAATCCACTCATACAATCCGACGTGGCCAGGGCACCTGAAAGCAGTTTTTGCGATATCCTCTATGGCCATGAATATTTGATTGTACCCAGCATTACCGTCCATGAAGCTAATGACCTTGTGTCCTGCAACAGCATTAACTAATGCATCGGCTACTGTCATCGGATTGATCCGCAGGAGTCTAAAGACCTTCTAAAAACTGACTCTTGACCCGTTGCCAATTGTGGATTGACCCACCTCCACCACGCTTTCCTTCTGGCGTATCTCTTTTGATTACTGCCTTTTCTCTCTTCATCGGTCGATCTCTTGGCTGACTATCGGTCAATCGCTTTGACCAACTGGCCCACTGTCAGGGTTGAATCCCTCTGACCATCGGCGAATCTCGTTGACCGTCCTTCTCTTCTTTCAATCGGCCGATTGCACTCTGTTTTTCATCGGCCGCTTCTCCTTATCCCTTTTGACCTGTTTTTCCAAAAAACGGTGTCAACAACATCACCAACATGCTGGCCAAGACCAACTCGCGGTTCTACAGCATCATCCCGAGCAACGTGGCTGTCCCTCTGGGTTCAGTTGTACTACCCATCACCTTTGGGACCAAGGCACACTACCGCACCGAGTACATCAAGTTCGAGGTCGCTGACTTCGAGACTTCTTACCACGCCATCCTCGGCAGACCTGCTCTGGCGAAATTCATGGCTATTCCACACTATGTGTACCTTGTACTCAAGGTGCCGAGCCCCAAAGGAGTACTCTCGCTGCGAGGGGACTTGAAGCGTTCCTACGACTGTGACACAAAAGCCGTGGAACTTGCCTCCACAAATCAAGTTCCCAATACTATGATGGAAGTCTTCACTACAGCCAAAAAGCTTGCTTAGAGCAAGCTAGAGGTTCCCGAGAAGACCGACGTCCACAACAAGCCTGCACCGACTAGGGATATCATGCTCAAAGCCGTGGACCTTGGTACTGGCAACAACAACACGACAACCATGATCAGTGCACATCTCGACCCTAAATAGGAAGGCGCGCTCGTCAACTTCCTTCGGGCTAACCGTGACATCTTTGCCTAGAAGCCAGCTAACATGCCAAGTGTGCCCAGGAGGTTGATGTCACACCTGATTTTCCGAAGAAAACCAAATGCATCTCATATGTGCGCCAGGATCAAGTTTACACACATATGATAGACGTCATGAGTGAAATATCAGTAAATAGCAATAAAAACGTACAAGAGTTAAACCATTACATTATCTCTTTATTACACTCAGACGTTAGACTCGAAGGTCTTTAAAACGAACAAACGATAACTAGACGAAGCAACTCCGTCTTCAACTTCCACAGGCACATGACTGGGGGCACGCAAGCCTCAGAACTCATCGTAGTCGCTGAAGTACTCTTCTCCAGTGTTCTCCTCTGAACAGCGGGTAAGCAAGGGTGAGCACACTTATGGTTGGAGCTCAGCAAGTGGGGGGAAGATGCAAGGCTATCAAGGATAGGCTAAGAGTTTTGCAGCAGTTAGCATTTTAATGTTTGTCAAATTTTATTAGCAAGCATCTATTTACCAGATGTAAGTTTATACCATCCCACTTAAAAAGACTTTAGAAAACTTTCCATCTCAACCCATACTTAAACCACAATTTAATTCCATCTTTAAGTTCATTAATCATGTGAGGGTCCAGACCGCTCTTGACCGTGAGCACGGCTGATCGATCAGTTTTCACTCTGCAGAGGTCGTACACTTTACCCACAGTTCGTGTTCCCCATGTTGCCCGGGTTGATCAGACCCTTAAACACTACCGAGGTGAGTAGCTAGGGGTCCACTACGAAGCCTTTACAAAGATATGCAGAAGACCAACAACTCGCGACAGTTACAGCAGCAGAGCGGACCATAACCCTCCCTAGTGGTCAGCACCTTAGCAAAGGCTGCTACCCCAAAAGAACCGGGCTATACCCCTACAACTCCGGCCCCCTGTGCTCCTTTCGGATAAGGCTGTCAGATAATTCCACACACCTAATTAATTGGCTAAGCCAGAGCCATATGGACTGTGGTTGCACTGTTTTCCTGGGTGGTTCTCCATGTTCCGATTATAACATATGATCTTGTTATTAACCATAAGCATCATCTTTCACCATAGTTATCATGATCAACATTCATCATTTTGCAATGATTCATTTGAACCATCCCAAGGTATAGCAACTAAGCATTTCTACCCAAAACATTTATTTAAAAAGGATTATTCAAGGTAATAAGGATAAAAGTCTAGTCATGTCCTTAAAAAGTTAATTCCCATCAAATTTATGCATAGCAACATTTAAATGTAAACTTAGTTATCATGCAATTATTTAGGACAAAGAGGAATATGCAGAGGGAGAAGTCCACTTGCCTTCCTTGCTTAAACACTGAGGTTCTTCTTCTTCAAAAAAGCTCTTGATCCACTTCAACTGACTGCTCACCTGAAACTGGCACGATGTCTACGAGCACACATAAAGACATTCAATAAACAAAACAATACACCAAGCATGAAAAGCTTAAAGAGAGAACAAGGTTTGGCTCTAGGAACACGAACGCAAAAACACTCGGAACTATCAGGAGATTTGGATGATCACATACAAGAGCTAGCTATGTGCTAGGTATCTTTTAATTAAGTAAAATCATGTGCATATGTTATTGCAAAGAAATACCCTATTTAATAATTAAGCAAGTTATATTTGTATTAAAAAGATGATGTAAGACTTATTCAAATTTTATTTATAAATATTCAAATATTATTTATGCAAATTAAACATTTACTTCTAAAAGAAGCATGTGAAGCATCTAAACGTATATCTTTATATTTCGAGTTGAACTAATCAAATTATAATTCAAAAACACATTTATGTTCATATTAATCAAATTAACATTTAATTAAGAAAACTCGGGATATAGCCTATGTTGCTTTTATTTAGGAAGCAAATTGCATAAACATTAATCAATTTAAGTTTGATTATAAAAACTGAGGTATACATCTAATTAGCTTTTAATTGAAAGAAATATTTAATTAATATTAATCATATTAACTTTCTTATGAAAACACGTATTGAACTTCTAATTAGATTTTAATTAGAAAAGCATATGTATATAAGGATTTAATCATATTTAATATTTAAATAAATTATAAAATAAAGAACATGTTCAACATTGGTCCTATTACGTAGTTTGAGTTGATATGAACCTAATGCAACTTGAAACGGTGGAAACGGAGCTAAAACACAAAAGATACGGCCAAAACAAGGTTCAGAGGCTTTTCTGTGAAGAAACAGGGCTTCCAGGGGCTTAACTGCAAGAAACCAGGGGTTAAAACATAAATACGCGTATAAACCGAAGGTCTAAAGCGCAAAAGACAAGATTGGACCTCGGGTGGGAAAAACTAGAAAGCTCAGGGGCTCAAACGAAGAAAACAGGGCTTGGTTGAAAGAGTTTTATAAGGTGGAAGGGCTCTTTTGTGATATTCAAAACTGCAGGGGCTTATGTGCAAGATAGCAGCTGACGTGAAAGCCCTGCCGACGTGGCTCCATGCGGCGTGCTCTGATTGGAGGCAGCGGCTAACGTGGCGCTGATGGGGCCGTGGACCGCGCCGTGGACTAGGTTCACGGGTCTACGGTGGACCGATTACAAATCGCGAAAGGGTATGCGATCAGCACCGTCTGGATCAGATCCAACGGTGCACGTCGCCCACACGCGAGGGAGCGTCGGCGGTGACGCCAGAGGCGGGCAGCGCGCGGCGGAGCCGGCGGCGGAGCTCGCCAGAAGTTCGCCGGCGACCTCGAAAACGCGCGTCCGGCCTCGGTTTCGAGCGCGAAAAGCACCTACGCGGAGCTGGGGAAACGACGAGATCAACTAGGGGATCAAAAGGGGTGGCTTGGGCGGCCACGGCGGCGCACGGCGGAAGGGGGCGGCGCTGCCAACGGTGGCGTGCGGAGGCAAGGGCTACGGGCCCTATGACGCACAGAAACAAGGAGGGGCACGATGCTCATCACCCGGCGAAGCTTCGGGCGAAGAGACGGCGTCGGAGAAGCGGCGGTGAGCAAGATCAAGCACGGCGGCCGGAGCTTGAAGATGACGACGGCGCTCTGGGTACGGTTCGGCCGGTGATGGGGAAGGTGCCCTGGGACAAGGGAGGGCTCAAGTGAGCGATGTATGCGAAGAAGAGAGAGGGAGAGAGAGAGAGTCAGGAGCACTTCACCGGCGACGAGGAGCTTGCACGGCCGGCAATGGCGGCGGTCGGAAATTCCTTGCGACGGCGCGCGCGTGAGAGGAGAGGATGCAGGGCATGCACAGGCGAGGGAAAGGGGCACGGAAGGACTCGTGCTCGGCTCTTATAAGGGGAGGAAGGGAGAGAGAGCGACGGCCGGGGCGGAGGGCAATGGCCATTGATGGCCATGGCGGCCGGCCCGGTCTTGATGGCTTTCAAGGAGGGGGAAGGAGTAACCGTAGGGGAAACGGAAGGAGGGAGGGGCACCGGGGCTTAATTGCTCCCTTGATGGCGGCTTGATGGCAGGGTGGGGCGGGAAAGGCGGGGAGGACAGCCGGCGGGCGCGGCTGTTGCAAGGCAGAGGAGGGGCGAGATCGGCTGGAGGAAGGCCAGGGGGAGGAAAACTGGGTAGTGAGAGAGGAGAAGAGGGAGGAAAACTGGGCCGCCAGGGCGAGCTGGGCCGGAAGGAAGAGCAGGCCGGCGGCCTAGTTGAGCTGCTTGGGCCGAAAGGAAGGGAGAAAGGGTTGGGGAGGGTTTTGGGTTTTCTTCTTTTTTTTTCAAAACTTTTTTTCTTTTAAAACCCTTTTCAAACCTTAAACATTTTTTTTTCAAACCTTTTCAGGTTTTCAAATTATTTTAAAAACTTTTAAAACTTCACTCTATCACACATAAACCATGCAAACAAGATATGATGCACAAGCACTTATTACTTCTAAAATTATTCAAAATGATATTTAAATACTTTAGAGCATAATTTATTTTATAAATTATTATTTCCTTAGAAAACAAAAACTAAAACACCATGTTGCTACATTATTTTAATGATGGAATTTTAGGGTGTTACAGTTGATCGAGCACTCACTCAACGTCGATCCTAACGGTACCCCCAAGAGACAACATCTTCATCACTTCGCTGATGACCACAGGGATGCTATCAAGAAAGAGCTCGCCAAACTACTCACGGCTGGCTTCACCCGGGAAGTTTTTCATTCGCAATGGCTTGCCAACCCTGTGCTCGTTAGAAAGAAGAACTCCAACGACTGAAGGATGTGTGTCGACTACACAGATCTCAACAAACATTGCTCCAAGGATCCTTTCAGGTTGTTGCGGATTGATCAGGTCATCGATTCCACGGCGGGCTGTGCTCTACTCTGTTTCCTCGACTGCTACTCGGTTTATCACCAAAACACAATCAAGGAATCAGATCAAGAAAAGACCGCATTCATCACCCCGTTCGGCGCCTACTGCTACACAACCATATCGTTCGGGTTGAATAACATTGGCTGATATATGTCCAGCCCAGGACAACCGAAATTACGACGCACCGGTCCAGCTACAGATTGCATGATCTGGCCCCCGCAAATCTCGGCTTCAGGTAGGCACGATCTGGCCCCTAAGATTCGCTCCCGCAAATCCGGCTTTAGGTATGCACGACTCGGCCCCCAAGATTCCAGCTTCAGATACGTACAATCTGGCCCCCGTAACCTTAGCACTGCACTCCGGCGTACCCCTCGGGGAAAGGCCCAATCGCCCCAAAAGACTAGTCCGATAGAGGAAGGGTGGCTCTCCCTTTTAAGGTGGATTAGTCCTCCCAAGCTAAGCATGGTGGGATAATGAGGCTCACACGGTCGCCGCCCGACTACAACTTGGGCCACTGGTGTCCCATTTGTTGCGTCTTTGCCAACGGGTAATAGTGGAGGAAGATGTCCTCATCATTCTCCCCTTCTTAATAAGGGCCCAACTTTGATACCAAATGATATATGTCCAGCCCAGGACAACCGAAATTACGATGCACCAGTCCAGCTACAGATATGCACGATCTGGCCCCCGCAAATCTCAGCTTCATGTAAGCACGATCTGGACCCCAAGATTCGCTCCCGCAAATCCGGCTTCAGGTACACACGACCTGGCCCCCAAGATTTCAGCTTCAGATACGTACAATCTGGCCCCCGTAACCTTAGCACCGCACTCCAGCGTACCCCTTGGGGAAAGGCCCAATCGCCCCAAAAGACTTGTCCGATAGGGGAAGGATGGCTCTCCCTTTTAAGGTGGCTTAGTCCTCCCAAGCTAAGCAAGGTGGGATAATGAGGCTCACACGGTCACCGCTCGACTACAACTTGGACCACTGGTGGCCCATTTGTTGTGTCTTTGCCAACAGGTAATAGTGGAGGAAGATGTCCTCATCATTCTCCCCTTCTTAACAAGGGCCTAGTTTTGATACCAAATGATATATGTCCGGTCCAGGACAATCGAAATTACGATGCACCGGTCCAGCTACAGACATGCACGATCTGGCCCCCGCAAATCTCGGCTTCAGGTAGGCACGATCTGACCCCCAAGATTCGCTCCCGCAAATCCGGCTTCAGGTACGCACGACCTGGCCCCCAAGATTCCAGCTTCAGATATGTATAATCTGGCCCCCGTAACCTTAGCACCGCACTCCGGCGCACCCCTCGGGGAAAGGCCCAATCGCCCAAAAAGACTAGTCCGATAGGGGAAGGGTGGCTCTCCCTTTTAAGGTGGCTTTTTCCTCCGAAGCTAAGCAAGGTGGGATAATGAGGCTCACACGGTTGCCGCCCGACTATAACTTGGGCCACAGGTGGCCCATTTGTTGCGTCTTTGCCAACGGGTAATAGTGGAGGAGGATGTCCTCATCATCAGCACTACCTACCAGAGGGCTATCTAAGCGTGCTTCAAGAGGCAACTCCACAAGAACATGAAAGCGTACGTGGATGACGTCGTTGTAAAGACTAGGGATCCAGACATGCTGATCACGGATCTTGAGGAGACCTTTGCTTTGCTACGGGAGTACCAATGGAAACTCAACCCCAACAAGTGCGTCTTCGGTGTATCATCTGGGAAACTACTCGATTTCATCATCATCCATGGCGGCATCGAAGCAAACCCAGAGAAGATCACTGCCATCTCCAACATGCAAGCTCTGACTACTATCAAGGATGTCCAGAAGCTTACCGAATGCATGGTAGCACTCAATCGCTTCATCTCATGACTTGGAGAACGAGGTCTACCCTTCTTCAAACTACTCAAGCGGCAAGAGAAGTTCGTGTGGACGGCTGAAGCTGATCAAGCAGTCAAGCAGCTAAAGGAGTTCCTATCCAAACCTCTAGTCCTCACAGCTCCTCTGCCGAAAGAAGAGCTACTGCTCTACATCGCCACGACTACTAACATGGTCAACACAGCCATCATCATCGAGCGGTAGGAGGAAGGCCACACCTATCCTGTTCAGCGACTGGTCTACTTTGTTAGTGAAGTCCTTTCAGAATCCAAGGCTCGCTACCCTCCGGTACAAAAGCTACTCTATGTGGTTCTGATTACCTCACGGAAGCTCCGCCACTACTTCGACATGTACAAGATCTCTGTGGCTACTAGCTACCCGCTTGGCGAAATACTACACAACCGGGACTCTAGAGACAAGATTTCCAAGTGGGCGGTAGAGCTTGGGGCTCTATCGCTCGAGTTCAAGTCTCGCACTGCTATCATGTCTCGACTTCATGGCCGAGTGGCGGGAGAATCAAGTCCCAACTCCAACTGAGCGCCCAACGCATTGGGTCATGTACTTTGATGGTTTCCTCAAGCTGGAAGGTGCCGGCACTGGAGTACTACTAATCTCCCCCAAGGGCGAGCAACTCAAGTATGTTTTGCAGATATTTTGGAAGGTCTCAAACAATGAAGCTAAATACGAAGCTCTGCTGCATGGCCTCTGCCTTGCAGTTTCTCTCGGCATCAAGCGACTACTCGTTTACGATGACTCCTTGGTGGTCATCAATCAAGTCAACGATTCTTGGGATCGTAATACCGATAATATGGATGTGTACTATCGAGAAGTACGCAAACTTGAGAATAAATTCTATGGTCTTGAGTTCCACAATGTCATCCGTGATAACAACGTTGCTGCGGACGTCTTGTCGAAGTTGGGATCTACACGTGCTCAAGTACCAGCGGGAATCTTTGTCCACAAGCTCCACAAACTATCAATTCCGGAGTCATCATCTGCACCTGTGACTACTGATTCTGGTCCAGTCCAGCGTGATCGCGAATTGCTCATGATTGACGTGGACTGGAGAAATCCTTTCATCGACTACGCAAAAATCAGCTGCTTCCTGAAGACAAATCAAAAGCCGAGCGCATCTCTCACCGCGTCAAGGTTTATGCACTAGTCGGGGATGCACTCTACAAGCGGGGTGCAAGCTCTGATGTACTCATGAAGTGCGTTTCTCGTGAAGAAGGTAAGGAAATCTTGGAGGAGATACACAAGGGGGTCTGTGGCAACCACGCTTCCTCCCATACCTTGGTAGGAAAAGCTTTTAGACGAGCGTTCTACTGGCCTACAGCTCTTGCTGATTGTGACGCCCTAGGTTTTCAATTAGGATTAATTAACACTAATGACTGGTCACCTGAGTCAAACACGTTGACTTTGGTCAAACCTTGGTCAACCTGGGTCATCACCTCGAAAACCGAGTCAACAACCCCTAATGGTCAATGCTTGGTCAAATTGGTAAAACTTTGGTCAGAGCATGGTCAACACCCCACTTAAACCCCCTTGAACCCCACACAATCCTGCAACTTTTGCCGTGTTCTCCAAATTTCATCTAAACACTTCAAAATCTGCCAAAATAGAAGTTGTTCATCTTTTTGGGAGACACAACTTTGCTTTTGGGCGGCATTGCTAGTTTTGAGTGAATTATGGTGAAAAACTCGATCAAAGTCTGTAAATACTGTTCAGGGGCGTCGAGAAAATCTTGATTTTTTTGCCTGTGATTTGTGCAAGATCCGTTGATCAAAACACCCATCGGCCTTTGAGAAAGTTGTAGGTGGATCTTTGATCTACAACTTTGATTATTACCACCGGGACCACTTTGGTTTCAAATTTTGGAGAAAAATCGAGTCAAACAGGGCTACCCCGAATTGCTTCTGCGTCGAAACGCGTTCTCGCGCACGATGCCGTCGCGCCCGCCACGTCAGCCGCCAGACATGCGCACGCCGAGGCACGCCTCCGCCTGTCGGTCCGAACGTCGAGGTACTTTCCGCGCACAAGCGCCGGGGTCCACAACCACACCGACGTCTGTGCCCAATTCCCTTCAGCCACGCGCCGAGCCCCTGTAGGCCGCGCTGCGCCGACCATCGCCGCCCGGCGAACCGCAAGGCCGCGGTACCCGCCTGTCGCGCGCACGCCCATGCCCCGCCTTGCACGCTGGTCGCTACGCGTCGTCGAGTCGTCGTCGTCGCGTATATAAGGCCACACACCGCCCATGCACACGCATGTCGCTAAAGCTGCTCTGCACTCCGCCGCCGTGCCTGCCATTAGCGTTCCACGGTGAACTCCACTCTCTTGACCACATCACTACCACTCGAGGTCAGCTACACGACCACATGTACCCAGTGTAGCTTCCCGAGCCACACCTTGCCTTGCCCCGCCCCTCACCTCGCCGGAATTAGAGCCGCGGCGGCCGCATCGCCACTGCTTCGCCACCGAAGCTCACCGGAGCAGCCTCCGTCCCGGCCATCTCCTCCAATCGACCCCTAGTGAGCCCCTACGCACCCCCGAGCCGCTTGTGGACCAATTCCGGCCGGCTATCGCCACCGGCGAGCTCCTCTGCGCCGCCAAGGGTAGATGTGTGACGATTGAAAACTTTCCATGGAGTTATGTGCAAACTGAGGGCATGGTTGTGAATAGCCAAATCTTTGTGAGGACCTGTCTGTAAATAGATTCTATCCTTTTCCTTTGTTTTGGGCAGATCTTTGAAAAATAGTATAAAATCGTAGAAAAATCATAAAAATGCAAAACCAATTTTGCTGGCCTCCTTATGAGCAGAACTATATCTTTTACAGAGGCTGCACATACTTTTGATGAATAGTTTTGGAATGAAAAATCAAAACCAGTTTGGACGTGTTTGTTCATAACTTGAGTTCTACACATGTGCTAGGCTTGATCTTTGGATATATTGATAGTCAGTACTAGAGTAGGCTCTACCTAAGTTTTTGCACAAAGTTACTGAGTGGATATTTAATTATGATATATTTTGCTTAATGGCTGGATCTGTGTATTTATTTTGTACAACTTTATATATATGTTTCCTGTGGTTCATCTTTTGGATATCACCTTTTTATGCTAATATGTGTCGCTAGTAATTTTATCATGAGTTTAGGAGTAGTTTATATATCTGTTCTGAATGATGCTTGTTTTTGAAAGTAATTCTATAGCTCAGTTTCCCTTGCTCCAGTGATGCTTATCTTTGGCACAGATGATGTGTATGTCATGTTTAGGCTATGGTAGAAAGTTGGGCAACATTTGAGTCATATATTTCTCTGTATAAATACTTTGTGAATAAATGGGCTGAAAATGGTTATTTTTGTGTAGCATGATTGAAATAGGTTCTGAGGCTAAATTTTGGTGTGTAGCCTAGTTTTAGTCTATAGTAGCTCTGGGAAACATTTGAGTACTAGTGCATGAGTAGTTTTCCCTGTATTTAATATTCTTGATGTTGCTATGAATAACGTGTCGTATTTTTCATGCTCTGCATATAACTCTAAATGTTATGAAAATTTATCAGTAGCTCTGTTAAGGCATTATGTGCTTGCACAAAAAGTTTCACTGTGTTTCATTGCCTGATTTTACCAGAATGATTTTTGGAAAGAAACAAGTATATAGAAAGATAAATAAGAAAACACCTTTTTAAAGAGCTTATGTGTGCTTTACCCCTAAGAATTGCTGCTATGGACCTATGAAAGGTAACTGAATGTTTGCGAGGTAATTTTGATAGTTTTCACAAATATGCACACAATCACCTTGAAATAATTATTTAATAAATAATTGCTTGAATAATCTTTATGGAAGAGTATGTTGAATATATTATATCTAAATGAATACGTTAAACTTAACACCTTACACTGTCAGGAGATGTTTGGTAAATAAATAAACTCACATCACCATTTAACTGTTGCATATGCATTCTACGTGCAGAACCTTCCGACGTTAGCCCCGAGTTCGTCCCAGATCGAGGTGACGAACTGTGCGAGGGAAGGAATCGACTACGTGGACGTGCAGCAAGACCCGAACCAAGTTCGGAGGTTTTCCTACTAACTTGCTAGTGAAGGCAAGCCCCGGTTTAACATTTACCTTTGTGTTTCCTTTTCAAATTTCTGAATTTATGCTTGATTATATATGTGCATTTACGTTCAGGAGTTGGATGGAAACCCTAGATGCATGATCCATAAGTACCTATGATCTTTTACTAGTATGCTAGGTCGATAGTTGCTTCGCACTAAGGACCCGGTACAAGTCGAGTGATGTACTTCGCTCGCAATGATAGGTTCTTATGTTGGAATCATAAGATTGATAAATTGAATTGCTCACGTGGTAAGAGCATGGGATTTTGGGCTCCGGTCCAGTGGTTAAGAGATTAAGCGTTTGAAAGTACTAAACATTTGTCGGACATGGGTACGGTAAACCTAGTACCTGAATGACGCGGTACGGGAACTTTAGGCTACTACTCTTGGGCTGCTGCCCCAGGCTAGCTACCTGTGGTGCATGGTGATGTTGGATGCTAGTGTGAGGCATGCCAGCTAGCTATGTACCTAGGACTATGGCATCTGATCCTAATCCGACGAATGACGGGAACCGTTTGGTTGAAAACACTCTTCACGAGGGTTTTCTCCCGTATGTTTAGGTTCACCTTGCAAGGTTATTAATTGATCGATTGTCGGCCTCTCACCGTTATCCGGGAATAGCTTAACCCTCTAACCATGATAATCCCTCCATGATGAAATGTTGATAAACTTGATGTTTGAATAATTGTTTGCACAAGTATGCTTGAATTAGTTGCTTATCTAGTAATAATTGATCTACTAGAACTTGAGCTAAAATGTGGAAAGTAAGGATTTACTCCTTAGTCGCTTTTTGGAAAAACAAACCCCCTAGACAAAAGCCTTGCATAATTAGAAGGATAAGTCTTTTTCTCTAAGACGGGTAAGCCTTGCTGAGTATTAGTATACTCAGCCTTGCTATATATGTTGATTTCAGGTATTATGTGTGAGCTGGAGAAATCTCACCCGGCTGGGAGCTGGAACGGGTGGTTGTTGACGATGAATAATGGTGCTATGGGTGGCCTCCCATGATGCCAAGTTATCATAGTTTATTTCTGCTGTCATTTAAAACTATGAACCATGTTTTATTATTTTGTGAACTATGAATTGTAATAGTTAACCCTTCGGGGGTGATTAGTATTAAATTGTAAGGTACTCTGGACTCTCCTTCGTGGGGGTTTTAATGTATGCGGATTCGATCCTCTATGTGTTAATTCAAGTGATTTACCGGGCTTGACCCGGCAACACTCAACGGGATAATTCTTTATTATCGCTTAATGACCAAAGTGGACCGGTCTAAGTGATAGTACGGACTTATCTCGGATGGAGTTATCTCGGACCGAGTAACTCATGAAGTGCGTTTCTCGTGAAGAAGGCAAGGAAATCTTGGAGGAGATACACAAGGGGGTCTGTGGCAACCACGCTTCCTCCCGTACCTTGGTGGGAAAAGCTTTTAGACGAGCGTTCTACTGGCCTACAGCTCTTGCTGATGCAAAAGAACTAGTCAGAAAGTGCCATGGATGTTAGTTCTTCGCTAAGCAACAATACGTCCCAGCCTACAAGCTCATCACGATACCACCAACTTGGCCTTTCGCCTGCTGGGGGCTCGACATGATTGGGCCTCTACCAAATGTGCTAGGGGGATTCAACAGAGTTCTGGTGGCTATCGACAAGTTTACCAAGTGGATTGAGGTCAAGCCTGTTACCTGGCCGAAGGCTGACAGAGTCCTCGACTTCTTGGATGAAATCGTGCATCGCTATGGGTTCCCCAATCGCATCATCACAGACCTGGGTTCGAATTTCAACAATCACTAGTTCTGGGAGTACTGCGAGAATAGCGAGATCGATGTCCGGTACGTCACAATTGCTCACCCATGCGCCAATGGCCAAGTGGAACGTGCCAACGAGATGGTACTCGACACCCTCAAGAAGCGACTGTATGATGCGGCAAACACCAAGGGCGGCAAGTGGATCAAGGAACTACCCAATGCACTCTGGGGACTTCGTAGTCAGCCTACAACTCCCACAGGGCAATCACCCTACTTCTTGGTCTACGGTTCTGAAGCCATCTTGCCTGCTGATGTAATGTGGCGATCTCCGGCGGCTGATCAGTATGAAGAAGGCATAGCTGAAGAAACAAGAAAAACAGATGTCGACTGTCTGGAAGAAGCTCGCTGCAACACACTCGTTCAATCAGCCAGATACCTCGAGAAGATCCACCGCTATCATGATCGCAACGTCAAGGAACGCTCCTTCAATGTTGGCAACCTGGTTCTCCGTCGTATCCAGAACACGGCAGGACTCCACAAGCTCAACTGAAAGGACCTTGATGTCACCTAGAGGGGGGGTGAATAGGCAGACGACCGAATTAAACTTTTCTTCCCCGCAAACTTGAACTGCCAGGCATCACCGGTCAGACCGGTGCTGGCTCTACTTCACAAGAGGCCACCGGTCAGACTGTTGCCCTGCACCAGTCAGACCGGTGGAGCACAGAGCACCTGCAAAAATAGCTTCAAGCTCCTCTTGACTTCTAGCACGAACCAAACTTGGTGAGTGCCCTTAGTAGATGATCACAAGCAGGGTAATGACCCCTGCACACACAAATAGCACACCAAAGTAGATCGAAGCGGAAGCAAATCAATATGCTAGAAAACAACTTAGAGAGGCAAACCACAATGAGACGCAAGGATTTGTTTCTCAAAGTTCACTTCCACCAAGGAAGCTACGTCTCCGTTGAGGAGCTTGTAAGGGATTCGAGTTCTCAGCCAACTCTTCCCACAACAAGCCGGGTCTCTTTCAACCACTTTCCTCAATTCCACTAAGACGATCTTTTCCACGAAGAGGCAAGATCATAGCCCTCACAAACTTGCCGCCGCTCACCACAACTTGGGAGCTAGTCGGCGACGCCTAGCCGTCTAGGAGGCAAACCTCCAAGAGTAACAAATGCTTCAATGCTTGTATACACGAATGTCAAGTGCTCAAGCTATGGGAATACTCTTGTTAGCTCACAAAAGCTCTCTTGAGCTCACTCTCTCAACCCAACTCAAAGATATGGCTTGAATCCATAAATCTCACAAAGAGAGGTTGGGGAGAGGTACTAAGGCTTAAGGCTAGCAAGAAATGACTTAGATGCTTGACGAGGGCCTAGACCAGGGCCCACCGCAACCACCAAAAGGAGAAGTACGGGCTACAGTCCGAGTACTTGGCGGCCTGTACGACAAGTACCCCGTCCCAGAGCACTTGGCAACCCGTACGAGTAGTTTCCATCAAGACCGAGTACTTGGCGACCCCGTACGCACGGGCACCACTCACCTCCGAGTACTTGGCGGCTCATCCAGCAAGCTTCTGAGTATGTGGGGGTCCATCCGACAAGTTTTCGTCCACCTGGCGGCTCGAACGACAAGTTTCCGCCCCGCCACGACTACTCATTCGTATGAGTAGTTTCCGACTCGCCTTTAGCTACTCGTTTGCACGAGTAGTTTCCGTCGCCGGCCGGCCAAGCCTTCACGGCAAAGACTAGGTCGGCGGGGCCCACTCTTGATGTGACGAGACCTCCGCGCACGCCCGCTCCCGCGCCGCCACGTGCAACCCTCTCCATGCCGGGTCGTACTGACAGGGGGTGTCCGGTGTGAGGAGGCGTGGCCGCCCACTACACCACGAATGGCACAGTGCGGGCTATTCCGTCCACACAGGAACCCCACAGTGCCCCGGAAAGACGCATACCAACTCCGCTGACGGGAGCATGGTACGACACCGACGACGTATGACGACCCGACTACTCGGAGACAAGCTCGAGGAGTCCCGGGAGCCGACTACTCAGAACCCGTAATTCCGTGAGGCCCATACCGTCAACAACCACTCTGCTACAGTACCAAGCTGTATCACCGTGTCTGGGCGGCCGCTCGACGTGGAGAAGGACACCCTACACTGTAACCTAGTTTCCATTAACGTTTTACCCCCCTTTGCCCTCTCCCTTGCAACTGTAAAAAGGGGAGGAGGGGGTCACATTCACGATATGCCATCACAAGACCAATCGATATCTCATCTCATATCATCCCTTGGACGCTCACACACTCACTCGCACGTACGCAGAACTCTGCTACAAGAACCACGCACACACCAGGGACTTGGGCTTCGAGACCCTCTCCCGACCAGTTTGTAACCCCTACTACGAACTTTGAGCATGAAGAACACTCCCCCCTCAGACTGGATGTAGGGTATTACTCTCCGGAGGCCCGAACCAGTATAAACCCTAGTGTCTCTTGTGCCACCGTGCGGATCCCGATGCGCAATCGTATAAATTTACTTGCCGGCGGTGACAAACCCCGACAATGCTCAGCAAGTTCACCAAGAACAGCAACCCACCAAAGAGGAGGGCTTGGGGTACTTATACCCCTCAAGAGAGAAAATTAGTTGTTGGCTGTCGGGCAGCACCGGTCAGACCGGTGCCCTACACCGGTCAGACTGGTGTTTGAAAAACTAGCCGTTAGGCCTGGCTGCACCGGTCAGACTGGTGCCCTACACCGGTCAGACCGGTGAGGCACGAGACACCCCCAAAACCGAGACACCCCCAAAACCCTTTCTATCACTCTAACACTTCACCAAAGAGATGAAGTGGCTCGGGTTAGGTTAGTAGGGGTTGTTAGCACACTATAAGGCTCTCAAGGCTATTTCTCACAAAGGTTTTCTAAGAGCACTTGACTTAGTCACAAAGCGAAAGTTGCATCCCTCTTGATAGTACGACATACTTATACTCAAGAATAAATGAAGACACCTTGTCAACCTCTTGAGCTTGAATGTCTTCAATCTTGCCATACTTGATCAATTTTCACTTAAGGGCTTTCAACTTAGCCAATGTCTTGAGCACATCCATACTTGAGCTAGTGGCTTAAGATCTTTCCCTATAGCATAGGAATGCACACTTAGATCCTTAAGTCACTCCATATTGCCAATCATAACATGTAGAAAAGTTGTATTGCTTCCCTCGGTTAAGGCTCGGATATGATACTTGGAGACCCCACGGATACTAGTTACTTCACCTTAGCAACACCCCAATTGGTAGCCACACTAGACCAAGAATGCTTAGTACCTCACTCTAGTCATCTCGGTTGATCTCTTCATCACTTATCCAATCCACGTTGAGTTCGGTTTTGCTTCATCCATATTTAGTCTTCATTTGAAATCTCACTTCAAATGCTTGTTCTTGATTGACAACGAATATGCAAGCTTCCAATAGAGGATCAACAAATATATACTCATCCTTATATCCTTTTGCGATCATCATATGAAGCCTTGCATTAATTATTTTGAAATACCATTTCTCTTAAAATAATCCCTTTCATTTGTGTCCAAGCTATCACATGCATTGGAGACCTTGTAATTTCATCTTCAAATAAACTCCAGTATCTTTTTTCAAACTAGCTTGTCATTCATCGATATTTGCATAAGGGATCAACACTTGCTTGCTTTCATTCATGTGAGCCATACAACATGCATCAAATAGTGTAAACCATGATTACTACATGAATGATTTATTTAAAACCTGCTCACATTCTTAAACAAACAAGTTAGTTCTTTAATCGCTTTGTCATTCAATTCACCAAAATCCACTTAGGGGCCTATATGCACTTTCAATCTTCCCCTTTTTGGTGATTGATGACAACTCGATTAAAGCTTACAAATATATTAATAAAGCACAGTTTGATTCTTAGATATAGGTAGAGCTCCCCCTTAATTTGTGCTTTGAATGAAGTTTCAAAAAATTTAGTCTCAAATGTCAAAAGCACAAATTTAGGAGAAACCCGTGAAAGCTCCCCCTATATCTTAGAATCAGTAGAGTGCAACTTGTGTGAGTGACAAAATAAAAAGTGTGATGCATATGACAAGTTAAGTACAAAGCAAAACATAAGTGTGCTGGCTGGGCGCCACCGGTCAGACCGGTGACACTGACCGGTCAGACCGGTCAGGCCCAACCAGTACAGAATGGTCACCGCCTCACCGGTCAGACCGGTGCTCCTGACCGGCCAGACCGGTTAGGTCCAGTCAGAGCACAAAGAAAAAAAATGTGCGTGCCATCTAGACCAAAGCAAGAGGAAGAAAAATCAAGACTTCGTTTCATCTTTGGACGCCCCCTCTCCCTCTGTCATCAGGTAAACGGTGTCGCTCCACCCTGCGGTCTTGGTTGTCCCCCTATAGATTCTTTCTTGGCGCCGGACACCAGATCGGCCTCGCCGCCGTCCTGAGTGCGGCTGCGCGGGTTGCCTCCCAGTCCCAGTAACTCGAGATCACCTCCCTGCTAGTCTCGCCTTTCGCGTAACTTATCGCCTCCATATTTATGATCCTACAGATAGTACAGAATAACACATTCTTCTACTCTTCTCTGCCGTCTACCGATGCAAAGCCAAGATGTAGATAACTAGATTTGTTTTTTTCTCATTTTTCTTCCTTGTTAGGATTTGCCGGTTCGTTTTGGCTTCCATTATAGCTGGTACACATGTTCTTGCTATCTCTCTTCGGTTACTAAATTATTTGAGAGAATTCCTTATTTAGCACAAAAAAAACTTCCTCTTCCTTATTTAGCACTCAAAAACACATTCTTCCCTATTTGACATCAAACTTTTTTTTGCTTGTTCCTTTCCTAGCATTCTGTTGGTTTAGCTGTTAAGTCCTATTTAAAAAGACAATTTTGCCCTCCCCACTCAATGACTCAAAGGGCCATTCAGCTGTTGAGTACAGGGGGTATTTCGAGCTCCAAGTTGGTGAGCTGTGTTGCTCGAAAGGCAAAACTCCAAATCAATTGCTTGAATTCCTATGTGTCAGCTGCAAGATGGATAAAAGATCCAAGAGAGTTTAAATGGAAATTTTGGCACAAATTGGAATCAAAGTTGACAGCAAAAGAAGAACAAAGAGAGGTCAGAGGCTTGCGGCTGCCACGCAGCAGCTTTGCCACCGATGGCAATGGCATTTCCCGCCCCCGCCACGCGCCAGCGTCGCTCGGAGTCGGAGACAGCGCAAGGCACAAACCAGGAGGTAGCATCGACACGGAGATAAATTTTTGATAAAATATGGAGTCCGCCGACCGTCTATCCTCTCACCACTGTCGCCCGTGTTTTCATCGCCCCTCGGTCGCCGGCGTCTTCCGCCGCCGTCCGACCACCCCTAGCCGAAACTGTCCACTCAAACCTCCGTCTGAACTCATCTACCCATCCCTCAACTCCTCGTTCAGCCTCGTCCACCCTTGCGCCGTGCGCCACCGTCTTCCTCGCAGCAGACCGTCCTCCTCTGTTTTCCGGGTAAGCCGCCGCCGTCGAGAGGCACCTTGCCGTCGTCCTGGTTGTGGTTTGAGTGTCGGGACGAGTTGTCTAGGAGCCGTAGATGGTGTAGGAGCCTTTGAGCCACCGCCGGACAGCCCCCACCATGGCGCCAACCGTGGTCAAGTGCGGCGACCCTAGGAGCTTGTGCGTCTGTCCGGGGGTATTTTGGTCCGTGAATGACCGTTTCACAGTGACATTAACAGAAGCGTCTCACGAATCTAACGGGAGTGCTAGAAAAGGAACAAATGAAAAATTTTGATGCCAAATAAGAGAGAATGAGTTTTTGAGTGCTAAATAAGGAATTATCTCAAATTATTTTGGTCTAACCCGATTTGTAATAGTGCGTTCATTACTGTCACAAGCCTGCCTGGCCCATCCTCCCTCTAATGTAACCTTGATATCAATCTTATTTTGATGTTCTTTGCAAATGTTGCAGGAGCAGAGTGTTTACAGGTAATGTTACATTTCTGAATGTTGCTTCAGAAGTACTAGACAGAGAACGCAGTAGACATCAATGGAGAACAGCTTTTATTTTTAAAAAAAGGAGAACAGCAAAAAGTGTGTCCTCGCTTTGATTTTTTGCAATTTTGTATGTAAACCAGATATTAGGAAACCATCATTCAGAACAAGGAGCCAGAAAAAGCTCTGGATGCTGAAATTTGCTACCGATGATTTGCTAGTGTGCGTGAACGAAACCTTAAGGTGTAGAGTAGATCACATGGTGATATGCCACACTTGATCACTTGTTTTGTGTTGGGTAATAAATGTTTTTATCTATAGAAATTACCATTACAAATTCTGCATTGGAGATCATAGTTTCTTGTGTTAGAGTCTTCAATGGGTAGAGTCTGCATTGGCGGACCCAAGTGGGGGCAAGCCCGGCCACCCGCCCAGGCTCCGGCAATGTTGTCATTGAAGTAGCTAGTGTTCGTATGAATCTTCTACATAGTTGCAACCTTCGTACACTGGAGATATAAAGATGATTTATAAGTTTTGCCCAGACTCCTTCGGATTTCTGGGTCCGCCACTGAGAGTCTGGGTTGGGAGTGTCCTAATGCATCCATATACGGTGGGTTAATAATGGAGAGCAGAGTACGTGCATATAAGCAGTACATCTAATCGTTAAAGGCTTCATGAATGACACTAGCTGCATGCTTCTTATATTACAAGGGATACATTGTGTTGCCCATATATATGTGTACCATGTGCTTCATATCGCTACTAGTGTTGTTCCTGCAACCTTCTTGCATTTTATAAGTCTCTATCCTTCTGTCTGATGTGTGAATAGCTAGCTGTTTTCGATAAAGATGACCAGTGCCTGGTAAAGCTAGGCAACCATCAAAGAATACAGATGTGTCCTAACATTTGAGTGAACGAGAGAGATGTGTAGTCAGGACACTGTGTGATTAGGAGGCATCTGGAATATATAGCTAGCATTATTTGTAGCATCATGGTGGAACCCAACCATCATGTGTGTCTCTGAGGAAACCAATGGAACCCCTCACAGGACGCAGGAAGGGGCTGGGAGTGAGGCTAGAGGAATTCAAGCCAGCAATGACGATGCTCCATTTTTTCCACCATGCATAACCCATCCACAGATGCACGGGCTCAAACGAACACCAACCGTGAAGCGATCGACTTGCAGGCTGCCCATCCACAGATGCACGGGCTCAAACGAACACCAACCGTGAAGCGATCGACTTGTAGGCTGCAACCATGGATGCCACCTCCTCTTCCCATTGTTGGCCTGCTGTTGGTGGCAACTTCAACGTCGCCGCCGTCCATGTGAGGGTCCGGCAACTACTATGATATGTTGATGTTGGATTAGCCTAGGTTTCACCAATGAATAGAGGTTGCACATTCGTTTGTGTCAATGACGTACGAGTTGCAACGGCTGGAGGGTGTACTACCGCCGCAGAATTTTTTTATATATTTTTTTATTTATTTTGCAAAATTATACGACCGTGTCAAAATTTATTAAATTTGACTACCAAACACCATGGGCCACGGCGGCCGCCGTGGGCTACAGCGTTTGGGTGCCACCGCCGTAGCCCACGGCGGTTAGGCCAAATGCCGTAGCGCATGGCGGTCGGGGACGGCGTTTGCCGGCCCTGCGCGGCGGCAGGCAGCGGCCATGCAAACGCCGTGGGCCATGGCGGTTGCATCCCAACCGCCGTGGTCCACGGCGGTTGGTTTTTTTACATATTTAGAAAAGAAAACACACACTTTTGCAATGGCATGTACGGCGCTCGTAAAACCCTAACAAAACGCTTTACGTACTGATAACATGCCTTAGGGAATTTAGAAATTTGATTACAACAGGTCTAATTAATCTAGTTGTACGAGAACTGCCCGGAGAGCAAAGACACGCCGGAGTCTTGCGACGGCATGTAGTAGTACCCAGGTGGGGGTGGAGGTGGTGAAGGTGGAGGGGAGCTGTTCTTCTTGTGGCATTCACAAGTGCAGGTTGAACATTTGCAGCATCGACCGTCTCCAGCGCTAGACGATCGATCAGGGGAAGCCAATGCCTCCGACAGCTCCCGCTTCAAGTTGTTGATGACGACGTCCTCGAGGTAGTCGATGTACTCTTGATAGGGGCGAATAGCTGGTAGATCCATCCATTACGAGAAACCGCAGTTCTCTGTTTAGGTGGAGTACTGCAAAAGGCAAGAAAACGTTAGCAAACCAAAGAAAGATGATGAACAAATTTGTGGACATTGCTTACCCATGCATGTGGGCAGTGCCAGAAGCGACGACCGGAGTTGTTCCATCCCTCGTACACTTGCATCACGTAAAACTCACCGTGCGAACACCTAGGCCACATCACCGTTTGCTTCGGTGCGTAGCTTCTAACTTCACGCATCGATCTGAAGTTACTCTTACCTTTTAATGGGAAATTAGCTACGAAATCAGGAGATTGCTGATGCCACAACATAGGACCGAAACCGTGTTCATCCCCACTCCAGGAAGTCATTGTTGAATGCTGTGAGAAGAAGGTAATGGAGTGAATGGTGCTACATATAGGCAGAAGAAGGAGGCTGGCTGGGTGGTGGGCCCTTTGATCCGTGGGAAGAGAAACGAAGCAGTGACTCGGAGAAAACACACCCTAGTACTAGGGCACTACCGCATTGTGGGCCAGTCGATTCGTGGGAGGAGAACACGTCAGTAACTCAGAGGAAACACAACGACTCTGCATATGACCGTGACTCTAACGAAACACACGTAACGGAGAAAACACACTCTAACGCAGTTCGATTAAAGTTCTTAAGGATACAAACCGAGTACCCTAGATCACGATGTCATGAAATCCCAAATTATTTGATACAGTCCGACTAATACTCTAGGTCTACTGAGTACAACAGGGGTATTTCCCCTTCCTGATGGCATCAAGCCCACTTCCTTGGCCTGGCGAGCCCTCTCCCTCTTCCTGTCTCTGTCGGCTTCACGGGCCTGGACCCCTTCACGTTCTCTCATCTCCTCGCGAATGCGCATTTCCTTCTCCTCCTCCTTTTTTCCTCTCTCTTCCCACTCAACCATGCGGATCCACCTCTCCCTTGCATCACGGCCCGCTTCCTCGACGTAACTCTTGTCGAACTCAGACTGCTCGGTATCTAGCCACTGCATGAAATCACAAAGAGGAAGTGGAGTCTTTTTTGAAAGACATGTCAGCAAATAATAAAACAAAAATGACAAATGAATAATCGAGAAATGTAGTAAGTCCTTACTTTGGCTCTAAGGTTGCGATCGAAAGGCTGGATCGGGTCGTGCGCATAGTTTGCGCACATGAAGAACCTCATCCCATAGGCATACCCGAGAACCTTGCACTTGACAAGCTTGCAGTTGTCACCGCAGAAGCACATAGGAGTGTTGGTACCCTTTGGCACCTCGACCTTGTCCTTCCTCGTGGTGAGGAACTCCAAGTCCAACTCAGGACCTGAGGAGGCCATTGCAAACCTGCAAAACATGATGAGAACAATTATTAAAATCATAGACAAAATTATAAATTACAATCATAAACAAAATTATACAAATGAATCAGCATAATTAAGGCGACACAAAATAGCAGTTCAATTATTCAAATACAATACCATGCATAAGTTCGTACAAGAAATATTAGTTTGAACATTACAAATTCCATAATTAAATGTCCTAACGTTACAAACAACTATGATCATCTGAATCCTGCATTGTTGATACGCCCACATCCACGTCCACGTCCGCGTCCACGTCCACGTCCTGATGGGAGTTGGGAGAGTCCTGAAGGTGCTGATGAGCCCACATTGGCCGTAGTTGGTGCGTTGCAAGCATAATTTGCAGATGTGCACCTCTTGTACGTGTGGCCTGTGTTGTGGCACTTGTAGCATATCACTACTACAGGTCCAGCTTCAGCTTCATCCATGTTGTTTCTAATCCTCTTCTTCTTTCTTCTTCCAACACCTTGGCACATCTCAGGATCTGGATTTGGTATGTGCACAACATTTTCTTTGGGGTTCTCAGTAAAAGTACCCTGCACGAGGTAGCCCTGGATTGTTCAGTTCCAAATGTTCCTAATAGTTTACTTGTCGTAGTACCATGGCACGTACCTACGGTAGCTGAAATTTTGAAGTTCATAACATACGGCGATCACATGGGAGTAGGGGGTGTGTAGTAGCTGTGGCTTCCGGCATGAACATCTGCATATTTGGTTAACAAGGTCACATACTTGTTGCGTCTTTTCACGCGCTGGGCCTAGGTGCATTTTCCCTTTGCACTCAACCTCATATCTCCACATAATTTCATTCTCAGCGGACTGGTACAAAGGCTGCGCTGTGACCATGTGCAGAAGTGCTTTTTTCTGAGCCTTGTCCAAATACTCAATCATTCTGGTGCAGTATGTCATTTGAGTGTTCCTCAGAACTGTAACATCTCTGATGTTTAGGCAACAGTTATCGCCCTCATTAACAAGGCTAAGCATGTTAATTAACTTGTTTGACTTGGTCAAAACCCCTAACCCTAGTCAAACCCCTCCAAATCAAGGTCAACACCCTAGGGTTCTAAACCTTTCTTCGATGATCTAGCGCGTTCTCCACTTTTCATATAACAACTCAAAAATTGGCCAATATGAAAGTTGCTCATTTTTACATGGGACATATTTCATTGAATTGGCGGCATTTGAGATTCAAAGTGGAAGACCCTCAAAATGTTGGTCAAAGCTCAGGGACACTGTTTGACCTAGCCGAGAAAATCCCAAACTTCAAGCAGTTTTTATTCAAAATCTTTGAAGATTTTCATAGGTCGGCCTTTACAAAAGTTGGAGCTGGATAGGAGATCTACAACTTTGGTTTTTGGCGAATTTCTAGTTTAGTTTGAAATTTTTGAGCTTTGGCCGGTCAAACGTGCCTAAGTTAAATTCGTGTCGCGCCGGGAACGTTGGTGCACGCTCCAGAGCGCCGTGCACACGCCGAACTGCGCCTGTACCGCGCCCCGACGTCCATGCCCGCCACCCCGAGGGTCCCACCGTGTCACAGGTTACACCGCGTCGAGGCACACCTCCCCGGGGCGCCGCCCGCCCGGTTGAGCCGCGCCAGGTGCCGCGCGCTGCGTCGCGCCTTGGCCGCCGCTTGCGCGCGCGTCGCCCTCCCGCCCGCGCGCACACGCGTGAAGGCCAGGGTCCAGCCGCGTTTTTCCCACTCGCCGGCACCTATTTAAGCCAAGCAGTGCGCCGCGCCGTGTTTTCCCCCATGCGCCACCGGTCGCCATTAGAGCACCACCGTGGAGCCCCACCCTCTGAACCACCCCGTGCCCATCTGAGCAGCCGAGCACTACCCCACGGCCCTACTGTAGCCCCGTGCCGCACATTGACGTGCACCGCCGTCCAGCTCGCCAGAGTCGCGCCTCCCGCAGCCGGGAATCCATGCCGCCGCCGAGCTCACCCTCCGGCCGCTCCTCCGCCCCATCCAAGGGACCGAGCCCACCCTAGGTGAGCCCCAGAGGCACCTCCGTCGCTTTCCCGGCCAACTCCGGCCATCCCCTCGCCGGATTCCGGTCGCCCGTGCCGCCATCCATGGCCAAGGGCCGAATTGCAAAGCCCCAAATCTTCCCAGGGTGTAAACCGTGAAACCGAGGGTCTATTTGTAAACACGAGGGCATGGTTGTGATTAAAGATCTTTGTCTAGGGACCTATCGGCAAAAGAGATTCTTCCTTTTTGTTTTTAAATCTCCTGAATCTTGTAAAATGCATATCAAATCACAGAAAAATCTTAAAAATACAAACTCAATTGTGTTGTGATCCTTGTGAATAGAAGAAACTTTTCTACAAAGTGAGTTTTCAAATTTCTGTGTATATTTTAAATAATTTTGAATTTACCGTTTTGGATAGATCTGAAATAATTCAAATTCTATGCATGATCTGAAGCTCAATTTTGGATATGTTGTTCTACATGTCATGTTAGTCTTCTGGTTCATATTTGGCACAAAGTTATTGAGTAGATCTTTAGTTATGAATTAAAGTTGATTCTCAGCCTTGTTCCTATTTATAATTTTTGTAAATTAATATGTTGATCTTTTGGACCCATTCTTTTTGCTATGATCCTGTTTCATGATTTTGCACCCATGATAAATAGTAGAGAAGTTTTTGCCATGTTTTATAGGGTCAAGTAATTTTTGCACAAATTAAACCTTCCTTCATAAATTTGAAGTAATTGAAATTTTCCTTGCTGAGTAAGTGCATATCTCTTCATGATTAGGTGTTTTGAACCTCTACATGATTTTCTAGCTCAATATGTGGTATATTTATTTTTGTATGATTTATTCTTGTTTTTAATGAATGAATCTAGTTGTATTTTTCATGCTAGATCTATAGCTTGGATTGATCTAAATTTTTGGCAGTAGCTCATGTGTAGTATGATGTGCCTCTCTACAAAGTTTCATGGTCATGTTGTTTATTTTTCTTCCAGAATGAATTTTCAAAGTAAATCAAGCTTCATCTATGAATTAAAAGAAAAATAGAAATCACCTTTGTTTACTTTCTAACTCATTTGGTTAAACTTCACCAAATCACACCATGAACATCACCCAATATTTTGGTGAAGAGAAATTAATTAATTAATTTAAATGTGCACACAATCACCGTCAAATAAGGGGTTAAATCACGCACACATACCCTTTCTTTGATAGGAAGAGTATGCTGGATATATTCTTATCCAGGTGATTGTGGTCACTCATACACCCCCACGTTTACCCTTAAATTCTAAGCTATGTTCTCACTCCTCAATCATAATTATATGAAGTTAATGCATATGCATGTCGTGTAGAACTTCCGGACGGAAACTACGAGTTGGTGCCGGAATTCGAGGGAGATCTCGCTGAAGGAGAAGTGAACGTGGTGGAGGTGCAGCAAGACCCGAACCAAAGTTCGGAGGACTTCGTCACTGACTTTGCTAGTGAAGGCAAGCCCCGGAGCATAACCCAGTTTTCTAATTTTTACAATTATGTTATGTAATGTTTGTGCATTTACGTTTCAGGAGTTGATTTGAAACCCTAGATGCATGATCTTAGGTTCCTATGCTCAAATACTAGCATGATAGGTCGCTAGTGGCCATGCTCTAAGGACATGGTAAAAGTCGAGTGATGTTCGTCACTCGTGAGCTATAGGTTTCTTATGTTGGCATCATAAGATTTTATAAATAGTTGTGCTCATGTGGTAAGAGCATGGGACCGGCTCCAGCCAGTAGGTCTGTGGTTAAGCGTTTGAACGTACTAAACATTTGCCGGGAATGGGACTGGTAAGCCTAGTACCCGATTGGCACGCCAAGGGAACTTTAGTGTTACTACTCCTGGGTTCGTCCCCTGCTGCAGCTTAATTGTGGTGCATGTGTGGGGTTGGGGAGGTGAGGCCAAACCAACCACCTTGTACCAAGGACTGTAGCCCCTGTTCCCGAACCGAGGATTGACAGGAACCACCTGGTTAGTGCATACCCCACCCCTTTGGTTTCTAGTTGGCTGTTTTTGGGGTGTGCATTCTTCCGTGTGTTTAGGTCCACCTTGCAAGGTTATTAATCGATCGATCATCAGCCTCTCACCTTTACCCGAGATTGCTTAACCATACACTCTATGTCCCTTAAAGATGGAATTGAGATTTAATTTGGATATATGCTTAATTGTTTGCACAACTTATGCTTGCAATAGTTGCTTACTTAGTAATGGATAATCAACTAGAATTTTGGGCTAAAATTTGAAAGTAAGGACATACTCTTTGTTGCTTTTCAGCAAAACAACCCACTAGCCAAAGAGCCTTGCATGTCTAGAGAGTTGGTGATTTTTCATCACCCGTCGGTTAAGTCTTGCTGAGTATTAGTATACTCAGCCTTGCTTTTGATGTTGGTTTTCAGGTGATGTGAATGATGATGGGTTCCCGTGGCCTGGTTCTCTCCCACCCGGTTGGGAAGTTGAGTGGGAGGATGACAATGCTTAGTGACGTCATGGATGGCCTCCTATGACGTTACTTATGATGTTTAGTATTTCATTTCCGCTGTGTTTCGAACTCTAAACTATTTACTTTAATCAAAGGACTTGGTTTGTAATATTAAAACCTTATGGAGCTTGATGTAATAATTTGTGAAATGTTTATCTCTGGACTCACCGTCGTGTGAGTTTTAATGTACAAGTCTTCGATCCTGGTTAAAGTGATTTACCGGGCTTGACCCGGCAGAGGCGACAAGTTACTTCTGTGTTATTGCTTAATGACCAAATGGACTGGTTTAGGTAATAATATGGAATTAATTTGGGCGGTTCTGTCACAGCTGGCATCAGAGCTCTATTGTACACCAGTGATTTTAATACACCCTTAATAATATGTTTTTGGAATAAAACTAGCAAGATTAAGGTGTGTTTGCAAAATGCGTTAGGAACGCTAAGGATGGACTAGTCCGAGAGGCCCTAGAGGGAATTTTGGGTTCTTTCAGGTGGCTAGTATATTATGGTGTATTTAAACTGACTTCCAGCACTTCTTAAGCCACGCGTTTCATACGTGTGCTGTGCCGCATCATGAGTATGCGAGGGTTGATAGGGCAACCTATTCAACAGATCCTATCTTCTCGGTTGGATGCCCACGTATTTTATACGTGCGCTTTCCGTATGCAAAGCATACGAAGGATGGTATGTGTCAGTGTTTTAGACACCGAGCCTACGACGGGGTACCCGAAGTAGTAGATTGTGCGGTGGGGCTCGCTGAGATTAGGAACACGATGGTGAGACACGAGGCACACAATTAGACAGGTTCGGGCCGCAATGTGCGTAATACCCTACGTCTTGTATGCTGCGTGGCTCTGTATTGATTGCGTATGTTTTGAGAGGGGTCCCTGCCTCGCCTCATATACCACGGGAGGCAGGGTTACAAGTCGGATTGGTACAAGGGTACTATTCGAGTAGGACCCGGAGTAGCCTATACATGGTATGGAAAGCTATCCTAGTCTTAGTACAAGTCCTTGTCCATCTTATCTTGCCTTGTGGTCCACGGTACCAGCACCGTGGCCCACTAGTCAAGTAGTCCAGGTGTACGGGAACTCATCTCCCGGGTATGGCCCACAATGTGTTGGTGGGCCCAGGGATGCCCGGTCGACAAGCCCCCGAGTACTTTGTAGTCGAGTGCGATGCTCCAAGTAGTCTTCAAGGTCTCCACGAGTAGTTCCCAAGCGTCCCCGAGTTCTACAGGCTTCAATCTTCAATAATACTTGAATCATCACGAGGCTGGAAGGTACTCCAGCTAACTCCACGAGTAGTCTTGAAGTTTTCTCGAGTTGTTCCCAAGCGTCCCCGAGTACTTCCCTTGAAGGTCTTCAATAATACCCGCTTCGTTCTTGAAATCTTTGCATCAAAGATCCATATGGAAATGCGATTACTAAAATCGCATTGCATATGGAATGTAGCCCCCGAGCCTTAGGTCGAATCCAGGATTCAAGCTGAGGGTCAATTTTCAACTCTTTGATCTTGCTCCGAAAAATCCACAGAAAATCCGAAGAAATAATATAGGAATGCGATTTGCAAAAAATCGAATCCTATATGGATGTAGCCCCCGAGCCTTAGTTCGAATTGTCAATTCAAGCTGAGGGTCAATCTGTAGTCTTCTAAGTAAGGGTTATACATTGCGGCCCGAACCTATCTAATTGTGTGCCCCGTGTCTCACCATCGTGTTCTTGATCTCGGCGAACCCCACCGCACAATCTACTACTTCGGGTACCCTGTCGTAGGCTCGGTGTCTAAAACACTGACAGCTGGCACACCAGGTAGGGGATCTCGTCGTTGATCCACTGGCGAACTCGATGGCAGGAGAATGTGTTGTCACAATGTGTTGTCTTGAAATAATATTTATCTTGTTTCACAAGAGGATGTCTTGAAGTTTGTGTCTAACCCTCCTCCTCATCCTGAGGATCCACTGCAAGTGCCGGAGGAAGAAGCAACAGGAGCAGAAGCTCAAGCCCCTGAGAGTAGTCGATCTGCTTAAGGGGAAGAAGAAGAAGTCTTGGTGGAGGACGCCTCCTCAAGCGATGATGACAGCCTAACACTTCAACAGCGCTTTGAAGTGAAGAGCCGCTATGGGTACTCTGGGGCGCCCATCCCCAGTGGCCTCACCGCAGGATCATCGAAAAGACCGGCATCATCTCTCGCCGATGATGTGACTTTGCCTTCACGGAAGAAGAGAACCACGGTGGGGAAGCGGACCGTCAAGAAGATGACAGGCCTCCCCTCCATTACAGTAAGTGTTGGAGAACCTTTAAGTAGTCGATATCGTATTGAGTACTTGTTCTCTGCTGTAATGTCTTGATTTTTGACTTGCGCAGGTTATCGAGAGTGCAGCTAATGTACTCTCGGGTAGCCCCCCAAGAATAACAGAACCTGAAGTGGTTCCAGCGTCAGCCGTGGAGACGGTGGCGCATGAGCAACAAGAAGCCGCGGTACCAAGAAGTGTGCCGCCAGTAGAGAGTGTGCCAGAGGTGCCGGCAGCACCTTCTTTCTTCGACATGCTGGGGCCGAAAGTCTCGGTGCCTCGAGCTGCTCTGTAAGTACCCAAATACTTGAGTACTTATTAATGTTATGTACTCTGAATTTACTGACCAACTTGTTGATGCAGAAAATCCACTGATGTGAAGTGGGGCGCTTCTGGAAGTAGCGCTGCTGGAGGAGACCAAACTCCTCAAGGGCAACAAGAAGATGTACTTCTAGAGCGCCAAGAAGTACCCACAGAAGCTGAAACTGCACAGGCGCTGCGCATCCTCTGGAGTGATGTGGTCAAGGAGGCGGTGGAGGCAACTTCCAGGCCCAGGGCTCAAGAACTCGAAGATATTGAAGCCGTGGTAAATGAGGGCCGGGAGGTTGATCCAGAAGCCCTGCTGCGCCACGAAGAAATCCCAGCTCCTGAAGCCCCCGTGCATCGTATTGATGCACAACTGGCATTGGAGGACAACCTAGAGAATCGCATAGTGCCGCATGATCCACACATTGAAGACCCGGCTCCTCTGCGTAGTGCCGCGAAGTACTCTGCAGCAAGTACAAGTACTCAGTCCATGGCCAAAGACTTGATGCCGTACGACGACTCATGCCTGGACGAGGACAACTTGCACGCGCATGCTGAGATGTTCCGCGGTGTAGAACAGCTCCTCGCGGTAAGTTGTGTAGTCTCTTGTATAGTAGTTGTAGTCACAGATAACTTGTCTTTGATTCTCAAGTTGTTGTCACCTTTGCAGGAAGTAGTCAAGCAGTCGAAACGCAAGACTCGTCTGCTTGAGCAACACGCGCCTGACATTGAAGAAGTCACGCGGCTCAGAGAAGAACTTAAACAACAGAAAGCTTTTTCTCTGAAGCTTCAAGAGAAGCTTGATGCCAACACCGCCGAGTACCACAACGAGATCTAGAAGCTGACGGCTAAGAAGGATGATGTTGTTGGTAAAAATAAGTCTCTACGCCTGAAGAATAAAGGTAATCTCCCTTTCTGAAATCATTGTTGAGTACTTTTGTCCTTGCACACGGCATCTGATAAGTAGCCTTGATCCCCTGCAGAGCTGACTGAAGAGGTGGACAAATTCAAGAACAAGGCGCTGGACTGGCAGCTGACCTTTAACCATGAAGAAGCAGCTCACATGGATCTTAGAGAGGACTATAAGGTGCGGTGCTTCGAACCTGAGCGTGAAATGGAGATCCGCCTAGCGGGCTGGAATGATTTATTGACTTGCATGCAGTCGCTTAAGACCAAGATCGAAGAAGCCGAAGGCCGGCGCTCAGAGTTGAAGGCCTTGACAGAAGCAGCCGAGCCAGTGGCGAATCTTTTCGAGCCCAGAGTCGTCGGAGTTCAGCCTCGACCACTTGTGGAGAGGTTGAAAGACACACCTAAAAAGATTCTGGAGTACGCTCAGAAGCTGGCTTGCACGATCCCGATTCAAGTCCTGAGCTTCATCAAGTCCTTCTATGCCGAGGCAGACCTCATAGTCATCATGAACGACAGATCTGGAGATTGCACCGACGACCGGCTCAACGAGTTGATGCAACAGACTTCTCCAATCGCAGAAGCAGTCTCCAAGTTCATTGATCTCCATTAGATCTACCTGTAGAGTAGAAACACTAGGGAAAAACAAGTGTAATCCCGAACAAGTGTTTATGTAATATAATTGAAAACTTGAGTAAGTCAATTATCTGGATCCCTTGTATGCTTATGTGTTGGCCATATACTCGAGTTGGTATTGAGTGTGTGGCTGCAAAAAGAGATACGATACACGAGTAGAAGTACTCAAGTGTATACATGTTCCGAAGAACGTTAGCTAAATCATGACGAGTTGAACACCTTAGCTGTAGCAGCGTGAAAGAAGGCTTTGTCATGAAATAAGCTAATAGTAGTAACAAGTCGATGTAGAGTAGCGACTTGAACTAAACACATTGTACAGAGTTTACAAAGTCTTAAGTACCTCTGAGGCTAACTAGCCTAGTGAGAGAGTACTCGAAAAGAACTTATTCATAACGAGTTGAACACCTTAGCTGTAGCACCGTAAAAGAAGGCTTTGTTATGAACAAGTAAAGGACAGTAAGAAGTCGGTATAGAGTAGCAACTTTATTACTGAATAGATTGTACAGTGTTTACAATGTCTTAAGTACCTCTGAGGCTATGAGCCTAGCGAGAGAGTACTCGCAAGGATGTTCCGAAGAACAAGTAAGACCGTAGGAGACAGTGTGATGAACTCATCCTTGCTGTAGCAGCAACTTGTATGAGAGTTCCACTGAGACCCTACCAGAAGGGTGTTACTCTAGGCCGAAGCCTCTTATTGAAAAATAGGAACATGGACAGCATGTGCCACTTATTGCCCTATACGATACAGGATCGTCTGGAGAGAGTTATCATGACTCCCTACGAGGTCGCAGAATGAGACTGCCTGGAGAGGGTTGATGAAGCCCCCTGCGGGTGCTCACAACTGAAAGCCACGAGAAGATACAGCCTTCGTCTGGAGAGGATTATCTTGATCCCCCTACGAGTGGTGACAACCGTAGCTGTCTGTTGAGTGGTTGCAACCGAAGCTGCCTGGAAAGGGTTGATGAAACCCAATACGAGTTGTTTTACAGCCATAGCCATCTGGAGAGGGTTGCTGAGACCCCCTACGGGTAGAAGCGACAAAGCTGGTCGATGTTTCAAGAGTTGTCGACTTCCTCACCTTCTAGAGTTTGAAGACGATATGAGCCTGGGCCAGTAACCTTTGCAATAGAGAAAGAACCTTCCCATGGCGAGTTGAGTTTGTGTAGTCCTGCCGTATTATGGATGCGACGGAGGACTAAGTCACCGACGTTGAAGGAGCATTCCTTAATGTTATGGTCATGATAGCGGCGAATCCTCTCAAGGTATCGAGCGGATTGAACAAGTGCGTTGCAGTGAGCTTCCTCGAGACTGTCAACATCTGTTTGTCTTCTTTCTTCAGCTACGCCTTTTTCGTACTGATCAACCGTCGGAGAACGCCACATGACATCAGCAGGCAAAACGGCTTCAGAGTCGTAGACCAGGAAATAAGGTGACTACCCTGTGGGGGTAGTAGGCTGAGTGTGTAGCCCCCAAAGTGCATTGGGTAGTTCCTTGATCCATTTGCTGCCCTTAGAGTTTGCAGCATCATACAGTCACTTCTTGAGAGCATCGAGTATCATCCCGTTGGCGTGTTCCTCTTGGCCGTTGGCACGTGGGTGAGCAACGGAAACGTACCGGATGTCGATTCCACTGTTCTTGCAGTACTCCCAGAACTGGTGATTGTTGAAATTCGAACCCAGGTCTGTGATGATGCGGTTAGGGAAACCATAGTGATGTACGATTTCATCCAAGAAGTCGAGGACACGATCAGCCTTGGGACAGGTGATAGGCTTGACCTCAATCCACTTGGTAAACTTGTCGATAGCCACCAGAACTCTGTTGAATCCCCCTGGCGCATTTGGGAGAGGACCAATTATATCCAGCCCCCAGCAAGCGAAAGGCCAAATTGGTGGAATCGTGATGAGCTTGTAGGCAGGAACGTGTTGTTGCTTGGCGAAGAATTGGCATCCTTGGCACTTCTTTACTAGTTCCTCTGCATCAGCAAGAGCTGTAGGCTAGTAGAAAGCACGTCGGAACACTTTTCCCACCAAGGTGCGGGAAGAAGCGTGATTGCCGCAGATTCCTTTGTGTGTCTCCTCCAAGATTTCCTTGCCTTCTTCCCGAGAAAAGCACTTCATGAGTATATCAGAGCTTGCGTCTTACTTGTAGAGTTGATCTCTGACTAAAGCATAAGCCTTGACGCGGCGTGAGATGCGCTCGGCTTCTGACTTGTCTTCAGGAATCAACTGATGTTTAATGTAGTCAATGAAGGGAGTTCTCCAGTCCACATCAATCATAAGCACTTCTCGATCAGGTTGAACTGAAGTAGTCGTGGGTGCAGATGATTGCTCCAGAATTGATGGTGTGTGGAGTTCATGGATGAAGATTCCAGCTGGCACTTGAGCTCGTGTAGATCCCAGCTTTGACAAGACATCCGCAGCAACATTGTTGTCGCGGACCACATGATGGAACTCGAGACCATGGAATTTGTTCTCAAGCTTGCATACTTCCTGACAGTACGCATCCATATTCTCAGCATTGCGATCCCAAGAATCATTGACTTGATTGATGACCACCAAAGAATCACCATAGACAAGTAGTCGTGTAATGCCAAGAGAGACTGCAAGGCGAAGACCGTGCAGTAGAGCTTCATATTCAACTTCATTGTTTGAGACCTTCCAAAAGATCTACAAAACATATTTGAGTTGCTCGCCCTTAGGGGAAATCAGAAGTACCCCGGCACCAGCGCCTTCCAATTTGAGGGAACCATCAAAGTACATGACCCAATGTTCTGGACGCTCAATTGGAGTTGGGACTTGATTTTCTCGCCACTCAGCCATGAAATCAACCAAGGCCTGAGACTTGATAGCAGTGCGAGGCTTGAACTCGAGCGATAGAGCGCCAAGCTCTACAGCCCACTTAGAAATCTTTCCTGTGGAATCCCGGTTGTGCAATATCTCGCCAAGCGGGTAGCTAGTGACCACAGAAATCTTGTACTCATCAAAGTAGTGGCGGAGCTTCTGTGAAGTAATCAGAACCGCATAGAGTAGCTTCTGTACCGGAGGGTATCGAGCCTTGGACTCTGAGAGTACTTCACTGATGAAATAGATAGGCCTCTGGATAGGGTAGCCATGGCCTTCTTCCTGCCGCTCAATAACAATAGCAGTACTAACGACATTAGTAGTTGCAGTAATGTAGAGCAAGAGCTCTTCATTGGGCAGAGGAGCTGTGAGGACTGGAGGCTTGGATAAGAACTCCTTGAGCTGAGAAAGAGCTTGATCAGCTTCAGTTGTCCACGTAAACTTCTCCTGCCGCTTGAGTAGCTTGAAGAAAGGTAGACCCCGTTCTCCAAGTCGCGAGATGAAGCGATTGAGTGACGCCATGCAACCAGTAAGCTTCTGGACATCCTTGATGGTAGTCGGAGCTTGCATATTGGAGATGGCAGTAATCTTCTTGGGGTTAGCTTCGACACCATGATGGCTGATGATGAACCCGAGTAGTTTTCCAGATGATACGCCAAAGACGCATTTGTTTGGGTTGAGCTTCCATTGGTACTCGTGTAGTGAAGCGAAAGTTTCCTCAATATCTGTGATAAGCATGTCTGGATCCCTAGTCTTGACAACGACGTCATCCACGTATGCTTCCACGTTCTTATGAAGCTGCTTCTTGAAGCACGCTTGGATAGCCCTTTGATATGTAGCACTAGCATTTTTCAACTCGAAGGACATTATTGTGTAACAATAAGCACCAAACGGGGTGATAAATGCGGTCTTCTCTTGATCAGATTTCTTGATTGTGATTTGATGATAGCCGGAGTAGCAATCCAGGAAACAGAGTAAAGCACAGCCTGCCGTGGAGTCAATGACTTGATCAATCCGCGGCAACCCGAAAGGATCCTTGGGGCAATGCTTGTTGAGATCAGTGTAGTCGACACACATCCTCCAATCATTAGAGTTCTTTTTCTGACGAGCACAGGATTAGCAAGCCATTGTGGATGAAAGACTTCCCGGATGAAGCCAGCCGCGAGTAGTTTAGCAAGCTCTTTCTTGATAGCAGCCCTGCGGTCATCAGCGAAGCGACGAAGGTGTTGTCTCTTGGGGATAGCATTAGGATCGACGTTGAGTGAGTGCTCGATCAACCTCCTAGGCACACCTGGCATGTCAGATGGTTTCCATGCAAAGATATCACGGTTAGCCCGAAGAAAGTTGACGAGTGCGTCTTCCTATTTAGGATCAAGCTGTGCACTGATCATGGTCGTCTTGCTGCTGTCGCCAGTACCGAGATCAATGGCTTTGAGCAGGATGTCACCAGATGGTGCAGGCTTGTTGTTGTCAGTCTTCTCAGGAACCTCCAGCTCGCTCAGAGCAAGCTTCTTCGCGGTAGTGAAGACTTCCATCATTGCATTGGGTACTTGAGTAGTCGAGGCCAGTTCTACGGCTTCTATGTCGCAGTCGTATGAACGCTTCAGATCCCCTTGTGATGAAAGAACTCCTTTGGGGCTCGGCATCTTGAGAACCAAATACACATAGTGCGGGATAGCCATGAACTTAGTGAGACCAGGCCTGCCTAGGATAGCATGGTAAGAAGTCTCGAAGTCAGCAACCTCAAACTTGATGTACTCAGTGCGGTAGTGATCCTTGGTCCCAAAGGTTACGGGTAGTACAACAGAACCCAAAGGAATAGCTGCGTTGCCCGGGATGATACCATAGAATGGTGAGTTGGTCTTGGTAAGCATATTGGTGATATCCAGGCCCATCTTCTTCAAAGTCTTGGCAAACAGGACATTGAGACCGCTGCCACCATCAATAAGAACCTTAGTAAGCCTGGAGCCTGCCACCACTGGATCCAGAACGAGAGGATATCGTCCTGGCTCAGAGAAACTAGTCCATTGATCCGCCCTTGAAAAGGTAATGGGGGGTTTTAGACCACTTTAGAAAAGTGGGAGCTGCTGGTTGGATGGACATAATCTCCCTGAGAGCTAGCTTCTGCATGCGCTTGGTTGGAATTCCACCAAATATGACATTGACAGTATTGGAGGGGTTCTGGAACCCACTGTCTTTGTCTGTGTTAGCCTTCTTCCCCTTGTGTTTGTGGAATCACAGGTTTGGGTGCGTTGGTTTGGGCGTGTTCTTCAACGCACGTCGAAGTTGGTAACACTGCTCTGTAGTATGATCGCCCTCTGGGTACCATGGGCATTTCTGCTTGGTCAATGTTGCCCAGTGAGGATCATCTTCAGGCTTAGCGGTAGTTTCCATGGCAGTAACAGTGTTGTCGGGCTTGCGCTTGCGATTGGGATTGCTCGAGTAGTTATTACCCTGGCGATTGCCCTGCTGTTGCTTGCCACTGCTGCTTCCTCCAGCATTGTTGTTGTTGTTGTTGTTCTGGTTGTTGCGAAGATGCTTGAACCGATTCCGAGCCTTGTCTTCCACGTCTGCCTAGTGCGTGATCATCTCCTTGAGCTTGGTGATGTAGGCTGGGCGAGCACGACCGAAGTCTTGGAAAAGCCCGTCGTCATAAAAACCATTTTGGAAGGTATCTATGACTTCTTTCTCGATGACATTAACAATAGTAGCCCTTTTCTCAAAGAAGCGGCGCATGTACTCATGAAGAGTCTCGCCTTGTTTTTGCTTGATCAGGGCCAGGTCCATCCGGGTACCATGACGGCCCAGAGAACCCGCGAAATTGCTGGTGAAGTGATGCTTGAGTTGTCCCCAGTTGTCGATGGAGCCACGTTTGAGGGACTCAAACCATATGAGGGGCTCTTGCTCGAGGACAAAAGGGAAATAGATACACTTGGTATAATCGTTGCCCCCGACATTGGAGATGGACAGAGCATAACAGCGCAACCACTGCCTTGGATCTTGCTTGCCATCATACTTAGAGATGCCGTAAGGCTTGAATTTCTCCGGAAGAAACAGAGCTTGAAGTCAAGCAGAGAAAGCAGGAAAAGAATCAGAATCATTATCCTTTTGCTTCTCACGCTCAGCGCGTCTGGCGTTGATAGTTGTACGAGCGTCGTAGCGAGAGTCTCCCGACTTGCTGTTGACACTACCATCGTCACCTTTGCCCTTGTTGCTAGCTTTCGGACGTGTACGATTAAGAGTGGGAGTAGTACGATGAGCACCCCCACTGCTACCATGGTGACTAGGAGCACTGGTATTCTGACGTAGCATAGTGTAGGCTAGTTCAGCCAGCTTCACGACTTCAGCAGCCGCCCTGTCACAAGGCATAGAGCGACCGAGTAGATTGATCGCGTTGATAGCTTCCTCTGGAGTATGATATTCACGAGTAGCTACCGCATCCAGAGCCTTTTGAAGATTACGAGTAGGTAGAGCTTCCGTGAGTTCTCGACGAAGAGTTGCACGATCAGCATTGCGTTGGCGATGTGCAATCTTGGCCTCCGCGGTCTCATCAGCAGGAGCATTGGCAGAGAGTTCATCATCAGATACATCATCCAGATAGCGATAATTGGCACGATGCCCTTGCGGAGTAGTTACATCAACGACGAACACTTCTCGATGCGATGAATAAGGACCCATACTCTGAATGAGCTTAGTATTGGTGTCATAATCAACAAGCTTGACGCCTTCCTGGAAAGGTAATTTGTCGAGACAAGTGATAAAGCGCTCCTGATCATCCAAGGTGAGATCAGCAGGCACATGCTCAGGCCAGTAGACGAATATACCCTCATGTGTCGATGTGATCACCAGTCCATGAGCAGGGCCACACAGTTGTTGTACTTCAGCAGAATCCGAACCATAGTCGAACTCGAACTCAGATGAATCTGAACAGTAGTCGAAGTTGCTGTCTGAATCTGAAGAGTACTCTGAGAGCCTATGTGGTTCGAGGACCGGTGGATGGTCACTTCCTGGTGTGATGAGTGATTGACAACGTTGTGTGGACTGACTCTTGGCTAAGTATTGCAGGTGCAGGTTGCGGCTTGATTGGTATTGGTGCAGGTGAAGAACAAGCGCGAAAGGTCGTTGCCGGTGAGGCCTCCAGGTATGGAGAAGACAAGTAGGCTTGGTTCGAGGGACCCGGTGGCCAGCGGGGTCAAGTGCGGGCCGCATGGTGGCAAGAATAGCAAGATGAAGTCGGTGGACGGTTTCTTGGTTGAGCCTCAAAACCAAGGTCAAGCCCGGACTTCGTGGGAGCCGAGTCATGAGTGGTGATTGGCGGAGGCTACATCAAGTTCGCGGGGTTTGCAGTGGTTCACCAGAAAACCACTGGGTTACTCGGCTGATCCACAAAGCCGAGGCCGAAGACCGCGTGTGGCTGTCAGGCCAAAACCGGCCTGACCGGTTTGGGGTCGCAGGGCGCTGGAAGCTTCGAAGCGGAGGACACGCGTCGAGATCGCAAGGCTTGCGTCGAGGCTAAGCGAAGTGCGGTCACCGGGCATCCGTCCGATGGAGTTACGACGACAATTTCCCAAAGTGCCCTTGGTGGGCGTGTATCCTAGTTTATGTAATAGGGGTAGTTTCGTCTTTCGGCTGGCCTCCATATAACCCAAGTGGTGAGAGGATGGCTGCCATCTCTTGGAACCCTAGCTCATTTTGTTTTGCTATTTTCCCTTTCCTATTTTCCTTAGGATTGCTAGGACTAGCTTGAGAGCTTCATGGTGAGATCTTGTGAGAGGGAAGGATGATTGGGCGGAAGCTAGACCTTGTATGAACCTTTCATGGTATGTATAGATGATTCGGCGTGGTTCCTCAAGGCTTGATTGTGTTCTTCCTGTTTTCCTTTTTTGGTGATTTTCGGAGCCTTTTCTTGGATTTTCCGTGGAGAAGTTTTGGGCGCGTTTCTTTGAGGGATTCTTGTTGGATGTCACATATGAGGACCTTGTGCCTCTTTGCTTGGTGATCTTGCTCCAACAAACCCTCCCAAACGGCTTCAATTTGGTGGTTTTCGGTGGAGTTCTTGGGAAGGTGTTCTTGAGGGTTGACTTCTGATTCCTCTTGATTGAGTAGGTTTTGGGGACCGAGATTCTAGCCAAAGGTAGCCCACAAGGTACCCCAGCTATCCCCAAAGTCTCACTTGAATCCGTGGAACGAATCGGGAGATCGATCGAGGTAAAGGTGAGGTTTTTCCCGCGGGCTGAGTTCTTCCCGACTGCCTGGGCAAAACCGGCCTGACCGGTTTCCCAAACCGGTCTGACTGGTTTACCTCTAGTGGGTTGTCGAGAGGAGTTTTTGGACAGGAGAGTCTCGTTCAAGCTATGGCTTTTCTTGTTCAAAGGTTGAGGGGTTCTTGAGGTGTTTTGGGCAGGTTTGGTCTTGAAGGTCTTTTGGGGATTTCCTGGACAAAACCGGCCTGACTGGTGTGCCAAACCGGCCTGACCGGTTTCCCCTACCTGTGAGAGGCTAAGTCCCAGAAGGTCGGTTTGATCGGTTTCAGAAACCGGCCTGACCGGTTTTGGTTGCCAGCAGCAGTTTCGAGTTATTTTCCGCTGCGTGTTTTGTGTTGCTGTTGGTTGGATCTTGCTCCTAGGTCCAGTAGCACTCCAGTGGCTACGTGGATTTGGCAAGAGAAAGTTGCGGAGGTGTCCGAGTGATTTTGGGTTGATAGACCGAATTCTTGAGTAGAATTTTTATCGGCTCCCATTCACTCCCCCCCTCTCTGGTTCGCCGTTCCGGTCCTTCAAGTGGTATCAGAGCCGGTTCGGGTCTTTATTGACTCTAACCAGTCTAAGATCCAAAGATGGCGTACCAGGAACAGGGTTCGGGTGCTCCGCACTTTGATGGCAAAAATTACCAGATGTGGCAAAGGCGGATGGCAGCGTTCCTCCGCAGAAAGGGTCAGATCCTTTGGGATGTTACGGTGAACACAGCTTATGTTCATGTAACACCCTAGTTTGCATTTTGGCTAGGATTTTAAATTTTTATTAAAATTTGCTAGACATTAAATAGAGAGTGTGTACAATTATTTTAAAATAAATAATAGTTTCAAAAAAAATAAATAAATGAATCATAGGTTATAAATATTTGTTTGTTGCATTCATGCTGCGATGCATAGTTTTATTTGTGTGAAAAATGAATTTGAGTTTAAAGCTCGAATAGGTTCGTGTATGGTTTAATCCTTGTATCTCTCTAAACCTCTCCCGACCTTTTCTCTAAACACGATCTATCTCTCTACCATAGGATCGTCTCTCCTCTCTCTCAAAAAAACCTATCTCCCTCTTTCTCTCCCTAAATCTTTCTTGGACCAATCTCTCTCTCTCTCTCTCATCCTACCATCTCTCTAAAAAAAATCCATGCCCAGCCCATCTCCTCACTCAAACATAACTCACATCACTCCAACCTAAACTCTCTCTAACATCCCGTGGACCCAATCTTCTTTTCAAATCCGGCCCACATCTCTCCTTTCCTCTCTTTTTTCCTCCAACCCAGCAGGCCGAAACTAGCCCAAAGCCCCCTCTCTTTTCCCTTCCCCGCAGCCCACCTTCCTTCCTCTCTCTTTCTCACGCCGCCGGCCCACCTGATCCACCTCCTCCCTCTTCAGCCGGCCCACAACCCTTTGCGGCCCAGCACCAGCCCGCCAACTCCCTTCCCCCCTCTCTCGCTGACCACCCTGCCCCACTCGTCACCCCCTTCCTCCTCCACCTTTCCTTTCCACCTCCCCTGCTTCACTGATGCCCCACCGTCGCCACCGCCAGGATTCACGACCCCGTGCCTCCGCCGCGATCCCCGCACTGCGTGGACCCGCCCCTACCCTCCCTCCGTGTTTCCCCCTTGCCCCACGGCCCCGTCCAGGTGCACGTCCCGAGCAAAAGTGGTAGGAGCCGTGTGTCACCACCGCCGTCAAGGTCGGTGATGCCGCCCCTCAACCTCGGCGTCCCAACCGCCCCTCCTCCCCTATAAATGGCCAACATCGAGCCCTCCTTTTCCCCCTTTGCCACCCCGCCCACTCCCTCTCGCTCCAATGCCGCCATTCGCCGTCAGTTGCTGATGCCAACCGCCACAGTAAGGAGCTCCGCCACCGCTGTTTTGCCCGCTCCGGCCTCCTCTCATCCTCGCTCTCCCACCCGTGCTGCGCAGGAACCCCAGGAGGACGTCCCCGCCCCCGAAAGCACGAAGCCGAGGCCGCAACCTCCTCCCCCGCGAGCGCCCGGCGTCCCGTCCACCTCCGACCACTGCACGTCATCCCCACTGCCCCAACAACGTCGAGATGCCCATGGTGAGCTCCGCGCCGTCCTCCTCTTCCTCCCCGTCCAAACCCCATGCGAAACCGTGCTCCGTAACACCCGGGCCGGCCAACTCCGGCGATGCTTTGGCGAGCCACCGCCCCCCTGTTTTTTCGTTCCCGCCGGCGACCTAGACCGAGCGGTGCGCATCCAGCCGTCCGATCACGCGCGAGCGCCCCAGATCTAAAGCGGGGATACCCCTTCACCCCGGTGCACGGTGGACTCATGGACCGTGGTCCACGGTCGGTCCACAGCCGTGTCACCGCTGCGTCAGCACCACGTGGCGAACCGGGCCAATCACAGCGCGCCGCGTGGCACTACCTCAGCCAAGTTGCTCCGTCAGCCGTGGTTTTGCTCTTAGCCCCCTGCAGGACCAAGTAATCCCACCCACCATTTTTGTGCCTTAGCCCCTTTGCACATAAAACCCTAGTTTTATCCCACCTTTAGCAGATCAGTCCACCCGAGCGAGTTTTGCTCATAGACCCCTGATCTTTTTCCTTTTCACACCCAAAAATATCTGAGTCTTGCAAATCTTGCCTGTTAGCCCCTGTAATCTTTAGATTCTCACAGATAGGTCCCTGCAACCTTCAAAACTCCATATCTTTCACGTTTTAGCTCCGTTTTAGCTCGTTCAAGTTGCGTTAGCTTCGTTTTGTCGTAGCGCACGTGTTAGCAGCGATGCTCACCATGTTTCATGTTTTTGGAAATTAAAGTTAATATTAATTTGATTAATGTCCAATTCAACCTCTTTTAAATAATATCAAATATAGGTTTTAACCTTCGTCTTTTCTTTAACAAATGTTAACTTAATTAATTCAAACATAAATGTGTTTTAATTGTAACTTGTTTAGCTCAACCCGACACATATTTTAGCTCGTTAGTTGCTCTCACATGAAGTTTCTTTTATAAAGATAAATGCTAAATTTGTATAAATTCAAATAAACTTTTATAAATAAAATATGACTAGGATCAACTTGTGTTTGGAATCAAATTTAATTTGTATTAATTCCAACAAAGGTTATTTCTTTGAAATATCCTTAATACATGTTTTCTTTAAATAAAATAAATCAAGCATGTAGTTCCTTCTTTCTTATAACACGATCTTTACCGATAGTTGTGCCTTTTACCCGTAGCTTCGCTTTAGCCTTTCACGTGCTCTCTTGTTCGTAGCTAGCTCGCGTTAGCTAGTAGTACGCTTTTCTAAAATGCTTTTATTGTCTGGTGCTTTGTTCTTAGTTGCAGCTTTGTGTTGTTTCAGCTGATTGTTGCGCGTGAAGGAACGCTTCTGAGCAGTGGAACATCGGGAAACGGGCAAGTGTCCTTGACATCTTGCAATTTTATACCTTTATGTTTTATTCACCATAATCACTGCTTTATTTATTCTTTCTTGCATTAGATGTCTAATATTGATGGGAAATCCTATTAAGGACTGTTTACTAGATTTTCAGGATCATTCCTTGCTTACCCTTAGAGGTTACCTATTTGGGTAGTTTATGATTAGTTTGCTCAACATGGGTTGGGTTTTAATCTTAAACTTGATTAATGATTATGCAACATGCTAACGTGGGTTATGGTTAGCAACATGAACACCCTAGGCGACTCAGGCAAGTGGTTTGAATGGTGGTTTGTGATTGCTTGATGTTGGCTTTGCCAGAGTCAATCTTATAAGGACCGGTCTGTGGAGTGACCACCCGGGACATACAGTACAACCACGAGAACTAATGGGCTATGGTCTTGGCCAATTAAGTAGGGTAAACCAGCGGTCTGTGTTAAGCTGTCTGGGCTGGATGAGGGCGTAGTTCCCAAGAGTCCGGCAAGGAACCTCGGGTGTCGCTGACACTCTGTAACCCGGTTAATGCGCGCTGGTGAACCTATGTAAAGGCCTCGTAGCATCCCTATGCTATCACACCTAAGGAAGTGTGAAAGTGCCTGATCTGCACAACATGGTTGGGTTTAACGTTCTTTGAACGTTTACGCAACTCGTGGGTAAAGATGTACAACCTCTGCAGAGTGTTAAAAACTGTTATAACAGCCATGCTCACGGTCAAGAGCGGCCTGGACCCTCACATGGTTAGTTGGTGGTTTGGGTGGATCACAGTGGTGGTAACTGTGGTTTGGGAGCTGGTTTTGGTTCTATGATGTTTTAACCTTAGGATCAGGACAGGTTGGTGCCTGTGCCTCGAAGGGGATGGGAAGCTTTATACACAATAAATTCTAGGTGCTTAATTAAAACTTGACCAACTAAAACTTGAGCTTTGCAGTCCACCAGATAAAGCCTTCCTTACTTTAAGCCAGCATGTATGCATACTTTTCCCTCCACTTGTGTAGTACACGCCTCCAGGTGTACTCACCGTTTTCCCTTTCAACCCCTGCTGTTCTCTCCCCACTGCTGCTTAGATAAACAGAAGCTAGAAGAAGGAGTTACTTCGTGAAGACCCTCGTGAAGACCTGGAGTTCTAGGTTGGCGTGCCCCCAGTCGACGTTCCTGTGGAGAATGGTGCCTACTCCGCTGCGATAGAATAACAATGTGTAACCTTTTGTTTTAGACCCTCAGATCATTTTGTAATAGTTATACGCTTGTAATGATATATGTTGTGATATTACACTGATGATGTCACTTTATGCATGAATTTGATCCTGGGCATTCATAATGGGTGCATTCGGTTTGTCCTTTAAAACCGGGTGTTACAGAAGTGGTATCAGAGCTATATCGACTGTAGGACGCAAACCTAGATAGAACTGGTCGACGTTAAGGCCTTGTTCCAGCGGTTCACGGTGGTTGTGAACAACATGAGGGCCAATGTCGACGTCCTCCCATACAATGACCATGATAGAGCTGTGAAGCTCTTACACGCGCTGGATCGTACCGTGTGGGATGGAAAGGTCGAGGCCATTCTTGAGTCCGAGAAGTACACCACTTTGACGGTGAACGAGCTGTTCTCGAAGCTCAAGTCTGCTGAGGTTGATCGTGGTTTGACAGCCCGTCTTGAGAGTCCGACTGACTCCCATAGTCTTGCTCTCGTCGGTGGCAAAGTGGCTAAGTCTAACGCTAATGCATCCTCCAGGATGTACTCTCTGTCTTCTTTGATGTCTTTGCTAGACGAGGAGTTCGACGTGCTTGGAGAGGACGAGCTGGCGTTGCTGACCAGGCGGTTCGAGAGGCTGCACGAGAACCAGGTGAACACGAGGAGGACAACACGGACGTGCTTTTAGTGCGGCAAGCCAGGACACTTCGTCGCCGACTGCCTGAAGAAGACGGAGAACAAGGACGGCTACAAGCACCGGTCGAGCAAGGACGACAAGTACCGATCGAGGCGCGATCACAAGCACAAGAACAACCACAAGGATGAGCGACGGACGAGGAAGAAGGACGGCCGCGGCAGGAAGGCCCGAGCGATGGTCGGAGCGAGTGATGTCGACTCCAGCTCCGCCTACTCTTCCTCGAGCTCGAGCAGCAGTGAAGATGAAGGTGATCGACGCAAGAACAAGAAGGCGTCCAAGAACTTGAGCGGGTTGAGCTGCTTCGCGGGAGATGGCTTCTGCGGCCTGGCTCGTAGCTCCGGCAGCAAGAAGAGTCACTAGAGCGACTCGGACTCCGACTCCGAGGATGAGGTACATGACGAGCTTCCTTTCTTGCGTGAGGAGAACGAGCGTCTTGGCAAGTTGCTTGATAATCGTGATGACATGCTTAGAGAGGCCAAGAAGATGAGGAAAGAGCTTAGGGCCTCACTAGAAGATGCTAGGAACCATGTGGCTGAGCTAGAAACCCAGAACCTAGATGCTAAGCTCGAGATTGATTCGCTTAAGGCTTCTCCTGTGGTTTCTGATGAGATTGATTGCTGTGATTGCTCTGTGTACCTAGCTGATCTTACTGCTCTTAAGGATAAGCATGCTTCTACTTGTGATGAACTAGGTGTGCTTAGGGTTGAAGTGGCTGAGCTTAAGTCTAGACCTGCTTTGCTAGGTGCTTGCACTTCTTGCCCTGTTTTGCATGGAAAAATTGATGAGATGCACGCTTACACTATTTCGCTTGAGGCCAAGTTGAAAGAGCCTATTCCCACTTCTTGCTCTACTTGTGAATTGCATGCTTTGAAAAATCTGGAACTTGCACATTATGTGGATCGTCTGCAGGATGAGAACGATGACTTGAGAAAAATGATGGGTTGGTTGTCGGGTCATGAACCACGGCTTAGGATGATGATAGAGGCATACAAGCGCTATGATGGGAAAGCGCTTGGTTCGGAGAAGGTTGGAGAGTATAGTGGCGAGGGAGGAGAGAAGATTGGTGATATCCTAGCTCCACCAAAAACCTTCCATAAGAATGCCTATGCTCCTAAGCCTAACCCGCTGAAAAACAAACTTGACACAACCCCAGATCCTCCCATATTCCCTCACTCCACAAATGATTTCCAAAAACCCATCAAGTTTAAGAGTGACTTGGGAAATGAGTTCGTTGGGAAGAAGAGTGAGAAGCCAAGTGAGGAGAAACCGAGTGAGCAACCCCAACCAAAACCAAAGCCAAAACCAATCCGATTTCATTGTGACTATTGTGGGAGAGATGGTCACAAAGGGGAGTTTTGCTTCAAGAGGAAGCGAGAGGAGAGAATGACTAAGGAATAGGCAAACAAGGACAGGTACAACCCATCTCATGGTGTGCCTGAGTCTCGTATGCCATTGCCTAGGGGTAAGGCCATTGTTCGCACAGTTCCGGCTTGGGGAGACAAGAGTGTTTTGGGTAGAAGGGACCCTGCTGGAGGAATTAAATCGGCCTGACCGGTTTGGGCTGGTCGTATAGCAAAACCGGTCAGACCAGTTCCAGAACCAGTCATACCGGTTTGGAGGCAGCAGGGTGACCAGTTTGGTTTTCGTGCTCATGATGAGGCTCGGTTCAGGTCTTTTGGTCGTGGTCCAGATGTTTGGCATGGTGAGTCTGCAGGTGATCAGTTTGCTAGATGTTCTCCACCTCGTGCTCAATATGATGGTGGGAGAGGTTGTAGCTTTGAGATGGAGAGGAGGAACGGTCCACGGTCTTCCTTTCGTGGCTTTCGTTCTCCTCCAGCGAGACAGGGATGGTTTCCTAATGGTGGTGTTCGTGGTGGTAGCTTCGGTAGGCGAGATGCTTTGGATTGTGCTAACCCCACTTTGGAGCAAATGGCTCGGCACTGGTTTTACTCTTTTGGTACTAACCCCAGTGCTGAGTCGTTTGTTCACTCACGTGCTCGTTTTTGAATTTCAGGTGGGAGACTTGAGGAACGTTTGGTTGATTGACTCCGGTTGCTTGAGGCATATGACCGGAGACAAGGGGTGGTTCTCAAGTCTCGTCCCGGTGGTGTCCAGGACATACATCACTTTTGGGGACAATGGGCGAGGGCGTGTGCTTTCAGAAGGTGAAATCAAGGTAAGTGACAAGGTCACTCTCAGGCGTATTGCTCTTGTTCAATCGCTAGGGTTCAATTTGCTTTCCGTGTCCCAGTTGTTGGATGAGGGTTTTGAGGTGTTGTTTCGGCCTGGTGGTTCTCGGATTTTAGATTCTCGAGGGGACCTAGTTTGCATAGTCGTTCCCGAGGGTCAAGTGTTCCGAGCTGATTTTTCTCAGTCTTCTGGTGTGGAGCGTTGTTTCTTGGCTGGTACTTCGAGTGAGTTGTGGAAGTGGCATAGGAAGTTGGGTCACTTGAGCTTTGACCTTTTGTCTCGCTTGAGTAAACTCAATTTGGTCCGAGGATTGCCACGGTTGAGGTTTGAGAAAGAGTTGGTTTGTGCGCCGTGTAGGCATGCCAAGATGGTAGCTTCTTCTCACTCGCCTCTCACCGATGTGATGACTGAACGTCCATGCGAGCTGCTCCATATGGACCTTGTTGGCCCAGCTCGTGTGCGATCTGCGGGTGGGATGTGGTACGTCCTTGTTGTGGTGGACGACTACTCTCGGTATGCGTGGGTGTTCTTTCTTGAAGAGGAGGGGGAGACGTTTGGTTTTGTTCGAGATCTTGTCTTGAGGTTAAGAAACGAGAGGCACGGAGATGCCATACGAGCGATCCACAGTGACAATGGCTCGGAATTCAAAAACTCTCGCTTCAAAACCTTTTGCCATGACCTGGGTCTTGAACACCAGTTTTCGAGTCCGTATACGCCTCCCCAGAATGGTGTGGTGGAAAGGAAAAACAGAACCTTGTGCGAGATGGCTCGGACGATGCTTGATGAGCATAGGACTCCGAGATGGTTCTGGGCTGAGGCGGTCAATACCGCGTGCTACGTGTCCAACAGGATCTACCTCAGGGTCCACAAGAAGAAAACCTACTATGAGTTGATGCACCGTCGCACACCCAAGGTGAGTCACTTCCATGTCTTTGGTTGTAAATGCTTCATTCTTAAGAAAGGGAAGAAGTTGGACAAGTTCGAGGCTAGGTCTGTCGATGGCATTTTCTTTGGTTACGCATCTCATTCTAGAGCATATCGTGTGCTCAATCTTGAAACTAACCAAATCGTGGAGACTTGCGAGGTAACCTTCGACGAGACATAGCCACGTAGTCAGCTTGTTTTTGAGTGTGCAGGTGACGATGAGCTTGGCGAGGAGATTTTCCAGGAGGAGGAGCATGAATATGGAAATGATGAAGATGGTGGTGTGGTGCCCGCGGCTGAGCATGTACCTACTACTTCGACTACGGTGGTGAACGGGCCCTATCCCACACCTACAACGACAAACCCAGATCAAGGCAAAGCTGCTGTTGAGGGGGAGGTAGCATCAAGGCGAGAACCTCCCCGGCGAGTGCAAGTGGATCATCCAGCTTCGAGGATCATCGGCGACATGAATGAACGTACTACACGATCGAGGGTTCGGAACAATTCTCATTTTGCTCATGCTGCTTTTGTTGCCACCTTTGAGCCCAAGGACATTGGACATGCGTTATCTGATCATAATTGGGTGAATTCGATGCATGAGGAGTTGGAGAATTTTGAGAGGAACCAAGTTTGGGAATTGGTTGACCCTCCCCCAGGGTGTAAGCCAATTGGGACAAAATGGGTGTGGAAGAATAAAGAGGGAGAGAAAGGAGAAGTGGTGAGAAACAAGTTAAGGCTTGTTGCTCAGGGGTACTCACAGAAAGAGGGGATCGACTACGAGGAGACCTTTGCTCCCGTAGCTCATTTGGAGGCGATCAGGATCCTTCTAGCCTTTTCCGTGGCTAAGGGGTTCAAGTTGTACCAGATGGATGTCAAGAGTGCTTTCCTAAACGGTGTTTTGGAGGAAGTAATGTATGTGAGGCAACCACTGGGGTTTGAGAGTGAGAAGTACCCCCATCGGGTGTACAAGTTGAGGAAGGCGCTGTATGGGTTGAAGCAGGCGCCTCGAGCTTGGTATGGTAGGTTGAGGGGGTTCCTGTTTGAGAGAGGGTTTGAGATGGGGAAGGTCGATCAGACCTTGTTTCTCCTCAGGCAGTGCAAAGATATCCTGATTGTGCAGGTATACGTGGATGATATTGTCTTTGGTGGCTCGTCTAACTCTCTTGTTGCAAGGTTTGCAGAAGACACGAGCAGGGAATTTGAGATGAGCATGATGGGTGAGTTGCAGTTCTTCCTCGGCCTCCAGATCAAGCAGTCGAAGGAAGGAACATTTGTGCACCAAGCTAAGTACACCAAGGACATTGTGAGGAAGTTCAAGATGGAGGACTCCAAGGCTATGGCGACACCTATGAGTATGACTACAGCTCTTGATGCGGATGAGGAAGGTGAACACGTGGACCAGAAGGAGTACCGGAGCATGATCGGGTCACTCCTGTACTTGACGGCGACGAGGCCGGACATCCAATTCTCGGTATGTCTGTGCGCTCATTTTCAAGCGTCTCCGAGGACTTCGCATCGGCAAGCAGTCAAGCGCATTTTCAGGTATTTGCGTCATACTCTCGACTTTGGCCTTTGGTACTCCGCGTCCTCTTCTTTGGCTCTTCATGGTTTTTCGGATGCGGATTTTGCCGGGTGTCGGTTGGATAGGAAGTCCACTTCTGGGACTTGCCAGTTCTTGGGTTCTTCTTTGGTCTCTTGGTCTTCCCGCAAACAGTCGAGTGTTGCTCAATCCACTACCGAGGCGGAGTATGTGGCTGCAGCTAGTTGTTGCTCTCAACTCCTTTGGATCACATACACCATGAGTGACTTTGGTGAGGAGTATTCCCATGTCCCACTACAATGTGATAGCACAAGTGCCATAAGCATTGCAAAGAACCCAGTGCTCCATTCCAAAACCAAGCACATAGAAGTCAGGTATCATTTCCTGAGAGACAACGTAGAGAAAGGGAAAATCGCTTTGATCCATGTACCCACACATGACCAGCTAGCCGATATCTTTACCAAACCCCTAGATCAAGCAACTTTCACTCGTTTGCGGGGGGAGCTTGGTGTTTGTTTGATTTCTTGAGTTGGTGTGTGGGAGCTCCTTTGTACCATATGTATAGTTTCCTTTGTGCATTGTTTGCATCTTGCATGACATGTGTAACATGATGTATAGGCATCTTTGTATATCTTAGGTTGCATGCATTTTGTATCATATGCATTTTGTAGGAAAAGCTTCTCCTATATACATAGTTCACCATGATGTGGTATATATGATCTTGTGAGCTAGTTTGGTATGATGTGGCTTAGCTCTTGATGATCTTGATTTATATCCATGGTTGATGGCTATGTTTTTCAAAAATGTCATATGTATGCTCTCTTGTGAGTAAATGCCTTTATATGCTCTTGACATGTTTTTTGTGGCTTGGCTTTGCTTAATTTGTGGTTGGATAGCTTATTTTGATCATATGGGGCCAAAGGCTCATTTGCCATCATGAATGTTTAGCCCCTATGCTTCATCTTGTGGAGGGGCATAAGTTCCTTTTTGTCGCAAAGACATTTCATGTACCATTTTTAAATCTGAAAATGAAATGTAAATTGCTTGGAAAATATGCTCCTATGTCATATATGCTTAATTTACTTGTTTTGGGTGCTAAACCGTTGCATGTTGCTTACCAATGAGAAGTCTCATACATAGAAGTAAGCACATGGCTCGGTATGCTTTGACATGACATGAGGTGCTTGTGGGTGTTTATGATGGTCTTATGCTTAGAATGGTTGTCCTAGCACGAAGTTTGTGTGGCTTTGCCATTTTGACATGTTTTGCTCATGTTTAGGACTTTGCTCATGAGAGGGTAATTTTTTGCAAAAATGATCCATTCTATCTTAGCTTTACCAAATGGTTGTGAAACTTGGTGATCATGTAGTTGATGTTCATACGATGCTGTAGAGTATCTAACTTGCTCATTTGATCATGTGTAGCATCTTGTGATGAATTTTGTCTATTTGAGAAGCTCTAGTTGCATCTTTTCCAAATTTGAGCCTTGATTCATGCATTGGCAACAAGAGGGGGTAATGTTTGTTGAGAAAAGTTGCATTGCATCCCTAGAACCTATCCCAGCTGTCAAGGGGGAGCTTGTGCATTTCTTTTGCATTTTTTGCTTTTGGGGGTGAGCTTCTGCCGAGTTTAATCGGTCTGACCGGTTTGGTGGAACCGGCCTGACCGGTATGGTGGAACCGGCCTGACCGGTTTTGGAAACCGGTCTGACCGGTTTGTGCCTAGTGTTGGCACATGTTCAGGGGGAGTATGCATATGTGCATGGGGAGCTCTTGTATGCTTTGGTGGTTTGTGCTCTTTGTTTGAGCTTGTTTTTGACTCGGTTGTGTTGAGCCGTTGCCCTTGCCTAAGGGGACCGAGTCTTTCCTCTTTCAAGTGATCTTGCTCTTTGCCTTTGTTTGGCTTTCGATCGCTTGTTTGAGTTTCTTTTAGTCGTTTCTTTTCTTTTCCTTTTCCCTTTGGTTACCAAATGTGTGTGTTGTCAATGCACTCATCAAGGGGGAGATTGAGAGCCTGTGTGGTTCGAGGACCGGTGGATGGTCGCTTCCTGGTGTGATGAGTGATTGACAACGTTGTGTGGACTGACTCTTGGCTAAGTATTGCAGGTGCATGTTGCGGCTTGACTGGTGTTGGTGCAGGTGAAGAACAAGCGTGAAAGGTCGTTGCCGGTGAGGCCTCCAGGTGTGGAGAAGACAAGTAGGCTTGGTTCGAGGGACCCGGTGGCCAGCGGGGTCAAGTGCGGGCCGCATGGTGGCAAGAACAGCAAGATAAAGTCGGTGGACGGTTTCTTGGTTGAGCCTCAAAACCAAGGTCGAGCCGGGACTTCGTGGGAGCCGAGTCATGAGTGGTGATTGGCGGAGGCTACATCAAGTTCACGGGGTTTGCAGTGGTTCACCAGAAAACCACTGGGTTACTCGGCTGAGCCACAAAGCCGAGGCCGAAGACCACGTGTGGCTGTCAGGCCAATACCGGCCTGACCGGTTTGGGGTCGCAGGGCGCTGGAAGCTTCGAAGCGGAGGACACGCGTCGGGATCGCAAGGCTTGCGTCGAGGCTAAGCGAAGTGCGGTCGCCGGGCATCCGTCCGATGGAGTTACGACGACAATTTCCCAAAGTGCCCTTGGTGGGCGTGTATCCTAGTTTATGTAATAGGGGTAGTTTCGTCTTTCGGCTGGCCTCCATATAACCCAAGTGGTGAGAGGATGGCTGCCATCTCTTGGAACCCTAGCTCATTTTGTTTTGCTATTTTCCCTTTCCTATTTTCCTTAGGATTGCTAGGACTAGCTTGAGAGCTTCATGGTGAGATCTTGTGAGAGGGAAGGATGATCGGGCGGAAGCTAGACCTTGTATGAACCTTTCATGGTATGTATAGATGATTCGGCGTGGTTCCTCAAGGCTTGATTGTGTTCTTCCCATTTTCCTTTTTTGGTGATTTTCGGAGCCTTTTCTTGGATTTTCCGTGGAGAAGTTTTGGGGGCGTTTCTTTGAGGGATTCTTGTTGGATGTTACATATGAGGACCTTGTGCCTCTTTGCTTGGTGATCTTGCTCCAACAAACCCTCCGAAACGGCTTCAATTTGGTGGTTTTCGGTGGAGTTCTTGGGAAGGTGTTCTTGAGGGTTGATTTCCGATTCCTCTTGATTGAGTAGGTTTTGGGGACCGAGCTTCTAGCCAAATGTGGCCCACGAGGTACCCCAGCTATCCCCAAAGTCTCACTTGAATCCGTGGAACGAATCGGGAGATCAATCGAGGTGAAGGTGAGTTTTTTCCCACGGGCTGAGTTCTTCCTGACTGCCTGGGCAAAACCGGCCCGACCGGTTTCCTAAACCGGTCTGACCGGTTTACCTCTAGTGGGTTGTCGAGAGGAGTTTTTGGACAGGAGAGTCTCGTTCAAGCTATGGCTTTTCTTGTTCAAAGGTTGAGGGGTTCTTGAGGTGTTTTGGGCAGGTTTGGTCTCGAAGGTCTTTTGGGGATTTCCTGGACAAAACCGGCCTGACCGGTTTGCCAAACCGGCCTGACCGGTTTCCCCTGCCTGTGAGAGGCTAAGTCCCAGAAGGTCGGTCTGACCGGTTTCAGAAACCGGCCTGACCGGTTTTGGTTGCCAGCAGCAGTTTCGAGTTGTTTTCCGCTGCGTGTTTTGTGTTGTTGTTGGTTGGATCTTGCTCCTAGGTCCAGTAGCACTCCAGTGGCTACGTGGATTTGGCAAGAGAAAGTTGCGGAGGTGTCCGAGTGATTTTGGGTTCATAGGCCGAATTCTTGAGTAGAATTTTTATCGGCTCCCATTCACTCCCCCCCTCTCTGGTTCGCCGTTCCGGTCCTTCATACTCGAGCACGATCTTCGGGCTAGGGCACATAAGGCGCTTCAATGCTGCTTGGTAAGCAGCACTGACATGGTGATGACCGAAGAGAGGTGGTGCTGGAATGTTATCCAGGCTGAGCGCAAGCTGTGTAGGTGAAGAAAGCAACTCAGATTGGATAGGAGGTGTTGATGGTGGAAATTCACCATTTCCAACCCTCAATATTCTCACATAAATGGAGGCATATGCATTATTTACTAGCATTTAGGTTTGAATAATGTAGTTCAAACACTTAGACTAAGTGTTCAGAGGTATTTCTCAAGAAGTTCTTCCCATTGGGTGAAACCAATGCTCTTCGTGGAAGGATTTCTGGTTTTCAGCAAGCAGCAAGTGAATCTATTCCAGAGGCTTGGGAGAGGCTTCAGGAGTATGTCCTGGCCTGTCCACACCGTGGGATGGAGGATTGGCTTATTCTTCAAAGCTTCTATAATGGGTTGACTCCGACAGCCCGAGGCCATATTGATGCTGCTGCTCAAGGAGCATTCTTCTCACTCACTGTTGATGATGCTAAATTACTTATTGAGAAGATGGTCTCCAATCAAGGGTGGAGTGATGAAAGACTCCAACCACGACCGAGGGGTACTCATACTGTCAAGGAAGCAGACATGATTACTGTCAAGATGGATCTTCTTATGAAGAGATTGGATGACTACACCAGCGAGAAGGCTACCATGGCCACCACTACTCTGCCTATGGACTCTCACATGACTTGTGAAGTCTATGGTAACACTGGGCACTCAGGCAACTACTGTCCGGAGACTCAGGAGGAAGTGATGTACATGAATGGCAACAACAATGGTTATTGTCCACCCCAACAAGGAGGCCAATCGTGGAATCAACAACACCCTTATTATCAAGGAGGTAACCAAGGTAATTTTTACAATCCTAACCAACCTTCCTTGAGAGATCTCGTTTTTGGGCAAGCTAAGATTAATGAAGGAATTAACAAGAAGCATGCTGCCCTTGACAAAACTGTGGAAAGTCTCAACGTTAAGCTTGATAGTTGTCACACCTGATTTTTCGAAGAAAACCAAATGCATCTCATATGTGCGCCAGGATCAAGTTTACACACATATGATAGACGTCATGAGTGAAGTATCAATAAACAGCATTAAAAACGTACAAGAGTTAAACCATTACATTATCTCTTTATTACACTCAGACGATAGACTCGAAGGTCTTTAAAACGGACAAACGATAACTAGACGAAGCAACTCCGTCTTTAGCTTCCACAGGCACATGACTGGGGGCACGCAAGCCTCAGAACTCATCGTAGTCGCTGAAGTACTCTTCCCCATTGTTCTCCTCTGAACAGCGGGTAAGCAAGGGTGAGCACACTTATGGTTGGAGCTCAGCAAGTGGGGTGAATGTGCAAGGCTATCAAGGATAGGCTAAGGTTATGCAGCGGTTAGCATTTTTAATGCTGGTTAAATTTTATTAGCAAGCACCTATTTACTAGGTGTAAGTTTATACCATCCCACTTAAAAAGACTTTAGAAAACTTTCCATCTGAAACCATACATAAACCACAATTTAATTCCATCTTCAAGTTCATTAATCATGTGAGGGTCCAGGCCGCTCTTGACCGTGAGCACGGCTGATCGATCAGTTTTAACTCTGCAGAGGTTGTACACTTTCACCACAGCTCATGTTCCCCATGTTGCCCGGGTTGATCAGACTCTTAAACACTTCCGAGGTGAGTGGCTAGGGGTTCACTACGAAGCCTTTACAAAGACATGCAAAAGACTAACAACCCGCATAGTTACAGATCAGGGTGTACCATAACCCTCCCTAGTGGTCAGCACCTTAACAAAGGCTGCTACACCAAAAGAACCGGGCTATACCCCTTCAACCCCGATCCCCCTCTGCTCCTTTTGGATAAGGTCATCAGTACATTCACACACCTAATTAATTGGCTAAGCCAGAGCCATATGGACTGTGGTTGCACTATTTTCCTGGGTGGTTCTCCATGTTCCGATTATAACATATGATCTTGTTATTAACCATAAGCATCATCTTCACCATAGTTATCATGATCAATATTCATCATCTTGCAAAGATTCCTTTAGAACCATCCCAAGGTATAGCAACTAAGCATTTCTACCCAAAACATTTATTTAAAAGGGTTGTTCAAGGTAATGAGGGTAAAATTCTAGTCATGTCCTTAAAAAGGTGATTTCCCGTCAAATTTATGCAATACAACATTTAAATGTAAATATTAATTAACATGCAATTATTTAGGACAAAGAGGAGTATGCAGAGGGAGAAGTCCACTTGCCTTCCTTGCTTAAACACTGGGATTCTTCTTCTTCAAAAACTTGCTCTTGATCCACTTCAACTGGTTGCTCACTTGAAACTGGCACGATGTCTACGAGCACACATAAAGACATTCAATAAATAAAACAATACACCAAGCATGAAAAACTTTAAGAGAGGACAAGGTTTGACTCTAGGACCGCAAACACAAAAACACTCGGAACTATCGGGAGATTTGGATTATATCACGCAAAGCTATGTGCTTGGTATATTTTAATTTAATAAAGATGTGCATAGGTTATTTCAAAGAAATACCCTATTTATAATTAAGCAAGTTATTTTATATTTAAAATACGATGTAAACCTAGTTCAATTTTATTTATAAATATTCAAGTATGATTTATGCAAATTAAACATTTACTTCTAAAAGAAGCACGTGAAGCATCTAAACGTATATCTTTATATTTCGAGTTGAACTAATAAAATTATAACTCAAAAACACATTTATATTCATATTAATCAAATTAACATTTAATTAAGAAAACTCGGGACATAGCCTATGTTGCCTTTTATTAGAAAGCAAATTGCATAAACATTAATCAATCTAAGTTTGATCATGAAAACCGAGGTGTACATCTAATTAACTTTTAATTATAAGAAATATTTAACTAGTATTAATCATATTAACTTTCTTATGAAAACACGTGTTAAACTCTAATTAGATTTTAATTAGAAAAGCATGTGTATAAGGATATATTTAATATTTAAATAAATTATAAAACAAAGAACATGTTCAACATTGGTCCTATCACATAGGTTGAGTTGATATGAACCTAACGCAACTTGAAACGGTGGAAATAGAGCTAAAACGCAAAAGATATGACCAAAACAAAGTTCATGGGCTTTTCTGTGAAGAAACAGGGCTTTCAGGGGCTTAACTGCAAGAAACCAGGGGCTAAAACATAAATACGTGTATAAACCGAAGGTCTATAGCGCAAAAGATCAAGGGTGGACTTCGGTTGAGATTTTTCAGAAAGATCATGGGCTTAGATACAAAAGGAAGGACCTAACTGAAAGCATTCTTATAGGTGGAAGGGCATGGTTGTTATATTAGAAACTTCAGGGGGTTTTTCGCAAAACAGCCGGGGAAAGGCTCTGTTGACCGGTACCTGGCCGGTTGACTCCGGGCCGAAAAGATCTGGGCCGCAGATCTCTTGATGGACGGCTGACAAGAAAAGCAGAAATTCAAGGACCTATGCGAAAAGAAAAGGACCTAAAAGAAAGGATTTTAACTGGCGGGAGGGTATTCTTGTGATATTAGAAAGGGCAGGGTTCTTTTTGTAAAACTGCAGCTATTGACCGGTATGTGGGTCTTTTGACCGGGACGGGGCTGGATCTCAGCCGTGGATCACGGATCGGACGGCGGGGGTGAACCGCATGCGACGAGCGGCGGCGCAGATGCCGGAGACGGGCGGCGCTTCGCCGGAGATCTCGCGCGGAGATGACCAAAATGGCCTCCCGCGCATGGTTTTGAGCGCTGATTGCACCTACGCAGAGCTGGGGATGAGGCGAACTCAACCACGGGCTTGAGGAGGTGGCTCGGGCGACGGTGGAGGGACCACGGCGGCCGTGGCGGACGGCGTACGGCCGGCGAGCGGACACAGGGGATACGGGCTCTAGGTGCAGAGAAAAACAAGAGGGGGCAGGTCCTCACCACGCAGACAAGCTTCGGCGAAGGTGATGGCATCCGCGAGGCGACGTAGAGGGAGATCGACGACGACGGGCGGCACTCCAGCGGCGGCGGTGTTCGGGCGCAGCTCAAACTGGCGGGGATGAAGGGTTCCAGCGGTGCGGGGTCTCTGTGAGCAGCACGTGCGACGGCGAGGACGAAGAGAGCCCGGGGAAGGCGTCCACCAGCGTCGAGGTGCTCCGGGTGGCCGGTAATGGCACGGCGGCCGGGAGCTTCGGGCGGCGGCGCTTGTGCGAGGGCGGAGGGGGTACAGGGTGTGCACGGGTGCGGAAAGGAGGGAAAGGGCGAGGCAGGGGCTCGGCCTTGGCTTTAAAGAGAAGAGGAGGGAGAGGGAAACGGCGGCCGGGGCAATGGCCATTGATGGCCATGGTGATGCCGACGGTCTTAAAGGAAATCAAGGGGGAGAGAGGAGTAGCCGAAGGGGAAAACGGACAGAAATTAAGAGGGGGATGGCGGCCGGCTCTCCACTGCGCCTTAATGGCAGGCTTGAAGGCGGGGAGGGGCGAGATAGGCGGGGAATTGGCCGGCGGGCACACAGCGGTGTGGAGCAGGGGAGGCGCTGGAGGTGGGAGGAGGATCTGCCAGGTGGGGCCAGGCTGGCGGTAAGAGAAGGGGGAAGGGGAGTGCTGGGCCGGCGGGCACCTGCGTGGGCCGGAAGAAAGAGCAGGCCGGGAGAGAGCTGGGCCGCACGGGCGCACATGGGCTGAAAGGAGAGGGGAAAGGGTTTGAGGGTTTTCTCTTTTTTTTTGAACCTCGTTTTCTTTTAAAACCCTTTCAAAGTTTAAAATCTTTTCAAACTTTAAACACAACAAACCTTTTTCAAAATTTTCAAATCATTTTAAAAACTTTTAAAACTTCACACCATCTCATATAAACACCATGCAACCAAAAGATGATGCTCAAGCACTTGTTGCCTCTAAAATTACTCAAAATGATATTTAAATATTTTAGAGCCAAATTTAATTGATAAATTATTATTTCCTTAGAAAACAAAAGCTAAAACACCATGTTGCTACATTATTTTAGTGATGGAAATTTTAGGGTGTTACAATAGTTTTTCTTCTGCTCAGAAGAGTCAGCTAAGTTTCAACAAAATGTTAGAAACCTAGTTGGCTCAGCTGGCAGCTTTGGTTCCATCTCCTGATAACGGGAGGATCCTGGGGCAACCCGTATCCTCTTGTGAGAATGTTAGTGTAGTGTCAACCCGGTGGGGTAAGCCACCTAGGAAGACACATGCTTCTAACTATGCAAGAAAGCCCATACAACAAATTCTTGATCCATGGGAGGAATCAGCAGTGGTGCACAAGAAAGATCTAGGCTACCCGACTATTACTTGCACAATCTATTACAAGAAGATCGGGTGTGCCCTTTGTGACCTTGGTGCAAGTGTTAATCTCATGTCCAAGGCTATGTTCGAGCAACTGGGATATCCAGCTCTCTCTCCAACAGCACGGACTATCCAACTCGCTGATTCAACGATACGATATCCATAAGGAACTATTGAGAGCATATTGGTCAAGATCAAGAGTTCTTATGTCTTTGCGGATTTCGTGGTCCTTGACATGGACGACGAGAGAGGAATGCCGCTCATCCTTGGGCGACCATTTCTCAGTGATGTCCAAGCCAGGATCAATGTGGGATCCAGAATCATTCGTTTCTGCATTGGGAAGAGGAACTTGAAGGTCAAGTTTCAGGACAAAGAAGAGCAATGCTATCTGGTGCAAGATAGTGTTGAGAAGCTTGGGGGAAGGACAGAGCCTTTACCCCCAAGGAGGAAATCTCCGTCGAAGAGGTTAAAGAAAATTAGGAAAGAATGGCGGAAGATTGAGATGGCACCACCCTCTACTTCTCAGGAGTGGGGTGCTGAATGGAATTGATCACTGAGAAGTGTCCAACTCGTCAGACTAAAAATGATGGGTCCTTTCTACCAAAAAGGTTAAAGCTGGTACTTATCTCATATTTCCCTTTTCAAAATTTTATTTTCAAAGATTGCATATTTGATTTTCCAAAAAAAACTCTGCATTTGCATGCTAGATTTATCTAGCCCTTTTCCCTTTTCCAAAATAAATTTTCTGAAAATCATTTCTGAGTTTGAAAATTCAAGAAAAATCATTTGAACAATATTTCGAGGGAATTTGGGCCGAGACACTCAGGCAGGCCCCCAGCTAGCCATTGGGGAGCCACTGGCCAGGGCAGAGGGTAGGTGGGCCCGGCCTGGGGTCGATCGACCCCAGGTTCGGCCGAAGCAGCCCAACGGCTGCTGGGCCCCACCTTGCTCCAACGGCTATGTCTGGATGCCCGATGCATTTGCCTATAAATAGCACGGGGAGAGGGGGGTGTTCTTCACTCATTCAACTCATTTCACTCACACTCCCCTCTCTACTCCATGCTCTATTGGTTTTCTTGGATTTCTTGCTCGAGATTGGATCATCAAGTGTTCCCTCTATTGTGTTTCTGAAAATATTGTTATTGGTGGAGCAAGCTCGGTAAGAACTTCATTCGATTTCACTAACCCATCACCGAGTTGCTCTTGTTGTTCCATGTGTTGTGCTAGCATGAATTGGGCGGCGAACACTCTCCGGAGGGTGACACGCTCACGCTCCCGTTCGCGGGCAAGCACGAGTGCATCCACCCCCGCCGAGCCGACGCCGAGCCCATCGACGATGGATTATGAAGAAGAGCAAGAGGAGCAAGCCGAGCCACAAGCCGCGGAGGAGGTCGTCGACGACACCCCCTACCTCAGCTTGCGGGGTGATCGAGAGGAGCAAGCCTATGCTCTTCTGAAGGACCGAGTCTTCGCCCACACCAGGGACTTCGACCCGGCTCTCATGAAGAAAACAGGTATGAATCTCGAGTTCGTTTCCATTTGGAATGCTCTTGGTTGGGAGGAGTTTGCGCTGGTCACAGAGCTTGGCTCTCGGCCTCTCACCATCCAGTTTCTTTGCTCTCTTGCTGAGACCCCGGATGCCATTGAGTTTCGTCTTTTTGGGACCGATTATCATCTTTCTTGGAAGGATCTTAGTTGTCTTCTTGGTTTTAGTCCTCGTTGTGCTATCTCTTTGAAGCGAGCTTGTGAGGGATATGTTCAAGAATCTTTCTAGGCAGATATCTCTGGTCTTGTTTACAGTGGCAAGTTTGTACCTCGGTGCAACGATATTGTGCATCCCACTCTCCGCCTGTGGCACAAGTGGCTCGCCATTACTCTCTTTCCACGAGAGGATGCTCGGCCTGTGCGCAGCGATGAGATGATGCTATTATACACCGCTGTCAACCGGATCAAGTCTCTCCCTGAAACGAACCGGGTTTCCAAAGAAGGGAACCCGATCCCTGCACATCCGTGATAGTCCCAGGAGGCTATCACGTTCAAATCCCTGTCTCAGAAAGTAAAGAAAAAACCGTACAACAAAAGGGGAAAATACATGAAGGTCCACATAATAATAATAATAATTAAGCATCTGAGTACATCATTTCGGCACATGCCGGGTACAAGTCCAAAGGGACTGAATCAAACAGAGTAAACATCCACGCGGCGGCTCTCATGTAGCGAAGTAGACACCATATCCGCAGGCAACTCGAGTGTAGGACGAGCCTCAATCCTCCCAACCATCGTGCTCGAAGTTGTAGTCTGGCTCCTGGTCTAAAAACCTGTCATCTACTCGATAAGCGAGTAGGTCATGTCAGCTTCCCAACAAAGAGCATAAGCAAAAGAGAATAATTCTAATATGCATGAATAATCCTATTTATAGTTGTAGAAGGTTATGCAAGCAGCGGTAGCAACATCAAGGTAAGCAGAGTTGCTGAGAGGTCTCCATCTCCGAGGAGATCCACACCTCCGAGGTCAACACCTCTGGGGTCAACACCCCAACAAGGAAAGAACACCAAGCACTGGATCTCAACCGAGACACAACATCCCACTCTCATCTGCGATGTGGGGTCACCAACTCCTATCCCCACATCTCAACGGCACAAGTCGGGCTCACACACACAGGGGAGAGAAAGTAGCACAAAAGAATACTAGCCAGGTGAGAGATCAAAAGGGCTGTCCATACCAGTGGACACGGACTATAGCTATAGGTTTAACACTCTGCAGAGGTTGTACAACTGGACCTGCCGGATAGGGCAGAAACGGATGCCTCTGATCCACATCCCTACCTAACGGTCGGAGACCTAGCAGTGGGTGGCACTCTCCTGCCTCTCCAAGCCTGACTCGCCCTGAACTGGGGTGCGAAACTTGCCAGCAGGGCCTTGGAGCTGTGAGACCATCCCCGGAGAAGCCGGGGCGACGTCTACTCGAGGGTATAACCCGTCCCTCTCACACGACCACACCGGTCCGCCTACAAGCTGAGTGCCAACCACCAACTAGTTCTCGGACCGAACCCCGCCCATACGTGAGCGAACGGTTTGTACGAAAATAGCCCAAAGATCAAGGTCACACAGTCGATCGGTCCTTACTTGCAAGAGTGAGCACTCACCAACTCCAACCGTCCGACACGCTGCTAGGGCGAGAGGCCAGGTCGCATCTCCCCTAGTCAGGCATTCACAGGTAACCAAAGCGGCTCGCTCCCGCGGTAACACGTCAAGGATACACACTCACCCAAAACACACGCAAGAGTTCCGAGGTATCCCAACCTCGGTCCAAACCTGAGATCCATCCATAACTAAGGGTAAAATATATGGATGAATAAAGCTGGGAACTAGCTAGGGGTCTGTAGCTAATTACAAAAGTAGGTATTCCAAGGACAGGGTAAAACAATTCCAAGGCATGGCTAATCAAATGTCTATGCAATTCAAAATCATGCATCAAAAGTAATTAAGCACTAGCAACTAAAGCATGCATGGGATCTATATGTTTGGGAGTGACATGACACCTGGCTGGCGTCCGTAGTCCTGGTCTGGGTTGAAGTCGGGGTCGTAAGCCTCCTCCTGGTCGTAGCTCGGGTCTGTGTAGCATGAGATACGAGACGCTAAATTACCGGCAAACAACTAAGCATAAATGCAAAGAAACCCAATTTTGAAAGATCCAAACAGAACCAAACTACCTACAAACAGCACCAATATTGAAACTGGTTTCATATTTTTCGGAGTTGTAAATAATTAGTTATGAATTTTCAAAGGTTATAGGATTTATAAATTAATTTCCAAATTCATTTATAAAACAAAAAGGATTTTTATTTTGAAAATATGTGATGACGTCAGCATGTCGTCACGGTGACGTCAGCATGACGTCAACCACTGGGTTAGTGGGCCGTTGTTGGGCCGAAAGTGTTAGTGGGCCAGATTCGGCCCATTGGACTTAGCCCACTGGGCCAAAAGAGCGAAGTCCATTCAACACCCTTGAATTAAATTCCGAGTGCATCGGTTAAAAGAGAAAAGGACCGCCAGGGGCCTTATTGGGCTGCTTGGTCCATCTCCCTCTCAGTCCCACACCAGAGAAGTCTGGTGGGGTCCCTGAGGAGTTCTAGGGCGCGAAGGCGCCCCTTCGCCCCGCGTGCGCGCGTCGACGCACCCCGGCGTGAGCCCGGCGGCGACGGCGAGCGGCGTTTGACGGCAGCGACGGTCCCGATGCTCAAGCAAGCGATGTTCGAAGATCCCTAGGTGCACGTGGTCACCTCCGCGCAGCCTCGGCTCTAGGGAGAAGCTCCTAGGCGTACACGAAGTGCGACACGGCAGCGCCCCCGGCGCAGAGCGGCGGTGACCGTGCGGCGCGGCGGGGGTTGCATACGCGCAAAGCAGAAAAATGCAGTGTCGCGGTTGAGGACCTGGGTGTGCTCATCTTGTGCACGTGCGCACGCGCACAGGCCTAGCCTGAACACGACAGGGCGTCATGGCGCGCAGGATTCTGGAATTCCAGGGCCGCAGCATGGTGCGGTGTTGCAAGACGTGAAGCGGTGGCGGTGCAAGCAAGATCAGAAGCACAACGCAGTGTGGCGTAGCATAAGGGGGTGCTTACCAGGGCACACGTGTGCCCAGGCTTGGCCTGGCCACGACATGGCCGGCCGACGCACGCGGGTGCCCGGCGAACCGAGGCCACGGCATGGCGCGTCTGCAGCAGTGGCGCAAACATCCCTGCAGAGGATTCCACGGCGCGAAGACCAGTGCACACAGCAAGGCACAAACGGCGACATGGGGAAACCAGGGCGATGCAGGACGGCGAGGACCGGAGCGGCGCTGGGGGGCGTCGTGGCGGCGGCTCGCGGAAATGCACGACGCGAAGGCCGGCGTGGCGTGGCGCAGGGGCACGCTCCCAAAGCGTAGGGAAGAAGAAGAGAGGCGGATCGATGCTCACCGAGAGGCGAAGGTGTAGGCGTAGCAGTGTCGACCGCATCGGTGAAGATCACGGCGGTGACGGCGAGGTGAAGGCGACGGTGCAGTGTGCTCCTCTGCTCCGGTTCCTGCACGCTTGTGGATGGCCTTCCTCCCGACTCATCTGGCTCTGGCTTCGCCTGCTCCGGCTCCGGTAGGACGGCGCGGTGGTGGTGCGCCTCCAACTTCTCCTCTCCCCCCCTTCTCCTCCTCCTTCCCCTCCTCTCTTCTCACGGCGACGAACAGAGAATTGGGGGAGAAATCCCCAAGCTCGATTTGGTTTGCCCCAGTGGCCTCGGCCGGGGGTTTTGCTATGCGCGGAGGTCAAGGGGACCGGGAGACCGCGTGGGGCAGGGCTGTTCCCCCCTTTCCTTGGCAGTGAAGGCGCGACGCCGTGCGTCTTTGGCCAAGTTTGGCACGCGAACAGCTCAGGGCAAAAGAGTGAATACGCGAGGAGGAAAGCGTGTGGGTCCGCCTCGGTGTGCGAGCCAATCCCCTCGGTGTGCGTTCCAGTGAAGCAGGACGGGCGGTCTGGTGCGTGGGCGCGCGGTGCGGCGCGGCGGGGTGGTGCGGCGCAGCCTGGTCAAGATGGGCGCGGGGAGGACGACCAGTGCCCCGGTCGGTCCCACCTGTCAGCGTAACACGGTCGGCGGGGCGAGAGACAAAGCTGGGTTGGGCCACTTGGTGGGTCGTGCACTGGATGAGGGTTTGAGGGTGATCGCGGGCTGAGAAAAGGAGGTGCACGAGCAGACTGTGCAGGAAGTTAGCTGGCCCAAGTTAGTGAAATGTGTTTTGAATATAGTTTTGAATTTAGATTTAAACCATAGATTTGAATCTGAATATATTCAAATTCATAACACACTCAATAAAATCCAAATAAAATCCATAAAAACCAAATCACCAACTTTACCATAATTTGAATTTATATTTTTATATTTTTGGTTATATTTATATAGTATTAAGGGAAGAGGCTGGAAATGGGATTAAATTAGGGTGACACTTCATCAATAAAGAAAAGTTCAAATTTCCTCACATTTTCATAATTTAAATTTCAGGGATGTTACACTCCTGTTAAAGCTATGATTCGGTAGTGGATGATGAATTTCAAGATGATAGGTCCTATTGAGTGTACGTCTTTGGTGACTCGTATTGCTCTCAGACTTGAGGTTTTTAGCGGGAATCCCGTACCCTTCATCGGGACGTCCCGAGTTCTCATTGATGAGGCATACTTGATCCAAGGGCATATACTCAAGAGGGGCCCGAATGATTCTTTGACTTTCTACTTTCCGGGCTATGCGAATCAAATCCCGTTACCTAACTCGGGGTTTGGATTGTATAACTCGGAGTCACTAACCATTCCCCTTGTCACACAAGAGGAAAGTCGTCGTGCTAGTGTTTCAGGCAGGTCTACCAGGAGCGCGGTGAAGAGAGCACACATGCAGCAGCAGCAACAGTCACAGCCGACACCACCACCACAGCTTCAGCCTCAGCCACAGCGTGCTACGCCACCAGTGGCAGGAGGGGCCCCTGCGGGGTACATGTTCGGGGTTACCCCTGGATATGCACCTGGTTGGGATCAGCCCGCCTACCACCCGAGTGCGAGTGGCACGGCTTGGGCAGATGCGAGCAGTGCTCAGTGGGCCACACCCGCGAGTTCCAGCTCTGGTGGTCCACCTCCGTCTTCGTCCTTCCGGCGACACTCTCCAGCCTCTGCACGCGATGCTCAGCTCGCGCAGCGGATGGGAGAGCTCACCGTCCAGGGTACAGGATTGGAGGAGATGTTGAACACCCATGTTAAGTCTACCTCAGCGTGGCAGCGTCAGGCTGGTGAGAGGATAGCAGCCATGCAGTAGGATCAGCAGCGATACATAGAGACGCAGAGGGCTTACCACGTGAGTCAGTGTTTCTTCTACCCTCCTCCGCAGTGAGCCTGAAGCTAGCTTGGGGGAGGACCCCCATCCTGAGGTAACTTGTATCTTCCTTTGTTTTCAGAATATCTTATAAATGAAAATCCAAAAAAATCTGCAAAAATAAAAAGACTAAAAATATTTATTTGCTTTCATCATCATCGTTTGCTTAGGTTGCTTTGATATGCTTAGTAAGAATGCTTTGCCTCTATGGTTGAAATGATGAATAGTTGCTCTATTTATTCCGCTCGTATGCCTTGCTTACAACTTTGTATCCTACCTAAGTTTTGAGTTTGTTGGCTTGTATGTTCAAACCTTAGCTTGAAAACTGTGGGTAGCAGAAAGCATGATCCTTGCATAAGTTGTTGTGAGGCATGATATGGTAGAATAGAGTGCTATGATCTTGTGCTTAGTGATGCTTGACATCCGGAGTTTTCCTTTTTGAAAAATCAAAACATGATGAGTTCCTCAATGATGAGAATTTCCCATCCAATACCATATGTAGATTTTAGTTCTTAGCCTCCACATATGCAGCTTGTTCTCTCATTGAGCTTTGTCAAATTATTGTGACCCTTGCTAGAACTCATACTCCCCTGATCAAGATCACGTACACGTTCATGCTAAAACTTCTACACCGGAAGTTAGCATTCATCATTTGTTCCATATTGCTTATGCATTCTTCCATAAATAAAACTCTATGTATCTTTGCATTATTCATCCCTCTCCAAATATCTCCAATAGAGACAAAGGGCTAGCTAAAAAAAGAAGAAAGAAGAAAAGCATACTCAAAAGCATGGCAAAATTAAATAAAGAGAGCTAGCCCAAGTCTCGAAATTTTCAAAAGGAGAAAACGAGATTGATATGTGCAAGAGAAAGAGTTCCACCATATAGATGGTAATAACTAGTACCTACTCCGGGGCTAGTGTCCACCTTACCATCGATCCCTCATTTTCCTCATATAAAGCATGGTAATATCTAGCACCCATTTCCGGGCCTAGTATCCACCTTGCCATGCTCATATCCATCACACACATATGCACATCTTGATCAGGATGTATGTTTGTTTCTTCCAAGGATCCGGTTTTTGACTTAGCAAAACATAAGAGACAAGTATGCCACATCTTCCCTACCTACAGCTCCACATACAGCCTATTAGGAGTAGGATGTGAAGAAAGGCAACATTGATGCCTTGGTGAGGAACTATACACTTTTGAGCGATCCGAGAGTATCATTTGAGGAACTCTTATTTCCTTTTGAAAAATTTGCAAAACCTCCGGATTGATAAGCTGATCAAGGTATGAGTGATTATGCACATGCTATATAACCATTCTGTCTCTCAACCGCCCAAGGCAGGTGAAGCTATATGCCCCACGTATCAGGTGAAAGGTAAGAACATTGCCGACTTGTTCAACTCTTGGTAGAGTACTCTGCTGTATGTTTGCCATAATTTGAGAATACAACATTGTAGCAACTCCTAATCAACCAACCTAAGTCTCTAATATCTTGCTTCAAGACGAGCAAGAGGTTAGCTTGGGGGAGTTTGTTGATGGTGGAAATTCACCATTTCCAACCCTCAATATTCTCACATAAATGGAGGTATATGCATTATTTACTAGCATTTAGGTTTGAATAATGTAGTTCCACTTATCCTTGGAGATTATTTGTATGTAGGTGATTTACCCCTTTAAAAGAGATGGAAACTCACCTTCTATGAAGAAACCATACTAACTCAGCTGAGGAGGTGGCTGCCACCAAGGGAAACATGGCAATCCACATCATCGATCCAGGGGAGGCACTCACCGACGAATTAGAGAACGCCACATGGACTTCACATGGATCAAAGGGCCCACCTCGGATACCAAATCAAGCCATGCACCGGGGATGGATCAAAGGGCCCACAGGGTAGCCAACCAGTGGAAGGCCACCAGGTGGGGGCCACCCTAGGGGTGCGGCCAATCCTAGGATCGGTCGAACCGCCTTAGTGGCGCCCCATCTGGCCCCTACACGTGGTAGCTCCCCATTGGTACATTGCCTCACTCCCAGGTGTTTAGGGGTCATTTGGGCGTCCGAGCAAGCCTTGTCCTTGCCTATAAATAGAAGGGGAGAGGCTCCCATTTCTCACACACCACTCTCTCATTCTCCTCTCACTTTTAGTTTCCAAGGCTAGGGGGTAGGCTAGAGTAGCTCTTATTCAGGTTCCAAGTCCTCTTGGAAGTTTAGGTATGAGTTCTCTTTTATCTTTATTTCTTTGTATGACTTTGATCTACTTCAGTTATTCAGCTATTTCATATAAAGTCATGGTAGATCATATTCTTGATATGTTCTTGAGTTCATCCTCTGTTCATCATTTAGAGGCTTGTGTTCTTCGTGAACACTACCTTTTGATCCACTTGAAGGGTGATAAACTCCTTCCTTATGTGTTTGTTCATAAGTTAGAGGCTCGTGTTCTTCACGAACACGACCCTTTGATCTTATTGATTAGACATAAGAGAGTTCATATCTGTTCGTATGTCTAGCCTTAGTTGATCTTGTTAGATGGCATGAGAGTGTTGCATAAGCTATATGCCCCACGTATCAGTCTGTGCACTTACGGATTCATTCATGATCGTTTAGATTAACCTTTGGCAAGTCTCGATGTTCATGCTAACCTGGTGTCATTAGTTGTGACATTGAGAGGTGCCTAAAGGTGTTTCCTAGTGTTGTCGCTAAGGACGGGTCCCAGATCTGTTCTTAGGATGACGACGCTACGAAACGCCAATAGGAGGCGAAGTCGAGTTGTACTCGGACTCCGACCCGAGTTCTCTGAGCGGGTCAGAGATCGAAATTTCGCCGAAATTTTCGACGAGTTTCTCCATCGAAGCTTGCGTAAGCGTCGAGGACTTGAGCTTTGACTCCGGAGTTGGCGCTAAGAAACGCAGGAACGATCCGGTGCCGTCAGCAACGCAAACCCAGGAGCCGAAAACGAAGGTGTCGCCTTGCTGGAAAGCGACGATCGGCTTGATGGAGACGAGAGCCATCGAGTTTGCCAGTGGATCAACGACGATATCCCCTACCTGGCACGCCAGCTGTCAGTGTTTTAGACACCGAGCCTACGACAGGGTACCCGAAGTAGTAGATTGTACGGTGGGGCTCGCCGAGATCAGGAACACGATGGTGAGACATGAGGCACACAATTAGACAGGTTCGGGCCGCAATGTGCGTAATACCCTACATCCTGTATGTTGCGTGGCTCTGTATTAATTGCGTATGTTTTGAGAGGGGTCCCTGCCTCGCCTCATATACCACGGGAGGTAGGGTTACAAGTCAGATTGGTACAAGGGTACTATTCGAGTAGGACCCGGAGTAGCCTATACAGGGTATGGAAAGCTATCCTAGTCTTAGTACAAGTCCTTGTCCGTCTTGTCTTGCCTTGTGGTCCACGGTACCAGCACCGTGGCCCACTAGTCGAGTAGTCCAGGTGTACGGGAACTCATCTCCCGGGTATGGCCCACAATGTGTTGGTGGGCCCAGGGATGCCCAGTCGACAGTATGTTCTATTCCATATGAACATATCATGGGTTGTGATGTCGCCACGTTTTGCCATACGTGTGCATGATTCCGCATTACGAACATGCGAAGGGGGACACCCTCCATTCAAAAGGGGTGTGTCTCAGGTTGGACGCTGTCCATGCAGCGCTAAACGCATGGGTGCCATTTCTATAGAGAACGGTAATGTTTGTGGATGCTTCCGTGATGTGCTGGCATGGAAGGTTCTTTCTTTTGCAGGTACACTAACCACGTTCCGGTAGATCGAACGGTTAGTTATCCAACTAGCTATTATAGGGAGAGACGTATACTTATGCCTTGCCACCGGCACTAACCATGATTCCTGGGCATGGGTTTGCCTTGTGAGGATGTTTAGGATGCTTTTGCATCATGCTTAAAGTGGTTAAGAAATAATTAAATCACTTCATAATCAATCCTAAAACACCCCACCAAAACACTTTCACATCGTCCCGATCTTGATAGCTGTCCCTATTTCTCAGTTTTGGATGCTCTGTTGGTCTGAATTTTTTTTGACCCTTTGAACAGAGTTTTCTGGAGAAAAGTTAGATACAAAAGTTGTGTCAAATCTTGTCTAGATCCTGCTGTAAAAATTTCAGAATTTTTGAGCCAGGGAATCTGGAGTTATGCTCAGTTAGTTCCTGTCTACTTGCTGTTTTCCTGGGAGACAGAGAACTAAACCTCGCTCTATTAGGGTTCTTCCTTTTGATTTTAGCCCAACTTTTGAATACCAATTTTGGGTCAAATAACATCACTGAGTATCTGGAAAATTTTGAGAATTTTTGGCCTACTAGAATATAAGCTATATGCATTTTTGTGCTTTGGACAGAATCTGTTATCTTTCAACTCACACTAATCGGTAGGAGTTTTGTTGATACAGAGGGCTGGACCGCTCTTCTGGGAGGTACGTCCTGATGGGATGGTCTGCACTGATGGGCTACACCTTGAGGGGTTTGCCCGCATTTTGTGGGACACTCTTCGCTCGTCAGGATACTCTACTCCTCCGACGTACGAGGCAGTGGAGACCACGCAGCTTGGAGTGCCTCGCTGCTATGTTCGGGTAACCGTGCCACTTCACCCTACTCACCCGGAGTGGCAGGACCTGAGCATGGACGTGTCAGGCGTCCACATGATGGAGACACTTGAGGTTGCTGCTTTGAGAGTGCTGAACGCTTTTGGTGACCAGCACCCTCTCGAGGTTTCTTCGACTCCGGTGGGACTACTTCCGACCGTGGACCCTGCGGATCCCACGTGGAGGAGCCGCATGTGGAACATGGCATCGCTTCTGACTGATAGAACCTCACTGGACGTACTGCACTAGATGTCACGGTGTGTGAATGCATTGTACCGTCTTCAGGCTCTCCGCAGTATGGCTACCACAGACGTGTCCACCGTTGCTCTCGACACTGCTGGAGTGTTGAGAGTACGGAATCACCACCTACGCTATATCTCCCTTGGCTACATGGGACTGGAGCGAGACCTTGCTGAGGCACGACTGAAGATTGTTGGACTGCAGGCTAGAGAGGCTCACTGGGTGACCTGTATAGCTCAGTGGGCACACCAGCTCGCTGATCGCCTTCAGACTGTTACAGGACTCCAGGAGCAGCGAGATCAAATGCAGGTTGAGATGGATCAGACGAGGAATGAGCGCTTATAGCACATACAAGCACTAGCACAATTGGAAGAGCAGCTAGAGTTGATGGATGAGGATCTGGGTGCTGCCATGGCATGATAGCTATGCTACAGCAGCCGCCACCACCACCAGCTTCGGAAGCTATGGAGGATGATTCGGATGACACTCAGTCTGTGATAGATAGTGAGAAGGAAGAACCACAGGCAGAGCCGATGGAGATTGCTTCATCTGCTTCTAGCTCTTCCTCAGTAGGCAATCTAGATGACTTCTAGATGGTAGTAGTTAGTGCAGCATGTGTACTCCTACGATGGCCTAATTTTGGTCCGTGGAAGGGATTGGCTAATGAAGATGGAGTATTCTTTCATATGGTTAGAAGCTACATGTTAACCACTAGTATGTTGAATGAGGACCTAGTGTGATTTGAAGGAAAACTTCTGGTGGTCAAATATGAAAGTAGAGATTGCCAAGTATGTGTCCGAGTGTGACACATGTTAGAGAATTAATGCCAGTCATTTGAAAGCTGATGGTGTTCTTCAGCCATTGCCGATGCCTTCATGGAAATGGGATGATATAAGCATGGATTTCATAGTGGGACTACCTCTCACATCTAAGCACCATGATTCTATCTGGGTTATTGTGGACAGACTCACCAAGACTGCACACTTTATTCCCGTTCATACCACATACTCAGCAAAGCAATACGCGGAGATTTATCTCGAACGTATCGTGTGTTTACACGGAGTTCCTAGAACCATCATTTCCGATAGAGGTTCTCAGTTCATGTCACGTTTCTGGGAGCACCTACATACTTCAATGGGAACCAAGTTACTTCACAGTTCTGCTTACCACCCTCAATGGATGGTCAGACTGAGAGAGTCAATCAAGTCCTAGAGGATATGTTGAGGGCTTGTATTATCCAATTCGACAAGAATTGGGACAATTGCTTGTCTTTGGCTGTGTTGGCGTTTCTTAACGTCACCACTAGTTGTACACCTAGAGGGAGTGGATAAGAACAACCGGGTATACCGCAAGCGCACGGAAATACCGCTATAGCACTTCCCCAATGAAGGAGAGTATTCCAAGGGTATCGAATCCAAGGAACGGTGTGCACTATCTCCTACTTCTAGTATAGATGATCCAAGGACACAACTCTATGGATAGGATAGGTAGAAAGGATCTGGTCGGACCGAGCGCAGAGTCTAGTAACGTTCTCTCAGGTATAACACTCACTTCGGGCACCAGGCACACGGCCTTTGTGCTGGCTTGAGCCCAACTCGGTACGCGACGTAAGAGGGTTGCAAAGGGTCCAACAGGCTGTCACCACTGCGGCCTACCTCTACGCTACGATCGTACGTGGCCTCCGAAGGGTAGCTTATGGTCCAGACACCTCGTCTATACCACTCACTATTCCTACGAATCCGCGAGGGAGATACTGGCACTAGCTCAAGGTATGCTCTATCACTCATGCAAGATCACGAATGCACTTTGATCTAACTAGACACATGCAAGAGCTTCACTTTACTCTAATTAGACAGGTAGGCAAACTAGATGCAACTTATGATCTAAGTTCTAATGGATCGAAAGGGGTTGTGTTCGAAGAACACAAGCCTCTAAACCAAGAACCAACGAAGAACACAAGAACACAGCATTCTAAGCATGCATACGACTTTATTCTAAATAGGAAATATCGAAATACTCACTTTAGTCTAGTTGAAGAACAAAGGCATCACTGAGGATCGTTCTTGAGGAAGATGTCATGAACATGACATGGCCCCAAGCCTCCCACCTCACTTCCTAGCACTAATCCTATACAAAGAGCTCTCCTCTCCTAAAGAGAGAGGCTCAATGCCAAAATGAAGAGGAGGAGGAGGAGAGTGTGTTCCAAAAGTGAGCCCCTCCCCTCCTATTTATAGAGGAGGGAGTGGCTTGCTCGGAGGCTCAAAGTGCCCCTAAATACCCGGGATCGCGACAAGGGACCAATCAGGGGCCACCACGTGGAAGGCCACGATAAACGGGCACTAAGGCGGTTCGGCCGATCCAAGGATCGGTCGACACCCTAGCGGCGCCTTTCGCGGTGTGCTTTCTCCCAGTGACTGATATGTGGGTCCCATGGTCTATCCTCCATGCATGGCAAGTTTCGTGGTGGTTTAGGTCCCCGGTGGGCCCTTGGATCCTTGTGCTGCACACGTGGCGGTGTCTGATTCGTCGGGAGTTGCTTCACATGGATTGATGAGGTGTCATGGACACATGGCATCCAGTGTGGCACACGTCGCCACGTGGTCTGGTGTGGGTCCCACCGGGTCCACATGATATCAAGAGGGTGATCTTGTCTTGTGCATATCTTTCCCATCTGGACTCCAAAGTAGACATATAATATATCCATTTCGATTGTCTCGACGAGCCCGTCGCAATGGTGTAGTCCAAATTGGCATTTGAGGATGTTTATGATGATGTCCTTTATAGGCCTTTGGACCTCTTGCTCTCAATTGTACTGTTTAGCACGTATTTCGGTGCATCCTGCGACAAAAGCTAGAAACACCAACACTTGTGGAAATCATCAGTATCAAGCCCTATTCTAGTGTTGGTGATCCTTTTACATTTATTTTATGCAGGTATTGACGGTGTAAAAGCAGCACTTTTCGACCGTCAACAACACCCCCACACTTGACCTTTGCTCGTCCCAAGTAAAGGGAGTCAGGTCAAGGTGAGACATGATATCCAAAGGTATGAAGCAAGCATAAGAGATATTCCAAACCATACCTTGTACTTGTGAACTCTGAAGTGTATATCATGCTATCTTGGGTAGTTGAGGAATGGAACAGTCATGAATCAAGTTACTCCTGCTCCTCATGTTAAGCACTTGGGGTTTTGCAATAAATTTTCAAAACAAACCTTGCTTAGCTCCTCATTTGATTCTCTCAGATCGCTCAATGTGTATATGTCCTCACCAAGGCATTAGATTGCCTTTCTTCATCCTACTTCTAATGATGGCTATATGTGGAGCTCAGGGTAGGATAAAGGCTAAGGCATACTTGCATCACATATATTGCAAAGTCAAAAACTGAATCCAAAGAGAAAATCAAATCATACCATCAGATCAAGATGTGCACGTGTATGGATATGGTGAGTATGGTATGGTGGATACTAGGCCCGGAATGGGTGCTAGATATTACCATACATATATGATGGAAGCTGAGGTGATGGTAAGGTGGACACTAACTTTGGAATGGACACTAGTTATTACCATCTATGATATGGAACTCCTTTTTGCATGATCTCATCTCTCTCCTCTTTCTCCTTTATTTTGGACATGGGCTATTCTCTTTTTTTTTCTTTTTTTTATCATGCCTTGAGCATGTATCTCTCTTTTTTTCTTTTTTTTCATAGCCCATGTTTCTTTTTGAAGGATACTTTTGGAGAGAGATGTCACACCACATATGGAGCTTTATTTTTATGGAATGAATGAATGATACAATGCTAACTTCCAGTGTAGAAGCATAGCAAGGGGAAATAGGTGGTGTGCACATGAATCTTGATCATGAAAGTAATGAAAAGAATTCTCACAAGGGTCATAGGATTTGACAAAGCTCAATGCAATAACAAGCAGCATGTGAGTAGAAGGTTTTCAACTATGAACATCATATGGCTCTAGTGGGACAGTGGCATATCAAAGAGGAGCTTTGCAAAGGGTTTTCGTGATTTTCAAATAAAATTCCCAAGCACTCAAACATTCAGAGCGAAGATCATATCATCAAACCATATCACAAACGTCAACTACTTAGATAAGCATGAGTTCCCTAATGATATTTGTTCACAAGCATCAAGATGATAAGTAAGGAATAAAACATATGCAGGCCAACCACAGGAATCATGTAGAGCAAGCATAGCACAAATTGCTGAGTTTGATGTAAAGGATATGAATTGAAATTCATTCAAACTCATGGATAAAGGAGAGTGAGATAGAGGGTGCACATACCATCACTTCTGAAGGATAAGAGATCAAAGAAGACCAGTGGTGATTTGGCTGACCAGAGGGCAGCCGAGTCACTCTAGTTTACCTTGCTCTTGTCATGAAGGCATAGTCGATGTTGTGCAGCGCTTGTGTGGGGGTTCTCTAGTAGAAATGTCGATGATGAGCTCGAGAGAACTCCACCACACTGGTGGTCGATCCTGGTGCTGTTCTTCAAATAAAAAGTGGAAACAAAAGAGTGACTCTACTGGTTCAAGAACCATAGAGCCTTTATTCAAATTCAAATATTTTTGGGTTTTTTTTATTGTCACCATGTCATTTGCTCAAAAAGGGTTAGACCAAGATTACACTTCATACACAAAGGGGAATATACTTACCTTGGACCTTAGAGAGGTCATATGTACCACCTATGGATGTTGTACAATATGAATCTGACACCTCAACTTACCTTCCCATTTGAATTCAGCTCAATGACTTACCCATTCAAATTTGACAATTCTCTGCAGGGGTTAGTCAGCATATATGCAACCAAGATCCATGAAGATATAACTCTAAAGTTCATCAATCAGAACTCGACACTATGTCTTGTTTTGACTGAAAAAGACAGTTTTAACCTAAGCACCATGCTTAATCTAAAACAGTCTATGAACATTTGTCGACAAACATTCAAACCAGAGCATATGAGCATAGGTAAGGGAAGCATGAAAGCATGATCAAGCTATCATCAACAAGGGACATAAGCATGAGCATAAGACGGTGAACCTCGGGAACCTCCCAGAAGGGCTTTGTTTAATGTCAAAAGCAGGACTTACCTAGCTAGTGGGCAAGATGCAAGAGCTAACATCATCACCACACCAGGATAAGATTTGGTAGAGGAGGAACTTTACTCAGAATGCTCACATACCTCCCCCACACTTGAAGTTTGCATTGCTAGGCAACAAAACTCAAGTGTGTGGTGATCAAGCTTCCTTTTGTAAATGTTCCCTCACCAGGGCTTATCTAGGTGTTGCAGCTGATGTGGCTCACATGTTCGTAGGCATCACCTGTCCATCTTTCTTTTCAATCTCCACCTGAAAGGTTAGTGACCAAAAATACCCGAAGGACAACTTATCCTAAAAACATGTTCTTGCTTTTATTCAAAAAGGGAAATAAAACCGAAGCTAATCCAGGCTATCTCCTGGGAGTGCTTTGTTTATTTAAGGTCATAAGCTCGACCATGGGAACTTCATCTTGTAGCTATCATTGGTGGTGTCGTTCCTATCTCACCACCAATCCTTGATGCATCAGTGAAGCTTCAGCTGCAAGGTTAGTGCCACAGCGCACACACGAAATCTGCAATGCTTATGGTAAACATACGCATCTACAATCAACCTTCCAAACGTTTTGCAAAAGAGGACTAGAAGGTGGTTGTAGCCCTCGTATGTGCTCAGCGCACTAAGCATGGCTGACTCTAGAGGGACATGATGCGAACATGGCATGCAAGGTGAATCAAGAATGAAGCTACCATGCCCGTGCGTGGAATCCTTTCCTCTGGACTCCAGAGTCAGTGCCTCAAAAGGTTCCATGGCCCATGAATTCTCCATCTCAAGAGAGTCATTGTGGAAGCTCGATGTTGACTCTTGATGATGATCAAAAGCAACATGATACGGGCCATCGGGGAGAGGCTAAAACTCAGTCGAGAGTGGTGACGATCGTTCGCCTTCACAAAGGTGAAGAGAGTCTCCCGAGTCATCATCATGAAGGCTAGAACATTCTACAACCTTAATGAGAACAGACTCGGACGATGCGAACGGAGATGTATGCGTCATCTTCTCGAGCGGGTTTTTCTGGGGAAGAGGCTTCGCCATAGTATGTCCCAAACAAGGGGTAGTAGTGGCAGAAGTGGCTTCCCCAAGGTTACCATCTAGGCTCCCTATGGATTCCTCAAAGAATTTCTCTAGCAGGGAGCCTAGGAGTAGATCAGGATCGAGGACATCGAAGATGTGAAAATCTAAGCTAGCTTCGATCCTGTCTATGATGAGTGGCACGGCACTTGTGATCCCCCGACATTCAAGAACGTGCCCAAAGGGGCAAGTCTCGAGGAGCATGTCGGATGGTGCTAGCGGAACTTTGCCCAAAACAGTTTCCGCTAAGTGCCACGGCATGATGTTAACCTCCATGATGGGGTCACAATGGGCTTCTACGGCAATCCCTCTCACAAAACAAGGAATAACCAGAGAGGGTGTACTATCCCAAAATGCTTCGGAAAAGCATATCGCTCTATCTGGCCATTCCTTCTTCATAGCCTCCTCAGGAAATGCTTTGTCAGGTGGATCGGGAGGCAAAGGAGATACCGTAGGTCTAGGAAAAGGTTCTGTTAGAGGATGTCTAGATGGTTCAGCATAGACAGGAACAGTTTCCCTAAGCTCTTCTTCTGGGACTCCTTGAGATTTAGCAAGAAGTTTTTCTAAGGGGAAACCTAGGAGAAGATCAAAATCCACAATGTCATAGATGTGGAAATCTAATCACACCTCTATGTCATCAATGGTGATCGGCACGTCCCTAGTAATCCCTCGACATGGAAACACACAGCGCCACCTGGGGCTATGGAAAATTCTATCAGTCGGGATCAAGGGCATGTCACCCACCAAAGTATCCAAAAGGGTCTCTGGTATGATGCAAGCCCCAACAGTAGGGTCATGGACAGCATCTACAGTGTTTCCTCTCATGGAACAGTGGATGATCGTGGAAGTCGAGCTAACCCGAATTGCTTCGGATGTATGCTTCTGAGGTGACCAATCCACTATCGTCCCATGACTCCAAACTTCATCGAGGACCTCATAAGGGTCCAACGATGTCGTAGGCTTCTCGTGCCAAGAGTGATCTGAGGTGTTTCTGATGTTTCGAGAAGGATCATCCTCAAATCGGGAAGAGAACTCCGAAGGTTGAATTTCTTCTTCCTTCGATGTTCGTGGTTCGGGAGAGGGCTCAACAGAGGAATCAAGGAATTCAGAGAATGAAAGCTCAGATTCGGCTAGTGAGAGACTCTCATGGACCAACTCAGACTCCAGAAAGGGTTCGTTGTAAACGATATGGGAAGAAGAGGTTTCTGAGAAGAATTCTAGGATCTCTCTTCTTTCCACTAGAGTTTGGTTTTCGAACGAACCTCCAGCTAAAAGGTCGAGCTCTCATGCAGATTCCATGTCTATACGAGTATAAAAGGTATACGTCGCTATATCATTGGGTATAGACATGTCTGGGATAGATGTCATAAGATGTAGGAACCTAGCCCAAGCTACACCTATGGACTCACCCTCTAATTGCTCAAAGTCAAGGAGCTCACACGGCAAGAGCTCTATGCGTTCATAAAGGGAGAACGAGTCACAAAAGTTTTCTCGTAGTTCTCCCCAATTATTCACATGCTCTGCTGTGTGGGTGTACCATTGCTCCGCTCTATCTACAAGAGAGAAAGGGAACAATTTCCACCTCAAAGTTTCCTGTGTCGTGCCCGGAATTACCAAGCACGAACACAAGTCCTCGAGCTCCTCTAAATGAACATTAGGATCATCACTGATCACTCCAGAGAAAGGTCGATTCCGAACCATGGCTATAAAGCCGGGACGAAGCTCGCAGCAAGATGAGGAAGTTGATGGTTGCTCTAAGACGAACTCGCCCCTAGGGGTAGAGAGGCTTTGACAGGAAGGCATCTCAAAGGGTAACGGGGGTAAAGGTAGAAGAAAAGAAACAAAAAGGATAACTCGATGGGTAACGGGGGTGAAGGTAGAAGAAAACGAAAAAGATAAATACGAGGACCACTAGGTTCGAAGATAGATACAGCAACCGTTCCCCAGCAACGGCGCCAGAAATGCTTATTGGCGTTTCTTAATGTCACCACTAGTTGTACACCTAGAGGGAGTGGATAAGAACAACCGGGTATACCACAAGCCCACGGAAATACCGCTATAGCACTTCCCCAAGGAAGGAGAGTATTCCAAGGGTATCGAATCCAAGGAACGGTGTGCACTATCTCCTACTTCTAGTATAGATGATCCAAGGACACAACTCTATGGATAGGATAGATAGAAAGGATCTGGTCGGACCGAGCGCAGAGTCTAGTAACGTTCTCTCAGGTATAACACTCACTTCGGGCACCAGGCACACGACCTTTGTGCTGGCTCGAGCCCAACTCGGTACGCGACATAAGAGGGTTGCAAAGGGTCCAACAGGCTGTCACCACTGCGGCCTACCACTACGCTACGATCGTACGTGGCCTCCGAAGGGTAGCTTATGGTCCAGACACCTCGTCTATACCACTCACTATTCCTACGAATCCGCAAGGGAGATACTGGCACTAGCTCAAGGTATGCTCTATCACTCATGCAAGATCACGAATGCACTTTGATCTAACTAGACACATGCAGGAGCTTCACTTTACTCTAATTAGACAGGTAGGCAAACTAGATCCAACTTATGATCTAAGTTCTAATGGATCGAAAGGGATTGTGTTCGAAGAACACAAGCCTCTAAACCAAGAACCAACGAAGAACACAAGAACACAACATTCTAAGCATGCATACGACTTTAGTCTAAATAGGAAATATCGAAATACTCACTTTAGTCTAGTTGAAGAACAAAGGCACCGCTGAGGATCGTTCTTGAGGAAGATGTCATGAACTTGACATGGCCCCAAGCCTCCCACCTCACTTCCTAGCACTAATCCTATACAAAGAGCTCTCCTCTCCTAAAGAGAGAGGCTCAAAGCAAAAATGAAGAGGAGGAGGAGAAGAGTGTGTTCCAAAAGTGAGCCCCTCCCCTCCTATTTATAGAGGGAGTGGCTTGCTCGGAGGCGCAAAGTACCCCTAAACGCCCGGGATCGTGACAAGGGACCAATCAGGGGCCACCACGTGGAAGGCCACGATGAACGGGCACTAAGGCGGTTCGGCCAATCCAAGGATCGGCCGACCCCCTAGCGGCACCTTTCGTGGTGTGCTTTCTCCCAGTGACTGATATGTGGGTCCCATGGTCTATCCTCCGTGCATGGCAAGTTTCGTGGTGGTTTGGGTCCCCGGTGGGCCCTTGGATCCTTGTGCTGCACACGTGGCGGTGTCTGATTCGTCGGGAGTTTCTTCACATGGATTGATGAGGTGTCATGGACACATGGCATCCAGTGTGGCACACGTCGCCACGTGGTCTGGTGTGGGTCCCACTGGGTCCACATGATATCAAGAGGGTGATCTTGTCTTGTGCATATCTTTCCCGTCCGGACTCCAAAGTAGACATATAATATATCCATTTCGATCGTCTCGATGAGCCTGTCGCAATGGTGTAGTGCAAATTGGCATTTGAGGATGTTTATGATGATGTCCTTTATAGGCCTTTGGACCTCTTGCTCTCAATTGTACTGTTTAGCATGTATTTCGGTGCATCCTGCGACAAAAGCTAGAAACACCAACACTTGTGGAAATCATCAGTATCAAGCCCTATTCTAGTGTTGGTGATCCTTTTACATTTATTTTATGCAGGTATTGACGGTGTAAAAGCAGCACTTTTCGACCGTCAACAGGCTGAATTCTCGTACAATAACAGCTACCAAGCTAGTTTGAAAATGGCACCATTTGAAGCTCTTTATGGAAGGAGATGCCGAACTCCTTTGAACTGGTCACAGACCGGGGAAAGAAAATTCTTCAGTCCAGCTTTAGTTGAAGAAGCAGAAGAAAAGGTTAAAGTAATACAAGCAAATCTGAAGACAACTCAAATGAGACAACAACGTTACCATGATCAAGGAAGGAAACCTAAGCCGTATCAAGTTGGCGAATATGTCTATCTTAAGGTTTCACCCACAATGGGAATTCAAAGGCTTGGAGTGAAAGGGAAATTAGCACCACGCTATATTGGCCCTTATGAAATCATTCAAATTTGTGGACCGGTTGCTTATCGCGTTCAGCTTCCTGAACGGCTTTCAGCAGTCCACAATGTGTTTCATGTTTCACAACTCAGGACATGTGCTAACAAGCTGGAGATAAAAGTTATCATTGAATCCAATGCTTGGATCGAACCCGACCTATCAGTGGTTGAGCACCCTTTGAGGATTTTGGATCAAAAAGAGAGGAAGACTCGACGACATTCGGTAACAATTTATAAAATCCAATGGAGTCACCATACCAAAGAAGAAGCTACTTGGGAGACGGAACACTATCTAAACACCAAGTATCTGGGTTTTCTACAATCTCGCAATCGTAAATGCTTCCCCCTACCTTCATCTTTATTTTCCGAATCTCGGGACGAGATTCTTTGTAAGGGGGGTAGGCTGTAACATCCCTGATGTTTAGGCAACAGTGATCGCCCTCATTAACAAGGCTAAGCATGTTAATTAACTTGTTTGACTTGGTCAAAACCCCTAACCCTAGTCAAACCCCTCCAAATCAAGGTCAACACCCTAGGGTTCTAAACCTTTCTTCGATGATCTAGCGTGTTCTCCACTTTTCATATAACAACTCAAAAATCGGCCAATATGAAAGTTGCTCATTTTTACATGGGACATATTTCATTCAATTGGCGGCATTTGAGATTCAAAGTGGAAGACCCTCAAAATGTTGGTCAAAGCTCAGGGACACTGTTTGACCTAGCCGAGAAAATCCCAAACTTCAAGCAGTTTTTATTCAAAATCTGTGAAGATTTTCATAGGTCAGCCTTTACAAAAGTTGGAGCTGGATAGGAGATCTACAACTTTGGTTTTTGGCGAATTTCTAATTTAGTTTGAAATTTTTAAGCTTTGGCCGGTCAAACGTGCCTAAGTTAAATTCGTGTCACGTCGGGAACATTGGTGCGCGCTCCAGAGCGCCGTGCACGCACCGAGCTGCGCCTGTACCGCGCCCCGACGTCTGTGCCTGCCGCCCCGAGGGTCCCACCGCGTCACAAGTTACACCGCGCCCAGGCACACCTCCCTGGGGCGCCGCCCGCCCGGTTGAGCCGCACCAGGTGCCGCGCGCTGCGCCTTGGCCGCCGCTTGCGCGCGCGCGTGAAGGCCAGGGTCCAGCCGCGTTTTTCCCGCTCGCCGGCGCCTATTTAAGCCAAGCAGTGCGCCGCGCCGCGTTTTCCCCCATGCGCCACCGACCGCCATTGGAGCACCACCGTGGAGCCCCACCCTCCGAACCACCCCGTGCCCATCTGAGCAGCCGAGCACCACCCCACGGCCCTACTGTAGCTTCCCGTGCTGCACATTGACGTGCACCGCCGTCCAGCTCGCCGGAGTCGCGCCTACCGCGGCCGGGAATCCACGCCGCCGCCGAGCTCACCCACCGGCCGCTCCTCCGCCCCGTCCAAGCGACCGAGCCCACCCTAGGTGAGCCCCAGAGGCACCTCCGTCACTTTGCCGGCCAACTCCGGCCATCCCCTCGCCGGATTCCGGTCGCCCGTGCCGCCATCCATGGCCAAGGGCCGAATTGCAAAGCCCCAAATCTTCCCAGGGTGTAAACCGTGAAACCGAGGGTCTGTTTGTAAATGTGAGGGCATGGTTGTGATTAAAGATCTTTATCCAGGGACCTATCGGCAAAAGAGATTCTTCCTTTTTGTTTTTAAATCTCCTGAATCTTGTAAAATGCATTTCAAATCACAGAAAAATCATAAAAGTACAAACTTAATTGTGTTGTGATCCTTGTCAATAGCAGAAACTTTTCTACAAAGGGAGTTTTCAAATTTATGTGTAGATTTTAAATAATTTTGAATTTACCTTTTTGGATAGATCTGAAATAATTCAAATTATATGCATGATCTGAAGCTCAATTTTGGATATGTTGTTCTACATGTCATGTTGGTCTTCTGGTTCAAATTTGGCACAAAGTTATTGAGTAGATCTTTAGTTATGAATTAAAGTTGATTCTCAGCCTTGTTCCTGTTTATAATTTTTGTAAATTAATATGTTGATCTTTTGGATCCAATCTTTTTTATGTGATCATGTTTCATGATTTTGCACCCATGATAAATAGTAGAGATGTTTTTGTCATGTTTTATAAGGTCAAGTAATTTTTGCACAAATTAAACCTTCCTTCATAAATTTGAAGTAATTCAAATTTTCCTTGCTGAGTAAGTGCATATCTCTTCATGATTAGGTGTTTTGAACCTCTACATGATTTTCTAGCTCAATGTGTGGTATATTTATTTTTGTATGATTTATTCTTATTTTTAATGAATGAATCTAGTTGTATTTTTCATGCTAGATCTATAGCTTGGATTGATCTAAATTTTTGGTAGTAGCTCATGTGTAGTATGATGTGCCTCTCTGCAAAGTTTCATGGTCGTGTTGTTTATTTTTCTTCCAGAATGAATTTTCAAAGTAAATCAAGCTTAATTTATGAATTAAAAGAAAAATAGAAATCACCTTTGTTTACTTTCTAAATCATTTGGTTAAACTTCACCAAATCACACCATGAACAGCACCCTATATTTTGGTGAAGATAAATTAATTAATTAATTTAAATGTGCATTCAATCACCGTCAAATAAGGGGTTAAACCACGCACACATACCCTTTCTTTGATAGGAAGAGTATGCTAGATATATTCTTATCCAGGTGAATGTGGTCACTCATACACCCCCACATTTACCCTTCAATTCTAAGCTATGTTCTCACTCCTCAATCATAATTATATGAAGTTAATGCATATGCATGTCGTGTAGAACTTCCGGACGGAAACTACGAGTTGGTGCCGGAATCCGAGGGAGATCTCGCTGAAGGAGAAGTGAACGTGGTGGAGGTGCAGCAAGACCCGAACCAAAGTTCGGAGGACTTCGTCACTGACTTTGCTAGTGAAGGCAAGCCCCGGAGCATAACCCAGTTTTCTAACTTTTACAATTATGTTATGCAATGTTTGTGCATTTACGTTTCAGGAGTTGATTTGAAACCCTAGATGCATGATCTTAGGTTCCTATGCTCAAATACTAGCATGATAGGTCGCTAGTGGCCATGCTCTAAGGACACGATAAAAGTCGAGTGATGTTCGTCACTCGCGAGCTATAGGTTTCTTATGTTGGAATCATAAGATTTTATAAATGGATATGCTCATGTGGTAAGAGCATGGGACCGGCTCCGGCCAGTAGGTCTGTGGTTAAGCGTTTGAACGTACTAAACATTTGCTGGGAATGGGACCGGTAAGCCTAGTACCCGATTGGCACGCCAAGGGAACTTTAGTGTTACTACTCTTGGGTTCGTCCCCTGCTGCAGCTTAATTGTGGTGCATGTGTGGGGTTGGGGAGGCGTGGCCGAACCAACCACCTTGTACCAAGGACTGTAGCCCCTGTTCCCGAACCGAGGATTGACGGGAACCACCTGGTTGGTGCATACCCCACCCTCTTTGGTTTCTAGTTGGCTGTTTTTGGGGTGTGCATTCTTCCGTGTGTTTAGGTCCACCTTGCAAGGTTATTAATCGATCGATTGTCGGCCTCTCACCGTTACCCGAGATTGCTTAACCATACACTCTATGTCCCTTAAAGATGGAATTGAGATTTAATTTGGATATATGCTTAATTGTTTGCACAACTTATGCTTGCAATAGTTGCTTACTTAGTAATGGATAATCAACTAGAATTTTGGGCTAAAATTTGAAAGTAAGGACATACTCTTTGTTGCTTTTCAGCAAAACAACCCACTAGCCAAAGAGCCTTGCATGTCTAGAGAGTTGGTGATGTTTCATCACCCGCCGGTTAAGTCTTGCTGAGTACTAGTACACTCAGCCTTGCTTTTGATGTTGTTTTCAGGTGATGTGAATGATGATGGGTTCTCGTGGCCTGGTTCTCTCCCACCCGGTTGGGAAGTTGAGTGGGAGGATAACAGTGCTTAGTGACGTCATGGATGGCCTCCTATGACGTTACTTATGACGTTTAGTATTTCATTTCCGTTGTGTTTCGAACTCTGGACTATTTACTTTATTCAAAGGACTTGGTTTGTAATATTAAAACCTTATGGAGCTTGATGTAATAATTTGTGAAATGTTTATCTCTGGACTCACCGTCGTGTGAGTAAGTACAAGTCTTCGATCCTGGTTAAAGTGATTTACCGGGCTTGACCAGGTAGAGGTGACAAGTTACTTCTGTGTTATTGCTTAATGACCAAATGGACTGGTTTAGGCAATAATTTGGAATTAATTTGGGCGGTTCTGTCACAAGAACCTCATCCGCTACCTTGCTCCTTTCGTAGAAATATTGCATTGTATGATACATGAAGAACTCAATGATGCCAACTAGAGGAAGAGGTCTTGACCCACGAAGCACACAGTTGTAGACCTCAGCAAAATTAGTGGTCTTTATCCCATGTCTTGCTCCGCCCTCGTCAAACATGAGACACCACTTTTCCTTAGGCTCATTCTGAATCCACTGGCTGAAGGTCTTCACAGCACGCCCTCTTCTGTGCCTAACTTGAGGGCCATCTAATCCCACATTCTCGAGAGAAATTGGCTCCTCTCTAGGTTCTGGATTCACTGGCCTTTTTGCTATCTCCTCTGATGCTTTCTTTGTCAGGTCATCTAATTTCTTCCAGATGGCATCGAACTTCTTCTGCTGAGTCTGCTCACACAACCGCTCAAACAATTTAGACAGGGCCTTGTTCTTGAACTGGCTGTGGAAGTTTGCATTCATGTGCCTAGTGCACCACCTGCTCTTAACATCGGGCTGCAATGGAACTCTGTATCGCTCTTGGCTGCCATCTTTCATGTCATTCATTGCTTGCAAAATACCTTTCTGCCTATCGTGTATGACACACATATTCTACACATCCTGCACCACCATGTTCTTCAACCTCTCAAGAAACCAGTACCAACTGTCACCATTCTCCCCCTCCACAAATGCAATGGCCAAAGGAAGCAACTGATTGTTACTATCAGCTGCCACAGCTATCAAGATTGTTCCTTTGTATTTACCAGTGAGAAAAGTGCCATCTATGCAAATGACCGGTCGACACAGTTTGAAAGCCTCAATGCAGGCACCCAAAGCCAAGAATGACCGCTGAAGCACAAGCTTGCCTGGTTTCTCCTTACAAGGATAGTCCTTAATATCATAGTAGCTGTCAGGATTCATCTGAACTATTGTATGCAGCAAGCTAGGCAAATTCTGGTAGGATGCTTCATAAGTACCCCACCTATGCTCCAATACCTTCTTCTTTACTTGGTATGCCTTGCCGTAACTGATGGTGTACCTGAATTTTTCCTTAATTACACCGATAATGGCCTTCGGCTCATAAGAAGTACATTTCACAATGGTAGGGTACATGTGGCTTGAAAAAAAATCGGCTGAAATGTTTCGGTGCTTTGCATCAATCCGATCAAGAGTACAACTGTGAGGCACCACTTCTTTCACCTCTAAGTAATAATCCCACTTCTTCTTATATGCATACACTCGAAAAGAACAATCCTCCTTCTTGCAATGCACATCATATATCCTCGGAGAGCTTTTCACTACCCTGAACTCCCTATGCAGAGTCAAGGTGGACCACTGCTTGACTGCATCCTTCACATGTGCAGTACTGGGGTACATGGCGCCTACTTTAACCACATTCTCCGTGTACACCCAGGGCACATTGTTGGCGGTCGATTTCCGTCAACCAAGAACACTTGTTATGTTATAGTTTGGATTTCATTTTGGAACTAACCCACCACAAGGCATACTAATGATATAACAAGTTCATCGTTGGATGTGTGTTTTGGAGTATAATGTTTACGCAGGAATTCATGCACTAAATGAGAAGAAATACATTCAGTTCGGAGGACGATTTACATGATGATCAAGAGGCTCCGACCGTGCGTGAACTTGACTCCAAAGGTGGCAAGGACCAATGTGCTTCGAAGAAGAATCTCCGAGGACCAAGATGAAAAGACTAGAAGATCATGCATAAACACCCCTTGACTTGGTCGCGGAGATAATGACGTCCAAAGCCCATATCCGAAGGAGGAAAAACCCCAAAGTGCAAGAAACGACACGTGGCAAAAGACGGAGACGAACCGGGCCGGAAGTGGGCCAGGCCGGCTGGCCCAGGCCGGCCGGCCCACCTCCTTTTCGCCTCGGTTCGCCACCGCCTTTCTTCGGTGATAAATTCGCGGAACCCTAATTGTTTGGGGGGAGGAGCCATTCATGAAAGACGACCAGAGAAGCCTCGGGAGATCAAACACAAGGAAGAGGGTTGATCGAGAGGGTGAAGATTCGCGAGGATCATCACATAGGTCAACGGAGGCCACCACGAGGAAGGAGGACGTCGGGGCCTTGCCGCGGCGCCGTCGGAGTTGAAGGACACCGAGAGACAGACTCCATCGGAGGCATCCACCATGTTCAACGGTGCCATGCCTAGCATCTTGATGGGGTAAAGTAATTGTTTGTCCATGGAGTTGTAATGGATCTTGACATGTAGTCACCCACTCTCTTGTTTGGATCTTTATCTATCATACCATCATGTTGATGATGCTTACTGTTTAAGGTTAGCTACCATTGCCATCGGGGTTGCTCCTGTAGATCACGTCAACATACCATGTTCATTAGGGTTAGAGATGATTACCTTCGCGTAGTGACATGTACGAGGGAAGGGAAATGCTTAACTCTTTGTTCATATCCTTAGATAGATTGGATCAGGGTTTTACCATGTTTTGGGTGATTGCATCTCAATTACCTAGCTCCATGGGCATACGTCTTTCATACTCGTGAACCACCTTACTCTTTCTCTTTAACATAATGATGGGGACGTGGGTTCCCGATCTTCCGTCAGGTGGAGATAGCTATCGATTTGGTGGAGATGTCACACAAACGATCCGGCTTCCAATCAACACGACTAGAACCCCGCAATCGCAGCACCACTTCTCCTCTGGTTATCAACCATGCACTGCACGATTGACCTCGCCACGAGGGCTAATCCTTGCCTGAGAATCGAAAGACACAAGCAAGAACAAGAAAGAAACACAATCTGGAAAATTGCAGATGAATGATTAAGCTCACAAGTTGGGGTCTCACAAACCGATCGAGCGGCGAACTGTTCTTGACAGAATGACTTAAGCAAAACCCAAGTTTCTAAGATGACGGCTACTGAATATATGAGAAAGGGGGCGTCCTAGGGTTGGGGGCGACCTAGGAGGGGGCGCCCTCAACTTGGGCCTAAAGCCCAACAAAACCGGCGACGCAGCACTTTGGCAGATTCTGGACGTCAACTTGTTTCGACGATTCCCGTTGACTCAGGATGAATTTTGGCATGAGACCGGTGCCATTGGAAGCTCTATGAAATTCCGGTTCCAACCATATATAGAACGTCCAAAACCGACTTCGTATGCGATCTGGGCGTCATTTTTATTGCACGCTGCTCCTGGACTCCGAACTGGACTCGAACTTGAATTGATTTGGGTCTCCACCTTGGGGACTCGAACCGGATTAGCCTTGAACCTCCTCGTTGACTTGGACACCCTCTTTGGACTCCTTCTTCTCCATGCCATGCTCCCATCATGGCCGTATGCATGGGTGCCATGTCCTCATCATCCTCCCCTTCTTGACGAAAAGCCGTCCTCGGCGCCAATTGTTCGCTCAACTGGTCCTGCCAAGCACAAAGGAGAACGGGGTTGCGAAAACAAATGGAATTGAAATATTTGTGAGGGGGAATGTGACCATGTTTCCAGTTGTGTATCATGTCATGTCGCATAAAAGTGTCAGCAACTCTGGAGACTTCGTTATTGAAAGACACAAATTGTTTATCAGTGCTATCCTGCAAAAGATTAGTACCAACAAAAAGTATATGCTCCCCTTCTTTAGATTCAATTTGTTTATCCAAAACAGAGTTAGAGGAATATGGCATGACATTATTATTTTTATTACAGCCCTCTAATCGATGACAATCTTGCACAACAAAAGAAGAATTCAGATTTGGACAAATGTAAACACGATGTACCATATATTGTCCCTTGGAGTTATATTTGCCAATAACATGATATGAATGTCTAGACAACCATGGCAAATCAGCATATGCAAAAATTCTCTCTTCTAAACAATCTAGATTACACAAATCATCAAATTCAATGTAACCCAAAGTATGTAAAGAAGACAACAATTTTTGCTCATCATGTGCACTAGCAATAGGAATAACATGTTTATTTTCAGCAGAAGTGTTTGGTTCCAAAACATGTAAAACTGAAGCATTTTCAAACAATTCATCTTTATCACAAGAAATATCAAGCAAATCATCATGTGACATAGATAAATCTAGAGAGGGTTCCACTAACAATTGCTCTTGGATAGCATGGTGTGTGGAAAAATTCAGCATATTATGACAATTCTCACCTTCTGTGAGTATAGCACCATGCTCATTACCTGTCTTCTTAGCAGAAGTATTAGTTGCATTGTGAAGTGATGGTTCTGAATTTTCACATGAGGATGTGAGCTCCTCATTTTCTTCCATGTCATCCTTGCCCTCTTGCTTTTGTTTAGAATCCTGCAAAAGGTTAGGTGGAGCAAGAGATACAACAATGGACTGATCCTCTAAATTATTCACCTCATCATATGAATTTAATGTAGAAGGTGGATGAACAAAAGTTTCTCTCATAAGAATTTTCATATCATTCCAAGTTTGAGGTTTATCAGAATTATTTAAAGACTCCCACCAAGTTAAAGCTGAGTGTCGCAAAACACTAGCTGCATTTTTTACCTTCCTCCTTGGACACATAAAACGAGTAGCAAAAATTTCTTCGATGGCAATTTCCCACTCCATGTATGCATCAGCACCCACACCATTGTATGTTGGTGGATATGAAGAACCTGTCATGGCCAGAAGACAGAAAAAAAACAACACAAACGGTGAAGGTTATCCCTAATAATCTCACTACACGCTCCTCTCAGGTGGAACACAGGAACACACTCTATCGTGTCTTACCAAGCTCTTACAAGTGTCTGACGAAATACAAAGCAAATGATGGTACAATCGGAGGCTGGTTCGTGATACTTACCAATAGGGAAGTGAAACCGCGATTGCAAGGTCAAAGCTGTATTGATCAGAAGAAAATATGTGGAGCTTGGGAGGCCAAAATATAATATGAAGGAGTAGCAAATATCGAGTGCAGATTAGTGAAGTTCAATAAGTGTCCAAAGCACAAGTCACAATTGCTGGCTAAGACGGGTCCTATCGTAGCACAACAAGGTAAAAGTAACAAGGAACGATGGACAAAACTCAAAGAACTTAGCAGAATGGCAGTTCTGTAAATAGAGCAGTTTTTTCAGCACTAGTAGAAATAAAAAAACGGGCGCTTCCAAAGGGGTACCAGCAAACGAGTTGATCTTTGGCCAAATTTTTTACCACTGAACTAAGATCAACAAAGATGGAAGCACAAGAAAAATCACCTGAAACAAAGGTGTATTGCGGCCTAGGGAAATTCTGGAACTTTTTCAGAAATCCCTCGAAACGAGTAAATGATTTTTTTCTTTTTCTTCCTGATTTTTTTTGAATTTTTTGAGAACGGCGAAACCGACGAAGTGGGTGAATCGTATGTGCAACTTTTCGTTGCCAAGCTCCTGTAAAAATTTGAGCCAAAATGGAGCACCGAGCGAAAAGTTATGCCTGTTTTATGGAAGGTCACTCAACCTATGTTTTCCAAAAGGCACAAATCGGCAGGAAACGCAGCGGTGGCTATGGAACGCAGGGGCACAATCCTCCCTGGTATAAGCCGTAGGTATTGCAAGATTATGAATCAAGGAGGGGCTCAAAGGCGGTTTGCAACCTATCTATGGCTGGCGTGGCAGGAATTCACACAAGGCGGCTAGCGAGGGCAAGTCGAGTGATGTGGTGGCTCGACTTGTAATCTGGAAAAGGTGGATGGGCTAGCGGCGGAAACAAAACAGCGACGGCGCGGTTGAACTACGATGATAAACACGACCTAAACCAGCAACAAGACTCGAACACGGACACAAACTCAACAAAGCAATCTGAAAACGAAATTGCGAGGCTAAAAACTAGGGTTGTAGGACAGCGGAAATTTTTTGTAAGCTTTTTTTGTGGACTATGGGACGAAGGCGAAAACACTCAAAACTAGGGTAAGCCTGACGGTGATACCTGAGTCTCTGATTACCACTTGATGGGGACGTGGGTTCCCGATCTTCCGTCAGGTGGAGATAGCTATCGATTTGGTGGAGATGTCACACAAACGATCCGGCTTCCAATCAACACGACTAGAACCCCGCAATCGCAGCACCACTTCTCCTCTGGTTATCAACCATGCACTGCACGATTGACCTCGCCACGAGGGCTAATCCTTGCCTGAGAATCGAAAGACACAAGCAAGAACAAGAAAGAAACACAATCTGGAAAATTGCAGATGAATGATTAAGCTCACAAGTTGGGGTCTCACAAACCGATCGAGCGGCGAACTGTTCTTGACAGAATGACTTAAGCAAAACCCAAGTTTCTAAGATGACGGCTACTGAATATATGAGAAAGGGGGCGTCCTAGGGTTGGGGGCGACCTAGGAGGGGGCGCCCTCAACTTGGGCCTAAAGCCCAACAAAACCGGCGACGCAGCACTTTGGCAGATTCTGGACGTCAACTTGTTTCGACGATTCCCGTTGACTCAGGATGAATTTTGGCATGAGACCGGTGCCATTGGAAGCTCTATGAAATTCCGGTTCCAACCATATATAGAACGTCCAAAACCGACTTCGTATGCGATCTGGGCGTCATTTTTATTGCACGCTGCTCCTGGACTCCGAACTGGACTCGAACTTGAATTGATTTGGGTCTCCACCTTGGGGACTCGAACCGGATTAGCCTTGAACCTCCTCGTTGACTTGGACACCCTCTTTGGACTCCTTCTTCTCCATGCCATGCTCCCATCATGGCCGTATGCATGGGTGCCATGTCCTCATCACATAATCTAGGGTTAGCTTGTCTTTACTTTATAGATTAATCTTTACATCATAAAGTCCTTAATCAACTAAGTTAGTGTTAGGTTAAACGCAAGTAATTCCCTTGCTCCGTGGATTGACAAGAACCTAGGGGGTCCCCTCCCTTGGTGAAAAAGGCACCAAGTCACTCCGTGGACTTGCGGTGAAGTTAAGCGCGGTTTTGAACCGTCAACATGCCCTTTTTTCTGGCGCCGTTACCGGGGAGCAAGCCAGTTTACTTCGTTTAATCTCTCATTAATTTTGTTGATTACTAACATCTAACCTTTGTGTTCTAGAAAAACACACTCTTTTGTTTTTGTTTTTGATTGTCTAGATGGTGTTCGTTGGAAATCCTTTGGAGGAACCGGAAAAATCACTAAGAGACTATGCTATAGTCCTCGATGTGAGGACGTCAAGGTACAAGAGTTGGATTCGATTCTCGAGGTGACAAGGTACGAAATTAGAGTTCAAATCATCAAGATGGCAGCAACTAATCCATTCTGAGGGGTGGAGACGGACAATCAATATAGACATATCTAGCACTTCACGACATTGTGCAATACGATGCGACAAGAGGGAGTTCCCGACACTTGGTTTAAATGGAATCTTTTTCCCTACTCACTTGCCTATGAAGCAACAAAGTGGTATTCATTTGCGTCTTTCGAAGCCAAGGGAAATTGGGATCAATTGGTTAAGAAATTTTGTGCCAAGTTCTTCCCTATAACCAAGGTTCAACATATAAGGATGCAAGTGATGACTTCCAAGCAAGGAAAAGAAGAGGGGATCGATCAAGCATGGAATCGATTCAATGAACTAGTTGAACAAGGACCAAGACTCGGATTCCCAGGTGACGCACTATTGCATACATTTTTTCCCTAACCCCTAGTTGCATGGAATACGTTCAAATGTGTGCAGGAGGGGATCTCATGGAGAAAACACTCACGGAAGCTGCCAAACTTCTACAAAAAATAAGTAAAGCGGCAGCCATGCGAAGAGATTGGGAAATACGACTTTCGAGAAAGCCGGAATGTGATACAAGTGTGGCACCCATTGCTGCAATTTTCAAAAATACGGCTCCGGAAGAGAAGAAAGAGGAACCAATCCCAAGAAAGGTCGAAGAAGCCAAACATGAGGAAACTAGAACTATCCCGGAGAGTGATCACGCCGAGACAAGCAAAGCAAATGAAAGAACTATGTCAAGCGCGAAGCCACTAAAGGAGTGTGAGCAAATGGATTGGATCCCACTTGATTTTGGAGAAATCTTTGACAAGAGGAGACTGTTCCCTAATCAAAAACGGATGGCAAAAGCTTTAGAGATAGACTTCCCGCCGGAAAAAACAAGTGGAACACTCATACAACATAGAGACAACCGGGGAGGTCCTTCAAAAACTCTTTAGCGAAGAAGAAGTTGATCCGGACCATGTGGCCGAAGCTAAAAGAATCATGGGAATCAAGCCCGAGGCGTCACCATTCGCCCGCCTCGCTGAAATTTTTGCCAAAGGATCCGATGAAGAAGAGAAGACATCGCCGCGTATAGATTGCAAGGTCAACAACATTAATTGCAAGGCGTTATGCGACATTGGAGCACAAGTAAGTGTCTTGTCTTCTAAGATTTTTGATGAAATTCATGACCACACCATTGACCTAGTTCCAACCTCTACTAAATTAATTATGGGAGATGGTAGAATTGTTAAACCTCTAGGAATTGCTCGTGACCTAGAAGTTTTAATTTCCGAAAAATGCATTCCAACCGATTTCTTCATTGTTGATGTCTACTATGATAAGAATGATCATGTAATTCTTGGTAGACCTTTTCTTAAGTTGGTTAATGCCGTTTTAGATGCCGAAAAAGGAAAAGTAACTATTAATCTTGATGGAAATAATCACACATACAATTTCCTTCCCGCCTCTAGAATTGCCTCACCCCTACCTCTTGATGACGAAGAGGTAGGGAGCCTTCATTTTGTTGAAACTTTCAGGGATCCACTACAAAGAGCTATGGAGAATCAATCTAATGATGAGTTGGATGAAGAGCTAGCGGAAGCAACCAAGGGACTAGAACTGCAAGATGGAAGCTTAGAGGAGGATAAATTTGAATACCTTGGAGAAATTGTACATGAGGAACCACAAGCACCGGAGGTGGATCTTAAGCCACTGCCCAAAGGATTGAAATATGAAGTTTTGGGCCCGGACAAGACTTATCCCGTGATTGTGAGTGATGAATTGAGTCCCAAGGAGAATGATATGTTGCTGAATTTTGTTGAAGAAGCACAAGAATGAAACGAACCGGGTTTCCAAAGAAGGGAACCCGATCCCTGCACCTCGGTGATAGTCCCAGGAGGCTATCACGTGCAAATCCATGTCTCAGAAAGTAAAGCAAATCCGTACAACAAAAGTAAATGCATGAAGGTCCACACAATAATAATATAAATAAACATCTGAGTACATCATTTCGGCACATGCCGGTACAAGTCCAACAGGAATGAATCAAACAGAGTAAACATCTATGCAGCGGCTCTCAAGTAGCGAAGTAGACACCATATCCTCAGGCAACTCGAGTGTAGGGCGAGCCTCAATCCTCCCATCCATCGTGCTCGAAGTCGTAGTCCGGCTACTGGTCTGTAAACCCGTCATCTACTCGATAAGCGAGTAGGTCATGTCACCTTCCCAACAAAGAGCATAAGCGAAAGAGAATAATACTATTATGCAATGAATAATCCTATTATGGCTGTAGAAGGTTATGCAAGCAGCGGTAGCAACATCAAGGTAAGCAGAATAGCCGAGAGGTCTCCATCTCCGAGGAGATCCACACCTCCGAGGACAACGCCTCCGGGGTCAACACCCCAACAAGGAAAGAAACACCAAACACTGGATCTCAACCAAGATACAACATCCCACACTCATCTGCGACGTGGGGTCACCAACTCCTATCCCACGTCTCAACGGCACAAGCCGGGCTCACATTAACACAGGAGAGAGAAAGCAGCACAAGAAGTATACTAGCCAGGTGAGAGATCGCAAGGGCTGTCCATACCAGTGGACACAGACTATAGCTATAGGTTTAACACTCTGCAGAGGTTGTACAGCTGAACCCGCCAGATAGGGCAGAAACGGATGCCTCCGATCCACATCCCTACCAAACGGCCGGAGACCTAGCGGTGGGTAGCACTCTCCTGCCTCTCCAAGCCTGACTCGTCCTGACTGGGGTGCGAAACTTGCCAGCAGGGCCTCGGAGCTGTGAGTCCATCCCCGGAGAAGCCGAGGCGACGTCTACTCGGGGGGTAAAACCCGTCCCCCTCACACGACCACACCGGTCCGCCTACAAGCAAAGTGCCAACCACCAACTAGTTCTCGGACTGAACCCCGCCCATACGTGAGCGAACGGTTTGTACGAAAATAGCCCAAAGATCAAGGTCACACAGTCGATCGGTCCTTAATTGCAAGAGCGAGCACTCACCAACTCCAACCGTCCGACACGCCGCTAGGGCGAGAGGCCAGGTCGCATCTCCCCTAGACAGGCGTTCACAAGTAACCAAAGCGGCTCGCTCCCGCGGTAACACGTCAAGGATACACACTCACCCAAAACACACGCAAGAGTTCCGAAGTATCCCAACCTCGGTCCAAACCTGAGATCCATCCATAACTAAGCGTAAAATATATGTATGAGTAAAGTCGGGAACTAGCTAGGGGTCTATAGCTAGTTCCAAAAGTAGGTATTCAAAGGACAGGATAAACAATTCCAAGGCACGGCTAATCAATTGTCTATGCAATTTTAAAAACATGCATCAAAAGTAATTAAGCACTAGCAACTAAAGCATGCATGGGAACTATATGGTTGGGAGTGACATGACACCTGGCTGGCGTCCGAAGTCCTGGTCTGGGTTGTAGTCGGGGTCGTAAGCCTCCCCCAGGTCGTAGCTCGGGTCTGTGCAGCACGAGATACGAGACACTAAGATACCAGCAATCAACTAAGCATAAATCCAAAGAAACCAAATTTTAAAAGATCCAAACTACCTACAAACAGCACCGTCTCATTTTTAGAAAAATATAGAAACTGGTTTCATATTTTTCGGAGTTGTAAATAATTAGTTATGAATTTTCAAAGGTTTTAGGATTTATAAAATAATTTCCAAAATTATTTATAAAACAGAAAAGCAATTTTATTTTGAAAATACGTGATGACGTCAGCATGCCGTCAGGGTGACGTCAGCCACTGGGTTAGTGGACCCTAGTGGGCCGAAAGTGTCAATGGGCCGAAAACGGCCCATTGGACTTAGCCCGGTGGGCCAAAATAGCAAAGTCCACTGGAAGCCCCTGAACTAAAATTCAGAGTCTAGAAAAAAAGGAAAAAGGGCCGCGCTGGGCCTTATCAGGCCGGACGGCCCAGCGTTTCCTCGGCTCCCGCTCCGGCGGAGGCCCTCGGATTCATCTGGGCGCGAAGGCGCTCCATCGCCACGTGTTTGCGCGTCGGCGCGAGTCCGGCGGCGACGGCGGGCGGCGCTTGACGGCGGCGACAGCTCCGGTGCTCAACCAAGCAGCGTTTGGAGCTCCCTAGGTGCACGTGGTCCTCCCGGCGTAGCCACAGCCCCGGGGTGGAGCTCTTGGGCAGGCGCAGGGCTCGGTGCGACGGCGTACTCGACGCGAAAGCGGTGGTGACGGTGAGATGCAAACGGCGGCGCTAGGTACTCCGGCAGCCATCCGAGTGCATGGGTTTAGGTGCTAGGAATAGGTGGCGAGGTTAGGTCGGCCTTGGCCCTGGGATCGGGCGTGTAGGGCCGACGCGTGGCGCGACATGGGGTCGTGCACAACGCGGGGTGGCGTGCGGCGGCGGCGACGCGGCGCGGCGGTGGCAGCAACGGCCTCGCACGGCCCTGGTGTCCGCGCTGAGATGCACATGTCCCAGGAGCACGCGCGCGGACGCTTGCCTTTCAAAACGCGGTAGCGGTTAGAGCGTGCTCACGTGTGCGCGCACGGCACAGGGTAGCCGGCGGCGACATGGCGGCTGCGGCGTCGGTGGATTAGCAGCCAGATGCCGGCCAGCACGTGCGCGGGTGCACGGCGGTGACGCGGGGCTTAGGATCCTGCACAAAAAGGGCGCGGGACGAAGCCCGGGGTTCACAGGCGGCGGCGGCGGCCGAAGTCAGTGCACGGCGCGGCGGCCGGCGTGGCATATCGCAGGGGTATGCTCCCATTCATCACAGGAAAGACCAAGGGAGGAGGGAAGAAGCAGGCCGGTGGGGTGCTTACGACAAGGCGAAGGTGTAGGCGTAGCAGTGGAGTCCGTGGCGGTGAAGAGGCGGCGGTGTTCTCGGCGGCGCGGCGGCGACCTTGCTCCAGCAACGGCTCCGACGCGGACGGGCTTCTCCTCTATATGAACGGCTCCGGTCTTGATGGCTTCAGCTCCGGCGTGACGGCACGATGGCGACACGCCTCCCTTCTTCCCCCTTCCCCCTTCCCCCTTCTCTTCTCCTCTTCCCCCTTCTCCTTCCTCCCGGCGGCGGAACAGAGGACCAAAGGGGAGAAACCCCAATTGAGCGTTGGCTTGCAAGAGGGGCCTCACCAGGGGGGGTTTAGCAGGTCGAGCACGTTGAGGCAAAGGGCAAAAGGGTCACGGTTGGGTCCCCATTAGCTTGCCGCGGCGCGGACGTCGACGTGGTGGAGCAGGTGTGGCTGGCGGGCGCGCAAGCGTGTCATGGCGCAGGGGTATTTGGGGAAAAGCCCTGATTGGCGCGCGGGCGCGGTCGCCTGGCTCGGCGTCCGTGCCACAGGCGCGGTCAGGGGCTTGTCCCCTGGCCGGGGATGCGCACACGCGCGTGTGGGCGCGGCGGCGGTGTGGGGCAAAGTGCGTGCGCGTGGACCGGCGGGGGAAGACGAAGACCGGCAGTGGCCCCACCCGTCAGTGGCTCAAGCGCGGGGAAGTGTATCAGGCTGGTGCTGGGCTGGTTTAGACGGGCCAGCGGTGGATCAAGGTGAGCCCGGTGCTCGTGGGCTAGGGGATGAAGGTGGTTCGGCAGACTTGAAGAATGTTAGCTGGCCCAAGTGTTAGTATAGGATTTTGAATAAAGATTTGAAATAAGGTTTAAACTATAGGTTTGAATTTGAATAAATTCAAATTCAAAACACACTCAATAAAATCCAAATGAAATCCATAAAAACCAAATCACTAACTTTACCATATTTTGAATTTATATTTTTATATTTTTGGTATTTATTTATATGGAATTAAGGGAAGAGGCTAGAGGGGTTAAATATAGGTGTCACATCATCAATACATAAAAGTTCAAATTTCCTCACATTTTCATAACTTAATTTTCTGGGATGTTACATTCTCCCACACCACCGAGAATCTCGTCCTTGAGATTTAAGCTCCATCCTCTCCCTCGAACAAGTGAGGGAACTCTCTCCTGAGGTCGGCCTCTTTCTCCCAGGTTGCTTCTCGCTCCGTGTGGTGACTCCACAGCACTTTGCAGTAAGGAATTGTGGTCCTCCTGGTTTCCTTTGTTGCTCTGTCCAAGATCTTCTTGGGGTACTCTGCATACTCCATGGTGTTCTGCAGGTCGAGTATCTCTATCGGGACTTGCTTTGCTTCCACTTCCTTCTCACTCTTCTTCAACTGTGACATGTGGAACACGAGGTGTACGGCGGACATCTCCTCTGGTAGTGCGAGCTTGTAAGCGAGCTTCCCAACTCTCTAAGTGATCCGGTACGGTCCCACGTACCTCGGGGCAAGCTTCCCCTTCACAGCAAACCTCTTGGTTCCCCTCATCGGTGACACTTTCAGGTAGACGAAATCACCCACCTCGAATGACAGGTCTCTCTTGTGTCGGTCGGCGTAGCTCTTCTGTCTGCTCCGGGCAATCTTTAGGCTGTCTCGAACTTTCTCCACTTTCTCCTCAGCTTCCTGGATAGCATCTGCTCCAAAGACCATCCTCTCACCTACCTCTGACCACATCAAAGGTGTCCTGCACTTTCTCCCGTAGAGTGCCTCGAAAGGTGCCATCTTGAGACTTGCTTGGAAGCTGTTGTTGTAAGAGAACTCTGCATAGGCCAAACTGCTCTCCCAATCTGTGTCGTAGGTCAAAGCGCAAGCTCTCAGCATATCCTCCAACACTTGGTTTACTCTCTCAGTCTGCCCGTCCGTCTGAGGGTGAAAGGCTGTGTTGTAGCTGAGTGTGGTTCCCATTCTGTCGTGGAAGCTCTGCCAAAACCTTGCTATGAACTGGGATCCTCAGTCAGACACTATGCTTCTCGGTGCTCCGTGTAGCCTGAGTATGTGGTCCACGTACAAGTCTGCCAACTGGTCTGTCGTGTAGCGGATCTTAACTGGTATGAAGTGAGCAACCTTTGTCAGCCGGTCCACTATGACCCAAATAGAATCGTTGCCTTTCTGTGTCCTGGGTAGTCCCACCACAAAGTCCATGGAAATGTCATCCCACTTCCACTGAGGAATATCCAACGGTTTCAGCAGTCCTGCCGGTTTCTGGTGCTCAATCTTCACTCGGCTGTAGGTGTCACAACAAGCCACGTAGTAGGCTATGTCCTTCTTCATATCCTTCCACCAGAACCTCTATTTCAAGTCTTGGTACATCTTTGTGCTTCCTGGGTGAATGGAGTACCTTGAATCATGGGCTTCTCTCAGAATTTGCTCTCGAATCTCTTTGCTCTTCAGCACACAGATCCGATCTTTCAGCCACACCGTGCCTTGCTCGTCTACACGGTAATCCTCAGCTCTTCCTTTCTCCATCAGCTCCTTGAGCTCCCAAACCTCGGAGCAACCTTTCTGTGCTTCCCGAATCCTGCCTTCCAGGTCATAGGTCACTTGTAGTGCGTTGAGTTGTCCCTGCTCCACAAGCTCAACCTGAAGCTGCTCTAGCTCGTCGTGAAGTGCTGGCTGCTCCTGCCTTACCATCAAGTTGTTGCAATAGGACTTTCTGGTCAGTGCATCTGCCACAACGTTTGCCTTGCCAGGGTGGTAGTGAATCTCCAGGTCGTAGTCCTTGATCAGCTCTAACTACCTCCTCTGCCTCATGTTCAACTCCGACTGAGTAAAGAAGTACTTCAGACTCTTGTGATCGGTGTACAGCTCACACTTGTTGCTGATCAAGTAGTGCCTCCAAATCTTCAGTGCGTGAACGACTGCTGCTAGCTCCAAGTCGTGAGTGGGGTAGTTCTCTTCGTGCTTCTTGAGCTGCCTCGACGCATAAGCAATAACTTTGCCCTCTTGCATTAGCACACATCCCAATCCTTGCTTCGAGGCATCACAGTACACCACGAAATCCTTCTTGATATCTGGCAGGGTAAGAATCAGAGCTGTTGTGAGCCTCTTCTTCAACTCCTGGAAACTTCTCTCACAGGCCTCTGACCACACGAACTTCATGTCGCTCTTCAACAGCTCTGTCATTGGCTTTGCTATCTTGGAGAAGTTTTCTATGAACCTTCTATAGTAACCTGCCAACCTGAGAAAGCTCGAAATATCTGTCACTGTGAGTGGCTGCTCCCACTTGGTAACTACTTCCACTTTCGAAGGGTCGACCGCAACTCCCTCAGCTGACAACACGTGACCCAAGAAAGCAACTTCCTCCATCCAGAACTCACACTTACTAAACTTTGCATACAACTTCTGTTGTCACAGCCTCTCCATCACAATCCGAAGGTGCTCCTCGTGCTCCTCTGCTGTCTCTGAGAAGATCAGAATGTCATCTATGAACACTACCATGAACTTGTCCAGCTCTTCCATGAAGACCTTGTTCATCATGTTCATGAAGTAGGCAGGTGTGTTGGTCAGCCCAAAAGAAACCACTACGAACTCGTACAAGCCGTACCGAGTCGTGAAAGCTGTCTTCGGGATATCCTGGTCCCGAATCTTCATCTGGTAGTAGCCTGACCTCAAGTCAATCTTGGAAAAGAACTTTGCCTTCCGCAGCCTGTCTAGCAAGTCGTCAATCCTAGGCAAAGGATATCTGTTCTTGATTGTTATCGAGTTGAGTGTCCGGTAGTCCACACACATCCTCTTGGTGCCATCCTTCTTGTCCACAAACAGAACTGGCGAACCCCAAGGTGAGGCACTCGGTCGAATAAACCCTTGCTCTTGCAGTTTCTTGAGTTGCTTCTTCAGCTCATCGAGTTCATCCGCGGACATCCTGTACGGGCTCTTGGCCACTGGTCCAGCTCCTGGCATCAGCTCAATCACGAACTCAATATCCCTGTCTGGTGGTAACTCAGTCAACTCCTCTGGAAACATGTCGGGGTACTCCCTCACCACCGAGATCTCCTCCAAACTCTTTCCTTTCATGTTGCACAACATCGGCGTAGACCTCTGGCCCTGTGGCTTGATCAACACTCTGGCTCCGCTGGGGTGCTCCAACTGCACGTACACTGGGTTGCAGTTCACCAATCCTTTGTGCTGGGCTAACCACTCCATCCCAAGTATCACGTCAATCCCGGTCGGCTCCAGAACTGTCAGGTCTGCCACGAACAACTGGTTCTCGAACACCATGTTCACTCCTCTACACTCCAGCGTACTCCGCTTCTCACCTAGCGGAGAACTAGTAACTATAGGCCGTGGTCTGGGCTTAGTTGGTAATGACCTTTCCTTTACAAACTTGGTAGAAATGTACGAAAACTGAGCACCGGTGTCAAATAGAACGGTAGCCATAACTAAATCGACTAAAAACTCACCGAGGGCCACGTCTGGCGCTGTGGCTGCCTCCTCCGCGGTCAGGTGGTTCAGTCTGCCTCGAGTGGGTGGTGGAGCGCTCTTTTGCTGGTTCTGCTGGGGCTGTCCTCCTGGAACTGGTGCCTTCGTTGGTGTGTGGTACTGAGTATTCCTGCTCTGACCTCCCTGTTGAAGCTTCTGAGGGCACACGTTGGACTTGTGGCCTAGCTGACGGCAGTGGTAGCAGGTGATCTGTGAGCTGTCGTAGGCTGGCGGCTGCTGTGGCCTGGGCTTCCACTGACTCGAACCTCCACTACCTCCGGGGTGTCCTCTGCTCTGCTGTGTGAACTGAGTCTGTGGCTGCTGAGGGTAAGGACGTTGTCTCTGCTGTGGGTACTGTGGCGGAGCTGACCTCTGTCGCTGGTGTGAACCTGAGTACCCTGCACGGTCTGTACGCTGCCTCTTCTCTCCTCGGACCTCCACGTAGTGCAGTCTTGACTTCTCCACAACCAAGGCCTTGCCCACCAGAGCGTGAAGAGTGTCACAGTCATGAGCAGCCAAGTGGTGCGCCATCCCCCTGTGAAGTCCCTTGCGGTACCAGTACATCTTCTTTTTCTCAGTGTTGGAATCGTTTGGGGCGTACCGCATCAGCTCCTGGAACCGGTTCGTGTACTCCTGCACTGACATCTGCCCCATCTTCAAGTGCCTGAACTTGTCTGCCTTCCTATCCATCACTGCCTCTGGAATGTGGAACTCCCTAAAAGCCTCTACAAACTCCACGTGATGTGGGTCGGGTCCGCGTGCGAGTCACAGTAGCTGTCCCACCATGCTCCTGCAGTGCCGACTAGCTGGTGCGCGGCGACTGACACATACTCCTCCTCTGAAAGGTCCGTGAGCTCCAACTTCTTCTCGATCTCCCTCAGCCAGTTGTCTACCACGAGTGGGTCTGGAGAGTTGTCAAAGGTCAGTCGGCGCAGCTTGGAGAAACCCTCCACTCTCTTCTGCAAGCTCTCCGGCTGGTTCCTGGCGTTCCTCGGGTTGTTGTTGTTCTGAACCACGACGTCTGCGATCATCTGCATCAGCTGGGTCTGAAGTGCCATCACTGCTGCTAGGTTGGGCAGTGGTGCCGGCTGCTCCGGTGCCTGCTCTGGCTCAGGCTCCGCCTCAGCCTCCTCCTCGGGCTCCTCCTCTGGGTCAGGGTTAACTGGCTCGGCCTCCTCGACCTCCTCGCCCGCCGCGGTGTCCACCACGACATCCGCCACATGGGGCACGGCCTCCACGGCGGCCACGACCTCATCCTCCAGCGGGGAGAGGGACGTCCTCCTGCTCGGCGTCCTCTCTGGCTGCCTCCTCGAAACGGCGTAGGAGCCGTCCTGACCTCCTTGCCCCCGACATCTGTTTAAGAGTTTGAGATCGTGAGAAACGTGTTGTCAGAAATTAACTTGAAGGTATTTAAACATATAAGGAGTATCTAGCTAACAACAAATAATTTCACACAAGCATATAAGAAGCATAAACTCTGGCAAAAGATCAATAACTCCAATCACTCATGCAAGATCACCATACAAAAGGGGTGTATCTCGAGGCCTACTCCACAATCTTCGAGATTACACAAAAGCATGAGAACTACATCGTGATACATAAGGGTGGTCAACTAAACATGAACATCATGAAGAACTCTACCCTAGCTGACTACAGGATCATCCCCTCAAGGTGCCTACCGCTGAACTGTAGCTGGTGAGTACGGTGGTGACACGGTCTTCGGACTGGGTGGAACCGAGTAGAACGGTGGGTCGTTCACTCCTGGGTAGTCTGGAATCTCAATCTCAGGCAGGTTGAAGTAGTTGGCCAAGCTTCCCAAAGCTCTGTTCATCTCAGGTGTGTCTGTACTGTCCCTCGGGTAGGGTGGCTGTGCTGGGAGCTGAGTAGGGGGTAGCTCGAACGACTCTGTCCACAACTTGGGCCTCTTCTGTGGTGGTATCAACTCTGTCAACTCCCTAAACTCGGTCACTCATCTCAGGTCGGAGTCCCTCCAACTGAGTTGGTCCGGCTAGCTGTGTCCTGAGCCTCGTACACTCTACCTCCCAAGTACTAGAGGTGGTTGTAGTTCTGAGTCAGCCTCTCCTCGTGTCCCCACAACCGTAACTGGTAGTCGGTGCAAGCTGCTCCAAGAGACTCTACCAGGTACTCCTTCTCTCGCAGTTTCAGCCTCTCCTCTCTAGCTGCTATCTCTGACTCTCTCAAGGCAGTCTGGGTGTCCTCCAGTCTGGCTTTCAGTGTGGCGAACTCAAGTGCATCTCGCTCTGTGCTGGCTCTGGCAGCTGCGAGTCCCCACTCGGTGATCTGGATGTTCCTCCTGTGTGCCTCGTTGAGAAAGAACTCCAAGTGGCTCTTCTCTCTCTCCAGTTGGGTGTTCCGTCCCAGGGTATCGTCCCACTTCTGCCTCAGAAACACTATCTCTGAATCAGCCCAGTAGAGTGCCTGGTCTTGAGCTTGAATGAACTTGCTGGTCAACTGATCCTTCTCATCCTTACCCTCTATGCTCTCCTCGGTGTAAGCTGTCTCCTCCTTGTGCCACCTGTTGTGGTCATACACTGCTGTCGGTAGGACTCCAAAGGGTGTATCCTTCAACCTCTGCTCCAACTGCTGACACACTCTCTTCAGCGCGAGTCTGGCACAACACTGGTGGGCTTCCAAAGTAGAGTTGTCGAAACACGAGACCTTGACCTCTGAGAACTCTGGTACACTAGGGTCTACTGGTATCTTCAGGGTCAGCTCTGTCGGTGACTGGTCCACGGTTGCAGTGGTGCGTCCCTCATAGAGCACCTCACTTGTCTCCACTCCAGCTGTCTCCAAGCAGTCCTTCAGGATCTTGCAGAACCCTCCGGCCCACTGGCCGTCGGACTTGAGGGGGATCCATGTCAACTGGTCCATCTGCACGTTGTTAGGGAAGTTAGTAAGAGTTAGTAATGTTAATCAAGGTAGTATATAATAAAGTGCAAGGTATTTATATAAAATTTCATGGATTGCATATAAAGCACAAGGTCTTTTGGTTTTCCTATACTATCGTCCATTCCTAGGCTCGTCCTACAGTCAAGTACGGCTCTGATACCAACTGAAACGAACCGGGTTTCCAAAGAAGGGAACCCGATCCCTGCACCTTGGTGATAGTCCCAGGAGGCTATCACGTGCAAATTCATGTCTCAGAAAGTAAAGCAAATCCGTACAACAAAAGTAAATACATGAAGGTCCACACAATAATAATATAAATAAACATCTGAGTACATCATTTCGGCACATGCCGGGTACAAGTCCAACAGGACTGAATCAAACAGAGTAAACATCTACGCAACGGCTCTCAAGTAGCGAAGTAGACTCCATATCCTCAGGCAACTCGAGTGTAGGGTGAGCCTCAATCCTCCCATCCATCGTGCTCGAAGTTGTAGTCCGGCTCCTGGTCTGTAAACCCGTCATCTACTCGATAAGCGAGTAGGTCATGTCAGCTTCCCAACAAAGAGCATAAGCAAGAGAGAATAATACTATTATGCATGAATAATCCTATTATGGCTGTAGAAGGTTATGCAAGCAGTGGTAGCAACATCAAGGTAAGCAGAATAGCCGATAGTCAATGTTTTAGACACTGAGCCTACGACGGGGTACCCGAAGTAGTAGATTGTGCGGTGGGGCTCGCCGAGATCAGGAACACGATGGTGAGACATGGGGCACACAATTAGACAGGTTCGGGCCGCAATGTGCGTAATACCCTACGTCCTGTATGCTGCGTGGCTCTGTATTCATTGCGTATGTTTTGAGAGGGGTCCCTACCTCGCCTTATATGCCATGGGAGGCAGGGTTACAAGTCGGATTGGTACAAGGGTACTATTCGAGTAGGACCCGGAGTAGCCTATACAAGGTAGGGAAAGCTATCCTAGTCTTAGTACAAGTCCTTGTCCGCCTTGTCTTGCCTTGTGGTCCACGGTACCAGCACCGTGGCCAACTAGTCGAGTAGTCCAGGTGTACAGGAACTCATCTCCCGGGTATGGCCCACAATGTGTTGGTGGGCCCAGGGATGCCCGGTCGACAAGCCCCCGAGTACTTTGTAGTCGAGTGCAATGGTCCAAGTAGTCTTGAAGGTCTCCACGAGTAGTTCTCAAGCGTCCCCGAGTTCTACAAGCTTCGATCTTCAATAGTACTTGAATCATCACGAGGCTGTAAGGTACTCCAGCTAACTCCACGAGTAGTCTTGAAGTCTTCTCGAGTTGTTCCCAAGCGTCCCCGAGTTCGTCCCTTGAAGGTCTTCAATAATACCCGCTTCGTTCTTGAAATCTTTGCATCAAAGATCCATACGGAAATGCGATTACTGAAATCGTATTCCATATGGAATGTAGCCCCTGAGCCTTAGGTCGAATCCAGGATTCAAGCTGAGGGTCAATCTTGAACTCTTTGATCTTGCTCCGAAAAATCCGTAGACAATCCGAAGAAATAATATAGGAATGCGATTTGCAAAAATCGCATCCTATATGGATGTAGCCCCCGAGCCTTAGTTCGAATTAACAATTCAAGCTGAGGGTCAATCAGTAGTCTTCGTCAAAATAATCCCGCAAAATCCTGAGAAAAACTGAAGGACATGTGGTACGGAGCCCCTGAGCCTTGAGTCGAGTACTTTCACGAATTGAAGGATCCAATCTGACTGTAGAATAGTGGCCTGAATTCAGTGAACTGTAGCTGAGTGAAATCCAATTCCATCGAGTAGTCGAGCCCCCGAGATAGAGCCGAGCAGGTCTTGGATTTTAGTCCTCTGACTTAGCCAAATGTTTGCCTGTGTGAAACCAATCTGTTGAATACGAAGGGTCACCAGGTCGAACCGTTAGTGTTTTGGTTTTATAAATACCCGAAGGGGTATCCCTTAGGGTTTCACTACTTTCATTCGCCCTTAGATCCAGAAATCCTTAGCATCCACAGCCGCTGCAGAGTTCGAGCGCCTATAGTGCCAAGAGTGCGCACCTCCATCTACTCGCCGTCCTCTGGTCAATGCGAAAGAAGACCCTCATGACAGGAAGGATGAAGCCTGCGCCGTCCAAGGGACAGAAGAAGAAGTCCGGCCGCGGCAAGAATGAGTTGCCGGAGCCCAAGTACAAAATGGTGGTGATCACGAAGCCCCCGAGCCAAGCTGTCTCTTGGAAGAAGTCCAAGATGAGGGTGGAAGATATCCAAGCCCTCGAAGCCGGCGGGTTACTGCGCGAGAAGTCCATTGCCGGTTGGAGCTCCGCCTCTGGTGATGCTTGGCCGATGGAAAAGAGCCCGGATGAGATCCCGATGTTCGGGCACTTCGTCGAGCGTGGGTTGACGCTCTCGTCTTCGGATTTCTTCCACGGCTTCCTCGACTTCTTCAAGTTGGAGCACGCACATCTCAACCCCAACAGCATCTTTCATATTGCGGTGTACGTGCACTTCTGTGAAGCTTTCCGTGGCATCCGGCCACACTGGGCGTTGTTCAGGAAGATATTTCGGTTGAAGCCACAGCCCAACGCCAACTTCCCAGTTGTAGTCGGTGGAGCCGGAGTGCAGATGCGCCAGAAGGCACAGGAGTTGTACTTTAAGTACGACTTGATTGACTCCAATCAAGATTGGAAAAATAAGTGGTTCTACATAGAGAACGCCCCGCCGCAGCTGCCGAAGCCTAGCATGTTTGCGCCAGTATACGACCGGCTCTGGAAAGATGAACCCACAATGCAAGAGTGCATCCAGATCCCGGAGTTGTTGGCAAAGATTGCGCAGAAGAAGGCGCAAGGCTTGACAGCGAAGTGAGTAGCCTTCAGCTTCATGAAGCGAAGGATACAACCCTTGATGCAACGAGAGCATCTTGGGTTCGAGTACACTGGAGCGGATGACGGCTCCAGGATATCAGCTGAAGAGATCAGTGATGATCTCGTGATGGAGCGGCTGCAGAAGATCTTCAAGAATCTTCATGGAATTCCTGCAGCTGTCCCTGAGTTCAGTGCGGACAACCCTCCTCGTCTGGTAGATCTTCAAGTACTTAGCCCCCGAGTACTTTTGTTGAAAGTAGTTGAGTAACTAACATTTGCCTTGTGCTTCGCAGGAGGATGTCTTGAAGTTTGTATCTGACCCTCCTCCTCATCCTGAGGACCCACTCCAAGCACCAGAGGAGGAGGCACCAGAAGCGGAACCTGAAGTCCCCCGAGGGTAGTCAGGCTGCTCAAGAAGAAGAAGAAGTCTTGGTGGAGGACACCTCCTCAAGCGACGACGACGGCTTAACGCTTCAACAGCGTTTTGAAGTGAAGAGAAGGTACGGGTACTCTGGAGCGTCCATCCCCAGTGGCCTTGCCGCGGGAGCATCGAAAAGGCCGGCACCATCTCTCGTAGATGATGTGATGCTGCCTCCGCTGAAGAAAAGGACCACAGTGGGAAAGCGGGCCGTGAAGAAGATCTCAGGCCTTCCCGTCATTACAGTAAGTGTTGGAGAACTCTTAAGCAGTCGCTATCGAATTGAGTACTTGTTCTTCTGCTGTAATGCCTTGATTTTTGACTTGTGCAGATTATCGAGAGTGCATCCAATGTACCCTCAAGAAGCCCTCCAAGAATAACAGAACTTGAAGTGGTTCCAGCGTCAGCCGTGGAGACGGTGGCGCATGAGCAACAAGAAGCCGCGGTACCGGAAAAATGTGTTGCCGGTGGAAAGTGTACCAGAAGTGCCGGCAGCGCCTTCTTTGTTTGACCTGCTGGGACCCAAAGTCTCAGTGCCTCGTGCTGCCCTGTAAGTACACGAGTACTTATTATGATTATGTACTCTGCTTCTGCTAACCAACTTTTTCATGCAGGAAATCCACTGATGTGAAGTGGGGCGCTTCTGGAAGTGCTGCTGAAGGAGTCCAGACTCCTGAAGAGCAACAAGAAAACGTACTTCTAGAACGCCAAGAAGTACCCACAGAGGCTGAAGCTGCTGAAGCTTTGCGGATTCTCTGGAGCAACATGGTCAAGGCAGCAGTGGAGGCCACTTCCAGGCCCAGGTCTCAACAACTCGAGGATATCGAGGCCGTGGTGAATGAGGCCTTGGAAGTTGACCCTGAAGTCGTGCTACGCCACGAGGAAGTCCCAGCTGTTGAAGCCCCCACGCATCGTGTAGATGCACAAATGGCGCTGGAGGACAACTCAGAGAACCGCATGGTGCCACATGAGCCTTTAATTGAAGACCCGGCTCCTCTGCGCAGTGCTGTGAGGTACTCTGCAGCTAACACGAGTACCCAGTCCATGGAAGAGAACCTGATGCCATATGATGACTCCTGCCTGGACGAAGATAACTTGAACGCGCACGCTGAGATGTTCCGCGGCGTAGAGAAACTCCTTGCAGTAAGTTTTAGTAGTCTCTTGTAGAGTACTTGTAGTCACAGATATCTTGTCTCTGACTCATATGTTGTTTTTGCCTTTGCAGGAGGTAGTCAAGCAGTCAAAACGTAAGACTCGCCTACTGGAGCAACATGCGGCTAACATTGAGGAAGTCACGCAGCTCAGAGAAGAGTTGAAACAACAAAAAGCCTTGTCTCTGAAGCTGCAGGAGAGACTTGATGCCAACGCCGCTGGGTACCACAACGAAATCCAGAAGCTGACGGTGAAGAAGGATGAGGTTGTTGGTAAGAACAAGTCCTTGCGCCTGAAGAATAAAGGTAATCTCCCTTCTGAAATCATTATTGAGTACTTTTGTTCTGGCGCACCATATCTGATAAGTAGCCTTGATCTTTTGTAGAGCTGACGAAGGAAGTCGAGAAGTTCAAGAATAAGGCGCTGGACTGGCAGCTAGCCTTCAACCGTGAAGAAGCATCTCACATGGATCTAAAAGAAGACTATAAGGTGCGGTGCTTCGAACTTGAGCGCGAGATGAATATCCGCATTGCCGACAAGACTGACTTGCTATGCTACATGCAGTCATTGAAGGAGAAGATTGAAGAAGCCGAGGGCCTACGCTCAGAACTGAAGGCTTTGACAGAGGCAGCCGAACCAGTGGCAAACTTGTTTGAGCCCAGAGGCACCGGAGTTCAGCCTCGCCCACTCGTGGAGAGGTTGAAGGATACCCCAAAGAAGATTCTGGAGTACGCTCAAAGGCTGGCCTGCACAATTCCCAATCAAGTCCTGAGCTTCATGAAGTCCTTCTATGCCGAAGCGGATCTCACGGTCATCATGAACAGCAGATCTGGAGACTGCACCGACGATCGCCTCAACGAGCTGATGCAACAGACTTCTCCAATCGCGGAAGCAGTTTCCAAGTTCATTGATCTCCGTTAGATGTACCTGTAGAGTAGAAACACTAGGGAGAAAACAAGTGTAATCTCGAACAAGTGTTTATGTAATATAATTGAAAACTTGCAGAAATCAATTATCTGGATCCCTTGTTTGCATCTGTGTTGGCCGAGTACTCGAGTTGGTATTGAGTGTATGGCTGCAAAAAAGAGATACGATACACGAGTAGGAGTACTCAAGTGTACACATGTTCCGAAGAACATTAGCTTAAAACATGACGAGTTGAACACCTTAGCTGTAGCAGCGTAAAGAAGGCTTTGTCATGAGTTAAATTAAGAGTAGTAACAAGTCGATATAGAGTAGCGGCTTGTACTAAACACATTGTACAGAGTTGACAATGTCTTGAATACCTCTGAGGCTAACAACCCTAGTGAGAGAGTACTCGAAAAGAACTTATTCATAACGAGTTGAACACCTTAGCTGTAGCAGCGTAATGAAGGCTTTGTTATGAACAAGTAGAAAATAGTAACAAGTTGGTATAGAGTAGCAACTTTATTACTGAATACATTGTATAGTGTTGACAATGTCTTAAGTACCTCTGAGGCTATGAACCTAGTGAGAGAGTACTCACAAGAATGTTTCGAAGAACAAGTAAGACCGTAGGAGACAGTGTGATGAACTCATCCTTGCTGTAGCAGCAACTTGTATGAGAGTTCCACTGAGACCCTACAAGCAAGGTGTTACTCTAGGCCGCAGCCTCTTATTAAAAAATAGGAACATGGATAGCATGTGCCACTTACTGCCCTACACGATACAGGATCGTCTGGAAAGAGTTATCATGACTCCCTACGAGGTTGCAGAATGAGACTGCCTGGAGAGGGTTGATGAAGCCCCCTGCGGGTGCTCGCAGCTGAAAGCCACGAGAAGATACAGCCGAAACTGTCTGGAGAGGATTATCTTGATCCCCTATGAGTGGTGACAACCGTAGCTGTCTGTTGAGTGGTTGCAACTGAAGCTGCCTGGAAAGGGTTATTGAAACCCAATATGAGTTGTTTTACAGCCGAAGCCGTCTGGAGAGGGTTGTTGAGACCCCCTATGGGTAGAAGCGACAAAGCTGGTCGATGTTCCAAGAGTTGTCGACTTCCTCGCCTTCAAGAGTTTGAAGACGATATGAGCCTAGTCTGGTAACCTTTGCAACAGAGAAAGGACCTTCCCATGGCGAGTTGAGCTTGTGTAGTCCTGTCGTATTCTGGATGTGACGAAGGACTAAGTCACCATCCTCCCTGTGGAGTCCCGGTTGTGTAATATCTCGCCAAGCGGGTAGCTAGTGACCACAGAAATCTTGTATTCATCGAAGTAGTGGCGGAGCTTCCGTGAAGTAATCAGAAATGCATAGAGTAGCTTCTGTACCGGAGGGCAATGAGCCTTGGATTTTGAAAGTACTTCACTGACGAAATAGACAGGCCTCTGGACAGGGTAGCCATGGCCTTCTTCCTGCCGCTCAACAACAATAGCAGTACTGACGACATTAGTAGTCGCAGCAATATTGAGCAAGAGCTCTTCATTGGGTAGAGGAGCTGTGAGGACTGGAGGCTTGGATAAGAACTCCTTGAGCTGAGAAAGAGCTTGATCAGCTTCAGTTGTCCATGTAAACTTCTCCTGCCGCTTGAGTAGTTTGAAGAAAAGTAGACCCCGTTCTCCAAGTTGTGAGATGAAGCGATTGAGTGACGCCATGCAACCAGTAAGCTTCTGGACATCCTTGATAGTAGTCGGAGCTTGCATGTTGGAGATGGCGGTAATCTTCTCGGGGTTTGCTTCGATGCCACGATGGCTGATGATGAACCCGAGTAGCTTTCCTAAAGATACGCCAAAAACGCATTTATTGGGGTTGAGCTTCCATTGCTACTTGCGTAGCGAAGCAAAAGTTTCCTCAAGATCCGTGATAAGCATGTCTGGATCCCAAGTCTTGACAACGACGTCATCCACGTATGCTTCCACATTCTTGTGAAGCTGCCTCTTGAAGCACGCTTGGATAGCCCTTTGATATGTAGCGCCAGCATTTTTCAACCCGAAGGACATTGTTGTGTAACAATAAGCACCAAACGGGGTGATAAACGCAGTCTTCTCTTGATCAGATTCCTTGATTGCAATTTGATGATAGCCAGAGTAGCAATCCAGGAAACAGAGTAGAGCACAGCCCGCCGTAGAGTCAATGACTTGATTAATCCTCGGCAACCTGAAAGGATCCTTGGGGCAATGCTTGTTTAGATCAGTGTAGTCGACACACATCCTCCAGTCATTAGAGTTCTTCTTTCTGACGAGCACAGGGTTAGCGAGCCACTGTGGATGAAAAACTTCCCGGATGAAGCCAGCCGCGAGTAGTTTAGCGAGCTCTTTCTTGATAGTAGCCCTGCGGTCATCAGCAAAGCGATGAAGGTGTTGTCTCTTGGGGGTAGCATTAGGATCGACATTGAGTGAGTGCTCAATCAACCTCCTGGGCACACCTGGCATGTCAGATGGCTTCCACGCAAAGATATCACGGTTTGCCCGAAGGAAGTTGACGAGCGCGTCTTCCTATTTAGGATCAAGTTGTGCACTAATCATGGTCGTCTTGCTACTGTCACCAGTACCGAGGTCAATGGCTTTGAGCAGGACGTCACCAGATGGTGCAGGCTTGTTGTTGTTGTCAGTCTTCTCAGGAACCTCCAGCTCGCTCGGAGCAAGCTTCTTAGCAGCAGTGAAGACCTCCATCATTGCATTGGGTACTTGAGTAGTCGAGGCAAGTTCCACGGCTTCTGTGTCGCAGTCGTAGGAATGCTTTAGATCCCCTTGCAATGAAAGAACACCCATGGGGCACGGCATCTTGAGAACCAAGTAGACATAGTGAGGGATAGCCACGAACTTAGCGAGACCGGGCCTGCCGATGATGGCGTGGTAAGAAGTCTCGAAGTCAGCGACCTCAAACTTGATGTACTCGGTGCGATAGTGATCCTTAGTCCCGAAGGTAACGGGTAGTACAAGTGAACCCAAAGGAACAACTGTGTTGCCCGGGATAATACCATAGAACGGTGAGTTGGTCTTGGTAAGCATATTGGTGATATCTAGGCCCATCTTCTTCAAAGTCTTTGCAAACAGGACATTGAGTCTGCTACCACCATCAATAAGAACTTTGGTAAGTCTGGAGCCTGCCACCACTGGATCCAGAACGAGAGGATATCGTCCTGGCTCAGAAAAACTAGTCCATTGATACGCCCTTGAGAAGGTAATGGGGGTTTCGAACCACTTAAGATAAGTGGGAGTTGCTGGTTGGATGGACATGATCTCCCTGAGAGCTAGCTTCTGCATGCGCTTGGTTGGAATTCCACCAAATATGACATTGACAGTATTGGACAGGTTCTGGAACCCAGTGTCTTTGTCTGTGTTAGCCTTCTTCCCCTTGTGTTTACGATATCGCGAGTTTGGGTGCGATGGTTCAGGTGTGTTTTTCAACACACGGCAAAGTTGGTAACACTGCTCTGTAGTATGATCGCCCTCCGGGTGCCATGGGCAGTTCTGCTTGGTCAAAGTTGCCCAGTGAGAATCATCTTCAGGCTTGGCGGTAGTTTCCATGGCTGCAACAGTATTCTTGGGCTTGCGCTTGCGATTGGGATTACTCGAGTAGTTATTCCCTTGGCGGTTGCCCTGCTGTTGCTTGCCGCTGCCACTTCCACCAGCGTTGTTGTTGTTGTTGTTGTTCTGGTTGTTGCGAAGATGCTTGAACCGATTCCGAGCTTTGTCTTCTCTGTCCGCCCAATGAGTGATCATCTCCTTAAGCTTAGTGATGTTGGCTGGGCGAGCACGACCAAAGTCTTGGAATACCCTGTCATCATAGAAACCATCCTAGAAGGTGTCTATGACTTCTTTTTCAGTGACATCAATAACAGTAGCCCTTTTCTCAAAGAAGCGGCGCATGTACTCGCGAAGAGTCTCGCCTTGTTTTTGCTTGATCAGGGCAAGGTCCATCCTGGTGCCATGACGGCCCAAAGAACCCGCGAAGTTGCTGGTGAAGCGGTGCTTGAGTTGTCCCCAGTTGTCGATGGAGCCACGTTTGAGGGACTCAAACCATGTGAGGGGCTCTTGCTCAAGGACAAAAGGGAAATAGATACACTTGGTATCATCGTTGCCACCGGCATTGGAGATAGACAGAGCATAACAGCGCAACCACTGCCTTGGATCTTGCTTGCCATCATACTTGGAGATGTCGTAAGGCTTGAATTTCTCCGGAAGATATAGAGCTTGAAGTCGAGCGGAGAAAGCAGGAAAAGAATCAGAGTCATTATCCTTTTGCTTCTCACGTTCAGCGCGTCTGGCATTGATAGTTGTACGAGCATCGTAGCGAGAGTCTCCCGACATGCTGTTGACACTACCATCATCACCTTTGGCCTTGTTGCTTGCTTCCGGACGTGTGCGATTAGGAGTGGGAGTAGTACGACGAGGACCCCCACTACTGCCATGGTGACTAGGAGCACTGGTATTCTGTCATAGCATAGTATAGGCTAGTTCAGCCAGCTTCGCGACTTCAGCAGTTGCCCTGTCACGAGGCATAGAATGACCGAGTAGATTGATCGCATTAATGGCTTCTTCTGGAGTACGATATTGATGAGTAGTAACCGCATCCAGAGCCTCTTGAAGATTACGGGTAGGTAGAGCTTCCGCGAGTTCCCGACGAAGAGTTGCACGATCAGCATTGCGTTGGCGACGTGCAGCCTTGTCCTCCGCAGTTTCATCAGCAGGAGCATTAGCAGAGAGTTCATCATCAGACACATCATCCAGGTAATGATAATTGGAGCGGTGCCCTTGTGGAATAGATGCTTCAACGACGAACACTTCTCGGTGCGATGAGTAAGTACCCGTACTTTGAATGAGCTCAGTATCGGTGTCATAATCAACAAGCTTGACGCCTTCCTGGAAAGGTAAGTTGTCGAGACAGGCGATAAAGCGCTCCTGATCATCCAGAGTGAGATCAGCAGGCACATGCTCAGGCCAGTAGACGAATCTACCCTCAGGTGTCGATGTGATCACCAGTCCATGAGCAGGGCCAGAGAGTTATTGTACTTCAACAGAATCCGAACCGTAGTCGAACTCGAACGCAGAAGAATCCGAAGAGTAGTCGAAGTTGCCATCTGAATTTGAAGAGTACTCGAGCACGATCTTCGGACCAGGGCACATGAGGCGCTTCAATGCGGCCTGGTAAGCAGCACTGACATGGCGATGACCGAAGAGAGGTGGTGCTTGAAAATTATCCAAGCTGAGTGCAAGCTGTGAAGCTAAAGAAGGCAACTCAGGCTAGATCAGAGGTGAAGTTGAGTTGTACTCGGACTCCGACTCGAGTTCTCTGATCGGGTCAGAGATCGAAATTTCCCCGAAATTTTCGATGAGATTCTCCATCGAAGCTGGCGTAAGCGTCGAGGACTTGAGCTTTGACTCTGAAGTTGGCGCTAGGAAACGCAGAAACGATCCGGCGCTGTCAGCAACACAAACCCAGGAGCCGAAAACGAAGGTGTCGCCTTGCTGGAAAGCGACGATCGGCTTGATGGTGACGAGAGCCATCAAGTTCGCTAGTGGATCAACGACGAGATCCACTAGCTGGCGCGCCAGCTGTCAGTGTTTTAGACACCGAGCCTACGACGGGGTACCCGAAGTAGTAGATTGTGCGGTGGGGCTCGCCGAGATCAGGAACACGATGGTGAGCCACGGGGCACACAATTAGACAGGTTCGGGCCGCAATGTGCGTAATACCCTACGTCATGTATGCTGCGTGGCTCTGTATTGATTGCATATGTTTTGAGAGGGGTCCCTGCCTCGCCTTATAAGCCACGGGAGGCAGGGTTACAAGTCGGACTGGTACAAGGGTACTATTCGAGTAGGACCCGGAGTAGCCTATACAAGGTAGGGAAAGCTATCCTAGTCTTAGTACAAGTCCTTCTCCGCCTTATCTTGCCTTGTGGTCCACGGTACCAGCACCGTGGCCCACTAGTTGAGTAGTCCAGGTGTACAGGAACTCATCTCCCGGGTATGGCCCACAATGTGTTGGTGGGCCCAAGGATGCCCGGTCGACACCGAGAGGTCTCCATCTCCGAGGAGATCCACACCTCCGAGGACAACGCCTCCGGGGTCAACATCCCAACAAGGAAAGAAACACCAAACACTGGATCTCAACCAAGATACAGCATCCCACACTCATCTGCGACGTGGGGTCACCAACTCCTATCCCACGTCTCAACGGCACAAGCCGGGCTCACATACACACAGGAGAGAGAAAGCAGCACAAGAAGTATACTAGCTAGGTGAGAGATCGCAAGGGCTGTCCATACCAGTGGACACGGACTATAGCTATAAGTTTAACACTCTACAGAGGTTGTACAACTGGACCCGCCGGATAGGGCAGAAACGGATGCCTCCGATCCACATCCCTACCTAACGGCCGGAGACCTAGCAGTGGGTGGCACTCTCCTGCCTCTCCAAGCCTGACTCGTCCTGACTGGGGTGCGAAACTTGCCAACAGGGCCTCGGAGCTGTGAGACCATCCCCGGAGAAGCCGGGGCGACGTCTACTCGGGGAGTAAAACCTGTCACCCTCACACGACCACACCGGTCCGCCTACAAGCTGAGTGCCAACCACCAACTAGTTCTCGGACCGAACCCCACCCATACGTGAGCGAACGGTTTGTACGAAAATAGCCCAAAGATCAAGGTCACACAGTCGATCGGTCCTTAATTGCAAGAGCGAGCACTCACCAACTCCAACCGTCCGACACGCCGCTAGGGCGAGAGGCCAGGTCGCATCTCCCCTAGACAGGCGTTCACAAGTAACCAAAGCGGCTCACTCCTGCGGTAAACACGTCAAGGATACACACTCACCCAAAACACATGCAAGAGTTCCGAAGTATCCCAACCTCGGTCCAAACCTGAGATCCATCCATAACTAAGGGTAAAATATATGGATGAGTAAAGCCGGGAACTAGCTAGGGGTCTGTAGCTAGTTCCAAAAGTAGGTATTCCAAGGACAGGATAAACAATTCCAAGGCACGTCTAATCAATTGTCTATGCAATTTTAAAAACATGCATCAAAAGTAATTAAGCACTAGCAACTAAAGCATGCATGGGAACTATATGGTTGGGAGTGACATGACACCTGGCTGGTGTCCGAAGTCCTGGTCTGGGTTGTAGTCAGGGTCGTAAGCCTCCTCCTGGTCGTAGCTCAAGTCTGTGCAGCACGAGATACGAGACACTAAGATACCGGCAATCAACTAAGCATAAATCCAAAGAAACCCAATTTTAAAAGATCCAAACAGATCCAAACTACCTACAAACAGCACCGTCTCATTTTTAGAAAAATATAGAAACTGGTTTCATATTTTTCGAAGTTGTAAATAATTGGTTATGAATTTTCAAAGGTTTTAGGATTTATAAAATAATTTCCAAAATTATTTATAAAACAGAAAAGGAATTTTATTTTGAAAATACGTGATGATGTTAGCATGCCATCAGGGTGACGTCAGCCACTGGGTTAGTGGACCCTAATGGGCCGAAAGTGTCAGTGGGCCGAAAACGGCCCATTGGACTTAGCCTGGTGGGCCAAAACAGCAAAGTCCACTGGAAGCCCCTGAACTAAAATTCAGAGTCTAGAAAGAAAAGGAAAAGGGTCGCAATGGGCCTTATCAGGCCGGACGGCCCAGCGTTTCCTCGGCTCCCGCTCCGGCGGAGGCCCTCGGATTCATCTGGGCGCGAAGGCGCTCCCTCGCCACGCGTTTGCGCGTCGGCACGCCCGGGCGCGAGTCCGGCGGCGACGGCGGGCGGCGCTTGACGGCGGCGACAGCTCTGGTGCTCAACCAAGCAGCATTTGGAGCTTCCTAGGTGCACGTGGTCCTCCCAGCGCAGCCACAGCCCCGGGGGTGGAGCTCTTGGGCAGGCACAGGCCTCGGTGCGACGGCGTTCTCGGCGCGAAAGCGGTGGTGACGGTGAGATGCAAACGGCGCGCTGGGTACTCCGGCGGCCATCCGAGTGCACAGGTTTAGGTGCTAGGAACAGGTGGCGAGGTTAGGTCGGCATTGGCCCTGGGATCGGGCGCGTAGGGCTGACACGCGGTGCGACATGGGGTCGTGCACAACGCGGGGTGGCGTGCGGCAACGGTGACGCGGCGCGGCGGTGGCAGCGGCGGCCTCACACAGCCCCGGTGTCCGCGCTGAGATGTGCATGTCCCAGGAGCACGCGCGCGGACGCTTGCCTTTCAAAACGCGGCAGCGGTTAGAGCGTGCTCACGTACGCGTGCACGGCACAGGGTAGCCGGCGGCGACATGGCGGCTGCGGCGTCGGTGGGTTAGCGGCCAGAGGCCGGCCAACACATGCGTGGGTGCACGGCGGCGACGCGGGGCTTAGGATCCTGCACAAAAAGGGCGAGGGACGAAGCCCGGGGTTCACAGGTGGCGGCGACGGCCAAAGTTAGTGCACGGCGCGGCGGCCGGCATGGCGTATCGCAGGGGTACGCTCCCGTTCATCACAGGAAAGACCAAGGGAGGAGGGAAGAAGCAGGCCGGCGGGGTGCTTACGACGAGGTGAAGGTGTAGGCGTAGCAGTGGAGTCCGCGGCGGTGAAGAGGCGGCGGTGTTCTCGGCGGCGCGGCGGCGACCTTGCTCCAGCAACGGCTCCGACGCGGACGGGCTTCTCCTCTACACGAACGGCTCCGGTCTTGATGGCTTCTGCTCCGGCGTGACGGCACGACAGCGACGCGCCTCCCTTCTTCCCCCTTCCCCCTTCTCTTCTCCTCTTCCCCCTTCTCCTTCCTCCCGGCGGCGGAACAGAGGACCAAAGGGGAGAAACCCCAATTGAGCGTTGGCTTGCAAGAGGGGCCTCGCCAGGGGGGGGGGGGGTTTAGCAGGTCGAGCACGTCGAGGCGAAGGGCAAAAGGGTCAGGTTGGGTCCCCATTGGCTTGCCGCGGCGCGGACGTCGACGTGGCGGAGCAGGTGTGGCTGGCGGGCGCGCAAGCGCGTCATGGCGTAGGGGTATTTGGGGAAAAGCCCTGGGTGGCGCGCGGTCGCCTGGCTCGGCGTCCTTGCCACGGGCGCGGTCGGGGGCTTGTCCCCTGGCCGGGGATGCGCACACACGCGTGTGGGCGCGGCGGCGGTGCGGGGCAGAGTGCGTGCGCGTGGACCGGTGGGGGAAGACGAAGACCGGCAACATCCCCACCCGTCAGTGGCTCAAGCACGGGAGAAGTGTATCGGGCTGGTGCTGGGCTGGTTTAGACGGGCCGGCGGTGGATCAAGGTGAGCCCGGTGCTCGTGGGCTAGGAGATGAAGGTGGTTCGGCGGACTTGAAGAATGCTAGCTAGCCCAAGTGTTAGTATAGGATTTTGAATAAAGATTTGAAATAAGGTTTAAACTATAGGTTTGTTCAAATTCAAAACACACTCAATAAAATCCAAATGAAATCCATAAAAACCAAATCACTAACTTTACCATATTTTGAATTTATATTTTTATATTTTTGGTATTTATTTATATGGAATTAAGGGAAGAGGCTAGAGGGATTAAATATAGGTGTCACATCATCACTACATAAAAGTTCAAATTTCCTCACATTTTCATAACTTAATTTTCTGGGATGTTACAAAGAAAGTGATGGGATATTCGATAAATGATATTAAAGGACTCAGCCCAGCGTTTTGCACTCACCGCATACCTATGGAGGATCAATGCAAGCCCGTAGTGGACCATCAAAGGAGGTTAACCCATGCCATGCGAGAGGTGGTGAAGAAGGAAGTTATCATGTTGTTGGATGCCAGAATCATCTACCCGGTGCCGCATAGTGAATGGGTGAGCCTCGTACATTTTGTGCATAAGAAAGGAGGTTTGACCGTGGTGAAGAATGAGAAGAATGAATTGATACTGCAAAGAACCGTGACCGGATGGAGGATGTGTATTGACTATCGGAAATTGAACAAAGCAACGAAGAAAGATCACTTCCCCCTACCGTTCATCGACGAGATGCTTAAGAGGTTAGCAAATCATGCATATTTTTGCTTTCTTGATGGGTACTCGGGGTTCATGCAAATACCTATTCACCCGGATGATCAACATAAGACAACATTCACATGCCCTTATGGAACATTTGCGTATAGAAGAATGCCTTTTGGTTTATGCAATGCTCCAGCCTCCTTTCAACGATGTATGATGGCGGTATTTTCGGAGTTCATAGAGGAAATTGTTGAAGTATTTATGGATGATTTCTCCGTTTATGGTAAATCTTTTGCGGATTGCTTGGCAAACTTGGATAAAGTTCTCACTAAATGTTCGGAGGTTGATTTGGTGCTAAATTGGGAGAAGTGTCACTTTATGGTGAAACAAGATATAGTGTTGGGACACGTGATATCCGAGAGAGGGATTGAGGTAGACAAGGCTAAGGTTGAAACAGTTGAAAAGCTTCCACCCCCAACGGATGTCAAATTTTTGAGGAGTTTCTTAGGCCATGCGGGATTCTATAGAAGATTCATCAAGGATTTCTCAAAAATTACCAAGCCATTGACCAATCTTCTCCAAAAAGATGTGACATTCAATTTCAATGAGAAGTGTTTGGCGGCATTCCGTACATTGAAGAGAGCTCTCGTAACTGCACCCGTCATCCAACCGCCCAATTGGAATCAACCTTTTGAGATAATGTGCGACGCTAGTGACTATGCTGTTGGAGCGGTGTTGGGACAAAGAAAGGAAGGCAAGGTACATGCTATTTACTATGCTAGCAAAACCCTCAATGGAGCTCAATTAAATTATGCAACAACGGAGAAGGAATTGCTCACCGTAGTGTTTGCCTTTGAAAAATTCAGATCATATATTGTGAATTCTAAGGTGATTGTCTACACCGATCATGCGGCGATCAAGTATCTCTTGTCTAAAAAAGATGCCAAGCCAAGGTTGATTCGATGGATCCTTCTCTTGCAAGAATTTGATGTGGAAATTCGAGATAAAAAGAGGTCGGAAAATGTTGTGGCCGACCATTTATCAAGGATGAATCGTGAGGATGATAAAGAGCCTATTGAAGATAAGATGAGAGATGATCATCTCTATCACATCCTTGACAAAGATACTTGGATGATCAACATTATTCGAGCCATACGAAAAATGCCACTTGATCATTTGGATAGGAACGCTCAAAGGAGAGTGATCGCCGAGAGCCGAAAATATTATTGGGATGCACCTTACCTCTTTAGACTTGGAGTGGATGGAGTCTTACGAAGGTGTATACCAAGAGATGAAAGAGGCAAAATATTAAGAAAGTGTCACTCAGGTGAATATGGAGGACACTATGGACATTTTAGGACTCAAGCAAAGGCATGGGCTAGTGGATTTTATTGGCCGGAGATGCATGAAGATTCGAAAAGGTATGTCACTTCTTGTCCAGAATGTCAAAGAATGGGGAATATAAATCAAAGAAACGCTATGCCCTTGAATTACAACTTGCAAATTGATCTATTCGACGTATGGGGGATTGACTTCATGGGGCCTTTCACTAGTTCGAATGGATATGAGCATATTTTGGTTATGGTTGATTATGTATCCAAATGGGTGGAGGCTATCCCTTGTCGAAGAGCTTCAACGGAAGAATCCATATCCATGATCAAAAATATTATATTCCTAGGTTATGGAGTCCCGCGAGTATTGATAAGTGATGGAGGAACACACTTCACGGGAAATAGCTTCAGAAAATGCTTGTCCAAGTTGGGGATTGAGCATAGAGTGGCCACGGCTTACCACCCACAAACCAATGGTCAAGCGGAAACTTCAAATAGGCAGCTCAAGAGCATTCTTAACAAGACCGTTTAAAAGGGAGGTAAAGATTGGTCAAAGAAATTGGATGGAGCATTGTGGGCATATCGGACGGCATACAAGACACCCATAGGTATGACAACATATCAATTTGAGATGAATTTTGATTTTGATGCTGCGGGAATCAAACGGAAAATTCAAATAAGTGAACTAGAAGAGATGAGGCTCAAAACTTATAAGAGTGCAACCATCTACAAGGAAAGAATGAAGAGGTGGTATGATAAAAGGCTTCGAGCAAAGGAATTCAAAGAAGGTGATAAGGTTCTCCTCTATAATTCAAGGTTCAAAATATTCGGGAAAGGAAAATTGAAGAGCAAATGGGATGGACCGTATATCGTTCACTCAGTCTCGCCAAATGGAGTGGTCACAATCATGGACGTGAAAGGAGATCAATATGTGGTTAATGGTCAACGGTTAAAGGTTTTTCTTGAACAAGACATCGTGCCCATCGACTACATTGATATATATCACATGGAGGACGAGCCCGAGCGTCAAGGCTAAGACGTAAAACGAGGTAAATTTTCTGTAAATATGTTTTTGTTTTTTTGTTTTCATATTTATTTTGAGTCCTTTTCATAATTTTTAGTTGGACCCTACCACCAGCTAGGCTAGTATTCACGAAACACAGAGGGCCACAAAAGTTGGGCCGCGGGGGCCCAAAGGAGGGGGTAGGCCAGCCGGCCCATGCCGACCGGCCCACTACCCCCCTTCGCCCATTTTTGCTCTTTTTCTATGGGACACGGTTCGGTGCATTTCCTTTTCCTATCTTCCCTTTTTGGGGGTGACAAAAATAGGTAAGGGAGGGTTTCGACCGAATCTTTCCAAGGATATTTAAGGATGTCTGGGGAGCTCGAGGTTTGCATCTCAATTGCAATCTCCAACCTCCACGAAAGCACCCAAGCACCCATGGCATCCTCGAGCAGCACCAAAGGCAAGGAGGTGGTGAAGGCGACCATGGAAGAAGAAGCGCACCTCTCCTCTCCAACCCCGGTGAACGAGGAGCTTCGTCGGTGCGCTGTGGTGCCGGAGCCCAAGAAGAAGGTGAAGAGAACCGCGAGGATTCAATGCAGAGGGCGTGTCCCAAGAGGGCGCATGGCCAGCCCAAATCCTTGGGTTGAGAAGAAGAGGGAGAAGCCCCCTTCTCCCGTTCTCCGCTCGGAGAGGCTCCTTGGGAAGAAGAGGAAGGACTACAAGGAGAAGACCCCCGAGCCGGCGGATTTCTACGGAGATAGTGATTACTCCGATGATCGAAACCCTAGCTCGTGGGCAGCCGGCGGATGAGACGACAATGATCTCTACATTTGGGAGGAGGTGCTGGAGGAGCCGGAGGAGCATCCAGAAGAGCAAGGCGAAGGAGGCAACCCAGGTGGCGGTAATGATCCGGACGGTGGAGACGATGGAGATGATGATCCAGAGGAAGAGCACAATGTGTGTTGCGCGGCATGCTGCAACGCCATTGTGGAGCTCTTCTCTCCCTTGATGAGTGTTTCCACACCATCAACGCCATGCAACAATGAATTGAGGATTGGGAGCGCATAGCGGAAGATGACTTCAAGTACCTCAACCGCAACATTAGGAAGCTCTTCGGGATGAATAAAAATTTCAAGAAGAAGGAGTGGTGCAACTCGTGCGGAAAGTACCACTAGGTGTTGTAGTTAGATAGTTCTCTCCCCTTGTGCCTTTTGTAAAGTTACGACGAGGACGTTGTAAGATCTAAGCATGGGGGAGCTAGCTAGCTAGCTTTTTAAATTTTTGCTTAAAGTGGTGTGAGAGTCTAGTCTTTAATTTTTGAGTCAAGTGTGAGAGTGTGTGAGTCAAAAAAAAGAAGAAATAAAAAGTGTCTTATGCATAGTCTTATGTTTCTTTTCTTGTTATTCTTTACTTTATCTTTCTTATTTGAGCATGAGCTTTTTGATTAATTGTTTACCGTGGTGCTTAGTGGAAACCTACCTTTGTAAAGTACCCATACTCAAAATTTAATCTAGGACTTTGCTTCGTCCATGCTCTTAGTATTGCTAAACTTTGGAGGTTTTATTGCTGAGAATTAAGAAAAACATCTTGCTATGAAGGTTAGCAAGTTCTTTCTCCAAATTGAGAGGTGATATCTATCCTATACAAAGCCTTTACATACATACATAAGCTCCACCATAAGTGTTGATTAGCATGATGAGTTAAGTTAGGATTTTACTCTCTTGGGAGGTCTAATTTCAAGCAATGGTCATGTCCTTGATGTATACCTTTTGTTGCTAGCCTCTTCGTGTATTCGGTAACGGGAATTTCACATTGAATGCCCCGTACATCGCCGGATTCCTTACCCAAACCTATAAACATCTCTTTATCATCTTACTCCTTGAACACAACCCATATTCGAATTTCCGTTCAATCTTTAGGCATGTTTATATTTAAAATTCAGATTGTGATCATGTTGAAAAGTTGAGCGAAAAGCTTGTGAGAAGAAGGTAAAGAGGTGGAAAGAAAAAGAAAAAAATATGTGTATGTGTGTGGTGCGCACACAAGAAAAAAAAGAAAGAAAGAAAGAAAGAAAGAAAAAAGAGAAGAGAAAAAGAAGGAAAAGAAAAGAAAGAAAATCCAAGGCAAGGCAAGAAAAGTGTAGTGAGGGATGACAAGTTAAGTGAAGACCAAATGAAGTGCAAGGAAGGATGCCATGATGTTAGGAACGAATCTTATTCCATACCATGTGCAATCCGACATCGAGAACATCATTAGTGCCTTGAAGTCATTATTCTTTTTCCCTTTGCACATGTCCACCAATCTAAATTTTTTCATCCTTGACACCCCTACATTATGGTAACTCTCATGATCATTGGCTTGAAAGGTGAACAACCACTAGAGGATTTTTCCTAGCTTGACAACACTTGTGCTAACTTCGCTAGCCACACCTATAGCTCTACCTTAAATCACATATGAGAGACTTGTGGGAGGTGAGAGTTTATAAAATTATCTAGGATAGCCACCTTATTGAGTGACATGAAAGAACTTTAAGAAGGGCTTTGTCTAATGCTTTGTGCAGGAATTTTATTTTTAAAAGTACAAAAACCCTCCAAAGGAAGTAAGAAAGCAAGTGTGGATAAAGTTGAAGATCTCTAGTGAAAAGGTAAGAGTTGTGGGGTAAGTCTTGAATTAGTAGTTTCTAAACGCCCATGTTTACATTATGATTTTTGTTTCATGTCTCTTATATTAAAGATGAATGATTGACTAACTTGAGAGGAAGGATTTGACGAAACATGTTTTCAAACTCCATGGATGATCAACTTTTGAGCAACTTGCTCGGGGACGCACAAGATCTAAGCGTGGGGGGATGTTGGCGGTCGATTTCCGTCAACCAAGAACACTTGTTATGTTATAGTTTGGATTTCATTTTGGAACTAACCCGCCACTAGGCATACTAATGATATAACAAGTTCATCGTTGGATGTGTGTTTTGGAGTATAATGTTTATGCAAGAATTCATGCACTAAATGAGAAGAAATACATTCAGTTCGGAGGACGATTTACATGATGATCAAGAGGCTCCGACCGTGCGTGAACTTGACTCCAAAGGTGGCAAGGACCAATGTGCTTCGAAGAAGAATCTCAGAGGACCAAGATGAAAAGAACGGAAGATCATGCATAAACACCCCTTGACTTGGTCGCGGAGATAATGACGTCCAAAGCCCATATCCGAAGGAGGAAAAACCCCCAAAGTGCAAGAAACGACACGTGGCAAAAGACGGAGACGAACCGGACCGGAAGTGGGCGAGGCTGGCCGGCCCACCCCCTTTTCGCCTCGGTTCGCCGCCACCTTTCTTCGGTGATAAATTCGCGGAACCCTAATTGTTTGGGGGAGGAGCCATTCGCGAAAGACGACCAGAGAAGCCTCAGGAGATCAAACACAAGGAAGAGGGTTGATCGCGAGGGTGAAGATTCGCGAGGATCATCACCTAGGTCAACGGAGGCCACCACGAGGAAGGAGGACGCCGGGGCCTTACCACGGCGCCGCCGGAGTTGAAGGACACCGAGAGACGGACTCCATCGGAGGCATCCACCATGTTCAATGGTGCCATGCCTAGCGTCTTGATGGGGTAAAGTAATCGTTTGTCCATGGAGTTGTAATGGATCTTGACATGTAGTCACCCACTCTCTTGTTTGGATCTTTATCAATCATACCTTCATGTTGATGATGCTTAATTGTAACACCCTAGGTGTTTAAGTAGCCTTAATACGGTCATTAGTGGCCTAATCATAATCTTTAGTAGCTAATCAACAAGGTTGACTTTGGTCAACGGGTCAAAACCCCGGTCAAACCCTAGATCGGTTGACCCGCTCTAGAACTTTTGACACGTTCTCCAAATTCCGCTTAAACACTTCAAAATCGGCCAATACAAAAGTTGTACATCTTTTCGAGGGACACAACTTTCCTAATTGGCGGCATTTCAAATTTTGAGGTTTTGAAGCTCAAAGACTCAGTCAAAGGCCATATGAATAGTGTTTGGAGTCGTGCAAAAGCTGATTTTCGCGACGCGTTCCAAGCCAAACCATTCACCAAACCATATGTCGGCCTTTGCAAATGTTGTAGAGGATAGTTTAAACTCCAACTTTGCTTTTCAAAGTTTTCCCTGCTCAATTCAAAATTTTGGAGAAAACTCGCAGTCAAAGTGCGTTGACCAGTCGATTTCCTCCTCCCCTCGCGCTCTAGAGCGCCGGCGAGCGCACGCATGCGCTGGTCTGGCCGCCGCGCGCCTACGCCTAGGCGTCCGCACCCGGCCGCGCTTTGAGGACGTGCGGGCCCCTACCAGGCTGCGGATCGAGGCGGAACTCCCCGGCCAGGTCCCCTTCGAGAGCGCAACGCAGCGCGACATGCGCCGGAGTCGAGGGTGCCGCGGCCGAACCCCCCCTCCCTCTCTGTCGCGGGCGCAAGTGCCGAGACACCTTGGAACCCGTGCCCTGCCTCGGAGCCGTGGCCGCGAAGGGGAAGCCGCCGTGCCTATAAAAGGGCCGGTGTTCCTTGCCCGAGTAGGAGCCTCGCCACCGCCGTGCACCATGGACGCCGGCGCCGCCGAGCTTCCGTCTCCGTGTGCCTCCACCACCTAGCAACAGCTCTTACACCTCGTCTAGGACCCCTGGATCCTCCCGTGCCGCACCTTGCCCCGGCCAAGCCGCGACCTCGCCAGAGCAAAAGCTCCAGCGGCCGCCGCCGCCTGCCGCCGCCGCACGCCGTCTCCGGAGCCGCCCCGACCCCAACTCCGGCCACAAATCGGCCGTGGGTAAGCCCTAGACCCTACTCCGTCCTTCCCCGGCCCTCCCCGGCGAGCCCCTCGTCGGAAATTGGCCGGAGCCGCCGCCGGCCATGGCCTAGGGGCCACATTGCAAAGCCTTCAATCTTTCTGGGGTGTTTTGTGCGAACTGAGGGTATACTTGTGAGAAGCAAAAGGTTCCAGGGGCCTGCATGCAAAGTAGTTTCTTAAATAGTGTTTGCTTTTAGCTGAATCTTGTAAAATTCGTGGAAAATCCTAGAAAAATCAGAAAAATGCAAACTCAATTTTGTTGGCTTCTTGTGAAGAACACTACAACTTTCCCAAAGCATGACCATACTTTTGACTGATAGTGTTTGCATGAAAAATAGAAATTAGTTAAACCTAGATCTGCTGTAGTTCAAAATCTACATGTGATCTATAGCTAATTTTTGGATATGTTGTGTGTTATTCCATGTCTAGGTGTTGTACCAAAAATTGCACAAAGTTATCCTGTATATCTTTTATTATGAATTGTTTTGTATTTATGCTGAATCTGTCTAAATGATTTTTGTAGCTAAAAATAATTAGAATTTTTGTGCTCAACTTATGTATGTGATCTTTCTATGCCTAAATGCATCTATGGTGAATTAATCACAATTTTATATCTGTCAAAAATATTTATTCTTGATATATGCTTAGTTTTAAATGTAATTACATAACTCAAAATCTATAGTAGCTTTAGGTGTATATGTTGCATTCCTAGCTTAGATTTGGACCAGAGGCCATGTGTGAGAAAGTTGGAATCCATTTGATGCTTATTTATTTTTATATGCATTTATCATGTTTTGGTAGCTAGTTTTTGTTATTTTTGGTATATTTAATTTTGTAGCTCTCCTAAGTGTGCATGTGTGTGCAGTAGCTTTGTTTAGGTTTGTAGTGCTTCTTAAACACCCCACTGAATTTTATTAATTTATTTTCTGAATAAAAGCTATGGAAGCCAATTAAGCTTAATATTAAAGTTAAATTGGAAAATCACCACATCCACACTAAGTGACCCTATGTATGTGATGTTAATCTTACTAAAAAGCTAAGTGTCACCACCCCTTGCTGTTTGTGAAATTTGAATTAATTTATTCACATAAATATGTGCACAGTCACTATCAAATAGAATAATTATTAAAGAACTGCATATTGTTCCTTTATTGGAAGAGTGTGCTGAATATATGTTTATCTAGGTGAATGTGGTCAACCATGCACCCCATGGTTGTCCTGTGTTGTTTGTGATCAATTAAATTAAAAACCGTCAATTAAACCTTGCATTTGCATCCTTGTGTAGATCTTTCCGACGGTAGCTGTACGCCTGTGCCGGAAGGAGGACACGGAGGAGCTGACGGAGACGTGCACTACGTCGTTGTAGAGCAAGACTTGGACCAAAGTCAAGAAGGTCCCAAGGCCAACCTTGCCAACGAAGGCAAGCCCCGGATCATTAACCCTGTTTTTTAAAAAAAATTATGCAATTATCTTTGCTATGATTGTGCATTTACATTTCAGGAGTTGAATTGAAACCCTAGATGCATGATCCCTAGGTGCCTATGTCCTTTTACTAGTATGCTAGGTCGATAGCTGCTATGCTATAGGACCGGTACAAGTCGAGTGATGTTCGTCACTTGCGAGAATAGGTTCTTATGTTGGAATCATAAGATCTTTATAATTGGATTGCTCATGTGGTAAGAGCATGGGATTTGGGCTCCGGTCCAGTGGCTTTCGTGGGCTAAGCTTTTGAACGTACTAAGCACTTGCCGGGAATGGGACCGGTAAACCTAGTACCTGATGGACACGGCAAGGGAACCTTTCCCTAATACCCCTAGGACACCTGATGTGTCCCCCTGCCTGCAACAGTGGGGTACCTGTGCGAGTCTGGGCGGTCCGGCGTAACGTGCCAGTAAGCCTTGTACCAAGGATTGTAGGTTCTGATCCCGAACCGGAGAAAGATGGGAACCGTCTGGTCAGTGTATACCCCGTGTCGTTTTTGTTTGGATTTTCTTGGGGTATGCATTCTTCCGTGTGTTTAGGTTTACCTTGCAAGGATTTAATCAATCGATTGTCGGCCTCTCACCGTTATCTGAGACTGCTTAATCAACTGGCCATGATATCCCTTAATGATGGAACTTGGTGAATATTACTGCTTGAATTAATTGTATTGTACAATTCTTGATTGAATTAGTTGGCACACTTAGAAATGGTAATTAACTAGAATTTGTGCTAAAATATTGAAAGTAAGGACATACTCTTTGTTGCTTTTCAGCAAAAGAACTCCACCGGCCAAAAAATCTCTCATGTCTAGAGTTTGGTGATGTAGTTATCACCCGACGGTTAAGTCTTGCTGAGTATTAGTATACTCAGCCTTGCTTTAAAAATGTTGTTGCAGGTGTTGTTTGGCCTGGTGAGATTCCACCCGGCTGGGAGCTGGAATGGGTGGATGATGACGAGTGATGGCATCACGGACGGCCTCCTGTGATGTTGATCGTTCCGCTAGTTTATTTATTCCGCTGTTTTCGAACTCTGAACCTTTACTTAGGGGTAATTTGGATTTAATTTGTATTTGTACTCTGGACTCGCCTTCGTGTGAGTTTTAATGCATATGTTCGATCCTCTGGGTGATTTCCAAGTGATTTACCGGGCGTTAACCCGGCAACTTATGACGGGACGATACTTTATTATTGCTTAATGACCAAAGTGGATTGGTTTAGGCGATAGTACGGTATTTTCCCGGGCGGGTTGTCACATTAATGTTTAAGGTTAGCTACCACTGCCATCGGGGTTGCTCCCGTAGATCACGTCAACATACCGTGTTCATTAGGGTTAGAGACGATTACCTTCGCGTAGTGACATGTACGAGGGAAGGGAAACGCTTAACTCTTTGTTCATATCCTTAGATAGATTGGATCGGGGTTTTACCATGTTTTGGATGATTGCATCTCAAGTACCTAGACTCCATGGGCATACGTCTTTCATACTCGTGAACCACCTTACTCTTTCTCTTTAACATATTCTAGGGTTAGCTTGTCTTTACTTTATAGATTAATCTTTACATCATAAAGTCCTTAATCAACTAAGTTAGTGTTAGGTTAAACGTAAGTAATTCCCTTGCTCCGTGGATTGACAAGAACCTAGGAAGGTCCCCTCCCTTGGTGAAAAAGGCACCAAGTCACTCCGTGGACTTGCGGCGAAGTTGAACGCGGTTTTGAACCGTCAACACACATTCTCACCACGATTAACAGTACACTGTGAGAAATCATAGTTCAGCCAATCCCAGGGCACATGATCCTCAGACTGATCATAATCATCATCATAATCATCATCTGAAGAGTCCTCTTCCAATGCACGTTCATCAGCTTCTAACTCTCTCTCATAATGTCTCATCACCTCAGGGTTTCTTTCTCCCTCATCAACAAAACCAGTGACAACATAACCTCTAGATGTCTCATCACCTTTAGAATCCCCTTCTTCCTCCACTTGTTGTTCCCCTTCTTCATCACCTTCTTCGTCCTCTTGTTGTTCCCCTTCATCACCACCTTCCCTCTCATCCATATCCTCAGGTTCCTCATGTACTTGACTGCTAGACTCACTCTTCAGGAAAACATGGACAAACAAAATCACGGGCAAACCAACTCGGCATGCATTTCTGATATAACTCCTCCATTGCCGAGTTCCTTCAAGTGGCATGAGCTCCCAATACACATGTTCACTTCTGTTGATTAGTACCATCACCGACATGCATTGGTGCTCTAAATCTACTGCAAATGATTTGACCAGCCACTTGGTTATACCCTCCCAACTTCTTTCTGCTGCTCTTTTAACATTTTGCTCAATTGAACTAAAATTTGACAAGTCAACTCCTTGTGGACTATATATAATTTCTCCGGATCCATAATACAATTTGACTGTGACTGTCTCTGACATGTCTGATTCATATAATAAAAACCAATAACTACTATCAAATACTACATCCAGAGACTAACAAATAAAAAGACTAATATCTAAACTAACAATAAATATGTTACGTAATTTAGTCTAATGAGTGGCAAACATGTAAACTATAATCTAAACCATAACTACATATCTATACTCTAGAAATCTTTACCATACAGAAATCTACAGAATTAATAGTAATTATATCTAAGTAAAAATACTAAAAGAGTTCAAATCAGCGAAATACCTGCAATGAAGCGAAGAAGTAGCAGAACTTCGCTGTTCCGCCCCCTCCACCTCACTCTCTTCTCCTTCTAAATACTAAACCCTACGAAAATGAACTATTTAATACTACAGATCTAAAAAATCTAAATAATCAATACGAATTACGATTTCATTACATCTAAGTACAGGTGCTAAAAGGGTTGAAATCAACGAAATACTTACAATGAAGCGAAAGACAGCTTCGCTGCTCCGCCCCCTCACTCTCTTCTCCTTCCCAACCCTCTCTTTCTTTTTTTTCGAATTATTATGACAATTTCGGACAAATTTTCGGCTCTTATAGGGCCTGACGACCTGCTGCCGTGGGCCACGGCGGTCGCAAAACCCTACCGCCGTGGCCCACGACGGTTAGGCCTGCCGTCGTGGCCCACGGCGAATAGAGGTCAAGCGCCGTGGGCCACTGCGGCTGGACTTTCCGCCCGTTGGGCCCGTGGCGGTTGGCCTAACCGTTGTTGCCCACGGCGGTTGGACGTGGAACCGCCGTGAGCCATGGCGTTCGGTGATCAAATTTGATAAAATTTGAGACGGTTGTATAATTTTGCAAAATAATTAAAAAATATATAAAAAATCACTGCCGCACAACCATCGGGGTGTGTGGTGGCCGGTTTTTTTTGCTATGGGCTAAGAATTAAAGGACGAGCGTTGGGTTAGTCGAGCTATAACGAAATAAAAAGGCCATGATATTTGGGCCTTTAGGGGTCCACAAGGCCGAGGCCTGCTAGGCTGGCTGATTTATACTCACCGCTCAGCTGCGCCAGAGCTGCGGGCGATTCCCCTAGCCCTCGAGGACTCGATTGATTCGTGTCCGCTCACATGGCGTCGGCGGCGATTCTCCGGTCCGCCGCCCGCTCCCTCCATCTCCGGAAGCCCCTGGAGCAACAGGGTCGCCTGCTGGCACGTGCCATCGATGACCTGAGCTCGAGCACTCGCCTCCTCAGCGGCTCCGTGCCCACCGAGGTAATCAATCCCCTCCTGTTCCGCTGGGGTCTCGACTAGTTAGGGCATGTCGAGTTGGGCGAACTGACCCATGGAATCCGCTATTGGGGCCTGGAATTGCAAGTCTGCTCGCTAGATCTGTTGATCTGCGGAATCGGTAGGCGATGTCAATCGAGCTGGACCTGTAATCGACTGAATTGTCCGCCTGCTTCCTTATCTTCAGAAAGTCTGTTCCTTTTGGGGAGTTTGCTAGACTTCGATTCGCCTGTAGTTGTCAATATTCTTTGGAAGAATGCAATAGCGCCGCAGCTCCTTGTTGCAGTCTTCTGCAGCTGCTGCACATGGTATTAGGTTTAGAGTTAGGATTAGGTTTGCACCGGTGCACTGTGGAGATAGGCAGGCCAGTGGTGGTGGCTGCCTCTTTTTTTCACAGAGTGTCATGTCTTCACCTGTGATCGATTGCAAACCAAAGAAAGGCATTTTGAAACACAGCAGAGGTTTCTTGGTCTTATGGTTAGTGAGTTCCAGTCTAATGCCAATCTCAAACACTCATAATGCCCTAAATTTGCCGTAAAAATTGGGGAAAGATAAGAAGGAAGATCGGGGGAGAGAGTTCATAACTTTATGATTACAAATTTATGACATAGTCCATAAAATTTTGAAACACTTGTTTAGGCAAGTCCCAATGCATGGTTTTATTGCACAGACTTGCAAACTTGGTAATTGTGCCTGCTGGGTTTAATAGGGATGAAACTCACTCCCTTCTCCCCTCAGAAAGACCATGTCAAGTCAACAAAATTGCTGATGTGGCATAGAAATTAAACTTTCACTGAGACTGGTCTTTCTGTAATGAGGTTGCGGCCGTGCTCTGTCCATGAAAGCTCACCAACGAGCTTGTGAAGAGTTGGAGTTGATGAGGTGCGGGGCCGGTTCACTATGTAGTATTTTGCATGATTTCATTTTCAGAATAGTATTTGTTCCATTCAAATTTTGTATACCTGTAGCAACGCACGGGCTCTGAGGTAGTTTGAAGATACCTATCCCCAACCCCCCCCCCCCCCCCCCCCCACACACACACACCATTTTTCTTAAATGACATTCTTACATATAACTTTAGCCTGTTTTCATATCAATTATTAGTGAACGGAGGCAGTATATATGCAATGACTTAGGTGAATAAATGATTAAGGGCAAATTAAGCTATTGATTGTACAAAAAAATGATTATGAGTATCGAAGTGGAATGCTCAATTGCTAGGTGGGTGTAAAAGTTCACAGCATGACTGGTGATGAAACTTAACCAGAATAATTTGTATTCTGAAACTTGGGGGACTTATGCACATCGAAATGTGGGCATTTGCTGTACTCTAAAATTTTCACACAGATCCTTTTTTTCATACTTCTGCAGAGACACAAGTGTTTTCCTTCGTCAGATACTCGGCTGAGGGACTCCATGGAACAGAAAAGTCGTGTCAATGAGAAGAAGGAAGACATATATCAACGTCTATCAAAAAAGATTGACATGGTTTCAGATGGCTTGGACGAGCACTCTCGTTTACTGAAGCAGCTTGAGGTTCAGATTAAAGAAAATAATAAGTAAGAAATCACTTCTTCTTTCTACATTTATATGCAAATTTTCTCCCCTGGTTGCCCTAACTATCATTGATTTAATCTACAGGAATCGTGGAGCAATCGACCTGACACCATGGGTTGTCTCGATACCTGCATCGTTCCTTCTGTTTGTCTTTTATAATTATGTACAGAGCTGAGTGTGTCGGGAACGGGAGGCGAAATCTGAGGTGTAAAACTCTGCTTTGGTGTTAACATGTATGAACCTTGAACAAAGTGATTTGTGATATATGCTTGTTTGGCTGCTTACCCGTTCCTCACTGAGCTCAGTGTAAAGGTGTGGTTAATTGTGGCTTTGTGTGGGGGTTATGCGAGCAGCGCATATTGATGGCAAAGGCATTTTGTTAACGGGTTAAGTAATGGCTCGATCTTACACCTGGAAGTTTTGCTGGGTTGCTTGTTGAATTGAATTTGGGAAATTTCTTTTCAATAGACAAATAAATACCTGCTCTCTCAATTGTAGGTCGTTCTACTCCCTCTTCCAAATTGTAGGCTATTTTGACTTTTCACCTTAGCACCAAATCCAATCCGGTTTGATGATGTGGCGGTTGATTTACTGAAGTGGAAAGAAGGTTTGAGACCTACAGAATTATTAGCGACCTCCTCCTGTTGAACTTCTCTTTCCGCAAAGATGCTCCCAATCTCTGCACCTGCTTGTGGTCAGGGATGTGCATCTGCCAAAACTGATGGAGGAAGAAGCTCCCCTATCATCGACTGTTCCTGGCCTTATCGTGCAGGTTGAAGACTGAACATGGGCGCCATTCTCATCATTAGTCTCAGCAGCATCGTCGGCTCGTCGCGGTGCCGGCTGCTACCTGTTGGATCACATGTTTTATACGAAATATCTCTTGTCAGCAGCATGTACGTGAGTAGGGAGACTCTATTCGTATATGTACTCGAACTAATCATTAGTAAACCAAACATCTGTAGAGGAATTGGATGGTGCAGGTCGAGTGAGCCTACATCTTCACGCTCACACGCCTTGGAGCTCGGCGGCACCATCTTTGAGTTGTAGGGCTTGTCCATCGTAGTTGCGATGAGCTGATGGCAAGGCACATTTAGCTTGATAGCCATCGCCGGCCACCGTCTCCACCTTGCACTTGGCTTGCACCTTCATCCGTGTTGTCGGCCTGTATGAATGCTGGCATATCCGGTGGAAATCACAACTTTCGTGAAAATCTGTACAAATCACGCTAAAAAAGTTGTTTAAATTCACTAAAAATTACACATGTAGATGATATGATGATACACAACTTTGTAAACTATCTTGTCCAAACTCGACTTAGTTTGTGAGATATAAGAAATTTGTTATTCTTATATCTCACAAATGAAGTCGAGTTTAGACAAGATATTTTACAAGGTTGTGTATCATCATATTATCTACATGTGTGATTTGTTTGGTGAATTTAGACGACTTTTATGTCGTGATTTACACGGATTTTCACGCGCCTCGAAAAGCAACCGCCACATCAGCAAAACTAGATTGGGTTATAGGAAAAAGGTGAATAGTGCACTGTTTTTGTAAACCGGAGGGGTTAATCAAACCAAAAATTGTGTAGGTTCATAATGGTCTCTTAGAAATGCCATGTTTTGAGATCTCCATTCGACATTTTCTACGACATTCACCATTCTCTCTTCTTGCTCTTTTACCGAAGGAGAAGTGATAATTTCAAAGAAAACGTCTGGGGGTAGAGGCTGATTCTGAGCTGCTGCTTTTGCTAGCTTGTCTGCTTCGCTATTTTCAGCCCTTGTGATATGTTGCACAGTATAGCCCTTGAAATATTTTTCCATTTCTCGAACTTTCTTCAGATACTTAATAAGTTCCGGAGTTCTTGCCTCGCTCTCTTTCTCAACATGTTCTTGGATCACTTTGGAATCTGATTTGATGACAAAAGTTTGCTGGCCCAAGGCCTTCATTTTCCTTAGTGCTAGTAGTAGGGCTTCGTATTCCGTGGTATTGCTGGTGGAGACTGCTTCATCTGGGAAGTCTAGTCTTGCTGCGTACCTTATCTTGATACCCGAGGATGATGTAACTATTGCTGAAATTCCCACACCTTTTCCGCACCAGGCTCCGTCACAATAAATTATCCATGGCACCTGTTCGCAGCTGTTGCTTTCTATGATTGGTGAAGTCCAGTCCACGACGAAATCAGCCAAGACTTGGGATTTTATAGCGTTCCTTCTTTCAAAGTCAACTACGTATCCGGACAATTCCGCAACTCATTTTGCAATTCTTCCAGTTGCATCTTTGTTTGTGAAAAGATCGTTTAAAGGCTGGTTCGTGATAACACAAATTTGGTGTCCTTCAAAATAGTGTCTGAGTTTTCTTGCTGTCATGACAACTGCATAGGCAATCTTCTCTAGTTCTGAATAAAATAGTTTTGATCCTGACAGAGCTTCGGAGGTGAAGTAGACTGGTACTTGCCTCAGTTTCCCGTTTTCTTCTTTCTCTTGAACAAGAACCGCACTTACGGCTGAGTTGGAAGCTGCGAGGTATAGAAGGAGAGGTGACTTTGGCTCTAGTGGGCATAGCTTTGTCATATTTGCCAGATATTCCTTGAGTTCCTTGAATACTTGGCTTTGGGCTTCGCTCCATTGGAAGTTCTTGGAGCTTCGGAGAAGCTGGAAGAATGGTAAACTTCTCTCCGCTGCTCTGGGAATGAACCTGTTTAGCGTCGCCACTCTTCCTGTTAATTTTTGTATATCCTTGATCGAGGCTGGTTCTTGCATTTCTATGATTGCTTTGATTTTGTCAGGATTGGCTTCAATGCCTTTTGTTGACACTAGGCATCACAAAATCTTTCCCTTATGAATGCTAAATACACATTTCTCTGGGTTCAATTTGAGGTTCGCTGCCCTTAAATTTGCGAATGCTTCTGCCAAATCTCTGATGTGATCACATCTTCTAATGCTCTTGACGAAGATGTCGTCGACATATGCTAGGATGTTTCTTCGAAGCTGATGATGTAGCACGATTGCTATCATTCTTGAGAATGTGGACCCTGCGTTCTTCAGCCCCTCTGGCAATCTCACGAAACAATACGTTCCGAAAGGAGCTATGAAACTAGTTTTCTCCTCATCTTCTTTTCTCACCCTGACTTGATGATATCCGGAAAACATGTCCAGGAGTGACAACATTTCGCTGTTTGCAGCATCATCTACTACTCTGTCCACTCTTTCTAGCGGGTAGTCATTTTTTGCATTCCTTGTTCAAATCCGTGAAATCTACACACATTCTCCATCTTCCGTTCTTTTTCTTAACTGGTACCGTGTTGGCCAGCCATACTGGGTAGATTACTTCTCGGATGACCTGAGCATCTTGTAGTCTTTGTACTTCTGCTTCCACGGCCTTTGCTTTTTCTTCTGACATTTTCCTGAGTTTTTGCTTCTTCGGATGGATTCTGTCATCTGTGTCAAGTTTGTGTTCAATGATGTCTCGATCAACACTCTGCAAATCTTTTGCTGACCAGGCGAAGACATCCTTGTTCTGATTCAGGAAATAGATTAGTTCTTCTTCTTCTTGAGGGCTTAGGTCTGCTCCAATTGTTACTGCTCTGTCTGGCATGCCATCTAAGAATACTCTCTTTGTTTCTCCATTTGCACTTATTTCGATTTTCTCTTTATCTCTTTTTGCTTCGGAGTATGGCTGTTGTCTTTCTTGATCATCTATCAAATGATGGATGTTTTGTTGCCCAGGTGTATTTCCTCATTCTATTCTTCTTGCTTCATTCTGATCTCCGAAGATTGTGATTACTCCGTGAGGAGCTGGGATTTTCATGCATAGGAAAAGTTGTCTGAATACAGCATCGAACCTATTGATGAATCCTCTTCCGAAAATAGCATAGTATGGATAATACATGTCAACAACGTCGAACATGATATGTTGTGTTCTTGCATTGTCCAGATCTCCAAATGACACTGGTAAAGAGATTTTTCCGCTGGATCTGATTGGTTTTCCACCGAAACCAACCAATGGCTTCTCTGGCGGTGCTAACATGTGAGGAGCAAGGCCCATGCGTTGAAAGGTACTGGTGAAAATGATATCTGCTGAACTTCCATTGTCTATCAAGACATTTCCTATAATCCACCCAGCAATGTTAACCTCGACGACCATTGCGTCATTGTGGGAAATTGATTTCAACCTGAAATCTTCTTCGGTGAAAGTTATTTGAACCTTCGTCCATTCTGGCCTTGCTGTTGGACCGTCGTTGATGATTACATTGATCTATCTGTAGTAGTCGTTTCTTTGCTTCTTGGTGTCGAATTCCATAGATGAGCCTCTAGTTATTGGCAAGATCATGCCGAAGGATGGTAAGGCTCTTGAAGTGTTTTGGGAATTATTTTGCTCAGTTTTTGGAATTTGGGCTGGCGGTAGTGGCAGAGTTTCTTTTGCTTGGATTGGCTAAGCTTGTTCGATGACTTGTATGGCTTGAGTTTGCGGGAAGGTTTGCTGTGGAGTTTGGTTTTGCGGAATTGAGGGTTGGTGGAAAAATTATTGCGAAGGTTGTGGTTGTGGAAAATGAGTTTGTGGGTAGAATTGTGGCGAAGGTTGCCAAGCCGTCTGATGTGGTTGGATAAAAGGTTGGGTTTGAGGAAATGATTGGTGTTGCCAGTAAGTGTGTTGCACTGATTTGGGTTGCGTGGCTGTTATTTGGGTTACGTGTTGTTGATTCTGGATTCTTTGGAAGTTCTTCTGGGTTTCTGGGCATGCTTCTGTGCTATGACCCCTACCATTGTATATGCACTGAAAGTGTGGATCTCTGCTGTCATGGTTTTGGAGTTTTGAAGGTGTTCTACCTCGTCCTCTTCCTCTTCCGGAATGGCCTCCTCGCACGCTATTTTAATTGTGATAATCCTGAGTTTGAGCTGGGTTACTTGGTGCATTGCCTTGCACATTCATGATGGGTTGATGCCTCATCCAGTTATTTCCTTTCTGGGACTGTCTTTGCTGATATCTTTCTACCACTCTTCTTCTGTGATCTTCATCAGATTTGCAATACTTCTCCAATTCTTCAAACAGCTCGTCCATGGATTTAGGATCCAATCTATTGAAATGACCGGCTGTCTGCCCCGGAGTTAGACCGCTTATGAGAGCAGATATTGTTGCTTTATCATCAGCATCTCGAGTTTGAGATTTTAATTGCATGAACCTTCTTACAAATTCAGCTAGTGGTTCCTTGTCTCTCAGCTTGCACTGGTATAGATCTGTTGTTCTTGTGGTAGAATGATGAAAAGCTTGGAATACTTAAAGGAACTTGGCTTTTAGATCTAGCCAGCTGTAGATTGAGTGAGGTGGCAGAAGTGAGTACCAATTGAGCACCGGGCCTTCGCATGTGATGATGAAAGATTTTGCTAAGGCAACATCATCTCCTCCTGCCGAGGCTACCCCTGCTTCATAACTCATGAGGAATTGTCTGGAATTACCAAAGCCATTGAATTTTGGAAGTGAGACTGGCTTATATTTGGATGGCCAAGGAGCTGTTTGAAGACCCACGGATAGCGAAGAGTTTAGATCATTGAATTGAGCAATTCCATTGTTTGCTGGTTCAGGGATTTCTGTGAAGATGAGATTTTCTTTAATGGACTGATCCTTGTTTGCGGAGTTTGGATCTGGTGTGAATCTCCTGAAGGAATTATTCTCTGAGTCAGTCATTTCATCCAGCTCTTTTTGAAGCTACATTATCTCTTTTTCCGCTTGTTCTAGCTTCTGAAGTTTATCTGTTGCTTGCTTCTTTGCTTTGAGCTGTATGGCCAGCTTCTCTTTCTGCCTTTTCAAAGTTTGTACTTGTTTTAGAGCCACCTCTAGCTCTTTGTCTGGTGCTTCGTTCTCATTATGCTCGTTGCTGGCTTCCGGTGTTCCTTCTGGTTCCCTCCCTTTCTCATTTTTGTCATCTATGAATCTTGGGGTAGTTCTGGGTCTTGAGTGGTATTGGCCTTAGGGTGAAGGATGAGGCCTTGTTCTGTGCTTTCTTGGTTATCTTTGCTCTCGGGATCCTGTGCGGTGGGTTTCTTAACTTTCTTCGGTGGTGCCATCGTGGATTTCTGACGGCTAAGAACACGGTGGGTGCCAATGTTGGAAATTCCAAAATCTCCAGACAAAACGTGGAAGTAGACTGACAAAAGCCTCTGTTCTCTCTCTGAAAAAACTACCCTTTGTAAAGTTACATATACATGGAAATGTTGAGAGTACATAAGTCCGCGGTAATCACGAGAATCCTTTCTAATTTACAAATGTGCCATTGCGTATTCCAGTTTCTTTCTTCTTCCGTAGCCAAGCTTCTCACATCTCTTTGTATCTACCTGGATACGCTGTTGACTGAGTCAGCTTCGGTTCTTTGGAATCCCTTAGTGGTCTTCGGAAATCTTCACTTAGTGGCTTCGGTCAAGTCCTTCCCCTTTTGCGTTGTTCCTTTGCTCTTCCCTGATATCTTCGGTATAAAGAAGACTTCCCAGAATTCTCGGTCTCCTGAACATTACAAAATACAAGGGAAAGAAAGGAATCCTAGTTTTTCAAGAATTCCGAGGGTCAGCAATATGTTCACGTATAAAATAACATTTCGTCCAACCACTTTGTTCATCAAAAAACTTTCTCTAATCATAAGAAGTAATGTTTTTAGATTCGTTCACAGATCTGAAAAACTTTGGAACCTTCGGGGGTCCTAATTCTGCCGACGCGTGTCTTCTTAGAAGATTCCAAGGGAGACGATTTTTAGCTGATCCCCAACACCGTGATTTGCACGGGTTTTCACGAAGATTGTAGAGCTGCATCGGGCATCGTCGCTTTGAAAAAAACAGCCGCCACATCAGCAAAACTAGATTGGGTTATAGGAAAAAGGTGAATAGTGCACTGCTTTTGTAAACCGGAGGGGTTAATTAAACCAAAAATTGTGTAGGGGTTATCCAAACTTTCATCATAGTTGAGGCTTGGGTAGTGATATGAACTTTTTCCTTTTGAAAAAAACGGCAAGCGGGCGTGTTAGTGCTAATTAAGAGGGAAAAAACACATGTTAATTATAAAATTAGTTACATAGTTAGAGACTAATTCGTGAGACAAATCTATTAAATTTAATTTATGATTAGTATATATTTACTGTGGTATTACATTGTCAAATCATAGACTAATTAAACATTCGTTTGGTAAGTTACAAGTATTTGTAATTAATCTAGATTTAATAATACTAATTACTATCCAAACATCGGATGTGTCATATCTTAAAGTTTACTCTTAGTATACAAAAGTTTTTGAAACAGAGGGGCTGTGAGGCAAAAACATCGAACGTGTTTATTATAGGAGGACCATGCTGAACGCAAAGTGGTTTAACAGAAACTCGAGGGCTTTTGCATAAAACATCACAAGTTTGCTTACAAGGCCTTGTTTAGTTCGGTGAAAATTTTGCTTTTCAACGTTTGGAACTCCTGTAGCACACTGTAGCACGTTTCGTTTGTTTGTGGTAAATATTATCCTACCATAGCCTAACTAGGCTCAAAAGATTCATGTCACGAAGTACATCAAAACTGTGTAATTAATTATTTTTTTACCTATATTTAATACTCCGAACATATGTCTTTTGGCGTATTTAATGTGATATGATGGAGAGAGGGTGAAGAAAACGTTAGAAATTTTAGCAAACTAAACAAGGCCCAAACTGCCGAATTTGCACGATCGGACAGATTGCAATAGGGATGACGTGGGGCGCAGCAACCAAAAGTTTTATGCACGTTAAATTTCATGTCATATCAATAATTTCACTGATTAGATAAGATTATTTGATAGAAAATTTTCATCACGTGTGAGAGAAGTTTCATCCACATGACACTCCGTTCCGAGACAAGATTAAAAGTGTAGTACTATGAGAAGTAAAGTCAAACACAATTTTATTTAACAAGTGTAGTAGCTAGGGAGTCTAGCATGCCCCTGAACAAGGGTTTAATTGTTCTCGGTCGTGATCTTGTCGTCCTGGTGAGCCCCACCAAAGAATTGTTTCTTCACGAAAATGGCAATGCCAACGAAGATGGAACCACGCACCAACACTTTTCTACGCCTACAAACAAAGCATGCATAATCATTGTATACAGCAAGCATTTAACCATTATTAGCTAAAAATAGAAGTTGTGCATTTAATTTATATATCTCATGTAGCATATCATACTCCCTCTCCATCCCTGAAAACTTTGACTAATATATAAATATATAAAAGTACATATTATTATTTATGGTACAAACTAAAATTAATATAGTTAGATAGATATTCGAGTCTAGTTTTTAACAAATTTATTTAGAGATACAAATGTTGCACGTTTTTTTTTACAAATCCAGTCAAACTTATAGCACAGAAACCAACAGCGATATTCTTTTAGGGACGGAGGAAGTACAATAAGATGTGCTACATACACATACCTTTTACGCTTGATATCATCTAGTATCACTTCTTTCAGTCGCTGTGCCATGATTAGCTGCTCATCGAAGATGCGGTTTATCTGGTCGATTGTTGTTAGATCGACACGGTTTGCCATGGTCACCTGCTTCTCCGTTGGCATAACAACGTTATTGTGTCCCAAATTGTGCTGGAGCTGGACACACATTAAAACGGGTCGCCATTAGAATTTGGAATGTCACGTTGGATGAAACTGAAACACTAGCTACAAACATCGGCACCCCCTCGATCGTCACTAGATAGAAAAGGCGGAGAGCGAGGACGCACACAAACACGATGGCACGAAGGGGAGAGATCGATCGGTTACCTTGTTCACCTCGACCTTGTTGATGACGCGGTCGGAGCTGTACAGCCGGCGTGGGAGAATGTTTTCCACCGGCGGCGACGACCGGGGCTGCTTCTTCTCAAGGAGGGCGCGCGGTGACGAGCAAGGCCGTCGCCGGAGGGCTTTTTGTCCGGCAAACCGGAGCGCCGCCGCTGCAGACATGCTCGAAGCTAGGTTTTGGGCACGACGCGACGAGCCGACGACGATGACTTTAGCTTGGCCAGGCCCTAGTCGTTGACACGCAGAGGCTATTGCGATTCTTGGGAGAAGCAGAGAAGAAAGATATCGTGCATAAATAAGGACCGGGGCTTCCCCTGGCGCACCGTATTCAAACTCGGAGTCGCGACGTGGTCGGTATCGGATAACGTCGTATCCGAACGCGATCGATTTGCGCAGCGTTGAGACGGTACTTGGTCGTTCTTCCTGAAATCCATCACGCCGTGTAGAAACGTTCAGCCGCGCACAATAAATTGGCATGAGCAATTTAGAGCAACTCCAACAAATTATGTACCCTGGCTCGGTTCGGTAAAAATAGAAAAAAAATGCAATCTCGCCATCTTCCTCCGCTCGTCATTATGCTCACCATCCGAACCCTGTCGCTCGGCATTTTTGGCTACGGAAACCCCTGCTCGCCACCTCGCTAGCCGCGTCTCCTGCGCTCTCCCACCGCTCTCGCCCGCTGCGAGAGAGAGAGAGAGAGAGAGAGAGAGAGAGAGAGAGAGAGAGAGAGAGAGAGAGAGAGAGCAGGGTTGCGTTGGAGAGGAGCCGTACGGCTTCACTGGAGAAAGGCCGCGCAGGACGGGCCAACGACAGAGAGCGAAGAAGGAGCCCCGTCCTCACGATGCCGCCACCATTGCCGTCCGCCGGAGCAGAGGTGGAGAGGCCGCGACGAGGATGTGCCGGCTCAGTGGAGAGGCCTTGGTAGTGCGGAGATGCAAGCGTCCGGAGAGAAGGGGGCTGGGCCCGACAAGGCTGGAGGAGGAGGGCCACCATGGCCGGGAGAGGAGGTTCCAAGAGAGGTCGAGGAGGTGCTGCGAGAGGTGGGGGCAAGGGAGGAAGACGGGCCGCAGGAGCTGGAGGAGGACACCACCGACAGGAGCACCAACGAAGCCTCGTGCAGAAGGGGAAGGGGTAGCTGCAAGCACGAGGAGAAGGTAGAGTCGCACACAGGAGAGGGAGAGAGTGGCCGGAGGGAGGAGAGAGAAGAGGGAGAGGATCAGGTGGGAGGGAGGATATGATCGACGAGTGCGTCCCACATATCAGTGTGTGTGGAGGGGTAATTTAAATATGGATAGGTAAGAAATGTGAAGAGTCTCTTGGTTTACACTCCGACTATGATGTTTATTTTTTTAAAAAAAATCCAAACCCTCCAAAAAGTCTAAATTTGGCTAAGATTATATCTAGACTCTTAGAGTTGCTCTTACGGTTGTCTTTTTTTTCAACAGAGAGCGAGCTTTTCGCCGATTCAAATTTATAAATTAAAAAAAATTAAGATATTGACCAGCACAAGTGCAATAAAAGTTTGTGGTTTTATTTATCTATACGATACGTACCGGATATTCACCTATTTCACTAGTTAAAAGTAGGAGCTACCGCGAATGGGCTTGTAGTCCAATGGTAGGACGGTCCAGTGGGACGCTACCCACCAGGGTTCAAATCCTGGTGCTCGCACCTTTTCCTGGATTTATTCCGGGATTTTCCGGCGTTATGCATTAAGTGGTAAGCGACGTTCCCGTCGATGACGAGGCGCCAGTGGTGACTTCAGGAATCTCCAGATATGCCGGCGCTCAGTCCTTCGGAGGTGCTCATAGGCGTAGGGTTTGCGTACGTGTGTTCATAGGGGTGAGTATGCGTGCGTGTTGTGAGCGTCTGCGTTGTACTGTGTAATTCTCAAAAAAAAAGTAGGAGCTACCTATCTTCTAAAATTTAGATTGTTTAGTTTGTCCTAAGTTGAGTCTTAGCCTTGGTTAAATATATAGAATATACATTCCAAATTTATTGAAAATGCCATCTTGTATGGTGGGTTTATTAATTGAAGAAGCTGGTTTGATGTTTGTTGTAGGCGGTGCTATATAGAGTATGTTGCATATTTTTTCTATAGATTTGACATAAAGTTAGACAAATTAAACTAGGATCAAAACAAAATGACCTACATTAACTTTACAATAGTGGAATGCAAAATTAGCACATCACCACGTTCAAATTAGGATAATTTGTTGCATCACATATATTTGATTTTCCGATGTTATGTTGCGTTGAGGATTTGGTTGTTGTTGTTGCATCCAAGAAAAAATTAATATAATTGTTTGTTGTTGCAACATCTGTATTATAATAATTCTATATGTCTACTAGCAAAATGTACGTGCGGCACGCACATATCTAAAAATCACAATAAAAAAAACTATATTTTTAGTGTCGCACGTGTCTAAAAAAAGCAAGATTGCAACGACAGTGTGGGGGTGAAGGGAAATCAGCAGTTGCCTCTCGCAGCTGGGAAAAAAACGGTGTCAGAGAATCGCTGACCAACCTGATTGGAAGCAAAATGGGCGCCCCATCAACAACAGCGTCTTGGCTCGAAGTCGGGTGCTCGTAAAAAAATGCATGTGAGAAAGCTCCGTTCTTAATAGGAAACATGGTGCATATATGTATGGATTGTGATTAACGTACGGTAGCAAAGTGATTGACGGCAGTATGCATTTTTTTCTTTCACAGCCAGCATGCATTGACGCGTGATGAAAAAATGGAACGTAGTGATGCGTGATTAGTGTAAACTCATATTGCCACGTGATTCGTATAGATCATAGTCATCTGTATTGACACGTGATAATGCGACTGGTAATGCCGTAAACGCAGCTGCACCACCGGGGCCGCCGACCTCGATCGCTAAGCCTTTCCAAGAAAACACAACGTGAATTGAATACCAATTATTCTCCAAAATCCCTTCCAAAAAAAACACACCACGCTTTTTGCATTCTTTTCCAAAACACAACGTGATTTGTTTTCCAATTATTCCCCAAAATCCCTTAAAAACACAACGTGATTTGGCTTACCCAAAATCCCTTAAAAAAATACAACATGATTTGGCTTACCAATTATTCAAACGGTTGACGAAAGGGGTTAGACCCATCAAAAGAACTCTTTCTTTATAGTATATATAGATATAGATATAGATATAAATAGATAATTTATTTCTTTATTTTCTTCCATATCATTTTTCTTTCGCCACTGCGTACGTGTCCTTTTCCATGTGCACGGACCCCACATGCTATTACTCTCTCCGCCTCTTCCCAATCTCTTTCTTCGCGTTTTTCAAAGAAAAAATCTCTTTCTTCCTCAGCATGCCTTCTTCCTCTCGTCCCGAGATCCATTACGACAAGCTCACCGGCTGGCAAGCAGTCAGGGCCACAAAGCTCCGATCGAAGGAGTCCGGTGCGTAGAGCTCGACCTCGGCGAGCCCAGCCCTAAGCAGCGACGACTGGAGCTCCTAGGAGCGAGCACACCGGCTGGGAGCGGCGGCACGCGACCTCCCCGGGCAAGCTCCCCCGCCGAGCGAGGGTGAGCCCCTACGGCGACCTTCGCTGCCACTGGTCGCTACTGCCTCCTGGGAGTGAGCGGTGGCGACCACTGTAGGTCGGAGCGGGAGGGCATCCTCACCGGTGTTTTTTTGTCAAAGCTTTTTCTAGAATGTTTTCTCTTGTTTTTTTTCATCCGTGCGGGTGCCTGGTGGGTCGGACTTGGGTGTGTGGGCCCAGCGGTTACGGGGTGGGTATGCCGCTGGTGGGTGAGAAAAATAATTCTTTTTTGGCAGAAATGCTCCTCAAATTGCGATTTTTATGGTTGTTCTACCTTTTTGGTCATCATGCAACATGACGGGTGGGTCCGGTGTGAGGGATAAGGTGGGCCCGAATTGGGTGAGAATTCAATTGTCTTCGCTCCTTATAGTATACTCCCTCTGTCCCTAAAAGATTGTCGTCGTTGGTTTCCGTGCCACAAGTTTGATCGGATTTGTAGAAAATACGAGCAATATTTGTATTTCTAAATAAATTTGTTAAAAAACTAGATTCAAATATCTATCTAACTATATTAAATATGTACTATAAATATTAACATAGTTTTTTATATATCTAGTCAAAGTTGTTTCTTTAGAAGTGAAAACGACAATCTTTAAGGGACGGAGGGAGCAGACTATAGTTGTTTCTCTTAGTACGAAGTAGACCCGAGCAAAACAGGTTCGACTCTGACTCGAGTCTGATGGGCTAAGTTTGGCCCGATGCTCATTTAGGACCGGCTGTGGTACTGGTTTTTTTGACCCGAAAAATGAAGAGGCCAAGCCTGACTTGACTAATAAAATGAATTATATTTACACTAAAAAAGATAAGTTTTATTAATAATTTCATACATATTATTTTTCATATCACACCATCAAGTTTGTTGATTTGACAAGGTATTTGTGAGTAGAGAGAATTAAGAGTTTCATCATACTCCTATGTCAGAGGAATTTCACTCCCGTAAACTCCTCCGCCTGTGCACTGAGACTAAACTTATCTCACCGCATGTGTAGTTATCTTCCATGGAGGACTCAATTGACTCCCTAAATAAATCCTCTACTAAAAGTTTAACTTAAAGATTTCTACAACTTTAACCGAATCAAATCTATAGGAAAATATATTCTAGTAAATTGCACCTATACCATACAACGATTGGGTAGATGGGTGTAAGTTTGCACGATATTACATAGTTTAGGGTGTTATACATATATGATTTTGGGTGTGTTTAGTTCGTCATGTATTGAGTGTCATAGAGTAAACTCCGTGACGTTTTAACGTTACCGTCATAAATTAACACGATCCATGACTTTTTGAAACCGTCATAGAGTTGTCTCAAGCCCCTCAATACAACCCAAAACTCATATCTGTAACAAAAATGAACGTCATGGACGAGATTGTCACCTCACTCATATATGACTTACTCCCTCCGTCTCATAATAAGTGCAATCCTAACTTTTGAAAAAAATCCCACAAAGAATGCAATCCTAGAAAATAGATCTAATTACCTTCCAAATTAAGTGGTCAGATCTGATTTGCATGTTAAAACTTACTGCATTTGACAAACAAACAAGAGTATTAGAGTCTTTTCATTCCACCACTAATCTGTCCTAAAACAATAGAATTGCACTTATTATGGGACGGAGGGAGTAGAAGATGAGTTGGCTGCTGATATGGATGACGACGTGGCTGGTGATATAAACACCAGGATGACATGACAAATTACGTGTTGAATGATGTGGCAGGAACGTGGCAATAGTGGGCAGATGACATGGCAATGACATGATGTTGATGACATCACAAGGCTATTTACTGCATCAGTGGAGGACTTCCATGGATGACTTCAACCAAATCAAATCTATTGGAAAATATATTGGAGTAAATTGCACCTATACCATAGAACGATTGGGTAGATGGGTGTAAATTTTGCACGCTATTACGTAGTTTAGGGTATCTAATGTGGGAGTATCTCCTCATCAATCGTCTGATTTTTAGATTTTCTATCAGTCACCGCTAATGACCATTGGATTTACATCCAATCATCCACAACACACCTCTTATCTTATCTCTTTTTTCTTTCTCGTTGGCCTTTTTTCCCACGGGTGCTGCGACGAGGACCGCCGTCGCCACCTTCGGCCTGACTCCGGCAGCCCCTGCCGCCTCCGCCACCTCCGCCGCCACCCCACGCTAACCCCTTGGTCACAGATGCTCCCGCCGCCTCTGCCGCCCACCGTCGCGACGCGATAGGGTGTCGCCAGAGCTCCGCCGCCGCGGCCGCAGCCGCCGGCAGTGGAGATCCGGCGACACCCTACAACGCCGCGATGACATCCTTCTTCTCCTTCCCCACCCTCTCCCCCTCTCCACCGCCGGTACCTTCTCCAACTCCAGCGATCTCGGCCGCCACCCTCGTCGCCAATAACTCCGGCGAGCTCCCCCGCCACGGACCTGGCCCGACCGCCTCTACCAGTGCTAGGGTCCTAAGCCGCCCAGCCCCCATCACCACCGTCGGGCCTGCCTGCCTCCCACGGACGGCCCCCTCAATCAGTCAATCTATAACCGCCGGAGTTCAGAAGAAAGAGGGGAGGCTCGCCGACCGACGAGCTGCCGGTGAGCTTCCTATACAGCCGGGCAGCAAGGTAACCTTCCAAACCCTCCAAATCCTAACTCAAACTCTTGTCCCATTCAATTTCTAGTGCAATGTTAGGTGACTGATGGATAAGCAATATTTGAGTCACCTGATGGGGAGTAAATCTTATCTGATTTTATATTGTTGGAGGAACAAAATCGAACGAAGTTCATTTTCCTCGCGATTCCGTGCCAATAGAAATCTCGGCTGGCTCCGTGGGACCCACAAAAACCACACCGCCCCCGTCTCGCCCGATTGAGATCCTCTGCAGTCGACTGCAGAGGACACTCGCCACTGCGTGTGGGCCTTAGTGGTGCTACAGCGATGGTATAGTGGCATCCGGTCCCGCAGGCAGTGAGGAGGGTGCTCTGCAGTCGACTGCAGAGGAGCCGATTCCGTCTCGCCTGCCTCTCCCCACGAAATCGATCCCCTCCTCCCCTCTTCGACTCTTGTCCCCTTCGCCTCCCGAGATTTTTGCCATTTTGACCACCAAACCGGCGGGCTTCTCTAAAATGACCACGATACGTTGGGCTTCTCTAAAATGACCACGAATCCATTGCTCTGTCTGTTAAAATGACCACAACGACTGTTTTAGATTATTTGCTGTCTTTTACCAGTAATTTGCCACCTGAAAAGACAGTACTACCCCTCCTAAGCCTCCACACGCCTGGGAACTTCACCTGCGCTCCTAGGACCGGAAAAAAACTCCAACCACCCGAGAAAATTGCCCAGTGCTCCTGGGAGGCTGGGACCGTGGTAAAAATCACCCAGGCCCGAGAGCAGTCTGAAAAAAAATTTAAAAAAATCACCCAGCGCTCCAGGTGGGAGTTCCAGCAAGGGAAAAAAATTTAAAAAAAACACTCAACAACAAGTAATTCATCACTCAAAAGGTAGTTCTCACATTGATGTCTAACATTCAACATTCAACAGATAGTTCAACATTCAGCAAGTTCATACATTCAACCCCAACATTTGGTTCAAAATAAAACATTTCAAACAACATTCAACACTCAACACTTGATGGAACTGAAGCATTCTTGTTCTTCTTTGGAGCCAATTTTTGAGTAGGCCGCTGAGATGAACTTCCTTCTCCCGTCTCCACACCAAGTGGCCTAGTTGAAATTTTGAATATTGACAATTAAGAACAGACATGACACGGAAATTTGATTAAAAAAGGTTTGCTAACAAATGATAGCCTAGTATCAGGACAGTTTAATTTGCATGATATGGAACATAAAAAACAGGCTAGTATCAGTACAGTTTAATTTGCCATAGTTAAATATTGTGAACCAATTAAGGAATCTTGCAGCACTATATCTAGATCTAAATAGATCAATATGCAGAAACTAAACAGCAATGCTAGGTTGTTACCTAGCTGAAGAAGGTTGTGGAGGGAACCAATTTTTAGTAGTGTTCTTCCTCGGTTGTCGCTTCCTGCAAAGCAACAGTTCACAAAAATTGGTGAGCTAGGCACAAATCTTCAATGGACAAGAACATAGTAATCTGGGAGGATGCTAACATAGTAAATTGATAGAACATAGAAAATTAAAGCTACTAGCTTTGTATTAAAAATCACTTGCCTTTTCTTTGTTCCATTTAACTCACATTTGTAGCTACTAGCTCTATGTCCCAACAGGCCACAATTCCTGCAAGTGGTGGGGCCTTTAATCCGTTTCTTTGCTTTCTCGGTCTTCATTCCTTCATAATTAAACTTTTCTTTCTCGGTCTTGTTCTTACCACCACTACCACCTTCAAGAGCACCTTTGATTCTATTCTTCCTCTGCCGGCCAACACTTCTTCTACCAAGTGGTGCACCAATTTCTTGTTCTAGGTCAACTTTCTCCCATTGTGATCTGTCAGGAAGTGGTTCTATTAATCTCTTGTATGCATTCTTGAACCTTTCCACTGAGTAGTATTCATTCACAAAGTTCTCCATCTGCACATCTCTAGTGGGTTGTTGTGTTATAAGAGCCAAGGCATGTTGACATGGCTTACCAGTGTGTTGCCATTCCTCACATGAACACTCATGTAAATAAGCTTTCACAACATGTCTCACATTAGCACCTGTCATGTCAACTACTTGTGCAGCATAATGATCACCTTGTACAACATTCAAGTGAGCAATACCCCTAGTTTGTGCCCTCAAGATATGGAGGACAGCTGGTAGTATCTTACCTTGCATCCTTTGTGCAATCTTTCTCCTCTTGTGCCATAGGACCATTATCATCTCTCTCAACTGATCAGCAAGCTCATGTACAGGCAAGTCTTTGATACCTTTAATCCACTTGTTAAAAACCTCAGCTATGTTACTGGTGACATAGTCACACTTGATGGCTGGATTGAATGCACTTCTCATCCATTTGAGGGTGTGATATGTCTCCAAAAAGACCTTTGCATCATGATGAGTTTTCACTATAGCAATGTGATGGTCATGCACTTCTTTCCTATATGATCGGGCAGCTGGATACATATGTTCTTTGTTTGGATAAGGCCTTTTCTTGTAATTTTCCATAAGATGTTTAAAGCACTCTCTATGTTCAGCCATAGGGAAAACAAACTTAACAGCATTTGCTAAACCTTTGCAAGCATCACTAGCGATAGCAAGTAGTGGAAGATCTCCTATAGCCTTGTGCAATTGTGTCATGAACCACATCCAATTATCTTCAGTTTCAGACTCAATGAACCCATATGCAATAGGATACATCCAATTATGACCATCCACACTACATGCTGAAGCTAAGTGTCCATTCCATCTACCTGATAGTGCAGTAGAGTCTATGGCAAGATAAGGCCTACATCCCTCCAAAAAACCCTCAATGCAAGGAGCAAGTGCACAAAAGAATCTACGAAAGTAAGGTAGACCATCTTTTACCTCCACATCAATTTCAATGACACTGTCTGGCATCCTTTTCATTACCTCCGCTTTCCAATTGTAGAGTAGCCCAAAACTCTCTTCCCAGCTGCCATATAAGTCCTTAAAAGCCCTCTGCAAACCACGCCAAACTGTGTCATATCCAATGACACACTTATGATCGTCCTGAAGCTTGATTTGCCTGTCCCGTGGTCCCATATCAGATTTTTTCTTAAGGATGGTAATTGCCTTTGAAGCAACCCACTTCGCACTAGGAGTAGTTGTCTTCCTCCTCATGCTGGTTGTACAAGTGTGACCCTCATGCCATCCCGCCACCTGCATCAGAACAATCACTATCAGTAACTACAAGGAACATCATATTTGACAAATTACAATGACAAAGGAGACGCTAAAGAAAAAATATTACAATGATAGTTTGTCCACCCTTTGTTTCTGGTCGTCCATGCACATGCCAAGTACAATCATCAGAGCCCATACAATATCCATCATATCTGACTGTAGTGGTTTTTGCTACATGCAACTCAAATTCTTTGTTCATGGCATATTGCCTTACTGCAAGCCTAAACTTTTCCATTGAGGGAAACAAGGCACCTAGTTTGAACTCAGGATTATCTGAGTCATAGTCAATGACCCTCTCATCTGGTATGTTATCATCCACAGGAATGGCTGCACCATCATCATCAATATCTATATGTGGAATTGTAGGCGCAGCCATCCTACCCCTCCCTGCCATTTCATCATGATGATTGAAACCCAAAGCATTGTAAAATTGCTCATCACTAGCAACTTGCAATCTCCCTTCCTCATCAAGAGTTTCGATAACTTCTAAAGCATCCCAATCAATTACCTCAATAATTGGCCTGCACAACCAAAGTGAGCAGTAATTTGTCAAGAAGACAGTAAGTTGGTAGTATAGCCTATCAAGCAAATTGACTGACTAGACAGTGTTTAACATCAAACTCAGGTAGTACAGTTACTATACTACTATGCAAAATTGAAAATGGGAGGTTGGTGCTTACAGAAGAGCACAGATGGGAGGCTGCTCGGCCTCCTCAGTGGCGCCTGGCAGTAGGGGCGGTGGCGGCCCAAGCAGCAGGGGCGGCAGCGGGCATGGTGGCACGTGAGAGCGGGCAGGGGCACAGCCGCCGGCGCCCTCCTCCTCTGCGGCCTCCTCCATCGCGGGCAGGGGCGCGGCCGCCGTGGGACCTGGCGGCGCGGGCGGGGGCGCGGCCACCGCGGGCAGGGGCGCCGCGGGCGGGGGCGCGGCCGCCGCGGGCTAGAGATCTTCAAATCTTCAACCACATTATCACTAATCTTTTTGTGCAAAGAGGATGAAAGGGCGTCAGTAAAAAAAAAGAAACAAGTATGGCGACAAAGGATCACCTTGGCGAAGACCGCGGGTTGGTTGGAAGAGCGCTCTAGAAGAACCCCAAAGAAGGTTCACCTCCAGAAGAAGAGGGTTTCAACAATGAAAATATGGAGTGAGCAAGTGTCCTCGCTGACACAACAGCTCCAAGTTCACCAAAGAAGCGGCTAGCCGAAGAAAGAGAGCCGACACTATCAGACAACCACTGAAACAGCTGACTGATTGTAACATCCCAATTTTTAGGACATTTAAAAATATGGGCTTATTAAAATTTTTCTCTAATTATAACCATTATTCTTATTTCCTTTTAAAATATCCCAAATAATCTCACCAATCTGTTTGCATTAACCCACATATGTGTTGCATCTTGTTTGCTTCTCTAGGAAACCCCCCTTTCTCTCTTAAGGACCTTCTAGTTTTGAAATCCTATTCAAATTTGAACTCCAATTCAAATTTGAATACAAACCTCCATTCGAAAACCCCTAGTACTAATTACCAAAGCTACTATTCCTAACCGGGCTGCCGTCCTCATTTTTGGCTCGTCAACCCTTTCAGCCTAGCCCACCGGCCACCTAACACGCACGCAACGCACACACGTGCACCGGCCCAACTCGGCCCAGCTGGCCCGCGTACCCTCTCCTTCACCCACCTCGCATCACCCCTAATGGCAACTCCAACCCATCTCTTAAATTTGGACCCCTACTTCTCCATATGAGGATCTCTCATCTACATTTGAGGGTTCTATTTCCTTTCAACTCCAACCCATCTCTCATATACTTTCCTACTTCTAATCAATTCTCTTTTTTATTCAATTCTTGCATGTAGACCCCACCTGTCAGCAACTACCCCTTCCCCTTATCTCCCCGCCGGCCCACCCTGCCTCTTCCCACCCACTCGATCCCCACTTCGACTCCCCACCAGCCACCGCTCTCACGCGCCCGCCTCTGTTTCTCCTCTCTTCCTTCCTCTATTCTCTCTTCTTTCCTCTTCCAAGGGCGCAGGGGCGGAGCGCCGCCGGACCCCCATGGGCGTGGCCTCCGGGGGCGCGGCCTCTAGGGCAGGACGCCGCCGGCCCCCACAACCGCGAGACGGGAGCCGCCGACCCGTCCCCGGCGGGCGCAGCCTCCGAGGCGGGGCGCTGCCGGCCTCCGCGGGCATGACCTTCGGAGCCGGGCGCGGCTGCGGCAGGCGCAACATCCGGGGTGGGGCGGGGCATCAAGGAGGTCGCTGCCCGGCCTCCATCGATGTCGATCTACAAGTTACACCATCCCTTTCTCTCCCCTTGACAGCATCACCTCTCCCCGATGGCGGAGTGAAACTTCCGTGGAGGCGCGGGAGCACGGTGGTTGGCACTGTTACGGGATGAGAGATTGGGTGAGGACCTCCCACAAGTGAGAGTTGAGAGGGGGAAAGTGAGAGCCCCTCATCGCTCGGGGGCCGGTTGAGAGTCCGGTTGGAGCAAGATTTTTGTGTTTGGACTCTTATAGATGAGGTAGGGGTCCAAGTGAGGGTTCGGCTGGAGTTGCCCTAACCTCTCACTGCCCACGTCCGCGCACACTGTCGTCGCATGCAAGCCGCGCAGCCTCGCCCCTCTAGCCATCTCGTGACCGCAGTAGCGCGAGCCACGCCACCGCCTGCACCACCGCAACCCTCCACGACCGCTTGTTTGCCTTCTCCGGCCCGAGACCCTGTCGTTCTGACCACGCCGCGCACGTAGCCGGAGCGCGCCCACCGGCGAGCCGCACTCGACCTGCTCCTGCTTAGCTCCTCCCGCCCTACCGAGACGAGCATCGAATCCGCCTGCACCACACGAATAGTTAGAGCCACTAAACCCACACCGAGACCCCCCTCGTTGGCCTTGACCATAGCTTCATCGTCGTGACGTCACCGCCGCCATTTTCATCATCTTCGCCGCACCCCGAGCCCTAACTACTCCTGGTTCCACCTCCCCTAAGTCGACCAAGCCACGTGCCCACACCGCCCCTAGCCGTTGCCATTGCCGCGAGCTTTTAATGCGCCCACCGCGATCTCATCCTTCCGCCGACCGCCGTGCTCATCCCTGGCGCCCTTCCTTCGTGGCCAAGCAACCCCGCCACCTCGCCGAGTAACGTGTCGCCATCCGTCGCACCCGCCCGAACTATAAATCGAGACCAAGCCCTCGGTAGAACACCGCACCACCACTACTCCCTCTCGCTGGCATTAGGACCCCGTCGCACCTCCCTCACCCGCTGTTGCCTCCCTTTCTCTCAGGGACAGGACGGGTCGAAGCCAGGGAGTTTAGCGCGGCGGTAGCCACCCCTCCCTAGCGAAGCTCTGGCCCCAAGAGCTTGAGCTCCGCCGTAGAGTCTTAGGTGTGCCGCCGCTGTAAATTCTGATGATGTTGCGCTCCGCCACCATGGGCTCAGCTCCGCTCATCGCTTCGCCGTCTAGGAACCCCTGGTGAGCCCCGTTATGACGCCCAAATCCACCGGCCGCCCCTGTTTCTTCCCCGCGCCGCTGACCGGAATTTTCGATGAACTTGCACCTCGCCACTGTCCTAGAAGTCGTGTCGCCCGTAGAGACCACCTAGGTGCTACCGTTGTGCTGCCCGCATATCCAGTCGCCGCTCGCACGCGCCGCATCCCCCGCCTCTGGGTAGCCCTGTGCCGCCAGCTTTCGGGCGAACCGCCACCGCTGCTCCGGCCAGCCCAAGCACCACCCGGCCACACTGCTGCCTTCCATACACCCTCACGAACACACTCATGCACATGTTTTAGCCCCAAAACCTGCCTAGGCCCCAACCCCCCTTCTGACTGCGCCGCCTGTCCGCTCCGGCGAAGTTGCGTCGCGCAGCCGCTAGTTCCTTGTCGCCCTCACCTAGACAAACTGCTTCGTTGTGCCGCCCTGAACCTGTAGAGCCTATCTCCATCGTGATTAGAGCCCAATAAAGGCCGGTAGCGAGGACTCCGACGAGGTCCTCTACCCTGCCGTCGCGGCTTGCCTCCTGATCTTGGGCGGCACCGCCATCCCCCGTCAGCCTCGTCGCTGTGGGGACCCACCTTCGGGGTTCCCGTTAAGCACCTGTGTTAGTCCCTAGATCGCGTAGGCTAACACAGTTCTTATCAAAGTTAAGTATAGAGTCAATAAATAGCGTATACTCAAAGAAAATACCTCAACGCAGCGAAGGGAAGCGCATGTGGCCATCCACTAACTAGATGGTTTTCAACACCTGGAACCCACATAGTCTACCTGTAAAAAGTATAATAGAGGCAAGGCTGAGTACACATCAACGTACTCAGCAAATCCCAGCGTATAAGAAATTAATCCTATAGACTACATGCAATGTTCCAAGGAAAAGAAAGCAGGTCTTGATTAATATAAATAAACTAATGCAAGTGAAGTATATTTCAGAGAAATAATAAGTAAAGCAAGTATATTATATGTAGGTTGGTCCTGGAGGGGGAACACGTAGCCTCCCCTACCAGTTCCCAAGTTTTATTAAACTCAGCAACCACTAGGGTCCCGCCGAGCCGGCATCTGCCGTATCCCTTTCTAAGGGCCACTGCCCTGTCTCACCACCAAATCTAACCCTACAAAGTATGTGTGCTAATCAACGGGAGCTTTGACCAAAAGGGCTCATAACCAAGAGCCACGACTATTCGAATAGATTATACTCTGCACAGAGGTGTACGCTTTACCCGCACGGTCGGTCAGCCCATACCTTGCGCTAAGGCGGTACTGACCTACGAAACCCGTACCCACCGACGTCCATTCATGGATTACATTATCACCCAATCCTGGACAACATTCCCTAGCTCCATCCACATCTACACTAGGGCCTAAGTAGGGCTCATTCCACTACCACCCGCCTCGTGGGTCCATGTTCCGGGACAAAATCATATGCATAAAAATGTGGTACAAGTACCACCGCGTCATCCAGATGCCATAATATTCCCGACGACCCGTACTGGCCAGACATGGGACTATGCAAAGGTCCTGCTCCAGCACATCCGTTGCCCACCACGACCCCTTGGGATGGTTTACTAGATTCAGTAGTGGGGTGTGGATCAAGTCCTCACATAAATATGCATTCCCGAAGGCTATGCCTTTTTGGCCTGTGCGACCGTACCAAATCCCTGGAAAGACTTTCCCACGAACCGATCCTTATACGACCGGAGTAAGCATGAACATGATCCTCCACTGAGGCTGCCCCCATACTCCCATGTCTGTCCTTAGGGAGTCTAACTCACTTTAGTGGGTTCATTTTATTATCTACTATCTGTTTCTATCTCTCCCTATTTCCATATCTCCTTTTCATGAATAAATTGTAAAAAAGTAAATCTAGGTTGATGCTCGGTCATCAACTTCGTTGAGATCGGGATCAACCCTTCCTTACAGCAATGCAAGTCAAATTATTATCTTAGCACATTTTATTATAAAATAGTGGCGGAAGTATGATCAAGGAGGGGGGCTGGAACTTGCCTCATATACTTGCTTTCCTAGTTGACCAAGTCTTGCCTTCTGGATCCTCGGGGACTCGGTCGGCTAGTTTGACTTACGAACGTCCTGAGCTCTGACTTAATGTTCCTCTCGATCCTTGGCTTTGGGAGAGAGCTCAGGCATCTACTGAGTATAATAACACATAAAATAACAATCAATAAAGCAATTCATCAATCAATGAAATTAAATGACATCAAACAAAGGAACGTTCCTATTGCTCTACGATATCCACAGTTGAATATCGTAAAGGCTAGGTTGATGTGGGGTCTAAGGTTGGGCGGCATAACAGCTACGGGGGGTTGAGACCTAGGGTTTCCTCGGGCAGCGTGACGACAGATTCCTAGTATCCGGGAGAGGCCTATGGTCTTGTGCAAAGGACGTGTGTGTGTGGAGAGGCTCGAGGTAAAGCTCATGTAGCTCTATGGTACTTCGAGGAACATTCCTAGGGTTCTTGGGATCGAGGTAGATGAAAGGCGTATTTTCCATATACGCTTTCACCGGGTTTTCTATTAAGCCGGGAAATGGAAAAATAGAACAAGGGTCCTAGAGAGCTTACTATGGAAACTAATGGCATCACTAGGCTTAGAATATCTCCTAGTATTTTTGGGAATTTTCCTAGGATTTTAGAAGCTAAGATGGTTGAAGTGCGGAATTTCGGGTACACTTCTACAGGGTTTTCTATTTACGCGGGGAGGGGCTAAAATAAAAAGGGCTTTAGGAAGGTCAACTATAGAAACAAATGATACCTTTAGGAATTTTCCTAATATTTTTAGGAATTTTCTTGGAATTTTTGGAGTTGGCTAAGTGCCCTAACAAGAAATGTGTGTGCACTATTCGTGTGGATTTAGCAGAAACCCTTGGGCTGACGCAGGCGGGTGTGGGCTACGGTCACTGTGCTGTGGACCGGTGGACAGAGGGCCGTGGACCGGTGCGGGGCTGTGCCTATGGCTCACGTGAACCGAGTGCATGCGAGGTGGGGAGGGAAGAGTGGATGGCGGGGCTGATGCCGTTCCACCCGGGCCCGCGTGTCGGTGACGGGGGTGTGACGGCGCGCGACAGCGTCGAGCGCCGCCGCCCAAGATCAGGGCTGCGCGTGGCGGCAGAGCAGGAGAGCTCGCCGGAGTTGGCGATTCCGGCGGATGCAGCTCGCTGGCTGGAGTTCAAGCTCGCCGTGGGGGCACTACTAGCCACAACAGAGCTAGGGAGGGTGCATGAGCTCGACAGGGGTGTCTTGCGGCAGCGTACGGGCTCGCTGGAGTGGTGGTGCAGCACGGCCGCGGATGGAAAGGAGCCTAGGGGCGGTGTTGTGCCTAGTTAAGGATGTGTACATGCTCGTGGGGGCTCGATGAACACGACAGCGCACTCGGGCAGCATGCCGGCTCGCCAGAGGGACGCCGGTGGCGAGCACATGCCCGGCGGCGGAGCAGCGGTGGCGGGTGGTCACCTACAGCGCTACGGCTAAGGGATTCGGGGGAATTTTGGCAGCATAACAGTGCATACTAGCTAGAAGTGGTGGCGGAACAGCGCCGGGGGTCTCGGACGTGGCGGAGCAACGCAGCGGCGATGGGATTCAGCGGTGGCGGACCTATGGTCGACGAGGAGCTAGGTGAGCTTGCCACGCATTCATGCAGAGCCTCGCTAGGACAGGGGCGGTGGCTATGCCGTGCAGAGCCCCTCGACTTCGACCTAGGCCAGCCCTAGCGAGCGGCAGCGCTCAAGCGGAGGGGTGCTCTAGCTGGGTCCTAATCCGGCAAGGGAGAGGCTGTGGGAGGTGCGGAGGTGAGATGTGGAGGTGGCTGTGGTGCTCGGGGTGCTATTTATAGGGCGGAGGGGGCATGGGAGGGCTTGGCTTCGCCGGGATAAGGTGGCGGGCCCCGAGCTCCCAGGGCGACATGCGGCGTCGGCGTGCGAGTGGATGGAGCCGAGGATGGGAGGAAGGGAAGGGGATAAGCGCAGGGCAACACTTCTTGGTGCAGGCGATTGCGGTGCTCGTGCTGGGTGACGAGGAGGTGCTGTACGGAGGGAGATCGTGACGGGGTGCCATTGCAGCGGCGTGCGGCTGCAGCGCTCGGCTCCAAGCGTGGCTCAGCTGCTGCGGCGTCGTCGCAGGCAGATAAAATGCAGGCGCAGGCGGGGAAGGTGGATGTGTGTCAGGTGGTCCTGGGGCGTGCGCAGTCAAGGAGAGGGGAGGGATGTGGAGGTGAGGCCGAGCGGGTGTGTCAGCGGTGGCGCTCCGGTCGCGATGTCAACGTTTGCGGCGCGGGGGAAGATGTGTGTCAGCCTTTGACTTTGGGCGCGGAGGAGGAGCGACGGTTGAACGGGCAGGTGCGGGCGTGCATACGGAGGAGTGGAGCAGGTGGAGGCGGCGGATTGCGGCGCGGCGTCGGCTGACGCGGGCAGGGGAAGCCTATGACGAGAGGTAGGGGACGACCCCGTGGTGGGCTGGGCCGAGTTGGGCTGGAGCAGGCCGTGTGTGATGGTGGGCTGGGTTGGCGTGATGGGAGAAGGAGGAGCAGGCTGATGCAAAAGGAGAAGTCTAGGGTGGTCCGGTGGACTTTAGATTTTGGAAAGGTTTTCTATGGTTTTAAAGATGAATTTGAATTGAACTTCAAATTCAAATTTCAACCCAAATCCTTAGGAGTTTAATCTAGAGTTTGAAAGTTCAAATTTGAAATAGAATTTCAAATTTATTTTCAAACCACAAATCCTTAGGGCTTAAACTAGGGCTTTAAAGAGTAAATTTGGAAATAAAATCCCAAATTCCTTTTCTACCCAAAATCCTTAGGAAAAAGAGAAGGTTTGACTATGGTTTGAAAAGTGAATTTGAAAGGTGTTTTCAAATTCGAATTCAAACGAAAATCCTTAGGGGTTCAACTAGGGTTTTATTGTGAATTTGAAATGGAATTTGAAATTTGTTTTTAACCCAAAGTCCTCATAGATTTCTAGGGTTTTTGGAAAATAAATTTGAAATAGAATTTTTAGATTTATTTTCATCCCAAAATACTTAGGAAAAGAAAAGGGATTTTTGCTATAGTTGGAATGAAGAATTTGAAATGTGATTTCAAATTCAAGTTTCAAACAAAATTTCCTTAAAGGACCACTCAGTAAACAAATGCATCACAAATGTCGGTTTAAATGCAAAAATTATTTATGAAAATTTTGGAATATCTAGAGAAAAGAAAATTAAGCTTATAATTAGTGAATTTTTTTAATAAGTTTGTGTTTTTAAAATGCCTTAAAAGAGCGGGATGTGACAGTTACATGTGGGCCCGACGCTTAACGCTGTAGCCGCTGCTGTCGTCTCCACCTTCCCCAATTGAGTAGACCCGGTGCAGACTCGGTGCACGTAAACCACCCGCATAGCCGTGCCCCGGTCCACTGGTCCACAACACAGTGACTGCAGCCCCACACGTCTGCGTTAGCCCCACGGGTTTTGCTAGATCCACACCGTCAGTGCACACCAAATTCTAGTTAGAGCACTTAGCCACTTCCAAAAATCCCAAGAAAACTCCTTAAAATATTAGGAATTATTATAAACCTTTCTATACCATTAGTTTCCATAGTTGACCTTGTTAGAGCCCTTTTCCATTTTTGCCCATCCTCGGGTAAATAGAAAACCCTGTAGAAATGTACCCGGGTTTCCGCGTGTCGCTCGTCGTAATTCCGAAAACCCTAGGAAAATTCTTAGATGCACCTAAGGACCATCTAGACTTGTATCCGAGCTCATTAGCATCTTTACATTTGGTATGAGCCTTAAGGAATTATCTAGATCATTGACCTTTCTCGAAACCCCGCCCTTATGCCGCCCGACCATAAACCCCAGTTGTTCCTGCCACCTTAGCCGTCGTAATGCCCGATTCTAAGCCCTGCCTTATCGCCTGTCCATCGACCCATTCTTTAGACATTTTTTGGTGAATTGTTTTATTGATTGTTATTTTATTGCTTTACACTTATAAAGACGGTAGACAACCAGGATTCTGCCTGAAGCTGAGGATCCAGAAGGGTGTGAAGCCTAGGCCCTGGTCGTCTAGGAATCGTTAAGGATCTACAATGAAGACAAGTCCTAGCACCACCCCCTTGTTCATACTTTTTCCACTGCTTTCATAACTAAGATAAAAATATGCTAAGATAATAACTTGACTTGCATTTTCTTCAAGGGCCTGATGATCTCAATCTCGACTATGTCGATGATCGAGCATCATCCTTAGTTTTATTATTCACAATTATTCAGGAGAGGAACTGGTGATAGCAAGAGGTAGAGATAGAGAGAGTAATAAAATGAACGTGCTAAAGTGATAGACCCCGTAAGTACAGACTTGGGAGTATGGGGGCAGCCTCGATGGAGGATCATGTCCATGCTTACTCCTGTCGTATAAGGTTCGGTTAGCGAGAAAGTCTTTCTAGTGATTAATACGACCATACATAGCTAAAAAGGTACTGTCTGTCGTGAGTACCTACTTATGCGAGACCTTGAATCAAATCCCACCACTGAACCTAGTAAACCATCCCAAGGGGCCATGGTGGGCAACAGATATGCTGGAGCAGGACCTTCGTAGAGTCCTAGGTCCGGCCGGTATGGGTCATTATTGAGATGGCTTTGAGAGTGGCACGGTGGCATTGTATGTCACATTTTTATTTGATGCATCATCCCGGGAGAGAAACCCATGCGTGGGTAATGACCACTACTTAGGCCCTAGTGTAGATGTGGATCGAATTAGGGAATGTTTTCTAGGACCGGATGATAATGTAGTCTATGAATAGATGTTGGTGGGTATGGTTCTCGCGGCCAGTACTGCCAATAGCTATGGTATGGGCTGGTTGGACGTATGGGTATAGTGTACGCCTCTACAAGAGTATAATCTATTCGAATAGTCATGGTTCTCGGTAAAGAACACTCTTGGTTAAAGCTCCTGTCGATTAGCATACCTACTTGTGAGGATTGTGGGATAGGGATGTGGCCCTTACAAAGAGTGATGAGGCAGAATGCCGGCTCAGAGAAAATTGGTGGTCTTTGAGTTTATTAAAACTTTGGAACTAGTAGGGAGGCTTTGTGTTCCCCCTTCAGGGCCAAACTACAAATTTATACCTGCTTTACTTCCAGTGTTTCCAGTACTACCTTACTTGCATTTAGTTTACCTTTATGATAATCAGACTTGCCTCCTTTCCTTGAAACCACATATAGTATAGCTTATAATTTATAAGCTAGGAATTGCTGAGTACGTTGATGTGTACTCAGCCTTGCCTTCATTATACTTTTACAGATAGACTTCGCGGGTTCTAGGTGTTGTAGAGCATCTAGTTAGTGGATGGGCACCTGCGCTTCCCTTTGCTGCGTTTGAGGTATTTCCTTGGTTATACACACTTAATTGCTTCATATACTTAACTCTGACAAGAACTGTGCTAACCTACCCGATGTAGGGATTAGCACAGGTGCTTAGCGGGAATCCTGAAAGGGGGTCCCCACACTGATGTACATCTCCTTAACATCATGAGGAGCAGGTGTGGCGCCGAAGTCAACAAGAAGGTCATGAACTTTATGGCAAACTGGACCAACATGACGAGACACTTCATCACAATAAGTTTCATGTTCTTCAACAAGCTTAGAGTGTGTATCTTGAAGCTTGGTCAGTTCAGCACATTTCTCATCATACAACTTTTCTAGATCCTCCGCCTTCTTCTTCTCTTGCTCCACAGAAGATGCCATAGCACGAAGTCCAGCTAGTTCAGTTTCCATTTCATTGTTCTTTTGCGGAACTTTAACTTTCTCGGAAGACAGGGCCAAAGATTTCTTTTTCTCTTCTTCAAGCGAGCCAGTAAGCTTAGTTTTTCCTCCTGAAGAGATTTCAGAATTTCTATCTCCTTAGCGAGTGTTAGTGATAGTCTTCTTTGATAGCTCCTTCGAGTGAAGATCAGCTTGGCAACGACATTGAGCAACCCGACAAGCAATAAAGGACTTCAAGCTTAAGTCTTGGGTATGATTCAGAATGTCCTCAGTACTTTCCTTACCAAGGTCATCCTCCATGATAGGAAAACCAAAAGTTTCACCAGCTTCTTTAAGCAAGATGCGTTAGCGATCCTCGTTGGAGAATTGAAGAATTTGGCGCTTGTAGTCACCAAACAGGCGGGTGTTAGGAGACATCCCGAGATGACGTGCAATGTTAGAAGGAGACTCAACGCTGACATGAAAAGCAGATCTAGGATCTTCACTGTCAGATTCCATGGCAGAGCTATCAATATCTTCGGTCTGAGGAGACACAATGCAAAGACCGCGCGGCGGCAGCCTGGCTGCTCCCAGCGACATTGGTGACAACAGGTAAAACAACATCAGCAGGAGGATCTTCGATAGGCACAGGCTCCTTATCCTTAGACCTTTTCCGTCGAAGAGCCTCGTCATCATCGCTCTCTGGCTCACGATCACTATAGTCAACATCAAATGGATGAGCAAGAGTGCCAGCAAGCATAAGACGTAACGTCAATTATTTCCTCACCATGAGCTTGTGAGGGCAGGCTTCCACTATTGCCTGACATAAGCGCATCATCTAAAAAGTTGCGCTCAGTTTCTTGGTCAGCAGTCTTAGCCCCATCAAAATCTTCAGGGCTAGATGAAACAGCTTCTACGGAGGTGGCATCAGTAGCTCTTCGGCGCTTAGAAGTGTTGGCATCATCACCACGACCGTGACGCCATTTAACAATCTTCTGGCGAGAGGCTGGTGCGGCAGCCTCAACTCCACCCCGATCACCTTTTTTAGCTGCACACCTAGCTGCAGCTTCGTGGCGACCGGAGGTAATTAGATGACCGCTGGTGTGAATTTAGATAAAGGCGAAGAGACGATTGTCTCGAACGCCACCAAGACGCTCGAGGATGTCAGCGTCTTCTTTAGTAGAATAGGGCCTGAGTATAGCATTAGCCCTTTCTTCGATTTCACGAACATTAATATCTACAAATAAAGAAGAGTATTAGAGGAGACAACACAGGACAAACAAATACAAAATTGCACGAAAAGAAGGCTTAACTCACCTGTAGCTTTGAGCCTATAGTTCTGAGCGAAGTCAGGAACCTTGATGGGGATGCGAAATCTTTCTAGACAGACACGACCCAACCGGCGCGGACAGGAAAAATCTTCGCTCTGCAGAACTCAACAAGGTCGCGAGTACCATAGGTCTTCGCGAGCTCGCCAAAAGCAACAAGGAATAGGCGGTCGGTGTCTCCATCTTCGTATCCAGTGCCAATGCCCTTAGGCAGCTTGCCGATATCCTTGCAAACAAGAGGCATTTCATTGGCCTCAACAGTAATATAAAACCAGTAGGTGTTCCAGTTATCTCCCCACTTATTCTTGTAGCAAATGACAAGGACTTCCACATCAGTATGATACTTGAAATTGAGGGAAGCAAACTGAGCTTCTTCGCGAACAATCTTATCCTCAACAAGATGTTCAATCTTCAGCGGTTGATGATGAACTATATGGGCGCGCACAAAGTTCGCAACAACAGGGGGCTACACCCATTGTCAGCCCACGTGTACAAGCTAAGACGAAGAATGGCATTTGGGGTGAGTTGATGAAGGTAAATACTAAAATTAGGCTTAGGAACAGTGTCCAGTGGGAACCGAAGACTGGCGGTGAAGAGGCCGCAGAAAACGACAACTTCGTTATCATTAGGCTTAGGAACGACCTCATCACCAGGAGCCCGACATTTCCCTTTCTAAAAGTAACCTAGGCCCTCATACACCTCAATGAGTTGATTAGACACTTTACTACGACCAAACACACTGGTCGCTAGAAGCTTATCAGCTTTGGGAGCCATGGAAAGAGAACTAGCGAAGATCACAAGAAAGAAACAATCTGCAAGGAAACGAAGAAGGAAAAAGGAGAAGGTGAAAACTTTTTACTGAGCGTAGGATGAGATCTCGCGAAGACAAGTAGTGGCGGTGATAAAAAATGACCAGGGGGTTTATATAGAGGGGAAGAGGGCGAAAATCTCGGAGAACGTTAGATCGTGGCCAGATACTGTCACATAAGAAAAAAAATATTTCGGGGAGAGGAGCCGAAGTGGGGAGGCGCTTCGGGGCGAAACATTTGCCCCTTCTTCTCTTCAAGGTTTGCTAGTTCGGTTCGTCTGAGGCAAACCAGCACTAGCAAGGGGCTAATGTTGGGGGGGAAATATTTCACTACTAACCCCTCCCTTCATTTCGACTCACCGAAGAGGAGGGGAGAACAACTTGCTTCTATGTTTTGTGACTGGCAGGGACAAGAAAATGAGTCCTACAAAGACGACAGACGAAGATGCTCGGATCTTCGTCCGAAGAGGGAAACTGATCGTCAACACTCAAGGCGCGAGGTCTTCGGGAGGAACGCCCGAAGAAGTGAAGGGCGAAGGTGAGATGAAAAGATGAAGACTCCATCGAAGAAGTCTTTGGGAGATGTTCTGAAGAAGGAATGATTAAAGGTGAAGTGAGAAGAAAGGAGGCTTCAGCCGGAGCAAACGGCTAAGGGGGAGCAACGTTACCAAAGATCTGGAGAGTCGAGATGGCGATCTACGTGCACACACACGTTGGATGATGACTTGTAAAGTGTCGTGTTGTAAAGTTACAGTGAATGTACCAAAATACCCCAAAGATGCTTCGCATAAGTAGAAAAAGCAGGGACAAGCGTTGTAAAGTGAGAATATTATGGCCCTATAAAAGGCGGCTGTTGGGAAATGAAACGGGGGATTGGACAAAGGGCGAGCTTACTTGGGCTCGATCGAAGTCTGTTGAGAGTTTACTTTGTGTTCTTCTTTTCCTGTGCCTATACTTTCTCAGCTATTTGGCCCCAACTTCGGGGAAGGTGTTCAACCCAACAAGTTCCTTTGCGACACCAACAATCCTATTCGACAAAATACCAGAAAGGTATGTTGCATCACTCGTGTGCAAGTTTAGTTGACCAAATGCCAACTGATGGACTAGATTCTGTAACTTTGCAGTGAGTGCGCTAGATTAGTTCATAATGACAATGTGTATGGGCTAATGACAGAGCGGCCTCTTGTTGCAGCCATGTCAATCTGTTCTTGCATATCATTTACCATTTTAGAATTTTTCTAATGCTATCTATTTTTGTCTGAATTGTCTAGCTATCTATTTTTTCTAAAGAAATTGCTTCTCTGTTATTTTTTTGAAAGAAAAATGTAGGGGAGTACCCCACAACACAAATGGTGTCACACCCACGATTTGAACCCTGGGTGGGAGCCCCGTAGCCAGTGGTCTTTACCACTCCAACTGTGAGTCTCTTGACATTGCTTCTCTGTTATTGATGCAGGATACGATGCTTCAACACATTGAAAGTCTTGCAAGATGGAGGTTTGAGCTGCAGTAGATGCTGATGTGTTCTTGCAATGTTTTTTTTTGTGCAAATACATAAAGTTACATTACTGATTTGTTGTATTTGATTGCCATCGAATTCTAATTGAAAAACTGTACAAAATTACGAAGATGTCGTTATGGGTTTTTTTCGCTAATTTTATGATGCAATTATAATTCTGAAATGGGTCTTGTGGGCTGGAATAGTAATCTAAACCGGGTTCTGGCCACGTCATTGTCCACGTAGGCTGTCACGTCATCGTTGTCCATGCAGGCTGTCACATCATCGTTGTCCATGTAGGCTGCCATGTCATTGTTGTCCATGTAGGCAACCACATCATTGTTCACGTAGGTAGCCACGTCATCGTCCACGTTGGCAGCCACATCATCATCCATGTCAGCAGTCATCCGTGATAGTTATTTTCGGGCTGTTCTGCGACGGTAAAAGATCGTCACAGATCGCTTCAATCTGCGACGTTTTGGAAGAAACGTCAACCGATTTAATCAATGACGTCAATTCCACCACGAAAATTTAAATCGTCACGGACACTGATTTGCGACGGATTTTCAACGATCCGCGACAGAATGATTCCGTCACAGAATAAATAATTTCTTGTAGTGTGGTATGGACATCGTCTTTGGCAATATATGATGTGTTCATATTATATGGTGCGCATGGTGGTGTTTAAACAGCTTGATTATATCCACAGATGATCGGAGGGGCGGCGACAACGGCTTCGACATCATTTCCTTCTTGGAGGCGTCGCTTTGAAAATCATGTTGACCCTGTGTCACCTATGGATGAGCAGCAAGGCGAGCGTTTGAAGATTTGAAATTTGGATGGAGAAGAAGATTGAAACTTAAGTCTTTTTTTTTCTTTGTCTTAATGCTCTTTTTCTTGTTACTAGTCGTTCAGCTGCTCCAAAACTCTGGACCAGCGGTCGAGAAAACATCTCCTGCTCTGTTTTCCTATATATTCGGCTCTTCCTGGACAATCCACGAGCGTACTATTTCTCGAGCAGTTGCATGGTCCTTAATTCACTCTGTCCCATGGCCTTCATTTTTTCAAGATAAAATCCACGAGTTTGCGTTGAGTAGTGGTGCTTTTGCGTGTTTAACTAATTGCTCTCCTACTGTCCTACACAATTAGCTCTTGCAATATTTATAGTTGATTAGAGTTAAACTAATTTGACTTAGAACAAACGAAAGTGTCTTATATTTCAGAACGGAGGGAGTATGTATACCACCTCATACCACAAGTACAAGTTGTGGTGGTATATAATTAATCTCATTTGTTAAGTCCTTTCATATAAGTTATTTTCTAATAGTGATATAGAGTGGTATAGTCGAAGAGAGAGGAGCAAGACACAAGGGAAGGCCCAGTGCCATCAGCCCTGTCCGCTGGCTGGAGATCCAGACAGCAGAGAGGAGGGAGTTAGAAGGTACTCCCTCTGTCTCATAAAGAATGCTATGCATTATAATTTTTTAAGGACAGATTAGTCATGACATAAAAAGATTTTAATACTCTTATTTGTTAGTCACATGTAATAAGTTTTAGCATGCGAATCACATCTGACCACTTAATTAGAAATGTAATTAGATTTATTTTGACCAGGCAAAGTGGGACTCAGTTGTCAAGTCCACATCAGTGTACGGCAACATGCATTAAGACCGCCTCACGGTTTTCATTAAGAGAAGAGAATCTAATCTCGTCTTAGAAAATCTTAGAATCCCGACTTGACCAGCGAGGGAATCTTTTTAAACTAATTTCATAAATTTGCTCCAACGAGAAATCGAATTTGAGTCTCCTAATTGCAATTATACTTCAGCTCATGTAACAAGAGACTAGAGGACCTTGAGTTGAAGGTCCGACTGTGAATTTATCTTCTTTCTTTATCTTTCCACTTCTATTTATTACCTGCTGCTGTCCTGTCTCCACAGTGCTTGGCGGTTGAGAACCCTTACAGCTGCTGCCAAGCTTATCAAGCACCATCACCACCATAGCTCAGCTCTGACTTTTCTCCCGTGTCCCGTATAAACACACCCGATCGTTGCAACATGGGAAAGCAATCAGAGAACAGTCGAGGAGAAAGAGCTGAAGCTTGGAAAGACACAACAAAAAAGAGGGCAGCAGATAGTCTTCTTGCCTAACACGAAGTATCTCAAGTTCAATAAGAATAGGAGGCATTGGGAAAAATATTCCCAGCACGACTGTGGTCGGAACTCGACAATGTTTCAGCTGCCAGAGCCAACCGAGGTAACCCAATAACCCCCTCCTCTCACTGCCTCATGCTCTAGGGACTTGACTAGTTAGGGTATGGTCATGTTGGATGACCTGACCATAACACTATCGTGGATTGCTGGATCGGAGCCGGGAATTGCGAGTCTAATCGTGTGATCTGTTGATATGAGGATTTAGTCGGCCATGTTCATGGAGTTGGGCCTGCAATCAACACCTGCTGTCTTAGTGTCTTTTATCTTTAGAAAGTTTTTTTTTATTTCCATAGACTTCAATTTGACTGAAGTATGACTTGAATTTCACTGAAGTTATCTGATTATCAGTTAGGATTAAGGTAAGGGATGAGGTTTACCTGGGTTCATTGTAGAGAGAGGAACGGTTGGGAGAGTAGACTGATATGCCAGAAATATCACGCTTAACAAACTTATAACATGAACATAAAAACTAGAATAGATGAGAGTCAAGTTAACCAAGTGTTGGATTCTGTAACTGAGAGACTTAATATGGACATAACAAAATATGCCGATCACTGTACACTGAAACTGCAATATAAATCCATTCTTCATATTTTTGCAGAGACACCAGCGCTTTCCATCCTCAGATACGGAGACCATGGAACAGAAAAGGCATGTCAACCACAAGAAAGAGGATTTCTACCAGTGACTGTCAACGAAGATTGACAAGCTTTCGGATGGCTTGGATGAGCAGAAGCGTCTACTGAAGCAACTACAGGTTTTGATAAAGGAAAATAGCCAAGTAAGCAAGCACTTGTTCCGTTCGACCTGGCACAGTGCATAGACCTGACACCATGGGTTGTGTCGCACCTGCCTCAGTCCTGTTGTTTGCCCTTTATAATTAATTATATGTAGTGGGCTCGGGCTGACTCAAGTGCAAATTTGTATGAACTTTGTGTTTCTTCGGCAGAGTGATGTAGTGCCTCAGATGTTTATATGGCATAATGCAATTGTTGATCTGTGGTTTCCCTCATTATTCTATTGGTTGCCTGTCTCTTTGGCATTGTGGTGGCTACTAAATGTCCGATCAGGGTTCACGGGAAAAGTGGTGTTTTCTTAGTGAATTCGACATTAATGGGCTGAAAGCAAGGGGGCTGTGTATATAGTAGGTGAGAGTCCGTTTGTAGTTTTAAAAAAAAAAAAACAGGATAAGCGTACAAACTACAAAGTTTGGTACCTCGGGCTCGGACGGCGACGCCTACGGGAGCCGCTTCCTCGGAGATGTCCACCCCATCCTACCCTGCTGGTTCTTCTTTGTCGGGCCGGTTCCGGATCTTTCGAAAAAAAAAAAAGAAAATCCTGCTGGGTTACCAGCTATTACAGATAGAGCAAACTGCAAACCTCCGAACAAAAGAACTGACTAAAACTTAAAAAAAAAAGAGGAGAAATAGACTAGTTCTCAGCTAAGACAACACTTTCTTTCTTTCTTTCTTTTTCTTATCGGGCATGCGTCTTCAAAGGAAGTCTTCTGCTGAAACGTTTTCCAGCCTGAGCTATGCTTCATGTGTTGATGTGTGATATATGCATGGTTGTAACTATTATGCCAGGCTACATGTTTGAAGTGGTTACAACATATGTTAGCGTTCCCGTTTTGAGTTATCGGTTTCCGATTGTAATAAAAAAAATTCTGAGCAAAATGTTCCATTCCTGGTATCTAGTAATATCGATTTTGTTTTCCGTCGACATTATTTCTGTTTCTTTTTTTTAGAATTACACAGTACAACGCAGACGCTCTCAACACGCACGCACACTCACCCCTATGAACACACATACGCAAACTCTACACTTATGAGCACCTCCGAAGGACTGAGCATCGGCAGACCTAGAGATTCCCGAAGTCACCACTGGCGCCTCGTCATCGACGGGAACGTCGCTTACCACTTAATGCATAACGCCGAAAAACCCCGAAATAAATACAGGAAAAGGTGTGAGCACCAGGATTTGAACCTTGCTGGGTAGCGTCCCACTGGACCGTCCTACCATCGGACTACAAGCCCATTCGCGGCATTATTCCTGTTCCTGCTCCCATTCTCAGTTAAAAAGTACTCCCTCCGTCCTAATTTGATCTGCATATAACAAAATAAAAGGTGTCCATGAATGATATGTGTATTCCCAAGTGGAGCTAATCGTGTCATGAGTTGCTTAGTTGGCTGGCTCGTTTATTGATGCATCATAGAGAGAATTTAAAGTTCTCCTTGATCTTTGTGTTACACACTTAGACGCATATCAAACCCGGACGGAGGGAGTACAGTAGCATGAATGATTAGGACCACCTTCATCGTCCCTATTGCTGACCATGTCTGCTGTGAGAGACAATCAACCAGCATCATTCTCATTGCAATTGCGTGGTCCTTGAGCACATGGTGTAGTCCATGTGGAATCGCATTCGTGTACCTCTGGATCCATCGGTGGAGAACTCACCTTTAGTACCGGGTGGGAAGAGTGTTATTGCTCTAAGACCCACTCGGGACTAATTGTTTAATTGTTAGATATGAAAGGCACCTCCTCTAATCCCGGGTGAGCCAACCGGGAATAAAGGGTGCCTTTAGTCTCGGGTGGTAACACCACCCGGGACTAAAGGCTCCCCTGTCAATCACTACAAGGTTTTGTAACAAATGCAACGTTTCTGAATTGCAACGCTTAAAATTTGGTTGTTAGAGATGGTTGTATTGCGACCATTCTAAAAAATGGTAGCGATACGTGCCTTTAATACAACGGTTTCAAGTCGTTGCGAACCTTTGTTGCATTTGGTGGACGATATTGCAATGGTGAAAAATGGTTGCAGTAGAATTGATTTTGGTTGCAATTATGTGGTAGTACTACAACCACGTCTGCGTTAGTTGCATTTGGTTGTGCCTATTGCTACGTTTGTTTTGTGTTGTATAAAATTTCACAAGCGTTGCAAATGCTGGATGCTTAATGCAACGAGAACTCTTGGAAGTGAAGCAAAAGTGGGGTGTAATTGCAACCTTTGTTGGCAGTTGCAATAGACTTTGATATTGTTGCAATTACTAAATTTTATTGCAATGACTGTTGACGCAAAAAACGGAATAAAGTTCTTCAACAGCAACACGTAACGGATTCCCGGGATGTAACAAGGCGTGCCAACCGACCTGACCTGTTGATTGGCACAGAAAGAATATGAAACGTTAGATGCGGGTTAGATCGGCTAGAGAACCGATGTGAGCCTTCGACAAGTAACGGCCTGATCGGCCGATACAACTGTAGAGCGAATCGGCTACCTGAAGCAGCCGAAGTGCAAGTATAACCAAACCGGCTAGATCAGCTGATTTGATGACGTAGGCAAAGCGCGAGCAAAAGCAAAGCAAACTAAGCGCTACGAGATAACACTCGGAACCTGATCTGAATCGGCTGTATCGTAATGGAACAACACAGGAGCAAAAATTAAGATCACGAGCTGGATAAATTGGTGATAAAAGCTAAATAAACAAGAAAAGACTTGCAAATATAGCTAATATCGATAAGTTGTGAATAAAACTTAGACGAAACCACAGTGATGCGCCCGAAGGTTAAAGCCCAGTTGTTATTCGATAAAACAGTACTTACAAGCTTGTCGGAGGTCGACCGATGCAGCCCGACGAGCTAGAAGAACGACGTTTGAAGAAACAAGAAAATAAGAAGAAGTAAAAAGGGGTGGCGAAGTCGCCGACTTGAATAAGTAAAGGTTTTGTTGATTTGGTGTGTACCATCTTCTCCGACCACGCAGGGTCGTTATTTATGTCCTGAGGACAACTTGATTCCTAGTCGATGACGACAACATCTTCTTGAATCTAAAGAAACAAAACTTCTAAAAACTTAATGATTCCTACAGGAATCGGACTCTCTAAACTGAATTTGACCCGTTGTCAACTTGGTTGTTGATCCACCTCCGTCTTCCTTCCTTCTGGCGTATTTCTTCTTCTGCCACGTTTCTTCTTCGTCCATCGATCGGCAGATCCTAGATCGGCTGGCCGCTTCTCTCCTTTTCTTCATCGGCTTGGAAGTCTTTCTGATGTCTCTTCGTCTTTCTTTTGACACGCGTCGAAAAACGGTGTCAACATATGCTCCTTAGTTTCGGAGTAAGATATTGCTCCGAAATTTTCTTGACTTCAACTTCCTTTTTTCGAACCGAATCGTAACCAACAGATAGACTTCCAAACAATACTCAAAACCTCAAGGGTATAAATACAACCCTATCAGCCGACTCCCGGCTTCCACAGCCTTTTTGCTATAGTCTTTCCGCAACCCTAACTCAAAGCGCAGATCCAAATCGAACCAATGGCGTCCTCTTCGACTCCAACCGGCGGTGATCCTCGAGAAACCTCTGCGAGCATCCCTGAGGTGACCATGATTTCAATTCCTAAGGTATTTTTCTCCATTTTTGTATTTCTTTTCCGCCGATTTTTCCTCCTCTATTTTTCCGCCGATTTCCCTTTTTCTTAGATCAGGAAAAATTTTGCAGCAGCGTAGAAACCATATCACTATTCCTTTGAGTGATAGACCTGGAGCCATATTTTTAGGTCCTATGGGTGATCCAGATCCTACTGAATTGATAAATCTTGAAACCGGTAGAATTCCTTTTAAACATGCCTCTCTGAATCTTGAGGATTGGAAAGGCGCCTTCAGAGCTTGGACTGGTTATACCCCTGGGTGGAGGGGATGGTACCATAAGATGGTAGAGAAAGTGGGAGGACACTGGGAAGCTTATAATATCAATCAATGTCTTACTCTGTCTCTATCAAATATGCAGCGTCATGAACCCATGCTCGCGGCTGCTTCATATTTTTAGTTTGATGCTCTGAATGCTTTTCTCTTTGGTCATGGGCCGACGTCACCCAATCTAGCTGATGTAGTTTTGTTGACAGGTTTGAATATCACTGCTGATGATCAGCTTTTCATTTGCTCGAAACCATCTCATCGAATTGATACCAAAGGATACAATTGGAAGAATTATATCAGTCAATATGCTAAGACGGGTGTTGTTACCCTGAAAGAGCATGTTCGCTTCCTCAATATGTGGCTTGATAAATTCCTCTTTTGTGGTAGAACCATTGGCTCATCATGCACCTACCAGTCGATTGCTGAGCTTTTAGCAGTCGGCAATCACGTTCCTTTAGGAAAACATCTCCTTGGTGAAGTTTACAACCTTCTCCACCAGGCTGTAGTCAACTTATCTGCTGGTCAACCTGTAGGTAGTATTGCAGGTCCTTGGTGGTTCATTAATATGTGGCTGAACCTTCATTTTCGTAACCAATTGGCAGTGGATATCTTTTCCATGTATTTTCCGGTATCTTCACCTGAGGATGATATCCCTGGTACCTGTTGATGTCGCAACTTTGGAGAAGCAGTGACTGTCTTCCCTGGTAAAAAATTGGATGGCCCTGAGACTGCTGATTTTTCAGACTCTTCTATATCGGTCCTTCCAAAGAGACCACTATAGTGTATGCTTATCTGGATCCGATGGATTCCTTTGAACATGTCTATGATCTTAGTGATCTTTCTGATGATAATATCAAGGCAATGCTCGAGGAAATTATAAAGCCTGGTATTTTGCCTGCCAACTTCTTTGGAAAATCTCTTCCTTCTTCCTATGAATTCTACAACCCTTGTGCATCTGCTCGTCAGTTGGGTTTCGGCCAATTGCCAATTGGCCTTTATTTCACTCCTCTTGTTAAGCCAAGAGAAACACTTGTGAGTGGTCTTCAGTACCGTTATCTGAGAGACCTGTCTCCGGATTCTTCAACCATAAGTTTGGATTCCTAGGTTCCTCTTCCCCTGTCATCACCTCTCTTCAAAGTTTGGTGGAAGGATGTAACACCCTAAATTTCCATCACTAAAATAGTGTAGCAACATAGTGTTTTAGTTTTTGTTTCTAAGGTTTTAAATAATTTATCAAATAAATTTGGCCTTTTAAATATTTAAATATCATTCTATATAATTTTAGAGGCAACAAGTGCTTGTGCATCATGTTTTGGTTGCATGGCTTATGTTTGCTTGTGTGAAGTTTTAAAGGTTTTTAAAATTAGTTTGAAAATTTTGAAAAGAGTTTGAAGTTTTTAAAGTTTGAAAAATGTTTAATTTTTGAAAGGGTTTAAAAAGAAAAAGGTTTTGAAAAAAAAAACCCTCATACCCCTTACCCCTTCCCTTTCAGCCCAGCTAGCCCTCCTCCCTCTCTTTTCTTTTTCCCTTCCTCGCGCGGCCCGGTTCTTCCCCGCCGGCCCACCGCCTCTTCCGGCCCAGATCGCCCGCGCCGGCCCATCTCCCTCTTCCCCTCCCCTTCTCCCACTGCCAGCCGGGCCCCGCTGGTCAGCTCCTCCTCCCACCTTAGGCCGGCTCCCCTGCTCCGCATCTCGCGCGCCATCGCTGGCCGTTTCCCCCGGGTTTGCCACGCCCTTCCCGCCTTCAAGCCGGCCATCAAGGCGCGGTGAAGCCCCCCTTCACTCCCTTGCCTTCATTTCCGCCCGTTACCCCTAATCAAACCGCCCCCCTTGAATGCAGTTATGGTCGCCGGCGTCAATGGCCATCAATGGCTTGTGCCTCCCCGGCCGCCGCTCTCTCTCCCTTCCTTGCTCCTTTAAAAGCCGCGGCCGAGCCCCTGCCTCGCCCTTTTCGCCTCGCCGCACCTCTCCTCTCACCTTCGCGCAGCGCCGTCGCCCTTTGAAGTTCCGGCCGCCGCACCATTGTTGATCGCCCGAACTCCTCGCCGTCAGTGAAGTGGCCCCTGCCCTTTCCTCTTCCTTCTTCTTCGTGCTCGCTGCTCACTCGAGCTCTAACTCGTGTCCCAGGACCGCCCTCCCTCGTCGCCGGATCAAGCCGCACCGGAGATCCGCCGCCGCCCGAGCTTGGATCACCATCATCGATCTTCGCCCCTGCTTCCTCTCCGCCGAGGCCCTTCTCGCCGTAGCTTCACCTCAAGGTAAAGAAGCCACCTCCCTTTGTTTTTCTTTGACCCGAGGCGCATAACGCTGTTGTCGCCGTGTGCCCGGGCCGGCCATGGAGCGCCTCGTCCGTCGCCCGAACCGCCTCCCAGACGCCCTTGTCGCGTGCGCATGCTCCCCCGCTTCGCGTAGAGCCCGGCCGCATCCCAAACCGTGGCCCCTGGCTCGAGATCGGGCGAACTCCGGCGAGCTCCGCCGCCGGCTCCGCCACGGCCGCCGCGGTGTCCTCTCCGCCGGTTTTCTCGCTGTCCCAAGGCCACAGGTGAAATCCCCACCTTCTCCTCTTCGTTCCGGTCGTTTCTCCGTCGAGTTTGGTGGCCGAGAGGCCGTTCCGGCCATGCGCCGGCGACATTCCGGCGAGCTTCCCGCTCGGCGCCGCCGCAAGCCGACCGTGCGCCGCCGCCTTTCGCTTGCAGGCCACCAGGACCGCTCGATCTAAGATCGATGGCCCAGATCGCGTACCCTTTCGCGTGTGTAACCGGTCCACCATGGACCTGTGGACCATGGTCTACAGCGCGGTCCACGGCCGCGTCAGCGCCGCGTCAGCCGCTCGCCCAATCCCAGCGCGCCGCGTGGCACCACCTCAGCACATCCGCCCCTGTCAGCCGCTGTTTTGCGGAAAAGCCCCTGTAGTTTCTAATATCACAACGATGCCCTTCCACCTATTAGAATCCTTACACATAAGTCCCTGTTTTTATGATCTAGCCCCTAAAGTCTTTAGATTCCTTCACCAGAGGTCCTTTTCACTCCTTTTCACACATAAACCCCTCTGTTTATATGTATAATCATGTTTTAGTCCCTGGTTTCTTGCAGTTAAGCCCCTGGAAGCCCTGTTTCTTCACAGAAAAGCCCCTGAACCTTGTTTTAGCCATATCTTTTCCGTCTTTTATCCGTTTTAAGCGTTCTTGGTGTCCACGCGACCGTCTTTTCAAGCCCGTCAGTTTTAGAACCTTGTTTTGGCCGTATCTTTTACGTTTTAGCTCCGTTTCCACCGTTTCAAGTTGCGTTAGGTTCATATCAACTCAAACTACGTGTTAGGACCAATGTTGAACATGTTCTTTGTTTTATAATTTATTTAAATATTAAATATGATTAAATCCTTATACACATGCTTTTCTAATTAAAATCTAATTAGAGTTTAACACGTGTTTTCATAAAAAAGATAATATGATTAATACTAATTAAATATTTCTTATAATTAAAAGTTAATTAGATGTATACCTCGGTTTTCATAATCAAACTTAAATTGGTTAATGATTATGCAATTTGCTTTCTAAATAAAAGCAACATAGGTTATATCCCGAGTTTTCTTAACTAAATGATAATTTGGTTAATATGTATATAAATGTGTTTCTAAGTTATAATTTGATTAGTATAACTCAAAATATAAAGATAAACGCCTAGATGCTTTTACATGCTTCTTTTAAATTAATTGTTTAAATTGCATAAATCATACTTGAATATTTATAAATAAAATTAGACTAGGTTTACATCATCTTTTAAATACAAATATAACTTGTTTAATTATAAATAGGGTATTTCTCTGAAATAACCTATGCACATGATTTTACTTAATTAAAAGATACCAAGCACATAGCTAGCTCTTGCTTGTGATCATCCAAATCTCCCGATAGTTCCTAGTGCTTTTGTGTTCGCGTTCTTAGAGCCAAACCTTGTTCTCTCTTAAAGCTTTTCATGCTTGGTGTGTTGTTTTATTTATTGTATGTTTTCTTGTGTGCTCGTAGACATCGTGCCAGTTTCAAGTGAGCTGCCAGTTGAAGTGGACCAAGAGCAAGTTTTTGAAGAAGAAGAACACCAGTGCTTAAGCAAGGAAGGCAAGTGGACTTCTCCCCCTGCATATTCTATTTTTGTCCCACACAACTTGCATGATAACTAAGTTTACATTTAAAAATGTTGTATTGCATAAACTTGATGGGAAATCACCTTTTTAAGGACATGACTAGAATTTTATCCCTATTACCTTGGACAACCCCTTTTAAATAAATATTTTGGGTAGAAATGCTTAGTTGCTATACCTTGGGATGGTTAAAATGAATCTTTTACAATATGATGAATGTTGATCATGATAACTTTGGTGATATATATATGTGTGTGCTTATGGTTAATAACAAGATCATATGGTTTAATCGGAACATGGAGAACCACCCAGGAAAATAATGCAACAACAGTCCATATGGCTCTGGCTTAGCCAATTAATTAGGTATGCGATTGTACTGGTGACCTTATCCGAAAGGAACACAGGGGGCTCGGGGTTGCAGGGGTATAGCCCGGTCCTCTTGGCCGCAGCCTTTGCTAAGGTGCTGTCCACTAGGGAGGGTTACGGTCCGCCCTGAGCTGTAACTGTCGTGGGTTGTTGGTGCTTTTGCATATCTTTGTAAAGGCTTCGTAGCGTCCCTATGCAATCACACCTCGGAAGTGTGGTATTGTGCCTGATCAGCACATGCGTGGTTGGGTTCAAAGTTCTTCGGAACTTTTACGCAAGCTGTGGTGAAAGTGTACAACCTCTGCAGAGTTAAAACTGATCGATCAGCCGTGCTCACGGTCAAGAGCGGCCTGGACCCTCACATGATAATCAAACTTAAAGATGGACTTAAATCGTGGTTCTTGTGGTTTTGAGATGAGATGCTTTCCTAAATGCTTAAGTGGGTTGGTATAAACTTACACCTAGTAAATAGGTGCTTGCTAATAAAATTTGACAAACATTAAAATGCTAACCGCTGTAAACCTTAGCCTATCCTTGATAGCCTTGCATCTTTCCCCACTTGCTGAGCTCCAACCATAAGTGTGCTCACCCTTGCTTACCCGCTGTTCAGAGGAGAACACTGGAGAAGAGTACTTCAGCAACTTCGACGAGTTCTGAGGCTTGCGTGCCCCCAGTCATGTGCCTATGGAAGCTGAAGACGGAGTTGCTTCGTCTAGTTATCGTTTGTTCGTTTAAAAGACCTTCGAGTCTAACGTCTGAGTGTAATAAAGAGATAATGTAATGGTTTAACTCTTGTACATTTTTATTGCTGTTTAATGACATTTCACTCATGACATCTATCATATGTGTGTAAACTTGATCCTGGCGCACATATGAGATGCATTTGGTTTTCTTCGGAAAATCAGGTGTGACAAAGGAATGGCACGCTCATCTATTCTGTGTTGCCACAAAAGAATACTGCCTTCAATTCAATCCTGCTTACAACAGTCATCCTAATGAGGTAACTTCTGATTTTGATATGTATCCTTTATCTTTGCTCTCCTTTTGATGTTTTACTTATTTCTCTGCATTTCTGCTTTCAGGGCGATTCTGTTGAGCCCCCGGCATTCAGTGTTAGTGGTCGGCCGATCAATTACTTTCCTCCTCGGGAATCTCCATATATCAGCCATAGTGCTGCCCCTATTGCATTTGTTATGGATGGTGCTGCTCGCCGAGCCGCTAAGAGAAAAGCTGCTGGAAAAGCTGATCATGTATCTCAAAAGGTTACCTCCTGGAAGAAGCGAGCGAAGGAGACCCCTTCTGCTGATGCAATGCCTCCTGATCCAAGCTATGCAGCCGGACTTCTTGCAAGTGCAGTGAAGGTAAAACTCTCTCCTTCTATATTTGTTATTCGTAAATATGGTTCCTTTATGTTTGATGATCTTGTAGTCTGGTGGCTTGATGGGCCGTCATGTCCAAGAAAAGGCAACAATATCATCATCAGATCGGATGCCTGGTCCAGGCATCATGGAGAATCCATCTGTCCAAACTTGTGTAGTTGAAGATCAACCTTCATCGGCTGGTCAAACTGAAGAATGTTTGCTGAACCCGGAGCTAACAGATCAAAACGTTTCAGCTATACCAGAAGTTGTGAGAATTTCTTAATCTTCTTCAAACCAAAGTTGAATTCGGTACTTCGACTGCTATTAATTCTCTGTTTTCTTGACAGGCTGACGAGGATCTGATCATTGGCACTACATCTCATGAAGTATCCTTGGGCCCTCTACCCAGCGATGTTCAAACTCAGCTTCAAGACTTGCTACCACTCCTTGATCAAGAAATCGGCCAACTAGTTCATGACGCCGAGCCGATCAGGAGTATCTATAAGAGAATTAGGGGACACTTGCCTGCTGAGGTTAAGCAGAAACTTCATGCAGTGGCTTTCATAGAGATCCATGAGCCAGAAGTGGAGGAAGCACAAAATCGGCTAGAAGAAAGAAATCGTCAGGCCAGGCTGATTCAGAATCGGGAAAATTTGGATTCTCAGGCAGCTGATTTGGATAGACGCATCCAGACTTTAAGCAATTCTCGTCCTGCCATTGTCTCCAATATCGACCAGATGAAGAGAAGACGTGTTGAACTCCTTGCAGAGTTAAGGCAACTTGAAGAAAATCTACCGATTGAAGAGAAGAGATTAGCCGATCTTCCTCAAACTATCAACAACATGGAGCGTACCAAAGAGAATCTTGCCAAGAGAGCCCAAGTCATTCGTCAGGCAGAACAGCTGATTCCAGGCTCAGCCGATGCCGATCATAAAACGATAGATGAAGTTGATAAGCTCCGTTTAGATGCTATAAATACCATTCATTCCTTGGGTATAATTTAAACATTTCTCTGTGTAAAATCCTGAACTTTGGTTCTGTGCACCTGGCCTCTTAAACATATCGGCCAACTTCCAACGCTGCTTTTATTGTTTTGACCATTCTTTTGACCGACTATTCCGATCGGCCTATAAAAGTAGATGCATTCTCTCCTTAATTACATGCCACAATGTCTTCTTCTTCTTCAGTGAATCAGGTCTAATCTTGCTCGTATTTTTTCTCTCATTTGCGAACTTCGTGATGACACCTCCTTTCCCACCAACTACCCATCACATCAATCTTCGGATATTAATTAGAAGTATTAAATGTGAATTAATGACAAAAACCCATTCCACAACTCCTACCTTAATTTTCGAGACGAATCTAACGAGCTTAATTATGATATGATTAGACAATGTTGTGCTACAGTAATCAATCTCTAATGACGGATAAATTAGGCTTAATGGATTCGTCTCGCGATTTCCAGTCCATTCGTGTAGTTAGTTTTGTAAGTAGTCTACATTTAATACTCTTAATAGACCTTGGAAGTGAATCTCAAAATTTTTCTCCAAAAACTTCCAACGAACTAAACAGGGCCTTAGTTGTGTGCCATGGGCCTTGGTAAGACCAAATATGTTAACTTTTTGAACTTTTAGCTGAAGGGGAGGCTTAAATTTTGAATTAAATACACAAATGACACGATTAATTAAGGTAGGAAACTAATGTGGGGGACTAAGAAGGTAACAAGTTGCTTTTATTCCTCGTGAACATAACACAGGCCTGCCCCCATAATAGAAACTAACTTGTCCGGTGCCGCTCCGTGGTTGCATTGTCGAGGTTTCACTGGATGCTCCACACGCGTTGCAACCAGATGTATGCTGGAACTCTGGCTCCAAGCGATGCCAATAACCAGCCTCTCGGTGTCTAATCACTACGTATAAATAATACCCCTTGAAAGATCAGGACTAGCCGATCAGCCAATGAGGATCAAAGCACTTGATCCAGTCAACCTTGATCAAAGCTACTACGTGCAGTGCGATCGCTGCAGTGGACACAGTTCCAGATGTGGTGATGGGGAAGAATTGAAGACAATGCAAATAAGAAGGTGTGAACCAAGAGAAATCTAGTATCATCCATGCATGTGGTCAGGTTAACGGACAACTAATATAATTGTGCAGGCACTTGCATTGAACCAATGCAACCACCACTCTCTGCTGCCACTATTTCTTCGTTCTTAGAGTCCACAGCAACTTGCCTCTTCTTATTTAAGGTACTAGTCTTCTTCCCATGGTGGCGCATCTATTTCTTCAGTCTAATAATAAGCTTCCCACACAACTACTATAAGTAGGCACAGCTAGCATACCAAAATCAGTACAACACATACTAGAGCATGACGAACACGTTGGGAGTACGAGGCATCAGGGACAATCATCCTTTGCACTCCTGTGCACAAAGAAGAGTCCGCAACGAGTGCATGATGCTTGTTGCACTACCACATAATGAAGATTTCGTGAGGGTTCAAGATATTTGTGAGAGTTGCTCACCGTACCTCCAGGAAATATTTTCCTACAACAGGAAAATGAATTTCCGTGAGAGTTGTTTACTGACACGAAATATTATCTTGACGGGTTGCTCACCATGAATAGAAGTTCGGAAACCTGACAACGATGTCATTTTCATGGGAGTGACCATCACGATTGACCGCCGCGAAAATAATTCTCGTCGGTGCACCCCCCACAAAAATGTCATTTTTGTGGTGTTCGATTCGTGAAGGTAATTTCATAGCGGTATGCCGCCACGACGAATCATTTTTATGGTGTTTGTTGCATTTTTGTGAGGGTTTTTAATTCTCACAAAATCTCCATTCTGTGCTAGAATTGGCGACCATCCCCATGGTCTTCCTCATTAACCTAGTCGTGTGGACACACATTCCTGGCGCAAGAACAATGATGACTTGATCATTAGGTGAATATTCTCCCTCTAATGACATATAGTGTCGTCTTCGATCTCAACATTAGAAGGCACCATAAAATATTTTCCTATAAACCAATTGACTTGATCATAAGTTGGGTATTTAAAGTACTGATCCAAAAGATTGATAACTTTTTAGGTAGCTCTACATTGCTAGAAATTGATTTTTCCTTGATGGTGAAGAATTACCTGGTGGGACAATAGTCGATGGACAATCATTTTAATATCAGTGGACAAGTTATTAGTAATTTCCATGCATACCGACATATCAGCATTTGTGGGGTTAATTATATTATCGAAAAAAATTAGACTCGACAGGATGAAGAGCTCCATAGTTTTTCATTAAGAAAAGTAACCTTCTTCAGGTCTGGAAAGAGCAATGCATGCAGCGGTGCACAACAAACTTGCTCTTGTGCGTATACCCAGAAGAGCCATGCTCACACACCACAGGACTTTAATTTATCGCTTTACTAACACCATGGGATGTGGCACGATAGCAGTTGTGCCACGGGCCTTGGTGTGACAAAGACTGTTAAATTCTAGAATTTAAGTTTTTTTGGACAATATTTTAGAATTTAAGTTGACGAGAGGCTACTACTGAAATTTTTAATTAATTAAATACGTTAAATAACACAAATTTTTTATTCCAGCTTCTGCTCGCAACATCATCACTTTCGTCATCCAATATATATAGCGGGCATCCCGAGATTGACGCTGTGCATTAAGTTGGTAGAAAAAAGAGAATGTAATAGTAGTTGCAAACAAAGCGTTAGGAATAGGATGCATATGGAACTTCCCCTGCAGCTGTGAAGGTATGTAGCTCTTGAGGAATCATAAAGCAGCTGGAGAATCACAGCTACATCACATACTGATCCGCCGGCAGCTACTGTAGAAGAACCATGTATAAAGCAGTAAAGTACAACCATTTATCCTTGAGGACTTTTACGGCGCACAATACGACATGTACTACCGATTGAAAATGGACTCGTATGTAATAGAAAATGATCTATATGTAAAGATCCGACGGTTGAGATTAATTATATACTACCGGTTTTTTAGTTGTAGTACGGTAGTATTCATAGGTCGCATGGGTAGTATAAGGGTATTATCAGAAATGTAAAATAGTATTATTGTAATATAGGAAATAAAATATATGAATCGGGTGCATCTCTGCTGAATGGGTAGCGGGGAGAAATTTTCCAAATAATATATTTTGAGAAAATTACCATTTTACTCATATTAAAAAACCGGTATTACTACCGTACTACCGCAGTGTCGTATTGTGCGCTGTAAAAGACCTCTTATCCTTATCTGTGGGCGAGGATGTAATAAGAAATCAGAGCAACAGGGGAAGAGAATAAGGGAGGAAGCAGCTCGGTCAGTGCTTTTTTTTTGGCAAAAAGAATAGTTTGCGATGTTGTGAAGTTTTCCCATTGAGTGCTGGATAAGAAGATAAGAGTGCTGGATTAAAACATAAATTCCTATTGAGTGACTTGCTTTCGTGCTTGTGAAGTTTTCATTATTACGTCGTCATATGTGAGCACCACGGTTTGCAATGTGTGAAATAACTAGGTGATACCTCGTGTGATGCTGCGGAATTTTTTAAACAAAATTTTAAGGTGCAATGTGAAAGTAGGAACACCAAAGTAATTTTATGACAACATTCTTTTGTAAACAACATTATACATGGAAGCATGATAATTTTGTTGGGAGAGAATCATTCTAAATTATTGATCCTAAATTTTTCTTTACTATGGGATTTTGTAGCATGTTACTCGCAAAGGCATGATATTAATCACAGAAAATCGGTTGAAGACATAAATATATGATCTAGTGGATGGTGACATGATGGATAGTGCACTGGCGGAGCTACTCATTGGCCAAGGTGGGCCATGGCCCCCCCTTACCCAATGACAGTTCCTGAAGAGCTAAGCATATCAGCCTTCTCACCGGCAATTGATTAAATATATGCAATAACAATTTCAGTCAATTAGCAATTCATCTAGAAGGAAACATAGGTTCTACATGATCTGATGCTTCCCTTCCAGCAAGAAAATCAATTCCTTGCTGCTCGGTGTGACAATAACATGTACCGATTGCTTGTTAAGAGTTGTTCATTTGCTTCTTTATGTCTTTCTCTTGTTTCGAAATCGCGAGAAACATGTACCGATTGCTTGTTAAGAGTTGTTCATTTGCTTCTTTATGTCTTTCTCTTGTTTCTAAACCGCAAGAGCTTCGTCGGCACTGAGACTAATTGGACTGTAGCAACTGGCCCCTCCTTACATTGATTCCTAGCTCCTGTTAGTTTGATCTCCACCAGTTGGCCCAAAGGCCAACCGGGCCCTTGATCGCTCCCTGATCGGGGGAGCCCAGCCCAATATCTGGCTGGTGGGCCCCTGTCGCGCAGTGCCATAAATAGGAGGTGGGGGCCAGGACACTGTTCACGAGGTTCACCTGAGCCGCCAGTTCCCCACCGTCCTAACCCTAATCTGATCTAGAGATGGCGCACTGCAGCGGCGGGAAGCCCACTGCCGGTCGGCACTGCGCTTCACCGGCGGTCGTCACGGCACTGCACAGCACCGACGAGCTTCATCTTCACCGACGAGCATCCTCCTCTACTTCCCTAACCCCGGTCAGTGCATCTATCCATCTCTCTCTCTGTTTATCTATTAGTGAAGACATCACACACCATCTTTTACCTCTAGTACCCCACTGATCTACACCTAGTTGATCCGCAAGATTCAACATTGGTATCAAATGCCTCGATCTAGCGTGTAGATCGAGTTGTTGGGGTAAGAAAATAGTACCACCGCAGAGGCGGGTCTGTCACCTTCTCTGCCGCCACGGGTGAGGGGGAGGGAAGAAGAAGGTCGCCGTGACGGGAAGAAGGTTGCCATGACGGCGCGATTAAGAAGAAAGTTAAAGATTCAAAGCGAATTGAGATGAACGAGCAAACCCTAACCCTAGTAACATCTCGGATCAGGGGAAGAAATGCGAAAGGGACCCCAAACCCTAACCCTAGATCCCGAAAAACACAAGGACGGGGGGAGGACCTACCTGTAGGCCTTACCTCACCGTCGCGGTCACCGCCGTCGCTCGGGAAGATACCCGCAGTGGCGCGGGAAGAGCGCCGAGAGCCATGGGAGAGGATCCCGCTGCTGTGCGGGTCGCCACAGCCTCGGTCGAAGGGCACCACCGAGAGGCCGCTCGACGGTGGCGCGCTCACCCTCGGGCGAGCGCGCGCGCCGGCCAGTGGCCCCGCGGCGTCACCGTGACCTCCGTCGGCCGTCATGCGTGTCGGTCCTCTGGATCTCGCGAGTGGGACATGAGGAGAGGGAGGAGAAAGCTCTCACCGTCACCGGCGAGATGCCGGCTCGGGCTAGGGCCGAACCCGCTGCCACCGCAGAAGTGCGGCGCCACAAGTGCGAGGGAGGAAGGAATAAAGAAAAGGGAGAGCTCGCCGTGGTCTTGCACCGGGCGGCGCCACTCCTTACCGCCGCCGGCGGAAGCGCCGGCTGCGGGAGAGATGACCTGCCGATGCCGCCACGTGACTCGGGAGGCGCGTGGGGAGAGGGAATGGCTAGGGTTCCCGAGTCTGCCGGCGGACGCGGTTTTGACCGCACGAGGCGTGCGGCCGACCGTCGGATCGCCATCCGCGGTGACGGACGGCCAGTAGGAGCCGGAGCATCTGGGCCAGATTGAGCCTAGGTGGGAAGTGATCGCGGGCCAGATTGGCGGCCCGGCCAACGGCTGCTGGGCCGAGAACCCAGGTGAACACTGGCATAAGGCCGTGGGCCAATTTTGGTCTGGGCCACAAGCACAGCAAAGCATGAGTGACCTTTATGTTTAAGTTTTAATGTTTTTCAGAAGCTTTTTTGAATGAATTCGAGTGAATTAGATCTCTATTCAAATTGAACCAATAAGATATTGGTTTGAGAGATTATAAAAGTATGTAAATATGAATTTTATTCTTATTTTACGAAGCGAAGGCTTCAGATGACGCTCTTTTGATTATGATTAGAAAATTAAAGGAAAATTTGATTAAAGAGTTAATCAGAGTAAAGAGATATTTTGAAGCATGGTTGCTTCTGAATTGAATGTCAAGCTTCCGCTGATAGTAAATTATCCGCTAATTAAATTAGAGGAGTAGAATGACATTTTATTTAAAGTTGATTGTGATATTGTTACTTTCTGACCAAAGTTGATGGTAGCAATATTATAATTTTATTTAAGTTTACGCTTAAGTTTGTATTTCTGATATTTTTTTATGTCAAAGTGACGATTTTCAGAGAGAAGATACAAGTCAAGAGAGACTCTTGATAAAGAAAAGTATTTAAAGCTTCTGGAAAAGTAGATTTTAATCATGTTCGTTCATGATAAAGATTATTTTCTGATTAAATCAGATCAAAAGATAGATTATGATGTTGTTGTCTTCCGACCAAAGTTGATGATAACAATATTGTAATATGCATTAGTTCTATTTTCTGCCCAAAGGTGATGTAGAATTAATGTAGAAAATTTTTTTTGTATGTTTTAATTTTGACCAAAGTTAAATTAAGGCATATAGAATTTACATGGAGAGAAAAAGATAGAGAATATTGATTTTCATCAACGAATAAGATATTACTCAGCTACAGTGCTGGTATTTGTAAAGGGAAATGCTTAAGTTAAGCAAGGTTTTATACTTGTTTCATGTCGAAATAAGTAATTTCGAGTTCTTTTTCCCTCTCATGTACAGTATGACGTGAATTAATTTTTCTGATTAAGTTGAGAGAAAATTTAATCAAAAAATGTAGTTTAAGCGAACGTTTTCTACACGTCATGTTTACATTTAAGTATTGCGAATAGTATGACGTGAATTGTATTAAGAAATGCGCATGTCTAATTTTGACCAAAGTTAAATTATACATGTGTGTAACAGAGTATTAAAAGATATTTGCAAACACTTCTAGTATCCTCAGTGTATATCCCGTGTGATGGGAGAAGTTAGGCATAAGTTTTATGCTAGACAATCCTGTATGACAGGAGAAGTTTATGATGACTCCAAAAGAAAGAAGATCATTGCATGAGGAATGTTGTTTCCTTTAAAAATGGTCTGACAGAATGTATTAGTGGATATTCATCCAACATGAATGACTTGGAGTAACACATTTTAACTGAGTAACCTCGGTTGAAACATGTGAGTTGCAGAAAATTCAGATTTATTTCTGGATTTACTAAGTGAATACAAGTCATTTTCAGAGTTTAAGATAAATACTCGCTTGGCGGGGTAAACTAGTACAAGAGATGTCCTTATCGAGCGTCGGCTTTTAAGAAGCTTATTTATGGCATTGTTATTTTTGACCAAAGTCATTAAAAGCAATGTTATAAACAGTTTATGAAGATTCATGCATTAATTCTATTTTCTGCCCAAAGGTGATATAGAATCAATGGAGTAGCAAGATAAAGAGAGACAACCCTTATGATTATTCAAGTATATCTTGCATTGCAAGAATAGGTTGAGGTAGTTCTTAAGCTACCTTAGTATTAATCGTGCACTTCAATAGTGCCATGGTTGTTGAGTATTAAATGGGTTGTTGCCATAAGGGGAGAAGTCCCAAAACCACACCATTTCTAAATATGAAGGAAGAGAGTCAATTGATTGACTCTTTACAAAAGTATGCGAGCACTCTAACTGAGTTGCCTGTTGTGAAGTAAGTAATGGTGGAAGACACATATTATAGATGTGTGGTGTGGTTAACAAAATGGAGTCATTTTTATTTGAAGTAAAAAGATAAAAGGAAGTTGTATACAAGTCAAAAGATAAGACAATATGTGAGTTCAACTTGCATAAGTATTGCAGATAAAGTACTCTGTAAGTCATTAAAGTGATATGAGGAAAATAGTACTCCCACACTGAGTTGAGAAATAATTTTGTTTACATGATATATTCATGTGAATGAAGCAAGTTAAGAAAACTCCTCGTTCACAAAAGTTTTTATTTAAGTTTCGAAATTATGGTATTAAAGATCATACCATATTTCGAGGGGGAGAAATGATCCCCATACAGAATACGATGCATTAAAGTATGCATTGAAAGAAAAGATGACACATTGAAGAATGATCTATCAAGTAATTGTGACCATAAAGGGGAGTACAACGGTCATAATTGAAAGATACCCCTAAGAAGAAAGACTAAGAAAAGAGATAGCTAAATTCTGGAATTTTCATATTTTCGAAAGGAATATAGCATAGTTGGCCGGTATTTATACTAGTCAAGAAAGTTTAAACCCAAATAAGAGAGTTTGATGATACACCATCTCTACAGAAGATGAGACAATCTGGGGGAGCATGGTACAAGGAGACCTAACTCCAACTAGGGGATGACTTGAAGATAAAGAATGTGGTAGCTCGAGAAATTGACCTTGAGGAGAAGCGGGTGAGTGTGCCCACTCCAATGATTTAAGGATCCATTGTTCTCACTACCCATTGTTGCTACACCGTCAATGCTTGGCATTGTTGGTGCTAGTGTTGTTGTTATTCCACCTGTGGCAACCTATTGCCACACACGTGGGGGAGCATGGCATGTCCATTACTCTCGTAGCGACAAGAAGCATAAAGTAGGCACCTGTCCTTCAGGATCCTATAGTTACCATTGTCACGTGTGAGAAAGAACAACAACAATTCTGAGTAAAAGAGTCCGAGAGAAGTCTTGGAAAATGAAATGAGATTTATGAGTACCAATGTTGTTTTGGGACTTACAAGAAGTTGCTAAAGGGGTCAAACCAATAGACTGTGATAGGTCTACTCCCTCCGTCCCATATTATTTGCACTTATAAGATTCAAACTATTTCCCAAATTAAACACTCACTATGCCCATCTGACGGAGCCTGGCAAAGTGGCAGTGGCTAGTTGGACCGTACTATGCCTGGAAGATTAGCTGGCCTGCGCATGCTAGAATACTCTGGACGTCACCGTGGCTTGCTTTCCCATGCCCTCCCACACTACTCCTGGAGTATGTCAGAGTAGTTCCATAGGGGTATTTTGGTAATTTGTGATGTTGCATTGGTATCCGCATTCGGTCCTAGAAATGCAATTATAGTGGGACGGAGGGAGTACAGAATAATATGTGACTCCAAAGGCAAAGAGAATAAACATGATGCACGACTTAGGTCAAAAGGCTTCATGTAATGTAAAGACGGCATTCCTCAATTGTGAATATAAGGATATTTACGTGGCATGACCTAAAGTTTTGTCATGGAAGGGAAAAGAATATATGGGATGCTGACTGAAGTAAGTTTTTGGGTTATAAGTAAAGATCACAAGGACAGATTGCATTCATGCAAAGTTTAAGAATAGATCACTACTCCCTAGTGGTGATGTTAGTCTGTTGTTGCAGACAAAGAAGTTATTATCCTAAAAGTTTTAGTATATTTTGGTGAAATATCATTCGTTCAAGGAATATAAGTTTGCTAAGATATAAGTAAAGGGGTATTAAGTTTATCGCAAAGGGCATACCTAGAAAAGAATTCTAAAGAAACATAGTATGCGTGCGAGTCAGTCTCTGAAACATAAGTAGTCAAGGGTAATAGTTTTGGAATTTTAGTATTCCAGGAACCGATATATGATCGATCAAACGAAAGTGGTTCCAAGTGCTTTAGCTGTTGGAAGCAAAATCAATTGCTCAAGAAAGAAGTTACCTTGACATAGTTAAAGTATCCGGGAAATTTTGGCAGCAGACCGGTCCAGCAATAGATCACTGGAATGGAATTTAAAGAAAGACTTTGCAATAATCTCGCAAAGAGTTGTAAGCCTCATGCTGAGTCAGAAAGTAACACGTACTCACAAAAGGTTGTGAGTAAAAAGGATTAAGTTTTGACAAGTTGTTTAGTGAAGCCCACAGTAGTAGCTAACACTCGAGCTTGGAGTTTTATTGTGGAAAAGCTCCCTAGCAAAAATAGTTGTGATATCATGGGTTAAGTATACCCATAGTTTAGCATGATATGAGGCTCAGAACAGGCTAAATGGTTAGAGAAACTTTTACACGGAATAGATAATGGTAGACAACAGCAACATACCATTCAAGTACATTGTCTCCATAGCAACATGTCAAGTGTGATGCCAAACACATTGAAAATAAGTTATATGTTGCAAAGGAGAAAATCCAGAATCAATTTTGAAAGTATTGAGCATATAAGTACCAAGCGAGTACTTACGGATCCGCTTACCAAAGGTTTACCGCCCAGTGTGTTGAGAGAACACACAGTCGGCATGGGTCTATGGTAGAACCTATGATTTCTGGATTACTAAGGGTCTAGAATATGATCCGTTCAAAATAGGTAAAAGTGCTGTGGCTGGTTAATCTGATGGTCATTACTATCATGATGACCCATGCTCGGTATGCTTATTTGTGATGAAGTGGGTACCAAGCGAAGAGCTAAAGTTTAAGAGACATAAGATGAGATCAAGAGGGAGAATGTTAGTATGATCTCCACCAGTTGGCCCAAAGGCCAACCGGGCCCTTGATTGCTCTCTGATCGGGGGAGCCCAGCCCAATATCTGGCTGGTGGGCCCCTGTCGCGCAGTGCCATAAATAGGAGGTGGGGGCTAGGACACTGTTCACAAGGTTCACCTGAGCCGCCAGTTCCCCACCATCCTAACCCTAACCCGATCTAGAGAGGGCGCACTGCAGCGGCGGGAAGCCCACTGCCGGTCGGCACTGCGCTTCTCCGGCGGTCGTCACGGCACAGCACAGCACCGACGAGCTTCATCTTCACCGACGAGCATCCTCCTCTACTTCCCTAACCCCGGTCAGTGCATCTATCCATCTATCTCTCTGTTTATCTATTAGTGAAGACATCACACACCATCTTTTACCTCTAGTACCCCACTGATCTACACCTAGTTGATCCGCAAGATTCAACAGCTCCGCCACTGGTATAGTGGATGGTGACATGTCGTATAGTGAATGATGATGTGGAATGCTTGCATGTTGAGAGAAATCTATCCTTGACTTGTAGTGGGTCTCACATATATAGTTGTTATAGATAGATTCTGCATTGCCTCCACTCTTTGGAGATCATGAGAAAACTACCTTCACATTTAGGACATGATGAATTTACCCATGCATGAAGTGCTTTAAACTGCCTCAATTTTGTACCCATTTTTTATAGAATAGCATCTCACAATTGTAGATGGTGAACTGCAGAAAAGGCCACACAAGACGGCAGCAACTAAGAAGGCTGCGGTTAGGGCTATCAAGCTTTTCATCTTGGGTGTGATTTTGCAAGGTTATTATACTTGCTCCTACTTTGGCAACTAGCCCACATCAGGCCATTTTTGTCATTTATTTTGCGTTGCAGTTTCTCCTTGTTATATGTGTTTTTATTTTACTTGTAGGAGGATACATCCATGGACGACACAAATTAACTTATGGTGTTGATTTGGATCAAATTCGATGGCTAGGTGTGCTTCAGGTGATATATATATGGAGCCTGTATTTTTTTAATCTAAGTTGGTTTGTTCCATTTCTTTTCTGTTGACATATCTTTGAACCTCTTACTCTTATAATCTTATTATCCTTCGTGTAGAGGATAGCTATTGGATACTTTTTAGCAGCAATTTCAGAGATTTGGCTTGTCAACAATAATTTGGTGGATTCACCCGTATCCTTTGTGAAGAAATACTTCATGGAGTGGTTAGTCAATATGGGTAACATTATAATCCAGAAAAGTTTATTTATATCCTTTTTTTATAAAAAAAATCGCAAATCATTATCCAGCATTTCAGAAGTACATACTTTAAATTCCATCCTAGTGCTCCAGCATGATTATATCCCCTGGTTCGGTAAAGTGAGCTCTGCCTCCACATAGACTTTTCTGTGATGTAGAATAACCTCTTTAGTTGCCTGTTCATTTAGGAATGCTGTATTCTTTAGCCAACTAATTCCTTTGTTTGTGTAAGTTTTAGAAAATTTGGTCCTTCTGTATGTTCTGTTCATTTAAGATGTTTAGAAAAGATTTAGCTGTAGAGCCATAACCTATAAGTACTTTCTAGTTTGGGTATACTCCATATGCGATTAGTTGCGCGCATGGCTCAGAATTGTTCTTAAAGAAAGGTATGCTAATACCAGTACTGACATTTGTTTATCTTTTGAAGGATCATGGCCTTGATGATTACAGTACTTTATGTTGCCTTGGTATCTGGCCTTTATGTTTCAAACTGGGAATTTAAAGTTAAAATTAGCAATTCATACCTTTCAATCCCAAGCAATTTAGTTGAAGTGAAGACGGTAAGAAATGAATCTCTCATTTGTTCTAATTACTTGTTTGAAATTTTTTGCTGTGAGTTGTATGATGAAAATTATCTCATGTGGTACAGTGTATCCACTTTTGATACTATACTTAATTTGCTGTGCTTTAAGAACATTATGCTTCTCTAATCTCTCTATGTGTGGCCATGTGGGTTATGTTTGAAAGGAGATGAAACCTACTCAAGCTTCTGCAATTCAGCTCTCTGGTTGATCTACACCGAATATGAATATGCTCCTATTTGTTTTAATTCATTGGCCCTATTTGCTCTGATATTTGCAATGCTAGTTTGTAAGATTGACGTTATTCAAGATTCAAAGTTTAAGCATTCACCATATTGTTGTTGTTTTTGTGTTGGAAGTTACATTAAAATCGGGTTGTAGGATTAGAAAGCAGAATAAGAAGTTTGGCAGTTACCAACTGAAATACAAATAGTTTCCTGCCACTTATCAACTTATCATGTGGAACCAGAAATTTGAACTCAAGTTGAAATGCAAAAGATCAACTGGTTTTCTAAATGCTGGTTCCAACCAGCATTTCTGGGAGCCACCAGTTGCTTATGTGACATCAAAACCTGGGAGAGAAAAGTGATTATAATTCATCCAGTACTTGCTCCCTTTAAATTCACTGTCAAACTACTAATTGTCGTATCTACCTTGTTGCATTTGTTTTGGGTAATTTCCAGATCACTGTGGAGTAAGAGGTAGCCTTGGACCACCTTGCAATGCAGTTGGTTTGGTAGATCGAGTTTTGATCGGTGAAAATCATCTGTACAAGAACCCAGTCTACAAAAGGACAAAGGTCATTCAAGAAATGGACTGATGTTCCCTTTTTTTACTCTCCTTCACTCAAACAATCAGTATATTTTAATAGGAAATAAATTTGTTAGTACTATACCTAACCATAAAATTTATTATTTCTTTTGTTTCATCCCATAGGAATGCAGTATCAATTCTCCTGATTATGGACCGCTTCCTCCGAATGCACCAGACTGGTGCCTGGCTCCATTTGACCCAGAGGGTTTGTTAAGGTAGCTATGCCTACCTTTTGTTATTATCTATTGGTCCATAAAATAAAATGTGTGGAGAAAAAAATCTAAATTCTATTTGAACCAGATTTTGGTCCATTTCCCCAACAAAAATGAGCTGCTGAGGGGAGGTGCCAAGATCTTGAAGGAGATGGCATTGTTCTACCACGCGATGCAGGACCAGATGGGGAGACATCAATAGCAAGAGGTTGATTCATAATAATATGGATCTTTCGGGTTGTTTAATCGATGTTTACAAAGTGCAAAATTAAGACAAAGAGTAATGCACATGGCTAGTTTTTTAAACTTGTCTAGCTATGTCAGCACACCACCTCACGTCATGGACTCGGGCATTCATAAAACTTGCGAACATTTCTAAACTGCCCACATTTGTAAAACTTTCGTGATGCCTGTCCTAAATCAAGGGAGTTATCCAAGAGACAAGGAAACCAAGCAGCTAACGAAGACCACTGCGGCACTGCTGTAGGTGGAGATACTGTTCCGGATGCTTCACATTCCCATGCCTTATGCATTGTGGCCTACTTCAGCTATAGTGCACCGGTAGTTTCTCAATTTCATTGATCTCTCTTGTGCCAGCTTAATTGCATATGTTGCGTGTCTTTAATTTTCAGCCTAGCTTGGCTTTCAGGCTTCTACATACTCAGCTCACTAAACTAATTAAGATTGTCAAAAAGACAAAATCTAATTGAAAGAAGAGGACATGGGAATAATAAGAAGTGCTTTTCTATATATAAGAAAGAATCATGGTTCCACGAAGAAAAGGATATATATAAGGGGATGCAGCTGTAGCTGTTGGTGAGTAGTGCCTTGTTCACTCCAACCTTAATTCTCTGTTAGGATATAGTACATCTTATTAGACTAATAATTAGCATATATTGAATGGTGTATCTTTGTATATGATGGGCGCTGCTCTTTAAGCCTTGAAGAAGCAGAGAGTTACGTAGTTTTATGAGAGTGGATGCAGCATTTCATATGAATTTTGCTGCATTGGCCAGTGGGTGGATTGATTTTATTGTGCTTTATGGTTCGTTGGCACTGGTACTACAGATCATATTACAGTTCTGTGAAGCAGCAGAGTTGGGCTTCTTCTTCAATCGTTTCATTTCACCCCACCAACAAAAAAAAATAAAAAAACAACCTGAATACCGGATCATCACCTCTTGCGTTACCGAAAAAGACCTCCATTGAGCTCTTTTTCGATACACAATACCACTCTTTGGTTATACAGTGGTATTGTCGGTTTTTTACTGTGGGTAAAATGATAATTTGGAAAAAATATACCGCCGACAAGTACAATAAAAACATACCGCGTACAATACCTAAATCATTTCATATATTACAACAAAAATATTTTCCATTTTCAATAATACACATATGCTACCAATACCACCTGTGAATACCACCCGTACCACAAAAAAAACCGGTGGTACAGAATTAATCTCAACCGTCCGATCCTTACAAATAGATCTTTTCATATTACATACGAGTCCTTTTAAAGTGGTGGTACAGAGTGGTATTGTGTACCGAAAAAGACCTCCATTAGAGATTCAAGGAAGATGATCACCTGAACACCAGAAAGTAATTAAGAGCGACGATTCAGCAGTAGCAGATTTTTTGTGATTTATTGATGATGGATGATGATCACACTCACTCCGGATCCCCGTCGGCCTCGTCCCGGTGACGAGCTCGAGTTCCTGCTGGAGTGCTGGTAGATGTCTTACAGTCCTAGTTGCCTGCCACGATCCTGTCGAAGAGGGCACGAGTTCTCAGTTCTGTCTCGCGGAGCCTTTTAGGTGCCGGGGCGAGCATCCAGCCTGGCTTGTGCCTCTCGAGCTTGTCGCTTCTCCACCCGCCGGCCGCCGGGCACGCTTCTCCAGCGACAACCGCATCGCCGGCTCGCCGCCGCCTCGTAATCCGTCTCTGTCTCAGCTGCCGTCTCTCTCACTTCAGATTTTTTTATATTTTTTTCGATTTTGTAAAAATAAATACTGCAAACAAAATTTAACAGAAGTATACACCTGCTGCCGTGTCACACGGCGGTAGAAGCCAGACGTCATGCCACATGACGTCAAGATAGCCAGACGTCATATGACACGGCGTTAAGGCGTAGCGCCAACGGTCGGTTGGAGCGGAGACTGTCAGAGCTCCTACCGCCAATTCACACGGCGGCAGGAAAACCTACCCCCATGTGGCACGGCGGCAGCCTCGCCCTATATAAGGGGGCGAGGCTGCTACCAGCCCCCTCTCTCCTCCCTTCACTCGCTATGGACCCAGGTATGTTTCTAACTTTACCTTATTTAGTTACATTAGTTTAGAAATTGTATGAGTGCTTAGAAATTTTAGAAATTAGTTTAACAATTGTAGAATTGCTTAGAAATTTAGTAAATTAGTTTAGAAATTTTATAAAAGCTTAGACATTTAAGAAATTAGTTTAGAAATTTTATAAATTAGTTTAGAAATTGTAGAAAGCTTAGAAATTTAGGAAATTAGTTTAGAAATTGTAGAATTACTTAGAAATTTAGGAAATTAACTTAGAAATTTTATAAATTAGTCTAGAAATTGTAGAAAAGTTTAGAAATTTAGGAAATTAGTTTAGAAATTTTATAAATTAGTTTAGAAATTGTAGAAAAACTTAGAAATTTAGAAAATTAGTTTACAAATTGTAGAATTACTTAGAAATTTAGGAAATTAGTTTACAAATTGTAGAATTGGTTAAAAATTTAGGAAATTAGTTTAGAAATTGTAGAAAACCTTAGACATTTAGAAAATTAGCTTAGAAATTTTATAAATTAGTTTAGAAATTGTAGAAAAGCTTAGAAATTTAGAAAATTAGTTTAGAAATTGTAGAATTGCTTAGAACTAGTTTAGATATTAGCTTATAAATTATTTTTTCCTTATATAATTTATTTTCTTCAGCTATGGCTCAGCCAGCACTGGTACAATACGTACGGCCGGAGTTGTTCGAGGAGGCGGTGGAGAGGCACCACCGCTCCTACCGGATCGTCGTTCTTGGAGACCCGGTTGGCGGTTTACGTGTTAGGACGACCTGGATGTTGATGCCAATACATCAGCGCTGGATCCCAAAGTACGTAAAGTGTTTGTTAAATTTATTTATCTTTGTTCGCAAAAGTATGTGGTTAGTAAATTAATTTTCCCTTCCATTTTGTGTTTCAGGCTGCGTGTTGCAGGACTACTGCCTATTGCGCGGTTGGTCGAGGGGGACAAGCTACGGGCTCAGGTTCGCGCGTCGGAGAGGATGACGCGGTTCCAGTACGACACCTCTCTGCTCGCAGCATTTCTGGACAGGTGGCGACCAGAGACGCACTCGTTCCACTTCCCTGTCGGCGAGGCGACGATCACTCTGCAGGACGTCGTGCTCTTGTTCGGCCTTCCGTTAGCTGGCCGGGCAATGGGGCCTATCGACATCCTCGCGTCCTGGCGCGAGGAGTTCCTTGCTTGGTTCACGGACGTTTCTCGGAACAATCGCGTGCCTGAGCCGTACCAGTCGTTCGTCGACACCCACGACCCCACGCGGACTTGGTTGGAGCAGTTCAGCGTACGCGCTTTTACCTATTCTTTTCCATCGTTAGTATGCATTTAAAACAAATGTGACGATTGACCTTTGTGTGCAGGCTGACTACATGGCGGACGACGCCGACGAGCCGACAGTGGACAGGTTTGTGGAGGCGTACCCGCTCTGGCTGTTCGGGTTCGTGATGTTCTGCGAGTCAGCGGGAGACTTGGTGTCGAGGTCCCTGATCCCCTACGCTCGGATGATCGCCGACACACCCCTCGACTAGGTGCCCCAGATCAGCTGGGGCAACGCGGTCCTGGCGCATACCTACAGGGGGTTGTGTACGGGCGTGACGAAGGGGGGAGTTCCCAGGGGATCCTCCTGGGTTGTCCTCTCCTTCTGCAGATGTGGATCCACGAGCGCTTCGATATCGGTCGGCCGAGCGCCGACCTCTCAGAGTACGAAAGGATGCCATATGACACCGACCCGGCGGACCTCCCCACCATGAGTTCTCTGTGGTGCCTCCGGAAGATAATTCACCTTGCTTATCGTTTTCTTCGCTTAATTATCATCTTAGTTCCACTGAATTAACTTTTTTCCTGTGCAGTACACTTGGGTTGGGGAGCAGACGAAGAAGGTCTACAAGGACTTCGTCGGTCAGATCGACCAGATGACCGATGAGGGGGTCAGGTGGACGCCGTACTCACATGCTTGTATCGACCGCCACGCACCACAGGGCCTCTCATCCTTATGCTTCCGAGACCAACACTACTGGATGACGACGAGACGTTTGGTGTACGACGTACGACGTCTACGTCGAGGAGTACGCGGTCCACCGGGTGATGAGGTAGTTCGGCCTCTACCAGGCGTGGCATGTGCATGTTGAGCACACTCTTCCGGCGGCAGCGCATAAGTAAGCTATCTCGATTTGTTACAATTTTTACGTTACAAGGTGTCAATTGCTAATAAATTTGTTTAACATGTGATAGATGGACGCGTAAGGGAGTGGCGGCGGTGAGGTCGTGGGCCGATAAGTTGCGGCCCTACGTGGACGAGTGGACTGATGCACCGGATCACGTTGTCACAGAGCAGCGCCCCCACGACGACACTGCCTAGGTAGCGTACCTTAACTGGTACATCTCGAGGATGCGGATTAGGGTGATGCACGTCCCTTTTGACCTGACACCGCCACCAATCCCGAACGACCGGAGGATCCTTCCGTTCGGCACGTACCTAGTGCGACGAGATCAGATCGCCGACACAGCGATTAGTCTCGACACTGCAATCATATTTTATTCATGTTACTATTCATTATAACGTGTGGTACTAATTTCGTGAGAAGCACGACACGCTTGCGGCCGTGGCGCGGATCGCGGCCGACGCGCTGAGCAGGATGCAGGACATGTGACCTGCGGAGCACACCGAGGTGTACAAGAACTTGTTTGATATCGTCACTAGGTACAGCACCGTCGTGAACTACGGCGGGACCGCGACCATTCCCCTTTATCCGCGTCACCCGGCGTCGTCCTCGAGCTCCGCCTCGACTGGTCGTTCGTACCAGTTACCTTCGACCGTCTCACGTCCACAAGTTGCTTTCTCGGCTCCAGCAGCACAGCCTCTGGGTCCGCACCCCTACGTGCAGCACCCAATTATTATTCAGGGCTCAGGTACATTTACTGCATCCGCTTTTCTTTGATTTTCACGAAGTTGTTATGTGTTGTTAAATTAACTTAACCTTACAGGGCGACCACCGATCTTTCTGATGGCACCGCCAATCTGTCCGATGGGACCCGGACCTCGACCGACACATACGGCGCCAGCTGCACCAGTAGCAGATATTCCTGGACCGTCCACTACACCTGTTTTACAGACTGGTAACGATCGTAACTAATACAGTACTATTTAAATTCTATAAATACGATATGTGGTAAACTAATACTATTCGTTGCAGCTTTCGATCCTAGCATCACTATAGAGTCCCCCGTAGCAGACGACTAAGCGTGGCAGGAGTTCAGGTACGACAACTTCCTCACAGCCATGACGATAACGTCGCGGAGGTGCTTGTAGCCTCACAGTTACAAGAGGCGCCACCTCTTGGGATGCAGGAGACACAGCTGCCTGTTGGAGGGTCCCAGCCGGCAGCCGGAGAGACTCAGGCGGGTGCAGGGTCGTCGCAGGCGGCCATGGCGACACCACCTGTCGACGACAGTCCACGCCGGCAGATCAGGCCACCTTCGCCCCTCACGTACGACCAGGACCAAACGAGGGCTGGTGCTCGAGCTATTGGGGCGCCGCCCAAGCGGAGCAGGCGGATTTAGATTTACTTTGTATTTTGTGCCAGTAATACTTAGTGATCTTGTATAAATTTTTCCATTTACTAGTAGAACTAGCTTATGTTTTCTCTTTATTACATTGCTCTTTTTTCTTTTCTTTTATAAATTTAAAAAATAAAATAAAATAACCTACCGCCATACCACACGGCGTTTGGTACTAAGCGCCATAGGGTGCGGTGGTTGATGCAAACGCCATTCACTCTTCCTAAGCGCCGTAGGTACAATCTTGCCGTCATGTCACACGGCGGCAGCGGCCAGACGCTAGGAATCCTGCGCCATATGGCATGGCGTTTGGTTTCTGACGCCGTGTGACACGGCGGCAGGTGTATACTTCCGTTAAATTTTGTTTGCAGTATTTATTTTTGCAAAATCGAAAAAAATATATATAAAAATTCCTCGCTTCGGCCCAAGAGGAGATCAGAAGCCCAAATAGGCGGCCCAACACACTGCTGCTTCGCAGCCCATCAAGAAAGGCAAACGGATCTGAATGACTGGGGAGCTCTTGTGGCCCACGAAAGTTACTGTGAAACCCTGAACTCGATCAAGCAAGCAAGATCGAGCTGCGTGGCAGCGGCGGCGGCGGCGGATAGCTAGCTTGTCGGAGATCCAGAGTTCAATAGCAGTTTTCCAGTCTTAGATAAGAGAAATTTCAAATTCATGTGTGATGTTAGAAAGTACGCATCAAATCAAACGGTGAACTGGCCAAGGTGTGCACACAGTGAGTTTTGTGTGATGCAAGTTTACCAGGGATGGAACAACTCTGATTGATGCTTCTAGCACTGCTCACGAGCATGGGTAAGCAAAGCTACGTGACCTTTGTCCTTCATCATTTTATGGTTTACTAATGTAATCTCGATGTCTGCAGTACTCCGACCAACCAGATAACTGCGGTTTCGTGCAATGGGTGGATCCCCCAGCTATTCACCCGTATCAACAGTACATCGACTACCTCAAGGATGTTATCATCTTCAACCTGAAGCAAGAGCTCGCGTCGGTATTGGCTTCTCTAGATCCGACATCTACCAACGACGACGACGGACCGGTGACCGGACCAATGGTGATACCAGCAACTCCATCCCCGCCACCGTCACCTCCACCCCCGCCAGGGTACGGATACTACATGCCCTCCCAGCACTCCGGCGGGTCTATGATGTCCGGGTTCTCCGGGTAGTACTCGTACAACTAGATTAGAAATGTTATAACCGTTTATCTAAATTCTCTAAGGCACGTTAGGACTAGCAGCGGCACAAAGTTACGATATTTGCGCCGTACGTGCCATTGTGTTATTTATGTGCTTGCTTGTCTTGTTAAGTATCATGTGTTAAAAAATGTAAGGTACTAGGCAAAAAAAAAAACCTACTGCCGTAGGGCACGACAGTAGGTTCCTACCTACTGCCGTGTCATACGGCGGTTGCTACAGCCTCTGCTGCCGCTTGGCGGCAGGCTCCAACCGCCGTCCCACACGGCGATTAGCCCTACCGCTTTGTGGTACGGCGGTTGGTGCCATGCCACCGTGCCACGTCAGCAGCCGTCGTACCACACGGCGGTAGGAACCATACCGTCATGTGGTACGGCGGCAGTAGTATAGATTTGATAAATTTCTTGACCGGCATTTATTTTTGCGAAATCGAGGAAAAAATATATAAAAAAAATTTCAAGATCTTGAAGGAGATGCATTGTTCTACCACGCGAGGCAGGACCAGATGGAGGCATCAATAGCAAGAGGTTGATTCATGCAATATGGATCTTCGGGTTGTTTAATCGATGTTTACAAAGTGCAAAATTAAGACAAAGAGCTGCTGAGGGGAGGTGCCAAGATCTTGAAGGAGATGGCATTGTTCTATCACGCGAGGCAGGACCAGATGGAGACATCAATGCACATGGCTAGTTTTTAAACTTGTCTAGCTATGTCATAATGTAGCACACCACCTCACGTCATCGACTCGGGCATTCATAAAACTCGCGAACATTTCTAAACTGCCAACATTTGTAAAACTTTGGTTATGCCTGTCCTAAATCAAGGGCGTTATCCAAGAGACAAGAAAACCAAGCAGCTAACAAACATCGCTGTTGTAGGTGGAGATCATGTTCCGGATGCTTCACATTCCCATGCCTTATGCATTGTGGCCTACTTCAGCTATAGTGCACCGGTAGTTTCTCAATTTCATTGATCTCTCTTGTGCCAGCTTAATTGCATATGTTGCGTGTTTTTAATTTTCAGCCTAGCTTGGCTTTTAGGCTTCTACATACATACGCAGCTCACTAAACTAATTAAGATTGTCAAAAAGACAAAAACTAATTGAAAGAAGAGGATATGGGAATAATAAGAAGTGCTTTTCTATATATAAGAAAGAATCATGGTTCAAGCCTTTACTCCACGAAGAAAATGATATATATACGGGGATGCAGCTGTAGCTGTTGGTGAGTATGTAGTGCTTTGTTCACTCCAACCTGACTTCTCAGTTAGGATATAGTACATCTTATTAGACTAATAATTAACATATATTGAATGGTGTATCTTTGTATATAATGGGCGCTGCTCTTCAAGCCTTGAAGAAGCAGAGAGTTATGTAGTTTTATGAGAGTGGATGCAGCATTTCATATGAATTTTGCTGCATTGGCCAGTGGGTGGATTGATTTTATTGTGCTTTATGGTTCGTGAGCACTGGTACTAGAGATCATATTACAGTTCTGTGAAGCATGAGAGTTGGGCTTCTTCAATCGTTTTATTTCATCTCACCAATTAAAAAACAACCTGAGTACCTGATCGAAGACAGGTACCAATGCTCACGATCCTCTACTGAGAGCTCATAACCCTGCATTTAATCACAACACATGCAAGATTTAAATGATACATTCTATTTATGAAACTGTGCCCATGATTCTGTGCATTGAGAGTGACAGAATCATCATACTGAAAAACTGATGTGACGAACTTGGTAAGTGTGCCCATGATACTGCTACTAAATCTGGCCTCAGCAGTAGCCGGACGCGCTTCTTGAGCTTGTCGCTTCTCCAGCCGCCGGGCGCGCTTCTCCAGCGACAACCGCATTGCCGGCTAGCCGCCGCCCCTTCCTTAATCCGTCTCCGTCTCGGCTGCCGTCTCTCTCTTGCTTCGGCCCAAGAGAAGATCAGAAGCCCAAATAGGCGGCCCAACACACTGCTGCTTCGCAGCCCATCAAGAAAGGCACGGATCTGAATGACTGGGGAGCTCTTGTGGCCCACGAAAGTTACGTGTGAAACCCTGAACTTTTGCGAGATGGATCAAGCAAGCGAGATCGAGCTGCGTGGCAGCGGCAGCGGCAGCGGCGGCGGCGGATAGCTAGCTTGCCGGAGAACAACATGTCGCTCAGGGCCTCGTTGAGCTCCCTCGCCGCTAGGAGCTTCTCATCCTCACGAGGGGGGCGCGTACGTTCGGCAGCGGCGAGATCAGGAGGAGCAAGACGAACTCTCCACAACAACTCGGTTAGGATCGATAATCCCTCTCTGACAGTCTGACATCCCACGTAGTAATAAGGTTTCTTCGCTGACTCATATATGCGATATATATGAAGCAGCAGAAGAATCCTGGACACAGTGATGTTGGGCGGTCTCCCCTCCTTAAAAGGTAGCATATTGAGCCTTCAAATTAAACCAAGCAAGCTGGAGTTCGTTGGTGATCAGTGATATAATAGTACGTCTGATTGTATGACACAGTGCTGTAGCGGTGGCTACCCTGTCTGCATTTGCTGGGATTTGGTATTTCCGAAAAGAAGCATGCCATCAGTCAGGTAAACTGCCTTCAGATTTCAGATTTATGGCTACTGTAATCCCGTTGCGTATAGTATCACCTAGTCACGAACTAAACCATCTGCTCAATCTTGTAGCAAGCATAAGCAGTGTTGACTCTACGAAGGAGCATCGTGACACAAGGGTCACGGAAGAGGTGACAGAGAAGAAGGCCGTCCAAGTGGGCATGAAGGAGGCAGCGAACCATAATGGCGACGGCTTTTCATTGGAGAAGTACCTTGATGAGATGACCGAGCTAGCTGCTGCGCAGAAGAAGGCCCGCTATGAAAGAGAGATGTCTGACAAGAAGGCCACCACCGATGAGGTAGCTCACAGCAGGGAGGCCGTGACGCAGGAGGAGATGGAAGACGAGGCAGCCATGAAGGCACGATTCGAGGACTGGATGAAGGAGTATGGCCGGAGGTACAGGAACGAGGAGGAGAAGGCTCAGAGGTATGAGTTGTTCAAGGCTTTTGCGAAGATGGTGGACAAGGCTACTGCACAAAGTGGTAGCGCTGTGTTCGTCACCAACCATACCGCTGACTGGACAGAGGAAGAGTGCCGGTGCCTGTATGACGATGACGTGGACTGGGATGACTACCTCGATCACATCAAGTCTTTAATTGCTAAAAAAAGAGGTGTCTGATAAGATGGCCAACAAAGAAGTTTATGGTTAGAAAGGCCGTCAAGGGGTGACTGCTACTGAGGTCTTGCATAGAAATCAGAAATGTGCTCTGACTGGAGAACCAGATCTTTCTTTATTCTGACAATGAGATTCTTTATCCCAGTGATTCTTTTTTAATCGAGGAATTATACTTTGAATTTCCAATCACTGATCAGTACCCCAACTGGTCAAATGGAAAGCGGTTAGGTACTAGTTTGATCTTGATCTAGTTACCGTTTGTGCTATGATAGCACAAAGCAGCTGCATCATCGTTGCTGCACTGAACTGATCATTCCTGGTTGGTTTTAGCAGGACCAGGAGTGCCCTTTTCTTCAGTCTAGTTTTTTTTCAGGAATATGCAGAAGAGCTGCGTATCTTTGTATTAAGAATGAAGATGAAACAGAGTTTTACAAAGCAGGCATACCGGGCACACGCACACGGGTTCAAGTTGACTTCTTCAGTCTAGCTAGTGTCAAGGGAATCTGTTTTGTAGATATCTTTGGAAATGAGACGTGCAATGCCTAGTTTTTAATTTTCTGTAAGTTTGTCGACAGTCTTAGCTTACTATATGGTCAATATTACTAAACCCTTGGATTTTTCACATTAATTAGACAAGGAGTAGATGTTTTTCTCTCATCCTGGAGTCCTGGACATGTATTTATGTACTTTCATTTCTTTCAACCGTTAGATTTCTCAATGTGGATGTCTCTCATATTTTTCCAACTATTCTAATATTTCTCTATATAATAATATTCTAATGACATAATTAAGGATATCATGATCCTTGGTATTGCAAGGGGTAACAATAGCTAGTGTCAAGGGAATCTGTTTTGTAGATATCTTTGGAAATGAGACGTGCAATGCCTAGTTTTTAATTTTCTGTAAGTTTGTCGACAGTCTTAGCTTACTATATGGTCAATATTACTAAACCCTTGGATTTTTCACATTAATTAGACAAGGAGTAGATGTTTTTCTCTCATCCTGGAGTCCTGGACATGTATTTATGTACTTTCATTTCTTTCAACCGTTAGATTTCTCAATGTGGATGTCTCTCATATTTTTCCAACCATTCTAATATTTCTCTATATAATAATATTCTAATGACATAATTAAGGATATCATGATCCTTGGTATTGCAAGGGGTAACATTAGTTCTTGAGAGGCGGTGTCCATCAAGTATTTAGTTGAAGTGTTGTACTGTATATAAACCAATTACTGTGACATATACATTTGAAACTTCTTTTCCCCCTTCCCATAATGTCTCAAGAATCGTAAAAGTCTCCTCGTATTGAGTTCATGCTTACTCAATCAGTGATTGAGATTGGACTGCACCACACCGAAGTGCAGATCAATGGAATTGTTTATTGAACCGCCATGCACAGTATAACACACATTGTCTATAGATCAATGGTTATTGTTTGCATAGCGATGAGCTAGAGTAAACAAGTAACAGTCTGAAAACATTTGCTCTACTTGTTATATCTATTAAGTTGATTCCGATGTTATGCTCTATGTATGCTTAATGTGTTTTTCATTTGCATTCTGGTGTTATGCTCTATATATGTTTAATGACTTCTTCATTTGTTGTGTTTTTCTTCTAGAGTGTAGAGAGCATGGTGGAGCATTTAAAACACCAAAAGTATAATTACGAGTTGAAGGTACTACTGTATAAGAAGATTGATCTTTTTAAAGAGGCCATGGACCTCCAGATTAAGGAGGTATGTGTTTAAATTCTTATTTTGTTTTGTTAATTTCACAACAAATTTTAAGTATTGCTTTGAATCCCGTTTTAGGATCTGAATGGGCAAGAGGACCTGAAGGCCCAATATCTGAAGCTAGTGATGTTGAAAAGGCAAGCTATGCTTAACAAATCTACATGGAGTTGGCACAACAAGTAAATCTTCGTAACAGGAAGACGGAGTGAGGAAGCTTTACATCTTCGGACGAAATATGTTAGTTCCATTCTTTTCCCTTCTTTTTTTCCTTTTCTTTTATAAACTCTCTACTTGTTGTTGATCAATTTTTCTTTATGGAACAGCGATTGCGCCGAGATCTTGACATTCCTTACTTTCTTCGGGTTTTAGATCTCTGTAGTGGTAAGCAACCCTTGATTTAGTTCAATTCATATACAATGTTATAATCAAAGTGCAAATTCTTTACATGGTTGGCAATCCAAATAGGATTTGGACATGGTCTTGCTAGGAGGGAGGGGAGCACCTCTATTTATAGGTGCTTATGATCATTATGGTGTTGCCATGTGGTAACTTCCACACTCTTCCATACAAAATATCTATCTCTAAAATTTTCTTCTCATCCTTATCCTATTATACAAATATGTAGAAGTATTCCACACTTCACCATGAAGCATGACAACTATGATTCATGCATACTCTCAGTGGCGGATCTATAGTGTCTTTGGGGGGGTGGTGCAAATGCACCCCCAAAAAAATAAAAAAACTGTGTTAAATTTCAATATTTCATCATATAAAAATTAAAAAGTAAAGTGTACGGCCGGTCCCTAAACTATCGTGGGTGTGTCATCTCGGTCCCTGAACTCTCAAAATGACCATTTAGGTCCCCAAACTTGTTGAGTTGTGTCATTTCGGTCCCTAAACTTACAAAGCATCAGTTTAGATCCTCAAACTTGTTCAGTTGTGTCATATTAGTCCTCAAACTTAGTTTTCGATCTCATCTGAGTCAAATCAAAGCGATCTAAAAAATTTATAAGTTTTTCATACGAAATCGAATGAAGACAAACTTTATCGTAGAGTAAAGTGTACGGTCGGTCCCTAAACTATCGTGGGTGTCTCATCCCGGTCCCTGAACTCTCAAAATGACCATTTAGGTCCTCAAACTTGTTGGGTTGTGTCATTTCGGTCCCTAAACTTGCAAATTATCCGTTTAGATCCTCAAACTTGTTCCGTTGTGTCATCTGGGTCCCCAAACTTAGTTTTCAATCTCATCAAGGTCAAATCAAGATGATCTAAAAACTTTATATAAGTTTTTCATATGAACTCGAATGAAGACAAACTTTATATCAAAATTGTATCCCTCAACGTGATCTACGACTTTGTAGTTGAAAATTTAGAGACCCAAAATATTATTGTATGTTTATAGATTTTAAAATTAAATTTTGGGACATTAAACTACTTCAAATAAAAAACGTTTCAACTACAAAATTGTATATCGCTTCGAGGGCTACAATTTTGATATAAAGTTTGTCTTCATTTGATTTCGTATGAAAAACTTATAAAAAATTTTTATAAAATTTTTAGATCGCTTTGATTTGACCCAGATGAGATTGAAAACTAAGTTTGAGGACTAAGATGACACAACTGAATAAGTTTGAGGATCTAAACGGATGCTTTGTAAGTTTAGGGACCGAAATGACATAACTCAACAAGTTTGAGGACCTAAATGATCATTTTGAGTGTTGGGACACAAAACCCCCAAACAGAGAAATAGAAATCCGAAGAACAGTTCACAATCAATATGTTTTAATCAAGAGTAATAAATGATTAACTTTCCTCAACACATTACACACTCAACTTTCCAAAATGGCCGTCCCTTTACAATGAGGAGAGGGCCTCCTTTTATAGTGCCAAAAGACCAAATTTACATTCCATATATACCCTCGAAACCCTAACCCCTAACACGAAACATTCGAGGGCAGACTTGGTTTTTTGTACATTTCGCGGAATTGACGCCGTAGTTTGCGGAGCGCAGATCATGTCGGAGACAGCGGAGCGGGCAATGCGGCGTGAAGACCGGAGGTAGTTCCGTGTTGGACCAGCTTTTGACCGAGTCTTCATTCTCTAATCTCTGAGAAGCTTGGGGCTCCGCCATCTTGCTCCTCTCGGTTCTTCCTTCTTGCGGCAGCCCAGGGCTTCGAGGCTTTCCGAGCAGGGGTCGACGAACCGGCTTGGCTTCTAAGTCGAAGCCGAGACCTTCGCCACCTTTCCTCTTCGACCGGGAATTCCTGATTGTTTCCTGCAGTGATATATCTTGTGACAGTGTTAGATCTTATAACCAGCTGATGGATGTAAAAGGTGCCGGAGCCCGTACTTCATAGCTGTTCCCGAAAGAAACTGTCAAAATTACACGTTTATGGGTTAAAACAACAAGCCCGGAGCCCAATTTCCTTCTCTCGCCGAACGTGTTTTCGGTTACGAAGATGGCTCTTTAACTTCTTTAAAAACCTTAGCGAAGCCCGCGACTTTTACTTCCCCTACATAAGATCCGAAGCCCGAACGTTGTTTTAGCTCGCGCAAACCCCCGGTGCCCATAGGTGAGGTTTTCTATAGCCCCAACAGTAGCCCCCTCGAGGAGAAGTGTTTGAACGACGAGATTTAACCTTCTCCTTGACTTTGTTTCGAGATCTGATGAAGAAAACATCACCTTCGGCTCCGGGGAGTTTGCTGATAGTCTTTTTAGCTTCGCGTGACTAATTTTCCTAGAGACTACAGTAAAACCGCTCCTTCCCGAGGCGCCCGTTCATATTTCGAGACCGTTGCGCTTCCTTCTCTCTCCTCGGACTATATAAAGGGGGGGTCGGGGGTCCCTCAGTTTCTTACTTTCACCGAAGCTAGGACTCTGCGCGCACACCTCTGCTGCTTTAGGATTCGTGCTGGCTGTGTGATTTTGACCGAGCTTCGCCGCTTGTTTCTATTGCGGAGTTTGGTTTTTTTCTTTTTGCTCTGGTGCACATAAGACAAACTGCGCGGCTGATGACTGAAGAGGAGATTGTTGCCTCAGTCGCGCTAGCTGTTGCCCCCATAGAGCCGGTTGGAGACATAATTGATTACGAACCGTCGCCATTAGCCAAGGGGAAGGAGATTGATCTTGGTGAAGATATCTCCAGAGTGGAAGCTTCGCCATCGGAGTTGATGGCCGGGAAGGAATCTAAAACTCCATCATTCATTCTTGGACCTTCGCTTGTGTCTGAGAATCTGATCAAGTATTATGAGGAGAAAGGCTTTTTTCCCGAAGGAGTCGCCCGTCATCCGGAGGGTGAAACTACCCCGGAGCCAAAAGCTGGCGAAGTCGTGGTTTTTCGTGATTTTTTCAATGCTGGTTTACGGTTTCCCTGCTCTCGTCGCCTGCCAGAGATCCTTGATCGCTACGGCGTGAAGTTGCATCAGCTGACGCCGAATGCGTTTGTGCAACTGTCTAAGTTCTTCTTTGCTGTGCGTTCTTGCGATGGCCGAGTGGATACCGAAGCTTTTGTTCGGTTCTACGAGCTTCATGTTCAAAAGCAAAATTTTCGGGTGGACGGCGATCCTGCTATGTACGAGAATCATTTTGGGTGCTTCACTTTCACAACCCGGAGGAGGAATACCAAAAAGGACATAGAGAGAGTCGAACTCAGCCCCGCCCATAAGAACAAATGGGACGATGATTGGCTGAGTTACTGGTTCTACGTGAAGGTCGACATGCCCCGCGGCTCCGATGGTGTTGCGTACTATCCCTTCAGTATTACAACGATGACTCCTTTGAGCTATGTGACAGGACTTGACTTCGCGAAGACCAGGGGCTTTAAAGATTGTGAAAAAGCTTTTCTCCTGGCTTCGCAGTTCCTCCCTGGTCGTGATATTGCCGAGGAATTTATTGCTGCTAACATCTGGCCTCTCTCCACCGGTTAGAACCCTGAAGAGGTTAAGTGGCTTTCAGTTGATTGGTTCTCGAAGGCTATCCCTTTTCCTCGATTTGGGCTAAAGATGCCTGAAGGAAAGAGTGCTCACGAGTTCGTGGGTGAGGTAGAGCACCGCGTGGTGGACCTACTTGGTCCCTATACTGAGGCGGAGTATCAAGCTTCGCGAAAGTTGCCTACTGGTGGCCGCCGTGTGAATCACATTTTTTCTGAGCTTGGTATAGAAGTGGAGGATCGCGCGAAGCCGAAGGTTTCATCTAAGCGCGCTCGTGATCCAACCCAGGTCGCGCCTGACCCAGCTGACGCAAAAAAGAAGAGAAGTACTGCGACCTCACCGGAGGCATCTGGCGAAGCCGCTGCTGCTGGCCAACGAAAATCTTCAGCCCCGCTTTCTTCTTCAAAGACGAGCCAGCTTGAGCGTGCTAAGAAGAAACAAGCTGTGGAGCAAGAGAAAGGTTCTTCTGCTGAGAAATTGTCGAAGCCCGGTCTTCGCCATAAGAAGGCTGGCTCGAAGCCTAGGCAGCAATGCCGTATTGTGAACATCCTTGGTTCATTTATTTTTCCTTTACATATTTCCACTTTCTTTTTAGAAAGTATTAACCCATGATGTTCTACTTTTCTAAAGAATGTTTCTAGATGAGCAATATGTTCCTTATAAGTTTTTGAAAATATTAATAGATCATCAATGTAGACTAATATGAATTCTTGGTTTTCATTAAAAATATTTTGCATTTTTCTTTGGAATAACGCAGGAGCATTCTTTAACCCAAAAGGCATTACTAGCCATTCAAAATGTCCTTGAGGACATGTGAAAGCAATCCATTCTATAGATTCTTCTGCCATTTTTACTTGCCAGAACCCAGCTTTTGAATCAAACTTTGAGAAATATTTACTTCCTTGTATCCTATTTATCCATTCTTGCTTATTTGGAATATTATACCCATCATCTATGGTGTTATCATTTAGTCTTTTATAATTTATAACCATTCTTGACTTTCCTCTAGCTATTTCAGCATGATTTCTTACTATAAATGCAGCTGATCTATGAGGACTCCTACTTTCTCTTATGGCACCTAGTTTTAGTAGTTCTTCTATATGCATTTTAAATTCCTCTATATCCTTTGGTGTTGCTTCTATAGGACTTGTTTTAATTATATATTCAGGATTTATTATGTTTAATTTACATACTATTCCATTATTCTCCCAATGCTTCATTGGTATTTCTCCAATTATTTGGATATCTTCTAATCTTTGTATAATTTTATCTATGTCTGTTTTAGATTTTATGTCTCTATACCACTTTGGTGATAATGATTGTAAACTAATACACTCTATGCATGAGTGTTCTACATGATATTCTTCTATATTTTCACCTAACTCTTCATCTATATAATTATCAATGATACATTCCTCAAAATTTTGGAGTTCTTCATTATTATTAACTGAATTAGAATTTATAGTTTTTCTTACTTCTGTTATGTATGGAATATTATCTTGGTGAGGAATAAATGTAATTCCTTGCTCATGTATTATTGTAGTTTGTAAGGAGAATTGCAAAAATCTTAATCCTAATATCATATCATCATGTATCATAGATAGGTCTCTTATTTTAATTTCATCCAAAATGTATTTTGTATTATTTATTTGTATCTCAATGTTGTAAGCTAATTGATTATGAAGCTTTTTTATTCCTGACATATCAATTGATATATCTGCTTTATCTTAGTCTATTGTATGAACTATCTCTGGACATCTTACAAAATATTTGTCATGAATAATATTCTTTGTGCAACCAATATCTACTAATGCTAATATTTTATAAGTGATAGTAGGTGTCAATTTTATTTTGACTGGAATTCTTATTCCTACAATTTCTTTAAATGGTAGCCTAACTATATATTTGCTTCTAAAATTTACTATAGCATCTTTTAATTGTATAGCCTTATCCTCTTTTTTATTGATAGTCATTTGATCTTTTAATTCAATACTACCACTAGCATCTTCTTTGTTTTTATTTATTTCTTTAAGTTCTATCATGCTTCTTAATTCTTCTAATTCTCTAAATTATTTATTCTATTTTCTAAATTTCTAACTCTGCTTACTAAAATTTTATCTTGTGCTTCTAATTCTATTTCTTGTCTCCATTTTTGATTAGATATTTTTAAACATGCTGCACATGCTTATTTTAAACATATACTACATATAAATCTATTATCTTGACTAGGATAATATATGCAAAAAGCGCATCTTATATTATAATCACCTCTTCCTTTTATCCAATCATGTTCACAATCTCCTTGATCCATTAATTCGAGGGCCGTGCCGTGCCTAGGATCTCGGCACGATGAGCGGCGCGGCACGACACGTATTTTGGGCCGTGCTTGGGCCGACACAGCACGAAAATGACCTATTTGCAAATCTGTAGGTTATTCCTTCCTAATAGCATGCGTTATATGCATTATATAGTCTAATATAACTAATATCATATAAATAGATCACAAAATCTACCTTACATGTATTAAATTGTGTTAATCATCATTCATATCATAATAAGATTGTGTTCTTGTATGGTCAGAAGTAGTCACATCACGAGGGCCGTGCTTGGACCGGCACGGCACGAAGACATGCCGCCGTGCCACGGGCCGTGCTTGGGTCTAGTAAAAAATTTGTCGTGCCATGTCGGTACGGCACGACGTGCCTCGCGTGTCTAAAAGTCTAAGCACGAGGCACGAGAGTGTCGGGCCGGGCCAGCACGGCACGGCCCAAGTCCCAGCTCTATGTACATCCATATTCACTCACACTTCCGAACCATACATTTTAACAAGTGCATCAATACTGCAAATATTTTGTACTATACAGGTGCGGTGAAAACTTCATATATTGGTTATTACTTATTACTAATTAGAAGCAGTATACCTCCGATTGTGCAAATCTTCAAAGCTTGACAACACTGCTTCTTATATAAGACTAAGAGACACATTGCCTAGCTTGCCCATATATATGACTCGTAACTCGTGTTCTTCCTCCAACCTTCTCCGACCAAGTCTCTATCCTTATAGTAGTAGTGTGGATGTGCAAAAAATAAGCAAGGGCCAGCAAAGAATCCAAAAAAAAGGTGCTCTGAGAGTATGGTGGAGAGAGATGCAGGCAGGACGCACAATAGTGTTTTGTGTGGTTAGGAGGCATCTCGAATAACATTGTTTCCAGTAGTACAATGCGGTGTAGGCAAATCACTTCTAGATGGTGGAACTCGACAGGCTGTGTCTGGAGCATATGGCAGTGCCACTCATAACAGAACACCTCGCAGATTTCAAAGGAATGGTAGCTGGAGGTGGTGTCGGAGGAGCGGTGAAACGAACCGGGTCTCCGAAGACGGGAACCCGATCCCTGCACTTTTGTGATAGTCCCAGGAGGCTATCACGTGCAAAACCCTGTCTCAGAAAGTAAAGCAAAGTACCGTACAACAAGAATAAATACATGAGGGTCCATAATATAATTTAATAATTAAGCATCTGAGTACATCATTTCGGCACATGCCGGGTACAAGTCCAACAGGACTGAATCAAGCAGAGTAAACATCTACGCAACGGCTCTCATGTAGCGAAGTAGACACCATATCCGCAGGCAACTCGAGTGTAGGGCGAGCATCAATCCTCCCATCCATCGTCCTCAAAGTCGTAGTCCGGCTCCTGGTCTGAAAGTCCGTCATCTACTCGATAAGCGAGTAGGTCATGTCAGCTTCCCAACAAAGAGCATAAGCAAGAGAGAATAATTCTACTATGCATGAGTAATCCTATTTATGGCTGTAGAAGGTTAAGCAAGCAGCGGTAGCAACATCAAGGTAAACAGAATAGCCGAGAGGTATCCATCTCCGAAGAGATCCACACCTCCGAGGACAAAGCCTCCGGGGTCAACGCCCCAACAAGGAAAGAAGCACCAAATACTGGATCTCAACCAAGATACAGCATCCCACTCTCATTTGCGATGTGAGGTCACCAACTCCTATCCCCACGTCTCAACGGCACGAAGCCGGGCTCACAACACACAGGGGAGAGAAAGCAGCACAAGAAGAGACTAGCCAGGTGAGAGATCGTAAGGGCTGTCCATACCAGTGGACACGGACTATAGCTATAGGTTTAACACTCTGCAGAGGTTGTACAACTGGACCCGCCGGATAGGGTAGAAACGGATGCCTCCGTTCCACATCCCTACCTAACGACCGGAGACCTAGCAGTGGGTGGCACTCTCCTGCCTCTCCAAGCCTGACTCGTCCTGAACTGGGGCGCGAAACTTGCCAGCAGGGCCTCGGAGCTGTGAGACCATCCCCGGAGGAGCCGGGGCGACGTCTACTCGGGGGGTATAACCCGTCCCCCTCACACGACCACACCGGTCCGCCTATAGGCTGGATGCCATCCACCTACTAGTTCTCGGACCGAACCCCGCCCATAACAAGGCGAACGGTTTGTACGAAAATAGCCCAAAGATCAAGGTCACACAGACGATCGGTCCTTAATTGCGGGAGCAAGCACTCACCAACTCCAACCGTCCGACACGCCGCTAGGGCGAGAGGCCAGGTCGCATCTCCCCTAGACAGGCGTTCACAAGTAACCAAGTCGGCTCGCTCCCGCGGTAACACGTCAAGGGTACACACTCACCCAAAACACACGCAAGAGTTCCGAGGTATCCCAACCTCGGTCCAAACCTGAGATCCATCCATAACTAAGGGTAAAATATATGGATGGAGAAGTGCCGGGAACTAGCTAGGGGTCTGTAGCTAGTTCCGAAAGTAGGTGTTCCAAGGACAAGGTAAACAAATTCAAGGCACGGCTAATCAATTGTCTATGCAATTTCAAAACATGCGTCAAAAGTAATTAAGCACTAGCAACTAAAGCAAGCATGGGATCTATATGGTTGGGAGTGACATGACACCTGGCTGGCGTCCGAAGTCCTGGTCTGGGTTGTAGTCGGGGTCGTAGGCCTCCTCCTGGTTGTAGCTCGGGTCTGTGCAGCACGAGATACGAGACACTAAGATACCGACAAACAACTAGGTAATAAATTCAAAGAAACCCAATTTCAGAAGATTCAAACAGAACCATACTACCTACAAACAGCACCGTCTCATTTTTAGAAAAATATAGAAACTGGTTTCATATTTTTCGGAGTTATAAATAATTAGTTATGAATTTTCAAAGATTATAGGATTTATAAAATAATTTCTAAAATCATTTTTAAAACAGAAAAGGATTTTTATATTGAAAATAGGTGATGACGTCAGCATGACGTCATCGTCACAGGTCAGTGGGCCTTGATGGGCCGAAAGAGTTAGTGGGCCAGATTCGGCCCACGGGACTTAGCGTTGTGGGCCAAAAGGGCAAAGTCCAGAAGAACTCCCTGAACAAAAATCAGAGTCCAAGAAAGAAAAAGAAAAAGGGCTGCCGCTGGGCCGTAATGGGCTACGGCCCAAGCAATTCCCCTTTCGTTCTCAACAGAGGAGTCCAACGCCGCCCCCCGAACAAAACTGGGGTGCAGCGTTGCTCCTTGCCCCGCACACGCGCGTTGGCGCGCGCTGGCGCACGTCCGGCGGTGGCGGGCCGATGGCAAACGGCGGCGGTGTTAGCTTCGGCGGACAAGCGAGCGGATGCTATTGATCACTAGGTGCATACGACCACCTTGGCGCAGCCTCAGCTCTGGGGCGAGCTACTGGGCATGCGCGGGGCGCGACGCGGCGGCGCTCTCGGCGAAGAGTAGCGACACCGGCGGCGTCAACGCAAGCGCATCGGTGAAAAAGCAAAACAGAAAGGGTTAGGCTGCGCTTCAGCGCAGCATGGCCAGCACTTGGGCGTGCTTGGCCCGGGCACGTGTGCGCGCACAGGCAGAGCCTGGCCGCGACACGGCCAGCCAGCGCGCGCGAAGGCTCGGCGAGCCGAGTCCGCGGGGCGGCGCAACAGCAGCGGCGGCAGCGTCTCCTGCAGAAAGATCATCGGCATGAAGGCCGGTTCACAGGCATGAGCAAAAGACGGCGAGGTTCGGCGCGGCTCTGGGGTGTGCCACGGCGACAGCTCGCGGAACAGCACGACACGATGGCCGGCGTGCGCGGCGCAGGGGCGCGCTCCCACGGGTGGAGAAGAGAGAGGGCGCGGTCTGGCTCACCGAGGGGCAGAGGTGAAGGCGTTGCAGAGAAGGCCGCGGCGGTGAAGGTGTTGACGACGACGACGAAGCCCGACGACGACACGTTCAGCTCCTCTGCTCCGGTCCCGTGCTCCCGCGGACAGCCCTCCTTCGGTCACGAGCGGCTTCAGCGGGTACGGCTTCGGCTTCCGGGTGACGGCGCGACGGCGACGCGCCTCCCTTCTCCTTCCCTCCCCTTCTCTCCTCCGTTTCCCCCTTCTTCTCTCACTCGACGGCAGAACAGAGGACCCAAAAGGGGGAAAACCCCAAATGCTTGATGCCTTGCCCCAGGGGCCTCGCCCGGGGGTTTAGCAACTCGAGCACGTCGAGGCGGGGGTAAAAAGGTCACGGCCGGGCACCTATTGGCTGCTGCGCGGCGGGTGCTGACATGGCGGCGCGGGAGAGGCTGGCGAGGGCGCGGACGCGTCACTAGGCAGGGGTAGAAAGGGAAAAGCCGGGGGCGGTGCGCGGGCGCGGCCGCCTGGCTCGGCGTCCGTGCCACGGGCGCGGTCGGGGCTCGTCCCCTGGCCGGGCGTGTGCACGCGCGCGGTCGGGCGCAGCGGCAGTGCGGTGCGGCGCAGAGATGGCGTGGAGGAGAAGAAGCACAGGGGCGCGCGGTCGCAGCCCCACCCGTCAGCGAGCCGGCGCGGGGTGAAGAGGTGAGGTGGGCCGAACTGGGCCGCCTTGGCTCGCTGGGCCGAAGGGGAGGGCGACGGAAGAATGCAGGCCGAGGCTTGGAGGGGGTTAACTAGACTTCTGAAGAGGTTAGCTGGCCCATCAGTTAGTATAGGGTTTTGAAATTAAATTTGAGTTAAGTTTAAACCATATATTTGAATTTGAATACTTTCAAATTCAAAACACACTCAAATAAAAATCAAATAAAATCCATAAACTCCAAATCACATACTTTACCATATTTTGAAAATATATTTTTATATATTTGGATTTATTTATTTAGGAATTAGGAAAAGGAGCTAGAGAGGGTTTAAATATGGTGACACATCATCAACAAATGAAAAGTTCAAATTTTCTCATATTTTCATAACTTAATTTTCTGGGTTGTTACAAGTGGAAGCTATAGCTGCTCTGCCACTGGAGGACATCACCTTGGCCCTTGAGGATCATCGTCCCAAAGTCCAATCATCAACGTCCTTGCTGATGGAGGTAGCTAGCTTCATCATGTCATCCATCGCCACTGATCTTTGGTGTGTGCGGAGTGAAGTGTGAGTCCGGACGAAGCGGACAACATGACGATGGATGCGGATGCGCCTGACCCCAACGTCGACGCCCCGAGGGCTGACCGAGAAGGAGACCCTCTTAGGCCTTGTTCGGTTAGGCCCACCCCGGCCGGGAACATGGTCCGACCCACGTGGGTACCCCGGCCTTGGATAAGATACCGGCCCAACAAAAAAGATGCATTCGTTTCACCCCGGTCTGTATTATTCCCGGCCCAAAACACCTCTCATCCCTCTCACTCCGGCCGGGGACCAAACCTCTAGTCCGACGGCTGGGAAAAATCCTCCTCGCGCTAGGCGGAGGCAGCGTGACAAGTGGGAGGCGACGGGAGGCGGCGTGGGTGGGGTCACAGCGCGGCATCTCCGGTCGCCAGCGGCTGCGATGGCGGCGGGTCGGGTAAAGAAGCAGGAGTACGGTACACCTGCGGCGCGGATCGACTTGAACAACGTCACCTGCATGCCCTGCAGCTTCCGGCACACCCGCGCGCCGGCCGCCGCCGGCCTCGTCGTCGCCGGCCACGTCCACGCCGAAGCTGGCCTCTGTGATCTCCTCCACGTTCTGCACCACGCCGCGCTCCACGTCCACGACGTCGCCCCAGCGCGCCAGCATCCGGTCGGTGGCCCGCCGCATGACACCGAGCTTGCCGTCGAGGTTGGTGGCGGAGAATGCCGACGCGAGGTTGGTGCCCACTCGTCGCCCTCTGCCATCACCAGCCCGCGCTCGAACATGGGCATCTGGTCGCGCCGGAACACATCGGGCTTGCCCCATTTCTTCCCCAGCGCGCCACCGGCGAGCAGGCTGGCAAGCTGGCTTGCCTTGCCCCCCTGTTCTTTCCTCTTTCTTCTTCAGTTTCACTCGATTTCAATCCTCATTTTCTCCAATTTCCCAATCCAAATCCTGCTAGCCTCTTTAACAGATCTTGTCACCAAATCGATGAACTCGTATTATTGATTTGGATTTATGTTATTCGAGCACTCTATCTCATGAATCGATCTCCAGAACTCAAGCCAAAACCTTGAACCCTCACGCCCAATGGCACAAGGGCTGCGGAGATCATCGATTTCAAGAGGGGGATTAAGGGAAGTAGAGAGGATTCATCCCCCCAAGAGGTTTGGGTGATAGGAGAGGGATCCACCCAATCCCTCCCTGTATTATTTCCACCTTGGGAACTAATACAAGGCTGCCGAACAAGGCATTATCGAGTTTGGACGTGTCTGACCCCAGCATGTCGGGATTGAGCGAAGCGGAACCCCCTAGGGCTCAATTGATAAATTAATGATTAGAAATTTAAAAATGAGCTCATCAAACAACAGATTAGTATTAATGGTCCATTCTTGATTTGTGTTCTAGCTCCGTCACCGACTACAACTCACACATGGCACAACATTTCTTTGTGCAACACATTTATTTGACAAAGATGTCACATTCTTTTTATCAGCAAAGTCGTATTCATATCACGTTCTTATCTACATATCTATTTTAAACGGAGTGGCCAATGCAACCTGAAACATACAGGTTGTATTGTCACGTAGCAAAATAAGAAACGTAACAAAAATACGTAGCAGATGCTGTCACGCGACACGAGCATCCAGCGTCCGTTCCGTGGCAGGCAGTTATAAATAAGAAACGTACCAAATATTCAAAATAAGAAACGTACCAAATATCCATGTTGCCTGTCACATTTCCGTCCCGTTATATGCGCAGCGCAGGCATCGTGTCGTGAGGGTCCGCGAGCTTGGGTCGTACGTGCGTCCCGTGGTGGCAGTTAAAGATCCTCTCTTATTTTCAGATTTAATTATATATGATAATAATTATTCCTATTACCTCCTTACAGGTAACTAGTAAGATGCACGTGCGTCACGCACGTGTTTACACTGCCGGACGAAGACATTAAAGTCAGGAAACAAGCGAAGTTGAGCCATAGGCACGTGCCACACACATTTTTTAAAAATAAATATAGAATAAAAGTAAGGTTGTTAAAAATATAAGATTGTTATTAGATTTCAACTTTAATAGAGTTCACAAATACTGCTACATACATGACACAATTTAACCTGTGATATATGTAATCAAATGCGTACTTTAGAGAAGAATACGAAGACATTCATTTTGGACTGTGCGTATGTTGTATTGAATAATGCCTACAGCTCTTTCTCCCCTAAGTCTTCATCATCATATTTTTGTCCTCTTCTTTCTCATCCTCCAGCTGCCATTCACTATCAGTCTTTTCTTGTTTGGAGCTATTGTCATCCTCTTCGTCTTGATGTGATTCATCCTCTTCCATATTATTTTATTATGCAACGCTGTGGACTTTGGCGTAAGTGTTCACCGTCTCGGAGACGTTTATCTTTTTGGCCTCCAGTGTCACTACGGGAAAACCTACCTTTGTCGTGCGTCAAAATCTTTACCGTGTGTTTTATTTCGGACGCATGGCAAATGCTACCTTCACCGTGCGTATTCAAATAAGGCGCACGGCAAAAAAAAAAGCACGGCAAAGATTTGCCGTGTGCCTCAAAAAACGCACGGGCATCTCCAAAAAACGCACGGCAAAGGTCCATCTTTGCCGTGCGTTCCTCGGAGGCGCACGGCAAAGGTCCATCTTTGCCGTGCGTTCCACAGAGGCGCACGACAAAGTTTCAAAAAAAATTGTGATTTCTTACCTTCTTTCTATTTGTTCACTACAAATACATTACCTTTTACTTTATATTTCAATTTTGTACTCATCTCGATCATTTTGCTATTTTTAACGAATTTCTTTCATTAAAAGGATTTTTCCCTATAAGTCAATTTTGAACTGCAAGTGCATAAATTAGTATAGTAAAATTCGTGAAAAAATGATATTCATGTAGTTGAGTCTTTTTTAAGACCTTACCCATTAAATTAGTTGAAATGTCAAACATTTAGTTCACCAAGCATGAAAATCCAAGTGCTTTAGAAATGTTTTTTAATTGTATAAAATGCAAATAAAGTTTGAAAATCATGAGATTTGTCGAGAGTTCCTGATATCCTATGAGAAGGTTGTGGTAAACAATAGGGAAGGTTTTGAAGAATTTTTCACGCAAGGTGTTTAGAAACCGAAACATCTCCGATGAAGTTTAATAGAGTTAAGTGTATAATTAGATTTGTAGGTAATGTGAGATTCAAATTGAGTTTTGACTTCAATCTTGTTTTCTATAAGCAATAGACAACATCACTTATTTTGTGTAAATATTCGGAAAATTTTCAAACTTATTTCATAAACTTTATGAATTAAGTATAATTATTTATGTTATTTAGCCTAATTTAAGATCTTTTCCATGAAATCAATAAAAATTTCAAACATCTTGAATTTAAAGTTTTATCTATAGGCAGTAGACAACATAGGTTGTTCTATGAAAAAATTTGGTGTTTATTTGAGGCCATTTGATAATTTTGGTGTTTTTCTGTATCAAATTTGGATTTTTATTAACATTATCTTTGCCGTGCGCCAGAGGAACCTGACACACGGCAAAGACTCTTTGTCGTGCACCAATGGCCCAGAGCGCACGGCAAAGCCCATTTTCCCCCGCCAGTCCATTTCCCTAGCCGACCCTTTTCTCCCCCGCCGGCCCATTTACCCCCCGCTGGCCCATTATCACCCGGCGGCTATTTAAGCCTCAACCCTAGCTCGCCCCACCCTCCGCCCCCTCTCCCTCTTCCTTCGGCCGTGGCCGCCCCTCGGCTCCTCCCTGCCGCCGGACGCCCCTCCATCCAGCCCCGCGCCCCCACCTCCTCTCCGCGCTCCCCCACACCACACCTCCTCTCCGTGCCCACCTCCTCTTCCCCTCCTCACCGGTGCGCCCGTCTCCCCCTCCCTCCTCCTCTCCCGGAACCAGATCTGGTGGCCGCAGCGGCGGCCTGAGCTCGGTGCTCCCGACGGCCGCGGAGGGCTCCCGGCGGCACCCTCTCCTGCCTCTCCGTCCCCGCCACCCCCTCCCTCCTCTCCCGGTGCCAGACGCGGACTGCCATGATGCAGGGGCAGCCACGGCGCGCGGACGGCGTGGGGGCGGCGACGGTGCGGGGTCCGCCGCCGCCGAGATCTAGCGGCCATGAGCCGCCGACGGCGGCGGAGGCCCCGGATCCGGTGGTCCTCTCCTTCCTCTTCCACGTGGTGGCGCCGGATCCGCCGTCTGGGGCGGCGGTGGACTGGTGGTGGGCCCTGGGGCGGGCGACCTCCCCAGATCCGCCGTCTGGAGTGGGCGACTTCCCCGGATCTGCCGTCAGGGGCGGCGACCTCTTCTGGGGCGCGGCGTCGGCGGCCTGGTGGTGGGCCCGGTGGCACTGGTCTCAGCTTTTTTTGTTTTTTAAGAAAATGTTTGCCGTGCATTGGAATATGGCGCACGACAAAGCATGACCCGTGCCGTGAACTTAGTGTCTCCGTCTGTTAACTTCTTTTTTTTGCCGTGCGTGCGATAAAAAGCGCACGGCAAACATCCTTTACCGGGCAAATTTCTGCCGTGCGGCCTTTGCCGTGCGTTTCGCAGAAAAACGCATGGCAAAGCCTTTGCCGTGCGCTTTCTCTTCTTTGTCGTGCGTCTGCGGCGCACAACAATTCCTCTGTTTAATTTCCCGTAGTGTGTCGTTCTGCTTTGCAACTACTTGAAAGAACTAATTAAATTTTATATGAAGTTCAAAAATACTCCTTTCATCACATAATATAGTTATGTTTAGCTTTTTCTAAAATCAAAATATTTTAAACTTTGAATATAATGAGAATAGAAAGACTAATAATAACAATGGCGCCATCAGTTCTAGTGCCGGTCATGCCGGTGTGTCCCGCCTGCATGCTGCCAGTAAGCGCCGCCAGTGCCCGTGGCATGCGTGCTGATCGTCCTCAGGGTTTACCTTACCGTTGGTAACCGGCCCGGTTACCGCGGTAACCGGCCTTACCGGCCTGGACCGGTTACGGTACCGGCCGGTTACCAACCGGGGGTATTCAAAATATTTGGATTTGAATTCAAAAAATTGAAAAATAAGAAAAAAATCTCTAAAAATACTTCATGATTTATTGAGTCTAATGGTGTCAAATTTTTTCCAAACTTCGTTCATTTAGTATAATGTTCGGCCATTACAAGTTAAACCAAAAAGAAAAAAGAAAAAAAATGCGGCGGCCCAGCAAGGCCCACTTCGGCCCAACGTTTGGGGGTCAAAATATCCCCCAGCTGATGCTCCCCACGCCCGTGACGCTACACGCCCGTGCCCCCCAGGCTCTCGCCCGCTACCGTCCGCCGCCCCTGGCTCCCGTCCGGCCGCCGGCGCCGCGCAACCGCTCCCTGGCCGCGGTTTGCCGCGCGGTAGGCGCGGTAAGCCGGGCGGCCGGCGGATCTACTGGCCCGCAGCGGTTAGCCGGCGGTTGGGGCCGGTTTGCCGCCCCGGCCGTTCGGTAAGCCGCCGCACAGGCGCGGTTTGCCGGTCCAAGCGCAGGTAAGCCACCTCCCCTTCATAAATGTAGGATTGATCTATGTGTTAAGTATGTTTTGATATGATTTAGTAGAATCATAGATAAGATATGATTTAGGATGTAGATATGATTTGATTTAGGGTGTAGATATGGTTTACGTATGATTTAGGTATATAACTATATATATGATTTTAGGTATATAACTATATATATGATATGTTTTGATATATATATAACTATATATATGATTTAGATAAGATATGTTTTGAGATATATATATATATATATTTATTTATTTATGATTTAGGTATATAACTATATATGATAGGGTATATATATGATTTAGGTATGATTTTAAAACTGTATATTGTGATTTAGGTCTATATATGATTTATGTGATTGATTTGTGGATGTTGTCCATTTATGCAGATACACAATGTCATCCTTTGGTGAGGTTTTGTGAGGTCCTTTACATTAATATATGCATAGGTCATGCTAAAATTTTCATTAATTTACCACCGGGGAACCACGAAAATAATTTCGGTATTTAAGCCTGTCAAGCCGGTTTACCGATCAAACCGAGCGGTAACCGGTCCTTACCGATCGGTAAACCGATCGAAACCGTTTCTACTGCCCTTTTGGTTTGATTTTTTGAATTTGTTCGGTTTTTAGCGGTAACCGCGGCTTACCGACCGGTTTACCGAAACCGACGGCCGGCGGTTCGGGGGACCGGTTCGGTAAGTGAAACCCTGATCGTCCTTGTGGCCTCCGGGCAACTTCTCCTTAATTTTTTCCTTGATTCCCTTCTTCCTCATGCCTCCCATGCCGTCATCCTCGGACTACATACACTCAGCTGAGAATAACGGATCTCGTTAACATTTAACTAATTCATACAATTAAGCAGGGAATAACTCAGAGGAAACAAGGAAGTATGCCAGAAGTGGTTACTGAGTTGGAGCTGGAGCTACCGAAGGAGTGCACGCAGGACGCCGTCAGTCTAGTGCCCCTCCGACCTACCTCACCAGTTGGAACTGCCCGCCGCCCATGCCGCCAATTCCGGTTGTACCGTACCCAGTGCCGTCGGTTCCAGTTCTCTATGGTGTTTTGCCTGACGCCGACGACCGGATTGTCGTACTGGTCGACGCGGCCGGTGGTGCCATGGTCATGCTGCCCCTGCTGGCTGTAGCCGTACTCCATGCTGCGCCAGCTGGTGGTGGTTCGTCGATCTTAACAAGTCCTGTTTCCTGGCTGGTGCTTTGTGGGATTCTTAGGAAGCTTGTTGGGCGGATGGATGAAGCTTGCTACTGGTGAAGCTGGTGAAGGCCGACGCTGGCCGGGCGCCGAAAGGATTGGGATTCGGGCGCCACGGCAACGGCAGGGAGGTATGTGTGCTTGCGTGAGTGGGTTCGTAGGCGGAGGCAAGGGAACAACACGGACAGAGGACGTGTGCAAGCCGCGGAAGGCGTCGGTGGTGCCACGTCTTGGGCGAGGAAACATGGGTCGTGAGTTCGTGACGTGTCGTCCGGGGTCGTGACAATCTCTAGCTGTATGTATCCATGCGCGGCAAACGATGGAGCCAATTACTTTGGCCAACCAAACCAGCACACGGGTGGACGCGGGGACAACTCGTGGACGGACGGGTCACGTGGCGGGAGCGGTGAACACGGTCGCGGGTACGATGCGCGGGTAAGGCGGAGGTGGGTGAGAAAAATAATTTATTTTTGGCAGAAATGCTCTCCAAATTGTGATTTTTTAATACTTCATAGTCCTTCCTCCCTATCCACTTCCAAAAACATATGACGGATGGGTCCGACGTGAGGGGTAAGACGGGCCCGAATTGAGTGAGAAAAGTTTTCAATTATCTTCGCTCCTTATAGTATAGATATCTCGTTAGATGAACGGCTCACAGTCATTTGGGAGTACCTACGTAAAGCTAGCTCTTCAGGAAGACAGGAACCTTGGATCGTCAGCAACGGATCCTAGGATCTTAAAGCTACCTACAACACTTCGTTGCCCAAAGGGACGTTTCTAGTTGCTCTTGGTTCGATCGGCTCGGGCTCCATCCGCTGCCGGTCGGTTGTGTCTCCGGCTCCCCGCGTCCTGCCGCCGTGCAGTAGCCAGAGAATGCCTGCTTTCAATTCTAGTTTGGTTGACAAGGAATTCATACGTGCGTACTACCTAAAAAAATTCTAAAAACATTGCTATATTTGATTGAAATAAATGTTTTTCTTTGAGCTCTTTTATGGTGCACCATACTACCCACCTATACCAGTATTTGAAAAGGATTACTATGAAAGTATTCGACGGTTGAGATTAATTGTGTACCACTAAAACTTGTACTTGTGGTATAAGTGGTGTATGGGTATTATTAGAGATTTATTTCGGTGGAAAAATGGAAAACACCGTGCTTGGAAAAAAATGGTGTTAAGGGGGAAAATTCCAATACCAAAAAATGTATTTTTTATAATTACAGATTTACTCATTCCTAAAAAGAACTTATACCTTGTACACCATCTAGTGGCATGGTGCACCGTAAAATAGTCTTTTTTTCTTCCCATAATGTCCTAAGGATCCATAGTAAGCTTTTTTTTAACACCACCATGTGCACAACATAACATGCCCACATCATCGCGAAAGATATCCGTACCATTTCAAGGAATGATTGTGTTCAAGTGCATTGATGCTACAAACATTTTGTACCATGAATAATGCTTCTGAAGCAGTACCTCTAGAGCTTGTTTGGACATGAGATTTATTGGAGTGGAATGGAGGGATTGAAGAGGAAATTATCTCATATCAACTCAATCCACTTCAATTCCACTCTAATCCTCTTGTACCCAAACAAACCTCCAAGTGTTAATTAAATGAACAAATGAAACACAGAGTCAGTGAGACCAAGCGAGGCAACACTGGTTCTTATATAAGATCTAGACACATTGCCTTGTGCCCATATATATACCATATGCCTTGTTGGTAGTAGTGTTCTCCCTGCACAAACATTCTCCTATTTTACAAGTCTCTATCGTCCTTACGTGTGACGACGTGCAAATAGGCAAGGACCAACATAGAATCAAAAACACTCTCCAACAGTGAAGATAGACATAGGCAGAGGACACAATGGTTTGTGTGAATTAGGAGGCATCTGGAATAACGTTCTTGCAGGTACTCCTGATGGATACATTCGTTCTGTGTTGGGTGAAGCCAGCAGCAGTTTTTGCTCTCGTAGAAAATAGAAAAACTTTGGGTCAATAGGCGGGAGATGAATCTCCTATTGATATGGTGGATATGGTTAACGATCGTTGAGGTCTTCGTAAGTAACTGAATGTAGAATGTACAGCCTTGTGGATTAGATAGATCATCGTAGTAACTGGATATCGTTGTTGAATGAATGAGCTTGTTTTGCGACATGGCTCCTAATATCAAGTTCAGAGATTGGGCGCTTGCGTGCACTAGAGGGGCTTTGGCCCGGTGCCTTGTGAACACAGCTGACTACGGGTGGGCCATATCGTTTTGAGCTTTCTATGGGTCTGTGGGGTGTTTAGTTTGGATAAAAATTTATGAGACACTAAACAAGCCCTATTACGAAGATTAAATATAGACTATTTGCAAAACTAATTACACAGATGGATGAAGTGTTAATATTAAGTCTAGTAGCTTAGGTATTTTCTGTAGTTTTTATTCCTATTTTATCCTATGATTTTACCCTCATGTTACCTCTTGATGGCAACCTTGTACCTCAGGACCCTCTTTGTGGTGGTGTGGTCAATGGAAAAGATCAATTTGAGCCTAACAATTGGTACCAAGAGCCTATCTTTCTCAACCCTCTCCTCTCCTCTGCCTCTCTCTCATGAGCTCCCCGGCAGCCTCCTCCACCCTTCCTGCGACCGGATCCAGTGGCGGCACCCACAGATCGAGCTGAGAGACGCGGGATCGATTGACGGTGGCAGATCAGCGTAGGCGCACGGGTGGCGCGGTGCATGCGGGTGCAGGCTGTGGCAAGGAGGCGCATAGCGGCTCACGCGGCAGCAGGGCAGGGTCCCTGGGCAGCGGGCGAGCGCGGCTCGAGCGCGTGCAAGTGCGTGCGCTGGGAGACACTTGGGCTCGGGAGAAGCTCCAGGTGTGTGCGGTAGGACTGCGTGCAGGCGGTGAGGCAGAGGACTGCAGCACGCACACGGCAAGGCCCCTGCGTGGCAAGCGGGCGTGTCCAGGAGCGGACCTGGTGCTGCGGCAGCTCTGCTCAGGTAGGCAGAGAAGTACGCACGAGCGGGACGCATGGCATCTCCGGTGCATGGAGCAGAGGATCACGGCTGCTCAGGAAGCAACACGATCCAGAGGAAGGCTTTGCATCACTGGTGGCTCCATAATGTCATCCATCGCCAATTCGCCATTGATGCATGCTTACTACCAAGCTATAGGTTTTCAGACGTGTACCCATCTATGCATTGATCGCCTATAGCTAGTACGTAAAGATCACTGGCTGAGGATTCTCTCACCGAAGGTTCAAATCCTGAGTGCAATACCCTTTTTTTGAAATTTATTACACTGTAGGGTACTCCTTTACAGTTTTCTTTAAAAAATATATGTAATGACTAATGAATAGCCCGTAACGTGCGTGAAGTGCACTTGATCCATCCATCGATCGACTGGACATTTGTACTGTTAAAGGCTTCAAGACCCTTCTTATAAATGCCACACGCTTCCTTTCTTGCCACATTTTTACCTCATATGTACCTCTCATTTGCAAGTCTTCTTCCTGCGACCTCATATCTTATTAATTTCCTATCCTTGTGTGAATATAGAGCTAGCTGGCTAGTCTGTAGAAAGAGAGGAGCTAGAGAACTACGTAACAGCTGTAGAGATGGAACGAAGAGCATGCTGTACAATATGTTGTGACTTGCGAGTAGGAGAGACGATCTGGAACAACAATTCTTATTGAGGTCCCGGTTTCTGTACAAAACTCATCAAACCGGTGCAGTTTAGCATGCTTGTGTTGAACGAGCCTAATTAGGAACTAGTCCTTCCTCCAGAGCTGTGAAGGCTTCAAAGCAGCGTTTTGCAGGAACCTTAGCTCCATCACATCAACCGAGCCTGGGATCTTAAAGCTACCTAAACTCGGTTGCCCAAAGGGACATTTCTAGGCGCACTCGGTTCGAACGGCTCCCACGTAATCAGCAGCCGGTTGTGTCTCCGACTCTCCGCGCCACCGCGTCCTGCCGCCACCACCTTTTTTTCCTCCGAATACGTAGAAGAGATGTGTATCATTGTATTAAGAAGAAAAATATTGAATTGGATTTACAAACTACGCGGAACAAGGTCACGCGACAGTCTTGCCTAGAAGCAAGCCGAAACAACCACTTAAAAATACTACTCCTACTACTCATGTTTCAAACGATGTTTAGTTGAAACAAATGTTTTTCTTCCCATAAGGTATCGAGGACCTAGAAAACAGCTCTTGCTAACGAGTCCATACTCAAGTTTCTTGAACACCACCATGTGCACCGCATAAACATGCGCACATCATCGCGAAAGATGTCCGTACCATTTCAAGGCATCATGACTATGTTCAACTGCATAGATGCTATAAACATTTTGTACCATGGATAGTGCAACCGTGGTTTAATGGAGAGTAAATTAAATTGCAGAAGCAGTACCTTCAAGTGTTAAATGCTTCATGCGTGACATTCTCTTCTATTACATATAAGAGGCACATTGCCTCACCACAGGAGTGGTAGTGTTCTTTTGCTTCATGCCTGATTTTTTTTAGAAAATGTATAGCAAACTTTTGTTGATAAAAAGCAATGAAACACAGTCACTGAGACCAAGCGATGCAAAGGTCAGCAAAGAATCCAGATGCGCCTAACAGTGCTGGAGCACACATACCGCCTTACATTCACTGGTGGGAAAGGCTTTAAGTCCCTAAAGCCCACCCGGGACGAAAAGGGAGAGACGAAAGCCCTCCTTTGTGACCGGGTGGGCAACCGGGAATAAAGAGTGGCCTTTATTCCCGAGTGGTAGCCCCGCCCGGGACAAAAGGGGAGGGCACACCAGCGCCTGTGCGCCACTACCACCCGGGACTAAAGACCCCGTTGTGAATTTTTTTTGTTTCAATTCCAATTGTTCTAATAATGTTATGCACGTATATTCTCACGTATATGGGTGTAATTTACGTGTACGTATAAATGTTTGCACTAATTATACGTGTCTACTATACGTACTATATCAAGAGAATAAACTTATAAATAAATATATACACACATTATATTACATCGAAAGCATAGATAGTATTTTCTGAAAGTAGTATATATATACATCAAAATACCGTTTCATTCTAATTCTAGTCTAAAGTTCTACCGGAGGTGCTAATTAAACTTTATGAATTGGATGACCGTCATAGTGATTTCTGCCTTGTGGATTAATCACCTGGTCCATCATGAATCCGCAGAGACTTTCTTGAATCGCCAAGAGTCGGTCCTTCTCAATGATTGCGTCCCTAATCATATTGTTCTGTAATGTGCAAATAAGTTAATATATTACACACAAGAATTAAATATATAAGCAGTTAGAAAAAATGTATTATTAATTGGTTTAAAATAATACTTACAGTATAATCTGACGGGTCTGCCTCGCAGAAATTGTGGATGAACTCACACACATAGTATACACATAAATGTGTCCCTGGTTCCTGTCTCATACACTAAATTGAAGAAGATAATTATGAAAAATTAGTGTTATACATTTTTAATTGGCCCAAGCTGAAGTTGTTATTTGGTTTACGTACCGGAAAATTTGTAGAGAAGTTTATTCTAGGTCTCCATGTTCCAGGGTTGACAGCAATGAATTTTTCCCAAGCTCTGGCAGAAAATAATGAAAGTTAGAGCTAGATAGTGTTAGTAAAAGCACACTATTGCATAAAAGGGAACATATTGGATAGAATTATTACTCTTGAAATATATCTTGAAGGTCCAAGTATTTGTTCGGATCTCTTCTCAACGAATCAAAAATAAGGACGTTGCTTCTGTTGACATCAATTATGAGAAGAATCTAGTGGAAACTGTATATACATGGAAGCTCAAAAGATTAGAACTAAATAATGTTAACTAAGATAATTAGAAATGCGAACTCTTAGTAATTAAGATGGTAATCACACTTACTCGAAGTTGTAAGGTAGAAGTATCAAATCCTTGTAATGCAAATTACACAAGGTCCTTAGGATTGTTTTGAATGTTGTTTGTGGTTGGAGCTTTACTTGATCTTGATTAATTAAAGATGGGTCCATGAAAACTATTCGTTGGTAACCATTCTTCCACATGTTATGCATTTCCAGGCTACAGAAAATGAAAGACAAAGTTAATAATTAGAGTATGCATTAATTTGTTAATTAGGGTATGTATTGCACCGTCACTTACAGCACCAGGCCATGACAAGATCGGTATTCAAGGAGTCAAGATGTTAAATTTCATAAATATCCTTGAATCGCAGCCAGACCAACTTCTCGCCTTCACCGCAAAATCTCCCGGTTTAACAAGCATGCCAATCATCTCCAGGCCCGCCTTAGACATCTTCATGTAGAAGTCATGCAATCTGCGCATCTGAGTAGGGAGTTTCTTCACCAACTCAGGCCTGACAAAAGATTTCCCATGCTCGTAGTGCCATCTAGGTACGAAGTTTTTGTCCCGAGGAGGTGATTCGTGGCCGAGAACATATTCTAGTGGGAACCCTGTTGCTTCTTGCATTTGAATGACATGCGCTACTTGTTCTGTGTCCATAAGTGCAAGAGCTCGTTCAGTTGCAGTGAGGCCAGAGGTGACGTAAGTCTGTACTCCCGACGTCGACGCTTGTGTTGCCTTCTTCGTTGAAGGCTCTTTCGCCGACGTTGACGTTTGTGTTGCCTTCTTCGTTGAAGGCTCTTTCGCTGACGTCGACGTTTGTGTTTCCTTCTTCGTTGAAGGCTCTTTCGTCGACGTCGACGCTTGTGTTGCCTTCTTCTTCTTCCTATAATCCTGTGTCATCGTCGACCCCGGTACTTGGTCGATGTAACTATTTGGTGACCCTCCTTGTCTCTTCTTCTTTAGGGACTTGTGCAGCGACCGGTCATAATCACTTAGTAGGGGTTTTATTATTTTCTTTTCTACTTCCTTCTTCTCTATGAAAGCTTTGAGTTTCTGCGGATGATCTTTATTCTTTTCTGCTTCCTTTTCTGCGAGCAGTATCTGTTTAGCAGCCTCTTTATTCCCTTGAATCCATGCCTTGAGTTGCTTATCACACTCCGCCTCATTTTCTGATGCTGTCATGTCATATGGTAGCTTCCTTTTAACAGGCAGCTTTTTCCCTTTCTTCGTCGGGGGATCCGGATTTGGCACGGGCATAGATGCGGTAGATTTTGATCGGGACCGCCTCTCGGCAGGCTTTGGTGAAGGCTGCTTTGGTGGTGATTGCTGACGATGGAGGTCATCGTCATCGCTCGCGGCAGGAGAATTCCCCCGTTGTGGAGACAGTGAGCTCCAATCATTCGGTGACGACCGTCCCGGTGACGGCCCGGGAGATGGTGGTTGCTGCTCGGCAACACTCGGAGGGATCGTTGACGGCCCGGGAGATAGTGGCTGCTGCTCGGCAACACTCGGAGGGATCGGTGGTGGCATGTTAGGTATTATGATGTAACGTTTGGGCCACAATATGATACTGTGAAGCGCATCGTGGAGTGTCCTTTCCCCGTCACCTCCTTGGATGTCTAGCTCTATGTCGTTAAACTTTGGGTCAGCAATCTCCTCCAAACCAACTGAGGCGTAGCCAGTTGAAATCTGCATGCCGTGGCTTGTACGTCCTGGGAGATGTGCTAAAGCCATTCCGTACGCCACCTATATATATGTAGAGAAATGATGAAGTTATTAAATGCCTGAGACATGCATCAAAGGTTGAGATAATTGCACGTATAATCAGGTTTATACCTTCATTGTGATGTTGCCGATCGGCTTGTGCAGCTCACATGCGGTGCGCTGACAGAGTTCATCCATAGGGTACCATTCGTTGTCCTCTACTTGAACTTCTTCTTGGTTTGCCGCCGTTTGTTCTTCGGGGGCCTCTGTGGAAGCACAGCTGCTTTTGCGAGTGGAATGGCTAATGACGGGATCCACCGGTGCTTGGGGCAGTGCTCCGGCAGGGGTGATCTGAGCTACCGCGGCAGCCACTCGTCGTTCAATCTCTGCATTCATACGTTCTTCTTGTTCTTTAAGTCTCTGCTCTATCATTTCACACCACCGCCCCTCTTCACGCTCCCTTCTTCTTTTGCGGCTTCTGTAGGTGTCGGCACTTCCCTTGAAAGCAAACTTCCATGGGACTACCCCGTAGCCCCTGCAACGTCCTGGGTGTTCCGGATTCCCGAGTGCCAAAGTGAGCTCATCCATGTCTCTGTCAGGAACCAATCTGCCCGCTTTGATGTCTTCATTCTTTTTGATTATCTCATGTGCCGCCTCCCGTAACGTGGGTGGGAATTCGAGGGAACCATCATCAGGGTTTAATCTTCCACCGCGGGCATAATACCAATTCTTCGATCGTTCTTCCCAGTCAAAGACCGCTGGTACGATACCTTTGTTGAGGAGGTCTTGTTCAATGTTCCGCCACTTGGGTGCTGCAACCGCGTAACCACCTCGACCAAGACGATGGTTGTAATCCGTCTTCTTACTGGCACTTTTCTGAGCTCGTGCGCTCTTGTTGGCGAATTCTTCACTATTCTTGTAATCCACAAAGGACTGCCAGTGATCCTTTAGCTTGGGGTAATCATCAAAATTTGGAGTTCGATTCTTCTTGATATAATCTCTGTGCAGCTGCTTCTTGAAACTCTGCAATTGAGTTGCCGTCTTCGTGAGAGTCCACTGCTTCACAAGGTTTGCGTTCACGCCCGATGGAAGTGTGAAGTGTTTTAGGATATCATCCCATAACATATTCTTAACTGAATCCGGAACCACCCATGGATTATCTTCCTTTCCCTTCCATTCTCTATATGATATGGGCACATTGTCCCTCACAATAGCACCGCATTGGGACACAAACTTGTCCCTAACCTTCTTTGGTTCCCATGGCTGGCCAAGCTCGTTGACTTCAGTGATATGAAACTTCACGTCATGATCGACGATTACTTTTGTACGGCCTCTCTTAGTCTTTTTGCTTGTCGAGGTTGAAGCCTACAAGTTGCAGATTTGTTATTCACGCGGGGTTCCAGAATGATATATATACCTCGTTGTTAATGCATTTATGGATTTGTTAATGCATGATATATATACCTCGTTGGAACCTTCTGCATTAACTATGAAAAGGTCTTCATTATTGTCCTCGGCGCGGGTGTCGATGTCCGCGGTGCGGGTGTCGATGTCCGCGGTGCGGGTGTCGATGTCCGCGGTTATGTTGAGGAACGCGTCCGCCTGGCTACGCTCCTCCTCGGTGAAGGTTGGGACCTCGGTATTTGGACCCCCAGCAACAAGGCTCTCCATTAGCCGCTCCTCGTCCTCATTGTTATCCATAACTAGAAATTTCTGAAAACATAAATGAATTTCTGAGCACATAAATGATTTTCTGAGTACATAAATGAATTTCTGAATGCATAAATGATTTTCTGAATACATAAATGAATTTCTGAGCACATAAATGATTTTCTGAATACATAAATGAATTTCTGAGCACATAAATGATGTTCTGAATACATAAATGATGTTCTGAGCACATAAATGAATTTCTGAACACATAAATGAATTTCTGAATACATAAATGAATTTCTGAATACATAAATGATTTTCTGAGCACATAAATAATTTTCTGAATACATAAATGATTTTATGAGCACATAAATGAATTTCTGAGCACATAAATGAATTTCTGAATACGTAAATGATTTCTGAATACATAAATGATTTCTAAGTGTCGGGCGAGAGTCGAGCAAGACTACCTAAGTGTCGGGCAGGAGTCGAGCGAGTCGGGCGGGAGTCGAGCGAGACTACCTAAGTGACAGGCGGGAGTCGACCGAGGCGGGCGGGAGTCGAGCGGGACTACCTAAGTGTCGGGCGGGAGTCGAGCGAGTCGGGCGAGAAAACATAAGTGTCGGGCGGGGTCGAGCTAGTTGGGCGGGAGTCGAGCGAGTCGGGCGGGAGTGGAGCGTGTCGGGCGGGAGTCGAGCGAGTCGGGGGGAGTCGAGCGAGAAAACCTAAGTGTCGGATGGGGTTGAGCGAGTCGGGAGAGAATCGAGCATGTCGAGCGATACTACCTAATTGTCGGGCGAGTGAAAAAATTAATATCTCTAAATACATATTTCATCTCTAAATACATTTCATCTAAAAACACTAATTAAATTCAAATCTAGATCTCTAAATTCAAATATAAATCTCTAAATTCAATTCTAAAATCTCTAAATTCAATTCTAAAATCTCTAAATTCAAATCTAAAATCTAAATTCAATTCTAAATCTTTAATTCTAATCTAAATTCATAAATAAATTAATTGAAAACATTTAAAAAAATTTTGCTGACGTCAGCCATCAGGGGCTGACGTCAGCAGATGCCCTCACCGGCCGGGAGCGACGGCGGCCTCAGGGGTGCGACGTCGGCGGCCGGGAGCGGCAGCGGGCGACGGCCGGGCGCGGCGGAGGCGGCGGCCGGGTGTGGGTGCCGGCGCGGAGATGGCGCTCGGGCGCGACGGAGCGGGGTCGACGGGCGGCCGGGAGCGGCGGCGGCGGAGCGGGGGCGACGACGGACGGGAGCGGCGGCAGGCGACGGCCGGGCGCGGCGGAGACGTGGAAGGGCGTGGGGACGACGGCCGGGTGCGGACGGTGTGGAAGGGCGGCGTGCGGACGACGGAGATCCACGGCGGCCGGGAGCTCCGGCGGCGGAGGGCGCGGGGATGTGTCGATGGCCGGGCGCGGGCAGGGACGGCGGGGTGCGACGGGGTCGACCATGGCGGGGTGCGACCTGCGACGACGACGGAGGCAGGGGCGACGACGGGGGACGACGACGGCCGGCGGAGATCAGCAGGGGGACGACACCGCCGGAGATCGAGTGAAGTGTGAAGTGGAGGAGTTGGAGAAGAAGAGGGTGGATCCGTGGGATATATATCCCCCCTCTTCAGTCTCGGGTCGTAAACAGACCCGGGAGCAAAGAACCTTTAGTCCCAAGTGGAGATACGACCCGAGACAAAAGGCCCCTCTTTTGTCTCGAGTCGTATCTCCACCCGAGACTAAATGCCCCTTTCGCGCGGGAGGGCCCAAGGGCAAAATTTCGACCTTTTGTCCCGGGTGGTGTTACCACCCGAGACTAATGGCCCCCCTTTAGTCTAGGGTCATAACACCACCTGGGACTAAAGTGTAATTTTCGACGGGAATTGTTTTCTCCTCCCATTTCTTTTCTCATTTTCACATTCTGTCTCTTTGAAATCAAAAAAATATAGTAACTTTTACTATTTCAACCATGCAAAATCATAGTTAGGATCTAATAAAGTCTACTTTGCTATGAGACAATATATTTTAGAGTTTGAAACATTCACTTTCAATTTTCATTTGCAATATTGATGTGCATCACCACTTAAATTCAATTAAACCGAAGAAATAATAAACAAATTCAGAAAAAATCTAAAGACCTCTAATTTGCTTTGCAAAAATATGTTTTAGAGTTTGAAATATTCAATTTCAATTTTCATTTGCAATATTGATGTGCATCACAACTGAAATTCAATTAAATCGAAATAAATATTGAATTTATTCAAAAAATCTCAAACTTGGTAGTTCGTTCATTCTCACAAGACATATGCAAGCATTCCGAAACATTTGGGACCAAAATACAACACATTAGCATATGTTTGAGACCATTGCAATAACAGAGTCGATCAAATTACCATTACACAATTGATTGAACAATAATCATTACAGGACGACATTAATCTCAAGCACGTAAGTACGGTGTCTCTTCATGTCCAAGCAATATGCTTGGGTCAACTTCGACAGCGAACGGAGGCATGTCATCAAACTGATCATAATCATCAGATTGATCTATTTTGTCCTCGACTCCCACAATTACTCTTTTACTTGGAAGAACTATGTGACACTTTGCCTCTTGTGGTCTTGCTTCTTGGGGTTTTTATTCTTCGGTATGCTAGTCATATTCTTGACATAGAAAACCTAATGCACATCTTTGGCAAGCACGAATGGATCATCTTTGAACCCAATCTTGGTAAGGTCCACTATTGTCATTCCATATTCATCTTTCTTTATGCCATTCAGGTTTACCCATTGGCAAAAAAACAGAGGGACGTTCATCGCTCCGTACTCAAGCTCCCATATCTCTTCTATGATACCATAATAGCAAGTCTTGCCCCCATCTTTTCCGATGACGTCCATATGGACACAATATTTTGGTTTGTGCTTTTGCGATCTTGAGCTCTTGTGTAAAAATTGTAACCGTTCATATCGTAAGCTTGAAATCTTGTAATTGTGCTACAAGGTCCCCTGGCTAACAAAGCTAGTTGTGGATGAATCATTGAGTTTCCGATGAGTTGTTCACTCAACCATGAGGGAAATGTTTCCAAGTGATGGCGTGCAATCCAGACTGGGGATTTGGTTGGATTTTGAGAAGCAATAATCTACTCATGTTCCGTCCTATACGGAGTCACCAGTGATGATTGTTGCAGGACTGTTAGGTGTGATTTATGGAACAAATCAGTATTATTGCTCAAACTTGATTTCCTTCCGATAGTACCCTTTCCCTGTAGCCTCCCCTCGTGTCGTGATACTGGAAGCCCAATCGAGTCAATTGTGTCGACAAAATCAACACAAAACTCAATGACCTCCTCAGTTTCATATCCCTTAGCAATGCTTCCTTCCGGACGGGCACGGTTAAGAACATATTTCTTGAGGATCGACATGAACCTCTCAAAAGGCCACATGTTGTGAAGGTATAATGGACTGAGAATAGTAATTTCTTTCACAAGGTGTACCAGGAGGTGCGTCATAACATCGAGGAAGGAAGGTGAAAATTCTAACTCAAAGCCGACAAGATATTGAACCGCATCATTCTGTAGCTTTCCTAGCTTGGCTGGATCAATTGCCTTCTGTGAAATTGCATTGAGAAATGCACAAAGCTTTACGACCAGTAATCGTACATTCTCTGATAGCACAGCCCTCAACGCAACTGGAAGCAACTGTGTCATCAACATGTGACAGTCGTGGGCCTTTAGATTTGTGAACTTCTTCTCTTTCATATTTATTATCCCCTTTAAATTCGACGAGTAGCCAGACGGAACCTTAATACTGTTCAGGCAATCAAACACACTTTCCTTCTCTTTCTTGGTGAGAGTGTAACTAGCAGGACCAAAGTAATTAACATCATCATCATCCTCTTCTGGATCAGTTTTATCATCACCCTCCCGCGGAACATTGGGAATCTTATGAAATTCTTTCAGGTCCTCTTGTTGTCAGTGTTTTAGACACCGAGCCTACGACGGGGTACCCGAAGTAGTAGATTGTGCGGTGGGGCTCACCGAGATCAGGAACACGATGGTGAGACACAGGGCACACAATTAGATAGGTTCGGGCCGCAATGTGCGTAATACCCTACGTCCTGTATCTTGCGTGACTCTGTATTGATTGCGTATGTTTTGAGAGGTGTCCCTGCGTCGCCTTATATGCCATGAGAGACAAGGTTACAAGTCAGATTGGTACAAGAGTACTATTCGAGTAGGACTCGGAGTAGCCTATACAGGGTATGGAAAGCTATCCTAGTCATAGTACAAGTCCTTGTCCGTCTTGTCTTGCCTTGTAGTCCACGGTACCAGCACCGTGGCCCACTAGTCGAGTAGTCCAGGTGTACAGGAACTCATCTCCCGAGTATGGCCCACAATGTGTTGGTGAGCCCAGGGATGCCCGGTCGACAAACCCCCGAGTACTTTGTAGTCGAGTGTGATGCTCCAAGTAGTCTTGAAGGTCTCCACGAGTAGTTCCCAAGCGTCCCCGAGTTCTACAAGCTTCAATCTTCAATAGTACTTGAATCATCACGAGGCTGGAAGGTACTCCAGCTAACTCCACGAGTAGTCTTGAAGTCTTCTCGAGTTGTTCCTAAGCGTCCCCGAGTACTTCCCTTGAAAGTCTTCAATAATACCCGCTTCGTTCTTGAAATCTTTGAATCAAAGATCCATATGGAAATGCGATTACTAAAATCGCATTCCATATGGAATGTAGCCCCCGAGCCTTAAGTCGAATCTAGGATTCAAGCTGAGGGTCAATCTTGAACTCTTTGATCTTGCTCCGAAAAATCCGTAAAAAATCGAAGAAAAAATATAGGAATGCGATTTGCAAAAATCCCATCCTATATGGATGTAGCCCCCGAGCCTTAGTTCGAATTGACAATTCAAGCTGAGGGTCAATCTATAGTCTTCGTCAAATAATCCCATAAAATCCTGAGAAAAATTAAAGGACACGTGGCACGGAGCCCCCGAGCCTTGAGTCGAGTACTTTCTCGAATTGAAGGGTCCAATCTGACTGTAGAATAGTGGCCTGAATTCAGCGAACTATAGCTGAGTAAAATCCAATTCCATCAAGTAGTCGAGCCCCTGAGATAGAGCCGAGCAGGTCTTGGTTTTTAGCCCTCTGACTTAGCCAAAATTTTGCCTGTGTGAAACCAATCTGTTGAATACTAAGGGTCACCAGGTCGAACCGTTAGGGTTTTGGTTTTATAAATACCCGAAGGGGTATCCCTTAGGGTTTCACTGCTTCCATTCGCCCTTAGATCCAGAGATCCTTAGCATCCATAGCCACCGTAGAGTTCAAGCGTCCATACTGCCAAGAGTTTGCGCCTCCACCCCCTCGCAGCCCCCAAGTCAATGCGAAAGAAGACTCTCGTGGTTGACAGGATGAAGCCAGCGCCATCCAAGGGTCAGAAGAAGAAGTCCGGCCACTGCAAAGATCAGTTGCCGGAGCCGAAATATAAAACCGTGGTCATCATGAAGCCCCCGAGCCAGGCCATCTCTTGGAAGAAGTCCAAGATGAGGGAAGAAGATATCCAAGCCCTCGAAGCCGGTGGGCTGCTACGTGAGTGTTGGCGTTTCTTAGCCTCACCACTAAGGTTGCACTTACGGTGATGGCGCCAGGAATGCTCGAGGCACTCGCAAGCATCGCTACCAGATTCGCACCTCTAGTAACGGGGATAGGGAACATCTGGTGGTAAAACACATGATCACAGAAAGGTCCGCAAGCGCACGGATTACCGTTGTAGCACTTCACCTGGTGGTATTCGGGTTATCGTATTTATATTTTCCCAAGGGAGGCACTACAGCAAAGATAATCGAATAAACGGTGGAGAAAGACAAGACTTGGTAAAGAGCTATAGCGGGGGTAATGAATAAAGATATTCGGGGATAAATTGACACACGCGAGGAGATCTTGATAAAAGACTAGAGAGGATCTAGTGAGCTGGGAGGACAACAAGACGAGAAAGGATCCTAACACAATCTATGTATTCTTGTCAACTCTCAGCAAAGGACTAAGGCAAAGGATAACCAAGGCAAGCTAAACTCGACAAGCTCTTCTAGTGCTGCAGGGGCATGCAAAGCCGCGCTCTCAGACTGGGATGAGAAGGGAGAACGACGACGCGCTGAATCCTACCGGCCCGAACTAACGTGGTGGACTACAAAGCCCGTCCGGAGCTGTCACCTCCTTAGGGTACGACAACTATTCTGTTGAACGGGACACCAATCTAAGACTAAGGCAAGCTCTGAGCACCGCGCTCACAACAAACCAAAGAACCTTTCCCCGGGTACCACGAAGGAAGGTCTCTCTCTCCTGTGAACCACCGGAGATCAAGGGAAGAACGACCACAACACTATAGGGTTCAAGAGAGCTATGCTAACCTAGACTAAACTAACTTTAGTCTAAACCAAGAATAAAGCTTCTAGAGCAAAGTAAAAGCTAAATGTAATTGACTCGAAAGGTAAGATAGAAAGATAACTTGAATTGTACTTGAGTCTAAACAAAGAAAGGATACAAGAGTAGTACCGGAACTCTGAAGAAGACTCCTCTGGAACCCCGAGACTAGCTCGACTCGACTCTAACTCCCAAGCTACACTAATCCTACTCTAAGTGAACAAAAGAGGGAAATGGAGATGCTCCTGCGTTGTGTGTCCATTCCAGCGAGTGTGAGGTGCCTTTTATAGGCAAGGGAGGTCGGTTGAGAGTGTGGGACCAATATGTCAGGTGCGGCCAGATCAGGGGGTGCGGCCGGCCCTATGATCCACTGCCTCTCACCTTGGACGCCCCTGATCACTGCTCCTGAGGCGGTTGTAGGTCGGTTCCTTGGGTCGGTTTCGCCCGGCACGCGGATGGATAGGTGCGGCCGGCCCTCTAGGTGCGGCCAGCCCACCTCTGTGCCGTGTGATGCACCGCCTTCGCTCAGGGATGCTTAGGATCGCCTTGGAATGACGGTTGTGGCGGTTGAACGGCCGGACAAGTGGACCCATTGATCCTAGCCTCGACCTTTGGATCAAACCGACGTTCTTCAGTGAATCGTGCTCATCCAAGTGTTGCTCGAGGGAGAGGAGGTGCTCTGGCCCAGGCACGAGCCACGGGGTAGGGCCAGCCACACCTGGCAGGGCCGGCCGCACCTGCAGGGCCGGCCGCACCTGCCAGGCCGGCCGCACCAGGTGGTTCGGCCGTGCCTTGCTCATGTGGCACGTTGGTTCCAATTTCTCCCAAAATGTGTACCTGCCTATGAAATTCACAACACAACTTGTGGAACTTTATTAGTACTAAAAATGTGCATGAAACTTGCCACATACTCCTCTCGAACCCGAGGTTTTGACGGTCGAATCTTTGTTGTAAGGACCGTCAACAAACTCCCCCAAGCTAAACGTTTGCTCGTCCTCGAGCAAAGTCTAGACTCGGCCTCGGTGGATCAGGAGTTGCATGATGTTATCACTCGGCAAGTACCTGCGCACAAACTCCATGCTTTTCTTGCTAATTTGAAAAGGTTGGTACGAGAGAAGCTTAGCCTTACTTTACCCGTGGGGCTTGTAACTTTCCACCTTGCCTTCGGAGGTTGAAGAGTAGAATGGTTTTTGACTTTGCATCTCTCACTCTTCTTCTTTTCTGGATCCTGTCTCGGAGTTTTTGAAAATTTTGCAAAGAAAGACAAGGTTCCTCGGATGGTTCCCTCGATCGCTCAAGTGGTATTTGTTACCTCACCAAAGGCTTTAAGCGAGCCTCAACTTCCTACTCTATGGCTTGTGTGTGGAGCTTTGGGTAGGATAAGTATGAGACTCACTTGTGCCACATGATGTTGTTGAGCCAAAGACCGGATCCAAGAAGAAAGTAGTCATGCAACTTGATCGAGATGTGCAAGTGTGTGGAATATTTTTGTTTGTTTTTCTAAGTACTCCTTGCTTTGAGATTCTCCTCTTGCTTTTGTTTTGGAGGGGGGTCATGCTTCATTCTCATTTTTTTCTATGCTCTTTGATTGGAGCACATATTTTTTTTATGCTTCTTGAGCATATACTTTTTTTCAATGACCCCTCTCTCCTTTTGCAAGAATACAAGAAGAGAAATCTCTTCGGAACTTTGGAGTATATATTTTTGGTGGATGGATGGCATGTTTTGCGTAACTCCCGGTGTAGGAGTTAGCATGTATATGTGGGTGTACGTGATCTCGATCATGGAAGTATGAAAAGATTCTAACAAGGGTCACAACAATTTGGTAAAACTCAATGGGTCACAAGCAAGCATATGTAGAAGGTTTATACTTTGATATCGACATATGGCTTTGGTAGGTAATATGACCATTGAGGAACTTGCCTTGTTTTATTTTCAAAAAGAAATCATCCGAGATTTTCACCATACTATGAGATAGAGCAAGATTAACATTGTCTCACCATATCATACTAGTCAACACCCTAGGTTTGGTCATAAGCATTTGCTTCCCACAAAGTTTTATTTCAGGCTCTTGTCTCAAAATATACCAACAAATTCAAGTAGACATAGAGCACAAGGATGCACACTAGGTTCTTGCAAAGATTTAACATAGCAACTATTCATCATTTCCAAAGTGAGGGTATATAAACAAGATTTCAAGCACATAGTTGAAGCAAATCTTTTTGTTGTTTTCTATTATTCAAAAGAGATAAACAAGATGTTGAAAATTGGTTTGGATGGACATACCTTCCTTGATTGAAAATGGGGGTCTCCCCCAAGCTAACTTTTGGTTACCTGGTCGGCGTGTCTTCATTTTGGTGATGAGTTGAGCACCTGGAAGCTTGTAGTGGTTGTCTTGATGGATTTGTGAAAAACCATAGGTACGGCCGTGTAACATCCCTCAATTTTATAGAGGAATGTTAAATAGTAAAAATGAGGATTTAAAATTTTCGAAGAATTATTTGAGTGATTATCAAATTAATTAAGGATGTCTTCCTCTTCTCTCCTTTAAATCCTAGATTTAATTTTTGAATTAAATAAAATTCTTAGGAAATATAAAATGCTAGTGTGAGAAACTTGGAGTTCATTCGGTTTTATTTGGAGTTTATTTGTGTGGGTTTCAAATTTGAATTTACATTCAAATTTGAAACTAAAATAGAAAGGGCATTAGGAGAATTAGAAAAGGGAAAAGGAATAGCACTGCTGGGCTCCGGGCCCGAAACCTAGAAGTCCGCCCGACCTCCTCCTTCTCTTTTTCTTTACACACCCTACGCCCTCTCCTTTCCCTCACAGCAGCCCATCGCGGCCCATCTCGCGCTGGCCCGCGCACCACCAACCGCGCCCGCACCGAGTCGCTGACGACCGGGACCTGCGCTGCGTCATGATCACATCAGCGTGACGTCACCGTCGTCATCCCCCCCTCTTTTCCCCTTTCGCTGGCGTCGCCGCGCGCCAAAGCGCTTAAGCGCCGGGCTCCGGCCATGGCGCCGTCGCGATGCAGCCGCACGCCCCGCCTTCGCATCCGCGCCGTCCACGCGTCCCGCGCCGCTCACTGCTATAAGTAGGCCGCCGCCACGCCCCTGGGACTCCCAACCCTAGCCGCTGGGGAGTTCTCCCCTTTTCACCTCGGCACTGCCCGCCTGAGGAGAAGGAGAACGGGGAAGGGAGAAGGAGACCCGGAGGCCGTCCACAAGCCCGCCGCCGTCCTCGCGAAGCCAGTGGACCGCACGTGGGAGCTCAGGGACGCCGGGAAGCCAAGTACCGCGACGCCCCTGCTTCCTCTGCTCTGCGCCGCCATCTTCCTCCTCACCGACGACCCCGCTCTGCTCCTCTTCATCGACGCCTGCACGTCGGCCCGTGGCCACCGAGGTGAGGCCGAGCTTCCTCGCCCATCTGTGGACGCCCCGGCCTTCGAGCCGAGGCGGAATGCGTGCTCGCCGACGCTGCCGCTGCCACGCCGCCGCGCACACCGCATGGTGAAGCCGGCCTTCGATCCGTGCTGGGTTTTTCTTGCAGGTGCCGCTGTCTTCGCATGGTGCACGCGCACACCTCGGCCGTCTCCCTTGACACGTGTAGTCGCGCACACCACCGGAATGCCGTCGCCATGCTCGCCGCGCCGCCATGGCCATCGCCATGGAGGTTTTGCTCTGTGCACGCGGTAGCAGGGGGAAAGGCGCCGCCCTGGTGGCTGATCCGTGCTCGCCTCGCCGCCGGCATTCGCGCGCCCCCACACGCGCACAAGCCCGGCCGCGGGAGCCCTGAGCTCCGCCTCCGCATGCGCCGGCCCGAGCTCCGCCTTGGCCGGCCACGCTGTGCACATCTGGGCAAAGGGCAAAAGCCCCAGTTTTTGGGTCGTTCCGTTTCGCTACATGCTCACGCATGCGCGTCTGGCGTTTTGGCGCACCCAGTGCCCTCGTCGGCGATCCCCGCACTGCGCTGCCGAGCCTCACACCGCGCCGTCGCTGATAAGGCGCCGCCGGTCCCTAGGTGTCCCCCTTGTGGTCTTGACTGACGCGAAATCACCACCTGAGCCGAGCCACGTTGCTTGTTGACCAGCCCCGGCCGCACCTCACCGCCGGCGATGCTTGCCGCGCCGCCGCTCCTCACGGGCAATCCGCCGAACACCTGGGAGCTCCATCCAAAAACCGCAGGGTTTTTGATGCACATCACCGGTCACATGTGCACGTGATCGCAGAGGATCCGCCGGGATCCCGTGCGCCGGTCCACTCACGGGCGCGCCAGACTCGCGCACGCACGTCGCCGCGCCGCACCGGATCTCCCCGGATCCCGCGCGCGCAGCCACGCGGGCTGCCACGTGAGCAGGCGCTGGCCTTAAGCCGACCATGTGGCAGCTGCGTTAGCTCTAGAGCTGGCCTGCAGCCAGCTTGGAGACCCTATAGAGATAGGGAGAGTTAGGTAAAAGCCGGCCTAAAGACTGTGATATTGTAAATGCGTATTTTAATTTCAGAAATGTATTTTATCTATATTTATGCTGCTGCTGCTGCATAGGAAACCCCGCTTCTTCCTTGATATGTTCTTTCCCCTTAGAAGTAGGCCACTTAAAGCTTGCATACGGTTGGTGATGTGGACCTATCCCAATCCTTGGGGATAGCCCCTGAGCTTGCAGGGTACGAGTCCGACTACGACAACAACACCGACGGATGGTACGACTGAGGGGGGCACGACGCTTCGCTCAAGGATGCCTGTGGGAGATGCCTGAAGATCGAGACACCTTTTGGGAGATAGCTACCGCTGCGTAGGCTCTTATTTCTGTTATTCCGCCAAGAGGCGGGTATTGATGTACTCCGAATAATCAGGACATGTAATAATCAGATTATTATTCGTACTTTGATGTTTTATTTCGATGTATGACTGTGTTATTTATCTGTGATGAATGCCTGTGCGTGATAGCGTCTGATCCAGGGACTATCACGAGACAGAATGCTGGGTTTTCTGGAGCTGAAGGAGCTTCAGCCCCGCACCCAGAGCCTGCTCGTGGAGAACCTCACCCTTCACCAGCGAGTTGAGCAGCTCGAGCGAGGACTTCGCCACGCCAACTCTTTGGCAGTTCAGGCTGAGGCTGAGAGGGTGAACGCTCGAGAGGAGAAGATCTACGCTCAAGAGGATCTACGCAAGCAGGAGGCTAGGTTCACCCGTCTCTTCGCCAAGCTGGATCAGAAGGATGCTCAGTTTGCCGCCCAGGGACGCGACCTGGTTCGTGAGAAGGCCAGAGTGACCGAACTGGTGGAGGACCACTACAACAACACCGCCAACATCGCCGCACTCACCAGGACTTCCGTGTTCCTGGTGGACAAGTGCAAGAGGATGCTGAAGACTTGGGAGGACGCAGACTCACTTCGTGTGGACGAGCTTCAGGAGCTCAACAGTCTGCTACCCCCCGAGCGTCAGCAGGCGATCCGCAAGGAGACCTTCAGGCTCCACTCGTCCGCCCTCAAGCTTCACCTGTGTCCCCTGGCTGACATGGCCACTCCGGTTGAGACCGATGAGGTGAGGGCCGCTCACTCCAGGCTGTCACGGATGTTCCCCAGGGACTTCCCCGAGGAGGACCGTTACCCAGTGAGGTACAAGAAGGCCCACTTCGAATAGCGTGCTGGAGCATGACCATGCTAATGAGAGTAGAGTTGTAAGATAGGTAGTCTCCATGAGTTGTTCCATGCAGCCGAGAGCCTGTTCCGGTGCATGATGAGTTATGAGTCTTTTCACACCTAGATGTGCACACCCTTTTGAGATCATGTAACGCTATATTAGATCATTGTTGTGTGTGACCTCCAAGGCTTGAGTCAGCCCCGAGGAAACTTATGTACTCATAATGGATGCTGATTGTTTGGTCTTAATGGAGTTGTTTGTTCTTATTGCTTCTTCTCATTGAGTGTAGGATTTATATTAGTAGAAATATTTTCATGATTGAATATCAGACTCAATTTGTTGGTGAGTGACGTATCTAAGGCTTTCCTATATCCTTGGTCGTGTTTTCAGCAAGATGTCGATCAGGAGGTCCGGTCGTCTGTTGGGACGCTTTGAGGTTGCCGAGGAAGAGCAAGCCCCGCCAGCCCCGCCTGTCCGTGGCCGTGGGTGTGGCCGTGCTCCCATACGTGGACGTGGACGCGCTCGTGGTCGTGGACACGCGCCTATCCTAGGACGTGGCCGAGGCGATATGGTGCCACCACCACCGCCTCCGCCCATCGGACAAGGCGCTGTGAAGGATGGAGAAGAGGAAGGAGCCGAAGAAGAGCCTGCGCCACACCCGGCTCCCCAGGGTCGTGGGCGTGGTCGTGGCCGTGGAGGAGCACCGCCACCGCCACCGCTTAACCTAGCTGAGGTGATGGCCCTGCAGACTCAGCTGATGCAGAGGATGGCTGACGCCGTCGAGAACCGAGTCGGTGGGAACTGCAACGCCCCGGTGGAGGAGGACTTCGCCAAGAAGATCGAGAGGTTCATCCATCTGAAGGCCCCTACTTTCAGCTACTCGGACGATCCCCTCGATGCCGATGACTGGCTCCACGTGATCGAGACGAAGCTCGACCTCACCGCCTACACCGACGAGGAGTGTGTCGCTCTCGCCATCCACCAGCTCGAGGGTCCTGCCAAGTCTTGGTGGGATAACTACTCCGGGACTCACTCGAACCCAGCATTCATCACCTGGCTGGAGTTCTGCGAGGTGTTCCGCGAGCAGTACCTGTCGAAGGAGCTCATGATCCAGAAGGCCCAGGAGTTCCGCACCATGACTCAGGGTGCGATGCGGGTGGAGGAGTACGAGAGGCACTTCATGAAGATGATGCGCTATGCCCCTGACGACACCACCACCGACGACAAGAAGCAGTTCTGGTTTCTGCGAGGCCTGCACCACGGTCTCCGCCAGGGCTTGAAGGCCAGCGAGCACAAGTCCCTTCGCCACCTAGTGAACAGGGCTATCGTGCTCGAGGAAGAACGCAGGGGGCATGAGGAGCGCATGAAGGGCAAGAAGAGGTTCGGAGATCGGGACCATGGCGACCGATCCTTCCAGAAGCCGAGGAGCGGGAAGAGCAACCTGCTCCACGGAAGCTACCGCCCAGGGAACAACCAACCCGGACGTGGCTTCGGAGGGAACCGTGCACCGTACCCAGGAGGAAGGAGCAACTACCAGCAGTAGGGTGGTGGCTACAACCGCCCGCAGCAGAGCGCGTCGAGACCCAGTGCCGGAGGTTTCACCCCGACATGCTACGCCTGTGGCAAGCAAGGCCACAAGTCGTACGAGTGCCCCAGCAAGAAGACCGCTGCTACACCTGATGAGCCCATGACTCACCAAGATGTTTATGGAGGCATGTCTCGGGATAATTCAAATATAGCAGTTGGTAATTCTAAAATATTATCTGGTCTTAAATTTGGAGCCGTTCCTTTTGATGAAAATTATATAAAGAAGGCGAAGGAAGTATTTACTCCAAGTGGACAATTGTCGGCCATCAAATTTGAGCTAAGAAAATATATTTATATTGGTTCTATAAAGATTGACATCACTTAAATATTTTACCATGAAGGACTACTCGGAGAGTTGATAGACAAACATCGCTTCGTGCTGTTATTGGAGGTCACAAGTGATAACCAACAATAGCACCCTGGCCGTAATATTATATTATAAATGTGTGAGTTGGTTTTAGAATTAGCATTAATCTTTTATAGTTTTATTGTTTGAGTTTAGCCACTTTGTCAAGCGTGCGCGTGCACCATAATGGTCGAGTCCGACCTGGAGTCCAAGGCGGCCTGCGTGCCATATATGCCTATGGCCTGTGTGCCTTCAGATTAGATTGGATTTTATTCGGAGTTATTCCTCGTCAAGGGTTTCTCCGACTTGAGCAAGAGCGGCGGCGGCCCTCTCCGCTCGGTTATCTGCCGACCGTCTGGGTCGTGATTGAGAGCGTGATCGGGATTATTTCCTAGGTACGGTGCTCCGGATTCTTCCGTGGATCCCCATCTTCTGATCGAGGTTCATCGTAGCCGCGGGTGGAAGAAATTATCTAGGGTTTAGACTGCAATCTACTGTAAGCCGAGCCCTCTATCGTTGCTACTTCTACTGTTAAATTGGTCTCCCGGAATTGTTTTGTTGGTTTGAATTAAAGTACTATCTTGTACTCGACTGTTAGTTCGTGATAGAAACAAATCAGAGGGATTAATCTATTCCTACGAGATTACACAGCTACTGTCTTGGGTATCTTTGCATGAGGAGAATATGATACTTGTTTGCTGTGAACTGAACTCTCTTGCCGTGAGATTTATTCGACACTATTGTCTGCTATAGCCTTGTTTTTTATACATCAGTTATTCCTTCGGTGATTGAGTGCTGGAACATCAACTTAATCATTAGTTCCTAGCTTGTTGCATAAGCAATAAAAATTCAGAAAAGAGGCTGTCATATTAGCTTGTACCGTGAAAGATTGGGAAAACAATTGGACAGCGTAGCCGTGTCTTCATCAGGTGGTATCAGTTTGCTAGGTTGCTCACGGTGCATTCCATTGATTTGTGGTTATGGCTTGCAATTTGGACATATACCTTGAGTCTGTACCAACTCTATATGCAACAACTTCTCCATCTGGGTACTATGAGTGGGAGGCTGCTATAATAAACTGTTATATGATTGGTGAATTGCCATTAACCCAGGTGGCAAATTTGGCGAAACAAAGCTTCTCTCTTTCTGTGTCATTATGGTTCCGAAGAATGCAGAGGGAACATGGTGATGACTATTGCACTTCTTGGTATGCAATGAAGGAGGTCTTACGACAACGATTCGCACCTCCTCTTGAGCTAGAGCAAAATATATTATCACGTAGTCGGAGTTCTTATATGGTTGCTTCTGAAGTTGATTCTGCTACACAATTTGAGAAGATTGCTTCTTCTAACCAGCCGGTTATAATGGGATTGCCTAGTGCTCTTCCTGCAGCCACATCCATTGTTGAAGCAGATGCCCCAGTGAATGCTAGTATTTCTGATATTTCTTCTACACTTGAGCAGCAGGTTTGTGAAGATTCTTGTGATGGAGCAGATAATGAACCATTACCAGAATCTAATGATGATGCTAGGACTAGTTTTTCATTAATGTCACATGAGGTGCAACGCGATGGAACTATTGCTCAGGTGATGGGGCAGCATAGCAATATTTTTCAATCTGCGTGCAACATTAAAGGAAAGGTATGCAAAATGATTATTGATGGTGGAAGTTTTGCTAATGTTATTAGTTCAGATTTGGTCAATGCATTGTCGTTGTCTACGTGGAGGCTTCCAACACCGCGTTATATGCAATGGGTGAATGCAAGTGGTACATTAAAACTTACTCACAAGGCACGGGTCAAATTTTCTGTTGGAAATTATGTGGACACTGTGGACTGTTATATTGCACCATTGAGTGCTTGTCACTTATTGTTGGGTCGACCTTGGCAGTTTGATCGTGATGCTACTCATGGTGGTCGTTCCAATACTTATTCATTTGTGCACAAGGGAGTTAATCATGTGCTCAAACCAATGCCTGATAGTGCTATTAAGGCCGAGGTGTTCACCACTGTGAAAAAGAAGAAAAAGGAGCCTGGTGAGCATACCCCAAAGCCGAGGACGACTTTGTTTCAAGGGGGAGAGAATGATGTGAGTAAAGGTTCTCCAAAACCTTCACCCAACGAGTCTGAAATTGGCAACAAGAATCCAAATATTTCTTATGTTCAGTTTGTCTCGGTATCTAATCTTGTGAAGCAAGAAAATATGGGCAAGGATGAAAGCAGAATTGGCTCTAATGTGAGCTGTATATTCCCTGTCCCAAATCAGAAGAGGCTTGAAAATATTCTAAAGCCGAGGACGGCTTTGTTTCAAGGAAGGGAGGATGATGAGCCCATGACTCACCAAGATGTTTATGGAGGCATGTCTCGGGATAATTCAAATATAGCAGTTGGTAATTCTAAAATATTATCTGGTCTTAAATTTGGAGCCGTTCCTTTTGATGAAAATTATATAAAGAAGGCGAAGGAAATATTTACTCCAAGTGGACAATTGTCGGCCATCAAATTTGAGCTAAGAAAATATATTTATATTGGTTCTATAAAGATTGACATCACTTAAATATTTTACCATGAAGGACTACTCGGAGAGTTGATAGACAAACATCGCTTCGTGCTGTTATTGGAGGTCACAAGTGATAACCAACAATAGCACCCTGGCCGTAATATTATATTATAAATGTGTGAGTTGGTTTTAGAATTCGCATTAATCTTTTATAGTTTTATTATTTGAGTTTAGCCACTTTGTCAAGCGTGCGCGTGCACCATAATGGTCGAGTCCGACCTGGAGTCCAAGGCGGCCTGCGTGCCATATATGCCTATGGCCTGTGTGCCTTCAGATTAGATTGGATTTTATTCGGAGTTATTCCTCGTCAAGGGTTTCTCCGACTTGAGCAAGAGCGGCGCGGCCCTCTCCGCTCGGTTATCTGCCGACCGTCTGGGTCGTGATTGAGAGCGTGATCGGGATTATTTCCTGGGTACGGTGCTCCGGATTCTTCGGTGGATCCCCATCTTCTGATCGAGGTTCATCGTAGCCGCGGGTGGAAGAAATTATCTAGGGTTTAGACTGCAATCTACTGTAAGCCGAGCCCTCTATCGTTGCTACTTCTACTGTTAAATTGGTCTCCCGGAATTGTTTTGTTGGTTTGAATTAAAGTACTATCTTGTACTCGACTGTTAGTTCGTGATAGAAACAAATCAGAGGGATTAATCTATTCCTACGAGATTACACAGCTACTGTCTTGGGTATCTTTGCATGAGGAGAATATGATACTTGTTTGCTGTGAACTGAACTCTCTTGCCGTGAGATTTATTCGACACTATTGTCTGCTATAGCCTTGTTTTTTATACATCAGTTATTCCTTCGGTGATTGAGTGCTGGAACATCAACTTAATCATTAGTTCCTAGCTTGTTGCATAAGCAATAAAAATTCAGAAAAGAGGCTGTCATATTAGCTTGTACCGTGAAAGATTGGGAAAACAATTGGACAGCGTAGCCGTGTCTTCATCAACACCTGCCAGGGCACCAGCTCCAGGATGGAAGCCACCTCAGGCTGCTCCCCAGCCGGCCGCTGATCGCGGAAGGCTCAACCTCCTGACTGAGGAGCAGGCTGCCGACGCTCCTGACGTCGTGATCGGTGAGTTTTTAGTTTGTGGTGCTAAAGCTTTGATTCTGTTCGATACTGGTACAACTAGTTCGTATGTGTCCTCTAACTTTGTAAACAAACTGTCTCTCCCCATGACTCCCCGGCCGAAACCAATTATAACGAGCTCCCCGCTCGGAGATATCAGTTGCACCCTGCTTTGCAAAGGGGTGGAGATGTTCATCAATGGTCACAAGTTCCTCGGAGATCTGACCGTGCTGAAGTCTAATGGAATTGATGTTATTCTGGGCATGGATTAGATCACCGCTCACAAAGGGGTAATCTCCTCGTCACCCCGACAAGTGACCCTGATGCACCCTATGGGGACGAAGATTACCTTCGAGCTGCTGAAGTCTCGGGAAGTACCAGCTGTGTACAATCTCACTACGAAGACAGTGGCCGATGTTCTAGTGGTTTGTGAGTACCCCGATGTCTTTCCTGATGACCTGCCGGGGTTACCACCAGACTGCGACGTGGAGTTCGTGATCAACCTCGTGCCAGGTACCGCACCCGTGGCACAGAGTCCTTACAGAATGGGCAAGTTAGTGCTGTCAACGCTGAAGGAGGAGTTGGAAGCTCTCCGTGAGAATGGGTACATCCGACCGAGTGCATCACCTTGGGCTTCACCGGTGATGTTTGTGCCGAAGAAGGATGGGACGCAACGGCTGTGCGTCGATTACCGCGCTCTGAACGCGGTAACCATCAAGAACAAGTACCCGTTGCCACGCATTGATGACCTGCTTGACCAGTTGAAGAAGGCCAAGTACTTCAGCAAGATTGACCTTCGATCCGGCTACCATCAGATGAAGATTCGCCCTGAGGACATCTACAAGACAATGTTTGTGACCCGGTACGGGCAGTATGAATTCACTGTCGTATCGTTCGGTCTTACGAACGCCCCTGCTTATTTCATGAACTTGATGAACAATGTGTTCATGGACGAGTTGGACAAGTTTGTCGTGGTTTTCATTGATGACATCTTGGTCTTCTCGGAAACTACAGAAGAGCATGAAGAGCATCTAAGGTTTGTGCTGGAGAAGCTGAGGCAGAATCTGTTGTATGCCAAGTTCAGCAAGTGTGAGTTCTGGCTAGAAGAAGTGGCTTTTCTTGGGCATGTGTTGTCAGGAGAGGGAGTAGCTGTTGATCCCTCGAAGATCGAAGCTGTGTCAAAGTGGTAGTCGCCCAAGACAGTGACCGAGATCAGGAGTTTTCTCAGGATGACAGGATACTATCACCGTTTCATCGAGAACTTCTCCAAGATAGCGAAGCCGATGACTGAGTTGCTAAAGAACAACACGCCATTCGTGTGGTCAGAGAAGTGTGAAGCAAGCTTTCAAGAGCTCAAGACCCGACTCACCACAACTCCTGTGTTGACGCTTCCTGATGACAACAAGGACTTTGTGGTGTACTGTGATGCTTCGAGGCAGGGTCTTGGTTGTGTACTGATGCAGGAAGGCAAGGTGATCGCTTATGCATCGAGGCAGCTTCGGAAGCATGAAGAGAACTACCCGACACATGACCTTGAGTTAGCAGCTGTGGTTCACGCATTAAAGATATGGAGGCACTATTTGATGGGCAACAAGTGTGATAGCTACATGGATCACAAGAGTTTGAAGTATATCTTCACCCAGTCAGAGTTGAACTTGAGGCAGCGGAGATGGCTAGTGCTGATAAAGGACTATGACCTCGACATCCACTACCACCCTGGCAAGGCGAATGTCGTGGCCGATGCGTTGAGCCGAAGAAGTTACTGCAACAACCTGATGGTGCAGAAGGAATAGCCCGAGTTGTACCTAGAGATGGAGCGATTGCAGCTTGACATCGTCGAGAAAGGACAGCTCAACGAGTTGAGGGTGAAGTACAACCTAGAGGACCAGATCAAGCAAGCCCAGAAGAAGTGTCCTGAGATTGAGGAAGTGAAAGATCTTCTGACGAGAGGCAAGGCCCCTGACTACCGCGTTGATGAGCAAGGCACATTGTGGTTGAAAGATCGCATATGTGTGCCCAGTGGAGAGGACATCCAGGGGACGATTCTGAAGGAAGCACATGATTCTCGGTATTCCATTCACCCTGGATGCACGAAGATGTACCAAGACCTGAAGTGTCGATTCTGGTGGGAGAATATGAAGAAGGACATAGCTGAGTATGTGGCCTGATGTGACACCTGTCAGAGAGTGAAGGCAGAACATCAGAGACCCGTCGGATTGCTTCAGCCACTGGCGATACCTCAGTGGAAATGGGATGATATCAGCATGGACTTCGTGGTGGGTCTACCCCGCACTCAGAAGGGGAATGACTCGATTTGGGTGATTGTGGACCGATTGACCAAGGTAGCACACTTTCTTCCGGTAAAGAACAAGTTCACTGTGAGTCAGTTGGCCGATCTCTATGTTGAGCATATCCTGAGGTTACATGTAGCACCCCGCACCATCGTGTCCGATCGTGGTGCTCAGTTCACAGCTCAGTTCTGGAAGAGTCTGCATGATTCGATGGGCACCCACTTGGACTACAGTACAGCTTTCCACCCTCAGACAGATGGACAGACTGAACGAGTGAATCAGGTCCTAGAAGATCTGCTGAGAGCTTGTGTGTTGACTTACAACAATGATTGGGAGAAGAGTTTGCCCTACGCTGAGTTCTCGTACAACAACAGCTATCAGGCAAGTTTGCAAATGGCACCCTTCGAAGCTCTGTATGGCAGAAAGTGTAGAACCCCGTTCATGTGGTCTGAGGTGGGGGAGAGGATCTTCTTCGGTCCTGCTTCCATTGTTGAGGCTGAGGAGAATGTGGCCAAGGTTAGGGAGAACCTGAAGATAGCCCAGAGCAGACAGAAGAGCTATGCTGATCCTAAACGAAGGGATGTCTCCTTCGAAGTGGGTGACTACGTCTTTCTGAGAGTATCACCGCTTAGAGGCACGAAGAGGTTCCACGTGAAGGGGAAGCTAGCCCCGAGGTTCGTTGGACCCTACCAGATTGTGGCAAAGGTGGGGAAACTTGCTTATAGGTTGGAGTTACCGTCTGACCTTGCTGGAGTGCATCCTGTGTTCCACATATCGCAACTCCGGAGGTGCCTCGATCCGAAGCTTGACAAGCATGTCTCCACCGATGCTATCGACCTGCAAAACAACTTGGAGTACATGGAGTACCCGGTGAATATTATGGATCGGGCCGAGAAGGCTACCAGGAGTACCACCATTCGCCTCTACAAGGTGCTTTGGAGCAATCACACCGAGCGAGAGGCGACGTGGGAGAAAGAGTCAGTCTTGAGAGAGAAGTACCCGCACCTCTTCGAGACGGAGGTAAGTTCTTAAATCTCGAGGACGAGATTCTTTTGAGGGGGGAAGTCTGTAACATCCCTCAATTTTATTGAGGAATGTTAAATAGTAAAAATGAGGATTTAAAATTTTCGAAGAATTATTTGAGTGATTATCAAATTAATTAAGGATGTCTTCCTCTTCTCTCCTTTAATTCCTAGATTTAATTTTTGAATTAAATAAAATTCTTAGGAAATATAAAATGCTAGTGTGAGAAACTTGGAGTTCATTCGGTTTTATTTGGAGTTTATTTGTGTGGGTTTCAAATTTGAATTTATATTCAAATTTGATACTAAAATAGAAAGGGGATTAGGAGAATTAGAAAAGGGAAAAGGAATAGCACTGCTGGGCTCCGGGCCTGAAACTTAGAAGTCCGCCCGACCTCCTCCTTCTCTTTTTCTTTACACACCCCACGCCCTCTCCTTTCCCTCACAGTAGCCCATCGCGGCCCATCTCGCGCCAGCCCGCGCACCACCAACCGTGCCCGCACCGAGTCACTGACGTCCGGGACCCGTGCTGCGTCATGATCACGTCAGCGTGACGTCGCCGTCGTCATCCCCCCTCTTTTCCCCTTTCGCTGGCGTCGCCGCGCGCCAAAGTGCTAAAGCGCCGGGCTCCGGCCATGGTGCCGTCGCGATGCAGCCGCGCGCCCCGCCTTCGCATCCGCACCGTCCACGCATCCCGCGCCGCTCACCGCTATAAGTAGGCCACCACTGCGCCCCTTGGACTCCCAACCCTAGCCGCCGGGGAGTTCTCCCCTTTTCACCTCGCCACTGCCCGCCTGAGGAGAAGGAGAAGGGGGAAGGGAGAAGGAGACCCGGAGGCCGTTCGCAAGCCTGCTGCCGTCCTCGCGAAGCCGGTGGACCGCACGTGGGAGCTCAGGGACGCCGGGAAGCCAAGTATCGCGACGCCCCTGCTTCCTCTGCTCCGCGCCGCCATCTTCCTCCTCGCCGACGACCCCGCTCCGCTCCTCTTCATCGACGCCTGCACGTCGGCCCGTGGCCACCGAGGTGAGGCCGAGCTTCCTCCCCCATCTGTGGACGCCCTGACCTTCGAGCCGAGGCGGAACGCGTGCTCGCCGACGCTGCCGCCACCGTACCGCCGCGCACGCCGCATGGTGAAGCCGGCCTTCGAGCCGTGCTAGGTTTTTCTTGCAGGTGCTGCTGCCTTCGCCTGGTGTACGCGCACACCTCCGCCGCCTCCCTTGACACGTGTAGTCGCACACACCACTGGAACGCCGTCGCCATGCTCGCCGCACCGCGATGGAGGTTTTGCTCTGTGCACGCGGTAGCCGGGGGAAAGGCGCCGCCCTTGTGGCTGATCCGTGCTCGCCTCGCCGCTGGCATTCACGCGCCCCCACACACGCCCGAGCCCGGCCGTGGGAGCCCTGAGCTCCGCCTCCGCATGCGCCGGCCCGAGCACCGCCTTGGCCGGCCACGCCGTGCACATCTAGGCAAAGGGCAAAAGCCCCAGTTTTTGGGTCATTTCGTTTCGCTAGATGCTCACGCACGCGCGTCTGGCGTTTTGGCGCACCCCAGTGCCCTCGCCGGTGATCCCCGCACTGCGCCGCCGAGCCTCACACCGCGCCGTCACCGATAAGGTCGCCGCCGGTCCCTAGGTGTCCCCCTTGTGGTCTTGACCGACGCGAAATCACCACCTGAGCCGAGCCACGTTGCTTGTTGACTGTGACAACCCGTCAAGGAAAATACCGTACTATCACCTAAACCAATCCACTTTGGTCATTAAGCAATAATAAAGTATCATCCTGTCGTTAGTTGCCGGGTTAACGCCCGGTAAATCACTTGGAATTCACACAGAGGATCGAACATATGCATTAAAACTCACGCGAAGGCGAGTCCAGAGTACACACAAATTAAATCCCATTTATTACAAACCATTGTTCATCACATGAAGTAGAGGTTCAGAGTTCGAAAATAGCGGAAATAAATAAACTAGCGCAACGGTAAACATCACAGGAGGCCATCCGTGATCCCATCACTTGTCGTCATCCACCCATCCCTGCTCCCAGCTGGGTGAAATCTCACATGATCAAACAACACCTGCAACAATATTTTTAAAGCAAGGCTGAGTATACTAATACTCAGCAAGACTTAACCATCGGGTGACATCTACACCACCAAACTCTAGACATGAGAGGCTTTTTGGCCGGTGGAGTTCTTTTGCTGAAAAGCAACGAAGAGTATGTCCTTAGTTTCAATATTTTAGCACAAGTTCTAGTTGATTACCATTTCTAAGTGTGCCAACTAATTCAATCAAGAATTGTACAAGCAATTAATTCAAGCAGTAAACTTCACCAAGTTCCATCATTAAGGGATATCATGGCCAGTTGATTAAGCAGTCTCAGATAACGGTGAGAGGCCGACAATCGATTGATTTATAACCTTGCAAGGTAAACCTAAACACACGGTAGGGTGCCCTCGCGAGGACAACCACCAGGCGGTTCCCAAAAATCCTCGGTTCGGGATAAAAGGCCACAGTCTTCGGTACAGGCTATCTGGCATACCCCGCAAGGCACCCAGAATCGCACATGCACCACCGGTAGCTAGCCGGGGGACGCATCCCAAGATTAGTCATAGTAAAATCCCTTACCGCCTCATTAAGGTACTAGGCTTACCGGTCTCATTCCCGACAAGTGCTTAGTACGTTCAAACACTTAGCCCACGAAAGCCACTGGACCGGAGCCCAAATCCCATGCTCTTACCACATGAGCAATCCATTTATAAAGATCTTATGATTCCAACATAAGAACCTATTCTCGCGAGTGACGAACATCACTCGACTTCTACCGGGTCCTATAGCATAGCAGCTATCGACCTAGCACACTAGTATAAGAGCATAGGTACCTAGGGATCATGCATCTAGGGTTTCAATTCAACTCCTGAAACGTAAATGCACAATCATAGCAAAGGTAATGGCATAATTTTAAAAGAAGGGTTAATGATTCGGGGCTTGCCTTCGCTGGCAAGGTTGGCCTTGGGCCCTTCTGGACTTTGGTCCAGGTCTTGAGCTACGAACACGTGCTGCAGCTCACCGACAGCACCTTCGTTTCCTCCTCCCGGCACGCGCGTATAGCTACCGTCGGGAAGATCTACACGAGGATGCAAATGCAAGATTTAATTGATGATTTTTTTAATTTAATTAATTACAAACAACAAATGACAACCATGGGGTGCATGGTTGACCACATTCACCTAGATAAGAATACATTCAGCATACTCTTCCGAAAAGGAACAATATGCGGTTCTTTATTATTTAATCTTTTTAATGGTGACTGTGTACACATTTATTTAAATAAATGAATTTAAATTCCACAAGACAGCAAGGGGTTGGTATTTATCTTTTTAAGAAGGATTTACATCATACACATATGGTTATTTGGGGTGTGGTTGGTGATTTTCCCATTTAATTTAATATTAAGCCCTAATTTGTCTCTATTGCTCTTATTCATAAAATAAATTAATAAAATTCAGTGGAAGGGTTTATCAAGCACTAAACACCTATACCAAGCCACTGAACACACATGAATGCTTAGGATAGCTAGGAAATTAATTACACCGAAATAACAAGAGCTAGCTACTAAAGTAAGGTAAATGCATACAAAAATAATTATTCATCAAATTGATTCCAACTTTCTCACACATGATCTCTGGTCCAAAACTAAGCTAGGAATGCAACATATATACCTAGAACTATTATAGAGCCTGAGTTATGCAATTACAAAGAAAATCAAGCATATTTCAAGAATAAATATTTATGACAGATATAAAATTGTAATTAATTCACTAGAGGTGCATTTTGGCATAAAAAGACAACATGCAGAAGTTGGGCACAAAAATTTAATTATTTTTAGCTACAAAAAATCATTAAACAGATTCTGAATAAATAGAGAACAATTCATATAAAAAGATTTACTCAGTAACTTTGTGCAATGTTTAGTACAGAATCTAGGCATGGTATAACACACAATATATCCAAAATTCAGCTACAGATCACATGTAGATTTTGAGATACAATAGATCTAGGTTTTTTAGTTTTGTATTTTTCATGCAAAATCTACCAGGAAAAACTATGTACATGCTTTACAAAAGTTGTAGTGTTTTTCACAAGGAATCCAAAAAAATTGAGTTTGCATTTTTCTGATTTTTCTACAGATTTTACAAGATCCAGCAAATCTGCTTTACTATTGGAGATTAACTTTACCGGCAGGTCCCCGGAGGTTTTCAAAGATTCACACATAGGCCCCTGGTTCACAGAAAAGTCCCTGGAAGTATTCTTACCCCTGCAATTGGGTCCCCGGGCACCGGCCGGCGGCGGTCAGGCCAAATTCCGGCGATCCGGCGGCCGGGACCGGCCGGGCGCGGGCGGAGGGCGACCTGCGGGGTCCCTGGGCTCGGTTCCCGGGCTTGCTTGGGACAGAGGCGCGGCCGGCGAGCACGCGCGGCGGTGCAGGGCGGCGGTGTCCACTGCGGCGCGTCCCCGGCGAGGATACCGACGGGGCTAGGCCAATGCTAGGCCCGGGAAGCTGCGGTGGGACACGGAGAGGGGTTAGGCAAGCTTAGGCGGCAGCGGTGAGGTGTGGAGGCACGAGCTCGGCGCCGGCGGCTCTACTGGTGAGGCGGCGGCGAGCTCAGGGGGCGGAACGGGCAGGCACGCGCGAGGAGAAACTCGACAGCCTTATATAGGCGGCTCCCTTTGCTTCACGGTGAAGGGAGCGACGGGAATCAGGCCGTGGTACGGCGGCCGGCCTCGGTAGGTGCGCGTGGCAGGGAGGGCAACAGGCGGACCGGAGGGCAAAAGGCGGTGCGGCCGACCAGCGAGTGAGGGCACGGCGCGTGGCCGGGCCTGGGTCCACCTGCGTCACGCGAGGCGCGGCGCACGGACCGGCGGTCGCGGGCCCGCCTCGGCTTGCGTACGGCGGCGGAGCCGACGTGGAGCGGCGCGCGCGGCGCGACGTCGTGTTCCGGCATGAATTTCATTCCGACTGCCACTGTTTGACCGCGATTAACTTTGTAAATTCGAACTAAAGTGACCCAAGGTGATTATACCAAAGTTGTAGATCGCACTACCCTCTACAACTTTTACAAAGGCTCATAGGGGTTTTGAGTAATGGATTTGGCATAAACTGCTGCCAACTTTGAATGCCACTCGATTCTGGTGAACAGTACTCGACTGGAGTTGATCGAGTTTTTCACCATTTTCCACCCCGAATTTGCAATGCCATCCAACATGAAAGTTGTGTCCCTCGAAAAACTAGACAACTTTTAAATTGGGAGATTTTGAAGTGTTTAGGTGAAATTTGGAGAACGCGGCAAAAGTTCCGGAGGAAGCTCAAAGACATTAGGGTTTAAGCAGGGTTTGACCGTGCCTTTGCCCAAGGTTTGACCACAAGTGTGCGTTGACTTGATCAAGAGGGTCATTAGGGATTATTGTCGAGATTTTCAAGGTGATGACCCAGGTTGACCATGGTTTGACCAATGTCAGCAGGTTTGACTCAGCTGATCCAGTCATTAGCATTAATGACGCTAATTAAAAACCTGGGGCGTCACAGCCTGCCCCCCTTAAGAAGAATCTCGTCCCGAGATTCGAAAGTAAAAGATGAAGTAGGGAGGGGTTTTCTCGGATAGAGTTATTACCGACAAAGTTAAGCTGGTCTGGCTTCACTTGATAGATCGGCTTCTTGCCGTGGTCACCTTTAGCTGCTCTGGGGTGCTGATTCTGCTGCTGGGGTTTGGGCTGCTTAGGGTTCGGGCAATTACGTATGAAATGCCCGGTTTGCCCACAATTGTAGCAAAGGCGGGGAAGTTTCTTGGGCTTCGAAACTTGTTGCTGACCCTTCTTGACGACACAGAGCTTCTCTCCCTTTCCTTCTTCTAATATTCCAGCTTGAGAGCGAGTTTCAATTTCGAGGAGCTGGCCGGTCTTGCCGGTGTCACAACTTCATTTGCTCTCACGCGGACGAATTTCCTTATAGGTAATTCCCCACTCACTTACATCTATCTCTGATAATACTCGCTTGTTGCTCCGACTTTTGCTCTCTTCCGTTCTAAGGTCCATTGGTAGTTGGAGGGTGGTAATATAGAGTCGGAGGTATGGAGCTGACCTTGATTCGCATGATCCTCCAACAAATTGAATAAGCGGGCCTGCTCAACCATGGATGCAGATAATGACTGAGAGAGACTGTCTGCCAAACTAGTTTGAGATAGTCCTCCATAACGACCTTGGATGATATCGTACACTATCTGACTTAACACTGAATTTTGCCCTTCCAACATATGAATCGCACCGACAATGGTATCCATATCAGCCTGGGTAGGTGCTCCGGGTGAGCAAGGCTCGAAGGGTCGAGGCTTCTGTTGCATCGGTTGCATCTGTTGTAGTTGCTGGGCCATCTGCTGCTGTGCCTGCAGTATCTGGCGCAACACTTCGGTTTGCGTTGCCATGAATGCCTCTATCAGTGTCGTGGGCGGTGGCGGCGGTAGGTCGCCACTACCCGAGACACCAAAACCATTTGGGGTACTGTGTGTCGGTCCGACCATCTGAAAATTTAGTTCTCATTAAACACACATTCGTAAGCTTGCTCATAAAATTAACAAGTAGAACATGCATGACGAAAACTCATTCATGGTAAGTGTCGCGAAATCGGACAGCACGGCGGTCATAAGCATAAATTTCATACATCTCCGCTCATGCACCGAAAAATTCCACTTTTGGTCAGTAGGCGTAGGATTTCACAACTCTAAAGTGGATATTTAACTCCGACGCGAACTCCAGGGTTAATCGTGACGGTGGAAATCACGAGGAAAAACTTACGGCACCCGCCTTCTAGGCTCGAGGGCGCATCGAGGAGAATTTTAGCAAAAAGCTTCCACCGATCCTGGGTTTGCTCCTTTCTCGATTCCGAGGATTTGGAGGGTATGATCACGGATCATGGACGGATAAGCGATGGGTAACTCTCAAACCTTGACTTTTCGAGAACCTTGATTGCTCAAGAAAACTCTACTTCTACTTCTTCAACTTAGCCGGTTGAATGGAGTTGATGCTAGGGGACATTGAGACTGGCGGTAAGAGACCAAGTCGAAAAGTGATCATCAAAACAGATTTCTAAAAGAAAAGGAAGGCTAGTAAAAGATTTCCGAAATTTTCTTTTGGAAGAAGCACGGATGTGGTTTTTGGGTCAAAAGTTTCCCATGCTCGGTCAAGGTGGTTCATAAGAACAATATAGGAAGGTGAATTCGTAAAGGCATTCGCAAGGAATGGCTTACGAATATTGGGTAGGAAAGGTATGGAAGGTAGATTAGTATGGGAATTTCAGAACAGTCTTGCCCACACGCTTTTTAACTTGTGAATTTGGGTGGCACCGACTTGTTACATTCCGGTGCAATTATTTCAAAAAGTTGGTGTGATGCACATGCTTATGAAGACACGATGCACATGCTCATGCGGTATGGTGCTCATGATGCATGCTAGCATGACTCGGTTACCCATAAAATGAGTTAGTGATGGGGAAGGCAATCAATGAGTTGACAAGGAGTATGCGTGGTGAGTCGCGTTCTCACAACCAAGATACCTAGCGCGCCCCTAGTGGCAATCACATGGCTGCAGCACACATGATGCCCTAGGTTCCGTCGCGGCACCTTTAGTTATGGGAAAACATCATCACCCTACATAAGAGAGATAGAGTAGGAGTATTGAAAATTTCCATGCATATGCACGTTAGTTCACCCAAGGTTCCCACATGCACGTGCCAGGCAATGCATACTCGAAAGGTGACATTTGTTTTAATTCAAAAGGTTGTGAGCAAGACCAAAAAGAATAAGTTTAGGATCGAGAGATCGGATTGATCAAGATGGGCACAAAATCTTTGGACACATCAGATACTCATCAAGGAACTGTGATCTGACCACAACGAGCGGGATTAAATCCTTTACAAAGATAACTGCAGGAAGATGTTCAACCAAAGCATTATATCGATGAAAGGTTTCGGGATCACCATAACAACACCTGGGGGTTACAAATGCAGCCTAGTCGCACAAAAGAAGGCTCCTAGTTCAGCCTACCACAAAAACTAACCAAAAGCGGCTGCACACACTAGGGTTCCTTACTACTACCACACTCGTACAACTAATTACTTTATTACAAGCATACCACTTCCAACTAGGTGACAACCTAGTCTTAGGTTTACTTCCCACTGGTTGAGTCTTCCATGTCGACGGAAAACTACGGTGAAGTAGGTCCAGACTCTACTCCAGATTCTCCTTGAATGTCCTCAGCATCTTCTTCTTCTTCTGGTCCAGGAATGACAGGTTCCGGAGGTGGAGCTGCTATCGCTTCTAACTGATTCTCTAGTTCAAACATATATTGGTCATTATGCTGTAACATGAAATTCTGCTCATGAACAACTTCACTTAATTCCCGTATCTTTGCCTTATCCTTGCGTCTTCCCTTCTTGAGAGTGGTTATCATTGCTCGGGCTTCCTTCAACGCTTGAGCGGTATTTTCTGCTTCTTTAACTCGGTACCTATAGATTTGGTGTCTATAGAATACACTTTCTCCCACCATCAGTCGGTAGATGTCATACATGGCTTCGGAAAAACGGACTGAGGTGACAAGATCAGGACTAGAGTGAGAGTTTTCCTGAGCTGCGAGAGAAGCTTCGTGTCCGACCCGATGTCCAGCGTGTCGCTCAGGTACAGGAATCACTTTGGCTGCGGTGCCGGCTACCACGTCAGGGTGCTTCCCACAAAAAGTTGTGAGCGCTTCAAGAGCAGCCTTCTGCACAGTGTCAGCCAGGTTCCTTCCTTGTGCCTTACACTCCCACTCTTCCCAAGCAGGATTGGTCGGGCACACGGGAATCTTCACCTTCACTTCACAACGAAGGAGCTGGCCGGTGGTCATGACCTCACGTGTCGAGTACTCTGGGTAAGCGGTGTACCCAAAGTCCTTCAGGGTGTCCCACAAGAGTGCAGGAAATCCACCCTCCTCGAGGTAGTTCACGAAAGTCCATGCTTCCACATCAGCCGACGCAGATCCAAGGTTGTCCATCTGGACATAACGACAAAAGTAAGAACCAGATGGATGTGAATGCACAAAGATAAGTTCGGTCACGGTGAAAGGATACGTGGGTAAGAATGGGGTAATCATGTGTACAAAGGTACAATCGTATGTCAGAACTCGAAACGAGCATACATACGTAATGACATGAACTTCTGGCAGTTGTGAACAAAATTCATAACTTAAAAACCCGAGTCCCAAAACATTCCCAAATTTGTGTAGCAACTCAGAAAGGTTATATACACATCTTTGGTATGCAAAGGTTGAGCTAGAAGATTAGGAAGGTGCTTCAACTAAGCAAGGTTTCAGATTGGTCCCTGGAAAAACAGCAGGACAGAGGTTCACTAATCTGAACATAACTCGAGGTAGGTAAAAGCTATAACCGTGAACTTTTGCGAGCAGACACTAGATTAGATATGGAGCAACTTTGGTAGAGATCACCTAGGCAAAAAGATTCTTGAACAGGGTGCACAAATCAAGCAAACAGCCACAACAAACTTTTGGACAGCAACACATCTACCCACGAGAGGCTAGGCAAGGAAAAAGCACACTAGCAAAATTTCACCTTAGAGAGTACATAAACAACAAGGTTCAGTTTTAAGTTTCCACAATTTTGAGCATGATGCAAGACGGCCTATTCGTCCTCACAAGGCAATCAAGCCGAAACTCGAAGTTAGTGCCGGTGGCAAGGCATATACACGTTTCTCCCTATAATAACTAGTCGAGAACTAGTCGATGCACACTTAGCGACTTACGAAACGTGGTTAGTGTACCTGCAGAAGATCACAGAACACAACGAACCTTTCATGCCAGCACTCATGAAAGCGTCCACATACATTACCGTTCACTATAGAAACGGTACCCATGCGTTTATCGCTGCATGGACAGCGTCCAACCTCAGATACGCTCCTTTTGAATGAAGCGGATCCTTGCCTCACATATTCACAATGCGGAACGTCCACGTATGGCAAAACGTGGCGAGACACAGACGCGATGGTGGGTTCCCTTTGGAATAGGTCCCATCCATCCCTCACAGGACTTTCCTGTGGTACCACCACGTATAGCAAAATGTGATGAACTAGTATGGTTGTACAGAAAGTAAGTTCTGACAGAAAGTAAATGTGTTGGGAGTTAGCAAAATAAACCATAGATTAATAAGCGACCTAAAAGAATCCAAAAATTCCCTCTAGGGCCTCTCGGTCTAATCCGTCCTTAACGGACCAACGTATCTTGCAAATCCAAACAATCTTGGCAAGTTTTATTCCAAAACCAGTGATTAGGATTGTTAATTAAACTCTGGTGCATATAATCGCTCTGATACAAGCTGTGACAACCCGTCCAGGAAAATACCGTACTATCGCCTAAACCAATCCACTTTGGTCATTAAGCAATAATAAAGTATCATCCTGTCGTTAGTTGCCGGGTTAACACCCGGTAAATCACTTGGAATTCACACAGAGGATCGAACATATGCATTAAAACTCACACGAAGGCGAGTCCAGAGTACACACAAATTAAATCCCATTTATTACAAACTATTGTTCATGACATGAAGTAGAGGTTCAGAGTTCGAAAACAGCGGAAATAAATAAACTAGCGCAACGGTAAACATCACAGGAGGCCATCCGTGATGCCATCACTTGTCGTCATCCACCCATCCCTGCTCCCAGCTGGGTGAAATCTCACCAGATCAAACAACACCTGCAACAACATTTTTAAAGCAAGGCTGAATATACTAATACTCAGCAAGACTTAACTGTCGGGTGACATCTACACCACCAAACTCTAGACATGAGAGGCTTTTTGACCGGTGGAGTTCTTTTGCTGAAAAGCAACGAAGAGTATGTCCTTACTTTCAATATTTTAGCACAAGTTCTAGTTGATTACCATTTCTAAGTGTGCCAACTAATTCAATCAAGAATTATACAAGCAATTAATTCAAGCAGTAAACTTCACCGAGTTCCATCATTAAGGGATATCATGGCCAGTTGATTAAGCAGTCTCAGATAACGGTGAGAGGCCGACAATCGATTGATTTATAACCTTGCAAGGTAAACCTAAACACACGGTAGGGTGCCCTCACGAGGACAACCACCAGGCGGTTCCCAAAAATCCCCGGTTCGGGATAAAAGGCCATAGTCTTCGGTACAGGCTATCTGGCATACCCCGCAAGGCACCCAGAATCGCACATGCACCACCGGTAGCTAGCCGGGGGACGCATCCCAAGATTAGTCACAGTAAAATCCCTTACCGCCTCATTAAGGTACTAGGCTTACCGGTCCCATTCCCGACAAGTGCTTAGTACGTTCAAACACTTAGCCCACGAAAGCCACTGGACCGGAGCCCAAATCCCATGCTCTTACCACATGAGCAATCCATTTATAAAGATCTTATGATTCCAACATAAGAACCTATTCTCGCGAGTGACGAACATCACTCGACTTCTACCGGGTCCTATAGCATAGCAGCTATCGACCTAGCACACTAGTATAAGAGCATAGGCACCTAGGGATCATGCATCTAGGGTTTCAATTCAACTCCTGAAACATAAATGCATAATCATAGCAAAGGTAATGGCATAATTTTAAAAGAAGGGTTAATGATCTGGGGCTTGCCTTCGCTGGCAAGGTTGGCCTTGGGCCCTTCTGGACTTTGGTCCAGGTCTTGAGCTACGAACACGTGCTGCAGCTCGACAACACCTTCGTTTCCTCCTCCCGGCACGCGCGTACAGCTATCGTCGGGAAGATCTACACGAGGATGCAAATGCAAGATTTAATTGACGATTTTTTTAATTTAATTAATTACAAACAACAAATGACAACCATGGGGTGCATGGTTGACCACATTCACCTAGATAAGAATACATTCAGCATACTCTTCCGAAAAGGAACAATATGCGGTTCTTTATTATTTAATCTTTTTAATGGTGACTGTGTACACATTTATTTAAATAAATAAATTGAAATTCCACAAGATAGCAAGGGGTTGGTATTTATCTTTTTAAGAAGGATTTACATCATACACATATGGTTATTAGGGGTGTGGTTGGTGATTTTCCCATTTAATTTAATATTAAGCCCTAATTTGTCTCTATTGCTCTTATTCATAAAATAAATTAATAAAATTCAGTGGAAGGGTTTATCAAGCAGTAAACACCTATACCAAGCCACTGAACACACATGAATGCTTAGGATAGCTAGGAAATTAATTACACCGAAATAACAAGAGCTAGCTACTAAAGTAAGGTAAATGCATATAAAAATAATTATTCATCAAATTGATTCCAACTTTCTCACACATGATCTCTGGTCCAAAACTAAGCTAGGAATGCAACATATACACCTAGAACTATTATAGAGCTTGAGTTATGCAATTACAAAGAAAATCAAGCATATTTCAAGAATAAATATTTCTGACAGATATAAAATTGTGATTAATTCACCAGAGGTGCATTTTGGCATAAAAAGACAACATGCAGAAGTTGGGCACAAAAATTTAATTATTTTTAGCTACAAAAATCATTTAGACAGATTCTGCATAAATAGAGAACAATTCATATAAAAATATTTACTCAGTAACTTTGTGCAATTTTTGGTACAGAAGCTAGGCATGGCATAACACACAACATATCCAAAATTCAGCTACAGATCACATGTAGATTTTGAGATACAACAGATCTAGGTTTTTCAGTTTTGTATTTTTCATGCAAAATATACCAGGAAAACCTATGTACATCCTTTAAAAAAGTTGTAGTGTTTTTCACAAGGAATTTAACAAAATTGAGTTTGCATTTTTCTTATTTTTTTATAATTTTCTACGGATTTTACAAGATCCAGCAAATCTGCTTTACTATTGGAGATTAACTTTACCGGCAGGTCCTTGGAGGTTTTCAAAGATTCACACATAGGCCCCTGGTTCACAGAAAAGTCCCTGGAAGTATTCTTACCCCTGCAATTGGGTCCCCGGGCACCGGCCGGCGGCGGTCCGGCCAAATTCCGACGATCCGGCGGCCGGGACCGGCCGGGCGCGGGCGGAGGGCGACCTGCGGGTCCTTGGGCTCGGTTCCCGAGCTTGCTTGGGACAGAGGCGCGGCCGGCGAGCACGCGCGGCGGTGTAGGGCGGCGGCGTCCACTGCGGCGCGTCCCCGGCGAGGATACCGGCGGGGCTAGGCCAATGCTAGGCCCGGGAAGCTGCGGTGGGACACGGAGAGGGGTTAGGCAGGCTTAGGCGGCGGCGGTGAGGTGCGGAGGCGCGAGCTCGGCGCCGACGGCTCTACTGGTGGGGCGGCGGCGAGCTCAGGGGGCGGAACAGGCAGGCACGCGCGAGGAGAAACTCGGCGGCCTTATATAGGCGGCTCCCTTTGCTTCGCGGTGAAGGGATCGACGGGAATCAGGCCGTGGTACGGCAGCCGGCCTCGGTAGGCGCGCGTGGCAGGGAGGGCTACGGGCGGACCGGAGGGCAAAAGGCGGTGCGGCCGACCAGCGAGTGAGGGCACGGCGCGTGGCCGGGCCTGGGTCCACCTGCGTCATGTGAGGCGCGGCGCACGGAATGGCGGTCGCGGGCCCGCCTCGGCATGCGTACGGCGGCGTACGGCGGCGGAGCCGACGTGGAGCGTCACGCGTGGCGCGACGTCGCGTTCCGGCATGAATTTCAGTCCGACTGCCACTGTTTGACCGCGATTAACTTTGTAAATTCGAACTAAAGTGACCCAAGGTGATTATACTAAAGTTGTAGATCGCACTACCCTCTACAACTTTTACAAAGGCTCATAGTGGTTTTGAGTAATGGATTTGGCATAAACTGCTGCCAACTTTGAATGCCACTCGATTCTGGTGAACAGTACTCGAATGTAGTTGACCGAGATTTTCACTATTTTCCACCCCGAATTTGCAATGCCATCCAACATGAAAGTTGTGTCCCTCGAAAAACTAGACAACTTTTATATTGGGAGATTTTGAAGTGTTTAGGTGAAATTTGGAGAACGCGGCAAAAGTTCCGGAGGAAGCTCAAAGACATTATGGTTTAAGCAGGGTTTGACCGTGCCTTTGACCAAGGTTTGACCACAAGTGTGCGTTGACTTGATCAAGAGGGTCATTAGGGATTATTGTCGAGATTTTCAAGGTGATGACCCAGGTTGACCATGGTTTGACCAATGTCAGCAGGTTTGACTCAACTGATCCGGTCATTAGCATTAATGACGCTAATTAAAAACCTGGGGCGTCACAGCCCCGGCCGCACCTCGCCGCCGGCGATGCTTGCCGCGCCGCCGCTCCTCACGGGCAATCCGCCGAACACCTGGGAGCTCCAACCAAAAACCGCAGGGTTTTTGATGCACATCACCGGTCACATGTGCACGTGATCGCAGAGGATCCGCCGGGATCCTGTGCGCTGGCCCACTCACGGGCGCGCCACACTCGTGCACGCACGCCGCCGTGCCGCACCGGATTTCCTCGGATCCTGCGCGCGCAGCCACGCGCGCAGCCACGTGGGCTGCCACGTGGGCAGGCGCTGGCCTTAAGCCGGCCATGTGGCAGCTGCGTCAGCTCTAGAGCTGGCCTGCAGCCAGCTTGGAGACCCTTTAGAGATAGGGGGAGTTAGGTAAAAGCCGGCCTAAAGACTGTGATATTGTAAATACGTATTTTAATTTCAGAAATGTATTTTATCTTTGGAAAATCATAATAAATTCGTTTTAGCTCTGAAAAATATGAAACTTCTTCTGAAAATCTTCTAAAAATCCAAACTCTGCGCTAGACTAGAGTTTGCCTCTTTTTGGATCTTATTTGCTCTTTATCTTGGAATTATTGCTGTTAGTAGCCGAGTTTATTTATTTAAATACGCTTCTAGGAGCTGCCGGAGCCGGAGAGCTGAACCAGGACTACGACGACGACCTCAGCTACGACGATGATTCGTACCCAGGTTCACGCCTAACCATTCTTTGAATGCCCATTATGCATGGCTAATAGAATTGCTAGTGCTTTACTTACTGCATAGTGATGGATATGATGAACCCATGCATAGCCTCTTTTACATACTTGTCCTTGATTGACGTACCACTACTACTTTACTTAAGCTAGAAGATGTGCTGAGCTTGCTATGCATGTGTTGGGATTATTGTGGTAGTTTCTTGATGTGTGTTGGGAAAACCGGCAGGAGAAGGTGTTTTGGGATACTTTGGCGGGGGTGAGCTCGAGACAACCCGATCTGGGATCGGGGGCCAGGGATCGTCTTCTCGGACGTTGCCCAATGTGGTGCCTATGGTGGGTACATTGTTTTAGGAGCACATGTGATGGGGATTTTGTGATGACTTGGAGGATATGAGCTCGCCCCGGTCTGAAACCGAGTGGGTCGCCTGTTACACGGGACTTTCGTACACACCACCTCGCCGAGAGTGGGGATAGGGCCGCCCGACCCTAGCAAGTGCGATGCCATACCTGCCAGTAGGATAGAGGGTATCAGTGAGAGGGTTAGGGTGAAGTCCCTTCCCTTTGGGCGCTCCCCGTGTGGCCACACAGGGGCATTTTCACAGTTCTGGGGTGGACCTTTGCGAAGGACCGCATCGAGACCCAGATGCAGGATGGAATCGTAACTCCTAGGTGTTCGTTCGGTAGGATAGGCTCAGTCGGCCGTACACCATCCGGGTACTATTCCGAGTTGGGTACTGGTGTACACGCTCTGCAGAGTTTAGATCTATAGTATAGCCGCGTCCTCGGTTATGGACATGCCCGTTGTTTCTCCGACTCTTACGTTTTGGGATTTCTACCTCCCCCCTTATAGGATGAGTGTGATTGGTGAGCCGTGGTTGTATTCGGGGAGAGGAGAGTTGCTCCCTCTACCTCGCGGATCCGGGTGCAACCATTGAGGTGCGAGGAGTGGGAGTTCTCGCACCGACCCTAGATGGAGATAGGTGATGGTGACGGTGATCTAGGTGACCAGATGTATCCGTATGCGGATGAGAGATATGGGATATGGTGAACTTATGGAGATATTACTCTATATTTATGCTGCTGCTGCTGCATAGGAAACCCCGCTTCTTCCTTGATATGTTCTTTCCTGATGGGGACGTGGGTTCCCGATCTTCCGTCAGGTGGAGATAGCTATCGATTTGGTGGAGATGTCACACAAACGATCCGGCTTCCAATCAACACGACTAGAACCCCGCAATCGCAGCACCACTTCTCCTCTGGTTATCAACCATGCACTGCACGATTGACCTCGCCACGAGGGCTAATCCTTGCCTGAGAATCGAAAGACACAAGCAAGAACAAGAAAGAAACACAATCTGGAAAATTGCAGATGAATGATTAAGCTCACAAGTTGGGGTCTCACAAACCGATCGAGCGGCGAACTGTTCTTGACAGAATGACTTAAGCAAAACCCAAGTTTCTAAGATGACGGCTACTGAATATATGAGAAAGGGGGCGTCCTAGGGTTGGGGGCGACCTAGGAGGGGGCGCCCTCAACTTGGGCCTAAAGCCCAACAAAACCGGCGACGCAGCACTTTGGCAGATTCTGGACGTCAACTTGTTTCGACGATTCCCGTTGACTCAGGATGAATTTTGGCATGAGACCAGTGCCATTGGAAGCTCTATGAAATTCCGGTTCCAACCATATATAGAACGTCCAAAACCGACTTCGTATGCGATCTGGACGTCGTTTTTATTGCACGCTGCTCCTGGACTCCGAACTGGACTCGAACTTGAATTGATTTGGGTCTCCACCTTGGGGACTCGAACCGGATTAGCCTTGAACCTCCTCGTTGACTTGGACACCCTCTTTGGACTCCTTCTTCTCCATGCCATGCTCCCATCATGGCCGTATGCATGGGTGCCATGTCCTCATCATCCTCCCCTTCTTGACGAAAAGCCGTCCTCGGCGCCAATTGTTCGCTCAACTGGTCCTGCCAAGCACAAAGGAGAACGGGGTTGCGAAAACAAATGGAATTGAAATATTTGTGAGGGGGAATGTGACCATGTTTCCAGTTGTGTATCATGTCATGTCGCATAAAAGTGTCAGCAACTCTGGAGACTTCGTTATTGAAAGACACAAATTGTTTATCAGTGCTATCCTGCAAAAGATTAGTACCAACAAAAAGTATATGCTCCCCTTCTTTAGATTCAATTTGTTTATCCAAAACAGAGTTAGAGGAATATGGCATGACATTATTATTTTTATTACAGCCCTCTAATCGATGACAATCTTGCACAACAAAAGAAGAATTCAGATTTGGACAAATGTAAACCCGATGTACCATATATTGTCCCTTGGAGTTATATTTGCCAATAACATGATATGAATGTCTAGACAACCATGGCAAATCAGCATATGCAAAAATTCTCTCTTCTAAATAATCTAGATTACACAAATCATCAAATTCAATGTAACCCAAAGTATGTAAAGAAGACAACAATTTTTGCTCATCATGTGCACTAGCAATAGGAATAACATGTTTATTTTCAGCAGAAGTGTTTGGTTCCAAAACATGTAAAACTGAAGCATTTTCAAACAATTCATCTTTATCACAAGAAATATCAAGCAAATCATCATGTGACATAGATAAATCTAGAGAGGGTTCCACTAACAATTGCTCTTGGATAGCATGGTGTGTGGAAAAATTCAGCATATTATGACAATTCTCACCTTCTGTGAGTATAGCACCATGCTCATTACCTGTCTTCTTAGCAGAAGTATTAGTTGCATTGTGAAGTGATGGTTCTGAATTTTCACATGAGGATGTGAGCTCCTCATTTTCTTCCATGTCATCCTTGCCCTCTTGCTTTTGTTTAGAATCCTGCAAAAGGTGAGGTGGAGCAAGAGATACAACAATGGACTGATCCTCTAAATTATTCACCTCATCATATGAATTTAATGTAGAAGGTGGATGAACAAAAGTTTCTCTCATAAGAATTTTCATATCATTCCAAGTTTGAGGTTTATCAGAATTATTTAAAGACTCCCACCAAGTTAAAGCTGAGTGTCGCAAAACACTAGCTGCATTTTTTACCTTCCTCCTTGGACACATAAAACGAGTAGCAAAAATTTCTTCGATGGCAATTTCCCACTCCATGTATGCATCAGCACCCACACCATTGTATGTTGGTGGATATGAAGAACCTGTCATGGCCAGAAGACAGAAAAAAAAACAACACAAACGGTGAAGGTTATCCCTAATAATCTCACTACACGCTCCTCTCAGGTGGAACACAGGAACACACTCTATCGTGTCTTACCAAGCTCTTACAAGTGTCTGACGAAATACAAAGCAAATGATGGTACAATCGGAGGCTGGTTCGTGATACTTACCAATAGGGAAGTGAAACCGCGATTGCAAGGTCAAAGCTGTATTGATCAGAAGAAAATATGTGGAGCTTGGGAGGCCAAAATATAATATGAAGGAGTAGCAAATATCGAGTGCAGATTAGTGAAGTTCAATAAGTGTCCAAAGCACAAGTCACAATTGCTGGCTAAGACGGGTCCTATCGTAGCACAACAAGGTAAAAATAACAAGGAACGATGGACAAAACTCAAAGAACTTAGCAGAATGGCAGTTCTGTAAATAGAGCAGTTTTTTCAGCACTAGTAGAAATAAAAAACGGGCGCTTCCAAAGGGGTACCAGCAAACGAGTTGATCTTTGGCCAAATTTTTTACCACTGAACTAAGATCAACAAAGATGGAAGCACAAGAAAAATCACCTGAAACAAAGGTGTATTGCGGCCTAGGGAAATTCTGGAACTTTTTCAGAAATCCCTCGAAACGAGTAAATGATTTTTTTCTTTTTCTTCCTGATTTTTTTTGAATTTTTTGAGAACGGCGAAACCGACAAAGTTGGTCAATCGTATGTGCAACTTTTCGTTGCCAAGCTCCTGTAAAAATTTGAGCCAAAATGGAGCACCGAGCGAAAAGTTATGCCTGTTTTATGGAAGGTCACTCAACCTATGTTTTCCAAAAGGCACAAATCGGCAGGAAACGCAGCGGTGGCTATGGAACGCAGGGGCACAATCCTCCCTGGTATAAGCCGTAGGTATTGCAAGATTATGAATCAAGGAGGGGCTCAAAGGCGGTTTGCAACCTATCTATGGCTGGCGTGGCAGGAATTCACACAAGGCGGCTAGCGAGGGCAAGTCGAGTGATGTGGTGGCTCGACTTGTAATCTGGAAAAGGTGGATGGGCTAGCGGCGGAAACAAAACAGCGACGGCGCGGTTGAACTACGATGATAAACACGACCTAAACCAGCAACAAGACTCGAACACGGACACAAACTCAACAAAGCAATCTGAAAACGAAATTGCGAGGCTAAAAACTAGGGTTGTAGGACAGCGGAAATTTTTTGTAAGCTTTTTGTGGACTATGGGACGAAGGCGAAAACACTCAAAACTAGGGTAAGCCTGACGGTGATACCTGAGTCTCTGATTACCACTTGATGGGGACGTGGGTTCCCGATCTTCCGTCAGGTGGAGATAGCTATCGATTTGGTGGAGATGTCACACAAACGATCCGGCTTCCAATCAACACGACTAGAACCCCGCAATCGCAGCACCACTTCTCCTCTGGTTATCAACCATGCACTGCACGATTGACCTCGCCACGAGGGCTAATCCTTGCCTGAGAATCGAAAGACACAAGCAAGAACAAGAAAGAAACACAATCTGGAAAATTGCAGATGAATGATTAAGCTCACAAGTTGGGGTCTCACAAACCGATCGAGCGGCGAACTGTTCTTGACAGAATGACTTAAGCAAAACCCCAGTTTCTAAGATGACGGCTACTGAATATATGAGAAAGGGGGCGTCCTAGGGTTGGGGGCGACCTAGGAGGGGGCGCCCTCAACTTGGGCCTAAAGCCCAACAAAACCGGCGACGCAGCACTTTGGCAGATTCTGGACGTCAACTTGTTTCGACGATTCCCGTTGACTCAGGATGAATTTTGGCATGAGACCAGTGCCATTGGAAGCTCTATGAAATTCCGGTTCCAACCATATATAGAACGTCCAAAACCGACTTCGTATGCGATCTGGGCGTCGTTTTTATTGCACGCTGCTCCTGGACTCCGAACTGGACTCGAACTTGAATTGATTTGGGTCTCCACCTTGGGGACTCGAACCGGATTAGCCTTGAACCTCCTCGTTGACTTGGACACCCTCTTTGGACTCCTTCTTCTCCATGCCATGCTCCCATCATGGCCGTATGCATGGGTGCCATGTCCTCATCATTTCCCCTTAGAAGTAGGCCACTTAAAGCTTGCATACGGTTGGTGACGTGGACCTATCCCAATCCTTGGGGATAGCCCCTGAGCTTGCAGGGTACGAGTCCGACTACGACAACAACACCGACGGATGGTACGACTGAGGGGGCACGACGCTTCGCTCAAGGATGCCTGTGGGAGATGCCTGAAGATCGAGACACCTTTTGGGAGATAGCTACCGCTGCGTAGGCTCTTATTTCTGTTATTCCGCCAAGAGGCGGGTATTGATGTACTCCGAATAATCAGGACATGTAATAATCAGATTATTATTCGTACTCTGATGTTTTATTTTGATGTATGACTGTGTTATTTATCTGTGATGAATGCCTGTGCGTGATAGCGTCTGATCTAGGGACTATCACGAGACAGAATGCTGGGTTTTCTGATTTTGGAAACACAGGGCGTTACAGGCCGTATCACTTGTTACGGCCGGCCCTACCATATTTTCTCCAGGCACTCGTGTCCCCTTCTGTAAACATCCTGCACAAAAATTTTGTCGAGGGGAGGTACGGCTGTACCTCTAGGTTCGGCGGTATCACCAAAAATCTCCAAAACAGCTTTTCTATGTCTTGTTTATTTACTAATGCAATGGTGAAAACAAATTTGAAATCTAAATATGCTTGATGCACAAAATAAAAGGTTGAAAGGGAAATATGAGATAAGTACCGGTTTACCTCTTGGTGAGGGCTCGTGGTTTAGAGTCCGTGAGCGGGACTCCTTCGTTTGCTCAATTGATCTTGGATTCGTCCGGTCCCGGAGTGGAAGACTCGGACGATGCTCTCTTCACACGCCACACCTTCTTTGTTTTCTTCGGTGGCGCTGAAGTTGGTGAGGCTTTGGCAGGGGTGTTCTTGATTTCCGTCTTCTTTTCCCCCTTAGCCTTGTTGATTTCCTTTGACTTCTTGGGTTGGTGGCGCCCTTTGAATGCTTTCACCTTGGGCTTGGTCGGGGCCACCTCATCCTCCTTGTATTGGGGCTGTGGCTTCCTCCACCCCCTAGCTTCCTCATCTTGCACTAGGTAACATTGCTCTTCTTTCGCTTGGAATTTGAATGTCATGTTCCTTCGCCCTATGCGGAATTGGATCTTTCCGGCTCCGACATCAATCCTTGCATTGACATCTCTTAGGAATGGTCGCCCGAGAATAAGCGGAATTTCTTCTTGTGTGTCGAGGACCACGGAGTCCGCAAAGACATATGAGCCTCTGACATTCACCAAGAGATTTTCTACTATGCCCTCTGGATATTTGATCGATGAGTCGGCAAGTTGGACTATCATCGTCGTCGGAGAGATAGCCGGATATCCTAACTCCTCAAACATGGCCTTGGGCATGAGGTTGACACTCGCTCTAAGGTCACAAAGAGCATTCTTGATCTTTTGGTAGTAGATCGTGCATGTGATGCCCAGATATCCATTGTCTTTCTTGTGCAAGACTACTGATTTATCCCATGGGTCTTGGATTTGATGTATAAGGTTCCCTACATGGTTAGGTGCGTACATCCTCCTAGATGGCTTACCCCATCTGGTGGATATAGCGCTAACACTCTCTCGGGTAGGCTCGGGTTGCCCCGGGATTCCACCCGACTCGGAAGAAGGTAAGGAAGCAGCAAGCTGAGCAAGTTGAGTTTCTATCATTTTATTAAAGCTTAGCTGATTCTTCATGGCAGTGGTGAAAGATTCTATGGTGGAATTTAAATTCTCAAGAACTTTATCATTGGCGGCTAACTTCTTGTTTAAATTTTCATTAATTCTAGCATGGCCAAAGACAAGATCTTTAATGGAGGGCTGATTATTGAAATTGTTAGAATAATTACCTCCATTTTGATTGTTGAACGGGAAGTTGGGCCTCGAGTTCCACCCTTGATTGTTGTAGTTGTTGTTGCGGAACCCGTTGTTGTTGCCATTGTTGATGAAGCTGGCTTCTTCCCATGTCTCGGGACAATCATTTCCCGAATGACCCACATTACCGCACACCTCGCACGTCATGCGAGCGTCTATAATCTTGGCGGTCTCCACATTGCTTGATGCCTCCAATTTCTTCATGAGGAGGTCCATCTTAGCGGCGAGCATGTCGGCTCCATTGACTTGGTGTACACCACGGGTACGGGGTTGGAGACGATCTCCATCCCAACCTTGATTTGCCACCATCTTCTCGATCAATTCCTTGGCGGCGGGTACTTGTAGCGAGAAAAAGGCTCCTCCAGCGGCTGCATCAAGGTGCTCACGGGCGGTACGCTTGAGCCCATGGTAGAAGGTTTGAATTAAGAACCACCCTTGCATGCCATGGTGCGGGCACGCGGTGATGTACTCCTAGAAGCGTTCCCATGCTTCCGGGATGCTCTCATCATTTTGCTGCTGGAAGCCCGAAATTCTTGCGCGGAGGGCATTGGTTTTGCCCACCGGGAAGAATTTTGCGAGAAATGCCTTTAAGCACGTATCCCATATGTTGATGGCATCTCGCTCTGCATAAAACCATTGCTTCGCCTTCCCGAGCAATGAGAACGGGAATAGGCGAAGACGGATTGCATCATCTGTCACTCCACGGATAGTGAAAGTCCTACACACCTCCAGAAAATGCTGGAGATGTGCATTAGCATCTTCATTCGGCTTGCCGGAGAACGGACTAGCTTGCACCATGTTGATCAACGCCGGCTTGAGTTCAAAGTTTCCGTCTCCCACCGTTGTGTTCGATCTGGTAGGGACATTGGTGTTGGAGGGGGCGGAAAACTCACGGATCGTCCTCTCGGCCATTGGTGCTGACGAGGTGCTGTCTACGGGATCGATGGTGTTCGTCTCTTGATTCGAGAGAAACTTCTGAGGAATGAGGACGCAAGGGCGCACTCTCCTCACAAGTGACTCCGGATTGTCGTTAAAGTTGGACGGTAGGTCGAAACCGGTCATGCACTACTCTGCGTACACGAGAGTAGAGCAAGGGTGAACCCGCTTAAATAGCGGTTCACCGAACCTTGATAATTCTACCACTAAGTTTAAACGATATCTTATGCCTATTGCCTCTCCGGCACCGGCGCCAGAAATGCTTGTTGGCGTTTCTTAGCCTCACCACTAAGGTTGCACTTACGGTGACGGTGCCAGGAATGCTCGAGGCACTCGCAAGCGTCGCTACTGGATTCGCACCTCTAGTAACAGGGCTAGGGAACGTCTGGTGGTAAAACACATGATCACAGAAAGGTCCGCAAGCGCACGGATTACCGTTGTAGCACTTCACCCTGTGGTATTCGGGTTATCATATTTATATTTTCCCAAGGGAGGCACTACGGCAAAGATAATCAAATAAACGGTGGAGAAAGACAAGACTTGGTAAAGAGCTATAGCGGGGGTAACGAATAAAGATATTCGGGGATAAATTGACACACGCGAGGAGATCTTGATAAAAGGCTAGAGAGGATCTAGTGAGCTGGGAGGACAACGAGACGAGAAAGGATCCTAACACAATCTATCTATTCTTGTCAACTCTCGGCAAAGGACTAAGGCAAAGAATAACTAAGGCAAGCTAAACTCGACAAGCTCTTCTAGTGCTGCAGGGGCATGCAAAGCTGCGCTCTCAGACTGGGATGAGAAGGGAGAACGACGACGCGCTGAATCCTACCGACCCGAACTAACGTGGTGGACTACAAAGCCCGTCCGGAGCTGTCACCTCCTTAGGGTACCACAACTATTCCGTTGAATGGGACACCAATCTAAGACTAAGGCAAGCTCTAAGCACTGCGCTCACAACGAACCAAAGAACCTTTCCCCGGGTACCACGAAGGAAGGTCTCTCTCTCCCGTGAACCACCGGAGATCAAGCGAAGAATGACCACAACACTATAGGGTTCAAGAGAGCTATGCTAACCTAGACTAACTAACTTTAGTCTAAACCAAGAATAAAGCTTCTAGAGCAAAGTAAAAGTTGAATGTAATTGACTCGAAAGGTAAGATAGAAAGATAACTTGAATTGTACTTGAGTCTAAACAAAGAAAGGATACAAGAGTAGTACCGGAACTCTGAAGAAGACTCCTCCAGAACCCCGAGACTAGCTTGACTCGACTCTAACTCCCAAGCTACACTAATCCTACTCTAAGTGAACAAAAGAGGGAAATGGAGATGCTCCTGCATTATGTGTCCAATCCAGCGAGTGTGAGGTGCCTTTTATAGGCAAGGGAGGTCGGTTGAGCGCGTGGGACCAATATGTCAGGTGCGGCCGGATCAGGGGGTGCGGCCGGCCCTATGATCCACCACCTCTCGCCTTGGATGCGCCTGATCACTGTTCCTGAGGCGGTTGTAGGTCGGTTCCTTGGGTCGGTTTCGCCCAGCACGCGGATGGATAGGTGCGGCCGGCCCTCTAGGTGCGGCCGGCCCACCTCCGTGCCGTGTGATGCACCACCTTCGCTCAGGGATGCTTAGGATCACCTTGGAATGACGGTTGTGGCGGTTGAACGGCCGGACAAGTGGACCCATTGATCCTAGCCTCCACCTTTGGATCAAACCGATGTTCTTCGGTGAATCGCGCTCATCCAAGTGTTGCTCGAGGGAGAGGAGGTGCTCTGGACCAGGCACGAGCCACAGGGTAGGGCCGGCCGCACCTGCAGGGCCGGCCGGACCAGGTGGTTCGGCCGTGGCTTGCTCATGTGGCACGTTGGTTCCAATTTCTCCCAAAATGTGTACCTGCCTATGAAATTCACAACACAACTCGTGGAACTTTATTAGTACTAAAAATGTGCATGAAACTTGCCATATACTCCTCTCGAACCCGAGGTTTTGACGGTCGAATCTTTGTTGTAAGGACCGTCAACAGTGAGAAAGCAATTGCCGGTTGGAGCTCTACCGCCGGAGATGCGTGGCCGATGGGGAAGAGCCCGGATGAGATCCCGATGTTCGGCCACTTCGTCGAGCGTGGGTTGACGCTGCCGTCATCAGATTTCTTCCGCGGCTTCCTTGACTTCTTCAAGCTGGAGCATGTACACCTGAACCCCAACAGCATCTTCCAGATTGCAGTGTATGTGCACTTCTGCGAAGCCTTCCTCGGAATCTGCCCTCACTGGGCCTTGTTTAGGAAGATCTTCCGTTTGAAGCCGCAGCCCAATGCCAACTTCCCAGTTGTAGTCAGTGGAGCTGGTGTGCAGATGCACCAGAAGGCGCAGGAGTTGTACTTCAAGTACGACTTGATTGACTCCAATCAAGACTGGAAGAACAAATGGTTCTACATCGAGAACGCCCCACCTCAGCTGTCGAAGCCAAGCATGTTCGCGCCAGTATACGACAGGCTCTGGAAGGATGAACCAACGATGCAGGAGTGCATCCAGATCCCCGAGCTGCTGGCGAAGATTGCGCAGAAGAAGGCGCAGGGCTTGACAGCTGAACGGGTAGCCTTCAGCTTCATGAAGCGACGAGTACAACCCTTGATGCAGCAGGAGCATCTCGGGTTCGAGTACACTGGAGTTGATGATGGCTCAAGGCTATCATCAGACGAGATCAGCGATGATCTTGTGATGGAGCGGCTGCAGAAGATCTTCAAGAATCTTCACAGAATTCCTACAGCCGTCCAGGAGTACAGTGCTGACAACCCTCCGCGCATGGTGAGTTTCAAAAAACTAGCCCCCGAGTACTTATAAAAAGTAGTCGAGTAACTAAAATTTGCCTTGTTTTCACAGGAGGATGTCTTGAAGTTTGTGTCCGACCCTCCTCCTTGTCCTGAGGATCCACTGCAAGTGCTGGAGGAAGAAGCAACAAGAGCGGAAGCTCAAGCCCCCGAGAGTAGTCGATCTGCTCAAGGGGAAGAAGAAGAAGTCTTGGTGGAGGACGCCTCCTCAAGTGATGATGACGGCCTAACACTTCAACAGTGCTTTGAAGTGAAGGGTCGCTATGGATACTCTGGGGCGCCCATCCCCAGTGGCCTCGCCGCGGGATCATCAAAAAGACCAGCATCATCTCTCGCAGATGATGTGACTCTGCTGCCGCGGAAGAAGAGGAGCACAGTGGGGAAGCGGGCCGTAAAGAAGATGACAGGCCTCCCCGCCATTACAGTTAGTGTTAGAGAACCAATAAGTAGTCGATTTCGTATTGAGTACTTGTTCTCTGCTGTAATGCCTTGACTTTTAACTTGCGCAGGTTATTGAGAGTGCAGCCAATGTACCCTCAAATAGCCCCCCAAGAATAATAGAACCCGAGGTGGTTCCAGCGTCAGTCGTGGAGACGGTGGCGCATGAGCAACAAGAAGCCGCGGTACCAGGAAGTGTGCCGCCGGTGGAAAGTGTGCCAGAGGTGCCGGCGGTGCCTTCTTTCTTCAACATGCTAGGGACGAAGGTCTCGGTGCCTCGAGCTGCTCTGTAAGTACCCAAGTACTTGAGTACTAATTAATATTATGTACTCTACTTTTGCTGACCAACTTGTTGATACAGAAAATCCACTGATGTGAAGTGGGGCGCCTCTGGAAGTGGTGCTGCTGGAGGAGACCAAACTCCTCAAGAGCAACAAGAAGATGTACTTCCAGAGTGCCAAGAAGTACCCGCAGTAGCTGAAGCTGCCCAAGCATTGCGCGCCCTCTGGAGCGATGTGGCCAAGGCAGCGGTGGAGGCAACGTCCAGGCCCAGGGCTCAACAACTCGAAGATATTGAAGCCGTGGTAAACGAGGCCCTGGAGGTTGATCCTGAATCCGTGCTGCGCCATGAAGAAGTCCCAGTTGCTGAAGCCCCCGTGCATCGTATTGATGCACAACTAGCGCTGGAGAACAACCCAGAGAACCGCATAGTGCCGCATGAGCCACTCATTGAAGACCCGGCTCCTCTGCGCAGCGCTACGAAGTAATCTGCAGCTAGTTGTTGACGGTGGAAATTCACCATTTCCAACCCTTAATATTCTCACATAAATGGAGGCATATGCATTATTTACTAGCATTTAGGTTTGAATAATGTAGTTCCACTTGTCCTTGGAGATTATTTGTATGTAGGTGAATTACCCTTTAAAAGAGATGGAAACTCCACTTCTATGAAGAAACCATGCCAACTCAGCTGAGGAGGTGGCTGCCACCAAGGGAAACATGGCAAGACATGTCATCGATCCAGGGGAGGCACTCACCGACAAATCAGAGGACGCCACATGGACTTCACATGGATCAAAGGGCCCACCTCGGATACCAAATCAAGCCATGCACCGGCGATGGATCATAGGGCCCACAGGGCAGCCACCCAGAGGAAGGCCACCAGGTGGGGCCACCCTGTGGGGCCGGCCGATCCTAGGATTGGCCGAACCGACCTAGGGGGCTCCATCCTGGCCCTCCACGTGGTAGCTCCCTATTGGTCACTTGCTTCACTCCCGGGTGTTTAGGGGTCATTTAGGCGTCCGAGCAAGTCTTGTCCTTGCCTATAAATAGAAGGGGAGGGGCTCCCATTTCTCACACACCACTCTGTCATTCTCCTCTCACTTTTAGTTTCCAAGGCTAGGGGGTAGGCTAGAGTAGCTCTTCTTCAGGTTCCAAGTCCTCTTGGAAGTTTAGGTATGAGTTCTCTTTTATCTTTATTTCTTTGTATGACTTTGATCTACTTCAGTTATTTAGCTATTTCATATAAAGTCATGGTAGATCATATTCTTGATATGTTCTTGAGTTCATACTCTGTTCATCATTTAGAGGCTTGTGTTCTTCGTGAACACTACCTTTTGATCCACTTGAAGGGTGATAAACTCCTTCCTTATGTGTTTGTTCATAAGTTAGAGGCTCGTGTTCTTCACGAACACGACCCTTTGATCTTGTTGATTAGACATAAGAGAGTTCATATCTGTTCATATGTCTAGCCTTAGTTGATCTTGTTAGATGGCATGAGAGTGTTGCATGGGGTCTGTGTTCAAGCTACGGTACTCGGTCTAGTTGACCAGTCTTCTGGTGGCTCTCACCCTGGGTCACAATAGCCCGGGCCGGGTGAAGTCTAGCAGCAACGTAGGCATGGTGCCTGGGTTGTCTGGCTACGATAGTTATGAGCATACCCCCCGTAACGAGAGGTCGGTCCTCAGGTGGTGACAGTCCTGTTGGATCCTAGGGCAACCTCCGCGTTGGGGTACCTGCTGTAGGAGTCTAAAGTCTAGTTTCGCAGAGTGCTGGTCGTCGCGGGCTAGCTCCCCGTTTGTACCTGGGTCCTGAACCATGTTTCCCTCATGCAATACTCATGCCTATCTCTTGTATCTTCTAGCTTTGTATGTTTAGTACATTAGAACCTAGAGCTAACTCGTATGTTCCCCCTAAGCCATTGTGTGCTAGAGTAGAGGTAGATTTGAGGTGTGTGTGTCACACTACCCCTTTATATCTTTTATCTTACCCCTGTACTTGAGTGTGTTGTTCCCTATATCTATCTCTTGGTTTACATTCAGAGCAAAAGTATAAGTCTATGATATCCGCCATTGCCTTCCTTGGATTCGGTACCCTTGGAATACTCTCCTTCCTTAGGGAAATGCTACAATGGTTTATCTGTGCGCTTGCGGATTCGTTCATGATCGTTTAGATTAAACCTATGGCAACTCTCAATGTTCACGCTAACCTGCGCCAATTAGTTGTGACATTGGGAAGTGCCAACAAGCATTTCTAGCGCTGACACTAAGGATGGATTCCCAAATCTGTTCTTAAGTGATCGACGTTTAGAATGTCAACAAGCATTTCTGGCGCCGTTGCAGAGGACGGCACAGGATTATCTTGACTATGCTTTGCATCTGTTTATAAACTCTGAGTAGGTTAGGACAACCCTCAATGCAGGCTAACCTTGATTGTCTTCTTTTATCTTTGGATGATGAAGACAGGTAGTGTATGACTGGTTTCGACCTACCGAGGAATTTTACTGAAGATCCTGAGTCACTTGTGAGGAAAGCTCGAATTCGTTTCGGTTCACCTCGTCGTACTCGTCCGGAGGACGAACCAGCTTCCTTTGTACCATCCACGTCCAACACTATGGCCTAGAAGACACTTCGTGAGTACTTAGCTCCTTCTGCTGACCAGGTGCTGCAAGGCCCTGAGGTGGCAATGGGGACTAAAAACTTTAAAATCAAGACGGGTCTAATCACGATGGTACAGGCTAGCTCATTTTGTGGCAAGCCAAATGAGGATGCTAATGCTCATCTGCAGCAATTCCTAGAGCTTTGCAGCACTTTCGTCATCAGGGGTGCAAATATGGATGATGTTCGTCTACAGTTATTTCCATTCTCCCTCTTGGGAAAGGCTAAGCAATGGTTCTACGCGAACCAGGAATCTATTGACACTTGGAGTAAGTGTTTACAGGCATTTCTCAAGAAGTTCTTCCCATTGGGTAAAACCAATGCTCTTCGTGGAAGGATTTCTGGTTTTCAGCAAGCAGCAAATGAATCTATTCCAGAGGCTTGGGAGAGGCTTCAGGAGTATGTCCTGGCCTGTCCTCATCATGGAATGGAAGATTGGCTTATTCTTCAAAGCTTCTATAATGGGTTGACTCCGATAGCCGGAGGCCATATTGATGCTGCTGCTCAAGGAGCATTCTTCTCACTCACGGTTGATAATGCTAAATCACTCATGGAGAAGATGGTCTCCAATCAAGGGTGGAGTGATGAAAGACTCCACCCACGACCGAGGGGTACTCATACTATCAAGGAAGCAGACATGATTACTGCCAAGATGGATCTTCTTATGAAAAGATTAGATGACTACACCAGCGAGAAGGCTGCCATGGCCACTACTTCTCTGCCTATGGACTCTCACATGACCTGTGAAGTCTGTGGCAACACTGGGCACTCAGGGAACTATTGTCCGGAGACTCAGGAGGAAGTGATGTATATGAATGGCAATAACAATGGTTATCGTCCACCTCAACAAGGAGGCCAATCGTGGAATCAACAACGCCCTTATTATCAAGGAGGTAACCAAGGTAATTCTTATAATCCTAACCAACCTTCCTTGAGAGATCTTGTTTTTGGGCAAGCTAAGATTAATGAAGGTATTAACAAGAAGCTAGCTGCCCTTGATAAAACTGTGGAAAGTCTTAACGTTAAGCTTGATAGTTTTTCTTCTGCTCAGAAGAGTCAGCTGAGTTTCAACAAAATGTTAGAAACCCAGTTGGCTCAGCTGGCTGCTTTGGTTCCATCTCCTGATAATGGGAGGATCCCGGGGCAACCCGTATCCTCTTGTGAAAATGTTAGTGTAGTGTCAACCAGGTGGGGTAAGCCACCTAGGAGGACACATGCTTCTGACTATGCCGGAAAGCCCATTCAACAAATCCTTGATCCGTGGGAGGAATCAACAGTGTTGCACAAGAAAGATCCAGGCTACTCAACTATCACGTGCACAATCTATTACAAGAAGGTCAGGCATGCTCTCTGTGACCTTGGTGTAAGTGTTAATCTCATGTCCAAGGCCATGTTCGAGCAACTGGGATATCCGGCTCTCTCTCCAACAGCAAGGACTATCCAACTCGCCGATTCAATGATCCGATATCCAGAAGGAGTCGCTGAGAGTTTATTGGTTAAGGTCAAGAGCTCTTATGTCTTCGCGGATTTCGTGGTCCTCGATATGGATGATGAGGGAGGAATGCCGCTCATCCTTGGGCGACCATTTCTCAGTGATGTCCGAGCTACAATCAATGTGGGTTCCGGTATCATCCGTTTCCGCATTGGGGAGAGGAACTTGAAGTTCAAGTTTCAGGACAAAGAAGAGCAATGCTATTTGGTGCAAGATAGTGTTGAGCAGCTTGGGGGAAGGACGGAGCCTTCACCCCCGAGGAAGAAATCTACCTCAAAAAGGCTAAAGAAAATTCGAAAAGAATGGCGGAAGATTGAGATGGCACCAACCTCTACTTCTCAGGAGTGGGGTGCTGAATGGAATTGATCGCTGAGAAGAGTCCCGCTCGTCGGACTAAAAATGATGGGTCCTTTCTACCAAAAAGGTTAAAGCTGGTATTTATCTCATATTTCCCTTTCCAAAATTTCATTTCCAAAAATTGCATATTTGATTTTCCAAAACTCTGCATTTGCATGCTAGATTTATCTAGCCTTTTTCCCTTTTCAAAATAAAATTTCTGAAAATCATTTCTGAGTTTGAAAACCTTAGAAAATTTATTTGGCCAATTTCTGGAGCAAAACTTTGGCCGGTGCACCTGGGCATATCTTCATATAGCCGTTGGTGGCACGCCTGCCAAAGGGGGTCAGCACCGGGCCCACAACTGGGCCGGCCGAACCCTGGCAACAGTCAAGTGGGCCCAGCCTTGGCCAACGGCTCCTAGCCGTTGCCCAATGGCTACCCCGCGGTGTGCTGCCCCTTTGCTCTATAAATTGGACCCGAGAGGGGGTGTTCTTCATCCATTCAACTCATTTCATTCACACCCCCCTCTCTACTCCTTGCTCTCTTGGTTTTCTTAGATTTCTTGCTCGAGATTGGATCATCAAGTGATCTCCCTTAATGTGTTGCTGAAAATATTGCTATTGGTGGAGCAAACTCGGTAAGAACTTCATTTGATTTCACTAACCCATCACCGAGTTGCTCTTGTTCCTTGTTGTTGTGCTAGCATGAATTGGGCGGCGAACACTCTCCGGAGGATGACACGCTCACGCTCCCGTTCACGGGCAAGCACAAGTTCATACACCCCCGCCAAGCCAACACCGAGCCCATCAACGATGGATTATGAAGAGGAGCAAGAAGAGCAAGCCGAGCCACAAGCCACGGAGGAGGTCGTCGACGACACCCCCTACCTCAGCTTGCGGGGCGATCGAGAGCAGCAAGCCTATGCTCTCCTGAAGGACCGAGTCTTCACCCACACCAGGGACTTCGACCCGGCTCTCATGGAGAAAACAGGTATGAATCTCGAGTTTGCTTATATTTGGAATGCTCTTGGTTGGGAGGAGTTTGCGCTGGTCACAGAGCTTGGCTCTCGGCCCCTCACCATCCAGTTTCTCTGCTCTCTTACCGAGACCCCGGATGGTGTTGAGTTTCATCTTTTTGGGACCGATTATCGTCTTTCTTGGAAGGATCTTAGTCGTCTTCTTGGTTTTAGTCCTCGTTGTGCTGTTTCTTTGAAGCGAGCTTGTGAGGGTTATGTTCGGGAATCTTTCTGGGCAGATATCTCTGGTCTTGTTTACAGTGGCAAGTTTGTACCTCAGTGCAACGATATTGTGCATCCCACTCTCCATCTGTGGCACAAGTGGCTCGCCATTACTCTCTTTCCACGAGAGGATGTTTGGCCTGTGCGCAGCGATGAGATGATGCTACTATACGCCGCTGTCAACCAGATCAAGGTCTCTCCCGTTAAAGCAATGATTCGGCAGTGGATGACGAATTTCAAGATGATAGGCCCTATTGAGTGTACGGCTTTGGTGACTCGTATTGCTCTCAGACTCGGGGTTCTTAGCGGGAATCCCGTACCCTTGATCGGGACGCCCCGAGTTCTCATTGATGAGGCATACTTGATCCAGGGGCATATACTCAAGAGGGGCACAAATGATTCTCTGACTTTCTTCTTTCCGGGCTATGCAAACCAAATCCCGTTACCTAACCTAGGGTTTGGATTGTATAACTCGGAGTCACTCACCATTCCCCTTGTTACACAAGAGGAAAGCCGTCGTGCTAGTGTTTCAGGCAGATCCACCAGGAGCGCAACGAAGAGAGCGCACATGCAGCAGCAGCAGCAGTCACAACCGACACCACCACCACAGCCTCAGCCACAGCTGGCTACACCACCGGTGGTAGGAGGGGCCCCTACGGGGTACATGTCCGGGGTTACCCCTGGATATGCACCTGGTTGGGATCAGCCCACCTACCAGCCGAGTGCGAGTGGCACGGCTTGGGCAAGCGCGAGCAGAGCTTAGTGGGCCACACCCGCTAGCTCCAGCTCAGGTGGTCCACCTCCATCTTCGTCCTTTCGGTGACACTCTTCAGCCTCTGCACGCGACGCTCAGCTTGCGCAGCAGATGGGAGAGCTCACCGTTCAGGTCACGGGATTGGAGGAGACGCTGAACACCCACGTCGAGTCTACCTCAGCGTGGCAGCGTCAGGCTGGTGAGAGGATAGCAGCCATGCAGCAAGATCAGCAGTAGTACATGGAGGCGCAGAGGGCTTACTACGCGAGTCAGGGTTTCTTCTACCCCTCCTCCGCAGTGAGCCTGAAGCTAGCTTGGGGGAGGACCCCCATCCTGAGGTAACTTGTATCTTCCTTCATTTTCAGAATTTCTTATAAATGAAAATCCAAAAAAATCTGCAAACTAAAAAGACCAAAAAAAAATATTCATTTGCTTTCATCATCATCGTTTGCTTAGTTTGCTTTGATATGCTTAGTAAGAATGCTTTGCCCCTATGGTTGAAATGATGAATAGTTACTCTGTTTATTCTTCTCGTATGTCTTGCCTACAACTCTGTATCCTACCTAAGTTTTGAGTTTGTTGGCTTGTATGTTCAAACCTTAGCTTGAAAACTGTGGGTAGCAGAAAGCATGATCCTTACCTAAGTTGTTGTGAGACATGATATGGTAGAATAGAGAGCTATGATCTTGTGCTTAGTGATGCTTGACATCCGGAGTTTTCTTTTTTTGAAAAATCAAAACATGATGAGTTCCTCAATGATGAGAATTTCCCATCCAAGGCCATATGTAGATTCTAGTTCTTAACCTCCACATATGCAGCTTGTTCTCTCATTGAGCTTTGTCAAATTGTTGTGACCCTTGTTAGAACTCATACTCCCCTGATCAAGATCACGTACACGTTCATGCTAAACTTCTACACTGGAAGTTAAGCATTCATCATTTACTCCATACTACCTATGCATTCTTCCATAAATAAAACTCTATGTATCTTTGCATCATTCATCCCTCTCCAAATATCTCCAATAGAGACAAAGGGCTAGCTAAAAGAAGAAGAAGAAGCATGCTCAAAAGCATGGCAAAAATAAATAAAGAGAGCTAGCCCAAGTCTCGAAAAATTTCAAAGGAGAAAAAGGGATTGATATGTGCAAGAGAAAGAGTTCCACCATATAGATGGTAATAACTAGTACCTACTCCGGGGCTAGTGTCCACCTTACCATCAATCCCTTATTCCCTCATATAAAGCATGGCAATATCTAGCACCCATTTCCGTGCCTAGTATCCACCTTGTCATGCTCCTATCCATCACACACATATGCACATCTTGATCAGAATGTATGTTTGTTTCTTCTAAGGATCCGGTTTTTGACTTAGCAAAATATGAGAGACAAGTATGCCACATTTTCCCTACCTACAGCTCCACATAAAGCCTATTAGGAGTAGGATGTGAAGAAGGGCAACATTGATGCCTTGGTGAGGAACCATACACCATTGAGCGATCCGAGAGTATCATTTGAGGAACTCTGATTTTCTTTTCAAAAATTTGCAAAACCTCCGGATTGCTAAGTTGATCAAGGTATGAGTAATTATGCATTCTCTATATAACCATTCTGCCTCTCAACCGCCCAAAGCAGGTGAAGCTATATTCCCCACGTATTAGGCGAAAGGTAATAACATTGCCAACTTGTTCAACTCTTGGTAGAGTACTTTGTTGTATGTTTGCCATAAGTTGAGAATACAACATTGTAGCAACTCCTGATCAACCATCCTAAGTCTCTAATGTCTTGCTTCGAGACGAGCAAGAGGTTAGCTTGGGGGAGTTTGTTGACGGTGGAAATTCACCATTTCCAACCCTCAATATTCTCACATAAATGGAGGCATATGCATTATTTACTAGCATTTAGGTTTGAATAATGTAGTTCCACTTGTCCTTGGAGATTATTTGTATGTAGGTGAATTACCCTTTAAAAGAGATGGAAACTCCACTTCTATGAAGAAACCATGCCAACTCAGCTGAGGAGGTGGCTGCCACCAAGGGAAACATGGCAAGACATGTCATCGATCCAGGGGAGGCACTCACCGATGAATCAGAGGACGCCACATGGACTTCACATGGATCAAAGGGCCCACCTCGGATACCAAATCAAGCCATGCACCGGCGATGGATCATAGGGCCCACAGGGCAGCCACCCAGAGGAAGGCCACCAGGTGGGGCCACCCTAGGGGGCCGGCCGATCCTAGGATCGGCCGAACCGACCTAGGGGGCTCCATCCTGGCCCTCCACGTGGTAGCTCTCTATTGGTCACTTGCTTCACTCCCGAGTGTTTAGGGCTCATTTGGGCGTCCGAGCAAGCCTTGTCCTTGCCTATAAATAGAAGGGGAGGGGCTCCCATTTCTCACACACCACTCTCTCATTCTCCTCTCACTTTTAGTTTCCAAGGCTAGGGGGTAGGCTAGAGTAGCTCTTCTTCAGGTTCCAAGTCCTCTTGGAAGTTTAGGTATGAGTTCTCTTTTATCTTTATTTCTTTGTATGACTTTGATCTACTTCAGTTATTCAGCTATTTCATATAAAGTCATGGTAGATCATATCCTTGATATGTTCTTGAGTTCATCCTCTGTTCATCATTTAGAGGCTTGTGTTCTTCATGAACACTACCTTTTGATCCACTTGAAGGGTGATAAACTCCTTCCTTATGTGTTTGTTCATAAGTTAGAGGCTCGTGTTCTTCACGAACACGACCCTTTGATCTTGTTGATTAGACATAAGAGAGTTCATATCTGTTCGTATGTCTAGCCTTAGTTGATCTTGTTAGATGGCATGAGAGTGTTGCATGGGGTCTGTGTTCAAGCTACGGTACTCGGTCTAGTTGACCAGTCTTCTGGTGGCTCTCACCCTGGGTCACAATAGCCCGGGCCGGGTGAAGTCTAGCAGCAACGTAGGCATGGTGCCTGGGTTGTCTGGCTACGATAGTTATGAGCATACCCCCCGTAACGAGAGGTCGGTCCTCAGGTGGTGACAGCCCTGTTGGATCCTAGGGCAACCTCCGCGTTGGGGTACCTGCTGTAGGAGTCTAAAGTCTAGTTTCGCAGAGTGCTGATCGTCGCGGGCTAGCTCCCCGTTTGTACCTGGGTGCTGAACCATGTTTCCTCATGCAATACTCATGCCTATTTCTTGTATCTTCTAGATTTGTATGTTTAGTACATTAGAACCTAGAGCTAACTCGTATGTTCCCCCTAAGCCATAGTGTGCTAGAGTAGAGGTAGATTTGAGGTGTGTGTGTCACACTACCCCTTTATATCTTTTATCTTACCCCTGTACTTGAGTGTGTTGTTCCCTATATCTATCTCTTGGTTTACATTCAGAGCAAAAGCATAAGTCTATGATATCCGCCATTGCCTTCCTTGGATTCGATACCCTTGGAATACTCTCCTTCCTTGGGGAAATGCTACAATGGTTTATCTGTGCGCTTGCGGATTCGTTCATGATTGTTTAGATTAAACCTATGGCAACTCTCAATGTTCACGCTAACCTACGCCAATTAGTTGTGACATTGGGAAGTGCCAACAAGCATTTCTAGCGCTGACACTAAGGATGGATTCCCAAATCTGTTCTTAAGTGATCAACGTTTAGAAATGTCAACACTAGTACAAATACTCAGTCCATGGCCGAAGACCTGATGCCATACGACGACTCATGCCTGGATGAGGACAACTTGCATGCGCATGCTGAGATGTTCCGCGGTGTAGAAAAGCTCCTTGAGGGAAGTTTGTGTAGTCTCTTATAGTGTATTTGTAGTCACAGATATCTTTTCTCTGACTCTAAAACAAGATGTGTACAAATGGGTCAAGCATTGCGAAGTCTGTCAAATCAACAAAGGTGAAAATGTGAAATATCCAGGTTTGCTTCAACCTTTACCCCTGCCAGTAAGCATTTGGAGCCACATTACAATGGACTTTATAGAAGGATTACCGAGATCAGAAGGAAAGAGTGTGGTAATAGTAGATAGACTGACTAAATATGCCCACTTCATTCCGTTAAGCCACCCCTACACAGCACCCCAAGTTGCCAAGGTGTTCCTAGACAATATCCAGAAGCTACACGGGCTGCCCGAGAGCATAGTCACTGATAGAGATCAGATTTGAACAGAAAATGGGTTTCTAGCTGCATAAGCACAATTATACAGAAAGCAGTCTCTTTTATTCGTATCTGGGGAAAGGGTTGGTTCTCCAAATTCTCTTTAAGGAATGTTAAAGCAGTACTGTAATTTTCTGGTGAAATGGAAAGTGGTTGCTACCATATTGTTTGTAGTGATTACATCATAATCCTCATCTTCAAAGCAAGGCTATCCACCAGGGCTTCCAATGCTAGGCTAACCTCAGCAAAGAACCCAAGGGATTTGCAAATTCTTGAATCGATAGACTTTAAGTTATTTTCGCCCTTGCAGGAAGTAGTCAAGCAGTCGAAATGCAAGACTCGCCTGCTTGAGCAACACGCGGCTGACATTGAAGAGGTCATGCGGCTCAGAGGAGAACTTAAGCAGCAGAAAGCTTTGTCTCTGAAGCTGCAAGAGAAGCTTGATGCCAACGCCGCTGAGTACCACAACAAGATCCAGAAGCTGACGACGAAGAAGGATGATGTTGTTGGTAAAAACAAGTCTCTACGCCTGAAGAATAAATGTGATCTCCCTTTCTGAAATCATCATTGAGTACTTTTGTTCTTGCACACTGCATCTGATAAGTAGCCTTGATTCCTTGCAGAGCTGACGGAAGAGGTTGACAAGTTCAAGAACAAGGCGCTGGACTGGCAGCTGGCCTTTAACCACGAAGAATCAGCTCACATGGATCTCAAGGAGGACTATAAGGTTCGGTGCTTCGAACTTGAGCGTGAAATGGAGATCCGCCTAGCGGGCTAGAATGATTTGTTGACTTGTATGCAGTCGCTCAAGACCAAGATCGAAGAAGCCGAAGGCCTGTGCTCAGAGTTGAAGGCCTTGACAGAAGCAGCCGGACCAGTGGCGAATCTTTTCGAGCCCAGAGTCGCTGGAGTTCAACCTCGACCACTTGTGGAGAGGTTGAAAGACACGCCCAAGAAGATTCTGGAGTACGCTCAGAGGCTGGCTTGCACGATCCCGAACCAAGTCTTGAGCTTCATCAAATCCTTCTATGCCGAGGCTGATCTCACGATCATTATGAACGGCAGATCTGGAGATTGCTCCGATGATAGGCTCAACGAGTTGATGCAACAGACTTCTCCAATCGCGGAGGCAGTCTCCAAGTTCATTGATCTCCATTAGATGTACCTGTAGAGTAGAAACACTAGGGAAAAACAAGTGTAATCCTGAACAAGTGTTTATGTAATATAATTGAAAACTTGAGTAAGTCAATTATCTGGATCCTTGTATGCTTATGTGTTGGCCAAGTACTCGAGTTGGTATTGAGTGTGTGGCTGCAAAAAAGAGATACGATACACGAGTATAAGTACTCAAGTGTATACATGTTCCGAAGAACGTTAGCTTAATCATGACGAGTTGAACACCTTAGCTGTAGCAGCGTAAAAGAAGGCTTTGTCATGAAATAAACTAAGAATAGTAACAAGTCGATGTAGAGTGGCGACTTGAACTAAACACATTGTACAGAGTTTACAATGTCTTAAGTACCTCTGAGGCTAACTAGCCTAGTGAGAGAGTACTCGAAAAGAACTTATTCATAACGAGTTGAACACCTTAGCTGTAGCAGCGTGAAATAAGGCTTTGTTATGAACAAGTAAAGAACAGTAACAAGTCGGTATAGAGTAGCAACTTTATTACTGAATACATTGTACAGTGTTTACAATGTCTTAAGTACCTCTGAGGCTATGAGCCTAGTGAGAGAGTACTCGCAAGGATGTTCTGAAGAACGAGTAAGACCGTAGGGGACAGTGTGATGAACTCATCCTTGCTGTAGCAGCAACTTGTATGAGACTTCCACTGAGACCCTACCAGAAGGGTGTTACTCTAGGTCGAAGCCTCTTATTAAAAAATAGGAACAAGGACAACATGTGCCACTTATTACCCTACACGATACATGATCGTCTAGAGAGAGTTATCATGACTCCCTACGAGGTCGTAGAATGAGACTACCTGAAGAGGGTTGATGAAGCCCCCTGCGGGTGCTCGCAGCTGAAACCCACGAGAAGATACAGCCGAAACTGTCTGGAGAGGATTATCTTGATCCCCTACGAGTGGTGACAACCGTAGCTGTCTGTTGAGTGGTTGCAACCGAAGCTGCCTAGAAAGGGTTGATGAAACCCAATACGAGTTGTTTTACAGCCGAAGATGTCTGGAGAGGGTTGCTGAGACCCCCTACGGATAGAAGCGACAAAGCTGGTCGATGTTCCAAGAGTTGTCGACTTCCTCGCCTTCTAGAGTTTGAAGACGATATGAGCCTGGGCCAGTAACCTTTGCAACAGAGAAAGGACCTTCCCATGGCGAGTTGAGTTTGTGTAGTCCTGTCGTATTCTGGATGCGACGGAGGACTAAGTCACCAACGTTGAAGGAGTGTTCCTTAACATTGCGGTCATGACAGCGGCGAATCCTCTCAAGGTTTCGAGCGGATTGAACAAGTGTGTTGCAGCGAGCTTCCTCAAGACTGTCGACATCCATCTGTCTTGTTTCTTCAGCTACGCCTTCTTCGTACTGATCAACCGTCGGAGAACGCCACATGACATCAGCAGGCAAAACGGCTTCAGAGCCGTAGACTAGGAAGTAAGGTGACTGCCCTGTGGGGGTTGTAGGCTAAGTGCGTAGCCCCCAAAGTGCATTGGGTAGTTCCTTGATCCACTTGCCGCCCTTGGTGTTTGCAGCATCATATAGTCGCTTCTTGAGAGCATCGAGTATCATCCCGTTGGCGCGTTCCACTTGGCCGTTGGCACGTGGGTGAGCAACGGAGACGTACCGGACGTTGATTCCACTTTTCTCGTAGTACTCCCAGAACTGGTGATTGTTGAAATTCGAACCCAGGTCTGTGATGATGCGGTTAGGGAAACCGTAGCGATGTACGATTTCATCCAAGAAGTCGAGGACACGATCAGCCTTGGGACAGGTGACAGGCTTGACCTCAATCCACTTGGTAAACTTGTCGATAGCCACCAGAACTCTGTTTAATCCCCCTGGCGCATTTGGGAGAGGACCAATCATATCCAGCCCCCAGCAAGCGAAAGGCCAAGTTGGTGGTATCGTGATGAGCTTGTAGGCAGGAACGTGTTGTTGCTTGGCGAAGAATTGGCATCCTTGGCATTTTTTGACTAATTCCTCTACATCAGCAAGAGCTGTAGGTCAGTAGAAATCACGTCTGAACACTTTTCCCACCAAGGTGCGGGAAGAAGCGTGGTTGCCACAGATTCCTTTGTGTGTCTCCTCCAAGATTTCCTTGCCTTCTTCGCAAGAAACGCACTTCATGAGTATGTCAGAGCTTGCGCCTCGCTTGTAGAGTTGATCTCCGACTAAAACATAAGCCTTGACGCGGCGTGAGATGCGCTCGGCTTCTGACTTGTCTTCTGGAATCAACTGATGTTTAATGTAGTCGATGAAAGGAGTTCTCCAGTCCACGTCAATCATAAGCACTTCTCGATCAGGTTGAACTAAGTAGTCGTGGGTGCAGATGATTGCTCCGGAATTGATGGTTTGTGGAGTTCATGGACGAAGATTCCAGCTAGCACTTGAGCTCGTGTAGATCCCAGCTTCGATAAGACATCTGCAACAACATTGTTGTCGCGGACCACATGATGGAACTTGAGACCATGGAATTTGTTCTCAAGTTTGCGTACTTCCTGACAGTACGCATCCATGTTCTCAGCATTACGATCCCAAGAATCATTGACTTGATTGATGACCACCAAAGAATCACCATAGACAAGTAGTCGTGTAATGCTAAGAGATACTGCAAGGCAAAGACCATGCAGTAGAGCTTCATATTCAGCTTCATTATTTGAGACCTTCCAAAAGATCTGCAAGACATATTTGAGTTGCTCGCCCTTGGGAGAAATCAGAAGTACCCCGGCACCCGCACCTTCCAACTTGAGGGAACCGTCAAAGTACATGACCCAATGTTCTGGACGCTCAATTGGAGTTGGGACTTGATTTTCCCGCCACTCAGCCATGAAACCAACCAAGGCTTGAGACTTGATAGCAGTGCGAGATTTAAACTCGAGCGATAGAGCGCCAAGCTCTACAGCCCACTTAGAAATCCTTCCTGTGGAGTCCCGGTTGTGCAATACCTCGCCAAGCGGGTAGCTAGTGACCACAGAAATCTTGTACTCGTCGAAGTAGTGGCGGAGCTTCCGTGAAGTAATCAGAACTGCATAGAGTAGCTTCTGTACCGGAGGGTATCGAGCTTTGGACTCTGAGAGTACTTCACTGACAAAATAGACAGGCCTCTGGACAGGGTAGCCATGGCCTTCTTCCTACCGTTCAACAACAATATCAGTACTGACGACATTAGTAGTAGCGGCAATATAGAGCAAGAGCTCTTCATTGGGCAGAGGAGCCGTAAGGACTGGAGGCTTGGATAAGAACTCCTTGAGCTGAGAAAGAGCTTGATCAGCTTCGGTTGTCCACGTAAACTTCTCCTGCCGCTTGAGTAGCTTGAAGAAAGGTAGACCCCATTCTCCAAGTCGCGAGATGAAGCGATTGAGTGACGCCATGCAACCAGTAAGCTTCTGGACATCTTTGATGGTAGTCGGAGCTTGCATGTTGGAGATGGCAGTAATCTTCTCGGGGTTTGCTTCGATGCCACGATGGCTGATGATGAACCCGAGTAGTTTTCCAGATGATACGCCAAAGACGCATTTATTTGGATTGAGCTTCCATTGGTACTCGCGTAGCAAAGTGAAAGTTTCCTCAAGATCCGTGATAAGCATGTCTGGATCCCTAGTCTTGACAATGACGTCATCCACGTATGCTTCCACATTCTTGTGAAGCTGCTTCTTGAAGCACGCTTGGATAGCCCTTTGATATGTAGCACCAGCATTTTTCAACCCGAAAGACATTGTTGTGTAACAATAAGCACCAAACAGGGTGATAAATACGGTCTTCTCTTGATCAGATTCCTTGATTGCAATTTGATGATAGCCGGAGTAGCAATCCAGGAAACAGAGTAGAGCACAGCCCGCCGTAGAGTCAATGACTTGATCAATCCGCGGCAACCCGAAAGGATCCTTGGGGCAATGCTTGTTGAGATCAATGTAGTTGACACACATCCTCCAATCATTAGAGTTCTTCTTTCTGACGAGCACAGGGTTAGCGAGCCATTGCGGATGAAAAACTTCCCGGATGAAGCTAGCCGCGAGTAGTTTAGCGAGCTCTTTCTTGATAGCAGCCCTGCGATCATCAGCAAAGCGATGAAGGTGTTGTCTTTTGGGGGTAGCATTAGGATCGACGTTGAGTGAGTGCTCGATCAACCTCCTGGGCACACCTAGCATGTCAGATGGTTTCCATGCAAAGATATCATGGTTAGCCCGAAGGAAGTTGACGAGCGCGTCTTCCTATTTAGGATCAAGCTGTGCACTGATCATGGTCGTCTTGCTGCGGTCACCAGTACCGAGGTCAATGGCTTTGAGCAGGACGTCACCAGATAGTGCAGGCTTGTTGTTGTTGTCAGTCTTCTCGGGAACCTCTAGCTCGCTCGGAGCAAGCTTTTTAGCGGTAGTGAAGACCTCCATCATTGCATTGGGTACTTGAGTAGTCGAGGCAAGTTCTACGGCTTCTGTGTCGCAGTCGTATGAATGCTTTAGATCCCCTTGCAATGAAAGAACTCCTTTGGGGCTCGGCATCTTGAGAACCAAGTACACATAGTGAGGGATAGCCATGAACTTAGCGAGACCGGGCCTGCCGAGGATAGCATGGTAAGAAGTCTTGAAGTCAGCAACCTCAAACTTGATGTACTCAGTGCGGTAGTGATCCTTGGTCCTAAAGGTTATGGGTAGTACAACTGAACCCAAAGGAACAGTTGCATTGCCCGGGATGATACCATAGAACGGTGAGTTGGTCTTGGTAAGCATATTGGTGATATCTAGGCCCATCTTCTTCAAAGTCTTGGCAAACAGGACATTGAGACCGCTGCCACCATCAATAAGAACCTTGGTAAGCCTGGAGCCTGCCACCACTGGATCCAGAATGAGAGGATATCGTCCTGGCTCAGAGAAACTAGTCCATTGACCCGCTCTTGAGAAGGTAATGGGGGTTTCAGATCACTTAAGAAAAGTGGGAGCTGCTGGTTGGATGGACATGATCTCCCTGAGTGCTAGCTTCTGCATGCGTTTGGTTGGAATTCCACCAAATATGACATTGACAGTGTTGGAGGGGTTCTGAAACCCAATGTCTTTGTCTGTGTTAGCCTTCTTCCCCTTGTGTTTGCGGAATCGCGGGTTTGGGTGCGTTGGTTCGGGTGTGTTCTTCAACGCACGTCGAAGTTGGTCACACTGCTCTGTAGTATGATCGCCCTCTGGGTGCCATGGGCATTTCTGCTTGGTCAATGTTGCCCAGTGGGGATCATCTTCAGGCTTGGCGGTAGTTTCCATGGCTGCAATAGTGTGCTCGGGCTTGCGCTTGCGATTGGGATTGCTCGAGTAGTTATTCCCCTGGCGATTGCCCTGCTATTGCTTGCCACTACTGCTTCCTCCAGCATTGCTGTTGTTGTTGTTGTTGTTCTGGTTGTTGCGAAGATGCTTGAACCGATTCCGGGCCTTGTCTTCCTTGTCCGCCCAGTGAGTGATCATCTCCTTGAGCTTGGTGATGTTGGCTGGGCGAGCGCGACCGAAGTCTTGGAAAAGCCTATCATCATAGAAACCATCCTGGAAGGTATCTATGACTTCTTTCTCGGTGACATAAACAATAGTAGCCCTTTTCTCAAAGAAGCGGCACATGTACTCGCGAAGAGTCTCGTCTTGTTTTTGCTTGATCAGGGCAAGGTCCATCCTGGTACCATGATGGCCCAAAGAACCCGCGAAGTTGCTAGTGAAGCGATGCTTGAGTTGTCCCCAGTTGTCGATGGAGCCACGTTTGAGGGACCCAAACCATGTGAGGGGCTCTTGCTCAAGGACAAAAGGGAAATAGATACACTTGGTATCATCGTTGCCCCCAGCATTGGAGATGGACAGAGCATAACAGCGCAACCACTGCCTTGGATCTTGCTTGCCATCATACTTAGAGATGCCGTAAGGCTTGAATTTTTTCGGAAGAAACAGAGCTTGAAGTCGAGCAGAGAAAGCAGGAAAAGAATCAGAATCATTATCCTTTTGCTTCTCACACTCAGCGCGTCTGGCGTTGATAGTTGTACGAGCGTCGTAGCGAGAGTCTCCCGACTTGCTGTTGACACTACCATCGTCGCCTTTGCCCTTGTTGCTAGCTTCCGAACGTGTGCGATTAGGAGTAGTACGATGAGCACCCCCACTGCTGCCATGGTGACTAGGAGCACTGGTATTCTGACGTAGCATAGTGTAGGCTAGTTCAGCCAGCTTCGCGACTTTAGCAGCCGCCCTGTCACGAGGCATAGAGTGACCGAGTAGATTGATCGTGTTGATAGCTTCCTCTGGAGTACGATACTCACGAGTAGTAACCGCATCCAGAGCCTCTTGAAGATTGCGGGTAGGCAGAGCTTCCGTGAGTTCCCGACGAAGGGTTGCACGATCAGCATTGCGTTGGCGACGTGCAGTCTTGGCCTCTGCGGTTTCATCAGCAGGAGCATTGGCAGAGAGTTCATCATCAGATACATCATCTGGATAACGGTAATTGGCACGATGCCCTTGCGGAGTAGTTGCATCAACGACGAACACTTCTCGATGCGAGGAATAAGTACCCATACTCTGAATGAGCTTAGTATCAGTGTCATAGTCAACAAGCTTGACGCCTTCCTGGAAAGGTAAGTTGTTGAGACAGGCGATAAAGCGCTCCTGATCATCCAAGGTGAGATCAGCAGGCACATGCTCAGGCCAGTAGATGAATCTACCCTCAGGTGTCAATGTGATCACCAGTCCTTGAGAAGGGCCAGACAGTTGTTGTACTTCAGCAGAATCCGAACCGTAGTCGAACTCGAACTCAGAAGAATCCGAAGAGTAGTCGAAGTTGTCGTCCGAATCTGAAGAGTACTCGAGCACGATCTTCGGGCCAGGGCACATGAGGCGCTTCAATGCGGCTTGGTATGCAGCACTGACATGGCGATGACCGAAGAGAGGTGGTGCTAGAATGTTATCCAAGCTGAGCGCAAGCTGTGAAGCTGAAGAAAGCAACTCAGGCTGGATAGGAGACGAAGTCGAGTTGTAAACTCCGACTCGAGTTCTCTGAGCGGGTCAGAGATCGAAATTTCGCATAAATTTTCGACGAGTTTCTCCATCGAAGCTTGCGTAAGCGTCGAGGACTTGAGCTTTGACTCCGGAGTTGGCACTAAGAAACGCAGGAACGATCCGGCGTTGTCAGCAACGCAAACCCAGGAGCCGAAAACGAAGGTGTCGCCTTGCTGGAAAGCGACGATCGGCTTGATGGTGACGAGAGCCATCGAGTTCGCCAGTGGATCAACGACGAGATCCCCTACCTGGCACGCCAGCTGTCAATGTTTTAGACACCGAGCCTATGACGGGGTACCCGAAGTAGTAGATTGTGCGGTGGGGCTCGTCGAGATCAGGAACACGATGGTGAGACACGGGGCACACAATTAGACAGGTTCGGGCCTCAATGTGCGTAATACCCTACGTCCTGTATGCTGCGTGGCTCTGTATTGATTGCGTATGTTTTGAGAGGGGTCCCTGCCTCGCCTTATATGCCACGGGAGACAGGGTTACAAGTCGGATTGGTACAAGAGTACTATTCGAGTAGGACTCGGAGTAGCCTATACAGGGTATGGAAAGCTATCCTAGTCATAGTACAAGTCCTTGTCCGTCTTGTCTTACCTTGTGGTCCACGGTACCAGCACCGTGGCCCACTAATCGAGTAGTCTAGGTGTACAGGAACTCATCTCCCAGGTATGGCCCACAATGTGTTAGTGGACCCAGGGATGCCCGGTCGACACTCGTGCTTCGTTGGTATCCTTCGGGTTACCGTAACAACCCATGAAGCCTAGCACATTCACGCAAAGATTCTTCGTAAGGTGCATCACGTCAATTGCGTGTCGGACCTCAAGGCTACGCCAATAAGGTAGCTCCCAAAATATAGATTTCTTCTTCCACATTGGTGCACGCCCGTTGGCGTCAGTTGGAACAGGTTCACTACCGGCACCCTTTCCAAAGACTACCCTTAGATCATTTATCATCTCAAATACAGCATCTCCATTAAAATGGGGTGGCTTCGTACGATGGTCAGCCTTCCCTTTCCAATGCATCCCTTTCTTCCGTAAGGGGTGATTAGTTGGAAAGAAACAATGGTGACCATTATACACGACCTTCTTACAGTTTTTGAGATGAATACCTTGTGTTCTATGTAAACAGTGCGTGCATGCCCGATATCCCTTGTTTGTCTGCCCAGAAAGGTTACTTAGGGCAGGCCAATCGTTGATGGTTATGAACAACAATGCTCGTAGATCGAAGTTGTCTTGCCTATCCTCATCCCACACACGTACACCCTCTTCCCGCCATAGCAGTAATAGTTCATCGACCAACGGTCTTAGGTACACATCAATGTCGTTGCTGGGTTGTTTTGGACCTTGGATGAGTACTGGCATCATAATGAACTTTCGCTTCATGCACATCCAACCAGGAAGGTTGAACATGCATAGGGTCACAGGCCAAGTGCTATGACCACTGCTAAACTCCCCGAATGGATTGAAACCATCCGTACTTAAACCAAACCTTTTGTTCCTTTCCCCGTCCTAAGAAAATGTTTTGAATTCTCTATCAATCTTTCTCCACTGAGACCCATCAGCCGGATGTCTCAGCAGGTTGTCTTGCTTACGTTCCTCGGCGTGCCATCTCATCAACTTAGCATGTGCTTTGATCTAGAACAAACTCTTCAAACGTGGTATTATAGGAAAATACCACATAACCTTCGCCGAAACTTTCTTCGTCTTATCACGGTGCCCCTGGAGATCACCAGCATCTTCATCTCGCCGAATCTTATAACGTAGCGCTTTGCACAAAGGACAAGCATCCAAATTCTCGTAATCCTTACCCCAATATAGGATGCAATCATTAGGGCATGCATGGAACTTCTGTACCTCCAACCCAAGAGGGCACACAGTCTGTTTTGCTTCATATGTGGTGGACGGTAATTCATTGTTCTCCGGAAGCTTGTCCTTCACAATTTTTAGCATCCCTTCAAATGACTTATCAGACACACCATGTTTTGCCTTCCATTGCAGCATTTCTAGTGTAGTACCAAGCTTTTTGTGACCTGGCTTGCAATCTGGGTATAACGGTTTTCTGTGATCTTCGATCATACGTTGGAACTTTGCCTTTTCTTTTTCGTTTTCACAGTCCCTATGTGCATCCTGTAGAACCTGGCCGAGATCATCAGTAGGCCCGTCAGCATGTGCTGGTAACTCTTCTTCGTCAGCATCTTCCATTAAAGTATCTGCAAAAGCTTGACCTGCGGCCCAGTCCGGAATACCCTCCTCCTCTTCTTCGTCGTCTTCCATCACAACCCCTCTTTCACCGTGCTTGGTCCAAACCACATAGTTCGGTATGAATCCGCATTTCAACAAGTGGAGGTGAAGTGTGCCCGGGTCATGGTAGTCTCTTTCGTTTCTGCAATCGGAGCATGGACAACACATGAACCCACTCGCATCTTTGTTTTTTTCGCCACTTCGAGAAAACCATGCATGCCGGTAATGTACTCCGCTGATCGTCTGTCGGTGTTGTACATCTATTGCCGGTTCATCTGCATCATATTAAGTGAAAAATATCCATGTTAATTCTACAACACTATCCCTAGGTATCATTTTCTAATAACTAAATTAATAAATTCTATTTTCTCTAATATTAAATATAGCTAGCTAAAAGTAAAATTTATATAAAAACAAAAAAAAATCTTAGTACAAATGAATGAAAGAAGATAATCATAACAAATGAAAACTACTTATTACCAAATCTAAAGTATACTAATATAAAAACTACATCTCTTAGCTCTTAAATCAATTTTTCTATTTTCTTAATTGTGGTATAAATTTTAAGTATACAAAATATACAGTATCCCTAGGTCTCATTTTCTAATAACTAAATTAATAAATCCTATTTTCTCTAATAATAAATAAAGCTAGTTAAAAGTAAAATTTATATAAAAATGAAAAAATCTTAGTACAAATGAATGATAGAAGATTATCATAACAAATGATAACTACTTATTACTAAATCTAAAGTATACTAAAAACCTCATCTCTTAGCTCTTAAATCAAAATTTCTATTTTCTCCTTCTCTAAATCATAAAACGAAATTTAAACACAACAAATGAATAGAGGATGAAGAATAATATCATAGCAACAACTTGGAGGTGAGAAAACTCCACAAATTGATGAGGAAAAATTTGGGCAGTACCTCCCTAGGTTTGAGGCGCCATGGAGAGGAGCTTGCTTTGAGCTCTCGGTGAAAAATGGTCGGGCAGGGAAGAAAAAAGGTGCGTGCTGTCGATTTTGTATAGGGGCGGCCTTTTGTCCCGGTTGGTTTTACCAACCGGGACAAAAGGCCTCTGAAGGCCGGCCCCCTACCCTTTAGTCCCGGGTTGGTTTACCACCCGGGACTAAAGGCCGACCCAATCATTGCCAACCCGGGACTGAAGGGTCGCCCCCAATGGCCCTGTTTTTTTACTTTAATATATATTAAGGTCTCCAAAATTTGTGATAAAGGCTAATATTAATGCTTAATCAATACTTTGGAGGTGAGAACCCTAATATTAAGGCTTCCAATAAATTAGTCACTGGCCTAACATAATACTTAAAGTCTTAACAAAAAATATAAAAAAGTTCGTACATCAATACTTAATTAAGGTCTTACAAACATAAAAAGTTCATACATGAATACTTAAGGTACGGTCTTAACAAAGATAGAGGGTTGCATCAATGCACGACACATATTTCATACTTCATTCTTCTTCCTTAGATAGTCCATATAGTTGAAGTCTCCGATCTTGAAGTCGAGAACTTCAGCGAAATATGTCAGAGAATAGATCAGTGCACTCTCTATCGCTTCACAATTACGGTCACATGGACTTCTATAAATTTCAAACAGTGGCGAGGAAAACCGATATGGCCTGTAAAATGAAAGATGAGCCTGATACTTCCAATTTCTTGTTTGTATAGCATTTGAATCTGTGTAAGAAAATCCCACAACATCCATCACTTGCTCTAGAATTGCATGAAAGCTCTTTGCCGCAAAGGTTTCACCAAACATATCCTACAGTTTAGAATAATGTTATTACGACATATTAAAAATGCTGAATAAGAAGATTAAAAAAAGTTAAATGGTGCTCTATACCATGTCATGTTCATTCAGCCGACAAAGTCACACTTTCTCCTTCCTCGAGTGACTTTATTAGAAAATAAGAGTAATCTGGCACAAAATACCCATTAGCGTTTAGTTGTTGTAAGCATGCCTGCACGGCGATCCTTTCATAAGTCATCTTAACCAGTGCAGGGGTACCGCACCCAACAATTGATACCATTTGGATGGGTTCTGAAGACAGCGAGGAGTGATTTTGTCCTCAAACGGCTATGTCAAACGAGATTTTTAATTGTATGCAATTGTTTGGAACGACAATGGTGCATTGTGTAACAAGAGGGGTACCACCTAAATTTTCAACGACATGTGCGAGCCACTGCAAATGATTGAGAACCTGCATTGTATGAAAATAATATTATTATCTGTGTGTAGTACGTAAACATCAAATTTATACAACGAAAGAATATTACTATGTTGGGAAGAGGTCCCTGGCTTCGATCACCAGTAGGTAACTCAATCACACCATGGGTGAAGTGTATGCCTGGACGACGAGCCAAAGGTAACCGGTCATCAAAAATGATTCCACGACCACCGCCACGGCGACCTCCACGGCGACCACCGCGACCAAAATAACTTGCCATAGTTATTCTGGACTACTCTGTAATATATATAAAACAATGCTTAAATAAGAAAATGCTTAAATTTATTCTATATAAAAACAAAATATATAAGACCTATTTTCTCATTTTAATAACTAAACAGATAAGTGCAAGAGCTCGTTCAGGTGCAGTGAGCCCGGAGGCGACGTAAGTCTGTACTATACCTTTTCTAATCACCCTGATCATTTAGGAAGTACAACCTCACCTCACCATCATATACACGCACCTCGCTCTCCCACTTACAGTTCTCTACATCGCCAAGCTACAACCCTGCATCTCCTACCTAGCTACAGCCCGACATCACCGAGCCACGTATAGCCCCAGCTCGTCGGTGATGTCGGACTGTAGCTAGCTAGGATGTAAGGCTACTGGTACAGAACGTCCAACCGACTGTATATATGGAAAAAAAAAGAGAATGCCTAAATGTATTCTAAATAAAAACAAGAAATACTTAACAAAAATGAATTAAATAGGTAGGTAGTATATTTTCGTTTGGTAATGATCATTTTTTAATAAACTAACTTCTAATAAATTAAGCTAAATGTAAAATTAAATGCATCTCTCATCTAAAAGTTAAAATCAATTATCTCTATAGCAAAAACTATAAAATTAGAGGATAAATCCCTATGTGAAACTATGCTTAAAAAATATGTGAAACTAAATACAATGTTAGCTAAATCTAAAACATCTGAAAACATATCTCTTAGCTCCTCCTACCACCTAAAAATCTAAATCCATATTTTCTCCATTTCTAACCATAAAAACGAAATTTAATCATAACAAATGAAGGAAGGATGAAGAATCAAACCTTAGCAACACTTTAGAGGAGAGAAATCTTCATAAATTGATGACGAAAAAATTGGACATCACCTCCCTAGGAGAAGAACTTAAGCTAAGGTTGGATGAATGTTAGCTCCCTCGGGTGAATGTTAGCTCGGGCAGAAGGAAGAAGAAGGGAGGCAGGGATATATATGCGCACCCTTTAGTCTCGGGTGGTATTTACCACCCGAGACTAAAGATGAGCCTTTAGTCTCGGGTGGTAATACCACCCGGGACAAAAACTTTAGTCCCGGGTGGTATTACCACCCGAGACGAAAGGGTGAGCCTTTCGTCTCGGGTCGTAACACCACCCGGGACTAAAGTCTGGCGCCAATAATTACGGCTCAGAGCCGTTAGACGCCAGGCCTTTAGTCCCGGGTGGTATTACCACCCGAGACTAAAGGGAGGGCGGCGCAAACAGCCTTCCGAGGCCACGTCATCCCAATAACATTTGTCCCGACTCCAAAATTGAACCGGGACAAATGTTTGGAATCAAAGATCGTTTTTCCACCGGTGAGTGTTAATTTGTGGGATTAGGAGCCACCCGGAATAACATTGCTGCAACATACTCTTGAGAAGGAAGGTCGAGGAACTCGGTGATCCTCATGTGCGTCTGGAACCTATCAGCATCTATCAGGAATCGGGAGGTGGCTGCCAGAGGCATTGAAGGGAACCGAAGCAAACTATCAAGATGACTTCGTTGCCGGCTGCCACCTGGTACGCACGTGGTGCTACTAGCAAAACATTGTATCCGTCAATGCAGTACTGCACTGAGAACCTGAAGCCTCATTGTAAGAACATCATGGACAAAAAATATCTGTACCATTTCAAGGCCTGAGTAATGCAATTGAAGTGCATCATCAGTATGCTGCAAATATTTTGTACTATAAAGGGTACGGTGGATACTGCATCTATGGGTTAAAAGCAATATTCTTATATAATTATCTATCAGTGATGCGAATAATTGTGTAAGCCTTCAAAACATGATGACATTGCTTCTTATATAAGATCTAGATACTTTGCCTTGTGCACATATGTACCATATGCTTCGTTGGTAGTGTTCTTCAATTCCTGCAACCTACTAGCTAGCTTCCCCTATATTAAAAGTTTCTATCCTTAAGTGTGATGTGTTACTCCCCAAAAAAAAGTGTGATGTGTGAATATATAGGCAAGCGAGGGCCAGCATACAAAGAATCCAAAACACATTCCCCAACAGTGAAGAGATAGACGCAGGCAGGACACAATGATTTGTGCGATCAGGAGGCATCTGGAATAACCACCGTTATCTCCACCACATGGTTCCGTGTAGGTAAATCACCTCAACATGGCGGAGCTCGATCAGCATATGTGTCTCTGGAGCATGTGCAAGGTAATCTTCGGGAGGGCATTCTGGACAAGGTGGTGGTCGCAGCTGTCTAGGAAACACAGTCTACGCACTGAAAGAGAGTCGCAACAAGTTGGAGATAGCAACCATAGGTTGATGCGATGTATTCAACCAGTTGACTGGAGACTTTATTATTGGTATATCGATCGGTCCAGCACAGATTGAAATAGGAACCGATTCGACAGAAAGCTTTTGAAAACGTAGTGCACCCAGGTAAATAAGGAACAAGATGAATACAGAAGTTAAACGAGCATCTCACACCTGAAAGGTACCCCACATAGGTCTTCCTCGAAACCCCCAGTCACTAACGTAAACAAAGTAGAAAAAGCACCAATTTGGTCTTGAGCTGCCAAGAAGAATGTACCTGGGTCAGGAGCAGGGGTTGGTGGAACAACTGGACAAGCCTAAGTATCTAGCTTTGCTCACCTTGTTGAAACTAGTCCCATTGCAATAGAGAAATCCTTTTCCGTCGAGAATGAACAGCTTTACCAAGGCATTCCACTGTCTTTGCTGGAACTGCTGTCCTCACTGAACTAACTGCCTGTTTCACTTGTCCCGTAGCTGGCTTGGAATAAGAATAGTCTTTTCTTCCTTCCCCGTGAGCTAGAAAGAAGAGAGAAGCTGTGGCTGGCTTTGTTCACTCGGATATCTCCAGTATTAGTTGGAATTCTATGGTTAGAATTTGTGCCTATAGTTCTGTTTTAATGCTGATGTTTAATCTTGTGACCTGATGGCTGTCTGGGGTCTATGACCGGTTTGTAATTCCTTTTGGCTGTAACCATCCGAATGTGGGTGCTAGGGTCGGATTTATTTTCTTAATCTAAAAAAATATGTGTCTCTGAAGCATATTGTAGAATTCCTCACGAGACGTAAGGTGGCACATCGAGTAACGAATCGGCCAACACACTCCCTGCGGCTGCACGACGACAGTGGTACCGGACGGATGAATATAATTGATATGAATGAAAAGTTTTGCAACAGTGAGGGTTCATTCCTGTTATTTGTAAAAAGGTTTATTAACATTTTTATAATACTTTTCCTTTGTGCGCATATAAGAAATTATAAAATTAATATAAGACAACCTAGTCATCTTGACAAAATATATCAATGCACATGTGGCTGCCTATATAACTCAGGGTTCTCATATGTGACCGCAAGTAGCAAAAGACAATGCATGAAAATAGTATGTAGCGTGTTGTGGGTGGGAGGCATCTGGAACAACATCACCTGCAGTGGATCATGATGTTGTAGAAACATAATCAAGCTGTGGGAGCTCACATTGTGCTTACGTGCTTAGCGATATACAGATCGGATCATCTGCATACCAGATTGTTGTTTGTCCCGGATAAATGGATAGGCATTTGTGAACAGATTCGTGGAGAGATTGAGGAAGAACGGAGAGAAATCGGCTGACATCCGAGGGAAGAAAAAAATGTTTCAGACGTTACAAACTCTATGTATTAACAAAGCTGCAAATGCTAAAAAAAAGCACGCTAATCGTGGAGTAAGCACTGCAATCCCCCGGACGGAATGGGCTCCTGATAGTGTCTGCGACACACGAGTCACCAACTTATTAGGCCCATACTCGTGACACACTGCCGTACTGGGAGAACCAACGAACTGCGGGCAGCTGAAATATTGTTGCCCTGTATTGGTGAGTACAATACTCGGCTGCTCGCTGTGGCCAGTTTTCAAACGATCTTATGTTAAGTCTCATGTGTGATTTGCATTTTCTTTTCGCTGGGAGTACATCTGAGTTGAGGGAATTATAATTTTCCCAGGATCAAAAGCTTGCTGTGGGGTCCAAAGAAAACACAGGCAGCGACGAGTGTTAGATGATAGGCAATATTTTGGCATATTTTAATTCCATAATTAAATAGATATTTCAGAATGACGGTGAGTGAAACAAGTCATGTGCAAGTGTTCATGTTTAAGCAACAATTAAACATAAACATATTCATGATTATACAACTAATAAACATGAATATAAGATTTAGAATGTACCCCATGGGAGGGTGGGTGACGGAGTCACCCGGTGTCCCGTTATCACTTGGCTCAGCCATGTGACCTTAGTTGATGTAGTCGTACAAGGTCGGTGCAGAAAGATGATCGCAGTGAAGCCGAACGGTCGCCAGGAAGTAGACGAGGTAGTCGTACAGGGAGCGAGCAGTCGCGTCAAGACGCTCCCCAAAAATCTTATCGTCCGCCTACCCCGTGCAGGATCTCAGCAGCAGAACGAGGTTCCGGAGGCTCTTCTCTCGCCAACACCGTGCGCGCGGTGCAAGCGATGGGAATGTAAAAGCAAAGGCAACAGACAGAGAGGGAGAAAGGGAGAGGTCTCCTAAGCAGGAGTACCTGGGTTGTGAATTGGTGAGTTGAGGTGCTCCCGCCCCGCAACTCGTCTCAACACGTCACGCCCACGGCCTTGGCGAGGCGAGGTGAGCGAGCGCGCGCGCATGGCACGCCTTTCTCCTTTATTCAACTTCACAAGAGATGTACCGAAGGTCTACCTCATAAGTCGAATAAAAGACTCCTCAATTACCCGTACGGTATTTCTCACTTTTCCCTAGCATTAAAACAATGAATTTTAATTCTTTAATTATTAAAATAAATGGCTCTAGACTCATTTATTCTAACAACAAGTCAATGCAATAATGCAAGTACCATTTCATGGCATGACTGGCCAAGTGCATCAATGTTACAAAATATATTTTTTGTACTACAGGATACGGTGTGAATATACGCGTTTAAATGGAGAGAGAAAAGCTGAAGCAGTAGTACCTCAAATTGTTAAAGGCTTCATTCATGGCATGACTTCTTATATCATAACTGACGCATAATTGCCTTGCCCTTATATACCATACATACATATGCTCCATTTATAGAGTTGTAGTGATGTCGAGTTCTTCCAGCGAGGTAGCACCTCCAAACCAAATGTACCCCAAATTGGATCAGCGGAATGTATGTATGTAATAACTTAGGTTGAAGAAACAGAGCAATAGCAATATTGACACCCACACTAGTTTACATTGGTGTCCGAAGAATGACACAAACCGTTAGGAGTACGAGGCATCAGGAACCCTGCAGCTTGAAGGGAAGGTATTGATGAATCCTCAAGCAGCTACATAAGCAAAGCTACATGGCATCCGGATCTTGTGCCTGCAGAAGCGCTAGAAGAAGCTGAGGTACACTGAGTGATCGAGCCCCCCTGCCCACGACACGTGTCGGGACAGAGTCTGTTTGCTAAACAATGTCGCTATTCTTCGTGACAACTGCAATCATGGTAGTAGGTTCAGATGAGATACATGGCTACCAGGGGTTTAGCTCCAGATTAAAATTAATGAGATAAGTAAGATTATACAAAATTGGCCAATGCTGTTTCAGAGGTCTCTAGTAGATTGGACACAGGTGAACCTATATTTTAAAAATATTTCTCTAGTATAGGTTAGTTTACTTTGATCTCTTCTAATAAGTTGCATCTGATCATCGTGAAACCATTTTTTACATCTTTGATCTTGGCATTGTTGTATATATGCATCCGATCATCGTGAAACCCTTTTTTTACATATCTTATACTTCTAATAGACGTGGAGATAAATGCATATCAACAAATCAGCATTTGTGGGGGTTCGATTTTTTTTTGTGCGAAAGTGGGTTCGATTATCCATGGAGAATAATGACCAAACTATAAAATACCTCTTGTCCACACACACACAAGTTTCATGCCCACACCACACTTCCTTTAATTTGTCACTTTATTCCCACCATGGTCTGTGGCATGGTAGCACTACTAGGAAAGAGGCTTTCGTCCCAGGTCAAAAATGACATTAGTACCGGTTTTTTTACCCACCGGTACTAATGTGTAATATAACCGGTACTAATGTGAACTAGAAAGAAAGAACTCCCGTCGCGGTCTCGTGAGGGCACATTAGTACCGGGTACAAACTAGCCCCGGTACTAATGTGTTTGCATTAATACCGGGGCTAGTTCCCACCCGGTACTAATGTGGCCCACATTAGTACCGGGTACAAACTAGCCCCGGTATTAATGTGTCCACATTAATACCGGGCCAAAAACTACCCCGGTACTAAAGGATCACGCACTCCAATGCCGTCCGCGTCGCCGCTATCTTTTTATTTTCCCCCTGCCGTCCACGGTCCACCCACTACCGCTCAGATCAGCTGCCTTATCTACTCGATCTCTCTCGTTCTCATCAGTTCTTTTCTATCTCTTCTCCCCAATCTCTAACTTCCTCCTCTCTTCTCTTCTTCCAGGGACCAAATGTGGGCGGCCGGCGGGGAGGCAGGCAGGGGACGCGCGCGGGCGCTCCGGCGAGGGCGCGGCGGTCTGCGGCGCGCGGGCGCGTGGGCCTGCGGCCTGCGGCGCGGCGCCCTGCGGCCTGCAGCGCGGCGGCGCGCGGGCGCGGGGGCCTGCGGCGCGGCGGCCGGCGGGCGCATGCTATGGCGAGCACAGGTGGCGAGCGGGCCGGGGCCTAGTTGATCTGTTGTTCTTCATTTATTTCTTGTGATGATTTCTGTTGCTCTTTGATCTATATTTTTGTGATGAATGTGTCCTTGTGATGATTTTTGTGATGAATGTGTTCTTGTGATGAATGGATGTTGTAACATGTGTATGCGAATGATTCAATTGACGTTGTATGTTCGATCTAGATTTTTGTGATAAATGTGTCCTTGTGATGATTTATTGTTGAATCGATCTATATGTGTGATTGATTGAAGAACAGCAGTAGAAAATAAAGAAAAAGAGAAGAAAAAGAGGAAAAAGGAAAGAAAAAAAGGGGACGACAGACGGGAGACGGACGGGAGGAGGGGGTGACGGACGCAGACGGAACTACGACATTAGTACCGGTTTTCCTACCCGATACTAATGTGACTTAACATTAGTACCGGAGGGACAATACCGGTTTCAAAACCGGTACTAAAGGGGGGTTAGCACCGGTACAAAAGGTTCTTTCCCTAGTAGTGTAGCCTATTTAGTTGTGTGCCATGGGCCTTGGTAAGACCAAATCTGTTAACTTTTTGAACTTTTAGCTGAGGAGAGGCTTAAATTTTGAATTAAATACACAAATGACACAATTAATTAAAGTAGGAAACTAATGTGGGGGACAAAGAAGGTAACAAGTTGCTATTATTCCTCATGAACATAACACAAGCGTGCCCCCATACTAGAAACTAACTTGTCCGGTGGCGAATGAGCTTGTAGTCCAATGGTAGGACGGTCCAGTGGGACGCTACCCACCAGAGTTCAAATCCTGGTGCTCGCACCTTTTCCTGGATTTATTCCGGGATTTCCGGCATTATGCATTAAGTGGTAAGCGATGTTCCCGTCGACGACGAGGCGCCAGTGGTGACTTCGAGAATCTCCAGATCTGCCGGTGCTCAGTCCTTCGGAGGTGCTCATAGGGGTAGGGTTCACGTACGTGTATTCATAGGGGTGAGTGTGTGTGCGTGTTGTGAGCGTCTGCGTTGTACTGTGTAATTTAAAAAAACTAACTTGTCCGGTGCCGCTCTGTGGTTGTCGAGGTTTCACTGGATGCTCCACACGCGTTGCAACCAGATGTATGCTGGAACTCTGGCTCCAAGCCATGCCAATAAGCAGCCTCTCCGTGAACGCCCACTGGCCTAGGCCCCTTCTCGCGTCTTCCTTCCTCAGCTACAGGAGAGAGAGGCGACACAGGCGGAAACTCTTTCTGCCGGCGATTCGCCGGCTCCTCTCCTCTCCGGTGGCCGGTTGGGGGCCGGAGAGTGAAGTGAGGCGGTGAATCGTCGGTCGGTCTTGTATAGGATAGGTAGGTAGGTGCCTAGTCCTTAGGTCTGCTCGTCGTCGATGGCGGCGGAGCTGTGGTGCTGATACGGCTGCTGCTTCCGGCGAGGCGGCGACGGCGCCTTCTCCGGCGAGCTCGTGGCGGCGTGGGCCGCGGCGGGTTGGTCCTCGGCCGCGTCACGGGGGTGCTGCGGTCGTATGCGGCGCTCCTGGGCGTGGCAGTCGGGCCTGCCTGGTGGAGACGCGGCGGGGCGGCGGTGGTGCTGTCTCCGGCGTGCCTCGCTGCGGCGGGTTGGTCCTCGGCCGTGTCGCGGGGGTGCTGCGGTCGCGTGGCGCTCCTGGTGGCGAGGCGGCCAGGCTCGCCTGGTGGTCGAGGTGGCCTGTTCCCGCCTTGCTGGTGGTGGCGTCGGGTGGCAGGTCGCGCTGTCGCCGGCGATGTGCTGCGACTCCGGTAGTAAATAAGTCGTCTCGGCGGCGAGGCTTTTGCTCTTCCAGTCCATCTCCGGTGAGGATTTGCTCCTTGTCGGTTTTTGGACTGTGAAGCTTTGTTGTCCAGGGTGCATCGAAGAGGCGGCGGCGGCGATGTGTCCATTTGGAATAAAGTCTCCAGGGCTTCCGCCGTGTCGACGGCGAACTGCTCTCCATCGCTGTCGATGAGCTCGTGGAGGTGGGGTCCTTCGGGGCCGTTCAGGGGAGCTCGTCTTCCAGTTCTTTGGGTTTCCCTCTCACGCGTGATGCCACAATAGTAGTGTGACGTCCTCGTCGTGCACCAGAGTTTTCTGGTGATCTCTCAAAGGACGCGGTTGGTTCGGTGGTGTGTAGTTGTAGGTCTGCTGCAGTGTGTGGGAGTGCGTGCGTTGTGTATGCGTTTCTTTGTACTGAACAGATTCTACAGCTATGCAATGCAGTTTGAGAGGGTTCAAAAAAAAGCAGCCTCTCCGTGTCTAATCACTACGTATAAATAATACCCGTTGAAAGATCAGGGCTAGCCGATCAGCCAATGAGGATCAAAGCACTTGATCCAGCCAACCTTGATCAAAGCTACTGCTACCCCCGTTCTTAAATATATGATGTTTATGACAAGAAATTTTTGAACTAATTTTCTTGTCCTAAATGTCATATATTTAAGAACAGAGGTAGTACGTGCGTGCGATCGCTGCAGTGGACACAGTTCCAGATGTCCCTAATTCCCAGCACACTTTGCTTCCTCGAGCTGGTTGTCGTTCTGGCCCATATGGCTACTTGCTTATGTATGCGGCATGTATTTGGCCTATTACTTGCTATTTTGCACGAGGAATAGCTGAGACTAATGGTGTATATATATGACGATCGATGTGGTGATGGGAAGAATTGAAGACAATGCAAATAAGATGGTGTGAGGACGACCATGCACGCCGTGTCGCCGTTGAACCTTTTGCGAGGGGTTGGGGGTTAGTACTTTGATACTGAACCAAGAGAGATCTAGTATATCATCCATGCATGTGGTCAGGTTAACGGACAACTAATATAGTTGTGCAGGCACTTGCATTGAACCAATGCAACCACTACTCTGCTGCCACTATTTCTTCGTTCTTAGAGTCCACAGCAACTTGCCTCTTCTTATTTCTTCAGGTCAACACTATAGTCTTCTTCCCATGGTGGCGCATGTATTTCTTCAGTCTAATAATAAGCTTCCCGAACAACTACTATAACTAGGCACAGCTAGCATATCAAAATCAGTACAACACATACTAGAGCATGACAAACACGTTGGGAGTACGAGGCATCAGGGACAATCATCCTTTGCACTCCTGTGCACAAAGAAGAATCAGCAACAAGTGCATGATGCTTGTTGCACTACCACATAATGAAGATTTGGTGAGGGTTCAAGATATTTGTGAGAGTTGCTCACCGTACCTCCAGGAAATATTTTCCTACAACAGGAAAATGAATTTCCATGAGAGTTGTTTACTGACACGAAATATTATCTTGACGGGTTGCTCACCACCTCCAGGAAATAGTTTCGTGCAACAGGGAAATGAATTTTTGTGAGTTTTGTTCACTGTCATTAACTTTTTTCATGGGAGTTGTCCACCACCACGAATTATTTTTATGTACTATTTTCTGATGATGAACCACCATGAATAGAAGTTCGGAAACCTGACAATGATGTAATTTTCATGGGAGTGACCATCACGATTTACCGCCGTGAAAATAATTCTGGTCAGTGCACCCCCCCACAAAAATGTCATTTTCGTGGTGTTTGATTCGTGAAGGTAATTTCATAGCGGCATGCCGCCATGACGAATCATTTTTATGGTGTTTGTTGCATTTTTGTGAGGGTTTTTAACCCTCACGAAATCTCCATTCTGTGCTAGAATTGGCGACCATCCCCATGGTCTTCCTCATTAACCTAGTCGTGTGGACACACATTCCTGGCGCAAGAACAATGATGACTTGATCATTAGGTGGATATTCTCCCTCTAATGACATATAGTGTCGTCTTCGATCTCAACATTAGAAGGCATCATAAAATATTTTCCTATAAACCAATTGACTTGATCATAAGGTGGGTATTTAAAGTACTGATCCAAAAGATTGATAACTTTTTAGGTAGCTCTACATTGCTAGAAATGGATTTTTCCTTGATGGTGAAGAATTACCTGGTGGGACAATAGTCGATGGACAATCATTTTAATATCAGTGGACAAGTTATTAGTAATTTCCATGCATACCGACATATCAGCATTTGTGGGGTTAATTATATTATCGAAAAAATTAGACTCGACAGGATAAAGAGCTCCATAGTTTTTCATTAAGAAAAGTAACCTTCTTCAGGTCTGGAAAGAGCAATGCATGCAGCGGAGCACAACAAACTTGCTCTTGTGCGTATACCCAGAAGAGCCATGCTCACACACCACAGGACTTTAATTTATCGCTTTACTAACACCATGGGCTGTGGCATGATAGCAGTTGTGCCACAGACCTTGGTGTGACAAAGACTGTTAAATTTTAGAATTTAAGTTTTTTTGGGACAATATTTTAGAATTTAAGTTGAGGAGAGGCTACTACTGACATTTTTAATTAATTAAATACGTTAAATAACACAAATTTTTTTATTCCAGCTTCTGCTCGCAACATCATCACTTTCTTCGTCATCCAATATATATAGCAGGTATCCCGAGACTGTTGACGCTGTGCATTAAGTCGGTAGAAAAAAGAGAATGTAATAGTAGTTGCAAACAAAGCGTTACGAATAGGATGCATATGGAACTTCCCCTGCAGCTGTGAAGGTATGTAGCTCTTGAGGAATCATAAAGCAGCCGGAGAATCACAGCTACATCACATACTGATCCGCCGGCAGCTACTGTAGAAGAATCATGTATAAAGCAGCAAAGTACAGCCATTTATCCTTGAGGACTTTTACGACGCACAATACGACATGTACTACCGATTGAAAAGGGACTCGTATGTAATAGAAAATGACCTATATGTAAAGATCTGACGGTTGAGATTAATTCTATACTACCGATTTTTTAGCTGTAGTACGGTAGTATTCATAAGTCATATGGGAGTATAAGGGTACTATTGGAAATGTAAAATGATATTGTTGTAATATATGAAATAAAATTTATTCATAGGTCATATGCTTTCGTGCTTGTGAAGTTTTCATTATTGTGTCGTCATATGTGAGCACCACGGTTTGCAATGTGTGAATTAATTCTGCATTGCCTCCACTCTTTGAAGATCATGAGAAAACTACCTTCACATTTAGGACATGATGAATTTACCCGTGCATGAAGTGCTTTAAACTGCCTCAATTTTGTACTCGTACATAATTTATCATGCGTGCATTTGTTAACAGAGAAGAGAATATATTCAGATGTCCCTTAAACCAACATCTGTATCCCCGCTTGTTAAATCATGACGTACAGCCTCTTCTCGTCATATATCATCGAGCAGATGTTGAATGCGCGCGGCCACCTGCAGGGTATTAGATTATCCATTCAGGTAAGTAACTAAGATGATATATCGATCGATCGAGGGTTTGTAGCTGTGTACACAATACTAGTTTCTAAGAGGGACATGCACAGGCTCTGAACACAGCTGCACTGTCCCACCCGATGAATTGCTACGGAGGGTTTCCCTGGTCGAGGCACTCAGGCTTCAACTCCTCTTGTTAAGCAGTAAGCATCGTCCCCTTGTTTGAATGCCTCGTAAAAGAAATACCACGGGGTCGATGAGAGGCCAAATTCTAGCTGCTCCTGAAAGCCCACATGGAGCTCGTGATGTAGCCAAGATCTGAATGCCTCACAATCTGCTACATGTGGTTGCATTTGTGCATCGGACGCAGTTCCAGATGCCTCCAATTCCCAGCATATTTGCCCGAGCTGTTTCTCGAGCTGGCCGTTCTCGATCTCATCTGTCACATATATCCACCTAGCTAGCTACTACTTGTTTATGTTTTGGCCTACTATACTTGCTAGTTTGAACGAGGATTGCTGAAACTGACAGCACATATATAGGATATGAGAGGTCATGGGAATGAAGAAGATAAAGAAGATGATGAGATGAGGACGACCCACGTACGTCCGTTTCAATGCGATGGGTTGTTGGGGTTAGTACTTTGATACTGAATGAGTTAATTTGACGGTGAGTTCACAAGTACACAGCTGCAAGCTAGAGGTATCGATCATGAGCCGATGTCCAGAAGATGATATGGAAAGAGTGGCTGATATATACTATTGATATAACACTACTTGAATGGAGGAGGGCACAAACATTCACATGCACCATCAGCAGCCAGCTACCTCCTGCTTTCTTTTTGGAACGACCAATTCAGGTACAAGTCGCAAAACCAACACAGCACACATAATGCTAAGAGCGCGTACGTACTGGGAATGTGAAGCATCTGGAACATGATCTCGTCCAACACCGCTGGATCCCATAGGAGCGCCGAGACGTACAAGCTGAACTGCTTTTTTTCATCTTGTCTTAGTTTCTCAGCCACGCTTCGACACCGTACCGTGGAGTCAACAGTGAGAACCGTGACCACAACTCTCACATCAAAACAGAGGAATTTGAGCGATTGAGAGCTTTTGCTCAGACTTGAAAATTCACTTGTGAAATTTGATTTCCATTTCATTATTGGTGGTGAAATTTCAATACTTTGAAGTAGTTGCGAGGGTGCAAAAATATGACAGATTCGTGATTCCCTCATGTTATAATGTACGTAGTGCAAAAATAACGATTGCATAGCATAATTCACAACTAGCTAGTAGTGAATGGTCGATGGAACGCATTTCCTGGATATGGGCAAGTGCAGAAGCATTACATCCAATTGTTAAAGGCTTCATGAATGACACTAGCTGCTTCTTATATTACAAGAGATACATTGCCTTGCCCATACATATATATGTACCATGTGCCTCATCACTAGTGTTCTTCCTGCAACCTTCTTGCATTTTGTAAGTGTCTATCCTTCTGTCGGGTGTGTGAATAAGCTATCTTCTTTCAGTAAAGACCAATGCTTGGTAAAGCGAGCTAGGCAAAGGCCGTCAAAGAATCCAATATTGGAGCGAGAGAGATATGCAGTCAGGACACAATGTGCGATTAGGAGGCATCTGGAATACCATTATTTGTAGCAACTAAATTACTTGTAGGAAAATCACTTCAGGATCATGGTGGAACCCAACCGTCATGCGCGCCACTGAGAAAAGCAGCGGAACCCCTCGCGGGACGCATGGAGTGGTGGCTGGGAAGGACGTTGGGGGAATTGAAGCTAGCATGACGTGCTTGATTCTTCAACCATGCATAACCCAGCCACAGATGCACACGCTCAAACGAATACCAATATGAGAGAGTCGATCTGCAGCCATGGCTACTACCACCTCACGTTCCTACTGTTAGCCTGCTGTTGGTGGCACCTTCGTCGTCGCCGCCGTCCATGTCAGGGTCGGGCAACTACTATGATATGTGATGCTGGAGTAGCCTAGGTTTCACGAATGAACATATTGCACAGTCGTTTGTGTCAATGATGAGTTGCAACGGTACGGTTGGAGGTGTGTATCGCCGCACAACCACCGTGGTGTGGCGGGATTTTGGCTATGGGCTAAGAAATTAAAGAATGAGCTAATCTTTTTGAGTTTCAACTTTAGATCTTAGCACACCACTAAGAACCTGGATCTTTCACAGGGAAACTTTGGCAAGCTTAGGACTTTAGCTCCAGATTCAATAACAAGAAGACTGTATGAACATGGCAAAAACCATACCCTGGTTTGTTCTCGGTAACGAAAAAGTTCAGATCAATGGTACATTAACCGTCAAACACCAAATAAAATGTACATTAACCCACACTTCAACTTAGCACATATACATGCATATCAACAAATTAAATATAGCTCTACACCGACAATAAAAAAACGATATCTCTACCATTCCATGACGTGGGTATATGGCCATTGAAGTGCAGATCCCTTTTGTACACAGTATATGGCAGATCATGCATTTATGGCTCAATGAGGGGAGAACTCTATATATTTTACTAAGTTCGTTCCTAGCCTCATGTGTGAATATATAGCTACCTAGCTAATCTTGTTGTGTGTGTGTGTGTCAGTAGAAAGATAGCCGAACTGAGAGATGAACAAAGAGCGTGCTCGGTACAATATGTTGTGAGTAGGAGGCATCCGGAATAATGTTACCTATAATTGTAGAGGTCCCGGTACATATTGATCAAGCTTTGCTAGTGGAATCCGCGGAGCTGGAGGAAACTTATAAGCGGTGTTGCAGGTGCGAGAGCTAGTCTGTAGCCGGCACCGGCCGGTCTCTTGAAACTACCTACACCAATGGATCAGACACCGTGATTGGGATAACCAGCCTTGACTTACACTTCAACCCACACTTCAAATTTGGAGTTTTGGACCAGAACATCTTTGGGTGAATACTCAGCGAGGTCTGCTTACAAGATGCAATTTGAGGGAGGCGTCTTCTCATCCTTCCCTAAGACGGTTTGGAAGGTCTGGGCACCCTCTCGGTGCAATTTTTTTCTCGGCTTTCTGCTCCAAAATAGAGTGTGGACAGCGGATAGGGTGCTGCTCAGGGAATGGCCAAATTCTTATTTTTTTCAGATGTGCCCTCGCAATCTGGAGACAGCACAACACCTATTCATTCACTGCTCGGTTACTAATTCAATCTGGGCAGCGATCAACAGCTGGTGTCGTAGGCAATCATTAAGCCCAATTGCTAGTTGGAACAAAGACTCTAATATGATGACCTGGTTTGAGGAGTTGGCTGGAAGTGCTGCAGATGTGCCTATGAAAGGCACCAGATCATTGGCAATACTAGTTGTGTGCACGATCTAATGCGAGAGAAACAACAGAATTTTCAATGATCAACACAAGACCATCGTCAGAATCACTCAGAAGATCAAGGATGCAACTCGTCTTTGGTGTGTGGCGGGTGCCAAACACTTAGCTTTGATAGTTGTTTACCAAGACGCGAGTAATCACTTTCTTCTTTTCTATTTGTTGCGGGGCCATTCCGATGCCCTGGCTTATCCTTGTGATGGGTTTAAAACTTGGCGCCTCTGGTGCCTGTAATTGCTATTCTTCTTAGTAATTAACGCCAGAATCTTTCCGGGTCTTTTGGAAAAAACTCAGCATATATACATGCATATCAACAAATTAAATATAACTCTACATCGATAAAAAAATGACATCTCTACCATTCCATGGCGTGGATATGGCCAGCCATTGAATTGAAGTAGTGCAGATCTCTATTGTACAGAAGCTATGGCAGATCATGCATCGATGAGAGGAGAGTTCAATAGCAGTGCGCCACTTGACAACCTCCCACTGTACTTACTGTTAAAGGAATAAAGGATTGATGAAGATCCTACATCCATATACACTTACTATATGTCCATATACACTTACTATATATACAAATGTCCCGCTTCTTCATTCTTATTCATTCCTTGCCCTGTTGCCCACCATATTCCTACCCTCATGTGTGAATATATAGCTAGCTAGCTAATTGTGTTGTGTGTGTGTCAGTAGAACGAGATAGCCGCACTGAGAGATGAACGAAGAGCGTGCACAGAAGAATATGTTGTGAGTAGGAGGCATCCGGAACAACGTTACCTGTAGTTGCAAATGCTGCAGTACGAATTGATTGATCAGCTTTGCTAGTGGAAGCAGCAGAGTTGGAGGAAGCTTATATGTGGTGTTGCAGGTATGGCAGCTGGTCCATAGCTGAACCGGCACCGACCGGGCTTTTGAAACTATACCCACACCAATGGATCAGACACCGTGATGGGGATAACCAGCCCGGACCCCTGACTCCAATGCTCGGTGATTCTTCACAGTGAGGCATTACTGCTGAAGCGTTAGGCAAATTCTCTGTGCATGCATGTAGCCACGATCCATCCTATGCTGTATTGTTGTAACTGCAAAAGAAAAAAAGATTTGTATATCAATTTAAATACAGGGCGTCCTATGCTGTATTGCTGTAATCATCAATCTAAATTAAGTGCATGAATTGAAAGATATATTGAGTTTCACTGCTCATCATGGCCATTAAATTGAGTGCATATGAATTCTGCAATTATTTTGGAGTAATTTGTACTATATGGTGTGTTAATGCCTTGACGATGGACAGGAGAGCAAAGTGCAGAAGCAATGCACCACCTACCGTTCTCCTAAGTTTTGCTGAAAGGCTTGAAGCATCATCTGTAGGTACATGTTTCTTCCTGTGACCTCTGCCTATCTTGTAATAAGCATGTATATCCTTATGTGGAGAATGCATGCATGGCAGACACGGTTGGCAATGTTTAGATTCCTTCTTGGAATTTTTTGAGAAAATGAATCTTGTATGCATAGACTACTAAATAAAGTTTATTTGCAAAATCTTTTCCTAGATGAGTGCAGCTTTAATTTGCGTGATGAATCTAATGAGCATAATTAATTCATGATTTGCTACAGCAATGCTAAAGTAATCATTCTCTAACCATGTGGTCAAAGACCTCATTAGATTCGTCTCACGAATTAGCGCAGGGTTGTAGAGATAGTTTTGTAAACTGGCTTTATTTAATACCCTATAATTAGCGGTCAAAGGAGGCTGAAAATTTTAATTTTTCAACCCCATCTAAACACTGGCAAAATAAAAAATTGTATTGGAGATGGAAACAGTGTGGTTGCATTGTGAGTAGATAGGTGGCATCTGGAACAGCATCACCTCTACGGATCTCAAAATTGCTGTAGAAAAATAATCAATCTGTTGGAGCTTTGATAGGCGTTACCCAGCCAAGATATGATGTAGTCGTGTAGTAGTTGGTGAATTACCCATTATAGTAGTTATGATGATTACTGTTGTTGAACAAAGGAAAAAATCTCATTAGGTGGTTGATTGGATCAATTAAAACAGATTGTTTACAGGGCTGGGAAGGGAAATATATAGTCTATCTTTTGTGCAGAATACATGCATGTTGATCATATTTTGGGTGAATAGAAAACAAACTGCAGAAACAATAAACGCACCACCAACCAATCAACCTCGATCTCCTACTGTTTAAAGATTAAAAGCAGAATATCTGCTTCTTGCAGCAGATACATTGCCATTTTCTGTTTGCACCATATGTCTTATTCGTAACCTTCTTCCTCCTATCTTATAAGTCCATGTCCTTATGCACGTGAACAACTAGCTAGCAGCTCAAAACCAATGAAAACATAGTAAGGCGGTGGGCAAAGAAATATTTTGGTAGACAAACTAACAGTTGATTGATGGAAGTATGGCATATATATAATTTTTGGATTAGGAGGCATCTGAAACAGCATCACTTGCGGTTCAGAGAATACATGCAGGAATGACACCAAGATGGCAGAGCCTCGCATGCATCTTTCGAGCAGATTAGCACAACAACCTCTCTTGGAACTTGGAGGTGTCTCTAATGAGATGAACATCCGCAATGCTATGAGGAAGCTGCGGGCGATCCAACAGGCGGAGGAGAGGGACTGAGGCGATCCTGAGGCTTGCGCCACCGGAGACCTCCAGCGCACTGCCGGCGGCGGTCCTCTCGCCGTCGGCACGTGCCCCTCCCTTTCACCGGTACCGCCGGCGTTTCGTCAACACAAGCTCGTCTCGGTCCCTGTTCATGAGGCATGCCGGTCTCCATTGCGCCAGCGATCAGGAGAAAGCTTCGCTCAATTACAGCAAGGGATCACAAGCAACTGCCTGAACTTCGGTGGATGCCGTTGGTCAGTGAAGAGATGATCGAATCCTCGCTGGATTGTCAACACCCGCACGGCCGGTTCTGGCATTTGGACTCAGAGTCGGAATGCGAAGACCTTGGGGATGCGGAGGCGCCCGATCTGGTGGCGTTGTTGCCGCGGCTGCCGGGGAAGACTCCGGTGACAGAACCTGGGAAGACGGCGGGGTCGTCCTCGTCGTCGTCTGAAGCACCGCCAGTAGACTTTAAGGGGTCGCCTTCCCCTACACGAGTTAGAGCACCTTTGAAGGGCACCTGGAAGGGGCCGCTGCCACCGCGGCGCATCACGCCGTCGGCGACCGTCGGTGACTACATCCGGCCGGCCTTGTCAAAGTTGGGTTCGCTGCAGCGCCGTGATCCTAATTCTACGGGGTTTCAAAATTCGAATCACACCCGATTGGATCCTGGACCGGTTGAGTCGAACCGGGTCCCGACTCCTGCTACTCCCGTTGAGACGGACAGAACCGGGACTCGTCAAGCCAGCACGCGAGCCGGTTATCCAAAGCGGCGCCTCGTCAACCCTAACCTCTTCGTCGCCGCGCCGTTGTTTTTCCGCGACGCTTTGATGGCGGGTGGCGCGCAGGGCAGATTTCGGGGCCGCCACGGTCCTGGCCGCGGGGCGCTGCCGGACCACCGCCGTGGTCGTGGCGCGGCCGCCGGGCATCCTGATGTCGACGCTGGTAGAGGTGCTGGTCGAGGCAGGGGGGTTGCTGCCCTAGTTGGTGGTCGCGGAGGCTCGTCCTCGGCCACGGGCGCCGCCGGTGGTGGCCGCAGGGATCTTCCTCCTGTGGGTGCTGCTGGTGCTGCTGCTAGCCGCGGTGCTCATGCGGCTGAACCAGGTCGGGGAAGTGTTGTTGAAGCGCCAGGAGCAGGAGATGGTCAGCGGCACCAAGGAGGAGGCCGTGGCCGCCCTGCTCATCCAGTAATCGATGCCGATCCATCGGGGGTCGTAGTTGATGATGATCAAGGAAAGCAGAAGAGGAAGCGGAAGGACAAGGAAAAGTTGGAATGTTCCATCTGTACTGAAGATCACTATACAAATCAGTGTCCACTTCTCTGAGGACCGAAACCAGCTGTAGCATTCTGTGGTGCGGCAGAGGATGGAATGGGTTTTTTCCAAATCCAGGCAGCAAGGAGTAACCAAATTGTTAACCCTACTGAAGCATCTTTTGCAGCCCTCATCACTGTGGAAACGGGAGAAGCTACTGCTCAGTTAATTCGTTCAGAGCTGGCGAGGATTATTCCTTTTCGCTGGAACTGGGAGGTACAGGAACTTGGGACCAACTCTTTTATGGTCCCATTCCCGAGCAAAGAAGAGCTGGAGCGGATGATTGCGATCCACACAATCACTACCAGGAATAAAGAGGCCACAATTATTTTTGATAAATTTATTGATGATGTCCAGCCCATTAAAGTGTTGGAGCAAGTGTGGGTGACTGTCACTAAGGTACCTCGGACCCTTCGGTCTTTTCTTCCTTTGTGGGCAGTTGGGTCCATCATTGGGGCTACTCAAAAGGTTGATATGGTACACCTGCGAGCTACTGGCCAGGTCAGAATCCTTGTGGCAGTTTTTGAAGTCAAAAAAATTCCTAAGTTCGCTGATGTTTGTGTGGGCAGCAATGTCTATCGCCTCTATTTTCAACCTGATGAAGTAGCTCAGCTTGACGGCTTCAATCCAGAGGAGGATGATTTGTTGGGGGATGAGAGTGGTAACGGTAAAGAGAAAGGTTTTGAGGGCCCTGACCATGAAATGGGAGAGGCGGATCAGGAGAAGGATAATTCCTTTGCGGGTACTTCACAGCCTCCCCCTCAGAATTTAAATCAGAAGCATGCTTCACTTTTATTGGAGGCGTTGGATTTGGCCTGTGACAAACTGTTTAATGAGATCAGTTGCAAAGTCATGTTGGAGCCAGATGACGGGATTTCGAGGAAGATTTTTACCCCTCTGACAGAAGAAGAGTTGGCATCGTATAATGCTCTTGTGGATTCTCCTGAAAAAATCCATCATTCTTCTGTGTTTTTCCCGCCGTCGCCAGAGTCTCCGGCTGGTGTTGTTTCAGCTATTGATATTTCTATACAGCTTAGTGCGGACGACATCGCCAGGAGCCAGCCAGGTGGAGGGGGCTCTACTTCGCCCACTGCCCCCTCACCCCCTCCGCCTCTACTGGCCACCGCCACGCCTGCCGCTGTGGGCTCTCCTTCGGCCGGGGGTTCTACATCACCTACACCCTCGGCTGATGGGGCTACCATAGCCGCCCAGCAGGTGGATCGTGAGGGGAGTCCTTCACTCCCCACCCTGGAGGACGCCACCGCCTCGGCCGCTGTGAACATCCCTCCGGCCGGGGGGTCTACATCGCCTTTACCCTTGGCCGGGGACTCCACAGCCACCCTACAGGTGCCGCGGACAGTGGCAGAGGGTATCCCCCCGCCGCTGACCGTCAGCTCTACGCCGGAGATCGTGGGGGATGCCTTGTTGACCACACCTGCGCTGGTGGTGACCGTGGGGGCGGCTGTACAGCCACTCAGCACCACGGTGAGGGAGCCATCACCCTTTCTAGCAGGCGATCCTGTCCTGCTATCCCCCTCGGTGGTGGATGATCAGTCTGCTGGCGACTCTGCGGGAGAGGAGATCCCTGTTCCTACTACTACTTCGTTTGCTGAGGCGGCAGTTGTATCTACAAAACATCTGCGCCGAAGCAAACGAGCAGCTGCGGGAGCGGACATGCACACCCTACACAAGGTGGAGTTAATGGCGGCGAAAAAGAACCTGGAATCTAAAGGTATCTCTTTTTCTAGCTTTTCAGATTCTCAAGTTATGTCAAACCTTGGTAGGATAGGCATCAACCTAGGATCCTCAGATGTTACTGTTATTAAGAACTTAGAGGTTGATAGGCTGGTGCTTAGTGCAAAACAAAAGAATTTAAACTCTAAAGCCAGAACGGTGGTTTCTGATGATGAGCGGGAGGAAAGACTTGAAGCCGTTCTCGACCACGTTTGTGGAGATCTAAATGAGAATGTGCTGGATACGGAGAATGATCACATTATAGATCTCTCTCCTATCCGTCGCAAGAAAAAATCTAATAATGCCAAAAATCTGAAGAAAGGCAAACTCCCCACAAAACCAAAAACCCCTTCAAAGATATTTCTAAAATGAAAGGGGTATTCTGGAATAGCAGAGGTCTAGGAGACTTGGCTAAACATAGGTTCTTGGCGGAACTAGTGAAGGAGGAGCAAATAAATTTTATAGCTATCTCTGAAACTGGTCGGGATTCTTTTGCAGATCATGTTCTCAAAAATCTTTGTGCAGGACATGATTTCTTGTGGCATACTATGGCGCCACATGGTAGGTCTGGCGGCCTCCTTCTGGGGGTTGACCTCAGCATTTTTGACATTGGAGCTATTGATGAGGGGGATTTCTATGTGAAATTTACCCTCAGATATAAAACAAATGGCTTCAAATTTGTGCTTTATTCAGTCTATGGACCAGCACAATCACAAAACAAAAATGCTTTCCTCTCAGAGCTGGCTAACACCTGCTCTAAGGAATCTCTCCCTTATATCATAGGGGGGGATTTTAATATTATGAGAAGACCGGAGGATAAAAGTTCAGGGGTTTTCGAGCCCAAATGGCCTAATCTTTTTAATGCTGTCATTGAATCGCTTGACCTTAGAGAGATTGTTATGACAGGCCGACAATATACTTGGGCAGGGCCGGGGGACAACCCCACTTTTGAGAAACTAGATAGAGTACTAGTCAGTACGGAATGGGAAATTCAATTCCCTTTGACTTCGGTTGAACCCAGGGATAGGAATATCTCCGACCACACTCCTCTAGTTGTTAACACTGGAGCTTCCACCCACCAAACCGGAGACCGACCTTTCAAGTTTGAGAGGGGCTGGCTCCTACGGGACGGTTTTTATGATATGGTTGCAAACATTTGGCAATCTGAAACAGCGGGTTCCACTCCCCTTGAGCGCTGGCAAGCTAAAATCCGTAGGCTAAGACAGCACCTAAGGGGTTGGGCCAAACACACAGCAGGGTCCTACAGAAAGGAGAAAAAGATGTTATTATCTCTTCTAGATAATCTGGATAAGAAGGCTGAAAATAGCCATTTATCGGATCAAGAGATTAAACTCATGCATTATCTAAAGGAAAGGCTTGTTTCTCTGCTTAGGGAGGAGGAATTAAAATGGTACGAGAGAGCTAAAGTTAAAACCTTGTTGGAAGGTGATGCTAACACTAGGTTCTTTCACCTAGTTGCTAATGGCAAACATCGTAAACAACATATCTTTAAACTTGAGAACGATCAAGGCGTTATTGTTGGAGATGATTGCCTGAAAACCCATATTACTAATTATTATAAAAACCTTTTTGGGACGCCTGAGGTTTCTGGTACCTCCTTAATGGAAGATCAAATCCTTGATATTCCGCAGGTAACACAAGAGGAAAATGATATCCTCATAGGCCCTTTCACCGAATCTGAGGTGAGAGCTGCAGTCTTCCAAATGGAGCATAATAAAGCTCCAGGACCGGATGGATTTCCGGCTGAATTCTACCAAGTCTTTTGGGGGATTATTAAGGATGATCTACTACGCCTCTTTTCTGATCTTCATAGGGAGGCGCTAGATCTATACAGTCTAAATTTTGGAATTATTACTTTAATTCCTAAGGTTCAAAATGCAACAAAAATTCAGCAATATAGACCAATTTGTGTCCTTAATGTAAGCTTCAAAATCTTCACAAAGGTGGGGACAAACAGACTTAACATTGTAGCCAAGAAGGTGGTGAGCCCGACGCAGACTGCCTTTATGCCTGGTAGGAATATCATGGAGGGAGTAGTTATATTACACGAAACTATCCATGAGCTTCATACTAAGAAAAGGGATGGAATCATTTTCAAAATTGATTTTGAAAAGGCTTACGACAAAGTTAAATGGTCCTTCCTGCAACAAACCTTGCGTATGAAAGGGTTCTCCCCTAAGTGGTGTCGATGGGTTGAGAGTATGGTTACTGGTGAAAGTGTTGGGATTAAAATAAATGATGAAGTAGGTCCTTACTTCCAAACCAAACGTGGACTCAGGCAGGGTGATCCAATGTCACCAATCTTATTCAACATCGTTGCCGATATGCTAGCTCTTATTATTAATAGAGCAAAGGCCGATGGACAAATAAGAGGAGTCCTCCCTCATCTCATTGATGATGGTCTGTCAATTCTACAATATGCAGATGACACCATTATCTTTTTAGACCATGACCCTGAGCAAGCAAAGAATCTAAAACTTTTGCTGTGTGCTTTTGAACAGCTATCTGGGCTTAAGATTAACTTCCATAATAGTGAACTCTTTTGCTATGGCACAGCTAAAGAAATGGAGGAATTCTATACTTCTCTCTTTGGCTGTAATGCAGGAGAATACCCTTTCAGATATTTAGGGATTCCAATGCACCATAGACAACTTTTGAATTCTGAGTGGAGACATGTTGAAGAGTGCTTTGAGCAGAAACTGTCCTGCTGGAAGGCAAAGTACCTATCTTACGGGGGAAAACTTGTCCTTCTCAATTCTGTCTTAAGCAGCTTACCCATGTTTATGATGTCCTTTTTTGAACTGCCTAAAGGGCTTCTCAAAAACCTAGATCATTTTAGATCAAGGTTTTTCTGGCAAGGATCCTCAGAGAAGCATAGGTACCGATTAGCCAAATGGAACATATTATGTCGTCCAAAGGACGAAGGGGGTCTAGGTATCCTTGATTTGCAACTACAAAATAAATGCCTCCTTGCCAAGTGGTTAGTAAATTTACTAAACACAAATGGGATTTGGCAGTCGTTGCTACGGAATAAATACCTAAAATCAAAATCTTTGTCTCAGGTGACAGCAAAACCTAATGACTCTCATTTTTGGAGAGGCCTCATGCATATTAAGGATGAGGTGCTATCTAAAGGTACCTTCGAAGTCAAAGATGGGACCAATACAAGGTTCTGGGAGGATACTTGGGTGGGGGATAAGCCGCTAAGAGTTAAATATCCAAATTTATATAATATAGTGAGGGATCCTCACGCAACTGTATCCAAAGTTTTGGCCACAAACCCTCTCAATATCTCTTTCAGAAGGGCTTTGGTGGACAACAAACTTAGAGAGTGGCTTAATTTAGTAGCTAGGATCTCACATGTCCAACTGGTGGAAGGTTCGGATTTTTTTAAATGGAGCCTAACCAAATCCGGGTTATATACGGTCCGGTCGCTGTATCGCCATCTCATTGATACACATCCACCTTTTCGTCATGGGAGGATCTGGAAGATGAGAATTCCTCTGAAAATTAAAATCTTTCTTTGGTTCCTACAAAGGGGGTTGTTCTAACCAAAGACAACTTGGCTAGGAAAAATTGGAAAGGGAGTCAGCAATGTATTAGTTGCAATAGGAATGAGAATATCCAACACCTATTCCTTGACTGCCCCTTTGCTAAAATGATTTGGAGATTCATCTTTTTTGCTACTAATCTGAACCAACCTAGATCTATTAGCCATATGTTTGGTTCATGGCTGAACAACCAACATAAAAGGATAAAAGGTTTAATCTGGGTTGGAACAGCTGCGTTGTGCTGGGCTATCTGGCGTTGCCGGAATGATGTAATTTTTAAGAAATTGAAAACTAACTCTATTATGCAGGTTATTTTCAGGGGAGCATACTGGCTACGATCTTGGGCCCAGTTACAGCGTGAAGAGCAAGCCAAGGACACCCTCACTCTGTTGAGCAAGAAATTAGAGATTATTGCTTTAGAGATCTCAAATAGGGGGTGGAAGCACGTTTCACGTTTGCTTTAGTCTTTTTATCTCTTAAAGACTTTGTTTCGGTTTAAACTATCCAAGAATACTTTGTAATAATTGGCTGTGTACATCTCTGATGTAGAGGCCGGATTTTGTTATCCTTTATCTAAAAAAAAAGACAGTAAAAACCCGCCTGTTGGTACTTTTTTTATATAAAATCATATTTCCATTAGCAGTTATCAGAAATTGCTATTTATTCAAATTATTTTTGGTCTTCTGGATTGCTTATGAAATTTTCATTTGTATGTTGTTTTATAGGTTTTGCAATGTGAATAGAGGCTGCACTGCCTACAAGTAACTCCAATCAGTGAAATTATTTTTGGCTAATACGATGGAATAGAGTATGTCAATGCCGTTTGTTCAGGCTCTAAACCCCACCCAAAAGACTCTTTTTGTTCTTACGGACCGGGTTATGTAAGAAAAATTTGGACATTTTAGGTTAACTATTTAACAGGCAAGCATAGCACCTTTTACCTTTACATGCATATCACCTCTATATTTACTCATTTCCTTTCGATATGATTAATCATGAGGTAATTTAGATGCCACATTAGGGAGAGTGGATGGATCATGGTTGAGATAACGAGTGTGTGTGTGGGGGAGGGGGGGCATCAATGTGCTCATGTACATGTGTTCCTCCTACCCATGTACCTAGCCATTAACCTCCTCTGGACCTATATACGAGTCTATGACACATGATATTTTCTTGTTAATAAAATATAACATGGGAGAATCAAACTACAATACAATGAAGTATGATGCAACATGCGACATTTGCTAGGAATAGGAGGCATCTAGGATTACACCACTACCAGTTTCATCTTTGCCAGAGCCATATAATGATCAGTCAAAGAAAGCTAGCAGAAATCTGTTGCATGTCCCTCGTTCGGTGCTGCTACTTAGAAGAATTGTAAGATTGTGGAGAAGGATAATGATGCGAGAAAGGCCCACAACATGGCGCAAATGATGTGGAGCAATTGCTAGGAAAGAGTGTCATTGTGGCCGACGGTGCACCTGTGATTGTCTGTAAGGGATTCATTTTAACTTTAGGGAAATAGTTCTCATTAATAAGCGACCATTATTAGCCATTATTGAAGAAAATTAATCATAAAAAAGAAAATACCATCACCACACTTAAGGAAAGTTCTTGGCAATAATCTGTTGCATGTTATGGTTGTGCATGCACAACGATTATTACTATGTAAAATTATTCACACCTTTTTTCACTGTACCTATTATGTTCAGCCTAAACCCCACCAAGCTTCCTTTAAACTATGGAAGGATGAGTATATAAACTAGGTGATACCCTGCGCGTTGCTGCGGGAATTCGTTAAACAAAATTTTAAAGTGAAATGTGAAAGTATAAACACCAAAGTGATTGTATGGCAAAATTCTTTTGTAAACAACATTGTACATCGAAGCATGTTCATTTTATTGAGAAAGAAGCATTCTTCAATGATTGATCCTACATGTATTTCTACTGCTGTAATTTTGTGACGTGCAACTCACAAAAATATGTTCACAGAAAATCAGTTGAAGACATAAATAGATGTTCTAGTGGATGGTAACATGACATATAATGGATGGTGATATGACGCATAGTGGATGATGATGTGGAATACGTGCATGTTGAGAGAAATTCAACCATGACTTGTAGTGCGTTCCATCTATATAGTTGTATATGATTAAAGGAATATGTCCATTGTATGTCTTCTATTAAGACACTCGCACTTGCACACCCCAAACCAACACCACGTACTTGTCATGTTATTTGGGATATGAATACCCTTCTACTAAGATTCAACGTTGCATACCCCAAATTAGCAACACCACTAGATCTCTTAAGATGATTTATTCTCTTGAAGTGTTATGTTGGTACATGAACACCGTGCTTGCTGTACCAATGATTTTTGTTACGCCACTGAACCCCAAACTGCGACTATTATGTAATGAGGATATTATACTTTTTTTAATTCTGTGAGAAAATGTTGTGAGCAAGATGTGAGACCTGCTAGGTACATTGAAAAAGGACAAATGCACACCGTGGACCCATATCTCTACACAATTACTTTATGGATAAGTATTTTTACTATATATCTCGAACAATCCACTTTGTTTATTGAATCCATGAACAAAATTTTAGCTTAATTTACAATCCCCATCATGTGACTATAATTGTAGATAACTATAGTTAAGCTATAACTATAATTATTAGACATGGACAGTCTTCTCCTCTCGATCTCTATCTAGACTATTTACAAAACTAATTACACACCGTCCTTAGGGAACGAAACCCGACGGGAATACTCATTCTCCTAGGGAGAAGTGCTACAACGGTGTATCTGTGCGTTTGCGGATTCGTTCGCACTCGTCAGTGTACCCGGGAGTTTCTTACACACTCACGCTAGTGCGCCAGTGGTGGTGACGTTAAGAAACGCCAACAATTACTGAAATCGCATTCCATATGGAATGTAGCCCCCGAGCCTTAGGTCTAATCCAGGATTAAAGCTGAGGGTCAATCTTCTACTCTTTGATCTTGCTCCGAAAAATCCGCAGAAAATCCGAAGAAATAATATAGGAATGCGATTTGCAAAAATCGCATCCTATATGGATGTAGCCCCCGAGCCTTAGTTTGAATTGACAATTGAAGCTGAGGGTCAATCAGTAGTCTTCGTCAAATAATTCCATAAAAATCCTGAGAAAAACTGAAGGATACGTGGCACGGAGCCCCCGAGCCTTGAGTCGAGTACTTTCTCGAATTGAAGGACCCAATCTGACTGTTTGAATAGTGGCCTGAATTCAGTGAACTGTAGCTGAGTGAAATCCAATTCCATCGAGTAGTCGAGCCCCCGAGATGGAGCCAAGCAGGTCTTGGATTTTAGTCCTCTGCCTTAGCCAAAATTTTGCCTGTGTGAAACCAATCTGTTGAATACGAAGGGTCACCAGGTCGAACCGTTAGGGTTTTATAAATACCCGAAGGGGTATCCCTTAGGGTTTCACTGCTACCATTCGTCTTTAGATCCAGAAAGCCTTAGCATCCGTAGCCGCCACAGAGTTCGAGCGTCCATGCTGCCAAGAGTTTGCGCCTCCACCCCCTCGTAGCCCTCGAGTCAATGCGAAAGAAGACTCTCGTGACTGGAAGGATGAAGCCAGCGCCGTCCAAGGGTCAGAAGAGGAAGTCCGGCCGCGGCAAAAATCAGTTGCCGGAACCGAAGTACAAGACGGTGGTCATCACGAAGCCACCAAGCCAAGCTGTGTCTTGGAAGAAATCCAAGATGAGGGAAGATGATCTTAAAGCCCTCGAAGCTGCCGGATTGCTGCGTGAAAAGGCGGTTGCTGGCTGGAGCTCTGCCGCCGGAGATGCGTGGCCGATGGAGATAAGCCTGGATGAAATCCCGATGTTCGGCCACTTCATCGAGCGTGGGTTGACGCTGCTGTCATCAGACTTCTTCAGGGGCTTCCTCGACTTCTTCAAGCTGGAGCACGTGCATCTCAATCCAAACAGCATCTTCCAGATTGCAGTGTATGTGCACTTCTGCGAAGCCTTCCTTGGGATCCGCCCACATTGGGCTATGTTTAGGAAGATCTTCCGCTTGAAGCCGCAGCCCAATGCCAACTTCTCAGTAGTAGTCAGTGGTGCCGGTCTTCAGATGCGCCAGAAGGCACAGGAGTTGTACTTCAAGTACGACTTGATTGATTCAAACCAAGACTAGAAGACCAAGTGGTTCTACATCGATAACGCCCCTCCTCAGCTGCCGAAGCCAAGCATGTTCGCTCCTGTGTATGACAGGCTCTGGAAGGACGAACCAACAATGCAAGAGTGCATTCAAATTCCAGAGCTGCTGGCGAAGATTGCGCTGAAGAAGGCGCAAGGCTTGACTGCTGAGAGAGTAGCCTTCAGCTTCATGAAGCGACGGTACAACCCTTGATGCAGTGGGAGCATCTCGGGTTCGAGTACACTGGAGCTGATGATGGCTGGAGGCTGTCTTTAGAAGAGATCAGTGATGATCTTGTGATGGAGAGACTGCAGAAGATCTTCAAGAATCTTCACGGAATTCCTGCAGCTGTCCAGGAGTACAGTGCTGACAACCCTCCGCGCCTGGTGAGTTTTTAATAACTAGCTCCCGAGTACTTTTGAGAAGTAGTCGAATAGCTAACATGTTGCTTTGTTACGCAGGAGGATGTCTTGATGTTTGTGTCCAACCCCCCTCCTCGTCCCCAGGACCCACTACAAGCGTCGGAGGGAGAGCCAATAGGAGTGGAGGCTCAAGCCCCCGAGAGTAGTCAATCTGCTCAAGGGGAAAAAGAAGAAGTCTTGGTGGAGGACGCCTCCTCAAGCGACGATAACGGCCAGACACTTCAACAGCGTTTTGAAGTGAAAAACCGCTACGGGTACTCTGGGGCGCCAATCCCCAGTGGCCTCGCCGCGGGAGCATTGAAGAGACCAGCATCATCTCTCGCAGATGATGTGATGCTGCCACCGCGGAAGAAGAGGACCACGGTGGGAAAGCGAGCTGTGAAGAAGATCACGGCCCTGCCATCCATTACAGTAAGTTCTAAGAACTTTAAGTAGCCAATATCATGTTGAATACTTGTTTGCTTGCTGTAATGTCTTGGATTTTGTCTTGCACAGATAATCGAGAGTGCAAGCAATGTGCTCTCGAGTAGTCCTGCAAGGACAACAGAACCCGAGGTGGTTCCAGCGTCGACCGTGGAAATGGTGGCGCACAAGCAACAAGAGGTCGCGGTACCAGGAAGTGTGCCGCCGGTGGAGAGTGTGCCAGAGGTGCTGGCGGCGCCTTCCTTTTTCGACATGCTGGGACCAAAAGTCTCAGTACCTCGAGCTGCTCTGTAAGTACTCAAGCACTCGAGTACTTATTAATATTTGTTTGCTTTGAATTTGCTGACCAACTTGTTGATGCAGAAAATCCACTGATGTGAAGTGGGGAGCCTCTGGAAGTAGTGCTGCTGGAGGAGACGAGAATCCTCAGGAGCAACAAGAAGATGTACTTCCAGAGCGCCAAGAAGTACCCGCTGAAGCTGATGCTGCAGAGGCACTGCGCTTCCTCTGGAGCGACGTGGTCAAGGCAGCGGTGGAAGCAGCTTCCAAGCCCAGGGCTCAACAACTCGAAGATATTGAAGCCGTTGTGATTGAAGGTCTGGAAGCTGATCCAGAAGCCGGGCTGCGCCATGAAGAAGTTCCAGTTGCCGAAGCCCCTGTGCATCAGGTTGATGCACAGCTGGCGCTGGAAGACAACCTGGAGGATCGCCTAGTGCCGCATGAGCCAATCATTGAAGACCCGACTCCTTTGCGCAGCGCTGCGAAGTATTCTGCGGCAAGCACAAGTACCCAATCCATGGCTGAAGGGTTGATGCCGTATGACGACTCCTGCCTGGATGAGGACAACTTGCAAGCACACGGCGAGATGTTCCGCAGCATTGAGAAGCTCTTCGCGGTAAGTTATAATCTCTTGTAGAGTAGTTGTAGTCACAGATATCTTGTCTCTGATTCTTGAATTGCCTTGCTCTTGCAGGAAGTAGTCAAGCAATCGAAGCGCAAGACTCGCCTGCTTGAGCAATATGCGGGAGACATCAAAGAAGTCTCGCAGCTCAGAGAAGAACTCAAACAGCAGAAGGCCCTGTCTCTGAAGCTGCAAGAAAAACTTGATGGAAACACCGCCGAGTACCATAACGAAATACAGAAGCTAACGGCTCAGAAGGATAATGTTGTTGGGAAGAACAAGTCTCTGCGCCAGAAGAATAAAGGTAATCTCCCTTTCTGAATTCATCGTTGAGTACTTTTTCGTTGAGCACTGCATCTGATAAGTAGTCATGATCTTCTGCAGAGCTGACTGAAGAGGTTGATAAGTTCAAGAACAAGGCGCTGGATTGGCAGCTAGTCTATAACCGTGAAGAAGCAGCTCGCATGGATCTTGAGGCGGATTATAAGGTGCGGTGCTTCGAACTTGAGCGTGAGATGGAGATTCGCCTTGCGGGCTGGAATGACTTGTTGACTTGCATGCAGTCGCTCAAGACCAAGATTGAAGAAGCCGAAGGCCTGCGCTCAGAGTTGAAAGCCTTGACAGAAGCAGCCGAGCCAGTAGCCAATCTCTTCGAGCCCAGGGTTGCTGGAGTCCAGCCTCGTCCACTTGTGGAGAGGTTGAAGGATACGCCGAAGAAGATCCTGGAGTACGCTCAAAGGCTGGCCTGTACTATTCCCAATCAAGTCTTGAGCTTCATCAAGTCATTTTACGCCGAGGCTGATCTCACAGTCATCATGAACGGCAGATCTGGAGATTGCACCGACGACCGGCTCAATGAGTTGATGCAACACACTTCTCCAATCGCGGAAACAATCTCCAAGTTCATCAATCTCCGTTAGATGTACCTGTTAGAAACACTAGGGAAAAACAAGTGTAATCCCAAACAAGTATTTATAATTGAAAAACTTTGAGTTAGTCAATTATCTGGATCCCTTGTATGCTTATGTGTTGGCCATGTACTTGTGTTGGTATTGAGTGTTTGGCTGCAAAAAAGAGATACGAAACACGAGTAGAAGTACTCAAGTGTATATGAAAAATGTTAGCTTAGTCATGACGAGTTGAACACATTAGCTGTAGCAGCGTAAAAGAAGACTTTGTCATGAAATAAGCTAAAAGTAGTAACAAATCGATGTATAGTAGCGACTTGTACTAAACACATTGTACAGAGCTTACAATGTCTTAAGTACCTCTGAGACTTATTAGCCTAGTGAGAGAGTACTTGAAAAGAACTTATTCACAATGAGTTGAACACCTTAGCTGTAGCAGTGTGAAAGAAGGCTTTGTTGTGAATAAGTAAAGGACAATAACAAGTCAAAATATAGTATAACAACTTTATTACTGAATACATTATACAGAGTTTACAATGTCTTAAGTACCTCTGAGGCTATGAGCCTAGTAAGAGAGTACTCGCAAGGATGTTCCGAAGAACGAGTAAGACCGTAGGGGACAGTGTGATGAACTCATCCTTGCTGTAGCAGCAACTTGTATGAGAGTTCCACTGATACCCTACCAGAAGGGTGTTACTCTAGGCCGAAGCCTCTTATTAAGAAGTAGAAACATGGACAGCATGTGCCACTTATTGCTCTACACGACACGGGGTCGTCTGTAGAGAGTTATCATGACTCCCTACGAGATCGCAGAATGAAACTGCCTGAAGAGGATTATCATGATCCCCTACGAATGATCGCAGCTGAAAGCCATGAGTAGATACAACTGAAACTGTCTGGAGAGGATTGTTTTGATCCCCTACGAGTGGTGACAACCATAGCTGCCTGTTGAGTGGTTACAACCGAAGCTGCCTGGAGAGGGTTGATGAAGGCCCCTACGAGTTGTTTACAGCCGTAGCCGTCTGGAGAGGGTTGTTGAGACCCCCTACGGGTAGAAGCGACAAAGCTGGTCGATGTTCCCAGAGTTGTCGACTTCCTCGCCTTTGAGAGTTTGAAGACGATATGAGCCTGGGACCGTAACCTTTGCAATAGTGAAACGACTTTCCCATGGCGAGTTGAGTTTGTGTAGCCCTGTCGTATTTTGGATGCGACGAAGGACTAAGTCACCAACGTTGAAGGAGTGTTCCTTAACGTTGCGGTCATGGTAACGACGAATCTTCTCAAGGTATCGAGCGGATTGAACGAGTGCGTTGCAGCGAGCTTCCTCGAGACTATCGACATCTGTCTGTCTTGTTTCTTCAGCTACGCCTTCTTCGTACTGGTCAACCGTCGGAGATCGCCACATGACATCAGCAGGCAAAACGGCTTCAGAGCCGTAGACTAGGAAGTAAGGTGACTACCCTGTGGGGGTAGTAGGCTGAGTACGCAACCCCCAGAGTGCATTGGGTAGTTCCTTGATCCATTTGCCACCCTTGGTATTTGCTGCATCATACAGTCGCTTCTTGAGAGCATCGAGTATCATCCCATTGGCGCATTCCACTTGGCCGTTGGCACGTGGGTGAGCGACGGAGACGTACCGAACGTCAATTCCACTGTTCTCGCAGTACTCCCAGAACTGGTGATTGTTGAAATTCGAACCCACGTCTGTGATAATGCGATTGGGGAACCCATAGCGATGTACGATTTCATCCAAGAAGTCGAGGACTCTATCAGCCTTGGGGCATGTAACAGGCTTGACCTCAATCCACTTGGTAAACTTGTCGATAGCCACCAGAACTCTGTTAAATCCTCCTGGCGCATTTGGGAGAGGACCAATCATATCCAGTCTTCAGCAAGCGAAAGGCCAAGTTGGTGGTATCCTTATGAGCTTGTAGGCTGGAACGTGTTGTTGCTTGGCGAAGAATTGGCATCCCTGGCACTTCTTGACTAGTTCCTCTGCATCAGCAAGAGCTGTAGGCCAGTATAAAGCACGTCTGAACACTTTTCCCACCAAGGTGCGAGAAGAAGCGTGATTGCCATAGATTTCTTTGTGTGTCTCCTCCAAGATTTCCTTGCCTTCTTCGCGAGAAACGCACTTCATAAGTACATTAGAGCTTGCACCTCGCTTGTAGAGTTGATCTCCAACTAGAACATAAGTCTTGATGCGGTGTGAAATGCGCTCGGCTTCTGACTTGTCTTTAGGAATCAACTGATGTTTAATGTAGTCGATGAAAGGGGTTCTCCAGTCCACATCAATCATAAGCACTTCTCGATCAGGCTGAACTGAAGTAGTTGCAGGTGCAGATGATTGCTCCGGGATTGATGGTTTGTGGAGTTCATGGACGAAGATTCCAGCTGGCACTTGAGCTCGTGTAGATCCCAGCTTCGACAAGACATCCGTAGCAACATTGTTGTCGCGGACCACATGATGGAACTCGAGACCATGGAATTTGTTCCCAAGTTTGCGTACCTCCTGACAGTACGCATCCATATTCTCAGCATTACGATCCCAAGAATCGTTGAATATCTATCTTGTTGGTAGTAGTGTTCTTCCTGCAGATCTTCTCGTACCTTGCAAGTCTATAACCTAATGTCTGATGTGTGAATATATAGCTAATTTTTGTTGAATAAAGATCAAAGAAACACAGTCAGTGAGACCAATGCAAGCGAGGCAAGGGCCAGCAAATAATCCAGATGCACCTAACACTGGAGCGAGATGTAGGCAAGCCACTAGACACATTGTTAATTTGTGGGATTAGGAGCCATCTGGAATAACACATCATCTGTTGCAACGAATGTGAATGTAGTAACATTACTCAAGATCGAGGAACTCGTTCATCATGCATGTTTGGAGCATATCGGTAGTATCCGGCAGAAACCCTTAGTGGACTTGGGAGGTGGCTGCCAGCAGCATTGAAGGGAACCGAAGAAGCTAGCTGCCACCGGATAGCGGCGGCAACCATTGCAATTTGCACTTGCCACTTCCAAGACTCTTGATCTGCAGATGATCACTCTCTAGTAATGAATTGGATGTAATGTGAGAACCTGCTGAAGCCTCCAGAAGCATCCTTTGGCAACGAAGTTAAATATGAATTTGATAGTGATAGGATAGGATTGCATGAAAAAGTTATGAATGCTATTAAACCGTCGGGACATGTATGTAAACCTATACTTATGAGAACATCATATATAGACTTATCCTATAGACATCTACTATTTTCCTTCTAACGTGAAACTGGTCAAATGCCATTATAATTGATTGAAACAATTTTTTCCTGACTGTGTAGGTATATTTCCTAACTGGCCTTTAGTAAAGTTAGTGATTATTTTTTGTGTGAAAGAATTTGGTTATTAGTTGGACTATGACACTCCCAAGTGCAGATTAGTGGTACCGTATGAACTGTCATGTTCTCACCAACTAATATGAGTATGTACATCCATATTCACTCACACTTTGTCACTCCGAACCATACATATCAACAAGCCCATCAATGCTGCAAACTTCATCTATTGGTTATTAATTAGAAGCAGTATACCTCGGATTGTGCAAGTCTTCAAAGCTTGACAATACCGCTTCTTATATAAGACTAAGAGACACATTGCATGCCCTGCTCATCTGTTCCAATGCTTCCATATGACTCGTAGATAGTATGTTCTTCCTCCAACCTTCTCCTACCTAATCGATCTCTATCCTTATGTGTGGATGCGCAGATCGATAGGCAAGGGCCAGCAAAGAATAATATAAAAAGACACGCTCTGAGAGTGGATAGAGATGCAGGCATGACACACAATAATGTTTTGTGTGATTAGGAGGCATCTGGAGTAACATTGTTCCAGCAGTGCAGTGCAGTGCGGTGTAGGAAACTCACTTCTACATGGCGGAACTCGACAGACTGTGTGTCTGGAGCATATGGCAGTGCCACTCATGACAAAACACCTCGCAGATTTCAAAAGAAATGTAGCTGGAGGTGGTGTTGGAGGAGTGGAAACTAGCTGCTCTGCCACTAGACATCGCCTTGAGGATCATCGTCCCAAGTCCAATCATCAACTTGCTGCTGGAGGTAGCTAGCTTCATCATGCCATCCATCGCCAATTAGCCATTCATGCATGCTTACTACCAAGCTATAAGTTTTCAGATGTGTACCCATTTATGCATCGATCGCTCTAGCTAGTATGTAATGACTAATGAACAGGCTGTAACGCGCACAAACTGGGCTTGATCCATCGTCTGTAACTTTCTCACTGGACATTTGTATTGCTAAAGGCTTCAAGACCCTTCTTACAAATGCATGCCACACGCTTCCTTCCTTGCCCCATTTTTACCCCATATATATATACCTCTCATTTGCAGTCTTCTTCTTGTGACCTCATATCTTACTAATTTTCTATCCTTGTGTGAATCTGTGTAGTAGTCGGTAGAAGAGAGAGAGAAGAATACTAGAGAACTACGTAACAACTGGAGAGAGAGATATATGGAACGGATTAGAGCACGCTGTACAATATGTAATGATTTGTGAGTAGGAGACATCTGGAACATTTCCTATCGAGGTCGAGGTTTCTGTACAAAACTCATCATCAAGCCGGTGTAGTTTGGCATGCCTGTGTCGAACGACAGAGCTCTTCCTCGGTTCCTCCGGAGCTGTGAAGGCTTCAGAGCAGCGTTAGTTGCAGGAACCTTATTTGCTCGTCACAGCAACCGATCCTGGGATCTTAAAGCTACCTACACTCGGTTGCCCAAAGGGACGTTTCTAGTCGCACTCGGTTCGATCGGTTCCCGCGTAATCCGCTGCCGGTTGTGTCTCCGGCTCTTCGCGCCACCGCGTCCTGCTGCCGCCACCTTCTCAGAGTGCAGTTTTTGCCGGAGAAGGCCTGGCTTCCAATTCTAGTTTGGTTGACAAGGAATTCATACGTGTACTGCCTCAAAAATCCTAAACATGTTGCTATATTTTGATTGAAACAAATGTTTTCCTTCCCATAAGCTGGTCCCAAGGACCGCAAAAAACAGCTTTTGCTAACGAGTCCATAGTTAAGTTATTTGAAGTTTTGAACACCTTCAGGTGCACCGTGTTAATTTTGTACTACCATGGATATATAATGCGCATCCGTGGGTCGTAATGGGTTAATGCCTTAATGGAGAGTAAATTAAATTTCTTGTGTCTGCTTTTCTCGTGTCTGCTTTTCTCGATAACCGGTCGGTAACCGCTACCGGTCTCTACTGGTAAGACCGGTTACCGCTAAAACTGGACCGGTTGCCACAGGTAAAAAAAACCCTGCTACCAAGACGATCTTGTTGCCGGCTGCCGCCAGGTGGGGACGTGATGCTACTAGCAGGACTTTGGATCTGTCAATATAATGCAGTACTATACACTGAGAACCTGATCGAAGGGTCCAGAAGCATCCTTAATTTGGAAACAAAGTTAATTAACTCTGAATTCGATATAATGATACGATTCCATGAAAATTGTCAATACTATATAAAACCGTTGGGTTTTCTCGGTTGTTAACATTTCTTTCTCACCTTGGGCATGCTTGTAAACCGTTGAGCATCATGGACCAAAAATATCTGTACCATTCATCAAGGCCAGAGTAATGCAATTGAAGTGATGCATATCAATGCTGCAAATATTTTGTACTATCTATACAGGTGGATACTGCATCTATGGGTTAAAAGAAGTATCCTTACACAGTTGAAAGTGTACGGTGGATACTACATCTATGGGTTAAAAGAAGTATCCCTAATTCCCTATACAGTTGAAAGTGCATCTCAATGCTCCAAATGATTGTGTTGTACACGCCTTCAAAGCATGATGACACACTGCTTCTTATATAAGATCTAGGCACACTGCCTTGTGCCCATATGTACCATACGCCTCATTATTGGGAGTAGTATTCTCCCTGCGCAAACGTTCTGCTATATATATTACAAGTCTCTATCCTTAAGTGTGGTGTGCGAATAGACAATGCAAGTGCCAACAAAGAATTCAAAAAACACTCGATCTCCAATAGTGAAGATAGACGCATACAGCCAGGCATGACACAATGATTTGTGTGATTAGGAGGCATCTGGAATAACGTTATCTCTAGCACATGGTCCCGTGTAGCTAAATCACCTTGACATGGCGGAGCTCGATCAGCATGTGTAGCATATTGCAGAAACCCTCGCGGGACTCAGGAGGTGGCTTGAAGCCGCGTTGGAGGAACTAGAGATAGCTGCCAATAGACTGTGACGGCCTCAGCTGGTGGCACGTCTTGGTCAACGCGCTCCCTAAGGACACACGACGGCAACAGATCAGAGCAGGTGGATCCCGCCGGGGCCTCCTATATGGCTTGCGGAAGGTAGATAAGAATTGAAACTTCCAGCTCATCAAAAACATATCTAACTTGCTAACTATTATCCCACCAGCCTCACCTCATTACTATTTGTTCTAATAAAATTTTAATAATGTTTCAACATTTTACGGAAAATGTTGATTTTTTCAACATGTTTTCGTCAACATTTTACAAAATGTTGCAACATTTTTTCGAAAATATTGGACAACATTCCATTTCATCCAACATTTTTTAGAAATGTTTCAACATTTTACAGAAATGTTGGTTTTTCAACATGTTTTCGTCAACATTTTTTAAATTGTTGCAACATTTTTCAGAAATATTATAATATTTTTTTCGTTAACATTTTAGTTATTTTTTCGTCAACATTTTGCAAAATGTTGCAACTTTTTGAGACCAACATTTTTTGAGCCAACATTTTCTTCTCACTGTCCGGCGGTGGCGGCGCGCCAGCCGATGAGCACCCGCGGGGGTGGCCGCGCGGCGGCGACGGGGAGGCAGGGCCGCCCGACCGCAATGGCGCGCAGAGCACCGGCCCGGCCCCTGGCGGCGCGCAGGAGCTCGCCGCGGCCATGGCGCCGGTGCTCGCGGGAGGCTGCGCGTCGGGCAGAGGAGGCCGGCGCCGCGCGCGCGGGGGAGGGGTTCGCTGGTGCGCGGCCGGCCGACGAGGCGGCGGCGCGAGCCCCGCACGGGGTGGCGGCGCGGGCAGGTTGAGGGAGGAGGAGGAAGAAAGGTAGGGTTAGGTAGTTATTGGGCTTTAATGGGCTTTTGTTGGATTTATAGTTTCATAGGATTCTATATCTTCTGGAAGATATATAAGATTTCTGCCGCCTACCTGGAGCCCACGTACGTACAGAGGAGGTGATTCTGGAACTGCCGATATATAGATGTATTTTCTTGCACCGGGGTGTTTTCCCAGATGAATCTTCGTCTATACAATTACCACCGGTAGATAACCAACCTTTGACCTAACTCTTTCGTCTCGTTTAAAATTTGGAGTCGAGACAAAAGGGTTGGCATAGGCGTGGCCTAGAATGGCTGCGAACAGCCCCTACCCTTTTCTCTCGGTTGGTAATACCAACCGAGACAAAAAGGGGCGCCCAACAGCTAGAGCGGCAACACATTCTTTAGTCTCGGTTGGTGTTTCCACCCGAGACTAAGAGCGTGTTTGGCACAACTCCTCGTAGCTCCAGATATGAAGAACCAACTCCACTCCAACTTTTTTCAGCCAAACACACTCAGCTCCAGCAGCTCCACCGCGGATCTGCTCAAAAAAAGGTGGAGCAAGCCCCAAATCTATGGATTTCGTGGAGTACCTCAGGAGGTGCTCCACCAAATCAAATTTGGTGGAGTTGGGAGAAATTACCCACCACTGCCACTGGTAAGTGGAAAAAAACGGTTCGTTCCATTCTATTCTCCCCACGCGCCACCCTACCTCTGCCCGTGGCCGCGCCTGCCCTGCCTCCGGCGAGCTCCCCCTCGCTGCCTCCGGCGACCCCGCACCTGCCAGACCACCGGCGACCCCTCGCGCTGTCGTGCCTCTGGCGACCCCGCACCTCCCCCCCATCTGACACAGATCGTCCACCCCTACGGCGATGAGTCCGCGCTCGCCCCCGCGGCGCACCTCCCTGCGCAACCCACGAGCGCCCCTCCGCACCTCCCTCCCCATGCCACTGCCCGCTAATCCCCTCCTCGTGTTGCACCCCCGCACCTCCCCTCCCCGCTCCGCCCGCGCGTGCCTCTCCTCCCCGGCGAGGGCGGTGGCAGTGCAGCACCGGCGCCGGTGTCGAGTGCCTACAGACCGCCCGCCCACACCTCCCCTCCCACGCTGGACCTCGCCGGACCTCACCCGCTTGGGGTACTCGGCTCTGCGCCTCCCACCGCAGGACGGCCCCTCCTCCCTCGCTGTCGGCTGGCCGCGGAGGTGACGGCACATACACATCGCACGCCGCTCGGGCCGCCGCCACCGCCGCCACGGAAGCCGTCGAATCTCGTCGGTGGCAGAAGGCGCCTCAGCTCGGTGGGGGGGGGGAGACGCAGGGTCGTGGCCTCATGGGAGGCAGGGGAGACGTCGGATGGAGGGGGCACAATTGTTTTTTCTCTGACGTGTGGGTCGTAGATGTCAATGATATGGCGAAAAAATGAAGCTGTACCAAACACTTCTCGAGATCCAGATCCACGTGTGGAGCTGCTCCACGGTGGAGCTACGCAGATTTGCAGCTCTGGAGCTATTTTTTCAGAGCTGGAGCTCTGCCAAACACGACCTAAAGGCTCCCCCTTAGTCTCAGGTGGAAACACCACCCCAGACTACCTTTTGTCTCGGGTGGAAACACCACCCGAGATAAGTCTGGTGCCCACTGCTAGCCTCCTCTCTCCTCATCTCTTTTATCCTTTGTTTGAGTTCATCCCCTTTTTCTCTAACCCTAGAAGCTAGGTTTGGATCGATCTACATATTTGTGTTGTTTCTTGTGAAATCCTTTGTTGCAGGTGGTTACAAGCTCGAATACACAAGTTTTGGTTCATACACTTTCTGCAAATTCAAGTTTTATTAAGCTTATTATACTCTATCTTTGCGTGTTGGTTGATCCGGCCCAAGTGACAGGGTGACTCCGACCCCCCCCCCCCCCCCGGGTCATCCGGCCAGTTGAGCTGGGTCATCCGACCCCTGATCCGCTGCTTAGATTTTGCAGAATTTTAAAGTGATCCTATTCACCCCCCTCTAGGCATCACAAGATCCTTTCAATTGGTATCAGAGCCTAATCTCTTGATTTAGGCTTAACCGCTAAGGGATCAAGATGTCGGGGAGTGGTGGTAACCTCTTCGCGGAAGAAATCGCCGCTCAAGAACTCGCTGCCAAGGAAGCTCAAGAGAGAGAGCTCAAGGCCGCTCAAGACGAAGCCGCAGCTCTAGAGCTAATGGGGATGGCCCCAAGCCGTACACCATCCAACATCGTGAGCTCCGATGATTCCGACTCCGACTTGGACTCGGACTCCGACTCAAGTGATGAAGATGTCAATGATGGTGACGATGACCCAAAGAAGGCGGCGAAGAAAAGAAGGAAAGCCAAGAAGAAGAAGGCGGCAAAGAAGATGGCCAAGAAGCTTCTCAAGAAGATGATAAAAAATGAGCAAGCAAAGTATTCCCACTCAGGCTACTACGAAGTGCCATTCCACTATGGACACATCTCGGGCAACAATCCTAACGAAAAATTATATTCCGTACATTTGGGAAAGCCTCCCCACTTTGATGGGAAATACTATCCCAAATGGGCTTATGACATGCAAATGCACCTTTACAGGTTTCACCCTTCTCTTTGGAAGATTGTGTGTGTAGGTGTGACAATACCCGCCGAAAGTGAAGCTATGACGATCGAGCATGAACAAGACCTCCATCGCAATGTTCAAGCAACAAGAGTCATCACATCATCCTTGTGTGCTCAAGAGTTCAACAAAGTCCGGAACATCCAAATTGCCAAGGTGATTTGGGATACACTCAAGGAGGCACATGAGGGTACCGATCATGTGAGAAGAGGCAAGATTGACTTGATTCGTGGAGAGCTTGAGCTATTCATCATGAAGGATGGAGAAACCGTGGGGCAAATGTATGATCGGCTAATGCTTCTTGTCTCGGACATTAAAGCACTAGGAAGCAATGATTGGGACGATGAGAAGGTCACAAAGAAGTTGCTAAGAGCTTTCACACCGAAGAACCCAAACCTAGCAACCATGGTAAGAAGAGACCCAAACTACCACAAAATGACTCCCAATCAACTTCTTGGTGAGATCTTGCATCAAGAGCTAGTTGATCAAGATGTGGAGAAGTCACTTAGCTTGAAGGTGAATAAGAGTCTAGCTCTCAATGCTAGCTCTAGTGAAGTTGTGGAAGCAAAGCCCAAGACTTCCAAGACCAAGAATGAAGATTCAAGTGAAGAAGGAAGCACGGATGAAGAAACCGCCTTTGCCATAAGGAAGTACAAGAAATTCTTGAAGTTCAAGGCATCAAGGAAAGGCGGTGATGATAGAAAGAAGTCACAAAGAAAGTGTTATGAGTGTGGAGAGTATGGACACTTCATTGCCGAGTGTCCCAAGAACAAGAACAAGGACAAGAATGAGGAAGAGAAGAAGTACAAGGAGAAGAGCAAAGAGTACAAGAACAAGTACCAAGGGCGTGCTCATGTGTGTCAACAATGGGACTCAAGTGATGAAGATGAAGTACCAAAGAAGAAAGATATGGCAACACTTGCCATGGCACAAGGAGCATCTTCACCACGCCTCTTCAACAACCTCTCCGATGATGAGACAACTCTCACTTTTGCCTTATGGCAAGAGGGAGCAAGGTACAAGAATCAACCACCTCATCCTCTCTCACCTCATCATCATCCACACCTAGTAATGATATAGACAACCTAGATGAGGAAAAAGAAATGGAGGCAAACATGATAAAGCAATTTGGTAAAAAAGGCTATAAAGAAATTAAAAAGCTTTTGGACAAATTAGAGGAAAAGAAGGAGATTCTCCATGAGCAAGAAGACTTGCTTATCCTTGAAAAGGAAAGAAACCTTGCTCTAGAGAAAATCCTTGCCGAAGAGAAGGCTAAGGTGGAGAAGTTGACCGTAGGCTTGTCATTGGCCAATGACTCCAACAAGAGGATGCTAAAGGACTATTCTTTGGCAAATAAATCTTTAGCTTCCTTAAAGGCCACTCATAGTGAGCTTCAAACAAGCTTCTCATGCTTGTCAGAGAAATATACAAATCTTGAAGCAAACTATAGTGCTCTTTGGGAAAGCACCAAGGCCGACCCTAAAGCAAACTTTGACTCTAATGCCTCCACTAGCAAAGGTTGCTCTATATGCTCCAATGTTGACATAAATGCTCTTAAGACTAACCTTGCAAGGGTAGAGGAAACAATTAAGAGCAAGGATAAGGAGATTGCCCGGTTGAACATGTTGATCAACCAAGGTAAGTTGGGTGCCAAGTCCATTCCAAAGGCAATTGACACAAGAGGACTTGGACACTATAAGGACAACAAGGTCAATGGTAGAAGGGTGGTGAAAGGGCATGACATCCCCTTGTGGAACAAGGGAGGCTACCTCAACACCATTATGGACATTGCCCATGGAGTAACCACCTCCACCACAACAAAAGAGAAGCCAAAGGTTGTGAACACCATAAAAGGAAATGGTGGAGTTAATTTTCCATCAAAGGCACCGAAGAATGTGGTGGAACACAAGCCTTCTCCCAACTACACGTGTGACTATGTTGTGACCTTGGACCACAATGGTAAAATGGTGGTCAAGTATGTTGGAGACTATGCCAAGAAGGCTATGAGGAAGAGTGTGTGGGTTCCAAAAGTTTATACTTCTAACCTCCAAGGACCCAAATCATTTTGGGTACCTCAACCAAAAGCTTAAACTTGTTTTGTAGGCCTACTCCTCTGGTGGAACCGCATGGTTAATTGATAGTGGTGCCACTAATCATATGACCGGAGATGAAGGCTTGTTTGCATCCCTTGAGCATTATGACAACCCTACGAAAACTATCATATATGGAGATAATGGTCAAGGAGATGTGGTTGGTTTAGGTAAAATTGCTATCTCAACAATAAATTCAATTGAAGATGTTTTTCATGGGCAAGGTTTAGGGTACAATTTGTTGTCGGTTTCACAACTTTGTGAGAAAGGCTACAATTGTCTCTTTACCAAAGAGGGTGTGACCATCTCGAGAAGTGAGGATTCCTCTATTGTCTTTGCGGGTCACCCAAGGGGAAAGCTTTACTATGTGGATTTCACAAAAGTAAAGGTGGACCCTAAGGCTTGCTTAGTGGCAAAATCCGACATGGGTTGGCTATGGCATCGCCGACTAGCCCATGTTGGCATGAGGAACTTGGCCAAACTTCAAAAAGACAAGCACATCCTAGGACTAACAAATGTTTTTGAGAAAGATAGGTTATGTAGTGCATGTCAAGCGGGAAAGCAAGTTGGAGCGCATCATCCCGCCAAGAACATCCTTTCAACATCAAGACCGTTGAAGCTTCTACATATGGACTTGTTTGGACCAATTGCCTACATAAGCATCGGTGGTAACAAATATGGTTTAGTAATTGTTGATGACTTTTCCCATTTCACTTGGGTATTCTTTTTGCAAGATAAAAGTGAAGCAAAGGGAGTGGTCAAGAAGTTCATAAGAAGGGTTCAAAATGAGTTTGAGCTAAAGGTCAAGAACATAAGAAGTGACAATGGCTTGGAGTTTAGGAACACTCAAGTTGAAGAATTCCTTGATGAAGAAGGCATCAAGCATGAACTCTCCACTCCATACACTCCTCAACAAAATGGCGTTGTTGAGAGGAAGAACCGTACGTTGATTGAAGCGGTAAGAACAATGCTTGATGAGTACAAGACTCCGGACTCATTTTGGGCGGATGCCATCAACACCACGTGCCATGCCGCCAACCACCTCTACCTCCACAAGTACTTGAACAAGACTCCCTATGAGATCATCACCGGTAAGAAACCTAGTGTGCACTACTTTAGGGTCTTTGGGTATAAGTGTTTCATACTTAACAAGAAACCCAAAGCCTCAAAGTTTGCATCCAAGGTTGATGAAGGTTTTCTCATTAGTTATGGAACTAACGAACATGCCTATCGTGTTTTTAACAAAACCACCGGTTGTGTTGAGACCACGGTAGACGTGAAATTTGATGAATCCAACGGCTCTCAAGGAGAGCAAGTTAGTGAAAACCTTGTAGATGATGAAGAGACTCCAAATATATCCATCTTTAGAAGGGGCACCGGTGAAGTGATGCCAAGGGAAGTTCAAGCTCAAGCCCCGGTTGACACAAGCAATCAAGATCCACCATCATCAACAAGAGTTGAACCACCTAGTTCTCAAGTTCATCAAGATGAAGGTCAAGCTCATGGTGATGATCAAGGGAGTGGCTTTGATCAAAGGGAAGAACAAGGTGGTGAAACTCAAGAACAAGCGCCTCAAGTTGAAGATGATGATGATGGACCCATTCAACGTCAATCTCAAGCACCACATCCAAGAGTTCATCAAATGGTTCAACGGGATCACCCCGTTGACAATATCCTTGGGAGCATCCAAAGAGGGGTAACAACTCGTTCAAGATTGTCAAACTTTTGTGCGTTTTACTCGTTTGTTTCCTCTTTGGAACCTCTTAGTGTGGATCAAGCTCTTGAGGACCCGGATTGGATTATTGCTATGGAGGAAGAGTTGAACAACTTCAAGAGGAATGAAGTTTGGGAGTTGGTGCCAAGACCCAAGCAAAATGTGATCGGCACCAATGGGTTTTTAGGAACAAGCAAGATGAATTTGGTGTCGTCACAAAGAACAAGGCAAGGCTCGTAGGCAAAGGCTATACTCAAGTTGAAGGCTTGGACTTTGGAGAGACTTATGCTCCGGTGGCTAGGCTTGAGTCAATTTGCATACTCTTGACCTATGCTACTCATCATGACTTCAAGCTTCATCAAATGGATGTGAAGAGCGCATTCTTGAATGGACCTCTCCAAGAAGAAGTTTATGCTGAACAACCACCAGGCTTTGAAGATCCAAACTTCCCCAACCATGTGTACAAGCTCCATAAGGTGCTCTATGGGCTCAAGCAAGCTCCTAGAGCATGGTATGAATGGCTTAAGGATTTTCTTCTCAAGAACGGTTTTGAGATAGGCAAATCCGATTCTACTCTCTTCATTCAAAGAAGTGGAAAAGATATCTTTGTTTGTCAAATTTATGTTGATGACATTATCTTTGGGTCTACTAATGATAAATTTTGTGAAGAGTTTAGTAGGATCATGACCAAGAGATTCGAGATGTCTATGATGGGTGAGTTGAAGTTCTTTCTTGGGTTTCAAATTAAGCAAATGAAGGAAGAGACTTTCTTATGTCAAACCAAGTATGTGAAGGATATGCTCAAGAGGTTTGACATGGCCGATTCTAAGCCCATCAAGACTCCTATGGCATTAAATGGACATCTTGATCTCAATGAAGAAGGGAAGTCGGTCGACCAAAAGGTATATCACTCCATGATTGGCTCCCTCCTTTACCTTTGTGCATCTAGGCCCGATGTCATGCTTAGTGTGTGCATGTGTGCAAGATTTCAAGCTAATCCTAAGGAGTGTCATCTAATGGCCGTTAAGAGAATCTTTAGATATTTGGTACACACTCCTAACCTTGGCTTATGGTATCCCAAGGGCTCCACTTTTGATTTACTTGGCTACTCCGATTCGGACTATGCCGGTTGCAAAGTAGATCGAAAGAGTACAACGGGGACTTGCCAATTTCTTGGTAGGTCTTTGGTGTCATGGAGTTCTAAGAAACAAAATTCGGTTGCTTTATCCACGGCCGAAGCCGAGTATGTGGCGGCCGGTGCGTGTTGTGCACAACTCTTGTGGATGAAGCAAACGTTGAGTGATTACGGTTGTATGTTTAGCAAGATTCCACTCTTGTGTGATAATGAGAGTGCTATCAAACTAGCAAACAATCCGGTGCAACACTCTAGAACAAAGCACATAGATACTCGACATCATTTCTTAAGGGATCATGAGGCTAAGGGAGATATTGCTCTACGTCATGTAAGCACAGAGAGGCAACTTGCCGATATCTTCACTAAGCCTCTAGATGAGCAAAGGTTTTGTGCTTTGAGGAGTGAACTAAACATCTTGGATTCTCGTAACTTGGCTTCACATGTTGCACATACTTGTTTGTTGCCTGGATAGGTTGAAAACGTTTTATTTTCTTACATTTGTGTGAGTCTTTCAAAAAATTTGGATTTTGAGATCTTTGGATCAATCTTTAGCCCAAGTGACTATTGTTATGAATTGTTGATTGTGGCTAGTGACTTGTGGTTAAAAGTTTACTATGTGTCCACTAGCTATATCTCTATATATCTCTATCTCCAATTCTATCAAAATTTCCATATCCTTTACCCCTAAGCTCTTTGGGCGTCCCCTGAGCAAGCCGGATGACCCGGCCTACCCAGCCGGATGACCCGGCACGGCTCTGGAGGATGCCGGGACATCCGGCCACTTTCGGCCGGGTCAACCGGGCTAGTCGCAGGGGGTATAAAAACCCCAGACCGGCGGGCTTCAAACCCTAATTTCCTTTTTCCTTCCACTCAAGCCGCCGCCGCCGCCCACTCTCTCTCCTAGGCGATTTTCGTGCTCCACCAAGGGAATCAGCCGTGGTTGGGGGCATTGGATTGCTCTCCTCCTCAAGAGCTCCTTCCTCTCCGGATCATCCGGAAACTTCACGGGAATCCAACGGTAAAATCTATTCAAATCCCCAAATTTCCGATCTCTCAATGTGGTTCGTTCTAGATGATTTCCTTCGGTCAATTGCTTCCATATAGAGCCTAGAACATACCCCTGTGATCTTGTTTCGATTCATCAACTCCATCCATGCCTAGCTCGATTTAGGGTTCGTCCCGACCGGCCGGGTCACCCGGCCCCTCTGGCCGGATGACCCGGATAGGGTCTGGACGGCCCAGTGAAAGTTGTTTCAAGCATATTCTTTGCCTCCTTATCAAAACTTCTATCAATCTAAATTCCCTATATGCATTCTTACTTCATAGATGGGTAGAGAAAGAGGAAGTACTCGAGGCAAGGAAATTGTATCGGAAGAAAGTGAGGAAGAAGAAACTCGTGCTAGTGATGAAGAGGAATATCGTGCTTCGGATGAGGAGTACGGTATTCACTATCATACCAAGAGGTCCAAGCCACAAGCTCCTCCCGCTCGTGCACAAGGTCGTGGCCGTGGACAAGAAGGCAATCCCATCCTTAAGAAGAAGACCACCTCCATTGGCACGAGGACGAAGAGAGCAAGCTCTAGTGAGGTTGGGGACCGCTATGATGCGGATATGGACATTTCCAACTATGTGAACATGGTGATTCCCGTTCACGCCCCGGAGCATTGTAGGCGTGATCCTCCTATGGTGAATTACATGTGGAGCGGCACCGACATGAGACCCCATCGCTTTCAAGACCCAAGGCGGCTCCAAAGGTCTTTCTTTGGTGATGATCGGTTTTGGCATGCTTATCAAGCGGATTGGTATGAGTCGACTATCTTGAACAAAGGGCGTGTCACCACGGAAATGAAGTGGATTGATTGGCAATTCTTGCTTGATTTACCTCCTCCTCTTCAAGAACTCACTCAAGCTGTGTATACTCGCTGCCACCATATGGGAGTTTCTTATCTCATGGGTTTGTCTTGTGATTGGTCGGAAGAAGTGGTGGCTCAGTTTTATGCAACCCTTTACATTGACAACAACAACAACACAATGCACTTCACTCTTTGGGGTAAGAGATTCTCCTTCTCAGTTTAGGAGTTTGCCAATATCTTCAAACTTAGAGGTGCCGCATCCACAAATTGTTTCTCTAGTGATCTTATGCGCATTCATAGTGGAGATGAGCTAGAAGTGACAAAGATGAAATTCATGTATGATAGAGCCTATGGAAATATCAAGTTTGGTCATACTAGTGGTCTCACTCCTTACTACAAGATGCTCAATCTACTTTTTAGGCACACTCTCACTCCTAGAGCCGGTGATTCTGATAATATCTCCCATAGAGCTAGAAATTTTCTTTATCAAATGGCTCCGGGTTTACCACAATTCAATGCTTGTCATTATCTTTGGACGGAGATCATTACATGCTTTTACACTGCTTCTAGTGGTTGTCACTATGCTCCATATATCTTCATGCTTGTCAAACATGCCACCAAACTTGACCTTCCAACCGACACTCATCATGAGAAGTATCAAACTAGCAAGGGCAAGCTAATTCAAACCTTCAAACTTGGCAAGCATCAGACTGGCATTGACCCTAAGGGAGATTATCTGGGCATTTATCCTATTGATGGACCCGGTGATGCGGGTGCCTCATCCTCTCAAGCTCAACCTCCAAGACGCTCATTTGATCCTCTTCCAATGGAAGGTGCCTCTCACTCTCAAGGGGTCCCTAGAAACAAGAAGGGAAAGCTGAATTTTCTTGCAAAAGGGATCTTTGCTTGCTTCAACCTTGGTCGTCAAAATGCAAGAGAGCGTGAAAAGGATAGAAAGTGGCACGCCGAGGAGTTTCATAAGGCGGAAGTGGAGAGAAAAGCCATGATGACAAAATTGGATATGCCCCACTCTCCCATTCGTGAGCTTAGGACTTTTGATCCTCCCTCTCCCATTCCAAATCCTTGGGAGGACCTTGGTTCTTGGGTCCCGGCAGATGATGAAGAAGAAGAAGAAGAGGACTATGGTGGTGAGGAGGAACAGGACTACGACGACGATGAGTAGCTTCCCTTTTTGGTGCTTGTTGCCAAAGGGGGAGTAAAATTTGAAGGATGGAAGCCCCTCACAAAAATTATCTATCTATCTATCTTTTATGCTATTCATGTAATAGTCTAGTGGACATGTAATGAACTAAGTTGTGTGATGGTGTGATGGATGGTTGTGCCAAGTGAGAACTTTCATTTATGTAAGACTTATTTGTGGTACTCTATTTATGCTAGTGTGATGTAATGAATCTTAATTATCGTGTGTGATGCATGTGTTGGTTGATGATATGTTATTTCTCACTTTGTTGTTGTGATATATCTTGTCATATGCATCACGGTTTATTGCTCATCACACTTATGCACTATGTGTTGTATGCAACGATTTAGGGGGAGCCCACTCTAAATTTGTGCCATTGGCATTTGAGATCATTCTAGTTGATGAAGCACATATTTAGGGGGAGTTCTTTTCTAAATAATTGGACACAACTCTTGAATTTTATTCCTATCTTGTGAGCTCAAATTATGGTTGTCATCAATCACCAAAAAGGGGGAGATTGAAAGTGCATCTGGACCCCTAATTATTTTGGTGATAATGGCAAGTATAATTTGAGTATTTGATGGTTTATCTAAGATGTGTGCAGGACTAAATGAGACAAAATTTCATATGTGAAAGGAAGGACCTCAATTTCTCTTATTTATGTTGAAGCTCAAATGGCGATTTAAATTTAATTTCTATTTCGAATTTGAGTTTAGGCAACACCGTACTATAAAGAGGGACGAGATCGATCAATCAAAGTTTGCTACAAGTGCTTATCTTTAAAAGACTAGCCACAAAAATCTAGCCAAAACCCTTGACCCCCTTTAAAAAGGTTTACCCAGCTGTCTGTGCCCCGCTGGGTCATCCGGCCCATCTGGCCGGATCACCCGGTACGCCTCTGGTGGTTGCCAGGTGACCCGGCCCCTGTGGCCGGATGACCCGGCCCCGTCGCTGCAGCCTGCCAACGGCTCTTTGAAGGGAGGGGGTATTTATACCCCCTCACTTCTTCTTCCTTGAGCTGCTGCCTCCAACGAAAAGAACACCTCCTCAAGCTCCATTCCCCCTCTCTCCACTACTCTCCAAGCCACTCCAAGCAAGGATCCTCCTAGGGTTTGGGTGTGAGAGAGTTTTGAGGTGCTAGTGTGTGCTCCTTGAGCTAGCTCTTCACTCGTTCATCTCAAGAAGCACTTGTGGCAGCCAAGATCGATTGATTCTCGTTTGTTACTCTTGAAGCTTGCTTCTAGATGGTTAGGTGTCGCCCGTTGAGTGCCCTCTCCGTGTGGAGCACCCGGGAACGTTTGTATTACCCATCCTTTGTGGATTTCTCTTAGTGAGCACTAATCTTCCTTTGTGGGGATTGGGTGAGGCAAGAGGCTATTTGTGATAGCCCTCCCTTTGTGGGATCCTCAACGGAGACGTAGCTTCCTTTGTGGGAGTGAACTTCGGATTAAATCTCTTGTCTCTTGCTTGTTTGAGTTCATCCCCTTTTTCTCTAACCCTAGAAGCTAGGTTTGGATCGATCTACATATTTGTGTTGTTTCTTGTGAAATCCTTTGTTGCAGGTGGTTACAAGCTCGAATACACAAGTTTTGGTTCATACACTTTCTGCAAATTCAAGTTTTATTAAGCTTATTATACTCTATCTTCGCGTGTTGGTTGATCCGGCCCAAGTGACAGGGTGACTCCGACCCCCCCCCCCCCGGGTCATCCGGCCAGTTGAGCTGGGTCATTCGGCCCCTGATCCGCTGCTCAGATTTTGCAGAATTTTAAAGTGATCCTATTCACCCCCTCTAGGCATCACAAGATCCTTTCACTCCTCCCTGTGAGCCACTCATTCTTTTTCTCTCTATCTCTTTTCTTCTATCTTATCTTCTTTTCTCTCATCCTCATCCACTCTGTGCGTAGGCGAGAAGGCACAGGCGCGGCGTTCCGCGGCCGGCAAGCAGGCCAGCGAGGCGGCACGGCCTGCCCTCCGGCGGCGGTGCAGCTCACCTGCCCACGACCGGCGGCACGGGGCCCAAGCGGCGTGGCCTCCGGCGGAGGCGCGGCTGGCCTGCGCCCGGGGCGCGGCCCGCCCTCCGGTGGCGGTTCGTGCAGGCGAGCGGCCTCCAGGCCATTGGCCTGTCGCGGGGCGCGGCGGCAGCCAGGCCGACTAGCGGAGGGCCCGACGGGGCGTGGCAGCGGCGGCTAGGCCGGCCAGCGGAGGGCACGGCGCAGGCACGACAAGGCGCGCGGCCGCGACGACCTGGTCGGTCGGCGGGGCGTCGAGCGTGTGAGTCTGTTTTTTTAAATTTATTTGCGAAATTTAACTCAGCTTCAATCTTGGTGAATTTTGAGCGTGTCGATCTTGCTGTAAATCTTGTGTGAATTGATTTTGCAAGCAAAGTTGTGAAATGAGATGAGCATATGTGATGATTGAATCTGTTGTGAGATAACTTGTGTGACGTGAGATGCATTTGTGACCAATTTGGATGAACTTGTGATGAACATATGATGAACTTGATGTTCTAGTGCGCATGGTGGAGCGGAGCTCGAGGTGGGTGGCAGGAGCTGGGGGCAGCAGCTGCCAGGATGAGCTTTTTTGTTTTTTTTTTGGAATTCCTTTAGTACCCGAGTGGTATTACCATCCGAGACTAAAGGGTCCCTTTTGTCCTGGTTGCTCACCCGGGACAAAAGGAAGGTTTTTCGTCTCTAGAGATTAGTCCCGGTTGGCCTTTGAGACATATGGCTCTTACGAACCGGGACTAAATGTCCCTTCTCCACCAGTGTACCTCCCCAAAAATGATGAATCGATACGAATGAAACATTCTGGAATACTGAGAGTTGATTCCTGTTATTTAAAACATGCGTATTAACATTGTTGATAATATATCATATAACATTGACCTTTGTGCAGAACGAAGTGCATGAACTCGATCAAGCACCACCAACCTCCCATATCTTGACAAGTTGATATACCGTAGATTCTAATAGGTAGATACATTATGGCCTCACCTCACCTCTTTGCAGCATATTTCATTGTGTGAGACGACAGTGATTATTACTATTGTTGAACAACAATGAAAATCTTACTAGGTGGTACATTGGATCAATTGTAATAGTTGAACTTTGTTCAGAAGGATGAGAGAACAAAATGAATTGATGATGTCATGTTTTAGGAATAGAGCTCTTTTTCGGTGCCTTATACTAGGTTATACTACCATAAAAAAGGACTAGTGTACAGGTATCCGATGGCTCAGATTAATTGTATACTAACTTTCAACAGTGGTATGGATAGTAAGTATAGAATTCCAAACGGGCCGCCCAGCCCAAGCCCGGCCCGAGCCCGAAAAAGCACGGCACGAGGCGGCACGGCACTATCAGGCACGACGGCAGTTTCATGCCGTGCCGTGCCGTGCCACCGTGCCGGAGTGGCGGCCCAAGCACGGCACGATGGCCATTTTTTCGTGCCGTGCCTCAGCACGACGGCGCCGGCCGCCGGGCTCGTATCGTGCCAGGCATGATGGCAAGCCTCCGCCGCCGGGCCGCGGCTCCAACAAGAGGAGCCGGGGAGGGCAACCTTTGCCGCCGGGCCGCGGCGAGCTCCGCCATGGGGAGGGGGACCTCCACCGCCAGGCGGGCGCGAGATCCGTCGTGGGAGGGGACCTCCGCTGCCAGGCCGCCGCGAAATCCGCCGTGGGAGGGCGACCTCCGCTGCCGGGCCGCCGCGAGATCCGCCGTGGAGATCTGCCAGGCTGCCGTGAAATCCGCCGTCGGGCGGCGGTGGCGACGCTGGAGGGATGGGCAGTCGGGCAGCGGCGGCGGCTGGAGGAGGAGGAGGCGTTGAACTCCGCTGGAGAGGGGCAGTCGGGCGCGAGGCGGCGGAATCCGGCGCGGCGGGCTCCTGGCGACGTCCGCTGGCGACTCCCTCGGTTGCGGAGGCCGGCTCCGGTCGAGCCTGGTGGCGGCCTGGACGCGGTGGGGAGGGAAGGCCGGGAGGGCCGGAGGCGTGACTAGGGTTGGCGGTTGTAGGAGTGGTAGTGGAGGAAGTTAGGGTTTTTCTTGGTGTATATATGTAGTATGGTTGGGCCATTAGCAGGCTTTGGGCCGTTGGGGGGGGGGACGGGGATGCGAATGGAGGTTGGGATGTTGGCAGATCGGGCCGGCGTCGTGCCTGAGGCCGGGCCACCTTCGGGCTGACCTGTATCGGGCCGGCCCGACCGACGGGCCGAGGTGACGGCCTAAGCACTAAAAGGCCGTCGGGCCGGGCCGGCACTAGGCACTATTGATCGGGCCTCGGGTCGGGCTAGGGTCGTGCATCGTGCCGCCAATCGTGTCCGGCCCATTTGGAATACTATAATAGTAAGTATAAGTGTTATAAGGGTATTATGGGGAAAAATTACATTACCTTTTAAATCAGAACCTTGTATTAATTGTAAATTAAAAACACACTTATTTCAACTGAAAATTAAAATCACAGGACATTCATTTGGAAATCAAAATGCCTCATGTTCCTTTCACTTGCCATTGCTCTCTCACTGTCTCTCACTACCTCTCCTCTCTTCCTCTCTCGACTCAGGCGGTGGCGGCGCCCGGCCGTCCAGAGGACAGCGGTGGCGCCGAAGCCTGCGCGAGCAGCGACAATCGGCATTAAACACGTGGAGTAGCACAGAGCAGTTCCTTTACTACGGGGCGAGACAAGACAACGCTGTGGCCTGGAATCAGGCCGTCACCCCGTCATCACAAACCCGAACTCGGGCGAGGAATGAATGGTGCCACTGCCTTCCGTCCGCACATGAGCGACAAAAACAAAACTTGAAATGTCACCTGATCCCTCTCAGCACCGTCGTTTTCCCAAGGCAGGTGTGGAAACGCTCGTGCTCTAGGGAGAAGCTCTGGTGCGGCGGCGGCTAGACAGGACCGCATGTTGCGCCGTGGTAGATCGCCAGCCAGTGCTCGTTGCCACCGGTTTTTTCCTATACTCTATACCACTAAGTGGTAGTATGAGGCACCGGAACATGCCTCTTGTTTTAACATCGACTCGTTGCCACCATCTGGATGAAACCAGTGACCTAAATTAACTTCCACAAGCTTACAATTTTGAAAATCATAGCATAAGGAGGACCAACTAGTTGACAACATAATTCTCATCAAGAAACACCCATCTTTGAATCTTGCCAGCCCAACAAGAACAATAGAGGCATTCTCTGGGCTCTGGCAACCACGCTCTGATGACTGATGAGAGGGAGGCATCAGCGGCGTCAGGGAGCAGAAACACAACCGGCAGCGGCATGAAGCGGGAGCCGAACTGAGAGCGGGCGCGCTAGCCCTATGGGAACGATGTCCTCGACGCGAGTCCTCGTTGAGAGCCAGTTGGTGGCCGCGGCCTTCATGTTTCACTTGGTGACATATGGTATGCAGATGATCCCGTTTGTATACCGCTAAGCACGGAGGCACAATTTGAGCAACAACGCCTTGACAATTTTTCTAAAACATCGTGATTAACAGTAGCTGATGTTGTGCCAGATGCCTCCCACCCACAACACGCTAGGTACTCTGTTTCATGTATTGTCTTTGAGCTACTTCTTGGTCACACATGAGAATGTTGATTTATATATGGCAACATAGTCTCGTGCATTGATACATATTGTCAACATGACTGAGTTTTCTCATATTAACTTAAAAAAATTTTATTTAAGCATAAAGAAATAGGATATTGTGAGTTGCGTGTCGATGACAACAACTCGTACTATAGAGTGGGCAGCAGATTTCGTCCCAACTTGCTATACTTACGAGCTGGCATCCAGATCCACCGAAATCCACTACTTACCACATAAGGCATGAAGGTACGATGTAGCCTTTTATATGAATGACCATATTCATGTCTTGTAATTTTTTTGACCAGAAAACCGTGGGGGAGTTCCGCACAGCAATATATTAAAAACAAGGGAGATATTTACCAGCAAGAGGGAAGAGGGGAATGTACAAGCATACAACCTTTAAGAGACAGACTCTCGGTCTTCAACTCTTGCTAAGCACCGTCGCCTTGTTTGAACGCCTCGTAAAACCAATACCACGGGGTCGAGGAGCTGCACCTGTTAGAGCGTTTGGAGCTCGTGATGTAGCCAAGCTCTAACAATCTGCTACATGTGGTTGCATACTTGCATTCGTGCATTGGACGCAGTTCCAGATGCCTCCAATTCCCAGCATATTTGCCCGAGATGTTTCTCGAGCTTGTCTATGTTTTGGCCTACTACTTGCTAGTTTGAACGAGGATTGCTAAAACTGACGGCACATATATATAGCTAGTATGATGAGGTCATGTGAAGAAGATAAAGAAGATGATGTGATGAGGACAACCACGCCCGTTTCAATGCGAGAGCTTGTTGGGGGTTAGTACTTTGATACTGAATGAGTTTATTTGACGGTGAGTTCACAAAGTACACATTTGTTGGAAAACAAAACTTCACAAGTACACAGCAGCTAGCTACAAGAGGATTCATGAGCCGATCTCCAGAAGATGATATGGAATTAATTTTTTTTAAGTGGCTGATATTATTGATATAACACTAATTGAATGGAGGGCACAAACATATCCAGCAGCAGCGAGCTATACCTCCTGCTTTTCTTTCTGAAACGACAAGCTTAGGTACAAGTCTGAAAACCAACGCAGAACACATTATGCTATAAGAGCACTGGGAATGTGAAGCATCCGGAACATGATCTTGTCCAACACCGGTGGATCCCATAGGAGCGCCGAGACAAGCTGAACTGTTTTATCCTGAACTGTTTTATCTCCTCTTCTTATCTTAGTTTCTCAGCCACACTTCGACACCATGGAGTCATAAGTGAGAACCGTGGCCACAACTCTCAAATCAAAACAGAGGAATTTGAGTGATTGAATGAATTGCTTTTGCTCAGACTTGAAATTCAGTTGTGAAATTTGATTTCCATCTCATTGGGGGTGAAATTTCAATACTTTGAAGTAGTTGTTGATAAGGTACAGAAATATGACAGATTCGTGATTCCTTCCCTCCGTTATAATGTAAGGACATGGTAGTTATAATGATCGCGTAGCATAATTCACAACTACTAGCTATTCGCAGAAATATGTGTATATGGTTACTGAGTACACATGGACGCAACTGTCGAAAGCACTTGAGACGCAATTAGTGGCACGCTGATATATATGCATATACACATATATCTCATGCATATATGGATGGTGTTACCACAAAAAGTGCAATCCTAAAAAATAGGTCTAATTACCTTTCTAATTAAGCAATTAGATCTGATTTGCATGCCAAAACTTACTACAAATGGCTAAAAGATGAGGGTATTAGAGTCTTTTAGCGTCACTACTAATCTATCTTAAAAAACTAGAATTGCACTTTTTATGAGACGGAGAGAGTATATCGCGTAGAGCAAGATAGTCATGGCAATTTGTTTACATTACCCCATGCCATGGGGCTACCCATGCATCGACCAGCTTCCCAAGCTAGCATAGCTGTTGAAGCACAACTACATACTGTATGTTACTATAGATAATAAATGACAGAAAACCACGTACGTATATAGCTAGGTTGCCTGAACATTTCTCTTATCATATACACGCCATCACATTGTCATCCGCATCCGCCGAATGATGTGCATGCAGCAGGGAGATGAAATTAAAGACAGAGCAGTATGGTAGGGAGGACCTACCTGTTATTAGAGCAAGATTAGCATGCATGATGCAGTTCATGAGGTCATTAGGAACAGGAGGCGCCTGATCTCCTTCAGAGTTGCGCTGCCGCCGCTGAGCTAGCAGAGAGCATATATATATGGGGTTTACTAGAGAGCATTACAGCAGTACAGGTTGTTGAAGGCTTAAAGCGCAAGAAGACACACCTCGCCTTGCCTCTTCTTACTATATCTCATTCTTAAGAAGAAGAAAAATTAAAAGCTTACACATGAAGTATATGGAGGCACCTAATTCAGAGCATTTTCTGGTCTTGCCTAAATGTTTTCTTTAAATAGGCTCTCTACAGAACGGGCAATGAGATAGCTACGAATATGGAGTTGGAAGTACTATATTGTGTCCCTTACTTGGGGGTGGGAGGTATCTGGGAGACTCGGACCACATCCTCTATAGTCTATACTATTGCGAACACCCGTAGAACAAACATCATCAAGGGAAATGAAACATGGTAACATTCTAGCTCCTATAGTCATATGGATGAACATATTGATCAATATGCTCATGAGCCATTGACACCATGCCAAATTGACAGAAATTAGTTCAGCTACTTGAATTTGAACTGATTTTTACTATGTTGCATGCGTGGATTTTATTATTTGAGCCCAATTCAATTCATGCCCATCAATTCAGGAGAAAAACAAAAATGATCCTAAGGTTCATTATTTTCATGTATATATAGCAATGTTTTTTTTAGAACTTATATATAGCAATGTTCTAAATCTCCAGCTATAGCTGCTGGGAAGACAAGAAGTCGCTAGGATACTTTGATTGTAACGCTACGAGTTCGCTGGCGCTAATTAATAGCTGCTGTTAGCAGGAGATACCAGCTAAATAGTCTTCGATTAGCAAGCGGCTGCTAACAAACTTGGCGGGCCGAATTGAAACGCACCATGCTACAACACTTACCCGTGAGCCAGCTCATAAATCGGCAAGCATGCCTAGCTAGAGTGGACTAGAATGCCTCAATGCACGCAACTCACCAGCAACCCATATTAAGGGTGCGGTTGGCACAACTGTGACTGGGCTGTGGCAGCTCCGGCTGTGGCTGCGCTGGTGGAGCGGATTCTCCGGTGAAGCTGAAACCGTTTTAGAGAAACGTTTGGCAAAATAGTTTCTCCTTACTGTGTCACATGGATAAGAGGGCAAAATACCCATAATACCCTTCCCTCATTTCTTTTTTTCTATTTACTTTTCTATTTTTCTTTTTTCTTTCATATTATTTTTTCCTTTTCCTCTCCCCTCTTTTTTCTCCTTTTTCTGAGGACCTAGACAGAAGATGCGGGAGTTCATACGCCAAGCACTCTTATCTAAACCGCGAGGAAAATGACGTCAAGGAGCCACATGCAACTCGGCAAAAAGTCAGGAAGTCGCGAGAAGCATCTGGAAGGAAGCTGGGGCCGAACACAGCCGAAATGGCCCCCTTTGACCTAGGTGATCCTCAGGCTATTTATAGTCCCCGTACCTCGAGCCACGCATGAAGCAATTCGTCATCCGCCGTCGAGGAGCAGAGAAGAGAGGGACACCCTTCCGGAGAGGAGAGGGTCGAGATGGTTGACTAGGGTTTCCCTAGCCGACGTAGGAACCTTGCATGGAAGACCACGTCGGAGTTCTAGAAGCTAGGATCAAGATCAAGTAGGATCCCGGTGGTGATCTTGTCTATGTATTATACTTCATGTTGAATTTGTAAGATTGAATCTGATTTTTAGCGATCAAGTGCTTTCACTACGATTTTGTCTTCGCTTGGGTTTTCTTATTCTCTAATCTATTCCGGATAGATTGCTTAGGATGTTCTTGTAGCCATGGTGGCTAGAGGTGCATACCTGACCTACCGAGCGTTTTCAACACGTTCCTCGTGAACTTGCTCTTAGGTTCACCTACACAATAAGCGGGACATCGTGACAGGATGTTGATCACATGTACGGTAGGTGCCTTTGAGGGTTAGAACGGAAGCCACGATTTAAAGAGATTTTTAATGAGATTCATTTGCTTTATCCTTCTTGGTTTTGGAACTTCAACAAAAGACCCGATCCAACCTCTAGATTGGTTTTACCTCCCCTCTTTTTCTCTTGTTACCTCCGGTGTTAAGTAGATTAGATGTGCTTTCATTGTTCTTCCATAGATTAGATGCAAAAACCTTTTTCAAGATCAAAGTGTTTTCCGCTTATTAGATTGGATCTTGCATTACACATTGTTCCACAGATTCGATACCTTGGGTTCGCCACTCAAGGGAAGAAGGGTCCCTTGACTACGACGGAGGATTTGTCCGCTTGCAAGTCCAAACGAACTTTGCAACGATAATCAAACGTCAACAAGCCCCTTTTTCTGGCGCTGTTGCCAGGGAACAAGTAATCAAGATTCAATCTAGTATTGCATTTGTGAATATTTTCAGTTTTTCTCTTGATTTTTCTTTTGCATCTCTTAATTTTGATCATCCTCAATAAAAAAATCAATCTAGGGTTTTGCTAAACCCTAGTTTTCTTTTAGTTTTTGTATATATTTGGCTAACCCTAATGGGAGGTGGACGGCTACATCTCCAACAAAAAAATATATATTTTGTGGATGGTCTAGAGAAATTTTGCAGGCAAAGGTGACGTGCAACACGAAGATCTAAAAACGGAGGCCGGACATCGTCGGAATCTCCAAGAGAAACTCCACCTCCAAGATAGAAAGGAGATCAACCACATCCGCCACTCATCCTAGGGAGATCGTTCCTCAAGACCGTCGGAGCAACAATCGACGTCGGCAAGGGGGAGATCAAGTGATGGCGAGAGGAGTGCATTCAAGTACATCGGAAGAGAGGAGCCAAAGGAGAATGAAGTGGAGACACAAAAGTTGTTGCATCCGTCAAGACCAAGAATCAACACCCGCCTGTGAAGACCAAAAAGATGACTAAGTCGAAGAATAAACCTACACCAAGGCCAAGGATGTTGTAGAAGTGGGGTCCCTAGATTTAGAATTTTTCTAAGCTCCATTGAATTTATTTTTATTCAAAATCTCTCTCTCTCTCTTGTTTGGCCAAAATTATAACCTAAACCTATGCCCCCACGGTCAAGTCGGAGGAGATTGCTATCAATTAATGAAAGCAATCGATCCCGGTGCAACCAAAATAAAATTTACAATTGTTTTGGATGCCTAAAATCTCCTCTAATGATATATTTGGACTCATCGCTAGCGCTGAGTTAATTTTAAAATTTTGAAAATTAGAGGAGTAATTAGCATCTAAACATGATTGAGGTGAGGTTTTTGAGCTTGATTAACATATAGTTCTCCATGATGCATCTTGGGAAAGCATCGGTCATTTGGCATCTTGGGCACATGCAAGGACAAGCATGGGGGAAGCAAGGGCTTTGTTTTGCAGGAAATTAATGGAAGCACATGAGGCAAGCAAGCAAAGAAGTGACACGAAGCAAAACAATAGAGGAGGAACCCTAAATCACGCAAGCAAAAGAGTGGTTGTGAACATTTGGGCGATGGAATCTCATGGGTCACGCGGTAAGTATTTTATCCATTTGTTAATTCGTGTTCTTGAGTTCATAGCCCATATGTTCCAGAAACAACCTACTTGTGCACCTCACACTCCACCCTCCATATTCTTTCTTTGTGTGTATTTCCACCGGCAAGAAACCCCCAGGGGAGTTGTTTGTGATTTTGTGCAGCAGGCATGATGAGAGAGATCATGAACATCATCCTCGGAAGGAAGACACGATCATCATCATCGAAGGTCATCATCAAGCTCTTCGAGGAGGCACTCGGTCTCCGAGTCTCCCCGAAGCATGGAGGAAGACGTGGCACCACCGAGGAGTGGCACAGTGCCCCTTGGTGGCATAAGGAGTACACGAAGCTCGTCCATGCGGTACACCAAACCGCAAGGACACACGGAGGAGCCACTCATTCCACCATGACGCTCAACTCGTTCATCCACTCCACCACCATACACTCCGAGGCATTCCAATGGATTCATCATGAAGAGGAGGACGAGAGGCTTGTTCATCTTGAGAGGAGGCTTGTGCCAAATGTTGACTTCGATGACGCCCTCCAAGTGTAGGATTCTACTCGGATATCAAATCTTGAGCAACCTTGGATGGGTGCAGTTCTTTAATGGAGTTGGTGTGACTACTCACAAGGAGCTTGCCTTGGAAATTCTCATACATTGGCACCGGTCATTAATGAAGGGGGTGTCATGCCTCTCATTCTGCCTTGAAGATAAAGAGCAACTAGTTCCTTATGGATATATTGGAGAACTACTCGATTACAAGAAGGAAGCCTCGGAGCAAGTTGATGTCCAAGAAAATATGTTAGAAGGATTTTTGGGAATGATTTCGGGAGAAGATAACAAGGAACCCAAAATTTCTCCTTGTCGGGATTTCTTTGGGATCGAGTACATGAAGCAAGAAAAATTTATTAGTGGAGATGAGAGAAGAAGGTACAAGTTGACAAAGATTAATGTTCCTCTTCCCAACATGAGGTTGAGATCGAATGAAGACAAAATTGGTTAGAGGAAGGATTTCTTGTACCGGCAAAGAAGATTAAAAAGGAAAATTGTTGAAACGAACCAGATTTCCAAAACTAGAAACCCGATCCTCTGCACCTCTGTGATAGTCCCAGGAAGTGGCTATCACGTGCAAACCCTGTCTCAAGTGGTACAAATCCATACAACACAGGAAAAAGGGAAAATTACATAATTTTATTAATACATCAGAGTACAACATTTTAGCATAAGCCGGGTACAAGTCCAACTGGACTAAACAAGAAAGGTAAATCATCTACACAGCGGATCTATCGAAGCGAAGCGTCTCAAGCTCCACAGGCAAACTTGAGTGTAGGACCAGCTCTAGTCTTCCCATCCTTCATCGTCGATGTCGTAGTCGATCACCAGGTCTGAAAGCATCGCCATCTACCCGATAAGCGAGTAGGTCATGTCAGCTTCCCAACAAAGAGCAAAAGCGGTGGATGAATTCTAGTATGCATGAATAAGCCTATATATGGCTGTAGTAAGTTTATGCAAGCAGCGGTAGCAACATCAAGGTAAGCGGTATTGCAGAGAGGTCACCATCTCCGAGGAGATCCACACCTCCGAGGCCAACGCCTCCGGGGTCAACACCCCAACCAAGGAAAGTACACCAAAACACTGGATCTCAACCGAGTCACAGCGTCCCACTCTCATCTGCGATGTGGGGTCACCAACTCCTATCCCCACATCTCAACGGCACGAAGCCGGCTCACACACTCGGGAGAGAGAAGCAGCACAAGAAAAATACTAGCCAGGTGAGAGATCGCAAGGGCTGTCCATACCAGTGGACACGGACTATAGCTATAGGTTTAACACTCTGCAGAGGTTGTACAACTGTACCCGCCGGATAGGGCAGAATCGGATGCCTCCGATCCACATCCCTACCTAACGACCGGAGACCTAGCAGTGGGTGGCACTCTCCTGCCTCTCCAAGCCTGACTCGTCTTGAACTGGGGCGCGAAACATACTAGCAGGGCCTCGGAGCTGTGAGACCATCCCCAGAGGAGCCGGGGCGACGTCTATTCGGGGGGTATAATCCGTCCCCCTCACACGACCACACCGGTCCGCCTACAAGCTGAGAGCCAACCACCAACTAGTTCTCGGACCGAACCCCGCCCATACGTGAGCGAACGGTTTGTACGAAAATAGCCCAAAGATCAAGGTCACACAGACGATCGGTCCTTAATTGCGGGAGCAAGCACTCACCAACTCCATCCGTCCGACACGCCGCTAGGGCGAGAGGCCAGGTCGCATCTCCCCTAGACAGGCGTTCACAAGTAACCAAAGCGACTCGCTCCCGCGGTAACACGTCAAGGATACACACTCACCCAAAACACACGCTAGAACACCGAGATATCCCAATCTCAGTCCCAACCAGAAATCCATCCATATCACGAAGCAGGTAAAATATATGGGTAGTAAATATAGGGGACTAGCTAGGGGTCTGTAGCTAGTCCCAAAGGTAGGAAATTCAAGGAACAGGGTATATCAAATCCAAGGCATGGCTAAAAGGTTGTCTATGCATTTCAATCATCCAAAGTATAATAAATAAAGCGCTAGCGACTAATAGCATGCATGGGATCTACATGGTTGGGAGTGACATGACACCTGCGCAGTAGTCGTCGTAGAGTAGTAGAGGTTGGGCCCTTCCTTCGGGTCGAAGGTCTTCCCAAACGTCACAGCCTGGGTCGTTGTCGCAGCTCGGGTCTTCCAACATGATCACAAGCCTACACGAGATGCGACGCGAAAATAAATAACGACAATCATCTAGGCAATAACTCCAAATAACATCAATTTAGAAGAACCAAATAAATCCGATTCTAGCTACAAGCAGCACTAGTTTAATTTAAGGAAATCAAAGTAATTAGTTTGATAATAAAATAGTTTTAAGCTACTAGCTTTATATTCTAGAACACAAGTTAGAGAGAAGGGTTAGTTCAAGGTTGGGTGGTCGATCAAAGGCTAAGGGCCTTGGTGATTGCGCCGGCAAGGCATTAGCGCAACAGATAGGTGCAACAAAGTGGAAGCTCAGAGGATGAAGAGAGAGGAGTAAGGCGGAACGAGTTAGGTAAGGCATTATCGGAACAAGGCGTGCGGTGGCAGCACCGAGAGAGGGAAAGGAATCAAGTTACGGTCAGTCCAAAAGGGTGATGATATGGTAAGGCGTGCTCGAGAGCACGATGGAACAAGCGTTAGCGATGCGACGATAACCCTGGTGTAGTAGCCAGGTTGCAATGTGGGGTTGCCGTGCTTGAAGCAGAGGCCTCTGCTCAAGGCACGACCGTCCATCACGCGCGGCCTTCTGGGTACTAACACTTGGTACGACGCGTGCTACGCGGCTCGAAGCAAAGCAGAGCGAAAGCGGGTTTGCGGTATAAAGCGGTGGAAGAAGTGCAAGCAAGGGGGCGGTGTGAACACGACTTGGAGAAGTTATTCCTGTCCGTGTCACGTCAGTGGCCAGTTGCGGGGCTCCGGCGTCCCAGACCCACCATAGCGCAGTGGCGGTAGCGGCCACGAATCCTACTCCAAGTACGCGGGGCAAAAGAGGTTTGGTTTAAGGGCAAGAGTGAATAAGGATAGGGTAGCAGTGAGCGTCTCAAAATTATGAAACCAACGCAAGTGGTTTCATAATTTTCGGAGCTCTGGATAATTAGTTATGAATTTTTAAAGAAAAACAGATTTATAAAACATTTATTAAATCCTTTTATTTAAAACCGAAAATAATTTTATTAAAATAATGCTGACGTCAGCATGACGTCAGCGGTCAGCGGGTTGTGGGCCTTATGTGGGCCGAAAGTGTTAGCGGCCCATTGGGCTGGTCCAGTGTGGCCCAAGAACCAGAAGTCCAGAAAAGCACCCTTAGCTCTCATTCGGCCTGGCCTGATTAACCTTTAGCCCAAAAGACCTTCGTGGGCCAAGCCCAGCAGGGGTTCTTTGCAGAAGTCCGGTTTCGCCCCTCCAATTCCCCTGTGGTCCGCTCGAGAAGGCGGCTATGGGATCTTCTGCGCCGTGTGTGCCCAGGCGTGCACGTGGCCTAGCGTGTGGCACCAATCCGAGTGCTAGGAAACGAGCTGCGCCCCAGGTGCTCGGCAGAATGCCTGAAAGGGGCGGCGGCGCGGCAAGGATCGGCCGACGGCGCGGTTTGGCTACTGTGGCGTGTTCACCTGCAGGGAAAGCAACTCGGCGCGAAGGCCGGTTCCACAGCGCCATGGCATGCACAGGCACAGCAAGCACAGGCACGGAGAACACCGGTACGGCGAGCACGATTTGGCCAAGCAGAGCACCAGGGTGGCGACGGCGCGACATGGAGCAACGAGGCGCGTGGCGAGACAAGGCAGCGCAGCACGGCACAACGCAACATCAACAGAGCGAGGCATGCGCGGCGCGGCGAAGCAAAGCGGCAAGGCGGCGCGGCGCGACGCGAGGCAGAGCAAGGTCGAGCGGTGCGACGCGGCGACGACAGCAAGACGGCAATGGCATGCTCGGCTCCTGCAAGGACTCACGCAGCACGAAGGCAGGTCAGAAGCGGCGACAGCGAGTTGTGCGGAAGCAGAATGGCGCTGGTCCACAGAGCAACGCGGCGCGTGGCGCGGTTGTGTGCGCGGCGCGGTGAGGGTGCGCGCGGCGAGGGTGAAGCGGTGCGGAGCAAGGTTGAGCGGCGCGGCGCGGTTCTTAGCAGAAACGCGGCAGGAAGCAGAACGGCATGGCGGCGCAGCGCAGCGCCTGCACGGAATCGCGGCACGAAGGCCGGACAGAGCGCAGCGGTGAACATGTCACGGCGAAGTTCGATCCAGAGCATGCCAACGAGTGAGAGAGAGGCTCGGCGGCGGCTATGTTGCTACGAAGCAGAGGCCAGGAAAACCAGAACGGGAACAGAGCAAGAGGAGATGGCCTGGGTGTGCTGCTCACCAGGGGCTCGACGGAGATTGCGGCGAGGCAGGTAGCAAGGCGGGGCCGTGGCGAGGTTCGTGGCGACGACGTTGATCTCCTGCTCAGCCCCATCGGGTTCGCGGTCGTCGGCGTTCACGGCGTCGCGGCACCCTTGGAGCTCGGCTCCTTGTCTTCGTGACCGTCGTCGTCCTTGACGTTCCCGGTGCCGGCTCCTGCTCGGTGTCGTCGTCCGTGGCGGGGCTCGGCGCGGCTTCGTTGTCAGCGGGGACGACACCCTTGGTGTGGCGTGGCTCACGGGGAGATGGATGGGCGCGGGTGTGCGCGCCGAGCTGCGGAACGGCGCGGCGTGGCGCGACGCGAGGCAGCAGCGTAACACGATTAGGCGAAGCAGAGCGGTGCAGCAAGGTGCGGAGCAGCGTGGCGATGTGGCGTGGCTCGAAGGGCAAAGGCGGAGCGCTGACGCAGAGCAGGGGATTTGGGGAAGGAAGCATAGAGCGGCGATGGATTGGAGATCAAGGAAGGGAAGCAAAATCTCAATTGAGTTGGTGCGAGCGCGCGAGGCTTCGGTCCCCTCTTAGTGGGCGGCGGCCGCGGCGCGGGATGGGCAGAAAGTCCAGGGTGCCCTTGGCCTTGGAAGCGAAGGAAGGTGGCGTGGACACCTCCACGGCCGTGCGAATGGAGCGCAGTGGGCCGCTACGCAGGGGCAGAGAGGGGTTTTCCCCAGGCGGAGCGCACGATGCATGGTCAAGAGGCGCGGGGCGGTCTCGTCGTGCGGGCCAGCCAGGACGGGCGCGGTGCGGCCATCCCGTCACGGCCGCACGCGCGGTCGTGAGAGAGGCCGCTGCGGTCAAGAGGAGGAAGAAGGTCAACAGGGCCAGTTGACAGGCGGGGCCCGTGCGTCTGTGATAGAAGGGGTAAGGGCACCGGTGGGCTGTGTTGGGCTGCCAAGCTGCAGAGGTTGGGCCGCTTGGCGGGCTTGCACAAAAGAGAAGGAGGGGTGGCCTGGTTCGGGGTAGAGAGATAGAGGGTGTTGAGCAGACTTTGGCCGCGGGTTTTGAGCCCATGTTAGATGTCAGTTTTTGAAATAGGTTTTGAATATAGATTGTTTATAAGTTTGAATTTGAATAACTTTCAAATTCAAACCCACACAATTGAAATCCAAATAAAGTCCAAGAAAACCCAAACCATATTTATACCATAATTTGAAATTAATTTTTATATGGTTTTATTTTATTTGAGATCTAAGGTGAGAGGTTAGTAATTTGGGCAAAAATTGGTAGCACACATGTTCAAACAAAAAGTTTTAAATTTTTGTGAAAATTCACAATTGGCAAAAATATTCAAAATTTCAGGATGTTACAATTGTGGGAGAGGGATCATCCTCCACGGCCCAAGACGAAGGAGAGGCTGCACATCAAGATAATGAACAACAACATGGAGGGATTCAGATGCCACCACCATATGGAGGAAGTATGCCAATGCAAGAATGGGGGAGTGGGGCAGCCACACCACCACATCTTCCACCATACATGGTTCCGAATGAAGTTTTCGTGGCACCCCATCCAAACCAATGCAAGTCAAATGGAAGAAGGGACCGCAAACATTTCCTATCAAATTGGTCGCCTTCACATATCATCGTCGGAATAATTTCGAGGAGGACCGGCGTAACCATGCTACAAGCAAGATCATCAATATCAACCACCGTAAGATGAAGAATTGAGAAGGAGGAAGAAGAAAAATAATTATGCCTTCAAATTCGGTTCGATTTTCCCTCTTTCCTTTTCTCTATTTTCAGCTTTTATGCAAGTTTATATATGCGTAGTATTTTCTATTTTTATTTATTTTCTGCATGTGTGTTAGTAGTAGTGTTTGCTTTAAATCAACATGAATAAAATTTGCCACCTCGATTATCACCTTTAGTGAGGATAATAAGTTGATGCCATGTTGATATATGATGAAAGTTGCCGCTTTGCTCATCTTTGTACTTGTTTTATGCATGTTTAAGCTAGTGCTCTCTTTTAATATGAATCTGAAATTAAATTAAATGTTAGCCTAATCTTGTGTGGAGGTTATGATAACTCAAGTCTCATAGTTCTTTTTTATTGCTCTCAACCTTGAATGAATCAAAGAACCTTTTTATTCTCAAAAAGTTATGATAACCTTGTCATGAGTACCGCTTGCATTTTGCTCTACCCATCCAAAGCCCAAACTTACTTGAGTGCAAAACATTAGTATATACAAGATTTATTTTTGGGTGCATTAATTCAAGGCCTGATTTCTCTGGCCCGAGACTAAGAAGCTGGTCATTCCGTTTTTGCGTATCATTCTTTATGCTAGCCTCTTCTATCCGTGCATTGTGAGTTTCCACATTAGGAATTTTGCAAACCTCGCCGGATATCCAACCACAAAACCCAAACATATATTTTTTGTGTTCACCTCCTTGACCACAACCCAATATATGAGTATGGATGAATATTTTGAGGAAGATTACAAGGAAGGTGCTTCAAGTAAGTAAGGGAGACTTCCAAAAGGATCCCTAGAAGATTTTTCGAGTATCTCTCCCTAAGAAAATATGAGAGTTTCAATTTCCACCTTGGCATATTTATCACCTCTTTTGCCCGAGGACGAGCAAACATCTAAGCAGGGGGGGTTGCCAAGGAAGTGCTAGTATAGTCTAGAGTTCAAGGGGAGCAAATTAAAAAAAGAAAAAAAAGAGAGAAAAAGTATGATGAAAGAAAATTTCTGAGATTTATTTAAAAGTTTGAGAGCATGATCAAATACTTGTGGAAAGAGCTTGAATGATATCTACCCTCCATAAAGATAAAAGTTAGTACATTATGGAACTTTAATGAATATAAATTTAGAGAGCATTATGTTTTCTCATGTATAATCAAGTGCAGGGTATGAACATTGAAAGGCAACACTGATATCCATTGAAGGCTTACTCGAGAACGAGCAAGGTTTAAGCATGGGGGGATGTTGGTGGTCGATTTCCGTCAACCTAACCACATGTTTACCTTCTATGTTGGTATTAATTTGTTATTCACACTAACGATCCTAACCCTCATTATATGTCAAGTTCGCACTCGTGCATGGTATTTGGAGTTTAATGTTTACACAGGAATCAAGAGCCTAAATGAGGACTTCCGGGTAAAGTTCATCAAGGGTTTTACAAGGTGATCATGGACCCCGGGACAAGTCAAGATACAAGATGAACATGACTCCAAATGAACCAAGGACTAAAGCATGAAGCCGAGAAGTGTTGAGGACCTAGACGGAAGATGCGGGAGTTCATACGCCAACCACCCTTATCTAAACCGCGAGGAAAATGACGTCAAGGACCCACATGCAACTCGGCAAAAAGTCAGGAAGTCGCGACAAGTATCTGGAAGGAAGCTAGGGCCGAAATGGGCCCAGGCCGGCCAGCCCATCCCATTCCGGGCTCGGTTCGGCGCCCCCTTTGACCTAGGTGATCCTCGGGCTATTTATAGTCCCCGTGCCTCGAGCCACGCATGAAGCAATTTGTCATCCGCCGCCGAGGAGCAAAGAAGAGAGGGACACCCTTCTGGAGAGGAGAGGGTTGAGATGGTTGACTAGGGTTTCCCTAGCCGATGTGGGAACCTTGCATGGAAGACAAAGTCGGAGTTCTAGAAGCTAGGATCAAGATCAAGGTAGGATCCCGGTGGTGATCTTGTCCATGTATTATACTTCATGTTGAATTTGCAAGATTGAATCCGATTTCTAGCGATCAAGTGCTTTCACTACGATTTTGTCTTCGGTTGGGTTTTCTTATTCTCCAATCTATTCCGGATAGATTGCTTAGGATGTTCTTGTAGCCATGGTGGCTAGAGGTGCATACTTGACCTACCGAGCGTTTTCAACAAGTTCCTTATGAACGTGCTCTTAGGTTCACCTACACAATAAGCGGGACATCGTGACAGGATGTTGATCATGTGTAGGGTAGGTGCCTTTGAGGGTTGGAACAGAATCCACGATTTAAAGAGACTTTTAATGAGATTTATTTGCTTTATCCTTCTTGGTTTTGGAATTTCAACAAAAGACCCGATCCAACCTCTAGATTGGTTTTACCTCCCCTCTCTTTCTCTTGTTACATCCGGTGTTAAGTAGATTAGATGTGCTTTCATGGTTCTTCCATAGATTAGATGCAAAAACCCTTTTAAGATCAAAGTGTTTTCCGCTTATTAGATTGGATCTTGCGTTACACATTGTTCCACGGATTCGATACCTTGGGTTCGCCACTCAAGGGAAGAAGGGTCACTTGACTACGACGGAGGATTTGTCCGCTTGCAAGTCCAAACGAACTTTGCAACGATAATCAAATGTTAACAGCTTCGCGCGAAACAGCTACCGAAGCTGCTCGCGAAGCTATGCCAAAGGCACCCTAAGGGGGCAGCCGGGCAGGTAGCCATTCTTCAGGTGCCTGCAACCCATATAAATTACTAGGTTTTTCCTGACGACAATGGGTACGTACTTGTCAACATGATTGGAGTGATTAAAAAAGTTGGACATGCACATATCCACAACCAAATATAATGGTGAACTTTAATTTCCCAAAATTTAATTTCCATCTTTAGCCAAGTTTATAGAAAAAATACATCGATATCTACAACATCAAAGTAGTTTTGTTAAATAAATTATAAAATATGTCTTGCTAGTCGATTTGTTCGTATTGTAGATATTGATATAGTTTTTTTTAACAAACTTGTTTAAAGTTTAACAAGTTTGACTTAGGATAAAACTAAAATGACTTAGATTTTGGAAAGCAAAGCAACAGTGCAGTTGTTGAAGGCTCAGAAAGAAAAAAAAACTTCCACATGAGGTATATGTGAGTACCTAATTGATAGAATTTTTCGTGGTCTTGCCTTAATGTTTGCTTCAAATACGCTAGCTATTAGATAGCTCAAAACAAGCACGCCACCGTCCAAAGTCGTAGCAGGGACAACGAGCAATATCATTGACAATGAGACAGCTATGACATGGAGTTGGAAGACTGTACAGTGCCCCTTAGGAGTAGGAAGGATCTGCGAGACTCGGACTGCATCCTCTCCACTACTGCAAATACCAGTAGAACAAACACCAATGAGAGCGGCAAGGTGACGTTCTGGTTCCTGTTCTTATGGATCAACATGGAGGACGATTTGCCAAAGTGGCAGAAGTTTAGCTACTTGATTGAATTTAGACTCACTTCTATTTTGCATGGATTTAGATTTGATCCCAATTCAATTCCCCATCAATTCAGAAAACCAAAAGACAAGCCTAATGTTAATTCTTCATGCATATACAGTAAACATTAACTGTTAATACTTAAGACTTACTATATTTGGATAGGGAAACAGAGGGATTCCATGACTCATCTTATAGATGGTCAAATAAGTAAAAAAAAATCATAGAGAAATGACGTTCAACTTTTATTGGGACCAAAATCACATATCAAACCCAAGGATGTGTTCTGTTTCAAAGAGTAGTTAGGTCCTAACTGATATGTCGATCTTGAGCAATTGGTATTTAACTTGTGTTAAACTATGAGTCAATAATGCACTTGTATTATTATACAATCGAACTCATGAGCACTTGGCCCGGCCCTGCAACAAGTTGGTTAAAATCGAAAGTATGTGTTTATTGTATATCTTCCAAAAGATCATCTACTTGTAAAGAATGACATATAACTTCTGAGATGATAGATGTTGCCACTACTAGGGAAACGTACATCTGTACCGGTTTATAACCCTCATTAGTACCGGTTTCCAAACCGGTATTGTTCGATCGGTACTAATGTGAAGTCACATTAGTACCGGTTTTGGAAACCGGTACTAATGTGGACATTAGTACCGGCTGGTATTGAGAGCCGGTACTAATGTGCCCGCCCCCGGCGACGTGGCACGGTCCACATTAGTACCGGTTCTTGGTTCCAACCGGTACTAAATTTTTTTTGTTTTTTCTTTTTCTTTATTGTTTTCTGGTTTATTAATTCTATCGTATTTACGTATACTAATCCTAATGCCTGATACGCTATAATATATATTCATGTGCCATATAAAATATTTGAGATAATACTATACATTCATACGTATATATGTATTAGTATAATATCTAATATTATACTAGTACATATATTCGTATTCATGTATTATCTCAAATCCGGTAGTTGATCCAATGCAAGAACATATATAATATTGTGCATACAGAAATACGAAAAATATATATTAGTATATATAATACATTGCATCAAAGGTTAGCAAGGTTTAATATTAGTTTTTTTTGCTCCCTGACGATTGGTCCTTTGCAGAGCTTTTTCCTCTCTTGCTCCCCTGCTTAGTCAACTCTGCTTGTTCCGTCGACTTCCCAGTTGCTTTTGCAGTGGACTTCCCCGATGTTTCTTCCGTGGACTTCCCCGTTACAATAACAGATGATAAGCCTGAATAGAATTCTCCACCTGGCGTAATCACCTCATCTAGAAGAAATCCGCAAAGTTGTTCTTGAATTAACCGGATTCTTTTCGACTCGAGGAGCCCCTCCTTGATGTCATCAATCTACAAAAGAATATGAACAAAGAATAAGAACTAGTACAAAAAAGAACATGGACAAATAAGAACTACATGCAAGTGTCGTTTAGTTTAGTGGACGCACCCTGTCTTCAAGGTTGGTACCTCTTGCGATGCTTGAACAGGTATGCATGAACTCGCATACATAGTATCCGCACAGATTGGTACCTGAAGGTTGTGTCAAGCACTACACATGTGCGAAAACAAGGTTATGAAATATGTTTAATTATATTGGAAGACATGAGATATGCGGACTAGCATAATACACATACAGGGAAATCATAGTGGAAATAAAGGTTCTCTTTGTATCTTCCCGGGTGCTCTACACAGAGGCGAGTCCAAGCAAGTTTGATCATCTCTACGACATCTTGGTATGCACTTTTGTCTGATGTTGCCCTCAAAGAGTCGAAGATGAAGACCTTGTTTAGAGACGGACAGAATGCAAAAAGAATCTAGTGGAAGCTGTGCATACGTGTAGAAGTATTAGTTTCTTGAAATATATATGCAATATCATTTGAAAAAGATAAAATAGATGAGATACACGTTGCTCACTCGAAGTTGTATGGCAGAAGTATGATACCCTTCTTATGGTGTTTTTCTAGATACAAATATATGTAGTCCAATGTGGCCAGCTCCCATTTTCTGACACAAGTCTGATTTATCATTAGTGGATCCATGAAGCCGACGTCTCTTATTCCTCTCCTCCTGCACCGCTGCATCTCAAAGCTGCATGATTGAAATTAAACTCAAATTAAACACAAGTTAAGATAAGGTAGAATGGTTAGATCATTATTTTCGAGACTTACAGAGTCCAGCAAGCGATGAGTCCTGAGTCAATTGCATCTTGATTGAATAAGTACCAAAATTGGTCAAATTCCACACCAAAAGTTTCTCGGCCACGGAAATAATGTTGATCATCTATGGTAATTTCCACATAGGTTACACCGCTGGCTGACGCAGCCATGTACCAATCGTGCAGTTCATGCATTCTCGTTGGAAGAAACGGCACCAACTGCGGCCACACAAGAGGTTTACCCCACTCATACTTAGGTCTATTTGCCCCTTTATGCTTTGGGATTGGTTCGTCCCCTCGGGTTTGACCAGGAGTCAGACCTGAATCCTTATTGAATACAAGCATATGCTGCTCAAGCGAAGAAAGCACCTTGATGGGGGAGACAGATTGCTTTGACTGGGTGCCTAGTTGTGTAATTGTAGATTTAGCTGTAACGCCCTGGGTTTTCAAAAAACGGAAAACCCAGCATTCTGTCTCGTGATAGTCCCTGGATCAGACGCTATCACGCACAGGCATTCATCATAGATAAATATCACAGTCATACAACGAAATCAGAGTACAAAACAAAGTATTTACATCCGAATACAACTCGGCATACGATTCAAGTACAAGCCCCTTGGGCTAAATGACAAGTAGAAACTCTATGCAACGGTAGCTAACGCTTCAAGTCTTCATCCTCGATCTTCTCCACAGGCAACCTTGAGCGAAGCAACGCAACCCTTCCTCCATGGACTCTTCTTAGATGGACTTTCGCTCCAAGCCCAAATCCTGCACACTCACAAACTATCCCCAAGGATTGGGATAGGTTCACGTCACCAACCGTTTGCAAGCTTTAAGTGGCCTACTTCTAAAGGTATATGAAGGTATCAAGGTAAGAGCTGGGGTTTCCTATGCAGTAGCAGCCTCATAAATAGAATAATATCTCCATAATCCCACCATTTCCCATAACTCTCATCCGCAAACGGATACACCTGGTCACCCAGATCACCGTCACCATCACCTAACTCCATCTAGGGTCGGTGCGAGAACTCTCACTCCTCGCACCTCAATGGTTGCACCCGGATCCACAAGGCAGAGGGAGCAACTCTCCTCTCCCCGAATACAACCACGGCTCACCATACACTCTCATCCTATAAGGGGGGGAGGTAGAAATCCCAAAACGTAAGAGTAGGAGAAACAACAGGCATGTCCATAACCGAGGACGCGACTATACGTATAGGTCTAAACTCTGCAGAGCGTGTACACCAGTACCCAACTCGGAATGGCACCCGACGGTAGCAAGTCGACCGAGCCCATCCTACCGAACGAACACCTAGGAGTTACGATTCCATCCTGCATCTGGGTCTCGCTGCGGTCCTTCGCAAAGGACCACCCCAGAACTGTGAAAATGCCCCCGTGTGGCCACACGGGGAGCGCCCAAAGGGAAGGGACTTCACCCTAACCCACTCACTGATACCCTCTATCCTACTGGCAGGTATGGTATCGCACTTGCTAGGGTCGAACGGCCCTATCCCCACTCTCGGCGAGGTGGTGTGTACGAAAGTCCCGTGTAACAGGTGACCCACTCGGTTTCAGACCGGGGCGAGCTCATATCCTCCACGTCATCACAAAATCCCCAACACCTGTGCTCCTAAAACAATGTACCCGCCATAGGCACCACATTGGGCAACATCCGAGAAGATGATCCCTGGCCCCCGATCCCAGACCGGGTTGTCTTGAGCTCACCCCCGCCAAAATATCCCAAAACACCTTCTCCTACCGATTTTCCCCACACACGCCAAGAATACTACCACAATAATCCCAACACATGCATAGCAAGCTCAGCGTCTTATCACGCCTAAGTAAAGTAGTAGTAGTAGGTCAATCAAGGACAAGTATGTAAAGGAGGCTATGCACGGGTTTATCATATCCAACACTATGCAATAATAAAGCGCTAGCAGTTCTAAAGCAATGCCTAATGGGCATTCAAAGAATGGTCGGGCGTGAACACCTGTGAGCAAGAAGTCGTCGTAGTTTCTGTAGCCGTACTTGATCTTCTGGCTCGCCTCCTCAGCTCCGGGAAATCCTAGATTCGGAAATATAAATAAATAACAGAGCTAAAAGCAAATAAACTCCAAAGAGAGGCAATAAAGAACCAAATAACTCCAGAAGCTAGTCTAACGGGTGCTTCAACATTTTAGAAGAATAAAGAAACTGATTTCATATTTTTCTAAGCTAGAGTCAAATTATTATTGATTTTCAAATAAAGAAATATTTTATGACTTTAATTAATTGCGTTAAAGCACAGAAAACATAAGTCAGCAAGTCAGAGAACCATATGCTAGGTTTTTGGGTTGGTTTGCAAGATCAGTCGACTTAGGCAAAAATTATTGTTGACCAAGTCAAAGAGAAAAGGTTAAGGGTCGACCGGAACCCACAAGTGACCCTGTGGGTCCCGTATGTCAGATGGGAACAAGATAGGCAGATCACGACCTCACGAGTTAGTGGGACCCAATGGTAAGTTCGTGGGACCCCCTTTGGTCAGGTTAGCGAGATTGTGCAGAAAGGATCAGCTAGAAGCGATGTGGTGATTAAGAAACTTGGCTAAAGCTGAAACACGACAAAGACGTGGTGAGGACGGATTTATCCGTGGTATGGCGGATGGTTTAGTTAGCGCACGCATCGTGCACGACGAAGGCGTGGCACGACTGTGACGAACAGGTACGGCAGAGATTTGAAAGATTGAGAACAGGCATTTGGTACCAAAGTTAAGACTCGGCGGAAAAAAGGGCAAGTGCTGCTGCTAGCAAGCGACGCACAAGCGGGATATATAAAGAGCTAAGGTTAGATTAGCACTCATGTGGCTTACGGATTTACAAGCAGCAGCTACTGCACGAGTGGTTTGTGGCCAAGGACTAGCGCAAGTTTGTTGCTCATGAGAGCACGAGCAAACAAAAGGGCCTCAACCTATAGGGTTTTGGGTGAACACCAAAGAGCTCTCAAAGATGGTAAGGGCATGGGCTAATAGATAACTAGCTCGTAGTCAACTTCCTGCCTGAACGGGTGTGGTACGAGCATAGCTTCACAGGTTTGTGCAGGTTCAGCTATAGGCGAAAAGGAATCAGGCTGGCAGGCAGACTACTTGCTGAAATGCCACAATGGCATCCACATGAGAGCTACTCGTATGCCTGCCGCAGCCAGGGCTGTAGGAGAGAAGAACAAGGAAGTTATTTGCGACTTTAGCAAGCTTGTGGTCAACAGGTTCGTGCGGGTGTGGCATGAGTTAGCATGTGGTCCGTCCAAAAAAATTAGCTCATCGGGTTTGCACTTGCGTGCTCACGAGATGGAACTGAACATCCAGGAAGATATTGGTGAAATTAAACACGTCCTGGGCATGTAAGCCATTCTTGATGGGGCTTAACCTTACCAGCATCTAGTATGGCTTTCGTGAGAATTACAACCTTTACTGATTTCTTGGATGCGAACTGTTCGATTACAGCTTAGCATTACAGGCTCAGCAGGCCAGAGCCTGAACACACTCCTCGGTAGCGAGGGATGCACAGACAAGAGAGATGAAGGCTCATGGTTAGAAGTAGATGGCTCGGAAGTAGAAGAGATCGTGGCCATCTTTCTAGCCTTAGCACTGGCCGCAGCTTGCTGCTATCAAGATGCTAACAAACTTGGAGATGATAGTTTGCTAGCCTTTGCTCGGATTGTAGCTTCTTGGTGTGGAACAGATAGGCCACAGGCAGTTCGTTGGAGAACTAACTGCACTGAGGCCGTAGGTTGGGCATGGCAAACTAAAAGGAAAGAATTGGCCGATGGTCAGAGAGAAACTAGCACTACGGGCTGCAGGTTTGGTTCTAAGCCCTGGTGGGAAAAGGAAAGACTGATGCGTAGTCAGGCAAAACAGGAACAAGATTAAGATTGGAAGATAGAGTAAGGCAAAAGGGCTGCGAGCTAGCAAAGTTAGCTCGTACATGGACTTCCAACACACATACATCTGCCTCTGCTACCTTGCTTGAGGACATCACACGGATTGGTAGTATAACACGCAGATTGAGCAGGTTTAGATGGATGTCTCACCAGTTTGCACAAGTTCAGATAGAGCTTCAGACAGGACGAGCGCGGGGCTGATCTAGAACACATGGTCACATGGGACTAGCAAACAGGGTGAAGACTGAAGGTTTGTAGGCCACGACATGGCCTTGTTTAGAACATGCAGCAGTTAGGCGTGCATGAGGGTGGCCTGATCATAGGCTAGGAAGCATTACAGCTTTAGCATACTAGAGTCCTGCACACAGCTCGGCGGCGAGCAATGCACAAGCAAGAAGGATAAAGGATCAAGGTTAAACATCTGAAGGTGTATGGCTCGGCCGAAGATTAGAGAAAAGAGATTCAAGGCCCATGCTTTATCTGATGCATGTGATGCACACAGAGGGAAACAGAGGGACCTACACCTACTGCTTGTCTAGCTGATTGGAGAAGAGAGGAAGACTGCTGGTTTGCTCGATTTAAGAAAGAGGATAAGGGCTGCTGTAGGTTTGGTACAGAGCACAAGGTGAGCATAAGGCAGCACCTAGAGGGAAAACTCTTAGCAACTGCGTTCCTGTGCTTGTTCTGGCTCGAAGGTCAGCACGGCAGGTCAGAGTGGGCGGGCAAGCAGGGCGGCGGCGCTGGTCAGGGCGCTAGCGCCGGTGTGCTTGTTCGCGTGCGTGCGTGTGTTCACGGGGAGATTCACGGCCTAAAGGTGAGCTTTTGCGTCTTTTGGGTGATAGCGAGCAAGTGCTAACCGGCGACTAGACCTCGACAACGATCTCATCCCGGCGTGCACGGATAGGCTCATGGGTGGTGGTCAAGCTCTGGTTCGGCGGCATGGATGGTGCAAGAGAGGGGAAAAATAGATAGCATGTTCATGAAGCTCATGGCTCATACACCAAACGTCCAGCAGGTTGTAGACATGCAAAAGTGCAGCTACGGCCCTTGCACAGAACATCGAACAGGTAGGGTGCATGCCGGCGTGTGGGAGTCCACGACCATGACATGGCGGAACGACGGGCGACACAAGGTCGGGACACGGCAGAGGACAGCGGCTTGGTCGGGCTCGTGCACGCGCAGGCGAGCGCACGATGGATGGTGCTCTCGGCGCGGCCGGGATTGGCCGGTGCTCACAACTCAATGCAGCGAGCGCACGACAGCTGGGACAAACAGAGGAGACGGTCGAGCGGGGGTGCGCGCGCGCGGTCGACGGCAGCGGCACCTGCAGGCGTAAGGCTCGACTGGAAGGTTGGCACACAAGAGACGGCGTCTGCGCGGCGGCGCGGAGCAGTGCAGCCAAGGGTAAAGGCCGGGCAAAACCACGGCTTGGTCACAGAGCAATCACACGTCTCGATGGCCGGCACAGGAACAGTAAGTTGGGTACAAGGCTTCACCTGAGGGCTTGCTGTCGTGACCCAAGCATCTCACCGAACAGCTCGTGGGCGTGGTGGATGGCAGACATGTCCAGCAGGTCACGAGGCCGGTGTTCACCATCTCCAACTTGCGGTTGTCGGAGAGGTTGACGGAGGAGAGGAACAGGTGGGCGGCAACGTGGATGGAGCAAGCAGCCAGCTTGGCTGATCACCACCGGCATGCCAACCAAAGGCTTTTGTCCATGAGTAAGGCAAATGCCTCAGAGCCGCACGGGAGGTCCTCCAGCCATCCATGGCTCCGCCCGGCGTGACTGATGGCTGTCAGGCATTCCAACGAGCAGGTTCGGGACGGGGGGGTTGATTTCTCCTTGCTTCTGCAGAGAGGGCAGAGTGGATTGGTGCTCTGATTAGGAACGAAAAGAGAGGCAACGAATTGAAGGGGCAGAGTGCAGGAGAGGGGGCTCACGATTCAGAGATTAGCACGGTCGTCGATACCGTCGTTCGTGGTCGCCATTACTCGCGGTGACGAGGTGCTGGGGAAGTGGATGCAGTGCAGGACGCAGGGCAGCGACTTCCCGAGCTCGCGGTCCTCGGCATGGCGGCTCCTCGGCTTGAGGTGTCCTCCGGCGTCTCCCTCACGGCCTCGGCTCGGAGCAGAGGGTTCAGGGCGCGGTGGACAGCAGCTCCGCGGCGGCGCTCCGGCTGCTCGACGTCGAGGGTCCCCGACGGTGGCAGTGGGCACCACCTCCTCGGCTCCTTCTCCAGGCCTCCTCCCCCTTCCCCCTTCTCCTCCTCCCACACCAACAGCGGCGGCCACGGGGTAAACCAAGGGCGGCGGCGGCGGACCGTGGGGAGTAGCTGAGCGGATGGGGATTTGTAGGGTGGCTGGCTAGGGCTTGAGGTGCAGGCGGACGGCGGATGAGGCGCGCGGGGCACGTGGCCCGCATCCACGGTAGCCATGGGGATCCGTGCCCGCGGGGCCGCAGCGGCGTCCGCTTTGGCGTAGCGCGCGTCAGCGGGTAGGGGAAAGGGGAACAGGAGGGATAGGCGGCTGACGCGTGGGGCCCACACGTCGGTGTCACAAGGGGGAGAGGATGGCGGGCTGTACTGGGCTGACTTGGGCTGCGGGATCAGGCAGGCCGACGAAAGATCAGGGGGCGCCTGCAGACTTTGCGAACTGGACTAGGAAAGGAGTAGGCCCAGCTGTGCAGGAGGTCTTTCTTATTTCCTACCAACACAAATACTTTCAAATACAATTCAAATCTGAATTTAAATTCAGATTTGAATTCCACTCAACTAAAATCCAAATAAAATTCAATAAACTCCAAATTTTTCTCACACTAACATTTATATTTCCTAAATTTAAATTCTTGCTCAAAATAATTCTAAGAATTAGAGAAGGATCAAAGAAGACATCCTTATAAATTACTCAAGCACTCATATACAATCAAATTTTTTTTGAAATCCACATTTTGCAAACATAAACATTCCGGAAAAATTCTTATAAATAATGTTGATCATCTATGGTAATTTCCACATAGGTTACACCGCTGGCTGACGCAGCCATGTAACAATCGTGCAGTTCATGCATTCTCGTTGGAAGAAACGGCACCAACTGCGGCCACACAAGAGGTTTACCCCACTCATACTTCGGTCTATTTGCCCCTTCATGCTTTGGGATTGGTTCGTCCCCTCGGATTTGACCAGGAGTCAGACCTGAATCCTTATTGAATACAAGCATATGCTGCTCAAGCGAAGAAAGCACCTTGATGGGGGAGACAGATTGCTTTGACTGGGTGCCTAGTTGTGGAATTGTAGATTTAGCTTTATTCACCAGCTTCTTCTGTTTGTCCATCTTGAGTGCTTGTCGGTCATAGTCACTCAAAGGAGGTTCCTGGGCATTTATTCGTTTCTCCTCCTCCATTTTTTTCATGAAGCGATGAAATTTCACCCGGTCAATTGGTTTCTCAATAGGTGGCTTCTTCGCTTTGAATATTTGTCTATCAAGCTCAGCCCGCACTGAAGCATCTAGCTCCTCCTGAGTCTTCTCGTAAGATAATTTCGGTTGAGGCTTCTTCGGCCTGGGCTTCGTCTGCTTCTTTGGAGGAGGGGGCGGAGGATGATGCGTAGCTCGTCGTTTGGTACCCTTGCCTTTCACAGACTCATCATGCTGAGGGGGCGGACTCTCGCTTGGGTCCCGATCAACTAGAGGACTCATGCTTCCTGTTGGAGATGACGGTAGCTGATGATCTTCGCCTTCAGGCACGAGGGTGTAGATGAGGCATCAGGAAGAGGTGCTTCTGGTGAGGCTAGGGGTGCTTCCTTGACCGGTTTCGTTATCTTTATGTGAGCCTTGGTCCACAATACCCAACCGTGCACGGTATCTCCAAGCACCTCTTCCCCATCAGGTCCCGGTAACTCCAGTTCGAGGTCTTCCCAACCGGGGACCACTCGGTCGACGACAACTTTATGGTAAAATGATTTACTGAATTTCATGCCCATGAAAGAGGAGTAGCCTGTCGGGACCTTGATACTGTTCAAACAATCAAACATCATCTTCTTCTCTTCCTTGCTGAGTGTGTAACTAGCAGGGGCCAACCAATTTCCCTTATCTCTCTTTTCGGGATGCAGGCTTTTTCGCTGTTTCATAAATTTAAGATCCCGACGAACTTCAACTGTATCTTTTGGCTTTCCGTATACACCTAGGTGGCCAAGAAAGATTACGCAAAAATTCTTCATCACATGCATCACATCAATTGCATTGCGAACCTCAAGGATTTCCCAATAAAGGAAGCTCCCAAAATATCGACATCTTCTTCCACATGGGTGCACGTCCATCCTTGTCGTTTGGAACAGATTTGGCACCAGAAGCCTTCCCAAACACTACCTTCAAATCTTTCACCATAGAAAATACAAGTTTACCATCACGGTACAGTGGCTTCTTACGTTTTTCTCCAACACCTTCAAAATGATTTTTTCCTTCTTCTCTTAACGGGTGCTTAGGAGGAAGAAATCGACGATGGCCCAAATACACAATCTTTTTACTGTGTTTTAGATACACACTGCAAGTATCATCTAAACAGTGAGTGCATGCTCGGTATCCCTTGTTTGTTTGTCCTGATAGATTACCAAGTGCCGGCCAATCATTAATGGTGACAAACAGCAACGCTCGTAGATTGAAGGTCTCCTGTTTGTCCTCATCCCACACAGGTACACCTTCTTTCTTCCATAACGTTTTAAGATCCTCAACCAACAGTCTCAGATAAACATCGATGTCATTGCCCGGCTGCTTTGGGCCTTGGATGATTATTGGCATCATGATGAACTTTTTTTCATGCACAACCATGGCGGAAGGTTGAATATGCATAAGGTCACAGGCCAAGTGCTATGACCGCTACTGAACTCACCGAATGGATTGAATCCATCCGTACTTAAACCAAACCGAATGTTCCTTGTGTATTTTGCAAATTCAGGGAATTCTCTATCAATTAGTCTCCACTGCGACCCATCAGCGGGATGTCTGATCTTGTCATCTGCTTTATGATCTTCTTTGTGCCAACGCATCAACTTTGCATTAGCCTTGCACCTAAATAAACACTTCAGCCGTGGTATCACTGGAAAGTACCACATTACCTTAGCAGGAATTTTCTTCTTCTTCTTCTGCTTCTCCCCGTCAACATCGTAAGGGTCATCTCGTGGGATCTTATAACGCTGCGCTCCGCACACAGGACAAGCCTCCAATTTCTCATATTCTTTTCCTCGGTAAAGGATACAGTCATTAGGGCACGCATGTATCTTTTGAACCTCCAAACCTAGAGGACAAACGACCTTTTTAGCTTCGTACGTTGACTCCGGCAATTCGTTCTCCTCTGGAAGCATGTCCTTTACGATCATCATTAACTCATCGAAGCCCTTGTCAGAAACTCCATGTTTAGCCTTCCATTGCAGCATTTCCAATGTGCTACCCAACTTCTTGTGCCCCTCTTTGCAATTTGGGTACAACGGTTTCTTGTGATCTTCTAACATACGGTCAAACTTCTTTGCCTCCTTCACCTTTTCGCAATCTTTCTTATGCTCTCGCAACACCTGACCTAGATCATTAAGCGGCTCATCTTCTCCTTGTTCAGGCTCTCCCTCAATTATTGCAACATCATCCTCACCCATTGGATCATCTCTCATTGCAAAGGCACCTTCTTGAGTCCAATCAGGAATATTGTCGTCTTCTTCTTCGTCATCTTCCCTTATAACCCCTCTCTCCCCATGCTTTGTCCAAACAAAATAGTTTGGCATGAATCCCCATTTGTATAGGTGATCGTGAAGAGTCTTTGTCGTTGAGAAATCCTTCAAATTCCTGCACTTTCTGCATGGACAAATAATGAAACCGGACGGGGGCTTGTTCGATTTAGCTACTTCTAGAAATCCATGAAGCCCATTAAAGAATTCATTGGATATTCTCTTGTCGGTGTACATCCATTGCCGGTCCATCTACAAATAAAGAATATATAACCGAACAAAATATATTATTATCATGTAACAAGTTCAAGATTATATGTGTTACACTAATTCATAGTGTTCAAATCCATATTCCACATGAAATATAAACAAGATTATAGTGAGGTGACTCTTTTTCTAACTAAGAAAGTATTATTGTAATGAGGAAACTATTTTTCTAATGAGTACGTACTAGTGTTTAAATGAAGGCAAGTGATTATGTTACATAAATCCAATCTATTCAAATCCATATTCCACATGAAATATAAACTTTTTACTAATTTTCTAATAAGCAAACAATTTTTCTAATAAAGAAAACTATTTTTCTATTGAGGAAACTATTTTTCTAACTAAGAAATAACTATTATAATGAGAAAACCATTTTTGACTCGGTACTAGTGTTTAAATAATGAATGGAAGACTATGTTACACAAATTCAAACTACTTAAATCCATATTCCACATCAAGTATAAACTTCTTCCTAATTTTCTAATGAGATAAAACCATTTTGATGGTATAGAAGAAAACTTTTTTCTAATAAAGAAACTATTTTTTTCCTAAGAAAATGTTTTTCTTACGAGAAAAACATTTTTCTAATGAGAAAATATTTTTTATAATGAGAAAACTATATTTCAATTCAAATTATTATTATTATAAGCAAACTATTTTTTTGACTAATAAATTATTTCTCTAATTCTAATATTAATATTCTAGTCGTTTCTCTTAGTAAGTACATCTAAAACATTTAATATATTTATTTCTATAAAAATAATGCAAAAAAACTAATTTTTATCATCATATAGAACATCTCATCCAACTAACACGACACATCCATTTCAATCAATTCTATTAGAACATACTCCTATTTCAAATGCTAAAATCGTCCCTATTCTTAGTTCATTTTAAAGTGCTAAAATACTCCTATTTCAACCAATGAAACTCAACAAAATAAGTATGAATCAAGACAGGATGAAGTAACTAACCTCTAGACCACTTGAACGAGTGAAATCGTCGAGAAATGGTCGCAAATCCGGCAAAAGCTCCTCTAGGGCGCCATGGAGAAGGAGCTCGAAGTGGAGAGAAAGAAGGGGAGGCTCGGGCTGGAGGAGGAAGAAGCTGGGATATAGCCGTTGGACATTAGTACCGGCTCGTAATACGGGCCGGTACTAATGTCCCGCGCCCACATTAGTACCGGCCCGTATTGGGCACCGGTACTAATGTGGGACATTAGTACCGGTGCCCAATACGGACCGGTACTAATGTTTGTCACGGGATGGCCCCGCCCGCCTCTTTTTTGGCACGAGACATTAATACCGGTCTCTGTAACATTAGTACCGGTGGAGAAAAAACCGGTACTAATGTTATTTTTCTCCTGGGACGAAAGCCTCATTCTCTAGTAGTGTGCATGCGAAACAATAAACGCTGCCTCTGATCAGCGAAGTGTGAGTAATACTGCCTATGCAAATCATGTGGAGTTAATAAATTTGTTTGGACTGCTTGATTGTAGTAATCCCATTTGTACATTTGGCGGGTAGACAATCCATTAATGTGCAAATGGATATCATGGTCTGTTCATCAACCACTTGTACAAATAGTCACTTGTACATATATACGGGAAAACCATATATATTTGACCAGGGAATCCATGCACATTTCTGGAGAGAAACAGCAAGCAAGCAAATACAATGGGAAACTACAACATCTATTGGTGTCATTGGAAGGTACTGCGGCCACAAGAAGTGTGCTGGGAATTAGAGTCATCTGGAACCGTGTTCAATGCAGGGCCACCATCAGTAGAATAAGGATGTCCATGCCACATGCTCCACCCATGATCAATTGTGCAAGATGATACGGATTACAACAATCCTTCTCTGCTTGACTGCTTGTACGCCTTGTTTAAACAAATGGGGCCGTGCTTAGCAAGAAGACGACCTGATGGCTTACAGCGATCATGCACCCGCAACCTGATGGCTGGGGCTGGCGACGCCTCTGGGACTACCTCGTGCCAACTCAGGCTAGGTGTCGTGCGCCCCTGAAGTCCTGAACAGATCATTGAATCGGGGCAGGGGAGAGTTCAGGGCCGTGCCCTTCTCCAGAGTGCAGTGCATAGAGCTCGAGCTACATCTTAGTCGTTCATTTCCTTGGCGCGTACTAACACCATGGACGGATGATAACATCCAGATCGAATGTGTTGGTTTGTTTGTCCAACGAAGTTCAGCTAATTGAATTTGTATTCATTTCGTTTCTGAAAGTGGATTTTATGAGCATAGGGGCAGATGCCTACCTTATGACGTAGTGCACTCTCAGCCATCGGATCATCATCGGAGGACTGAGGTTGAGCCACGTCACTTCTAGACTGAGCTGACGTGGTTCAATCTCAGCCTTCCGATGCCGATCCGATGGCTGAGAGTGCGGGTGGACACCTGCCCCTATGCTCACAAAGTAATTTTTGTTTCTATTTTGCGCGGATTTAGATTTGATCCCAATTCAATTTATGCCCATCAATTCAGAAAACCAAAACACAAGCCTAAGGTTAATTTTTGCATGCATATACAGTAAACATGTTAACTGTAGGACTTAAACATACTAAAGATTTTTTATATTTATATATTGCATTAACCATTCTATATTTGGATGGGAAACAAAGGGATACCTGCAGGACTCATCTCGAGTACTAGTCAAATAAGTAAAACCGTGGAGAAGATGTTCGATTTTTATTTTGACTGAAATCATAAACCCAAAGATATGGGTTCTATTTCAAAGAGTATGTTCCTAATTGACATGTCGATTTTTTAAGTCAATTCAATGCACTTGTATTGTACAGTCAAGCTCATAAGCACTTGACCTCGCCCTGCAGCAAGTTGGATAAAATTGAAAATATTTGGTGAATTATGGTATCATCCAAAAGATCTACTTGCAATGAATAATATATAATGTCTAAGAGGATATCTGTGATGATATTGCTGCATGTGAGACGATATTTGTGTTGAATGTTGTCTCTAATCGGTGAAGTGTAATAATACTGCCTATGCACATCATGTGAAGTTGAATTTTGTCCGGACTACTTGACTGTAGCAATCCCATTTGTACCATTGGCTGGTAGACAATCATCCATTGTGCAAATATTGTGGTCCGTTCATCGCAGACTTTACAAATAGCCATTTCTATACATATGGGAAACCATAGTTGACTAGGAATCCACATGTAGAAACGGTTTCAAACCGGTGGTATATATACATGGTGGTATGTTGGTTCTCTGCTACCTAGTGCTATATATGCCATTAGTGTTAGCTATCCGTGTACAAACTATAGGTATAGTAAAACAAATATAATTTCCAAAAAAAGAAACTAGACATATATAGCCCAAAACCATCTCAATGAATGAGTGGATTGATCTGGAGAGAAACAGAGCAAAGACAATGGGACACTACACCAATTGGTGTCATTCGAAGGTACTGCCACAAGTGTGTTGGGAATCAGAGTCATCCGGAACTTTGTTCAATGAAAGGATGCATGCGCATGTAGCCAGTCCTCAACCAGTCCTCAACTAATAGAGCTAAGGCACCCTATTGTGCAGTGATTAAGCTAAGGCACCCTTTCTGATCTGCTTGTACCTGGCGGTGTTTACACAAAGGGCCCGTCCTTAGCAAGACCACAAGACCACAAGCCGTCCTGCAACTGCACTCTGTTGGCTTGCGACTCCTGTGGGACATGCACCCCTGAACAGAGATCATTGAACGGGGCAGGGCAGCGTTCAGGGCTTCGTCGGTCTTGTTCGATTAATCCCCTTCCAAAGATGAGCATTTGAGTGATAGGCATCTCATCCATCTTTCTGCCCACCAAATTAAACAAAGGGAAAAAGTCTAGATAACCCCCCAATCTATTAAGGTTGGACTACTTCACTCCCCAAACTACAAAACCGGATATTTAACCCCCTCAACTTTGCAAAACCGGTTACTTAACCCCATCACCTGGTTTTGGAGAGTGGTTTTGCCACGTATGCACGCTGAGTCGGACCGTGTTGGTGACGTGGAACAACTGATATGGGTCCCACTTGCAAATCTCGTTTTTTTCGTCATTCTTCCTTCTCTTCCGCACGGCACACAAAGTGCTGGGACTAGGAGGGCCTGCGAGGCCGAGCGCAGAGCGCAGGGGAGGAGGAAAGGAGCACTGGCGGCCTGCGATCAAGTACTTCGCCAGCGAGGAGCATGGGGCCGAAAGTGCGGCAGCGAGCAAGCTTGAACGGCACATGGCGACCCCCACTCACAGCTCCAGAAACCGCATCATGGCGGTGTAGGCGTCTCGCGTCCTGCAGCGACACCCGCTCCTGCGGCTGCAACTCTCGCTACCCAGTCCCCACGCCGTATGTTGATGTAGACACGGGCGTCGAGGCAGAACCCCGGCAGGAGCAGCATTTCGTCGAGTAGCACGCAGGCAGTGTCGAGAGCTAACTCTCATGCACAGGAGCTTATCATCGCATAAGGAGAGAATGGCCGGGAGCACGAACACATGCAGTGGGGAAGAGGAAGAAGTGCAGTGGCTTGTGGCTCCATGCCGCACGTCGTCGGGATTGCATGCTATCTCATTTTCGCTTTGTTCGAACAGACAACAGAGCACGACACAACAACCAGAAGCAAGCAACTGAATCTTTCACCTAGCTTCTCTCTAACTGGCAACCACTCCTGGCAGTAGCAACTCACTCCCTTATTGCTCAAATCAGTCGGTGTATCCATCTCTATTTGAATCCCCACACGGCCACACACCAAGCAAATGGGATGCAGAGCAAGCAGCACAGGACGCCGGCGGCATGGCATACTGTTGCGCTCGGAGCCTCATCTACGCAGAGCGGCGACGAGCGCCGTCATGCGCTGGACGCGGATCTTGGACACAGGCACAGACAACAGCCGGTGCAGGTTCAGACAGGACAAGGAAGAGCGGCATGGGAGACAGGGAGGAGAAGACGGGGAAGAAAGAGATGCCCACTTACAAGTGGGTCCCACGGTCAGCACGCCCACGTGGCTAAAACCACTATGCAAAACCAGGAAAGGGACTAAGTGAACGGTTTTGCAAAGTTGAGGGGGTTAAATACCCGGTTTTGTAGTTTAGGGGTGAAGTAGTCCTACCCCAATAGATTGGGGGGTTATCTAGACTTTACAAAGCAATTGATCATTTGACTTGTATCCAATTACAGCGCAAATAGTTAACGTTTACGTTTGTATTCCCCAACCAAACGCAGCCTTAGTTGTTCCTTACCATAATAATGGCACATACTAATTAACACCATGGATGGATGATCATATCCAGAATGCGTTGCTTGGTTTGTCCACTAATCAACACATACTAATTAATAATAACTCTTGCTCCCTAGCAACAAATGAAGTAAACATGCGAAACTTTTGAAGCACGCATTTTTGGAATCTTGTGAGGCTCACCTCTGTTATGAACGATGGCGAATCAACGACGAAAAGTAAGAGAATCAAACCGCAAAGGAGACACTAGATTTAACGTAGAAAACCCTCCCAACACGAGAGGGAAAAACCACGTGCGCCAACAACTTCACTATGACGGGAGTCAGGTTATAACGTCAACGGCGGTGGCTTACAAGAATATGACGGAATAATCCGCTTCGCTCCGGCCCAAGCCTCCCGGCGACGGGCCTCCGCTACGCTCCGTCAGAAGTTGACATCTTTCTTGTGCATCATAATTTGGATCATAACTCAACAACCTCGCACATAGCCCTTAAGATATTGATTGTTCATTACAGGATATTCCACAATTTATTTTGATCATGTTTGGAGCTCATTATTGATTGAGAGATCAAGGAAAAACATGCAGCAGACAGAATTGCAAACCCTCACATATCCTTTTCTTTTTGGAGCAAGGCTGGAACCATGCAGTCTAGTTCCTTTGACTGATAATCCTTACACACAAATTGATCTCTACCTCTTTCTAGGGTCTTAAACAGACATTTTTTCAAATGCTTGAAGATTTTAGGAGCCGCCCATCGGTCCAGATCGGATGGTTTAAAAATAGAAAGAACATGTTACAAGGAACCAGAATTGTCAACCGGAATCAAATATTAGTGGGCCAGGAACTACTTTTAAAAATAAAGAAAAGGATATTTTGGGGACAATGGTCACCGGCGTCGCTGACTCTCGACGCCGCCGCATCCGCCCCCGATCGACGACCTCGAGAGACAACGTTGGCAGGTGACGAAGACATGAGAGCTTCGGATGACTGCTACCTGCACTACTACAGAAAGCGTTTTTAGAAGCAGGCGAAATCGCATTTTCAGGTGCGGACGCGAAACCCGCTCCTAGCTGTCGCTTTTAGAAATAGCGATTTTTAGACGCGGGTAAAAGGCCCGCACCTGGAAACACATTTCTAGGTACGGGTGATGGCGTCACCCGCACCTGGAAACACCATTTCTAGGTGCGGGTGACGGGGTGGCCCACACCTACTAATTGATTAAAAGAAAAAACGTGGTTGCACTAAAAATGCTCAAAATAAATAAAAAAATATTTTCTTGGGGAGGACCCTGCTAGGCAGCCACCCAAGTCGCGGCATTTTTCACGTGGATCACGCTGCTACGCGGTTGCTGTGATTCGAACCCGCGACCTCCTCCCTCGCGCGTAGCCTCTCTTACCACTGCACCACACACTCATATGCGTCCATATTCCGTTTTCATTCTACTCATATTATACTATGCCGAGTGTAAATTGCTTTGTTGAGTCTTCAAACGTATTCAAATTAAAAACTTATCAACTACAAAGTTTCATAACTTTCGGAGATCTATAACTTTCATGTTGAGAGTTTTTCCATTCGAGGTCATTTACAAATTTTGAATTTCAAATTTCAGAGATTCAAATTGAAATCTCATTAACAATATGATTTCAAATAAAAAAGTTGTAAATTACAAAGTTTCATAACTTCTCAAGATCTACAACTTTTATTTTGAATGTTTCTCCATTTGAGGTCGTTTGAAAATTTCAAAAATTCAGAGGTACTTTTCGTTGACAAAAGTAATTCAAATTAAAAAACTTTCAACTACAAAGTTTCATAACTTCTCAATATGTACAACTTTTATTTTGATCATTTGCTCATTCGGTATAGTGATAGTAACATTCTTCACAAATCTTATATACCTCTCATATAGTTCCATTAAACTATATAATAGATATATGTTTTGTGAACATATCATAGAACTTAAATGGATATTTTGAAATTTTAAACAATCTTAAATGAAAAAGTAGTCAACTACAAAATTTTAGGTCTCGTCGAGCTATACAATTTTTATATAAAATTTGTCTTCATCCGAGATCATATGCAAAAGTTATGATTTTTTTCACGAGACCATTTCTAGGAGCGGATGATGAAGTCACCCGCACCTAAAAATCCATTTCTAGGAGCGGGTGATGACATCACCCGCTCCTAAAAATCATTTTTAGGTGCGGGTGACGCCATCACCCGCTCCTAGAAATGAGTATATTTCCAGGAGCGGGTGATGGGGTCATCCGCACCTAAAAATCATTTTTAGGTGCGGATGATCCCATCACCTGCTCCCAAAAATGATTTCTAGGTGCGGATTTAGTTGCTACAGTGTCACGTGGATTTCTTAGATCGGACGACAATTTCGCATGCTGCTAGAAAAAAGATCTGGCTTCTACAAATGTTTTGTGTAGTAGTGCTGCATGGACGATGGTTCGATCCCTTGACACATATATGTGAATTGGATGCATCTTCTGGGAGCTTAGCGGTGATGGATCGGTCTCCGACGACAGCGAGCGTAGAACTCGACGCATCTTCTGGGAGCTTAGCAGCGATGGGTCGGTCTATAACGACGGCGAGCGTAGATGGCAGAGGATCCCCCCACCCCCACAATCTAGGAGTAGGCTACGGTGTGGACGGATAACGTATTTTTTTACGTTACAAAACTACCCCTCCTGCAGCGCCACTGTAAAAACCAAGCAGGGCCCAGCGCCCACTCCGCTTTTATCTCTACAGTGTTCAGCAAGTTTATGTCAATATAATATATATAAACAGAAGTCAGATTCGTGCTGGGCAACCTCTTGCATTATTGCACACCAGCCATGTGAAGTGTGTTCATATATAGCTACCTGAAACTGAAAGCATGATGTACATGTACCGCATGCTTCTGTTATCACTAACTTAGAAATAGGAGGTATCTGGAACTACGGCACCTCAACCGCCATTACCACAAGCCCAATCTGATCGCCACTTCGCTTACCACATTTTTCTGCACGCTGGCAGACTCTGATCCCAACCTCCTCGTATTTGCTCAGTCTCACAGTCCATCCAAAACAGAGCTCGGTCCTAGCATGGATACAACGCGCAGCCACACGGAACCTCTCGTCAGGATCTACCGCAGCGTCCATGCATGTGGTAGCGACAAGCCTCGAAGTAAAACTGGCCCGGTTCGAGGATAGCTATGGGCAGGGGTGTTCGCCAACTTCTCACGAAGCTGCTGCGCTTGCACTGTTTATGTTCTAATGAACACTACTAATTATGCTTACCAAGAGAATTGAAATATATATACTCTGCCTCCCACTCTGAAACTTGCCTTTTATTGTCCATCTACTGCCTGTCTTTTTCGCAGATAGAAGAAGTAACTCTGCAAGCAAGACCCGGGAACCATTCAAGATTACCAAAGTAGAACACTTTCAAAAATGGATCCATTTTATTTTTGTACTTAATAGTTACTCTTATGTGGTCCTCTGCGAACCATCTTAAAATTAATCTTTCATTTATACTCACTGCTCGTTCAGTCTCACACATGCATCAGCCAAACTGCCTAAGTCATCTTTCACAATTCAAGAGATAAATGTCCCACTGAATTCACATGTATGTTTTGTACTAGGACAAGTGCGCGGCAGTGAAGTCAACAACCTCTTCTTGTTGGAGACATGCATGTACATTCTAGGTGGCTAGCTAGTTGCCTGAAACAAACACCCACCATTTGAACCAGCACTCCACCAGTAGGAAGAACCAGCAGCCATGGCATTGCTCACGTGCAGCGGTACAGGTGAGAGATTAAGAGCAATGGGAAAAGGAGGCATCTGGAACTACATCCACACCCCCCCCCCCCCCCAACTTTGTATTAATTGGTACAAGAATGACCGAGATGACAACGGCCAACCTCATTACCACCGTGCAAAAATACATGTTCATATACAAAAGTGACAAATCTGGTACGTGATAGGTGGCCAAGGATATCATTGTCGAAGTTGCTAGGCAGTTCTCCCTCATTCCTTTTTTTTATCTTTCATCACAAAATGTATTACGAATCAGATGGTATCAATTTTTTGTACAATATATTGTTTACATATTGCTAGACTAATAATTGATGCGCTCATTTCTATACTTTATAAAGATCGAAAATGATTGAAAACTTTCCTCACATAAATATATAGGGATCACCGAACCCCTCACGTCAGACTTGCATGTCACTAAGTTGGTTAAAATCGAATAGATGTAGTGAGTTATTGTATCTTCCAAAAGATCTACTGGTAACAAAAAAAAGAATGTTGTGTAACATTTGAGATGACATCTGTGATGATATATGCTGCATGTGAGATGATATTTGTGATGAATGCTGCCTCTGATCGGTGAAGTGTAATACTGCCTGTGCAAACCATGCACGTGGAGTTAAATTTTTCCGGACTGTTTGCCTGTAGTAATCCCATTTGTACAATTGGCTAGCTGGTAGACAATCCATTTTGCAAGTGGATATCATGGGCCGTTCATCATCCAATCCACTTGTACAAATAGCCCTTAATTTTTTTTGTACTAGTACCCATATAGTTGACAAGGAATCCACATATATAATGGTTTTTAAACAGTGGTATATGTTGGTCCTCTGCTAGTGCTATATACACTACCGGAAACGGAGCCTCTGCCGAGAGCTCCTGGCTTTGCCGAGAGCGCTCTCGGCGGAGGCTCTCTTTGCCGAGAGCAATAAGGCCCGCTCTCGGCACAGAAAAAGCCCACGGCGCAGAGGGCCTTTTCCGAGAGCGTGAGCCCCTGGCTCTCGACAGAGAAAAAGCCCACGGCGCAGAGGGCCTTTGCCGAGAGCCAGAGGGCCCAGGCTCTCGGCAAAGAGCGCAGCAGACGGCGCATGGGCGACGCCGTCACGGTCGTGCCCCGGCCGTTAGCTTTGCCGAGAGCCACGAGGCCCAGGCTCTCGGCAAAGAAGGTACCCACGACACTTCGCACCTTTGCCTAGAGCCTCAGCTCTTTGCCGAGAGCATACTAGCCACTCACAGCAAAACGTTGAAGAAAACTTCACATTTTCGGCTTCAAACTTTTTCCTTGCTCAACACACACTCATACAGAGTACATGTTCAAAATTAGCGCCATTTTGACTCTGTTTGCTATATTTAACAATATTACTTCATTCTTCGTAATTTTTTTGTATACGTCCGATATGAACTGCAAGTGCATGAAATCATAGAGCAAAGTTGTTGGAAAAATGATATTCATGTTCATGAGACATCTCTAACACTCTGTACATGAAATGAAGCTAACTTGACATCATTGAGTTCTCTGATCGTAATAAAGATCGTGAGGTAGAATGGTTTTAAAGTTGTAAAAAATTCAAATATAGTTTGAAAATCACAAATTTTGTCGAGCGCTCATGATATCGTATGTTGGGTTTGTGGTAAAAATTTGAGAATGTTTTGAACACCTTAACAGATACGCTGTTTAGAAACCGGAACATCTCACGAGAAGTTTCAAAGAATTTGAAGTAATGTCACTTGATTTAGAGACTTTAACAAATTCAAATTTGAGTTTGAATACAAAAACTTTTTTATAAGTAATATGCAACATAAATGGTACCATGTTAAGTGTTAGTATTTTTTCTCATATGTTTGGTGTTTTTAAAATTAAATTTGGTTCAGAAATTCTGTGCCGAGAGTAATACTCTCGGCACAGAGGTACCCTTTGCCGAGAGCATCCAGCTTCGCTCTCGGCAAAGAAGTCGTGTGGGCCCGCTCCACCGTTTGTGGGCGCGGATACTGTATGTGGGCCCCGGTCCCCTTATTTACCGAGAGCTGGAATTGAAGCTCTCGGCAAAGGCCTCGTGGTGTGGGGTCCGCCCGCCAGCGCTGCACGGGGGAGGATACTGCAGGTGGGTCCCAGCCCGCCCTTTGCCGAGAGCCGATGTGCCGAGAGCCCTGGATCTTGGCTCTCGGCAAAGGGCGGGCTGGGACCCACCTGCAGCCTCACACTCACACCACAGCACAGCACCACACACACGCCGCCCACTTAGCCGTTCACGCACGCACGCACACACGCCGCCACACACAGCGCTGCCGCCCGCCTGCCACCGCCGGCGCGCCTCCCCGGTCCACCACCGGCGCGCGTCCCCAGTCCGTTGTCGCGCCTCCCCGGCCGCCACCGCGCCTCCCGGCCCGCCGCCGCGTCTGGCCGGCTGCCGGCGCGCCTTCCCGGCCGGTCCCGCCGCGCCTCCCCGGTCCGCCGCCGCCGCGCGTCCCCGGCCCGCAGCCGCGTCTGGCCGGCCGCCCGCCGCGCCTCCCCGGCCAGCCCGCCGCCGGCCCCTCCCCTGCAGACAAACGGCCGCGGGGGAGGACCTCCCTCCTTCTGCTCCCTCTGGCCCTCGTGCTGCTTCACGTCGATTCCGAGGTATGCGGCAGCACTGCTCGATCTTTGACAAAATTTTCCGTTGGTCGATCTTAGAGCACATGTATAATCTCAAAACATAAAAAAGATTAGAGCACATGTAATGATTTGGTTTTGTATTATGAGGCCACTGGATCTTAGCAAACTGACCACCAAATTTAGAGTTGAAGAGGACCATAATAGCAAGAAATTAGGATTGTGACTAAGGATTATTAGAAATATTAGGTTGATAGTAATATTATTAATTTAGTTACCTAGCAATATTAAGGAAGGTAATACTAGCAAATTTAGTGTGCAATTTTTAGATGATTATAGAATTCTTGTTAGTTAGCAATTAAAGAAGGTAATACTAGCAAATTTATCATGTCTCTAATTTTTTTTGTCAAACTTCTAATGCATGTCAATTTTGTAGGGGGAGATGCCTTGATTTGCCGCACTCACCCCTGGAGGCAGTTATTGTGAAGGAAGAGGAGTAGGTCGCGTCATTTGATCTTCTAGGTGAGCCTCGTGGCTAGCTTGGGCCACCACATGTGATTTGTCCGGCCATCGAGCTGTTGGAAGGAAGCCCGTGTGTAGCCCGACCTTCGTGTCGTGGTTTTTGTTGCAGGTTTTGGAAACCTCACCATACAGGGTAGGTGCTATCGAAATTTTGAAAAGACACTCATCATTGATCTATTTTTGCAGGAAAGTCTCTCTTGTCGTCGCCACCGCTGAAGGAGGAGTAGGAGGTCGCGCCGCCCGCCCCTGTCTCGGAGTCGTGGTCTTGCCGCCCGCCCCTGTCTCGGAGTACTAGGTGAGCACGCAAAAAATGCTCTTGTTTTCATTTGATGTCATAGATCGCGAAACCTAGTTAGGCGTCTCCCGTTCGGAAGAGATATAGTTTGAAATATGCAGAACTTTGCATATTTATGGCGTCTTCCCAATGACATCTTGGGCGTTCTTACCAGGCTTTGGTACCCCGGGTTCGTGTGGGTTGGCGAGCCAGATGCTCGACGAGAGGTGCTGGTGACGTCGTTTGACCACTACGCCCTTGCTCCCGATTTCCCTGATCCGACTGGCCGTGACTTCCAGAACGCGGCCGCCAGGGTGGTTGGCGAGTTTTGGCTGAGTTTTCCTAACAATAAATTATGTTTCTGAATAAATCAACTTAATTAGATTTTGCTCAAGTATTGACAACACTTTTATATGCAGGATTTCTACAGATGCTTGCCGGGATACGAGCAGGCGGCGGCTAACAACGCCATGTTCATTTGCCGGAAGCTTGTGACGGATATGATTTATGAGTCTCGCGTCTCGCAGAACATTATCTGGAATGCTAGGCCGAAGGTGAAAGCCACAAAACGGGAAGTTCGAAACCCGCGGCTCACTCCAGAACAATACATGGAGGTAAATATGCTCAATTCATTTTTTTCGATTAAATTTGGTCAATTTAATGTTCTTGAGGACGTGCAGGTGGCTCCGTGGTGGGTTGCCGACCGGCCTCGGGTTTGGAGAGTGATTGTGGATCAGTGGTTTACGGAGGATTAGGAGGCAAAGCACCTCGAGCGCCGGCGACAGCGTTTGGCCATGGCAGGTCCAGCACACCACCAAGGCCCCGTTAACCTTCGCGAGTATGGTCGTAGATGGGTACGTTAAGTTATTTCTTTATTCCAATTTTTTGTTATCTAACTCTCAATTAGTCTAACATCCACTCTGTTGTTTTCTTACAGTCTCGGGCACATGAGAATCAGCCTTGCAGCGAGCTCCAGGCATATGGCATGGCACACAAGGGCAAGGCGACGTCCGACGTCACCTTCAACGTGGACGACCCGCCCGAGGCGTACAGCAACCCGACAATCCAGCCCCGCATCACAAATTACATCACGACGGCAAGGGAGGTTCGTGGGCCAGACTTCGATCCAGTGACACAGTCTATTGATGGAGAAAGCGTCATGAGGAGTGGAGGCGGCAAGACGCATGGATGGTACTAGATTGGTGACAGTCTCCTAGTCCCGTCCGAGGTTCCGTCGCTCTCGCAGGTTCGATCTCGAGATAGGGGCACGAGCTCAGGCCCGCCCATACAACGGTGGCCCACCGTTACGGAGAGCTTGCACAAGCAGTTCCAGGTTATTTCTGTTCTCTGCGTCGTCCATTGACATTTTCATATGTTTGCTTTGTATTCTAATGTGTAGATCAAATATTGTAGGCCCAGCTTGCGGCAGAGAGGGCCGAGCGGGAGAGGTAGGTAGAAGAGGCGCAGAGGCGCGCCGATGAGCAGATGCAAAGGATGGCCGAGGCCCACCAGAGGCAGATGGATGCGATACAAGAGGTCCACAATCAGCAGTATGCCTCCGTGCTTCAGTACATGCAGACTCTAGGTCACGCGGTGGCGCCACAGGCGCAACTCCCTCCACTATCGCAGGTGTACTCGCCTCCAGTCCCTCGACCGGCTACTATTTCTCCAGTGAGCTACTTTCGAACCCTCCTCTTTTTGTTTCTCGTAGTGACCTAGAATGACTTCATATAAATGCTAAAAACCTTACATTCATTTCTCATCGTGGTATACAACTTATAAATGTTAGCAAAACCTAGAATGACGTAGAATTCGAAAATGACTTGTACAAATGACTCGTATTATCATTTCTCACTTTAAATCCTACACAGAATCTATCGGCGGCATCAAACGAGTGGTCGCCGCCAGTTCAGCAGAGTCCTTGGGGAGGGATGCAGTGGGTGCCGCCTGGCCCTCAACAGCCGTTTCGCCCTCAGCAACCGCCTCACAGTTGGCTGGGGATGATGACACAGCCACAGACGTTTGGGTGGGGGTCATGGCCACAGCAGCAGCCGACGGGGGGGGGGGGTCGGGTTCCCAGTCGCCGCATGATGACGCGGCGAACGAGTAAGTTCATGAACTACGCACCTTTTATTTGCATTTGAACATTTGTGAGTTGCTGGACCTTTGTGACTTCCACTTCGTGACTTGTACTTGCATTTGAACTCGTTATTTGCATTTGTGGACTATGTGATGAATATTACCTGCCTGTGATGATTATTAGCTGCCTGTGATGATTATAATATGCCTGTGATGAATATTCTATATTTGTGATGATTTCTGTGATTTGTGGGTTCTTTTGACGCTGCTGCTAAATTTTTTAAAAAAAGAAATAGGCTTTGCCGAGAGCTAAATCCATTACTCTCGGCAAAGACCACTCTCTGCCGAGAGCTAAATACACTGCTCTCGGCAAAGGTGCGTGACGTGGCTGCCTGGGACGCGCCTTTGCCGAGAGCAGGAGCCACGTGGCTCTCGGTAAAGCCGCGTGTTGTGGGGCCATGCGCAGGCCTCTGCCGAGAGCGGTGGTCCATGGCTCTCGGCACAGGCGCGCTCTTTGCCGAGAGCGGGAGCCACGTGGCTCTCGGTAAAGCCGCGTGCTGTGGGGCCATGCGCAGGCCTCTGCCGAGAGGGGTGGTCCCCGGCTCTCGGCACAGGCGCGCTCTTTGCCGAGAGCTCTGGGCCTCGGCTCTCGGCAAAGAACCTGGGCCCCACGCCTAACGGCGTGCCCCGGGGGACGGTGTGAACGCCTCTGCCGAGAGCCAGGTGGGCCTCTCGGCACATATCTGCCGAGAGGATGTCCACCGGCTCTCGGCAAAGCGGCCTTTGCCGGCCCAGATGTGCCGAGAGCTTCCTCTCGGCAGAGCCTCTGCCGAGAGGAAAAGGCCCTCTGCCGAGAGGAACCGGGCTCTCGGCAAAGCGTTCGATTCCGGTAGTGATATATGTCGTTCAGTTTTAGCTATCCCTGTACAAACTATAGGTAGTACAAGACAAATATAATGTATCAAAAAAAAACTAGGCATATAGCCCAAAACCATCTCAATGAAGGAGTGGATTGATATGGAGAGAAACAGTAAGCAAAGAAAGTATGCCAAACTACAACCATTGGTGTCATTGGAGCGTATGATGACACAAGTGTGTGCTGGGAATCAGAGTCATCTGGAACTTTGTTCAATGCATCGAGGGATGACCATGTAGGGAATCATCAACAATTAGTAGAATAAGGATGGTCATACCACATGCTCTATCCATGCTCCATTGTGCAGGAAGCCAACTTATCCTTTCCCTGCTTGCACGCTCTATTTAAACAAAGGGGCCGTGCTTACAGCGATCCTGGCATCCTGCATGTGTACTTAGGGTGTGTTTAGAAGCCTAACTTTCCCCAAAATTCACTATGCAAAAAGAAGATTTCTCATCACATCAAACATCACATCAAAAATGTCGGCACATGCATGGAGTACTAAATATAGATGAAATCAAAAACTAATTACACAGTTTGGATGTACTTTGCGAGACGAATCTTTTGAGCCTAGTTAGGCCATGGTAAGACAATATGTACCACAAACAAACGAAAAGTGCTACAGTGCTTTTCAGTTCGGAACAGTGCTTTTCAGCCCGAAATTCGTGTAAAATCCAGAATTTTGCATCCCAATTCAGGGAACTAAACACACCCTTAGTTGCATTGGCTGGCGACGCCTAAACAGGGTAGTGTGTACGTACGTCCCAGAACAGATCATTGAATCGGGGCAGGGGAGGGTTCAGCGCCTTGCTCTCTTAAGAGTGTGTTATATTGTGTAGATCTAAATGCATCTTAGTTTTGTTACCTTAACGAGGCATATATACTACTCCCTTCTTTTCGAATTACATGTCATTTTGATTTTTCTAAATGCATATATATTATTATGCATATAGACATGTGATATATCTAAGTCATTAAGTGCATAACAAAAAGTCTATAAACCTTTTAAAAAAATCAAAATGATCTATAATTTGAAACTGATGGAGTAATTGACACCACAGATAGGTGATCGCATCCATAATGTGTTGGCTTAATCTGTGCAACAAAATTATATTTACCACTAACATAACCCTAGCTTGTTCCCTAGTGACAAAAAAGTTAACATGCCAAACTCACAGGACTACATTTTTTGGGATTTTGTGATGCTCAGCTCGCACATGGCCCTCTAGATATTGATCGTTCATTGCAGGATATTCCACAAGTTAATTTGGTCATGTTTGGAGCTAAGTGATGGAGAGATCGAGAAAACACACATGCAGATTCAGAGCTGCAAACCCTGATATATCCTTTTCTGTTTGGAATAAATTAATTATGAGAAAGATGTAACCCTGCATGAGCATGACTCTTCATATATGTAAAGAAAAGTGCCTCGCCTCTTGTCATCTCTACGACTGTATCTCATCATACTCATACCTTTGAACAATGGTTGTTGCACGGTATAGTCTTCTTATTATTCCTTCTACTACTTCACCAGTTTTTTTTTAATTATATTCATTGTTAGTATAGTTAGCTGCGTTGAAGCCTGAAACCAGTGCGACACTACTTGTAATTAAGCTAGCGCAAGAGAGCGGTGAAATTGCAAAAAAAAAAACTATATCAGTGCACTAGAGATGAAGTAGGCGCAATTTTCTAAAAGCACGCCGGGAATACGAAATCTGGAACTAACAGGAATACACGATATCCTCCAACAGCTTGCGGGCCTGGTTAGAAGCTATGTGGGAAAGTGCAATTTTCTGATCTAATTGGCTCTGTAAAAATGATGTGATATTTGACAAAAAAAAATTCTACTTCTATTTTTAGGGCAACATACTCAACATGTTCCTGAAGCACAATGCAGAAGAAGCACAACAAACCACTATTGAAGTGGACTTGCTGCACCTTGGAGACCATGGTTATGGAGATCTTCGCCAAGCACAAGTCGTCATTTAAAAGGATTAGAGCTTTATTAGTTACACTTTTTCTTGTTTTGCTTTTTGTGAGCTTTGGTTTCAAATGGTTGCTTGAAGTATCTGTAATAAAGATTGGTTGTGTGCAAAACTCTTCTAGAGACCAGAATGAAACTCCTATTTGTAAAAAAAGATGCACCATTAACTCATGGGCCTACTTCATCTCTAGAGGTTGGATCCTTGCGGCATTGAGCTAGAGGTAGGGATGGAAACGGATAGTAATTCGGATACCATTTTTTAGCCGTTCTTTTTTATTTTAGCTAAATTAGGCATAATATTTTGTATCCAAAAATTTATATTCTTGTTCTTGGCATTGTACTTGTTAAGATTCATACAAAATAAACCCCAAATGTGTGCTATATTTTGCTCAAATGATGAAAAGAAATTCGGATTCGGATTCGGATACGGATGTTTTTTCACCTTTTCCTCTATCGAAAGCAAATAATCCATAAAAAAAATTGTAGCTAATTTTTTTATTTTTTCCAGTAATTAGCTGGTTATAATGCATAAAAAATTAGCACCAAATTTATTTTATTGTGATCTAAAAAAATCAATCTATGATACAATTCGGATGTTTTAGTTCCATCCCTAGCTAGAGGGTGTCTACGGCCACTGTGTTCAGCAAGTTGATGTCAATAATATAAACAGATATAGTCACATTCGTGTGTGCAACTCCTCTTGCATTAGCATTGTTGCATACCAAGTGTCCATGTGTACTCCCACCGGTCTATAATATGTGACGTTTTGTAGTGAACATGGCCTCATATGCCATTTGTTCAAAGTTTGATTTTGGTGATTAAATGACAACATGATCAATGTGACTAACTATATTGTTGAGCTATCATTTATGAGAAGAATCTTTAAGAGTTGAAGCCATCTCAAATCTTGAGCAAGATCATGGCACATGAATTACAAATCATGCCCAAGTCTAAGATAGCTTCCAAGGATGGGCTCAAGACAAAGGAAGATCCAAAAGTTGAGCCCAAGCCAACACCCCAAGAGCCATCTTCTCCAACCGCAAGCCATGCTCTCTCAAGCCAACAAGAGAAGAAGTTGAGAAGGATGACGATTCATGGAAGCTCAAGTGAAGATGACGATGATGATGATGATGATGATGAAGGATCCTCAAGTGATGAAGAGGTCGAGTCGATGGTTGGCATGTACGTGAAGAAGATCTTCAACTATGTGAAGAAAGTCAACATGTACGGCTACAACATCCACTTGAGAGAAGGGCGTTATCATCGACACATCAAGTTCACCAAGATCAAGCGCAAGAAGAAGGTGGTCAAGGAGAGGGAACCGAAGCAAGAAGCACTCACCGCCATTGGTGAATGGATGAGTGGTGGAGAATCAAGTTCTTGTAGCTCAAGCGATGAATCAAGCAAGAACTTCACCACCCGCGTCATGCAAGGTCCCCTATCATCATCACATATGTGCCTTATGGCCCAAGGTATGGAAAGTAATGTGAGTGATGATGAATCCGACACCACCTCAATTGATGAACTTGTTGAGCTAGTCAATGAGCAAAAAAGAAATCCTTGAAAAACAAGCTAATTAAATAAAAGAACTTAATGCTCTCAATGATCTTAGTTCTACCCTTGATACAAATTATGAACATTTGTTATGCAAATTCAAATTGCTTAGCGAGGAGTATGAAGAGCTAAAATCTAAGGAAGAAAGCATTAAGGTTAAAACTAATGATTTCTTTGAGCTCAATGAATCATATATCCCTTGTGCAATTCCTATATCCAAGGTAGATGCTTCAACTTCTTGCATTGATTTAATTGATGAATCTTGCTCACCATCTTGCAATGAGAATGTTGTGATTATGAGCATGAAGAATGATGAGCTCAAGCAAGAAGTAAAATGGCTCCGAGTGAAGTAGGTTAGCTTGATGAGCAAGGGCAAGAATAATGAGGAAAAAGTAGAAGCCTCTCAAGACGTGAAGGGCAACGTCCAACCTTCTCAAGATAACCGTGATGATATGGTGAAGAAGCTTGAGAAGGGATCAACTGTGACTTGCTACAAGTGTCATGAAGAAGGACACAAGTTCTACAAATGCCCTCAATTCGTCAAGAAGATAGACAAGGGTGAGAAGAAGAAGATGAACACCACCATCAAGAGCTCTCTCATCTACACCAAGCCCAACCGCAAGAACAAGACCAAGAGCAACTCCTATGTCATCAAGAAGAAGGTTAATGGCAAGGTGGTTGCACACAAGGTTGGGAAGATAAAGGAGTGGGGTTGGAACCAACCCATTTGGGTGCCCAAGGAAGTCATCACCAACATGAAGGGGCCTCAAATGGTTTGGGTTCCTAAGACCACATGAAGACCATGAGTTCGGGGACTTGAGAGGCTTGGCACAAAAGTGAAGATTCAAGTCTAGAAGCCAAGCTTGCAAGATTGGACATGTGTTGCCCAAGCTCCCCGATTAAGGTAATGGAAACTAGAACTCATCTCATGTATCATTATAGCTCCATTGCCTTGTTTAGGTTGCATTTGTTGCTATGCCTAGTTGTTTACATATGGTAGGTTGCTTGTGTCATGTGCTAACCCATGAGCAACCTACATGGTTTGATTAGTGTGTAGAAAAGCTACACTTGTTTCCTTCATGATGCATGTTTTCGTATATATCCCTTTGCATCATGAGCAAGCTATAGGGTTAGCTTCCCTTTTGTTGTCATAAACAATGTGCATACATTTGGTTGGTGTGCATACATTTGATTGGTGATTCAAACACTAAATGCACACATTTAGGGGGAGCTCATCCTATGGTTTGTTTGTGGGACTAACATCATTTCAAGCTTATCTTGTGTAGTCCCTTGGTGGAGTGTTCCGGTGCGGTACTTCATTCTAAGAGAATACTATTTCACTCTAAATGTGATCTAACATCTCTAAGAGAGTGAATATAGCAATATGAGCTTCATGCTATTGAGTCATGTCCTTGCGAGCTTATGTCTCTATATAAGTTCAAAGGCAATGAACTCATACATTTCTAATCCTTGTGGTACCCCAAGTGTTTTCTTTGCAAGCTTCTTTCAAAGTGGTGTCATCTCCAAGTGATATCATTTCCAAGTGGCTTATCTCAATGTGGTGCCAACAAGGTAGAAGAGGAACATCCCCCCGGAGGTATGTAATACTCAAAATCTACAAGTGGCAATGTTACAAGAACTCTCTTGTCTTATCTCTTGTCATTTAAGCTACCTTCTTGCATGATATGCTCTAAGCTTCCTTATATTTCAAGTGTTTGTAGTTGTGCACTTGATTTTCACACTATAATTTTTGTGCACACACTTAGGGAGAGCTTATTTTGTATCATGCTAGTCTCATGAGCCTGTGATCCACCTTAGTTATTCGCACATGTGGTATCTTCATTGATATCATACATATCGATCATGGTTCATGCGTCTTTCTCCCTTGTATTTAACATTTCTCTTTGAGCTATGATTGCTAGGACTTGCTAAATTTCCTTTGGAGACTCTTTTGTTTTGGACGCTTTTTGAAGATTTTATTCCAAAGGGGGAAAATTTGGAACCAAAGCAAGCCATGTTTCCAAAGAGGGAAGTAGCAAGCTATATGTGTAGAGAAGATCATGAAAGAGGGAGAACACATCTAGGGAGAGTTGGATGATGGTAAGCATCCAAGCAAGTGTAAGTGGTTCAATTTTGTCAATTTTTACAAATTTATGCTTGCTTTGATTGTGTTGTCATAAATCACCAAAAAGGGGGAGATTGTAGCGAACATAGCCTCATATGCCATTTGTTCAAAGTTTGATTTTGGTGATTAAATGACAACATGATCAATGGGACTAACTATATTGTTGAGCATGTCTTTGTAGACATTTCTAGGTCCCAAGTATGCAAAAATACCACATGCCAAAATGAGAAGATAGTATATATTTCAAAGGTCAAAACCAAGAAAGGGAAGAAAATAAAAGACACCGTCAGATGAACCGACGGTACCTTGGAAGAAGGCGTCAGTGCAATGGCCGGATGAAGTGGTACACTGCGGGAGAAGACTCAAGTAAGCATGCACCACCGGATGAACCGACGCCGTCTGTTTTACATGCGCCGGATGAATTCTTGGAGGAGCAGCAGCGGGGTTAGTAGCACCGGATGAACCGACGGTGTAGCAGTGGTTCATCCGGCGACCGTATATTTGCTAACAGAGAGGTTCGGGCGCGAAGCTCTTCAGCACCAGATGAACCGATGGGTATAAGGGATTGAGCAGCAGTTCATCCGACGGCACCAAAGAAGCTAACAGAGAGGTTTTTGCTGCGGAGTCTTCAGCACCGGATGAAACGACGGTGCGTCAGTCGAAGCATCGGATGAATGACGTCAGCAGGATACAACAGTTAAGTGTTGTGGAAGGCAACAGCTAGTAGCACCGGATGAACCGACGCCAGGAAAAAGCACAGCGTCGGATCATCTGATGGTACTACTTTTAGCAGCTTTGGCCCAACAGCTAGTTTGATGCCTTGGCCTATTTATACCCCTTCCACCCCATCATTTGAGTTTGCTGGAGTGTGTGGAAGTGCAGAGGAGTTCAAGACTCATAGAAGATCATATCCAAGCCATCCAAGTGCTAAATTGCTCATCCATAGACTTGCACATGCTTTGTGTGTGTGCTTAGTGTTAGGCTTAGCTTAGGGTTGAGTGAGTGCAAGGTGTGTCTACCTTGTTAGATGATTCTCGAGTGGATCAAGTTGTACGAGGTGCGTCGGAAGCCTTGGAGCCTAGGTGGCTCTCCGGCAAACGTCTTCGACCCTCCGGCTTGGTGTGGAGCGGCGAGGACTCTTTGTGCGGGGGACGTGGAGACCCCCTTCCCTTGGTGGAGAAGCTCCTTAGTGGAGGCGGCATCAAGGTGACCAAGGGAGCTTGGCGAGTACCTTCGTGGCGAGCCTTTGTGGCAAGTCAAGTGATGCTCTTAGGAGAGATTTGGTGACTGGGAAGCAATACTCTTGTGTAGAGTGCTTCAACAACGTGGACTAAGGGTGGCTTAGTGCCTACCGATACCACGGGATAAATCGCGTGTCAAGAGTTTGCTTCCTCTCTTCCCCCTTTATGTTTCCGCATTACATTCTTGCAATCTTTGTTTGCCTTTACTTTCCTAGAGTAGTATCTTGCTAGGATTGGCTATATGTTGCAAAACTTATTTTGGGATGGGAGTTTCACACTAGAACAACCTTAGTTGCACATCTAGATAGAATGTTCTAGTTTATGTTTGATGCAAATAGTGATAAGCCATATGTTAAGTTTTTAAGTTGTCTAATTCACCCCCTCCCCCTCTTAGGCTACGAGCATCCGATTCTTTACACGTTTCTAACAAGAGTTTTGCACTAGATGCAAGTCAATTGGCTGGTCTGAAATGTCATTTATTCCTGACCGGAGGTAGTATATATATAGCTACCTGAACCTGAAAGCATGATATGATGTAATGCATGCTTCTGTTATTACAACATTGGAATAGGAGGTATCTGGAACTATGGCACCTGGTCCGCATTCAACACAAGCCTAAGCTGATCGCACTAAAGAACCACCCTTTCCTTTGAAGCTTGTGAAAGCACACTGCTTTCTCCCTATGTCAGTCGCCCTAGGCGATTTCTTGCAAAGGAGGGTTCTTGGCGTGTGTAAGGCAGCACGAGGACAGCAGTATTTGCTGCAGTATGATTTGTTTTTTTTCCTCTCACACTGGTGGAAAAACGGCTTTTGTTCCCAAGCATTTGTCCCGGTTCAACTTTGGAACCGGGACAAATGCTTCTGGGGCGACGTGGTCTCGGAAGGTTGTTTGCGCCACCCCCCTTTAGTCTCGGGTGGTAATACCACCCGGGACTAAAGGCCTGGCGTCCAACGGCTCTGAGCCGCAATTATTGGCGTCAGACTTTAGTCCCGGGTGGTGTTACGACCCGAGACTAAAGGTGAGCCTTTAGTCTCGGGTCGTAACACCACCCGGGACTAAAGTTTTTGTCCCGGGTGGTATTACCACCCGAGACTAAAGGCTCGTCTTTAGTCCAGGGTGGTAATACCACCCGGGACTAAAGGGTACGCCTATATATCCCTGCTTCTCTTCTTCCTCTGCCCGAGCTCACATTCACCCGAGAGCTTAAGAGATAGTTTGTGAAGAGCTAGCTAGTTCTTCTCCTAGGGAAGGTGATGTCCAATTTTTTCGTCATCAATTTGTGAAGATTTCTCTCCTCCAAAGTGTTGCTAAGGTTTGATTCTTCATCCTTCCTTCATTTGTTATGATTAAATTTCGTTTTTATGGTTAGAAATGGAGAAAATATAGATTCAGATTTTTAGGTGGTAGGAGGAGATGATGTTTTCAGATGTTTTAGATTTAGCTAACATTGTATTTAGTTTCACATATTTTTTTAAGCATAGTTTCACATAGAGATGTATCCTCTAATTTTATAGTTTTTGCTATAGAGATAATTGATTTTAACTTTTAGATGAGAGATGCATTTAATTTTACATTTAGCTTAATTTATTAGAAGTTAGTTTAATAAAAAATGGTCATTACCAAATGAAAATATACTACCTACCTATTTAATTCATTTTTGTTAAGTATTTCTTGTTTTTATTTAGAATACATTTAGGCATTCTATTATTTTTTTTCTTTTTTTCATATATACAGTCGGTTAGACGTTCTGTACCAGTAGCCTTACATCCTAGCTAGTTACAGTCCAACATCACCGACGAGCTGGGGCTATACGTGCCTCGGTGATGTTGGGCTGTAGCCAGGTAGGAGATGTAGGGCTGTAGCTTGGCGATGTAGTGTAAGTGGGAGAGCGAGGTGCGTGTATATGATGGTGAGGTGAGGATGTACTTCCTAAATGATCAGGGTCATTAGAAAAGGTATAGTACAGACTTACATCGCCTCCGGCCTCACTGCAATGGAACGAACTCTTGCACTTATATGTTTAGTTATTAGAAAATGAGAAAATAGGTCTTATATATTTTGTTTTTATATAGAATAAATTTAACCATTCTCTTATTTTCCTGCAGAGATTGTAATAGTTTTGGAAAACTATGGCAAACTATTCTGGTCACGGTGGTCACCGTGGCGGTCGCCGTGATGAACGGCCACCTTATGCTCGTCGTCCAGGCATACACTTCACCCATGGTGTGATTGACTTACCTACTGGTGATCGAAGCCAGGGATCTCGTCCCAACATAGTAATATTGTTTCCTTGTATAAATTTGATGTTTACGTACTACACACGGATAATAATACTATTTTCAAACAATGCAGATTCTCAATCATTTGCAGTGGTTCGCACATGTTGTTGAAAATTTAGGTGGTACCCCTCCTGTTTCACAATGTGCCATTGTCGGTCTAAACAATTGCATACAATTAAAAATCTCGTTTGACATACCCGTTCGAGGACAAATTCGCTCCTCGCTGTCTTCAGAACCCATCCAAATGGTCTCAATTGTTGGGTGGGGTACCCCTGCCCTGGTTAGGAGGACTTATGAAAGGACCGCTGTGCAGGCATGCTTAGAACTACTTTACGCTAATGGGTACTTTGTGCCGGATTACTCTTATTTTCTAATCAAGGCACTCGAGGAGGGAGGAAGTGTGACCACGACCGCAGAGAGACTTTGTCGGCCGAATGAACATGACATAGTATGGAGCATCATTTAATGTTATTTTAATCTTCTTATTTAACATTTTTTATGAGTCGTAATAACATTATTCTTAACTGTAGGATATTTTTGGTCAAACCTTTGCGGCAAAGAGCTTTCATGCAATTCTAGAGCAAGTGTTGGATGTTGTGGGATTTTCTTACACAGATTCAAATCCTACACTTACAAGAGGCTCAAAGTATCAGGCAAATCTTTCATTTTTCAGGCCATATCAGTTTTCCTCGCCACTGTTTGAAATTTATGGAAGTCCATGTGACCGTTATTGTGAAGTGATGGAGAGTGCACTGATCCATTCTCTGGCATATATCGATGAAGTTCTCGACTTCAAGATCGAAGACTTCAACTATATGAACTATCTAAGGAAGAAGAATGAAGTATGAAATATGTGTCGTGCATTGATGCACCCCTCTACCTTTGTTAAGACCGTACCTTAAGTATTCATGTATGAACTTTGTACGTTTGTAAGACCTTAATTAAGTATTGATGTATGAACTTTTTTATATTTTTTGTTAAGACCTTAAGTATTGATGTTAGGCCAGTGACTAATTTATTGGAAAGGGTACCATCGGAAGGAAATCAAGTTTGAGCAATAATACTGATTTGTTCCATAAAGCACACCTAACAGTCCTGCAATAATCATCACTGGTGACTCCGTATAGGACGGAACACGAGCAGATTATTGCTTCTCAAAATCCAACCAAATCCCCAGTCTGGATTGCACGCCGTCACTTGGAAACATTTCCCTCATGGTTGAGTGAACAACTCATCGGAAACTCAACGATTCATCCACAACTAGCTTTGTTAGCCAGGGGACCTTGTAGCACAATTACAAGATTTCAAGCTTACGATATGAATGGTTACAATTTTTACATGAGAGCTCAAGATCGCAAAAGCACAAACCAAAATAGTGGTGTCTGTATGGACGTCATCGGAAAAGATGGGGGCAAGACCTGCTATTATGGTATCATAGAAGAGATATGGGAGCTTGATTACGGAGCGATGAACGTCCCTCTGTTTTTTTGCCAATGGGTAAACCTGAATGGCGTAAAGAAAGATGAATATGGAATGACAATAGTGGACCTTACCAAGATTGGGTTCAAAGATGATCCATTCGTGCTTGCCAAAGATGTGCATCAGGTATTCTATGTCAAGGATATGACTAGAATACCGAAGAATAAAAATCCCCAAGAAGCAGGACCACAAGAGGCAAAGCGTCACATAGTTCCTCCAGGTAAAAGAGTAATCGTGGGAGTCGAGGACAAAACAGATCAATCCGATGATTATGATCAGTTTGATGGCATGCCTCTGTTCGCTGTCGAAGTTGACTCAAGCATATTGCTTAGACGTGAAGAGACATCGTACTTACGTGCTTGAGATTAATGTCGTAATGTAATGATTATTGATCAAATCAATTGTGTAATGCTAATGTGATCAACTCTTTTATTGGTCTCCAACAAGTTAACGATTCTGAAGTCCATGCACTTTGCAGTGTTGTATCGGTCTCAAAATTTTTACGATGCTTGAATATGTCATGTGAGATTGACCCACCAAGTTTGAGATTTTTCTAAATTAGTTTAGTATTTCTTTCGGTTTAATTGAATTTCCATGCGACATCACCTAGAAATTAAAAGTTGAGCTGAGAGCACCCCCGAAACGATCGGGAATGGTGCCAAACTTGGCCACAAGTTCTCTTGTGCCTTAGGAGTTTAATTTATCTGGAAGCCGAATCATAATTCTTGAGTTATTGATGTGTAATTCACAATATTCTAGCTCCTTTAGCACGAAGAAAAAACCTAAAATACATTTAGTCATCAGAAAAATCTAAGATCTTGCGTGAGCTAATATTTTAAGTGTAAATGACAACCAAAAAAATTTCAGACCATTTCGACATTGACGGAGTACACGTGCTTCATAAAGCTATATGGAACCTTTCGTCGAACCATGTTTATACCACTTATGTTCTTAACGATTCTAAAGTCCATGCACTTTGCAGTGTTGTATCGGTCTCAAAATTTTTATGAAGCTTGAATATGTCATGTGAGATTGACCCACCAAGTTTGAGATTTTTCTGAATTAATTTACTATTTTTCGGTTTAATTGAATTTCCGTGCGACATCACCTAGAAATTAAAAGTTGAGCTGAGAGCACCCCTGAAATGATCCGGAATGGTGCCAAACTTGGCCACAAGTTCTCTTGTGCCTTAGGAGTCTAATTTATTTGGAAGCCGAATCATAATTCTTGAGTTATTGATGTGTAATTCACAATATTCTCGCTCCTTTAGCACGAAGAAAAAACCTAAAATACATTTAGTCATCAAAAAAATCTAAGATCTTGCGTGAGCTAATATTTTAATTGTAAATGACAACAAAAAAAATTTCAGACCATTTCGACATAGATGGAGTACACGTGCTTCACAAAACTATATGGAACCTTTCATCGAACCATGTCTATGCCACTTATGTCTTAACGATTCTGAAGCTCATACACTTTGCAGTGTTGTATCGGTCTCAAAACTTTTATGAAGCTTGAATATGTCATGTGAGATTGACCCACCAAGTTTGAGATTTTTCTGAATTAATTTACTATTTTTTCGGTTTAATTGAATTTTAGTGGGAATACACATCAATGTTGCAAATGAAAATTGAAAGTGAATGTTTACAACTCTAAAATATAATTTTACATAGCAAAGTACAGTTTATTATATTTTAACTAAATATAATTTTGCATGGAAAAAATAGTAAAAGTTACTATATTTTTTTTTGATTTCAAAGAGATAGGATGTGAAAATGAGAAAAGAAATGGGAGGGGAAAAACAGTTCCTGCCGAAAATTACACTTTAGTCCTGGATGGTGTTACGACCCTAGACTAAAGGGGGGCCTTTAGTCTCGGGCCTTTTGTCCCGGGTCATATCTCCACCCGGGACTAAAGGCTCTTTGCTCCCGGGTCTGGTTACGACCCGAGACTAAAGAGGGGGGATATATATCCCACGGATCCACCCCTCTTCTTCCCCAACTCCTCCACTTCATCACCACACTCACTCGATCTCCGTCGGCCATCTCGTCCCCCTGCTGATCTCCGTCGGCCGTCGTCGTCCCCCGCCGTCGCCCCTGCCTCCGTCGTTGTCGCAAGTTGCACCCCGCCGTCGTCGACCCCGCCGTCCCTGCCCGCGCCCGGCCGTCGACACGTCCCCGCGCCCTCCGCCGCCGGAGCTCCCGGCCGCCGTGGATCTCCGTCGTCCGCACGCCGCCCGTCAACCCCGCCCGCGCCCGGTCGTCATCCCCATGCCCGTCTAGGTCTCCGCCGCGCCCGGCCGTCGCCCGCCGCTCCCGGCCGCCGTCGCCCCTGCTCCGCCACCGCCACTCCCGGCCGCCCGTCGACCCCGCTCCGCTGCGCCCGGGCGCCGTCTCCGCGCCGACCCCCACGCCCAGCCGCCGTCTCCACCGCGCCCGACCGCCGCTCCCGGCTGCCGACGTCGTCGCCTCCCTGAGGCCGCCGTCGCTCCTGGCCGGTGAGGCCTCTGCTGACGTCAAATTTTTTTTGTTGTTTTCAATTAATTCATTTATGAATTTAGATTAAAATTAGAGATTTAGATTTGAATTTAGAGATTTTAGAATTGAATTTAGAGATTTTAGATTTAAATTTAGAGATTTAGATTTGAATTTAATTAGTGTTTTTAGATGAAATGTATTTAGAGATGAAATATGTATTTAGAGATATTAATTTTTTCGCTCGCCCGACAATTAGGTAGTATATCGCTCGACACGCTCGATTCTTTCCCAACTCGCTCGACCCCGCCCGACACTTAGGTTTTCTCACCCGACTCGCTCGACTCCCGCCGGACACGCTCCACTCCCGCCCGATTCGCTCGACTCCTGCCCGGCTAGCTCGACACCGCCCGACACTTAGGTTTTCTCGCCCGACTCGCTCGACTCCCGCCCGACTCGCTCGACTCCCACCCGACACTAGTTTCGCTCGACTCTCGCCCGACACTTAGAAATCATTTATGTATTCAGAAATCATTTACGTATTCAGAAATTCATTTATGTGCTCAGAAAATCATTTATATATTTAGAAATTCATTTATGTGCTCAGAAAATCATTTATGTATTCAGAAAATCATTTATGTGCTCAGAAAATCATTTATGTATTCAGAAATTCATTTATGTATTCAGAAAATCATTTATGTGCTCAGAAATTCATTTATGTATTCAGAAAATCATTTATGTATTCAGAAATTCATTTATGTGCTCAGAAAATCATTTATGTATTCAGAAAATCATTTATGTGCTCAGAAAATCATTTATGTATTCAGAAAATAATTTATGTGCTCAGAAAATCATTTATGTATTCATAAATTTATTTATATATTCAGAAAATCATTTATGTGCTCAGAAAATCATTTATGTATTCAGAAATTCATTTATGTATTCAGAAAATTATTTATGTGCTCAGAAATTTATTTATGTATTCAGAAAATCATTTATGTATTCATAAAATCATTTATGTATTCAGAAATTCATTTATGTTTTCAGAATTTTCTAGTTATGGATAACAATGAGGACGAGGAGCGGCTGATGGAGAGCCTTATTGCTGGGGGTCCAAATACCGAGGTCCCAACCTTCACCGAGGAGGAGCGTAGCCAGGCGGACGCGTTCCTCAACATAACCACGGACATCGACACCCGCACCGCGGACATCGACACCTGCACCGCGGACATCGACAGTCGCGCCGAGGACAATAATGAAGACCTTTTCATAGTTAATGCAGAAGGTTCCAACGAGGTATATATATCATGCATTAACAAATCCATAAATACATTAACAACGAGGTATATATATCATTCTGGAACCCCGCGTGAATAACAAATCCGCAACTTGTAGGTTTCAACCTCGACAAGCAAAAAGACTAAGAGAGGCCGTACAAAAGTAATTGTCGATCATGACGTGAAGTTTCATATCACTGAAGTCAACGAGCTTGGCCAGCCATGGGAACCAAAGAAGGTCAGGGACAAATTTGTGTCCCAATGCGGTGCTATTGTGAGGGACAACGTGCCCATATCATATAGAGAATGGAAGGTAAGGGAAGATAATCCATGGGTGGTTCCGGATTCAGTTAAGAATATGTTATGGGATGATATCCTAAAACACTTCACACTTCCACCGGGTGTGAACGCAAACCTTGTGAAGCAGTGGACTCTCACGAAGATGGCAACTCAATTGCAGAGTTTCAAGAAGCAGCTGCACAGAGATTATATCAAGCAGAATCGAACTCCAAATTTTGATGATTATCCCAAGCTAAAGGATCACTAGCAGTCCTTTGTGGATTACAAGAATAGTGAAGAATTCACCAACAAGAGCGCACGAGCTCAGAAAAGTGCCAGTAAGAAGACGGATTACAACCATCGTCTTGGTCGCGGTGGTTACGCGGTTGCAGCACCCAAGTGGCGGAAGATTGAACAAGATCTCCGCAACAAAGGTATCGTATCAGCGGTCTTTGACTGGGAAGAACGATCGAAGAATTGGTATTATGCCCGCGGTGGAAGATTGAACCCTGATGATGGTTCCCTCGAATTCCCACCCACGTTACGGGAGGCGGCACATGAGATAATAAAAAAGAATGAAGACATCAAAGCGGGCAGATTGGTTCCTGACAGAGACATGGATGAGCTCACTTTGGCGCTCGGGAATCCGGAACACCCAGGACGTTGCAGGGGCTACGGGGTAGTCCCGTGGAAGTTTGCTTTCAAGGGAAGCGCCGACACCTACAGAAGCCGCAAAAGAAGAAGGGAGCGTGAAGAGGGGCGGTGGCGTGAAATGATGGAGCAGAGACTTAAAGAACAAGAAGAACGTATGAATGCAGAGATTGAACGACGAGTGGCCACCGCGGTAGCTCAGATCACCCCTGCCGGAGCACTGCCCCAAGCACCGGTGGATCCCGTCATTAACCCTGCCGCTCGCAAAAGCAGCTGTGCTTCCACAGAGGCCCCCGAAGAACAAAGGGCGACAAACCAAGAAGAAGTTCAAGTAGAGGACAACAAACGGTACCCTGTGGATGGACTCTGTCAGCGCACCGCATGTGAGCTGCACAAGCCGATCGGCAACATCACAATGAAGGTATATATAAACCTGATTATACGTGCAATTATCTCAACCTTTGATGCATGTCTCAGACATTTAATAACTTCATCATTTCTCTACATATATATAGGTGGCGTACGGAATGGCTTTAGCACATCTCCCAAGACGTACAAGCCACGGTATGCAGATTCCAACTGGCAACGCCTCAGTTGGTTTGGAGGAGATTGCTGACCCAAAGTTTAACGACATAGAGCTAGACTTCGAAGGAGGTGACGGGGAAAGGACACTCCGCGATGCGCTTCACAGTATCATATTGTGGCCCAAACGTTACATCATAATACCTAACATGCCGCTACCGATCCCTCCGAGTGTTGCCGAGCAGCAGCCACTATCTCCCGGGCCGTCAACGATCCCTCCGAGTGTTGCCGAGCAGCAGGCACCATCTCCCGGGCCGTCACCGGGACGGTCGTCGCCGAATGATTGGAGCTCACCATCTCCACAACGGGGGAATTCTCCTGCCGCGAGCGATGACGATCGTCAGCAATCACCACCAAAGCAGCCTTCACCAAAGCCTGCCAAGAGGCGATCCCGATCAAAATCTACCGCGTCTATGCCCGTGCCAAATCCGGATCCCCCGAAGAAGAAAGGGAAAAAGCTGCCTGTTAAAAGGAAGCTGCCATATGACATGACAACATCAAAAAATGAGGCGGAGTGTGATAAGCAACTCAAGGCGTGGATTGAAGGGAATAAAGAGGTTGCTAAACAAAAACTGCTCGAAGAAATGGAAGCAGAAAAGAATAAAGATCGTCCGCAGAAACTCAAAGCTTCCATAGAGAAGAAGGAAGCAGAAAAGAAAATTATAAAACCCCTACTAAGTGATTATGACCAGTCGCTGCACAAGTCCCTAAAGAAGAAGAGACAAGGAGGGTCACCAAATAGTTACATCGACCAAGTACCGGGGTCGACGATGCCGCAGGATTATAGGAAGAAGAAGAAGACAACACAAGCGTCGACGTCGACGAAAGAGCCTTCAACGAAGAAGGCAACACAAACGTCGACGTCGGCGAAAGAGCCTTCAACGAAGAAGGCAACACAAACATCGACGTCAGCGAAAGAGCCTTCAACGAAGAAGGCAACAGAAGCGTCGACGTCGGGAGTACAGACTTACGTCGCCTCCGGCCTCACTGCAACTTAACGAGCTCTTGCGCTTATGGACACAGAACAACTAGCGCATGTCATTCAAATGCAAGAAGCAACAAGGCTCCCACTACAATATGTTCTCGGCCACGAATCACCTCCTCAGGACAAAAACTTCGTACCTAGATGGCACTACAAGCATGGGAAATCTTTTGTCAGGCCTGAGTTGGTGAAGAAACTCCCTACTCAGATGCGCAGATTGCATGACTTCTACATGAAGACGTCTAAGGCGGGCCTGGAGATGATTGGCATACTTGTTAAACCGGGAGATTTTGCTGGTGAAAGCGAGAAGTTGGTCTGGCTGCGATTCAAGGATATTTATGAAATTTACCATCTTGACTCCTTGAATACCGATCTTGTCATGGCCTGGTGCCTGTAAGTGACGGTGCAATACATACCCTAATTAACAAATTAATGCATACTCTAATTATTAACTTTGTCTTTCATTTTCTGTAGCCTGGAAATGCATAACATGCGGAAGAATGGTTACCAACGAATAGGTTTCATGGACCCATCTTTAGTTAATCAAGATCAAGTAAAGCTCTAACCAGAAACAACATTCAAAACAATCCTAAGGACCTTCTGTAATTTGCATTACAAGGATTTGATACTTCTACCTTACAACTTCGAGTAAAATTATGTTCGTCGTGACAGTGCAAGTTTGGAGATCTGCATCAGAATCGCTGCTGTTGGTCAATCCACGAGCATGCACTTTTGCTTTGCATCCTCCTTGACGCCATGGTGCCATGGTGGTCTATGCTCCATTGTTTTGAGGTAGTAGTCCACGTTCATTTCTCAAGACAGAATCCATGAGTTTGCATTAGGTGTGGTTTGTGCTTAATTTCTCTCTTATTATATAGTTACATTAGATCTAGCAATATTTATGTTTTAATCTCAATTATCGAATTCTTTCACACAAGTCTTTTTTCGAACAGTAGTATAAGGTAACATGTAAAATTCAGACTACGTTTTTGGTGTCTTGTTGTGAAGCTCTGCTCGCACATATATGGCCCTCTAGTTTGGATCTCATTGATGGAGGGGTGTAGCAGTGACCAGCAGCCAGAGCTGCATCCCCTTATATATCTTTTTATTTTTAGAATAATAAAGGCTGTAACCACATGCATGACGACCCTTCATATATAGAAAGAAAAGTGTCTCACTTCTTGTAATATCTCTGTGACGTACTATATGATCTCATCATACTCCCATACCGTGGAATTAACAATTATCGCACGGTATAGTACATCTTTAGGAATAGGTGAATGCGTTATTAGTCTTTAACAATTATTCTTTTTCTTTAGGCTGGCATTGTTATTAGTCTCCAGTGGCTGCGCAGAAGCATATGTTGGCGTCGGTGTGTGTTGGGAATATAGGAGGCACCTGGGAATGCAGCCTCTACACTATTACAAGAACTCGTAGGTTCATCATCGGTCTAAGGAACTCGGCTACTCTGCCATCCTGGGAAGACAGTTGAGCAAGCAGAAGTTTATTTCGACCTGGTGGAAGCTCGGCCAATCCCCTCCGCCCACTTCTGGTGCCACATGAAAATGCAGCAGGGGCCTCAAGCTGGTTGAGCTCGGTGCATGCCTGGTGAAGCGGACCAGCATCACATGACACATCCCACATGCGCGAGCATGTCAGGCCGAAGTTTAACACATCAAATTATTAGAGGTCACAATTACCACACTCGGTGGATGTCGAATAAGAAATCATTATTTGACGAAAAACACTTCTCCGATATATATGTATGGTATATTTGTTTTCTCAGTATACATATGCTTCGTAATAGATTTTAGTAGGTTGCGTATCTGTTTCCAAAATGAGTTTATGATGAAGTATTGAAGTCTCATATGCATAGGGCGTTACAAAGTTGTCCCTTGTCTTGCATGCCCTAGATATGTGCCAACCCGAAAGAATTTGATGATTTGAAGATCCACCGCAACTGAACTATTGGGTTCGTTGCATAGGAGCTAGCACAAACGAAAATTATAAGGATCATGCTCAAATTAGAAGGGTCAGACTAAACTTTCTGTATGTTTTTGAGTTAAAATGATAGTGCTGAGTTGGATTGTGAAATGGGGCATAACATGCAGGATCACGATCCATTACTGCGCCTACTCTCAGCTGGTGGTTTGCTATTGCACTGTATATATAGAACATCATCTCCGTTGTTGATCACAACAGTTACTGCAATATCTGTGTAGTTAGCTAATTTGTGTTGCATGCAATTGTGATGAACAAAGTACATTTTTTACATATATATATAGGGGACAGGTTGTGGTCTTACTATACAGTCTTCTTTCGCGATATCCTCATATAATTTTTAGGAAATGGAAAGGTTGAGGTCAGTGAATTGGTGACCATCAAACCAGCTAGAGGTAGACCAAAAGTAGTATGAGAAAACTACTAGCTAGTTGGAGTGGGAAGGCACGACATAGTATGCATTGGGAATAAGAAGCATCTGGAACACTGAATCCCTGCAGTGATGCGTTGGATAAAAGGTGTCATGATATTCAAGGTGTAGCTCTGGTATAGCAAGTTCGGTCCATTGATTATGTGGCCGGAACAACATCAAGCAATTAGGAGTTGATGGGGTGGTAGCTGAGCACGATCCTTTGACCCTGGTATAAATGTTGTGCCAGCAAGCCTCATCCAGCGCCTTACTCCTCGTTAATTACCTCGTAGATTCACATGTCATCTGGTAATCTGCTGGCTGACTTCGAATGTAAGCCAGATCCAAAAGAATGTCCGATCCATTCTTACGAATGTAAGATGCATTGAGTAGTGAAGATGGGATAGAGGTAGCTGGAGCATACATGTCGAGTTGCTGATGAATTAGCTGATTAAGGGGGCAGCTTGTCATGCAAATAACTAGGTTCCATTTTTTTTAACGCCAGATCTATCTTATAACTTAACTGGAAGTATGAAGCTGATGCTATCACACTTAAAAACGTCACATACTCACATGTATGCCAATGCACCCAGCAACCTTGCATATATTTAGGAGGTTTGGTTTGACGATCATGAAATTTTAAAATCAGGAATGTTTGTCCGCCCAATTATCGAAACGGTTCATATTTAGCCATCAGGTTGTTTTGATTAGTAATTTTTCATAATTGTATATATGTGAGCGTTGAATTAATTAGTGTATATTGTACTACGACACATGCCCGACAGTGAAGCCACCACCAATCTCATTTTGTGGCTAGCTCTACTACAAAATAGGACCCTTCCCCTGACATATCCTATTACCTTCACAACTATCTAGGTGGCTAGCTAGCTAGTTGCTTGAAACCAACACCCACCGTTTGAACCAGCAGTAGGAAGAACGAGCAGCCATGCATTGCTCAGAGAGGTGAAATGGGAAGAACGAGCAGCTATGCTGGAAGGATGGCTAGAGCAGTGGGAAATAAATGGGAATAGGAGGCATCAAGAACTACATCTCCTACAATTTTGTATGAATTGCTGCAAGAAGTTTAGACAAAGCCCAACCCTCATTACCACCCTGCAAAAGTAGATGTTCATGTACAACAACCAATCTGGTACTGGGTGACCAAGGATGCCTCGTTGTCAATTAAGATTGCTAGGAACTTGATCGCCCCCATTCATTTTCTGCAGATCTTTGGTCATATCAATACAAAATGTATTACGACAAATCTAACTGCATCAATTTTTTGTCACACTGTTCACATATTTCTGGACTAATTATTGTCAAAGAATGATTTTGGAGGGTCATATAAAATTGTGCCTATTCAAAACTAACGTTCAAATAGTAATGAGTCGAAAGTTTCTGTCACAAATACTAGAAGCAAAATCATTTTAAGGATGATCCTCTTTCTGTTGGGTGGTTTTGACCCCCAAATTTGAATGTTTAAACCCCAAATAAAATTCATCCGGAAGTGGTTAAATTCATGTTTCCAGGAAGTTGTGGAACAGCCGAACAGGTTTCTGTTCATTTCGGAACCATGCATGCTACGAGGTCCACTTATTCATTTAAGGTATCCGCTTGATTGACATCAAAAAGGTTTGTCAATGTAAGTTGTTAATGGAAGTCTTGTAGTCAATTAACAGAAGGGGCAGATTGGCTTGGTGGTACATAGTATGAACATATTGTCAAGCACCAAAACACATTTAGTTACTGACTTGTGTCATAGGCCACACATATCATCCGAAAATATTTCAAGCATCTGAAGACTGAATGTGACCACTGAGGCCCATAATGAAGTCCGGTGAGATCTTTCGTGTGTATGATGTGTATCTGTTGACTGGGTTAATGAAAAGCAGAGTGCAGCAGCACTGCAATATCAACCTTGAGTGCTTTTATAAAAGCACACGTCAATGGCACATGCCTCTCGCCTTTCCTCTTATTAGCAGATCTCAGTACCTTCTTTACTTAATCTTATCTATCCTTATGCTAGCTACTATATATATAACCCAAAACTGTAGCACAACACAAGCAATGCGAATGACATACATCACTTGGAGTTGGAATGATGGTACAATGTGTTGGGAATATACTAGTTTTCAAAAAATGTGTTGGGAATAGGAGGCATCTGGGACAAAATCCTTTACACTTTTGCAAGCACCCATAGGTTCAACATCAGTCTAAGGAACTCGGGCAGGGGCCTGAACTTGGCTACTTTGTCGTGGTGTTACCGAAGAACAAACAGAAGTTTATTTCAATGGGCCGTGGTGGAAGCACGGCGAATCCACGACCTCTGGTGCCACATGAAAATGCGGCGGAGCGCAATTGCTGATAGAGTATTATCTTTAAGGGGCCCAAAGTGACACAATTACATCTAGGATTGAGTTAGCACAGATCAAAACCCCCATGTGTATAGTAGTATTAAGTACAACTTATAAAACTACATGTTTCAAGGGGGGAAATCACACTTTCTTACACCTCTGAATTATCCTATAGCTGATGCAATTAAAATTCAAAGCAATTACGCAAGTCGCTCATCTTGTAAACGGCTTATTAGAAGACTTGGGCCTACAAATTAAAGCCATCTTTTTCATTTCACCAACTGAAGGGATCTATGTTGTACAGTGTCCAGCAAATTCATGGAGCAGAGCACGACCGTCGACCTTAGTCGTCTACACTATGTTGTGAACAAGACTAATCATCATCCAGCACCTTGCTCCTCGTAATTGAGAGATACAATGTTTAGAGTTCCACATACAGGGTGGACAAGTCGTCTGGTAATCAATTAGTTAACTTCTTTGTTCTAAAGAACATAAGTTCTTACAACACAAGAGTGGAAAATGGATGGAGATTATTAGAGGAGGAATCAGGAAATGGTAGCTCTTGCATTATTGACACCACGAGAAGAAATCTGAAATCAACACCACTAAATAAAAGCAGATTTCAACATGCATTTGTGGTAGCTACAAACATTTCAGTTGTACTGTATAAAGGGTAGGACGGGCCCACACAATGTTAGGATTGCACATAGATCGAGGTCACATGCATAATGCTACTACCCAGCTGAAAGCATGCATGATGTACTGCATGTGTTTGTTATAAGGGCCCGTTTAGAATATTGCAAAGTGGATGAAAAGTACTATTCACTCCATCACATCTCCACCACTTTTTATCAATCTAAACACATCAACTTAGAAATAGGAGGTATCTGGAACTAGGTCACCACATGAGACTGCCTACAAACCTATGGCCGGTAAAGAACCGTCCAGGTGGTCTTTGATGCTTGCGGAGGCACACTGCTTTCTCTGCAGGCTTCTTAATGGTAGTCGCCCTTGGTGACTTGTGGCCTGGGACAGATGGTTTGTGGCGTGCACGAGGCGGCGCCAACGGCTGTAGTTTCGTGCGAGAACAGACGTCTCGATGCAGCGGGCAGGCCCGTCGATGGGCAGGAGCAAGCTGAGCGACCGCTCACGGGCCCCCATGCCACGTTCACTCACTGCACGCACGTCCGAAACAAGAATACTGCCAGCGTCCTTGGCTACAGCGGCCCACGTGAGGTCACTCTGTCAATCCTAGAATTGAAGTTTGGCCATCAAATTAATAAATTTCTTTGGCTCATGAAATAAAGAATTAGACGTTTGTTTCCTCGAGAATTTTTCTATGAGAAATAGGAAGTAAGATTCTGGTTCTGAAAATGTTGTTTAGTACTATTTTTAGCATTCTTATATTATATATTTCTAAATAGTGTGAAATTGAAATCCTATAATTGTGTGAAAATTTAACTTAATTGTATTACACATATGATTTTTTTTCTCATATTTTGGGGCCCCATTATGCGTTTTGCTCACGGGCCTCAAATTTCTGGAGACGGCCCTGGCAGCGGGCAGGACAGTGTAACATTCAGCTCCTCCGATCCAAATCTTGGATGGTTTGGACCTGCTCCCAAGGAAAAATCTCCTGCTTCTGAGCTGTTTTCCTAGAAACACGCATATGTAGGGTGGCTGACATGAAAATGAGATTCCTCAAACATAACCATTCATATATATATATAGAAACATAATGACATGCTTAAGCCACTACTAGGGAAAGGAGCATCTGTACCGGGTGGCAACCCACATTAGTACCGGGTGGCCACCCGGTACAGCTAAGGCGGCACTAATGTGGCCGCCCACATTAGTGCCGGGTCGTGTGACCCGGTACTAATGTGGGAGGCCACATTAGTGCCGGACCGTGTTACCAGCCGGTACAGATGTGGGCTCACATCTGTACCGGTTGCTAACACAGGCCGGTACTAATGTTTTATTTTTTATTTTCTTTTCAGTTTCTTTATTTCTAATCCAATCGTATTTGTTTGGTATACGTATACTAATATGCTTTTCGTATGTGTTTGGTATACGTATACTAATATGCTTATCCTAATGCAAAGCGTATAGATTGCATACAACATATAATACATATATAGAAGCATATTGTGCATATGAAAATACGATACAAATATTTACAACAAATCAATTGTCAGAGAAGATTGAAGTTTGGATCCTTCTAAGATCGTTTGCTTGAAGATCCTTCTCGTCGTTGCTGACTCCTAGTACTGACCCTAGAAGGAATTTCCTTCGGCTTCTCCTTCACCTTCTCCTTGTCATTGTCAGCTTTCTCCTTCTCCTTGTCCTTCTCCTCCTCCTTCTCATTGTGAGCCTTCTCCTTCTCCTTCTCCTTCTCCTTGTCCTCCTCGTTTTTCTGACCGGTTTCAATGCTAGGACCTGAAGTGGCGTCAGTGGTCCTTGTGAACCTCGATGCACCGGAAAAAACTCTCCCCCTGGATTGATCACCTCGTCTAGAAGAAATCCGCACAATTGTTCTTAAATTAGCCGGATTTTTCTGTCTCGAGAAATCCATTCTTTATGCGATCAATCTAGAGAAGAAGTTATTAATTTCATGAGTATTATTGGTAGAACAAAGTATATAAAAATTAAGAACTAGGGATAAGTACGCACCGCTCGCTGGCGGCTTCCACCCAAGTAGTTACTTGCAAAGGTATGCATGAACTCACATACGTAGTATGGGCATAGATTGGTACCCTTCGGCTGCTTCATGCACTGCACATATTTGGGAACAAAGTTAATAAATATGAATTCTTGTATTCATAGAAGAAGTGACATGTGATCATATCCATTAAGATTCGCTCCTGTTTTTCGAACTCATCCTCATTTGGATTCATCTCGTAACTACAAATAATGACAAGAATAATTACACAAGAATAAATGTTTCATGAAAAAAAGACTACAAATAATGGGCGGGAGCGTGTCAGGCGGAAGCGTGTTGGGCGGGAGCGTGTCGGGAGCGAGCGTGTCGGGCGAGCGAACGTGAGCGTGTCGGGAGTGAGCGAGTCGGGCGAGCGAACGTGTCGGGCGGGAGCGTGTAGGCGGGAGCGTGTCGGGCGAGCGAGCGAGTCGGGCGGGAGCGTGTCGAGCGAGCGAGCGAGCGAGCGAGCGTGTCGGCTACCTAATTTCAAATCTAAATTCAGATCTAAATCTAAATTATAAATCAAAATGTCCATAAATACACATTTAAATGTCCATAAATACACATTTAAATGTTCGTAAATGTCCATAAATACACATTTAAATGTCCGTAAATGTCCATAAATACACATTTCAATGTCCATAAATACACATAAATTCTAAATCTAAATTCCATTCTAATCTAAATCTCAATTCTAAATCTAAATTCAATTCTAAATCTATATTTATAAATCTATAAATTTAAATTATATTCTAAATTCAATTCTAAATCTAAATTTAATTCTAAATCTAAATTCTATTCTAAATTAAATTCTAAATCTAAATTCAATTCTAAATCTAAATCTCAATTCTAAATCTAAATTCAATTCTAAAAATGTTTAAAAAAAGGGGGCTGACGTCAGCCACCAGGGGGCTGACATCAGCCCCCCAAACAGGGGATGACGCGGCGGCGTGCGCGCGGGGGGTACCTCGGCGGCGGGCCGGGGATCGGGACGGCGCGCGGCACGGCGGGGTCGACGGCGGCGACGGCAGGGTCGACGGCGGGGGACGCGGTGGGGTCGACGGCGGCCGGGCCGGGGTCGACGGCGGGGGCAACGCGGCGGCGCGCTCGGGGTCAAGGTCCACGGCGGGCGCTCGGGGTCGAGGTCGACGACGGCGCGCTCGGTCTCGAGGTCGACGGCGGGCGCTCGGGGTCGACGGCGGGGGCGCGCGTGGGCGACGACGACGGCGGGGATCGGGACGGCGGCGCGGTGGTGCAGCGACGCGGCGGTGCAGGGCACGGCGGCGCGGCGGTGCAGGGCGGTGGAGGGAGGCGGCGCGGGGAGGAAGAAGGAGCGAGGCGGCGCGGGCGGAGAACTGCTAAGTGTTGGGGGAGGGCCGCGGCTCTATACCCTTCCCCCCACCACATTAGTACCAGTGCTCAACTAGGCCCGGTACTAATGAGCACATTAGTACCGGGGCTAGTTGGGCACCGGTACTAATGTGGGCATTAGTACCGAGCCTAGATGAGCCCCGGTACTAATGTGCCTTTTCATTTCGCGCCAAATGGAAAAGCACATTAGTACCGGGGCCAAACTAGGACCAGTACTGATGTGCTTTTGTTTATTTTCGTTTTCGTTTTCCTTTTAAATTTCCAAATCTATTTGAATTTGCTCTTAAATTTATTATAAATCATATTGAATACGGTGAAATGGCAGATTAAATACTATTGTGCTTAACTTAGAGATATGTACTGTGGAATGTGAACTTACATCTCAAACTTGCCAAATCTATTAATTTAACTTAGTGACAAGTTATTTTGGTCAAAACTCTTATGTTCACTTTAAAAATCGAACATGAATATTTTTTTGCCATGCAAAATTTTACATTCGTAAGACTTGTCGTGTTATTAACATGTATACCTCGATTTAGTCTTGCTCGTGTATATTTTTACGTTAAATTATTTATTTTATACCCGACGATGCATAGAAAATTAAAATAATTAATTTTGATCCAGAGAAATACAAGTTCTTGTTACTGAGTCATAGGTACATATTACATGACTTTATTACATGACCATAAATTTAAAAAAACTTGTTACACGTCATCATCTAACGGAACGTGTGTAACCTTCCTCTTCACGAATGTTCCTTGGTAGTGATCACGATGTAAGTACGGAGCGTCCTCTTGGGCTAACAGAAGGCTTGGGTCAACCTTGATTGAAAAAGGAGGAAGATCATCATCGAACTGATCATAGTCTTCTGAAATGTCAGTCTTGTCCTCAACTCCAACGATTTTTCTTTTTCCTGGTAGAACAATGTGACGCTTCGGCTCATCAGCATTCGACTTATTATCGGCACCCTTCTTTATCGGTGGTTTGCTTGACATGTCTTTAACGTAGAAAACTTGACTCACATCATTGGCTAAGATGAATGGTTCGGCTTTGTACCCAATCTTGTTGAGATCTACTATTCACATTCCAAAGTTGTCTGTCGTTAAACCTCCTTTATTGTTGACCCACTGGCACTTGAAAAGAGGGATTTTTAGAGGTCCGTAGTCCAATTCCTATATCTCCTCAATGACACCAAAGTATGTTTCTGTGTTCCCTTCGTCGTCTATTATTGCATCTATACAGACACCGCTGTTTTGGTTTGTGCTCTTTTGGTCTTGGCTCTCGTGTAGAATGTGTACCCATTTATCTGGTATCCTTGGAATGTATCTACTGAGATAGATGGGCTCCTAGCCAACCATCGTAGTTACTCATGAACAGTTTTATCACCCCTTATTTTCTGCCAAAATCAAGATGCGAAAGTATCAATGTGCTTACGTGTCATCCAAGCTTCTGTCTTCCCTATATTTGAGGCCCGAACAATGGACTTGTGCTCCTCCAAGTATGGATACACAAGGGATGATTGTTTCAGGACAGTGTAATGTGCTTTATCGTATAACTCTGCATCCATGTCCATCCGAGCTTTCTTCCCTAGTGTGCCCTTTCCTCTGAGTCTGCCCTCATGACGTGATACAGGCAGTCCAATCGGAGACCTGTCATCAATAAAGTCAACACAAAACTCTATCACCTCCTCCGTAGCATATCCCTTTGCGATGCTTCCTTCAGGACGGGCGCGATTGTGGACATACTTCTTAAAAACAGACATCAACCTCTCAAAAGGGAACATGTTGTGCATATATACAGGTCCGAGGATAAAAATTTCTTCAACTAGATGGACCAGAAGGTGGGTCATGATATTAAAGAACGAAGGTGGAAAGATCATCTCAAAGCTGACGAGGCATTCCACGACATCATTCTGTAGTTTCAATAGATTGCGTGGATGGATTGCCTTCTGAGAGATCTGGTTGAGGAATACACACACCTTAATGATCGCTAGTCTCACATTCTCTGGTAGAATACCCCTTACTGCAACAGGCAGGAGTTGTGTCATCAACACGTGGCAGTCGTGAGCCTTTAGATTTATGAATTTCTTCTGTTTAAAATTTATTATTCGTTGTATATTTGGGGAGTAGCCCGTTGGGACCTTCATGCTGTTCAAGCAATCAAACATTCTCTGCTTATCTTCCTTGCTTAGGGTGTAACTAGCAGGAGCCAAGTAATTTCCTTTATCTCTCTTCTCAGGATGTAGGCTTTCTCGTTGCTTCATATTTTTCAGGTCCCTACGTGCTTCAATTGTATCTTTTGCCTTTCCATATACACCTAGGTGGCCAAGTAAGTTCACGCAAAAATTCTTCATCACGTGCATCACATCAATTGCATTGCGAACCTCAAGTACTTCCCAATAAGGTAGCTCCCAAAATATCGACTTCTTCTTCCACATGGGTGCATGTCCGTCAGCGTCGTTTGGTACATGTTGGCTACCAGAACCCTTGCCAAACACTACCTTCAAATCTTTCACCATAGAAAATACAATTTTACCAGCACGGTGCAAGGACTTCTTACGTTTTCTCCAACACCTTCAAAATGCTTTCCTTCTTCTCTTAACGGATGCTTAGGAGGAAGAAATCGATGATGGCCCAAATACACGATCTTTTTACTGTGTTTTAGATACATGCTGCAAGTATCATCTAAATAGTGGGTGCATGCTCGATATCCCTTGTTTGTTTGTCCTGATAGATTACCAAGTGCTGGCCAATCATTGATGGTTACGAACAGCAATGCTCGTAGATTGAAGACCTCCTTTTGTCCTCATCCCAAACTGGTACACCTTTCTTCCACAACTTTTGCAGATCTTCAATCAACGATCTTAGATACACATCGATGTCATTGCCTGGCTGCTTTGGACCTTGGATGATTATTGGCATCATAATGAACTTCCGCTTCAGGCACAACCAACCAGGAAGGTTGAACATGCATAAGGTCACAGGCCAAGTGCTATGACCGCTACTAAACTCACCAAATGGATTGAATCCATCCGTACTTAAACCGAACCGAATGTTCCTTGCTTCCCCTGCAAAGTCTTTAAATTCTGTGTCAATTAATCTCCACTGTGACCCGTCAGCAGGGTGCCTGATCTTTGCATCTGCTTTGCGTTCTTTTTTGTGCCAACTCATCAACTTTGCATTGGCCGCACACCTGAATAAACGCTTCAGTCGTGGTATCACTGGAAAATACCACATTACCTTCGTAGGAATTTTCTTCTTCTTACCCCCCTCAACTTCATCACCCTCATTGCGTGGGATCTTATAACGCTTCGCTTCGCACACAGGACAAGCCTCCAATTTCTCATAATCGTCACCTCGGTAGAGGATACAATCATTAGGGCATGCGTGTATCTTTTGTACCTCCAAACCCAGAGGACAAACAACCCTTTTAGCTTCGTACGTTGACGCTGGCAATTCGTTTCCCTCGGGAAGCATATCCTTTACGATCTTCATCAAATCATCTAAGCCCTTGTCTGAAAGTCCATGTCTAGCCTTCCATTGCAACATTTTCAGTGTGCTACCCAACTTCTTCTGCCCCTCTTTGCAACCTGGGTACAACGGTTTCTTGTGATCTTCCAACATACGCTCAAACTTCTTCGACTCCTTCACATTTTCGCAATCTTGCTTTTCACCGCGTAACATCTCACCGAGTTCGTCGAGAGGCTCATCAGTCGGAGCAGCTCCTTGAGTGTCGCCCATGTAATCCTCTCCCATTGGATCATCTGCAAAGGCACCTTCTTGAGTCCAATCTGGAATCTGATCATCTTCTTCTTCATCGTCTTCCATTATGACCCGCCTTTCCCCATGCTTTGTCCAAACAAAATAATTCGGCATGAATCCCCATTTGTATAGGTGGTCGTGAAGACTCTTTATCAATGAGTAATCCTTCAGATTATTGCACTTTTTGCATGGACAAATAATGAAACCAGACGGGGGCTTGTTTGCTTCCGCCACAGCTAGAAATTCACGCAACCCATTAATGTATTCCATGGAGATTCTCTTGTCCGAGTACATCCATTGCCGATTCATCTACAAAGTATCACCAAAAAATCACCCGGTGTTCATATCCAACCCACAATACACAATACGACAAACTTAAATGACCACCTTATAGAAATTTAAAGTGCGACATATATATGAAAAACTAAATAAAATCAATGCTAATTAACCGATGTTTCATATTTCCAGAAGAGTAACTGTAGACAAATTTCTAATATTTCTAAACTAACTCTAGCATTTCAAGTATTTCTAAAAGTATTATTTCTAAAATATTATTTAATGGAATCTAAAAGTATTATTTCTAAAATATTATTTCAATAATTAATTTAACTATCATTTCTAAAATATTATTTAATGCTAGTTTAATTTGAAAAAGTAAATCATATGTTCAAATAGATCAAACTAAAAAATTCTACCATCACAAACAACATCTCATCCAACTAACCTCTACAACATTCTAATTGAATATACACATTAATGCATGGAAATAAGAAAAAATTCCCATCTTTAGCTCATTTTAAATATCACAAAATACTCCTATTTCAACCATTAAAACTCGAAATAAGTTGCATATATCGAGGGAGGATGAAGTAACTAACCTCTACACCACTTCAATAGGTGAAATCGTCGAGGAATCGTCGTAAATTCGGCAAAACCTCCTCTAGGGCGCCATGGAGATGGGGCAGCTCGAGATGGGGAGAGTGAGTGAGTGGCTCGGGCTAGAGGAAGAAGAAGGCTGGGATATTTAAACACGAGGCAATTAGTACCGGGCTGTGGCTGGAGCCGGTACTAATGTGAGCCACTCCACATCAGTACCGGTCCGTGACTGGCGCCGGTAATGATGTGGCCCACATCAGTACCGGTCCGTGGCTGGAGCCGGTACTAATGTGGTAGCTCCACATTAGTGCCGGTCCTGGCCCCTGCCCGGCACTGATGCGCCACAGCAGTACCGGCTCCAGCCACGGACCGGTACTGATGTGGCTCTCTGGGGGTGCGTCGGGGTCCTCCCTTCCCACCCGGTACAGATGTGGACATCGGTACCGGGGGGCAAAACACCCGGTACTGATGTCCGGGACGGAAGCCCCATTTTCTAGTAGTGAGCTTTACACTTGTCTTACTATTACTAATTGGAGACTCCTTTTGAAACCTCTAGGTGAAGCCACATAGGATCCTAGCTAGATGGACACTGTAGAAAAAGAGAGAAATCTTAGACATTCTAAAAAAACAAAATGTCTAGCCATCAATCGGTAGGCTCAAATCATCATAACTATTAGATCAATTATATTTTCTAAAAAATTACCCACCATGCCATTATGAAAATAGCCTAAACAACCCCCTAAATCTATATCTAAATTACCCACCTTTGCCATTATAAAGATAATTCAAAACAACCTCCTAAATTTGCAACTAAATTACCTACAACCAATAGTTAAAAATAAGTTAAATTAAACCCTTAAATTTGAATCTATTATTACCCTTAAAGATTTAAATGTGGATGAAAATACTGTAGAGTAAAATCTAACTAAAATATATCAATGGAACGAAGATAATAAGTATATATTCCATATAAATATTGTGTTCGAATATTTAACAAATGATAGGCAGCTTAAGGTAATAGTTTCATAGCTATGTATCTTTTTTTCATGGGAGACTCCGGCATTACTTCCCACAAGACATGGTAGGAAAAAATCATAAAAATTCTCGCAAAAATCTAATGGTTAAGACTCCTCAAAATAATAATCCTGTGCATAGCACGGATTGGTGGGCTAGTATATATAGTTTATTGTTAAATATTCATCAAAGCTAGCTAGAGCATACGTGTGGGGAACTGCTGAATGTGATATTTTTTTTAACACAAGATCATCTCCATCAGTAAGCACTACTCAACCGGAAATATATGATGTTGATGCTACCACACTATGGTACAAACGACACGTGTACACCAATGCACCCAGCAACCTTGCAAGCTCTCGTGCATGAGCTAACGAGCATGGAGTTCAGGTGCCTTGCCTGCAAGGCTACAACTTGCTCTGTTCTCATGGCCATGCCAGAAAACGGTAGCTTAACTGCATTATATACAGGCCGGTAGTGTTTGATTTTCCTGCCCCTGCTGCTAGTAGTGGTGTCAATCAAACACACTACCGGCCGGCCTGTGTGAGTGGCTGACGGATGGAACCAAAAAAGATGACAACTCGCTCGTACTCGGCTCGTTCACCTCCGTCGCCTCGGCTCCTCCATGTGCAGCTCGCAAGTGCTCAACTCAGCCACTCCGCCTCTTGCTCGTCTCAGCCAAGCCGCCTCTCTCCTTGTTCCCCTTCGCTCACCCCTCGATAAAAATATCTGACGCAAGCCGCTGCCGCCGCCGCCGCCGCCAATGATTGGGAGGCCCTGCGTGTACCTCCGACGCTCGCCGCCGAAGGCTTCGGCTCCTCCGTCGTCGGCATCGTGCGGTACTGATGGTATGACCCCTTCGTCGTTGCGTGCCGATTCAACTATGATTTCTGGACAGCGAATGTATAGTGAAGTGGTAACTATTTTCTTTTGTACCATTTTTTGAAAACTCGGCAACACATGCAGGATTATTGAAATGCTTTCTGGACAGCGAATACGAAAACTTTCTGATGCTCCTGAGCTGTTCACATTGGTTCATCTGCTCCAGCCTAGAAGCAGGTCAGTAGGGATTTTGGTCAAGAACATTGCGATGTCATTTGCATTAACTCCATGTCTGCTGTCGGAGACGTATACACAATCAACCAGCTAATTAAGTACTCAGTACTCCTGTGCCAGAAAATGGTGGTTGCATTATTGACACCACGAGTCGAGCAGCTAGGTCAGAAATCAAACACTACCGACTTCTATATAACTATTAACTTGTATGCTATAGCGTTACAGTTGCAGTTAATATAAATTGAGGCCACATTTGTGCTGCTCAACCTAGCCTCTTTCTTATTTCTTTCGTTATCTCATTACCCGCCGGCCGGACATGTGAAGTGTACATGCATAAGAGGTATGAGAGAAGATGCAAGATGCAACGGCAAGCTGCATGCGCCTGTTAAACCTTAGAAATAGGAGGTATCTGGAACTGCGTCAACTCTGTGGGCTGCACACTACCCTAATCTGATTTCCACTCAAGAACGACAGATTCCTCTGAATCTTGTGGAGGCACACTGCTTTCTCAGGCTTCTCCATAGTAGTCGTCCTTGGTGACTTGTGGCATATGGGACAGATGGTTTGTGGCGTGCGCGAGGCGGCGCCAACGGCTTTAGCTTCGTGCGAGAAGGGACGTCTCGCTGCAGCGGGCAGGACAGTGCAACTTCTTTCAGCTCCTTGAAGAGTAGGACTAGCGTCCAAGAAGATAATTCGTGCTCCCGAGCTGTTTTTCTATTCGGCTGATTGTGGACGATCGACGAGCATGTACTCTTTCTCTAGCAGTCGCATCGTCCTTCACTCTGTTCCATCGCGTCCATTTTTTCAAAACGAAATCCACGAGTTTGCATTGGGTGTGGCGCTTGTGTGCGTGCTTAACTAATTGCTCTCCCACAATTAGCTCTTGCAATTTATATTGTTTAATGAACAGCAAATATGGTTATCAAGAGAACTGAAATTTACTCTGTCTCCCAACTTTGAATCTTGTGGCTAATTTTATTATGGATGATATGATTACCGCTTCAGGCATCTCTACTTGGTGATACAAGGTGCCATGATCACTCTGTTAGATCCGTTTGGGGGCACAATTACAACTGGCGGAGGAAAATGATCCCCGAATGTATACTAGCTAATAATTAGTAATTACAACATATAAAACTACTTGTTTCGAAGGGGGAAATTTTCATCCCCTGCTATCACCTCTGAATTACTTTAGTCAGTTAATTCTTAGATGGTGTTTATCTTCTAACTGATGTAATTTAAAATTTATAAGCACGAACACATATAATTGTAGATAATGGCTTCCCACTAGTGTTGCATACACGTAAGGTGGCTGACATGTTAGATAATAGGTGATTGTTCGGTATATTTTAATTCCACAATTAAAAGGTATTTCAAGATGATCATTATCGTGAGCGAAGCATAGTATGTGCAAGTGTTCATATTTAAACAACTATTAAACATAAAGCAGTTATCATTCGTCATCACGAATGACCTTGTTGATGTAGCCGTACAGAGTCGTTGTAGTGAAGAGTTGATGTCGTGTCGCGTGAAGATGCTGTCCAAAAGCCTTATCGCCCGCCTATCCCGTGTAGGATCTTCTTGCAGCGGTCGAGGTTCCGGAGGCTCTGCTCCGACTCGTTACATCACGGCTCGGCCACGGCCCAGCCCGGTCCGACTCGGCGAGCGAGCGCGTGCGGGGCTCGCCAGTCTCCGTATTCAATTTCACAAGTGGTGTACGTTTGATATACCATGTAAGTCGAATAAAAGCCTCCTCAAATATCTGTACGGTATTATTCACTTTTATTTTCCCTAGCATTAAAACAATAGGCTTTAATTATTTTAATCATTAAAATAAATGGCTCAAGGCCCATTTATTCCAACAATCCCCACCAAGAATTACGTGTCTCATTGGAAATCTCTCATTGTCCACTTCTGTTTTGATATACCAGTACTACGGTGGAGAGTGTTAAGTTGAACATCCACCTGGAAGTAAGGTTACACTTATTCACAACTGAACAATGAACTATGCCTTAAATTTTCAGTTTTGTGTAAATAAGATTAGCCAAAACCCATTACTGATACTTGGCTGCGAAGCATCCCTGCGGGTTGAACCTTATAAGTCACACTTCGTGCCTCAGTTTTCTAGAGATCACCCAAATCTCATAGACTATGACCAGTAGTCAAACTCATATAGGTGTGTTCCTTAAAGACATACTGTAGAACTATGTCTTTGCTTCATAGAAACAACTTCTCTTGTTTCGCAGAAGCCACTCGGAACACATTATGGTATACATCACCCTGCCATACAGATTTGAAGAGAAACACATCTTCTCATGGAACGAGCCTATTCAAAGGTTCTCTTCTCTTAGTCCAACCATGGTTTGTTTCGCCGTCCTAATTCACGGGATCTCCGATCACATAAGACAGGTTACCACTATGGAGAGACTCGCGTGGGTCTCAAGCCCAGTTCCATAGATGCATTGTCAATCACAATCCGTGAAAGACTCTTTGTAAATTGATCTGTCAGTTTTTTAGCTGTGTTGATATAATCAAAAGTTATAACATCGGTGTTCTTCAATTTCCTGACAGATTTTTACCGCCTCTTGACGTGTCTTGATGACTTCATGTTGTCTTTTGAACTGTTCACCTTGATAATCACAGTTTGATTATCACCGTTCATTAGAATTGCTGGCATCATTTTTTCAACTATCAGCAAGTCCATTAGGAGTTCACGAAGCCCCTCAGCCTCAACGGTGGCAGTGTCTAATGCCGCGAGTTCTGCTTCCATAGTTGACCTCGTTAAGATAGTCTGCTTGCAAGACTTTCAGGAAACAGCGCTAGCTCCAAGTGTGAATACATATTCACTTGTGGTCTTTAACTCATCAGCATCAGAAATCTAATTTGCATCACTATATCCCTCTAAGGCCTTGGGGTCTCCGGAGTAGTGAATTCCATTGTTCCCACCAGATAGCGCATCACCCTTTCAAGAACACGCTAGTAGTGTTCACTTCCCAGGTTTGCAACAAACCGACTCGGTTTACTAACTACGTATGCAATGTCAGGTCTCGTGGCGCTAGCCAGATACATCAATAAACCAATGATCTGGGAGAATCTCAACTGATCTATCATTATCCTTCTCTTCTTCTTCGTCAGAACTACACTAGCGTCATAAGGAGTTGAGACAGATTTAGAATTACTGTAGCCAAACCGGCTTAGAATATTCTCCACGTAGTGAGTCTGTGAATCCAGTTACTTCTAGGACTTGCAAATTCTCAGTGTATTGGGCGTAATTAGTCTCTAATTTATAGCACAACTACACAGTTGCCCTTTTCATATCATTTATTAACTATGAATATTAAATCCAATAATAGTGGGTATTCTGGTGGTTGAATGCGATAACCAACTTCCAAGTTTTGCTGATGGTGCAGTGCCAATTGTCAACACAGTAAAATAACAGTCTTCAAAAATAGCAAGTGTAGCCAACTCTAGAATAATAATGTGATCATAAGTAATAACCGTTTCGATTTTGGAAAAATATACATAAGTAGTTCTTATAGTTCCCTGATCGAATCGAGGATTAAAAACAACTGACCTCATATCTTTGTTCGTCACTGTTCCATTCAAACATTGGAAAATCTGTCACCCAAAGAACTGACTGTGCAGACTGGCAGAATATAGAAAATGCAAAGGCAAATGTTAGGAGTATGAAGCAGAAATAGCTAGAATCATCATAAAGAAATAACAAATGATGGCAAAGATCAACATTCCATCGATGTGCCAGCACAAAGCATATCAACGATAGGGAACATTATATTCCTCATTTTGTGACTCACGCACCGTGTCTATCACATCCAACTTATGAGCAATAAATAACCTTTACCGTCCAAGAATCCTGTTAGCTGATGATTGCTCACCCAGTGCGAACAGGATAAGGTCACCTGCCTTTGCATCCAGAAGTTCCACAACCTGCTCTTTCTTTTTATGTCGTAGAGAAGAGATATACGGAGACGAGGGGTCAGTTACATACTCGGCACGACATAGTAGCAAGATGCTGTCGCGGCCATCCATGGGAGGATCCGGCAGCCAAAATTAATTTCAGTGGTAGCTGGGGGTGAAAGTTGAGGGAACTCTGCATCTTTTTGTTAAGATTTAATTTCCCCAAAAGAGAGAATACCTCCATGTGACTGTACAGAAAACCGTGTTTCCGTAATATTTGTGGAGCTTCCGTTCCACAGAATGGTTTTGCTGCATTCCACAAAATTATCCTAACCAAAAGTAATTGCAAGTTGCTAGCACAGAATGAGAAAACAGTACCATAATACAAATCATTTAAAATCCATTAACATCATCCAAACATAAAGGGTGTTGCCAAGAAGTAAACATCGCAACATTTGAGAGCTGTGCAAACTACCCCTGCAGTTCTAAGTTGAAATGAACCGGGGTCGACAACAGACGGTCGACCGGATCGAGCACAGACGGGAGACGTGCCTGAAGCCAGGCAATGTTGTGAGTACCTGTCAGTACCAGATCAGCGGTATCCTCTACCGCTTCGCCAAGCTCTTTAACTTTGCCTAGCGTCCTCCAGATCAGCTCATCCTCCTCACATCCTTCGATCATTGCCTTAGCCTCCTGCGCCAGACGTATGAGCGTAACTGCTGAGTTCTTGAGGAGTAGGAGGTTTTTCAGGAAGCCCCAATCCAGCTTGGCCTCCTGAGAAACGAGGAGAGGATGCAGATCCTGCTTGATCTTGTGGAGCTCCAGCGCCACGCCTGCCATCAGCGAGAGGATATCCATCTGGCGGAAGCTGAAGTACCTATACCCAGACAGTTTGAGCGGCTTGGGCTGTTGCCGCTTCCTCCCCTCAATCATGCTGACGAGGAGTGCACACGAGTCGCTCGCTATGCGCACGGAATCCAGAGAGACGAGCTCTACAGACATGGACTCCTCGGAGCGGTCCTGCAGGGCTTGGAGGTCGGCATGGCAGAAGATGCGTACGTGGGCCATCTTTTCCTTTTGGCGGCGGCGAGACGGAGACGGCGGTGGCGGCGGTGGCGAAGACAAGGAGGGGTGGTGGTTGTTGCGGCGGCGCAGTCTATACATCCGTATGGTTGGGTTTCTTCGGTTTGCCTCTACCGTCGGATCCGATTTGAGGTTTGTTCGTAACATGCGAGTTCCGGCCCCAACCCCCCGACCACGACCTCGCCGAGTCCTGCCACCCGGCCTTTTCCTCTCCGCTGCAACCGCTCCCAAGTGGCGGCTGCGACGCTCACCCCGGCACCCAACACCCAGACGCTGACCGGCGGCGCAGGCGGTCCGTGCGCATCCAAGCCAGCCAGGGGCGCCGTGCGCCGTGCTGCAGGCTTGGCGGCTCGCCACCCGCCCTGGAACACGAACACCCCGCTGCAACCACTCCCAAGCCGCGGACGGCGGGCTGCGACGCTGACCTCGGCACCCGGCACCGCCACGCTCTCCCCACGGCGCCGCCATCAACTAGCGCCACCATCACCTCCCCGGCGCCTCCGATGTTCTGCCCCATCACGCCGAGCCCTAGCTCCGCCTCGCCGTTGCCCGCAATGCAAACTGTGGAAGGACGCCGCCCCTACCCCAGCGAGGCCGCCACCCAGCCCCACGCGCCACGCGGACGCGGACGCGGACGCCGACGCCATCGTCGCCCGGACCTACCCTGCCGAGTACGCTCGCACCGGTCACTCACACCGCCGTTGCAGACCACGCCGTCCCCTGCCCCGCCGAGGACAACGACCGCCTCCATTGACCTCGCGTCCTCACCCTTCCGTGGCGGCGGCGATCCAATCCGCGGCGGCGGCCATCCAGCCAGCCATCTCTCAGTCTCACGCGCCTTCACAGCCAGCGAATCCAACAGGTATGCCCACCCCTTCACTACGATCCAATCCTTTGCCAGTAGATTGATTGGCAACATGTTCAGTATATTTATTTCTGAATGTTGGATTATCAAATTTGATCCCTTTCATAGATTATAAATGGCAGGTATAATTTGATCCCTTTCGTACATGTGCACCATGTCCTTACCTGTGGTTCTGTGTGATTTGATCTGCTTTTTCATTGAATGTTCGTAGCCCGTGTGATTTGATCTGCTTTGCTCTGAATGTTCCTAGCCCTTATATATCCTCATCCTCTTCTCTTCCCTTTATTAGCTCTGTGTTGTGAAACCTGTGCATTTGGCTATTTGTATTAGTATCTGATCCAATTACAAGCGTATTCATGCATTATAAAGCTTACTAACTTTGATCCCTTCCAAGGATTATCAAGCATAGATGTGCCATATCTTGTGGTCTCTATGATTCTGTCTTAAGATGTTTTTTGTCTTATCTGAACGAAATAACCATTTGAATCCTCAAGCAATAAAAAAAAAAAAAGAAAGGATCTGGATTCAGCATTCAAAGTAGACATATTTATCACAGAAGAAAATGATTGCTGATTTCTGAATCATCTTCATGGATGCAGACTTGACATAGCTGTTTGAGGAGGGTTTTAACTTTTATAAATCTCCATACTTACATAGCTGTTTGAAAAGAAACGGTAAAAAAAAACGATCAGAGTTGTAGATTATGATTTTTAAAGTGGAATGATCAGAGTTTTACCTTTTAAATATGAAATCAGCAGTTCCTTTAAATTGTTTTATGCTTTTGTAAGAAGAACACTTTTTTACGCTTTTGTAGGAAAAACACTTGCAATTCAGAATAGGTAGTAAAGATGGACTGCTGATAGCTCCTCATCCAGGAACTGCTGAGCAATTTAGAACAACTTTCTTCCATGTTTTCAGATAAAGAAGTTTATTTTGAGGAAGTTTTCTCTCCATTTTTGACATGTAGAGACAACTTAATATTGTTTTCTGATAGACTGCTACAAACGTGCTTATGGAACTATCAAGCGTTTAATTTTCAGGGAAGAAGGCTTATCACCTGCAAGTAGTGAAGATGGACTCCTGATAGCGGCTCATCAAGGAGCTTGGTAAGTGGGGAAAAAATTGCATTCACAAATGTACGGTTGTTGATCTGGAATATTGCCATTAGCAGGAGAGATCTGGAGAAGGGAGAATGCATCTTTAAAATATATTTGTTGTCTGTAAAAATGAATTTTGTTTCGGTGAGTTCCCTTCTCTTCTCTGCATATATATACTTTCTGTTTTGGCATTATGCGAAATTACTAGATTCCAAAATAACATCAAGAAGTATGTACTTTCTTGCCTGCGAAGCCTCAATGGGTTTGCTTATTCTAAAGTGTGAACTTTGCACTTTCACAATTTTGGCTCAACATTAGGTGCATCATCTTTCTGAGTATAGTTCAGACAATGTATGTGCCATCCTATGATGTTCAATCAGTCGAAATTTATGCACATGTCGCTTAGCTTCCACAATGGCACCAATGATTGTTCAAGAATAAGCTTTTCAACATAGGCAAAGGAACATATATATTTGTGGAGCTGCCGTTCCACACAATGGTGGTGGAGCTGCCATACCATAGAATCATCCTAACTGAAAGTAATTGCAAGTTGTACCCTATCACAGAATGAGAAAACAACATCATAATACAAATCATTTAAAATTTAAAATCCATTAACATCATCCAAACATAAAGGGTGTTGCCACTCCAAGAAGTACACATCGTAACATTTGAGAGCTGTGCAAGCTACCGGCCTACACCCTGCAGTTCTAAGCTGTTTGCCATGCCCCTAAAAAAATACTCATCACAAGAGCTGGCAAGAAACAGCTGATAGTCTAGTCAGAATCAGAGAAATAAACCTGGGTCGACAACAGAACGTCGACCTTATCGAGCATCATCGGGAGAAGTGACTGAAACCAGGGAAATTCGCGACTACCATTCAGTACCTCATCAGGGTAAGCCTGGAACATTACACCCAAACTTCCAACTTCGCTTAAGAACGCATGCTCCTCAACAAGCGACCCGACACATTTTTTGAATATTTTCTTACCTTCCCACTCTAGACGTTCGAGCCCCATTCCTGAGTTCTTCAGGAGTAGGAGGGCTTTCGGGAAGTCGTCTCCGGCCTGCTCGAGGAGGGGAATCAGATCATGCTTGATCTTGAGGAGCTCCACCGCGACGCCTGCCACGAACGAGAGGAGATCGATCCGGGGGCATCGCCAGTACCTCCGCTCAATCAGGTTGCGGAGGAGTGCATACGAGTCGGGCGCTATGCGCACGGACTCTAGAGAGACGAGCTTTAGAAACATGCGCCCACCGGAGCGGTCCTGCAGGGCTTTGAGGTCAGCATGGCAGGAGATGCTCACGTGGACCATCTTTTCCTTTCGGCGGCGGCGAGACGGAGATGGTGCGGCAGCGGCGAGACGGAGATGGTTGGGGTTGTTGCGGCGGCAGCGAGACAGAGATGGTGGGGTTGTTGCGGCGGCGATAGCCAGCCGCTATATAGGCCTATGGATGGGGGCGATCTGTTTTCGTTAGATGGGATTCCTTCCTGCCGCCCTGTCATGGACCGGGCTGTCCCTAGGCCCAGTGCTGCCGATAAAAGGGAGGAAGAACAGAAGACGTCGGCATCGAAGAGAAGAACAGACTCGTCTTCCACCTCTGTCCAAGAACTCTCTCTCTCCGAACCCTAGTTGTTCTTGCTCCTCCACCTCTGATTCCTTGCCGAAAAGCAGGCTCGCATGGCATTGTGAACACTGAACACCAGCCTTATCCAGGACGTTGGATGAATTGCGCGGATCCAAGCTGTACCAGGTTTGGTCTTTTATGTTTTGTCGCATGTGCTGAGGGTATTTTGGTCTGCTGATTCTTTCCAGCTTCCTCTGCACCCGCCATTCAGCTCCAAATCGAGCGACAGAGAGAGAAATATTTCCATGAAAAAATTGTGATTATAGGACTCTCTCCAAACATGATTTGCTATTTTGACAACTTTTGTGGATGACGCCTCCTCCAGTGCCGGTAGCAGCTCCGCCTCCCATGGCTCCTGCTCCACCAGTGCGGGCGGTAGCTCCGTCTCCACCAGTGCCGGCAGGAGCTCAGCCGCCCATGGCTCCGCCAGCCACGGCGCCGCCGGCTGCGGCTCCCCTGGCCATGGCTCCGCCAGCACCATGGCTACAAGTGGAGCCCTCACCTATGGCGTCGATGCTGGGGGCTCAGATGTACTCTGAGCATACTCCATCAGCTACGGCTCCACTACTCAGTCGTCAGTTCCACTGGAGATTTAATCCCCCTTAGATTTAATCCCTAAGGGGATGGCAGTTCATTATGAGAAGGTAAGAATCGAAGACCAAGATTGTCATTTTTAGTGATTTGTAGTGAAAGCTCTGACATTCTAAATTTCGAGTTCTGCAAGTTTATCTGAACCCTTCATTTACCTTAGATGAATTATTATTATTGTGGTGGATTGTTAATCTTTTAAAACTGCTAATGTGTACTGGACGACATGTGCCACACTGTAACTTAAGTGCCCAATTGATTTCCTCCAAAATGTGATACATTGATCTCCTAAATAGGGGAACATTTTCTTTGAGTTCTTAATTCTGCAAAATAGGTCCTATTCAACAGTTCATTTTTTAGCAATTTATATTTGGTGGATGTTCATATGGTAGATGAAGGTGTGCACATCCATGAGTTTATCTGAACTGACCAGTTGAACTGAATATGATGCACTTTTTTTATGTCGGATACTCAGTTCTACCTGTAAAATAATCATGTCAGTCAATAATGCCTATATATGATATCATCCTTGTATTTTTCCTTCAGTGACTATAATATCAGCTCTACTACTACACATGCAGGTTATCCTAATCATAGAGAGAGCAATGGAAAAACCTTTCATTTCCATATATTTGTATAACATCATCCTGATATCTATCAACCTGTTTGCTCTGTCACAGATTAACTATACTGCTAGTTCAGTCAATAGAGTTCTTGAATGCCCAGAAAGTTCAGATGCAGGTACGTACCACATACTTTTGGCTTAGCACACCATCACTTTGGCTTGTGGTGTAGAGAACGAAATTTTAACACTTAGTCTTGTCAAGCGTTTACAGTCTTGTTGCAAACTACAGACTTCTCTTGTGTACCGAACATATTAGAGAATCTACTGCTTTGTTGGCCCTGCATATTGACAATAAAAATAGAGGAAATTGGCATAAATTTTCTGCATATTTCAGCATCAGTGAAATATATTTAGGTGAAGAAATGGGGTCTGTTCAGCAGTGCAAGATTTATTTGGTCAAGAAATCAACTTTAATTCATGTAGAGTTCAATTTACTGCCTCCTCTATGTTTGAGAGAAACGGGGTCTGTGCCAAATGGGGTCTTTACCTTTGAGAGATGACTGAGTGACTAGTGTGATTGATCTACACTGTAAACACATAAGAATAATTAATAGATTTTTTAAAGAAAAGTTGAGGATAGTAATTATTAACATTGGTTGTGTCGACTGATAGTCTTTCTAGAAAGAAATGTACGGATAATTTGAGGATGGAAATTCATGTGTAGATCTGACTTAAGCTCCAGTTTTTGTCGTGCAAACTTTGTCCATTCAGTCATCTCAATCATGTGAGTACACCACTTTTTGAGGATAATTCAAAGGAAATGCTCATCTTCAATTCTTCATCTGCTACCTGCCTTTGAATATTTTCAACAGTACATCATCTCACTGTATTGAAATTTGACTCACTTTGAGTGAGTTCCTGCAAATATTTGTCAACAGTCGACAATGTTAGACCCTGTCTGTGTGAGCTTTAGATCCCTCACAGGGAACTTATCTTCTGTTTGCAATCTGAACTCCAGATTGCATTCTTCATTCTGAACGTTCTGTTCAGCAGTGCAAGATTTATTTGGTGTAGAAATCAACTTTAATTCATTCAGAGTTCAATTTACTGCCTCATCTATTTTATTTTTAATTTGTCTTGAGCAAACCGATGGTGCTCATTTTAGTGCTGTAGGGATATAATAAACACAATATTGTACTATTATATTATGCAAATGAGGAAACCAGTAAATAATAATCCTAAGTAGACAACGCTAAAGCTTTGTTCTATGTAGCAGAAGTTTCTAATATCGCTAAGCCTACCTAAGACGTCCGCTCATATGTCATTCTTTGATCTGTTAAGAGTTCAGTTTACTGCTTCCTATATGTTCTTTTCAATAGTTGTCTTCGAACCTATTTAGTGCCACAAAATCCTCAAATTATTTGTGAGAACCTGCAGTATGGGTAGTCTTATATACAGTAAGATGATCAGCCTTATTTTCCATGTTTCTATTAGTATTTTTACACTGTTTCTGTTCACATTGATAGGAAGCCATTTAATCCCTGCTTGGTGAAACCCTGATAGACATGGCAACAATAGCGCTCTTATAAACTGTAAATTAGCCCTCAAATAAAAAGTAAGACGCTGCTCTGAGGTTGTTAAACAATGGAACTCAGCCAAGGTCTATGAGATTTTTAGGGATGAAATTGGTAAATGTCACAGCTATGATGTCTCCGCGGATAGCAACCTTACAGTTTTCACAGTGAAGCACACTAATACTGAATATGTTCAGCGTTACAAAACGCCTGAGTTCAAAGTAAAGAGGATAAACAATGGCGAGAAATATACATGTGGATCTACAAAAGGCCTGAGTACATGGTGGAGCTACGAAAATAACTCATTGCTCAAAGTGTAGATCTGCTGGCCATGACAAGAGGAAATGTCCATTTGAAGGAAACACAAAAGATACAAGCAGCGGCACTATTGGGAAAGGAAAGAAAAAGCAGGTAATTATATGGTGTAGCCGTTGCAGTCAGTGTGGTATGATGGGCCATAACGAGGACGAATGCTTAGTATGACCATGAGACCTATCGCAACTAATGCATGACATATCTAGTATCAATGTTTATTTTCATTTGGATGCAGATATATTTCAATTTTATTTTGGATGTAGAGGTTACATTCATGTAATGTTGCTCTACATGAACTTCTAATTTTGGCATGATGACATGCTTAGTGTACTTCAAATATTGAAATGGCTCAGATGAACCAAACAATTATTGAGACTACTTCTGCAGTATGATCTATGTATGAAAAAACTCTATGTAGTGGATTTGCATAACGACGCCTCTGATGTTGATTATTTTATGCAAATCCCTATGTAGAATTACACTCTCACGTCTGTCTTTCCCAAGAAATATGTTTGATCATGTTAAGTGTGGTACATCAAAAGTGTTTGACCCTCTTTTTCGAGGACATGTTGAAAATTGTAGTGTGAATGGGTGAATGGTGTTGTCAATCATTATGTTTTCACTATGGTTTATGCGGTGTGGATTATGTTATGCATAGCATATATTTTGTTCATTGATTTGTTTCCACTTATTATTGTTTCCTTTTTTTACCCTGCTAATCCGTGTGAATGGGGTCTCAGTTTAATACATGATGCTTGATTTAGTATTTGCTCTAATTCTTCTTGTCTACAAGTTCTTAATAAAAAGGTATAATTGACTGCCATATTTTTTTAGTTTGAGAATCACGGGTTGCTGGTTCAAGAAATTTCACCTAAATCACAGAATGTTACCAGTGTGGACTATACTAAGAAACGAAATAGCCAACCATCACTACTAGGGAAACGACCTTCTGTACCGGTTCCAAAACCCCATTAGTACCGGTTTTGGAACCGGTACAGGCCAGTCGGTACTAATGTGGAGGCCACATTAGTACCGGGTGGTCTCCCCAACCGGTACTAATGTACTAATGTCACATTAGTACCGGTTGGGGAGACCACCCGGTACTAATGTGGCCTCCTCCGGGCGACGTGGCGGCCTCCACATTACTAATGTGCAGCAGACACATTAGTACTGGTCCTTAGTACCACCCGGTACTAATGTCGCACATTAGTACCGGCTCCAGCCAAGGACCGGTACTAATGTGTCACACTGGCGGACGGCTAGGGGACCCCTCCCCCTTCCGAGCCTATTAGTACCAGTTGCAATAAAAACCGGTACTAATATGTTTTTTGTCCAGGACAAAAGGTCCATTCCCTAGTAGTGCATATTAGAGGGTAATATGAAATGCATAGTAATATACCTTACCTTGCCTTGAGCTATCAACAACTTGTGATTCAACATAAGGTATAATTTGAACAAAATCCATTTGTATAACTATTTTATATTTATCTATATATAGGTCCCAAAAATTTTTGCGGCTCATAACAAAGGCACCATCCTTCTCCATTTGCGGCTCTGAAGAGTGAATCACGTACCAATAGCAGCCGGACGCCTCCCAGATTCCGTTCTTCTATCAAAAGCTTTAGTATATCATCAATCAAGGCAAGGTTTTCCTGCAATCGTTCAATTTCTGCACCGAAACTACGACCACAAGAGAAGGGCAGAGTTGTTGGATGTTAGGGTCGACATCAAACACCGTTTGCACCTGTTCGCTGTTCTCGGAGAGGATCTTAGGCATGTACGTTCTCACACTACACGCACGTTGATGCCGATACACCCTTCCCGGCCACTTTCTCGGCTCCGTCGTTTGTGCCGCGCCCTCCGATGCATCCTCCGGCGGGACTAGGACCTTCCGTGTTGCCTCGACCTGCACATACTACGCCAGCAGCAGCAGCACCAGCACCAGCACCACCAGCAGCAGGAGATGTTCCTTCCTCGTCCACTGCTGCTGCTCTTCAGTCAGGTAATGATGACAATTCTATCTCCAACCACATACAGTTTTAATACAACATTCTTTTAAATACGATACGTGCTTTAATAATACTATTTGTTTCAGCTTACGACAACGGCGACACTCCTAACTCGATTCTAGAATGGAGAGGGGCAGCCGATGGCAGTGTACGACGAGTTCAGTTTCGACTTTTTCGACTACTTGCGTGGGGTGCCGTCCATAGGGACGCATAAGGAGCTTGGATGGTCGCAGCTACCAGGCGCACCACCCACGACCCACGGGGACACAAGAGGGCGGAGGGACGCAACCGTCTCCAGGAGGGTGTCCAGAGGTCGCAACTGGAGGTGCAGGGTCGTCGCAAGCCCCCGCAGGAGAGTCCCACCCGGTTGCAGGGTCGACGCCGCTGCTGGCGGCGGCGATGGAGACACCGCCTACCGTCGATGCTCGACGCCACGTGACCAGTTCACGTACCCTCGCGACCAGACGTGGGCCGCAGCCCGAGCAGACAGGCAGCAGAAGAAGAAGACGTGTTGCTAGGTTAGGTTAGATATGTTAGTTTACACAACAACACTCTTATTCGTGATCTTGGACATACTATCTATATAAATTAATTTTCTGTTATGTCACTTTGCTTTTCTTTGTTAGCAGCAAGTATTTCTTTGTACCATGCAAGTATTTATTTTACAAACAACATTTAAAACTAACATAAAAAACATAAAGTAAAAAAAATTAAATGAGCCAACCGCCGTAGCGTACGGCGGTTAAGGCCAACCGTTGTATGCCACAGCGGTTGGGGTTAACCGTCGTACGCTACGGCGGTTAAACCTAACCGCCGTGAGGCTCCAGCAACCGACGTGGAGGTCGCCTAACCGCCGTGGCCTACGACGGTTCAAGTGCAACCGCCGTGGCCTACGACGCTTAGTTTCAACCGCTCTGTGCCACGGCGGTTGTTGTATAGATTTGACAAAATCCTAGGCGATCATATATTTTTACAAAATCAAAAAAATATAAAAAAATTCCAGAAGAGGAGGGATTGGGTATAGACATGTGGGCCAAGTTGGCAGATTGGACTCGTATGCACAACACTTGCTATTGACTTTAGTCCAGAAATATGGAGCTTTTTTTAATAATAAGATTCATCTATTCATTCATTTAGCAATATATCACAAAGATTGGAGGAAAACTTCCCCAAGAGGTAGACTGATTTTTCACACTAGAAGTACAACAACTAGAAACAGTTTGTCTGTTATGTTTAGCTAGTCTATGCGCCTTCGTGTTTAAATTGTCTTGGAGTCTTGCAAAATTCAGTTGACTGGGAAGCTGAGTTTTGTTCACAATTTTGGCAATTATGAGTCTAATCCTCCAATGTGCTGATTTTTTCACTGGGTTCTCATCCTTTAAAGTCTTCACGAGCTGCTCATGCCTCATGGTATGAAATTTTTTTGCACCTTTGTTGTTGGAGTTTGTCACCACCTGGGTTGGCTAGACTTTCTGCTTGAAGAGGGCTGCTAGCATCTTCTGCATGCGCCTGAATTAATAGAGCTGATTGTGCTGGATTCTGGAACTTTGGTATGTAAATGCCCAGTCCAGCAAGAGTATATGGAGCGCTTATTTGAGAAGATAGAACGATCTCCCGGTCAGCAGCGACACGCATTTGAGAATATAGAACGAATGAACTATCAACTACGTTCAGTTAAACTTCTAGTTGCCCTGACTCACCACACACCAGCATTTGCAACTTCATCGAGCCGACTAATTAACTCTAATTAACTGTCTCGCCCAGCCAGTGGAAACCTTGCGTGCTTACAGTGCTTCAGATTGTGGACAATATGGTTTCTTTCAGATCGTCATCTACTGATCAATAGGTTCTGATTATCATACAAGCCTGGAACCATGGACAACATCACAACAACCAATTCACTGCTACCAAATTGCATTCACTAAATGGTGATGCATGTCGATGTTATCAAGTACGTACCAAAGTGTTGAAAACAAGTAGCGTCCTATAGATTCACTTCAGGCAGTTCATGAAAAAACATGTGAATTTGACTATCTTAGAAAATAGGAACAAATTTCCAGTAGTTTAACATGAAACAATTGAACTTAGTTATAGCAACAAATTTCCATGATGCATATATATACCAAAACTTAACTGGGCCGATAAACACACAGATTAACCAACTCGCAAACAAACTCGCTGAAATGGAAGGAGCCACAAGGAGTAATTCACCATTCATACAGAACACATCACCTCAACTTCCGCAAAAGGGCACACAGAATGCAACAAAGAAATATATAGAACCAAAACCAAGCATTAAACCAATAACTCACTAGTTACTAGATAAGTCAAATGAAACAGGTACAGAAAGTTGTGGCACAAGTAGTTAGCAAAAGAAAAGCAACAAAATAGCTAGCAGCATTCAACTTTTTCTTTGCTAATGCACTAAACTAACAACCTCACGAAAGTAATGAACACCTGTTCCAAACAACTTAACATTAAAGATAGCAAACCGGTAAGCTAATTGGGGACCTAACACTTGATTTGCTATGTCATGACGGCGGAGACAGTTACTCATCGTCACCATCCTCCTACAGAGAGCAAATCAAACAGAATAATTATTTGTTAGCATAACTAAATAGGCGAATATCATTGGCAATGAAGATACTTCATCCAGAAAATAGATTAATTTTCTGTACCTCGTCATCCTCATCATCCACATCAGCTGCCATCAGACTCTGAGACTACCTTCTTATCAAACTTCGGCTTCATCTGACCAGCTTGGTCCACATATGGTTGCCTCTCCTAATGATTGATTGTTACAGAACAACATACACATCAGTCACTGAAAAAAGAGTGTGCTTTGAGATATATGGTATCCGTTACTTTGACAATTCAATATGAGCGTTTAATTTAACTCCAGTTATAACTGGACCTCTACTCCGTTTTCTTTTCTTGTTTCGAGAGGTAATACTAGATCTATCCAACCAAATGAACCACAACAATGTGCATAATCACGCATGTGGAGCTAAAAACAACCATTAAGGACACGCACAATCATCAGATGTATAAATCTAAATCCAGAACACAACTGGGTATTCGAGAGATCTACTCACTTGCGTTGACATAGAACGCCATTTCTCCGCTGCTGCCTTGCTCACCTGATCCAACAATGCAACACAAATAAACAAGAAATCTGCAAACGCACATAAAAAATAATAATAGATGGGAGAACAGAGTGCCAGACTGCCAGGTGACTCTCGTTGCCAGGGTGCTTCGCCTGGTACTCCTTCCTAAATTCAGAACTGAAAAAGCAAACAAACGCCATAGCACGCTCAACAATGGGAGGGAATCCACAGATTCTTAACAAAAATAGAGAGTAGATCTAAAGATCTGAGTAAAATAACTCGTGGATGCAGCGAGAACTCACAATACGAGGAAGAAGGCGGAGGGCGAGCGCTTGGGCTCGCCGCTGGCGGCGGCCTTCTTGCGCTTGCCTGCGCTGCCGCCATCAGACTCTGAGACTACCTTCTTATCAAACTTCGGCTTCATCTGACCAGCTTGGTCCACATATGGTTGCCTCTCCTAATGATTGATTGTTACAGAACAACATACACATCAGTCATTGAAAAAAGAGTGTGCTTTGAGATATATGGTATCCGTTACTTTGACAATTCAATATGAGCGTTTAATTTAACTCCAGTTATAACCGGACCTCTACTCCGTTTTCTTTTCTTGTTTCGAGAGGTAATACTAGATCTATCCAACCAAAGGAACCACAACAATGTGCATAATCACACATGTGGAGCTAAAAACAACCATTAAGGACACGCACAATCATCAGATGTATAAATCTAAATCCAGAACACAAAGTTGATCTGGGTATTCGAGAGATCTACTCACTTGCATTGACATAGAACGCCACTTCTCCGCTGCTGCCTTGCTCACCTGATCCAACAATGCAACACAAATAAATAAGAAATCTGCAAACGCACAGAAAAAATAATAATAAATGGGAGAATAGAGTGCCAGACTGCCAGGTGACTCTCGTTGCCAGGGTGTTGCGCCTGGTACTTCTGACTGAATTCAGAACTGAAAAAGCAAACAAACGCCATAGCACGCTCAACAATGGGAGGGAATCCACAGATTCTTAACAAAAACAGAGAGTAGATCTAAAGATCTGAGTAAAATAACTCGCGGAGGCAGCGAGAAATCACAAGAAGAGAAAGAAGACGGAGGGCGAGCGCTTGAGCTCGCGGAGCCTACAACAACAACAACCGCACAAAAGCTTAACCAGGAGAAGCATCTAGCAGCCATCACAAGGAAAAGAGGAACCATCGTTCCGCGACATGACCAGCGCAAGGCGCGGAGATCGATCCTACCTGCCCTCATCCTTCTTGGAGGTGTCGGCCTTGCCCTTCATGGTGGTGGCTGGAGCTGCTAGGGTTTTGCGAGGGGACAGGTTTCGAATCGGCAGTGGAGGCGGAGGGTTTTGCGTGGCCGGCTGGCCGCGTGGGTGTGCCTGCGTGAACGAACGGGAAAAGCAGGGGTAGTGTAGGGAGGGACCCGGAACGTTTGGGAAGCGGGACGTGTACTGGGCTGGGCTCACAGTGAATCAAAAGTTGCTTAAGGGTTAGGGCCGCCCGGTTACGCTAACGTTGTGCTGGCCTGCCGCCGGCCCCGATTCTGCATTTCTGCTAGAAGAGAAGGCTAGTAATAACAATATAATCATTCGACTATTTAGGGTGGAAAAGTCATGCTAGTGTTTTAATGGATGCTCTCAGGGTATAAAATGAATAGGGAGAGCATATAAATCCCGTGGAGAGTACCTTTTTCACATATCAAGTTAAGGGGTAAAATATTTTTTAACTTTGACCCAATATATATAAGAGTGATAATATTTATGGTACATAATAAGTAGCATTATATCTGTTACTTATTTGGATATCAATGTTGCTAATATTACCTAAAAATTTAAAAAATGGCTGCTAGAGTAGAATATGACTATAAGCTTGTTTTTTCTTTAATTTGACGCCAAGGTATAAATGTGATTTTTCGTCAAAAAGTCACATTTAACCCTCAACGCCACGATTCACAGAGTCAAGCAAGGCTCGGCGTCTGTAAAGTTTACCTCTGTCAACGTGGTTTCATGGTATGGACATCTGTTATCTGCACTCCACAGTCCACACTATATAGCTATAGCTTTATAGGTTTGAGATGCAGATGCTTCAGCTAGAAGCCATGGAGTAGCTGGATGAATGTTAACGAGAACATGATTCGGCCATCATAATGTACTTGACGCAAGAGAAATGAATAATCTGCTGTCATATTTAGGGGCTGTTCGGTTGTGAAAAATGTTGAAGCGTACAAGGACGACATCAAATTGACCTGCTCGTATTTGTCTGCTGCCGTTCTGAACATGACGCGCGCGCTCGGGCGTGGCATCTCGGCCTGTCCGTGGATGCCATGTGCTCCTGTCCAGTTGCACTGCACGGTTGCCCGCATGGGCGCATGATCCTTCCACTTTCCAAACTCAAACGCGTAGGCTGCCGTCCAATCTCAGCTGGTGTCCGGTGTCTCTTCCGGGGATCACGTATTCGCGACTGATATCTACTTCTTCTCCGAGCAAAAGGGCGAAGAAAGATAGGAGATCGATCGAGATATAGCTAGGATTCCTAGGAAGCAGCGCTGCTGTCTCCTGCTGCCTCCATGGGCAATGGCTTCGGCTCCGACGACGTACTACCTCAACCGGAAATATGATGTTGGTGCTATCACGCACACTACAAACAGCAAGTTCACGACGATGCAACCCAGCAAACCTTGCAGGCTCTCGTGCATGAGCTAACGAGCATGGAGTTCAGGTGCCTCGCCTACAAGGCTACAACTTGCTCTCTTCTGCCAAAAAAACTTAATTGCATTATATACAGGCCGGTAGTGTTTGATTTTCTAACCCTGCTCGCCGGCCTGTGCATAATTTATATACCGTATATAGGACGGGATGGCCACATAATGTTACAATTGCAGTTAATATAAATAGAGATCTCACATTGGCGTTGCTCAATCTAGCCTCTTTCTTGTTTTTTACGATATCTCGTTAGCCGGCCATGTGAATTATATACATACAACATAGGCATATAGTGTGTAGTTAGCTAACTGAAATCAAAGATGCAATGGCAAATGCGTCTTTATAACTTCGAAATAGGAGGTATCAGGAAAGGTCACCTCACGAGTCTGCTCACAAACCTAAATAAGCTGATGGCCAAATCAGAACCATCCATCTCTTTGAATCTTGTGGAGGCACACTACTTTCTGAGGCTTCTCCATATGGTAGTCGCCCTTGGTAAATGGTAACTTCTAGCCTCGGAGAGAGGGTTCGCGGCATGTGTGAGGCTCGCGGAGGAAACCTCGGTGTTGTGTGAAGACCGGCAGTCGTGAAAAATGCATGTGTGCGTCATTTTTTTTTAGCAAACACCATGGGGCAAAGCCCCCGGCAACAGGAAAATATGTTAAAGGTAAAGAATTACTCCCTCCGTTCTTAAATATATGACACAATTGAATTTTTACTCCAACTTTGACCATCAATATATATTGAACAAATTAGTTAACTAAAGTAAAATGTATATCATTATATCTATTATCCAATGTACTTTAGATTTAACTTGTTGATTTATTGATTTGCTAAAATATTTGTAGAAAAGACGAATAGTCAAACCGACAAAAAAAGTTAATGGTGTCATATATTTAAGAACGGAGGTAGTACAAAACACTTACAAAACCATGTGTCATTGCTCGCAAGTCGCAATTTCAATTTTAGGATCGGGCAAGTCACTCAAGATTTTGTTGCTCGCCCAGGGCCCTGGCCCGATCCTATATTCCTATGTCCTGCGACAAGAGTAGCGTGGGATGCAGGAGGGCACAGGCATCCCAAAGGCAGTAGCAATAATGTGCAAGCAATTATATGTGTGCAAAAGCAGTAACAATGTGCATAATTATTCGTACAATTTTTTTTACCATTTTTGTGAAACTCAGCGACACATACATGTAGGACTGAAATGATTTCTCCACTACGAACATGCATGAAAACTTTCTCCTGCTCCTGTGCTGTTCGCATTGGTTAATCTGTTCGAGCATAGAGGCAGGGCACTGACCACTGAGGGATTTTGGTTAAGAACAACATTGGGTGATGTTTTGGATATGTTCTGTTGACCTCGGTCAACTAACAAGCACCGAAGGAGAAGGGAGCGCCCCGCGCCCCTTTTTCTCGGCGTGATCCCAACGGAATGAGTCCGTTTTTGCCGTGATGGGGAGGCAAAGCCTAAGCCGTCACGGGCTCGGCCCCTTGCCTACAGCGCCCATATATAAGGAAAAGCTATCCCCCAGGGATAACTCACGCAACTAGTTTCCACCGAAACCCCACCGATCGCTAAGAGCGCTGGAAGGCTCGGAAGCTCGAGCTCGTCCCCAGGGGCAGTGCCGCTGGAGACTCGAAGGCCTGCGCTACCCCAAGCAGACGCTCAAGGAACGTCTGCGCTACACCGACTCGGACGCCGCACTCGCCATTGAGTTCGTCGCCCCTACACCGAGCCACACCGACGAGATGGACGCCACCTCTGCCGATATAAGACCCATTTCATGTTTATCCTCATTAGTTAATCTACTAGATGTGATCTAGATTAGACTAGTGATCCTGGATGTTTAAGTTTGATCTAAGTATTGTTAGTAATCCATTTCAGTTTCGACTAACAATTGGTACGGAGCATGCTCAGTTATTCTAATTTGCCTGTGGAGCTGTGGATGGAAGCATTAAAGACAACTGCTCACATACTTAATCGGGTTCCAACTAAGTCAGTACCCAAGACACCTTACGAATTGTGGAATGGGAGGAAATCGACTCTTAGTTATTTAAAAGTATGGGGTTGTCGTGCTGAGGCTAAGTTATTTGATCCACAGCAAAAGAAATTAGATTCTAAGACTGTAAGCTGTCACTTTATTGGATACCCAGAAAAGTCTAAGGGGTATCGATTCTACTGTCCTGGTCGACACACTAAGTTCGTTGAGACTAGACAGACTGTGTTCCTAAAGGACTCAGGAATTAGTGGGAGCTTTCCGAGGAGGGAAGTGAGTCTCGAAGAACTACGGATTGATCTTCCTGATTCAGTAGTTCTCGAGTCCACACCGGTATATCAGTTTGTACCACCAATAATTCCTTCTGCTCAGATAAGTGGCACTCAGTCTTCTGCTAGCACTCAGCAGTCACCTGCTGGTACTCAGCAGCCTCCTGCTGGTGATCAGCAGCCATCTGCAAATGTTCAGCAGCAGAATGTTGTGCCTAATCAAGAGGCTCAGGTGCAAAATGCACCAGAAGTTGAACTTGAACCGGTTCCTGAACCAGAGGCGGTCGTACCATTAAGAAGACCGCAATGGGATAGGAAATGAGCACTTCCTAATTGTTATGAGTTATATTTAAGTGAGGAAAACTATGATATCGGGAAGGTAAATGATCCTGCCAATTTTAAGGAGGCAGTCTCATGTGAGAATTCCACTAAATGGATTGCAGCCATGGAAGATGAGTTAAGATCTATGAGTTCTAATCAAGTATGGGATTTGGTAGAAATTCTTGATAGAGTCAAACCAATAGGCTGTAAGTGGGTCTTCAAAACTAAGTATAACTCTAAAGGGAACATTGACCAATTCAAAGCAAGGCTCGTAGCTAAGGGTTATACACAGAAGGAAGGGATTGATTATAAAGAAACCTTTTCTCCTGTGTCCACCAAAGATTCTTTTAGAATTGTCATGGCACTTGTAGCTCATTTTGATATGGAGTTACATCAGATGAATGTTAAGACTGCGTTCCTTAATGGAAATTTAGATGAGACCATTTATATGGTACAACCGGAAGGTTTTATTATTAAGGACAAGGAACATATGGGGTGCAGACTGAAGAAATCCATCTATGGTCTTAAGCAAGCATCCAGACAGTGGAACCTTAAGTTCGATCAAACAATTAAGAAATTCAGATTTAAGGAAACTGAGGCAGATAGTTGTATCTATGTCAAAATTAAGGGTGGAAAACTAATAATCCTAGTACTGTATGTGGATGACATACTATTAGCAAGCAACGATAAGAACATGTTGTATGAAACTAAGAAATTTCTTTTATCCAACTTCCATATGAAGGATCTTGGTGAGGCCAAGTATGTACTTGGCATTGAGATACACCGAGATAGAGCTCAAGGCATGCTAGGATTATCTCAGAAAGCTTATATTGAGAAAATGCTTAAGAGATATAATATGGAAAAGAGTAACACATCTCCTGTTCCTATTCAAAAGGGTGATAAGTTTAATACAGATCAAAGCCCTACGAATGAGTTAGAAAGAGAGAGAATGAAGGTTATTCCTTATGCTTCAGCTGTCGAAAGTTTAATGTATGCACAAGTCTGTACGCGTCCAGATTTGGCATTTGCAACGGAAGTGTTTAGTAAATATCAGTCTAACCCAGGATGGGTTCACTAGGTAGGTGTCAAGAAGGCATTAAGATATTGCCAAGGCACTAAAGACTACATGCTCACATATAAGAGATCGAGCAACCTAGAGGTTGTTTGTTACGTTGATGCTGACTTTGCTGGTGATGAAGACGATAGGAAATCCACTTCTGGATACGTCTACATGCTAGCAGGGGGAGCAATTTCATGGAAAAGTGGCAAGCAGGGAGTAACTGCTGCTTCAACCATGCAAGCTGAGTTTGTGGCATGTTATGATGCAACAAGACAGGCAGCATGCAAGCTGAGTTTGTGGCATGTTATGATGCAACAAGACAGGCAGTATGGCTTAAGAATTTAATTCCAGCATTAAGAGTTGTGGATAGTATCTCGAGACCTATCACAATGCATTGCGATAATCAAGCTGCAGTATTCTTTTGCGCGAACGATAAGTTATCTGGTGCGTCTAAGCACATTGATCTTAAGTATCGTATCGTGAAAGATAGAAACCGGGACCGCACACTTAAGATTGAGCATATTAGCACAAAGGTAAACATTGCGGATCCGCTCACAAAAGGTTTACCACCTTCCCTCTTTGAGAAACATGTCCTAGGCATGGAACTGGTGGATAGCTTTTGATCAGGTCCTGGTTAAGGGCTACTTAGTTTCCCCAAATAAGATTAAGTGTCCTAACAAAGTTTATCAGTAAGTCTATGGGTAATGTTGTCCCAGTATGTCGTGGTGCTGCTGATGACGCATTGGTCTGGATCTTGCTGATTTACTGAGGAAGGATTTTAGTTTAAATTAAGAATAAGTTATTGACCGAATAAATATTTATTAAGTTAAGAATAAATAAGAATAAGCCTTATTGACCTTCGGTCAAGGGGGAGAATGTTGGATATGTTCTGTTGACCTCAGTCAACTAACAAGCACCGAAGGAGAAGGGAGCGCCCCTGCGCCCTCTTTCCTCGGCGCGATCCCAACGGAATGAGTCCGTTTTTGCTGTGATCAGGAGGCAAAGCCTAAGTCGTCACGGGCTCGGCCCCTTGCCTACAGCGCCCATATATAAGGAAGAGCTATCCCTCCCCGGGATAACTCACGCAACTAGTTTCCACCGAAACCCCACCGATCCCTAAGGGCGCTGGAAGGCTCGGAAGCTCGAGCTCGTCCCCAGGGGCAGTGCCGCTGGAGACCCGAAGGCCTGCGCTACCCCAAGCAGACGCTCAAGAAACGTCTGTGCTACACCGACCTGGACGCCGCACTCGCCATTGAGTTCGTCGCCCCTACATCGAGCCACACCGACGAGATGGACGCCACCTCTGCCGGTATAAGACCCATTTCATGTTTATCCGCATTAGTTAATCTACTAGATGTGATCTAGATTAGACTAGTGATCCTAGATGTTTAAGTTTGATCCAAGCATTGTTAGTAATCCATTTCAGTTTCGACTAACACGATGTACATTACTGACCATGTCCACGCTATCGGAGACCATCAACCAGCTACTGTCCTGTGCCAGAAAATGGTGGTTGCATTATTACTGGTACCACGAGCAGCTAGGTCAGAAATCAAACACTACCGGCCGGCCTGTATATAACTTCTATGTGATATATATACGACAGGATATCATAGTGTTACATTTGCAGTTAATATAAATAGAGGTCACACTCCTGCTGCTCAACCTAGCCTTTTGTTCCCTATTATTATATATAACTCGTTAGCTCTTGTTTCCTGAAAGCAAGATGCAATAGCATGCTGCGGTCTGTTACTGTTATAACTTAGAAATAAGAGGTATCTGGAACTGCGCCAACTCTCTTGGCTGCACGCGAGCCTAACCGGATCGCCACTTAAGAACAAGAAACTCCAAGGATCTTGCGGAGGCGACTGCTTTCTCAGGCTTCTCCATGGTAGTCGCCCTTGCCCCTTGGTGGCTTCTGGCCTGTGGCGGAGGATGGCTCGCCGCGTGTGCTGGGCGGTGCCAACGGCAGCTAGTAGTTTTGTGCGAGAACGGATATGCACCTGCAGTGCGCAGGACACTGTAACTTCTCCTCTCAGCTCCACCGCCTTGTATTATTGCCTCCTTAATCAAGAAAAAAAAAATCCTGCTGAGCTGTTTTCCTATTCTGCTGCTGCTTGATGGCCAATCCACGCGAGCCTACTCTTTCGCAAGCAGTCTTGAATCGTTCTTCTGCACTCTGATCCATAGCTTGGTCTCGGTTGGATCGCGTCCATTTTTGCAAGATGAAATCCATGAGTTTGCATAGAGTGGTGCTTGCTTAATGAATTTGTCTCCTACAATTAGTGATCGCGTCCATTTATTGTCACACATGCATGCGCAGCCATGGATGATATGATTACTGCTGCAGAAGGCATCTCTAAACTACTTGGTGATACAGGCGCCATATATGATCAAACAAACAGACCCGTTTGGGGGCACTGATGACATGGAGTGCTTATCTTTAAATGGACTGCAATAACACAATTACAACTGGTGGAGGAAAATGATGCATAGTTACAACATACATACCCCCTCTGTCCTAAAATATAGCTAAATTTAGACTTTTCAGAGTCAAACTTTTTCAATGTTGACCGTAAATAGCAAAATAATCATAAAGATTCGTAACATAAAAATGATCTTGGTAGATTTATCATGAAACCAACTATCAAAATATGTAATCTTTCCTATTTACAATAAATTATTTTAAGAGTTATTGTTGGTCAAAGTTGAAAAAAATTGACTCTGAAAAAGTCTAAACGTAGCTATATTCTTGGATGGAGGGAGTATAAAACTACTTGTTTCGAAGGGAAAAACTTCATCCTTGCTTACACCTGTGGATTACAGTAGTCGGTTAATTAATAAGACTAGTCCATCAGCTCGTGCTCGGGCTATATTCTTATAAATTATAACACACACCATTTGTATATACCTTAATTATTATATCATATGTCAATAGTTTAATTATTATATCATATGTCAATAGTTTAAAAAATATATAATTATTTTAAAATCATATTTTGATTTATATTTTTAATATAGGTCGGTTGGATTCAAACTTAAGGTTATCTTATGTTATTTTGGTGCAAATTTAAATAGGCATTTTAAGTTATTTAAGTATTAGTAGTGGATAATTTATTTGCAAATTTAGAGGGTTATATCAAATTATTTTTATAATGACAGAAGTGGGCAATTTTGATAAAGATTAGGGAGTTACTTTAGTTTATTTTATGTTTAGGGGATTACTTTAGACTACTTACATAATGGTATAGGTGGGTAATTTTTAGAAAACATAATAGATCCAATGGCTGTGATGATTTGAGTCTACTTATTGATGGCTAGATGTTTTGCTTTTTTGTGAGAATTTTTAGGATTTCTCTCTTTTTCTAGAGTGTCCACCTAGGATCCTATGTGACTTCACCTAGAAGCTTCAAAAAGAGTCTTCAATTAGTAATAGTAATATAAGATAAGATGGTGTTTATATATCCTCTAACTGGTGTAATTTAAAATTTAAACATGCACATATATTATTGTAGATAATGTCTTTCCACTACTCCACTAGTGTTGCATACGTGAGGTGGCTGACATGAAAATGAAATACCTCATACATGAACATTTACATAGAAACATAATGACATGCTTAAGCTTGACACTTGTATTGTGTAAATATTCATCAAAGCTAGCTAGAGCATACTTGGGGAATTGCTGAATGTTATTTGTTTAACACAAGAGATCATCTCCAGCAGTAAGCACTACTCATTACTCAACCGGAAATATGATGTTGATGCTATCACACTACAAATTAATCAATGCACGATGACGCACAGCTGCTGCAACCTCGCTACCAGAGAGCAGCTAGAACATTTCTGCCGTCAGGAATGAGCTATAACGAGCATGGAGTTCAGGTGCCTTGCCTACAAGGCTAACCTCCTCTCTCTTCTCATTGCCGTGCCACCGAAAATGGTAGCTTGCATTATTATATTGACACCACGGGCAGGGTGAGAAATCAAACAGTACCGGGGTACCGCTCTGTATATAGTTTCTATGCTATATATAGGACGGGACGGGCCTCGTAATGTTACAATTGCAGTTAGTATAAATAGAGGTCACATTCGTGCTGCTCAGCCTAGCATCTTGTTTCTTATTATGATACGTATCTCGTTAGCCGGCCATCTGCAGTGTACATGATGCACAGGAGGTATATGAGAAGATGCAAGATTCAACACCTAGCCTCTTGTTTCCTGAAAGCAAGATGCAACAGCATGTTGCATCTGTTACTATTACAGCTTAGAAATAGGAGGTATCTGGATCTATGTCAACTCTCTGAGCTGCAGCTAAAGCAGCACCGACTGCAATTATGCTCGTGAAATAGCTTTTTTTTTAACTGTGACAGCTTCTTTCGGGTGTGTAACATGGATAAGAGGATGAAATATTTATAATGTCATTCTCTTTATTTCCTTTTGTGTTGCATTTTCTCCTTTCTTTCTATTATTTTTCTCTTTCTTCTTATTCATTTTCCTCTCCTTCCCATTTTCTCTTTTCTTCTAATCTTCCTCCTCTCCCGCACACTGATCCTACCGCGGCCGCTTGCCCCTGCCAGGCCACCTTGCCGCGACAGCTGCACCCTCTTCCGCTCTTTCCCGCGCCTCATCCTCCCCGCCGCCGCCAACCTCAGGACTCGCTCATCCCCGTCATCGTCTGACTTGGAGCACGGCCTGGTCCCCGCCATCGTTCACCTTGGGCACGGCCTCATTCCTGCAGCCATCGACCTGACAGTGTAACTTCCTGTCAGCTCTTCCAAAGTTCCAACCGTGAGAAGGACGTAGCTTGGTCTCTGTTGGATCATCCATTTTTGCAAGATGAAATCTATTTGTTTGCAGACAGTGGTGCGTGTGCTTAATGAACTTAGTTTGTCTCCTACAATTAGATGAGCTTTCGCAATATGTACTCACGGTTTGATGAACAGTGAATATATATATGGTTTCCAAGAGAAATGAAATATACTCTGCTTAGCTCCCTTCTCGATGTGAGGCTCGTGGCTTTTTACTGTCTACACTATATGTCGCGTGCCATCTTTCTGAGAAAGAAAATAAACAGTGCGAGCAAGATCTGGGAGATTGATTAGGAACCGATCAAGATGACCAAAGTAGAACACTTTCGTTACCAGTGACGGAGGTTTGATAAATTTATAGCTATGGCGAACTAATTTGTAAAAACCAACATACATGCTATAAGAGCTTCAAATGTAGTAAACATACATATCACTACTGGAAAAACCAACCTTTAGTACCGGGTTCAAAACCTCATTAGTACCCGTTTTGAACCCGGTACCAGCTAGCCGGTACTAATGTGAGGCCTCACATTAGTACTAGAGTTCAATAACCGGTACTAATGTACCTCCTCCGTCCGTCTTCATCTTGCCTCCGTCCCCGTCCACCTTCGTCCCGGCCCGTCCGCGGCCTGGCCTCCCGCGTCCCCGCCGCGCCCTGGCCTCCCGCGTCCCCGCCGCCACCGGCCCCGGATCCAGTCGCCCCTGGAGAAGAAACAAAGACAGATACGTGAGAAAGGATAGACAGAGGAAGGAGATAAAGAAAAAATAGGAAGAGAGATAGAGCAGGGGTCAGATTTTTGTGCGGGGCAGGGAGTTAACGCGAGAGAAAACGGTGGGGCGGTGGGAGCAGCATTGGTACCGGGGTTCCTCCTGCCCGGTACTAATGTAACACACATTAGTACCGGGTTGTGTCTCCGTCCGGTACTAATGTGGTTGCCACACATTAGTATCGGGTCCAGACACCACCCGATACTAATGTGACACATTAGTACCGGGTCTAGCCCCGACCCGGTACTAATGTGTGTCATGGGGGACGTCTCGGGGCCCTTCTTTCCCACCCGGGTGCAAAAAAAACTGGTACTAATGTTAAAATCTGCCCAGGACCAAAAGTTGATTCCCTAGTAGTGTATATATGTATATATAAGTATACTAGAGACAAGCTGCAAGTCACAATTATTTGAAAATGCCAAACATTGGTATGTGGACAATTGAATGAACATACCGTACTAGACTTGGACTGTTATTGCCCAAAAACAAGGCTAAAAACACTTGATGCTCACAACGGACAAGTACTAAACGAAATACATACATTAAAACTGTGCAAACATAGATTAATTAATCGATTACTTAAATGAACTTTCTCAATTTCTCACCTTTCAATTTTTCCCAACTCAATTTCTCACCTTTCAATTTTTTCCCGACTCCACTGGCATCTGAAATAGACCGTCGTCGACGGTTTGCAGCATAGTTGTGATGCCCCAGGTTTTTCATAAGTGTTAATTAGTGCTAATCACCTTCCTAAAGAAGTCAACCATCTTGTCATGGTCAAAACCCTTGGTCAACATGATCAAAACCCTAGCCTTTCCAAAACCTTTCCTAGAACTTTTGCCATGTTCTCCAAATTTTACTTAAACACTTCAAAATCGGCCAACACAAAAGTTTTTCATTATCTTCGGGAACACAACTTTCATAATTGGCCGGCATTCAAATTTTGAGTGTATCTTGGTCAAACCTCTTTTGAACAGTTCTACAGAGCTTCGACAAACCTACCAACTTCGACAAACGTTCCTGGTCACATCTTTCACCTAAACATATATCGACCTTTACAAAAGTTGTATCATGTTATACCAGCTCAGCTCGAACTTTTGTTTTTGGAGAATTTTGAGCGCAGTTCAAAAATTTGAAGAAAAGCATGGTCAAACATGCTTGGACCGGCCGGTTCTCCTCACCCCGGCGCTTTGGAGCGCGCCCGCGCACGCCGACTGGCGCCTGTGTGCCACGCGCTGCGGTCCCTCGGGGCCCGGATGCTGAGGTCCCTAGCCACCACGTGGCGGGTGAGCAAGGGAACGGCCGCGCTGTGTCCCCGGACCCCTCCTCCGACAGCCGCCACGCGCCGGCCCTACCTCTGCTCGTGCGCGTCACTGCCAGGCTCTGCCTCCCGCACGCCTGCGCCGCCCGTGCTTTGCCCCCTACCGCCTTGACGCTCGCTTTGGCCTCGAAGGCAAACGCCGTCACCTATAAAAGGATGCCCTGAGCTCCCCGCGCGCAAGCATCCCTCCGCCACCACTCCGCCATTGACGTCCGCCCGAGCTCCACGGTGAGCTCGCGCTCCTGAACCCTCTCTTACTTACCCGAGCTGTCCTCCACCACCACAAGCACCTATCGGAGCTTCCCCGGCCGCTTGTGGTCCCGGCCGCACCGCTGTTTCGCCGGAGTAGTCGCTCCAGCGGTCCTTTCCCCGGCCAATATCGCCGCTGACTCGCTGGATTTTGGCTCCACCGCCAGCCATGGCGCCTGAGGGCCACATTGCAAGCCAACTTTTATTTCCAGGGGCTAGCTTGCAAAACTCAGGGGCCTTCCTGTAAAAGTATCTTCAAGTTTTTCAATCTTAGGATGAAACTTGGAAAAATCCTAGAAAATCATAGAAAAATCGAAAAAATGCAAAACTAACTTTTTTGGTTTCCATATGAACAGACCTACATCTTTTAAAAAGCTTGTATATACTTTTGATGAGTAATTTTTGAACTATATTTAAAACTCAGTTTGAATGTGTTTGTTCATAACTTGAAATGTACTCCTGTTCTGGGCTTGATATTTGGATATGTTGTTAGTCATGACTGTAATAGGCTAGATCTAAGTTTTTGCATAGAGTTACTGAGTGAATCTTTGTCTATGATTTATTTTGTATTTATGCTAGATTTGTGTAAATGTTTTGTGCAGCTTCATGCAAATAGATTCTGTAGCTCATCTTTTGACTACTTTCTTGCTATGACTGAATGTATCTCTGGGAAATTTATCACATTTTTAGGACCTGTCTATATATATGTTTCTGAGTTATGCTTGTGCACAGGGTTAATTTCATAGTTCATATTCTGATGATCCAGTGATGCTTATCTTTGGACTAGATGATGTCTGTGACATATTTTTTCTGTAGGAGAATGTTTAGCTATAGTTTAGTTATATATGTCTCTGTGTAAATTCCTTATGCATGACTAGGCTGAAAATGGTTATTTCTGTGTAGCTTGATAGAAATAGTTTCTGGAGCTAATTTTTGATGTGTAGCCTAGTTATATCCCAGAGAGGCTCTGTGTAAAATTTGGGCTTTAGTGCATGAGTAGTTTTTGTTTTAGTAATTCTTATTTTTTCTAGTTGTAACTTGTCATATTTTTCATGCTTAGCATGTAGCTCAGGTTGCTGTGAATTTTTGGCAGTAGCTCTGTTGTTACGCTGTGTGAATGTACAAAATTTGTCACTATGATATCCTGCATGGTTTAAATAGAATGGATTTTGGAAGGAATCAAGTGTTATAAAAAGAGAAATTAAGAAATCACCCTTTTAAATCCAAATGTGTGTTTCAACCTAAGTTACACCCCTTGTAATTCACCTTTAACCAACTTGGTTGTTTTGTAAAGAAAAGTAAATGTAAATAAATAAATGTGTACACAATCACCATCAAAATAAATATTAATAAATGGTTGCTTACTTTTTCTTTATGGAAGAGTATGCTGAATATATTCTTATCTAAGTGAATGTGGTCAACTTTGCACCCTATGCTTGTCATGTGCTGTTGTATTAATTAATTTACATTCACCAACTAATTCTTGCATATGCATCCTCCGTGTAGAAGTTCCCGACGATAGCTACACGCTCGTGCCGGCAGACGAGGACGCGGGAGCAGTAGGAGACGTGCACTACGTGACCGTAGAGCAAGACTCGGACCAAAGTTCGGAAGTTTGTTTGACTGCTTGTGCTGACGAAGGCAAGCCCCGGTTTATCATTAACCTATGTGTTTCTTTTTAAGCTTCTGAATTTATCGTTGATTATCTTTGTGCATTTACGTTCACGAGTTAAATTGAAACCCTAGTTGCATGATCCCTAAGTACCTATGATCTTTTACTAGTATGCTAGGTCGTTAGTTGCTATGCACTAAGGACCCGGTACAAGTCGAGTGATGTACTTCGCTCGCAAGAATAGGTTCTTATGTTGGAATCATAAGATTTGTTAAATTGGATTGCTCACGTGGTAAGAGCTTGAGACCGGTCCAGAAGTTAAGAGATTAAGTGTTTAAACGTACTAAACATTTGTCAGAAATGGGTACGGTAAGACTAGTACCTGAATGATGCGGTGCGGGAACTTTTGGCTACTAACCTTAGGTTGCGGCCCCAGGCTAGCTACCTGTGCTACATGTGTGAGTCTGGACGCTAGTGTGAGGCAGACCAGATAGCCTTGTACTTAGGACTGTGGCATCTGATCCTAATCCGAAGAATGACGGGAACCGCCTGGTTGGTGTACTCATTGTGAGTGCATTCTCCCGTATGTTTAGGTTCACCTTTCAATGTTATTAATTGATCGATCATCGGCCTGTCACCGTTATCCGAGAGTGCTTAATCATCTGGCCATTGTGATCCCTTTATGATGAAATATAGATAAACTTGATGTTTGATTAAATTGTATTGCACAACTCTTACTTGCAATAGTTGCTTATCTAGTAATGAATTAATATACTAGAACTTGAGCTAAAATATTGAAAGTAAGGATTAACTCCTTAATAGCTTTTTGGCAAAACAAACCACTAGCCAAAAGCCTGGCATGATTAGAGGTTAAGTCTTTTATTTTAAGACGGGTAAGCCTTGCTGAGTATTAGTATACTCAGCCATGCTATATATGTTGTTTTCAGGTGATAATGTTTGGCCTGGAGAAATCCCACCCGGCTGGGAGCTGGAATGGGTGGATGACGAAGAGTGATGGCGTCATGGGTGGCCTCCCATGATGCCACTGTATTGTTTAGTTATTTCCGCTGACTTTTAAACTCTGAACTATTTATTTCCATGTCAAGAACAACAGTTTGTAATAATTGACCATACGGGGAAGATTGGCTTTAATTTGTAAGGCACTCTGGACTCTCCTTCGTGGGAGTTTTAATGTATATGTATTCGATCCTCTGTGTGTTGTACAAGTGATTTACCGAGCTTTGACCCGGCAACACTCAACGGGATGATTCCTTATTATCGCTTAATGACCAAATGGAGTGGTTTAGGCGATAGTACGGAATTATCTCAGATGGGGTTGTCACAATAGTCTTGGGGAGGAGGATTGGACGAAGATTGATCAGGCGGCTGTGGCTCAGTTTCCACATCATCTGAGACTCAACAACGATCTTGCTGCTTGCCTTCATCTCCGTCTTCATATGCCGCCATCAAGGACAAACGATGCCGGAGGCGGCACTGCGGCAGACACCTTGATAGGGCGACAAACAAGAACAGATGGGGGGATCGATCGACCATGGTGCATTTCTCGCTTGGTCTTCCGTCCGTCTCCATGACTTCTGTGGATCCATCTTCTTCAAGTGGGCCGACCCATTTGAGATGGCCCAAAAGGCAAAGGGACAAAGAAAAAAAACCCATCACTGTGCTTCTTCTTCCATGAAACGATTGGGACACACAGTTACGCGGACACCTGATGGGCGATGCCCGACAGCCGGTGCCGTACCTCCCGCCTGGGTGCGTCGGGGAGAAGGGGGTCTCTGCAGGTGGCAGGTATGGCGGCCGCCAGGGCTCACCATACTGGTGGCTCCGCCACGGTTCGTTACATGGATTCGTGTCTTGTACTCCCTCCATCCCAAATTACTTGTTGTTTTGGCTTTTTTAAGTGCATTCTTTTTGTTGTTTTGGCTTTTTTAAGTGCATTCTTTTTGTTATGTATATAGATATAAATATATATCTAGGTGCATAATAAAAAAATGTATCCAGAAAAACCAAAACGACAAGTAATTTGGAACGAGAGAGGACTTGCTAGGACTCTTATTATGGGATCCTCTGCGAACCGTACTTAAAATTATCTTTTCATATATACTCACTAATTAGTCATTCTCACACATATCAGCCAACAAACTGCCAAAGACATCGTTCAGGATTCAAAAATATAAACGCGAACACTTGAGCACGCAATTCAGGTATATCTCTTTTGTTTTCGTGATGCAGTTCATCATGCATGTTTGAGGCTAGTGTAGAGTATAGACCAGAACATGCGCATGAGTGAACTCCCCAACCTCCTCTCTTGTTCGCTTGGCTGGTTGCTGGTGGCTGATGCTGGTTTGTTCTGAGAGAAAAGTACTGCTGGCTGGTTGCTAGTGGCTGGTTTTTTCTGAGAGAAAAGTACTGCTGGCTGGTGGTTGATAAGCCAGACGAACAGGACAAGTATGAATAACTCATTATCTCATAATATCCAAATAGTGATTTATTCTGGAGGTCTTTACAGCACTGCCACTACCACAAAATAGGATCCCTCTTCCCGGTGTCTCCAGACTTAACTAGGTACATCGCTAGTTGCCTGAAACCAACACCGGCCGCCATGTGAACCAGCAGCCATGCTGGAATAGGAGGCATCTGGAACTACGTCAACTACAGTTTTGTATGAATTCCTACAAGATTGATATTCATCATTGAGTCCAACCACATTAATTACCACACCCTGAAAAGGTATGTGCACATGCACAACAAATCACAATGGTGTGTTTAGAAGTCCAACTTCTCCAAAATTCACTATGCAAAAAGAAGATTCTCCATCACATCAAACATCACATCAAAAATGCCGACACATGCATGAAGTACTAAATGTAGATGAAATGAAAAACTAATTACACAGTTTGGATGTACTTTACAAGACGAATCTTTTGAGCCTAATTAGGCCATGGTAGGACAATATTTACCACAAACAAACGAAAAGTGCTACAGTGCTTTTCAGTTCAGAACAGTGCTTTTCAGCCTAAAATCCGTGCAAAATCCTAGAATTTTGCATCCCAATTCAGGGAACTAAACACACCCAATATATCACAAAGCTAGGCACTTCCACCCCCAGTCATTTTCAGTAGATATATAGTTCTTTTTTTTTGCGAGGGCAGTAGATCTATAGTTTCAAGTGTTCAAAATTGATCTTTTGACCATAATTATTTGCATAGGATTTTAATATCAAACCAATTTTTGCTCTTTTTTTAGAAGTTAAGCGTGGGCACTCTGCAAACATTCAGATCTATTTGCCTTCCGCTAATATGTATTCCCTTTGTTCCAAATTATAAGTTGTTTGATTTTAACCTCACTCGTCTTATTAAAAAATATGATATTTTGCATAATTTTTTAACAAGACAAGTGGTCAAACTTGAGTAAAAAAAGTCAATGAACTATACTCTGGAGCCGACTGAGTAGTAATAGTTTCTGTTCCTTCTCATATTTGTGTAGCATTTATAAAAAAAGGTGCTTATTGCCCCGTCCTTATTCAGGGATTAGGGCACTCCCAATGGAGTATTAATGGTAGTTTTTATCTCTATTAAATAGTTTGCCAACTAAGCAAAATGGTGATGTGGCAACCTAATTAATGAGGAAAGAGAGCACAAATCATAGAAATGGTTTTCTCATGGAGAAATCATGTCTACTCTTGACCCAATGCACAAGAAACTATGAATTTACCATTGGGAAGAAACTACTAGTTTCTATGGAGTTAATGCAACGCTTCCCATTGGTGAAATTAGGAGAGAGAAAGAGAAAATAATTATTACTAGAAGACACTACCATTATGAAGAATTATTTCTATAGATGATTTCTTATACTATGGAAACCGTGTTAGTTTTCTCCATCGGGACTACCCTTATAGCGGTGCAGCGCACCGAGCTCACTTCCCACCGGGAGGTCACACCAACCGAGGGCTCCGTCTGCATATCTGTGGGACATTGCCCATCATGATCAAAATGTAAGCCTTTTCTTCTGTAAAAAGTGAAATGTGACTATCACTATTCTGAGCATTATTAATGCTGCAACTGATACCAACGAAATAAGAAGTATTAAGAAGTACTATCTTTTTTTAGTTCATTATCGATGCTATCTCGTGTGTGAGCTAACGAGCATGTGGAGTTCGGGTGCCTTACCTACAAGGCTACAACTTGCTCTCTTCTAATTGCATTATATTCAGGCCGGTAGTTTTTGAGTTCATTTCTGACCCATCTCGTGGTGTCAACGCTCGTGGTCGGAAATCAAACACACTACCGGCTGGCCTGTATATAATTTCTATACTATATGTAGGACGGGACAGACACATGATGCTACAATTGCAGTCACTATATATATGGTCACATTCGTGCTGCTCAACCTAGCCTCGTTCTTGTTTCTTACGATATCTCGTTAGTGGTCGGCCGTGTAAAGTGTACATACCTGAAAGCAAAGATATATACAATGGCTACTGCGTTTGTTATAACTTCGAAATAGGAGGTATCTGGAACTACGTCAACTCTCTTGGCTGCACACGAGACTAACATGATCGCCATAAAAGAACCATATCCAGTTCTTTCATGCTTGCGGAGGTACACTGCTTTCTCAAGCTTCTCCATATGCGTGGCAGTCTCCCTTGGTGTGTGGCTTGTAGCAGGAGGCTTCGCAGCATGTGTGACGCTCACGGAGGAAACTTCAGTGTTGTGTTAAGACCGGCAGTCTTGAAACATGTATGTGTCATTGCTCGCAAGTCGCAATTTGCATCTCCGGCTCGGGCAAGTCCCTTGAGTTGTGCGCTGCTCGCGCCTGATCCTGGCCTGCGATGCATAGCATGGGGCACAGGCGCCAAGAGAAGTAGTGGCGTGCAAGCAATTATATGTGCAGAATTATTAGTACAATTTGTTTATCATTTTTGAAAAACTCATACATGTAGGACTGAAAGTCTGAAATGCTTTCTCGACTTGAAAACTTTCTACTGCTCCTGAGCTGTTCACATTGGTTCATCTGTTCGAGACTAGAGGCGGGGGTGGTAGGGATTTTGGTTAGGCCAGTAGTCTCATTAAATGACTCGTCACGTAGGCAAAATGCTGACATAGCAATGTAATTAATGAAAAAAAGAGAAAAACGGTAGAAATGGTTTTCTCATGAAGAAATTAGATCTTCTCTTCATCTAAATCATCAAGAAACCATGAACTCGTTATTAGAAAGAAGCCATCAGTTTCTAGAGGCTCGTGCCACTGCACGCTCGCCATTAGAGAAAAAAAAAGATAGAGTTGAAAAGGAGAAAACAATTATTACTCCAAGACATCTAAACTGTGGAAGATAATTTTAATAGAGAATTGGGCAAGTCGCTCTAGATTTTGCTGCTCGCCCTGGGTCCTGGGCCGATCTAGGCCTGCGACAAGAGTATGTGACTTCCCTGTATAGCGTTGGGAAGCAGGTTGGCACATGCAGCGCCAAGGGAAGTAGCAATAATGTGCAAGCAGTTATATGTGCAAAAGCAGTAATGTGCATAATGTGTAAGCAATTATATGTGCAATTTGTTACAATTTTCATGTATATATTAATAATTACAACATATAAAACTACTTGTTTCAAAAGGGGAAAATTTTCACCCTTGTTTACACCTCTGAATTAATTTAGTCGGTTATTTCTTAGATGGTGTTTATCCTCCAAGTGATGTAATTTAAAACGTATAGATTCACACATATTATTGCAGTTAATTAATGTCTTCCCACTAGTGTTGCATACGTAAGGTGGCTCACATGAAAATGAAATTCCTCATACATGAACATTGATACATAGAACGTAGTGACATGCTTAAGCCTGGAGGTCAGGTGTGCCTTGCCTACAAGGCTACAACTTAATCTCTTCTCATGGCCATGCTAGAAAACGGTAGCTTTGCATTATATACAGGCCGGTAGTGTTTGGTTTTCTGACCCAGAGGTGTCAATGCTCGTGGTCAGAAATTAAATTAAACACACTACCGACCGGTCTGTGCATAATATATATCATTTTTGTTCTTTCCACTGCCTGAAGTGATTGCGACATTATACAGGATGGGACGGCCACATAATGTTACAATTGCATAAATAGAGGTCACATTCCCGCTGCTCAATCTAGCCTCTTGCTCCTTATTATGATATCTCGTTAGTCGGCCATGTGAAGTGTACATGCATATGATCAAGGTTTATGAGAGAAGATGCAAGATGCAACCTAGCTAGCTTCTTATTTCCTGAAAGCAAGATACAATGGCATGTTGTGTCTGTTACTGTTACAGTTTAGAAATAGGAGGTATCCGGAACTACGTCAACTCTCTGAGCTGCACGCGAGCCTAACCTGATCGCCACTAAAGAACCACATCCAGTTCCTGGATGCTTGCGGAGGCACACTGCTTTCTCAAGCTTCTCCATGGTAGTCGCCCTTGGTGACTTGTGGCCTGGGGCAGGAGGATTCTTCGCGGCGTGTGTGAGGCTCGCAGAGGAAACATCAGTGTTGTGTTAAGACCAGCATCCGTGAAACATGTATGTGTCATTACTCGCAAGTCGCAATTTGCATCTCTGGCTGGGGCAAGTCGATCGCTTCAGTTGTGCTGCTCGCGCTGGGCCTTGGGCACTGACCTGTGATGCATAGCGTGGGGCACAGGCACCAAGAGGAGTAGGATCGTGCAAGAAATTATATGTGCAAAAGCAACTACATATGCAGAATTATTAGTACAATTTTGTCGGGGTTCTCAACCGTTGGCAGTAGATTTGTATCGTATCGTGTGTCGGATCCGGATGGTTGACACGGGAGACACAAGGGTTTTATACTGGTTCGGGCCTCCGAAGAGTAATACCCTACGTCCAGTTCCGAGTACTCGTGTTCCTATGCCAGGGATGTCTATAGTAGGGGTTACAAACTTGGTGATCGGTCAGCCTCTCAAACGGTTGCACTCCTCCCCCTTTTATAGATGCAAGGGCGAGGGGCAAAAGAGGGAAAACGAAAATAAGCTACAGTGCTACGGCTTGGTGGAGTCTTTTCCGTCATTGATGTCCGTCAGGCGGTGTTGAAGGGTGCTGAGCTGTGGTATCGCCGGAGATCGCCGCGTGTGCCGCCGCTACTGTTCGTCCAGGGCACATGGCGTCTCCTCCGAGTAGTCCTCGTGGTGACACATCCTTCTTGAGTGCGTCTTAGGCCCGCCACGTTAGGGCCTAAGTGTTGGTAGGCGCTGCCTGTAGATGGTAATCGAGTGCCTGTTCTGACGGGGTGGCGTGCAGCCGGCGTTGGATGGGACGGCATGTCAGGGGTCGTGGGAATGCACTGTGCATCATTACGACTCTTGTCAGACCCGGTCATCCTCCCGTCGCGCCAGCTGCAGTCTTTGCATGGCGTGGAAACCGGCGTCACGCGTGTCGTTGCGGAGAAGCCTGGGGGCTGGGGCGGTGCCACGTTCGTGTGGGGCCCCCAGATCCACACTCCGACTTCCCCGTGTGGGCCCCGCCTTAGTCGGAGACGGAGGTTACTCGTGCGAACGGGTAGTCGGAGGCGAGGCGGAGCGTACTCGGAGACGAAGCGTTCTCGTGCGAGGCGGAGAGTACTCGTGCGAGGCGGAGAGTACTCGCACGAGGCGGAAGGCACTCGGAAGTGGGGAAGTCTTGTCAGTGAGGGTCTTGACGAAGACCTGCATCCCTCCCTGTCCTAGATCTTAGCCTTGACATTGTCAATGGTGTCAGAGGACTCCATCCCGAGGGTGATTATCTTGTTGCTTAGGGGGCCCTAATCCAGGCCCTCATCAGTAGCCTCCGAGCCTGTGGTGGGAGTCAAGGACTCGCTCACAGGCTCAACGTCAGGGAAGTGTCATAATTTTTGTTCTTTGATTTCCTCGGTGGGTGCGCGCGAGCGCATCCGCCGGATGTAGCCCCCGAGCCCATGGAGTTGTAGACTCGTTTATGGGGTTTTGAATCTTGAAACGTTGTCGTTGCTTCGAAATCTTCGGTCGTGGCGGTCGTGGCCCTATCGGTAGTTGCGTCCGTCATATTGGTCGTGGCTGACGTGGCGATCGCGACGTTTGGAGGGGACGACGCGCTGCTAGTTTAGGCCTGTGGGCCCACCCGGTATCGAACCGTCGCGCGGGCGTGCCCCTGTCACCTCGGGGGACGCGCCCACCGAGCGGGCGGTTTTACAGTGTGGTGGGGCCAGCATTTAATGCCAGCAGCCACGCTTGCCCCTTATAAACCGCGCGCCAGTTGAGCTCCGTACTTTCTGACCCCCGATTCCTTGCCTTTGCCAGCGCCGCTTGCTCGTCCGCTCTTATCCCTTGCACCGCCGCTGCCGCTTCTTGCATCCACCTCACGCCCCCGAGCCCGACAACATCATGTCGAACTGGACGCGCTCCAACGTCACCCGCGCGACCCTCCAGCGCCTTGTCACCGCCGGATTGCTGCTGGTGCCCACTGCCGCCGAGGAGTGGAAGGTCCCGGGCAATGAGTCAGTTCCGCGCCCGCCGCCAGACTACGTCGTCTCGTTCGTGGCGTTCCACGAGCGGGGCTTCTCCGTTTCCGCCGGGCGATTCATCCGCGCCGTCCTCGCGGAGTACCGACTGCAGCTCCACCACCTCAACCCCAACAGCATCCAGCACATGGCGGCGTTCGAGGCCCTGTGTGAGGGGTACCTGGGAGTGGGTGCGCATTGGCATCTCTTCCGGTATTTCTTCAAGTTCGTGTGCCTAAAGGACAGGTCAGTTCCGGCGACGATCGGGTGCGCCAACCTCCGGATGAAGACGGGCAGGGGGGATGAGTACATCTCCGGCACGCTAACCAGCTCCAACAGCAGTTGGCACAAGAGGTGGTTCTACCTCAAGGACGACCCCGAGCACCCGCTTCCGAAGTATACCGGCACCTCAATCGCCGAGGCGCTGGCGAACTGGAGCTACGGGCCCCCGGAGGCCGAGCAAGAGAGGCTGCTCGAGGATTGCTGGGCGGTGTTGTCCAAACTGCACGACGCTGGGGTTGACTTGGCAGCCGTCATCGGCCAGTACCACGTGCTGGGGATCGTCCCGCTCCAGCGGCGTCACCTGCGTATCTGCCAGATGACGCCGGACAAGGCTCCCTTCGAAGGGACCATGACGGCGCCCCGGCTCCCCTCGCTGGATGAGATCCAGCGCCGAGTGGGGCTGGCAATCAGGAAGGCCAACTACTTGTGGCCGCCGTCCCGACTTCTACCAATGCTCCCCCGAGAGGGGACCAAAAAATATGTAAGTTCTTCTTCTTTCCGACTAGCTTTCCGACTATTTTGCGTTCTGTGTGTTGATTCTCGTCTTCTTCCCTGTCTTCCGTTGAGGCCTGCGGCCCCTCTCCCCGCGAAGCACCCTCTTCCTCAGGACGCGATGCCGAATCGCGCCCAGGCCGCCGTGGACAAGAGGAGGGCCGACTACAAGGCCAAGCATAATGACAAGGAGATCGCGAAGCGCGAGCGTAACGACCGCCGCGCCAAGCGTCGGAAGATGAAGGAGGTCGCCGTCTCTTCGGACGAGGATCCTTCATCGTCGCCGCCATGGTCTGGTGATGACAGAGGTGTTGGCGTCGACTGGAGCACGCTGTCGTCGTCGTCCGTGTCGCCCCCTCCCCAGCGGCAGGCCGCGGGGACCAGCTCAAGGCAGCGGTCGGAGCCAGCCGCCCATGAGCAGGGGACGAGCTCCAGCTCACATCCGTCCTCTCGCCCCGTCCAAGAAGATCGGTGGGTGACTCGTTCCCGATCGAGCCCCAGCGGCCAGGAGCATCAAAGGGAGAGGAGGAGGTCCCCGCGGCGAGACGACTCGTCCAGGCGGCCGGCGGACCGTGATCCATCCGCCCACCGTCCCTCCGTCGACTCATCGCAGCGGGGGTCGCGTTCACCGAGGAGGTGATCACCTCCCCTGGCGAGATCGACATCGCCGGCTCCTGCTCTGAGTGCGTCGCAGGGGGAGAACATGAGTGCTCCTCCGTGGCACCTCCAGTCCCTGGTGATACGGGGCGGAGGGACCCCTCCTGTGCAGGTTCCCCTTGCCCAGGGCGGAGGTCAGAGCCCGCCGTCCGATGCGGTGGTGAACAAGACCCCGGCCCCTGAGTCGTCGGGCGCGGCCCCCAGGCCCGTGAAGCGGGCCCGTGTCACCTCCTCCATGTAAGTGTCGTTCCATGCTTAGCTTGTCATCTTTTTTTTGATTTTCCGTTCGCTTTTTGACTCGCTCTCTCGTGCCAGTCGTTCCAACACCGGTGCGATCAGCCTTGCGCCGCGGAAGCGCGCGGCTCTGAGCGCGCGCACTCCTCCGTCCGCTCCCCGCTCTTCGACTCCTCTGCCTGCGCCGGCACAAACCGAGGGCCAGATCACCGGGGCAGCCGAGGCTCACGAGGTGGTTGCGCCTCCACCCTCGTCAGGAGATGGAGACATGGCCGTGGGGCAGGGAGCCCCCGAGCAAACTGAGCCCCCGACAGCGCCTATTGTTGATCAAGGCGTCAACGCGCAGGCGGCTCCAGAGACGGACGCGCCCCCGGCGTCAGGCACCAGCGGCGGTGAGACCGAGGAGATGATGGCCCCCTCGTCGTCCGTGCAGCTCCCAGAGGCCGCCAATACGGAGGGGCCTAACCTCCCAGGTGACGATGCAGCCGCTTATGCGGCCGAGTTGGAACAGTGCCTATTGGCTCCGGAGGAGCTGCCGGCCGAGATGCCCGTGCCGCCCGCACCGGATGTCGTTGTTGCAGTCGAGGAGGCCGTGATGAGCCCTGAGGAGTCCAGGACCCAGACGTCAGTAGTGAGGCCAGACTCCATCGTGCCGCCTGAGCCGTCGCGCCAGCCCGCCGCCGATGTTGCAGAGGCGGTGGAGATCATAGACTTGCCACTCCCCGACGCGTAGGTGTCTGCTTCCCTCGAGGACGTGGTGGGTAGTGCTTCCCCGGTCATTGTCCGAGAGATCGGAGAGGGCTCGGGAGCCCGCCCCTTCTCGGCCACCGAGGGGGGAGAGCATGACCTTGGTCTCGGGCGCGCCTCATGGACCGGAGCCCATAGTGCCGAGGCGCACGATGACGGGGACGAGGAAGCAGCGGCCCGTCCCCGCCTCGAGTGGGGTCTACAGTGGGCGGAGCTGGCCGTCAATGAGCTGGTCGTTCCGGCCTCATCGGTGAGCTAGCCGCTCCCAATCTCAACTTTGTGTTGTTGTTTCTGGATAATTTCTGTAGTTGATCTTCTGCCCCGGTCTAGGTGCTCGCCAGCTACAGCGGCAGGAAGACACGCACCATCGAGGAGCTCCGGGCTGAGAAGGCCCAGCTGGAGATGCAGCTGGTTGCCGCTCGACTGGCGGCCGTAGGGGCAACGGCGAGCGAAGCGTCGACGAGGAGTGCGCTTGAAGCCGCGGCAAAGTCTGCAGAGGACCACGCAGTGGCCGCGCAGTCTGCTGCTGACGCCGCCGTTTCGGAGAAGGCGGCCCTCGAGGCCAAGCTTGCCCAGGCGGAGGCCACAGCCGTGGAGCTACGTGCTGCCGCCGCGACCGTCGCGGAGTCCGCCTGGTCTGCTACTGCTGCGGCCGCCGCTGCTGAAGCCGCATCCCAGACCGCCACTGAAGAGAAGGCGGCGGTTGAGAAGAAGATGGCGGACTTGCGGCAGGACTTGGTGCACACCGAGGTGGACCTCAAGACGGCGAACAAGCAGGTCTACGACCTCTCCACCAAGCTGCAGGGGGCCACTGATGAGGGGGCCCGACTCCGAGAGGGCAACAGCAAATTGGCGCAAGATATTGAAGGTAAGTCGCTTCGCGCTTCCAGTTTTTGTGATGCCTTTTTTCTTCGTGTTATTTGTTACAGGCGCTGACTAATTTTATTTTTGATTTTGTCAGGGCTTCGCTTGGCTCATGCTGCCGTTGTCGTCAAGCTCGTGGAGAAGTCACAGGAACTCACCACTGCCGAGCATAAGATCCACAAGATGTCTGGGACGGCTAAGAATTTGTCGGACCAGCTTGCGAGTATGATTCCTCGTCTTGTCTTTTCTTCTTCTTGGCTGGCGCTACCCGCAACCAACCTCCAACCCGCTCCTCTCTCAGGGGTCAAGGCCGAGCTTGAGGACTCCCGGAAGACCCAGCACGAGGCAGAGGAGGCACACATGAGGGATATCGTGGATCGTACCAAGTTCGGTCGGTTCATCGAGCGATCCTGTCGGAACTCGGTGTCCCTCCTATCCAGATGCCTCCCCAGACACTTGGCGACCGGGGCAATCTTCTGCCGGGTGTTGTCAAGGAGAAGGAGCTGACGATGTCTCGGAAGGTGGTGCACCGGGTCCTCTCGATGTTCAACTCGCACTATTAGGGGCTGGACCTCCCGGCGTTGAGCGGCAGTTGGGCTCCCAACTACTCGAACGAGGAGTATGACAAGATCGAGGAGGACTGCACTGTTTTCGCCTGCGCCTTGGCTGATGCCGCCATGAAGGACCTGGACCTGATTCCAAGAGACACACCTACAGACGGCTCTGGGCCTTCCCATTAGATGTATCAAGTTGTATAATAGTTAAACGAAACTTGTAGGTGTGCTGAATTGAACAACTTTTCATTTTGTTTTGAAATCGTCATTTCTGACGCCTTCCCTCAGCATTTAGGGGCGACTGCGAAATGAAGTAGTGATGCTTAGGAACTTAGGCCAACAGAATCCTTACTCTGGAGCCGCGGGGGCGTAGGAGTTGGAGAACTCGATCAGTCTAAGTCGTAAAATGCCACCACATAACCGCAGCCCCCGAGTACTTTAGGGATGTTTAGAAAGTGACTTGCGCATTTTTTCATCAAAATGGTTTTGAGCCGGAGCCCGAGCGGTTACCCGAGTGCCTTCTGAGAGTAATCGGACGTCAACCTGTGGGTCCGAGCTGCACTTGCAAGTCTTCGTACCGTAGCCGTAGGGGCGTAAGTGCTAAGAGCCTTGGACAAGCAACAACATTGAAATGCTCGCAGATCAACATCCTTTCCCCTCGCGAGGTGAAGGTGTTCCGCCAACAAAGAACCGCTCGCTCGTGCGATTGGTCACGACAAGTTTGTCGGAGAGTTTTGTTTTGAAAACGAAAAAATGAAAAAGGTGGGCATCGTGCCCCGGGTAGCCCCCGAGTGGTAAGTGTTTTTGCATGGGCACAAGGACACTTGCCGCTCAGCCTTTAGATAGCGTTGAAACATACATAAAAGATGTCAACACAAGGAGTTTGAGAACTTATGAAACGAGAACAAAGGCGCATAGCATTATTCATTGATCATAAGTTTGAAACAGAGAATATTACTCAAGGGTAAAAATGATGTAGGTGTTCTATGTTCCATGCGTTGGAGATGATTGTGCCATCCTCGTGTCGTAGCTTGAATGTTCCAGGTCGAAGAACTTGGTCGACGATGTACGGTCCCTCCCACGGGGGCGCAAGCTTGTGTCGGTCCTTGTTGCTCATGACTCGTCGAAGCACCAGGTCTCCGACTTGAAACTGGCGATCACAGATGTTGCGCTCGTGGTAGCATCGTAGGGCTTGCTGGAACCGGGCGGAATGTAGGAGCGCCACGTCACGTGCTTCATCGAGCTGGTCGATCGCATCCTTGAGGGCGACCTAGTTCCCTTCTTCACTGTATGCCCGGGCTCTCGGGCTACCATAGTCGATATCCGTCGGTAGTACCGCTTCCGACCCGTGCACCATGAAGAATGGTGTGGAGCCGGTTGCTCGACTCGGCGTGGTGTGCAGGCTCCAGAGGACGGACGGCAACTCTGCGACCCATCTCGCTCGGAACTTCTCGAGGCACTTGAAAATCCAGGGCTTCAATCCTTGTAGGATCATGCCATTGGCTCTCTTGGCCTACCCGTTCGTCCTTGGATGCGCAACAGCAGCCCAGTCCACGTGAATGTTGTTGTCGTCGCAGAACCTGAGGAACTTTTTTCTCGTGAACTGTGTGCCGTTGTCTGTAATGATCGAGTTCGGGATCCCGAAGCAGTAAATGATGTCGGTGAAGAATGCGACGGCGTCTTCAGAACGGATCTTGACCACAGGTTGAGCCTCAATCCATTTTGAAAACTTATCAATGGCCACGAGTAGGTGCGTGAAGCTCCCGGGCGCCTGCTTGAATGGTCCGACTATGTCCAGCCCCCATACAGCAAACGACCAAGTGATGGGGATATTCTGAAGCGCTTGTGCAGGGAGATGAGTCTGCTGGGCGTAGAACTGACAACCCGCACAGCGTCGCACGATGTCCTTGGCGTCTGCCAGCGCTGTGGGCCAATAAAATCCTTGTCGGAATGCTTTTCCGACTAAAGTTCTTGTAGCGGCATGATGTCCGCATGTGCCAGCATGGATTTCCTGAAGCAGGTCTCGGCCTTGGTCTCTCTGAATGCAGCGCATGAATATGTCCGTCGCGCCTCGCTTGTGGAGCTCACCGTCGATAAGGATGTACGATTTGGCTCACCGCGAGATACGACGTGCCTCCATCTGGTCGGAAGGCAACTTCCCCTCGACTAGCCACTCGAGAATTGGGAAACGCCAGTCGGGATCTTCTAGGTTTGGCTCTTGTGGCTGATCAATCTCCATGACTTCTGGCACCTCTAGCTCTGGTGGTTGTTCTTCGTCGACTCGGACGGACGGTGAATGCTAGTCGCTAGCAAATACGCCGTGTGGTACGGTCTTGCGGCTTGATACTGCTTTGGCGAGGATATCTGCAGCTTTATTAAAGTTGCGCAGCACGTGATGGAGCTCGGGCCCATGGAACTTGTCTTCTAGCTGACGCAGGGCTCGACAATAGGCCGCCATCTTGGGGTCAACGCAGTTCTTCTCCTTCATAACCTGATCTATGACGAGCTCAGAGTCCCCACAGATCTCGAGATGACAGATTTCGAGCTCGATCGCGATTCGAAGGCCGTTAACGAGCGCCTCGTACTCGGCCATGTTGTTGGAGGCAGGAAAATGCAGTCAAACCATGTACTCCATACGCACACCCAGAGGTGAGATGAAGACAAGGCCTGCACCTGCTCCCTCCTTCATGACGGAGCCGTCGAAATACATTGTCCATGTCTCGTGTTCGATTAGCGTCGGCGGATTCTGAATCTCTGTCCATTCAGCGACGAAATCCGCCAACACTTGTGACTTGATGGCACTGCGTGGTGCGTATGTCACATTCTGTCCCATCAGCTCGAGAGCCCACTTAGCTATCCTCCCTTCAGCCTCAAGATTCTGGATCACTTCCCCGAGCGGGTACTTGGACACCACCGTGATGGGATGCGAGTCGAAGTAGTACCGAAGCTTGCGTTTGGTGATCAAGACAGCATATACAAGCTTTTGAATTTGAGAGTAGCAGGTCTTCGAGTCGGAGAGAACCTCACTCATGAAATAAACAGGCCGCTGCACCTTAAGTGATTTCCCTGGCTCTTCTCGCTCAACCACCAATGCTGCACTCACGACCTGTGTTGTCACAGCCACATATAGGAGCATCTGCTCTTCTGGCATTGGTGCTGTGAGTACGGGTAGACTCTTCAGGAGATTCTTGAGCTTGTCGAGTGCTTCCTGAGCCTCAGGTGTCCAGGCAAAGTGGTCAGACTTTTTCATCAAGCGGTACAATGGCAAGCTGCACTCTCCGAGTTGAGTGATGAACCGACTGAGAGCTGCGAGGCAGCCTGTGACACGTTGCACGCCCTTCAGGTTCTGAATTGGCCCCATGTTAGTGATGGCTGAGATCTTCTCAGGATTAGCCTCAATGCCGCGTTCAGACACGACAAAGCCGAGGAGCATGCCCCTCGGAACCCAAAAACACATTTTTCGGGGTTTAGCTTCGCCCCGTGTTCTCTCAGTTTCGCGAATACTTCCGTAAGGTCAGGGATCAGATCGACCGTCTTCTTCGACTTGACCATGATGTCATCAACGTATGCTTCGATTATTCACCCTATGAGATCGTCGAAAACGCACCGCATGCATCTTTGGAATGTAGCGCCCGCGTTCTTGAGCCCGAATGGCATCGAGTTGTAACAATAAGTGCCAAAGGGAGTAATGAAAGACGTTGCGAGTTGGTCCTCTATGCACATCGCGATCTGGTGGTACCCGGAGCACGCATCGAGAAAACAGAGGGTTTCGCACCCTGCCGTTGAATCAACTACCTGATCTATGCGAGGCAAAGGAAACGAATCCTTGGGACCTGCCTTGCTAAGGCTCATGTAGTCAACACACATCCTCCATTTCTTATTCTTCTTCTTTACAAGTACAGGGTTAGCTAGCCACTCGGGGTGGAACACTTCTTGGATGAACCCTGCACTAAGAAGCTTCTTGATCTCCTCGCCTATGGCCTTGCACTTGTCGTTGTTGAAGCGGCGCAGGCGCTGCTTGATCGGTTTCGATCCCGGCTTGATATTCAGTTTGTGCTCGGCAATCTCTCTCGGGATCCCCTTCATGTCGGAGGGTTTTCATGCGAACACGTCGAGGTTCGCTTTGAGGAAGTCAACGAGCGCGCTTTCCTATTTAGGATCGAGCGCCATCTCGATACAGAGCGTGCGGCCATCATCGGTGACGGCCACATCCTTGACATCCTTGGCGGGCTCGAAAGAGCAGGCCGCTCGCTTGGATGACTCGGGGATGTCTTGGTCCTCAGAGGGAGGCTCGGCATGGAGCTTCTCAGACCGGATGAGTATCTCAGTGAATTGAAAGCACTCGGTATCGCACTCGTATGCGTACTGAAACGTAGTCCCCTCTGTGATGACCCCCTTCGGACCAGGGATCTTCAACTTAAGATACGTGTAGTTGGGCACGGCCATAAACTTCGGGTAGGCCGGCCTCCCGAGGATGGCGTGGTGCATCCCCGAGAACCCCACAACTTTGAAGGTGAGGGTTTCTGTGCAGAAGTTCCGCGATGTCCCGAACGTGACAAGCAGATCGATCTGCCCTATCGGGAGTGCATCCTTCCCGGGGATGACCCTGTGGAAAGGTGTTGGCGATGGGCGCAGTCGGGACCGCGAGATGCCCATGCTGTCGAGCGTTGACATGTACAGAATGTTGAGCCCGCTCCCTCCGTCCATCAGTACCTTGTGGACCCGCTTGGTCCCGATCAGTGGAGCCACCACGAGAGGGTAGCATCCTGGTTGCGGTACATGGTCGGGGTGGTCCGTTCGGTCGAAGGTGATCGGAGTCTCCGACTACTTAAGGTACGCCAGCGTCGCGGGCTCAGTGTTGTAGACCTCGCGCCGAATCAGCTTCTCCTTACGCCTCGACAGTCGTGCCGGTGCTCTGCCAAAGATCATGTGGACTGCACCATCTTCGTGAGGGAAAACAACCTCCTCGTCATCGTCGTCGTTTTCGAGGGGTGGCGCATCCTTCTTCGGGGGATACGCCGTCTTGGGCTTGAGCGTGCCGTTGACGTAGTTCTTCATTAGACGGCAATCATTTAGCGCGTGCTTAACCGGTGTCTCGTGATGGGTGCATGGCGCCTCCAAGAGCCTCTCAAAATGACCCCTCGGGAGCCCGCTCTGATTGTTCTTGGGGCGGGTAGCCTTGCGCTCGACTGCTGCAACAGTGTTGTCGTCACGGCCTCGCTTGTCGCCCTTCTTCTTCTTTTTGGGCCGCGAGGAGGGCCCCTCACCACCGTCCACGACTTGCTTCCCCTTACCCGAAGGGGGAATCATTGTTGCTGCGACCGCTTCTTCTCTATCGGCGTGGTTGGTCGCGATGTCGAGGAGCTCCCGAGTAGTCCTCGGGGTCCTTCGCCCTAGCTGATGGATGAAAGTGGTACAGGTGGTGCCATTCTGGAACGTCGAGATGGCATCGTTGTTGGTCGCAGTGGGGAGCTCGGTGCAACGCTTCGAGAAATGCCTGATGTAGTCGCGCAAGCTCTCCCCCGGCTGCTGCTTGCAGTTCCGCAGCTCCCACTGCTTGCCGGGTCGGGCGTACGTGCCTTGGAAATTGCCGATGAAGGTTTCACGTAGGTCCATCCAGCTGTTGATCCTGCCACGTGGTAGGTGCTCGAGCCAGGTCCGCGCAGAGTCGGCGAGGTGAAGCGGCAGGTTCTTGATGATGAACAGGTCGTCCATCGCTCCACCTGCCCGACATGCGAGCCTGTAGTCTTCCAACCACACGCTAGGGTTGGTCTCCCCGTCGTACTTGGGGACTGTTGTTGGAGCTCGGAACTGCGAGGGGAACTTTGTGTCTTGCACCTTCCGACCGAAAGCGCGAGGACCCTTCGGGTCGGGCGACCAACTGCGGTCGCGATCTTCGTCGCTGTCATAGCGTCTACCGCGCCTCTCGCTGTGTCGTCGACGTGAGCGGTGCCCATCGCGTTTGTCGTGGCCGTAGTCGTTGCTGCCGTAGCCATAGTTCTAGTCGTCGTCGTCAGCTCGGCGGCGAGCCTTGAGCGTGTCGCGAGCGTCGCGGTGGGGTCCCAGGCGTGACTTGACGGATGGTTCGCCTGCCTCTTTGTCATGCCCTCGGTGCCTCGACGGAGACGGGTCTTGGTGCCGTACGGATGGTGCACCTTGCGCCTCGCGCGCGTGTGATGCCGAACTCTCGGCCTGCTGTGCGGCCGCCATCTCGAGAAGGGTTTTGAGCTGCTGGCGAACCCTTTTCTCCTCGGGTGTGGCCGGCTCGGGGCAGCCACGCAAGAGCATAGCTGCTGCCGCGAGGTTCTGCGACACGCGCCTGAAGCGCGGCGTGCCATCATCGTCAACGGTGGCATCCTCGTTGATGCGCCGGTTCACATCGCGCGCCCGTACGCGAGCTTGCGGCACCGGCTGTTCCGCCTCCTGCTCGTGGTGTCGTTCGCGCCGCTGGCTTTGCTGGGGCTCCTCCTCCACACTGAGCGCTTGGTGGAGGTTCGCCAGCTCCTCGTCGAGCTGGCGCTTGGCCTCAGCGATCTCGTCGAGGCGCGCCCGACGTTGGGCGTCTCCATTGCGGTGACGAGGGTTCTCCTCGCTGTCTATCGAGCTGGTGGCGGTGTGGGCCTCGAGGACGTTGCACTCACGCGTGAAGTCTGGGAGAGGGACCGGCGGCCCCCGCCGTACGACCGCGGAGCCCGGGGCGACGTACGACGCCCTCAGCGTGTTCACGTAGGCCGTCACCGGGTCGTCCGGGAGGCCTGGCTGCCCACGAGGGTACAGGGCGCTGTACAGCTCCATGAATTCCCCCCAGGTCAGCGGCTCGGACCCGCTGGCCTGGAAGTCGAGGTCGGTGAGGTAGAAGGCAGCGAGCCTGAAGCGCTCCTGCGTCGGGTTAGGCCCTAGCATGGTCATGACCGATTCGTCCGTGAAGCCACAGACGAGAGCTGCACACGCTGCCGCCGCCGTCGTGGCTTTGGGACGCGCAGGTCGGGAGAAAGTCCTCCCGACGACGGACTCCGCCAGCCCGGTGTAGACGACGTCGAGGGAGCCGAAAAGCATGGTGGCGCCGGGAGTCAGCGAAACCCCGCGGCCCTCCATCCGGATCGCTAGTGTGGTTCGGCGAGACACACGATGTGCCCCTACCTGGCGCGCCAACTGTCGGGGTTCTCAACCGTCGGCAGTAGATTTGTATCGTATCGTGTGTCGGATCCGGATGGTTGACACGGGAGACACAAGGGTTTTATACTGGTTCGGGCCTCCGAGGAGTAATACCCTACGTCCAGTTCCGAGTACTCGTGTTCCTATGCCAGCGATGTCTGTAGTAGGGGTTACAAACTTGGTGATCGGTCAGCCCCTCAAACGGTTGCACTCCTCCCCCTTTTATAGATGCAAGGGCGAGGGGCAAAAGAGGGAAAACGAAAATAAGCTACAGTGCTACGGCTTGGTGGAGTCTTTTCCGTCATTGATGTCCGTCAGGCGGTGTTGAAGGGCGCTGAGCTGTGGTATCGCCGGAGATCGCCGCATGTGCCGCCGCTACTGTTCGTCCAGGGCACATGGCGTCTCCTCCGAGTAGTCCTCGTGGTGACTCATCCTTCTTGAGTGCGTCTTAGGCCCGCCACGTTAGGGCCTAAGTGTTGGTAGGTGCTGCCTGTAGATGGTAATCGAGTGCCTATTCTGACGGGGTGGCATGCAGCCGGCGTTGGATGGGATGGCATGTCGGGGGTCGTGGGAATGCACTGTGCATCATTACGGCTCTTGTCAGACCCGGCCGTCCTCCCGTCGCGCCAGCTGCGGTCTTTGCATGGCGTGAAAACCGGCGTTACGCGTGTCGTTGCGGAGAAGCCTGGGGGCTGGGGCGGCGCCACGTTCGTGTGGGTCCCCCAGATCCACACTCCGGCTTCCCCGTGTGGGCCCCGCCTTAGTCGGAGACGGAGGTTACTCGTGCGAACGGGTAGTCGGAGGCGAGGCGGAGCGTACTCGGAGACGAAGCGTTCTCGTGCGAGGCGGAGAGTACTCGTGCGAGGCGGAGAGTACTCGCACGAGGCAGAAGGCACTCGGAAGTGGGGAAGTCTTGTCAGTGAGGGTCTTGACGAAGATCTGCATCCCTCCCTATCCTGGATCTTAGCCTTGACATTGTCAATGGTGTCAGAGGACTCCATCCCGAGAGTGATTATCTTGTTGCTTAGGGGGTCCTAATCCAGGCCCTCGTCAAATTTATTGTTTTGAAAAACTCGTCAACACATGTAGGACTGAAAGTCTGAAATGCTTTCTCGACTCGAAAACTTTCTAATGCTCCTGAGCTGTTCACATTGGTTCATCTGCTCGAGACTAGAGTCAGGGGTGGTAGGGGATTTTGGTTAGCAACGATGTATTGATGATGGTTTTTATTTTCATTAAATGACTTGTCGCGTAAGCAAAATGCTGACATAGCAATGTATCTAATGAAAAAAGAGAAAAATTGTAGAAATAGTTTTCTCATGAAGAAATCAGATTTTCTCTTCACCCAATGCATCAAGAAACCATAAAATCGTCATTAGAAAGAAACCATCAGTTTTCTAGAGGCTTGTGCCACTGCACGCTCGCTATTAGAGAAAAAATGATAAAGTTAAAAGGAGAAAAAGAAAATAATTATTACTCGAAGACATATGTGGAAGATAATTTCAATAGAGAATTGGGCAAGTCCCTCCAGATTTTGCTGCTCGCCCTGAGCGCTGGGCCCTGGGATGCAGGTGGGCACATGCAACGCCAATAATAGAAGTAGCAATAATGTACAAGCAATTATATGTGCAAAAGCAGTAATGTGAAAGCAATTATATGTGCAATTTGTTGCGATTTTCATGTATATAAATAGAGGCCACCTTCGTGCTGCTCAACCTAGCTTCTTGTTCCTTATTATGATTTCTCGTTAGCCATGTGTGAACTGTACATGCATAGGAGTTACGAGAAGATGCAAAGACGCAACAGCATGATGCGTGTGTTATGACTTGAAAATAGGAGGTATCTGGAACTGCAACAACTCATTGGGCTGCACACGAGCCTAATCTGATCGCCACTTAAGAACAGCAAGGTCAATTCAATCTTGTGGAGGCAGACTGCTTTCTCAGGCTTCTCCATGGTAGTCCAGCGACATTACCACACCTTGAAAAAGTAGGCGTGCACAACAATATCACAATGCTAGGCACACTTCCTCTCCCATTCATTTTCAGTACTCTAAACCCTAAACCCTAAACCCTAAACCCAAACATATCACCATGGAGTAGTTTTTTTTTGCAAGGGTTGTAGATATATAGTACTTTTCATTGATATTTTTATGATTTATTTGCATAGGGTTTTAATATTAGGGTTATTTAATCATTTGCCATCCTTACTAATGTCACCTCTCCAAATGCAACATTTAGAAATGGAACTATAAATTCGCCACATTCATTGCAATTTGGTTACATTTTTGCCACTTTGGCTGACGTGGCATGCCAACTCCTTGCGCCAGCGTGTCAAAGGCTTGTGAAAAGACCATATTGCCCTTATCTTCTCAAGTTCTCTTCTTCAATCTCCATCGGCGCTTGCACTTCGTGGCCACTAAACTGGCCGGCCGGCTCGGCGAGCTCTGCCGATAGGGGAGGGAATCAAGCGGCTGGCCGAGCTCGCCCACGGGCCCGACAAGCAGCTGCGGGAACAGTGTCGGCCGCTTCCCAGCGAGCTCCGCCCACGGGGACCAGCGGCGGCAGCCCTGGCGCGCGGCCGGGAGGAGCGGCGGAGGCTCGGTGAGCTTCGCCTGGTGGAGCAGCGGCGGCGGCCCGGTGAGAGGCTGTGGGGCTTGTGCCGGCCGCATCCCGGCGAGCTCTGCGCAAGGGGAGCTGCAGTGGCGACGTGACGAGCTCCGCCCACGGGGAGCAGCTGCGGCAACCCTGGTGCGGTTCACCCGGGAGGAGCGGTGGCGGCTCGGCGAGCTTCGCTCAGGGGAGAGCAACGGCGGTGGCCTGGCGAGCGGATGCGGGGCCTGTGCCGGCCGCATCTCGGCGAGCTCCACTCAAGGGGAGCTACGTGGGGGCGCGGCGAGCTCCTCCCAGGGGGAGCTGTGGTGCCGGCCCTAGCGAGTTTCGCCCGGGAGAGCAGCGGCGGGGGCCCAACAAGCTCAGGCGCCCGGCGAGCTCGGTGGAGAGGAAAGGTCATAGAAGAGGAGAACGATGGGGAAAGGTTAAAGAGATAAGGTAGGGGTATTTTGGTCTTTCACATCTCCGATCCATGCTGGCACATGTGAGTTGGCGTGCCACGTCAGCCAAAATGGCAAAAATGTAACCAAAGTGCAACGAATGTGGCGAATTTGTAGTTTCATTTCTAAATGTTGCATTTGAAGAGGTGACATCGGTAAGGATGGCAAATGATTAAATAGTGTAGCGAACATGGCCTCATATGCCATTAGTTCGAGTTTGATTTTGGTGATTCATGACAACATGATCATTGGGACTAACCTTATTGTTTTAGCATGTCTTTGTAGACACTTCTAGGTCCCAAGGATGCAAGAAAACCATATGCCAAATTGAGAAGATAGTGTATTTTTCAAGGGTCAAAACCGAGCAAGAAAAGGAAAAGAAAAGACACCGTCGGATGAACCGACGGTCCCTCAAATACAAGCGTCGGTGCAATCGTCGGACGAGTTGGTACACAGGGTCAAACCCTAGGTACCGTCGGATGAACCGACGGTCCATTATTTAGTAGCGTCGGACGAGTTGCAGAGGAAGAGCAAGGAAGACAGTAGCACCGGATGATCCGACGGTCTGAGTGGGGACCCCGTCGGTCTATCCGACGCTCAGTTTGAATTCATACAGAGACGCGCCAAGACGAAGCCTTCAGCACCGGATGATCCGACGCCTTGGACAAGGAGAAGCGTCGGTCTATCCGACGGTCGATTGGAAGCTAACAAAGGCGATTTGAGCGCGGAGTCTTCAGCACCGGATGATCCGACGCACCGTCGGTGCATAGCGTCGGAGCAGTTGTGTCAGAGAACCTCAACGGCTAAGTGACGTGGGAGGGGCACCGGATGAACCGACGCCCTGGAAAATATAGCGTCGGATCATCCGACGGTACCTTTTCAGTGGACGTTAGCCAACGGCTAGTTTGATGCCTTGGGCTATTTATACCCCCTCCACTCACCCATTTGAGGAGGCTGGATTGTGTGGAAATGCAGAGTAGTTCAAGACACATTGAAGATCATATCCAATCCATCCAAGTGCTTAATTGCTCATCCATAGACTAGTGCATGCTTTGTGTATGTGCTTAGTGCTAGGCTTAGCTTAGAGCTGAGTGAGTGCAAGGTTGTGCCAACCTTGTGAGGTGATTCTTGAGTGAATCCAGTTGTACAAGGTTCGCCGGAAGCCTTGGGGCCTAAGTGGCTCACCGGCAATCGTCATCGACCCTCCGGCTTGGTGTGGAGTGGCGAGGACACTTTGTGCGGGGGACGTGGAGACCCCCTTCCTTGGTGGAGAAGCTCCCTAGTGGAGGCGGCATCAAGGTGACCAAGGGAGCTTGACAAGTGCCTAAGTGGCTAGCCTTTGTGGCAAGTCAAGTTGGTGCTCTTGGGAGAGACTTGGTGACCGGGAAGCAATACTCTTGTGTGAGTGCTTCAACAACGTGGACTAGGGGTGGCTTAGTGCCTACCGATACCACGGGATAAATCGCGTGTCAAGAGTTTGCTTCCTCTCATCCCCTTTACGTTTCCGCATTTACTCTATTGCAATCTTTGCTTGTCTCTACATTCCTAGAGTAGTATCATGCTAGGATTGGCTATAGGTTGCAAACCTTCTTTTGGGATGGGAGTTCCACACTAGAACAACCGTAGTTGCACATATAGATAGTTTGTTCTAGTTTACCTTTGCGCAAAATTAGTGAAGCCATAGGTTAAGGTTTTAAGTTGCCTAATTCACCCCCTCCCCCTCTTAGGCTAACGGGCATCCGATTCCCTACAAGTGGTATCAGAGCCGGGACTCACTTCCTTCACAAGGAAACACCAATTCGATTGGTAAATTGTGAAAACCGGCTCATTGGAACGGTTAGGCTTCACCGCCTAGTGAGTTGCTCTTTAGAGGAATGAAAGGGGTGGATACCTTAGGTTTGGCTCCACATTTCGATGGCACGGGCTATCCTCGGTGGAAGGTTCTCATGGAGGCCTATCTCCAAGCAAGGGACCTTGATGTTTGGAGAGTCACCGATGAGGGCATGAAAAATGGTACTAGAAAAGAAAAGCAATTTGATGTGATTGCTAAGAGTATCATTTTGTCCTCACTAGATGTAGGCGTTTTCAATAGAGTTTTTACTTGTGAAAATGCTCATGAGCTATGGAAAACCATCAAGGAGCAAAATGAGGGTTCAAAAGAAGTTGCTAATGAACGCTACGGTTGTCTCCTTGAGGAATTCAATAGCTTTAAGCAACTTGCTAATGAAAATGCCGATTCTATGTACTCACGCCTAAATGTGCTTGTCAATAGAATTAATGCTCTAGGTGTGAAGAACATCACGGACTTGAACATCAACCGTAAGATCCTTCAAAGTCTCCGGAAGCCCGACTATGACTTGGTGAAGGCTATCATCTATGAGAGAAAGCTCGAAGAATTGAAGCCATCTCAAATCTTGAGCAAGATCATGGCACATGAGCTTCAAATCATGCCCGAGTCCAAGAAGGCGTCCCAAGAAAAGCCTCAAGAACCATCTTCTCCAAGCACAAGCCATGCCCTCTCAAGCCAACAAGAGAAGGTGTTGAGTAGGATAACTACTCATGGAAGCTCAAGTGAAGATGATGGTGATGATGGTGACGATGAAGATTCCTCAAGTGATGAAGAGGTTGAATCCATGGTGGCCAAGTACGTGGAGAAGATCTTCAAGTATGTGAAGAAAGTCAACATGTACGGCTACAACGTCCACTTGAGAGAAGGGCGTTATCATCAACACATCAAGTTCACCAAGATCGAGCACAAGCCCAAGAAGAAGGTGGTCAAGGAGAGGAGGCCAAAGCAAGAAGCAACTATCGCCGTCCGTGAGTGGACAAGTGGTGGAGAATCAAGTTCTTCTAGCTCAAGTGATGAATCAAGAAAGAACTTCACCACCCGCTTCATGCATGGCTCTTCATCATCACCACACATGTGCCTTATGGCCCGAGGTATGGAGAGCAATGTAAGTGATGATGAATCCGACACCACCTCTCTTGATGATCTTGTTGAGCTAGTAAATGAGCAAAAAGGGATGCTAGAAAAACAAGCTAATGAAATTAAAGAACTCAATGCTCTCAATGATCTTAGTGACACCCTTGCTACAAATTATGAACATTTGTTGTGCAAATTCAAATTGCTTAGCAAGGAGTGTGATGAGCTAAAATCTAAGCTTGAGAGCAATGAGACTAAAACTAGTGATTCCCTTGTGCTTAATGAACCATCTATCCCATGTGCAATTCCTATCTCTAAGGTAGATGCTTCAACTTCTTGCATTGATTTAATTGATGAATCTTGCTCACCATCTTGCCATGAGAATGTTGTTGTAGAAACATGTGATTATCTCATAGGCAAGGAAAATGATGAGCTCAAGCAAGAAGTAAAATGGCTCCGAGAGAGGTTGGCAAACTTGATGGGCAAGGGCAAGAATGATGAAGAACAAGTGGACATCTCTCAAGACATGAAGAGCAACGTCCAACCTTCTCAAGATAACCGTGATCCCATGGTGAAGAAGCTTGAGAAGGGTGAAACCGTGACTTGCTACAAGTGTCATGGAGAAGGGCACAAGTTCTACAAATGCCCTCAATTTGTCAAGAAGATGGACAAGGGCGAGAAGAAGAAGATGAAGCCTATCATCAAGAGCTCCCTCATCTACACCAAGCCCAACCGCAAGAACAAGACCAAGAGCAACACCTACGTCATCAAGAAGAAGGCTAATGGCAAGGTGGTTGCACACAAGGTTGGGAAGATGAAGGAAGAGCGGGGTAGGAACCAACCCATTTGGGTGCCCAAGGAACTCATCACCAACATGAAGGGGCCTCAAATGGTTTGGGTTCCAAAGGCCACTTGAAGGCCTTGAGAGCGGGGTCTTGGGAGGCTTGGCACAATCAAGATGAGAAGATTCAAGTCTATAAGCCAAGCTTGCAATTTGGACATGTGTTGCCCAAGTTCCCCGGTTGAGGTAATGGAAACTAATATCCATCTCTTGTATCATTGTAGCTCCATTGCCTTGTTTAGGTTGCATTAGTTGCAATGTTTACATATGGTAGATTGCTTGTGTCATGTGCTAACCCATGAGCAATCTACATGGTTTGATTAGTGTGTAGGAAAGCTACACTTGTTCTTTCATGGTGCATGTTTTCATATATATCTCTTTGCATCATGAGCAAGCTATAGGGTTAGCTTCCCTTTTGTTGTCATAAACAATGTGCATACATTTGGTTGGTGATTCAAACACTAAATGCACACATTTAGGGGGAGCTCATCCCATGGTTTGGTTATGGGACTAACTTTGTTTCAAGCTTATCTTATGTAGTCCCTTAGCGACGCGTTCCGGTGCGGTGTTTCATTCTAAGAGAATGCTATTTCACTCTCAATGTGATCTAACATCTCTAATAGAGTGAATATAGCAATATGAGCTTTATGCTATTGAGTCATGTCCTTGCGAGCTTATGTCTCTATATAAGTTCAAAGGCAATGTACTCATACATTCCTAATCCTTGTGGTACCCCAAGTGTCTTCCATGCAAGCTTCTTTCAAGTGGTGTCACCTAGTGATATCATTTCCAAGTGGCTCATCTCAATGTGGTGCCAACAAGGTAGAGAGGATCATCCCCTGGAGGTATGCAATGATCAAAAGACTACAAGTGATATCTACAAGTGGTAATGTAACAAGAACCCATTTGTCTTATCTCTTGTCCTTTAAGCTACCTCTTTGCATGATATGCTCTAAGCTTCCTTGTTTTACAAGTTTGTAGTTGTGCACTTGTCTCTCACTACCCTTGTCTTGCAAGTGGTATTCTTTTTATGCACACACTTAGGGGGAGCTTAGTTTGTATTATGCTAGTCTCATGAGCATGTGATCCACCTTAGTTATTCTCACATGTGGTATCTTCATCGATATCATACATATGGATCATGGTTCATGCGGCTTTCTCCCTTGCATTTAACATCTCTCCTTTGAGCTATGGTTGCTAGATCTTGCTAGTTTCCTTGGACCTGTTTGCTTTGGACTTTTTGGAGATTTTATTCCAAAGGGGGAGAATGTGAGACCAAAGCAAGCGTGTGGCTTAAGCTTACAAGTGGGTTCAAGGATGCTTACAAGTGGTTTCAAGGATATGAGACCAAAGGGAGAGAATGTGAACATGAAGATCAAAAAGGGGGAAGTTTGATCTAGGGGGAGTTTGGATGATGGTAAGCATCCAAGCAAGTGTAAGTGGTTCTAATTCTGTCAATTCTTGCAAATTTATGCTTGCTTTGGTTGTGTTGTCATAAATCACCAAAAAGGGGGAGATTGTAGCGAACATGGCCTCATATGCCATTAGTTCGAGTTTGATTTTGGTGATTCATGACAACATGATCATTGGGACTAACCTTATTGTTTTAGCATGTCTTTGTAGACACTTCTAGGTCCCAAGGATGCAAGAAAACCATATGCCAAATTGAGAAGATAGTGTATTTTTCAAGGGTCAAAACCGAGCAAGAAAAGGAAAAGAAAAGACACCGTCGGATGAACCGACGGTCCCTCAAATACAAGCGTCGGTGCAATCGTCGGACGAGTTGGTACACAGGGTCAAACCCTAGGTACCGTCGGATGAACCGACGGTCCATTATTTAGTAGCGTCGGACGAGTTGCAGAGGAAGAGCAAGGAAGACAGTAGCACCGGATGATCCGACGGTCTGAGTGGGGACCCCGTCGGTCTATCCGACGCTCAGTTTGAATTCATACAGAGACGCGCCAAGACGAAGCCTTCAGCACCGGATGATCCGACGCCTTGGACAAGGAGAAGCGTCGGTCTATCCGACGGTCGATTGGAAGCTAACAGAGGCGATTTGAGCGCGGAGTCTTCAGCACCGGATGATCCGACGCACCGTCGGTGCATAGCGTCGGAGCAGTTGTGTCAGAGAACCTCAACGGCTAAGTGACGTGGGAGGGGCACCGGATGAACCGACGCCCTGGAAAATATAGCGTCGGATCATCCGACGGTACCTTTTCAGTGGACGTTAGCCAACGGCTAGTTTGATGCCTTGGGCTATTTATACCCCCTCCACTCACCCATTTGAGGAGGCTGGATTGTGTGGAAATGCAGAGTAGTTCAAGACACATTGAAGATCATATCCAATCCATCCAAGTGCTTAATTGCTCATCCATAGACTAGTGCATGCTTTGTGTATGTGCTTAGTGCTAGGCTTAGCTTAGAGCTGAGTGAGTGCAAGGTTGTGCCAACCTTGTGAGGTGATTCTTGAGTGAATCCAGTTGTACAAGGTTCGCCGGAAGCCTTGGGGCCTAAGTGGCTCACCGGCAATCGTCATCGACCCTCCGGCTTGGTGTGGAGTGGCGAGGACACTTTGTGCGGGGGACGTGGAGACCCCCTTCCTTGGTGGAGAAGCTCCCTAGTGGAGGCGGCATCAAGGTGACCAAGGGAGCTTGACAAGTGCCTAAGTGGCTAGCCTTTGTGGCAAGTCAAGTTGGTGCTCTTGGGAGAGACTTGGTGACCGGGAAGCAATACTCTTGTGTGAGTGCTTCAACAACGTGGACTAGGGGTGGCTTAGTGCCTACCGATACCACGGGATAAATCGCGTGTCAAGAGTTTGCTTCCTCTCATCCCCTTTACGTTTCCGCATTTACTCTATTGCAATCTTTGCTTGTCTCTACATTCCTAGAGTAGTATCATGCTAGGATTGGCTATAGGTTGCAAACCTTCTTTTGGGATGGGAGTTCCACACTAGAACAACCGTAGTTGCACATATAGATAGTTTGTTCTAGTTTACCTTTGCGCAAAATTAGTGAAGCCATAGGTTAAGGTTTTAAGTTGCCTAATTCACCCCCTCCCCCTCTTAGGCTAACGGGCATCCGATTCCCTACAAATAGCCCTTAATATTAAACCGATTTTTGCTCTCTCTCTCTCTCTCTTCTGAGTTAAGCGTGGGCGCACTCTGCAAACATTCAGAGCTGTTTGCCTTCGACTAATAACATGTAGTAGTGAATAGTGTTAGTTTTTGTTCATTCTCATATCTATGTGACACTACACATCATGATCAAAATCTAAACCTTTTCTTCCGGTAAAAAGTAAAATATGGGACCATCACTCTGAACATTACTAATGCAATGGTATATAACAAGGCGTCCAGGATGATCGTGACTATCAAGGGTTACCTGCAGGTGAATCAGAGCACCTATGGGTTGGTTTTGTGTGTTGGTAGTACAAGAAGTTTTCAACTATATTGTCAGTACAGGGTCACCATGTCCTCGTGTTGGCGAATTGATTGTTCCTAGCTAGGAGCATTAGATTGATGGCCGGGATCTTCGTCTCTCTTGGATCATCAGTGACGACAATACAATGCATGTGGGGGACGGACAAAGGTGAACACGCTCATTTTCGGCAATACGGTGTCAGGTGCTCGATGCATGACTCCAACATCAGGCCATAGCCACTTGTTAGTGTTTCGCATGCATGGCGCAACACAAACCACCACCACGAGTTAATGCAAGCTTGCCAATGATTTTCTGAACTATATCATGTCATAGTTGAATAATTTTTACGCTCCTTTACTCTTTACTAGTCATCAGATTCATGTTGATATATGCATTAACTCAATACTATATATAGTCTTATTATTCTTTCTCTTTAGGCTTTTGGCATTGTTAGTCTCTAGTTAGCTGTGTAGAAGCATGAGTTGGTGGCGTCAGCATGTGTTGGGAATTGGAGGCATCTGGAACTTCATCCTCTACACCATTGGAAGAAGCTGTAGGTTCATCATCAGTCTAAGGAACTCGGCTACTTTGCCGCACTGGAAAGACAGTAGAACAAGCAGAAGTTTCTTTCAACCTGGTGGAAGCTCGGCCAATCCCCTCCACCCACTTCTGGTGCCACATGATGACACGAACATGCAGGAGTGCCCTTAAGCTGGTTGATCCGAGGAGTGCCTGGAGGAAGGAGCAGACCACAGAAGCACGCGTCCCACTCCCACATGCGCGACACACCGCAAGCATCCCCGAATCTTAACCGATCAAAGAGGACCTGGCTGACATAGTGACACTCTGGTTGCAAACGTTGTCACATGTTCATGACGACATATCAGTGCCCTTCTGTGTGTTTATTTGGATTTTCCAAACAATATAATTTTCTTGCACGCATCGTGCACTTTTAATATTTCTTGCTTGTTTTCTGGTTACGAGAAATTTGAACTTGTGCTCCTACTTATTTCTTTGTTTTTTCTAATAGAATACCAATATAGACGCTCTGAATCTTTATCATCCGATGGTGATATGCTTGGGTTACAAATTATTCTACAGAATTTTTCATCCCTATAATTGTTTCCCTTTGCATGTCAAAAAATATGGTGTGTGTTACACAGTGGTTCACAAAAGTTGTTTTTCCTTTCTGTTGCTTCCCCACATTTCATAAATTCACTATCAACTTGTGTAATGTTGTTAAACTTTGTAGATGTTTCACAAAGCTTGGTAAATGGACCACCATGAGATCTGTACAAATGATATTTATTTCTGCGACATCTAACTAGGAGCGGCAAACTGCCAACAAATTTAGCCTGAAAATTTTAAGGATCATGCTCAAATTAAAAGGGTCAGGCTAAACTTTTTGTATGTTTTTGAGTTAAAATGATAGTGCTGACTCGGATTGTGAAGTGGGGCATAACAGGCACGATCACGGTCCATTACTGCATCTACTCTCACCTGGTGGTTTGCTATTGCACTGTATATATAGAACATCATCTCCGTTGTCGATCACAACAGTTACTGCAATATCTGTGTAGTTAGCTAACTTGTGTTGCATGCAATTGTGATGAACAAAATACATTTTGTACATATATATCTGCGCGTGTCCTGGTAGTTACTCACTTGATCCCCTGCAGACGCCCCATTCAGGTATTATTTACCATCATTATATTATTTCAGGTCCTTTGTCCTTCCCATCATCTATATTTACGAGCCAAAGTGTCAAACTGTCAAACAACACCTACCAAAATTCAGTCAGAGCAAAGTGCATTACAACATAACCAATATTTTTTTATAACCTCTGATCCCCCTATTCAAAGCTTGAAAGGAGCATGACCCTTGTTATATATATAGGGGACACGTTGGTCTTCTTTCGCGATATCCTCGTGTAATTTTTAGGAAATGGAAAGGTTGAGGTCAGTGAATTGGTGACCATCAAACCAGCTAGAGGTGGACCAAAAGTAGTATGAGAAAACTACTAGTTGGAGTGGGAAGGCACGCAATAATACGCCTTGGGCCCTGCAGTGATGCGTTGGATAAAAGGTGTCATGATATTCAAGGTGTAGCTCTAAGGTATTTGGATGGAGAGGTAAATAGGATAAATGAGACAAATTTACCTCAGATTTACCCCAATAGTATCAAACATGTGGGGTAAATGTGGTGGAGCAAATATTTTGCCCTCCTAATTCTATTTACCTCAAAAAGTAGTAAATTGGAGCAAATTATGGTGAGCCCCAGCCCTCTCTCCCATCCACATCCCTCCCTCCCTACGGTCCGCGTCGCCGCCCCCGCGACATCTCCTGTTCGCGCCGCCGGCGCCTCCCACCCGCGCCTACGCCGGCTCCCACCCGCGTCTCTGGCAGCTCCCACCCACGCCGCCGCTGGATCCTACCCGAGCTACCCGTCTCCAGCTGCTGCGGCAGTGAGGATCCCCGCGGCACCGCTCCCCTCCGCGACAGCTCCGACTCGGAGGCCTTGCTCTCCCTCGCGTCCTGTTTCTCGCTCTCCTCCTCGTCGTCCTCCTCCGGCCACAACCATGACGACGTGCCCAGCCTCTCCCTCGACTCCGCCGCCGCCAACGTCAACCCCAACCCTCCCCGCATCCGGCTGGTCCGCCGCTCCTATGCGCCGCCCTCTCCCAGATCCGCCACCGTCTCCCAAGAAAATGGAGGGTGAGGGCACCGGCGACGACGGGTTGGAGCTTCTGTTTTCTCCGGCGGGTGGCGCGTCCTCCCGCGGCTTCCACATCTTCTTCCCAGCGGATTTGACCGGCAGCGTGCATACATGCGTGGAGGCAGGAGTTCTTCAAGGGCGCGGTGCCGCAGATCCCGCTGTCCGTGTTCAACTCCGTGGCGGCGGTGTGCAAGCTTACGCAAGACATGTTCCCGGAGAAGGCGGCGGCGACGACGTCAGTGTCGGTGACGATGGGCGCCATGAACCTGGTGGGTTGCTGGTTCGGCACCATGTCGTGCTGCCACGGCGCAGTACAGGTTCAGCGGGGCGCAGCGGCGGATGTGTGGCGGCGCTGGGCGCACTGAAGCTGGCGTTGGGACTTGTGCTAGGAGGGTCCATGCTGTGCGTGCTGTGGCGTTCCCCGTCGCCCGCGTCGAGCTGGCCGTCGTGGTCAGGGACATGTGCTCCAAGGCGCGCCACCGTGTCGCTCGTTCGGCTCCAGCAGCAGGCAGCGAGCAGCAGCGATCAGCAGGCAATGAGCAGCAACGCGCAGTTTGGTGCCAACAGCAGCACTCTTTATTAGTCAAATGGTCATTAAATACCTAGTTTACTAATATTTGCTCTTCCGTCCAAACACCTCAAGAGGTCAATTTTGCTGAGAGCAAATGAGGGAGCAAAACATTTACTTTGTGGTAAATATTTACCTCAACAATCCGAACAAACCCCTGGTATAGCAAGTTCGGTCCGTTGATTATGTGGGCAGAACAACATCAAGCAAGCAGGAGTTGATGGGGTGGTAGCTGAGCACGATCCTTTGACCCTGGTATAAATGTTGTGCCAACAAGTCTCATCCAGGGCCTTGCTCCTCGTTAATTACCTCGTAGATTCACATGTCATCTGGTAATCTGCTGGCTGACTTTGAAGCTGTCGCTCAAAAAAAACTTTGATCCAAAAGAATGTCCGGTCCATTCTTAAATTAGAACACGAGTGTAAGATGCATGGAGTACAGTGAAGGAGATCTTTTACGGTACACAATACCACTCAGAGGTAGTACAGTGGTATTATTATTATTATTTATTTATTGTTATAGCTAAAATGGTAATTTGCTCAATGTATATTATTTGGAAAAAAATTTCTCCTCCCTCCATTCACCCCATCACTCGTGACGCACATTTCATTTCATATATTACAACAATATCACTTTGCATTTTCGATAATACCCGTATACTACTCATACCACCTATGAATACCACCCATACCACACAAAAAAACCGATGGTACAAAATTAATCTCAATCGTCGAATCCTTACACATATATCATTTTCTATTACATACAAGTTCTTTTCAACCGGTGGTACAGGGTGGTATTGTGTATCGTAAAAAACCTCTAGTGAAGATGGGATAGAGGTAGATGGAGCATACATGGCGAGTTGCTGATGAATTAGCTGATTAAGGGGGCAGCTTGTCATGCAAATAGCTGGGAGTATATGAAGCTGATGCTACCACACTTAAAAACGTCACATACTCACATGTATGCCGATGCACCCAGTAACATTGCATATATTTAGGAGGTTTGGTTTGACGATCATGAAATTTTAAAATCAGGAATGTTTGTCCGCCCAATTATCGAAACAGTTCATATTTAACCATCGATTGTTTTTGATTGGTAATTTTGCATAATTGTATATATGTGAGCGCTGAATTAAGTAATGTAGTACTACGACACATGCCCGATGGTGAAGCCACCAACCTCATTTTGTTGGAGACATGCATGGACCTTCCTATCGTTAAGTAATTATATCATCCACATTTATAACACACACGAAATGAATTTGTGGCCTTCTCCGACTACTACAAAATAGGACCCTTCCCCTGACTTCCTCTTATCACTACCGGAAACGGAGCCTCTGCCGAGAGCTCCTGGATTTGCCGAGAGCGCTCTCGGCAGAGGTCCGCTTTGCCGAGAGCAACGGGTCCCGCTCTCGGCAGAGGAAACGCCCACGGCGCAGCGATCCCTTTGCCGAGAGCTTGAGCCCCTGGCTCTCGGCAGAGAGAATGCCCACGGCGCAGGGTCTCTTTGCCGAGAGCCAGAGGGCCCAGGCTCTCGGCAAAGCGCGCAGCAGACGGCGCATGGGCGACGCCATCACGGCTGTGTCCTGGCCGTTAGCCCCTGCCTCTCTTTGCCGAGAGCCAGAGGGCCCCAGCTCTCGGCAAAGAACTGACGCACGGCACCTCCCGCCTTTGCCTAGAGCCTTCCCTCTTTGCCGAGAGCATTCTAGCCACTCACGGCAAAATGTTGAAGAAAACTTCAAATTTTCGGCTTCAAACTTTTTCCTTGCTTAACATACACTCATACAGAGTACATGTTCAAAATTGGCGTCATTTCGACTATGTTTGCTATATTTAACAATGTTATTTCGTTCTTCGTAATTTTTTCGTATACGTCTGATATGAACTGAAAGTGCATGAAATCATAGAGTAAAGTTGTTGGAAAAACGATATTCATGTTCATGAGATATCTCTAACACTCTGTACATGAAATGAACCTAAGTTTCCGTCATTAGGTTCTCTGATCGTGATGAAGATCGTGAGGTAGAAAGGTTGTAAAATTGTATAAAATTAAAATAAAGTTTGAAAATCACGAATTTTGTCAAGCGCTCATGATATCATATGTTGAGTTTGTGGTAAAAATTTGAGAATGTTTTGAACACTTCAACACATACGCTGTTTAGAAACCGGAACATCTCACGAGAAGTTTCAAAGATTTTGAACTAATGTCACTAGATTTGGTCTCTTAGAGAAATTTAATATTGAGTTTGACTACAACAACTTTTTTATAAGTAATACACAACATATCTAGTGTCATGTTAAGTTTTGAAAAAAGTTTGAATTTGTTTGCTATTTTTAAATAAAATTTGGTGTAAACAACCTGTGCCGAGAGGAAGGCTCTCGGTAAAGAGGGAGCTTTGCCGAGAGGACTCCCACGTGGCTCTCGGCACAGATTGAAGCGGGCCCCGCACGAGCAGCCGCTGCTGGGGCCGCATCGTCAGACGCCCACCCTTTACCGAGAGCCGGGCGACGTGGCTCTCGGCAAAGCTGGAGGCCGGGCCCGCTGCCAGACGCGGCAGTTTGAATAACGCACGCGCGTGGGCCCACCTCAAATCTTCACCGAGAGCCTAGATCCAGCGCTCTCGGCAAAGGATGAGGCGGGGCCTGCGAGCAAGCGCTTTGCCTGCCACGTCGTCAGATGCGATCCCTTTGCCGAGAGCCCAGCCACGTGGCTCTCGGCAAAGCTGGTGGCCGGGCCCGCTGCAGAAGGCTCGTGGGCTTACTTTAACATCTCCGCTGAGAGCCCAGATCTAGAGCTCTCGGCGGCGCCTTTGCCGAGAGCTCTACATCTTGGCTCTCGGCGAATCTTTAATTTTGGGCCCACATGCAGTACCCCAGATACACACACTCACACACCACACACACTCACACACCGCCCGCGCCGCCACACCTCCAGCCGCGCCGTGCCTGCCCGCCGCGCCGCGCCTGCCCGCCGCGCCGCAGCCCCTGCCCCCCATGCCGCCCCCCCCCCCCCCCCCACCGCCCACGCCGCCGCCCCTACCCGCCCCGGCCCCCCACACCCCCACCGCCGCCCCTACCCCCCACCGCAGCCAAGGTAATTTTGGTTAGTAATTTTAGTTAGAAAATTTAGGTAGTAATTTTGGTTAGTAATTTTAGTTAGAAAATTTAGGTAGTAATTTTAGTTAGAAATTTTAGATAGCAATGTATGTAGTGATATAGCAATGTATGTATGAATTTTAGGTAGTAATTTTGTTTAGTAATTTTAGGTAGCAATGTATGTAGTGATATAGCAATGTAGGCAATTTGAAATACTAACTTGTAGCTTCACCTACTATATTTAGAATAAGGGAGAAAGTATGGATTGGACGAGCGGGAAATTAACAAAGTTATGTTTTGGTTAAAACTTTTTGATGCATGTCTTGGATCGGATGTTTGGATGAGTTACATGGATTTGAAATTACGTTTTACTTATAAGTCTCTAACAATTTTATAGGGAGAGGTGCCTCTGCCGCACTTATCACCGGGGAGGGAATTTTAGAGGAGGAAGAGGAGTAGGTCGCGCCAACTCCTAGGTGAGGCTCGTGGCTTGGGCCACGACATTTGATTTGTCCGGCCATCGAGCCGTTGGAAGAAAACTCGTGTGTAGCCCGGCCTTCGTGTTGTGGTTTTTGTTTTGCAGGTTTTGGAAACCTCACCGTACAGGGGAGGTGCTGCCGAAATTTTTATTTGACACTATTATGTTCATTTATTTCAGGTTCCCGTAGCTGCAGCCGCCCTCGCCCGCCACCGCTAAAGGAGGAGTAGGAGGTCGCGCCGCCCGCCCCTGTCTCGGAGTCTTGGTCTTGCCGCCCGCCCCTGTCTCGGAGTCCTGGTCGTGCCGCCCGCCCCTGTCTCGGAGTACTAGGTGAGCACGTGAAAAATGCTCTTGTTTTCATTTGATGTCGTAGATCACGAAACCTAGTTAGGCGTCTCCCGTTCGAAAGAGATACAGTTCGAAATATGCAGAACTTTGCATATTTATGACTGTATCTTCGAATTGTCCACGTTTTTTGGACAGCCCGTGGATGCGTAGATGGGTTTAGTTTCTATGGTCTACTCCGATCCGAGACAGAGTTTCGGCAGCACCTCCCCGTTGTTCTCCGGATACACAATCTCCCTAACGGGACGTGTATTTGGAGAACAGCGGGGAGGTGCTGCCGAAATTCTGTCTCGGGTCGGAGTAGACCATAGGAATTGACCCCATCTACGCATCGACGGGTGGGATTAGGACCTATCTTTACCTATTAGAATGTGTAGACATCGTGTAGAGGATGCAATTTATTTTATATAACTCGCTGATATGATAGAGAATGGATGACCGTGAGTGGATGTACAAAGGATGGGCACCAAATGGTCGTGTGACACAGGAATGGGTTGACAACACTCAAGCTTTCATGGATAAAGCATTTAGAAAGGTTAAAGGGTCTAAAAATAGTAAAACCATTTGGTGTCCCTGCGCCAAGTGCGGAAACTCGCGTCAAAGGAACAAACAGGACATGGCAGCTCATCTGCACAACAATGGTTTTATGAAAGACTATTCCAAGTGGACCTTCCATAGTGAAACCTGTCGTATGCGATCCGAGGCCGTGAGACAACGGATCAGAGAACTTGATGGTGATGCTGGAGTAGCAGACATGATAGATGACTTTCATGAATCACATTTGCAAGGAGAACGTCTAGAGGAGGAGCCAGAGCCAAGTGCGAAGGCGTATTATGACATGTTGGCTGCCGCACAAAAACCCCTTCACAAGCACACCGAACTATCTCAACTAGATGCCATCAGCCGCCTGATGGCCGTAAAGTCCCATCACAACCTGAGTCGAGATTGCTTCGATACTTTGATGACCGTTTTTGGCGACATGCTTCCCAAAGGTCACATTTTGCCGAAGAACATGTATGAAGCACGAAAAGTCCTTCGTGCACTTAAGATGCCATACGAGCAGATACATGCATGTCCGAATGGATGTGTCTTATTCAGGAAAGAACATGAGGAAGCAACACACTGTCCGAAATGTAAAGCGTCTCAGTACGTGGAGGTAGACTCTGGTGAGGGTCGTCCAAAGACGCAGCTCACGATCCCAGTGAGTGTCCTGCGGTACCTCCCGCCCATACAGTGGATCCAACGGATTTACATGACCGAGGAATCTGCGAAGCAAATGACTTGGCACAAAACGGGTGTCCGATACAATGATAACCTTACACATCCATCAGATGCTGAAGCATGGACCAAATTTGATGAGATCCATTGTGACAAAGCTGGTGAGGCTCGCAACGTACGTGTCGCGCTGGCGACAGATGGGTTCAATCCTTTTGGAATGATGGCTGCCCCGTACACTTGTTGGCCCGTGTTTATTATCCCCCTCAATCTACCTCCCGGCATCGTCTTTCAACAACAGTACATATTTGTGTCGTTGATAATTCCTGGATACCCGAGAGACCATATGAGTGTGTTCATAGAGCTTCTGATTGATGATTTGCTCAAGGCTTGGAATGAAGGGGTGTGGACATACGACCGAGCTACGAAGACAAACTTCAGAATGCATGTGTGGTACATGTACTCCTTGCATGACATGCCGGCTTATGGGTTATTTTGCGGCTGGTGTGTCCACGGGAAGTTCCCTTGTCCAATATGTAAGGCAGCTCTGATGTTCATTTGGTTGAAGAGGGGTGACAAGTATTCTTCCTTCGACAAACATCGACAATTTCTCCCTCTTGACCATCAATTCAGACGAGACATAAAGAACTTTACGAAAGGTGTTGTAGTTCAAGATCCACCCCCGCACATGATGACAGGTGCCGAGGTTCAAACTCAGATAGACTCTCTCATGCTCAAAGAAGGAGAACATCATTTTGAGGGATATGGTGTGGAACATGCCTGGACTCAGAAGTCAGGCTTGTGGAGGCTACCCTACATGAAAGATCTTCTTCTTCCACATAACATTGATGTGATGCACACAGAAAAGAATGTTGCTGAGGCACTATGGGGTACAATTATGGACATACCAGAGAAGAGTAAGGACAATGTTAAGGCTAGAGTCGATCTAGAAATGTTATGCGATAGGCCAAAGCAAGTCATCCCGAAGCTTGTACCGGGTAAGACATGGAAAAGACCTAAGGCTGATTTCGTCCTTAAAAGGGAACAAAGGAAGGAAGTATTACAATGGATCCAAGATTTAATGTTCCCTGATGGATATGCTGCGAATTTGAGGAGGGGAGTCAATTTAACTACTCTGCGATTAAAGGGTTTGAAAAGTCATGACTACCACATATGGATCGAGCGACTTCTTCCGGTGATGGTTCGAGGCTATGTTCCTGAGCATGTGTGGAAAGTGTTGGCAGAGGTGAGCTATTTCTTCCGTCAGCTTTGCGCTAAGGAGTTATCTCGTGCTGTGATTGACAAACTTGAAAAAAGTGCACCTGTGTTGCTCTGTAACCTAGAGAAGATCTTTCCACCTGGCTTCTTCAACCCGATGGAACATATGATTTTGCACCTCCCGCGCGAGGCACGATTGGGGGGGCCCGTGCAGAACCGTTGGTGCTATCCAATTGAGAGGGTTTGCAAGGTTCTTCGAAGCTCTTGTAAAAATAAAAATAAAATTGAAGCTTGCATTGCGGAGTCACACATTCTGCAGGAGGTGTCAAACTTCACAACTAAATACTATGCTGAGCACCTTCCCATCGTGCATAATCGACCTCCTCGGTACAATGCTGGTGAAAATAAATCGAACCTCAGCCTTTTCCGAGGACAACTCGGAAGTGCCAATGTTCGGACGCGCAAGACCTTATCTCTTGAAGAGTGGCGTACTATCACGATATATGTTTTGCGCAACCTTGACGAAGTACGACCATACATAAAGTAAGTTGTCAATAAAACTCATCATTTCCTTTCTCGTATGTTGCCTCATCTGCATCCAACCTCATTTGATTTGGTGCAGTGAATTTATTGAGCAATTTTGGCATCATTCGGAACCACCTCTTGACCACGAGGAGGAAACTCTTCTTCGCCAGGGTGCGGGACCCATGCATCCCGATTTCATTGCCTGGTTCAGACATAAGGTAATTTAGCTCGTGCTCAGTACGTTAAAACTAATTACGCTCGTACTCAGTATCACATTAACCACTATCCTCCCTTAACTTGCAGGGCCAAACCGATCCGTTGATGAATCCTGAGGTGAGGCAGGTTTCCAGAGGTTTCGCCTTTAGGGTCAACTCATATCATGTTTATGACGTGAATGGGTACCGCTTTCACACGACAGAATACGAGGAGCGAAGGCCCAATCGAAGAACCACAAATAATGGAGTTTGTACGCATAGCCGATCCGATGGGGTAGATTACTATGGAAGACTTGAAGAAATATACGAACTCGAGTATCATGGTTGCAAACCTCTTAAACCTGTCATATTCAAGTGTCATTGGTTTGATCCAAGCGCTAGTGGCATGAGACAGAATAAGAATCTTGGGCTCGTCGAAATTAAATAGTCATCTGTGTACTCAGGGCACGATGTCTATATTGTGGCCCAACAGACCACACAAGTATATTACCTCTCATACCCTTGTAAAACTGACAAGCGTCTCCAGGGTTGGGATGTTGTGTACAAGGTATTGCCACACGGTAAACTACCCGCCCCAAACAAAGGAGATTACCACCTACTAGACCCAAACACATATGACGGAGAGTTCTTTCAAGAAGATGGGCTAGAAGGGATGTTTGAGATAGACTTAACCCAAGTGCTCGAAATGGAAGTAGACAATGGAACGGTTGTCGACGACGATGCTACCAAAGAGGTTCAAAATGATGATGACTTAAGATTGCTCGAGCGATTACGTTTAGGCAGTGGCAATGATGATGATGACACCGTTCCACCTTTGGAGCACGGTGTTGAGTCTATTGACATGCGAGATAGTGATGATGAGTATGATCCGGAAAATCCAGATCATGATGAATATTTCTAAAACATGTAAGTACTAGGATATTTATTTCTTATTTACTAATTGTAGTTATGTTTCTAATTTCCTAGGATATTTATTTCTTATTTACTAATTGTAGTTATGTTTCTAATTTACTAGGATATTTGTTTCTTATTTACTAATTGGTATTTAAATGTAATTATGTACTGATTGATTTACTCTTTTTAATTTCAGGTGATTGATCAAAGATGCCGCGAAAGAAGAAGAAGGCGTCGAAGCAGCGCGTCCGTGTGGTGAGGAACCTCAACGACTTCTACCAGGACGAGGGTGAGGGCTCCGAGACAGTGAGGTGGGCGTCAAGGTCTGTGGCACCCTCTGAGTCATCTGGAGCCAGGGCTCGCAAAGGTGCACCCTCTCCAGTAGCTGCTGAGTCGTCCGATGAGGAGGTGCAGCAGGCGGAGGATGAGGAGCAGGGGGAGGATGAGGAGTAGGGGGAGGGTGAGGAGCAGGGGGAGGACGAGGAGGAGGCGGGGGAGGGGTCAAAGATCTATTTGCGAGGCCCTGCTCAGCTTCCGGATTGGTCCATACTGCCTGCGAACCGACCGGTTATTAGACCCGAGGGAACACGGTAACTTATCTTAACCTTTTCATTTGTTCTTTTCAAACAAATTAACGATTCAAACTAATACATTGTGTGAATCATTTTGGCAGGGGGTGGGAGATCGTTACTCCCGGTAGTCACAGGCGTCTTCCCAATGGCATCTTGGGTGTTCTTACCAAGACTTGGTACCCCGGGTTCGTGTGGGTTGGCGAGGCAGATGCTCGGCGAGAGGTGCTGGTGACGTCGTTTGACCACTACGCCCTAGCTCCCGATTTCCCTGATCCGACCGGCCGTGACTTCCAGAACAAGGCCGCCAGGGTGGTTGGCGAGTTTTGGGTGAGTTTTCCTAACAATAAATTGTGTTTCTGAATAAATCGACTTAATTACATTTTGCTCAAGTATTGACAACACTTTTATATGCAGGATTTCTACAGATGCATGCCGAGATACGAGCAGGCGGTGGCTAACAACGCCATGTTCATCTGTCGGAAGCTTGTGACAGATATGATTTACGAGTCCCGCGTCTCGCAGGACATTATCTGGAATGCTAGGCAGAAGGTGAAAGCCACAAAACGGGAAGTTCGAAACCTGCGGCTCACTCCAGAACAATACATGGAGGTAAATATGCTCAATTCATTTTTCTTCGATTAAATTTGGTCAATTTGATGTTCTTGATGACGTGCAGGTTCCTCCGTGGTGGGTTGCCGACCGGCCTCGGGTTTGGAGAGCGATTGTGGATAAGTGGTTTGAGCCGGATTGGGAGGAAAAGCACCTCGAGCGCCGGCGGCGGTGTTTGGCCATGGCAGGTCCAGCACACCACCAAGGCCCCATTAACTTTCGCAAGTATGGTCGTAGATGGGTACGTTAAGTTATTTGTTTATTCTAATTTTTTGTTATCTAACTCTCAATTAGTCTAACATCCACTCTGTTGTTTTCTTGCAGTCTCGGGCACATGGGGATCAGCCTTGTAGCGAGCTCCAGGCATATGGCATGGCACACAAGGGCAAGGCGACGTCCGACGTCACCTACAACGTGGATGACCCGCCCGAGGCGTACAGCAACCCGACAATCTAGCCCCGCATCACAAACTACGTCACGACGGCAAGGGAGGTTCATGGACCAGACTTCGATCAAGTGACACAGCCTATTGATGGAGAAAGCGTCATGAGGAATGGAGGCGGCAAGACGCATGGACGGTACTAGATTGGTGACAGTCTCCTGGTCCCGTCCGAGGTTCCGTCGCTCTCGCAGGTTCGATCTCGAGATAGGGGCACGAGCTTAGACCCGCCCATACAACGGCGGCCCACCGTTACGGAGAGCTTACACGAGCAGTTCCAGGTTATTTCTGTTCTCTGCGTCGTCCATTGACATTTTCATATGTTTGCTTTGTATTCTAATGTGTAGATCAAATATTGTAGGTCCAGCTTGCGGCAGAGAAGGCCGAGCGGGAGAGGCAGGTAGAAGAGGCGCAGAGGCGCGCCGATGAGCAGCTGCGACAGATGGCCGAGGCCCACCAGAAGCAGATGGATGCAATACAAGAGGCCCACAATCAGCAGAATGCCTCCGTGCTTCAGTACATGCAGACTCTTGGTCACGTGGTGGCGCCACAGGCGCAACTCCCTCCACTACCGCAGGTGTACTTGCCTCCAGTCCCTCGACCGGCTACTATTTCTCCAGTGAGCTACTTTCGAACCCTTCTCTTTTTGTTTCTCGTAGTGACCTACAATGACTTCATATAAATGCTCAAAACCTTACATTCATGTTCTCATCGTGGTATACAACTTATAAATGTTAGCAAAACCTAGAATGACGTAGAATTCGAAAATGACTTGTACAAATGACTCATATTATCATTTCTCACTTTAAATCCTACACAGAATCTATCAGCGGCATCAAACGAGTGGTCGCCGCCACTTCAGCAGAGTCCTTGGGGCGGGATGCAGTGGGTGCCGCCTGGCCCTCAGTAGCCGTTTCGCCCTCAGCAGCCGCCTCACAGTTGGCCGGGGATGATGACACAGCCACAGGCGTCTGGGTGGGGGTCGTGGCCACAGCAGCAGCCGGGGTCGGGTTCCCAGTCACCGCATGATGACGCGGCGAACTAGTGAGTTCGTGAACTACACACCTTTTATTTGCATTTGGACATTTGTGAGTTGAGGAACCTTTGTGACTTCCACTTCGTGACTTGTACTGTATTTGGACTCGTTATTTGCATTTGTGGACTATGTGAATAATATTACCTGCCTGTGATGAATATTAACTACCTGTGATGATTATAATATGCCTGTGATGAATATTAGCTGCCTGTGATGAATATTAGCTGTCTGTGATTAATATTGTATATCTGTGATGATTTCTGTGATTTGTGGGCTGTTTTAAAGCTGCTGGTAAATTTAAAAAAAAAGGAAATAGGCTTTGCCGAGAGCTAAATCCATTGCTCTCGGCAAAGCGGCCTCTTTGCCGAGAGCTAAATACACTGCTCTCGGCAAAGGTGCGTGACGTGGCTGCCTGGGACGCTCCTTTGCCGAGAGCCACGTGCCTGGGACGCTCCTTTGCCGAGAGCCATGCGCAGGCCTCTGCCGAGAGCGGTGGTCCCCGGCTCTCGGCACAGGCGCCCTCTTTGCTGAGAGCAGGAGCCACGTGGCTCTCGGCAAAGCCGCGTGCCGTGGGACCCTGCACGGGCCTCTGCCGAGAGCGGTGGTCCCCAGCTCTCGGCACAGGCCGTCTCTTTGCCGAGAGCTCTGTGGCCCGGCTCTCGGCAAAGCACCTGGGTCCCATGCGTAACGGCGTGACCGGGGGACGGTGTGGAAGCCTCTGCCGAGGGCCAGGTGGGCCTCTCGGCACATATTTGCCGAGAGGATATCCGTCGGCTCTCGGCAAAGTCGCCTTTGCCGGCCCAGCTGAGCCGAGAGACCTTTGCCGAGAGCATCCTCTCGGCAGAGCCTCTGCCGAGAGGATCCCCGCTCTCGGCAAAGTGCTCGAATCCAGTAGTGTATCTTCAGCTAGCCTTATATTAACTAGGTGTCTACCTAGTTGCCTGAAACAAACACTCACCATTTTCAACAAGCAGTAGGAGGACCACAAGCCATGGCATTGCTCAGAGCCGCAGAGGTGAGAGCTGGAAGGATAACATGGGCAATGGGAATAGGAGGCATTGAAACTACATCCTTACAATATTTGTTTGGATGGCTACGCTAATTGCCTGGCACTGAAGCCACCGACCTCTTTTTGTTGGACATGGATGGAACTTCTTATCGTCAGAGCCCGTAGAAAATATGTTGGGGATCTGGATCCAGGACTTCACACCCTCACACGCTGAAATGACAAGAAAGTATTTTCCGCACTGTGTCATCACCTTCGCACTAACGATCACCTTTGCATCATGCCATAACCTTCGCTGCGCGCTAGCGAAGGTGTCGGGTGTTCCTTTTCTAACTTCCAGGAATGAACCACTGTTGGGATCTACAATGTCGTGAAGGTGAATTCAAGAGTCTCATGGAATCATTCTACTAATGAAAGGTGTTCTCAAGATGAGTCATGTTGGAGGCGTGGGGAAGGCAACATGAACCAAACGTATATGTGTTCCATTTCTTGTTGGTGAGGGGCCGGGCTCGCTCTGAAGAACCAACACAATATATATATATATATATATATATATATATATATATATATATATATATATATATATATATATATATATATATCTCATCCCTTTCACCATGTACAAATAAACAAAATTAATTTGCGGTCTTCTCCTGCTGCTACAAAATAGGGACCCTTCCCCTGACATCCTCTTACTACATTCAGCTAGACTTAACTAAGTGACTAGCTAGTTGCCAGAAACCACCACCATTTGAACAAGCAGTACGAAGAACGAGCAGCCATGCATTGCTCAGAGGTGGAAGGATGGCTAGAGCATCTCCTACAATGTTGTATGAACTGCTGCAAGAATTTTAGGAATGATAGAGCCCAATGCAACCTCATTACCACCGTGCATAAACCACAAATCTGGTACTGGTGGGTGGCCAAGGATGTCTCATTTGTCAAGGTTGCTAGGAACTTCACCCCATTCATTTCCTGTAGATCTTTAGCCATATCAATAAAAAGAATATATTATTACAAATTTGATGGTATCAATTTTTTCGCACATTGTTCACATATTACTGTACTTTTTTTTGTCAAAGAATGATTCTGGATATCAAATTGTGCCTACTCAAAACTAAGGATCGAATAGTAATGAGTCGAAAGTTTCTGTCACAAATACTAGAAGCGAAATCATTTTAAGGATGATCCGCTTTTCTTGGGTGTGGTTTGACCCCCCAAATTCGAATGTTTAAACCCCCAAATTCATCCTAAAGTGCTTCGATTCCTTTTCCAGGCAGTTGTGGAACAGGTTTCTGTTCATTTCGGAACCATGCATGCTACGAGGTCCACTTATTCATTCAAGGTATCCATGCATTGGATTGACATCAAATAGGTTTGCCAATGTAAATTGTTATTGAAAGTCTTGGCAGTCAATTGACAGAAGAGGCAGATTGGCTTGGTGTACTGTGAACGTATGTCAGGCACCAAACACATTTACTTACTGACTTGTGAGTTTGTGACTGTATAGGCCACAAATAGCATCCGAAAATATTTCAACCATATCATTTGAAGACTCAATGTCTCTGGTAAGATCTTTTGTGTGTATCTGGCCGGGTTAATGGAAAGCAGAGTGCAGCAGCAGTGCAATATCAACCTTGAGGCTTGAGTTAGTGCTTAATAAAAGCGCACGTCAATGGCCTATGCCTCTCGCCTTTCCTCTTCTTAATCTTATCTAGCTACTATATATATATTCCTCTTCTTAATCTTATCTAGCTACTATATATATAACCCAAAACTGTAGCACAACACATGCAGTGCGACTGACACACATATCACTTATTGGAGTTGGAATGCGGTATAATGTGTTGGGAATATAGTAGTTTCAAAATAAAAAAATGGTGGGAAGAGGAGGCATCTGGGACAAAATCGTCACTCTCGGGAACTCAGCTACTTTGCGGTGCTGGTGTTTTGGAAGAACAAGCGTAATTCGATTTCCATGGGCTGGGGTGGAAGCAAGGCGAATCCATTCCACCGACCTCTTGTGTCACATGAAAATGCGGCGGAGCACAATTGCTGAAGGAGCTGGGTGCTTTTCTGGATGATGAAGCGGATGAGCTGGGTACATACCATGGATGAGCATACTCCAAGCAGCAGATCCGTGCGAGTCCAAGGCTTCAAAGGTCTAAGGATGAGCATATCTTGACTAAAACTGGGGAGAGGGCTGCTAGGAAGAACCTCGAGTTTAATGGAAGTGATGTTTAGAGGAGCTTTTTGGGTGAGGAGTTGGATGGCCATGATGGCTGTGTGTTGTTATCACTGGTTGTGAGCACTTGTGCTGAGGTCGGAACTCGTTTGTTCCTTAATCTAAAAAAACATACGCAACCATGGATGGTTACAGCTAGTGCCGCTACAGGCATCTCAGCTATACCTAGAGAAAAAGAGGCCATGATCCAGCTAAGCTAACTTACCTGCATCATATCTTGAAGCAGACCAAAGTGACACAGTTACATCTAGGAGTTAGCACATACGAAAACCCCCATCATGTGTACACTAATTACAACCTACATGTATCAAAGGGGGAAAATCAGCAATTTCTTACACTTCTGCACTATCCTTTGATTGATGTAATACAGTTAAAATTTGAAGCAGATCATCTTGTAAAGGGTTTACAAGACTTGGGCCTACAAAGCCATCTTGTCCATCCCGCCCACTCAAGGGATTTATGTTGTACAGTGTTCCAGCAAGTTGATGGAGCTGAGCACGATCGTCAACCTTAGTCTATATACTATGTTGTGAACAAGACTAATCATCATCCAACACCTTGCTATCCTCGTAATTGAGACAAAGTAGAGACCCATGTCCAGGGTGGACAAGTCGTCTGGTAATCAACTGGTTTACCTGAAAAAAAATCAACTGGTTAACTTCTTTGATCCAAAGAACATCTGTGTTCTTACAACACAAGATTGGAAAATGGATGGAGATCATTATTAGGGGGGCTCTTTTACGGCGGACCATACCATCCTATACTACTGTTGGAAAAGGACCCGTATGAAAGGATCCGACGGCTGAGATTAATTGTATACCACCACAACTTACACCTGTGGTATAGGGTAGTATACATAGGTGGTATAGGTGGTATAGGGGTATTATTGGAAGTTTTATCTCGGTGGCATAAACGAAATATATGATTTTTTCATTTCCCTCTGGTGGTATGACCAATTTTTTTTGAAATTTCAAACGAAAATTTTCATTTCAAATTTCAAACGAAAATTTTCATTTCAAATTTCAAAAATGAAAATGTTCATTTTTTTCATTTCAAATTTTCCTTGGTGGCATAAACGAAATATTTCAAATTTTTTCATTTCCCTCTGGTGGTATGACTATTTTTTTTCAAATTTGAAAAATGAAAAATTTCAATTCAAATTTCAAAATTGATTTTTTTTCATTTCACTCTTGTGGTATGGCCAATTTTTTTCAAAATTCAAAAACAAAAAATTTCAATTCAAATTTCAAAGACGAAAAATTTTTATTTCAAATTTTCCTTGTGGCATAAACGAATTTTTTCTCGGCCCGAGGTTACCAAATTTATTAAAAGATTGCAAAAATTACCTATTTACCCTTACCAAAAATAGCCATATACCGCATACCACCACCTGGTGGTGGGGTCCACCGTAAAAGAGGAGGAATCAGAAAATGGTAGCTCTTGCATTATTGACATCACGAGCAGGAATCAGATTTCAACACCACTAAATAAAAGGAGATCAACATGTGGAATTGTGGTAGCTGCAAACATTTCAGTTGTAATATATATAAAGCGTAGGACGGGGCCCACAAAATGTTAGTATTGCACTCAATATAAATAGAAGGTCACATAATGCTGCTACCCAGCTGAAAGCATGCATCATGTACTGCTTGCGTTTGTTAATTATAACTTAGAAATAGGAGGTATCTAGAACTAGGTCACCACATCAGACTGCCTACAAACCTATGTGCATTAAAGAACCGTCCAGGTTGTCTTTGATGCTTGTGGAGGCACACTTGCTTCGTGCCGTGCGCGAGGCGGCGTCAATGGAGTTTAATTTCGTGCGTGAACGGACGTGTCGCTGCAGTGCACAGCGTTAATTGTTTCAGCTCCTGCTCCTGAGCTGTTTTCCTATTCGGCTCCTCTTGGACAATCCACGAGCATGTACTCTTTATTTCTCTAGTAGTCGCATCGTCCTTCACTCAGTTCCATTGTCTTCGTCTTTTTAAGGATGAGATGAAATCTATGAGTTTGCATTGAGTAGTGGTGCTTATTGCGTGCTTAACTAATTGCTCTCCTACAATTAGCTCTTGCAATATTTATTGTTTAATGAGCAGTAAATATGGGTTTCCTATAGAACTGAACTTTACTCTGCCTCCCAAATCTGACTCTTGTGGCTTTTATTGTCACCCATGCGTAGTCATGCATCTCTACTTGGTGATACAGGCGCCATCTATGATCGAGCGAATAGACCCATCTGTTGGGCACTGATCGATGGCATGGAGTGCTTTATCTTTAAATGGACTGCAGGGACACAATTACAACCGGCCAAGGAAAATGATCGACTAGCTAATACTCCCTCCGTTCGTTAATGAGCTTCGCATTTGCTCGGGAAAAGTAGTCGGATTTACTCTTCGCATTTCTCCCGTTCGCGTGCTGCGTCCTTTCGGTTTTCGCGCGTGTGTTAATGCCTCGCTGGCGCGCGTGACGGTGGCCGTTTATGGCAAAGACTCCCGTTAGGCCGGGGCGTTCCGTCTTCTGGAGTTTCCTTCTTAGGCTAGTCTCAGTGGAGGGTTTCATGGGGGAGTTTCCTAGGCTGCCACATCATATTTACAGTCTTGGTTTGTGGGATGAAACCTACTCTGTCAATGCACAATTTCATGGCTCAATTTCATAGGTTAGTCTGGACATTTAATTGTTGCATGATGTTGGGATCAATTGTGTCATACAAACTAGGTAGCCACTTGCATCAAAAGAGAAAAAACACACCATTCACACTGCAAACTGAACATCATTCACATGACATTCAAACTGAAAACTGTTCACATACCATTCACAAGCCATTCACCGAAAACTGAAACTGAAAAATGGAAAGTGTTCTCAAAACTGAAATTTGTTACGTTTTCAGGCATGCTCACGAGTCATCAGCATTCAGACCCCAAAAATAATGCTTCTTTCTCTGTCAGAGTGACTGGAGGTACATGTCCTGATGAACTGGTCACGCAATCCCTAGCTCGACATGGTGATACTTTAGGTTTTCACATTTGGCTTCGTTCACAAACCGTGTCCTGACCAAGCCTGAATTCATCAACTGTAGTGAGGGCATTTCACATGACCAGCTGCCTGAATTCTACCTAGGGAAGCAGTCTTCTTGCTTATATATAGATATACATGATCAATATCCAAGTTGACTGAACCAAACTAATTTGTAAGCTTTGTGCATCATTCACTGGTATCACAAGAAAATTTGAATGAACAAACAATGTAACAGAGGGACAACCATCTAATAGAGGTCACATAGTCCCAACAAATAACAAGAACCTTAAGGCAGACACACATTCAGGTGACATCTGACAGCAAGGTCTTAGCATCAGCAACAAAAACTGAAAGCATTATCTCTACAACAGAATCAGAACTAATATAGTACGTACTATCAATATGATTGATTCATTGTAGCAAAAGCGTCAGAAACCTCACCTTCAGGAATGCTGACTTCGTGCTTTGCATCCAGCTCTTCAGAGATGTGAGATGTCAGACTTGCAGGCACCGAAGTCTTTGTCCTCATGATCCACTGAAGTGTCCTTTCTGCGGCCGAGATGCTTGGCCATCCCCAACAGCTCGACCGAACCACCGGAGATCACATCACTCGACCCACAAGAACTATATCCACCGAAGCACCCGAACCTTTGGCCCTGGCGCCCTGCCCTGTGCTCTCCGCGTCAACCCCGCTACTCAGATGATCGAACACGAGTACATGACGTACTCCATCCGCCTGACCATCGCATCATCTCCTCTGAGATAGGTCGCTACAGCCGGCATCGATCCGAGCTCACTGTGGGCATGACAGCGGCCTCAGCCCCGGCGCCGCCGGCGTGTATCTCGACGAAGTAGCCATTGGCGAGGGCATCCATGGCGAGAGCGGGAGCGATGCGGGCGACACACCGGAGGAGGGCTGCAAGATGACCGACCGACGCGCGCGGGAGGGAGGCGGAGCAGCGGATCGCCCGAGGAAACGGAGTAACCCTCAGTGCGGATTTCATTCCGTTTCATCAGACTAGATATTCGTGCGGTGCGAGTGTCGTGGGGATGAAACGGGGATGAAACTTTGTTCCTCTCGCTCCTATCCAATGCATTGTCATGTCAGCACTTTTGCTGATGTGTCACCCTATTTATTGCCATGAAATCTCTATGAAATCTCCATTGAGACTAGCCTTAGTACAATTTGTTTATCATTTTTGAAGAACTCGTCAACACATGTAGGACTGAAAGTCTGAAATGCTTTCTCGACTCGAAAACTTTCTACTGCTCCTGAGCTGTTCACATTGGTTCATCTGCTCGAGACTAGAGTCAGGGGTGGTAGGGATTTTGGTTAGGGCAGTCCTAACGATGTATTGATGATGGTTTTTATTTTTATTAAATGACTTGTCGCGTAGGCAAAATGTTGACATAGCAATGTATCTAATGAAAAAAAAGAAAAAATGTAGAAATGGTTTTCTCATGAAGAAATCAGATCTTCTCTTCACCCAATGCATCAAGAAACCATGGAATCGTTATTAGAAAGAAACCATCAGTTTTCTAGAGGCTCGTGCCACTGCACGCTCACTATTAGAGAAAATATTGATAGTTAAAAAAAAGAAAAAAGAAAACAATTATTACTCGAAAACATTTGTGGAAGATAATTTCAATAAAGAATTGGGCAAGTCGATCCAGATTTTGCTGCTCGCCCTAAGCCCTGGGCCGATCTAGGTTTGCGACAAGAGTATGTGACTTCCCTGTATAGCGTTCGGATGCAGGTGGGCACATGCAGCTCCAATGGAAGTAGCAATAATGCGCAAGCAATTTTATGTGCAAAAGCAGTAATGTGAAAGCAATTATATGTGCAATTTGTTGCGATTTTCATGTATATAAATAGAGGTCACCTTCGTGCTGCTCAACCTAGCCTCTTGTTCCTTATTATGATTTCTCGTTAGCCATGTGTGAAGTGTACATGCATAGGAGTTACGAGAAGATGCAAAGACGCAACAGCATGATGCGTGTGTTATGACTTGAAAATAGGAGGTATCTGGAACTGCAACAACTCAATGGGCTGCACACGAGCCTAATCTGATCGCCACTTAAGAACAGCAAGGTCAATTCAATCTTGTGGAGGCACACTGCTTTCTCAGGCTTATCCATGGTAGTCGCCCTTGGTGACTTCTGGCCCGTAGCGCAGACGGGCCCGTTGCGTGCACAAGGCGGTGCCAACGGCTGTATAGTTTTGTCCGAGAACTGACGTGCGGATGCAGTGCGCAGGGCAGCGGGAAACTACTTGTCAGATCCTCCAAAGTTCCAACCCGCAAAATTCCTACTCTCGCATAGCAGTTGCATGATTGCATCGTCCTTCTTTCTGCTGATCCGTAGCTTGGTCTCTGTTGGATCACGTCCATTTTTGCAAGATGAAATCCATGAGTTTGCATAGAGTGAGGCATGCATAATGAATGAATTGCTCTCCTACAATTAGATGAGCTCTTGCAATATTTGTGCAAGGTTTTATGAATAGTGGGTATGGGTTACAAGAGAATTGAAATACACTCTGCCTCCCTACTCGATCTGAAGCTCTCGTGGTTACTATGTCGTGATAGCCAACCAGGCTAACAATTAATGTGTCTCTTATTCGTTTTCGTGATCTTCATCACAGAGAAGAGTCCAGCAACATTACCACACCTTGTAAAAGTAGGTGTGCACAACAATATCACAATGCTAGGCACACTTTCTCCCCCAATCATTTTCAGTAGATTTTTTTTTGCGAGGGCAGTAGATATATAGTATTTTTCATTGATATTTTTATGATAAATTATTTGTATCGTGCTTTAATATTAAACCGATTTTTTATCTCTCTTTTTTTCTGATTAAGCGTGGGCGCACTCTGCAAACATTCAGAGTTGTTTGCCTTCGACTAATAACATGTAGTAGTGAATAGTGATAGTTTTTGTTCTTTCTCATATCTGTGTGACATTACGCATCATGATCAAAATCTAAACCTTTTCTTCCGGTAAAAAGTAAAATATAGGACCATCACTCTGAACATTACTAATGCAACGGTATATCAACGAAACGAGAATTGTAAAGAAGGATTATCTTTTTTTTATTCATTAATCGTTGCGGCCATGTATAATGTATTAGTATGCAGCATGATCCGGAAAGTAAAACTGGACTGACGATGACGACCACTCTCAACTATCTAGCTTCAGAACAACCATGAGGCATCTTCCTTTTTCGAACAGCAAAAAACATGAGGTTTAGGCGACTAGGAATCAGCTGCCGCTGGCCATTCACGTACTGTTGCAATATCTCCTTCCGTGATTCTCCAGGTTGGTAGCAATGTATGATTCTTTGTGAGACATGTGCCCAACCTGAAAGATTGATCAGACTCAGAAGGGCTCTGTGTTTTTTTAAGCAAACTACGGCCGGTAAGGAACCTGTCTGAACATTTCATTAATATACCAATGCAAGTTGTTGTATACAGGATTTGTGAGGGTAGAGTAAAACTGTAAAAGGAGATAGATACATGGGGGTTTAATCTACATGGAACCGTTGCAACCACATTCGTAGGCTATCAAAATCTTCAGCGGACTTGATGCGGTGTAGCCAAAGTCGTAGCTCTGTTTTTTTATAGCAGTTACCTATCACCATTTCCTCCAACCAACACCCGGCTGGCCTCTTTATTGATGAAGCACGCCCTAGCTTGTTATTTATAAATAAGAGACACATCCCCGAACTTACATTATTGTAACCTCTTGTTTCTCGCATCTACGAGAGGGAGGGAAGGACCAACCAACACCTTGAAATGGAAGCATCGTGCAGTGTTTGCATTCTAGCTAGGAATTCGAGGGATCTGGAAGTGGAACCATGTCCCCTCTCATGATGCGACTTGCAGATCGACTCTATTCAGTACCTGGAGGCTGTTACAAGAACTGTTGCACAGGCATGTCAAAGGGCATCCGAGCCGGCATCCAGGACGATCGGGACGATCAAGGGCTACCCACAGGTGAATCAGAGCACCTATGGGTTGGTTTTGTGTGTTGGTAGTACAAGTTGTCAACTATATTGTCGGTACTGGGTCATCATGTCCTCGGGTTGGCGAATTAATTGTTCCTAGCTAGGAGTAGTCGATTGATGGTCAGGATCTTCTGTCTCTCTTGGATCATCAGTGACGACAATACAATGCATGTGAGGGACAGAGGTGAACGTGCTCATTTTCGGCACTACGGTGATCAGGTGCTTGAAGCATGACTCCAACATCAGGCCATAGCCAATTGTTAGTGTATCTCATGCATGGCATAACACAAACCACCACCACCACGAGAACAAAGAAATTACTGGTTCCTATCTTATCACATTATATATATTATTTTGACTTTCAAAGATTTTGACAAATCGTTTTTGTCGTAAACAATAATTTTGACTATTCAGCACTTAATTAACGCAAGCTTGCCAATAATTTTCTGAACAATATCATGTCATAGTTGAATATATAATTTTGGACGCTCCATGCTTCACTTTACTCTCACTGGTGGAAAAACAGCCTTCTGTCCCGGGTGGGAAAGCTTTAAGTCCCTAAAGCCCACCCGAGACGAAAAGGGAGAGACAAAAGACTCTCCCTTTGTCAACGGGTGGGCAACCGGGAATAAAGGGTGGTCTTTATTCCCGGGTGGTAGCCCCGCCCGGGACAAAAGGGGAGGGCACATCAGCGCCTGTGCGACACCCCTTTAGTCCCGGGTGGTATTACCACCCGGGACTAAAGATCCCGCTGTGAATTTTTTTTGTTTCAATTCCAATTGTTCTAATAATGTTATACATGTATATTCTCACGTATTTGGGTGTAATTTACGTGTACGTATAAATGTTTGCACTAATTATACGTGTCTACTATACGTACTATATGAAGAGAATAAACTTATAAATAAATATATACACACATTATATTACATCGAAAGCATAGATATTATTTTCTGAAAGTAGTATATATATACATCAAAATACCGTTTCATTCTAATTCTAATCTAAAGTTCCACCGGAGGTGCTAATTAAACTTTATGAATTGGATGACTGTCATAGTGATTTCTGCCTTGTGGATTAATCACCTGGTCCATTATGAATCCGCAGAGACTTTCTTGAATCGCCAAGAGTCGGTCCTTCTCAATGATTGCGTCCCTAATCATATTGTTCTGTAATGTGCAAATAATTTAATGTATTACACACAAGAATTAAATATATAAGCGGTTAGAAAAAAAGTATTATTAATTGGTTTAAAATAATACTTACAGTATAATCTGACGGGTCTGCCTCGCAGAAATTGTGGATGAACTCACACACATAGTATGCACATAAATGTGTCCCTGGTTCCTATCTCATACACTAAATTGAAGAAGATAATTATGAAAAATTAGTGTTATACATTTTTAATTTGCCCAAGCTGAAGTTGTTATTTGGTTTACGTACCGGAAAATTTGTAGAGAAGTTTATTCTAGGTCTCCATGTTCCAGGGTTGACAGCCTTGAATTTTTCCCAAGCTCTGGCAGAAAATAATGAAAGTTAGAGCTAGATAGTGTTAGTAAAAGCACACTATTGCATAAAATGGAACGTATGGATAGAATTATTACTCTTGAAACATATCTTGAAGGTCCAAGTATTTGTTCCGATCTCTTCTCAACGAATCAAAGACAAGGACGTTGCTTCTGTTGACATCAATTATGAGAAGAATCCAGTGGAAACTGTATATACATGGAAGCTCAAAAGATTAGAACTAAATAATGTTAACTAAGATAATTAGAAATGCGAACCCTTAGTAATTAAGATGGTAATCACATTTACTCGAAGTTGTAAGGTAGAAGTATCAAATCCTTGTAATGCAAATTACACAAGGTCCTTAGGATTGTTTTGAATGTTGTTTCTGGTTGGAGCTTTACTTGATCTTGATTAACTAAAGATGGGTCCATGAAACCTATTCGTTGGTAACCATTCTTCCGCATGTTATGCATTTTCAGGCTACAGAAAATGAAAGACAAAGTTAATAATTAGAGTATGCATTAATTTGTTAATTAGGGTATGTATTGCACCGTCACTTACAGGCACCAGGCCATGACAAGATCGGTATTCAAGGAGTCAAGATGGTAAATTTCATAAATATCCTTGAATCGCAGCCAGACCAACTTCTCGCCTTCACCAGCAAAATCTCCCGGTTTAACAAGCATGTCAATCATCTCCAGGCCCGCCTTTGACATCTTCATGTAGAAGTCATACAATCTGCGCGTCTGAGTAGGGAGTTTCTTCACCAACTCAGGCCTGACAAAAGATTTCCCATGCTCGTAGTGCCATCTAGGTACGAAGTTTTTGTCCCGAGGAGGTGATTCGTGGCCGAGAACATATTGTAGTGGGAGCCCTGTTGCTTCTTGCTTTTGAATGACATGCGCTAGTTGTTCTGTGTCCATAAGTGCAAGAGCTCGTTCAGTTGCAGTGAGGCCGGAGGCGACGTAAGTCTGTACTCCCGACGTCGACGCTTCTGTTGCCTTCTTCGTTGAAGGCTCTTTCGCTGACGTCGACGTTTGTGTTGCCTTCTTCGTTAAAGGCTCTTTCGCCGACGTCGACGTTTGTGTTGCCTTCTTTGTTGAAGGCTCTTTCGCCGACGTCGATGTTTGTGTTGCCTTCTTCATTGAAGGCTCTTTCGTCAACGTCGACGTCGACGCTTGTGTTGCCTTCTTCTTCTTCCTATAATCCTGTGGCATCATCGACCCCGGTACTTGGTCGATGTAACTATTTGGTGACCCTCCTTGTCTCTTCTTCTTTAGGGACTTGTGCAGCGACCGGTCATAATCACTTAGTAGGGGTTTTATAATTTGCTTTTCTGCTTCCTTCTTCTCTATGAAAGCTTTGAGTTTATGCGGACGATCTTTATTCTTTTCTGCTTCCATTTCTTCGAGCAGTTTTTGTTTAGCAGCCTCTTTATTCCCTTTAATCCACGTCTTGAGTTGCTTATCACACTCCGCCTCATTTTCTGATGCTGTCATGTCATATGGCAGCTTCCTTTTAACAGGTAGCTTTTTCCCTTTCTTCTTCGGGGGATCCAGATTTGACACAGGCATAGACGCGGTAGATTTTGATCGGGACCGCCTCTTGGCAGGCTTTGGTGAAGGCTGCTTTGGTGGTGATTGATGCTTTGGTGGTGATTGCTGACGGTCGTCATCACTCGCGGCAGGAGAATTCCCCCGTTGTGGAGACGGTGAGCTCCAATCATTCGGCGACGACCGTCCCGGCGACGGCCCGGGAGATGGTGGCTGCTGCTCGGCAACACTCGGAGGGATCGTTGACGGCCCGGGAGATAGTGGCTGCTGCTCGGCAACACTCGGAGGGATCGGTGGTGGCATGTTAGGTATTATGATGTAACGTTTGGGCCACAATATGATACTGTGAAGCGCATCGCGGAGTGCCCTTTCCCCGTCACCTCCTTCGAAGTCTAGCTCTATGTCGTTAAACTTTGGGTCAGCAATCTCCTCCAAACCAACTGTGGTGTAGCCAGTTGGAATCTGCATGCCATGGCTTGTACGTCCTGGGAGATGTGCTAAAGCCATTCCGTACGCCACTTATATATATGTAGAGAAATGATGAAGTTATTAAATGCCTGAGACATGCATCAAAGGTTGAGATAATTGCACATATAATCAGGTTTATATATACCTTCATTGTGATGTTGCCGATCGGCTTGTGCAGCTCACATGCGGTGCGCTGACAGAGTTCATCCACAGGGTACCGTTCGTTGTCCTCTACTTGAACTTCTTCTTGGTTTGCCGCCCTTTGTTCTTCCGGGGCCTTTGTGGAAGCACAACTGCTTTTGCGAGCGGAAGGGCTAATGACGGGATCCACCGGTGCTTGGTGCAGTGCTCCGGCAGGGGGGATCTGAGCTACCGTGGCGGCCACTCGTCGTTCAATCTCTGCATTCATACGTTCTTCTTGTTCTTTTAAGTCTCTACTCCATCATTTCACGCCACCACCCCTCTTCACGCTCTCTTCTTCTTTTGCGGCTTCTGTAGGTGTCAGCGCTTCCCTCGAAAGCAAACTTCCACGGGACTACCCCGTAGCCCCTGCAACGTCCTGGGTGTTTCGGATTCCCGAGCGCCAAAGTTAGCTCATCCATGTCTCTGTCAGGAACCAATCTGCCCGCTTTGATGTCTTCATTCTTTTTTATTATCTCATGTGCCGCCTCCCGTAATGTGGGTGGGAATTTGAGGGAACCATCATCAGGGTTCAATCTTCCACCGCGGGCATAATACCAATTCTTCGATCGTTCTTCCTAGTCAAAGACCGCTGGTATGATACCTTTGTTAAGGAGGTCTTGTTCAATCTTCTGCCACTTGGGTGCTGCAACCGCGTAACCACCGCGACCAAGACGATGGTTGTAATCCGTCTTCTTACTGGCACTTTTCTGAGCTCGTGCGCTCTTGTTGGTGAATTCTTCACTATTCTTGTAATCCACAAAGGACTGCCGGTGATCCTTTAGCTTGGGATAATCATCAAAATTTGGAGTTCGATTCTGCTTGATATAATCTCTGTGCAGCTGCTTCTTGAAACTCTGCAATTGAGTTGCCATCTTCGTGAGAGTCCACTGCTTCACAAGGTTTGCGTTCACGCCCGGTGGAAGTGTGAAGTGTTTTAGGATATCATCCCATAACATATTCTTAACTGAATCTGGAACCACCCATGGATTATCTTCCATTCCCTTCCATTCTCTATATGATATGGGCACGTTGTCCCTCACAATAGCACCGCATTGGGACACAAACTTGTCCCTGACCTTCTTTGGTTCTCATGGCTGGCCAAGCTCGTTGACTTCAGTGATATGAAACTTCACGTCATGATCGACGATTACATTTGTACGGCCTCTCTTAGCCTTTTTGCTTGTCGAGGTTGAAGCCTACAAGTTGCGGATTTGTTATTCACGCGGGGTTCCAGAATGATATATATACCTCGTTGTTAATACATTTATGGATTTGTTATTGCATGATATATATACCTCGTTAGAACCTTCTGCATTAACTATGAAAAGGTCTTCATTATTGTCCTCGGCGCGGGTGTCGATGTCCGCGGTGCGGGTGTCGATGTCCGCGGTTATGTTGAGGAACGCGTCCGTCTGGCTACGCTCATCCTCGGTGAAGGTTGGGAGCTCGGTATTTGGACCCCCAGCAATAAGGCTCTCCATCAGCTGCTCCTCTTCCTCATTGTTATCCATAACTAGAAATTTCTGAAAACATAAATGAATTTCTGAGCACATAAATGATTTTCTGAATACATAAATGAATTTCTGAGCACATAAATAATTTTCTGAGCACATAAATGAATTTCTGAAAACATAAACGATTTTCTGAATACATAAATGATTTTCTGAGCACATAAATGAATTTCTGAGCACATAAATGAATTTCTGAGCACATAAATGATTTTCTGAATACATAAATGATTTTCTGAGCACATACACATAAATGTTTTTTAATACATAAATGATTTTCTGAGCACATAAATGAATTTCTGAATACATAAATGATTTTCTGAGAACATAAATAATTTTCTGGGCACATAAATGATTTTCTGAATACATAAATAAATTTCTGAATACATAAATAATTTTCTGAGCACATAAATGATTTCTGAATACATAAATGATTTCTAAGTGTCAGGCGAGTGTCGGGCGGGAGTCGAGCGAGTTGAGCGGGAGTCGAGCGAGACTACCTAAGTGTCGGGCGGGAGTCGAGCGTGTCGGGCGGGAGTCGAGCGTGTCGGGCGGGAGTCGAGCGAGTCCGGCGAGAAAACCTAAGTGTCGGGCGGGAGTGGAGCGTGTCGGGCGGGAGTCGAGCGAGTCGAGCGAGAAAACCTAAGTGTCGGGCGGGGTCGAGCGAGTCGGGAAAGAATCGAGCGTGTCGAGCGATATATATACTACATAATTGTCGGGCGAGCAAAAAAATTAATATCTCTAAATACATATTTCATCTCTAAATACATTTCATCTAAAAACACTAATTAAATTCAAATCTAAATCTCTAAATTCAAATCTAAATCTCTAAATTCAATTCTAAAATCTCTAAATTCAATTCTAAAATCTCTAAATTCAAATCTAAAATCTAAATTCAATTCTAAATCTCTAATTGTAATCTAAATTCATAAATAAATTAATTAAAAACATTAAAAAAAATTGCTGACGTCAGCCATCAGGGGCTGACGTCAGCAGATGCCTCACCGGCCGGGAGCGACGGCGGCCTCAGGGGGGCGACAACGTCGGCGGCCGGGAGCGGCGGCGGGCGGCGGTCGGGCGCGGCGGAGACGGCGGCCGGGCGTGGGGGCCGGCGCGGAGAAGGCACCCGGGCGCGGCGGAGCGGGGTCGACGGGCGGCCGGGAGTGGCGGCAGCGGAGCAGGGGCGACGGCGGCCGGGTGCGGCGGCAGGCGACGGCCGGGCGCGGCGGAGACGTGGACGGGCGGGGTCGACGGGCGGCGTGCGGACGACGGAGATCCACGGCGGCCGGGAGCTCCGACGGCGGAGGGCGCGGGGACGTGTCGACGGCCGGGCGCGGGCAGGGACGGCGGGGTCGACGACGGCGGGGTGTGACCTGCGACGACGACGGAGGTAGGGGCGACGGCGGGGGACGACGACGGCCGGCGGAGATCAGCAGGGGGACGAGACGGCGGCCGGAGATCGAGTGAAGTGTGGTGATGAAGTGGAGGAGTTGGGGAAGAAGAGGGGTGGATCCGTGGGATATATATCCCCCTTCTTTAGTCTCGGGTCGTAACCAGACCCGGGAGCAAAGAGCCTTTAGTCCCAGGTGGAGATACGATCCGAGACAAAAGGCCCCCTTTTGTCTCGGGTCGTATCTCCACCCGGAACTAAAGGCCCCTTTCGCGCGGGAGGGGTCACAAGGGCAAAATTTCAGCCTTTTGTCCCGGGTGGTGTTACCACCCGAGACTAAAGACCCCCCTTTAGTCTAGGGTCGTAACACCACCCGGGACTAAAGTGTAATTTTCGGCGGGAACTGTTTTTTCCCTCCCATTTCTTTTCTCATTTTCACATTCTATCTCTTTGAAATAAAAAAAAATATAGTAACTTTTAATATTTTTTCCATGCAAAATTACATTGAGTTAAAATATAATAAACTGTACTTTGCTATGCAAAATTATGTTTTAGAGTTGTAAACATTCACTTTTAATTTTTATTTGCAACATTGATGTGTATTCCCACTAAAATTCAATTAAACCGAAAAAATAGTAAATTAATTCAGAAAAATCTCAAACTTGGTGGGTCAATCTCACATGACATATTCAAGCTTCATAAAAGTTTTGAGACTGATACAACACTGCAAAGTGCATGGGCTTCATAATCGTTAAGACATAAGTGGTATAGACATGGTTCGATGAAAGGTTCCATATAGTTTTGTGAAGCACGTATACTCCATCTATGTCGAAATGGTCTGAAATTTTTTCGGTTGTCATTTACACTCAAAATATTAGCTCACGCAAGATCTTAGATTTTTCTGATGACTAAATGTATTTTAGGTTTTTTCTTCGTGCTAAACGAGCGAGAATATTGTGAATTACACATCAATAACTCAAGAATTATGATTCGGCTTCCAGATAAATTAGACTTCTAAGGCACAAGAGAACTTGTGGTCAAGTTTGGCACCATTCCGGATCGTTTCAGGAGTGCTCTCAGCTCAACTTTTAATTTCTAGGTGATGTCGCACGGAAATTCAATTAAACCGAAAGAAATACTAAACTAATTTAGAAAAATCTCAAACTTGGTGGGTCAATCTCACATGACATATTCAAGCATCATAAAAATTTTGAGACCGATACAACACTGCAAAGTGCATGGACTTCAGAATCATTAACTTGTTGGAGACCAATAAAAAAGTTGATCACATTAGCATTACACAATTGATTTGATCAATAATCATTACATTACGACATTAATCTCAAGCACGTAAGTACGGTGTCTCTTCACGTCCAAGCAATATGCTTAGGTCAACTTCGACAGCGAACGGAGGCATGCCATCAAACTGATCATAATCATCGGATTGATCTGTTTTGTCCTCGACTCCCACGATTACTCTTTTACCTGGAAGAACTATGTGACGCTTTGCCTCTTGTGGTCCTGCTTCTTGGGGATTTTTATTCTTCGGTATGCTAGTCATATCCTTGACATAGAAAACCTGATGCACATCTTTGGCAAGCACGAATGGATCATCTTTGAACCCAATCTTGGTAAGGTCCACTATTGTCATTCCATATTTATCTTTCTTTACGCCATTCAGGTTTACCCATTGACAAAAAACAGAGGGACGTTCATCGCTCCGTACTCAAGCTCCCATATCTCTTCTATGATACCATAATAGCAGGTCTTGCCCCCATCTTTTCCGATGACGTCCATACGGACACCACTATTTTGGTTTGTGCTTTTGCGATCTTGAGCTCTCGTGTAAAAATTGTAACCATTCATATCGTAAGCTTGAAATCTTGTAATTATGCTACAAGGTCCCCTGGCTAACAAAGCTAGTTGTGGATGAATCGTTGAGTTTCCGATGAGTTGTTCACTCAACCATGAGGGAAATGTTTCCAAGTGACGGCGTGCAATCCAAACTGGGGATTTGGTTGGATTTTGAGAAGTAATAATCTGCTCGTGTTCCGTCCTATACGGAGTCACCAGTGATGATTGTTGCAAGACTGTTAGGTGTGCTTTATGGAACAAATCAGTATTATTGCCCAAACTTAATTTCCTTCCGATGGTACCCTTTTCCTATAGCCTCCTCTCGTGTCGTGATACTGAAAGCCCAATCGAGTCAATTGTGTCGACAAAATCAACACAAAACTCAACGACCTCCTCAGTTCCATATCCCTTAGCAATGCTTCCTTCCGGACAGGCACAGTTAAGAACATATTTCTTGAGGATCGACATGAACCTCTCAAAAGGCCACATGTTGTGAAGGTATACTGGACCGAGAATAGTAATTTCTTTCATAAGGTGTACCAAGAGGTGCGTCATAACATCGAGGAAGGAAGGTGAAAATGCCAACTCAAAGCCGAGAAGACATTGAACCGCATCATTCTGTAGCTTTCCTAGCTTGGCTGGATCGATTGCCTTCTGTGAAATTGCATTGAGAAATGCATAAAGCTTTACGACCAGTAATCGTACATTCTCTGATAGAACACCCCTCAACGCAACTGGAAGCAACTGTGTCATCAACATGTGACAGTCGTGGGCCTTTAGATTTGTGAACTTCTTCTCTTTCATATTTATGATCCCCTTTAAATTCGACGAGTAGCCAGACAGAACCTTAATATTGTTCAGGCAATCAAACACGCTTTCCTTCTCTTTCTTGGTGAGAGTGTAACTAGCAGGACCAAAGTAATCAACATCATCATCATTCTCTTCCAGATCAGTTTCATCATCACCCTCCCGCGGAACTTTGGGAATCTTATGAAATTCTTTCAGGTCCTCTCGTGCTTCGTTGGTATCCTTCGGGTTACCGTAACAACCCATGAAGCCTAGCACATTCACGCAAAGATTCTTCGTAAGGTGCATCACGTCAATTGCGTGTCGGACCTCAAGGTTACGCCAATAAGGTAGCTCCTAAAATATAGATTTCTTCTTCCACATTGGTGCACGCCCGTTGGCGTCAGTTGGAACAAGTTCACTACCGGCACCCTTTCCAAAGACTACCCTTAGATCATTTACCATCTCAAATACGGCATCTCTATTAAAATGGGGTGCCTTCGTACGATGGTCAGCCTTCCCTTTCCAATGCATCCCTTTCTTCCGTAAGGGGTGATTAGTTGGAAGGAAATAACGGTGACCATTATACACGACCTTCTTACAGTTTTTTAGATGAATACCTTGTGTTCTATGTAAACAGTGCGTCCATGCCCGATATCCCTTGTTTGTCTGCCCAGAAAGGTTACTTAGGGCAGGCCAATCGTTGATAGTTATGAACAACAATGCTCGTAGATTGAAGTTCTCTTGCCTATCCTCATCCCACACATGTACGCCCTCTTCCCGCCATAGCAGTAATAGTTCATCGACCAACGGTCTTAGGTACACATCAATGTCGTTGCCGTGTTGTTTTGGACCTTGGATGAGCACCGGCATCATAATGAACTTTCGCTTCATGCACATCGAACCAGGAAGGTTGAACATGCATAGGGTCACAGGCCAAGTGCTATGACCACTGCTATACTCCCCGAATGGATTGAAACCATCCGTACTTAAACCAAACCTTATGTTCCTTTCCCCGTCCTCAGAAAATGTCTTGAATTCTCTATCAATCTTTCTCCACTGAGACCTATCAGGCGGATGTCTCAGCAGGTTGTCTTGCTTACGTTCCTCGGCGTGCCATCTCATCAACTTAGCATGTGCTTTGTTCCGGAACAAACGCTTCAAACGTGGTATTATAGGAAAATACCACATAACCTTCGCCGGAACTTTCTTCGTCTTGTCACGATGCCCCTGGAGATCACCAGCATCTTCATCTCCCCGAATCTTATAACGTAGTGCTTTGCACACAGGACAAGCATCCAAATTCTCATAATCCTTACCCCGATATAGGATGCAATCATTAGGGCATGCATGGAACTTCTGTACCTCCAACCCAAGAGGGCACACAGTCTGTTTTGCTTCATATGTGGTGGACGGTAATTCATTGTTCTCCGGAAGCTTGTCCTTCACAATTTTTAGCATCCCTTCAAATGCTTTATCAGACACACCATGTTTTGCCTTCCATTGCAGCATTTCTAGTGTAGTACCAAGCTTTTTGTGACCTGGCTTGCAATCTAGGTATAACGGTTTTCTGTGATCTTCGATCATACGTTGGAACTTTGCCTTTTCTTTTTCGTTTTCACAGTCCCTTTGTGCATCCTGTAGAACCTGGCCGAGATCAATAGCAGGCCCGTCAGCATGTGCTGGTAACTCTTCTTCGCCAGCATCTTCCATTAAAGTATCTGCAAAAGCTTGACCTGCGGCCCAGTCCGGAATACCCTCCTCCTCTTCTTTGTCATCTTCCATCACAACCCCTCTTTCACCGTGCTTGGTCCAAACCACATAGTTCAGCATGAATCCGTATTTCAACAAGTGGAGGTGAAGTGTGCCCGGGTCATGGTAGTCTCTTTCGTTTCTGCAATCGGAGCATGGACAACACATGAACCCACTCGCATCCTTGTTTTTTTCGCCACTTCGAGAAAACCATGCATGCCGGTAATGTACTCCGCTGACCTTCTGTCGGTGTTGTACATCCATTGCCGGTTCATCTGCATCATATTAAGTGAAAAATATCCATGTTAATTCTACAACACTATCCCTAGGTATCCTTTTCTAATAACTAAATTAATAAATTCTATTTTCTCTAATATTAAATATAGCTAGCTAAAAGTAAAATTTATATAAAAACAAAAAAAAATCTTAGTACAAATGAATGAAAGAAGATAATCATAACAAATGAAAACTACTTATTACCAAATCTAAAGTATACTAATATAAAAACTACATCTCTTAGCTCTTGAATCAAATTTTCTATTTTCTTAATTGTGGCATAAATTTTAAGTATAAAAAATATACACATCCCTAGGTCTCATTTTCTAATAACTAAATTAATAAATTCTATTTTCTCTAATAATAAATAAAGCTAGCTAAAAGTAAAATTTTTATAAAAACAAAAAAATCTTAGTACAAATGAACGATAGAAGATTATCATAACAAATGATAACTACTTATTACTAAATCTAAAGTATACTAAAAACCTCATCTCTTAGCTCTTAAATTAAAATTTCTATTTTCTCCTTCTCTAAATCATAAAATGAAATTTAAACACAACAAATGAATAGAGGATGAAGAATAATACCTTAGCAACACCTTGGAGGTGAGAAAACTTCAAAAATTGATGAGGAAAAATTTGGGCAGCACCTCACTAGGTTTGAGGCGCCATGGAGCTGAGAGGAGCTTTGCCCTTTGAGCTCTCGGTGAAAAATGGTCGGGCAGGGAAGAAGAAGGGTGCGTGCTGTCGATTTTGTATAGGGGAGGCCTTTTGTCCCGGTTGATAACACCAACCAGGACAAAAGGGTTTTACTAACCGGGACAAAAGGCCTCTGAAGACCGGCCCCGCCAACCCTTTAGTCCCGGGTTGGTTTACCACCCGGGACTAAAGGCCAGCCCCAATCATTACGCCTGTGGAGGGCTGGCCTTTAGTCTCGGTTTGGTTTACCAACCGAGACTAAAGGGTCGCCCCCCCCCCCACCCAAATGACCCTGCTGTTTTTTAGTTTAATATATATTAAGGTCTCCAAAATTTGTGATAAAGGCTAATATTAAAGCTTAATCAATACTTTGGAGGTGAGAACCCTAATATTAAGGTTTCCAATAAATTAGTCACTGGCCTAACATCAATACTTAAGGTCTTAACAAAAAATATAAAAAAGTTCATACATCAATACTTAATTAAGGTCTTACATACATAAAAAGTTCATACATGAATACTTAAGGTACGGTCTTAACAAAAATAGAGGAGTGCATCAATGCACGACACATATTTCATACTTCATTCTTCTTCCTTAGATAGTCCATATAGTTGAAGTCTCCGATCTTGAAGTCGAGAACTTCAGCGAAATATGCCAGAGAATGGATCAGTGCACTCTCTATCGCTTCACAATTACGGACACATGGACTTCCATAAATTTCAAACAGTGACGAGGAAAACTGATATGGCATGCAAAATGAAAGATGAGCCTGATACTTCCAATCTCTTGTGCGTGTAGCATTTGAAGCTCTCTAAGAAAATCCCACAACATCCATCACTTGCTCTAGAATTGCATGAATGCTCATTGCCGCAAAGGTTTAACCAAACATATCCTACAGTTAAGAATAATGTTATTACGACGCATTAAAAATGCTGAATAAGAAGATTAAAAAAAGTTAAATGGTGCTCCATACCATGTCATGTTCATTTAGCCGACAAAGTCTCTCTGCGGTCGTGGTGACACTTTCTCCTTCCTCGAGTGACTTTATTAGAAAATAAGAGTAATCTGGCACAAAATACCCATTAGCGTTTAGTTGTTGTAAGCATGCCTGCACGGCGGTCCTTTCATAAGTCCTCTTAACTAGTGCAGGGGTACCCCACCCAACAATCGATACCATTTGGATGGGTTCTGAAGACAGCGAGGAGTGATTTTGTCCTCGAACGGCTATGTCAAACGAGATTTTTAATTGTATGCAATTGTTTGGACCGACAATTGCGCATTGTGTAACAAGAGGGGTACCACCTAAATTTTTAATAACATGTGCGAGCCACTGCAAATGTTTGAGAACCTGCATTGTATGAAAATAATATTATTATCTGTGTGTAGTACGTAAACATCAAATTTATACAAAGAAAGAATATTACTATGTTGGGACGAGGTCCCTAGCTTCGATCACCAGTAGGTAACTCAATCACACCATGGGTGAAGTGTATGCCCGGACGACGAGCCAAAGGTGGCCGGTCATCAAAACTGATTTCACGACCGCTGCCATGGCGACCTCCACGGCGACCACCGCGACCAAAATAACTTGCCATAATTATTCTGGACTACTCTGTAATATATATAAAACAGTGGTTAAATCTATTCTATATAAAAACAAAATATATAAGACCTATTTTCTCATAACTAAATAGATAAGTGCAAGAGCTCGTTCAGGTGCATTGAGCCCGGAGGCGACGTAAGTCTGTACTATACCTTTTCTAATCACCCTGATCATTTAGGAAGTACAACCTCACCTCGCCATCATATACATGCATCTCGCTCTCTCACTTACAGTACATCGCCAAGCTACAGCCCTGCATCTCCTACCTAGCTACAGCCCAACATCACCGAGCCACGTATAGCCCCAGCTCGTCGGTGATGTTGGACTGTAGCTAGCTAGGATGTAAAGCTACTGGTACAGAACGTCTAACCGAATGTATATATGGAAAAAAGAAAAAAATAATAAGAGAATGCCTAAATGTATTCTAAATAAAAATAAGAAATACTTAACAAAAATGAATTAAATAGGTAGGTAGTATATTTTCATTTGGTAATGACCATTTTTTTAATAAACTAACTTCTAATAAATTAAGCTAAATGTAAAATTAAATGCATCTCTCATCTAAAAGTTAAAATCAATTATCTCTATAGCAAAAACTATAAAATTAGAGGATAAATCCCTATGTGAAACTATGCTTAAAAAAATATGTGAAACTAAATACAATGTTAGTTAAATCTAAAACATCATCTCCTCCTACCACCTAAAAATCTAAATCCATATTTTCTCCATTTCTAACCATAAAAACGAAATTTAATCATAACAAATGAAGGAAGGATGAAGAATCAAACCTTAGCAACACTTTGGAGGAGAGAAATCTTCACAAATTGATGACGAAAAAATTGGACATCACCTCCCTAGGAGAAGAACTAGCTAGCTCTTCACAAACTAAGCTCTCGGGTGAATATGAGCTCGGGCAGAGGAAGAAAAAGGGAGGCACGGATATATAGGCGCACTCTTTAGTCCCGGGTGGTATTACCACCCTGGACTAAAGATGAGCCTTTAGTCTCGGGTGGTAATACCACCCGGGACAAAAAATTTAGTCCCGGGTGGTGTTACGACCCGAGACTAAAGGCTCACCCTTTAGTCTCGGGTCGTAATACCACCCGGGACTAAAGTCTGGCGCCAATAATTGCGGCTCAAAGCCGTTGGACGCCAGGCCTTTAGTCCCGGGTGGTATTACCAGCCAAGACTAAAGGGGGGCGGCGCAAACAGCCTTCCGAGACCACGTCGTCCCAAAAGTATTTGTCCCGGTTCCAAAGTTGAACCGAGACGAATGCTTAGGAACAAAGGTCCTTTTTCCACCCGTGTCTCTAGTCATCAGATTCATGTTGATCCGATAGGTTTCTTAGCAAGTTGTCCGTGGTATACTTATATTAAACAGTTCATCCCATTTCCCATGCATCCCCATAGTTGTCCGTGGTATGTCTTTGCCCCCCTTGTCCTTGAGCACGCAATCTTTGGTTTTGGTGGCAACTGTCATAGGCCTGTCCATTTTAATGTCTGTCTTATTAGGTGTGGTGCCATCGGTTTGTGATCAGAAACATACATATATAGTGATCAAAGCGAGGCTTGAAATAGGCATCTAGCTTCCATTTGTCAGGGTCCACATTATTTTGTCTTACCCTTCTCTATCAATACATGCTGGGCAGCTGGGCGCTTAAAAAACATTATTTTCTTTTGAATTCTAGATGGGCAAACTTTAAGGAGAAACCGGGAAAAGGGAAATAAATTAAAGCATATGGATCGGAACATCACAACTTCAAGAAACAAATTCATCAGCTGTTAATAGCTTGTGTAACACCAGTTTCATAGAGCTCAATGGATTCACATGAATAACCACTCTGAAGAGCACCACCGGATTGGAGAAATATTTAATTATAATAATTTTTCTTTCTTTTTCAGAGTTCGTCATGGCCAAATATTCTAACATGTAGAGCAACTGGCAGCTAAATCAACGTATGTAATAATCCATAGGATGAGAGATGTCGCATGACTAAACAAACCCGTCTTCTGTCTGACTCTCCGAGTCCGAGGTACACACAAACTTTTTTTTCATAGATAGCTCCAGCCCTGAGTTATTCTAAGGGACCTAATTAACGGTCAAACTGTCACAGCCATGATGGTATATGATTCTGAGAGCAAAATAGCTTATTAATTCCTGAGAATTTTTACGGTACATAATACGACTTTATACTACTACTTTTACGGTACTTTATACTACTTTTACGGTACATGATGATATTAATTACTTGTAATGAAGACCATTAAAACAAACTCCATTTGTTTTTACCTATTGAAAATGACAAACTGAAGAAGATATTGCTGTGCGATGTGCAACATATATATATTTAAAATATGCCTGGCAGGGCTAACATAAAGTATTAATGATCAAGAATGCAGTGAACGAAGCAATGTTCCCAAGCAACAAGTTCCTTGTGTGCGTGCCTTTTGCCTGAATAGGTGTTAGTTATGCAACTTTTTTTTCTTTTTTTGCAAATGTGAAAGAAATGAGACACGTAAAACTCACACAGCTTCAAGAAGCAATTTGTGCTCATTAACTCTAGATATGAATTTACTTCTAAAAATACTCTAGATAAGAATTTTCATTTTTTAAGGAAGAGAAAGAAGCCTCAAGCCACATGGAGGGACCGACGGATATACTCACTCCGTCCTAAATTACTTTTGCTTTGACTTTTCTAGAAGTATTGTTTTCGTTATGCATCTAGATATATATTTACGTCTAGATACATAACAAAAGAAATATATCTAGAAAAACCAAAGCGACAAGTAATTTGAAACAGAGGGAGTATGTATTAACTCAGTAGTACATAATTAGGGTTTGCATTTCTCCACTACTAGAAAACCCGGCTTCCGTCTAGGACATCAGTACCGGGTATTTTGCCCACCGGTAGGGATGAAAACGGATCGGATACGGACGAATACTGCGGATACAGATAGTTTTTCTTTCTCGGACTGAATTCTCGGATCGAATATGGATACAGACAATATATTTTTTGTCGAATAGTGATATTCATCATATTTGGATCATAGAAATTCAACTTTGAATTTCCGGATACTAATGCGGTACGGATAGTTACGAATATTAAATGTCCGAATTCGAATACGGTCTTACCATTTGAGTGTCTGACCCTTTCGGTCGGTCGGTCGGACGGATAATATCCGTACCACTTTCATCCCTACCCACCGGTACTGATGTCCACATCTGTACCGGGTGGTAAGGGAGGGCCCTGACGCGCCCCCAGAGAGCCACATCAGTACCGGACCGTGGATGGAGCCAGTACTGATGTGGCACATCAGTACCGGGCCGTGTCCGACCCCGGCACTAATGTGGAGCGGCCACATTAGTGCCGGGGCCAGCCACGGCCCGGTATTTATGTGACGCACATTAATACCGGACTACATTACAATCCGGTATTAATAGCCAGACACCTGCCCACCGTCCAAGTCTCTCGTCTGTAGCACTGTTCTATCATTTTCTTTTAAGTGATGCCGCCGTTCTTATCTCTTTCTCTCCATTCATTCCTTCTTCTCCTCCTCTCTCAAGTCCTCTCACCTCTCTTTCTCTGTCTCTGCAGATCCACCGGGCCAGCGGCGGCCGGAGCCGAAGCACGCAGCGGCCGGTGGGAGCCGGAGCAGGAGCCCCGCGCGGCGGCCTGGGCGCTCCTGGGCGCAGCGGCTGGGGCACGCGGGGTCGGAGTTGGAGCCCGGCGCGGCGCGGCGGCCTGGGCGGCGCGTCATCAGGCTCCTGGGCGCGGCGGCCGGCGCACGCGAGGCCGGAGCCGGTGCTGCGCGGCGGCCGGTCAAGCCCGACGCGGCGCTCCCTGTATCCAGTCGTGGGCGCGCATCGGGCCCGCGCGGCCGGCAGGCGGAGGCTTGCCCGCGGCCAGGGCCTAGGCCGCGGCGCCCGTGGCCGGTAGGCGTAGGCCGGCGCAGCGGAACTGGAGGCCGATGCGGCGGCCCTTCGATGGGTATTTTTTTTCCTTTGCATGATTTATGTGATTCTTTCCTTCTTGATGCGGTGTGGTGTGATTGTGTGAAGTTCTTGTGATTTTTGTATCAAATTCATTTTGTAACTTGTGAATCTTGTGTGAATGGGTTTGGTTGAATCAAAATCGATGTTGTAATAACTTGATGATTTATATTGTTGAATTCATTTGTGTGTGAATCTTGTGTGAATGATTGAAGAAGAATGGAAGAAAATAAAGAGAGAAGAAAAGAGAGAAGAACAGGAAAGAGAGAAGAACAGGAAAGAGAGAAGAAAACGAAAAAGAAAAAGAAAAAAGAGAGGGAGGCAGATGGACGGAGACCTCACGGCGGCGTGTGCACATCAGTACCGGGTGGTGCGACCCGGTACTAATGTGGAGTTCCACATTAGTGCCGCCTTGCTAGTACCGGTGGCTCACCCGGTACTGATGGCTGTTGCCACCCGGTACCGATGGCTCATTCCCTAGTCGTCTCCCACACCCACCACCAAGGCACCAAGCTCTCAACAACCACCCATTAGTCACTGAAGCACTTCCCTTGTTTAAATAAATGGCACATGCATTGCCTAAGTTACCTTTAGTTTCTCCTCATCTCCTCTCATTACATCAGCCAAGTGATGTGTCTGTAGCCCAACTGAAAGAGCAAGAAAGCAACGGCAGAGAGACAATGCCACTTGAAAATGGAAGCACAAAGCAATGTTTTGGGTTTGATGGGAATTGGAGGCATCTGGAACCATGTACTCTGCAACACCAGAAAAACAAGTACCAATAGCTCAGTTAACACTTAACAGAGGTCCGGTATATACATATCCTCCTGAAATGCTCCGAGCATGTACATCCATGCTACATGGAGTCTGCCAGTGCTCCAAATGTTGTCCCTTCTGGAGTTTTCGCTGCATGTACACATCATGGGGTGTGTACGCCCGCGGCCCGCCTCCTCTGCCGGCCCGGCCGTCGCCGTCATCTGTCAGCTTGCTGGTCTGTGGTGGAGTTCCTCGCATACATCTCCTACCTCGTGGGCACCCCAGAGCCTCGCCCTCTTTCACCTACCCAGAGTCACCCCTCTCACGCGTCGGTGTGGGCATGTAACCAAGGGGCCGAGAGCGTTACGACGGCCGGCGGCATGGCAGGGACGGCGCATGCACGATGCTCTCTCTTCATGAATCATGACGCTGGCTCCTCTCGGCCACTCCACCCATCCCATGTCCCGACGGCCGACGGTGATACACCGCTTCTATTCCCTGCCATCATCGTCGGCCGTGTGTCCAAACAATGCCATGCGCCGACTCCAAGGTTTAGGGGTGCAAGTTGGAAATGTAATGTGTCATTGGGTCAACTAAAAAAATTGATAAAATGAACTAGAATGACATTCCTTGTAATTAATTTTGAGGAGGAAATGAACTAGACTGGCATGCTATCGTAATTAATCGGCTGACAAAAAACACCATTAGAACAACTCCAAGAGCCTCTCTAAAGATGAATAGTTAAAATTCTGATTTAGCTATTATGTAAAACAAAATAGCTAGCAAAAATTGGATGAAATCCAACAACTCTCCTAAAATAAATGGAGCTCCGCTCTCCTTCTTCCAACAACTGGAAGATCCGCAGGTACTTGGCGGTCCACCACGACTTGAAGTCGCTCACCAGGACCTGCACCTCCCCGGCGTAGAAGTGCGCGGTGATGAATGCCGGGATGAGCACGTCCGTGTTCGGGATGAGCACGTCTGTGTAGTCGTGGAACAAGTTGCCTGTGAAGCCGCTGGTGGAGAGCACGAACGCGGTGGCCGAGCTGTTGACCATGCAATGCGGCGCGTCGCGGGGGGACGGGGAGGGGCCAGATGCCGACCACTGCCACAACCACGACGCCGCAGGACATGCTGATGGCTGCCACGCTGCCTCTCATGCGCGCCTCCACCTCGAAAGCCTGCGCCGGTGGTAAGCCACGACCATCTCACTGTCGCCGGCCCGATTTCATCGCCGGTGGTAAGCCATCGCCCAATCCCTCGCGGCTGCAGCTTCTCCACATCGAGCTCGACCTCCCCGACCTATCCTCCGTTCAACTCCGGCCACCACTCGTCAGGGATTTGCAATCCCACGTCTACCTGAGCTCCAACTCCACCACGACCACCTCATTGTCGCCGGCCCGATTCGTCGGCAGTGGTAAGCCACAGCCCAATCACTCGCGGCTACAACTTCCCCACATCGAGTTCGACCTCCCTGACCTATCCTCCGTCCAACTCCGGCCACCAGTCGCCGTGGATTTGAAATCCCGCGTCCGCCCGAGTTTTAACGCTGCCGTGACCACCTTACCGTCGCCAGCCCAATTCGTCGCCGATGGTAGGCCACCACTAAATCCCTTACAACTACAACTTCCTCACGACCTCTCGCAGCGGGCTGTACACGGTGGCGCGGCTGGAAGGGCACCGGATCAAGGGTGGCGCTTCCTCTACGCGGTTGCGTGGGTGAGCACGGGACCGACCGGCTGAGGGCGAGTGGGCGCGAGGGCAGTTTGCCACGAGGAGCGGGAGTGGGCGTGGGAGGAGATGGCGAGGCTGCATCACTAGCCAAAGATGACAAGCGGAGAGGGATAGATGACGAGCGGGATAGTCACAGGATGAAGACAGCGATGTTGTTGGATACGGTTTTGACGACGTTTTTTTAACCGATGGAAAACATTTTAAAGTGGCTGTTGGATCGGAGTTGCTCTTAGGTACCCACTTGCATCCCTACCAAGGTTTCAGGAGCAGGCGTCGCACGGCGAGAGCGAACGATAGCGGACATTGCGACTCACAAGTCAACAAGCCAGTAACGAACTCTGTGGCGGCGGCGTCTGCGCCATGTCGGCAGGCGGAACGGTGGTGACGCGGCACACGCGGCGGTGATAACCGAGGTTACAACTAAGGGATCCCTACAACTAAATGCATGTTACGTCCAGTGTTGAGCAATTTTGGATGATGGAACAACGCCTGCAGAGTGGCATGGTTGTGATTTCAATATATTTACTGCTTGCAGAATCTCTACTAAACAACCATGCTATGAATAAAATTAAATCTTCCATCAGTTAACATGTTTGAATTTGCATTATCATATTATACATCCTGTAACTTTATGATTTGGAGTACGTGGCAGCTCCGGTTGAAAACGGTTGTTGTAGTGTTTTTTTGTTTGTTTTCTTCTTTCGCGATCACGGTTGTTGTAGTGTTGCATTGGGTGGCCACATGCAGGGATGGAAGGATGTGATAACTACTAGATATATATGCACACATAATAAGGGTTTATTTATAATATTTCACCCACACCCACCACCATCCTGCTACCAACAACCGACCACTGAAGCACACCACTTGTTATTAAAATAAATAACACAAGTTTCTACTTACCTCTAGTTTCCCATCATCTCTCCCATTCATCAGCCAAGCTAAGTGATGTATATATGTAGCCCAACTGAAAGGGCATATATAAACTATCACATGGAAATGGAAGTGCAATAATGCAATATATGCATTTGTTAGCTAGGAATAGGAAGTATCTGGAATCATGTGCTTTGTCATGGTACATTGAGTCTACCAAGGTCGTATGCATGGTTAGTCCCCTATCGCGGAGACATTTGGTCCATGTCAAGATCGGCCGGCGACACATGTATGAGTGGCAGGTAGTTTGGGTGTGCTCACTTCTGACGGTGGCGGTGACCTTTGCTTGTTGATGACGTCGGTGTGGGCTTTATTTTCTTCTTCTGGAGTCCTTCATTAGACCTGGTAGAAAGGACGGCAAGGAGATGGGAGGTACAAGAGAAGAACCCAACTAAGCAACTGATGTTATTGCAGATATAAGACTCACAATACACCAACACTCACTTCAAAGAACCAACACAAGCAATATCATAAAACCAAGCATCATCATGCAAGCACAGAACTTCACCAAACAAGACATGGTTAAGGGAACGATACTACACGTTGTTAATAAAGTCAGAGGGTATCCTCCTAATATATCAGATGTAGCTCCCAGCAAGGATATCCATAAATAATGGAATTTTTCCAGATCAAGGAGGCCGAAATTATGAGTTCATCCCAACTGGAATCACCTCAATCGGAGGTTTAGAACTCGAGATATGAATTAAACAAGATGGTTAGGTCAGCAGTGTTGGCAGATTCTGAATGCTCCACTAATTCGTATGTATCTCCCTGGATACAAAACGAATACTGCTGAATTTTGGACAGAAATTAATCCATGAAATTCTGGAACTAACCCAACTGATTTCATGTCAATCGGAGTTCTGTAGCTTGAGAAAGAATTAAAACAGTAACGATGTGTTAGAGAGCTGCGCGAACAGATAGAATATCAAGGGTAACAATTCCATCAATAAATCAAGGGGGTGTTATTGCTTGAGAGAATGCACAGGCGAGATCAAAGAAATGTTCAAGGAGAGTGAAGATAAATATACAAGAATTCATGGTATGGAGATAAGAAGATGGTTAAGATGTGAGATCATTCATCAGAGAGGTCAAGGATAAGGTAAGAAGGGACTTTAGATCAAAAGAGACCTTAGGAAACATCCGTTGCTAACTAGGCTTACGTCCTATAGTCGATACAGCTCTGATACCACTCTGTCACACCTAGTTTTAGAAAAGCAAACCAAGTGCATACATATATGTATGCCAGGATCAAGTTTCATACATATAGTAGACATAAGTGAATAACAGTAACAGTATCACGTAAAGAACATAAACAAAACTTACAAAATCTATCAGAGTTATACAGCTCAATCCTGGAAACGGAGGCGCCAACTCCACAAGCAATCGACTGGGGGCTGCGTACACCTAGCATCATCATCTTCAATAGCTTCACACCTTTTGCTTCTGAGCAGCAGTAAGTAAGGATGAGTACACTTATGGTTGGTACTCAGCAAGGCCACAAGAAATAACCAAAAAGCGATTTAAAGTCCATCTTTAAGTTTAATTAATCATGTGAGGGTCCAGGCCGCTCTTGACCGTGAGCACGGCTAATCGATTAGTTTTACACTCTGCAGAGGTTGTACACTTTCACCACAAGTCGCGTAAAAGTCCCGAAGAACTTTAGACCCAACCATGCGATGCGGATCAGGCATCATACCACACTACCTAGGTGTGATTGCATAGGGACGCTACGAGGCCTTTACAAAGATTCCCTAATGTAGGCTGCTCGCTAGGCTACATGACAGCGCAATGCATAAACCTCTCTCGAGACCGCGAAGCTACCATAGAGCAGATCAGTCTGAGGGCCGGGCTATACACCAACTACCGGCACCCCCTAACCCCTTTCAGGTAAAGCATACTAAACACTAAGGTTTCTAATTAATTGGCCAAGACAGAGCCATATGTCTTGTGGTTGCACTGTTTTCCTAGGTGGTCGCTCCATGTTCCGATTAATGCAAAAGTATTCTTGTAAATAAGCATAGTTAGAAGGTGGTTAGGGACACTTGCCTTTCTCCAACGAAAAGCTATACTCTTACTGCTCTTTCTTCAGCTCTCGCTTTCTTGAAACTCTTCATCTTCAAAGCAACGAACAACGATCCTTCTTCTACTCGAAGCAAACATCGGCACAACATACAAAGCAACAAGTATAACTAAGAACAATGCACCAAACAAAAGAAAAACTTTAAAAGAATGCACCAAAGGATAGGGTTGATTCTATGGTTACGCAACGACGAAAGACGTTGAAAACAAAACTAAGGTCGATGCTATCGAAAGTTTATTATCAAACAACAAGAGACTACGTGCTTCATATGTTTTAATTACAAAATCATGTGGCAAGAATATTTCAAAGCAAGTTATATTTAATTAAGAAAACACGATAAAACTAATCATATTTTATTAGCAGATATTTAAGTACAAGTTATATCAAATTAATAATTAACATTAAAAGATAAAGCATGTGAAAGAATCTAATCGAATAACTTTATATTGCGTGTTCAACTAAACATATTAACATTGAAAAGGCATTTATATTATCATTAAGCAAATTAACTTTATTATGAAAACTGATATGTAACACTAAGCATCTTTTTATTTATAAAAGCTAGTTATAAATGAGAATTAACCAATTAAATCTTAACTCAAGAAATCCGGGGTATAATCTAATCACTTTTATTTGGAAAACCAATTAAATAAGAATTAGTCAAGATTAACATGCAACTTTAATATTAAAACAAGTAACAAGTGATACACATGCTAACGCACAAGTTAAGGTGAAACGAACTAGAACGACACAAACGTACTATAACGGTACAAAACTAATCTACGCGTTAGGAGGAACATGTCAGTGAAAGAATTACTGAGATCGGAATTGAATAGAATAGGATATGAATTTTAATAACAAGAAAAAGATAACTGATTGAATATGACATAAAGAGGATGTCACCATGAGAAATAATCAAGAAAAGAAATTAAAAGATTGATAGATTGGCTGACTAGCAAGGATTTTACAAATGAATAAATAATTATTCCATAGATCAAATATTTGTAAGGCCTAATGATCAATGAAGTTTCACATTACCGAAAAGAAGTGTAGGAAAAGTGCTGATTATTTGGTAAAGGAAAAGTCCTAATTACCACATAAGCATGATGCCAGCATGATGTCATCACCGGCAAGAGCAAGTATGAACGATGCATGGCTTTTGATTCTGTACCAGAACGTGACCTTCTTTGTATATCTTTCCTCGAACATGGACTTCACAGCCGGTGATCAGGTAGTTCCTGATGGCTTGCGGTGTCTGTTGCATAAACACAAATCAGCAACTGTAGCTAGGGCAGCAGGGACAATGGACGGGGTATGACAACGGCCTGCAGTACTTGCATGGATCCAGCGACACAGGAAAAAAACAAGGCAGGAGACCAAAGATAAGAGAAGATGACGGTGTGCTCACCTATAGATGCAAAAAGAAGCTGGCACGGAACGAACATATCAGAGGGCCGGGGATGTGTAGATCGGCTTCATGCGGACGAGGTGTTCCGAGGACGATGAGAAGACGACCGTGTCCAGGCGGACGGGCTTCTCTCGGCCGGTCGTCGCGAGGCTTCAGGAGATGCTGGCTTTCTCCGGCACTGAACTCAGGCTGCGAAATCGACCGACACGGCGGCGCAGGGGTGCCGGCTGCCGGGTTCCTTCTGGTGCTTGCTGCCCTCGCCGGCAGTCGACGCACGACGCACGTGCCACATGCACATGCACGTAGAGAGTAGTATACCTTGTAGTTGTTGCCAGGGAAAGATCAGATGGCAGCGCTGCAAGGCACCACCAGGCAGGTCGGGATACAGGTGAGCAGCAAAACGGGAAGAAAGCTGAACGAGGGACACGATGGTATGCTCACGTATGGCTACAACCACCGATGACGACGGACGAACGGCGATGGCGGCGAAGATCGAACTGGACGAGGACGGCTGCTGTTCGACCATGGCGTGGACGCGTTCGACAGCAGATCGAGACGGCGGCCGATCACGAGTAAGATCATCGTGAGTCCACAGTGAAACTCTTGGAGACGGTGATCGTTGCCTGCGGCGGCGGCATGGTTGATCTGCGGATAGCGGTGTTAGTTCGGCAACAACGATCATCATGGAGAAACGAGAGAGAAACCGGAGGGAAAAGACGGACAGATATTCTCACCGAGATGAACATGAGTCAGAGCAGGGATCAGGATGCATGGAATAGATGGACGGCAGCTCAGCCTCCGGCCTTCACGTCGTCGGCGTCGAGAATCCGGCGGCGGCGCAGAGCTCCGTCCAGCAAGCTTGACGGCTCGTGGCGGCGCACGACATGAGCTAGGGCATGGGGGGTTCTGCGATTAGATGCAGAACAAAGGTCTGGTGGATGCGGTTTGCAAGGGAGCTAGGGCATAAGGATCTTGTGGAGGCGGCTGTGATCGATGGATTTATAGGCTGGTAGAAAGAATTTTGGAGGTCTCTAGTAGATAGATTTAGCTTCCGGAAAAAAAGAATACATCCCAGTAAATTCTGGAAAATTCTCAGAGGAACTTAATCGTCATCTAAACTCATATTAAAACATTTTGCACTCAAGAAACACCAAGGTGCATCGGCATGAATGCAACACTCACATCAAACCAATTTATTTAATTCGTAAAATCAAACAATGAATTTTTCCTATACTAGATTTCCTGTAAACAAAATAAATGTTGGGAAAATTTTAAAATTATGAGAAAATCATTATTTAGTTTTCCTTCTTATTCACATCCTGAAATTAGGAAATTTCAGGGTGTGACAGGGGATGATCCCACTTTTGAAAAATTGGATAGGGTGCTAGTCTCCACAGATTGGGATGATAAATACCCAATGGCCACTGTTGAGGCGCGAGATAGGAATATCTCAGACCATACACCACTAGTTTTAAATACCGGCTCTTCCACCCACCGAAGCCCACAACCAACCTTTAAGTTTGAGAGGGGTTGGCTGCTCCAAGAGGGCTTCTTTGACATGGTCACAGAGGTCTGGCAATCTGAAAATCAGGGGTCAACAGCGCTTGAAAGATGGCAAAATAAAATCAGGCGGATGAGACAATGCCTGAGAGGTTGGGCTAGGCATACTGCGCGTATTTATAAAAAAGAGAAGAAAAGGCTAATCTCTAAGCTGGAGGCTTTAGATAAAAAAGTAGAAACCAATACCTTAACGGATAATGAGATTAACTTAAAACATTATCTGAAGGAGAGATTAGTTCATCTTTTGAGGGAGGAAGAAATCAAATGGTATGAGAGGGCCAAGGTGAAGACCCTGCTTTATGGTGATGACAATACACGCTTTTTTCACTTAGTGGCCAATGGCAAACACCGAAAACAACACATCTTCAGATTAGACCAAGAGGATGGGGTAGTGGTCGGTGATACTGAGTTGAAGAAATACATCACCAATTATTATAGAAACCTGTTTGGCCAACCAGACGACACTCACATAGAGATGGTCGAAACACAAAGAGATGACATACCACAGGTCTCAGATTTGGAAAATGAACTGTTGACTGCTGACTTCTCAGAAGCGAAGATAAAGGAAGCAATTTTCCAAATGGAGCATAATAAAGCACCAGGACCTGATGGTTTCCCATCAGAGTTCTACCAGGTCTTTTGGGAAATCATAAAAGTAGACCTCATGGCTCTCTTCAGAGATTTTCACGAAGAGAGCCTCAACCTTTTTAGTCTAAATTTTGGGGTAATAACTCTAATCCCCAAAACAGACGAGGCTAAAATGATTCAACAATATAGACCTATCTGTGTGCTAAATGTCAGCTTCAAGATTTTCACTAAAGTTGGCACAAACAGATTAAATAGAGTAGCTCAGACAGTGGTCAGCCCCTCGCAGACAGCTTTTATGCCTGGTAGATATATAATGGAAGGGGTAGTAATTTTACATGAGACTATTCATGAACTACATACGAAAAAGCGTAATGGAGTTATATTTAAAATTGACTTCGAGAAAGCCTATGACAAAGTTAAGTGGTCTTTCCTTCAACAAACACAGTGTATGAAAGGGTTTTCACCCAAGTGGTGTAGATGGATAGAAGGTATGGTTACTCGAGGAAGCGTTGGCATCAAAGTAAATGATGATGTTGGCCGCTTCTTCCAAACTAAGAGGGGCCTACATCAAGGAGACCCTATGTTACCAATTCTATTTAATATCGTAGCTGATATGCTGTCCTTACTAATTAAAAGAGCAAAGGACGATGGACAGATAACTGGAATACTACCACATTTAATAGATGATGGTTTATCAATCCTACAATATGCGAATGATACCATTATCTTTCTTGACCACGACCTGGAGCAAGCAAGAAATTTGAAACTTTTGCTTACTGTCTTCGAACAAATGTCTGGTCTCAAAATCAACTTCCACAAGAGTAAGATTTTCTATTATGGCCAAGCTAAAGAGTTCGAAGATGAATATATTGAACTCTTTGGCTGTGATGTGGGAGAGTACCCATTCAGATATCTAGGAATTCCAATGCATCACAGACAACTCCTTAATGCGGAATGGAGTAAGGTAGAAGAACGCTTCCAAAAGAAGTTGAGCTGCTGGAAAGCTAAGCACTTGTCGTATGGAGGTAGATTAATACTCCTAAATTCAGTGCTTAGTAGCCTTCCCATGTTCATGATGTCCTTTTTTGAGATACCAAAAGGTGTCCTCGAAAAACTAGATCAATATAGATCTCGTTTCTTCTGGCAAGGTGGTAAAGAGAAGAAAAAATATCATCTTGCAAAATGGGATATCTTGTGCCCTCCTAAAGATCAAGGAGGACTAGGAATCATCGACCTACAACTCCAAAATAGATGTCTGCTAAGTAAGTGGATTGTTAACTTACTTAATACACAGGGCTTATGGCAAACTATGCTTACAAACAAATATCTAAGCAACAAATCTCTAACACAAGTTAAAGCAAAACCAACTGATTCTCATTTTTGGAGAGGATTGATGAAGGTTAAAGATGAAGTGTTAGCTTGTGAGTCCTTTCAAATAATGGATGGGACGCAAACAAAATTTTGGGAGGATACATGGGCAGGCACTAGGCCTTTCAAAGATATTTTCCCTGCTCTATATAATATTGCACATTATCAACACGCTACAGTAGCAAATGTTATGTCGACTATACCAATCAACGTTTCCTTTAGGAGAACGTTGACCCAGAAGAAACTCATAGATTGGTGTAACATCCCAGAATTTGAATGTTTTCCCATATGTAAAATTTTCGCAAAAATTTAAAATGTTTTGATTGAACATGTGTGTCACCATATTTAAACTCTTTCTAGCCCCTTTCCCTTATTCCTAAAGAGATAAAACCAAAAATATAAAAAAATATATTTTCAAATTATGGTAAAATATGTGATTTGTAGTTTATGGATTTTATTTGGATTTTATTTGAGTGCGTATTGAATTTGAAACATATCAAATTCAAACTAAATTCAAAACTAAATTCAAAAGGATAGCTAACAAGTCTTGGGCCACCTAACTAACCAAAAGTCTAACCTTTCCCCTCTAACTCACAGCCACGAACACCTTTCCACCTTCTACACCCGCACAACCCATCTCTCGGCCCAGCTCTGCGGCCCATCACGCCATCGGAGTTTTTTCCCCTGTATGAGTCGCTGGCAGGTGGACCCATGCACCGGTCGTCTTCTCCCGAGCGCAGGTCCGCGCGTTCACATGCGCCCGATCCCTTTCCGCCGCCGCGCCCGCGCGCGCCGCACCAGGCCAGGGACGGGCCCCGACCGCGCCTGTGGCCCGGACGTCGAGCCAGCCTGACCTCGATGCACTCCGCCCCACGCCTTTACCCTTTTGCCCCTGTGTCATGACGAGGCTGTGCAGCCGCCAGCCATTCCAGCACCGCCACGTCGACCTCCACACCGCAGCGGCCAATAGAAGCTGCGCCGTGACCCTTTTGCCCTCCGCCTCGACGTGCGCGAGCTTTTAAACCCCCAGGCGAGACCCCTATTGCAAGGCAACTCACAATTGGGGTTTCTCCACTTTGGTCCTCTGCTCTGCCGCCGGGTGAAAGAAGAAGGGGGAAGAGAGGGAGAGAAGGGGAAGAAGGAAGAAGAGAGGCGTGCCACCGCCGTGCCGTTCTGCCTAAGCCAGAGCAGTCGAAGCCGGAGCCGGACGAGCAAGAGAGGAGGCCGTCCGCGTCGAGCCATCGCCGGAGCAGAGCAAGGACCGCCGCCGAGGACATCACGGCCACCTCTTCACCGCCGCGGTCTTCACTGCTATGTCTTCACCTTCGCCCCATCATGAGCACCGCGTCGGCCTGTCTCTTCCCTTCTCCCTTGGTCCTTCCTGTGATGATCGGGAGCGCGCCCCTGCGTCGCGCCGCCGGCCCTTGAGCCGAGCTCTATTCGTGCGTCCACCGCCGTGACGAACCCCAACGCCGCGTCGGTCGTCGCCGCCCTTCTCTCTCTATGCTGTCGTGTATCCCTGTTCGGCCGTCGAGCTGTGAGCCTTTTCTGCAGGTGCTTCGCCGTGCCGCCGCTTCGCCACCGCAGCCGCGCCGGGCGCCGCGTCGCCAGTTCGCTCTGAACACGCGTGCCGGCCGGCCGTGTCGCGGTCAGGGGATAGCCCTGAACGCGCGCACGATCTGCCAGGCCAAGTGCACCCAAGCATAGGGCCGCAGTAGTGCACGCGCTCGCCTGCTTGTTCGGCCACGCTTGCATCGCCGTGTTCCGCCGCCGCACCGCGCTGCGCCGCACCCGTCGCCGCGCGCTGAGCCGACCATGGGGATCCCGCCGGGAGCCCGGTCGAGCTGGGAAGCTGTGTGCCAACACCGCTCCGCCGCGTCGTTTCCGGTTTGTTTTCCCCGTCGTTGTCGCCTCTGCTCGCCGTGCGTCGCGTTGCCGCCGCACGCCTCGCCGCGCCGGGAACTCTCCCATGTCGCGCCGCGCACCGGCTCTGCGCGCCCAAACCCATTCCGAAGGCCGACCTAACCTCACCATGAGAACCTAGGGCGCCTACCCATGTGCTTGCATGAGCACCAGAAACACCACCGCCATAGATCGTCGTCCGTCGTCGCGACGGATGCGTGCTGGGACGCGCCGACACGAACACGCGGTTGGCAAGGTGCACCGCTGCTCCCCAGCTGAACTCAGGGTGCAGCGCTGGACTTCCTATCTGAGTTCGCAAGGGAAGCCGCTTGGGCTGTAACCCATTACGGCCCATGCACCGGCCCTTCTCTTTTCTTCTCAAAACCCTGGAAAATAGTTGAGGGACCTCTGTTAGACTTAGCTCTTTAGGCCCGCAGGGCTGAGTCTATTGGGCCGAATCTGGCCCACCAACTCTTTCGGCCCATCAAGGCCCACTAACTTGTGACGCTGATCCTTTTCTGTTTTATAAAAGATTTTGAAAATTATTTTATAAATCCCTTTTTCTTTAAAAATTCATGACTAATTATCCGGAGCTCCGAAAATTATGAAACCACTTGCGTTGGATTCATAATTCTGAGACGCTTGCTGCTACCCTATCCTTATCCTCTCTTGCCCTTGAACCAAACCCCGTTTTGCCCTGCGTACTTGGAGTAGGATTCGTGGCCGCTACCGCCACTGCGCTATTGTGGGTCTGGGACGCCGGAGCCCCGCAACTAGCCACTGACGTGTTGCAGATACGAATACTTCCCCGAGTCGTGTTCTCATTGTTTTCCTTGCTTCCACCGCCTTGTGCCGCAACCCGCATACCCGCTCTCTCTCTGCCTTGCATAGAGCCGTGTAGCACGCGACGTACCCAGCGTTAGTAACCCGGGAGGCCGTGTGTGATGGACGGCCGTGCCATGAGCAGTGGCCACTGCTACAAGCACGGCAACCCCGCGTTGCAACCTAGCCACTACACCGTGGTTATCGTCATATTGCTAGCACTTGCTCCGCCGTGCTCCTGAGCACGCTATACCGTGTCGCCACCCTTTTTGGCCGACCGTAAGTCAACCCCTTTCATCCTCTCTGCTCTGCTACCACACCCCTTGTTCTGATAATGCCTTGCCTAGCTCGTTTCTCCTTTCTCATCTCTCCTCATCCTCTGAGCATTCGCTTCGTTGCACCTATCGGTTGCGCTAATACCTTGCAGGCGCAATCACCAAACCTCTAGCCTTGATCGGCAAACCCAACCTTGAACTAACCCTTCTCTCTAACTTGTTTTCTAGTATATAAAGCTAGTAGCTTAAAACTATTTTAATATAAAACTAATTACTTTGATTTCCTTAAATTAAACTAGTGCTGCTTGTAGCTAGATCGGATTTATTTGGTTCTACTAAATTGATGTTATTTGGAGTTATTTCATAGATGATTGTCGTTGTTTATTTCCGCGTCGCATCTCGTGTAGGCTTGTGATCATGTTTGAAGACCCGAGCTGCGATGACGACCCGAGCTGTGACATTTGGAAAGACCTTCGACCTGAAGGAAGGGCCCAACCTCTACTACTCTACGACGACTACCGCGCAGGTGTCATGTCACTCCCGACCATGTAGATCCCATGCATGCTATTTAGATTGCTAGTGCTCTATTTATGAGGCTTTGGATGATTGAAATGCATAGACAATCTTTTAGCCATGCCTTGGTTTTGATATACCCTGTTCCTTGAACTTCCTACCTTTGGGACTAGCTACAGACCCCTAGCTAGTCCCCGATATTTGCTATCCATACATTCTACCTGTTTCGTGATATGGATGGATCTCTGGCTTGGACTGAGATTGGGATATCTAGGTATTCTAGCGTGTGTTTTGGGTGAGTGTGTATCCTTGACGTGTTACCACGGGAGCGAACCGCTTTGGTTACTTGTGAACGCCTGTCTAGGGGAGATGCGACCTGGCCTCCCGCCCTAGCGGCGTGTCGGACGGTGGGAGTTGTTGAGTGCTCGCTCTTGCAATTAAGGACCGATCGACAGTTTAACCATGATCTTTGGGCTATTTTCGTACAAACCGTTCGCCTTGTTATGGGCGAGGTTCGGTCCGAGAACTAGTTGGTGGTTGGCGCTCAGCTTGTAGGCGGACCGGTGTGGTCGTGTGAGGGGGACGGGTTATACCCCCCGAGTAGACGTCGCCCCGGCTCCTCCAGGGATGGTTTCACAGCTCCGAGGCCCTGCTGGCAAGTTTCGCGCCCCAGTTCAGGACGAGTCAGGCTCGGAGAGGCAGGAGAGTGCCACCCACTGCTAGGTCTCCGGTCGTTAGGTAGGGATGTGGAACGGCGGCCACCGTTTCTGCCCTATCCGGCGGGTCCAGTTGTACAACCTCTGCAGAGTGTTAAACCTATAGCTATAGTCCGTGTCCACTGGTATGGACAGCCCACGGGTCTGTTACTCTGGCTAGTCTTTTCTTGTGCTGCTTCTCTCCCCCGAGTGTGTGAGCCCGGCTTGGTGCCGTTGAGATGTGAGGTAGGAGTTGGTGACCTCACATCGCAGATGAGAGTGGGATGCTGTGACTCGGTTGAGATCCAGTGTTTTGGTGTACTTTCCTTGGTTGGGGTGTTGACCCCGGAGGCGTTGGCCTCGGAGGTGTGGATCTCCTCGGAGATGGTGACCTCTTTGCATAACCGCATACCTTGATGTTGCTACCGCTGCATGCATAAACCTTCTACAGCCATATATAGGCTTATCCATGCATACTAGATTCATCCACCGCTTTTGCTCTTTGTTGGGAAGCTGACATGACCTACCCGCTTATCGGGTAGATGGTGATGCTTTCAGACTTGGTGATCGACTACGACAATGACGATGAAGGATGGGAAGACTAGAGCTGGTCCTACACTCAAGTTTGCCTGTGGAGCTGGAGACGCTTCGCTTCGATAGATCCGCTGCGTAGATGTTTTACCTTTCTTGTTTAGTCCAGTTGGACTTGTACCCGACTTATGCCGAAATGTTGTACTCTGATGTATTAATAAAATAATGTAATATCCCCTTTATTCCTGTGTTGTATGGATTTGTACCACTTGAGACAGGGATTGCACGTGATAGCCACTTCCTGGGACTATCACAGAGGTGCTGAGAATCGGGATTCCAGTTTCGGAAATCCGGTTCGTTTCAAGTGGTATCAGAGCCGTACTTGACCGTAGGACGAGCCCTAGCAATGGTCGATAGTATAGGACAGCCTAAACATCCTTGATTGAGCATATACTTCTTGACTCTATACAAACCCTTGAATTATACTATTACACCCTTGACTTCTCACTAACTCACTAACTAACTGACTTACTAACAACCCTTCTACGTGTTTGCTGACCTTTGGAGAACGACTGATGTTGCTTGATCAAGACCAGGCCATACTACGGAAGGATGCCCTGTACAAGACAAAGATAACTACTATAATGACAACTATGGAGATTGGGTACGGGGAAAAGATGAAGATGACTCTACAGGACTTACTTGGATTATCCCCTGATGAACCCTCAATACAAGTTTACACGATGATGCCACATGAAGTCTGCGTACGAGAGAAGCAATAAGAACAATATGCACTCTTCCCTCCCTGCTCACGACGAAGTTGGGACAACGCCACTTTGAAGATAATGAGGAGTTGAGATTCTAATTCCAAGTGCACCATCATAAGGAATTAGTGATCTACTATATGGATTTGGCTCACGTAAGCCTGGTTGTAGGAGTCGGAACCCCTGAGATGCTCGTGGCTCAGCATTTGGATAAAGACACCTCAACTTGAAGCTACAAGAATAGCCAAGTCAGATTGGATTAAGATACTACCACAAACTGTAGCTACAAGAGGCAAATAAATGGATTAAACAGTGACGATTACTCTGGAAGCACGTATCAAATACTTGGAACAAGGATTTGATAAGTTTATTTGGGATACTCTAAACTGGAAGTATGAAATTTGGATGCCTGGATTTGAATCTCCCTAACCGACCAAAATTGATGTTGGATTATAATGAATAGATGAGAAACACAGGGCACAGATGTAATGATAAACATAGAGCACCCCCTTTGGGAGGACAATGCCACGAGAACCATGGATGAAGAAGAGTAGTCCAACTAAGAAGGAGTATCTGAATTAGACAAGAAGCATTGGACTAAGATGAAGAAGAATATAACTTCCTACCACAGGATCCCCTACGCCTCTCAGGCTACATATGGGACCCCTTCAGTCGGAAGGATGAATTTGGTAATTGGACCCTAACTCAGAGGATCATAGAGGTAGCAATTGCTACATGATACAACATCAAGACTACACGAGTCAAATGGATAGCAATAAGTCATGTGACTCGAAGAGGAATATGAAATACCATTTTACCAGTTCCCAATCAAGCGAGCACGAAGAAGATTTTCACCAGCCTGTTTCAAAAGGATCAACACCGAGATGTCAGATGGAACGTATCCTTTCAAGTGATGCAACACTAACCTTAGTGAAACTCCCACAAGTGCCCACGATATACTAGTATGCTTTTCCTTGGTGTATTCTCTGAGGTCTTAGGAGTTAGCCTCGAGATACATGTTTGTTTGGTGCATTGCTTGAGTGATTGGATCTTTATGGTCTTTTTGGTTGTTATGCCTCTTCATGTTGGTGTGAAATTGTATTGTTTGCTCATGCTTGCTAGATGATTAGATGACTCCTTTAGAAGCCTTAGCTTCCCATACTGCAAGACCAAGAGCTTGAAGAATGAAGATCGACGTGCCAAGCATATTAAGAAGACCCTGCTTCTGAAGAAGAGAAGAACTTCTTGGAACATCGACAAACAGACCAAGACATCAGATGAGTTACCTGATGATCATTGGAATCGAGTTCGCAAACTAGAAAATGATTACCCGAGAATTTGAAACCTCGAAAGCTCAGCAGAGTATGAACCTCCATGGAAGCATATATTGGTTAAGAGCAGTTGAGTACCCTAAGATGTCAGCAATGCATATTGGATAAGATCAGCCGGTACTCAGACATCGGATAAAGATGAAGTACTCCATATGTAACAACAATCAATACAAGAATTCCTAATTCGAGTACTTTAGCTTCCATAAGGTACCTTATGAATGTCTACCTCTGGGATATGGCAAGGGAAAGGTAGTGGATACCAATAAGGGCTATTTTACCACCATGGATTAAACCATGCCGTCATTACGGATGTGTACCCATGCCTGGCATTCGGAAGTAACAAATCTAGAGACACCAATACCGATCTACGACATCACCGTGACATGGAAGTGCAGAGATTACGGCTAAGTGGACAATACCCCGACCTGAGGGTGGTGTTGAAGTTTTGGATTGGAATCAGATGACTAAACTCCAAGGATATAAGGTTTGCACTACACGAATAGTCATCCTAGAGACATTCAATGGAATTAATCACACTTACACCTCCTAAGTAGTTCTTTTGGAACTATTGTGTAAGCAGTGTAACAGCTATACACCACAAAGAGTGCTTTTGGAATATAATACATGAAGGACATCTAAAGGAATTACGAGGTCCACATCTGGAATAAGACATGAAGTTCAGTCAATCCTACTTTAAGAATAAGGGATTATTAAAGAAGCTCTACTGGACACTGAATATTGAACTAGTAGGAAGAAGAACTACTTCGTCAACTACTGGACACATGTTATCTGTTCAACCTCGCAGTTGGAACCTACCTATCGGAGAATAAATCAGAAGAGTTTGCAAAGCATACCAGAGTGAGGTAGGTGTGACTTCCACGTGAAGAACCATCCTAAGAAATTGGAACCAAATTGACTAGTGTGAGATTTCGGATGGGAAGAGTCACTCACACGGTCGAGGGTGTTGCAGATGACCCCTCTTAACACAGACTGTCATGAATGGGAAGTAACCTTTCATAATGTTTACAACCAGGAGCTAATTGAACATGTCAGATGTTGCTAGCCCTCTGGCAAGAATCGTCGGGGACGAGTTAAACCAACAAATGGATTACTATAAGAGTGGCATACGAAGATTTTGTAAAGACTACTGGACAATCAGAGAATTTCTGGAGGTTGAGAGATCACCCAGGAATTGGAGGAATTTTGATTAACCGCACGAGACCCTATGATGGAATACAAGTATTACACTAGGGTGAACCATTTGGAAGTGCTTATACAAGAAGCTGAGATATCTCCTAAGTCACGAGATGGCCGAGTAAGCAAAAGGAAGTTATGATCACCAAGAGCCGCTAGTTACTAAGAGTGCACGCCAAAAAAGGTGCGACTGCACTATTGTTTTGGAAAAACTGGTAAATCTAATTATGGATCAAGAGATAATATTTTATATCTTCAACATATCCCAGATGGGTATGGCTTCAAGAGGATTTCTTGGATAAACTAGGGACACCTAGAGAATACATGAAAACATGGATGAAGAAAAGATATTTATGAGACTCAACTTCTGCTTAGCATACCCCTTTTGGAATAAGCCGTCAAATTTGGGAAGAAAATAATAATACACTTATGGGTATGCTAAGAATACAAGCTTCGGAATATGGCAACGAATTGGATAAGAGCTTGCCATATACCGACCAACTACCTACCTACTACAGGTTAGGCTCAGAGATAATGCCGGAATTACAGACCTCTGCTAGGCATAAAGTATACGACTCCCTCATATGGAAAGAAGTGGGAGATTCGTGCCTAATTGGGTTAAAAGTACAGAAGGACGCCATGAGAATATGGCCAAGTTCATACAGAATAATAATGGAATAAGCTTAGTTGATAAGAAGAATGTAATCTCGAGTAAGAGGATTGGAGTAACATGAGACTGTCATGCTCCGACTTGCTCTAAGTTTACCAAGCTTGTGCGACACGGCTAGAAGAGATAGATTAAGTTAAAGGAAGCTCTGGCCTACGACTGAACTTCTCGCGGACTTGGACAAAAGTAAAGATCTTGAAGAGATGTGGACTAATCTTAACAAAGTGCTTAAGGATGCTAACGAAAGAGGACCTCAACATCCTGAAGACTTACCGAAGAGGAGACCCTCACCTCTCCCAGTACGAGCTTAATCTCGGGGACGAGATTCTTGTGAGGGGGGAGGAATGTAACATCCCAGAATTTGAATGTTTTCCCATATGTAAAATTTTTGCAAAAATTTAAAACTTTTTGATTGAACATGTGTGTCACCATATTTAGACCCTTTCTAGCCCCTTTCCCTTATTCCTAAAGAGATAAAACCAAAAATATAAAAATATATATTTTCAAATTATGGTAAAATATGTGATTTGTAGTTTATGGGTTTTATTTGGATTTTATTTGAGTGCGTATTGAATTTGAAACTATTCAAATTCAAACTAAGGTTTAAACCCTAAATACAAAACTAAATTCAAAAGGATAGCTAACAAGTCTTGGGCCAGCTAACTAACCAAAAGTCTAACCTTTCCCCTCTAACTCACAGCCACGAACACCTTTCCACCTTCTACACCCGCGCAACCCATCTCTCGGCCCAGCTCTGCGGCCCATCACGCCACCAGAGTTTTTCCCCGTATGAGTCGCTGGCAGGTGGACCCGTGCATCGGTCGTCTTCTCCCGAGCGCAGGTCCGCGCGTTCACACGTGCCCGACCTCTTTCCGCTGCCGCGCCCGCACGCGCCGCACCAGGCCAGGGACGGGCCCCCGACCGCGCCTGTGGCCCAGACGTCGAGCCAACCTGACCTCGACGCACTCCGTCCCGCGCCTTTACCCTTTTGCCCCTGCGTCATGACGAGGCCGTGCGGCCGCCAGCCATTCCAGCACCGCCACGTCGACCTCCACACCGCAGCGGCCAATAGAAGCTGCGCCGTGACCCTTTTGCCCTCTGCCTCGACGTGCGCGAGCTTTTAAACCCCCAGGCGAGACCCCTGTTGCAAGGCAACTCGCAATTGGGATTTCTCCCCTTTGGTCCTCTGCTCTGCCGCCGGGTGAAAGAAGAAGGGGGAAGAGAGGGAGAGAAGGGGAAGAAGGAAGAAGAGAGGCGCGCCACCGCCGCGCCGTTCTGCCTAAGCCAGAGCAGTCGAAGCCGGAGCCGGACGAGCAAGAGAGGAGGCCGTCCGCATCGAGCCATCGCCGGAGCAGAGCAAGGACCGCCGCCGAGGACATCACCGCCACCTCTTCACCGCCGCGGTCTTCACTGCTACGTCTTCACCTTCGCCCCATCGTGAGCACCGCGCCGGCCTGTCTCTTCCCTTCTCCCTTGGTCCTTCCTATGATGATCGGGAGCGTGCCCCTGCGTCGCGCCGCCGGCCCTTGAGCCGAGCTCTGTTCGTGCATCCACCACCGTGACGAACCCCAACGCCGCGTCGGTCATCGCCGCCCTTCTCCCGCTATGCTGTCGTGTATCCCTGTCCGGCCGTCGAGCCGTGAGCCTTTTCTGCAGGTGCTTCGCCGTGCCGCCGCTTCGCCACCGCAGCCACGCCGGGCGCCGCATCGCCAGTTCGCTCTGAACACGAGCGCCGGCCGGCCGTGTCGCGGTCAGGGGATAGCCCTGAACGCGCGCACGATCCTCCAGGCCAAGTGCACCCAAGCACAGGGCCGCAGTAGTGCACACGCTCGCCTGATTGTTCGGCCACGCTTGCGTCGCCGCGTTCTGCCGCCGCACCGCGCTTCGCCGCACCCGTCGCCGCGCGCTGAGCCGACCTTGGGGATCCTGCCGGGAGCCCGGTCGAGCTAGAAAGCCGTGTGCCAACACCGCTCTGCCGTGTCGTTTCCGGTTTGTTTTCCCCGTCGTTGTCGCCTCCGCTCGCCGTGCGTCGCGTCGCCGCCGCACGCCTAGCCGTGCCGGGAACTCTCCCATGTCGCGTCGCGCACCGGCTCTGCGCGCCCAAACCCAGTCCGAAGGCCGACCTAACCTCACCACGAGAACCTAGGGTGCCTACCCATGTGCTTGCACGAGCACCAGAAACACCACCGTCGTAGATCGCCGTCCGTCGTCGTGCCGGATGCGTGCTGGGACGCGCCGACACAAACGCGCGGTTGGCAAGGTGCATCGCTGCTCCCCAGCTGAACTCAGGGTGTAGCGCTGGACTTCCTATCTGAGTTCGCAAGGGAAGCCGCTTGGGCTGTAACCCATTACGGCCCATGCACCGACCCTTCTCTTTTCTTCTCAAAACCCTGGAAAATAGTTGAGGGACCTCTGTTAGACTTAGCTCTTTAGGCCCGCAGGGCTGAGTCTATTGGGCCGAATCTGGCCCACTAACTCTTTCGGCCCATCAAGGCCCACTAACTTGTGACGCTGACATCACGATGACGTCATGCTGACGTCATCACCTATTTTATAAATGATTTTGGAAATTATTTTATAAATCCCTTTTTCTTTAAAAATTCATAACTAATTATCCGGAGCTCCGAAAATTATGAAACCACTTGCGTTGGATTCATAATTCCGAGATGCTTGCTGCTACCCTATCCTTATCCTCTCCTGCCCTTGAACCAAACCCTGTTTTGCCCCGCGTACTTGGAGTAGGATTCGTGGCCGCTACCGCCACTGCGCTATTGTGGGTCTGGGACGCCGGAGCCCCGCAACTAGCCACTAACGTGTTGCAGATACGAATACTTCCCCGAGTCGTGTTCTCATTGTTTTCCTTGCTTCCACCGCCTTGTGCCGCAACCCGCATACCCGCTCTCTCTGCCTTGCATAGAGCCGTGTAGCACGCGACGTACCCAGCGTTAGTAACCCGGGAGGCCGCACGTGATGGACGGTCGTGCCATGAGCAGTGGCCACTGCTACAAGCACGGCAACCCCGCGTTGCAACCTAGCCACTACGCCGTGGTTATCGTCATATTGCTAGCACTTGCTCCGCCGTGCTCCTGAGCACGCTATACCGTGTCGCCACCCTTTTTGGCCGACCGTAAGTCAACCCCTTTCATCCTCTCTGCTCTGCTACCGCACCCCTTGTTCTGATAATGCCTTGCCTAGCTCATTTCTCCTTTCTCATCTCTCCTCATCCTCTGAGCATTCGCTTCGTTGCACCTATCGGTTGCGCTAATACCTTGCAGGCGCAATCACCAAACCTCTAGCCTTGATCGGCAAACCCAACCTTGAACTAACCCTTCTTTCTAACTTGTTTTCTAGTATATAAAGCTAGTAGCTTAAAACTATTTTAATATAAAACTAATTACTTTGATTTCCTTAAATTAAACTAGTGCTGCTTGTAGCTAGATCGGATTTATTTGGTTCTACTAAATTGATGTTATTTCGAGTTATTGCATAGATGATTGCCGTTGTTTATTTCCGCGTCGCATCTCGTGTAGGCTTGTGATCATGTTTGAAGACCTGAGCTGCGACGACGACCCGAGCTGTGACGTTTGGAAAGACCTTCGACCTGAAGGAAGGGCCCAACCTCTACTACTCTACGATGACTACCGCGCAGGTGTCATGTCACTCCCGACCATGTAGATCCCATGCATGCTATTTAGATTGCTAGTGCTCTATTTATGATGCTTTGGATGATTGAAATGCATAGACAATCTTTTAGCCATGCCTTGGTTTTGATATACCCTGTTCCTTGAACTTCCTACCTTTGGGACTAGCTACAGACCCCTAGCTAGCCCTCGATATTTGCTATCCATACATTCTACCTGTTTCGTGATATGGATGGATCTCTGGCTTGGACTGAGATTGGGATATCTCGGTATTCTAGCGTGTGTTTTGGGTGAGTGTGTATCCTTAACGTGTTACCATGGGAGCGAGCCGCTTTGGTTACTTGTGAACGCCTGTCTAGGGGAGATGCGACCTGACCTCCCGCCCTAGCGGCATGTCGGACGGTGGGAGTTGGTGAGTGCTCGCTCTTGCAATTAAGGACCGATCGACAGTTTAACCATGATCTTTGGGCTATTTTCGTACAAACCGTTCGCCTTGTTATGGGCGGGGTTCGGTCCGAGAACTAGTTGGTGGTTGGCGCTCAGCTTGTAGGCGGACCGGTGTGGTCGTGTGAGGGGGACGGGTTATACCCCCCGAGAAGACGTCGCCCCGGCTCCTCCGGGGATGGTTTCACAGCTCCGAGGCCCTGCTGGCAAGTTTCACGCCCCAGTTCAGGACGAGTCAGGCTCGGAGAGGCAGGAGAGTGCCACCCACTGCTAGGTCTCCGGTCGTTAGGTAGGGATGTGGAACGGCGGCCACCATTTCTGCCCATCCGGCGGGTCCAGTTGTACAACCTCTGCAGAGTGTTAAACCTATAGCTATAGTCCGTGTCCACTGGTATGGACAGCCCACGGGTCTGTTACTCTGGCTAATCTTTTCTTGTGCTGCTTCTCTCCCCCGAGTGTGTGAGCCCGGCTTGGTGCCGTTGAGATGTGAGGTAGGAGTTGGTGACCTCACATCGCATATGAGAGTGGGATGCTGTGACTCGGTTGAGATCCAGTATTTTGGTGTACTTTCCTTGGTTGGGGTGTTGACCCCGGAGGTGTTGGCCTCGGAGGTGTGGATCTCCTCGGAGATGGTGACCTCTTTGCATAACCGCATACCTTGATGTTGCTACCGCTGCATGCATAAACCTTCTACAGCCATATATAGGCTTATCCATGCATACTAGATTCATCCACCGCTTTTGCTCTTTGTTGGAAAGCTGACATGACCTACCCGCTTATCGGGTAGATGGCGATGCTTTCAGACTTGGTGATCGACTACGACAACGACGATGAAGGATGGGAAGACTAGAGCTGGTCCTACACTCAAGTTTGCCTGTGGAGCTGGAGACGCTTCGCTTTGATAGATCCGCTGCGTAGATGTTTTACCTTTCTTGTTTAGTCCAGTTGGACTTGTACCCGGCTTATGCCGAAATGTTGTACTCTGATGTATTAATAAAATAATGTAATTTCCCCTTTATTCCTGTGTTGTATGGATTTGTACCACTTGAGACAGGGATTGCACGTGATAGCCACTTCCTGGGACTATCACAGAGGTGCTGAGAATCGGGATTCCAGTTTCGGAAATCCGGTTCGTTTCAATTGGCATAAACTGGTAACTTTGATTTCCAACTTCAGATTACAAGAAGGAAATGATAGGTTCAAATGGAACCTTCGTAGGGATGGAACCTTCTCGGTGCGCTCTATGTACCTTCATAGATTGGATAGTATTGCGCCCTACCGTAACAAAGAGATTTGGAAATTAAATATTCCTCTAAAGATAAAAATTTTACTTTGGTTACTTAATAAAAGAGTAATACTAACAAAGGATAATCTAGCGAGGAAGAACTGGAAGGGTAGTCAAAAGTGTTGTTTTTGTAATAATAATGAGACAATACAACATCTTTTCTTTGACTGCCCTCATGCTAGGGAGATCTGGCGCCTAGTTTTCTTTACTATCTGGTTATCCCCGCCTATATCGGTTTCACATATACTGGGGAGATGGCTTTCCAACCAAGATAATAACATTAAAAATATGATTTTGGTGGGAGTCTCTGCACTATGTTGGGCTATCTGGAGATGTCGAAATGACATTATTTTTAACAAAACCAAGCATACTTCATTTATGCAGGCTCTTTTCAGGGGAACCTATTGGTTGCGCTCTTGGTCGCAACTACAGCGTGACGACAACTCAAAGGAGATGTTCCGGAAGGCGAGCTCGATGCTAGAGGTTATCGCCTTGGAACAAGCCAATCGTGGATGGAAATATTTTAATAGATTGGCGTCTTTTTAGTCTCTTTGATGTCTCTTGTTCCCTTTTGTATTCAGCAATGTAAGCTGAGAACTTATCAAAATTGTAATAAAGTGGCCGTATACGTTTCGTAGAGGCCGGATTTTTATCCATTATCTTAAAAAAAACTCCTTGCTCCATATGTAGCATTGCTTTTCAAGCAACTTAACTTCCCTCGATACCACTGAAATTTATAGTACTCCTTTCATTGTCATAAAAATTCTTCAATTCCCTTCATTACTACTAAAATTTTTCATTTCATTGGTTGGCACTCCCGTCAATGACCATTAAGGTTTGCATTATTTCTCCCATAGACCCACCATCCTCCCACCAACCATAAGATACTGAAGCATGACCCTTGTTAAAATAAATGGCACGTTACCAAATAAAGGAACCTCTTTTTTTCACCATCTCTCATTACATCAGCCAAGTGATGTATATGTGGCCCAACTGAAAGAGGGAGCAATGGCGGAGAGAAACTAGCACTTGGAAATGGCGATGCAAATAATGTTTGCATTTGTTCGGTATAGGAGCGAGGCATCTAGAACCATGTCGTTCCTTGTCCTACGGTTCCAAGAGGCCAGATGCTACATGGAATTAGTGATCCATGGAGTCTTGTAAGGAACATCGCCTCATCAAGCTATTTGTACAAAGATTCTGGTAGTTCAATGACAATGCAATCATTAGGACTAACAAAATGTTTAGAACATATCTTGAAGGTATTGTAGGTCCCAAGGAACCAATCACAACCAAAAACAAACAAAGAACCGACGAAAGCAAATTAAGAAATCCACATAAAAAGATACTATTGGATGTTCTGATGGTACAGTGATGAAGCGTCGGAGGAATTGGTACGTTGGGTGAAGGTTGAGATCAAAGCAACCATCGCATGTTCCGATGGCCACAAATCTAGATGCGCCGGAGCAATTCCAGAGGTAATGTTGCAAGATGAAGAAAACACATGTAGCACTAGATGATCCGATGTAGGTCAAGTGGGGGTGTCGAAGAAAGCACAATTACTTTAAATCTACGCACAGAGAGGGTTTTGGAAAAAAACATTCAGCACAGGATGTTCTGATGGCACCATCGGATAAAACGTTGGATGAATTTCGGATGTGTCATAGAAGAACTTGGGCGCGAGGAGTCAAACGTCTAGTTGCACCGTATGTTCCGATACAGTCGGAAACAGACCATATGAACATCCCAAGGTACCCTTTTTCACTAGCCATTTGAGCAGTGCTATTGAATTTATAGTACTTCCTTCATTGCATCAAAATTCTTTTTAGTGCTACTACTACAACTTATTGACCACTAAGGTTTGCATCAGAGGCTTGATGCAAGCGTACTCAAGTTTGTATTTCTCCTACACCCAGTCACCCACCACCAAACACTCATTATTAGTCACTGAACCATGACCCCGCTGGCTATAAATAAAGGAGAAGTACGTCCCCTAAGTTGCCCCGATCCTTTTTCTCATCATCTCTCATTCTTTTACAGTCAGAAGTAGCCCAACTGAAAGAGAGAACACAAGAGGCAGAGACAAATTAAACCACCAAACAAGAAGAAGCATCCTGTAATGTTTGCAATTTTTTACGAATATGAGGCATCTGGAACCATGCTCCCTCACCAAGTGAGAAGAAGAGTACCATATTATATCCTTTTGGAGGCATGATACACACCGTCCCATAGTGTTCCATGTATGTACAGATGGTACGTGGAACATAGCATACATTGCGGCAGCCTGCCTCTTCTCGTGGAGCGAATATCTCGGTGTCAAAAAGAACCAGCCGACAACAGCGCGTATCCCTGCCTTTGGGGGATTCCACAGGATTCTAGCAGACTTGAAGTGTTCAGCTTTTCCTAGGGTCGCGGCTGATTTCTTGAGTCATGGTTAATCCCGGCCGGCAACAAAAAGGTGTAGCACTACTAGAGAATCGACCTTTGGTTCAACCCTCTAGTCCCGGTTGAAATTTGGAGCTGGGACTAAAGAATTTGTATCGACATGTGGCCGCAGGACACCGGGAATGCCCTCCACCCTTTAGTCTTGGTTGGTAATACCACCCGAGACTAAAAGCTCCACGTCCAAAGAACAGTGCGGTAGCAATCATTGGCGCGACCCTTTAGTCTCAGGTGGAAACACCACCCGAGACTAAAGATTTAGTCCCAAGTGGCAAAACAGCCCGAGACAAAGCCCTCCTTCCCACCTACCGTGCCCTCTCTCTCCCCTTATCTTCTCACGTGCGCTCTCCACCTCGCAGTCTCCTCCTCTCCTCTCTCTGTTTTCTCATCTTCTTCCTCATTCCTCCTTGCTGTGCAGGCCATGGAGGAGGAAGCGGTGCAGGGCCAGAGGCGCACGCGGTGGCTAGGGGTCGGCACGGTGGCGCGCGGCGCGCGGGGACGAGGCAGATCCGGTGGCGAGGGCCTCCCGACCGGCAGCCAAGGCATGAGTGTTGGATTTTTTATTTTTGTTTACACAATCGAATTCATGTACAGATTGTGATTATGAATCTTATGTGAGTTGAATGAAATTGAACATGTGTGCATGCTGTGAATATTTTTTGAATTGATTTGTATGATTTTGAGAAGATGAATTTGTGGTCAAGAACTTGTGTTAAGTGAGTTGGAGCTCTAGGTGGTGGAACTCCGGTAGGGAAACGGCGTCGGCAAGGAACACCGACGAGCAGGTACAGGTGGGTAGGGCCTGCCTGGCGTTTTTTTCTGCAAAAACCATTTAGTAAAGGGTGGGTCTTTTGTCTCTCAAGATTAGTTCCGGTTGGACTTTACGTTCCTAAGGGTCTTACCAACCAGGACTAAAAGTGGGTTCTCCATGAGTGTGGTTACTCACTCTCTGGCATGTCAAATTGCTTAAGGGCCTGTGATAGAAGTGTCGTCCCTGCTGTATCGGCATGAGTGGGCATGCCTGAGAATTTCAAGACTCCATATGATATGAAAAAACTTTTTTTTACCAAACTTTGATTTGACTATTTTGTTCAGATAGAGGTCCTTGCTCCGTGTATGCAAACGAAGTTCTCTATGTACAAGAGGGCACCCTTCTAACATTTTTTTTACTTTTTTCCGTTGATTGGCCGGTGGAAGGTCGGTTTGGCTCCTTCCCCTGGAAGCTACAGAAGAGTGCAATGCAAGATTCCTCGCCACGTGTCGCCATGTCATTGGCTGCGCCCAAGGGAGGCTGCACATTTTGGAGACAATTTGGCCTCTTGACAAGCCACCCCCTCCTCTATTAGTAGGAGGGAGAGGCTCCCTTTTGGAACACATCCCAAGCTCCCTCTCCTCTCATTCTCCTCTTGGAGATGTGAGTTCTCACCTCTCAAGATGTAGTGTGTTAGAGTGCTAGGTAGAGTAGTGGAGAGGAGTGAGTTGATGTCCTCGTGGGTGCTTGTTCTTCATTTAGACCAAAGTAAGTATTTCAGCATTTCCTATTTAGACTATAGTGGACTTCATACATGAATGATATGTTCTTGTGTTCTTGGCTCGTTCATAGTTTAGAGGCTTGTGTTCTTCGTGACACAGAGCTTTGATCCTTTAGAGCTACTGCATTAGTGCAAGTATCTGTTTGCATGTTTAGATCCTGTTTAGCTAAGTAAGAGTGTTGTATCTCGTTCGCATCCAAACCTTTCTGTTGCTCTGTAACTCGATGACGAGCATGCCCTGAACCTGCTCCTTTCCAAGTTCGTAGTTCTGTATTTATATGGAGTGCTATAGTGTTGTTAGCAGGCTGGCAGACGTAACCGCGCTATAGTAGTTATCAGGAGTGTACACGTGGTGTCTGGACTCCGGTTATCCTACGTATAACACGTGCATTCCGGTTATCCTACGTAGGCCGCAGTGCTGACAGCCTGTTGGACCCTTTGAAATCCTCCGCGTCCGTGTACCGAGTAGGGCCCCCAGGCCGGGATACACCTAGACCTTTAAAAGCTAGGGTGTGTCGGCGCCCCACAGAGAGGACTAATGGCAAGTCGGATCCATCTCGAGAGTTAAGTTCCCCAAGAAAGTGCTACTCAGCTCCTACCTATCTTAGCTGGAGTTTGGTGTCCTTGGACCGTCTATACTAGAATAGAAGATAGTGCACATCGTTCCTTAGATTCAATACCCTTGGAATACTCGTTCCTTGGTGAAGTGCTACAGCGGTATTTCCGTGCGCTTACGGATTTGTTCGTACCCGTCAGTATACTCGGTTGCTCTTATACGCACCCTCTAGGTGTACAACTAGTGGTGACGTTAAGAAACGCCAACAAATGCACTTTCTTGACGGCCTTCCCGTCCGGCTCTGGGTCACCGAGATCCGCAAGGCGCTGAGTGATCCCCGTGAACCAGAGCATGAAGTCTTCAATCGCCTCGCTATCTCGGAGCTTGATCATCTCATACTCGGTGCGCAGCGTCTGTGTTGTCACCGCCCACCGACGTTCATCCCCAATGCGGACTGTCTTGATGGCTTCCCATGCTTCCCCTGCAGTGTCCTTCACGACGAGTGTTGGGATCATCTTGGCAGGAACAGCGCTGCAGATGGTATCGAGCGCGTTCCGGTCATCACAGAAATCTCCATCGCCAAACTCGATGACATCCCAGAGTTCTCGGGCTTGGAGCTTGAGCTTCATCCTCAATGACCACTCGACGTAGTTCGTCTTGGTCAACTGTGGCCAGGCACCGGAGCTGCCGAAGTCCCGCACAACGCGCTCGACGACACACTCGCGGGGCTTCTCCGGCTTGCGGCTGCGTGAACTGCGGGAGCGTGGCGAGGTACTGTGGGACGTCTTGCTCCGTGGCGGTGTACGCCCGGATTTCTTCTTATCGTGGGCGTCACCAAAACCACTCGGTTTGTCCCCCTTCTTCTTCTCCTCCGTCTTTGACTCCGGTGGCGGCGTGCGACCGGTGGGCTTGGGTGATGACATGGCGTCGCCCGCTGCAGGGACCTGCCCTGGCTCTGATACCACTTGTCAGGAACGGGATCGCGCCGTGTTCCTGCGAACACCGGCGACGCGCTCGGACGAACTGGGGAACAAAGGAGAGGAACAGAGCAACACAACGCGAGGTTGAAGAACACTTCGAACACACAAGGAGTTTTTGTGCCGCTCAATTTCAGCAGCTTTTCCGATCTATTCTCATCTCCTTTTATTTGGAATTACACACCGTGTGCACGACGCGTCCATCCCCACGTCCACGGTGATCGTGCGGCACCATTGTCCAGGTCGTGCGAGCGGGCGATTCTCGCGGAGCAACGACCTCCTACGCGCGCGCAGCAATCCACAAGCCGGAGAGCTCACGTGCATGCACCAACTGAAAAAAAAAGAATGAAATCCTAACTATATGCAAGACTTAACTAACAGTATGAAACTATGAACGTTATGTCAAGCACCAAAACACATTTACTTACTGACTTGTGACTCTATAGGCCACACATATCATCCTAAAATATTTCAAACTGTATCATTTGAAGACTGAATGTGACCACTGAGGCCCATAATGAAGTCTGGTGAGATGTTTCGTGTGTATCTGGCTGGGTTAATGGAAAGTAGAGTGCATCAACAGTGCAATATCAACCTTGAGCTAGTGCTTAATAAAAGCGCACGTCAATGCCCTGTGCCTCTCGCCTTTACTCTTCTTAATCTCATCAGTTAGAGTTGGAATGACGGTATAATGTGTTGGGAGTATAGTAGTTTCCAAAAGATGTGTTGGGAATAGGAGGCATCTGGGACAAAATCCTCTACACTTATGCAAGCACCCATAGGATCATCTTTAGTCTCAGGAACTCAGCTACTTTGGGGTGCTGGTGTTTTGGAAGAACAAGCACAAGTTGATTTCCATAAGCCCGGGTGGAAGCACGGAGAATCCACTCCACCGACCTCTGGTGCCACATGAAAATTCGGCAGAGCGCAATTGATGATGGAGCTGGGTGCTTCTCGTGCATGAGCTAACGAGCATGGCGTTCAAGTGCCTCGCCTACAAGGCTACAACTTTCTCTCTTCTCATGGCCATGCCAAAAAATGATAGCTTAATTGTGTAGCGAACATGACCTTATATGTCATTTGTTCATGTTTGATTTTAGTGATTAATGACAATATGATCAATGGGACTAACTATATTGTTGAGCATGTCTTTGTAGACATTTCTAGGTCCCAATGATGCAAAAATACCACATGTCAAAATGAGAAGATAATATATATTTTGAGGGTCAAAACCAAGAAAGAGAAGAGAAGAAAAGACACTGTCGGATGAACCGACGGTACCTTGGAAGAAGGCGTCGGTGCAATGGTCGGATGAAGTGGTACACTGCGGAAGAAGACTCAAGTAAGCATGGACCACCGGATGAACCGACGCCCCCAGTTTTACATGCGCCGGATGAATTCCTGGAGAAGAAGTAGCTGGGTTAGTAGCACCGGATGAACCGACGGTGTAGCAGCAGTTCATTCGGCGGCCGTGTGTTTGCTAACAGAAAGGCTCTGGCACGAAACCCTTAAGCACCGGATGAACTGATGGTCACAAGGATACAAGCAACAGTTCATCCGACAGCCACAAAGAAGCTAACAGTAAGGTTTTGGCGAGGAACCCTTCAGCACCGGATGAACCGACGGTGCGTCGGTTGAAGCGCCGGATGATTTGTGTCAACGGTCATGTGCGGTGGAAGGTAACGGCTAGTAGTACCGGATGAACCGACGTCGGGAAAAAGCATAGCGTCGGATCATCCGATGATGCTACTTTCTGCAGCTTTGGCCCAACGGCTAGTTTGATGCCTTGGCCTATTTATACCCCTTCCACCCCGTCATTTGAGTTTGCTGGAGTGTGTGGAAGTGCAGAGGAGTCCAAGACACATTGAAGATCATATCCAAGCCATCCAAGTGCTAAATTGCTCATCCATAGACTTGCACATGCTTTGTGTGTGTGTGCTTAGTGCTAGGCTTAGCTTAGAGCTGAGTGAGTGCAAGGTGTGCCTACCTTGTGAGGTGATTCTTGAGTGGATCAAGTTGTACAAGGTTCGCCAGAAGCCTTGGAGCCTAAAGGACTCTTCGGTAAACGTCTTCGACCCTCCAGCTTGGTGTGGAGCGGCGAGGACAGTTTGTGCGGGGGACGTGGAGACCCCCTTCCTTGGTGGAGAAGCTCTTTAGTGGAGACGACATCAAGGTGACCAAGAGAGCTTGGCGAGTGCCTTTGCGGGCGAGCCTTTGTGGCAAGTCAAGTGGTGCTCTTGGGAGATATTTGGTGACCGGGAAGCAATACTCTTGTGTGGAGTGCTTCAACAACGTGGACTAGGGGTGCCTTAGTGCCTACCGATACCACAGGATAAATCGTGTGTCAAGAGTTTGCTTCCTCTCATCCTCTTTACGTTTCCGCATTACTTTCTTGCAAGTCTTGTTTGCCTTTACTTTACTAGAGTAGTATCTTGCTAGGATTGGCTATAGGTTCCAAAACTTATTTTGGGATGAGAGTTTCACACTAGAACAACCGTAGTTGCACATCTAGGTAGTATTTTCTAGTTTATGTTTTGAGTAAATAGTGATAACCCTAGGCTTAAGGTTTTAAGTTACGTAATTCACCTTCTCCCCCTCTTATGCTACGAGCATCTGATTCCTTACAAATTGCATTATATACCGTCCGGTAGTGTTTGAGTTTCTGACCCTGCTGGTAGAGGTGTCAATGCTCGTGGTCAGAAATTAAATCAAACACACTACCGACCGGCCTGTGCATAATATCGATCATCTTTAGTTCTTTCCGCTTCTTGAAGGGATTGCGACATTATATACCATATATAGGATGGGACCGACACATAATGTTACAATTGCAGTTAATATAAATAGAGGTCACATTCATGTTGATCAACCTAGCCTCTTTCTTGTTTTTTACGATATCTAGTTAGCCGGCCATGTGAAGTAGTGTACATACATAGGCATACAGTACAGTTAGCTACCTGAAATCAAAGATGCGATGGCAATTGGCATGCTGCATCTGTTATAACTTTGAAATAGGAGGTATCTGGAACTAGGTCACCTCAACACTCCGCTCACAAACCTAAGCCGATCACCACTAAAGAACCACATCCAGTTCTCCTATGCTTGTGGAGGCACACTGCTTTCTCAGGCTTCTCCATGGCCCTTGGTGACTTCTTCTCGCCTGGGACAAATGGTTCGCGGCGTGTGTGAGGCTCGCGGAGGAACCCTCGGTGTTGTGAAGATCAGCAGCCGTGCTCGCAAGTTGCAATTTGCATCTCGATCAGGATCGAGCAAGTCGCTCCAGATTTTGCTGCTCGCCCTGGTCCCTGGCCCGATCCTGGCCTGCGATCGACATGTATTGGTAGTAGCGTGGGATGCAGGGCACAGGCAGCGCCAAGGGCAGTAGCAATGTGCAAAAGCAGTAATGTGTATGATTATTAGTACAATTTGTTTACTTTTTTTTTTTGAAGAACTCAGCGACACACACATGTCGGAGTGAAATGCTTTCTCCATTACGAACATGCATGAAAACTTTATGCTGCTCTGCTCCCATTGGTTAATCTGCTCGAGCCTAGCTAGAGGCAGGGCACTGAGGGATTTTGGTTTAAGAACAACATTGCGCGGTGTACATTACTGACCATGTCCGATCCGCTGTCGGAGACAATCAACCAGCTACCGTCCTGTGCCAGAAAATGGTGGTTGCATTATTGATACCACGCTCAGCTAGGTCAGAAATGAAACATTACCGGCCTCTATATAGGTATAGTACAGGACTGCCGGACGGGCCACATAGTGTTACAATTACAGTTATTACCTAATATAAATAGAGGTCACATTCGTGCTGCTCAACCTAGCCTCTTAGCTTGTTTCTTATTATGATACGTATCTCGTTAGCCTGGCAATGTGAAGTGTACATGATGCATAGGAGGTATATATATGAGCACCTAGCCTCTTGTTTCCTTCAAGATACAACAACGGCATGCATGATGCGTCTGTTATATAACTTAGAAATAGGAAGTATCTGGAACCACACCACCTCTTTGGGCTGCACACTAGCCTAACCTGATCGTCACTTCATAACAAGAACCTCCACTTGATCTTGTGGAGGCACACTGTTTTCTCAGGTTTCTCTATGGTAGGCGCCCTTGGTGACTTCTGGCCCGTGGCGCCTCGCGCACTACTAGGGAATAGTTTTGGGCGAGAACGGACGAGCGGCTGCAGTGCGCTGGACAGTGGGGAAGTACTTATCAGCTCACTATCGGAACCGGCTCTTTGCCGTGTGCATAGCTCCTCCAAAGTTCCAACCCATGCCTTATTTGCCTCCTTAATCAAGAAATTTTTTTCCTACTCCTGAGCTAATTTTCTATTCGGCTGCTGCTTGGTGGTCAATCCACGTGAGCATCACTACGGGAAACAACATTTTTGCCGTGAGCCGGCTCCTCACGGCAAAGACCGGTCCACTCACGACAAAGGTTTTGCCGTGAGTTGCCGCCGGCAAAGAACTCTCGGCAAAGTTTTGCCGGCAAACAGGTTCTTTGCCGTGAGCCAGCCTTCTGAATCCCGGCAAACGTGTGTCGTGAGTGGGGCTTAGCTCACGGCAACCATGGGTAACGGGACGGTATGGGAGCCCACTTGACGGCTCTTTTTGCCGTGAGTTTGACGTCGGGCTCACGGCAAAGGTTGCAAAGGGGTTGTGACGTTGCAGCTGGCGTCAGCATCTTTGCCGTGAGCCTGTCGGCCAGCTCACGGCAAAAGGCTTCTCACCGGCTGCCAGGTAGCTCCTCAATGCCGTGAGCTTTGAGTTTGGCTCACGGCAAAGTTTCCTTTTTTAGTTTTTTTTCTTTTTTTCCAGAACCTTATATGGCACTCCAGATTCAATAAACCATTTGAAATCATCACAGGCAGTTTATATGTCATCATAACCATCACAGGCAGTTTATATGTCACCATAACCATCACATGCAGTTTATATGTCACATAACCATCACAGGCAGTTCAACTATCCACATAAGCATCACATAACCATCACGTAGTCCACATAAGCATCACAGACAGTTTAGGTATCAACATAGTACACAAATGTAACATAAGTCCACAAACACTAGTCCAAATGCAAACACAAGTCCATTACTCACTGCGGCGACGGCCCCTGCGGCGACGGCGACTGCGTTTCTGACCCCCCAGGTGGCGCCTGCGGCCAGGAGTAAGCTGGTGAGCCGTTTGGCGGCATCTGCGCCATGCCCGGCAAAACATGCGGCCACGACGGCCACGTGTAGTTAGAGCCGTGAGTCGCTTGCCCCCACGCACCCGTCCCTTGGACCCACGGAGGCCGCTGAGACGGCGACATGTCATGTGCAGTGGGGCTACCATTCGATGCTGCCGACATAATCTGCACAAAATTGCAAGTCAAAAACATGGAAGTACAACATTCTAAGTTCTATATCACTATGACAATGAAAGTTCTATGTCACTATGAGAATGAAACTACATTCTTAGCTCTAAGTCATTCTAGGTTTCTAAGTCATTATTAGCTCTAAGTCACTACCAGAAATGGAAAGAGAAGTGGGAAACACACTCACCGGAGTACTCTGAGTCGGCCTAGGAGGAAGGAAGATCGCTGGTGGAGAAGGGAGTTGCACTTGTGGTTGAGATGCAGCAATCGCCGAAGAAAGACCTTGGATGTACTAAAGCACCTGCTGCATCTGCTGATTATTGGCCTCGACATACTACTGCAGCACCTGCTGGCTGGCCGCCTGCTCCCTCTGCCGTTCGGCCTTCTCTTCTTCCAGCTTGGCCTGCAAGTTTTGACCCCAACATTAGAAGGCAAAGCAAACATATAAGAAGCATGGTCAATGAACGACGGATATAAGAGATCAAATTACTTGGACTGTCTCCAACAAGGTCTCGGTAGCAGTCGGTCGTCGCTGTACGGGCGGGGCTGAGCTCGTGCTCCGAGCTTTCACCACCGGGAGAGAGGGAACTCGGGTCGGGTCGAGGATGCTGTCGCCAACAAAGTACCGACCATGCTGCTTGCCGTGTCCGATCCTCATTATCACTTCTCCATCAAGCGGCGCCGTCCTCGGATCGAACTCTGGCCCATGGACCTCCCTTGCTGTCGTGTTGTACCGGACGATGCGGGGCTGGATCGTCGGGTTCGTGTACGCCTCGGGCGGGTCTCCCTCGTTGTAGGTGATGTCCGACGTCGCCTTGCCCTTGTGAGACAAAGCATATGCCTCGAGCTGGGAGCAAGGCTGGCCACCATGGGACCGAGACTGCAACAATGCAACAAACAACAAGATCATCACAAAAAATGCAAAATTGTGAGCGTTGCAATAAAGAAATAAATCCACGTACCCATCTAGCCGCAAATCGGCTTAGGTTTAGGTTGCCTTGATGGTGTGCCGAACCTGGCATCTTCAAACGCCGCTCCCGGCGCGCGAGGTGCAACGTGTCCCACTCCGGGTCAAGCCACCTGTCCACCAGCCTCGCCAAGCCCGCCGATTGCTGCTACACCACCACGGAGGCACCTGCAGGTCATCAAGTGCATGTCATACATGTACATCAAATCAACCATACGTGAACGATTCCAAGGTCAATATTGCAGTGATATGCGAGATCTTACCCTCAACCATTCTTCTCTGGGCAGCTTCTCATTTCTTGCCTGCTCTTTGGTGATTTTCAAGCCCTTGTGCTTGGCGAAGTAGAAGACAACGGTGCCCACACGGACCTCATAAATCATATCATGCACCAGCTTCTGACAGGCATTTCTCGCCACCGCATTCGCCCGGTCTAGAGAGCCCTCCTCACATCTGTAGAAATTCTGCATATACAAGTGTGGTCAATACTTTAGGCATATGCAATGCAAAAGCGATGTATTGAGATTGGCAATGTTTTGCGAGGAAGACTTACCCATAGTTCGGCTACCACACGCCCGTCCTTGGTTTGGAAATTCCAGCTGTCTCGATCATCTTGATCGGTCGCGCTGACGTAGTGGGCAAACGTCTCTGCTAGGTCCTCTCGGTCCCCAACCTCCACCAACCCAGGCTAATGAACCTTGCACAAAATACCGAGGATGCCATTGGGAAGTCGTTTGTGACTCCCTGGAGCGACTTCCATCCATCCCCTGCAAAATTGGTTCAGACAAATTAATAGTTTCAATTGTAAAAGTTCAAAGTAACCAATGAAAAAGTACTGGTAGATTACCTTTTCCCTTTAGGTGCAATAATCGGTCATTCCGCAGGAGGTATGGGACGCGAAGGAAGCGTCGAAGGGCCTCGCAACCAGATCTTCCCACCCTGCTGCTCCCCATCCCCCTCCCCCTCTCCCTCTCCCTCTCCCCCAACATCACCTCCACTTACACTGCCACTATCCCACTCCCTCTCCCTCTCCATCTCCCTATCTTCCTGCAACTACCTCTGCCTGTGCTCCTCCCTCTCCTCCCTATCCCTCTCCTCCTCCTCCTCCTTCTCCTCCTCCCTCTCCTGCACCTGTGGGGGCACCACAATAGAGGGACGTGATTTGCGTCCCACTCTCCCTCCAAACGACGAAGAACCAGGAGGGGAGGATGACCTCCGGCAGGCAGCCCTACCTCCTCCTCCTCCGCCAGACGGAGGTGGACGGTCCGGAGTGGGTGACCTCCTGCAACACCTCCTACCACCTGCCCCGGAGCCCTCAGCCGTTTGGGAGGCATCAAGAGTGGCGTCAGCGTAGAACTCGTTGAGGTTCCTCGTCACCCCACAACCACCGCGACCGCCTCCGCCTCCGCCTTTGCCTTTGCCGCCGCGCCCCTTAGGCATCTTTGTTCAATCAACTGCAAAAAAAAGAGTAAAAGCACGTATTAGTACATGTATTAGAAAGCAAAGAGTACAAGTACTAAATAAAAACATAATCAATCCGCTGCACATAGAGATTTGCCTCAGATATTTTGTATTTTCAGATGACCTTGAACTTGGAGCATAGAAGAACACAAGAACTACAAAAAGGGGGTTCATGGCAACATGAAAGCATGGGACACAACCAGCCCAACCATCATCATAACGACTGACCTGCTGGGCATGGATGTGTCCCATGCCTTGATGACAACCATGAGAAGCATATAATTGAAGAACACAAGCTCAAGGTCATTATATGTTACCCAACAAGAAATTTGGGTAAGTTTTGATATCATCATAGGCATGAGTAAAGTTGAATTCAAAACCTGCAACAAAACAACGGCACGATGGCCGACAACCACCACATCCCAAAATAGTAAGTTGCCTCAGATATGTTGCCGCTCATTGACCTTGAACTTATAGAGCATAGATCATTAAAAGAACTAAAAAGAGGGTTCATGACAGCCATAGAACCGTGAGAGACGTCCATCCCAACCAAGTTGTTGCTTGGGAATGGACGTCTCACACGGTTTGATGACAACCATGAGAAACATAAAACCATAAGCTCAAGGTCACCATATGTTACCCAGCAAGAACACTAGGTAAAATTTATATCATCATCGGCATAGGAGAAATTAAATTTCAGATCATGCAAAATAAAACAAAATTTGACAGCACCTCCCCTGCACGGAGAGGTTTTCAAAACCTGCAACAAAACAAAGGCACGATGGCCGACAACCACACAGTCCAAAATAGTAATTTGCCTCAGATATTTTTTTCTTGCATTGACCTTGAACTTAGACCATAGATCATCAAAAGTGGTAAAAAGAGGGTTCATGACAGCCATGGAACCGTGAGAGACATCCATCCCAACCAAGTTGTTGCTTGGGAATGGACGTCTCTCATGGTTTGATGACAACCATGAGAAGCATATAACAGGTCCAACACAAGCTCAAGGTCACCATATGTTACCCAGCAAGAACACTAGGTAAAATTCATATCATCATCGGCATAGGAGAAGTTAAATCATGCTAAATCCAAAGGCGATTCAACCCAGCATGGCACGGCTCGAAGGCCGGCGCATCAACTCAGGCAGACCAAGGTGAAGGAGAGAGGGCAAGGACGTGGAGAGGCTCACGTTGGGGCGGAGGTGAAGACATGGCCGTGACGAGCACGTTGGTGTAGCGGCAGCGATGTTCACGGCGGCGGTCTTGCTCTGCTCCGGCGGTGGCTCGACGCGGATGGGCTCTTCCTCTACTCGGGTGGCGCCGGTCTTGGGGACTTCGGCTTCAGCGGGACGGCGTGGCGGCGACGCGCCTCCCCCTTCTTCTTCCTCCTCCCTTCTCCCCCTCTTCCTCCTACTCCCTTCTCGCGGCGAGGTCGGGGACGAGGAGGTACGGGCGACGGGTGCGCTGGACGACGGGCGACGGGCGCGGCGGCGGGGAGGACGACCGGCGCTGGCGGGGACTCCGGCCGGTGCTGGCGGGGACTCCAGCCGGCGCGGGCGCAGGGACGACGGCCGGCGCAGGCACGGGCGGGGACGGCGGCCGGCGCTGGCGGGGACGGCTACCGACGCGGGAGGGGACGACGGCCGGCGCGGGCGGGGACAGCTGCAGGCGCGGGCGGGGACAGCGGCCGGCACGGGCGGGGACGACGGCCGGCGCGGGCAGGGACGACGGGCGGCGCGGGGTGGGGTGTGATGCGCGGCGGCGTGTGTGTGTTGTGTGGAGTGGTGTCTATGTTGTGTGCGTGAGTGTGTGGTGTGGCCGTGTGGAGAAGAGTGGGGCGGGTGCGGCTGACCGGTGGGCCCGTAGCCCCTTCGCCGTGAGCCACAGATCCGGCTCATGGCAACGGAGATACGGGCCCACCGGTCAGCCACACCCGCCCTAGGGTTCCCTGAGGGCTTGTTTGCCGTGAGCTGGATCTAGAGCTCACGGCACACACAAGTTCTTGCCGTGAGCCGGATCTAGAGCTCACGACAAACAACTGCTCATAGCCGCTTCCGTGTGGCCCTGTGCGCCACGTGGCCCAGGCGCAGCTTTGCCATGAGCAACTCCTTCCTCACAGCAATGAGCCCTTGCTGCCGTGTGTGTACGTTGTTTCCCGTGAGCTACACACTGCAAAGTGCATTTTACAGATTTTGTTAATTTGTCTCTAGTCTTTTTAGTTATTTTCTTTAAACTTTTTTTGAGTGCATTATGATAGTTAATTGCTAAGTTCACTATACAATGTCAAATTTACACTTTGATGAATTAAAGACATTAGTTTCATTGTACTTTCAACTCTAACTCTATCATTTCATGTGGTCCAATAATGATCAAAATTATAAAACTACATCAAAATTATGCCAAGAACCAACATAAGACACTATAAGTTGTGTAATGATCATAGGCAAAGTTCCAAGATCAAATTTGAATCTAAACTTCACGAAGACCACAAACTCTAGTCACATGAGTCAACCTCTCAGAAACTTCCAGTGAGATGCTTCAGTTTCTACACAGCGTACGTGTCGAGTAATTCTAAACCATCTCAACTCTTCACCACAGCCTCCATACATGATATCATGAAGTCCATACCAATTTCATGACTTTTTAAGTTTGTATGGATTTTATACAATTAAAACAGTATTGGACGGAACCTTCATAATCATGTGTGCAGAACCAAATGGTTGAAATATAGTCTCATTTCATGGTATATGTATGAGAAATGAATGAAGAACATGAAATATCATTAAAACACTAACTTTAGTCTATGATTTTATGCACTTCCAGTTCAAATTGGACGTATACGAGAAAAACACATAGAAAGAAATAAAATTGTTAAATATAGCAAACTGAGCTATAATTGTCCCAAGTTTGAATATGTTGTTTGTAGAGATGTGTTTCATGGGAGGAAAAAGTTTGAAGTGGGAAGGGTAATTTTTTTTCTAAACTTTGACGTGAGCAAGGAAGGAAGCTCACGGCAAAGGCAGAAGACACACGGCAACAAGGCACGTTGCCGTGAGTCTCGCCTGGCTCACGGCAAACTGGTGTGAGGCCGTGCCGCGTGGCGCCCGTGTGGCTCCCACGCGGCTGCGACAGGGCTGCCACGCGGCTGCTACACATTTGCCGTGAGCCGCGCGTCCAGCTCACGACACAGAACTAACGTGGCCGTGTGTCGACTTTTGTGCCGTGAGCTAGCCGTCAGGCTCACGGCAAAGTTAACGGTCCAGACCACCGGCCGTCACGGTGAGAAACGTCACCGTGTGGCGTTCCCTTTGTCGTGAGCCTGGTGAAGGGGCTCACGGCAGACATTGATGTACACCGTGTGTTATAATGTTGCCGTGAGTTCTGTGAGCCGGCTCACGGCAAACATCCTGTACACCGTGTGGGTTATAGTTGTCGTGAGTCAGCTCGGATGCTCACGGCAAACAAGCTTGGTTGCCGTGAGCCCGATATTCGGCTCACGGCGAAGACTTTGCTCACGGTAGCGAGGCCGTTTCCGGTAGTGCATACTCTTTCGCTAGCAGTTGCATCGTCCTTCACTCTGCTGATCCGTAGCTTTGGTCTCTGTTGGATCGCATCCATTTTTGCAAGATGAAATCCATGAGTTTGCACAGAGTGGTGCGTGCTTAATGAGTGAATTGCTCTCCTACAATTAGATGGTTTCTTGCAATATTTACGCACAGTTTGATGAACAGTGAATATATATGGTTTCCAAGAGAATTAAAATATAATCTGCTTAGCTCCCTTGCTTCTTGATCTGAAGCTCGTGGTTTTTTATTGTCTACTATTATGCATGTCGCATGCCATCTTTCTGAGGAAGAAAATAAACAGCACGAGCAAGATCTGCGAAATTAATTAGGAAACATTCAAGATGACCAAAGTAGAACGCTTTCGTTACATGGATCCATCTTTTTATACTTACTACAATACTACTCTTATTATGTGATCCTCTGCACTAAAAATTATCTTTTCATTTATACTCCACCACGCTAATCAGTCATTCTCACACATATCAGCCAAACTGTCAAAGACCATCTTTCAGAACTCAAAACATAAACACGAGCACTGGAGCACACAATTAATGTATATCCTTTGTTTTCGTGATGCAGCTGATCTCAGATGAATGTTTAAGACATGCACAAAACAATATCACAATCCTAGGCACTTCCTCCCACGATCATTTTCAGTAGATATGTAGTTTTTTTGCGAGGGCAGTAGATATATATAGTACTTTTCATCAATGATATTTTTACGATAAATTATTTGCATAAGGTTTTAATATTAAATCGATTTTTGCTCTCTCTTTCTTTCTTTCTGAGTTAAGCGTGGGCGCACTCTGCAAACATTCAGAGCTGTTTGCCTTATTAAAATCTAAACCTTTTCTTCAGATAAAAAAGTGAAATAGGACAATCACTCTGAGCATTATTAATGCAACGACGGTATATCAGCAAAACAAGAATTGTTTGGAACGATTATCTTTTTTGATTCATTAATTATCTTGGGCGCGGCCATGTATAAGGCCAGTCTCAATGGGAGGGTCATAAGCATTAAATAGAGTGCCACATATGCAAACAAGATGACATGGTATGATATTTAATAGGAGAGAGAGGAAATCAGGGTCATCCTCATGACCCTGGGTCGGCGCGGAGTCCTAGGAATAACACCCCCATGACCCTCCCACTGAGACAAGTTGACACAATTTTTAAGCACAATTGACCAACTAATATGCAACAATTAAATATCTACAGGAACCTATGAAACTGTGCTATGACCCTGTGCATTGAGAGAGGGTAGGTCATCCCGCAAACCAATACAGTAAAGATGATGTGTCATTCTTGAAAACTCCCCCATGACCCTTTCCACTGAGACTGGCCTAATGTATCACTCTCAACGGTATGCAGCATGATCGGAAAAGTAAAACTCAACTGACAATGACGATGATCACTCTAAACATGTGACGTTACGCATCATGATCAAAATCTAAACCTTTCACTGGTGGAAAACGACCTTTGTTCACAAGCATTTGTCTCGGTTCAACTTTGGAACCGGGACAAATGCTTTTGGGGCGACGTGGCCTCGGAAGGCTGTTTGCGCCGCCCCCCCCCCCTTTAGTCTCGGGTGGTAATAGGCCTGGCGTCCAACGGCTCTCAGCCGCAATTATTGGCGCCAGACTTTAGTCCCGGGTGGTATTACGACCCGAGACTAAAGGGTGAGCCATTAGTCTCGGGTCGTAACACCACCCGGGACTAAATTTTTGTCCCGGGTGGTACTACCACCCGAGACTAAAGGCTCATCTTTAGTCTCGGGTGGTAAGTCCAGGGTGGTAATACCACCCGGGACTAAAGGGTGCGCCTATATATCCCTGCCTCCCTTCTTCTTCTTCTGCCCGAGCTCATATTCACCCGAGAGCTTAGTTTGTGAAGAGCTAGCTAGTTCTTCTCCTAGGGAGGTGATGTCCAATTTTTTCGTCATCAATTTGTGAAGATTTCTCTCCTCCAAAGTGTTGCTAAGGTTTGATTCTTCATTCTTCCTTCATTTGTTATGATTAAATTTCATTTTTATGGTTAGAAATGGAGAAAATATGGATTTAGATTTTTAGGTGGTAGGAGGAGATGATGTTTTCAGATGTTTTAGATTTAGCTAACATTGTATTTAGTTTCACATATTTTTTAAGCATAGTTTCACATAGGGATTTATCCTCTAATTTTATAGTTTTTGCTATAGAGATAATTGATTTTAACTTTTAGATGAGAGATGCATTTAATTTTACATTTAGCTTAATTTATTAGAAGTTAGTTTATTAAAAAAATGGTTATTACAAAATGAAAATATACTACCTACCTATTTAATTCATTTTTGTTAAGTATTTCTTGTTTTTATTTAGAATACATTTATGCATTCTCTTTTTTTTTCTTTTTTCCATATATACAGTCGGTTAGACGTTCTGTACCAGTAGCCTTACATCCTAGCTAGCTACAGTCCAACATCACCGACGAGCTGGGGCTATACGTGGCTCGGTGATGTTGGGCTGTAGATAGGTAGGAGATGCAGGGCTGTAGCTTGGCGATGTACTGTAAGTAGGAGAGCGAGGTGCGTGTATATGATGGTGAGGTGAGGTTGTACTTCCTAAATGATCAGGGTAATTAGAAAAGGTATAGTACAGACTTACGTCGCCTCCGGGCTCAATGCACGTGAACGAGCTCTTGCACTTATCTGTTTAGTTATTAGAAAATGAGAAAATAGGTCTTATATATTTTGTTTTTATATAGAATAGATTTAAGCATTCTCTTATTTAAGCATTATTTTATATATATTACAGAGTAGTCCAGAATAACTATGGCAAGTTATCCTGGTCGCGGTGGCCGCCGTGGAGGTCGCCATGGCGGCGATCGTGGAATCAGTTTTGATGACCGGCCACCTTTGGCTCGTCGTCCAGGCATACACTTCACCCATGGTGTGATTGAGTTACCTACTGGTGATCGAAGCCAGGGACCTCGTCCCAACATAGTAATATTCTTTCGTTGTATAAATTTGATGTTTACGTACTATACACGGATAATAATATTATTTTCATACAATGCAGGTTCTCAATCATAAGCAGTGGCTCGCACATGTTGTTGAAAATTTAGGTGGTACCCCTCTTGTTACATAATGCGCCATTGTCGGTCCAAACAATTGCATACAATTAAAAATCTCGTTTGACATAGCCGTTCGAGGACAAAATCACTCCTCGCTGTCTTCAGAACCCATCCAAATGGTATCGATTGTTGGGTGGGGTACCCCTGCACTGGTTAGGACGACTTATGAAAGGACCGCCGTGCAGGCATGCTTACAACAACTAAATGCTAATGGGTATTTTGTGCCAGATTACTCTTATTTTCTAATAAAGTCACTCGAGGAAGGAGAAAGTATCACCACGACCGCAGAGAGACTTTGTCGGCTAAATGAAGATGACATGGTATGGAGCACCATTTAACTTTTTTTAATCTTCTTATTCAGCATTTTTAACGTGTCATAATAACATTATTCTTAACTGTAGGATATGTTTGGTCAAATCTTTGCGGCAATGAGCTTTCATGCAATTCTAGATCAAATGATGGATGTTGTGGGATTTTCTTACAGAGCTTCAAATGCTACACGCACAAGAGATTGGAAGTATCAGGCTCATCTTTCATTTTGCATGCCATATCAGTTTTCCTCGCCACTGTTTGAAATTTATGGAAGTCCATGTGACCGTAATTGTGAAGCGATAGAGAGTGCACTGATCCATTCTCTGGCATATTTCGCTGAAGTTCTCGACTTCAAGATCGGAGACTTCAACTATATGGACTATCTATGGAAGAAGAATGAAGTATGAAATATGTGTCGTGCATTGATGCACCCCTCTATCTTTGTTAAGACCGTACCTTAAGTATTCATGTATGAACTTTTTATGTTTGTAAGACCTTAATTAAGTATTGATGTATGAACTTTTTTATATTTTTTGTTAAGACCTTAAGTATTGATGTTAGGCTAGTTACTAATTTATTGGAAACCTTAATATTAGGGTTCTCACCTCCAAAGTATTGATTAAGCCCTAATATTAGCCTTTATCACAAATTTTGGAGACCTTAATATATATTAAACTAAAAAACAACAGGATCATTTGGGGGGGGCGCGACCCTTTAGTCTCGGTTGGTAATCCAACCCGGGACTAAAGGTCAGCCCTCCACGGCCGTAATGATTGGGGCCGGCCTTTAGTCCCGAGTGGTAAACCAACCCGGGACTAAAGGGTTGGCGGGGCCGGCCTTCAAAGGCCTTTTGTCCCGGTTGGTTTTACCAACCGGGACAAAAGGCCTCCCCTATACAAAATCGACAGCACGCTCCCTTCTTCTTCCCTGCGCGACCATTTTTCACCGAGAGCTCAAAGAGCAAGCTCCTCTCAGCTCCATGGCGCCTCAAACCTAGGGAGGTGCTACCCAAATTTTTCGTCATCAATTTGTGGAGTTTTCTCACCTCCAAGGTGTTGCTAAGGTATTATTCTTCATCGTCCATTCATTTGTTGTGTTTAAATTTTGTGTTATGATTTAGAGAAGGAGAAAATAGAAATTTTGATTTAAGAGCTAAGAGATGAGGTTTTTAGTATAATTTAGATTTAGTAGTAAGTAGTTATCATTTGTTATGATAATCTTCTATCATTCATTTGTACTAAGATTTTTTTTGTTTTTATAAAAATTTTACTTTTAGCTAGCTTTATTTATTATTAGAGAAAATAGAATTTATTAATTTAGTTATTAGAAAATGAGACTTGGGGATAGTGTATATTTTTTATACTTAAAATTTATGTCATAATTAAGAAAATAGAAAATTTGATTTAAGAGTTAAGAGATGTAGTTTTTATATTAGTATACTTTAGATTTGGTAATAAGTAGTTTTCATTTGTTATGATTATCTTCTTTCATTCATTTATACTAAGATTTTTTTTGTTTTTATAAATTTTACTTTTAACTAGCTATATTTAATGTTAGAGAAAATAGAATTTATTAATTTAGTTATTAGAAAAGGATACCTAGGGATAGTGTTGTAGAATTAACATGGATATTTTTCACTTAATATGATGCAGATGAACCGGCAATGGATGTACAACACCAACAGACGGTCAGCGGAGTACATTGCATGCATAGTTTTCTCGAAGTGGCCAAAAAAACAAGGATGCGAGTGGGTTCATGTGTTGTCCATGCTCCGATTGCAGAAACGAAAGAGACTACCATGACTCGGGCACACTTCACCTCCACTTGTTGAAATACGGATTCATGCCGAACTATGTGGTTTGGACCAAGCACGGTGAAAGAGGGGTTGTGATGGAAGACGACGAAGAAGAGGAGGAGGGTATTCCGGACTGGGCCGCAGGTCAAGCTTTTGCAGATACTTTAATGGAAGATGCTGACGAAGAAGAGTTACCAGCACATGTTGATGGGCCTGCTGATGATCTCGGCCAGGTTCTACAGGATGCACAAAGGGACTGTGAAAATGAAAAAGAAAAGGCAAAGTTCCAACGTATGATCGAAGATCACAGAAAACCGTTATACCCAAATTGCAAGCCAGGTCAAAAAAAGCTTGGTACTACACTAGAAATGCTACAATGGAAGGCAAAACATAGTGTGTCTGATAAGGCATTTGAAGGGATGCTAAAAATTGTGAAGGACAAGCTTCCGGAGAACAATGAATTACCGTCCACCACATATGAAGCAAAACAGACTGTGTGCCCTCTTGGGTTGGAGGTACAGAAGTTCCATGCAGGCCCTAATGATTGCATCCTATATCAGGGTAAGGATTACGAGAATTTGGATGCTTGTCCTGTGTGCAAAGCGCTACGTTATAAGATTCAGCGAGATGAAGATGCTAGTGATCTCCAGGGCACCGTGACAAGATGAAGAAAGTTCCGGCGAAGGTTATGTGGTATTTTCCTATAATACCACGTTTGAAGCGTTTGTTCCGGAACAAAGCACATGCTAAGTTGATGAGATGACACGCCGAGGAACGTAAGCAAGACAACCTGCTGAGACATTCGGCTGATGGGTCTCAGTGGAGAAAGATTGATAGAGAATTCAAGACATTTTCTGAGGACGGGGAAATGAACATAAGGTTTGGTTTAAGTACGGATGGTTTCAATCCATTCGGGGAGTTTAGCAGTGGTCATAGCACTTGGCCTGTGACCCTATGCATGTTCAACCTTCCTGGTTGGATGTGCATGAAGTGAAAGTTCATTATGATGCCAGTGCTCATCCAAGGTCCAAAACAACCCGGCAACGACATTGATGTGTACCTAAGACCGTTGGTCGATGAACTATTACTGCTATGGCGGGAAGAGGGCGTACGTGTGTGGGATGAGGATAGGCAAGAGACCTTCGATCTACGAGCATTGTTGTTCATAACCAACAACGATTGGCCTGCCCTAAGTAACCTTTCTGGGCAGACAAACAAGGGATATCGGGCATGCACGCTGAAGGACCGATTAGGCGAACCAGAGAGGGGGGAGTGAATGGGAGCCGATAAAAATTCTTCTCGAAGGAGATGAGAACTCCAACAAGACGAACACGGCTTCCAACTCACGTCTCCGACTCAACTACCCAAGTTGGCCAAGACCACGCAGCCACTGCAGTGCTACTGGTCCTAGGAACCAACACTCAACCTTCCGAGCCAAAATTCACCAAACCACACAGCGGAAACTTGCACGGCTTGCTGCCTGTGCTACACCGGTCAGACCGATGGCCTGTGCCGGTCAGACCGGTGACACCGGTCAGACCGGTGGACAGAGCCGGTCAGGCCGGTGGCTACAGCAGCCGCACAGCAAACGTTCCAGGAAGCCTCAGTGACTCCTCTAGGTCCTGGAACAAAAACCACCACGAAACACAACCTGTGAAGAAGAAGAACCCCTCACAAAACCTAGCAAAATAACTCCAAACACGCCAAGAACTGATCAGCAGGACCACGGGACAAAACCACACGGACAAGGCTATTCCCCGAGACAAAAACCCACCAAGGGCTAGCACCGGTCAGACCGGTAAATGGCACCGGTCAGACCGGTCGTGCCTGGGCAGCTTGGGATGAACAGCGCCCGCGAGTCAACTCCTCCGAATCCAACTCCCGATCTCCCGATTCACTCCACGATTTTACACAAGACTTTGGGGATAGTAGGAACACCTCATGGGTACTCCATAGCTAAGATTTGGTCCACCAAAACTTGTCAAATCAAGAGGAATCGAAGAAATCCCACCAAGAACACCTCTAACCCTAGAGCCACGAAAACCCTAAAATCGAGCCCCTTTGCTCACGGATTTGGAAGGGGAATCAAAGGGAAAAGAACCACGAAGGGTTCATGCATACATCCCCCACCAAATCCCAAAGAGAAAGGCCTCGAAATCGCTCCAAGAAAATCGCCAAGAAAGGGCTCCGAAAATCACCAAAAAGGAGAAACGGGAAAGACACATCCAAGCCTTGAGGAACCACGCTGAATCATCTATACATACCAAAGAGGTTCATACAAGGTCTAGCTTGCCGCCCGATCATCCTTCCCTCTTACAAGATCACACCATGAAGCTCTCAAGCTAGTCCTACGAAAATCCTAAGAAAATAGGAAGGAAAATAGGAAGACCAAATGAGCTAGGGTTCCAAGATATGGCTGCCATCCTCTCACCACTTGGGTTATATGGAGGCAACCGAAAGACGAAAATACCCTTACTAGCTAACTAGGGATACATGCCCCTCGAGGGCGAAATTGGAAGTCTTTGTCTTCGCACCATCGGACGGATGCCCAGCGACCGCAAACTTGCTTAGCCTCGACGCAAGCCTTGCGATCCCGACGCGTGTCCTCCGCTTCGAAGATTCCGGACTGCGTCGTCGCACACCGGTCAGACCGGTGCTCCTCACCGGTCAGACCGGTACCCACCGGTCAGACCCACCGGTCAGACCGGTCTGGAGCTGCTGTACCTCCGTCTTCGGTTCTTCGGTCTTGGCTTTGTGGATCAACCAAGGAACCCAGTGATTTTCTGGTGAACCACTGGAAACCCCGCGAACTCGGTGTAGCCTCCGCCAATCACCACTCATGACTCGGCTCCCACGTAGTCCCGGCTCGACCTTGGTTTTGAGGCTCAACCAAGAAACCGTCCATGACTTCATCTTGCCGTTCTTGCCACCATGCGGCCCGCACTTGACCCCGCTGGCCACCGGGTCCCTCGAACCAAGCCTACTTGTCTTCTCCACACCTGGAGGCCTCACCGGCAACAACCTTTCACGCTTGTTCTTCACCTGCACCTGCACCAGTCAAGCCGCAACCTGCTCTGCAATACTTAGCCAAGAATCAGTCCACACCACGTTGTCAATCACTCATCACACCAGGAAGCGACCATCCACCGGTCCTCGAACCACACCTGGCTCTCAATCTCCCCCTTGATGAGTGCATTGACAACACACACGTTTTGGTAACCAAGAGAAAAGGAAAAGAAAGGAAACGACTAAAAGGAACTCCAACAAGCGATCGAAAGCCAAAGAAAAGGCAAAGAGCAAGATCACTTGAAGAAGACAAGTCTCGGACCCCTTAGGCAAGGGCAACGGCTCGACACATCCGAGACAAAACATGCTCAAGCAAAGAGCACAAACCATCAAACCAAAACTCGAAAACCACAAAGAGCTCCCCCTACACACATGCAAGCTCTCCCTGAACCAATGCAACTCCCCCTGGACAAATGCATGCGAACCACTTCACGAAACAGAGCAGCTACAACAGGTCAGCTCTGACCGGTCAGACCGGTCGACACCACCGGTCAGACCGGTGCTCAACATATGAACAGGACCAGCACTCTGACCGGTCAGACCGGTGACCTCAACCGGTCAGACCGGTGCACAACAGAGCCCAAAAATGGCTCGAAACCACCTGAAAACCTTCCAAATGCATTCAGTAGGCCAAAACATGCTCAAACTTCTCCCCCTTGTTGACAATGCATGAATCAAGCCAAAAATGCAAAAAATGCAACCTAGAGCTTCTCAAATAGACAAAATTCAACATAGGATGCTACACATGTCCAAACGAGCAAGTTAGATACTCTATAGCTTCGTAATGACATAAACTTCATGATCACCAAGTTTCACAACCATTGGGCGAAGCTAAGATAGAATTTAGCAATTTTACGAAAAGGCACTCTCTCATGAGCAAAGTCCTAAACATGAGCAAAACATGTCAAAATGGCAAAGCCACACAAACTTCATGCTAGGACAACCATTCTAAGCATAAGACCATCATAAACACCCACAAGCACCTCATTTCATGTCAAAGCCATCGAGCCATGTGCCTACTTCTATAAATGAGACTTCTCATTGGTAGGCATCATGCAACGATTTAGCACCCAAAGCAAATTAAAATTAGCACATATGACATGGGAGCACATTTTTCAAGCAATTTACATTTCATTTTTCAGATTTATAATTGGTACATGAAATGTCTTTGCGACAAAAAGGAACTTATGCCCCTCCACAAGATGAAGCATGGGGGCTAAACATTCATGATGGCAAATGAGCCTTTGGCCCCATATGATCAAAATAAGCTATCCAACCACAAATTAAGCATAGCCAAGCCACAAAAATATGTCAAGATCATGTAAAGGCATTTACTCACAAGAGAGCATACATATGAAATTTTCAAAAAACATAGCCATCAACCATGGATACAAACCAAGATTATCAAGAGCTAAGCCAAACTAACCATAGCTTACCAAATTAGCTCACAAAGACATATATATCATTCCATGGTGAACAATGTATATAGGAGAAGCCTTTCCTAAACAATGCATATGATACAAAATGCATGCAACCTAAGATACAAAGATGCCTATACATCATGTTACATATGCCATGCCAAATGCAAGAAATGCACAAAGGAAAGCTATACATATGCTACAAAGGAGCTCCCACACGCCAACTCAAGAAATCAAACAAACACCAAGCTCCCCCCGCAAACGAGTGAAAGTTGCTTGATCTAGGGGTTTGGTGAAAATATCGGCTAGTTGTTCATGTGTGGGTACATGGATCAAAGCTATCTTCCCTTTCTCTACGTTGTCTCTCAGAAAATGATACCTCACTTCTATGTGCTTGGTTTTGGAATGGAGCACAGGGTTCTTTGCAACGCTTATGGCACTGGTGCTATCACATTGAAGTGGGACATGGGTATACTCCTCACCAAAGTCACTCATGGTGTATGTGATCCAAAGGAGCTGAGAGCAACAACTAGCTGCGGCCACATACTCTGCCTCGGTAGTGGATTGAGCAACACTCGACTGTTTGCGGGAAGACCAAGACACCAAAGAAGAACCCAAGAACTGGCAAGTCCCAGAAGTGGACTTCCTATCCAACCGACACCCGGCAAAGTCCGCGTCTGAAAATTCATGAAGCGCCAAAGAAGAAGACGCAGAGTACCAAAGGCCGAAGTCGGGAGTGTGTCGCAAATACCTGAAAATGCGCTTGACTGCTTGCCGATGCGAAGTCCTCGGAGAAGCTTGAAAACGAGCGCACAGACACACCGAGAATTGAATGTCCGGCCTCGTCGCCGTCAAGTAGAGGAGTGACCCGATCATGCTCCGGTACTCCTTCTGGTCCACGTGTTCACCTTCCTCGTCCGCATCGAGAGCTGTAGTCGTACTCATAGGCGTTGCCATAGCCTTGGAGTCCTCCATCTTGAACTTCCTCACAATGTCCTTGGTGTACTTAGCTTGGTGCACAAATGTTCCTTCCTTTGATTGCTTGATTTGTAGCCCGAGGAAGAACTGCAACTCGCCCATCATGCTCATCTCAAATTCCCTGCTCATGTCTTCTGCAAACCTTGCAACAAGAGAGTTAGACGAGCCACCAAAGACAATATCATCCACGTATACCTGCACAATCAGGATATCTCTGCCCTGCCTGAGGAGAAACAAGGTCTGGTCGACCTTCCCCATCTCAAACCCTCTCTCAAACAGGAACCCCCTCAACCTACCATACCAAGCTCTAGGCGCCTGCTTCAACCCATACAGCGCCTTCCTCAACTTGTACACCCGGTGGGGGTACTTCTCACTCTCAAACCCCGGTGGTTGCCTCACAAACACCTCTTCCTCCAACACACCGTTCAGGAAAGCACTCTTCACATCCATCTGGTACAACTTGAACCCTTTAGCCACGGAAAAGGCTAGAAGGATCCTGATCGCCTCCAAACGAGCTACAGGAGCGAAAGTCTCCTCGTAGTCGATCCCCTCTTTCTGACTGTACCCCTGAGCAACAAGTCTCGACTTGTTCCTCACCACTTCTCCTTTCTCTCCCTCTTTATTTTTCCACACCCATTTTGTCCCAATCGGCTTACACCCTGGGGGAGGGTCAACCAACACCCAAACTTGGTTCCTCTCAAAATTCTCCAACTCCTCATGCATCGAGTTAACCCAATTATGATCAGATAACGCGTGTCCAATATCTTTGGGCTCAAAGGTGGCAACAAAAGCAGCATGAGCGAAATGAGAATTGTTCCGAACCCTCGACCGTGTAGTACGTTCATTCATGTCACCGATGATTCTCGAAGCTGGGTGATCCACTTGCACTCGCCGGGAAGGTTCTCGCCTTGATGCTACCTCCCCCTCAACAGCAGCTTCGCCTTGATCTGGGTTTGTCATTGTAGGTGTGGGAGAGGGTCCATTCTCGATCGTCGTCGAAGTAGTAGGTACATGTTCAGCCGCGGGCATCACACCGCCATCTTCATCATCTCCATGTTCATGCTCCTCCTCCTGAAAGATCTCCTCGCCAAGTTCGTTGTCACCTGCACACTCAAAAACAAGCTGACTACGTGGCTGTGTCTCGTCGAAGGTTACCTCGCAAGTCTCCACGATTTGGTTAGTTTCAAGATTGAGCACACGAAATGCTCTAGAATGAGATGCATAACCAAAGAAAATGCCATCGACAGACCTAGCCTCGAACTTGTCCAACTTCTTCCCTTTCTTCAGAATGAAGCATTTACAACCAAAGACATGGAAGTGACTCACCTTGGGTGTGCGATCGTGCATCAACTCGTAACAGGTTTTCTTCTTGTGAACCCTGAGGTAGATCCTGTTCGACACATGGCACGCGGTATTGACCGCCTCAGCCCAGAACCTTCTCGGAGTCCTATGCTCGTCGAGCATCGTCCGAGCCATCTCGCACAAGGTCCTGTTTTTCCTTTCCACCACACCATTCTGGGGAGGCGTATACGGACTCGAAAACTGATGTTCAAGACCCAAGTCATGGCAAAAGGTTTCGAAGCGAGAGTTTTTGAATTCCGAGCCATTGTCACTGCGGATCGCTCGTATGGCATCTCTGTGCCTCTCGTTTCTTAACCTCAAGACAAGATCTCGAACAAAACCAAACGTCTCCCCCTTCTCCTCAAGAAAGAACACCCACGCATACCGAGAGTAGTCGTCCACCACAACAAGGACATACCACTTCCCACCCGCAGATCGCACACGAGCTGGGCCAACAAGGTCCATATGGAGCAGCTCGCATGGACGCTCAGTCATCACATCGGTGAGAGGCGGGTGAGAAGAGGCTACCATCTTGGCATGCCTACACGGCGCACAAACCAACTCTTTCTCAAACCTCAACCGTGGCAATCCTCGGACCAAATTGAGTTTACTCAAGCGAGACAAAAGGTCAAAACTCAAGTGACCCAACTTCCTATGCCACTTCCACAACTCACTCGAAGAACCAGCCAAAAAGCAACGCTCCACACCAGAAGACTGAGAAAAATCAGCTCGGAACACTTGACCCTCGGGAACAACCATGCAAACAAGATCCCCCCGAGAATCTAAAATCTGAGAACCACCAGGCCGAAACAACACCTCAAAACCCTCATCCAACAACTGGGACACAGAAAGCAAATTGTATCCAAGCGATTGAACAAGAGCAACACGCCTGAGAGTGATCTTGTCACTTACCTTAATCTCACCTTCTGACAGCACACGCCCTCGCCCATTGTCCCCAAAGGTGATGTACTTCTTTGTCACCACCGGGACAAGACTTGAGAACCACCCCTTGTCTCCGGTCATATGCCTCGAGCAACCGGAGTCAATCAACCAAATGTTCTTCAAGTCTCCCACCTGAAATTCAAAAGCGAGCACGTGAGTGAACAAACGACTCAGCACTGGGGTTAGTACCAAAAGAGTAAAACCAGTGCCGAGCCATTTGCTCTAAAGTGGGGTTAGCACAAACCAAATCATCACGCCTATCAAAGCTACCACCACGGTGACCACCACGAGGGAACCAACCCTCTCTAGCTGGAGGAGGACGAAAACCACGAAAGGGAAACTGTGGATCGTTCCTCCTCTCCATCTCAAAGCTACGACTCCTCCCACCCTCGTATTGAGCACGAGGTGGAGAACGCCTAGCAAACTGACCACCTGCAAACTTTCCAGACCAACCACCAGAACCATGACCTCCAGAACCAAACCAAGCATCCTCACGAGCACGAAACCCAACTCGCTGTCTGCCCAGACCTGCACCGGTCTGACCGGTGTAGTACACCGGTCTGACCGGTGTAGCTCGGCCAGCAGCAGCACCTGCAGCCTTCCGGTCTCCCCAAGCCGGAACCGTCCTCACAATTGCCTTGGCCCTGGGCATCTGCATACGAGGCTCAGGTACACCATTAGAGGGGTGGTACCTGTCCTTGTTAGCCCACTCTCTAACCATTCTCTCCTCACGCTTCCTCTTGAAGCAAAACTCATCCTTGTGACCATCTCTCCCACAATACCCACAATGGAACTTTATGGGCTGTGGCTTAGGCTTAGGCTTGGGTTGGGGCTGCCCACTCGGCTTCTCACCCTTCTTCTCTCCTTCCTCACCTCCCTTTGGGCTCACAAACTTCACCGGTTTCTGAAAATCATTTGTTGGGTGAGGGAATATGGGTGGATCTGGAGTAGTGTCAAGTTTGTTTCTGAGATGGTTAGGCTTGGGCTCAAACTTGTTCTTGTGTCTGTTTGGTGGTGGGATAGGAATCTCTCCAACTCTCTCAACTCCCTCACCACAGTTCTCTCCAAGCTTGTCAGCCCCAAGTGCCTGACCATCATAGCGTTTGAAAGCCGCTATCATGATACCAAGCTGAGGCTCCTGACCCGACAACCAGCTCATACATTTTCTCAGCTCATCATTCTCATCCTGCAAGCGATCAACATAATGTGCAAGCTCCAAATTCTTAATCGCATGCAATTCACAAGTAGAGCAAGAAGTGGGAATAGGCTCTTTCAACTTAGCCTCAAGAGAAACAGTGTAAGCATGCAACTCATCAATCTTTCCATGCAAAACAGGGCAAGAAGTGCAAGCACCTAGCAAGGCAGGTCTAGACTTAAGCTCAGCCACTTCAACCCTAAGCATATCTAGTTCATCACAAGTAGAAGCATGCTTATCCTTAAGAGCAGTAAGATCAGCTAGGTACACAGAGCAATCACAGCAATCAATCTCATCAGAAACCACAGGAGAAGCCTTAAGCGAATCAATCTCAAGCTTAGCATCTAGGTTCTGGATTTCTAGCTCAGCCACACGGTTCCTAGCATCTTCTAGTGAGGCCCTAAGTTCTTTCCTCATCTTCTTGGCCTCTCTAAGCATGTGATCGCGGTTATCAAGCAAGTCAACCAACTCATCATTCTCCTTGCGCAAAGAAGAGAGCTCATCACATACCTCATCCTCGGAGTCAAAGTCCGAGTCACTCTGGTGGCTCTTCTTGCTGCCGGAGCTACGGGCCATGCCACAGAAGCCATCTCCCGCGAAGCAGCTCAACCCGCTCAAGTTCCTGGATGACTTCTTGTTCTTGCGCCGATCACCTTCATCTTCACTGCTACTCGAGCTCGAGGAAGAGTAGGCGGAGCTGGAGTCGACGTCGCTCGCTCCGACCATTGCTCGGGCCTTCCTGCCGCGGCCATCCTTCTTCCTCGACCGTCGCTCGTCCTTGTGCTTGTTCTTGTGCTTGTGATCGCGCCTCGATCGGTACTTGCCATCCTTGCTCGATCGGTGCCTGTAGCCGTCCTTGTAACCGTCCTTGTTCTCCGTCTTCTCCGGGCAGTCGGCGACGAAGTGTCCTGGCTTGCCGCACTGAAAGCACGTCCGTGCTGTCCTCCTCGTGTTCACCCGGTTCTCGTGCAGCCTCTCGAACCGCCTGGTCAGCAACGCCAGCTCGTCCTCTCCAAGCACGTCGAACTCCTCATCTGGCAAAGACATCAAAGAAGACAGAGAGTACATCCTGGAGGATGCGTTAGCGTTAGACTTAGCTCCTTTGCCACTAACGAGAGCGAGACTATGAGAATCAGTCGGGCTCTCGATCTTGGCTGTCATACCACGGTCCAACTCAGCCGACTTGAGCTTCGAGAACAGCTCGTTCACCGTCAAGGTGTCATACTTCTCGGACTCAACAATAGCCTCAAACTTCCCGTCCCATACGGTACGATCCAACGAGTGCAAGAGCTTCACGGCTCTATCATGATCATTGTATGGGAGGACGTCCACATTGGCTCTCATGTTGTTCACAACGACCGTAAATCGCTGGAAAAGGGTATCGACGGACTTGCCGGGGAGATGAGTGAAGTTCTCGTACTCTCTCCGGTAAGTCGCGTACATCCGAGCCTGAAGCTGAGCATTCCCAGCATGAGCATCCTTCAACTGCTCCCAAATGCTACAAGCTAAGTCCTCTGTCTGAACCCGATCGAATTCAGGCTGACACAGAGCACGAAACAAGTAGTCGACAGCCTTGTTGTTGGCTTCGAACATATCCCTCGATCCTGGAGCAAGGAAGTTCATCGGATGAACATAAGCTGTGTTCACCGTGACATCCCAAAGGATCTGACCCTTTCCGCGGAGGAACGCCGCCATCCGCCTTTGCCACATCTGGTAGTTCTTCCCATCGAAGTGCGGAGGACCCGAACCCCGTTCCTGGTACGCCATCTTTGGATCTTAGACTGGTAAGAGTCAATAAAGACCCGAACCGGCTCTGATACCAATTGAAGGACCGATTAGGCGAACCAGAGAGGGGGGGAGTGAATGGGAGCTGATAAAAATTCTTCTCGAAGGAGATGAGAACTCCAACAAGACGAACACGGCTTCCAACTCACGTCTCCGACTCAACTACCCAAGTTGGCCAAGACCACGCAGCCACTGGAGTGCTACTGGTCCTAGGAACCAACACTCAACCTTCCGAGCCAAAATTCACCAAACCACACAGCGGAAACTTGCACGGCTTGCTGCCTGTGCTACACCGGTCAGACCGATGGCCTGTGCCGGTCAGACCGGTGACACCGGTCAGACCGGTGGACAGAGCCGGTCAGGCTGGTGGCTACAGCAGCCGCACAGCAAACGTTCCAGGAAGCCTCAGTGACTCCTCTAGGCCCTGGAACAAAAACCACCACGAAACACAACCTGTGAAGAAGAAGAACCCCTCACAAAACCTAGCAAAACAACTCCAAACACGCCAAGAACTGATCAGCAGGACCACGGGACAAAACCACACGGACAAGGCTATTCCCCGAGACAAAAACCCACCAAGGACTAGCACCGGTCAGACCGGTAAATGGCACCGGTCAGACCGGTCGTGCCTGGGCAGCTCGGGATGAACAGCGCCCGCGAGTCAACTCCTCCGAATCCAACTCCCGATCTCCCGATTCGCTCCACGGTTTTACACAAGATTTTGGGGATAGTAGGAACACCTCATGGGTACTCCATAGCTAAGATTTGGTCCACCAAAACTTGTCAAATCAAGAGGAATCGAAGAAATCCCACCAAGAACACCTCTAACCCTAGAGCCACGAAAACCCTAAAATCGAGCCCCTTTGCTCACGGATTTGGAAGGGGAATCAAAGGGAAAAGAACCACGAAGGGTTCATGCATACATCCCCCACCAAATCCCAAAGAGAAAGGCCTCGAAATCGCTCCAAGAAAATCGCCAAGAAAGGGCTCCGAAAATCACCAAAAAGGAGAAACGGGAAAGACACATCCAAGCCTTGAGGAACCACGCCGAATCATCTATACATACCAAGAGGTTCATACAAGGTCTAGCTTGCCGCCCGATCATCCTTCCCTCTCACAAGATCTCACCATGAAGCTCTCAAGCTAGTCCTACGAAAATCCTAAGAAAATAGGAAGGAAAATAGGAAGACCAAATGAGCTAGGGTTCCAAGATATGGCTGCCATCCTCTCACCACTTGGGTTATATGGAGGCAACCAAAAGACGAAAATACCCTTACTAGCTAACTAGGGATACATGCCCCTCGAGGGTGAAATTGGAAGTCTTTGTCTTCGCACCATCGGACGGATGCCTAGCGACCGCAAACTTACTTAGCCTCGACGCAAGCCTTGCGATCCCGACGCGTGTCCTCCGCTTCGAAGATTCCGGACTGCGTCGTCGCACACCGGTCAGACCGGTGCTCCTCACCGGTCAGACCGGTACCCACCGGTCAGACCGGTCAGACCCACCGGTCAGACCGGTCTGGAGCTGCTGCACCTCCGTCTTCGGTTCTTCGGTCTTGGCTTTGTGGATCAACCAAGGAACCCAGTGATTTTCTGGTGAACCACTGGAAACCCCGCGAACTCGGTGTAGCCTCCGCCAATCACCACTCATGACTCGGCTCCCACGTAGTCCCGGCTCGACCTTGGTTTTGAGGCTCAACCAAGAAACCGTCCATGACTTCATCTTGCCGTTCTTGCCACCATGCGGCCCGCACTTGACCCCGCTGGCCACCGGGTCCCTCGAACCAAGCCTACTTGTCTTCTCCACACCTGGAGGCCTCACCGGCAACGACCTTTCACGCTTGTTCTTCACCTGCACCTGCACCAGTCAAGCCGCAACCTGCATCTGCAATACTTAGCCAAGAATCAGTCCACACCACATTGTCAATCACTCATCACACCAGGAAGCGACCATCCACCGGTCCTCGAACCACACCTGGCTCTCACACGCACTGTTTACATAGAACACAAGGTATTCATCTCAAAAACTGTAAGAAGGTCATGTATAATGGTCACCGTTGTTTCCTTCCAACTAATCACCCCTTACGGAAGAAAGGGATGCATTGGAAAGGGAAGGCTGACCATCGTACGAAGGCACCCCATTTTAATGGAGATGTCGTATTTGAGATGGTAAATGATCTAAGGGTAGTCTTTGGAAAGGGTGCTGGTAGTGAACCTATTCCAACTGACGCCAACGGGCGTGCACCAATGTGGAAGAAGAAATCTATATTTTGGGAGCTACCTTATTGGCGTTGCCTTGAGGTCCGACACGCAATTGACGTGATGCACTTACGAAGAATCTTTGCGTGAATGTGCTAGGCTTCATGGGTTGTTACGGTAACCCGAAGGATACCAACGAAGCACGAGAGGACCTGAAAGAATTTCATAAGATTCCCAAAGTTCCGCGGGAGGGTGATGGTGAAACTGATCCGGAAGAGGATGATGATGATGTTGATTACTATGGTCCTGCTAGTTACACTCTCACCAAGAAAGAGAAGGAAAGTGTGTTTGATTGCCTGAACAGTATTAAGGTTCCGTCTGGCTACTCGTCGAATTTAAAGGGGATCATAAATATGAAAGAGAAGAAGTTCAAAAATCTAAAGGCCCACGACTGTCACATGTTGATGACACAGTTGCTTCCAGTTGCGTTGAGAGGTGTTCTATCAGAAAATGTACGATTACTGGTCGTAAAGCTTTGTGTATTTCTCAATGTAATTTCACAGAAGGCAATCGATCCAGCCAAGCTAGGAAAGCTACAGAATGATGCGGTTCAATGTCTTGTCGGCTTTGAGTTGGCATTTCCACCTTCCTTCCTCGATGTTATGACGCACCTCCTGGTACACCTTGTGAAAGAAATTACTATTCTCGGTCCAGTATACCTTCACAACATGTGACCTTTTGAGAGGTTCATGTCGATCCTCAAGAAATATGTTCTTAACCATGCCCGTCTGGAAGGAAGCATTGCTAAGGGATATGGAACTGAGGAGGTCATTGAGTTTTGTGTTGATTTTGTCGACACAATTGACTCGATTGGGCTTCCAGTATCACGACACGAGGGGAGGCTACAGGGAAAGGGTACCATCAGAAGGAAATCAAGTTTGAGCAATAATACTGATTTATTCCATAAAGCACACCTAACAATCCTGCAACAATCATCACTGGTGACTCCGTATAGGATGGAACACGAGCAGATTATTGCTTCTCAAAATCCAACCAAATCCCCAGTCTGGATTGCACACTGTCACTTGGAAACATTTCCCTCATGGTTGAGTGAACAACTAATCGGAAACTCAATGATTTATCCACAACTAGCTTTGTTAGCTAGGGGACCTTGTAGCACAATTACAAGATTTCAACCTTACGATATGAATGGTTACAATTTTTACACGAGAGCTCAAGATCGCAAAAGTACAAACCAAAATAGTGGTGTCCGTATGGACGTCATCGGAAAAGATGGGGGCAAGACCTGCTATTATGGTATCATAGAAGAGATATGGGAGCTTGATTACGGAGCGATGAACGTCCCTCTGTTTTTTTGCCAATGGGTAAACCTGAATGGCGTAAAGAAAGATGAATATGGAATGACAATAGTGGACCTTACCAAGATTGGGTTCAAAGATGATCCATTCGTGCTTGCCAAAGATGTGTATCAGGTTTTCTATGTGAAGGATATGACTAGCATACCGAAGAATAAAAATCCCCAAAAAGCAGGACCACAAGAGGCAAAGCGTCACATAGTTCTTCCAGGTAAAAGAGTAATCGTGTGAGTCGAGGACAAAACAGATCAATCCAATGATTATGATCAGTTTGATGGCATGCCTCCGTTCGCTGTCGAAGTTGACCCAAGCATATTGCTTGGACGTGAAGAGACACCGTACTTACGTGCTTAAGATTAATGTCGTAATGTAATGATTATTGATCAAATCAATTGTGTATCGGTCTCAAAATTTTTATGAAGCTTGAATATGTCATGCGAGATTGACCCACCAAGTTTGAGATTTTTCTGAATTAATTTACTATTTTTTGGTTTAATTGAATTTCCGTGCGACATCACCTAGAAATTAAAAGTTGAGCTGAGAGCACCCCTGAAACGATCCAGAATGGTGCCAAACTTGACCACAAGTTCTCTTGTGCCTTAGGAGTCTAATTTATCTGGAAGTTGAATCATAATTCTTGAGTTATTGATGCGTAATTCACAATATTCTAGCTCCTTTAGCACGAAGAAGAAACCTAAAATACATTTAGTCATCAGAAAAATCTAAGATCTTGCGTGAGCTAATATTTTGAGCGTAAATGATAACCAAAAAAATTTCAGACCATTTCGACATAGATGGAGTACACGTGCTTCACAAAGCTATATAGAACCTTTCATCGAACCATGTCTATACCACTTATGTCTTAACGATTCTGAAGTCCATGCACTTTGCAGTGTTGTATCGGTCTCAAAATTTTTATGAAGCTTGAATATGTCATGTGAGATTAACCCACCAAGTTTGAGATTTTTCTGAATTAATTTACTATTTTTTTGGTTTAATTGAATTTTCGTGCGACATCACCTAGAAATTAAAAGTTGAGCTGAGAGCACCCCTGAAACAATCCAGAATGGTGCCAAACTAGGCCACAAGTTCTCTTGTGCCTTAGGAGTCTAATTTATCTGGAAGCCGAATCATAATTCTTGAGTTATTGATGTGTAATTCACAATATTCTAGCTCCTTTAGCACAAAGAAAAAACCTAAAATACATTTAGTTATCAGAAAAATCTAAGATCTTGCGTGAGCTAATATTTTAAGTGTAAATGACAACCAAAAAAATTTCAGACCATTTCGACATAGATGGAGTACACGTGCTTCACAAAGCTATATAGAACCTTTCATCGAACCATGTCTATACCACTTATGTCTTAACGATTCTGAAGTCCATGCACTTTGCAGTGTTGTATCGGTCTCAAAATTTTTATGAAGCTTGAATATGTCATGTGAGATTGACCCACCAAGTTTGAGATTTTTCTGAATTAATTTACTATTTTTTCGGTTTAATTGAATTTCTGTCCGACATCACCTAGAAATTAAAAGTTGAGCTGAGAGCACCCCCTGAAACGATCCATAATGGTGTCAAACTAGGCCATAAGTTCTCTTGTGCCTTAGGAGTCTAACTTATCAGGAAGCCGAATCATAATTCTTGAGTTATTGATGTGTAATTCACAATATTCTAGCTCCTTTAGCACGAAGAAAAAACCTAAATTACATTTAGTCATCAGAAAAATCTAAGATCTTGCGTGAGCTAATATTTTGAGTGTAAATGACAACCAAAAAAATTTCATACCATTTCGGCATAGATGGAGTACACGTGCTTCACAAAGCTATATAGAACCTTTCATCGAACCATGTCTATACCACTTATGTCTTAACGATTCCGAAGTCCATGCACTTTGCAGTGTTGTATCGGTCTCAAAAATTTTTATGAAGCTTGAATATGTCATGTGAGATTGACCCACCAACTTTGAGATTTTTTGAATTAATTTACTTTTTTCGGTTTAATTGAATTTTATTGGGAATGCACATCAATATTGCAAATGAAAATTGGAAGTGAATGTTTACAACTCTAAAATATAATTTTGCATAGCAAAGTACAGTTTATTATATTTTAACTAAATATAATTTTGCATGGAAAAATAGTAAAAGTTTCTATATTTTTTTTGATTTCAAAGAGATAGAATGTGAAAATGAGAAAAGAAATGGGAGGTGAAAAACAGTTCCCGCCGAAAATTACACTTTAGTCCCGGGTGGTGTTACGACCCTAGACTAAAGGGGGGCCTTTAGTCTCGGGTGGTAACACCACCCGGGACAAAAGACCGAAATTTTGCCCTTTCGGCCCTCCCGCGCGAAAGGGGTCTTTAGTCCCGGGAGGAGATACGACCCGAGACAAAAGGGGGGCCTTTAGTCCCGGGTCGTATCACCACCCGGGACTAAAGGCTCTTTGCTCCCGGGTCTGATTACGACCCGAGACTAAAGAGGGGGGATATATATCCCACAGATCCACCCCTTCTTCCCCAACTCCTCCACTTCACACTTCGTCGTCCGGCGTCCCCCCTGCTGATCTCCGCCGGCCGTCGTCTTCCCCCGACGTCGCCCCTGCCTCCGTCGTCATCGAAGCTCGCACCCCGCCGTCGTCGACCCCGTCGCACCCCGCCGTCCCTGCCCGCGCCCGGCCGTCGACACGTCCGGCCGGCCCCGCGCCCTCCGCCGCCGCCGGAGCTCCCGACCGCCGTCGTCCGCACGCCGCCCGTCGACCCCGCCCGCGCCCGGCCGTCGTCCCCATGCCCGTCGACGTCTCCGCTGCGCCCGGCCGTCGCCCGCCGCTGCTCCCGGCCGCCGTCGCCCCCGCTCCGCAGCCGCCGCTCCCGGCCGCCCGTCGACCCCGCTCCGCCGCGCCGTCTCCGCGCCGGCCCCCACGCCCAGCCGCCGTCTCCCCCGCGCCCGGCCGTCCGCCCGCCGCCGCTCCCGGCCGCCGACGTCGTCGCCCCCCTCAGCCCGCCGTCGCTGCCGGTGAGGGGATCTGCTGACGTCAGCCCCTGATGGCTGACGTCCGCAATTTTTTTTAATATTTGCAGTTAATTTATTTATGAATTTAGATTAGAATTAGAGATTTAGATTTGAATTTAGAGATTTTAATATTGAATTTAAAGATTTTAGATTTGAATTTAGAGATTTTAGATTTGAATTTAGAGATGAAATATGTATTTAGAGATATTAATTTTTTCGCTCGCCCGACAATTAGGTAGTATCGCTCGACACGCTCGATTCTTTCCCGACTCGCTCGACCCCGTCCGACACTTAGGTTTTCTCACTCGACTCCCGCCCGACTCGCTCGACTCCCGCCCGACTAGCTCGACCCTGCCCGACACTTAGGTTTTCTCGCCCGACTCGCTCGACTCCCGCCCTACACTTAGCTAGTCTCGCTCGACTCTCGCCCGACTCGGTCGACTCCCGCCCGACACTTAGGTAGTCTCGCTCGACTCCCGCCCGAATCGCTCGACTCCCGCCCGACACTTAGGTAGTCTCGCTCGACTCTCGCCCGACTCGGTCGACTCCCGCCCGACACTTAGGTAGTCTCGCTCGACTCCCGCCCGACTCGCTCGACTCCCGCCCGACACTTAGGTAGTTTCGCTCGACTCTCGCCCGACACTTAGAAATCATTTATGTATTCAGAAATCATTTACGTAAACAGAAATTCATTTATGTGCTCAGAAAATCATTTATGTGCTCAGAAAATCATTTATGTATTCAGAAATTCATTTATGTGCTCAGAAAATCATTTATGTATTCAGAAATTCATTTATGTATCCAAAAAATCATTTATGTGCTCAGAAAATCATTTATGTACTCAGAAAATCATTTATGTATCCAGAAAATCATTTATGCGCTCAAAAAATCATTTATGTATTCAAAAATTCATTTATGTATCCAGAAAATCATTTATGTGCTTAGAAATTCATTTATGTATTCAGAAATTCATTTATGTGCTCAGAAAATCATTTATGTATTCCGAAATTCATTTATGTGCTCAGAAAATTATTTATGTGCTCAGAAAATCATTTATGTACTCAGAAATTCATTTATGTTTTCAAAATTTTCTAGTTATGGATAACCATGAGGACGAGGAGCGGCTGATGGAGAGCCTTATTGCTGGGGGTCCAAATACCGAGGTCCCAACCTTCACCGAGGAGGAGCGTAGCCAGGCGGACACGTTCCTCAACATAACCGGGGACATCGACACCCGCACCGCGGACATCGACTCCCGCACCGCGGACATCGACAGCCGCGCCGAGGACAATAATGAAGACCTTTTCATAGTTAATGCAGAAGGTTCCAACGAGGTATATATATCATGCATTAACAAATCCATAAATGCATTAACAACGAGGTATATATATCATTCTGGAACCCCGCATGAATAACAAATCTGCAACTTGTAGGCTTCAACCTCGACAAGCAAAAAGACTAAGAGAGGCCGTACAAAAGTAATCGTCGATCATGACGTGAAGTTTCATATCACTGAAGTGAACGAGCTTGGCCAGCCATGAGAACCAAAAAAGGTGAGGGACAAGTTTGTGTCCCAATGCGGTGCTATTGTGAGGGACAACGTGCCCATATCATATAGAGAATGGAAGGGAAGGGAAGATAATCCATGGGTGGTTCCGGATTCACTTAAGAATATGTTATGGGATGATATCCTAAAACACTTCACACTTCCACCGAGCGGGAACGCAAACCTTGTGAAGCAGTGGACTTTCACGAAGATGGCAACTCAATTGCAGAGTTTCAAGAAGCAGCTGCACAGAGATTATATCAAGCAGAATCGAACTCCAAATTTTGATGATTATCCCAAGCTAAAGGATCACTGGCAGTCCTTTGTGGATTACAAGAATAGTGAAGAATTTGCCAACAAGAGCGCACGAGCTCAGATTAGTGCAAGTAAGAAGACGGATTATAACCATCGTCTTGGTCGCGGTGGTTACGCAGTTGCAGCACCCAAGTGGCGGAAGATTGAACAAGACCTCCTCAACAAAGGTATCGTACCAGCGGTCTTTGATTGGGAAGAACGATCGAAGAATTGGTGTTATGCCCGCGGTGGAAGATTGAATCCTGATGATGGTTCCCTCGAATTCCCACCCACGTTACGGGAGGCAGCACATGAGATAATAAAAAAGAATGAAGACATCAAAGCGGGCAGATTGGTTCCTGACAGAGACATGGATGAGCTCACTTTGGCGCTCAGGAATCCGGAACACCCAGGACGTTGCAGGGGCTACGGGGTAGTCCCGTGGAAGTTTGCTTTCAAGGGAAGCGCCGACACCTACAGAAGCCACAAAAGAAGAAGGGAGCGTGAAGAGGGGCGGTGGCGTGAAATGATGGAGCAGAGACTTAAAGATCAAGAAGAACGTATGAATGCAGAGATTGAACGACGAGTGGCCGCCGTGGTAGCTCAGATCACCCCTGCCGGAGCACTACCCCAAGCACCAGTGGATCCCGTCATTAGCCCTTCCGCTCGCAAAAGCAGTTGTGCTTCCACAGAGGCCCCCGAAGAACAAAGGGCGGCAAACCAAGAAGAAGTTCAAGTAGAAGACAACGAACGGTACCCTGTGGATGAACTCTGTCAGCGCACCACATGTGAGCTGCACAAGCCGATCGGCAACATCACAATGACAATATAAACCTGATTATACGTGCAATTATCTCAACATTTGATGCATGTCTCAGGCATTTAATAACTTCATCATTTCTCTACATATATATAGGTGGCGTACGGAATGGCTTTAGCACATCTCCCAGGACGTACAAGCCACGGCATGGAGATTCTAGCTGGCTACGCCTCAGTTGGTTTGGAGGAGATTGTTGACCCAAAGTTTAATGACATAGAGCTAGACATCCATGGAGGTGACGGGGAAAGGACACTCCACGATGCGCTTCACAGAATCATATTGTGGCCCAAATGTTACATCATAATACCTAACATGCCGCCACCGATCCCTCCGAGTGTTGCCGAGCAACAGCCACTATCTCCCGGGCCGTCAACGATCCCTCCAAGTGTTGCCGAGCAGCAGCCACCATCTCCCGGGCCGTAACCGGGCCAGTCGTCACCGAATGATTGGATCTCACCTTCTCCACAACGGGGGAATTCTCCTGCCGCGAGCGATGGCGATCGTCAGCAATCACCACCAAAGCATCAATCACCACCAAAGCAGCCTTCACCAAAGCCTGCCAAGAGGCGGTCCCGATCAAAATCTACCGCGTCTATGCCCGTGCCAAATCCGGATCCCCCGAAGAAGAAAGGGAAAAAGCTGCCTGTTAAAAGGAAGCTGCCATATGACATGACAGCATCAGAAAATGAGGCGGAGTGTGATAAGCAACTCAAGGCGTGGATTGAAGGGAATAAAGAGGCTGCTAGACAAAAATTGCTCGAAGAAAAGGAAACAGAAAAGAATAAAGATCGTCCACAGAAACTCAAAGCTTTCATAGAGAAGAAGGAAGCAGAAAAGAGACAAGAAATTATAAAACCCCTACTAAGTGATTATGACTGGTCGCTTCACAAGTCCCTAAAGAAGAAGAGACATGGAGGGTCACCAAATAGTTACATCAACCAAGTACCGGGGTCGACGATGCCACAGGATTATAGGAAGAAGAAGAAGGCAACAGAAGCGTCGACGTCGACGAAAGAGCCTTCAACGAAGAAGGCAACACAAACGTCGACGCCGGCGAAAGAGCCTTCAACGAAGAAGGCAACACAAACGTCAACGTTGACGAAAGAGCCTTCAACGAAGAAGGCAACACAAACGTCGACGTCAGTGAAAGAGCCTTCAACGAAGAAGGCAACAGAAGCATCGACGTCGGGAGTACAGACTTACGTCGCCTCCGGCCTCACTGCAACTGAACGAGCTCTTGCACTTATGGACACAGCACAACTAGCAAATGTCATTCAAATGCAAGAAGCAACAGGGCTCCCACTAGAATATGTTCTCGGCCATGAATCACCTCCTCGGGACAAAAACTTCGTACCTAGATGGCACTACGAGCATGGAAAATCTTTTGTCAGGCCTGAGTTGGTGAAGAAACTCCCTACTCAGATGCGCAGATTGCATGACTTCTACACGAAGACGTCTAAGGTGGGCCTGGAGATTATTGGCATGCTTGTTAAACCGGGAGATTTTGCTGGTGAAGGCGAGAAGTTGGTCTGGCTTCAATTCAAGGATATTTATGAAATTTACAATCTTGACTCCTTGAATACCGATCTTGTCATGGCCTGGTGCCTGTAAGTGACGGTGCAATACATACCCTAATTAACAAATTAATGCATACTCTAATCATTAACTTTGTCTTTCATTTTCTGTAGCCTGGAAAAGCATAACATGCGGAAGAATGGTTACCAGCGAATAGGTTTCATGGACCCATCTTTAGTTAATCAAGATCAAGTAAAGCTCCAACCAGAAACAACATTCAAAACAATCCTAAGGACCTTGTGTAATTTGCATTACAAGGATTTGATACTTCTACCTTACAACTTCGAGTAAGTGTGATTACCATCTTAATTGCTAAGGGTTCGCATTTCTAATTATCTTAGTTAACATTATTTAGTTCTAATCTTTTGAGCTTCTATGTATATACAGTTTCCACTGGATTCTTCTCATAATTGATGTCAACAGAAGCAACGTCCTTGTCTTTGATTCGTTGAGAAGAGATCCGAACAAATACTTGGACCTTCAAGATATGTTTCAAGAGTAATAATTCTATTTATATATTCCCTTTTATGCAATAGTGTGCTTTTACTAACACTATCTAGCTCTAACTTTCATTATTTTCTGCCAGAGCTTGGGAAAAATTCAAGGCTGTCAACCCTGGACAATGGAGACCTAGAATAAACTTCTCTACAAATTTTCCAGTACGTAAACTAAATAACAACTTCAGCTTGGGCAAATTAAAAATGTATAACACTAATTTTTCATAATTATCTTCTTTAATTTAGTGTATGAGACAGGAACAAGGGACACATTTATGTGCATACTATGTGTGTGAGTTCATCCACAATTTCTGCGAGGTAGACCCGTCAGATTATACTGTAAGTATTATTTTAAACCAGTTAATAATACATTTTTTCTAACCGCTTATATATTTAATTCTTGTGTGTAATATATTAAATTATTTGCACATTACAGAACAATATGATTAGGGACGCAATCATTGAGAAGGACCGACTCTTGGCGATTCAAGAAAGTCTCTGCGGATTCATAATGGACCAGGTGATTAATCCACAAGGCAGAAATCACTATGACGGTTATCGAATTGATAAAGTTTAATTAGCACCTCCGGTGGAACTTTAGACTAGAATTAGAATGAAACGGTATTTTGATGTGTATATATACTACTTTCAGAAAATACTATCTATGCTTTCGATGTAATATAATGTGTGTATATATTTATTTATAAGTTTATTCTCTTCATATAGTACATATAGTAGACACATATAATTAGTGCAAACATTTATACGTACACGTAAATTACACCCAAATACGTGAGAATATACGTGTATAACATTATTAGAACAATTGGAATTGAAACCAAAAAAAATGACAGCGGGGTCTTTAGTCCCGGGTGGTAATACCACCCGGGACTAAAGGGGTGGCGTACAGGTGCTGGTGTGCCCTCCCTTTTGTCCCGGGCGGGGCTACCACCCGGGACTAAAGGGGTGGTGCACAGGCACTGGTGTGCCCTCCCCTTTTGTCCCGGGCGGGGCTACCACCCGGGAATAAAGGCCACCCTTTATTCCCGGTTGCCCACCCGGTGACAAGGGGGGACCTTTTGTCTCTCCCTTTTCGTCCCGGGTGGGCTTTAGAGACTTAAAGCCTTTCCCACCCGGGACGGAAGGCTGTTTTTCCACCAGTGTTTTCTTCCGGTAAAAAGCGCAATGGGACTATCACTCTTAACATTGTTAATGCAAACGGTATACTGACGATGACGATGATCACTCTCAACTTGCTGTCTAGCTTCAGAATCTCTCTCACTCTGCTAGCAGTTGCATATCATCCATTTCCTCCAACCAACACCCGGCCTTTTAGGGTGTGTTTGGTTCCCTTCTCTGTTTTCCTGGCCAGGCTCCCTCCAACCAGGCTCCCTCCAGCCAGGCTTTGAGCATGCAGAGTGTCGTTGTTTGGTTGTCAGGACATCTAGAGCCAGGCTAGAGAGAGCAGGTGTTTGGTTGCTTGTACGAGATAAGTCGCACGAGATAAAAAAATATTAAAAATATGATTATAATTTTTATTTTTATTTTGTACAAATACAATTTTAAAGGACTTATTTTATCTAACCATGTCTTAATTATCCATAAAATATATTAATATCACTTGATATTTACTAATTATACACTAATACATCATTAGTGGGAGAAACAGTTGCATCAGCCGAGCCTGGCTCTCCAGAAACGGCCGATTCGGGCGTTTCACAGGATGTAGGCAGCGGGAGGGAAAATGCATCTGGAGAGCCTGGCTCTGGGAGCGGTGCAGGCAATCAAACGCCGCTCGCCTGTACCCCGTGGGCCTGGTTGGCCTATAAATAGCGAACCAAACGCACCCTTAATTGATGGAGCACATCCTAACTTATTAGCTTGCTATTTATAAATATAAGTGACACATCCCAGAACTTATATCGTTACATTTTGTTTCTCGCACCTACATATATATATACTACCTCGTTATTGTAGCCCATCAGCTGAAAGGGAGAGCAACCGCCACATGGAGACGATGGAAGAAGCATCGTGCGGCGTTTGCATTCTAGCTAGGAATGCGAGGGATCTGGAACTGGAACCATGTCCCCTCTCATGACGTGACGACTTGCAGACTCTCTTCAGTACCCGGTGGCTGTTACAAGAGTCGTATGAAAACCATATGCAGAGGGCATCCGAGCCGGCGTCCGAGACGATCCGAACGATAAAGGGCTTCGCGCTTGTGAATTGGGGCACCTACACGGGGTGGTTTTTGTGTGTTGGTAGTACAACAAGTTGTTAACTATCCTGTCAGTACTAATACAGGGTCGTCACCATGTCCTCGGGTTGACTAAGTGTTACTAGCAGCTATTAGATGATGACTAGATGGTATATGTCGAGGTTTGTTACCGCCGGCAGTAAATTTCTCGGATTGTGTGCCGGGTCTCGGGTGGTAGTTCAAAAGAGACACAAAGATTTATACTGGTTCGGGCCTCCGGAGAGTAATACCCTACGTCCAGTTCGAGCCGCTCATGTTATTTGCACTGATTTGTAGTAGGGGTACAAATAGGCAAGGGAGGGAGCTCGAACCCAAACCTCTGTGGTGTGTGTACGTGATTCTTGTAGCAGGGTTCCGCATACGTGTGTCGGAGCCAAGTCTGGCGGGACGAAGAAGAAGAAGAACAGTAAGAGGGAGCTCGTCCGGAGAGGGGAAAAGAGTTATCCCATGCCCCTCGCAGGAGGCCCAAACTCTCCTTATGTATCTCAAGGGGAGGCTGTAAAATAGAAAAAGCGAGAGAACGTGTACAGTCAAGGGGTAAAAAATTTCAGCTCGGAGGAGACGTCTTCCACTGTGGCCGTCGTGGTGATAGTCAGCTGCCCATATCGTTCTGACCGCTGCAGACCAAAGTGGGTACGGTTCGGTGTGAGCAAAAGGCAGGTGGTTGGCATAGTGCAGACTGGTCGAAGACGAAAAGCTTGTCGTGCGAGGCGGAGAATTGTCGAGCGAAGACCACCCAGGGGCCCTTAGGCCAGCTACTCGGACGAAACGTCCAGCTAGTCAGAGGCCAACTAGTCGGAGGCCAGCTACTCGGATGAGGGCCTTTTGATCATGCAGTTACTCATAGGCCACATGCATGTGTGCATACGTAGGCAGCTTGTGAATCAAAACTTGGATCCGTGTTGATCTCGATATTAATCCGTTGTCTTTGGGTGTTCATAATATTGGATCCCGTCAGTAGCCCCCGGGCCTGGTGAGGGAGTCAAGAACTCGCTCCCAGGTTCAGTTGTCGTAGTGGAGAGGTAGATTGTGGTTCTTCCGGTGGGGGCGTGCGAGCGCACCCGCCGGGTGTAGCTCCCGAGCCCGCGGGGGAGTAGGAGACTCGCTCGTGGGGTTAGTAATTTTGTAGTTGAACATTGCTTCGTCGGGGACGTCATCGCCCCCGAGCTTGCGAGAGAAAGGTGAATTTTCGGTGACCCCGCACAGCGCGGGGTGCCAGTCGGGGAGTCAGTTTCCCCTTTTGTCGCATCTCCCTCGCGCGTCCTTTTCGCTAAGGAGGAGGGGTCGGGTGACGTCACGGATTGCCTCGCTGGCCGAGCCCTAGCACCCAGTGAGCTGCGTGCGGGTGAGTTTGAGCAAAGCCCTGGCATCCCTTTCGCCAGGTTCCGGATGAATCATCTGGTGATCGACTTCAGACTCTTGGTGGTGAAATCATCTAGTTGTCGAGCCCGTTCGACCGGACCCAACGGCCCTTTGCCCTTCCGTCGGAGGAAAAACGTGATCTCTCTTCCCACCAAGACTCGAACGCAGCTCGGGATGCTCGTGACGCTCGTGCGCTCGAGTACTGGCCGCTGGGGCCCATCCTTCGCCACCCCTCGCTCGGGTGCCCAGGAGCGGCTGTCGAACCCTGCAACGGGCCAGCCTTCAAACCCCTGGACATTGACGGGGCCGTGGTAGGCAGCCATCGTGCCAACTGTCGAAGTCGTCCGTCCCGGTGCCCAGCCCCTGAGCGTAAGGGAGGTGCACCAGGTCGTTCAGGTGTGGCGCCAACCCCCGAGCCTAGAGCTGTGGAGGGGCCTCTAGGGCCGTCAGAGGCGCACCGCGTGGTCATCGTGGAAACCAGCCCTCGGGTATGAGGGTCGAGTAGTCGTCACCCTGCCCCGGAGCGTAGGGGCCGAGTAGTAGTCACTCAGCCCTGGTGGAGCAGAGTGTCAACCGGTGGTGATGGCCACCTCCGGGTGTAGGCGGCAAGCTCGGGGACCCAAGAATCATTCCTGGAAAAGAAATACAAGGGATAGTAGTACGTGATGCCACAAATGCTAATTCTGAAGTAAAAACATTCGATGATGTATAGCAAAATTCTAATTCCAACTCTTTTAAGTCTGTTAATTTTCTCGGATAGTTATCCTGGTACGTTTACGCACCTGACCCCTGACAGCCGCGTCCGTAGCGTAGGGAGCTGGCCGCGTGCACTCGTAGGAAGTGTAGGCGTAGGGTCGAGGTTTCACAATTTAAGGTATGTGCTCACCTGAGTACTTTAGCGACTTGTGCAAGAGGGGAAAAGGAAAACGAAAGGCAGGGAAAGAGTGCGTGTGACATGCCTGTCGGTCATAGCCTGATTGCCCGTGTAGCACCTGGGCTGAATAAGCAGTCGGGGACACACCAAGGGCGGTCGGTGGTGGGATACACAGTATCCGGATGAATAAAATGGCGGTACTAAAATGTGACTTAGCTTGATTGGTGCTTATGTCAGAGAAGTCAGTGCGTCGTTCTCGGGCCTGCGCTAATGAAGCCCCCGAGCTTCGTGTTGCTCGTCGTGCTGTGCAGTGGAGCACCATGCTGCCGCGCATCGAGGGCCGCGTCGTGAACCACATCGCGGGGCCGGAGTCGGAGGTGGCCTGGGCCACCATGCCGGGGGCCGCGCCACTGTTCACAGTCGGAGGAGGATGGAGTCGGGTAGGAGCGTGCCGCCGTGTCAGTCACGGTGGAAGATGGGACGCCGCTGCGCCGTAAAGGTCGGAGGAGATGGCGCGAGGCCGCCGGTCATGGAGGAGGCGGAGCAGGGCACGGGAATCATGCGTCATGTCGCCGGTCGGAGTAGTGGGAGTCGGGTGCCGCGTCCCCGTTTGGAGTAGTGGGAGTCGGGGCCGCCGCTCGGAGTAGTCGAAGGCGGACGGCGCGCAGGCGGTCGAAGTACGTTCGCACGAGTAGTTTTTTTTGTTTCCGACGAGTCGTCAGGGAGGAGGCGGAGCCGGGCGCGCCGCCGTGGTTGGAGAAGAGGAGGCGCAGCAGAGGAAAAGGTCGTGTCGTGTCGGTTTTGTTGTTGGAGGTCGGTGCCGTCGTTGTCGTAGCCAGTGGTGTTGCAGTCGCCGCCGGCATCGCTGCGGCCGTGGGTGCTGCGGGCGCCGTTATCGTTGCCGTCGGTTCCGCGGTCATTGTGGGTGTTGCCGTGGCCGTCGCCATCGCCGTTGGCGGCGAAGAGACAGGCTCGAGCACAGCACTGTGGCCATTTGCGGCACCGACGGTGCTTCCAATCTTCCGCTTGGCGTCAGAATGGTCTCCCGAGTAGACTCCACAACTAGCTGTTTCCGTCTTTGAGTTGCTTGTTTGTTCGCACGACTTGTTTTTCTGTCTCCGGGTAGTTGCCGATGTTGTTGCGGCCGTCGATGCCGCTATCTCGTCGTTGTCATCATTGATGGCGCCATGGTTCGTTGGTATTGCCGCGGCTGTCGGCGTTGCTGCCGTGGCCATCGTCGCTGCTGGCGCCGGTGCCGTCATGGTTGTCGGGGGAGTCGGAGTTCCCGGGCGTCGAGGAGGGCGCGGTAAATCGAGCAGGTTGTCGTGACGCCGCCAATAGGGGTGATGGTTTCGATGAGGCGGGGAGGCTGTTGATAGGAAGGATTCGCGCCCTCTGCCTAGCGTCGCCTTTTCGGGGGGGGTCCTTGCTCCGCTTCGCCCGCCGCGTTGCTCAGCTTGCCGGCGCTGCAGTCTCTGCTTCGCATGGCCTTGACGCGGCCCCTGCTTCGCCTGTCGTTGTCGTGCGCCGGGGAGGAGGGGTCGCGGTCGTTGGTGTTGGAGCCGTGGTTGCCGTCGGCGTCGTTACGACCGTCGACACCGTGGCCGCTGTTGTCGTCGTGGTTAGCCATCCGAGACCTGCAAAAACGTCGTGATACGCAAAAGGCCCCTACCTGGCGCACAAACTGTCGAGGTTTGTTACCGTCGGTAGTAAATTTCTCAGATTGCGTGCCGGGCCTCGGGTGGTAGTGCAAAAGGGACACAAGGATTTAGACTGGTTCGGACCTCCGGAGAGTAATACCCTACGTCCAGTTCGAACCGCTCATGTTATTTGCACTGATTTGTGGTAGGGGGTACAAATAGGCGAGGGAGGAAGCTCGGACCCAAGCCTCTGTGGTGTGTGTACGTGGTTCTTGTAGCAGGGTTCCGCATATGTGTGTCGGAGCCAAGTCTGGCGGGAGGAAGAAGAAGAACAGTAAGAGAGAGCTCGTCCGGAGAGGAGAAAAGAGTTATCCCATGCCCCTCATAGGAGGCCCAAACTCCCCTTTTATATCTCAAGGGGAGGCTGTAAAATAGTAAAAGAGAGAGAGAGAGAATGTGTACAGTCAAGGGGTAAAAAACTTCAGCTCGGAGGAGACGTCTTCCACTGTGACTGTTGTGGTGATAGTCAGCTGCCCATCTTGTTCTGACCGCTGCAGACCCAAGTGGGTACGGTTCGGTGTGGGCAAAAGGCTAGTGGTTGGCATAGTGCAGACTAGTTGAAGACGGAAAGCTTGTCGTGCGAGGCGGAGACTTGTCGAGCGAAGACCACCCAGGGGCCCTTAGGCTAGCTACTCGGATGAAGCGTCCAGCTAGTCGGAGGCCAGCTACTCGGATGAGGGTATTTTGGGCATGCAGCTACTCGTAGGCCACATGCATGTGTGCATACGTAGGCAGTTTGTGAATCAAAACTTGGATCTGTGTTGGTCTCGATATTAATCTGTTGTCTTTGGATGTCCATAATATTGGATCCCGTCAGTATATCTTCTTCACCCTTGGGTCAGTGACAATACGATGCATGTGAGGGACACAGGTGACCCCAACCCCTGCGTCGTCCTCCTGGCGACACGGGGGGCGACACTGCGCTCGGCTCCGGCCCTCCCCGCCTCGCTCCCGTCGGCGGCCATCGCCACCGCCGGCGGCAGCGGCGGCCCGTGCTGCCCTCCTCCCTCTCCTTCCACCTCCCAACCCAAACTCCCCACCAACCTGGTAGTTTTTCCCCTTTGGTTTGTGGCCCACGCCGGACGCCGGAGCTCGATCCGGCTCCCCGCCGCCGGATCTACACGCTGGGGCTTTGTTGCTGCGGTCTTTGCTGGGGTGCGCTACCGTGGCTTCCTGTACGCCGGTGGTGGTAGGATGCGGCTCGGACCGGGCTCGAGGGTGCCGTTGGGGTTGAGGCCGGGCTCGTGACCGCCGGGGCGGCCTCGCGTGCCTCGGGTTGGCTGGCTCCGGCCGGCGGGTGACCCCCTCGTGGCGGCGCTGGTGCGGGTCGTTTCATCACCACGCAGGTCGGCTCCGGGCCTCGAGCTGCGCCCCTCTCAGGGCGGTGCTGTGTGGGCCGCTCGAGCCCCCCCCGGGATGCCTTCTCCTCGCCCGTGGAAGCCTGTGGGCCCCATGGGTTGCTTCGTCGTCGTCGTGCTTGGTGGTGGCGTGACTGGTCGCTATTTGTTTTGGTTTGTTGGCAGCTTGTGGAACCTTGTCCCCTCCGGTCGTCTGCTGCGCTGGCAGGATGGGAGGATGGGTCTCATCTTTCCCTTGGTGCTCTGAGTTGTCGGCACTCCACGGCGATTTCTATTGCTCCGGTATCCACCTTTCGCCATCTTCGGCCGTTGCTTGTTGAGGAAGGGCGTCAACTTTCTCCTTGTGGTCGTGATTTGGTCGTTGTGGTTGCTTCGTCGTGTTGGCTGTGGGTCTGTATTTACTCTCATTCCGATCACCTTGAATGGCTCGGTGCTTCTCCATCGTTTGCCTCTCAACCAGGCTTTGGAGGTAGATGCAAAGAGTTGGGTTGGGATTTGGGAGGCCTTAGCGAAAGCTCTTTCGGCTCTTGTCAGTGTCGACAACGGTTGCGGTCTTTTTCGTAGCTCACCTCGTTAGGGGCGTTGTCGCGACCACCGTACCCATTTGGCTCTGCTGAGTGAAAACTTGGTCTGCTCCTTCGCGGGTAGACGAACGATGGCGGCGTCGGTCGGCGTCGCTTCCCGCTGGAGGCATCGTTCTGCTGGGCATCTTCGTGCTTCCTTCATCAGTTGTGGGTTGTTAGATGTTCGGTGATGTGCATGCGTTCTTGGTGTACTTTCTGTTGCAGGTTCAGGCCTCTTAGGTCGTTTGTTTGTGCGGTGGTGGCGTTTTGGGTTTGGGTTCTTTTACCTTCCTTTGTTGTTGTTGTCATGTTGTTTTCTTTTTCACCGCGCTTCGGAGGTTCTTCTGAAGTTATGTTCCTGTAATTCTCTTCTGCTTAATAAAATACGTGTTTTGCACGTTGTTTAAAAAAGGGACACAGGTGACGCGCTCATTTTTGGCACTATGGTGATCAGGTGCTCGATGCATGACTCCATCATCAGTCCATAGCCAATTAGTGTTCTCATGCATGGCACAACACAAACCACCACCATTACCACGAGAACAAATTAAAGAAATTACTGGTTCGTGTTGTCTTATCGCATTATATGTTTTAGTTTAGTTTTCAAAACTTTTGGCAAATCGTTTTCAAGTTGTGAACAATAGTTTTGACTATTTAGTACTTAATTAATGCAAGCTTGCCAATAATTTTCTGAAATATATCATGTCATGGACGCTCCGTGCTTCTCCTTACTCTCTAGTCATCAGATTCATGTTGATCCGATAGGTTTCTTATTAGCAAGTTGTCCGTGGTATACTACAGTTCATCCTTTGATTTATTAGGAGCCATTTTCCATGCATCCCCGGCCATATATAGATCATTCGCCAAGGCGTGGTGGTATGTCTTCACCCCCTTGTCCTTGAGTCACCTTGGACGCAATCTTTGGTTTTAGTGGCAACTGTCATAGGCCTGTCCATTTTAATGTCTGTCATTTTATTAGGTGTGGTGCCATCGGTTTGTGATCAGACATACAGACATACACACACACACACACACACACACACACACACACACACACACATATATATATATATATGGTGACAAAAGCAAAGGTTTACCTTCCATTTGTCAGTGTCCACAATATTTTGTTTACCCTTCTCTATCAATGCATGTTGGGCAGCCGGTCGCTTAAAACACATTATTTTGTTTTGAATTCTGGATGGGCTAACTTTAAGGAGAAAAGGAAAATAAATTAAAGCATATGAAACATGAACAGCTTCAACAAACAAATTCATCAGCTGTAAATAGCTTGTGCAACACTAGTTTCATTGAGCTCAATGGATTCACGTGAACAGCCACTTCTCAAGAGCATCACCAGATTGGAACAACCTAGTTAATTATGATCATTTTATTTCTTTTCCAGAGTTCATGGCCAAAACTGAACATCCAAAAATATACATGAGCAATTGGCAGCTAAACAAACATATGTAAAATGTAATAATCCACATGATGTGTAACTAAACATCCATCTTCTCTCTGACTCTCTGAGGTACACACAAACTTTTGTCATAGACAGCTCCATCCCTGAGTAATTCTGAGGGACTTAGACTAAGAGTCGCACACACCCATGATGGTATGATTCTGTACCAAAGAGCAAAATAGCTTAATTCCTAAGAGGTGTCGTCTGCTACCCATGTCGACTGGGCAAAAAGGATGCGTCCCATCCATCCTTGCAGCAGCCATTGGCCATCTTCACAGATCAGAAAGTCCCTATGGTGGCACCTCCCGACCTTGTCCTTCAGCACGTTAACAATGGATGGTTCCAGCGGCAGCTGCCTCAGGCCCGCCCGCTGGTTTCTCGTCTGCCACTGTTTATACTTCTCAGGGCGTTCCAACAGGTCTGTACCCTCGCAAGCGATGGCATTCAGCGCAAAACGTCCAAACAAGCCCTGCTCCAGTACCACTCGAAACTTACTACCCCGTGGGATGGTTGCATCGAACACATCGAATATCGCTGTAATATAGAACACCAACTCTCGAAACCGTGACAAGTAGGAGGAGCCATACGAAGTATTCACAATGCTCTGGATGAAGACAGCCGGCCTCATATTCCTGATGTTATGCAAGACGATATCCTTGGGGCTTGCGTCATCGAAGAATATGCTCTCATCCATCAGCGTGTTGAAATTAAGGTGGTCGTTCACGATGAGCACTTCTTCCGCATCCGTGTTCAAGTCCTCGATGGAAACTTCCTCCCACTTCTTCCTAATAGAATAGAAATTGAATGGCACGCCAAGCTCATGCGCACACCTGCTGAGACGGTGCCCTGTCTCCTCAATGTGCTCGGTTGGACATGGCCTTGGATTTGGATGGCCTATGGCGGTGATCTTCACCTTTGGCGGGCCACCTTCTCTGCTCGCCAACAAGCGGAGCAAGTCTGCCCAATGGAACCCATATTGCACACCGTAGTCAACAATGTGCAGCCTTCCCTTCCCCACCATGGCTTGAAAGATGGTCATCATGGAGAAAAGGAGCACCACCTTGTTGAAGCTGCAGGCAGCCGTGTAGAGGATTTGCGCCTCGAGGAAGTCTACAATCGAGAGGCGATCCACCATGCGTAGCTGCCAATCCTTGCTCCCCATGCCTACTAGTCGTGCCTCTAGTCCCTTAGCAAAACATTGAGCTAGTCGTTGTGCGACATCTCCGGTTTCTGATGCGTATTGCTTGATCTGCTTCAGTAGCTCACTCGCTCTCGTGTGGTCGTTCGCCGCCACCGCCTGCGCACAGAGGATCAACGTTGTGGGTACGTCGACTACTACATTCGCCGCCGCCAGCGCATTCCTATTGCCCTTCCTGCTTGTGGTCTTCTCTGCCTCGTTGGCCATGGCAATGCGAAGCTTCTGCATGCATCTGATGATACAGGGCTCAATGCCACGTAACATCATGTCGTCTAACATCTCATGAGCACAAGTATCCTTAGGCTCCTTAAACATCATCAGAGATTTGCTGGCCCTTCTTGCCTCCTCCTCCTCCTCTAGATGGTCATCGCTAGCATACCTCTTCTTGGCCCTACTACGATTACTGCTTTCCCTGACCATTTGGATGGTCACCAGCTCATCCCTTTTGAAGCCATTGTTAGCTATGGGCAAGAGCATATTGGCCTCTTCCATGCCCTTCAAGAATGCCCCCACAGCATATGTACCCTTGGATAAGGTCAAGTGGAGTGTTTTCTCATGATCACCACTGCCATCTTGAAACAAATCATTGGCCCCCTCCGTGTCACCATAGTGGTTAGAGCCAGCAGATGAAGGGGAGGAGAGGATTTGAGCAAAAGGTTCTTGCACCTGGAGTAGTGCAGGGTGATCAGAAAGCTTATCGTCAATATCATCCTCCATGAGCATGCGTGAGATGTAGGGGAGGATCATGTCACTAGGGACATGATGGCGGCAGCCCTCACTTCTGCCATTGGGCTTCAGCGAAAACACATCAAGGAAGAGAGATGGTGACTTCTCAGTGACACCCTCCATGAAAGGTTCCTCTGGGGTGGTGGCCATTTTGATCAATGGCTATGGTGTAATGCCATAGCTTTTGGTTGATATATCAATGAAGAGAACAGACTCTTCGGTCCAAAAAATAATTAAGAGAACAGACTTTGTCAAGACATATGCAAAGTATCTTCTAAAAAATGTGTGTGCAAGTGTCAGATGGTTATGGAGACAATCTCTACCGTTAACAAGAATGCTGCATGCTCAATGGAGACAAATAGAGGGCTATATTCCCAATGCTACTTGGAATTGGATATTGGTTACAAAAGCTGGCTACATTTTTTTTTTGTGACGAAGACAACATACAAAGATGATATTACTTGTAATGAAGACCATTAAAACAAACCCCATTTGTTTTTACCTATTGAAAGATGATATGTGTGTGTATATATATATAGTGCTATTCCATACCTAGGGTATGAAATATTATTCTATACCCTAGTCAGCCCACCCGCACCCCGGTCCAGCGGCCTCCACCGCGCAGTCCGTACCCGGGCCATCCTCGACTCAGGCGCGCGTCGAGCCGCTCGAGCGAGCGTCAGAGGCGCCAGCCCACCACGCAACGTGAGTACGTGACCCAGTTTTTCCCCCACCTGTATTCCCGGTCCACGTGTCCGAGGCTTCCGTGAGAACCACCACCCCGGTTTTTTTGCACCGTGCAGCAGATTGACCGTGACCGGCACCTGTTTTTTCAGTGCACCTGCACTTCACGTGGCTACATTCTCCATTCACGCTATTTATTTTCTTTCTTTTCTCTACTCACCGGACCTGTGCATGGTGCGCTCCGCCAGTTTTTTCTTCATAAAGAGATCAACACCTGACGAAGTACTTTTTACATCATTTGATACTGCGTAATTATAACAAAACTTTGTTTGCACAGCGCACCGTATAGTGAGCAATCTTTCTGTTTATAATGCGAACAAGATCAATTAGATAAAAGATTCATTTGGAGAGAAGTGAGTGGTGATAACCTCTTTGGTTCTCATTATTTTTCTCATAAATTTTAGTAAATATTAGTTGTGACTAGTTTTTATGCTTGCATGATTGATTATGACTTACATTCAACACGTAGTACTATATTATACAGAATAAAAATCACAAAATGTAGAAAAGATAAATCAACGTTAAAAAAACTTCAAAATTACAAACCTCCAGAAAAAAAAACAAGAGAGCTAATTATATGAATAAAATAAAAAAGGATTAGGATCCAAAAAATCTATAGAAATAGTTTACAGATCTAGAACCCACAATCTAACAGGTGATTGGCATAGAAGCAAAGCAAGTAAGCTATACATACTCTGGCCTTCACCTACATGACACATGAGCTTATGATTTCTTTGGGATCCATAATCGGGCCATATGAAGTAGGGTCATATTACAGGCATACAAGTAATCATCCATTTCCGAATTAAGGATACAAGATGGAGTAGAAAAGAGTGATACAAGGGCCATATGTACATGACGTCATGGGTACAGTATTACAAGTATATTAAAACAAAAAAAAAGCAATATCACTAGCACACTAGAACTTCTTGAGACTCTGTTTCATGAACCCGAATGGACAATTAAGAAATTGCATGAAGATTTCCTGTCAGTGAAGAAGCCCAGCCGACATGCAAGTCTTGCCAAACTACAAACATTGTAATGAACAACCAGAATAAATAGTTAATATCCTATTTTGAGTTATATAATTAGCTGATTATTGATTTTTGTATCCATTCATTTACATTAAGCATATTTTTAATATATACTCCAGATGCAGTCTCAATGGCAAAGTAGGTAAGGCAAGAAGTGATTTGAATCTGATACACTACTATGAGACAAATCATTTTTACATTACTCGGAGCATTGCAATTGGACTATCTAGGAAATCATAAGTGCACGGTTCAACAATTGGGTCGGAAACACAAAACAAAGCATCAGGAACACCAAATCAAAAAATAGGATGGATAGAACTGCTTGCGAGATGATATAATCATGGAAGATTGAACACAAAATCTTAAGCATGCTCAAGTCAGTCCAAAAAGCATCCTTCAGGAATCAGGAGTAATAACCTCTGATTTCTATGGCTAAGCTCGCAGAGGTCCATGAGCAACTGGACAGAGGAGGTGCCAAAAAATGGCAGTGGGCTCCATGATCTCACAGCGACAACACTGTCATTATACTCTGATTTACAGAACCCTGATTGAAGTGCAACCTAACCTTTTGTAAATACAATATATCAGTTAATTTTGTACTGCAGAAGTTCGGTGAAAACTGAAAAGGACCAATCTATGTTGTGGGTATGAGACAAAGAGATAATTCTAAATGCATATAATGGTGAAAGCTTAATCAACCTTTTGTCTCTGCCTCCATCAGTGTATTTTCTGACAAGCACATCTAAGTTGTAATTCATAATCAGAAAAAGATCCAGACATGTAGCAATCCTAATTCCTAAATGCACGAGAGAGGAGCATATTAACCACCTCAGCTGAATCACAGCCAGTGCCACGCATAATCTGAATTAAATTCAGTAGAGCATTTTGGAAATGCTGGAAAGTGAACTCCGATTTGAGTACACATACACCTTGTTATTGCTCTCGTTGCTGACCTCTATCAACAACAAGCTCCTCATTCTCCTGCAATTTTATTTCCAAATACTCTCTCCATTAAAGTATCATTGTGTTGGTTTCATTGTTGTAAATAACAAATGCGAACGCAAAAACTAGTAAACATCCAAAACACAACAACGATGAAAGCGTTATATTTTTAATTGAGATTGTATTTAGGAATAACATCACAACTTGCTAAATTCGTCACAACTTTAATACATGGATCATTTCAGTGTTGCATGATACATATTAATATTAACATGGAACAATCTGTTTCTGAACTATCTTTATGATGGGCTAGTTTCTGAAGAGACAAACCCAACTATACAATATAAGCTTTGTTTTCACCACTTGTTTTAATAAACTGGAAAGAAATGGTGAAAGCTTGCAACCATGAATCAGGGCACCAAAACTGCAAAGCATCCCAATCTCCAAAAAGGACTGAAGGCAGAATTGTTAATTGTTAATCAAGGTACTGTACTGTTGTTTCACTATGTTCCATTCAGTTCCGCTCATACAATTTTCGAAAAAGCATGATATTTTGTGAAAACATTAGGTGCGACTCCTAAAACTACAACCAGTATTAAACATCCACCATCTAGGTCAAATCAGATTGTATTTTAGAATATATACACCATATGAGACATGCATACCTACCACTGTCTCTAGTTCATGCAGTTTCATGTTTATCGAGGTGAAAATCTATACCAATGTTCTAATGTCTCAAATCTGCACAGTAGAAATTTTGGGTTCTAATGCATTAGTCGAATTGAGTACAGGCTGGAAAGAGTTGTAAAGAAAAGATGATATCAAACCACCACATTTCGATTGTTATAGCAACATTAGGAAATCCTCAAGAAATCTACTTCATCAATCTGGAATCACAAGGCACAAAAGGAATAAGAATAAGATACTTCTCTTTTGCATTGTCTGATCCATCAATGTCGCAACTTCATTATTTGCTTGGTTTCAACCAGTGCCTGCATCTGCAACATATTTATGTTGTTTAGTCGATGGAAAGATGGAGCTTGATGCTTCAACATTAATTGTAACATAAACGTATAGGACTTCTCTTATGGCATGGTTCACACGGATATAGTTTCACGAATTGGTGCGGTTGATGAAAGCATCCCAGAACTAAAAAAACTAAATACAAGCAAAGAAATTTCATGATCTCTCGTGGGTGCAGGTTGGCATGATCTATGTTACAAGTAGACATCAACTAACTAATGAACCAATTATATATTCAATAGTAGTAAGAGGTATAAAAAATTGAAGATACAGGTAAGTTTTATATGAGTAAAATAACACAGTATGAACAGCTTCTGCTCATGAGACGGGCAAAGCTATTGGAAACTAATTTGCTGGACACACAGACACATTTATGATCAATCCGCCCATAATCGGATATACAGCTGATCTTGTCTCATCAATGAGCTAAGAAATTGCAGAGAGACTATTTGGATCGCACGGTCAAGATGTACATAGGAAGTCAGCAATCCAATGTGCACTGACCTTTATGTCAGATGTGACAGGAACTAAATTTAGATACCGAAACAAATATCATGACATCGATAAAAAAAGAACTCTTGGAAACTTAGTGGTGTCTATCATCAAATCGCACTACCATAGGTGCATTATATTGGAAGTTGTACCCACCAACATAAGCCTGAAAGCAATGTTATTTTGATGGCAATAGTGAATTCACAAATTGTAAATTCATATATGCAGTTAGAAATTTCTCTCCACTATTGTTGGCCCAGATTAAGTACTGAAAACATACAAAGGAATTGAGCATATCCACAACAGCCTTATTTGGCACCAGCGTTATGCCAAGCTTGTGAATGTGGTAAATTAAAGATGATGTAGTTAGCAATAACAAATTAAAGAACACAGACAAAAATGCTGCACATATGACTTCTAGTTGAGCAGATCCATGAACAACATCGCTGACATCGCTGAACATCTTCTGGCCGTAAGGCACAACATGGAAGGAAAAATAGAGAGAAAAGGAATTAAGACTCTTTCACGAGTCGTTTTCTTAAATTGAGCACAAACCTGACGAACTTCAGTCTCCGCCGTCGAGGGCCTCTACTTCCCCTCCTCCACCTCCGCTGCCCCTCCCTCCCCGCCGCGTCGCCGTGCGGAGCTCCACACGCCGCTGGCCCGCGACGCGCTGCTCTTCCTGGATTGGTACGGCAGCGCACCGTCGGCCGACGAGCTCACCGCCTTCGACGCGCTCAGCCCAGATTATGAGGTCGACTAGCACCTGCGCCGCCTCCACGCCGCCGTCCGTGTCGCGGGTGCGGAACAGGCGCCGCGCGTACCTCGACCGACTCGTCCGCGACGGGGACTACTTCTCCGAGGAGGGCATGCGGGAGTGGAGCCCTACCTGCACCACGAGTACCTCGGGAGGTCCGCTCGGCAGGGCCATGGCGCGGCCCGGGGAGAGAGCGGGGGAAGGCGGAATAGGAACGGACTGAATGGACGTGCGCCCACGATCTAATCGGTTGCGAGTCAAAATCCGAAACAAAAACCGGCAGAAAAAAATCAGATGCGGTCCAACGCTGGTTCGACGGATGGACTCGGGTATGGAATAATATTCCATACCCAGGGTATAGAATATAAATACTATATATATATATATAGTATTAATGCCTGGCAGGGCTAACATAAAGTATTAATGATCAAGAATGCAGTGAACGAAGCAATGTTCCAAAGCAACAAGTTCCTTGTGTGCGTGCCTTTTGCCTGAATAGGTGTTAGTTATGCAACTTTTTTTTTCTTTTTTTGCAAATGTGAAAGAAAACTGAGACACGTAAAACTCACACAACTTTAAGAAGCAATATGTGCTCATTAACTCTAGATACGAATTTACTTCTAAAAAAAAGTCTAGATAAGAATTTTCATTTTTTTAAGGAAGAGAAAGAAGCCTCAAGCCACATGGAGGGATCGACGGATATACTCCCTCCGTCCCAAATTACTTGTTATTTTGACTTTTCTAGAAATATTGTTTTCGTTATGCATCTAGATGTATATTTACGTCTAGATACATAACAAAAGAAATATATCTAGAAAAACCAAAACGACAACTGATTCAAAACAGAGGGAGTATGTATTAACTCAGTAGTACATAATTAGGGTTTGCATTTCTCCCACACCCACCACCAAGGCACCAACCTCTCAACAACCACCCATTAGTCACTGAAGCACTTCCCTTGTTTAAATAAATGGCACATGCATTGCCTAAGTTACCTCTAGTTTCTCCTCATCTCCTCTCATTACATCAGCCAAGTGATGTGTCTGTAGCCCAACTGAAAGAGCAAGGAAGCAACGGTAGACAGACAATGCCACTTGAAAATGGAAGCACAATGCAATGTTTTGGGTTTGATGGGAATTGGAGGCATCTGGAACCATATGTACTCTGCAACACCGGAAAAACAAGTACCAATAGCTCAGTTAACACTTAACAGAGGTCCGGTATATACATATCCTCCTGAAATGCTCCGAGCATGTATATCCATGCTACATGGAGTCTGCCAGTACTCCAAATACAGTCCCTCCTGGAGTGCTCAATGCATATACATATCATGCTACGTGTACGCCCGCCTTCTCTGCCGGCCCGGCCATCACCGTCATCTGTCAGCTTTCTGTTCTGCAGCGGCCATCCAATTGTTGTTGATCACTCTCTCAGTCTCTCTGGTACATTTTGTACTCCATTGGCTTCCTCTCCCTGCCTCTTCGTATAACATCCCTGCTGCTATTTTTTTTCGTGTTCAGCAGGTCCATGCTGCTATTTTTTTTCTAGTCATGATTGCCCTCGATCGACTTGCATCCCTTCTCTATGTTTCGTTCTGAATATGCATGTCCACGTATAACATGGTCGGTCAGTGGAGAATGAGGCTAAAACCATGTTCTCTGTTCTGAGCTGACTTCTTTCGTGTTGCAAATGCTCGTTCACTTCTATGTACTCCATGCCATCGTCTTAAATTAGAGTACAGTTAGAACAGAAACCTATAATTTTCATCTCGCTGTTCTGCAAATCGGAGAATGGTAACTGCCTTCCACAAGCTGCAGTTACGCACGATGTGTCGATGTCCGCCTGTTGATGAGCTGAAACTGAAAGAATGCTTTCATAGCGTACGTGTTCCGTGTGCTCATCGATCATTCGGACGACCAGGAGCTATGTCTGTTGAAGAACGATGGTGGCCGTCACAAGCTAACATAGCGCTAGCGCCGACGAGGGAGATGAGAAGCAGAAGCAGCGGCTGCGATGTCCAGTCAGCATTCAGCAGTGTCTGCGGTCGACGTTGGCGGTGTGGGGCAGCCATCGAGCAGCCAATTTTGCAGATTCTCTACTGAACAAACACGCTATGGCTAAAATCTTCCATCAGTTAACACGCGTTGTGTCTCGGTTGAAGAATTTGCTTTATTATCCTGCAAGTTTATTATTTGTAGTATTGTTTTTTATAGCGTGCTCTACTTCCTGTAGGTTGTAGCAGTGGGTAGGAAGAATCACGGGACAGCCTTTGAAACCATGCAGGGAGACGGATAGAATTAGATGTGTGGTAATTCAATATATATGCACACATAAGGTCAGTCTCAGTGTACAATTATTTATATGAGGAATTAGGTAACTGTCATAAAGTTTCATGCATAGGACGAAACTCCTCTCATATATATACAATGAAATTCGCCTTCTCTCTCCTCATGAATACATTAACAAATCATTAAAAATGGTAACATGGCATAGAAATTAATACTCGTAAAACTTTTCATGAAAGTTTCACGGAGACTAACCTAATAAGAATTTGCATTTCTCCGACACCCACCACCATCCTACCAACAACCAACCCGTAGTCACTGAAGCACAACACTTGTTATAAAAATAAATGACAGATTGTTACCTAAATATATAGTTACCTCTAGTTTTCCATGCATCATCTCTGTCGTTAAAGCAGCCAAGTGATAGAATATATATGTAGCCAGCGTTACATCAGCCAAGTGATATATGTAGCCAGCCCAACTGAAAGAGCAGAGATAAACTGCCACATGGAAATGGAAGTGCAATGCAACGTTTGCCTTTGTTATAGGAATAGGAAGTATCCGGAACAATGTGCACTCTCATGGTACATGGAGTCTTACCAGGGCTCAGTAGCCTAATCCCGGTCGCGCAGACGCTTCGTCCGTGCCAAAACCGCTCGACGACACATGTATGAGTGACGGGCGGTTCTGGTGTGCTGCATGTCACCAGAAAACTGCGATAAGGAGTGATGGATTGTCCTGGCACGTGACAGAAGGGTGCGCAGCTTGATCGGTGATAGTGAAGGAGTAGAAGCTCGGCGATGGTCGTGTGTGTTCTGTATCCAACCATTAGCACGAGTTTCTCTCATTCTCATCCCGTGTTTAAGGATGCAGGTGGGTTGGAATTGGTTGACCCAGAAAGATGGACCCATGTAAAATTGGATTTGCTTTTGGCTGGGTCGACCCGAACCGAAAGGAGACCTAACACTGGTGACCCAATGGATTGAACAAAAACAAAACAAAAAACAGCATTTTTTTCCTTTGTTCATAGCGATTCAAGAGAGATGGAGAAAACAAAGCACCCAGAAAATAAGATGAGATAGAGTAGGATAATTATTGCTATCAAATTGCAAAATGAAGAGCGAAGTAGGCAAATCAGGATGCCATCAGAAGCCACTGTGAAAATAGATTGAACGAGATACCTCTCGGTGATCTCGGTTGCGTGTTAATATAGGTGAGAACAGCCCTCACCGTGACTTGTACAAGGAGTCAAGATTACAACAACCAAACAATATCTTCATCTATCCTAACTACTTGACTTGTACACCAAGGTCACCACCACCGAACTAACTCTATCGTCTAACACCCCTCCTCAATCTCAGCCACATGCAAGGTTGAGATTTGCTCTGAATTGTCGAAGCTTCACAATCGGTAGTGGCTTGGTAAATCCATCCGCAACTTCATCACCAGAATTAATGAACCTGATATCAAGCAATTTCTGCACAACCCGTTCACGAACAAAGTGAAAATCTATCTCAATGTGCTTTGTTCTTGCATGAAAGATAGGATTAGCAGAAAGATAGGTTGCACCTAAATTATCACACCACAACCTAGCTTTTGGAGGACACTGAACCTTCAGTTCATGGAGAAGTTTCTGAACCCAGAGTATCTCTGTTGTAGCATTGGCTAGAGATTTATACTCAGCTTTTGTAGATGAACGCGAAACAGTTGCTTGTTTGCGTGCTGTCCACGAGATCAAATTGTTACCAAGGTAAACCGCAAAGCCGCCAGTGGACCTCCCGTCATCAACACAGCCAGCCCAATCTGCATCTGAAAATGCACTCACCATTAGAGAATCTGACTTCACAAGCTTAAGCCCTAGGCTCATTGTTCCTTTGATATACCGAAGAATTCTTTTAACAGCACTCCAATGCATTGTTGTAGGTGTGTGCAAAAACTGACAGACCTTGTTCACTGCAAAAGATATATCAGATCGTGTCAAAGTCAAATATTGTAGTGCACCAACTATGCTTCTGTATCTTGTTGAGTCCTCTGGTCCAAGCTTATCTCCTGAATACAAACTTAATTTTTCAACACTTGACATAGGAGTGTCCATCGGCTTGTTGTTGTCCATTCGTGACCTTTTCAACACATCACACGCATACCTCTCTTGTGACATGAGTAGTCCATCCTTCCCACGCTTAACTTGAATTCCCAAGAAATAGTGAAGATCCCCTAAGCCCTTGTCACACCTGTTTTTCCGAAGAAAACCAAGTGATAACTATATGTATGCCATGATCTAGTTTCATACATATAGTGACATCATTAGTGAATAACAAAAACAATATCACGTAAAGAAAGAGAGATTGTCAAAGATTTACAGCGAAATCCTGGGAAACAAAGACTCCAAACTTCACAGGTATTCGACTAGGGGTTGCGTACGCCTAGCATCATCTTCTGGACATCATACACCTTCTTCTTGTTCTTCTGAGCAGCGGTTAGCAAAGATGAGTACACTTATGGTTGGTACTCAGCAAGGCCATGAAAATTAACCAGAAAGTAAATTAAATCCATCTTTAAGTATATTAATCATGTGAGGGTCCAGGCCGCTCTTGACCGTGAGCACGGCTGTTATAACAGTTTTACACTCTGCAGAGGTTGTACACTTTCACCACAAGTCGCGTAAAAGTTCCGAAGAACTTTGAACCCAACCATGCTGTGCAAAAGTAGGCACAATACCATACTTCCGAGGTGTGGTTGCAGAGGGACGCTACAAGGCCTTTACAAAGAGTCCTCCTATGTGTATTAGTCCTTAGTAGCACGTCGTAGAGGCTATCTTTTGTACCCTCCTTCTACCCTCGGACCAGGTCAGCCTAGAAGAGAACTTCCGTTCCAATACCTGTCCAGAGTAGAAGAGTCATAAAAGCATTCCTCCGTACCACAAGCTACCATGACTAATAGCCACACAAGATTTCCCTAATTAATTAGCCAAGACAGAACCATATGTCTTGTGGTTGTACTATTTTCCTGGGTGATTCTCCATGTTCCAATTAATTTATAGTATTCTTGTTTAAAGCATAGGTAGAATGATGGTTAGGGTCACTTGCATTTCTCCAACAAAAAGCTACTCTTGCTCTCTTGAAACTTCCGGACTTCCGACCAGCAGCTCGATCTTCTACTCGAAGCAAACATCGAGCACAAACATGCAAAGCAGACAAACAAGAACAACTAAGAATAATACACCAATCAAGATAGGCTTTAAAAGAGAGCAGGGTTTGATTCTAGGATCGCGAACGCAAGAAACGCTAAGAACGGAACTACCGAGGGATTTAGATTATAACAAACAAAGACTATGAGCTTGATATATTTTAATTAAATAAATCATGCATATAGGTTATTTCAGAGAAATACCCTATTTAATAATTAAGCAAGTTATAATTATATAAAAGGTCGATGTAGAACTTATTCCAATTTTATTTATAAATATTCAAGTATGATTTATGCAAATTAAACATTTAATTTCGAAGAAAGCATGTAAAGCAACTAAACGTGTATCTTTATATTTTGAGTTGTACTAATCAAATTATAATTTAAAAACATGTTTATATTTATATTATTCAAATTAACATTTAATTAAGAAAACTCGAGATAGAACCTATGTTGCTTTTATTTAGAAAGAAAATTGCATAATCATTAATCAATTTAAGTTTGATTATAAAACCGAGGTATATCTCTAATTAGCTTTTAATTGAAAGAAATATTTAAATAAGTATTAATCATATTAAGTTTCTTATGAGAACACATGTTGAACTCTAATTAGATTTTAATTAGAAAAACATGTATATAAGGATTTAATCATATTTAAAAATTTTAATAAATTATAAAACAAATAACATGTTCAACATTGCTCCTAACATGTACTTTGAGTTGTTATGAACCTAACGCAACTTGAAACGATCAAAACGGAGCTAAAACGTGAAAACTAGGGGCTAAACAAGGTTTCAAGGGCTAAACTGTGAAGAAACTTCACTTCTAGGGGCTAAACTGTAAAAACCAGGGGCCTAAACCTAAACTTACAAAAGAACCGAGGGGTTTACACGCAAAAGACCAAGGCTGGACTGTGGGCTGGAAAAACTGAGAAGCTCAGGGGACCAAACGATAAAAATAGGACCTGATTGTAAGGTTCTTTACAAGTGGAAGGGCATGGTTGTGAAAAGAAGAAGCCGAGGGTGTCTTCTGCAAAAAGACCGGCGGCAGCTCTGGGTTGACCGTTATGCGGTCTGTTTGACTCACGGCTGGGCGGATCTGAACCGTCCACGCCGGATCGGACGGCTGGCGCGGCTCCGGCGGGGCTGGCGGTGCGAAGTGCGGCGGAGGCAAGCGGCGGCGACGGGCGGCGCTTCGCCGAAAAATCTTGAGATCTAGTTTCCAGACTCAGTTTACTACGAGATTTGCACGTATATGTAGCTGGGCAGGTTGTGCACACGGCTAGGGGTTAGAGGGGAGGTTTGGGCGGCGGCGGAGGCGCTACGGCCGGCGGAGCGGACGGTGGCGGCGACCAACGCCGGCGAGCACGCGCGTTCAACAGAGAGCATGACGGCGGGGGGAGCACGGGAGGGCTTCTCACCTTGCTGCGAACCTCTGGGAAGACCTCTTGGCGATGGAGAGGCGGAGGGGGAGGAGATCGACGACGGCGGCGCTCCTACGGGAAGAAGCTCCGGGCTCCGGCGAGAAGAAGGCACACGGCTCCGAGCGAGGGAGAGAGAGAGAGCGGAGAGGAGGTATGGGAGGAGCAGGGCTCGAGCTCACCTTTTATAAGGCGGAGAAGGGAGGGAAAGGGGCGGTACTGCGGTGGAGCTCGGTGGTGGAGCTTGGCCATGAAGGAATGGTGGTGGTGGAGGCGTTTCGGGAGAGGAGAAGGCGAGGCGGTGGTGCGAGTGCGCCACTGCGCATCTATTGCGACTCGGTGGAGGGAAGGGGAGAGGGCGAGGGGCGCCAGGAGAGGGGGACGGTGCCGGTGGTGTGCGACCATGGAAGAGGAAGGGGATGGCGGGAGGTTGAAGGAGGACCTGACGAGTGGGCCCCATGTGTCAGCGAGAGAGAGAGGGGAGGGAGGAAGCTGGGCCGGTGGAGAAGATAGGCCGGAAGGTGTAACAGGCCGCGGGGGGGAAAGAGAAAGGAGAGAGGGAGCAGCTGGGATGGGCCGACGGCAGAAGCTGGGCTGCGCGAAAGAAAGGGGAAGAGGGAGAGGGAGAGTTGGAGGTACTTTTTGGGACTTTGGATTTTTCATGATTTTGATGAAAAACACCACATCAACCAAAACCATGCAAACAAATGCAACACTCACACATATTCATTTATTTAATTTATAAAAACAATCAATTACTTTTCCTATACTAAATTTCCTGTAAAAAGAATAAAATTTAGGCAAATTTTAAAATTATGAGAAAATTGTTGCTTAATTATTCATCCTAATAACATCCTGAAATTTGAAAATTTTAGGGTGTTACAGTCCTTGAGAGCAAATTCTTTTGTGAGATCAGCAAGTAATGCACGTATGGCTTCAGAAGATGAGCTAGCCACAATTATATCATCAACGTACACCAAGATAAATATAGAATATCCTCCTTTATTATAATAAAACAGGGATGTATCAGCTTTGGAAGGAACAAAACCAAGTGCCAACAATTTCCCACACAACCTTGCATACCAAGTTCGAGGTGCTTGTTTTAACCCATATAATGCCTTATCCAGCTTGCAAACATAATCAGGATGTACCTTATCAATATAGCCAGGAGGTTGACTCATATACACCTCCTCTTCAAGAATCCCATGCAAAAAGGCGTTCTGAACATCAAGCTGTAGAAGGCACCAGTCTTTTGACACAGTTAGAGACAAAATAAGACGTATTGTTGCTGCCTTGACAACAGGACTAAAGGTATCCTCATAATCAATTCCTTACCTTTGTGTATACCCTTTTACAACTAGTCGTGCCTTGTATCTGTCGATGGAGCCATCTGATTTTCTTTTAATCTTGTAAACCCATCTGCTTCCAACAATATTCTTCCCTTTAGGTCTCGGAACTAGATTCCATGTCTTGTTATGCTCAAGCGCCCGATACTCAGCACCCATGGCCGCCACCCAATTTTTGTCTAGAAAAGCTTGATCTACATTTGTTGGCTCTTCAGGGATGTGACTCGTACTCAGCAACCAACGAATAGTGCCATCGGTGTGGTGCTTGGGCTTGGAGATGTCGCGCTGCAACCTGGTCACCAGCCCTTGCTGCGACTGGATCGGAGATGCCGCATCAGGAGCAGCAGAGGGAGCTGACGCACCGGATCCGAGCGGCGCACCTGATCCGGCCGGCTCGGGGGGCGAGGCAGATCCGCTCCCTGGATCCAGCTGTGCAACCACACGAGGTGATGACGAGGTAGAGCCGGACGCATCGTCCGCAGAAGATCCACCTTTGACCGGCGCTGCGTCTGACGGCGACAGGGTTCCGCCTGATCCCGAGGGTGATACGGCGTCAGACCACGTAGTCGCCGCAGGCAGATCAACCTCGATCGCCGTGCTGTCTCCTGCTCCCGGACACATAAAATGTCGGCCCTGGTTCATTAATTTGGTGTTGGATTTTTCATCGTTTGCATCCGATTTTCACCTGAAATCGTACAATCTGAAGCAGAACTCTGTGAAGTGTTAGTAGGTAATGAAGGATCAGCACGTTGATCAGGTGAAAACGAATCCCCAGAACTAGAGAGCGAGTGAAAGAGATCTGGAAGAAGAGCAACCTCGGCTCTAAGTTGAGCTCCGGCATTCGGGTGCATGGAAGCGAAGGTAAACACGTGTTCATCAAAGACCACATCTCTGGAAATGTAAATACGCCCTATAGAAGGATCAAGGCACTTGTACCCTTTATGTTTGTGGCTATATCCTAAGAAGACACACTTCTTGGACCGAAATTCTAATTTCCTGGAATTATAGGGTCGCATGTTAGGCCAACATGCGCACCCAAAGGTCTTGAGAAAGGAATAATTAAGGTGTTTGCTATGAACACAGAAAAAAGGAGTCTCACCGTTGATGACCTTGGATGGCAATCGATTTATGAGAAAGACCGCAGTTAAGTAAGCCTCATCCCAAAAATTTCAGAGGCCTGCTAGCATGAGCAAGAAGGGTAAGACCAACCTCAACAATATGCCGATGTTTTCTTTCGGCTGAGCCATTTTGTTGGTGTGCGTGTGGACAAGATACAAGGTGAGCAATCCCCATGCGTGTAAAGAAGGAACTTAGGACTTGATACTCCCCTCCCCAGTCCGTTTGAATTGAACGGATTTTACGATCGAATTGCCTCTCAACTAGGGATTGAAAATCACGAAAACAGGCAAACACTTCAGACTTTTGACGCAGCAAGTAAATCCACGTGAATTTGTTGTAATCATCGATGAAACTAACATAGTATTTATTGCGGCCTACTGAACTAGGGGCTGGACCCCATACATCTGAGAAAATAAGATCTAAGATGCCAGTAGATGCACTGGACGACCGTGGGTACAGGAGCTGATGACTCTTGCCTGTTGACACACATCACACACACCTTCTTTATTGGACTCTTTTGAGAAGGGAAGCTTGTGGAGGTTGAGCACACACTGGACAATGGACGATGCAGGATGCCCTAACCGGTGATGCCACAAGGATGCAGATGGCTTGGTGACTCCAAGCACATTCTTATTGATCGACTTCACGGGATATAGGACATTCTTACATGGCCCGGTGAGAAGAGTTGTCTTCGTCTCCTGGTCCTTAACACAATAGTGTTTAGGACAAAATTCAAAGAACACATTATTGTCACTTGCTATATGATGAACGGAAAGGAGATCTTTACTAGCAGAAGGAACATGGAGAATATTTTTGAGATCCAAATTTCTAGTAGGGGAACGTAAAACACCATGACAATGTGCTGAATCTCCATACCTGATCCACTCGCGATGTGGACTTGATCACCACTGTGGTACTTGTCACGGGTCGTGAGCTTCTCAAGCTCGCCCGTGATGTGGTCCGTCGCACCGGTATCCATATACCAGTTTATATCCACACCATAGCCTGTCATCGCTGACGAAGCTTGCTTCTGTGGTGGTCCGTTGTAGTTGTTGTCGAAGCGCTTGAAGCATCATGGAGCTGGGTGCCCCTCCTTGCCGCACTCTGATAGAACACGCCGGGCTGGAAGGAGCTACGTCCACCACCGCCGCGTCCGCCGCAACCACCGCCATTGCGGCCGCCGCCACCACGACCACCACGACCGCTATTGTTGTTGTTGCCGTGATTTCCATTGATCGCAGCATTGGCTGAGGACTGATTGCCCCCGTTCCTCAACTCCAGGCGTTACTCGTGGCTGACAAGTTGTGTGTACAACTCGGCCACAGAGATTGGTTCTACACGCGCCGCCACGGTCGACACGACTGGATCAAAGTCGAGGTCCAGGCCCGTCAGCACGTAGGACACGAGCTCCTCATCTTCAAGGCGGCGTCTGGCCGCCGCCATCTCATCTGCCAAGCCTTTCATCTTGGCGATGTACTCGCTGATCGTAGATGTGCCCTTGGACGCCGTGGCGAGGGCCATCCGAGTGCTGATGATCTTGGCACGGGACTGCGACGCGAAGAGGGCTTCAAGGGCCGCCCATGCACCCTTTGTCGTGACTTCGGTGTTGACATGACCAAGGATGTCCTTGGAGAGATTGGTGAGGAGATAGCTCAGGATCGTCTGGCCCTTTGCTACCCACGCAGCATACTCTGGGTTCGCCACCGGAGCTTCATCAGTGTCGTCAGGCTTCTTCTTGGGCAGATGCATCGGCGGCAGCTCGGCGACAGCTGCTAGCCAGTCTGCCAACTGAGCGCCTCTCAAGGACGAGAGAACCTGCGCCTTCCACGATTGACGGTTGGCGCAGTTCAGCTTCTTCGTCACCAGAAGGAAAGTGGTGAGGGAGATGGCAGCAGATAGCGCGGAGGAGGAAGAAGCGAAAGCCATGAGACACTACCAGGGATACAGCCTTTTGTACCGGTGCTAAACACCCCTTTAGTACCGGTTTCCAAACTGGTATTGTTCAATCGGTACTAATGTGAAGAAGCATTTGTACCAGGCATTCAACCGGTACTAATGTCACATTAGTACCGGGTGGAGTTGCCACCCGGTACTAATGCGGTGGGATGCCCATCGCCGTCTGTCGCCCTGTTTTCCCTTTTTTCTTTTTTTTTCTTTTCTCATCTCATCTCATCTCATCTCATCTCAACCTCAATCTCAATCTCAATCTCAATTCAATCACAATCACAATCCCAATCTCAATCTTTTACAAACATTCACACACATATTTACATCTCATACAAATTTCACAGTAGGAAGAGAAGAAAAAATTGGAAGACGGAAAGAAATCACAACAAACATCAGAAAAAAATTTCTTCTCAACCCAGGCCGCGCTGGCCTCCTGCGGCTGCCGCACTGACCAGTCCCCACGCGCCTGCTGTTGACGGTTCAAAACCGTGTTGAAGTTCACCGCAAGCCTATGGGTGACTTGGTGCCTTTTTCACCAAGGAGGGTCCCCCCCAAGGATTGTCAATCCAAGGATCGGAAGCAAACCGCTAAGGATCTCTACCTTATTTATCGAACTAACCTATCATTAGACATTGATTGCATATAAGGTAACCTTTGAGGGTGTATGTGTGGTAGCACAAGGTTGATCACATACACGAACATAGGCGAGGTAAAGCGCCACCAAGGGGACGACTAACCCTATCGCCTTCTAGTTGTAGTTCCGGCAAACGAGCAACAACCAAGCATCTCATCTAAAAGCATCCTTAAACTCCTACCTTCGGCCTACCACCCGCAAAGCATCCGCTCCTTCGGGGGAAATCACCCTGTCACGATGCTCCCTTAATGAAGCGGGGGATCCACGGGCGTGCCCACACAAGGACATGTCTACCAACCATGAAGGGTCAACACACTAGACCTAATCACCACGATTACGTAAAGTATGCTATATAGTCTAAGCATGCATAAGACTAAGGATCAAACATATTCATGATAGGTAGAAAGTAAAGACGGAGACATGGAATCACTTAAAGATCGGAAAACAAGATTACAATTGCTCACATAATAGTAGATGTGTTTGGGTCACCACCACCGAGTACATACCATTGATGACCTCAACTAGCTCCGGAACTCCACCATGGCACAACCACGCAGGGCGGTCATGGCGGCTAGGGTTGGCCTAGGCCATCCCCTAGACAACTTCGAGGACTCCTCCACCGTCGTCTCCCTCCGGTGCTCACTTCTAGGTTTCGCCGAGTTCTGATGAATGGATGTGGCGGCCGTCAGAGGCGGGGGGTATAAATGAGCCGAGGAGTGTGTAGGTCAAAGGAGGGGCCGAATCGGGCCCGGAACACCCTAGGCCGGTCGGCATGGGTCGGCCGGCCTAGGCCTGTTTCGGCCCGGTTCGGGCCCATCTTCATGATGCTTCTCGTGCTTTCTTGAATATTTGCCGAAGTCCATGTGGGTCCTTGACGTTGTTTTCCCGGCGGTTTGGATAGGGGTACTTGGCGTACGAACTCCCGCATCTTCTGTTTAGGTCCTTGGACTTTCACAACTTCATGCTTCGGTCCTTGGGTCATTTGGAGTCATGTTCACTTCGTGTCTTGACTCGTGCCGGGCTTCGTGATCTTCCCACAAAGTGCTAGATGAACTCCACCCGGAAGTCCTCATTTAGGTACCTAATTCCTGCGTAAACAACACACTCCAAAAACCACATGCAAGTGCGAACTTGTTACATCATTAGTGTGCCTAGTGGCGGGTTAGTTATAAATCAAATCTCAAACCAAAGCGTAACAAGTGCTCTTGGTTGACGGAAATTGACCGTCAACACCTGCACCGGCCACCTCTACCACGCGCGTCGGGAGCCCTCCGCAAGTCTTCCGAAGTCATCAGAAGCATCTCGCATCCAACAATGAATTATCCAGCAAAAAATCAAAATCTGGCCTCGTCGGCGACCAGGCCTGGTCACAAATGAGTCCAGCACGCACCCGGAGTTCTTGCAGAGCTCGGGCACGCGCATCTTGTGCCGGAGGCTGGCGGGTGACTGCTTGAGCCGCCGGATCTGGAACACGATCACCGACGACGCCTGCTGCGCTCCTCCATCCGCCCCACCGCCTCCGCTTCCCCCGCGCCAGGGCCCCCATCCACCTCCATAGCCTCTCCCACACCACTCGCCGGCCTAGGCTCCAACGCCTGGGATGAGAGAAGAGAGAGAGAGTTAGAGATAAGGATAAGAAAGGAACGGGAGGGAGAAGAATGAGAGAGGCGGAGGCAGCAGTGCTCATATTTGGCTAAGTGTTGGAGGGCGCGGGGGCAGTAGCAGCGGTGGAAGGCATCTGTACCGGGTATTCTTTTGCCTCGGTACTAATGTGTCTGCATTAGTACCGGGGCTAGTTCCCACCCGGTACTAATGTGGTTTGGCCACATTAGTACCAGGTGGACCACATTAGTACCGGGTCGGAACTAGCTCCGGTATTAATGCGGACACATTAGTACCGGGGCTAGTTCCCACCCGGTACTAATGTGCTCTCACGGGAGTGCGGCGGGACTCTCCCATATTAGTACCAGTTCTTGTTCACATTAGTACCGGGCGTCAAAATAACTGGTACTAATGTGAAAATCTACCTGGGATGGAAGCCACTTTCCCTAGTAGTGAGAGAACTCGGTGGAGAAGAAGGCTCTGATACCATGTGAAAATAGATTAAACGAGATACCTCACGGTGATCTCGGTTGCGTGTTAATATAGGTGAGAACAGCCCTCACCGTGACTTGTACAAGGAGTCAAGATTACAACAACCAAACAATATCTTCATCTATCCTAACTACTTGACTTGTACACCAAGGTCACCACCACCGAACTAACCCTATCGTCTAACAGCCACTGCACGGAACAGAAAGAAAAAAAACATACCAAATAGCAAATCCTCCTTGGAGAATTGCTTGCCTGCAACTTTGGATGATGACCAGTCGTCCAGTCGAGCATGATCTGGTACATACTGGTAGCCCAATGGGCACAACAGGACAATGACGGCCATTGGCAGGCAAGCACGCTGCCCCACGCTCGCGCTCTCCGACGTCGCGGAACAGTTGATCCCGCCGCATGCATCCAATTCGGCAAAGAGAACAGCCATGCTTGATCCCTAACCTGAATCTCCATCTGCTCTCACCTCTCTGCTGTGCAGTAAAACCATGCAGCGGCCCTCCGTCTAGGTTTCTGCTGGGCTGAAGCCACCAGCGAGAGGTGCGCCGAAACTAGGGAGAGGAGAGGCGCGGTTCACCATGGTTCTGGGAGGGGTGTGGGTGACGACCCGACGGCACAAGGTTGGTCGGGATGAGCATGGTGCGAGGCCGGTGGCAGAAGTCTGGCAGAGGAGACAGTTCTGCCGCCGCGCTATGCAGGACCTCGATATTGGCTTACTCAGTGACCCGTAGTGCAGAGCACTACTTAACACACCATAGTTCGTCCCAATGGGTATTTGCACCAAATTTATATTTGGGTGGGTCATTGGTTTGACCCAATAAAATCTCCATCTCTACCCATCTTGCAGCACGACAGTGTACAATACTGATTGATTACATATATTTGTCCTAATAAAAAATTACGGAGCTCGATCTCATTCGCATAGTCGAGAAAAAAATTACGGAGCTCGATCTCATTCGCATAGTAAAGAAAAAAACCACAATGATACAGAGGTCCTCTGCATACATGCCAAGGGTGAAGTCACCTTGGGTTTGTGTGTACTAGAGTAGCTACGAAACATTCTTAGAGGATGTTTATGGAACTTTAATACATGAACATGCTGATAAAAGTGTGTGAAGTTTTGCATGCATTTTGATTACAGCTATAAAATATAATGGATTTCGTATCAACACATGTTTGTTTCGCGTATGGATTTCGCATCACCTATGAAGTGGCAGGTAGGAAAGAATTATGAGACGTGTTTGATGCAAACTAGTAATCAGGTTTTGTATTTCTCCTACACCCACCACCAACTCATTATTCATTGAGAGACACGACCTTTTGTTATAAATAAATGACGCGTCCCCTAATATAAGACCACTCTTGTTTCGTGTCATCACTCATTGATACTCTATGTCACCAAGTGATGCACAAGTAACCCAACGGGAAGATAAACCAATGGGATAGACAAAGTACTAGCAAACAAAAGGCCAAGCACCGCGCAGTGCTTGCAATTGCAGGAATATGAGGAACCTGGAACCATACACCCTCTCGAAGGAAGAATTTTTGTACCATCTTTGGGGTTTCATCTAGAGGGCTGCTACGTACCGTCACGTGTTGTTCCAATCATTCCTTTGTCGCGAAGACGCTTCATCCATGTCAGGACCTGCCGGCGATACATGTATGAGTGACGGGCGGTTTGGTATGTGGCATGTCACAAGGCAGCTGAGCAGAGGACTGATGGGTTGGTCCTAAAACTTGATAGAAGGGTGCGCAGCTCAATCTACCGTGAGAAGTCAGATAGTGCGGACTGATGGATTGGTCTTCTATTATTTGGTCATGTGTGCTCTGTATGACTGTATCCAACTGTTAGCATGAGTCCATCAACCACACTGTGTTAAGTTGCAGCACGCCAATGTGCAGATACTGATTAACTAAATCTTCCTCCTAATTATTAACACAAATTACCGAGATCTCATTCTCGTATATGAGAGAGAACAAAAGCAAGGGTGCAGAAGTCCTCTGCATCTATGCCAAGTGTTAAGTCACCTTGGGTTTGTGTGTAGTAGAGTAGCTGCGAAACATGTTTAGAGGATGTTTATGGCATTTTAATACATGAACATGATGATAAAAGCATGTGAAGTTTTGCATGCATTTCGACTATAGCTACCATGATATTACTTATAAAACATAATGGATTTCTCATCAACACGTGTTAATTTGATTCGTGTATGAATCCATATATATGGAGTGGCAGGTAGGAAAGAATCATGAGGCAGGTTTGCTGTACGATAGTAAGTCAGCCTTGTAGTTCTCCTACACCCACCATCAAAAACTCATTACTCACTGAAGCACGACCCTTGTTATAAATAAATGACATGTCGCCTAATTTATCCCTTGTTTCTCGTCATCATATCTCTCATGATATATCATCTGTGAGGACCAATACACCAAGTGATGCACAAGTATCCCAACTGAAAGTGAATCCAACATCATAAACAAACTACCAAACAAAAGGAAGCATAGGGCAATGCTTGCATTCGTAGGAATACAAGGAATCTGGATGCATGTCAAGGACGTGGACGATGACAAGGACAACGACGTGGCTCTCCATGTCAGCACATGCACTAAATTGGCCCGGTTTGGAAAGATCGAGGATGAAAACGGCTATTTTCATAGTTCAGGGACGAAATTAAGCTTTCGCCGATAGTTCAGGGATGCATTTAGCTATTCCGCCGTGACGATATATATGCACGAGAACTTTTTTTACCTAACTTTGATCTGACCGATTTTGTTCATCATACATGAAGTGGAATAACAACTATTAATTAAACAAAACGGCACCAGGATCATGAACATATATTAATTAATTAGCCTCTCGATGAACGTATGCATTGTTCCTGTAAATAATCCAATTTTTTAGGGCAAGTAAATAATCCAATTAGCGCATACAAAATGCATCCATGTTGGCGGCATGTATGCAACAAAGTGGGTTGGCAATTACTGTGAATGGATCAAGATATTAATCCAGTTATTAGTGGATTCAAAGTTGGAGGACAAGAGCCACAAGTACTGGTGCGGGTACCATTGTTCATCGACAGCTCTTAACTGCTTCATGAAAAATATGTTTTTTTTTGCTTTACCGGTCATCCAGTATGTGTATGTTTCACTAATATAGTGGGAAATGTAAAATATCAACAGCTAGAATGTTTGTACTACAATAAAATTATTTTTTACAAAGATTCACATATATACAAGAGTGAAGTCACCATGGGTATAACTTCATCACTCGTATGTGTGCACATGTGAATCTCATTGCTCAACTGAAAGAGAACAATTTAATGGAAGAAACACACACTACCAAATAACAAAAGCAAGCATCATGCAATATATGTTTGCATTTGTAGGAATATGAGGCATCTATCTGGAACGAAACCCCTTCTTACAATGTGAAGATATGAGGCATCTGTTGAGTTTCCGGAGGCCTGAGGCACACCCTCCCCTAGTGCTCCGTGCATGTACACATTGTGCACGAAGCCTAGCAGAGACCCGCAGCCAGTCCCTTCGCGTGAACAAATCTCCTTGGTGCCAAGAGCAGCCAATGACGGCGAGTGATACTGATCCCCTGCACAGTGGGGATCCCACAGGACTCTATGCAAGCTTTGTGTGTGTCAAGTTAATTAAGGGTCATCACAGGGCGTCACCAAGGCTAGAAGCTTCATGCATCAACTTTGCCGGACATGTGTGTGCTTAAAACATGCATGCGGATTTCAAAACTTTTTGATATGCACGTACAAGAGAACTATTATTTTACCAAAGTTTAATTTGATTTGACCACTTTCTTCATATAGATAAGTTTAAAATAACTAGTAAAGAAAATGGTACCAGTAGGCTCAGGGACATATTAACCTCTTTAGGCTCTGTTTAGTTCCCCAAAATTTCACCAACTACCCGTCACATCAATCTCTAGACACTAATTAGAAGTATTAATGTAGATTAATGATAAAACCCAATCCACAACTCCTACCTTAATTTTCGAGACGAATCTAACAAGCCTAATTATGCTATGATTAGACAACGTTGTGCTACAGTAACCAATCTCTAATGATAGATTAATTAGACTTAATGGATTCGTCTCGCAATTTCCGGTCCATTCGTGTAATTATTTTTGTAACTAGTCTACGTTCTACTCCTAATAGACCTTGAAAGAGGACTCAAAAGTTTCATCTCATGAACTAAACGGGGCCACGCTACAAATTGTTCATGTAAATAATCCAATTAATGGCATGTACAAGGTGCTTCAACGTCGGTGCCATGTATGCAACGAAGTGTGTTGGCGACTGTGTGAATGGATCAAGATATTAAATCAATCGGATTAGTGGTTTCGAGTAGGACAATAAGAGCCACAAGTATATTGTGTAGGTAACATTCATTATTCTGTAATTGCATCATGAAAATTATGGTTGTTTGACTTTACCAATATGTTTCATTAGTATAATTGAATGTGAAAATTCAACAGTTAAAATGTCTCTACAATACAGTAATGTTTCTACAAAGGCTCACATCCAAAACATTGAATACTTTGTTGCAAATGTTACTGATGAAAATGGTTTTCCATGGTGTGTTGTATCACTTTAGACTGAAAAGTTGCAAAATATATAAACAGATGCAGAAGTTATTACATATTTTATGATTTGGAGCAGGGGCGGAGCCAAGATTTAAGAATAGGAGGGCCATGAACAAAAGAAGGTAGAATTAACGGTCATGCTACATGGTTTTACTCATATGTCATATGTAATAGTGGCATGTTTCACAAGTCTTAATCAAAACATAATTACATATGTATCAACTTAAAATTAGCTCTAGGACTAGCAGCGAAATCATAGGATTCAATAATTTCACCAGTAGTAATTGATGCAGACAATTCCTTCTCAATATAAAGTTCCAAACAATCTCACAAGAATTCAACTTCCATTGTACATTTAAGACGTGTCTTCGCAAGTTCCATAGCTCAAAAGCATCTTTCGGTGGTTGCAGTTGATACTAGAAGAGTCAATAATGATCTGACTGAGCTAAATTAAGAGTAACTAATTACATAATATATACATATTAGGGGTATATTAGAGACATTAGTAGAGCATTGGGGGTGCCAGGCACCCCCCCCCCCTCCGCCTCTGATTTGGAGTATGTGCAGAGGGATGGGTAGAATTAGATGTGATAACTCAATTTATATGCACATGTAGGAAGAGGTTTTGCATTTCTCCCACTTACCACACCATCCTCTCCCAACAAAATAAATGACACATTGCCTAAGTCACCCCTACTTTCTTCCCATCGTCATCTCTCTCTCTCTCTCTCTCTCTCTCTCTCTCTCTCTCTCTCTCTCTCTCTCTCTCTCTCTCGTTAAAACATCAGCCTAGTGATGTATATGTAGGCATATGTAGCCCAACTGAAAGTTGGAGGAGAGAAACTCTAGCGCTTGGAAATGGAAGCACAATGCAATATTTTCATTTTTTTTAAGGAATTGGAAGTATCTGGAATCATGTTCTCTCTCATAGTACATGGAGTCAAAGCTGCATCTATCCTTTGTTGCAAAGACGCTTCATCCGTGTCAAGACCCGTCGGCGACACATCTATGAGTGACAGAGCAAGTCATAGATACGCTCGCTTGCGGGCTGTAATGAGCTCCAGTTCACCCGAGCTGTGGAGTGGTGGTGGGGGGCCACGTTCCTTTAATGTGCCGCGCAACGTGGAAGTATGGGAGTGGCAGAGCAGTGGTCAGCTGCCAAACATAGTACATTTCGCCCATTTTTTGTCGGCGTCTCGCGACTTGCTCGCTTTGCTCTCTCTCCTGCTTTCTCTTTGTCCCATGTCGGATGTTGATGATGTGTCATGCTATCTCACCAACTGAGGTGGTTTTATTATAAGAGCAAGGCTAGTGGTTCCGTTGGCCAGCCGGCTGCAGGCGAGGCCATGCGCCTACGTCCGCGCTTGTTGCAGGCTGCAAGCCAGAGATTGGCACTATCCAGGCTCACAAGCAGCAAATGTCGAATTGTGCACTCACTTCAGCCAGCGACAAGCAGAACACCCGCTTTCTTCTCTCTTCTCCTCTCTCTCTCTCTCTCTCTCTCTCTCTACATTGGATTCGGTCGGCTTGCAGCCAGTTATAATACTTGCCCTAAGGCTTTCACAAGGTAGCTGAGCAGATGACTGATGGGTTGGTCCTGACACTTGACAGAAGGGTACACAACTCAATCTACCGTGAGATGTCAGATAGTGCGGACTAATGGATTGGTCCTCTTTTATTTAATTAGCACGAGTATGTCAACCACCCTATATATGTTGCAGCACACCAATGTACAGTACTAATTGATTAAATCTTCCTCCTACTCCCTCCACCCCAAATTATTTGTCATTTTGGCTTTTCTAGATACATTCCTTTTGTTATGCACCTAGATATATATTTATATCTAGATGCATCAGAACAATAATGTATCAAGAAAGGCAAAATGACAAATAATTTGGGATGGAGGGAGTAATTAACACAAAATTACCGAACTCTCATTCGTATATGAGAGAAGGGTGCAGAAGTCCTCTGCATCTATGCCAAGGGTTAAGTCACCTTCGGTTTGTGTGTAGTAGAGTAGTTGCGAAACATGCTTAGAGGATGTTTATGGCACTTTAATACATGAACATAATGATAAAAACATGTGAAGTTTTGCATGCGTTTCGACTATAGCTACCAGGATATTACTCGGATATATACAGTCATGGAGAGCAGTAGCCATCCACCTATAAAACATAATGGATTTCTCATCAACACATTTTGTTTCGCGTATGATCCATATATGTGTGTGTGTGTGTGTGTGTGTGTGTGTGTGTGTGTGTGTGTGTGTGTGTGTGTGTGTGTGTGTGTGTGTGTGTGTGTGTGTGTGTGTGTGTGTGTGTGTGTGTGTGTGTGTGTGTGGAGTGATAGGGTAGGAAAGAATCATTAGGTAGGTTTGATGTGCACTAGTAAGTCAGGTTTGTAGTTCTCCTACACCCACCACCAACAATAATGACGCACGACCCTTGTTATAAATAAAAATGACATGTCCTCTAAGTTATCCCTTGTTTCTCATCATCATATCTCTCGTTGCTATATCATCGGTGAGGACCAATACACCAAGTGATGCAGCAGCACAAGTATCCCAACCGAAAGAGAACCCAAAGACATAGACAAACTACCAAACAAAAGGAAGCATAGGGCAATGCTTGCATTTGTAGGAATCCGAGGAATCTGGAACGGTGCCCCTCTCAATGGGAGAAGTTGTGTACCCTTTTTTGTCTTTTGAGAGGCCTACTATGTTCCATCTGGTGGTGTCCAATGCATGTGTACGGTTGGAGTCTAGCAGAGTGGTAGAGACTCGGAGCATGTTGTCCCCGCTCCTGGAGCAGATGCATCTCCAATTATTGTCTTTGATCTTAAAATAATTACTATTTTTTCTCGCATCTCTGATTTAAGTGACTTTTGTGGTCGTGCGGTGGTAACGATGAGCTTTATCTTTTAAAATAGTGTTCATATTTTTTGTAATTATTTGTTTACTTTTCTCATATTGTTGTTTTTACATTTCAACCTGAGAACAATATAACAAATAGTGATAAAATTGCATTAAGAACAATCTAAAAGATAAAGCTCACCGCTATGAACGTGTGACCACAAGAATCACCTAAATCGGAGGTACGGACAAAAAGTAATAATCATTTTAAGATCTACGGACTAAATTGTAAATAAAAAATTAAAACCACACATTAAAACAGTCCGAGGTGGCCAAATTTGAACGGTTTTGATAGTTGAATGGTTAATGTACCCGGTTCGAGTTCGATGGCCAAAACCAATTTAAGGCAAGAGTTGGATGTTCAAAAATAGACTATTCCTTTTATTTAACCAAACTTTGATTTGATCGTCATATATATGTTCATTATTGTAAAGGTGATTTTGTCCCTCGCGCCATTTTCTGAGCACAACAACAAGTCTGATCGCCCCAAATCTTAGTTAGCAGAATTCAATTGTATCTCTTTTTAAATAACAATTTTAATTTAGTAAAGGAACCAGGCTTTGGGAAGAAACTAAATAACTTATCTATGGACATCCAATTATGCAATCTATTTATATATCGTTGTATAAATAGTCTCTTAAATCCAAGTGATATATGCTAGGTAACCCTAGCTTGTTTGTGATGCCTTTTGCTCTGCACTGTATGACGAATGAACTGTTACGTGCTAAAGTTATATATTTCTGACTTTTTTAGTACATGAATGTGATGGTAAGTGTTTGAACTTCAGCATGCCTTTCGACTATAGCTACAGGATATTAGTGTCCATATTTATGGTCACACACGGATGCTCGGAGGAGGAAGAGTAGTGACCATGCACCTACGAAATTAATATAATGGTTTCCCATCAACACGCGTTTGTTCACAACTGAATCCATATATACGGAGCAGCAGGTAGAAAGAAATCAAAGAATCATGAGACAACCTTGATGCACGCATAGTCAGATTTGTATTTCTCCTAGCTCCTACACGCACCACCAACCACACATTATTAGTAACTGAATTGTGACCTTGCTGGCTATAAATAACGTCCCCTAAGTTGCCCCTTTGTTTCTCGTCATCTCACATTCTTGTACATATCATCAGTGTCAGCTTAAGTGGTGTGTAAGTAGCCCAACTGAGATGAAAGAGAGAACGACGAACAACAGCAGAGACAAACTACAAAACAAGAAGAAACATCCACTCCATATTGTTTGCATTTTTTAGGAATGTGAGACATCTAGAACCATGCTCACTCTCAAAGTTATAAGAAGAGTACCATTGATCTTTTTTGATGAGGGAGCGTCTCCTCGCGCCCCCTCCCTCGCGTCGCTCTCCTCCTGGGGGGCGACCCGGGGGCCCCCACCGCACCGCCCAGCGCCACCCGCCGCCGCGCCCTCTGGCCGCCGTCACCACCTCCGGCGGCGGCGGCCCCCTCTCTCTCCCCTCTTCCTCCCCCTCCCGCTTCCCCTCTCCTCCCTTCTCTCCACACCACAGCACCGTCCGGTCCTCGGTCGCCGCCGGCCAGCCGGCCGGCCGGTCCTTCCCCTGCCCCGGCTGCTCGTGTCGGCTTCTCGTCGCCCCTACCGGCGCGCCCCGCCTCCCCTCGTCGCCATCGCCCCCCTCCCCCCCGCCCCAACCCTAGATCTGGGTCCTGGGCGGCGGCGGACAGGCGCGTGGACGGGCCTCGAGGTGGCCCTTCAGCTGCCCCCGTCGGCGGTCGTGGCCCTCTGGTCGGCGGCCGGCCCTCCGTCCGCCGCCGGCTCCGTCGTCGGGCCTCGCCCCGGCCGCGGCCCTCTGCCCCGGCACCGGCGCCGGCCGCGAGGTGGCCCTCCGGCTGCCCCCGACAGCGACTGTGACCAGGACGGCAGTCTGCCGTTGCTGGTCGTCCTGACCTCATAGCAGCCATGCGTCACCAGCGGGGCCTTCCTCCTTGGCCGTTCTGCGCGGGTCCGCTTGCTTCGTTCGGTCCGGCTTCGCCTGTAGCTGCCACTCCCCCCGCCAGGACGGTACCTCCCTCCGCCGGTTCGTCCCCTGCCGTCCCGCCCGACTCTCCTTCTCCTTCAGATCTAGGCCCGGGTAGACGCCGTTGCTGCCGCCGCCACCTTCCCTCCCGGGTGCGGCAGGGGGCCCACCTGCGCGTCGGTGTCCGATGGGGCCGCCTGACTCTGGAGCGTGGGATGGTGGGCCCGGTGGCGCCGGCCCCTCTCTTCGCGCTGTTGTCGCCGGGGCCCACTGCCAACCCTACCTCTAGATCTGGGGCCGCCGCTTGCTGCCTTTGTCGTCGCCGCCACCTCCCTCTCCTGTTGGGCGGCTGCCTCTGGCTGGCCTCGGTGGTCTCCAGCCGTCTGCGTCCCTCCTCCTCGACGCTTCGACGGCCGCGGCTTCTTCGACGCTGACCGCAGCGGCCTCGCCGGGCTGCCTCGGGCGCTGCCGCCTTCCTGTCGGGCGGCTGCCGTGCTCGCGGGGACCTGCGGCTGTCGGCACCCCTTCTCCTCGACGCTTCGACGGCCGAAGCTCCCTCGGCGATGGCCACAGCCGGTTCGGCCCGGTGGCGGTCCTGCGGCGACGGCCGGTTCGGCCCGGTGGCGGTCCTGCGGTGGCGGCTGGCTGCCTGTGCGCCTAGGAAGTCTCCGACCGTCGGCGCCCTTCCTCCTTGACGCTTCGACGGACGCTGGTTCCTCGGCGGCGGACGCGGCCGACTCGCCCCGGCGGCGGCCACGCGCCCCCCACCCTCCCCGTGGCCGCCGGCGCCCACCACCTCTCTTCGTGCGGCCTCTCGTCGCTGCCCGACGTCGCCGGTCTCCTACCCTCTGTGCCCGCCGGCCTGCTGCGCTTCATGGAGTGTTCGCCTCAGCTCACCTGCAACTTTTCCACCGGCCTGCTTGCTGTCCAAGCTTCGAAGATCGGCTGCTAAGAGTTGTTCTTGGGGCTCGGCGAAAGCCTCGCACGACTCCGGTCTGTGCCGACAACGGCTGCACCTGTTGGTGTAGTTACCTCGCTGGAGGCGTTGTCTTGGCGGCCCCAAGTCCATTTGGCTGCCGGGTGAAAACCTGTTCTGCCCCTTCTCGGGCAGATGGAAGATGGCGGCGTTCGCGTTGTTCCCTCCGTGGTGGCTTCGTTCCGCTTGGCATCTTAGTTCGCCCTTCGTCGGGATTGGATTGTTTGCTTGCCGGTGATGAGCGGGTGTCTGGGGTGTTCCCTCTTGCAGGCTGGATGTCGGCTCTAGTTTGTCGCTCGGTGTTGTGGTGTTGGTTACCGTAGCTGTTTTCTTTCAGGTTGTTTAGGTTTAGGTTTGGTTTTTCCTTCCCTTCATTCTCTGTTGTTCTCTGTTCTGAGCGTCTGGGTTCCCCCCATGAGCGTTTCGTTGTAACTTTTTTCTCCTCTCTTAATGAAAACGTGCTTTGCACGTCTTAAAAAAATCTTTCTTGATGAGGCCCTCTACACACCGTCCCATAGTGTTCAATGCATGTACAGCTGATGGTACACGGAACCTAACTAGCATAGACCCACAGCCTGCCCCTTCCCATGACACGAATGTGATTGGATTTCACGGAAACTAGTTAGAAACTGCGTTCCTGTATCGACTTGGCCCATTGGCTGGACGTGTGTGCTCGAAACATGCATGGGGATTTCAAAACTCTCTGATATGCACAAGAGAACCTTTATTTTTACCAAACTTTTATTTGACCGTTTTGATCATATAGAAATTAAAAATAAATAGTAAATAAAATGGTATCAGGCTCAGAAAAGCTCTCTATTATGCTATAAATTGTTCCTGTAAATTGTCCAATTAATCGAAATGCTTCAGTGCCAGTGTCATGTAGTACTATATATGCAACAAAGTGGGTTGGTGACTGTGAACGGATCAAGATATTAAATCTGGTTAGTGGATTAAAGATGGAGATAAGATTCAGGTTTTTAGCTTTACCAATATGTTTCAGTAGTACCACACAAAAAAAATATATGTTTCATTAGTATAATTGGAAATGTAAAGTTCAACAGTTAGAATATCACTACAATACAATTATGTTTCTACAAAGGTGCACATGCAAAACATTGAATATTTTGTCGCAAATGTTTTACTAATGAATTATCTAGCTTTCCATGGTGTTGGATAAATATAAAATAAATTACACCCTCCTTACAACGTTATAACATATCTTAGTCAAACAAATTGTAAAATGTACAAATGGATTGATCAAAGTTATCACATATAGGATTTATATGCACGATCCAAATATATGCTCGATGGACGGGTTCATGGACAAACTGACAACATGACGTGGAGATGTTGGCCATTTTCATGCACATAATCTCCTACGTATGCATCTATTTGCACGCTTACATACATTCTATTGAACAAAAGTAATACTCTCTCCATTTCAAATTATAGAACATTTTGGTTTTATTAGATTTATAGACTTTGTTATACATTTAATATACCTTAGATGCATAATAATATTTATCCATCTAGATAATGCAAAACAATCTATAATTTGGAACGGGTGGAGTATAATATAACAAGTAGCTGTCTTGTGGATGCAATTTACTCTAAAATATAAGAGGTTGTCGTGCATATATATTAGGCTTATATATCAATGCCATTTGTTTGCATTGAGACGGCCAGACGGGAGCTGTAGGCAGGAAGAATCATGGAGCAGGCTTGATGCCATATTGACATATAGATATACGCATTGTGACCCAATATGCACATATATAGTTAGGGTTTGCATCTCTCCCACACCCAACATCCTCCCACCAACCATGCATCAAACCTCCATTAATAAGGTAGTGAAGTGCGAGCCTTGTTATAAATAAACGACAGGTGGTTACCTAAGTTAGCTCTTGTTTCGTATCACCACTCATTACATCAACCAAGTGATGTATATGTAGCCCAACTGAAAAAGGCAGAAACAAACTAGCACTTGGAAATGGCGAACCACGATGCAATTAATGTTTTTGCATTATTCGTTAGGAGCAGGAAGCATCTGGAACCATGTTCCCTCTCATGGCGTGAAGATATGTACAAATCAGTGGGGAATGAGTTGTGAGATCCTTCATGAATGCCAGTACATCAGCTAGTCACTGATTGGAAATTGAGCGACTATTTTTCCTACACTTGCTTGAATGAAGAAATCATCCTTGTTCTTCATGCCAACAAAAACCAGCAGATCTGCTATCCATATGATGCAGTTGCTACTTTTCTAATGCTGCACAATTACTAGAAGATCAAGATCTAACTAGTACTTGCTAGCTGCCTCGCAGATGGACAATCAGCATCTATCCCCAGTCGGAAACTGAAAGACTACCTAGCCAATTTTCTAAAGTGGAATCATGGGAAGAACAATCTGATCACCAGTGTCCATAACAAGGTCAGATTCTCTCTGGCTGGCGGTGCGCATTTTCATTTATAAGTGATAACAATACTTGTGCAGATAGCAAGGGACATATACCTGCTTCACAGGCTCACTGACAGTGAACTCTTCACTGCCGGTACACCAGCCATGAGCAGCCATATTGTTGATGTGATCAATGCAAATCTCCCAGTCAAAGTCACCGCTGTGGTGGAGAGCCTTCTCCTTCGTTCTCAGTCATGTATGACCAGCCATGCTGCTCCATCCAGTCCTGAAACGACCTGGCCATCATGGTTGCCTCATCGACCTTCCTGTCTGGCACCTCCTTCCTCGGCAGAGCATCTATAACATACGAACAGGCAGGTAGTTCATGGCAAGGCCACATGATGAAACAAAGCTGACAATGAGGAATCTAAACTTCTGAATGCGGGCGATCCGTGTTCGGTGTTCGTACCTGACTCATCTGCATCTTTGTTGAAGTACAGAACCCCGACCAATCCCGGGTGCGGAGAGAGCGCGCTGGCCTCCCGGCCGCCGACGCTGGGCCCGCCTGGGTGACGATGCCCGGCGAGGACTCCGCCTGCGCGCGGGTGATCCCGCGGGGCGAGAACCGCTTCCGTGTGAGGAGGGAACCGAGGTGTCGGAGGGATATTTATCTCTGTCGCTCGCTCCCACTCCGCCGCCGCCTCGATCTCCTCGTCGATTCTCTCCTCCTCCGCCGCCGCCGCCACGACAGGATTTCTAGGAATCGAACAGCTTCATCAACTGAGCCAAGCCGGATTTTTCTCCTGGTGGTGAGCCCATCAGCCGAGCCGCTGACTGCAACGAGCTTTTACTTAGCCGAGCCACTTACTGCAACGAGCTTTTGCTTGCCGAGCTGAGCGCTGGAGCTGGCTCGTTGGTCACGACTCGAGAAGCTCCGTCTCCTCCTGTCCTGTGATGTCACTTTCCCTTCCGCCCACCACTGCCCCGCATCGGCCCATCTCCCTCGTCTCTCTCTCTCGCACCACCGCGTGAATTCGTGATCCCGCGCTGCGAATGCCGGGCGGGAGCGGCGAGGCGGCAATGTCGCCGCCGTCCTCCGGGGGCAGCGGCAGCGGCAGCGGCGGGGGAAAGCGCGGTCGGGACCCGGAGGAGGACGTGTACGTCGACAACCTCCACTCCCACAAGCGGTACCTCAGCGAGGTCGGTCGCCGGCGCCCTTCTCCTCCCTCCGTCTGGGCCCCCGTCTCATCTGGATTCGTCCTTAGTTTTGATTCGGGTGGTTCTCGGGTTGGGTACGATGTAGGAGGAGCGTCTGCTGGCCAATTCCTCGGATACAGCCGGTTCTCAGTCCCAGTGTGTTGCGCCGTCTGGGTCAGGGGATTGATTCCTCGAATTGGATGGTTCCTGGGTCGGGGTTCGTTGGATCGCTGGCTGTATCTTGCAGGGCTTGATGCCAATTTATGCTTTGTTTCGATTTGTGCCTCTTTGGCTCCATCGTTGGCGATAACCTAGTTGTGGCCTCAGTTGTAGAATGCTATCTTATTCAACTCCTGCTCTGTAAAATCGGGTTTGTTTTGTTTTTCTCCAATTCCTTGGAAAAACCGGATGATTTGGTAGTTACTCCACAAATCTGCACTTTCTCCTCTACAATCAGAACTGTAGAGCAATTCATTTCAGTGTTCTGAGTCATCCCCCCCCCCCGTTTCTTGTACATGCAGATAATGGCGTCCAGCCTGAATGGATTGTCTGTTGGAGATTCACTGCCTGACAACATCATGGAGTCCCCTGCGAGGTCAGAGACTACTTCCAGCTTTAGGTTTGTGTACTGTACTCTTATCTTGTATACATTAATTTCAACACTTAACCTATGAATGTTTATCTATGCATAATTGCATACTCCATAGTGTAATGGTGTACCATAACACAGTAGCCTTTAAAATGATAAGATGAGAAGAAATTACAGAACTCAAATTTCATCCAATTCAACAAAATTATTTCTCCGGAAATGACATCAAATTTATGGTTCGTCTTAGTTGTGAGATGATACAAACAGTGTTATTGTTTCATTTAATTTCTTATTTGGTAATCCAGCATCCTCTAAAATCCATGATCCTTCCTTTCTCATCTGATTCTGTATCATGCATTTGTAAATTTGTAGGCACCCCCAATTTCCCTATTGTTCCTTTTTCAGACCTTGGAGAAAGCCAGATCATTAACTAAAAATTTTAGGTAACAGGAAATACTTGTGCAAGTCAAAAAAATATGTCTTCTGTTTCTAATACAGTTACCAAACAACAATATTTTGTTGTTAGATGAAGACTTTGCAATTGCTACTGAATATAGAGTAGCATCTGTAGCATGGATGCTATTATGTTGTCAGATTCAATTGCAGTTTCCATCCCATTTCTGCCTCGAATTAACTGACACTTATGTTTGCAATAAAGATGGATCGAATTAACAACAACAGCACCACAACTTAGTATTTGTATAAGATGGATAATTTATTTGTCATTGTTCTTACTAATATCGAAGTATGATGAAACATCTAGGTATGGTTTTGCACTATATATGGATACAGAAAATAATTTGTCTTTATGCTCAGTAAATCTGGAGATTCTGAAGATAGTGTATGCTCGCATAATTGATCCAGTTGTTGCACAATTATGCATCAAACACTTTTTAATCATAATAGGTCCGTCAACTGTCATGTTCCAGGACATGTCAAGTTATCATGATATAGTTAATACACTTGAATGGTGCATGTGGCTATGAACACTGATGTTCATGGCACTTCATTTGTAATTGGTTAACCATGTGCGAACTGTTGTCAGCTCTGTTACACGGAGCACTTACAATACACTTGGAAGCATCGTCTTATTTTTTTTTTTTAATGTTGATTCAGTACTTCAACTTCAGCAGTTACATTGTGTTTCACTTATGGTATGAATTTCAGGGATGAGATACTATCCCAATACTCACCAATGTCGGAAGACTCAGATGACTACAGGTGCTATGACACTCAATTAAACCCCAGTGTGAGTCAACCTGATGCGATGATCAGCCCTTCAACTAGTCCAATGTCATCTCCACTCCGACACCAGAAACCACAATCTCCTTTGTTATCTTCAAACCCCTACCCTCTCCCAAGCTGCTCCCTTTCATCAGTGGTCTGCTCACATGCTCGCCGTGGCTCTGACAATGAAGGCCGGTTCCCATCCTCACCAAATGACATGTGCCATGGGGCAGATCTGAGGCGAACAGCACTGCTGAGGTCAGTGCAAATGAGGGTGCAAGGACCCCATGCTTATGACCTGCCATTCGGCAACAGACAAGAACAAGAACATCTTCACGAGCATGAAGATGGACATGGGCATGAGCATCTAGAGGGTTTGGAACGGGCAGAAAGATCATCCTCTTGCAGTAAGTCAATCGATGATGAAGTTGGGTACCCAAGGCCAGATCATGATTTTGGGCGACCAGAGCATGAGATAGATTACATTGGCAGCTGCACGTCAGATCATTGTCCAAGTGACCCAAAGTTTAAGCAAGAAGACAAGAGCCATTGTAAATTTGATACCAGTATGGATAAGAATAGATAGCACATAGAACATATTGTGCCATTTTTCATGTTAGTTTTTGGGGATTATAACTCAGCTTAGTTTTGTTGCTGTTTTGATGGTTCCTATCTACTGTTTTCTCTGGTTTTGAGCATCAGCGTGCTGAATACTGATATTGTATTATCTGAATTAAAGTGTTGCAATGCCATCTGGTTGTATGCATTCTCGCTGTCAAAATTGTTTAAACCTGAATACATTAGCCCCCGGCATTGTTCGGATCTTCAGGATGTACATGTACACAATGCCAAGACTGAGAGGACCTGTCTAGAAGGCTGGAATTTTGCCCTCATAGGGATCAGTTCGATTATTGCAGGAACTAACGCCAGAAGAATTCTTTGTTTTGAATGGGCTCTGGTTACCCTCTGGCAAACAGAAATGCAGATAATTCTCATATTGCCAGCGTTAAGAGCAACCAATCGAAATGAGATACATCAAGACTGCTTTTTTTTTACCCAGACCATATAAGAGCAAAATAACTACCGGAAGCTGAATAGCCAACTTATTCGATTAAACACAAAGCATGGGGGTGTCATCTGAAGTAAACTGAGTACGAAGTGAATCCCCTGTAACCAAAAAAAGGCATACATCGCCTTGCAGCTGGGTACAAGTTTGTTAGAAACAAAAATTCAATCAACTAGCTCTGCCACTGCCACTACTGGACTTCCACTACCACCTTCCACTGATACCATTCCATTTCTTCCGTTTTCCTTTCCCTCGTTGGTGGTGGATTGTGCTATCAGCTCTAGCTCACTGGCAGACCGAGGCCGTGGGTCATCACCTTCAAGAAGAGAATGTCGAAAGGATGTTCTTCTTGATGATGAATTCGTCAGCTTTGGAAGGACTGATTGACTGCAACAAGGTGACATGGAAATCAGCTTCTAAACTTAGTAAAATCATTCACCAATTAAATGGAGGGATGAAAATGTTTGTTCCGCACCTTCTCCAGCAAGCGTTGAAGCCTCTCAGTCTCCTTCTTAGTATAGTCAGATCCCTTGTCCATAATCTTCTTTGCAGCTGTCACATAGATCTTCCCATGCCTAGTTTAGAAGCAAATGAGTTACTACTTGTAATTTGACAGTGTTGTTACCTAAATAAAAAATGTTAGACCTAAACATAGTTAGGGATAGGTGGAAGACAGTACTTGGCAGCAGAACCACTGAGCTTAGCGACATCCTCCTCTATTTTGGAGAGGACTTCTTTCCGCTTGTCATCTGCAGCACTGATAAACTCCTTCACAAGAGGATTCAAGCTTGCCACAAGCCCAGCCTACAGAAGCAATGAACTTAAATTATCAGTTTACATGTTCATTCAACTTAATACTAAGATACATTTGCTAAGTTAACCAACCTCTGAAGTAAGTTGGCCCTTTGAATCTCGGGTAGTGCCAGACTTCTCATTAATGAATTTGACAAAGTCATCCAAGTCCCGACCACCATCATAATCTTCACCAGCTTTGTTACCCTTAGGGAAGAACTTCAATGTGGGGAAACCAGAAACACCAAACCTGAAAACATGATATATATTATTTTTCTGCTGTGGTCATGGGAGAAAGGATCATAGCTAAACTTATCACAGATTTCGGAATACTTTGTGCTAGTTCTAACAGTCCGTAACACTACAGATGTTCTACTTCCATGTGTCCTCAGGAAAATTTAAGATCAGAATGTAAGATGAAAATGAAGCAAAGTTAAAGTAAAGAGAAATGTATCATATATGACAACCAGTGAAATAGGCAATTCATAATCCGTACTTTTCAGCCAAGTCAGTGTGCTTGTCAGCATCAAGATTGGCAATCACAACACCCTCATCCTGCTTGAAAACTGAAGCCAGCTTCTCATAAACCTAAACAAGTACAAGTTTGTGTTCAATCCACCAAAAAAATGAAGATCCAATGCAATAATTTGGAAACTTTCAAGGTAACACTACTAACCGGAGCAAGACTCTTGCAGTGACCACACCTGTAAACAGAAGGGACATCAATGGAATTCCATTAGAATAGTGTGATTGAAAAGGATTTGGGTGAACAGTATAAGTTGACCACTTTAACCAACCATGGGGCATAGAACTCAACAAGGACATCTTTGGTTTCATCAAGCACAATTGAGTCGAAGGTCTCTGGAGTCAGAACCACCACACTTGAAGGAACTGCAGCTATCTTTACATTGGTGCCTGGAAGAGCATACATTAGTTGCCAATTGTCAATCATTCAACAAGTAGCACTTGACCGATTACACCACACAATTAACAAGAGGAACTTTTGCATCATAACAAGGGGCTTATCCAGATTGAAGTGATAAACTTCTCATAGAAAAAAATATGTATGTGAATGTTACCAACAGAATATATAAGTAACAAATAGGCCGAAGGATGGTAGTAAATAGTGGATGTTGCTAATTTCCGTAGATGTTCATTGGTCAAGATTTAGTGCTTATAAGGTGACAAACTCATACAATAATATCTGTTTCTTCTGGGTGGGGGTTCGAGGGAATAACACTAGGGGAAGCACCTACTGTAGTAAATGTAAATATATGATTCATAGTCCTCTAATTTGGTAATTAGAAAACATGACAGCAAGGTTGAAAACTGTTCTTGGCAATAATTGAGGCCTACCTGCTTCACTGTTAACAAATTCTGCAAGGGCTTCTGCAGAACGTTGGCCCTCATACCTGCACCAGTGTAGATTTAACATTACTATTGCAATAAAAAATTTAGCAAATTACAAAACAAAAAAGGTATGCATTCTCACTTCTTTGGCTCCAATGAACCTTTGGGGAACCATTGAATTGTGGGGTATCCAGAAACTCCATACTTGCTGCACACACTTTTGTGCTCATCGCAGTCAACCTAGATAGTAGATATGAAAACCGGAGTCAATTCATCACAGCCAACAAATGTAACTAGAGATTTGAAACAGGTGTTGTAACATAGAAAATCAAGGGATGTAAATGAAAAGAATTGTTGCAAAATCAAGATCCAAGCAGGGGGGCTAAACAAGGTGGTAAATACTAAATTCCCACAAGTATGAGATGTACCTTTGCGATTAATACAGATTTGGCCTTCTTGAAACTTGCGCCAAGTTTTTCATACTCAGGGGCAAGCTTCTTGCAGTGGCCACACCTAAAACAATAAGACAATCATCAGACAAACAGAATCAGACAAATAAATTCATCAAAATACAGATGTTCAAAGAAAAGTTTGTATTTTGTAGATATGTGAGCAAACTCAAAAACAGCTGAGATCTGACCTATATGGCCTAAAACTAAAAGGTATTTAAATGCTTCGGGACACTCAGCACATTTATCAAAATACTCCCTCCGTTTCAAATTGTAGGTCGTTTTGACTTTTCTAGGTTTATAGATATTATTATGCATCTACATATATATATATACTACATCTGCACCTAGAAAAACAAAAACAACCTATAGTTTGGGACAGAGGGAGTAATTCATAGTTTAAGATCACCTTTCAAGTGGATGGTTTGTTAATTTAAAGGAATAGTGAAAAGAAATAGTATTTCTTGTGAGAGTAGATGTGATGGATGTGATAGGTGAATAGTGCTTACAAATAGAACAGGGCCTTAAGATCATCAGCAACCTGTTAAATATTTGTCTATTTTCTTGTCTACAGGACTCGCTAACAGTAGAACCTCACCACTCTCATGAGCAACGAGAAATAATTCAAATCACTAGGCATACTACAAACGAGGAATGCAACAAAATAACACGAATTAGTTAGTGCGAGGATCAGATCCCACGCTTTGTCCGAATAATGCAACACTCGGCCGTACCTACTATAGGCAAACTTTCAGGATCTCATTCGGCAACAAGCATCCATGACTGCTACGACTCGTAGCCTGCTACTCAGCCACGACCCACGAGGAACACAAACACGCGTAGAATAAGGATCCCAGGCTTCCTGGCCCCCGCAGGTGCAACGGCAGCCCGATCCCAGACTGGTCAACTCAATTCCCGACTTACTACAGATTTATCATGACCGGATCCAGCGCGGTTACGACTGACGAGAAAGGGGTGAGAGAGAGAGGGCGAATTGACGAACCATGGCGCGTAGAACTCGACGAGGGCGGCGCGGTCCTGCCCGACCTCCTTCTCGAAGTCGGCCTCCGTCAGGGCCACCACATCGTCGGCGGCGGCCGGCGAGACGGCCGCGCCCGCGGCGGCGAGGAGGAGCAGAAGGCCGAGGGCTTTGCGGGAGATCTGAGGGGGCGCCATGAGATGCGTGCGATGCGACTTGCGAGCTCGAGTGAATATAAATGGAAAAATCGGGAGAAGATGGAAGGCGATTAAGTACTGGAAGTGAATTTAAAAGAATTTGTGGGGCCCACGGCACGTGAAACGCATTGCCTGGGAGGGACGTGGGAGGGGCGTTTACGCCAGCAGGATTTTGACCGGCAACTACGCAACATGACGTCACTTAACAAAAAGTAGAGCAAAGACGCAGTGGAACAGAGTACAGAGTTTGGATCCGCGAAGATGTTGAAAGAAGGAAATCAGCGCCGTTTACTTCACAAAATTTTCACCAACAACCCATCACATCAATCTTCTTTTCACTAATTTGAAGTATTAAATATAGATTAATGACAAAACTCATTCCACGACCTCTACTTTAATTTTCGAGACGAATCTAACGAGCCTAATTATGTCATGATTAGACAATGTCGTGCTACAGTAAACAATATCTAATGACGGATTAATTAGACTTAATGGATTCGTCTCGTAATTTCCAGTCCATTCGTGTAATTATTTTTGTAAATAATCTACGTTTAATACTCCTAATAAACTTTGAAAGGGGACCCAAAATTTTCAGTTCGCGAACTAAACAGGCCCATAATGTGTGCGATGGTAGAAAAAAAGGAAATCAAACGAAAATCATATTCCGACGATAGAGACAGATCGACTTTCAAACTAAATTACCTCACATAAATTAAAATAATTCAGAAACTAGGACAAGGCATTGGGTGTCTAATTTGCGAAGATGCTGGTGAAGGAGAGGACCTCCTCTACATGAACGGACCCATGTACAACTCTCACTCTTATTTTTTTTAAGCAAAGGTAATAATCAAATTTTCATCATATACAAACTTCTTAAGAAGTACCTCCTCTCAAATTTAGATTTGGGTCCGTCCCTGCTCCTCTACCAAGACACGTCAACTGTCAAGCGATCTGAGTGAAATTTTTTATCAGAACAATGTTGATAGCATAAAAGTTAATCCCCCAGCTTCAAAAAGATCACTTGATGTAGAATTTGATGTACGGTTAACCCTAGTGCTTCAAAAAGAGCTCTTTGGGAAATCAACCACCAATCAGATAAGAAAAGAAAATGCATGTCCTTGTTGAATTAAATTTCCAAAACAAAAACCAGAAAAAAAGAAAACAGCAATAAAAATGTTGAATCAACTTTTTATAAAGAACAATAAAAGAGTGCTTCAAAAAGAGCTCTTTGGGAAATCAAACACCAATCAGATAAGAAAAGAAAATGCATGTCCTTGTTGAATTAAATTTCCAAAACAAAAACCAGGAAAAAGAGAAAACAGCAATAAAAATGTTGAATCAACTTTTTATAAAGAACAATAAAAGAAAAAATAATAAAAGGGTGAAAACAGCCATAAATTATAAAAGTAAAACGCTAAAGGGAGGGCTCGAACCTCCGACCTTATGGTTAACAGCCATACACTCTAACCAACTGAGCTACTCCAACAGAACGGAATTTTAGAGAAATTAGTTTCACTAATTGAATTAAAATGTTATACAATCCTTCTACACTTGTAAACACTTTTTAAAACAATATTACGGCAAATTACAAGGGATTTTTTTCAAACAAAAAATACAAACTTACACAGCAATGTTTATCATCCTACAACTTCAAGCGATGTTTGCTATCATATACAACTACATAGATGAAACTCATTACAAGTCAGATGTCTCTCAACATGCAAGTATTTTACGTCACCATCCACTATACGTCACGTCACCATAGAATAGATCATATATTTATATCTTCAACCGATTTTCTGTGATTAATATCATGTCTTTGTGAGTAGCATTACACAAAATTCTCTTAGTAGAAAAAAAATGTAGGATCAATAATTTAGAATGGTTCTCTCTTAACAAAATTATCATGCTTTCATGTATAATGTTGTTTACAAAAGAATATTGTAATGCAATCACTTTAATATTTCTACTTTCACATTGCACCTTAAATTTTGTTTAAAAATTTTCTACAGCAACACGCAAGATATCACCTAATCTATCTATATAAACTATATAATTAGTACCCACTAACAATTTCTCTTCTCTCTCAACGCGCCACGTCATAACTCACTACACGCCATGTCACTATCCGCTATAAGCCATGTCAACATCCACCAAACCATATATTTATGTCTTCGTCGATTTTTTGTGACTAATGGCATGTTGTATTTACGAGTAGCATGCCATAAATTCTCGCAGTTGAAATACATGTAGGATCAATCATTTAAAAATGGTTCTCTCTCAACAAAATTAACATATTTTCATATATAATATTGTTTACAGAAAATCAGTTGAAGACATAAATAGTTGGTATGATGGATGATGACATGGTGTATAATAAGTTATGATGCGAAATCCTTACATGTTGAGAGAAATAGTTAGTAGGTACCATCTATATAGTTGTATATGATGATATGATACGGCTAGGTCTAGCAAAATATATGTATTTAGAAAAAGAAAAACAAACAATAATTCAAGACAGAGAGATGAATAGTGAGGTGATACCCCGCACGTTGCTGCGGGAATTTTTAAACAAAATTTTAAGATAAAATATGAAAGTAGAAACACCAAATTACATGTGCTGAATGCAACATTGGATACCTTGTCCCTGAATGGGTCGAATCCACACCTAGCCTTTCAAGATATCACCTAATTTGACATATATTCTTGACCAATTGTTTCTGAACACAATAAGCCGATGCACACAAGTTGTTGCCGGATGAGTGCGTGAGAAACATCACTTCCTGCTCTCCTAGTCTCCCGCCCATGCTCACGAAGAAGTTTTATGTCGAAGGACTAGCCCTACTCTGAACATAATAAGAATTTCAATAGATAATAATAATTATTCATTACAAATTATTATTTATTTTAGCTTTTCTAGCTACGTATCTAGACATACATATAACATAGGTGATACCCCGCGCGTTGCTGCGAGAATTTTAACAAAATTTTAGATACAATTTGAAAGTAGAAACACTAAAATGATTGCATAGCAATATATTTTGCAAACAACAATGTAAATGAAAACACATTCATTTTATTAAGAGAGAACTATTTAGAAAAATTTGTAGCATGGTACTCGCAAATACTAACACAATGCATAGCCGCAGAAAACCGGTAGACAACATAAATTCATGATTCTAGTGGATGGTGATGTGAATAGTTTGCATGTTGAGAGAAGATCCAGTGGATGGTGACGTGGACATCTTGCATGTTGAGAGAAGTCTATCCATAACTTGTAGTGGGTCTCACCTATATAGTTGTTATAGATAGATTAGCCACAGAAAATCAGTTGAAGACATAAATAGTTGGTATGATGGATGATGACATGGTGTATAGTAAGTTATGATGTGAAATCCTTACATGTTGAGAGAAATAGTTAGTGTGTACCATCTATATAGTTGTATATGATGATATGATACGGCTAGGTCTAGCAAAATATATGTATTTAGAAAAAGAAAAACAAACAATAATTCAGGACAGAGAGATGAATAGTGAGGTGATACCCCGCGCGTTGCTGCAGGAATTTTTAAACAAAATTTTAAGGTAAAATATGAAAGTAGAAACACCAAATTACATGGCGATATTCATCTGTAAACAATATTATATATGAAAGTATGTTAATTTTGTTGAGAGAGAACCATTTTAAAATGATCCTACATGTATTTCAACTGCGAGAATTTTAGGTGCGTTTGGTAGGGCTCCGGCTGTAGCTATGCCAGCTCCGGCTGTGGCTGTGCTGGTGGAGCGGATTCTGTGCTGGAGCTGAATCTGTTTTAGAAAAATGTTTGGCAACACAGATTCTTCTGGCTGTGCAAGATGGATAACAGTGTGAAATGTCCATAATGCCCTTCCATTTTATTTTGCTATTTTCTCTTTTATTTTTCTATTTTCTCTCTTATTTTTCAATTTCTTTTTCCTTCCTATTATTTTTTTTTCATTTTTGACAAAACAACAACAAAATGCACTCCTTCTGTGTCTTCTTCTCTCGCAGCAATTACAGTCGTCCTCCTCCCCCAATCTCATTCGATTCCCTCGCCGTCGCCGACGCCGCCATGTCCCCGTCGCTCCTCCTGCTTCCCTCCTCCACTTCCACTTACAGGAAGAGGGTTCCGCCTCCGCAGTCCAGCTGCTTCACCTCGTGCGCGCCGTCGAGCAGCCCGACGGTGCCGCCTCCTCTGGCTCTGGAGACGACGCCACTGCCTTGCTCAGAAGAGATTACATTGCATGATTCTTGCGAGGGAAAAAGAAAGAAAGAAACTGTAACTATCAGTTCTTGATCTTAAAGGATATCTGAACAAGGTTACAATTCATTGTCTTGATCCACGAGGGCTCTACATCAGATTGGCTTTTGCTAATCAAGCTACAAAAATTCTCCTTTGCCTCGACGCTCAGCAGGCCGCTCAAAGACCTCGCGCCCGGCCTCCAACAGCTCCGGCAGACTCGTCGCGTCCACCCCACACAGGCACAGCTCCAGCACCTTGGCGTACATGTCTTCCACCGTCTCCGCGGGCTCCGCGCCCCTGAACAGCGGCTCGCCGGTGAGCAGCTCGACCATGTGCCGGCCACCACGCCGGCAGGACTGCCGCGGCCGCTAGCAGGGCACCCAGGGAACCCGTCGGCAGGCCTCTCGGCCAAAGGAAGGCCGCGCCGCCGCTGGGCAGGAAGGGGCCACCACCAGACCCTCCGACGACCGCATCTTGGAGGCCCTCACCGGATCTACTGATTCCGGTCGTCGGAGCTGCATCTCCCGCCGGTGCCGCCGCATCTCCGGGCTCCATGCGCCCGCCGCCGCTAGTGAACGCCTTGCGAAGCAGAGGAGGTGGAGGCTGCGAGCCGCAATGGGAGGAGAGGCGCACGACCTGGAGTCAATGCGGTGGAGGGCAATTTCGTTGTTATTACACCATTGGAGGGCAATTTGGAAACACGGGGCCTGGCCTGCGGACGGAGCCGGGGGAAGCTACAAATTTTGGCTCCGTGGGTCGCGAATGGCTCCAGTCAGCACGTTTTAAGACTATCCACAGCAACACTACTCATCTTCAAAGGCAAATAGCCCTTATGAGGGAGAAGAGAGAAGAATTGCATCCCCAAAAGAGTCATGCCCACAGCAGTCACACCCATCCCCTCCTGCATCCAGGGTGACCGTTGGCTCCCGTGAGGACAGGGACGCGACAGCCACGCCGGCGAGGCCGCTCCCGCTCCGTTGGCGTCGTGGAGGGAGCCCCGTCTCGACAGTCGGAGCCGGAGCCGCTGCTCCGCCCGTCGCCGCTGCTCCGCCCGTCGCCGCCGAGCCGTTGCTCCACCCATCCTCAACGCGCGGGGCGACGGCTGGTAGCACGCCGTCGGCCCCTGCGGGCCGCCGCCGTCGATTCGTTGATCCACTGCCCGCCGCCGTCGATCGTCGATCTGCCACCCGCCGTCGTCGATCCACCTCCCGCCGTCGTCGATTCGTCGATCTACCACCCGCCGTCGTCGATCCGCCGCCCGCCGCCTTCGATTCGTCGATCTGCTCGAGGCGGATCGAGCTCCGCCAGATCGAGGAGCCCCTGGAGCCCCGCCGCTGCCGCCGAGCAGGGAGAGGAGCGGGCGCGGTGAAGGAGCCCCACCCAGCTTCGCTCGCCCGGATATTACGCGGATCGAGGGAGAGAGAGCGGGGGACGGGGACGACGCCCTCGCCGGCGTGGTGCGGGCGGCGGCGACGGCAGCGGCGGACAGCGGAGAGCGAGGCAGGAGGGAGAGAGAGTGGGGGAAGGGAGGCCGCCGGGTCACGCCGCGCGGTGCCCGGGGCAGGGGACGGGGGCGAGGGAGGAGGACTGGAGGAGGGCGGTTGGGATGAGGGTGATGAGAGAGAATACCCAAGGATGGGGGAGAGAAGGGGTGGAACCTCTAAATGGGGATGGGGGTGAGCAACCTGCTGGACCTGCTACAGTTGCCAAACTTCACTCATTTTAGAGGTGAGGGAGGGGATGGGGGAGCTGCTGTGGACAGTCTAAGGTAGCTTATCCGCGGGAGCTATTTCGAGGAGCTGTTTGGCATGGCTTCTCCAAAAACGGATTCAGGAGCCGCTCAAGAATCCCTACCAAAGGGACTCTTTATGGCGTGGTACTCGTAAATACAACATGCCATTAGTCACAGAAAATCAACGAAGACATAAATATATGGTTTGGTGGATGTTGACATGCCTTGGTGGATGTTGACATGGCTTATAGTGGATAATGACATGGCGTGTAGTGAGTTATGATGTGACGCGTTGAGAGACAAGAGAAATCGTGAGTACTAATTATATAGTTTATATAGATATGATCCGTACTCTCTTAGCACAGTAATTTCACGGAGAAGGTTACGTGTCCTACTCTCTTTATTTTTAAATTATTGTCACTAGAAATCTGCATTGTGCTTCCGTTATTAAGAAACATAGGGAGTACAACCTATAAAACATGGCATAAGAAATCCATAGGACTCATACCACTCCTATTGATGTTTAATCATCATGAAGGATACAAAAATATGTGTAACCTATTCATTGCAGGGTGTTTGAATCCGTTAGAATTTCTTTAGAGAATAGATATACTAGTTCCCTTAATTTCACCGAAACAAAAATGCATACTCCGTTTCCGCTTCCGTTCCACACACGGCCGCAAGACCTCGCACCGTGAGATTCATGCCAAAGGCGTTGACCAGACCAACACGTCAACCCGAGGCCCACCATTGCCATGATGACGTGGCCTGCCTGAGTGCACCTAGCAATTCGCCCTGACCACAAAAGCAGGGGGCGAGTCCAGGTGGACCCTTCCCATTCGCTCGGGAGCCCAACATCCGGCCTCCCATTGGTCCACGTCACGCGCTCCACGTCCCCCGCCCACTTCTCCCCCGAATCCTTCTAGAAAGTTTTAAACCGCGGAGGGCCACTGAGGAAGACGGAGGGGGGAGGAGGCGACGCCGGCGACGACGAGGACGGAGACGAGTCGGCGAGGCAGAGGAACCCGCGGCAGGCACGCTCTTGCGCTCGCACGCGCGTGCGAACGCCTCCTTTTTTTCTCCCCGCGCGGGAGCGAGCTCGCGGCCGCCGGGTGGCCCGGGAGAGTGCGTGTCAGGAGAAGGGAGTGCCTCGAGGAGGCGGAAGCGGGATGGCGGCGCCGGGGAAGGGAGGGGCGGCGCGGATCGCCGCCGCCTTCCTCGTCCTCCTGCATCTCGTTGCGGCGATCGCCGGGTAAGGGTTTGGGCACGGATCAGCTATCGATTCCTCGCGCCGTTTTATTCGAGATCCCAACGCGTTTAATTCACTGACTGATTAGGAGCTTAGAAATACGTTTTCCGCTGCTTTGATCCGGTTCCCTTCGAATATTTCCTGTTAATTCTTTTGTTGCATTTATCTATTCCTGGTACATTGGGTTGAGATCTGTGTTCTCGACTCCCTTTGCTTTTAATAAACAATTATTTCGAATTGAGTGGAATTTGATGGCGGTGGCGCAGGAAGAGCTTCTACGACGTGCTGCAAGTGCCCAAGGGCGCGTCGGAGGATCAGATCAAGAGGTCGTACCGCAAGCTCGCGCTCAAGTACCACCCCGATAAGAACCCCAACAACGAGGAGGCAACCAAGCGCTTCGCTGAGATCAACAACGGTACTAGTCGCCTAGTACTCTTCGAATGGAATGGATAACCTGAAATTGACCAAATGAGCTGGAAGTTTGACAAATGTGTTGTGTTACAGCGTACGAGGTGTTGACAGACCAGGAGAAGAGGAAGATCTATGACCGGTATGGTGAGGAGGGGCTGAAGCAGTTCCAAGGCCGGGGAGGTGGCGGTGGTGGGATGAACATTCAGGACATCTTCAGCAGGTGAGGCAATTACCAATCATCTACTGCTGTTGTCATTCCAATCGTGGCATGTATGTAGACAGCGAGGCTCAGGACTAACTTATCTACACTGCTAAAAGTTTACAATAGAAATGGTGTTGTTCAGACCTAGAGTGATCTTGTAAAAAATAAGAAAATAGAGGCTTCAACAGGTTATTAAGTCTTGTATTGTCCACTTGCCCCTAGGTTGGTGTGTATGTATGTACACATCGATATCTAGCATACAGATGATGCAGAAAATTGTCAATGTAACTGGTTTTTGCAATGAGGGATGAAATTCCAAATGTAGCGAGTACACTACCTGGCTCTTATGCACTTGATTGACATGCATTAACTTGCAAAATGGAACTTTTTATTTTCACTCTCAAATGTTTATGTTCCATTCTGTAGGATTTCTGTGTCAGTAATAGTTTGATAGCATCACCTGAAGTACTGGAAAATGTGACACTTGACTGTTCGTCATTCCATTGTACTGGAAAAGAAGTGTCTTTCCTGCACATGAACTCTGCGCATTCCAAACATTGTCCTAACAAGCAATCAAGTTGATGTCTAATCCACTATAACCACATACATAATCCATCAGATCATAAAAAAGTGTCCTTGTGGGCATCAAACAACTCCTCAATTCAATCATGAAAACCATTTTATTTCTAATGTACACCTTTAACTGGAACATCCTAGGCAAGTTGGTGTAGGCTAAAAGATAACAAAGGCAGTGTTTTCAATATTTCAATCTCAATGACTTAATTATTTATCAATGGTGAAGGTTTAGATTTTTTGACTGCATCTATCCAAAATCACACTCCCTTTTGTCTGGTAGCAGTACATAAATCATTTTGGAGTTGTGGCCAGATATTATTTGGTTGTTTTTGCATATCAACATATCTCTTGCAACAGCATCAGCTAGATGCACCTCAATTGTAAATCCTAATAATTTCTCTATTCTTACTGCACCCCCAATTGGTTCTGCAATATCTTTCGTTATTTTGTGTTCACTTTGTTGATATTTTTTTTCACAAATTTTTTTTAGCTTTTTTGGTGGTGGTGGTGGGATGGAAGAAGAGGAAGAACAGATCTTAAAGGGTGACGAGGTGGTTGTTGAACTGGATGCTTCACTAGAGGACTTGTACATGGGTGGTTCTCTAAAGGTAACACGATGTGTCTAGCTTACAGACAAGTAAAGTATAGCTGATTATTCGCCTTGCTTTTATAATTTTGTCCTGACAATTCCAAACTTGCTTTGAAAAGTGTTACCGCCAGTATTGTTGCTAGTATTTCCCTTTTTTTATAAGCAAATTCCTAGTATTTTTCTTAAGTGGGCTATACTTTGTTGTGCATAAGGGAAAAGTGTATTTATTTTTCTATTTTCACATGTGATAGGTTTGGAGAGAGAAAAATGTTATAAAACCGGCAGCGGGAAAGAGGCGGTGCAATTGTAGGAATGAAGTTTACCATCGACAAATTGGTCCTGGAATGTATCAGCAGATGACTGAGCAGGTCATTTTCTAGTTACATTATGCATGGTCTATATTTTAATCCATTCATTGTTTTCTTCACTGAAGACACCTTATCTTTTAGGTCTGCGACCAATGTCCAAATGTGAAATTTGTACGAGAAGGTGAATTTTTAACTGTTGATATTGAGAAGGGAATGCAAGATGGACAGGTATGAAGCAGCTATCTGTCCTCCTAGTCAGTAACTATGGCTGTATTATTCCATATTGACATATTGTTCCGTGTGCCATTGATCTGATATTATCTATGCCATATTTTCTCTAGCACCTACAAACGTAGGTGTGCGGCACACACTGTTTGCTTCTTATCATGTACTTGGTTACAGTGCTGCACTAAATGTGTGAAACTATTACTCTAAGAAAACCATTCGGTTTTGATCACTTAGTTGCTTACAATTTGCAAAAACTGGTTTGTTTTCTCCTCGCTAGTGTCCATCAGTGTTGCTTTTGACTTTGTAGGTTTTAATTGCTAGCAGTTATTGCCACCTGGGGATTATGTAGAAACATAGAAAATTAGTTGTACAGCTTCTCTTGTGTGTTGGTTTCCTTAAAAGAGAAATAGAGAATCCTTCAGACAAGATGCCATGGTTCTGATTTGTGACACTATAAGGACATATCCTTGTCTGATTCCTGTCATGACCAGGGAGGTGAGCCTAGCTCAACTAATTGGGGTGTAAGTGTGGTCGTGCACCTAACCACCTAGGTTCGAGTCCCCTCTACCTCGAATTTGGGTGCCTGTTTCTTCTTCTTAACGAAAAATCGCCTAGTTCCTCCTAGGTTGATCTAATTCCTGTTATGACCTCATTAGAGGGTTATCATCCAGGTGTCATTTTTTTGTGGAACTTAATGTTAGCATCATCTGTTTTTTTTTTCAGGAGGTTTTATTTTTTGAGGAAGGTGAGCCTAAGATTGATGGCGAACCTGGTGATTTGAAGGTTCGATTGGTCCTTGTGTCTGATTGTAATTTACTTAGTTTCCAGCACATTTTACTAATTGTTGGCTTCCATTAAATAACCTCGTGTACAGTTTAAGATCCGAACAGCACCACATGAGCGCTTCAGAAGAGGAGGCAATGACCTGCATGCAACAGTCACAATCTCCCTGGTACTGCCCCTTATCTTGTCTGTGCATTAGTATGTGTTCTACATCTTGATGGGAAAGCATGATCATCTCGCATGGACCAAAGAATTTTTCTGTGACTGCTGACTGGATGAGTTCAATAAAAGCCATGCTTATAATTTGGCCACTAATTTATCTATAAACTTGTCAACTTAATACTGCATCTTAAACTTGCCCTCTCAGTACTTTGAATCCAACTTGTGCACATCCAATAATTCTCTCTAGTTCTCCCAGCCAAGACGCATTGTAAATTGTGCCCTAGATGCCCACTAATCACATTTTGCTGTTGCAGCTGCAAGCTCTGGTTGGTTTCGAGAAGACTATCAAGCATCTTGACAACCATCTGGTGGAGATTGGCACCAAGGTAAAGACAGCCACCCAGCAGCAAAGCTTATTGTCATTTGCAACAGATCAGTTCAATTTCATCACAAATTCGCAGGGTGTCACCAAGCCGAAGGAGATAAAGAAATTTAAAGGTGAAGGCATGCCGCTGTACCAAAGCAACAAGAAAGGTGACCTGTACGTCACATTTGAGGTGTTGTTCCCGAAAACCCTAACTGATGACCAGAAGGCCAAGCTGAAGGACATTCTCGTGTAGACCATTTTTCGCCCTTATGCTACAGATAGTTTGAGGCAGGTGTCTCGAGGAAATTTTCCATGTAGCTTGCATAGAAAGAAGCAGCTGCTGCATGTTCTGGGTGTGATTTTGCAGCTAATATTAGCAGCTCTGTTTTCATTTTCTTTCCTTTTTCTTTTTGCGATGTCCTTAACAGCTCAGTGTAGTTGTAGAAAGCAACAAAAGTGTACCAGAATGTTTGTACTTTTGGAATTCAGAATACATTGATTAAAAAACTGTAGTAGCGAGTAAAAAATCCAAATCCTAATTCGACTTACAGATTGAGGCATGAGGCATGTCTTCACCTTTAATTCTACTTGCAGATATCAACCTCAATGTATTTAAAGCAGAAAGAGCAGACGAGATGTAAACAAAACCTTGAATCAATAGTTCGTGAGATCATTACAAGCGATCATTGTTCAACTTCCGGTCGAATTTCTGCAACATAACATAAGCTAAAAGCAACATAAGCTAAAAAAACAAATGAACAACCGTTCCATCAGTTTCAGGCTAGATGCAATATACTCCCTCCGGTTTGGTAATAGAAATCGTTGACAGCGACACAATCTCCAAAACACAACTTTGACTTCTCTTTTCTATAAAATATTTATTGAAAAGTTATATATGTATATTTTTATGAAAATGATTTTCAAAACAAATCTATTGATGAATTTCACATTTTAAAACTCAACTTAAAAGTTATTCGTTATTTATATTCACTCGAATCTTATCCAATTCTTTTACCAATTGGGGGGAGTATCCTTATGTGTACAAATCAATCTCACGTTAAGACAGTAAATTGCTAGATGTAATTTCATGAACACGTTCATGTTTAAACAGCCAGAAGCTATTACATTGCCATAAACGGGAAGACACAGCATCACAGGATGGGCAGGCTCTCCAAACTATTTGAACCTAGCTATCAGCATAACATGCAGAATTTGGAATGCATCGCCACCAAAGATGGGCAACTACCATTCACCATCACACAGACCAGATGAAGTGGGTTTGGACATGTACATAGCCACACACACAGGAGGGAAAACGGGAAGGAAGCTTCAAGATTGCAAACAAGAGCGTAACACACTCTGATAGCACTTCGATGGGTTCATCAAACTGATAGCACTTCGAGCGTAGCTGAGCATGAGGCATCAAACTGATAACTACCGGACAGCTACAGTTAATCTTTGGGTATCAAGCAGGACCTGCATGCAGGAAACTTTTTCAGCGACATGAATTGCAGTAATGTTCAGTTTCCAGAACAATCAAAAGTATAGTAAAAATGAGTCATCACATCATCCAGTATATGAGGCATCACTGAAACTAAACTGTAGCAAGTATTAACAGCTTTTGGTAGTACAAAATTTCTGTTTGTGATATTTCTCTATACCAGAAAAAAGCTTTAGTAGCTCACACACTAAGGATATGAACTTTTAATGCAAGGACTCACTATTTGCAGGAAAAGACAATGAACAGAGAGATACAAATAATTTATGCGTTCAACAAGGTCATCATGTCATATGATTGTGCATCAAACTATTTCTGTGTTAACAATGTATAATGCTGAGACATCACCTTGATATTTACACCACTAACTTAGAATCCAGTGCAGCTGCGACATTTGCCTCTCCAGGATCCTGCTATCACAGATTGCTCAGCATTCTGTATGAAGTTTAAGTACAATATTCTGAAATTGCAGCAAACTTACCTCCATTCCCCATTTAATGTAATCTGGTGACTCGCAAGCCTTGTACTCATCAACTAGGCTCTCTATTATTTCCCGTGATTCATCGAATTCAGAAAGATCATTATCCTGCATGAAGAGGTCGCATAGATCAGTCCATTGGACAAAAGAATGGAAACATTGGCCACAAGGCTGTACGCCTGTACATAGTACTTCATCACATCCATGTGGGCAACTACTGAGATGAATGTTGGAGTTACAAGGTGTTGGACTGGCATGAGGCATCCAAACTTGATAAAGGTAACAACATTTACACGGAGGCTGACTATGTATAAGTGAGGGATATGCATAAAGCTCACACACCAGGTAATTCAGAACAATTTATATGCTAGCAGAATTCAAAACTGGTATAACTGTGTTCCTACCGCAAACATAGGAAACTTCCGGTAGTTGTCAAGAAAGGCCTGCTTTTTCCTTAGCTTCTCATATTGTCCCAGGCACTTGCTGAATAAGTGTCGTATACTAGTATGATTTGCTAACATCAAACCACTAACCTGCAGAGATGATAGTTAGTTGAGCACTACACCTTTTTTTTAGAGCAGAAAGGGAGTGAGGGATAAAGGAGAGATCATTTACCCTGTGTGTTGTTTGAACATATGGGGATTTTCTTGACAGGGCAACCTGTCACATTTGAAATGCTGTTAAATAAAATGCAAGAAAAAACAAGCTAAAAAGTTCTCTAGTTGTGAGATAACCTGAATGCTTGCAGGGGCCCAATCTATGAAGTTAACTAGCTTCCTTTCACGTATCCTCTGCAGACTCTCATGGACCTAAATAATCCCACAATATAAAAAAGGGTTGAAAATCTGAAGCAAAAAACATTATTTGATTAACAAACATGAGACTCATGCAAGCCATTTGCACAATGGAGCGGAAGTCCATGCTATTTTGAGCTAGTATATACAACACGAAGGAGTATAAGGAGAAAGGTAGGTACAAAGTACATGTGTTTATTTTCAACATATTGATAGATGACACATCTGAAATTGTCCATATGTCTGAAGCAGCTTCATACATTAAATTGGAGTTCAGAATGTTGAATTTTTTATTCAGAACGTTGAGCAACTTAACACACATCTGCAACTCCTGAATCATCGTGCTTAAGTAATTGTAAACCTTATTTCCTATTTAATTTCACTAGATAAAACCATAATGCACTATAAAATTGATTCGAGAAGGCTGTACCTGTGTAGGGTCCACCTCTCCTTGAATGATGTTAAGTATGGAAATGTATTTGGCCTGGCTGGCTTCCTTTGTTCGAGCATATGATGACACCATTATATTCTTTGTCTGCATATACCATAGATAAAAGCTTGAGACTACATAAAGAAAAGAGACTTATGCATCCATCCTAAAGATGTAACTAATACCTGCAGAAGTCTTCTCATAACATCCAGTACTGTAGTTTTGCGTATCATGTTAACCTGACAGAACAGATCCAAACATTATGAACTGAACTCTTTGGCAATTGCAACCCACAAAAGCACCAATGTAACTAGTTTCCCTAATTCTTTTATAATTAAGTATGCCAAATTGCAGTCAACAGTCAACCACAAGTAACTACAGAGTCCATAAAATGCTACAAGATGTGACATAAAACATGCACATGAAACAATGTAACAGCTGAAGAAGAGATCATCAAATTACCTGCCGTTCAACGGTCAATGGAGTGTAACCTGTCATCAGAAAATGACACCTTGGTGTGGGGATCAGGGAGGCAAGAAGACCAACCAGATCATTATTCATATATCCAGGATACCTCAAAGTAGTTGTGCTTGCAGACATAACTGTGGAGACCAAAGAGTTTGTCTGTGCAAAAGTAGGATTTGATAAATGAAGACGCTCCACGGCAATCCTATTAAGAGCCGTATTATCAAGAACAACCACACAGTCGGCATTCAGTGTTAACCGCTTCAGAGTCAAAAGCGAGTTGTAAGGTTGTACAACAACATCACTTGTTTCCATCTGATTTGGGAAAACACTATATGTCTGCACAAGCTTTTTACTGTACCGGTCATTTAGTGTCTCCAACAGGTAAGAACCCATACCTAAATGAACATGGGCAACAGGGACCAAATTAGACAAATGGTAGCGGAATAACAATGTCAATGTTTCATGATAACAAGGCAGCATACAGATGTACAGTGAGTCAAAGAAATACTCCAATTACAACATGCGGTCATCAACAGACCTAATCAAATTACGGCAGCTAGTTAACCAACCTGAACCAGTTCCACCAGCAATGGAGTGACAAAGGACAAAACCCTCAAGGCTATCACTTCCATCTGCTTCTCTATCAACCATGTCCATGATATCATCAACAACTTGCTCACCCTATCAGAATATGAAAACACATTTAAGTATTTGTTCTAAATAGCGAGAGGGTGCAATCGGCTTAGTTACACAACATATAGCCCTACAAAGCCTATAACATTGGTTCACCCACTGGAAACCTTAGGTGAAAACCAAGAATACAGCGCAACAGTACCTGATGATACCCACTGGCCCAGTTGTTCCCAGCACCACCACCATGCTCAGCAACAAATATGTTCTCATGGTTGTACAGGTTTCTATACTCGCTGTTCTGAATTCCATTGATCACTCTTGGCTCCAGGTCAATAAGAAGAGACCTAGGTATGAAGTGCTGATCATCAGCCTGGTAAAAGAACACATCCTTCCTGTCACCCCCCTGCAGGTAACTTTAGAGATCAGATTTGGCCCTCGTTTTATCCACCCCCCTGCATATCCATGATAAATGGAAGTGACAGAAACTACCAGTGCAGCACAATGAGACTGCAGGTGCAATTTCCAGTATAACCAAGCATATGAAACAAGGGTGTTAAACGTATTAAAGTATGCATTCAATTTATTGTATGCGGTGAAATTTAGCAACAATTGCCTACACCAGAATTCACTTGAACGTTAATCCCTATTTATTGATTGAAGACAATTTATTGAACTTAAGACGAGCTAAATCCAGTACCTAACTGACAATACCAATTGAAATTTCCGAAATTCACTGATAGACTTCAGTCTGACTCGTCAAAATTCTACTAGTACGCACCCTACGGAGGAGGCCCAGAGAGGCCGAGATCAGCCACCTGACCTCCCCTCAGTAAACCCTGAAACCTAAGCAAACCCCACGCTATGTCCATGAACCGCACAGATCACACCACCCCGAGCAGCCTCCCGCGGAAATGAGCATCACCCGGCGCACCGCAGCCAGCGCGCGTGGAGGGGAGTGGTCGGACGGAGAGCGAGAGAGGGCGGGGGGCAGCGACCCACCTGGGTGGCGAAGTCCTCGAGGAGGCCGTCCTTGCCGATGCCGTGCTCGAGGCAGAGCTGCTTCCAGAACTCCATCCCGATCTGGTTCCCGCATTGCCCCACCTGGATCGTGATGATCTCGCGCGGCATTTTTGCCCCCTCGACTCCGTCGGCGGCGGTGGCGGCAAAGGCGGGGACGGTTAGGGTTGCCGCGAAGCTAGGGTAGGCCGGGGACGGGACCGGAGGGAGGGATCCCCGCCGGCAGCGGCGGCGGCAGGCTAGGGTTTTTGGTTTGCTTGGTTTTGGTTTGGACGCGAGCGCGCGCACCAACTGCGAGTGAGATTGGTGGGGGTGGGAGAGCGGGAGGTGACGAGGCGAGCGGAGCGGAACGGAGGGGGAGCGGAAGGGGGAAAGAGGAGATTTTGGAGGAACGAAATGGGCGCAATTTTCGAATTTCCAGGGGTTTAAGGGCAGTCCAAGCAAAGTCATTTTTAAGCAGTTTCGCGCCTACGACCCTCTATTTAACAGATTTAGCGTTTATAATAATTATATCTACTCTTAAAAAGTATGAAGTGGAGAAAAAAACATGGTACGTCGTTTTCCGCTCACTCGCGCGTCCGCCGCCCCCGCATCGCGCGTCCGCCTGCGCCCCCCGTCAATCCGTCATCCTTTCCCTTTCTTTCCGCTCCGCCTCCCATACCCTAAACCTGTGAACCTCTATCCGCTTCCCTCTCCACCGCGCGCCCGCCGCCGCTGCCGGATGCTCGCTCGCCTGCCTTCCTCCCCCAGCCGCGCGTCCGACACGGGCTCCCTCATCCGCGCGTCCGCCTTCCGCCTCGCCTCCGCCTCTGCCTCCCATGGCGGACGGGCACAAGGGTGGCGGCGGACGGGGCTCCTCGACGGCGCACACCTCCCTCCCTCCGTCTTCTGCTCGGGGACGACGAATCGACGACCGGGGGCGCTCGATCTGCCCCACGGGCCTCCTCCCCGCCAGCACCACCACGTCAACCTCCGGCGCACAGATTCGGCGGGCACGACTCCCTCCACGGCGGCGCCTGCTCCCTCTACCTCCGGTGCCAGGGGCAGCGGAGCTCCACGTGCGCGACCCGGCTCAGCTAGGAGCAGCGCGAGGCCGGGATATCGCGTCGTGTCTCCGGGCCTACGGGCCGCCGCACCTCTCCGGCGTCTCCGGATCGACGTCGCGGCCTGGTTGACGCCATCGTCGCGCATTCGCGTCTCCGGGTTGATACCGCCACCAAATCGCTGGTTCTCTAGCCGCCAGCGAGCGGCGAGGCAGCCCTGCCCCTCCCCTGCTCCCGCCGCCCGGGAGGTGCGAGGCCGCCGGAAGAGCAGGGGAATCTTGCGGCGCCACCCCCTCTTACTCCCACGTCGGCGGCCCCTCGATCTGGAGCGAAGGAGCAGAGGACCCCGGCGGCAGCGGGAGGACCAAGGGCGGTGTTGTCCCGAGGACGGCTGCGGTGGCGCGGAGCTCGGAGGCAGTGGAGTCTGATGGCCCTTCCTGTCCGGCCTCTCCCTCTTCTCGTCGGGGATTGAGACGCCCAATTGTACGTCCCTGCGCGGAAGGAGCGGCATGGAGGCAGCAACTACGCCATCATGAGGCTCGCCGACATCGTTGACGCTCTGCTCTTCTTGAATCTTCTTGGGCGGTGTAGGGCAGAGGCGGCGACGCAAGCCTCCTTGCGCTAGCCGACTGCGAAGCAGAGGCGTACGCCGCCCTCCTGTCCTCCGCCGCCGGTCTTGACCAAATCTGACGCAGCCAGGTCAGGCCACTGATGACCTCTCCATTAATGCATTCACTGATACAGTTTTAGTGATTCCATTTAGTGCAATTTAGATACCCTTCAGGCCTCAAGACGATTTGATGATGCAGATAGTCAAGGATATAAGCATCCGCATGTCAATTCTAACAAGAATTCAGAAATGATAGAGAAGCCACAGGTAAATTTGATATATTTATAATATTGCTTATACTTCTTTGTGTCTCTGTATTGCATAAATCAGTAAATCTTCTCTGATTGTAGTATGCTCAGAACACAACGTACAAGAACATTTATGGTGCATGATTACTAATCCACACCTTTTTCTTCTTGTCCAGCTACTTCTACATGAGGACTAGATTTATTTTTTGTTTTAGTTTTTTAGGTGAAGCCAGACCCATAGCTTGCAGAGGTCAGTGGCGACTGATGAGGCGACTCACAATTTTTTGTTCTGTTTCAGTTTGACTGGAGTGGAATACCAGATTAGCTTGATTGACACAAGGGTATTATTTGATGAAGATGATTGAGAAGAAAAATCAAACTAAGGTAAACATGCTACCAAATTAGCTGCATTTCTGAAACGTCATTGGATTCCTTTATTAATATCAGCAAGCTTAAAGCATAATTTATAGAGGTGAAGCTACATTCTAAATTCTTTCGACATAATTTTGTTGGTATAAATTTCTTCAATTGGGATAGCCAATTGCCCTATTAGAACACATTTGCAATCTAATGTGATAGTAATGTGGCCTCTGCAAAATTTTAGGCAATTTGCCCAAATTTGATATTTTATTTTTTGGATAGATGGAACGGTAAATTCAAAATGTTTCTTATGAAGCAGAGAGTGCAATTGATTTCTTGTAAAAGGATGAACGGCGTCAGATTATAGACATGTGTTGTATGTGGTATATGTAATTTATAATTTCAGGATGACTACTTATTTCTTTTCCCGTGTTCCTTTTTCCCAATTTCATGTTTTTTTTCTAAACCATGTAGGTTCACAAATCATTTGCAAGTCAACAGGGTTTTACTTCAAGTTGTTAAGGAGCTCACTAAGGAATGAAATATCTCTACAAGATTTTACTATCGTAAACCCAGGTACATTTCTCTTGCTTTTCTTGCTTTGATGTTTCCATGACAAGCTGTAAGGTGCATCTATGATTACTCAGATAAGTTTTAAAGTTTCGTCAGTTGCATTGCAAGTACAATTGCGTTCTTGTGTATGTCTGGGGCACTCCATCCCCTAGCCGGTGCCGCTCCAGCAGCAAGTTCACTGATGGATCTTTGCAACATCCATGGCAAGCCAATAGCCAAACCTATCTTCGTACTCCCCCAGGTCCTCAAAGATGATGCCCAAGTTCCTCTTCATCTTTCCGATCTATATCTGTGATGTAGTTTTCCTGCAAAAAATGGAAAAGAAAATGGATTGGTTACATTGACTTGGATGTGCTGATGTCTATTCTTTGGAAATGAAATGAAAAATAGATTGATATGGTCGATCTAGATGTGATCCTATACAATTGTTGATGCTAAGTAGCCATGTCGTTTGAAAATTGAAGTAAAAAATGTATTGTTAATAGCAACCTCCATCCTTGCATATTATTTCAATTATTTGGGTATAGATAATCTGTACGAAGAAATTGCACTGAAGCTTTTGTTTTTGTTGATAAAACGTGGTTAGTAACCTCTGCTTGTTTGGATCTCGCAATGGAGAAAAAACATTTCTTTTGCAATTTCTTGATCTACGTATGTCATGAATGATACCAGCAAGTGAGGTGTTAAGCTCTACTTTTCTGTTTCTATTTCAGGTCTAGGGATGCTCACCAGGTCTACATTTGACTTTCAGAAATTTGGTGGAATCACATCGACAAAGTAGGCTCTCACAATGAAATTACGCACATTATAAGTTCTTAATTATTGATGCTAACATGAATAGTGGTATAAAAAACTTCAGTGCTGCATTTAGAATTTCCATAATGCAATGGTTTTTGATTGAAGTAGACTGTAGTGTGCCAGTTTTGGGTAAATAGCATTCCCTTCTCAAGTCTTTTTATGATTGCCTCATTACATAGAATTGTGGTTAAAATTAGTGGAATGTCTAAATTCTAAATAATCCGTTCAATGTTATGCAGTCGGTTGGCTTATTCAGGCTGGCTTTGATGCAATCACCATTTTCTGTCTCTAAATTGTTAACCTTGTTGCATATATAAAATGTAATGTGATTTAGTGTGGGCAAGAGGCTGGTTGAATTAGTTGATGTAGAAAATAATGGAAAGTAAGGATCGTATTGTCGGAGGGTTAATTTTAATTAGACCTGAGCATTTTTCGGGCCGGGCCGGGTTCGGGCCGGGCCGAAAAAAAATTCTGTTATTTCGGGCCGAAAAAATCCTGCCCATGACCATCCCACTGGACGCGTCGGGCCTCAATTTTCGGGCCGGGCTCGGGCCGGGCCCGGGCCTGGGCGGGCCGCCCGCGTATTTTACAGTGTAAAACAACTAAAAACAGCATTTCGGGCCGGGCTCGGGCCAAAAAAAATTTTCGCGGGCTTCAAGATCTCTGCCCACGCCCGTCCAGTAAGGTTCGTGGGCGGGCCTGGCGCGGGCCGGGCCCGGGCCGGGCCAGCGGGCCGGGTCGGGCCGGCCTCAAAATGCTCAGGTATAATTTTAATGTGTTTATGTTGTCTGGATGTGTCCTGTACGGGCAAAATGTTCTGATCTAAGGTAACATGTATGCAGCAAGCTCTCTCCTGCCCAAATTAAAAAACCAATGAATCATTAGTTTAACTACTAAAAGTACATCTGTGTCAGTAGTCATCTTATTTTAAACCTGAAGGGAGGCTTCATGGAAATATCCAAGTTCTAATTTTGTTTTCTTCTCAGAACTTGTAAAGTGGTGGCAGTTTATCATTCTTTATTCTGTCCTCTGATATTTACCACTTTTTCTGTATACAACTTAGACCTTGCTGTCCAACATGCATGCTGCTGCCCTTTTCTTTCAGATTGTTCCGAAAAGGTTATGAATCATTTGAGGAAGTGCGCGAGGCTTGATTCATCTAATTAAGGGAATGGAATATTTTGTGATATTTGGGAGACGTTTTCAGACAGCAAAAGGTGCAAAGGTTTGACTCATGCTCACTACCTGCATAGCTTCAGGTGCATCCTTCAGGCTACTGCATTAGTTCTACTGTTAGTTCCTTTATTCAGTCGTTCATTTTCTGGATGGTTGGCCGACTGGAGCTTTTGGTGATCTTGTTTAATATTGTGTTTTGTTTTGTCTGTCAGTTTGTGGGTGGGGCGGCAAGATATTGCCGTCAGCTATTGGTGGGAGACATCAGGTGAATTCAGCGACTCTTATTGATTTAGTGCTACAATGGGCCGATGGAAGCAGATCAAATGACAAGGGTCGTCAGAGACGGTGGAGTGAGCGTTGCAAGGGAGAACATTGAGAATGGGTGGGGGAATGGTGTCATCGTGTTGGTCGTGAGAAAGATGATGGTCTTGTTTGTGGGATGCATTCCAACGTTATTGTTCTTGGACTGCTCTCCTAATGTTGGGATTGTTGCCTTCGATAATAAAATTATTGTGGTATGAGATTATATATTTGCTATTGAATCGTTTTAAATATATATTTTTATTTATTATGGTTTTTTAGACATGTGCGTGCAGCATATGCATTTTGCTAAGAAGCAGTACTATGTTGCTAAGAAGCAGCACACTAACTACTATGTTGAAACTAAAAAAAGGCATACAAAAGCATATGTAGAGTAGTTGTCAGTAGTTTCTCATTAGTTTTTAAGCATTTTGGCACCACTCAAGTATCTCAGTCATAAATTAAAATACGCATTGCATATATGTTAGTTGTTTACCACTAAGATGAGAATGATATCTATGATTTTGTTGCCCGTAGCAACGCACGGGCACGATGCTAGTATTATACAAAAGATTCAGCTATGTCCGTGCATTCGTCTCAGCTGACTCAGCACAAAGATTTTAGATGATATGCTCAAAAAAAAGATTTTAGATGATGGTAATTTGGTAACAATTGTCAGTTTGCGACACGCCAATTTTATTACTACAAAGTTTTACTACACAAGCAAACGAGTTCGTGAAGAAAATGGCGTGTCACCCTGGTGGCAAGAAAAGTTGCGATGAAAGAAGGATAGCACAGCTCCGACCTCCGCAGCTCTGGATCTCCTGCCGGCTGCCGCCATTGGAATCGAGATCGGCCTCTGAACAGATTGGTGCAACGTGGAAAGAAACATCTGACGTCATCAGGACACTCGTGCGAGTAGTATCTACACCAAGCTACAACCTTCAAATGCAATTCCTGGACGATTCGAATCATGGGCTCATGGTACAGTACACCCGAGTGGACATCGATTATTTCAAACAAGCGAGGAGCTAGTCTCGGCACTTGCAGTTTACAGTTACAGGACAAGCAACAAAAAACGAAGGCAACAACAAAAACCCACTCAACTGCCAGAGGACCCTCTACAAAAAAAAAAATGGACCAAAGAAAATGTGCGCTGAGTATTTCTGACGCTGCGGCCGTTACACCGCAGATGTTAGATAATACAACACCTCCTCCCCTTGTTGAACTACCGTTGCTGATCCCGTCTCGAGGAAGATAGCAGGGCCGTGATGAAGCTGAGGGCCTTCAGGAGCGGTTGCGGTGGCTGGTCCGGCTTGAGGTCCGGCACTTCTCTAGGCTGCAACTGGTTCATTTACAGAATGAGAAACACCCGAATTAACCTGTTGGAAACAGAGAGAGCATCGCTCGCAGTTGTTCAGATTTAGAGTGCCCAAGAAATATGAATGTAGGAAGATACTGAGGTGTTGATGTCTACCTTAGCTGCTTTGAAGAGTTCATCCAGGACCTCAGACAATGTGGGGTGCGCATGGACAGCAAGCTTGAGGTCCTGCATGGTGGAAACAATTATTTGTTCGGTTCACCAAATTGTTGCTACCTATATGTGATATTATCTGAGAAATGCTGATGCTAAGTTAATAAGACTAAATTGTCAGCAACACTCACTTGCAAACGAGTTCCTAGGGCGATGGCATTCGACGCCTCATGGATGAGATCAGCTGCATGCAAACCCAAAATGTGAACCCCAAGAATTTCACCCGTGTCCGGCCGGTAAATCAACTGTAGACATGAGGACATATTGTCAAGTTCATTTAATGCAAACTTGAGGAGCAAAGGGGCATATTCTGGAGAAATGTTGATTTACCTTTGCAATCCCATCTCCTTCATTTTCTGCCAAAGCTTTAGTGTTAGCCTTAAAGCTGGTCTTAACAACATCTACCTCAAATCCTTCTTTGTCAGCCATTTCTCTGGCTTGTGGCTGAGAAAATTGCAAAAAACAGTCTGTTAAGCAAAAATTTAGACTTCATCCAGTAATATCCTCTGAGACTCTATGAATTGATTCCAGTTAAATCAGCAAACAGAGTCAAAATTATTCAGCTGTTGAAATTTGTATACATTGATTAGACGGGAATGCATGACATGGACAGGATTAACAACTGAAATAAGATAAAAAAAAACTTGACTCGCCTCTGTCAGTCCAACCATACTAATCTCTGGATGAGTGAAACAAGCAGCTGGGATGCTTAAATGATTTAGGATGTGGTCTCTTCCAGAGATTTGCTCAACAACTACAATTGAATAGGATTTCAACATCAGAGAAGTACACCAACAAGCTTGCTTCAAGAAACAAAACAATATATTAAACTGAAAAATCTTAAGTACCTGAAATTCCTTGTGCACTGGCAGCATGGGCAAGCATGAGCTTGCCATTGGCATCTCCAATGCAATATAAATTGGGTACCTATATAATATAATATAATATGTGAATTACATAGAAGTCTTGAAGAGAAGTTTGTTTTCAATAAAGTATCACAACAATTTTTGCAACATACCACATTGCCATCTGCATCCATGACTCGCATCCGTTCATCAACAGGTACGAAACCTCGCTGTGTAACAACATTGATCTGAAGAGAAGGTAAATAAGTTTCAGCTTTCTTAACACTTAAACTGTACCATATGATCTTGTAGAAAATAGATTCAACTTTCTGACACTTACATTTTCCAAGCCAAGCCCCTTGGTGAATGGTGCCCTTCCTGTGGCAATAAGTGCTGCATCCACCTATACACACAAATTTGCAACCTCCATGGTAAGTTGTTGTAGTTTGCTTACAAAGAATCAAATCGCAAATTTGAAAGCCAGCATAAATGATGTACATCATTACATGTGATTAGATTGACAGTGCACTGCTAAGCGTATTGTTTTGATGACTAACTGTAAGTCCATACTTACCAAATGGTTATTCTAAAAATATCTAAGTAGAACTTTACATAAAGGATCATTTTATCATATTGACATTTTAACTTCGATTACACAACATTCTGTGGTGAACCAACATGTGGAAAGCACAGGACCTATGGGAAGCATTCGCTCAGTAAAGCCATGCAGCTCTAGACAATGAGATGATAAAAGAGTGTGTATCGTGCCATTGTACCACAACAAAAAGATGGCTAACAAAAGTAACTGCCAAAACAACCCAGAAGAAGAAATACAAGGTGTCAAAGATATTAAAGATATAATTCGCAAAAAAAAAGATATTAAAGATATCTTACCTCAAGGGTTTCTTTGTGCTCCTTTGTCTTGGCATCAATGAGCTCGATGAGCACAGGTTTTCCATCCTTTGCTGGAGTAATCTAGAGAAAAATCCATAGACCATTCAACGTGCAGATTATATAACTACTCAAAAGAGTCTTCGAGGCTATATTGAAAGGTGAAACTAACCTTGCTTGCAAAAACGCCAGTGTGATAGTCAATTTTCCGAGGATTAATAAGAACTCTCTGGGCTAATTTTGCAATTTCAGGATCAAATCCTGGCATCAGCTGGTCAAGAGCTTCAACGAAAGTGACCTGCCCAGTATTCAATGGAGTAAGTTCAGATGAGAAAAGAACTCACACCAACCATGTTCAACATGTAAGTGCAGATGATCTGTCAGGAGCATTCTAGAATCCATCCAGTTTATTTGAATCCTTGAGCACTTTGCATTAAACTGTTGAGGTCATACTTTACTAAACTAAAGGACAACAGTACTCTGGGCACCTTTTGTAATTTATCTGGTGCTATGGACCATGGTTATAGGAAACCAGTATGATCTAATAAATAATTCCATGCCCCCAAATATATTCAGCGCAAGAACTTGTAACATACCTCACTTCCTAGAGCTGTGTATACATCACTGAACTCAAGTCCAATGTAACCACTTCCAACAATAGCTATCCAGTCTGGAACTGACTCAAGCTTTAGGGCGTGATCACTGGTAAATACAGTTTTCCCTGCACAAAATCACCCAACAGACTTTTGTAAGAACAAATAAAATAATTAAACAAAAAACTGATAACTAATACACTGCACCTGCAACAGAGAATGAACAGATTGCTCCGTAACTAATGTGATAATCATTTTCTAGGGTTGTTTGTGATGTGAAAAGGTAGTAGTAGTACAGTGACAATAGAATGGCCACATATGAATATTTAAGGCATACCCATAAATAAAGAAAATGTGATTAGACATAACTCTGAAGGAGGAATGTTTGCATCAATATGAGCTACCAGAATGTAGTGCCTAAAGTCACGACTACAGTTTATAAGCATATATCTAGCATATGAATGTTTCCTGTGAGTATTGAAATTTAACGTAAGTGAAAAGTGAAAATGATAAAATTGTGATGTAAATAATCTCCAGCACGAACTGTTAATCTTCTTAAATCTTTTAAGCATTTAAATTTCAACTAGAACTCAAATAAAAGAATGATTCATCCATAGAAATGAGTAGTTACCGTCAATTTCTATGCCTTTGGGGACAAAAGGAGTTGATCCAGTGGCAATTATGATGTTCCTGGCAGTAATTTCTTTATCAGGGAAGCCAACTTTTCCATATCGTACCTTTTGCTTTCCCTGATCAAGGCATCGATGGAAGCAGGTATGCGTTACTACACACTTTATATAGCACAGAGAGCTCATTTCAATGTATGTGCATGTCATGTACATTGTCTATCACAGGACATAACTGACGACATAATAAGTATGCATGCATATTGAGCAAAATCAACACAACTGAGAAACCAAAATGCAGGGACAAAGATTTTTTAAAATATTTGAAAACTTTTAGAGGATATGCAATTAAATGTTCAGCATAGATAATTCTCCTACTTTTGACTGATGTCAACAGTACACAACAAAGTTTAGATAGGAATGCCTGCAACTTGACTCTGAATTATGAAACTCGGGGATATAATTCTCACATACATAACTTTGGTTCCGTGCCATTCAAGTAAAGGACTATAGACGACTTACCACAATAGTGCCAACACCTGTCAATATATCCACGCCCAGAGCTTTCATTGAGTTCGTCAAGTTGCTTCGGATTTTGGAGGCAAGATTGTTTGCATGATCCGCAACAGCTTGTCTATCATATCCAGTAGAGGAAACCTATAGACAATATTAAAATTTAAAATTTAATACAGAGAAAATTTAATATCCAGTAGAGGAAGGGGGAAAAGGACTACTATAAAAGCACCTAAGCAAAATGCAGCTTTTGTCAATCTTGCACTGTATAGAACCAGTTCGAAACAGCAAATCAAGACTCCCCCAACTTATCCAATCATATTACCTGTAGACCCAAAGATTTCATATGATGTTCATCATGAAGCTCACGCATCCGACCACTGACAGCAAGGAGTGCTTTCGATGGGACACAACCTCTGTTTACACAAGTCCCGCCCACAACATCTCCCTCAATTATGGCAGTTTTCAAGCCCTGCACAAGTTAGAACAAATTGAAAAGATCAATATAGAAGCAATAGCAACTCTAGAAATTTGTTGCATGGTCAATGTAAAGCATCATTCTTCCTTTCTGATCTCTGATAAAGCATGAGTTTAAGAGAAAATGCTTTGTTCTTGGAACTAACGCTGATTAGTAGAGGATCAACTGACCAACTACAATGGAAAGATGGGCACCAACACCCTTAAAGGCATTGAGTAATCAGTTACTAGGCCTTGATTTAGAAAACAAACTTAGAACTGTTTGGGGAATAGGCATAGGTTGCCAATTGCTCACCCATGAACCACCACGGAAATTAAAGAATTTCAAGTTTTCCAGCGTGAACGAGTTTCCTGCTCCAAAATACAGGCACATGCCTGGGACTTCCACCAACCTCTGCTTAAATTTTTACAGACCCTGGTGGCACTTCACTACCTCTCAGTCTAAAATCCTCGGCAAATACACAATGGATGATCACCACATTCAAGCAAAATTTTCATCTCCAGGACCAAATTATGAATCAGAGAGCCACGGTTTACCATGTCTTGTCAGCACTAAAGGATTTCATAGAAGACCCAACTTTTTTTTTTGAAGGAAAATAGAAGACCCAACTTCGCAGTTCCATTTTAGCTTAAAGTTACTCTGGCCATTCCGCATCCCAATAGACCCATGAGAACACCTGGCAGTAAGCACAGGACGCACATACCTCCTCGACGGCGTGCAGCGCGGCGCCGTGGCCCCCGACTCCCGCGCCGATGATGACGAGGTCGTAGTCGAACCCGCCGCTCCCCGCCACCGCGCCGTTCGTGGCCGCCGCCGCCCTCGCAACCGCCAGCCTCGCCGGCGCCTGCGAGATCCGCAGCGAGGGGCACGAAAGGGCTTCGACCCGGAGTCCGCATACCCGGAGACCGCCGGGCCGCCGCACCGCCTCGGATCTGGCGCCGCCGCCGGAGGCGATCGCAGAGGCGGAGACGGAGACGGCCGCAGTGGACTGCATCGCGACGGAATGCGACAAGAAGCTGGTGTTCGCGCGCGGTGGGGGCGGCGCGGGAGGCGTATAAGTTGAGGGGGCGAATGGCGTGGGCGGAGGAGGCGAGGAGGGGTTTATGCGACGGGGGCGGAGGTTTCGAAGTTGGCAGGAGGGGGGCCGCCGGGCCGGAGGCGGAGGGAAGGAGAAGGAGAAGACGCTGCGTCGGTAGGACCCACATGTCAGTGTATGAGGCTGACGAATGGGCGCCAGGTCAGCTGCACTGCAGGCGTGGTTTGCACGGCCATGCTTTGGTACACGTCACCTCTACGGTAGTTTCTATTTTAAATATTGTAGATACTCGTAGTGAAAACGTAAGCAAATGCAACTCTACACATACTCCCTCGGTCGCAGAATGATAGTCGTTGTTGGTGTTCGTATCACAAATTTAACCGAATTTGTAAAAAATACGTGTAACATTTGTACTTTTAAATTATTTTGTTAAAAAACTAGATTCAAATATTTATCTAATGATATTATTTTTATGTCATAAATATTAATATATATTTTTATATATTTAGTCAAAATTATTTCTCGAAAAACGAACACCAACAACAACAATTGAATTGTCAGATCTTGAGATTGATAAGATAAAATTTATTTCAAAAGATGAGTTGATTCAAATAAATTAGTTTTTCCGAATAGCGTACATCAGATCAGATGGACCGAGTGTGATAAGAATGTTATGTTGTGACTCACGAGTGAAAGACGTAATGTCAATTGTGATTACAAGGCATGGTATGCAAAAAAAAAATGATGACTCGTGAAGGAGAGACTTTAGAAGTGACAAGGTCATGTTGTAAATGCATTGAAAAAACGGTGTTCTTCATCACAACTTAAATAATTCAATTGTGTACCTTTATAAGTATGAGCTAACAATTTGAGGCTGTTCGGCTTATTTCAGCTTCGCTTATCTCGGTTTGTTTCGGTTTATCTTCTCTCACACAATACTATTCAATCTATCAGTCGAGTACTATTTATTTTACCAGCCGAACAGCCTCTTTGATTGAAGACAAAAAAAACCAAGCTAGGATCTGCCATCATGCTAAGTTATTTACCTCTTTTTGAAGAACCGAATTAGTTACCTCCTAGGTATATTACTAAATTATTAATCCATTGAATTTTACTAGGTATTCTTATTATACTAACATGTCGATTTTGCTAATGCTAGAGATGAAATGGGATATAATACTATAAGAAAGGATAGGTGAGGCCTACATCTCGTGAGTCGTGACCCCTCGTAAAAGGCCAAAAGTATACTACTTTCATGGCAAACCACGTGAGAAATTATTCTAACAAATGAATACCTGACCGCATGATCTAAATAAAACTTGTGTTTTCTTTTTTTGGGAAAGAAGGTAAACAAGCTTCCAATCATGTGACTTTTAAGTTTTAACCATTGAAGTACATATTTTACCCCATTCAGAATATAATTGTGAACAACTATGTTTCCGGTACTGATATATCAAGAGAAATTTCAAGTAGAATGAGCACAATTTGCAAAAATCATTTAACGTTGGATAATCGATGATTTGGATTTTAGAATGAACACAATTAGAGCAACTCCGCTAGGGGCCTCCATATGGGCCTCTACTCCAAAATTTGGAGGCTTGATGAAAAAAAAACAACTCCAGCAGGACCTCTATATGGACCTGTATTTTCCATACTCCTCCAAATTCCCCCTCCCACCCTCCATTCTTGGAGGCCCTCCATTTCCCCCTCCAAACGTGGGACCCATCATTTTTTATTTTTTTTCCTATCTTCTCATCCCCATCCTCCCCCGCGGGCCGCGGCGCGCATCTGCCCCCGGCGGCGCTTCACCGTGCGACGCCGCCGGTCACCTCGCCCTCCCGCATCTCCCCGCGTCGAATCCCCCCACCCCCGGCGCATCTCCCCCGCCGGCGCCGATGGACCCTCCCGCGTCCTTCCCAAGCTTCTTCGCGGCACATGGAGATGGTGTCGAAGGCGTTGAGCGCCGGCGGGGTCAGGAACGCCAGCTCGCGCTCCGCCTGGCCTCCCAGGAGGTTGTCGAGCTGCAAGTCGACGCTGAGCGAGCGCTTGAACCAGGGGTGGCTGGCGAGCTCCGCCACGACGAGGCGCGTCGCCGGATTCGGGTCGAGCAGGCGCGACACGAGGCGGCGCGCCTGAAAGGACCTTGATGTCGCCTAGAGGGGGGGTGAATAGGCGTGACGACCAAATTAAACTCTTCTTCCCCGAACACTTGAGCTGACAGTGTTCCACCGGTCAGACCGGTGGTGATGACCGGTCAGACCGGTCAAGCACTGGACTTCACAGGAGGCACCGGTCAGACCAGTTCGCCTCACCGGTCAGACCGGTGTAGCACAGAGCACCTGCAAAAACAACTTCAAGCACCTCTTGACTTCTAGCACGAACCAAACTTGGTGAGTGGCCTTTGTAGATGATCACAAGCAAGGTAATGAGCCCTGCACACACAAGTAGCACACCCAAGTAGATCGAAGCGGAAGCAAATTAAATATGCTAGAAAAACAACTTAGAGAGTCAAACCACACGAAGAAGCAAAGGATTTGTTTCCCGAAGTTCACCACCCACTAAGGAATGGCTACGTCGCCGTTGAGGAGCTTGTAAGGGACAATTCCCACAACAAGCCGGGTCTCTTTTAACCACTTTCCTCCTTTCCACTAAGGGGATCTTTTCCACGAAGAGGCAAGATCGCAGCCCTTACAAACTTCCCGCTGCTCACCACAATGTTGGGAGCTAGCCGGCGACGCCTAGCCGTCTAGGAGGCAAACCTTCAAGAGTAACAAATGCTTCAAAGCTTGTAGACGCGAAACCAAAGTGCTCAAGCTATGGAAATGCTCTTGTTAGCTCACAAGGTCGCTCTTGAGCTCACACTCTCAACCCAACACCAAGGATATGGCTTGAATCCACAAATCTCACAAAGAGAGGGTTGGGGAGAACCATTAAGGCTTAGAGCTTGTTAGAAATGGCTTGGGACCTCAGCAATATCACTAGAAACAGCAGCCCTCACTTGAAGAAGGCTTGGGGTATTTATACCCCTCAAAGGAGAAAACTAGCCGTTAGTCTACGGGCGGCACCGGTCAGACCGGTGTTTGAAAAACTAGCCGTTGGGGCTAGCAGCACCGGTCCCGAGATACCCCCAAAACCCTTTCTATGATTCTAACACTTCACCAAAGAGATGAAGTGGCTCAGGTTAGGTTAGGAGGGTTTATTAGCACACTCTAAGGCTAGTTCTCACTTAGGTCAACTAATGAGCACTTTGACTTGGTCAACTCGCTAATGTTGCATCCCTCTTGATAGTACGGCATACCTACACTCAAGAATAAATAAAAACACTTTGTTGATCTCTTGAGCTTGAACATCTTCAATCTTGCCATACTTGATCAATATTCACTTGAGGGCTTTCAACATAGCCTTTGACTTGAGCACGTCCATACTTGAGCTAATGACTTAGGATCTTTCCATCTAGCATAGGAATGCATACTTGGATCCATAAGTCACTCCATATTGCCAATCTTAACATGATGATGACTTGCATTGCTTCCCTCAGTTAAGGTTTGGATATGATACTTGGAGACCCCACGGATGCTAGAACTTCACCTTAGCAAAACACGAAATGGCGGCTTAGCCAGGGCCCCAAAGATTGCTTAGTCCCTCACCCTAGACACCTCGGTTGATCTCTTCATCACTTACCCAATCCACTTTTGAGTTCCACTTTGCTTCATACACAATTAACCTTCATTTGAAAACCCGCTTCAAATGCTTGATCTTGATTGACAACGAATGTGCAAGCTTCCAAATTAGAACCATAATGTGTACACTCATCCTTATGTCCTCTTTCAATAAACACATGAACCCTTGCACTTGACTTAGAGAATTACCATCTTCTCTTTTATGATCCTTGTAATTTTAATCAAGCTACGTCTTCATATGGGAGACCATGAATTGACCTTCTCAAATTATCCCAATATTTATCTTCTTTTATTGCTTGATACTTGTCACTTATGCATTAGGATCATCCATATATTTGTCTTCTCCAATGTGAGCCATATAATATTCATCCGTAAATAAATACTTCAATAATTACTCATGAATATATAAATAAAACCTGCTCACAATCTTAGACAAATACATTAGTCTTTTAATCGCTTTGTCATTCAATTCACCAAAATCCACTTAGGGGCCTAGATGCACTTTCAGCGCCGGTAGGGACACCCACCGTGTGACGACGTACTCGCGGCGGTGCCCCGCGGCATCTCAAGCGGCGTGCGCCCTCCCCGACCGACGCCGCCGGCGAAGAAGCAACGTCCAGCCGCCGCACCGCATCCCCGGCCAACAGGGCCCCATCCTGCCACGCATCCTCGGCCGACGGCGCCTCCTCTCGGCGACGGCCTGCGCCGTCGACAAGAAGAACAGAGCCGGCGGCCCAACGCCGTGCTCTTTCCCGGCGGTCCGCCTCCTTGTGTCCCTCACGCTTCAAGCTTGACCGAGCCGCCGTTCCATAGCTCTGCTCTCGGCGCCGCCGCTGCCTGGGACGCCCGCAGCTCTGCGTCATCACCAGAACTCGGCTACGACGACGATTTCATTTCCACGCAAATGCTGGTACCATCTCTACCCAATGCAATGAAGAATTAGATGGTGAAGAATTAGATGTCTGAAGAATTTCAGAAGATAATCAGTCAGTCAGTGGCTATATGCTCAATTGCATCATCTTTCAGAGCTTTTTGTGATGACCTCTTTCAGTCAGATACAAGTTGATAGCTAGTACTTTGTGATATTGATCGGTCATCAGTCAAATGCAATTCAAATTGAATCTGTGATGCCCTTTTGGTTCCTAATTCGATTGTTCTAGTAGAGCACTAGTGAATGTGAATGGGAAGCACATCATACATACATGCTACACTAGTTGATTTGGTTCCCATTCACAATCTTGTGCAAACTTTTGTCTCTGGTTGTTTTGATCTATAAATTGGCAGATAAACTGGTAGTGGTTTGTTTCAGGCTTTCAGTTGGAGCTGGCCACTGTTCTTTTGGTTTTAGTACTAGTGAGTGAGTGGTTTTAGTCCCAGGCATCAGGATGGGAGCCATATATCAAATCTCTTCCATGCAAGGATCTATAAATTTCTGTAGCAGTATCTGCTGTTTGTCTTTATCCTTTTAGGGGAGTTGGTGGCGGTTTGTGATGGTAAGATCATAGGAAAATGAACTTGCCATGAGTTATAGCCAGAACAAATCTTCGATTTTTGAACTAACCTGAAACGGAAAGTTTGCTGTCATTCCTACTTGATACACACCAAACTAAATCTACCTTTGCTTTCTTTGGGTTATTTTTTAACTCGCAAACAGTCAAACAGTTCTACATTTGCGGCTTTGCTTCTATTTCTAGAATGTATGCATCAATGGCTCCAATTTGTGTCGATCGAATCTGGTCTGGGAAAAGATAATCCAGTTGGATGTCCAACTGGAACTTGCAGTGTCAGACTATCTTTATCAGAGCTTGTCCCATTCCAATCTGCTTTCAGAGCAAGTTATCTTAACAGCAATCACTGGTTTAAGCCATGATGCCTTGTGGTACCTTTGTTCTTATCGTGTTCTGTTTCTTTAACTGAAAACAAATGCAGTAGGACAAGAGAGTTACTTGGCCGGTGTCCTTTTACTTGTCAGCCGGGCAGAGAAAGTGAAAAACGACCATGATAGTTGATACACCAACCAACCGCTGAATGTAGATTTTTGACAAATATTCGGATTCCAAATGGTAGTTCAGTTTCAGGTTTTGTTTCAAAGTGATAACTAATTGCCTTCAGACCTCATGCATAAGCTTGTACTGATCATTCCTAGTTTACTACTTGAATGACCCATCTTTTGAATTTTTTTTGCAGGATCCGATGACATCTAGCTCGCAACCTTGGACGAGTCTACTGACACAGGATAGTTATGCGGATCTGCAGTTGCTTGCCTCATCGGATGTCACTCCAAGCAGTGGCGGGAAAGGACCAGCCAAGCGTGGAACCAACTACACTCATGAGGAAGACATCCAGCTGTGCATCTCTTGGATGAATGTGAGTAGTGATCCAGTTGTAGGAAATGAACAACCCTCAAAATCGTATTACCAGAGGATTGCCGACAATTTCCACAAGAATAAGGAATTCGAGTCAAACAGAAGTACCAAGTCACTGGAGATTCGGATTGCTGCAATAATAAAGGATTGTATGAAGTTCCAAAGTTGCTATGAAGAAATAGAGCGGCGACATCCAAGTGGTGTCCCATACCAAGAGCATGTTATGGAAGCCCAAGCTAGGTACTCAAGAGCCTCAAAGGGAAAGACCTGCCAATTTCTTCACTGCTGGCTAAAAGTCAGACACTCAGAGAAGTTTGCAACAGTCCGAATGAATGTTGGTGGCTCAAAGTCGGCCAAGTCAAGAGATATCAACCTCAACGTTCCGGCTGGAAGTGAACAAGCGAACGGCGAAGGACAAGAGGTTGGCCAAGGAGAAGAGCAACCCAAGGCAGTCCGCCCTCCTGGGAGAAAGAAATCAAAGGAGAAGAAGAGAGGTGAAGGAGACGACGAGTACATGGGTATGATGAAGAACTTTTTGGAGATCAAGACCCAAGAACACGCCATAAAGAAAGAAATGTGGGCCAATGAGAAAAATAAAGAGATCGAGGACAGCCGTAAGCTAGAACTAGAAGAGCGAAAGCTAGATATAGAACATCGACGCCTAATGTGGGAACAAGAAAAACAAATCATGTTTTGTGATGTGACCCAGATGGACGAGCACCAAAGGTCTTATGTTAGAGTCAGGAGAGCAGAGCTGGCAAAGGCAGCATTGGTCAATGCTAATGTAGGCGAGACCGCAAGTGGAGAGAGCTTTGTGTGATGAGTGCATCATGCATGGAGAGCTTTGTGTAGGAGAGAGCTGCCATATGGATGTTGCAACTTGTGTATCAATTTTCAGTTAATGTCCCGAGTAGGTTATTTATATATGTGCCGAGTTTATTTATATGTGTGACAACCTGACAGAATTGTGTAAGGAAATGAGTTTATTTTCTATGAATTGTGTGTGATAACCTACTGATCTGGATGTCCTGCCAGATTTATTTAAATGCTTTACATTTCAGAAATATATCTGTATCCTGAAATGCTGTATATGCAATCTGAAACTGTTTGAAACTGAGTTGTGTATGGAAATGAGAATATATCTGTGTATGGAAACTGAGTTTTTGGATGATCTTGTTATGGGTAGGTGCTGCCAAAATTTTGCAAAAAATTTGGATGACAGAATTTGCAGGATCTGTATATGTCTCCTGATGGATTAAAATGCACCAGATGTTGCAAAAACTTAAAATGCAAAGATGACTTGTGTTTTTGTTGGTTTCTAAATTCAGAGCTGCTGGTGCTGCACCTGACAATTGTTTTTGAATGGCATGCTTTTGAATGTCCATTGCATCAATCTACTCTTCTGTTTGCTTCTTAATTCAAACTGTCAGACCAATTATCTTTAAAAAATCAACTGTCCAATGCTGTTCAATTTTGTGCATGATTGATGTTCTTCATTTCAGTAGTGGTAATGCTATATACCAGTAAATACTGCCAGCAATTACACAGTTTATCTGACACAGACCAGGCTGGCAGAGTTTAACTTTGTTACATAGATGATATTAGAATGGTGCATACCTTTTTACAGCCTCTGGACCGGATGAGGGAAGAACTGAAGTCCTATGTTGCCCGGCATGGTCTAGCAACAGAATTGGAGGACCCAGTAAAGAACATTCTTCAGGTTTATGATATTGTGGAGGATTTTGAGAAGCTGAAGATCTCCTCAGAGCCCTCCCAGCAGCCTAAAAAATCTGATAAGGCTGCTCGCACTACCACCAATGTGTCACCCAATGGAAACCTGAAGCCAAGATCACTCAATTCTGAGGCAACTGAAAGTAAAGAAGCAGGAAAGAAAGAGAACATTCAGAAGGCGAAGCCTGATGCAAGGGTGAGAGGCTCCTACAACAGGAACCCAGCCAGAAACACCACTGCAAAGGAAGTACAGTACTCCCTGTAGCACATACCCCTCCCAATCCAATGTGATCTCCAGCTGCTGGCCCATGTCAAGAAAAGTACAGTACTCCCTTTGTGATGATCAGAAAAATCACAACTGATCAGAAAAATGAACTGAACACATGAACAACTGCATTGTTCCCAACAACTGAAGAATGAACCTGAAACATTTGCATTGTTTCTGAAATTAAAAAAACATGAATTTGCAGTGTTCAAACATTGGAGATTATTGATCAGGTCTCAGCAACAAATGAGTCACTATGCATAAATAATCCTATTGTTGGTACCATTTGAGACCTCCTTCGAGCAAAGCCCGCCGCGCCACCGTCATGGATGGATGCTCTGCTTCTTGGACCAGCGCTTCGAGCGCGGCGCGGACGAGGTCGGCGAGAAGAGGCAACGGCGCCCTCCTTCACCGCAGCGGCGAGCGCGGCTCCGCAGGCCGCGGCTCCATGAGCAGGGGCAGCGGAGCTCCGTGCAGCTGGGGCGGCGGCGTCTGCGACGGCGGCGGCGCAGGGGTGGTTCGTGCGCGGGGAGCGCTCAGCCACTATCTCTGTATGACAGACGGGACCCACATAAAAAATAGAGGTCCAAGTTGAGTTTGTTGCTGGAGTTGACATCAAATTTTGGGTCTTTATTTTTTACAATTAGACCTGTAAATAGTGTTTGGAGGCCTCAATTTGAAGCCTTGCTCTTACAAAAAGAATCGGGAAGCCACTCCATCCGCCGCGTCACGTGTACGCATGTACAGCTGTACATAAAGCGGGTGACGGAAGCAGAGGGCCCACGCGCTGACGCGCTCGCACAGGTTTTCCTTCTCGCCTACGCATTTCCCCCAATATTTTTGCCTCCGGGAAAAGGGGGGAGGAGAAGCACGAGGGGACAAACGGGAAAGGAAGCGCGAGGGGAGAATTGGAGTAGCCGCGAAGCGAGAGAGGGAGCGCCACCGCCACCTCCACCTAGCTTGCCTCGCCTGCTCGCTCGCTCGCTCATCAATGGCGGTTTAGGATCTTCGCCGCTCGCATCCTCCCGCTTCTACCACCGACCAAGCCCCCAGAAGATGAGTAGCGCAGGGAAGAAGCCGGGGCTGTACTCCGTGGAGCAGGCGGAGCAGAGCCGTCGGAGCGGCGCGGACCCGGACCCGGACCCGGACCTGGACGAGTCGGTGTACGCGAAGGTGGAGGTGAGCTCTTCCGCTCTCGGCCTCTGTAGAAGGTTCTGGAAGGTTCGGGTGGCGAGCTCGGTTTGTCGACGCTTTCGCGGCTGTTTCTCGGCTTTTGCTCCGCCTCTTCTTCGTTCTGGAGAAGCGGCTTGCGCGCGGGTTTTCGTAGAAGGTTCCGTTTGCTCGCTGCGCGGGTAGAGTCCTCGAAACCGGAAGCTTCTAGAACCCCTCTTCTCATGGGTGGTTGTACGACTACGGTTTGCTGCTGCGTACCGGGAATTTTGATTTGCTTCGTTTTGTTCGGGCCTTCGGGGCGGGGAAGTGTGTGTCCCTGGGTGGCGTTTGGCGTATCCACGTATGGTTCGGGGATTTCGAATTGTTGCACAGCCGCTGGTTGGGGAGGTCGTTTCATGTTTGGTGTGACATTGCTTTTAGAAGCTGCGATCCTTGCTATTCAACATCTTATTGTTAGCAAATCTGTACCATAACTTCATTTGGGCTGCCTGATTTGTGTGGGGGTGTTGTGGGTTTGTAAAGGGTCTTTCCAATTGTTTTACCCGTGGGGCATTTTAGTTCAAATTATAAGTTCAGCAAATTTGTTGAAGTATTCACAGAAACCCAACTTCTATGGAAATAATCGCCTGATGGTAGTACTCCTTGCATTCATTAATGCTCTGTTTGAGGGTTAAAGACATTGATCTTCCCTCCTGGGAGACCATGCGTGTATATGTGATTGATGCTGTTGAACTCCCAGCTTTACTAATTTGTATTTATTACTAATAATAGATTGCAAACAGGTTAGAATAAGGAATCCAAACCAATTTGCTGGTGGTGGCAAGAAGATTGCATTGATCCATTGCTTGCTTCGTATTAATTATCAGTTATCTGTACTATCAACCTATGGTATAATATATACTTCGTTTCAACCAAAAATTCCCGGTTCTGAGGTGTTAGTAACCGTCAATTGTGATATCTTCCTTTTCTATTTGGTAGGACCGTAAGGATAGTTACTTATATTCACTCAGGGGTCTTGAGAATATTTCTGTGCTGTATATGTTTTCAAAGGATTACTCTATCATTTCCTGCCAGTTGGGGGTTCTTGAGAAACTCCGCTGACTTACCAGACCTAACTTCCAACAGTGTTTTTTTGGGGGTGGGGCGGGGGTTATTTTTGCTGTGCCACTGTTACACAAGATCACTTTTAACATCTACTTACAATGTCTTTGCATTTTGTGATGTTTTGAAACAATGGTTGCAGCATGTCGAAGTGTACCGTTTAAGCAATGATGACCAGTGGTACGATCAGAGAACATGCCATGTAACCATTGACTATTTTGAGGTATATGGTCTATTCTTGTGTGCTCTTGTCAACTCATATCTCCTCTAACATGAAAACATCAACATCATTGGCTATTTTTTTTTGGCCGTATACGTTTCGTAGAGGCCGGATTTTAATCCATTATCTAAAAAAAAATTGGCTATTTTTTTAAAAAGAAAACTTGACCAGAGGGATAGACAGCCCTGTGATTTCATCTTAAGAAGGGTACCTTGTTGGCTTGATTACTCTACCATTGCACTATGAGAAGCTTTGGTATTGGTTAAATTTAGCCTCTAGCTCTCTTCTAACATTCTATTTATAGTTTCTACTATCATGTGATGATGTAAACATTGCTATTTGACTGCTATATTTGTATTCTACTATGGTTTCGGTGGCATGGTCATTATCCTATTTTCCTATTTACTTAAATATATTGGAGCCTTTTTTTCTAAAAAACCAGGAGGGCCTCGCCCATATTGTGGGTCCTTTTTGTCTTATGTAATTTATGGGCCATCATATTTGCTCAGTTGAAGCTTATACTCGTCGAAGCTTTTTACCCTGTATGTGGTTTGGTTTTGCTTTTTTTTTTTTTGGTATTAGCTATTACTCCCTCCAGTCACATATACTGGATGTTCTGGACAACAACATGGTAAATTTATGATATTATCAAGGTACTTTTCAAGAAAAATCTACACATATAGTCTTCATGTTTGAAATTACATTTTTTAAATACTGATAGTCAAAGATTCAGTAATTTGACTGGAACCTTGTCCAAAATGCCAAGTATGTGTGGCTGTACACAGTACAGAATTTAAAAAAATAACAAAAAAAGTATGAGATGAAGCAATTCACTGGGATAATCATTTACAATTGATAACTAGTCATAGCATATGGCAAGTTGGCAACAATACCTTGTTTTGTTTTTAGTGGTGTATTTGCAGTTTATGGATAATTGTGTAGAATTGATAACTAGTTGTAGCATATGGCAGCAATATCGCGTTTTGTTTTTAGTGGCACTATTTTTTATCATTTTAATTGGGGTTTATTTTTTTATCTTTGTCTGACTTAGGGATCAAGCAAAATTGCTCTGGTTGTTGTGGATGAAGAGAATGATGACACACTACTACTTCACAACATTTCTTCGGATGATATCTACAAGAAAGAAGGTAACTCGGTGTGCTGCCCTTTTAAGGGTGGTCATTTCTCTTGTTCTCATAGGCTAATACACATGTTTAACTCAATTCTTTGTTGGTAGAAACAATCATCTCACTGAAGGATCCTGAAACAGCACTAGATTATGTTCTGAGCTTTCAAGATGCTGAAGGATGCTCATCTATATGGTGATTCAGTGATGAATGAATGCTGCTATTGACTTGCCCTTTATATGATTGTACACATCTTTTACATTATGATAAATTTTGCAGGCGTCGCATGCTTTCCATACAGAAAAAACTACAACCTAGTGTCCTTGGCTGTGAGTCTGCCAAAATCTTTTCTATCTTGTCTCTGTAGCGCGCTCCTTTAAATTACTAGTGTCCTTGGCTGCAAGTCTGCTAAAATCTTTTCTATCTTGTCTCTGTGGCGCACTCCTTATAATTATTTTTCCATGCCTTACAGCTCAGGTCACTGTCACTCCATATCCAACATTTGAGACCCCAAAAGCTTCTACTAGTTCACATCGTTTGACAGGTAGGTAACTACTTATTCCTTCCTGTCCCAGCGTGCCGTGTGTACACATATGCTTCATCAATTTTGAATTCAAGTAACGCTTATAATTATCTGGTTATGTTAGAGTAGCATCATTTAAGGTTGATCTTACATACTTCCTTGCATTGATTGAATATTTGGATTTATTAATGATTTCTGTGAACTGATTCTTCCATAGTGATTTAATAACATATTTGTTTACTTCATTTTTTATTAAATTATTTAATGGTCTTGATTAAGTTGTTTGATCCTGCTGGTCACATTGGAACAATGCCCAAAGGTTCAAATTTGAAATTCTCAATTCTTATATGCACTCTTGAATTCTTGATCACCTGACAACTGATGTCTTAATGTTCTTAAATTCTTGTATATGCTCTGTTTAGCATTATGGTGGTCGTATGCACTCGTTCCCAGTTGTGGTTCAGTTGTTAGTTGGAAGTATCTATTCTGGATATGTAATAGCAAAATCTTGCTAGTATTACCATTCCCTTATGGAAAATGCTTACTCCGCAGCACATCACAGTACCACAACCACAAACTAGCCTACCACTCTCATACTTATTTCTTCAAGTCTGTATCTGTCTGGTGTATACTGGTTTGTAGCCATGCCATGATCAGTTATCACTTTACCTGCAGCTGACTTGATGGATCTTCCTCCTCTTGAGTTGTCCAGTCTTCCTTCGATTTTAAAGGTGCGACACACCAACTGACCATCAGTGTTCTTTTCCTGTTAATTCATGTAATCATAATTTGATTATTTAGTGTATGCTTGGATATGAGAAACTGGGATTGTTTAGTTCAAATTCATGTAATCATAATTTTAATTATTTAGTGTTTTCATGATGCTGAATCTCAATATATCGTCTTGGTTGATACAGGAGTAAGTTTAAACTTTAAAGCATATAGAACATCATGCATCACGCAAAGCAGAAATTTGGGTTTCCAAAATAGTGGGGCAATTTTCGGGAATGGGGGTCTAATATAACTAAGTTTTATCTTGGTTCATATGCCTGGACAGTTATTTTCTATTTCTGGATGAATTATTGATTGTTAAAATGTTGTGGACCAAATGCCCAGACTGTATTGGAGTGGGGAATGAAGAATCAGATGCTTGTCGCAGAGTTAATATCCCAAGATGTAAGTCATGAATTCATTTCTTGGTGGCATGGTGCTTTATTTAGCATATATAGTCCCTTTGGATAGCTGTATATAACATCTTTAATAGTGCATGGTGAAAGCATAGCACATAATATATTTTTTATTTTTATACCTATGTTGTAGGATGACTTTTTCCCCAAGCTAGTGGATCTTTTCAGAATGTGTGAGGGTTCAAGAAACATGGATGGTCTTCACATGATCTTCAGACTAGTCAAGGGAATCAGTATGTAAATACCTATTAAGCATGATCATAGGTTCTTTCAGATTGCTAATTACATTATTTCTTGTTTTGCAGTATTGTTGAACAACTTTGAGATGTTTCACAATATTTTCTCTGATGATTTTATCCTTGACATAATAGGAGCCCTTGAGTGTAATTCACTTCCATTTGCGCTCGACCTCAGTAACTTAAGAAATCATACCATCTCGTGTTAACTGAAATTTTACAGGATTACATACCTATAGAGTTGCATGCATTGTTCTTTATTAATGTTTTCTAATGCAAGCAGATGATCCAGATGTTTGTCATGTGCACAATCATCGTGCTTCTGTGCAGAAGCAAGTAATTTTCAAGGAGGTATGGAGTTCTTATGCATATTAGCTTGATTGAGATATAATTCTTATTTATGTGAACTTTGTTTTTTTTATATAGGCCATACCCATTAAAAATCCTTATGTGGCCTCAAAGATTCATCAAACATACAGAATAAGCTATATAAAGGTCAGCAATACCCTACACATTTTTGCCCCTCACTACTTGGAGTTTTTTTTTTTGGGTGCTGAACCATCTCAAACTGGAGTGCTTCCTTCTAACAGGATGTTATATTACCAAAAGTACTGGATGATGCTACTGCCGCGAGCCTTGACTCAATTATTCATGGGAACAATGCTTTTGTTAGTGTATTAAAACTTCAAGTTTTCACATGATTTAAATCAGAATTTTCTTTGTCATCTGAATAATATAATCCTTCTCTAGGTTGTTTGTTTACTGAAGGACGATGCTTCTTTTGTCCAAGATCTATTTGCAAAGATGAAATCTTCAAATATCTCTGCTGAATCAAAAAGCAAACTGGTGAGATTAATATTAGTTTCTATGGCATTTTCATTTTCCATATTTAGACATTCCCTACTCCTTTACCAGAATATTGAGCCACATTTGCTAGACATGATAAGTATAGATTTAGCATATTATAATATGTAATTTTCAGTAGAGATACCCATTTTCTATTATACTGCTGCAAAAGAAGTTCGGCATTGCAAATTGTTGTCATGCATGATCGACTGCTTGTTTACTGTTCTGTTATTACATGATAGGCAATGACAGTTTGACTTTTTGTCTTGTTTGTTTTTTGACATCGAGGATGAATTTTTAGTTTAATTTTTGCAAGTCTGCTTAACTTTATGTGTACTACATACATAAATGTATTTATGAATTTTTGAAACATTACAACATGCTGAATTGACTAAGGGATGCTGGAACAATATGCACCAAATCACTAGGGATCTCTTTTACTGTTCCAAAGAAGAAGAAACATTCATGGAGTAGCCTAAAAAAGCAGCAATATGCACACTATAAAAGTACTTGATATCTACATTCATGTGTACGCATAGTGTTTGTGATATATTTTTGGGGGCTATGCATGCATGTGCAAATGTTTCTTAGTGGTCATACTGTCTACACTGATAAATCTTGTTATTTACAGGTCCTGTTTTTGGATGAGTTTTGCACTCTCAGTAGAAGTTTGCATCATGTTCAACAATTGCAGCTGTTGAGGTTAGTATCTACTCTTCTGCTGAATGCAAGTTATGATTGTGATGGCTGATGTTGACATGATCAAATACAAAAGAAAAATCGGATCGTCGAAATGGCAGGATCAGTATTTCATGTATCTTGTTCATGAGTGCAGGAGGCTATATGTAGCAGCCCTCTTGCATTTTCCATAAGAAGACATATTTTATTCTGAAAGAAGTAGATGATTACTTTGGAGATTGCCACAAAACCATGTGTAGCTAACCCACTTTTCTTACGGGTAGAATTCAAGTTTATTCGTAAGATACATATACATAAGTTCGTAAATAGATATATGACATCTGCAAATCAAAGAATTACCTTTTGATGTTGCAGGGTGCTACTGTCCACTTTTGTGCTATTCATATGGTACAAATTCACCCAAAACTGTGTTCTTTGAATTGTGCAAATTTTTGTTAGCCATTCCATTTATATAAAAAGATTAGTAGTATAGTTCATATTATATTCATGATGGGAACTCATCTGCCCCTAGTTGGTGTTGTTTCTCATGTGTATGTCGTTTGAGCCTTATTGGCATGCCGACACTTAAAATGCAGGGAACATTTTCAATGACATGGCATTTTTTTAAATTTGGATGGCCAATCTATTTTCTAGCGGTCTAACCATATTTTTTCTCCTTTATTTAGGGATCTTGTAAGCGAAGGTGTGTTTGACATCATTTCTGATGTTTTACAGAGTCAGAATAAAGTGCTCGTCTCAGCTGGGTAACCTATGGAGCAATCAATGTCTTTTGTTCTTCTTTGTTTAGTCCTATTTCATTTTGTCACTCCAACGGCTCTATCTGTTTGGGAAAATGCAGGACAAACATACTTAAGCATTTTCTTGATCAGAATACTAAATTTCTTAGAACATTTTTTGACCATCATGAAGAAAACTATCGAGAAGGCAATTCTCTTCTTGGAGTTCTTGTAAGTTGCACCCTTTCTTTTTTTGAAGTCTTCAACTCTTCACACAACATTTATATGTGCTTTTGGTCCAAGTAGCAAATTGCTTTTGTAGAATCATCTGTTTCTATGGAATTTGTTCTTGTTTTTCTCGTAGTGTTGTACTATAGATATATTTGGTCCTTTGGTCAATTTTGTTACTATCTGAGTTTTTGGTTGGGCCCTGTTGTGTGTGAATTGCTTGCCCCTTCTCCTTTTTGTCCTTCAAATTTATGTGAATTCTTTGTCTATTGCTGCTTGTTTTAGATTTTTTTTTTTGGGAAAACGGAATACCAGCCTCTGCCACCAGCCGACCACTCAGCTGATTGCTGCTTGAGTGTTTGTTCTTGATATTGCAATAACTGCATGAAGTAAATTTGTTTCAATTTACAATGGACTCCACAATGTTTTTCTTCAGTTGTTACTTATGAATAGAAGCTTTCTTTCTACCTTATGTTTCTTTTGTTATGTGTCTTGGTGATTGAACTATCAACTTAAGTAATCCATGGTTGAGGGTTTTTTTCTCAACTGCGTGTGTGGTTCTCAAATAATGTTTAGAACATTGACATTTGTCATTCTCCTATTCTTAATATATTGATACGCAGGCACACAGCTCTCCTGCGTGGTCGAGAAAAACATTTGTCATTCTCCCTAGAACACATAGATATTTGTCATCACTGCCTCACTAGCATAGATACTTATGGTTTCTCATATTCAGGTTCAAGGCATGGTAGTTGGCTCTGGTGAGGAAATGCGCTGTCAGACTTGTCTAACGACTCTGTTGGGTTCTTCTGCTCCAAAGTCAGCTACGAAAAGTGTAAGATGCATTATCATACACTATGAACTCTTGCTGTTCCTTTGATGTAAAACTGATGACTGGATGGTAAAATCTTCTTAGAGTAGGACTCAAGCATCCATAGATAATTAAACTCTTTAGAATAGCAAAGTAGTGCTTTTGCCATATCTCTGCTTATGCAGTTTCTGATGTCTAGTTTTTCTGTCCTCTTTTTGATTTATTTTTAGATGCATATAAGAAGCATAGTTTTCTGATCACTTCAAATATTGAAGCTTGGATTGCTGTTGTTCAATGAGATTGCATTGGTGTGAAGATCTTCTTTTTCTTCTGTTGCAGGAAGTTATTGTTCAGGTTTTTTTTGACAAGCATTTTCATATATTGATTGATGTAATAGCATCTTCCTGCCCACCAAAGGGCAGTGCCGGATCAACATCTGGTTCAGTTGGTGTTGACACAATGGTTGAACAGCACTCTGCTAAGACTGAAATATTATTGAATATTTGCGAGCTTTTATGCTTCTGTGTACGTCATCACTATCACAGGATGAAGTAATCCTCTATCCAATTGCTTCTCTTTTCTCTGTTTTCTTAGTATAAAATGTTCCATGGTGTTTTTTCGTGTCTCCATCTTTTTTCTTTGCTAAAAGGCAGCTCTGAATCTTGTAGATTCAACTTATTTGCAAGCAATGCAATGGAGAAAATTCTTACTTTAACCTGTCGGAGAGAGGCGGCTTTGGTTGTGGCAGCTGTCCGATTTATGCGGACTGTTATTAGCAGAAAGGTAAGAAATTTACTATATTTCATGAAGGAGGTAGCATTGCAACATTCAAGGTTTATTTTCATATCAGAGGTATAATAAAATTGAAAACTTTTGTTCTTCGGTTGCACTTTTTTAAGCTGATTGGTCCTTGAGTCCTTGGCTACAATTTTTTGGGACATACTGAAATGCTGTTTCAGGCTTGTAGATGCAGTCATGCAAATTTCCACAAGATCATTAGATTAGATATGGATGGATCATATCTGGACTTAGGTTTACATTACTCATAGCTTTTTTGGACAAAAATTATTGACAAAGGTTGCCACCTTCTCAAAGCCATTTAAATCTGATCCATCTTTCATCCAACAATCCCTATGTTGCTAAATTGCAAACTACATAGGTTTGCACATGGCATTCAGATAAGTGGATCAATCATCTTTTCCCTCTCTTGCAAACTGATAAAGCTCTGCCACTGTCTCTCACAGTACCCAATATTTTTTGAACCGTAACAAGTACCCCAATGTGAGAATTCAGCTCCCTACCTTGAGCTGGTCAGGAGCAAACCATGCACACTGTTTTCTGACAAAATAAAGTGATGCATCCGTACAACAAATTACTCCCTCTGTTATATATGACGTTTAGGACAAGAAAATTAGTTCATTTTTTAACTAATTACCTTGTCCTAAACATTATTATATATTTAAGGATGGAGGAGGTAGTATTATTACTGTACAGTCGTACCTACCAGTTGGCCAGTAAGAATATTCTAATTGGAATGTAACTAAAACTTACCATCTCGCCCCATATTTGATAGACTTGGATGTGTTCTGTAGGATGAGTTTCTTAATAGCCGTGTTATCAAGTTGAACTTGTTGAAGCCTATTATTGAAGCATTTGTTGAAAATGGCGATAGATACAACATGCTACACTCAGCGGTCCTTGACCTGTTGGATTACATAACAAAGGTATACTGGAGCTATTTGCTTAATCTGGAAATTATGATTCAGCATGCTATATCGTTTGATGCATTTTTGTGTACAGGAAAATCTTGAGTTCCTTGTTGAATATATTGCTGAGTTGTTTTGGGACCAACTTGTGAAGTTTGAACGACTGGAGAGCATTCAGGCCTTCAAACTTAAGTACCAACAGGTTGAGAAATGACATTGGTGCTTCTTTTACTTAGCTAAATGATACCCTTTTGTATTATTAATCCGTGTCTTAGTGTTCTGTGTTCTGTAGAGTTGGGCAATGATGGTTGGTTTGTATTATTGTTAGATCATGGAGAGTGCTAAAACAAAGCAAAGTGCTAGTGTGGTTGACATGAGAAAGAAAGCAGATGAAAGAGGTGCCGATAAGGAAGAAGAAAATTATTTTAAGGACAGGTTTGTTCATTTTCATTTTCCTCATCTGCTGCCTATTTTATGTTGGTGGGCCCAGTGGAATTTGGGATTCCATTCTTTACTTTAATGAAATTCCTTTGTTTTTCCATTAGCGACGGAGAAGATTCTGCTACAGCGGCAACGGATGCACAGAAACAATCTATGCCAGCAAGGTATCTCAATCTTCTGCAAATGCAGATGGATGTTCAGCTCACTCTTGCATCTAAGATTTTTTTGGTAGCTTTTGCTGGTTTACATTGATAATAAATTGTCAAGAATTGCTTTCCATGAACTCATTTTTAGTTTCGGAACTGTGAAGAACACTTTGCATCTGGTAATCTCACTGATCTTGTTATTTCTTCAGGCCTAAATCTGGTGGCCATGCAGATTGTGACGAAGACAATGATGATAAAAATTACGAACCACCTCCCAGAAAGCCTATCAAGGCTGATGAGGATGATGAGGCCTTAGTTAAACCCGCGGTGAGGAGCAGTACAGATGATGGCAGCCATACATCTGGGGAGGCTCACAAGAAGCCAAAGCTGCGAGTTAGATTTACCTTTGGGAAGAATGTTGCTTCAGCTAGTGTGACAGCTAGACACTCCAGTTTGGAGGATGAGAAGGAGATCCCCCGCTCGCCTCCTACAAGCACAGAAAGTTCTGAAGACAGTGATGGTTTAGGAGATGGAAGCACAGGCTCTCAGCATCAACTACAAAAGGGAGAGGACGGCAATGACGCAGCATAGGATTCGTCCCCCAAGATGGTTCTAGATACCGCAAAATCAACTGACTCATATGAGACTGAGTGAGACGGGGCTGTTCTTTTTCTCACAATAGAGTAGACTTCAACCTGCCGTTCCTTGTGATGAACGGAGAGTACACATTCTGCTCCAGAGAATACGGATTCGAAGTTGAGAATGAGCTTTTTTGGTGCAGCACCATATAGATAGAAAGGTCTTACTAGTTTTGTTGCATTTGCGTAGTAAGACCAGTGCAGAGGATCAGGGGGGCATAAATGCGCGCCCTCTGCTCTTGTAGAACTACTAAGATAGGTCAGTTTGGCTTTCAGTTGCCTTGTAGTACAAGGCTTGTGTCATAGATCTGTGTACTTTGTTAATGCTAATTACAAGTATGCTGATTACAATTTTAGCTTCTTATGGAACTGTTAGCGCACCTTCCGTCAATTAAATTTATGTGCGCGCGTACTGAGTGCTACGCTGCTGTCCTGCACTCCTTTTTTTTTGAAGGATTAGCAGGAGCGCTGCCATTCATTTAAGAAGAAGAGAGTAGCAAAGGTTTACAAGAGTTGTGATTACAAAATAACTTAAGAACTCCACGGGACACAGGCCTAACATGATTAAACTAAAACAAACTCATCTCCACCACAAGCAGCTCTTCTCAGGTTCAACTCCTTGAGCAGAAGAAAAACAACAGCTGGCGACGCAAACCTTCCATCAAAGATCCTTCGATTGTGCTCCTTCCATATGTTCCAGACGGTATACATGAGAACTCCTGCCACAGCACGCCTAGAACGCCGAGGCAAGTTCAACAAAGCAGAATTCCACCACACCTCCACTGACATTCCCAATGCCGGAATTTGAACAGCGCCATTGAGCCACCTGGAGACCAAATCCCAGACCTCTCTAGCGAAGACACACTGCAGACACAAGTGGGTGGCCGATTCAAATTCCTGATCACAAAGAACACAGGTGGGATTGCAAGGCCAGTTTCTAGCCAGTAGCCTGTCCGCTGTCAAGATCTTACACTGAACCAAAAGCCAAGTAAACAGCCGGTGCTTCCCTTCAGCTTGAGCTTTCCAAATTGCATTAGAATTGAAGGTGCATTAGAATTGCTGTCCTGCACTCCTACCAAGCTGATGTTCCAGTATATGATCTGTGGTGTGAATGTGTGTGATACCGAACCAGTTCCGGGATATTGTCATTCTATCTTAATTTTGTGAGCATGCTAAAGTCCTCCTATTTAGAAAAATGCTGATTTGTTTTTAATCCTCTCCAAATAATCTTGTAGGAATCGAACTGCTCCATGCTGAAATTTTGCTGCAAACAACTGGTGTCAGATAGGCTTCCGTCACTTCACAGCATCGTTGTGTAACGCTCCAGCAGATCGACCTGCATACTGCTGACACTCTCATTTCACAGATACCTGCCAATTGATAAACATACTCACAGCAACAGAGGAAGACAGAACACGAACAAGTCTACAAGTCTGGCAGTCTGAAATTACTGGAACTTGGCACCAACGCCATTCACTTGTCACACGCGCAAGGTAACAAACTAAACACGACGAGTCTTTTATTATTACCGATCAACACCGCAAGCAGGTCAAGCCAGCGGCGCAATCGCCGCCCAAGAAGCTAGAGCTATGGCGGCGGCGGCGGCATGCATGGCCGAGACAGATCAGAGGCGGTCGAAGACGATGCCGCCGTGCGCCGCGAAGAAGGGCGCGAAGACGAGGGACTCCACGGCCATGAGCTTGATGAGGATGTTGAGCGACGGGCCGGAGGTGTCCTTGAGCGGGTCCCCGATGGTGTCCCCGATCACCGCCGCCTTGTGCGCCTCCGACCCCTTGGGCCCCAGCGACCTCGCCTCCTCCGACACGCCGGCCTCGATGTACTTCTTGGCGTTGTCCCACGCGCCGCCGCTGTTGGAGGCGGAGATGGCCACCTGCACGCCGGAGACGAGCGCGCCGGCGAGGAGCCCCGCCAGCGTCTCCACGCCGAACAGCGTCCCGACGACGAGCGGGCTGAGCATGACGAGCGCGCCGGGGGCTATCATCTTGCGGAGCGAGGCGTCGGTGGAGATCCTGACGCAGGTGGCGTAGTCCGGCGACGCTGTGCCCTCGGCGAGCCCCGGGATGGTGTCGAACTGGCGGCGCACCTCCTCCACCATCCGCAGCGCGGCGCTCCCCACGCTCCGCATCGTCATGGCCGAGAACCAGTAGGGGAGCATGGCGCCGGCGAGGAGCCCCACGAACACGCGCGGGCTCAGCACGTCCACCGCGTCGATCCCGGCGCGGCTCACGAACGCGCCGAACAGCGCCAGCGACACCAGCGCCGCGGACCCGATGGCGAACCCCTTGCCGATCGCCGCCGTCGTGTTCCCCGCGGCGTCCAGCGCGTCGGTGCGCTCGCGGACGCGGCCCGGCATGCCGGCCATCTCCGCGATGCCGCCGGCGTTGTCGCTGATGGGCCCGTAGGCGTCGATGGCGAGGCCCGTCGCGATGGTGCTCAGCATCCCCAGCGCCGCCAGCGCGATGCCGTACATCGCCGCCAGGCGGAACGCGGCGTAGATGGCCGCCGCGATCGCCAGGATGGGGACGATCACCGACTTGTACCCGACCGCCAGCCCGAAGATGACGTTCGTCGCCGCGCCCGTCCGGCACGACCGCGCCACTGCCTGCACCGGCGCGTAGGCGTTGCTCGTGAAATACTCCGTCACGTAGCCGATGACGAGGCCTGCCCACAGGCCCGCCGACACGCAGATGAACAGGTGCCTGCATGCATCATTTTGCATATTCCAATCAAACTTAAAGTTCACTTATGAAATCTTTTCAAAGTCGTCTTTATTTGTGACCAGAAATAGATTACCAGTTCTTGACGTGCTTGTCGTTGCCGAAGTCGAAGAGGGTGAAGGTGGGCGGCAGGGCGAGGAAGGTGACGACGGCGATGCCGCCGGTCATGAGGACGGTGGAGATGAGGATCTGCCGCTTGAGCGCCGGGCCGACCTCGTCGGTGGCCCTGACCTTGGTGATGTCGGTGGCGACGACCGTGGTGACCGCGCACACCAGGAGCCCCACGGCGCTGACGAGGAGCGGGTACATCATCTCCGTGAAGTTGTGCTCGTTGCCGAAGGACGAGATGGACGCCACGAACAGCGCCGCGCACGACGACTCCGCGTAGGAACCGAACAGGTCCGACCCCATCCCGGCGATGTCGCCGACGTTGTCACCCACGTTGTCGGCGATCACCTTCAGTTCATCACACATACCACACGAGCCGTGTGCATAACACATAAACATCATGGATTAGTCACTTGTCATTTCGCTGGAATCACCTTGATTAAACTCCTGATTATAACTATTAGGATACCATAGTGGAGTGGAGACTAAATAAATCCATTCCAACAGTACACAAAAGCCACTTCGACATGCAAATGTGTACAATACATAGCATGCCCAAACATACATTAGTTACTTATCATGTCACCGGAATTTATCTTAACTCTACAGTCTAAACTCTCGATTTGGATCTTACGCGTAGAGTGGGGTCCATAACCATCCGGGCGATGCCGCCCACATTGTGGGTGACCATGTTCACATGTACTATGTGCACAAGTATGTACAAACATGAACCTTTCCGTTACAAGTGATGCCGCATATTTTGTCAGAATGCCTGCAAATTTTACGGATACGTTTGTATTTGGATTTTAAGTAACTATTCAATGATGCGCACTTAGGTGTGTATGCACTGTACCTAATCTCTATCTACAATGAGAGGAAACACGATCAATGGAACTGCTTGAATGAGGAATCAAGATCAATGGAACTGCTTTGAGATACGTGTAGGACAAATCAATTTGGACCTCGCACGAAGAGAGCGTGACAGTGACGTGCGTACCGCGGGGTTGCGAGGGTCGTCCTCGGGGATGTTGCGCTCGACCTTGCCAACGAGGTCGGCGCCGACGTCAGCGGCCTTGGTGTAGATGCCGCCGCCGACGCGGCCGAACAGCGCGACGGAGGAGCCGCCGAGCCCGTAGCCGGTGATGGACTCGTAGAGCCCACCCCAGTCGTCGCCGTAGTAGAGCCCGAAGAGGTTGATGGCGGCGTAGAGCACGAGAAGCGCGCTGGAGGCGAGGAGGAACCCCATGGCGGCGCCGGAGCGGAACGCGACGGCGAAGGCGCGCCCGATGCCGCGGCGGGCCTCGAGCGTCGTGCGCGCGTTGGCGAACGTCGCGACGCGCATGCCGAGGTAGCCCGACAGCACGGAGGTGAGCGCGCCCAGCAGGAACGCCACCGCGCTGAACGCCGCGTTCGCCAGCGCCGGCCGGCACCGCCGCGACGGGTCGTACGCGCAGGGCTCTGGCCGCGAGCTGAACCGCCGCGCCGATCCCAGGAACACGAAGATCACCGCCGCGAACGCCACCGTGAACACGGCGAGGTACTTGTACTCCGTCAGCAGGAACGACGTGGCGCCGATGGAGATGGCCTGCTGGATCTCGGCGCACCGGGCCTCCGCGGCCACGCCGTCCACGCCGTCCTCCTCCTCCTCCCCCCCCACTTCCTCCAGCACACCGCTTCTTCCTTCTCCCCGGCGGTCCTTGCCCTGGGCGACGGCGCTGCCGTGCGCAGCCACGGGCACCCTAGCAACCACATGCCACTGCAGCACCGCGAACGCGATGCCGATCAACGCCGCCACAGTGATGAACACCTCGACAGCCGTGGTGCCGAGGACAGCCATGGCTGTACGCCTCGAGCTCTCACTATCTTTCCTCTCCTTCTGAGTTCTTCCGATGGAAGGGGAGTTCTTGGGAAGATGTTGTGTAGAGCAGCGATGGCCAAGCCGGGGGTTTAATAGAACGGAAGCGGTGGAGTGGCAGTTTACGAATGCACGCTTTGGTTAAAAGTTTATTACAAATCAGTTCTCTAATAAGACATTTGGAGGTGTGTTTCATAATATCCCTCATATCCAAAGGTTTAAATGATACAAGAAGTCACGTTTTGTGCGGCCACGACGCCACCGAATTGCCAGAGCCAGCCACCTTTCAACGCGACCGTTTGTTGGTTGGAGACGCAGTAACAGCTGGTTTTGCCCGGCCGGCCACCGTAATAAGGTAAAAGCTTTGAGGGCGTCTTCACAATTTTGTTGCTTACAGTATGCAACTTATTTTGTCACCACCTCTTGCTTTTTGAAAAAAAAAGGTGGGCTAAAGCGTCCGCGACACATCACGGTCTAGTCTTCTCTAATGCATGCTCAAACGTACATATATATATATACGATGCATGCAGAATGTGAGATGTCTCGTTAAACCTTTGGAGTTTGGACAGCAGGGATGATGCCATCAGGAAACCTGTGATTTGCAACATTTTTACGGGTCTTTTCTTGAAGTTCGTTGTCCCAAAGATATAACTACTTATTCAGGAAAAAAGTGAAAAAGGCATGAACGGGTAAATAACATTGTCTAGATTTCTGCGTCAATTTGAATTTCTGTATCTACCACAAAAATGTACATGGTGCACCGTGAACAAGCTAGAATTGTTTTATATATAATATTCGGATGGTGTGGGCTGCAGCCCAGAGGAAACGGGCGCAGGCATCCGGGAGAAAAGCATCGGATGCGACAAAAGTCTGGCCAACTTTCCTTTGAGCGCTTCCTTTTTATTAATTAGACAACTCATTGTAGTCATCCTTACGTATGCGTTTCACATTTTTTCACGTTAGAGAAGTTTCGTGTACTACTTTACTTCTTGCCACTCTGTTCCAAGTACTAGCGAGTTTCCCATGAGTTTAGTCTAGTTAACAAATTAATATAGTTTTCTTACATTTTTATCATTGATTTGTGCAATATCTTATTCACTCGATGGCTCATGGTTAACACATTATTTATCTAAAAAAATGTCACCATTGTCAGTTGTGGTCACAGAAAGTTAGAGAGGCAATATGTACCTTGGAGGGTTGTGGAATACCTCTGATTCTATGGATGACACTTATATATGCTCATAATTCACTACCAAGTTATTTTAAATTAGTTCATACTTTTAAGTCTCTTTATATAGCCCTGCCATTGAAGGCCACCAAGATGTAATCTAACATCTAATCTCCTAAAGCGGAGAGCCAGAGAGTAAGGGAGTAACCAAAGCAAACAAAGTTTGTTTCACTTGAGTACAGAAGCACATGAAGTTGTTGTAGGGAGGCATCACCTTATGCAACCCAAGTGTTTCTCAATTACCAACATGATTTAAAAGGCAAACCACATCACATGGGGATAAACAACCTTGCTAAGTCACCAAGTGTGGAAGAAAGGATACTACACTAACACGGGACTTGTAGTAATTCATTTTGTAATATAACAAAGGTTTGGGTTTCTCATAAATATTGCCTTATTAAGCCTTTTGGGCCGCAAGGCTGATGCCATAAGAAATCCAAAGCTTTTAGTAAACCCTCTCGACTCATGTGATTTGCAACCTTTTTCGCCACTCTCATTTGGCTGTCATGGAGATACATCATACTTATGCACCTAAAAGTAAAATGCTAAATAACATTGTTTAGTCTTTCACATCAATTTGAATTTCTGTAACTACTGAAGCCAAATGTGCGTGGCACGTGAACGAAAGTTGTCTCATGCACAACATTTGGGCGGCGTGGGATGCGTCCGTGAGGAAACGGGTGCAGGCATCCGGAGAAAAGCACCAGATGCGACAGAACTCTCACCTAATTTCCTTTTAGCCCTCCTTTTTTTTTATTAAACTCTCATTGCAACAACCCTTATTACATATTTGTTTCACATTTTTTTGGATTCAGAGAAGTTTCGTGGACTACTTTCCTTCTTGACACTTTGTCCCGAGCACTAGAGAGTTTTTCGTGACTTATGATCTAGTTAAGAATCAATATAATTGTAATTGCAATTTTTATCACTTTTTGAGCATGCAATGTTCTTAGTTACCTAATGGCACATGGTTGGCGTTCTCACACGATTTTTTCACCTTCAATTCTGAGTTGGTCAAAGAGAGTTAGAGGAATAATCGGTACCTTGCAATTGCAGGACTACATAATACCTATGATTCTAGAGTTGGTATTTTGCTCTTAAGACTTTTCTACGAGTTCTCTAAGATTTCCTTTTCACTAATAATTTGTTTAAAGTTGGTAGTTTTAGCTTTTTTTTTATATATCCCTTGTATTGACGGCCACCAAGATTTAATCTAACTCTCAGTCTCATAAAGTACAGAGTGAGTAACCGAAGCAAACAAAGTTTGTTTCACATGAGTACAGAAGCGCCAGAAGTTGTTGTAGGGAGGCATTGGCTTATGCAAGCCAAGTGTTTCTTAGTTATCAACATAATTTAAAAGGCACACCACACCACACCACATATGGATAAACACAACCTTGCAAAGCCACCAAGTGTGGAAAAAGGATACTATCATGGGTCAACATTCACTTAATTACACTAAAATGGGACTTGTAATGTTTAGTTTTGTATCAAAATAAAGGTTTGGGTATCCTTGAACATAAATATTGTTCTCTCGGATGTATGCTTAATTTAGCTGCTATTGTTTTGGGAGAGAGATCAACCAGTTTCTTGGTTGGGTGGTAGGGACTTTAGGCAGGACGTGATTATAGTGTTTCGATTTAAGGGATTATTGCCATTATCTTTATATATAGAAACTAGAGGCTCATTTAGATATCTTAAGTTATCTCACAATGAAAAAAGACGACAGTCCAACAATTTTAAACACATAAGAAGAACAATTATAAGCTAGCTTCTGAATTCATGAGAAAAAGAAAATCATTTAAACACTATCCAAATTGAACTATTGATTAATTGTGTGAAACTTATATATGTATCAACAATTCTAGTGATAAAAAATCCTTCATGCCAACTACAACTTCAGCCTTGTAGCTATTGTTTGTACATTCATTTAAATATGTTGATATGAGTTTCTTAATACGGGGTTGCACATGAAGCACACACCTGTTTTAAGTTTCAACCCATCTAGAGTGCTAATATTTTTAATGTCCAATTTTCAGAGTGTTTTAAGCTTTGTCGTAAGGACCATTCCATGATTTAGGCTCTGTCGCTCTGACCATCTTCCTAAATTTTGGCAAGGGTCCAATGAGGTAACAATTGGAGTTGCATGGGCTTCTAAGTGGGGATTCATGCTTAGAGGAAGGCTGTCCCTACCAAGGTAGAATGACCTGGTGGTGATGGTGGCCATGGGGTCGGGAATCAGGATGGGAAAATTGGGGGCACTGTAGGCTATAAAGGGTAGAGAAGGGATGTTAGGATGGAAGAGGTGATATCCTGGTAAATTTATCAAAGTGACAAGTTACGGCGATAGATCAACAACAAGGTGGAGAGGGCATCACTTACGCGGTGAGAGGGCAAGGCCCTCAAAACACCCTACCTTTCTATAGACATAAACATGCACAAGTAATTTTAGATTATTTTTCATAGCAACTCCAAATACGGTACCATGGAGATAGAAACTTAGGACCCTTAAGCCTTGTTTAGTTCTTCCCAAAAAGTTTTCATAAGTCACATTGGATGTTTGAAACTACTAAGAAGTATTAAATATATACTGATTATAAAACTATTACACATATAGGGTGTAATTCACGAGACAGATCTATTAAGCCTAATTAATTCATGATTAGACAATATCATGCTACAATAAACATGTGCTAATGACGGATTAAGTATTATTAATAAAGTTGTCTCATGGTTTTCGGACGAGTTCTGTAATTAGTTTAATACTCCCTTCCGACATCTCATGAAATATCTGATGCGACATCCAAAAGATTTTCACTCCGGAACTAAACAAGACCTTAGTCACCTTGTGATCAATGCCGATGATTCAGGGTTGCATTTGCAAAGCCTCAGATATTCCGTTCAAATTTACAACCAAGCACTCATTGTCCCTAATTTGTCCAGTATAAACTTTTTTTTTTAATCTCAATGACGGTTCACCCTAACAGTGTCACTCAGGCATCGTTTAGTTCGTGAAATTTTTAGTGAAAGTGGTAAAAATTTTGCATTGGGTAACGTGTTCTGTGAGATGTGGCACGGTCTGTGATGCGAAAATTTTAGTAACTTTTGGGGAACTAAACGGTGCCTCATTTGGGGACAACGGTGTTCCCAAGGAATGCTAAAAAACGGCGTTGACGTGCTTCCGGTTTCGGGCCTACCAAAGCGTTGAGTAAACAGGAAAGAAAAAAATAGGGAAAAAAAAGAAAAAGGGACAGAGGAGATAGAATGGCCCAGCTGACTACATTGGACCGGGCGTCATGGCCCAATATGGCCCATATGGGCCTGCCACTAACCCCCTCTTCTCCCCTACATCACTCCCACCGTACACGACGAATCCTCTCTCTCACCAACGCACGCCGGACGCCTTCCTCGATTCCTCCTCCTGTCCCGTCGACTCGGCCGCCACCGGTGGAGTCGGCGCCGCCGCACGCCGGGTGGGGGATCCGTCAGGGGTTCTTGGATCGATCTCCTCTTGCGTGTTGGTAAGGAAGCCCTAACCTTTAATCGATTGCTCATTTTTCCCGCGGGGGTTTGTCTTTGCGGTGAGCCCTCAAATCCGAGTCTTTCTGCTGCTCCTCCAACCCGCCCAGTTTGTGCGTATGCGTGGTGGTCATTTCAATCGGGTTATCTTTTATCTCCCAGAAATTTTAGTGGGGTTGAGTGCGCTCCTGGAACACCGATGAGGCGATGACTGTGTGTTGTGTTGGGTGGGGGGTCATGTAGGCAGCGCGCAATGCATCGTCGCGAAACCAAGACTAGCGCTAGGATCTTTGTTGAATCCCATTTGGTGATCTGATTGGTCTGAATTGTTGCTTTGATTGGTTAGACAGTGAAAAAAACCCCACTTACAGAAGCAATCAGGCCTAGTGCATCTGCAATTGAAAACTCGAATTGATAACATACTCATGCTGTTGAATTTTCCAGATTAATTTCTTTGGTTGTTCTATTGCTTTTGTACGGTTACCTGCACTGAAGAGAGCTTAGTTACCCTAGACTGTGATTGTTTGCAGTCCAGTATTGTTGCAGAGGGCATCAGGGAAACCATCCCTTGTCCCTACTTACCCTAGTCCTTCCCCTGCAGCCGCCACATACTTCATTATGCAATACTGCAGTATGCGCTTAATAATTATGCAGCACTACGTTTCTAATTGGAATGTGCAAAGTGTAAGATAAGAACCTCACCTACTTATGACCCCATCCCAGGGAATTTAATGGTACAAACCTTTCTTTCTTTTGAATTCATTTTCCATGAAAACTTGTCAACCACAGGGTGGGCGTGAGGCAAAAATGATGGGAATCAAAGAATGCTTGTTTAGATTCTATACTGTCCAGGTTCCATCTTTTTTTCGAATCTGGTATTTAGTTTCTGTAAGCTGTTATTAAGGGAAGTCCTCTGTATAGCCTTGAGGAGGAGAATTGTATTAGACAATAACACTACAAAGGTGTAGAAAGCCTTCCCTATCTCTGGCATCAATTCTTGTCATCATGATATGAGTTGAGCCCCCAACCAGCTGGCAGCTGCACAAGTCCTCTGTATAGCCTTAAGGCAGAGACAATAACACTACAAAGGTGTAGAAAGCCTTCCCTATCTCCTCCAACCTTTGGCTATTTCCTACAGTCTATAACCGAAATAATGCTCCATACCATAACTATGTCCTGACATTCAAATTTTAGTTAACTTTGTCTTTAAATGAATTTTGTTTTATATTCTTTTAATCTATTGCTTGTGTGGTGATACTGCACATAAAATTGCACGTCTTCTATGGAACAATGAGTTCCTCTAGTTTTACCCTGAAATGCGCTAACAATCCGGTCCTGTCTTTTGGCAGGTACTCAGCCATGGTTTTTTTTGAGTCAGAGATGTCATGGAATGTGTTGATCTCACCTAGCCAGCTGGACCGCAAGGGCCTCCTGCTGCGCAAGGCTATCATCGTGCATCTTCTGGAGGATGTTACGAACAGGAGGGCTTCCAAGGAGCATGGCTACTACATTGCTGTCAATCAGCTGAAGGCAATATCTGAAGGGAAAGTGCGTGAGCTTACTGGAGACGTCCTGTTTCCAGTCACATTCACCTGCATCACGCAGAAGCCTATGAAGGGCGAGATCATGGTTGGATACGTGGATAGGATCCTCAAGCACGGTGTGTTTCTCAAATCTGGACCTGTTGATAGCATCTTCATGGCTGAGAAGTCGATGAGCGACTACAAGTACATTGGCGGGGAGAACCCGATATTCATGAATGACCGATCGAAGCTGGAGAAGGACACTGCTGTGCGTTTCAAGGTCATGGGGTTCCGCTGGATGGAAGCCGACCGCCAGTTCCAGCTCCTTGCTACGATCGCTGGTGACTTCCTCGGGCCTCTGTGAACTGGTTCCGCAGGTTAAATGTGGTTCTGATGTACATTGCTCGTTAGACAGGTTGGTGGATGGGTGGATGTGATGTGATGTGTTAAAATTGACTTTGAGCCTGTGGTTTGCTCTGTAGGGCTGAGACATGGCCGATGTCTTCCGTGACGGCAATGCTTGCTGCTGATGCCAGTGCCATGTGGCGCCTTGGTTTAACATGTCAATGTACTGTGATGAACCTATGTTGCCCATTGCTGCTAGACTTTGTATGCTTGCTTGCAAGTATATGTTACATGGTGTTCCACGTGGCTCCTTGGTTTAACAGCTTCTTGATTTGCATTGCTTGTTGGTACATCCATAGTGACATTCACCTAAACACCTGGCATATAAATTTAACTCACCTCTGAAAAGCTTCTCTCTTGCACGTTCCTCTGTCTTATTTAAAATTATCAGTGCTCATAGTTTCAATGTCAAAATGTAACATGTTTGATGTTCAAGCATTGACATCGCATAGCAAAGCAGAAACACAATAAGATAATGATCCGATGTTTCAAACCTTGGAAGCTATAAACATCACTCATACAGAAACAAAAGCATGGTGCAGCTAATCTGGAAAACAGTACTTTTTACATGCCCATGTCCTTCAAAAGGTCATTTGACTATTATTACAATAGAACTGCCTGGTTCAACATGTTTCAGCTAGCTGGAAACTAGTGCATGTTCTTCAACAGGCCAACCATCCTCTTATTACAGCAACACACATTCAGTAATTTACATGATAAGATCAGCCATCGTGCGACGACTTGACGACCGTGACAGGGCAGGTTGCGTTATTGACGACGTAGTCGCTGACGCTTCCCAAGAGCACCCTGCAGGAAGGTATCAAAAGATCAGCACCGGCATGTGGAACATAACATGCTCGTTAAGGACAGTTTGGGAGCAGCTTGGTGCAACCTCTTGAGCTTTCCCAGGCCCCTGCTTCCTATGACCAAGCAGCTCAAGGGCGTGTCACTGATAGTCTGGCATAGCTTCTCACGGGGATCTCCATAGAGGACTTTGACAACCGCCATAACCTGATTGCCAAAAGGAACTTGAAACCTCAGTAGATCAAACATCAGCAAGGGGATGATAAGATTAAACGAGCAAGGCTTTGAGTGATCACCTCTTTCTCCTTAGCTACGGTGTTGAGGATATCCAAGGTTTCAGCATCGGGCTTTGCCCCATATTTCTTGGCTATAAGAGGATCAGAGAACTCCGAGAGCGGGACCAATGCTACCACAGTTAACAAACCAAAGCAATGAGGATACTGAGCAACCAGCCGGCCATAATGTAAAATGATGCTAAGAGTGAAAAAGCCATCCATGTGCACTCATGCCACACAATTCCAGCGGTATATCACTACACATGAAAGTGGTCCCTCTCTATGTTGCTGCAATCGATTACTGAAACTTCAACCCGGTGATTATAATACAAAGTAAAGAATCTGAATTTCAATTTCTGTACTTAGGAAGATGTGCAACCATCATGAAAAGATGGTATTAAAATTTGAAAAGTTGGCAGGTAAGGTAGGCCCTGTTGGATCAACTATTAAAATGAAATAGTGGCGTAACGCTGTCCTAGGCCAGCCTGACATCTAAAGGATATTGATCTCACTAGTACTCTTTAGGAGTAGTTGCAATGTTTATTGGCAACAACGAATAAAGGCACATAGTTCAGAATAGCACAGGTCAGTGATGGATTTGATTTTGGGTTTCAGAATTTTCTTCGGATCAATTTGGCTACACAAATGGCGAAAAAGTAAATCTGGTGACGAAATTGCCACAACTTGTAGCATATGACATGTCCCAGACCACACACCCACTTTCTTTGTATGTACATCTAGACCTTTGCCTGTTTTCCCCGGATCCCACCTCCCCCAAGAACACGAGCTCTCGAATCCAGAGCAACCGGCAAGACGATCTGTACGTTTAGCTCCATCGCACGGCGGATCAACGAATACCCATGGAAAATCTGGCCTTTGCTCGGCTAGAAATTTCCAGTTTCGCGGGGCGGCAAGCAAGAAAGATCAAGAATAACTAGCTCGCTAACAGCAGGCAAAGCAGGAGGCAGGAGGAGGGGAAGCAAGCGCACGTACGGGAGCCGGTGGATTCCCAGAGGATGGCCTCGCTCTGCTCGTAGTCGGGCTCCTTGACGGCGTGCAGCAGCAGCAGCTGGTCGCCGGCGCGCAGCAGGTTGTCCGCCGCCCACCGCAGCGCGGCGCGGCTCCCCTCGGAGAAGTCCGTCGCCAGGCCCACCCACCTCTCGCCGCCCCCACCGCCGGCCATCTCCTTACAGCTTCTTGGTTCCTTGTGTCGCGGTGGGCTGCGTCGGGAGTAAGGAGACTTGCTCGGGCGGGCAGGGGACAGGACGCGGTGGCGACTGGCAAGGTGGAGGCCACTGCTTGGTGCTTGGGCTGCCAAAGGCGGTGGCGGTGGCGGTGGCGGTGGCGGCCTCTGTCAGGTGAGGACTCGAGGCCTATTTGTGTCGTGGCCGGCAGATGCCGTGACACCATCCATCCATCAACATGTGCACGCGTCATCGTCAATTAGAGAGAAAAAAAAATCATGTTGATCAACTTGTTTACAGGGACAAATTCAGCTGCGCGCATAAAGCTGTCCAGCTCATACTATTTCTATTATTTATTTATTAACAAGGACTAAAAAACAAGAGATGTTTGCGGCACCACGGCACTCGAGTCAAGATTCCACAGAAACGAGCGACCATCAGCCATGAGCCCATGACAGGGATTCCTCGTCCAATGATCACTTAACTGACTCATACATGCGTCCAACACGCTGCATTCTTTTCTTCACATTCTGGACGGTAATATAGACTTTAAAACTGGGTTCAGAGGTATCCATCTACTTACTACTCATTTCATGCTTCAAAGGGCTGGATAACCCTTCACGGGACCTACTAATGACATGGCTTCTTGTAATGCCTCCAACAGATGATCTGGATGATCCTCAATGCGCACACGACCTAACTGTGCTGGTATTTTGCGTAGAGTTCTTCCAATGATCTGCAATACAGAAGGGGGAAAACCATGAGGAAAGCGTATATGAGAACCATGGGTCAGTAATAACTATATCAATCTTAAAAGCCATGTGACTACTTCTGTTTCAGTAAGGAGCAAGTTTAAAAGCCATGTCACCAGTTCCATTTCAGTAAGGATCAAGCTTAAAAGCCATGTCACTAGTTCAGACCTTGCGAGCATAACCGCCATAAGCAATCCCTCCGATTAAAGCTTGCTGGGAATTGATTTTTTCAGAGGTTGATGTCCCTGAATTCAATTAGATAAAGAGATTGCTCAGAAGGACAATTTCTTCCCCGCGAAAGATAAGTTCAGTAAGCAGCTGGAGCTACATATTGAGTTCTTTTTTCCGTATTACTAATTTAACAAGAAAAGTCAACTTACCAGGAAAAGTCCTGGACTGGAAAAGACCAGCTTTCTTTAAGCAATCGATAGTGTATGAGTTGGTGCCACCGGCCAGCTGATAGAAGCCTTCAAAACCATAGCAACAGAAAATACTTAACAGCTGTATAATGAAGAGAGCGACATAAGGCAGAAATTTGTTCGAGTGGTTGGCTTTGTTTACCAGGTGGTCTTTCTGGCACTGAAGCCATATGAACAGCAAAAGAAACTGTTTCCCTTGTTGCACCACGACCAATGTCACCACTCATGGGTCGCCCATCCAACTGATCACAAAAGAAAGCATTTAAAAAAAAAAAAAAAAAACCCAGAAGAAACTACAATATGTTTAGACCAAAAGTAGCACCATAAATCATATGTGTAACCAAGTTCCCACCACATCAAGAGGATTAGCAAAGTGATACTAGCATTTACAGAAATTCTTGCTAAAAGCATAAAAGAATCTTTACAGTTATCATGTATTGTAAAAAAAGTATGAAACTGTAAATGAAATCATGAACAAGACCTACATTTTAATGTATACCCTCCGTATTACAAAGTGACAATTGAATGGTCCATTTTCTTGCGAACTAACCTGCCAAAGATTATACCCTTGAAGATGAGGCTCCATTATTGCATACAGCGCATTCATGAAATCAACAGTTGATTCACCAATATCAGGCAGGCTAACCTAAAAAGGTGAAATTTTTCGCATCACTCATTGAGGAAGAATGAAGGAATTTCTTCTAAATGCAAAGTAATGTGGTGACATTTTCAGCGTCAGAATACATAAGAAAACTAAGAGCGCAACTTACTGCTACCAGCTTCACATTATTGATTGACTCACTCAAGCTGTTCCAGAGGCTATTGAATGTATCAGTTCCCCTGCAGTGATGGAATATATCAGATCCTAAGTAATGCAAACAGTGAAAAAAAGGTAAACATCAGTTAATCCATTATCTCAAAGAAAGGGAAACATACTTTCCAGTGCTATGTATCTCTATTGCATCAACATCATTCCTTTCCAACAGTTCAGAAGTGGTAGTTGGATCTCGAACATAGGACACAGCTCCTGAAATGATTTCAGGCAAAGCTTGCATCATCTATATACACAAGGGTGCAGGAGGGATCAGATTTTAAAATGCTGTGAAGTTTGTGTTTGACATGCATGTTATGAAGGCAATTGGCACAAAAGGTATAGCTAACCTATTCTGACGATGATAATAGAACTTGGACAGAAGATAACAGTGCTCACTTATTCTGTCATAAGGGCAAACTGGCAAGCATCGTCCGCATCCATAGCACCGCTCTGTAAGAACACCACCCTGCACAAGGCAGAACTCATGTAAAAAAACTAAAGCTCATGCAGAGAATAAACAGAAGCAGAAGAAAATAACCAAACCAACTGATACCTTAAGTTTACCATGTAAGGGATCAAACTGAGTGTGTTCTCCTCCAACCACGATACTCTCAAGTGAAATTGCATCAGCAGGACAAACTTTCTCACATGGCTTTGAGCAATCCGGAGGGCAATCCTCAGGATCAAATTCTGGAGGATAGACAAGTTTTATTCAGATCCGAAAAAGTTTCGTAGTTAACAGGTCTATCCTAAGTACGGGAAAAATACTGCTAATGAAAGCAGGAAACTAATTGCAATTCCCAAATGATTACAATTAAATTGAGGCTTTTTTTTTTGAAGTGACATGGTGGCCCTGTTCTTTTGCTTAGAAGGAACAGTGAAAAGCACTATTCACCAGTCACATCCATCACATCTTCTCTCACAAAAAACACTATTCCAACACTATTCATTTACAATTTCACTATTCCTTTTCAACCAAAAGAACGGGCCTACATAATTCTCACTGCAGCATGTCATTACCAGCTTTACGAAAATGAAGGTCTCTGCAATCATCGTTAACACTAACCATCACCCATGGCCTTTGAACTGCTGGTATGATTGAGGCTGCTACATCAATACCCTCATTTACTGCACCCACCACAGATGCATCTGCTGCACAATCAATGCAATCCACTGCATCCACAAAACTGTGCATGATTCGTAAGTGTGTACAATCAGATTTTGTTTGTTAAAATGGTGAAATCACTGGAGTGCACATTTTCTTTTTAAACAACAGTTACCTAGCAGAAATATGCTTCCAACATAATAATTTATTGGTTACCTAACCACTCTACTATCAAATAAGACTTCTTAGCACAATCATCCAAAAAATTGTGTGCACTCGGCAGGACGAATCATTAACTTGATTTCCACGAGGCTTGGAGTTATGCATCTACAGAAATTCCTCCAATCAAAACTTCATCAGAAGATAGAGATTAGGAGCTTCACATTTTTACTTTCCAATCTTTATAGGTTTAGCTTTCATGTAGTACTTATTTTCCTTTTGGTGTTAACATGTACTATAGCTCTATTTAACCACCGTAAAAAAGTAGCTCTATTTAGCCTAGCTTTACCCAATAAGGGGGAAAAAGAATAAATTTGCAGATTGATAACAGTCATCTAGTCACAAGAGTGTTGCATGGATCAATTCCCTTTTTTACCATATAATATAACAAAATAAAAACCTGTCCTTGTCTGCCCTGATGGCAGATTAATATTTTTCATTTTGTTCGTGCTCAATAAAAGGCAAACTACAATACAAGTAATTCAAATCTCAATTATTGACTGACTGAAAGTAAAGAAAAACCCTGAGTTACTATGACTATTGACATGGCGTCAATTGAAAAGAATGTTTTCAGTTGAATCAGCATGTGTACCTCCAGCAAGCGTGTAGACAAGGGAGAGGTTTCTGACATCAGCAGCATCCTGCATAAGCAATGCACACATGTAAGCAACATGAGAATCATACCACAGTCAGCCAGTAATTCTTCTATCGTTTTGAATATGCATCGTGGCCACTACTACTCTCATCGTGCCAGCACATCAAACTCGTGTCCCTGAAAACACCCAACTACACAAGCGAATTGGCTTAAACAGGTTAAACCCATTTCCCTCTTCCTTCCCGGCTGCCTTTTAGCACCATTTGGTGTTGAAGCACCCGCTGCTCTTCCAGTCCATTCCTCCCAGCTGTGCATACGCACTCGGCACTCACTAGTCCCCGGAGCCCAATCTAGCTAGGGGTGAATCAGCGAGGTGGAAATGGAAAGCGCATGGCACCTCGAAGCTGGCGCCGCAGATGAGCTTGACCCAGTCGCCGCGCCGGAGGGCCGCGACCTGCGGCGGGTGCTCGCCGGCGACGCGGGCGCCGCGGGAGCGGGAAACGGCGGATGCCGTAGCCCGGACGGCCGCGTGGGAGGCGAGGAGAGGCGGCGGCGGGACCGGGACGGTTGCCATGGCTGCTTCTCGCGCGGCCACTTGCACACTTCACAGCGGCGGCCGGTGTGGACGGAAGTGACAACGGGAAATATCTGTTCCCTTCCCCATATCCGTTTTCCGTTCGACTCGAGTTATCTGAAGTGGGCTCTAGTGGGCTCACCAGACCGCGGAGGAGAACCCATCACGCTGTCAGCCCACCACAGTCTTAGACCCAAGTAAACCCACGCCGTCGTCGGTCAGCGAAGCTTTGCATTTGGCATGTGCGTTTTGAAACTTGAAAGATCAACGGATCAGCAGCAACCAATTCACGCGTACGGTACGGGGATGGGGAAACCACACAGCTAGACCAAATCGAAGACTTCAACACAAATTTCAGCAAGTCAATTTCGATTCACTCATTCCTATACTACCAAATTCAACAAATGCCGTTCATGCATGTGAGACGACCTCTGTTGTAGCTAAGCCAGCTTTCAAACAAGGGTAGACTTAATCTGTTATCTAGTACTTTAGTAAACGGTCTGATCAGTCACTATACTTTATTACTCGAATCACATGCCTGGCTTGCTAACAAACCAACACCTGGTTGCTCATCATATCGATCAACTGCCGTCGTACACGCACATGAATGTTGATGCATTCATCAACATGATCAACCAGCCAACTAACTGAATATACATACAATACAATCTCTTTGTCCCTCATCCGGGGATCGATCTTCACGGAAATTTCCTGATTCCGGCCCGCGTGCCAACCGCTAATCTTGCACCGCAGATCGCGGTGCCCACGAATCGACGGCTGGCGCACCGGACACGTGTCAATTAAACGCGCATGTTACTGTTCCCATTGACATATGTCATGAGATAGGGATTAGGGGGGAACATGGCTAAGCATAAGATGCACATCATGAGAACAAATCACGGATGTTTACATGTGCAACGCTTCTCATTAGTCATATTAATTATCTGGGCGTTTTAGTTGCGTCGATCATGATCAGCTCCCCGCCGGGGAACATGCTGGCACATTACAACCTAATAACTATATTGTTTATTTTATAATTATACCCTCATATATATATAACTCCTAACTAACATGTACTAGGGACGATCATGCACAGCACCTAATGGGTGACGGTGATGATGAACACATGCTGCAGGAGACTTTTCTTCTTCACACATGCATGAGCTGAGGCGACTTTTCTTTCCTTGCTGCACTTTTTGCTGAGGTGGCAGCCTAGCAGAGGAGTGGGGCAGCGTACCGGGCCGATGACACGTCACTAGGGTTTTTTTACCGGTGGTAAACTGGTAATGGGTCCAATTACCGTGGTAACTGGTCTTATCGGTCCGGACCGGTAGCAGCTACCTACCCGGGAGAACTGGTTAGCCGGACTGGTAAGACCGGTTAAGTTAATATGGTTGGACCCGTAGCAGTAAAAAAACTCTGTGACGTCACACATGCATGCATGCATATGCATGGTGGGTAGCTAGCTTGCATGGCATGGGAAAGTAGTAGTAGAGGCGATGACAGGCACAATACAGGGTGTTGTGATGAGGAGGATTGAAAGGGAAGTGATCAGAGAGGTACATGCAGAAAGATGGAGGTGAATCATGTGGTGGCATGTGGCCTCGAGTTTGGAGAACATGCACGCATGCAATGCCCTTCAAGCAAATTGCATTGCTGCATCCCATTGATCCCAACATGGCTCTCCATGCATGATCTGTCTCAATGTGTGTGTACCATATCGTATCCACATGCAAATATGATCTAGCAAGCTATGTTGCATATGCAGAGGCTTTGTTTATTTGATTTTATCACTAAAAAAAGTGTTGTTCTTAATTATCCGGCTTTTGTCATGCCAATGCATGACACCTAGCTTATTCCTACACACACATATCTCATCATCTTCCAGCCTGGCTCCGGCCGTCATCTATATATGATGTGTCTATATAAACACTCCTTCCCCTCCCTCTGCCTTCCACACTTAGCCGCTAGCTAGCATCATCATTTCATCTCTTGTTAGACAGATAGATACGCTATATAGCTTCTCTCTCTACAGCTAGCCGCTGCAATTTGCAACGAAGATTGGCCATGGGTGCTCACACCGGCAGCCGTCGTTGCAACTCTTCTTCATCAGCAACATCGTCGTCGACGACGAGGCCAAGAACGAGGCCACCGACGTCCTCCTCCGCCGCCGCCATGGCTCCCAAGGCGAGGCAGGCCATCAGCAGCAGGAGACGCAATACGACGACGGAGGTGGTCAGGAGGAAGATGGAGGCGCTGAGGCGCCTCGTGCCGAGCGGCGACGGCGGCGACGAGGTCGACGAGCTCCTCCTCCTCCGCGCCGCCGGCTACATCGAGCGGCTGCAGGCGCAGGTGACCGTGATGCAGCTCATGGTCGACGTGCTGGAGCACACCGAGGATTAATCATCCCAATTGATCATCATCAGTCTAGATGCATGGTCGATTAGGCTCTTGAGACACATACATATACATGTACACACTACACAGTCAGACACCAACAGTTGTATACAGATGACGATGTATTCTTTTGTAACTGATCGGAGACTTCCCGTTCCTGTGCTTCTTCGGTTTTAGTTAGGGATCGAGCTAGTAAAATTGCCACAATAGCATCTTCTTGTGAAATTGCCAAATTTACCAACTCGTTACAGCTGTTCATCCTGATGGGATTCAGATGCTCCCTGAGCAGTTACTAGTGCTGGGGGAATGGGGGATATGCCCCCAGAGCCTGGACACCCAAAATACTTAGCGCAGGGCACAATACAACACCACAACAGAACATAGGAGATTACACCGATATAGTGGCCCAAACATGTATAAATTATTGTGTTTTTATGTCTCTGCGTTACCATCATGGATAGTCTCATGGTGAACTACCAATACTGCTCCCCCGACAAGGATCATGCAGTTGCTGAGCTGCAGAACGAGCCTTGCGATCATCGGGGCAAGGTTGCAAGCACATCAAACTTGGACTCGATAGTGCGAATCCACACGTCGGCATCGAACTCAGCCCGCGAGAACATTGGGGGTATATATAGTTCCCAAAAAGTCCTCATAGCGAGCGACCCACTGGTCATGTCGTCCACCATGATGCTGCTGTTGATGGCCTTGAACCAGGTGTCGAAGCAGCTCAGTCTGGGTTGCCAAGATTGCCTATCGAAGGATGGGGTGGCGGTGGTGGCTGGTTGCTTCCACTTGGGTGTCAGCGAAACCGGATGGGATTTGGCGCGTACCACTCAATCACGAACCTCTATATTAATCACACATTTCACAATCTTGTTTGGCAAGACAATAGACAAAATACGTGCATGATAAAAGCTCGCATTGCATAAAAGAAACTTGAACGGATAACCATCTATGATAAAAAAAATTCATAACTCCTGATTCTGATGTTCAATACTTCTCTTCTTTGGGCAGTATGTAGGTACGAAATATCATGCCTTCTCTCTTTGGTTTTCAGCTTCGACTCATGTAATAACAGAACAGTCAACAAGCAGTCGATCATGCATGACAACAATTTGCAATGACAAACATCTTTTGCAGCAGTGTAATAGAAAATGGGTATCTCTTCTGAAAATTACATAATATAATATGTTAAATCTATACTTATCATGTCTAGCAAATGTGGCTCAATATTCTGGTAGAGGAGTAGGGAATGTCTAAATATGGAAAGTGAAAAGGCCATAGAAAATAATATTAATCTCACCAGTTTGCTTTTTGATTCAGCAGAGATATTTGAAGATTTCATCTTTGCAAATAGATCTTGGATAAAAGAAGCATTGTCCTTCAGTAAACAAATAACCTAGAGAAGGATTAGTGCTACTATAAAACCTGCTATTTGGAATTTGGATACCAGTTGCAATCATAATTGTTTAGATAGCTTTATATTTATAATCATGTCCTCCTCTGAGATGCTTGCTGCTAAAAAAATTTGATACTAGTTAGTGCCAGCATCTAAGCCAACTGGAATGGAGAAAAAAAGTTATCGGACTATCAGTGATTCAGTTCTCATATAAAGAAAGTCTAGCCATAGCATTATACATAAAGGCCACTCCAGTCTTTTTTCAGTCTTCTGAACACCGTCTTTAGGTACCGATAAAATTCATGCTCAGGGACGGTGGGTAGATGAGATAAGAAAAATAAAAAAATCATGTGTTTTTGGACCTTCTAAGACCAGTAGGTTTGTATTGAAGTTACTGTCGCTTGGGCAAATTGAAAATTCAGATGTTGAAGTCCCCAGTAACACCTGATTCTCGGTTAATACAAATTTAACGAAAATCTGGCCTGCACCTCTGAGATTTGATGGCTAAAAACCTCAGGTGTCACCACTCGAGTATTGAAGGCCTGTTGCATCTATCTATTTGGCGAGCTCTTTTCTGTTAGAGAAGAAGGGGAAAATGTACTACTATATTCCACTCAGTCTGTACAAAAGGCCAACATGAGAATTGAAAATTAAAGCTTACTTTCACTATATCTAAAGCTGTCATGAAACTTACAGCACGGACACATCTAGCATTCTAGCGTGATGGCAGTTAAAATATTATGGAGTTCTTCTAGATGATTGGAAATTTGTATGTAAGCAGTAAACTCGTTTTCTGCAGTACCTTGGAGAATGCCAAATTGGCAAATTATACTCACGAAAAGACTATTGCTTTTTTTCCAGTTTTCTCATCTGATGAAAATATTGCAGGTCTCTATGCTATGTTAGTGCAGGCGTCCACTTCCAATGTATGCACCCTGAAACATGAAACATATTAATATAATACATATTAAAAGTTCAAAATATTTGATCCTGGAAGCTACTAAAATTTTTGTTGACTAGATATCTACACAATAGTTCAACTGCCATTTTAAAGTTGCAAACAAAGTTGAATTTGTATCATGTACAGATGAAAGTGTGCAAATCCAAACTTTCCAGATGCGCATATACAAAGTTATCAACAATATAACTGCAACTTGTCTTTCCAGATGCACATATACCAAGTTACCAACAGTATAACTGCAACATGTTTCATTTTGTATCAAATGAAAGAGTGAATCAGGCAAGGATGGATAGAGATGTTGTAGATACACAATGATGTATCCCCATTAAAAAAAAGATACACAAACATGTAAGCAATTACTGACAGTAAAATGGAAAGTAGATTCAAAAAGGTATACTATATAGGGGGAAATAGAAATCATTGCAGAAAAGTGCAAGGATACCAACCTCTGGTTATGTTTTAGTAGATGTCCTCTGTGTCGCAGGCAGTCCACCAGGTTTCCACTGCACCAAAATTTTGCTAGATTGTCCTTCCACGGAATTTGTATTTTGAAGATCTAGAACAAACTAGGTGCTACAAGGACGGTGGACCAATGAGTGCAAATATGATGAAAACAACTCCGAAGAACGCACCTTTTGGTGCATGATCATAAAGATTGGAAATTTGAAATTCTTCACTTCTTTGAACAATCTTATTCCACTTGACCAACAAATTGTAGATATTTGCTAGACATAGTAGTCCAGAATGCAGTTATCATTCCTTCTTCTCTTCATCTATATTCCTATAATCACTAGTATAGTAGGCATCAGGAATAAATCTTTCACCGTTGGGCACTGAACGGAGGTCCTCTGCTAGGTGCAGTTTTTTAGCTTTGGAGAGGCCTTCAAAGAATTCATGCAACAAGTCCTTGTCAGGAGCCAAGCACCTAGCAAGCATATCCTTCAAGACATCAAGTGCTCCCTCAAAATCCTTGTTCTTGCAGAAAGTGGATACAACCATCTTATATGCGTCATAATTCGGATGGAAGCCACTTTTCTTCATTGCATTCAACACATTCAGGGCTTGCTCCGAGTTCTGCCTCTTACACTGCCCAACAATCAGCGACATGAAAGTTGATGCGTTCGGCTCAAGCCTGGCCTTACAAAGCTTCTGAACCAAACGCCCAGCCTTTTTCACCTTTCCTTCATTGCATAACCCAAGAATGAGTGCATTATATGTCACCATATCGACCCCCACTCCGGCTTTGTCCATCTCCTCATGCACCCTTGATGCCGCTTCATTATCACCAATCTTCACATACCCATGAATCAGCGTGTTGAACGTGACTGTGTTTGGCATCACCCCATTTGCTCTCATCTCGGACACCAACCGGTTTGCCCGCTGCATGTTTCCCTTCTTGCACAGTCCGTGCACGATGGCGTTGTACGTCATCTCGTTTGGTGTGAGTCCCTCCTGCTCCATCCTCTTCTTCAGCCTCAATGCTGGCTCCATTCCTCCGTCGTCCCTGCAGTATGCGGCAATTAGCGTGTTGAAACTGGCCGCCGTTCTGCTAATCCCCCAGTCAGACATTTCATCGAGCACCTGGGCCGCTTCCGTGACGCGCCCCAGGGCACAGTGTGCGCGCATCACCATGTTGGCCGTGTACACGTTGGGCGACATCCGGCACCGGCGCATCTCTCGGAAGAAAGAGACGGCGATCTCGGGGCGCCGCAGCCGGAGCGCGGCCGAGATGAAGACGTTGCAGGAGAGAACGGTCGGTAGCAGGCCGTGGGCGCGCATTGCGCGGTAGGTGAGCGTGGCCCGGGAGAGCTTCTTGTCCCGCGCGCATGAGGAGAAGAGGACGTCGAGTGCCGGCACTGCGGCGGCGGCGCGCTGCGTCCCAGCGCCAGCGGCGAGGCGGGCGGTGAGGAGGACGTGGTGTAGGAGGTCCGGGAAGGCGTGCGGCGACACGGAGGGGAGCACGGAGGTGAGGAGCTCGGCGCAGCGCCGCGCCGGGAGGGAGTGGACCAGGACGGCGAGCGGCATCGGCGGAGGTGGCGAAGGGAGGAGCGCGGTGAGGAGGCTGTGCGGGATCGCCTTGGCAAGCAGTGGGCCGAGGAGGAGGATGAGGTGGGTGAGGCGGAGCGGCGTGAGTCCCGGTAGGAAGCGGGAGAACGAGGCGGCGGCGGGGGTCGGAGACGCGGAGATGTGGGAGCGGAGCGCTGCCACGAAGAGGTGGTCCTCGCCGGCGAGGGGCGGGAGGGTGAAATGCGGCAACGGCAGCGCGCGTGTCGGCGCCATTGTTGGCTGGCGAGTGAAACCAACGCTTCTCTGTAGTCTTCTGGCGAGATGAAAAACTATTTAGAAGGGTTAAACACAATTTAATTAAAGACTAATTGTATAAATATCAGACTTTTTTGCGACATCAATGTAAGGAGCTTAATTAATTCAAGATTAGCACAAATTTATTATAACATCACATTATTTAATTATAACTTAATTAGACTTAACAGATTCGTCTAGCGAAAAAACTTAGAATTATGAAATTCATTTACTCTCTAATGATGATGATGATGAGTTAGCCCAGAGGTGGGCTGTTGGAGGCTGCCAAAGTTTTTTTACCATGTAGAGTAGGAAGTAAACTGCAAGGAATCAGGGATGAGCTTTCAAGCAACATAGTATCGCCCTGTTCGTTTGGCTTATCAGCCACCAGCCAGCAGTACTATTCTCTCAGAACAAATCAGCCACCAGCTACCAGCCAACAGTACTTTTCTCTCAAAACAAATCAGCGCCAGCCATCAGCCACCAGCCAGCCGAACAGGCCAACTAGCTTCATTTCAGTTCATGGTGGATCGTCATCCGATTTCAGTTTTCATAATTTCGGTTGTGTTGTGTCTAACGGTCTAACCACTCTATCTAGAGGCACCACTCAGCTGCTGCACAGACTTTATTTTGAGTGGTGTCTTCCGCATCGCTTTGCTTGCTTCAAAATTAAAGAGTTTACTGTATAGTTCACTCCTGCTCTTTAATTTGCATTCAGTATTTCAGTTTGCTTCAAGAGTCTTCCCATATAATTTGGTTCCTTTTGTCCCGAGAAAAATCCTTTTGTCCCGAGAAAAATCGAGTAGTAGTTTGCAATTTCTGCTCATTGTTCAAGTTTATAAATTATAATACATTTATGAAAAAAAGAATTAGCATAACACTTTCCACTTCTCTTGTATTTCTCCATCAAGTGGCGGCCGGCGGCTAATGGAGGCCGTAGGACCCTGAGATGCGGGTACCAGCGGAGGCGCGGTGGTGACAGCGCCGCGAGCATGACGGTAAGAGTTCCGACACAGCAAAAAAAATTGACACATTGAGGGATTCTGTTGTAACTTTTTGCCAACGCTGGCATCGCCATGTAAATGCCATGTAGGCAAATGTTGATGCTCTTTGACCTAGATGACCACTTTTTTAGTTTACAGCCTAGACGAGATCTTGAAAAAATTTACAAACCTACAGTGGAATTCACTATGCTATGGGAGACCGCTTTAAAAAATGAGACCTAGATGGAGCTTGAATTTCGATCGGCATCGGAGGCAGTAAAACTAGGGTGGCTTTTTTTCTTAAAAAAAAGATTGTGCCTATGCTATGGGCAATGCAATATTTATATTGTAATACATTAACCATTTAACAAGATAATAACAATATGATAGGCCGGAGCAAGTCTATTATTTTATATCTTTTCCTTGTCCAAATATATGTAGAGATGGATTAAGGGATAGACTAATACTGATGGACCGGAGTAGATGGATTAAGGGATGGACTACTACTAGGCCGGCCTGTCAAGTTTTCCCACGAGTGCACCCTGGCATCAGGTATGCATGCGATGCTAATACAACAACAACAAAGCCTTTTGTCCCAAACAAGTTGGGGTAGGCTAGAGATGAAACCCACAGGAAATTATGAAAGACGAAACACACACACCCACCCACACACACACCCGAAGTGTTAAGGGTAAACAAAGGGTGAAATAGAGATCATGGTTCAGGCACACTGATGGCTAGTCTCCAAGCACTCCTATCCATAGCTAACTCCTTGGGGATGTTCCACTCCTTAAGGTCTCTTTTAACCGCCTCGTCCCAGGTCAGTCTAGGTCGACCTCTACATCTCTTTACGTTATCGACCCGCTCTAGAACCCCGCTACGCACCGGCGCCTCAAGAGGTCTCCTTTGGACATGACCAAACCATCTCAACCGATGTTGAATCAATTTTTCCTCAATCGGTGCCACTCCAACCCTATCTCGAATATCTTCATTGCGGACTCTATCCCTTCTTGTATGCCCACAGAGCCAACGCAACATACGCATCTCTGCTACACTCAGTTGCTGGACATGTCGTCTTTTTGCAGGCCAACATTCGGCACCGTACAACATCGCCGGACGAATCGCCGTCCTGTAGAACTTGCATTTTAGCTTTTGGGGCACCCTCTTGTCACATAGGACGCCAGAAGCTTGACGTCATTTCAACCAACCGGCTGAGATCCTATGCCTAACGTCTTCATCAATGTCGCCATCCTTCTGTAGCATCGATCCTAGGTACCGAAAAGTATCCTTCTTGGCCACCACTTGCCCATCGAGGCTAACATCTCCAATCTCATGTCCAGTCGCGCTGAAATCGCACCTCATGTACTCAGTCTTGGTCCTACTGAGTCTGAAACCTTTTGACTCTAACGAGTCTCTCCACAACTCAAGCTTCCGATTAACCCCTGCTCTAGTCTCGTCAACTAACACTACATCATCAGCAAAGAGCATACACCACGGGATATCATCTTGTATATCCCTTGTGACCTCATCCATCACCAAAGCAAATATATAAAGGCTCAATGCTGATCCCTGATGTAGTCCAATTTTAATTGGAAAGTCACTAGTGTCACCATCACATGTTCGGACAACCGTCCTCGCATCATTGTACATATCCTTGATGAGGGTAATGTACTTAGTTGGGACTTTGTGCTTTTCCAAGACCCACCACATGACATTCCTTGGTACTTTGTCGTACGCCTTCTCAAGGTCAATAAAGACCATATGCAAGTCCTTCTTCTGTTCCCTATATCTCTCCATTAATTGCCGTATTAAGTAAATCACCTCCATAGTCGACCTCCCAGGCATGAACCCAAACTGGGTTTGGGTCACACTTGTCCCTCTTCTGAGGCGGTGCTCGATAACCCTCTCCCAGAGCTTCATTATATGGCTCATTAGCTTAATCCCTCGGTAGTTGGTACAACTCTGAACATCTCCCTTGTTCTTGAAGATCGGTACTAATATACTTCTCCTCCATTCATCAGGCATCTTGTTTGACTGAAAAATAAAGTTAAAAAGCTTAGTTAACCAAACTACTGCTCTAGCACCAAGACATCTCCACACCTCAATGGGGATACCATCTGGACCCATCGCTTTACCCCTCTTCATTCTCTTCAAAGCCTCCTCAATCTCTGCCTCCTGAATTCTCCTCACAAAACGTCTGTTGGTATCGTCAAATGAGTCGTCCAACTCCACGGTAGGACTCTCATCCTCCCCATTAAACAACTTATCGAAGTACTCTCACCATCTATCCTTGATCTCTTCATCCTTCACCAGAAGGCGATCTGTCCCATCCTTGATGCACTTGATTTGGTTTATGTCCCTTGTCTTCCTCTCTCGGGTCCTAGCCAACCGATAAATGTCCTTCTCCCCTTCCTTCGTGCCTAGCCGCTGATAAAGGTCCTCATACGCCTGACCCTTGCTACACTCACAGCTCGCTTTGCAGCCCTCTTCGCTGTTTTATAGCTCTCGATGTTGGCTGCACTCTTGTCAAGGTGGAGTCGCTTGAAACACTCCTTCTTCTCCTTAATAGCCCTTTGCACCTCATCATTCCACCACCAGGTGTCTTTCGCTTCTTGTTTGCCTCCCTTACTCACGCCAAGCACTTCTGCAGCCACCTTTCGAACACATGTTGCCATCTTTAATCACATGTCATCTGCATCTTCTCCTACCTCCCATGGTCCCTCTCCTAGCATCCTGTCCTTAAACATTTGTGCCGCTTCCCCTCTAAGCTTCCACCACTTTGTTCTCGCGACCTTGGCACGTTTGTTCCTGTGAACACGTACCCGAAAGCGAAAATCTGCCACCACAAGCTTGTGTTGAGAGACAACACACTCCCCAGGAAACACCTTACAATCTAAGCAAGCACTTCTATCTCTCCTCCTTGCAAGGATAAAGTCGATCCGGCTCGAGTGGTGACCACTCTGAAAGGTCGCTAGATGGGATTCCCTCTTTCTAAAGACGGTATTTGCTATCAAGAGGTCGTAGGCCACCGCGAAGTTCAAAACATCCTCTCCCTCTTGATTCCTACTACCATACCCAAACCCCCCATGCACTCGCTCAAACCCTACATTCGTCGCTCCCACATGGCCATTGAGGTCTCCTCCAATGATGAGTTTCTCATTGATCGGCACGGTATTAACCATGCTATCCAAATCTTCCCAAAACTGCATCTTGGTGCTCTCACTAAGACCTACCTGAGGGACATAGGCACTGATCACATTCAAAGTCAAATCCCCAACTACCAACCGAACAAGGATAAAAAAACTGAGCACTGAAGAACCAAAGTGAAATGCAGATATTGAGCAGAAAATGTCTAGATAGGCTAAAGACACATAGATGTTCTCAAAATTAAAGAGTACCTTTGTGACTTGTGAGAGGTACTAGATAGCAACTAAACCAAGACAGGGTGATAATTAGTGTTTCTGGAAGGTGCGGGAAATCAAGCACTGGCATCTCCAAATCAAGCAGAATTTTGCAAGCCCGTGTGCTTACAAGCCCAACACAATGACTTATACCAATAATTTTGTAGACATTCTTCATCAATGAAACTGTCCTAAGAATTAAACCTATATGATTTAAAATATATTATACCAAACAGGACTCGTGGCGGCCAAAAAAAGCTTCATGGCATTATCATAATCTCCTAGTCAAATCTATATTTTCATACTGTCCAAAATACCTTCCAGATATTGCCATCAGTATATTCAGCATTACCACCTCATCATCCACCTCCGACTTTGTGGCAAGGATGGTTGCACACTTGCGCAGCAAGGACCTTAGAGAGGCACATGTCTCGGCATGCATGGGAGTGTCCACAGCTACACATAGTGCAAAGAGCCACAGGCAGTTATTCCTTGATAGTGAGTCCAAACTCTGAATCATATCTATGTAGTTCCTTAGCGTCGCAGCTCTAGCAACAGAATCCATGTTGCAAAGCATTGTCAGTGTCGGTTCAGTCTGTGGCTCCATGCTGCTGCCAGGTTTTGAGGAGATTTTCGTTCCACCAGATATAGATGGTTCATCAGAGCTGTCATGCTCGGAGAACACCTGGTGAAAAAATAGTAACCATGCATATAAAATCAGCAGATGTTATGAAGAAGCAAATTATACAGAATATGCTAAGGTAAACAATCCAAATTGTAGAAATATCCAGTATAGATCCTACAAATTGATATACAAGTGCCTTTTTGGGTGTCATACAGAGCTGCAGATTTACAGAAATAAAGGGCAACAATGATTTAATGCAACAGTGGCCCATACTAATGTGGTTGATAATCTTTATTGTGGGCATCTAATTTCTGATACATAGGTTCCATGCATAAGACACTAGTGGTGACAAAGTTGTTGGCTTATGAGATTTATACTACACGCTGCAGATAAAACTTATGACTTGTTCAAATGTGCACTGCTGTAGTTTACAAAATGAGTGGAAGGAACACATCGAAACAGAGTAATGCTACTGCTAGCATGCCAATGCATGTTATTGTTATCATACCAAGTTATATATAAGCAAAAGATTGCTCATTACGATCTGAAAGAACATACAAGCAGAATATGTTTGCAATTGCACTAATCTTGTACCAGATATATTTAAAGGCTCAGCAAAATAGCAGAACATGTCAATGAGTCAAGGAGACTATTTCACAAAACTAGGGCTAATGTGTTTTGGGATGCTCACACTTTTTAAATTGAAAAGTAAATGTTTGAACATACAAATAAAACACAAGATAGATTACCCGTCTGATCTCAGAAAAATGGGTAATAAATGCATCCTCCCATTGCTTTGATGCGCGCAAATCAGGTGAGCAGTTAGGTATGTCAGGAATTTCTGGCATATAAGGTGTTTGCTCCTTTCTAGTTCCACCTAAATCTACCTTGGCAACCTTCACTCTAGGAAATTGTTTAGCCTCCCACCTGTAAAATGATGATTTCTAGGTCATGGTCAAAGCAATAGTATCTTGAGATAAATGCTAAAAGATTGACAAGCAGTAATAGAAGTTTAAATTAAGAAGATAGTAACATAAAGTATTTTAATTTGTTATTTTGATATGCAAAGATAAGCTTGGACAGGTATGCAATTTTTAGAAAAGCCTCTGAGATCAGCAGGTTGACACAGTGGAGGGGAACGTAAACAAGTTTTCCTCTCAATCATGCACACACATGATCTACACAAAAGTTGCTGGTCACAAAATCTGTATCTAACAAGAACAATATAATTTTGATGAAATGCTACCAAACTAACATTGAAATATATACACTATAAAATGTGATTTTCAGCTTCGTAAGATGTGATATATGAGATACATGACTAGCAAAGCAATATTGTGCATGGCTCAGTACTGCAGTACAAGGTCCCAGATGCACATGGAAGAAACTCAAGTACTGCACTACATATATTAACATTTAATTCTGATGGAATCCAGACCGTATGAAAGAAAATCCAGTTTATTGGGATCCGTGTAACATGACTACTACAGGATAATGCTTCCCAATCACATATATGTACTCACAATTCACAAAGTCTTAGCATACTACAATTTACAAATGTTAAGATTAAGAAGCAAGGAAATTAATGCCAGAAAAAGATCAGGATAACCCACATCCCACATCCTATTAACCACAAGGGCATCACTAAAAACTAATTATCTTATACACCAGTATCCCCAGTTCTAATTGTAACTTAACAAATAATATAAACCATCACGCGATATCAGTAACAATGGAAATGTTGAAATACTTTCACCCTCTTGTTGAGATGGGCTGTAATGTTCCAATGTTAGAGTGGAGATATTATGAATTATTGACTAGGATAGAACACCATCCATTAAATCCCCACTTCTTATAACTCAGGCAACTGCTGTTGGGATGACAGATTGATAGCAAAATACAGCATGTCACAAGTAGTGAGCAGTAACAAAAAGGGACCAGCAAGTAACTGAAAATACTAAATACATAAAAAAGTGAGGTGTGCTCTTAGCTGTACTAAAGCTAACCATCTTTACTAGTTTCAAACATTTTTATTGAGTGCTTTATGAATGATAACTGTTTGGTTAGGCTACTAGAACCTTTGTAAAAAAAATTGTTTGGCTATCTGGCTAAAAACATATACCCAACATGGAAGAAATATGCTATCCTTCTATTTGCTTACACATTTTTGGCTTCTGGTCTAGCTTTACAAGATGAAGTAGCAATACTTATATCTGGTTCTGATTGGCAGATTTGCAGAGATTATATTATCATGTTTTCTGACCATAGCTGCTTCAAGTAAAGCTTCAACAAAGCGAACTGTTTCTTGGTCAACAGGTATGGTGAAATGCTATAAACTAAATATAACTGTGCAATATGTGATGTAATTAATATATATTAATAATGTTGAAGCCAAGGTGAATAAATCGATTAGTGAGAGATTGACCTGTACTAAGGTACACTGGATGTTCGCTTATTTGACTCTCAAGTCTCAACCAAAGAAAATGCTCTTTTGGTGCCACAAAAATATATACTCATCAAGTAACCAGGTACTAGGGTGTGCTAGATCAGGCAATGAGAGGCTTCTACCAATAGTCATTACTCATTATTCAGGTTACATGTTGACCAAAGAAATGCAAGAAGCACACAGACAGGCAAACAGTGATATTAACCTTTGTTAAGCTTCATAATACTAAGCACTAGAATAGTGTATATACCACATGCATATCATACCTGACACGCCGAAGATACTCAAAACCGTCAAGAGGCTCTCCGGACTCGAAATCAGGGTCCCCATCAACTGCAAATGCAGGTTTCAGAATGCCATCATAGTCATCATCACTGTCAGATTCATACTCCGCATCTTCACCCTGATCAGATCGCTCTTCAACCACTCCACACGCCACACCAGGGCCATGGGCAGCAGCCTCAAAGCAGTGTTCATGAGAACCCCCCAAATCACCATTTCTCCACGCAACAATCTCAGGCCCGCCTGCACGAAAGGATCACACAGCTAATCAACAACTCGTGAGGGAATAAAATTAGAAATCACTCTTTGCCACTGTAGTTTAATTTGCGGAGAAGATTAGAAGAGGCGATAAGAACCGTACCAGAGAAACGGGGCGCCGCGGCCGCCTCCTGTTCGCCCCACTTCCTCCCGACCCCAGCGCCACCCCCGTCTGCGGGCTTCCTCCCCTTGTTCCCCTTCCTGCTCCTCGGCTCCTCATCCGCAGCGAGGAGCCCGTTGTACTCGCCGGAGAAGCCGGCGGTGGCGAGGGCGGCGCGGACCTCGCCCCACAGCCGCGCCTGCGCCTCCTCCGAAGGGGCGCCCCTGAGCGCCTCGAGCTCCGCCGTCGCGTACGCCTTCCTCCTGCGTGCGGAGCCCTCGTGGGCCTCGGCGGAGGCTGCCATGGCGATGCGGATGGTTCTAGAAGGTTCGAGAGGTGGTCGCGGGCGAGGGTTTGGGTTGGGTTTAAGCTAGAAGCAGCAACAAATGGTGGACAGCGGCCTGCGGCAACTCGAGCGGCCCATCCCAGCCCAACAAAATTATAGGTGCTCTGGAATTTTTTTTATATATTTTTTCTCTATTTTGCAAAAATAAATGATCCGCTAAAAATTTAGCAGATCTATACTACTGCCGCCGTACCCACCGCTGTGCGGCACGGCGGCAGTTGTCGTGGCCCACTGGCAAGGGCACCTACCGCCGTAGCACACGGCGGTAGGACTAAACGTCGTGTGGCACGGCGGTAGGTGCCTACCGCCAGGCGGCAGCGTGACCTCCAGCAATCGCCGTAGGCCACGGCGGTAGGTAGGGACCTACCACCGTGCCCTACGGCGATAGTTTTTTTGGTAAGTTTCATTATTTTGAACCATTGATACTTAACGACGAATCATATAAACAAATAATGGCACGTACGACGCAAATACTACTTTGTGCCGCTGCTAGTCCTAACGTGCCTTAGGGAATTTAGATAAACGATTACAACATTTGTAGTCTAGTTGTACGAGTAGTACCCGGAGAACCCGGACATCATAGACCCGCCGGAGTGCTGGGAGGGTATGTAGTACCCGTACCCCGGCGGGGGTGGAGTTGGATCAGATGGTGGCGGGGGTGGAGTTGCTGGTGGAGTGTTGTCCTTCTTCTCGTGGCATGGACAACAGCAGAACTCGTCCTCACAGCCGGTGTTCGTCTTCACCACCATTGGTCCGGTCACCGGTCCGTCGTCGTCGTTGGTAGATGTCGGATCTGGAGAAGCCAATGCCGACGCGAGCTCTTGCCTCAGGTTGAAGATGACAACATCCTCGAGGTAGTCGATGTACTGTTGATACGGGTGAATAGCTGGGGGATCCACCCATTGCACGAAATCGCAGTTATCTGGTTGGTCGGAGTACTGCAGAAACCGAGATTACATTAGTAAACCATAAAATGATGAAGGACAAAGGTCACGTAGTTTTGCTTACCTATGCTCGTGAGCAATGCCAGAAGCGTCGACCAGAGTTGTTCCATCCCTGGTAAACTTGCATCATATAGAACTCACCGTGTGCACACCTTGGCCAGTTCACCGTTTGATTTGGTGCGTACTTTCTAACATCACGCATGGATTTGAAATCTCTCTTATCTAAGACTGAAAAATTGTTGTTGAACTCTGGATCTTGCTGGCTCCACAGTGCTGGACCGAGGGAGCCATCATCATCCCCAGTCCAGGAACTCATTGGTGCTTCTTGTGTTGAGAAGTGGTTGTTTGGTGCTAGGTTCACTGTTTGGTGCAGTGAGTCACAGAAAACACACCCTATGTGTTCACTGTTTGGTGCAGTGACTCACAGAAAACACACCCTATGTGTTCACTGTTTGACGTAGTGACTCACAGGAAACACACCCTAGTACTAGTTTTACTGTTTGAGGAAACATGCTCTAATGCATCTGAAATCAAGTTCTTAATGATACAATCCGACTCTAGAGGATGATGAAATGAAATCATAATTTTTTAGAGATACAGTAGCACTCGGCGTCTAGTACTCTACGTCTACTGGGCACAACGGGGGTATTTCCCCTTTCTCATGGCATCCAGCCCAGCTTCCTTAGCCCGGCGAGCTCTCTCCCTCTTCCTCTCTCTATCTGCTTCACGGGCCGCGACCGCTTCACGTTCTTTCATCTCCCGGCGAATGTGAATTTCCTCCTGCTGCTCCTTACGTTTTTCTTCTTGTTTTTCTGCCTCAACCATCCTTTGCCACCTCTCACGTGCTGAACGACCTATCGCCTCGACGTAACGCTTGTCTTGTTCAGACTGCTCACAATCTAGCCACTGCATAAAATCACAGAGAGGAGGTGGAGTCTTTTTTCAAAGACAAGTTAGCACATAATAAAATAGCAATGACATATTATTTATTTAGTAATGCAGTTTGTTCTTACTTTTGGTCTAACATTGCGACATGGTGGGAGGGCGTCATGCTCGTAGTTCACGCACATGAAGAACCTCATCCCGTAGACGTAGCCGAGAACGTTGCACTTGACAAGCTTACAGCTGTCACCACAGTAGCACATAGGAGTGTGGATCCCCTTTGGCACCGCAACCTTGTCCTTCCTACTAGTGAGCAACTCCAAGTCCAACTCAGGACCCGAGGAAGCCATTGCAAGCCTACAAAAAAGATGAGAAATATGATAATTCATTACATGTTTCATTTTAAATTAGAGAACAATACATAACAGGATATGATAATAAATTTGAAGGCAAAAAGAAAACAACAAGCAAATGAAAAGGTAGTTCAATTATTACAACACGATAACATGCATAAGTTCTGACGGTGTTGCAAATTAAATGGTTCAAATATTACAAGACCTTGCCAAATTAAATTGTTCAAATATTACAAGACGATAACATGCATAAGTATTTCAAATATTACAACACGGTAGCACAAACAAGTACGATCACTGCATTCCTTCGGTGTAGCGACGGGAACGACGTCCACGTCCACTAGCTGAAGATGCTGGAGAAGTGACAGTGGAAAATGTTACCTTTAGCAATGGTGAAAAGAGTGAGAGACAGCAACAGTTATGGTGGCATATAAGCCACTCCAATATGGGCCAGTCTATATGGGCCTTTTGGGCCATACTTAACACCCCCCCTCAAACTCAAGGCGGAGATGGAGGATTAGAAGCATTGAGTTTGAGCAAATGAAGTCGATGTTGCTCTCGAGTTTGTGCTTTGGTGAAAAAATCTGCTACTTGCAACTCTGATGGCACATATTGAAGAGCAATTGTTTGTTGATGACAATGATATCGAGTAAAAGAGGCATCAACACCAATATGTTTTGTGAGTTCATGCTTTACAGGATCATTAGCAATCTGTATGGCTCCGGTATTATCACAAAATTAGCGAGCAGCCATCGAAGCCATACAATCTCTGAAGTGGTAGTGGCAAGTGCTCGAAATTCTGCCTCTGTACTTGATCGAGATACAGCTGACTGCTTCTTGGACTTCCAAACAAGAGGAGAAGAACCAAGAAGGATACAATAACCAGTGACTGAACGACGGTCTGTGGGATCACTCGCCCAAGTGGAATCGGAGTAAGCATGTAGACAGAGTGGACTATCATGAGCATAGAGCAAACACTGAGATGATGTCCCCCTTAAGTACCGTAGAACACGAAGCAAGTGTCCAAAATGAACCGATGTAGGAGCACTCACAAACTGACTCAAGATATGCACAGCATGAGCAATGTCAGGTCGAGTAACAGTGAGATAAACAAGGCTCCCGACAATATGCCTATATCGAGAGGGATCCTCCAAGGGGACACCATCAGTAGGACGAAGCTGCAAGTGAAGATCCATAATTGTTGCAGCTGTCCGATTATCAGTAATGCCAGAGCGAGCAAGAAGATCATGTATATATTTGGACTGAGAAAGATAATAACCCTTGGCAGAATGCAAAACCTCAATCCCTAAGAAATAACTGAGAGGACCTAAATCAGACATCTGAAATTGCTCCCCAAGTTGCTTCTTCACATGAGAAATGTGTTCTATATCATCAAAATATCATCAACATACAGAAGAAGCAAAGTACGTCCATGCGGGGAACAATGAATAAATAGGGCTGGATCATGCTCACTTTGTGAAAAACCTGCAGCCAGTATCACAGAAACAAAACGCTCAAACCAAGCACGAGGAGCCTGTTTGAGACCATATAATGCACGATGAAGACGACAAACATATCCTGAAGGTGCATGAACACCTGGTGGGGGCTGCATATACACTTCCTCATGTAAATCACCATGGAGAAAAGCATTCTTAACATCCATTTGAGAGATAGCCCAAGAACAAGAAGCAGCCACTGCAATTAGAGTGCGAATAGTGGTCATGTGAGCAACAGGAGCAAATGTCTCATCATAATCAAGACCTTGAGTTTGCTGAAAACCTCTGGCGACCAAACGAGCTTTATATCTCTCAATAGAACCATCTGATTTGGTTTTAATTTTGAATACCCATTTGCATGTGATAGGCACAGCATGTGATGGTAGTGGAACAAGATCCCAAGTTCCGGCGCGATCAAGGGCAGCAAGCTCCTCACACATAGCAAGCTGCCACTCTGGAATACTGGCAGCTTCCTGATAAGTAACTGGCTCAGAAACAGCAGCATTCACACGAGGAAAACCATACTTGTCTTCGGGATGAATAGTACTATGATCTCGTAGATTATATCGGGGACCAACTTGTACCTCATCTGAAACAATATGTGGCTCATCAACATTATTATTAGAAGCATCAACAATGGGGGCATCAGGACTGGCCGAGGTGGTAGAACTAGAAGGAAGCTCAGTGGGGATTTTGGGACGCCGGGTGAAGAAACGTGTGATAGGTGGTTTTGAAAAAGGGTAAGGTGGAGGTGGAGGTGGAGGTGTAGGTGTCTCGCAGAGAGGAGGTGTGATGGAAATAAAAGGAACAGGAATGGATGCGGAAGATGAAGTGATATCACTCAAGGATGAAATAGGAGGAAGACACATAAAGGACGTGGACTCTGTGGGAGAATATGAGGACTTTGTAGAGGGATTATAAAAGAAAGGGCGATTCTCAACAAAGGTCACATCACGAGAGATACGTATGCGACGAGAAGAAGGATCATAGCAGCGATAACCCTTATGTTCAGGACTATACCCCAGAAAAACACACTCAACCGACTGGGCAGTCAACTTAGTCGGTTCACGAGGTGCAAGCAAGACATAACATGTGGAACCAAAAACCCGAAGGTGATCATAGTTAGGAGGTATACCAAAAAGAACCTCACCAGGACATTTGCCAGCAAGTTTGGAGGAAGGTTGCCGATTAATAAGATAAACAACAGTAGAGACAGCTTCTCCCCAAAAATGAGAAGGGACAAAAGATGCAATGAGAAGTGTGCGAGCAGTCTCTATAAGATGGCGATGTTTACGTTCAGCGACACCATTTTGAGCATGAGCACCTGCACATGAGAGCTGAGCAAGGGTGCCCTCAGAGGTGAGAAATTGGCGAAAAGCTGAAGACAAATACTCACCTCCAGAATCAGAACGGAACACTCTAACAGCAGTGGAAAATTGAGTGTGCACCATGCGAGCAAAGGACTGATAAATAGAACACAGTTGGGATCGATGTTTCATAAAATAGATCCAAGTGTATCTAGAATGGTCATCAATGAAAATGACATAGTAACGGTGACCACCCTTGGAAGCAAAAGGTGCAGGACCCCAGACATCTGAGTGAATAAGATCAAAAGGTCGAGCAGAATGAGAAGTACTACTAGAATATGGGAGTTGTACCTGTTTGCCAAGCCTGCAACTCTTGCAGTGGAAACTAGAATCAATAGGGATACGACCAAGATGACCCTCATGAATCAGGGTAGACAATCGAGACCCACATAGGTGGCCAAGACGATGATGCCATTTGGTGAAAGATGAATCTGATGATGACACAGCTGATGACACACGAGTAGTGGAAGAAGGAAGATGTAAGGTGTCCAGAACATAGAGGTTAGAAGAATCTCTACGGCGATGACCAGTCCCAATCACACTTCCACTCTGACGATCTTGGATAAAACATGATGAATCATCAAATCCAACAAAGCAGTTCATATCAGCTATTTGACCCACTGATAGAAGATTCATAGATAGCTGAGGTACACAGGAAACATCCGGTATAGAAAAATGAGGAGAGTGAAGGGAACCCTGATGAGTAATATGACATGATGTGCCATCAGCAGTGTGGATAGAAGTAGCATTAGTGACTGGTTGACATGTTACCAACTTAGACTTGTCAGACGTCACATGAAAAGAAGCCCCTGAATCCAGAATCCAAGACTGTGAAGCAATATTCTGAGAGGCAGCAGCATTGACACAATTCCAGTAGTATGAACCCCAGCATCAAGCTTGATATCACTAGCCATAACATTGGATTGCAACATGTTGAAGAAATGCTGATACTGATGCAGACCACCACCAGCAACAGATAAAACCAACCAGTAGCAGCAGTAGCAGACGGCGGATGACGTGGAGCAGAACAGAGCAGCAACAGCAGAGCAGAGACGGACGGCTTGGAGCAGAGCAGCCCAGCCGCACACCTGATCCGCGACGGGCGGACGTCAAAGGTGAGGAGACGAGCCGCGACGGGCAGCTGACGGGAGGACGCGACGGGCGGCTGATGGGGGGCCGCGACGGGCGGCGGAGACGGGCCGCGACGGGCGGCGGACGAGGGAGGCCGCGACGAGCGACCAGAGGAGAGGACCGCGACGGGCGGCGGATGCAGCAGCGACGGGCGGTGGACGGAATGCAGCAGCAACGGGCGGACGGACGGGAGTCACCGCCGCGACGGGCGGACGGTGGCCGGCCGGCAGCGGAAAAAATGGATCTCGGCTGTGATACCATGTTACCTTTAGCAATGGTGAAAAGAGTAAGAGACAGCAGCAGCTATGGTGGCATATAAGCCACTCCAATATGAGCCAGTCTATATGGGCCTTTTGGGCCATACTTAACAGAAAAGTAATATGCTTCAGTGCATTTCTTGTAGGAGTGTCCTGGATTGTTGCACTTAGAGCATATCTGCACCGGAGGACCAGCTTCAGTCTCGTCCATGTTGTTCCTAATCCTCTTCTTCTTGCGTCGACCAACACCTTGGCACATGGTTGGATCTGGATTTGGTATGTACAAGTGTACAACGCATTGTCTTTGGGGTCTTGAGTGAAAGTACCAAGATGCAGGTAGCCCTCAACAGTGTGGTTCCAAGTGTCTAGAATGGTTTGCTTCAAAAAGTATTTAGGCACGTACCGACCCCAATGGATATTCTTTGTTGCTAGGCATGCAGCGATCACATGTGAGCAGGGGTAGTGTAGCAGCAGTGGCTTCTGGCAAGAGCATGAGCATGTCTAATTCCCAATAACTATTTGTTTTATTGTTATTTCACAATTCGCTTTTTGTGATTTGGACTGGCAACTTATCTGATACTTCCACTGAACTTCCTCGCCAGGATCACGACGTAGAGGTTGTGGGTAAGCTCTGTGAGCAAGAGCAGCCTTCTGTTTTTTGTCTAAGTACTCAGTCATCCATGTTGAATACACCTTTTGACAGTCCTGCATAGCTGCATGTGCTGCAGTAGCACGCTCAAGAAAGTACTTCATTGTGCGGTACAAGAAGAACTCAATGATACCAATAAGAGTGAGAGCTCTGGCACCACGCAAAACCGCGTTGTAGACCTCAGCAAAATTTGTTGTCATTATCCCATGCCTCACACCTCCCTTATCAAACAGGAGACACCATTTCTCCTTAGGTTCATTCTGAATCCACTGGCTAAAGGTCTTCACAGCACGTCCCCTTCTCCTTCTGACATTTGGAGCATCTAGCCCCACATCCTCCAGAGAAACTGGCTCTTCCCCGGGCTCAGTACTTATTGGCTTCTTAGCTATCTATTCTGATGCTTTCTTCGTGAGATCATCTAATTTTTGCCAGAGCTCGTTGAACTTTTTCTCTTGATTCGTCGAACATAACCGCTTGAACAATTGTGTAAGTTCTTTGTTCTTAAACTGGCTATGAAAGTTTGCTCCCATATGCCTCATGCACCACCTGCTATGCACATCTGGCCATTGTGCTGCTCTGTGACGTTCTTGACTACCTTCTTTGATGTCATTAATCGCCTGCAAAATACCGTTGTGTCTATCGTGTATCACACACACGTTTAACACATCTCCCACCACCATCTGCTTCAATCTCTACCAATACCAACTGTCACCATTCTCTCCCTCTGCAAAAGCAATTACCAATGGCAACAACTGATTGTTGCCATCTGCAGCCACAGCTGTAAAGATTGTGCCTTTGTATTTTTCCTGTTAGGAATGTGCCATCTATGCAAATGACTGGTCGACACTGTTTGAATGTAGCAATAGTTGGACCCAATGCTAAGAATGCCTGCTGCAAGACTTGCTTCCCTGGCCTTGATACAAGATTATAAGTCTTGATATCATAATAACTACCAGGATTTAGCGTGGCAATTGTGTTCAGCAATCGAGGTAGATTGTCGTAGGATGCTTCATAAGTACCCCACATCAACTCCATTACCTTCTTCTTCGCCATGTATGCCTTACCATAACTTATCAGGTACCTAAATTTCTCCTCAATTACCAAGATAATGGACTTGGGCTCATAAGCAGGATTTTCCACAATCTTAGCAAACATCTGGCTGGCCACAAACCGGCCGACAAATTACGATGGCTTGCATCTAGCTGGTCAAGTACACAAGTGTGATCCACAACAGACCTGACCTCCCAGAAATTTTTCCACTTGCCCTTGGAAGCATACACTCGAAAAGGACAGTTGGGCTTCACACATTGTACATCATATATGTGTGGAGAACTCTTCACTACCCTGAACTCTCTCTGCTGAGTAAGGGTGGCCCACCTCTTGACTGCATCCTTCACCTCGACTGCACTCTTATACATGGCGCCAACAGAAACCTGATTCTCTATGTACTCCCAGGACACATTCTCACCAGGATTGACAGATAACTGTGAGAAATTGTAGCTGTCCCAGTCCCTTGGCTCTAGCGGGTCATCCTCATCATCTGAGGAGTCCTCTTGCAACCCACGTTCATCGTCACCGGCCTCCATTTCGTACTACCTTAGTACTTCTTCATTAACTTCCCCCTCGTCAATTTCACCACGGGCCTCAAAGGGTGTGTGACCATCTCCTTCTTCTGCCTTAGTGGCAGCACCATCTCCTTCTTCTGCCTCAGTGGCAGCACCAACTCCTTCTTCTGCCTGAGTTGCAGGACCATCTCCTGCTTCTAGTTCAGCCTCACCCTGGTGAGCACCACTACCCTCCTCATGCACTTGACTACTAGACCCAGTCTTGTGAACAACTTGGATAAACAAAATCACATGCAAACCAATTTGACATGTTGTTTTGATATAACTCCTCCAATGTTCAGTGCCTTGAAGTGACATAAGCTCCCAATATACTGCCTCACTCCTGTTGATTAGAGCCATAATGGACAAGTCATGTTTCTCTACATCTACATGGAATGCCTTATAAAAAAATTGGTTATGGACCCCAAGTTCTTTCGGCTGCTCTTCTAATCACATGGTCAACCGAATCAAATTCTGACAAGTCAACTCCATGTTCACCATATCTAATCTGGCCATTACCGAAATACAACTTGACAGTAACTGCATCCGACATGTCTGACAGCATGAAAAAAATCGCTATTAACAAGTGGATCTGTAACTACAAAATATATCTACTCAGAGCTACACTATAACTATAATTTTACTAATCGATCTACACTAAAACTATAATTTTACTATGCAGGTCTACACTAAAACTATATTTTTACTAAGCAGATCTACATCAAAACTATATTTGTACTAAGCAGATCTACACTAAAACAGTACTTCAAAATATGAATTATTACAGTTCAAAATATTAAGTACCAGAGTATTTACCTCTAACGAGACAAAAAACCGGCAGAGCTTTGCACCTTCGCCACCTCCTCCTCACTCCCTTCTCTTCTCCCCCCACATCTCTTTCTTTTTTTCCGAATTATTATGACATTTTCGGCTAAATTTCGGCCTTATATAGGCTGCAAATCCAAGCGCCGTGGGGCACGGCGGTACCAGGCCTGCAGCCGCCGTGCCCTACGACGCTAGGTCCTGCCGCCGTACCTCACGGCGTTATGTCCCTACCGCTGTGGGGTACGGCGGTATGTCCATCGGACAGTTCGGGCCCACGTCTGGCCGTGGGCCACGGCACCTGCCGCCGTGCCGCACGGCGGTAGGAACCCTACCGCCGTGGGGTACGGCGGCAATAGTATAGATCTGCTAAATTTTTGGCGGATCATTTATTTTTGCAAAATAGAGAAAAAAATATTTAAAAAAATTTTGTGCTCTGCTGTCGTCCGTCGTGGAGAAATTTGGAAATTTGTTCCTTTCAAAAAAAAAAAGAAAAAGAAATTTGAAAATTTGGCACCCAATTCGACGGCCTCTCTACATTTGACACCCAATTCATGACCTCTTCAAAAATTGGCACCCGGGACACGAATTTCTTCAAAACGAGAGACTATCCTCTATTTCTCTCATCAACCCCCGATGAAATGACCATATTGTCCTCATCTTCTCACTCCTCCTTCTTCGGTTCTATGCCCCGGCGAGCTCCGTCCGCGTGAGCTCCATCCGCGCAGCCGCGGCGAGCTCCAGCCGAGCTCCGTCCCGGCGAGCTCCACCCTAACAAGCTCCAGTCCGGCGCGGGCGAGCTCCGTCCTGCCGCGGGTGAGCTCCAGACTTGGCGCGGGTGGGCTCTAGACTTGGCGCGGGTGAGCTCCAGCGCCGATCCATGGAGCTTGCCGTGCCCCACGGCCATGGCAGAGGTTGAAGATGACCGAGGAGGAAGAAGAAGAGGGCACTAGTGTGTTTTCACCAGGGGGCAGGGGCTGAAGGGAGAAATAGAGGAGAATCTCTTGTTTTGAAGAAATTCGTGTCTCGGATGCTAATTTTGAAGAGGTCACGAATTGAGTGTCAAATGTAGAGAGGCAGTCGGCTCTTTTTTTTTTGGAAAAAGTTAGCAGGAGCTACAATCATTTAAGAGGGAAGATCAAATCCGGATCTATATACGAGATATTATATTATTACAGAAATTAAGATACAAACTCTTTCACAAGAGCAAATAGCTGCACTAATCATATAAGCTTTTGCTCTTAATTTTTGTCGCTCTTCCGGTGGCTTTTTGCTTTGATGACCATAACATCTTTTAATCATAGCACTTGAGTCGGCTGCACTCTTTTTCCTTCAAAAGTTTTCATACTACCTCCGTCTTTAAATATATGACTTTTAGAATAAAAAAATTAGTTCAAAATGAAATAATTTTCTTGTCCTAAACGTCATATATTTAAGAACGGAGGGAGTATCATTTTCTTCCATATATTCGAGGCCGCGTACATCATGGATCCGCTCATCGATCGGCATTTGTGACCTTGTGGGTGCTTGTTTTTCACATGTATCTTTTATGGTGTTGTCCTTCCTTTCTCACCCATTTTGTGTGCTCACCGAGCTCACAGGTGCTGCTCGCTCACATATTATTGTACCAAAACACTACACCAAAGTATTGTGCCGATTTGCTACGAGCTAGCTACTGCCACTTTTTGTTGGAGGAGGGCTAAACTCTCTACGCGCCTCGATGCAAGAGTGTAGGTTCTCATGATTTCTCTCTCATATGCTAGTAGTGCAGATAACACTATAACAGGGATGAGCGGGTCCCACTAATGATGAAAAGGTGAAGAAAAAAAATCTTAGGGATGATCTGGCAATAGTGGGCACTCGAGTTATGATCATTATGTTTGATGCTAACGGAGGATGAGAGGATGATATATGGATGGATAGATTTTGAGTAAATTGCGCCTATCGTACAACAACTTGTCAGGTAGGTACAAATTAGTACAATAACTTATAAAATGCTCAATGCAGTATAGTAATTTGTTATGTTGGTGCAAATTGGTCTAACAACTTGTACCATGCTCAATCTAGAACAATAATTTGATGAGAGGGTGCACTAAGAACTTGTAGAATGCCCAACTTATTAGTATAATCAACATGGCAAATTGTTACATATACAGTTTGAACTTTACAACAAACAATATATTGACTCATAGTATATCCACATCAGAACAAGTTATTATTGAACATTATTTGACTATTGATATCGACACTACAACCTTCATTGTTCAGGAAAATATTATTATGTCTTCTAATTAACTATTTTTATAATGTGATTAGGAATATTTAACTTCATAACTCTATTTTTACATGTTTGATTATATGCATATTTGTTCAGCTAAAAAACATAATATGTTAATACGTACTAACAATACATTTTAGAAGTTTGTCAAAAATATTTTTAAAGCCACATGTACTTTTTACCGAAGTTAGCATAAAAACCGAGGTTATTTTTTCTATTCCAACCCGTTTAATTTGTTTCTACGAAGAGTCGAACCCAAGCCTCATAGATGCTACTTTAGGCCTGTTTAATTTCATTCAATTTTAACTAATGAACTTAATTTCAAGTTATGTACACCGTAGATATATGATCAATGAATTTTAATTTGATTGTTCATCTTCATACTTTGCTTAATATGTTGTTGTTGTAAAGTTTGGACTATACGTGCACCAATTTGTTAACTTATTGCATTATTAAATTTGAAATTTTACATGTTTTTGGACCAATACACACCCATCTGTCAAATTATTATATTAAATCAACTACTTTACAAATTGTTAGATTAGTTTGCACTCACTTGACAAGTTATTTATTAGATTGAGCATTTTACAAGTTATTAGACAATTTGCACCCACACTCGACAAGTTCTTGTATGATGGATGAAATTTACTCATAGATTTCAGAAGACATCTATGATCCGAGAATAATGAGACGTGACTTACGTGGTCATAGAGAAATTAGAGTAAATGACCCTTTAGTGGGGTGGATCTATATAGATTATATAAATGCATATATATATATATATATATATATATAGATATATATATATAGGATATGTAATCTTTTTCCTTATCCTAATAATGTTGGCGATGAAGTGGTTAGGCTAATAATTATTGATCATCCAGATGGTGCCAAAGAGAAAAAAATGGGTTCACATCCCAAGTGTCCGGAGGTGATTAGGCTAAGTAAAATACTGAACTGTGCTTCATTACAGTTTAAGTACTATAGTTAGTGGCCATCACGATCACTCCAATTCACCAGTACTCCTTATTGTATTACTCGATAGTCGATCCTTGCAGCTCCCATATTATGAGGTTGAGCCAGCGGGGCAACAGCATGCGGGTCACGAACTCACGACACATCAATCACTTGCTTGATTGGCCGACGGCTGCTAGGTCGCCAGCACACAGCCACACACTATGCCCGACGTGCAAACTGGCCAGGATGATCGCCTAACCGCAAAACTAAGCTAATCGTCCACTTTTCATCTCACTGATGGCGATGACTTATTGTGCTCCTGCATGATCCGAGGTTGGAGATGAGCGAGCTCGTTGTAGTATAAAAGGTCACCAGATGACGCGCAGTGGCGGAGTAAGATCGAGCAATAAGCATCCAATATATCGCCACCCTCAGCAACAACCAAATTAAAGCTCGCTGCCTCTAGTCAAGCAAAAGAAAGAAATTAAAGCAGGAAGCTGCTCGACCATGGCCATGGCGGCGGCGCCTCGTCCACGGCCACCAGCGGCGAGCCTGCTCGTCCTGCTGGCGGTCGCCGGCGCCGTCGGGGGGCTCCTCCTGGCGCAGCTGCCAGGCGCCACGGGGCGCCTCGACCGTCGCAGCACCGCTCAGGAGCGCCGCCGCGGCTGCGACAAGCTGAGCCTTGATAAGCTGCCGCAGCTGGTTTCTTGCGTCCAGCATGTGGTGTTCGACTCGGCGGCTCTTCCGTTTAACAGTGCCAGCAGCAAGCAGCCGGCGGCGACGACGACGACGTCTCCGGATTGCTGTCAGGTCGTGAGGGGCAACGTGACGGCGGCGGCGGCCGGGAAGGAGTGCGTCTGCGAGATCGTGGACTCCCTCAAGGGCCACCCCGTGCTCCAAGGCCTCGGTGTCATGCCCGTCCAAGCGTGCCAGGGGAAGATCAACTTCACCGAGCTCTGCGAATGAAGTGCTCGATCATCGTGCACTAATTCTGTGGACCGCCCGGCTCATCGATCGGCATTTGTGGCCTTGCGTTGTTGTGGGTGCGTGCTTGTTTTTCGCATGTTGGTGCTGTCCTTCCGTTTTGCGTGCTCAACTCTGCAAGTGGCTGCCTTTGCCTTGTTGCTTTTTTTGTGTGATCTTTATTTTCACATGCATTATTATTCCTGATATTGTATTTTTATTACTGCTATAGTAACTGTTAGTTCTTGAGCCTGTTCGGCTGATCTGTTGAATAGTGTTCTGCTGAAAGATGGAATAGTGTCGTGAGAGTAAACAAGTTGAAACAAGTCGAAATAAGTCGAGCCGAAACAAGCCGAACTAGCTCTGGTCTTCGTTTCAAAAAAATAAAAATAATAACTTTTCATATAAATGGAGAACTCGTCGTGATCTACAAATTTTATAACCATTCAAGTTCATATGAAAAAAATAATGATTTTTTAAAATGCACTAGGAGATACCGCAGTTCAAATGTGGTGAAAATTGCTGCAGTGCCATGGGGATCGTATTGCCGAATGGACTAGCATTTTTTCCTTGTCGCCACTTCAACCGACGGTAAGGGCACTGTAGCACCTTGCCGCCAATTGAAACCACAGATGCAGATAATCTTTAGCCAGAGACAAGGTATTTCAGGGCGTGTTTGATATGGGCCAATTTTGCCCAGCCAAGCCCACCAGAGCCAATCTCGCTTGTTTGATATCAGTGCCCGAGTTGGGAGCCAGGCTGCCGGCGGCCATTTTCTCCTCTCTCTCCTGGCTCTGGCCGCACGCTTCTCCTCCTCGTTTTTCCAGAGCCAAGTCGTGGCTGGCTCTCGCTCGGATGCTCTCACCTCCCTCACCCTCTTGCTCATGGGTCATGGCAGCAATGGTGGTCGGGGCGAGCTCCCCTCCCGTGCGCGGCGGCGGTGGCCGGGGGCCCGCGCCCGTGGTCTCGCCTGCACGCGGCGGCGGTGGGCGGGTGAGCTCCCATGATCCCGCGCTCGTGGCAGCGGTGGTGGTGTGGGGCGGAGCTCCCTCGCCCCCGCGGTCGCTCCCCTCCTGCGCGCGGTGGCGGTGGCCGGGGGCGGAGATCCCCTGCGCCCGCGGTCGCGCCTGCGCGTGGCGGCGGTGGCCGGGGCGAGCTCCCCTGAGCCCGCGCTCGCGGCGGCGGCGGTGGTCCGGGCGGAGCTCCCCCGCGCCCGCGGTCGCTCCCCGCCCGCGCGCGGCGGCAGTGGTCAGAGCGGCGGCAGCCGGGGGCGAGCTCACCCACGCGCGGCGGCGGCGGCCGGGGCAGAGCTCCCCCGTGCGGCCGTGCCCACGACGGTGCTCACCACTGCGGCGGGAGTGTTTGATGAAATGCCAAAGAGGGGGAGGGGTGGTAAGGCCACCGAATGCCAGTTGCAAGGTCACCATATCCCACTCTGTACCATATCAAACACAAATATGAACTCAACCTGGCTCAATGGAGAAAAAGAATCAAACAACAGAGCTGTACGGGTGGAGCTTGGCTCTGGCTGGCCACAGCCAGGCTCATGGGCCAGGCTCGCTAGCACCAAGAAATCAAACACGCCCTCAAAGACTTGGTCGATCTCCGTTGTTTTGTATCCAACATGTAAAGTTATGGATATCTTGACCTCGTGTGAACAGCTCCATTCCTTTTCCCCACAAAATATAAAATATTCCTATTTGCACGATCAACTTGTTTGAGCATATCTACAGAGCAATCCAGACTGGTCGATTAGTCTTGCACTTATCTAATATTATCAGTATACTATGTCTTCTGTTGCTTTACTTTCTTTTGTAAATTTTCTTTTTTGTAATATAATTTGCACTCATCAGACTTGAGGCTGATTACCTACTTGTTGGAGTTTGCTTGAGTCTCAGCATTGCAAACATTGTTGGCTTCACTAAACGTAACAAGGGTATCTCTTGGTTGAGTTAATTTGCTCTGAACTGATTGACCTCTCAGAAACTAATGATTGAGTCAGATAGACAGTATGTCAGTGTTTTCTAATAAAACTAAGTATAGTAGCCTTCTGAAGACAATGATTTTCAATTTTACATGACTTCATTTCGTTCGATGACGCGCAAGACAGTCAGCTTCTTTGTTTGTTACCTTAGAAGTTTGGCACGTTACAGGAACAGAATTTTACCAGCTACTACACGTCTTCAAGATCATCTCTTTGAACCTTCACTATAGGGATCTTGTATTACACACTTATTTCTTATCAAAGGTTTAGGTCCTCCCACACTTTTCATCTCGTACATGTCTCTAATGTTGTGGAAATAGAACTTTGAGATTGAAAGTTTGCCACAACTTGGTGCAGAAGCAAAATCTAACATACTCCACTGCGATTATTATTTTGCAGACGCCAAGAAGAACATTCAGGCTTTCGCTCAAAATCTGCTCGCTTCCCGTGTCACATCACCGCTGCAATCAGCATTCGGAGTCATGCGAAATCCACATGCGGAGCCATGGAGGTGCTTTCCTCTGATCGCAAGGATGAAAATTATTACTGTAGTGAGCATTGTACTTGTCTGAAACTGGTAATGAAGTGATCATTTCATCATTTGTAACCATGATTTTTTTTTTATATTTCTTCTCATAGTTTGATTTGATTCGCCAATGAAGATGGCCTAACTACTGTAGTGTCTGTGCTCAAGATAGTGATGGGAAAACATGCCTCACTGGAGTATTTCTTTTTCAAACTAGAAGGATACAAGGCACTTCATGTCGGGCTGGTCTTCGTTCATCGTCGTAATCACAGAGAAGGACCTCGTTGAGCTTTTCCTTCGCACGCTGGAGGCTCCTCGCTTCGTCCCCCCTAATCTGTTGTGGGCTGCCGCGATCCTCCAGCGAAATTCCTGAATTTGGAAACGGGCCGAAGATGATCGTGCCTAACGCCGGCGATAGATCATGCGCTCGGACTCTCACCGTGAACCGCCGCCCCGCCGGGTACTCCGGTCTCCTCTGCCGTTGTGGTCCTATGCTCACGCGGCTCAGAGCAGAGGAGTGGTGCTCTCGTGGTAGAGCAGGGACTCAAACAAGGACGGAACCTTGCGCTTCCGGCTGGAACGGAACCTAGGGCGGGCGGCGGCGGCGGCCGTCGGTGCCGGAGGCGGAACCGACCGGACAGGGTGCTTTATGCAAATATACGTTCAGGTATTTTACAAATGGGTCCCTAATTTGGATCGCGATCCAAATAAGGGGGGTTTATGAAAATAACCAATCCAAAATTTTCAAAAGGACCCCTGATTCGGGTCGCGACTAATAATCGCGATCAAAACCAGGGGGTGTTCTGTAAATATTCCGGGCCGGCGCCGGGGAAGCCGACGGAGCTCGCGCTGCCGGCGGCGACCTCCGCTCGCACCGCAGCTATGGATCCCGCGCTAGACTCCGGATCCCACTTCCCTATCCTCTGCCTCCGGCTCCCCTGGCGCTCTGCTCCTCCGTGAGAGTGGTTCGGCGGCGGCTAGGCCAGTACAGTAGGCCATCCCCTGCAGTCCACCTGTTTCTCCGCCCACAGTATAGTTCTATATATCCATATCCATGTGTAGGAGACAGATTACTACGACTCATCTTACATTTTCCATCCACCGTTTTGCACTTGCACTCTACTAATGTAACATTTGTTTGCTAAATCCTGCATTGATAGGCCCCTGCGCACAATCAGTCCATCACCGGTGTGTCGGAAGCTGCTCGCCGCGAAGGAATGTGTTGATCAGCGTCAGCCCTTCGGCAGGCTTGTTGAGGGGTACCAGGTGGCCTGCACCCCTGACAGTCACCATGCTCATGCCATGGTACTCCACGAACCTCCCCGCAACCTGCATCCCATGATTCACACCTCATTTCAGGCTTTTCAGCTATCATATTACTGACTGCAGATACATTCAGTGCACAAGAAGTTCAGTTTAGACCTGTTTGTCAAGGTACCAGGGCTGCCACTGGGACTTGATCGGCAGACCGAGTGCTTCCACACAGTACCGGGAGCCAATGACAGGAACCCTTCCATCCGCGTCACCACTGCATGATAATAATTTAGACTTTGGAGATGGAGAGTGATGGATGGGTGTTACAAGCATATAAGTGAGCACTTTCAGAGCATTGATACAAATACAATTGTGCCTTCTGTGAGCACAGAAAGAATCACACATTCACACCTGTAGAGCCACACTCTGAGCCCTGCTTTGATGAGCTTCGAATATATTGGTAGGACCGAAAATACCGAGAAATTGTAGGAATTCAGGATAGAGTCGCTGCATAAGAAACAAGCTTATATTATTTTTTTGTGTGGAAGAGTCGTGACAAGTTTTAAGGCAATCTACCTGCAGATATGCCATTTCCCTGAAAGCAACCCACTGACATTTGCATGGAGTGCTTTCTGCACTTCCTGCTTGTTGAAGTAGTCCTCAGCATAGGATGAGTAGCATGGATCATAGCCAGAGAACATGCGTATCCTTCTCCTGAAGTGATCCTGGCATTGCACAGATGAGCATCACTTTCAGAAGGATCTCTGACCCAGAACTGCCAGAATTAATGTCTATGTTTCTTTACCTGATCTTTCCTGAAGAATGCTTGAGCAGCAGAAGATGGTGAAGTTTGATTTAGAATGCACTTGGGGGCATAGATGTTGTATATGTCGATCTCTCGGTACTGACTATAGACGATGTCCATGGCGGAACTGCAATCCTCAGACCAATTGGAGTTCTTGAAGTTGCAGTACTTTTTGATGCGGCCGTACACTTCATCCGATACAACTGCGTGGCTCCAGGCATACTCAGCTAGGCCTTTCGAGTCATAGTAATCGTTAGTGATAGGGTTGCCAACCTGCATTGAGTTCATTCTGAATGTTATGGTCGTTGAAGAACTGATTTCTTAAGCTCGAAGTGTGAATCTAATTCTTGTTTCCATTCTTTCATGGTTCATGTGGCCATTTTAAATTCTAAAAAACCTGTATCTGCAACAAGTAGAAAATTTATCCAGTATCCCAAAATGAAATTCTAAGTGTGTGTATGTGTTCTTCTGGAACACTGGACGCTTTACCTTCCTTTCATGACTGAGAAAACTTATGATCAAATTGCAATGTCTTCGAAATATTATGCACTAAGCATTCAGATTTTAGACAACCAGAAAACATCCTATTCAAGTTCTGTATTCTTTTTTTATCACGAAACAACTTATCTAAAAGAAAATTTCGTGCATCATAAAATCTAATTTAAACACTTACAATGAAACCCTTGAGGTTGATATACGCTTTGCCCTTCTTGTCCTTGTTCCTGTCATAAACAAGTTCAGCAAGTTGCGGCACATAATGACCTGCAGCATACAGGTTTCCTCTTCAGTGATGTACAGACGACGTTTCGCAGGCATTTTTCCACATATGTTGCTGTCATCCAATGTGACCCATGAACTTAACACACTAGTTCTTTGACCACTTTTTTATAAGGACATGTCTGGAGATCCAACGAACCACTCAAAAACGAAAAAAAAAACTAAATGACATTATGGGTACCCTTTGTGTTCTAAAATTAAATCCAAACAAAAAAAATAGCCTGTCTTCTCTGTTCCGAAGAATTGGATGATAGCATATTGTGCGACATGAAAGCAAAGGCTGAAAATGGTGCCTAGATTCTTTCAAAGTGCTGCTTTCTGATCTGGCATTTTCTCTAGCTTGTGTGATCTATTATTCGCTAAGGAGATGGTGAACTATGAGTTGTCATAAACTCATAATCACCAACCCAGTGGCAGGCCAAGCTGTCAACCCGTTCTAGAAAGTAACAAATGGTTTTTCTGAGTGGAAGTTCTAGTTTCAGATAAGATGGTGACACTATCTTGTCAGGCCCAGGCATACTTGTCATATTGAGAAACCCAAGCAAGAACCGAAATGCTTGGCATATTGAGAAATCCAAGGAAGAATAGAAGGTTGGTCAAAGTCTGAGCTGCTGCCTTCCTTTTGGAATGTCGAAAAGAAGGCATATAAAGCTACACTCACATGCTTCACACCAGATTTTGTGTGTTCTGGATTCTTTCTAGCACATCTACATTTCTCAACAGAAGTCGAGAATTCTAAACCATGTCCAAAAGTGCAAACCGAGGCTGAAACCTTTCATGGTTTCAAGTATAAAAATACCTGCATAGCTCTCTCCTGCGATGTAGAACTCTCTGTCCTTGTACTCCGAAAATCGCTCTAGCCAGTTCACTAGGAAGCTATAAGCATCTTCAGCTAAAACAGGGGAAAAACAAAAGAGTAACAATTCCATTTCTTAATCGACAACCACATAACAACAATTCAACATCAATGCAAAATTTAATCTTTAGAATAAATGGAGTTTTAGGGTTATTTTTTCAGTAATAGAGGATCACAGGCAAAACATTGTTTTACGATCAATTTACCTACAAAGTCATCATTCAGTTTGTCAAGGTCAGAGGAATCGTTGGTGTAGGAGAAGCCAATCCCGACAGGAGACTCCAAGAACAGCAGGTTAGCCTCTGGCAATCACAAAAAAAAAACACTTAGCATCACGTTTCAAACAAACGTAACTAACCTTGATCATGAAAAGAGAGCACCTTTGTTCCATGCGTATTCATTGAACTTGAGGCCTGCTCTTTGTCTGACAACTCTGAGAGGCCCCAGCTCAGACGCAGCTCCATAGCCAACCGACGAGCAACCAGGTCCTAAAGTGGTAATAAAAGTTAAAGCTTCTCGTTAACAAAAGCGCAAAAGGAGTAAGAACAGAAGTGCTAGCACGAGGAAAAGAAAATTCAGCAAAATTATCATTATTAAATATAACTACAAATGATCGCAAATACCAAGAACATGAACCGACACAGAGAAGGACAGAGCAAGAGCAAATGTACTACTAGTAACCAATTTGGCAGGCCATCAGTGCTCAACAACTAAAGAAGCCAACAACAGTGGTAGCAGCAGCACAGTCAGAATTTCAAGGAGTAGTAAAAGATCACTAGTTTCCGACGACAAATGGAGATGAAAAGTTGAATTTTTAACTGCTAAAGGTGGTAGTGCAAGGGAGACCTCCGTTGAGCCAGAGGAGGAGCGGCATCTCCTCCGGCGCCGTCTGCGCCTCGAAGAACCAGTAGAAGAGCGCCCTCCCGCGCCGCTCGTCCACCGTGACGTAGCCGGCGAACTGCGACACGCTCGGGGTCTCCGGCTGGCCGGGGAGGCGCGCCACCCTGTCGCCGTCCCGCGAGCAGGAAGAGAAGGCGAGCAAGGCGAGGGCGGAGACGAGGCAGAGGCCAAAACCTGCAGCTGCCATCGCCACGGGGTGGGAGCCTGGGAGGAGATGGTTTGGGCGCCTGGGAATGCGCAGCTGGAGTTGATGAGTTCAGTTCAGGTCAGGGGTTGGGGCGCTTGGTCTTCCTCTGCTCAGCCGCAATTTTGTACACTCACCACCACCCTTCCGTTGCAAATGGCAGAGTTTATGGCCTGTTAAATGGCACACTGGCAAGAGTTTAATGATGAATTGTTGACAAATTATGATGGCTATATACAATGTTTGCTAAATTTCTCTTGCGTCATAATCTCCATATCCAATTTTATCTAAATCCGTCCGAGTCAAAATTGGAAAAAGTTTGGTTATAGTATCTTTTTACACTTGACTGGATACCTTATTTTCTTGAGCGTAAAGGGGTGATATTAAGACTAAACCCAATAGGAGTACATGCACGTTAAATATCTCTGTCAGTCACGTAGAGATTTTCTACTGATGTGTCTAGAAAATTAAGCAGAGAGAGGAAGCGGTATAATCATTTTTAATAGGTACCGGAATGTCGATGTAAAAGGAGACGTTTCTTAATCATGCAATTTGACCTGTTCGTATCAACGTTGTCACCGGTTGAAACAAAACGGCATTACCAGAAATCACTCCTCTGACCGTAGCACAAACCTGAGGTGGACACAATTAGACTTGGCAAATTTATGATCCCTTTGAATGGTTACGTCTACAATAATGCCTAGTTTCGTGCAAAGATCAGGTCCATGGTTAGTAGAGTGGATGGACAAACGCAATCGACCGTGCGCGCTCCAACTTTCGCTAAAGCTACGCATCACTTCAAACTTTTTACCGTGGTCCATATTGAAACAAGTTCCTAGTCTTCAAACTGGCGAGCTTACAGGTCTCCAATTATTTTTCGTGTCTCTGTTAGAGATGGTAATGGGTATCCGAAACTCGAGTACCCGACGGGTTTTACCCGATAAGAAGCCGGGTATGGAAACATATCTCTACCCGCGGGTACACAAATGGGCAATATCATGTACCCATCGGGTAAGCGGGTGCGGGTGCATACTACTCATACCCGCATACCCGCGGGTAAAATATACCCGTCTACAATATGTGATAAACTTGTAAATTTGCACATTGTTAGTGAAGGATAGCTTAATATTGATAACTAACTAATAATTTTATGCTTCATTAGACTATTAATTGGTTTAGAATTATAATTTATCTTTTTTTATTTATTCCAAGTTGTTGATATATGCACTTTTCTATGTGTTATGTTTCCAATTATATTAGATTACAATGTGTATGTTATCGGGTACGGGTTACCCGACAGGTAAAAAAACCCGCGTGGGTGCGGGTATGGGTAAGAACTTGTACCCGCATGCGGATATGGGTTTTTTAACAGGTAGAGTTAGAGTTGGCGGGTGCGGGTATGGAATGGTGCTACTCGACGGGTTTCTACCCGTTACCATCTCTAGTCTCTATTATAGTCATACCAAAAGTCTTCTAGTTTAGTCGGTCAGAGAGGGCTGAAGTATGATCACAACCAAGAGACTCAGATTTCATTCCTCATTAGAGTGGATTATAGAGATGGTTTTAAAAAAAAATCCTCCCGCCGGTGAAATCGGAGTTGGAGGATTTTGTTAGGATCAGTTACATCTGTCAAAAAAAAAGTTTACATCTGTCATCGTCAAAGCAAGCAGTGAGCGAAAAAAAAAGAGAAAAAAAACAGTGAGTGGGAGAGAAAGATAAACCGAAAGAGACCGTTGGCTCGTATAATGTTTGTCGTGGGCTTTGAGCGTGCCAACCCGAATCACATTAGCCCACGAAAGGCCCATATGCCCAAGAAGTGTGCCAGCCCATCAGCCCGTGGTGTTTCCCAAAAGAAAAAAAAATGAGGTCCTGAGCATTACCATTTGCAATCCTACAACATGTCCACAACTTCTGCATGTTCGCTCTCTAGTTTTTTCGAATTTGTGTGTTTCCTATGTTTTTACCAAGCCAACGCATCATTACCCCTGGGTTTTTTCTATGTTTTTTACCAAGTCAAAGTAGGTAAAATGCAAGATTTTAAATGTCCTGCTATGGCTGCCGTTATGATCCGTATAACTATTTGAGGTATGGTACCACTATTTATGTTCATGTGCAACTTAACTGCTATAATAACCTGTTTTCAAAGAAGTGAGAGTCCTTTTCGTATATTTTCTTTAGGGTCAAAGGGGGAGAGCATCCCCACCTAATTTTTATTTCAAAGGTTGTTTGACCAGTCAACATGGACGGAGGCAGTCAACATGGACGGAGGCAGCAGGTGGGGCGGGAGGGGCTCCAGCCCCCTACCGCCATGCGCTCCACTAAGCCCCCCTAAGCCTCTTTTAGAAATTTGAGGAGGAGGAAGAAGGAGAGAAGGGACTGGAGGAGGAAGAAGAGGAATCAGCCTCTCCTGCTGCCGGATCCTGGCTCCGTCCCTGCCAGCCAAAGCTCCGAAAATCATGTACAAGATGTATAACCCGTTTTCAAAGAAGTGAGAGTCCTTTTCATAAATCTTTTTTAGAGTCGACGGGGGAGAGCATCCCACCTGATTTTCATTTCAGGGGCCATTTGACCAGCCAACATGGACAGAGGCAGTAGGTGGGGCGCGAGGGTCCCCCCCCCCCCCCCCGCTGTGCGCTTCACTAAGCCCCCCTAAGTCTCTTCTAGAAATTTGAGGAGGAGGAAGAAGGAGAAGAGGGGCTGGAGGAGGAGGAAGAGGAGTCAGCTCCTCCTGTCGTCGGATTCTGGCTCCGTTCCTGCCAGCCAAAACCATTACAAAGCTGTGAATTTCAACAACTGAGGAAATCCGGGAGCTACTCAAAGTTTTACATGAAAGAAAACAAAGTACACCAGGACTCGTCAATGTCGCGTTCGACGACCGGCCAGCGTTGGCTCCAAAGCCGTGCATTTTCGCTGCAGCCTGACATGGGAAGGGGGGAGGTTGTTGAACACCACATCGTTCCGGTGCTTCCATAGCTGCCAACAGAGGAGGTGTATCAAGGTACAGAAGTGCCGATAGTTGAGACCCCAACATGGCGAGGCTGGATGCCGATGCTCGCCCAGGCTCTTGCGGCGAAAGGACAGGCGAAGATGAGATGGTTACAGTCTTCGTCCGCCGCCTGACAGAGTGCACAAGTTGTGGTGTCAATCACATTCTTCAGACGAAGATTGGTTCTGCACTGAATGCGCTCCTGTGTGAGGAGCCAGGTGAAGATTTGGACCCGTGGAGGTGTCCGGTTCTTCCAAACGAAGTCGGAGAAGGAGGCAGGAGCTCCCAAGGTTAGCACGCATTTAAAATAATTGCACTCGTGAGCAGTGGCTTGCTCCATACCTATATGCAACATTGCTCCGTCAAGTTAATTTATAAAATGGCGCTTGAGTAAATCTATTTCTAAGATTTACACTCAGAAGCAGTTGATCTTAGAAATGGCAACCCAAACCATAATTAACTTGACGGTCGAAGTGCACTCAGTTCTTTATATGAAAAAAATCTTGTCTCGAACCTATATATGCAGCATTGCCCTAAAAATTAAGTATTCTTTATTTAATTAAGATATTTTCCTTTTGGGTTAGCATGCAATTAAAATAATTGTGGGCCTCCTAAAAAAGAGGCAATCATATCGTAAACTGACCATGAAACTGACATGTCGCCGGTGTCTATTATGCCTGACCGGACGACATGCATACGTATAGTAGAGCACCCGAACGTGTTCGCGGCCTAATGCATGCATGCAAACCGAATAATCGAGCTGCTCTGCCTTAATCTAATCTTAATAACTTACTTATATAGTCGCCTAACTAGAGACGGCGATGTGATGACGTCGCTCACGTTCGTCCCTTCGCTTTCTTGAGGGGGAAAGACGTTTTAATAAAGGCGTCTTCTATGTAGGATAAGCGTATTTGGTGGCCACGTTACGAAAAAGGCGACGACGCAGCGGGTACACGTATGCATGTTACAGTGTTGTTTTGTACTAAGGGTCCGTTTGGCGGGGCTCCCAGCAGCTCCGCTCCGCGTGAGGAGCCGGAAGCCCTGCCAAACACCCTTCCAAAACGGCTCCCACCGAGAAGCACCCGCAAATCCCGCTCTCTGGAGCGTTTTGCGCCAGAGGGAGCCAAAAATAGCAGCTCCCCCCGGCTCCACCCCGCGGGTTACCCAATTGCCCCCGCAGGTCGCGCTAATTACCACAAAAATGCCATCGCGCTGCCCCCGCATCGATTCCCCACACCGCGTACCAGGGAGCTGGAGGACGGCCGCGCGGGAACAGGGGAGCAGGCCGGAGGACCACGGCGGCGTGGCCGGACAGCGGCTGGCGGGCGCGGTGGAGAGGGCCGGACCCCGGCGGCGCAGCTAGAGGTGGCCGACGAGCGAGGTGGAGGCAGAGGAGGTCGGGCGGGCGCCGCGGAGGAGTTGGGGCGCCGGCAGGGGCGGGCGGAGCGGAGGAGGCGGCAGAGGAGCTCGGCCGCTGGCGGGGGCGGGCGCCGCGGAGGAGGCGGCGGGCGCAGGCTAGGGGAAGCTCGCGGCTGGCGGAGCTCGTGGCGCCGGCGGGGACGGGCGTCGTGTTGGAGTTGACGGACGCAGGCGAGGGGGAGCTCGCGGCCGGCGAAGCTCGTGGCGCCGGCAGGGAAGGTCGTGGCGCCGGCGAGGAGCTCGCGGGCGGTGGGGTGCGGCGGGCAGCTGGCCGAATGGATAGGGATGGGGGAGGAGAGGATAAGAAGGAAAGAGAAAAGGAAATGAAGGAGAAAGAAAAAAAAGAAAAGGAAAAGGAGAAAAAAAATAATTTGAAGAAAAAATAAAATAGAAAATAGAAAAGGAAATAGAAAAAAGAGAAGGGCATTATGGACATTTCACTCTCTTATCTACCTTACACAGCCAGGAGAAGCTGTTTTGCCAAATGTTTTCCTAAAACGGCTTCGACTCCTGCGCAGAATCCGCTCCACCAGCACAGCCACAGCCGGAACTGCCACAGCCACAGCTGGAGTCCTGCCAAACGCACCCTAATTAGACTAAAGCAGTGTGTATGCGTTTCTTTTTTTGTCGACAATGACAATGCAATAAAAGAAGGAAAGACAAACAATATATAAATCAAGGACAATTATACAATAACATCTCTTTGTCAAAAAAAAAATACTAGGAGAGCTGCCTATTATATTAACAAGGTCTCATTCGTTCGTGTTTACACCTTAATTGGATCGATGAGCATCTGCACATCAGCAACACACTTTAAGCAAAGTGTTGGACCTTAACTAATTGGAAATGCTGCCGCCTGCCGGTCTCTCCTTTAATTTGGTTTGAAGAGTGACAAGAGACTTCGAGAGTACATACTCCTAATATATACACCACTATATATTGTACTCCTTCCATTTCGTAAAAACGGACGCCCTGGGCCAACAACTCCGTTCCGAAAAAACGGACGTTCTGCCTCCTTCTGATGCGCCGCCGCGGTATTTGACGCTTTTGTCCTCGCGTAAATTGTGGCAACCAGCGCCCACGCCAACCGAGCTAACTTTGTTTCTTGATTGGATTGCACTGGCAGCTGAATTTAATAAGGGTAGACAGGAGGAAATACCTCTAATTAACTCCATCTTGGTTACCGTAATCATGTCCTAAACATCTGTTTTTTCAGAACGGAGGGAGTACTCCTTCCATTCTAAATTACTTGTCGTTTTGACTTTTATAGATACATTACTTTTGTTATGCACCTAGATATATATTTATGTCTAGATACATAATAAAATAAATGTATCTAAAAAACTCAAAACAACAAGTAATTTGGAACGGAGGGAGTAATAGTAAAAAAACATTTTCAGTTATATCAAAAATTAAAATATTAAAATATCAAATTGTTTTGATGCCCCCGCAGTTTCACTAATTATTAATGCCAGAATGAAGTACTTTGATCATCAAATGTTCAAATAAAACCGTGTTTTTCATGTCTTTCGCATCAAGGTAAATTGGCTGGACGTGGTAAGTGCCACGTTTAGCGATCATGCATCACTATCAATTGACTAAAAATTGGTGAGCTATTTGCTAGTTCTAACTAGCTAGTGTGCACCCCAATTATATCCCCCAAACCATAGCTAGGTTAGTTAGATTATGTAGATATGTCGCCGTGGAAACCAGAAACCAAGACCACAGTAACCACACGAGCACACTCAGAAAAAGCCTAGCATGTCTAGGGTTTTATTTTACTTTAATTTGCCCATATATATTTAATTTATCTGCTACAAAGAATATACTGAGCTAATAAGGTTAGTTAATAGTATAGCAACGTCACAGGAATTAGGAGCAGGCACAAGCTTTTATATATATAAAGGCAGTGAGACAAGAGACAAAAAGAGAAGCTAAACTACGATAGCATTTCACAAAAATCCTTCTTGTCTAATAAAGTTGGTGCCTTCTGACCTCCTCCTCCGCCGTCCATGCATATGCGTACGTGCAACAGAAAAGGCTAAAGGCATCATCCTGCCGCCGGGATGTTCTTATCATCTGACATTTGTTCCAACGAATCTAAGAGATAAATTATGCAGCATTTGTATATCTTTTAAACTAACACTTTGATCTTATGTGCCTTTGGATTAAATTAAACTAGCTATAGCACTACTTAATCTGCGTGACACTACTATTCAATCATGCACGGCGCCGAACGGAACTGGGTCCTGTCTGCCAATAATTTGGTACTCACGAATTGAATTTCATTTGACCACCTGTACTAGTAGTTTATGAAGATCAGGTGAGTGAGCAAGTGATTATTGATGAAGTGATAGCAAATTAATATATGTTGAAAACATTGTATCATTACGATATAATTAAGATGATAAGCCCAGCTAGCTAGTTTAATAATATCATTACGATATACTAATAATCTGCAGCTCAGATGCTCAAAAGCTTGATCAAATTAAACCATATACTAATACTGATTCATGCACGTAGGTACAACCAGAGAGACACTGTATGTACAGCATGAAGCAAGCATGCTTGCATGGATGCATTATTGACGGTTGTTCATGCATGGAGCATTGCACCTGAACAACATCAATGTCTCAAGTCAAGACCAGCCCCAATTATATATCTAATTGAGTTTGTTATGTTAGTTAGGCTTTTTTTTTAAGAAGGGAGATGCATTCTACTTAGCGCATTACACCGGTCCTTTTACAAACAGGACCCCAAAGAAAAGGAAAATTACAAAGAAGTTTAAAACTTCTGCTCATCTTCCTCGAAGCCTCCAGAGATCCGTTCGTCACCGCCGCCGAATTCTCTTCCCAATCGTTGCCAGGCACCAGAGCCTATCTCCACAAGGTGGAGGCCGCAGAGGAGGGCTTACTTCTAGGTGATTCGGCCGAGTACACTGCCTCCCAGGCACATCGGCCAACTCCGGTACCCACGACGCATCCTTCGATTCCACCGCCGGCAACCCGAGCAAAGCTCAGATTTTCACCAAAGATCATCTTCCTCGAGATTAATAGGGTCAACAACATCATCACCTGAAGAAGACGACGATGCGCCGGCCCTCGACTCCAGGACAGGTCTCCCCAACCTCTCCGTTGACGTCGGAGTAGATCGCCATCGGAGAACGGAAGAAGTTGGGAGAAATTATTCCTCTGCAACGCCGTCGCTTCCGCATCGCCGACACCGCCAGGAAAACCAAGCCGCAGAGGAGCCACGCTCCACCGGCAAAACCTAACTCCACCGCCGAGCATTGGCGGCGAGCAAACCCTAGACTTAGACGGACTCGATTGGGACTCGATCTACTAAAGGGATGGACCCCCCGCTCCCCTTACCACCGGCTAGAAGGCCGGGGACGAGGGGAGACGGGGGCCAAGGCTATGGCGGCGGCGGCGAGGGCAGCCGCAGGCGGTTCCGCCCGTGCCGCCTAGGAGGCGACGCGGGGGACGAAGCGGGTTTTTTTTTCTCTCACGCGGCTGGAATTGTTTCGTCATGTTAGTTAGGCTATTAGGCAGTAGCTGATGGAGTATAATATGTCGTCTCATCACCTAGTGATAGATGTGTGCTTGCATTAGAGAGTACTTGATCACACTAAAGACTGTTTGGGAATCTGTTGGTGCATATGTGTGTGTGTTCTTCTCTAGTATATTTCTAACATGTAGGGTACACTAGATGTCGTTGTAGCTCTTCGATCTACAGCAAAAGGCGGATGCTTGCGGCCTTTCTGTCTGCTCTGTGTTCATCCACTTTGATTAATTATTTTCTGTTTGATGCTCCATCCGTTAACAAGGCCTTGACAAACACGATTTATTAAAAAAAAGGGGTACATAGGAAAAATAATTTAAACAGACAAATCTTAGAATGCTTGAAATTAAATACAGCCGTCCGTCCGGTAAAATCTAATAGTAGAAGTATTAGGAAGTAACATACCTATAGTGAAATATCAGAAAGTACTATTTAGTGGAACGAACTACCAAAATACAGTTGGTAGGAAAATCATAACACGAGGTATTTCCAAGTATCGTGAAAAAGAAACAATTTACCATCATGAATTTGTTCGCCCACTGAAGCTCGGATCCTCCACAACGACATCTGTGGCTCTCTCCGTGTGCGTGCATACTTTGCACTGGCAAATCGATCCTTTGCGAAAAAGGTCAAATACAAAACATGTTTAATGTTTATGAGGATCAGCGAGGCTACGACAGATCTGCCCATCACGTATAGCTGGCCGGAAATGAAGCAAAATATCTGTCAATGTATTATTGTGTCTCAGAAAACACCAACACTAAATTAAATTGACTAAAAATTAGTGAGCTATTTGCTAGCTCTTTGCACCCTGTTCGGCTGGCTGGTGGCTGATGGCTGGCGCTGATTTGTTCTGAGAGAAAAGTACTGTTGGTTGGTAGCTGGTGGTTGATTTGTTCTGAGAGAAAAGTACTGTTGGCTGGTGGCTGATAAGCCAAACGAACAGGGCGTTGGTTATCACTTATGTGTGCGTATTAATGGCTTTTAAGCAGGTAGGCACACAATTGGCCAAGTGTAGGCGTGACACTTTTTCCCCGGAGAACATTGAACAAGCACAAACTCACTCAACACATGCCTATCAACTCCACCACCAGTCCATCTTCAAAATTCGATTTTAACCATTGTTTTCTCATAATGTATAGTACCATTTAGTTATGCAAAAGGCCTATCGAAAGAGACTGGAGGGAGTACGTAACATAGAAAGTGTCAAAATGGTAAGACAAACTTTCACTTTTCAGAATATAAATCTAGTAAATGTAGACTAAAACATTTTTTGATAATTTAAGCTAACATATTCATAATTTGTTAGTCAAAATATATGTATACAGTTTGACTTCTCCAAAACAAAATACACGTTACGTTTTGTTTTTAACAGAGGAAGTATTTTCCTTACAATCAGAAATGTATACTCCATCAGATCGTAAACAATTAATTTATTAGGACACTAGCATGGTCTCTATAGGTTGATATACTTGACTATAAATTATCTACAAACGTGCTGTTTCAAATGAAGATAATTATATATTATCAAATGTATTTTTTGACAAATAGAGGTAAAAGTGTCATTTTCATCCCGCAACGTACTACCGCCTGAATGAGGAGAGAATGTGAATAAAATAGTGATGGATACTAACTCCGTACTTAATTGTTTTGAGTGCACGTCATCTATCAACATTGATATTGCGAATTGACTGTTTGCCATCGACAAAGGAGTGAAGGATGCTGAATTCTCGTCAAGCCATGACCTAGCCTGTTGGTTTCATAGGTTGTCCTATCATTCTATTGCGTTGGACCCCAAGCAAGGGCTAGCTGTGAATGGTGACTGTTATCCGAACGATGATCAAGGGGTTAGACATTGACAGTGGGGAATTAATTGGATATTTCAATGGTCTTCTTAATGGGCGAATAGAGATTATTGAATATGACATCGAAATGATGTTGAGCCAAGCCTTACTAAATAATGTGTCGATGAAATATGGTTCCCTTCTCCCCCACCCGAGTGTTTTTCTGCTTTTGTACCTAGTGCTTGTTTTTGGTCCTTAACTTATTTTGCGGTAGTGTATTTTCTTAAAGCAACAAAAACTGATATTTCTCATTTTTAGTTAGAGGTTTTTTTCAGTACACAATATCACCTTGTACCACCATTTTAAAAGGACTCGTATGTAATAGGAAATGATCTATTTGTAAGGATCAGACGGTTGAGATTAATTCTGTACCACCAGTTTTTTTTGTGTGGTACGGGTGGTATTCATAGGTAGTATTGGTAGCATATGAGTATTATTGGAAATGAAAAAATATTTTTGTTGTAATATATGAAATTGGATATATGAAATGATTTAGGTATTGTACGCGGTATATTTTTATTGTACTCGTCGGCGGTTCCAAATAATATTCATTCATCAAATTACCATTTTACCCACAGAAAAAACCTACAATACCACCGTACTACCAAAGAGTGGTATTGTGTACCGAAAAAGACCTCTTTAGTTACTACCTTTGTTTTTAAAATATACGAAAGGTATGACAAGTTAATTATTTTAAAATCAGTTTAAAAATGGAGAGCGAGTACTTTATAATCATATATTTAAAAAATGGAGAGAGAGAGTACTTTATAATCGGTTTACTTAACGAGAACGTACGTTCCACATTCTTCAAAGAAGGGAAGCAAAGTCTCTCTGGTTTACACTTGCAAGTGTGGAATCGGAGGGGCATCCCTCGTGGGCGTATTAGTGCATTATAATTTAAAAAAAGTATGACGATACAAAATTGTATATACTCTCTCTATTTGTTTTGACTTTTCTAGATACATTGTTTTTGTTATGTATAAGTATATATCTAGGTGCATAGCAAAATGAATGCATCTAGAAAAGTCAAAATGACAAGTAATATGAAATGGAGAGATATTAGATAGTCATGCATGTAAACTATGGTACTACGAGATACTCCATACAACTTAGAAGTGACTATAGAACACATCTATAAACATCCACGTCACTTTGTCTGGAAGTGGGTAATTATTACTGCCGGTTCTGGAAGTGGTAATAAATCCCATTACCACTGCAGGTTAAGGTTATCAACCGGGAATAAACGATTGGAATTTTAAAGAAAAAGGTCCCGAGCTCAATTTACACTTGAAGTAGGAATCAAGATCTCCACTTGAGGGATTTTTTGAAAAAAAAGTATCTGTCTTGTTCATCATTTGAGAACATAGATGAAAACAAGCAAGAGAGATAAGGCATGGTATGGATTGGAACCAAAGGAGATGGATGGAACTTGGGTGTGTGTGAAGAAGCATGTCGAGTGAAGCCGATCGATGATGAGAAGATGGAAGAACAGGTGGATCAAAGAGAAAGCCGAAAACACCGACATTGCGAAGGAGTTTGCTGTTGTGGATTATCTCATGGCCATGGAGGAACTCTTATGATGGTGAACACGAGCATGAATCCCCCGGTGAGTGCCTCAATAATCCTTTGTTCATGTGAATCTTGTGATGAAGCCATGAAGGTGGAGAGAGAGGACTTTGAAATGAAAACAATAGAGGGAGGGATAAGAAATGGTTGGGTGAGATTGGGCTTATAGAATATATAGAGGCTTGGCTATCGACTCCAATTAAGGATGGCAGTTTTACCCACGGGTAAGGGTACCCGCGGGTACCCTACCCTGTTGGGTAAGGGTAAGGGTATAGAATTCTACCCACGGGTAAGGGTACGGGTATAAAATTCTACCCGCGGGTAAGGGTAAGGGTATGAAACTCTACCCATGGGTTACCCAAGGGTACCCGCACTAAAGAAGCCCATAGAAATATTTGACTCAAGTAAGCCTATATATCCTAACCCTAGCAGCACATCCCTTCCACCACGCGGCCCAGCCCACGCTAGTCTTGCCCTCTTGCGTCTTCCCTGGACCCTGGTCGGCGGTCGCCCTCCCCCAATCCCCCTGAATCCCCGTCCCGACGCCGCCCCTCGCTCGACCCCGCAGCGGCGCAGCTAGCACACGCCGCCCCTCGACCCCCGTCGGCCGCCGCTCGCACACGCCCGCGCTGCCGCGCCTCGCCGGCTCGCCGCTCGCCATCGCCAGCCGCCTGCTCACCCATATGTTGGGATGTTGTAATTTCTTATTTGACTTATTTATGTATCAATAAGTGTGTGATTGTGAAGTTTGAGACTTATTTAGCTATCAAATGATTATTGTACTCTTGGATATGAACTTAATGACATGTTTATGTTAATACCCATCGGGTACCCTTTTACCCTGCGGGTACCCTGCGGGTAAGGGTAAGTATTTTTACCCGTTACGTTTGGCGGGTAAGGGTACAAAAGAGGTAGACGGGTATGCCAACGGGCGGGTAAATACTTTACCCTTACCCTACCCTGCCCATTGCCATCCCTAACTCCAATCCAGTTCGATCTTTCTCTAAAAAATTCTCATCTTTTTTTTAATAAACCGACGGCAATGTATTACTACTAACGGTTTCAAATGAACCGATAGTGATAGGCCGATTGTGATCCTTAATTTTCCGTCGCGCCCATACAAGATCTGTTTCTAGCCCCCACAAACAATTTACCTTTGAATTAGCTAAAACTCTGAATGCTTAATGCACTCAAATGTGAAAGGGTTGGAAGGTTTAACAAGATTTCTACAGTCAGCCGCACTGGAGTCAATGGTGTGCTCCCTGCGCCAGCAGCTTTTTTTTTAATTACACAGTACAACGCAGATGTTGACAACACGCACGCACACTCACCCCTATGAACACACGTACGCAAATACTACCCCTATGAGCATCTCCGAAGGACTGAGCTTCGGACTGAGCACTGACAGATCTTAAGATTGCCGAAGTCACCACTGGCACCTTGTAGTCGACGGGGCAGAGATGGTGCTGGTCTGTCGCATGTTGAGAGAGATTAACCTAATCTGTCTTTAACACGAGGTTATGGTCAGGCACACAGCATAGTTCAAGTCAAAAAAGATCAAAAGGGGGCCAGACCCAGGGCCAGGGGTCAGCATTTCAATAGGAGAATCTCTCCGGCCCTGCCTCTCTCTAACCACACCAGACGTCCATATAAGCAGCACCACCCTCCCTCCCTCTCCCAAGGCCCCCCTACACTACACACACATCTCACTCATAGCTAACTAGCTAGTGTGCATCCGTCTCTCGCTCTCTCCTGTCGCCTGTCACATTTCGCGCATTGCACCGTCCAAAGCTTACACGTACGCTCTCACAAGACAGCACACACCGTGTAGTGCCATCCCCAGGCCGCGCGCCATGGTGGTGCCTTCGACGACGCCGGTGCTGCGCCAAGAGACGGTGGCGGCGGCTCAGCAGCAGCCGCCGCCGGCGCCGTCCCGCGGCGGAGGCATACCGACGGTGGACATGTCCGCGCCGGGCGGCCGCGGCGCGCTGTCGCGGCAGGTGGCGCGGGCGTGCGCGGAGCACGGCTTCTTCCGGGCCGTGAACCACGGCGTGGCGCCGGGCGGCGCCGCCGCGCGGCTGGACGCCGCCACGGCGGCGTTCTTTGCGCTGGCGCCGCGCGACAAGCAGCGCGCCGGCCCGCCGAGCCCGCTCGGCTACGGATGCCGCAGCATCGGCTTCAACGGCGACGCCGGGGAGCTCGAGTACCTCCTCCTCCACGCCAACCCGGCCGCCGTCGCCCACAAGGCCAGGTCCATCGACACCGACGACCCCTCGCGCTTCAGGTACACGCCGATACCCACCCACGCCCACGTACGCTCTCCTCCGCCGCTATGCATGGGCATACACATTTGTGAAAAAGTATATCGAGAGTGATGTTATCTAAAGTTTCATTATATTTTCTTCGATTTGTTAATCTTATTATATATACAAACATTTACAAAGGAGTAGTATACATATGACACCTCTATATATCGTGGTTCGTCCGTGATTTATGCTAGGACTGGGGGTTTTATATTAAATGCTTAAGGAACTAACAGGTATCGTGAGGTGTTAATGTTGATGGCACCTGGAGTGACATGCTCCTTAGCACTGTGACTGCAGGTGCTCCTTTAACCAACAGGCGCTATTCCGATGACAGTAGTGTGATGTGTGGTTTGCATATCATAATCCTACACCTGTCGGAATGTCTCACATGACATGCTCACTTCTCAGCAGCAGGGTATATTAGTATGGGTAGTTTATTGGTACGGTTTTAATCTTTCTTATCTTTATATAATCTTGTGCTCAAAAGGTAGACATGATGTGTACATGCATGCACATATAATAGGTTTGGTTTGAGCACAAAGGAGCTTTCTCTGCTCGTTTACAATATTGGTACTTGGGGGTTCAAAAGTCAAGAGAACTTGCATTGGGGGTATGTCACGTATGCACTACTTTAGCTTCCAACTGGCCAGGCTTTCATTTGCCTATCTCTACTACTAGTATATAGGTAGATTCTTTCAAATGTTAAAAGGTATAATAAATAATGTTTGTGTAGTATATTCATGTGTGTACTGTTTGGTTTACCTATAAAGCATCATTTGATAATTGACAGCGCAAACTTCTTCAACAGACAAATAGTTTCACAACAATGTGTGCATTCAAAATCAAAGCGTATTTCGAATAAAATCTGGCTGTAGTTCAAGAAAGAAAGAAAGACATTTAACTCGACAGACTGTTCCATGTGAACTGTTATATGGTTCAATCCATGTGACTGTTAGCATTTAGGGGAAGTTCCTATCTGGTTCAATGGTAGAACTAGTAATACCCTGTATATGTTGTCATTGTCAGAAAGGCCCCCATCAAATAAATTGTGCAAATGCATGACTACATAGTTTTCAAAACAATTATTATCGCAATAATGGCGCAATTGATGCCGCAATAGGCAGAGCAATGATATGTTAGTTCCAACAATTCAAGAGCATACATAGCTAGTTTCCAAAGCAAAAGAAAAGGCACAAATTGATGGGACATAACAAACTTGACAGCTCCACAGAATGGGCTTAAAAGATTTTCGTAGGAAAGTTAGGTATAAGTATTTTGCCAGAAGAACATTCGAAAACAGACCAGCTTACAATCGAATCGACAACGCTGAAAAATCAGTTATACATTTTGCTTGTGATAGGGAGAGCCCTAGCCTATGCTGGGAGAATTTAAATGCTTAACAATTGATTGAACATAACAGATGAGATATCTTTAACTATTTTTGTGCATTCTGAATGAGAAAGATATCATCTATACGACCCTTGGGGTTGGAGAGCACATCCAGTCTCCAAAACTACATAGGCAAGGCACAGGCAGTGGCCTAATTCATCAGAGTTGGTTGAGGGCAAATAAGATGAAAGGGACTAGAAAACCCTCCCTCTAAGGTAGTTAGAATACCCCTCTCAATGTCAGGTCCCTCTCCAACAAACTATGTGTATTTGCATGTCAATCAGTCCTCACATATATGCAGTACAGTGGTCTTCAATTAATAGCAATACCCAACCACCAACTGATGCAGCTAGCAACAGAATGGGTACTTGAAGCACCCACAGCCATTGGATAACTCAAACAGCTTATTCAGCAAACTACACTAAGTTTCATGAAGAAAATGATGTGTTTAGATGGTCACAGGATATACATCATATATAAATATTGAAATGAATTCCCTTTGTTCTCTATCAGCTAGCCATGTGTCATTAATATATTGTTAATGCTAAAAAATTCATGGTGTGGCAGCTAGAAAGGAGTAAGATTTTAACTGCCTCACCACATCAGAATCTAAGCTTAGGCACAGCAGTTGGGAACACATAAAATTATTCTAGGATTCTGTTTGAGTTTATTCCATAAGAATTAACTTCATGAACTAAAAAAGAATGCTAGCTGCAAGAATAAAATGAAAATGGCATCAGCATCTTTGCAGTAACCATCTAGAGTAGCATGAACACAGGTAACAGCACGTAGGGACCCATAGTAGAGAAGTACAAAAACCTGATAGGAATAATAAGGATCCCCAGGACCCCCTTAAGAGCATATCCATGCTATCCATATAAAGCCAAGGAAAGGAGGCACACATGCAAAGGGTCCTCTTTATGGTAAGATGAATGAGATGTCCCGGGGGGGTGTAGTGTCAGGGCAGTGATGTGTGATACCAAGCACTGATGGGTCTATCCATGCAGCAGTGGGAAAAAGCATGCCCAATCCTGTCGAAAACCCATTTGCCCATTGGAAAATTGGACACCCAAAGTTTCATGTACGTCTGATCCAGAGCTATCCATGCATCACAAGACCCGAATATGTATACCATGTGACTGGATTCTGGTTCTGCTGCACAGCCCAGATGCATCCATAGCATCAAGCTATCGTCTTTTCGAGGCTGCAGCTTTTGAGTTGCTGCATCTTCACACATCAATCAGTCAAAATCTTCTCATCTTCAGTCTGCTTTCTCTGTCACGCCATGTCGCCATGGCACACATTCAATCGATCTCTGCAATCTTTTGATCAAATTAATCCTGTGCACATTTTTAACTCACATGCTGATGATTTTGTTGCAGTACTGTGGTAAACGAGTATGTGGGAGCAGTGAGGCAGCTTGCGTGTGAGATTCTGGACCTGTTAGGGGAGGGGCTAGGGCTCAAGGACCCCAGATCCTTCAGCAAGCTCATCACAGACACTGACAGTGACTCACTCCTGAGGATTAACCACTACCCTCCATCGTGTACCATTCACAAGCTTGACCATGACAGCCAGTGCAAGATGAAGAGCATTGTCAGGACCAAGAATGGCAATGGCGTGAACCCGTCGGCAGGTGCACGGATCGGGTTCGGTGAGCACTCAGACCCGCAGATCATTAGCTTGCTCCGAGCAAACGACGTCAATGGCCTGCAGGTGCTTCTGCCAAACAGTGACGGCAAGGAGGTGTGGATTAAGGTGCCGGCTGACCCGTCAGCATTCTTCGTCAATGTTGGTGACCTCCTCCAGGTAAAGGCACGAATTTACCTAAAATCAAACAGTACTAGATGGATTAACTTAAAGAAAATTGCTTTTATGAACTACTTAGAAATAAAACTAGCAGGCACTAAAACAAGCAAAGAGATCAGCACCACTCAGCACCCAACCATTTGCACTAGGCAACTTCCATTTCAATGTTTCAGAAAAATAAATTCTTTACTTACTGACCTGCAAAAAAAAAAACTTACTGAAAACAAGGAAAAGAAATCCACCTTTATTTGGTTCGGGCTCCGATTAGACACCATGTTAGCTATTGCCTCTTTTATGAAAAGATCCCCCGACACTGATATTTCTGGACACATTGGACTGCATCAAGTACATCTTACCAGCTGATAAGAGTTTCTGTTTTCATCTTGTTACTAAATCTGAACCTAACAACAACAAGTACTAAGCACTAACCCATGGTGCAACAATAATACTGTCTCTCTGAAACTTGCTTTGAACTCACCTCTCCTTTGCCATTATTGTTCCCAGGCTCTGACAAATGGGAAGCTGGTAAGTGTCCGGCACAGGGTAATTGCAAACGCCTGCAGGCCAAGGCTGTCTACGATCTACTTTGCAGCACCACCGCTGCATGCACGAATTTCAGCTCTCCCAGAGACAATCACAGTTGGCTCACCACGCCAGTACCGGTCCTTCACCTGGGCAGAGTACAAGAAGACAATGTACTCGCTCCGCCTGAGCCACAGCCGTCTTGATCTCTTCCACATCAGCGATGATGATATCAGCTATGTTGGCAAAGGAGAACAAGAATAGGGAGCACTTACTGAACTGCAGGAGGTGTGTGGAGTGTGGTGGGGACTAGGTAGGTAGAATTGTCCCCAAAATTTTGGCTCTCTGGCTTCCATTGCTAGACATCTCAGGCTATGATGGTGTAGGGTTGAGAGTCTGCCAGTGTGTAATAGTAGTTAGCATTGTACACAAGTCCTGGGTTGTATGGTACTGATGTTTCGGCAGTTTGTTGTCCCCCTTAACTTTTATTTTACTCTCCTTCCCTACTTTCTAGTGTTGCCTTTGCTTAAAGAAACCTTTTCTTTGCATGAAAGTGAGATCTAACTCAAACTCCAAGTGATGAGATCAAAAACTTTCAGGCTGAAAAGACTTTAAAAGTTCCCACAAACTACAAGCAAGTTCAGTTTGGGGCACTGCAAAAGATGTTCTAGTATATATTGACTATAATTAATTCCGTAAACCCATGCCATCACAAAATCTGTCCCAACTCTATTATTTTCATATTGCAAATACTATAAACTCAATTCTATTATTATTTGCTATGAATAATGAGTACATTATTTAACAGAATGGATACAAGAGATGCAATCGTTACAAAATATAAAAGTAATTAGATAAAATTCTCTATCTTTAGTATCCTATTTCAATCACAGCATCAGAAATCAAAACAAATCACAAAATGTAGATTCAGACAAAAGAATAAGCCAATGTAGAGCTCAATAGAAATGGGCGCATATATCGCAGTACATCCTAACTTGGGATTCCGGTGGTGAATTCACAAAAGCAAGTGCTTTTCTCAATGATATCTCAATCCAAGTTGGTTTGCTGTCCTCGACAGCCCGTACTACTTTATGACAGCACAACATGAGCATGATTTGATTAATTCGGTGCATTGGCCCCTCCGATATAGTCACACACCTACAGTTGTTTACACTTCTACAGTGTGAATCTCTCTGATTGATAAATCATAAATTAAGTGCACTGTACACTATATATGATGGCAGCAAAAAGAAACTTAGTGATTTTACCTAACAAAGATGTCAAGTTTAGCTGCATAGCGTGCATATGTGTTGAAAATTCTTCCAAGAAAGGTGGTATGCAGTCTTCAGGCACCTCAAGATCCTACCTGCAATTTGCAAGCTACTGGAATGCAAGCAACTTTTACTGGAGGTCAGAAAAAAGAGCACATGCCTGATATGTAAAGATTCTTGATTAATTCTCCACGCAGGGTGCCATAGTCTAAGACTCACAAGTCATAATTGCAGTCAATCAGGGTATTTACTGGTAAAATATTTAGAAAAATAATGTATAGTGATTAGTGAAAGAAAACTTGAAAGCTATTTTTATCAGCATACACATGTAACAATGGAGAGATCCACCATATGACACAAGTTTATGCTGCATTGAAAAAATACTGTTGTTTGAAAAAGGCACGTTCTGTGCAAATATTGGAAAATACACAATAATTGAAAGACAAAAAAAAGCTATGGAACAAAGGTATGCATATGCTACCAAAAGGATGACAAAGGATCTCAAAATGAAAATATTAACAGCACCTGTTGCCTGCATAGCTGCAGTGAAAAAGCCAACCGAAAGGATAGAACAAATACAATCACCACTCAAGTACTCAACAAAAGTTTGGTACTATATCTCCTAAACCATGCTTTAGGAACGAGCAATCTACTTCAAATGGTAAAAAAATGACAATTTAATGATTTATGTTATGAAGTACTGGCAATTAAGTGGTGCGTGGTACAAACTATATATAGAAGAAAAGAATTTGTTCTTAGCATCTGCGTTTAAAAGAATCCTTGGATACTTCGAGCTCTAGAAATCATTAAAATAAAGCATAAAAAATCAGCAGAACTGCTCAGATTATTTGCAGTTATGCTTGAGCCCCTAAATACAAATTCTATCAGTACTAAGTGGGCAGAACACTTGTATTCATGCTCTATTATTGTAATTGAGTTATGTCCTCTAGCCTCAGTAATTTCATTTTCAGGATTAGATGTTACAGAATCCCTTCAAGAGGATCGGGAAATTCAATTTATCAAGGCTTGCCTACATGATCGGCTCGTTCAGTAAGAGTAGGACTGTACTTGCGATGCTCAGTTTGATGTAATTGATTGGCCAAAATAGCTTTTGAACCAGAACACACATCAGTAGCTATTAGAGCCTAAATTGTTCAACATTGGCAGATGGTTGTGTAGCACATGGATATCACGTTCTTCAGATGGATAGTTGAACTTGAACTGCAATCTAGTCTTCTGACAGTATAAGAAAAAAACTGGTCTGCTGAGTTCTGAAGCATGCAGAAAACCACATTCCAGCGATCAATCAGAAAACCAGCAAAACATTCTACACCTAAAAGAACAGGGTTTTCTATAAATTCTAGCCCAACCTCATATTAGTCAATATAGTCAAAGCTTTGAGGGAACAATTAGTAGACCCACTAAAATGAACACAAACCGGAGTCCGGAGACATAGAGTTTGCTCCCAAGAATTCGTCGCGCGTGCATAATAACTAAGACAAAAGCAGCAATACGACCGGCGGCAATGCCCATCTGCGATGCCTACCAACCGAGCTAATACTCGTTCTCATTTCATCTTTTTTTCATCCAGCAAGGGACATATTGAAGAAAACATTAAACTCACAGAACGGGGCAGGCAGTTGGGCGATCCGATCAGGCGGACGGCAATACTGTGCGTTTGCTATCACTTGCTCCGCAGTCCACACAGTTCATGTGATGAATATGTTAGCAACGAATGCACCCATTTAAGTACTGGACATGAATGATGTGCAATTGCAGATACCATACCGAAAAATCTATTGAAGAAAAGGGTAAGATTACGCAACTGCAGATCATTCCTTGCGACCATATTAATTCCTTTTAAAGTAACAAAGCTAGTATCATAGTACTATGAACAGTTCTCCAAATATGATGAGAAGTTCAGTTCATCTGCAACACTAAACATGATAGAACAACTGCAAAACATCCTAGACTAACAGAGCAGATGCTTATAGTCATGAGGATGTCTCCAACACAAGCAATAAAATGAAGCAGTCAATATCTGGACTAGGACACAAGCATGTGAGCATTTGCATGAGAACATGTCCACTTATGTACCTTAAGGTGGAAATGCCAAAAATAAATTTCTCAAGATCCACTGCATCTGCCACCATCCTACATATGTACAGATCAATTCGACATTTGATGCTTCTTGTATGCAGGCAGCATAAATATTCAACAAAAATACAACAATCTAATTCAACTAGCAGCCATTTAGAAGCTCCACCTGACTCGGTTTGAAGCATCGAAATGACTACCGGTTGCTTCAATAGAATCTGAACTTCTGAGGATCTATGCTTACTTCATTTTACAACTGCAGGCCCGCACAATGCGGATGACGAGGTTCCTGAAGACGCCGGACTCCCAGTCCCAGAGGGGCAAGGAAGCCACCGGCGTCCGGCGGCGGCACAGAACCTATGCCGAGCGAACAACTGGTTGAAGCTCAATACCTTTAGGGACTCACCAACTGCGCCGCCGCCGCCGCAGAAACTCATGGCGGCAATCGAAACAGCACCCGGACCTCCTCTCTATCCGCCGCGGCCAACCTGTGGCATGGTGAAGAACCGAAGAAGACGACTCGTGCGAATTGGGCCGAATCCTTTCAAAGTCCAAACAAACATTGATCGGGGGACGGCCCTGCGAGTTTTGGCCCGTTAATTACAAACAAATATTAGGTATTACTAAAAACTCTGATGATTCTAAAAAAAAAAAACTAAAAACTCTGATGATGTTTTTTTTGGAGTAAAATGCACAGTAGGTACTCAAACTATTGGGTCCTTCCCATCTGGGTACTCCAACTTTTAAACTAACTATCTGGGTACATGATCTATAGCCGCGGCGCACGCACGGTCCAAATGCAACCATGTGAGCTACTTAATCCGACGTGGGCTCGCCAGAATGGCAGGTGGAGGGCCATGTCATCGTCATTCTAACAGAAACCCCCCGCGGACATTGTAGTCCTCATTTTGATCTATCTCCCAAATCCCCATCAAAATTATATCTATCTGAAGGTCGTAAACAATTGGCCCTAGCCAAAAAAATACTAGCACCAACTAAGTACGGATAACTGGCTGCTAACAGTCATGCTGTCTCCGATAACTGGCTGTTAAATAATGGGTACCAACTAAGTACGGATGCAACCTCCTGGTTCTAGATTATTATATTAGATCATCTCAAATTAAAAAATGGAGTAAAATCCCACCGTCGCACAGACTCCAGGCTCCCAGCCCCCTTGCGTTATCCATCCGGTTCCCGTCGCCCGCCGCCCCCGCGTCGTTTTCTTCGATTTTTCCACGGCGCGAGCAGCTCCCAGTCTCAGGCGGCCAGCGGCGACAGGGCGAGGCCCAGGCGGCCAGCGGTTCCCAGGCGGCGACGGGAGAGCGGCGGCACATCTGCTCCACAGGAGAGAGGTGTCGCATCTGCTCCATCGCCGGCCCTCGCCTCTCCTCTGTTCGTCGCCCTCGGCCTTCATCAGTCCTCCGCGGGAGAGGGGAGGGAGTCCTCCGCCGGGGCGTTCTTGGTGTAGCTGAGGTCCAAGCCAAAGCCAAATCCAAGTCCAAGTCCAAGAAATGAGCTAAGTGAAGACTGTGGCAACAACTTTTGTAAATGACAACTAATCCTTTTGTGTAGCAGCTACTCCTTTTGTACAGCAGCAGAGGCTGCCTTTTGTCAAGCTGCTAAGCTTGTGCTAAGCAGCTCAGCTTGCCTTTTGGGCAGTGATCACATATAGATAGATCACATATGCAACATTAGGGTGGTAGAAGGAAAAGCCCCTAAACTATGGTAGGCAAGAATTAAGTTATATGCTTTGTAATCTGGAAACTTCCAGTTAAGTTATATGCTATGTAATCTGGCAACTTCCAGAGCTCTTTATGGAATGGGGAGTTGGATGGGTGGAGTTGAGAGTGAGGACCAGAGTGAGGCAAGGGGGTTTTTGCTAAATTGGTGCACCATCAGTTATCACCAGCCACGGTGGCACGGTCACGTCGGATCAAGTGGCTTGCGTGGCTGCATCTGGACTGTGCGTGAGCCATGGCTATAGATCAGGTACCTGGATAGTTGGTTTGATAGTTGGAGTACCCGGACGGGAAGGACCCAATAGTTTGAGTACCTAATGTGCATTTTACTCTTTTTTTTGCCTCCCAAAATAAACTCATTTCTTTCTTTCTTTTTTTGATGATGAAAACTGTTTAAATATTAGTACCACCAATTCCAATCACTTGGACGGGAGTTTTGCCGATTTGGCTATTCTAACTTAGTAACTTAGATCGACGTCGACTCAAAGTTAATCTATGTCCCTTGTTCATTCAAGGGTCTCCTACCCTCCTAAATTTCCCCGATCTTTAGAGCTACTGAGTTGCACGCTATTCCTGCTCATGAACCTTGCCATACACACCCCAAAGTACACTGTTCACATGTTAATTCCACCTGCAACACTCAAATTTATATCACTCATACCTAGGGGGTGGTAAAAAGCTCTTTAATTTAGCCTAACATATTTAAGGATCAAGCTATATAACAATCGAATCATAATATTATATAATTTTGAACTAAAAAAAGTAAATTTTAGTTGGATTGTGAAGAATTAACTAGAGACATGTCATTACCACCCCTACCCATAGTTTCACCTTGGCATCATAAAATTGTAATGGTGCGAAGACAAGTATGTGGAGCATTGGTGGTGTAAGTGATTTTCTTTGGCAATGCTCGAGTAGAGATTTTAAGTCTACAGATCTTCTGGCTGATTTGTTGTGAGAGAAAAATAGTGCATAAGAAGTAGAAAAAAAAGAAGCTGAACGGTCTTTTTAGAATTTAGATAGAGAGAATATGGGTGGGGGCAAGGGGGCAATTGAGAAAAAGGAATGAAAGGTACTCCCACGTCATGTTGGATCAAGTTGCTTAACATAGGAAAAAAATGTAATGTAGAAATTGTAGGAAGTAAAACTAAACAGTTAAGAAACAAGTTAGCATTTGTTAGTATTGTGATGCCAAAGAAAGTAGGAGTAATTCATTCATTAAGTGGCGTCGACCGTTCAACCTACTCCTTACGTCTCAAAATATTTGCACTTTTTGACTTCTGTACTTCACATTTGATCATTCGTCTTATTCAAAAATATAGTGAAACTGTTATTTATTTTGATATGACATGTTTTATCATCATATATATTTTAAGTATATCATAATTATTTTTACATTTTCATAAAATTTTTAATAAGACGAATGGTCAAACGAGATCTGCAGAAGTCAAAAGGTGTCAATATTTTGAGACAGAGGCTCATACGCAACGGTTGACTATGTTGACTTGTACTAGACCCGCTACCCGATTGCGACCCATCTGTTCCAGATCCGGTTCCTGCTCAGCCACGTCAGCGCTTCTCAAAGCCGGCCGGCGTCACTGCCTGCGCCCACACGCCCTGGCAAAACACAGACAAGGGCAAACTCGTCAACTTCTCCCCGTCTTCCCAAATCGCACCCGCCCCCACCGTCTCGAGTCTCTCGACTCCTCTTTCCCCTCCCCGAGTCCGTGCTCGGCTACGTCTCGTCGCCGCCCGACCCACCCCTCGTTTCGCTCCCCCCCCCCCCCTCCCGAAGTCTCCCCGCTCCCCAAACCCTAGCGCCCTCCCCGATCGCGCCCCGAGCCCCATTCCGGTACGATCCGATCGGCCTCGCGTTCCCCTTTTGCGCGAACTTCGTTTGATTTTCCGCGATTTTTTTGGGCTTAATTTCTCCCCCTTTGGTGGTGTGGTCGGTGGGTGCAGCGGGGGGAGAGGCGGCGATGTTCTTCTCCGGTGACCCGTCGGCGCGGAGGCGGGTGGACCTCGGCGGGCGGAGCAGCAAGGAGCGCGGCCGCAAGGTGCTGCTCGAGCAGACGCGCGAGGAGCGGCGCCGGCGGCAGGGCCTCCGCCTCCAGAACTCGTCCGCCACGAAGATCCAGGTCTGTTCACGGCTCGTGCCTGTGTCCGTGGTGTGGCTGGGGTTAGGTGATGCATCAGAGCGATCGGGGCGGGGGTTTAGCTAGCTAGCTAGCTCGGTGTGACGGGCATTGAGATCCAGCTATGGGCTTTTCAGCGTTTGATGAATGGTGATGATTCAGCTGGTTTAGTTTTGGTGGAGACAGGTTCTGTGTTAGGATGGAGCTGTAGGGCTTATGGGCAATTGGGCATTGAGGAGGGCCCCTAGCTTGAGCAGTTGTGGCGATTATGTGATACATTGGCTTCTCTCCTTTTCTGTTTATCTGATGAGATGACCCACTGCCTACTGCCTGTCAACGCAAGATATGGATAGCTGATGCCATTGCATTTGATGAAATTTTATCTATTTTTTTTAATGATTATTATGCGGGGAAGTTTGGGAATCAGGGTGCAGTGCCTGCTCGACAAATTCTTGCGATTTCCTGTTAGTTTTCCGGGTGTGATGAGGCAAGTGGAGAGTGGAGGAGGTTCATGCATGTGTTTGCCTTGTCATTTTGTGTCGGTTAATGGTATGCCCCCTCCTTTTGGTTTGTCGAGCATTATAATGTCAGGGAAACTCTTTTTTTGCCTTTGCGGGTTAGGCTATGTGCAACACCATGAGTTCACAAGGCGATTATTGCCAGTCACCTGCTCTTGTTCACAATGGTGGACATTGTCATGGGAGAGCATGGGGGTGCTTTTAAAATGGCATCACTGCACGAGAAGCTGTTTGGTACTTTGTGGAATCCTGTGGAGTTGAGTGCTACTAATCAGCATAAAAGAAAATTACAAGAGAAGATTGTGTGCTAGCAACTGATGCTTAAACAGCTTCTTATTTTGTTAAACCATCTAAGCGCATCTATTAAACATCTCCTGTTGGAATTTAGGGCTCTTTTGTAGGCACTTCACCATGATGTAGCCAATATTCTCTCTTTAAGCGTCCATATAAGCATCTTTGCATTTTACTTGACGTTATGGTATACCAGATCCCAATATCATGTTGAACCATCATTGACTGTTTTTAATATAAGAGCCTCTCTGCTACATTTTCCTTATACCCCTGGAAATGATTATTACAGTCTGCTTTAGTACACATGCTTGAGTTCACAAAATATGGAACTTGACTAATTATGAGCTGCAGAAATTCTTCAGAGGTAAGAAGGCTTTGGAATTGGCACGTTCAGAAATTCGGAAGAACTTTTTCTCTACTTTCGGGGAGCATTGTGAGAGGATAGACTGGTATGCATCATCTAATTCCTAAAGATACATCATACCCCTTTCATTGTCAAGCTATCTGATTATCTTGCTACTGAAACAGGAACAACTTTGGCACTGATTCTGACTTTCTTCGTCAATTGCTGTTTTTCTTCAATGCAAATGAAGACAATGATATTGCTATACTTTGTCAAGTCTGCAATTTGCTGCTGCAATATGTTAAACGTGGTGGTAAGTATGTATAATTTAATAATGTTCCCCGTTTTTACTACTGCATGCTGATACATTATTGTTATTTCTTAGAGCCTAGATTGCCCTGTGCCAAAATTAAAATTTTTGAGTTGTATCTTGTTTATTTATACTGTAACCTAAAAAATTTAAGTAGGCCAATTACTATTTTGAGTAAGATTGTAATTAATAACCACAAAGGGAAAATAGAATTAAAGCATTCAGGTGTGATCTTGTTCTGATACCTATGTACTCTACTTAATTCTGCTCCTTACGAACGGTATTTTCTCCATTTTATGCAGGAGATATTTTAACTCTCTTTGCTGGTGCAAATAACTCCTCGCTGCAACCTCTTGTTGCTCACAGAGTAAAAAAACTTGCACTCATCTGTGTGCAAGCAGTCTATCAAAAGAGGTAAGTTATGCAAAGCTGGTTTTTTTTTGGACATTCTTCTTTAGCCTTCATTGTTTGCGACCACATGTTTAAAAGTATCATCTTTTGTCTTTGATGGGAGAGCCCCTACTGTACATATGCAAGCTTGCATGCAGCAAAAGTTAACATCATCGCACACGACTTCTTTATGTTTTGGCAGGCATGATTGGGGCAGCCAACTTTTGACAACACCTGGAAGTGCATCAGCGCCTTCTGTCTCATTACTGGAAACTGTAGCTTGCTTGATAAATCCTAAGCTTCCCTGGAACTGCAAAGTAGTTGGGTATCTTCAGCGGAGAAAGATCTATTGCTTATTCCGGGGCATTATTATATCTATACCGGTAAGTTCTGTTTTTGTTATGTGCTTAGTCTTCTATTTGTTCTCTGTTGTTGTTTAGATTTTAGTTGAGTTGATCAAGATTTATTAATTCAGAAACAACTGATAATTGCACTTACTCAAGGGTAAATGCCTCCAGTTCCTTCACTTGATTGAGGAGTTCTATGATTTGTTCAGCATTTTGTTCTCTGATTTTTTTTTTCTGATGGATATGATCATGATTCAGCAAACGGACAGAAGTTTTGGACACTCTGATAGTGCGTCTGCTCTGGAGCAAGTTCTCATGCTTGCTGCTTCACATGTTGGTCACCATCCTTGTTGTTGTCCTGTGGTGGATCCAAGATGGAGTTTCTCCTCTCAGCTTCTGTCCATCCCTTTTCTATGGCATCGTTTACCACAACTCAAGAAGGTCAGCATTTCCCCTAGTTTCTTGTTCGTCCATTCCTTACTGGAACATTCCTAATATGACCAACAAACAGAAATTGCTATACATTTTGCTCAGTATCATCTAACCCATATATGCTGTCACAGATTCTAAAGTCGTATTGTAGTACTGCCTCCGTCCCAGAATATAGCTACGTTTAGGTTTTTCCAAAGTCAAACATTTTTTAACTTTGACCAACAATAACTCTAAAAATAATTTATTTTAAATAGAAAAGACTACATATTATGATAGTTGGTTTCGTGATAAATCTACCAACATCATTTTTATATTATGAGTCTCTTTGATTATTTCGATATTCACGGTCAAAGTTGAAAAAGTTTTGACTTTGAAAATGTCTAGAAAATAGCTATATTCTGGGACAGAAGGAGTATTATTATCTAATATGAACTATATCTCTGTATGGAATTTGTGCCCAAGGATATAAGTGCCTTGATTTATTATTTCAATGGCAATATATCTCACTTGCTTGTCTTTTATATTCCAGGTTTTCTCAGTTAATGGACTCAGCAAATACTATATCCATCAAATAGCCTGCTTTTTGCCCAGTCTTCCTGATGTTCTTCCAAATGATATATCAGCTAATCATCCAGGATATGCGTGTGTCCTGGCAAATGTTCTTGAAGCTGCAACTTGGATTTTGTCCGATGCAAAGTTTGCTTCTGACACAGTAGGTGTTCTACTTCTTACCTTTTGGGTTTTCTTCTGCGTTTTGTTTAAGGTGAAAATGCACCGAATGCAGCTTGTTTTTGGGAAATGCATTTAGGTCCCCATCCCAAACTTAGCTTTTAAGGCCTCATTGAAGATAATTATACTTTTGGGTCTATCCCTATATTAATTTAATATCTTGAGCGATCAATTATCTAAGTCAAATAGCAGGTTATTTGTTACTGATGCTTTAGGTCTTAATGGCTCCTAATAGAAAAACCCTTCTTGTGATGGTAAACACATAGGTGCTGGTTTGCTGTTGTCCACATTGTAATGTTTTGGTTTATAAATATGTTCCTTGTATACTCTTTCCAAACCAGGCAGCTGACATCATCGCTGTTTCTACATCGTTGTTGGACACATTACCAGCGGTCACATCACCTACTGAAAGTAAGTGTGTATGTCATTGAATTATAAGAACCTTTGGTCTGTTGGTGTCATAATTTACTATTTTAGTAATCTGTGTTTTATGTATCTTTGTTTTGGTATCATTCAGTTTTATTCGAGGTCCTTGTGAGCTGTCACTGTTGGGGTAACATGTAAATGCAGTTCATTTTACATGAAACATGGCTTTTGTGATGAACATGTTACGGATCATTCACATTACTGGACAAATTTTATTTAAGAATTCATGATTAGAAGAAATCAGCCGTAGCTTAAACCTTGTAAAACTAGAAAAGGAAGAAGTGAGTGAGTACTTATCCCACATGACCGCAGCTCTAGAATTCAATGCCTTTGCCCTGATTGACATGGAGAATTCAGTTTGATCAGCTATTCAACTGTTTGAGAGGAAATGACAACTATTCAAAGTTTCTTGGTGCTTATTTGGATGATGGATTACGATTCTAATCCTTAGAATTAGATTGAAACCCAAAAGTAAAAATCTTTTTCTAAACAGGCCCCAACTCCTTTTCATCTGTGTATAACATGTATTTTTGCTTTCAAGAAACCATCCCTGTCGAGCCAATTACTAGGCTATTTACAAGGACTAGGCTCCCTGCCTGATATTGTTGTTGCAAAACGATCAGATTAATAGGTTAAGCTGGGTCTAAGCAAACTGTAATACTTGTTTTTTTAACATATGTACATGGGCAGATGACGATGACGAGATGCCTATGGATGTCGATGTCAAAAATGGTCTTGATGTTGATCTGGAAAGACAGATAACTACATCAATTGATTCAAAGCTACTTCAACATTTGGTATGAATCCTAAACAACCTGGATGTTCATGCTCTTAATCATCATTGGCTCTCTATTCTTTTATCCTGTTTGACCATAGATTGTATAATGCATAGGTGAATGCACTCTTCAGAGGTACATTAAGCACAGACCATTCTGATCTTTCCAGACCATCAGATGCTGAGGTGGATGCTGTAGGATCTATTTGTGCTTTTCTTCATGTCACATTCAATACGTACCCGCTAGAGCAGATTATGACTGTACTGGCCTACCGGACTGAAATTGTTCCCGCACTGTGGAATTTTATAAAACGATGCCATGAAAACCAAACATGGCCATGTTTTTCCAAGTTTGCATCTTCATTACCTGCAGATGCACCTGGTTGGCTCCTTCCCATGTCTGTATTTTGTCCCATATACAAGTAAGGCAGTTTTTCCTTTTATTGAAAACTTTTCCTCTCATTCTTTTCTACCAAGTGCATTGTATTTCTTATATGCTTATGATGCTTTGTCATTTGAACCCTGTACCAGGCACATGTTGAAGATAATTGATAATGACGAGTTTTATGAACAAGAGAAACCTCTTTCACTTAAAGATTTGAAGTCCTTGGTTCTCATTTTAAAGCAGGTATAGTAAGGCAATACTATTGCTACCATTGTGTTGGTCTTCTCATGCTTTTTGTTTGATTATTACTCACTCTTGGTCTTGGAAGCTCTGGTACTGGTCGTTATCCTTCGGCTGCACCTTATTTTCAAGCATGCAATCCTATAGTATGCTGGCAGGGATTCCACCTTAAAGTCCTGTCATGTACTGTTTAAATAATCTTATCAATATATGGTCAATAATAATATTATGTTTTGAACTGTCAAAAAAGAGAACATGAATCCAAGCTACTGAGTCCACCACCGTGTGTAATTTGCTGTTTTGTTATAGTGGTGATATTTGACTTTCATATGTTAAATTGCACCTTTTGTGTTTTGGTGTCATCCGTTGAATTCTATATCAATCTGCAGGCATTATGGCAACTTCTGTGGGTTATTCCTTCCTCTTCTACTCTGAAAGTGTCACCCAACCCTTCAGGCCTTAAAAAATTGTCACTGGAGAATGTCAAGACCAAAGCTAGGGTTTGGTTATCTGAACTACTCGCACAGGTTGGTACTCTTGTCAGTTGTCTGTATATTATCTTGTTTCTTTTATATGATTATTTTAACTCTCATTTTTCGACAGGTTGTGTGTCTTTTTTATGTTGTACTATGAATTATACTTCTTATATTGAGTATTGACAAAATGCTAACGATACTGTAGTTTCATTCTTGTTTTTCATATACTGGCCTGTCAGAAGTGCACACACATGATCGGTTGTTTGAAAATCTTATGAACTTGATGCTGTGTCCTGAATTTTATCTTCTTCTGGGGCCAGTTGATATTCCTATTGTACAATATGTTTGAGCATTATTTTTTTTGTTCACTGTCAGTTCTTGTTTATGTTCTTCATGGTTCATATGAATCTTTCTGTGAGCTATTTCTGTTGACTGTATATCCATTTTATGTCTTTCCTATCCGTATATAATTTAATTACAGATGTGGTTCATAGGTTAATTAAATTGCAACCTAATTGCAGTTGCAAGACTGGAATAGCCGACTCCCATTCACTTCTGCAAGTGATTTCTATTCTCAAGAAGCAACAAGTGAAAATTTTGTGTCTCAGGTAGTGAACGCCTATGCTGTTTAACTAATTGAAATGTATTTTTAGTGTTCTACTAAGATTCTGCATATAATCTTCACAGGCGATACTTGGCAATACTCGAGCGTCAGAGATTATAAAGCTTGCTCCTTTCTTGGCGCCATTTACTAGTAGAGTCAAAATTTTCACTGTAAGTTATAGCCAATTTACAGTAAATATTATGCTGAAAATGGGTGCATATCGGTTGAAAACAGCTTAATTGCTGCATATTGCTAAAAAACTATAGATATATTTTTTATAAAAAAATTTAGAGGAAAAGAAATGCACAGCTTAGGTTCTGTTATGTTTTACACGTAAAATCTGAGGAAACAGTTTCAGCTGGAATGGCACAAAATGACCAAAGAACTGGTCACACATAATGCAGCCAATTTTTTCTTCATTATTTTTTGGAGACAGGACGATTTTGTCATGAAATTTAACATGAATCTGAACATTCTATGGGCTAGATAAATGTGCATTGTTTTATTTATTTATTGAACAAGCTATGGTTGTTGCTTGTAATAATTTGGCTGTTTCCAGCAGATATGCTCCTGAATAAGACTCAGCTTTTAAGATAATGTCTTAAAAGTTTTTTTTTTCCTATGTGCAGTCTCAATTGATGAGTTCTAGACAATCAGCATCACATTCTGCATTTACTAGACATCGGTTCAAAATAAGAAGAAATCGACTTCTGGAAGATGCTTTTGATCAGCTAAGTTTGCTTTCTGAAGAAGATCTCAAAGGACCGGTATGATGATACTCTCTTATCTTTCCTCATGGTTTAACATAAAAAGTGCTAGAATGTGATTCCCCCTATATTCCTCCACCCTAGAGAGTGGGATATATAGTAGACATTACATGGGCCTCATATATGGGCCAGGCCTCATGGGCCAACACACACATACTCCAACACCCCCCCGCAGTCTGAACTACCGACACAACGGAGTTTCAAGACTGGACACGAAACGAACGAAAGTACACTTGGGGACAAAGCCCCCCTGCAGTCGTAGCGGTAGCAACACGGACGGACAGACTGGAGAACAATGGAGACTAGCTCCCCCGCAGTCTGAACACCGGTGCGAAAGCTTCAACTGGAGACTTATGCAGATAAAAGCCCTTTAGTGCCGAGGTAGCCGAAGGCGGGGTGGTCGTGGTCGAAGCCGTGGAGGGGGGCGCGGGTCGAAGCGTCGACGAGGTGCTCAAATCCACAAACTCAGCAGCAACTCGCCGAAGACAGCAGCAGGACGGTGGCGGTGGATGGCGACGGTAGACGACGCAAACTGTAGCTGTCACGCTCAGGACAGGGGTGGCGACAGCACAGGTTGCAGCAGCTGTCGCGCAGGTCACGCTCAGGACAGGGGTGGCGACGGCGCAGAGCAGCTGCTGTCGCGCTCAGAGCAGGGGTGGCGACGACGTCTTCCTTCAGCGACATCGGCAGCGGTGTCCGCGCGAGGACGGCTGGAGGCGCGGAGGCGGATCGAGCGCCTGCTCGACGATGCCCGGCGGCGAGGGGCACCACTGCCTGAAGAGGCGGCGACGCCGGTAGATGGCTTACCACGAACAACGTCCTTCGGGAGTGTCAACGACGAGCGAAAACGATCGGCAGGGCGACGCAATCCGATCTCTGATCGGGAAAAGAAAACAAACACAAAGAACACAGCAGCAGCAGGAACCTTGCGGGTACAATCTCGGGTGCGCATAGCAGTTTCCTCTTCCCCTCCTTATCTTCCGTCTTCCCTGCGTGGGTCACCACGGGACAGAGAAACTAGATCGGAGGGAGAGACGAGACCCGAGCGGCTCCTCTGCTCCAGCGCGACAGGTCGGCCCGACGGCGCGGAGGAGAGAGCCGACGAGGGAGGGCGACGGGGCCGGAGCCCACGACGATGCGGCCCAGCGGCGAAGTCGACGGCGGTGCTCGGCCCGCCCGCCCAAGGCGCAGTCCGGCCCTCCCCTCCAGCCGCGCACGGATGCAGCGGCGATGGGAGGGGCTCCTCCCCCCTCGGCGGCCGCGCACGCGTGCTTTGCGCAGCTGTGCGGCGACGGCGACTCTGGGTGGGGGGGGGGGCTGGCCGGAGGCGCAGGAGGGCCGGGGAAGCGCGAGGCAGTGCCGGGGACGACGACGCGGAGGCGGCGGCGGCCCATGGTGGGGCCATGGCGACATCGACGAGCGACACGGCCACGGCGACGGGAAGAGGTGCGCCCTGCTGCTCCTGGACGACGGACGCTAGGGGGGGCGCGGATCAGAGGAGGATGCGGCCCCCGGCGGAGATCGACATGGGCGACCTCCCCGGGGGCGCCTCAGGCAGCGGAAGGAGGGGAGCTCGGGAGAGGAAGGGAGCGGCGGCGCAGGTCGGGAAAACCCTAGGCGGCGGCTGCACAGGAGAGCTCCCAGGAAACCCTAGGCGAATGATACCATGCTAGAATGTGATTCCCCCTATATTCCTCCACCCTAGAGAGTGGGATATATAGTAGACATTACATGGGCCTCATATATGGGCCAGGCCTCATGGGCCAACACACACATACTCCAACAAAAAGGCTTATGGTTTCTCAATGATACTTCAATCTTCTTGATATATGCAGATTCGAGTGTCATTTATTAATGAGCATGGTGAGGAAGAGGCTGGAATTGATGGTGGTGGAATTTTCAAAGATTTTATGGAAAATATCACTCGAGCTGCTTTTGATGTACAATACGGTCTCTTCAAGGTATCTGCACTTTCTGTTGGTTTCGCGTGTAATCATTATTTGTGCTGGGACCTGTTGTATGTTATTAAGTTAGTAGAGTCCTGGTTGACAATTTTTTGTGTCTGTCAGAAACACAATAGCTGTTTTACAGTTTGGACAAGGCCTCACAAACTTCATTTGGAACATTTGATTTTCCTTTTGTAGGAGACCGCCGATCATCTTCTGTACCCAAACCCCGCATCAGGATTGGTTCATGAACTACACCTGCAATATTTCCATTTTCTTGGAAGTCTTCTTGGGAAGGTATTTTTGGTCTTGTTCCCCTTTATCCAATGCTAAGCTAGTGCTAGACCTAGTTCCTAGATTCATGCAGAATTGAGTTTGTGGGCTAAAAGAAGTGGTTTGCATATTTATTTTTAGTCTAAAGTGGATATGAGATTCCTTACCTTCCTAAGTGTATCCCCAGCTCCAGCTTATAGAATTCATGGAGCTAGGGATACCCAGCACCACCAAAAGCTTGTTATCTGGAGCTCCCCATACATGCCCTTTCTTTTTTCCTCGAACACGCAGGAGAACTTTATTTCATTATATTAAGAAGAATCGCATACAGGCCCTTGCCAACATTAGTTTGAACTGACTTCTTGTAGTGTTCCCTAAGACTTATATTGGCATCCAAAGTATTGTTTGATTGCTTCAATGCTGCTCCAGAATTTCTGAGCTCATACATATCCTAAGTTGGATATATATTGTGCAATAGAAGTTGCATACCCCAGTAGAGAGCAGCTGGGTAAAACATACTGCATCTGCCACACATTTCAGCTGCTAATGTTATCTGGTGTCTATTTGTGTATCTGGGATATAAAACAATCGAAAGAAAGAAAAGCAAGATTCTGGTTATTCCATTTTAGGTTTTCATACGTAAAAAATATGTTTTGTGGAATATTTTAGGTTGAACATCTAGACAGAACCTTCACACCTTTTTGTTGGCTTGCAATAGTAACAACCGGAACCATGCATTTTTAATCCCAAGCAAGTCACAGTAGGCAGAGATGAAACCCAACAAAAGCCAAAATGGCAGTTTCTTATTATCAATTGTAAATTTCTAATCATTTGCCAAAAATGTTATTCGGGCTTCTTTGGAACATGTTTGCTGGCCTTTTGCAACTTCATTTACCTAACTAATTGTCTCTGCTTTATGTGCATCTATTTGCCAAAGATCCTTGAATGTGCTATTGTGAATATTGTACCCCTTTTTATAAGGCGGGCATGGTGATTAAAGGTTCCCATGAAACCAAGAAATTTCTTGAAGAAATGACTGTAATGTGTTGGTGTTAAGTGTCTCGAGAATGATAGGTAATGGTATTGTTGGAGTTTACTAATAAAGGAATAGAGAGGGAAAGTTAGTCCAAGAAAAGAGAATGTCCTAAAAATTATTTTGACAAAAGGAGATACAAAACTAGGATATGTTTTGTATAATGAAGTGGGAGTATCTATCTATTCAGCTCTCCTCGTGTTCGATAAAAAAAGTATCTATTAGTCTCTTCGGTGCTGCATGGTGCTATCTATTATTTAGTTCTCAATATTTGTTCCAAATTTCTCCAATGGCATCGCATTTGACTTATACGCATATTTTTCAATTAGTTCTCATGATTTGGGCCTTTGGGATATGATCTGTCATCTATGTCTGATTCATGTTTTTCCAGGCAATGTATGAGGGCATACTTGTTGATTTGCCATTTGCAACGTTCTTCTTGAGCAAGTTGAAACAAAAGTACTCTCTTCCTCCCTCATCATATGCTGTTATTCTATTACGTTGTTTGTGTTATACATCTTTTGTTGATGTTAGGTTGCATGTTTGATCTTCTACTCATTTATCAGGTACAATTTTATAAATGATCTTCCTTCATTGGATCCAGAACTATATCGGCATCTCCTATTTTTAAAGGTTTGGGCCCTATCTCCATTAATTGGTAAAGCAGAAAACTTACTGGAGGTTAGGAAGGGCAGTCTTTTCTAGATGTGCGATTGGGGTGTGGTTACGTGGCACAAATCATGAGCTATCTAGCCTTGTACCTACTATATGCAACTTTCTTTTCTAGGCATTACAATCTTCTACTCCCTCCGTCCCAAATTACTAGTCGTTTTGGCTTTTCTAGATACATTTCTTTTGTTATGTATGTAGACATAAGTAATTTATCTAGGTGCATAACAAAAGGAATGTATCTAGGAAAGCCAAAATGACTAGTAATTTAGGATGGAGGGAGTAGTTACCAATTACTTAAAAAAAGCAAACTCGAGGCATGATACTGCCATCCCATTATGTGTAGGTTGTTGGTTTTGTATAAGAGCATACAAAGTCCATATACATAATTTCTTATCTAATGTTCAAATTTGCCCTGTTCTAATTTGTCCTTTCCCCCCTGCTCAGCATTACAACGGTGATATCTCAGAACTGGAACTGTATTTTGTTATGGTAAATAATGAATATGGTGAACAGTCTGAAGAAGAACTTCTCCCCGGTGGAAGAGACATGCGTGTTACTAATGATAATGTTATTACTTTTATCCATCTTGTTGCCAATCATCGGCTAAACTCCCAGGTAAAAAGATTGTTGTTATATTATTTGCTTGCATGGGAATCCTTTGTTAAATAATTTGCTTTGATTCCGATCATAGATCCGTGCACAAAGTACACACTTCTTGCGAGGTTTTCAACAGCTTATACCAAAAGACTGGATCGATATGTTCAATGAACATGAAATTCAGGTAATTCAATGGTAACCTTACTCTGGTGATACTTGGTGTAATGTGCTAATTACATTTCGCCACGCCCCTGGGTGGTGGTGGTTGCTGAATGGTTTTTGGCTTCAAATTCTTTTTTTGTCTTGAGAAATGGTAGATGGTTCTGACATTATGATGGCGCATTCCTACCTTGTTTCCTTATCTATGCTACTGTCTTGTCTCCTGCAGGTTCTCATATCAGGCTCTTTAGAAAGCTTGGATATTGATGACTTGCGGTCAAACACCAACTATTCTGCAGGATATCATCCGGTACGTGATGCTTTCTTATGTAACAAGTGCCATTGTTTCGTTACTCAAATGTAGCCTAGCAACCCTATTCAAAACATGAATAGTAGCAGTGCAAAAATCTGGCTGCAAATATAAGCTCCAGTTCCTAGTGAACTACACAGTTCTTTCAAATTTAAAAAGGAATGATATTTTTGGTTTCTAAACCTAGCTATTTTATTAGCAACTTCTAGCAATGTATTTCCAATTAAAGCTAGTAAAAAGGTTAATGTTTGGCCGTCTAGATAAATGGTAAAGTTTCAGCGAATATCACAACCACAAACAGAGCCCAGTTTGGCTTCAAACTAGCTGCATGTGTTATGGGGGCAACACATGACTGCAAAATCCTATTGTAAGATTCCAGACTCCTAATTTTATTCTTTATTATGGGCAAGTGAGTAACCATGCTCTAGGAGGGCGAACTACTGGCCTTAATGGGCCTACCCGCTTGGCCGTTTCGGGATTGTAACTGTGTGGGTGGGTGATTTTAACTTTGTAGTGCTAGGTGGGTGCGACATGAATACCCTGAGTGCATTATTGAGAACGGAGCTTTTTTCTTTCATATGTACCTTTTTTCTTGAGGTTCATATACGAAGGTCAGATTGTTTTTCTTATTCCTGTCTGACATTCTTTCAGGACCATGAGGTTATTGAGATGTTTTGGGAGGTCATGAAGAGCTTCAGTTCAGACAACCAGAAAAAGTTTCTCAAGTTGGTGCTCTTCCTTTTTCCTTTTTTTCAAGAAAACGCCTTTTCTAAAATTGGTTAAAGGGAGCATAGATATCAGAATCTAAAGATGTTAGCGATTGTTCTATTGTGGTTCTCTATGCTAATGGGTTCTACTTATGTTGTTATGTTCACTTTTGCTTTAGCATCTGTTTTTTATAACTGTACAGCAGGGGAGACCCCCACTGCAGTAAGATATATATATAAATAAATAAATGTAGAAAAAACTGTACAAGGACAAGAGTTCAAAGAGGACCATAGTGCCCACAAAAAGGAAAAAATCCTCAGGAAAGCAAAGAGCTAGGACTAAAACTGTACATTGTTGACCCAGTTAAGGAAGGACTGCTTTCTGTTTTCCTTGATTCTGAGCTTGAAGTCCAGCCTCATCATCTATAAAATTAGACATCCAGTTCTGGACTGCTGGTCTTTTTCCCTTCAAAGATGAGATTATTCCTTTGTATCCAGATGTGCCAAGTGGCTACTATAAAAACCAGTGATGGAACTCCTGTTGAGCATCTGTTTGTTTCCCTTGTGTCTCATTTTTGAGTTTTTCTGTAGACATCTCTTTGAATGCTGCCACATATTCACTATGACATGCATTTCATGATCTGTTGAAAGTTGGGAAGTATATACTAATGGAATCTGTATTTAAATTCAATGCATCCTTAATAATGTTGTATGTTGATACCTATAAAATGGACAGGTTTGTGACCGGATGCTCTCGAGGCCCACTCCTTGGATTCCAATACCTCGAACCCAAATTTTGCATTCACAGGTTTGTTACATCGATCTGTTTATTCCATCCTTTCAGATGGGAATTACAAAATGCTTTCCTAATTACTTTGTTTTTCTCCCATTGGATGCAGAGCTGGTGTTCCAGGCATGGAAGAGCATGCTGACCGATTGCCTACTTCGGCTACTTGCATGAACCTTCTGAAGCTCCCTCCCTATACATCGTTAGTAACTGTATTAACCCCACTACTAGTACATGGTGGCCCGTGACTAATCGCTGCTTTTGTTCTTGAACAGCAAGGAGCAGTTGCAAACCAAGCTGTTGTACGCAATAAATTCAGAAGCTGGCTTTGATCTTAGTTGATCACCGATTGGGATTTCAATATTGTGCAGTGTAGATAGTCGCTAGACAACAGCTAGAAGGCAAGGCACCCAGGGCCAAAGCACCGACCAAGCGGCCCCATTGGAATTTGGAAGCCCCATATAAGGAAACAAGGCAGTTGTTTCTCAGAGGAGAGGTGGATGTCTGGAGGGGAGGGAGGGCAATAGCTGGCTGCTAACTAGGCTCCAACCGAAAATAGACCATGAACGTGCACATATGTATTTTATACAGAAACTCCCATCCATGCCGGTTTGTAACAAGTGGCACTGGTACAGTACAAAGTGCTCCTGCTGTTTTGTGCAGGATAAAGGCCCTGTTTGGCAGGGCTCCAAAAGGAGCTCCGGCTCCACGCGGAGCCCTGCCAAATGGGGTGCGGCAGGGCGGCTCCGACCATGGAGCTGGTGGTGAAGCCGCAACCGGCTTCCACTGGGGAGGCGGAGCCACGAAAACGTGGCTCCATCCGGCTCCGCCTCCCCCTTTGCCCCTAGTGCAGGGGCCGGTCGGAGCGCCCTGGACCAGGCGGAGGCGTCGGCGGGGCGAGGCGGAGGCGGGACGGAGTCGCGGCGCGGCGGGACGGAGTCGCGGCGCAGCGGGGCGGAGGCGCAGACGGGGCGGAGGTGCCGGCGTCGGCGCGGCAGGGTGGGGCGAAGGCGCCGGCGGGCGGGAGCTCGGCAGTCGGCGGGGTGCGGGAGCGCGGCGCTCGTGCCGTCGTGCGGGAGCTCAGGCAGATGCGGCGGTGAATGGATAAGAGAGAAGGTGAATGGATAAGGAGAGGAGAGGAAAAAGGGAGAGGGAAAAAAAGAAGAGGAAAAAAGGAAAAAAAAAGAAAAGGGGAAAAAGGGAAAAAAAGGAAAGGGCAATTTAGACATTTTACAATCTCAATCCACCAGGTGAAGTCGTTTTGCCAAACGTTTTCCAAAACGGCTTCAGCTCCATCAAAAAAGCCGCTCCACCGGAGGAGCCGGAGCCGTTTTTGGAGGAGCCGGAGCCCTGCCAAACAGGCCCAAAGTTTGCCTGTCGGTTCGTAAAGTCAACTGGAATGGAATACTATTTCCCAGTAGGCCCTGTTGCGCCCCGTTCCCGTTCTCCATTGCACAACACATAGTTGTTGTGAAGGAATAGGAACGGAGAATTGAATTTGGGCAAATTGCGGAGGAAGCCCATCAATTGAAATTATAGTCATAATTACATATTCACACGGGCAAATAATTAGCTGGTTGCATCCTTTTTGGTATTATACGTTGTTAATAAAATTTAGCAGTTTCCAGCCGGTTAGATTATGAGATTCTTGAGGAAATTTTACCTCGTTTTGCCAAGTTCATCGAGTATGGCTAGGCGTGGCGTTGCCGTCGCACGTTGTGGCGGTGGTGCTAGTCTAGTCGCCGGTGGATTAGGCAGCAGATCCTCAGGCTCTTAAAATTTTCGAAGGCTACAGCCTACAATCTGGCACAAGTGGATTCCTACCTTCTCGATAGCATTCCATTGTTGCCAACCTCGGGAAAGCAAAACAATCCGTTGTTGCCAACCTCTGTAGATAAGATCATTTATTACTAATAACTCTATCATAAGAAATTATGATCTCCAATGCAAAAATTGTAAGAGTATTTTCTATAGATAAGATCATTTATTACTAATACAAAAATACTCCCTCCGGTACCAGTTTAGAGGTCGTCCTACGCCGGACGGCAAGTGCAAATTAGAAGTCGTCGTTCGCGTGGAGAGGGCGTTTTGGACGCCACTGCCCCTGAGTAATTACGGTCGCGTGGATAGGGCGCATGCATCGATGTTTCCCCGTCTAAAACGCCGCGCGTTAATTTCGCGTCACACGCCTCGCCTTCTTTTTCTCTGCCGCACACCGCTCGCCCTTCTTCCTTCCTCGCCGCAGGTCGCGTGACCGTGAAACCGTGAAAAAGGTTCCTTCCTCGCCGCACGTCGCGCGACCGTGAAAACGTGAAAAAGGCGTGTCGTGAAACTAACGGTGGAAAAAAAACGGCACGACTACAACACGGCACGACGTCCCCCGTGCGTTCCACGTCTGGCATAACGAACGACGGAAAAAAACGGCACGAGTAAACACGGCAGGACGTCCCCCGTCCGTGCCAAGCACGACGTCAAAAAATTGCAGCGGCAGAGACTCGATCAGCCGACCTGCAACCTAGGACACGCTGCGCTAGCCAGTCGGCTGGAAATAGATTGGTGATTACAGTCCACTTGCCACCGTATTTATTAAGGACAAAGAGGGAAAAATTACCCCTAATTAATGACTTCTTGGTAGGTGAAATCATGTCATAAACGACTTCTAAACTGGTACCAGAGGGAGTAAGTGGATCAGCTGTGGCATTCCGATCATGTAGTCTTCTCGACTCGACGACGGATGCGGATCCCGCACGGGCGCACACGGAATCTGGTCGTGCGAGCAGCGGTTGAGCTCCGCCGCGTCGTGCAAGCTGCATCGCCGATCGGGCGCAGGAGCGGCCATTCCGCGCGAGAGCTCCGCCACCGCCGTGTGCAGGTCAGCAGCTGACAGGGCAAAACAACACCGGCAACGGAGTAGCTGTAGCCATCGTGAAAACTGGAAACAAACTGATGTGAAAAGTTAAAATTCCAAGTTTCCCTTCGATGGATTTTTGAAGGCGGAAAGCAAATTGGATTCGCAACATCAAGCAAGCTTCCAGTATGAGGTTGACTTCTCCAATGGAGGGCGAGAGATTTGGCGCAGGTTCTCCAGGGGAAACTGCGAGGACCTTCCTCTCGACCAGCGGGAGGTTCTGCAGCAAGCAGCCGCGCGAGCTTACCCGCAGGTGGACGTGCCTGCTACTCCGGCGGGCAGCAGCGCGGGCTGCCAAGATCCCACCCCGGGCCGATGCGGCTACTCCTACAGCGGGCGGCCGTGCTCTCCCCGCGGGTCGGCGCAACGAGCAGAAGAGGCGCGGCGGACGGCGGCGTACGGGATCTAACGGCTCCACGTAGTTCGCCCCCAACGCGAGTCAGCTGGTTTCCAGCGGCCTCGAACGAACCGAGGACGTCGAGTCCTATCAAGAAACGAAGTCTTTGTTTTTTTCTTCTCTCTTCAGTAACTAACTAGAGTGCCACCTCAGCAAAAAATAATAAATAAAGGGTAATTAATATACTTAGACTCTATCATAGAGTCTGGGTTGCGAGTACCCTTAAAATGGTGGTCTTTGTATAAACTGTGTTTGTATCTGCACATGAGTATTCGTCTTTGTTCCCAAACACAGATTGCCTGTAATGGAGAAAACAAGTCCTAACTCCTAAACACTATTCTTACTTATCATACTCCCTCCGTTCTACCATATAAGTATTTATAGGTTTCAAAATTTTTGTCAAAATATAAGCATTCCTAAGGATAGGACAAAACTAAATGGGTAGGTGGGTTGGTAGAGAGTGTAAAATGAGGGGTATAAATATCTTTTCTCACTTCTGTTATTTCTTGAGTTTGAATGCTACGAATGCTTATATTTAGAAACGGAGGGAGTACAACACAGATACTATATTTAAATTTATAAATCCATATAGGCATATATCCAGCACATGAGTACTTTGATCATCAATTTCTCTTAAATTATTATTTTTTTCTGCTAGCTTCAGTTCATTTGCTCCAAAGTTTTTTTCTTTCCACGCCACCACACATATCCGTAGGTGCGACATCTAAAAAAATTAAACTCGGGTGAAGAGCTCCAAATTTTTCATTAAGAAGACCTTGTTTACTCCTAATTATTAGTTGAGAGTGAACACTTGTCAAAAATGTCACATCAAATTTTTGGATCCTAATTAGGAGGGCTAAATATGGTCTGATTATAAACTAATTACACAGATGGACTGAAAATCACAAGACGAATTTATTAAGCCTAATTAAATCATGATTAGCACATATTTACTGTAGCAGAATATTGTCTAATTATAGCCTAATTAAGCTCAATAGATTCGTCTCGCAAATTTATCCGAGGTTATGAAACAGGTGTTATCATTAATTTACATTTAATACTTTTAATTATCATCAAACATCTAATATCACAGGTGAATACTGAAAACTTGCGGATCTAAACAAAGGCCGAACTAACCTTCTCTGGGTCTAGAAAAACCTTCGAACCCTAGCTACGCCGGTGAAGGAATTTTTAAATGCACCATTATATTTTTCTTATCAATATGTTGATATGGCTTATATAATTTCAAATAAAAAAAGAAAAGGCTCTACAAATGATTTTTGGCTCGCCTCCTCGCAGAAGGTTATGATTTATGAAGCTTGAAAACAACAGTCCAGCTTTTGCCTTTTTTCCAATTTTGACCATTTGCAGTTGAGAGTTCACCTCCAGCCGCTGGATCTCGGGAGAGAGAGAGCACCCAGACAGGGCGCGACTGCGCGAGCACGAGATAGCACCCTCCAAAGCTCGCGCGTTCGTGGCCTCCGACGGAGTGGGGAGCGCGAGGCGGTGGCCGCCGACGAGGGGAGCGCCAAGCACCCATGGATCAGCGCCAGGTGGTTGCCCCATTCCGTTTCCCTCGTGTTTTCTATGTCCATCCGCTTGCTGGTTTGGGAACCGAGCTGCGTATCTCTTGCGCCCCGTTGTTTCTGGGATTTGATCTCGCTTAGGAACCTCACCCCGGATCTGGCGTTGGTTCTTGGATTGCGGCTGCTGAATTCTGGTTCGATTGGATTCGCAATTTCGGGTCCATTTAAAGGTTTTCTTCTTGGGATGGTGTGTGAATCTCAATTAGGTTATGCAAGGGGAATAGGAAAGCATGGGATCTGAGTTAGTCAACCAAGGTTTAGTTTCTGGGACAGATTGATGCAGTTGTGTTAGTTTGTTGGGACGAATTGGTCTGTCGGTGCTCTTTGCCTTAAACTTCTGCCCAGTTGAGATCTGAATATTGTCCAAACAAATAATGAAATGAACATTGTTTCAGGTGGTTAGCGAGAATTATGCCAATCCCATTACATGCTTCTTCCATGTGCTTTTCAAGGTAACCTGCTTGCCGTCGTATACATCTTATATTCTGGTCTGCTGAATCATGACATTTGTTCTGACCTGTTTTACTTCTTATGTTTGTTCAAAGGCTGCCGCGCTTGCCTTCTACATCCTGTTCTCGCTCTTTGTGAAGAGCTTTGTGATCATCTTTGTGATCACCGTGCTCCTTGCGGCGCTCGACTTCTGGGTGGTGAAGAATGTAAGCGGCAGGATTTTGGTCGGGCTGCGGTGGTGGAATGAGATTGACGATGAGGGAAACAGCATCTGGAAGTTTGAGTGCCTCGATGGGGAGGTCTGTTCTTGTTTTTGTCTGTGATGTTCTTCCTACTTTTTTTGTGTGTGAAATTATTGTGAACTGTAACTTGATTGTTCCTTGCAGTCTCTTGCTCGAATGAACAAGAAGGATTCATGGTTGTTCTGGTGGACTCTTTACTTGACTGTAAGTGATGTTATCTATTATCTAAGCAGCACAGATACGGATATGCGGATACATCAGTTTGCAAAATTCAAGAGAAAATGGGTGTATCGGAGTATCGGATATGGATACGCGGATATGTATCGGATACGTAATACGGGGTCATGTTGAAGTATCAGGGTATTGTAGTCTATTATAGAGATTCTCATGCGTAGATGGTAGGCTACCCACATTTTGAATAGATCTGATGTCTGCTATTTCTTAATTTGAAATTGCTGCTTGTGATCACTTTGCAAACCAATGAGTTAAGACTTAAGGATTACTTAATTACAAGAGAGAAAGGCTATGATACTTACATTTTCAGCTATGTGTGCTTGGTTATTTTCTTTTTCTTTGTTCTTTAGCTGTGTGCGTCCATTATCCAATCAGAGATGTTTAAGATAGTCCTAGTTTCGGATTGTATTTGACCGGGCCTGTTTAGTTCCCAGATTTTTTCCCAACTACCCGTCACATCAATCTTCGGACACTGATTAGGAGTATTAAATGTGGATTAATGACAAAACCCATTCCATAACCCCTACCTAATTTTTCGATATGAATCTAACGAGCCTAATTATGCCATGATTAGACAACACCGTGCTACAGTAAACAAGCTCTAATGACAGATTAATTAGGCTTAATGGATTCGTCTCGCGATTTCCCGTCCATTCATGTAATTAGTTTTGTAATTAGTCTATATTTAATCCTCCTAATAGGCCTCCAAAGGGATCCAAATTTTTTGTTTGCCAACTAAACAGGCTCCAAGGTTAAAAGAACACGTAACTACTGTGCAACTGAATAAGGCTACCAACTTAATAAAAGTGTGACATTTTATGTCTGTTATATGGGGGCTGTATTGTTCTCTGCTTTTTGAACTTTATTCCTCTCAAATTTTTCGTGGCCTAAAACCCTTGAAACTTGGTATGTGCATCCTACATTAGTAAGAAGTTTCACTTAAAGCAGTTTCTGCTTGTTGCATACATCTTTTGCACTAGTTATCAGTTATCACCACTTTTGACTACTCCTTCTCCCCATGCTACCATACCATGATGTGCACTTACTCAGGGTTTTTGTGATAGTATCCTTATCTCAACAAATTTGGCTGATCAGTTTGTTCTCTGGAGAATATCGAAGTCTATATGATAGCAGAGAACAGTCTCACACCATACTTGGGCAATCCTTTAGAGATTTTTTAGTGCCTTTTCTATGTTTACTAACTCCTGCGATAAGTAATATTTGTTAGAATGTATATAAACAAAACCTATCCATGTTTCAGGCTGCTGCATGGATTGTCCTCGCTATCTTTTCACTCATCAGACTTGAGGCTGATTACCTTCTTGTTGTTGGAGTTTGCTTGAGTCTAAGCATTGCAAACATTGTTGGCTTCACCAAGTGCAACAAAGGTATCTCTTAATTGAGAAGTTAACTTTCTAGCGAAGATTTATTGGTTGAGTTAATTTGCTCTAAACTGATTGACCTCTCATAAACCGATGATTGATTCAGGTGGACAGTGTTAGTGTTTTCTTTTGAAACTAAGTATAATGGCTCTGAAGATAATGATTTTCAATTTAATATGATTTCATTTTCTTTGATAATGTGCAACAGTCAGCTTCTTGGTTTGCTGTCTTAGAAGTTTGCCATGTTACAGAAACAGAGTTTCATCAGCTATTATGCTTGTTCTAGATCTCAGAACCTTCACTATAACTATTTTGTTTCACACAGTATCCTGCTGTTATTTCTAATAAAAGATTTAGATTTGAGAGGCTCCTGCTTCACTTTTCATGTCATACAGGTGTCTATTGAGCTTGCCACAACTTGGTGTGGAGCATTACTTGCACCTATGGAAAATCTAACAGACTCCCATTGCTATTGTTGTTTTGCAGACGCCAAGAAGAACATCCAGGCTTTCGCTCAAAATGCGCTTGCTTCCCGCGTCACATCATCGCTGCAATCAGCATTCGGAGTAATCTGAAATCTCATACGGAGTCTACAATTTGTGAAAAGGACGTCCTTGCATTCTATGCTACTGCCTTTCCTCAGATTGCAAGGATGTAACTTCACCCAGCGTAGATAGCACATTGTACTGTCCTGTTTTCATACGTTTTTGTTTTTGGACCCATACAACAAATAGGTTGATTTTGAAGCTCTTTGGATGATTCGTCCATGAAGCATTGATATACTTGTCTCCTGCACTGAAAATCATTCTCTGCATCATTTTTTGAACTTGTTTTGCAATGGATACGAAAATTATTACTGTAGTGAGCATTGCATCTGTATGAACCAACCCTATGCAGGAGTGCTTTGTTGCTCAAACTTGTTATAATATATTTCTAACGGGGAGCTTGTAGCTAGCATATGTCTATACATTATATCAAAAATCCAAAAAAAATAAAATAATAAGGGGCACCTAGTTTTTGCCTTTGTAACTGAGCATCTCCGTTCCTACTTTGGTAATGTATCTGCTGCTTGGCTTTGCCTTTGGGTGGTTATGAAAATCTGAGCACTGACTTTAAAAGTAACCTCGTCGTCGGAAACATCATCGTACTTTGGGACGAAGAACTGGAAGGAGGCGTAGGGATCTGGCAGCCCATTCGAATTCGAGAGATCCGTGCATGCAACTTGGAACCGAGCTTTCTGCAGGTGATAATATGCAACTTGGAACCGAGCTTTCTGCAGGTGATAATGTCCGGCGGGCAGCTGGTTCTGCTTGTGGCATGATGAGTCGTAGCAGAGCTCGAGCTCGCAGCTGGTGGTGCTCTTCTTCCTTCCCAGCGAAACCGCAGCGACGGCACGGCCGAACGCCGTGTCGGCCACGCTCAGCAGGATCAGGTGCTGCGCGTACCCGCGGACGGCGGTGAGGAAGTTGAATCCGCGGCGGAGGTGGACGGCGAAGGGGAGGCCGGCGGCGGCCTCGGCGGTGCACGGCCACCCGTGCGCCGCGGCGGCGTGCGCGGCGAGCGCCGCCGCGGCGCCGGCGAAGCCGCAGCAGGCGCCGGGGCAGCGGAGCAGCGGCGCGTGCGCGCATTCCCGGGCGTGGCGCACCGCGTCGTGGTACGGCGGCCGGTGGGCGCAGCCGTGCGCGGCGTGCGGGCACGGGACGCGGAAGCCGTCATGTAAAGATTTTGGGTAGATTGATCCAGTTTGAGTAATCATAGCCGATCAAAGAAGGGATTTCACTGCTGTACAGTCTGTACTGAAGAAAGTGATGAGAGGCCAAATTAACTTAACATGCTTCACTGCTTTCTATTTCTTTTTCAAAATAAGAGGAAATAACAAGGCACATCATATTTCCTTTGGGAGCTATGGGGGCATCATGTATAACTATCATAAATAGTCTATACACGTACATCAAAGGTGCAAAATCTTTACTCTGCACAACATCCAAAGAGGGCACCCAATTTTTGCCTGTAACTGAGCATATCCATTGCTACTCGTCCTTCTGTGTACAAGGAGTCGACCGACGTCAAGAAACAGTCTGAAGCAACATCTCCAACCACAGCAGCCTTCATCTCCAGTTCTTCACGTTTACCCCATCCATAGAAGGATCCAAAGATCATGACTCACTGATCCGCATCAAGAATCTGACGCTTTCTTGGAACCGCCATGGATCAAGCTTGCCAGCTTCACCTTAGGCTTGGAGTACTCCCCAGTCATTGCAAGCTTGGCCGCAAGCCCGCTGCCGAAATCTGTGAAGTGCACGCCGTCCCAGCTGACCACCTTCGCCTCCGGCGGGCAAAGGTCGCCGCAGCCAAACTTCCCCGCGTCGAAGTTGTACGGAGGCCCGCCATTGCCACAGCACACCATGAAGGGCCACTCGATCCCTGAAGAACAACCACGGTACCCATAAGCCAACTCGGACACAACATAACTACTGAAACTCTTTTTTCTGAATGCCTGAACCAACAGAATTTCGTACCGTATTTGGTGTGGTTGGCGACGAAGTCGTACTTGATGGCGAACATGTCGGTGTACACGACGGTGGCGCCCTTGAGGTGGAACCGCATGTCGTCGCAGAGCTGGCTCAGCTTCTTGTTGTACGCCTTGGCGGCCCGGTTGACGCCGGCGAGGCAGCCGTGCGCGTCGTGCTCGCCCTTCTCCCGCGCCACCAACGCCGGCAGGCAGCCCAAGGCGCCGGTGCCGTGGATCCAGAACTTCCTCGCGCCATTGTCGTACAGAATCTGAACTTGGCCAAGAAACGTTTCGTTGTCCGGTGTGTGCTGACTGAAAATTTGACAAACTGAGGTTTTTGAACGGGGTGATTTGACTTACCGAAATCGCCTTCCCGACCTCGCTGACGATCTTGCTGATCTTCTGGTCCCACGTATCAGATGGTGTGTGCGCCACACCAACCATGTCATTGTGGCCAATGTCCATCATGTACAGAGCGTTCTCAAATCCCTCCTTGCTCACCGGGCCTTTTAGTCCTGAAAGCACATTCAGGTTCAGAATCGAGAATTCAGGGCCTTTCATTACCATTCAGGTTCAGAATTCAGATTTGTCTTCCTGTCATGCCAACAATAGTAGTTAAACCTGCGACGAACCTCGTTCGAACATCTCAAGGGATCTGTGCCTGAAGTAGACGAACTGGTCGACTTGGACGTTCAGGGAGTAGGGAGAGACACCGTGACTCACTGTGGAGCCAGCCATGGCGAAGTTGACGCCGTTGCTGTAGTCTGAACCAATTCCCTTGAGGTATGGATTTAGCTCATGCGTGCCTAGGCTCTCACCTGAAAAAATGACCTTAAGCCATGAGCAAAATTAAGAAATGCTATTTTTTTTTGAACTTTCGAACAATATGGTAACTTGGTAATCTTCTATCACTGACAAATGCTCTGGCTTGAAAATGTTACACTGCTGTTCTGACCCAAGATATCTATTAGAGTATTAATCCCTATATTTATCTTTATCTATACCATTCATTTCAAAAGAAAAAAACTAGAAATGTTTTTTGCTATTTACCATGTGCTCTGATAAGAGAAAAAAATGATCGGTACTATGACAATGATCTGCTGCACTAATTTGAGCTTTTTTCACAAGGAATGATAGGTGTGCAGAGTGGTGCCACAGCTACATTTCAGATCATGAACAGATAATGCACAAGTGCCCCACCATGTGCATCCTAGATCTCAACCATATATGTGGATTCGATGTTTGTACTTGAGAAGTTTCATGGCCACATACTGAAAGTACAAGTGTAGCCTGTCCTGATGAAGCATCTGTGGAACATTATGAAACGGCTTTGCTCTCCCAGTTTACACTTACTGAGGTAAATAAAAATTGTGCCATTTTTTTTTCCAAAGTAAAGAACTTTTTTTTTTTGCAGAATGACAAGTTTGTGTAAATGAGCATCATTGATGGGTAGCATGTGCACACGGATAATATAAACGTGATGCAATGAGATAACCATGAACTATCACGTGGTGGCATATATGTGATTGGACCATGGTATGCAGACTTTTTTATGTAAAATAAACAAAATAATCAAAGGAGTTTGTGCACTGTTAGTGAGTGGGTGACTTGTTTAAGTTTTATGAAATAAAACTTTCTCTAAATTTAAAATATCACAGCAAAATGAAGAGTTGACCTTTACTTATGAGTTATGACAGCAAGAAAGCAATAAAAACAGGTAAAATAAGCTCTGCAAAACTATACATGCCTGTTACATTCTAGATAAGCTAAGTTTGACCAGGCCAAATACAACTAAAATACTAATATATGCTCACATGTCACTGAGTGATTCTCTGCACCCTGAACTAATCTTTTGTACAAGGACTATCCTCCACAGATCAGACAAGAAAACCATCTATTTGGTAGGTTTATCGCTCCACATGCCACTGCCATGTTCTTTGGATCACGGCGTTAATTAGTTGCGGTGTTCCGGTGTTAACTGTTGACCAAGCATTAGCAACGAGCTCATCGGACAGCACAGGAGTTATAAAAAACCTCTGAACAGGTAACCATCATCTCTGTGCTGTCATTGGTCAGGTCTAGTATTCTAGTTCAATCTCTTTTGATGTGCAATTGAACCATAACCTAATGAGGAAAACAAAGACATGTCTGGTTGTTGGCGCCTAAATCATGACGTGTCACACTTGAATTTACCAAAGACATACATTTTTTGTGAAGAATAAGGCATCCGAACAAACTGGTCCAACAATCCCTGCACTAGCTTTCCCATTCTTTGCCTATTTCTCCCATCACCACCTTGTCTGCACACAGAAAGAGGCAGGAAAGCACAAGAACCAGTCTCTCTCTCCAATGCCCCCGCAGACCAAGTTTGCTCAGACAAGCAAGGGCAGTTTTTTCACTCTCAACCCCGAAGCTAACACTATTTACATACACCTAGCAAGTCAAGCCTGGAAACTGGGTAATTGGATGAGGAAAGAACCGAAGACTGAAATGGCACTGTTAGGCACATCACATGAGGCTACTGCTTCAACCACCGAATAGTTGCAATTTTTTAATCCCTCTTCCACATCGGCGGCAACATGGCCTTGACCTCGTGAAACCTGTTAATAGCCACGATCTACCAACCTACCATCTTGCAACTTAAACAAATTCAATTGACCAACCAAAATAGAGCGTGTTTCGAGCGCATCATTTTTCGGGACAAGAGCAATTTTTGCAAGAATTTCATATGAAAACTGCATACGAATTCTCGACTTGGAAATGGGGACTCCAAATCCAATGGGCATGCTAGCATTCCCAGATTGGCAAGAACTTGGCATGATGTCGATTTTTCTGTGCAATTAAGTCCTCGGCTTATCGGCAAATTGAGGAAGCTAACAGAGCGGTGGGAATGATTAATTTGCTGGAGTAAGCGGTGGCAAAATCAATTGAACTCACAGATGAAGTCGATGATGACGCGGCCGTCGGAGAGCCGCCCGGTGGGGCGGCGGAAGTAGGTGCGGCCCTCCGGCGGCATGATCCGGATGCCGCCGGCCGCCGCCACGCCGCCGGTGTCCGAGTTCGAGTCGCCGAAGTTGAACAGCACCACCGGCGGCCGCTTCCGCTCCTTCTCCTCCCCCTTCACAGCGGCGGCGGCCGGTGGTGCGGGCGCCGCCAGCTCGGCGCCGCTGGTGCTGGTGCTGTTGCTGCTGCTCCCGGCGGAGGCGCCGGCGGCCACGGAGCTGACGTTCTGGCGGACCGCCACCATGGCCGCCGGCGACATGAAGGCCAGCGACAGCACCATGACGGCCACCACCGCCGCCGCCAGCACGCAGAAGTACTGCAGCGGCAGGCTGATCACCTTCCCGCCGCCGTTGCCTCCGCCGTTGGTGGCGCCTGCCATGGCGGTCGTCTCGCGCGCTTCCCCTTCGAGCTCTCGCTCGCCAACTCGGTGGATATTTGTCCCTCTCAGGATTCAACGACGATGGAAAAGTAGACGTGTTCACATACATATAGTTTGCGAGATTCCAAATTTCTTCCTGCTATTTTTTATTGTTAATTTGAAACTGGAGAGATGGTCTTCTTTCAGGGCATAATTGTAATTGCGTATTAGAGGTTTGGTGTAGGTAGTGATTACTGATTAGTGAGTGCATAGATGGAGCTTACTAGTTGGATATGGCCATGGATATGATTGATTAAATGTATTTGCAAAGAATGTTTAATTGAAGGTATGTCTGATTCAAAATAAAGTAAAGAAATTAAAGGCTGTTTGAATGTGGAATTTATAGGAATTTCACATGAAATGCTTTAATTCTCAAATTCCCGGGTAATTTTTTTTCCATGTAACAAAGGTTTTACAAAGTCCAGCAAGGAAGGAAGTTCACCTTTTTATAGTTTTTTTTATAAAATTTGACCGTGGCCCTTAGGCCTTAGCTACATGACAACTATGTTATACTAGTTTACTCATATTTTTATGTTATGTCAATAATATGATAGCTATTGTTGAGATCGTGTGTTAGCTGTAAACAAAATTATTGGACGAGGCCGAGGGGATGGTGTTGACAAAGCCTGAGTGACGGCGGTGTGGCTTGGATCTAGACTTGTTCAAAGGAGGAAGACAGGGTGGCCATGTCATCTGGTTCCAATTTTCTCCTTACCAAGTCACACATACATAATATAACATGGATAGACTCATCTTGGACTTCACTTTTTATTTAATGTAGTGTGGCATATGAACTTGCATGTTTTCATTTTCTGTATGGTCTAAATTTGCAGTGATGGTTTTGGCCATTTGTTTGCTGTTTCCAACTAGACCATATATGGTGGTTCCCTTCCCTCCATGCTGGAACAGAAAATGCAAATATATTTTTATATTAAATAAATAAATAATTGAAGAAACGACATACATAAATTTCCACTGTCGGCCCATTGTGTGAAGTTGCAGTACACCAACCAAATTGAAAGAAGTGTATGGCATCATTGTACTGCGACAGCTACAAGCATGATAGTGACTGGTGTATTATGCGACCAGCTGTTAAGCTTGAACAGGTTTAGAACCTTCAGAGCTCGTGTCATCTGACCACGTCCTGCTCTGTCAATACCATGTTGACGTGTTCAGATTAATAAGCCAATCTCACCCCTCTTGTCCAAACCGTAGCAACGTTTCACACCAGTCATGTTACAATTGAAGCTTCAGGGTGAAAATTCTGCAATAGAAATTTTACTGGTGGAAGGCAGATCCTGAAATTTTGCTGGGGTGGGTGGAGAGAAATGTTGAGTACTTTAACCCTAAGGGCCCGTTTAGTTCAGTGAAACTGTCTGGAGAAATTTTCAGAGTCCTCTTTCAAGTTCTACTAGGAGTATTAAATGTAGTCTAGATACAAAACTAATTACATGGATGGATGGAAAATCGCAAGACAAATCTACTGAGACTAATTAATCTGTCATTAGAGTTTGTTTACTGTAGCACGATGTTGTTCATGCCATAATTAGACTCGTTATTTTCGTCTCAAAAAATTAAGAGTTATGAAATAAATTTTGTTATTAATCCACATTTAATACTTCTAATTTGTGTCCGAAGATTGATGTGACAGGTAGTTTGAAGAAGCTAGTCATGCCAAGAAAAAGGTTTGATGATTATGTGTTCTGTACCTTGGAAAGGTTGCAATTTGTTCTGTAGCTAGTAGGCTAGCACCCACTTGGCATTATTCTGAATTCTGATCATGGAGGAGGACCAGAGAGTTATTCACTGAAAACGTGGCCAGACATGGCCAGGTCAGGTTCAGACTCCCAAAACGGCACACATGAAACTTGAGACATGCCCTCACGCTTCTATGCATCTTCCTTTGTGTTGTTTGGTCACTGCACCTTAGCAATTGCAAGTCTCCATTATGGTTGCTCACTATCCCTGATAGGTAGAGTACTGTCTTTAATTCTTTGATTGTACAGTACTAAGTACATTTTCAGTACGCTCTCTTTTATCTTTGTCCTCATTCTTGTCTCTCTATTTTGGGAGTTACACTAGTGAGAGTTGCAATGGAAAAGCATAAAAACTAGACAGCTGAAATGTTCGAGAAAACTGGACAGCTGAAATTAATCATGTGAGTTCATTAAATGCTCATCTCCATATTGGTTGATCCAAAATTCACAACGAGGACTGGCTTAACTGATATGCTGTCCTGGAAAACGTTCTCCTCTGTCTGACTCCTCTGGTGCAAAACGCCCTCCTCAACTGATGCAAAATGTCTATTAGTGTGACATTGATAAAAAAAAGATATGTGTCAACATGTCAGATATCAATCTTTATATCTATCCAGCAAATTGACAAAAGAATTTTAAATATTCATCTCTATTTATTGATCCAAAATTCAGAAGAAAAATCATACATGGTACAGACACCAGCATGTCCATGTATTAACCCCTAGGCTATACACTCGACCCAATTATACAAAAAGGAGAAGAAAAAGAAAATATTTGTCGATGATGGCTGTAACATAAAAAACCTCAAAATAATTAAATTTGGGGGTCAGTTTTGTTAGTCGTTCCATCATCCTTGTGAGAAACCAAACGAAGGGACAATTAGGATGCTGTGTCACCATTAATCGTCAGATTTTGCAGTGCTGACGAGGCTGGCCAGCTTGACCCTGGGAATGGAGTACTCGCCACTGAGCACTTTGGAAGCCACAATGCCGTTTGCAGCATCGGTGAAGTGAACACCATCCCAGCTTATGAACTTTTCACCAAGCTTACACAGGTATTCGTCCGAAGTACTGCAGCTCTCCTTGGGGTCATAGTTGTATGGAGGGCCTCCATGGCCACAGCAAGTCATCAACGGTTTCTCAATCCCTGGGAAACATTATGAAGAACTGCGTTAGGATGCATGGATGAGAACGTCATACAAGTTTGATCTGAAAGCTAAAATCGACAACAACATTATCTAGTTTTGTCTCTGATTTCGCAACTAGTAGTTTTCAGCATGATTCCAGTTCGGAAGAATAAGTTTTTAGCATGCCAGAGTTCCTGTGTTTGGCTGATAGAGTGATAGTTCCCGTGTTACAGAATGATCTACTGTTAACCTGTTAGGTACTGACAAAAAGAACAAAAGCTGGCAGATTAACTTACCGTATTTCTTGTGGTTGGCAACAAGATCATACTTGATAGCAAACATATCCATGAAGACGATTGCCGACTTCTTAAGGGTCAAGCGCAGCTCATCCAAGGTTTCACTCAGCAAAGAATTGAACTTCTTGCAAACATTGTTGATGCTTGCGATGCATCCATGCTCATCGAGACCACTGTCATCATCCCTCGGCATAGCAAGCTTCTGAGGCATGCAACCCAGCGCGCCCGTCCCATGTATCCAGAACTTCCTGGCCCCATTCTTATGCAACCTCTGCAGTTTCGAAAGGACTTGATAATCATTTTACTGAATAAATACGGACTGAGAAGATTCTCAAAACGAAACGGTGGGAATTCAGAAAAATGCTATCCTGCTTACAGACAGTGTTTTCTCTGTTTTTTTTTTCAGATCATCAGATGTAGAAGTAATGTAATAAGATTTATGAGTAACATTTACCTCGATGGCTTTCTTGATTTCAACAATTACAGGGGGAAGATGGGCAATCATTTCATCATAGGGCATGTGGAGAACTCCATTGATATCATTGTGCCCAATGTCCATGGTGTACAGAGCAGTTTGGAACCCCAACTCATCAACCGGCGCACTCTCACCTGGGTGAACATGGACAGGTTTTGATTCACCGGTTCAAATAAAAGTTGTATGGTTCAGGAAACAGGAAACAAAAACTTGTTTGATGAAATCAGAAGCGACAAGCAAACCTCTCTCAATCAAGTCGAGACATCTCTCCTTGAAGAAGATGAACTGGTCCACCTGCACGTCCAGCGAGAACGAGGTGACCCCTGGCATGGCCGTGGACCCTGCGATGGCGAAGTTGACACCGTTGGTGAAGTCGGAGCCCAGCGGCTTCATGAACGGGCTGAGATGGTGCGTGCCCAGGCTTTCACCTGAGTCAAAACGTCAGAAGCAAAAGCTCGGGTCAGAAAAAATTTCCAGTCATCCCGAAAGGCTATTTTGTGATGCTTTGGCAGCAGCATCAGTAAAAGACTGGAAAGCGAGGCAGCACATGCTTGGGGCTTTTTTCTCAAACAGCGGAACGAACAACTATACCCCCCTTGCACATGGTTCCCCAACTGTATTGAATCATATTCCAAAGGTGCTTTGCACTAACAAATGTGCTTAAATATGAAGCCGCCGTCCTTTTTGTCACAAAAACAAAAGAGTTGGCCATGGCCCATGGAGATGTAGTACCAAACTGCAGTTGAGTAAGATGCACTTGTGACTGAGCTGTGATTATGCAGTGCTGTTGCGGTGTCTGTCTGCAATACTACAGCAAAGCATTTCGTTGGAAGAGGGGGACTCCTGGCTGAAGAGTAGAGTACACTGCAAGTACGACATTGTACTGAACATGTTAGGGCTACTTAGCTGGTTGGTGGTTACAAATTGGGCGAGATCACGTTCGTGGACTCATAAACGCCAACAAGCAAGCTAATTAATCTTAAGCAGACGGGTTGCCTTGAACGGGAGGAGGTGGCCCAGAAATGATTGCGCAGAAGAGAAGCCAGACGTTGAAGGAGACAGGCATCCGAACCCAAGGAAAACGGGGTGGCTGCTTGTGGTGTGATGACATTGCTGCGCAATATGAGCCGCGTAGTAGGTTGGCCGTGTCCGTGTATCTCTGGTGGTTATTACCTTGGAAATGTGTGGTGTGGTCATAGGGAGGATGGACGCGCCACCGCTTGTGCTTAAAGATGACGGGGAGTTAAATGAGTGAAGATGCTAGGAGGGAGGGAGGACGGACGCGCCACCGCCCGTGCTTAAAGATGATGACGTGGAGTTGAATGAGTGAAGATGCTAAGGCCTTGTTTAGTTCGTGAGAAAATTTGTATTTTCAACGTTTTGAACTCCTGTAGCACACTGTAGCACTTTCGTTTGTTTGTGGTAAATATTATCCTACCATGGCCTAACTAAACTCAAAAGATTCGTGTCGCGAAGTACATCAAAACTGTGTAATTAGTTATTTTTTTACCTATATTTAATACTCCGAACTTATGTCTTTTGACGTATTTAATGTGATGTAATGGAGAGAGAGTGGAGAAAACGTTAGAATTTTTAGCAAACTAAACAAGGCCTAACAAGGAGGAAGAGTGAGTAAGTGAGTTGAAATTGAAATGGAAGAAGTACCATTTGTGCCTACCAACAAATCTGTCTGGCTCGTGGTGTGGGCCAGGCCCAGCCAGCCTGGGTCGCGGAGGCTTGGCAATATGATACTCGCAGATCGCCACCACGTGCACGACGTGTCGAAAGAGAGAGAGGGGCGTAGAGAGAGGGAAACCATCGGCATCAGCAGTGACGGCTAAGCAAAGCGGACGGGACGGCCAACGACTCGTCCGGCCGTCACCAACAAGACGAGGCCCCGCTCCAAAGCTTCGCCAACAATGCCAGCAGCAGCCTGGCGACTGTTCGTCGCGGGGTCCTAGAGGCAGAAACTCACCCCCACCATGGATCGATCGATCTTGGCCGGGAGCGAGCTGAGGTTGATGGGATGACGACGCGGCGGCGAACACAGGCGCCAAACGGGCACGGCCCGCGTCGGAGCAGCCGAGCAGCGAGTCAGCGACACGGCAACCAACGGAAGCCGCCGGAAGAGGGGTGCCGAAGCCGAACGCCCGAGCCGAGCGACGCGCACGCGAAGGCCAGGCCCAGACGCCCAGACGGAACCAAGCTGGCAGGGGGTGGGGAGGAGGAAGGAGGAGGCATCGGAGGCACAGGCAGGCAGGCAGGCGCGCTGTCCGCGTCGTGTGATCCACCATACCACCATCATCCATCACTATCCCCGTCCACCACCCTCCGCATACACAACACAACCACCACCCGCGACTCCCCTGCTTTGCTTAGCACCAAAGCCAATTTAAATCTTCTTTTAACGAGTGCCGCCGCCGCCGCGCCCCCCAATATCACCATCGGGTCCTCGGTTTCTCTTCTTCCCGCCCGGCACGTCCAGGGCCGCCGGATTCGCTGCTGCTGCCGTTGTCGCCCGCCGCCCCTGCAATCCAGAGCAAAGGCACGGGGGGAGGCCGCCGCGTCCGTGGCAACGTCACGGTGATCGACGGGGACGGATGGCATGGGTGTCTAGTTTGCCTGCCTGCCTGCTTGTGTGTGTGCTTGCGCCAATGTTTTATTGCGTTTAATTAAGGAAAAGCTATCGAGAACGCACTCCGCCTCTGCTTAGTGTTCGTGTTCCGTGCCGTGACCTATGTCCCTCCCCTCCCCTAATCTAATCTACCCACATGCTCCACATCGCATTATAAATTGTTCTTATTACTAGATCTAAAAACGAACTCGAGCAATTCACTGTGTGACTTGTGGCTTGAAATTTTTCCTCCAACTCATTCGCGCCAGGGACCAAACATGGCCGGACTGTCAGTTGAGGTAGGCAAACACCTTTGTCACCCACCTTAAAATGACGGCGCCAAACACTCGTTTCCACGCGGTCAACGGTGCATTCTGCCCAATCAACCTGCTAATCCTCCATTACCGGCACTAATTCCTAGGTTAGTCGCAACCAGAAGAATGTTGGGATTTCTTTTCATTTTTTTCCCCGGTAGTAGGAGAGGAATGTTGGCATCGGCAGGGAGCAGAGCAGAGTTGGGGATTGGGAGGAGGAACGATTGGGGGCAGCAGGGCAGGGAGCACTCACAGATGAAGTCGAGGATGACGCGGCCGTCGGAGAGCCTGCCCGTCGGGTGGTGGAAGTAAGCCCTCCCCTCCGGCGGCGCGATGTGGATCCCCATCACCGCCGCCACCCCGCCCGTGTCGCTGTTGGAGTCGCCGAAGTTGAACAGCACCACCCCGTCCCCCTTCTTCTTCTTCTTCTTACTCCTCTTCCCCTCCGCCTCCTCCTCCTCCTCCCCAACCTCCACCTCCTCCTCCTCCTTCTCCGCCACCGCGCCTACGCCGGGGGCCGCCGCCGCGGCCGGGCCGGAGCGGGCCACGCTGCTGCTGACGGCGGGGCCCGGCATGTAGCGCAGCGTGGCCAGCACCACGGCCGCCGCCACCGCCCCTATCACGATGTAGTACTGCAGCCGGAGCGGACCCACCCGCTTCAGCGCCCCGCCGCCGCCGCCGTTCATCGCGCTCGCCATGGCCGCGCGAGCTCGCCTGCGCCCCGGTGCCCAGCCACTGACGGGATACCGCGTGCGTTTCCCCCCTGTAGGATTAATGATGTGTCAGCGCGCGTGCTCCCAGCTAAAACGTGTGTGTTTATATAGAGGCGCTCTCTCTCTCTTTTCGCGTTCGGGACATGTTTTTTTCCCTCGTGTCGGCTGGTACCCGCCTGTTCTCCCACGAATTTCTTTGCAGATATTTTCATAGTATTTAGGAGATTTTTAATTATAGTATGAGAAATCTACAAAGATTTGCAAACATTAACGTGGGAGCTGCTGCTAACATTATGCTTTGGATACCGTTCATTTATTACAAAATCAAAAAACAATATCCGTAACATCCAATTTTATGTTCTACTACAACATTGGATATGTTTTTTTTTTCGGTCTCACATTGGATATGTTCCTTTGAAACAATATCAACTTGAAATACCTGAAATATTCAAATGACACAAGGATATATCACAACAACATTGGATATGTTTTTTTAGGCCTCACATTGGATATGTTCATTGAAACAATCTCAACTTGAAATACCTGAAATATATTCAAATGACACAAGGATAGTATATATCAAAAAAAAAAGGACGTGCGCGTCGATCGTCATTCGCACCAAACATGTGGGGGGAGTTGGTGGCGCCGCTGCCTTTGTTTGCATATATATACTCGCCCCTTCTTTTCAGAACCTAATCACTAATAATCCGTTGCTTTCCGGAAAAGAAAAAGGTGATGGGATGTAAAAGTCCGGGGTAATGTAATCACTCATTGATTAGCGCGGTGCGGAGCGGTCGATCATGAGATATGATGCTATCGTCGACGGATCCGGCGGTGCCGGAGATAAAGGAAGAAAGAAAGGAAGCACGAACTGTTCATAATGGAACCAAACTCGCGCCTGCTGTGTGTTTGTTGGGTGGGCTGTTGGTTTCGCCGCCGGGGCGGGGCGGGGCCGGGGGGCTTCCTTTGGCGAGGCTGCAAGCTAGCCCCCGGCGCGAACCGCCGCAACGGCGACGGCGCATCGGCCGGCAGGTCGTCGGACGACAGAGATGAGGGGGCCGGGAGAGGGGAGGCGAACGCGACGCGCGTCGTGTCCATCCGACTTCCGACCGACGACGCCACCGCCGCCTTGGATGGATGGACACTGGTGATCGAATGACGACGACTGGCAAGCTCTCGGAGCAGCGACGGATCGAGGTCCCCGACCTGTTACTGTGAGGCAACGACCGTCTTATTCCTGGAATCATGGATATGAATTATGATGATTCAGTGCCAGGCTCACTGGCAAGTCTGAGCTTTAGGGCCGGCCTTCCTTCCTCGATCTGAATTGTTTGGTAGGGCATGGCGGGGTGTCGGCGGTCACTAGCCCACTGCTCCCTCTGTCCCCGAAAGAGAGTCGTTTTGGGACGGACACAAAGACCAACGAGCTAGGCAGCGAGGGTTTAAAAAACCGCTATAGTAACGGTTTTCAAATTCAACGAAACCGGACCGGTAAACCGACCATACCGAGCGGTTAGCCGAAAAGCTCGGTTTCGTAGGTACGGTTAGGGGGCGGTTACCGGTCGGTTTTAGTAACCGAGCCGGCTCGGTTAGGCCGGTTACCGCGGTAACCGACCGGTTTACCGCGGTTTTGTGAACCCTCACCGAGACCTGCAGGCTCCTAGGTCCAGTCTCCTCTCTCTTCCTGTTTCCCATTCTTTATTTTAAAGAATGGCGATGGTTTTTGGCACCGGTGTGAGGCAGTGAGTAGACGAGGCTCTGACGTAGAGGAACAGGCCTAGTGGATGGGTGCAGTATAGTGTTCAGAGTCTAAAACGACGGCCCTGTTTAGGAACCTAATTCCTCCCAAAATACATTAGGCAAAAAGAAGATTTTTCATCCCATCAAACATCACATCAAAAATGTCGGTACATACATGGAGTACTAAATGTAGATGAAATCAAAAACTAATTACACAGTTTGGATGTACTTTACGAGACGAATCTTTTGAGCCTAGTTAGGCCATGGTAGGACAATATTTACCACAAACAAACGAAAAGTGCTACAGTGCTTTCCAGTTCGGAACAGTGCTTTTCAGCCCAAAATCCGTGCAAAATCTTCCAATTTTGCATCCTAATTTTGACTTCTAAACACACCCGACACTTTCTTTGGGACAAGCAACTGTAGCTTCCGCGACCTTTTTTGGGAAAAAAGTAGGGAGGCGCGGTGCGCACAGAGCGCCGCGTGTGCACCCCCGCGCGATGCCGCTGATTTGCATCGGATCCGGCTTTCTACGATGATTTCCACCTTGATTTGCATGGAGCACCCTACCCTGATTTGCATAGAGCACCCTACATTTATTTACATGGAACACCCTGCGCACCAGGAACCCCACATAGTAGGGACGCATTGCGGGGGCGCGCACGCCGCGCCCCGTGCGCACGGGATTTGTTTCCCTTTTTTCAGGGACGGAGGGAGTACGTCGTACAAACAGAGTACTGTAGACGGCGCGGCCTCTGTCCAATCTGCCCGACGATCGATCCACACATCCTCCGAAACCGTCAGTATGTGTAGTTGCCGATCGAGCTGGCGTGAAGGAAGAAGACGAACCTTTCAGCCTGTTCGTTTGGCTTATCAGCCACCAGCCAGCAGTACTATCCTCTCAGAACAAATCAGCCACCAGCTACCAGCCAGCGGTACTTTTCTCTCTAAACAAATCAGCGCCAGCCATCAGCCACCAGCCAGCCGAACAGGGCCGAGCTGTGGGGTGGGCGTCGCCGGGATCCGTTCTGGATATGCATGTATACCTAGTTGTCAGTCGTCATCATTTTTTTTTAATTTTTTTAAGACGTGCAAAGCACGTTTTTCATTAAGAGAAGAGAAAAGGTAGCCGGTTTAGGTTATAACAAAGCACGGGGCTCAACGAAACGAAAGCAGAGGGTTTACACCGCCCACACCGGGCGAACACCTAACAGCCTAGCGAGCGGGAGGAAGCCCGCGCGCTCCCAAGACCTAGCCTCATCTAGAATCGCCGGAACGAGCGCCGCTGGCATGAGAGCTTCTTTGTCATGAACACGCATGTTCCGCTCCCTCCAAAGCGACCAAGCGACCAGCCATACGAAGTAGTCGAAACCTTTCCTTCGCGCCTTAGCGACCTGTTTCCTGACGGAGCACCACCACTCTGCGAACCGCACCGGGCGATCCGGAACAAGACTCGGAAGAAGGATGTGCCTGAGTGCCAAGAACCAGGCCTCTTTAGAGAAGACACAGTCCACAATCAGGTGGTCCAGCGTTTCAGATTCCTAGGCGCAGAGCGCGCAGGTGTCCGAACCCCTAAGCCCGTGACGGTGTAGCCGGTCAGAGGTCCAGCAACGGCCGTGCAAGACTAGCCATGCGAAGAACTTGCATTTCCCCGGCATGTGAACCTTCCAAATATGACGTGCTCCGAGGATGTCCACGCGACCAAGAAAGAGAGCGGAGTAAGCCGAAGCTGAGGAGTAAACTCTGTTAGGCGACCACTTCCAGATGAACCGGTCAGGCTCAGACATGAACCTAACCTCCTGCAGTAGGTCCCAGATGAGAAGGTACTACACACGGCCTGTGTCCAATCTGCCCGACGATCGATCCACACATCCTCCGAGCTGGCGTGAAGGAAGAACACGAACCTTTGTCGCCGTGGAGTGGTTGTCGCCGGGATCCGTTCTGGATATGCATGTATAGCTAGTCGTCACCATTTTGTAACGCAACAAGTAGTTGGCGCGCACAAGACAAGAGGGGTTGTTAAGTTGGTGACCTTTTTGCGCCTTGCATTGGTGGTTAGCACCTCACCTCACCAGTCACCAGACGAGAAGGAGAGAGTAGTGGTTAGCTTAAATAGCATCACCAGATGATTTACCGGCTGCTAGCACCAATATAATAATGCTCCTATTAATTATTACTAGATGCATGGGTGGTGCGTACAGTCACCAACAACAAGCTGCTTTACTGTTTAGTTGATGAACATTTTGGTGAAAAATATTGAAATTTTTTGCATTAAGTTGTGTACATAGTGAAAAAATGAACTGACACGGTTTTCTAAGTGAAGAGTTTTGGTGAAAGTTTTGAAACTAAACAGAGGGTGTGTTTAGTTCCCTGAATTGGGATGCAAAATTCTGGATTTTGCACGGATTTTAGGCTGAAAAGCACTGTTCCAAACTGAAAAGTACTGTAGCACTTTTCGTTTGTTTGTGGTAAATATTGTCCTACCATAGCCTAACTAGGCTCAAAAGATTCGTCTCGCAAAGTACATCCAAAGTGTGTAATTAGTTTTTGATTTCATCTACATTTAGTACTCCATGCATGTACCGACAATTTTGATGTGATGTTTGATGTGATGGAAAATCTTTTTTTGCATAGTGAATTTTGAGGGAAGTTGAGCTTCTAGACACACCCAGAGCTGAAGGAAAGAACCTGCCTCATCACCTGCCCTGAGGCAGAGTCAGCATGTTGGACTTGGGCAAGTACCAGGTAGCTAATCGTCGTCGTCGTCGTCCCCCCACGGGCCAAGAGAGTCAGTACAGGTACGTACAATTAATGTTATATAAGTACTATACACGTACCGGATTATTGCCAGCACCCACCTACTAGCTCGTATCACATCACATCACATGGCGCCATACAAACCACAGCGGATGGCGTGGTTGATTCACTTCGATCTCGATGGCCCAAGAACGAAAAACAATCAGGTTGCACTGATGCTGACATGCATAATGCATTATCGTAGTATTGCTGGATCCTAGGAGCTACCAGAGACGGCGACACGGACGGAACCCTAGCGCCGCCACAAGAGGCCTCACGCCACCCTCCTCTCAGCCACGCCGCCACCAGAGTCGACCGCCGGAAGCCCGTGCGACGGCGAGGAAGGTGGCGGCGAGGCTTTCTACTCCACTTCTCGCGTTCCTCTTGGCCTGTTCGCATGTGGCGGCGGCAGCGATCTCCGACTTCAGGGACGGTGGTGGCACATCGATTTAGTCCGGCCACAGCCGGATCTGGGCCCTCAGCGGCCGGATCGGGAGGTGGAGAGCCCGTGGCGGCGGACCGTGCGGATGAGGCGCCCGGTCGGAGTCGAGCTTCAGCGCGGGTGGCGGCGCCTTGGCGGCCGCCCTCGCGGGGGCGCTTGCGGCTGCGCTTGCGGTGCACCGGCCCGACGGAGGAGGGGGAGGCGCGGATGCGGCGCGGATGCGACGGAGGGATGCGGCAGCGGCGGCGGCCCTAGCTTTGGATCTAAGCATCCCCGGTTCAGGGACACAGCCCGCCGTCGGGCGATGCCGGTGGCGGTGACAGCTTGCGATGGCGGCGGCAGCGACGGCCCGTGGCAGCGGTGCCCCAAGACCCGGATCTAAGCATCCTGTCCCTGGGGACTTCGCCGTCGGGGGCCACCGGCCTGCCTCCCTTCTGTCTCTGGTGGACAGAGAAGCTGCTCTCGGCTTGGTTCTGCGTGGTGGTGGTTGCCCTGCGTTGTTGTTTTCAGGACGTCGTCGAATGGGGAGGAGGTGTCGCCGGTGAAAGCTGATCCTGGTTCTGAACCTGGGGCAATGACGACGTTCGCGGATGTCGTTTTCCTTCGTGAAGGCATTGTCAAAGCGACCTCTGCACCATCTCTCTTGGAATTCCCAGGTGAAAACCTAATCCGGTCAGTCGGAAGAGCTACGGTGATGACCCAACATCACATCCTTGCTGGAGGCGTGGCTTTGGGATCCAAGCTTTGATTGGCCATGGTAGAGGTGCTTCCTTTCCTATGCAAGTGAATAACACAACTGTAGGGTAGTTACCATGATCTCGCAGGATGATTGTAGCGTCAAGAGTTATTAAGCAAACAAGAGATGCGAAGAGTTGTTTAGCGCATGAAGAATGCATTGTAGTAAGGCTGCAGCAAGGATACAAGAGGATCTTGAAGCTTAGTGTTTCTAGTTTTCTTCTTTTGTATTCCTAATTTGATACTCAGAGTCTAAGTACTCTTGTAACTTTTGGCTATATATATCCACTTTTGGATATAGAGGCCGGATTTCTATCCATCATCTAAAAAAAAAGGAGCTACCAGAGACAGTACTCGGTCTTCGTCTTTAGCTATATATATGAAGTCTTTTTCGGTACACAATACCATCATGTACCACCACTTTAAAAGGACTCGTATGTAATAAGAAAGGATTTATTTGTAAGGATCGGACGGTTGAGATTAATTCTGTACCATCGGTTTTTTTTTGTATGGCACGGGTGGTATTCATAGGTGGTATTAGTAGCATATGGGTATTATTGGAAATGGAAAATATTTTTGTTGTAATATATGAAATTGGATATATGGAAGGTATGTTTTTATTGTACTCGTCGGCGGTATGCTTTTTCCAAATAATATTCATTCACCAAATTACCATTTTACCCACAGCAAAATACCAACAATATCACCGTACTACCAAAGAGTGGTATTATGTACCCAAAAAGACCTCATATATATATATATATATATATATCAAACCAAACCCTCCATTTTGTAAATCGGAGCCTGGCTGTCGTCGGCTCATCCTGTCCTGGGCTTCCTGGCTCCCTGAATGCATGATGATGGGGACATCAGGGCATGTTTGTTGGTTGCTCAACTGCCTCCTTGCAGAAGCTCGAGCATGCATCATCAGGTATTCAGGTGTATGGGGATTTATTTGCCCTCGACAAAACATGAGTTGGACGACTCTGAGTCTGAGATGTACTGTACAACACAGATGCGCGTGAAGGGATATAGAAAAACAAAAGGTTTAGCGCCTCTCATGCATGACCCTCAATTTGGCCCATACATATGCGGGAGCAATAAGGCCAATTCTACGTGTCCTCGAACAGATACAGTAGGTTTTGTGGATAGGTTGGGAATCATTGGCATCGTCAGCTCAGACGATGATACGACACTTGCAGTTGCCAGGCATCGGTTTTGAGCAACAGTAGCGCTAACCGGATGACTGCAAATTTATTCAGAGCAGGCGAGCAGCCAGACCGGACCGCCGTTCCTCCCTTGCCAGCAAGAGCAGGTCGACGCGGGGCAACCCGCGATCATAGTCTTTCTGGCTGCTCCAGGAGAATTTCACAAGAATTTCAATCCACAATTTAGGTACCATCCATTCCCAAATTCTGAAAGGCGGTTGCCCCCATTTTCAGAAGGAAAAAACCAACAAGAGAAGAAAGCAACGAGACACGTGATAAACAGCATACCATCCCAGCAAACAAAACACACGACATAGCAACATCATCCAACTTTATTCCGCTATCCACTTCAACAGAAGTTCAAGCATAGCAAGATCATCCGACTTATCCACTTCAACAGAAGTTTAAGCACATCAGTACATCACAACCACATCTTGCATCTTTCCTCTTCAGATGCTAGGGTAACCAGGTCAGACAGGGTAACTGAAGATTCAAAAGTGTTCAGCATGCTTAAAAGGGTCAAAAGGAAACCTTAACCATCCAGATCCTAAGATAAAGTGATTCCTAGTTTACCATATTAGACTGAAGGCCGCTTACTCCGCAGTTATCACCAACCCGCAAAGTCAGAAAAAAGAACGGTGCTATTTACCATCGGTACCTTACTACGAGTGGATTAACAGAAATGCTTTTCATGCTACTAATTGGACATCGCAATTGGGATAAGCATTGACCCAATGGCTACAACACCAGGCAGGGGCTTTGAGCAGGCTTTGCTTGTGGTTGAACAGAGCACAGTTGAACAGGGCTTCCCAATGATCTTCTGTTCTTCACAAGTCTTCTCAGGAGCTCCTGGTGCACTGTGCACCGATGCAATTTTACCTTCTTTTCGATGCTTCCTATGTGGTGCTTTTGACGAGACCCTGGCAACAGTTTCTGGTTGCGGTTTTTCTGTTGGGGCGGTCGCAACCTTCCTCCAGCGACGCCGTTCTCCATCCGAAGCAGACTTCACATCTGAAGCAATAGCCTTCACAGGATTATCAAGAACCTGGTTTCCATAGCAATGGCTTCCTTTCTGTGCGTTTGTGGTGGAAGCTTTGCTAGTCCTGTTCCCAAATTCTTGCCATGAACCCTGGTGCCCATCCAAGTTGAGATTATGTAGCTTGTCTGTCAGATTGCTTGTCTCACTGACAATTCTGTCCTTCAGCATGCTGTCTGATTTGGGTAGCACAGACTTCTTGGTACAAGGGCCATGCCAAGCAGGTATAAAATGTGGAGCACCCTGGCGCAGCTTAAACCTCTCGAGTTGTCCACTCCTTGCTTGAGTTGCTTCCTCCTCCTCATACACCATGAAGTCATCAAGCACACATCCATCTGCTCTGGTATATTTGAAGAGTTCGAGCATAGTTGTTCCAGGAGTGTAGTGTATCTGCAAATGGAGCAGTGGCAGTGTCCAGGATGAGACCACGATAAACAGTAGATTACAGTATACCATATTCAAAGTTGCAAAAGCAAAAAAGCCAAATAGACAAAACCTTTTGTTATGCCAACTTCGTCCAAACAAACAAAACTTGCTAGTATTATTGATTTATGTGCTCCATTTAGTGTGAAAACAATATGCAGGGTCTATACCACATACAAAAAGAACAGAGAACTGAGCATAGACAGTTTCCTTTTAACCAAGCATAAACAGTGGAACGGCAATCCTAGCAATTAAGTTCAGACTGAAGAAAATTTTGTGAAGCATCAAAGAGAGCTTGCCTCTTGTGTATCTCTGCTACTGGTCACAGGTTTATATTCATTGTTCTGCAGCAAGATACTTCGGAAGGTGGAGTTATGTACATTTTTTATGATGTGCCATTTTACAGGAAAGCTGCCAATCCATTTATTCTTCTTGCACCAAAAGTCCATGTTGTTTTGGTAGTCAACAGGGCCAACCATCTCAGCAACTCCACAGAAATGTGCACTTTCGTTGACCTGTTAGACCATAATATTGGACTCAGTAATTCAAGTTCAAGAACATGGAACAAAATGAAAGAGGTCAAACACCTTAAATTAATATCAACTCACCGAAAAGAACAGCAAAACTGGGCACAAGGTAGAACTACTTGCAGCTATCACTTGAGCATCTCTGAATGCAGTATCTAGCTTCAGGTTTCCAACAGAGGATGTCGACCACACACCATACTTGATAGATTTGTGAATATCAGCCTCATTGTAGGACTTTATAACAAAGAACTTTGCATTTGTATACACCACTTGGAAATCATCTCTGTTATACTGATCAGTCCTAATGATTACTCTACCCTCTGGGTTGCCAATAAGGAGCCTTGACGTATAGGATTTTCCAATTATTTCTGAGGACAATGAGCCTATTGGCATTTTCCCTTTACTCATGTTCTGCTGGCTCATGGAACTCAACCTTCGATTAGCATAGCTGCTGGTTCTTGCATATGGTTGGGATCTCTCAGCTGACAACATCTTACAACGGTCAGATCCAACATTTGAAACTTCATTGTTGTATGACAGATTAGTCTGCAGAGAAGACCGGACAGAAGGAACTGCCACTTGTGTAGACTGCTGTGATGCCTAATCATAATCAGGAGATATGTCAACAGGATACATAAAAGATGGCATAATAACAAGATAGAACATTTTTTCTTCTGAAGAACAGCAGGAACTCTGCTGACTTGATATTAGCATATAGGAGGGGAGAAAAATAAAAGGGCAAGAATGTACAAGGTTAAGCCTTGAATCCTCAAACTTGTTTCCCAAGAGACCATGCTCTGGGAACACTACCACCTTATATATAATAAAACTAGAATACAAACTAGCCCAACAGGTTGCCCATTGTCTCACCGCAACATGACGTCATAACAAGACAGAAGTATATTATACATGAAAACTGCAGTAATGTGGAAGCACACTATCATGACATGAGATGTTTAAAGGATGAATAAGAATATATGCAGCCAGTAGCCATTGGGCTTTAACGTATTTCTACATATGCCGTCATATATGGGAAAACCTACTAATTTCAGTTCAGCAACGACACTTATCATCAGTTCTAACTTCTAAGTAGTTCCAGGGTTCAATCTACCAATAAAAGATTAAAAAAAAGAAGAAGAAAAACTATACAGTAGAATGAACTACAGGCATCAGAGTTATATAATCAAGCAGTTTCAATGCAATTGTGATATAAAAGAGCAGTAAAACTTAACGAGTTCGTAAAGATGACAGCAACATACCCATTGAACACGAGGAAGTCTAGCTGGCACCATGGCCCCACCAGAGAATTGTCGCTTCCATGGAGCTGGCCTGTGCGGTTGTTCCTTTTGTAGATAAGTATGGCCTTGAAATCCCATTGAAGGCATAGTAGCTTGTTGTACAGATTGATTCCACGCAACACCACTTTCTGAGGCAACAGCAGTTTGGTTTAGTCCACCTGGGACAAACAGGCCATTGGTGCGTGCAAGAGATTGAGCGGTGGTAGCTGGGGTCCTGTCTACCGCAGATGGAAGGGCAGGATAGTGGGGTGTAGGAACTGGTTGATGGTATGTGTGGTCCACAGTTTCAGCGCGATACTCTTGTGTTCTGACAGTACTACCATCACCTATGGCACAGGGGTGCAAAAGGTGAGGTCCATGGGGGGAATGCGCGATCCCGTAGTCAGGGATAACATAATACATGCATGATGTGCCTTGCGCCTGGTGGCCCTGTTCAAGGATTATGACAACCTAATTAAAACTTAAACAGGAAACACCAACAATCATGAAAGAAAGTTGCATTCTGTGGAACAAACCACGTAATTTGGAGCTCGATTGTCACATCTCGAGATTGTCTGGCGCTGATACAACTGGGCAGGCGCATTAATTCCTGCACTCGTAAGATTCATTACAAGTAGGTAACACATTTAGTAACTGAACTTCACCAGATACATACATCACGTAATAAAGACAGCATCAAGATTGTGATATACCAGTTGGGCCATAAAGAGGTGGATAGTAAGTTGTGGTGGCAGGAAAGCAGAACTCCTCTCCAAATATGAGCTCATGATGCTCCTGAAGATCCATAGAATGCAGTCACTCTGTAAAAAAAGGGGGAAACTGATGTAATCCACGACCGCAAAGCAGAATACGATCGGTTTCTCACTGCAGTCAGCAACACGCAAATGTATAAAAAGCAATACACTGAACCAATAATTGGGCCACCCACACCACAACGATCGCAGCATGAGCCTGTTCGAAATTGTTCATAATGTTCTCCAATTACATTTGTGGAAAATCTGTGGGGCAAGCAACACGAGCATTGGAGCAACAAACCAACCATCAAATTGGAAAGTTCGGTACCCTATACTAAGGGGTAACAGGAATTTTAATCAATCCGTCAGGAAAAGCAGAGTATTAACTAGGAATTCTGCCAGCATGCCTCCATTCCATTTCTAACTCAAACAAGCAAGCCAGCTAAACCACAAGATGTGACCAAAACGTAGACCAACACAGCAGCACTGAAAAGGGCGTAAGTACTGATGCTTCTGATAACACAAAACAAGCATCGGTCGGAGTCCGTCGGACCAGTAAGCCGACCAACCAACAAGGAAATACCCTTTTTTTCGCAAATTCGTAGCCGAATCGCTTGCCTATCCCTACGCGGTCGATCAAGGCCGCGATACGAGTTGCAAGCACTCCGATCATCAGCAATGCACCTCCATTTCAGCCAGTGGCGGACCCAGGTGTGGGCAAGCCTGGGCAGGTGGCCAGGCTCCAACGTCGTAGCTGCTAGAGTAGTTAAGGTTCTAATCAGTTTCCTATGTAATTTCTACCCTCTTTTCTTGAAGATAGAAAGATAATTTCTACTTTTTCACCGAAGATAGATATATTTTTTAGTTTCGCCAGGCTCTATTCGATTCCTGCGTCCGCCACTGATTTCAGCAGCAACGGCCGCCAAAAACCAAACCCAAAACCCCAATCCAAACCACCGTACCCAAGTACCGAACCCTAGATAAATTCGACGCAATCGCCGCAAAGCCGAGCCCCGCGGCCCACGAACCAGACGCGCCTCCGCGGAGCCAAACGCGCACCCAAAAAACCAGAACCAGAAAACCCCAACCCCACAAGCACCAAACCGAACGAACTCGAACAGCTCCGTATTAGAGGAACAGGTTGCGCGGTGGGGGGGGGGGGGGGGGGGAGTGCTCACCAGCACGAAGCGGCGGCGTGATCGGCCCTCCCGATCCTCGTCGCCGGCGGCGGGAACCCTAGCCGGGACCGGGAGAGGGAGGGGGTGAGGCGGAGGAGAGGGGGAATGCAAAAAGCGGGAAAAGAAGAGAGGGGAGAGACGATGCGTGCGGTTGCGTGCGCGCTTGGTCGGTGCGGAAGTCGTCTCTTCTTCTTGTGCGTCTGACATGTGGGGTTAAATGAGTGGGACCGGATGTCAGCTGGAAGGGAGAAGCAAGTTTTTTTTTTCTCTTTTTTTCTTTGCTTAGTGATTTGTTCACAACGGATAAAAGATTGTGTGTCGTAACAAAGCGCTTTTGGTTGGAAGCTGTCAAAGAGGCGGTGCTGATACAGTGAGAAAGCTTAGCCTCGAAGGCTCCGCTTGAGCTCCCGAGATCCGCCACCTCCCGGCCTCCTCCTTCCCGGCTCCGGCGAGCTCGTGCTCGCCGCCGCCGGGTGGGAGAGGGGCCTTGGTCTTGTTCAGTCTTTAGCTCATAGTAGTAGTTGCTCTTAGTAGTAGTTGTTGTATGGCTTTCTCATGTCTCTTCGTCGTCGCCGTCGCCGGTGTGCTCGCCGTGGATCTCTTCCTCGGCTCCCTCTCCGCCGTCGTCTCCGTCGGAGCTCAGGTACGTGATAATAAATTTATCATCCGCCTCCCTGCTGCAGATCTCCTTTCCCTTTTCCCCTCCGCCACCCCTCATCTCCATCGTTGGGATCTGCTTTTGCGCCACATCCCCCTCAATCCGTTGCTGGCCGGTGCGGATTCGGTGGTTGTTCCGTCGGATCCACCTCCTTGTGGGGTGTGCTCTCTGTCGTTGAACGCATCGACATCTGGTTGTCGTCGGCTCTGCCTCCGCCCATCCACCCTGCCCCCTCTGCTGGCTTGTGCGGTAGCTTGCTCTTCTACTCTGCTTCGCACTTGTTGCTTCTTCTCGATGGTTGTTCCATGGATCTCGTCTTCCCTTGTGGAGATGAGCTCCCTGTCCCAGAACGCATCGATGGTTTGCAATTGCCGGCTCCGCCTTCGCCCTACCACCACCGCCCCAGAAGGTCTTTGTTCTTTGATGATTGTTCTGTTGCCCTCGCCCCCCTCTCCAAGGCGAGTTCATCTTCGTCGAACGCATCGGCACTCCCTGGCCTTCGTCTCCGCCGCCGCCCTCGCCTGCAAGCAGTCTGCGCCTCTTCAGCAGATCCACTGTGGCCTTGAAGCTCTTCGTCGTTGGTTGTTCCGGCGCACTCATCTTCACCATGGAAGCGACTTGGTGGCCATTTGTTTTTCTCCGGCGATGATGATTCTACAAACCTATGCTCGCTCGGTGTGGTCTTCTTCGGCCCCGTGCCCCCGTCGCTCCGTCTTCAACCGTCGCAACGCGCGGTCCTTCACCCAGGTGCAAGCTCATCCGTAGCCTCTGCTGCCCCCGCTGATGACTTCGCTACAGTCGAACGCAACGACAACCCTGTGGATCTCTGGTCTGAGGACCTTGTTGTAATTTCGTTTTACTTTGAGGACCTCTTTGTAATGGCTGCTTAAGGTTTAATATATATGCTTGTTGTCAAAAAAAAAAAGATTGTGCTTACTGCTACGTTAATGCAGGCACCTTTCACTGATCCTAAATACCAATCACCCTTGTTCGTTCAAAAAAAAAACCAATCACCCCCATGTTATTCATATTCCCCGATACATTGTACAAGAGCAGGGCCATCTCCAGAAATTTGGAGCACGTGTGAAGTAAAAATTGAGACCTCTAATTTGATGTATAACCAAGCTATACATTATCATTCAATTATCATGTGTTTAATAAAATAAAGAAAATAAATGTATTCTTGTTTTAGATCTTGTTTGATTGTCTCCCGGATTATATAACCTAGATTATGGTCTAAGAACAATATGATAAAAGATTATCTCGGATTATCTTCAACTACAAAAAATGTTAAAATAAGCTACCCTAAGCTACCTGATTATTTTTATGATCTAGAGTGACCTTTTGCCATATTAATTATATAATCTAGAAGGCAAACAAAGAAGTTCCACGTTGATGAAATGTAATTTGAATTAATTCACACTATGTATATATGAATTTTAGATTTAATGAATTAATTTACACAGTACTGGTCTAAATGACATTCTGGACGAACTGCAGGAGGCAAGAGCAACTACTAATCAAATAGTTTTTTAACTGCATGATCGTTATAGGGAAAACCATGAATTAGACCAATGGAATGATGACTAGTTGACTACGGCAGCAAATCACTAGACAAGGGATGTCAGAGCTGCAGCTTTTTGGGCATTTCCTCTCTGATTTGGGGGCCTACTTATTTTGGGGCCCTGTTCTACCGCTCACCTGGCACACCCTCTTCGACGGGCCTGTACAAGAGTTATATAACTCTTTGTATTGTACAGTAGTTCTTTATTTACACCACGTCCATGTTTAGGACCGTTTAGAATAAAAGGTAAAAATGGAAAGAACACTGGAAAAGAGAAGGATAATTGAATAAATAAAGTAGCAAAGGAATAAGGATAGAGAAACACAAGAATAAACGAATATTGTTGTCATAGCAACTTTTGATCTGAAATTGGTGCAACTCTAACGGTGAGTGATGCTTTTGTGCAAATTATCGATTGCTGACAATGACGCCGAAAGATAGACTTCAGTTATGGCAAAAGCAACCGTGTTGCTAAATTCAGATCTAACTTACATCAGGAACCTGAAAGAGAAACAAAATTAAGTTATACCTTTCCACCTCTTGAAAACTTACATCAGGAACCCTGGGATAGATATAAAATTGTTTTTAAGCCCTTCCACCTCTTCTGTTACGGATGGATGCCGCGCGCGGATATGTGCGCGCATATATGCGCGTGGAGAGGGTTAGGATGCCAAGTTGCTATTGATGCCAAGTTGATTTGCCAAACTGGTGGAGGCTAATTTTTCTTGTTTTTGCCAAAATTAGATAGATGCCAAGTTGATTTAGCAAACTGTTGGAGATGCTCATTTGCTAATTTTCTTCCTCCCTCCTCTACTTTCCTTCTTCTTCCTCCTCGAAATTAGAAGATTTTATACGAATGGACTATAAAGTAAAAAAAAAAGATAAATAGAAGTTGTACCTTTGTGAATGCATGATCACAAGATCATCGGAAAACAATAGCAATGGATGAAATCATTCCCTCAATATTTTAATATGGGTCTATCATCATAGACTCATTAACAACAATCATTTAGTTTGGGAAAATGGCGCCAAGAATTCAATACATTAGCTAAGAGAGGGACGGTACCATTCATGTACTCACATGGCATTTCAATTTAGAGAAAGTTTATTCTCATAAAACAAAAGAGAGAAAGTTATATGACGCAATGACTTAGGCTAAATAGCTGTATTGCGAAGTGTTTTTTTTCCAAAATAGTGTCAACATTAAAAAAAATACGAGTAAAAAAGCTAAGAGTACAAAGCATTTTTGATCAAATAGATCGGATTCCCACTCAAAAGAAGGAGAACATCGGATTCTAGAACTGGGCAGCTGCCAGCGGGGCACCCCCTTCCATTCTCTTAATCTCCAGTTTACCTCGTATTTACAACTCTGCCCCCTTCTTTCTTGCGCAAAAGGTCAGAAGCCAAACGAGAACGAGACACCCAAATAATAGCGAGGAAAAAAAAAAAGAACGAAGCGAGGAGCCCGCGAGATGGCGATGGCGAGGAGGCGGGCGGCGGATGCCTTGCTGCGGCGGCCGCAGCCGGCGGCCTGGGCGTCGGCGCTCAGGGCGTACGCGGCGTCGGGGGAGGAGAGCGACGTGGTGGTGATCGGCGGCGGGCCCGGCGGGTACGTAGCGGCGATCAAGGCGGCGCAGATGGGGCTCAAGACCACCTGCATCGAGAAGAGGGGCACCCTGGGTGGCACCTGCCTCAACGTCGGCTGCATCCCCTCCAAGGTACTACCGAACTCCTCACCCCGCCCCCGCAGCCCCGCTCTCCGTGCGCGATCTGGTTGGTGGGTGGGCCCGTCGCTGTTGCGACTTGCGATGCTCGAAGCTTCTAGATCGATCCACGCTTGCTCGTGCGTCGATTTGGGCGCTAGGGTTGCGATTTGTGAGTTGATACTTTTAATTTAGCCGGCTTTGCGGGGAGTTAATTTTGTGTTTAATTTTTGAATGCTATGTTTGGTCCGTAGTGGTTAGTTTTAATTGACAGACGTTTATGTTCAGATGGTTTGCTTTGTCATAGACTCATAGTTGCTATGTTGCGTAACTAGGATGTGCTGTTTGCCGATGGATTGCAGAATTGATATGGTCGGGCTGTAATTTTGCGACCTCTCCCTTCAATTTGGTTGACATGATGCATCGTTTGGTTCTCAATCTGTAATAGGAACCATGCAATGTGATTGAAATATTCAATTGTTCATTGAGAGTTAATGAATTAGAAGTAGGTTCGAGTTCTTTTCTGTGGATCAGAATTTGAGTAACATATCCAACAAAGGGGAAAATTGTGGAGCCTTTTGACATCTGGAAATGGTATTATTGTGTGACAACTCCAGGTGTTTGCAACTATGTATTGCTGAAATTACTTGATCATTACATAGGAATGTTTTTTTAATGCGATTATATCTTACAAACGTGGCCTTAGTGGAATAATCAGCTTAAACAGTTGGTTTCCAGTGCTATTACATTTATCCAATGAAATGCCACATTCACAACCCCTCTACCTATTTGGTGGGAAAAGAAAACGCTAACTGCAATTTGCAATTTCCCAGAGGTGACAGCTAGATGCTGAATTCAAGCGCCTTGATTCCTTGATAGCTTTTTAGTTTTAGTTTCTCATCTGATACTTTGTTATTCTTCTCACCTTTTCCATGATGGGAGTATATTTTTTTATCAAGCTACCTTTTGAAGTTTGATTTGGGTGCTCATCATTCCGAAATCATTTTACTGATTTACATTTCTGGTGTTTCCATGCGTTCACACATATGAAATTGTTATGTACATATTGTTAGAGGTGGTTGCTTGAAAACATGATGCTGCAAATTATGCTGAATTACCGACTTATGAGTTATGACTTGGCTGATTTGTTTGCTCTGGCATGTGAAACTATAAGTGCACATTTTGGCTTGCTGTAGCAATTGAAGCTCAAGTATCTGGGCTTCTTTGTGATCTAAACATCAGCAGATGCCTGTTTATTTTGTTTCCATAATCAGGAACCCAGTAACCTTCATTGCATTGAGTAATAATTCCTCAAAGTGCTTCATTGCAGCTAGAAGAGTCAAATTTCTGTTGCTTAATTAACAATTCTAGTTCACACGTTTGAAAATTGCAGGCTCTACTTCATTCGTCACACATGTACCATGAGGCAAAGAGTTCTTTTGCGCACCATGGTGTGAAGTTCTCTAATCTGGAAATAGATCTGCCTGCCATGATGTCGCAGAAAGACAAGGCTGTTGCTGGTCTTACAAAAGGTATTGAAGGTCTGTTCAAGAAGAACAAAGTTGACTACGTGAAAGGTTTTGGGAAGTTGGTTTCCCCTTCTGAGGTATCTGTGGACTTGATTGATGGCGGGAGCACTACTGTCAAGGGAAAGAACATAATCATTGCTACTGGCTCAGATGTGAAATCACTCCCTGGAGTTACTATAGATGAGAAAAAGATTGTATCATCTACTGGTGCTCTTGCCCTTCAAGAAATACCAAAGAAGTTGGTGGTCATTGGAGCTGGATACATAGGTTTAGAAATGGGTTCTGTTTGGAACAGGCTAGGGTCTGAGGTTACCGTTGTAGAATTTGCTCCTGACATTGTCCCATCAATGGATGGAGAGATTCGGAAGCAGTTCCAGCGTATGTTGGAGAAGCAAAAAATGAAGTTCATGCTCAAGACAAAGGTAGTTGGGGTTGATACTTCTGGGAGTGGTGTTAAGTTAACTGTGGAGCCTGCAGCTGGTGGAGAGCAGAGTGTGCTTGATGCTGATATTGTCCTGGTATCAGCTGGCAGAACTCCATACACTTCTGGTCTTGGGTTGGATGCCATTGGTGTCGAGATGGACAAGGGTGGGAGAATCCTTGTTGACAAGCGCTTTATGACAAATGTTAATGGGGTATATGCCATTGGTGATGCAATTCCTGGACCTATGCTTGCACACAAAGCGGAAGAAGATGGAGTTGCATGTGTTGAGTTTATCGCTGGAAAGGAGGGCCATGTGGATTATGATACTGTACCAGGTGTGGTGTACACACACCCTGAGGTGGCCTCTGTTGGTAAGACGGAGGAACAAGTGAAGGCATCAGGAATCGCCTACCAGGTAGGGAAGTTCCCTCTCATGGCAAACAGCCGTGCAAAGGCGATTGACGACGCTGAAGGGCTGGTGAAGGTGGTGGCTGAGAAGGAAACTGACAGAATCCTTGGTGTGCACATCATGGCCCCCAATGCTGGTGAGATCATCCACGAGGCCGTGCTTGCACTTCAGTATGGAGCGTCAAGCGAGGACATCGCCCGGACATGTCACGCTCATCCTACGGTGAGTGAGGCCCTGAAGGAAGCTTGCCTTCAGACACACACGAAGGCAATCCACATCTGATTGCAGAGACAATTGCACCTGCAAGCTGAGCTCCTAATACTTCCCAAGATTTTGGAATAATTTTATATGGATGTGGTCTTGGAACATCTACCTTTGGCCTTTATTTCCTCGGGAAACTGTGAATTGTCTCCCTTTCTGCACAATATAGTTATACGCTGTTAAATTCCCTTCCTTCGTTGCTGCTGTATCACCCCTGCTCCCAAATAATGTTTCAAAACTGTAGCTCTCTTCTTTGTTGCTTCTGCACCAGTTCGCCGAAAACTGCTGTACAACATAGACTAGGTTTCATTTCTGTTGATACCTGGGAGAAGAATAACATGATCAAGGGTGGGTTTATGCCTTTCATCTACTGCACTCTTTGATTCTCCAAATGTCGTGTGAGCGGATGGATGTGATCAAGTGGCAATTTCCCTTCTATTCCTGCCTTGATGAGTCAAGAATCAGCTGATGTTGGCCTAACGATTGTTTATTAAGGAAATCATTTGTTTACTTGCAATTTATTTTGCTGATCCCTGAGTCTCTGAGATCCATGAAATGCTGCCCCCTCTAGCCTGTAGCAAGAGTGCCTGTTATGCTTTGATTGCTTGCTTCAAGCAAACTGTATTGTGAGGATAAGATCATAAGAGAGGACAAGCACGAAAGCGAGATTGACGTAACATTGTCACGTGTACTTAATTTTTGGGTTATTTGGAACCAAGCCATTACAATTTTCCGAAGTTGGAGAAACGCCACTACTATTCGCGTATTTTGAAATTTGCCATTGCAATTCTTGACTTCCCTCAAATATACCACAAAATACGTATGAAGACAACCCGGGCCCAGCTGCAGGTGTATAGGAAGACGTACATTTCATTGTATCTGTGCTATCCTCTCAATGACATGCGGGCCCCACTTGTCATTATCTTCATCTTCCTCCCATCTTCTCGTCTCCCTTCCTCCTCCTCTTCTCACGCGTCAGTGCAGAGAGCGGGTCCGGCGACCGGAGTTGGGAGGCGTGGCGGTGTGGCTCGGCAGCGGGTCCGGCGGCCGGAGTTGGGTGGCGTGGCGAAGAAGCTGGGGACTCCTGTGTCGCGCCCCTCCTGGTCGCCGCGGATCCGGCTGCAGAAGACGGCGAGGGGACGGCGGCGCTACTGCTGCTCTGCTCCTGATCCTCCTGGTTGCAGCCGGCGGCGCTGGGATCTGGGGTGGCTCGCGCCACCTCGGGGATCGAGCTTCCCCCGCCGGCCATCCTGCGGTCGGCATCGCGCGCCCTCCCCATCTTCCCTGGAGCCGGCAGCGGCGCCGCCTACCAGGCGAATAGGCAGGGCCGCGCCGCGGCCGACGCCGGCGCGACCTGCTCGCGGCGGAGGCCGCCACGCCTGGCCCGCGCGCGGAGGCCGCCTGCCCTGCCCACGGCGGAGGCCGTGGCCGGTCGTCGCGGCCGCGCGCCGCGGTTCTCGCCGCCCCGCATCCGGTGGCCTCCTCCTCCTCGTCGTCGTCGTCCAACGGTGGCTAGAGGTGCGGCGCGGGCTGGTGGCGGTCGCCGGCGGCCTCCTCTCGAACCTGTAGGCAAGATGTAGGGGAGCTCGTTTGTGGAGGATGAGAGGAGGAAGAAGATGCTGACAAGTGGGACCCACATGTCATTGAGAGGAGGGCACAAATACAATGTGATGTACGTCTTCGTATAGCTTCCAGCTGGGCCCGAGTCGTCTTTATACGTATTTCGTGGCATATTTGAGGGAAGTCAAGAATTGCAATGGCAAATTTCAAAATACGCGAATAGTAATGGCGTTTCTCCAACTTCGGAAAATTGTAATGGCTTGGTCCCAAATAACCCTTAATTTTTCTATAGCAAAGTATGACCAAAGCTAAACCGGGCAACTTACTCACTTGCATGACTGCAGTTGTGTTGGCAGGGTATGAATTGAGAATTTTTTTTTTGTTGGGTTGGTTTTGTAAGTTGTTTTGGGACTCATCACATGGGATGCCCTTCAAACAACACACAATGTGTTCAAGAAGGTTCACTTTGCAACACAAAGAAGCAAGTTATGGAATCCTGACTCCAATTGTGAACATAGGCACTTCAGCTTTTTAGTAAAATCCCCAACTTTGTACATCTTTCAAAGCATTTAATTTAGGAGCGTAATTTGACTGTTATTTTTTACTATAATAATTCGCTACAAGTTATAAATATTTCTTACACTGTAAAAATATGAAGTAGTACTGCTAAATACAAAGTTGGAACTTGGAATTATAAGACCAAAATCACAATCTCTACTCTCTAGCCAGAATCAAGACGGCCAAACCCTGCACAACAAGCATATCAGAAAACCACTTCCTCTTCACCCTTTCTCTCCCCCATCCATCCACAACTCTCTCTCCTCTGTCCTCCCTCTTCCTCTCTCTAGGACCCAGGAAAGAGGAACAAGGCGATGGAGATGGCCATCGACACGCCATCGCCGGCGCCACCCACGCCGCCGACGCCTTCGGCGGCGGCGGGGCGGCAGACGCGCGCGGCGGAGTCTGTGCGGCTGGAGCACCAGCTGGTGCGCGTGCCCGTGGAGGCTCTCCGGTCCACCGTCCGCTCCAACAACCGCCTCGCCGAGAAGGAGATCGCCGCCGCCCTCTCCTCCGCCTCAGCCGCCCCCGCCGAGAGCAGCGCCGCCGCCGTTGACCACCTCACCTCCCTCGTCTCCCGCCTCCACGGCCTCAAGCGCAAGGTACTGCCTCCCAATCTCATCCCCCGCATCCTCTCTGTAGTATGTACCTCGCCGAATCGAATCGTGTACATGGCCTGGAGAAGATCTTAGGGTTTTGATTCACCGGTTCCTGTATCTGGGTTCCACTGAAGAAAATTGTGTGTTTGTGATGATTCCTGAGCGATGTGTTGGGTTTTTTTTTATGCCTCCCAGATGGAGGAGGGTGCGCGGGCGGAGGAGCTGCAGGTGCAGAGGTGCCGGGCGCGTCTGGACCGGCTGGCGTCCGCCAGCACCGGCGAGGACGCCGAGTGGGAGGACATGCGGCTGAAGCGGATCCTGGTCGATTACATGCTTCGGATGTCCTACTATGACTCCGCCACCATGCTCGCTGAGACTTCTGCTATTCAGGTATAAGAATGGCTACAGTTAGCAGGAAGAACTTTTTACTCTGTTGATGTGTGTTTTTGTGAATGTTATAATGTGATGTCGAAATCTAGCATCAAGAGGACATGGGAGTTTTTGATATATAGTTTTCTAGTTTAGCAACTAGTAGAGGACGCCAGTGCCTGGTTAATCACTGTGGCCTATTGCTTTGTAGGCAATCTATGCCATTGAGGCTCTTGTTTTTTTTGGAACATTTAGCATGGAAGGAGATTAAGCTTGGGAAGCTTTTATGCATTCTGACACTCAATATGGTAGCTTATGCATAGCTTGTTATGCATCTGACAATGTGCATTGCAAACATCACGCTAATGTGCCTCCTTTGTGAGCCGTGGAGGTGACACTTTTCCACTATCCTGAAGCTGTGTGTCATAAGCATGCACAAAAGCATACAAAATATGCGTGCGTGCATGCATGGCTTGATCACCAGTAGTTCCACGTTCCGCCCACTAGCACATATTCATGAAAAGTACATGTGATGACAGTCCAAGCGTAAGGTCGTGACACACAAACGGACCGCGACAAAATTTACCAGGCCAAGGGGGTATGCACCTACTATTTTGCAAAGGTGTTGTGGCAACCGGTGCTGGATAGGCTACTCGTTCCCCATAATTTGGCCTTGGCTATTAAAATAACGGATGCCCAATACTTGTGGCTTGTCTTGCTTCCCTACGAGTAAGGATGGAGAACCAGGAGGTGTTGTTGTTTGAGCAATCTCTTAAAGAAGAAATATCTGTTAAAAGCCTTTATCGCATTTCTGAAAGTTTAAATATAATGATTTGAATTTCCTACTTGCCTCCTTCCCAAGGCTCATCTACTATGATGCCCACCCGTCATTGTATATTTGTGCTGGGGCTGATTCTATCATAGATCCTTGCCTCAGCCATGTTTTGATTGGCTTTATGATTCAGTTCCAAATGTTCTTGTATGCTACGTATTATGTATGTCATGCCGTATCTAGTCCTAGCAAAGGAGATTACGTCGACTATGATCCCACCAGTGACTTCTATGGCCTCTGATATTGCATTTCAAAGAAATTATATTATATTTGTTTATACTGTGTGTCTGGTTTCCTCCTGCTTTTATTCATTTAATAGTTGATTTACTTTAGCGCCTGTGAAATGGACTATCATAAATTGTCTTATCTTACGGTTGCACTTTGCATTTACTGTCCACCTAACCTGGCAACTGTTGATATGCAGGACCTCGTTGATATTGATGTCTTCCTGGATGCAAAAAGAGTAATTGATTCTCTTCAGAACAATGAGGTTGCTGCTGCTTTAGCGTGGTGTGCAGAAAACAAGTCTCGATTAAAGAAATCAAAGGTTTGCTTACCTTTTCACACTTTATTGTTGACTTGCATCAATCGGCATAGTAGTGACATTAGATAATGAATCTGTGCGTACCATTGAACACTGAAAAATGGCTGTTTGCGGTGATACCATTTAATCTTAGTCCAGTAATATCTTCTGATATTTCATTAGACATTATTTTATTTACTTGTTGAATTTCACATTTCTGTAATTGTTTCATCACTTCATGATGGATAATTTATTTCAATATTTGAAATAGCAGATTTTGACCACTGTTTTTTTCCTGTTATTGTTTTCCAAAGAAACCTGATCTTACTAGTTAATTAGTGGAATATATATTATTTATGTATTTATCTCGATGCTTTCTTGTATGGGAACATATCAGGTGGAAACCAACCCCTCCGTGCAAACTATGGAAACTTCAATCAGAGCCACACGATGTTGATCCAAGGGAAGACTTATAGAAGGTGGGAGGGGTGATGTGCAAAACTCATGAGAGGTGGGAGGGATGATTTGCAAACGCACTTTTGCAAATCACCCCTCCCACCTCCCATGAGCCTTCCTTTAGATCAACATCGTGTGGCTCAGATTGAAGTTTCCATAGTTTGCACGGAGGGGTTGGTTTCCACCTGATATGTTCCCTTCTTGTATTTTATTAAATTATTGACTCATGTTATGTTGTCTGCAGAGTAAGCTCGAGTTTTTACTGAGGCTTCAAGAGTTTGTGGAATTTGTCAAGGCTAAGAATTTTATACAGGCTATAGCATATGCTCGAAAATACCTTGCTCCCTGGGGGTCTGCTCACATGAAAGAATTGCAGCGTGTTACAGCAACATTGGTTTTTAGAAGCAGTACGAATTGTACTCCTTACAAGGTTAGCGGCATTTTCTCTGTTGTCAATTATGATAAGCCAGTGTGTCACAGATGAGACAACAGCTGATGTCCTTGTTCCTTATGGCAATCCTTGGTTTATGCTTACAGTTGACTTGAGCTGGGTTTCAAATACAGTCTTCTCTTGAATTTAATATATTAACCACACCAAATCTTGTTTCCTGGCTTGAGCAACTGTGAATTGTACATGCCTGGAGTCTGATTGTTGCTTGTAGTGTGTCTTGATTGGAGTACTGCAGCTGCAGTACAAAGATTTTGCTACCTGATGCTGTTTTTTTTACTCGCAGGTATTGTTTGAGCAAGACCGCTGGGACGTTCTTGTTGACACGTTCAAGCAAGATTTTTGCAAGTTGTACGGCATGACACTAGAGCCATTGTTGAACATATACCTGCAAGCAGGACTGACAGCTCTCAAGACCCCGTATCCCTCATATGATTATCTGTTACTTTTCTCTTCAGTCATTCACTGCTAAAATATAGTTTGCTAGCATTATGATATCTTGTATTTTGTTGTCCTTGACATCTAAAGATTATGCTCAGAGGGTAGCTGCCCCAAAGAAGATCCCTTGTCCCTGGAGGGCTTCAGGAAACTAGCCGAGCCCTTACCCTTCTCCAAGCAGCACCACTCAAAGCTCGTCTGCTACATCACCAAGGAGCTCATGGACACAGAGAACCCGCCACGGGTTCTGCCAAACGGCTATGTCTACAGTGAGAAGGTATGCTTTCATCTGTGCTGTTACTTCTGGTGTGTCGGTTGAAGCAATCTTAGCTCAGTTAATTTTTGAAATCTGTCACAGGCTCTTCAAGAGATGGCCAAGAAAAACGATGGCAAGATCACATGCCCCAGGACAGGAGAGGTTTGCGACTTCTCTGAGTGCGTCAGGGCCTTCATCTCGTAATCGTGAACAGCTCTGATGTGTGACTTGGGTGTCTGAGTGCATGTACATAGAATGGCCATCGCATTGTGCGTTGTGTTAAGTTAATTGAGTTAACCTGCAAAGTTGAACTGGTTGGAAGTTGGAACCACACCTCTTATGTCTCTCGTTTGTTGCTTCTGTGAACCTGCCATTTCATGCTTCAACGCCTGCCAAAAATGGCACAGCACTTCATGTTTTGAACTGGGAAGCTTCAGACCAAATCAAATGAGGATTATCACTATCATCATTTAATACTCAACATGAAGTCTCTTTCCGTGCTGAACGGAAGTACATGCAGCTGCATATAGTGGCAATTGCAAAGCAGGCTAATCGCCGGTTGCATATTTTTTTTTAAAAAAAAATATGTATCATGAGAAAACTGAACTTAACATACGGAGTATGAGAAATTACCACTGCTAAATTTTTTTGCGATCCCGACTTGCGTCTAGCTCATTTTTTAACAAAGATGGGGTAAAGGAGCGCGGTCATTTCCAAAAAAATTGGGGTGTTTTTTTTTTTTTTGAAAAGTGCTAGTTTAGGCGGGGGCTCATGTCAGCGCGTCATTCAGTGGGCGAGTATTGATCGGCACCTGTGAAGTACGGGGAGGAGAGTAAACACTGCATTTCTATTCCATCTCCAATATAGGTATATGTTGCACGTAGATAATACACACAAGCACATCTGTTCACGCATGAATGCTTATTTAAACCAGTTACAACAGTGGCATTTGTCAAGATAGTTTACAATTAAAGAAAATCTCCACCAATGTTATTATTATAAATTATTTTGGATATGTTTAAGAAGAAAATGGTGTTTGAATACAACATTGAGTAACAAATTGGCTGTTGGAGAAGATATATGCATGTCCATTTCTAGAAAATAGTTGAGAGGGTTGAACTATGTGTGGTGTGACAAGTTATCACAGGACAGTTTTTGCATGACCATCTTGCTAAGATTTAGATTGTAGAACTGTCTCTGATAAACTAAAATTTAGATGGTATGGTAGAACTGTCTCTGATAAACTAAAATTTAGATGGTATGGTAGAACTGTCTCTGATAAGCTAACGCGGTCAGTGTTTCAAAGACTGCCAGTAATATATATAATCAAATTATCCCTTTTTTGGGTAGTATTGTGGACATGTACAAGCTCATCTCATCCGTATATCCTATTGAAAAATATGTGTAGTACAATGTAATTAGAATAGTAATAAGGTTGTAATTTGTGCACAGAGCCGTCTCACAAGTTTCATGAGCTCTTGGGCGAGTAAGACACTAAGAGTCTAACAATCTAATATTTTAATGTAACGATTATATTATATAATACTATTGATAAGAGATAACTTGTAGCATATATTTAATTCTTTTTGTAAAAGTAACAGTACATCAAAGTAGATAAAAATAACAAAATAACTATGATGGTTGCCTCAAATAAGAGCACAATGCTTTAGTGCTTTTTAAAAAGGCGTCTTTGAGCATTTTTGATGCAAAATCTTCAAGAACACCAGACTTGTGTCTCTTTCCTAACATCTAACATGATAAGAAAATATTGAATTAGAAATCAATCTCAACCTCTACGCTCTGTCCCCATAAGCACGATCGATCTGTACACTAGTACTAAACTGCAAGTCAGCAATCAAATCCATACGAACCATACCTTTCCCGTGGAGAATTAGAGGAGGCCGTCCTCGTCGTCTGCGATCGAGAAACAATTAAACAAACGATCACCTCCTGAGTCCTGACCTCGACATGAAACAAACGATCACAATTCTCAAATCCCAATCTGCAAACTTGATACCTTGATGGCCTCCTGCTTGAACGCCGGCACGGCGGCACAGTCCGAAGAGAGGGAGATTGGGAGACGCCCAGACGGGAGACAAACCGGGTGTCGAGTCGTCGAGGATACCCTAGTCGCCAGCTCGCCGCTCACTGTGACGCCGTCGGTCTGCCCGTCGCCCTCAGGACCTCGCCGGCTCGGCCCTCCTCATCTTCTCGATCTCGTCTGTTGTGCGTGCGAACAGAATATGATACGTCGCGGCGTTCGGGCGTCGCTGTGTATACGGTATACCGTATGACGCATAGGAAACATCTATACCCCATGGGCCCCAGCCTCATGGGGCCCATGGGCGGCACACTGTTCGCCCTCCCCCACGGACGGCCCTGTTTGTGCAAAGATAACATGACGATCTTCTGTATATCTCATTAAAGTTAAGAAAAAAATATTTGGTATTAGATAGCTTGTAAATTTTGGGTAAAAATATGTTAAGTATACCAGTAGCTGTGATATTTGTTACAGGTTTGATGCTGATAGGGAAATATGGTTGTGATTTTCCTTTGTGTAATTTATTTTTTAGAAACATATATGTTGGTGACAGAAGGGCGGAAGCTGATCATCACTTGAAGATTTGTGACAGAACCGCTCAAAATAAATCCGGATTATCACTTAAGTCGGTCCACTTGGCTCATAAGCGATAACCAAGAGCTATTTTGTCGCCTCTGCCGGGTCATGCTCGGTAAATCACTTTCACAGGATCGAGATATGCGCTAAGCCCACACGAAGGCGGGACCAGAGTACATCATTACATTACATAAAAGTCCTCAGGTACTTAATATTACAAACTAGATTTTGAGTACATAAAAGTAAACATAGTTCAGAGTTTTAAATAGCGGAAAGTAAACTAAACGCGGGATACACATGAGAGGCCATCCACAATGTATCACTTCTCATCATCATTCTCCCATTCAATTTCCCATTCATTTGGAATAGCACCAGGCCAGATGGGGTTACCTGAAAGCAACAAAATAAGCAAGGCTGAGTATTCTAATACTCAGCAAGACTGACCCGTCAAAAAAAAGAGAGACACAACTAGACATGCAAGGCTTTTTGGCTGGTGGGTTTGTTTTGCCAAAAGCATCTAAGAGTTGATCCTTACTTTCAAGTTTTAGCTCAAGTTCTAGTATGTTAACCATTCTAGGTAAGCACCTAGCTAAACAAGCATGGTTGTGCAAATAAGATTAATCAATCAACAATATTAATCCAAAATGTTCCATAAATAAACATGAGGTAGCCAGTGGTCAAGCCGACTCAGATAACGGCGAGTGACCGACGATCGATCGATTTATATCCTTGCAAGGTAAACCCAAGATACACAGAAGAAGGTAGACCCCAAAGAATCTAAAGAAAAACAAATGTGGGGTCTACCTCGACCAGGCGGTTCCCGTCACTCCCCAGATTAGGGACAGATGCCACAGTCCTAAGTACAAGGTTACTGAGACGCCCTCACACGGCACGCCCAGACTCACACTTGCACTACCGGAATCAAACCGGGAGACGCATCTCAAGATTAGTAGCCATAAAGTCCCCGCACTGGTTCATTAGGTACTAGGCTTACCGGTCCCATTCCCGACAAGCACTTGATACGTTCAATAGCTTGGACCAGCACCATGCTACTCGGTCGAGACCGAACCCATTGCTCTTACCACATGAGCGAGTCAATTTAACCAACTTATGATTCCAACATAAGCATCCTATATCTCGTGAGCAATGAGTCATTACTTGACTTGTACCATATCCTTAGAGCATGGCACTAGCGTCCCTAACATACTAGTAAAAGAGCATAGGAGTCCTAAGGATCATGCATCTAGGTTTCAAACAACTCCTGAAACTTAAATGCACAAAGTAAAGCATAAAACTGGAAAGGTAAAAGATACGAGCTTTTAATCCAAAAATGTTATATGTGACTCCGGTGCTTGCCTTCCTCTGACTCAACACTAGCCTTGGGCTCTTCTGGACTTTGGTCCAGGTCTTGCTGCCCACTAGCTTGATTTAGCTCTCCACTAGCGGATCCCTCCTCCTCAACAAGCGTGTACGTTCCGTCGGGAAGATCTACACGTTATGCATATGCGTTAGTTATGGTGTGAAGGTGGCAGATTTTATCATTAACCCAACTCTTGTGGGCCACATTCATCAAAACAACAAAGAAAACTCACAAAAGTAAGGTGTGTGGTGAGAGTGAACTATCATCTATTTAAAAGGGGATTGTGTGCACATTTAAACAAAATAGCTTACTAAACTTCATTAAGGTATGGGATGAGTGATACTGGAGTAACACTTACTTTGATAGTGATTGCGTACACATCTATGCAAAATTAAAATTATTAACTTCATTAAAATTAAGGGGGTGGATGATGATGGACTAACTATGCCTTTGATGGTGATTGTGTGCATATCTAAGAAAGTTAAACTAATAAACTTCACCGTCAGCATGGGGGTTTGCTTAAAATCATTTTAAACAGCAACTAAACTTAAACACTTTTAAATCAAATTAAAAGATAATATAAATTTATTTATTCCATTATAACTAGCCACTCATCCCTAAATCATAATAATTAAAAGAAGATTCCAACTGGCATGAAAATTTTACCACAGAAGCACATGACCAAAATAAGCTTAAATATAAATTTTCAGCTCAAAATCATTTATACAATATTTTAAAAGAAAAAGACAAGACTCAGCCTAGGTAAACTTCATTAATTCACACAAAAAGATTTACTAGCCCTTTTGATCCTAAACTTTTTCTATAGCTCCAACATGCCAAAACTAAGTTCTAACCCAACATGTTCAAGTGGATTCATCATATTTTTCTAGTTATGAATTTGACATCCATCACAAGCATAAATACCAAACATTAATTAAAAAGACTCCTAAAATCACCATTATTTTTCCAGGGGTGCTTAACACCAAAACAAAAGGCTAGGGTGCATTGGTGCTGAAATAAATTATATTTTGAGGGAACTATAAAAAGCATCAAGCTTAAACTAGCATACATCTTCCAAAAATCATAACTAGAGTTCTACATTAGAAGCATGTGTGAAAATTGGTCACAAAACTGAACATGGAGTACACAACAACATATCCAAATTTCATTGCATTTGCATGTGTACATTTTGAACTACAACAAAAATGCCTCAAACTGAGTTTGAATTTGCATTTAAAAACGAAACAGAAAAACACTATATAACTTTTGTAAAAGTTGTAGATCTACTCTCTAGGATTCCAGATCAATTGGATTTATATTTTTCCGATTTTTTTACAATTTTCTACAGATTTTTGAAGTTGCAGCCGAAAACCCTAGAATACATTTACAACCGGGCCCTTGAATCAAACGTCAGATTCACGAATAGGCCCCTGCTTTACACTTTAACCCCTAAACAAAATGCAATCCTTGCAATTGGGTCCTGCGGCCGGGAGGCCTCACCGGCGGCGGGATTCACAGCCGGCGATGACCGGACTTCGCCGGAGGAGGTGGTCTGGGCTTCTACTGACCTTGATAGAGGGCTGGAGGGCGGCGGCCGGACCAGGAGCGGCCTCGCCGGGTGCTTGCACCGGCGCGGCTCTGTCCCGTCCGCCGCAGCCGTGCCTGGGCGGTGACGGCGCCGTCCGGCGGCCCGGCGACGGTGCGGTGGTGCTGGGAGCGGAGCAGGGGAACTTGAGGAGGGAGGAGGAAGGTCGGCCGGTGCTGGTTATGTGCGGACGGGTGTGCGCGGCAATGGCGACAAGGAGGCCGGCGGCGCTCTGGTACACGACCCGTGCGGCTCCAATTTCGGACGGCCGCCGACAGAGGGCGCGCAGGAGGGTGAAAAAGGGAGGGCGCGACGGCCAGGTGGCGAGCAGCATGCCTGGGCACGTGGCCACGGCGTCGCGCACACTGGCGCGTAGCCGCCTGGGCCCTCGGCCAGGCCGCGATCCAGCCCTGGGCGCGGCGTACGGGCCTTCGTGAGGGCGGAGCACCCACGGCGTCGAGCGGGTCCATAGCGACAACTCCACGGCCTCCGTACACCGGCACGTGCGTGACTTGACGCGTGGCAGGGCGGCCGCTGGCGCGCGTGCTCAGGCGCGGCGTCGACGTCGCCCGGCTCAGTTTCAATTCCGCGTACCGGTTTTCAAAATTCCGTAACTCCACAAATTGCCAACTAAGTGAAAAATCTCCCAATCTAAAAGTTGTAGAGGAGCTATCGACCTACAACTTTCACAAAGGGCGTCATATGTTTTGATCAACGGCTGTGTGGGAAAAATGCGTTGAAAAACCAGCAAAACTCGGCCCCATTTACTGTGCGCAGGAACTTCGACTCAAATTTAAGAGGCTTTGCACTCAAAATTGGAATGTCCGACAATTATGAAAAATGTGTTCCCGGAAATAAGGAACAACTTTTATATTGGCCGATTTCGAACTTCTATAGTAAAATTTGGAGAACGCACAAAAAAACCAAATCAGCCTTTTAGGATCTATAGGGTTTGACCGGGAATTCGAACATTGACTTAGGTCTTTTGTGCAAATGTGTGCAAAATCAAGTCAAACATGTTTAGGAACTAATTAACCATGATTAGCACTTCTAATTAAGGTCATTAGCATAATCAAACATCAGGGATGTTACAAGATTTTGTTGTGGATGTGCGTCACCATATTTAATTGTGTCACGCGAGACGAACTAGCAATTCAAAGACGTGCAACAAAGTCAACATAGGCGATGCGGGAGGATCATATATATGTTAGTGCATAGCATGTACAAGTACTAGCTAGCTCTATATGGGTAGAAAAGAGTTGTGCTCTCAGGTGTAATTAGCTGTTAATGAGATCTCATAGTATCAAGTTCATTGCTGGAATGGAAAGAATAATACAAAATAGTACTATAATAGACACAGGCTGAACCAGCATGTTCCATTGTTGAATATTTATACTATTGAGCGTAGAGCTAGAGAACGTGAAGGCACGGCTGAATAGATTTTATATTTTTCGTCGTGGATAGAAAGATTTCTTGAAGTGAAATTCCCATCTCGTGCTGCAATTAAAAAAAAAAGAAGAAGAATAAAGAGGAGATCTTGAAACCTCTACCTACAAATTTGCATTATTGCCTCGGACTGATCCTCACGAATGAAAGACAATAAAGACAGTGTACAATGAAATCGCTGATCACAGAACAATGATGTAGAGGATTGCAGTGGGAGAATTAAACATATCCAGGTTAGAGATTTTGAAACGAACTATCCAGAGCTTATTAGAGATAAATAAAATAGCAGCTTTTGAGTGCTGTACCCCAGCAACGATGACATAAATAAAGACACTGTACACTGAACAAATTGCTGCTCACAGAACAGAACAGATTCATATAGGGGAACTAATTCACAGCACATCCCATCACACGCGAGAAATGGGCGAGAGGTTGCAAGGATTGCAGTCGGAGAATTAAACATGTAGCTAGCTGTTGAGCGCTGTACCCAGCAGCCAAGAAAATAAAGAAAGAAATCACATTCCAAGCATGCTCGCTTAGTTTATCTCCCTCAAAGGCTGGTATGATGAGGCCTGCATCTATAAAAGGTGGACGCAGAGGCCTCTCACATTCGCACATCCCCTCACCGGCCAAACACTACACTCCCCTGCCATACACGCACTGTCCTTCCTATTAGGTCGTCGCTGATCACCCATGGCGCCCTCCACCATGATCAGGTCTCCGATGAAGCAGCCTGGGAGCCTGGTTCTAGTGGCGCTCGTGGTCGGCCTCGCAGTGCTTGCTTGCACCGGCATGGCTCAGCAGGGAGATCCTCTTGATTATATTCTCTTCGGGGGTACCAAGCTCGATGATCAAACCAAGTCCGTAATCCGCGAGTCAGCAAATGGTAATTGCGCAAATGCTATTTTTGGTAAGGGTATGTTGGATTCTTCTCTGGTCTCGTGCATAGACACACTCCGTTCTGCTGCCACCGGCAACTCTTCAGACGCCGGCGAAGTCCGCCGGTGCTGCCACTGGTTCGTTTTTTTTTTTAATAATTAGCACGAGCACTGCTATATCATATAAGGAGAAGAAGCATGCGGGTTCTTACAAATGTCGTTATTACATAAAACAAAAGGATGCTCAAAAACACTAAAGATAACTATCATTGGAACCTAGAAATCACGGTGGGGCAGCGGCCCTTCACCACAAGCCAAGCTCCTCAGTCGGACTTCATCCTTGATCAGGCTCAGGATCGATGCCGGAGACATCCCGGTATGCTCAAAGATTCTTCTATTCCTCTCCTTCCACAAGTTCCAGCATGTGTAAATTAGGATGGCAGCCAGCCAGCGCTTGTACTCCTTCTGTGCTTGCAGCAAGGTAGAGTTCCACCATTCGTCAAGAGTTGAGTTCAGGGCCGGTATGGGAACTCGCCCGAAGGTCCACCAGTTCACAAGTGCCCAAACCTGATGCGCAAAATCACAATGCAGCGAAATATGCTCAGCCGTCTCTTGATGCATGCCACATAGCTGACACACAGGGTTGCACGGCCAGTTCCTGATGAGAAGTTTGTCAGCCGTCAGTATCTTCTTCTGGATAAGCAGCCAGGCGAAAAATCTATGCTTCCCTTCCACCTTCGCCTTCCAGACCGCCGAGCAGTTGAATGAACAAAAGGCTCCTCTGAACTGGACCTCATAGGCCGATTTAGCGGTGTATGCCCCATTTGCCGTCCATCTCCTTATTAGCACATCCTCCACCTGTCGAAGCTGAGCATCCTGTACTAAGGGCCACAAATTGATTAGTTCTAGCATTTGGTCAGCCTCCGACATGCGCCACAGGCCTCTCATCCAGTTGCCGTCTGCCAGCTCATCAGCCACTGATCGGCTCTTTCTCCATGCAAGCTTGTATAACGATGGAGCAAGATCCCGCGGAGCAACACCATCCAGCCTAGGCGAATCCCAAAAACGTGCCTTTTTTCCATTGCCAAGCAACACCCTGGTAGATATCCTGAACAGCTGCCTGTCGACATCGCTGCAAGGCACCTCAGCTCTTGCCCACGGTCGCTCCGGTTCGACCCACTGATACCAGAGCCATCTCAGGCTGAGGGCTCGGCTAAACAACTCTAAATTAAGCACACCGAGGCCCCCGAGATTCTTTGGTCGCTGCACTTTCATCCAATTGACCAAACAGTGGCCCCCACGCGCATCTTCAGAGCCCTTCCAAAGGAATCCACGACGAATTTTGTTAAGCCTTTTGAGCAGCCATTTCTTCGGTGCAAAAACCGTCAAGAAGTAGGAAGGAATGGTAGAGAGTGAAGAGTTAAGCAGCTTCAGGCGGCCAGCCTTATTCAAGAACTTCCCTTTCCAAGTTGGTAGACGACTTGCCATTTTATCGATGAGAGGTTGGTAGTCGACTCTTCTTAGCTGTTTGTAATGCAGTGGTAATCCCAGATACTTGCACGGGAAGGACTGTACTGCACAAGGGAAACCCTCCATTACCTCTTGCAAATTGATGTCGCCACAGCAGATAGGGTACACAGCGCATTTACTCAAATTTGCTCTCAGTCCTGAAGCAGTCCCAAACATGTGTAAGATTTCAGCTACAGCCAAGATATCTTCTTTTGTGGGGTTGACAAAAATGGCTGCATCATCAGCATATAAGCTTGCTCGCAATGAAACGAATCTGTTATTGATGGGAGACAGGTACCCATCCCTAGTTGCAATCTCAAGTAACCTCTGTAAGGGCTCCATGGCAAGAATGAACAGCATAGGCGACAATGGATCCCCTTGTCTCAGTCCAGTGAGGTGCTTAAACCATTTGCCCCTTGCGCCATTAACACAGACCGAGGAGGAGCAGGTGGAAAGTAGGATGGATACCCAGGCTCTCCATCTTGATCCAAAGCCAAATTGTTGCAACACTTCCAAAAGAAAATCCCACCGCACAGAGTCAAATGCTTTGGCTATGTCAAGCTTCAAGAAAAGGCCTGGCTGCTTGCTTCGATGCAGTGATCTGATGAAACCTTGGGTGTACAAGAAATTATCATGAATGCTACGTCTTCTTATGAATGCACTTTGAGCTCTTGATACAATGGAGTTGAGCTCCAGACTTAGCCTTGAAGCAAGAAGCTTGGAAATTAACTTAGCAATGGAGTGGGTGAGGCTGATCGGTCTGAAGTCCGATAACTGCTTAGCATCTGCTTTTTTCGGAATGAGTATTACATGTGCTGAGTTAAGCTGTTTGATATGCTGGTCATGTAGCTGAGAGAAGGAGTTAACCACAAGCATTATGTCCTGCTTCACCACACTCCAGCTTTGCTTGAAGAAGAGACCAATGTAGCCGTCTGGACCCGACATCATGCTGCCACACGTGCACCTCCAAGCCCTGTCATCAAGAGTCTCCGATCACTCTCCTCTTCTGATTGTGGGGGCCGCACCTGTACGCAAGCATATAGGTTTTCGGTTTGAGGCTTACTGGCCAAGGCTACAGGGGTATGGAGAGGTGGTCACTGACGCTTGGAATGGCAATATACAGGTTTCTAACCCGTTCCTCAGATTGCACATCAAGCTCAAGCGCACTGCAATTGCCTTAAGAAAGTGGGCTAAAGGATTGATTGGCAACAACAAAGTTATGCTTATTGCTGTTACTCAGCTAATCGGAATTTTAGATGTTGTGCAAGATTTTCGTGTGCTGTCCCAACAAGAATTACATCTCAAGAGAGACTTGAAACTGAGGCTGCTGGGCATGACGGCTGTTGAGAAGTTGCGCGCGCGGCAGGCCTCGCGCATCACGCACATAAGAGCAGCAGAGGCAAATTCCAAGCTGTTCTTCCTGCAAGCTAATGGTCGCCGGCGAAAGAACTACATCCACTCGCTTGAGTCGACTGACGGAATATTGTACTCGCAGGAGGATAAAGAGAGGTTTATCTTTGAACATTTCAGCAACCAGTTCGGGACACCAACACCAAGAGAAGCTACACTGAATTGGGAAGCAATTGGACTACAAAGGCATGATCTAACGCATTTAGACGAAGATTTCACGGTGGACGAGGTGTACAGTGTGATCAAGGACATAGCAGCCACTGGTTCGTGAGTGACGACCTGGACAGCACTTGCTTCTGCAGCAGCGTTGAAAAAAACCAGACCAGACTGGGCATTGACCTGCCAAAAGTGTGCGGCGATGAGCTTGCCGAGGAAGGCCGTCGCAGGTGCGCAGCCATGGAAGAAAACAAGCGAGACGAGGAGCTGCTCAACAGCCTTGGAGCCTGCGGGCAAGTGCTCCGGCGTATGGCCGACGGCCAGCAGCCGAACATGCGCGAGGCGAGGCTCTGCGCCCAGCAGATCGCGACGTGCAGCACCAGCTGCGAGAAGCAGTGAGCACCCCCACCCATGCACGCTGCGACGGTGTCGTCGTCTGTCATTCGGTCAAGTGGTTGCATTTGCATTTTTCGTGCATATATATGATATGCGCAAAGTTCATTACTATATTTCATCTTCCACCGTGTTGTATTTTTTCTTCTTCTTACACCGTGCTGGTTTAATTACGTGATTGATGTGGTTGCTGCTGTGTTTTCCGAGGAGTTGTACTATATGCTCTCTTTAATGTTCACCATGTATAAATAAATAAATGCAGTGTCGTTTCGTAAATTTGTTTTCTGAAACGCTCCTTCTTTTTTTTGTTTATTCTAAACTAAGGGCAGTTTCCTTTTCAGCATCTTCTTTCTTTCTCTCCAGAAATCGAAGCTGCTGCGATTTCCTCTTTTGAGTACTCCTATGTGTTAAGGGCATGTACAACCAGGGTTAAATTTACCGTTGGATACCGGCCGGTATTCGCAGTAACCGGTCTTACCGGTCCGGTAGCGGTTACCAACACGGGAGAACTGGTAACCAGACTGGTTGCACTAGTTGCCGACCGGTTATAACGTTTGGACCGGTAGCGGTAAATTTAACCCTGTGTACAACCCACAGACAATGTGTCGTCTACTGGTTGCACTAGTTACCGACCGGTTACCGCGGTTGGACCGGTAGCGGTAAATTTAACCCTGTGTACAACCCACAGACGATGTGTTGACTACAAAATCTCGATTTTATCATCTAGATAGATGTAAAGATAATTCATACAACCCACAGTCTCTCTGTTTAATGTTTTCTGCAAATATTTTTGTGTATACTATTGTGTTACTTGTTTGAGAGAATACACATACATATCTCATTTGAAAATACAACTCAACTAGAAGTGTTACTATAATATTGTTTAACTTATTTCACGTATTTTTTTACTGCCAAAAGAACTTCCTAATATTTCTAGATTTTATGAGGAATATAACATAAATTTACAAGAACTACCTTGTAAAAGTATGACTGCCAAAAAAATCACCCCTGATTCACCTTCTATCCCGGCCTCCCCTGGTTGCAGCTCGCAGATCTTCGTCACGGTGGCAGACGGCCTCCGGGTTGGTAGCGCTTGCAAGGCTGCGGACGCCCTCCATGTGGAGCCGCGGCCGGCTGCCCGGCACACGGGGGTGGCGCAGACTCCGACCGGTGCTACGGTCGGCCGGCCGCGTCTCGTTCCTGACACTTTATGTTCGTTGCAAATCTCTACTACTAAAAAGAATGAAATCTAGACAATTTGTTGGTACGTCATTTTCCGGTCCAACCCCGCGACTCCGTGGCTCCGCCTCCGCTCGGCATCGCGCCCCGCGCCCCCGCCTCCACTCGGTCTCCGCGCCTCTTGATCCCGCGCCCTCCGCTCCATCCCAAACCGCACCCGATCGCATCCCAAACCGGACGCCGACTCCTCGCCCTCCTCTGCGCCTCCCATCCCAAACCGCATGCCGACTCCGCACCCTCCGCACGTCGCCTCGCGGCGCTTCGTCCACCTCGACGCGCACGGGGAGAAGAAGAAGACGGTGTCGCCTCCTCCTCCGGCGTCTGTGTCTCTTCGAACCGGCGCGGGCCAACGACGGCAAGCGCGTGGTGGAGATTAAGACGATGTTGCCCCTCTGCATCCTTTCTCACCGGCCACGACCCTGGCCCCTATCTCCGGGTTCACGCCGCCGCCTCGCCGCTCGGTCGGCACTGTCCACATCCCCGTGGGCGGTGTTTTCCCTAGGGTTTCACCCTCCAATCCTCCTGGCTTTGCTAAGTTGTGGCCCTTCCCGCGTACCCCTACAGGCAGATCCCGCTAGTAAGTTTTCCTTTCCGATCTATGCACGGTTAGACGTTCAGCTGGGATGGATTAACGAAGGCATCTAATAGTTTGATCGAGATGTGGCTCATACTTTTAGTAGCAAGTTGTTCCTAAAAACCGATATCCACTTCAACTAATTATCGTCATGTACATCACATGCGTTGGTAACTTGGCTGTACTGCCTTACTGGTAGTTTATCTCACTACCGATGTAGCTTCTCCTATATCTAATGATGGCAGAAGGATCGGGCTTTAGAATTTTCAGAATTTGTTGCAGTAACAGTATAATGATGTGTTTAGTATTGGATACATACAGAAGCTTGTAGTAGTTTCTCTGTCATGCTTTTTTTAATGGTTTATAGTGTCAGTGACTTAGTTGAAGGAGTCTTGCTTAAACCACGCCATTATCTAAGTTGTTTGTCTTCTCATTGCCTTATGGTTTGAATGGTTTAGTTGCCCATGTGTTGGTAGATTCTGCTGATTGCAAATTTGTTTCCTGCGACTATATTTCAGTACCCGGAGGTCGTTGAGCTCTCTGTGCCAATGCGCACAGGGGATGCATCATTGGATGCCGATCTGAACACCGTTCATTCAGGTTTAGTGAGGAGACGGTGCTAGATTAATCGGATTGGTTAGATGCACAGATAGTGCCATGCTATTCAGATATTAAAATTAACCAAATTTATCTCCTTGATGTAAGATAACTAAAAATCAACCAATCTCATAATTGTAACTTCAAACCTATCATACTGAGGCATTTGTGTATTCATTGTTTTTCTGCAGTAACTTTGTCTATTTTCTTAGTCAAACAAATGTACGATCTCACTATTGTTTGTTGTGTGGCAGGAAGTTTCACTCTTGAGATGGATCAGCCAGAAACAAGTCAGAGTAGGACACCGCTTGCAGATCGCACCAACACTATAATACAAGGTTAATTCTCATGCGAACAATATTACTCAATTGTGGATATTTTGTAGATGCAACATAAATGTGTAGTTGTTTTGGTTCCGTTGCCAGGAGATTTGGATCAGATAGATCAGTTAGAAAGAAGTCAGCGTCGGACACCGCTTGCAGATCGTACCAACACTATAATACATGGTTAACTCTCACACGAACAATATTACTCAATTGTATGTATTTTGTGTATTGTGTATGCGGCATAATGTGTAGTTGTTTTGGTCCCGTTGCTAGGAGAATTGGATCCTAATGCCCGCAAGAGACTAAGGGATAAGGAACGCTATGCGTCAATGTCAAGTGAGAAGAAGGACGAGCTCAACAGGAAGCGACGTGAGACGCGGCAAGCCCAAAAAGGGTTGGCTGATGAAAATACACCAAATGATGAAGGTACTGATTTTGGTTTTTATAGTGTAGAGATAACAAAGGTAGGGACAATGAAAATGCACCAATTGGGACGCATGAGGGTGGTCATGTTTAATTTGTACAACAAAATTAGGTCATTCAATTTGCTTTTGATGTATAGCCATTTTATGGGTAAAGATTATTGTATTGATTGTGGTCATGTTGCCACGTAACCAAGACCCACATACCAGAACATGTTGATAAATCTCAATCTCAACCGGTGTCTTGGATCCCTGACAAAACCGACAACCCAGATTGGGTTTTCAAGATCCCCAAAGGTATGGTTGTGTCTGCTTGATTATGTTGCTCATTCTTTTTTTAGGTATTGCAACGATATTCGTCTTTAAATATTATGATACTTTTAGGATTCGAGTGTACCGCAGAAGATCTTGCTTGCATTGAAGATACTAAGATCCCGGTTGAAGAAGGTTTGGAAGAGGTAGTTTTCATTGATGATGCCGTGGTGAGAAGGAAACAAATTGACTATCTATTCCATCCGAATGCGTGGTTAAATGACGAGGTAATGATCTCGATCACAATTTTACTATAACACGCATATTGCTCTATGTTGGGGAATTATTTTCATGGCTTGGTTTTTACAGGTCATAAATGCGTATATTACCCTACTGCGCACACAAGATGATATGGTGAAAAGGCTGGGTGTGAAATGCTATCTAGAAAGGACACAATTATGCTTGAAAATGCAAGAGGATGCCCAAACAGAGAACATGGCTAAACGCTATCCCAAACGTGGTGATGATGAGGTTCCACGGTTGGCACATAGGGTATTTGAGTACTTGGACAACGAAATGGTAATTACTATTTGCAACGTTATGTTCATGATGTATAGTTTTATTACCCAATATCTTTGTTGTGACCGATGTTACTTGTTTAATATTTGATAGTTGTTCTTACCGATAAATATTGGCAACACACACTCGTACCTTGGTGTCGTGAATGTAAAAAAGCATAAGATACAAGTATTGGATTCTTTTGGGGAAGTGTTTAGTCGCGAAGACCTCAAAGTTACTGTGAGTTTTAACTATTTTGATTTTTTTATTTGTTTTTGCCGATTGCATATATAAATTAAACAAGTACATGTACAAAGAGTTGAAGGGATTGCGGAAGCAGATTGAGTACGTATTGCAATTATGTGGCCTTAGAGAACACAAATGGCCAGATGTATGTATCGACACATGGGAAAAAGAGGAGGTCATAAAAAGAAAAATACAACATGATGGGTACGCGTGAGATTCTACACTCATTTAAAAGCCTACTATAATATAATCTCATGTCTATGTATCTTAATTGCTTGTATATGTATAATGACTCAATAGTGTCTCCTGCGGGTTATTCATGGTTGCATTCATTAAGTATTGGACTGGAGACCATCTGCGCGAGGATGTGAATCAGGTACTAACCATAAACTTTGCCATAATTAGTAGATGAACACTTTTTTACTATAATAATATACTATAAGATTTTGTAAACTAACTATGTCACGACTAATTGGCAGGATCGTATGATAAAATTTAGAACTAAAATGGTTGGTACACTGCTATCAACCGTATTTAATCTCAAGAAAGGTCGACCCCTACTACCTCAAGAGGATAAAGAGGATGCAAAATTCGATAGCCCGAGTGAGGGAATAATAGATCCAAACGAATTTCAAAAAATAAATGGTAAGAGAAAAACAACAGATGTGTCGGGGACAGCCACAGGGGTCCCCTAATAACGGGGGAAATCACCCCTTTTCGAAAAATAACAAAAGCAAACGACCAAAAACTCACAAACTGCAAATCACACCCCGTACAAACGCAGCCCAAGGCAAAGAAAGGCCCACGGCCCAAAAAGCCTCACCGGCCCAACAAACAGCCGGCCCCCGGCACCCCTCGAGCGAATCTCCGCTCCGCTCGAGGGCCAGACGCCGCACCACAAAACCTCCGCCTCGCTCGAGGGCTTGACGCCCCCTCGGGCGAGTTTCCGCCTCGCTCGAGGGCTCGGCTTCCCCTCAGGCGAGTTTCCGCCTCGCTCGAGGGACCCAGCCCCTCGAACAAGTTTCCGTCTCGCTCGAGGCCGCTCTCGACCCACAGCACCGCACCTGCTCCCCCGACCGGAGCATTAAATGCTCTGGCACATCGCGGGCGCCCGGGTCAAAGGCGAATCCCCGCCACGCCGGCCCTCTGACACCGCCTGGGAATCAGATCCCGGCGCTGTTCGACCAACCCGCACTGTGCGGCCATCCCCGGCGCTGTGCGGGTGCTGTGCGGGAAGGCCGGTGTCATTCCACGACACTGTGCCGCCCACTCCCGTACCTCCTCCACGTTGCCCCCCTCGAAAGAGGACGTCGGCACCCTCGAAAGGGGTACGGCCACCAACTCCACACCCGCCTGGGACGACGCCGTGACGTAAGGCCGACGGAGCGCGTCTCCTCCATCACCTCCGACCCTGTGCGGCCATCCCCGCCACTGTGCCGCCATCCCGGGCACTGCGGGGCCATCCCCAGCACTGTGGGAACCCAGGCCGACGGGACGTCGTCACGCCTGCCGCTGTGCAGCCTCCGGTCTTCCGTCAGCCAAGCCCTCGAATTGGCGTACGGACGACAATCAAACGAAGACTCTGACGCTACCACCCTCGAAGCCGCCCCTGGACAGGCACAGGACCCGCCATGATGCCTGCCAGGGGCAAGATTCGCCAGGACGGTTGTTAATTCCTCGACACTGCGCGCCATGCCGCCACACAGCACCTGAAGCCACGCGGCATGACTGTAAACCGCCTCCCCTTGGTCTATAAAAGGAGGAGGCGGTCCCCTGGCCGCAAGGGGGACGACGACGGATAACTCACTCGCACTTCCGCCTTCACCTACGATATTGGCAATTTGCCTCAATCAACCTTCAGGGACCTGGAGGCTCCCCCTCCTCTCCCGTCTAGCTTGTAGCTCCCCTCTACGAGCACCACGGTGCCTTGCAATACAGCGCCACGAGCGCACCCCTGCTGGACGTACGGCCCACGGCCGGAACCAGGATAAACCCCGTGTTCTAGTGTTGCTTAGCACCGGCCATCGAGAGACTGATCTCAACGCTTTTACTAGTTAGTGTCGGGACTACTTTCCGCACCGACAAGATGCCATTGATAATGCACTCAAATTGAGGAAAGTCGAGCCAGTGATAGACCCAGCAGATATAGACCCAACAGATATGGATATTCTTGAATACTACAAGGATCAGCCTCTGAGTAGAGATAGGCTGATCGAAATTTTATGTGATTATATTATGTCCATCGAGGATCCTGCACAATTGGAGTAAGCAGCTTAGAATTTCATCACTTTCGTTTCACACTAATATTATTGTGACCTATATGAGTTCTTAGGATACATCATCTGTTTGTTTTGCAGTATGGTCTGGGTACTGAGTGGTTATCCCTACGAGATTAAGAAGACTTTGGTTGAGGTCAGGAACCTGCTGCAACGAGGAGCGACTATGCCAGAAGATTTTTTCAACCTAGGCGTCCGGTATCTTGCTTACCGAGAGGCCAAAAGGACAAAGTACCACGGCAAGGTTGCAAAGCACCATCTGGATATGCGTTTCTGTGTAAGTTAGATTTTTTATAACTACACAATTTGTAGCGCATTTATATGTGGTACTGATCATCATACCTGTATTCCCATGCGCTTCAGAAATTGTTGGAGTTACACAAGACTATCAGACACCGTAAATATCGCACCCCAGAAGAGTTGGGTGCTGCGGTTGTTCAATGGGAATTAATAAGATACGATATTTCTGGTTGCAGATATGTAAGTTCCTTTTCAATTTGTTATTTTTCCAATATATATCTTTTGTTGTCCTGATGCTGAGTGCTTTGTAGTTTTTGATGCCATGGAAGGATCTCAGTACCTACCTACTTTATGTACTCGATATGGAGCAGGAGGAACTTACTGTCATTGACACCAAACCCCTTCCGAAATATGCTAAAGATGTGCCTCTTCAACACTATAGCATATCGATAGTAGGATTTCGCATAGAACTTCGATCATCTAATAAACAGGTGAGACCTAATTCATGGGTGAATGTTCACAAATGGAAATTTGAACGGAAGGCTGGAATATCAGAAGATCCTGATGGGTAAGACCGGCTCAGACTGAGTTATTAGGTGCACTATCAATTATTCGTATAAATATATGTTTGCATTCTCTAAAAGCTTACGATTGTTCTTACCACAGATTTTCAAGTGGATGGCTCATTCTGCAATACATGACTAGCTGGAAAAGTGATAAAAAAGTTGACATATGTACGGTGAGTAAATATACTTTGTTGAATGTTACTTTTTCATAATCTAAAAATATGCAAAAAGATCTATTACATGTCGTGTTTTGACTTTAAAAAAATATTCAAATGTAAATGTTTCAGGATAGTCTTGCTATGCGACGTAATTTCTTCGTCGATCTTGTGGCGCATGAAGCAAATACTTGGAGATAGCGTCTACCAAGCATTGTAAAACACTATCTTCGACGCATCACAGGCAAAGATTTTGAATAGACATAGTGTGTCATTTTGGCTGTCTTTGTCATAGTCACTTAGACAGATTACCAGATTAATAGATCAAACTGTACGCTCAACTTCAAGTCGTTCTTCAGATGTGATATCTTGCATTAAATTTTTTTTGGTATAATTTGAGTATTGCGTTATAAATAATTGGATGCCCGTAGCAACGCACAGGCACGAACCTAGTGAATAATAAAATTACAAATAAATAGTACTGGAATAATATTTTTTCGAAAGAAGATGTGATGGTACGATAACTAAATAGTATTATTCATTATTCCTTTTCAACGAACACATCCTCCGCACCGTACGTCCATACCGCCGCCCTCATCGAAGCGCACAGAGGGCGTTGCTGATTTTCCCCGCCAAAACACAGCTTGCCACAGCAGATCAAGCGGACTAGTTGCTGGCTAGGCACAGCAACAACGAGCGTCGGCTTGGCGAAATCATCTCGGAGTACGAGCTCTTGTCATCCTCTGTGACGCGGCGACATACCCCGTCCTTTCCCGATTTTTCATTTAATTAGCTTTTGATAATCACAATAAACCAACTGTAGATGACTTAATTCTTTCCTAAATCCACATAACTAAATCACCCCCAACGGTCATTAGCAAATTAAGTATACCTAACTAATTATACCAGCAAACATTCACTTTTTCTAACTCACCCACCATCCAAAGGCTCAAATTGTTACAAACATCAACCTTCTCTCACTCACTCACGATCCAACGGCTCACCTCCTCCGGATCAAACCTCATCCTTTCACCTCGGACCCACAACGCCAGCCCCGCACGCCCCGCACCGCACGCGCGCGAGAATCGGAGTGAGGTGACGAATCGTTGCCCGCCGCCGTTGCCGGCCACACGACGCCGCCGCTCCTCCTTGGGACCCCGCGCCGCTGCTCACCTCGCCGCGCCGCGCCCCTCCTCTGGACGCCGCGCCGCCGCGCTCCTCTGGACGCCGCGCGACTCCTCCTCTGCCCGAGACGCCTCTTCCCCCTTTTTTTTTCTCAAAATCCCACACTCCCTCAGATCCCGCGGAGGGGCCGATGCTCCTGATGACGCCGGCTTGCTCACGGCGGCCGGCGAGATGCAGCCTGGGGTGCGGCGGCGCAGCGGCGCGGGAGCTCCTGAGGAGCCACGGTGGGCTCCGCGCGCGGCCAGACCTACACGGTCGTGCGGACGGGCAGCGACGACGAGGCCGGGGTACGTGTGGCCGCGGCGGCGAGGCCACAAATGGCCGACGGGCGGCAACGGTGAGGCTGCGCGGATGGGCCGCAGGCGGTACGCGTGATGGCCGTCGTCGCCGGATCTCGCGTGCGGCCTGGCTTGCGGTCGCGGCGCTCCATGGCTCGGGGCCCTGCACAGCGCTGGCACCCATCCACGTGGTGTGGCAACGACGAGTGTGGGCCATGGCGGCACCCATTCAAGTGGGAGGCGCACCGGGGCCGCTGGCGGACGACGCGGTGTGCGGCCTCCGTCGCATCTCTGTGTCGACTGCGGCCTCCTCTACGACCTCAGCCTTGGTGAGCTCCTAGCTGCTGGGTTCTGCCAGGCACCGGTGCGTGGTCTTCCCTCCGATCTGTTCTTGCATCATTTGGGACGTTGGACACCAACAGAAAAGGTTGAAGCTACTTTTTTTTCTCTCTTCCTGTGTTAAGTTTGAGAGGATTTTTATGTGCCTGCAAGTTGCTCAATGAAATGCCTCAAAATTCTTTACCAACTATACAAATTTTCCCTCCAGATTGTTGCTTGATGAATGATCAACATATTTCTTCACGAGCTACACCTAAAGGGGTGCTCACTGTGATGGGTGTACCAGGTATCGCAATTTATCATGTAAAGAGCCATTTGTTGACAGATTTCAAAATTTTCATTGCAATTAATACCTACACTTTCCTTGGTGGTGTGTAGAAGTATCACCTTGCAAAGTATATACCAGAATCTCCTGCTGAAGGTGAACATACTTCTGTCCAAATTTTCTTCTGCTGCATGTTCCTCTTCCTGTTCACTTTTCATGGCACATTCTTTTAATCTTACGCCTTTGCAGGTTAGCAGGTGTTATTATCATTTCTTTTGCATAATGAAAAGTATAAAGTAGTTGTACAAATGGCTCAAAGGAGTCATCAAAAAATATTATTGTACTGAGAAGAGGTGCATGTGCTGACATTTGATTTGATTTTTTTTTTGAAGTGACTTGATCTGGACAATTAGATGATACACTAGCACTAGAATGTCAAAATTGATCAGTTAAGTTTTCCTTGCAGATTATATTGCGGCATTGTACACTAGCAGGCAATCTTTCATGAAATTTAGATCAAGTTTAATATATCCATTTTCCTAAGTTAATTGCATATCCTAGCAGTCTAGCAGACCATCTTATAGATGTCTCAAACATTTCTTTTGTAATATGTAGTGTTTTCTTTTGCTGTTGTGCCAGTTTCAGTTTCAGTTGACCAAGATCAAAACAGTTTTATTTCATTTGTTCAGGCAACTAGATGCTATTTCATTTTGCAAACTTGATTGTTAACGCAGGCCGGCTCCATTATGCTCTTTAACCTTTCTTCACAGCGAGGGACGGCCGGTGGTGTCTGGTCTTGGTGGGTCTGGAGCGGTGGCTGCGGGCGCCGCATTGGGTGCTAACGCAAAACACTTTAAATGGTAAATGCTGAAACCATTGCTATCTTTCCTTAAACTCCAGGACTGAAACCCTTGCAATTTAGATTGTGCAGAGCTCCCGTCCTCCACATCGACGAGCTCCTGGACAACGACCCTTGGAGGAAACATGGCATCATTGGCCTCCATCAAGATCCACATGACCACATCCGTCCTTATTTCGGCTCCGTTCTAACTTCTAACCATGGCACTGACAGCCACATCAGGTTTGTCCTCCTCCCCACAACGGTTCATCAGTAATTCTGAAATGGTTGTTTAAGCTTAGAATGTGTTTTTTATTTTAGAGAGATCAGAGATGAGATGACTACTTGTATTTGCACAAATATCTGTACAATACCATTGGTCAAAGCATCAGGATAATAAAGAAATGGAAATGTGATAGAACTGATGCCTACTTAAAATGTGTCTTGTTTTTAAGCTTTATTTTTCCCTTTTTTACATGAAAATCTTATATGGTGACACTTAAAGATATGCATGTACCATTCTGTATTCGTGTTTTCTTAACATTATATCTCTGTCAAATACTCAAATGCTTGCATGTGTTTATTCTATTGGCAGAAAGAAATAGAACATACGGGGACTTTCATGTGAGGTTCAAATTGATGTTTCAAGTCGATTAATCATCTTTTGATTGTTTTGTTTGCATTGCACAATTAATCCATAGTGTTACCACGGACATTTTACCATTGAACTTGATGCAATGTTTTTTCACTATTGAAGTCCTTCCTTTCAGGAATTAGGGAACAGATGGTGATAACTTGGGAATTAGGAGGGGGTCGCAGAGGCTTAAGGGAAAATAGCTGCTAACTCAGGAATTAGGAAGGAGGAATCACTGCAATCAAACATAGGAGAAGCTGCTCAGCAGCATTTTAAATTGTGAATTTCGCTACATTCCAGTCATAGGATTATGGAATGTCAATATTGTTGTACATCACAAAGTATTAAGGAGCGTGAAATATGTAGAAGATTGTAAATAGTATCGAACAAATTAAAACCCGTAGCGTTAGCACGGGCAATATACTAATGACGTATTAATTAGCGTTGTATATGCCCTAGTTCTGTGCAGCCCGTCTATACCCCCGTGTACTTTTGCAAAATGCCTCCCACCGTTGCCTAGAGACGGGCCTGCATTGGAGCAGCGAAGACGGAAACAGCCAAGGCGCCTTCTCTCCAAGCAGCCCATTCGTTATCCATGGGCCGCAGGAGAAGAAGCAAACCAGCCCAGCCCACTCCAACTTCAGCAAGATCCAGCGCCGTCCGATCCACAAACCCCTAGATCCAACAGCTCACACCCTCCGCTTCCTCTATATAGGCGAACGCCGCCGCGGCACGAGAAACCCTAGCCCCCCATCCCCACCCCGCGTCTCCAAACCCTATCCAACCGCCGCCGTCGCCGCCGCCGCTGCCGCTGCGCGGAGGCGACCCCCCACCGCCGCCAAGATGCAGATCTTCGTGAAGACCCTGACGGGGAAGACCATCACGTTGGAGGTGGAGTCCTCGGACACCATCGACAACGTGAAGGCCAAGATCCAGGACAAGGAGGGCATCCCGCCGGACCAGCAGCGGCTCATCTTCGCCGGCAAGCAGCTCGAGGACGGCCGCACCCTCGCCGACTACAACATCCAGAAGGAGTCCACCCTCCACCTGGTGCTCCGCCTCCGCGGTGGCGCCAAGAAGCGCAAGAAGAAGACGTACACCAAGCCCAAGAAGATCAAGCACAAGCACAAGAAGGTGAAGCTCGCCGTGCTGCAGTTCTACAAGGTGGACGACGCCACCGGCAAGGTCACCCGCCTCCGCAAGGAGTGCCCCAACGCCGACTGCGGCGCGGGCACCTTCATGGCTAACCACTTCGACCGCCACTACTGCGGCAAGTGCGGCCTCACCTACGTCTACAACCAGAAGGCGTAATCGCTTCGCTTGCATCGCTTTGCTTAGCTTTACCCGCCTACCTATCATGAATTGAGCTGTTGGTTACCTGAGTTGAATGTCATTTAGATCTGTCTGTGGTTGAAACTTAAATGGAGTAGCAGTATCTATCTTCCTGGAACGCCTGTTACTGAGCTGATGTGATGCGAGTTTAATTTTGGTTCCAATTTTTATCTTTCCTGATGATTACGTCCCTTGATCATTTCGTTACCACTCACTGGTCGATTATATGGTCGCGTTAAATATGTCCCTCAGTTTTCTGAGCGCTTGATTATTGTGATGAGATGTCAAATGGCATCTGGTAAGTTGATAGATTTTCACTTATCTCTGTGTCTGACATTGAAGTTTCATGAAATAGCCACTAGTGATTAGTGTCTTGTATGTTTGACAACTTCGTATCTGTGACTGACATTGAAGTTTCATGAAACAGCCACTAGCGATTAGTGTCTTGTATGTTTGACAACTTGTCGTATCCTAGTTCAAGTGTTGATTTACCTAGCACAAATAAGCTAGATATTTTGCTGGTTTATGAAGTCTGGTTTTGATAATTGTTCAATTACAGAATTGCTTTCATTTGCTTTATGTTCACTTGTCATTGTTGACTCTGTAGTACCTATCATCATTGCTTATTGTGCTGTGGTTGTAAGTTAGATTAATTTTCTGATCGCCTAGACTCTCGATGCTTGTGTTTTGTTACTCTCTGCCAGGTTTGCAGAGTAATTGATTCAGCAGTCCTTGTACAACTTATAGATTACATGGTACAGTTCATTTTTTGTTAGACAGATAAATGGTTGTAGTGGGAATTTGATATTTGCTTGGTGCCTTATCTCAAGTAATCATTCTGTGTTTTTTCAAACATGTTGTAAAAGAAAGTTGGTTCTTTAGCCTGGTTTGTTTTGCTGTTTGAAGAACATGAAATCTGTTAGTGTTGTCACCAACATAAGGTCAGTTGCTTGCGAATGTTCTCTTGATTGAAGTTTGTGCAGGTTTTAATTTGACAAGTATTTGGTAGGCTACTGAGAGCAGTACGAGCTTACATGTGTTGTTTTGAACGTTTCAAATTCAGTGAGTTTTGAGCCTACATGGTTGTTGGAACTGGAAAAACAGTTGCATACTTTAGACGTTTTGCCTTCCACATGTTTTGCTGGATTTGTGTTATGTCCGCCTGGGATGATGTTAATCGTTCCTGGATGTGAAAAACAAATTCAATGCTCTTTGGAATTGCTTAGCTATCAGTAGACGTTTTAGAAGCACGCTTAGTGTTTTCATGTCATTTCTTCTCGTGCTACCGTCTGCTATGTACTACCATTAATCACCACGAAAAAAAAACAGCGCACTCTAGCCGGCTCCGTCAGAGATAGCTTGCCAATAGTAACATCCAGAGAAACTAGTGAGCTAGTTTGAAATTTCTCCAGTAATTTTGTTGGACAGAGCATGCATATAGAGAGTATTTGCAGAAGGGATCACATGATCCAGGTTCACTTGGAACTAATAATTCTACTCTCGACAGCTGGCTTTCCTGCGAGAACGCATTCACCCATCAAAGTATCAAACTGCTGAAAGCTAGATCATTCCGTCAGCAATAGTAATTTCTTACCTCAGAGAATATCATTTGCTCTCAGCTCTTGGGCGTTCACGTCTGGCTGGCATCATCTCCGCTGAGGCCACCATGGGGGCTCCTGTCTCCCTACCGGAAGATGGATAAGAAGAGAAACTTCCAGCCCACCGCCGGTCCAACTTCTCCCACCTTCTTCTTCCTCACCCCCTTCTTCTCCATGACGACACCCGCCGCCGCCGTCCCCGCCACCTCGTCCTCCACCCCGGCCGGCGGCTCCCCGCCGCCGCCCCGCCCGCCCGCGACTCCCCGCCGCCGCGCCGCCTGCTCGCGACCCACCGCCGCCGGCGAGCCCGCCCTTCCTAACCCGGCGCGACTCGCCGCCCCCGGTCACCGGCCCACCGCCGGTCCGGCCCCGCCCGGCCGGCGGCGCTACCGCGCCGCCTCGCCTCCGCCGCCGCCGCCGGTCCTCCGGCTCCCCCACCTCCTTCATTCTAGGTCCGCCGGACATGAGGCCTCGGACCCTCGAACACCAACCCCCGGAACCCGAACCCTAAAGGCCGCCGCCTCGACCACCACCCCGGCCGGCGGCGACCTCGCCGCCGGCCGCTCCCCCCACCTCCCGCCCCTACTCGCCGGCGGAGACAACCATGGCGGCGGCGCGCGCGCGAACCCTAACCCCGTGGCCGGACTCGTGGGGAAGGAGATCGTGCGTCTCACAGGAGCCGCACGAATCTCAAAGCCATTGGGCTTCATAACTTCCGGAAGATAGATAGGATCCCCAGGCCACCACGGGCAAGCGACCAAGGCCCGAGTAAGCGGGCCTGGCCATTCGTCTAACTGCTACTGGGCCTAAGCGCAAGAGAAACTCCAAGGCCCAATACAAAATCTTGCCTCGAGTGGGACTGGCCACTCGTCTAACTGCTACCGCACTGTTCAGCCCAAGAGCAACCGATAGCAGAGTTCTCTCAGCCCATGACCCAACACAAAATTTTTACTTCGACTTGGTTGGGGTGCGCCAGGCAAGGGCTGTAGTGCAAAGCCCAAGCGACGCTCGAGGGCCCCAGTGGCAAGCCACTGTGGTGGGCCCTCCCCCACAAAAAATTAGGTTAATATCGAAGTGGACACATGGCCCACATATCAGATATTAAACTGATAAGAACAGATACTACACTTGATCTTAGCCAAAAGGCCGAGAAAGGTATGAGTTGGGGAGGAGCCCTGGGTCTCGTTTTATAGCGCTCGTCCGACTCGGCTCCCTCCGTCCCGCCGAGGTGGGACTAAACTGAAGCACCCGCGCAGGCGCGCAGCGCGTCGCTAGCTGCTCTGTTCGGTTGCTTAGGCCGTTTGGGCTTTCAATTTGGTGGAGCGTGCGCGGGTGTGGTGGGCCTTGAGCTCTAATCAGGCCCACAAATTAGTGATCAACTACAACTATCATTCTCGGATTTTGAATGATGTTATATGCAATCTTTCTGGCTCACTTGCTAGCTGTTGTGGATACAGATTAAATGGAGCTTGAGGAGTTCAAAGGAAAGGAAAGAAGATTGACGCAAAACTGAAGAAGCAACAGCTAGCCTGAATTCCATGCCATGCTTGCCATTTGCCAAGAAAGAGGTGGTGTCACTTATGTACGCCAGAGAAGAATAACTTCAGAAGCATGCAATTGGTACATGTAGAGCACGGTCGGAGAGTTATTTGGTGAATTTTTGGTGCAAAAAGAACATGTTACGTGAAGGTCGTATTAGTCTTGCTATCCACAGGATGTTATAGTCCAGCTGCATCAAAATTTCAGAATCATGCATTTAGGCACTGGAATCACGGCAAGTCTGCCTGACCGACACGCAGTGACAGATCTAGAAATAAATTTAGGGGGACTTTCTTCTCCTTCTTCCTCTAGCCTCTCCTTCCTTCATTGTTCTTCCTCAAATTTGTATGAACGGCTTAAGGGGGGCTCCATTAGATTTCTAGCGGTAGGGGGGCCCGAGCCCTGCCCGCCCCACCGCTAGATCCGTCCCTGCAGACGGGCGGATCTAGAGCTTGTTATCAGGGTCAGCTGACCCCGATAACTTCCTGAAAATAGCGCTAAACATTCTCTCATTCACCTACAAATCACTCTTAAAATAGTGAATCAATGCATATTTGATCTCGTCACTTAGTACTTGACCCCGATAACGTAATATCCTAGATTCACACTCAATGAAGGCAGAATTCTCTGCGTGGCAGTAGTAGTAAAAAATAATGAAATTTTTTTATTTAGTTTTCTTGAAGTTGGCTCTTCATGTTATATCAGCAGTGAAATAGACGGCGCTATAGTACTACAACAGCGTCTAGAAAATCAATCACTAAGCTTTGTGTGCCAATGCCTATAAATTCTGCCGACGATGTTATTTATAGCAAATTTGTTTTGCCATCCTCTGTAGCGGCTTAGGCTATCCGCAATGTAGACTCTAAAATTTACCCTCTAAATGCATAGTGTCCTTTAAAGATTTTTACCTTCCAAATAACATTCTACGACACCTCTACCTACATCTTCTACTTCTCTTATCCATTCACTAGGTCCCACTCTCATCCATTCCCCTTCCTCCTCCGTGGCTGTCCTCTCTCTCCGCGACCCAACGCCGCCGCCACGACAACACCTCCTCCGTGCGACGCCGTTGTCCTCTTCTCCCAGCACCGCTGCCGCCGCCCATGCTCCGCGACGCCTCCTCCTCCACCTCCCCCAACCACCGCCGCAAGAACTCAAGTCCACGGAGCCGCGCGGTGGGAGCAGGAGGCCCCACGCAATCGCAAGGCTGTGGTGGCAGCGACCACGTGTGTCACCCTCCGAGCGCCGTCTCGGGATCAAGCGACCGAACCTCCGCCTGCCGCGTCCTCCGCCCGCTCCACCTCTGCATTTACGTGCGTCCGCACCTCCTATGCCTCTCCCTCGCCGCTACCTGTTGCCGCCACTGCCCGACTTGCGTCTAGCTCATTTTTTAACAAAGATGGGGTAAAGGAGCGCGGTCATTTCCAAAAAAATTGGGGTGTGTTTTTTTTTTGAAAAGTGCTAGTTTAGGCGGGGGCTCATGTCAGCGCGTCATTCAGTGGGCGAGTATTGATCGGCACCTGTGAAGTACGGGGAGGAGAGTAAACACTGCATTTCTATTCCATCTCCAATATAGGTATATGTTGCACGTAGATAATACACACAAGCACATCTGTTCACGCATGAATGCTTATTTAAACCAGTTACAACAGTGGCATTTGTCAAGATAGTTTACAATTAAAGAAAATCTCCACCAATGTTATTATTATAAATTATTTTGGATATGTTTAAGAAGAAAATGGTGTTTGAATACAACATTGAGTAACAAATTGGCTGTTGGAGAAGATATATGCATGTCCATTTCTAGAAAATAGTTGAGAGGGTTGAACTATGTGTGGTGTGACAAGTTATCACAGGACAGTTTTTGCATGACCATCTTGCTAAGATTTAGATTGTAGAACTGTCTCTGATAAACTAAAATTTAGATGGTATGGTAGAACTGTCTCTGATAAACTAAAATTTAGATGGTATGGTAGAACTGTCTCTGATAAGCTAACGCGGTCAGTGTTTCAAAGACTGCCAGTAATATATATAATCAAATTATCCCTTTTTTGGGTAGTATTGTGGACATGTACAAGCTCATCTCATCCGTATATCCTATTGAAAAATATGTGTAGTACAATGTAATTAGAATAGTAATAAGGTTGTAATTTGTGCACAGAGCCGTCTCACAAGTTTCATGAGCTCTTGGGCGAGTAAGACACTAAGAGTCTAACAATCTAATATTTTAATGTAACGATTATATTATATAATACTATTGATAAGAGATAACTTGTAGCATATATTTAATTCTTTTTGTAAAAGTAACAGTACATCAAAGTAGATAAAAATAACAAAATAACTATGATGGTTGCCTCAAATAAGAGCACAATGCTTTAGTGCTTTTTAAAAAGGCGTCTTTGAGCATTTTTGATGCAAAATCTTCAAGAACACCAGACTTGTGTCTCTTTCCTAACATCTAACATGATAAGAAAATATTGAATTAGAAATCAATCTCAACCTCTACGCTCTGTCCCCATAAGCACGATCGATCTGTACACTAGTACTAAACTGCAAGTCAGCAATCAAATCCATACGAACCATACCTTTCCCGTGGAGAATTAGAGGAGGCCGTCCTCGTCGTCTGCGATCGAGAAACAATTAAACAAACGATCACCTCCTGAGTCCTGACCTCGACATGAAACAAACGATCACAATTCTCAAATCCCAATCTGCAAACTTGATACCTTGATGGCCTCCTGCTTGAACGCCGGCACGGCGGCACAGTCCGAAGAGAGGGAGATTGGGAGACGCCCAGACGGGAGACAAACCGGGTGTCGAGTCGTCGAGGATACCCTAGTCGCCAGCTCGCCGCTCACTGTGACGCCGTCGGTCTGCCCGTCGCCCTCAGGACCTCGCCGGCTCGGCCCTCCTCATCTTCTCGATCTCGTCTGTTGTGCGTGCGAACAGAATATGATACGTCGCGGCGTTCGGGCGTCGCTGTGTATACGGTATACCGTATGACGCATAGGAAACATCTATACCCCATGGGCCCCAGCCTCATGGGGCCCATGGGCGGCACACTGTTCGCCCTCCCCCACGGACGGCCCTGTTTGTGCAAAGATAACATGACGATCTTCTGTATATCTCATTAAAGTTAAGAAAAAAATATTTGGTATTAGATAGCTTGTAAATTTTGGGTAAAAATATGTTAAGTATACCAGTAGCTGTGATATTTGTTACAGGTTTGATGCTGATAGGGAAATATGGTTGTGATTTTCCTTTGTGTAATTTATTTTTTAGAAACATATATGTTGGTGACAGAAGGGCGGAAGCTGATCATCACTTGAAGATTTGTGACAGAACCGCTCAAAATAAATCCGGATTATCACTTAAGTCGGTCCACTTGGCTCATAAGCGATAACCAAGAGCTATTTTGTCGCCTCTGCCGGGTCATGCTCGGTAAATCACTTTCACAGGATCGAGATATGCGCTAAGCCCACACGAAGGCGGGACCAGAGTACATCATTACATTACATAAAAGTCCTCAGGTACTTAATATTACAAACTAGATTTTGAGTACATAAAAGTAAACATAGTTCAGAGTTTTAAATAGCGGAAAGTAAACTAAACGCGGGATACACATGAGAGGCCATCCACAATGTATCACTTCTCATCATCATTCTCCCATTCAATTTCCCATTCATTTGGAATAGCACCAGGCCAGATGGGGTTACCTGAAAGCAACAAAATAAGCAAGGCTGAGTATTCTAATACTCAGCAAGACTGACCCGTCAAAAAAAAAGAGACACAACTAGACATGCAAGGCTTTTTGGCTGGTGGGTTTGTTTTGCCAAAAGCATCTAAGAGTTGATCCTTACTTTCAAGTTTTAGCTCAAGTTCTAGTATGTTAACCATTCTAGGTAAGCACCTAGCTAAACAAGCATGGTTGTGCAAATAAGATTAATCAATCAACAATATTAATCCAAAATGTTCCATAAATAAACATGAGGTAGCCAGTGGTCAAGCCGACTCAGATAACGGCGAGTGACCGACGATCGATCGATTTATATCCTTGCAAGGTAAACCCAAGATACACAGAAGAAGGTAGACCCCAAAGAATCTAAAGAAAAACAAATGTGGGGTCTACCTCGACCAGGCGGTTCCCGTCACTCCCCAGATTAGGGACAGATGCCACAGTCCTAAGTACAAGGTTACTGAGACGCCCTCACACGGCACGCCCAGACTCACACTTGCACTACCGGAATCAAACCGGGAGACGCATCTCAAGATTAGTAGCCATAAAGTCCCCGCACTGGTTCATTAGGTACTAGGCTTACCGGTCCCATTCCCGACAAGCACTTGATACGTTCAATAGCTTGGACCAGCACCATGCTACTCGGTCGAGACCGAACCCATTGCTCTTACCACATGAGCGAGTCAATTTAACCAACTTATGATTCCAACATAAGCATCCTATATCTCGTGAGCAATGAGTCATTACTTGACTTGTACCATATCCTTAGAGCATGGCACTAGCGTCCCTAACATACTAGTAAAAGAGCATAGGAGTCCTAAGGATCATGCATCTAGGTTTCAAACAACTCCTGAAACTTAAATGCACAAAGTAAAGCATAAAACTGGAAAGGTAAAAGATACGAGCTTTTAATCCAAAAATGTTATATGTGACTCCGGTGCTTGCCTTCCTCTGACTCAACACTAGCCTTGGGCTCTTCTGGACTTTGGTCCAGGTCTTGCTGCCCACTAGCTTGATTTAGCTCTCCACTAGCGGATCCCTCCTCCTCAACAAGCGTGTACGTTCCGTCGGGAAGATCTACACGTTATGCATATGCGTTAGTTATGGTGTGAAGGTGGCAGATTTTATCATTAACCCAACTCTTGTGGGCCACATTCATCAAAACAACAAAGAAAACTCACAAAAGTAAGGTGTGTGGTGAGAGTGAACTATCATCTATTTAAAAGGGGATTGTGTGCACATTTAAACAAAATAGCTTACTAAACTTCATTAAGGTATGGGATGAGTGATACTGGAGTAACACTTACTTTGATAGTGATTGCGTACACATCTATGCAAAATTAAAATTATTAACTTCATTAAAATTAAGGGGGTGGATGATGATGGACTAACTATGCCTTTGATGGTGATTGTGTGCATATCTAAGAAAGTTAAACTAATAAACTTCACCATCAGCATGGGGGTTTGCTTAAAATCATTTTAAACAGCAACTAAACTTAAACACTTTTAAATCAAATTAAAAGATAATATAAATTTATTTATTCCATTATAACTAGCCACTCATCCCTAAATCATAATAATTAAAAGAAGATTCCAACTGGCATGAAAATTTTACCACAGAAGCACATGACCAAAATAAGCTTAAATATAAATTTTCAGCTCAAAATCATTTATACAATATTTTAAAAGAAAAAGACAAGACTCAGCCTAGGTAAACTTCATTAATTCACACAAAAAGATTTACTAGCCCTTTTGATCCTAAACTTTTTCTATAGCTCCAACATGCCAAAACTAAGTTCTAACCCAACATGTTCAAGTGGATTCATCATATTTTTCTAGTTATGAATTTGACATCCATCACAAGCATAAATACCAAACATTAATTAAAAAGACTCCTAAAATCACCATTATTTTTCCAGGGGTGCTTAACACCAAAACAAAAGGCTAGGGTGCATTGGTGCTGAAATAAATTATATTTTGAGGGAACTATAAAAAGCATCAAGCTTAAACTAGCATACATCTTCCAAAAATCATAACTAGAGTTCTACATTAGAAGCATGTGTGAAAATTGGTCACAAAACTGAACATGGAGTACACAACAACATATCCAAATTTCATTGCATTTGCATGTGTACATTTTGAACTACAACAAAAATGCCTCAAACTGAGTTTGAATTTGCATTTAAAAACGAAACAGAAAAACACTATATAACTTTTGTAAAAGTTGTAGATCTACTCTCTAGGATTCCAGATCAATTGGATTTATATTTTTCCGATTTTTTTACAATTTTCTACAGATTTTTGAAGTTGCAGCCGAAAACCCTAGAATACATTTACAACCGGGCCCTTGAATCAAACGTCAGATTCACGAATAGGCCCCTGCTTTACACTTTAACCCCTAAACAAAATGCAATCCTTGCAATTGGGTCCTGCGGCCGGGAGGCCTCACCGGCGGCGGGATTCACAGCCGGCGATGACCGGACTTCGCCGGAGGAGGTGGTCTGGGCTTCTACTGACCTTGATAGAGGGCTGGAGGGCGGCGGCCGGACCAGGAGCGGCCTCGCCGGGTGCTTGCATCGGCGCGGCTCTGTCCCGTCCGCCGCAGCCGTGCCTGGGCGGTGACGGCGCCGTCCGGCGGCCCGGCGACGGTGCGGTGGTGCTGGGAGCGGAGCAGGGGAACTTGAGGAGGGAGGAGGAAGGTCGGCCGGTGCTGGTTATGTGCGGACGGGTGTGCGCGGCAATGGCGACAAGGAGGCCGGCGGCGCTTTGGTACACGACCCGTGCGGCTCCAATTTCGGACGGCCGCCGACAGAGGGCGCGCAGGAGGGTGAAAAAGGGAGGGCGCGACGGCCAGGTGGCGAGCAGCATGCCTGGGCACGCGGCCACGGCGTCGCGCACACTGGCGCGTAGCCGCCTGGGCCCTCGGCCAGGCCGCGATCCAGCCCTGGGCGCGGCGTACGGGCCTTCGTGAGGGCGGAGCACCCACGGCGTCGAGCGGGTCCATAGCGACAACTCCACGGCCTCCGTACACCAGCACGTGCGTGACTTGACGCGTGGCAGGGCGGCCGCTGGCGCGCGCGCGCTCAGGCGCGGCGTCGACGTCGCCCGGCTCAGTTTCAATTCCGCGTACCGGTTTTCAAAATTCCGTAACTCCACAAATTGCCAACTAAGTGAAAAATCTCCCAATCTAAAAGTTGTAGAGGAGCTATCGACCTACAACTTTCACAAAGGGCGTCATATGTTTTGATCAACGGCTGTGTGGGAAAAATGCGTTGAAAAACCAGCAAAACTCGGCCCCATTTACTGTGCGCAGGAACTTCGACTCAAATTTAAGAGGCTTTGCACTCAAAATTGGAATGTCCGACAATTATGAAAAATGTGTTCCCGGAAATAAGGAACAACTTTTATATTGGCCGATTTCGAACTTCTATAGTAAAATTTGGAGAACGCACAAAAAAACCAAATCAGCCTTTTAGGATCTATAGGGTTTGACCGGGAATTCGAACATTGACTTAGGTCTTTTGTGCAAATGTGTGCAAAATCAAGTCAAACATGTTTAGGAACTAATTAACCATGATTAGCACTTCTAATTAAGGTCATTAGCATAATCAAACATCAGGGATGTTACAAGATTTTGTTGTGGATGTGCGTCACCATATTTAATTGTGTCACGCGAGACGAACTAGCAATTCAAAGACGTGCAACAAAGTCAACATAGGCGATGCGGGAGGATCATATATATGTTAGTGCATAGCATGTACAAGTACTAGCTAGCTCTATATGGGTAGAAAAGAGTTGTGCTCTCAGGTGTAATTAGCTGTTAATGAGATCTCATAGTATCAAGTTCATTGCTGGAATGGAAAGAATAATACAAAATAGTACTATAATAGACACAGGCTGAACCAGCATGTTCCATTGTTGAATATTTATACTATTGAGCGTAGAGCTAGAGAACGTGAAGGCACGGCTGAATAGATTTTATATTTTTCGTCGTGGATAGAAAGATTTCTTGAAGTGAAATTCCCATCTCGTGCTGCAATTAAAAAAAAAAGAAGAAGAATAAAGAGGAGATCTTGAAACCTCTACCTACAAATTTGCATTATTGCCTCGGACTGATCCTCACGAATGAAAGACAATAAAGACAGTGTACAATGAAATCGCTGATCACAGAACAATGATGTAGAGGATTGCAGTGGGAGAATTAAACATATCCAGGTTAGAGATTTTGAAACGAACTATCCAGAGCTTATTAGAGATAAATAAAATAGCAGCTTTTGAGTGCTGTACCCCAGCAACGATGACATAAATAAAGACACTGTACACTGAACAAATTGCTGCTCACAGAACAGAACAGATTCATATAGGGGAACTAATTCACAGCACATCCCATCACACGCGAGAAATGGGCGAGAGGTTGCAAGGATTGCAGTCGGAGAATTAAACATGTAGCTAGCTGTTGAGCGCTGTACCCAGCAGCCAAGAAAATAAAGAAAGAAATCACATTCCAAGCATGCTCGCTTAGTTTATCTCCCTCAAAGGCTGGTATGATGAGGCCTGCATCTATAAAAGGTGGACGCAGAGGCCTCTCACATTCGCACATCCCCTCACCGGCCAAACACTACACTCCCCTGCCATACACGCACTGTCCTTCCTATTAGGTCGTCGCTGATCACCCATGGCGCCCTCCACCATGATCAGGTCTCCGATGAAGCAGCCTGGGAGCCTGGTTCTAGTGGCGCTCGTGGTCGGCCTCGCAGTGCTTGCTTGCACCGGCATGGCTCAGCAGGGAGATCCTCTTGATTATATTCTCTTCGGGGGTACCAAGCTCGATGATCAAACCAAGTCCGTAATCCGCGAGTCAGCAAATGGTAATTGCGCAAATGCTATTTTTGGTAAGGGTATGTTGGATTCTTCTCTGGTCTCGTGCATAGACACACTCCGTTCTGCTGCCACCGGCAACTCTTCAGACGCCGGCGAAGTCCGCCGGTGCTGCCACTGGTTCGTTTTTTTTTTTAATAATTAGCACGAGCACTGCTATATCATATAAGGAGAAGAAGCATGCGGGTTCTTACAAATGTCGTTATTACATAAAACAAAAGGATGCTCAAAAACACTAAAGATAACTATCATTGGAACCTAGAAATCACGGTGGGGCAGCGGCCCTTCACCACAAGCCAAGCTCCTCAGTCGGACTTCATCCTTGATCAGGCTCAGGATCGATGCCGGAGACATCCCGGTATGCTCAAAGATTCTTCTATTCCTCTCCTTCCACAAGTTCCAGCATGTGTAAATTAGGATGGCAGCCAGCCAGCGCTTGTACTCCTTCTGTGCTTGCAGCAAGGTAGAGTTCCACCATTCGTCAAGAGTTGAGTTCAGGGCCGGTATGGGAACTCGCCCGAAGGTCCACCAGTTCACAAGTGCCCAAACCTGATGCGCAAAATCACAATGCAGCGAAATATGCTCAGCCGTCTCTTGATGCATGCCACATAGCTGACACACAGGGTTGCACGGCCAGTTCCTGATGAGAAGTTTGTCAGCCGTCAGTATCTTCTTCTGGATAAGCAGCCAGGCGAAAAATCTATGCTTCCCTTCCACCTTCGCCTTCCAGACCGCCGAGCAGTTGAATGAACAAAAGGCTCCTCTGAACTGGACCTCATAGGCCGATTTAGCGGTGTATGCCCCATTTGCCGTCCATCTCCTTATTAGCACATCCTCCACCTGTCGAAGCTGAGCATCCTGTACTAAGGGCCACAAATTGATTAGTTCTAGCATTTGGTCAGCCTCCGACATGCGCCACAGGCCTCTCATCCAGTTGCCGTCTGCCAGCTCATCAGCCACTGATCGGCTCTTTCTCCATGCAAGCTTGTATAACGATGGAGCAAGATCCCGCGGAGCAACACCATCCAGCCTAGGCGAATCCCAAAAACGTGCCTTTTTTCCATTGCCAAGCAACACCCTGGTAGATATCCTGAACAGCTGCCTGTCGACATCGCTGCAAGGCACCTCAGCTCTTGCCCACGGTCGCTCCGGTTCGACCCACTGATACCAGAGCCATCTCAGGCTGAGGGCTCGGCTAAACAACTCTAAATTAAGCACACCGAGGCCCCCGAGATTCTTTGGTCGCTGCACTTTCATCCAATTGACCAAACAGTGGCCCCCACGCGCATCTTCAGAGCCCTTCCAAAGGAATCCACGACGAATTTTGTTAAGCCTTTTGAGCAGCCATTTCTTCGGTGCAAAAACCGTCAAGAAGTAGGAAGGAATGGTAGAGAGTGAAGAGTTAAGCAGCTTCAGGCGGCCAGCCTTATTCAAGAACTTCCCTTTCCAAGTTGGTAGACGACTTGCCATTTTATCGATGAGAGGTTGGTAGTCGACTCTTCTTAGCTGTTTGTAATGCAGTGGTAATCCCAGATACTTGCACGGGAAGGACTGTACTGCACAAGGGAAACCCTCCATTACCTCTTGCAAATTGATGTCGCCACAGCAGATAGGGTACACAGCGCATTTACTCAAATTTGCTCTCAGTCCTGAAGCAGTCCCAAACATGTGTAAGATTTCAGCTACAGCCAAGAGATCTTCTTTTGTGGGGTTGACAAAAATGGCTGCATCATCAGCATATAAGCTTGCTCGCAATGAAACGAATCTGTTATTGATGGGAGACAGGTACCCATCCCTAGTTGCAATCTCAAGTAACCTCTGTAAGGGCTCCATGGCAAGAATGAACAGCATAGGCGACAATGGATCCCCTTGTCTCAGTCCAGTGAGGTGCTTAAACCATTTGCCCCTTGCGCCATTAACACAGACCGAGGAGGAGCAGGTGGAAAGTAGGATGGATACCCAGGCTCTCCATCTTGATCCAAAGCCAAATTGTTGCAACACTTCCAAAAGAAAATCCCACCGCACAGAGTCAAATGCTTTGGCTATGTCAAGCTTCAAGAAAAGGCCTGGCTGCTTGCTTCGATGCAGTGATCTGATGAAACCTTGGGTGTACAAGAAATTATCATGAATGCTACGTCTTCTTATGAATGCACTTTGAGCTCTTGATACAATGGAGTTGAGCTCCAGACTTAGCCTTGAAGCAAGAAGCTTGGAAATTAACTTAGCAATGGAGTGGGTGAGGCTGATCGGTCTGAAGTCCGATAACTGCTTAGCATCTGCTTTTTTCGGAATGAGTATTACATGTGCTGAGTTAAGCTGTTTGATATGCTGGTCATGTAGCTGAGAGAAGGAGTTAACCACAAGCATTATGTCCTGCTTCACCACACTCCAGCTTTGCTTGAAGAAGAGACCAATGTAGCCGTCTGGACCCGACATCATGCTGCCACACGTGCACCTCCAAGCCCTGTCATCAAGAGTCTCCGATCACTCTCCTCTTCTGATTGTGGGGGCCGCACCTGTACGCAAGCATATAGGTTTTCGGTTTGAGGCTTACTGGCCAAGGCTACAGGGGTATGGAGAGGTGGTCACTGACGCTTGGAATGGCAATATACAGGTTTCTAACCCGTTCCTCAGATTGCACATCAAGCTCAAGCGCACTGCAATTGCCTTAAGAAAGTGGGCTAAAGGATTGATTGGCAACAACAAAGTTATGCTTATTGCTGTTACTCAGCTAATCGGAATTTTAGATGTTGTGCAAGATTTTCGTGTGCTGTCCCAACAAGAATTACATCTCAAGAGAGACTTGAAACTGAGGCTGCTGGGCATGACGGCTGTTGAGAAGTTGCGCGCGCGGCAGGCCTCGCGCATCACGCACATAAGAGCAGCAGAGGCAAATTCCAAGCTGTTCTTCCTGCAAGCTAATGGTCGCCGGCGAAAGAACTACATCCACTCGCTTGAGTCGACTGACGGAATATTGTACTCGCAGGAGGATAAAGAGAGGTTTATCTTTGAACATTTCAGCAACCAGTTCGGGACACCAACACCAAGAGAAGCTACACTGAATTGGGAAGCAATTGGACTACAAAGGCATGATCTAACGCATTTAGACGAAGATTTCACGGTGGACGAGGTGTACAGTGTGATCAAGGACATAGCAGCCACTGGTTCGTGAGTGACGACCTGGACAGCACTTGCTTCTGCAGCAGCGTTGAAAAAAACCAGACCAGACTGGGCATTGACCTGCCAAAAGTGTGCGGCGATGAGCTTGCCGAGGAAGGCCGTCGCAGGTGCGCAGCCATGGAAGAAAACAAGCGAGACGAGGAGCTGCTCAACAGCCTTGGAGCCTGCGGGCAAGTGCTCCGGCGTATGGCCGACGGCCAGCAGCCGAACATGCGCGAGGCGAGGCTCTGCGCCCAGCAGATCGCGACGTGCAGCACCAGCTGCGAGAAGCAGTGAGCACCCCCACCCATGCACGCTGCGACGGTGTCGTCGTCTGTCATTCGGTCAAGTGGTTGCATTTGCATTTTTCGTGCATATATATGATATGCGCAAAGTTCATTACTATATTTCATCTTCCACCGTGTTGTATTTTTTCTTCTTCTTACACCGTGCTGGTTTAATTACGTGATTGATGTGGTTGCTGCTGTGTTTTCCGAGGAGTTGTACTATATGCTCTCTTTAATGTTCACCATGTATAAATAAATAAATGCAGTGTCGTTTCGTAAATTTGTTTTCTGAAACGCTCCTTCTTTTTTTTGTTTATTCTAAACTAAGGGCAGTTTCCTTTTCAGCATCTTCTTTCTTTCTCTCCAGAAATCGAAGCTGCTGCGATTTCCTCTTTTGAGTACTCCTATGTGTTAAGGGCATGTACAACCAGGGTTAAATTTACCGTTGGATACCGGCCGGTATTCGCAGTAACCGGTCTTACCGGTCCGGTAGCGGTTACCAACACGGGAGAACTGGTAACCAGACTGGTTGCACTAGTTGCCGACCGGTTATAACGTTTGGACCGGTAGCGGTAAATTTAACCATGTGTACAACCCACAGACAATGTGTCGTCTACTGGTTGCACTAGTTACCGACCGGTTACCGCGGTTGGACCGGTAGCGGTAAATTTAACCCTGTGTACAACCCACAGACGATGTGTTGACTACAAAATCTCGATTTTATCATCTAGATAGATGTAAAGATAATTCATACAACCCACAGTCTCTCTGTTTAATGTTTTCTGCAAATATTTTTGTGTATACTATTGTGTTACTTGTTTGAGAGAATACACATACATATCTCATTTGAAAATACAACTCAACTAGAAGTGTTACTATAATATTGTTTAACTTATTTCACGTATTTTTTTACTGCCAAAAGAACTTCCTAATATTTCTAGATTTTATGAGGAATATAACATAAATTTACAAGAACTACCTTGTAAAAGTATGACTGCCAAAAAAATCACCCCTGATTCACCTTCTATCCCGGCCTCCCCTGGTTGCAGCTCGCAGATCTTCGTCACGGTGGCAGACGGCCTCCGGGTTGGTAGCGCTTGCAAGGCTGCGGACGCCCTCCATGTGGAGCCGCGGCCGGCTGCCCGGCACACGGGGGTGGCGCAGACTCCGACCGGTGCTACGGTCGGCCGGCCGCGTCTCGTTCCTGACACTTTATGTTCGTTGCAAATCTCTACTACTAAAAAGAATGAAATCTAGACAATTTGTTGGTACGTCATTTTCCGGTCCAACCCCGCGACTCCGTGGCTCCGCCTCCGCTCGGCATCGCGCCCCGCGCCCCCGCCTCCACTCGGTCTCCGCGCCTCTTGATCCCGCGCCCTCCGCTCCATCCCAAACCGCACCCGATCGCATCCCAAACCGGACGCCGACTCCTCGCCCTCCTCTGCGCCTCCCATCCCAAACCGCATGCCGACTCCGCACCCTCCGCACGTCGCCTCGCGGCGCTTCGTCCACCTCGACGCGCACGGGGAGAAGAAGAAGACGGTGTCGCCTCCTCCTCCGGCGTCTGTGTCTCTTCGAACCGGCGCGGGCCAACGACGGCAAGCGCGTGGTGGAGATTAAGACGATGTTGCCCCTCTGCATCCTTTCTCACCGGCCACGACCCTGGCCCCTATCTCCGGGTTCACGCCGCCGCCTCGCCGCTCGGTCGGCACTGTCCACATCCCCGTGGGCGGTGTTTTCCCTAGGGTTTCACCCTCCAATCCTCCTGGCTTTGCTAAGTTGTGGCCCTTCCCGCGTACCCCTACAGGCAGATCCCGCTAGTAAGTTTTCCTTTCCGATCTATGCACGGTTAGACGTTCAGCTGGGATGGATTAACGAAGGCATCTAATAGTTTGATCGAGATGTGGCTCATACTTTTAGTAGCAAGTTGTTCCTAAAAACCGATATCCACTTCAACTAATTATCGTCATGTACATCACATGCGTTGGTAACTTGGCTGTACTGCCTTACTGGTAGTTTATCTCACTACCGATGTAGCTTCTCCTATATCTAATGATGGCAGAAGGATCGGGCTTTAGAATTTTCAGAATTTGTTGCAGTAACAGTATAATGATGTGTTTAGTATTGGATACATACAGAAGCTTGTAGTAGTTTCTCTGTCATGCTTTTTTTAATGGTTTATAGTGTCAGTGACTTAGTTGAAGGAGTCTTGCTTAAACCACGCCATTATCTAAGTTGTTTGTCTTCTCATTGCCTTATGGTTTGAATGGTTTAGTTGCCCATGTGTTGGTAGATTCTGCTGATTGCAAATTTGTTTCCTGCGACTATATTTCAGTACCCGGAGGTCGTTGAGCTCTCTGTGCCAATGCGCACAGGGGATGCATCATTGGATGCCGATCTGAACACCGTTCATTCAGGTTTAGTGAGGAGACGGTGCTAGATTAATCGGATTGGTTAGATGCACAGATAGTGCCATGCTATTCAGATATTAAAATTAACCAAATTTATCTCCTTGATGTAAGATAACTAAAAATCAACCAATCTCATAATTGTAACTTCAAACCTATCATACTGAGGCATTTGTGTATTCATTGTTTTTCTGCAGTAACTTTGTCTATTTTCTTAGTCAAACAAATGTACGATCTCACTATTGTTTGTTGTGTGGCAGGAAGTTTCACTCTTGAGATGGATCAGCCAGAAACAAGTCAGAGTAGGACACCGCTTGCAGATCGCACCAACACTATAATACAAGGTTAATTCTCATGCGAACAATATTACTCAATTGTGGATATTTTGTAGATGCAACATAAATGTGTAGTTGTTTTGGTTCCGTTGCCAGGAGATTTGGATCAGATAGATCAGTTAGAAAGAAGTCAGCGTCGGACACCGCTTGCAGATCGTACCAACACTATAATACATGGTTAACTCTCACACGAACAATATTACTCAATTGTATGTATTTTGTGTATTGTGTATGCGGCATAATGTGTAGTTGTTTTGGTCCCGTTGCTAGGAGAATTGGATCCTAATGCCCGCAAGAGACTAAGGGATAAGGAACGCTATGCGTCAATGTCAAGTGAGAAGAAGGACGAGCTCAACAGGAAGCGACGTGAGACGCGGCAAGCCCAAAAAGGGTTGGCTGATGAAAATACACCAAATGATGAAGGTACTGATTTTGGTTTTTATAGTGTAGAGATAACAAAGGTAGGGACAATGAAAATGCACCAATTGGGACGCATGAGGGTGGTCATGTTTAATTTGTACAACAAAATTAGGTCATTCAATTTGCTTTTGATGTATAGCCATTTTATGGGTAAAGATTATTGTATTGATTGTGGTCATGTTGCCACGTAACCAAGACCCACATACCAGAACATGTTGATAAATCTCAATCTCAACCGGTGTCTTGGATCCCTGACAAAACCGACAACCCAGATTGGGTTTTCAAGATCCCCAAAGGTATGGTTGTGTCTGCTTGATTATGTTGCTCATTCTTTTTTTAGGTATTGCAACGATATTCGTCTTTAAATATTATGATACTTTTAGGATTCGAGTGTACCGCAGAAGATCTTGCTTGCATTGAAGATACTAAGATCCCGGTTGAAGAAGGTTTGGAAGAGGTAGTTTTCATTGATGATGCCGTGGTGAGAAGGAAACAAATTGACTATCTATTCCATCCGAATGCGTGGTTAAATGACGAGGTAATGATCTCGATCACAATTTTACTATAACACGCATATTGCTCTATGTTGGGGAATTATTTTCATGGCTTGGTTTTTACAGGTCATAAATGCGTATATTACCCTACTGCGCACACAAGATGATATGGTGAAAAGGCTGGGTGTGAAATGCTATCTAGAAAGGACACAATTATGCTTGAAAATGCAAGAGGATGCCCAAACAGAGAACATGGCTAAACGCTATCCCAAACGTGGTGATGATGAGGTTCCACGGTTGGCACATAGGGTATTTGAGTACTTGGACAACGAAATGGTAATTACTATTTGCAACGTTATGTTCATGATGTATAGTTTTATTACCCAATATCTTTGTTGTGACCGATGTTACTTGTTTAATATTTGATAGTTGTTCTTACCGATAAATATTGGCAACACACACTCGTACCTTGGTGTCGTGAATGTAAAAAAGCATAAGATACAAGTATTGGATTCTTTTGGGGAAGTGTTTAGTCGCGAAGACCTCAAAGTTACTGTGAGTTTTAACTATTTTGATTTTTTTATTTGTTTTTGCCGATTGCATATATAAATTAAACAAGTACATGTACAAAGAGTTGAAGGGATTGCGGAAGCAGATTGAGTACGTATTGCAATTATGTGGCCTTAGAGAACACAAATGGCCAGATGTATGTATCGACACATGGGAAAAAGAGGAGGTCATAAAAAGAAAAATACAACATGATGGGTACGCGTGAGATTCTACACTCATTTAAAAGCCTACTATAATATAATCTCATGTCTATGTATCTTAATTGCTTGTATATGTATAATGACTCAATAGTGTCTCCTGCGGGTTATTCATGGTTGCATTCATTAAGTATTGGACTGGAGACCATCTGCGCGAGGATGTGAATCAGGTACTAACCATAAACTTTGCCATAATTAGTAGATGAACACTTTTTTACTATAATAATATACTATAAGATTTTGTAAACTAACTATGTCACGACTAATTGGCAGGATCGTATGATAAAATTTAGAACTAAAATGGTTGGTACACTGCTATCAACCGTATTTAATCTCAAGAAAGGTCGACCCCTACTACCTCAAGAGGATAAAGAGGATGCAAAATTCGATAGCCCGAGTGAGGGAATAATAGATCCAAACGAATTTCAAAAAATAAATGGTAAGAGAAAAACAACAGATGTGTCGGGGACAGCCACAGGGGTCCCCTAATAACGGGGGAAATCACCCCTTTTCGAAAAATAACAAAAGCAAACGACCAAAAACTCACAAACTGCAAATCACACCCCGTACAAACGCAGCCCAAGGCAAAGAAAGGCCCACGGCCCAAAAAGCCTCACCGGCCCAACAAACAGCCGGCCCCCGGCACCCCTCGAGCGAATCTCCGCTCCGCTCGAGGGCCAGACGCCGCACCACAAAACCTCCGCCTCGCTCGAGGGCTTGACGCCCCCTCGGGCGAGTTTCCGCCTCGCTCGAGGGCTCGGCTTCCCCTCAGGCGAGTTTCCGCCTCGCTCGAGGGACCCAGCCCCTCGAACAAGTTTCCGTCTCGCTCGAGGCCGCTCTCGACCCACAGCACCGCACCTGCTCCCCCGACCGGAGCATTAAATGCTCTGGCACATCGCGGGCGCCCGGGTCAAAGGCGAATCCCCGCCACGCCGGCCCTCTGACACCGCCTGGGAATCAGATCCCGGCGCTGTTCGACCAACCCGCACTGTGCGGCCATCCCCGGCGCTGTGCGGGTGCTGTGCGGGAAGGCCGGTGTCATTCCACGACACTGTGCCGCCCACTCCCGTACCTCCTCCACGTTGCCCCCCTCGAAAGAGGACGTCGGCACCCTCGAAAGGGGTACGGCCACCAACTCCACACCCGCCTGGGACGACGCCGTGACGTAAGGCCGACGGAGCGCGTCTCCTCCATCACCTCCGACCCTGTGCGGCCATCCCCGCCACTGTGCCGCCATCCCGGGCACTGCGGGGCCATCCCCAGCACTGTGGGAACCCAGGCCGACGGGACGTCGTCACGCCTGCCGCTGTGCAGCCTCCGGTCTTCCGTCAGCCAAGCCCTCGAATTGGCGTACGGACGACAATCAAACGAAGACTCTGACGCTACCACCCTCGAAGCCGCCCCTGGACAGGCACAGGACCCGCCATGATGCCTGCCAGGGGCAAGATTCGCCAGGACGGTTGTTAATTCCTCGACACTGCGCGCCATGCCGCCACACAGCACCTGAAGCCACGCGGCATGACTGTAAACCGCCTCCCCTTGGTCTATAAAAGGAGGAGGCGGTCCCCTGGCCGCAAGGGGGACGACGACGGATAACTCACTCGCACTTCCGCCTTCACCTACGATATTGGCAATTTGCCTCAATCAACCTTCAGGGACCTGGAGGCTCCCCCTCCTCTCCCGTCTAGCTTGTAGCTCCCCTCTACGAGCACCACGGTGCCTTGCAATACAGCGCCACGAGCGCACCCCTGCTGGACGTACGGCCCACGGCCGGAACCAGGATAAACCCCGTGTTCTAGTGTTGCTTAGCACCGGCCATCGAGAGACTGATCTCAACGCTTTTACTAGTTAGTGTCGGGACTACTTTCCGCACCGACAAGATGCCATTGATAATGCACTCAAATTGAGGAAAGTCGAGCCAGTGATAGACCCAGCAGATATAGACCCAACAGATATGGATATTCTTGAATACTACAAGGATCAGCCTCTGAGTAGAGATAGGCTGATCGAAATTTTATGTGATTATATTATGTCCATCGAGGATCCTGCACAATTGGAGTAAGCAGCTTAGAATTTCATCACTTTCGTTTCACACTAATATTATTGTGACCTATATGAGTTCTTAGGATACATCATCTGTTTGTTTTGCAGTATGGTCTGGGTACTGAGTGGTTATCCCTACGAGATTAAGAAGACTTTGGTTGAGGTCAGGAACCTGCTGCAACGAGGAGCGACTATGCCAGAAGATTTTTTCAACCTAGGCGTCCGGTATCTTGCTTACCGAGAGGCCAAAAGGACAAAGTACCACGGCAAGGTTGCAAAGCACCATCTGGATATGCGTTTCTGTGTAAGTTAGATTTTTTATAACTACACAATTTGTAGCGCATTTATATGTGGTACTGATCATCATACCTGTATTCCCATGCGCTTCAGAAATTGTTGGAGTTACACAAGACTATCAGACACCGTAAATATCGCACCCCAGAAGAGTTGGGTGCTGCGGTTGTTCAATGGGAATTAATAAGATACGATATTTCTGGTTGCAGATATGTAAGTTCCTTTTCAATTTGTTATTTTTCCAATATATATCTTTTGTTGTCCTGATGCTGAGTGCTTTGTAGTTTTTGATGCCATGGAAGGATCTCAGTACCTACCTACTTTATGTACTCGATATGGAGCAGGAGGAACTTACTGTCATTGACACCAAACCCCTTCCGAAATATGCTAAAGATGTGCCTCTTCAACACTATAGCATATCGATAGTAGGATTTCGCATAGAACTTCGATCATCTAATAAACAGGTGAGACCTAATTCATGGGTGAATGTTCACAAATGGAAATTTGAACGGAAGGCTGGAATATCAGAAGATCCTGATGGGTAAGACCGGCTCAGACTGAGTTATTAGGTGCACTATCAATTATTCGTATAAATATATGTTTGCATTCTCTAAAAGCTTACGATTGTTCTTACCACAGATTTTCAAGTGGATGGCTCATTCTGCAATACATGACTAGCTGGAAAAGTGATAAAAAAGTTGACATATGTACGGTGAGTAAATATACTTTGTTGAATGTTACTTTTTCATAATCTAAAAATATGCAAAAAGATCTATTACATGTCGTGTTTTGACTTTAAAAAAATATTCAAATGTAAATGTTTCAGGATAGTCTTGCTATGCGACGTAATTTCTTCGTCGATCTTGTGGCGCATGAAGCAAATACTTGGAGATAGCGTCTACCAAGCATTGTAAAACACTATCTTCGACGCATCACAGGCAAAGATTTTGAATAGACATAGTGTGTCATTTTGGCTGTCTTTGTCATAGTCACTTAGACAGATTACCAGATTAATAGATCAAACTGTACGCTCAACTTCAAGTCGTTCTTCAGATGTGATATCTTGCATTAAATTTTTTTTGGTATAATTTGAGTATTGCGTTATAAATAATTGGATGCCCGTAGCAACGCACAGGCACGAACCTAGTGAATAATAAAATTACAAATAAATAGTACTGGAATAATATTTTTTCGAAAGAAGATGTGATGGTACGATAACTAAATAGTATTATTCATTATTCCTTTTCAACGAACACATCCTCCGCACCGTACGTCCATACCGCCGCCCTCATCGAAGCGCACGGAGGGCGTTGCTGATTTTCCCCGCCAAAACACAGCTTGCCACAGCAGATCAAGCGGACTAGTTGCTGGCTAGGCACAGCAACAACGAGCGTCGGCTTGGCGAAATCATCTCGGAGTACGAGCTCTTGTCATCCTCTGTGACGCGGCGACATACCCCGTCCTTTCCCGATTTTTCATTTAATTAGCTTTTGATAATCACAATAAACCAACTGTAGATGACTTAATTCTTTCCTAAATCCACATAACTAAATCACCCCCAACGGTCATTAGCAAATTAAGTATACCTAACTAATTGTACCAGCAAACATTCACTTTTTCTAACTCACCCACCATCCAAAGGCTCAAATTGTTACAAACATCAACCTTCTCTCACTCACTCACGATCCAACGGCTCACCTCCTCCGGATCAAACCTCATCCTTTCACCTCGGACCCACAACGCCAGCCCCGCACGCCCCGCACCGCACGCGCGCGAGAATCGGAGTGAGGTGACGAATCGTTGCCCGCCGCCGTTGCCGGCCACACGACGCCGCCGCTCCTCCTTGGGACCCCGCGCCGCTGCTCACCTCGCCGCGCCGCGCCCCTCCTCTGGACGCCGCGCCGCCGCGCTCCTCTGGACGCCGCGCGACTCCTCCTCTGCCCGAGACGCCTCTTCCCCCTTTTTTTTTCTCAAAATCCCACACTCCCTCAGATCCCGCGGAGGGGCCGATGCTCCTGATGACGCCGGCTTGCTCACGGCGGCCGGCGAGATGCAGCCTGGGGTGCGGCGGCGCAGCGGCGCGGGAGCTCCTGAGGAGCCACGGTGGGCTCCGCGCGCGGCCAGACCTACACGGTCGTGCGGACGGGCAGCGACGACGAGGCCGGGGTACGTGTGGCCGCGGCGGCGAGGCCACAAATGGCCGACGGGCGGCAACGGTGAGGCTGCGCGGATGGGCCGCAGGCGGTACGCGTGATGGCCGTCGTCGCCGGATCTCGCGTGCGGCCTGGCTTGCGGTCGCGGCGCTCCATGGCTCGGGGCCCTGCACAGCGCTGGCACCCATCCACGTGGTGTGGCAACGACGAGTGTGGGCCATGGCGGCACCCATTCAAGTGGGAGGCGCACCGGGGCCGCTGGCGGACGACGCGGTGTGCGGCCTCCGTCGCATCTCTGTGTCGACTGCGGCCTCCTCTACGACCTCAGCCTTGGTGAGCTCCTAGCTGCTGGGTTCTGCCAGGCACCGGTGCGTGGTCTTCCCTCCGATCTGTTCTTGCATCATTTGGGACGTTGGACACCAACAGAAAAAGTTGAAGCTACTTTTTTTTCTCTCTTCCTGTGTTAAGTTTGAGAGGATTTTTATGTGCCTGCAAGTTGCTCAATGAAATGCCTCAAAATTCTTTACCAACTATACAAATTTTCCCTCCAGATTGTTGCTTGATGAATGATCAACATATTTCTTCACGAGCTACACCTAAAGGGGTGCTCACTGTGATGGGTGTACCAGGTATCGCAATTTATCATGTAAAGAGCCATTTGTTGACAGATTTCAAAATTTTCATTGCAATTAATACCTACACTTTCCTTGGTGGTGTGTAGAAGTATCACCTTGCAAAGTATATACCAGAATCTCCTGCTGAAGGTGAACATACTTCTGTCCAAATTTTCTTCTGCTGCATGTTCCTCTTCCTGTTCACTTTTCATGGCACGTTCTTTTAATCTTACGCCTTTGCAGGTTAGCAGGTGTTATTATCATTTCTTTTGCATAATGAAAAGTATAAAGTAGTTGTACAAATGGCTCAAAGGAGTCATCAAAAAATATCATTGTACTGAGAAGAGGTGCATGTGCTGACATTTGATTTGATTTTTTTTTTGAAGTGACTTGATCTGGACAATTAGATGATACACTAGCACTAGAATGTCAAAATTGATCAGTTAAGTTTTCCTTGCAGATTATATTGCGGCATTGTACACTAGCAGGCAATCTTTCATGAAATTTAGATCAAGTTTAATATATCCATTTTCCTAAGTTAATTGCATATCCTAGCAGTCTAGCAGACCATCTTATAGATGTCTCAAACATTTCTTTTGTAATATGTAGTGTTTTCTTTTGCTGTTGTGCCAGTTTCAGTTTCAGTTGACCAAGATCAAAACAGTTTTATTTCATTTGTTCAGGCAACTAGATGCTATTTCATTTTGCAAACTTGATTGTTAACGCAGGCCGGCTCCATTATGCTCTTTAACCTTTCTTCACAGCGAGGGACGGCCGGTGGTGTCTGGTCTTGGTGGGTCTGGAGCGGTGGCTGCGGGCGCCGCATTGGGTGCTAACGCAAAACACTTTAAATGGTAAATGCTGAAACCATTGCTATCTTTCCTTAAACTCCAGGACTGAAACCCTTGCAATTTAGATTGTGCAGAGCTCCCGTCCTCCACATCGACGAGCTCCTAGACAACGACCCTTGGAGGAAACATGGCATCATTGGCCTCCATCAAGATCCACATGACCACATCCGTCCTTATTTCGGCTCCGTTCTAACTTCTAACCATGGCACTGACAGCCACATCAGGTTTGTCCTCCTCCCCACAACGGTTCATCAGTAATTCTGAAATGGTTGTTTAAGCTTAGAATGTGTTTTTTATTTTAGAGAGATCAGAGATGAGATGACTACTTGTATTTGCACAAATATCTGTACAATACCATTGGTCAAAGCATCAGGATAATAAAGAAATGGAAATGTGATAGAACTGATGCCTACTTAAAATGTGTCTTGTTTTTAAGCTTTATTTTTCCCTTTTTTACATGAAAATCTTATATGGTGACACTTAAAGATATGCATGTACCATTCTGTATTCGTGTTTTCTTAACATTATATCTCTGTCAAATACTCAAATGCTTGCATGTGTTTATTCTATTGGCAGAAAGAAATAGAACATACTGGGACTTTCATGTGAGGTTCAAATTGATGTTTCAAGTCGATTAATCATCTTTTGATTGTTTTGTTTGCATTGCACAATTAATCCATAGTGTTACCACGGACATTTTACCATTGAACTTGATGCAATGTTTTTTCACTATTGAAGTCCTTCCTTTCAGGAATTAGGGAACAGATGGTGATAACTTGGGAATTAGGAGGGGGTCGCAGAGGCTTAAGGGAAAATAGCTGCTAACTCAGGAATTAGGAAGGAGGAATCACTGCAATCAAACATAGGAGAAGCTGCTCAGCAGCATTTTAAATTGTGAATTTCGCTACATTCCAGTCATAGGATTATGGAATGTCAATATTGTTGTACATCACAAAGTATTAAGGAGCGTGAAATATGTAGAAGATTGTAAATAGTATCGAACAAATTAAAACCCGTAGCGTTAGCACGGGCAATATACTAATGACGTATTAATTAGCGTTGTATATGCCCTAGTTCTGTGCAGCCCGTCTATACCCCCGTGTACTTTTGCAAAATGCCTCCCACCGTTGCCTAGAGACGGGCCTGCATTGGAGCAGCGAAGACGGAAACAGCCAAGGCGCCTTCTCTCCAAGCAGCCCATTCGTTATCCATGGGCCACAGGAGAAGAAGCAAACCAGCCCAGCCCACTCCAACTTCAGCAAGATCCAGCGCCGTCCGATCCACAAACCCCTAGATCCAACAGCTCCCACCCTCCGCTTCCTCTATATAGGCGAACGCCGCCGCGGCACGAGAAACCCTAGCCCCCCATCCCCACCCCGCGTCTCCAAACCCTATCCAACCGCCGCCGTCGCCGCCGCCGCTGCCGCTGCGCGGAGGCGACCCCCCACCGCCGCCAAGATGCAGATCTTCGTGAAGACCCTGACGGGGAAGACCATCACGTTGGAGGTGGAGTCCTCGGACACCATCGACAACGTGAAGGCCAAGATCCAGGACAAGGAGGGCATCCCGCCGGACCAGCAGCGGCTCATCTTCGCCGGCAAGCAGCTCGAGGACGGCCGCACCCTCGCCGACTACAACATCCAGAAGGAGTCCACCCTCCACCTGGTGCTCCGCCTCCGCGGTGGCGCCAAGAAGCGCAAGAAGAAGACGTACACCAAGCCCAAGAAGATCAAGCACAAGCACAAGAAGGTGAAGCTCGCCGTGCTGCAGTTCTACAAGGTGGACGACGCCACCGGCAAGGTCACCCGCCTCCGCAAGGAGTGCCCCAACGCCGACTGCGGCGCGGGCACCTTCATGGCTAACCACTTCGACCGCCACTACTGCGGCAAGTGCGGCCTCACCTACGTCTACAACCAGAAGGCGTAATCGCTTCGCTTGCATCGCTTTGCTTAGCTTTACCCGCCTACCTATCATGAATTGAGCTGTTGGTTACCTGAGTTGAATGTCATTTAGATCTGTCTGTGGTTGAAACTTAAATGGAGTAGCAGTATCCATCTTCCTGGAACGCCTGTTACTGAGCTGATGTGATGCGAGTTTAATTTTGGTTCCAATTTTTATCTTTCCTGATGATTACGTCCCTTGATCATTTCGTTACCACTCACTGGTCGATTATATGGTCGCGTTAAATATGTCCCTCAGTTTTCTGAGCGCTTGATTATTGTGATGAGATGTCAAATGGCATCTGGTAAGTTGATAGATTTTCACTTATCTCTGTGTCTGACATTGAAGTTTCATGAAATAGCCACTAGTGATTAGTGTCTTGTATGTTTGACAACTTCGTATCTGTGACTGACATTGAAGTTTCATGAAATAGCCACTAGCGATTAGTGTCTTGTATGTTTGACAACTTGTCGTATCCTAGTTCAAGTGTTGATTTACCTAGCACAAATAAGCTAGATATTTTGCTGGTTTATGAAGTCTGGTTTTGATAATTGTTCAATTACAGAATTGCTTTCATTTGCTTTATGTTCACTTGTCATTGTTGACTCTGTAGTACCTATCATCATTGCTTATTGTGCTGTGGTTGTAAGTTAGATTAATTTTCTGATCGCCTAGACTCTCGATGCTTGTGTTTTGTTACTCTCTGCCAGGTTTGCAGAGTAATTGATTCAGCAGTCCTTGTACAACTTATAGATTACATGGTACAGTTCATTTTTTGTTAGACAGATAAATGGTTGTAGTGGGAATTTGATATTTGCTTGGTGCCTTATCTCAAGTAATCATTCTGTGTTTTTTCAAACATGTTGTAAAAGAAAGTTGGTTCTTTAGCCTGGTTTGTTTTGCTGTTTGAAGAACATGAAATCTGTTAGTGTTGTCACCAACATAAGGTCAGTTGCTTGCGAATGTTCTCTTGATTGAAGTTTGTGCAGGTTTTAATTTGACAAGTATTTGGTAGGCTACTGAGAGCAGTACGAGCTTACATGTGTTGTTTTGAACGTTTCAAATTCAGTGAGTTTTGAGCCTACATGGTTGTTGGAACTGGAAAAACAGTTGCATACTTTAGACGTTTTGCCTTCCACATGTTTTGCTGGATTTGTGTTATGTCCGCCTGGGATGATGTTAATCGTTCCTGGATGTGAAAAACAAATTCAATGCTCTTTGGAATTGCTTAGCTATCAGTAGACGTTTTAGAAGCACGCTTAGTGTTTTCATGTCATTTCTTCTCGTGCTACCGTCTGCTATGTACTACCATTAATCACCACGAAAAAAAAACAGCGCACTCTAGCCGGCTCCGTCAGAGATAGCTTGCCAATAGTAACATCCAGAGAAACTAGTGAGCTAGTTTGAAATTTCTCCAGTAATTTTGTTGGACAGAGCATGCATATAGAGAGTATTTGCAGAAGGGATCACATGATCCAGGTTCACTTGGAACTAATAATTCTACTCTCGACAGCTGGCTTTCCTGCGAGAACGCATTCACCCATCAAAGTATCAAACTGCTGAAAGCTAGATCATTCCGTCAGCAATAGTAATTTCTTACCTCAGAGAATATCATTTGCTCTCAGCTCTTGGGCGTTCACGTCTGGCTGGCATCATCTCCGCTGAGGCCACCTCTCCCTACCGGAAGATGGATAAGAAGAGAAACTTCCAGCCCACCGCCGGTCCAACTTCTCCCACCTTCTTCTTCCTCACCCCCTTCTTCTCCATGACGACACCCGCCGCCGCCGTCCCCGCCACCTCGTCCTCCACCCCGGCCGGCGGCTCCCCGCCGCCGCCCCGCCCGCCCGCGACTCCCCGCCGCCGCGCCGCCTGCCCGCGACCCACCGCCGCCGGCGAGCCCGCCCTTCCTAACCCGGCGCGACTCGCCGCCCCCGGTCACCGGCCCACCGCCGGTCCGACCCCGCCCGGCTGGCTAGCGCCGCCTCGCCTCCGCCGCCGGTCCTCCGGCTCCCCCACCTCCTTCATTCTAGGTCCGCCGGACATGAGGCCTCGGACCCTCGAACACCAACCCCCGGAACCCGAACCCTAAAGGCCGCCGCCTCGACCACCACCCCGGCCGGCGGCGACCTCGCCGCCGGCCGCTCCCCCCACCTCCCGCCCCTACTCGCCGGCGGAGACAACCATGGCGGCGGCGCGCGCGAACCCTAACCCCGTGGCCGGACTCGTGGGGAAGGAGATCGTGCGTCTCACAGGAGCCGCACGAATCTCAAACATCGGAAGGCCATTGGGCTTCATAACTTCCGGAAGATAGATAGGATCCCCAGGCCACCACGGGCAAGCGACCAAGGCCCGAGTAAGCGGGCCTGGCCATTCGTCTAACTGCTACTGGGCCTAAGCGCAAGAGAAACTCCAAGGCCCAATACAAAATCTTGCCTCGAGTGGGACTGGCCACTCGTCTAACTGCTACCGCACTGTTCAGCCCAAGAGCAACCGATAGCAGAGTTCTCTCAGCCCATGACCCAACACAAAATTTTTACTTCGACTTGGTTGGGGTGCGCCAGGCAAGGGCTGTAGTGCAAAGCCCAAGCTGGTGGGCCCTCCCCCACAAAAAATTAGGTTAATATCGAAGTGGACACATGGCCCACATATCAGATATTAAACTGATAAGAACAGATACTACACTTGATCTTAGCCAAAAGGCCGAGAAAGGTATGAGTTGGGGAGGAGCCCTGGGTCTCGTTTTATAGCGCTCGTCCGACTCGGCTCCCTCCGTCCCGCCGAGGTGGGACTAAACTGAAGCACCCGCGCAGGCGCGCAGCGCGTCGCTAGCTGCTCTGTTCGGTTGCTTGGGCCGTTTGGGCTTTCAATTTGGTGGAGCGTGCGCGGGTGTGGTGGGCCTTGAGCTCTAATCAGGCCCACAAATTAGTGATCAACTACAACTATCATTCTCGGATTTTGAATGATGTTATATGCAATCTTTCTGGCTCACTTGCTAGCTGTTGTGGATACAGATTAAATGGAGCTTGAGGAGTTCAAAGGAAAGGAAAGAAGATTGACGCAAAACTGAAGAAGCAACAGCTAGCCTGAATTCCATGCCATGCATGCCAAGAAAGAGGTGGTGTCACTTATGTACGCCAGAGAAGAATAACTTCAGAAGCATGCAATTGGTACATGTAGAGCACGGTCGGAGAGTTATTTGGTGAATTTTTGGTGCAAAAAGAACATGTTACGTGAAGGTCGTATTAGTCTTGCTATCCACAGGATGTTATAGTCCAGCTGCATCAAAATTTCAGAATCATGCATTTAGGCACTGGAATCACGGCAAGTCTGCCTGACCGACACGCAGTGACAGATCTAGAAATAAATTTAGGGGGGTTTTCTTCTCCTTCTTCCTCTAACCTCTCCTTCCTTCATTGTTCTTCCTCAAATTTGTATGAACGGCTTAAGGGGGGCTCCATTAGATTTCTAGCGGTAGGGGGGCTCGAGCCCTGCCCGCCCCACCGCTAGATCCGTCCCTGCAGACGGGCGGATCTAGAGCTTGTTATCAGGGTCAGCTGACCCCGATAACTTCCTGAAAATAGCGCTAAACATTCTCTCATTCACCTACAAATCACTCTTAAAATAGTGAATCAATGCATATTTGATCTCGTCACTTAGTACTTGACCCCGATAACGTAATATCCTAGATTCACACTCAATGAAGGCAGAATTCTCTGCGTGGCAGTAGTAGTAAAAAATAATGAAATTTTTTTATTTAGTTTTCTTGAAGTTGGCTCTTCATGTTATATCAGCAGTGAAATAGACGGCGCTATAGTACTACAACAGCGTCTAGAAAATCAATCACTAAGCTTTGTGTGCCAATGCCTATAAATTCTGCCGACGATGTTATTTATAGCAAATTTGTTTTGCCATCCTCTGTAGCGGCTTAGGCTATCCGCAATGTAGACTCTAAAATTTACCCTCTAAATGCATAGTGTCCTTTAAAGATTTTTACCTTCCAAATAACATTCTACGACACCTCTACCTACATCTTCTACTTCTCTTATCCATTCACTAGGTCCCACTCTCATCCATTCCCCTTCCTCCTCCGTGGCTGTCCTCTCTCTCCGCGACCCAACGCCGCCACCACGACAACACCTCCTCCGTGCGACGCCGTTGTCCTCTTCTCCCAGCACCGCTGCCGCCGCCCATGCTCCGCGACGCCTCCTCCTCCACCTCCCCCAACCACCGCCGCAAGAACTCAAGTCCACGGAGCCGCGCGGTGGGAGCAGGAGGCCCCACGCAATCGCAAGGCTGTGGTGGCAGCGACCACGTGTGTCACCCTCCGAGCGCCGTCTCGGGATCAAGCGACCGAACCTCCGCCTGCCGCGTCCTCCGCCCGCTCCACCTCTGCATTTACGTGCGTCCGCACCTCCTATGCCTCTCCCTCGCCGCTACCTGTTGCCGCCACTGCCCACGCAGCAGCCCTCTCATCTCCTCCGGCAGCAGGCCACATGCCGACGACCGCGCCAAGCCACTCGAACCTGCTCACCTTCGGTGGGGCAGCCTGATGCAGGAGCTCCAGAGGTCCCCTTTAGGCACCGACGTCGAGGAGCAGTGGCAGGCGGCGGCCGGAGCGACGCGTCCCTACCCATCACATGCACGACGCACTCGTCGCTGCTGCCTCCCTACCCCTACCCTCGCCACCGCCGTCGTACCTTGGCCACACCGCCTTGTTGGGGCTCGGTGCGCAGCTGGCCAGGGCGGCACGAGGCACGCAGCACGGCGAGGGCCTTGGCGACGCGCTGGTGTCAGGGGAAGGCTGAGGACGGTGACAATGACGACGATAGCCACTCGCACCGATGGCTCGCCATGGCACGGTCCGGACCTTCCCTTTCTACCTCGAAGGCCACTCGCACCACGACACCACCTCCACGGCCACGACGGCCACCCCAACAGCCACAACTAGCTCCTCTCCGCCTTGTTAAAGAGCTCTGGGCACGGGACGCCGAGGCCGCTCGTGTCCACGCCGGGCTTGCCTACGAGCTCCGCGCTGCCCCTGGCGTGAGAGCTCGGCCCGCCTGGCGCTGCCACTCCTCGCGGGCAACCTCGCCGCCACCCCCGGCTGGCTAGGTTGGGTCGTCCTGCCGTCGCTACTCCCCGCGCGAGAGCTCGCCGCATTGGCCCTCCTCCCCTCCCTCTCTCCACCAGCAGGAAAGCTTGGGCCGGTATGGCGCCACCGTGCCGCTCACAACTGTGCGGCGGCGTTCTTGTCGGTAGCCCTGTTTAGTTCTGTGGAAATTTTTAGAGAAATTTTTGGGGTTCCCTTTCAAAGTCTATTAAGAGTATTAAATATAAACTATTTACAAAACTAACTACACGAATGGACTGGAAATCGCAAGACGAATCCATTAAGCCTAATTAATCTGTCATTAGAGATTGGTTACTATAGCATGACGTTGTCTAATCATGCCATAATTAGGCCCGTTAGATTCGTCATTAGTTCACATTTAATACTCATAATTAGTGTTCGAAGACTGGTAGTTGGTGAAATTTCAGGGAAAAGTCCCAATTTGAGGGAGAGAAGGAAGTAGGAAGAGAAGAGGAAACAGAAGGAGTGGTGTGGTCCATGGGCAAAATCCCTCAAATTTAAGGGTTCGGGACCTTTTAAGGAGCAGTGTTGCGGTTAGCCTTAGCACTTAGGTTGCCCGCACTTGTCGACTTCTATTTCCTTGCTTTAAAAAGAATATTCATGTAGCCCTCAACAAAGTGGATATCAATCATGCAGTACTCCCTGTTGAGCACAAGTAACAATCAGGAGGCGCGGAATCTATTCAAAGCGCTTGTGATGCATGGGTTGATTTCATAAAGCTGCTGCCGAGGGAGAGCACCGGATTCATATACCCACGAGATTGGACGCGGACAAGGCATATGCCGGTCTGCTCGATATTATTTGGATGTAGGGGAAATGCCATTTGATCAGCATCCTGGGTGCACCGGCCGCTTTCGGAATAACTTCTGCATCACTGCACGCCTAGCTGATCTCGATGGTATTGCCTGTGAATATATATATCCTGGGGTTGCTTGCTTGCTTGCCCAAGTCTCTCTCCAATTACAAGGAGGGGTAATCTGGTCTTGTGGCATCAGTTGGTAGGAAGAATTATGTCTGTACAACTGGATGATTACAAGGACTCATTTACAATGAGTTTGAGCAAAACTTTTTCGATGCGTTCTATGTATAATGATCTAATAAAAGGGGTTGGGTTACCGGTGGATTGTGTGATCTAATAAAAGTGAAGCTCTCTGTCAAGATTAAAATTTCTCTTTAGTATCTAAAACAAGGAGTTATACTAACTAAAGATAATCTTGCTAAGAGGAAGTAGAAAGGGTGTACTCGTTGTTGTTTTTTAAGCACAGATGAAACTATACAACATTTTTTTATTGCCATTTGGTACGTTTAATGTGGAGTGTTGTCAGTATGACTTTCGGTATTGATACACCAAGTACTATTGCGAGCTTAATTATATCTATTTATTTATGATTCTTACCATGAAATGAAATTGACTAACTTATTAACTTTTTAAAGTATATTTGATGTTAATATTCATATAAATGCTTTAAAATTATGTTTGTTTTTAGAATTCCGCTATTTGGACTTAGCACCCGCTATAGCACTCGCCATACGCGATCAGCTACACCGACACTAATCCACTATCATACCGTTAAATGCTATTTAGTACCTTGGTTATAGGTAGGGGTGGTAAATGGGCCATCCCCCTAATGCATGTTTCACGCAATCCAACTAATCCCTACTACTTTTTAGCTCAAAATTATATATAATTATGATCCGGTCCTTATAGAGCTCGGTCCTTGAATTTGATAAGCTAAATTGTTAGAGGGTCCATTACCACCCCTGGTTACAGGGGTTGGTTGTCCAAGAAGAAACGCTTTCTGGCTTCCTGGGAATGGAGCACTGCAGTGCTATATATATCCACCAAAGGTCTTCTAGACTAGTAGTTGGTTAGAGGAGATGAGGTACGGTCACAATCTCGAGACTTGAGTTCGATTTCTCATTTCAGCGAATTTACGAGACTGATTTTAAAAAAAATCTTATAGTCGGTGAAGTCGGAGTTCGGAGATTTTCTAAGCCGGAATTAGATTCCTCGGGGTTCGAAAGATTTTCTAAACCGAGATTAGGTTCTCTTATCTTAAAAGATTTTCTAAACTGAGATTAGGTTCTCTTCTCTTAATGAAAATTGTGACACAAATTTAACCCCACCGGCTTAGCACTGCTATATATCAGAAGAGGTCAAATTAGGCCCATGCATGGATGCATGGGCGCTGGGATGATGGACGTAAGTTACAACTGGGGGTAGTCATCAACCACATCATCGATCTGCCTGTGTCTTTTGTCCTCCAACACACAGAGGACCGGAGGAACTAGAGGAAGGTTCTGCTTATCGATAGAGGTGGTGGCAACGCTTAGGATTTGGGAGCACAATTACTTAACGGTCGCAATAATTCCGTTGGGAGTGGGTGGGTATCGGGTTATCGTTAGGTACTGGCACGCAACATGCAGTGGGGATCGAATATCTTTTTCCGGGCTCCCTTCCCTATCGATCGATCTGGACTGCAGTAGTTCTGGCCTTCTGGGCATAGGGATGCAAAAGGCAGCCGGGCCGGCAACTGTGGTCAAGGGAAATGGCATCTAGCTAGCTCAGCATCTTGATTCGGGCCAGCCATACCGACTGTGTTGGACAGAGAATGCATCACACATTTCTCTCATGCAGCGAATAAGGTGTGTCACTACGTAAAAACTCAAATAGGTCGCACGGTATTTGTAACAGACTCTTGACACTTCTTACGTGAACTCCCATCTGTAACGGTTGTTGTTCGGCGCCCGTTACGCATAAACGCGGCAGACTCAACCCCGACGAGACCAACACAACGCCCGTTACCAATGAGAACTTCTGGTAACGGGCTTCTTAAACGCTCGTTACAGGTATTCTTTAACAGATGCTAAAATGTGTCCGTTACGAAAGTTAAACCAATCGGTAACAGTCCTTAAAGCCGTTACCGATCACTTTCGTATCGGAGACTTGTGTTTGTTAAGACGCGTCTCCTTTGATTACGACCCAATTGGAGACGCTTGTTTGGAGCCAATGTCTCCTTTGTTTTCTCACATCAGAGACGCGCGTTGTTATTACGTGTCTTTGTCTTTGCGTTCCGACCACTCTAGCTATCTCCGACAACTACACTCACTCTCTCTCATCTGAAGGCCACTCGCTCTCTCCCTGCCGCCGTTCGCCGCCGCCAGCTAATTAATAGCGCTACGTGTGCGCTCTCTCTCCTCAGAAAGCCGGCGCTGCAGCAGACCAGCCGACCGCGTGCGCGACGGCGAAAGGGGCCGGCGGACGTCGACCGCGGCATCCCTGCGCGCCGTACGTCGCCGTCCTCCAAAGCATCAGCTGATCCTCCTCCTCGGGCTCTGTGCCGTCCTCCGTGTTGTCGCCGTCGCCGCGACCGCGACGCCTTGTCCTTCTCCTCGAGCGCGCTCGCCTCGTAGACAGTCCTCGCCAAGATGGAAATTACCTCCTTTTATTGAACTTCGCTGTCCTAATCATGTTACTCATCGGTTTTGGTGATGAATTATTCTCATTTGATGTATGGAAATTGCAGATGGTTGCTGCTGCTCGAGCTTGGATATACAATCAGTCCCGAGATTGGGACAGTTTCTTAAGCGGGGTCAATAGTTTTCTAGATCAAGCAGAGGCAAATATGAGAAACCGTGGTGTTCAGGTAATGTTTTGCCCATGTATAGATTGTCTCAATCAGAAGAAGTTCGGACAACGAGACAATATTTTTCATCATTCGATCACACATGGTTTCACAAAAAATTACACGTGTTGGAATAAATATGGTGAGGAAGGCCTTAATAAAGTCGAAGCAGGATGCTTAAATGAAGGTGAAGCGCGACACCATGCTACCGGCCTTAATGAAGGGGCAGCGCGATGCCATGATGAAGACCTTGATGAAGGTGGAGTTTTTGAGGAAAATGAATCATTCCCACCAATTATGATGAGGCCTGAGGATATCACTGATCAAGAAGTTATGGGCTTCAATGATGGTGAGGTGTTGCAACGTGTGCACAATATTGATCAAATGTTGCGGGATGTTGAGTTTCAATGAGTGTATACAACTTCTGAATTAGCGAGGCTGAAGCAGTTTATTGAAGATTTGAAGAAACCCCTCTATTCTGGTTGTCAGAAGTACTCTCGCCTTTTTGGTGATCTAAAACTTTTACAACTTAAGACAGATCATGGTTGGAGCAACAAAAGTTTCAAACAACTATTGGATCTCCTTAAGGACATGCTACCCGAGGGAAACAAAATAGCTGAGTCTGTCTATGAGGCAAAGAAGATAATCTGTCCTCTGGGAATAGAGGTTGAAAAAAATTCATGCTTGCAAGAGCAGTTGTGTATTGTTTCGTGAAAATTATGAAGACCTCGACAAGTGCCCCAAGTGTGGGTTCGAGCGGTATAAGAGGAAAAAAGATGGTGAAGATGATAACAATGCTGATGACGAGAACGAGCCCGTGGAGATCATAGGCAAGAAGAAGAAGAAAGTTAACAAAGAGGCTCTTGTGAGGGTAGCATGATATTTTTGCATCATTCCTCGGTTGAGAAGATGGTTTGCCACACCAAAGGAGGCCCAACTCTTGCGTTGGCATAAGAAAGACCGAAAGAAGGAAGATAGCAAGCTTAAGCACCCCGCAGATGCTAAACACTGGGATAATATTGATTCTCACTTTAAGTGGTTTGCCGATGAATGCAGGAACATTCGGTTCGCTATGAGAATAGATGGCGTGAACCCATTCAGTAACCAGAGCTCAACACATAGCACCTGGCCTGTCGTACTGTCACTGTACAACCTTTCACCATAACTATGTAAGAAATGGAAATACATGATATTGTTGACTTTCCGTCAACCTAGAGCACTTGTTACACTTTGGTTTGAGCTTTGATTTGTAACTAATCTGCCACCAGGCGTACTAATGATGTAACAAGTTCACCTTTGCATGTGTCTTTTGAAGTATAATGTTTATGCAGGAAATCATGTGCTTAATAGATATATCTATATCAAGTTCGGAGGGTGTTATGCAAGAGAATCAAGGAGCTCCATTTGTGTATGAACTTACTTCCAAAGTGTTGACACCGGATTTTGGTAAATCCCATGTCATGTTGAAAAAGTAAGATTGGCAGTATCGACAAAATCGGCCGGAGAAGCTAGTAGGCGTCATGCATGGAGCAACGGGATTAACAAGATTATTCGCATGCAATATATGGAGTCATGACATGGTCTTCGTTAGCTAGCTGGTCAGATTGTTTTATTCGAAAAGGAAGGATCCCATGTCTTGTAGAGAGATTCGATTTGGACTAGAGAAGCTAGGAAGCAGCATGCATGACAAGTCCCGGTGATGCGAGAGGAGAAGATCGGCTAGCATAGTAAAATCGGCCAGCAGTGACAATCGGCCAGACAAAGAAAGCTAGGTACTTGTGGGATATCACGTTCACGTGCATGCATTTAAAGAGAAAATAAGGCTTGATCAAGATACTAAAATGAGGTCGAGATGATTAAAGAAATGTGTGGTGGCCAGACTAATTAATTAAATAGAACATGTGCATACGTGCATGTGGAGATGATCGGCTGGCTTCAATTAGCTGGTATAGAGTGCAAAGGTTGATCGGCAAGGAGGAAGAATCGGCGTGAAGCAATTGGCGAGAAGAATCGGCCAGAACCAAGAGGAATCCGGCCAGAACAGAGGAATCCCATAATTAAAATAAAGAAAGGAGTAGAAGAGAGAGGATTGCACACAAGGAAGAAAACATGCAAATATAGAAGCGGCTAGGGAGAAAGTCATTAATGATGACGTAATGATGCTTGCCGAGGGATTAAGTATATTTCCTAATCAGGATGCCTCGGCCGAGACAAATGCACGACGGAAACTTCATCAAGAATTCCAAAGAAAGAGAATTGGAGTCTGGGTATCTTAATATTTCTTTTTATTAGATAAAGTAGAGTTCTAATTTAGCTAAGAGTCTATTAGTCGTCGTGGTGCATCAGGAGTCTTTGATTAGGAAATTTAGCTCTTCCGGCTATAGGAGTCTGGTTGACCCCAAGGGTATAAATATATAACCCGAGGCTTGTAAAGGATCATCACACAATCAATACACTGGTAGAGAGTGAGGCTTTGGTTCGGGCCTTTAGTCCCGGTTCAACTTTGGAGCCGGGACTAAAGGCCTTTCGTCGACGTGGTCCGAAATGGCTGCTGTAGCCGGCCCCCCTTTAGTCCCGGCTCGAATTACCAACCGTGACAAAAGGGGGCTCCCAACGGCTCCATCCGGCAATAATTACCCCTGGTCTTTAGTCCCGGGTGGTGTTACGAGCCGAGACTAAAGGGGTAGTGTCACACCCGATTTTACAAGGAAAACCGAATGCATCTCATATGTGCGCCAGGATCAGATTACACACATACAATAGACAAAAGAGTGTAATACCATAACTGTAATCAAACGTACAGGAGTTAACTGATACAATATTCATTTATTACACTCAGACGGTGGACACGAAGGTCCGAAAGCAAACGATAACTAAACGAGCAACTTCTTCTTCATCTTCCACAGGCACATGACTGGGGGATCCGCATGCCTTAGAACTCCTCAAAGTCGCTCCAGTACTCCTCACCGTTGTTCTCATCTGAACAGCGGTAAGCAAGGGTGAGCACTCTTATGGTTGGAGCTCAGCAAGTGGGGGAAACATGCAAGGCTATCAAGGATAGGCTAAGGTTTGCAGCGGTTAGCATTTTATAAGTTGGTCAAATTTTAGTTAATAGCACCTAGTTACTAGATGTAAGTTCATACCAACCCACTTAAGCATTATAAAACATCTCATCCCAAAAAAAACCCACAAGAACCACGATTTACATCCATCTTTAAGTTTGATTATCATGTGAGGGTCCAAGCCGCTCTTGACCGTGAGCACGGCTGATCGATCAGTTTTAACTCTGCAGAGGTTGTACACTTTACCCATAGCTCGTGTTCCCCATGTTGCCCGGGTTAGCTAGACCCTTAAACACTTCCTAGGTGAGTGACTAGGGGTCCACTACGAAGCCTTTTCAAAGGAATGCAGAAAACCAACAGCCCGCGACAGTTACAGCAGCGGAGCGGACCATAACCCTCCCTAGTGGTCAGCACCTTAGCAAAGGCTGCTACCCCAAAAGAACCGGGCTATACCCCTTCAACTCCGGCCCCCTGTGCCCCTTTCAGAAAAGGGCTATCAGATAATTCCACACTCCTAATTAATTGGCTAAACCAGAGCCATTTGGACTATGGTTGTACTGTTTTCTTGGGTGGTTCTCCATGTTCCAATTAAGTTATATGATCTTGTCTTAAAACACAACCAGCATTTCATAAACATGGAAGACTGTATCATAAAACCATTATAACCAGCCCAAGTTTAGCAGCTAAGCACTCATCTACCCAAAACATTTATTTTAAACCAGGGTGTTCAAGGTAAAAGGGGTGAAACATCTAGTCATGTCCTCAAAAAGGTGATTTCCCATCAATTTAATGCATAGCAACAAATAAAGGTAAACATTATTTAATTATGCAGTTGTATAGGTTCAAGAAGAAAATGCAGAGGGGGAAAGTCCACTTGCCTTCCTCTACAAACTGAGTATCTTCTTCTTCGTAGACAGGCTCTTCTTGATCTTCTCCAACGGGGTACTCAGACGAAACAGGCACGATATCTACGCACAAGCATATACAAACAATAAATAAATAAAACAGTACACCAAACAGTTCCAAAAGCTAAAAACACGCTGTTTAAAATATTCTACTCGCTGATACGATCATTTCGGTATATAAAACACTAAAAACGGAGTTAAAACATGAAAGATATGATTAAAACAAGTTACAGGGACTTTTCTGTAAGAAAACTAGGCCTACAGGACTTATATGAAAGAAACCAGGGACTAAAAACATAATTTCATATATAAACAGAGGCGTTTATATGCAAAAAGGAGTGAAAAGGACCTCTGGTGAAGGAATCTAAAGGAATCAGGGCTAAAACATAAAAACAAGGACCTGATCGTAAGGGTTCTTGATGGTGGAAGGACCGGCATGTGAATAAAGAAAAAGACAGGGGCTCTTAAACAAAATTGCCGGCGCTGACCGTTACCCACGGGTCTGATCCACGGCAAGACTGGATCTGAGCCGTCGATCCGCGATCCAGCGGCTGTGGTGGCGGTGGACCGCGCCGTGAGCTCGGCTCACGGGTCCACGGTGGACCAAGTGTTATAAACGAAGAGGTACGCGATCTCGTGCGTCCATCTCAAAACGAACGGTCGAGGACGCACGCAAGCGCGGGGCGGCGGTGGGCGCACCGGAGACAGAGGCGGCGCGGTGGCGCACGGTGGCGCTTCGCCGGTGTGAGCCCGGGAGGGGGTTTCCGGCCATCATTTCGAGCGCGCGTGGGTGCTACACGTATCGGGGGAGCTTGCGCACGCATCTAGGGACTCAGGAGCGAGGCTCGGGCGACCGTGGCGGCTAGCACTGGAAGGGGGCGGAGCGGCCACTCCGGCGAGCCCGTGAAGGCGTTGCAGTGCACAAGAAAGAGGGAAAAGGGCGAGGCGGTTTTGCTCACCCCGCAGAGGCAACGAGAGCAGGCACACAGATGACGAGGAAGCGCTGAAGGAGGGGTTCGACGATGGCGGTGAGCTCGGGCGGCGCTCCGGCGGACAGGGGCGCAGCTCCACAAGGCGACGAGGACGGGGTCCTGGTGCAAGGGAAGTTCGATGAGCGACGGCGCAACACAAGAAAGAGAGAAGAGAGGGAGAAGGTGAACCCTTCACCGGCGACGAGCTTCTCCAGCGGCGGCGGAAAGCAGGGGCGGCGGCGCTGGGTGAGTGTGGTGCTCGGGCGCGTGGAGAAGTGTGTGCGGGGCGAAAGGGAGGAAACGAGGGAGACGCCCGGGTTTTATATGGCCAGAGAGAGGGGGAAGGGAAAGGAAAGGGCCCCGGCGGCGGTGAGGTTGCCATTGATGGCCGGCGGCCTTGCGGGAGTAAAGAGGGGAAGAAAAAGGGGGAAACGGAAAGGAAATGAAGGGAATCGTGGACGCGGGGTTTATGGCTCTTGATTGAAGCCCACGGATGGAAGAGGGAGCGGAGGAGGCGCGGGGCAAGGCGGCGGTGGACCCGGCGGTGTCCCCGGCTTGAAACAGAGGAGGGGGCGCGAGGTGGGAGAGAGAGCTGACGGGTGGGGTCGGCGCGTCAGCGGCACAAAGAAAAAGAGAAAAGGAGGCGGGGAGGTGGGCTGCTGCGGGAGGGGGATGCTGGGCCGGTGGGCCGGCCGGGCTGAAAGGGAGGGAGGTGAGGTCTTTTCTTTTTTTTTCTTTTTTCTTTTTAAATCCTTTTTCAAATTCAAACTTTTTTTCAAACTGTTTTCAAACTCTCTCAAAAACATTTAAAACTTTTTAAAACTTCAAACCTTCACACAAAACACTATGCAACCAAAATATGATGCACAAGCACTTGTTGTTTCTAAATTAATTAAATTAAATTAAATTACTTTAGAGCACAATTTAATTAGCAAATTAATTAAATCCTTAAGACTATAACAACATGTTGCTTAAGTGAATTTTAGTGATGGAATTTTAGGGTGTCACAAATCCTACCCCCTTAAAGAGAATCTCGTCCCGAGATTCAGAAGATTTAGAGAACAGCTGAGGAAAATCCTCCTTGAGTTCATCCTCTCTTTCCCAGGGTGCCTCTTCCTCTGTATGATGACTCCACTGTACCTTACACATCCTGATGACATTGCTCCTAGTAACCCTTTCCGAGGTATCCAAGATCTTGATAGGATATTCCTTGTAAGTCAAATCTTTTCCCATCTCTATGTCTTCCAGCAGTACTGGTTCTATTCTGACCTCACTCGTACATTTCTTTAACTGTGATACATGAAACACATCATGTACACCTGACAACTGTGCTGGCAACTCCAACTGGTAGGCTACTTCTCCTCTTCTCTCCACGATCTTGAAAGGACCTATGAACCGAGGTGACAACTTCCCTCTGACATTGAACCTTCGCAGACCACGGATAGGTGACACTCTGAGCTATGCATAGTCACCTACTTCCAAAACCACTTCTCTTCTTCGAGGATCAGCATAACTCTTCTGGCGTGACTGTGCAGCTTTGAGATTCTCCCTAATGATCTCAACCTGCCTTTCTGCTTCCCTTATGCTGTCCGGTCCAAAGGGCTGACTCTCTCCAGTCTGGTTCCAAAACAAGGGTGTTCTGCACTTTCTTCCATACAAAGCTTCAAATGGTGCCATCTTAATGCTGGACTGATAGCTGTTGTTATAAGCAAATTCTGCATAAGGCAAACTCTTATCCCAGCTACCACTATTCTTCAATGCACAAGCTCTCAGCATGTCCTCAAGAATCTGATTTGTTCTTTCTGTCTGTCCATCTGTCTGAGGATGGTACGCTGAACTGAAATTTAGCTTTGTATCCATTGATTCATGTAACTTCTGCCAAAATCGTGAAGTGAACTGAGTGCCCCGATCTGACACTATCTTCTTCGGTACTCCATGTAAACACACTATCCTTGAATTATATAACTCTGCCAACTTGACTCCTGTATAAGTCGTCTTTACTGGAATAAAGTGTGCTACCTTGGTTAATCTATCCACAATAACCCATATAGAATCATACCCATGACGAGTACGAGGTAGTCCCACTATGAAGTCCATGCCAATCTCTTCCCACTTCCATTCAAGTATCTTTAAAGGTTGAAGCAATCCTGCTGGTCTTTGATACTCAGCTTTCACTCTTTGACATGTGTCACACAAAGCTACATGAGCTGCTACATCCTTTTTCATCCCATACCACCAATATCTTTGTTTTAAATCTTGATACATCTTGGTACTTCCGGGATGAATAGAGTAAGCTGAATCGTGTGCTTCCTTCAATATAGTTTCTCGCAGCTCTTTAATCTCAGGTACACAGATTCTGTTCTTGAACCACACAGTTCCTTGTTCATCTTCCCTGAACTCTGGAACTTTACCCATCTTTATCAATTTCTTATACTCCGCAATCTTCTCATCAGTCAATTACCCTTTTCTAATATCCTGCTCAAGGGTCGACTCAATTTCTAGTGTCAAAGTTTCATTCTGAGCAACTATTCCCAAGTTAAGCTGTGCCATTTCCCAACATAACTCCTGAGGTAACAAGTGACCTATCAGCATGTTGGCCTGACTCTTCCGACTCAAAGCGTCTGCTACCACATTTGCTTTACCAGGGTGATACTGAATATCCAGATCATAATCCTTGATTAATTCCAACCATCTTCGTTGCCTTAGATTCAGATCCTTCTGTGTAAAGATGTACTTCAGACTCTTATGATCGGTGAAAATCTGACACTTATTCTCAATCATATAATGCCTCCAGATTTTCAGAGCATGTACAACTGCTGCTAACTCAAGATCATGTGTAGGATAGTTCTGCTCATGTTTCCTTAACTGCCTTGAAGCATATGCTACTACCTTTCCTTCCTGCATCAACACACAACCCAATCCCTGCCGAGAAGCATCACAATACACATCAAACCCTTTGTGAATATCTGGCATTATCAACACAGGAGCTGTAGTCAATCTTTTCTTTAATTCCTCAAAACTAGCTTGACACTTTTCATCCCACTTAAACTCCTTACCCTTCTCAAGTAGAGTTGTAAGGGGTTTCACAATCTTCGAGAATCCCTCGATGAATCTACGATAATATCCTGCAAGTCCAAGGAAACTTCTGATCTCCGGTACATTCTTAGGCGGACTCCAGTTCAACACATCCCGAACCTTGCTTGGATCCACTGCAATTCCTCCATCAGTGATAATGTGTCCGAGAAAGGAGACCTCCTTCAACCAGAAATCACACTTGCTGAACTTGGCATACAGCTGATGTTCACGGAGCTTCTGCAACACAAGCCTCAAGTGTTCTTCATGTTCTTCCTCACTCCGAGAGAACACCAGAATATCATCAATGAATACCACAACAAACTTATCAAGATACTCCATGAACACTTTGTTCATCAAATACATGAAGTATGCTGGAGCGTTGCCTGTGAAGGCGTTGCCGTACACAAGAAAGAGGGAAAAGGGCGAGGCGGTTTTGCTCACCACGCAGAGGCAACGAGAGCAGGCACACAGATGACGAGGAAGCGCTGAAGGAGGGGTTCGACGACGGCGGTGAGCTCGGGCGGCACTCCGGCGGACAGGGGCGCAGCTCCACAAGGCAACGAGGACGGGGTCCTGGTGCAAGGGAAGTTCGATGAGCGACGGCGCAACACAAGAAAGAGAGAAGAGAGGGAGAAGGTGAACCCTTCACCGGCGACGAGCTTCTCCAGCGGCGGCGGAAAGCAGGGGCGGCGGCGCTGGGTGAGTGTGGTGCTCGGGCGCGTGGAGAAGTGTGTGCGGGGCGAAAGGGAGGAAACGAGGGAGACGCCCGGGTTTTATATGGCCAGAGAGAGGGGGAAGGGAAAGGAAAGGGCCCCGGCGACTGTGAGGTTGCCATTGATGGCCGGCGGCCTTGCGGGAGTAAAGAGGGGAAGAAAAAGGGGGAAACGGAAAGGAAATGAAGGGAATCATGGACGCGGGGTTTATGGCTCTTGATTGAAGCCCACGGATGGAAGAGGGAGCGGAGGAGGCGCGGGGCAAGGCGGCGGTGGACCCGGTGGTGTCCCCGGCTTGAAACAGAGGAGGGGGCGCGAGGTGGGAGAGAGAGCTGACTGGTGGGGTCGGCGCGTCAGCGGCACAAAGAAAAAGAGAAAAGGAGGCGGGGAGGTGGGCTGCTGCGGGAGGGGGATGCTGGGCCGGTGGGCCGGCCGGGCTGAAAGGGAGGGAGGTGAGGTCTTTTCTTTTTTTTTCTTTTTTCTTTTTAAATCCTTTTTCAAATTCAAACTTTTTTTCAAACTGTTTTCAAACTCTCTCAAAAACATTTAAAACTTTTTAAAACTTCAAACCTTCACACAAAACACTATGCAACCAAAATATGATGCACAAGCACTTGTTGTTTCTAAATTAATTAAATTAAATTACTTTAGAGCACAATTTAATTAGCAAATTAATTAAATCCTTAAGACTATAACAACATGTTGCTTAAGTGAATTTTAGTGATAGAATTTTAGGGTGTCACAGGTAGTCTCGGCTCGTAACACCAGCCGAGACTAATGGCCAGCATCCATATAAGCACCGTACCTCCTTCTTCCTCCTGCCACCCGAGCCATTCACCATACCAGTCACCCGCGAGCTCAAGCTCCTCCCCTCCATGGCGACTCAAGCCTAGGGTGGTGCTACAATTTTTTTCTTCATTAGTTTGTGAAGATTTCTCTCCTCCAAAGTGTTGTCAAGGTTGGAATCTTCATCCTCCCTTCATTTGTTGTGATTAAATTTTGTTTTATGGTTTAGAGATGGAGAAAATAGAAATGTTAATTTGTAGCTTGGTAGGAGGAGCTTAAATTAATTAGAGAGATGAGATTTTGTATATACACGTGAAAATGTAGTTAGGATGGTACTTGCATTGTTCCTTCTTTCATTAAATTTGTATTAATAAGCATTCTCTTATTTTCTTATTTTTCATAATATTGAATTTTTCTTGTACATATATATAGTTTATAAAATATATGCTCATAAAGGAAGACATACAGAAAATGTACTAGGTATTTCCATTCTTTCATCGTTTAGAAATGATTTTATTCTAGGTAGCTATTGGAGGAAATAGAAGATTAAATTCTTTTGTTAAGTATGCTTTTTATTTTCATATAGAATAAATGTAAGCATTCTCTTATTTTCTTGTTTTTCATAAATTTGAATTTTACTTGTACATATAGTTTATAAAATATACGCTCATAAAGAAAATAATAGACATGCAGAAAATGTACTAGGTGTGTATTTCCATTCTTTCATTGTTTAGAAATACTTTTATTTATAGGTAGCTATAGGAGGAAATAGAAGATTAAATTCTTTTACTAAGTATTTTTTATTTTTATATACAATAAATGTAAGCATTTTCTTTTTTTTCTTTTTTTGATACACAGCCCCACGTCCTAATTAGGTACAGTCGAACATCATGGGCTACGTGGGGACTGCCTGCAGCTCCGTGATGTTGGACTGTATCCAGATAGGAGGTGTGGCATGTGTAGTACTGTAAGTGGGAGAGCCAGATGTATATGACGGTGAGGTGAGACTGTTGTAGTTCCCGGAGCATCTGGGTCTTCTGAGTCGCTGGTTCGTAAAGGTTATGTACAGTAATAATAGTGTTGAATTCTATCCCCTTCTGTTTTTCTATTTATGCATATATTGAATCCAATCTATATATGCAAACTAATCCTATTTATTGTGAATAATGTGTGTTATTTTGATTTGGATATAGTTTGAGCTAACAATGTCGTCGTCAAGTGGTGTTGGTAATGGCGCCTGTGGCCGTGGCATAGTCCATCGCCGTGACGGGCGTGGTGGCCGTGGCATTGGCCGTGGAGGTCTTGGTGGCCGTGGAGGTGTTTTGGAGGACCCGTTGCTTCTACGTCCAGGATTGCACTTTCACCGCGAGATTACCTTGCAAATGGGTGATCCGGGACGTGTAGCTAACGTGGTAATATAAGAATTGAAATTAATTTGCTTTACATAGAACTTTTTTTATTTCACATGGAAAATATGTAATTTTAGTTACATATATAATTATTGTAGGTTATCAACAATATCAGATGGCTCAGAGACATTATCGGGGATATGAATGGTACTCCTCCTATAGTGCAAACTGAGCACGTTGATGAGCTCATGACAAGAGTGTATATATCTTTCACCGTACCTGCTCGATATGTAGACTACGGCCAGTTGCCAGTAGGCACGCCACACCCGATGGTTACCATTGCAACAGTTGGCTCAACATCACCTATTCGGTTAACTCGAGAGAGGACTGCCGTGGAGAATTGTCTACAACAGCTCCAGAATAATGTTGGGTGCTTCGTGCCGGACCTTTCCTATTTTAAATTAAGGCAACTCGAGGCGGGTGAAGGTAATGTGGTTGAGACTACAGAGAGGCTTTGCAGGACTCATCGAGTTGTGGTATAATATACATATATATATATATAAGAATTTTTATTCATTCTTAGTTAATTTGTTTCTATTACATATATATTTTGAACTTTCATAAGGTTATTATATCTTATCATCATCTGATTGTGTGCAGGATCGCTCTGATTCTACCTATGCTTCAATTAGCTTCCGTGCGATTCTTAATCAAGTCGTGGAAAGAGTTGGGGTGGATTACTATGGTGGGGAGCCGTTTTCACCAACAATTGGAAGAGTCAAGCAATTCTAACTTTCTACAAGCCAGCAGAACCCGAGGCTCCATTGTTTGATGTCTGCAGTGCTGTTTGTGACACTCCTCCGGAAGCAGAGGAGAGTGCACTAGTACGCGCTCTAGCTTATTTTGAGGGAGTTCTAGGCTGGAAGATTGCAGACATTAATCATATTCCATATCTACAAGCGCGTGCTGCTCAGTAACATTATGCATGCATGGATAAGGCTTTGTACCGTACCCTATTATATGAATTTGTATTAATTAGCTAGCTATGTGAACCTTTATGAACTTATTATTAATTATTATTAATTAGATACTTTATTATGAATTCATGTATTGTCTTCAACATGTTTAGTAAGGGATAGTGTTTTTGGTGACACCTCCAGTACCATGCATTCAGACATATATTGCACTACCTCCAGTACCGATAGGAGCAAGCTGCCCAAACATAGTGTTTTCGGTGACACCTCTCAGGAGGTCAGCTCCAGCATATATATACTAGCTCTTAGACACCTTTTCCAGAGAGTGAGAGAGAGAATGTCGACATCTTGCTTGAACAGCTTGCTCCGTCGGTACTGGAGGTTACGTGCGCTATATATGTGTATACGTAAGTCATTGTAAAAAATTCGGTAAATGTAAAATTGATAATTAGTTATATGGATTATTATATCAAAAAGTAAACAAAGACAAAGATGAGAAGAAGGGTGAGTTTGATGATATATATTCCGTTATGAGCTGGATGATGAGAACTGGAGGCCTACCTACATTCTTCCTGAGCATGTTGATCATTCGAAGACAATACACAAATTCATAAATGTGTTTGAAGCAGAGCTTCAAAAGCTAGAAGCTGACCAGCTTCAGCTTGGGACTTGCTCCGTCGGTACTGGAGGTTACATGCGCTATATATGTGTATACGTAAGTCATTGTAAAAATTTCCGTAAATGTAAAATTCATAAATGTGTTTGAAGCAGAGATTTTTCTGAGTTGGTTTACTAATATTTTCAATTTAATTTATTTTCCCCTTCAAATTGTAAACGAAAATTAGTAATAATTGTTTCAACTCTTAAAATAATATGTGCATAGAAAAGTAGGTATTTTTTGGTGTTAACTTAATATAATTTTGCATGGCACAAATATTTTAACTAATGATTTTTTAAATGTTCAAAGCAAAAAGGAATGAGATAAATGAGGAAGGAAAAGAGAAATGTTAACTTCCCGCGCAAAATTACCCTTTAGTCCCGAGTGGTGTTACCACCCGAGACAAAAGGACCCCCTTTTGTCTCGGGTGGTAACACCACCCGGGACTAAAAGGCGAAAATTTGCTTTTAGGGGGCTCCCGCGTGAAATACCCCTTTTGTCATGGGTCGTGAGACCACCTGTGACAAACGGGGGGCCTTTAGTCTCAGGTGATAACACCACCCGGGACTAAAAGGCCTTTAGTCACGGTTGGGAATACGACCCGTGACAAAAGGTGGGGGGTTCTATATAAGTCCCGTCACCTTCCAGATCGGCACTTAGCCGTTTTTCCTCCAAATCGCTGCCTCGTCTCTCTTCCTCTCCGTCGTAGCCGTTGCCTCTCCTCGCCGCGCCCGTCCCCGACGTGCCCCTCCCCGACGAGAGGCCCGTCTCCGACGCGCCGCCCCTCCCCGACACGCGCGCATCGCCGTCTCCCACCGCCGGCCAGCTCGGCCGCGGCGACGTCCGCCCCTCACCGCGCACGGTACGACCCCGACGCGCCGCCCCTCTCAGACGCGCCGCTCCTCCCCGACGCGCCGCTCCTCCCCGACGCGCATCTCCTCCCCGACTCGCCGCCCTCTCCCTGCCGCGGCGTCGGCGCCAGCCCCCGCCGGTCCCTCTTCCACGCGCGTCGTCGCCCCTCGATCCGGATCCAGGACCGTACCAGCCGGCCAGCCCGACCGGTATGCCGCGCCGCCGCTGCTTGCTGGCCCCCCTGTGCGGCCGCCGGTCGACGTGCGTGTGCCCCGATGGCCGGCCGGGCCGCGCACTGGGGTTTTGCCTTGTTGACGCCAGCCCGTGAAATACTTGCGTCAGCAAGCATTTTTAATTAAATTTATTTAATTTAGTTTATCAATTGATATATATGTAGTTATAAAAAATTCATAGATATGCATGAAAGTTTATAAATTTATGGGAATGGAAAGAAAATTTAATTAGAAAAAAATTGTAATGCTTTGTATATTTTTGTGTGTATATACAGTCATACATATAAATTTATTAGCACCAACGACTATGGAGTTCTTAATTGTTTTCTAATATACAATTTCATAGTTTGATAGTTCTGAAGTCGACGACTGCCGCGTCGTCTCGAATAAGTGACTTCCCGTCACCTCTGTCATTCTCCCACACGGCACCGTGACCAACAAGCATCGTTCGTCCACAAGTTAGTAGAAATATTTCGACTTTGTTTATTCAAGAAAATTTGTAGTAAATACTTATTTATTCTAGAAAGTTTTAGAAATTGTTGATTATTCCAGAAATTCATAGAAAACACTTGTTGCTTATTCTAGAAATTCAAAGAAAATTCTTGTTCAATAAAGAAATTCTGAGTAAATTCTTGTTTATTCTAGAAAGTTTTAGAAATTGTTGATTATTCCAGAAATTTATAGGAAAAACTTGTTTCTTATTCTTGAAATTCAAAGAAAATTCTTGTTCAATAAAGAAATTCTTAGTAAATTCTTGTTTATTCTAGAAAGTTTTAGAAATTGTTGATTATTCCAGAAATTCATAGAAAAAATTTGTTGCTTATTCTAGAAATTCAAAGAAAATTTTTGCTCAATAAAGAAATTCTGAGTAAATTCTTGTTTATTCTAGAAAATTTTAGAAATTGTTGATTATTCCAGAAATTCATAGAAAAAACTTGTTGCTTATTCTAGAAATCCAAAGAAAATTCTTGTTCAATAAAGAAATTCTGAGTAAATTCTTGTTTATTCTAGAAAGTTTTAGAAATTGTTGATTATTCCAGAAATTCATAGGAAAAACTTGTTGCTTATTCTAGAAATTCAAAAAAAATTCTTGTTCAATAAAGAAATTCTTAGTAAATTCTTGTTTATTCTAGAAAGTTTTAGAAATTGTTGATTATTCCAGAAATTCATAGAAAAAACTTGTTGCTTATTCTAGAAATTCAAAAAAAATTCTTGTTCAATAAAGAAATTCTGAGTAAATTCTTGTTTATTCTAGAAAGTTTTAGAAATTGTTGATTATTCCAGAAATTCATAGAAAAAACTTGTTGCTTATTCTAGAAATTCAAAGAAAATTCTTGTTCAAAAAAAAATTCTGAGTAAATTCTTGTTTATTCTAGAAAGTTTTAGAAATTGTTGATTATTCCAGAAATTCATAGGAAAAACTTGTTGCTTATTCTAAAAATTCATAGAAAATTCTTGTTCAATAAAGAAATTCTTAGTAAATTCTTGTTTATTCTAGAAAGTTTTAGAAATTGTTGATTATTCCAGAAAATCAACATAAAAAAACTTGTTGCTTATTCTAGAAATTCAAAGAAAATTCTTGTTCAATAAAGAAATTCTTAGTAAATTCTTGTTTATTCTAGAAAGTTTTAGAAATTGTTGAAAATTACATAAATTCATAGAAAACACTTGTTGCTTATTCCAGAAATTCATAGAAAAAACTTGTTGCTTATTCTAGAAATTCAAAGAAAATTCTTGTTTATTCAACAAATTCTTAGAAAATTCTTGTTTATTCTAGAAATTCATAGAAAATTCTTGTTTATTCCAGATGGATGACAACCATGACAACTTTATGGCCGACATTATTGCTAGTGGTACAAATACGATTGCAACCTTCACCGACGAGGAGTGTAGTCAGGCGGACATGTACTTGAACATACCTCTGAATGAGGAGCATGCCGCCCCTGTCGAGGACACAACAGCAAATATTGAGGACAATACTGGAAACAATGAGGAAAGTCTTGTGAATAATGAAAGTATTGAATCTTCCCACGAGGTATATATATATATCTCATGCATTAACTTCAGAGTTCTTATTTCTCTAACCTCAATTCTTAGGTACTAATTAATTAAATAATGAATCTGCAACTTGTAGGCTTCAGGCTCCACATCAAAAAAGACAAAGAGAGGGCGTACACAAGTACTCACTGGCCATGTCATGTATCATATCACAGAAGTATCAGATGCTGGCCAACCATCTGCTCCAAAAAAAAAATCAAGGACACGTATGTGTCACAGTGCGGGGTCATTGTAAGGGACAACGTGCCCATCAGCTACAGAGAATGGAAGGGAAAAGCAGATAATCCACACGTGGTTCCAGACTCAGTGAAAAATTTGTTGTGGGATGAAATCCTAAAACACTTCAAACTTCCTGAAGGCGTTGAACCAAACAATGTGAACCATTGGACTCTCACGAGGATGGAAACACAATTTTAGAAGTTCAAGCAGCAACTGGATAAAGATTATATCAAGAAGAATCGAACTCCAAATTGGATTGAATATCCTAAGTTAAAAAAACACTGGACGTCCTTTGTGGAAGACAAGAAAAGTGAAGATTTTGCCAAGGCGAGTGCACGAGGGAAGAAAAGTCGTGGTAAGAAGGAGCACGACCATCATCTTGGTCGAGGTGGTTACGCATTTGCAGTTCCCAAGTGGCGGAAGATGGAAGAAGACCTTCTCGCACAAGGTACCGTACCAGCGGTCTATGATTGGCCTGAGCGAGTGAAAAATTGGTATTATGCTCATGGAGGCACAATTAACTCCGAAGATGGTACCCTTGATTACCCACCCTCGTTACGAGAGGCTGCACTTGAAATATTGAAATCAATTGAAGATGTCAGAGCGGGCAGAGTGAATGTTGACAGAGAGATGGATGAGCTCACTATGGCGCTCAAGAATCCAGAACACCCAGAACGTTGCAGGGGCTACAGGGTGGTACCATGGAAATTTGCCTTTAGGGGAGATATTGCCACCTATCGAAGCCGCAGAAGAAGAAGAGAGCGCGAAGAGGAGGAACGGCGGCAAGAGATAGAGAAAAGACTTAAAGAACACAAAGAAAAGGTGACAGCAGATATTGAACGGCGAGTGGCCGCCGCATTAAATGAGATGGCCCCATCTGGAGGACTGCCTCTAGTACAAGTTCCTTCTGCTCACAAAAGCAGTTGTGCTTTCGCAGCGGTTCCCGAAGAGCAAAGGGCAATAGAAGGAGTTCAAGTGGATAGCCAACAGTACCCTGTGGATGACATCTGTCGGCGCACCACATGTGAGCTTCACAAGCCATTCGGCAACATCAAAATGAAGGTATGTATAATTCATGCTTTTATTAGCTCAATAATTGATGCATATATATTTTTGAATTTTGTGGACAGGCATTCACAATGACGGTATAATTCATGCTAATAATAACTAATTAATTATTATTTCTCATGTGGCGGACGGAAGTGCTTTTGCGCAGTTTTCTGGACAGACGAGCCACGGCATGCCGATTCCACCTGGCTACACCTCTGTTAGCGTAGAGAAGATCTGTCAACCTGATTTTGAGGAGCTAGAGCTAGAGATCCCAGGAGGTGATGGGGAAAAGACACTTAAGGGTGCGCTACACGGTATCATATTATGGCCAAAACGTTACATCGTCATAATCCCCGAGAATGATGGATCTCCGAGAGACCCCCTGGAGCCTCCACAATCGTCTCCGGGGCCGTCATCGTCACTACCTGCTCGCGAGCCTCTACAATCGTCTCCGGGGCTGTCATTGTCACTACCTGCTCACGAGCCTCTACAATCGTCTCCGGGGCCGTCATCGTCACTACCTGCTCGCTCACCTTCTCCGCAAGAACCATACGACAATTCGGGAGAAGCGAGCTCCAGCGATCACGATGATGACATCCCTCCCAATTCACCTCAGCAACCATCGGCCGCAGAGCCACATAGGTCTCGAGCGCAATCTTTCAAGTCGGTGCAACCACCAAAGAAAAAACGAAAACGACCAGCAAAGAAAAAGCCCGAGCCAAGGAAGCTAGCATGGGAAATGACAGATGAAGAAACAAAAGCGATTGTAGCTAAAGAAGTCACAGACTACTTTGCAAAAGTGAGAGAAAAAAATAAATAGGAAGAGCTGGAGGCCAAAAAAATGAAGGTCGTAAGGAGAGACTCAAGGCTTTCATAGACGAGAAGGAAGCAATAAGGAGAAGGAAACCGCCGTTGAAAACGGACTATGAGCGTTCGGTGGACAAGTCTTATGCTAAGAAGAGACAACGAGGGTCGCCGAATAGTTACATCGAGCAAATACCTGCGTTGACGTTGGGGACCGCCACAAACAAGAACAAGGAGCAAATAGATGCATCCACGACTGATCGGACTAACTTGTTTGCGGGCCTTAGTGCAGAAGCACAAAAAGTAATTGACAACATGTCTGCAGATGAACTGGCTCAGGTCATTTACTTTTATGAACAAACAAAGATGCCTATTGGTGGTATTCTCGGCCTTGAAGACCTACCAGCGGATAATAATTTCGTACCTAGATGGCGCTTTGAGCTAGGACAACCTCTAGTAAAGCCAGAATTGGTCAACAAGCTCCCAACTAAGATGCACAGATTTCATGACTGGTACTTGAAGAAGTCAGCTGAGGGCCTGGAGATGTTTGGTATGCTCGTGAGACCTGGAGATTTTACCCTTCAAAACGAGAAGGTGGTCTGGCTCTGATTCATTGATATCTATGAAATTTACCATCTGGACGCCATGAATACCGATCTTATGATGGCCTGGTGTCTGTAAGTGACATATTTTCATATGTTTATTAATAAATTTATTACATTTGTCGATCTACTAATTAACATTTGGCTTTCTTCTTGTGTAGCCTGCAACTTACTGAGATGCGAAGGAAGGGTTATTCAAGAATTGCTTTCATGGACCCATCTAAAGTTAACGAGGATGAGATCCGGAACCAACAAAAAACAACAATCGAGACCATTTATAGGCACTTAGATGAGTTTCATTACAAGAACCTTATACTACTGCCTTACAACTTCAGGTAAGTACGATTGTCATCTAATTATCCTTGTTAATTCTATTTAATCAATTCTAATCTCCATGAGCATACATACAGATTCCACTGGATTCTACTCATAATCACTATCGACAATAGCAACATCAATGTGTATGATTCATTGAGAAAAGATCCCTCAGAATACCAAGACCTTCAAGATGTATTTCACGAGTAATAATTCTATCTATGACATTTTTAATGCAATATATATATTTAGCTTTTATACTAACATATTGTATCTTTTATTATTTTGTCTTAGAGCTTGGACCGTGTTCATTGCAAATCACCGAGGAACATTTCGAGAAAAAATTAGATGGGTGTATGATTTTCCGGTACGTATACAAATAACAACTTCAGATTGGGAATATTTAAAATGTATAACACTAGAATTTCATAATCTGTTCTCCTCTCCACTTTAGTGTTTGAAACAAGGACAAGGAAATAATTTATGCGGGTACTACGTCTGTGAGCACATACACCATTACAGTGGCAACGCGGATAATGATAGTGTAAGTAAAATAAACCTATTAATAATACATCATTTTTATCCTTTTTTATACATTTAATTGCTTGGTGTATTATATCAACCTATTTGCAAATTACAGAGGATTATAAAAAGGGACACACTCATTGAGAAGGATCGTCTCTTGGCAATTCAAGAAGCTCTCATGGGATTCCTCATGGACGAGGTGGTTAATCCACAAGGAAAACATTATTATGACAGCCATCCAATTGACCGACTCACCTCCGAGGAAAGCTAATTGAGACTAGAAATTTGAACTGAATGATATTTTGATGTATATGTACTATATGGGGTTTTGATGTATATATACTAGTTTAAGAAAATACTATTTATTTTCATGTGTATAAATTATTATGTGTATATACATTTATAAGTTTATATATGTAGATATATAGGGTTTAATTTATATATATGTCTAATCTAAATGCGTATATGATATATATAGACAGGTATACATATATACAAGTGCAAATACGTATACGTACATATACGGGTTAGACAACAATTACAATATACGGTCAAATCGAAAATAGCAAAAAAAAAGAGACGAGACCCTTTAGTCACGGTTGGTATTACCAACCGAGACTAAAGGGGGTGGGCGCAGGCGTGCCCCCCTTTAGTCTCGGTTCGTATTACGAACCGGGACTAAAGGACCCCTTTAGTCCAGGTTGGTTCACCCGGGACTAAAGGGGGGTCTTTTGTCTCTCATCATTAGTCCCGGTTGGACTTGAGAGACCTATACCCCTTACCAACCGGGACTAAAGCCCCTCTCCCTACCAGTGATATACAAACTCTATTTTTCAAGTACCTTTACCTTTCAAGTCGGCGACTTCGCCAAAAAATTTTCTTCTTCTTATTTTCTTGTTTCTTCAACGTCGTCCTTCGAGTTCGTCGAGCTGCATCGACTGACCTCCGACAAATTTGTAAGTACCGTTTTACCGAGTAAATTCTAGGCTTTAACCTCTGGGCGCATCGCTGTGGTTTCATCTAGATTTATTCACAATTTATCGATATCAGCTAGATTAGCAAGTTTTATCTTAATTCTTGTTGTTTTAGCTTTTATCACCAATTATCCAGCTTGAGATTGCATCATGTTGGCTTTTACTATTTTATTATATTTTAATCATCATACATAGCCGATTAGATCTATTTCAGGTGTTGCCTACATAGCTTTGTTTAAGTTGCCTCCGGTAGCTTACACAATACCTACATTGTCATATTGGCCGATCTGGCCGATTTGTTTCCTGTATTGGCTGCCTAGCTGTTACGATTTTATCAGAAGACACATCGGCTCTCTAGATGATTAACCCGCTATTTAATTGTCTGCTCTCTTTCCGTGCCGATCAACAGGTCAGGTCGCCTGGCACACCTTGTTACATCCCAGGATCCGTTACGTGTTGTCGTGAAGGACTTTATTCTGTTTTTTTTGCGTCAACACAAAGGTGGCAAGGACCAAGGTGCAATGATGAAATATTCCCGAGGATCAAGACGAAAGACCGGAAGTTCAAGTGACAAGATCCCTTATCTTGATTGCGGGGATAATGATGTCTAAAGTCCGCATGCGAAAGAGAAAAAAGTCAAAATGTCGAGAAAAGTCGATCGGGAGAGAATTGGATACAAAGCACTCAAGAGAGATATTCGCACAGCCCGGAACAACATGATCTTTCGATGCAGATTCAGAGACTTAAACGACCTCTAATGGCCAAACATTGAATACCAAAGTTGTAGGCCTTGTTGAGAGATTCGATTTGAACATATGGAATGTCCAATTCGGATCAGGGAGCTAGGAGATATGGCCCCCTAAATACGAAAAAAAATTCGGTGCGGCCCTCCCGCACAGGGCTCTCCGTGCTGACCCCCTCGCGGCATCCTGCGGTTGGCTGGAGCGTCGGACCCGCGTGTCCCCCTCGTGGCTCCCCCACGCACAACGCGAGACGCCAGTTCGACAGCGCCGCTCAGCTCGTCAGTCATCGTGACCCAATCGGCTCGCTTCCTGTCCGTATTAAGTCTCACGCCCAGTGCTCTAATCAATTTTTGGAGCTTGATTAAAATTATTTAACTCCAACATCTAACTCAACAAATGATAGTACATGTTAACCAATGTTCATAGATCCCATTTTACTACTGTGGAGCCAAAGTTTATATGCAAAGTTGCGCAGAAATAATTTTCGAAAACAGCTATATGATGTTATTTCAGACTTCACAGTTTCTCTGAATTTTTAGATTGTGAATAGTAACCTCTAGTCATCAACTTGGAAGATTTAATTGAGGTGCTTAGGGACTGAGTTTAACTTCCAAAGCACTCCCACTAAGTTCTGAATGCTCAAAACCCGCATCCCATATTTTGCACAATTTTTTCCGAATTTGAAACTTTAAATGTTGACTTTGGTCAAAATTTACCCAAATTTGACCTTTACTCATTATGACCATTATAGCATCACATACATGACATAAATGACAAATATCATAAATTAAAGTTGAAAAAATGAATATCCAAAATGTTTGCTCTTATGACAACAAAATAAATTCATGTTTACAAAACAATATGGTTCATTTCATGAGAACATGTCTACATAGATTCATCAAAATGTAACTTCCTAACAACAGCTTGCATTGTAGCATCTTGATCAACTCCCATTAAGAGACTTGTGTACCCTCCTAGTATGTATGGAGGAGCCATTGCAGAAGGATTGGCAAATATATTGAACTGGGACATTGTGACATTAGTATATCCACCTTGGACGAAAGGAGCATTCATGGTTGAAGATGCCCCAACATTACAATCTTGTGTAAATGATAAGAAAGTGTTCATAAATCATGCGTGTAATGGAATAAATTTTGAAAATAGGTATTGTCTTACAATTATTTGGTTTGTCTCAGCACGTTCGTCTCTTGCTTCAATATCACCATGTTACAGATCGTCACCTACAATGCAAAATATATGATAAACAAATATTTAAAATAAATTTTACACTAAAACAAAAGGCATTGAACCGGTGGATACCTTTATTCTCGGTACCCTTCTTCTTCTTCTTCTTCTTCTTCTTCTTCTTCTTCTTCTTCTTCTTCTTCTTCTTCTCAAGAACATTTTTAAAACGTGTCTTCTTTGGACCTTTTATGGCTGGAGGGATTCTAAATGATATTACACCATTTAGTGGATCTCGGACACATTCATTTGGAGTAGGGGAAATCTCATTAGATTTTTCATGCATCTCACTTAGATAAGTATCCGCTTCCAAGTTCAAGTCATGCATGGCTTTCTGGATTTTATCAAGTAGTTCTTTTGATGACGAACACTTCAATGCAAGAGATGTGGCATGTCGAGATACAAGTGTTGCATGTGCATTCAAATCTCCCTCCTCTGATCCTTGTTTTGTTTCAATATAAAATCTACTTTTAGCATATTTTGTCCATCTAGACAGTATATATATATTGTGATGGCAAATTATATACTCCATTCATATTGTAGACTCTAAGAGCATTGCATAATAAACCTGAAACATATAGTTCCCAATTTAATCAAACAATATTTCAAGATACAAAATGCAATTTAAATAGTTTGAAATATAATACTTAACATACCTATGTATTTAAACATCCGGCAAGAACATGTAATAGTTGAATCTTCAGTGTTCAATACCACTATTGCTCCACGTTCAGATTGCATATACCTAACAAAGAATGTCAAGTTTGTCCCATTGGCTTCCGACAAGTCACAAGTCAATGTAAAATGTTTTTTAAACTCTTCCTCAAACTCTGAATACATTCTCCTTGTATATGTTTCAGATGCAGTTTTCAACATTAGCATATTTCAAATGTAGCAAACTGGGTTTTTTCGACGTGACTCAAAATCAGCATCCTTCTCATTTGACCTTAGATCACCTACAACATTTTCACATTCTACAAGGAGTTCTGTGAGACCGAGTTTCCTACAAAATCTTTTCTTGAAGACATTGTTCATACCTTCACTCCTCTGGGTCGAGTGCATGTCTGCTGTAAATGAGTCACGATGTACCGCAGCCCACTTTGCCCTCAAACCATATAGGTTTGACATCCATGAGTTATTCTTAAGGTTGTATTTAGCCAACAATTCATCTCATTTCTCTGTGAAGTAAATCTCTGCTCTGTCTTCATAGATACAACTTTTGAAATCTACCCAAAACTTATTACCTGACTTGTCCTTTGCCTCGTCCTCTGCTGCTTTAATTATAGGACCAAGATGTTTGACAGCATTTTGGCCAATATGCCACAAACATAGGTGGTGGGCTGTGTTTGGGAATACATGTGCAATTGCTACTGCCATTGCCGCGTCTTGATCTGTGAAAATTGCGCTTGGGTGCTTTCCGGGCATTACTTTAAGAAAGGACTCAAATAGCCAAACAAATGATGGAATAGTCTCATTAAACGTAAGTGCACACCCAAAAATTATTGTTTGCTTGTGATAGTTGGTGCCAAGAATCAGAGCAAAAGGCATTTCAAATTTATTTGTTTGAAATGTGGTGTCAAAGGACATAGCATCACCAAAGCATTTGTAATTCATGATAGACTGACCATCTGCCCAAAAGAAATTTTCTATATGACCAGTTTTCCTGTCCACCTCAACTGCATAAAAAATGTAGGGTCATGGGCTTGTTTATTCCTCAGATACTCAGATAATGTTTGTGCATCATTGGCTTCTAAGTATTGTGTGCGCTCGTGATCAATCTCATTATAGCAATCCATCTTAGTAAATGGTACTTTGTCTTCCCCTCCATAATGCTCCTTCATGAAATTGAAAACTTGGGATGGCTTCATTCCAGACCGCTGTACCTGCCCAATTAATTTTTTATCTGCATCTATAATCTCTCGTCGGGACCTCAACATATGTGTCTTATTTGGACTGGCAAGATAATGGTTGTGATCTAGTACGACCTTTTGCAAAGTCCATACATTCTTCTTGCTGATACTAAACTGGACACGAGCATCACAACCGGTCCTTGTAATATCTTTTTGTGATGCCTTATTTTTCCGACATCCTTGGCCACTGCAAACAAAATATTTCTGAGATAAACTATCATCTGATTTGCGGCGCTTTGTACTGCTCTTTCTAACACTGAAGCCAACAAGTCCAGCATAGTTGTTGTACATCTCATAAGCCTTGTCCTCACAGTCAAAAGACATTCCAACTTTAGGTGCCATCTCAGCATATTTATCAACCGCATAATGTACAATTAACTAATAATTGTCAATTAAAGGTCTAACATAACAAAAAATATATATAGAATGCCAAGTTTGTCACTTTCATTTTTTACCTAATTAGGTACTTCAATCTTCACGGATCCAATATGTGTTATTTCTTGTTCCTGATCTTCTCCACGATCCGAAGCAACATCATGATTCACAGAACGAGCATTTAATCTACATCAGGAACTGGTCGTGAGGTCTAATAAGAAACAAGACTGACGTATGGAGCGATCATGAGAGATCGATCCACAAATATGATCTTAATCGGAGAGCAACAACATGGATCGATGACCAAGACATGGATGGGGATAATGATGAAGCGAGGAGAGACACAACAACTACCTGAGGATCGACATTGCTGACATGCCACTTTCCCCCTCTGTGGCGATGTCAACTGTGGCTAGTTCATCTCAATCGATGTCGGTGTGGCCGTCGCCGGGTAGTGCTTCCCTGTGCATCCCTTCTGCCATGGTGCCGTGCACCCCTTCCGATCGGGTGCCGCCGTTCCGCCTTGAGCTATCGCGGGGAAGAGGTTCGATAGGAAGACGATTCGACAAAATAGGCATTGTAAACCCTACATCCGGGAGAGCCGAGAGGGAGCGGAGCCGTACCCACACGTGCGGGCGGAGCCGAGCGTCTCACGAGGGAGCGGAGCCGTGCAGGAGCCGCACGATGACGGACGAGCCGAGCAGTGTTGTCGAGCTGGCGTCTCGCGTTGTGCGCGCGGGAGCCGCGAGGGGGAAGCACGGGGCCCAACGCTCCAGCCAACCGCGGGATGCCATGATGGGTCCGCACGGAGAGTCCTGTACAGGAGGGCCACACCGAATTTTTTTCCCAAAATAGTTGTTGCACAGACAAGTCAGAAATCAGACAGATTATCTTCCGAGGCCGTTTTGGAGATCTTATCTTCGTTTCCAAGGAAAGCAATGAATACCAAAGTTGGCATAATTTCGTGCCACAATATCTAGACACTGAATTTGCATTATTTGGAGTCCAGACGTGGGAGATATGACGTTGGGAAGAAAGGGCTGCGAAACAGGAAAATCTGGACGAGACTGATTTTATGAAAACCAAGTTTGATTCGCTCCCGAGCAAGATCTCATGCAAGGCAAGGTGGAGCACACCCCAAGGCTCCCCAAGGGCATAAACACAACCCCTGGACATCCAACGAGGTGGGTCCATCCATCAGAGAGCCGTTGACTTGAGGGAGAAGCACCGGAGGGAAACGATGGCTGCCACGAGTCCTCGAAGTTGTCTAGGGGATGGCTTAGGCCAACCCTAGCCGCCATGGCCTCCCTACGAGGTTGTGCTATGGCGGAGCTCTGGAGCTAGGAATCACAAGTAGGTATGGCCATAGTTGATATCTTGTGATGAACAATCATTCATGGTGAAGTGATATATGTGTTCCGATTCATTAGCGACCCATGTTCCTCCTTTTATGATTTCATACTTTCTCGAGTTTGCTTATTCCAATCTATGGCTAGCATAGATTGTAGGTGTGTTCTTGTAGTCATGGTGACTAGAATTGCATACCGGACCTATCGAGTAGTATGATGTGTTCTTTATGTTCATGCCCTTAGACTACCCATGCCGATACGATGCATCGTGATAGGGTGCAACTCCGTATAAGGTGGATGTCTTCGGGAGTCGGACTGGAGGATGAAGGTTTAAAGATGCTTTGAATGAGAACCATGTTTTGCTTGCCAATCTAGCTAGAGCTACAACTAGAATATGATAGGCTTTTGTTACTCTCGCTTGTGTTTGTTATCTTTTTGTCTAAGTTCTTGGATGAGATCAACCTACGTGCTATATAACTCTTATACATATTAGGTTTACCTTCATATGTAATCCACACCTCATGTTAGGTTAGATCGATTAGATTAGATAAACCCTAGGTAGTTTGCTTCCGATCCACAGTTCGATACCTTGGGTCCATACTCGAGGGAAAAAGATACTACGATGATCCGTAAGCTTGCAGTGAATCTTGGTGCATTTTTGAACCATCAGCAGATGCTGACAATATTTGGTCTCCAGGCCAAAGCAACCTAGCGACCGTATTGATGTCTACTTGAGGCCACTAGTTGATGACTTGAAGATACTTTGGGAGCCTGGTGTGAAGGAGGTTTGGGATGAGTTCGAGCATGAGGAGTTCACATTGCACACCATGTTGTTCACCACCATCAACGACAACCCGGCTCTTCGCAACCTCCCTGGCCGGAGTAAATGGAAAGGTGCAGCTTGCCCACACTGCTTGGAAGAAACTTGCACAGTGTGGCTAAGAAAATCAATGAAATTCTCATTTATGGGGCATCGTCGTTTCCTTAGCAAGAAACATGCCTACTAGGACATGGATTGTCAGTTTAATAAGGAAAAGGAGAATCGACAGGCGCCAATGCATGTGATTGGAGATCTGGTCCACTTGCAAGTCAAGGACATCAAAACTATCGAGGAGTTACCCAAATTGACTGAAAAGAAACTTGGCAAAAGAAAGAAGCGAGATGGTGAAGAAGAAGAAGATGTGCAAAGAATGTGGAACAAGAAATCAATTCTATGGGAGCTAGAGTATTGTCCGCTTTTGGATGTGTGTCATTCGATTGACAACATGCACGTCAAGAAAAATGTGTGTGAAGCTACTTGTGGAACATTGCTACAACAAAAGTTGAAAGGAAAAGATCATAAAAATGCAAGGAATGATCTTAAAGATACGGGCATTAGGCCGGAGCTCTATGCAGAGGAAATAGACACAGGGACGGACATTCCCGTTGCTGCAACCACCTTGTCAAAGGTAGAGAGAAAAGAATTCTGTGAGTTTTTGCATGGTTTGAAAGTACCTTCAGGCTACTCATCGAACTTCAAGAGGCTAGTGTCGGTGAAGGACATGAAAATGAATCCCAACTTGATGAAATCTCATGATTGCCATGTGTTGATGACATCTCTTCTTCCTGTTGCACTAAGAGGTATCAAGACAGAACTAGTTCGCGACGCGGTCACGAGCTTGTGTTTATTCTTCAATGCAATAGAACAGAAGGTGATTGATGAGGAAAAACTATTGGACTTAGAGAGGAGGCATTTCAAGACCCTATGCCTGCTTGAAGCTACCTTCCCACCATCATTCTTTGAACTCATGCTGCATCTAATAGCACACCTCACGAGGGAGATCTGGTACCTTAGCCCGTCTTACCTTCATCAGATGTTTCCATATGAGAGGTACTTTGGATTCCTCAAATCATTGGTACATAACTGGTCATTTCCGGAGGGAGCCATTGTTCGTGGCTATGATATCATCGAAGCAGTGGAGTGGGCCATGGGTTATATGGACCCCTAAAACCCCATTGGTGTGCCTCGTTCATGTCATGAAGGTAGGCTTTTAGGTGTTGGGACCCTGAGAAAAAAGTCAGTCACTTCGGAACCAGATACCTTCAAAAAGGATCATTTCACCGTGATAGAACAAATTCACCTGATTACACCATTTGCCAATGAGCACAAGCGACAACTACGTGAAAATAACCCTAGCCGTGGTAAGGCTTGGTGTGCAAAGATGCACATGAAAGATTTCAGCAGGTGGCTCCGAGATTATGTCCAGGGATGCAGCGATGCTGTAATAACCAACGATCTGATAAGGAAACTAGCAGCGGGGCCATTATTCACTGTTACAAAATATCAAGAAATGGATATCAATGGATACACATTCTACACCATGGCCCAAGATGCTAAGAGCATCTATCAAAATAGTGGTGTGCGTGTACGGGCTGTCGACAGTGATGACATGCAGACAGACACATATTATGGCCAAATAGAGGAGATTTGGGAGCTTGATTATGTAGGATTGAAGGTAGCCTTGTTTCGGTGTAGATGGGTCACCAATGCGAAAGAGAGGTGTGAGCAAGGACAAATTTGGTTATGGTAGTGTTGATCTCCGGGTCTTTGGTTACAAAAACGAACCGTTTGTCTTCGCCAAGGATGTTGAGCAAGTGTTCTATGTACCTAACCTTGCAAAGAAGAACTGGAGTGTGGTTTTGCCTGGAAAAAAAGGATTGTTGGGGTTGAAAATGTTGTTGAGGAGGATGAATACAACCAGTTTGACGAAATTCCATCCTTTCACACTTCATACATGCCCCGACTCTTGGGAACTGACAAAACATCGTACTTGCGAAGCGACCATCGTGAAAAAATCCATATACAAAAATCAAAGAAGAAAAAGCAAGATTGATTTCTGCTGAATCCGATCCTTTTTGTAAAATGCAAGATGTCTATTGCTGGAAATGGAATCCTTTTTTGTAATATATATAGGATGTGTATTGGTGGAATTTGAATCATTTTTGTAATATATGATGTCTATATATTTTGCTTGAGATACTGTATATATTCAATATATATTCTACTTGAGAAACTATGTGAGAAATGCAGCCTATATAAAAAAACAATTGTCGCTTGCCCGCTCAATAAAGAAGACGCGTGTTCACTAACCCGCGTCGCTAATAACTCTCCATTGTCTGAAATGCCCCTGGCCGAATAGTTGTGGAATATATTTTCATCCTAAACTTTATTTGGAGATACAAATATAGATATTATTTTGTCTATATTTGGTCAAACTTCAAAGAGTTTGACTCCTCGATAAGTGAGATGTGCAATTAGTAGTATCCACTCATCGGAGACGCGTTTCCTGTATCTTCTCTCCAAAATAAATAATTGTTGCTCCGGCCCCTTCATCTATCCGCGAAACTACCACAGCCCCTTCATCTACCCGCGAAAAAACCACAACTGCCTACACTCCTCGTCGTCCTCATTCCTCGCCGTGTTCGCTGTGCCTCCTCTGCCGCGCCCCCTTCGCCCACCTCTCACGCTCCACGCCGCGCAACTTCCCTTCCACGCCGGCACTCATGGCATCAAGAGAGCACCCGCGGTCGCTCGCGGAACTCCCGGAGGATGTGCTGGCAATCATCGCTGGCCGAGTCAGTGTGACATCGAATCAGCCTATGGAGGACCTCTGGAGCCTACGGGCCACCTGCAAGAGCATGTTCCGCCCCTACCACGACAGAGATGTCGGTAGGTGCTTGGCACTGGATAGGGTTCTAGTTGAGCAGATGCAAAACAACGACCCCGTCGGCTATGACATCTTCATTCGTAGCCTGGCTGAAGCGGGCAACCCAGTGGCCTGTTTCCTCACTAGGATGGATGACATCTTTGGCAGGAACTGCAGCCCTCAGCCTCCCCTCGACCAGCTCCACCGTGCTGCCGAGGACAGGCACAGAGGGGGTGGCCTATGTGGTTGTCGTCTTCCTCTACAGGGTCAATAGCGGGGCTAACGCCGATGCCACTGCAATTGCATAAATGAAACAAGTTGAGGGCGAGGAGCAAGGGCAGTGGCGTCCATGTTTGATCGGCAACTTGCAATTCCTAGATTTCCGGCATCGTGGGGTCAATTTGGCTTGGCAAATGAGGAGTGTCGCCCTCCGCCGTAGCCTCCGCCAGCCTCCGCTGCCAACGGCGGTGGCGCGAGGCAACATTCAACATTACGCAGGCACATCATTCTGCGGTAGGGAGCCTGGCCGGAGGGGGTTTTGCATGTATTTCTGTAGTGATGAATGTAGTCTTCGTTACGAATGCCATGTCTTCTTCTATCGTGTAAAGTATCGCCCAATCAGTTTTTGATAGACAAAATTTAATTTGTCACATTTCTGAGTCAAATCGATGGTTGCGGTGGTCTTATTCGCCGCATTAGAGGCCTACGGTACCCTCTTGGGTGTCAAAGCAGGCACGGCGGCGACGACCTCTGCTTCCTCCTCTATTCTATTGGAATGAAGAACAATTGGGATGGGCAAAGGAGATGTGGATTGGAGGGGCAAAGGAGACGCGGATTAACCATCCCGCATCTCTAATTACGGTGGGGTCCAGTTTTATTGGAATGAAGAATAGTTCGCATTTCTCGTTTTAATCTGCAGTCAAATTTTCTAATATGTATTTCTCCGTCGTACTTAGTCCAAATTTGATGATTTTTTTCTAAATTTTTATAAAATCCTTATCTTTCATTAATTTCATTGTTTAGTGTATATTCCGTTTCGTGAATAATGTTTATATGCTTTATCTTGCTCTTTGTAAGTACAATATAGAAATAATATTTGTTTTCCACAACCATCATTAGTAATGAAACTTTACAATTTGTAATCTTAAGGTGAACACAAGGTTGTGTTAAATTTTCAAATGCGTACGAGTTCGAACATGTTGTAAAGTGTGGAAAATTTCAATGTTAAAGCAACATTCTAGGAAACTATGTGAGAGATGTAAATATTTGGACATAAGTATATTCTTCTTTTAGTGAAACCATTTGAAATTTATATGACAAGTTTAGGTACCCAAATTATGTTGCCAAGTCAATTTGTAGAATTTTTAGAGCACACTAAGATGCTATTAGAATTATTATATCATAAACATGAGATGTAGAATCAAATTAAAAGAATTTTTAGTACACAAGTGTGAATGTTGATATTTTATTAAAATACTAAATGTCCAATTATGAATTGATGTTATTTTTAATGAATTTTTAGGTGTTGTTTTACATGCTCTAATATTTGAGGGATGCAAGTTTCATTTTTTAAAAATGGTACCGGGCCCACGCATCAGTGTCAGCAGCCTATATAAAGAAGATAACCGTCCTCGCTAATGACTCTCCATTGTTAGTGTTCGCAGGCAAACCTTGCGCACGCTGTTCCAGAAATCCCACCTATATTGACTATAATGCCCATGGAATTTCAATTCCACCAGAGAGCCGTTAAGGGCACGCCAGTAATTTCCGTAAACACAGTAACATGTGCGGTTCATCAGGGGACATATTCGGGTAATTCCTAGACAGATCCACAACGCCCACACTCTCCCTGCTGCCGCCCTGCTCCTTCTCCAACCCAAGCCCGTCGCTGCCACTCTCCCCGCTCGCGTTCGTCGCTCTCCCGCCGCAACCCTGCTCTTCTCCAGCCCCACCGGTCTTGGCGTGACGTTGGCGAAGCAGCTCCAGGCGTGATGACGGTGACGAGGACGCGTTTACTGGCGTGCGACGGCGTCCCGGCCAACCTAAAGACGGTGACGCGGATCCGGCATTTCCGGCCACGACGACGAGCCGGCCACCTCAGGCAACAAAGCGATGCGGATTGGGCCTCTCCAACCACCACGAGAACAACTACTTCATTCACGACAGAGGATAGTGCTGCTTAAACCCCCAATGCCCTCTCTCTGCTCAGCCACCCAATCTGCTATTCCTGTCAAGGTGGATTAGGGAGACATTCTACTTTACGGTTGTTTAGGGTTAGTTCACATAGGATTATTCTCCTGAAATTGCCTGCATTAGTACAACATGCCTTAATAGTTCATTTTAAATTGATTCACTGTGGATTTGACGGATGAATTTTGTTGCTCCAAGTCTGTTTTAATAAATTGTTGCTAATAGATGAACTTATATGAACTGTTGAAATTTATTTTCTTGTTCCTGCCTTCCTGGTGCTCTAATTTTTGTTATGCTTTAATTCTGTTATGCTTTGAATGTATCAGATCGACAGTTATGCTTTGGACCTGTTAGCATACTTTAATTTTGATTGCTTTATCATCTTGTTGCATGTACACATGGAACACACAATTCATTACTGCTAAAGTTGGACAAGGAAGCAGTTGAAGGAATTTAGTCTCTGCTTTGATATATAAGCATATTGCTTCTCCCTGTCAAAATGGTTAGCACCTATCCCCAACCTGTATGCTAATATCAACTATTTTGCCTGTCAGAGAATAAGAATTTATCTAATTTTGTTTAGATTTTTAGTCTTGCTTGTGTTGCTCTACTGACATCCTGACATATCATCTATGCAGTCTCCCACAACAACAAACTCCTCTACCTTCAGTGCACCATCACAACCCATCGACGGTGAACTTTGTTCACAGCCCATCGACGGTGATCCTTCTTCACAGGGTCACTCATCACAAACTGCTGCGAGTAGTACTCGATACCGCGAGTCAAGGACACAAACCAAATGGCCAGAAGACAAGTTGACTACAACTGGACTTGATAACAATTTTTAGCTTACCCCAAATGTTGTGAGGGATATATTTGTATTGGTCTGTGGCCTCATTGCTCGAGAGAAGGTGTCAATCAACAAGGCAATTGATGATCTCTCACCAATTAAGAAGGAATAGTTCACAGTTTTAGAGGAAAAGCTAGATTACCCAACCAATCTGGAAGAATCTGTTCGTAAGAAGGCAGTTAAGACAGTTATGTCTCTGATTACCACTTGATGGGAACAGAGGTGCCCGATCTTCCGTCAGGAGAAGGATAACTCGTTTTGGTGGAGTGCGACACACCGATCCGGCTTCAGATCAAAGACCCGAACTCCTACAATCTTAGCACTACAACTCCTCTGGTTATCAATCGTGTCACAATCCGGTTGACCTCGCCGCGAAGGCTAATCCCTGCCTGTGAAACGAAGAACACAAGCAAGAACTCGAAAGAACGCAACACTCAAGAATTTAGTGACGACTGCAGATGAATGATTAAGCACTCGAAGTTGGGGTTTCACAAACCGAAAACGGCAACTGTTCGACGACAGATAACTCTAAAGCAAAACCCGAGTCTAAACGGCGGTGGTTACTAAGTTTATACCCTAAATGGGGCGAGCTAGGGTTGGGGGCGCGCCGGAGGGGGCGCCCACAACTTGGGCTGAAGGCCCGACTCGATACAAGGCCGTGTTGGCCCAAAATAGGTGACGCAACACCTTTTCATGGTCACACAGTTGATCCACGACCGTTCTGGAGCTAGGACCAGAACCAAATCGACGGCGTCGTCGTTCCCTTTCCAACGAGTCCTTATACACCTCGTTCTGACGTCGTATGATGGAGATATCGTCGAAACTGTGCAGAGGTGTAGGCTGATTCCGAACCGGACGTGGCAGCTGAGTCAGAGACGAAGTACAACTTGGAGAAGGTCATGGCGTGTGCGTGTCCAGCAGCTTGGCGATGTCCTCATCACAGGCAGAAAAGGTTATCTTGGTAAAATAAAAGAGTGGGAGGAGGAGGATGCAAAGCTAACTGAAGAAGGAAAACAGAACCCTTCGACCAATTTCTTAGACGTTCGAGGCCTTATCTGTGGGTAAGGGTAGGAAAGAGGAAGACCACTAGTGAAGGAAGCAGGGACATAACATTCAGTAACCTTGCGGTGGTGGGGGTAGCAACTAGGGTGAAAACACTTACAGCTCAGGTTAGCGATGGTTCTTTCCATGAGGTTAGGGAGAATGATATCCTCACCGCGACACTTGAGACTCCAGAGCATCAAGGTCGGGTCCGAGGCGTGTCTAGTTCACTTGGCTGGGGTAAAGGGTTTGGTGAAGAGTTTGCTGAAATGTACAGGAAGAAGAGTAACAAGAGGTTTGATACGGATATGGACAAGTTTGTTGGTAAAGCATGCATCAGAGTTGTCAACATGCTAAGACGATCAGGCATGGATATACCGAAAAGTATACTTCATCCTTCCCAATCACCACCTGTCAGTAGCAGCAAGGAAGAAGATGTGCATGGCAGCGAGGAAGAAGATGCTCATGACAACAAGGAAGAAGCGTGTGGCAGAGAGGAAGACCATTGGCATGTCAACGAGAACGAAAGTAGTCAACAACACATTGATAGTCGATCACCTATGTTGGACACAATAGATAAGCTGACAGAGCCAACCAAGTGCAGCCTTTTGGATGGCACCAGGAATAAAGTGGAGCTCGCACTAGCCACTATCTTTCCATTGTAAAAGACTCTCCATACAGTACCGGTGCAGGATGGGTATGCTGTGGTGCAACCTAGTTATGTGTGGGGCAATACGGGTCACTACCCTCTGCCTGTACCAATTGGGGGGATGAGGTAACAACCCTAGCTGAGGCTCTCTTTCTAAGGATCCAATGATCAAAGAACAGGATACTTGTACCACCCCTGATAAGAAATCACAACCATGCACACACATCAGGTAGTAGGGATACAACATCAGATGGAGGTACTACAGCTCAACGTCAACAAGAGAAGGCTCAGCAACAGCATTAGATTAGCAAAACTACGCAACAGGAGCATCGACAATAGCAGGAGGAGCCCAGACAATCTCAGCCTAAGCAGCAGCCGCAATAGCAGCCTCGCAATAGGAGGAGGAGGAGGAGCCCAGGCAATCTCCGCCTAAGCAGCAGCAACAACAGCAGCCTCTGCAACAGGAGGAGGAGCCCAGGCAATCTCCGCCTAAGCAGCAGTCACAACAGGAGGAGGACATGCAATCTCCGCCTGAGCAGCAGCCACCGCAGAAGGAGAAGCGGGTTAGGAAATCTCTGTCTAAAGATGAGCTTCTTAACTATTTAGGGACAAAACATGATTCAAAATACAAGCCTGATGTGCCTATGTTGTCAGAAGCGGAATTAGAGGTTGCTGGACCAAGTTGTGCCAGGTTGCATGCTTACGTCATGGAACACAGTAAGGATACACCTGACTTTCCAGCAAAGGTGGATAAAGTCTACTTTCAATGTGATAGTGATTTAATGTTAAACATTGCATTCAGTGGCGTGTATGACCTTATAACCCTGGATGCTCTGGATGTTACCTTCTTGAGGTTGTGGACATTGTAAGTCCCTTAAAACCAAAAAAGATATGTCTTTAATTTTGACCACAAAGTTCTTGCATGCTAACAATTGGATTTTTTGTAGGAAAATGATGGAGAAGGCAGCAGAGATGCAGATCAGTGTTGGGTTTTTGGATCCACAGATTTTCACGGCCACACAGATTTCTCAGAAATATTCCCTTGTAGTACAAGCAATATCAAATGTAATGAAGAACGACTACGTGGTGGGTGCCTACAACCCCAGTGGCCACTGGGTAACAGTGATCATCTGTATGCGGTTCAAAGAGGTTTGGTATCTAGATTCTGCTAAACAACATCCCGCGCGAAAGTTCCAGGACGTCTGAGCAGTTGTGGACTTGTCAGTATCTTGTAGGTTTTGTTCACAAAAATTCAGTCCTTTAGTGTTTCTAATCAGTATTGTTGATCATGCAGGGCCTTTGATATGCGAGTAGAAAAGAGCAGCATGATGAAAGGAAAGAAAAAGCCAAAAACTAATCCTACACTCAAGCACAAAACAAATGTCTCTGTAAGACCGAGATTTTTTTATGATCCCTTCATACCTATTTTATACGGCATTAATTTTTCATTTTGGTACCTTGATGCAGTGCGCTCAGCAGCCATCGGGGTCTTTTTTGTGTGGATTCCATGTGGCATTCAATATGTTAAGACTACTAGAAGTCTTACCTAACATCAAGAAGGCTGATGTAAGTAGATAATGCTCAGCCTTGTCTCTACTCATATTCTCCATTTGATTTTAGAAATTAATTTGTACTTGTATTCTCATAATGATTGTATTTTGCTGGATTTTAAAGCTGCCTTAAATGTTTCTACAAAAGATCAAAAGACGGTCCAGGAGATGTTGTGCGAGTACATTCTTAAGGAGACCCTCGACCGAAAGGGCAACTTCTATAATGGTGCACCGTGAGTTCATTGTACTCAGAAACTTGAAACTTACTGCATTCAGGCTTGTTTGGTCAGGTGTTGTTGCCTGAGAAACCTGCTTGGTTGGGGTCAGATGTTGTTGCCTGGTTCAGGCAATTTTCTCAGGACTCCATCCAAACAAGCCCTGATGAGGAACTTGAAACTTGTTGCATGTCTGGTGAGGAACTTGATGTGATCTTGCTTGTGTATATATGTGATGAGAATGTGTTTGTGCTGTCTCCTTGTTGTGGTGATGTCAAATCCTGGCTGGTTCCAAGATGTGTATGCAGCTCCAGATCTGGTGGCTGCCAAATCCTGGTTGGTTCCAGGATGCAGTCAGAAAACAGGCAGGTTATTGTAGGGGTGGCCTACGTATCGGTAACGTACGTTAAGTAAAGCACGTTACAAAAACTGATCAGTGAGTAACATACTTCACTTGGAACGTCTGTTACAAGTATGCCAACAATGTAACAGGCTGCATAAAAGACCATTACCAATACTGACCGGTGGGTCTCAGAAGTTGACGCTTTCATCGAGACAGAGCAGACGCGGGTTCACATCACGCGTCTCCTTTCCTCTAGACAGAGAAGACGCGCATAGATAGCACGTGTCTCCTTTCGTCGAGACAGAGGAGACGCGCGTAGATATCATGTGTTTCCTTTCGTCGAGACAGAGGCGGCGCGCGTACACCAGACGTGTCTCCTTTCGTGGAGACAGAGAAGACGCGTTATGAAAGTATTTTCCTCGTCTCCGATGTTGAGTTTATGTAACGGGCTCGATTTATGTACTTGTTACTAAATGTCTCTGTAGGCCTAGAGAAACAGACATTTCAGGTGACCGGTAACTAATTGTGGTAACGGTCTTTGTTAGACGTCTGTTACAAATATGTGTTATCAGTAACGGGCTCGGTGTCTGTGCCTGTTACCAAAGGCCCCGATGGGCCCGAAGAAACCGCTATTTCAGGTGACCGGTAAGTAGTTGTGGTAACGGTCTTTGTTAGACACCCGTTACAAATACGTGTTATCAGTAACGGGCATCTGTCTGTTACCTTTATTGGCTCATTTCTAACGCTTGATCGGTAACAGACATTTTGCCCATTACTAAAGGCCATCTATGCCCGACACTAATCCACTACCATACCATTAAATGCTATTTAGTACCTTGGTTATAGGTAGGGGGTGGTAATGGGCCACGGTCCTAATGCATGTTTCACAATCCAACTAATCTCTACTACTTTTTAGCTCAAAATTATATATAATTATGATCCGGTCTTTATAGAGCTCAATCCTTAATTTGATAGGCTAAATTGTTGGAGGATCCATTACCACCCCTAGTTACAGGGGTTGGTTATCCAAGAAGAAATGCTTTCTGGCTTCGTGGGAATGGAGCACTATATCCACCAAAGGTCTTCTAGACTAGTAGTTGGTTAGAGGGGATGAGGTATGGTCGCAATCAGGAGGCTCGAGTTCGACTTCTCATTTGAGCGAGCGAATTTACGGGACTGGTTTTTTTAAAAAAAAAAAATTATAACCGGTGAAGTCGGAGTTCGGAGATTTTCTAAGTTGAGATTAGATTCCACGAGGTTCGAAAGATTTTCTAAACCGAGATTAAGTTCTCTTCTCTTAAAGATTTTCTAAACCGAGATTATGTTCTCTTCTCTTAATAAAAATCGTGACACAAATTTAACCCCACCGGCTTATAGCACTGCTATATATATATCAAAAGAAGAGGTCAAATTAGGCGCATGCATGGATGCATGGGCGCTGGGATGATGGACGTAAGTTACAACTGGGGTAGTCATCAACCACATCATCGATCTGCCGGAGGAACTAGAGCAGGGGACGTGGACCGGAGGAACCAGAGCAAGGTTCTGCTTATCGATCGAGGTGGCAAAGGACCTTAAATGGAGAGCAATAGTAATTCCGTTGGGAGTGAGTGGGGATCGAATATCTTTTTCCGGGCTCCCTTCCCTATCGATCTGAACTGGAGTTGTACTGGACGTGGGCGCGCGCACAGGCATAGGGATGCAAAAGCAAAACTAAAGGCAGCCGGGCCGGCAACTGTCGTCAAGGGAAATGGCATCTTGATTCGGGCCAGCCACACCGACTGTGTTGGACAGAGAATGCATCACACATTTCTCCCATGCAGCGAATAAGCCGTGTGTCGCCACCACCACACCCAGCTCATCTCAGTTTCCAATAGAAACGCCCGACCGGCGGCGGATCGGAAGAAGACGATCGAGCCATGGCTGAGCTCGCGTCGGGCGCCGTGAGCTCGCTGCTGGCCGTCATCCGCAACGAGGCGCTGCTTCTCGGCGGCGTCCGGGATCACGTGCAGTTCATCAAGGAGGAGATGGAGAGCATGAACAGCTTCCTGGCGCACCTGGCCCGGAGCGCGCCGCCCGGCGGCGAGCACGACGAGCAGGTGCGGACCTGGATGACTCAGGTCCGGCTGCTCGCGCAGGACTGCAACAACTGCATCGACCTCTACCTGTACAGCGGGAACCCGGACATCCACCGCGCCAAGGGCAGGTTCCGGCGCCACCTCTGGTGGGTTTACTGGTTCCTGCGCAAGATGATCGCACAGCACCGCGCGGCCGTCCAGCTGCGCCAGCTCAAGGACCGGGCGCGCGACGTCGGTGAGCGACGCCTCAGGTACGGCGTGGAGGTCCCGGGGAAGTCAGCAGCCGGGCACTGGCAGTCGCCTTCCACTGCTGCAGCTGGTGGCTATGCTGCTGCTGCTGCTGCAGACGATGAAGAAGAAGACCGTGATGAAGAAGATCCAGCTTGTGGTGCCAGTTACTCATTATTATGGTCGAAGATCCTTCTTCGAGCCCCGCACTCTAGACGACTACGTCAAGGCGAAGCTATTGGAGTGGGTGTATGAAATTCCTGGAAATGCTGGTGAGACGTTCTCCGTCGCCGTCGTGGCACCACATGCAGATAAGCATGCCCTCATTCTTGCACTAGAAACTTTGGTTGGTCGTGGCTACGGGTGTGGTATCTTGGTCAACATCCTGGGGGTGCACCCCGAATTCTGGCCGCTAGGCCCCGAGGAGGTCCTCTACTACATCCTGCGGGAGCTCAAGCATAACAAGAACCGATCTCAGGGCATAGATCGTGGCGAATGGGAGGAGAAGAATCTAGGCCTGCACAGGTTCGGGTCGACCCGCTTGCGAAGTCGACCCGCACCTGGAATTGGTGACCGGATCGAACCGGTTCGACCCGGAGCAGAAGAGGAGCAAAAGGGTCGTGACCCCATCGACCCGTGGTGACCCTCGGGTCGACCCACCCTCCGCATCGCCGCTCGTCTGCTCGGCGCCGCCGCCGCTACCCATCGTCACCAACCAGATCGAGCTCGTCGCCGACCAGATCAGCATCCCCGTGGCGCAGCTCCTCCCTTCCCGCAGCGGTGCTTCCTTCCCGCGGCGCGGCTCATCCCTCCCCGTCGCCGTCGTCGTCGACTTTCGCTCCGCCACCACTCCTGTCGTCGCCGTCGAATCCCCTCTGCAGGTAAGCTCGCTTGGCTCCTTCCTCTCGTGGTTCACTCCTTTTTTTCCCTGGTGGAGAGTCGATGAGTTTTTCAAGGCTGCTGCAAGAGGATTGATTGGCTTGCCCGTCGGTTAGCTCTGCATCTTTACTTTGGTTGCACTTTTATTTTGAGAATGATAGAGCTCTTGCGCTAGTACATTGCTTTATGAATAGTGATCCAAAAATGAACTCTTGCACTAGTACGTTGCTGTATGAAATACAGATCCAAAAATGAACAGCTCCATGCTGGAGATCTGAACCCTGTTAGTTATTATTTCCCCCCTTTTCATTTCTTTGATCTCACTGAACACTCCTTTTTTCACATGCCAGGAGCATTCCTTAATGCATTTGGAGCTATAGTTCTTGGTGCCCCTGTTGGAATCAAGTAAGTCTAGATAGAGTTAGTCTATCTTTTTTACAGATGCATACGAATCATGACTAGGATTGGTGTCTGCAGTGTTTTGATTTATAACTGTATCTTGCATAGCTTGCTGATTGGTTTTGTAATTTCAGTCATTTCCTCCCTTTTCCCTTTTTGACATTGAGCCATGTAGTGTACATATTCTTTCTTTATACATCGAAAATTTTCAAAAGGGGGCTCCCCTGCTGTTTGTCTCAAGAAGAAGAAGAAGAAGAAGAACTGTATCTTGCATCTGATCTTAGTGAAATACACCATGTTATTTCAATTTACATGTACTAATAGTTTCTTGTTTGATTAACTTGTTCTTGACTAGTAAGCTGTAGGGGTTCATCCAGTGGAGATATTTCTTTTGATCTGTATTATCCAGTAACTGTGGCATGATAATTCATTGTGTCTTTTTATTACATGACAGTTATGACTATAATACTTATTTGTGGAATGAGGTAGAGGGATTGGGTAGAGGGATTGAAGAATGGTCTCAAGTTGCATTGGTTATGTTTTCACATTTAATCTGAATGTTTCACACGTAATTGGAGATGTTAGTAGTACCAGTGTGGTTCTAGTACTACTAACATCTCCAATATGCAAACTTTTGTATTGACTATCAGTTTGTAATATGCAAATGACTTGGTTATTTACTAAATTAATTTATTTGGAGTCATAGAAATCTGGATATTTTCTTCTTGTTCTTTTGCTGACTATAGTCTGATTTTCATCTAGTTAGCTCATGTGGTTGCCACATAAATAAATCATATGTTGTCTGATTTACAGCAAGTTTGAAAGTTCATGGCCTATCTATTCCCTCTACACATGTAGCTGCTTATCTTTTGTTGACATTGAAGAAAGGAAGTAATTTTTGGAGTTCTTTTGTATAGCTCAAATGAATGTCTTTACTTTCAGCAAAGGGCGATGCCGCAGCAATGCGCGTCACTTTTCTACCACCCTGTACAGTTGTTGCAGTCACTCCCATCCATTTCTTGCCTATTTTATATAGGATGGCTGTTTAAAAGTAGCATCAGTTAGTCGGTCACAAAAATATTTTCATTATACTAAGCATTCAGTTTCTTCCAAATCCTGTATCCTCTTTGGTTTGGCAATCAAAAGACTAGTCTGCTCTTGATTCGACTATTATGCCCATATTTTCTACTCCAAATCATCTTTAGAAGTTACATGCGATTTATATGTTGCAGGGTGCATAGCTGCTTTGGATGCTGAGCACTATCTGCAGGAGTTCGGTGCAAATGACTGATTGACTACTGACTAGTTCAGGCCTTTAGGGTGCCAGATGTTGTCATATGTCATTTGTCATGACTGAAAACAAAACCTGAATAACCCTGTTCTTCCTATTATGGTGTGCACTGTGATGGTGTAAGGACAGCTTGTGTACCGGACAAGGTGTATTCAGTATCAATTGCAGACCGATTCTTGATCTTTCGTGTTTTAACTGTTGAATTCTTCCTGAAAGTTATACTTGTAGCTTCCTTAATGGCATCTATATTTTATAATTTATCATGACATTGATCCATGATGAGATATCCTGCAATGACAATCTGTAGTTTTGTTTGTCAATCATATTTTGATGATATTTTCAAATGTTATATGATCATTGTGTTTTCTGGAATGGTTTTATTTTGGACTTAGCTTGAGAAGGACTAGACTGAGAAGCAGCAACAGAAGGCAGTAAAGCAGACCAGCAGTGTCCTTTTTTATGTATATCATTCTAGCTGTCTAGCAATGAACTAGTATTGAGAATATTGTGTGTAATTTTGAGTGCTAAGATTCAAACCAGGCTTTATATCATTTATATTCAGGCCAACAGTCTTTTTAAAAAGGCAAATAATGACAGTAGCAAGGCATGGTTATTTAGCTCAGAGTTCATTTAATATGCTGGCAGTTGGTTCGGAGAAAAATTACTGGCATGCCATGCAATAATTAGCTAGAGCTGACATCGCACCGCGCCGTAGCGTGAGGGTCGACCCTCGGTTACCCGCGGGTCTAGCTGGCGACGTGTTCGCACAGAGCGGTTCGACCCCAGAACCTCTTTCGCCACCTGTGGAGCCGCGGGTCACGAACAGGGTCGCACCGATCCGGCCCCCTTGCAGGCATAGAAGAATCTTGATTCATGGCAAAACTTCAAGAAAAAAGTAGGTATATACAATAAAAAAGAGATGGAGCTTCAAAAAATTAGAAGGAGCATTGATAGTAGGAAGATTTATGAAAAGCTCGACAAGATCAAGAGTGGAATTACAGACAAGATCAAAAGTGACATGAAAGCTCGCCCTGCTCGTCAACAGAAGAATGACCAGCTGCTAAAGAAGGGCGTGGAGGACATAGACCTGGACGTACTCCTAAAGCTACTACTCCAGTCTGGAGCTGCTGGTACGTCGCAAATGGAACAAGGGAAGAATAAAGACATGCATAACTTTCTAGCATGGGATGACGGTAACATCATGAAAATAGCCAACAAACTTAAGAAGCACATGGAGACAGATGAAAAGGCCAAGGAGGAGCAGATGGGAGTTGAAGAAGAAACAGCCAGGCAAATAGGAGAAGGTGGAGAAGGAGAAGAGAGGAAGATGGAAAAGGAGGAAGAGAAAGAAGAAGAAGATGATGAAGATGGTGATGACAATGCAACTCTCTTGCCACCCCGTTCAAAAAAAAATGATTGCAATGCACCGATTCACCTTCGAGAAGTTCAATACGCACAAATCATTCAACAAGTGTTCTTGAAGACCAGCAGAAGAAAGCCGGTGCAGGCCCAGAAGCAAGACAGTTTGTTGACCAATCAAGCTACAAAGACCATGATAACAACACTAGACGAGGAACGAATCAGACAAATGATCCACGAAGAAATACAAGAGGTCAAGAGAGAGATGCAAGAAGGTAATAAGCACAAGTATCAAGGCCATCAAGCAATAGGCAAACCAGGTATTCCAGATCAAAACCAAGAGGCTGTTTTATCTGAAGAAGTCGAGCAGAAGATGGAAGAAATCAAGCAGGCAGTTGAAAAGCAGATGAGGATCAAAGCGATTGTAGACAAGATTATAAATCACTTGGAGGGTAAGTGTCCTCTCATTATCCTCAAAGTTGATAGGATGATGAATGTATCCAGATGGGAGGATATCAGAAAGGCTTTGAGCCTATTACAATGCAGTGCTAGTGCACTAATCTTCACCACCACAGAGAGCATCCAGGAGGCTAAAGGATACTGCTATAAACCACGAGAACCTATAGAGTATTCTCTTTTTGGTCTGTACCATGATACGGTGCTCGAGCTTACTAGCAAGCAGAAGAACAAAGAGAACTATAACCCCCAAGTTTTTCGCGACATCTTGGAGGAGTGTAAGCTGCATGAATTCTGCTTGAAGATCCTCACTCATGCTTTGTATGCTAACCCCAAGAGGAGCAATGAAGAGTTAACCAAGCTACACGACACACTGAAGGCTTCGGAAAAATCATTTGATATCATGGCTAAGAAGATGTTCATGTACTCTTATAATGATCTGCCTAAAGAATACAAGTCCTGCTTGTTGTACCTAGCTATCTTTCCCAAGGGACAAAAGATCAGGCGGACAACCTTGATTGAGCGGTGGGTCGTGGAAGGGTTGACACTTGAGGAAGATTGGCCCAGTTCTGTGCGACAGGCCCACCGATGTTTTGACATGCTCATCAATCGGTGGCTTGTTTACCCCGCTGACATCAGTGCCACAGGAAAGGTCAAGAGTTGTGTGGTAGGTGACCTAATTCATGGATTCATTACCACCATTGCCAGAAAACAACACTTTGTGGAGACACGCCTGTCACACCATTTGGCTCGCCACTTCTCCATTTTCAATGATCTCAAACTCCGCAGCTCGGATAGTATTGATAAATTCTTCCAAGGGCTCTCTAAATCATCATCCTTGCTCAAGGTGCTAGATCTACAAGGTTGCCTGTGCTTTCATGGGAAGAATCAGCGATACCTCAAGGACATCTGCACCAAGATGTTACTACTCAAGTATCTCAGCCTAAAGGGAACAAATATTACCCAGCTACCTAGAGAAATCAACTACCTTCGTGAGCTAGAGGTATTGGATATCCGACAAACTAAGGTGCCTGCATCAGCAACAGCAAATATTCTGCTCTTGAAGCTAAAGCGGCTGCTTGCCGGTGACATTGATCCGAGTTCAGGAGATTTTGGAAGTGTGCAAATTCCTCACAGGATCAGCAAAATGGAAAACATAGAGGTACTATATAATGTCAATGTCAACCCCCGGCAGAGTCAGGATTTGAGAGATATTGGAAAGCTGTGGCAGCTGAAAAAGCTAGGTTTGGTTGTCAATAATAAGGATAGTCACCTCGATATTTTGCTTCAAACCATCAGTGACCTACATGAGTGCCTCCATTCTCTATCGATCACTCTTCCTGTAGCCACACGCCCACACCACATGAGGGTACTTCCAGTGTAGAGTCACCAGCTGATATTTTTTCTCTCCTAGAACATCCTCCTAAGATTCTTGAAAGTCTAAGCATTAGTGGAACCACACTGATGGGGAATCTTCTTCCAGTGATCACAAAAGGTGATAATGACAAACTTGCCAAGGTAACTATAAGTAGGACTCTGCTGAACCAAGATGGTATGAACATCCTCGCAAAGCTGCCCAAGTTACAGTGTGTCAGGCTCCGACACATTGAATTCATCGAGCACATGCTCAACTTCAAGGAGGGTGAATTCAGATGTCTCAAGTACCTTCTTGTTGAGGACTCAGACTTGACTAATATCACCTTTGAGAATAGAGCAGCCCATGAGCTCGAGAAGATCGTTTTGTCTTCCACCAGCACAATGTCTATTTCTGGAGCTGACAAGCTTCAAAAATTGGAAGAGCTCGAGTTGAACAATGACAGTGGTGGCAGGTTGCTATCATCATTTGTCAATGCGGATAAAATAGCCAAGCTGACTCTTCATGGTACACTGCTGAAGCAAGATGCTCTACAGATCCTCGCCAAGAAACCAAATTTTCGCTGCCTGGTGCTCATGGGCATATCTTTTGACGGAGCACAGAACGAGATTACCTTCAAAAAGGATGAATTCATATGGCTGAACCTTCTTGTTGTTGACAGCTCTTCCATCACCAAGATCGTCTTCATCAGCGGATCTGCTCCTAGGCTCGAGAAGATCGTCTGTTCGTCTGGCACATCTCTCTCCGGCATTGAGAACCTTCCTAGATTGAAGGAGCTCGAGTTCAACGGTGACTCTGTTCCTAAAGAGGTGAAAGACGCCATTAAAAATCACAAAAACAAACCTAGTCTTAAGCATGGGCCAAAAACTTAAGACTAAGGAAAAGGAGACGCGATGGTGATGGTGCTTCAAGATTCCCTTTCTGCTGGAACTGGAAGAAACAAGTTTGCTGCCCCAGGAGCCTCTGCTTCGATCATGTGGTGTAGTTTCTGTGTGGCTGTGTGCTCATGTGCATTGCCATATGTTCTCTGCTTGCATGTTAACTTCCGCTTGCTGTCCATGCGCGCACGCTTTTGTGTCCGGTTGCTTGCTCTAGAGTGCTTTGTGATTGTGTCTGAGCATAATGGTTGTGTCTGTCTATGCTCATGGATTTTTAATTTGTGTGGCTTTATTTCCTGTGTGTCAGATACCATGCTTTCATGCATGGCTTTATGTAATAAGTGCAATGGTTGTGTCACATTTGAACACTCTTATTATTGAACGTGTGCCATTATATGCTTCGAGTCTTTGACAGGGTACTGCAGCTTAACCATGAGTGGCGTGTGCACTAATATTTCTACCTCAATGTAAGCACAATCTGTTTCAAACAAGCTGTTGCGATCATGCCTGTCAAGGTACTGTAACCTATGGCCTGTTATTTTTTTTATTTTTTTGGGTTGCCTTATTTTTTTATTCTCAGAACTGATTTAATTGTTAACGCCTGGATAAGAAACACAAATGAGAGATAATTTAAATTTTTCAGTTTGTATCCATGATGAAGTGCTAATTGAAAACGTACCATTTTTTTTTGGCCCATGAGAAATTTCTTCATGTCAAAAAACATCACAAGTGATCGGGCATATTGGTACAAATTAAAGACTTTACCCGTTCTTGTGTATTGTTTTCTGTTTCTTGTTTTTGCTTGAAATTTGTCCTCGTTATTGCTTCAATTCTTACTACCTGTGTATCGAAACAGAGAGATAACTTCAATTTACATCATGTATGTAGGGTCAAGTACAAATTCTAGAAGGATCAACTCCTTTTGCCAATGTCTGCTTCTTCCTGAGAGAATACGTCACTAGAGATCAAAGGTATTCGGAAGTCAGAATACGTCACTTGCATTTTTGTTTGATATTCCATTTTCCTCTCATCCTCATCGCGCTCCCTAGTTGCATATCAGTGCTCAGTGGTGGGGCGTCTTGTCCTGTCATTTAGCCTCTCTTTTTTTGAGAGAGAGTATTTAGCCTCTTTTTCATGGTGTGTTTTTAGCTTTTTTTTCACTGTGCTGGCAGAGAGACGAACTAGTGAAAGACGTCATTGTCCATTCTGAGTGATTTATGTAACCATTGTCACTCATTGTTTTCCTTTAGTTTCCTTCTTTATGTTTTCCAGTGAAAACGCATTGTTGTACCAATCATTTTTTCCTATGTATGTGCTATACTGGTTAGGTGTAAAAATTCCATTGGTTAAAAAAGTGATTGATAATTGAATCAAAACTCTCTATTCCGCGGCCTCTGCCGCCACCAATGGCGCGGGACACGTCGTCCCCATTTCGCAGCCATCGGATCGGCCAGATCTAGCGGCTCAGGGGGTGCCACCGGTGCGTGGAAAGTTGCAAAAAAGCTCTTCATCTTCCCGTTAATCTGTTCTGGGTCCAGAGAGGCCTCTCAACTACAGCAACCACGTCTGTTTTTCTTTCAAGAAAGACCTCATATGCCAAAATATTTCACTACCAAGAAGACGAAATTCTGATTTCGTGACCGTTTTCCATTCAACCGCCCGCCTGCGTTTTTGCAAAAAAGACCCCCCACCGCTCCGCCGCTCGCGCTCGTCCTTATCCCAACCTCCTTCTGTCTCCACGTCCTTCTCCTTTCTCCACCGCGCGCTAGGCTGCTCCCACCCCCCGACGCCGTGGCCTCCCGCCGCCCTCTCTCATCCCCGCCGGCCGCTCTCGGCGCACGCCCGCGGCCCGCGCCGCCTCCAGTTTATCTCCTCTTCCTCTCTCTCCTATGCTCCCTCCTGAACCCGTGCCAGGCCGAAACCCTAACCGGCGGTGCGGATCACCCCGACGGCGGCGCGACCCTCGCTGGCTAGATCCGGCCGACGGCCTGCCGCCTCACTCTTCCCTCCGCGCGGATCCGACGCGGGACGTGGCAAATCAAGCGCGGCGGAGGCGAATCGGAGCAGACGACGCGAGCCCAACCCAGCGGCGGCGCGACCTCACCGGCGACACCCAGTCCGCTGTCTTCCACACTGGCGTCCCAACAGCAGGCCTTGATCACCAAGGTGACTTCTCTTTTTTTCTATTTTTTTCCAACTCAATTTGTTTGGTGTGTTCGCCGCCAGCACTTAGTGGTCGTTTGGACTGTGTTCGTGGTCGTGAGTGTATCCTCCTTCTCCATTCTTTCACGATTGTTTCTATTGTTACCAATATTCATTAGTCAAGCATTGGCAAGGTAAAGTTATTGCTCTTTTTAAATCGAGTTAGGAATCATTGCAATCCCATAAGTTATAAGTGTTATTTAATTGCAATCCCATAAGTTATAAATGTTATTTCATTGCCTTTGGCACTTACCACTTATCTTTTTTACAGGACCCAGCCTATATCGAGATTCTAGCAAATTACATCACTGAGCTATCATTGCTGAAGTACAATCTACTTTGTTACCCTTCTTCACAGACAGCAGCCTCAGCTATCTTCTTAGAGAAATATATACTATACCCAACAAAGCATCCTTGGGTAAGTGGCTTCATCATGTTGCCATTCCCATCCAAATATATTTATTGCAGTTCCAAATTAAATACCTGAATGGCCTAACGGAAAATTCTCATTGCAATTTGGCAGCAGAATCCCACCCTTGCTTGCTACACACGGTACAAGCTATCAGAACTGTGCAAGTGTGTAAAGGTGATGCACTGAAGTGTGTAAAGGTGATGCACCGCGTTTTCAGTACTGGTCCTATGAATAACCTATCTGCAGTCAGAGAGAAGGACAGTCAGCACAAGGTAAGTGGCTGTGCTCGACCAATTTGTTGGGTTAACCACGTTGTTTGCAAATTTCTAATGGTAGCCCTCTCCCTTTTGTTTCATCTGTACAAATTTTTCACGAAGCTGTGATGTCTAGCATCGATCCCTATTGGGTTCTTTGTCCTTGCATAATATTCATGTCTCTTTTAGAAGAGGGCTGTGTCTCTTTTTTATGTGACATAGTTGGCTAGAGAAGTAAATGAGCTGTTGTTGAAACAAGTCGTATGGTTACATAGTAGAAAATTACATAGGAACGATGGGAGACGAGTAAAGGTGAATACCTGAATGGCCTAACGGAAAATTCTCATTGCAATTTGGCAGCAGAATCCCACCCTTGCTTGCTACACACGGTACAAGCTATCAGAACTGTGCAAGTGTGTAAAGGTGATGCACTGAAGTGTGTAAAGGTGATGCACCGCGTTTTCAGTACTGGTCCTATGAATAACCTATCTGCAGTCAGAGAGAAGTACAGTCAGCACAAGGTAAGTGGCTGTGCTCGACCAATTTGTTGGGTTAACCACGTTGTTTGCAAATTTCTAATGGTAGCCCTCTCCCTTTTGTTTCATCCGTACAAATTTTTCACGAAGCTGTGATGTCTAGCATCGATCCCTATTGGGTTCTTTGTCCTTGCATAATATTCATGTCTCTTTTAGAAGAGGGTTGTGTGTCTTTTTTATATGACATAGTTGGCTAGAGAAGTAAATGAGCTGTTGTTGAAACAAGTCGTATGGTTACATAGTAGAAAATTACATAGGAACGATGGGAGACGAGTATTAGTACGACTAACGATGGCAAGAGAAAGCATTGCCATTGCCATTGCCATTTCTATCTTTTTGTATGCTTACTTTTGCTGGTACCTATTACACAGGCTTTGATGAAGGCATCCATGCTTGGGTTGCAGCAAATTATGGTCTTGGCAGACTTGGGAGGGGATCCGAACAAAACCATTGGAATAACTGAATCATTGGAGGCATCTATGCTTGGGTTACAGCAAATTATGGTCGCTCACCACTGCTGGTGGATTTAGCGCTCCCTTAGAATCTGAGGCCCCTTCACCTCCATGCACTATGTGATCGCTATCAAGGTCAGCCTACAGGTTCTGTTAGCTTCTCCTTATGGCGGGTGCCGATTGGGTCAGTGAGATTTCACTTTGGTTACCATTAATTGCAGGATTGGGAAGCTCGATCAGGAGACTAAAAATAGCGGATCAGCATGGTCTAGAAGATCACCTTTGTTAACAGAGGTGGGTTCTGTATACCAGTTGTACACATACTACCTATGAGAATGCTTATTTTCATATGTTAGTATTTGGAAAAAGAACTAAACAGTTTACAGCCTTCTAACTGTAGTAATTTCTTCTAGCCAAACAGATTCTTAAGGATTTCGCTTATGTAAATGATTTCCTTTCAGCAGTGATGGGTTGTTGGAGCTTGAACAAACTTTACAAAGCCCCACAGGTGCATTTTTTCCCCTTTTGCCTTTCTTCATCAATTCAGAAACTTTGCTGAAATTTGAAAATTTTAGCTATACACTACTTGCTTTTATACTTTCAATAATTGCAACTTTGCTTTCAGATGACAAAGTAGTTTTGATATTAATTGCAAGTGCTAATTATTTAGTAATTGATTGAATGGAAACATCAGCATAAGCTATATAAATGAAGAAGTTAAATGAAAAAGACTTTGTTAAGGTGTTCATTTGTGACTACGAACACAAATTCCTTTCATTGCATGCCTTTGCAACTGTGTCTTAGCTAACACTTATGAATATGTTTCTGGAATATTTGTAGTTTTGCTGTTAGATGACAAAGTAGTTTTGATATTAATTGCAAGGGCTAATTATTTAGTAATTGAATGAATGGAAACATCATCATAAGCTATATAAATGAAAAGGACTTGGTTAAGGTGTTAATTTGTGACTGTGAACATAAATTTATTTCATTGCATGCCTTTTGTTTGCACTGCATTTCAGTAATGAATTTTCATCAAAATTTAAATTATGTGTCCTGCATCTTTGAATTTTTTTCCTGACACTTTTCAAATTGGACTACAAGATGTACACCTCTCATTTTTTTACCACTGTTGTTTGACTTAGGTTTCTGGGTTATACATGTCCTTGGAATAATAGATCAACTAGCTATAGGTATATTAAAAAAGATAATACAACATTCCAGAGGTACTTCAGAAGTCACAACAACATTACCCAAATGACACCCATGGATTTTTATATAAATTTATAATAAATCATAGCACTATCTTCAACATTGGCGACCAATTCAGGAATAAGAGATTTTCTCTCTTATGGTTCTTATTCATTTCTACAGGTTTGTGTCTACCATCACCATGCCTACAGGGGGGGTCTAAGAAGCATGAGAGCATGGATCCCAAGGAGCCCATCCATGCAGCTCAAGACCAATAAGCTTAGGTCACTTTGTTTGGGGTTAATTTTGTAGTGATGCTGATTTTTGTTCTGGGAATTAGCATATTCAGGACATTGGTGGACTCCCTAAGGATTTCCATGAGAGTTTTTTCTAACCAGCTAAGATCAAGAGACGCTTTCAACAACTATGTAAGAATTTTTTTTAGCAACTTGTTGATGCATCTTCAGAATTTCAGCACTTTTGCACTCATGTATTACTGATGGCTATCTTGTGGCCTTTTCGCCTTTTACTAATACAAATCATCATTTAGTCAAACCTTGTGACATATCATTTTGGCTTTTTTAGAATTTTCATTTTTATTGGTTGTCCGAGTGTTTGCTTATGTTTGGTGTTTTCAGGATGGAGGTCCAAGTGGTAGTGACTCTGGTGCCTATGTGACTGTTGGTGCCGATGAACATCCCAAGATTAACAATAATAAGGATACTAAAAAAGCAACAAAGAGGTTTCCTTTTAATTTTACTCTATTGTTGTATTTAGTTGTTTTTCATATGATCACAGAAGTGTTAAATCTTTTTAGGGCTTGAAGGGTTTATTGAAGAATTAGCTTCCATTTCAAATTGTGCAATTATCCATGGTAGAGTTAATTATGGATAAGATACTATTTATCCCTGTGTTTCTATCTTGTTTGCTCACTATCAAGGAGCATGGATCTGTTACTACATACTGGGTAACATTGCTCAGTTGGATCAAGAGAACTGATTCACAATCTTGCACTGTTGTAACATTGAGTTGTTGCTTCAAACTTCTTATTCTTATCAATTTTCTATTCACAACCATTCTCCTGCCCAAGGTTGTAGGTAGAATTCTGTCTTTAGATATACGTATAATTTCCTTCAGCTTGTTTCTCTTACATTTAACTTTGAAATGGAACCTAAACAATATTTTTTTGTCTAATCAGTTTTTTAAAGAACTATCAGGCTTCTTGATGATGTGCATATATGATATTCTAAATTATTGCCCTTGTGTCACAGGCTCGTGGCTAGAATGCTGGACAGAGTGTGGTAAATAGATTCATCACATGCTATGCATTTGGATGTTACATATTCTTCAGACGTAACAATGAGATATGAATCATATTTCTCGTTGATTTACTTTAAAATGATTGGATGTTTACCTTAGGTACTATTTCCCTACTTCTTTTGTTCATTTTCAAAGTAATTGTAAAATATAATAGGTAATCAACTATTTCTTATTGAGGTAGTCAATTGTGTAGTTGAATAACTCTCTTAATTCTTGCACTATAGTTTCATTTTTTTATTGACTCACGCTTTCAAAGTTTTGCTGAGTTAATACTTATATTCATGTGTTTTTTTTAAATGATTAATGAATTTGACTAGACACAAATGGACAATTCGGAGGTTCTGATCTGGGTGTCATGTTTCAATTATTTTGGTACAGACGACCCTGATGGAGTTACTGTCCTGATCAGCAAGACATGGTACTCTACTTTTGAGTTGCTTTTCAGTTCCACTTTGATTATGTATGTGCATCACCTTGTAGTGTGTTCTTTGTTCAGAAAAAACATGTGATGGGTGATGATGGTAGATTATTAATCTCTATGTTTATCCTTGTAATTTTTGTGTTGTTCAATCATGAAGATGTTGACTTTCATGAAAGTTGTCTCTGATCCAGAGTTCCTTGTATCAATGCCTCAACCATTGTTAATATTGTACAAATTAGGACAACACACTTGAGACACAATGACATATGTGATGAAGTTGAGTATAAAACCAAAACTTAGTTTGTTCTAAAATGGAAAAGGAGCATTGTCGATTTGGATCGAGAAAAGGAGCGCCGGAGGCGCGCCACAGACTCTAGTACAATATCATCCGGTTGACATGTAGCTACTTTTTTCAATATTTAAGCTACGCCTCCACGGGCTCGTCCGTCAAAAAAAACTAATCGTTGCATGCCGGAGCCCGCCCCATCTATCTACCCGCTTTTTCCCACGCTACAAACTCGAGAGAGTAACATTGAATGAGGTCACGGTAATCTCCTTGTGGCCTCTGGGCCTGGAAGCCGCAAGATGCCATCAGGCCAATACCCAAGTCCCATTGACCAGTAACACATCATGAGGTCAGTTTTTTTAATTTCCGAAAGAAATTCATTGGTTCTTTTTTTCCCCTAATTGATTTTTAACAAAACTGCTATTTATTGTACTTGTGCGAGAACATATATAGTGAAAACCACAATTTTCATGAAAACTCATGCAAACCATAGCAAGAAAGTCGTCTAAATTCACAAAAAAAATAACACATGTAGATGATATGATGAAGCACAACTTTGTAAAATATCTTATCCAAACTCAACTTCGTTTGTAAGACATAAAAATAACAAATTTCTAACAGCTTTCTGGCTTGAAATTTATTATTCTTATATCTCATAAACGAAATTGAGTTTGGACAAGATATTTTATAAGATTGTGCATCTAGATGTGTAATTTTTTTGTTGAATTCAAATGACTTTTTTACTGTGGTTTGCACGAGTTTTCACAAAAATTATAATTTCGACCATATATGTTGCCGACTTGTGCATGTGCTATATTGAAAAAAAAGGTTATTCTACAATTCATTCTATATAACTGCGTGAAAGGTTTCGTTAGTTACATTGAACATATATTCCTTTCGATTTTTGTTTCTTGGATAATACCGGAACATACAGGATAGTACCATGTATGAAGATTTTTCCACTAGTTAGTTTAATAAATAAAATTAGTTGTTGAAATCACCAAATTGGTACTTCCTAGTACTATTTTATTGGTATTTTCATCGTTAGATTTCATCGGATCAGATCAATGACTTACGTTAACTACAAGTATCTTACATTTTCTCATTACTTTAACATTGAGGGGGTCGCATTTAATATTTCGCACACGAGCCTCAAATTTTCTGGAGACGGCCGTGGACGGAGGAATCCCTCGCCTACAAATCCGCGATGTGATTGTGCATCGAGGAGCTCGAGCTGCTGCTGTTGCACGCGGTCGTCGTTGTCGTCCCGCCGCTGCTCATCGATTCCACTTGCTCACGGACTCCTCTGTCACTATACCCATCGGCGGTTAGTTACTCTTCGCCGAGGCAGCCGTACGAAACCCCTGCTTCGACCTGCTCTTCCTCGCACATTCACAGCCGTCATGGCTTCACTGCACACGACCACCGCCATTGGGCCATTCCTCCGCTAAAAATATGAGTCTAGCTAGCAGGCCTTCAAGCTTATTCTGAATTTTTTTAGGGTTTTACTCTGAATTTTGTGATTACAATTTTGAGGCTACAGTTTCTGAACTTTGTGCAAACATTTCATCAGTATAACAACACTGCAGTTTAATTTACGAGGAACATCATTCAACTCTTGCCAAAAAACCACTTACAGTTACAGTACAGAGAGAGCAACGATGTTTCAGTTGGTAGCCAATGGCACCATCTGGTTCTCTGACACACCACCACTTGCTGCTACTCACGAAATATCCATCAAGTAATGCGCATCGATGTCGCTGTCATCATCGTCGACGCAGCAGTTTTGGTAGATGGCATCGTCTTCCAGCGCATGCACCTGATCTACATCCACCTCGTTATCTTGGATGACATTACCGTTGTTGTAGACTTTCAAGTCTGATAAATAAAACAGCTTGTCAAACTCGTCGCGCCCATGGAAGCTCCTCATGGCTGGATGCACAATCCTGTTCCCTCGATACTCACAGTAAATGCAGCGAACTTGCTCTGCGATGCATACAAAATAGTTGCACAATATTCAGTGAGTTCAGAAATTATTGAAACAATTCACGTTTTTTTAAAGGCGCCTAGCTCTAGTGTCATCTACGAGTGTAAGGCGGGAATATGTTTCAAAATTCAACTTGTAAAATTTAACCAACATTAATGCTGACTACATGAGTTTATTATTAGATAAGTGGCATTATTCTATTTGTAGTTTAATGTAAATTCATATGGTGATAGTTCCGTAACTAGAAGAAGTATGAAATATCCATAACAAAGGTAATATACATGTTGTTGAACTGATTAACACCCCAATTTGGAAGGCACAAGCGGAGCCTAAATGTCGGATTTTTGCATGGATCTTACTCCAGCATAAAATCCTAACTACCAATAATCTGGCTAAGCGTGGATGGCCACACGACCCGATGTGCCCCCTTTGTAACACCGTGCCGGAAATGCCAGCACATTTATGCCTTGAATGCCCTTTCACCCAAAATGTTTGGACGCACTTGACATCTCAGCTCAGAAGACAAGACCTACGGACATCATCTTCACACACTATCAGTGCCAGACGACTGCGGCGTTCCTTTGACAAAAAACATAAACCCAATTTTGACGGGCTCATGCTATATTTTTAGTGGAATATTTGGAAGGAACGCAACAGAAGAATTTTCCAAAGCAACTCCTTCGAAGTAGCCGAAGTGGCCCATTTGATCATAAATGACACCAAGTTGTACCAGGATGCAAGGACATTCAAACGGACTAGAACCCCCGGTGGAATTGCTTAGTGGATGTCCGGAAGTTATATCTTTTTATGTTTTTGTTGGTTACTTTTCCAAGGGGTTGTTTCCTAGTTGAGACTGGAGTGCCTTCGGGCCGGAGCTTGTAGTTGTTGACTCTACCCCCACATCTCCGTTTTTTTCCTTTTTCGTGCTTTATTTTTGCGTTTTCTTAACGCTCTTCTTCTAATAAAAATTACGGCAAATCTTTTACCGTTCCTTTCAAAAAAAAAGATTAAGAGAAGATATGTCCTTGAACTTATTAAGAGAAAATGGACTTTCCCTCACCGGCCGAGTTTTTAAGAGAAAATGGACTTGGGTAATCTCCATACTGAAGGTTAATATAAACGCTCTCCCCTTTCTATATGAGAATATGAATGTCATGCAAGCTGGTTCTAGTTAATTGATGCGATGGAAGCCCAAAAGTGGTGTATACTGTATACACATCTTTTTTTCACACACCTCTTGATAATTTGGGTCCCTGATATAGCCGTGGTTCACATAGTTTTATTACCAACAAAATCTATATTTATCTTCCAACAAACATAGAAATTGAATTTAGCCAGTTTTCTCTTCCTGAGTCTAAAATGTCACAGGATGGCATGTATCATTCCAAATAGGGCAAATTGATAAAATATTGAAAGAGCTCAAACTCACTTGATAAAAAAGAGATTAATACAGACATATAGTAAGATCAAGACGAGACCATACCCGCGTCTGGCTTTTGCGGAGTCATAGGGATGCACCAGCATGTATCAGAACCATCCTTGCCACATTCGGCGAAAAAGAGCCTCGGAGGATCATGTGGGTGGCCTTCACAAACTGCCAGGAAGTTGATATGGGTGTGATAATATTTGTCACGAGTCCATGGATTATAGTCTCCAATTTTTTCACCAAAGCTTGGCACCGGACCAGATACAAACTCATTCGCACCACAGATAATATGAAGCCTAAATGGGCGATCCTCCTTCAACCATGAAGATTAAAAGTGTTATATTGGAAATTAACTAGACATATAATGCAAACAACAGAGATTATTGGTTGACGCGAAACTAAGAGCAAGCTAAAGAAGTGAGTAAATGGAGAAACCAACCTGAGTCTCATTGAATTTGTCCAATGCAGCTTTCACCATACTCCGGACTCTCTGATGCTGGCCCAAAACATACCGCTGCATTTAGACCTGTAATAATAGAGACTCTTTTTTACCTTTATATGTGCTAGATCCTGTTGCTGGCACTGCTTGCTAGTTGAGGGTAATGTTATGGAGAGGAACTCAAGATCCAGGGGACAGAGTGGGTGGCCATCATGCAGGTGTAGCGCATCTGAGGCAATCCTAAGTTTAGACACAACATCCGGCGATCCAAGAAACTCTTTCTGCATAAGAGCGTCGCAGTGGAATGCGGCGGTGGCTGCAGCAAAATATGCTTCTGTGATGGTTGTAGATGGGGTGTTTCCTTCACATGCTTTTTCGTGCTGAATCTCTCGAGTAGTTTCAGACGAACTACCCTGTCCAATATGCATGCTATAAGATTCAGACCTCAGCAGCTTACTGTCCCTGTCACTGTCAGGCACAATCGTATTGAAAAGGTTGGGATCAGCAACTTGCAGGTTGGCATTAGCCTCTTGAAGTCTTTCCAAAGCAAAGATCAAGTGAGAGATCAGGGTAACAGGTGCACAAGAAGGATAAAAGTCCATAAAGTGATCGAGCCGCGACGCGCCACAGGCAACTAGTGCTGATCATCTGCAATGTAACTTGTTTGCTGCTCGGGAAGTTCTGATCATACCAAACGGTGTTGACGATGATGTTGGACACAGGGTCCAGCGGGCCGTAGCAGTAGCCGCCCATGAGCATGCTCCAGTGATACCGGCCGCTCAGCTCTGCCGTCGGCAGCATTGCCAGCGCCTGCAGGTAGAATCCATGGATCGTTGCGAGGAGCATGCGCTTCGCCGCTCCCCGGGCAGAAGGAAGCTCTCTGCCTATTGGGTTGCCACCGAGCCGCCTCTCGGCGAGTTGCCATGGTTCCTTCAGCTGAAGATTTGTTTCTGACGATGCTCCATTAAAATTCACCATGGACAGTACGTGACGAGCTACAGTGTCAGGCTTGTTGCCAGCAGCTGATACCTCGGAGACGAACTTTTCGAGGCCATGTGAATTCGAAAGGAGCTTCCATCCTAGCACGATCCGCTGCGGATCAGGGTGCTTGGCGGCGACCGCTGCGCATCTGAGGGCGGCCTCCACCGCCGCCACGGTGACGCCGGAGCAGAGATCGAACCGCTGCATCCTGCGGCGGCTGATGACGAGGAGGGTGGCCGCGAGAGGGTCCAGCTCGGCGGCGTCGAGGTACACCCAGGCTTCGGCGTCGGGGAGGTAGGGGAAGAGGCACGTCAGGAAGGCGGTGAGCCCGTCGAGAGACCGCTGGTTCATGTCTGGAGCAGCCCACCGCCTTCCTCTCCGTCGTCCTCCTCCGTCCGCCGCCGGCAGCGGCGGCGGCGGCAGCGGGGCGGCAGCTTTGGCCTTGGACATGGCGGTGTTGACGAGGATGTTGGTGGCGGGATCCAGAAGGCCGAAGCAGAAGGCATTGCCCGTGACTAGCTCCTTGTCGAGCTTCACCCGGCTGTAGGTCGTCTCGATCTTGGCAACAACTGGCATGATCTCTTCTTTCTTTTTGTGTATGTAGAAATCGTCATCTAGGGGGCTCGGGCCATGGATGCAGGGGATGCTGCCGCTGCAAGATGGTGATGCGCGCTTGACGCCCATGGAACCAGACGTTGCCAGCTTGTCGATGTCGTTGTGGGTTTTGGGCGATCGTCGGGCGGATACGAAGGAGGCGATACCAACAACGGGGACGACCGGACGGCAGAAACCTTCCTTGCGTGTAGACCGAATCGTATTCTAGCTCGGCTGTGCCTCGGTTGTGATGGGCTGATGGCCTCTTGCTCTTGTTCGATCGGCAATGGCTGGACGGACAAATGCCTGCTCCTCCTCCTGTCCTGCTGTCCAGCTCGGCCGAGCTGGTCTCCTACTAGGCCGATCACAGACATAAGAGCAAGGTTAATAGGTGAGACAAGCACTTGGCTTGTAGCCAAGCCATACAACAATGGGCTCTTATTTGTCTACAACATACTTATTTTATCTTCATCTAATACTATTTTTACTTCTATCATATATTCTCTTTCCTAATCACTCTCACATTCATCAATCACATAGGCCCACCACTGCATATGAGCTCGTGCCCAGCTTGTTGCTTGCAGGGGCGCCAAGCTCCTTTCTCTCTCCTTCTATTTCTCCTCCACGTTGGAAAAATTGCTGACTAACTTGGCTACAAGCCCATTATTGTACCTGCTCTAAGACCAACCGCACTGGTGTCCTTTATCCCCGCCTGCAGGACGGCGATAAGGGAAAACCAACTGCAGCGGTATCCTTTATCACGGACTTCATTTTGAAGTCGACGCCCGTTCACTCTAGATTCGAAGGAGTGGCGGACCTCCTTCATCGGGCAGGTGCGGGGCCCGCGCAGTCCTCCCCCTCTCTCGCGCCCGCACTCGGAGCCTTCGTCCGGCCGCCGCAACCGCCCGGAGGCGCCGTCACGAGTTGGGGAGGAGGGCCGCTCGGGCGGGTCCGGCGAGGGTCGATTGACCGCGCCCGCCCGCCGCCGAAGCTCCTCCCGTCGCTCCTCGAGGCGGCCTCCCCTCGCCGTCCACCGCCGCGGAGAAGAGGGAGGCGCCTCCGGGGCCTCGCCGGCGAGCGGCCAGGCGCAACGGCCAGCCGACCACGCGCAGATCCACGCGCAGGCGGGCCCGTCGGAGAGGGCGAGAGGCCCACCGGAGCAGGGGAAGGGGAGAGGGAGCGCCGTGGGAGATCGACGGCGACAAGAAGTGGGAGCGCGCGGCGGCCTTCCTCGCGCCCTTCCTCGGAACCCGCCCCATCCCGCGGCGCGGAGCAGGGGAGAGGACGACCTCGCCGACGCACCCGACTTCAGCGGCCGAGCCGCCGGAGCCCGCGAAGACGACGCCGAAGCAGAGGTCCGTCGCACGGAGCTCACGCCGCCGGGATGAGCCGGGATTCGAGTTTCCCGAGCCGCCATGGCCGCCTTCGTGTCCCTCCTCGCCATGGCCGCCGGCGCAGGAAGGACGCCGCCATCCTCGTCCCAAGGAGGCAAGGACGCCGCGCCGAGTCCGACTCGGAGTCCTCCGCGGATGCGCCGCCCCCGCCGCAGCCCGTCCTCCTCGCGCTGGCACCTGCACGGCAGCACCTGCACCTCGCAGCCGTCTTCCGTCTTCCACGCGCCCTCCGGCCTCCGCCCGAGCTCGAGCCGCCATGGCCGCCGAGCCCGAGTCGCCGCGAGCACCCTTCTCCTCCGCCGCTTCGAGACTGCGCTAGGGGCCTCACCTCGCGCCGGAGAGGGATAGGCGCGGGAGGGTGGGGAGGCGCCCGCGGGCCGCGCCGGCGGTGGGAGGCCATGGATCCGCCGCTGCTCCTCCGTGGTGGCGAGCTCCTCCACGCGTGCTGCTCCGCGTCCGCCGGAGTTGCGGAAGGGGAGCTCCGCCGCCGCACCCCTCCGGCGCCGCCGCCGGAGAGAGGGACGTCGGCGCCCGGCGGCGGAGGAAACGAGGAGGGAGGGAGAAGACTGGGGAAGAAAACAATGGCCGGCGTGGTGGATGGGGTGGGTGGCTTGTATTTTAATGCTGACAGGTGGACCCTATGGTTGGTTGTTGGTATGGAGGAGAGTTATAAAGGAAGATGAGTGTAGAAGAATAGAATATGAAGAAGAGAATATTAATGATTAGGATGAAATATTCCGTATTGAAGGAGAAGACGAAGGAGAACGGGCGTGGATGGTCTAAGGAGTTCCAAGCATGGGCCCTTGCAGACCAAGAGCAACCCCGAGGTCATCAAATGTCTATGAAAATGTCAAGGCCCAGTACAAAACTTTACTTTAAAAATTGACTCTCGAAATGCCAATTTGCTAGGCCCAGTTCAAAACTTTTATTTCGACTGGTTGGGGTGCGCCAGGCTAAGGCTGTAGTGCAAAGCCCAAGCGACGCTCGAGGCCCCAGTGGCAGGCACTGTAGTGGGCCCTCCTCAACAAATAATAAATTTAATACACATAACCCACGTATCAGGTATTAAACTGATAAGAACAGATATTACTCCACTTGATGTTAGCCTAAAGGCCGAGAATGGTATGAGTTGGGGAAGCGCCCTGGGTCTCGTTTTATAACGCTCGTCCGGCTCGGCTCCCTCTGCCCCGCCGAGGTGGGACTAAACTGAAGCGCAGCACCGCGCAGGCGCGCAGCACGTCGCTAGCTGCTCTGCTCGGTTGCTTGGGCCGCTCGGGCTTCCAATTTGGTGCAGCGTTACGGCCCAGAGACGGTTAGCTGGTCTGGCTGGCCATGTTTATTTTGTGGAATTCTATTTTGGGATTTATTAACTATGTTTTGCTCGGATCTAACTGATGATGCACACGCCTTACCTTGTCATTAATAGTAGGTGACTAGGAAATCGACCGAACATCCAGTTTTCTAAAAAATGTGACAATTGTGTTCATATAATGATAAACATCCTCTTCTATTAAACCAAGTGGCCAAGTGCAATGGGAGTGTCCGTGTGAGTAAAACAATGCAGGATAATGTTTCATGCCTTATTATGGTTTTTTTTTTCGAACAAACATACTACGGTTTCATCACTCCTTGTGTGTGCACCAAGCTTGTATAAGCCGATTGCTCTAGATAATGCGTGATGAACCGTATTATTGCCTTGAATTTTATCTCTTCTCGTACTTGCTAACCTTTCCTCGGCTCCCCAACTACACGGGACCACATTCGTTCTTCTTTCATTCTGGTCTTGTGGGGATAGAGGGCTCACTACAAACACAAGAAAATAAACTCAAAGGGCAATCACTGTTATTAGGCGAAATCATGAAGTCAATGGGGGTTGGGGGCACCAATGCAACTAGACGAACGGCGCTGAAAATCCACGTTTCAAAGGTTCGCAAATATCCAATTTAGTAGGATTTAATAACGAAAACTACTGCTACCAACCATCTAATAACAGAGAGTTCAATAAAAGGGGAGAAAAATAATTATAATTGGCATTTCTGCATGCTTATTTGTAACTGAGGAATGGCAAAGAACTGTTCAGCTACTGTCTCATACCATACTCTACTGTATTATTAGGTACTAGTGGAACAGCACGTGCGACACGCACGTGATTTAAAAAAATAAGTAAATAAGTATATTTTAATTATAAAAACAATAATCTATATTTTTAGTAAAGATGAAGCATGTGTGACAAACATGGTAGCATCCCAACCACAACAAAAAATGTATGCAAATCCTTTTGGAAGAAAGAAAGAAATCAAATTATACTCAAGGATCCACAATGCATAGATGAATTTCTAACAATATAGCTATCTGAAACCCATCCACATTAGGTAAGACCACCTTCTAATATTATTATGTCAGCTAGTTTCAATTAGTGCTCGACTTCTTCATATCTGATGCAAGATCCCAATGCTAACTCAAAATCGACTTCAGCCTGCAATGTATTGGGGAAACTGCTAGCTGATCAAATAGCTAAATAGAAACCCTAGCACGAGAACAATAAATCACTATTTGTAAACCTACATGGCACTGTTTAGCAAACATAAAATTTATGAGTGTAACAGTTCCCCTAGCAACTCGTTGAACACAAGGCCAGCCGACACCACAAGCAGCCCCTACCCCAACAGATAAAAAAATGCTACTTATTTATAAATAAATAAATTTAGATTCAACATTCAATTGTCTTGCATCATTATTCAACTGATGATGGAGCAACCTCCCAACGAAAATATCAAAATTAACTACAGGTACACCCATGACTGACAGTCGTGCACTACCTAGCTAAAGTTACACCCTTTGTCTTTTATCTGATCTATTTTTTTCTAAATTTAAGGTCTAGTGAAATTTGCAAATGTAGGAACTCATGAGTCAGGACGATGCCATTTCCTTCTGTATCTTGTTCTGTTCCTAATTTATGACCAACTTTGACATTTAACGGCCACCTCCCTTTTTGCCTTTCATCCTTCATATATTCTGAAACCTGCAAATCATGTCATGAGCTTAGTAGAAACACCTCTAGGTCCCAAACAAAAATTATTCCTCTATATCTCAGTATATTATTTTGAATAAATCAGCCCCGTGCGGTAATTTTCACATCTACAGGACCTCGAATCCTTGGAAAATCAGCACAAACAGAGGCTGGAGTCATCACTGTCTCTCTGATGCGCCATTATAAATGGGAAATAATAGATAAAAATTTCAATTAGCAATCGTAGCTAGTATCAGCACAAACAGAGTTAATATACCACAACAGTCAACTGACAGGAAGAGAGATGGCAGAAAATCGATCTACAATGGATTGTTTCTTCTGATCATGTGCATCACACATCAACTTCTTCCAGCATCGTTACGTGTTTCAACAAAATTCACATTTAATGACTGCATGTCTGTATCTGACACCAAACATTAAACAAAGAATTTGAATGACACACCACAATACCACATACCTCTGGATGCACCAAAGACCTGATTGCAGGCCTTCACCACGGGCGTGCCTTTACCACGGATGTCGGCAATGGATGGGGGCAGTAGATGCAGTAGATGAGCACCCCATCCTTGTTCCTCAACGCCACCACCATCCACCTCAAATAATATTGGTAAAGAAACTGAATCACATACAAGCATTAGTTTACACATGCTTTGCTACAGACAAATGTCAACAGAACTGCCATTAGCCTGTAAGAAGCTGGTTTTTTTTTGTTACCATAAGGCATAGACCAAACAAAAGGATCCTAGTTTAAGCTCTTGAGCAATGCCACTCTCCCTTTCTTTCTATTTTCTTTTTCTCATGGAAAGGTAACAAATTATTTACAATCCTAATGAAAACTCCAAGAATGTAAAAAAATAGCACATCATATCAAACAGGAAAAGGCAGGGAATAGGTCAAGGGCAGCTTCAACAAAATTTTTGCAAATAAGTGTAAGTAATTTTTAAGAATTAGCAAACTCATTTGTTATATTGGCTAGAAATTAACTTAACAATTAAAAGAAAAAATGATGAGCTATTGAAAACATAGATACCATTTATCTGTACTCAATCAGAGTTCAGGATGGAACATACACGATATATATCCCGAAATAAAACAAGGTTTTGCAAACTTACCAAATAAAAATTAGAACTGCATCATAGTTGTTTCAACCAGAAACTCCGGACTCACAGGATTCTACCATTCAATGTCTGCCACAAGTGCAGTTATGATGAGGTTTAGGAAGTCTTCAAAATGTGAAGGCATTCAGAGAAGAGACTAATCAATTACCTGCTAATCATCAAAAAATAAAAAGAAATCAATTCTAAAAAACCAATGTCATTTTGATCCATGTATTTTAACGAAAATGGAATCATGAAGAACCAAACATGATTGCCAGGTATTAAAACCTTGACCTTCTATCCACCATTGTATAACATATTTGGATCCTCCATTAGATAACAATGGAAGAACTGAAACCGGTGACAGTTTCCATTGTGAAACTTAAAAACAAAATTCGAGCAATCAACCCAAGAAAGGGTGGACAACAATGGAATATGACAAACCTGTAATCATCTTGACATTGACACCAAGATCGAGTGCTCTTCTGATTGTTTCTGCACTATCATGACGAGGAGGGTCAAAAAGGGGCAGGGAGCCTGATGAACTGCCATGGTTCTCCAGGACTCTCTTTCCTACCATCTGGCACTTCCTGTACATGAATATTGTCAATAGTACAATAGAAATTAAGCTAAAGAGTGTAGCAATAGTTCATGTAAAGGGACTTCAAACCTGGTAAGCTACACCAAGTGCTCACAAGCCACGCTCAGCAAATTTGTCAATCACAGCTCTGACCCTTCTTTCAATATCCGGCTTGTTGTGCGCAAGATGAAGGATCTGTTTAACTTCCACTATTAATAAGTAAAATCATATTCACAAATGCAGAGTTCCTAATACGTGCTGTGCTTAAGAAAACAGTACCTTCTCTGGTGCTCCCTTGCTATGCATTTTTCCCTCTCCATCAAGGTAGGTTAAATCAATTCTTTTGTCAGTTGGATTAAATGGCAGAAAGTGTATCTCTTGAACACCAGCTCGAGCCTTTTGTCAAAGAAGCAAATTAAAGAAGAAATATTTAGACAAAAAATAAATTAGATGTACACCACAAACTCAATAGAAACCTGATTACCTCCTTTGGATCATCCAGCATACCAACTATCAGCATCCTGATTTTCCAGTTAATTTGCAATATATTATAACTACTGCAAGATACATAGAAAGATATACTATTGAAACTTCAGCCTACCTCAATGAGGTTGTTGTCCACTGTCAATTTATTCAACGCACTGCTGAAACAATAATGATTGGAATAGTATGAGAAGTGGTCAGAATGCGAGGCCAAAATGAAGTCTAAGAGGCTATATTATCAAGATGAACCGAAGGGAAACAAATTCTATGGGCATCATATATATCACAGAAGGCTGTACATGCTAAACCAAAACTCAAAAGTATTTGAAAGTTTATCAGCAGCCTTTTGTTAGAGCATCTAAGTACACCGAAGAAAGAAATGATAGTACAAAATACCATAAGAATGGCCTGCCAATGGAACTTAAGTTATATAATAACATAAAGTCTATGTACCTGCTGCAAATTTCAGTTGTCGTGGCCAGACCTTTGCCAGAGAAATTAATAACATAATATAATATAATGCTACAGAAACAATTGAGTTCAAACACAAAGCAACCTGTTGTAATATAAGCCTTTCCTCCATCCTGGGGTGCTCCAGAATCATCACCAATGCATCCTTGTAACACTTAGCTGAGCTTCCGAATCTCTGCGTTCTCCAACGACACTCCATTCTTGCAGGGTAAGCCAATTGACACTGATGGCTCATGTTTTAATTACCTTCTGCTCTTAGTTTGGCTGCTGGAAAACTGCTCCCTCTAGTCTTCTTCTTAAAGGAATCATGTGGAAACCTGTGGCCTTTTTTAGAACCCCCTCAAGTTGCATTCTGGGATCGACCTTCTTCCTTTCCAAGGATTAAAAAAATTGGCATTGCCCATTATACATCTTAAGCAGCACTACATCCATGTTGATTGTCGCTGCAACTCACACAGAACCCCATGCCTGCACAAATCACACCAGTGAGGTTAAATCTGAACCAAGCATGTTAGTGCAAAAACACATTGGCAAGAGGAAGTAGTAAGCTCAGAACAGGAAACAAAATACATCGCATCCTTCAGCCATTTTTTAAACAAACTGCTTCCATGCAGAGTATATCTTATCTTTCCCTCAAAAATTAAATTGCTGATGCTACCATGTGAAATAGTTCAGGTGCCACAAAGCTTTTAATTTCTTTCTCAAAAATAGTTCTCATGCATATCAAACAACACTTAAATTTTGTTTTAAAATAAGATGAGCTGGTCATTCTTTTTGAAATAGTGGAAATATTGGCATGGAGAAAATCGCGTGCCTGCTCTTTGGTGCTGAAAACCCGGTTAACTAATAGCAAGAACTGATCTGCCCAACTAATGATGTTTATCCAACTGTTTCGAGAAAATAAAATGAAAAGAACTAAAAAAATAAGCTCCCTTCAAGCACATGCAGACCAAATAACATGTTCTTTAATCATCAGCATGACTTCAGTTATATGTAGGCAAAGTGACAACAATCCTCTAATTGTCAACTATAATGACAATTTTCTAAAACATCTGAACATTCACAAGCAAATGATAGGCACCATACTAATCTGCATTTTCAAGCACATTCATATGAAGTTGAATAACATGTCAATTCAGGACAAAGAAAGTGTAATACATGGCAATCAGGAAGGACTCCGACAATTTATTATTTTTGGAAAAGCAAGAATGCTCACACATTGATCAATCTATCTACCACTTAAAGATAACCTTAGCTAACCTTTCAGTTGATGGTGTATTGAAAACTCAAATGTCACTGCAAGTGGGCAAAAGGTTTGGAAAGCAATGCAAAGGGGTACAAAATTTACCTTCTGAAGATATTGGCATGCCTTCCTCTTGTGACCCCACATATTCCATTGCTTAGCTGCACGTACAAGGTAAGCATATAATCAGCCATACATTTCCTAATAAGCATGGCCTGCTGTCAATCAACCTCTGCAAAAGAATGAACTGGGATCAGAAAATAACTAAGAAACCAACATAATCAATTTGAAATTATGAACTAACAAGCCAATCAGCCAAAAAAGTTGTATCGACACACATGTCAATAGATCCATCTATTATGAACTAACAAGCCAATCAACCAAACATGATTTGCAAAGCTGCTTGAAACTAATCAATATATCCATCTATTATGGTCATAATTAGTTGCTATGCTTTATGTAACAAGAATCAAAACAAATGTAGTTCTCTCCCATGTACAAAATAGAGAGAAATCCTACCACCTGAACTGAACATTCTTTTCCCTAGCATAAATATATGTTTGAAAAAAATGTGAGAATTCAAGCCAATCATTTAAGTACACTTGTTCCCTGCAATCCATGCAACGTAAGAGTGAACATTAAACTGAAATTATTATATGCATTGCTGCCATACCTTTGGTTCATCTATGGGCAAAACCTTGAGCCAGTGGAATGCGAAGCCTTTACTCCTCCATCTGCATCTTCCTCAATCTCTGTACACCGCAGAACATAGAGAGAACAAGATCAAATTTATTCATGATGGCATTACTTAATAATATATCAGGTTAATTATTGCCCTCACAAAAATAGTGTTACTGCCACTTGATCGCTGACAACAAAATTTGAGGGAGCTAATGTGAGCTGGTACTGAAAAAAGCTCACAATAAAACTGCTTTTTATTGTGACCACATTGATCCGCCAATGGAAAAAATAAAAAGATTTAGGAGATTACCTGTAAATGGCATTAAATTTTCATTAACTTGCTCAGTTTTGCCCGTATACTGAAGATTAGCTCTAATGTAATAACAATGGAGACATCTTTGTGTTGAGCTAAAAAATTGTGAGTGATCACAATGAGCAGCTCAATCCAAATGCATGCAGGCCAATGCAGTGTGGTCTGAACCGAAACTAATATGTGCAGAGAAAACAATTTCTCACAGCTTCACAAACAGGTATGTGTGCATCTGGTAGCATCCATCTCTTGCTTGGTTTGAGGTTGATGGATGACAGGAACAGGGGAACATGCACCCACCACGTGCGGATTAAAATTAATCAGCAATTCGGAGGTCTGCGAGCTTTGGACTGGGACATCAAGGGAGCGGGCTTTGTTGCTAAGCAATTAGTAAACCCCTGGAACAAACTGCTGACAAGTAGGAAACAAAAGAGCCCCAACAGAAACACGAGCTCCAGGCATCGATTTGCCAGCGAGGGCTGCTGGAAATCGAGTCTCCAATCGATCGATCAGCCCTACCATACGATCATGAACGAATCCTACTCGCGATGCGACTCCATCGAGCGATCAAGTAAACAGCACTGAGCACATGGAAGAAGGGGAAAGGGCGGCGCACGCACCTGAGATGCCAATGTCATAGCCGAAGATGCGGCCGCGGTCAGCAGGTCAGCACTCAGCATGACGGGGACGATGAGGTCGCTGCCGTAGTCCGCCATGGCGCGGTCGCCGCTGTTGAGGAGGAAGGCGCCATCGGGCGGCTGGTCGCCCTTCACGCTGGGCGCCCCTTTTGACCCCGACCGCGCCGCAGCCGTCGCCAAAGCTGTCGTCCCCCCGTGGGCGGTGGCGGGGATGGTGCCGGCGCGAGGACATGGAAGAAGGGGAAAGGGGGGACTGGCACGTAGCAGAGCCGGCGCGATGCAGCAGCGGCGCGGGGGAGGTTGGGGGATGGCGCGCGGCTGCACGGGCCCCCCGCGCTCGCCTCGGTTCCTCCGCCGGCGTCGGCACCGCCGAACCGCGTTCCTAGCCGACGCCGCTCTCCGCGGACTCCCTGTCGCCGAGCTCGGGGAGGGAAGGGGGCGACGTGGGGTGGGATGAGGGAGGGGCGGACTGTTGGATCACCCATCTGCAGAACTCCATGCCGCCGCCCGCGTCTCCTCGAGGGCACGCGCGTGCGTGAGCGCCGCCCTTATGGAAGAGAAGGGCGGGCGCAGAGAAGGAAAGGGGAGGGAGAAGGGGCGGTGGACGGGGAGGAGGAAAGGGGAGGCTGGGCGGCGGACGGAGAGGAGGAAAGGAATGGCCCGAGCGTGTGATTCGCGGCCGCGATTGATGGCGGCGGGTCGGCCGCGGGTACGCGGGCGGGTAAGGGCGCAGGCGTGGTGAGAAAAGTTTTAGGATTTCAGCGGAAACATTTTAGAACTCGTGATTTTTTCATCCTCAGGGGTTTCGTCTAGCTCTTTTGGGTGGCCCCGGACTGACAGGTGGGGTTCTTGTGAGAGGTGGGTATATTTCCCTTTGGGTGAGAATTGTTTTCAATTCTTTCTGCCTTTATAGTATAGATGTAAGTATGTTGCAGAACTACTGTAGAGTGCTTTGCCTGAAGACAAAGTTGATGTACAGAGTGGGACTGTGGGAGAATTTCACTGGAGAAGTACTGACGAAATTGAAGAATCCTATCAGGCAACTGGAGCTGGTACCCTGTTGCAAGCTTCAGAAGTTCAGAGGAATATGCAAGTATGACGAACACTCAGGACCCAGCAGAGGACGGAAGAAAAATCAATGCATGGTTGGGCATGTGTCAATTGTAGCATGGTCCAGGGGGCAACTTGGAATCGATTGAGCAACTGGGCAGATACTGGGTTACTGTCAGGCTACAATGGACACTGAATGGAGTCCTAAGAGGAGGTATCACCGAGAAGATAAGCATATGCAATCTGCAGAACCAGTCAAGGAGGGACATGATCCATTAGCTCTGTTGGAGTTGGAGGAATGGTCCAGAGGAAGAAATGGTTTGAAAATGAATGGTTTCATAAGATCAAAGGTAATGTTGGTCAAGCAGAAATGGCTTTAAAAGCATTAGCCCATACTGATTGAATTTCCTTACATTTAAGCTACAACTCCTCCTTCCTACTTGCAGCACGGACCATCTGTTACTTATATAGCTTTCAATATGCTCTGCGGATATAATTTGTTCTCGATCACTACTTAGCTTGTTCGATATTTTTGCTCCTTGACGGCATTTTGCTGATAATCATATACAAATCATAGATGAAAAAAAGCAGACCATCTCTATCTGTTCTCCAAGTCTCCGTGCGTATCAGAATGATTGCTAGTTTCCTTGTCCTGCTGCTTAATCAAAAGGGAAAACCTTTTTCGTTAAAGATTCGGTTACCATGATTCGACAGTACCTCCGTTTGATAAAGATTGTTGCTAAGTATCAACACGTGCCCGACTCAAATCTTTTTTGTTTTGGAATTAGAGAATATATAAAATTTTCAGTTGGTTGTCAAGTTCATTACTCTAAATAGACCCTATCAGATATAGGCTATTTAAAAGCATGATATTTTGCTTATAATTCATATTTAAGATGACCCTAATAAAAAAATGGATGTTTTGCAGTTTGAAACGAAGGAAGCATTAAGGTAAGTCTACAGAAAAAGAGTGTAGTTCTGTATGGGAGAACATAAAAATATTTTATACAACTTTTCTATAAAACACAATGCCAAAAAAAATAAATAATAACTGCATAAAAGATAAAGTAAAAGAAAACCTACAGATCACTTTTGAAGGTGCTTTAATGGCTTCCCTCATGTGACGGTTTCTGGTGACTTTGGCCATTTGAACGAGGACCAAACCTTTAAGCGCTCATGGTACATCCTAGTTATAAAGACCAGACCTGCCTCATGATTTTCGCAAAAAAAAAAAAAAGCCTTCCCAGCTTATGGCACATCATAGTTAACTTTCAACGACTAGGGCCTCAAGCCAAGCATACGAGATGCTTTACTAAAATACTGATCCATTCAAATAAAGTTATTAGTGACCTACCCGATAGGAAACAAGTCAGTAATGCTACCATGTGAAGGAAAACAACCCCAGAGAACTCACCTATTTTCGCTGAATCTTCAGAGTGTCGATCTCCATTTACGGGCGAGCGGGCAAGAATTTCTCTCTATTCCAGCACGCTATAAACCCCCCTTGTTTGAGACACCCAACTCAGACAAAAATTAAACAGCAGCAACCAGCAGCAGCACGAGCTCCGTAGCCGTGACTATGCGCTGCTGCCTACGCTTCGGCACGCTCCTGGCGGCGCTGCTCTCGGCCACCGCCTGCCTCGACTTCGGCTTCTACGACACGAGGTGCCCCGTCGCCGAGTCCATCGTGCAGCAGACCGTCGCCGCCGCGTTCAGGAACGACTCCGGCGTCGCTCCGGCGATGATCCGCATGCACTTCCACGACTGCTTCGTCAGAGTAAGTGTACATGCACAACGGTTGTGCGCGGTCTGGCTACTTTTATATATATATATATATATATATATGTAGATATTGTTCAACATTGGCTCCATCATGTCCATATTCAAGAGCAGATGAGGAAGTGAGGACTTCACCTGACTGACGTACGGTACGCTTCAACCTGCCCGTGTTGCAGGGCTGCGACGGCTCGGTGCTGATCGACTCGACGACGAACCCGAACAACACGGCGGAGAAGGATTCCGTCGCCAACAATCCGAGCCTCCGGTTCTTCGACGTGGTGGACCGCGCCAAGGCGGCCGTGGAGGCGCAGTGCCCCGGCGTGGTCTCCTGCGCCGACATCCTCGCCTTCGCGGCACGGGACAGCGTCGTCCTCTCCGGCGGCCTCGGCTACCAGGTGCCGGCCGGCCGCCGCGACGGCCGGGTATCCCGTGAAAACGACACTGTAGACCTTCCCCCGCCGTTCTTCAACGCCACCCAGCTGGTACAAAACTTCGCCAAAAAGAACCTCACCCTCGAGGACATGGTCATCCTCTCCGGCGCCCACACCATCGGCGTCTCGCACTGCAGCAGCTTCGCCGGCATCGGCAACCTCGGCGACCGGATCCACAACTTCAGCGGCTCAGCTGACGGTGTAAGCATATATACTTTATTTACCTCTCCATTTTACCAATTTTACCATTGCTGTGCCTGTGATGCGTGTGAAGAGCTACAGATTTTACCAATTCTCGGCTTCTTACTCGGTGCCGCGGTTATACAGGTTGATCCGTCACTGAGCAAGGCCTACGCATTTCTGCTGAAGAGCGTCTGCCCGTCCAACAGCAGCTATACCTGCAAAGGGGGCGGTTGGGAGCGAACCTGCTGCCGACCCTCTGCTCCGTCAGTTGGAAACTGAGGTTCAGGGTCGAACCTGATCCGTCTGGGCACAATCCACGGTTACCCGAGGGTCGAACCGGGGTGCCGAACAAAAAAGGAAGCAAACCACCCCCGACCGGCAGCCGGCAGGCACACATACTATATTCGTTAATACGTATACTGCAGTAGGAAGGAGGTGTCTGGGCCAAAAAGGACGTGATATTATCAGATCGCATACATACATGAAAGTAAAGTTGCAACTGAGTCGATCTATGCGCACAAAAATACTGAAAAAATTGAACCAGCAATATGCCGCCTTCGTACTATCAGGACATCTTTGAATAATTGAATGACTTTGATTACATATCCAAGAAACACGAACAACATTGCAGCTGTTACCATCCAGATGGAGAAAACAAAAGAAATTGCATGCAGATGCCATCATCTGGACAAGATCACGCATGCAACTTTGGTGCTTGGCTTTGAGGCCAGGATCTTGCATACTAGCATGGTTCCGTTTTTACTCAGCAACTTGAGTGATGGATGGACAGCAAATACCTAAAAAGCTTCCCCTGAAGCCGTCTGCTAGGCCAAGCTGGTAGATCACATCTGCAATGGCATTGAACAGAGAAACAGTAAGAAAAACCAGTAGGTTACTGGGACCATATCCAACAGAAGAGAGAATGAGAGATTATCATCACTAAGCTTTGGCTGCAGGCTTGGAAAACAATCAGCCAGTACTAGAATTGTCAGGACCACAAAAGACATTCATTTGAGCTATACAAAAGAACTCCAAAAATTGTCAGGACCGCAAAAGACATTCATTTGAGCTATAGAAAAGAACTCCAAAAACTGATACTTGAGTACTTGACCAAATTTGCTTTTGTGTATATACACTACTAGTACCACCAAGAAGGGTTTTTTTTTATAAAAAAGGCCAAGAAGGGTTAGATAAACAGGATACTGACATGTGAACCATCTGAAATGTTCAGACATATCTGATGTATATTGGTTAAACAAATTGAAATGGCAACTCAGTGTACCTGTCAGCTTCAACTCAATGTATATTAGTTGGGAATGGCGGCCAGACTGCGTTTTTTGCATCTCTTCAAATGAGTAAGAAGTGCACTTGTTCCCTGACCACGCCTAGCACCTAGCAATTCATCACAATGTTTGCATCTTGCCTGCACAACAACTCCATGCTCAAGAACTGGATCAAACTCTTGCCAACACTTGGATCTGAATTTTTTTGTAGCCCTTGCAATAGCAGCTTTCTCTGTTTCATCATTCTCATTATCACTAACATCAATTGCATCTGAAACATCAGCAAAAGCAGCAATGATAAGTGATCTAAAGTAAAAGGGCGAACAACAATTGCAAGTGCAGCAATTAAAAAATAAAGTAAAAGAAGAAATGCAAGAGCGGACAGCAAGAAATAAAAGCTGTGACGCTGTACTCATACTAGCAAAGGGACCATAAACAACATGCCTGGACGGCGATCGAGGCATGAAGAAAAGTTAAGGACGACAAATCAGTTTTGTTTCTTGCAAGGCGATCCGGCCGAGACTGAAAGCAAAGCAAAAGCTCCTACCAGCCACCAGTGACCTCACTGCTAGCTTGTTGCCCAATGCAAATTTTGTTACAGGCATGCATACTAGAAGAGATGAGTCATGCATGCACACAACACAAACGAAACAGCAAGACAATTTCAAGATGTGATTGCTGGGGAGAAAGAGGACTCGACGATGATATAACCATAAATGGCATAATATTTTAATATTATTCAATAGTCCCACCGTTCAGAAATATAATCATTCCTAACAATTTTAGAGCAAACGAAGTGGTAGCTAGCAAGGAGAAAGTCTGTTCTACACTCATTAAACAAGTAGGTCACAAGGATCTAAAATGAACCTCACCATTGGATGAGCTATATCAATTGTACCGCTCGTAGATGGAGGGTCCAGCCTTGGGGATAGCATCATCCTTATCCCTGTGGATCTTGTTGGAACCAGTGGTGACACTGGCCTTGTTGGTAACTTGAACCGTTTTGCTTGTTGTTCTTTTTGCTCCTGCACTCCAGATTCCTTCCGCTTTGCTGCTGATGAGGAAACTTTCTGCAAACAGACAGCTGCAACTGAGGCCTCAGCAATTGCGGCAATGCCATCTTCAGCTCCCTCTGGAGGAGCCAAGGGATATGGCTGCTCTGCCTGTGGCGATGGCTGCGGTAGCGCCCTTCGCTGCTGGGCTTTGTCTTTTGCTTGTTCTTTTCGCTGTTTCGCAAGAGGTGGCAGGAACCGCGACTGCCGGGCCATGGCCGGCAATGGTGCGGAGTAGCTTCAGGTAAAATAAAAATTCTTGTCAGAGAGTAAGTAATATGGAGAGTAATGTTTAGTTTGCAACCTCAAACTTAACAATCATGCCTAGTTTGCAACCTCAAACAGAGCAACTTGCTGTGCTGTCACTATCACACAATATTTGTGCTTGAGGTTGTACCTATACACTACACAGGCATACAAAGAGTTGGAGCGTGAAGATCTGACTTAAAAACTGAAACACTATTTAGACCAAGTTGCTGAGGATAAGTACTGAATTGTTTCAGATAAATTGTTTATCTGTTTCAGATAAATTGTTTATCTGTTTCTACTTGGAGTTAAAAATACCAGTGAAAAGATCAATTTCATAGAAAAGTACTGAATCTTGTTTAGGCTGATACCATGTAATTGCTAGCTACCTAGGAGTAATTTCTTTAATCTAGCTATATGTCACTTTGCTTGAATTGTATTCCAGTCACTAGCTAGTTGCAAAGAGCACAGCAATCTTATCAAGTGCTGTCCACATCTCCGAAAGAAGGGAATACAGACCAAACAAACTAAAAGGTGAAGGACCAGTTACCAGCGAGGAAGCAAAGCATATGGGACTGTGTCAACTGACTGAACCCTTTATTCCGTCTTTGCATATGTATTCAACAGAAAAGAATCACTAAATACTTGAAATTTTACCATGTAATTGCTAGCTACCTAGGAGTAATTCCTTTAATCTAGCTATATGTCACTTTGCTGGACTAACCATGGAATGGATCAATGAGCATAAACAGTAGGGTCTGCTATCGAATTTAGACAAAACTAGAATTGACAACGTACTACCGCTTACTGTAATTTTGCAAATACGAGGGAGCTGAGAACAGGTCGTCAAGCCAAACGAGCAGAGAAGGAACAGGATTGTGCAGATGTCTCACCTCAGATCATTATGCGCAGGGAGAGGGGTGTGATCTACGCCTTGATGGTGCTCATCATGGCTGCCTGGTGATGCAGTCGGAGCTGAAGGAGCCAACGGCGAGGAGGTTCCGGCCATCGCAAAAGGAGACGAAGGAGGCCTGAGGTAGCTTCTGACAGCGGGGACTCGATCTGGGAGGCCGGGCGGAGAGCAGAGCCCGGGAGGACGGGCGGAGGCGGCCGGCCGGGAGGAGGGCGCGCGGAGGCGGCCGGCCGGGAGGAGGGTCCGCGGAGGCGGCCGGGAGGAGGACGGGGCAACGGGAGTCGGGAGCAGAGCCGCCGCCGGTTCGACCCTGGGGGTCACCGTGGGTCAACAGGGGAAAGAGCCTCTCGATCCTTTTTCTTCTCGGGTCGACCCGAATCGAACCGTGGGCCGAATTTAGGAGCGGAGCGACTTTGCAAACGGGCCGAACCGAACCCTGTGCAGGCCTAACAGCAGCCAGTTCTTCCCAACGACGACGCCGTTCATGGACATCATCACGCCGGAGAAGTTCGACAACAAGTACTACGTGGGCCTGCAGAACCACCTGGGTCTCTTCACCTCGGACGCGGCGCTCATGACCAACGCGACGATGAAGTCGCTGGTCGACTCCTTCGCGTGCAGCGAGTCCACATGGAGGGCCAAGTTCGCCAAGTCCATGCTCAAGATGGGGCAGATCGAGGTGATGACCGGGACGCAGGGGGAGATCAGGCGCAACTGCAGGGTCGTCAACCCTGCTCGTCGCGCCGCCGGCGTCCATGGTGACGGTGTCATCGTCGCCGGGTCATCGGATTCTTCAAGATTCAGTGGAGTAGCTGCAAGCTAATTGATCATGGGTTGTCAGTGTCAGGTCAGTAGATTTGTGTGCAAAGTGACGTTTGTTTGCCTGTGTGGAGTTGATTGTGGGGAAGAAATAAAACTGAGCCAGACATTGTTGTGCGTGGCAAACATGCATGATGATCTGATTGGTGAGGCAAAAGCTTATGATAAAGCTTATTGATCATGTATTACATGCAGGCAAACCATATTACAAAATCCTTGCAAACTGTCGATAGCGAGCCAGAGACCAAGTCGCCTCATAGTCAGGTCGCGGGCCCCTTCATCGGTTACCATCCAGAAAACCGAGAAAAAATCTGCAAGCATATACCTTCCCTATCCAAATATATCCGAGGCAGGAAACGATAAACACAAGCAAGGCATATATCAACTATCATGCATTTAAGAGCATGTTGGATGATTGTGCCCAATCAACTTGCTAAATGCCTAAATACAGTTGACCCAGTTTGTCCATAACAGTACTGAGAGTGACTGCCAGTTTGTCCGTAACAGTACTGAGAGTGACTGCCACTGAATCCGACTATTTCTTTTTAACAAACTTAATTATACTACCTCCGTCCTTAAATATATGACGTTTAGGACAAACTAGGTAGTTCATTTCAAACTAATTTGCTTGTCTTAAACGCCATATATTTAAGGATGGAGGTGGTATTGTTTAATAGCCAACAATGTGTACTTAGGGTAGTGTATTTGTACACTTGCAAACGAAAGTACTCCCTCCGTTCAAACGGCAGATAGTTTTAGCTTTCTAGGTTCAGAGACTTCTAGGCATATATTATACCGAGGTGTATAGCAAAAATTATATACCTATAAATACCAAAACAAACTATAGTTCGGATGGAGTGAGTACAACATAAAACTACTGAAGTGCTTGCAGACGGCTATCAGGTAGGTATCCTTGTGTATTTATATGAGCACCATGTCAGATTATGGTTAGAAAGTCCATGTGCTTTGAACTTGTTCACACCATGGAACTGGTCTCAAATTCTCAAAAAAAAATATGGAAAAACAACCTCAACCGACAAAACACTTGTCCAACAAGTCCCTGTAAGTTGCTATAGCCATCCACTTTGTTCTTTGGCATCATTGACTTACTCAGTAAACATCCCTGTCTTTCCTCACAACATCAGTATTCCTGACTTAACCAATTTGGTAGCCCCGGATTCAATTTTTTTACTAGTCAATAGTTTAACTGTATAGAAGGGTGACTGACTGATGCACATTGATGCAAGGAAAATAAACTTGGGTCAGTTTTGATGCAGACAAGTTGGGTTTGCTTTATAACATTTTAAACCTGGGTTTGCTTTATAACATTTTAAACCTGCACACCTTTTCTATCAATTAGGATTTAGGCATTATCGTTCTCAAAGGATAAATGAAAAGTAAATTTGGTGCTAGTAGTACATGTTTAAGGTTATCTTTCTAGTTATTCAGGAACTAATTGAGTGTAAAAATACGACTATGGTACCAAATCTGCTATTTTCCCTTATTTGTGTAAAAAATATGAAACCCTTGAAATTAATCACCTTTCCAGCTTACCATGTGCAAAATTGAAGCAAGAACTCAACACACAGCTTCAACTTTTCTAAATTGCATACAACACCAATGTACATTCGAGTGAGTATTTACAATTCGTGGTGGGGTCATTTCTTGGTGCAGTATAAGTTCGCAAAGCTACGACAAAATGGTGGTTTGGCTGCATTTTTAGATTGTAATAAGTTCGAATCAGCTCACAAGCAATTTGTTACCCAGCTCCTTGCGGTAGACATGGATGAGACCAGTGCTATCAATAGTGTGCAGCTTCTCCTTCAGTATCTTCCTGTAGTGGTCATCCTCGTCCTCCAAGCTTCTCATAAGTTCAATCTGACAAGGCAAGGCATGTAAAGGGGATCAAAATTTCCACTTCCTCCCTGAAGGCCATTTTCACAAAAAAAAAAGAATAAAAAAATGATCACTGTTACTTATAACTTAAACTTACCTGTCTCTGGAATGACTCGAATTCATCAGAGCTCAAGGAGCCATCGCTGTTTGCATCAAGAAGATGCATGAGCTCTGTTGCATCTTCACCCCCAGCACCTAGATCCTCCATCACCTCAGTGAGCTCCTCGATGCTGATTCTCCCATCCCCATTTTTGTCAAGTTGGTGAAAAGCCGGGTTCTTGCAGTTGTCAACTCCTCGATCACTATCTGGTAGATCGCGTAGGCGCATAGCTGCTAACTCTGCTGCAGCCAACATAATAGCCTTGAGACGTTTAGCCTGCACAACATAACAAGGAATGGTCCTTCTAAGCAACGCCAGAATAATATGATTTCAGCTTTGCCTAGAGTTTTCTAGTACCCTTGTTAGAGGAAAGGCACATATTACTCTCAGAAGGCAATTTCCAAAACTTGATAGAGCACATATTACTTTAATAGAAGGAACAGGAGTTTACCTCTCCGGGATCAGTAAGACCACCTTTGTAGAGAGAGTGAGAAGCGTCTCCACCAACAGCAAATCTATGCATCTCTTTGGTGCGTATCTGTATCTCCATTAATGGCCTCACCTTCCCAGGTTCGCTTACATCGATGGCCACATGCAAACTCTGGTAACCATTTCCTTTTGGCCGACTGATATAATCTTTTGTTCTACCTGGTACTTCCTTCCACAGAGCTTGAATGATTTCATGCGTCCTGTGGCAAGCCCTGGGACCCCAATCTGATGAATCGCCATCACATCGAGGCTCCAAGATAACCCGCAAAGCTAGTATGTCGTTAACTTCTTCTGGTTTCCGGCCATCTTTTACTAGTTTCTTCATAGTACTGAAACGGCTTTTGTATCGCCCTTGAACTGAGATGTCCTGTACAATCCTGTTCAACTCGTCATCAGCTTTCAGTGCTTGAAGCAACTGCTCCTTGTACAAATTTATCAAGGCCTTGCAATCACTTTCTTGGCTTCTCAACCATTGATCAACATGGTCATATGAATGAGGAAACAAGTAACGAAATGATAGATCCTCTAGTTCTAGTGACAGATTACCCGCTCCAACAGCATGTGCGAGTGGGGCATATATCTTCATGACTTCAAGAGACTTTATCCGCTGCAGATACTTAGGAAGCTGATCAAGTTGTCTCATTATATCAAGCTTCAGTGCAAGCTCCAATATCACTGCCCTGATGCCATAGTACGTGAGACAAAACTTTCTCAATGCGCTAGCACTTTCATCATCCAATACGTCAAGCTTCGAAGGAGCATGCTTGAGCCTTAAGCTTTCGTGCAGCAAATGAGCTGTACTGATCCCAATCTGAGCTTTCACATCCCTCATGCTTACAGCTCCTGCATCTAGTGCTTCTCTCAGTACGCCCGCTGATATAACTTCAGCATCCATCTGTTGTCAGTCATACAACACGAAATCAAAAGGCATTGTTACATTTGAGAGCTTAACAGTGGCTAAAGGAAAAGGTCGTGTTCGTACCCCTGGCGAATTATAAAAGTTAAGTGGGAATTGGAATACAAAGTACCACTCAAACATTACTAACAGTAATCAGTAACACAACATTAAGCAAACTTGTTTTGGTCAACAGCATGTAGTAGTACTTCATTAGAAAGATTCCAGTCATTCAAATTCCTATGCTGACGGCTTCGGCTTGTTAGGTTGAATCGTCAGGTAATGCATATTCCATCCATAAATCATCCCAGCTTTCCAGACGAAACACAGTGACATTACTAAATATGCAACAAATCTACTCATTTCCCCTGATTTGGAGTCTTGGAGAATCAATTAAGCTAACGCCGTCTATTGATTAATCGCAGTCTTTGATAATAAAAAAAATATGCAATCTTCGCACAGCAGAACAATAATTGAAGCCAAGAAAGCTTCAAATAACAGAAAAACGTTTTCAAAAAGGAACAATTTGAACTGTAGCAGTTCAAGTGACCAGGAAACACGCTCATTTACTCGAAAACGGAAGAGGGAGAGGGTATAGGATCAGGTATAGCACCTGGAGATCGGCAAGGGAAGCCGCGACGGCGAGCGCGCGTGCCAGCGCCTTGCCGCCGTCGCTGTCCCGGAGGACAGGGAGCGCCAGCTTCAGCGAACGGAAGAGCAGGCTCGACGAGGAGGAAGTGGCCAGTTCCTCCCCCATCCTCTCCGTGAGCTCGTTGAACGCGCCCACCAACTCCGCCACCAGCCGGCCGCCGCCCTCCGGCGCGGGCGCGGACGTGGACGTGGACGGGGCGAGTGGGGAAGACGAGGCGGCCGCGGCGGCGACAGGAAGGCGCGGGCGGTACAGGCGCAGTGTACCGCAGCGAGGTCGGGCGCGGCGGAACGGACGGCCTCCGGCGGGGACGGCACCGGCGGCGGCCGCGGTCGCCATGGTTTAGGTGGACGTGGACCCTGCTCGTCCCGGAGACGGATTGGGGGTGATTACGTGGCAGTTACGTGGGGTGGAGGTTTATTATTGGCAGTTGTGGGGGGTAGGTGGCCATTGGTGTGGACTTCGCCACGTAACCATCAGATGGGCCCACAATTTTCCCCTCCAAAGAATGAAAGTTTATACAGTATCAATTGATAGAATAACTGTGCGGTGAAATTTTGTGGCTACAAAAATCTGAAGCATGGAATTTATTTCAAAGTCTATACAAAGGTGTAAATACGGCTTTGTTTGGATCGAAGTGACCCGGGCAGAGCATGCACGTACATTTCTCGCCAATTGCCCTGAACGACTCCTTTGTGAAACAAAACAATTACGAAAAAATTATTAAAATCACTGTTTTGATCAGATATTGAGTTAATATCAAGTTGTATGGATGAAGTTAGACATGGACTATTTCAAAGTTAAATTATACTCCCTCCGTTCTTAAATATATGTTGTTTAGGACAACCTAGATAGTTCAAAAATGAACTAATTTGCTTATACTTAACGTTATATATTTAAGGACGGAGGTAATATATCTCTGTATATCATTAGCCGTATTAAAACGAATAGACCTGGTCGCATTAGCAACAAGAAAGAAGGAAGAGGATAATTGGATTTAGGTTTTGCAACTTATTTATTTATTTATTTCGGGAACAAAGTAAAGAGAAAAAGGAAACTAGCATTTATTCTCTGTTCGTTTGTTCTGTAATTCATAGACATCGCCAAAGTTTGCATTGCATTACTACCTGACTGTATGTAAGCAACTATTTAATATTTTAAAAAAAATCATCCATGATCTCATATCATTTTTATGGAAATCTTCCCTGTCAATTTCTATCATTTTTGAGCTTATGTCCTCGTGTTCTTCTATTCAATGAAATACGTGCTATGCACGTTCTTTAAAAAAATGTCCTTCTATTCAGGTTAATGGGCAGATTGCAGAAACAGCCTGCTGCATCTATCATTGTCTTAGGATTAACAAGGAGCTGCTCCAGTGCTTGCACAAGCTTGATCATCTCCAGAAGGAAGGTATTGACCCTCAGGGTTGGGACGCATGGGCCTGTTTGGAACGTAGGATTGAAAAACAAAGGAATGGTGTAAAGCACAGGAATAGGAAAGGAATGTAGATGTAAAACAGAGGATTGGAAAAACACAGGATTTTACCAGAACTAGTGTTTGGAACGCAGGAATAACTATAACATATGATATTTGGCGATTAAGAGGAAACTAGCTATTAGACTGGACTAAGAAAATAGCAGTAACTACTAATTTTTTGTTTCACAATGCTGACATATTTCTTAGAAGCGCCATTGCCCTTTGGGGTCCACAAGCAGTGAAAAAGGACTATCTACTCGTTCTTTTGCTCTCAGCCACTCATTCTCTCGTTCCCTTCTTATACCGCACAGCGTACAAAAGGAGATGGCTTGCTCTCCTCATTCTTCTGCTCTCAGCAAGCTTGATTGCCCCACCGGCATCTTCGTCAACGGAAGAGGGCTCGAGCTGCGATGGCTAGGTGAGATGCGAGTGAGCGGAGGCGGAGCGAGGTAAAGATGCAGCGGCACCTGAGTTCAGGGCATCAAGTTGCCACAGCGGGGAGTGAGGTTGACCTATTGCCGCAGGTTGATCTGCATGCAGCGGCACCAGAGATGGAGCTCCAATGGCACCTAAATCCGAGCGTCAAGCTGGAGCAGTGATGAGCGAGATCAAGCTGTTGTTGTGAGTCATTCACACGAAGGAAAATTTTCCAAGAGCTTGGAGTGGATGTTTATTTTCCTCCATTTCGTGCAGGAAGGCAAGCCTTTCCTATGGAAAGGAAACATTCATTCCTCCATTCCAAACACCATGTGACATCATCGAAACACAGGAATCAGATTCCTTTGAAATTCCTTTGAAAAAACTCCATTCCAAACAAGGCCTTTTGATCATGTGTACGGATGAACCTTCGTCCGGTCCTTGTCAGGTTAATCATCTCGCTAATATTTTTTTTTGAAAGAAATCTCGCCAATATTTTGCAATGTGGTTTCGCTGCCATGTGCTGGAAGTTTGTCATTTGAGTGGCAACTGTGTGTCGTTTCTCAGGTGTTTTCAGAGGAGGAAGAGCAGAAGATAAACAGAGGGAAAGGGAAAGTTTATGATATCCTCAAGGATAATTTCATGAAGGTGTACAAAACAAGCCTTCAAAATCAACCAAACTAAAGTCGAAAAGCTCAGGGAGTTGGACGCTTTGGTGAAGGAGGCTCAAGGAAGGTCGGGAAGAGCTGGGAAGTTGCAAGAGGAGCCGGATGAGTCAAGAAGTCAATGCAAAGACGAGGAAGAGGAAGAGGGTTGAGGCGTAGGGAGGGTGCTTTAGTTGGGTGACAGTCGGAAGTTTAGTGTTATGCAGTTGACATGTGAAACTGATCAGGCTCTCTCGAGTCTTGACTATGCAAATGTAGCTAGCGGCCGGGGGTGACGATGGAGTAGAACTTGTGTTTTATTTTGGCTGTTGCAATGACACAACACTAGTGCGCATTGTACTTTCGTTTTAAGGGTTAATTATTATATTACCGTGCAGAACTGGCTTCATTATTTTGTTACTGTGCGCGCGTTCTTACCGGAGATACGAGACATATGGCATAAGGAACACCCACCACCATGACGCCCATTTCTTCATCACTAGGGGTATCCCTAGTGTTTTCTCTCACTTGCTTACACGTATGCTCTCATTTGCTTTACTCATTTCTCATCCCCTCGTGTTGCAACACTCCTCTATGAGGATTACATGATCAAATAAAAAGAGCATCCATGCTGCCGCTCTTTTCCGTGACTTTGGAAATAGGCAGCGTTATCTAACCCGGAGCCTCGCAGCGTTATGGCAAATGCATAGAAGTCTCAAGTCTCGCATTGTATATGTTGCTAAGTGCTAACACAAAACTAACACAACTTTTTTTTTTTGAGAAACCGGGTTGAATTTCATATATTTTTCTGGAAGTTTACATCCCAAATCCTACAAAGACACCCTCGAAAAAAATAAAAATTACATTCAGGTCCTTGCAAGGACATCCCGGTCCTGCTCGTCGCCGGCGATCGGAGCAATCCGTCGGAGCTTGAAGCCGATCCCCATTCCGACGAAATATCACAGTTTTTCGTTGGCACCCAGAGTAGCATGTCGAAAACATCGACATACCGTAGCATCGCTGAACGCCCAGGCCGCTGAGGATGACCACTGGCCATCACCTCGCCGGAAGAACAGAGATCTGGCGCCTCCATGTCCGCCAAGATCCCCTTCTCACCAGACGAAGACACACCCAAGATGGGAGGCAAACCACCAGAAAAGGTGGGAGAGAAAAACCAACCCGGTATAAGTTGGTAAACATACCTTCCAGATCTCCCTGCCGCAGCGATGGAGACAAGGAAGGGAGAAGCTACCCTCCAAAGATCGACGCCAACAAGACCATCGACGCCAACAAGACCAGCGACGAAAACATAGGAGGAGAGACCAAAAGACCCACCGAAATCTGGAGCTCCAGATCCAGCGGGTACATAGCACACCGGCCTGTCGCTGGCTCCGAACAGCTCACCAACGAGGCGAAGAAGAAGCCGGCAGATCTTATTCCACCACTGCAGTCCCGCCTCCGCCCTGCAAGCACTGCCTGGACTCGATCTACATATACTATATAGGTGTATGTACAACGGCAGCCTCAGACCCCGTTCCCCATCCTCTCCGGTGCTGATCCAGCGGTCGGAATGGAAGGGGAACGGAAGAAATCGGCGCCGGCAGCGAATCGCCTCCCGGTCGCCTGCTCTCAACAGTCGCTAGGGAAGAGACGAGAAGGAAGGACGATACAAAACTAACACAACTAGGCGTGCCGGTGTGGATCATTGTTTGCCCTTGCCCCAGCCCATCCAGATGGATAATTGTGTCGGCCCATGGACACTCAGACTCGATGGCCCACATAAGGGAAGCGGTTCCTCTTTTTACCCTTTATTTAAGTTTTTTTTTGCAGCATTTTTATGCTTCCGAACATGAAAAAACATGCGTTAATGACGAGTCACCAGCCGTTCGTGGAGGATTATCAAATCACATCGACTTTGGAGGATCACAAGATTTTAGCCGTCCACGTTGCTGAATGTGTGCCAGAGGGCACAAGATCAATCTCAGAAACTACTCCCTAATCATAACTTTTGAAAAAAAATCTCACAATAAATCTAATCAGCTACCTAATTAAGCAACTAGATCACATGCCAAAACTTACTGCATACCATAACATAACAAATGAGGGTAATAAAATCTTTTCATGTCACCACTAATATGTATGGGATGGAGGGAGTAGTTGCTTTGGTACGTTTGCGTTTTCTCTTGCGAAACCATTGCCGTGGAATTTTCTACGGAAAACTAGGCCAAACACATACGGAGTAGTAGTTCACATTTGAACCGTTGAAAAGGTGTGCTTTGTTGCTTTATCCTTGATTTAGTATTCATTCATGGGTTCCATATAAATCAAAATACCATCCGAAAACAATGGTTGCAACGAGACGGAATACAGAAAGATTGTATATCATGATTACACAAACATATACAATACACTTCAAGAAACTGTGGCACAAACATGTTTACAAAGGTATTTGCACAGCAAGTTCTGATTGTGTTCTCCCCACCTTCGAGAAATTAAGGTGCCTGTTAACTACGAAACAAAACACCTTGTACATATTTTGCATGTATTGATGCTTGTGGAGAAGTCAGGAAGATATGACGACATAGGAGATAGGACAAAGGTCACAGGGAGCAGGAATGGAAAGGATAAACAATCCTTCCTTTCACACACATTCATGGCTACGTGTCATTTTTTTTTTACAATCAACTAGTTCCTGAATAACATCAAAGGAAACATTAAACAGGCACTGTCGGCATTGATGTTGCTTTTCCTTTTCTCCTTTGAGAACGACAATGGCTAAGCTAATGTATAACAAAGATCTCTGCATTCATAATCTTTTGATAGGAACTGGAAAACTTGTCTGCATCCTAACGGGCCCAAATTTTGTTACCTTAATATACACCAGTTGCTAATTTGCTATGCTGCAGTTGAACCATTGACTAAAATAAAATTTGATTTAATGGTACCTAACTACTGATGCTGTCAGCAAAGATTGGGATGAGTGCTAAGTCATCTAGGTCCGTATTCTTTATGAACGTCACTGATGAGAAACGACAATGGTCTAATGTATCAAAATACGGAAGCTTGTTTGACGAGCTTTATCCAGTTACAGTTGTTCCATTCTGTGCTTAAGTTAGAAGCACAAAGACTTAATTTCTATAACCGAAGTCTGACCACATCCTTGCGTGTGTTGTGTTAAAAGTTGAAACAACTTACTAATCAGACGAGCGAACATATTTGCATAGAAACAAAACATCTGGCAGTCGCACAGATCAACTTCTTTCAACTTACAACAGAGAACAGACTACAAAAGAAATCACGCCGTCCTTTTTCTTCAGTCATCTAGACTGTGCTTTGTCCCTGTCCCTGTAACAAGCAAAGCTACAAAGCTAATCCGCTCATTACTTATTACAACGTCACACACACACACACACATTCACACGTCACTGTGTGCACACTGCACATAACAGATCTACTGAATACTGACGATCGATTAGCTTGCAGCCACACCAGTGAATCCTGAAGAATCTGATCCGGCGACAACACGATGAACGCCTTCTGCAGCTGTTCTTGCCGGGTTGACGACCCTGCAGTTGCGCCTGATCTCGCCCTGCGTTCCCGTCAGCACCCCGATCTGCCCCATCTTGAGCATGGACCTGGCGAACCTGGCCTTCCACGTGGCCTCGCTGCGCACGAAGGAGTCGACGAACGCCTTCATGGTCGCGTTGGTCAGCAGCGCCGCGTCCGAGATGAAGAGGCCCAGGTTGTTGGTCAGGCCGACGTAGTACTTGTTGTCGAGCTTGTCCGGCGTGATGATGTCCATGAGCGTCGTCGTGTTGGGGAAGAACTGACTGCTGTTGGACGGGCAGATGCTCTTGAGCAGGAACGCGTAGGCCTTGCTCAGCGCCGGATCGACCTTGTCGGGCGAGCTGAAGTTGTAGAGGCGGTCGGGGGGGTTGTCGGGGACGCCGGCGAAGCTGCTGCAGTGGGAGACGCCGATGGAGTGGGCGCCGGAGAGGACGACGAGGTCCTCGACGGTGAGGTTCTTGGAGGCGAAGCTGTCGGCGAGCTGGGTGGCGTTGAAGAAGGGCGGGGGCAGGTCGTTGAGCGCGTCACTTGCATTGGATATCCGGCCGTCGCGGCGACCGGCGGGGAGCTGGTAGCCGAGGCCGCCGGAGAGCACGACGCTGTCCCGTGCCGCGAAGGCGAGGATGTCGGCGCAGGAGACCACGCCGGGGCACTGCGCCTCCACGGCCGCCTTGGCGCGGTCGATCACGTCGAAGAACCGGAGGCTGGGGTTGTTGGGCGGCGCGTCCTTCTCCGCCGTGTTGTTCGGGTTCGTCGTCGAGTCGATCAGCACCGACCCGTCGCAGCCCTGCAAAATAAAGGAGGTTTAAGCTAGCGTTACTTCATCTCTCTAGCATATGTATGATTATATTATATAGTATATACTATATAGTTAAAACCTTTTATTTCATCATTTTTTTTCAAAACTTTTCTTATGTGCATATGTGCTTACTCTGACGAAGCAGTCATGGAAGTGCAGGCGGATGAGCGCCGGGGCGACGCCGGAGTTGTTCGTGAACGCGGCGGCGACGGTCTGCTGCACGATGGTCTCGACGGCGGGGCACGTCCTGTCGTAGAAGCCGAAGTCGAGGCAGGCGGCTGCCGAGATGAGCGTCGCCAGGAGCGTGGCGAACCGTAGGCAGCAGCGCTTCGTCGTCGTCATGGCTGTGTGTGCAGAGCGAGCGAGCTCGTTGATCTTTTTGTCTGGACTCTGATCGTGGCCGGCACGGGGTGGTTTTATAGGATGTTGGGATGCTTGCCGGCTCGTAGGAAATGGCTGTCACGATGGAAGGCATATGCACGCGGATGCTTCGTGGTGTAGAGCTTCTGCAAGTCAGTCGTCGGATCAAGAAACAGTACTCTGAATATTCGCCGAAAAATCTGTGCGTTCTCTGGAGCGTAGCAATTAACTTGCTTTTTCTTCGGCAGATCAACATTGTCGTTAACTGGATCAGTATTTAATGAAGCAATGTGCCAATGTGGCATATTGAGATCGATCCCATGCTTGTTGCTATTGGTTATCTTATCCGATCCTTTGTGTTTGAAGGCCTAGCTTTTACATCTCTATCATCTAGTTTGGTGGCTGAGTTTAAAACTTCAAATAGCATATAAAACTTTTTTTGAACGAACACTGGCATATAAAACTTGCGTAGGTTGAAAATGGTTTATAGATCGATCTGACCCAGTGACCCTTGTTCTGATGGTGAAAGTCAAAGGGGAGCCATCACATGAGCTCACCTTGGCCCGCCAGAGGTACAGAAGAGAAGGGGAAATAGGGTGATCTAGTCGGAACGCATGGAGCTGCATTCTGGTTTCTGTAGACTTACATTGATGTTTCTTTTGTGTAAATTGATAACATCCCTATTTAAATTAGGTCATATTTCAAAAATTCAAATATGAATTACGTATCTTTTACTAAAAACCAACCAAATTAAGGTCTTTTAGATCCAAAATGCATTTACGAATTAAACATAATATCATGTTGTATACATATCATATCTGATAGGATGTACTTAGAGTGAATGAATTTGATAGTGAAATTGATATATATTCCCTAATTCTTTTTTAAAAAAAGTGAGTTTGAGCTAGTACATGTTTAATTATACAACCCTTAAAGCTGCTTCTAGACTTATAGTTTAATTTCAACCCTCAACTATACGAAACACTTACTTTTAAAGCCTCAACTATTAAATCTATCAACTTTGGACCTCAAGCCAAATTTAGAGTAATTTTAGGTGGGCTGTTGTTGACGTAGTAAAGTCTCCCAAGACTAACATAGTTTCAAAATTTTAAAATTCGTAAATAACATTTTTTTTGTTTTTAAATACTTCCAATGTGCAAAAAAAAAATCTGGCGTGAGGTTGGAAAGTGAACGGTTCTCCTAGTTGACGGTTGAAAGTAGACATTTTTCTAAGTCAAAGTTTAAAAACCAAAAAACTCGCGAAATAATTGAGGTTGTAAATGGATTTGTCCCTTACATTTCACACATCCTACCATTAATCCATTGCACAATATGAGGCTGTCAAATCAAGATAACTGAATTTAATGCTTGTTCTCCCTTTTGATACAGCAGCCTTCAGACGAGGAACGGGCAATGATCCTGTCATGCATGGAAAGGTTTGGAGAACGACTAGAGATGTCCTGCTTTTCTTTTCATCTCTGATTTATTATATAATGATGAGCAATGGGGCAGGAAGACAAAGTGATCAAACAAGTTGTGATGGATTCCGAAGAACTTGAATATTGACAAATGTGAAAGTAACAGATGGTTCATAGTGCCAGTGGTAATGCGAAGTTGTAGCTTAAATACGAGGAAATTCAGTCTGTTCTCTTGTCGCTGCCTTGACTGATTCCAAAATTGCATCTGTGTGCCTGCCACTCGGTGATGCTTCCTCTCAGAACTCCATCCAGTGTCTCATTGTAGCCTGACAGTAGTAACCCAGTGTCTGTTCCGGTTCCATGTCGGTGCCATCCTTAGATCAAGATCTTCCACCTTCTGGACCGTGCTTTCTAAGACCTTATGCCACAGTTTGACACATGCCTAGCCATTGATTTGTCTTCCGTCCTCTGCTGGACGTTGAGCGCTCATCGATCGTACTGACTTGTGTATATTTGCTTCTGGAGTCTGCAGAGCCCCGGCTTCGTCATAGCTCTACGGGAACCTGATTGGTTTCTTCATCCTCTTGGCTACTACTTCAACTACTTCTCCAGTGAAGTTCTACATCTCTATCAGCTTCTCAGGAAAGCTCCCTCCAGTTCTGCAACGACCTAATACACAGTATGGTATTGAACAGTTATTTTATATATTTCCATTATTTAATTGTGAACTAGCATGCAAAAGATGCCGGTGGTGATGATTTTTCCCATGCTCTTATTGAATTCTCGATTAGATGGTACTTGTAGTTTCCACATTTTATACTAGAATAATGATATTATTTATGAACCTTTGGAACCCATTTTTTCAGGGCAGTTCAAATCCTTTGTTGGTAGGTACCTGTAGACTTGGTGAGTTCACCTAACATGTGATTGATTTTGGTTTATTTTCTTGCTCTTCTACTGAGTCATCTGTCCTCAAATCCAATCAGAATGGAAAAAACGAGGTGGTTCAAAGAAGTTGAGAAAATATTAGCAAGTAGAGGCAGAGCACAAGAGAAGAGAACGTTCCAATGCAATGCCATCATCATGCATTATTTAGAGCAACCCTCTTATAAAAGATTGGTGTACACTAGCAATCAAACCATTATCAGTATGGCATGAAAACATTATCCTACATTGTTGAGTCCCCAAAACAAATCCAGTCTCTAGTGTGACATGTTAGGATTATATACAATGTGGGTGTATATTATATGAGCAATATGGCTTTTTCTTATTATGAAACAGTAGGGAAGGCCCCTACTGGATCATTTTTATTATATATAAAAAGGAGATATGCACCAGTACAAGGCCTATGCCATATTGACAAATTCATCTTTTTCTTCTTTTCTGTATGATGATATTTTGTAACAAATTATGCACGAATTCACTATATGCGCCTGCATATTTTACTATAAAGCCTATTACAATACCTTGGCCCATGGGCGTGTATAAATCATAATTTTTGAAGAAATAATGTACGGGTGCAATTAAATGGCAAATACTTATGTGTGCTTATATTACAGAAAGGATAATGAAACATAACTTTGTGGTGCATTTTAATAGTATATACCAGTGGCGTTATTCTTTATTGTCCCTACGCCAGTCAGAAATGTTTATATGATGTAATAATCAAACAATTGGATGGAACAATAAAGGCCGTCATGGGCTGGCGGGCGAGAGCTGAAAACAAATGAACACGACCTTGGGCTTTAAATCAGGCCCTGTTTAGTTCCCAAAAATTTTCCAAGCTACCCGTCACATCAATCTTCGGACACTGATTAGGAGTATTATATGTGAATTAATGACAAAATCCATTCCATAACCCCTACCTAATTTTTCGATACGAATCTAACGAGCCTAATTATGCCATGATTAGACAACGTCGTGGTACAGTAAACAATCTCTAATGATGGATTAATTAGGCTTAATGGATTCGTCTTGCGATTTCCCGTCCATTCGTGTAATTAGTTTTGTAATTAATCTACATTTTTTACCTCTAATACACCTTCGAAGGGGCTGTCAAAATTTTTTGCCAAAAATTTTGGCAACTAAACAGGCTCTATATGCAGTATTTATTTCTGACTAACTTGCTAGGTGTTGTGGGCACAGATTAAATGCATCTTACCTTGCTCTCACTCCGACACTGCTGTCATCTAGTAACATGTTTTGGCCGGTTCAGTAAGAGAAGGCCATGTCATCATGCAGGTTGATGCAAGTTTACAGGTGTGAGCTTGAAGAGTTCAAAGGACAGGAAGACAATAGATTGACCCTGAACTGAAGAAGCAACAGCCTGAATTCCACGCCATGCATGCCAAGAAAGAGGTGGTGTGCAGAGTGTGCACCAGACGAGAAGAATAACTTTATTAGCACAGTCCCGGAGTTAGTTGCTGCTGAGCTTTTGGTCGAGCTGTATTAAAGTTTTCTGACAGTGCACACTCGATGAAGGCAGAATTCTTTGCATGGCAGCAGTAGTGAGACTGTCTGCACTCGTCGACCTCTATATTCAACCTCCAAAAGAAATATTCTTACCTCGTCATCAAACTTTTACAGTTCAGTACCAGTTTTTTCGCACCCGTCAACCTCTATATCCCAAACTCCATACCAACTACCAGCTGTTGGGCCCACATGTCACACACACTCTCTCCCCCTTCTTTTTTTTCCCACCTCTACCTGTCTTCTCCACCGGCTTCGCTTCCCCTCCACTCCCCACTCTTCTCGCCCTCCCCGTGCCGGCGCTCCAGCCCTCTCCCTCCCTCGTTTCCTCCGCCGGCAGCGCAGGAGGAGGAGGCCGGCGAGCTCTGCAGCACGACCGCGGAGCAAGGGAGGCCTCTCTTCCCCAAGCTCCGGCGCCCCTGCTCCAAGCTCCAGCGCGGGGTGGAGCTCATCCCCGACGGCAGCCTCCAACCTGAGCCCCTCCCCTGCGACTGCATCCGTCGGCGCGGTGATGCGGCGGCGCGGCGAGGTCCGGCCAGCCGGATCCGGCGGTGATGCGAACGACGCGCGAGGTGAGATCCGCGGCGGCAGCTCGAGCTCCGGTCCCCAACCCTGCCGCTACACGACGTCCGCCCAGCGGGCCCTCGAGGCGGAGGCAGGGGCGCTCCTCATCTCCTTTCCCGCGCGCTCCGTCCGCTCCTCCTCTTCCCCACCTCCGGTGGCGCACCGGTGCTCCCCCTCTCTCCTTCCTCGCGCCGGCCAAGCAAGAACCACGGCGGCGGGTTGGTGGCGAGGGCCAGCTGGGGCGGCGCCGGCCCCGCAATCCGGGCGGTGGAACAGGGAATCTGCCGGGCGGCGACGGACGACACCCCGAGCTCGGTCGCCGGCGACGGGGAGGTCAACCATGGCGAGCTCCAGGCAGATGGCGAGCTCCAGGTCGGCGACCGACGCAGGAGGGCAGTGACCGCGCAGCGGAGCTGCGGTGGAGCATGGCGTCCAGGTGCACGCCGAGACGACGGCGGCGACGGATCTCCGGCGGTGCTCCACGGCGACGCGGCGGCGCAGCGAATCCATGCCGCCCGCTGCTTCCCTCCCTTCTCTTCATTCTGTTCCGAGCATCCGCGCGAAAGGTGTGGTGGTTGCTGCCAGACGCGACAGGAGGCGATCCAGTTCGTCCCGTATCGCGCTGGATTTGGCGATGCGGCGGCCGAACGGAACGATTGCGTCTGCTGTGCCGTCCCCCGGTGCAGCTGGAAAAACGGGAAACGAAGCCCCTATCTGCCACGGTGTACCGGCCAGTTCCATTTACAGTCACCGGTGCGGACAGTCTGAGAACAATATATCAGCAGTGATTGAAATAGCCGGCGCTATAGTACGTACCACAATAGTGTTCTAGAAAATCAATAACTAAGCTATGCCCCAATGCGGCAATTAATGCCTATAAATTCTGCTAACGATGTTATAGCTTGTTTAGTGATCCCCGCTATAAGTGTATGGCAGTGAATATGTAGCTAGGCGAAAATAACACTCCTTGTTTTGTACTCCCTTCGTCCCCAGATATTTGTCGTGGAAGCTACAGACACGCGTCCCTGAATAAGGCCTCCTTTGGAACAAAGGATTTCCAAAACAAAGGAATAGGAAAAATATAGGAATAGAGTGTCATGCCATTTTGAGTCCTATGGAATGAAAAAACATAGGAAAGTTGTTAGATTGGTCATTTGGTTGAACCATAGGAATGAGAAGAGAGAGATAGACACAAAGGATTATATCCAAGAGGTTGAACCTCTTGTTAGAAATCCTCCAAAATCTCTATGGAACAAGCTATTCCATAGGATTTTCATAGGAATTGTAAGGGTTCAATCTTTTGTTCCAAAGGACTCCATAAGAAAATTTTCTATAGGATTCAAATCCTACAAAAATCCTCCATTTGTCCTTTATTTCAAAGGAGGCCTAAATATGTCGTCGCACCCATCCTCTAGCCTTCCAGTAGCTGTGCGTGTGCCTATCCCTGCTACCCTGCCTCTCCTGTCTCGTCACAGCCCACAACCACACACACTCCTTTTATATATAAAAAAACAGAGGCACAGGCACCAAACTTTTCCCCATATGCAACTCCACCGCCTGGTAGGTCGCCGTCCTCCCTTCCATGCAGGGCCGTGTTTGTTTAGCGGAGACTAAAAATTAGTCGCAAGGAATCTTCTATGCATGAAGTACTAAATAAAGTTTATTTGCAAAATTTTTTTACATATGAGTGTAATTTTGCGTGATGAATCTAATGCGCCTACTTAATCCATAATTTGTTACAGTAATGCTACAGTAATTATTCTCTAATTATCTATACTATAAGGAGCGAATACAATTGAAAACTTTTCTCACCCAAACCGGGCCCACCTTACCCCTCACGCCGGACCTACCCGTCAGGTTGCATGATGACCAAAAAGGTGGAACGACCATAAAAATCGTAATTTGGGGAGCGTTTCTGCCAAAATCATAATGTTTTTGCTACCAATGTTGCTCATACCCGCCCGCCGTACCCGTTTCTTTGGACCCACCCTCGAATCGCTAGGCTATCCGCACCACACGGGTCCCACCTTGTCTCTGCCATGGAGGTAGAGAAGGGAGCGGCCGGAGAGGAAGAGCTGGCACCGCGCTGCCGCCGCAGCCACGCACGCCCCGAGCCGTCCGTCGAGCCACCTCGTCGCCGGCGCAGACGCCTTGCTGCTTCACCGAGCTCGAGCCTGCTGCGCCTCCCAAGATCCCGTCGCCACAAAGGAAGGAGGTCGGGGGATCCGCCGCCGACGGAGAACGGGAGAAGGGGCCGCGACACCGCCACCACCAGCTGCTCCGGGTCCCTCACTGCCACCGCTCCGGCCAAGACGGAGAGGAGCCGCCGCGAGTTGGGGATGAGGGCCGCTCGGGCGGGTCCCCCCCCCCGCGGGGAGGAGGGGGCGGAGCCCGGTGGCGTGGACCTCGAGTCAGGGCAGAAGGAGGAGGCCGCTCCGGCCACTGTCCCCGCCGCGGCCGGCACGCGCGAGCAAGGGAAGGGGCAGGAGGGGTGGAGAGGAGCTCGATTGGCGGTAGGGGTGGCGGAAGTAGGGATGCACCGGCGAGGCCGCGCCTCTGCTCTGCTCCTCCACGGCCACCCGTGCTCTCCCGCCGCCGCACAGGCCCCATGGCCGCCGATTCCGCCGCTCGGTGACCCATGCTCTTCCACCACCGCCGCCGTACAAGTTCGCTGGGAGGGAGAGGGCTGGGGAAGTATCGTTGCCATGGCCGCCGCACTTACCACACTCGTGCTCGACTTCCTCGCCACTAGGTTCTACGAGACCAAGCACCACGACGAGGCCGCGCCTGTCAACGCAAACGTCGCTGCCTCCCCCACTAGCGATAAGGACATCACTGTGGTGACCGTCGTTGAAGACGAGCGCAAAGCCCTGCTCTTGCAGACGCATTGCCACGGACACAGCCACGGCCATGGGCATGTTCTGGTGCAAGGAGAGGACTGCTGGGTGGTCCGGCCATTGACAATGCAAAGAGTACGACCTGCAACTGCTGCTTCCTCAATCATATATACATCATGTATAATAATTTCTGTTTTGATAATTTCAAAAAAAAATCCGTTTTGAATCTAAACATAAATCTTCTTGGTTTTTCTCAATCTGATGAAGGCATTAGGTTTGGGCACTGATTTACTACTTAGCGCAAATGGAAGACTTGATACAGCAATTCTTGTGCTGGTGTTTGCACAATGCAGAACTTTTGATTGTTTGTCTTGTGGTTTCTTTGTAGGTCCAGAAAAATTGAATCTATGCAGTCCTAGAGGTGCGGCAAATCTATAGCAAAATGTGTTTGATATGGTTTCTTTTGTGTAGCTCTCTTCATGAGATATCAACTTGTGAAGAAGGATTCTTGGATATCAACTTAACCTCTTTGCTGCAACTATTTCTCTATCAGTTAAACATTGAGCACTGCATATGGAAAGTTGCTCCAAGGCTAAATATGCACATGAAGTTTTTTCCAAGTGGTTCAGACTTGTACTTGGTGGTGTCTTGGAAATTACTCTTTCAGTTGTATTTGGTGGATATGAGCTTCTCAACTTCACACTGGGTTCCTATACAGATGGTATGGGTCCGCTTTGAATATATGTTAATTGTGTCATTCAAAACTATGTTTTGCTATTAGCTTTATTTTTAGTTTTCATGCAAGAAAAAATTGAATTTCAATGGATTCATTTTCTTATTAGGTTAGACCCTTTTGCAATCAGCTCTTGCATTTCTGATCTTGGACTCTTGGTAGATATTATTCCAATTAAATTTATTTTCTTATGCTGTCCTTCTCATCCCTCCTACCTCTATTAGAAACCCAGGGTAGCAAGTTGTGTTTGGAAATTAATCATTTCAATTTCGACCTAAATAATATATTTATTGATGTGCAATGCATCAAGTGAAATTTACAAATTTGTTGATGTGTAATGCATCAAGTGAAATTTACACCTTACATTGTGACAAATGCCCAATGGTGTAACGAATTGTGATGGAAAGGTGATTTCACGTTGGTTATTTGTTCTTTACAATGGTATTCTCCCACAGGTATCTTGGTATGCCTTTTGTGATTTTGTCCCCTCTCGTGGTTCAGCCAATTTGTTTTCTGTAAAATTTTGATCTTGTTTTTTTGGTTCACATGGTAATATCAGTTGCTCATTTAGAGTCCTGCTTTCTTCCTGTACTCACTCTGAAAGTCTGTCAGTCTGATACTCTAATCTTAATGGCGTCTGTCAGTCTGATACTCTAATCTTAATGGCTTTCAAGTAGAGGTTGCTTCAAATAAAGAACAGGAGTGCCAATCTGAGACTCAGGTAACTGTTGCTGAATTGTAGGTTGTTGGTAAATCAGCATCATGTTGTGATAGCTGTGGTAAGCCCCGTTCAAGGGTTCCAAGAAAAAGAAGCAAGGGAGGTGAGAAACTACTTACTTTGTAAATAAACACTGAAAAGGTATGTCTAGCCTTGTGAGTTGCTCTATGGAAGTGGATTGCTTGGATGATTCTTGAATGTGAATACTTTATTCAATTACCCCAAGTGGATTGCTTTAGGGTTTATTGGTCCTTTTTGTTGGCAGTTTGACTGTGCATTGACGGTTGACAAGTTACCATGGTTTCAAAGGCGTCACCTAGGCGCCCAGGCGGTCCCTGCTCGCCTTGGAAAATCGGCCGCCTTGTTGCCTAGGCATCGCGTAGGCGATAAGGCATGCTCAGATTTTCAAGGACGCCTTAACACCTTAAAACCATGCAAGTTACAACTAATAGCTTGCATCTCTCTCAAATTGTTTTATATATATGTTGCTGAGACCTGCACATACACAACTATCCCAATGGAACAGTTTGATAGGCATTCTAGACTTGAATCAATAATTAATTTAATTTGGATAATAGTTCCATTTCTTAAGATGGTTTGTGCAAATTTCAAATTAATGTGCTAAAGGTCAGGGATATAGTTTTGAAGGCAAGTGCCACTCCTGAGACTTTTGAAGGCAAGTGCTAAAGGTCAAGCCTGATTACTTTGATCCACGCAAAAGTGGCTAATCCCTTTCCCCAATTGGAATTTGGATGACATCTCATTTTCTTATGGCATCAAAATTACATATAACTTATGGTACACTCTTGACCACTCTTTGATACTTGGATTCATGCCAACATAATTTGTTGCCTCACCATGCTGTAGCTTTTCTAATCGACACTTTCTCGACATAAGCTCATTTTCTCCTTAGCGTAACAGTGAAGGGGTCGAGTGGTGGCGGATTCGGTGGTGGTAGCTTCCGAAGACGGAGGGTGGGACAGGGTGAAAATAACAGTTTGACTGCAAGTGGATGCCGAGGATTCTTTGGGTTATCTCGTTCGTGGGCTCGTCACCGTGATATTGTTGCGGAGACTTCGCATTCTTCTGACAATGGGTGTGATATTTGTATTTATTATAGATTTGTATACACGCGTGGACACGCATATGCTCTTTACTATATAATATATAAATAAAAATTTTAATTATTGTGATTTTTTTAAACACGTGCGGGTCGCACGTGTATTTTACTAGTGCGGTCAAAGGCCTCATTAGATTCGTCTCGCGAATTAGCCTAGGGGTTTTGGAGGTAGTTTTGTAAACTGACTTGATTTAGTACCCCTAATTAATGGTCAAACGTGTGAACAGTGCGGGGCTAATTTTTAGCCCCCCAAACCAAACACGCCCCAGATTAATGCCATGTCCCATCCAAATATGGCAGGTGACAGCTCTTATAGGGGTGTTCTGGTCTTTTGGTGGTTGCCTTGGCCCTTGGTTACCACCTCAGTCCTCCCAACGACAGTTAATTGGGGACGGAGGATGTATGCTCTTTGTGCTTACAAACCAAATCTATTAGTACTTAGCAAACTAAGAGATAAACCAAACGAACTCTAAATAAACCAGCGAAAACAAACTAAGCAAAAGGCTCAACAAACTCTAGCTAATTATTGACCTTGCCTGCAAAGGCATCCACAACAGTTGCATCTATAAAACTTCCATTTCAAAATGTACTCGTATGCTAGGGATTTACAGCAATCATCGTGATCATGGGCCGATCGATCGAGTTGATGACAGGTGGAGCTCATTGATGCTGTAGCTTCACACAATCTATAGGCACCGTTTAGTTCGAGAAATTTTTAGTAAAAATACTAAAATTTTTACATTGAAAAACGTGTTCTATGAGAAGTAATACGGTCTCCGATGCGAAATTTTTGAGAACTTTTTGAGGAACTAAACGGGGCCGATTCATAACGCCTCCCTCCATCAATTATTTCTTCATCCACCAACGAGGTTTTGCCGCGCCTGCACTTCGCGTACACTGGGTAGTTGAGGCAGTGAAGTGAATGCCGAACAGGGGGATGTTGTTGACAGGAGCACAGGGCAGAGCGCGTGTCGTGTGAACGCCCTTGACCAACAGTCTACGGCAACCAGTGGCACGACGAACGAAACAACCAAAAGCTGATGTGTATTTGCCAGAGAATGCATGCAATCATCCATTAAATTGTGCCACATTTCATTATCAGCTTAAAATCACACATCAAAATATCCACTCAACAAAAAAAAAATCAAAATCAAGTAGTACTGCCTCCCAATTAAACTATTGTAGACAATTTAAAACATTTTCATGATAATTATATGGTTTATGGGCATAAAGGATGCTACCCTCATAAACAAACAATAACATAGGATAACTAGATTTCGCCAAAACATTGGCATTTAAAATGTTTTACCATGCCTAGCAGCACTATTAGCATGAGCACCTCTGCTAGTTATGATGCTTCAAAAAAATATTTGCACCAATTATCTTATACTACATACTCCATGTGGTACAAAATACGAGTCTACTTAGCTTTTATCCTAAATCAATGTTTTTACCATTGACCATGCATTAATAATTCATAATCAATAAACTAGTTGATCCAGGTCATCCTCACGATCAGTATGTACTCCCTCCATCTCATAATATAAGATGCACACATAATTCAAGATAAAAACTTGGGAAAATTTTAACCTAAATTAATCTTGTATAGCACAAATTATCTTATAAAAACAATATTATTGAATCTGTATTTAAAAATAGTATCATATGGATAAAAAGTTATTGCTATAAATATTATGCTATAAGAGCTATTTAGAGTCAAATGATAGTATTGAAGATCATGACAAGATTAACTACACTTTACATTTGGCCATGGGATAGAGGAACATTGGACTCAGATGTTAGGAACCATCAATCTTCATCCACCGACAGGATTTGGTGCATCTCTACGCTTCGGGTACATTGGACTGTTGAGGCACCAGTAGATAAAACTGAGCAGACAATAATATTAATGACAATGTGCAGCTTGAGTAGGGATGGAACCAAAACATCCGAATTGTGTAATAGATTGATTTTTTTAATCACAATAAAATAAATTTGGTGCTAATTTTTTATGCATTATAACCAGTTAATTACCAGAAAAAATAAAAAAAATTAGCTACAATTTTTTTATGGATTATTTGCTTTCGATAGAGAAAAAGGTGAAAAAACATCCGTATCCGAATCCGAATTTCTTTTCATCATTTGATCAAAATATAGCACACATTTGGGGTTCATTTTGTATGAATTTTAACAAGCACAATGCCAAGAACAAGAATATAAATTTTTAGATACAAAATATTATGCCTAATTTAGCTAAAATAAAAAAAGAACCGCTAAAAAATACTCTCCGAATTGGTATCCGTTTCCATCCCTAAGCTTGAGGCCCTTGACGAGCGTCAGCCAAGTCAAGGGAAGCCAACTGGTGGCACAAAACAAGCAAATACTGGCTGTATTTTTTTTTAGATTACACAGTACAACGCAGACGCTCACAACACGCACGCACACTCACCCCTATGAATACACGTACGCAAACCCTACCCCTATGAGCACCTCCGAAGGACTGAGCACCGGCAGATCTAGAGATTCTCGAAGTCACCACTGGCGCCTCGTCGTCGACGGGAACGTCGTTTACCACTTAATGCATAACGCCGGAAAATCCCGGAATAAATCCAGGAAAAGGTGCGAGCACCAGGATTTGAACCCTGGTGGGTAACGTCCTACTAGACCGTCCTACCATTGGACTACAAGCCCATTCGCAAATACTGGCTGTATTTGACAGAGTGCATCACATATTTCTCCCATATGGCGGCGAAGAAGCTAGACGTGCGTCGCCACCAGCCCACCACCACTCAGCTCAACTCACTTAGTCGCTTAGCCTCTCTACCCCGTGAAGCCGTGACCAGTTCCACTAGAAACGCTCGACCGTCGGAAGAAGATCAAGCCATGGCTGAGCTCGCGTCGGGCGCCGTGAGCTCGTTGCTGGTCGTCATCCGCAACGAGACGCTGCTGCTCCGCGGCGTCCGGGACGACGTGCAGTTCATCAAGGAGGAGATGGAGAGCATGAACAGCTTCCTGACGCACTTGGCCAGGAGGGCGCCCCCCGGCGGCGAGCACGACGAGCAGGTGCGCACGTGGATGACCCAGGTCCGGCTGCTCGCCCAGGACTGCAACAACCGCATCGACCTCTACCTCTATCGCGGGAACCCGGAAATCCACCGGGCCAGGGGAGGACTCCGGCGCTACGTCTGGTGGGTTTCCTGGTTCCTGCACAAGATGGCCGCACAACACCGGGCGGCCATCCAGCTGCGCCAGCTCAAGGACCGAGCACGCGATGTCGGCGAGCGACGCCTCAGGTACGGCGTGGAGGTCCCGGGGAAGTTGACGACGGTGGGGCAGTCGACGTCGCCGCCTCCTGTTGCACCTGGTGGCTACGCTGCTGCCGACGATGAAGAAGACCGTGATGAAGAAGATCAGACCGCCAAGATCCAGCTCGTCACGCTAACGACCCATCACTATGGTCGAAGAGCCTTCTTTGAGCCTCGCGCTCGGGACGACTACGTCAAGGCGAAGCTGCTGGAGTGGATATCTGCCCTTACTCCAGGTGCCGGCGAGACTTTGTCCATAGCCATTGTGGCACCGGATACAGATCAAGACGTGCTCGTTCTTGCACAAAAAACTTTGGTTGTGCCACTATTTCCACCCGCCTACACTAACCCGGGCTATCATCGTGGTATCTTGGTCGACATCCCGGCTGTGCACCTAAATACCTTCTTTTTCCCTGTGCCGCTACGACCCAAGGAGGTTCTCTTCTACATTCTGCGGGAGCTCAAGCATGCTGAATCCAGATCCCAGAAGCAGGACACAGATGAAAGCAAAGGGCACGAGGAGGAGGAGGAGGAGGAATATGATTTTTGGCAAGATTGCTACAGAAAACGTGATATTTACCTTGAAAAAAAGGAGGTGATCCATAAAATCAAAGAGAAAATAAGAAACATGAAGATTTACGAAAAGGTTGACAAGATCAAGAGTGAAATTCTAGCTCCACACCAGAAGGACAATCCGCAGCAGCTGTTTCAACAGGTCCTTGGACAAAAGAAGGGTGTAGATAGGCTGGACCTAGTCGCACTCCTTCAGATGCTGCTCCATCCTCAACAGGACCATGCGAAGAACAGAGATATGCAGACAATGCCAGTGTGGGACGACAACACCATTATGGTAATAGCTAAGATGTTTAAGGAGTATATGGAAGCAGATGAAAAGGCCAATGAGCTTGAGGAGGAAACAGAAACAGAGGCAGAAGAAAAGGAAGATACAATAACTGAGCAAGAAAAAGGAGAAGACGATGGAGGAGTAGAGAATGTGGAGGAGGAGGAGGAAGGAGAAGAGAGGCAATATGAGGAGGAGCAAGTAGGAGGAGGAGGGAGGGAAGAGAAGGAGAACGAGGAGGGAGACAAGAGAGAGGGGAGAGGAGAAGAGGGGGTCGAGATGAAAGATGAGAAAGGAGGAGGAAAGAGAGTCGAGATGGAGAAGGAGAAAGGAGGAGGAGAAGAGAACGAAGACAACAATATCAACGAAGAATGCAATGAAAAAAAGGAAGACCAAGAAGAGGAGGAAGAAGAAGGTCCGATTTATCTTCATCAACTTCAGTACGAACAAATCCTACGGAAAGTGTTCACCATGCAATCCCAGCAGCAAGACAGATTGGCGGCCAAGCAAGTTTCAAAAATCACGACGACTACATTGGACGAAGAACAAATCAACCAAATGATCCACAAGGCAAAACAGGAGGTCTTGAGAGAGCTGCAGGAAAGCAAACCAGAAAAGAATCAAGCAACAGGAGAACCATATCGAAACCAAAATGTTGGTTTTGAAGAGATTGCACAGAAGATTGAAAGAATTAAGGGAGAACTTAAAGAACAACTAAAGATCAAAGGTATCGTGGACAAGATAAAAAAACTCTTGGGACGTGAATGTCCTCTAATTATCCTCAACGTTGATGAGATGATGGATAGATCCAAATGGGAGGATTTCAGAAAGGCTTTGAGCCTGTTAGATTGCAGCGCTGATGCACTGATCTTCACCACCTCGGAGAGCATCCAGTGTTAGAAATAAACTCGAGTTCAGTTTGTTTTCTGTTAGGATTCAGTTGTTAGCTTGTGAGGCTTTACGTTCCAGCCTATCTGGATCAAGCCGCGTCCTGTAACAAGTTGTGGCGAGGTGTGTCCGCTTCGTGCGGCATGACCCGGCGTGCGGGATGGCGCGCGCACTCTATGGATCGTGGCGTGCATAGCGGGAGGTGGACCGAGCTCCTCCTCTCCCTCATTCTTTCAGTTGTATTTCTTTGCTATAAGTAGCAGATCAATGAAAATCGTTGCGGCTAGCGCGACACAAAAAACACCTGCCTAGTGCTCTGTTTTTCCTGGACTCCTTCGTGTTCTGTCACAGGTTCATCTCCAGAGCACTGAGTGCTCACCGCCGGCGAGGTGCCGGCTCTCATCTGGCATCAGAGCCAGGTACGAGGAGGGGCATCCATGTCGCGGCATTCCGAGCTGTGGAACCGGCGTTCCCACACGCCGCCGCGCCGTCGCCGTCTGTCACTCTCGCCCGAGCCCATGCGCGGCCGCGGCGGACCGAAGATCGTCGTCCGGCGGACGATCAAGGAGGCCAACGCGACGATCGTGTACCCGACTCTTAACCGCACCAACTACGACGAGTGGTCGATGTTGATGCAAGTGAACATGGAGGCAGCAGGCATCTGGTATGCCGTGGACCCGTACCCCGACGAGGAGGTGGAGTACCGCGATGACCGCCTGGCGCTCGCGGCGATCCTGCGCTCCGTACCGGCGGACATGCTGCCCACCCTCCGTGGCAAGCGCTCGGCGCTTGCTGCGTGGGAGGCGGTGAAGACAATCCGCGTCGGTGTCGAGCGCGTGCGCGAGTCCAAAGCCCAGCAGCTTCGGCGCGAATTCGCGGCGATCGCGTGGAAGGAAGGGGAGACCGCGGAGGACTTCTCTGTCCGCATCACCGGGCTCGCCAACAACCTCCGTGTGCTTGGCGACGACATCCCCGACGCCGTCGTCGTGCGCAAGATCCTCGACGTCGTCCCTGAGCCCCTGGAACAGGTCGCCGTCTCAATCGAGACCCTCCTCGATCTGAACACCGTCTCTGTCGAGGAGGTCACCGGCCGCCTTCGCACCGTCGAGCAACGCAGCCGCCGCAAGGCTGCGCCCGTCGTCGACAATCAGGCCCGGCTCCTCATGACTCAGGAGGAGTGGATGGCTAAGTTGAAGATCAGCGAGAAGAGCGGAGCTGGTGGGTCCGGCGGCGCCGCCGGCAGCAAGCGCGGCGGAGGCGGAACGCGTGGGCGCGGTCGCTCCAACGGCGGCGTGCGTCACGCATCAGGAACCGGAGGAGAGCTGGGCCAGCCCAAGAAAACTGATAAATGTAGGTACTGCGGGAAAAAAGGCCACTGGGCCAAAGAATGCAGGTCGCGGCTGCGAGATGAGGCCCATCTGGCCCAGGCGGAGGAGGATGAGGAGCCCGTTTTGCTGATGGCGCAGGGGTCGTTGACCGCAGATACCCTTCCACACCGCACCTACCGCCGCCGCCGACCACCAGGCGCTCGAGGTTGTTGAAGCCAAGGTCTTCGCCCAGCTTGACGACGGGGACGACGACCGCGACAACTCAGTGTGGCACCTGGACACCGGCGCCACGAACCACATGTCCGGGTGCCGCTCCGCCTTCTAGGAGATCGACGCCAAGATCCGCGGGGTCGTGAGGTTCGGCGACGGCTCCGCGGTGCCAATCGAGGGCGCCGGGACGGTGATCCTGGAGGGGAAGAACGGCGAGCACACTCCCATCACGGGGGTGTATTTCATCCCGAGGCTCACCACCAACATCATAAGCCTCGGGCAACTCGATGAAGGCGACTGCGACGTCCACATCAAGCACGGGATCCTGCGCATCCGCGACGAGAACCAGCGCCTCCTCGCCAAGGTGAAGCGCTCCAGCAACCGTCTGTACAAGCTGCAGGTGAAGGTCGCCCGGCCACTATGCCTGGCGGCACGGCGTGACGACGGGCCGTCGCTCTGGCATGAGCAGTACGGCCATCTGCACTTCGAGGCGCTTCGGAAGCTGGGACAGAGCAAGATGGTGGACGGGCTGCCCTGTGTGGAACACGTTCATCAGCTCTGTACCGGGTGCGCCGTCACCAAGCTGAAGAGGAGGCCATTCCCTGCTCAGGCCAAGCGGCGCGCCGACGGGCTCCTTGACCTGGTCCATGGGGACCTCTGCGGACCCATCTCTCCAGCGACGGCGGGAGGAAAGGAGTACTTCCTCCTGCTGGTGGATGATCACAGCCGCCACATGTGGCTTTCTCTGCTGGTAAACAAGAGCGACGCACTGACAGCAATTCAGCAGTTCCAAGCCCGCGTCGAGGTGGAGACAGGCCGGCGCCTACGAGTTCTGCGCACCGACAACGGGGGTGAATTCACCTCCGTCTCCTTCGTCGAGCACTGCGTCAAGCACGACATCAAGCGCCAGCACTCAGCGCCCTACACGCCGCAGCAGAACAGCGTCGTCGAGCGGAGGAATCAGTCCGTCGTCAACATGGCGCAGAGTCTGCTGAAGACCAGGGGGCTCCCGGCGGCGTTCTGGGGTGAGGCTGTAACCACTGCAGTGTACCTCCTCAACCGGGCGCCCACGAAAAGCATGGCGGGGAAGACCCCGTTCGAGGCATGGCACGGGCACAGGCCAGACGTCGAGCACCTGCGCGTCTTCGGTTGCGTCGCGTACGTCAAGGTGACACGCCCCCATCTCAAGAAGCTGGAAGACAGGAGTGTCACCATGGTCTTCATCGGCTACGAGCCCCGTGCCAAGGCGTGGCGCTTCTTCGACCCGGTGGCGCAACGTGTGCACGTGTCACGCGACGCCGTGTTCCAGGAGCACGAAAGCTGGGACTGGAGCAAGGTGTACAACGACGGCGACTGCAACTCCGAGTTCGTCATCAACTTCGCCACGGAGGAGATCGTCAGCAGCCCAGATGTGTCGAGCCCATCGCCTGGGCACGGCACACACCTTCCTCCGCTGGCCGGCGCGTCCACACCGACACCAGCCACGACACAGGGGGTGGTGGGAGCGGCTCCGTCTCCTGCTTTCGTGTCGCCACCACCAGACGCCTACGAGCACCTCGACTCCGACAACGACGTCACACCCCGGTTTCGCGCCATGGACAATGTGCTCGGGCCGGCCACGCCGCCGGGCCCGATCCCCCGGGAGTTCGAGGACGAGCTGCACCTACAGATCGGGGATGAGCCTGCCTCCTTTTCTGAAGCTGTGCAGCACGAACCATGGCGCAAGGCAATGAAGGAGGAAATGGATTCCATCCTCAGCAACAACACTTGGCGCCTGGAGACTCTCCCTGCAGGACATCGCCCAATCGGGCTCAAATGGGTGTTCAAGCTCAAGAAGGACAGTGCCGGGGAGATCCTAAAGTACAAGGCGAGGCTCGTTGCGAAGGGATATGTGCAGCAGCAGGGGGTGGACTTCGATGAAGTGTTCGCGCCGGTGGCGCGGATGGAATCCGTTCGCCTGCTACTAGCTCTCGCCGCCCAGGAAGGATGGACAGTTCACCACATGGATGTCAAATCGGCGTTCCTCAACGGCGAGCTGCAGGAGGAGGTCTACGTCAAGCAACCTGAAGGCTTCGCTGTCAAGGGGCAAGAACACAAGGTGTTGCGGCTCGCCAAGGCCCTGTACGGGCTGCGGCAGGCCCCTCGCGCTTGGAACGCCAAGCTGGACCAGACGCTCCGCGCTCTCGGCTTCACCAACAGCAACTCCGAGCACGCGGTGTACACAAGGGGCCAAGGTTCCTCAAGACTACTGGTGGGGGTGTATGTCGACGACCTGATCATCACCGGCAGCGACACTTCCGAGATCGCCACCTTCAAGCTACAGATGCAGGGCCAATTCAAGATGAGCGACCTTGGTCTACTCAGTTTCTACCTGGGGATCGAGGTGTTGCAGAGAGACGACGGCATCTGCATTTCTCAGGCTGGGTACGCGCGGAAGGTGCTGGACAAGGCGGGCATGGGTGGCTGCAACCCGTGCCACACGCCCATGGAGCCCAGACTGAAGCTCAGCAAGGACAGCAGTGGCGTTCCGGTGAATGCCACCGAGTACCGCGGCATTGTCGGCTCTCTCAGGTACCTAGTTCACACACGCCCGGACATTGCTTTCGCTGTGGGCTATGTGAGCAGGTTTATGGAAGCCCCAACATATGAGCATCTAGGGGCTGTCAAGAGGATCCTGCGTTATGTAGCAGGGACACTGGACTACGGCTGCTGCTACAAGAGGACCGAGGGTGAGGCAAAACTGCTCGGTTTCAGTGATGCAGACATGGGCGGAGACATAGATACCAGAAAGAGCACCACTGGGGTTCTCTTCTTCTTTGGCCCGTGTGCAATCAGTTGGCAGTCGCAGAAGCAAAAGGTCGTGGCATTGTCTTCCTGTGAAGCAGAATACATTGCAGGAACCACGGCGGCGTGCCAGGGCACTTGGCTGGCACAGCTGCTCGCTGAGTTGAGGAGTGAGCAGCAGAAGCGATTCACTTTGAAGATGGACAGTCAATCAGCAATAGCACTCAGTAAGAACCCCGTTCATCATGAAAGAAGTAAGCATATCGACGTTCGCTTTCATTTCATTCGGAATTGCATCGTGGACGGGAAGATGGATGTAGAGCATGTTCGTACTGAGGAGCAACTCGCCGACATCTTGACAAAGCCACTTGGGCGTGACAGGTTCTGTGTGCTGCGCATCCAGCTGGGAGTTTGCAAGATCATCGGTGAACATCAAGTTTAGGGGGTGAAATGTTAGAAATAAACTCGAGTTCAGTTTGTTTTCTGTTAGGATTCAGTTGTTAGCTTGTGAGGCTTTACGTTCCAGCCTATCTGGATCAAGCCGCGTCCTGTAACAAGTTGTGGCGAGGTGTGTCCGCTTCGTGCGGCATGACCCGGCGTGCGGGATGGCGCGCGCACTCTACGGATCGTGGCGTGCATAGCGGGAGGTGGACCGAGCTCCTCCTCTCCCTCATTCTTTCAGTTGTATTTCTTTGCTATAAGTAGCAGATCAATGAAAATCGTTGCGGCTAGCGCGACACAAAAAACACCTGCCTACTGCTCTGTTTTTCCTGGACTCCTTCGTGTTCTGTCACAGGTTCATCTCCAGAGCATTGAGTGCTCACCGCCGGCGAGGTGCCGGCTCTCATCCAGGAGGCTAAAGGATATTGCTATCCACCACGAGAACCTATAGATTATTCTCTTGTTGGCCTCTACCATGATACAGTGCTTGAGCTTACTAGCAAGCAGAAGAATGAAGAAAATTTTGTCCCCCAGGTTTTTCTTGACATCTTGGAGTGTTGTTTTTTTCTGAAGGACAACTTGGAGGAGTATCAGCCGCATGAATTCTGCATGAAGATCTTCACTCATGCTTTGTATGTTAAACCCAAGAGGAGCATCGCGGAGTTAAACAAGCTGCACAACACCCTGCGGACTTCTCCAAAATCATTTGGCATCCTAGCTAAGAAGATGTTTATGTACTCTTACAATGATCTTCCTGAAGATTTTAAATCATGCTTGCTGTATCTAGCTATCTTTCCCAAGGGACAAAAGATCAGGCGGTCGACCTTGATTGGACGGTGGGTCGCAGAAAGGCTGATATTCAAGGAAGATTGGCCTAGTTCTGTGCATCAGGCCCATCAATGTTTTGACATGCTCATCCACCGATGGTTTGTTTATCCTGCTGATATTGGTGCCAGAGGAAAGGTCAAGAGCTGTGTGGTAGGTGATCTAATACATGGATTTATTACCCCCCTCGCCAAACAAAAACACTTTGTGAAGACACGCCTGTCAAATCACTTGGCTCGCCACTTCTCCATTTTCAATGATCTCCAACTCCGCAGCTCCGATAGAATTGATAAATTCTTCCAAAGGCTCTCCGAATCATCACGAGTCTCCCTGCTCAAGGTGCTAGATCTAGAAGGTTGTCAGTGCTTTGGTGGTAGGAACCGGCGATACCTCAAGGATATCTGCAGCAAGATGATATTGCTCAAGTTTCTGAGCCTAAGGGGAACAGATATTACCCAGCTACCCAGTGAAATTAACTACCTTCGTGAGCTAGAGGTATTGGATATCAGACAAACCAAGGTGAATGCGCGCAACAGTAAAGGTCCTGCTCTTGAAGCTGAAGCTTCTGCTTGCTGGTCACGATGATCCGAGTCCAATTAATCTTGACACCATCTGCAGTGTCAACATTCCTCGCAGGATTGGAAAAATGGTAAACGTAGAAGTACTATCTAATGTCAAGGCCCGGAATAACAATGATTTGAAAGACATTGGAAAGTTGTGGCAGCTGAGAAAGCTAGGTGTGGTTATCGATGATAAGGATAGTCAGCTCGGAAATTTGCTACAAACAATAAGTGACCTACATGAGTGCCTCCGTTCTCTGTCAATCACTCTTCCAAAAACCACAGCACGCGAGAGTAATCATTCCAGTGTAAAAGTACCAGATGATATTTGCTCTCGCTTACGACACAATCCCAATATTCTTGAGAGTCTAAGCATAAGTGGAACCACACTGAAGGGGCATCTTCTTCCAGTGATCACAAAAGGTGGTAATTACAAACTTGACAAGGTAACTCTAAGTCACACCTTGCTGAACCAAGATGATCTGTACATCCTCGCCAAGCTTCCCAAGTTACGGTGTGTCAGGTTCCAAAACATTGCATGCACCGAGCTCGAGCTCACCTTCAGAGAGGACGAATTCATATGTCTCAAATACCTTCTTGTTGAGGGCTCGGGCTTGACTGATATCACCTTTGAGGATGGAGCAGCATGTGAGCTCGAGAAGATGGTTTTATCTTTCACCAGCACAGGGTCTATTGATGGAGTTGACAAGCTCCCGAAATTGGAAGAGATCAAGTTGCACAACAGCTTCTGCGGCAGGTTGCTATCAGATTCATTTGGCAATGCCAAACGTATAGCCAAGCTGACTCTTTCAGGCACAATGCTGGAGCGAGATGCTCTAGAAATCCTCGCCAAAAAACCAAATATACGTTGTCTGGTGCTCTTGGACAAGTCTTTTCTCGGAAGCCAGAACCAGATTACCTTCAACAAAGATGAGTTCATATGGCTCAACCTTCTTGATGTTCACTGCTCTTCCATCACCGAGATCATCTTCACTAGTGAATCTGCTCCTAGGCTCGAGAAGATTGTCTGGTCATCTTTCGCATCTCTCTCTGGCATTGAGAACCTTCCTAGATTGAAGGAGCTCGAGTTCAATGGTAAAGATGTCCCTAAAGAGGTAATAGAAGCCATTGAAGAGCACAAAAATAAACCCAGTCTTAAACATAATGAACCAGAAACTCAAGACCGAGCAAAAGGAGATGAAGAAGAGGATGACGACGATGCCACAAGATTCCCTTTCTGCTGGAAGAAACAGGCTTGATGCTGGAGGAGCCTCTCCTTTGATCCCATGGTGTGGTTTGTGCGTGGCTCATCTGTATTGCCATATGTTCTGCTTGCTGCCCATGCGTGTGTGTGCGTGTTAGTGTGTCCAGTTGCTTGTCTAGAGTCTAAATGAGTGCTTTGTGGTTGTTCTGAGCATAATGGTTGTGTTCGTGTCTATGCTCATGGATTTGAATGTGTGGCTTGATTTCCTCTGTGTCAGATACCATACGTTCCTGTATGGTTTTCATGTAATAAGTGCAATGTTTGTGCACACACTTGACCTCTTATATGAATGTAATGTGTGCTAGTATATGCTTTGAGTGAGCATTGCAGCTCAATGACGAAGTGGTGTGTGCTATAATACTTCTACCTTAATGCAAGCACCATCTGCTTCAAACAAGCTGTTGGCATTGATGCCTGTTTAGGTGCTCTGAAGTAGAGTTTTAAGCATGTGTCATACTGGAACATGTCTGCATCTTGCAATTGCAGTTCTAGCAGTAGTACTCGAGGAAGAATCGAGTTGAAGGATCGTTTCCAGAACAAGCTGTTTCAGCACAGCAGTATGGTGTGTGATTTTTTTTTAAAAAAAATAGCAATAGTAATGCACAAAGTATGTATGTCATCCACTGGGCAGACAAAATCACGAACCCCAATTTCGTCCACCGGTTGGACGAACTGTCGGGAGTCGAAATCTGCATGTCCAGCAGGTAGGCGAAAATGCAATTTCGTCTGAATATCCTCTGCTATACAGACCAAAACAAGCTGCGCTAATTAAGTTACGACAGTTTCCTACCTTTTATGCAAGGTGAGGTTTCCCGCCAGCCCCGCAAGCCGCAGTCTCCGCACGCCGCCACCGCCGCCGGCTCCGCAAGCCGCGGGCGCGCCGCCGCCTTCGCGTGCCGCCTCGCCTCCCGTCGCGTACCGCCGCCGCCGCCGCCGCCGCCGTAGTAGCCGCGCCTGCCGTCGCGCGCGTATGCTGAACACGAGGCCGAAACCTTGGGTGGACTAACCGCTGGTTTTGCCGGGCGCCGCGCGGACGATTTTGATGCTCCAATTGAGCAAGATGCGAAATCAGATGTTGATTTCATCGGTAGGTAGGGGAAGGAAGAACAGAGTTCGCTCGCTGTTCATTTCAGAGGCCACCGGCCGACACACACAGAGAGAGGCCAGACGTCCTTGGGCCAAACGCACAGAGCTCTTTTCCGGTGCCTTACACCACTAATGAGTGGTATGAAGTATATTGAACACCCAACCCTCTATTAGCGGGGATAATTCAGTAATTGTACTCATAATTATTAATTTCTTCAGTTTTCACATTTCACCCTGGATTTTCCACGCCGGAGGCGGCTCGTGTTGTCTGGCGTCGGCCGCCCAGCCGGTGATGGATCCCTTGGCGGTGTTGAGGCCAGCGTTCTTTAATTTGGGTTAGGGATCAATTTGATGGGAGCAACGATCTGCTAGCTAGTTGTGCCTGCCTAGGCCCCTGCCTTCCTTGTAGTTCATGCCTTTCATCTTCTTCACCACCGTGGAGAGGAAGAGAGATCGATGACGGGAGAGGAGCGAACGTGATTCTAATTTCAGAATGAACTGCGTGTGATTTCAATATTGGAATGCACGTACGACAACTTCCATTGCCTCTACATGGTATCTGCAGTGATGACCAGATCAGCGGGGCGGCGGCAATAACACTGCCAACCACGACAGGGAGGTAGCCCGACGAGAGCACGCCGGCGACGGCGGCGAACGCCTCGCGACGGAACTCCTTTGCACTAAAATCAGAGTCGAGTGATTCCAATTTAAGAATAAGATGAGACCCTAATTAAAAGATCATCTAAAATCCTTTTCCCATAATACCCTTATACCACCCTATACTACCCACCCATACCACCCCAAACTACTGAAGAGTTTTACGAAGTATAAAATTAATCTGAGTCATTAGATGTCTGTATACTAATCCTTTTCTAATAATGATATAGCCTAGTATAAGGCACCGGAAAATAGCTCAACGCACAACGCCTACTAATCTTGGGCAGGGCCCGGTAATTTCATTCATTCAGTCGGACAGACTTCAACTTTTTTTATATATCAAGATTCTCCTGCAGGTTCTCTCAAAAAAACAATCTCCTGCAGGTTAATTTTGGAAGCAAAAATATTTGGTGTTAGTATTGCCCCAACCAAATCGCTGTCCAAATGATTCTGGTTGTAAATTTCTTCATTATCCAAACAGCTACTTAAGTACCCTAGCAAATACTAATAGTAGTGTTTATGCAAAGTCCTCAAGGATGATTTGCCCGAGAACCTTTTTTTTTCTGCGACTTCGGATTATAACTGATGAAGGAATCCATATGAATTGCACATAATAGTACCTTCCTGACACTGAAAATGCAGATTGTGTAAAGCAACTGTCAATTGTATTTGCTAAACAGATTTCAGATGGACAACTATTTGTGAAGATCACTAGATCAGATGACCAGCAACGTTTGCCACAGGTTAACTTCCTCACAAAAACTCTCAAGTGCACACACCTGAAAATCGAATTGCAAAAACAGTATACTGCAAACAGCAATTACCTCCTTTTCTTTTCCTTCAGCCTTCTTGGTTGTGATGTCTTCATGCTTTTGTAGCAAGCAAGGTACCTAGCTAATTGGTTCATTCCTATTGCAATGCCACACATTCAGACTACACATCACCGTGCACACTGCACTTGCATTGCATCTACCGAACCCCGAAGAACCTGATCCGGGCACCGGCGAGAACATGAACGCCATTAGTAGGGTTGCACATCTGTTTCTCAATCCATTCGGTCCAAGTCATAGATGTCCACCGAAATCCCCTTTGCCGTGGAGTCTTGCTGCAAACCATTCGGTCCGAGAGCCCATCGTGGCAACGCGACTATGGTATTGTTTAGTTTCTCCATTTTTCTCTTCACTTTCCAGTCTAATGCACTCTTACCATCACAACTAGTCACATTTTCTCTCATAACACACGTCTCAATATATTTTCTTCATAAATTTCTCCTCGTCAATACACTATTTATTCACACACATTTGCGTAAAGCTCTGCATAAAACTACGTGCTGGTCTCTCGCCAACTCGAGATGGGGCGACGAGGGTGCGCAAGGCAGCGCAAGCTGGCCGCCACCGCCACCGACGACACCGACGTAGCCTGGTGAGTCCGCTCCGGCTATCCTTTGTCACAAGAAAGTGAGGAACTTAGGGCGTGTTTGTTAAACGTGCTCAACTCAACCCGGTCCATGAGACAGGTTGGAGAGATACGGGCCTGGCCCAATAGATACTGAGAACTTGTTAGGCAATTTTGCACTCTATGATGCTGGATGGACTAAGAACCGTGTTTGGTAGGCTGCACAAAGTGATAGCAATACCTTGCTCATGGGCTTAGGGTACGCTTACCTCCTCTCCTCTCTCTCCCACACTAGCTCGCCTCCGCCTCCTCTCCCCCAACACCGCCGCCGGCGAAATCTTCGTGCGCCACCGCGTCTCCGCTCCCGAGCTCGCCGGCGAGGACCTCTGCGCGCCGCCCCACCTCCGCCTCTATGCGCGCCTCCATGGCCCCGGAACCTCCACCGCCGCCGGGATCCATGCCCCCCGCGGCCCCTCCACCACCACGGCCATGGTCACCACCACCACGGCCTCGAGCGCTGCCACTCCACGCCGTGCGCCGCCGGGATCCATGCCCCCCGCGCCGCCACTCCACGCAGTGCGCCGGCGAGGACCTCCGCATCTCCACGACCGAGCTCACCGACCAGGCCCTTCGTGCACCGCCCCACCTCCGCCGCGGCCTCCACGAACCGCGTGTGCCGGCCATCTCTTCGCGCGTGCCGGTGCAGCAGTGGGGCGCCTACGGCGGCCTCCATGCGTGCCTGCATGGCCCCGGAACCTCCACCGCCGCCGGGATTCATGCCCCCCGCGGCCCCTCCTCCACCACCACGGCCATGGTCACCACCACCGCGGCCTCGAGCGCTGCCACTCCACGCCGTACGCCGCCGCCCCTCCACGCCGTGCGCCACCGGGATCCATGCCCTGTCGACCGGGCATCCCTGGGCCCACCAACACATTGTGGGCCATACCCGGGAGATGAGTTCCTGTACACCTGGACTACTCGACTAGTGGGCCACGGTGCTGGTACCGTGGACCACAAGGCAAGACAAGGCGGACAAGGACTTGTACTAAGACTAGGATAGCTTTCCATACCTTGTATAGGCAACTCCGGGTCCTACTCGAATAGTACCCTTGTACCAATCCGACTTGTAACCCTGCCTCCCATGACATATAAGGCGAGGCAGGGACCCCTCTCAAAACATACGCAATCAATACAGAGCCACGCAGCATACATGACGTAGGGTATTACGCACATTACGGCCCGAACCTGTCTAATTGTGTGCCCCGTGTCTCACCATCATGTTCCAGATCTCGGCGAGCCCCACCGCACAATCTACTACTTCGGGTACCCCGTCGTAGGCTCGGTGTCTAAAACACTGACAGCTGGCGCGCCAGGTAGGGGATCTCATCGTTGATCCACTGGCGAACTCGATGGCTCTCGTCACCATCAAACTGATTGTCGCTTTCCAGCAAGGCGACACCTTCGTTTTCGGCTCCTGGGTTTGCGTTGCTGATGGTGCCGGATCGTTCCTGCGTTTCCTAGCGCCGACTCCGGAGTCAAAGCTCAAGTCCTCGACGCTTACGCAAGCTTCGATGGAGAATCTCGTCGAAAATTTCGGCGAAATTTCGATCTCTGACCCGTTCAGAGACCTCGAGTCGGAGTCCGAGTACAACTCGACTTCGCCTCCCATCCAGCCTGAGTTGTTTCCATCAGCCTCACAGCTTGCACTCAGCCTGGACAACATTCAAGCACCACCTCTCTTCGGTCATCGCCATGTCAGTGCTGCCTACCAAGCCGCATTGAAGCGCCTCATGTGCCCTGGCCCGAAGATTGTGCTCGAGTACTTTTCAGATTCGGACGATAACTTTGACTACTCTTCGGATTCTTCTGAGTTCGACTACGGTTCAGATTATGTTGAAGTACAACAACTGTCTAGCCCTGCTCATGGACTGGTGATCACATCGACACCTGAGGGTAGATTCGTCTACTGGCCTGAGCATGTGCCTGTTGATCTCACACTGGATGATCAGGAGCGCTTTATCGCTTGTCTCGACAACTTGCCTTTTCAGGAAGGCGTCAAGCTTGTTGATTATGACACCGATACTGAGCTCATTCAGAGTACGGGTACTTACTCATCACATCGAGAAGTGTTCGTCGTTGATGCATCTATTCCACAAGGGCACCACTCCAATTATCGTTACCCGGATGATGTGTCTGATGATGAACTCTCTGCTAATGCTCCTGCTGATGAAACCGCGGAGGCCAAGGCTGCACGTCGCCAACGCAATGCTGATCATGCAACTCTTCGTCGGGAACTCGCGGAAGCTCTACCTACCCGTAATCTTCAAGAGGCTCTGGATGCGGTTACTACTCGTCAATATCGTACTCCAGAAGAAGCCATTAATGAGATCAATTTACTCGGTCGCTCTATGCCTCGTGACAGGGCGACTGCTGAAGTCGCGAAGCTGGCTGAACTAGCCTATACTATGCTACGACAGAGTACTAGTGCTCCTAGTCACCATGGCAGCAGTGGGGGTCCTCGTCGTACTACTCCCACTCCTAATCGCACACGTCCGGAAGCAAGCAACAAGGGCAAAGGCGACGATGGTAGTGTCAATAGCAAGTCGGGAGACTCTCGCTACGACGCTCGTACAACTATCAACGCCAGACGTGCTGAACGTGAGAAGCAAAAGGATAATGACTCTGATTCTTTTCCTGCTTTCTCCGCTCGACTTCAAACTCTATATCTTCCGGAGAAATTCAAGCCTTACGGCATCTCCAAGTATGATGGTAAGCAGGATCCAAGGCAGTGGTTGCGCTGTTATGCTTTGTCCATCTCCAATGCCGGGGGCAACGATGATACCAAGTGTATCAACTTCCCTTTTGTCCTTGAGCAAGAGCCCCTCACATGGTTTGAGTCCCTCAAACGTGGCTCCATCGACAATTGGGGACAACTCAAGCATCGCTTCACCAGCAACTTCGCAGGTTCTTTGGGCCGTCATGGCACCAGGATGGACCTTGCCCTGATCAAGCAAAAATAAGGCGAGACTCTTCGCGAGTACATGCACCGCTTCTTTGAGAAAAGGGTTACTGTTGTCGATGTTACCGAAAAAGAAGTCATAGACACCTTCCAGGATGGTTTCTACGATGACAGGCTATTCCAAGACTTTGGTCGTGCTCGCCCAGCCAACATCACCAAGCTTAAGGAGATGATTACTCACTGGGCAGACAAGGAAGACAAGGCTCTGAATCGATTCAAGCATCTTCGCAACAACCAGAACAACAACAACAACAATACTGGTGGAAACGGCAGTGGCAAGCAACAACAAGGTAACCGCCAAGGGAATAACTACTCAAGTAATCCCAATCGCAAGCGTAAGCCCGAGAACACTGTTGCAGCCATGGAAACTACCGCCAAGTCTGAAGATGATTCTCACTGGGCAACTTTGACCAAGCAGAAATGCCCATGGCACCCAGAGGGGGATCATACTACAGAGCAGTGTTACCAACTTCGACGTGCGTTGAAAAACACACCTGAACCATCGCACCCAAATTCGCGATATCGCAAACACAAGGGGAAGAAGGTTAACACAGGCAAAGACACTGGGTTCCAGAACCCGTCCAATACTGTCAATGTCATATTTGGTGGGATTCCAACCAAGCGTATGCAGAAGCTAGCTCTCAGGGAGATCATGTCCATCCAACCAGCAGCTCCCACTTATCTTAAGTGGTCTGAAACCCCTATTACCTTCTCAAGGGCGGATCAATGGACTAGTTTCTCTGAACCAGGACGATATCCTCTTGTTCTGGATCCAGTGGTGGCAGGCTCCAGGCTTACCAAGGTTCTTATTGATGGTGGCAGCGGACTCAATGTCCTGTTTGCCAAGACTTTGAAGAAGATAGGCCTGGATATCACCAATATGCTTACCAAGACCAACTCACCGTTCTATGGTATCATCCCGGGCAACGCAGCTGTTCCTTTGGGTTCAGTTGCACTACCCGTTACCTTTGGGACTAAGGATCACTATCGCACCGAGTACATCAAGTTTGAGGTCGCTGACTTCGAGACTTCTTACCATGCCATCATCGGCAGGCCCGGTCTCGCTAAGTTCATAGCTATCCCTCACTATGTCTACTTGGTTCTCAAGATGCCGAGCCCCAAGGGTGTTCTCTCATTGCAAGGGGATCTGAAGCGTTCCTACGACTGCGACACAAAAGCCGTAGAACTTGCCTCGACTACTCAAGTACCCAACGCAATTATGGAAGTCTTCACTGCCGCTAAAAATCTTGCTCCAAGCGAGCTGGAGGTTCCTGAGAAGACTGACAACAGCAACAAGCCTGCACCATCTGGTGACGTCCTGCTTAAAGCCATTGACCTCGGTACTGGTGACAGCAGCAAGACGACCATGATCCGTGCACAGCTTGATCCTAAATAGGAAGACGCGCTCGTCAACTTACTTCGGGCTAACCGTGATATCTTCGCATGGAAGCCATCTGACATGCTAGGTGTGCCCAGGAGGTTGATCGAGCATTCACTCAATGTCGATCCTAATGCTACCCCCAAGAGACAACACCTTCGTCGCTTTGCTGATGACCGCAGGGCTGCTATCAAGAAAGAGCTCGCTAAACTACTCGCGGCTGGCTTCATCAGAGAAGTTTTTCACCCGCAGTGGCTCGCTAACCCTGTGCTCGTCAGAAAGAAGAACTCTAACGACTGGAGGATGTGTGTCGACTACACTGATCTCAACAAGCATTGCCCCAAGGATCCTTTTGGGTTGCCGAGGATTGATCAAGTCATTGACTCTACGGCGGGCTGTGCTCTACTCTGTTTCCTGGATTGCTACTCTAGCTATCATCAAATTGCAATCAAGGAATCTGATCAAGAGAAGATCACGTTTATCACCCCGTTTGGTGCTTATTGTTACACAACAATGTCCTTCGGGTTGAAAAATGCTGGCGCTACATATCAAAGGGCTATCCAAGCGTGCTTCAAGAGGCAGCTTCACAAGAATGTGGAAGCATACGTGGATGACGTCGTTGTCAAGACTAGGGATCCAGACATGCTTATCACAGATCTTGAGGAAACTTTCGCTTCGCTACGCGAGTACCAATGGAAGCTCAACCCCAATAAGTGCGTATTTGGCGTATCTTCAGGAAAACTACTTGGGTTCATCATCAGCCATCGTGGCATCAAAGCAAACCCCGAGAAGATTACCACCATCTCCAACATGCAAGCTCCGACTACTATCAAAGATATCCAGAAGCTTACTGGTTGCATGGCGTCACTCAATCGCTTCATCTCGCGACTTGGAGAACGGGGTCTACCTTTCTTCAAGTTACTCAAGCGGCAAGAGAAGTTTACATGGACAACTGAAGCTGATCAAGCTCTTTCTCAGCTCAAGGAGTTCTTATCCAAACCTCCAGTCCTCACAGCTCCTCTACCCAATGAAGAGCTCTTGCTCTATATTGCTGCGACTACTAATGTCGTCAGTACAGCTATTGTCGTTGAGCAGCAGGAAGAAGGCCATGGCTACCCTGTCCAGAGGCCTGTCTACTTCGTCAGTGAAGTACTCTCAGAATCCAAGGCTCGTTACCCTCCGGTACAGAAGCTACTCTATGCAGTTCTGATTACTTCACGGAAGCTCCGCCACTACTTCGACGAATACAAGATTTCTATGGTCACTAGCTACCCGCATGGCGAGATATTGCACAACCGGGATTCCACAGGAAGGATTTCTAAATGGGCTGTAGAGCTTGGTGCTCTATCGCTCGAGTTCAAGTCTCGCACTGCTATCAAGTCTCAAGCCTTGGTTGATTTCATGGCTGAGTGGCGGGAAAATCAAGTCCCAACTCCAATTGAGCGTCCAGAACATTGGGTCATGTACTTTGACGGTTCCCTCAAGTTGGAAGGCACCGGTGCCGGGGTACTTCTGATTTCTCCCAAGGGCGAGCAACTCAAATATATTTTGCAGATCTTTTGGAAGGTCTCAAACAATGAAGCTGAATATGAAGCTCTACTGCATGGTCTTCGCCTTGCAGTCTCTCTTGGCATTACACGACTACTTGTCTATGGTGATTCTTTGGTGGTCATCAATCAAGTCAACGATTCATAGGATCGTAATGCTGAGAACATGGATGAGTACTGTCAAGAGGTACGCAAACTTGAGAACAAATTCCATGGTCTCGAGTTCCATCATGTGGTCCGCGACAACAATGTTGCTGCGGATGTCTTGTCGAAGTTGGGATCTACACGAGCTCAAGTGCCAGCTGGAATCTTCGTCCATGAACTCCACAAACCATCAATTCCGGAGCAATCATCTGCACTCACGACTACTTCAGTTCAATCTGATCGAGAAGTGCTTATGATTGATGTGGACTGGAGAACTCACTTCATCGACTACATTAAAAATCAGTTGATTCCAGAAGACAAGACAGAAGCCGAGCGCATCTCACGCCACGTCAAGGCTTATGTTCTAGTCGGAGATCAACTCTACAAGCGAGGCGCAAGTTCTGATATACTCATGAAATGCATTTCTCGCAAGGAAGGCAAGGAAATCTTGGAGGAGACACACAAAGGAATCTGTGGCAATCACGCTTCTTCCCGCACCTTGGTGGGAAAAGTGTTCAGACGTGCTTTCTACTGGCCTACAGCTCTTGCTGATGCAGAGGAACTAGTCAAGAAGTGCCAAGGATGCCAATTCTTCGCCAAGCAATAACATGTTCCTGCCTACAAGCTCATCACAATACCACCAACTTGGCCTTTCGCTTGCTGGGGGCTGGATATGATTGGTCCTCTCCCAAATGCGCTAGGGTGATTCAACAGAGTTTTGATGGCTATCGACAAGTTTACCAAGTGGATTGAGGTCAAGCCTGTTACCTGCCCCAAGGCTGATCGTGTCCTCGACTTCTTGGATGAAATCATACATCGCTATGGTTTCCCTAACCGCATCATCACAGACCTAGGTTCGAATTTCAACAATCACCAGTTCTGGGAGTACTGCGAGAACAGTGGAATTGACGTCCGGTACGTCTCTGTTGCTCACCCACGTGCCAATGGCCAAGTGGAACGCGCCAATGGGATGATACTTGATGCTCTCAAGAAGCGACTGTACGATGCTACAAATACCAAGGGCGGCAAGTGGATCAAGGAACTACCCAATGCACTCTGGGGGCTACGTACTCAGCCTACTACCCCCACAGGGCAGTCACCTTACTTCCTGGTCTACGGCTCTGAAGCCGTTTTGCCTGCTGATGTCATGTGGCGTTCTCCGACGGTTGACCAGTACGAAGAAGGCGTAGCTGAAGAAACAAGACAGACAGATGTCGACAGTCTCGAGGAAGCTCGCTGCAGCGCACTTGTTCAATCCGCTCGATATCTTGAGAGGATCCGCCGCTATCATGACCGCAACGTTAAGGAACACTCCTTCAACGTTGGTGACTTAGTCCTTTGTCGCATCCAGAATACGGCAGGATTACACAAGCTCAACTCGCCATGGGAAGGTCCTTTCTCTATTGCAAAAGTTACCAGCCTAGGCTCATATCGCCTTCAAACTCTTGAAGGCGAGGAAGTCAACAACTCTTGGAACATCGACCAGCTTTGTCGCTTCTACCCGTAGGGGGTCTCAACAACCCTCTCCAGACGGCTTCGGCTGTAAGACGACTCGAATTGGGTTCCAACAACCCTTTCCAGGCAGCTTCGGTTGCAACCACTCAACAGACAGCTACGGTTGTCACCACTCGTAGGGATCAAGATAATCCTCTCCGGACAGTTTCGGCTGTATCTTCTCGTGGCTTCCAGCTGCGAGCACCCGCAGGGTGCTTCGTCAACCCTCTCCAGGCAGTCTCATTCTGCGACCTCGTAGGGAGTCATGATAACTCTCTCCAGCGATCCTGTATCGTATAGGGCAGTAAGTGGCACATGCTGTCTATGTTCCTATTTTTCAATAAGAGGCTGCGGCCTAGAGTAACACCCTGCTTGTAGGGTCTCAGTGAAACTCTCATACAAGTTGCTGCTACAGCAAGGATGAGTTCATCACACTGTCTCCTACGGTCTTACTCGTTCTTCAGAACATTCTTGCGAGTACTCTTTCACTAGGCTCTTAGCCTCAGAGATACTTAAGACATTGTCAACTCTGTACAATGTATTCAGTAATAAAGTTGCTACTCTATACCGACTTGTTACCGTTCTCTACTTGTTCATAACAAAGCTTTCATTACGCTGCTACAGCTAAGGTGTTCAACTCGTTATGAATAAGTTCTTTTTGAGTACTCTCTCACTAGGCTTGTTAGCCTCAGAGGTACTCAGGACATTGTCAACTCTGTACAATGTGTTTAGTACAAGCCGCTACTCTATATCGACTTGTTACTACTCTCTACTTGTTCATAACAAAACCTTCATTACGCTGCTACAGCTAAGGTGTTCAACTCGTTATGAATAAGTTCTTTTCGAGTACTCTCTCACTAGGCTTGTTAGCCTCAGAGGTACTCAAGACATTGTCAACTCTGTACAATGTGTTTAGTACAAGCCGCTACTCTATATCGACTTGTTACTACTCTTAGTTTAACTCATGACAAAGCCTTTTTTACGCTGCTACAGCTTAGGTGTTCAACTCGTCATGTTTTAAGCTAACGTTCTTCGGAACATATGTACACTTGAGTACTCCTACTCGTGTATCGTATCTCTTTTTTGCAGCCATACACTCAATATCAACTCGAGTACTCGGCCAATGCAGATGCAAACAAGGGATCCAGATAATTGATTTCTGTAAAGTTTTCAATTATATTACATAAATACTTGTTTGAGATTACACTGGTTTTCTCTCTAGTATTTCTATTCTACAGGTACATCTAACGGAGGTCGATGAAATTGGAAACTGCTTCCGCGATTGGAAAAGTCTGTTGCATCAGCTCGTTGAGATGATCGTCGGTGCAGTCTCCAGATCTGCCGTTCATGATGACCGTGACACCACTCATGCAAAACTATATTTATAGCTTCTTAAGCTACAAGGAGTTTGGCCCTTGGCCAAATTACAAGATACAAAGATCTTAAAAGTCCTGAATCACCTTCCGAAGTGCTTAGGACTAAGCCTACACTAATAAGGCTTGTCGCAAGTTTTCTTCTGGCTTCAGGGCCTACTCGACGACCTCTACAGCTACTGTGGAGGCAGCTGCCACACAGCCACCTCTACTCGCGCATCAACCGGTCTCCTGCAGCGCCCAGCATCAAGTCTGAGCTTTGCGGCAAGATTGCAGAAGGTCCGAGCTTTAACACCAACCTCGACGGGTGGAGCGCGGTGCTTACCAGCAGCACTTCAGACACCAAAGTGTCAGGGCCGACGATGCAACTGCTGCTTCATACTCCTTCCGCGCTCCTCGGTGAGGCCGGGAGAAGAAGCTGATAGAGTTCTTCGAGTTTCGCAAGCATTCTTCTAGCTCCAAGCATGAACTACATCACCTTTACACTCTGATGGGCGAACACAAGCCCACGGCGAGGCAATATTACTACACTGGGTCATCCTGGATCCCCTCTGAAGATTGGTGTGGCTTGCTTCAAGCCTTGGCCACCTATTTATACCAGCAGGCATCCGCATCAAGTCTCACTTGCAAAGCCACCCTGCGTGGCATCCTTATCCTCGACGGCACTGTACCCTCGTGGAGCACGAGGTTACTGTTAGCCTGTGAAAGGCATCAGAGCACCTGATCCTGACTGCACACTGAGGCAGCTTTGTCTTCTGCCGGTGACAGTGACTCGTGCTTCATGAGTATGCTGGCCCGTGACCATACAGTGCACCCGTGCCTTTGGTTGTGCCTCAGGTCTACAAAATTCTGGAGCTCTAACGGTTCAACCTGGTGACCCTTCGTATTCAACAGATTGGTTTCACACAGGCAAATATTTGGCTAAGTCAGAGGACTAAAATCCAAGACCTGCTCGGCTCTATCTCGGGGGCTCGACTACTCGATGGCATTGGATTTCACTTAGCTACAGTTCACTGAATTCAGGCCACTATTCTACAGTCAGATTGGATCCTTCAATTCGAGAAAGTACTCGACTCAAGGCTCGGGGGCTCCGTGCCACGTGTCCTTCAGTTTTTCTCAGGATTTTGCGGGATTATTTGACGAAGACTACTGATTGACCCTCAGCTTGAATTGTCAATTCAAACTAAGGCTCGGGGGCTACATCCATATAGGATGCGATTTTTGCAAATCGCATTCCTATATTATTTCTTCGGATTGTCTACGGATTTTTCGAAGCAAGATCAAAGAGTTCAAGATCGACCCTCAGCTTGAATCCTGGATTCGACCTAAGGCTCGGGGGCTACATTCCATATGGAATGCGATCATAGTAATCGCATTTCCATATGATTCTTTGATGCAAAGATTTCAAGAACGAAGCGGGTATTTTTGAAGGCCTTCAAGAGAAGTACTCGGGGACGCTTGGGAACAACTCGAGAAGACTTCAAGACTACTGTGGAGTTAGCTAGAGTACCTTCTAGCCTCGTGATGATTCAAGTACTATTGAAGATTGAAGCTTGTAGAACTCGGGGACGCTTGGAAACTACTCGTGGAGACCTTCAAGACTACTTGAAGCATTGCACTCGACTACAAAGTACTCGGGGGCTTTTCGACCGGGCATCCCTGGGCTGACTCGGAGGAGGACGACGATGACGACGCGGCACGGCCATCCTTCGTCGACATCGTGCGCCGCACACCGCCGCCTGCTCCCTCCTCTGGTGTGCACAAGGTCCGTCCTTTCCCCTCGTCGTCGGCCTGGGTGCGCCGGGTGCACCAAGCTGGTGACCGCCGCTGCCGCCCACGGCTGTCCAAGAGGAGGGGCCGTCGGCCGCCGGAGCTCGTCATTGGCCTCCCGCTCCGCGGTCGGGATGACAGGCGCAGGCCGCCTCCTTCCCGGCATGGGTGCCAGTGCGCTATGGGCGCGGCGGGCGGCCGCGTCCCCGTGCACCAGCGCCTCGGGCCGCGGGTGCCCGACGCTGTCATGCATCAGCCTCGTCGCCGACGTTTCTCCCCGCCTGATGCTGACGGCTGAAGAAAGGTCCTGCCTCGTCAGGCTCTAGGACCCCCACGGCCGCGCTCCGCGGCACCCCGGCAGGACCATGCCCCGCGGCGTAGCCTACCGGCATAGCTCGACGGACGCTGCCTCAACTGTCTATCCTACAACCACCGTCGGGCCACCTGCACGCGCCCCATACGGTGTCTACAAGCATTAGCGCAAACCGTCGACTGACAACCCTGCTACCGGGGTCGCTCGCCTTCCTCGGCGCGAGTCGTGCCACCGTCGTGAGGTCTCGGACACGACGAGATCCACGCCGAGGGAAGATGTGACTTCCCGGGGGGCGCCGCCTCCGGGCCGACGCCTTCCCCGCTGCCGAGTCGCTTCGCACCTCCACCGCCGCAGCTGGATGCCGCCGTGGTGTGCTTCTTGTTACATAGGGACACACCCGTGGTTCGGGCCTCTGATCCGATGCTGCTCGAGCAAGAGATTTGCTTCTCGGTTCCGCCACCAAGGGCAACCGGGTCGGCGTTGGACACTTCACCACCATTGCCAGCGGCTGCGGTTCAGGCAAGCGTACCGACGGCCCAAGACGAGCCAATCAACAGTGGCAGCATCGTGCCCTCCTCGCCTGCTTCCTCTAAAGAGCACCTCGACCGCTTCGTGGATGCGATTCAGCAGGCCAGTCCCTCCCCTTCTCGCGGCCCTAACCCGTCCGGCGGTGCAGCCGGCCCCTTTCGCGGCCCCCAAGCGCAGCAGCTCAAGACTTGCCAACAACAAACTCGCCAGGATTCCGGTCGCTCGTCGTGGTGAAGTTCTGCTCATGCGCCGCCTCGACATGGAGGCTGGTAAGCTCGACGAAGCCTTCAAGGTCGGTTTGTCAGGTGGTTACGTCTTTCCCCATGCAGAAGGCAAATGCCAGTAAGGCTCGGGAGGGACTGCTCCTTGTCTGAGCCGCAACCCCCTCCCTCTTTCTAGGTCGGTTGGTTAGCGAGTAGTAGCACGAATGTGTTCTTATGTCCACCCCAGGTCACACTTTCTTATAATATCTAGTGAGTGAGTCTGGCGTGCGCCTAACCGGCCACACGTTGTTGTAACAAACTATTTTCATCTCCTTAATATAATGTTACGCAGCTCTCCTGCGTATTCGAGAAAAAAAATCTCCGTCATCTACAAAGAATTAGTGCATGCACATATGTAATAAGGAGGTAAAGCTGAGACACATGCGCTCCTTGGTTGAGGTGGCACATGAAGCTGCCAAGAGGCTCAATCAAGTGACCGATGGTTCTGCCACGGAAGAGGTTTGACCAGTGATCGTTTATATGCAAAGTCCTCAGGGACATGATTTGCCTGAGAACTTTTTTTCTGAGAATTTGGATTAGACGGAGCAGCAGCAGCGGATCTCGACTGCAGCTGCATCGACTACTTTTGCACGAGCTGCTGTCCTCCCTAGGGCGACCCCGACACCCCACCGCCGCCGGGCCTTGCCAGAGCAGGACCTCCCTGCTCCGGCCGCCCCCGCTTGAGCCGCCACCAGATCCGCAATTCTCGCGCGGAGCTCATTCCATCCATCCCGCTCTCGCCCCCTCCCGCTGCCCCTGCGAGGAGATCGGCTTCGGCCCCCTACCGGTGACCTTGGAGCTCCCCGTCACCGCCGCCGGCCATGGTCGTGCTCGTCGAGGAGGACGTCGACCTCCTTGCCCTCGACGACCCTGTCTCCACCCCTCCATCCCGCGCCCCCTGCTCCTGGACGTTGAAGCCGTCGGCGTCCCAAGGTGCTCCTCCGTGCCCTCCTCCCGCTCTGCGTCCTCGCCGTCCACCAGCGGGCCGGCGCCGCATCGTCGTTCCCCCGCGCCCGTGGCCTCCGTCCCCAACCGGCAGCGCCGCCACACCCCTCCTCCGCGCCCGCGACCTCTGCTAGTGGGTGGTTTGCGGCGCCCGGCGGGCCTGCGCCGCAGCGACGTTCCCTCGCGCCCGCGGGCTCCGTCCCTGCCGGTGGACCGGCGGCGCCGCCACACCCCTCACGGCCCTCCAGGGGCTTGCCGGCCGCTGCCGGCCCCCAGCTGGCCACCTCTGCTGCCCCGGCCGGGCGCCACCCCGCCGGGCCGCTGGCCGCGGTAGGCCCCCCTCCTGCTGCGCGGGCGGCCGGTGCAGGGACCTGGCTGGTCGCGGCGGTCCTGGCCGTGGGCGGCCTGCCGGGCGCCGCCACCCTGGATCCAGCCATTCCTGCCGCTCCTTCCTTGTCTCGCTTCGACGAGCTCGACGATGGTATCGACGTGGGCTCACCACCGCCGGTCATGGCTGTCCCCTCCCCCTCGCCCCTTCTACTCTCGGTCGCTCCTCTCCCTCCTGTCGTCAGGCCGGTCGACTCCGCTATGGTGGTGGCGCCCGTGGGTGCGGTGGACGCTCTCACCGCACTCGCCGTCGTTCCGGGCCTCTCGCCCGCCACGGCCGCAACGCTCGCCGTCGCCGGACCGGCCGCGGTTGCCTCTGCCCTCTGTGTGCTGGAGGCGTGTGCGGGGCATGGCGACGGCAAGGTGCCGCCCCCACCTCCACCCCCTCTGCCTGGCCGCGTCCTCTCCGCGAGCTGGAGGTGTGCGCGGGGCTCGTCGGCGGCAAGGCGCCGCCCTCTCCCTCCACCCCCGCTGCCTGGCCGCGTCCCCTGGAGGCGGCGGGCACCGACCGCTTGCCACTTGTCTCTGCTGCAGGTGCTGGGTCGCGTTCTGCTGGGCAGGTGGATGGCGGCCTCCATTGCCTACGCCCCCTCCCCGTCGGTGCGCCAAGGCGGGGGGCGGCCGTGCTGGCCGTCCCGCTGAGCAGCCCGTGGCTGCGCCTCGCCGTGCTGGGGGCAGCCGTGGGGCCACCACCGCCCCCCCGGCAGCCTCGCGCGGGGGCCCCGGGTGGACGCCGACGGCTTCGTCGAGGTGCGGTCGCACAAGCAGCTACGCGCGGAGCGGTCGCCACCGCCTCCACCTCCGTCCTCCATCCCCCCGGATCTGGTGGGGAAATGCTTCAACTGCTTCGGGGAAGACTACATCGCCGCCTCCTGCCCTCACGCACCGTGCTGCTTCCGGTGCCACCAGCTCGGACACCACGAGAGCTCGTGTGGGCGCCTGAAGGTTTGCCTAGTGACGGTGGAGGGCGCCCGTCCACTTCCGGGAGGTCGCACCCCCTCCCCACCCCTGGTCGCTTCGCGCCCGGCCGGCCGCTCCCCGCCCCACCTCGCACTGCGCAGGGGAGGGGCGCCCGGCCACCTCCGCCTCCGCCTCTGCAGCAGCGGCGGGAGGCGTGGCCGCCGCCGCCCCCGGAGCCTCGTCGTCGCCCTGCTCCGGCGGCCCGCGACCCTCTGCCGCCTCCTCCGCCGGAGGGCGTCATCACCCCCCTCCGGCGGCCCATGGCGCCCAGCCTTCACCGCCGCAGTTGGCCTGCGGGTGTGCCCCACCCCCCGCCACGACGCGCCACGACACGGCACCTCGGGAGGAGGGCCCGCCGCCGCCTCGACGTGCCGCGGCCAGGGCGGGCGAGGTGGCTTGGGGGCGCCGCTCCCTCCTCCGCTTTCCGCGGGGGCCTCCGCTGCTGTCCCCGCGCTCGGTGCCACGGACCACCACCCTCCGCCTCCACCCCCTCCCCCTGTCGGTGTTTTAGACCGGCAACCTACCAAGGGGAGTACCTGAGGTAGATGAATGTGGCCTCGCCGAGATCAGTAACTCAAAGGAGAGATACGTGGCACACAATTTAGATAGGTTCGGGCCGCTAGGTGCGTAATACCCTACGTCCTGTATGTTGCGTAGCTCTGGATTGATTGGATGTGTTTACAAGATGATGCGGATGAAGAGATAGGGGTCCCTGCCTCGCCTTATATAGCCCGGAAGGCAGGGTTACAAGTCGGTTTGAGGGGAGAGTACTAGTCAGGTATGGCTAGGAGTTCTTTACATGGATCCGGACATGTGTAGCTTCCTATCCGAGTACTATCCCTCTGCAGTCCTTGCGCCCCACGCCAGCAGGTGCCGTGTTGCCCAAGTTGAGTAGTCCCAGGGGCCCACCGAGTAGTTGGTCCTGGTACCCACCGGAGTAGTGGGCCCAGGGATGTCCATACGACAAGCCCCCGAGTACTTTGTAGTCGAGCAGGATGTCTTCGAGTAGTCTTGATGGCCTTGGCGAGTAGTCCTTGAGCGTCCCCGAGTTCCACAAGCCGAAAGTCCTCAAGAGTGCTTGAACCATCCCGAGGCTGGATGGTACTCCAGCTGATCTTTGAGTAGTCTTGAAGTCTTCTCGAGTAGTCCCCAAGCGTCCCCGAGTGCTTCTCTCGAAGGTCTTCAATAATACTCGTGATGTCTTGATGAAGGAACCATATGGAAAATGCGATTTGAAGAATCGCATTCCATATGGAATGTAGCCCCCGAGCCTTAGGTCGAATCGTAGATTCAAGCTGAGGGTCAATCTGAAGTTCTGCCAATCTTATCTCGAAAAATCCGGAGAAAAAACCGAAGGACACGTGGCACGGAGCCCCCGAGCCTTGAGTCAAGTACTTTCTCTCGAATTAAAGGGTCATCTTGACTGTAGAATATGTCCTGAGTGGGTCTTGTATCTGGATGTGTCCCACGGAGGTCATCTGAAGTAGTCGAGCCCCCAAGATGGAGAGCATCGAGTACTGGAAGTTGAAGAGTCACGCTGCTGCCGCTAGGTCACCCGTCTGGCGCCGTATCTGAGAACCGAGCCACCAGGGCCGGTTATAAATAACCGGTGAGTCCCTTAGGGTTTTCACTCCTAGCAGTTGCATTCCTCAGATTAGATCTGAATCACCGCCTCCTCTGCTCCTCTGCTGCCGCCGCCGCCGCGCATAGATGTAGATCCAGTTGCTCGCGCCGCCGCAGTGCACCCGCCGCTGTAGCCCCCGAGTGAATGCGAGTGAAGACACCCGTCTCTTGGAGAATGAAGGGGTCTCCGGCGAAGGGCAAGAAGACTGGCGCATCGAAGAAAAGAAGCCGCGATGAAGAGACCGGTGATGCCGGCCAGTCGTCGACGTCGCTACCTCCGTCCCCTCGCCCCAATCCGGCGAAGGAGTGGAAGAAGGCGAAACTGAAGATCGAGGACCTCCTCGCCTTGGTCAACAGTGGGTTCCTTTGTGAGAAGGAGGTGGATCTATGGCACACCACCACCGGCGATCCATACCCGATGGAGAAGAACCCGGACGAAATCCCAATGTTCGCCCGGTTCGTAGAGCGCGGATTGGCGCTCCCCGCCAGTGATTTCTTCAAGGTTCTGCTCAGGTACTACGGCATCGAGTACCTCAATCTCAACCCCAATGGTATCTTCCACGTCTCCATCTTTGTACACTTCTGCGAAGCCTTTGTGGGGATCAAGCCCCACTGGATCTTGTTTCGAAAGTTCTTCCGGTTGAAGCCGCAGTCGAGCACCAACGATACACGAGTAGTCGGAGGTGCCGGTATCCATATGCGTGAAGACGCCGCCGACCAGTACCTACCGTACAAATTGATAGACTCCAACCAGGACTGGAAGGCCAAGTGGTTCTACATCAGCAACCACCATCCTGAGCTGCCGAAGCCGAGCGGGTGTCAACCGAAGCACAAGCCATGGTGGAACACAGAGCCCACCATGCAAGAGGGTATTCAACTACCCGAGTTGCTGAAGAAGATCAAGGCATTGCGAGAAGCCGGGCTGAGGGCCGAACACGTGGCCTTCAACTTCATGAAGAGGAGGGTGCAGCCACTGATGGCACGAGACACCCTCGGGTACCAGTACACCGGCGACAAGGATACGTCCTGGTTGCCTAGTTTCGAACACGAGGACCACGTCATCGTCGAGAGGCTGGGCAGGATCTTCAAGGACATGCCCCCGTATACACCGTGCCCGGTGCCAGAGTACTCTGCGGCACGGCCGCCAAACCAGGTCAGTAGTCGTGACATAAGCCCCCGAGTACTGGTTTGCTTGAAGTAGTCATACTTATATGTGCTACATGTTGTAGGATGACGTGGCGAAATACGTCTCAGTCCCGACTTCTCCTCCGCGACTTGTGGAGCAACCGGAGGAGAAGGGCAAGAAGAAGGAACGCCGTGTGGTCGGTGAAGGCGAAGACGCCGTTGTCATCGAGTCCGGCTCTGATGACGATGAAGATGAAGAAACACTGCAGAAAAGGTTCCAGCTGCGCTCCAGGTTCAGCCGAGCTGGGATGCCAGACTTCCCAATCATCGAGAAGCCATCCAGCCTTGAGGCTAGTTTGCCGGCGCCGCCCAGGAGGCCGCGCAACGTGGTGCAGAAACACGCTGTCAAGAAGCTGAAGATCTCCGAGACGACCAGCCAAGAGGTAAACACCGCGACTAGAGTAGTCGAGCACAGCTGATGGGTAGTCATGTGCTGATGAATTGTCTTGTAATGTTGTAGGATATCCCCTCCCCGGACCTCGTAGACCAGGGCGACGAGGGGGTCCTGGACACCGTGGGGGCAGCAGCTGAGAGGAGTATCAGCCCGCCTCCGTCAACCGAAGAAGTCGTGCCGATAGTGGCACGGCAGGAGACCGGCGCTGCGGAGCCGCAGTCGTCGGTTGAAGAAGGACGAAACCCTCCGTCGGCCGCAACTGTAGAGCAACCGCAGGAGGCGTCTGTTGAGGCCGGAGCTGCCGCTGAGGCTGGCATAGTTGATATTGCCAGTATACTAGGTGCTCCGACCGTGACCGTTGTGCGGTCAACACTGTAAGTGCTTATGAACTTTCAAGTAGTCGTATAAACGGCAGACTTGTCTTACTGACTTGAGGACTTCGTGATGCAGGAAATCCACAGACCTGTCGTGGGACGGTGAGGAGACCAGCACTCCAGCCGGCGGAGAGGGCCGCTCGGCGGAGGAGCGCGAACCCACGCCGCCGCCACAGACCGAAGTCGCGATGGAGTCGTCGTTGGAGGAAGCCACCTTGGTTGAAGGTATGTGTTCTATCACCACTGATAGTCATCATGCATAGGAGTCGTAGCCGCTGAGATTAACTGCGTGTACTCATTGTACTAGGAGCACAAGCTGAGGGAGCCTCGATTCCTGAAGCCGTGGCCATGGAGACGGCTACTGTGGAGTCGGTGCCCACATGACCGATGGCCGGGACAGCGGAAGAAACAGCCCCTGAGTTGGGTGCGGAGGTGCAGGACGATCCGCTCCACGGGACAAGCACGGACGTAGTCGTCTGCTCACCCATCATAGAGGAAGCTGTGCCGATCCATTCGGCGGCTGTGGCAGAGGAGGCATCTTCGAGCCGTGGGGCTCTTGAGCTGCTGGAAGACAATCTTGTCGATCCGGCCGTTGTTGCTCTGAACATGGAGTCATGGCGGCGTACCCAGCAGTGGGTCAAGGTACGTTGCGAGTACCTCGAGTAGTCTTGTACGACGAAATACAAGTACCCGTTTGACTATTCTGTCTTCACAGGATATTATTGAAAGATCCTGTGAGAAGTCCGAGCTGCTAAGGGGTACGGCGACACAGTCCTTCGTGCCGAAGCCTTGGAGAAGGAGCTCGACAACTCAAAGAAACATTCTGCGTTGCTCCAATCCAAGCTTGACGGTACCTTCGCCCAGTATCATAACGAAGTGCAAGAGATGCAGGCGAAGAGGGACGACTTGAATCGGAAAAACAAGTCGCTGCGCTAGAAGAATAAAGGTATGCTTCCCGCCAAAGCCTTTGAGTACTTATTAAGGTACCTTGGTGTAATCTGGCGATGTGATGAGTTGTCTGCAGAGCTTGAGGAAAGGGTCGACCAGCTGAAGGCGTCGGAAATGGACTTGAAGAACATCGTGTACCGTGAGACCGACAAAAGAGAGGTACTTGAGTATGAGTACGCTCAGTTGCGCCATGAGTGTATCAAGCACATGGAGCTTCGTGAAGCCTCAGACCGTGACCTTGTCAATTGCTATAAATCTCTGCAGAAGCTCAATGAAGATTGCGAGAAGCTGCGGGGCCAACTGAAGGAACTTGAGGAAGCCGCGCTGCCCATTGCAAGGCTGCTGGTGCCACACCCGGGCGGGCCGAAAATTGCTCCACTGGTGGACCGGTTGAAGGAAGCCCCCGGGCGTCTGGCGACGTATGTCAAGCACTTGGCGAAGTCGATCCCGAACCAAGTCTTGGCATACATGAAGTCATATTTCCCCAAGGCTCCAATGGACGTAGTCGCCGGTGGACTTGCAGCGAACTGTACTGACGATCAGTACAAGACCCTCCTGGAGGAGGTGGCGCCCATTGCTGAACAAGTGGCGGAAAAGCTCAACCTTCAGTAGGAGTACCTGTAGGAGTAGCTTAAAGTAGTTGATGTAAAACAAACAGAGTTGTTAGTAACTTGTTTGGATTACCAATGAAAGTTGACCACGATATATCTGTGAAATAAGTACTCGTAGCCGCCACTTGCAACGAAGTGTGCGGAGTACCAAACCGTGGTGGAACTTGCGAGTAGTAGTACTCAGTAGGAGATGCCTGATTGGAAGGCACAGTAAATAAGTTGAATCAAACTTTATTACTGATGAATAAGTACACCTGAATGGTCAGAGCCGTTTACAAGTGTAGTCGCCAGGACCCGGAGGCCGCCTATGGCTAAGTGGCGCTAGGACCCTTAGGCCGCTTACAGCAAGAGATCCGTTAGTAGTCGTATAGACTGGATCTAGAGTACATGGTCTTGCAGACCGCCGCTAGAGTCCTCAGTGCTCTAAGCAGCCCAAGATCCATTAGTAGCCGTTGACGCTGGATCTTGGAGAAGAGTAGTCCGGAGACTAGTGCCAGGACCGAAAGGACACTTACAGCAAGGAGTCCGTGAGTAGCCGTGTAGACCTGGACTCGTAGAGTAGTCGAGCGACTACACGTAGAAGCGACACAGCTGGTCAACGTTCCACGAGTTGTTGATGTCGTCGCCTTCAAGTGTTTGGAGGCGGTAGGAGCCTGGTCCGGTCACCTTAGAGGTTAAAAAGGGACCTTCCCATGGTGAGCTGAGCTTGTGTAGTCCGTCCGTGTTCTGGATACGACGAAGGACTAGATCGCTGACGTTGAAGGAGCGTTCCTTGACGTTGCGATCGTGGTAGCGTCGAATACCCTCGAGGTACCTTGCTGATTGGACGAGGGCGGCGCAGCGGGCTTCTTCGAGACCGTCGATGTCAACCCGTCTGCTGTCTTTTGAGATGCCTTCGTCGTATTGCTCTACTGCCGGGGATTCCCACATCACGTCGGCAGGTAGAATAGCTTCAGAGCCGTAGACCAGGAAGTAGGGCGACTACCCCGTCGGCTTGGTAGGCTGAGTACGAAGCCCCCAGAGTGCGTTGGGTAGTTCCTTGATCCACTTGCCTCCTTTAGTGTTAGCTGCGTCGTGCAATCGCTTTTTGAGGGCGTCGAGTACCATCCCGTTGGCGTGCTCAACTTGACCGTTAGCGCGGGGGTGGGCGACTGAGACGTACCGGACGTCGATCCCGTTGTTCTCGCAGTATTCCCAGAACTGATGGTTGTTGAAGTTGGAACCCAAGTCTGTGATGATGCGATGGGGCAGCCCGTAGCGATGCACGAGTTCATCCAAGAAGTCGAGTACTCTGTCGGCCTTTGGGCAGGTGACCGGCTTGACTTCGATCCACTTGATGAACTTGTCGATGGCCACCAAGACTCTGTTGAATCCTCCTGACGCAGTTGGCAGAGGCCCAATCATATCGAGCCCCCAGCAGGCAAAGGGCCAGGTTGGTGGTATGGTGACTAGCTTGTAGGCCGGGACGTGTTGTTGCTTGGCGAAGAATTGACATCCTTGGCACTTTCTGATGAGTTCTTCAGCGTCGGCCAGAGCTGTGGGCCAGTAGAAAGCTCGTCGGAAAGCCTTGCTCACCAGCGTTCGAGAAGACGCATGGTTGCCGCAGACGCCTTTGTGGATCTCCTCCAAGATATCCTTGCCTTCTTCTCGAGGTATGCACTTCATGAGTACCCCAGAAGTAGCACCTCGCCTGTAGAGCTTGTCTCCGACTAGTACGTAGGCCTTTGCTCGGCGGATGAGTTGTTCGGCCAAGTTCTTGTCGGATGAGACCTTCTGCTCGCGGATGTAGTCGATGAAGGGTTGTCTCCAGTCCACATCAATCATCATGACCTCCTGGCCAGACTGTAGTGGCGCAGGGTCCGTGGCTGTTGGCGCTGACTCCGGGATGGATGGCGCGTGCAGCTCGTGGACGAAGACTCCCGCAGGAACTTGCGCGCGAGTAGAACCAAGCTTCGACAGGACGTCCGCGGCAACATTGTTGTCGCGGACGACGTGGTGGAACTCGAGACCGTAGAATTTGTTCTCGAGCTTGCGGACCTCCAGACAGTAGGCGTCCATGTTCTCCTTGTTGCGATCCCAAGACTTGTTGACTTGGTTGATGACCACTGCGGAGTCGCCGTAGACTAGTAGCCGCTTGATGCCCAATGAGATTGCGAGGCGGAGCCCGTGAAGTAGGGCTTCGTACTCGGCTTCGTTGTTTGAGACCTTCCAGAAGATCTGCAGGACGTACTTGAGTTGTTCGCCCTTTGGAGAGATCAGCAGTACCCCTGCACCTGCCCCTTCGAGCTTGAGTGAGCCGTCAAAGTACATCACCCAGTGTTCTGGGCGCTCGGTTGGAGTTGGTAGCTGATTCTCCTGCCACTCTGCCATGAAGTCGACTAGTGCCTGGGACTTGATAGCAGTACGTGGCTTGAAGTCAATGTTGAGGGCGCCAAGTTCGACCGCCCACTTGGAGATTCTTCCAGTAGCATCCTGGTTGTGGAGTATGTCATCGAGCGGGTAGTCGGTGATAACAACAATCGAGTACTCCTGGAAGTAGTGTCGTAGCTTCCGCGATGTGATGAGCACTGCGTAGAGTAGCTTTTGGACTGGCTGGTACCATGTCTTGGACTCTGAGAGAACCTCGCTGATGAAGTAGACTGGTCGCTGGACTGGGTAGGCGTGGCCTTCTTCCTGCCGCTCGACGACGATGGCAGTACTGACCACGTGAGCAGTCGCAGCGAGGTAGAGCAGTAGCTGCTCTTTTTTGTGAGGAGCCGTGAGGACCGGTGGCTTAGACAGGAAGTCTTTGAGCTGCGTCAGAGCTTGATCAGCCTCCGTGGTCCACGCGAACTTCTCTTGATGCTTGAGTAATTTGAAGAAAGGTAGTCCCCGTTCTCCAAGCTTCGAGATAAATCTGTTCAGGGCCGCCATGCACCCGGTCAGCTTCTGGACATCCTTGATGCAGGTTGGAGCTTTCATGTTGGTGATGGCAGAGATCTTCTCGGGGTTGGCTTCGATGCCACAGTGGCTGATGATGAAGCCGAGTAGTTTCCCAGATGGTACGCCGAAGACGCACTTGTTGGGATTGAGCTTCCATTGGTACTCTCGCAGGGATGCGAAAGTCTCTTCAAGATCGGCGATGAGCGTATCGGAGTTTCTGGTCTTGACGACCACGTCATCCACATAGGCTTCGACGTTCTTGTTGAGCTGCTTCTTGAAGCAGGCCTGGATAGCTCGTTGGTAAGTGGCGCCGGTGTTCTTCAACCCGAACGATATTGTCGTGTAGCAGTAGGCGCCGAACGGGGTGATGAATGCGGTCTTCTCCTGGTCTTCTTCCTAGATAGCGATCTGGTGATACCCAGAGTAGCAGTCGAGGAAGCAGAGCAGGTCGCAGCTCGCCGTGGAGTCGATGACTTGATCAATCCGCGGCAACCCGAAGGGGTCTTTGGGGCAGTGCTTGTTGAGGTCGGTGTAGTCGACGCACATCCTCCACTCGTTGGTGTTCTTCTTGCGGACGAGGACGGGGTTGGCGAGCCACTCAGGATGGAAGACTTCACGGATGAAGCCCGCCGCGAGTAGTTTGGCGAGTTCCTTCTTGGTGGCATCCCGTCGGTCGTCGGCGAAACGGCGAAGGTGTTGTCGTTTGGGGTAGCTTTAGGATCGACGTTGAGTGAGTGCTCGATCAGCCTCCTGGGCACCCCTGGCATGTCCGCTGGCTTCCATGCGAAGATGTCTCGGTTAGCCCGGAGGAAGCTGACGAGCGCGTCTTCCTATTTCGGGTCGAGACCCGCCCCGATCATGGTAGTCTTGCTGCTATCGCCCGTCCCAAGGTCGATGGCCTTCACTTGGACTTCCTATGATGGCTGAGGCTTGTTTGCGGTGTCGGTCTTCTCGGGAATCTCGAGTTCAGTTGGGGTGAGCTTCTTGGACGCAGCAAAGATCTCCATCATTGCATTGGGTACTTGGTTGGTCACTGCGAGTTCCACGGCTTCGGTGTCGCAGTCGAACGAGATCTTCAAGTCCCCTTGCAATGTGAGTACTCCGGCAGGACTTGGCATCTTGAGTACCAAGTAGGTGTAGTGTGGTACCGCCATGAACTTGGCGATAGCTGGTCTGCCGAGGATGGCATGGTAGGAGGTTTCGAAGTCCGCAACCTCGAACTTGATGTACTCGGTGCGGTAGTTCTCCCTTGTCTCCCCGAAGGTAACTGGCAGGACCACTGAGCCCAATGGAATAGCCGCGTTACCGGGGACAATGCCGTAGAAGGGTGACACGCTCTTGGTGAGCATGTCGGTGATGTCGAGCTTCATCTTCCTCAAGGTCTTGGTGAAGAGGACGTTGAGTCCGCTCCCGCCGTCGATGAGGACCTTGTTGAGTCTAGAGCCCGCGACTACAGGTTTCAGGACGAGTGGGAAACGTCCTGGTTCGGAGAAGCTTGTCCATTGATCCGCGTGGGAGAAGGTGATGGGTACCTCCGACCACCTCAGAGGTGTCGGCACCGCTGGTTCAATGTTCAAGACTTCCCGTCGAGTGGCCTTCTGAGACCGTCTGGTGGGTAGTCCACCGAAGAGCACATTCACCGCCTTGTCAGGTTCCTGGAAGTCGCCGTTGCCCTCGTCGACTTTTTTCTTGCCCTTCTTGTCGTGAGGAGGCCGTGGGTCGGGAGTATCCTTGAGTGCTCGCCGGAGCTGATAGCACTGTTTGGTGGTGTGATTACCATCCAGATGCCACGGGCAGTTCTCTTTGAGCAAGTCTCTGAAGCCGTCGGAGGTCTTTTTCGAGTTGTCCTTTGCAGGGCGCTGTATAGCCGTGATTGTGTTGTCTGCCTTGCGCTTGCGGTTGGAGCTCGAGTAGTTGTTGTTGTGGCGACCCCCTTGATCTTTGTTGTTGTTGTTGTTGCCGCCCGTGTCGCTCTTGTTCTTGCCGCGAATGGAGTCATACTTGGCGTTCGCCTTGTCCTCTTCATCGGCCCATGACGTGATCATGTCTTTGAGCTTGGTGATGGAGCTCGGGCGGCGGCGACCGAAGTCTTCAAAGGTGCGACGGTGGTAGAGTCCGTCTTGGAAGAGGTCGATGACTTCTTTGTCGGTGACGTCGACTACGGTCGCGCGCTTGTCGAAGAAGCGCCGCATGTACTGGCGAAGCGTCTCGCCTTGTTCCTGCTTGACCATCGCCAGGTCCATGCGAGTACCCGAGCGCCCCATGGCGCCCGCGAAGTTGCTGGTGAACTGAGCCTTCAGCTGGTCCCACTGGTCGATCGAGTTCTTTTCGAGTGACTCGAGCTATGTGAGTGGAGCCTGATCCAGACAGAAGGGGAAGAAGAGGCACTTCGCGTTGTTGTTGCCACCAGCATTTTCGATGGCCAAGGCATAGCACCTGAGCCACTGAACGAGATCTTGCTTCGCGTCATACTTGGAGATCCCGAGAGGTTTGAATTTCTCGGGAAGAAGCAGATTGCGAAGTCTTGCGGAGTATGCGGGGAAGCCGTCACTGTCGCTTGGTTCAGTAGCCTTCTTGCGGCGGATCTCGTCGATCTTGTGGCGGGTGTCGTAGCCGCCACGTGCGTTGCCGGTGGCGTGGCTAGTCGCGTGGCCTCGGCCGCCACGATCGCCGCCGCCACCAGCTCTTCTGTCGGTGTCATGGGATGAGCTCCAGCCGCTGCTGCCACCGCCGCTGCCGCCGCCGCGACTACCTCCGGTGCCACCCTGTCTAATGCCGCCCTGTGAGGGTCCTCCACCCGAGGCCCTAGAGCGGTTGGGATTTGGCTGGTGTTCACCACAGACATGATTGCGTCCGCCGTCTGCCGGGCTGCGGCTAGTGGCTTCGTTGTTTCTGGTGTCGTGAGTTCTGACGGGGGGTACTTGAGCGATCCTGTTGTCGACCCACATGAAGTAGGCGTCTTCAGCGAGTTTGGCGATGACTTCGCCCGCGCGGATCCCCTGGGCCTGCCGTGCTATCGTGGTGATAGACATGAGGCACTGTTCAGGAGTAGTGTGTACCCGGTTGGCGACTTGCTCCAGAGCCTCACTAAGGTTCTGGATGGGGAGAGTTTCCCAGAGACGTCTGCGTCGATCGTTTCGCTTCCTGTTGCGATCACGCCGAGCATTCTTGTCTTCGGTGGTCTCATTCGGAGGTGCGTTGGCAGATAACTCATCCTCCGAGATGTCGTCAAGGTACCGGTCGGGTCGGGTCTCCGAAGTCCCAACATCTGTGGCCGTCATGAAGACTTCACGGTCGGGAGTACAGAGACTTGAGTCAGTAGTCGCCACCTCGGTGGGGGTGTGCTCGTCGTTTAGAGCCAGCAGGGTCCCCTCCTGGAAGGGGAGTGAGTCGAGGTAGGCGACGCAGCGTGAGTTGTCGTCCGTCAGGTCTGCAGGCTTGCGGTCGGGCCAGCAGACAAATCTGCCGGCGGGAGTAGATGTAATGACCAGGCCAGAGGCAGGACCTGACAGCGGTTCCTCAGTCATGTTGAGCTCAGACTCGGACTCGATTGAGTCCTATCCGAAGTCGAACTCGTAGGAAGAGTCTGAGTAGTAGCCGGCTCCGGTGTTAGAGTCCGAGGAGTACTCGGAGGCGATCTCCTTGCCGGCCCGACGTGCAGCGAGAGCTTCCGCATGGGCCCTGCTAGCATTACAGAGACCGTATGGGAAGTGCTCGTGGAGAGGGGTCGCTTCACACGATGGCTCAGGAGCCGGCTCGCATGAGGCGATCCAGGGCGACGTCGAGTTCGAGTTGGAGGCGGATCCGAGCTCGAAATCGGCGACTTGGTTGTAGAGCGAAATTTCGCCGAATTTTTTGACGAGTGGGTCCGTGGTGACTTCGGGAAGTGTCACGAGCCCGGTCTCTAGGTCCGAGGTCATGGTGAGGTAGGCGCCGTCAGCGGTGCAGACCCAGGAGCCGAAGACGAAGGTGTCGCCGTGGTTGAAGGCGACGGTTGGCTTGATGACGATTGAAGCCGTCGAGTTCGCCATGTGATCTTCGGCGAGATCCCCTACCTGGCGCGCCAGCTGTCGGTGTTTTAGACCGGCAACCTACCAAGGGGAGTACCCGAGGTAGATGAATGTGGCCTCGCCGAGATCGGTAACTCGAAGGAGAGATACGTGGCACACAATTTAGACAGGTTCGGGCCGCTAGGTGCGTAATACCCTACGTCCTGTATGCTGCGTAGCTCTGGATTGATTGGATGTGTTTACAAGATGATGCGGATGAAGAGATAGGGGTCCCTGCCTCGCCTTATATAGCCCGGGAGGCAGGGTTACAAGTCGGTTTGAGGGGAGAGTACTAGTCGGGTACGGCTAGGAGTTCTTTACATGGATCCGGACATGTGTAGCTTCCTATCCGAGTACTATCCCTCTGTAGTCCTTGCGCCCCACGCCAGCAGGTGCCATGTTGCCCAAGTTGAGTAGTCCCAGGGGCCCACCGAGTAGTCGGTCCTGGTACCCACCGGAGTAGTGGGCCCAGGGATGTCCATACGACACCCCCCCGGCGCCCCTGGGGCACCCCTCGCGTCGCCCACAGTTGGAGTCGTGCATCGTCGCACGCATCCCAGATGTCGAGGCCAACAAGGACGCTTTGGAGCGCGCCCTGGTCGCTATGGTCACGAGCACTCGTCCGTCCGCCTCTACGACGGACGTGGTCGCCTACCTCACCGGTCGCTTGGGCGTCCAGCCGGGGACGTACATGCCCTACCCCTACCACCCTGAGAACTTCCTTATCGTCTTCCATGACTCCTCTAAGATGCTACGGGTTCTTCAAGCGCCCACCCCGGATGGGCCCTTTCGCCTCACCTTCCGCCGGTGGCGGCGGGAGAACTGGGCGGTCGACGCGCCGATGCGCTACCAGGTGTGAGTGGGCATCATGGGCGTGCCTGCGCACCTGTGGCTGCGTACCACGGCGCAGGACGTCCTCAGCTCCTCCTGCGTGATCATGACTCTGGCTCCTGAGTCGGAGTCGAAGGCCAACCTCAAGGAGCTCATCGTCCTGGCCGGGCTGCGTCGACCCGGACTTGATCCCGGTGCAGAAGGACATGCTGGCGCCGATCGAATTCTCCGGGTTGGGCGCCTCCCAGCCCTGCCTGCGCTACCGGGCGATGTTCGACATCGTCGAGATCATCGATACTCAGGCTCCCTCGGCTGACGGTGCCCCCCAGTCAGGAGGGCCGGATGGTGGCCCTTCTGATACTTCTGGTCGCTCTTTTGCTCCTCCGCCGCCGGGGCCCTCGGCCGCTGGGGGCGCTACCGCGCCGTCGCAGTCCTCGAGGGGGGTGGCCTCCGCCCACGTCCGACGGGCAGGCTGGTCGTGCCGCAGGGGGGGGGGCGTGGACCCGCCTGCTGGGGTGCCCCCACCTCTGCTCCTCCGCTGGTCCCTCCGGCTCCCTTCTACCCCTACTGGGCGCTGCAGAGCATTCACCGCCAGCCTTGGGTCCTGCCTCGGTCGTCTTGCCTCTCCGCTGTTGCTGCGCCATTCGTCGCTCCTGCTGCCCCACCCTCTGCCAGGGCGGACGCGGTGCGTGCACCGACGGTGGCGGCCCCGCTCACTCGGGCTTCCTCTGCCTCCTCTTCGGTTCCGGTCGCGCGACACCTTTGCTGTGACGAGTTCCGCGGCCGGAGCACCTCCCTCCTCTTCGTGAGTCGTCACCGCCCAGGAGCTTCACCGACCACCCGATGCTTCTTGAGGCGGCGCTTCTGGTCACCTCCTCTGCTTCGCCTGCTCACGCCGTGGGCGCCGCCGACGCCGCCGGCCGCGGCCTGGACGCCGTAGGTCATGACCTGGCCACCCCCAGCCAGGTACCGGCTGCTGCCAGCCTGGGGACGGCGGCTGCCAGCCCGGGCCCGGCCGCTGCCGGCCGTAGCTCGGCAGCTGCTGGCCGCAGCCTGGTCGCAGCGCGCCGCAGCCTGGCCGCGGCTGGCCGCCGCCCGGTCGCCGCCGCCGTCGCCCGGCCGCCGCCGGCCGCAGCCTGGCTGCTGCCAGCCACAGCCTGGTCACTGCGCGGGGCTGTCTGGCCGCTGCCGGACGCGGCCCAGCCACGCCCACCACGCCACCCGCGACGACCCCCTCCTGCTGCGGTTTCGTCGGGGGCACTGTGACAGCCGTCGCGCGTGGGGGAGAGAGCCCTGCCTCCCCTCGTGTGGTACCAGTGGCGGACGTCTTCCGCAGGCTGCTCTCCCCCCTGGCGGCCCGCCAGCTGACGCTGCCCGAGGACTCATTGCTCGGCTCTTCCCTCGTGGTCGCCCCGCCTCTGCTCCGGTCGCCTTCTGCCTCTCCGGCCCCTGCCGAGTCGTGTCCCTCTACGCCGGACGTCTCTCCGGTGGCCGCGGATCTGTCTCCTCCCTCCCAGGCTCTCAGGTCACGCTCCCCACCACCTGCTGTGACTGAGGGACCTTCTCAGGGAGACCTCAAGTCGCTGGTGGCGGACTTCTGCGCCTCTCTGCAGCGGCCACCCCCTCCCCCGGTTCTGGGGGCTCCGTGCCGTCGTCATGCGAAGGCCTGCCCGCCACTCGCCACCCTCCGCCGCAGCAGTCGTCTCACCGTGGTTTCCAGGGCCCGGGGCCCGAACCCGGTCACCGCGGGGCAGAACCTGCTGATGCGGAAGCTGGGGGTCGTTGGACCACGCGAGGCACCTGATGCTGCTGCGTTCCAGCGCTACACCAGGCTCTTCGCTGTAAGCCTGTAGGAGGAGCACTGCAGAGCTATCCGAGAGCTCTTCGGCGCCCAGGTCAAGGGGTCCTTCCAGTGCTTCGTGCTGGAGGACGACGAGTTTCAGGCAGCAGTTCGTGAGCTCTTCCCCGAGGAGCAGCTGGTCATCGACGCGTAGGCCTGAGTCTGCGTTAGTCGCGTGGTCGTTTATTTTCATGTTTAAATAGATGTAAACCTAGCTGTTTGGAATGTTCGTGGGCTTAACCAGCGTGCTAGACGCTCGGCGGTCCGCGAGTTGGTAGCTTCCGAGCGTGTCTCTCTTCTTTGTCTGCAAGAGACTAAGCTCGCGGTTGTACCCCCCTCCCTCATGCTTGATATGTCAGGCCTCAACTTTGACTACATTGCATTGCCGACTGTGGGCTCCCGCGGTGGCGTTTTGGTCACTTAACGCAAAGACACCTGGCTCGTCTCCTCCCCCTCTACTGGCCGTTGTGCTACAGCGAAGCTTAACACGAACAATGAAGAGAAACGAAAGGGCTCAAGCAATAAACACGAAAGATTGCAAAACAGTGGGAAGACAAAAGCTAACTCTCAACAGTGTAATTCTCAAAAGACGATCCCCTTTACAAGTGCCGGTCGGCCTCCTTTTATAGGGAGACGAGCGGACTTTTTACATACCGAAAATGACATTGTGTAGAAGGAATCAAACAAGAATGTACTAGGCTAATTTTGGCAATCCTCCGTAAAGTCTTCACGTAAGCAGCGCTTTCCTGATATCCCGCCACATATCACGGCGCCTTTCCCGGCATCAGCACATGCGCTTGTAGGGTGAAGACTTTCAATTTTGGAGGTCACCTTTCGCCTAGCGAATTCCACCACCTAAAACACATCATAAACAAAAACATTGTGGAATCTTTCATTAGTCACAATAAAGCCCCGAGCAAAAGAATAGCTAAGGTCTTTTGTTAATCCCGGATTCGCGTCGAGGGCTTCGTCCTGTGAAAACCGGTGGTGTTAATGTTACAGGTTATACGTCAATACTTCTTATGTTGCTACGGCTTTCAGGTGACGAAAGGGGTTCAGCGAAAGCTCGCGGGTTAAAGAAGGGAACAGACCAAATGGCCCCGAGGGCATCGCCCTTTGCCTGGGCTTTCGGACGACGAAGGGTGGTGGGCGAAAGCTAGCATAGAAAAGTGCAGAAATATCGATTGGTGTTGAAGGTTTCGGTTACTTTGTCTTTCGAATTGCCCCCATTGGACTACGTCAATCTTATGGTTTTGGCTATAAAAGACTCGGTTCCGAATCCCCCAACACTGGCCTGCACCACGTAACGGTGAAGGTCGCGCTGTTCTCCGCACCCTCTCAGTCCTGATGGCTCTCGTCCGTTTACGGCCCGCAATCTGATGCGGATAAAGTTTCCTTCCTCATTGAGATTCGTACCCTGCGTCCGATGCTTTCTGGTCCCTAGGTTCTTTGTGGGGACTTCAACCTCATCTATCAGGCGGCCGACAAGAACAATGGCCGCCTGTCGCGCAGGATGATGGGTCGCTTCCGTCGTTTCCTTAACGACCTTGAGCTTCTTGAGCTGCATCTCCAGGAACGTCTCTTCACCTGGAGCAACGAGAGGTCGCATCCCACTTTGGAGCGTATTGATAGAGTTTTTGTCTCCCAGGACTGGGAGATTCTTTTCCCCTCCTCCGCTCTTCAAGCTGTCTCTTCGAGGTGTTCCGATCATGCACCCCTCCTCCTCCTTCTCGACTGTGGAGTGCACTCCAAGAAACGCTTCACCTTCCAGGCCTTTTGGCCTAAGGTCGAAGGTTTCTTGGACACCGTCAAGGCGGTCTGGTCGGGGCCGTGCCCGGATGATGACCCCCTCCGTATGATCGACCACCTCCTTCGTGAGACAGCAAAGGCGTTGGTAAAATGGAGCTCCAAGGCGATCGGTAGCATTCGCCTGCAGATCCAGATTGCCAAGGAGGTCATTTTCCGTCTTGAGGTCGCATAGGATTCACAGTCGCTCTCCCCTGAGGGGATTTCCTTATGGCGCTTCCTCAAACTACGCTACTTAGGCCTGACTTCGCTGCAGTGAACGATCGCTCGGCAAAAGTCTAGCCTCAGGTGGCTGCGTGAGGAGGATGCTAACACTAAACTTTTCCACCTCCATGCCAACCACCGCAGAAAGAAAATTTTCATCCCCTCCCTTTTGGTCGATGGCCGTCCAGTTTTCGGGAAGAGGACAAGGCTAGAGCAGCCTTTGACTACTTCGACTGAATTCTGGATACCCACCATGAGCGCTCCTGCGCACTCAATTTCCAGGAACTGGGGCTACTGCGGCTGGACCTGGAGGACCTCGGTCTTCCCTTCTCGGAGCCCGAGGTCTGGGAGGTGATTAAGGACCTCCCACTAGACAAGGTCCCTAGCACAGATGATTTCACGGGTCGCTTCTACAGATCTTGCTGGTCGATCATCAGGGTCGATGTGCTGCGGGCGTTCAACGCTCTCTCTGACATGGACTTCCGTGGCTTTCACCATCTGAACGGTGCTCTCCTCACGCTCCTACCCAAAAAATCAGACCCGGTCGCTCTTTCTGATTTCCAACCCATCAGTCTAATTCATAGCCTTGGGAAACTTTTTTCCAAAGCAGCTGCTAACCGCTTCGCCCCGCACCTCTCTTCTCTAATCTCGCCCAATCAAAGTGCTTTCATCAAAGGTCGCCTCATCCATGACAACTTCCGCTACGTCCTAGGCACGGCGAGAGCACTTTCTAGTCGAAAGCTTCCTAGGATCATGTTCAAAATTGATCTAGCCAATGCTTTCGACTCGGTCAGCTGGGTTTTTCTTCTTGAGCTACTTTCGGCTGTCGGCTGCCCTCGCAGATGGACCGATTGAATCTCGGTCATTCTGTCCACCGCTAGCACCAGGGTGTTGCTTAATGGTGCCCCGGGGCAGCGGATCTGCCACGGTCGAGGCCTGCGCTAGGGAGACCCCCTATCCCCCATGCTCTTCGTGCTGGTCATGGAATGCTTCCATGCCCTCTTCCGCAAGGCGGAATCCCGTGGTCTCCTTCTGGATCTAGGGAGGAGCATCCGCTTTCGCGCCTCTCTCTACGCTGACGATGTGGTCGCTTTCTTCTCTCCGGTCGAGCTCGATCTGCGGGTCGTCAAGGCGGTGTTGTCGCTCCTCGAGAGCGCGGCTGGCTTGGCGGCAAACTACACCAAGAGCCAGGTCTATCCCATAAACTGCCCAGAGGATCACTTGTCTTTGGTCCGCTCTATCCTCTCCTGCATGATCGCCGACTTCCCTTGCACCTACCTTGGGGTACCCTTTCTATCAAAAGACTACCCAAGGCGGCTCTGCAGCCACTGGTCGATAAGGTCGCTAGGCGCCTGCCCCCTTGGCAGGGTAGACTATTGAGCCGTAGTGGCCGCCTCGTTCTTGCCAAATCCACTCTCTCTGCCATCCTGGTTCACATTTCGATGGCGATTTCTATCTCCCCCTGGGCACTGCGCGCGGTCGAAACCCTCATCCGTGGCTTCCTCTGGTCCGGCACAGAGGTGGCCTCGGGCGGGCGCTGTCTAGTCGCTTAGGTGAACGTCACCTGCCCCACTCGCTGCGGAGGGCTCGGCCTGCCCAACCTTTGTATCTTTGGTACCGCGTTGCGCCTCCATTGGCTGTGGCTGGCGAGGACTGACCCGGACAGGACATGGGCGGCGTTCCGCTTCCCTGTTGACCGGGCTACACAGGCCTTTTTCAACGCCTCCATCTCTATGGAGGTGGGGGACGGCACCCGTGCACTTTTCTGGGAGGACAGCTGGATCTCCGGGTGCTCCGTCAAATCCTTGGCTCCAAACCTCTGGGCCGCGGTCTCGCCAAGGGTGCGTCGGTCCCGCACTGTCGCCGAGGCCTTGCAGACGGGGGCGGCCGGGATCCGTTGGGTCGCGGATGTAACCCACGCCCGGACTGTGCAGGTGGTCTTGCAGTACTTTGTCATCTGGGACCTACTGCAGGAGGTCAGACTCACGTCCGAACCTGACCGATTCATCTGGAAGTGGTCGCCTAGCGGAGTTTACTCCTCGGCTTCGGCCTACTCCGACCTCTTTCTTGGTCGCGTCGACATCCTCGGAGCACGACAGATCTGGAAGGTTCACATGCTGGGGAAGTGCAAGTTCTTCGCATGGCTGGTCTTGCACGGCCGGTGCTGGACGTCGGACCGGCTTCACCGCCACGGGCTTAGGGACTCGGACACCTGCGCGCTATGCGCCCAAGAATCCGAAATGCTGGACCACCTGACGGTGGACTGTGTCTTCTCTAGAGAGACCTGGCTTTTGGCTCTCAGCCACATTCTCCTTCCGAGCCTGGCTCCAGACCGCCCGGTGAGGTTCGCAGAGTGGTGGTGCTCCGCCAGGAAGCAGGTCGCTAAGGCTCGGAGGAAAGGCTTCGACTCTTTCGTTTGGCTGGTCGCTTGGTTGCTTTGGAGGGAGCGGAACAGGCGTGTTCATGACAAGGAGGCCCTCATGCCGGTGGCGCTCGTTCCGGCGATCCTTGATGAGGCTAGGATTTGGGCGTGCGCGGGCTTCCTCCCGCTCGCTAGGTTATTAGGTGTTCGCCTGGTGAGGGCGGTGTAATGCTTTCGACTTCTTTTCTTTAGGCCCCGTGCCTTGTTGTAAGCTAAGCCGGATACTTTTTCTCCTCTCTTAATGAAAAACGTGCTTTGCACATCTTAAAAAAAAAGAGAATTTGGATTATAACTTATGAAGGATCCATGGATTGCACATAATACTTGCTTCCTGACAGTGACAACGAGGATTCTGTAAAGCAATTTGGGCATTTGGCAATTGTACTCTCTCCGTATCAAAATATTTGTCGCTGTTGACTTTTTTTTTCAATTTTGACAATTCGTCTTATTCAAAAAATTATTACAAACAATGAGTCAAGTTTAAAATACATACAATAGTAAAACATATAGCAAACAAAATAAATTGTATTTGCACAATTTTTTGAATAAGACGAACGGTCAAAGTTAATGACGACAAGTATTTCGATAAGGAAGGGTATTTGCTAAACAGATGGACATCACTATTTGTGAACATCACTAGATCGTTACAGGGACTTTCAGAGTAAGCGAACGAGCCCACATCCGTTGCTCAGCATCTGAGAGGATTGTGGCGTCTGCACGACTGCACCTCGGAGGGAGTAAAGTCAACTAAACTAGTCAAAATCAATGCCTGAATGATAGCACGGTTGAGGGAATCAATGCCAACCTGTGAAGCTGCTTAACCACCCTCGATCAAGTTAAGAAAACAATTAGTCAGTGTCACGAAACAAACAAAAAAAAGAGCTGACTGCGTGCAAAATTGCATAAGTTTTTCCCATGTGGGGAAAAAATTAATGAGAGCGTCGTCACCACCTAGCTCATCAGCTTTGCTACGACCAGTTCCCCTGGAAGGCTGAAACAACCAGCCGGGGGCATCCGGCCGGCGGGAGGAGAGGTGAGCTGAGCCACGGCTGAGATGGCAGCAGGCACCGTGAGCTCACTGCTGGCCGCCTGGAACCTCGGATCACATCTATCTCGACATCCGAGGTTGTAAAGTCAACTAGCCCACATCAATGGTAGTAGAATATATAATTGCAACTAGCCAATATCAATGACAGTCACCATCGTTCGTCAACTCAAGATAACATTTAGCTAATGTCAGTGTGTCACCAAACAAACAAGAGCTGACCGCAAGTGCAAAAAATCACACAAATGTTCCATGCAAAAAACGATTGCAAGTGCAAAAAATCACAAATGTTCCAGAAGTACTGAACGGTGTAGGGCGATGGCGATCGTATAAACAGGGTAGTCAAATAAGACAATAGTTAGCATGCTTGAGAATCATGGAGCACAAGCATTTGGTGTTGTTGGGAGAGCATATTGGCATGGTGGAGTTGTGGCGCGTGACATCACCAACCAAATTTAGAATATTGATAAACATGTTTAAAAAATGATTTGCATGCGTCCAGTGTCCATTTGTTATGTTAAAATCTATAGAAAACACAAGAACCAACTCATAGCACTCAACATCCGTTGCTCAATCATCGGAGGGGATTGAGACGTAGGCACCTCGGATTACATCTATCTCAACGGTCGAGGTGCCCGCATTAATGGCGGTAGTAGAAGGTTCAGGGAATAATTGCAACTAGCTAATATCAATGACAATCACCATCGTTAATCAACTCAAGAAACTAGCTAGTGTCACAGAACAGACAAGAGCTGACCGCACTACTACAGAAAACGTTTTTAGGAGCGGGCGAAATCGCATTTGTAGATGCAGACGCGAAACCCGCTCCTAGCTGTCGCTTTTAGAAATAGCGATTTCTAGGAGCGGGTAATCGACCCGCACCTGGAAACGCATTTTTAGGTGCGGGTGACGGGGTGGTCCGCACCTAGAAATCGATTAAAAAGGCTGTTTGAAAACTGTGTTAAAACGATCGAAATAAATAGAATTTTTTTTTATTTTTAGTGGAGGACCCACTAGCCAGCCACCCACCGCCCCAAGCCATCAAGTCGCCGCATTTTCGCGCAAAGTCGCGACGCTACGCGCTCCATGGAGTTCGAACCCGCGACCTCCAGGTTCGCGCGAAGCCTCCCTTGCCACTGCACCACACACTCATATGCGTCCATATACCGTTTTCATTCTACTCATATTATACTACGCCGAGTGTAAATTGCTTTTTTGAGGCTTCAAACGTATTCAAATAAAAAAGTTGTCAACTACAAAGTTTCATAACTTTCGAAGATCTATAACTTAAATGTTGAGAGTTTTTCCATTCGAGGTCATTTACAAATTTTGAATTTCAAATTTCAGAGATTCAAATTTGAATCTCGTTAACAATATGATTTCAAATAAAAAAGTTTTAAACTACAAAGTTTCATAACTTCTCAAGATCTACAACTTCTATTTTGAATATTTCTCCATTTGAGGTCGTTCGAAAATTTCAAATTTCAAAAATTCAGTGGTACTTTTCGTTGACAAAAGTAATTCAAATTAAAAAACTTTCAACTACAAAGTTTCATAACTTCTCAATATGTACAACTTTTATTTTGATCATTTGCTCATTCGGTATAGTGGTAGTAACATTCTTCACAAATCTTATACACCTCTCATATAGTTCCATTAAACTATATAAGAGATATATGTTTTGTGAAGAACTTAAATGGATATTTTGAAATTTTAAACAATCTCAAATGAAAAATTTGTCAACTACAAAATTTTAGGTCTCGTCGAGCTATACAATTTTCATATAAAATTTGTCTTCATCCAAGATCATATGCAAAAGTTATGAATTTTTTCCACGAGACCATTTCTAGGAGCGGGTGATGGCGTCACCCGCACCTAAAAATGGCGTCACCCGCTCCTAGAAATGAGTATATTTCCGGGAGCGGGTGATGGGGTCATCCGCACCTAAAAAACATTTTTAGGTGCGGATGACCCCATCACCCGCTCCCGGAAATGATTTCTAGATGCGGATTTTGTTGCTACAGTGTCACGCGGATTTCTTAGATCGAACGGCAAATTCGCCCGCTCTTAGAAAAAAAGCGGTGGCTCCTACAAATGTTTTGTGTAGTAGTGCCGCAATTGCAAAAAATCACACAAATGTTCCATGCAGAGAACGATTGCAAGTGCAAAAAATTACACAAATGTTCCATAAGTACTTAGCTTTATTATTTAACAAAATAAATCAAGTAAGACAAGAGTTAGCATGCTTGGGAATTATCGAAGGTCACGGAGCACACAAGCATTTGATGTTGTTGGGAGCATCTTGCATTTGCATGCGTCCATTTGTTTGTGTTAAGAATCTATGGAAAACACAACACTACTAGGGAATGAGGCTGTTATCTCAGTGCATTTTTCATATTAGTACCGGTTATTTTGGCGTCTGGTAATAATGTGAACAAGAACCGGTACTAATGCGTCGTGCGAACGAAGCGCCCCGCGGAGCCCTCGCGTGAACCATATTAGTACCGGTTTGTAATACGCACGAGTACTAATGTGGCACATTAGTACCGGTGCATATTACAAACCGGTACTAATGTTAGCCGCTGCACATTATTACTGGGTCTTATTTCGAACCGGTACTAATGTGAGCACATCAGTACCTGGTTCAAAAAAGCCCCGGTACTAATGCATCCCCCCTAACGTGCGGCCCAACGCCGTCTGTCCCACGCGCGGACGCGCCCTGCCTGACCAACACGCGCCCTGCCTTATCATCTCTCTCAACCATTCATTCTTCCTCCTCATCTCTAACCTTTTCTTCCTCTCTCAATCTGTTCCAGGCAGCGGCGGGTGTGGGACTTGGAGCTCGCCGCGCAGAGGCCGGCTGGCGGGCAGCGCGGGCGCCAGGCCCTGGAGGCCGCACGGTAGCCGGCCGCCTCAGGCACGACGGCGCGTGCCCGCCGGGAGGCGCGACGGCACGTTCCCGGGCAGCGCGGAGGCCAGCGGACGGCGCCAGGCCGACGCGGGCAGGGCGGGGAGGACCTGGCCGTGGCCGCCTCGGGCGCGGCGGCGCGTGCCCGGACGGCGCCAGGCCGGCGCGGGCAGGGATTGGGTGAGGTGGCCGTCGGCGTGGGCGGAGGGGCCCGGCCTAGCCGCGGCGCGGGTGGAAGTTCGCCGGCCTAGCCGCCGGCACTCGGGGCTGCAACCTCGCCGGTGGAGAAGTTAATTTGTTCACTTATTTTGCACTAGATTCGTATTCTTGACATTTTTGATGTGCTTGAGATTGTGAGATTTGAGATGGAGTGATTGTGTTGTGATGTATTTTTGTGAGACAAGATTGTGAAATTGTATGATTGTGAGAGTGCTCATAGTGTGATATTGTGATTCTGTTCTTGGTTGCTTGATTGAGGAAGAAAAGAAAAGAAAAAAGAGAAATAGACAGAAGGAAACGGAAGGGTGACAGATGGGGACCATTGACGGAAGAAACCACTGACGGAAGAAATCCTTTAGTACCGGGGCAGTAGACCACCCGGTACTAACCGGTTCTGGACCCCGGTACTAATGTGACTTAACATTAGTACCGGAAGAACAATACCGGTTTGAAAACCGATACGAAAGAAGAGTTATACACCGGTACAAAAGACTGTTCCCTAGTAGTGGGAGAACACCTCATATATAGCACTCGACAACCGTTGCTCAATCATTCAAATCATTCGAAATCATTCCTACTGAGACAGTGAGACGTTGGCACCTCGGATAACATCTCGACCGTCGGGGTTGTAAAGTCAACTAGCACACATCATGACATGAATGGTAGTAGAAGGTTTAGGGAATAATTGCAACTAGCCAATATCAATGACAGTCACCATCGTTCGTCAACTCAAGATAACAATTAGCTCGTGCCACAGAACAAACAAGAACTGACCACAAGTGCCAAAAATCAGACAAATGTTCCATGCAGAGAACGATTGCAAGTGCGAAAAATTACACAAATGTTCCATGCGGAGAATTAACTATGAGAGTCACGCCACCCACCACCAGCTACGTACTCCATGCGGTGATTGCGGCCTGTTCCCCCTATATATACCAGCTCCCTACGATGCTAGAAAGCAACCAGCTAGCCGGGGTCACCCGACCGGCGGAAGGAGAGTGAGCTAGCTCAGCCATGGCTGAGCTCGCGGCGGGCGCCGTGAGCTCGCTGCTGGTCGTCATCCGCAACGAGGCGCTGCTTCTCGGCGGCGTCCGGGATGACGTGCAGTTCATCAAGGAGGAGATGGAGAGCATGAACAGCTTCCTGGCACACCTGGCCCGGAGCGCACCGCCCGGCGGCGAGCACGACGAGCAGGTGCGGACGTGGATGACTCAGGTCCGGCTGCTCGCCCAAGACTGCAACAACTGCATCGACTTGTACCCGCGGCAACCCGGACATACACCGTGCCAGGGGCGGAGTCCGGCGCTACGTCTGGTGGGTTTCCTGGTTCCTGCACAAGATGGCCGCGCAGCACCGCGCGGCCATCCAGCTCCGCCAGCTCAAGGACCGGGCACGCGACGTCGGCGTGGAGGTCCCGGGGCAGTCGACGTCGCCTCATGTTGCAGCTGGTGGCTATGCTGCTGCCGACGATGAAGAAGATCGTGACGAAGAAGATCAGACCGCCAAGATCCAGTGTGTTGCGCCAATGACCCATCACTATGGTCGAAGAGCCTTCTTTGAGCCTCACGCTCGGGACGACTACGTCAAGGCGAAGCTGGTGGAGTGGGAATCTGAAATTCCTGGAAATGCTGGCGAGACGTTGTCCATCGCTATTGTGGCACCGGATGCAGATAAATACGTCCTTCCTCTTGCACAAGAAACTCTGGTTGTGCCACCCACCGAGGATCGTGGTGGCTACCACCGTGGTATCTTAGTCGACATACCGACGGTGCACCTAAACACCTTCTTTTTCCCTGTGCTGCTACGACCCAAGGAGGTTCTCTTCTACATTCTGCGGGAGCTCAAGCATGCTGAATCAGGATCCCAGAAGCAGGACATAGATGAAAGCAAAGGACATGAGGAGGAGGACGAGGAGAGAAAAGGGCATAAGGAGGAGGATGAGGAGAGCAAAGGGCACGAGGAGGAGGACAAGGAGGAACATGATTTTTGGCAAGACTGCTACAGAAAACGTGATATTTACTTTGAAAAAAAGAAGGTGATCCATCAAATCAAAGAGAGAATAGTAACCATGAAGATTTACGAAAAGCTTGACAAGATCAAGAGTGAAATTCTAGCTCCACAGCAGAAGGACAATCCGCAGCAGTTGTTTCAACAGGTCCTTGGACAAAAGAAGGGTGTAGATAGGCTGGACCTAGTCGCACTCCTTCAGATGCTGCTCCATCCTCAACAGGACCATGCGAAGAACAGAGATATGCAGACAATGCCAGTGTGGGACGACAACACCATTATGGTAATAGCTAAGAAGTTTAAGGAGTATATGGAAGCAGATGAAAAGACCAATGAGGTTAAGGAGGAAACGGGGGCAGAAGAGATGGGAGATACAACCAAGCAAGAAAAAGGAGAAGACGATGGAGGAGAAGGGAAGGAGAAGAATCAGGAGAATGTGGAGGAGGAAGAGAAACAAGGAGGAGAGAGGCAGTCCGAGGAGGAGCAACTAGGAGGAATGGAAGAGCAGGAGAACGAGGAGGGAGACAAGAGAGAGAAGGAGAAAGGAGAAGAGGGGGTCGAGATGAATAGGGAGAAAGGAGGAGGAGAAAGGAGAAGAGGGAGTCGAGATGGAGGAGAAAGGAAACGAGATAGAGGAGATGGAGGAGGATGAGAAAGAAGGAGAAGAAGAAAACAAAGGCAACAATGACAACAAAGAAGACTATGAAAAAGAGGAAGATCAAGAAGAGGAGGAGGATGAACAAGGCCCAATTTATCTTCATCAACTTCAGTACGAACAAATCCTACGGGAAGTGTTCCCCATGCAAGCCCAGCAGCAAGACAAATTGGCACCCAAGCAAGCTTCAAAAATCACGACGACTACATTGGACGAGGAGCGAATCAAACAAATGATCCAAGAGGCAAAACAAGAGGTCTTGAGGGAGCTGCAGGAATGCAAACCAGATAAGAATCAAGCACCAGGTGAACCACATCAAAACAAAAATGTTGGTTTTGAAGAGATCACGCAGAAGTTTGAAAAAATCAAACAGGGACTTAAAGAACAGCTAAAGATAAAAGGTATCGTGGACAAGATAAAAGAACTCTTGGGAAGTGAATGCCCCCTCATTATCCTCAAAGTTGATGAGATGATGGATGGATCCAGATGGGAGGATTTCAGAAAGGCTTTGAGCCTGTTAGAATGCAGTGTCGATGCCCTTATCTTCACCACCTCAGAGAGCATCCAGGAGGCTAAAGGATATTGCTATCCACCACGAGAACCTATAGACTATTCTCTTGTTGGCCTCTATAATGATACAGTGCTCGAGCTTACTAGCAAGCAGCAGAATGAAGACAATCCTAACCCTCAGGTTTTTCGTGACATCTTGGAAGAATGTTTTTTTTCGATGGACAACTTGGAGAATTATGTGCCACATGAATTCTGCATGAAGATCTTCACTCATACGTTGTATGCTAAATCCAATAGGAACAGTGAAGAGTTAATCAAGTTGCACAGCACCCTGCAGGCTTTGCCAAAATCATTCGACATCCTAGCTAAGAAGATGTTCATGCACTCTTACAATGATCTGCCTAAAGAATACAAGTCCTGCTTGCTGTACCTAGCTATCTTCCCCAAGGGGCAAAAGATCAGGCGGTCAGACTTGATTGGAAGGTGGGTTACAGAAGGTCTCATACTGAAGGAAGATTGGCCCAGTTCTGTGAAACAGGCCCGCCGATGCTTTGATGCGCTCATCTGCAGGTGGCTTGTTTATCCAGCTGAAATTGGTGCCACGGGAAAGGTCAAGAGTTGTGTGGTAGGTGATCTAATTCATGGATTCATTACCAGCACCGCCAGAAAACAACACTTTGTAGAGACACGCCTGTCACATCACTTGGCTCGCCATTTCTCTGTTTTCAATGATCTCCAACTCCGCAGCTCTGATAAAATTAACAAATTCTTCCAAGATCTCTCTAGATCATCTCGAGTATCCCTGCTCAAGGTTCTAGATCTGGAAGGTTGTCATTGCTTTGGTGGGAAGAACCAGCAGTACCTCAGGGACATCTGCACCAAGATGTTACTACTAAAGTATCTGAGCCTAAGGGGAACAGGTATTACCCAGCTGCCTAGTGAAATCAACAATCTCCGTGAGCTTGAGGTATTGGATATCCGACAAACCAAGGTGCATGTGCAAGCAACAGCAAATATTCTTCTTTTGAAGCTGAAGCGTCTGCTTGCTGGCGACATTGATCCAAACTCAAGCAATTTTAGCAGTGTCCAGATTCCTCACAGGATTGGCAAAATGGTAAAGGTAGAGGTACTATCTAATGTCAAGGCCCTGAATAGTGCTGATTTGAAAGATATTGGAAAGTTGTGGCAGTTGAGAAAGCTAGAAGTGGTTATCAGTGATAAGGACCGTCAACTCGGGAATTTGCTTCAAACAATAAGTGACCTACATGAGTGCCTTCGTTCTTTGTCAATCACTCTTCCTACAGCCGCATCACACGAGGGTACTCCTTCCAGCGTAAAATTACCCAATGATATTGTCTCTCGCTTAAAACAAAATCCCAAGATTCTTGAGAGTCTAAGTATTAGGGGAACCACGCTGAAGGGGCATCTTCTTCCAGTGATCACAAAAGGTGGTAATAACAAACTTGCCAAGGTAACTCTAAGTCGCACCCTGCTGAACCAAGATGATCTGGATGTCCTTGCTAAGCTGCCCAAGTTACAGTGTGTCAGGCTCCACCACATTGACTACACCGAGGGCATGCTCACCTTTAAAAAGGGCAAATTCATATGTCTCAAGTGCCTTTATGTTGAGGGCTCACACTTGACTAATATTGCCTTTGATGATGAAGCAGCTTGTGAGCTTGAGAAGATGGTTTTGTCTTTCACCAGCGCAGGGTCTATTTCTGGAGTTGACAGGCTTCCAAAATTGGAAGAAGTCGAGTTGAACAATAGCAGCTGCGGCAGGTTACTATCATCATTTGAGAATGCCAAACAAATAGCCAAGCTGACTCTTCGTGGTACATTGCTGAAGCAAGATGCTCTACAAATCCTCGCCAAGAAACCAAATATACGCTGCCTGGTGCTCTTGGACAAGTCTTTTCTCGGAAGCCAGAACCAGATTACCTTCAACAAAGATGAGTTCATATGGCTCAACCTTCTTGATGTTCACTGCTCTTCCATCACCGAGATTGTCTTCACTAGCGGATCTGCTCCCAGGCTCGAGAAGATTGTCTGGTCATCTTTCACATCTCTCTCCGGCATTGACAAACTTCCTAGATTGAAGGAGCTCGAGTTCAATGGTAAAGATGTCCCTAAAGAGGTGTTACAAGCCATTGAAAAGCATAAAAACAAACCCAGCCTTAAACATAATGCACCAGAAACTCAAGACCAAGCAAAAGAAGATGGAGAGGATGACAACGACGCCACAAGATTCCCTTTCTGCTAGAAGAAACAGGTTTGATGCCGGAGGAGCCTCTCCTTCAATCCCATGGTGTGGTTTGTGTGTGGCTCATCTGTATTGTCATATGTTCTGCTTGCTGCCCATGCGCACGTGTGCGTGCGTCCAGTTGCTTGCTCTAGAGTCTAGATGAGTGATTTGTGGTCATTTTGAGCATAATAGTTGTGTTTGTGTCTATGCTCATGGATTTGAATGTGTGGCTTTATTTCCTCTGTGTCAGATACCAAACATTCATGTATGGTTTCATCATGTAATAAGTGCACTGTTTTGCTAATGTAATGTGTGCTAGTATATGCTTTGAGTGCGCACTGCAGCTCAGTGATGAAGTGGTATGTGTCATAATATCTCTACCTTAATGTAAGCACCATCTGCTTCGAACAAGCTGTTGGCTTGCATGCCTGTTTATATTAGGTGCTTTGAAGTAGAGTTCTAAGCAGATTAATAATAAGCACGTGTCATCTGGAACATGTCTGCATCTTGCAATTGCAGTGCCAGCAGTAGTACTCGAGGAAGAATTGAGTTTCGTTTCCAGAACAAGCGGTTTCAGCAGTATGGTGCGGGATTTAAAACAAAATAATAGTAATCAGTATGGAAATTACATAAATAAATTTCGGATCCACAAAATATCTACGTCTTCCACTATTCCACTGGGCAGACGAAACCCCCAATTTCGTCCACCGGTTGACGAATTCTTGGAAATTGAAATTTGCATACGGGTGGACCGAAATGCAATTTCGTCTAGCCATCCACTACTGTTGTTCAGACCAAAACAAGCTGCGCTAATTAAGTTACGACAGTTTCCTACAGTACCTTTTATGCAAGGTGGGATTTACCGCAGCCGCCAGCCCCGGCGTGCCGCAGTCTCCGCACGCCGCCGCCGACGGCTCCGCAAGCCGCGGGCGCTCCGCCGACTTCGCGTGCCGCCTCGCCTCCCGTCGCGAGCGTATTCCGAAGGCGAGCCCACGAGGACGAAGCCGTGGGTGGGCTAACCGCTGGATTTGCCGGGCGCGCTGACGATTTTGATGCTCCAACTGAGCAAGATGCGAAATCCGCTGTTTGATTTCATCAGTAGGGGAAGGAAGAACTGGGAAGACGGAAGAACACGATGGGGGTTCAGAGTTCGCTCGCTGCTTGTCTCAAAAAAACTTGGGCCGAGCCCAGTAACTTCTTTTTATCAGATGGTCCTGCATGTTAGAATTTTTTTTATATATTTTTTCCTTCATTTACGAAAAATAAATGACGCAAAGAAATTTTACCAAAAATATACCTCTGCCACCGTACCTCACGGCGGCAGAGACATAACGCCGTGGCGCACGGCGGTAGGGATGCTGCCGCCGTGCCAGACGGCGTTAGGACCCTACCGCCGTGTGCCTATAGCGGCACGTCCGTGTGGCACGGCGGCAGGGTCCTAGCGCCGTGCCACACGGCGGCAGGGCCAACCACCCTTTTTCATTTTGTAAAACACTTTTTTTATTTTTTAAAACAAGTAAATGATAAATTTAAACGTAATCACAATCACAAATTGGCATATATACAAGAAAAGATTATAATCAACAAGTATATGCAAAATAGTTTATACAAGATCATGGTCGAAGTACTGGTGTGACACAAAACACTAATACATCTAAATCTGTCGGCCCCTCTTCGGCCTAATAGCTCTAGCACCAGCCCTGGTGTGGTCCTGGTCGTACGTCAAGGCTCAGGTGCTCTGATGGCCCGGGGTCCGAGCTCGTCGGCAGACGGTGTCGCTATGGCCGCCTGCAAAGACCCTGCAACCGCCTGCGACGAGCCTGCACCAGCCGGTGTCGCTCCGCGCGACGACCCTGCAACCGCCTGCGACGAGCCAGAACCAGCCGGTGTCACTCCGCCCGCCGGCGACGACCCTACAAACGCTTGGGATGAGCCTGCCTCTGTCGCTCCGCCGGCCGCCTAGGACCATCCAAAAGGCAGCTGTGTCTCCTGCGTCCCAAAAGGCGGCGCCTATGTCATCTGTGACGCGCAAAGCTCCTCAACCTCTGCCACATCCATGGGCGTGAGCAAGTCCTCGATCTTACACTCATCCCACCCCAGCTGATCGTCAAGGGACTCCATCGAGGCCGCGGTCGAGTCGAAACCTACAACGAATAGTATTAGTTTTCCACGTATCGTACTTATTGAATAATACTATAATAGTTAAGGTCATTACCATACTGTAATATAGGTGCACTGGACGAGGAAGGAATATCTGCAGCTGCTACTGCTGGTCTAGGTGCCGGTCGAGCCCAGGGGAAAGCTCCGAGTCCCGTCGGAAAGCCCGGCGGTCGCCCTGTACGATTAAAAGATAATATAACTAAAACACACAACAACTCTGTGCATTAGTTGAAAAGAAGGTCCAGTGAATGTACCTGAGCCGGGGAAAACAAACGGCCGCTGCACGTAGGTGTGCGGAGCCTGCGGCTGTGGCTGCTGCTGTGCCGTCGGAGCTGAGAAAGCAGCACGTGCAAATGAGGAAGGCGCCTGGTACGAACGACCTGTCGAGGCGGAGCTCGAGGACGACGCAGGGTGGCGCGAAAAAAGATGAATGTCTACGGCCCCGGCGTAGTTAACGACGGCGGTGTACCTCGTGGCAACCTCGAGGATCGTGTCGTTCGTCTGGCGGTGCTGCTGAGGTCCCCAGGTGTTTAACGCCTCCTTAGCAGCCGCTGCGATCCGCATGATCTCAGCAAGCGCGTCGTGCTGCTCACGAAATTAGTAACACACATTATAATGAATAGTAACATGAATTAAATATGATTGCAGTATCATAGCTTACCGCTGTGTCGGTGGTCTGATCTCGTCGCACCGGGTACGTGCCGTCCGGCAGTAGCCTCTCGTGGTCCGGGACCGGTGGCAGTGGCGGGGCAGCAGGGACGTACGTCACTCGCGTCCGCGTCCTCGGGAGGTACCACTTAAGGTACGCTACCCAGGCCGCGACGTCGTGAAGGCGGTGCTCGGTGACGACGTTATCCTCATGCGCCGTGGATGCCCACTCGTCCACGTACGGCTGCAACCTGTCGACGAACGACGTCGCCGCAGACACGCCCTTACGCGACCACCTATCATAGATGAAACAAAAACTTATTTGCAACTGACTACTTGTAACCCATGGTGGGGAGGCCCGCTGGGTCGGTGTCAGCTGGCAGCGGGTCGTACTCGGAGAGGGCGGCCTTGGGCCGACTGATGTCAAAGCGCTCGTGGATCCACATCTGCAGGAGGAGAGGACAACCCAGGAGGATCCCCTCCTTACTCGCCGGCTTCACCACGCCCGAACACAACCCCCTGTAGGTATCAGCCAGAACAGCGCTGCCCTAGCTAATCTGGGGCATCTGGTCGAGGGGTGCGTCGGCGATCCTCTGAGCCCAGGGGAGCAGGTACCTCGACACCGAGTCTCTCGCTGACTCGCAGAACATCACCCACCCGAACAGCCAGAGCAGGTAGACCTCCAGAAACCTGTCCAACGTCTGGTCCTCGGCCTCGTCCACCATGTAGTCAGCCTGCACACAAAGGTCGATCGTCACATTCGTTTTAAATGCAAACAAACATTGAAAATAAGAGTTAGAAGCACGTACGCTGAACTGTTGGATCCAAGCCCAGGTGAGACCGTTGGAGTTGGCGAAAGGTACGTACGGCTGAAGTGGCGCGATCGTTCCGAGAAACATTCGCGAACCGAGCAAGGAAGTCGGCCTGCCACGTCGCGGGGATGTCGATAGGCCCCATCGCCTCGCCAACACACGGGAGTCCTCCCAAAAGCGTGGCGTCCTCCAGAGTGAGCGCCATCTCGCCGACGGGCAAGTGGAAGGTGTGCGTCTCTGGTCACCACCGGTCCATAAACGCGGCGATCAGAGGGGTGTCGTAGTTGAACCGCGTCAACCGCACTACCTGGGGAACCTGAGCTCATATCTTGTCCCCCTCGACCAACCGCACAAAAGACAGAAGTCCTGCATCACGTAGCCTGAAACAAAAAAAAAGAACAAAAACAATTTACTTAACACAATTACTATTGTAAAGAAACAGAAATAAATATAACAAATGAATTACGTACTTTGGAATCCAGCGCTAGTGTATCGACATCAACGTGCGGGTGGTCCGGCAATGTAAACTGCCGGGCATCTGTCCAAGAACGACCGAGACGTACGAGCGGTGGTGCCGGTCCACCGCCTCCTCGAACAACTCCGGCCGTATGTACTCTAACGGTGGCTGAGCCATAGCTGAAAAAAAACAAATTTTAATCAATTATATGAATTATATCAATTTAAATGAATTCTTTGAATTATAAATATTTTTTACAAAATTTATATCAATTTAAACGAATTTTTTGAATTATAACCATTATCTACAAAATTTATATCAATTTAAACAAATTATTTGAATCATAACCATTTTCTACGAAATTTATATTAATTTGAACAATTTTTTTGAATTATAACCATTTTCTATGAATTTTATATCAATTTAAACAAATTATTTGAATTACCACTATTTTCTAAGAATTTTATATCAATTTAATCTAATTATTTGAATTATAACCATTTTCTACGAATTTTAAATCAATTTAAAAAATTATTTGAATTATAACTATTTTCTAAGAATTTTATATAAATTTAATCTAATTATTGAATTATTATTATTTTCTAGGAATTTTATAGAAATTTAAACAAATTTTATGAATTATAACTATTTTACGAAATTTGTATGAATTTAAACAAATTTTTTGAATTATAACAATTTTTTAGGAATTTTATACCAATTTAATCTAATTATTTGCATTATAACTGTTTTCTAGGAATTTTATATCAATTTAAACGAATTTTTGAATTAAAACTATTTTCTACGAATTGAATTTTATTTCAATTTCAACGAATTATTCGAATTATAACTATTTCTAAAATTTCTAATTTTTCTAAATTAACTAAACTACACTAACTAAACTACACTAACTAACTAAATTACACTCACTAACTAACTAACTAAACTACACTAACTAAACTAAACTAAACTAAACTAACTAAAGTTAGAAACATACCAGAGTCAAAAGTGCTCCGAAGGGTTGAAAGCCGAAGATTTAGGAGGAGAGAGGGAAGGAGGGGGAGGGGCTGGCGGCAGCCTCGGGCTGCTTATATAGCCTTGAGGCTGCCACCGTACCCCACGGCGGCAGCCTCCTGCCGCCGTGTGGCACGGCGGTAGGGTTTCCTGCCGCCGTGGGATACGGCGGTAAGTGCCTGGCCCTACTGCTAGTTCACCCGACCGTTGGCGGCACCCCTACCGCCGTGCCACATGGCGGTAGGGATCCCTGCCGCCGTGAGGTACGGCGGCAGAGGTATATTTCTGGTAAAATGTCTTTGTGTCATTTATTTTTCGTAAATCAAGGAAAATTTTTTTAAAAAAAATCTGCATGTTAATTCGGAGTAAAATATTTGAGAATTCTTTTTAGTTTTTTTATTTTGCAAAAATAAATGTCGGATACAAAAAATTTCAAAAGTAGACATCCACCGCCGCTTGAAACGGAGGCATGAAAGTAACCCCTGTTGTCAACGGCGGTTACTGTCCTGCCACCGTTTCAAACGGTTGGTGAAACGTGCCACCTGTGCCCACCGCCAACTGCCGTTTTAAACGGCGGTTTGTGCAACCGTCATTTAAAAGGGCGGTTGCATGCCAAGAAACGGTGGTCGGAGGCTGGGACGGGGCGGGTAAGGGGAGCAGTCAACCACCGTTTAAAGCGGCGCCTGGACACACCAACCGTTGTTTTAAACGGTGGTTTCTTTTTTAAAAACAGAGCAAATTACATGGCACGTACGACACTGGTTGCACTGGTACTAATCCTAACATGCCTTAGGGAATTTAAAAAATGATTACAACAGCACAACTAACCTACTGGTAGGAGAATTCGGACATCATAGATCCGCTGCAGTGCTGGGAGGGCATGTAGTACCCGTACCTGTTGGCGGTCGATTTCCGTCAACCTAGCCATGAGTTTACCTTCAATGTTGGTATTAATTTAATATCCATACTAACGATCCTAACCCCATTGATATATCAAGTTCGTGTATGCATGTGGTTTTTGGAGTTTATTGTTTACGTAGGAATTAAGGACTTAAAAGGATGATTCCGGAAGACGTTATTAGAATTATTATATCCCAAACATGAGATAAAAATTCGAATTTTGATAATTTTGGTTACACAAGTGTGCTTGCTGATATTTTATTCGAATACTAGATGATCAACTACGAATTGTTCATATTTTTAATGAATTTTTAGGTGCTGTTTAATGGGCTCTAATATTTGAGGGAAGCAAGTTTCATTTCAAAAAAATAGTGTCGGGCCCACGTGTCAGCGTCAGCAGACTATATAAAAAAGATAACCGTTGCCTGGCCGGTCGAACCCACCTGACAACAAATGAGACGCGGGGTGTCGAACCCACGTCGGAAATGACTCTCGATTTTGGAAATGAATATAACATCCCGAATAGGATAAGCGTAGCACACACGACGCTCTGACCTCTGTGCTCCCTGCTTCTTCTTCCCCGCTCTGAGCTCCACCGCCGCCTGCACTTCCTTTCCCCACCGTCACGCACATGTCGCACTACGCCGATTCGTCTGGAGGTGGACGTGGCAGGAGCAGGTTTCAAGGTGGCCGGGGCAGCCGCATTCACTCCATCGGCTTGGATCCAGTCGGTGAGCTAAGCGGCTTCCCACTGCTCCCTTGCCCAGACTGTGGTATGGCTCGGGTGGTGGAGGGGAGGACGCAGAAGGAAGGTGAAAACCACGGTCGTCTTTATTTCAAGTGTGCGAGGAACGCGACGAGTAGTCTGAGCTGTGATTTCCCAAATCTGAGTTAGGGTTCTTATGTGCTTTTGATTTGCACAGTTCCCCAAGTTTTGTGGATATTATCGTTTTGAGAAGGAGTATCTCCAGATGCTGAAGGATGCTGGCGTCATATCTTTTCGACCGTCGAACTGGGCAGACGTGATCGATGAAGTAGTTGATTCAGTGGATTGTCAACTTGGGAGCGACAATCAGAGGAAAGCACCGGACAACAAGCAGAGGAAGAAAGCACTTGAGGAGAAGATGGACAATGTGATCTGGAAGATGAACTTGATTATTATGGGTGCTGTTTGTGTAGTATTTGGATGTTTACTGGGGATGTATGCTGCAAAGAAGTAATTGTGATGTGAAAAGTGGTGCTTTAATTTGTTTCATCTGTGTGAATGAGGAATGAAAAAATTGTCACAGATGACAAACTTAAATGTATGAATGAAGAAAATGGAATGGAATGACAATTGGGTCACGAATCTTAATGTGTCACATATCATAAATTTCATCAATTCATCTGTGTTGACATTTCAGTGTGAAATTAACCAGCCTGCACCCGCGTCTCCAATGATTTTATACAGAGTTTTTCGAAACTCATAATCTTTTCACTAACAAATAGAGTAACAAACATTGCAATTCATTGTTGCCCCGCTGCCACTCTGCCCTGCCACTCTGCCATTGTTAGATGTAGTTCATCACAAGTTCAACAAACACATTGGAGGAACACATATTAACAGAGGAACATGTTCATGACAAACAAGCAGAGTTCCCAATGTTTGACCAAAAGCCACTCTCCCCTTCCACTTAGATGTAGTTCATCACAAGTTCAACAAACACACAGGAGAAACAACCAGAGTTTCACGAACAAACAGAGGAGGACGAACACACAGAGGAGGAACAAATTAATTAAGCTAAGGTAGAAGACTTGTCGCCGCCGCCGGAGGTGCCCCACCGTCAGAGCCGGAGTCGGAGCCGCCGAGGCCGCGTTCGTCACCGCCGTCGAAGCCGCCATTGTCGCCGTCGCCGTCACCGTCGTCGTTGCCGTCACCGTCGTCGTCACCGTCGCCCCAGACCACGACTCTCTGAAGGTCCCCAGCCAACCAATGGATCTTGAAGGCGAAATCCTTCACGGACCTCTACAGCGGATCGTTGGGTCGTGGGAAACCGAGCCCAACGGCCACCTGTTGAAGCTTCCTGAAAGCTTCGGCCAAGAGTTGGACAGACCAAATGTTGTCCAAAACTAGTTGAGAACGTAGAGAGGAGGGCTCCACGGGCGGCGGCGCCGGTGCCTCCTCGGCCAGCGGCGCCGGCGCCTCCTCGGGCTTCGGCGCCTTCACCTCCTGGATGTGCCGACAGCGGCGGCTTTCGTCGTTGTCGTCCTCCTCCCTTCCCCGCTTCCTCGATGGCTCGCTCGACGACGATGCCATGCGCGCGCTTGAGGAAGAAGAAGCTCTTGGTGACCGGAGACGGTTGTGCTGGGGTTTTCTTGGTGGCGCGCTTGAGGAAAGCTTATGGAAGAAGCTCTTGGCCGGCCGGGCATTTAAATGACAAGACGGGGAACCGTCAGGAGGCCAGTCTTCCCACTGCGGCATGCCACTACGCCTCGGAACGCGGTACGCTGCAGCGACGCGTGTCCACTAACCAGCGTCACATTTGACAAAAGACTTTGACTCCCTCCGTCCCGCAAAGACTGTTCATATACCATATTTTAATACCTCTTTTCAAGTTCCAATGCAAAGACTGTTCATATAGCTTATTTTAATTTATTAATACCTCTATTCGCTGCAAACCGACCACAAAGGAAACAGTTCTCCTTTCTCCTTTTAATCTAGAACCAAATTTTGTGTCACGTATTTCTCGGTCATACGTAATCCAAATTTGATGATTATTTTTTCTTATTTTTTCTAAAATCGCCATCTTTTTATTAATTTCATTGTTTAGTGTATATTTCCTTTTCGTTAGTAATGTTTTTATGCCTTATCTTGTACTTGATAAGTAGAACATAGAAATAATATTCTTTAATGTTCGTTACAAAGAATAACTGTAACGGGTGTTTAAGAAGCCCGTTACTGGAAGTCCTCATTGGTAACGGGCGCTGTGTTGGCCACGTCGGGGTCGAGCCTGCCACGCTTATGCGTAACGGGCACCAAATAACAACCGTTACAGATGAGGTCCATGTAACGGGTGTTAAGGGCCCGTTACAAATTCTGCGTGACCTATTTGAGGTTTTCACGTAGTGAAAACTAGACATCCACCGCCGCTTGAAACAGCGGCAGGTAGAAACCGCCGTTGGCAACGGCGGTTACAACCTTACCTCCGTTTCAAACGGCGGTTCTGCCTCCCGCCAGTAAAGGACGGCGGGTAGGACGGTACGGCGGGTCCCATAGTGGAACCGCCGTTTGAAGTGGCGGTTACACCATCCGCCGTTTGAAACGGCAGTTGCAGGCTGTGGAACCGCTGTTTCAAGTGGCGGATGGTGTACCCGTCATTTGAAATGGTGGTTTGCTCCCTCATTTATATAAGGTTGAATTTTCGCTGGCTGGTAGGTTGGTTGGCTGGTTCGCTGGGTTGAGAGGAGAAGAAGAGGAGGAGAAGGAAGGGAAGGAGGAGAAGGAGACGAAAGAAGGAAGGAAGCTCTGGATCTCTGATTTTAGGTATTCAGTCTCTTTGCACTCTCTCTTTTATTTGCAATTACTGTAATTTTGTTTAAGTACATTTCTATAGATCTAAACGAGTATATTTGTGTTTTACTAGATTTAAGTAGTGTAGTGTAGTACATTTAGTAGATTATGATTAACTAGACTTAGGTCCGGTCTAGATTATAATCACTAGATCTAGTGTAGTTAAGATTCGAACCAGTGTAGATTTTAATCACTAAATCTAGTGTAGTTAAGATTCGAAGCATTGTAGTTTTTAATCACTAGATTAGTTATTAAGAGTGTGATTATCTCAGGCATGTCAGATACAGTCCCTGTCCAGTTGTTTTATGGTCCAGGAGAAATTAGATACGGTGCAAAAGGTGTTGATTTGTCATCATTTAGAACAGTCACGAGGCCGGTTAAAAAAGCTGCTCAAAGAAGTTGGGAGGCCATAACCACCTGGCTGTACAAAGCGGCAGGAGATGAGAGAACGTGAAGCGGCCCAGGCGCGTGAAGAAGATAGAGAGAGGAAGAGGGAGAGGGCTCGCCGGGCCAAGGAGGCCGGGCCGGATGCCATCAGGAAGGGGAAATACCCCCGTTGTACTCAGTAGACCTAGAGTACCAGACATAGAGTCTCACTGTATCACTCAGAAACTACGATTTCATTTCATCATGCACTAGCGTCGGTTTGTATCCTTAAGAACTTGAATCCAGCTGCATTAATGTTTCTTTCCTCCGAATGGTGTAGGATGTGTTTTCTCTGAGTCACTGCGTAGTTCTTTTACCCACTGGATCGACTAGGGTTCTAGGGTGTGTTTTCTCTGAGTCACTGCTCGCTTCTCTTCCCACGAATTGAATGGCCCACCACCCAGGCTTCTTCATTGCCTACATATATACCACCCTTCTATTCTCTCGTGGCTCTTCACAGCAAGCAGCAATGTCTTCCTGGAGTGGGGTTGATGAGTCTGTTGGTCCTGGAGTGTGGACTGGGCAAGACCCAGACTTCAAAGAAAATTTTCCAATGTTAGATAAGAGAGATTTCAAATCCATGTGTGATGTTAGAAGCTACGCACCCAATCAACCGGTGAACTGGCCAAGGTGTGCACACAATGAGTTTGCGTGATGCAAGTTTATCAGGGATGGAACAACTCCGGCCGTCGCTTCTGGCACTACTCGTATGCTTGGGTAAGTAAAACTACATGACTTTGGTCCATCATCTTCTTTTGGTTTGCTAACATAGTCTCCCTTTCCGCAGTACTCTGAGCTACCAAATTCCTGCAATTTCGTGCAATGGGTGGATCCTCTAGCTGTCGAGCCGTACCAAAAGTACATCGACTACCTCGAGGACGTCGTCATCTACAACCTCAAGCGGGAGCTCAAAGAGGCACAGCCTCATCTAGATCCACCATCTAGGGAAGATGACAACCCCATGAGGAGACCTATTGTGTTCAAAACAAACACCGGTTATGAGGACGAGTTCTGCTGTTGTTCATGCCACGAGAAGAAGGACAACACTCCACCAACATCTCCATCCCCACCACCTTCTCCTCCACCTCCACCACCTCCTGGGTACTTTTGACGGTTGAATCTCGTAAACTTCGACTCGCAAGCGAACGAGCCATGGGACCCTTCTTCCCTTAAGTGTGAACCCAAGGTATCGAATCCGTGGAACAGTGTGTAAAACAAGAATCAATCTACTAAAGTGAAAAGAACTCTTCGAATCTTTGAGAGAAGATCAAATGCATCTAATCTATGAAACTCAAGAGGTAGCAAGAGAAAGTATAAAGATAACCGATCTAGAAAGGTAGATCGTGCCTTTGTTGTAGTTCTGAACAAGAGATGAAGATAGAAAATGAATCTCATTAAAAGCCTCTTTAAACCGTGGTCTCCGTTCCATCCCCTGTGGTGCCGCCTTACACCTGATCCAGGCGTCCTGTCACGACGTCCCGGTTTTTCGGCGGTTAACCTACAAGCACGCTCACAAGGAGCATGTCGCAATCCTTGGTAGATCCGGTATGCACCTCTAGCCACCACAGATACAAGAACACCCCGAGCAATCTATCTCGAGAATAGATTGAAAAGAAGCAAACCCAAGAAGAACGAATTCGTAGAAGAGACACTTGATCGCTAGAAATCGGATTCATATAACAACTTCACCATGAATGATACATGAACAAGATCACCAACCAGGATCCTACCTTGATCTTGATTCTAGCTCCGGAACTCCGACGTGGGCTTCCTTGCAAGGTTCCCACGTCGGCTAGGGTAGCCCTAGACAACTAGCTCGACCCTTCTCTCCGAGATGGTGTCCCTCTAGCTTCTCTGCTCCTCGGCGGTGAATGACGAATGAATTGATCCGTGGCTCCTGGCGTGGCACCTATAAATAGCCCGAGGGGGGTCTAGGTCAAAGGGGGCGACGAATGCCCAAGAAAATGGGCCAGGCCGATCGGCCCATTCCGATCGGCCTGGGCCCATTTCGGCCCAGTTCGTCCCCCGCTTTCTTCTGGATTCTTCTCGTGTTATTTGGAGTTCCTGCCGAGTTGCATGTGGGCCCTTGACGTCATCTTCTCCCTGAAATAGATAAGGGTACTTGTCGCGCAAGCTCCCGCATTTTCTGCTCAAGTCCCCGGAGAATTGCCTTCTCATCCTTCGGTCCTCGGGTCATTTGGAGTCATGTTCACGTCGTGTCTTGTCTTGTTCTGGGCTTCACGATCCTCTTGCAAAGTGCTCGATGAACGATATCCGGAATCATCCTTTTAAGTCCTTAATTTCTGCGTAAACAATAAACTCAAAAAACCACATGCATACACGAACTTGATATATCAAGGGGGTTAGGATCGTTAGTATGGATATTAAATTAATACCAACATTGAAGGTAAACTCATGGCTAGGTTGACGGAAATCGACCGCCAACATCCCCCCATGCTTAAACCTTGCTCGTCCTTGAGTAAGCCTTCAATGGATATCAGTGTTGCCTTTCAATGTTCATAACCTGCACTTGATCATACATGAAAAAGACATAATGCCCTCTAAAATTATATAAGTTAAAGTTTCATAGTGTAACTAGCTTTCTTCTCCATGGAGGGTAGACATCAATAAAGCTCTTTCCACAAGTAATTAATCATGCTCCCAAAATTGAAATAAATCTTAGATATTTTGATAATTAAGAACAAGATAGAAAAATTGCTTTACCAATATCAATAACAAACCTCCTTGCATCTTGTTCATGTACTCTCAACTCATCTTGTCTCTCAAGCCTATTAGAACTACTCATTCTCTCTCAAATATTTGGTGGAAGGCTTTATATGGAGCTATGGGAAAGTTAGTCCTATCAAGATTTCATAAATGGAATGCAAACAAAACAAGACAAGTTCCTCATGCAATTACCGAGCCTAGTCAAAAAGGTCATTGGAAAATAATGTTTCAAGGAGGGGGGGGGAGAAAAATACACACACTTTTAGATAGGTGGACATGTGCAAATGGAATGAAGTGATCCCGAGGCACAAGCAAAGTCCTCGTTATCGGATTGCACATGGTTGGAAAAGAGTATGGGTCTTGATCTTGAAGCTCTTTGAACCTTTCAAGTGTAACTAGAGAACCGGGGAGCTTTATATTTTTTTCTCCTTTATTTTTCTCCTCATACTTTTCCTTTTTTTCTTTCATCATACGTTTTCTTTTCTCCATCATTTTTTCCTTTTTCATTCATTTTTCATTTTTTTTAACTCCCCTTGAACTCTAGACTACACTAGTACTTCCTTGGCAACCCCCCCATGCTTAGACGTTGCTCGTCCTCGAGCAAAAGAGGTGTAAGGAAAATGCCAAGGTGGTACTGAAATTTTTGGAATCTTCTATGGAGAAAGATACTCGAAATCTTCTACGGGTCTTTTTGGAATCTCCCGAAGTTATCTCCACTTGATGGCGCCTTCTTCTTGTAGTCTTCCTCAAAATATTCATCCATACTCAAGTTTGGGTTTGATCAAGGAGGTGAACACAAAAAGAGATGATATGGGTTTGTGGGTGGATATCCGGCGAGGTTTGCGAAATTCCCAATGTGGAAACTCACAATGCACGGATAGAACGGCTAGCAAAAAGATCGATACGCAAAAATACAGAATGACTAGCTTCTTAGACTCAAACCATTAAGAACTAAATCTGAATTGAAGCACCTAAAAATTAATCTTGAAACACTAAGGTTTTTCACTCAATCATAATATGGCTTTGGATGGGTAGAGCAAAATGCAAGTGGTCATTATGATAAGGCTAGCATCATTTTAAGCATAAAAAGAAATCATCCTTGATTTAACTAAAAATGAGAGCATGAAAAACACCATGGGACTTAAATTATTGTTACCTCCACACAAGATTAAGCTAGTATTTAAGTTGATTTTCAGATTTGTTTTTAAAAGAGAGCACTAGCTTAATCATATATAAAACAAGTTTAGGCATGATCAAAGCGGCAACGATCATCACATATCACATGGTACAACTTTCCATCCATATTAAAAATTATAAAATGATGGTGAACTTTATTCATGGTGATGGGAAACGAAAACTACTACTACCACACACATGCTGAAATCAAATAAAATAGAAGATGCTACGCACACACATTCTTGCACACAAACTGAAAATAAAAGAAAGAGAAAAATAAAAATCAAACCAAACTTGCATGTGTCTTCTTTCCTTCATCTTCACTCTTGCGGTGGTTGCTCGTTGTATCCTTGCTCATAATAATGTTGCATCGGTCCTCCATGAAACTCCTCCGGTGGCATTAGATGTAAGCGCCCAAGTTGGTAGGTGATGTTCGCCGTTCCCTCTTGCATGTTGTTCACGTGCGAGTGCACAATCTCGGCGTCTTGCACATTCCTCTCCACATAAGCTTCAATGATGGCTGCACTTTGTTGCGGTTGGACTAAATGTGAATAAGGTTGAACAAACGCCGCATTTGGTACTATGTACAGTGCGCCTCCCGGTTGACCATACATTAGAGGTGGAGGCCCCATAGGCATTCCACTCCCCCATGCTTGCATTGGAACACCCCCACATGGCTGCATTGGGACTCTAACTTGTGGTAATGGAATCCCTCCATAATGTGGCATTGGAACTCCGCCATATGATGCTCCGGTCCACCCGGTAGGTACACTACCACTTGGTGCTCCTTGGAATGTGGCTCCTTGTCCTCCTTGGGCTGCGGATGATGACCCTTCTTCAATTATGACTCCTCTCTTGCTCTTCTTGGCTGCCACAGGCGGTTCATCTCCCAACCAATCTTCTCTCCCTTTGACAAATAATTTCAATTTCATATCTGGGACAGGGATATTTACCACTGCCACCCTGAATCCTTTCTTCTCATCTCCACTTATATACTTTCCTTGCCTCAAATAATCTATGCCCAATGAAGTCCCAATAAGCAAAAGTTGTGGGTTTCTTCAGATTGTTGGCTTTAATGCAATAGCCAACATTGTCAAATAGCAACCCGAACCAATATTTCCTCTTCCCGAGACCGCTTCACAAGCCCACCGATTTATCATGATGTATGTCGGGTTGATTTCTTGTCTTGCCACTAATCCCGCATATAGCCAATTCAACTCCATGTCGGTGATCTTTGTCTCTCTCATCCTTCCCATGATACGCTTGCTCATCCATGAGTGGAAGACTTGGATAATAATATTCTTGATGCTATTTCTTTGTCGATTCTCCTTCTCTGAAATCATCCCCCAAAATTCTTCAATTTGGCCCACTTGGACTTCAACTAATTCCGGTGCATTCTTCTTGAAACCGAGCAACTCTCTAATATAATCATAGGGGATCACTTGCTCTACATCTTCAAGACGGAATGAAAGGCATGCCACACCTTCCTCCGTGATCTCCGGCTTCATTGTCATAAGTATTTCAAGAGCAAGTTCCTTGTGCACATGTACCGTAACTCCATTAGAAAATGGCGTCCTCCCAAGGTGATCTAAGAGTTGATAAATATCCGAATGGAATCCCAACTTGAGTAGAGCATCATCATCAAAATCAACATTCGCCACAATCCTTCCTTCAAGAAAACCAAGCCTCTCTTCTTCTTCCTTTGACATAATGGTGAAGCCATATTTCTAGCGCTTGCTCTTGTGTGGTGGAGGAACGGTTGAGCACGTCGATCATCGTGGCGACTCCTCGGTATGCCCACGTGATTCGGTGAACCGCATGGACGAGCTTCGTGTATCCCTCATGCCACCAAGGAGTAGCATGTCACCCCTTGGTGCCACGACATCTTCTTCCATGCTTCGCGGAGACTCGGAGACCGAGTGCCTCCGTGAAGAGCCCGACGACAGCACCTTCGATGATGATGATGATCGTTTCTTCCCAAGAATGAAGTTCACGGTCTTCCTCATGGTTCCTTGCTGCAAGAACACTCAAACAATTCTCCCAGGGTTTCTTGCCGGAAGAAAAATTGCACAAAGAAAGTATATGGAAGAACAAGAATTGTGGTGAATTTTTCAGGATTTTTGGACTAAGGATTGGAGGATGAATTTTTCTGGAGAGTTTGGGAGCTTCCTGGACTATGAACTTGGGGTTATGAACTTGCAACGGGGTGGAGGACTTACCATCCGAAGGGGAGCACTGGGGGCTTAAAAAGGGAGCCAGGCCGACCGGCCTAGTCCGATCGGCCTAGGGCCTCTCTTCCCCCAATTGCTCTCCCTTTTTCCTAAGATGCTCTTTAGTGCATTGGGACCTCCTAGCCTCGTGCTCCATGTTAGACCACCGCCCAAACGTTCTCATCCACTCCTTTCCCTTGAATGATGAGCTTAATCTCCTTTCTCCTTTTCTTTGTGTCAACTCTTGTCTCCCATGTCTCCTTGCTTCATGTGCCTCCATTGATTCCTGCAAAAACATGATGCTTGCTGCCCCCCATGCTTGTCATGACAAGTCCCTATGATGCTTTAATGATTTATGCCTACCCATGAAGCATCCTAGGTCCTTAACCTCAAATACCCCACATGATCATGTTTAGACACTTAATCACTCCTCTAATTTTGAAAATTCAAATTTAATTCATAACTAATCATGAGTCCAAATATATTATTAGAGGAGTTTTTAAGCATCAAAAACATTTGTAAGTCGAAAATTTTCCGACTACATTGATTTTGGTTCACCGGGATCGCTCACTCTCATTAATTGATAGCGAGCTCCTCCGGCTTGACCGTAGGGTGATGCGTTTAGGTTTCTAATTTTGGCTAAACATGAGAGAGAGATTTTGAATGAATAAAATCAAAAGAGGCTTTGGAAAAATCTAACTCTAGAGAAACCGGTAGATGTTATGCAAAGTTAAACCAAAAATCGATTTTCCTATGTTCACGCGAGTCCTACCATGCGTCAAAAATTTAAAATTATTAAAGAACAACACGGGGCTCTACTCGTGTGTTTTTAGCATGAAAAACAAGTCGAACTTACCACCATGGGGAGGATGGGAAGTTTTAATAGGTGCTGGAATTTTTTGTGCTAGTTTCTCGAAAAGAGGCAAATAAATCATGGGATGGCTCATGTCATTGGTTTATAATAGAAAAATCCAAAACAAAATAACCGAGCAAATTTAAGGTCTCTAACAAATGTTCAACTACTTAAGAGTTTATACCAAGTCTTGCGTAGCAAATTCTATGACCGACTTACTTGAAACTTGAAAATCTTCCGGGTTGCCCTCTCGGTAGCCTTTATTCTTGAGCGGGTTGTCCTCCTGGTAGCTTTATTCTTGACTCAACGAACGGGTTGCCTCCCGCCAAGTGCTTTGTTTAGAGTCCATAGCTAGACTTCTTTACTCCTTCACTTCGGATCAACGCTCTTTGCGGGCGTTGCAATCTTGGGTACCCACTTCCGCACCATCTTCTTTGGCGCAGGTTTATTAGTTGGCCTTGTCATCTTTTTGGTCTTCACAGGCGGGCTTTGTTCCTTTGTCTTGACGGATGCAACAATCTTGACTTCATTGCTTTTCTTTGCTTCCTTCTCCTTTGGCTCTTCCTTGACAATGCGACGATGAGGCGGAACATATTTGACGTTAATCATATTGCATACCTCGGAGCATGGACGAAACTTGTAGATACTCTGTTTGCCATTAATGTCGAACTCGATCTCCCCCTTGCCGATGTCGATGGTTGCCCCGACTGTCTTGAGGAATGGCCTCCCAAGGATGAGAGGCGGCTTCGCCCTTTCTCCCATCTCGAGCATGACGAAGTCGACAAGGATGATGTAGTCCCCAACCTTCATGGGTACGTCCACGGCGATCCCCGCGGGGTAGCGAATAGAATTGTCACCCAACTCCAAACTCATAGCCGTGGGCTCTAGCTCCGGTAGGTGTAGCTTCTCGAACACGTCCTTTGGCATGACGCTCACACTTGCCCCAAGATCGCACAATGCCTTCTCGAAATTGAATGAGCCGATGGAACATGGGATGGTCGGACATCCGGGGTCTCTTTGCTTCGCCGGCCCTTGATTTGCAATAGCGGCGCTGCATTGCTCGGACATCTTGATGTGATCTCCCCCGAGTGCCGCCATCTCATACTTGTTGGCAAGTATGTCTTTGAAGTAGCCAGAGTATGTTGGAACTTGAAGAGCGTCCAATAGCGGCATGTTGATGCTTAACCTGCGCACCACTTCCACAAATTTTTCAAAGTGCTTATCAATTTTACCTCAGAAGTAGCGTGGCTTTAGCGGCAGTATCTTCGTGTCATCACTTGGCATTTCAAACTCTGGCTCTTCGGTGACTATCTCCGGAGTAGTAGCAACTTTTTCCTTAATGTTTCCTTCCGTCTCGGCGGTTGGCTTAGGCTTCCTTGCTCCGGCTGAATTCTCGGGATCCACGGTCTCCTTTCCCGAGCGAGTTTGAATAGCTTTTGCCGACTCGGACCCTTGGGGCTACCCCGGTAGCTTTCCTTCATTGGCCGGAAGGCGCCCGGCAAGTTGTCCCACTTGTGACTCCAACATCTTCATCATATTAAGCACTTGTTGGTTGGAACTTCCGACCTCCGTCACCTTGCCATCAATATTCTCCAATATCTTGTCCATAGCCTTGAACTTAGTGACGGTGTCCTTGTTGATCTTAGCTTGCTCATCTATGAAATCCTTCAATTGTATACGAAGAGGCACCACATTTTGAAGAGATGAACTTACATTAAATTGAGATCTACCTTGACTATAGCGAAAATTCGGCAAATCTCCCTTCCTCATGTAGTCAAGCATCCTTGCTTACTCCGGACAATCTTTTTGGACATGGCTGTACTCCCCGCACTCTTCACATGTGGATCTTGCTTCGGCGGCCTTTAGGTCTTGAGCCTCTTTCTTTTCCACTTCCATCTTCTCCAACCTCCTCATGAGCGAGTCAATTTTTCCTTCGAGAAGATCCTCCTTTTCAACCTGCAAAACACCCTTGACATTGCCCGTGGGCTGAACCGGAAGTAAGCATCCCGACGACGCCCATGTATCATTGTCCGCAACCTTCTTGAATAGAGTGAAAGCTTCTGTTGGAGTAAGCTCAATGATAGATCCTCGCGCCGATGCATCAATTACGGTCCTCGATGCCAATTGAGCCCTTGATAGAACTTTTGAACGAGGTCTTCCTTCGGGAACTTGTGATGTAGCACGGCCCGGATGTACTCATTGAAGCGCTCAAAAGCCTCCGCGATAGTCTCCGTAGGATATTGAGCAAAAGTAGCAATCTTATTACGCAAGCTTTGAGTCTTACCCGGCGAATAGTATTTCTTCATGAAAGCCTTCATCAACTCTTCCCAATTTTGCACCGTGTCCATCGGCAAAGTATATAACCATTGCAAAGCTTTCCCAAGTAGCGAGAACGGGAAAAGTCTCGCCCTCAATTGATTTTGAGTCACCCCATCCATCTTGAAAGTTTGACAAAGCTGGACGAAAGCTTGAATGTGGAGGTTAGGGTCCTCTTTACCGGTGAACGGCGAGTGTTGCACCATGCAGATGGTTGAAGTCTTGATCTCGAACGGTCTTGCGATGCCATCAAGGTTGAGAACGGGTATATCACGGAGTTCCGGGATGCATAGCCCCGATCTTGCGTTCTGGTTGTGGATCTCCCATTGGTGGCGGTTGTTGCGGATCTCCTCTCGGACTTAGTGGTGCTTTCGGACTTTGAGGTGGAGACTCCGACGACGATCCCGACGATCCGTCTTCCGCTTTTGGATTCGCAAATTCCAGCTTCTTAGCTTGTGCCGCACGTCTCCTTTGCCCGTAAAGTTTTTCTGGATCATCCACAAAATTTTTCGATTTGTTGGAGAGGTGGCCGTCCATCTCCTGTTAGGGTTAGCAATAAACAAAATATACATAAAATCTAAAAAGAAACTAAAAAATTAGATTAGATTGATTTTTTTATGAAATGATCAAATCTTTGTGGATGCAAAAGAAAAATCAAAAAGAAAACGAAAAATATTTACGAACACGATAATAGATTGGATCTTGATTACTTGTTCCCCGGCAACAGCGCCAGAAAAAGGGGGTTTGACAGCTTGTTGATGGTTGAATCTCGTTGTAAACTTCGACTCGCAAGCGAACGAGCCATGGGACCCTTCTTTCCTTAAGTGTGAACCCAAGGTATCGAATTCGTGGAACAGTGTGTAAAACAAGAATCAATCTACTAAAGCGAAAAGAACTCTTCGAATCTTTGAGAGAAGATCAAATGCATCTAATCTATGAAACTCAAGAGGTAGCAAGAGAAAACATAAAGATAACCGATCTAGAAAGGTAGATCGTGCCTTTGTTGTAGTTCCGAATATGAAATGAAGATAGAAAACGAATCTCATTAAAAGCCTCTTTAAACCGTGGTCTCCGTTCCATCCCCTGTGGTGCCGCCTTACACCTGATCCAGGCGTCCTGTCACGACGTCCCAGTTTTTCGGCGGTTAACCTACAAGCACGCTCACAAGGAGCATGTCGCAATCCTTGGTAGATCAGGTATGCACCTCTAGCCACCGCAGATACAAGAACACCCCGAGCAATCTATCTCGAGAATAGATTGAAAAGAAGCAAACCCAAGAAGAATGAATTCGTAGAAGAGACACTTGATCGCTAGAAATCGGATTCATATAATAACTTCACCATGAATGATACATGAACAAGATCACCAACTGGGATCCTACCTTGATCTTGATTCTAGCTCCGGAACTCCGACGTGGTCTTCCTTGCAAGGTTCCCACGTCGGCTAGGGTAGCCCTAGACAACTAGCTCGACCCTCCTCTCTGAGATGGTGTCCCTCTAGCTTCTCTGCTCCTCGGCGGCGAATGACGAATGAATTGATCTGTGGCTCCTGGCTTGGCACCTATAAATAGCCCGAGGGGGGTCTAGGTCAAAGGGGGTGACGAATGGCTGAGAAAATGGGCCAGGCCGATCGGCCTGGGCCCGTTTCGGCCCAGTTCATCCCCCGCTTTCTTCTGGATTCTTCTCGTGTTATTTGGAGTTCCTGCCGAGGTGCATGTGGGCCCTTGACGTCATCTTCTCCACGAAATAGATAAGGGTACTTGTCGCGCAAGCTCCCGCATTTTCTGCTCAAGTCCCCGGAGAATTGCCTTCTCGTCCTTCGGTCCTCGGGTCATTTGGAGTCATGTTCACGTCATGTCTTGTCTTGTTCCGGGCTTCACGTCATGTCTTGTCTTGTTCCGGGCTTCACGATCCTCTTGCAAAGTTCCGGGTCATAAAAATTTCAAATGGTTTCTGAAAAGGAAGATCATACTTGTGTACAAATGTGTACATCTCTCACATAGTTTCCTAGAATGTTATACTTCAACACTGAAGTTTTCCATACTTCACAACATGTTCGAACTCATATACATTTGAAATTTTAACACAACCTTGTGTTCACCTTAACATTATGAAATACAAAGTTTCATTACTAATGATTGTATAAAACAAATATTATTTCTATGTTGTACTTGTAAGAAAACAAGATAAAGGCATATAAACAACATCCAGGAAATGAACGAAGTTATATACGAAACAATGTCATAAATGAATAGAAGTTGATTTTAGAAAAATCAGAAACAAATATCATCAAATTTGGGTTACGAATGACGGAGAAATATGTGATTCAAATCTTGATTGCAGATTAAAAGGGAAAAAGCGATCTGTTCTTCATTCGAATATTACTGGATCCGCGTCTCCTTTGTTGCTCTTCCATAAATTCACACAGATAATACGAGCAACAGAGATTTAATTTGCAGGTGCAAAAGGAAAACATAGATTTAGTTTCCTATTGCCCATTCGAGCTTCACCATTTCACGACGGAGCCTACAGGCTTCGGTGCAATACAAAGTAATTTCCTCAAATCCTTTATCCACGCCGCAGCCGTTGCCTGCGCACGGCTGATCTCTGCGCACCTGTGCCGGCGGCGGCAGCGGGTCTCCCCAAATGCGCCACGTCGTCCTCCAAATAGCTTTCGCGGCCTTCTTGCGCAAAGGCACACAGCCCTCGTTGCTCACCCGTGTCGTCGTCCCGCCACCGCCCGCGACCCGCCTCATGTACCACTTCGCGGTGTCGTAGCAAGATGGCGTACAGATAGGTCGCCGCATCGTGCCCACCATCGGCGGCGTACCGGAGATCATCGCTTTGCCTATTTTCCATGAACACGGCGTTGATCCCGGAGTAGAAGCAAGCCCCCGGATTGCCGAGATCGGTCAGCATAGCAAGGAAGGCTGTGTAAGCGGTGAAGTCCCACATCCAAGCAATCTCATCTCTTATCGCCTCTATCGACAAATGCCGGCCGACGTCGCGGTGGCTGCACAGGTGACACATGGTTGAGCAGGTACCTCGTAGGCTGCGGAGGTCAGCCAAGGGCCGCTCCGAGGTCGCACCGACGAGCGCCGCAATCTCAATGTGGACCTCCTGAGGGAGGTCCTCCAGCAGCGACGGCTAGTGCGGCCTGCTAGGCATCTCCGAGAAAAATGGCAACCACCGTCTTCTCGTCCCTAATCTCCTGCCCCCGCGCAGAGAGAGAACGCGCCGAGGAATGAGGACGATGAGGAGTATATGCAGTTGTGATTTTTTCGCGGGTAGATGAAGGGGCCAGCAGGGCAACAGTTTTTATCGAGGAGTCAAACTCTTTGAACTTGGACCAAATATAGACCAAATAATAACATTTCGCACAATGGAGAGTTGTTGACGATGCGGGTTGGTGAACCTGCGTATTCTTTGTTGGGCGGGTAGGGTTATCTTTTTTATATAGGTTGCTGACGCTGACGCGTGGGCCCGACACTATTTTTTTTGAAATGAAACTTGCTTCCCTCAAATATTAGAGCCCATTAAACAGCACCTAAAAATTCATTAAAATATGAACAATTCGTAGTTAGTCATTTAGTATTCGAATAAAATATCAGCAGGCACACTTGTGTAACCAAAATTATCAAAATTTGAATTTTTATCTCATGGTTGGGATATAATAATTCTAATAACGTCTTAGGTTGGTCTAAAAATTATACAAATTGACTTGGCAACATAATTTGGGTCCCTAAACTTGTCATAAAAATTTCAAATGGTTTCTGAAAAGGAAGATCATACTTGTGTACAAATGTGTACATCTCTCACATAGTTTCCTAAAATGTTATACTTCAACACTGAAGTTTTTCATACTTCACAACATGTTCGAACTCATATACATTTGAAATTTTAACGCAACCTTGTGTTCACCTTAACATTACGAAATACAAAGTTTCGGTAGTAATGGTTGTGTAAAACAAATATTATTTCTATGTTACTTGTAAGAAACAAGATAAAGGCGTATAAACAACATCCAGGAAATGGAGTTATATACGAAACAATGTCATAAATGAATATAAGATTATTTTAGAAAAAATTAGAAACAAATATCTTCAAATTTGGATTACGAATGACGGAGAAATACGTGATTCAAATCTTTGATTGCAGATTAAAAGGGGAAAATGAAGCGAACCGTTCTTCATTCGAATAGAACTAGCCCCAACCTGACGCGTTTTCCTAATAATATTGGGCCTTTTGGTTTTAAAGCCCACACACGCCCACTCGCGCTAGGGTTAGTAGGGAAAGACGCCTCCCTCACGCAGTCGCCTCCTCACTCTCCCCTCGCGCCGTCGTCTTTCTCCCCCTCGCGCCGCCGCCGCTTCCTCCCCCTCGCCTCCTCCGCCACCGCTTCCTCACCCTCGCCTTCCTCCCCTCACCCCCTCCCCCCGCGACGCGACGCACGCTACACACCTTCGCTGAGACACGCTCCACACCACCCCTCAGCTTCCAGCGACGACGACTAGGAGGAGGAGGAGGGATCCAACCACGAGGTCGACGCGAGGACGTGGCGATTAGAGATCCCTCCGCTCCGACAGTGACAAGGTGAACTGCATGCTAGAAATCCCTCCTACATCATTAAGATACATTCTTGACTATGCTCACTAGTAGCGTAGCCACATTAGGGCCAGCTGGGGCAGCCGCCCCAGCTAATCTGCCCTAACTCGACTATGTTCCTTCTTCTCTGACGTTATTTTTAAGCTTCAGTAGTATTTCTAGATGGCGCCATGACTCATAGGACCTTAGTACTTGCTAATTTGTGTCTTTGTTCTTCAAATTTAAGACTACATTTTGAAAATTTTCGCTAAAATTTATGCAACTGCAGCATATAGATGTGTGAATTGGTGTGTATTTCATTTTGGTTTGGTCCGTCATTAGGTGTCGCCCCAACTAATTTTTTTTCTGGCTCCGCCACTGATGCTCAGTTAGGGTTTTGAGTTTCAAAATGTATACTTAGCATTTTCCTTTGGACTCACTCTTATATTTGGTTTTGCTCTTGTTCCATATGTACATTTGGACATTCTCTCCAAGTTGAATAAGTACCTCATCAGCAACAGAGGCAGCGATCATCTTCCTCTTTAAAATGGTAAGGTCGTATAGCCTGAACTAATTTTTTGGTTTCTGAATATTGCATTTATGTTAATGGTTTACCATAGAACCAATGAGATTATAGTGGGCTAAACTAGTTACTGTAATTATTTTCTCATTTGTATGGTCTTGTACACAGTTCTGTGGGTGTTGATTAGATAAATGTTTAGCTATTATGCATGGTTAACTAAAAATGTGCTCTACTTGTCTCCTGTTGTAGCATGTCTCCTGGGAGAGCTAGCAGTATGGTCTGCTTTTTGTGCTATTCTTGGACACTGAGCTGACCTTTCTCATAATCCCTTGACAATTAATTCACAGGATAACTCTGTCGAGGACTGCTGACCTGGGCAATTTGAAGAAGATGCATATAATGAAGAAGATGGATATGCCACTGCTAGTGAAGAACAAGAGCAGGTGGGTGGGGCTACGGGCCGAACCAGAGTGCCAAGGACAGCGACAAAGTGGCCAAGAGACAAAATGGTAGTCACTGAGGTTGAGAGAGGAGGGATGCCAGTACCATTGACACAAAAGCGCAGGTTCAGGGCGCTTGCAGGGCTCATTGCTAGACAAAAGATACCTTTGAATTAGCCAGAAATAAAAAAACTAAGCGATGAACAAAAGTGCTACTTGTTTGAAACCTATATGCAGAAACACTTGGAGTTCTAGAAAGACATAAAAGAGCAGGCATTCAAGCTTTTGTGGAAGATTGCAGCCAAGGCATGGAGACAATTTAGATTTCAGTTTAGGCGAGATTTTGTCAGAAAAGGACTCGAGCCATTTGGAAAGCACGACTTTATCAAGCCGGAAGAGTGGACAGAGTTTGTGAAATAGCAGGAAACTGAGGAAGCCTCATCTCTTAGTGGCAAGTTCAAGTCACTTCGAAGCCTGAACACAAACGAGCACAGCATGGGTCCAGCTGGTTATTGTGGAAAACTACCACTGTGGGAGGAAGAGGACAAGAAATTAGCTGCGGCTGGGATCGCCAACCCATATGATGCCATCACTGATGATCGTTCTAGGAATTGGATGCGAGCAAGGAGTAAACTAGTGGTGAAAGATGGTATTGCCGAGGTAGTGTTCAACAAAGTAGCAAATGAAAGTGTGGCTGCAGACATCATGAAAAAGAATGCACATGCAGAATCTTCAGGAATGACTTCATGGCTGAGGGAGAATGATGTGCTAAGTCAGTGCTTGGGCCGCCCAGAACAACCAGGTCGTGTGCGTGGTGTCTCCAGCTACCAGGGCCGGAAGTTTGCATGGCCTCAGCACGCTTCCATGTACAGGAAGAGGAAGAGGGTCAGTACTGACTCATCAGTTGATAAGCAACAGATGAAGGAAGAAATCAAGCAAGAACTCAAGGCTGAGATGGAGAAGGATATACTTGACATGATAGCACGAGGGTACCAGGTGGTGTTTGCACCAGTGTCCAATCGCACAAGCCCTTCACCCGCCGGACTGAAGAGCAGTTGTGCGTCCGCAGATAATGTAGGTTTGATCAACGGCGCTACAGAGTTGTCGACAGAGGTAGTGCACATTGCTTCCCCCACACAGGAAGGCCTTATAGGCACGTTGACTGAACCCACAGACTGTGGCCTATGGATCATATTTTACGGTGTTGAATGTGAAGCTACAATTGGTGTGGTTCAACCAGAGCAGACTATGCTACACACAGTCCCGATTCATGAAGACTGTGCTGTGTTCGAAGTGCTGCATGTATATTCTGTGTTTAGGGATAACACGCTCGAACACCCTCCTAATGATGAGGTGACGACACTTGGACAAGCTCTACATCAGAGGATATAGTGGAAGAGGTGTCACATTCACATCAAGGGAGCACCAATTGCAAAATCTTATTCGCACACTATGGTACAGTTTCCTTCTGGTTCACAGACTACAGGACAAAACCCAAACCCAGAAACACAAATTACAGAACAAAATTCCCCGCCTGGTAACCCACCTCCTCCTCCTCGTCCACACCCAGAAACGCAAATTACAAAACAGATTCATTCCCAACCTGGTAACCCACCTCCTCCTCCTCTAGACCCAGAAACGCAAATTACATCCCCACCTTCTCATGAAAGAACAAAACCTCCATCCCCAAAAGAAAGTGCTCAAAACAATGATGCCAAAGTAGGAGCCCAGAGTCATGTGTTGACTGATGTCGAGAAATATGTCGACGACAGTTCGAAGAAAGCTGCAGGTACATCTGGGCCCAATATCTCTGCAATAGCTGCTAGTCAGACACCACCTGAGAAACCTTCTTCAGCCATCTCAAAGCAGCAGGAAAAGAAACTCGCTGAAAATAAAAGGTCTACCAGAAAGCGATCTGAGAAACCTTCTTCAGCCATCTCAAAGCAGCAGCAGCAGAAAATTGCTGAAAATAAAAGGTCTCAGAAGCCTACCACAAAGTCTTCTTCAGCCATCTCAAAGCAGGAGGAAAAGAAGCCTGCCAGAAAGCCATCTGAGAGAAACGCCAAGAAGAAGGCGGTCAATGTTGCTATGACTCATATTAACCCAAACTACAAATTTGGAAATGCAATGCTCAGTCCTGATGAACTCAAGCATCCGGAAACTGCTCCTTCTGTCACTAATCTCCACAATTTCTACATGGGACGTTGTAAGGACAAGGATGAGTCTCTGATTCAGGGCATAGTATGGCCCAAGCACGGCTGATGGCCTGTGAGAGAAGATGAAAAATACGATCTGTTGGCTGTGTTCATCAGCGACTTGTACGATCTCTTCAACTTGGATGCTTTGAATATGGGACTTCTCCGCTGTTTCATCCTGTAAGTTGCTTGAAAATTTAATCTGCTTCTCACTAATCATTTTCTATCTAAATGAGCTTTCTGCCTCAGTTCATTTTTACTATGTATTTTGCCTCCTTACACTTTGTTTTTTCTTAATATTAGGAATATGGCTGTAGAAGTACGGCAGAAGAAGGAACCCGTTGCCTTCCTTGATCCTGAATGCTTTAGCATGTCAAATATACAAAATAACAGGGACTTTTTTGTGTCCTATATGAAGCGTGCCTACCAGTCATATGCTAAAAAGAGAGTCATCATTTCCTGCTATAACACTGGGGAGCACTGGATTGCAGTGGCGATCTTTCCAAAGTAGAAGACGGTCTTGTATCTTGATTCATATAGGATCCTAGACACTAATTTCTCTGAGTTGGTACTTGCCATTGATGAGTAAGTTCTTTTTCTTTCTTAACCTACAAACTTCCTCAACAAACTCTGCGGAGTTTATTAATGGTGCCCTAACCATTGTTGCATGTTTTTGTTGTAGTGCTTGGAATAGTTACTGTGATGACAACAAGTTGCCCCGCTGCACCTTGAACCATGAGAAGGCTTTTGATGTACGTATTACTTAGTATTTCCTACCTGTGGAAGCTAGTACTAAAGCTTGAGTTTATTTCTTCTCACCAGTGTTTGTCTATGTATATTTATCGCAGTGCCACCAACAACCTTACAAATCCAGAGTTTGCGGCTTCTATTGTGCCTATCACATGCTTACAGTGAAAAATAAATTGAAGGACCCTGATGTAATTTCTTGGGATCTGCAATTGTAACACCTGCAACTGAGCACAGTTCTTGCTTATTAGCACTGCACATGTTTGGTAACCACCTGTGTGCTGACTGCTGACATTGTTATATTCAGGTATTTCACATACCTACTTGTCAGCTGCACTGAGGCACGCTGCTCCACATTAGGGAAAGAACTGCCTCATTCCTCATGGACCAGGTGATCACACCCTCAGGAAAATTTCACATTAATGATGCTATGATGGCTCGCATTGTATTAGATACCAATCCTCATGGCCAGTGATGATATTGTTGTGAACCTTACTTAGCTTGTTAGAAGAGGATACTGAATGCCTAAATTTTGACAGATTATGCTGGACCTAATTTTTGTGAAAGTAGACAACGCGTCTCCTTTAGTCGAAACAGAGGAGACACAAGTTCACAGTACTCGTCTCCTTTGGTCAATTAGAGGAGACGCACGTACACAGTAGGCGTCTCCTTTGGTCGAGACAGAGGGAGACGCGTACTGACAAGATGCGTCTCCTTTGGTCGAGACAGAGAGAGACGCGGGTTCACAGCAGGCATCTCCTTTCGTCGAGACATAGGAGACGCGCACTGACAAGAAGCGTCTCCTTTCGTCCAGACAGAAGAGACGCGCACTGAGGAGACGCGTCTCCTTTCGTCCAGACGGAGGAGACGCGCACTTACACGACGCGTCTCCTTTCGTCAAGACAGAGGAGACGCGTCATTTTCCGCGTCTTCGATGTTTAGTTCATGTAACGGGCTCGGTTTCTGTGACCGTTACCAAAGGTCCATGTGGGCCCGGAGAAACAGACATTTCAGGTGACCGGTAACTAGTTTCGGTAACAGTCTTTGTTAGACACCCGTTACTAATACGTGTTATGAGTAACGGGCTCAGTGTCTGCACCCGTTACCAAAGGCTCCGGTGGGTCCGGAGAAACACCCATTTCAGGTGACCGGTAAGTAGTTGTGGTAACGGTCTTTGTTCGACACCCGTTACAATTACGTGTCATCAGTAACGAGCATCGGCCCGTTACCTTTGTTGGCTTATTTGTAACGCTTGATCGGTAACGGGCGTTTTACCCGTTACCAATAGCCAGTGGCGAATCTAGGATTTTAGGTTAGGGTATGCCGCTCAAAAAAAATCATATACAATTCGGTAAATCCATTTTACCAGTTCAGTATATATTGTAAAATTGATAACGTAATTCGATATATATGTACTAAGTAACACAATAATGTTTAAATTCATGGAATAAGTAAAACCATCCAATATAAATAGTTTCAAAAGCCATACTGATAAATGATATATATAGGAAAATAGCAATTAATTAAAGAACAGCTGAATTTTTAGAAAAGCCAAAGAACAAAAATTAAATCTCACCCGAACAATTCTGATCACAAATTCACCAAACTGCACGAGGACGACAGTCGACGGGGTGAACCGGTGAACGCAGGGACGGCAGGGTGATCCGGTGTCCGGATCTGTACGGTGCTGCCTCGATCTTGGTCGTTACAGGCGCACAACGACACACAGACGCGAGACGATGAAGGATCTGAAATCTAAAATTCTAAATTGGCATCGGCGACGGCGCGTAATCTGAGTCCAACTTTCCGTCTATACGTCGCTGCGTCGTCGAATGGCCGCATGGGCCGCCTGCCCGCATGGCCGCATGGGCCTGCGCGACTGCACTCGAATGGGAAAAAGTCCTTTCACCGTCCCTCGTGTATCACTGAAGTTCGACTATCATCCCTCATCCGAAAAACCGGGTATCTGTCGTCCCTCAACTATCTATACCGTTCATTTTTTGTCCCTCGCTGGTTTTGATGGTGGTTTTGGATGACGTGGCAGTGGGCCCAGCATGTCAGGGGTGGGCCCCACACGTCATTTTTCTCCCCTCCTCTTCTCCTGCGCCGGCTCCTCTCCTCTTTCTCCACCACGCCGTCGCCTCCTCTCCTCCCGAGCTCCTCTCCTCCTACACCACCACACCGCCGCCGCCTTCTCTCCTCCTCCCCGAGCTCCTCTCCTCTTCCTCCAACACGCCGCCGCCTCCTCTCCTCCTCCCGGAGCCGCCGCCGCCGACGGTCGGTGAGGCGACACACAATCTGGCGCACGCGGTCGCGATGTCCAGGGAGGGCTCACGGTCGAAGGGTGGTCGGCGTCGGCGTCGGCACGGCGGTGCTCGAGCTCGCGCCACATCTGCAGGAGCGAGGACGGCGCGGTGGGCGAGGTGGCCTGCGGGCGCGGAGGCGGCGCGGCAGGCGAGGAGAGGAGGAAGGAGGACGGGTCGAGGGTGGAGACGGGGTGGAGGCGGCCTCGCGGTTGTGGCGCTCGACCTCGCGCTCCATGGAGGAGAGCACCTCCTCGCCCTGACGCGCGGCCCAGCGGCTGAGGAGGCGCAACTCCCGCCATGGCCGCCGGCGGAGGGTAGAGCAGGGGGCCGGGTAGAGCAGGCGGAGCATGGGGAGGAGGAGAGGAGGCGGCGGCGTGGTGGAGGAGGAGGAAAGAAGACAGCGACGGCAGAGGAGAGGAGCCGGCGGAGGGGAAAAGGGGAGGGGAAAAGAAAGGCCGTGGGGCCCACTCCTGACACATGGGGCCCACTGCCACGTCTTCCAAAAATACCATCAAAACCAGGGAGGGACCAAAAATGAACGGTATAGATAGTTGGAGGACGGTAGATACCTGGTTTTTCGGATAAGGGATGATAGTCGAACTTCGGTGATACATGAGGGACGGTGAAAGGACTTTTTCCACTCGAATGCTGCTGTTGCTTGGTTGGGCTCATATGCAGCACATGCGTGATGTGTGCGTGCATGTGTTTTTTTTTAACAAATACGTATACATATACGAATGCTGTTGCCGGACTTGCAGGGTATGCCGGTGCATACCCGGCATACCCTGTAGCTCTGCCACTGCCAATAGCCATCTCCGTTACCAATATTTGTTTTTCACGTAGTGTTTGAAAATTTTTGTATCCGACATTTATTTTTGCAAATTCAAAAAAAAATTTAATATTTGGTGCTAGGTACCCCAACCAAATACTGTCCAAATGGCACTAGTGTTAAATTTCGTCGTTGTCCAAACAGTTACTAAAGTACCCTACCAAATACACTACTAGAGTCCCTCACTTCGCAATGATGATTTGCTTGTCAACATTTTCTTTCTAGGAATTCGGATTATAACTGAAGAAGAAATACATGAATTGCACATAACAGCTGCTTCCTGATACCACAATTTGCGAAGGTAAGCACAAATGAGCATCAAGTTACAAAACAGTGGACTACAACAGTAATCAGCATGCACCTAGGTAATTGGCTCACTTCTTAATTCTTATTGCAACGAACATCACACATTCACACTACACATCACTCACACTGCACCTAACATCAACGTAACTGACACCCAACTAATTAGCTAGCTAGCTTGCTGCCACTCCACTGAACCCTGAAGATCCTGGCCCGGCGAGAACATCGGCGGCGCTATTAGCACTGTTGATGACCCTGCAGTTACGCCTGATCTCGCCCTGCGTCCCCGACAGCACGCCGATCTGCCCCATCTTCACCATGGACCTGGCGAACTTGCTCTTCCACGCGGCCTCGCTACGGATGAAGGAGTCGACCAGCGCCTTCATCGTCGCGTTGGTCAACAGCGCCGCGTCCGACTGGAAGAGCCCCAGGTTGTTTGTCAGGCCGACGTAGTACTTGTTGTCGAGCTTCGTCGGCGTGATGAGGTCCAGGAACGTCGTCGTGGTCGGGAAGAACTGGCTCGTGTTCCTCGGGCAGATGCGCTGGAGCAGAAATGCGTAGGCCTTGCTCAGTGCCGGATCGATCTGCACACAACAACAGCAATGGTAATTAAGAAGTTCAATCGATTCATATGCCTTCAAACAAATCCTAATTTTTGGCACAAATATTGTAAATGCAGTAATTTCTTACTCCGTCGGCTGTGTTGGTGAAGTTGTAGAGCCGGTCGAAGAAGTGGATGCAGTGTGAGACGCCGATGGAGTGGGCGCCGGAGAGGACGACCATGTCCTCAAGGGTGAGGTTCTTGGAGGCGAAGCTGTCCACCAGCTCGGTGGCGTTGAAGAACGGGGGTGGCAGTTCGTTGAACGCCTCCGCCGCAAGGGAAACCCGGCCGTCGCGGCGGCCGGAGGGCACCTGGTAGCCCAGGCCGCCGGCGAGCGCGACGCCGTCCCGCGCCGCGAAGGCGAGGACGTCGGCGCAGGAGAGCACGCCGGGGCACCGGGCCTCGACGGCCGCCTTGGCGCGGTCGACCACGTCGAAGAACCGGAGGCTCGGGTTGTTGGGGGGCGAGTCCTTCTCCGCCGTGCTGTTCGCCGTCGAGTCGATCAGCACCGAGCCGTCGCAGCCCTGCAAGGAGAGTATGTCTTTCTCGATCAGGCTGCTGCTGCTTTCCATTCTCAGATAGATGCCGCTTTTGAACACGTACGTTCAAGCTTAAAAAGAACTCTTACAATCGTACACTACACTACTTACCCTGACGAAGCAGTCATGGAAGTGCAGGCGGATGAGGGCCGGAGCGACGCCGGAATTGTTCCTGAACGCGGCGGCGACGGTCTGCTGCACGACGGTCTCGGCGGAGGGGCACGTTCTATCGTAGAAGCCGACCTCGAGGCAGGCGCACACGGCGGTGGCCGACAGGAGCGCCGCGATAACAGAAGCCAAGCTTAAGGAGCGCCTCGCCATGACTAGCTAGCTGCCGGTGATGCTGCTTTGCTTGTATATGGACTCTGGAGGCGCTGCAGGGGGCTTTATAGGACGTCGTTGGTTGGACTTGGACCTGCTGACTATGAGACATTAGAAGGGCAATTTTGTGACAGAAGGAAGGAAGGCACCTGGATGCTGCGCATGCATTGGCTATTGAAGGTTTCTGCAGATCCCTATCCCTACGCAAGAACATGGTGAGTTCTTTTAGTGCTGCATCCTGATCTGACCATTGCTTCTTCATTAAACATAAGCAATGGCACCTGTCCTTGTTCAGAGGATGAAAGTCACCGGAAGCTGTCATCACCTGAATGAAACGATAATAAGTGCCTTCTGAGTTCTGACTTCAAAGAAAATTTTACTCTACGCCCATCCATTTCAAAATTGGGGCACTATTTGAACCGATATGCTATGAAAAAACAATATAAGTTTAGTTCTATTGCATTGCTCATCATAATCATAAAGTTGACGTCATAAAAATCTGTTTGAATAAAATCTTGTTATATAATATTTGTATGGTCATAGTCACAAAGTGTAAGGAATCGGATGCCCGTTAGCCTAAGAGGGGGAGGGGGTGAATTAGGCAACTTAAAACCTTAACCTATGGCTCACTAAATTTTACACAAAAGTAAACTAGAACATACTATCTATATGTGCAACTACGGTTGTTCTAGTGTGAAACTCCCATCCCAAAACAAGGTTTGCAACCTATAGCCATTCCTAGCAAGATACTACTCTAGGAAAGTAAAGGCAAGCAAAGATTGCAATAGAGTAAATGCGGAAACGTAAAGGGGATGAGAGGAAGCAAACTCTTGACACGCGATTTATCCCGTGGTATCGGTAGGCACTAAGCCACCCCTAGTCCACGTTGTTGAAGCACTCACACAAGAGTATTGCTTCTCGGTCACCAAGTCTCTCCCAAGAGCACCAACTTGACTTGCCACAAAGGCTAGCCACTTAGGCACTTGTCAAGCTCCCTTGGTCACCTTGATGCCGCCTCCACTAAGGAGCTTCTCCACCAAGGAAGGGGGTCTCCACGTCCCCCGCACAAAGTGTCCTCGCCGCTCCACACCAAGCCGGAGGGTCGATGACGATTGCCGGTGAGCCACTTAGGCCCCAAGGCTTCCGGCGAACCTTGTACAACTGGATTCACTCAAGAATCACCTCACAAGGTTGGCACAACCTTGCACTCACTCAGCTCTAAGCTAAGCCTAGCACTAAGCACATACACTAAGCATATGCAAGTCTATGGATGAGCAATTAAGCACTTGGATGGATTGGATATGATCTTCTAGGTGTCTTGAACTCTCCTGCACTTCCACACAATCCAGCCTTCTCAAATGGGTGAGTGGAGGGGGTATAAATAGCCCAAGGCATCAAACTAGCCGTTGGCTAACGTCCACTGAAAAAGGTACCGTCGGATGATCCGACGCTATATTTTCCAGGGCGTCGGTTCATCCGGTGCCCCTCCCACGTCACTTAGCCGTTGAGATTCTCTGACACAACTGCTCCGACGCTATGCACTGACGGTGCGTCGGATCATCCGGTGCTGAAGACTCCGCGCTCAAGTCGCCTCTGTTAGCTTCCAATCGACCGTCGGATAGACCGACGCTTCTCCTTGTCCAAGGCGTCGGATCATCCGGTGCTGAAGGCTTCGTCTTGGCGCGTCTCTGTATGAATTCAAACTGAGCGTCGGATAGACCGACGGGGTCCCCACTCAGACCGTCGGATCATCCGGTGCTACTGTCTTCCTTGCTCTTCCTCTGCAACTCGTCCGACGCTACTAAATAATGGACCGTCGGTTCATCCGACGGTACCTAGGGTTTGACCCTGTGTACCAACTCGTCCGACGATTGCACCGACGCTTGCATTTGAGGGACCGTCGGTTCATCCGACGGTGTCTTTTCTTTTCCTTTTCTTGCTCGGTTTTGACCCTTGAAAAATACACTATCTCTCAATTTGGCATATGGTTTTCTTGCATCCTTGGGACCTAGAAGTGTCTACAAAGACATGCTAAAACAATGAGGTTAGTCCCAATGATCATGTTGTCATGAATCACCAAAATCAAACTCGAACTAATGGCATATGAGGCCATGTTCGCTACAATCTCCCCCTTTTTGGTGATTTATGACAACACAACCAAAGCAAGCATAAATTTGCAAGAATTGACAGAATTAGAACCACTTACACTTGCTTGGATGCTTACCATCATCCAAACTCCCCCTAGATCAAACTTCCCCCTTTTTGATCTTCATATTCACATTCTCCCCCTTTGGTCTCATATCCTTGAAACCACTTGTAAGCATCCTTGAGCCCACTTGTAAGCTTAAGCCACACGCTTGCTTTGGTCTCACATTCTCCCCCTTTGGAATAAAATCTCCAAAAAGTCCAAAGCAAACAGGTCCAAGGAAACTAGCAAGATCTAGCAACCATAGCTCAAAGGAGAGATGTTAAATGCAAGGGAGAAAGCCGCATGAACCATGATCCATATGTATGATATCGATGAAGATACCACATGTGAGAATAACTAAGGTGGATCACATGCTCATGAGACTAGCATGATACAAACTAAGCTCCCCCTAAGTGTGTGCATAAAAAGAATACCACTTGCAAGACAAGGGTAGTGAGAGACAAGTGCACAACTACAAACTTGTAAAACAAGGAAGCTTAGAGCATATCATGCAAAGAGGTAGCTTAAAGGACAAGAGATAAGACAAATGGGTTCTTGTTACATTACCACTTGTAGATATCACTTGTAGTCTTTTGATCATTGCATACCTCCAGGGGATTGATCCTCTCTACCTTGTTGGCACCACATTGAGATGAGCCACTTGGAAATGATATCACTAGGTGACACCACTTGAAAGAAGCTTGCATGGAAGACACTTGGGGTACCACAAGGATTAGGAATGTATGAGTACATTGCCTTTGAACTTATATAGAGACATAAGCTCGCAAGGACATGACTCAATAGCATAAAGCTCATATTGCTATATTCACTCTTTTAGAGATGTTAGATCACATTGAGAGTGAAATAGCATTCCCTTAGAATGAAGCACCGCACCGGAACACGTCGCTAAGGGACTACATAAGATAAGCTTGAAACAATGTTAGTCCCATAACCAAACCATAGGATGAGCTCCCCCTAAATGTGTGCATTTAGTGTTTGAATCACCAATCAAATGTATGCACATTGTTTATGATAACAAAAGGGAAGCTTACCCTATAGCTTGCTCATGATGCAAAGAGATATATATGAAAACATGCACCATGAAAGAACAAGTGTAGCTTTCCTACACACTAATCAAACCATGTAGATTGCTCATGGGTTAGCACATGACACAAGCAACCTACCATATGTAAACATTGCAACAAATGCAACCTAAACAAGGCAATGGAGCTACAATGATGCAAGAGATAGGTACTAGTTTCCATTACCTCAACCGGGGAACTTGGGCAACACATGTCCAATTTGCAAGCTTGGCTTATAGGCTTGAACCTTCTCATCTTGATTGTGCCAAGCCTCCCAAGACCCCGCACTCAAGGCCTTCAAGTGGCCTTTGGAACCCAAACCATTTGAGGCCCCTTCATGTTGATGATGACTTCCTTGGGCACCCAAATGGGTTGGTTCCTACCCCGCTCTTCCTTCATCTTCCCAACCTTGTGTGCAACTACCTTGCCATTAGCCTTCTTCTTGATGACGTAGGTGTTGCTCTTGGTCTTGTTCTTGCGGTTGGGCTTGGTGTAGATGAGGGAGCTCTTGATGGTGGGCTTCAATTTCTTCTTTGCGCCCTTGTCCATCTTCTTGACAAATTGGGGGCATTTGTAGAACTTGTGCCCTTCTCCATGACACTTGTAGCAAGTCACGGTTGCACCCTTCTCAAGCTTCTTCACCATGGGATCACGGTTATCTTGAGAAGGTTGGACTTTACTCTTCATGTCTTGAGAGATGTCCACTTGTTCTTCATCATTCTTGCCCTTGCCCATCAAGTTTGCCAACCTCTCTCGGAGCCATTTTACTTCTTGCTTGAGCTCATCATTCTTCTTGCCTATGAGACAATCACATGTTTCTACAACAACATTCTCATTGCAAGATGGTGAGCAAGATTCATCAATTAAATCAATGCAAGAAGTTGAAGCATCTACCTTAGAGATAGGAATTGCACATGGGATAGATGGTTCATTAAGCACAAGGGAATCACTAGTTTTAATCTCAATGCTCTCTAGCTTAGATTTTAGCTCTTCATTCTCCTTGCTAAGCAATTTGAATTTGCACAACAAATGTTCATAATTTGTAGCAAGGGTAGCACTAAGATCATTGAGAGCATTAAGTTCTTTAATTTCATTAGCTTGTTTTTCTAGCATCCCTTTTTGCTCATTTACTAGCTCAACAAGATCATCAAGAGAGGTGGTGTCGGATTCATCATCACTTACATTGCTCTCCATACCTCGGGCCATAAGGCACATGTGTGGTGATGATGAAGAGCCATGCATGAAGCGGGTGGTGAAGTTCTTTCTTGATTCATCACTTGAGCTAGAAGAACTTGATTCTCCACCACTTGTCCACTCACGGACGGCGATAGTTGCTTCTTGCTTTGGCCTCCTCTCCTTGACCACCTTCTTCTTAGGCTTGTGCTCGATCTTGGTGAACTTGATGTGTTGATGATAACGCCCTTCTCTCAAGTGGACGTTGTAGCCGTACATGTTGACTTTCTTCACATACTTGAAGATCTTCTCCACGTACTCGGCCACCATAGATTCAACCTCTTCATCACTTGAGAAATCTTCATCATCACCATCATCACCATCATCTTCGCTTGAGCTTCCATGAGTAGCCATCCTACTCAACACCTTCTCTTGTTGGCTTGAGAGGGCATGGCTTGTGCTTGGAGAAGATGGTTCTTGAGGCTTTTCTTGGGACGCCTTCTTTGACTTGGGCATTAGTTGAAGCTCATGTGCCATGATCTTGCTCAAGATATGAGATGGCTTCAATTCTTCGAGCTTCTTCTCGTAGATGATTGCCTTCACCAAGTCATAATCGGGCTTCCGGAGACTTTGAAGGATCTTGCGGTTGATGTTCAAGTCCGTGATGTCCTTCACACCTAAGGCATTAATCTCATTGACAAGCACATTTAGGCGTGAGTACATAGATTCGGCATTTTCATTTGCAAGTTGCTTAAAGCTATTGAATTCCTCAAGGAGACAACCGTAGCGTTCATTAGTAACTTCTTTTGAACCCTCATTTTGCTCCTTGATGGTTTTCCATAGCTCATGAGCATTTTCACAAGTAAAAACTCTATTGAAAACGCCTACATCTAGTGAGGACAAAATGATACTCTTAGCAATCACATCAAATTACTTTTCTTTTCTAGTACCATTTTTCATGCCCTCATCGGTGACTCTCCAAACATCAAGGTCCCTTGCTTGGAGATAGGCCTCCATGAGAACCTTCCACCGAGGATAGCCCGTGCCATCGAAATGTGGAGCCAAACCTAAGGTATCCACCCCTTTCATTCCTCTAAAGAGCAACTCACTAGGCGGTGAAGCCTAACCGTTCCAATGAGCCGGTTTTCACAATATACCAATCGAATTGGTGTTTCCTTGTGAAGGAAGTGAGTCCCGGCTCTGATACCACTTGTAAGGAATCGGATGCCCGTTAGCCTAAGAGGGGGAGGGGGTGAATTAGGCAACTTAAAACCTTAACCTATGGCTCACTAAATTTTACACAAAAGTAAACTAGAACATACTATCTATATGTGCAACTACGGTTGTTCTAGTGTGAAACTCCCATCCCAAAACAAGGTTTGCAACCTATAGCCATTCCTAGCAAGATACTACTCTAGGAAAGTAAAGGCAAGCAAAGATTGCAATAGAGTAAATGCGGAAACGTAAAGGGGATGAGAGGAAGCAAACTCTTGACACGCGATTTATCCCGTGGTATCGGTAGGCACTAAGCCACCCCTAGTCCACGTTGTTGAAGCACTCACACAAGAGTATTGCTTCTCGGTCACCAAGTCTCTCCCAAGAGCACCAACTTGACTTGCCACAAAGGCTAGCCACTTAGGCACTTGTCAAGCTCCCTTGGTCACCTTGATGCCGCCTCCACTAAGGAGCTTCTCCACCAAGGAAGGGGGTCTCCACGTCCCCCGCACAAAGTGTCCTCGCCGCTCCACACCAAGCCGGAGGGTCGATGACGATTGCCGGTGAGCCACTTAGGCCCCAAGGCTTCCGGCGAACCTTGTACAACTGGATTCACTCAAGAATCACCTCACAAGGTTGGCACAACCTTGCACTCACTCAGCTCTAAGCTAAGCCTAGCACTAAGCACATACACTAAGCATATGCAAGTCTATGGATGAGCAATTAAGCACTTGGATGGATTGGATATGATCTTCTAGGTGTCTTGAACTCTCCTGCACTTCCACACAATCCAGCCTTCTCAAATGGGTGAGTGGAGGGGGTATAAATAGCCCAAGGCATCAAACTAGCCGTTGGCTAACGTCCACTGAAAAAGGTACCGTCGGATGATCCGACGCTATATTTTCCAGGGCGTCGGTTCATCCGGTGCCCCTCCCACGTCACTTAGCCGTTGAGATTCTCTGACACAACTGCTCCGACGCTATGCACTGACGGTGCGTCGGATCATCCGGTGCTGAAGACTCCGCGCTCAAGTCGCCTCTGTTAGCTTCCAATCGACCGTCGGATAGACCGACGCTTCTCCTTGTCCAAGGCGTCGGATCATCCGGTGCTGAAGGCTTCGTCTTGGCGCGTCTCTGTATGAATTCAAACTGAGCGTCGGATAGACCGACGGGGTCCCCACTCAGACCGTCGGATCATCCGGTGCTACTGTCTTCCTTGCTCTTCCTCTGCAACTCGTCCGACGCTACTAAATAATGGACCGTCGGTTCATCCGACGGTACCTAGGGTTTGACCCTGTGTACCAACTCGTCCGACGATTGCACCGACGCTTGCATTTGAGGGACCGTCGGTTCATCCGACGGTGTCTTTTCTTTTCCTTTTCTTGCTCGGTTTTGACCCTTGAAAAATACACTATCTCTCAATTTGGCATATGGTTTTCTTGCATCCTTGGGACCTAGAAGTGTCTACAAAGACATGCTAAAACAATGAGGTTAGTCCCAATGATCATGTTGTCATGAATCACCAAAATCAAACTCGAACTAATGGCATATGAGGCCATGTTCGCTACACAAAGTTGACGCCAGAAAATATGATGGACTATTTTCAAAAGTTCCATAAAAGATAGAGCCATGCATAACAGCAGAAGTATATATTTTTGCACAATGTAGAACCAATCTGCCTCAAAATATTGGATAGTCAAACCAAGTTAACTAAAACCAATATTTTTTCCTCTTTTACTTAAGCATATCATCTTCAAACAACAAAGAACAGGTGGCAAGCATGATGCGTGCAGACTTGGAGAACCAGTCGAAATATTCCGTCCTTTCTTTTCCCTTGATTTGTGTATCAGTCGACAATTTGCATGAAGACCAAGAAGATCAAACAAAGTCATATTCTGAAAAAAAAATATGTTCATAGAAGACAATGGGAATGCAAAGAAATTCAGTAGGTTGAACAGTTCCTTCCCTTCTTCCTCAATCACAGAGAATTATGTGGTGAGAGGAGGGGAACTGGTGATTTTTCTTTCACTCTTATATATTGAATTTTCAGTACACGGTAGTTTCTGCCAAAACTATATGAATTTCTGCAAGGATTTTCAATTTTTGATATCAAAGTAAGTTTATATGTGGCACTTGATTCATTCCATGAACAAGCTCCAAATGTTGCCTCGTAATTGTCCGTGCCTTGTTAGGCCGCACGAATAACATGTTCCGCTGTAATTTGTGAACATTAACCATAGGTCAATTATAATCTATGAAAAGTATTGACACGCACGACCGCATAGCGCAGTGGATTAGCGCGTCTGACTTCGGATCAGAAGGTCGTGGGTTCGACTCCCACTGTGGTCGCAATTGTTTTTTTTCGTGTTATTATACCTTTTTTGCATTTGCAAATGCGAACTGCGATCTGTATTGCAAATTGCAACTTCGTAGACTATTTGACAACGTATCAACACCAAAACCAGGATATCGCGTATCAACACCAAAACCAGGATATCACTACCGTATGCAACATATCGTCGTGGTTGCTGGGGAAAATGCAGAGCACTTGTTTGCTCATGAGTCATGAGACAGCACAGCACCGGCGGCAGATCCAGGGTAATGTTTGGGCAGGACTGAAGAACTTGGCTTTGAGTTGTGAAAAGCATTCTTTTTTGTTTCATTTTCCCAGTAATCGAGCACAATGGACGCTGCTGGATGAACATAAGCAGACTAGCTGCTATGAGCTAGTACAGTCTTAAAACAATAATACTGATGCTCGATTGAAGTTCATTATTAATCGGCATTACACATCGCATACCGCATGACTCGCATATCTTATGGGCCTGCTACCTGCAGCTCACCATCAGGAAAGAAAAGATCCGGAACGTCCTCACCAAGCTCCATCAGCATCTTGTTGACACCAGCTACCAGTTCGTCCTCGCCCCTTCCTTGTCGCTTCAGCACTGCCTCGATGAGCCTCTCCCGGATCTCGGTGCGGACAATGTGGCCACGCCACAAGCTGAGCCCCAGCTCTTTGATGGGCATCTTACGATTAGTGGGAACATAGATCCGATCCATGTACATCAGTATGTCGCGGGTGAAATTGACGGCCCTGATGTGCTGGTTCCAGTTGTCCAGCAGCTCCTTCAAGAACTCAGCGTCGTCTGCCGGAGGAGCGTCCAGAGGGCTCCAGAGGCTTTGCACTTCCGAGGTCATGGTGGCCTCCATCGCCGAGTACAGCTCTTCACTCTTGCCATGGAGGACTAGATTGTAAGCACCCCTGTCGGCTTGGTAGAAATTGATCAGTTATCAACTGGGCAAACAGAAGGAAGAAGAGAATGGCGGGAGAGCGGATTAACCTGTACAAGTCCTCAAATGGCATGCCTGTGCTGCCTTGTGCATAGAGTTCAGAGATGGCTAGCGTCACCGACTTGAGTGTTTTGGCGAAGGTTTCAGGGTCTATTGTGGAACTGTACTTGAAAGCCTCTATCTTAAAACCACGCTGCGCAGTCGGCTTGTTTTCGTTATCCACAAGTGAACTTGCCTGAGGTGCTGTTGAACTATTGGACTTATTTTTGTCTTCCATATGAACTAGCGTGCACAAACAGGTGCCTATTGGCCACCTTCTATATTTTCCAGCTGCTATTCTCCCTGTGATTTCTCCACCTTATGCCTACAACATTCAAGTACCTACAATATCACAGTGTTAGTCATACAGATCCATCCAAAGAAAAGAGAACACAAGCACAAACAATTCGGTCGAGAGCACAAATAAGATCAATCTGGGTGTTTGCATTGCAGGATGCCAGGATTTCAACATTTCATAATAAGCCATTTCGTTGACAATGATTTGCATTCCTCATTCCTCTCATTGACAACTAGGCCGATACACAAACTGCTGCATTTCATAACTTGAAGCCATTTCGTTACCATAGTCCCTAACAATCTGGCTTGTCGTTCATGGCCTAGACTGAAAATTAAGGATTTGAATTGGCAGACAACAATTGGAAATACAGTACAGGAACTGAAGCTGAAGCATCACGAGTCGCGACTGACCAAACCGAACTTCCATACAAACTTACTCCAATTGTTGTCTATGAACTCCTATGCCAAAGGACACTTTACATTGTATTAGCATCTAACCTAGACCTAATCACAAAAAAGTTAAACCTACCATCTATGACTAACAGGATCGCAGCTCGAGAACTACCAGAGGAGAGAGATGGAACAGAAGTATTAACGATGATGATGGTCTAAAGTAACAGATGCGGAAATGACGGAGTGGACGTTTTGGCGACCGCGAGGCGACTGCGCCGCCGTCGTGGGGATCTAGGCCCTGCCACCGCTGATTCTGCTCCCCTCGTCGATTGTTGACGTCGGAGGAGCCAGGAGATCATCCTTCCGGGCCGGGATTGCTACATGATCCTTGTTCTGGGGTTTACGAGAGCCCTTTACTGATCCATCTGGATGCAGTGCATGCCAAAGCGGTTTTGATCTACGATTAAAATCGAGTTTGGAATCATCACGTGTGGTCTCGGACTACGACGTGGAATAGAAGATACGCCTATAAAGAGGAGTCAACCCTACAGATCGACTTTGCTTTAACCTCTCCCCTGTTGCGTGCCTGGTTTTCTCTAGGGTTTTGCGACACAACGTTCCTGGTGGGGGTGATAAGGGGTTTCCGGTGAGGAAATTTCCCATCCGAGCCACGCTCGTTGCTAGCAATCCTCGAGTTCGAGTCACTGCGATGGAGGTTTCTGGGGTTGGGAGCTCTGGTGGTGTGAAGATAGAAGGGAGATCGCTTCAGGAAGATGGTGACAACTTCTCGGCTGATCAGGGTAAGGGCACGACGCCTTTGCCAGATGGAGCTGCTGACAAGCCTGGTCACCCGACGGAGAATAATGATCGAAGGATGGTTCTGATGAATCAACCGGCTGGTGATGAAGAGGATGAGGAGGAGGAGTACGACTTTGGCCAAGATGCAGAAGCCGCTCAAGTTCAGAAGGTATGGTTTGCAGTGGCACGTTTCTATACGGGTCAAGCTTTCAATGCCTGGTTCGTTTTCACTGAGTTAAGCCGTAGGGCTTGGGGCAGACAGGAAACTATCCCGTTCAGAAGCATCGGGGAAAATAGATTTATCGTTGAGTTTGATTCTGAAAAGCTGTGGAGGAAGGTACTTAATGGAGGGCCATGGAAATTCAGAGGAGATGCAATGATTCTAGTTCCGTATGATGGGGTCAGGAGAGCTTCAGAGATAGAGATCGAATCTATCCAAATGTGGATTCGAATATATGATATCCCTGCCGCTATGATGACAGATGGCTTTGCTCGGGCCTTGGGAACTAAGGTCGGAAAGGTGATCGAGGTGGGAGGAGCTTATAATGATTATAAGCGTGTGAGAATTGATTTCCCGCTGGAGAAGCCGGTGCAACGAACGGTACAACAAAAGGTGAAGGGTCATGGAGTAATGGAATTTCTTGTTAGGTATGAGAACATTCCGTACTTCTGTTTTTATTGTGGTTGCATTGGCCACGCTCAGTCGGAATGCCCCGAGGAAGGTGCTGGTGGTGGCGATGTCCGCTATGGGCAGATACTCAGATGCTCACCGCAGAAGCAGGTTGTGGTCAGGCGGCCGAAGCCTGCTGTTCCACCTCCTGCTAAACGTGGACTGAACTTTAGTGGTGATCAGAAGAGGAAAGTGATGGGTGGAGATTTTTCATCCAGTGCCTCCCCCATGAGAGACAGCAACTATGATTGGGAGGAACACAACAGGAAGAAAGATCTTTATCAGGATAATTTTGGCTCGTTTGATGGTGAAATACCGGTAGAGGTGCAAGCTGCTTTAGCTCGGGGAGTTGCAAGTATGGAGGTAGACGTAAAAAATACGGCAGACCCGGATCAACCATCTCAGGTGCACCCAGGAAAGGTTTCAGGTTTGGACTCCTATACTGAGTCGAGTGAAGGGGCTGGTAGCACCTTGAATGGACCAAACATTGAGCATATGAGCATGCATGATCGTCTAATGCTAGCCAAGAATTTGAAGACCAAAACAACTACAGAGAGACGTGCTGCTGGGGGTATAGCAAAAGGGCAGCAGGGCGTGCTGCATGGAGGGGCTCAGAGCACACCAGTCAATGAAGAAGTTGCTGCATCTATGGGTGAATCTCCTGCTAAGCGCAGTAGGTTGTCTACGGTGCAGCCGGTTACCCTGACGGGACCTCGGGAGGAGGCCCGTCAGGCGCAATGAATGCGTTGGTATGGAACTGCCGAGGGTTGGGGAACCCTCGGACAGTTCAAGAACTTTGCGGCTTTGTCAAGTCGCATCACCCGAAGTTTGTTTTTTTGTCAGAAACAAGAATGTGTGATAATAGAAGTAGTAATCTTCGTTGGAGACTTGGTTTACGTAATTGTCTTGCAGTTAGTAGTGATGGCTTGAGCGGTGGTCTGGCTCTTTTTTGGGATGACTCAATAAGTGTTTCTTTACTGTCCAAGGGTGAGAGGCACATTGATGTGGTGATTACTGAACATCCAGGTAGTGTTCCATGGAGGGCCACCTTTGTATATGGGGAGCCTAGAGTTGAGAAAAGGAAGGATATGTGGGAGCTCATGCGCAATTTATGTGGAGAATGGCTGGGACCTTGGGTGCTTGTGGGAGATTTCAATGAAGCGATGTGGCAATATGAGCATTTCTCAGCGACTCCTCGGTCGGAAAAGCAAATGATGGACTTTAGGGAGGTGCTAAGTCATTGTGATTTACATGATTTGGGTTTCTCAGGCTTACCGTGGACTTATAATAATAATCAGGGAGGGGACCGAAACGTCCGTGTGCGTCTGGACAGAGGTGTAGCAAATTCGGAATGGATGTCCTTGTGGCCTAATTCAAACGTTCTTCACCTCACATCCCCACAGTCGGATCACAAAGCCTTGCTGGTGGAGATACGTTCGAGTGGTGAAGCTTTGTATAAAAACAGAATTTTCAGGTACGAAATCATGTGGGAGCGAGATGAAAATTTGAGCTCGGTAGTGGAGAAGGCTTGGCAAAAACGAAACCCAGGAAGTGATCTTGGAGCTCTAGCAATGAGGTTACAATCTGTTACCAAAGAGTTGAAAGATTGGAGCCGGGCTAATTTTGGGCAAGTTACAAAGGAATTAGAAGCTCTTCGCAAGGAAGTGGAAGCACTGGAACGTGATGACCCAGTCCGTAATTGGGAGGCCATTCTGCAAGCGAAAAAGAAATTAGATGAATTACTCTATCGCGAGGAGATGATGTGGCTGCAGCGCTCCAGAATTAATTGGTTAAAAGAAGGGGACCGAAATACCAAGTACTTCCACCAGAAGGCAAGATGGCGAGCCAGGAAAAATAGGATAAAACAGCTAAGGAAAGGGGATGGGAATTGGACATCAGACCAGCAGGAGATGCAACATATGGCCACAGAATACTTTACCAACCTTTTCTTACGTGATGAAGGTGTCAATCCGGAGGAGCTGGTCAATATCTTTGACCCGGTTATCACAGATGAGATGAATTTTGGACTAACTAAGGCCTATAGTGCAGAGGAGGTTAGCGATGCGCTATTTCAGATCGGGCCGCTTAAAGCACCAGGGCCGGACGGATTTCCAGCACGCTTTTTTCAGAGGAATTGGCCTATCATGAAGGATGATATTGTTCGTGCTACGCTGGAGTTCTTTGAGACTGGCATCATGAAGGAGGGAGTAAATGATACGTGCATTGTCCTCATCCCAAAGGTGCCGTATCCTGAAACTCTCAAAGACTTTCGCCCCATTAGCTTATGTAATGTCATCTACAAGGTGGTCTCGAAGTGCATTGTAAACAGATTGAGGCCCCTCCTTGATGACATTATTTCGCCAAATCAAAGTGCCTTCATTCCAGGAAGGCTTATTACGGACAATGCACTGATTGCCTTTGAGTGTTTGCATGCCATAAGCTCAAATGTAGGAGAGAGAAATAACTATTGTGCGTACAAGTTGGACCTTGCCAAAGCGTATGATCGAGTTGATTGGAGGTATTTGAACAATGTTTTGTTGAAGTTGGGCTTTCAAAGTACATGGGTGAGCCGAGTGATGACCTGTGTGTCGTCGGTTCGCTATTCAGTACGCTTCAATGGTGCTTTGTCAGCACCTTTTACTCCTTCACGAGGTCTACGCCAAGGTGATCCTTTGTCGCCCTACTTGTTTCTCTTTGTTGCTGACGGGCTCTCGAAATTGATTAACAGCAAGGTGCAATCTGGTAGCCTACAAGAGCTGAAGGTGTGTAGGAGGGCCCCTGGCATCTCACATCTTTTATTTGCAGATGACACGTTATTATTTTTCAAAGCTAATTCAGCACAGGCGAGCGAGGTGAAAACTGTGCTGGAGGCCTTTGCAAGAGGCACTGGACAGCTAATTAATCCGGCCAAATGCTCGATTATGTTCAAGGGGGAGGAACAGGAAGGAGACCACTCAGCAGTTAAACAGATCCTGAAAGTTGACCATACAGTTTTTGATGAGAAATACCTTGGCCTTCCAACACCAAGGGGTAGAATAAAAGGAGACAGATTCCAGCCACTGAAAGAACGTCTTAGCAAAAGGTTGAAAGACTATTCGGAAAAGCATATGTCAACAGCAACAAAGGAAGTCCTTATCAAGGCAGTTGCACAATCGCTCCCAACTTATATTATGAGTGTATTCAAACTTCCGTTGGGGTTATGTGATGATCTTACATCTATTATCCGACAATTTTGGTGGGGAGTGGAGAATGGGAAACGGAAGACGGCTTGGGTTGCGTGGAAGGACATAATCGCAAAGAAATGTTGTGGGGGGATTGGCTTCAAAGATCTTCGATTGTTCAACCAGGCTATGTTGGCTAGGCAAGCATGGCGGTTAATTCATTTTCCTGAAAGTCTGTGTGCTCGTCTGCTAAAGGCCAAGTATTATCCAAATGGTAATTTAGTTGACACTGCTTTTTGCACAAATCCTTCTCAGACTTGGCAAGGTGTCATGCACGGGCTTGATCTGTTAAAACAGGGAGTTATCTGGAGAATTGGGAATGGTACTCAAGTCCGTATTTGGCGAGACCCGTGGATACCTAGAGATTACTCTCACCGGGTGATTACCAGACATGGGAGATGCCGACTTAGATGGGTCTCTGATTTATTGGATACCTCTGGTAGGGACTGGGATTATGACAGGTTGGCGCACTGCTTCTGTCCAGCAGATGCTGAAGCTATTGCAAAGATAAAACTTCCCTCTAGGCCGGCTGAAGATTTTCTTGCTTGGAGCATGGAGAAGGTTGGGTTGTTCACTGTTCGTAGTGCTTACAGTTTGGCTCTCAAGCTGCGTAATGCACAGAGCAGCCAATCTTCGAGCTCTGCCCCAGATGGAGAAAGGAAGTTGTGGCTGAACATCTGGGAAGGAGGTGTGCCCCCGAAGGTTAATGTTTTTGCCTGGAAGTTATCAAGGAATGCACTCCCTACCAGGAGAAACAAATTCGTAAGAAGGATGGAAGTGTCCGCAACGTGCCCAATTTGTGACAGGGAGGATGAATCAAGCTACCACGCTACTGTGGCTTGTCCTGCGGCTACTGGCCTGCGCTCTGCTATGCGGGAGTTTTGGCTTTTGCCGAATGAGCTACAGTTCTCCTACACTGGTCCTGATTGGCTGCTAATGCTTCTGAATGGATGCTCTTCTAGACAACGTACCAGAGTCAAGTTGTTACTATGGCGAGTGTGGACCGTGCACAATAGCATCATGCACCAGTCTGGCCCGGTGGGGATTCTTGATTCAGTGCACTTTCTCCTTGCCATGGAAGCTTCTTTGAATGCATGCCTGACGAAAGACAGGCCAAGTGCCTTGTCGGATACTAGTTCAAGGAAAGGAAAGGATCTTTTATCAAGTAACAGGAGTTCTAGATGGACACCACCACCCCCGGGCTGGACAAAAATCAATGTCGATGGCTCCTTCCTGCAGGAGACTGGTGCGGCTGGACTAGGGGTCATAGCTAGGGATAGCTCAGGCTGTGTTTTGTTCACTGCATGGCGTACAATCCACAGATGTGCAGATGCTGCTGAAGCTGAGGCAATAGCATGTGCTGAAGGTCTTGCGTTAGCGGTGAGATATTCCCCCGGCTCGATAATCCTAGAGTCGGATTGTGCACGTCTGGTTAAAACCCTGCAGGAGAAAGAGGATCGCTCGGAGATAGGCTTCATCGTGGCTGATGCAAAGAAGCAAGCTCAGCTTCTCGCAGATTGGCGAGTAGCTCAGGTAAAGAGAGAGGGAAATTCAGTTGCACACGAGTTGGCTCAGTTAGCTAGGCGAGTGAATGTGAACACTGAAGTTCGATTAGGGGCTGCGCCTGCGTGCGTTCTCCCCCTGATCGAAAGTGATTGTAACCATCTTGCCTAATTAATAAAGCTCTCTTTACCCGAAAAAAAAAAGAGAGATGGAACAGAAGGGGGGGATGGTCATCCATCGAGCACCGGGGAGAAGGAGAATCAGGCGAATCCCTAAGGAGGAAGAGGAGAGGACGGGCGCCCAGGCCTCCATACGGCCCGGGCATGGTTATTGAGATCAGCTGCAGCACACTCCCTTCGAGTTCCCCGGAGAGGAAGCTGGACACGCACATACCTGGGAAACGGCTCGCCGCCGCCGACTTGTCCGATCGGTGTCCCCCCTCCGTGCTCGGCCGAGGCTTCCGTAGCGCCGGCGCACTAGTGGAGGTGTCCTTTCCTTCCCTCGCGCGTGGATCCGTATCAGAGCTCAGAGGCGGGTCGGTGGTTTGGTGCCTACCGGCCCGGAAGCCGAGAAGATGGAGCGGGGCGGGAGCCACGGCACTCCTAGTCAACGTCAAAGTCAAAGAGCCACCGAATCAAAGAACCAAGTAGGTATTGTAGCACTAGGGACTTTTCTGTTTAAAATAATTTAGAGCAGTTACAACAATATATTGATAATAGTTCATATCTTTATTAAATGACTTATTATGTAGGTAAAATATTGACATGGCAACACAATTACTCTCTCCTTTCACATTTAAAAGGCGCGCACACACATATCAAGATTCAATTTTTGCAACCTTTGACTACTAATTAGACTATTAAATTTTATTTTCATAATGTAAATTTTATATGGTTGAATTCGTAATCATAATCATAAAACATATAATGTACGATAAATGAATGGTCAAAGTGTTATATGAAAGCAACTCCCGTCCCCCGCGTCGCCCCCCACGGGCGACACGGGCGGAACTGCTGCCGCCGCCGTCTGCTTGCGCAGCCGCCGCCGCCCGCCTCTGGCCCCCGTTCTTCCTCGTCCCCAGCCTCCTAGCCGGTGGCAAGGGAAGCGGGGGTCCATCTTTTAGTAGACCGAGTCCATCTAGGTCTAGAGTTTGCTCGCCGCCGATGATCGGCGATGGAGTCAGGTTTTGCCGGAGGAGTGTGGCTTCTCTGTGGCTTGGTTTTCCTGGCGGTGACGGCGATCCGGAAGCGACGGCGTTGCAGAGGAATAATTTCTCCCAGTTTCTTCCGTTCTCCGATGGCGATCTACTCCGACGTCAACGGAGAGGCTGGGGAGACCTGTCCAGGAGTCGAGGGCCAGCGCATCGTCGTCTTCTTCAGGTGATGATGTTGTTGACCCTGTTAATCTCGAGGAAGATGTTCTTTGGCGAAAATCTGAACTTTGCTCGGGTTGCCGGCGATGGTTTCGATGAATGCGTCGTGGGTACTGGAGTTGGCCGATGTGCCTGGGAGACAGTGTACTCGGCTGATTCGCCTAGAAGTAAGCCCTCCTCTGCGGCCTTCACCTTGTGGAGATTGGCTCTGGTGCCCGGCGATGATTGGGAAGCGGCTTCGGCGGCGGTGACAAACGGATCTCTGAAGGCTTCGAGGAAGATGATTAGGAGTTTGGACAACTTCTTTGTAATCTTCTTTTTTTTGGGGTCATGTTTGTAAAAGGGCCAGTGTAATAAGCTAAGATCAATGCATTTTCCGTCTAAAAAAAAAGTGTTATATGAAAGCTCGTGTTAGAGCAACTCCAAAAGACTGCTAATCTTACTCCCAATACCTTATTTTGGGGAAAAAAGAAGAAAAAAGAACTCCAACAGTGCCCCTAAACCTCTCCCAAAAGATTAGGGACGCCAAAAAAACTCCCCTGACCGCGCATATATTGGGGACGTGTACTTTTCCCCAATCCACCCTACGCAATGTTCTGGCACGAGTTTTTTTCCTCGGACCAACGCTGGCCATGGGGAGGATGCACTGGTGTTGTAATTACGGTGGCGGCGACGCTGGGCACGGGGGACACACCGCGCCTCGGCCTGCGCTGCGGCGCTGAATGGGTTCGCACCATGCTCCACGAGGCCGACAGCGGGATGGTGCCGGAGCTGCTCGCCGGTGCCGCCTAGAAGCAGGTGTCCGACGACCTCCCGATGGTGCCATCCTCCATGGGACTGCAGGGATGCGTGTGTCGAGCTGCTCACTCGCACCGGCCACCGCACAAAGCCGCTTGTCCGTGTAGTGCCGCTCGTTTGCCACCGAGCTGCTCGCTCGCACTACCACCACGCAGAGCAAACTTGCTAGGCCTACTACCCAGGCCTAGCTGCTGATGCCTTGATGCTTGCTAGGTTCGAGAGAGCAACAAGGGCCATAGAAGAGAGAGAGAGTCAAGGGTAGGGAGAAAGAAAAGATGAACTTCGGCAACAAAGGGACGCGTGGATGGTGTTTTGAATGGAGGATATCCGTCGGTGGATTGTTGAAAGTGGGCAGCAGTCCTGACATGACAAGTCTTAAATATTGGGGATTTTATTATTAGGGAACTGCTGTGTAGTGATATGATTTTGGGGAGAAAAATTTTTAGGAGAGCCCCCAATACATAGTTTTGGGGAGGAATTTTTTAGCAGACTTTTGGAGATGCTCTCCACTATGCTTTATAAAAGTGGAAGGAGGGAGTAACTTAGGACGAGAGCAAAAATCGTAAAAATAATTTTCTCGTGAAGAAATTAAGTCTTCGAAAAGTTTTTCTTTCCCACTCGATGCTTCTCCGCATTCATTTCCATCCACTCATCTCCGCCCGGCCGGAGAGAGCAATTTTGAGAGATCCGTTCGGATCCCTTGCCGCGACTCGCCTCGGTGGGCAAGACGACGTTTGGCCACCCTCTGGCATTTAAACACCCCCGAGAGAGATTTCGTGAGTGAATTTTATTCCAGGAGAACTGTGCCCCTACTGGATGTGAATTTCCCAGGGGTGCGGCAGGATTCATGTGGACTCTTGATAGATTTGCATTCGGGATGACGAGATGTTTGTATGTAAATCTAAAACCCAACAATCCAAGGTCATAAAGGTGGTAATTTTTTTTGTCAAATGTTAAAATGTCTGATTTCTGGATTTGCAGCTGTTACAACAGTGTTGAGTGTACACGTAAAATAAAACATATTCATGACAAGGACAAACAAATAGCAAATGCCTTGCCACAGTTTAGCCCGCATCTCCTAAAACAGGACAAACTGAGTGCGATAATACAATCAAACAGCATTATATACACATCAACCAGTGCATTTTCCTGAGAAATAATACATGTCAGTGAAGTAAACTGCAACTGAATTGTTTTCTGTTGATTGATTCATGGTGTCAACTCTTCAGATCCTCTTCGAGTTCGTCAAACTCCCACCCACTGATCTCCTCACCTGAATACTCTTTGTCCTCTTTCCCAAGCTCTGAACCCAGGGTTGCAAGCTCTGCGTCAGAATCAAAATGCTGCTCGGGTCTCATGGGAGATTTGGGTGAGTCAACATGTGCAGCTTTCGGGGTAGCAGGCGCCTGAAGAGGTGACGGACTCAGTTTGGATCCCTCAACAGGTAGTGGCTTCGCTTTCTCGGATTCTATGCTTAGCGTTGGCCTTTCTATAGACTCGAATGATTCCCGCAGTTTCTCAATCTCATCAACTAAGTTCTTGACCTCAGGGTCATCTTTCCTGAACAAATATGTGAAATCTCAAGGAGTAAGATCAGGTTGGTGCAAACTTGAAAATAATCGACCATATAGAGAAACATCAGATGGTACCTTGAATTAGCCCCTTGCTCAGAATAAAACAACCTCTTTATGTGATCAACGATACTGAAAGCAATTATAATCTGAAAAAGATTGATAACATCATGACAGTTTGATCAGGGGGAAAGCTCAATAGGTCTAGAAGCTATAAACCAAGAATAACAATAAATATTATGTTTTCCCAAGTGATAAGAGAGTCACTTTGATTTTGGATCCTACTTCAAGTATGTTAAACATGTAAAGCAGTGAGAACTGAGAACGCATGCACACAAAATCAACTGGTAAAGAAATGTAGCACTTGAACTCTGAAACCAAGTTAAAGCAAGGTGATTGAGTAGAACCTTCTTTTCCGTTTCTAGATATTCCTCTTCAAGGGATTTACGTGGATTTGCCTTCTCAGATGTTTCATCACCCTCATGTTCTTTTGCCTCTTCCCTACAAGGCAAGTAAAACCAAGTAATTACCAAACCAATTGGACATATCAAAGTACATGACAGATATTGAAAGAAAAAAATTGAAGTACCTTGAGTTTAAGACAGCCAAGTTATCGACATATGTTTTGATACTCTCAATCAATGGGCTTAGGACTTCCTGATAAATAGAAAAAACATAGTTGTGGCAGCACAATATGGAGACAGATATCGTACTGCATGAATGCCCCTCCACTCCTCCAGCAGACATGAATAATAGGTTTCACTTACCTTGAATGCTGAAAGATGATGTTTTGTCAACTTCAGAAAATCAATCACACATTTCTCCAGCTCGTCACTGAGAATGCCATAACATATCACAAATGGGTAAAACAAGCAAGGTGAGGACAGCCAGAGCAGTTTTCAGTGGAATTTTTCAATTAAAAGACAATAGCATATAGAGCAAATGATGAAACAACAACAAAAACTGCACAGAAACAAAACTACCATACCATGTTTTCTTTTCCTTCTGTTCATTGTATGAGGACTGGAGCTTCCATGAGTCCTCGAGGAAACTGATCCAGATCTTGACTACATTGGATTCCACAGTACACAAGGTGATGGATTTCGAGAGATCGTCCTCCTAAGTTGATTTGGAAAGAATGAGACAAGCACCATCTTGAGCAACGAATAAGAAGACAAAGAAACGACAGGCCACAAGTTGATTGAAAGTATCATGTGAGGTTCTTAGGAATATTGTTCAAGACTGAATCAACCACAAAAGTAAACACTAGCACCTTTTTTTTCAAGCTAAATATGATTTGATTGTTTGCTTCATCAAATTGGTCCCTCTCTTCCCTAGTTTGCTTGAGCCGGCCGGTAGCAGCATTTATTGATATATTGACCTGCAAATGAGGAATATCTTTACAAAAGAACATAGTTCGACAGAAAATAAGGGTGAACTTGCCACATTTCGCAGACCATGTGAAGAGAAATGACACATTACTAATTATTCTGTAGTGACTTTTTGCAACCTCTCTAGTACAAATGAGCTATCATGAGTGTATTCCTCTTTCAAGTTTAATGGCTCTAAACTCAGACAAGAACAGCACATTTTTTAGATAGAAAAAACAAAAGAACAGCACTTTTTCCTTTTTAGGGTACTTTGGTGCTTTCATGTACAGTTTCTTCTTTACTTTAATATATTTTTCACAGTGGGGGCCTCCCCTGCTGTACAGTTTTTTTTTAAAGTCCTGGACTCCTGGCAATCTCCAGGTTCCTCTTATCAGCCACAGCTCATTACCAAGGAGCCTTTATAATCAGACCAATAGAACAGTGCAATGTTCAAAGTCCAAACAAGAAGATTCCAAACCACAATATGTGTCCAATATTCTGAACATGATATTAGATACCAGTAGATCGCAGATGGCGAGGCATGTAATGATGTAATACTCCGATACAATGAAACTACACAAATATATCTTCATGGAATCTTACAAGTTACAAGGAAAAGAGTACCTTTTTCAACTGTGCCTCAAGCTCATCTCTTTGCTTCTCCAATTCAGTAATCTCGTCAAGCAATTCCTTTATCAAGACATAGAAAAGAAAGTAAGATAAGGATATCTTATGTGATTACGATATAAGCAGGTTGGGTGTCTAAGATACACACTAAAGCACACGCATATTTTTTCATAGCATGCATCAAACAGTATGCAAAGAAAAGTTGATATCATATAGGTAAATGTATGTGTTTAGAGAACCAAAATAAGCGTGCATAAATGCATTCCTATTACCATATAGCATAAAATGGACAAGCTACAGGTATAGGTATAATTCAACAGATGTATGGCATTTTGAGATATCTAGACCAAGGTACTGTTTTGGAAGTTAAAATCATTAACAGTGAATGTGAGATTTCCTGTGAAATTCGCTATCAGTAGAAAACCCTATGCTCCAAAAGGGATTTATGTTTATTTGCTCTCTTTTTTAGTCCCAAAAGTGCATTAATACCTTCCACATCTGTATGTAAGTTAGCTAGCACTCTTACCTTCTCAGCAGCACTGACTTCATTCTCTTTTTTCACACGAAAGTTGAGAGCATCTTCTTTCTGACGCCTGGCACAAGATCAAATGAAAAATCACATCAAGTTGCTGGTACCTTGATTTGGTTATCTCAGGCTTGCAAAGAAAGAACGGACTAGATTCTACAAAATTACAACAAAAGAAAAACAGAACTAGATAAAGGCACTCTTTCATAGAAAGTTAGCAACAGAAAAAAAAATGGTGAAGAGATACTAATTTTTAACTGAGTCCTTGATGATCAAAGGGAGATTCTAAGCATGTATATATGACAATGGAGCTAGAGTTTCAGCCAAAGAATAAAACCAAAGCAAACATTTTTTTTCATATGGGATTGTTTGCCATAAAAAATATTCAATACAGGAAATAAATCAAAAACCAAACCTGTGCTCTAAAATACGTTGTTCTGCTTTAGAGGATGAACTTGCCAGGGAATCTGCCAAGACCTTTAGTTTATCCACCTGATAATTTGTGAATGCTGTTAGCATTACAGGCCATGGATATGCAGTTATAAACAGAGTGTGTGATGAGAAGCTACTAGAATAACTATTGAAGGTAGACCTGAAAGTTTTACAGCAATTAACAGTCCCAAAAGAAAAACTAGACAAATAAAGCTCCCTAAGAATATATCTTTCCCCCCTAAAAAATGCAGAACAACATTTCATTTCATTTCATTAGAGAAGAGAAAGTACAGAGCATAAAGAAGATAATTGAAGATCTACAACTAACATTTCAAAGCCTTGCAACTAAAGTAAAGGGGGCGCCCTTACACTCTGAACAATAAAAAACATAGGATAAGCCCAAGAAAGTTCAAATAAATGGAATATACTCTTCAGCACCCCGAAGCTAGCTATGATTAATAGCCTAAATTACACTCCACAAAAAATCAATGGATCGCAAGTCAAAACTGAAAGAATCTAAAGCTAAAATACACACATGCCTTCTGAGAATGAATCTCCATAGAATCTCCAGGAGTAATTGATTTCTTCTTCAGTAGAAGTTCTTCAACTCTAGAGCATAAACGGACTTCACTAAGTGCTTCTTTGAAAGCCTGGAGAAACCAGAGATAATAATTATGAACTTTTATACCTTAAAAAGAAAATATCACTAGAAACGTAGAAGAAAATAAAAAGATTAAAAATACTTTGGCCACCAACACAGCTACTAGGCAGTAGTAGGTGTTTCATATGCATGCACAAATACAATGGAACATTTAAATTTAATAAATTTAAATTGAATGATAGTACTTTTCGAGACCAATCTTTATGCAATGATCCTGTTTTCCAACGAATATTTATAAATATAATGTTAGCCGAGATTTAAAAAGTTTGTCCACATGTATGTCCAAAGGAGTGGGTAATACCTCAAGATTTGCAACAGCAATCTTCTCTGATGTTTTATCTTGATCTTCAGTTGATTGAGCTCGCGACTTCTGCTTCTCATCTAGCTTTCTCTGCAACTCTAGGGTTTCAGCATCTATCCTGAAATAAATACAAATTGCAGAATAAGGTGATGTATTCTGAAACCAGACAAAATGATATGTCTCTTACAAGTATTTGGGTCCTTTTGTTGTTGCAGAGATGCACAATTATTTCTGATATGACCACGGTATTTGATATTTCAGAGGTTTGATTGAGGCCTTCAGGTATGGCTATTGTGTAGTTTGTACACTTTGTTCCTTTGGTGTGATTAGTTGACAAGAAAATTAAGGCATAGTATTACCAAAAAAAAAGAATTTGTAATTAAGCTACAAGAAAGGAAGCGGAAGCAACTACTCATTATAAAATATTCGCAGGTATTTAGCACATTCTGTATTGACCTCAAAATGTCAGCATTTCTCTTTAGTCCTGAAATAATGCTTTGGGCATATTCAAGTAGCTCTTCACGCTTCACCTGTTCGCACAGATTCAGACATTCAGTGAACAATACACATTACGAAATCAGTTTTTGTTAACACATAACTATATGTGAATGTGCATCTCGGGAAATGTTTCACAAACAGTATCCATGGTGAATATGTATATATTTTAGCTTAAAATCAAAGGAAACAATTCCCCAAATTTCTTCAGTCTTTTTAGGAACACTGAAATCATATAGGCATTACATCTGCTTCACTACTTTCAAAGCTAAGAGTTGGTACATGAGGGAATGAAGCCCGGCTATAAGGATTGAGAAAGGCCAGATGAAAATCATATTTTAAAACTAATAAAAAATAAAATATAATGCCTTGAAACCAGAGTACCTATTAGTCTTTAGTCTTTGCATTAAACCTTGACTAGTTCTGTATCCCTAACACTGACTTCAACTTCAAGAAAAGTTGAGTGTAGGCATGTTTGGTGTAAGATCAAGCAAACACTTATGGCCGGATAACACAGGTTGCCAATCCCACATTTCAAGACCCAAAAACATAGTTGGCAGAAATGGGCCCAAAAAAAAACTAAGGACTTAGGAGAAAAGCTTCATCTACTGGTCGTATCCAATAATAGTAAAGTTAGATAACCACATACATATGTAGCACAAATCCAGAATTATTAGGTTCCATCAATTTCAAAGACTCCACCAGAAAAACTTTTCTAAGGAAAAACAGATGTCCAAAGGCAAAGCATAAGCATACCAGGACTTCATCTTTGTATTCTGAAAATGCCTTGGCCAAGTCTTGTACATTGCTCATGATTTCCTTGTTCACTTCTTTCCCACCAGTAAGACATATGCTACAGGAGTCAATTGTATTGTAATTTTAAATATATGGGTCTTTTCACTTTTGAAAAATAAATAGCAAAGACAAGCACACATCAGGCATGCGATTTCATAAGCATACTCACCCGAATATTTCCAAAAGCAGTGAAACTTCCTCCTCAGAAGGAGCTTCAAGAATCTTATTATAGAAAAGATAATTAGTCCTTACCATTAACCCAAGTACGAGCAAACAATAACAATGTGGCTAGGAGAGCGTGGTTCAACTAACTCACCATGGACAGTGTAATACCTTCAAGTGCTTGACTGTACAAGAATACATCACGGAAGTTCATAGGTGCTCCGTCAATATCAGCATCATAGAACAAAACCTACTTCCAAAATTTCATTTTAAGAAGATATATGTACTTCAGCATGTCTATGATAACTAAGATATACAAACAACCTGCCTAACTTCAGCAGTATCACATAACCATATGAAACAAACGTCCATGAGATTAAATTTCTGAGCATGTAAACTCACCATTGGTGCTTTAGAAGTGTCCATTTCACCAGAAGGATCATGATCTTCAGAAGCCTTCAGATCCGAACCTCCAAGTTCAGCATCAACATCTTGCAATGCTCCCAACCAACGTTTTAACAATTCAACTCTTTCACCCCCACGGCATGAAACTGCTGCCTCTTCTAATCGTGCTACTGTTTTCTTGAAACTCTTGTAGTTCTGAGCACCCTGCAGGTCTCACAGAAAAAAGGACAAACTTAGACAAAAGGAGGCAGTCAAGGACTGAGCGATGGTCCATTTACTAACCTAGGACTAGAAGTTAACTTTACTCTGCCTTAGTATGCCAATATGCCAGTGGTTCCGTGTCTCAGCACAAGAACAGGAAATTACAGCACAAACCATAAACGTCTCAATCTTAAAATATGCTCCCTCCATTCCTGTCTATAAGGCGTGCACGCACATCAAGATTCAAACTTACAATCTTTGACCAATAATATACCCATCAATTTTTTATTTTTGTAGTGTAAATTTGACATGGTTGGATTTGTAATCAAATGTGCTAACATGGTTCAGATCATAAACTAAACTTAAAAGTGATAACAATGTTAATTTATCAATTATCATTTCAAACTTATACGTGATCTTCCACCAATACATGAAGGGGTGTGAATGCCACACTGCCTTAGCAACTACCAGCACCCAACCTTCAGTTCTGAAGCACCAGCAATAAAGGGGCATTTTCAGCTCTGAAGCACCCAACCTTCAGTTTGGAGCATCGCAAGCTACCAGCACTAGCTGCCATGGCCACAACGCACAGATTAAAGCTCCAATTTACAACTGATTTGCTAAGTGCGCCGCATTCGCGTGCGGATGCCATTCACTTATCAGTCCGATACGCGCCCCGGACCTGCCCCGCATTAGGATTTGGGAAGGCCGCAGGGGACGCCCACTCGGATCGGAGCGCTGAAGAAAGGGAGGGGAGCAAGCTCACCATGCGGTCGTGCAGGATGTCCGCGACGGCCTGGCCGGCGTGGTGCGCGACGGCGTCGGCGTATCCCTTGACGGCGCGGGCGACGCCGCTGCGGCCGCCGGCCTCCACCGCCCGGCTCACCGCGCTGCGCAGCCACGACGACATCTCCGGCGACCCGGCGGGAGGGGGGGGGCTAGGGTTTTTGGATTTGGACGGCACCGACCACGGCAACACGGGAGGGCGAAGACCAGCGGAGTGGAGAATGCGGCGAAAGAGAGGGAGGGAGGGTGGTGTGTCAGCGACGTGCTCTTCGATTTGGATGTCGTGCGGGGCCCGCTGGCGGTGAACTCCACCACTTTTGTTTTGTCTCTAGGGCTTTTCTCTTGGTCAAGGTGTCGAGCCATACAGTTGACTACTGACTTTTTCTTCTTCTTTTTTTTACTCAACCGCGTGAAGCCTAAAAAACCTAATAAAACATCAAATGCTCTGTGTTTCAAAAGAAATTCTAATGCTATGTTTGACATTGCTATATTTCTAAGTGCTGCTCATCTTTACACAAAGGTCATCCGCTTTCCAAATCAGATATTTATCACTGCTATATTTCTAGTTGTGTCATCTAAAAAAAAGTAAAATGATTTAAAGTGTGTTAGTGCACTCCATCTTTTTTATTAAGCAGACCCTTCATATTCATGTTTTTAATCACACAGTACAACACAGAGACGCACACTATATTCCTATCTGATTGCACTATTGCAAGCAATGTTTTTACAATTTCCATGATAGGAGCTCGATTTGAAAAAGAAACCATTATACAACTTTATAGAAAAAACAGTTGTCTATATCCTCCACATTCATTTTACTTAAGTAGTGCTCTTACCCCTTCCTCGTGGATTACTCAAAGTTGGAATCATGTGCACTACCTGCACGTGCCACCCTGATCTTCATCAAGGATTTAAGTTTATTTTGCCCTTCTTGTTTCAATCACAAGGCGGTGAACTAATTGAATGTGTTTAGAGTATGAGTTGATCCTATTACTATTTTTGACGCTCCAAAATTCATATCTTGATCGCCATTAGTCTAATATAAAACGTAACCTAAGACTAACATGAAATCAATACCATTAGGTTCGTAATGTATCAATACAATAGCATAGGAAAAATGTGGGGTAATAGAGTGTAACACCCCAGGTGTTTATTAAAGATAAATACCTCATTTAGTTGTGTTAATCAAGATTAATTAGCTCCTAATCATGTTTGACATGATTATGCACATATTTGCACAAAAGCCCTTGGTCAAAGTTCAAATTCGTGGTCAAACCCCTAGAACTCCAAAAGGCTGATTCGGTTTTCTTGCGCGTTCTCTACATTTCACTATAGAAGTTCAAAATTGGCCAATATAAAAGTTTTTCCTTATTTCTGGGAACACATTTTTTATAATTGGCGGACATTCAAATTTTGAGTGTAAAGGTGCCAAAAACAGGGTTGAGCTCGCTGTGAACAGTGTTTCGGGGCCGAGAAAACTGGCAGGTTCGTCACATTTTTTCCACCAATATATTCACCAAAACATAGGTCGCCCTTTGGGAAAGTTGTAGTCCTATAGCTCCTCTACAACTTTTATTTTTGGAGATTTTTCACTTAGTTATCACTTTATGGAGTTTTGCAATTTCGAAGATGGGTACATGGAACGAAAACTGGGTCTGGACGCCGGCGCCGGCGCCGCCGCGCCCAGCGCGTCGTGCGCGCGTTTTCCCGCTGTTTCGGCCGGCCACGTGGTGCCCGTACATAATCCCGGTGTACGGACACCTTGGTACCGTCGCTGTGGACCTAAGACTCGGTCGTGGACCGTACGCCGCGTCCACACCTCCGGAACCGAGCAGCGCCACGCGCCGCACGTCGCGGGAGCCAGCCGGCAGGCACGCGCTCGTCCTCCCAAGCGTTGTCGGGGATTAAAAGGAGGGACGCGCTGGCCGCCGTGCTCCTTCGCCTCGTCCGCCTCGCCTCCTTCGCCCGCCAGCTCGCTTCACCGGCGAGTGCCGTGCTCGGCAGAGCGGAACAGAGCACCGCGGCGTGCTTCAGTCTGCCGCCGGTCACGCCCCTCCCCCGTCCAAGCCTCGAAACGGAATCCTAGGTGAGCCTACACCACTTCCCCACCCTTTCCCAGCCAAGCCCGGCCTTCTCCTCGCCGGATTTTGGTCCTCCCCGCCGGTCATGGCGCCTGGGGACTACATTGCTTCTTTCTCAATAGTTCCAGGAGTTTTTCGTAATCTAGGGACCTCTGTGTAATTTCGGAAAATAAGTTCAAGGGTCTCTCTGTAAATGAGTTTTAGGGTTACAGCAGCAACTTAGAAAATTCGTGAAAAATTGTAGAAAAATCGGAAAAATGTAAATCCAACTGTTCTAGGATCCTTGTGAGTAGATCTACAACTTTTACAAAAGTTGTATATGCTTTTTCTGTATAGTTTTAAAATGAAAATTCAAACTCAGTTTGAGGTACTTTTATTGTAGTTCAAAATATACTCATGCAATGGAGATGAAATTTGGATATGTTATTCTTTGTGATATGTTTAGATCTGTGACCAAATTTGACAACTGTTTGATGTATAGAATTGTAGTTGTGATTTTTGAAATCTTTATGCTAGGTTAAGTTGGATGCTTTTTATAGTCCCCTCAAGAAATAACTTCTTTAAGCACCAATGCACCCTAGGTCTTTATCATGATGTTTAGCATATCTAGAAAAATATTTATGATTTTAGGACTTGTTTTGAATGCTGTTTTGTATTTAACCTTGTGAAGGAAGTTAAATGAATAACTTGAAAAATATGATACATCTACTTGTGTATGTTGGTCAGTAGCTTAGTTTTATCCTGAATGACCTGTAGTAAAAATTCGAGGTAAAAAATATTAGTAAATCTTTTTGTAAGAATTAATGAAGCTTATCTAGGCTGAATCTTGTTTTTTTCATTTAAATTAATGTATAAATGATTTAGAGCTAAAATTTGGTATTTAAGTTTATTTGAGTCATATGCTGATGTGGTAAAAGTTTCATGCCAGTTGGAGTCATATTTTAATTATTATGATTTATGGATGAATAGCTAGTTAAAAGTGGGATAAATAGATTTATATTTATCTTTTAATTTGAAAAGGAGGTGTTTATGTTTAGTTTCTGCTTTGAAATAATTTTAAACACACCCCATACTGATTGTGAGGTTTGTTAAGTTAATTTGCTTAAATATGCACATAATCACCATCAAAGTCATAACTAGTCTATCATGATCCACCCCCTTAATTTTAATGAAGTTTAATAATCTAATTTGTTTATATGTGTACACAATCGCAATCAAAGTTGACTTTTAATTAACCACTCACACCCTCACCTAATGCATGTGCATGTTTAACGTGTAGAATTACCAGACGGATCATACACGCTAGTTCCGGAGGGTGAAGGAGCAGCAGAGGGGGAATGAACTTTGCTGGTGTGCATCAAGACATGGACCAAAGTCCAGAAGAGTCCAAGGCTGTTGCTAACTTAGAGGAAGGCAAGCACCGGAGTGCATATAACCTTTTTGGATAAACTCACATCTTTACTTTTCGTATTTATGTTTTGTTTTGTGCATTTAAGTTTCAGGAGTTGAATTGAAACCTAGATGTATGATCCTTAGGATTCCTATGCTCTTATACTAGTATGTTAGGTCGCTAGTGCCATGCTTTAAGGACACGGTACAAGTCGAGTAATGACTCATTGCTCGCGAGATATAGGATACTTATGTTGGAATCATAAGTTGGTTAAATTGACTCGCTCATGTGGTAAGAGCAATGGGTTCGGTCTCGACCGAGTAGCATGGTGCTGGTCTAAGCTATTGAATGTACCAAGCACTTGTCGGGAATGGGACCGGTAAGCCTAGTACCTAATGAACCAGTGCGGGAATTTTAGCGTTACTACTCTTGAGATGCGTCTCCCGATTCGCTACCGGTAGTGCAAGTGTGAGTCTGGACGTGCCATGAGTGGGCGTACCAGTAAACCTTGTACTTAGGACTGTGGCATCTTTTCCTAATCTGGGGAATGACGGGAACCGTCTGGTCGGGGTAGACCCCGCATTCGCTTTTATTTGATTTCTTGGGGTCTACCTTCTTCCGTGTGTCTTGGGTTGACCTTGCAAGGATATAAATCGATCGATCGTCGGTCACTCGCTGTTATCTGAGTCGGCTTGACCACTGGCTACCCCATATGTATTTATGGAACATTTAGATTAATATTATTGCCTGTTTAATGTTGTTTGCACAAACATGCTTGTGTAGTTAGGTGCTTACCTAGAATGGTTAACGTTCTAGAATATGAGCTAAAATTTGAAATTAAGGATCAACTCTTAGTCGCTTTTGGCAAAACAAACCCACCAGCCAAAAAGCCTTGCATGTCTAGTTGTACTTTTCTTTTTGTCGGGTCAGTCTTGCTGAGTATTAGTATACTCAGCCTTGCTTAATTTGTGGTCTTCAGGTAATCCCATTTGGCCTGGTTCTATTCCAGATGGTTGGGAGCTTGAATGGGAGAATGACGATGATGAGTGATACTCTATGGATGGCCTCCCATGTGTATCTTCCGCTTAGTTTTATTTCCGCTGTTTAATCTCTGAAACACTTTACTTTCTTGTATCAAAACCTGGTTTGTAATAAATGTGAACCTGTGGTCTTTTATGTAATGTTGAACTTGTACTCTGGTCCCGCCTTCGTGTGGGCTTTGTGCATATCACGATCCTGTTGTAAAGTGATTCACCGGGTATGACCCGGCAGAGGCGACAAAATAACTCTTGGTTATCGCTTATGAGCTAAGTGGACCGGCTTAGGTGATAATCCGAAATTATTTTGGACGGTTATGTCACATAGAGCATCTTCAAGAGTTCTCTAAATCCTTTTCTAATCAATGATTTTTAGAAAGATGGTAAAAAAATACCTCTCCAACAACTCCTAATCCACACTGCTAATCTTTTAGGACTCGGAAAAAATCAGTTTGTCCCGCGTAAAGTTACGGTTTTGGTCGACATCTATCTTCTCCTAAAATAAGGTAGAAGGGCTCAGAAACAATAGAGTAGAAAAAGGTTCCTGATGCAAGTGTACAAGAAAGAAAGAATACATGATAATTTAGAGATAGTATAGGATTCCTTATGCAAAATTGTTTTCTATATTTTAGGAGTGGATTATTAGAACTATTGGAGATGACCTCCTTTATTCTTTCTAATATCTTTTTAGAAGTACTAAAACTTCATATTTTTAGGAAGAAAATATGAGATACTTTTGAAGATGCTCTAATTTTTTTTAGGCCAAGTCACTCTATGCTTTCTTGATTAGAGGGGCTAATTTGATTACAAACGCCATCAGGCGGCAGAATAAACTAGACATGTCTTCCTAACGACTCATAAACTGAACTTCTAGCTACTAATGAGCATCTCCATTCGACGTTCCTTTCTCACGAACATAATTCATAACTGCAAAATCAGTCGTCCTTGCCTTGATCTCTCTAACGATTTGGCCGTGAGGACCCATGCCAGCTTCACTCAGGCTCCGAATGACGTTGATGTTGTCGCAAGCCAAAGTGAATCTCTGCAGGAGCAGGTCACTGGCAAGCGCCAACCCCTCATTGCAAGCCATGATCTCCATTATCTCAGGGTCCATTACCCCCCCTTTCTTACCACCGAAGAGGCTCCCAGGAAATTATACTTTTGAAGATGCTCTCTCTAATGAATGATCTAGGATTATCAAAGTTTGAAGCCTGAAGAAAGCCTGGAACGGCCCAACGGTCTGACGAACCGTTTATTAGAAGCCCACATGTGGACCTAAAACTGGTCGTCTGGGCCAGTTTCCGAAACAAAACCACACAAGCAAAACTAACTAAGGCTGTGCTGGGCCGAATGCACGCTAACCAATAACCACCCAGGGATCCTATATATCTTCCGGAAGGTGGGAAGGCACCTGACCTTCCGGTGTTTGAGATTCGTGCGGCTCACAGGAGCCGCACGATCTCCTTCTTCCTCAGCGGGTCCGAGGTGGGGGTGGGGAGGCTTCCGGCGGTGGGGTGGATGGTGGGCGGGAGCGGCCGGCGGCGTCCTCGCCGCTGGCCGCCGGCGGTGGTCGAGGCCGGCGGGGGTGGGAGGTCGGCCGGCCAGAGGTTAGGGTTTCGGGTTTCGGGGTGGTGGAGGCGGCGGAGCCCGGCGGCGACGATGACGGCGGCGGTGGTGGAGTGAGGTTTAGGGTTCGGGGGACCGGGTCTCGGGCGGACCAAGAATTGATTGGGGGTTGGGGGGCCGCCGGACGACCGGCAGTGGAGGCGGCTCGGCCGGCGGCGGAGGCTCGGCGGCGCGGGAGCGCCGCCGATCGGGCAGGGCTGGATGGCCGGGGGGCCGGTGACCGGCGGCGGGGGCACGAGACCCCTTCGGGTTAGGAAGGGCGGGGGAGGATGGCGGCGGTGGGTTGCGGGCGGGCGGCGCGGCAGCCGCCGGCCGGGGTTGGTGGAGGAGGTGGCGGGGGTGGGCGGCCGTCGGGGAAGAAGGAGGTACGGGTTAGGAAGGGCGGGGTGGGAGGCGGCGGTGGAGGGTGGGGGGACGGCGCGGCGGCGGGGTAGCCGCCGGCCGGGGCGGAGGACGGGGCGGCAGGGGTGGTGCTGGCGGAGGAAGAAGATGAATAGTTAATGAGCCTAATGGGCTTTATAAATCGCATGCTTATCTACCTTCCGGAAGGGAGATAGGATCCCCCGTAACCACCTGCTGCGCGGCGTCAGCTTGTGTTCGTCGTCGGTCGCTCAATCGACGAGTCATCGAGCAAAGAAAGGTGATCTCAAAAAACAAAAAAAAATCAAGCAAAGATAGGATCAACTTGGCGGGTGGGCCATCGTCAAACGATCGATTAGGTTTTTTTAGTAGCGATCGATTAGCCAATTGAGAGGTGGCTGCCTGCTGGCGACATCCGGGCAGGGACCCTTGCGGTATACTCCCTCTGTCCACGAAAAGATGCAATTCTAGGTTTTTGCACACAAACCAATGAACAAGTGAAATGACGAAACTACCCCTACCCAAAACTCCAAAACTTGCTGGTGAAATCGAAAGAACTCTGGAAGGTTCCACCAGGCAGCAGGAAAAGGATTCAGGCGCAGGCTTCTCTCCCATTCGTAGACTCCAAAACGCCAGGCTTCCGATGAGTTGTTTTTATAAATAATCTAGTAGCGGGTCCCACACTAAGCTGATCTACTCTATTCAAATCCTATACTTGCATTCTTTTTTGGACATTTTTCAAATCCTATACTTGCATCTTTTCATGGACAGAGGAAGTACACAAGACAACGAAAGCGAGACAATAATAACAAATATAAAAACGTCGATTATTTAATAATCGAAAAGGAAAGAAAGGAGGGAGAAAAAGGAAAGAAAAGGGTGCGACTGAATTTGAAGCCGCCGCTGATGAACGTCGGGGGAGGCTGCACCGCGCGCACCTGAATTGATTAGCCGCGCCGTCGCCACCACACCGCAACTGCCACACCTGTCGTCAGCAGAGACCAAAGGCACGCGTCCGCCCGTCACCGCCACGTCACTGTTCCTTTTATTCAGTCAGAAAATGGGAGTGTACAAATTTAAAAAAGCAAATAAAGAAGGAAAACGAGAGTCGAGAGCTACTTTCCAATTTCCATGATGGTCCACAGGGCCAGCCGGCCGGCTAGGCTTACCAAAAAGATGTACGTACTAGAAGCTTGGATTCCGTTTCCATCCCCCGTGGCATAGCCTACACGTACACGAACACGACCCCCCGTGTTTTCTCTGTCGTTTGGACGACCAGACCAAACTGTCCTGGCTCGCGCGTGTTCCAGGTCAGGTGGGCTTTCATTCAGGGGAAAAATAATATTAGTACCGGTTTTTTCTCACCGGTACTAATGTTACAAAGAACCGGTACTAATGTCCTGTGCCAAAAAGAGGTAGGCGGGACCATCCCGTGACAAACATTAGTACCGGCACGTATTGGGCACCGGTACTAATGTGGTACATTAGTACCGGTGTCAATACGGGCCGGTACTAATGTGGGCGCGGGATATTAGTACCGGCCCGTATTACGAGCCGGTACTAATGTAGCCACATTAGTACCGGCTCGTAATACCGGCCGGTACTAATGTCCAACGGCTATATCCCAGCTTCTTCCTTCTCCAGCCCGAGCCTCTCCTTCTTTCTCTCCACTTCGAGCTCCTTCTTCTCCATGGCGCCCTAGAGGAGGTTTTGCCGGATTTGCGACCATTTCTCGACGATTTCACTCGTTCAAGTGGTCTAGAGGTTAGTTACTTCATCATCCCTTGATTCATGCTTATTTTGTTGAGTTTTATTGGTTGAAATAGGAGTATTTTAGCACTTTAAAATGAACTAAGAATAGGGATGATTTTAGCATTTGAAATAGGAGTATGTTCTAATAGAATTGATTGAAATGGATGTGCCGTGTTAGTTGGATGCGATGTTCTATATGATGATAAAAATTAATTTTTTTGCATTGTTTTTATAGAAATAAATATATTAAATGTTTTAGATGTACTTACTAAGAGAAACGACTAGAATATTAATATTATAATTAGAGAAATAATTTATTAGTTAAAAAATAGTTTACTTATAATAATAATAATTTGAATTGAAATATAGTTTTCTCATTATAAAAAAATATTTTCTCATTAGAAAAATATTTTTCTCGTAAGAAAAACATTTTCTTAGGGAAAAATAGTTTCTTTATTAGAAAAAAGTTTTCTTCAATACCATCAAAATGATTTTTTCTCATTAGAAAATTAGGAAGAAGTTTATACTTGATGTGAAATATGGATTTAAGTAGTTTGAATTTGTGTAACATAGTCTTCCATTCATTATTTAAACACTAGTACCGAGTCAAAAATGGTTTTCTCATTACAATGGTTATTTCTTAGTTAGAAAAATAGTTTCCTCAATAGAAAAATAGTTTTCTTTATTAGAAAAATTGTTTGCTTATTAGAAAATTAGTAAAAAGTTTATATTTCATGTGGAATATGGATTTGAACAGATTGGATTTATGTAACATAATCACTTACCTTCATTTAAACACTAGTACGTACTCATTAGAAAAATAGCTTCCTCGTTACTATAATACTTTCTTAGTTAGAAAAAGAGCCACATCACTATAATCTTGTTTATATTTATGGATTTGAACACTATGAATTAGTGTAACACATATTATCTTGAACTTGTTGCATGATAATAATATATTTTGTTCGGTTATATATTCTTTATCTGTAGTTGGATCGGCAATGGATGTACACCGACAAGAGAATATCCAATGAATTCTTTAATAGGCTTCGTGGATTTCTAGAAGTATGTCAATCGAACAAGCTCCCGTCCGGTTTCATTATTTGTCCATGCAGAAAGTGCAGGAATTTGAAGGATTTCTCAACGACAAATACTCTTCACGATCACCTATACAAATGGGGATTCATGCCAAACTATTTTGTTTGAACAAAGCATGGGGAGAGAGGGGTTATAATGGAAGATGACGAAGAAGAAGACGACAATATTCCTGATTGGACTCAAAAGGTGCCTTTGCAATGGGAGATGATCCAATGGGTAAGGATGATGTTGCAATAATTGAGGGAGAGCCTGAACAAGGAGAAGATGAGCCGCTTGATGATCTAGGTCAGCTGTTGTGAGAGCATAAGGAAGATTGCGAAAAGGTGAAGGAGACAAAGAAGTTTGACCGTATGTTAGAAGATCACAAGAAACTATTGTACCCAAATTACAAAGAGGGGCACAAGAAGTTGGGTAGCACATTGGAAATGCTGCAATGGAAGGCTAAACATGGAGTTTCTGACAAGGGCTTCGATGAGTTAATGATGATCGTAAAGGACATGCTTCCAGAGGACAACGAATTGCCGAAGTTAACGTACGAAGCTAAAAAGGTCGTTTGTCCTCTGGGTTTGGAGGTTCAAAAGATACATGCTTCCCCTAATGACTGTATCCTTTACCGAGGAAAAGAATATGAGAAATTGGAGGCTTGTCCTATGTGCGGAGCGCAGCGTTATAAGATCCCACGAGATGACCCTTACGATGTTGAGGGGGAGAAGTAGCAGAAGAAGAAGAAAATTCCTGCTAAGGTAATGTGGTACTTTTCAGTGATACCACGGCTGAAGCGTTTATTCAGGTGCAAGGCTAATGCAAAGTTGATGCGTTGGCACAAAGAAGATCGTAAAGCAGATGACAAGATTAGACATCCCACTGATGGGTCGCAGTGGAGACTAATTGATAGAGAATTTCCTGAATTTGCAAAATACGCAAGGAACATTCGGTTTGGTTTAAGTACGGATGGATTCAATCCATTCGGTGAGTTCAGTAGCGGTTATAGCACTTGGCATGTGACCTTATGCATATTCAACCTACCGCCATGGCTGTGCATGAAAAAAAAGTTCATCATGATGCCAATAATCATCCAAGGCCCAAAGCAGCCAGGCAATGACATCGATGTTTATCTGAGACCGTTGGTTGAGGATCTTAAAACATTATGGAAGAAAGAAGGTGTACCTGTGTGGGATGAGGACAAATAGGAGACCTTCATTCTACGAGCGTTGTTGTTTGTCACCATCAATGATTGGCCGGTACTTGGTAATCTATCAGGACAAACAAACAAGGGATACCGAGCATCCACGCACTGTTTAGATGATACTTGCAGTGTGTATCTAAGACACAGTAAAAAGATTGTGTATTTGGATCATCGTCGATTTCTTCCTCCTAAGCACCCGTTAAAAGAAGAAGGAAAAAACATTTTGAAGGTATTGGAGAAAAACGTAAGAAGCCAGTGCACCGTGCTGGTAAACTTGTAATTTCTATGATGAAAGATTTGAAGGTAGTGTTTGGGAAGGCTTCTGGTGCCAAATCTGTTCCAAACGACAAGGATGGACGTGCACCCATGTGGAAGAAGATGTCGATATTTTGAGAGCTTCCTTATTGGGAAATCCTTGAGGTTCGCAATGCAATTGATGTGATGAAGAATTTTTGCGTGAACTTTCTTGGCCACCTTGGTGTATACGGAAAGCCAAAAGATACAGTTGAAGCTCGTCGAGATCTTAAATTCATGAAACAGCGAAAAAGCCTGCATCCCGAAAAGAGAGATAAGGGAAATTGGTTGGCCCCTACTAGTTACACTCTCAACAAGGAAGAGAATAAGATGATGTTTGATTGTTTGAACAGTATCAAGGTCCCGACTGGCTACTCCTCAAATATACAACGAATAATAAATTATAAAGAGAAAAAAATTTATAAATCTGAAGGCTCATGACTACCACGTGTTGATGACACAATTGCTGCCTGTTGCACTAAGGGGTATTCTACCAGAGAATGTGAGATTGGCAGTCGTCAAAGTTTGTTCATTCCTCAACCAGATCTCTCAGAAGGCAATCCATCCAAAGAATCTAGTGCAGTTGCAGAAAGATGTCGTGCAATGCCTCGTCAGCTTTGAGATGATCTTTCCACCCTCTTTCTTTACTATCATGACCCACCTTCTAGTGCACCTAGTTGAAGAGATTTTTATCCTCGGGCCTGTGTATTTACACAACATGTTCCCTTTTGAGCGGTTGATGTCTAGTTACAAGAAGTATGTCCGTAATCGTGCTCGTCCCGAAGGAAGCATCGCAAAGGGATATGCTGCAGAGGAGGTGATTGAGTTTTGTGTCGACTTTATTGATGAGCTTGCTCCTATTGGACTCCCTGTATCACGCCATGAGGGGAGACTCAGGGGAAAGGGCACACTAGGGAAGAAAACTCGGATGGATATGGATGAAACGTTATTTCGTACAGCACATTCCTTTGTCCTGCAACAATCATCTCTAGTGGCTCCATACAGGGAGGAGCACAAGTCCATTGTACGGGCCTCAAACAAAGGGAAGTCAGAGGCCTGAATTACACGTCATCACAATGATAATTTTGCATCATGGTTGCGGAGAAAACTTATGGGTGATAACACTATTGGAGAGCAACTGCAATGGTTGGCTAGAAGTCCATCTATCTCAGTACTTACGTTCCAAGGATATGAGATAAACGGATACACATTCTACACGAGAGCCCAAGACCAAAAGAGCACAAACCAAAACAGCGGTGTCCGTATAGATGCAATAGACAACGAAGGAAATGTACAAACATACTATGGTGTCATTGAAGAGATATGGGAATTGGACTACGAACCTTTAAAAATCTCTCGTTTTAAGTGTCAATGGGTTAAAAACCCTACAGGAGGTATAACGACAGACAAATTTGGGATGACAACAGTGGATCTCAACAAGATTGGATATAAAGATGAACCGTTCGTCCTAGCGAATGATGTGACTCAAGTTTTCTATGTGAAAGACATGTCGAGCAAACCGCCAATAATAAAGAAAGGTGATGATAACGGTGTTGTTAATAATGAGCCAAAGCGTCACATAGTTCTACCGAGAAAAAGAAAAATTGTTGGAGTTGAGGACAAGACTGACATTTCAGAAGATTATGACCAATTCGATGGTCTTCCTCCATTGTCAGTAAAGATTGACCCAAGCATCCTGTTAGCCGAAGAGGAAACTCCATACCTACGTCGTGATCACGACCAAGGGACATTCGTGAAGAGGAAGATTGTTAATGTTGCATTAGATGATGATGTATAATATGTTATATTAATTTATGATCATGTGTCAAAGTATTGTAATATTTGAATGAATTAGTATTTTGCTACTTTATTAACAAAATTTTCAATTATTAAATCATGATTTTTATATTAATTACACTGGATGTACTATTTAAGAAAGATTTTGCATGAAAAAAAATAAAATTATTTCCGTTTGTTAAAGTCAAGAACAAAAAAGACAATTTAGAAGATATTAGTAGCTTATTGATAAGAAAATTTTAATTTTGATTGTTAAATTTAGAATGTCATAGTATCTACGTAAAGAAAATTAAATAAACTTGTTCCACCATTTTATGCGTTGTATATGATTTACCATAAATAAACTGCAATATAGAAAATAAAAACGAAAAATAAAAGGTAAAGAGTGAGCAACAAAATGAAGACCACATTAGCACCGGTGCTAAACTACTAGCACCGGTACTAATGTGCTTCTCCATTTGGCGGCAAATGAACAGACCGGTGCTAGTTGAGCACTGGTACTAATGTGGGGAGGTTATAAGGCGGAGCCCCCTTCTTCCCCAACACTTAGCCAATTCTCCCCGTCCCCGTCGTCGCCCCTGCTCAGCTCGCTCGCTCGTCGATCGGAGCGCCGCCGGTGCCCCACGCCGCCCCTCGTCTCTGCCGTGGTCGTCGTCGCGCCCCCACTCTGCGCCCGCCCCGCCGTCCGCCGGCGCCGTACGTCCTCCCCCGCACCGCGCGCGAGCCCCGCGTGCCGCCGACGTACGTGCGCGCGCCGCCGCGCCGCGCGCCGCCGCCGTCCGCGTCGTCCGCCCCCACGCCACGCCCACCCCGCCGTCCGCCGTCGTGGTCCGGCCGCATCCCGCCGTCGCCGCCGCGCGCCCCCGCCGCGCCGTCCGGCACCGTCGTCGCCCGCCCTGCCGTCCGTGTGCCGTCGCCGCGCCCGCCCCGCCGTCCGCTGTCGCCGACCGCCCCCGCCGCCCCGCCATCGCCGCCGTCCGCCGTCTCTCGATACGCGCGCGGTGTCACCGGCCGCGCTCAGCTCGCGCGTGCGCGCCGCACCCCGGTCCGGCCGCGCCCCTGCTGCGGCGCGAATTGGGGGCTGACGTCAGCCCCTTTTTTATATAGAATTTATATATATATTTAGAATTTAGAAATAGATTTAGAATTTATCGATTTAGAATTTATAGATTTAGAGATATAGATTTAGAATTTATAGATTTAGAGATATAGATTTAGAATTTAGAAATATAGATTTAGAATTTAGAAATTAGAAATATAGATTTAGAAATGGATTTAGAATTTTGGTTTAAATGTTATTTAGAATTTGATTTAGAATTCAATTTGGATGTTGATTTAAATGTTATTTATATGTGGATGTAAATGTTATTTAAATGTGGATGTAAATGCTATTTAAATTTTAATTGGACACGTTCGGCTCGACTCGCTCGACTCGCTCGAGCGAGTCGGGAGCGATTCGAGAGCGAGTCGGGAGGGAGTCGAGTTACCGTCATCTACACCCCCCGTGCCTGAAGGCGAAGATCATCAGCTACCGTCATCTCCAACAGGAAGCATGAGTCCTCTAGTTGATCGGGACCCAAGCGAGAGTCCTCCCGCTCAGCATGATGAGTCTGTTAAGGGCAAGGGTACCAGACGACGAGCTACGCATCATCCTCCGCCCCCTCCTCCAAAGAAGCAGACGAAGCCCAGGCCGAAGAAGTCTCAACCGAAATTATCTTACGAGAAGACTCAGGAGGAGCTAGATGCTTCAGTACGGGCTGAGCTTGATAGACAAATATTCAAAGCGAAGAAGCCACCTGTTGAGAAACCAATTGACCGGGTCAAATTTCATCGCTTCATGAAAAAAATAGAGGAGGAGAAACGAATAAATGCCCAGACACCTCCTTTGAGTGACTATGACTGACAAGCACTCAAGATGGACAAACAGAAGAAGCTGGCGAATAGAGCTAAATCTACAATTCCACAACTAGGCACTCAGTCAAAGCAATCTGTCTCCACCCATCAAGGTGCTTTCTTCGCATATGCTCGTATTCAATAAGGATTCAGGTCTGACTCCTAGTCAAATCCGAGGGGACGAACCAATCCCAAAGCATGAAGGGGCAAATAGACCGAAGTATGAGTGGGGTAAACCTCTTGAGTGGCTGCAGTTGGTGCCGTTTCTTCCAACGAGAATGCATGAACTGCACGATTGATACATGGCTACGTCAGCTAGCGGTGTAACCTATGTGGAAATTACCATAGAAGATCGACATTTTTTCCGTGGCCGAGAAACTTTTGGTGTGAAATTTGACCAATTTTGGTACTTATTCAATCAAGATGCACTTGACTCAGGACTCATCGCTTGCTGGACTCTGTAAGTCTCGAAAACAATGATCTAGCCATTCTACCTTATCTTAACTTGTGTTTAATTTGAATTTAATTTCAATCATGCAGCTTTGAGATGTAGCGGTGCAGGAGGAGAGGAATAATGAACGTCGGCTTCATGGATCCACTAATGATAAATCAGACTTGTGTCAGAAAATGGGAGCTGGCCACATTGGACTATATATATTTGTATCTAGAAAAACACCATGAGAAGGGTATCATACTTCTGCCATACAACTTCGGGTGAGCAACGTGTATCTCATCTATTTTATCTTTTTCAAATGATATTACATATATATTTCAAGAAACTAATACTTCTACACATATGCACAGCTTCCATTGGATTCTTTTTGCATTCTGTCCGTCTCTAAGCAAGGTCTTCATCTTCTACTCTTTGAGGGCAACATCAGACAAAAGCGCATACCAACATGTCGTAGAGATGATCAAACTTGCATGGACTCGCCTCTGTGTAGAGCACCCGGGAAGATACAAAGAGAACCTTTATTTCCATTATGATTTCCCTGTATGTGTATTATGCTAGTCCGCATATCTCATGTCTTCCAATATAATTAAACATATTTCATAACCTTGTTTTTGCACATGTGTAGTGCTTGACACGACCTTCAGATACCAATCTGTGCGGATACTATGTATGCGAGTTCATACATACCTTTTCAAGCATCGCAAGAGGTACCAACCTTGAAGACAGGGTGCGTCCACTAAACTAAACGACACTTGCATGTAGTTCTTATTTGTCCATGTTCTTTTTTGTACTAGTTCTTATTCTTTGTTCATATTCTTTTGTAGATTGATGACATCAAGGAGGGGCTCCTCGAGTCGGAAAGAATCTAGTTAATTCAAGAACAACTATACAGATTTCTTCTAGATGAGGTGATTACGCCAGGTGGAGAATTCTATTCAGGCTTATCATCAGTGATTGTAACAGGGAAGTCCACGGAAGACACATCGGGGAAGTCCATGGCAAAAGCAACTGGAAAGTCGACGGAACAAGCAGAGTCGACTAAGCAGGGGAGCAAGAGAGGAAAAAACTCTGCAAAGGAGCAATCGTCAGGGAGCAAAAAAACTAATATTAAACCTTGCTAACCTTTGATGCAATGTATTATATACACTAATATATATTTTTCGTATTTTTGTATGCACAGTATTATAAATGTTCTTGCATTGGATCAACTACCGGATTTGAGATAATACATGCATACGAATATATGTACTAGTATAATATTAAATATTATACTAATACATATATACATATGAATGTATAGTATTATCTCAAATATTTTATATGGCACGAATATATATTATAGCGTATCAGACATTAGGACTAGTATACGTAAATACGATAGAATTAATAAATCAGAAAACAATAAAGAAAAAGAAAAAATAAAAAAAATTTAGTACCGGTTGGAATCAAGAACCGGTACTAATGTGGACCGTGCCACGTCGCCGGGGACGAGCACATTAGTACCGGCTCTCAATACCAGCCGGTACTAATGTCCACATTAGTATCAGTTAATGTGACTTCATATTAGTACCGATCGAACAATACCGGTTTGTAAACCGGTACTAATGAGGGTTATAAACCGGTACAGATGTACTTTTCCCTAGTAGTGTGTGACTGAAAATCGCGTGTGCCCTAGGGAAGCTTTCTCACGAAGACAAACAAGAACCAACGCGCCGGCGGGTGGCGGCGCGCTTTGCATCCATGCGGAATTGCGGTTGCGGACACGACTTTTTGTTGGGCTGGACTCTGGAGATCGACTCTCGGTCTGTCCGGTCGGTCCGCAACGTACACAATGTCACTGAGTCAGGTCGGTTTTGGCACAGCCCAACGCTGCGCTGTACCGCACTCCTGACTCCTGGACGCAGTCGCACTCGTACGAGCTATCGTATTCGTAATCCGCATCGCGTCGCTGCATGCACGGTTGTAGCCAGGCCAGCACGCGTGTGTGTGCAGTGTGCGCCTGTACGCGGCGGCGACGGCATCATCGCCTGGCTGCTAGTAGTGCCACCACGATGGTGTAGACGTCGACGAGGCCATGCATGTACGCGCGCACGTACAGTACAAATACTGCGACGCAGCGAACGTATATGCATGGCACGTCCGAAACCTTTCTTTCTCCGGGGAAAAAATATACTCCTACGTACGATCGTAGGTAGCATACGTTTTTCGACCGACTCCAACACCACGATGCAAACGCATAAATGGCTTTCCCACAACACTGTGCATCACCAAAACGAACTCCAACAGCCGGAGAGGCATTTTGCATTGTGAGGAGAGAGGAGATGTAAAAATGAATTCTCTCTCCTCGATTGCATTTGGCGAGAGTTGGGCGGCTGGCATGGAGGGCGCGCGGAGCACGAGACGGCAGCGTGGGACGAGCGGTAGGGCGAGCAAGAGGCGGCGGAACGAGACGGCGCGCGGCTGGCGACGCGAGAGGGAAGCGCGCACAGCAAGCGACCTCAAGCGGGACGGCGTCGATGGAGCTTGACATCGCCGTTGCCGTCGACGTGAGGAGGGAGGGAGAGGGAGCGCCACAGATGAGCTCGACGGGAGCTCCTCTGCCGCCGGCCGCGCGTACAAGAGCTCGCCGCGGGGGCCGCAGCCGGCGAGCTCTGTCATTGTCGGGTCCTAGATCTTTGCTCACGGAGGTGACGAGGACGGTCGAGCTCCTCTGGCGGCGCAGTGCCGGGTTGCTGCGGCAGCTCGTCGGCGTGGGTCTTGCGGTAGCTCCACGGCGCGGCGCGGGGTGCTGCGGAGGTAGACAGCAGGCGCGGCGGCGGAACAACAGTGGTGCCGTTGTGTGGGACGGGCCGGCTCTGACGGGGAAGCGAGGAGGTCAAGGAGCGGCTGGAGAGGAAATGCATAAAATGCACAGTACTGTATAGAGAAGGCACAGATGGATTTGCCTCTCGAAAATGCACCTCATTGTTTGGGTGAGTTGAAGACGATTAAGAAGCCTGAATACGTGCTACGATAATGCTATTGTGCAGACGTCCGGAGGCGCGACTTCCCTCCGGACGCTTCACGTGGCACACAGACCCACCCTTATCTGGAGGGGGAAAATCAGACGTGGACCCCACCTCAACCTTATCCCCTTCCCCGCGCGGACGGACCTCTGGCCTACTGTTCATCCATCTCGATCTCACCGACACCCGCGCAGGAAAACTCGGCGGCGAATCCCGCAGGTGCCGTTGCCGCTGCTCACCGTGGCCGGAGGGCAACAAGCCGCGTCGGTCGCTCCCCGCGACCGGAGGGCAGGCCAACTGCGCTGTGCGCTCTCCCGCGGCCGAGAGGGTGGGCGAGCGCGGGCATGACGCGGGGCGGCGGAGCTCGCCGAGCCCAGACCGCCGAGCGCGGGTGGCAGAGCTCGTCGAGTGCGGGCGGCGGAGCTCGCCGGTGGTGCGAGCACCTGCTCCTCGCGGCCAGGGGCGGGGGTGCTCGCCAAGCCCAGGCCGCCGCTCCCCACGACCGGGGCATGCGACCCCGTGGGAGGTGGCGGCGCTGCTGCCCGACCTCCCCTCCCGTCGCCACCACGCTCTCCCTCCCGTGAAGCTCGTCGTCGCCACACCCGTGAAGCCCGTCGCCACCATGCTGGACGGGGTGGAGCTCCTGCTTCAGGGTGCGTCCGGGAGTGGGACGCCGCTCCCATCCACGACCAGGGGCACGGCCGAGCGCGGTCGGGCTGTCGTCCCTCCCACAGCCAGGGGGCCAAGCACGAGTGGGCCGCCGCTCACCCTGACGAGGGTGAGCCGCGCCGGCCGCCGCCCTTCTCGCACGCCTCCGAGAGCAACGGGTTGTTCCTCTCCTCTCACGATGTTGATTTGAGATTTTTTTCGATGTTGGAATCGTTCTCTTCCTATGTTGCAATCGTTGTCTCGCGATGTTGCAATCGTTGTGGCGATGTTGCAATCGATGTTTGCCAATGTTGCATCATTGTTCTTTGCATGTTGCAACATATGTTGTCCGAATGTTGCAATCGTTGTCTTTGATTTATGAAATTTTTTTTGTATGTTGTCAACATTATGTACAGATGTTGCAATCATTGTCGATCGATGTTGCAGTCTATGATGTTCTTATGTTGCAATCGTTGTCTATGAATGTTGAATTGATTCTATATCAATGTTGCATTAGTGTTCTTAGCATGCTGCGATGATATGTCCTAATGTTGCATGCACTTTTTTTAGTGTTGCAAATAATATTTCTCAATGTTGCAAAGCAAAATTTTTAGTTTTGAACGGTCCCTATATTCCTTTGCTCCCCTCTTGTGCGGGTTGCTTGCGCAGGAAAAGCTGACGTGCGGGAGGAGGGCCTTAGCCGCGGTGGATGGGAGGAGATTCATCACGTGGGTGGGCCCCGGTCACGAGTGGGTGGGAGGGTCACGGGTGTTTGAGTGCTACATCGCTTCATCTGACGAGTATTTTTATCTGACGGCTCTGCGTGCGTCCAATTTTCTCCCCGCCTCCGGACGTCCGGGCGCTAGCAAGGCCGTACGTGCTATGGTTTGCGCCTTTGCCGTCCTCTATTACGCGCGGCCCCACGAGGCAGTGGCCTGACGAAGCCCTCCTCCCCGCGTGCGCGTAGCGTAGCGAAATGCTCGCGTCATCCCAATCTAGCCGGGCCCACGGATAGATCACCCCGCTGTATCTTTCCATTTATCCCCCGCGGCCCCGCTTCATCCGAATACTGTGTACTACTGGTATACTACTGCCCACCAAGTCACCAACTTTCTTGTTCCTTCTCCAACTCCCCCGCGCTTCTCTCCCTATCATGTGGGCCCATACAGCACGTTAATTAATGACCCAGCTGCCGTCCTCTCCTCCGGCCGCCCCCGCCACCGGCCCCCCGTCCGTTTCTCTTCGCTACCCACTCGCACGCGGCACGGCACGGCACGCCACCTTCGCCATTCGCTCGTCGTCGTCTCCACACCACGCCACCATGCGCCGCAGCGGCGGCCGTAGGAACAAGCGAAGTGAGACGACCGACTGACCCATTCGTTCCTCCACCGGAAACCTTCTCGCCAACCCTCAACCACCGCTACCGTCGTCGTCGTCGTCGTCATCGCGACCGACGCCAAGCTTCGTCTCGGATTTGCGCGCGCGCGCGAGCGCGAGCGGGGGACTGATTCTACGCGGGGTCTGCTTTGTTTTTTTGGCTGCGCTGTTAAACAAAAAGGCAGGCGGGCGGTGCCCGTCGCCAGTCGCCTCGTCCCCCGCATCCTTCCTTCCCTTCCACCTGTTGCGTGCTCCCGGCTTCAAGAAACCGCCGCTGGCCAGCACACCACAGCACAGCACAAGCAGCAACGCGCCTGCGCTCGGGGGGCGTGGCCCGCCGCTTTTCCCTTCCGCTTCTCCCCTGCCACCACTACCACCAGTTCGCCCCCTCGGTTCTCCGGCCGGATAGATTCTCGGCGGGCGCCGCTTGGATTCCGCTCCGCGAAAGCTTTCGGTTTTCCGTGCCCGGCGCCGTTACTGTACTTCTTCGGCGACAGAGACCGGAGCGCCGCTTCTTGGGGCCTGCGCTCAGGCTCAACAGCTGAGGTAAAATTCCGCCACCGACGTTTTGTGCAGATTTACTACCATCATTGTCCTCCGTTTTCTTTCTGCTTCGTGTTGATTATACTGCGATTCAGGGCTTGTGCCGTGTTTCCCTAGTGTTTGAATCGCTCTATGCTGGACAACAAAAAACTGACATTTTGACACCCAACAGTTCCGCAGATCGACTTCTTTGGTTGGTGAAGGCTGCCACAGGCCCTGATAATAACGGAGATTTCTTCTCGTTCTGGCCGTGATTTTTGTTTCCCCAATCCTGCCCCAGCAAAATTCCAGTTTCTCCGTTTCTCAGCGGTGTGCCTACGGCTCACAAAGAAATTAAGCGTTCCTGCTCTCTTCAGTCCTCGCACCTATCTCATCTCATATAGCACTTCCAGCCTGTATACACCTCTGTGCGATTCATGACCCTTCCATAGTCTCCTTCTGCACCAGAACTCGTCATGGATAGCAGGACTGTCAACCTCAAACTGGTCCTAACCTTCTCTGCAGCCATCTGGGTTTTCGGCACCTGCAACGCCGATTTCACCCCTGCAGACAACTACCTCATCAATTGTGGTTCGACGACCGATGCGACCGTCGACCGGAGGGTCTTCCAGGCAGACACGTCCGGGACGGCCATATTGACCTCCTCCCAAAGCACCGCAGCAACCATCTCGCCGAGTTTGGTCTCGGGTTTGTATCAGAGTGCCAATGCTATGCTGTATAAGAGTGCCAGAATATTCAACGAGCCATCGTCCTACGCCTTCAAGATCAAGAGCCACGGCCGGCATTTTGTCCGGCTTCATTTTTTCCCCTTCACATACCATAACTATGATCTTACTACGGCAAACTTCAAGGTGTCGACGCAAGATGTTGTGCTTCTCGACAATTTCACTGCACCGAGCAGTTCTGCGCCTCTGTTCAAGGAGTATTCTCTCAACATCAGTAGGGACATGCTCATCCTGACATTTGTGCCTCTTGGCAACAACACACAGGCCTTCATCAATGCTATTGAAGTCATCTCAGTTCCTGATGATCTAATTAAAAATTCGGCACAAACTGTGAACCCTGGTCAGTATCTCGGCCTGTCGGTGGAGCCGCTGCAAACATTCTACAGGATCAATGTGGGGGGGTCGAAGGTGACTCCTGACAATGACACGCTCTGGCGAACATGGGCTACCGATGAGAGTTCCTTCTTGAATTCCACTGCCACTAAAGTTGTTACTTACCCAGGAAAGCTGAATTACCAAAACGGATTAGCGAAACAAGAGGATGCACCTGACAGCGTATACAATACTGCAAGGCAATTGCTTGTGCAGAACAACACAAGCGCCATGTCCAATATGACATGGCAATTCGATGTCGACGGTCGGTCAAGCTATCTCATCCGGTTCCATTTCTGTGACATAGTGAGCAAGGCTGCGTATGAGCTCTATTTTTATGTATATGTGGATAGTTTGGCAGTATCAAGAGATCTTGATCTCTCCGCTCAGAGTTCCGGTACCCTGGCAGTGCCATTTTACATGGATATTGTCTTGCCATCAAGTGACGCATCTGGTAAGCTCAGCGTCAGCATTGGGCCGTCTAGGAAGTTAGCACCAGATGGCATCTTGAATGGCCTGGAGATCATGAAGATGAACATTAGTACCGGGTCTGTTGTTGTCGTGGCACCAAAGCCAGGGGCAAAGAAACATCTTGCTGTCATATTGGGCTCTGTTCTTGGAGGCCTAGCTGCTGTCATAATTGGTACTGTTCTCTGCATCTGCTGCAGAAGAAAGAAGAAGCCACGTGAACCACTGACTAGCCGGCCCTCAAGTTCTTGGACACCCCTGAATGGTCTTAGCTTCCTTACCACAGGTAGCCGAACAACCAGCCGAACCACTCTTACATCTGGAACTAGTGGTGATACCAGCTACAAGATTCCTTTTGTTGTGCTGCAAAATGCGACAAACCACTTTGATGAGCAGATGGTCATTGGAATTGGAGGCTTCGGCAAGGTCTACAAAGCAGTGATGCAGGATGGCAGCAAACTTGCAGTAAAGCGGGGCAACCAGAAGTCTCACCAAGGGTTGAGGGAGTTCCGGACAGAGATTGAACTGCTGTCAGGGCTACGCCACCGTCATCTCGTGTCACTCATTGGCTACTGCGATGAACACAATGAGATGATCTTGGTGTACGAATACATGGAGAAAGGAACTCTGAAGAGCCATCTGTATGGTGGTGATATGCCGCCTCTCAGCTGGAAGAAAAGGCTGGAAATCTGCATCGGAGCAGCAAGAGGGCTCCACTACCTGCACACTGGTTTTGCTCAATCAATCATACACCGTGATGTCAAGTCAGCAAACATCCTCCTCGATGACAATCTCCTAGCCAAGGTTTCTGACTTTGGCCTCTCAAAGGTCGGACCTGAATTCGATCAAACACATGTCAGCACGGCAGTAAAAGGGAGCTTTGGGTACCTTGACCCTGAGTACTTCCGGAGACAGAAGCTGACAGACAAATCAGATGTGTACTCATTTGGTGTGGTTCTGCTTGAAGTAATCTGTGCAAGACCGGTTATCGACCCAACTCTTCCAAGGGACATGATTAACCTTGCCGAGTGGGCTATGAAGTGGCAAAAGAGGGGAGAGCTTGATCAGATAGTTGACCAGCACATTGCCGGAACAGTCAGGCCTGAAGCACTAAGAAAATTCGGGGAGACAGTGGAGAAATGCCTTGCAGAGTATGGCGTCGAGCGTCCCACGATGGGCGATGTGCTGTGGAACCTGGAGTTTGTGCTGCAGCTGCAGGAGGCTGGCCCGGACATGTCCAACATTGACAGCATGAATCAGATCTCTGAACTCCCTTCAAACACCAAGAGAGTAGTAAGCTCCCTAGAGCTCAGCACTGCAGATGAAAGCCGCACAGGGATCGATTACTCGGACTTGTCAACAAGTAATGCCTTCTCACAGCTGATCAATGCTGAGGGAAGGTGAGCTGGACTCAATTGCCCCAGTCTCCCCGAGTCGCTGAAAAATGTTACAAGAAATAGAACCAGGTGTCTCTCATTTCTTTTCTTTTTATCAAGGGGAACAGATGCCTCTTGGTTGACTATACTGTCTATCCCTTCATCCCCTGACATACAACACCAAGTTATGAATTGCATAAAAATTTTGCTTGCCCGTGTAATTACTGGTATTCTTGGAAGTACAAGTCTGCTGGAATTACATGCTGTTCGTTAAATAATTTTACTCATGTACTACTCTGTTTGTTTGTGCTGAATATCGCGGTACCTTCTTTGCTCTGCAATGGGCCCTGGTTTTCCCGCAAGTTTTATTAGAAGATATAAAAAAAGACAGGTGGTGGCCCAGTTTTAAAAGTGGAAACAGCCAACGCGCCCTGCCTGATTTGCTGCGATAGTTTAGCAACATGCTTAACACATTCACGTGGTGGAGAATACGGTACCGTATGTATCTGAAGATAAGTTTCACTAGAACCTGAAGTTGCAATTTACATACTAAATGTATGCATAAGAATAAACGCATGTTTGCAACTTAGGCTATGCATAAGAATAAACGCATGCATTCTGCAGATGTCATCTTATAAAAACAAATTGTAAGCTACGGCAACACGATCATCAAGGTCACAGAAAACATAATTCAGCGCAGGCAATATTCGTAGCAGAGCACCATCTCCCATCGAGATCCTTCAGACATGAGGTCCCAATGCCTCGGTAACATTTTGCGGCATTGAGGTGAGCTTTTGGAGGATCCAGGACCCAGTCTTCACTAAAGCTAACATTCTTCAGGCAATGCCTGCGCATAGTCATCAAGGTTCAGAAGAGAGTTTGAGAATTCACAACCCCGGAATCTCAAGTTCATAGCCATCAAGGTTCAGGAGAGAAAGTTTGCCACAGAAGGCCAGAATCAAGTTCCGGGTCACTGGCGCTTCCCCTGAGCTTCACCTTTCCTGGGGCTCCCACCATGATATGAGCCATTGCGTTCAGCTTGTTCCCTTGGTGGGAGGTTCCTCCTGGGGTTGGGGCTGTGATGGGTGCTTCTTCTCGGCGGCAACTCTTCACCACCAGCGTTATAGTAATCCCTCCTTGGTGACCGACTGTTAGAGAGCACAGTTAATAACTTTGTTACGTAAGCAAATGTCAAGGGAAGGATTGGGAAGCACTCACTTTAACATGCTTAACATTCCATAAAATAATTTAGCAACATTTTTTTAAATGAAACTCACTTAGAGGTAATGTGGCTGTTTCTAAAAGGCTACAATTATAAAAAAAGCAATTTAGAACATTTCTTAATAGCATGGATTACCAATTAGAATACCATGAAGATTGATCAAATCGACATATTTCCTTATCACATCAACATATACAGCATTAGTGGAACACAACAATTACAACCTCTTGCATGTTACAATAACATTATATGACCACACTTCATTTTCATCCTTAAAAAGCACAATCAACTAGCATAGCAGATGGCACAACTGCAGCATATAACAAACCAAGGTTAATGCAATACCTCCAGTTTCGGCCCCTTTCATGATGAGCAGACGGAGACCTCGAGTAGCTTCTCCCTCGGCCCTTTCCATGGTGAGGAGATGGAGACCTTGATTTACTTCTTCCTCTCCTGTATTTGTGAACTTCCAAATCAAATGTATACTAAAGAATAAGGGCACATACAAGATACCTAGAGAATTCAAGGAAATACTTTAGATCCTTTGGACTGTTCTGGCAGTTTCTTTCTGCATGGCCCATTTCTCCACAGCGGTAGCATCTATCTCTCCAGTCACCAGCTTTGCAATCACGAACCCAGTGGCCATCCATCCCACAGTTATAGCAGCGGCCAGGAGGAGGTCCTTTGCCATATTGACGGACACCTCCTGGACCACGTGGCACCTAGGGAAATCAACAAACATGCCAATAGGGAAGAGATCAATAAAGGGCGCTGAAGTATAAATTAGTAGAGCAACAAACAGTTATAACCAATCAACGAGCAACCAACAAGTACAGCCAATTAACATTATCATCTGGGGAAGTAGTTCAACAAAACTCTATTGTCCACAACATACAACAATCGAAGCGTATAGAAAAGCTCGCATGAAGTAAAAACCAATGATAACAGAAAAAAGCTTACCCCTCTTGCAAACTCAACAACAATGCGACTCCCATCAAATTTTCGGCCATCAAGGTCATACCTTGCATCATCTGCATCCCGGGGATCACTAAAGTCCTGCAGTACATCCAGCAAACCAAAACACATGGCTGGCCTTAAATGTGAAGAGGATAATGAAGTACTGATTATCAACTATAAAGATTACAGGAGCACATCTTGCACATCAAATGAGTGACGAGATCTACTTACAACAAAACCGAAGTCCGTCTTCAGATCCACTTTCCTCAGTCTGCGAGAATGGTTGACAGTAACAGAAACTCCGTCAAGACTCAAGTAATGAAAATGTATCCCCAGCCAGTAGTCAAACTGAACACTACTTTTGCCATAAGTATAATTTTTTGACAAGAAGATGGCAGAACATTTTCAAAAGGGTTTCTAAAATCTGCTCAAAACTTTGGTGCAACAGACACCAATTCCACCAATGGGCAATTGCACACTCCCACCATGGACACCGAGTTAGGGTGACAATCCATAAAACCTTCAACAAAATTATTAGTTGATAAAACCCATAAGGGACTGTGGCATGTGACGGGAGTTTGGTATTAGAGAAAGGGAAACGAAAGGCCAAGCAGGAACGCAACACACTCAATCAGACAGCACAACTTAAAATGTTTTAAAGCCAGAATCCTCTGGAAAAAAGGAAAACAAAACCTGAATTTTTTTTGTCTCCACTTGTGTTAGCAAAAAGAGACAAACCAGAATCAACTCCCATCATACACTTTACACAATGATTTGCATTATGTCAAAATGCAGAGAACGCAAGGGGCATCAGGTCTACAAAAAAATGACTTCTATTAAGAAGAACATATCCAGAAGACCGGATGGAATCCAAACTGTGAAGCACCGATGTAGCTACAGAAAACATCATTTATCTATTAATGAGCCAAATAAAGATCATCGATAGAACTAAGGTGAAATATTACACGATTAGTTACTAACACGCTAGCAGCTTACAATTTCACCAATGACGAGGAATCCAAATATTTTGATAATCAAGACAAATTTGGTGTGCTTTAACTAATCTGCAGATTATGATCACTGAATGAACAGCTTAAGAAAATTACTTTGTAGCTTGCAGTATATTTATATTTATAATGGCATGCTCACTTTTAGCTAACATTTAGAGAACCAATTGCAGTTCGTGGAGAATCGAGATCACTTGCATATAACAGATTTCCAGAAAGCAAGTTAAACCAAGCAGCACAATTTCATTTCAGGAGTAACTGTAAACACAAATATAGAGAGTCAAAGTTCAGAACTGATTTGCTCACCTCCCATATTTGCTGAAAAGGTCTACAAGATCATGTATCCGAGTATGTGGAGAAATCTGACCCACGTACAACTTGGTGTTACCACCATGTCGACCATGATCGTATCGATCATCATAATCATAGTGGTCATCGTATCGAGGCATTTTGCACTGAAGGGCAAGAAAATGTCAGGATACGATTACCTGCAAAAAAAAAAATGTCAGGATACGATAACTATACAGAGAACATTTGTGCGACAGAGATGCAAATAAACTTGCATGAACCTGGTGCAGCAGAACTCAATTAATTAGCCTACCTTCCCCTAATCAGCCCACTCCTATGGAAGATCTATACATAATGCAGTAGAGTAATTACTTCTGTAAATATTATTTTTCTATTTACTGCACACCATTTTAGCAGTACGATTAGTGAAAGTGGTCAGATACATTGCTATGGATGGCACAAGACAAGTTACAAAGATTGTACCAAGCTTCGCAGGAACAGATAATTCAAAGATCAAGATTTTCCCACACAGCACCAGTAAAACTCTTGAACTCTTGTCATTTCAGATGATCCCCGTAAGAACAAGGGCACACAAATGTCGTGATATAAGGATATGCAGCTCTCTTCCATCAATCAAACATCCCAAAAACCCTAAGATCAAACCTACCGGATGATGCATTTGAAACTCTAGTTAGAAAGGCCCCTTTCACAACGAGGCTCCTTGGCGTTGGCAAAGAAAAAGGAAAAGAAAATGCAGCATAACCCCCAACAAATCATGCCAAAATCTGTCAACTTTAGATGATCGCGCACACAAAAATTCTCAGACACCACAGGAACTAATCAACTATCGCATTTCAAATGGTTCTGGAAACAACAGAGACTAACGTGCCGTGAACTAGAATTACTGAAACAATAATCAGGCCTCCACAAATTTCACAGAACGCTAAGACAACCAATTAAAATGCAAATCGAAACCCTAATTTGCATAACCTCTCTCACACCTAGACCTCCTACCAGCGGCAAATTTCCGTCCATCCCAGTACGGTCTTGGCAGACAACGAAACGAAGAAAAGAAAAAAAATGCAGCATTTTGCAAACAAAACACGCCAAAAAATAATCGCGGATTCCAACGCGAGCCCCTGCTACGACGGTACGACCGTTAGGGTCGCACGAACGAACAGGAAAACGATGATCACGAGGCAAATCAAGCCACGAACAACACGCGACAGCTAAAAAAATTAGCGAGAAGAACCCACGCACCAACCCGCTGGCTCCCCGTGAATGCTACGCGGGCGGTGTAAACAAACGGGAGTAATCAGCGAAGGCGGAATGTTCGGGTCGGCGTTGAGCACCCACCTCCCGAGGATGCGAGCGGAGCGGTGCCGCGGGAACCCTAGCCGGCGAGGAGGCGGCGGCCGCGGCGACGGCGAGGCAAAAGATGAAAAGAGGGAGTGATACACTGGCGAGTGGCGATGCGCCCGCGTCCGGGTTTGAGGCGACGGCAGCTGTGGCACTGGCACGCACGGCCGCCTTGTGGGGGACTGGGGTCGGTCACTGGGCTACTTTCTTGATGGGCCCGCAACTGACATGGGCCATTGATTGGCGCGCCTGCCCTTGGTTGGTGCCTTCGGTGAAATCCTATATGCTTCTGGAAGATTTTTCGCAAGGAAATTATAACCCACTAGTAGCCCAACTAACAGCCCACTCAGCTTACGAAAGCTAATCCTAGTCTCCTTTACCTCCGCTCCACACCTGCGCGCCGCCACCATCTGCGCGCCGCCGCCATGGCCGGAGGCTCCGGCGCGCGCCCCGCGCCCGCCGGCCTACCGCGGCCTCCCTCCACCGCGGCCCCTCTAGCTGTCGCGCGTCGCCGCTGGCCGGAGCCGAAGAAGGAGGCTTTTTGAATTTTTTTCAACATTTCTAAAAAATGTTGCAACATTTTGAAAAATGTTGAAGAAACCAACATTTTTTAAAAACGTTGTAACATTTCTGAAAAATGTTGAAACTCAAGAAAAGATTGTCCAACATTTTCAACAAATGTTGCAACATTTTGTAAAAATGTTGACGAAAAATAGTTGACGAACCAACATTTCTGAAAAATGTTGTAACATTTCTGAAAAATGTTGAAATATTTTTTAATTAATAACCTTGAGGTTGGCTGGTGAGAAAATAATAGTTAGCAAGTTAGATGGGCTTTAGTGGACTGGAAGTTATAATGCTTATCCACCTTCTGGTAGCTATATAGGAGCCTCCTGGTGCCTTTGGCTTGGAATTTTCATCATTTGGGATTTTTTCCAGTAACTATTAATACAAGGTAAGGTAAACTTTGTGCGAACTGAGCGTGCTCAACTGGTAAGGTTTTTTGGTGTGGAGCTTGTCCGTTAGGATTCAAGTCCTTGGTGTTCATATTTTTCTAAATTTATTTTGAGATTTAAGTGGTAGTAAAGTTCTTTGTGATGGACCCGGCCCACTAGGGTTCAAGTTCTCGACTCGGCACTGGTTCTCACATTTTTTGATTTATTTCAGAATTTAACCGGTGCTATTCTTTCAGTGGTATATGTGACGTGCCTGTGTCGATAGCGAGGTGTCAATCTCGAGGATTTGCCGGCTCGATCTTTCGGAGGTGCTCATATGGGTAGGGTTGCGTGCGTGCGTTCGTATGGGCGAGTGTGCGTATGTGTATGTGTATGTGAGCGTCTGCGTCTGTACTGTGTGATTCGAAAAATAGTCTTTCGAAAGTGCTCATAGGGGTAGGGTTGCGTGCATGTGTTCGTATGGATGAGTATGCTTACGTATATGTGAACGTCTGAATTGTTTGATTCGAAAAAATTTAAACATTTTGTGGACACGACAGTTTGTGCCTGCTGCATTTAGCCTGCAAAGTTTACTTCTTATCTTTTTGAAGGGTTTGTCGATAATATCATGTGCATATTATTTCAGAAAACATAAATGATGCTTGGTCTTTGTATTTGGATTGTATACACTTCGAAGTAACAATGTGGCAGAGTTAAGAAAATTAATGGTGGATGAGTATCAATGGGTTCTAATTTTCATTTTTTTCAATAGTCCTTGCAAAAAAATATCTAACATAAGTCTATTGTTTTCATGGAGAATATAAGGTTACCAATCGCATTCGATTTTAATATACCTCATCAATGAATTGCAAGACTCATATATATGCCCTGATCTCAAAGTGATGCGATGCCATTATCTCAAATTGAACTTCAATTTGAGATCACCAACAGATTGTGCAGGGTGAATTGAATTGTTTTTAAGCTTTTGCTGAGTCTACAAAATCATTGTCCTTTATTTGGTTTGCTCTAAAACTTTCCTGATGTGTGACCATTTAGAAGTGTGATCAGGTTCTTCAAAAGTTAAATTCTTGTAACCTTATAAGGTCAGCAGCCTGAATGTCTTTACTTCTTTATATTGTCTTCTTTCGTCATGTAGATCTCCTTGTCAGTATTACTTGGCCATCTTCATTCTTGTTTAGTCAGTAACTGAAACAGCTGCGGAGGCATTAAATCATCGAGCACGTGCGTGTATCATCCATTCATCCGTGAATGAAGCAGAACTAGGCCCTGTTTGGCAGGGCTCTAGCTCCGGCTCCAGCTGGAGCCCTGCCAAACGGTGGTTTTTGCACTGGCTCCAGGTGTGGAGCCGGTGCTGGAGCCCCTCACGGCTTCCGAAGGGGAGGCAGAGCCACGAAATCGTGGCTCCATCCGGCTCCACGCCACTTTTGCCTGCCCTGCCCTCAGGCGGGCACGGGCGGGAGGCCGAGCGGCGGCCGGGCGGAGGCGCCGGCGTGGAGGAGCCAGCGCGGCAGCGCCTCCTTCTCCAACCGCGGAGGCCTCCATGGCGACGAATCCGGAGCAGAGCAGGCCGGCGCGGTTCCATGGCGACGGAGGAGGCTGGGGTGCGGCGGGGACGGAGGAGGCTGGGCCGGCGGCGCGGTTCGGTGGAGGCTGGGACGCGGTGCGGACGGAAGAGGTTGGGGCGCGGTGCTGGTGGTGGTGGAAGGAGGAGGTCGGCGAGCGGTTCCTGTGGCCGGGACGCTGCCATCCGCGCCGGCCCGAAAGAAATCCTTCATGGTTTGCGGCCTCGGCGGCGGTGGCAGGTGGCGTGGTCGAGAAGGCGCATGGGCGTGGCGAAGGTGGCGAGGCGGACCTCTGCGTGGGAGCCGTCATGCCCGCCGGTGAGCGACGCGGTCGCGGTCAATGAGCCGGAGCTGGGTGCAAGATGTGGATGGATAAGGACTGCGCGAGTCGATAAGGAAGGAGGAAAAAGAAATATAAAAATAAAAGAAATAATAGGTAGGAAAAGAAAACAGAAAAGGAAGAAGGAAAAATAGAAAAATAAAAGAAGGAAATTGAAAAAAAAGGGAAGGGTATTATGGACATTTCATCTTTTCATCCACTTCACACAGTTAGAAGAAGCCGTTTTGTGAAACGTTTTCTAAAAACGGCTTTAGCTCCACCAGAGGAGCCGCTCCACCACTGGAGCCGGAGCCAGAGCCGTTTTGAGTGGAGCCGAAGCCCTGCCAAACAGGCCCCTAATATTGGTAAGCAGTAGAGATGAGGGCTTTTTTTATCCGGCCGGTCGGACCAAACCGCCGGCCATCGGTTCCGGCTTACCGGTTCCTGTTTGACCGGTAACCGTAAAAACCGGACAAGTTCGAATTCCAAACCGAAAACGACAATACAACTGGTTTCTGGCGGCTAACCGGTCGGCTAACCGACCGGTTTGACCGGTAAGCCAGACCGGTTTGACCAGTTATCGGTAGTTGAACAAAAAAACCGAATTAGTGAAGAATTTAGTGTGTTTTCAAATTTGAATTAAATAATTGAAAAATAAAAGAAAAAATTCTAAAAATACTTCAAGGTGTGTAGAATCTTATGGTGTCGAAAATTTTCAAATATTAGTGCATAGTATTTTTTGCGGGCATTAGAAGTTGAACGGCGGGCATTAGAAGTTGAACAGCCAATTTTTTCCTTTTTCATTTTTTGGTTCAACTTCTAATGCCCGCAAAGTATACTGAATGAACGAATATTTGAACAATTTTGACACCATTATATTCATCGCAACTTGAAGTATTTTTAGATTTTTTTATTTTTTGAATTCAAATTCAAAAATTTGAATTTGGCTGGTTTGATACCAACCGGATCGGTTGGACCGGTTACCACAGGTGTGAATGGCTGGTGACATGGCACAACGAGCTGAGCGTGTGCTGGAGGAAAGTACGATTCCCAAACGGGCCGCCCGGCCCAAGCCTGATTTGGCTCGGCACGATGCGGCCCGATAGATTCTTCGTGCCGGGTCGTGTTGGACTGACGGCTCAGACTCGGCCCTATGATCTGTTTTTCGAGCCGGGTCGGCACGATGCTGAGGACAGATCGATGGGTCGCGGCCCGGCCCGGCACTATACCAGCGGCGCAAGCCAATGCGGAAGAGCAGAGCAGAGGCCAAGGCTCGCGGTGCAGGCCGCCGGCACCGCCACCGTGGGAGGGGAGGGGCGGCGACACAGGAGGAAGGGACTGGGAAAGGATTAGGGTTTTGTAGTATTTATATGAGATGAGAAGTTTGTTATCGTGCCGCTCAAAATTGAATTGTGCCTCAAGTCGGTAATATGGGCTGAAGTGGCGGCTCAGGCACTATCGACCCATTATGGCGGGCCGACACTAAGCATGCCTAGGACCGCCGGACTAGGGCCGTACCTCGTGCCCGGTCCATTTGGAATTCTATAGATCCCCCTGACCAGGATTCTCGTACATGAGAACTGAGCCGTAGCTCAGTTGGCTAGGATCGCTGGTGTGCGTCCTGCCCGCTTGCGTTCAAAGCCTGGCTTCGACGTCAGTGTCTCACCCAGGAACAGTAGGTTCCTTAATAATTTCAAATGAACCTCTCAACGCGTGGTGCCACAAAGGGTCTGCAACGCACCCGTTGCCGGAGCCTTGAAGACTCTAGTGATCTCTCCAAGGACGTGTCTAGCTATCTGTGTATAGTTGTAGGTCTGGTTGTATACAGGTGGTGTGTGTGTGAGGTGTGCGTGCAGGGACGGATCCAGCGGTGGGGCGGGCGGGGCTCGAGCCCCTCCTACCGCTGGAAATCTAATGGAGCCTCCCTTAAGCCTCCATACAAATTTGAGGAAGAACAATGAGGGAAGGAGGGGCCAGAGGAAGAAGAAGGAGAAGAAAGTCCTCCCTAAATTTATTCCTAGATCCGTCACTGTGTGCGTGTGAGTGGTGTAGGTGTGTGTCTGTGTACGAACAGATACTACAGCGGTATCCAGATGAGAGGTGTCAAAAAAAATAAAAAGGATTCTCGTACATTAGAGATTGGTTGCTAGTCTGATTGGCTGTCTTCCTCAAATCTTGCTAGGGTTTACACTTTGCGCTGCGACGACGATGCCGAACGACAACCTCAGCGCCGGCGACCGCTGGGCCCGCACCGTTGCCGGGGAGATCCGTCGACACGTATCTCTCAGGCCTCGCCGAGGGAGGAAGAAGGTTCTCCGCTACACCCCGATGCCGCCGGAGGTCAGGGCGGGTGTGACCAAAGCGCTGGGGGTCTGGCCACTGCCGCAGAGCAAGCGCGACGAGACGGTGGACCTGGTCGCGAAGAAGATGAGTGGGAACTTAGTAGGCTCCTTCACGATGATCTACGGCACCATCCCGGAGCCCGAGGCCAGCCGCGCCGCCGCCGCCCTGGAGGCCGAGGCCTTCGCCGCCGCCTCTGCGTTCGGCGCGGACAAGGACCTGTCTACCGACGAGGCGCGGTTCGAGGTCTTCCAGATGTACGGCAGGGATTTGTGGGCTCGCGCCTACCGCTACGCCAAGTCCCGACCCCAAGCCGCCGCCGCCGGCACCTCAAGGGCCGCAGGGCCCGCTGCTCTTCTGCCGCCTCCTGCCGCTTCCGTCGCTGTCGTCTCAGGGCCCGTGCAGCAACTGCGTCCGCCGTCGGCGCCGTCTGCTCCGCGGTCTCCACCCGCTCCCGAGGAGTAGGCCAATAATAGGGCGTCGCCCACGCTATCATCCAACGAGAATTGCTCTCCTTTGGGTTCGTTGGCGTCTATGGTTAGTACTATATCTGATGTCTATTTGAGAGATCTCATCAGTGAGAAGATGAACTTATGTTTGTTTCTGAATAATCTGGTACTCTGTTATATGCAAATAATGTCAAGCAAGTTAGTCACTTCACATCAGGTTTATATAAGTTGAGCATCATGTGTGTTCTTATATACTCCCTCTGGTCGAGAATAGATGATGTTCCAGACCAAGGAAATGAACTAGTAGCAAGCAAAACGGTGATGTCCGAACATCATATATTCACGGCCGGAGGTAGTATATATGTTATCGCTAGTTGTCGATCAAGGCAGTATGCTACTGTAGTGTTCGCTTGCGGGGTAGTCTATTTCGTTGAAGATGGAAAATGCTTCTTAATTTGCAACATATATATGGGTGTTGGGCTGTAAAATTCAACTCATCATGGCCGATTTTGCATTGGCACAAATACTAGTGCACTGGACAATTGATACATAGATCCGATCCTCTGATAATTGACTACCTACTACCGTTGAACACATTGTCTTTATACTTGTTTTTGGATGTGGGCGTTTAAGTTCTGACAAGAGGGGCCGCTCGATTTGATCCATACAGAGTAATTCGAGTGTTGTTTCCTGGAATTCGATAGCTTCATGCTTTCATGTGTGTGTGGGGCTGTGGGCGCGCGCTTATGAAAAAAGAAAAGACCGAATGGAAATGCAGGCTCGCTAGCTATATCTGGACGAGATTACCACATGCAGGTCTTTAAACTGTATAGTTCATCCATTCCTTTATTTCTTAGGGCCTGTTTAGTTGGCCAAAAATTTTGGCAAAAATTTTTGAGCCTTCTTATCAAGTACGATTAGGAGGACTAAACATAGACTAATTACAAAACTAATTACACGAATGAAAGTGAAATCGCGAGATGAATCCATTAAGCCTAATTAATCTATCATTAGAGATTGTTTACTGTAGCATGACGTTGTCTAATCATGACATAATTAGGTTTGTTAGATTCGTCTCGAAAAATTAGGTAGGGGTTATGGAATGTGTTTTGTTATTAATCCACATTTAATACTCCTAATCAGTGTCCGAAGATTAATGTGACGGGTAGTTGGGAAAATTTTTAGAACTAAACAGGCTCTTAATATTATCTATTCTCACTTCTCAGGCTAATTCTTAGCAGCCAGTTAATGATATTATGCCTTTCTGCTGGCTGGCTTGTTTTAGCCTCAAAAAGAAGAGTAACAATATTTTGTTCTGATGGATACAAGTTACCAGGTTTTTTGTTATTTTGTTATCTGATTGACAGATTTGAATTTATTATGTTGTTGGCAGTTTAAGATCCATATGCTAATTTGTGAACTAAATCTGGCTTAAAAGCGAGGAAGGCAGATCTGGTATATTTAATTTCCACCCCTGTGCTATATTTGCATCAGCATATATTTGTTCTGGAATTATTTTTTTTGCTGTGCAGCATTTAATATCCTGGAGTGTTTGTATATGTTAGCTACTTAGTGTATGATGTTTCTTTTTTTTTAGAATTACACAATACAACGCAAACACTCACAACACGCACGCACACGCACCTCTATGAACACACGTACGCAAACCCTACCCTGAAGACGCCATATCGTTGTCGAGTTGATCAAGGCTGTGTTAGTTTGGGATCGAGTTGGTGTATTTTCTTTGGTGATAAAAGATGCTGGGCTTTTTGCAACTAACTATATGAGTTGTGGTCCTGTTGTGGGGCGGTTTAGGGCACTCCCAACCCAGACTCTATGGTAGAGTCCATAGTCATTAATTACATTGCCACATAGGCAATTTGCTGATGTGGCAAGCAATTTAATGATGAGAGAGAGGTGGAAACATAGAAACCAAGTCTAAGTTAGACACCAAGTCTACGCGCAAAACGAGGCTCGTGCGGATCCTGTGTGGCTGTCCGCATGCTGGATGTGTCCACTTATTTAATAAAACAGGAGCAGAAGATCCAAGAGGAATATTAGATAGACTCCATAATACAAAATTTGCATTGGAGACTGTAGTTTCTTGTGGTAGAGTCTTCGACATATGGACTCTATGGGTAGAGTCTGGGTTGGGAGTGCCCTACAAGGCTGCGATGTGATTAAGATGTATATGACATCATACTTTTCAGTTGAAAGTACCAAAGAGACATGTTTTAACCATGCATCTGTTTTCAAAAGATTTTATGATATCATAAAATTGTGGATTGCTCTGTGGAACATGAACGGTCTAAGTGGCGTCACGGCATCACCTCTTCTATCTTGTGGTGAGCATCACCTCTCCATCTAGCTTGCTACTCAGAAAAAAATTAGTAACTTTTGATTTGACTGGTTGTTCAAAATGTGGTTTTGGACTTTGACAGTGTGGTTAGGGTCAATTGATTAGGGTCGAAAGTGTGGTTTTGAACTTTGACCACCCATTTGGGTGCCTATTTGTTTTTTAATAAAAAAACTATCTAGTTCCTCCTGGGTTGGTTCTAAATTCTAATTTAAACAACCGACGAACACCGCACAAACATCGATCCATTAAAAAAAGGGAAAAGTCCGATTTACAACCTTGAACTAGCACACGAGTCTGGTTTTCAACCTTAAACTACAAAACCAGACATAAAAGGCCATCCAACTATCAAAACCGTGCAAGTTTCAACCTTTGAGCGGTTTTGGAGGTGGTTTTCCATTTTGTGAAAATGTTAAAAAAAATGGTTTCATCTAAAAAATCATAACTAATTCATTTTAAATCAGAAAAATATGGAACTTATACCCAAAGTTTTATAAAAATGTCACCTATCTATTGGTGAACTATTTGGAGTCATCTGCATCTTATTATTCATATTCCTAGTATTTTTAGAAAAAGCAATAAAAACTAGAAACTTGAACATATAATATTTAAAAAAACTCCAAATAGTGCACCAATAGATAGGTGACATTTTTATAAAACTTTGGGTATTAGTTCCATATTTTTCTGATTTAAAATGAATTAGTTATGATTTTTTAGATGAAACCATTTTTTTAACATTTTCACAAAATGGAAAACCACCTCGAAAACCGCTCAAAGGTTGAAACTTGCACGGTTTTGATAGTTGGATGGCCTTTTATGTCTGGTTTTGTAGTTTAAGGTTGAAAACCAGACTTGTGTGCTAGTTCAAGGTTGTAAATCAGACTTTTCCCTTAAAAAAATTATGTACATTAGCTAGTTTAAATTGGTGTAAACTCAAACAAACAATCAAGTGGAGAGAAAAAACACAGATCTGGCAATTCTCAAGGTCCACGTCCCGCACGGGAAGGATGGCGAGCGTGAGATCTTGATCTCTCCGGTAAGAGTTCGGTACGCAGTGCTGTCATCTCGTGCCACTCATTGGTTAGTGGTTACTACGATGAACACAGTGAGATCGATGATCCCAGTGCACGGAGAAAGCCACTCTGAAGTCTGAAGTGCCATCTGAAATAAATGGCAGCGATATGCCGCCTCTCAGCTAGAAGAAAAGGCTGGAAATCTGCATAGGAGCAGCAAGAGGTTTTGCCAAATCAATATCCAACGTGACGTCAAGTCAGCAAACATCAAACATCCTTCTCGATGAAATCTCTTGGCCAAGGTTTCTGATTTTGGTCTCTCAAAGACGGGCCTGAATTCCATCAAACGCATATCAGCATGGCAGTTGAAAGGGAGTTCTTTTTTTCTTGCCAAAGTGAAAGGGGCTTTGGCTGCCTTGATCCTAAGTACTTCCGGAGACAGAAGCTGACTTGTGTACTTATTTGATGCAATTCTGCTTGAGGTGATGTGTGCGACCCCCACTCTTCCAAGGACTCGATTGTTGCAGAGTCAATGGAAAACGTTACAAGAACTAGAAGCAGATGCCTCTCTTTTCTTTTCTTTGTTTAAACAGATGCCTCTTGGTTGGTGTCTATCATCCCTTCATCCCCTGACATGCATGCAACACTAAGTTCTGAATTGCGTTGAAATTTTGCTTGTTGTCTTGTAATTACTGGTATTTTTGGAAGTAGAAGTCTGCTGGGATTTCAGGATGCTCGTCAAATAATTTTTTTCATGCCCTGTTTGTTTTGCTAAGTGTTTTATACCAGTTTGCTCACCAACAGAACCTGATTTGCTTTGATCGATAGTTAAACAACATGCTTAATATGTTCACGTGATGGATTAAATATGCTAAATTGCCATGCATATATATATCAGGCTATGCACCCTGCTTCACCATAACCTGAAAGTTGCAATTTACATGCCAAAACCTCAGATCTGGACGTGGGCTGGCCGCCCATGCCCTCTGCTTGATGTGCGACCAAGATCCGGAGACCGCAGATCACTTGTTGGTCAGCTGCCCGGTTGCTAAGGAAGTTTGGTGGCTCACTTTCAATTGGGCAAAATGCAACTGCAGCTTCAACGGGACGACGACGACGACGACCACAGCTTGGTGGGAACAGCTTGTGGCGTCGCAGCGACCTAGAAGAAGGAAAGGTGCGGCTTCACTCTTCTTGGTGGTGGCTTGGAGTCTCTGGAAGGAGCACAATGCCCGAGTTTTCGCCCAACGTTCGGCTACCACTGCAATTGGGTTAGATAGGATCAAAATGGAGGTTGAGTTGTGGATAGCCGCGGGAGCGCGCAGGCTAGGGAGGTTATTTTGTGAGTAGTCAGCATGAGGAGAGAGCACACTTCGGTGTGTTGTGTAAACTTTTATTTAACCCCTGCTTAATACAATGATGTGCAGCTCTCCTACGTATTCGAGAAAAAAAACATGCCAAAACCTCGCACATCTGATGTGTCATGTTTGCTAAGTACTAATGCTATGCATGAGACTACACCCATGCATTCTGCAGATGGCATCTCCTTATAAAAAAACAAATTATAAGCTAAGGAAAATCAAGGTCACAGAAACATAATTCAGTGCAGGCAATATCCTTAACAGAGCACCATACCCCATCAATATCCTTCAGATATGAAGTCCCAATGCCCCGGGAAAATTTGCAGCATTAAGGAGAGCTTCTTGAGGATCCAGGACCTTATCATCAGACAATGCCTAAGCATAGTCATCAATATTCAGAAGAGAGTTTGAGAATTCACAACTTCAGTCTTCAAGATTCAGGAGAGAAAGATTGAGAATACCCTTGAATCTCAAGTTCCGGCCCAATGGCGCTTCCTCCTTCTTTGAGAAATCTGTTGATCTTGAACGCATTAACTATTCCTTCATCACCTTAATCCCAAAGGTCAACGAAGTGATATTTGCACATGATAGAAATGCAAACAACCATTTTAGACCAATATAATTTCCGTGTGCTTCTTTACACATTACAAAATAGTATTTACAAAGTAAGATAAAGAATAAAAAATTATAAGATAAAACAATTGTAGTTTCTTTTTTCTAGAATGTGTTTTTTTTTGGGAATACGCAGGAGAGCTGCGTATCTTTGTATTAAGAAGAAAAATATTTTATTACAACGCGGGCCAACCGGGCGCACGAACACAGGGGTTACATCTCCGGGGGACTATACGGCTACTGATACAACTAGGGAAGCAGACAGAGGCGTTCTACAATTAATGCTCTGCACTCCTTCTACCTGAAGATGGCCAGCCGAGGGCGGCCATCCACTGTGCTCCTGCTGCTAAAACCCACAACTCGCCTTCTCTCCACATGGATTGTAACAAGTCACAGACCCTTGCAATCGCGCGGAGATTGTCACGGCGACAGCACGCAGTCAATCTGCAGACGTTCCAGACCGGTACATGCTGATTGTACCTATCCATGGACATGAACAACCTTGATCAGGCGCATGGCGCAAGAATCAACAGGCGCCGGTAGCGCCGTTGGCCTGCCGTGCCACCTCCATGAGGTGTGCGTCGGATAGCGCCTGCGCCGCCGGGAACATGTCCCGCATCGCCGAGAAGAAGTCGGCGTCGAGGGGTCCAGAAAAGACATCAGCTAACTCCTGATCGTTGGCTACAGGCGACTCCGGCGCGACAAGGGCGCTGAGCTTGCGCATGATGAGCATCCCCCCTTCTTCGAAGCACGAACTGTAGAGGTGGGCTGCTTGGCGATCCGTGCGCTACGACGCAAAGGTGAAGCTGCAGGCGTGGGATCGCAAGGTGGCAGGTTTACGAGTGGGACCTGCAAAGCTTGGCGCACCGAAGCCAGGAAGGCGGCGGAGGCGGCCGTGGCGGCTACGAGTTCGTCTTCAATTGGTTGGCTTGGTCGATCAGGCGCGGGGGAGTGGGCCGATCGGGAGGTCTTCCTGGCCTGCCTGCGTGAACCAGTGGCTTGGCGGTCGCAGTTAGACGGCCGTACAGATCCATCCGGCCTAGGCTCGACTGCAAGAGGCTCCTCAGCCCGAGCCGTCGAGGCCGCCGGGGCAAGCTCCTGGCTCGAGAGCTGCACGGAGGATGGAGCTGTGCAGGGGAGCAGGGCGGCATCGGCTACTTGCCGTGTCGCGTCGCTGCGATGTCGTCGTTGGTAGGTCCGGTAAGGTGTCGCCACTGCTGACGAGAGCGGGGGGCCGCTCGCCGGCCGCATCATCATCGGGGTTGGCACTTGAGATTCAAATCTCATCGGGTCCGCCATGGAGACCTCCATGTGGGGGCGAGCTAGTAGCTGGCTCTCAAAAGCCACCAGTTCGAACCCAGCAGTTCCCGGCACTGTCTTGTCTTCTTCTACCTCCTTTTGGGAAAAGTTGCTTTCGGCAAAAGCTTCCATGTCGGGGATGCGGTCGCCGTGCGTCCCCAACGGCTCGCTGGCCGTCACGCGGCGGTCGAGAGGCAGCCGCTGGCCAGCAACAGCCCCTGGCATCAGCGTGGGCCCGTCAGCGATGGGACCCACGGTGGTTTCGCCAGCGGTGGCAGAAACCGCCGCCGTCGCTGGCACCGTCACCGCCGCCGTCGAATCCTCATGTCCGGGGGTGGTGGCGCGCGCGTGCAGAACCACGTCGGACCACGCCAGGTCGCCCGCCGTGTCGCCGGGCGCGCCGCCGGCAGCCAAACGGATGATGGTGGAGGCGCGCGAAGCCATCCTGCCATGGCCAGCACCGCGGGGACCGGGGGAACGACCGCAGCCGCCGCGGCGGCGCCTACCGCACCCGGTGGAGAGGGGGTGGGTCCGCGGGCTCTGCTGCCGGTGGGTGTCGGAGAAGCCTGACGACGGTCCCTGCGTTCCGACCGAGGGGAGAGGGTGCGGCCCAAGGTGCTCCGACTAGTGGGTCTCAGCGGTGAGTGCTCACGGCGGCGAACCCAGTGGCGGCACTCCCCGGCGGAAGGAGAGTCGGAGCTGGCCGAGTTCTGCGGCCTCTTGCAGTCCCGAGCCAGGTGCCAGAATCCATGGCAGCGGAGGCACCGAGTCGGTCTCGTGCACGTCGCCACCAGGTGCTTGGTGGAGAGGCAGTTGAAGCACTTGCCGGAGAACACCGCTGAGATGCGCGGGGCGGCGGCCGGGGTTTGCTGCTCTCGCTGTGCCCGGCGCTGGCGGTGCCTGCGGCTTGAGCGCCTGTTCCGCACCTCAATGAACCCGTCGGCGTCGACCCGAGTTGGGCTGGCCTCTCGCCTGGGGTGGACGACGATGGAGCGGATGTGACGAGTTGGGCGAGGGGCGGCGTGGGGCACGGTGCGAGGAGGGAGGCCGTGAATCAGCCACGTCTGGCCGCGGCGCCGTTGCCGGTGGCGGCCGACGCGAGCTTCAGGACGAGGGCCCAGCTGGTCGTGGACAGGCCGGCGACGGCCGGGGGGATCCTGGCGTGCGGCCCGAGCCGGTCGCGGACCGACTGTGGAGCCTGGGTAGCTCCGAAGGTGTGCGCCGCCGTCGAGGAAGGAGGATGCTCCGCTGGTCGCATCAGCGCATCACGGTAGGAGATGCTGGGGGAGGAGCGGCGCAGCGGCGGAAACTCATCCTCGAAGTCGTCGCAAGGAGGGGATTCATCTCGCCATTGCAACCTCTTCCCCCTCCCGCCGCTCGGGGAGGGCACCGCGGCAGGGGAGAGGGTGGAGGGGGCGCGCGATGGGGAGGCGCCGCGGCGCTGAGTGGTCGCCGGCGCCGGAGTGACGCGGGGCGAGGGGCGGTTGTGGGGACCTGGGGAGGAGCGCCGTGGGGGAGAGGGGAGGGGAGGGGAGGGGAGGGAGCCATCCGGGGAGTCAAAATAGCAAGTCTTTCTAGAATGTGTATTTCATCAAATAGAGAAAGAGAAATTATACCAAGCATCTCCTTACACAGTAAAAAGAAATCGCAACATCCTATGTACTTATTCCTGACTCTAAAGAACATCAATTGTAGTTTCGCATCTCATTTCGAATGAAGAGTTACTTCTCATTGTATTTATCCGACATTTTTTCATCACTTGGAGACAATCTGCCACATCCGTCATCTCTGGTCTTCGATCCACATCAAGGTTTAGACATTCAACAGCAAGCCGTGCAAGACTGTCAAGAATCTCGAGGTTTCCTGCTTCTGCAATGTCTACGTCAAAAAGCTCAGTTGCTCCCTTCTGCTTTTTAGCATCATCAAGAAAGTACATAACCAAGCTACTGTTTTCAGCATATGTAGCTTTCTTCCTGGTAATGAGTTCCAGGACCACAACTCCAAAACTATAGACATCACTCTTTTTAGTCAACAGTCCTGTCTGTAGATATACTGGGTCCATGTAACTCATGTCACCGATGACATAATTTGTATGCAGTGCTGTACCTACGGTCATCAGCCTTGATATACCAAAGTCAGAGATCTTTGGTGCATAGTTATCATCCAGGAGTATATTTGCGGGTTTAACATCACCGTGAAGGATTGTAACGGTGGTTTTTGAGTGCATATAGGCTAAAGCTTCCGCTGATTCTGCAGCAATGTTTAAACGGACATCCAAATTGAGTGGCTCTCTGCTACTTCCATGTAGAATATCATGGAGGCTACCTTTAGAAACAAACTCATATACCAGCAATGGTGTATCAACTTCCAGACAACATCCTATGAGCCTGACAATGTTCTTGTGGATGACTCGAGACTGGATAATGATCTCATTTGCAAATTGCTCATTGTGTGCTACGTTCACATTAATGGGTTTTTTTAGAGCAACCATTTGCTGATCATAAAGAACACCCACGTATACCTCACCAAAGAAACCTTTCCCAATAATTTTTCTGCTTTTTAAAATTGGTTTGAGTTCTTCCTTCTTCAACAATTTTATGTTATTGACATTTTCTAGGAGAGGGCCACCATTCTTCTTGAAAGCTTCTCTCATTTTTTGCTTTTCTTTGTGTAGAAGCATAACGAACAGAGCAACTGCCAACACAAATAGACCACCTACCATGCCTGAATAGGAAAAAAAAATCGATATAGTGATAAACAATAAAAATGTTCACTCGTCAGAAAAAAAAACCAAACAAATTGTCCCTGGTTATTTACAACATGCATGTTGATTAAGCGTTGACCATTAAGTGTTTTTAGTTGTGTGTCGGTTCGTGATAGGAATATAAGCAACATAAATCTATGCACTATATTATTGTTATAGAGAATTATGTGTTGCATACGATAGAATTCAGAAGTGCTTAGCATGCAGTCAAATTTCTATAATCCATAGGGCCCAAACAGAAATTTGGTAGAAATGGTATCAAAAGACGAGAGAAATTTCCTAAAACGTGTCGTAATTTCACCTCTTATTAGTACTAGCTACTACCTCTGTTCCAAATCACATATTATTAACTTTAGTTTTGTACGACATCAAGCTTCTCTAAATTTAATCGAGTTTATAGAAAATATAGTAACACAAATGTGTTAGCGATATGGAAATAAATTGTAAACAAACTGTAACTTAGGTTGGTCGAGATATTGTGCTGGTTAGAGATAAGATCTCTTGTTGTATGTAATCAAAACCGGTCATATCTAAACCAATGCAACCTATGACTTGTAAAACTACGCCGAGAGTTCTTGTCGGTGCTATATATCATTAAACATGCAGGTCCTGACCCTGAGGGGCAACACGCTTTCACCATCTTTACAAAATGAACACGCTATCATGCATGACATATTTCATGATCGGTTGATAAAACAAATTTGGTATTGTACATATTGATATCCTTTTTTTCTAAAAATTTGGTCAAAAATAGAAAATTGACTTAGGAAAAATAAAACTAATTTGACATATAATTTGAAGAGTATGGAGTATGTATAGTTAATACCGGTAGCTAGTATTTATGTTCTTTAATTTTAACAATATCTAGATTTATTTGCTATATATTGACTACTTTGTTCGTTCAGTAGAGGATGAAATAAGTGGAAACTATTCAGACAGCATGCCTTTTTTCTGCTCGATCTGTATCCAATATAGGAGTATTGCAAATTTGGCGTAGTACGTACCTACAACCACTTTCGCAGGCGTGGAGAATACCTCGGTGCAGGTTCCAGTTTTGGCGTCACGTTTTGTTCCGGTTTTGCATCGGCAGTCATATCCTCCTATCGTGTTGACGCAGATTCCGTGACAAGGATATTGGACTTGGTACTCGTTAGGGTTCTTATCCCGAAGCGCACACTCGTCGATGTCTGCAAAATTAGCAACACGCATGCATCTTATATTAGTAGGTGCAAGCCAAGTTTTTTTTAACCAGAACCGGTCCGGAAACCGCGGTTACCGGTCCAACAGATCCGGTCCGGTTCCCATCGGTACCAAACCGGTCAAATTCAAAATTTTGAATTTGAATTCAAAAAATGAAAAAAAAATCTCAAAAATACTTTAAGTTGTGACAAATCTAATGGTGTCAAAATTGTTCAAATATTAGTTCATTATTATACTTTACGGGTATTAGAAGTTGAACCAAAAATAAAAAAGAAAAAAAATTGGTCGGTTCAACTTCTAATGCCCGCAAAAAAAATACTAAATGCATTAATATTTGAAAAATTTTGACATCATTAGATTCTATACACCTTGAAGTATTTTTAGAAAATTTTCTTTTATTTTCCATTTTTTTTAATTCAAATTCGAAAATATGCCAAATTCTTCTAATTCGGTTTTTTGTTCAACTACCGGTAAGCGGTCAAACCGGTCGGTTAGCCACTGGAAACCAGTTGTATAGGCGTGTTTTGTTTGGAATTTGAATTTGTCCGGTTTTTACCGGTAACCAATCAAACCGGACCGGTTAGCCGGAACCGGTGGGCGGCGGTTTGGTCTGACGGTCCGTAAAAAAACCCTGTGTGCAAGAGCTACTAATTTGCTACTACTGTTGGCTGGATGAGGACTCAGGACGACATGCATGTACTATACCTTGGCATCCATCACGGATGTAAGGGTTTCCGGTGAAATGTTCGTTGCACTTGCACACATATCCCGAGCCGCCGCCGGTGGTGGCGCCGGCGCAGGTGCTGTTCCCGCTGCGGCACGCGTACTCCGGCGGCGGCGGCTGGCCCTGCGCCGGGCAGGAGCCGTTCCTGATGGCGAAGTCCAGCACGACAGGGACGCCCCTCGGGTACTTTCCCGGCAACGACGACCCTTGCAGGTCCTGCTTGGAGAAGTTGTACGCTGACGTCTCTACCAGCATGGCGTAGGAGCACGGGTACGCCTGCCAGTCGCTCTTGTTCTCGTGGAAGAAGAGCAGCCTGGCAGAGTTCATCCCCGGCGGTATGTCCGCCCGGCAGCAGCCTAGCGTGGAGCAGTCGACGGCGCCGTCGTCGTCCCTCGCCTTGTCCGGAGAACTGAGGAAGGACTGGCAACGGGCCTGGAACTCCATCGTCCCCTGCACGGAGCCCGACAGGAGGGGTATGACGCTCCTGCCGACGCCGACGAGCGAGTTGTCCGCCGCCGAGAAGAGGAACGGCGACCCCGCGGGGAACTTGATGGACTGCTCCCGCAGCTCGTGGCGGGTCGCGCTGCTGCTGCAGTCGCTGCTGACCGCGGCGTGCACGCGCGCCTGGTTCTCCGCCACGGACACGGACACGAGCTCGAGCGGCCCGGCCGTGTAGTTGATCGGCTGGCTCGTCATGGTCGCGTCGCCGGTGGCTGTCGAGTAGAAGAAGTTGGCTATCAACTGGAACGGGGCGGCGCCGAGCTTCCCGAAGTCCGGCGGCCAGGTGGTGTTGGACACAGGGGGGGCCGACGCCAGGAAGGCCCGGGGAGGATGAAACGAATGGTTGCAGACGACCTGGAACCCCGGAAGGAAGCAGTGAGGCTTCCCCATGCCGAAGGGGAACGGGATGCTGATGCTGCCGCAGCTGTCGGGGCAGTCGGCGGCATGGGTGGCGGCGGCGGCCGACCACCAGAAGATTGTTACCGAGAGGAGCAGCAGCAGTGTTGTTACCAAACGGTTTTGGCCGAGAGTAATCATGGTTTGGTTGGTGATGCTGGCCGGTAAGCGACTGCCACTGAGCCTTATTAGCTTTGCTTGGAGCGATGTGCTCACTTCTCTGCATGTCTATGTCTTTATAGAAGCAGCTAGCGCGCCTGAGTGGTACCACGCGCACGTTCACGGAAGCTTCGATCGCCTTCGATTTTCCTGTTACAAGTCTGGCGTGCTCCGCGATCCTTCCTCGCTCCAACGTACTGCCCAGTGGTACTAGGATACTGGGATTATAGACTTCTCGCTCTACACTTGTTCCAACAGCCAGTTAATAATGTGTCAGGATTGAGAATTCAGTATGTACACCTCTTGCTTTAGTACTTATTTATTCATCCTTGTACTCTTATATTAACACGACTGTCGCCACCCACGCATGTCTAGCGACGACATATATCTGGTCAAGCCAATCTTCCGAGAACGATGTTTCCGAGTGGTGGACTCATATGCAAAAGATCACTTAATTGATGACTCAAACAGTCATTACTCCAATATATTATTGCTTCATTTTCGTCACTCCAATTTAAACGTGTGCTGGCTGTGTGAACGTGTGCTTGCCGCCTGTGGACAAGTGCTGAACAAGAGTCCAAACACTCCTAAGTCTATAAGGTTTGTTTAAGTCGAATCTTTTCTACTATTTTAGACTCCTCTAAAAGTTTTTAAAATTTTCGCATCGCAGACCGTGTCACTCCTCACAGAACATGTTTGAGTCTTTTACCTGTATGCCATTAAGAAAGTTGCTTGCAACCTGTGTGTCACTAAAAAATTTGCTCGCACCTGTGTGCCATTTACCGAAACTTCCCAATGCAAAAATTTTACCAACTAAACGAGACCTCGGTTCCTATACCTAATAAAAACTATCATAATAACTAAAAAAATCACAAAAAAACTTGCTTTAGAAGTATATCTACCCTGTATGGTTTCCTATACCTAAAACTTTTAAACTATGATCTAAATTTCTCTCTCCTACATGCAAATATACCAACCCAAACAGTAGATTACTGAGCATCAGTTAGCTATTTTTGAAATTTATTTCTGAGCAACTTTGCATCTAAACTTTGATTCCTCAGTAGTAAAATGGGATCTCTGTACATTGGTGAACATGTAGTCTCATTTGTTAAGCTAGATATTGGAGTTAAGTAATTTTAAGAGGGCTCCAAAAATTGATGTCAGCAGTGGACAACCTGGGCGCCAGACTTAGTAAAATTCGAAGTCTGGATGCCTGACCACAATGATGTTCGGGGAAGTATGCAATTATTTTGTGAAAACTTTGCTTTATAGGACAATAGGTTTTGTTGATGATAAATAACATTCGGAAGTCAAGGTTTAACATGGTTCAATTGGTTCGAATGGTTAAAGATGGTTACTAATTTTAAGCGCCGCTCACCGTGTCGGAATGTTAACTGACGAAACTACAACCATTCAGTTCGCCCAGCACAGAGTGGGAGCCGAGCAGCAGCCAATCAACGTGAAGGGACGCGAGCCGAGCGCACGGGCCTTGCAACGCAAAGCCGACGCGAGTGAGTCGATCGAGCCGAGCGCGAGCCGAGCGCGCATTGCGGGACGACCGGGCGTCGCATTGCGAACCGAGGGCATCGCGTGACGGTACGCACCGGGCATCGCGTGCGCACGGTGTGCACCCAATTTTCTTTCTCCCCCCCCCCCACCCCACGCCACCCCAATCAACGATATGGCCAAGTTCTCCGGCGCCACCAAAGCACCACACGCACTTCGCCTTAAGTTACCTCCCCCCTCCCACAACCCACTCCTGGAAGGTGGTAGCTAGCAATGATCAAGAAGGAAATGTGCCTTAGTTTACCATGACATACAATTAGGGGTGGTGAAGAGCCCTCAATTTAACCTAGCAAGATTGAGCCTTATAAGAACCGGGTCATAATAATATATAATTTTGAACTAAAAAGTAGTTGAGCTTAATTGGATTATGAAGAATACATTAGGGTCATAACCCTTAACCACCCCTACGTACAATAAGTTTTTATCCGGTTATAACCATGTTTTATGTACCACTAAAAGTCAAAAAGTTTTATGTACCACTACGTAATCACAACCTTATAACATTTTACATGCCCCTTTTAAATGATTAGCAGTACTAGTGCTAAATTAAAAAAACATTTTCATAATTCATCCGTGGCAGCTTAGTTTTTTTGAGGGGGATCCATAGCAGCTTATGCATAAGCCCTGAGAAAAAACATGGAAGTAGTCTTGTATGTAACCTTTTTTAGTTGATGTCTAATAGTTGAGACATGGCTTTAGTTTCCTCTGGACGTGAGCATAAAATTTCTCTTCGACTATGTATCGAGAAATTGTACACCTTCAACTAACTTTTTTTTTTGCGAAAGGAAGGTATATTAAGCATCAAGCAGTACATCCTCCCCTATTACAAACTGAACTCCAAAGAAACAAAATTACAATTGAGTCCTTAAGATCCAATCTCATCTTCTTCATCTCCGATCTCCAGTTCGCTATTGCCGCCACCACGACGATCCATTGCCTTACATGTGATGCCTCATGTACACAGTTTCACGAGAATGTGGTGGTGGTGGTGGGGGGCACGTTATTAGCCTGTGTTGTGAGTAATCCACATGAGACAGGCACGGCGTGCGTGTGTTGTAACAAAAAATAAAAATTACTAACACACTAACAGTAAGTTTTTTTTAGAACAACAGACCGCTCTGTTCGTTTGGCTTATCAGCCACCAGTCAGCAGTACTTTTCTCTCAGAACAAACCAGCCACCAGCAATCAGTCAGCAGTACTTTTCTCTCAGAACAAATCAGCATCAGCCACCAACCACCAGCCAAACGAACAGACTGTAACAGTAAGTGACAAAATAAAAATTACTGAGGGAGAATCGACGGTGGGTAGAGCGCCGCCCGGCCCAATCCAAGCCGGGACCGGGCGGCCCGATAAGGAAAAGCAAAGGCAAAAAACCCTGCTGCGTTCGCCTCCCACCACGCCACCTGACCGTGAGGGAGGGGGCAGAGTATTTAACTGACGGAGCGAGGCGTGGCGAGGATGCGAGCTCTCGCAGCAGCAGCAACTGCAGTGGCGGCGCCTACCCCCGCGCGCCTCCGTCTCCGCCTCCCGCTCGGTCCCCGCGCCCCGCGCTACGGTGAGCCCGCTCTCCCCCGTCTCCTCTCGCCTTCCCTCCCCCGAATCCGCTGCTCCGACCGCCGCCGCGGTCGCTACTCCCAATTTCGCCCCGGGGAAACGGGGGGATTCCATAGGGTCGGTCTGGATGTGACGCGCCGTTGGGTTTAGGGTTTGGTAGTCCGAGTGATGTTAGAATCTGGTAGGAGCGGCGGTTGGGTTCCCTGTGGATTTTTGAGGGAGGCTCGGGGTTTGGATGTTCATAGATTTGCTCAGGTATTTTGGGGTTCGCGCTCTATAATCCATTTCGCATCAGCTGCCCTTGAGAGTTTGCGTGCGATTTTCTGTGAACAAAATAATGGTTTCGCTTTAGATTAACCAAGGGGCAAACTAGGTTTGGATTGTGTCAGTGGATTGGGATACCCTGTCAGGAGCACTGCACCTGTCTTGCTTTCAATTTGATTACTAATGCTTATTTCATTGCTTAATTTGGACTTGTATTGTTGCTCTGGTGTTGTCTACCTAGCCAGGTCACTGCAGAGCAGCCTCTTCCTCCAGACTTCTGCGGGTTTTCTGCAGTGCCACCACCATGGGAGATGAGACATCAACCTCCGTTCCCGCCCAGGGGCAGGAACCAGCTGTGGTGAGTGCTGATCTGCTGGCTCTGCAGACGATCGCATACCTTACCTTTTCCGCTTTCCCTGCTTGATTTTGGTTGGACTCTGCAGGGTGCTGGGAGCGTCAAGCAACAGCTCTCCAGGCTGGTCATTTCGTCCCTCCGGGCTACAGTGCCTGAAGTGGAGGTAGAACCGATGGTTGAAGTTTCGGCAAAGTTTGCTGACTACCAGTGGTATGTTGTTGGCATGTTGCTTTACCTACTGCATTGATAACAGATGCAGTCTGAGCTCCTTAGTTATCAAATGTTGCTTCAACATGCTCATCAATTGATTCCACCTAAACAATGCAGCAACAATGCTATGGGATTATGGTCAAAGATCAAAGGATCTGGAACAAGTTTCAAAAACCCTAATGCTATTGGGCAGGTATGTCTGTCTACCTTTTCTCTGTATAGAGTATAGGGCTTGGAGTAGGAGAACTTTTCCATATGATCTGGAACTATTTATTTACATACTGATCCAATTCACCTTTTCATTCATGCTCAACCACTTTTACGCTATTAACATACTGCTCTCATCACATTTTCCTAGGCCATTGCAAAGAACTTGCCTTCCTCTGACATTATTGAGTCCACATCTGTTGCTGGACCTGGTTTTGTGAATATTACCTTATCGAACCGCTGGGTTGCAAAGGTGTGATTGATACTTTTAATCTATAAAATATGCTTGTACTACCAATGCTACTATTTATGCCTGCGTATCAATGATCTACATAATTGCAGAGAATACAAGACATGCTTATCAATGGTATCAATACTTGGGCACCTATTCTACCAGTAAAGAGGACAGTGGTTGATTTTTCATCACCTAATATCGCAAAGGAAATGCATGTTGGGCACTTAAGGTCAACAATTATTGGAGATACATTAGCACGCATGTTTGAGTTCTCAAATGTTGATGTTCTGCGGCGAAACCATGTGGGAGATTGGGGTACACAGGTAGCAAACCTTGTATTACATTTATTACTAGCCTTGTGTGAAACAAAATGAATTTACATACTTGTGATTGAACTTCTTTTTTACATGGTTTAGGTGAAAATACTCTCTTGGGCTCACCCTTTTCTATGCCTACTTCTGTAGCCTATCATTGCTTCATAAACTTGCAATTTTGTACTTCTTCATTAGCCAAAAAGTTTAGCTGGTGCTTTTCTTTGTGCCACCAAATGGGCAGGTTCTGATGGTATCATTTTACACGAGTTATATGCCTACTACCTTGAACAACCCTGCACTGTGCATTTTGTTTTGTAGCCTGATACCTTGAATTTGTTTCCACCTTTTGACATTATCTGTTTTTTTATGCGATTCTTTTTATAGACCTTGTTTGCCTTAACTTATGACTGCTTTTATATATGTGCAACTGTCTGTATCTGCGCTTTCATGTCCACATTTTCCATCTCATAATGAATATTATGCTTAAATCAAATGTTTTTGTGCGTGGCTAGACTGCTGGAGTTATGCCTCGGTATCTTACTATCAGCAGAAATATATGCTGCTTGCCTGAGTGGTTATGACCATTCACTGCTGCACATACTGACTACTGTGTTTCTGTTTGTTCATGCAGTTTGGGATGCTCATAGAATATCTGTTTGAAAAGTTCCCAAATTGGCAGGAAATAGGTAGCCAGGCCATCGGTGACCTCCAGGTAAGGTGTTCAATGCAATGATGCAATTTGTATTACCTTACCTATCCTGCAAACATGTACAAGATTGTTGAATTTGGTCCTAGATGTTGTAAAAGCTACACGCCTTGAAGAATATTGAAGTACCTCCTCTGGTTAAGAAACAGAGAATTTTGTACTTTTCTTAGTCAATTATGATGCCAATTTTTTACAGCTATGTTTCGTTGTCATATATTAAAATATTATTTTAAATAATATCAATAATGTCCATGAATGCATTGTCCTTTTTGCATAAATTAGTGAAGCATGTGATGGGTATTGCGGCGTTGTGCTGAATTCCATTACATTGCCTCTTATCTGTCTCCAATGCATGTATTTGGGAGGGGGTCAGTACATTATTTTGCTTTTCTTTTGTACCTTAGTGTTCCCAATCGAGCAGTATCAATACCAGTGAGTTTCAAAATCAATGGATCCTTCTGGACATTTTGCGCTTTTGGCATGTAATGACAACACTTGTTCCTGCCATTTGGACTGATGCATTTTTCTATTTGGTTATATGACACAGATTTTCTATAAAGCATCCAAGAATAGGTTTGACAATGATCCTGAGTTTAAAGAGAGGGCTCAACAAGGAGTTGTTCGGCTACAGGTGAGTGGATCATCCTGGGTGTCGAGTTTGGGAAGGTTGGCATGTCCTCATCCAAGCAATGTATTAATCTGTAGGGAGGAGAGGAGAAATATCGAGAAGCTTGGAAAAAGATTTGTGACATCAGCAGGAGCGAATTTGACTTGGTGTACAAGCGCCTAAATGTGGTGCTTGAAGAAAAGGTATACCACTTCCTTATTTTAGAGAAGCTTGATCATCAACATAATTTAGGTGCAAGCTGAAACTACTGTATGAATTTTCTGGACTTAAGATTAACATAACATTTTGGTTTCTTTGTTGTAACAACATTCCTATGCATCTTATATAAATCGAAAATGCCTATGCTATTTGCTGCATTAGCTTCTACCATGTTCAATTTATTCACAAAGAATGTACATAGTCTATTATTATTGTTATAAATGCTAGTTCATGTTGTCTGCCGCTGTACTGGAGCAGCCGACCATGCCACTCATTTATGCTTTGACTTGCTGAGGAAGCCAATTATGTATCATCTTTCAGGGGGAAAGTTTCTATAATCCTTATATACCTCAAGTGTTGGCGGAATTGAGCAGCAAAGGTTTGATCCAGGAGAGTGAGGGTGCTCAAGTAATATTTATTGAAGGTTATCAAATCCCTCTGATAGTGGTTAAAAGGGATGGTGGCTTCAACTATGCCTCAACAGACTTATCTGCTCTTTGGTAAGTGCTAAATAATAATTGATTATTGATGTGTTCTACATATTGTGCTTTCGAGGTCTCATTCAGTTGTCTTGACATACTTATCTGCTCTTATCCATGGAAGCAAGTTGAACACATTTTTGTAGTTGATGCATTTCTAACATTTATTTTGTCTGGTTCTATGGAGGTATCGACTCAATGTTGAGAAGGCAGAATGGATAATATATGTAACAGATGTTGGCCAGCAGCAGCACTTTGAAATGGTTTTCAAAGTAAGCACATAGTAGAACCAAAAGAGAGGCTTGCCCTTTACCTTGCTTTTATTGAATCTTTTGTTGTTTTCTACAGGCTGCAAGGATGGCTGGTTGGCTCCCAGACCCAAATGAAAAGAAGTTCCCAAAAACGAATCATGTTGGATTTGGTCTTGTTCTTGGGTCAGATGGCAAGCGCTTCCGCACTCGTAGTACTGAGGTTGTTCGATTGATAGAGCTGCTTGATGAGGCTAAATCTCGGAGTAAATCAGAACTACTACAGCGGCTCACTGAAAATGGTAAATTGCACAACTATGGAACTTTGCTTTCTTTTTTAATATTCAGCTAAATATGACCTTGTTTTATTTAGGTAAAATTGTTGACTGGACGGATGAGGAATTAGAACAAACTTCAGAGGCGGTTGGATATGGTGCTGTGAAGTATGTACCGAAACATCTTATTTCTGAAAGATACATCATGCCTTGAATTGAAATACGAATAACTCACTATTTGAGTGATAATCTTTATGCAACATGTTTGTAAAACTTTTATGACAGGTATGCTGATCTGAAGAACAATCGGCTTACCAATTACACATTTAGTTTTGAGCAGATGCTAAGCGATAAGGTAAAATTAGACTCCAATATTCATATGGTTGGCTGTGTAGGAGTCTTGTTATCCTGATGATTTATCTAGTTTCTATAGCATGTTTCATATTTTACTATCAGGTATGGTCCTTTTGTGTGTAAACGTTGGTCCTAGTGATCCTTTTACTGTCACTATTCTTATCTAGTCTTGGCTTTGCACGTATTTTGAGCTCAGTTTATCTTCATGCAAACTCTTACTCAAAGTCTCTTTATTCTTTTATCTAGTCTTGGCTTTGCACATATTTCGCGCTCAGTTCATTTTCATGCAGCTCTTTATTGTCATCATGCTTAGATATTCATACTTTGTGAACAGGGTAATACTGCCGTGTACCTTCAGTATGCTCATGCTCGCATTTGTTCCATTATTCGGAAATCCAACAAGGATGTGGAAGAGCTGAAAACGGTGAGTCTTGTCTTTAACTCGTGCATATTTTTTCATCGGTTTGGTGCTGGTTTAGCTCTTTGGTTTTGTGAAGGTAACCCCGTCATGAGCTGAAAATTTTTACTGCTTTCTTCTCAGAGTGGAGCCGTTTCTCTTGACCATCCAGATGAGCGTGTCTTGGGGCTGTATCTGATCCGATTCGCGGAGGTAACTATTAGTGAATTTTATTTATTTTATATAAGGTTCTGGAAGTAAGAAACCCTGTACCAACGATGAATTATCAGTTAATTAGAGGTGCATTTTGGGTGGCCCTTGCTGGATACTCCAATAATTGTTTTTCCATGTACCTTTTTTTTGGGGGGGGGGGTGTGCAGTCTAAACTTGTAAAACTAAGCTGAGGTGCATCAGTTTACTGTTTTTGATTGCACTGTAATCTGTTTCAGGTTGTTGAAGAGGCTTGCACAAATCTCCTTCCAAATGTTGTGTGTGAATACTTGTACAATCTTTCTGAGATGTTCACAAAATTCTATACCAACTGTCAGGTATATTTCTTTCCATTTGCATCCCCCTTAAAATGGATCTCACACCATTTCTTGGGTATTTAGATTGGCAACAGCTGATACAAATTACAGAAGCTGTCAGGGTAGCAATGCCCCACTGAAAATATGGTGCTTTCAAACTGCAGTCTAATTTTACGTTGAACCTATCAGGTGGTTGGGTCACCAGAGGAGACGAGCCGGCTGCTGCTTTGCCAAGCGACCGCCGTTGTCATGCGTCAGTGCTTCCAGCTGCTCGGGATTACACCGGTCTACAAGCTGTGACTGGCACTTTCAGTTTATCTTCAACAATCAGTTCACATAGAAACCTTATTCATCGTGGTTGCAGTTTTGGTCTTGTAACCTAGTTGAGGCAGCTAACATACTCTAATCCACTGCCCGCTTTGAAAGCAGAAGGGACAAAGGTTGTAGCGAAATATGCTTGCAAAGAATTGATCTCTTCAATTTGCGAAGCTCGGTGCTTGCGTTTGGTGCAGCAATGGTGCGTTTTTATTTCACATCCGAAAGGTGGTGGGTCCTCGAATTGCCTAACCGTGCATCGCACCCAACTTATTTACCTTTACCTGTGCTCTTTTGAATGCATGTTCAGAGCGGCCCATGGCATCATGAGTTCGTGACAAGGAACAACACAAACTTGGTGGTAGCTTATTGCAACAATCTGACATGGCTCGCGAAACAAAAACATCATGTTGGCTGGCGAAGCAAAAACATCATGTTCCAGTAAATATTATGAACATAAACCCCTCTGATTATTGTCGCATAACAAGCAAAAACATCATGTTGGCTCGCGAAGCAAAAACATCATGTTCCAGTAAATATTATGAACATAAACCCCTCTGATTATTGTCGCATAACCTGCTCAATTCACCTTTAGGAACATTACAAATGCTTCCTTGCTGCCCCTATTTCCTTCTCCGGCAACACATACAGACTACCGTTAACTCTCTCCAGGGCATGGAGAAACCACAAGAAAGGCTATAATCAATATGTGTGATCTTATATCACATTAGCATCACCATCGGCGTCACATGTAAGATAAATCGAAAGGATACAGTAAATGTCGCAAGACTGGTATTGACTCTTGCACAAGGAGTAACTTCCGGACCTCCTGCTTGTTCAGGCTTCCATCTATGGCGGGGAGCTCCCGCCGTGCCGAGGAAGACGGGTGCTACATCGGCCTCGGTCTCTTTGAGCAGCTCGGGCACTTGTACTGCTTTATGCTCTCCGCCTTCGCGGGGCTGATCTTCACGCACTTGCCGTGGTACCACTTCTCACAAATGTCACACCCAATCCAGAACTCGTCTGCACTGTATATGCCGCCACAAGTCCCGCATAAGGTTTCACTGTGGTCGCCGTCGTCTTCATCATAGCCCTCGTCAGGTTCCCTGGTGTTATTTTCTATGCGTGGCTCGCTTGTTTGCTGGAGAGGCAGGAGGAAGTTCAGCATCATAAACATGAGACAGAGGAAGGTGGTAAAAAAGTGACAGATTCTTGTTACCTTCACTGACAGTTTATTTCTACCACTGTTGTCGGGAGCGGGTCTGTCCCTCTCCCTAGATTGTTTCACCCCACCAGAGACAACTTCAAAAACGGTGGGTAGATCGTTCATAATGCTGAACAAACGCTTCCTGTTGGATTTGAGAGAGAGCGATTAAAGAAAACACAAAATGCTAAAAGAGTTTCTTTCTCTGTTTAGTCAACAAAATGCTATTATACCATAGAATCTTTGTATTTGTGCCACACTGGATTTTTACAACTTTAACCAAGTAAAAATTGCATAGAGTGGAATATGAAATGCTTATGTTCTATTGTAAATGTCAGAACTGCTTAGTATGATTGAGCAGACAAAGTTAACTGTATTGGTATACAAGGCTATTTTAGTGGCTTACCACCTACAAGTGAACTCGTACCTGGTGACTAAGATTCCAATACTCATCATTGTATATAAAAGAAATAAGCATTCAATTAGTCACTGATTATTCTTACAAAATATCCTTGGTCCATAAAGACTTTACCAGTTCACCCAAATGAGGCATTTATTGTCCGAAAAGAACAGATCAAGTGCTCGAAATATTCAACAATACTCTACATTTTCCTAATCATGAAGTTAGCTGAAACACAAATTTAGTTTTGCAAAATTGCATGGGAGTTGAGCATAATATGCTATTTGTGAAAGCACTGCAGTAGAGCACAAAGCGCTGTCCAAAAGTCAGTATCCATGTTGTTATGCCGAATGCAGTGTAGATTCAGGGTGTACAAAAAGGTGCTGATTACATGTGTAATGTGTTGGCTACTAGAAGAGAAACATTATTTAGTTAGGTATCTGACAGTTGCAACTCTTTTTAAGTAAACATTATTATGTATCACTGCAACACATAATCTGGACATGCTCCAGTACTACTCTTTGAGGGGAAAAAATACAAATTTTAAAGCAGAATGATTACTACCTATGGGAAAATACATATCAATGGTCGGATTTCACACAATTATACCAAAAAAATCCCTCTCTCCTCTATTCATCATTGTTCTATTTTTCCCACTGTTGAAAGACCAACAAATGATCTTAACAAACCAGCAATAAAGACATCATTCTTGCATAGGAGATACCGCAGGACTGCACAGTTCAAACCATAGAGAATATTTTTTTTATCAAATCAAATTAATTAGCAGTTACTACATATTTGGTATGTGGCTCTTTACTACTACCGTGCTACTACCTCTTTTCATACTCTTTCCTGTGGATCTTGCTGGGTTTCACCTCTAGCCTAAACCCAACTTGCTAGCAACTTGGTTTGTTGTTTTTTTAGTACAGAGTTGGCCACGATCATCAATATATATGTATGCAGTAAGTTTAGTAAACGTTAAGCTAATTCTATAATCAGAAAATCATCCAACAAATCCAAAATAGTTGCTATCTTAGTGAAAACTGGCTATTGGCAGCAGCAGAAGGCATAATGAGCTTAAATGTGGTGATGGTGTGTATGTAATATAAAGTACTTACAAAATTTACGCTTGCATGCCTTTTCCAACTAAAATGTTTGTATATCCATCACAGAGAAGTTTTAATACCCAAAAATCATGAAGTTGAGATCAGAGTAAAAAGTCTTTCAAGAATCATAAAACTGGAAATTCCTCAATATGGAGGTGTCTCCATATATTTATGCTGCAATAAATCATATACAGAATAGAAGAAATCCATTTACAAATAATAGAATCAGCTAAAGACAAAAAAAAAACATGCTTTAAGCATCTGAACACTTTTGAAGCATCTAGTTCAGCAGCTTACGAGTGTTTTGATGACAATGAAGTGCCTGCCACTCAGATTTCCATAGGAACAAATAACATTACTTAACATTACTTTTCATTTGGACAGTATAACCAGCTTAGGGAAAACAGAACTTTAAAACACACATGCAAGATCAGTTCACATGATCACATCATGCACATATAAACACAAATGCTTTCTGCTTTTCACTAAAATGTGACTCTTTAAGCAACTATAAATTAATTCACATAATTATAGTAAACAATTGAACAACACAGATAAACAAGTAAGACTCAGCGTCTCAGCTTGTTATATGGGAATATACTCAATCATAAAATTATTTACATTCCACAAACTTTCAGAGAAGGTCCAAATCTGAACCAGTGCTTATCAAAGCAAGTGCTGAATCCAGACACACCAATGACATGCAAACAGAGGACACAGGGACATGATGTGTATCCTCAGACATCCACTTCAACTCACGGAATACTCATGAAAAGTTCCTGGCACATCTATGTCTCAATCAACAGGAACAGCACACAAACAAGCAGCAAGTAACAGCAACAACAAAAGCATCGCACCTTTAGAAACAGAGGCGAAATTGGCTGGAGATTGCAAAACAGAGGCGAAATTGGGTGAAGATCGGAAATCGTACCGTTCGTTGCGGTTGAGCCGCGCGGCGTAGTAGAATGCGACGGAGACGAGCCACGAGTCGGAGTGGACGGCGACGAGGGCGAGCCAGTCGCGGCGGTTCATCCCGTCGCGCGCGAAGTTGATCCCGAGCGCCGGCTCCGGCAGCTCCGTGGGCACCTCCTCCGCCGGCAGCGCCACCTCCCACACCTCGTTCGCGTACCCGTACAGGCACAGGTTCTCCTTCTCTACCAAGCCGAATCCCAGGCCGCATCAGCTCGCCGTACCCAAATCGAAATCGCAGGCCAGAGCGCGGAGAGATCGCGCGGGGAAGGGAGGGAGGGGGGGGGGGGGGGGGCCATGGCTCACCTGGATCGCACTGCGCGTAGAAGTCCTCCACTTCTGCGAAGCGAGACGAGGGGGTAAGGGTTAGGTCTCGGTGCTCAGGGGCGTGGCGGGAAGCAGGAACGGCGAGGGGGCGCGGGTGCGGGCGCGTACCGTGGGTGAGGGCGCGGAGGATGGCGGAGCGGCGGGCGCGGTAGTCCTTGAAGATGTCCTCGACGGTGCGCGGCGCGGAGCCGCCCCCGGCGCCGGCGCGGCGGTAGGATGCGTCCATCTCCGGTCGGCGCCTCGTCTGATCTCCGGCGAGGCGGAGGAGAGGAGGTGACTGATCGCGATGCGGTCGGGAGCGGAGCGACGAGTAGTACACGAGGACACGAGTGATGCGGGGTAAAAGGGGGGAGACGTGTAAGATCTTGAGGTTTTCCGTGTGGGTCCCTGGAAACATTATTATTTGGGAAACAAGCCCTTGTTTTGAGGAAGAGCTCCTTCGTGGAGCCAAATTCAAGCGAATTTTGCATGAAATGGTTCAAATTCTTGATTCAAAATAGGTTAGTCGCCATTATGTATCGAGGTTTCTTTTTTTTCTTTTATCAATTAAGAGCGTCGGATATGCAAATGATGAATCATGTATACTCCCTCCGTCCCAGAATATAGTTTCGTTTAGACTTTTTCAAAGTCAAACTTTTTGAACTTTGACCAACAATAACTCTTAAAATAATTTATTTCAAATAGAAAATGTTACATATCTTGATAGTTCGTTTCATGATAAATCTACAGATATCATTTTTATGTTATTAGCATTTATGATTATTTCGTTATTCATGATCAAAGTTGAAAAAGTTTGACTTTGAAAAAGTCTAAACGAAGCTATATTCTGGGACAGAGGGAGTATATGTTTAATGTAAACATTGCTCTAAATGAAGCTTTAATTTTCAGCAACCGGTCAAATAATTAAATAGGAAGATTTGATTGTTCACAGGTGTTTGATCTCCGTAGTAGTAAATCTTTATAGGAAGATTTTTGTTCCAGATAGATGATTTTTTTTCGGGATGCAGAAGGAAAGGAATCATTTGGATAGATTTGTAGCTAGGTGGACAATATAATTTATTATTTCTAATCTACACATTTATTGTTAATTTTGATACTTATTCACTCGTCGGAGATCATGGAAATAAAAAAACAACAACCGACATAGTACTCTAGAAAGTAAATATTAGAGGAAAGGAATTCTTGCTTTAACTTCAAAAGAATAGCCCAAACAGAATAACAAGTGGAAAGGCTACCATATGACAATTTAAAATGGGAATATATTAATGCAAATAGATGTTTTCTTTTGAAAATGATCCAAGAGGATGCACGGCCAAGTTTAGAATTAAGAAACATAATATAATATAACCAGCAAAGGGAGATTAGTTAGTTTCACTAATAAATTTCCCCTGAAAACAAGTTATTTCTGTATGAGTCTTTTCCGAAGAGTCTATTAAGCAGATCTACTGATTTGTTCCGAGAGAAAAATACTATACGCTGATTTGTATGATTGATTTGTTCTGAGAGAAAAGTAATATGTAATAAGCAGCAAAAAGAGAAGCCGGACAGAGTTGTGACCTTTTAAATTGATCCTTACGGATGATATATGACTACAAAAGACAATCACATGAGTTCATTGTAAAGTTTGGTATAAAATGGGAAAAGTCTACATCACCCCTCCAACTATGAGAGGTGGACTACATAACCCCCAATCTGTAAAACGGTCTAAATCACCCTCAGAACTTTCCAAAACTGGTCAAATTACCCCCTAAAACAATTTTGAAAAATCATAGTAAATCACATAAAAATCATAAAATGGAAAATCCAATTGTGTTGAACTCCAAACGAGTATATGTACACACCGAACATATAATATGGTATGCTTTAGTACATTTTTTACAGCTATGAAGAAAAGCATAGATCTGAAGCTACAGCCAAAAAAAATATACTAAAGTGTACCATGTTATATGTTCAATATGTACATCTACTCCTTTGAAGTTCAACACATACTTCAAAATGAGATAAAAAAACACGTACTGACATGCACAAAATCATGTACAATTTGAAAATACAACATACACATTACGAAACGAAGCCAAATACATCCACAAAATTACAAATTAAAAAAAAAGAACTGATGAATTAGAACCACCTCTCGGGGGAATTTAGAGACACCATCCACGACAAAAGACACGTATGCATTCTTACTGTGGTCACATGCCCCACCACAGAGCCGCTGCCACGGCGACCGCCACGCAGGATCCAGCTCCGACGCCCCGGATCCCCCGCGCCGCGGCCTCCGACGCCGTCGTCCCCGCCGCGGTATCCGCCGCCGGCGCATCGGCCGTCGCCTCCGCCGCGGCCTTCTTCTTCTTCTTGCTCGGCGTCGGTGCGGGCGCGGGCGTCGGCGGAAGCGCAGGCCCGTAGAGCGCCCACGGCAGCAGCACCTTGTTGACCTGGTACACGACGAGCCTGTCGCCGGCGTAGAGCGGCGTGCCGTCGAGGGTGGCGTTGACGACCCCCGTGGTGACGTTGACGTTGGTGCCGTCCGCCGTGATGTTGAGCGGGTACTTCCCGGGCCCCGTGTCCCCCGCCTGCGTCCGCAGCGGGTTGCTGACGGTCTCGAGCTGCGACGCCGGCATCACCATGGACACCACGTGGAACTGCACCAGCGACGTCTTCTGCTGGTCGGAGAGGGAGTTGAGGGTGCCGACGGGGAGCGCCGTGAAGGCGCTGTCGGGGGGCGCGAACACGGTGAGCCCGCCGCTGGAGGACTTGCCCTTGAGCTGGTTGGTGATCTGCTCGGCCTCGCGCGTCGACTGGAGCAGCTGGAGGAACTTGGTGAACTGCCCGGCCTTGCTCAGGATCGCCGTGATCGTCTTCGGCGCCGCCGGTGCCGGGGCCGGAGCCGACGCCGCCTGGCCGCGCGCGGACGGGGCGGCCGACAGGACGGCGGCGGCGAGCATCAGAAGCGCTGCGAGGTGCGACGCCGCCATGGGTTATTAGTTGTGTTGTGTCTTCGTGGCCTGACGGCTAGCTCTGCTAGTAGCTTGTAGCTTCTTCTGGTAATCTGGTTGGGTGTTCTTGATCGATATATGGAGGTGGGAGTGGGTTATATAAGGAGAAGGGAAGGAGGCTGCGGAGGAGTGAGAGGGATGAAGAGAGATGGTGCATGGGGCCGAGGGATTCCATGCCTAGCTAGCTGCCACCATGGGCGAGACGTCGAGCTGGGAGAGACGAGAGAGATGGCACGTTGATTAGCAGGTGCGTGGTTTGCTTCACGGAGCAGCAGTTCCACTGGCGTGGGGTTTGGGTTGAGGGATTGGGGTCTCGGATCTCTCCATCTCCTGCTCTGAGAAAGTAATTAGGTGGCGATGGACGTCGTGAAGACGTCTTAACTAATTAAACCGGGGCACAGCGTGATCGGGTAAAGAGTTGCTAACGATAACAGCTCGCATCGCATCGGTGTGTGTGGAGCTTTCCGTCCGAGCTGGAGCCTGTGTATGGTGAATCGAGATCCGTTTATTTGCATGATGCCTGGATCCAGCGAAAATCCTATCGGGCGCGCGAGCGCTGATACCTGTAGCAGCGAACGGGTGAAGGCATCACCTATCGTCTTCATCCTCCAGCCAGAGAAGGCAGAAGAGAACGGGACGCCCGCGGCGGGAGGGCACCAGCGGCGGGTTGTGGGCGGCGGGCGGTGGTGGAGGCCGGCGGGTTTTTAGGGTTTCGGGTTGGGTTGGGGTTAGGGATTTGGGTTGCCTGGGTTTGGGGATTTCAATTGCCGACGGCCTTAGAGGTTGGTCGGGGGCGGCGGCGGCCCAGCGGTGGCTGCGGGTTGTGGGCGGCGAGGCCGGGCGGCGACGGCGCCGCCGGCCGGGCGGTGGGGGACATCCGGTGGGCCGGTGCCGGCGGCGAGGGTCAGTGATTGGAGGGGTTAGGAAGGGCGGGGAGGTGCGGCGAGGGTGGGAGGAGGGCGGAGCGGCACGGCGGCGTGGGCGCCGCCGGTGGTGGAGGAGGTCGGCGGGGGCCGGGGTCGGCGTCGTCTCGGTGTAGAAGAAAGAAGAAAGTAAGCTCGGTGGGGAAGAAAGGAAAGGTGGGAAAGAAAGAAGGAAGGAGGTAGATATGGTGGGTCCCACCCATACTGTTCGCCCGGGGCGAACGAGCGCCCGATAGGGTCTCCCTGGATCCAGTGATGCATGCAAGGCAAGATGAGACTGTCTCCAACAACTCAAGCATAACGAGACGCAAACGCAAAATAGCTCCCGCACAGTGTTTTGGGTGTCAAAAATGACCTCCAACAGAAGACGCAAAGGGAACACACATTTTGGGTATGAGCCGAACCGAGATTCTTATCTGCGTCGTCTCAAAGGAATAGGCAAACCTCCAGCGCTCATAGAGGTGGGCCCGTAGGAGGCGTCCGGGTGGAGCGGCCGGCGAGGTGGGACCGCGGCGGGGCGTGGCCGGCTCGGCGAGGCGAGCTCACCGTGGGAGCACCTCCGGAGCCGCCGGCCTTGGCTGTCTTGCTGGATCTGGGACCCCTCCCCCACCGCCGGTGATGAGCAGCACCGCGTGAGGGCGGAGGTGCTCGCCGGCTCTCGCCCAGCGCTCGCCGGATTTCGCCGAAGGGAACGCCGGAGGGAGACCACGCAAGGGAAGGAGCTTGCCGGCCGGGGTCTCCACTGTGCGACGAGCTCGGGAGTCGGGAGGTGGGTCCGCGACGGAGCAGGTCCACCGCTCCGGCCGCGCCGCCGCTTGCCGCGCGCCCACCAGAGGAATTGCTCCACCCGCGCCTCCCCGTCATGGCCACCGGAAGAGCTGCTCCGCCCCTCCCCGTCACGGCGCCGGAGGAGTTGCTCCGCCCCGTGCCGCCCCTCCTCGTCGCGTCCATGGAGCAGGCCCCTGCCAGCGAAGAGAGAGCGCGCGCGGTGGCCCCCTCCTCGGGAGGTAGTAGTCGGGAGGCAAAGTTTTGGGTCCGCTGTTGGAAACGGATGGTTTTGGTGGTGATCCTGTTTTCCTGTGTGTGACCCAAACCAACAAATGCATCTCGCGTTTAGGTATCCGTTGTTGGAGTCAGCCTGAGCAAGCAATGGAGCCTACACTGGAAAGATTTCCTGTCACTGTGTATGGTGCCTCGCGTACGTGATGATGCTCCCGCCGTGATCTCGATCACGATGGGACAATTCTGGAGGACGACCTGAGAACGAATCCCAAAGGAATAAAGAAAGACGATGAACAATTTCTCAAAATCAGTTGAATCGATGAAATACAGTCCAGGTCTGATCTAAGTATCCCCATGCCGAGTTCTGCACTTCTGTTACGCGTACAACCATTTCACATATACTATCTCCGTCATTAAATATATTAGGTTTAAGACAAGTGTTCATTTTTGAACTAACTAGTTTGTCCTAAACGATATATATTTAAGAACGGAGGGAGTATGTATTATTACACATAGTTATGCTCAAATCGCTGTACGTAAAGCATTACCTGTATCCTAAACGACATGAGCCTGTGCTGAAGAAAATGTGTTTGCAACCTCCTGTCTTATGGCCGTCAGGTCTTACTTTCAGGATTTTTTTTGGGAAAAGCTATAACTCACCCGGGTGATTCAGGGGCTCTCCTCACACGAATTTTGCTTCACCTCCACCCACCTTCTTCTCCAACTCCAGCGAGCTACTCCGGCGAGTTTAGGGTTCAGCTACTCCGGTGAGTTTAGGGGTTCGGGGTTAGGGTTCCGGGGTTAGGGGTTCGGGTTGCCGGGGGCTACTGCTCACCAACGGACATGGAGGGAGGGCCGATGGCGGCAGGTTGGCCCGGCGGAGGTGGTGGTGCGCGGGGGGGTGGCGGCCGGCGGTGGGGGCCGGGGGGGGGGGGGGGCGCCACGGCGAGGTCGTGCGGCGGCGTGGGTCGCCGGAGGCGGCGTGGGCGGTGGTGGGAGGGGGCGGCGGTGGTGGTTGGAGGAGGGGCCGGCGCGGCCGGGCACGATGGGGCGGTGGATGGTGCTGCGTCGTGAGGAAGACGACGGGTCGAGCCGCGTCTCGCGGGGTGGGTTTGACCGGAAGGGATAAGGAGAGAGAGGGGAGGATCGAGTTGATCTGGGCCATCCATTTTCCATCCAACGGTTGAAAAATTCGTGTGAGGAGGAGTCTAGAATTGTGTGGGTGACAGGTGGTTTCTGATACCAAAAGTTTGCGAACATGCGTAGATCTTTTCAGCTGTAGTGGTTACCATCGAGCAAGATGCAGATGCTAACATTAGACCCACACCCATCTGGATCAGGAGGGTGGTGCATCCATCGGCAGCAAATAAAACTGCCAATCCAACATGAAACGATTCCAATTCGAGGCAACCACAACTTACGAGATCGGACGTATTATCACTGATTTGAACACCGAACCATCCATTGAGGATTGAGGAGAGGCCAAGCTGCCAAGAGAACCACCTCCTAACGGCCGCGCCCTCCAGCAGAACCACCCCTTATCAGAATCTCCAGGAACGATACAGGGATGTGAATCTCAGAACAATGCAACGCATCCATGTATAAACAACTAGCTTGCGGATTATGATTTACATCTGGGTACAATGTGGAGTTCAAATCCGGCTCACAAATAGTTCTGTTTATGGACTATTTATTTACACAGACAAAGTGGATCAGCGAATAGATACAGTTGGGACTGAGCTAGGATAAAATGGCGCAAAAGGGAATTTTCATTCAGTGCATCCACTGTCATCTGCCGCAGAAGCTTTGCAGATTGGGCAGATATTCTTCACCTGCAGCCACTTCTTGATGCAGTCGGCATGATAGTCGTGACCACATTTCAGCTTCCCCATGGAGTCCTTGAATTTGTATTCCTCCTGCAATGTCCACCAGTTAAGGATCATCGAAGTTACTGATGCCAGCGATTTTTAGGTGTACTGTGAACTCTGTTATTCTACTACATGGGTATAGAATCTTACCAGGCAAATTACACATCTTTCGTTCTCCTTAGCATCCTGGGCAAGAGCAGAGCTGCAGCAGGATAACTCCATCACACAGCTTGAAATTTTTTCGTCAGCCAAACCAGTGTTGACATTGCCTATTCGTTCTTCCAGAGCCAGCAGTTCCTGCATGACAACATAGAAAGTTACATTCCTGACAGAACATTTTCATGCAGGTTCGCGAATAACATATATCTAGATTCTTTCTAACCTCATAACTCATGTCATCAATGTCCAATCTCATGTCCCAGTGAGGATCAGAATCTTCTCTTGATTCATGGATAACTAACTGGTCCAGCATCATAAACCGCTACACAGAGTGCAACTAAATTAGTTACGTGCTCCAAATTGATGTCATTAGCATAATCATGAGAAAAATAATCAACATCTACCTCGGCTGCTGATCCTCTCAAGTTATTTTCCTCGATGATCAACGGATGGAAAGCATGGTAGGAATCCCTCAGCCTTCTACTCCTAGCACTACCACTGGGGCCTAGAGCTACATGCCCCAGATGTCTTGAAGATGCAGCAACTTCAGCATGAAATGGAGGGGCACTTGATGTTGCTGCTGAGGTAGCAGATTGGTAGCTAGGGGCAGCAGGTGGGTAGCTAGGGATAGCAGGCTCATGAGAGACTGCAGCAGAGTTGGAGGAAGACCCAAATGTTGGGGCGGGATAAGAGCGGATGGTGTTACGAGGAACTGCCCTGGGGGCATATCCCCCATGCAAAAAAGGCATGCTATCAGAAGAACCAGGAAGTGTCGGGGCAGGGGGGACATTTACGTTGGTCCTCCGTGGAGCAGGATAGTATGACCTCTCTCTGAATGCCATGCTAGAGTTACCATCAGTCCCTGCAGAGCCACATTAAAGTTAAGTGACTTCATGGAGGACAAAAAAGAAGTGAAGAAATATATGCAATCCATTATTCATTTTGAATAGTACTAGACCAAAATTAACTAAAAAACTATACTGCAATTAATGGTATGATATTATTTTTACAGTGTATAGCCACAGAAGACCTGAATATAATATAAACTCATAAAACTAAAGTTAGTAGAGCAGGGAACAAAATTAACCTGGGGGAACAACTCTTGGAGGTACAGAAAAAGGAGCTCTATCATGAGGCACTGCTGTACTTAGAGAAGGACCAATTGCATTAGCATGGCGTGGTGGTCCGTGAGTGCTGTTTGATGAGCAAGCTGCAGCAGGACTGTGTCCCAAATGTATAGAATTGTGATCATGTCGCCCCCTTACGTTCCTCTGAGATCCTCCATGATTACCAAAGCAATTATCACTCCAATAGCTTGAACCCATATTTGGGGGTATTTGAGGGCAAGGTTCAGGAACGTGAATAGGATTTGGAGGAATATAGCGAGGGAACTGAGGATTGGACGAACTAGCAGCATAGCAGCTCCCAACACTGGCTCCATCCATTGGATGAATAATCGGGTTTCTCCGCTTCTGTGCAACCCCCCTTCTATCATCCATGTGGGAACTTGGAATGAAGCAATCCTCAGACCTATGCGGATAGCTCAAAGCAGGTGGGTGATGAGTATTATGTGGTGCATAGGTGCTACTGGAGCTTCCAGCATGAGGATAGCCAGCATAGGACGCAAGCATGGTTACAGGGGCTTCAATCGGCTGTGTATGAGGTTGCCCAATGTAACTTGAGGATGGAAGCTCATTTGATCTTATTGTTGCATCCCCATAACTTGATGTATTTGCTGCATCACTTCTAGGATGCATAAATAGCTTTGGGCCTGAGGCAACAGGGTGTAATTGAATGAGTTCACAATAATTGAGATGTATAATAAGTAAAAGGGTGATATTGTCGGTGAAGTCCATATACCAAAAGGTGGTGGTTCATTCTGAAACCGGTTCGCATGATCCATCCTGGACATATGTGTGTTGTTATGATGATGTCCCGCCATAGCATATGAATAGCAGGATTAGATTTCCTTAAACCTGGAAAATTTATAAGTATTAGCATTCCAGTGAAAAAATTGCAGGGGCATATGATGATGTGGCAGTTAATAAGAAAAAATTATACATATAATTACAAATGCTTAGGCTCTTGGAATAGATTAAGGATAATTCAAACCTTAGAACCGCAAGATGTGATATAGTCACACATTCTAGTTTTATATGTCAAAAGCCCAATGGAAACCTGACATTAGCCCTCAATACAAGTAGCAGATATGTTTTCCTAGAGCTTGAGGAATGGCAGTATCTGAGCCTGGTAGGTAATGATAGGCCATATGAACAGTTCAAATTTCTACCTTTAAAAACAACAAAATAGTAGATTACCAACATCTGCAAGTGATTTGTTGGATACTTATGTAACCCTAATAATGTATGTGTAAGTTGAAGAGAAACACTATGCATCATCTGAAGTCACACTTAAATTTCACCTTCTGTAAAAGTTTATTTGCATTCAAATGATGGAAGAAAAATAAAATATAAGGCCAATCATAAATGTAGCAACATAAATTTAGTTAAATAATTGGCTAATATCTGTTGCTATTATGGTTGTTCAAGATTATTTTATAAACAAAAGTATGGTTGTTTGAATATAACAAAGATGAATTGATACTTCATTACTATGTATATTTCTATTTACAAAATTAAACAGGTTTTAGACAAAATGGTTATAAGGAGCATATCTAGACTGCAAACGTTTTATCACCGAACAATAGAACAAACACTAGATAAGCAGTTATATGATTTATTGATTTTAGGGTCCGATTACAGATGATATTGCAATAGTACAGTATGAAATCCTAATACCTAGCCTATAAAGACACTAGGCTCACAACATTTTTAAGTAAAGCAGTACAAACATATATCAGGACTCTGACCAAGTGAAACGACCAATCTTAAATGGCAAAACTCTACTGAAAGCATCTGTACCAATCTTAAATGGGCAAAGAAGTAAAACAGTGTGCTACTAAATTATATGGCAGCACTTCTCAAACAATATAGTTCATATTACACTGTATTAAGGATAAAAATCCAGTCAGATCTTCGAACGTTACATGCCATGAAAAAGGCCCAGCCCATCAGAATGAGCTAAGTCACAGGGAGAGAAATTAATAAATTATACAAAATTCTCTAAAATGAGAAGGAAAATGGATATGTAAGGCAGAAAGTATAGTGCTAGCTATCAGCTCCGGAAGCCCCAATATTCATGAAGACAGGTGGACATTGCATTAGCATGTCAAGTACACAAATGCCATGTAAGTAAATGCCAGATGCACAACATTGCTAAGACCATCTTGATATTGCGGTGCCTTTTTGTTCTGCTTAAAATAAGTGCATCTTGTTTCCAACACCGTCAATTGACCTATTTCAACTAGTCTCCATTTCCTTTCAACACTGAACGGCTATCTGCAAATGGTGTTCTCCCAGTGATCAAAATAAACTGGTACTTCATGGGCCCAGCTACCCTTGCACCAGCCTGTTCTACGTGATAAGCTGGGTTTTTGTTTTACTTGGAAAGGATCTTCTGATCAACTAATTTGATTGAAACACAACCATTTACGGTTGTTTTCCAAAATTTACACCAATCTACCCGTAAGTCTATCACCCAAATCAGGACTAGTGGGTGATCATGCTGCTCTGGCCAATGCTTCCACAGATCATGAGATCCCTCTCCAGCCCTCGTATAATTTAACAGTGGGCCATGCGACTACACTTCTCGCCTTTATACTTGAGCAATGTAATTCACAATACAAACCACCGATGGACTAAAGAGATGTAGGTGCTAAGGGTGGCACTGGTCCACCTTTTCCAGTCCTCGGAATGATATTCAGTTAGCAGCAACAGGTCTTCAAAAAATCACATTAGAGGGCCTCTCTTCTGCAGTTAAAAAGCAGTTACAATCTCGTAAGAGAAGTCACCATCTCTCATCCTAAGGGCAACAAGTCCAACAGCGATGTTGAACATGTGCTCTTACTGCGGACAAAACGTTGGTCCTCAGAAGGCCTAGACCAACTGGATTTCATTTGCCGCGGCAGTATCCAACACTTAACACAGCAAAACACTAATCAAGCAGCCCAAAATATTGCCCATTTGTTTGACATTTAATGAGAGCTTGAAATCAAGATGTCAAACAAGAAAAGGAACTCCATAGTACCTGCAATGTCATTAGTAGCACAATTCAAATTATCAAAGTAATAATACACTACAAATACCTGAAAAGACTGAAAACTAGATAATTCTACAAAAGAAGCACACTTTCCTTGTTTCAAGTTTTTTGTTCTGGAATAACCTTTGGTTCAGGATTTATTTGGACCATGGAAGAGCAACGAACTGGAGGAGCTAGAGAGAAGGAAACACTCACACCAGGCATGGACTACAGGGGAGAAAGAAATTCTCACCAAGACTTAATAACTTATTCACCAGCACAAATATGTAGCTGCAATATTCTGAAACTATTCACTAACCTGAGTACCTCACCATCATATTTACCGTTGAAATGAAAGTTCCTCCCAATCTAAATCCCGCATATGCCCCCAATATGAAGTCAAAACAATAACAGAATCAATATGTCCCCAAAGATTGAACTCCAACTCTAATAAGCCTTATATCTCTGCTTTCAAGGTGGACTATTGTGGAGGCCAGATCTCACTAACCTGCATTCCCATAAGACAGATCGGTTTTTGTGCCAATTCTGACAAATAGAATATTCAATATTGTATATGTATGGTCTTTATAAATACCAATAAAGAATACCTGAAGATGCAGAAGACATGATGGTACTAGTAACTTCAAAATTCATGCATTACCATCAAAACAAAGGACAAACAGTGTTGTACCTTTAACAGATTCAACACTTCCACTTCTAAAGAAAAACTGAATGTAGAACTTATATGTTCTTTGCCTGATGGAACTTATAGAGTCCCAACATGGATTGAACCATCAAAGGGTGCCTTCAATAATTTAATGGCTGTAGAAGAGTCGCAGGAAGAACGTACATTTGAAGTCTGAGACATAGCACGAGTCATACATATGATTTTTTTATCTTGTGATCTAATAAATGTTAAGAGGTGCATGAACTATATTCCTAGTGGATAGATTCTAAAATCTAAATTAGAGTATTCATGTTGTTTACAACTGTGACAAAATATCAACATGATCAGAAATCCTCACATCACAGATAGATAAGTGGAGACACATGACGTTCAGATTTAGAGTAATATATTTGCTGGCTTCAGAAAGGGAGATGCAGAAAAGAATTTCCAAACTATAAACTCTAGAGGTCAAAACCAAATGCCCATGAATGTATTTCAAGGTGGATTGAAAGTAAATCTCAAACACTTTTGCTGGTATCTCAAATATGTGTGGAGTCCCTAAACTAAGAGTAAGTAAACTGGGATAGGGAAACCAATTCCTTAAAAATCTAGACACCAATTAACCATCCATGCAGTCAGAGAGCTGTTGGAAAGGAAGATGCAGGTATAAGCTGAACCATAGTGACATATTGTTGCAAGTGGAGAATGGCCATTCACAGATGGGGTAAAAGAAGCAATGGGTTAAAACAGATTGATAACATGTAGATAGCTGAGACAGTGATGCAAGTACCATCTGACACCAAGGATTGTTTGATATCAAATAAACATGACCACAAGACAAACAAGCTTCAAAACTGAGATCAGCAGTGATCAGGAGCATTCCCCATTTGCAGAGACTGTGTTTCCACCTAAACAATATGACCTCGATAGCTCAGTGTAATCAAAGACCAAACATACCAAGTCATACCCATGACCTATCTGCAGAAGCTGAGGTTAGCGATGGATTTGGGATGTATCAATTCACTGAAGAGAGGTAAAAGGGGCATGTCGCTGGGATTTGAATTATTCCATAAAAGAGCAGGTGGGATTAGACGACAGAGAGGAATCAAACAGCTAGAGTACAGAACAATCACTGAGCAATCAACTGTGATTGCAGCACGCCTTTTTTTGGGACCATTGCAGGCAGGGGAAATGAGAGTCAGGTCTGCAAATTTTATAAATAAAACTGGTGTGAAGAGACCACCGCGGATTAGGAGATTCGGGGGCACTTGCCATGCTTCTGCGCGCAGAACCGATGCACCGTGCCGCTCAAATCGTAGTAATCCAGGTATAATTAAGAGTTTAAGACGGTGCTAACGATCAGCGACCCCAAAGCCCCCCATTACGATTACTTTGACCGCGACGCAGCAGCTAGTGAACCCCCAACCTCGCGCACCGATCCTCCAATTCCTCCCAAATCACGAGCATCAACCCACTCGCGAGGGTCACCGTGCCACCCGAAAAAGCCCGATCAAATCGCACAGTGCCCCAAATCGAATGCATTCGAGTACCAGGAGGATTAGGCGGGGGTGAGGGGGCCGAATCGGAGGGGTATACCTTCGCGGACGGCCGATCGGCGGGTCGAATCGGCGCCTCCCTCCGCGGCGGGACAAGGGGGTCTCCCCACACCGCCTCCCTGGCCGTCTTCTCGCGAGCACGCAACCGCCGCTGCTGCCCTCTCCAGAGAGCGGAGGAATTGATCCTGTTGCTGTGGCTTCTTCCAGGGGGAAAGGGAGTGGGGGGAGGGAGGCGGGGCTATTTATAAAGTCGGAGCGGGAGGTGGAAAAGGAGGCTGGGCCCGCCGATCTGTGGCACGTGGGTGCATTTTCGGTGGCATTTGGAGAATTTTTAGGCGGCGGGCGCTGTGCTCCTTTTAGACCCCGGAGCGGCGGGCCTACGTGTCGGATGGTACGAGTGGGGCCCGTGAGCTGGCTCGGGCACGGCTAGACCACCGGTGAGATGGACACGGCCAACGTGGCCTCGGCGGCGGGTCCCGCTGAACGGATGACCACGGCGGTACGTTCCCTCGTGTCCTGCCTGGCTCGGTGGCTCTACTTCTTTCACGTTTTTGTCGACGAGAAGGTTTGTCCCACTGCGTGTCTGCGTCTCTGCCATTGCACACGCATTGCATGACGTGGTATATGTACATCCAAATCTTCTTCCGTGCATGAACAAATACCGCATCAATTCAACATTTTTTATGTTTTGGATAAAAGAGGTGTTTGAATGGGAGTGACTAAAACTAGTGTGACTAATTTTAATCACTTTGAGAGACTAAATTCTCAAACGGGTGTGACTAAAAGGTGAATAAAACTAGTTACTTAACTAAAACTCTCTAGTAGAGAAGACCCAACTAAGATGTACTAATTTTAATCACCTCATCCATACACCTCCTTAACTTGGCTCCATCGGATAAAACTTGTTTAAAGTCGTAAACTTGTGTTACTAGGAGCTAGATTGAGCCTCCTCTTCTTCTTGACTCTAAACAATAATTGATGTGTTGAGATGTTCGAGAACATTTAGAAATTTAACCCTAAGTTCGCGAGCTTTTCAAAATTCGACCCCTATCACAATGACAGGAGGAGTCACTCTGAGTTATTGACATGTAAGCCACAGGGTCAAATCTTGAAAGACTTACGGACTTAGGATCAATTTTTGAAATATCTCGTTCTATTTAGTCCATGAATTTTCAACATTTCCCCTTTCTCCAACACGAAGGAGAACCGATTTCGCGAGCCTGTATTGGCAAAGGCTAGCTTTGCCCAACAAGATAAGCTTCCACGATGGTACCTTTTCTTCCGACTTTTTTTACTTTTTAGTCTTTTTCATGAAAGTTTTGCATAAATAGACCAAGAATTTCAAAAAAGAACGCTCGACGCCACTCGCCGAGGTCACCAGGCTGAAAATAATAACAATTACCTTACTTTGAAATTCTTTTGTAAAGAAATTTGTATGTAAGATGTGGCCAACAATACGCAAAATGGAATCTATGAATCTTGGTTAACATTTTACAACATTTGTTGATCAAGAAAAAGTGAGTTTACACATTTAAAATGAGGTTCCAATATTGAAATTATTGTTGCCGGCTTAACCGATGCACTAAAAAAATTCAAAGTGAACCCTTAAAACATTAACATGTATGCAACTTCGAAATTCTATTCTTGAAGATTTTTCATGTATACAATGAAAGACTTTGGATCCCAAATGTACTATGTTGTCCAGTAAACATTTTGTGCATGTTGTTGGCGACGAAAACATGCAAATTTTTTCACAAATTAATTTTAAAGTAGAGTAACTGATATTTTTTCACGCTGGAGATCTCGGCGATAGAGGCCCTGGCACTGAGGTGTGCAAGCTCGGCGCCGGAGGCTCTGGCGCTGAGGTTAGGGTCCATTTTCAGGATTCCGTCATGAGCCTATTTGTGAACATCTTTGTGAGATCCTAACTTGTTCTTCTTATAGTTTGGAATCTTTGTATCTAACTTATAGCTTATGTGGTAATATTTCCCCCCATCATTCTGATTTTGAGATGTAAATTAACTAATAAATTTGAAACAGAGAAAGTACTTTTGTTAGTACGAGTCTTGTGATTTATTTTTTTGGCCTCCCGTCTATTTCTTTCCTCCCCCGTTCCTCACCATCATCGCGACTAGAACAGAGCGTGAGTGCGATCAGGATGCATTATAGATGTCCAATCGGGCCGCCCGGCCCGGCCCTGGCCCGGGCCCGGGGTGGCCCGCTGAACTGCGGGCCGGGCCTAGCCCGGCACTAAGTCCGACCGTGCCGTGCCGTGCCGTGCCCTCCCACGGGCTGGGACGACCGCCCAAGCCCGGGCCCGCGGGCCTGTTCTGTGCCGGGCCAGCTCGAGAAAGCACGGCCCTACGTGCACACCCGGGCCGCCTGAAGCCCGTCGCTGGATGACTAACAGCCGGCCGACCGGCAGCAGGAGGGTGTTCTTCCTCTTCCCCTGTGCCCCCGCCACCACTTCCAGCTCGACAAGCCGCCGCCCCCTTGGATCCGTCGCATCCGCTGCATGCTCGCCGTCGCATAGGGGAGGACCGGCCGCCGGTCACCGGAGGGAGACGGGACGGGCGCGGGGCGCCGCGGCAGGGAGACGGGGCCTCGAGAGAGTGTGGGGGCGGCGGCCGTGCCGGAGCCGGCGCCCGGCGGTGGAGTTCTGGGGAGAGGAGAGGAGAGGGGGAGCGATGCGCTGTGCCGACATCGGCGGTGGAGGAGGTGCCAGGTGCCAAGGTGGGGATCCGGCGGCGGCGGCTCGCAAGCCGCGGGCAAGCAGGCCGTCGGTCGTCGCCCCGTCCCAGAAGGAAGTGAGGCAGAGAGGTGGGCAGGCGACAGCGGTGGGGTGGGAGGTAGAGCAAGGTTAGGGTTTGTTTTTTTTTTCCTTCCTTTATATATGGGGACTACTATCGGGCCGGCCTGCTTATTTCGTGCCGTGCCGGGCCGCCCGGCGTGCTGGGGTGGCGGCCCATGCCCGGGCACAGCATACGGGCCGGGCTGGCTCGGGCACGGTGATTAACAGGCCGTGTCGTGCTTGGACCGGGCCAAAATCCCGTGTCCGTCGTGCTGCGGGCCAAATGGACATCTATAGCATGCATAATGTGTCTCTGCCTCCCACAGCGGCAACAATCAACATCTGCACTCTGCCAAGCTAAAACCGTTTTACGAGAAGCCATTCCAACTTCTACAGTTTTACATTCGGGTATGCACTATGCAGCCACTCGATTGTTGGTGGTTTAATTATTCGATTGTTGGAGTCCCGGCTAAACCCAGATTTATGGAAACTGATTCGACAAAACGGAGTCTTCCCACTTCTTGGCATTCCTCCCTGCCTATCACAGTCAAAGGCTTTAAAAGAAATCTCAGTTGCAGATGTAATTAGCGCCTCGATTCCTTAATCCCAATTAATCTACGTGGACATGCCTTGCATTGCAGCACCAACCTTATATAACTCGGTCATCGGTGAGAAGCAATCTGTACTGATCCCTGCGTTCCTTCTTCTTCCACCGTTCCACGGGCGTTCATCCTCCTCTGCTCGGTCCTCTCCTGGTGGTCGCCGCCATGGCCTCACCCGCCGCCATCCCCGACAACCTCTCCACCTTCGGCAAGTCATCCCTGCGCCCGCAGCTGGACCTCCAGCCGCTACAACTACCTGATCACGACTCCGGCAGCGACGTCGTCGGCCGCGCGGTGGCGGATCTCCTCGGCGCGGCGTTCGCCGGCGACATCCCTCGCGCGAGGAGTAATGGATCGCAAAACCTCCAATCCATTTCCACCGTGGGTTTTGCTTGACGGATCGACTATCTGACGCTGCTCTTTTTCGTCTTCCCTCTGATTTCGGGTTGCATCGCAGAGTCGGCGAGGAAGCTGCTCAAGGCGGGGAAGGGCGTGGACGATGCGGTGGCGGCCGTCGGCGAGCCGAAGAGCAAGCGCCACGGGCCGCTCCACGTGGCCGCGGCGGCGGGGGAGGTGGAGATGTGCAGGCTCCTGATCAAGGATTTCCAAGCCGACGTCGACGCGACCGACGCCGAAGGTAATTTGTTGGATCCGGCGCAATCCGTTGCGCGATCGTCTAGTTCTCGGAGTTCGTTGGGTGTCCCGGTAGAGCGGCGACCGTTGCGAGAAGCCGCCGCCGTCAGCCTGTCATGTTTAGCGGCGATCGAACGCCGGGGCCGGCGGTGGAGTTGAATTGAAGCCGAGCAGTCGGAGGGAAACGAGACGACTTGAAGCGGCGATGGGCTGCTTTGACTCTTTGGGTGGAACGTAGAAGGCCCAAGTTATAGGAGTAGGTTAGCAGCCCAATGACCCAGGCCCATATCTACTTCGGTTTAGGCACGACCAGCCCATCTCCACCTCCACCTGGTGCCCTTTGCGTTCCACTCATCAGTGATGGGCGGTTGCTATGGCCGCAGCCAGCCGGCGACGCGCAGGCGCGCAGCGGCTCGGCGCCCGGCGGGCGAGCCGGTGGCCCGACGGCGTCAAGTGAGCGACGCGGCACCGCAAGATCGGACCACACTTTTGCATCTGATTTGCGAATTTCGAGCTGTAAGCTATAACTTATAATGAATTGTGATTTTTTTCATCGGCATATTGGATTCGATTTGGTCGGTTGGCTCGTTGATGACGGCTTATGTGAAGCAGTAGCATATCTTGTTTTTTAATCGGTTGCAAGTATTTGGTTCCTGTGAAATGCTCGTCGAGTCATTGAGCTACAGAATTGGAGTGTGCCTGCAGAAATGCTTGTACTGTATTCTGATATGAGTTTTGTGGGTGCTAAGATTCATGGTCATATATCACTTTATTGATTCAGAACGTAGAACTATTGTTAATTCTTATGAAGTGCCTACCATTCTTATGCAATTGTTAGGTGCGACGCCTCTAGTTTATGCAGTACAAGGTACAGGATCTACAGCTGTTGTGAGCCTTCTTCTCAGTCATGGAGCTGATGCAAACAAAGCAGACATTGGTGGAATTGCTCCGCTCCATATTGCAGCAGAACGAGGTTCTCTGTGCCCTTCCATGAATGTGTTCCATTTTTATAACTGTTTGTTGAATTCTGTTTCAGACTTATCCTGCCAAATCCATATTCCTCTCTTATTAGACCTGAATGCTTTGTAATACATAATCCTCCTTTAATTCATATTCCTGCGTTCTACTGCTCAGTTTCCTACACATTTGTTTTTTCGGTGGCTAAAGGAGGTTATGGAAAGCTTTAACAAGTCTGGTCCACTTTGGCTCTTAGATTAAATTTATTTCCAAATTGTTTTTAGTTTAGCTTGTTGTTGTATAGATATGCTTTACCAATCAATTCATAAAATGATTGATCTCTGTTGATAATTCGCTTTTAGTTATGAAACACATTTAATGTATCCTAGATGTTCACGTGTTGTGACCGTTTTCATGCATTACATACAGGATTCTATGAAGTAGCAGAGTTATTACTGTCTGAAGGTGCTGATGTTGATCCCATCTGTGAGAATGGTGGAGCACCAGTACACATTGCTGCTAAAAATGGGCATGCTGGAGTGTTGAAGTTATTGTTGCAGAATAAAGCGGATGTAATAATTTCTTTTTTTCCAGCCTATTTAATTTGCCCTTTTTCATCAATGTTATACATCGTATCATTACTGTAATCTTTGTCTTTTCCTACTCTTTTCTTGCATCCCAACCTTGGAAACTTTCATCTGAATTCCCACCTGACAAAAATGGCTAACTTCTAATTTTTCTGCTACATTCTTGGAGCACCGCCATTTGAAATATGTGGAGGAAACAGTTATACTTTGGGAGCATTATTGATAAATGCTAGAATTTTCATCTAAAAAGTGTTTAGGCTCGTCCAACTATGTACTGGAAAATGAGATGATATGACATTAGGGGCTCCCAATGTACATACTTTCCATTTGGATTTTTAATATAATTTGTTGGTAAACTTGAAAAGTTATCAATTGCTACCTTTTGCACTTCTATATTTATTTATCCTGTATCATAATGTATTATTTTCCCCGTTGTTCAATTCACCACTGGTGGCGTCACTTTTTGGCTCTTCAGTGGAGTGCTTGGAAGTACTTATTGAGGTGCCATACTTGGATCCGTCACTCGAACCAATGAGTTCTAGCCCTTGCAGCAGAACAGATTTGATAAGATGAGCATAAGCTTCTCATATTTTGGAAATGCTGTCTCCAATGCTGTGTGTGTATGTATTCTGTGCTGCAGGCTGATGCTGATGTCAATGCTGGTAATCCTGCAACTCCACTGACAGTAGCTGCCAGTAAAGGCTTAGGTGACTGCATCAAGTGTCTGCTGGAAGCTGGTGCTAATGCAGATATTCCTGATGAAGTGAGTTATCTGACATTTATTAGCCAATTATTTGATTTCATTTAACTTCTGGATTTCTGACTATTGTATTCAATTATTCACTAGTACAAAAATGCATTTGCGTTGCCCCCATCGTCTATGATTCCTTGCACTCATTTGTTGTGGATTTCCTGGAGTAGAACTATTTCTGCCAAGTTACTGATTGTGCAGCAGATGGCCTAGTTTGATATTCTGTCTATCCTGTGTTTATTTGTAAAACTTATTCTTGTTGTGGTTACTTAACAGGATGGTAAAATGCCAGTAGAAGTCGCTGTGCTGAAAGGACAGGAGGAATGTGTTAAACTTCTTTTCCCTGCCACAACCCCATTGCCTGAATATGCAGACTGGAGCATTGATGGAATAATTCAGCATGGGAAAAATGTGAGTGCCAGTTCCCTCTACCAGATCACAGTTGGATTGATGTTGGTAGCTGATGTGTATATATCCTTTGAAAGGTTATGTTGTCATTACAACGCATTATGTACTGTATCAACTTCACTCGTGTATATGATTTAGGTTCGCCTTCGCCAAGCATATAAAATTAAGGCAGAAGGTGATGCTGCATACCGGAAGAAGGATTACCAGCTTGCGTCGTGTCACTATACTCTAGTAGGTTCTTGCACACCTCATTACTATTGTAGCTGCTTGGGAGACAAGCTATGTCAATGCTATACACACTGATTATGTCATGATTGACTGACGAAATGCCGTCAATCAACTAACTTAATCTAATCTCTGGCATGATATCATCCGATGTCTCCAGGCACTGGTCATGGACCCAGATGATCCGACCATATACGCAAAGAGGAGTCTCTGCTTCCAGCACATGAATGACAAAGAGAGCGCCCTGGCTGACGCAAACACCTACAGAGACATGCAGCTGGATCTGCCAAAACCTTGCGCTGAGGACGAGGAGGAAGGAGCTGCTCTGAAGCTGGTTGAGGTGAGCTGTGTGTGTTATGAACTTGAGATAGCAGCAAATTCAGCTTGACGCGCACTCTATCTGATCTCCTCTTGGTGGTCTATCTGTGTGCAGGAGTACAGCAGGGGAATTGAAGCGCTCATGTCTGGTCTCAACTTGGGTCCTGAACGCCGCGCGTCTGACAAGGGAGCTAACTCCTCTAGAGCAACAGCCGCAGCTGGGCCACCACGCAGGTCTACCAGAGCTAGGAAGCCCAACTCGTTCTAGAGTGGGCCTGAATGGGCTAAGCCTTGAGATTGGGCCTCAATGTCGCCCCTTTTTCTCTGGACAGCCGAAATCTAGCTGCTGCTGGATGGAGATGCGTATTTACGATATGCTAGTAGTACTACCTGGCACTATAATATATAATTACATATATAAACCTACCTGTCAGTATCATGAGACGATGGTTACTTAATGGCATGCCATATACTGAATGGGCGACGTGTCTTGTTGCTATTTACTTCTGGTTCTGGATGTGTTGCAATATGGGCATGAATCGGAGGGTGGTCATGTGCCAATCTGCTTAACAGGTTTTTAGGCTCTTGTAGATCGCACAAATTTCCAGTCGTGGTGTGCATCTTGTTATTACCTTAGCACAAGATGAAGACGAGAAATAAGCTAGTGCAATGCGAGAAGATCACACATCCAGCACTGTACACATCAGTATATACTGACATTCTGTGTTGGAATATATACATGAAAGGCGGACAAAGCATTTCAGTCATCCATCTAAACATTTTCTACCATGCTTATATACTAGTATACTAACACTCGGCACCTCTGGTTCTCTACCTCACCGGGTGGCGGGTGCCACGGCCACGGTGGCAGCCGGCGGAGCCGCCGCCGCAGCGACCGTCCGGCACACGGGGCACGTCGAGCTCACCCCGAGCCACGTGTCGATGCACTCGACGTGGAACACGTGTCGGCACGCCGGGAGCAGCCTCCCCAGCTCGCCGTCTTCCATCTCTCCAAGGCACACCGCGCACTGCCCGTCGTGCTCAGCCGCGGCGACTTTGGACGACTCCCACATGAACACCGGCAGCGCGCGCAGCGTCTTGGCGTCCAGCCCGGCGGCGCCCTGGCCGCACGCGCCGTGACCGCCGGCGCTGACGACGACCTCCAGCTCGTAGCCGTCCGGCGGCGGCGGCGGGCGCCGCAGCACGAGCACGCGGGGGTTGGCCTCCGCGAGGGCGACGCGCCGCCGCAGGAGGCACCGCGCGTAGAGGTGGAGCGCGGCGACGAAGGCGACCGCCCCGGAGAGCGCGGCCACCGCGGCCAGCAGGACGCTGGCGTCGTAGCGAGCAAGCGACGACGACGACGAGGAGGCGGACATGGCCGGCGCAGGCGATGCAAATTAATCTCCGACTTCAATCACGCACACAAGAATGATGATCAGTTGATCACACCAGCAGGCAGCAGCGAGCGAGGACTGAGAGGTGTTAGCTGTATATTTGCAGGAAGACGAGGACAAGAGAGTGTTCATGGCATGGATGCCGCATGGAATCGAGGGAAGTTTTGGCACGCTGCTGAAGTTAATTTCGACGGCCGTGCCATCATTTCAGCAGGATTTCTGGAGCAAGAAAACTGACTGCCTCGTGTCCTCACATGGGCACAAGGGGGACATGACAGTTCAGAGTTTGGCAGGTCGTTGCACAAGTCTACAAACATGGCATGTCAAGCACTGATGGTTCATTGGTCATGACATCAGCCACACAAGAGTACAGGACCACAAGTCCACAACCAACCGATCATGTATCTTATGAATTATGAACAGAGACTGGAATTGTTTCTTTCAAGTATGTCTCTGCATTCTTCACTTGTGGGTTGTGGCAGGAAGCGTGTTATTTTTACAGTTCCTTATTAGTAATATGTTTGCCTTTACAATGACCAAATACGTATTCTCGATAAAAGTTACAACGGATTTGGGTTTACACCGTCCGGGCAAAGTTAAAAATCGGGTTACTGTACTCCAGTATTTGTGTTATTTGTATTTCCTGTGTATGACTATACAAAACAGCCAGCCTGCTGCCGTTATGTATTCAGTCCATGAGCTTGTACCTCTTCTCTTCAACACCAGTGACTCCCATCTGTATCTCGATTATGGTATGTAGTGGCATCTGCCGACGAACATATTGTATTAGTTCGAATTAGCAGCATTTTTTTAATTGTTTTTCAGTACACTGTCAATACATAATTGAGGAAGAAGAGGAAGATCAGATGTTGTCACCTCTATGTCTGGAACTTCTCTCAAAGGCCTGTCTGCAAAATATGCGTATAGTGCTCGCAGTACAGCCTATCAATTGGTAAGGTATTTCAGAAAATCACAACATTCCTGCAAACCAAGTTTCAGCAACCGTAGCAGCTTACCTGGTGAGATATGACGACCACTGGTGCCTGCTGGCGTTCTAACTCGATGATGACAGGTTCCAACCTGAGGGTTATCACGACATTAGCAATTATAAGATAACTTAGTTACAAATAGAACTGAAAATTTCGTAGTTTGATCTACAGAAGAGTCAGGGAAACATATAGATAGTTTGGTTGAATGATTATGCATTATAGTTTTAACCTCTGTATCACGTCGAGGTAAGACTCTCCACGAGGGTAGCGATATCTAAGCTTGTCCTTCCTGCGTGACCTGGTCACAATAAGGGTTCAAAGTGGTGACTTCAGATCCAAATATTCGGTACTGTACCACAGTGCAAGTTTTGCAACTCCGATGAACCTGATGTTTATGTCATTTTGGCTTAGCTTAATTTGTACAAGACACGAATAAAAATTAACACATAGGTCTGACACCTCAGATGAACAAACAACTATTGAGGGATTTACATGGTGCCAATGAAAAGGATTATCATACGTACTCATATTCCTCAGGCATAATTTTCTTTATCTCTTCATATGTCATCCCATCACAAACTCCAGAATTGATCTCATCAAGAGCACGCCATTGTATCTATGAACAACAAAATCAAGCAATGTCAATGTGCCTAGCTTGCAAGAGTTCTGAAAGACTACTCCTGGAATATCTAACCAAATACCTTTGGGAATCCAATAATTGGACTTGCCGTCAAAACTGTTCTCTGAAGGGTGCTAGTCCATATCTAAATAATTGGATAGTACAAATTCAAAACATTTCCCTCTGTCAGTCCATGTTCTGATGATTAAATACACCATTCAATCATGGGAAATCACTTACAGTTGCTGTTTTCTCACATTTGAGCCGCTTTTCTATAAATTTGGCTAGTTTTTTTGCATACAGCTCTCCAACTTCACTGAGCACCATCGTCAGGCATTTAAAAGAGGAATTATTAGCTCGATACAGCAAGATAATTCCTGTGAGATAAATACATTTACATGCTGCTTTCTTTATGGTGCAATAACTAAACTTCTAATTGAAAAACTACCATGGATTTTAATATTTTACTTACCAAATTAAAAATGGCATACTAACTGAGTAACTGTGGAAAAGATCATATGAAGGAATCAGGTTGAAATTCAGGGACAGCATACCTTAGGACTGTATCACCACCAACTCGTCCTCTTACATTATGTAAACTCTCACCATGCCTGGTAAGCAAAATAGGCCGTGGTGTAAGATGAGAGTTCACCTGCAGTTGCATAGTGCAAGAAGATGTGCCATCAGTTAATTTTTAATACACCAATGGAAATAAACTTGAAACAGAAAGTAAATATGTGCATTGTTAGAACATCCAGATATTATGCCCACTCAGAAAGAGCAAGCAATTATATATTGCATATGAGCCTACAAGTCCATACCAAGAAAAAGACAATCCGCCCAGGGAGATAGCCACTGATATTATTTACCTGAGTAAAAGATCATAAAAGAAGAATTTTTCAAATGAAGAATCACTGAACAAAACATATCATCTCAAGTTTTTAAAAAAAAAATTACAACGAAAAAAATTGACTTGTTTTGTGTAAATAACTTATCTAAATAAGTCCTCATTTTACATATCATGCATGTTCAAGTGTTTCCACAGATATTCAATTACATAAAGCTTGTACCCATACCATTGATCCTTCTGCCACCTAGGGATACAAAATTCCTAATGTCGAGTCATGTGTTGTACAATATGCAAAGGTATGGGAGAGCTTACCTGTAACTGACCACCCTGCCCCTTTACCATGTCAATCATTTTGATGTAAGAACCTTCCCCCACTGGCTCATAGACCTACAATACTTCATTTAAGACCAAATAGTTCGCAGAACTCAAGAATTATACTCAGGCAGCACTTCAACAGAGCATAAATGGTTGAAACCTTCTCATAGTTCGTCAAGCGTTCCTTGAAGTCCTGCAGTCCAGCTTCATAATCTGGCCTGCAAAATTTTAACAGTATTCAGGCTGAAATTTCATCCTGAATTGTGGCGGTGTTAGGGTTGAGTTTGTGTGGGTCTGCGTGTATGGTTGTAAATGTGTTTCTTTCCTCTTCGTTAATGATATGACACAGGTCTTTTTTTAAAACTTCTATCTAGGAAAGGGTAATTTTTTGGGAAACTCACTGGTCAGCATAATCGGGACTTTGTTGTATCTTCAGCCGTATATTTGTTTCAATTATTCCGGGATCATTACATATTGTCTCCAAAAATATAATCTGCAGAAAATGACTTCAATCAGGAAGAGAGAAGATCAAGATTACAAATGCAAGGTGGCAATGTACCAACTGCACCCATGCGCATGATTAAATTATTTGATAAACTTACACATTGCAGCATTATATTCTAGCTCGAGATAATTTTAGCTCGAGATTTAAGTAAGAAAATATAAAAGATTCATAACTGGTATGAATACAAGTGCCAATCTACCAATTACCTTACAGTTACCTTCAGCCATTTTCATTAGCATATGTCTTCGTTTTCTTGTGCTATTTGTTGCATCAAATATACCGACCTATAAACAACTTGATCTAGTCAGATTGAGTATAACATTTCATTATTTCAAGCAGGCTATGCAAGTATGCAAAGCTAACTTACCTGACCTCCACCATGCATCCAATCTATCATGTCCTCCATTGCTAAAGCAGCTACCTGTCAACATTTACACCAGAAGAATAATATAGCAAGTTGCAAGTAATATACTGAAACAAAGATACAGTTATGTTTTAATATTCTCCTTCTAAAGGTGGTTGTCACAAAATCACGTTAGACTTCTAAAAATGTAGGATGCTAATTTGATATTCTGACCATGGTAGAACCTTCATGAGAAGAAAATAGGAGCTAACCTGAGTCATAAAACTATAGTTAATGGCAAAGTGTGACTAAATTGAAAAAAAAGGCAGGGGACATATTGTGCTGGATACAAAATACAGACTCAAAGCACTCAAACCCTAAAAAAAGTTTTTGTAGAAGCCATTAATAAAATTCTACTTCTATTACTACCCCATTGATTTGTGGCTAAAAATTACCAGGGTAATACTACCTAATATCCAATTTACAACAAATAAGGTTTTGAGAAATTCACATCACTTTAAGAGAATATAGTTCAATTCCAGCAGGAATCTGAAAAACTACTGTGTTCCGGTTATGATTACCAAAGTGCTGTTCAAAGGAGGCAAGTGAAAAGATTGCAAGACATCTTTCTTGAAAACATAGAAGAGCATATACTGGTGAATCAGAAGATGGTGTATGATGACACCTATTTTGAACGGACATGGTAGTATTTTGAAGTACTAATTAGGAAAATGTATAGTAGTCAATACAGCATGCTAACCTCATTACGTGCCTCAATACCTTCAGGATTATCATCCCGGAAAAAATCTGCAGCCTGAATCAACAAAAATACAAAACTGTTAGATCAGTCTAGAACAGGATTTTAGGTTTATTGACATAGGCTCAAATAACGGCATTGAAAAATCCAGCGAGATGTACAAGTAGAATATGCGCAAGCATAGTAGCCTTATCAGAACCACAAGAAGCGATAATAATCAGAGCCAAAGATGTAAAGAACATACAGTAACAATTGTATAAAGTACTACTCCCTTCGTTTTCATTTTTAAGGCGCACGGATGAGCAGTGCAGAGACCAAGGTAAAAGCCAGCTGCATGCGTTTGCATTAAATTGTTGCATCGTCTTCACAGCAGGCTTGCATGACCGCACGCAGTTGGTGCGCGTGTGAGCTGTTCATTTTCTAATGGGCTATCAATTGCCTAAATTAATTGCATGTATAATTAGTGTTGGGTACCGAGGCTGGGTTGATTACCCGAGATGGCGCGCCTTACTTATGCGAAAAAAACAAAAATGCTGATACACCTTAAAAACGAAACCGGAGGGAGTATAACTAAAACAAGGTAGAGTAGTTTTGAGGATCTGCCACTCCCCTAAGCAAGTATAAAGAACTAAAGATATGCCATTCATGTGCCAATGACATGAGCGTCTTGGAACCACACATTCATAAGAGATAGAAGCAGCATGTCCTGAAACTCAGATTAGGGGAGTGGCTATGCCCTAAAAAAGTCCATAAAATTAAATGCTTATACATTAACTGGGTCAACCAATATGAGAACATCATTAATCATGGTAACGACAAATATGAACATGGTGACTTCCACCCTATAACCATCCCAGATCCATGCTGCATCCATGCTAAAGTTATTTTCATTAAAATGTGTTCCAAGCATAATGTAAATCATGAAATAAAGTGAACCTATGAATAAGACAGCCACAATATGATTGGCTTTAATACACTTAAGTATAGTAACGTAGCGAAAAAACTTGACATGCTTTTTTTTTGCCATGGTAACATTTAACAAAGCATAGATCACATATGCTCCACTAATGGAACTTGCAGCAAATCATAGTTGTTACCTGGTTTGCTCCATGTTTCAGACGGCGATACTGCACATACATTTTCGACAAAAGGAAGTTCAGTTAATTTTGCAAGCAACAAAAGTATACATATTAACTATGCAAGCTAGTCTATCAGAGTAAGAATAACATTACCTTCCCAACATTGAAATGTCTAGTTTTATGACCCAACCAACGAAGGTACCTTGTAAGCTTAACTGCAGTGAAGGTTTTACCACGAGCTGGCAAGCCAACCTGATTTAGGAGTAAATATATTCAGAAGGAGATCCATCTTCTGGAACAAGGATTCAATACATATTGGGATGTATTCAAGCAGATAAGGGGTTTTGAACACAAAGGTGACATTATGCTCAGTAGGAAGACAAATATACTTTGTCAAGGGGGTTGGGAAGTTCTGTTTTGGGATTGGAACTGAAGGAGATTAAGAGTGTTAGTTCTCTGATACTCTGTAAAATAATGCATTGCATACATAAGATTCCTAATTATTTGTTCACTTATATATGCTTAAAAGGGCAATGCTTCAGTCCTGTACCCAACAGCAAAAAGCATAAAATTAAAAGCATGTTGATTGTTCTATTGACAACCACCCACCAGTACAATCTACTAATAATACTGCTCAGGATTAAATTTAGTTTTCCACAGGAACCCATCGGTTTAAATCCATCCAAACACTAAAAAGGACATGGTAAGTAGCAAAAATGCAACAGACAAAGTTTAGCTTGTCTTGTTGACGAAAGGATCACAAATAAACACTAAACACTGGGATCATATACAAGATGAAATTGTTTAAATTATCACACAATTACAACTATTTACCAAAACAATGGCCAGCTTCCGGTCCTCCTTTGACCCATGTAAGCGATCAGCTACAGCTGCAGCTGCAACAGCTCCTGCTGCTTCTGGCATGGTCTGTAGATTGTCAACAGTAGTCAAGATGAAAAATACAAAATTCATTCTTAAAAATTTCTCAAACCACATCAAGAACCGTTTAATCAATTCAACTGGACAACTATGGGTATTGACATCTAAATATAATATCTATTAGTCCAATACTACAATATCATTATGCAAATGCAGGTTCATGCCTATTATCTATCCCTTTTACATATACTGTTGGTAAAGGATAAATAATACTTACCTTTGCTGATCCGAAACTAAGCCCAGATGCCAGGGAGTATGCACTGGCTGATTTTGGAAGCTTAGGAGAGCCAACGCCCCTGTCAACGAACAGCCCCTTTTGACCATCTGGCTTTTGCAGTGGTGTAAAGGTACCAACTGATTTTGACTCAATGATTCCAGAACTTTGTAATTTTTTAGAAGAATCTGTTGCCCAGGCCTCAATATTCTACAAAAGAATTATGTCAATTTTCAATTCTGTTTTGATTTACAGAAAAGCAGAATATAATCATGTTAAAAGAAAAAACATGTGATACAACCATAAAGGTATCAAACATATGAACAAATGTTGTATGAAATGATAACCAAGATCAGACTGGTTCCATGGTGGTAGGAGGATAAATTTCAGGCATAGAACTTAAATTTCCAGATAAGAGAAAGGAAAACGAAGAAGAAATTCAAGAAAAAATTATGGTCCTCTGTAATTGACATACCAGACTGAAATATATGGATTTCCATTCTAAAGAAGAATATCAATAGAATGCATTAACAGACAAATATTTTACACCAACTTGAGCAGCTAACAGCCAACCTTTGTGAGGTTATTGCAGCCTTCAAAATCCGCAGAAACAGTACTTGGACTCTGAATCCCATCACTAAGAAGCATATCATCTGTCCCCAATGCTCCAGTTTGAATTAAGGATGCCGGAGTTGCAGCAAGGTTTGCAGCATATTCATTTGATGGTGCAGTTGGGGTTGGAACAACATAATGCTCCAAGTCAAGTTCCAAAGTAGCCGCTGATCCTTCCTGTAGAAAGACAAGGAACAGAAACCTGTGAGAAACCACATTACAGATTAGCTTGGCATCTTTGTGCAATTACAGCAACGAGCGTGTGGATAATTACTAGAAAAGGACGAGGAAATGATAAGGAGATATTGTTTTTGTAGATCTCAGGTTACAGACGATACCAAGAGGGTTGGAAAAAGGCATGGGAGGAAAAACCAAGTAATAAACCTGCTAGCATTCTTACTGTCAAATAAAGGGGTTGGCAAAATGCATGGGAGGAAAAACCAAGTAATAAACCTGCTAGCATTCTTACTATCAAATAAGATGCCATTTGGGCAAACAGATAGCCCCTTCTACCTGTATGGCTGTAGAGAATCTTGATAATGCAGTTTAAGAATGTTTGACAAGGATCACACAGAACTACGCAACCAAATGCAACTTACAGAGCACCACAGGGAAGCAATAAGTATCAAGATTAATTGCTCTCACCTCAGTTGCATGAGTGGGTGTGACATTGATACTGATGTCAGGGATTCCCCGGACTCTGGAGGGTTGAAAGTTCTCCTTGTACACCCTCCAGCTCGCGGCAAGTTCGAGCGGCGACACGATGTCCGCCTTGTTGAACACTCTGAACTCGAGCACCTCATCATCTCCATTAAGCTTGAAAAGTGCAACCCTCACATCGCCCTCAAGCATGCCTCCAGTAAGGAGCCGCATTGGCCCTTCCTCGATGATGCACGGGGTTGCTGTGTCTTTGGGCTTGAGCAAGAATTTGAACTCCACCGTTTCTACAGCAAAACCCACAGGTTGAAATATTCAGAACAGTGCATGGAGAAATTTGCATCAGAGCTTGACATTTAAACTCTGTTCGATTGAAGGCCACGGTAACATCAACAGGTTGAAATATTCAGAGCAATGCATGCAGCAATATGCTCGACATTTCAGTTTCTAGTCTAATGAAACAAGTCTGTCCTATGAACGAACAAATGGGAATCAGAATGGTACAGAAGACAAAGGAAAAAAACGTTAGCAGAACCCAATTGTTTACTAGGAGCCCGTGGAGAACTCAAAAGGTAAACAAAATTTAAAAAAAAACAAAAGGTGTAACGAAACAACTAGGGAATAGGAACAGGATACTTTGTATAACACAATAACACCCGATTGAAATCCATGATGGTAACTTATGGAACAGGACAGCGACGAGAGGCAACGCACCATGGTCCGGCGGGACGACGAAGCTGAGCTCCCACATGGACGCGAGCTCCCTCTCCATGGCGAGCTGCATAAAACCAAGCAGCAGCAACGCGAATCATTCCCCGCGGCAGGAAAACCAGAAGCGGGAGCAAAGCAAACAGACAGAGCAGTGCGTACTGCGCGGGCGGGGTCCCAGGAGCCGATGATGGGCTCGGAGCCGTAGACGTGCGGGACGAGGTCGCCGCTGATCCGCGCGTTCTCCATCTTGAGCGACACGTAGAGCTGCGCCCCGCCGTGCCACGCCTCCGCGGCGGCGCCGCCCTCGCCCGCCTCCCCGGCGCCGCCCGCCGCCCCGACCCCCGCCGCCTCGAAGCCGAGGCTGTCGATGCCCTTGGATACCGACGTCCCCATGGCTGCTAGCACAAGCGGAGCTGCACTAGCGCTAGCGGACAAAGCGCGCGGGCGTGGAATTGGGGCGGCGGTGGTGGTGGAGGAGGAGGAGGAGGGGTTTTTAATGGAGGGAGGCCGTTTCCGTTTGGATTGGGGCGAATGCAACCGGGGGAGAGCGATGGGAGTGGTGATGTGGAGCCGGGAGGCCTCGGAGTCCGCAAGGAGCGGAGCGGGCGGGGCCCGCCGGAGGGGATAAGCAGGGCCGTGCCAGCGTTGCTGCGGCGGCGGCTCCGCCGCGTCTGCGCGGGCCCGGGCTGCTTGGTTCGTGGCCACTTGCCACGCCCACACGTCTGTGGCCGGGTGGAGTTTGACGCCAATGAGAATGTCTTTATTCGGTGGCATAGAATTCATTCTGGGTCCAGAATGATTCTAGATCAAAAGAAATATTCCAAATCGATTTCAGATCAAAAAAAATATTCCAAATCATTTTAAGTCATTTTCATGATATTTCACAGAAACGACAATAATTTGAAACTCGATCCAAACCTTTCCACATGGATTCAGTCCATGAGTCGAGTGGTGGACAATGATCGTTTGGCACAATAATTTGAAACCTGACCATGAGTCCATGGGTGTGCCCGTGTGGGTGTAGCATCAATCTCAATATATTGGTGTACTTATTATGAGTCTATTTTATTTCAATTACTTCAGCTCTCGGATTAGATCCAACCTTTAGTGAATGAAACTAGTACTTATATATGCCTCGAATCAATCTCGACTCAAGTGAATCCTATGCAACCGAACAAGGTTTATGCCTAGATTTGTTGGAGTGGCAAGTAGAGCTGTCAACGAGCCGAGCTCGAGCGAGCTCATCGTCTCAAGCTTGAGCTTGTTAAAGCATCGAGCCGAGCTCGAGTCGAGCCTCGAAAGTCGAAACCATCTGAGTTTGAAGCTAGGCTCAAGCTTGGCTTGTTAAGATTCGAACCGATCTCGAGTCTAGTTTGCAACGAGTCAACTACGAGTAATTCACGAGCTTTAAGATTTATATCATCTCTAAACATACTTTAGAAAGTCTACGTAATAATTAAATCAGTGTCATTGTATTACCGGTAGACATCGAGTTTTGCGCAGTACAATTAAGAAAAATATAAGAGTATATGTGTATACATCTCATAGAGTCATGGCTAATCATAGTACACGAGCTTACTCGAGCTTTTCGATTTCGAGCTCGAAAATCTTACGAGCTTTTAGTAAGGTTTGAGCTTGACTCATTTAGAAATCAAGCTGATCTCGAACCAAAACTTAAAACGAGCAGAAGCGATCGATTCACGAACCTCGAGCTTTTTTTTTACAGCCCTAGTGGCAAGCAACCAACATTGAGGGAATTTGTCTGGCATGCTGCAATTTGGCGTGATGCGCGCTTGGTTCCTGGGCGAGCGAGCCTTGCCTTCATGCCTGGGAGCCAAAAGCTTGATAGCGCAATTCCCGAGGAGAGCTTGACGAGAAACCTTTCTTGCCAAACTAGCCCATGCAATGACCAAAGAGCAGCAAGAGATCCAAACATCCCAACATGCACCCGTAATGCTCTTACCTTAGGTCCTGCTCTATTTTTTAATGGCCTCGTTTAAAATTCTTCTTTTAAATCACTATCATTTTAAGAAAGGGAAAATATCAATGTAATAACCTCATAAACTATATTTTGGTTAACCATAGTACCTCATAATGTAATTTGTTTTTTTTCTCCATACACAAGCTGAATTTTAATTTGACACTTTCGAGAGTTTTAGTGTGCATCGTCATCTATACTAAAGAATATTTTATTAAATTTTATCATTACTTTTATAAAATTATATATCTCAAGGATAATTTATTACCAAACATCCTACCTTAACAAATGATGATAAAAAATTATGATATACTCCCTCTGTTTTTAAATATATGACGTTTAGGACAAGAAAACTAGTTCAAAATGAACTAATTTTCTTGTCCTAAACGTCATATATTTAAGGACGGAGGTAGTATTTTCTAATATGGCTTATGATCTCTACTACCATCTTGTAAAATTTGAATTTTAAGATGCCATTTATGCATGGAGAAACAAAAAAGATAAAGTATGCTAAGGGGTAAATTAAACCAAATGACATAATTTAGGGGTTAAATAAAACAAGAAATACTTTAGTTGCTTATCAAAACTTTGGTCATACTTGAGGGGAGTAATTCGGACTTTTTCCTTAAGGAAGTGATGATAGTGATGCTTTGACGTTGCTCCTGTGAGAAAGATGTGAGTCTTGAAAATTACTTTGCTTTATCTTTTCCTTTTTCAAATATATATTATCGTAGGAACGCAAGTATTTACAATTTTTCAGTCTTGTGTTAGGATTTATTTGATCATTTCTCATTTCATTGTTTTCATCTGTCATTGTCATTTTCCTTCACAATGGCCTTCCTCTAAGATTTTTCTTTTACCAACTTAACCTATATACCATGCCACAATACATGTACCATATAGTGTTTCAAACAGCAATCAAGAAGTTTAAAATGATATTTTTTCCTCAAGAATAATATTTACTTGTAATGTATTTGAATAAACCTACCGAGATTACTCAACTTGAATATCTTTGGATTTGCTACAAAGGACATATGAATTATGATACACAAAAAGCCCTAGGGTCACATCAAGATACAACAACTTGTTATATTCAATCTAAAATAACCAACCAACATTTTCCATCATCCCAATCTTAATTATAAGGAAGAACAAATGTTCGTTCAAATAAGGAAGAACGGAAGTGCCGTCATCTCACGATACCCTCAATTAGTGAGTTGCTCCAATTCCAGTTTCAGAACACATGAGACCCTACAATCGGGGGCATTGTTTTCATGGTCATTCCTAGCAACTAACGGTCACTAGCCAAAAGTGTGCATAGGCCTTAGAGGCTAACTTTTCTTTAGCACTAAGGATCAATCAGAAATGACGAACCACGACTTTACATTATTATTGAAAAGTTAAAGAAAAAACTTTACCATCCAGATAGTTTTCACACAAGTTTTTTGTCAACTTCAATGAAATACTTCCTAGATAACTTTTGAAGCTATTTTTAGATATATTTTTTTACAAAATATTCCTTCAAATAAGTTTTGCATAAAAATTATTAAACAATCTTTGAAAAAAAATTCAAATAAATGTTTGAATTTTGAATTTCTCCCTTATTCAAAACATTACTTATGTCTAAAAATAAGCAGGGAATAACTTTACTTCATCTAAGAAAAAGAATAGTCTACTAAAATGATTCCCTGCTTTCCCCATCCTCAGCTGCTCAGCTCCAGTGCTCCACGGCCGACCAAGATCGAGCGGAGCCCAAAAAACCCCCACTTTTTTCGCCCTCCCCTGACCCTGAGCCAATTCCTCTGCTCGCCGGCGTGCTCTCCCTGCGCCATCCAAGGTAGGCTGCTCTGCGCCCGCACCTCTCGGATCCACTCCAGCCGTGCTAGCTCGCCCTCTCCACGACTCCACCCGCACTCCTGCGGCGGCCGCCCGTACGTGCTCGCCCGCCACCTCGCTCCCTCCGCCAACCTGCTTCCGCTGCGCAAAAAGGTTGGAGCTTGTTTCCAGTTCGATTCGGTTGCACGCGCTAATGCCTGACCTGGAGTGGTTCCAAGTCTCGAGAAATCGCGATCTTGCCCCGCTCCACGCGTCTATGGCGTTTTGGGGGGTTTTGACGGGTGGTGCGTTTGGGGTTTTCGTGCGAAGCCAACCACAACCAGCACCCTGCGCTCAACATCGATCGGGTTCAGCTGTGTGATGCTGAAACCAGTCTCCTCAACTTTCTCTCACTCCATGTTTGTAATCTGCAGTGCCTGTGGATATGGATGGGGCGATGTGCACGCGGTGGTGGCGGGTGGCGTTAATTGCCGGCCTGCTCGGCCTGATCGAGCCGTCGTCGTCCCGCAGCGATATCCCCGACCCCAACCTCTGGCCCTGCGCCTCCAAGAACCCGTCTTGGGTCAAAGATGAAAGTACGAAACCCGCACTCTTCCTTCTTCCTTTTTTTTTTCAAAATTTTGCTGTTGCTCTGAAAGATCAGCTCCATCAGACGGTAATTTGGTTGGGCACGAGTTCCCAATTCTAAGTTGCTGTAATAAGCTCCTATTAATTGAAACTGATTAGCCGCCTGCGGGCCTATCGTTTGTGATTGCACCTGCCGCAGTGGCGGCGCTGTTGGCCATCAAGGCGGAGCTCAAAGATCCCGAGAACGTCCTCCATAACTGGTTCATCCACGCCGACAACCCTTGCCCCTGCCACTGGAAGGGCGTCGCGTGCACCGACGATGCCCACGTCTCCAATCTGTACGCCATGTACCTTTGCTGTTGCCGCTTCCGTGCCTGCTTTGAAAGTTCGGATCGATGCATCATCTTCTTATTTCTTACGTGCAATGCATAACTCTATCTGCAGGGGTCTATCGAACAAACGCTTGTCTGGGACATTGTCGCCCAGGATCGGGGACCTCACCAGCCTGCAGGACTTGTAAGCTCGGATTCACTCCCTCTGTTTACTGACGGCGCATGCCGCTTCAAAGTTTGGGCTTCTTTGATATGATATGTATGATCAACGTGCTATTCGGCAGGGAATTGCAGGACAACACCATTTCCGGGCCTATTCCTGATAGCATAGGGAGGCTTGGAATGCTAGAAATCCTTGACATGTCAAGCAACAAACTCAATGGGACCATCCCAAGTTCTCTTGGAAATCTCAAAAACCTCACCATTCTGTAAGCTCACTTACTTGGATTTCGATGTGCAGTGTATTCTGCAGAATCAATCCTGTTGAACCATAGGTTCTAAAGTGATCTGCTTTGCTGATCGGCAGAGAATTGCAAAACAACACCATTTCCGGCCATATTCCTCATAGCATAGGAAGGCTTGTGATGCTAGGTATCCTTGACATGTCAAACAACAGGCTCACTGGGACCATCCCAAGTTCACTTGGACATCTCAAGAACCTCGAGGATCTGTAAGTTCTTTTTACTTGGATTTTGATTTGTAACTGCACTCTTTCCTCTTTCTTGTATGATGTATCATCAATCCTGTCGAATGAAAAGTGATCAACTTTGCTGTTCGGCAGAGGATTGCAGAACAACAGCATTTCTGGACATATTCCTCATAGCATAGGAAAGCTTGGGATGCTAGGTACCCTTGACATGTCAAACAACAGGCTCAACGGGAGCATCCCAAGTTCGTTCGGACATCTCAAGAACCTCGTCTGCCTGTAACCTTTCTTTGATAACTTGATCTTGTTTTCAGTGGGTTCTCTTGTTGTACTTGTACACTGATTTTTACTGGTTTTCTTGTTGCCAATAGGTATCTGAACAACAACAGCTTGTCCGGAGTTGTACCTGATTCACTTGGAGCTATTTACTCCTCCCTTGATTTCCTGTATGCTCAGCAAATTATTTCTTATTGATTCCTACCTTTTTTTGTACCGTTGAAGTAAGAATTTGTTTTGCAGAGATCTTTCGTTTAACAATCTAAGTGGTCCAGTACCTAGCATTTCCATACGGACCATACCGACACATTTCAAGTAATCAGCTGAGCTTATCCCCTTAATTTCACCTTTGCACGTTTAATTTCCACCTTTACAGAATGAGCTCATGCCACAGACTCACCTAGTTACACTTTAATGTTCAGTTTGTGTTGCTCAGACAGGGTAACTGGAATTACAGTTTGCGGTCTCGATCCCTACTCGGTAGAAAAGTACTGCTCCCGTGGTCAAAAGGGTGAGACGGTTGTGAATTATTCAGGGTCTGGCTGATAACCTTCCATTTTAGTAGAAAACTTGGTAAACTTTTTTCCCTGTGTGGTACTTACATTTGTCTACGTGTTTTCCCAGATCAACCGAGACCGCACCATCGTATGGGGAAACTCCAGCGAGTTGCTATAATATTTACAACAGCCGTTGGTTCAGTAGTTTTGGTCGCTGTGGTCGTAATGCTTCTTTGGTGGCGATATACACGAACTCAAAAGATTCTTCCTGTTGCTACTTGAAATGGTATACTATATGTTTTATACTTTCATCGTGCACATTCAATCTTATTAAGCAATAATGATGTAGCATGCCTTATACACTAATGAAAAAAATGTTAATTTTGGTCTCTCTCTTTTATCCTTGCAGTTAACATGAGATATCTTTCTTTTCTACCCTTCTAGGTTTGGCCTGCTGATTGTTTACGGCGCACCCAAAGCGATGACGAGCCAGTTGTCAGTTTGCAACAAGACTACAAGCTTCATCACGTCGATGCTGTTTCTGTCCTGGGGATCAGTACTTGATGGATGAGTTTCTGGTTCTTAGTAGTATATGTTTTGTGAGCATCTCAACGAATTTTGAGTAGGGCGTCAGATGTTGCACCTCTTCAGCTTTGTCCAGCTGGGAATCAGCATCTGTTTACTGAATCTGCTTGTGCCTGTAGGCACAAAGGAAATAGGAGAGGTTTTCCACCTAAAAAGGTTGCAATTATTTCTTATCAGAGACACCTCAAAAAGATCACAATAGGAATATAATCCTCACGAGGTGGTGAGTCGTTGATACCCATTTCAATCAAGCTCCCTTCGGCATGCGTTGTCTTGCTGCCAGGCTGCCAGCTTCACCGTGAAGGTGAAACACCCTCTTGTCGTTCCGCGCGCCGCACTTTCTAACGGCCGCGGCAAGACCTCGTCGGCGTTCGTCATCGTCCGGTTCACCGCGATCGCGCCGGCTCCACTAAGGACGTGTCCCTCTTGTGCATGACGGACCCCACTTGGTCGCCGGCGCCATGCCGCCTAGCACTGAAGCACGCTGGACGACGTTCCTGTTGCGCGCGCGCGTCACCTCCGCCCGCCGGCTCCTCGCACTTGCCGCGCCACCAGACCAGGGGCGTGTTTAGTTGGGCAAATTTTCCTCCTTTCCACTCTCTCTCACCACATTAAATACACCAAAAGATATATGTTCGGAGTACTAAATGTAGATGAAATCAAAAACTAATTACACAGTTTGGATGGTCTTTGCGACACGGATCTTTTGAGCCTAGTTAGGTCATGGTAGGACAATATTTACCACAAAAAGCCGAAACATACCTTTTGCTACAGTGTGTTGAAAAGGCAAATTTTTCTACCAACTAAACACAGCCCAGGGCGGCGGAGCCAGCAAGCCGACCTCGCGGAACGGGACGTGTGCCTAAGTCAACCGTCGAATCGATGGCGGCCCATACCTGTGTGCCTTCGCCCATGCACCGGGGCCCGTCCCGCGGGGCACGCGCCGTGGCCGTGCGCCCGTGCCCGCCCACGCCCGGCGCCACCCTCTGCCCCAGGAAGTCCGGCGTGCCGCGTGCGCGTCGTCAGCACCGCCGCGGCGGGGTCGGAGTGTATTAAAAAATTAAAATCAAAATTCACTACATTCATCTCTAATTTGATCTCCAAAATCACCATCCGTGACCACCGAGATCGAGTTCACGATCAAGACCAACTACACGATGCGATTCCATAACCCTCTGCCTCCTGCTCCTGTAGTTGCACCCGCCGTACGCCGTCTCCGGGAACGCGGCGCTGGCCAGCGCCCGCCTGACGCCCTCCTCCAGAGCCTTGACGCGGCCGGCGCTCGCCGCACCCGCACCGCCATCCTCACCGCACAGCACGAGCTCGCACCGCGCCCTGCCTCCGAGGGAGGCCATGTCTGCTCTCAGCGGCCTCAGCCTCAGGCCACGGAGCGCTCCGGCGAGGTCGGCGAGGAGGCCCGGCCGGTCGTCGCAGCTGACGGAGGCCCTGATATACGCTGCCGGCCTCCCGTAGCCGCCAGCGGCGGCGGCGGCCGTGTAGCAGTCGACGGTGATGCCGTTGGCCTCTGCAGGGATGGGCATCGGCTGTGTGGTTTCGGCGGCTTTCCTCTTCAGGTCCTTCAGCTGGCAAACCACCCTGGATAGCAAGGTGGCTTTGTCCATCTGTTCGTGAGGCAGACAGTAACATTCTGTTAGGCATTCATGGTCATCAAGAAGTGATACCTTGTCCGGACTTGCACAAACTGATCGTGCACAAAATTTTGAGAGTTTAAAACTGAAATTTAAAAACTCTGAATTCAAGTGTTACCAGGCAGATTCCTCTGAGATTCAGTAGTTTACTGTGCTTTGTCACTTGTCAGACTTACTGTTAGTATGGTTGAGAAATGAGATCGGTTTAAAGAGCTAAACTTTTATCAGCGGCAACTTCTACCACTTTGTTAACTCAACCACAAATCAGATATAGCATCAGCTTGCTCGGGTCAGGTATAAAGAAACAAAACTCTGAAATGGCAAGAAGTGCAGAGTTCATGCAGACCTGCCGAGCATCAGGGATCATCCTCCTCAGAGCAGCGAGATGGGCGTTGATCCTCTCCCGCCGCCGCCTCTCGACCTCGCTGTGAACCTTCAGGGCCTGCGCCTCCGTCGCCCTCCTCCCCGACGACGACGACGGCGGCGGCGGCTCCTGCGCGGCCGGATGCGGCACCAAGCTGGCCTGTCGTCGCGGAGGCAGAGCCGTGCCTCTGTACGGTGGAGGAAGAACAGAACCGCCATGGTGCAGCGGCGGATGCTGCTGCCGCTGCTTCCCTTCTTGAAACGGTTGGCACGCAGATGCAGTAGCCATCTCTTCCTGACTTCTGATGAACAACCACCGAGTCCTCTCTCACAAGCGAAAACCTCAAAAGCTGCAAGAAAATAAAGCCAGAAGATCCCGTTGTGATGAAACACACGGCAAGTGTAAATGATGTCATCTTGAAGAAGGATTGCATTCTCCTTTACCTTCGAGTCTTCGACTTTGAGAAGCTTGTGGTGTGTCGGTGCAGGTGTGAGTGAAGCACGGACCAGAGGCCAAAGGCTACTTAAACCACTATCAGTCTATGCAACAAGAACAGGAACAGTGTTTCTGGGGGTAGATGGATATGCTCGCGAACGGGATTGTCACCTCGGTCATGATATGGTACTTGATTTTGTGCATGTTATCTAGCTACTGTTGAGCAACTAGGCAACTACCCCCAAGAACCTCTTTTTTTCCACATTTGTTCCCCACTAGGGGACGCTCCGTCCTTTTTGGATCACCATGGATGCTTGTGATCTTGGGATTGACACGGGCACTAGAACCGCACCCCTTTTATTCATTATTCTCCTTTTTTTTTGTTGGGCGAGATGATGGATGTGCAGTAGGTTCAGTTGGTCAAAAGGTAGGAGCGAGCCAAATTTGATGCAAGATTTTGTTTCGGAAAAGAATATCTTTGAAAGATACGTTATACGCCAATATATCAGTACACAATATATTGAAATATACTTGTAGTCCAATGGTAGGAGGTTCAAATCCTGGTGCTCGCACCTTTTTCTGAATTTATTCCGGGATTTTTCGGCGTTATGCATTAAGTGGTAAGCGACGTTCCCGTCGACGACGAGGCGTCAGTGGTGACTTCAAGAATCTCCAGATCTGCCGGTGCTCAGTCCTTCGGATGTGCTCATAGGGGTAGGGTTTGCGTACGTGTATCATAGGGGTGAGTGTGTGTGCGTGTTGTGAGCGTCTGCGTTGTACTGTGTAACCTCAAAAAAATAGTCGGACGCATTACATTGTTACTATGTACCAAGATTTATTTAGAGAGCAATCCAGCAATCTGTTTGGCAGATTTTGTAGAGCTAATTTTACCTAAGAGAAAAATATTGTGCACAGCTCATTTGTTTTGAGAGAAAAATATCACGCAAAACTATGAAAGAAGAGAAACCGAACATAACCTTGTTTACTCACGTTAGTGTCACTAGTTTATTTGGAAAGCAAGTCGTTTTCATAAAAATTCTCCTAGTCGTTAATAAAGGTATTTCTTATATATACTCCGAGCAAGCTCAATTATTACATGCCGATGAGATCGGATCTATCATTTGTAGGGTACGTGCCGCCAGAAACTTTAACATGAACGATCATTATCGGTGGGAGTGATTATGTTTTGCTGAGAACACAAACGAGATATTGACGGCGCCTGCTCGGGTGGGGAGTGGGACACGTACGGTGCACGAGTCCAACGGCGAGTGCGGGCGGGAGGGACCGGCTCGGGCGTGTCGCGTAGCTGCGTGCCGCCGCCTTCCGCTTTCACATCACGGCATCACGCCATGCTTCGCGGCTTCACACAGGGCGCGCCGGGACACCCGTCCGCCGCCACAGGTACGGCTAGCCTTTGTTCGCGCACGTGATTAGCCTGCGGCATATTGGGGGACAAAATGATAAACAATGGCAAGCAGATCGAAAATCCTCTTGGGATCAAGATAAAGATATCGTCTGGATGCGGGCGCACGAGAGGGTTCCCTTTTGACCGGCCAATAAGGGTGCGACACGTGTTGACTCTCTTGTTACTGACACCCATCTTTGATCTGGACGACTGAGTCCGTCTTTGGGTGAAAAGTAAAAAAAGAACGTGTGTTGTGAGAGAAAAAATGTGACATGATGTAATGGTGAAGTGCATTAGAGCAAGACTTATAATTTCGCCGGCTCATCGGCCACAAGAAGCTCCAGCTCACACACGGACTGTGACCCCTACCATCATTTAATGCATGCATATGACCAGCAGAGGACGTGGCAGAATTTGAGTGGGGTAGCGGTGGCCAACTGCTCTCCGCCGAGCCGTCTACTTTTTTCTCTCTCCTACTATCTCACTCCTGCACGTCAGATTTTGCTGATGTGTCTTACCATTTAGCCAGCTGACCTGGTCTTATAATACTTGCTCTTGAGGTGGAAAGTGGAGAGGAAAGTGGGAAAACTAAATAAGGCTTGAGCACTCTTTTTTTGGGAATGGCTCCTCTGCAGTATAACGTTCTACCTCAATGGCACATAGTGAATTGTGAGAGGCGCTACAGTGATGTGAAGTAATACTGTAGCTACATAGTCGCAAAACACTGGTCAGACCAACTCCAGCGGCCACCGCACCCAGTGCTGCATCTGCAAATTGAAGAACCGAAGATACTGTAGCAGCTCCAGCAGTCGCTGCAACTGCTGCTGCATTTTGTGGTGACCGCCCCGGGGAACTGCATTCCTGGGATCCCTCTCTCTTCGTTGCATCCCTTCCCACTCGTCGCCGTGCTCTCGCGCCATCCGAAGGAAGGAGGGAGGGACGGACACAGAGAGCCGCCCGGGGAGGAGGTTGCCGGATCTCGCGGGAGCAAGCAGCGGCGAGCCGGCAGGAGGCCGCGCCCGCCGAGCTCCACCTCCGCCGTCGTCGGGACCTCCATGGCGCGGGAGCCGCAAGCTCGAAGTCACGCAAGATCCATGGACGAGCATGCGAGGTCGGACGTCGATCTGCCACGGCTCTGCTCCACGCGGCCCGCCCCAGAGCTCCACCCCGCGCGGCTCTCCTGCTCGCCGTCGAGGCGCGGGCCAGCTACGTCCCTCGCTGCGACGCTCCTCGGGACAGGGGGAGAAGAGGACGGCAGCAATCCGCCGGCGGGCCCTGCCTCGCGCTGGCCGTGCTCCGCCTAGCCTCGGCCACCGAGCTCCACCTCGCCGCCCCTGCCTTCGGCTCGCACCGGAGCCCGAGCTCGAGCCCATCCACGGTCATACGGGAGCTTCTCCGCGGCCGGCGCCAGATCCAGCTGGCGCGAAGGCGCGCGTCGACGAGACGGAGGCAGCCCGAGAAAAGGAGGAGCGGCGGCCAGAGGATTTGACGCGGAGTCGTTGAGATGAAGAAAGGGATACGGTGGGACTGCTGGAAGAGGTAGTTGTTTTGAGGGAAAGTTTCTTCTCTTTCTTTCTCTCAAAACGCAATTTTGCAGATGAAGATCCGGTGGACTGCTGGAGATGGTCTCACCAATTTGAAAAATACTTTCTTTTTTGTTCACTGCAACTTTCGTGAGTACCTCTAAGGTAGAGTAGTTTGGAATTACCTCAGAGGATCTCGTTACCTTTTTTGAGACCTCCCGATCCATGTATCGGGACTTGCGTGTAGACCACCCCGCGCCCAAGAACAAGGAGGAACAATGGTGCTTATGGGTGGGAAATTAAGGTTCACTAATCTTCCTTTAATCCTTTTCGACTGAAAATAATCTTTGGAGCGTTTGGACTTTGGGTTTATGGTGTGCGATCATTGTCTTTGATTCCGAGACAAACCTATTCATGATTCATCCCAAAATCTCTTTTGCTGGCAGTGTGTATATGGGCTATGGAGTACTAACAGTGTAGAGCCGATGGTTAACAAGTTGTTCGACCGCACAGCTGAAGTGCTGAACCATGAAACACAGAGTAGAGTACTGCTGCTTCACTCCGGTCCGATCTCGGTGGTGCCACGGGAGGACCACGCCGTACAGTGCAGTGCAGTTGGTGCGCGCCGATAATCCACCCACCTCTTGTCCTTCGCCAGGTAATCACCCGCGCCTCGCCGCTCCTGCGACATCACTCGATGACGAGTGGGCCCTGAACGACCCAACGACGACCTCTGTTCCCGGCACAGTGAAGGCTTCGTCCGTCTCGAGTTCGCGTCACCCTCCTCGTACTCCTTTCCTCCGGAGCTCGGGCGCGGGTCCCACGACCACGCGGGCTCTCGAGTGCATCGCCGGCGCGGCGATGGGCAGCTTGGGAGGTGCGTGGCGAACTGGCGAATGCACCTCTGGTCTCTGGAACGGCGGCTGGGAACCGGCGCGGAGCCGGAACCGCCTGCTTGGTTTCGACTTTCCAGGTGGCTGATTTGTGGCTTCGTGCTTGCAGGCGGAGGCGGAGGTGGAGGCGGCGGGGGTGCTGGCGCCAAGGTCGGGCTGCCGGCGCTGGACGTGGCGCTCGCGTTCCCGCAGGCCACGCCGGCGTCCCTCTTCCCGCCCGCTGGTGAGCCCCCTGCCATCGCCGGCTCGCTCCCGCTGCTTCACTCGTGCTAGCGTAGCTCTCTCCCCGTTCAGATCGGAAAGGTAACAATTACGGTGGTCTAAACTGCAATTGCAAATGCTCCTTGTTTTCTACAGTATCTGAAAAAAAAGGAATTTGTAGCAATGTACTACGGAGTACTGAGTGGAGACTATCGTTATCTCCATCCTTTTGCAGTGATATCTCTTCTCGTGTTGCTTGATTCGCCAAAAACCAGCAACTCCAGTGTGCTAGTACCCTAGATCTGTCAGAAGGAGAATACCAGGGGTCTGTTATTCTGTTGGGCATACGGAGGCTGCAAGCCTGCAACCGTGTTTTGCAATTTTATTTTACTGTTTTTTTCTTCCTTTTATCCACGGTTAATAAGTGATTAGAAAGATATAGATTTCTTGTGACTTGGATGCCTGCTTGTTTAGGAACTAAAAAAAGTATTTGGATTCATTAAAAAACTGTACCTTCAAGTCCTGAACACTTGGACTGATAGACCATCAGATGGGTTGCTTTCAATAATTATTAATTACAAATGGTTTGCATTGCTGCTCTTTTCCTTGTGACAATAGTCTTCTGATTGGATAATAATTGGGTGGTTCACTTGGGCAACTTACATTAAACCACTATTGATGTGGATCTGTTTTCTTATGTTCTGTAGTTGTGTTGTTTTCAGAAAGAACTTGAGTGTTTTTTTGCAATATGTAGCTCCCTCTAGGCTAACTATATATGTAATTAAATTCTGGTGGCAGTTAGGTTCTTCAGCATTCCATAGTGTTCTTGCTAAAAAAAAAGCATTCCATACTGTTGCTTACAGACTCTAGAAGCTTGGATAGTTGGATTACTGCAAATTTGCAGCAGCATTTCAGTTATGAGTTACCATTTACTTACCCTAGAGCCTCGATCTGACCTGTTGTTGGTTGCAGTGTCGGACTACTACCAGTCTGATGATTTACTGACTGATGAAGATAAGGCACTCAGGAAGAAGGTCCGAGGTATTATGGAGAAGGAAATCGCACCCATTATGACTGAAGTAAGTTCTTGCTAAAGACAGTTACAAGCCTTTCTGATTTCTCACATGTTACAATACACATGAGAGTAGCCTTTTTGTGAAACAAAACCTTGTGTGCACTACGTACGCTTCTCTTTTTTTTTTACTGTGAGATTTGGTTGTTTACTCCATAGTTCTGACTTGCTGATGTGCTGAAAGCTTGTATCTTGTCATAGGCTTACACGGTGTCATTTTACTTCTGCAGTACTGGGAGAAGGCGGAATTCCCCTTTCATGCCATTCCTAAACTTGCAACTCTTGGCCTAGCTGGAGGTACAACAAAGGTACAAACCAAAGTAGTTCTATCTGTGCTCCACCTTCGAATGTCAGTTCTCAGTTCTCACCCATATGCTCAACATGTGACTGAAATTTTATTATTGTTATTTGTGTTTGGAAATTTCAGGGATATGGGTGCCCAGGACTATCACTTACAGCTAGTGCTATTTCAACAGCAGAAGTTGCACGGGTCGATGCAAGCTGCTCCACGTTTATTCTAGTTCATGCCTCTCTTGTAATGCCCACGATTGGTAATCTAGCTTTCTTTTTACCATTTAAACTTATGTTCCATGAGATACTCAAGAACAATAACTTTGTACACCTCGGTTAAAAAAAATAACTCTGTACATTCAAGCTAAGTTTTTTTTTTGGTAAAGCATAGATCTTTGTGGGTCAGAGGCTCAAAAGCAGAAGTACTTACCATCTCTTGCTCAATTTAAAACTCTCAGTTGTTGGGTGAGTTCCATTGTCCAATTTATATTGTAGTGCTTTGTGATTATACTGTCAGCACTTCAGTATTGTGCATGCTATTTGACACTTCCTCTCTGAGAGGATTGTCTGCTTTCCGCAGGCATTGACAGAGCCAGATTATGGAAGTGATGCAAGCTCCTTAAGGACTGCAGCAACCAAGGTTAAATTAGTTTGGAAGAGTATCATGTTTCTGAAAGATCAATTTGCAAATATTAGGAGAGAATACAATGCGACCTTTCCGTGCCACCTTATAATGTTGGTTTTTATTTTGGAAGGTACCTGGTGGTTGGCATTTAGATGGTCAAAAGCGCTGGATAGGTAACAGCACTTTTGCAGATATGCTCATCATTTTAGCAAGGAATGCTGATACAAACCAACTAAATGGGTAATCATCTTTTCTTTTTTCGTCTTTATGTTGTCGGGCTGTCAGCACTGTTTGTATTGTCCCTAAATGTCAATATGAAGCTATATCTTTTGTTTGTCAATGGAAGTATTATCCTGCTTGCTGATACTGAATATGATGCACTTACTCTAGATTTGTTGTAAAGAAAGGAGCTCCCGGTCTGAAAGCCACAAAAATTGAAAACAAAATTGGACTCAGAATGGTACAAAATGGAGACATAGTTCTAAATAAAGTATTTGTTCCTGAGGAAGACAGATTACCTGGCATCAATTCATTTAAGGATATAAACAAGGTGCTGGACTGCTGGATACATCTTTTACCACCTCCTCTGCTCCATTTTTTGTTGGTTGAAGATTTTTATTAAGTTGAACTTCAACTTCTGAAGCAGGTGTTTGCCATGTCTCGCGTTATGGTGGCATGGCAGCCGATAGGCATATCAATGGGAGTTTTTGACATGTGCCATAGGTGTGTACCACATCAGTACTTCTGGCTTTAGTTCATTCGATCATATTGTATTAAACTTCCACTATCTAACAATCTGTCACTGACTAGGTATTTAAAAGAAAGGAAGCAGTTTGGAGCTCCGCTGGCTGCTTTTCAGCTCAACCAAGAAAAGCTTGTCCGAATGCTCGGCAACATTCAGGCCATGGTTCTCGTTGGCTGGCGACTGTGCAAGCTGTACGAGTCAGGCAAAATGACATCGGGGCCATAGTAGTTTGGACAAGGTTCGTAAGTTGCAATATACAATAGGCCAATAGCAAGCAGTGCATGGTTGAATGGTACCCTCATCTTGAGTCCCATGTGTAAGAATTATGGCAATGGGTCAAACGTGATTGCCTATCTTGGCTCATCACGGTTTCGTGTTAATATATAGCCTGGAAGGCTTAGAGATATACATCAATTGAATTACAACTTGGAACACAAGGTACTCGAGTCTATCTCTAACAATCAATCTAAGCTAGCCGAGTCCTGGTTCTTTGTATCGTAACAACCATGGTTACATAGCATATAGACAACTATCTTAACAGCCTCCCACAATCTCAGCCGGGTTGTCTAACAAGGTTGAGACTGTTCTTGAACTCTTCATATTTCCGTATGGCTAAAGCTTTTGTGAATCCGTCTGCGGCCTGATCATTTGTAGAAACAAACTGAATTTGCAATTGTCTTCTGGCTACTCGTTCTCTTACAAAATGAAAGTCTATTTCAATATGCTTAGCCCTCGAGTGAAACACGGGATTAGCATACAAGTATGTAGCTCCCAAGTTATCACACCAGAGACAAGGTACTTGACTTGTTTTAATGCCCAATTCCTTCAGCAGTGCTTCGACCCATATGACTTCAGCTGTGGCATTGGCTAGAGATTTGTATTCGGCTTCAGTACTTGACCGAGATACAGTAGGCTGCTTTCTAGCACTCCAGGAAATTAGGTTTGGTCCAAAGTATATAGCAAAACCTCCAGTTGACCTTCTATCATCGACGTTTCCTGCCCAATCCGCATCAGAAAATGCACTCACAAGCTTTGAGTTGGACCTTCTTATATATAGACCAACATCCATGGATCCTTTAACGTATCTGAGAATCCTTTTTACTGCACTCCAATGTACGGTAGTAGGCGCATGAAGGAATTGGCACACCTTGTTTACAGAGAAGGCTAGATCAGGCCGCGTCAATGTAAGATATTGTAACCCACCAACTATACTCCTGTAGCGTGTGGCATCTCCTGCAGATAGCAAAACTCCATCTTCTCGAGATAGCTTTTCTGTTGCTGACAAGGGAGTAGGAGAAGTTTTGCACTTGATCATTCCAACTTTATTTAATAGATCAGAAGCATACTTCCCTTGACTTAGAACAATGCCTCCCTGTCTTGGGTTCACTTCTATACCAAGAAAGTAACTTAATTCTCCAAGATCCTTGAGAGCAAAGTCTGTCCTTAAATCCTTTAGTAGTGCTGTCACCGCATCAGGAGAAGAGCTGGTTACAATTATGTCGTCAACATAAATGAACATAAATATAGTAACTCCGTTCCTTGAGTATATAAACAATGATGTGTCTGATTTTGAAGGCTTGAAACCAAGCTCAGTTAATTTTGAGCTTAACCGAGAATACCAAGCCCTTGGGGCTTGCTTTAAACCGTAGAGTGCTTTGTCCAGCTTGCATACATGATGGGGTTTCTTATGATCCTCAAACCCAGGTGGTTGCTTCATGTATACCTCCTCTTCAAGAATGCCATGCAAGAACGCATTCTGAACATCAAGTTGCCTCAAACACCATCCTCTAGACACTGCAATTGAGAGTACAAGTCGAATCGTTGCAATCTTCACAACTGGACTGAACGTATCTTCGTAGTCAATTCCATATCGTTGCTTGTAACCCTTTGCTACTAACCTTGCCTTGTGCCTATCAATGGTGCCGTCAGCCTTTCGCTTTACTTTGAACACCCATTTGCAATCAATCAAGTTAACCCCACGTTGAGGAGGAACTAAGTGCCACGTCTTGTTTTTATGCAAAGCTGTAATCTCATTCTCCATGGCCTCCTTCCACTTTGGACTGCTCAGTGCTTCTGTCAAATTTTCAGGCTCTCCTGTAGAACAGAAGTTTGCATATCGTATAGTACCATCTGTATAAATTTTTGGCTTGACAATACCTGATTGTAGCCTTGTTTTTGGCCATGTGGGGCTGGCCACATGATCCGGAGCCACAGCAGATCCTGTCGGTGCGGCAGCCGAGGCAGGCGAATCCTGCGCTCCTGTCTCCGCCGGGGCGGACTCCTGCACGCGTGGCGGCCCAGGACTGGCGCTCCGAGACGCAGACGGCGCGTCGCCGCGCGACGCTGCAGACGACGAATCCGCATGGGAGTCAGAGCTGGATTTCGTCAGGAGATCTTCCTGGAGTTCAGCGTTGCCTTGTCGCGAAGCCAAACCGGGTAAATCGCCTGCAGCCTTGCTGTTTATCCTCATTTGATGTTCAAATTGATCTGAATTTTCTTCTCTGAACTCATGCATATCAGCCACAGCTTCAACACTATCATGATTAGTATGTTCATCAAAAAATATTGAACCACTAGTTGCCTCCCCTTGGCTGGGATTACGCAGGTGTTCTGGAAGAAGAAGAATTTCCTGTCTGAGCCTAGCGCCTGCATTCTCATGCATAGCTTCAAAGGGAAAGATGTTCTCATCAAAGACAACATCCCGTGATATATACACACGTCCAGTAGAGGGCTCTAGACATTTGAAACCTTTGTGAAGGTAGCTATACCCAAGGAAAACACATTTAGTGGATCGGAAGGCAAGCTTTTTTGAGTTGAAGGGTCTAAGATTTGGCCAGCAAGCGCACCCAAAGACACGCAGGGAGGTGTAATCTGGTTTGGTATTATGAAGGAGCTCGGTTGGACTTTTTAGGTTGGTCACTCGGCTAGGCAACAAGTTTATGAGGTAGGTGGCTGTGAGAAACGCCTCATCCCAAAATTTTAGAGGCATAGATGCTGTAGCTAGAAGAGCAAGCCCGACCTCAACAATGTGTCGGTGCTTCCTTTCTGCTGACCCATTTTGCTGATGAGCATGAGGACAAGACACGCGATGCATGATCCCAATTTGCTTAAAGAACGAATCTAACTTCTCATACTCACCCCCCAATCTGTTTGCATACATAAGATCTTTTTATCAAATTGTCTCTCTACAAATTTTTGGAAGTCATGGAATACGTGGAAAACATCTGATTTCCTACGCAAGAGGTAAATCCATGTGTACCTACTATAGTCATCTATGAAGCTAACATAGTAGGTATTTCTCCCAACCGATGTGGGTGCAGGACCCCACACGTCTGAATGAATAAGCTCAAGAGGTGTAGAAGCGATATTATGAGACTTAGAATAAGGAAGCTGATGGCTCTTGGCACGTTGGCACGAATCACAAATAGACTCATTGGTTGTCTCACTATTACACGTGAGCTTATTATTCTTAAGAACATGAGAAACAATAGAAAAAGAAGGGTGGCCTAAACGACTATGTCATCTCTCTGTGGACGGCTTATTGACTCCAAGCACATATTTGTGCGCACTTGCTCCTGTGTGTTTGAGATCTAAGGGATAAAGACCTCCTTCACACCTTCCTTGATGGAGAATTCTCCTCGTTGCCTTGTCCTTAATAAGGAAAAAATTAGGGTGAAATTCGAGCAAAGCATTATTATCTTTAGCTAAGCGATGAACAGAAGCAAGGGATTTTTGAGCAGTTGGAACATGAAGAACATTTTTTAGATGAATGCTACAAACTGGGGAGTGCAACATAGTATGGCCAATATTTTTGATAAACATACCTGTCCCATTTGCCGTATGAACCTGATCACGTCCTCCATATTTCTCATGGAAGGTGAGCTTCTCCAAGTTGCTGGTGATGTGATCAGTGGCTCCACTATCCGCATACCAATTAGTGTCCACACCATATGCAGCAGACACCGACCCAGCAGTCTTGTTTGGCGGCTGGTAATCCTCCTCAAACCTGTACCAACACTCTAATGCAGTGTGATTAGGACGATCACAAATTTGGCACCTTGGTTTGGAGTTGTTGCTGTTGTTGGGCGTGGATGTCTTGAAGTTGTTGCTGTTGCCGCCTCCAGAGCTTCTTCCACGCCCTCGACCACGGAAGCCACTGGTACGGCCGCGGTTGGAGTTTCCTCGGCCACGTGTTGTGTTGTTCACCGAGGATTGGTACTGGCCACCGCTGCCTCCTTGATCTTGGTACATCTCCAGCCTCATCTCGTATGCCATAATTTGGGCATACAAGTCACTGAGAGAGATTGGATCCGTCCGACCTAGAACTGATGACACGATGGGGTTGTAGTCAAAGTCCAGGCCGGAGAGGATATAGGACACCATCTCCTCATCTTCTATCTTCTTGCCAGCAGCAGCGAGTTCATCAGCAAGGGACTTCGCCTTGTTGAAGTAGACAGTCGCAGTCATGCTTCCCTTCTTGAGGTTGGCAAGCTGCATCCTCAGATTGGTCACCCGCGCACGAGATTGCGCTGAGAACATTGCTTCCAGCGCCTCCCATACTTGAGCAGCGGTAGACATTGTCGCCACCTGCCCGAGGATCTCCTTGGAGATCGAGTTGTAGAGGAAGGCGAGAACTAGCTGATCATGAGCCAGCCAGATCGCATACTCCGGATTGTCGACGATGATCTTCGTCTTGTCCGTCTGGACAACCTCCATGGTCTCTTCTGGCTGCTTGGCCGATCCATCAAGGAAGCCTATGAGACGGGCTCCTCTGATCGGTGGGAGTACTTGCGCCTTCCATAGGACATAGTTGTCCCTGGTGAGTTTCTCGGTAACTTTGGGACCGAGAGGGGTTAGGGAGGTGGCTGTGCTCGAGGACGAGGCTGTGGTGTTCGACATGGCAACAGATCGCGATCTAGAAGAGGAAGGCTCTGATTACCATGTAAGAATTATGGCAATGGGTCAAACGTGATTGCCTATCTTGGCTCATCACGGTTTCGTGTTAATATATAGCCTGAAAGGCTTAGAGATATACATCAATTGAATTACAACTTGGAACACAAGGTACTCGAGTCTATCTCTAACAATCAATCTAAGCTAGCCGAGTCCTGGTTCTTTGTATCGTAACAACCATGGTTACATAGCATATAGACAACTATCTTAACACCATGATGTTTCATCATAAGTATTTTCATGTGCAATCTAATGACAGCAACTGAATAGAAGGCCAGGGAGGTAGTTTCTCTTGGACGAGAGCTATTGGGTGGCAACAGCATTTTGGCTGATTTTCTAGTCGGAAAGGTGAGAAGGGACCCAAAAAGGCAACATTTGATCTTCACCTAAGATGGGAAAATAATTGCAAAGTCCAATAGTTTCTTTAAGATTTTCTACTAGCTGCTTGTTTGTCATGGTCCCATTGCACCTTGAAAGCTGAGAGTGAAATTGTATGGATATGTCCGTAACAATCCTTGTGTGTTTGCAGGCGTTCTGTGATCTTGAGCCAATTTTCTCGTACGAGGACACCTATGACATAAACAGCCTGGTTACCGGCAGAGAGATCACTGGGGTGGCTAGCTTCAAGCCTGCCATGTTGGCGAAATCACGCCTCTGAAGTTATTTTCCCGTTTTCCTTGAGTTGACGTGTTGAGTAGTGGTTGGGGACTGCAATAGGATGGTTTGTGTGATTCAGTGCCTGCAAACTTTGGCTGAATGCCCTATTGGTGTGTAAACGGTTTGTGTGTTTATGCCCGTTGCGATGAGACTTGGGCAGTTGGGGCGTAGTCCCAAAGTGTGGGAATAATAAGTGCAGCAAAAGAATGATGTTGATATTTGAGTGAATTTCTCAGCTGATGGTAAGTGGAGTAATCATTTTTATCTCGCCAAATGTTACTATCTCATGAGCATATAAATTCTTAACGGGAGCTTGAACGTTGTTGTACTAAGTTTTACTATTTCAAAATAAAAATAAAAATAAATAAAAATAAAAGACTACGACTTCAAACATGTTCGACGAATTGCTTTCATGTCTAAGTTGGCCTTTCATGTCTCTGCCTGAGGAGTGTAGGAGTAGGACAGGACGTACGAATTGCTTTTTTTTTTCTAATAAGAGCAACTTCAATGGTTCCTCATTTCAGGTTGTCATTCTTATTATTATTTTTTTGACAAAAACAGAAAAAATCTTCTTCAACAGTTCCTCATCTCAGGTTATTATTTATCTCAAGTTGGGAAAAAGGGTCTCACCGTATCCGCGGTGCATCCATCCGTTAGAAAGAGTGTTTTTGTCTCAGGGTTCTTGATGTAAGTTTTTAAGAGGTAGAAGAGTATAATTTAATTTTGTTTCTCTTAGGTTTACTGATGTAAGTTAGATCTAGATTTGGTAAGTGAATTATACTAAACTATTGGAGATCGATTCCTTTTTATTTAGTACATCTTTTTAGAAGTTGGCAAAACACAAAATTCAATTAAAATTTTGTTCGAGTTGCTGGCATCTCGATCTCGTGCTGATAACGTCATTAGCGGGAAATCCACGTGAAACGAAGCTACGGACCCAAAGATAATCTGTGCTATCCGTGGCGTGTCAACGGGTCGCACCGCATGCCAGCCGGCGGACACGCCACGCAACGGCGCCAACCCGACCCGTCAGGTCCAGCCTCCAGGCGCCAGGCAGTAGTGATGAAAACGGACGGACAAAATCCTGTTACCGCCCGCCTGTTTTCCCATATTTGTCCCATATTTTGAGCTATATGGAAACGGATGGTAAATACCGGTAACGGGACGGGAAACGGTATGAGAGTATGCGGGAGCGGGACGGGATACGGTTGACGGGGTATCCCGCCCGTATTTGCGGGATCCCGTTTTAAATTGGGATATCCCGTATTCATCCCGTTTCTCAATTTCCCGGGATAGGCCCAACACCTCAGGGGCTAACCGCACCGCTACACCTGTAAATGGACCTGTACAGCTACATGGCCCACATGTCAGTGCTCCCTGTACAGCTCCGTTCACAAAATTCACTGCGGTCGCGAGGTCTGTATTGCAATCGGTAAACCAACCACCAGCTCCCTCCCGCGCTCGATCTGCTCTCCGCCGCCGCCGCCCCCTCGCTCTGCCATCCCCATCTGGCCATGCCCTCCCCGTTGCGCCCCACCCGGAGACTCCAACCGGACGCGGCCGGCCTCCTCCTCCCTCCCTCCCTCCATCCCCGTCAGCGGCCGCGGCCCCAGATCCGCCTCCCGGTCGTGCCGCCCGCGCGGGGGTGCGACCTCCTGACGCGGCGTCCTCGGCAAAGCAGGAAGAGGGAGTTGGCGCGAAGCAGCTGTGGAGCCTACGCCACCGACGGTTCCTCCAGCCCCGCGGAGCTCCCGATGTGGCCTCCCGCGCGGCGACAGCTTCTTCTTCAAGGAGACCGGCGGCGACGCTCATCGTCGAGGCCGACGAGGCGGTGTCTTGAAGTCGCAGGCGAGCCCGTCGTCGTCATCGAGGTACGGCGTCGTCAAGGCCGGCGGTGGGCTCCTCCTCCTTTTCCTTTCCCTGGCGGCAGCGAGTTCCCGGCACGACGGCTCTCCGTCCCTCCCTCCCACGACGTGCTCCTCTGCGGGCGGCGCGGCGGCTTCCTCGAGCTTGTCGTCCTTGACAGCGGCCATGGCTCCCGGTAGCGAGGTCGAGGCCGGCAGGCGCGGTCTGCTCCTCCCTCCCGCGGCAACGAGAGCGCGGGCGCGCAGCGGCGGCGGCAACGGGGAAGGTGCTGGGGCCGTGGGGCCCGCAGAGAGAGAGTTTAGAGGCAGGGCGCAGGGACGCTGGGCATGCAGGTGCACTGTAGCCACCTGGAGCATGGCGTGCCCTTTCCAGATCCGCGCTGCAGGAGGTCAATTGGGATATTTGCAGTTCCGTAGGCTTTCCCGGTCCGCGGTGCGACCAGCAAGCTGCTATTCAGCCCAACAAGACTGAGGATGTATAAAAAACGCTCCCCTTAACCCTAATCCCGTGGCCCCTTCACCCGCCGCCGGCTGCCGGCTCAACTGCTCGCCTGGACGCCATGCCGCTCGCACTGCCATGCGCCCCTGCGCGGTTGCGCCGCCACCCAAGTCGTCGCCCCTCTACCAGCTCGGCTGCTCGCCTGGACCCGGCCCCATGCCGCTCGCAGTGCCCTGCGTGGCTGCGCCGCCACCCAAGTCGTTGCCGCTCTGCCGGCTGGGTTGCTCACCTGGACGCCATGCTGCTTGCACTGCCCTGCGTGGCCACCCAAGTCGTCGACCCCTGACCTCTCTGCTTCGTCAAGCACATCTGCACAAGCGCTCCACAAGCACGACCGCAGTCACGCTGGACGCACCCCTCCTGTAACCTGTCCTCAAGCATGGAAATGTGGTCTTGATTAGCTTGTTGAGATGCTGTAAAGCTGTTGTTGCTGTAATGTTGTTGACTGCCTGCTTGTGGTCAGCGGCCTTGCATCTGGTTGCCTTGAGCGGTTGAGCCCTTAACCTTGCGGTCACCTGTGCAGTAGTATTGCTTGCTTGTTGCTTCTTGGTAGCTGGCCGCTGGTGCAAGTGCAACCGTGCAAGTGCAGATATGAAATGTAGGTGCAGGGAGCCAGGGACTGCAAGTGTAGTTTACAATGTGACATCCCGTTGTAGGTCCTGACTCCCGCCCGTTTCCGTTGTATTTCCGCCCATATTTGTTCGTTTTCGTACACCCGTTTATCCCGCTTCCCGTTCTGCTCCCGGCTGTCCCGCTCCTGTTTCCGGTGAAAAAATATGGGACGGGACACGATTAAAGGATTTTCCGACCGTTTCCGTCTGTTTTCATCGCTACCAGGCAGGCCCCTCTTGCTCTGACGACTGACCCAGCCGCTTCCACTGCCATGTGGGCCCGCGAGGCTTGTTGCCGTCGTCCACCTGCGGGGTGCGGGGACTGCCACGCCCACCTGATGATTAGGCGTGGGAGCCCATGCTCAATTGCCGATCCATATCCCCGTCGACGTCACCGCCCGCGCAGCCCACTTCCTATGACAGGTGGTCCCCCGGACGTTCCGGCACGTTAAAGGCTCTCCAGCCCAGAGTCTTCCCCTCCAAATCGTTGCGTTTCGTACCGTGTCGTGCCACTCTTCCTCTTCCTACTCTTCCACCTACTGCTCCGTCTTGATCGGGAGCTCGCCGGCCGGCCGGATCCTCGAGGGGAAGTTCGCGGGGGGACCTCGAGCGCGGCGCGGCGCGGCGATGGGCAGCTTGGGAGGTGGGTGGCGGACCGAGCGAGCTCCCCGACGGCGGGATCCGGTTGTTGGGGGCATCGGCTGGGTGGGTTGTGTTCATCTCTCGGTGTCTGACCAGTTCCTTCCGCTGCTGCTTCTTCTGCTGCTGCAGGTGGCGGTGGTGCCGGGGCCGGCGGCAAGGTCGGGCTTCCGGCGCTGGACGTGGCGCTCGCGTTCCCTCAGGCCACGCCGGCGTCGCTCTTCCCGCCCGCTGGTGAGATGCCCCTCGCTGCCTCCGCTCCCCCGGGTTTTTTTTTTGTTCTGACGGGAGAGGTCGGAGTAGTTTCGGTTCAACCAATTAGAGCTGCGTAAGATGCAAATTCTCCTTGCTTCCGCGTTGCAGAAAGGGATTGAGAGCAATGTCTTCCTCATCGGTTTTAGAGTGGAGGATTGACTTTTCTGTTCATCCCTTTTGTAGTAACCTCTCTAGTCTTGTGTTGCTTGATTGGGTACAGATTGGCAGCGCTCCTGTGCCTCCTAGTTTCTTAGAGATGTTAGGCAGAGAATATGAGGTATTCTTTGGGCATTTGTAGGCTGCAACCATGTTTTGGAATTTTGGTTTACTAACAATTCGGAGTGTGTTTATCGTTTCCCCCCTCTTATCCATGGTTACTGTTTAGTGTTTGTTTGGTTGGATTCAGAGTTAATTACAAAGGCTATGAATGCTTACAAGGATATGGATTTCTTGCGGCATGGCTATATAGGAACTACAAGGAGTCTTTGTTGTGCATTAAAAGCAATACCTTCAGCTGATGGACCATCTGATGGGTGGCTTTCCATAATAACAATTGACTTTCCTTGCTTGTTTCTTTGTGACGAGTGCTCTGGATTCGATAATGATTGGGCGGCTCACTGGTACAACTTGCATTAAACTACAAGTGATGTGGAACTATTTTGTTATGTTCTGTCGTTGTCAGAAAGGACTAGAGTTTTTGTTTTTCAGTCTCCATCTCCTCTAGGCTTACTTTGCAACTAAATGCTGGTGGCAGTTAGGTTCATTAGCATGGTGTAGTGTTAAAAGTTTGGATTTGCAGCAGGTGAATTATGACTTGGCATTTTTATCTACTTTTGAGCTCAACTGTCTTTGGTTGCAGTGTCGGACTATTATCAGTTTGATGATTTGCTTACTGATGAAGAGAAGGCACTCAGGAAGAAGGTCCGAGGTATTATGGAAAAGGAAATCGCACCCATTATGACTGAAGTACGTTCTTCCTAAAGACTGTTACTGATTTTTCTATGTTTTTACAAGTATAATGATTGGAGATATGTTTCTTCATTAAGCTGAAGATGAGAAAAATAGTTCATGAATGTACAAACTGGGTTGCTGTAGCAAGATAAGATCATTAAAAAGGTGTTATGCTGCTAGAGTAGAATTGCTTGACTCAGACTTGTTAAGAATAAAATTTTCTGTCTGGGTTTTCCTTAGCAATTCTTACTAAACAACATATGCAGCATTTAAAATATTTCTAATTTTCTCACATTATTTAATATGGAGTAGCTTCTGTGTAAGATATGTCTTGTGTGCTGAAATCTTGCGGTGATCTAGTTAGGTACCATGATTCTTCTTCTCTGCCATGACATTTTTGACTTGCTGATGCACTGCAAGTCCGCGATACTGCCTCATCTAGTCATCTTGACATAAATTTACATGGTTTCATCTCACTACACAGTATTGGGAGAAGGCAGAATTCCCATTTCATGCCATTCCCAACCTTGCATCTCTTGGCTTAGCTGGAGGCACTATAAAGGTACAGACCAAACACTGTGCTTTATTTTCAAATGTCAGGCCCTCATCCATGTACACAACATTTCATCGAATTCTCCCCTTCAAATGTACAGGGGTATGGCTGCCCAGGACTGTCACTTACAGCTAGTGCTATTTCGGTAGCAGAAGTTGCCCGGGTCGATGCGAGTTGCTCCACATTTATTTTAGTACACTCCTCTTTGGCTATGTCCACGATTGGTAAATCTAGCATTGCTTCAGAACATTTATACATTACGTTTCATTTTATCTTGGCTAAGAAAACAACTTTGTAAACTAAAGCTCAGTGTTTCGTTTCTTTTGGAAGCGTAGCCCTTTGTGGATCTGAGGCTCAAAAGCAGAAATACTTACCATCTCTGGCGCAGTTCAAAACTGTTGGTTGTTGGGTGAGTTACATTGTCAATTTACTTTGTTAACCATTTGTTCTTGTAATTTCAGCATCCACCACTCAGCATTTCTGTATTGAGCATGCTGTTTAATATCTGGAATAATTTGATGCATGCCATTACAATTTTCAAGAATTGGATATATATTTCACCTTCCTCTGAGGACTGTGTGCTACTTGCAGGCATTGACAGAACCAGATTATGGAAGTGATGCAAGCTCCTTAAGGACTGCAGCAACCAAGGTTTATTTTATTTGGAAGCACGATTTTTTTTTTTGTGAATATAAATTTGGATATTTTTTTTTATGACAACAATGTGGTCTTTCACACTAACTTATCATGTTGGTTTTCATTTTTGGAAGGTACCTGGTGGTTGGCATTTAGATGGCCAAAAGCGCTGGATAGGTAACAGCACTTTTGCTGATGTGCTCATCATTTTAGCTAGGAATGCAGATACAAACCAACTAAACGGGTAATCATCTTTTCTCCCCCTCTTCCTAGCCTTGTGTTGCTGGTACTGTTAATATCGATCCTGTTCATCTCAGTATGAAGCTATTGCTGATCAATCAAAGGAATACCTTACTTGCTGACAATGAATGTGATACACTATTTTAGATTTATTGTGAAGAAAGGAGCTCCCGGTCTAAAAGCCACAAAAATTGAAAACAAAATTGGACTCAGAATGGTTCAAAATGGAGACATAATTTTAAACAAGGTATTTGTCCCTGAGGAGGACAGATTAACAGGTATCAATTCATTTCAGGATATAAACAAGGTATTTGATACATCTTTTACAACCTCTCGCACTCTGTGCTTTGTCGAATAATCAGAACTTTATTTGGTTAAAGTTTTTAACTTCTGAAACAGGTTCTCGCTATGTCTCGCATTATGGTGGCGTGGCAACCTATAGGCATATCGATGGGAGTTTTTGACATCTGCCATCGGTGGGAATCACCTTACTACATCTATTTTCAGTTAATTCAGCCTGATATGTTTAAGGTTTCCACTATATCACATTCTTTTATTGAACAGGTATTTGAAAGAAAGGAAACAATTTGGAGCTCCACTGGCAGCCTTTCAGCTCAACCAAGAGAAGCTTGTCCGAATGCTTGGCAATATTCAGGCCATGCTTCTCATTGGCTGGCGACTATGCAAGCTGTATGAGTCAGGCAAAATGACGCCAGGCCATGCTAGTTTAGGAAAGGTTAGTAAGCTGGCTAGCAATTGTTTCCTCATCTGGGATCCCACGAAATTTGCATTGTTATTTGTATCTTGTGTACTGATAACAATTGGCTACAGGCGTGGACGACTAGAAAGGCCAGAGAGGTAGTTTCAATTGGCCGAGAACTGTTGGGCGGCAATGGCATTTTGGCTGATTTTCTGGTTGCCAAGGTAAGAGGGCCCTGCCATTTACTGAGATTTCTTCTTTCTATCTTTTTCCAAACATGATAAAATAATTAGAAAATTTAAGATCTCCTTGAAGTTTTTCAGCTATCTGCTTGTTTCTAATATACTCATTGCACCTTGTAAACCATGTGATTCAAATTTCAACCTTTTTGGAAGAAAGCAAGTGTCACTAACATGTCTCTATCTCTGCAGGCATTCTGTGACTTGGAGCCGATTTTTTCATATGAGGGTACCTATGACATAAACAGTTTGGTGACGGGCAGAGAGGTCACGGGGATCGCGAGCTTCAAACCTGCTGTGTTAGCGAAATCACGCTTGTGAAATTCACTTCTTTTCCTCTTGCACAGGAAGCTACGATGAACACGATAGACATTCACCTTGTATACTATCATGATTGGGAATAAGAGCAACCGGAGATTAAGTTAGTTGCACTGTCAGATTTTCAGATGATGGTTGTTCGTGGTCATTTCCGGCTTGCAAAATGTTCTTAGCTCGAAATAGTCATTACGGATTGAATTCCAGAAGATTTTGTTAATAATTCTCATCCTTGGTTCTAATACTTTTTTTAAAAAATACTTCTAATACTATATTATTAGAGAAAAATATGTCATCCTACAATAGTATATTCTTAAGCTGCATGCATTTCTGTTTGGTTATCCACCGAAGATAAAGGTGTATCTATATGCTTAATTAGCCAAAAGAATAATAATGTATATCTAGGTATATAAAAAAAATCATGTATCTATAAAAGTTAAAGCGATATACTTCTACAATTTAAAATGAAGGAAGTAACAAGAGAGAGAGGCCATAACCGGAAGAGAAGATCCTGGAGGCCAGAGCTGAGCGCTGCACTTTCACCCTCATGAAGCGGCAGCTGAAGACGCAGGAACGGTGGTGCTACAGTGAGGAGTTGGTGATCAGTTGCTTCTGTGGGAGCTTGTCTGTGGTGCTGCTGGGCATTAGTCAGGTGGTTGGAGTTTTGGTTATGTTCTGTTAGTTCAGCTCAAACCTCCCGGTGGGAAGGTCTTTTGTATTTTTTTCTTGGAAGATCTTTTGTAGTCTCAGGGGTGACTTGAGTTGCTAAAACGTTCAAAACTCTGTAATTTTGTTACTTTAATCTTATACAACTATATAGGAGCAACTCACTAAGGGTTATAGCTCTATTTCTCTTAACATGCAAGCATTCAACGTCATGTCACTATCCACTATACGTTATGTCATCATCTACCAAACCATATATAATGTTGTTTAGAAATAAATGTTATGTAATCACTTTGGTGTTTATACTTTCATATTTTATTTTAAAATTTTGTTTAAAAAATTTCCGCAGCAAGACGCAGGGTATCACCTAGTAGTAATGAAATTCGGAGGTGACCCTTTGTGGAAAAAGGAAGGGGCCAAAACTAGAGATGTGTTTGCAATGAAAGGAGTACCAAATAACTAAAGAAGAGAACTTCACAAGCGTGATCTCGCTCACAGCAGGTTTGAAGCTCGCGATCCCCGTGACCTTTCTGCCCGTCACCATGTTTATGTCAATATGTCATAGGTACCCTCGTACGAATTCTAAAAAAAAAGGACCCTCGTACGAAAAAATCGGCACCAAGTCATAGAATGCCTCCAGAGATGCACACACTACGACAAAAATGGTGTACACGAAGTATGAGGCATATGGCACCCTAGTCCTAATACTCCTATGACATTCATCAAAATACAAAAAAGGAGAGAGTCTATTCGAAATATTTTCGGTATGTGAATTGAAACTTTTTTTTTTCCAAATCCTTACTTCTTTATTATCCAAAAATGCTGTTCGAACGGTCACATCTCACTTGACGAAACTTAACTCAAAATTCTTTCAAACGAAAAGCGAAGTAGCAATTCTGGTTGTCACCTTGATGGCATCATTGTTGTTTTTAAATTATTTTCAATATATTTACTTTAGATCGTGACTCTTGTGGCACATCAAGGATCAAGCCTCTTAGAATGATGAGGTCAAGGAGCCGCCTAAATTAGTTGAATCTTCTTAAAATCTTTCCTCCTTGTGCACCTAATACTAGTAAGAAAGTTTTAGATTTATTCAAAATATAAAATAATTAGATTGGCCATTTTTCTGACCGTCACCCTCCCGCCGATACGTGGGCCTGATTCATCGTGGCCCAGGGTGGATGACACACGTGGGCCCACCACAGCGGACGGCGCCGGACAATGAATTTTTTAAATATTTTTTTCTTTGATTTTCGAAAAATAAATGGACGAACCAAAAATTTCGAGAAATATACATCTGCCGCCGTACCCCACGGCGGCAGTGTGGCACGGCGGCCCGCCGTGGGGTACGGCGGCAGGAGAGCACCTCTGGCGGCAGGGATGTGTGGCACGGCGCCAGGCCCCTGCCGCCGTGCGCCACGGCGGCAGGCTCCTACCGCCGTGCCACATGGCGGTAAGGCAATTTTTATTTTTTTTAAATTTTTCATTTTTAAAAAATAAAAAATAATAAAAATGAATTACGTACTTCGGAATCCACCGCTGGTGTATCGGCATCAACGTGCGGGTGGTCCGGAAACGTATACTGCCGGGCGAACGTCCAAGAACAGCCGACACGTACGAGCGGTGGTGCCAGTCCACCGCCTCGTCGAACAACTCCGGCCGTACGTACTCCAACGGTCCAGCCATAACTGCAAAAAAATAACATAATTTAATCAATTAGTCGAGTTATACTAATTAAAATGAATTATGTGAATTAAAAATATTTTCTAAAAAATTTACATTAAATTAATCTAATTATGTGAATTATAACCATTTTCTAGAAATTTTAAATGAATTAAAATGAATTATGTGAATTTAAACTATTTTCTACTAATTTTATATCAATTTAATCTAATTATGTGAATTATAACCATTTTCTAGGAATTTTAAATGAATTCAAACGAATTATGTGAATTAAAAATATTTTATACGAATTTTATATCAATTTAATCTAATTTTGTGAATTATAACCATTTTCTAGGAATTTTAAATGAATTAAAACAATTTATGTGAGTTAATACTATTTTCTACGAATTTTATATCAATTTAGTCTAATTTTGTTAATTATGTCCATTTTATAGGAATTTTAAATGATTTTTATATTAATAAACAATTTTTTTGAATTATAACTATTTTCTAAAAGTTTAAAACCAATTTAAACGAATTATGTGAATTAAAACAATTTTTTAATACTTTTATATTAATTTAATCTAATTATTTAAATTATAACTATTTCTAAAATTTTTGAAATTTCTAAACTAAGTTAACTAAACTAACTAAATTACACTAACTAAACTAACTAACTACACTAACTAAACTAAACTAAACTAAATTTAGAAACATATCTTAGTCAAAAGTGCTCCGAAGGGTTGAAAGCTGAAGATTTAGAGGAGAGAGTGAGGGAGGGAGGAGGGGCTGGTGGCAGCCGTCGCCCTCTTATATAGGGGTGACGCTGCCGCCGTACCCCACGGCGGTAGGCTCCTACCGCCGTGCCCCACGGCGGTAGGGCTCCTACCGCCATGGGGTACGGCGGTAGGAAGCTGGCCCCACCTGGCAGGTCAGCCGACCGTTGGCGGCACCCCTACCGCCGTGCCCCACGGCGGGTTACGGCGGCATATTTATATTTCTCGAATTTTTTGATTCGTCCAATTTATTTTTTGAAAATCAAAGAAAAAAATATTAAAAAAAATTCCGAGACAATCGGCGGCTGTCGCGCGGCTTCCACGACCCGTCGATGATGATTGATCCACCACTAGTCCATGTCCAGTAGCGCGCTTAAACTGACAAGTGGGTTGCGCGGGCCGTTCCCGGACAAGCGGCAACATCATAGCACAACGGGAACACAAGACCTCGAAGGTTCCAGACGTTTCGATTCCTTTTTGATTCCTCTTCCCCTTTCGGCCTTCTCTCCCTTCCCTCGCTCCCCTCTTTGATTGGGGGAGCCCTGCCGCATGCACGAGGCGCAGTCCACGGGCCCTCCACCCCGACACGGCGATGGGGACTCTCGGAGGTGGGTGGCGGACAGCGGACCAAGCTCTCCGTTGGCTGCATCCTGTGCGAAATCCGGTGGTTAGTTTGTTTCGGTGCGGCTGATTAAATCCTTTTCGCTTTTGCAGGCAGCGTTGGCGGGGCCGGCGGCAAGGTCGGGCTCCCGGCGTTGGGCGTGTCGCTCTCGTCCTCCCAGGCCAAGCACTACGAGCCCGCTGGTGAGATTTCCCTGTCGGTCCGTCACCACAGCAGACATACTCTGAATCTTAAGGGCTTGCCATTTCTAGCTATTTCTGCTCTCCACTTCAATTATACAATCGCTATAGGAAGTACACAGTAATTGGGATCTATTCCGGCAACAATTAAGATATGACATCCAAACTTTGTTTAATTTTGATGTGGCATCCACTCAGAACATATCAAACCTAATCACATTCAGAGATACAGAAGGAAAGAATATTCGAATAACAGTGAAGAAACCATCCTCAGCCTTTTTGTAAGTCCAAAATGCTACCGTGAACATCTGCTGAATTTTTGGGAATTTTTCAGCCACATTTCACAATTTTATACTAGACACACTTCCACTGGATGTGCCACCATACATCAATACCACAGATAAGCCCACCAACTCAACACTAGTTACAACTTACAAGTGATCACTCGACATGTTGGATGAACTCAGATAATCAGGAACTTTAGATTTATCTTTAAGAACGTAAGTGCAATATTTCTTTTTGACTTAGTTGTTTCTGCAAAGCTACAAGCCTACAATAAGTTCCACATCTAGCCTGAAGTATTTTACTGTTTGCTTGGAGACCTGGTACAGGCGTCTGATCAGCTGCAGATAATATCTACAAGTTTACATCAACTATAGCCAGCTGGTACCTTGAGCTGCCTACTGCATGTCTGCATGTTTCTCTAGTCTCTGTCTGCATGTCTGCATGTTTCTCTAGTCTCTGTCTGCATGTTTCTCTAGTCTCTGTAACTCCTCTCATTTTCTTTTCCTGTCTTTGTAACTCCTGTTCTTCACCCTTTGTCCCCATCTTAGGGACCTGCATTTCTATTGTATTTTTGTTTTAATATATTGGTTCAGTCTCATCCTTAACTGGGTCCAACGTAGTTCCTGTTTTGCAAGCATCCCATGATAGATACAAAAGTGACCATATTCTAGGTTCAAGGAGAACACTCCCAGGATAAGTCGTTTTCAGTTCTTGCACACAGCCCCTTAGCTTCTAGTGTTGTGCCTTGATGGGGTAATGTTGAGGTCTTTCTAAACTTTGTTACTAGAATTTTGCAGTGTCATACGATCATCACTATGGATTTCTTTTCTTGCTAGATATTTATCAGTCACGGACTTTTAACTCCTACTAGCAACACTGCACCATTATGATACATTTCGAAACCACCGATTTAGGAGTGATTAAGAAAAGATGGCCAGCACACTTGTATCATTGAATGGTTTGGATAGTAAATGGTAGGCTTTTATGTGGTTATAAATCTGAATATGTGCGTTTGTATTCTTCTCCAATTTACCCTAACTGTTGGTCATTGGGTCTATTTTTTTAACGTGTTGCAGATTTAGATTTTCAGAAGAAAAAGGATGCAGTCCGTGAGTTACCATATAATGCTAAGGGGCATTATAAGTTGAGAGATTATAGACAACGAGCCGTTGATTACGACGGTAACTTTTTGAGGTTTCATGAAGGTCTCTATGAAATGGGAAAATCAAAATCCCGATGTTTAGTCAATAAGTGGTCATTAGAGAATCCAATTGACTTCACTGGTTTCTCACTCCTAAAAAATGTAAGGCAGCAGTCACTGGTTACACTTGAAAACTTCTATGACGAATCTGGACAAGCAAGAATAGTGATATCTTGGGTTGATGGGAGCCTGACTGCGTGGCTAAAGCAAGGTGGCTATAACAAATGCTTTCAGACCGCGGTAGCTCTGCGTGGGAATTGCCCATCAATAGCTTTCAGACGCATGATTATGTAAGTCACTCAAATATCTCTGATTTTCGCGGAATAGATTATTTTGTCATAAAATTTTGTTGGATGACTTCTTTTATAATGTAATTGCAAGAATTAACTTAACATTAGTGTTAGACTAGTCATTTACTATCCTAGACTGTTTTACTACTCAACTGTATTTGCCTTACTGCTCAACTGTATTTGCCTTTGCCTTGGGCTCCCTCTCTTCCCCTATATATGTAAACCTCCTGTACTCAGATTATCAATTAAGCATTCTAAGCCTGTTGGCTTTCCAATATGGTATCAGTAGACTAACATTAAAGTCCTGGCCTCTCCTTTCCCTCTCGCTTCCGCTCCCACCGCGGCGCTCGAGGGCGACCGCTCGGCACTCGCACCTGCCTCCTCGGCGCTTGCGCCCACCCCTTCGGCGTCTATGCCCGCCTGCTAGGCGCATGCGCGCCTCTCCTCTCCTCCGTCAAGGCTGCGCGCCCCTCCGACTGCTGCGCCATGACTTCTCCCGCCGCCGACTCCGCCAGCTCTGGCGCTGTCGCCGCGGTGGCCGCCGCCAAGCTTCGTGATGAAGCCCTTGCCGCCGCCAAGCTGCTTGAGGATGAGGCTGCCTCTCTGCGCTCCACCAACGCCGAGCATGGCACCCAACTCCTGGAGGACGCCGAGCTCCTCAAATCTGTCGCCGCCGCCCAGGATCGCGTCCGCGCCGCCGCCGACGCTCTCGACAGGGAGCGCGCAGAAGCCTATGTCCTGGAGCAGAAGGCCGCCGCCCTCCGGGGTCGTTCCTGCAACACTGGCCCTTGCGACGACGACTCGCAGGCCGCCGCCGACTCGTCTCTCACCTCCGACGTTGCGGCCATCACCCGCTTTCACAGTCAGGTCGGCGTCGTCCAGAACATCCGGAACCTCATTCCGGTCACTCTAGATCTCCAGGCCTCCAACTACTCGAAGTGGCACGACCACCTCCTCCTCACCCTCGGCCGCTTCGCCTTGCAGGACCATGTCCTCGGTGACGCGCACCTCCTCTCCGACCCGGCCTGGGCTCGTATGGACTGCGTGGTTGTCTCGTCGCTCTTCAACACTATCTCCTCCGACCTCCTCGACGTCGTACACAGCCGCGATGGTGTCTGTTCGTGTGGCGTGGCTCGGCCTCGAGGAACAATTTCTCAACAACCGAGAATCTCGCGCCATGCTCCTCGATGCAGAGTTTCGCGCTCTCTCCCAGGGTGCGCTCTTCATCGACGACTATTGCCGCAAGATGAAGTCCATGGCCGACGCCCCCGCCGACCTTGGCGAACCAATTCAAGACCGTACCCTAGTGCTGAACGTCCTGCGGGGGCTCAATGAGCGCTTCGCGTTCATGTCGCAGTTCATCCCCCGCCAGTGGTCGTTCCCGTCCTTCGCCGATGTTCGCGCCGACCTCCGCCTCGCCGAGCTCAACATGTTGCCGTCCTCTACGCCGTCTCCCTCGGCCCTCGTCGTCTCCACGCCAAGCAAGCCGCCGACCCCTGCCCCCACCGTCGGAACCCCTCGTCCTCCTCAGCACAACGGGGGTTCTTCCGGCCACGGGCGCGGTCGGCGCCGTCGCGGCGGCCGCGGTCAAGGCGGCTCCCCTGGTGGTCCTGCCGGCAGCCCGCAATGGCCCTCCATCTTCAACCTGTGGACCGGGTCCATCCACATGTGGCTTAGTTCCACCCCCGGCAGACCTCGTGGCCCGCCCTCCCTTCCCGGACAACCGCCGCCGCACCACGCGCTGATGGCCGGCGCGCCCCCGGCGTTCTACGCGCCCCACCAGCGCCAGGCCCCTTCTACCAGGCGGCGCCTCCTGCACCGACGCCGTGGGATCCTCACTCCCTCGCTAGCACCTTCAGCATTGTCTCGCTCACCCCGCCGCCATCATCCTCCGATTGGGTGATTGACTCCGGGGCCTCCTTGCATATCGCCTCTCATGCTGGTATGGTCACCGCTTCCCCCTCCTCTGTTTTCTCTTCCTCCATCGTTGTGGGCAACGGTGCCACCCTCCCGGTTGTTGGCACTGGATACTCCACAATTCCAGGCCCATTCCATCTCCGTGATGTTCTTGTTGCTTCGAACATCATCAAGAACCTTCTTTTTGTTCGCAAATTCACCACTGACAATCGTGTTTCGGTTGAATTTGACCCTCTTGGTGTCTTTGTGAAGGATCTCCGCACCAAGACCCCTCTTCTGCGATGTGAGAGCTCCAAACCTCTCTACACCTTGCAGCTCCCGGAGACTCCATCCCGTCCCTGCGTGCTCGTTGCCACTCCCTCCCCGACCACCTGGCACCGACGTCTAGGCCATCCCGGCGCGGCCACCCTCCATCAACTCGCGCAGGACGCCTCCATCGTCTGCAACAGCAAGACCGATGACGCCCCCATCTGTCACGCATGCCAACTTGGGCGCCATGTCCGCCTCCCTTTTGCTACCTCCTCTTCGAGAGCATCTCAGAATTTTGACTTGTGGACGTCTCCCATTCCAAGTGTATCCGGTTTTAAGTACTGCTTAGTAATTCTTGATGATTGCTCTCATTTTGTTTGGACTTTTCCCTTACGCCTCAAGTCCGACACTTTCCCTACTCTCTCTAATTTCTTCGCTCATGTTCAAACCCAATTTAACCACACCATCAAAACTGTGCAATGCGATAACGGTCGCGAATTTGATAATTCCGCCTCTCGTGCTTTCTTTCTTGCCAAAGGTGTTTCCCTCCGGATGTCGTGTCCCTACACCTCCCAACAAAATGGCAAAGCCGAACGCATACTTCGCACTCTCAAAAATGTCACTCGCACTTTCCTCTTTCAAGCCTCCATGCCTCCATCTTATTGGGTTGATGCCCTTGCCACGGCCACCTTCACTATAAACCGCCTCCCTACCAAAACCCTACACATGAGCACCCCCTTCTTTGCACTCTATGGCACTCTTCCCTCCTACCATGATATGCGTATGTTCGGGTGCACTTTCTATCCCAACCTCACCGCCACCACTCCTCATAAACTTGCCCCTCGCTCCTCCTTATGCGTCCTCCTCGGCTACTCACCCGATCACAAGGGCTATCGATGTCTTGATCTCACCACGAACCGTGTCATCATATCTCGGCACGTCGTGTTCGACGAGACCTCGTTTCCCTTCTCCCATCAACAATCCTCTCGGTCCTCTCAGGATCTTGATTTTCTAACTAATGATGATTATGTGCAAGTGTTCCCCCCTCCTACAGGTAGCCCTGGCGCCACCAGGCTGCATTCGCCTGCATCCAAGGCCCTTCCTCCAGGCTTTCCCATGCCTCGGCCCACCAGTGGCCCAGGCCTCTCGGCCTCCTGGCCGGTTTCCCCTGGCTCGGAGGCGCCTGCGTCTTCACCAGACGCGTCTCCCCACCCCGCCACTCCGTCACCGCCGCCCGTCGCGAGATCCACCGCGTCCGCCGTGGTTCCTGCACTGGCGCCTCCAGCGCCCCCCGCACCCGCTTCTTCGACGCCTCTGCTGCCGTCCGCTACCGCCTCCTCGACGACTGCGGGTCCGGCTTCCCCAGCGCCGCCTGTGACCTCTTCTTCCCCGGCGGCTCCCCCGGCTTCCCCGTCACCACCCACCAACCCGGTGTTTCCCAAGCCACCAGTAATCCACACCTACTCCAGGCGCCCTGCCGGGCCTCTGCCCGACGACCCGCCCAACGGTCGTCACCGCCGCTCCACCTTCATCCCATCGCCCCCTCGCTATGTCAAGCAAGGATCACCGCTCCCAACGGGAGCTGTGCCCATTCCGCCAGTGGTCAACGCCCACGGTATGGCAACCCGAGGCAAGGCTGGGTACCACCAGCCTCGCGCTGCTCTTCACACCGAGATACTCTCCCCCGCTCCTACTGTGATGCTCTGGCTGACCCCAACTGGCGCAAGGCCATGGAAGAAGAGTGTGCTGCTCTTCATGGAAATCACACCTGGGATCTGGTTCAGCGTCCTGACCAAGCCAACGTTGTCACTGGGAAGTGGATTTTTCGTCACAAATTTCATGCTGATGGCTCCTTTGACCGCTACAAAGCCCGTTGGGTTCTTCGCGGATTCACTCAGCGCCCCGGGGTTGATTACGACGAGACATTCAGTCCCGTTGTCAAGCCAGCCACTGTCCGCATAGTTCTCACCCTGGCTCACTCCCGGGACTGGCCAATTCATCAGCTGGGTGCGAAGAACGCCTTTCTCCACGGCAGCCTGACTGAAACTGTCTACTGCTCGCAACCCACTGGCTTTGCTGATCTTGTTCTACCCGACTACGTCTGCAAACTCAACAAATCCCTCTACGGTCTGAAACAGGCACCCAGGGCTTGGTATAGCCGATTTGCAACTCATCTGTTCAGTATGGGATTCAACACCTCCTTGTTCATCTATCGCCGTGGACAAGAAACTGTGTATATCTGCTCCTATATGTTGATGACATAGTCCTCACAGCCTCCTCTCCAACACTCCTTCACAGTGTCATTGAAGCTCTGAAGAAGGAATTTTCCATGAAAGACCTTGGCCCTCTACACTTCTTCCTCGGAGTTGCTGTACAACGCCCATCAGGACAACCTGTTCCTCTCCCAGCGCCAATACACCTTGGAAATCCTTGCCCGCCATGGTATGAGTGATTGTAATCCCTGCTCCACCCCAGTTGACACATGTGCCAAAGTCTCTGCTGAAGCGGGACCTCCAGTTGCAGATCCTACAGCTTATTGAGTCTTGTTGGCGCCCTACAATACCTGACCTTTACTCGGCCCGATATCACCTATGCTGTCCAACAAATCTGCCTACACATGCATGATCCCAGGGAAACTCACCTTGTCGCCGCCAAGAGGATTCTGAGGTACCTTCAAGGCACTCTACACCTCGGGCTTGTCATTCCCTGTGTTGCTCCTAGTCAACTTGTGGTTTACACCGATGCTGATTGGGCCGGATGCCCTGACACTCGCCGCTCCACCTCCGGTTACGTCATCTTCCTTGGCAGCAGCCTTGTTTCATGGTCATCCAAGCGTCAGCCCACCGTCTCCCGATCAAGCGCAGAAGCTGAATACCGTGCTGTTGCAAATGGCGTCGCCGAAGTCTCCTGGCCCCGGCAACTTCTTCAGGAGCTCCACCATCCTCTACAAACCGCCAGCCTCGTCTACTGCGATAACGTCAATGCTATCTACCTCTCCTCCAATCCAATTCAGCACCAGCGCACCAAGCACGTGCAAATTGATCTCCACTTCGTCCGCGAACGGGTTGCTCTCGGTGATGTTCATGTTCCAACCACGTCACAGTTCGCCGATGTCTTCACCAAAGGGCTTCCTCCTCCGTGTTTGTTGCATTTCGCTCCAGTCTCAACGTCCTTCCACTAGACGTTCCGACTGCCGGGGGGGGGGAGGGGTTAGACTAGTCATTTACTATCCTAGACTGTTTTACTACTCAACTGTATTTGCCTTTGCCTCCTAGCTGGCTCAGCCCTTTGGGCTCCCTCTCTTCCCCTATATATGTAAACATCCTGTACTCAGATTATCAATTAAGCATTCTAAGCCTGTTGGCTTTCCAATAATTAGACATTACCTGTAGATAAGAATTATTCTAGTTATTAACTGAAATCAAACTAAATGAAGAGTATTTGCTTTTAACATTATCCATTGGTTACTCTTAAATTGAGAAAAAAAATAATTTACACCTTGTTTCTTCTTCTTTTTCTAGTGATACCTGCCGAGCACTTGAGCACCTTTTCAGTCAGGATTTATATCCCAGTGCTATTAAGGAATCAGATCTTTACCTGTGCAATGAGAAAGAAAAAGGGAAAGGAAGCCTACTGAAGATCCTTGTATGCCATGGTAATACTTCTTTCATTGGTTCGAACTCATGAAAAATGTTAATATGATAATCATTGTAATATTTCTGACTCCCTTTCTGTTCTCCTAAAAATCTGCAGCCGATCGTTTGTCAAATGCCACTGACGTAAGAAACAGGAAGTGCAAACTGTGGGCAGATGTGAAGACCACTTTTCAGGAAATTTGCAAGCATTCTGACCGAATGTTAACTACTCCTGCTGAAAAATTTGTTGACTTCATTGGAGAAAGCGGTGTGGACAAACTTGAGGATTTTCCTAACATATGGTGCTCAGAAAAGAAGATGTGTTATCTGTTCTCACTGGTTGCTGCTGGTAGGTCCAAAATGCTGCCAAAGCTGAGTAAGATAAAATTTGCTTGGCCAGGAAAAAAACTAATTTCAGAGCTTCTAGACTATGAGAAGAACAAACCAAGTCCAACCATTTATACCAGTGATGCTTATGATTACCTCCGGCTTTGCCGGAATGTAATCAAGCACTGGAATAAATTCAGGGCAAATGTTAACCTCCTCAGGGTAAGTGTCAAGTCTCATTAGGATTTAAGATATTGTATAGTGTCTTATGATGTGGTTTACAATCTTATGTGGTTGACTTCTGAAGCAGATATCATGTCCCAACCCAGCTGCCTTTCTTCAAAAAATGGAGGAATGGACACCAGCTATCTGGTGTGATGTGTTCAAAGAAGTTGGATGGCCAGAGGGTTGATCCTTATGCTTTGCTAGGTAGTAAGTTAACACATATGTTTTCTTCTTTTTGTGCATATGTTTTATCCTCTCATGTTGCTGTCATTCCTTATGCTAAAAAATAGACTTCCATAGCATTATTCATTTTTTTTTTTGAGAATGGAAGATTCCATTAACTGAAAGAGCTAGTGCAATCCCTAGCCACCAGGTCCTCTACACCCGGAGGTGTACTGTTCCAAACTAGAACAGTGTCACAAGGACACAAACAACCCTGCGCTGCCATAGCATGCGCCACCCTATTACAATCTCTAGGGCAATAACTAGAAAACCAGGAAGAAAAGGAGTCTTTAAGCATGCTTTTAATCTCATGAATGATGCCTCCTGTTGGTGCAAGTGCAAAAGAATTTGAGTCCAAAGCGAGCTTCAGTAGCACCGAATCCGTCTCAACAGCAATGCGGGGTAAACCCAATTCTTCAGCCGCCTGAATCCCAATCTTACAGGCCAGCGCCTCTGAATGAAACGCATCCAGCAGGTGGGCGCACTTACCGGCTCCTGCTTTGATCACATGACCATCATGGTCTCTGATGACATATCCCCATCCCCCAACACCAGAGTTAGGTGAAAATGATCCATCTGTGTTTACCTTGTACACATCAGTTGCCGGCCTTCTCCATGTTCTCTGTCGAGGGGGTGCACAGCTGCTTCCTACCTTTCCTATTGTCGGAAACTCGTCAGCCAGACGGGCAATTACTGCTGCCAGGCTTGCCGGTGCTCTGTGCTTCTCTCCCTTCCAGATTCTGTTCCGTTCCAACCACCAGTGCCATAATAAGTTGATCACCCTCAACTGGGTCTCTTCTTTCATCCCCAAAACGTGCTGCAACATCTCTTTTGGTGACGGCTTACTGACTAAGAGACATCTCATTGCTTCAAGGTTGAGTTCCTGCCAAACCGGCTTCACGTATTTGCAGTTGAAGAACAGGTGGCCGCCATCTTCATTTAATCTCCCACACATTACACACTTTGTGTCCAGCTCCACACCTCGCCTTTCCAAACCCGTCCTGAGGGCAACGGAGTTGTGTGCTAATTTCCATAAGAATATTCTGATTTTCCCCGGGCATTTGATTTTCCATAGGCCCTTCCAAAACCTCTCATCCTCCTCGCCATGTGCAGAAGTTTGTGCTGCACTTTGACTTCCCATATCTGCGATTTCTCTCAACAATTTGTATGCTGATCTAACAGTGAAAATCCCCCTGTTATCAAAGTGCCATGCCATCACGTCATCCATCTCGTTATGTACCGGCAGGGATAAGATGAGGTTAGCATCCTGCTCGACAAAAAATTGTGTTACCAGCAAGGCATCCCACTGGCCTGTGTGTGGATCAATGAGTTCATCCACATTACTCAGCAGAGTTCTCCCTCGGGGGGTTACTGGTCTTCTCGTCCAGCATCTCGGGAGCCATGGATCAGACCAAATCTTAATACTTCTTCCATTCCCAACTCTCCAGATATCATTATTCATTTTGGTGTACCATCTGATGGAAAGAACAGTGTCTCGCAAAGTTATCGATTTGAATCTGAGCTGAATTACTTGTACTTCTTATAATGATACATCTAAACAATAATGATGTTTCGCTACACTGTGTATTTGTGATGCATACCTTATTTCAGAAATGGAAATATTTGAAGAATCGTATGCTATATGCGGTTTATAATTTATCTGCTGCTGCTGCATGTTTAAGTGTTTTGATGGGTAATGCCTATGTGAAAAAAAAACTGGTCCTGACTGTTCCAGTTTTCTGGATATGCAGGTGATCTGACAATAAGGATGCGTCTCAGGATTAGCAGACGTCGATGACGTGCTTTCAAGAACTCAAAACTCAAACTGAGTCAAAACTCTACTATGTAACTTAACTTGCCTAGAAGTCTCCAGGGCCGTTCTCAAAGCAGTCGTGGCCACTGAAACCAGAATTCATGCATCGTGGTTTTACTTGCTGCGTTGCATATGAAACAAATGACGATGCTGCTATTTGTGGTGTATCCGTGTATGTAACATTTGTTCTTGCATGGGATTCTGTAGAATGCTATGAATGCCTTTGTCTTTGGGGTTTCAAGGTAATGGTGTTTTCGTTCCAGCTAGGCATGTGCTCACATCAGTAAGGTGACAATGGATTTTCATCACTGAAATATGCTCTGTCAAGCGTGAGTACTGCTGGCCTGTCTGAATATGCGGTGCCCTGCCATTTGTCATCCGATCTCATGTTTAGACTAGCAGTAGAGGCGATCGCTAGTTAATTTGCTCACTGTGTAGCGGCCGTGAGCTTCTCTCGGTCCATAGCGGGCTGGATGTTGGCATGTTGCTGGCATGAAGCATCATCTCGGCGAGTTATTAGCCAAGAAATCCTTGCTGCTGCAGGGGGCATACTAAATCATCCTTGTTTTTTGGTAACAACTGCCCCCAAGGTATCAGACAAAGAGTTATGGAATCATTGGATGTACATAAGGTTACCCTACATGACACATACCTTGGCATGCCGACCTATGTGGGACAATCCAGAATGAGTGTTTTCAGTTTCATCTCTGAGAATATGTGGAAACGGGTACAGGCCTGGAGTGATAAACCAATGTCCAGAGCTGGGAAGGAGGTCATGCTAAAAGCAGTGGCTCAAGCTATTCCTACATATGTTATGAGTTGCTTTCAGCTACCTGTTGGACTATGCGACAAGATGAGGTCAACAATTTCAAACCACTGGTGGGGCTACAAAGATGGAAAAAAGAAGATGCATTGGCGTTCCTGGGACTGGTTGACAGCACCAAAGGCTATGGGGGCATGGGCTTCAGGAATATGGAGTTATTTAATCAAGCAATGTTGGGCCGACAATGCTGGAGATTAGCAACTGACCCCGATTCGTTGTGTGCAAGGGTGCTTAAAGGGAGGTACTATCCAAATAAATCCTTCATGGAGTCTAAACCAACTCGTAGCTGTTCGTATACCTGGCGCAGCTTGATGCATGGCAAACAGCTCTTGAGCCGGGGTATTATCTGGCGAGTAGGCGATGGGGAACATATCAGTTTAACTCGGACCGATGGGTCCCTGGTTCATCCACCTACCAAATACGCCCAACAATTCTGCTACCAGATGAACTTAAGGTGAATTTTTTAATTGATGCGGTTTCTGGTTGCTGGAACGAAGAACTGGTACGAGCTTGCTTTAGTGCTACAGATGCAGAGCTTGTTTTGAAAATACCGCTAAGCATGAATCGAATTCAGGACTTTGTGTCTTGGCCTCATACAAAATCAGGGATCTACACAGTAAAGTCTGCATACTTTATGGCTAGAACAGAGTCTTTCTACTTGTGTGAAAGTGCCAATGGGAGAGGCACAACATCAAACCAGACAAATATGGCCAAAGAATGGAAGCAGCTCTGGGCAATCAAGGCACCACCGAAAATGAAAATTGTTTTGTGGAGGCTAGCACACAAATGTCTGCCGACAGGCGAACAATTGAAAAGGAGACATGTCCCAGCACCTGAGCTATGTTATTATTGTGGAAGGGAAGAAACTTTGGAACACACATTTCTAACTTGTCCATATGTTGTTGAAATTTGGAGAGAGATGAAAGAAGAATTTGGCTTAACAAGGCACCTGCAAAAATCCTCATCCATGAAGCAGTGGTTATTTGATTATTTAATGAAATCTTCTCAGAAGGAAGCAACTATCTTAACAGTTACTCTATGGCATATTTGGGAAGCTAGAAATGGGGTTCGAAAAGGGCAGTGCCAGCTGCATCCTCACTGCATTGTACAGAAAATTCAAGCTTATGCTGAAATGGTTCTGCTGCATCTCTACAAAACCATTGATTCCAAAAGGTGTGACCCTACTAGTCCTAAACGATGGGCTCCACCGCCGGAAGGATGGGTGAAGATGGATGTTGATGCTGCCTTGTTTGCAGAGTCAAATCGAATGGGGATTGGTGCAGTGATCAGAGACCATAAAGGTACCTTCTTGGCTGCTTGCAGGCAAAGTATTAGCAGGGTCACTGAACCAGAAGCAGCGGAGGCAATTGCTCTTAGACATGCAGTCCGCTTCGTCTCAAGCCTTTCTTTTAACAAGATGATAATAGCCTCTGATTGCCTCTCTGTTGTCCAAAAACTTCAGTCAAATGGCAAGGATCGCTCTCTCGTGGCCTCAATCATTGAAGACATCAAGCAGGAGGCAACAATTTCTTTAAAAGATTTGTCCTTTATCCATGTTAGTAGATGTTGTAATGTGGTAGCTCATGTCCTAGCTAGATCAGCTGGTCAATGTTCTGATTCAGTTTGGTTTCTTGAGGCCCCGGAGCTTATTCGGGCTTCACTTTGTAATAACCTGTTGTTTTAATGAAAGGCTGCCCAGTACTCTCAAAAAAAAAATCATTCACGAGATGTAGAAAGTTAGAAACACGGGGACCTAAATGCCTGCTCTGCACTGTTGAAATGGTTTACACAGCGAATTGCTGCAATTGCAAACTCTGCAAACGGGTGATAGAAAAGGGTGCCATATCCGTTGGACCGAAAGAATGGCTATTTTATCTGCTACAAACATTTGACCACCTGGATCATGTTGACTTGCCATTCCCAAATTTAATAATCTGCTGAATTTTGTTCTTCTCTTCGAAGATACACATGTAGCGGGCGGATCAATGGTTAGAAAGCCACTACTGCCCTCGCAAGAAAGAAAGAAGCAAAGCCACTGTCGTGCAGTGTTGTGGGCCCGGTGAGGCAGTGCATAAGCCTTCACCGGCGCGTGACCAAGTCAAGAAAAGGTCCACAAGCCAGTCACTGTCAGCCGACTCGTACTTCCCTCGCCGCGCTTGCGCTTATACTACGCCGATCACTATCATTTCCCCATTTGGATATTCGATCGCTCCCGAATCCCTAGCGGAAAGAGACAAAGCCGACACCCAGATCGGAGGCCACGAGGAACACCGCTTCTAGTGATCGGCGCCGGCCATCGTGATCTGGTCCGCGAGGTCGCCGCGCGGGCTGCTCAGTTCTCGCTACCCGCGTTGCTCGCCGCGCCGTCGCGGGCGAAGGAAACGCGGGCCCGCACTTCAGATACAGGTGATGGTTTCAACCAATTCCCCTGGAAAACGACCTTTTGTGGTTTGCCGTTAGATTCGACTGCTGGTTTATAGTTTGCGCATAGATTCAGTGCTGAACCAACTTCCGTGCAGAAACACAAGACGTGATTACGAATTGTAAAGTTTAGGGTTAAACAACTGCCGCTTTCAATGTTGCGTGGTTGAAATAAGAATCGATAATACTGTTGATGACCCTTTTAGGGTTTTCTACTAACTTTATTACTTTGTTGGTATAGGCTCTGCTTTACATTAAGTTATTTTTGTATAAAGTAGTTTGGAGTAAAGAATATGACTTCTTTATCAGCACGAATTCCTGCCTTTGTCACCGACGATTTCGTTAGCGTATAATCATTTCTTCCTCCAGTTCATTTACAAACTAATACAATTAGGGCTGTTGCTGTTGATGTGAGTCCTATAGTTGGTTCCCTTCTGCTGTAATGGCATGTTGCAGCATGTGATGCCAAGAGTGAATGAATTGGGACCATAGTATTTAAGCACAACCTGCTCAGCATCATCCTATAAGAATGTTTTCTCCAGAAACTATATATAAGCGCTCAAGTGAGACTGTATGCATAAAATGCATGAAGCCATTGAAGCAGCTTGAAAAATTTATCTAGGTGTTCAAGTGGGATAGTATGTGTAAAATGCATGTAACTCCAGGTGTCAATATTAAGGATAATTTATCTAGGTGTTCTGTGATGAATAATTTTAAGGCAAATTATTAACGTAACAATGTTTTGAGGTTGACCTAAAAGTTAGGCACAACCCAGAGATTCAGCAGTGGGAAAGAGCCTTTTGAGCTGCTATCTCACCTGAACTTCAATTTGTCTCTCAGGTTGTATCATGGGATACTTCTGCAGTAGCCAGACAACAGTGTTAATATATTGTACTTAGTAATTCTTTGCTACAAGTAAAATAAAATGCATAAATTTAACCTTGCCCCAATCATTGTGTCGTTTTCAGTTTCCCAACCATCAGTACCTATTAGTAAGATTTGTATTTGAGTGCAGAAACAGTCAGGAAAATTATGATCCCAAAATTCTCCTGCCTTCATGCTTGCATCTATGGTTAACTCCACTTAGTAAGCACTAACCACATTAAAAATGGTATGATGATATGTATTTAGGAGCATTCATAGTCCCTAAATTTTGAGACATTCTTAGTTGGTGATAATGCTCGATTTGTGCCTTCGGCAGCAAAATGGTTTTTCTTTTGAGGGAGAATCAAATGCTATACATTCTGTATCATGATCCATAGGCATTTCATGTTAGGTTTATATGCCCTGATTATTGAACATAAATTTTCTGGGGAATGCTAAGCAACAAAGCAATGAGAAGGATTGCTGTTACGCTATTGACAGTTCATCAAAGTATGCGTTCTAGATTAATCCATTTTTAGCATGATTCGTGCATGCCAACATCTCTTCTGCCCTAACTGTTAAATATAGCCATGGGATAGCAGGGTCAGGATGTGTGTGTTGTTGTTGTTTGGGTTTGGTGGTGGTGGTGGTGTGTGTGCACGTGGGAGAGGGTGGGGGGAAGGGGGTCATTTGTTGCTGTAGTTTTGTTGCATGATCTTCAGGACAGCAATGTTATTGAAGCACCATAAGGATGTTCATTAGGGTATTGAAATACTCAGTTACATTTGTTGGCTTGCATTGGCCCGAGTGGCTTGTGAGTTGCGGCAACTTGGATTAGTGGCTGTAGTTTTTTTATATGTACTATTGGATAAGCCATAGGTAAGTGAGGCATCACATGTTTGAATTTGCAGCTTTGCATACCTAAAGGAACATGTGGTCTCAAGAGTCAAGATGGGTCACTAAATAATGATGTTTTCTGTGAGATACCAGATCTGTCTCCAAAAGACGAAGCTTCAAAGCTATTTCTAGTAGTTTTAATATTGACTTAATAATAGGGCCCATCCATGTTTTGTTTGCATCCTGCATAAACATTGCTTCACTCCATGGTTATTTATTTTTAGAAAGCAAACCTTTACTGTGTGGCCATCAGTGTAAAAGTGGTTAGCTTGCGAATAAATTTTATAACTAAATCATATGCTCCTGCCCACTAAATTGGAGCACATGATTATCGTAGGGAGAATGTGTTCTTCATGCATGATGGATGATTCCATTGACACTATTTCCTTTGACAGAGCTATTTTTGAATTGCCTGAAAATCAGCAACCATAAGTTGTTCATCTTGCTTTCTCTTTTTCTCTTTGCAGGCAGACAGCCGTTTGTTCAATCTCCTTGTCTTCACTAGGCTCTCTGTTTCCTGTTCATTATCCAGGTAGCTTCCAGTGCCACCTTACCTATTGTTTGTTTATTGGGCATCATGGGAATTTGACTGAAACCTACCCCAACTTGCTTGGGACTGAGGCTTCATGTTGATTTTGTTGACGAGACTTTTTTTTTGAAACTGTACAGCGGGGGAGGCCCCCACTTTGAAAAGATAGTTGATGGGTATTGGACTGAACTCTGATATATGTGTGTATGCAATGCAACTTACCAATTTTTTTAATCTCCAATCTGACTTGCTGGGGAGAAGCCCAACAGTTACCAACTTACCATAGTATGATACAGAATACCATGCTTGTTTGTTTAAGCTTTCAAAGCTAGGTTCTCTCAGATTTCAGCTGATTTACTTCATAGGATTTTTTGTTAACTTTGTTAATCTGAAGTATTATTTTGTGCAATTATGTGTCATTTAAACTACCAGGATCATTGTGCACTCTTATTTTGTTTGTTGAACACGAGCGGCCTTAAAGTCGCTGTTTCTCAGCTTAACTAAAGTCTCACTAAAAATAGATGTAGAATCCATTTGGTACTTTTTTGTTAACTTTTGTAAACACTTGAGGTTGATTGACATGTGGTTCTGTTCAATATGTCATGTAAACTACTGGCATCATCACGAATTCTTTGATTTCCTTTTCATTTTGTATATCTAGGGGACCTATATTATTTGGCACTCTTATTTCCTTTTTCATTTTTTGCACAATGATACCTGTCTATTACCAGATTGTTCATTGTGTTTACTAATTAGGAATGCGTTTTCGTTGTGCAGTTCTCTTCTTTACTAAAGATCAGTGCGCGAGAGATTTCGGAACTTACTATGGCTCCGGAATCAACAGGTATGATCTCCTACTTGAGTATACTAATATATTTTAGACGAAACTGCAAGTACCCACCATATAAGTCACTTCAAATTTCAAATACCTCCCTAAATGTAAAATAGTTGCCTTTGCCACCCCAGATGTCTGATGTTTCCCCCCTGAGTTTTTACTTGATGTTATTTGAGATATTTTGACGTGATATGGCCCTGAGTGTTCCATACCAATATGAAAAAGAGGGAATATGGTTGGGTTGCAGAGGGCTTCTCATTTAGTCTAGTTTTATGTGGGCATGATATTGTTTGATTTAATCTAAGTAAACATCACGGTAGGGTGCTGGTAGCCTATGCAGAAAATTGAGTTTGTTCACATGGCATGAAGTTAAACAGCATGAGGAATTGAGGATGGACTTTTCACTGGGATTTATTTTGTGGAATGGTAAATGCAATTATTCCATGACTTGGGAATGGGGTTACAGTTTTGCATATATTTGAATATTTTCAGACCTACATGCGTTGTAGGCATGATCTGCGTAAGCAACCTTAAGTCCCTTTTCTCGGTCCTGGAGCTGGAGAAAATTTCTTCTTACTGCAATGCCTCAAGGGAGGTCCTTCTTTAGGGATGGGATTTTTTTTTTGTCAATAATATATTTTCTTTCTTGTTCAGGTTGATGTTTTAGATCATACTGCTGAACTCGTTTAGTTTTAAAGGCCTTAGGTAGGTATTTCAGATTAGGCACATAAAGCTAGCATTCTAATAACATTTTTTTTTTCTTTCAGCTGAGGATAAAGATAAGAAGACACTCAAGTATGATATTTTGGCAGTCAAGATCGATGTGATTGAGAAGACAGTATCTTGCAAGTTGAAGTCACAGTTTCCTCAACGATATGACTCTCAAGACCACGGGGAGAATCCTCTAGTTCTTTTGGATCTACAAAATGACAATGCTGATGGCAATAGATGTTTCCAAATAATGAAAGAGATAATTCATCCAAACATTCTACAAGTCAAAGGCATGAATACAGTCAAGTCCCAACTGCTGTTGTGGGTGGAGCCCTACACGGGCAATCTCTTTGAACATTTGGGAAATGCATTGCATATTTCATCTACATTGCCCAGAAGCAAAAGGACGGTTCTCCCAACAGAGAGCATTCAAAAGATTATTAGGTATATGGTCTTAGATTAAATTTGATTCCAAAGTTCAAAGTTGATTTTTTGGTGATGTGTGGCTAATTTGTTGCAATCGTTTGATTTTACAATTTAGCCAAATCATTGATGGCTTGAACCACTTAAGGATTCAAGGCTCTTATCATGGTAATTTTACAATGAAGGGCACCTACTATCACAAGATCAAGCTTGACATCTTTGTTAAGCTAACCAACTTTAAAGAGAAGGGTAATGAACTAATCTTTGTTCATTAATGCATACCTTTTGTATATACGTATACATTGTTTAGAGAAAATAAGTCATTCAAAAGTTATGACTATTTTAGGTGCAAAGGGATCAGTGTGCCTGTACCAGTTGGAAGACTTGAAAGCCCTGGGAACTGAACTTACGCTTCTGTCAAGTATTGCTGATAAACTGAGCAAAGAGAGCAAGACACACACATTCGACACTTTCATTTTGGATGATCTTGCTAACAAGTTGAAGCTTGTTACACAGTAAGTTTAAATTGTGGCTGCAATATTAATGACATTTGAGTTTTACTAACACATATCATATCTCTCACCTTTTTGTAGAATAAATCTGGATAAATCATATGAGGTGATAAAGAAACACCCATTCTTCTGGAAGGTTCATGAAAGAAAAAGGTTCTTCATTTACCGTGTGGCGGTGAAAATGAAGGACCATAACTTCAGGACCAAAGTCATGAATTGCACTGCTCTGTGTAGCTTGCGATGGGATGCTGATGATCATGGTGGGCTTCTTCAGATTGCAAAAAACTTCAGGGGAACTCCTTACGATGGGCGTAGCAGATGCGATTTTGTGTTATTTATCTGTAGTCTCTACGCTCATGAGCATGAGCCTCCACTTTCTACAAGTGGTAAGAATGTGGATGGTATAATAACCATTATTCATCCCCGTCTATGTTTACTCCTGAGCAATCTTCTACAAGATGGCAACGCAGATTGGCTGTGATACAAAAGATGACAAGAGGTTGGCTGGCAAAGCGTTTGCATGATTACAGTTTTGCAAGCCTCGTCGATTTGTAGTGTCTTTCAGCCAGTCTACAGTTTTGCACTGGTGGTTTGGAAAATGCCATACAACTTGATACATCAATTGTAATCAATGATTGGTTTGTTGCTGGATGCTCAGTATTCAAGTATTATGGATATGCTGGTAATACGAACCTGATGATGCATAGCCAGCCGTGGAGTGCTGCTGCCGTGCTCTTATTTTAGGACTCAGATAAAACTCAGCCCTTGACATACCTATAACCTATTTATTTATGTATTTTCTGTATGATTTAACTCAAATGATGTTTAACTCAAAGATAACTGCACTAGCGCTTGCTGGTACCAAATTTTATGCATTGTGTTTTTAACTCTGCCTGCATGCCTACTGTATGATCACTTTGTGCTGCACCTGTGAAACTTATGATTGGTCGGACGTCATGGTGTGTCACCTGGTGTGTTCCTTGCTATGATCGTTGATAGCCACCGGGTCTGGCACGGCCGCACGGGGTTATTATACAGTCAGTGCTTGATGATCTACCTTGCTCTTCAGGTGCGCTGGCATGCAAGGAATGCTCTTGCGAGCTCGTAAGGAATGCAAGCTTTGTCCTGTCGTCGGAGAGCGGTGCCCAGATATGCAGTGCGCACCCCCTTTGGTTTATATATAGATTCGGTTGGCGGTCGCTAGCTATCCAATTCATTTAAAATGCAACACAAAACACATCACCACGGACACCATTTAAACCAACAGCAGAGACGACAGACGTTTTTGCTACGGACATACACCGTCGGGCAACCTTAGGAGTTTGGACCCATCTATAAACAATGCAGACTATGTAGTACAAACAGACATAACTGCACGTCTGCATCGTATAGTAAACTCTTAAAAAGCAACGGGAAAATAACTTGTCCAAATAGTAACACATGTGGACATAAAAAAGAAGAAAACAGCCTGTCGATTGCTCAAATTCATGATAAATTATAAATTTATGAAGAGTACAACAAGAAAAGCGCACCCTGTTATGATGCATCTGTTTTGATTGTCAACAAATGAAAATAATGTGGTCATATGTCATAACAATAAAATAATCAAGGTGACACCGGGGGGATAATTCCAATAGCTCTGGCAATCTCCATCTTCTTCATGATATACTGCGCATAGAACTTTGGCCTGGTCCTCTGAAAAAAACAGGGAAATGACTTAAACAACAGCAAACTATGAAGCATGAAGATGAAAATTTGAAAGTACCGTACCAGCTTTGTAAGGGCATCTCCAATCAACTCATGACCTTTCTCCTCTGGAACCTAAAGACATTAACAAAGGTTTCAAATACTGAAATAAACCGTAACAGTGGATCTCATTTTGAATGTCAAACAAAGACAAATACTTACTTCTTCAGTGATGCCTTTTGTGCAATCGCGGAACTGAAGGAAAAATGGATCAGCATCAAACAGAAATATTAATGAGAAGACTGAATTAATTTTGTAAATTAGCTGCAGAGAAAAAGAAAAAGAACCTGCAATGAGAACTCAAAGCTACCATTCTCCAGTGCATATTTCATTGCATGTTGGCGTAGTGGAAACTTGTCCAATTTATAGACATCATCTAAAGCCTCTCTAAAACTCATCTGAACATGTTGCAAAAGAGAGGGCATGTATTATTAGTATTTATTGTCAACAATATAAGCCAGCATTCCATAGGTGCTTAGCTGTGAAAAATACTGCAAAATGGTGCAAACTGCTAACCTTTAGCTTGGTGACCCTCTTCCAAATCTCAAAGTAAACACCATCCAACTCCTTAAACCAACAAAATTCCACGTTCATGCTATCAATGCACTCCTGAAACAGTAGTAGATGCAATGGTTAGATACAAACCGGCAAAATCAAACTGAAGGCTGTGCCAGAGATCCTACATAATAGGCAGCAGTTGCTAATCTGACGGTTATATTGGAAAAGCCAGTAGCGATCTTGATTGCTTGGGATTCTCCTCTGCTGCATATCCTCCTCCACTACACAAGATAAGAGTAATTATGGCAATACAAATACAAAACATAGAGAAATAATGTCAATCTATGGTTTTTGTATGGTCACACTTACCTTAAGAGTTGGCCACCCAAAATGTATATAGTCTTCCATCCACTGGTACAATGTAAAAGGGTTGTTAGACCAGAAACAAGAGGAAGAACTGTACAAAATTTTGAGCTTTGCTCAACGTTTTCTATATATATTGCATACCTTAAGCTGCTTCAATAACTCTTCCCAGAAATTAAGATATTCTAATTCAATCTCATATTTATGAAAATAATTGCAGTAATCATCCCAATGGACATACTCACAGCCACCCTACATAAAAATGGATAGTTAGAACTTCTTTAAGGACAAACAATAGGAAATTTTAATTATGACCTTAAAGCTATAAAAATAAAGTCGATTATCTTATTATAAAATGTGGCTCAGTAGCAACACAAAAAAATGTACCAGTATTCATAAAAAAATTCCTTTCTCTTTCAACTAATTCATACATGGTCAATCATAGGTATCTGCCTTCATGGAAGAAGGTAATGACCAGCTAGAAGAGGAACAATGAACATATCCTGCATTGCCATAAAGTCACTTGTTTTCGTATTGCATCATGAATTATGTTTTAAGTGTTTTAAATTTTAATTAATGTTCAGCCTACGTACAGTTTAACTTTTTGTAAATCAGAGCACACACTGACATTCCTGTTTAGTTTGAACCATAAAGTTCTAGGCTTACTAATTTTGTAGGCCTAAGTCATTGAGCTCCGAGCCATATTAACAAAACAGATCAGAATCAATAATTCCAGGGTAACTCAACAGTTAATATAATAATAATACATACACCATTCTCAGGGACCAAGCGTTGGTAGTTATCCAAGGCAGCAACTGTGAGATACTGGAAGGACCAATCAAATGTGTCATCTTTTTCAATGAACATAAGTAAACCCTCATTGTCAAGATAGTCCATAATGTGATCTCCATCCAGTTTAGTTTCATCTTCCACGAAGCACTTAAGCTTTTCCTTGATACGACATAGATGATAATCATCTTCCAATTCAGGATCAAGTGGGCCATCCTTTTGCCCTTGTTGTGTCACCTGTACACGATGGGATCACTGATGAGCAATGAGATAAATCAAATAGGAAGCAGGGTAATCAAACCAAAATATGTTGAATAGAACAAGTGGAGTGGAGTGATATTCAGACAAGTAACATGAATGTGGATAAGCAGAACAAGTCGTAGCATGTAATGGTAGATAGGAATATGGATGGAACCTTGTAATATTTGATACGGCACAAAACATGGTGAACTTGAAGCTTTTTTATCTGCTCATCGTCCAGTTCAAGTGAAGTGTCAACACGAGGAGGTTCGCATGGCAGCTGTTCATAGTAATGTTGTAACTCCTCTTGGTTGATGTTTTCTCCCACACCCAATCCATTCAGTTGCTGGATTAAAAGGTCCGCTTCTTGTACCTTTATCATCGTTCTTTTTTCTTCATCAGTAAGTTCTTCTCTATGATGGGCAGCAGGGTTGCCACCCAAAGAAAGACCAGCACGAGCATCTTTGGAGCTTGTTCTTCTGAGCTTCTCATTAGCACGGAGGGTGGATTTCCTTGGAAAAGACGGATTACTTTTTGACTGCTGGGTCTGTCTTGCAGTTGGTAGTTCTGTGATGGAGCCAGCCCTTTGAATACATGATGGATGACGCGACTGCCGAGAAGGCCCAGTCCTCTCATTTCTATAGCTTTTCTGTGCCATCTTCTGTTCACTTGAGCCCCCACCTGCTTTCCCCTTTGTGTGTCGCTTCTGTGCTGTTACTCCATTAGATCTTGTAACAACCTCAAGTCCCCGTGTTCTCTCTCCAATAGAGCCTGTAACAACCTGTTGTTTCTGTGATGTCTCACCATTTGCGCCTGTAACAGCCTGGTGCTTCCATGGTGTCTGTACATTAGAGGAGCTTGCAACAGACATATGCTTCCGCAGAGTCTCTACATTAGAGGAGCTTGCAACAGACGGATGCTTCTGTGCTGTCTCTGTGTTCAAGCCGACACCTGCCTTCACCATCAAGCGTCGACTCGGTGGCATCTGTTCACCTGTCAAGACTGTGCCAGGCTTCTCCACTGGGGAAAGCCTGGTGGCAGATTCTCTAGAAATGCCAGAAGCAGTGTTGCTGAAATGACCTGTAGAACCTCCGGCATTGGCATAAGGACTGGTGAGGTCATCAGAGCTATTGATAGATAGCAAGGAGAAACGGCGGCGGTTGGACTTTGTTGGGCTGAGCTGCTGGCCCGTGCGCAGGGAGGGACCCTTTGGAGACGATGAGTTCCAGGGCCGGGTGTACTTTCTCTCAGTAGCAACCCGCGGTAGAGTGGTAGCGGCGGGGGTGGGGTTGGTGATGTTGCGCCGGAATCCAGGTGTCCCGATCAAATTTGAGAGGTTCGCCAGAGGATTCGCTCCACTCGAGCCAATGCGGACGCCGGCGGCCTTCTCCGTGGAACCCCCACTCGAGCCGATGCCGGCGGTAGCGGCCCTCTCTCTCGAACCGCCACTGGAGCCCGCGCCCTTCCCACGGTGCGTCGGCGGCGGCACCACAGCACCCCCACTGGAGCCCGCGCCCCCCAACATCCCCTTCAGGCGGTGCTCCGGCGTCGCCACCCCTCCTCCAGTCGCCTCCCTTCCTCGGCGATTCGGTGGCGGCATGGCTGGAAACCCTAACCCAATCTCGCCGACACGCGGGGCTCCCTTCGCTTCCTTGCAGAAGGGAACTCCGAGCACCTCTCGATTCGATGGGTGCGAAACCTGAGGTCGCGGGATTTGATGGTAGATGTAGGTTTGGCGGGGGGTGGGGGGCGCGGAGGTCGGTTTCCCTCTCCGATGGGGAAACGAGTCCGAGGCGGCGGCTTGGCTTGCCGAGGAGGACTCGATGTCTTGGGATGGGGTGGAGAGGGATCAAGAAGTCCGCGTCCATCAGGCAGGCAAGGGAACCGGCACGACACGTGGCTGGGCACCTGTGTCGTTAGCGAAGGCCCATGGGGTTCTGGTGGGCTCGAAGAAGGTAGTAGAGGCATTCCTTTCTCGAAAGCCCAATTTATTTAGGCCCATCGCCAGCCTTGCAAAATACGCGGGTCCTAGTGTTTTTTTAATATAAAATTTCAAACAAAAACCCACAGTGGAGTTATATATATGGTGTGTGTGTGTGTGTAAAACACGGGCATATCAAGATGTCCTCTACTCTTGTAAAACTAACTTTATTTTTCAAAGAGTACAGAGAAGACGAACACACCATACTCGTGCCAGACACACCCCAAATTATAAGCCGTTTTGTCTTTTTTATTCAATTCAAGTAGGTTTTGTCATACACTTTGATATATTTTCTAGATTCATAGGAAAAGACATGGATTTTGCCTCCGTCATCCTCGTTATTAGTTTCGCCACTGGGAACGGGGAGTGCTAGCTTAGAATTGAAGAGCCTCCTGTTCGTAGTATTCCAGCGAGCATTCTCTCAAGAATTCGGATGATGCGGTTTTGATGGCAAATTATATTGGGTGGTTTGTTTTCTCGCTGGTCGGTCTTGTTCACAGACCGGATCGGACAGCGCTGCCACCATTACTAGAAGGGGGCTTCCGTCTCGGCCATCAGTACCGGGTGTTTTACCCCCCGGTACTGATGTCCACATCAGTAACGGGTGGGAAGAGAGGACCCCAACGCGCCTCCTGAGAGCCACATCAGTACCGGTCCGTGGCTGGAGCCGGTACTGATGTGGAGCATCAGTGCCGGGCAGTGGCCAGCACCGGCACTAATGTGGAGCTGCCACATCAGTACCGGGTCCATCCACGGACCGGTACTGATGTGGAGCGGCTCACATTAGTACCGGCTCGAGCCACGGCCCGGTACTAATCGCTCCGCGTATAAAACCGCCAGCCTTCTTCTTCCTGTAGCCCGAGCCACTCACTCACTCTTCCCCATCTCGAGCTTCCCCATCTCCATGGCACCCTAGATGAGGTTTTGCCGGATTTACGACGATTCCTCGACGATTTCACTTATTGAAGTGGTGTAGAGGTTAGTTACTTCATCCTCTCTTGATATATGCAACTTATTTCGAGTTTTAATGGTTGAAATAGGAGTATTTTGTGATATTTAAAATGAGCTAAAGATGGGGATTTTTTCTTATTTTCATGCATTAATGTGTATATTCAATTAGAATGTTGTAGAGGTTAGTTAGATGAGATGTTGTATTTGATGGTAGAATTTTTTTAGTTTGATCTATTTGAACATATGATTTACCTTTTCAAATAATACTTTTAGATTCCATTAAATAATACTTTTAGAAATACTTGAAATGCTACGGTTAGTTTAGAAATATTAGAAATTTGTCTACAGTTACTCTTCTGGAAATATGAAACATCAGTTAATTAGCATTGATTTTTTTTTTAATTTTTCATATATATGTCGCACTTTAAATTTTTGTAAGGCGGTCATTTAAGTTTGTCGTATTGTGTATTGTGGGTTGGATATGAACACCGAGTGATATTTTGGTGATACTTTGTAGATGAATCAGCAATAGATGTACTCGGACAAGAGAATCTCCATGGAATACATTAATGGGTTGCGTGAATTTCTAGATGTGGCAGAAGCAAACAAGCCCCCATCTGGTTTCATTATTTGTCCATGCAAAAAGTGTAATAATCTGATGGATTACTCATCGATAAAGAGTCTTCACGACCACCTATACAAATGGGGATTCATGCCGAATTATTTTGTTTGGACAAAACATGGGGAAAGGGGGTCATAATGGAAGACGATGAAGAAGAAGATAATCAGATTCCAGATTGGACTCAAGAAGGTGCCTTTGCAGATGATCCAATGGGAGAGGATTACATGGGTGACACTCAAGGAGCTGCTCCGGCCGATGAGCCTCTCGACGAACTCGGTGAGATGTTACGCGGTGAAAAGGAAGATTGCGAAAATGTGAAGGAGTCCAAGAAGTTTGAGCGTATGTTGGAAGATCACAAGAAACCGTTGTACCCAGGTTGTAAAGAGGGGCAGAAGAAGTTGGGTAGCACATTGGAAATGTTGCAATGGAAGGCTAGACATGGACTTTCAGACAAGGGTTTCGATGATTTGATGCAGATCGTAAAGGATATGCTTCCCGAGGGAAACGAATTGCCAGCGTCAACGTACGAAGCTAAAAGGGTTGTTTGTCCTCTGGGTTTGGAGGTACAAAAGATACATGCATGCCCTAATGATTGTATCCTCTACCGAGGTGACGATTATGAGAAATTGGAGGCTTGTCCTGTGTGCGAAGCGAAGCATTATAAGATCCCACGCAATGAGGGTGATGAAGTTGAGGGTGGTAAGAAGAAGAAAATTCCTGCGAAGGTAATGTGATATTTTCCAGTGATACCACGACTGAAGCATTTATTCAGGTGTGCGGCCAATGCAAAGTTGATGAGTTGGCACAAAAAAGAACGCAAAGCAGATGCAAAGATCAGGCAGCCTGCTGACGGGTCACAGTGGAGATTAATTGACACAGAATTTAAAGACTTTGCAGGGGAAGCAAGGAACATTCGGTTTGGTTAAGTACGGATGGATTCAATCAATTCGGTGAGTTTAGTAACGGTCATAGCACTTGGTCTGTGACCTTATGCATGTTCAACCTTCCTGGTTGGTTGTGCCTGAAGCGGAAGTTCATTATGATGCCAATAATCATCCAAGGTCCAAAGCAGCCAGACAATGACATCGATGTGTATCTAAGACTGTTGATTGAAGATCTGCAAAAGTTATGGAAGAAAGAAAGTGTACCAGTTTGGGATGAAGACAAAAAGAGGTCTTCATTCTACGAGCATTGTTGTTCGTAACCATCAATGATTGGCTAGCACTTAGTAATCTATCAGGACAAACAAACAAGAGATATCGAGCATGCACCCACTGTTTAGATGATACTTGCAGCATGTATCTAAAACACAGTAAAAAGATCGTGTATTTGGGCCATCGTCGATTTCTTCCTCCTAAGCACCCGTTAAGAGAAGAAGGAACGCATTTTGAAGGTGTTGGAGAAAAACGTAAGAAGCCCTTACACCGTGCTGGTAAAATTGTATTTCCTATAGTGAAAGATTTGAAGGTAGTGTTTGGCAAGGGTTCTGGTAGCCAACATGTACCAAACAACGCTGACGGACATGCACCCATGTGGAAGAAGAAGAAGTCGATATTTTGGGAGCTACCTTATTGGGAAGTACTTGAGGTTCGCAATGCAATTGATGTGATGCACGTGATGAAGAATTTTTGCGTGAACTTACTTGGCCACCTAGGTGTATATGGAAAGGCAAAAGATACAATTGAAGCACGTAGGGACCTGAAAAATATGAAGCAACGAGAAAGCCTACATCCCGAGAAGAGAGATAAAGGAAATTACTTGGCTCCTACTAGTTACACCCTAAGCAAGGAAGAGAAGCAGAGAATGTTTGATTGTTTGAACAGCATGAAGGTCCCAACGGGCTACTCCTCAAATATACAACGAATAATAAATTTTAAACAGAAAAAAATTATAAATCTGAAGGCTCACGACTGCGTTGATGACACAACTCCTGCCTGTTGCACTAAGGGTATTCTACCAGAGAATGTGAGACTAGCGATCGTTAAGGTGTGTGCATTCCTCAACCAGATCTCTCAGAAGGCAATCCATCCACGCAATCTATTGAAGCTACAGAATGATGTCGTGGAATGCCTCGTCAGCTTTGAGATGATCTTTCCACCTTCGTTCTTTAATATCATGACCCACCTTCTGGTCCATCTAGTTGAAGAGATTTTTATCCTCGGACCTGTATATATGCACAATATGTTCCCTTTTGAGAGGTTGATGTCTGTTTTTAAGAAGTATGTCCACAATCGCACCCGTCCTGAAGGAAGCATCGCAAAGGGATATGCTACGGAGGAGGTGATAGAGTTTTGTGTCGACTCTATTGATGACATGTCTCTGATTGGACTGCCTGTATCACGCTATGAGGGGAGACTCAGAGGAAAGGGCACACTAGGGAAAAAAGCTCGGATGGACATGGATGCAGAGTTATACGATAAAACACATGTAAATTTATGGTCATGTAATAAAGTAATGTAATATGTACCTATGACTCAGTAACAAGAATTTGTATTTCTCTGGATCAAAATTAATTATTTTAATTTTCTATGCATCATCGGGTATAAAATAAATATTTTAACTTAAAAATATACACGAGCAAGACTAAATCGAGGTATACATGTTAATAACACGACAAGTCTTACGAATGTAAAATTTTGCATGGCAAAAAAATATTCATGTTCGATTTTTAAAGTGAACATAAGAGTTTTGACCAAAATAACTTATTACTAAGTTAAATTAATAGATTTGACAAGTTTGAGATGTAAGTTCATATTCCACAGTATATATCTAAGTTAAGCACAATAAGATTTAATCTGCCATTTCACCGTATTCAATATGATTTATAATAAATTTAAGAGTAAATTCAAATAGATTTGGGAATTTAAAAGGAAAAGAAAAGGAAAAGGAAAACGAAAATAAACAAAAACACATCAGTACCGGTCGTAGTTTGGCCCCGGTACTAATGTGCTTTTCCATTTGACGCGAAATGAAAAAGCATATTAGTAACGGGGCTCATATAGGTCCGGTACTAATGCCCACATTAGTACCGGTGCCAAACTAGCCCCGGTACTAATGTGTACATTAGTACCGGGCCTAGTTGGGCACGGTACTAATGTGAGGGGTACAAGGCGCCTGGCCCCCTTCTTCCCCCAACACTTAGCGAATTCCGTCCCGGCCCCCTCCTTCTTCTCCCCAACGCCACCGGCGCCGCCGCCCATTGTCGTCGTCTCCATCGCCGGCCGCCGGTCCGCCACGCCCCGACGTCCACGCCGTTGTCGACGCCGCCGCCGTCTCCCTCATCGCGACGCCAGCCCCAGCCCGGTCCCCCGCTCTGCGCGCCCCGCCGGCCTACCGCCGCGCGCCGTCCACACCGTCGTCGTCCCCGCGCCTTGCGCCTCCCCACCGCCATCGACGCCCCCGCCCGCCGTGCGCCGCGCGCCGCCGTCCCCCGCCGATCCGATCCCCCCCGACGCCGCCGCGTGCCGTCCACCTCACCGCCGCCGTCGACCGCGCCGCGTCGCCCCTCCAACGCCGGTAAGCGGCCAACCCCGCGGTCGCCAGTCGCCGCGCCGCGGCGCGCGCGGCCGCGCGCCCCGGCCCCAATTTGGGGGCTGACGTCAGTCCCGTGGTGGCGGACGTCAGCCCCAGTTTTTATTTAAATATATAGGAATTTTGTATAAAAATATATTTATAAATTAGAATTTAGATTTAGATATAAATATAGATTTATAAATTAGAATTTACATTTAGATATAAATATAGATTTAGATATAAATATAGATTTAAATTTGTATTTATGAACATTTATGGACATTTACATGTGTATTTATGGACATTTATGGACATTTAAATGTGTATTTATGGACATTTAAACTTAGATGTATTTACATGTGTATTTATGGACATTTATGGACATTTAAATGTCGACACGCTCCCGCACGACACGCTCCCACACGACTCGCTCCCGCACGACACGCTCCCGCCCGACTCGCTCGCTCGCACGGCTCGCTCCCGACCGACACGCTCCCTCCCACACGCTCCCGCCCAGTCGCTCCCGCCCGACACGCTCCCGACCGACACACTCCCGCACGACTCGCTCCCGCACGACTCGCTCCCGCACGACACGCTCCCGACCGACTCGCTCGCTCGCACGGCTCGCTCCCGACCGACACGCTCCCGCATTATTTGTAGTCATTATTTCAAATAGTTATTTCATCATGTCACATTTATTCTTGTCTAATTATTATAGTTACGAGATGGATCCAAATGAGGATGAGTTCGAAAAACAGGAGCGAATCTTAATGGATATGATCGCTCAAAATGAAAACAATGACGAGGCCGCTCAAAGGGAGGTTGATAGCTTCCTCAACATCCCCATGAACGCGGGTGATGGGGAACAAGTGCAAGAAGCAGATCAGCAACCAATTGCCCATGAAAGCAACGAGACGCAACAAGAGGAGGTATAATATGGATGATGACTTTCAAGATTTGACATCGTTCACAACTTCTCTTATATTAATAATAGTTTATCCATTTTCCATGTTCCTTCTTCGAGCAAGAGCAGTAAAAAGTCTCAAAGGAAACGCGGCCCAAAGAAGAACCTAGAGGGTCATTTCATCATGACAGAAGTCGCTGAATCAGGGAGACCACTTGCTCCAGAAAAAATGTGACGAAATTGGTCAACCACATTGGTTTTATTGTCAGGGATAACATCCCCATAAGCATTCCGTACTGGAGAGCTTCTGAAGCTCCCGATTACGAAGATGGGGATGATGAGGCACCGGAGGTGCGGGGAGATGTGGTTGCGGATACAGACAAGGACATGATATGGGAGCAGATCACAGAACACTTTACATTCCCAAATGAAGCAAACTTGGCTAACATCAGATATTGGGCGATGCAAAAGGCTGCAAATGCCTTTCAGTCGTACAAGAAGCGTCTGACCGCAGAGTACATCAAGACTGGGCTTACACCGGACTTCACGAAGAAGGGACTGGCCAAGTTAAGAGATCACTGGGATGCCTTTGTGCAACACAAGGAATCGACAAAGGCCAAGAAGTTGATAGAAACCAACACCGCCAACACCAGGAAGAAGAAAGAATTTTACAAGCTCGGACCAGGAGGTTACAAGAAGGCCATTCCCAAATGGGATCAGAATGAACAAGATATAATGGCTAAAGGAATCATACCAGCAACTCTAGATTGGCCCGAGCGAGCAAAGCATTACTATATTGCACATGGTGGCAAACTGAATCCAGAAGATGGAACATTATTGTCGAGCGATCAATTAAGAGAGACAGTTGGAAGGCTTGTTGATTTAATAAGGCGTACAGTAGAAGGATCTTTCGTGCCTGATCGAGAGAATGTCGAGCTTACTATGGCACTAGGTACCAGAGAACACGGTGGACGTTGCAGAGGCAAGGGTGTCATACCATGGAAAGAAGCATTCATGCAGCACATTGATTCGTATAGAAGTCGCAAAAGAACTAAGGACCAACAAGCACGTGAGATACGAGAGCTGCAACAACGCGTCAGTATGCATGAGGCAAAAATGGCGGAAGTCATCGATCAACGTGTGGCGCTCGCTCTTAGCAAGCACTCAACAAGTCAGCAAGCACCTGCAGCATCAGGGCCTCATGATGAAATGAGCCCATCTAGTAAGCGTAAGAGCAGCGTCGCTTCCACGGAAGTAGCCCCAGCGACCATGGATGCAGGCACCCCTGCTGTCCATGAGCGACGACCTCACTACCCCGTGGATGACATCACTGTGAGGTCCACATGTGAACTTCTGACTAAAGTAAGAAACAAGATGCTTATGGTGGCTTACGGTATTGTTGAGGTACCGACACCAGGGGAAACATTTATGGAGTACCCCCTTATGAGTATAACTGCCGATTTAGCCAAAGTCTTTGTGGACCGAGTGGTTGACTCTTGGGATGACTTAGAATTGGAACCGGAAGGACCTGATGAGGAAGAGACCCTAGGAGAAGCGGTGCATCGTTGCATTTTGTGGCTGAAGGATCACATAAGGATAACACAACAGCCCGTGGAAGCATCATCTCCTGCATGATCCGCCGTGCCGGGAGCACAAGACTCGCCAGGTAGAAGGGAACGTAGCAGCAGTCCCGAACATCCAGCAGGCGACAGGGATCCAAGCGTGAGTTCAACTCCTCCTACCAATAAGGGTTCCAAATGAAGACCTCCTCCTCCTCCTCCGCGTCCAAAGAAGCAGAAGATAGTCAAGACTCCAGAGAAAAAAATCTTACGAGAAGACTTCGGAGGAACTGGATGCGATAGTGGCCAAACAAGTGTGTGATCATTTTCATGGCCCGAAGCCTCCACCTGAGAAAAAACTGACATGGTTAAATTTAAGCGTTTCCTGGCAGGCAAGAAGAAAGAGAAATTGAGAGTGCCGGTGCCTCCTCCGTTGTCTGACTACGATCGCGCGGCAGTCAAGATCAACAAGAAGAAATAGAAAGTTCAGTCAACTGTTGCACAACTAGGGACCCAATCGAAGCAATCCGTCTCACCCCTCAAAGTTATTTCAACCAAGGACCAGGAATTGCTTCTATTTGGTGCAGATACTGGAATCACACCTGGTCAAATTCTAGGGACTAAAGAGTTAGAAATTCATCCAGGAGCACAAAGACGTCGATATGTGCATGGTGAGCCGCTTCTGTGGGAGCGATTGTTGGTCGATCTTCCAACTAGAATGTACGAGTTCCACAATTGGTACATGGAAGAGTCAAGAAACAACGAGACCGGTATGCTCGAAGTTAGAATTGGAGAGGAACATTTTTTCCAAGGTACAAGCACTTTCCTTGTGCCTTTTGAAGAGTTCCATATGCTATTCAATCAAGATGCACTCGACTACACATTAATGACTTGCTGGATGCTCTAAGTCTTTATTTTACTATAAGCTTAAAATTACCGCTTTAGCCTTACTACCGTATGTCTGATCTTCTCATTTGTATCATACAGCATGGAGATGCAATCTTGCCGGAAGCAAGGAATTATGGATGTCGGCTTCATGGATCCTATGCAAATAAATGAGGCAAATGTGGATGTTCAGGCAACAGATACAGGCAACAGGACAAGACTACGATACTTTTGCCGTACAACTGCCAGTGAGCAACCTGTTTCACATATCTATTTATTTATTTTCTGAATTACACTAAATATTACAATATACTTATATACTTGTATATGTAATGGCAGCTTCCACTAGATTCTCTTTGTTATCTATCCAAAGACGGGCCATGTCTGGGTCTATGACTCTATTGGCGGATATAAAGACTGGTATATTTCTCTCCTCGAACAGTTGAACCTAGCATGGGATATGCTCTTCGTACAGTACAAAGGGAAATTCAAAGAGAAACTTACATACCTCCATGACGTCGAGGTACGTCTTTTTGTTCTTCGATCTCATGTCACTTCTTCTCTGAATACAAGAGATCATATTTTTTAACTTTGTTCCCAAATATGTGCAGTGCATGAAGCAGCCGAAGGGTACCAATCTATGCCCATACTACGTATGTGAGTTCATGCATACCTTTGCAAGTAACTACTTGGGTGGAAGCCGCCAGCGAGCGGTGCGTACTTATCCCTAGTTCTTAATTTTTATATACTTCGTTCTACCAATAATACTTATGAAATTAATAACTTCTTCTCTAGATTGATCACATAAAGAAAGGATTTCTCGAGACAGAAAAAATCCGGCTAATTCAAGAACAATTGTGCGGATTTCTTCTAGACGAGGTGATCAATCCAGGGGGAGAGTTTTTTTCCGGTGCATCAAGGTTCACAAGGATCACTGACGCCACTTCAGGTCCTAGCATTGAAACCGGTCAGAAAAACGAGGAGGAGAAGGAGAAGGACAAGGACAAGGACAAGGAGACGGAGAAGGAGAAGGAGAAGGAGAAGGCTCACAATGAGAAGGAGGAGGAGAAGGACAAGGTGAAGGAGAAGGAGAAGGAGAAGGAGAAGAAGAAGGAGAAAGCCGACAATGAAAAGGAGAAGGTGAATGAGAAGCCGAAGGAAATTCCTTCTAGGGTCAGTACTAGGAGTCAGCAACGACGAGAAGGATCTTCAAGCAAATGATCTTAGAAGGATCCAAACTTTAATCTTCTCTGACAATTGATTTGTTGTAAATATTTTTATCGTATTTTCATATGCACAATATGCTTATATATATGTATTATATGTTGTATGTAATCTATACGCTTCGCATTAGGATAAGTATATTAGTATACGTATACCAAACACATACGAAAAGCATATTAGTATACGTATACCAAACAAATATGATTGGATTAGAAATAGAGAAACTGAATAGAAAATGAAAAATAAAAAAAACATTAGTACCGGCCCGTGTTAGCAACCGGTACAGATGTGAGCTCACATCTGTACCGGCTGGTAACACGGTCCGGTACTAATGTGGCCGCCCACATTAGTACCGGGTCACACGACCCGGCACTAATGTGGGCGGCCACATTAGTGCCGCCTTAGCTGTACCGGGTGGCCACCCGGCACTAATGTGGGTTGCCACCCGGTACAGATGCCCCTTTTCCCTAGTAGTGCACTGGCAGGCCGTTTCAAGACCGACGACGAGGCTGATGGGGCCCGGCCACGGTAGGGTTCGCCTGAGCGGCTGAGCCCGCCCAGTGGAGTAGTAGATGGAGACGATCGAGGTCGAGCGCCCGCGGCGTCCGACTTCGACGCGGCCGGCGTCCCCATTATATTGTATTCACGGCCGTTCCCTCCCCTCTAGCCACCAAGACCCAGACGAGACGCCGCCGCGGGCCGCGGGACTAGTTCCCCAACCTCTGGCACATGATGGCGTTGGCGGGGGCGGTCGGCCTCCGTGTGCTCGCGGCACCGGCGCTGCGCCGTCCCTCCGCATTCCGCAAGAGCCGGCGGGTGGCAGGTGAAGTCGCGCGCGGGCTCGGCCGACGTCGGTTCTCGATCGCGAGAGCATCAAGCCGCGGCAATCCCTAACAGAAGTTGCCCTTGCCCGGTTGCGCCTGTCGCCGCATGCCATTGAGGCCTAGCGCCATCGCGCCAAAGCTCCTCCTCCGCCCGCCAGGGCCACCAGCGGGTCTGCAAACCGCATGCTCCCCGGCATGCACACCTTGCAAACCTAGCTTCGCGGAACCTTCCCACACTAGATGCTGAGATGCCACAAGGTGCCGCATTTCGCGGAACATATGATCCGCCTCGCCGTCTGCCGGCGCTTGACGCTTGTACACGCCGCGCCCGGTCACAGCTCGTGTTCTCCGGCCAGGTCACCGACGAAAGCGGAGCCCATGATGATGAGGGAGCCGTGCACCCTGGGCTGCGCGGGATCACCTCCTCGATCTGGCGGCGCAGTTGGTAGAAGCTCGCGTTCCAGTCCTCGAGAAGGCCCGGAACGTGCCGCCCGGCCCGACCGTAGACGAGGCTCGCTGATGATGGTCGACGAGGCGGCGAGGATGGGGTCGGCGGTGGATCGTCGGTGTTCGCGTTCATGTAGCCGCAGCCGTCGAGGAAATCTACACTTGTACTTTAAAAAAATTATAAACTTAAAACATTAATTGGATTGGAACCCACTTATTAATATCTGACCGCAAACCCTCCTGTAAGAAATAAATAATGGAAAAATACTTTATGCGCGGCATAACCCCCCCGGCCGCCGCCAAGCTCCGCAACGAAGACTTCGATGGCCGCCGCCGCCGCCACCATCGTCGGCGGTGGCGGCCGTGACACACAACCGTCACTCTCGCGCTCTCCTCTTCCTCTCCTCTCTCCCCTTCTCCCTCCTCCTCCTCCTCCTCCCTACACACCACCACTGCGACGAGGTCGCTCTTCATGGTCGGCGGCGGCGACGCGCCCGCCCGGTGCCTGCTCCGACCTCCTCCGACGCGAGGCGCGGTGGTCCGGCCCGCCTCGTCAACCCTAGATCTGGCTGGGTCGGTGCACCTCGCTGGTGTGTCGCTGCACGGGCCTGTGGCCGTGGTCGCGGCCGCCCCTGGTGCCTGCGGGCCGTGCCGCCGAGCCTTGCCCCCCTCCTCTCTCCCTCCGTCTCCGGAGTCAGGCCCGTCGAGTGCCAGCGGTCCTCTGCTGCCCTCCTCTCCCGGCTTTGGGCTCGGCCTTGCCGGCGCCGCCACCATGGCCTCCCTCCTCCTTCTCCCTTCCCCCCCGTCCCCCTTTCGACAACCCTAGATCTGGGGTCTCTCCCGGGTGGTCGGCCACGTGCTCCGTGGTGGCGCCGGGGTCGCCGCCTCTTCACGCGCTCGGCGGCCGCCGCGCGGGCTAGGCGTGGTCGGCGAGCTGCCGGTGTCCCGCGCGTGGAACGGCTCCTTCCTCGTCGCCGCCATCCACGAGCTCAGGCTCGGGCTTGGGCCGTCCGCCCTGCTCGTGCCCTCCACCAACGCTGCCGCCGCGGCTTCCACGTCCGCCGCTACCGCTGGGCGGGTCCGGCACCACCGCCGCGGTTGGGAGGATGACCCCGGTGCTGGTGGCCCTGCTCCCCGTCTGGTTCCCCACGACGCCCTGGATCTAGGACAGTCGGGGTCGCAGCCTCCCCTGGCGCCTGCTGGTCCGTGGAGGGTGCGCCCCGGACGCCGCTCCCCTCCTGCTGCCGTCGGCCGCGACGCCCCCTCCCTGGCGGCCACAGTGGATGCCATGGCGACGACCCATCACCCCGATGGCGACCCTCCCCCGGCTTCCCGGCGCTGGCGTCCCTCCTCCCCGGCTTCGTGTCGGCACTCTCCCCGCGGCCGCTAGGGTCGGCAAGCAGGACTCGCCGGCTGCCGCCACTGTCCCCTTCGGCGCTGGCGGCTCGTGGCCCCTGCATCTGTGCCTGGTGTCGCCTCCTCCGTCTCTCTTTGTGCTGCTCTGGCCTCGGCGACGGGCAGGGCCGGCCCTTCCTCCCCTGCCAGTCGGTGCCTCCCTATGCGCTTCGCTGCTGCGGCCTTCCCCACCGGTGATGCCCTCTCTTCCTGCGCCCGCGCCCCGACGTGCCGCCTCCTCCTGCACCGCTGGCTCTGGGCCCTACTTTCCCTCCCTCTTACCCTCGTCGTCTTCGCCTGTGGGTCGTTTGGGTGGTCTTTGCTAGCCTGCTGCTGCTGCTCAGTTGTTCTTGCGCCATGGACCGCACGCTGCTTCTCCATTGGTTCTTCTACCATCCATGCTTCAAGGATGGCTCCGAGGAGTTGGGTTTGGGACTTGGCGAAAGCCTCGCCCGACGTCTGTCGGCCAACAACGGCTGTGCTTCTTAGTGTAGCTTACCTCGTTGGAGGCGTTGTTGCTGCGATCCCAATGCCATTTGGTTTGCGGCCTCCAGGCCTCCACGCCTGCGCCTCCCAACTGCCGCGCCCGCGGCCCGCGCGCCTCTCCCTTCTCGTCTGCGCGACGGGGAGGCCGCCAACCGCCGCCCCTCCCAGCAGTCGCCGCCGGCCCCTCTCGTTGCCCTGCAAGGAGATCGAGAGAGATGTGAGAGGAGAGAATGAAGAAAGAGATGAGAACAAGAGAGAAGAATGAGGAGGGAGAGGAAAGGCAGAGTAAAATAGGAGGGGAGCCAGCTATGGTTGGAGGTGGGTGGGGACTTAGAAAAAAAATGAGGAGGAGGGTGCATGACATTTGTACCGGGTAAAGCAATACCCCGGTACAAATGTGGGTGACCTCACATTTGTACCGGGTATGAGATGGCCCGGTACAAATGAGACACGTTTGTACCAGATCATTTCACACTCCGGTACAAATGTGGGTCACGGAGAGGCGTAACGTGGTCTTTCCTCTCCACCCGGTATTGTACCGGGGACAAAATACTCGGTACAAATGTAAAATCTGACCTGCGATAAATACGTGATTCTTTAGTAGTGTACATCTCTCGCTCCCCGCCTTGACGCATAGATCATCGCGCTCATTCGACACTGCCGCGCGGCACCGCGGGAGCAGTTCGCCAAGCTCTGGCACGTGATGCGTTGGTGGGGCGGCCAGCCTCCGTGCTCGCGACGGCGGCGCTGGCGTTGCGCCTACCCCTCCGCATTCCGCAAGAGCCAGGTGGTAGGTGAAGTCACACACAGGCTCGATCACTCGAGCCAGGAGGAGCCGACGTCAGCCTAGTTGAGCACCATCGCGCCAAGATCCGCCACCACCCGCCGGGGCCACCAGCCACCGCCCCGCCGACTGCACGATCGACTAGAGCTAGCTATGCTTCTACGACGACTTGGACATCGCCTGCACAAATAAAACGACCTTAAACTCCCTCAGTAAAGCTGCATACACACACACACTTGTCACTTGGTCAAATATATGTGTGTGTGTGCGCGCGCGCTTAGCCAGAGGGGACTACTGGAGCATCAAGTTGTGTGTGTGCTACGAAGTAAACTGGCTTGCTCTCCGACAACAGCGCCAGAAAAAGGGGCTTGTTGACGGTTCGAAACCACGTTCAACTTCACCGCAAGTACACGGAGTACTTGGTGTCTTTTTCACCAAGGGAGGGGACCCCCTAGGTTCTTGTCAATCCACGGAGCAAGGGGGTTACTTGTGTTTAACCTAACACTAACTTAGTTGATTAAAGACTTTATGATGTAAAGATTAATCTATAAAGTAAAGACAATCTAACCCTAGATTATGTTAAAGAGAGATAGGAGGTTCATGAGTATGAAGAACGTATGCACATGGAGTTTAGGTACTTGAGATGCAATCACCCAAAACATGATAAAACTCCCGATCCAATCTATCTAAGGATGTGAACAAAGAATTAGACGTTTCCCTTCCCTTGTACATGTCACTACGCGAAGGTAATCGATACTAACCCTAATGAACACGGTATGTTGATGTGATCTACGGGAGTAACCCCGAAGGCATGGTAGCTAACCTTAAACATTAAGCATCATCAACAAAAGGTATGATAGATATAAGATCCAAACGAGAATGAGTGACTACATATCAAGATCCATTACAACTCCATGGACAAACGATAACTTTACCCCATCAAGACGCTAGGCATGGTACCGTTGGACATGGTGGATGCCTCCGATGGAGTTCGTTTCTCGGTGTCCTTTAACTCCAGCGGCGCCATGGTAGGGCCTCGGCATCGTCCTTCCTCGTGGTGCCTCCCTTGACCTCGGCGATGATACTCTTGAATGCTCACTCCCTCGATCAATCCTCTTCCTTGTGGTTGATCTCCAGAGGCTTCTCTGTTCATCTTTCACGAATGGCTCCTCTCCCCAAACAATTAGGGTTCCACGAACTTATCACCGAAGAAAGGCGGCGGCGAACCGACCCCGAATGGGGGTGGGCCGGCCGGCCTGGGCCGATCGGCCTGGCCCATCTCTGGCCCGGTTCGCCCCCGTCTTTTGCCACGTGTCATCTTTTGCACTTTGGGGTTTTTCCTCCTTCGGATGTGGGTTTTGGACGTCGTTATCCCCGCGACCAAGTTAAGGGGTCTTTACGCATGATCTTCCGGTCTTTTCACATTGGTCCTCGGAGATTCTTCATTGAAGCACATTGGTCCTTGCCACCTTTGGAGTCAAGTTCACGCACGGTCGGAGCCCTTTGATCATCATGTAAATCGTCCTCCGAACCGAGTGCATTTCTTCTCATTTAGTGCATGAATTCCTGCGTAAACATTATACTCCAAAACACACATCCAATGATGAACTTGTTATATGATTAGTATGCCTAGTGGCGGGTTAGTTCCAAAATGAAATCCAAACTATAACATAATAAGTGCTCATGGTTGACGGAAATCGACTGCCAACACCCGCTACCGCCACTCCGTGTTAGCCCACGCCGCCGCGGCCCGTCAGACCCATGCGCCGGCCTCCCCGCACCTGCCTCGCTGCGCCAACCGTCTCCGCCACCGCCTCCCCAAGCCCGTACAGCAGCTCTCGCCGGCTCCGTCTCCCTGGCGCCACTCCGCCCGTCGCTACTGCTTTCTCTCACTCTCCCGTGCTCCAATGTCGCGAAGCGGCTGACAGAATCGCGATGCGGTCGGGAGCAGCAGAGTAACCATGCGAATGTACTAATATGCCCTTTCTGAATTTAAAAAATTTTAATTACAAATTGTTGTGGGTCCCACCAAATTGATACTTCCTAATACTTCTCAATGAGAACTTCCTGGTACTTCCACCGTTGGATTTCGTCAGATGGACGGCTCATAAAAAAAGCACCTTAAAATTCCTCATATTTCTATTTATTTTTAACACAATGATTTAATTAGTCCTTCATTTCATTTTTCCCGATTTTTTCAACAATGGAAAAAGTGAAAATAAATTGTGTTACGGTATTGAAGGTTCCATATGTAATCAGTTTGTGAATATATCAATGAATTACTAATATAGAAAAGAAAATAATTGCATAATTAATGCATCATAATCTAAATAACAAAATCATGTTTTTTTGGAAAAAAGTAATTAAGCTACTCGCAGCGGGGAGTTTTGAAAAAAGTAATTAGGCTACTCCCAGCGGGAAAGGGGTTGGGTTCATGAGGTTTCATTTTTGTTAATTAGCAAGCTATATATAGGATTTATTTTTGTGTCACGACATGAAATTAAAGAAGAGAGTGAATTAAGTGGGATACCACCCCTCCATGAGTCATGAAATGAAATACGATTTGATCCAATAAAACCACACAATGGAATTATGTATTGGGGAGATAGTTTGGAACACTATTTCATTTCATTCATGCTTAACTCAGTCTCAATGTGAGTTTCATGAAAAGTTTCATGAGCATTAGTTTTTTATGTCACATCACCAAATTTGCTTATGTGGCCAGGTATTTATGAGGAATGAGAAAGCTGAGTTTCATCATATGTGAGAGAAACCATGTATTGAGCTACAATTATCTATTTTGCAGTCAATAACCGTGTAATGTAACTCTCATGTGACTGATCTTACAAAATGAAATCCAAACTATAACATAACAGGTGTTCTTGGTTGACGGAAATCGACCGCCAACATCCCCCCACGCTTAGATCTTGCGCGTCCTCGAGCAAGTTACTCACAAATTGTTTATCCGCGGAGTTGAAATATGCTTCGTCAATTCTTTCCTTTCAAGTTAGTCAATCATTCATCTTTAATATAAGAGACATGAAACAAAGATCATAATGTAAACATGGGCGTTTAGAAATTACCAATTCAAGACTTACCCCACAACTCATACATTTTCACTAGAGATCTTCGACTTCATCCATACTCGCTTCTTACTTTCATCGGAGGGTTTTTACAAACTTTTAGAAATAAAATTCCTGCACAAAGCATTAGACAAAGTCCTTCTCCAAGCTCTCACATGTCACTTATTTAAAGTGGTTATCCTAGATAATTTCATAAACTCTCACCTCCCACAAGTCTCTCATTTATAATGTAAGGTGGAGCTATAGGTGTGGCTAGTGAAGCTAGCACAAGTATTATCAAGCTAGGAAAATTCTCTAGTGGTTGTTCACCTTCCAAGCAAATGATCATGAGAATTAAACCTTAATGTAAGGGTATCAAAGATGAGAAGATTTAGAATGGTAGACATGTAGCCTTTGTATAGGATATATTTTACCTCTCAACTTGGAGAAAGAGATCGCTAACCTTCATAGCAAGGTGTTTTTCTTAATTTTCAGAAATTAAAGCCTCCAATGTTAGCATTACTAAAAGCATAGATGAAGCAAAGTCCTAGATCAAAGTTTGAATATGGGTGTTTTACAAAAGTAAATTTCCACTAAGCACCACGGTAAACGATTAATCACCAAGTTCATGCTCGAATAATGAAGATAAAGTAAAGACATAACAAGAAAAGAAACAAGAGAATTGCATAAGACACTTTTTATTTCTTTTTGTCTTGACTCTACACTAAATTAAGACACTTTCGAGCTAAAAAGATAAAGCAAAACTCATACTTGACTCAAACTAGACTCGATTTAAAGACTCGACCTAACACCACTTTAAGCAAAATTTTTAAAAAGAGTAGCTAGCTAGCTCCCCCCATGCTTAGATTTTATGACATCCTCGTCGTAACTTTACAAAAAGTACAAAGGGGGAAACATGCTAACTACAACACCTAGTGAAACTTCCCACACGAGGTGCACCACTCATTCTTCTTGAAGTTCTTGTTCATCCCGAAGAGCTTCCTTATATTCCTTTTAAGGAACTTAAAGTCGTCTTCCGCCATACGCTCCCAATCTTCAATCCTTTGTTGCATGGCGTTGATCGTGTGGAAGCACTCATCAAGGGAAGAGAAGAGCTTCGCAATAGCATTGCAGCAAGCTGCGCAACATATATTGTGCTCTTCCTCCGGATCATTGTTGCTTCCGTCGTCTCCGTCATCCGGATCGTCACCGTCGTCTGGGTTGCCTCCTTCGCCTTGCTCGTGGTGCTCCTCCGGCTCCTCTTTGGGCACCTCCTCCCAAACATAGAGTTCGTTATCATCTCTACCACCGACTGCTCACGAGCTAGAGCTCCGATCGTCGGAGTAGTCGCTATCTCCGTATATCTCCGCCGGCTCGGGGGTCTTCTCTTTATAATTCTTTCTCTTCATCCCTAAGAGCCTCTTTGAGCGGCGAACAGGAGAAGCGAGCTTCTCCTTCTTCTCTTCAACCCACGGATTTCGGCTAGCCATTTGCCTTGTTGGGATACGCCCTCCGCAACGAATCCGCGCAGTCCTCTTCACCTCCTCCTTGAGCTTGGGCACCATAGAGCACCGACGAAGCTCCTCGGTTGCCGGCGTTGGAGAGGGGATGCGTGCTTCTTCTTCCATGGTTGTTTTCACCACTTCCTTCCCTTTGGTGCTGCTCGGGGTCGCCATGGGTGCTTAGGTGTTTTTGTGGAGGTTGGAGATTGCAAATGAGATGCAATTCTCGAGCTCCCCATACGTCCTTAAATATCCCTGGAAAGATTCGGCTGAAACCCTTCCTTGCCTATTTTTGTAGCTCCTAAAAAGGTAGGCAAGAAAAGGAAATACACCAAACCGCGTCCTAGATAAAAACGGGCGGAAACCGAGGCAGGGGGGTGCTGGGCCGGTCGGCATGGGCCGGCCGGCCTGCCCCCTGTTTCGGGCCCCCGCGGCCCATCTTTTGCGGTCCTCTGTGTTTTGTGTATACTAGCCTAGCTGGTGAAAAGGTCCAACTAAAAATTATGAAAAGGACTCGAAATAAATACGAAAAGAAAAACAAAACTTATTTACAGAAAACTTACCTTGTTTTACGTCTTAGGCTTGACGCTCGGGCTCGTCCTCCATGTGATATATATCAATGTAGTCGATGGGCACGATGTCTTGTTCAAGAAAAACCTTCAATCGTTGACCATTAACCACATATTGATCTCCTTTCACGTCCATGATTGTTACCGCTCCATTTGGCGAGACTGAGTGGACGACATATGGTCCATCCCATTTGCTCTTCAACTTCCCTTTTCCAAATATTTTGAACCTTGAGTTATAGAGGAGAACCTTGCCACCTTCTTTGAATTCCTTTGCTCGAAGCCTTTTATCATACCATTTCTTCATTCTTTGTTTGTAGATGGTTGCACTCTCATAAGCTTTGAGCCTCATCTCTTCTAATTAACTTATTTGAATCTTCTGTTTGATTCCCGCGGCATCGAAATCAAGATTCATCTCCTTGATCGCCCAATATGCTTTATGTTCTAACTCCAAAGGCAAATGACACGATTGACCATAAACGAATTGATATGGTGTCATAGCTATTGGTGTCTTGTGTGCCATCCGATATGCCCACAATGCTCCGTCCAACTTTTTCGACCAATATTTACCTCACTTTTCAATGGTCTTGTTAAGAATACTCTTGAGATGCCTATTTGAAGTTTCCGCTTGACCATTGGTTTGTGGGTGGTAAGCCGTGGCCACTCTATGCTCTATCCCCAACTTGGACAAGCATTTTCTGAAACTATTTCCCGTAAAGTGTGTTCCTTCATCACTTATCAATACTCGCGGAACTTCATAGCGTGGGAATATAATATTTTTGATCATGAATATGGATTCTTCCGTTGAAGCTCTTCGACAAGGGATAGCCTCTACCCATTTGGATACATAATCAACCATAACTAAAATATGCTCATACCCATTTGAATTAGTGAAGGGCTCCATGAAGTCAATTCCCCATACGTCGAATAGATCAATTTGCAAGTTATAATTTAAAGGCATATCATTCCTTTGATTTATATTCCTCATTATTTGACATTCCAGACAAGAAGCAACATACCTTTTTGAGTCTTCATGCATTTCTGGCCAATAGAATCCACTAGCCCATACCTTTGCTTGAGTCCTGAAATGTAGTGTCCTCCATATTCGCCCGAGTGACACTTCCTCAATATTTCACCTCTTTCATCCCTTGGTATACACCTTCGTAAGACTCCATCCGCTCCAAGTCTAAAGAGGTAAGGTGCATCTCAATAATATTTTCAGCTCTCGGCGATCACTCTCCTTTGAGCGTTCCTATCCAAATGATCAAGTGTCATCCTTCGTATGGCTCGAACAATGTTGATCGTCCAAGTATCTTTGTCAAGGATATGATAAAGGTGATCGTCTCTCATCTTATCTTCAATGGGTTCTTTATCATCCTCACGATTCATCCTATAGATGGTCGACCACAACATTTTCTGACCCCTTTTTGTCTCGAATCTCCACATCAAATTCTTGCAAGAGAAGGATCCATCGAATTAACCTTGGCTTGGCATCTTTTTTAGACAAGAGATACTTGATTGCCGCGTGATCGGTGTAGACAATTACTTTAGAATTCACAATATATTATCTGAATTTTTCAAAGGCAAACACTACCGCAAGCAATTCCTTCTCCGTTGTTGCATAATTTAATTGAGCTCCATTAAGGGTTTTGCTAGCATAGTAAATAGCATGTACCTTGCCTTCTTTACGTTGTCCCAACACCGCTCCAACGGCATAGTCGCTAGCGTCGCACATTATCTCAAAAGGTTGACTCCAATCAGGCGGTTGAATAATAGGTGTGGTCACGAGAGCTCTCTTTAGTGTCCGGAATGCCGCTAAGCACTTCTCATTAAAATTGAATGGCACATCTTTTTGGAGGTGATTAGTCAACAGCTTGGTGATCTTTGAGAAATCCTTGATAAATCTTCTATAGAATCCCGCATGGCCCAAGAAACTCCTCAAAGACTTGACATTCGTCGGTGGTGGAAGCTTTTCAACCGTTTCAACCTTAGCCTTGTCTACCTCAATCCCTCTCTCGGATATCATGTGTCCCAACACTATTCCTTGTTTCACCATGAAGTGACACTTCTCCCAATTTAGCATCAAATCAACCTCCGAACACTTAGTGAGAACTTTATCCAAATTTTCCAAGCAATCCGCAAAAGTTTTACCATAGACGGAGAAGTCATCCATAAATACCTCAACAATTTCCTCGATGAACTCCGAAAATATCGCCATCATACATCGTTGAAAAGAGGCTGGAGTATTGCATAAACCAAAAGGCATTCTTCTATATGCAAATGTTCCATAAGGGCAGGTGAATGTTGTCTTATGTTGATCATCCGGGTGAATAGGTATTTGCACGAACCCCGAGTATCCATCAAGAAAGCAAAAATATACATGATTTGCTAACCTCTCAAGCATCTCGTCGATGAACAGTAGGGGGAAGTGATCCTTCTTTGTTGCTTTGTTCAATTTTCGATAGTCAATACACATCCTCCATCCAATCATAGTTCTTTGCGGTATCAATTCATTCTTCTCATTCTTCACCACGGTTAAACCTCCTTTCTTAGGCACACAATGTACGGGGCTCACCCATTCGCTATGCGGCACCGGGTAGATGATTTCGGCATCCAATAACTTGATAACCTCCTTCTTCACCACCTCTCGTATGGCATGGGTTAACCACCTTTGATGGTCCACTACGGGCTTGCATTGATCCTCCATAGGTATGCGGTGAGTGCAAAATGCTGGGCTAAGTCCTTTAAGATCATTTATCGAATATCCCATCACATTCTTGTGTTTCTTCAATAATTTCAGCAACATATCATTCTCATCGGGATTCAATTCGTCACTCACAATCACGGGATAAGTCTTGTCCGGCCCCAAAAATTCATATTTCAGTCCTTTGGGCAATGGTTTAAGATCTAGCTCCGGCACTTGTGGTTCCTCATGTATAATTTCTCCAAGGTCTTCAAATTTATCTTCCTCTAAGCTTCCGTCTTGCGGTTCTAGTCCTTTGGTCGCTTCCACTAACTCTTCATCTAGCTCATCATTAGATTCATTCTTCATTGCTCTTTGCAGCGGATCCCTGAAAGTTTCAACAAAACGAAGGCTCCCTACCTCTTCGTCATCAAGAGGTAGGGGTGAGACAATTCTAGAAGCGGGAAGAAAATTGTATGTGTGATTATCCCCATCAAGATTAATAGTCACTTTTCCTTTTCTGGCATCTAAAACGACATTAACCAACTTAAGAAAAGGTCTACCAAGAATTACCTAATCATTTTTATCATAGTAGACATCAACAATGAAGAAATCGGTTGGAATGCATTTTCCGGAAATTAAAACTTTTAGGTCACGAGCAATTCCTAGAGGTTTAATTTAGTAGAGGTAACTCTCATGTGACTGACCTTACAAAATGAAATCCAAACTATAACATAACAAGTGCTCTTGGTTGACGAAAATCGACCGCCAACATCCCCCCACGCTTAGATCTTGCGCGTTCTCGAGCAAGTTGCTCACAAATTGTTTATCCACGAAGTTGAAATATGCTTCGTCAATTCTTTCCTTTCAAGTTAGTCAATCATTCATCTTTAATATAAGAGACATGAAACAAAGATCATAATGTAAACATGGGCGTTTAGAAATTACCAATTCAAAACTTACCCCACAACTCATACCTTTTCACTAGAGATCTTCGACTTCATCCATACTCGCTTCTTACTTTCATCGGAGGGTTTTTACAAACTTTTAGAAATAAAATTTCTGCACAAAGCATTAGACAAAGTCCTTCTCCAAGCTCTCACATGTCACTTATTTAAAGTGGTTATCCTAGATAATTTCATAAACTCTCACCTCCCACAAGTCTCTCATTTATAATGTAAGGTGGAGCTATAGGTGTGGCTAGTGAAGCTAGCACAAGTATTATCAAGCTAGGAAAATCCTCTAGTTGTTGTTCACCTTCCAAGCAAATGATCATGAGAATTAAACCATAATGTAAGGGTATCAAAGATGAGAAGATTTAGAATGGTGGACATGTGCAAAGGGAAAAAGAATAATGACTTCAAGACACTAATGATGTCCTTGATGTCGGATTGCACATGGTATGGAATATCAAAGATTCGTTCTCAACATCGTCACATCCTTCCTTGCACTTCTTTTGATCTTCATTTGACTTATCATCCCTCACTATACCTCTCTTGCTTTGCCTTGGATTTTTCTCCTTTTCCTTCTTTTCTTTTCTTTTTCTTTTTCTTTATTTCTTTATTTCTTTCTTTTTGCTTGTGTGCGCGCCACACATATACACATATATTTTTTTCTTCTTTACACATCTTTATCTTCTTCTCCAAAGCTTTTCACTCATCTTTTGAATATGAATACCAATTTGAATTTTAAATAAAATCTTGCCTAAAAATTGAACGAATCTTCGAACATGGGTTGTGTTCAAGGAATAAGATGATAAAAAGATGCTTATGGGTTTGGGTATGGAATTCGGCGATGTACAGGACATTCAATGTGAAATTCCTGTTACCGAATGTATGACGAGGCTAGCAATAAAAGATATACATCAAGGACATGATCATTGCTCGAAATTAGACCTCCTAAGAGAGTAAAATCCTAACCCAATTCATCATGCTAAATAACACTTATGGTGGAGTATATATATATAGATATAGAGATATATTATATGATACCCTGGGTACTGAATAATATTCAGTACCCGAGCCATCCCGCTGAGCCGGAAATCGCGCGTCGAGCGTCGATCGAGTCTGAAAATATATTCGGTTTTTTGTATTGGCAAATATATTGGACGGGGTGGGGGCTGACTGTTCCAGAATAGCATCTCTATCCACCTCCCTCCTCCATCCGCTCCAGCTCCACATCGCCGCCGCCGCCGCTGCCGCCGCCGCCACCTCCTCTGCCCAGCCCAATGAGACACCTCCCTCCTCCATCCGCTCCAGCTCCACATCACCGCCGCCGCCGCTGCCGCCGCCGCCTCCTCTGCCGCCGCCGCCTCCTCCTCTGCCCAGCCCAATGAGACCCCCACCATCCTGCATGCCTAGAGCTGGAGGCCGAGGCACCATCACCCTCTTGGCAACCAGAACTCCAGAAGAAGGCTCAGTTAGCAAGATCTGCGAGATGCTGCGAGCTGATCCGGTACGGCGGCACGAGCTTGTTCCCTCCTGACGCTGGATCTTCCTGGTGGCAGTTAACCCCGTCACCGCGTCTGCCCCCACCACGGATCTACACCTACGGTGGCAACTCTTTTATATCGGTGGAAGCCATGCTGGCCGGCGGCGGCCATTTCCCTCGCGCGAGGGTGCCACCCACCCAAACTGGTGTCCTCATCTGGAGCGGTCGGCCAGCCGGCTAGTGATGGCTTCGTATTCCTGTTACAGGCTACTGAGAGATCCCCACCGATTGGGCTAAGTGATTCTGGTAAGCCTAATCTCTCCCGTTACTTCTTTGCACTAAATCCTGAATCAGTTCGCCACCCCCTCGATCTCCCATGCATCTCCATTCTTCTTCACAGGAGACGCACCAATCCTCCAACGATGAGGCGGCGACATCATAGGTCCTCTTGGTCCGTTCCTGACATCAATCGACCTGTGGTCAACGACGTCACTGTAACATCCCTGATGTTACTTCAGTTAAGTACTTCAATTACTCATGATAATCAAGATTAATTAGTCCCTAAGCATGTTTTGCTTGATTGTGCACACTTTTGCACTTAAACCCTTGGTCAAACTCTCAAATCATGGTCAAACCCCTAGAGCTCCAAAAGGCTGATTCGGTTTTCTTACGTGTTCTCCAAATTTCAATATAGAAGTTCAAAATCGGCAAATACAAAAGTTGTTCCTTATTTCTGGGAACACATTTTTCATAATTGGCGGACATTCCAATTTTGAGTGCAAAGCCGCTTAATTTTGAGATGAAGTTTCTGCGCACAGTGTTCCGGGGCTGAGTTTTTCCTGAAGTTCAACATGTTTTTCACACAAATCCATTGATCAAAACATATGTCGCCCTTTGCGAAAGTTGTAGGTTTATAGCTCCTCTACAACTTTTATTTTTGGAGATTTTCGAGTATGTTATCACTTTTTGGAGTTTTTGATTTTTGAAAACGGGGCGAGTAAATAGAGCTGGGCACTGTCGCGGACACGGCGGGCTCGGCGCACCGAAGCCGCGCGTGCGCGCGCGCGCCTTCCCCTGTTCCTGCGCGGCCACGTGTTTCCCCGAAGGCAGTCCGGCGTACGGACTCATCAAATCCGTCGCTATGGACCTGGGGCCACGCCGTGGAGACCCCGCCCGCGGGCGAACTGTGTGCCGGGTCCAGCTGCGACCCGCGCCTGTGCACGCCACGCGCCCGCGTGCTGGCACGCCGCGCGGCCCGCGCCATGCAGCCGAGCCAGCTGGCCTCCGCCTGGCGCGCGCACTGCCCAAAAGCTCGCCTACGACGCGCATGTGTCGTCCTCGAGTCAAAGCGAGCCGCACGCCGCTGTCGCCTCTCATTCGCGCGCGTCGCCGGTTCGCTGCAGCACGTCCGCCGCTGCTGCCTGGACCGCCATTGCTGCGAACGGCCTCCGAGAGCACACCGTCTCCACCTCCCTGTCCTGAGCCCGTCCTTGCCCCTCCCTCAACACTGCCGCACCGTCGTCGGGCCGCAGCACAGCACCGTCACTGCCCAGGCACTGCGGCAGCGGGCGAGACAGGGCCGCACCAGCGTTAGCACCCGGTGAGGCCGCTCCCGGTCAGGCCGCCACACTCCAACCCTCTAGCAAGGTCAGTAGCAGCCCGTGCCGCCTCCTCCGGCGAAGTTCGGCCGTCGCCGGCCGGGAGTTCCGCCGCCGGTGAAGCCTCCCGGCCGCAGGACCCAATTGCAAGGATTCGTTTCTTCCTAGGGTTGTTTGTGTAAAGCAGGGGCTCCTTCGTAATTCTGAAATTTCAAACAAGGGCCCAGTTGTAAATGCATGTTAGGGTTTCGGCTGGAACTTCAAAAATCCGTAGAAAATTGTAGAAAAATCATAAAAATGCAAGTCCAATTTTGTTGGTTTCCTAGTGAAGAAATCTACCTTTTCTGGAAGGCGTGTATAAGGTTTTTCTGTGTAGATTTTGAATTAAAAATTCAAACTCAGTTTGAGGTGTTTTTAGTGTAGTTTAAAATATACACATGCTATGGAGTTGAATTTTGGATATATTGCTCTTTATGGAATGTTTAGATTTGTTACCAAAGCTGGCATGAGTTTGATGTGTAGATTTTTAGTTATGATTTATGTAAGCTCTATGCTAGTTTAATCTTGATGCTTTTTATAGCCCCTTTATTAAACTTTTCTTTAAGTACAAGTGCACCCTAGGGCTTTGTCTCGATGAATAGTACCTCTAGTAGAATGGATATGATTTTAGGATGTGCTTTGATATATGTTTTGGATTTAATCTTGTATAGGAGTTTAATTTCAAAATTTCAAAAATAATTTGAATCTGCACCTATACTTTGGTCAGAGGCTTAGATTTGACATGTATGAGTTGCAGTAGAAAGTTGAGACCAAAAAGAATTGTAAATCTTTTTGTAGCATTTAATATAGATAAACTAGGCTGAGATTTATCTTTTACATATAAATTAATATATAAATGATCTTAACCTAGATTTTAATTTGAATAGAAGATGTTTAAGTTCAGTTGCTGTTTAAAATGAATTTAAGCACACCCCCATGCTGATGGTGAAGTTTATGAGTTTAACTTTCTTAGATGTGCACGCAATCACCATCTAAGTAAGGGTTATTTTTCATCATCACTCACCCAACCTTTATTGAAGTTTAGTAAGCTAAATTGTTTAAATGTGTACACAATCCCTGTTTAAATAATTGTTAGCTCTCACTCACCACACACATACTTTTGTGAGTTCTCTTGTTTGTTTTGATGTATATGGCCCACAAGAGTTGGGTTAACTATAACATGTCTCACCTTCACCCTGTAACTAATGCATGTGCATAAACGTGTAGACTTACCTGACGGGACGTACACACTTGTGGAGGAGGAGGGATCTGCTAGTGGAGAGCTGAACCAAGTTAGTGGGTAGCAAGACCTGGACCAAAGTCCAGAAGAGCCCAAGGCTAGTGTTGAGTCAGAGGAAGGCAAGCACCGGATGCATATAATCTTTTGATAAAATCTCACTCTACCTTTACTTTTCAGTACTTATGCTTTACTTTGTGCATTTAAGTTTCAGGAGTTGTTTGAAACCTAGATGCATGATCCTTAGGACTCCTATGCTCTTTTACTAATATGTTAGGAACGCTAGTGCCATGCTCTAAGGATATGGTAGAAGTCGAGTAATGACTCATTGCTCGCGAGATATAGGATGCTTATGTTGGAATCATAAGTTGGATAAATTGACTCGCTCATGTGGTAAGAGCAATGGGTTCGGTCTCGACCGAGTAGCATGGTGCTGGTCTAAGCTATTGAACGTACCAAGTGCTTGTCGGGAATGGGACCAGTAAGCCTAGTACCTAATGAACCAGTGCGGGAATTTTATCGCTACTAATCTTGAGATGCGTCTCCCGGCTCGCTACCGGTAGTGCAAGTGTGATTCTGGACATGCCATGTTTGGGCGTACCAGTAAACCTTATACTTAGGACTGTTGCATCTTTTCCTAATCTGGGGAATGACGGGAACCGCCTGGTTGGGGTAGACTCTGCATTTAGTCTACCTTCTTCCGGGTATCTTGGGTTTACCTTGCAAGGATATAAATCGATCGATCGTCGATCACTCGCCGTTATCTGAGTTGGCTTGACCACTGGCTACCCCATGTTTATTTATGAAACAATTTTGGATTAATATTGTTGATTGATTAATCATGTTTGCACAACCATGCTTGTCTAGCTAGGTGCTTACCTAGAATGGTTAACATACTAGAACTTGAGCTAAAATTTGAAAGTAAGGATCAACTCTTAGTTGCTTTTGGCAAAACAAACCCACCAGCTAAAAAGGCTTGCATGTCTAGCTGTGTCTTTTATTTTGACGGGTCAGTCTTGCTGAGTATTAGTATACTCAGCCTCGCTTGTTTTGTTGCTTTCAGGTAACCCCATCTGGCCTGGTGCTATTCCAGATGGATGGGAAATTGAATGGGAGAACGATGATGAGGAGTGATACATTATGGATGCCCTCCCATGTGTATCCCGCGTTTAGTTTACTTTCCGCTGTTTAAAACTCTGAACCATGTTTACTTTTATGTACTCAAAATCTGGTTTGTAATGTTAAGTACTTATGGACTTTTATGTAATATAATCTTGTACTCTGGTCCCGCCTTCGTGTGGGCTTAGCGCATATCTTGATCCTGTGTAAGTGATTTACCGGGTATGACCCGGCAGAGGCGACAAAATAGCTTTTGGTTATCGCTTATGGGCCAAGTGGACCGGCTTAAGTGATAATCCGGATTTATTTTGGGCGGTTCTGTCACAGCTGGTACCAGAGCGATGATATGCACCAGAGTATTAATAATACCTTAATAACTTGTTTTTGGTATAAAATTTGCCAAGAATAAGAATTTTGCTAAGTGCGTAGGACGTTAAGATTTAAAACTAGTCTGAGAGGCCCTAGAGGGAATTTTTGGGTTTTTTCAGGTGGCTAGTACTCTATGGTGTATCTAAACTGACTTCCAGCACATTTTATTCCTGTCAAAACTTACATTCATGCACAACCATACTAGTTCGTCACGGTTTGCCATACGTGATGGTACCACGGGAAAGTCCGTGAGGGATGGATGGGACCTATTCCAATGGGAACCCACGTCGCGTCTGCGTCTCGTCACGTTTTGCCATACGTGATGGTACCACGGGAAAGTCCGTGAGGGATGGATGGGACCTATTCCAATGGGAACCCACGTCGCGTCTGCATCTCGTCACGTTTTGCCATACGTGATGGTGCCACGGGAAAGTCCGTGAGGGATGGATGGGACCTATTCCAATGGGAACCCACGTCGTGTCAGAGTCTTAATTAGGACGCTGTCCATGCAGCGGCTTTATGCATGGATACCATTTCTATAAGTGAACGGTAATGAATGTGGACGCTTTTGTGAGTACTGGCACAAAAGGTCTTGAATATCTGTGATTTTCTGCAGGTACACTAACCATGGTCTCCGACTAGCTATTATAGGGAGAGACTTATATGTATGCCTTGCCACCGGTACTAACTTCGTTTTTGAGCTTAAAAGCTTTGTGAGGAAGTTTAGGACGCTTTTTCCATCATGTAAAAGCTATCAAACCAAAACTAAACTTAAATCATGTGTTGCTTGGTCTCTATTAATTTGTGTTTCTTAAGGACCAATCATGCTAGTTTGATGCTTTGAAGTGGTGTTAAGCAAAGATTGTAACTAGATGCTGTCCAAATTTTTCTAAGGATTATCTAGAAAATTTCTGGCTAGGTGCTCTTTAGGGAAATTGTTTATCACCTAGTTAAGATTGCTCTCTGAATTTCTCATGATTTTAGGATTCTTAAAACTGAAGTTAGGAACAAATTTGCTAGGCAAGATCATGCTGAAATGCTGTCAAAATCCTGAGTTAGGCTGAAAACTCGAATTTTTAAATATAGTTCCAAACAGATTTTGCATAGACAATCTATACCAAAAATGTTCCATTTATAGCCTATTTTGTGCTGTCAAAATCTCATGGTCATAGGGTTCTTAATTTTTGAGATATGATTTTTTTTGTGAAGCTATGTCCTGCTGAAAATTTCTGGGCAAGAGCACTATGAAAATGGATCTGTTAGACCCTTTTTCAATCTGATCTGGTTCGACCTTTGATTACCAAAAACGCTCTTTTTATAGTCTAGTTGCTGCTGTCAAAAGTTCATGATCATAGGTTTTGTAAATCTCAAGTTATGCTCTTTTTAGTGAAGTGCTGTTCTGCTGAATTCCTGAGCTACAACAGGTTGAACTTTGATCGTTTTGACCATGTTCCAAATTGTTCTAGCTCAACCTTTGAATACCATAGTTGCTAGAAATCTTCCTTTCTGTATGCTCGTAAACTTTCAACACCATATCATTTCTATACCGAGAGTTATGAACTTCTTCGTGACTCTCGGCCTGCTGAAAACAAGCAAAATAGAACTGCAGTAACTGAAATTTTCGGGCATGATAACCTTAGCTTTTGGCTCTGTGTTGAATACAAATGGGGTAGCACATGAACCTACGCTCTTACTGACCAAAGTTGAGCAAGGTTGGATTTTTGAGCTGAAGGTTATTAGTATATAACTTGAGAATAGTGCGGCTGTTCCGAATATGAAATTTCTGTAGTTTGAGTTTTCATCGTACATATGCTACTTGTTTACTTTGTATAAACAAGATTAAAAATATGTGTTTAATGAAAGCTCATGCTCTCAGATGGTAGGAACGACACGCAACACTCCTGGTGGTTTTGGTGATACAAGTGGCATCGATCCGCCGCCACCACCACCACTGAACATGACACCAATGAAAGCTCTCTTACTGCCCCAGCAGTTATGTTGCGTCAAAATTCTTTTAAATAAACAGTAGTAGCAGCCCCACCACAGGAACTTGTAAATTCTCTACCCAAGGTTGAGTAGAATTCTTGGAAGAATTTGGAGTAGAACCTCTGAATCACCATGACCTAACCGCCTATCATAGAGGAAGAATAACTTGATATAAAGTTGACTATTACATCCATTTCGAAATGGTTAATTATATAATAGGCTAACTCCACTTGATTATGCTCTCGCATACCGAGTGCGACTTTATCACCACGTGGTGATGGAACCATGACCCAAAGACTCGGTACTAGATGTAATCACTTGATAGCTGTGAACTTCTGCAGCAAAGTCGTGAGGAAATTTTAATCTAGTTTACTTGTGTTTTTGGGCTGGCAGCTCTATGAAAAATTAGTTTCTCCACCACCTCATGGTTAGTTTCACCCTGACCTTTGAATATCACACTTGTGCGTCGTAACCTCACTGAGCTTCTGGTAAAATATGAGAATTTTTTTTGGAAGCACCCTGCTTGGAGTACAGAGTTAGAGTTGACATTGTTCAGAAAATGGATACATTTATGCCTGATCGAATAATCCCCGTATTGCTTATCTGGGCTGACCGAAAAGAGAGAAGCAATTTCCTCTGCCAAGTCAAACGAGACTCCTTCATGCTTCCTTGTTGCTTCTACACATTTTCATTAGTTTAGAGACAATTCACCCACATCTTCTGGCTATGAAGGATTGATTACTCCACCGTCCTTGCACCGATATCCCTACATTGATCACTATAAATTCTCAGCCCTTGACCTGAAAATCCTTATGCTTGCTCACAAATAAATAAAAGAGAACATGGTTACAAGGCATCAAAAATCTGTTGGTATGCATAATGAGCGTCATTCCAGCATGCATATGCTGCATCTCTAAGAACATAAATCATGAGCATGGAAAATACATTGCACAACATGTGCATTTGGGACATTGGATGAACTAACATGCATATGTCCTGACGGTTTCCCACCTTTCTACTCTATCGCCCTTTTTGCTGGTGATGTTGTTGTTCCATAAACGAAGGTGTCGCGATGGAACCTAGGGTATCATGTGTGCTGCAGCCATGTGATTACCACCAGGAGCGCGCTAGGTATCGTGGTTTGTGAAAATGTGACTCACCGCACCTATTACTTCTCAACTCTATGTTTATCCTCTCTACCTTGACTAACCTCATGGGTGAAGCAAGTTATGCTGACATTGCATCATGAGCACCATACCTCATAAGCATATGCATCACTCGTTCATCAGCATATGCATCATCGTGCGTGCACTACATCAAGCACACATCATGTGCATCTCTCACTATGCATATGCACCATAAGTTCATATGCTTATGCATCATATGCTCATATGCATGTACATCATACTATAAGCACTTCATCATGAGCATCAACATGTGCACCATCTCATTGTTGCATGACTCATCCATATACATGGGCCTTGCAATCATATGTCATGGGTGTAACACACCTCAAGTTTAAAATTATTGTACCATTAATGTGAGGCATGATATCACCACACACACCAACTAAGTAACATGTGAGCAAGCTCATTCTGAAATTCCTGAATCAACCGGTCCTTCCTTCTTTAAACAAATCTCTATGAACCCTTCGGATCGAGTTCACTAATTTTCCGACACATTGATATGCTTACTTATCAATTGCTACTATACTGGGATTTTTGTACTCTTAGGGAAACTGATCGAATCATCATGAAATTTCAGGACCATGAAATCCACCGAAGGAGATCCAGAAAATCTTCGACCCAATGAGTTGTCCTCATCTCTTCCACCAACACAGGATGTGGTGGATATCTTTGCCAACACCATGGAAATTTTGGAGGGCCAAAATTTGGTGTTAAGCCAACTAGTGCAAAATGTCATCCATGATCGTTATCAAGGGCTATCGCAAACTAGTCTATCCGACAGTCTCTCCCAAGCAATATCGAAATCTATTATGGAGCAAGTCTATCTATTCAATTTATTGATGAATCATGAAGCTCAAAATCAACAGAACCAAGATTCCAACCAACAATTTCTTAATTCACTCCTATCATCATCACAACTTCCTATGGACCTTAGGGAGGAAGGAAGAAGAAGTAAGAGTCACAAGCGAGTTTTGCCTGAGGTGGATTTAAGTGGGTGGGAAATCACCTGCACCGAATTTCCTTCACATGCTAAAAAGCAGAGCAACAATGCTGGTACGATAACACGTGATCACGGTGCACGCCTTTGCTACAATTGTAAACAGCCTGGGCATTTTGTCAAGAAGTGTCCGAAACCTCCACAGGACAAGACTAATCGAACTAAGAAGAAAAGACACAAGAAGACTTCGCACCCACGCTCAGAAGAGCATGCTTAAAGTCACGACTACAACGAATCTATCAAAAAGAGCACCGACAACGACGGGTACATCTCATATCCGACACCACTTCTCCCCTACCTTTGTCTCCTCTAATCTTGTTATCGAATCTCGGGACGAGATTCCTTTTAAGGGGGGTAGTTTGTAACATCCCTGATGTTACTTCAGTTAAGTACTTCAATTACTCATGATAATCAAGATTAATTAGTCCCTAAGCATGTTTTGCTTGATTGTGCACACTTTTGCACTTAAACCCTTGGTCAAACTCTCAAATCATGGTCAAACCCCTAGAGCTCCAAAAGGCTGATTCAGTTTTCTTACGTGTTCTCCAAATTTCAATATAGAAGTTCAAAATCAGCAAATACAAAAGTTGTTCCTTATTTCTGGGAACACATTTTTCATAATTGGCGGACATTCCAATTTTGAGTGCAAAGCCGCTTAATTTTGAGACGAAGTTTCTGCGCACAGTGTTCCGGGGCCGAGTTTTTCCTGAAGTTCAACATGATTTTCACATAAATCCGTTGATCAAAACATATGTCGCCCTTTGCGAAAGTTGTAGGTTTATAGCTCCTCAACAACTTTTATTTTTGGAGATTTTCGAGTATGTTATCACTTTTTGGAGTTTTTGATTTTTGAAAACAGGGTGAGTAAATAGAGCTGGGCACTGTCGCGGACACGGCGGGCTCGGCGAGCCGAAGCCCCGCGTGCGCGCGCGCCTTCCCCTGTTCCTGCGTGACCATGTGTTTCCCCAAAGGCAGTCCGGTGTACGGACTCATCGAATCCGTCGCTATGGACCTGGGGCCACGCCGTGGAGACCCCGCCCGTGGGCGAACCGTGCGCCGGGTCCAGCTGCGCCCCGCGCCTGTGCACGCCACGCGCCCGCGCGCCGGCAAGCCGTGCGGTCGGCGCCATGCAGCCGAGCCAGCTGGCCTCCACCTGGCGCGCGCACTGCCCAAAAGCTCGCCTACGACGCGCATGTGTCGTCCTCGAGTCAAAGCGAGCCGCACGCCGCTGTCGCCTCTCGTTCGCGCGTGTCGCCGGTTCACCGCAGCACGTCCGCCGCCGCTGCCTGGACCGCCAATGCTACGAACGGCCTCCGAGAGCACACCGTCTCCACCTCCCCGTCCTGAGCCCGTCCTTGCCCCTCCCTCAACATTGCCGCACCGTCACCGGGCTGCCGCACGGCACCGTCACCGCCTAGGCACTGCGGCAGCGGGCGGGACAGGGCCGCGCCGGCGTCAGCACCCGGCGAGGCCGCTCCCGGTCGGGCCGCCACACTCCAACCCTCTACAAAGGTCAGTAGCAGCCCGTGCCGCCTCCTCCGGCGAAGTTCGGTCGTCGCCGGCTGGGAATTCCGCCGCCGGTAAAGCCTCCCGGCCGCAGGATCCAATTGCAAGGATTCGTTCCTTCCTAGGGTTGTTTGTGTAAAGCAGGGGCTCCTTCGTAATTCTGAAATGTCAAACAAGGGCCCAGTTGTAAATGCATGTTAGGGTTTCGGCTGGAACTTCAAAAATCCGTAGGAAATTGTAGAAAAATCATAGAAATACAAATCAAATTTTGTTAGTTTCCTGGTGAAGAAATCTACCTTTTCTAGAAAGTATGTATAGGGGTTTTCTATGTAGATTTTGAATTAAAAATTCAAACTCAGTTTGAGGTGTTTTTAGTGTAGTTTAAAATATACACATGCTATGGAGTTGAATTTTGGATATGTTGCTCTTTATGGCATGTTTAGATTTGTGACCAAAGCTGGCATGAGTTTGATGTGTAGATTTTTAGTTATGATTTATGTAAGCTCTATGCTAGTTTAATCTTGATGCTTTTTATAGCCCCTTTATTAAACTTTTCTTTAAGCACAAGTGCACCCTAGGGCTTTGTCTTGATGAATAGTACCTCTGGTAGAATGGATATGATTTTAGGATGTGCTTTGATATATGTTTTGGATTTAATCTTGTATAGGAGTTTAATTTCAAAATTTCAAAAATAATTTGAATCTGCACCTATGCTTTGGTCAGAGGCTTAGATTTGACATGTATGAGTTGCAGTAGAAAGTTGAGACCAAAAAGAATTGTAAATCTTTTTGTAGGATTTAATATAGATAAACTAGGCTGAGATTTATCTTTTACATATAAATTAATATATAAATGATCTTAACCTAGATTTTGGTTTGTGAGCTTAAAATAGGCATATGTTGCTGTGTGCAAAAGCTTAGGCTCATTTGAGGTGTTTTTGATTTAATATGGATTTATGGATGCATGGCTAGTTATAATGGAATATATAACTTTATTTTATCTTTTAATTTGAATAGAAGATGTTTAAGTTCAGTTGCTGTTTAAAATGAATTTAAGCACACCCCCATGCTGATGGTGAAGTTTATGAGTTTAACTTTCTTAGATGTGCACGCAATCACCATCTAAGTAAGGGTTATTTTTCATCATCACTCACCCTACCTTTATTGAAGTTTAGTAAGCTAAATTGTTTAAATGTGTACACAATCCCTGTTTAAATAATTGTTAGCTCACACTCACCACACACGTACTTTTGTGAGTTCTCTTGTTTGTTTTGATGTATATGGCCCACAAGAGTTGGGTTAATTATAACATGTCTCACCTTCACCCTGTAACTAATGCATGTGCATAAACGTGTAGACTTACCCGACGGGACGTACACACTTGTGGAGGAGGAGGGATCTGCTAGTGGAGAGCTGAACCAAGTTAGTGGGTAGCAAGACCTGGACCAAAGTCCAGAAGAGCCCAAGGCTAGTGTTGAGTCAGAGGAAGGCAAGCACCGGATGCATATAACCTTTTGATAAAATCTCACTCTACCTTTACTTTTCAGTACTTATGCTTTACTTTGTGCATTTAAGTTTCAGAAGTTGTTTGAAACCTAAATGCATGATCCTTAGGACTCCTATGCTCTTTTACTAATATGTTAGGAACGCTAGTGCCATGCTCTAAGGATACGGTAGAAGTCGAGTAATGACTCATTGCTCGTGAGATATAGGATGCTTATGTTGGAATCATAAGTTGGATAAATTGACTCGCTCATGTGGTAAGAGCAATGGGTTCGGTCTCGACCGAGTAGCATGGTGCTGGTCTAAGCTATTGAACGTACCAAGTGCTTGTCGGGAATGTGATCGGTAAGCCTAGTACCTAATGAACCAGTGCGGGAATTTTATCGCTACTAATCTTGAGATGCGTCTCCCGGTTCGCTATCGGTAGTGCAAGTGTGATTCTGGACGTGCCATGTTTGGGCGTACCAGTAAACCTTGTACTTAGGACTGTTGCATCTTTTCCTAATCTGAGGAATGACGGGAACCGCCTGGTTGGGGTAGACTCTTCATTTGGTCTACCTTCTTCCGGGTATCTTGGGTTTACCTTGCAAGGATATAAATCGATCGATCGTCGGTCACTCGCCGTTATCTGAGTCGGCTTGACCACTGGCTACCCCATGTTTATTTATGAAACAATTTTGGATTAATATTGTTGATTGATTAATCTTGTTTGCACAACCATACTTGTCTAGCTAGGTGCTTACCTAGAATGGTTAACATATTAGAACTTGAGCTAAAATTTGAAAGTAAGGATCAACTCTTAGTTGCTTTTGGCAAAACAAACCCACCAGCCAAAAAGGCTTGCATGTCTAGCTGTGTCTTTTATTTTGACGGGTCAGTCGTGCTGAGTATTAGTATACTCAGCCTTGCTTGTTTTGTTGCTTTCAGGTAACCCCATCTGGCCTAGTGCTATTCCAGATGGATGGGAAATTGAATGGGAGAACGATGATGAGGAGTGATACATTGTGGATGGCCTCCCATGTGTATCCCGCGTTTAGTTTACTTTCCGCTGTTTAAAACTCTGAACCATGTTTACTTTTATGTACTCAAAATCTGGTTTGTAATGTTAAGTACTTATGGACTTTTATGTAATATAATCTTGTACTCTGGTCCCGCCTTCGTGTGGGCTTAGCGCATATCTCGATCCTGTGTAAGTGATTTACCGGGCATGACCCGGCAGAGGCGACAAAATAGCTCTTGGTTATCGCTTATGGGCCAAGTGGACCGACTTAAGTGATAATCCGGATTTATTTTGGACGGTTCTGTCACAGCCTCGTCCGGTTGTCCCCCGTTCAGGCCAATGGGCGTGGGCTCCCGAGGTGAGCAGCGGTAAAAATCTCTCTACTCATTCAATCTTAAGCCGATCCCCTTAGACTAGTAGCCAATTCCCTTCGGATTATTATTATTGCTTCATCTGAATTAAAACTTCTCTGCTATTCTATATAGCCATGAGGAATTAAGAATTCCTGTGGTAGCCGATGAGGAATTAAGAATTCTTGTGGTAGCCGATGAGGAATTAAGAATTCTTGTGGTAGCTGTATCATCTAAATCTTGATTTTACCCCAGGTTAGGCATCTTTGTTGCTCTGAATGTTGTCTTGCTTGTGTACTATGGGGTTAATACTCCTTGTTTCTTTTCTAGCGGATGCACTCATGCATGCCTGTCTGGTTGAGCAAAATTAGGTGTTATTTGCCTCTATGTTATTGTTGCTCATCTCAATGTTCTATGCTCAACCAAATCAATGGCGCTGCTTGGACATGGAGCGCCAGCATGGATAAAAGCAAGCTGTGGTTGTTGATGCGTGACACAGTTGAGCTTCTTGATATCTTGTGGTGACAAAAACAGTGGTGTAATTTTTCCTGCATTATGAGTTGAAATTCTCCTTTTAGTTCTCTGTCAACTAGTAATTAGGATATCTTCAAATTATGTCAATATCTTTTTTTAGTATGTGATCCATCTTGTATAAGCATTACACTAATTTTCTATTTGCCTTCATGATCTGAGGTTGTGGAAGCTGTGAATCCATTGCTTGTTTGGATCAATATTTTCTATTGATTACTAGTTGTTCCGTCTTTTCATACCTTACTTCAGTGGTAGCTACATTGCAGTTTGAGGGATTTTGAAGGAAGATTGACCTTCATATGTATTTCTTTAGTCAATGCTTTTTAGCTTTTCATCTAAATGGACTGAACCTGTTGTATGTCATTTTTTCAGATTACGATCACAAATCCAGACATGGGATTCCTCTTAGATTGCACTATTAAACTTTCGGCACAATTTGCTGTATCAATACATCATCTTTATCTACATGTATGTAGGTGCTGATATTTTAGATTTTAGGTTTCTTATTAGTACACTTTGTGGATCTCTTAGTACAAGGGCTTGTGTTACAAATTGGTGGTCGTATGCTTATAAATCTCAGCCAATATGCATCACTATGTATTCTGAATTTCAATATCCTGTTTGTGCATGCCCCCTTGCTTGCTGCAATACCATTGATATAATGATTATGTATTCTAAACTTTTAATATCCGATATTTCAATATAGACAGCACTGTATTCAATTTGGTGCTCAAACCATTATTGCAATTTGCTACTTATCTTGCCACTTTGATGCACAATGTCCAACAATTGAACCGTGCACTAATGCTCAACCCACTGCCTTATTTTTTGTTCCTGTGAACTGTGGTATACAAAGTGAAGCCTGAACGAACATTGCAAAATGTTCATATATTTATGGGTGGTAAATTGTCATTTTCTACAAACTGATTACTGCATGAACTAGCTTTTTGTTAGTTTTCTGAAATCATGTGGAATCCATTCAGTGCCACCGTTCTGGACCATACTGGCATCATCTTCGTCGTCCTATTTTTATTCTGTTTTATGCTTTCAATTTTTCCCCATTCTGTATTTGGTACTTTAAGCAGTTGATTTGTCTGGCATGGATCCTTAATGATTTCGGCAATGCAGATCCATGCCACAACTAGTACCAGGATTTCGCGTGGATGATGGCGGCCTGTTGTCATATGCAGGTCAAAGCATAGAAACATTGAACCAATATTGTACTAGATGGAAATTTTGATTTTTCATATCCTAATTTCCCTTTGATGCTCTATGTGAGTGATTAGTTAGTATCTGGTACTATTTTCCATAGTTCATGTTGATGGAGGTGGTGATCATGCACCTCTCATACTTCCGGATTGCTAATTGTTTTTTCTGTTCTAGAGCTAATCAGAAGATGTGCCTCCCAAGTTGGAGCAAAGTTTGTTGATGTGCGGCCAAAGCTTCCCCAGGTCAGGCCTCTACGTCCTAGTAATGGAGCACCAGGTTAGTCCCATCTGGGTGATCCAGCCCTAACCAATGACGTGCCAACCAAACAATTCAGTCTTGTGATCCAACTTCTGTTTTTAAATTAAAATAATTGTCTCCTGTTACATGTGAATTCTTGTTTTTATATTTGAAATAGCACAACCGAACGTGGGATTTGACGATTTGTATATGGACTATGGACAATTAAATAATAGAAACCATTCTGACCAACTAAAGAAAATCTGGAGGTTTTGTCTCTTCTTTTTGCGGGTTGAAAAAAACAATTGGAAACCAACGGACGAGAGTGCTGAGAAAATCGTGACAGGAGGAAATCTGGGAACCAACGGACGAGAGTGCCGAGAAAATCGTGACGGGAGGAAAACCGGAGGTGGAGTCCACGTGACGAGGTCGGGGTTTCGACGGAGAGGCTCGGGTACCGAATATTATTCAGTACCTGGGTACCTGGTTCAGATTGAAGTTTCCATAGTTTGCATGGAGGGGTTGGTTTCTACCTGATATGTTCCCATATATATATATATAGGTTTTGTATAGGATAGATTTTACCTCTCAACTTGGAGAAAGAGATCGCTAACCTTTATAGTAAGGTGTTTTTTTTAATTTTCAGAAATTAAAGCCTCCAATGTTAGCATTACTAAAAGCATAGATGAAGCGAAGTCCTAAATCAAAGTTTGAATATGAGTGCTTTACAAAAGTAAATTTCCACTAAGCACCACGGTAAACGATTAATCACCAAGTTCATGCTCGAATAACAACGATAAAGTAAAGACATAATAAGAAAAGAAACAAGAGACTTGCATAAGACATTTATTATTATTTTTTCTTGACTCGACACTAAATTAAGACACTTTCGAGCTAAAAAGATAAAGCAAAACTCACACTTGACTCTCACACTTGACTCAAACTAGACTCGATTTAAAGACTCGACCTAACACCACTTTAAGCAAGAATTTTAAAAAGAGTAGCTAGCTAGCTCCCTCCACGTTTAGATTTTACGACGTCCTCGTCGTAACTTTACAAAAAGTACAAAGGGGGAAACATGCTAACTACAACACCTAGTGAAACTTCCCGCACGAGGTGCACCACTTCTTCTTCTTGAAGTTCTTGTTACAATAATCAATCTCTAATGACAGATTAATTAGACATAATGAATTCGTCTTGCAATTTTCGGTCTATTCGTGTAATTATTTTTGTAACTAGTCTACATTCAATACTCTCCTAATAGATCTTGAAAGAGAACCTAAAATTCAACCTCACGAACTAAACAGGACCTTAGTTTGAGATGTTTAGTTCGTCTAGAGGGGGTGAAGGACGGGTGAAGATGTGATAGATAAATAATGATATTCACGTTACTCGGACTCGTTTTTTTGATGAAAAGAAATAATAAAGTTGTAAATAAATAGTGTAGAAAAGCTTGGAATAGTGCAGCGCGGCTATATGTCGCTTCAGACATACTGCGAAGCGTCGCGCCGGTCCGGTTTCCCTTCCGCTTTTTCCTTCGGTCGATTTTCCTTACGCGCGGTTTTTTTTCTCCTTCTGTTTTCCTTCGGTCTTCCTTCGGTTTTTCCGCGCGTTTTTTTCCTTCAGTCTTCCTTCGGTTTCGCGCCGGTCCGATTTCCCTTCCGCTTTTTCCTTCGGTCTCCCTTCGGTCGGTTTTCCTTCGGCGCGGTTTTCTTCTTCGGTTTTCCTTCGGTCTTCCATTTTTTTTATTTTTCTTGTTTGTTCTTCTTTTTATTTTTTATTTATATTTTCTTTCTAATATTATTTTTTCTGTTTCATTTTTTATTTTTGGTTGCTCCTACTATGAAGTGTAATGATGATTTTACCATCAATTTTTGAACCTTGTGATTTTGCTCCTCCTCGCACGTAAGCCTTCGTCTACTCTTGTGATTTTTGGTTGACAATCTTTTGTTAAAACCTGTCAAAGTGCTATCTTTTTTTCGTCAAAATAGGGGTACATACACAAAGAAGAAAGAACTAGTATATAAATAAGGGTAAATCCGTATGGGCAAACTTATCTTTTTTAACCATTTTTAACACCGTCTTTTTTATTTCAAAAAGCAAGAGTAAAATGTTAAAGTTGAAAAAAAACGTTCAAAATGGGGGCATGAACGCAAATGCCCCTTGACACGAAAGATAAATACTGCTCATGCAATTGTAGGTCAAATCACTTTTTGCTGCTTGCAAGAAAATAAAATAAAGAAACAGAAACTGATAAATATTTGCTGCCGGACAAGTAGTAGCACAGTACGAACACCATTTGTTGAAGATCCATATCTTATGGATCTAGTACAATAGCTGACCTAATCCTGCAATAAATAGTACCACCTCTGGATGGAGTATTATACAAAAAGTTCTTAGGCTACATCTCATCTGGTTACCCACTAACAAATAAATGGACTAAGTTACTACGGTGGAATCACTCCAATAGCCTTGGCGACTTCTATCTTCTTTTCGACATACTGTGCATAGAACTTTGGTCTTCCCCTCTGAAAAAAATAAATTAATTAAAATCACTTTTGCTAGTGCCAATGAAAAAAGATATGATTTCACAGAGTATACCTGGTTTCTAATAGCATATGCAATCAACTCTCGACCTTTATCTTCTGTCACCTAAAGAAAGTTCAAACATGGTTTCAAGTAAAAGCTATTTTCCAATAGAGTTCAGTTAATGCCAAATACAAAAGGCGTATACTTACTTCCGGAGTAATGCCTGCTGTGCATCTACGAAACTGAAAGGGGAATGAGGTGAAACAGATAAGCATATCAAACATGAATACCAAGGAACACATTGCATTGTAAATTATATGCCAGAAAATTTACTGACATCTTTTTCCAAGTCAGAGCAGTAGTCATTGTCCAGCACAGCTTTCATTTCATAATGCCGTAGTGGAAACTTCTCCAATTTGTAGACTTCGTTCAAAGCCTCTTTGAAACTCTCCTAGTCATTGTTTAAGCGAAAAGGCACGCATTATCAGTGATCATCAACACAAGCAATCATCACTAGCTTAGCTGCCCAGGAGATTGGGTTACAGTGCAGACTAACCTTCAGCTTAGTGATTCGCTGCCAGATCTCAAAAAAGACACCATCTAAGTCCTTATACCAATTCATATCCAAGGACATGGCACCTATGCAATCCTGAATCAAAACATGCAGTTGTTAGATACAAGTTACCTAAATTAAATTACTGAGCATGTAAGGGATCTTACATAGTAGGCACCGTGAGCTAAACTCTCATTTATCATGGAAAAGTGAGAAGCGATATTGATTGCTTGGTAACATCCTCTGGTGCATATTTTCCCCCACTAATCAAGAGAGAGGAGTCATTATGTTGGCACAACAGATAAAGACAAAATGTCATTTATTGGTTTTCTTACGGTTACACTTACTTACCTTAAGCGAAGGCCTCTTCATCAGTACATAATCTTCCATCCACTATGTCTCAAGATAAAAGGTTGTTAGTTCCAACAGAACAATCCAAACCACAGTACATAATTTTAAGCTGTGGTTAAATTGATGTACAACACATACCTTAAGTTCCTTTAATAATTCTTTCCAGTATCTAAGATATTCTAGTTCAATCTCATAGCTATTAAAGTGCCGACTATAGGTGTCCCAATCGCCATACTCAAAACCACCCTATAAAAAAGATGGAGATAGTGAATAATATTAGGAGGAAAAAATGAACTATAATAAATATATAAACTCGAACCTGCAAAAAGATAAATTATTTTAAACAAGATTTGATAACAATACAGCAAAGAAACATACTGGAATTCATCAATGGTCAATACAATTTTTTATCAGGAAAGTAAACTCAGTTCCTTTTTTAAATATACAAATTCATCTACAGGTAAAATACTGAATTAGGATCTACCGTTGTCCACAGGGAACAAGCCTTTACCTATTCAATGAAATAAGGTAGTAAGTAGCAGAAAAGTGTTATTAATTAAAGGAGAAAAATAGATCAATTAGCACGAAAAATAGATCAAATTTGCATACAGTCTGGGTCCTTGCAATAACTTTATTTGTACCTTTTTGCAAAACCAGACCACATGGAGATTCCCATTTATTTTTGCAACCACTAGCAAGTCATAGGATAATAATTTTAGGACTCCTCATGCTGATGAAAACATAATGATACGTACATAATTTTGAGGGACTAATCGATGGTAATCGTCCAAGCCAGCAACTCTGCAGTCGAGGAAGGACCAATCAAATATGTCATTGTTCTCAATTTGCCTAAGCAAACCCTCCTTTTCAAGATAATCCAGGAGCTGATCCCCTTCCAGTTTAGTTACATCTTCCTCAAGGCACTCAAGTTTATCCGCAAGAAGATATAGTGGGTGGTCATCTTCCAACTCATCAGACATCTTATTATTCTTGCGTCTTTGTTGTATGAACTGTGGACAATAAGGTCAATGATGCATGTTGAGATTAGTCAAATACAAACTGACATATATGTCGGATAAAATAAAACAATATTTCAGAAAATTAACAAAAATAAATGTAGATAGAGAATAAAAAAACCTTGCAGTATTTGATGTGATGCATGATATCACGGACTTGGAGTTCATTGAGCTGCTCATAGTCTGGTTGAAGACAAGTGCCAACTTGAGGAGGTTTATGGGGCAGTAGTTCACGGTAACCTTCGAATTCCTCATAGCTGATATCATGTCCCAGCCCCAACTCATTTAGCAGCTGGAAGGCATGGTCCGCTTCTTCCATGTTCCTGATCATCTCCTCTGTAAGACTACTCCTCTTCTCATTGGCTTTTGATTCCTTTTTATCCTTAGCAGTACTGTTGCCATGGTTGGAGCTTGTTCTTCTAGGTTTCTGGCCAGTGAGAAGGGACTTCCTTTGGACAGATGTTGTAATCCTTTCAGAGTGCTTCTCCTCTCCGGTGGTTGGTAGTTCTGCGACGGTGCTCCTTTGGGTGCCCGACAGGTTGGGGATGGGAGTGTTGGGGGGCTCCTCGTGCCGGAACCCAGCGGACCCGATCAAGTTCGAGCGATTCGCCAGAGGAACCTCTCGAGTCGCGGCGGCGGCGGCCTTCTCCGTCGAACACGTGCCCTTCCCGCGGAGCTTCGACTGCGGCATCACAGCACCTCCACTGGAACCCGCGCCCCCCAACGGCTTCTTAAGGCGGCGATCCGGCGAAGGCATCCCTCCCCTTGTCTCCCCCGCGCGTTGCTTCGGCGGCGGCATGCCTCGAAACCCGCGCTTGATTTCTCGCAGAAGCAAACACCGAGCACCTCTCAATTCGACGGGTAGGGGCCTGCGGTGTATGGGTGGGGATTTGACGGGAGATGTGAAGTGGGTTACCGATGGGGAAAACGATTCCGAGGGCGCGGCGGTGTGCTGCCGGCCGAGGAGGCGAGGAGTGGCTCGATTTCTTTGGGAGTTGGGACACGGGGTGGTAGCAGGGGACGGAAAATATATATATATATATATATATATATATATATATATATATATATATATATATATATATATATATATAGGATAAATCCAATCTACTCCCAGGTGTAGTTACTCTCACATTCAAAAAACTACATTGCGTATGTGTACATACCCATTTATCAATTGGAGTATGTAAACATACCTAAAATAAGATTTATCAAAGTGATAACCATGAAAAAATTTCAGTGGAACTCGTATTTTTTTTCACCATGTGATATATGTTATTTCCTATATAGAAAACGAAGTATGTTCACAAACTATGTGTTTCCTCATATATAAAAAATGGGTATGTCCACATACCACTTTTGAAATTCAAGTATGTGTACATACTTATTTAAGAAACCTCAAGTATGCGAAAATACATTATAGTTTGTGAGATACAAATATGGGAGTAGTTACTCCTGGGAGTAGAAAAAACTCGTCATATATATATATATATATATTGTAAAAATAAATGGTCCGTCAAAAATTTAGCAAAAATACTACTGCCGCCGTACCCCACGGCGGTAGGGTTCCTACCGCCGTGCGGCACGGCGGCAGTTGCCGTGGCCCACGGCCAGACGTGAGCCCGACCTGTCCGATGGACATACCGCCGTACCACACCCCTACCGCCGTGGGGTACAGCGGCAGGTCCTAGCGCCGTAGGGCACGACGGCTGCAGGCCTGGTACCGCCGTGCCCCACGGCGCTTGGATCTGAACCCTATATAAGGCCGAACTTCAGCCGAAAACGTCATAATAATTCAGAAAAAAAGAAAGAGAGGTGGGGGGAGAAGAGAAGGGAGTGAGAAGGAGGTGGCGAAGGTGCGAAGCTCTGCCGGTTTTTCGTCTCGTTAGAGGTAAATACTCTGGTAATTAATATTTTGAATTGTGATAATTCATATTTTGAAGTACTGTTTTAGTGTAGATCTGCTTAGTAAAAATATAGTTTTAGTGTAGATCGATTAGTAAAATTATAGTTATAATGTAGCTCTGAGTAGATATATTTTGTAATTACAGATCCACTTGTTAATAGTGATTTTTTTCATGTTGTCAGACATGTCGGATGCAGTTACTGTCAAGTTGTATTTCGGTAATGACCAGATTAGATATGGTGAAAATGGAGTTGACTTGTCAGAATTTGATTCAGTTGACCATGTGATTAGAAGAGCAGCCGAAAGAACTTGGGGGTCCATAACCAACTTTTTTATAAGGCATTCCATGTAGATGTAGAGCAACATAACTTGTCCATTATGGCTCTAATCAACAGGAGTGAGGCAGTATATTGGGAGCTTATGCCACTTCAAGTCACTGAACATTGGAGGAGTTATATCAAAACAGCATGTCAAATTGGTTTGCCTGTGATTTTGTTTATCCAAGTTGTTCACAAGGCTGAGTCTAGTAGTCAAGTGCATGAGGAGGGTAGTGGTGCTCACCAGGGTGAGGCTGAACTAGAAGCAGGAGATGGTCCTGCAACTGAGGCAGAAGAAGGAGATGGTGCTGCCACTGAGGCAGAAGAAGGAGATGGTCACACACCCTTTGAGGCCCGTGGTGAAATTGACGAGGGGAAAGTTAATGAAGAAGTACTAAGGCAGTACGAAATGGTGGCTGGTGACGATGAACGTGGGTTGCAAGAAGACTCCTCAGATGATGAGGATGACCCGCTAATGCCAAGGGACTGGGATAGCTACAATTTCTCACAGTTATCTGTCAATCCTGGTGAGAATGTGTCCTGGGAGTATAGAGAGAATCAGGTTTGTGTTGGCGTCATGTATAAGAGTGCAGTCGAGGTGAAGAATGCAGTGAAGAGGTGGGCCACCCTTACTCAGCAGAGAGAGTTCAGGGTAGTGAAGAGTTCTCCACACATATATGATGTACAATGTGTGAAGCCCAACTGTCCTTTTCGAGTGTATGCTTCCAAGGTGAAGAGTATCTTGGCCCCCTAAGTGGGTTTTGGAGAGTCAATGACAAAAGCTTAAGTGGCTAATGATAGTTTAAGTGTATGAGCAGGGATTAAAATTACTAAAGGCATCAAGGCGGTTATATAGCTTATCCAAAAAGAAAGTGATGTCTAAAAGAAGGATTCCATGAAGGCTTAATTATTTTATATTTTGAAATTGAGTAATAGGAATGCCGTACTATCAAGAGGGACATGAAATTTACTTTCCCCGAGTCGAAAAGGTGCTTTAGAGTAACTAACCAAACCTTTGAGAGACACCTTGCACCAAACACTTCACTGGGTTACTATTTTTGGGTGCGGATCTTTGAAGTCCGGAGTTTTCGGGTTTATCTCGGACATTCCGGATTTCCCCGGAGTTTCCGGACTTTCCCGGAGATTCCGGGTCTTAGAGCTGTAACGACTCTATTTGGGTGAAGATGTATAAATACCCCTTCCACCCCCTTCTTTCTCTCTCTCTTGCCTCATTTCGAACTGTAGCATTCAGAACACCTTCTCCCTCCTCTTTACTCCCCTTGGCACTTGGTTGTTGAGCTTTGGTGGGGATTAAAGGAGGAATTCAAGGCTAGAGCAAGTGAGAGTGCTAGTGAGCTGATTTCCCTTCTCTAGAGCACCTTGTTCGTTGCTTGGTCGGTGATTTCGTGTTTATTACTCTTGGAGTTTTGAGCTCCTAGCCGGCTAGGCGTTGCCTTGGAGCATCCAAAGGATTGTGGCTGCCCAAGGAAGTTTGTATTACCCCGACATTGAGTAAGTGGCTCTAGCTCGATCTTTGTGGTCGCTAGAGAGAGGCAAGTGACCTAGGTGTAAAGGTCCACCCTTTGTGGGTTCCTCAATGGAGACGTAGACCTCAAGGTGTGAGGTTGAACTCCGGTAACAAATCCCTGTGTCCCCTTGTTATTGTTGCTCTTGTTGTTTGCTTGTTATCCTCTTGAGCTCTTTTCTAGGGTTTGTTGCCGATCTACATTTTGGTAAAGTTGCTGCAGGTTTTGGGTGGTGAAACAGCCTCTATTCATCTCAGTGCATAACCTATTTTCATAGATCTATATTTGAGCAAGTTTGATTCAGTCGATTTAGTTTCCCTCTCTGAAGCCCGGAAAATCCGGACATTTTCTCGGATACTCCGGACTTCCCGTAGTATCCGGTCCGGAGTATCCGGAAAAATATCCGGAGACTCCGGACTTCAGCCTGATAAACTTGTTTTAAGTTGCAATTTTTCAGGAACGACTATTCACCCCCCCTCTAGTCGACCTCTAGATCCTTTCAATTGGTATCAGAGCCGGTTGCTCCGTTTGAAGCTTAACCACTTGGAGAAAAGAGATGTCGACCCCAACTAATCAAGCAACGCCGCCCGATGGTGACTTGACCAACCCCGGTGGGAATTAACCACCCGTAAACACACCCGAGGGTCCTACAGGTGCAGCGGGAGGTGCCGGTGGAGCAAGCACAAGCCATCATCCAAGAAACGAAGATGGTGGATCATCTTCATCAAATGATGAAGACTTTGATGATGCAAGATCGAACCGCTCCACTCGTCGGCCTTCGGGAAGGGAGTTTTCTAGAATCCCTTACGATTACTCCAATTTAATCTTTGATAAACCATCGAGTTCCCACCACATTAGAAAGATACCCCAATTTGATGGAACCGGCTACTCCAAGTGGAAGAACTCGATGGAGGAGTATTTGATGGCGGTAAACCCCGCACTTTGGAGTGTTGTGAACAGGGGAATCACCTTTCCTAGTGGAGATGCTACTTTGACACAAGCTCAAGCGAATGAAATTCAACACAACTATCAAGCCATTCGCATCATCAAGAGCTCTCTCACCACCGAAGAGTATGACAAGGTTGATGGTTTGAAGTCCGCCAAAGATGTGTGGGACACTCTCTTTATCAACCATGAAGGAACAAGGCAAGTTAGAGAAGGAAGAATTCGGGCTCTTAAAAGTGAGCTCAACCGCTTCGTCATCAAAGAAGATGAATCTCCACAAGACATGTACAACCGCTTGAACAAGATCATCAACAAGATCAAGTCTCTTGGAAGCACAAGATGGGGAAGAAAAGAAGTAGTTGATAAGATCCTCTCCGCCTATATGGTTAGGGATGTTCAACTCCCTACACTTATTAGAGAGAAGAGAGGCTTCAAGAAGTTCACTCCGGCGGATGTGATCGGTAGAATTGAAGAACATCTTATCACCGTCAAAGAGTCAAAGCTCTCACAAGAAATGTCAAAGATGCATGAACAAATTGAGAAGAATAAGGGAGTAGCTCTCAAAGCTTCAAGCAAAGACAAAGAAAGAAGGGCAAGCTCATCATCCTCTAAGACCGTAGTCAAGGAAGATAGTGATGAAGATAGTGATGACACCTTGACTCCCGAGCAAATAACTTTATTTGTGAAGAGGTTCACCAAGGTAATGAAGAAGGGTGGCTTCTTCAACAAGAACAAAGACAAGGACAAGATCAAGATCAAGAGAACATCCAAGAGGTCATGTTTTGAGTGTGGCAAGGAGGGTCATTTCATTGCGGAATGCCCCAACATCAAAGTGAGAAGAAGAGACACCAACAAGTATGACAAGAACAAGAAGAAGGAAGTTGGTGAAGCTCATTTGGGTGAAGAATGGGATTCAAATGATGATAGCTCCGACTCCGATGATGAAGTGGGACTTGCTACAATATCCATTGCTCAACCCATTGACAAGCCATCACTCTTTGGAGATCTCACCGATGATGAAGATGACTTCACTCGCACATGCCTCATGGCTAGGGGCACTAAGGTAGACACTAAACCTTCTCCCCTAGACGTTAATGATGATAATGATAGTGATGATGAATTTGAAAGAATGATCACTAGTTTTGGCAAGAAAGCAACCAAAAGAATCATGAACCTTCTAAATGAAATCAAGAATAGAGATGATACTCTTGAGGTGCAAGAAGAGCTCTTTAGACTTGAGCGAGAGAAAACCATTACCCTTGAGAATGCCCTTGTAATTAAAAAGAAGGGTTTCAAGGTGCAAGAGGGCTTGCTCAAAGAAAAAGAGGAAGAAATTCTTAGCCTCAAGAACTCTCAAGCTAAAGAGGTCGTTGTAGTAGATGAATTAACTAGGGAATCTTTCCTAGCTAAGGATGCTTGTACTAGACTTGAGAATGAAAAGGTTGAACTTCAAGAGAGCCTAAAATGCTTGAAAGCTAGTCACATTGCAATTGAAGTTCAACTTGACAATCTTAAGAATAGTGCTAAAACAACCTCTAATGATGCTACCTCTAACTCTAATACTTCTACAAGTAATGGTTGTTCTAGATGCTATAAACTTGATATAAATGCTTATGCTACTAACATTGCCGAGATGAATGCAATGAAGAAAGAGATTGCTCGGTTGTCAAACTCTCTTGTTGAGGAAAAGAAGGAACCTAAGAGAGGAGAGTTTGAGAACCATACCAAGGGCTTTGGCTCAAACTACATGAAGAAGTTTGGCTTTGAGAATGGGAAGGGGCTAGGTAAGAATGAGCAAGGCTCCAAAGATCCTATCCCATTCATCAAGAACAACCACACAAGGGGTGTGGGAACAAGAAATGTGGTGCATGGGATGAAGCAATTGGGCGCCAAGGTTGAAGGTAAACAACCTAGGCTCAACACTCCCATCAAGTTCAAGAGCTCTAACGGCACATCCCATGAACCACAAGTCAAGACCAAAGTGGTGCAAGCCAAGCAAACCAAGAAGCCCAAGGCACATGCTTCACAAGACAACTTTTATGCCAATTATGTGTTGACTTAGAACCACAAGGATAAGGTGGTGGCCAAGTATGTGGGACCCCACACACAAGGTTCTATGATCAAAAGGAATGTGTGGGTGCCCAAAGTTCTTGTGACTAACATAAAAGGACCCAACTCTCATTGGGTACCTAAAAACCAAGCCTAATTTGTTTTATAGGCATACTCCTCCGGTGGATCTAAATGGGTGATTGATAGTGGATGCACTAATCATATGACCGGGGAGAAGAAGATGTTTATGTCTTGTGAAATGATTGAACATCCTACGGAAAAGATTGCCTTTGGAGGCAATGGTGGTGGAACGGTGTTGGTCTAGGCGAAATTGCTATCTCAACAAATCATTCAATTTCTGATGTTTATTTGGTTGAATCTTTGGACTACAATTTGTTGTCCGTGTCACAACTTTGTGAAATGGGCTACAATTGTTTGTTCACAAATGAGGGTGTGACCGTCTTCAGAAGAGGCGATGACTCCGTTGCTTTTAAGGGTGAACTCAAGGGAAGGCTTTATTTGGTGGATTTTACATCGGAGAAAGCCCAACTTGATACATGCTTAATGGCAAAGTCTAGCTTGGGTTGGCTTTGGCATCGCCGGCTAGCCCATGTTGGGATGAATAATCTCAACAAACTTCTAAAGGGGGAACACAACCTAGGACTAACAAAAGTTCATTTTGAGAAAGATAGAATTTGTAGTGCTTGTCAAGCCGAAAAGCAAGTTGGTGCTCCTCACCCCTCTAAGAATGTACTCACCACTACAAGACCATTGGAATTGCTTCACATGGATATCTTTGGCCCCGTGGCCTATGTTAGTATTGGAGGAAGCAAGTATGGTTTTGTCATTGTCGATGACTACTCTCGGTACACTTGGGTATTCTTTTTGCGTGACAAGAGCAAGGTTCATGAGGTATTCAAGAAGTTTGCAACTAGAGCCCAAAATGAGTTTGATGTGAAGATCAAGAGAGTAAGAAGTGACAATGGTACCGAGTTCAAGAACATTAACATTGAAGAGTATCTTGATGGGGAAGGCATTGGTCATGAATTCTCCGTCCCATACACACCTCAACAAAATGGGATCGTGGAGAGGAAGAATAGGACTCTCATAGAAGCCGCAAGAACCATGCTTGATGAGTACAAGACTTCGGATAGTTTTTGGGTGGAAGCGGTCAACACGGCTTGCCATGCTATCAATCGCTTATATCTTCACAAGCTTCGACATAAGACCGCCTATGAACTCCTAACCGGTAAGAAGCCCAATGTGTCTTACTTTAGAGTTTTTGGTTGTAAGTGCTTCATTCTCAACAAGAAGTCTAAGAACTCTAAGTTTGCACCTAAAGTCGATGATGGTATTTTTCTTGGTTACGCCTCAAATGCTCATGGCTATCGCATCCTCAACAAAACCACCGGTTGTGTTGATGTGGCATGTGACGTGACATTTGATGAATCTAATGGCTCTCAAGTGGAGCAAGTTGATGAAGTGTGTGTAGGTAAGGAAAAAACCTCTGCAAATGATATCAAGAAAATGGCAATTGGTGAGATCAAGCCTCAAGAAGAAGATGAAGAAGACGAAGTTATTGAGACAACACCAAATGGTACTGCCGCTGCGAAGTCCGAAAACTTCAGAGAAAACTCCGGAGAGTCCGGGAAATCCGGAGAATCCGAGCAACCCGGAGAATCCGGACATTCCGGAAACTCCGGAGATTTGTCCGGAGACTCCGGACCCTCTGATGGTGCTGCTCAAACACATCAAGAAGCTGAAGAATTGAACCAACAAGATTCCTCTGAATCACATCCAAGAGTTCGTCAAAGTATTCAAAGAGATCATCTAATGGACAATATTCTTGGAAGCATAAGAAGAGGGGTCGCTACAAGATCGGGATTGGCCAATTTTTGTGGGCACTACTCTTTTGTGTCCTTGATTGAACCTCTCTCTGTGGAAGAAGCTCTTCAAGACGCTGATTGGGTGATAGCCATGCAAGAAGAGTTGAACAACTTCACTCGGAATGAAGTCTGGTCCTTAGTGGAACGCCCTAAGCAAAATGTAATTGGAACAAAATGGGTGTACCGCAACAAACAAGACGAGGATGGGGTAGTGACCAAGAACAAGTCAAGGTTGGTTGCCAAGGGATATACTCAAGTTGAAGGCTTGGACTTCGGAGAAACCTATGCACCGGTAGCAAGACTTGAAGCAATCCGCATCTTATTGGCATTTGCTACTCATCATGATTTCAAACTCTTTCAAATGGATGTCAAGAGTGCATTCTTGAATGACCCAATCTCCGAAGAAGTTTATGTTGAGCAACCACCGGGCTTTGAAGACCCTCAATTCCCCAACCACGTCTACAAGCTCCATAAGGCACTCTATGGTCTTAAGCAAGCACCTAGAGCATGGTATGAATGCCTTAAGGAATTTCTCTTAAGGAAAGGCTTTGAAATAGGCAAAGCCGATCCTACTCTTTTCACTCGCAAAGAAGGAAATGATTTATTTGTGTGCCAAATATATGTCGATGACATCATATTTGGTTCTACTAACAAAGCTTGGGCGGATGAATTTAGTAGGATTATGACTAAGAGATTCGAGATGTCCATGATGGTTGAGTTGAAGTTCTTTCTTGGATTTCAAATCAAGCAACTCAAGAAAGGCACATTCATAAGTCAAACAAAGTACACTCATGACATGCTCAAGAAGTTTGATATGGACAAGGTGTTGGTATTTGTTAAGCCTACAGAAATATTATGATAGATAATCCACAAGCGCACGGATACCGGTGAGCATTCCACCCGGGAGAGGGTTTTAAATATCGAATCCATAGAGAGAATGGTAAAGAGAGTATCTGAGGTATATAACTAATCAACTGAGTAGCTATTAAGGATTGGACAGAAAGAGAGATAAGGAAAACTTAAGGATGTCTGGTTCTTATCCTCACAAGCTATGTTTTTATTGCTGTTATGGGGTGATTGTCTGAAGGCACACTTAGTAAAGGGAACCTCCCGAGAATCTATGGGGGAGTCCTACGGTTTCTATAGACGGGAGGTGGACTACGAAGGACTCAATGGTGCTGTCACCACCACGATCTACCACACGATCCGGAATATAGAAGGCATTCACAAGCTAGCTAGTCTAAGCACCACACTTACACTAAACATGCAACTTTAATTCAAGAGCGACAGGAATTAAAGTACTCAAAGAGTTATGAACCGTAAGAACAATAAGAACAATGGTGCTCACTTGAATAAGAAGTCGATCTTTCCCGTAAGGTCTCAGGATCAGGCTCCAATGGAGTTGATCCCAGAGGTAGAAGATGAAGAGGAGACACCGACAAGTCCGGGCCTTCCTTCAGCTTCGCCTCAACCGCTCTCTAATCCTCTCGAACAAGATTAGCTAGGTCTAATTAGACCGTGGATCTAATCTCTCAACTTGATACTAACTCTCCAACTCTAATTCTAATCTAGAGCTCTAATCTCAGGTAGGCATGGAGGATCTGATAGAATGAGTTGTCCTCTGCCCTGGGGTCAGGGGGTCTGCTTATATAGTCCAGAGGAGATGATGTGCACCGTAGGATCAAACCGACCTAAACATGTGGTTTAGATTGATCTTCATAGGCGGTGGAGGAACATTCCAGAAGCCGGGCCCATTTGGCGCCAGGGGGTGGCCGACCGGCCCCACCACTGGGCCGGTCGGTCTGGTGTGGGCCCCATTCGGGGTCCACTTCAGCCAGGTGGGTCCTTGATCCTTCTAGATGCTTCTTTTTAGGTGCTAAGTCACGTTGAGTTCTGGAGCCTTCTGGAGTCTTCTAAAGAGGTTTTCTTGCATATTTTCTGAATAGTCCCTGCAAATTCATAGATTCACCAAAACTCGTGGAAATTGTTAATATAAACCCTAATAAGGTGATCTAATCATATTTTAGTCCTTTTTCCAGTAAATGTGAGGGATAAAATTCATAGATAAAATGTGTCAACAAACTCCCCCACACTTAGGCTTTTACTCGTCCTCGATAAAAGGATGGTTTACAACCGTGTAGACAAGAATCAACATAATTATACTCCTTAGTCATATCTGCACTTAGGGAACATCTGAATATAGCTAGAAACAGATCACCTTTATTTCTCAAATCTAGTCAATGGAGAGTTTCTGAATAAGTTTTGGAAAGAAAATGCAGCCTTGCTTACTCCTTTGTGATATTCTCAAATTTTAGAATGTATAGATATAGCAAACTTACCTTGCATATATTGCTGGGTCAAAATCTGTATCCATGAAGAGGCCTGTCATAGGTCGTAGATCAAGATATGTGCGTGTGTCAAATTTTTAAAAACCACTGCTCTGACTTTAGAATCTTCTGTCTTTTCCCATCTTTTTTAGAACAAGGTATCCAGCTATTTTGTGGAGAGTTGGGTTCTACTCACCCTCGGACACGCGTCCATTATTACTCTCTCACTTTTTTTAGAGAAGTGGGCCCTACTCACCCTCGGACACATGTCCATTATTCTTCTCTTTTTTTATGCCTTTTTCTTTTCTGAGAGGGGGGTTCTTCTGACCCGTAGAACACTTGTCCATTTTCTCCTCTCCCTCACTTTTCTCTCCACTCATAATAATAATTTTTTTCTTTTCTTCCTTTGGCTTTTTCTCTCTCTCTCTTTTTTAGCAGTACCCTTTCATGATATGGGAGACAGAGATAAAAAATCTTAGAGCATAGATACTTTAGTGAAAGCAGTGTACGTGATCTTGATCATAGACTTAGACAAAACTTCAACATAGCTCTAGATTTGACAAAGCTCAATACAAGTAAGCAGCATTTAATCAAATTTATTTTCAATGAAAGCTCTGTTGGGATATATTATTGATCACAAAGGAGAAACTTAGCTAATGATTTTTTTTTATTTTAAGTACTCTCCATAGACAAGATAAAAGAAAGATGGTTCTCATTATTCTAACTTTATTTTGATCATCCCAAAAGTATTAAATATTTCTAAGAGCATAAACATGTGAAACTTTATCTTTTAGGTTATCAGGACATTTTAGCAGGGCATCTTTGTTCAAATCGAAACAGAAAGCAAATTACAAAATTTAAAAAGTTCAGGAAGCAAACCGAGCGGTGGACGAGATGTGGCCGAACTGGGTTCTGTCGTGGTTCGTCGTGCGAGTCATTTGATCATGCTTTTTCCGTTGTTCTTGATGCTGTTTGATCATCTGTTCTTCTCCCCCACACTTGTTTTCTGTTATCTTGCATGCACAGTATGGTGGAGACAAAAACATATCTAGAAAATATATATAGGCAAAGATAGCTCAACTTGTGGAATACTTCTTTATTAAAAGAGAGAGCACTTTATTAAACAACTCTAAAGCGAACTAAAGCAAACTAACTAACTCGAACTAACTATCACTAATGTGCTCTCTAACTAAGGTGTTTACACAGGACGCTTGCCCTTCTTAAGGTCGCGGCTATGGTCTTCCTCATCGTCCCTACGTTTCTTTGACTCTAACAGCTTAAGGACAGTCTTGGTGAGGGAAGCGTTGACGCGATGGATCTCTTTGCAAGTTTCAGCCAGGCTTGCTACTTCCTGCACTAGCTCAGCTACGGTCTTCCGGGTCTTCTGTTTCTGCGGCATCCGCTGGCTGGCTTCGAAGACTGGGATTCTCTTGATCTGAGGTTCCTTGGCACGAACTCCGTCGATGGTGACACGGCTTGAGGAGGTGGTGTACTTGTGCACCCTTGTGTTGCCAAACTTGTCCATGCGCACATCAACGAGTCGCTCTCCATCCCTTGGTTTCTTCAGATCCATGTAGCTAGAAACACGGATCGGCTTCTTCTGAGCTGTTTCGCGACGGCGATCGTACGGCTGAGCGTACATCGCCTGCCTGCTTTCTGTAGGTGGTGGCGGCGAACGTGGACGACTAGGCAGGAACAGCGAGAGAGGGATGTGATCAGGAGGCAAGGAGGCTAGCGGCTTTGCTTCCTTCTCGAAAGGAACAACCGCCTTGGCTTCAAAGCTAAAGGGGACAAGCTGCTTGTCGGCCATTGCTGCTACTTGGAGGCTTTGGGATGAGGAAAAGGTGGGGGTCTGCCCCTGCTTATATATCGGTCCCGGACTTGCAGAGGGGGTTGACCAGGCTTGGAAAGGCTGCGGAAAATCTCGTAAAAGATCCCCGAACCAGTTTTTCGAAACCATAACACCTTAGAGATAGCGTGGGCGAAAGCTGACGGCGAATGGCGGCGGGCAGGGCCCGATCGGCCCAGTGAGGGGGCCGATCGGTCCCCTACCAGGGCGCCTCGCAGAGATCTTCGGCGCAGGGTGCTCTAACCGTGTGCTGATCCCTAAAAACCTTAAGATGGCCCATTATGGCCTAAAATTAATATTCGTTGGTAAGCAAAGGAAATCTATCTCATCCAAATCCTCAGACTCTTTATTGGGCTCTAAAAATATTTTAAGGCGTTGACCATTTACCTTGAATAACGTACCTTCGTCGTCTTGAAGAGTGACGGCTCTGTGTGACGATGAATTCACTACCTTGTATGGTCCTTTCCACTTGCTTCATAGCTTCCCGTGCCCAAAGAGTCGTACCCTGGAGTTAAAAAGTAATACCTGATCGCCTGGGTTGAATTCTTTCTTTATGATTCTCTTGTCGTGCCATCTCTTGGTTCTTTCCTTGTAGATCTTGGCACTGTGATACGCCTTCTCTCTCCATTCTTCTAGCTCGGACAGTTGCATTTTCCGTTTTGTTCCGGCTGCTTCAAAGTCCATGTTCCATCTCTTTATTGCCCAATGAGCGTTGAATTCTAGCTCAACCGGCAAGTGACATGTCTTCCCGTAGACCAGTTGGTAGGGAGACATTCCAATAGGGGTTTTATAAGCTGTCTGATAAGCCCAAAGTGCTTCGGGTAGCTTGTCTTTCCATTTTATCTCCATTTGGTCCACCGTCTTCTGTAGAATGTTCTTGATCTGCTTATTGGACGTCTCTGCTTGACCACTTGTTTGCGGGTGGTAAGGAGTAGCGATATTGTGCTGGATCCCATGGTTCATGAGGTATTTCTCGAAGCGCTTGTCGATGAAATGAGACCCTCCATCACTTATCACTAACCTTGGCGTACCGAATCTTGGAAATATTGTCTCTTCAAACATTCTTATTGAGCTTTTGTGGTCAGCAGTTCTGCATGGCAGGGCTTCAACCCATTTGGAGACATAGTCAACTGCCACTAAGATGTACTCAAATTTTCCGGATTTTGGGAATGGTCCCATGTAGTCAATTCCCCAGACATCAAAGAGCTCGATCTGAAGGTTGGTTGTCAGTGGCATGGCATTTCTGGAATTGATGTTCCCGTGCCTCTGACAAGAGTTGCACCTTCATACGAAATCTTTTGTGTCTTGATACATGGTTGGCCAGAAAAATCCGCTTTGCCAGATCTTTGCATGTGTGCGGAAAGCTCCATAATGACCTCCATATGGTGATGAGTGGCACTTCTCAATGATCTTCATTCCTTCTTCTGCCGGTACACACCTCCTGAGTAACCCGTCAGAGCATACTCGAAAAAGGTATGGTTCATCCCACAGGTGATGGCGACTCTCGTAAATAAGCTTTTTCTTGTCGGCTCCTGGTCGTACATACCCTGCAACCATAAAGTTAACAATATCTGCGTACCAGGGGTCTGACCGGGCGATCCGATAGAGCATGTCGTCCCTCATTGCGTCATTGATGGGTAATTCCTGTGGTTTCTCAAAATACATTCTAGACAAATGATCGGCAACAAAATTTTCTACTCCCTTCTTATCTTTTATTTCTAAGTCAAATTCTTGGAGAAGCAAAATCCATCTTATTAATCTAGGTTTAGCATCTTTCTTAGTGAGCAAATATTTTAAAGCATCATGATCAGTGTAAACAATAACTTTTGCTCCTACTAAGTAAGATCTAAACTTGTTAATGGCATAAACAACAGCTAGCAGTTCTTTTTCAGTTGTGGCATAATTGAGTTGAGGTCCTGTCAAAGTTTTACTAGCATAAGCAATGGCATGATGTTTCTTGTCTTTTGTTTGCCCCAAAACAGCCCCCACAGCATAATCACTTGCATCACACATAATTTCAAAAGGTAAAGACCAATCAGGGGTTGTATAATGGGTGCAGAAATAAGAGCATTTTTCAGAGTTTCAAAAGATTTAAGACAAGCATCATCAAAGGCAAAAGGAACATCTTTGGCAAGCAAGTTTGTAAGAGGTCTAGCAATATGAGAAAAATCTTTTATAAACCTTCTATAGAAACCAGCATGGCCAAGAAAACTTCTGATTCCCTTGACATTAACAGGTGGAGGTAGCTGTTCAATTACTTCTATTTTAGCTCTATCTACCTCAATTCCTCTTTCAGAAATTAGATGGCCTAGCACTATTCCTTCTCTAACCATGAAATGACATTTTTCCCAATTAAGGACTAAGTGCTTTTCTTCACATCTTTGCAAAACCTTATCCAAGTTTTCTAGACAATCATCAAAAGTTTTTCCATAAACAGAAAAATCATCCATGAAAACTTCCATGATCTCTTCAATCATATCAGAGAATATAGACATCATGCATCTTTGAAAAGAAGCTGGAGCATTACATAGCCCAAAAGACATTCTACGATAAGCATAAGTTCCATAAGGGCATGTAAAAGTGGTTTTGCTCTGGTCACTGGGATGGATTGGGATTTGGTGATATCCAGAATATCCATCAAGAAAGCAAAAGAAAGAGTGATTTGCCAACCGCTCTAACATTTCATCAATGAAGGGCAGTGGAAAGTGATCTTTCCTTGTGGCTTTGTTGAGTTTTCTATAATCTATGCACATACGCCAACCAGTGACGGTTCTCTGAGGAATTAATTCATTCTTCTCATTTTTCACAACTGTCATGCCTCCTTTTTTAGGCACAACTTGCACAGGGCTCACCCACTCACTATGTGGCACAGGATATAAAATCCCGACGTGTAAGAGTTTCAGAACTTCTTTCTTCACTACCTCTCTCATCGCATTGTTAAGTCTTCGTTGTGGCTCTCTAGATGGTAGAACATCAGGGTCTGTAGGAATGCGATGAGTGCAAAGGGCAGGACTGATGCCCTTAAGGTCTTGGAGCGAGTAGCCAAAGGCTGAGCGATGTTTTTCTAAGATGGTTATCAGCCTATGAGTCTCTTCCTGAGTGAATTGGTCATTAATGATCACAGGAGACTCAGAATTATTGTGCAAAAAGGCATATCTAAGACCAGGTGGTAAAGGTTTAAGCTCAATGGGAGGTCTCGAGGGTTCCTCGGTTTCATCGAGGGGCTCAGATTCTGTAGGATTTTCTTCTTCCTCCTTGATGAAGAATTCAGTGACATCTTCTTGATTGGATTCTATGAAATGTTCTAGAGATGCTTCATTCACCTCTTCCATTGGGTCAGGTTCAGGACTGGGTTCGTCTTAGTATGGATCGAATGTGAGAAGTGTAAGGGAACTTTAATGGTTTTGCCTAGGCAAACATCAAGTTTCCCTGTGTGTCCTTCGTTAAGGAATTTTTCTAAAGGATAGCCTATTAAAAGATCAAACTCCTTAATATCACAAATGTGAAAGCTCAGGTGAATTGGCATGTTGTAAACTGAAATAGGTAAGACATAGAGAATTCCCGAACTTTGAATAATTTGTCCTGAGGAGCACTTTAATAATTTCGTTGTGGGAGATAATGGCTTGTTTTTAATAAACTGATGGAAAAAGGATAAGGCCATTATATTGATTCCTACAACTGGATTATAAAGGGCATCAAAGGGGGTTCCATTGATTGTACATTGAATTGGTATAGAAGGTGAATCCAAATGGACTATATCAGAGGAAAGCTCTTAATCTTCCAACCATTCCCCACTCATGATGGATGCAAGCTCCACAGTGTGTTCTCTTGAGAAGGTTTGCTCAAAAGAGTCTATCTTCTCATGTGAAGAAGATGTATGCTTTCGAGGCATCTTCTCTTTATGATATTTCGTGGTGTTTCCATAATCAGAAAATAAATCATCCTCGATATCATTTATAAAATCAGGTAGAGGAATTTCTTCCTGTGGTGATTCTATATGTTGGATAGCTATAGGTTGAGATGTTTCTGGCATAGGTTCTGGTGTAGCTATCTCTGGAATCTCTTCTAAAGTTTTCTCTTCTAAAGGACCATCATTAGTGCTGGCTAGAATGTTGTCTAGGACAGTTCTAGCTCCACTAGATGTAAGGTGTATGAATGATCCATCAGAGGAGGTATTCAAATAGGCTCTAGATTCCTTATTAAGACCAATATAGAAGTGTTGAAGGAGAATATGGTCTTGAAGGCTTAGATCTGGTCCGGATTTGCAAAGAAGTTCAAAATGTTCCCAGGATGAACTCATAGACTCATTATCCCCCTGTTTGAAGGATATGATCTTGATTCTAAGGTCGACTACTTTGGATAAGGGATAAAAATCCACTCAGAAATCTGCACGGAGAGTTCCCCAATCGCCTTTCATCTTCTCTTTGGTTCGGTCGTACCATTGGCGAGCTTTTCCTTTCAGAGTGAATGGAAAAAGCTTCTAACGGATAGTCTCGTCTGACATACCCTCAATGTGCAGGCAGTCACAAGTTTGCTCAAACTATTGGAGATGATGATAAGGGTCTTCGTCTTCTAATCCTAAGAAAGTGTTGGTTTGGACCATCTCTATTAACCGTGGGCGCAGCTCATAGGCATCAGCTAGGATTGGTTTCGATGATGGCATAGGCCTAAGGCTGAGCTCTGAGGGTGCCGAAAAATCTTTGATAAGGGTGGTGTCCATAAGGACAGTAGGTAATCTAAAACTAAAAAGAAAAAAGAAAGATACAAGATTAGTTATACTCGAAGAGTTTTCTCTTAACCGTTTTCCGCGGCAACGGCGCCAGAAATGCTTGTTGGTATTTGTTAAGCCTACAGAAATATTATGATAGATAATCCGCAAGCGCACGGATACTGGTGAGCATTCCACCCGGGAGAGGGTTTTAAATATCGAATCCATAGGGAGAATGGTAAAGAGAGTATCTGAGGTATATAACTAATCAACTGAGTAGCTATCAAGGACTGGACAGAAAGAGAGATAAGGAAAACTTAAGGAAGTCTGGTTCTTATCCTCACAAGCTATGTCTTTATTGCTCTTATGGGGTGATTGTCTGAAGGCACACTTAGCAAAGGGAACCTCCCGAGAATCTATGGGGGAGTCCTACGGTTTCTATAGACGGGAGGTGGACTACGAAGGACTCAATGGTGCTGTCACCACCACGATCTACCACACGATCCGGAATATAGAAGGCATTCACAAGCTAGCTAGTCTAAGCACCACGCTTACACTAAACATGCAACTTTAATTCAAGAGCGACAGGAATTAAAGTACTCAAAGAGTTATGAACCGTAAGAACAATAAGAACAATGGTGCTCACTTGAATAAGAAGTCGATCTTTCCCGTAAGGTCTCAGGATCAGGCTCCAATGGAGTTGATCCCAGAGGTAGAAGATGAAGAGGAGACACCGACAAGTCCGGGCCTTCCTTCAGCTTCGCCTCAACCGCTCTCTAATCCTCTCGAACAAGATTAGCTAGGTCTAATTAGACCGTGGATCTAATCTCTCAACTTGATACTAACTCTCCAACTCTAATTCTAATCTAGAGCTCTAATCTCAGGTAGGCATGGAGGATCTGATAGAATGAGTTGTCCTCTGCCCTGGGGTCAGGGGGTCTGCTTATATAGTCCAGAGGAGATGACGTGCACCGTAGGATCAAACTGACCTAAACATGTGGTTTAAATTGATCTTCATAGGTGGTGGAAGAACATTCCAGAAGCCGGGCCCATTTGGCGCCAGGGGGTGGCCGACTGGCCCCACCACTGGGCCGGTCGGTCTGGTGTGGGCCCCATTCAGGGTCCACTTCGGCCAGGTGGGTCCTTGATCCTTCTAGATGCTTCTTTTTTAGGTGCTAAGTCACGTTGAGTTCCGGAGCCTTCTGGAGTCTTCTAGAGAGGTTTTCTTGCATATTTTCTGAATAGTCCCTGCAAATTCATAGATTCACCAAAACTCATGGAAATTGTTAATATAAACCCTAATAAGGTGATCTAATCATATTTTAGTCCTTTTTCCAGTAAATGTGAGGGATAAAATTCATAGATAAAATGTGTCAACACAAGGCCAAGCCCATCAAGACTCCTATGCCATCAAATGGACATCTTGACCTAAATGAAGATAGAAAAAGTGTGGATGAAAAGGTATATCACTCCATGATTGGATCTTTGCTTTACCTTTGTGCATCTAGGCCTGATATTATGCTTAGTGTGTGCATGTGTGCAAGGTTTCAAGCCAATCCTAAGGAATGTCATCTCATGGCTGTTAAGAGAATCTTTAGGTATTTAGTACACACTCCTAACCTTGGTTTATGGTACCCAAAGGGCTCCACTTTCAATCTACTTGGCTATTCCGATTCGGACTATGCCGGTTGCAAGGTAGATAGAAAGAGTACATCCGGGACTTGCCAATTCCTTGGAAGGTCCTTGGTGTCTTGGAGTTCCAAGAAACAAAACTCTGTTGCCTTATCCACCGCCGAGGCCGAGTATGTTGCAGCCGATGCTTGTTGTGCTCAACTACTTTGGATGAGGTTCACTTTGAGGGACTTTAGTTGTATGTTTAGCAAGGTGCCACTCTTGTGTGACAATGAGAGTGCCATCAAGCTAGCGAATAATCCCGTAAACCACTTAAGAACAAAACACATAGACATAAGACACCATTTCTTGAGAGACCACGAAGCCAAAGGAGATATCGCTCTAAGTCATGTGAGCATCGAAAAGCAACTAGCCGATATCTTCACAAAGCCTCTTGATGAACTAAGGTTTTGTGCTTTGAGGAGTGAATTAAATATCTTGGATTCTCATAACTTGGTTTGAGATCATGCACTTACTTGAGTGCTCTTAGATCAGGTTTTTGGACAAAAAAAATGATTGGAAAAACTCTGTGTTTTTGATTTTGAAATATTTGGATGTTCATTAGGTTCAACACTTGGACTATTGTTCCCTTTGCTTGATTGTTGGCTAGTGTCAAGTGTTGAATTTATCAAGCTCATATATATTACATAGTAGACTCCAAATCTGTCTCCCAATCAAATTCCCTGCAAATTCTTTGGTTGTCAGCCACGGGGAGCGGAGTCTCCGGACCTGAGCCCGGAATCTCCGGAATCTCCGGACTCAGCCCGGATACTCCGGGTTTTAACCGTCCCCTATTTATACCCTGTGTTACTACGGTCAAACCCTAGTTTTTCACTTTCTACCGCAGTCCTTTCCCCTCCAAGGCCGTCTCCCTCCTCCAGGTCGTCCATGGTGCCCCTCCTTGCGACCTAGGGTTTCCAACCCCATCCTCCTCCACTCTCGAGCACCCCTCTCCCCACCGGCCACTTGCTGCCCCTCTCCGGCCCTCTCACGCCCGGAGGAAGCATCCCCCTCGCCGGTGACTCGTGGAAGATGAAGGAGAAGCCTCTCTCTCCCGGACTCAAGTTTGACCTCAAGGAGTTGAAGCTTCTCGTGGTGAAGACTCACGGGGTGTGCAAGGATTCGTGCTTTGGAAGCACCCCCACGGTCTCCATCTCTCACCTAAGGTACCCATGGACCTTTTGCCCGATCTCTCTCTCTCGGTTGAATCCATGGATATCTTCTGCATGATTAGACCCCTTGTTCTCTATAGACTTTGGATCTGCAATATCTCGAGATTTTAGTGGTTGGTTTATGCTGCATTGTAATTTAGGGTTTCAGCTGCGAAACCCGGAATCTCCGGATTTTCACATCCGGATACTCCGGCCTTTCCGGAATGTCCGGACAAATTTCCGGAGACTCCGGGGTTCGCACCTGAAACCTCAAATTACCTTGTGACGTATCTTCCCATGAACTCTATCTCATGTTTGGATCCTTATCTTTGGTCAGATCATGAGGGTGAAGCGCGATTCCGGGGAACCCGTCACCCAAAGGTGCACCAAGGCTAGGCATGACCCCGCCACTCTAAGGGTTGTGCAAGAGACATTGGCTCAAGAGTCTTCTCAGCGTCAATCCAGAGCAAGAAGGGGTGATCATCCTCCTTCCTACTATGAGGGTGGTGAAGAAGAAGAAGAGATTGAGGAACAAGAAGAGAGTGATGATGATGATGATGTTGAAGATGAACCTTATGTGCAGTCAGATGAGGATGAGCCCCCTCGCCGTCATGGAAAGGGCCCTGCAAAAGAAAAGCCTCGCTTCAAGCCTCATCCCAAGAAGAAGCACACCGTCCCATATATCTCCCAAAGCCATCCAGTTCCTCATTCCTCCCTTCCTAAAAACCGAGCCACACCCTACTCCCACATCTGTCCCAAAACACCTCCTAGGCTCATTACCACTTCCCGGAGTATCCAAAAAAATATCCGGAGACTCCGGATTTCAGCCTGATAAACTTGTTTTAAGTTGCAATTTTTCAGGAACAACTATTCACCTCCCCCTCTAGTCGACCTCTAGATCCTTTCACAAGGGCAAGTGGAAAAATTACTAGGAGGTCAGGTCTGTTGTGGATCACACTTGTGTACTTGACCAGCTAGATGCAAGCCATCGTAATTTGTCGGCCGGTTTTGTGGCCAGCTAGATGTTTGCTAAGATTGTAGAAAATCCTGCTTATGAGCCCAAGTCCATTATCTTGGCAATTGAGGAGAAATTTAGGTACCTGATAAGTTATGGTAAGGCATACATGGCGAAGAAGAAGGTAATGGAGTTGAGGTGGGGTACTTACGAAGCATCCTACGACAATCTACCTCGATTGTTGAACACAATTGCCACGCTAAATCCTGATAGTTATTATGATATCAAGACTTATAATCTTGTATCAAGGCCATGGAAGCAAGTCTTGCAGCAGGCATTCTTAGCATTGGGTCCAACTATTGCTGCATTCAAACAGTGTCGACCAGTCATTTGCATAGATGGCACATTCCTAACAGGAAAATACAAGGGCACAATCCTTACAGCTGTGGCTGCAGATGGCAACAATCAGTTGTTGCCATTGGCAATTGCTTTTGCAGAGGGAGAGAATGGTGACAGTTGGTATTGGTTTCTGGAGAGATTGAAGCAGATGGTGGTGGGAGATATGTCAAATGTGTGTGTGATACACGATAGACACAAAGGTATTTTGCAGGCGATTAATGACATCAAAGAAGGTAGTCAAGAATGTCACAGAGCAGCACAATGGTCAGATGTGCATAGCAGGTGGTGCATGAGGCATATGGGAGCAAACTTTCATAGCCAGTTCAAGAACAAAGAACTTACACAATTGTTCAAGCGGTTATGTTCGACGAATCAAGAGAAAAAGTTCAACGAGCTCTGGCAAAAATTAGATGATCTGACGAAGAAAGCATCAGAAGAGATAGCTAAGAAGCCAATAAGTACTGAACCCGGGGAAGAGCCAGTTTCTCTGGAGGACGTGGGGCTAGATGCTCCAAATGTCAGAAGGAGAAGGGGACGTGCTGTGAAGACCTTTAGCCAGTGGATTCAGAATAAGCCTAAGGAGAAATGATGTCTCCTGTTTGATAAGGGAGGTGTGAGGCATGGGATAATGACAACAAATTTTGCTGAGGTCTACAACGCGGTTTTGCGTGGTGCCAGAGCTCTCACTCTTGTTGGTATAATTGAGTTCTTCTTGTACCGCATAATGAAGTACTTTCTTGAGCGTGCTACTGCAGCACATGCAGCAATGCAGGACTGTCAAAAGGTGTATTCAACATGGATGACTGAGTACTTGGACAAAAAACAGAAGGCTGCTCTTGCTCACAGAGTTTACCCACAACCTCTACGCCGTGATCCTGGCGAGGAAGTTCAGTGGAAGTATCAGATAAGTTGCCAGTCCAAATCACAAAAAGCGAATGGTGAAATAACAATACAACAAACAATTATTGGGAATCAGACATGCTCATGCTCTTGCCAGAAGCCACTGCTGCTACACTACCCCTGCTCACATGTGATTGCTGCATGCCTTGCAGCAAAGAATATCCATTGGGGTCGGTATGTGCCTAAATACTTTTTCAAGCAAACCATTCTAGACACTTGGAACCACACTGTTGAGGGCTACCTGCATCTTGGTATTTTCACTCAAGACCCCAAAGACAATGCGTTGTACATATCAAATCCAGATCCAACCATGTGCCAAGGTGTTGGTCGACGCAAGAAGAAGAGGATTAGGAACAACATGGACGAGGCTGAAGCTGGTCCTCCGGTGCAGATATGCTCTAAGTGCAACAATCCAGGACACTCCTACAAGAAATGCACCGAAGCATCTTACTTTTCCACTGCCACTTCTCCAGCACCTTCAGCTAGTGGACGTGGACGTTGTTCCCGTCGCTACACCGAAGGAATGCAGTGATCGTACTTGTTTGTGCTACTGTGTTGTAATATTTGAAATACTTATGCATGTTATCGTCTTGTAATATTTGAACCATTTAATTTGCAACACCATCAGAACTTATGCATGTTATCGTGTTGTAATAATTGAACTACCTTTTCATTTGCTTGTTGTTTTCTTCTTGCCTTCAAATTTATTATAATATTCTGTTATGTATTGTTCTCTAATTTCAAATGTAACATGTAATGAATTATCATATTTCCCATCTTTTTTGTAGACTTGCAATGGCTTCCTCGGGTCCTGAGTTGAATTTGGAGTTGCTCACCAGTAGGAAGGACAAGGTTGCGGTGCCAAAGGGGATCCACACTCCTATGTGCTACTGTAGTGACAACTGTAAGCTTGTCAAGTGCAACGTTCTCGGCTACGTCTACGGGATGAGGTTCTTCATTTGCGTGAACTACGAGCATGACCCTCTCCCACCATGTCGCAATGTTAGACCAAAAGTAAGAACAAACTGCATTACTAAATAAATAATATGTCATTGTTATTTTATTATGTGCTAACTTGTCTTTGAAAAAAGACTACACCTCCTCTCTGTGATTTTATGCAGTGGCTAGATTGTGAGCAGTCTGAATAAGACAAGCGTTACGTCGAGGTGATGGGTCGTTCAGCACGTGAGAGGTGGCAAAGGATGGTTGAGGCAGAAAAACAAGAAGAAAAACGTAAGGAGCAGCAGGAGGAAATTCGCATTCGCCGGGAGATGAAAAAACGTGAAGCGGCCGCGGCCCGTGAAGCAGATAGAGAGAGGAAGAGAGAGAGAGCTCGCCGGGCTAAGGAAGCTGGGCCGGATGCCATGAGGAAGGGGAAATACCCCCATTGTACCCAGTAGACGTAGAGTACTAGACGCCGAGTGCTACTGTATCTCTAAAAAATTATGATTTTATTTCATCATCCTCTAGAGTCGGCTTGTATCATTAAGAACTTGATTTCAGATGCATTAGAGCATGTTTCCTCAAACAGTAAAACTAGTACTAGGGTGTGTTTCCTGTGAGTAACTGCGTCAAATAGTAAAACTAGTACTAGGGTGTGTTTTCTGTGAGTCACTGCACCAAACAGTGAACCTAGTACTAGGGTGTGTTTCCTCCGAGTCACTGCCCATTTTTCTTACCCCGGATCGAATGGCCCACCGTCCAGTCTGCTTCATTGCCTACATATATGTGAGCACTCTTCTCCAGTGCCACTTCTCAACACAACAAGCACCAATGAGTTCCTGGACTGGGGATGATGATGGCTCCCTCGGTCCAGCACTATGGAGCCAACAAGATTCAGAGTTCAACAACAATTTTCCAGTCTTAGATAAGAGAGATTTCAAATCCATGCGTGATGTTAGAAAGTACGCACCAAATCAAACGGTGAACTGGCCAAGGTGTGCACACGGTGAGTTCTGTGTGATGCAAGTTTACCAGGGATGGAACAACTCTGGTCGACGCTTCTGGCATTGCTCACGAGCATGGGTAAGTAAAACTACGTGACCTTTGTCCTTCTTTATTTTATGGTTTACTAATATAATCTCGGTTTCTGCAGTACTCCGACCAACCAGATAACTGCGGTTTCGTGCAATGGGTGGATCCCCCAGCTATTCACCCGTATCAACAGTACATCGACTACCTCGAGGATGTTGTCATCTTCAACCTGAGGCAAGATCTCGCGTCGGCATTGGCTTCTCCAGATCTGACATCTACCAACGACGACGACGGACCGGTGACCGGACCAATGGTGATGAAGATGAACACCGGCTGTGAGGACGAGTTCTGCCGCTGTCCATGCCACGAGAAGGACAACACTCCACCAGCAACTCCACCCCCGCCACCATCTGATCCAACTCCACTCCCGCCGGGGTACGGGTACTACATGCCCTCCCAACACTCCAGCGGGTCTATGATGTCCGGGTTCTCCGGGTACTACTCGTACAACTAGACTACAAATGTTGTAATCGTTTATCTAAATTCCCTAAGGCACGTTAGGACTAGCAGTGGCACAAAGTAGTATTTGCGTCGTACGTGCCATTGTTTGTTTATGTGATTCGTCGTTAAGTATCAATGGTTCGTCGTTAAGTATCAATGATTCAAAAAAATGAAACTTACCAGCCAAAAAAACTACTGTCGTAGGGCACGGCGGTAGGTCCCTACCTACCGCCGTGGCCTACGGCGATTGCTGGAGGCCACGCTGCCGCCTGGTGGTAGGCACCTACCGCCGTGCCACACGGCGATTAGTCCTACCGTCGTGTGGTACGGCGGTAGGTGCCCTTGCCAGTGGGCCACGACCACTGCCGCCGTGCTGTACGACGGTAGGAACCCTACCGCCGTGGGGTACGGCAGCAGTAGTATAGATCTGCTAAATTTTTGGCAGACCATTTATTTTTGCAAAATAGAGAAAAAAGAATATATATAAAAAAAATTCCAGGGGACGAGTCAAATACGGTGGGCTCTGCCTTCGTTTTCTCCTGGCCCAATTTAGGCCCACGCGGATCCATTTTTCAAACAAAAGAATTACAAGTTATAGCTGGAAACTACTACTCCCTCCGTTCCTTTATATAAGCATTCCTATAGTTCAAAATTTGTGTCAAAATATAAGCATTTCTAGGGATAGGACAAAATTAAATGAGGTTGGTGGGTGGGTGGAGAGTTGGTGGGTAGTGTAAAATGAGGGGTATAGATGTCATTTCTTTTCACGGTTGTTTGTTGAGTTTGAACCCTTGGAATGCTTATATAAAGGAACGGAGGGAGTAGTCAGCAATCTTAAGCCGGATTCCTATATATCGTCAGGCGGGAGGGGTTAAACTTTTATTGTTTGAGATTCGTGCAAGCTTCCACATCTGTAGGATTAACACCGAAACCCTAACACACCGCCTCCTGCTACTGCGCTGCCGCCCCCGTGCGGTCCTGGTCGGTCGCAACTAGCGCCTCCTCCGCCGCGCCGGTGACCCCGCGCCTCCTCCAGCACCGACGCGTGCGCGGCCGGCCGGCATGCCGCTGCCGCCGGCTGTCGGAGGGAGGTTGAAGACAAGAGGCGAAAAATGTTGAAAAACTGTTGAAAAAAAATATTGACCAACATTTTCACGAAAATGTTTATTATTTTTTTTGAAAAAATGTTGGATCCAATATTTTGTCTACACAAATATTGGTGCAACTTTCCCAAAAAATATTAGATCAACTTTTTATGAAAAATGTTGGTTCAACATTTTGTTTGAAAAAAATGTTGCAACATTTTTGTTATTGATGATCATGAGATGGGCTGGTGGGAAAATAATAGCTATCAAGTTAGATAGGTTTTGGTGGGTTGGAAGTTTCAACTCTTATCCTCCTTCCATGAGCCATATAGGAGCCCCCATCTTAGTTGGGCTTTGATGAGCTAGAAGTTTCAACTCTTATCCACCTTCCTGTAGACATATAAGAGCCCCGGTGCTCGTAGAGGTAGGATTCAGAAATCCTATATATCTTCCGGAAGATAGTTTCTTATGAAAGTATATAACCCACTAAAAGCCTAAATAACAGCCCACTCAGCCCAACAAACCAAACCCTAACTCAACTCCACCAACTCCCTGTATACCGCCGCCGGCCGACGAGCTCGCCGGGCACTGCTGCAGCTGGCTGGTCCTGTCGTCGCGCGCCACCGCGGGCAGCCTGCGCACAGCGTAGCCACCCCGTGCGCCATGGCCGTGCGGCCGGCCACGACCGTGCGCCGCCGCAGCCACCGCGGCCTCGCCAGAGCTCGCCGTGGCATCGACGCCGAAGCCGGAGAAGAAGGGCTTAAAAATATTGATTAAAAAATGTTAGTCCCAAAAATGTGGCCAACATTTTCCAAAATATTACAACATTTTGAAAAATGTTGACAATAAAATAACGAAAAATATTGAAAAAAATATTGCATCATTCCTGAAAAATGTTGCAACATTTCTGAAAAATGTTGCAACCTTTTTATTTAATTTTCATGAGGTGGGATGGCTGGAAACTACTAGCTAGTAATCTTATATGGGCTTTGGTGGGATGAAAGTTTCAATTCTTATCCACCTTCCGGTAGCCATATAGGAGCCCCCGGTGCTCGTAGAGGTAGGATTCAGAAATCATATATATCATCCGGAAGATAGTTTGTTACGAAACTATAACTCACTAGAAGCCCAAATAACAACCTACCCAGCCCAACAAACCAAACCCTAACTCAACTCCACCAACTCCATGTGTGCCGCCACGGCCCCGTGCGGGGGACGTGCGGTCGCCGCCGGCCGTCGAGCTCGCCGTGCGCCGCTGCAACTAACCGGCCCTACCGCAGGGCGGCGGCCCCATGCGCCGCGCCGCTGTGCGCCATGGTCGTGTGGCCGGCCACGGTCATGCGCCGCCGCGGCCTCGCCGGAGCTGGCCGTGCCACCAGCACTAGAGCCGGAGAAGAAGGGCTTAAAATGTTGATAAAAAGATGTTGGTCTCAAAAATGTTGACGATAAAATAACAAAAAATATTAAAAAATGTTACAATTTCATTCAATAGTTATGAGGTGGGATGGTTGTAAACTACTAGCTCGCAATCTCCACTGAGTTTTGATGGGTTAGAAGTTTCAACTCTTATCCACCTTCTGGTAGCCATATAGTAGCCCCCGGTGCTCATAGAGGTAGTATTCAAAAATCCTATATATCTTCCGGATGATAGTTTCTTATGAAACTACAACCCACTAGAAGTCCAAATAACAGTCCACCCAGTCCAACAAACCAAACCCTAACTCAACTCCACCAACTCCCTGCGTGTCGCTGCTGCCTCGTGCGGGGTCATGCGGTTGCCGCCGGCCGGCGAGTTCGCTGTGCGCCTCTGTAGCTAGCTGGCCCCGCCGCCGCCGTGCGCAGCGCAGCTGCCCCGTGCGCCATGTCGCTGCTGTTGTGCGCAGCGCGGCTACCCTACACGCCGTGCCGCCATGTGCCGTGGCTGTGTGCCGCCGCAGCTCGCCGCGGCCTCGCTGGAGTTCGCTGTGCCGCCGGCACCAGAGCCGGAGAAGAAGAGCTTAAAAATGTTGGTCCCAAAAATGTTGACAATAAAATAACGAAAAATGGTTAGAGTAGCTAAGTAGCCTAGTGGTTAGAGCACCTAAGTAGTACTCAGCAGACCCGAGTTCAACTCCCCGTCGGAGTGAATTAAACAGGATTGGAATAAAATTTGTAAAAAAAATAGGTAGGGGTTTCCCTGCTGAGTTCGGTAAAAAAACGAAAAATGTTGAAAAAATGTTGCAACTTTTTTATTTAATAGTCATGAGGTGGGATGGCTGGAAACTACTAGCTAGCAATCTTAGGTGGACTTTGATGGGCTATAAGTTTCAATTCTTATCCACCTTTCGGTAGCCACATAGGAGCCCTGGTGCTCGTAGAGGTAGGATTTGGAAATCCTATATATCTTCCGGAAGATAGTTTCTTGTGAAACTATAACCCGCCCAACGAACTAAACCCTAACTCAACTCCGCCAACTCCCTGCATGCCGCTGCCGCCCCATAAGGGTATCGTGCTGCCGCGCCAGCGAGCTCGTAGTGCGCCGCTGCAGCTGGCCGGCCCCGCTGTCGTGCGCCGCCGCCGTGCGCAGCACGGCCGCCCTGTGCGTCACGCCGCCGCCGCTGTGCGCAGCACGGCTGCCCTGTGCGCAACACGGCCACCATGCGCGCCGCGCCACCGTGCGCCATTGTCGTGCGGCCAGCCACGGCTGTGCGCCGCTGACCTTGCCGTAGCTCGTCGTGCCGCCGGCGCCGGAGCTGAAGAAGAACTTAAAAATGTTGGTCCCAAAAATGTTGACAATATTTGCAACATTTTGGAAAATGTTGACGATAAAATAATGAAAAATATTGAAAAAATGTTGCAATATTTCCGAAAAATATTGTAATATTTTTATTTAATTATCATGAGGTAGGATGACTGGAAACTACTAGTTAGCAATCTTAGGTGGGTTTTGATGTGCTGGAAGTTTCAACCCTTATCCACCTTCCGGTAGCCATATAGAAGCCACCGGTAGGATTTGCATATATGTGTTCATAAAGATAAGTGTGCGTACATGTTGTGAACGTCTGCGTTGTACTGTGACAAAAAACAAAATAATTACAAAAACCGACATAAAGTGTTCACAACTACTACTTGTTCAGTGCAACTCTCGCCGTTCCAAATTATTATTTGTTCTTTCTAGTTTCATAGATGTTGCCTGTTGGTGCACACCTAGAATACTAGATATATACATTATGTTTAAATACACAATGAAAACTATGCAATAGAAAAGTCAAAATGAATAATATTTTGGGATGAAGGAGTATATTTTTCTCAACGTACGTGCATGAAGAACATAGGAGATTCACACTTACTCCCTCCGTCCTGAAATACAAGGCATTCTAGAAATTTTAAGACAAATCTATACTATAAAGATCGAATAATTTGAAAAACTTTTCTCACCCAAATCGGGGCCACCATACCCCTCACGCCGGACCCACCCGTCAGGTAATTGGGGGAGTAGATAGGGTGGAAGACCCATAAAATCGCAATTTGGAGAGCATTTCTGCCAAAAACTAATTGTTTTTCTCACCCGTGTCCGCTATACCTGCCCGCTTATACTCACCGGGCCCACCAATTAATTTACTGTGTCCGCACATACGGGGTCGTCCTCAACCTGGATTCCTGGATTCCAATGTGTCCACCCCTTCCGAACCTGGACTCCTGGAGTCCTGCATTCCCATCCGTCCACCTCTTCTCTCGGTCACTTCGCCTCGAATTCGAACGTGCCTCCCTTCTGTTATATTGTTGCTAGATGGAGGCTTGCAAGCTCCGAAAGATCCGCGTCCGAGGGGTAGCCACGGCTGGAGCTCGGCGCCGGAGGTTTGGTAGTCAGCGCCGCCCGCCTGACGATGCGGAAGGAGCCCATGGCTAGCAGCAGAGTCTGATCTCCACTTTAATTTAGACGCCGCGCCGGCTGCCATAACGGCTCTTGTGTTCGATGCCAACCTGACTATCTGATTGCCTAGCGAGCATACAGTCGTCCGATCTCCGACGTCCGAGCGAGCAGGCGTGTGTAGACCGACTGCCGTCTTGCCTAGCTCTTTGCCTCTTACTGTCTTCGTGCTAGCTATATTAAATTGATCATTTGTTCGATTGTTCGTAAAGCTCTAGAAAGAGCAGTTCGCAATTGTGTTTGTGAGTTCGGCTTCGTTTATCTCAATGACTGAATGTTTAAACTTTGAAGCTTGTGTTAGACTTGAGCTACAGTGATAGAAAATGATTGCGACCCCCCTACGTACCTGCCTCCGTCTCAACCCACACCACGGTCATCCCACTCGCTAATTTGACAACCAACGCGACCTATGCGCCACCGCGCGTCCTCCCCGCCGGCTCCCGCACACGCTCACGCCGCCGCCGGACGCGGCACCGCCGCCTCCTCTCCTTCACTTCCGTCTCGGGCTCCTCCGTCTCCGTCCACGCACACGCCGCCGACGGATGCAGAAGGGAGCCCGACCATCTGCGTCCTCCTGCCTGCCGGTGCCCCGAGCGGCCATGGCACCTCCATGTTGCAGCTATGTGCATCTGCTCGGGGTTCCGGCGGCGGTGGAAAGGAGCGCGAACCAGATGGCGTTGGGGAGATGCGTGCGTTGTTCCTGTTCTCCGGTGAGCTCTCCTGGGACGATGTGGTCAGCGTCACGTGCTGCGTTTACTCACCCTTTTCCATGCATGCGTTTGTATACCCATAACCAATAGGTGCTATTAAGCATAGAAGAGAAAAATACAGATACTGAAAAGGAATAATGAAAGTACACTACAAAATTACAAAACCTTCAAAAAGATGTGACAAAAATGTTATCAAATCAATTCAATTAAACAGCAATTGACATTGGCTAAAATGTTGAAAAATCTCATATGACATCACGTGTCTATTAGAACCACAAACCATCAGCTAAGTGAATAAATTTGGACAACATGGCCGGTACATGTAACAGTTCCCTGCATAATGAACAGGAAAGACTTTGCCTGTGATCAATGAAAAAATCGCGGGCTATAGAATTTAGCGGGAGCTTGGCCAAAACGCTATAGCGGCGCTATTCGGCATCGCAACAGCTGCTTCTCACCGGTATAGCGGCGCTATTTCGACGCTATAGCACGCTATTTTTTCAGTGCATGTGATCATTTCTCTTCCAGAAAGTCCTTGGAAATCTCGCCCAAGTGTCGATTTCTACTCTGAAGAATACTTGCATACAACCAGAAGTAGAGAGTTGTTTCGCGAGCACATGATATTATTTCAGAAGTATGTTAACTAATTAAAAGATATGTTAATAAGGTGGTCATTCATATCCGTGATAACATCCACCTCAAAAGAAATCTCCATGATAACAAAAGTTAGTTAGTTTGTGCACAAGAAGTACAAAGGAAGATTACTACCGAATGAGGTTTGTTAGTGAATAATTTTAATTTCCTTGATTGAATAAAATGATTGTTTATTATATTCTAGAAAATACAACTTATTATTATTTTTAAAAAATTACTACCTCCGTATCAGAATATAGCTACTTCTAGCATTCAAATTTTGTTCCACAATATAGATATTTACGAGTTCTCAAGTGGGTTATTTGACATGAGAGGTCTAAAATGCCCTCCTTGCATGCAAATCAATTATGGAATGCAGATTTGCATGCAAGCCCGCCACAAATTTAAATAGGAAAGGTACAACTATCCTATTAATTAGCAATGAAAATTAAGGAAGGGTAATATGGACTTTTATTCTACATCCTTAATCTGTTTGAAAAACTCTAGAAATAGCTATATTTCGAAACGGAGGGAGTATAATATATTTTCTTTACTATGTAATTTTAAAAACACGTGCGTGTCGCACGTGCATCTATGCTAGTTAAGGAGAAGAACAAATGACGCATGTGCCCTTCAGTTTGCAGGTCGGGAAGTCTGTTTTGGTCGGCAAAAAATCCGGGGATCGATCCCATCCCGTTTCGTTTTGTGGCTGTTTAAACAAATCTCAACATTTACGGGAGACACAATGGACGATTTGCGCCAAAAAAAAATCCCACCAAATTACTCCCAGCGGTCCCGCCAGCGCTCAAATTTTGACTGTCTGACAAAAAATAATTGGAGCTAATTTTTTTTTATTTTGGAGCCAATCCAAATTACACTCTGGCGGCAAAACTACACACATCCTTTGACATAGTGCATGCCGCCCATCAAAATATTTGCATCTCCTCTTCTCACATGTGTAAAAAAACAATTGGAGCAAAATTTTCACTTTGGAGGGAATTATCCCAAATTAATGGAGCCAAAATTTCCAGCCAGCAATCTCCCTCTACAAATATCCTTCCACGCAACACCCAATATGACTTGACGCCATCACCCTGTGGAGACCAACACAGCAATGTTTGATTTAAACAGGGCACCTACAGAAGGAGACGAACAAGATGCAGTACATGGCCACGTGCCATTCCAAGGTGGAGAAGAAGCTCCAGATCAAATCCCTGCTCACGTCCAAGTTGAAGATGGGGGTGCCTTTGAGGAAGAAAGCACTTTTTGATCTGAACATGAATGAAGGTAAATTCTAGTCATTTCTATATCCATCCTTAGATTGCAAAACTACACACATCCTAGAAAATACTTAGACTATATACTTTCAGAAAGGTTATTAGAGCTTCTTTACGTACATGTCCTCCTTTTATGACAACTTCAACTTGCATTCGTCTTTCCGGCGTTCGTGCCAACTTTGACAAGCCCAATCATTGCATTGTTGTGGGTTTAGGCTTCATTCTTAGCCAATAGGATGTGTAAGTGGAGGAGCGAGATCGCCTTGTGTAAGCTAAGTGGAGGAGCAAGATCATTCGGCGTTGCTACACCTCGATCGTACATAGAAATGAACAAAATCTAGGAGCAGGGACGGATCCGGCGGTGGGGTGAGAGAGGGCTCTAGCCCCCCCCCCCCCCTACGGCCGCCAGATCCATGGAGCCCCCACTTTAGCCCCTCCTAAATTTTGTTGCCATTGATGCACCTAGGAGTGGCTGAAGCAGAGGTTGAAGAAGTCCCTCCTAATATTTGTCCTGCATCCGTCCCTATCTAGGAGCTCTCCACAAGGTGTGTAAGTGGAGGAGCGAGATCACCATGTAACCGTAGGTAGCTAACCGTAGGTAGCTAAGTGAGAACGAAGGTAATGCAACCCTTGTAAGCTTTGTTTTACTTTTATAGGCACAATTCTTCCATTAATTGGAGATCGATAACAAGCAGCTTGATTGTCATTCCGCCTTGCAAGGCAGACGAGTATGACCAGGAAGGAAGGCATCATGCTCAAGGTTCTTTTACGGAAACCATACTCGCAGAGTTGTAGAAGAAAGTGATTCAGATCCCAAAACCGATGAACAACTTAAGCTATTTCTGAAACATCATACGCGCAGGAACGCGCATCCATCCATGTGAGCGAAGTTGCTCCCTTTCGCTGAGCATCTCACCGGGAGGGAAGGTGAGCTACACGGATTCCTCTCGGTCCGTGCTCTGTCCCGTTGGCCATGCTATCTAGCTGCCTCCACACAAGCCAGGTGGTGGCATCACATGGCTGGTATCGAGTGCTGCTCAACACCATCGTCTCCCGATGCCTCACAGGCCTATACACATGTGCATATCTCCTAGTGATGACATGAGAAGAGTAACCCTTATGACAGTAGTAATAGGCTTTTATAGGCGCACATTTTTCCATGGGAGGTACTCCTATTAATATGCTCTACCAAGAAAAAGTACATTCTTATGTTGTTTTTCATTAGCAGATGGTCGTGTCCTTCAAACTGTATGCATCAACTGCCCTCAACATGGGTTTGATAGAGACACAATACGTACGTACAAGAGGGGAGTTATATTTTTCTTTTTTGCTAATAGATGACTTCTTTTATAGTGTAATTGCAGGAACTAACTTAAAATTAGACATTAGCTGTAGATAAGAATTGTTCAAGTTGTTAACCGAAATCAAACTAAATGAATACTATTTGCTTTTAACATTATCCATTGGTTATTCTTAATTTGAGAAAAAAAATTGTTCAAGTTGTTAACCGAAATCAAACTAAATGAATACTATTTGGTTTTAACATTATCCATTGGTTATTCTTAATTTGAGAAAAAGATAATTTAATTTACACCTTGTTTTTTCTTTCATTTTTAGTGACACATGCCGAGCATTTGAACATCATCTCAATCATAATTTGTACCTCAGTGCTATTAAGGAATCAGATCTTTACATGTGCAATGAGAAAGAAAGAGGGAAAGGAAGTCTACTGAAGATGCTTGCATGCCATGGTATATTTAATTTCATTGGTTCGAACTCATGAAAAACGTTAATAGGTAATCATTATAATATTTCTTACTCCATTTTTGTTCTCCTAAAAATCTGCAGCCGTTTGTTAAGTGCCACCGATAGAAACAGGGCCGTCCCGGCTAAATTCGAGGCCTTGTACAAAACTAAAAAATGAGGCCTACTAGCTTGAAAAAAGAATGAAAAGAAAATATATGATATAATATAGGAAAAAGTCTATTTTTGACCGTCCAACTTTTGCCTCAGTTTGATTTTGGCCATCGAACTTCAAAACTGGATATCTTTGACCATCCAACTCTTAAAACCATTCATAATTGACCATCGGGCGGTTTTGATGGGTGGTTTTAACTTTTTTATTTACAATTTAGTCCTTAAAACTTGAAATGATCATTACTTTTTGCTTGTAGCTCCGATTTAGGTGATTCTTGCGGTCACGTGTTCATAACAATGAGCTTTATCTTCTAAAATGTTATTTATACTATTTTATCACCGTTTGTTATATTATTCTTATGTTGTTATGTAAAAATAACAATATAAGAAAAGTAAAACAAACAGTTACAAAATAATATAAACACATTTTTAAAAATAAAGCTCATCGTTATTAATGTATGATTACAAGAATCACTTGAATTAGAGATACAAGAAAAAAATAGTAACCATTTTAAGATCTAAGGACTAAATTGTAAATAAAATGATTAAAAGTAGTTCTTGAACCTTGAAATGATTACTATTTTTTTCTCGTATCTCCAATTTAAGTGATTCTTGCGGTCATGCATTCATAAGATGAACTTTATCATTTAAAATGTTGCTCATATTATTTTGTAACTATTTGTTTTACGTTTCTTATATTATTGTTTTTACACAACAACAGAAAAATAATATAACAAATAGTTATAAAGTTGTATAAAAACATTCTAAAAAGATAAAGCTCACCGTTATGAACACGTGACCACAAGAATCACCTAAATCGGAGCTACGAGCAAAAAGTAATAATCATTTCAAGTTCTAAGGACTAAATTGTAAATAAAAAAAGTTAAAACCACCCATCAAAACCGCCTGATGGCCAATTGTGAACGGTTTTAAGAGTTGGATGGTCAAAGATATCCGGTTTTGAAGTTCAATGGCCAAAACTAAACCAAGGCAAAAGTTGGATGGTCAAAAATGGATTTTTTCCTATAATATATTATATTGCAATGAGCTATGTTAAGAATTGTACCTATGTTGCATAACTTTTACTTGAATAGCATCATTCTTTTAGTGTTTTTAAATGAAATCTTCAATAATATGCTCATAATCAAAACTTAGAGATCGACTAATTACTCTCTACAGTTTGTTGTCATTGTGACGGACAACGAATTGAATTGAAATAAAATACGAGTGATTAGTATTACCTTTAGCTAGGTTTCACCTGTCGCCTGGATGTGCCTCGCCAGTCGCCACCGCGGTCGTCACTTGTCAGGTAGGTCATCATATAGAGACGAGTATAGAAATTGGGATCTCATGACTCACGCACCAGAGATAAAACGACGCCGGCGCCCGGGACTCATTTTCTATTGGGCTATTGGCTTGCTAAATGGTCGATGACGTTATTGATAATGGGCCAACTAGACAGCTTTTGTTAATGCTTGCAGATTAGCTATATACGTATATACTATATAGGTAACAAACTACTACATATTTGGAGGCCTATACGATTTGGAGGCCTTGATCGGTCGCTCACCCAACACATGCTAAGGGACGGCCCTGATAGAAAAAACAGGGAGTGCAAAAACTGTGGGCAGATGTGAAAACCATTTTTGAGGAAATTTACAAGCATTTTGATCGAATATTAACTGTTGCTGCAAAAAAGTTTGTTGATTTTATTCGAGAAGGTAATATGGACAAACTTGAGGTTTTTATTGATATATGTTGCTCAGAACAGAAAATATGTTATTTGTTCTCCCTACTTGCTGCTGATAGGTCGAAAATGTTGCCACAACTGAGTAAAACAAAATTTGTTTGGCCATCATCAAAAGTACTAATTTCAGAGCTACTGAAGTATGAGAGGAACAAACAAAGTCCAACCGATTACGATATCAATGATGTTTATGATTACCTCCGCCTTTGCCGGAATGTAATTAAGCATTGGAAGAAATTATGGGCCAATGGGGTCAATGTCAACCTCCTCATGGCAAGTATCTAGTGTGACTCAACACCATCGTCTACCAAAGTTTGTGAGACTCTAGTGTGAAATATAAAATGACAGACTATATTTATGATTTACTTCATCATTTTTTCTAAAGTGTGAGCCTCGTTATTATATGTTTTATCATACTGATTTTCATCATTATCTACCTAAGAACATCATTTTGAGTTTGAACAATTTAAGTCTTTTTTTTACTTCTTTCGATTTTTGTTAATGAAATTATATTGACACAAGAATATATTTAAGCATATCTTCTTCTTCACCAATTAAAAATCATGAAATTAAATCAGAAAAAATATAATGACTTTGAAGGTAACTAATAAATGATTAAAAAAATGCTAGTGGTCAAATCATAATTTGATGAAGCGGGGTGTGAATATGTGGGCATGGCAAGGAAAGGGATCTTTATTTATAACACTAGGAAGCCTCAAATATCCATGGTTCTACACTCTTTTAAAATAAAAACTTAGAAATATTCCTGGAATTAGAATCCTAACCCTCTCATCAGCAGCCCACAAAGACAAATGCGTAGTACATGACCACATAAGATGTTTCAGCCAAGAGCCATTCAGGATTTTGCAATAAATCATCGAGACATCAAGGATTTTACAAAATGCAAACAATCAGGGAGACCCTCAGCCTTAGCCATGTAGTACCTACAAATTGCAGTCCTGCGCTAGTGCACTACTATTCGTGATGAACAACTTGAAGGCCAGCGCTGGGAGCTCCTAAAATATGGGGGGCTGGTAGGGATGTTGCACTTGCACTGGTTCATACACGGCTCTGAATTGCCACATGCCTCCAAGAAAAAATTTCATGAAACAAGATGGTAGAGTATGAATACTTCCTTGATCCATACTCCTACACATCTCAGCTCTTAAGTAGCTACATGAAAAATTGCAATTGGTTTGACGAGGAGGATTTTGAAAATCAGAGATTATGTGTTCATCAGCAATACATTAAAAAACTCCTCTCAATAAATGTAGCAACAAGTCATTCAAGTATTTATCTCCCATGATATCTCTTAGCTTCTTAAAAAAACTCATTGCAAACAATATCATTAAACACTTGACATAATAGTCGAGGGGCTCGCAGTTCGAGCGGTAAAGGTCACTGGCTGGGGGGCTCCCATTCAGGGTTCAAATCCTGAGTGTGACACCATTTGCGTTGTGGGGTACTCATCTACAGTTTTATTTAAAAAACACTTGACAAAACACTAGAATTAGAGGTGGGTGTCAGGTTCTCTCACAGTCGCACTAGAAGACCAATGACACTACTATGGGTATGAAAAGACACTTGACAAAACACTAGAATTAGAGGTGGGTGTCAGGTTCTCTCACAGTCGCGCTAGAAGACCAATGACACTACTATGGGTATGTGTTCTATGTGGTAGGGGTCATTCAGTTTATGCTCTATCCACCACGCCATCGTGTTGGCATGCCTTTTTTTCAAAGGATTCCGTCACCGTCGTAAAACACTGGAATTAGAAGTGATCAATAACCAATTATTTGGTTAAGTAAGCATCAGTTGTGAACCAAATGATCCATATGCATGCTTGCATTCCTCAAGCCAGCAACACATAATCATTTAATCAAGCTTAACACAAAAGGTATCCTACTATGGAGGAGCTCAGAACACTTTGGAGCAAACTATTTCTTTTGTTTTGAGCTGAAGTATACTCAATATGACCTAACTATGAGAGTATCTCTACTTACTTAAAAAGAACGTAGTGTCCGCGCCGGTGAAACACGTCTGCCCGGCAGAGCCACCCACGACTCCCACTTGCCTCTGCCGGCAGAGGGTAGAGGCATGGCCGCATGGGTGCCTTTCACCCACACGCACGAGCCCAAGAATTTACCCCAGATACTATGTGTTGCTTCAGCGACAGATTCACCCACCGTCGTGCCGTATAGACATGGGAGTGGGCGGACGCGGGACGGGAGCCGCGGTACCAGTACGTGGGTTTTTATTATTTTTTTCTGTTTTTATGTTACTCTTTTCTTTCTTTTTCTATTTTGAGTTTTATTTTCTTTTTCTTTTTCCTTTTCCTTTTCTTTATTTTTATTTTTGTCTTTTTATTTTAGTTTTCTTTCTAGATTTTTCTTTACATTTTTTTGAATATATACCATCTTTATTTTTTCTTATGTTGTTTTCCTTCCATGTTAAATTCTCCATTCAAGATGTTTATTTTTCTTCCTTTTTTGTTACTTCTTTTTTTTGTCTTTCATTTATTTTTCTATATTTTATTTTATTTTATTTTATTTTAATCACTTGTATTTTCTCATTTGATTGATTTGACACTTTGTGATTTTTTTACATATTTATTATCCTATTTAAATACTTATTTCTTTTGAAATACTTACTTTCTCTCTGAAAATATTTATCCTTCTCTATAATTTGTTCCATCACTTCATATAATTTGTTTGTTCCGGTAGTTGTAGAATTTGTTCTACAAGTATAAATATTTGTTTTGTCAGTTCTTATAATGTGTTCGTATGTATAAATTTTTTATTTCGGTAGTTTGTTGAATTTGTTCTCATAGTTTGTAAAATTTGTTCCGTTAGTTTGTTTAATTTTTTAAGAAAACATATTTGTTATGTTAGTTCATATAATTTGTTCCGGTTATTCATATAATTTTTTGTTTTTATAAATTTTTTGTTCCAGTAGTTTGTAGAATTTGTTATGGTAGTTTGTGAAATTTGTTCTACGGGTATACATATTTGTTCTGTCAGTTCGTATAGTTTGTTCGTTTGTATAATTTTTTTGTTCTGGTAATTTGTAGAATTTGTTCTTGTAGTTTGTAGAATTTATTCAATGGGTATACATATTTGTTCCATCAGTTTATATAGTTTGTTCGGTGCGTACAATTTTTATTCTGGCGGTTTGTAGAATTTGCTCTGTGGTTATATATTGCACATAAAATATAAATATTGATTAAAAAATATGAATAAAAAAGGTTGTCAAAATATAGTCAAGTGAGATCTTGTTGTGAAGTTTTTATTATTAAAAATCTAATGATGCCATCGAAATTTAATTTGGATATATGGTTAGAAATTCATAGATTTTTTGGTTAAAAGTTCCTTTGCATATTGGTGACATCATCTATTTCGTCTTGTTCTGCATGCATGCAACATATGTGTTGTCACGAGGGTGCTATGCAATTTTCTCTCCCGCGCTCAGCGTGATGATTGAAGTTTTCGTCGCCAAAGCGATAGCCAGATGCACCCAAGAATTTACCCGTCGTTCCACCTACACACGCAAGGCAGAGAGGGAGGAAAGCCGTCGTGGAAGAGAGAAAGGGAGGCTGCCGGGGAGAGAGAGGGAGGCCGGCGCTCCCGCCCGTCCCTGGAAGCAAGCAACATGACGAACCACACGCCGGAGCTCTGAGGTTGCCGACACGGTAGCTCCAAGGTCATCGTCGGGACCACGTGCATACGGCACACCACCCCTGGTCCTCTGCCGAGCTCCGCCGAAGGGGCCGCGACCAGAGCATGTGCATCCGACCGTAGGAGAGCGGAGCAGCAGCCCAGGGCCAGGACCTCCTCGTGTCCGCACGCCAGGAGCTCCTCGCGTCGGATCCGACTGCGAGCAGCTCTTCGGCCCGACTATCGCCGAAGGTGGGAGGAAGAAGAGGCGGCCTGCCTCCGCGCGCCCAAGATCCGCGCCCGCCTAGTTTCTCCCTCTGCCGGCGCCCTGCTCGCGGAGGCAGGGGAGCTCCGCCACTCGCCCCTACTCGCAGAGGCCGGGGAGCTCCGAGCACCCGCCCCTGCTCCACCCTGCTCATAGAGGCAGGGCATCACACTATTCCACCCATGCTCGCCCTTCCTTCTCGTAGCCGGGAGCAGGCCCAGCGCCGCGCCCACGGTCGTGGGTGCCATCGATCTCCTACGGGCGCCGTCGCAGCTCCTGCTCCACGTCGTCGTTGCACGCGCCGCCGGCAAAGGGAACAAGGAGGGATGAAGTGGGGATGCAAGGTGGCAGCACGCTCACGTGGAGGCTCGAGGAAAGGACGGTGGCGAACTGCAAGGGTAGGCCGGGACGGCGGCAGCGAACTGCAGCGGCTGGCCGAGACAGCGCGCTCGCGTTAAGTAGCGCCGGGGAGGGCGGGTGTGGCTGAGGAGAGGTCGGAGGCGGTGGGCGCAGGGCCGGCGGGGAATACACCGGCGAGGGGGAGTGCAGCGCGGCTAAGGAAGAAGAGAAACAGATAAAGAAGAAGAAGAGAATGGGAAAAGAAAGGAAGAGAGAGAAAATGAAGGAAACAAGTGAAGGAAAGAAAAAAGAAAATTAAAAGGAAGAAAAAAAAGAGAAAAGAATAAGAAAAAGAAAAGGAAAAGGCATTATGAGTATTTCATCTTTTATCTATGTTACATCTACGAGGAAATGTTTTGCCAAACATTTTTACATTCACACAAGCCACGTCCAAAGCTGATTCACCAGCATAGCCGGAGCCGAAGCCATTTCAGCCACAATAACACCTTGGCACAACACAGTTCCGACTTCGACAATGATTTCTGCTAAATCTGTGCCAAAGGCTCAGAGCAAAACATCTCCTCCAAAAAAGTCCCAGAATTCCCGCTCTCTCGAGCAGATTGATGGAATGAGAGCAAAAAAAAAAGTCATAAACCTTATAGCAAACAACAAATCAAAGTTATGCATGCAACATGATTATCAAAAAGAAAAATATTGATGTCAAATGATGTCAACTAATCTATGATAATCTAGCTTATCTCACTAAAAAACTTATGATGAAGTGCCGAATGGATGAGGTGTGAATGTTGATTTTACTTAAATTTTTATCTGCCCGTAGCAATGCACGGGCTATATCCTAGTACATATGTATATGCAAACTATGTGCAGTTTGGTGTACATGTGTACACACATGTTCATTAATTGGGTTCGCCCATAACTACTATTAACATGCTCCGCCAAGAAGTGCATTCGTTCTTATGTTGTTTTTCAGTAGGCAGATGACCGTGTCCTTCAACTGCATGCATCAACTGCCCCTAACATGGATTTGATAGAGGCACAATACGTATGCACAAGAGGGGCGTTCTGTTTTTTTTTTCAGATCAAGAAAACCAATGTATATTGTTTGCCATTCAGTGATTCAGACATTCTCCAGGATTCATAAAGGTCAGTTTGATATGTTTGGTTTGGCTAATGGCCCCCTTGCTGTTAAACACTATACAATTTACTAATCAGATGGTAAATGTATCTTTGATTATCACTCTTCTAAGGATCGTTGATGTTGTTGGCTATCTTTTGCTGCTAGTTCGAAGATGCAATCCAGAACCCTTGAGCAAATTAAGCTTCCGACACTCTCTACTTGCTCGAACGCAAACACGCCCACATGAGGCAATGCGCTTGCTATAGCAGAGCATCTACTAGGAAGAAAGCTCAACTCAAGCACTTCTCGGCGCGTAGATCCGGATTCGCACGTTCGTGCCCCGTTCCTTGGCGATGCTGAATCCACAGGAGCCAGGTGGTGCATGCAGTAGCATAACAAGTGTGTTGCATCTATGAAGAGCATCATCTCCTGATGCCTCACAGGCCTACGTGCATCTCCCGTGCAGAACTGATGAAACTAAAAGAGATTTCCAAAGTATGTAATAGACGTGTACATGCGGAGAATATATACTAGCGGAAAGTCACTACAAGCGGCTCTTGCAGAGTAGCCTATTAAAGTGAGAACGGATTGTTGATGATATGAGAAGGTAACTCTCGTGTCTAAAAAGAGTTGCAAACTCGGTATAGAAATTCTATAGGCGCACAATTTCCATGGAGGGAATTAATATGCTCTGCCCAAGCTAGAGGCCGGAGTAGCATGAGTAATGAGTGCATCATATCCCCCAAAATGACCAAATCATCCACATGGCTGCAAGTCATTGTGTATTATACACCCATCGCACACAATTCATTGGAGTAGAGTATTCCTGCCTGACTGCTCAGACAATTATTTCTCCTGATGCCCTGCAAGCCCATGTCTACACCTCTGTCTACACCTCGATCGTACAGAGAAATGAACGAAATCTAGGAGCTCTCGTAGGTGTGCAATGCAACCGTGAATAGCCAAGTGAGAAGGTAATAACCATTGCATGGTGAAGACTTGAGAGCTGAAGCTCTGTTTTGTTTTTATAGGCGCGTACACATCTTCCATTGGAGATCGATAACAAACACCCCGAGCATGACCAGGGCATCAATCATGTTCATACATTAATGGTCGCGCAGCAGCTGCAGAAGATCACATGCCATTCAATGAATCGCAGCCACTACGTGGTTGCAGTGGGCAGTGCCAGATACTACAGCCGCCGCCAGCCATCGCCTGCCTTTCCACGGGGCCAGGGACAGGGCGCCATGGTCGGTCGTGCGAGGGATGATGACTGTTGAGCAATTAACCGCGCGCTATGGCCGATCGTGCCAGCTCAGACATGCGCCGGCAAATGGAGCGCGCCACCGCAGTCCCGGACTGCCAGGCATCGCACGCGAGACTCGGCCCAGCCGCGGCACCAGTCCCACCGGGTAAAGGCTGTACCTGCTCCGGCGGCGGTGCCGGCTCGTCACGCCGCGGCTCGCCGGAGAACCACCGCAATCCGGCCATCCCCGCCTTCCATCTCCTGGACACTGGATCTCTAGCCGCACGCTTTAATCATTGACACCGCACTCTTCCACTAGTCTCCGGTGTCCTGCTGAGGGATTGCTTGCTGTAATTCTGAAATTGGATCAGGGTGTCAATGGCCAATCCAATCAACGATTCAGTGACGGATGGATCGGATACAGCTAGTATGGTCAGTGCTTCACTGAACTATAGCTTTGGCATGATTCATGATTGCGCTAGGATAATGCTAAGCTGAATTCTTGAACAAGCACACGTGCCACTTAACTTTTCATAAAAAAAGTGCTATTGCTGTCAAGAATTCCCGGTGGAAGGAGGAACGCCAGATGGAAAAAAATCAGTTCACAATTGAGATCAAGGTAAGCGTGGCAGTTCCCCTCAATGTTCTTTTACTGAGAAATCAGACTGACATTTGCGCATCCACCGTGCATGCTGTCTCTCTGAAGATACAAATCGTCCATATCTGTCATTTTCTCTCTAAAGTTGAAGAACCGATCAGTTCGCTATGGTAGCATTGTTACAACTTACAACATCATTCGTCCTTGCCAATGCCCATCCACGATCCCCGCTGCTAGTGAAACCAGAAGCGCTTAGCTTCCCACCCAAGAGCATCTCACTCGCGTATGATCTGAGCACATAAGGTCCGTCGACCATGCTGAATCCACATAAGCGCACACGTTTACGGTTTTGCCCCTTCTGTCGTCGCTGGCGTCTTCTCCGTTCCCACCTTCTCCTCCAAACGGATCGGATAGGGGCGCCAGCCTTTGCACATTCGATTAGCACTGAGCTACATAGTCTCCCGATGCCTCACAGGCCTAAGCTAAGTGTATGTTCCCATGGAGAGATTGATGAGACTAGGGATTTCTGAAGTATTTCTGGAGAATATAGAAAGTGGATTTTATGCAAGGTTTTAAATTGCGGGCTAAGAGCATCTCCAACAGTTTGTCAAATTTTACTTCGCAAATCTTATATTTTGCAAACTTCTAAAAGATATGACAAGTTAAAAAAGAGCTAATCTTCAACAGTTTGGCATAATTTACTTGCTAAATTCAAATCTAACTTACATCAGGAATCCTGAGAGAGAAACAAATTTACATTTAGCATTCCACCTCTTGAAAACTTAAATCAGGAATCCTGAGAAAAAACAAAATTATTTTTATACCCTTCCACCTCTTCTGTTACGGAAGGATGCGCCGCGAATAGCTGCGCGCATATATGCGCGCGTGGAGTCTGTTTTTCCCAACTTCGGATAAATGGCAACCTGAGATGGGGAACTGTTGGAGAATATTTTTTCTGTTTTTGCTAAAAAAAACAAGAATAGCAACTTGGGATGGGGAACTGTTGGAGTTGCTCTAAGGCGTTTAGCGGTAGAGCTGCCAAAACGGTGTTTAACGGACTATAGCCGACATTTAGCGGGATATAGCCGGCTATAGCGGGCTAAATGCCATAGCCGCTACCCTTCTAAACAGCTATATCCGGCTATAGTGACAGTTATATCCGGCTATTTAGAACCTTGATTTTATGAGCATAGGGGCAGATGTCCACTCTATGACGTGGTGCACTCTCAACCATCGGATCATCATCGGAGGCTGAGGTTGAGCCACGTCACTTCTAGACTGAGCTAACATGGCTCAATCTCAGTCTTCTGATGCCGATTCGATGGCTGAGAGTGCGGGTGGGCACCTGCCCCATGCTCACAAAGTGATTTTATATATATCATTGGTCGATATATATATATATATATATATATATATATATATATATATATATATATATATATATATATATATAGGCTGGTCTTCTGATGATGAGTAGCCTAGCTAACCGAGTGTCATGATATGAGAAGGTAATAAACTTAGTATGTTTTTATATAGGAACACATTTTCCATTGGAGTAGTATTAATTCTCACCTAATTAATTGCTCTCAAGAATTATTGTGCGTTACAGCTCGCATTGAGGTCACATACTTCATTTCGATTCGGTACGGTGCAGTAATGTGATTCTACCACAATACCATTTTTTTTTGACTCGTACCACAATACCATTTTGTAGTACGTCAACATGATAGCTCGACATAGAAATGAAATTGTGTTTGATACTCCCTCTATAATGCAAATTTCATGGTGCAATTTCATATATATGTGTGTGTGTGGGCACTACATGTAAGACACAAATTGTGTTGGTAACTGTGCATACATGGTTTCGTCTAGATGAAACCTCTCCCACCTCTCTCCTCATTAACTCACTGCCACATCATCAAAAATACTGACGTCGCACCCTAATTAAACTGCACGAAACCTCTATGAAACTTACACTGTGAATAGCCTTAGGTCAATCCCAGTAGAAGTTTCATAAAAAATTTCATGAGCATTAATTTTTACGACACATCATCAATTTTGCTTATGTGACAAAGTATTTATGAGTAGAGAGAAAGAGGAGTTTCATCGCTATGAAATTCTTATGGTACAATTACCTAGTTTTCAATCTAGAAAACCATACAATGAAACTGTGTACTGAGACAGACATAACTGTAATTACTGTGATGACCGACCAATCTTATTTAGGAATCAGAAACATTTGTAACCCCATAGTGTCGTGCATCGTCGTCGAGTTGTCAACCGACGACCAAGTTCATCTTTGTCTAGTACATCGCCTGAGGTTAAGCAGTGATGTTGGCCCGTCTCAAATTTTATGAGCATTAATTTTCATACCACATTACCAATTTTGCTTATGTGACAATGAGAACATAGAAGGAGTTTTATCATCATGAAATTCTTGTGGTACATTTACCTAGTTCTCAGTCTAAGTAATCGTGCACTGAGACTGTGCACTGAGAATCTGAAATAGACCTATCTTTAGTTACTATTTATGTAAAAAAATGTAATTACTATAACAGCCGACCCGTCTTATTTAGGAATCAGAAACATTTGTAAACCTTAGAGTAAAGTTTTTTAATCACACGGTACAGACGCATATGCTCACATACACGCACACATACTCACCCCTACCACTATCCCTATGAGCTCCTATCCCTATCTCTATGAGCGAATTTGAGAGGTATGTCGCCTACCACTGAAAGAAAAGCTAGTTAAATTCTGGATTAAATCAAGAAAAATTTTAGCATCAGTGCCGAGTCAGAGAAATCAAATATTGATGGGCAGGTTCCGCCACAATGAGCTTTACCAGCCGAGCTAGCTACGCTCAGTTCTCAACCCTAGAGTAAAGTTGATAGATGGCAGTTGTAGTTCGCCGACCTAGCTCCATGGCGGCGCTTATCTTATCTTGATTCCGAGGACGAAAACACCTGTTGTTTATCTGCTCATCGCCCGTTCTTGTTCTGATTCGTGCTGTTCAGGATCCTCTTGTTCGTCCTTGACCTGAATCGTTCTGAACTTCTGATTCCTTCTCCAGCCCGTTCCTTTCTTGCATGTTCCTGACATGGCAATATTTCATTGCTAGCTTGAAGCCATCGCCCAGAACCCTGGAGCAACCTAAGCTTCTGGACCTTTTATTTTTCTCGAATACGCAGGAGAGCTGCGCATCATTGTATTAAGTAGGAGAATAGTTTTACATGCACGGTAACGTGCGACCCTCATGCGGATTACTCACAAAATAGACACCCGAGGTCCTTAGCACCTGCAGCTACCCATAAGTCTACTTCCAACTTGATTCTATCTAATAGCACAGATGTAGGCCCTGGGCGATTGTCGAACAGCCGAGCGTTCCTTTCCTTCCACAGGTGCCAAGCAACTATCATGAAGAGGCAGGAAGATCCTTGTCGCCGGCGCGGTGTCTGTGAGGTGACGAGGGATTCCCACCACGTGAGCAAAGTCACTGCAGCGCCGACGTAGCAAACACAACGTGCCTAGGAGAAGGCGAGGTGATAAACCTCTCGGGCAACCGGACAGGTGACGAGGAGGTGGTCGACCGATTCCTCGGATTGGTCACACAGCAGGCATGCTTCGTGCGCGTTGAGACCGTGGCGTCGTCGCCTATCGGCCGTCTAGGTCCGGTATTTGCAGGCTATCCATAAGAACAGCTTCACCCGTAGCGGCGCCCATGAATCCCAGATCAGCCTGGCAGCCGGCGCAGTCGATCGTCCTTGTTGGAGCATGTTGTATGCCGAGCGCGCGCTGTAACGGCTGTCTGCGGTCCAGCGCCAGCGGATGAGGTCCTCACGATCCGGTTGAAGGGCGACCCCTTCCAAGCGATCCCAGAGATGGAGATATTCGATGATGGCCGCGACCGAGAGCCCCCCTGTGATGTCCTGCACCCAACGCCGGTCGGACAGTGCCTGTTGCATGGTGCGTGTTTTCTTGACTCGGGGGCCGATGAGAGTGGTCAGAACCGGTGCAATGTCCGTGATTGCCTCGCCGCCCAACCAACGGTCAGTCCAGAAGAAAGTTTGGGCTCCATTGCCAACCTGTATGATGATTGATGCTTGGAACAGCAGTTGAACTTCCGGTTCCACGCGCATGGGGAGCGCTGCCCAGGCTCTCTCCGGGTCCGTCCGTTGCAGCCACAGCCAGCGCGTTCGCAGTGCGATCCCAGCTAACCTGAAGTCCACAACGCCAAGCCCCCCATGTGTCGTCGGAAGGCAGATGACGGGCCAGGCCACTAGACACTTGCCGCGCACAGAGCCGTCGTGTCCCGCCTAGAGGAACTTCCTGCGGAGTTTGTCGATTTCGTCAATTGCCCATGATGGTAGCTGTGTCGCCATGATAGTGTAAGTTGGGATAGTTGATAGCACCACCTTTGTAAGAACTAGGCGTCCACTCTTGGGCATGAGGGGACCTTGCCAGGCAGGCAGCCGAGCCGCCACTTTGTCAATCAGGGGGCGGATGTGTGATCTTGGAACAGTAGTAGTGGATAGCGGCACCCCAAGGTAAGTGATCGGGAACTGGCACACCTGACAGGGTAACACCGCCTGGATTTGCTGCAGTAGGTTGTCTTCGACTCCGTATATTGGTGTTATAGAGGACTTGGCAATGTTTGTTCTGAGCCCTGTAGCAGCACCGAAGATGTCCAGAATACGAGCAACAGCTTGGGCTTCTTGCACGGTCGGAGAGACGAACATGATCACGTCATCAGCATACATGCTACACTGGTACTTGATCGACGGGTGGCCGATAGGCTACAGCAGACCACGTTCGCTCGCCTTGGAGAAGAGCCGGTCCAGGACGTCCATTACCAGGATGAACAACATGGGTGGAAGGGGATCGCCCTGTCGTAAGCTGCGGCGATGCTCAATGCGCTGCCCAGGTTGTCCGTTGAGAAGGATCTTGGTCGAGGAGGTGGACAGAAGCAATGGCATCCAGTCACGCCAGCGGCTGCCAAAGCCCCAGGCTTGCAGCAGCTCGAGGAGAAACACCCAGCTCACCGTGTCGAACGCCTTGGATATATCCAGTTTGAGTAGTAGTTTCGGCACCTTCCTGTTCTTAAGCAACTTAGCAGCATACTGCACATACTTGAAATTGTCCAGGATGGACCTTCCTTTGATGAACGCGCTCTGGTTCCGTTGAATGAGCGCGTCAAGCTGGGGGGCCAATCTGTTGGCCAACATCTTGGCAACCATCTTCGGAAAACTATGGATTAAACTGATGGGTCTATAATCCGACGGCGTCGCCGCGTTCGGTTTCTTGGGGATGAGCATGAGCAGTGCTCCGTTGAGGCAACGGAACTGGCGTCGGTCCACTGTGTAGAAGGCATTAACCGCCCGCATTATGTCCCCTTTGATCACGGGCCACGCGCTCTTGAAGAATGCGCCGGTCATCCCGTCCGGTCCCGGCGATTTGTCAGACGGAATGTCTTTGATCGTCGCCCACACTTCCTCTTCAGAGAATGGCAAGTCAAGCATCGTCAAACCATGCTGTGTGATGCCCAGCTCCGCGAAGTTGATTGTCGACTCGCGTGGCGGCTGCGCGCCAAGCAACTGGGTGTAGTAATCCTCCAGAATACCGGCCATCTCCGCAGGGTCGGCGGTTCTGACCCCGTCGGCCTGCAGCGTGCGAATGTGGTTCTTCCTCCGCCGGTAGGTTGCATGCAGGTGAAAAAACTTTGTGTTCGCGTCACCTTCCCTCAGAAAAGTGATCCTCGAGCGCGTGCGGGCAATTGTGCGCTCGAGGGAGGCCAAACCAAGGCACAGCCCCTTGAGGTTCTTTCGCATGGCGATTTCTTCTACAGAGAGCTCACGCATTTCTTGTGCACGATCGAGGAGTAGCACAACCTCCTTGGTGAGCAGCAGCTGCGTCTTGATGTGACCAATCTTCTTATCCGACCAGCTTCGAAGCTCCTTCGCCGTGTTCCGCAACAAACAATCAAGGCGGCGGAACGGGTCAGTCACCTGATCCGAGCAACGCTAGCCTCGTTGCACTACGACAAGGTAGTCGTCAAACTTCGGCCAGAATATCTCGAAGTGGAAGCGGGGCTTGGACCGGATCATTGACGCGTTGGAGTGCAGAAGGATTGGGCAGTGGTCGGAGATGTCCGACGACAGGGCTTCAAGATAACAGTAGGGAAACAGCTCCTCCCAGTCAAGTGAAGCGAGGAGGCGATCGAGCTTTACAAGAGTGGGGCTCTCCCTCTCGTTGCTCCACGTATACAAACGGCCGTGAAGGTGGATGTCCCGGAGCTCGAGGGCATCAACCACACGACGGAACATCAGCATGTTGCGGCGGTTGATGCGCGTGTTGCTTTTATCAGCCGCCTCCAGAATGAGGTTGAAGTCGCCGATGACCGCCCAAGGCCCTAGGCATGCGTCGCGTATAGCTTCCAATTCGTGGAGGAAGAGAGCCTTGTCACCATCAGATTGGGGGCCATACACCGATGTGAGCCACCACGCGATGTCGCTCTCCAAATGATTGATCTTGACGGTGACGGTGAAGCATCCGATGTGGGGATCAGTGAGCGAGACGACATAGCGGTGGCCGGCAATCAACACGCCCCCACGGGTATTAGACACAGGCAAGTAAGCGAAGTCACAATAGTTATTACCTAAGGTCGACATCAACAACGGCTGGGTGATAGTGGCCAATTTGGTCTCCTGTATGCAGAGGACCGCCGGCCTGATTTCCCCAACAACAAAATGTAAAGCATCCCTGCGCGCTCTCATGTTGAGGCCACGCACATTCCAAGACAGAATAGAGTACTTATCCATGAGAACAGACTCCAATAGAGGTTCCTGACACGAGATCAGGCAGCCATCAATCCCCTGGAGGGAGTGGCGCGACCGAGAGAAGGGAAGAGCTGGTTGACAGCCTCCCTGTGCAAGCTGGGGAGTTTAGCAGTGCAGAAGTATTCCTCAAGGGCCTCCCTGGGGTGGCGGTTCCCGCGTTCTTGCCAGTGATCGATCCAAGGCGCTGCATCAGAAGAACTTCGGCTCAGCGCGCCGGGGCAACGTTTGCCAGAGCCATGATGGCTTGGCGACGGCTGCGCTTCGGTAGTTCGATGGTGGCGGTTCCATTGGCCAAGCCATCCATGCTCGTTCCATTGGCCAAGCTTAATCCACAAAAGCTGGCCAGCTGGGTAGTGCTTTGAAAGAGCCGGTGTGAAGCGTTGCTCAACATCATCTTCTCCTGATGCCTCACAGGCCTAAATGTATCCTCAATGGAGAATAAGATTGATAAAACTAATAAGAGATTTCCAGAGTATGAAAACTACTTGCACGTGGAGGGTGGTTTTGGAGGCCTAAAGTGAGAACCGAGTGTGATGGTATGAGAAGGTATTGTAAGCTTAGTATGACGGCTTTTATAGGCGCTCATTTTGCATCAGAGATATTCTCATTAACATGCTCTGCCAGGAGTCCAGATGAGGGCACACAAGGGCTGCAAGTGCATGATATATCCAACACACATAATTCATTGGAGTAGTATTTTCACTTAATTGCTCACATGATCGTGCTTACATTACAGCTCATTGGGTTCACATATTTCATTTTGATTTGATGCGGTAATGTGATTGTAACACAATACCACTTTGTAGTACACCAAAACATGATAGCCGGCACATGCAAAGTTCATATTGCATTATGCAAGAACTTAGTGTTCAAGAAAAAGAAAAGTTCATAGTGCATTGTGCGTCTATAAAAGCATGTTAATTTGCATAGTATCTTTAAGTAAGATTTTTTGAACAGACGGCAAAAAGCTTGAGCTTTTTTGAATTTTTATTGTAAAAAAAAAGAGAATTGACTCTGTTTATCAGGCTCAGAAATCATACAACTCCGGTCCGTAGACCATATAACTAGGGAGGTGGCGTAACCATCCTTCTCAAGTCTAGTCCATCGACCACACAACTAGGGGGTAGAATTCCCCCAACAACTTTGGTCCGTAGACCACTCAACTAGGAAAATATCGCTATAAAAACTAGAAAAATATCCGATGTGATGGATTGAGACATCGACATGCACCACTCAACTCAACTGAAACAACTCGATCCAACTTCAAAGCACCATTCAACTCAATTCTACCCGGACGGATTGGAACCTCGACACGAGCCTCACAAAACCCTGTCGGGTTGGATTGGGACGTCGACATGAGCCTCCACAACTCCACAGGCAACCTCAACTCTGTTTTTTTCAGTAGGTTAGGAACACATATTGTCCATGTCCTGTCTCCTTGGCAAGATCGACCACTAGCATATCTAGTTCTGGATATTGGTAGAATACATTGTCTCCTGATGCCACGCAAGCCTATATATGACTTATATCTTGTATTGTTCTTTTCATTCTATCACAAAATAACATAAAAACAAAACATTCGATAGAAAGAAAAACCTAAGAATTTCCAGCGTGTGCAAGTGAAGGAGATCACTGTGTAACCTTGAGTGGCTAAGTGAGAATGTAACCCTTGTAGCTTGAGGGCTGCAAGATTTGTGCAGCTTTTATAGGCGACATCTTACATTGGAGATTATGCTCCAACAAAAAGAGGCTGCAACCTGCGGCAAAATAACCTAATAGCCACAAGGACAAGGCTGCAAGCTAGTGCATACATCTCAGTGGCGTGACATTAATTAGGCGCGACATATTTATGCTCAATTACACACATGATCGGAAGTTACAGGTCATCTAATTTTCGTATCAGGTTTCGGTTCGGTGTTAACTGTACTAGATTGTACTTAATTTCGTGATGGCTCAGCACATGCAAAGTTGCAAAATTCAAACTAATCTGTGCTGCTTTTGTGAAGATAACATTGAATTTTTTGGACTTTTCAATACATGTTCTCTTTTTGCCAGTAATGATACAGAAAAAATCCATTTGAATTAGAGGACCCAAATGATTCACTTTACAGATCCTTTTGGGTAGGAAGTATCACAACAACAAGGAGGTGTTGCAATGACATTAGGCTTATTGCTTTTCCTTGGAGATGCAGAGTGTTTGCTGATGCAGAGCGCAAATGAATAGTGGTGCTCGATCCAATGCTCCATCATCTCAGTAAGTATCATGAGAACACATGTTGTCTGTGTTCTGTCTCCGTTGGCCACACGATTGTGATGAATTGAGAGCTGTAAGCTTTGTCTTTGATAGGCACAATTCTTCCATTAATTGGAGATCGATAACAAGCAGCATTTTTTTAAATCTCTTTAAATCTCCACTACTCAGGCTTGCAAGGGAGACCAGTATGACCAGGAAGGAAGGCATCATGGTCAAGGTTTTTTATGGAAACCATACTCATCAGCAGAGTTGGAGACGGAAGTGATCCAGATCCCAGAATCCATGAGCAACCTAAGCTAATTCTGAGGAAGCAAGCGCAGCTTGGTGCGTAGGTCTGGAAATATATGTATGTGCCCCGTTCTGATAAGGACACGCCTATGCTATCCAAGATTATTTGTTTCAAACTTTCACGGTACTGACAATTAATCGAATATGTCTTCTTTGATTTTTTATTTTTTTGAATCAAACAAGCATCCAACTCTAACTAGTAGCCGGACCAGTGACAGCACGTTTGAATGAATCAGCACTAGCAAGAGGAACAATTCTAGTTGATAGAGATATCCAATAGAAATCCTCAAATAGACACTAGATTATTCTCACGTGGTCCAATCCAAGAAAATACAATAGCAGTCCGTAATGGCAGGTCAAATGGATCTTGGATTAATTAAATAGGCCAACCAATCAATAGCATGACAATGATACTCGGCAAGCAAAATAGTGGAATAATTCAAAAGGACAAGCTAATTCCGTCTGAATGAAACACCAACACAAACAGTAGCGATAGTGATAAATTAGGATCGGCTTACAGTTGATGCAAACAAGCCCTAGATAATTTCTTCCACCCGCGACGAATCACGATCAGAAGAGAGGGAATTCCGAGAATTCCAAGTGACGCACTCGAGCTGAAGCAACTCGATCACGCACTCCACGCAAATCCACTGAGGGATCCGGATGAACACCCGCTAGGGTTTCACGTGCGGCGGCGGCTCGACGGAAATAATCCACAAATAAAATTCAATCTGCCGTACATGGCCGGACCCTGACCATTCTAGGTGCACGCAGGCACAGGAGCCAGCCTAGGACACAACTAACCTAAACCAAGTCCCACCTAAACAATTACGGCTGGCCCACATGACTCCTAATTAAACTCACGTATGACATATATATGCATGTGAACCATATTGACTCCCTCGTAAGAAGCAAAGCAAATATAGTAATAACACCAATGACGTGATGTTGGACTCAAGCCCACCATCGCCTTCATAGATATACTCTATATTTAAATATTGAATCACCTTCATTGCTCCATGCGTTTCTCCCTTGACAGTATGTTAGATCTCATAAATACTTTGTCACCGGGTATAACATCAGCACCCAATAATTTATTGCCAACATTCTTATAAGGCTTCATGTCAAATAAAAATGAACCAATCTTCATGAATGAATTTGTTATTATTCCAGATTCTGTTGTAAGTCTAGAAAAAATAACTTGTTGAGCCATTGGCTCATCACGTTCCTTTGGCCATGCTGAATCCACTTATCCACACGGGCTAGGTGGTCTATGCACTAACATGACAAGCGTAGCGCATCAACGAACAACATCGTCTCCTGATGCCCCACACCTCGCGGGTGGATGTCGAGCTGGCTCGGCTTCGACTCGCTTCAGCTTGTTTAGATAACGAGCTGACTCGGCTCGTCTCGTTAACTTAACGAGCAGAAAACACGGCTCGGCTCGGCTCGCAAGAAGCTTGAGCCAGCTCGTTTTGGCTCGCGAGTTGGAGGGAGACAGAGGGTAGAAGCCACAACGACCGGCAGGTGAGGCCAGCAGAAGCTGCTGCTCAACGAAAAAGAGGGTAAATCGAATCTTGAAACTGAATAAGAATAAAGGAGATTTCCATGGCACGAAGTGAATCCTTCAATTGAATCGAACAGAGGGAACACACCATTACGATAAAAAAACAAAAAGCATGACGAACACCAAGAATTGAGTTGCTCCGATGTGGAAGCTCTTGGTATGTACCCAACGATCCACAAATCAGCACCAACTCCCCGCACATCCCATCCACGGAACTCCAGCCTTGATGCAGTAAACCCCAGCCGCAGCCATCTCCGCCAAAATTGAAATCCAAACACAGCGACAGAGAGATGAAGAGAGAAGAAAGATTTCTACCCAGTTTCCTATGATCTGCGGCGGCAGAGTCGGAGAAGAGAACCGGACAGGCGCGCTGTGCGCGAGATCTCACGCTGCCAACAGGGTGTGCATGCTCCGCGAGAAGGGGACGAGTGGGTGTGGGCGCCGCGGTCAACAGGCTCGCTCGTTCGGAGGCTCGAGTTGGCTCGTTATACAAACGAGCTAAAATGCCTGCTCAGTTCGGCAGTCGGCTCATTATATAAACGAGCCGAGCCAACGACAAGCCGAGCGAGCTAACGAGCTATGAGCATTTTGTCCAGCTCTACCCACATGTCTATGTGCATCTCCCATGTACAATTGATCAAACTAAGAAATTTCCAAAGCATGTAAACGTGGAGAAGCTAGTCACTGTATGTCCGGTTCTTGAGTAGCCTAAAGTGAGAACCGAGATTGTTGCTGATACGAGAAGGTGATGGCTCAAAAGGGTTGCAAATTCGGTATGACTTTTATAGGCGCACAATTAATTTCCATGGGAGTGAATGAATTAACATGATCTGCGCCTCTGCCAAGAGGCCAGAAGACCTTCAAGACCATGAGCGGCACTGGCATCCCCGGAAAGTAACCAACCAGCCACAAAGGCTGCACGCAAGCGCATGACACAATTCATTGGAGTAGTATACTTTCCTAATTGCTCACATGATTGGGTGTTGCTCAGCTCATTCAATCCCCATATTCTGTTTTTGATTTGGTGCAGCAGGTAGTGCATTATGCAAGAACATGGTGCTCAAACATGGAAGCATCATGCTCATCCATTTCTAAAAAAATTGTTCGTCGCGCAGGCGCAGCAGCTGCAGAAGATCACATGCCATTAACGAATCGCAGCCACCGTACTCGCTGTTGCGGTGGGCAGTGGCAGATACTACAGCCGCCGCACCGCCAGCCATCACCTGCCTTTCCACGGGGTCAGGGAAAGGGAGGAGTCGGAGACGGAGGCGGGCCGAGGCTGGCTGGGGATACGGTGTCGAGCAAGCCGTGCGCCATGGCCGGCCGTGCGAGCGCAGACGTGCGACGGAAAATGGAGCAAGCGCACGCCTCCGCAGTCCGGTCGCAGCTGCTAGAGTTGATCGGGTGGAGGGAGGAGAGAGCGGAGAGGACTAAACTTGTTAATGGTTCAAGAATTAAATCAAACCTACACCAATTCATTTACATATACTACACTTCAAAAACCAAACCAAATTATTGACTTATTCATCGAGACCAATCCAAACCACTTCAAACCATTTAGTCTTTTTCTTATCTCATAACTAATAAAATTAGTTCAATTCTCTAATGTTGTTCAACTTTGAGTGTGGGTCCCACATATAGATTTGGCTTCGCCGATTTACACGGAGTAGCGGACTGTCATATTGAGCATCTCTTGAAAATTTTGGTCATATCTGCTAAAATTTTTATAATGTAAACGCGAGCTTTTAATTATATGGTCCGGCTCTGGACGTGAGTCTCACATATAGATTTGCACAGAGTAGCGGACTGTCATATTAAGCATCTCCAACAAATTCCGGTCATATCTGCTCAAATTTTATAGTGTGAACGTGAGCTTTTAATTCTAGGGTCCGGCTCTAGACGTGAGTCCCACATATAGATTTGACTTTACCTATTTGCACGGAGTAACGGACTATCATATTAAGTATCTCCAGCAAATTTCAATCATATCTGCTAAAATTTTATAGAGTGAACGCGAGCTTTCAATTATAGGATCCGGCTCTCCATGTGGGTCCCACATATAGATTTGACTCTACCGAGTTACCCAGAGTAACAGACTGTTATTACGAGATATCTCTAACAAATTTCAGTCAAATTCGATAAAAATTATGTATGTTAAAGTGAATTATAAATTTTTAAGTCCGATTTTTAACCTAACTTATACTTTACACAAAACTATCTCTACATAACGAAATCCCAACCAAAAGAAGGCACCTCATAGGGCCACGTCACGCGCAGCCTGCGACCGTTGGATTGCGCGTATCGACGGTTCAGATCGAGCGAGCATCGCCGATTTTGCAAAAGGTCCCTCGGGTTTCACTAAAATCCCACCCACCGTCCTCCTCTGCGCCCGCCGCTCCTTGCCGGTGGCTTCTGCCAAGCGTCTTGTAGCGGTGCTGCGGACGGCCTCCAGCGGAGGCGACGGCCTCGGCGGCGCGCGGGGAGTCCGGCCTCGCAGGCTGGATGTTGCGCGCGGTGGTCTGCCTCCCCGGCAAGAGGCTATTTCCTCCGATCCGGTCATCACAAACGCCCGCCGCCCGCAGAGAAGTTACATGGCCTACTGGGCTGATGTCGCATCACGCCAGCGGTTGCCCAGCAGCCGGAGGCAAGAGCGGCCGTCGCAGTGAACGACACCCAGCACCTGCTCGAAGAAATATTTGCTTGTTAGAACCATGCTGTAATCATGTCCCCCTGTTGTTGATGTTCTTCAATAATCAGCTGAATCATGTCTTTCTTCTCTGTTGGTTCAACTACATGAGTTCCCACAAAAGCATCAGGAGCTCAGATCCTTCTTGAAATATGTTGTTTTCCACCTATCTGAATTTTTTTTGAACAACCCCCTGATCTGAATAAGATTTTCATTCAGATATTTACCAACAAAAAAGCAACAGTGAGAATTGGAGTCTAGACACAAGCATCCCCAATCTCATCTTAAACTTAGCAAAGAGGCAAGACCATGATTCAGCGAGAAGTGTGAATCATGATCTCCTGCATTCCATCATCGAGGGTGCTAAAGCCAGACCCTTCAGTTCATGCACGCCTGAGGATTTCATTGTCAACATCTGAAAGAATATCTACTAAACACTAGAGGTAGCAAGAGAGAGCGTAGAGATGACCGATCTAGAGAGGCCTAGATAATGCCTTTGTTGTAGCTCCGAGCATAAGAGAGGAAGATGATAAAATTGCAAATCTCAAAAAAGCATATTTAAATTATGACCTCCGGTCTAACCCTCGACGGCACCCACCGTACACGGGATGACATCCTATCATGTGCCTCCCTTTCCGCGCAGGTGAACCTGTCGGGCATACACCTCGGGTACCCATGCAAGGAAGGAAGAAGACGGACTCCTATTAGAATTCCCTTGTAATCCTACTAGGACTCGTTCCGTGTAATCCTACTGGGACTCCTACCTTGTAACCGACTAGGAACCCGCCCCCTGGACTATATAAAGGAGGGCCGGGTACCTAGGAGGACATCTTAACCCAACACCAAGCGCAGGGCGCCATACTTGATCCCCAAACAGGACGTAGGGTTCGCCACCTTGGCGACCCGAACCTGTATAAATCTTGTGTCCCGTGTCCCTTGCGCATACCTTCGAGTTCTCGGTCTCCCGATCACGATCCTCCACCGCATAATCAACTACCTCGGGTACCCCCTTGGTAGGTTTGCCGGTCTAAAACACCGACAGCTGGCGCGCCTGGTAGGGGTGATCATCACCACCGGGCGAATTCGAAGGACCTTTTCATCATCAAAATCAATCTACTCGACGACAAGCAAGTCAAGTCGCAATGCAAAGCAAGTCGCCGAGTTCTGTCGACAAATGGAATCGATTTCTGTACTCTGTTCGCGCGTCGGCAGAACACGCTCAAATATGCCGCGCGTCCGGGGTGCCTCGACACATCACGCGGCACGTCGCGTGGCTCGTCGTCGACTACTTCGCCTACGCCGCGCGTCTGGGTGCCTCAGCTCGTCGCGCGGTTCGTCGTCGACTACTTCGCCTCGTGCGGCTCGTCGTCGACTACTTCGCCTCGCGCGGCTCGTCGTCGACTACTTCGCCTCGCGCGGCTCATCGTCGACTACTTCACCTACGCCGTGCGATCGGGTGCCTCGGCTCGTCGCGTGGCTCGTCATCAACTACTTCGCCTACGCCGCGCGTCCGGGTGCCTCGGCACGTCGCGCGGCTCGTCGTCGACAACTTCGCCTCGCGCGGCTCGTCGTCGACTACTTCGCGTCGCGCGGCTCGTCGTCGACTACTTCGCCTACACCGCGCGTCCGGGTGCCTCGGCACGTCACGCGGCTCGTCGCCGACTACTTCGCCTACGCCGCGCGTCCGGGTGCCTCGGCACGTCGCGCGGCTCGTCGTCGACTACTTCTCCTCGCGCGTCTCGTCGTCGACTACTTCGCGTCGCGCGGCTCGTCGTCGACTACTTCGCCTACGCCGCGCGTCTGAGTGCCTCGGCACGTCGCGCGGCTCGTCGTGCGGCTCGTCGCGCGGCTCGTCGTCGACTACTTCGCCTACGCTGTGTGTCCGGGTGCCTCGGCAAGTCACGCGGCTCGTCACGCGGCTCGTCGTCGACTACTTCGCCTCGCGCGGCTCGTCGTCGACTACTTCACCTACGCCGTGCGATCGGGTGTCTCGGCTCGTCGCGCGTGTTGGTATTTGTTAAGCCTACAGAAATATTATGATGGATAATCCGCAAGCGCACGGATACCGGCGAGCATTCCACCCGGGAGAGGGTTTTAATATCGAATCCACAGGGAGAAAGGTAGAAAGAAAGGTCTGAGTAAAAAGACTAATCCCTGAGAAGCTATCAAGGACTTGACAGAAAGAAGAGATAAGGAGCACTTAAGGATGTCTGGTTCTTATTCTCACAAGCTATGTCTATATTGTTCTTATGGGGTGATTGTCTGAAGGCACACTTAGGAAAGGGAACCTCCCGAGAATCTATGGGGGGAGTCCTACGGTTTCTATAGACGGGAGGTGGACTACGAAGGACTCAATGGTGCTGTCACCACCACGATCTACCACACGATCCGGAATATAGAAGGCATTCATAAGCTAGCTAGTCTAAGCACCACGCTTACACTAAACATGCAACTTTAATTCAAGAGCGACAGGAATTAAAGTACTCAAAGAGTTATGAACCGTAAGAACAATAAAGACAATGTTGCTCACTTGAATAAGAAGTCGATCTTTCCCGCAAGGTCTCAGGATCGGGCTCCAATGGAGTCTGATCCCAGAGGTAGAAGATGAAGAGGAGACACCGACATGTCCGGGCCTTCCTTCAGCTTCGCCTCTACCGCTCTCTAATCCTCTCGAACAAGATTGGCTAGATCTAATTAGACCATGGCTCCAATCTCTCAACTTGATACAACTCTCTCCAACTCTAATTCTAATCTAGAGCTTCTATCTCAGGTAGGCATTGGTGATCAGAATGAATTGGATTGCCTACCCTGGGGTCAGAGGGGCTGCTTATATAGTCCTGAGGGGGTACCGTGCGCCGTAGGATCAAACCGACCTAAACAAGTGGTTTAGATTGCTACTAGGAGGCGGTGGAGGAAGCTTCCAGAAGATGGGCCTGATCGGGGCCAGGGGCCCCGATCGGCCTCCCCACAGGGCCGGTCGGCCTGGGCTGGGCCCAGGCCGGGCTCCGCCTTCGCGTGTGGGCCTCTTGTCCCTTCTAGATGCATATTTTCTTGGGGCCCACTTCGGTTGAGTTCGGGAGTCTTCTGGAGCCTTCTAGAATTCATTCTTTTAGCATTTTCCTGAATAGTCCCTGAAAATATATAATTCACCAAAACTCGTGGAATTCATTAGTAGCAAACCCCTAAGTCTATATTGATATTCATTTTATGCCCTTTTCTTTATTTAGTTGACAAGTAAAAGTATACGTTAAGATGTGTCAACAGCGCGGCTCGTCGTCGACTACTTCGCCTACGCCGTGCGTCCGGGTGCCTCGGCACGTCGCGCGGCTCGTCGTCGACTACTTCGCCTCGCGCGGCTCGTCGTCGACTACTTCGCCTCGCGCGGCTCGTCGTCGACTACTTCGCCTACGCCGCGCGTCCGGGTGCCTCGACACGTCACGCGGCTCGTCGCGCGGCTCGTCGTCGACTACTTCGCCTACGCCGCGCGTCCGGGTGCCTCGGCACGTCGCGCGGCTCGTCGTCGAGTACTTCGCCTCGCGCAGCTCGTCGTCGACTACTTCGCATCGCGCGGCTCGTCGTCGACTACTTCGCCTACGCCGCGCGTCCGGGTGCCTCGGCAAGTCGCGCGGCTCGTCGTCGACTACTTCGCCTACGCCGCGCGTCCGAGTGCCTCGGCACGTCGCGCGGCTCGTCGTCGACTACTTCGCGTCGCGCGGCTTGTCGTCGACTACTTCGCCTACGCCGCGCGTCCGAGTGCCTCGGCACGTCACGCGGCTCGTCGCGCGGCTCGTCGTCGACTACTTCGCCTACGCCGTGTGTCCGGGTGCCTCGGCAAGTCGCGCGGCTCGTCGTCGACTACTTCGCCTCGCGCGGGTCATCGTCGACTACTTCACCTACGCCGTGCGATCGGGTGCCTCGGCTCGTCGCGCGGTTCGTCATCGACTACTTCACCTATGCCGCGCGTCCGGGTGCTTCGGCACGTCGCGCGGCTCGTCGTCGACTACTTCACCTACGCCGCGCGTTCGGGTGCCTCGGCACATCGCGCGGCTCGTCGTCGACTACTTCGCCTTGCGCGGCTCGTCATCGACTACTTCGCCTACGCCGCGTGTCTGGGTGCCTCGGCACATCACGCGACTCGTCGTCGACTACTTCGCCTCGCGCGGCTCGTCGTCGACTACTTCGCGTCGCACGGCTCGTCGTCGACTACTTCGCCTACGCCGCACGTCCGGGTGCCTCGGCAAGTCGCGCGGCTCGTCGTCGACTACTTCGCCTCGCGCGGCTCATCGTCGACTACTTCGCCTCGCGTGGCTCGTCGTCGACTACTTCACCTAAGCCGTGCGATCGGGTGCCTCAGCTCGTCGCGCGGCTCGTCGTCGACTACTTCGCCTACGCCGCGCGTCCGGGTGCCTCGGCATGTCGCGCGGCTCATCGTCGACTACTTCGCCTCGCGCGGCTCATCGTCGACTACTTCGCCTCGCGCGGCTCGTCGTCGACTACTTCGCCTACGTCGCGCGTCCGGGTGCCTCGGCACGTCGCGCTGCTCGTCGTCGACTACTTCGCCTCACACGGCTCGTCGTCGACTACTTCACCTACACCACGCATTCGGGTGCCTCGGCACGTCGCGCGCCTCGTCGCGCGGCTCGTCGTCGACTACTTCGCCTCGTGCGGCTCGTCGTCGACTACTTCACCTACACCGTGCGATCGGGTGCCTCGGCTCGTCGCGCGGCTCGTCGTCGACTACTTTGCCTACGCCGCGCGTCCGGGTGCCTCGGCACGTCGCGAGGCTCGTCGTCGACTACTTCACCTCGCGCGGCTCATCGTCGACTACTTCGCCTAAGCCGCGCGTCCGGGTGCCTCGGCACGTCGCGCGGCTCGTCGCGCGGCTCGTCGTCGACTACTTCGCCTCACGCGGCTCGTCGTGGACTACTTCGCCTACGCCGCGCGTCCAGGTGCCTCGGCACGTCACGCGGCTCGTCATGCGGCTCGTCGTCGACTACTTCGCCTCGCGCGGCTCGTCGTCGACTACTTCGCCTACGCCGCGCGTCCGGGTGCCTCGGCACGTCGCGCGGCTCGTCGCGCGGCTCGTCGTCGACTACTTCGCCTTACACGGCTCGTCGTCGACTACTTCGCCTACGTCGCGCGGTTCGTCGCGCGGCTCGTCGCGCGGCTCGTCGCGTGGCTCGTCGCGTGGCTCGTCGTTGACTACTTCACCTCGCGCGGCTCGTCGTCGACTACTTCGCCTACGCCGCGCGTCCGGGTGCCTTGGCACGTCGCGCGGCTCGTCGTCGACTACTTCGCCTCGCGCGGCTCGTCGTCGACTACTTCACCTACGCCGCGTGGCTCGTCATCGACTACTTCGTCTATGCTGTGCGATCGGGTGCCTCGGCTCCTCGCGCGGCTCGTCGTCGACCACGCGCCGTCTCGTCGCTCGACTTCTCGTCGGTCGGTCGCACTGGCTCTCGCCATGTGCCCGGTCGCTCCATCTCGTGGCACGACTACTCCGTGCGCCGCCGGTCGACTTGTTGTCCGGTCGCACTGGCTCTACTTCAGCCACGCCATGCATCGCGACTACTTGTCTCGCGGTAATACCGACTCTACTTCGAGTACGCCGCGCACCGCCGCGACATCATCTTCCGGCCGCATCGCATCGACCACTGATCTTGACTAGTTTTCCAAACTAGTCGAGAGCGACAGAAACGCCCCAACAACTAGTCGGAATCAACTCTGACTGGTCAAACTTCAGTAACAATCATCGTGGCTCCATCTCCGACTGCCACGACTTCATCTACAAGACCGCCCTGGCGGCAACAGCTAAGTCATTTATTTAAATGATTGTTTTTTCTTCTTTGGCTTGTCTTCCATGCGCAGGACAAACACGCCAAGGATTACCCGTCTGTGCATGCTTCTACACGGGAACTACCCTTCAGAACTGCACAATCTCAAGTCTGCTATGGCGGCAGAAGTCGACGCCAACGGTCGCAACCTCAAGTCCGCTACAGCGGCACAACTCGACTCTGGTCGCATCAACAGTCTGCCCAGGCAGCAACAGCTAAGTCATTTATTTAAATGATTACTGTTTTCTTTTCTTGGCTTGTTCTCCTCATCATGTAGGACAACATGCTGACTACTCATCGGTGTACGCTTCTCGGTGGGTTTTTAACGAGGGCTACACTCTGCTGACTACTCTTAGGGTATATCGATCAAGTCACCACGAGCCTATTTCATCAACTCGGGGGCTATCCCAAGGAGGTAGTTTCTAAAGCCCATTCCGCGCGGCAACTTAAAGTCGACTCCGGTTGCACTTTTGCCTGCTCCGACGGCATACTGTGTGTGTAAGCTTTGATGGAACCTAGCTGTAAGTGGCCCTCGCGTCCTGGCGACGATGGCACCTAGCTGCACGTGGTTTTCATACCCTGTACCATGGGTTTCGTACCCTAAGTACTCGCGCTCTGTACCATGGGTCCTAGTACCCTAAGTACTCAAGTCGACTTCTATAGTCGCAACCTCAAGTCCACTCCGGTGGCACAAGTCGACTCCGGTCGCACCCAAGCCCGTTCCGGCGGCAACCGTACCTTGGGTCTGAAATCCATGACTCAGGTACTCAAGTCGACTCCGGTCGCACCTTCAAGCCCACTCTGGCAGCAACTGTACCTTGGGTCTGAAATCCATGGGTCAGGTGCTCAAACCCGCTCCGGCGGCACAACTATTTGTTTTCTCTGATTTTTCGTTCGATTTTGCATTCCGGAAGTGCTTTTTGTTTTTTGCATCTTAAAGTCCACCCCGCGTGGCACAAAGTCGACTACTATAGTCGCATCTAAAGTCCACTTCGCGCGGCAATCTAAAGTCGACTTCTATAGTCGCATATCAAAGTCCGCTCCGTGCGGCAACTAAAGTCGACTTCGGTTTTCAAGTCGCATCTCAAAGTCCGCTCCGTGCGGCAACTAAAGTCGACTTCGGTTTTCAAGTCGCAGCTCAAAGTCCGCTCCGTGCGGCAACTAAAGTCGACTTCGGTTTTCAAGTCGCACCTCAAAGTCCGCTCCGTGCGGCAACTAAAGTCGACTTCAGTTTTTCAAGTCGCATCTAAAATCCGCTCTGCCGGCATCTAAAGTCGACTTTGATCGCATCTAAAGTCAGCTCTAACGGCACGGCTACTTCTCAAGCTCCACGGCCCGACGCCAAATTACTACTTGGAAACTCTCCAGCTCGGGGGCTGCATTCAAATTACTACTCTAGAACAACTCTAGCAGACTTCGCTCGCTCTCAAGCTCGGAGGTTCCATACCAACAACTACTCGATGTGGCTCATACGGCTCTCTTATCTCGGGGGCTACACGCTGCAAGAGTACTCGGATGATGGCTTTCGCGAACACTGAAGACCCTTGGATTGATTACTTAATCATTTCAAGGCTCGGGGGCTGCTATGCTACACCCATCATTCAATTTTTTTAAAGACGGAAGATTCGGAATCAAGATTGACCCTCAGCTAGAGTCTGCGACTCAACCTAAGGCTCGGGGGTTACTCCATATGGAGTGCGATTTTGCAATCGCACTTCCATATACTCTCGACTTCAAGACTGATGAGCTGGACCACCTTCCAGCCTCGCGGCAGTTCAAGTACTATCGAAGACTTCTCCAAGCAGTACTTGAGGACGCTCAAGAACTACTCGAAGAGGCTTCAAGACTACTCGAACTACTACTCTCGACTCCAACGTGCTCGGGGGCTTGTCGGGCATACACCTCGGGTACCAATGCAAGGAAGGAAGAAGACAGACTCCTACTAGAATTCTCTTGTAATCCTACTAGGACTCATTCCGTGTAATCCTACTAGGACTCCTGCCTTGTAACCGACTAGGAACCCGCCCCCTGGACTATATAAAGGAGGGCCGGGTACCTAGGAGGACATCTTAACCCAACACCAAGCGCAGGGCGCCATACTTGATCCCCAAACAGGACGTAGGGTTCACCACCTTGGCGACCCGAACCTGTATAAATCTTGTGTCCCGTGTCCCTTGCGCATACCTTTGAGTTCTCAGTCTCCCGATCACGATCCTCCACCACATAATCAACTACCTCGGGTACCCCCTTGGTAGGTTTGCCGGTCTAAAACACCGACAGAACCTAGCTAAGAGCACATTCACGAAGAATGTGTTGAACCCACTTGGTAGATCCGGTATGCACCTCTAGCCACCATGGCTAAAAGAACACCCAGAGCAATCGATCTTGAGAATAAATGAAGAATAGGCAAAACCAAGAGAGAGCAAAATCATAAAAGAGGTACTTGATTGCTAGAAATCAGATTCACAAAAGACTTCACCATGAATGATTACATGATACAAGATCACCATTGGGATCCTACCTTGATCTTGATCTTTGCTCCGGAACTCCGATGTGGTCTTCCTTGCAAGGTTCCCACGTCAGCTAGCGTAACCCTGGACAACTAGCACGACCCTCGCTCTCCAGAATGGTGTCCCTCTAGTTTCTCTGCTCCTCAACGACGAATGGCGAATGAATTGATGGTTTAGCCTTGGTGTGGGGGCTTTAAAAAGATCGAGGGAATCCTAGGTCAAAGGGGGTGCCGAGCCGCCACAGGAATGGGCTAGGCCGACCAACCCATGGGCCTTGGGCTGACTGGCCTGGGCCCATTCTAGCCCGGCTTGACCCCGGTTTTCTTCCCGATGCTTCTCGTGCCTTCCAGAGTTTCCACACTTCTACATGTGGGTCCTTGACGTCATTTCCTCTGAGAAATAGATAAGGGTGCTTGTCGTATAATCTCTGCATCTTCTGTCTTAATCCCCGGAGTTCAACATTTTATGCTGAGTCTTGTTCATCTTGCTTCTACACTTGTATCAGGCTTTTTTTAACTTCTTGATATGTGCATTGTGAAACTTTCCCATGAGTGCTCCTTTAGTGTTGTAAACCTGCATAAACACAAATACTCCAAAACCACACACAAGTGTGAACTTGTCATATCAAGGGGGTTAGGATCATTAGTTTGAATATCAAATCAATACCAACATTGAAGGTAAACTCATTGCTAGGTGTGTCATAATCGAGCGTCAACAACGATGCAGCACAATAAGCCAAAGAAAGGGAGGAACCTGCACTACACTGGAGGCAGGAGATGATTCCGAGGAAATTAACACATCATTTTATATGCTCATCTCGCTTGTCCTTTTTCTGATTCCTAGTGTGTTTGTGATCATGTGGTTCGTTCTTGACCTGAATCGTTCTGAATCCTTCTCTAGTGTTGCCCCCTTCTTGCATGGTGATATTTCATTGCTACCGCCAAGCTAGGATCCGAAACCATGGAGCATCTGGAGCGCTTGGTCTGAATCCCTGCAAACCGAGTGGTGCAAGTGCAATGATAGAGCCGGTGTGAAGCCCTGCTCAACAACATCATCTCCCGATGCCTCACAGACCTATGCATGTGTATCTCTCTCCTATGAAGAACTAATGAAATTAAGGGATTTCCAAGGTATGTAAATGTTTACATGTGGAGGATATATCACATGCTCTTTTAGAGTAGGCTAAAATGAGAACAGAGTGTGATGACATGACTACATGAGAAGGCAGGTACGTACGTAACCCTTGCGAACGTAACCCTTGTGACACAGGAGTTGATATAGGTGCACGTCTTCCATGGGAGAGAATTAACATGCTATGCTAAGATGACCAACCCATATCGGACTGTACCAGTACAGTACCACAATACCATGCATATTATTGTAGAGTGCGCAAAGTCGGCATTATGAATGAACTGAGGAGCCTAGTTCTCAAGCAAATGTGATATTTGGTCTTGAAATGCTCGACCATATTTGAAACTACATAGGACATCTTTTACACTAGAAATTATCTAAATTTGTACCAGAAACTTGCATTGATTCATTCAAGAAGTATGATTGATCACCCTAGCTCAGTGTCTAACACAATCGTTCAACAAATTAAATGTAGAAGTGAAAGTACAAGCTAACATACAAATTGTAGAAGAGCTAACATTTTGATTTTAAATGAACAACATAATCAACCACATCATATTCTTTCTCTTGTGGATGTTCTTCTTTCCAACATAACATCTTTGCAGACGCAGAGTGTAATGTGTGCTACTCTTTTTATGCGCATGCTAAGAGCAACCATGGCTTGCACATGACACTCACACTCTATGGCAACACTAAACCCACGCAAGGCAAATAATGCACTAAAGTGTCTTTGTCTGCAATATGTAGAACAACATGGTCTCCCGATGCCTCTCAATCCTATGGATATCTCAAGAGAATGGATGGGATGGAGGAGGAATTTCCATGGGGAATGGGTGGAGATCGCTATAACAACTGATAGTAGCTAAGAGAGAAGGTAAATCTAGCGGCTTTAAGAGTATGTAAGCTTTGCGTTGTTGCTCTTTGTAGGCACACATGTTAGGAATAAACCTGACATAGGTTAGTCCGGTCAGGAAGTTTGTGTTTGTGTCAAATTCGGCAGATGTTGCCGATGTCCATCGTGCGCAGGACGCCGGTGTTCTGGGTGTGTCTGTTATAGTTAGTTTGGATCATGGCTGTTTGATCGTGTGTAGTTGGAGTCTAGGATCGTGCAGATAAGCTGCTGCAGATCGAGTCGTAGCTGGCCAGGAGGTTGGGTGCGTGGTGCCGATTCGCACGGAGCAAGCCGCATACGCTGGAACAAGAAGACCGTGTCGTCCAGGAGTGGGTCCTGCGGATCAAGAGCACGAAATCCGGGCATGGAGAGCGTGGCGTCGTGTTGTGTCCTCCGGCTGTTAAATAGCCCTTGTACTCCTTCCTTTTAGATTGCCAAGTCTAGTGAATAAAAGCTCGCCAAGATACATGCTAGTTCGCGGCCGCGGCGTTCGTCGCCATTGTTGCTCCAAGTGCGTGCTCGAGTTGAGTTCTTGAGAGCGAGAGATAGAGAGTTCCTAGGCTAAGCCAACACTTGGCATTCAGAGCCGGGAAGATGATGATTGGAGACAGCCTGAAGAAAGAGACCGGAGATGGCTCGAAGGCTGCTGGTGCTTTCGTGGAGCGTGCCATCGCCAACTCTGGTGCCGTGGAGCTGCCGCTGCTGACCAGGACTAATTACCATGAGTGGTCCTTGGTCATGCAGGTGAGCTTGGAGGCGCTGGGGTTGTGGGGCGCGGTGGAGTCGGACAAGGTCGAGCACCGTGAGGACAGGCAGGCATTGGCTGCCATCTTGTGCGGGGTGCTGTCGGAAATGAAGGCCGGGCTCACCGTGAAGAAGTCGGCGAAAGAGGCGTGGGCGGCCGTGAAGAAGATGAGGGTCGGCGATGATCGCGTGAAGTCCACCAGTGTGCAACGTCTCTTGAAGGAGTTCGAGAATGTTGCATTCCGCGATGGGGAGTCCGTCGACGACTTCACGATGCGCATCAACGGGCTTGTCGCCAGCCTGGGCGATCTCGGCGAGGACATGACGGACAACAGCGTGGCGAAGAAGATCCTGCGCGTGGTCCTGAAGAAGCTGAAGCAGGTCACAGTGGCGATCGAGATGTTCACGGACTTCGCCACCACGTCCGTGGAGGAGGTCGTCGGCCGACTACGGGTGGCAGAGGACGTCGACGGTGATGAGGTGAAGGAGGCCGAGAATGGCGTTGGGCGGCTTTACCTCACTAAGGAAGAGTGCGAGGTGCGACGGCGTCAGGGTGCCGGCAAGGAGCGGACCCACGGTGGAGATGCTCGGCGCGACAGCTGTGGTGACAAGGACGACGACGGCAGTAGCAGCACGTGCTCGGGGACAAGCAGGCGGTCGGATCGCCGCAACCGAGGGAGATGCTTCAACTGCGGTGTACGTGGACACCTTGCCAGGGACTGCCGGGAGCCGAAGAAGGATCGAGCGTTTCTTGTAGGTGCTGATGAGGAAGCGTGCCTGTTGTAGGTCAGCGTGCTGCAACGTTCAGGTTTATTTAGAGGGTGATTGTTAGGAATAAACCTGACATAGGTTAGTCCGGTCAGGAAGTTTGTGTTTGTGTCAAGTTCGGCAGATGTTGCCGATGTCCATCGTGCGCAGGACGCCGGTGTTCTGGGCGTGTCTGTTGCAGTTAGTTTGGATCACGGCTGTTGGGGCCATTTGATCGTGTGTAGTTGGAGTCTAGGATCGTACGTGCAGATAAGTTGCTGCAGATCGAGTCGTAGTCAGGGTTTTTTTTCTCGGCGAAAAAAACGAAAAACACGAAAATCACGTTTCTCAGGCTGGGCCGGTTTTTCCTCTTACCGGTCAAAAATTTCGGCCTTTTTGAACTTCCCCACGCAGCCCGGCCCAAATAAGCTTCACACGCACACCCTAACCCTAACCTCCACCTCTGTTCCCCACCGCACGCCGCACTCCCCCAGACCCCCACTCCCGCACGCCGCAATCCGCCGCCACCGCACTCCGCCGCCGCCGCACGCCCCACGCCGTCGCCGCACGCCCGCACCTGCGCGGTCGGCTGGCCTCCCCTCCGGCTTCTCTGGCTCCTCCCGCACAAGCTCAGCGCGGTGCTCGTCGAGGCGCAGCCGCGCAGGAACTCTTCGCCGGGTTCACTGTCGGCGACTTCTTTCCGGAGCTCGAGCCGGTGAGATTTTCAACGTCATCTCCACAGCCAATGTGGGCACCGATGTTCAGGATGGTAAGTAAGTAAAGTACCGTGTGGAATGTGCATTGAGATTTGAGTGTCGACTGATGAGTAGTAGCCGTAGAACATGGCCTGATAACTGCTGCTGTGTCCTTTGTTACTGAAAAATCCGGTAGTTGCTGCCATTACGACGATCAAGGCCAATTATCAGGTGAAGAGGAATTGGATGGGTGACCCCTGCGCTCCCAAGACACTTTCGTGGGATGGGTTGAGCTGCAGCTATGGCATTTCCAGTCCTCCAAGAATCGAATCAGTGTAAGCTCCAATTTAACTCAAAAAAGGTCTAATGTCAGTACTAGGCAACACCAATGTCTGAGGTATGAACTCAACCTCTTGGATATTTATGCAGTAACCTTTCATTCAGCGGGTTGACTGGAGATGTATCATTTTACTTTGCCAAACTCAAAGCACTCAAGTATTTGTAAGTAGAAGTCTTCTGTTTAATTAATTTTACAGTGACCTTTAGTGAGTGAAGATACATTCACATCAATCCACGGAGACTTTCTGAGATCAATTGCTTCTGACATATTTTCAGGGATTTGTCACACAATAAGTTGACTGGCACCATTCCTGATGTCCTTTCACAGTTGCGATCTCTCATGGTTATGAGAGCTGGTTGGAGCACCATATTTTGAGGATATATGACCATGTTTTGATTCATGTGCCAACTTGCATGTAATATTCTGTTATGTGGTGATGGTTTGAGCATGTGGCTCTAGTGTGTTGTGGAATTGTGGTTCATGTGCTTGTAATATTTAGACCTATGGACTGATTCTATGTAGTATTTGCTGGAACTATGGATGTGGAATGTAATATTATGGACTGAGCACCATTGTGTGCATTATTTGAAATATGCATGTTGAATGGAATGGACTGGATGTTGTAGTGTCTTAGTGATATATTTATTTCTATGCATTATTATGGATTAATTTTAATGTTAGGTTGTTTAGAAGTCATCTAGGTTGTTTTGCGTGCAAACTGGTAGTTTTTTTTTTAAATTTCGTCCGAAAGAAAAACGACGAATCCGATAAATTTCCGAGAAATCCGTCTCGCTGACCTCCGGTTTTTTTTCCTTACCGAGAAAAAAAACCCTGGTCGTAGCTGGCCAAGAGGTTGGGTGTGTGGTGCCAATTCGCACGGAGCATGCCGCGTACGCTGGAACGAGAAGACCGCGTCGTCGAGGAGCGGGTCCTGCGGATCAAGAGCACGGAAGCCGGGCATGGAGAGCGTGGCGTCGTGTTGTGTCCTCCGGCTGTTAAATAGCCCCTGTACTCCTTCCTTTTAGATTGCCAAGTCTAGTGAATAAAAGCTCGCCAAGATACATGCCGGTTCGCGGCCGCGGCGTTCGTCGCCATTGTTGCTCCGAGTGTGTGCTCGAGTTGAGTTCTTGAGAGCGAGAGAGAGAGAGTTCCTGGGCTAAGCCAACAACACATGCATTTTTCATGGCATGCAGTAAAAAACTTGCTTCACCGACAGGATAAAGGAACATGAGTAGCATTTGAAAGTCAAACATTTTCAACTTATATTAGATAAAGTGTTTAAATAACACATCCATGACGCGAAATTCCCTCTACCCTTTCAGCGTATACAAACTTTTCCAGCCTGACACAAGAAGAATACACAAGCTTAACAAACGGGGCAGGCTGTTCTGTTTTCCGGATTAACAAAACACCAATGTATATTGATTGACATTCAGACATTCTCAAGGATCCAAAAAATCCCTCATAACGTACACACCTGTGATTTGGAGGCCCCAGCTATTTGGAGGCCCTGCGCAATCATTCACCTCGCATGCCCTCATCAATGAGCCTGTCGTTGGCCATGCTGAATCCACACAAGCCAGGTGGTCTCCATGCAGTAACATAACGAGTGTAGCTGGTCGATGAACAACATTGTCCCTTCACAAAAAGAGATGAACAACATTGTCTCCTAATGCCCCACAGGCCTATGTGTATCTCTCATCCCATGTAGAACTGATGAAACTAAGAGATTTCCAAATCATGTAACACTACTAGAAAAGGGGGCTTCCGTCCCGGGCTCCCGGCCATCAGTACCGAGTGTTTTGCCCCCGGTACTGATGTCCACATCAGTACCGGGTGGGAAGGGAGGACCCCAACGCGCCCCCTGAGAGCCACTTCAGTACCAGTCCGTGGTTGGAGCCAGTACTGATGTGGCGCATCAGTGCCGGGCAGTGGCCAGCACCGGCACTAATGTGGAGCTGCCACATCAGTACCGGGTCCATCCACGGACCGGTACTGATGCGGGCAACATCAGTACCGGCGCCTGCCACGGACCGGTACTGATGTGGAGTGGCTCACATTAGTACCGGCTCGAGCCACAGCCCGATACTAATTGCTCCGCGTATAAAACTGTCAGTCTTCTTCTTCCTGTAGCCCGAGCCACTCACTCACTCTTCCCCATCTCGAGCTTCCCCATCTCCATGGCGCCCTAGAGGAGGTTTTGCCGGATTTACGACGATTCCTCGACGATTTCACCTATTGAAGTGGTGTAGAGGTTAGTTACTTCATCCTCCCTCGATATATGCAACTTATTTCGAGTTTTAATGGTTAAAATAAGAGTATTTTGTGATGTTTAAAATGAGCTAAAGATGGGGATTTTTTGTTATTTCCATGCATTAATGTGTATATTCAATTAGAATGTTGTAGAGGTTAGTTGGATGAGATGTTGTATGTGATGGTAGAATTTTTTTAGTTTGATCTATTTGAACATATGATTTACTTTTTCAAATTAAACTAGCATTAAATAATATTTTAGAAATGATAGTTAAATTAATTCTTGAAATAATATTTTAGAAATAATACTTTCAGATTCCATTAAATAATATTTTAGAAATAATACTTTTAGAAATACTTGAAATGCTAGAGTTAGTTTAGAAATATTCGAACTTTGTCTACAGTTACTCTTCTGGAAATATGAAACATCAGTTAATTAGCATTGATTTTATTTAATTTTTCATATATATGACGCACTTTAAATTTCTGTAAGGCGGTCATTTAAGTTTGTCGTATTGTGTATTGTGGGTTGGATATGAACACCGGGTGATTTTTTAGTGATACTTTGTAGATGAATCGGCAATGGATGTACTCGGACAAGAGAATCTCCATGGAATACATTAATGGGTTGCGTGAATTTCTAGATGTGGCGGAAGCAAACAAGCCCCCGTCTGGTTTCATTATTTGTCCATGCAAAAAGTGCAATAATCTGAAGGATTACTCATCGATAAAGAGTCTTCACGACCACCTATACAAATGGGGATTCATGCCGAATTATTTTGTTTGGACAAAGCGTGGGGAAAGGGGGGTCATAATGGAAGACGATGAAGAAGAAGATGATCAGATTCCAGATTGGACTCAAGAAGGTGCCTTTGCAGATGATCCAATGGGAGAGGATTACATGGGCGACACTCAAGGAGCTGCTCCGGCCGATGAGCCTCTCGACGAACTCAATGAGATGTTACACGGTGAAAAGGAAGATTGCGAAAATGTGAAGGAGTCAAAGAAGTTTGAGCGTATGTTGGAAGATCACAAGAAACCGTTGTACCCAGGTTGCAAAGAGGGGCAGAAGAAGTTGGGTAGCACACTGGAAATGTTGCAATGGAAGGCTAGACATGGACTTGCAGACAAGGGCTTCGATGATTTGATGCAGATCGTAAAGGATATGCTTCCCGAGGGAAACGAATTGCCAGCGTCAACGTACGAAGCTAAAAGGGTTGTTTGTCCTCTAGGTTTGGAGGTACAAAAGATACACACATGCCCTAATGATTGTATCCTCTACCGAGGTGACGATTATGAGAAATTGGAGGCTTGTCCTGTGTGCGAAGTGAAGCGTTATAAGATCCCGCGCAATGAGGGTGATGAAGTTGAGGGGGTAAGAAGAAAATTCCTGCGAAGGTAATGTGGTATTTTCCAGTGATACCACGATTGACGCGTTTATTCAGGTGTGCGACCAATGCAAAGTTGATGAGTTGGCACAAAAAAGAACGCAAAGCAGATGCAAAGATCAGGCACCCTGCTGACGGGTTACAGTGGAGATTAATTGACACAGAATTTGAAGACTTTGCAGGGGAAGCAAGGAACATTCGGTTCGGTTTAAGTACGGATGGATTCAATCCATTCGGTGAGTTTAGTAGCGGTCATAGCACTTGGCATGTGACCTTATGCATGTTCAACCGTCCTGGTTGGTTGTGCCTGAAGTGGAAGTTCATTATGATGCCAATAATCATCCAAGGTCCAAAGCAACCAGGCAATGACATCGATGTGTATCTAAGACCGTTGATTGAAGATCTACAAAAGTTGTGGAAGAAAGAAGGTGTACTAGTTTGGGATGAGGATAAAAAGGAGGTCTTCAATCTACGAGCATTGTTGTTCGTAACCATCAATGATTGGCCAGCACTTGGTAATCTATCAGGACAAACAAACAAAGGATATCGAGCATGTACCCACTGTTTAGATGATACTTGCAGCATGTATCTAAAACACAGTAAAAAGATCATGTATTTGGGCTATCGTCGATTTCTTCCTCCTAAGCACCCATTAAGAGAAGGAAAGCATTTTGAAGGTGTTGGAGAAAAATGTAAGAAGCCCTTGCACCGTGCTGGTAAAATTGTATTTTCTATGGTGAAAGATTTGAAGGTAGTGTTTGGCAAGGGTTCTGGTAGCCAACATGTACCAAACGACGCTGACGGACATGCACCCATGTGGAAGAAGTCGATATTTTGGGAGCTACCTTATTGGGAAGTACTTGAGGTTCGCAATGCAATTGATGTGATGCATGTGATGAAGAATTTTTGCGTGAACTTACTTGGCCACCTAGGTGTATATGGAAAGGCAAAAGATACAATTGAAGCACGTAGGGACCTGAAAAATATGAAGCAACGAGAAAGCCTACATCCCGAGAAGAGAGATAAAGGAAATTACTTAGCTCCTGCTAGTTACACCCTAAGCAAGGAAGAGAAGCAGAGAATGTTTGATTGCTTGAACAGTATGAAGGTCCCAACGGGCTACTCCTTAAATATACAACGAATAATAAATTTTAAACAGAAAAAATTCATAAATCTGAAGGCTCACGACTGCCACGTGTTGATGACACAACTCCTGCCTGTTGCACTAAGGGGTATTCTACCAGAGAATGTGAGACTAGCGATCATTAAGGTGTGTGCATTCCTCAACCAGATCTCTCAGAAGGCAATCCATCCACGCAATCTATTGAAGCTACATAATGATGTCGTGGAATGCCTCGTCAGCTTTGAGATGATCTTTCCACCTTCGTTCTTAAATATCATGACCCACCTTCTGGTCCATCTAGCTGAAGAGATTTTTATCCTCGGACCTGTATATATGCACAACATGTTCCCTTTTGAGAGGTTGATGTCTGTTTTTAAGAAGTATGTCCACAATCGCGCTCGTCCTGAAGGAAGAATCGCAAAGGGATATGCTACGGAGGAGGTGATAGAGTTTTGTGTCGACTTTATTGATGACATGTCTCCGATTGGACTGCCTGTATCACACCATGAGGGGAGACTCAGAGGAAAGGGCACACTAGGGAAGAAAGCTCGGATAGACATGGATGCAGAGTTATACGATAAAGCACATTATACTGTCCTGAAACAATCATCCCTTGTGTCTCCATACTTGGAGGAGCACAAGTCCATTGTTCGGGTCTCAAATATAAGGAAGACAGAAGCTTGGATGACACGTAAGCACATTGATACTTTCGCGTCTTGGTTTTGGCAGAAAATAAGGGGTGATAAAACTGTTCATGAGCAACAACGATGGTTGGCTAGGAGCCCATCTATCTCAGTAGATACATTCCAAGGATACCAGATAAATGGGTACACATTCTACACGAGAGCCCAAGACCAAAAGAGCACAAACCAAAACAGCGGTGTCCATATAGATGCAATAATAGACGACGAAGGGAACACAGAAACATACTTTGGTGTCATTGAGGAGATATGGGAATTGGACTACGGACCTCTAAAAATCCCTCTTTTCAAGTGTCAGTGGGTCAACAATAAAGGAGGTTTAACGACAGACAACTTTGGAATGAGAATAGTGGATCTCAACAAGATTGGGTACAAAGCCGAACCATTCGTCTTAGCTGATGATGTGAGTCAAGTTTTCTACGTTAAAGACATGTCAAGCAAACCACCGATAAAGAAGGATGCCGATAATAAGTCGAATGCTGATGAGCCTGTCGACCGGGCATCCCTGGGCCCACCAACACATTGTGGGCCATACCCGGGAGATAAGTTCCTGTACACCTGGACTACTCGACTAGTGGGCCACGGTGCTGGTACCGTGGGCCACAAGGCATGACAAGGCGGACAAGGACTTGTACTAAGACTAGGATAGCTTTCCATACCTTGTATAGGCTACTCCGGGTCTTACTCGAATAGTACCCTTGTACCAATCTGACTTGTAACCCTGCCTCCCGTGGCATATAAGGTGAGGTAGGGACCCCTCTCGAAACATACACAATCAATACAGAGCCACACAGCATACAGGACGTAGGGTATTACGCACATTGCGGCCCGAACCTGTCTAATTGTGTGCCCCGTGTCTTACCATCGTGTTCCTGATCTTGGTGAGCCCCACCGCACAATCTACTACTTCGGGTACCCCGTCATAGGCTCGGTGTCTAAAACACTGACAGCTGGCGCGCCAGGTAGGGGATCTCGTCGTTGATCCACTGGCGAACTCGATGGCTCTCGTCACCATCAAGCCGATCGTCGCTTTCCAGCAAGGCGACACTTTCGTTTTCGGCTCCTGGGTTTGCGTTGCTGATGGCGCCGGATCGTTCCTGCGTTTCCTAGCGCCAACTCCGGAGTCAAAGCTCAAGTCCTCGATGCTTACGCAAGCTTCGATGGAGAATCTCGTCGAAAATTTCGGTGAAATTTCGATCTCTGACCCGCTCAGAGAACTCGAGTCGGAGTCCGAGTACAACTCGACTTCGCCTCCCATCCAGCCTGAGTTGCTTCCATCAGCTTCACAGCTTGCACTCAGCTTGGATAACATTCCAGCACCACCTCTCTTCGGTCACCGCCATGTCAGTGCCGCTTACCAAGCCGCATTGAAGCGCCTCATGTGCCCTGGCCCGAAGATCGTGCTCGAGTACTCTTCAGATTCGGACGACAACTTCGACTACTCTTCGGATTCTTCTGAGTTCGAGTTCGACTACGGTTTGGATTTTGTTGAAGTAGAATAACTGTATGGCCCTGCTCATGGACTGGTGATCACATCGACACCTGAGGGTAGATTCGTCTACTGGCCTGAGCATGTGCCTGCTGATCTCACTCTGGATGATCAGGAGCGCTTTATCGCTTGTCTCGACAACTTGCCTTTCCAGGAAGGCGTCAAGCTTGTTGATTATGACACTGATACTGAGCTCATTCAGAGTACGGGTACTTATTCCTCGCATCGAGAAGTGTTCGTCGTTGATGCATCTACTCCGCAAGGACATCGCTCCAACTATCGTTACCCGGATGATGTGTCTGATGATGAACTCTCTGCTAATGCTCCTGCTGATGAAACCGCAGAGGTCAAGGCTGCATGTCACCAACGCAATGCTGATCGTGCAACTCTTTGTCGGGAACTCACGGAAGCTCTACCTACCCGTAATCTTCAAGAGGCTCTGGATGCGGTGGCTACTCGTGAATATCACACTCCAGAAGAAGCTATCAATGCGATCAATCTACTCGGTCACTCTATGCCTCGTGACAGGGCAGCTGCTGAAGTCGTGAAGCTGGCTGAACTAGCCTACACTATGCTACGACAGAATACCAGTGCTCCTAGTCACCATGGCAGCAGTGGGGGTGCTCATCGTACTACTCCTACTCCTAATCGCACTCATCCGGAAGCTAGCAACAAAGGCAAAGGCGACGATGGCAGTATCAACAGCAAGTCGGGAGATTCTCGCTACGATGCTCGTACAACCATCAACGCTAGACGCGCCGAGCGTGAGAAGCAAAAGGATAATGATTCTGATTCTTTTCCTGCTTTCTCCGCTCGACTTCAAGCTCTATATCTTCCGGAGAAATTCAAGCCTTACGGCATCTCTAAGTATGATGGCAAGCAAGATCCAAGGCAGTGGTTGCGTTGCTATGCTCTGTCAATCTCCAATGCCGGGGGCAATGATGATACCAAGTGTATCTATTTCCCTTTTGTCCTTGAGCAAGAGCCCCTCACATGGTTTGAGTCCCTCAAACATGGCTCCATTGACAATTGGGGACAACTCAAGCACCGCTTCACTAGCAACTTCGCGGGTTCTTTGGGTCGTCATGGCACCAGGATGGACCTTGCCCTGATCAAACAAAAACAAGGCGAGACTCTTCGCGAGTACATACGCTGCTTCTTTGAGAAAAGGGCTACTGTTGTTGATGTCACTGAAAAAGAAGTCATAGACACCTTTCAAGATGGTTTCTATGATGATAGCCTATTCCAAGACTTTGGTCGTGCTCGCCCAGCCAACATCACCAAACTCAAGGAGATGATCACTCATTGGGCAGACGAGGAAGACAAAGCTCGGAATTGGTTCAAGCATCTTCGCAACAACCAGAACAACAACAACAACAACGCTGGTGGAAGCGGCAGCGGCAAGCAACAGCAGGGCAACCGCCAAGGGAATAACTACTCGAGTAATCCCAATCACAAGCGCAAGCCCGAGAACACTATTGCAACTATGGAAACTACCGCCAAGCCTGAAGATGATCCTCACTGGGCAACATTGACCAAGCAGAAATGCCCGTGGCACCCAGAGGGTGATAATACTACAGAGCAGTGTTACCAACTTCGACGTGCGTTGAAGAACACACCTGAACCAACGCACCCAAACCCGCGATATCGCAAACACAAGGGGAAGAAGGCTAACACAGACAAAGACACTGGGTTCCAGAACCCGTCCAACACTGTCAATGTCATATTTGGTGGAATTCCAACCAAACGCATGCAGAAGCTAGCTCTCAAGGAGATTATGTCCATCCAACCAGCAGCTCCCACTTATCTTAAGTTGTCTGAAATCCCCATTACCTTCTTAAGGGCGGATCAATGGACTAGTTTCTCTGAGCCAGGATGATATCCTCTCGTTCTGGATCCAGTGGTGGCAGGCTCCAGACTTACCAAGGTTCTCATTGATGGTGGCAGTGGTCTCAACGTCCTGTTTGCCAAGACTTTGAAGAAGATGAGCCTGGATGTCACCAATATGCTTACCAAGACCAACTCACCGTTCTATGATATTATCCCGGGCAACGCAGCTGTTCCTTTGGGTTCAGTTGTACTACCCGTTACCTTTGGGACTAAGGATCACTATCGCACCGAGTACATCAAGTTGGAGGTTGCTGACTTCGAGACTTCTTACCATGCCATCATCGGCAGGCCCGGTCTCGCTAAGTTCATGGCTATTCCTCACTATGTCTACTTGGTTCTCAAGATGCCGAGCCCCAAAGGAGTTCTTTCATTGCAAGGGGATCTGAAGCGTTCCTACGACTGCGACACAAAAGCCGTGGAACTTGCCTCGACTACTCAAGTACCCAATGCAATGATGGAAGTCTTCACTGCCGCTAAGAAGCTCGCTCCGAGTGAGCTGGAGGTTCCTGAGAAGACTGACAACAACAACAAGCCTGTACCATCTGGTGACGTCTTGCTCAAAGCCATTGACCTCGGTACTGGTGACAGCAGCAAGACGACCATGATCAGTGCACAGCTTGATCCTAAATAGGAAGACGCGCTCGTCAACTTCCTTCGGGCTAACCGTGATATCTTTGCGTGGAAGCCATCTGACATGCCAGGTGTGCCCAGGAGGTTGATTGAGCATTCACTCAACGTCGATCCTATTGCTACCCCAAGAGACAACACCTTCGTCGCTTTGCTGATGACCGCAGGGCTGCTATCAAGAAAGAGCTCGCTAAACTACTCGCGGCTAGCTTCATCCGAGAAGTTTTTCACCTGCAGTGGCTCGCTAACCCTGTGCTCGTCAGAAAAAAGAACTCTAATGACTGGAGGATGTGTGTTGACTACACTGATCTCAACAAGCATTGCCCCAAGGATCCTTTCGGATTGCCGAGGATTGATCAAGTCATTGACTCTACGGCGGGCTGTGCTCTACTCTGTTTCTTGGATTGCTATTCTGGCTATCATCAAATTGCAATCAAGGAATCTGATCAAGGGAAGACCGCGTTTATCACCCCGTTTGGTGCTTATTGTTACACAATAATGTCCTTCGGGTTGAAAAATGCTGGTGCTACATATCAAAGGGCTATCCAAGCGTGCTTCAAGAAGCAGCTTCACAAGAACGTGGAAGCATACGTGGATGACGTCGTTGTCAAGACTAGGGATCTAGACATACTTATCATGGATCTTGAGGAAACTTTTGCTTCACTACGCGAGTACCAATGGAAGCTCAACCCCAATAAGTGCGTCTTTGGCGTATCTTCAGGAAAACTACTCGGGTTCATCATCAGCCATCGTGGCATCGAAGCAAATCCCGAGAAGATTACAGCCATCTCCAACATGCAAGCTCCGACTACTATCAAAGATGTCCAGAAGCTTACTGGTTGCATGGCGTCACTCAATCGCTTCATCTCACGACTTGGAGAACGGGGTCTTCCTTTCTTCAAGTTACTCAAGCGGCAGGAGAAGTTCACATGGACAACTGAAGCTGATCAAGCTCTTTCTCAGCTCAAGGAGTTCTTATCCAAGCCTCCAGTCCTCACAGCTCCTCTGCCTAATGAAGAGCTCTTGCTCTACATTGCTGCGACTACTAATGTCGTCAGTACTGCTATTGTCGTTGAACGGCAGGAAGAAGGCTATGGCTACCCTGTCCAGAGGCCTATCTATTTCGTCAGTGAAGTACTCTCAGAATCCAAGGCTCGTTACCCTCCGGTACAGAAGCTACTCTATGCGGTTCTGATTACTTCACGGAAGCTCCGCTACTACTTCGACGAATATAAGATTTCTGTGGTCACTAGCTACCCGCTTGGCGAGATATTGCACAACCGGGATTCCACAGGAAGGATTTCTAAATGGGCTGTAGAGCTTGGCGCTCTATCGCTCGAGTTCAAATCTCGCACTGCTATCAAGTCTCAAGCCTTGGTTGATTTCATGGCTGAGTGGCGGGACAATCAAGTCCCAACTCCAATTGAGCGTCCAAAACATTAGGTCATGTACTTTGACGGTTCCCTCAAGTTGGAAGGCGCTGGTGCCGGGGGTACTTCCAATTTCTCCCAAGGGCGAGCGACTCAAATATGTTTTGCAGATCTTCTGGAAGGTCTCAAACAATGAAGCTGAATATGAAGCTTTACTGCATGGTCTTCACCTTGCAGTTTCTCTTGGCATTACACGACTACTTGTTTATGGTGATTCTTTGATGGTCATCAATCAAGTCAACGATTCATGGGATCGTAATGCTGAGAACATGGATGCGTACTGCCAGGAAGTACGCAAGCTTGAGAACAAATTCCATGGTCTCGAGTTCCATCATGTAGTCCGCGACAACAATGTTGCTGCGGATGTCTTGTCAAAGTTGGGATCTACACGAGCTCAAGTGCCAGCTGGAATCTTCGTCCATGAACTCCACAAACCATCAATTCTGGAGCAATCATCTGCACCCATGACTACTTCAGTTCAATCTGACCGAGAAGTGCTTATGATTGATGTGGACTGGAGAATTCCCTTCATCGACTACATTAAACATCAGTTGATTCCAGAAGACAAGGCAGAAGCCGAGCGCATTTCACGCTGCGTCAAGGCTTATGCTCTGGTCGGAGATCAACTCTACAAGCGAGGCGCAAGTTCAGATATACTCATGAAATGCGTTTCTCGTGAAAAAGGCAAGGAAATCTTGGAGGAGACACACAAAGGAATCTGTGGCAATCATGCTTCTTCCCGCACCTTGGTGGGAAAAGTGTTCAGACGTGCTTTCTACTGGCCTACAGCTCTTGTTGATGCAGAGGAACTAGTCAAGAAGTGCCAAGGATGCCAATTCTTCGCCAAGCAACAACACGTTCCTGCCTACAAGCTCATCACGATACCACCAACTTGGCCTTTCGCTTGCTGGGGGCTGGATATGATTGGTCCTCTCCCAAATGCGCCAGGGGGATTCAACAGAGTTCTGGTGGCTATCGACAAGTTTACCAAGTGGATTGAGGTCAAGCCTGTTACCTGCCCCAAGGCTGATCGTGTCCTCAACTTCTTGGATGAAATCGTACATCGCCATGGTTTCCCTAACCGCATCATCACAGACCTGGGTTCGAATTTCAACAATCACCAGTTCTGGGAGTACTGCGAGAACAGTGGAATCGACGTCCGGTACGTCTCTGTTGCTCACCCACGTACCAATGGCCAAGTGGAACGCGCCAACGGGATGATACTCGATGCTCTCAAGAAGCGACTGTATGATGCTGCAAATACCAAGGGCGGCTAATGGATCAAGGAACTACCTAATGCACTCTGGGGGCTGCGTACTCAGCCTACTACCCCCACAGGGCAGTCACCTTACTTCCTGGTCTATGGCTGTGAAGCCGTTTTGCCTGCTGATGTCATGTGGCGTTCTCCGACGGTTGATCAGTACGAAGAAGGCGTAGCTGAAGAAACAAGACAGACCGATGTCGACAGTCTCGAGGAAGCTCGCTGCAATGCACTTGTTCAATCCGCTCAATACCTTGAGAGAATTCGTCGCTATCATGACCGCAACGTTAAGGAACGCTCCTTCAACGTTGGTGACTTAGTCCTTCGTCGCATTCAGAATACGACAGGACTACACAAACTCAACTCGCCATGGGAAGGTCCTTTCTCTGTTGCAAAGGTTACTGGCCCAGGCTCATATCGTCTTCAAACTCTAGAAGGTGAGGAAGTCGACAACTCTTGGAACATTGACCAGCTTTGTCGCTTCTACCCGTAGGGGGTCTCAACAACCCTCTCCAGACAGCTACGGCTGTAAAAAACAACTCGTATTGGGTTTCAACAACCCTTTCCAGGCAGCTTCAGTTGCAACCACTCAACAGACAGCTACGGTTGTCACCACTCATAGGGGATCAAGATAATCCTCTCCAGACAGTTTCGGCTGTACCTTCTCGTGGCTTTCAGCTGCGAGCACCCGCAGGGGGCTTCATCAACCCTCTCCAGGCAGTCTTATTCTGCGACCTCGTAGGGAGTCATGATAACTCTCTCCAGACGATCCTGTATCATATAGGACAGTAAGTGGCACATGCTGTCCATGTTCCTATTTTTCAATAAGAGGCTGCGGCCTAGAGTAACACCCTGCTGTAGGGTCTCAGTGGAACTCTCATACAAGTTGCTGCTACAGCAAGGATGAGTTCATCACACTATCTCCTACGGTCTTACTCGTTCTTCGGAACATTCTTGCGAGTACTCTCTCACTAGGCTCATAGCCTCAGAGGTACTTAAGACATTGTAAACAATGTATAATGTATTCAGTAATAAAGTTGCTACTCTATACCAACTTGTTACTGTCCTTTACTTGTTCATAACAAAACCTTCATTACGCTACTACAGCTAAGGTGTTCAACTTGTTATGAATAAGTTTCTTTCGAGTACTCTCTCACTAGGCTTGTTAGCCTCAGAGGTACTCAAGACATTGTAAACACTATACAATGTATTCAGTAATAAAGTTGCTACTCCATACCAACTTGTTACTGTTCTTTACTTGTTCATAACAAAGCCTTCATTACGCTACTACAACTAAGGTGTTCAACTTGTTATGAATAAGGTCTTTTCAAGTACTCTCTCACTAGGCTTGTTAGCCTCAGAGGTACTCAAGATATTGTAAACTCTGTACAATGTGTTTAGTACAAGCCGCTACTCTATATCGACTTGTTACTACTCTTAGCTTAACTCATGACAAAGCCTTCTTTACACTACTACAGCTAAGGTGTTCAACTCATCATGTTTTAAGCTAACGTTCTTCGGAACATGTGTACACTTGAGTACTCCTACTCGTGTATCGTATCTCTTTTTTGCAGCCATACACTCAATACCAACTCGAGTACTCGGCCAACACAGATGCAAACAAGGGATCCAGATAATTGATTTTTGCAAGTTTTCAATTATATTACATAAACACTTGTTTGAGATTACACTTGTTTTTCTCCCTAGTGTTTCTACTCTACAGGTACATCTAACGGAGATCGATGAACTTGGAAACTGCTTCCGTGATTGGAGAAGTCTGTTGCATCAGCTCATTGAGACGATCGTCGGTGCAGTCTCCAGATCTGCCGTTCATGATGACCGTGAGATCCGCTTCGGCATAGAAAGACTTGATGAAGCTCAGGACTTGATTGGGGATTGTGCAGGCCAGCCTTTGAGTGTACTCCAGAATCTTCTTTGGAGTGTCCTTCAACCTCTCCACGAGTGGACGAGTCTGAACTCCGGTGACTCTGGGTCAAACAAGTTCGCTACTGGCTCGGCCGCTTCTGTCAATGCCTTTAGCTCTGAGCGAAGGCCCTCAGCTTCTTCAATTTTCTCCTTCAGCGACTGCATGCAGCGCAGCAAGTCAGTCCAGCCGGCAATGCAGATATTCATCTCGCGCTCAAGTTCGAAGCACCGCACCTTATAGTCTTCTTTCAGATCCATGTGAGCTGCTTCTTCACGGTTGAAGGCTAGCTGCCAGTCCAACGCCTTGTTCTTGAACTTGTCGACTTCTTCTGTCAGCTCTACAAAGGATCAAGACTACTTATCAGATATGGTGCGCAAGAACAAAAGTACTCAATGATGATTTCAGAAGGGACATTACCTTTATTCTTCAGGCGCAAGGACTTGTTCTTACCAACAACTTCATCCTTCTTCACCGTCAGCTTCTGGATTTCATTGTGGTACCCAGCAGCATTGGCATCAAGTCTCTCCTGCAGCTTCAGAGACAAGGCTTTTTGTTGCTTCAACTCTTCTCTGAGCTGCGTGACTTCCTCAATGTCAACCGCGTGTTGCTCCAGTAGGCGAGTCTTGCATTTTGATTGCTTGACTACCTCCTGCAAGGGCAAAAATAACATGAGTCAGAGACAAGATATCTGTGACTACAAGTACTGTACAAGAGACTACTCGAACTTACCGCTAGGAGCTTCTCTACGCCACGGAACATCTCAGCGTGCGCGTTCAAGTTATCCTCGTCCAGGCAGGAGTCATCATATGGCATCAAGTTCTCTGCCATGGACTGGGTACTCGTGCTAGCTGCAGAGTACTTCGCAGCGCTACACAGAGGAGCCGGGTCTTCAATTTGTGGCTCATGCGGCACCAGGCGGTTCTCTGGCTGTTCCTCCAACACCAGATGTGCATCAACATGATGCACGAGGGCTTCCGCAGCTTGGACTTCCTCGTGGTGTAGCATGGCTTCAGGATCCACCTCCAAGGCTTTATTTACCACGGCTTCAATTTCCTCGAGTTGTTGAGCCCTAGGCTTGGAAGTGGCTTCAACTGCCGCCTTGACAACATTGCTCCAGAGGGCCCGCAACGCTTCAGCAGCCTCAGCTTCTGCGGGTACATCTTGGCGCTCTGGGAGTACATCTTCTGGTTGCTCTTGAGGAGTCTGGTCTCCTACAGTAGCATCACTCACAGAGGCGCCCCACTTCACATCAGTGGATTTCCTGCATCAACAAATTGGTTAGCAGAAGTAGAGTACATAATCATAATAAGTACTCGAGTACTCGGGTACTTACAGAGCAGCACGAGGCACTGATATTTTCGGCCCCAGCATGTCGAAGAAGGAGGGCGCTGCTGGCATCTTTGGCACACTTTCCACCAGCGGCACATTTCCTGGTGCCACGATTTCTTCTTGCTCATGCGCCACCGTCTGCACAGTTGACGCTGGAACCACCTCGGGTTCTGTTATTCTTGGAGGGCTCCTCGAGAGTACACTAGTTGCACTCTCGTAACCTGCACAAGACAGAAAACAAGCCATTACAACATAGAACAAGTATTCAGTGCACAACGACTACTTACAAGGTTCTTCAACACTTACTGTAATGGAGGGGAGGCCCGTCATCTTCTTCACAACTCGCTTTCCCACCGTGGTCCTTTTCTTCCGCGGCGGCAGTGTCACATCATCTGCAAGAGATGATACTGGTCTCTTAGATGATCCCGCGGCAAGGCCACTGGGGATGGGCGCCCCAGAGTATCTGTAGCGGCTCTTCACTTCAAAACGCTGTTGAAGCGTTAAGCCGTCATCATCGCTTGAGGAGGCATCCTCCACCAAGACTTCTTCTTCTTCTTGAGCAGCCTGACTACCCTCGGGGGCTTCACGTTCCGCTCCTAGTGCCTCTTCTTCTGGCGCTTGGAGTGGGTCCTCAGGACGAGGAGGAGGGTCAGATACAAACTTCAAGACATCCTCCTGCGAAGCACAAGGCAAATATTAGTAACTCGACTACTTTCAACAAAAGTACTCGGGGGCTAAGTACTTGAAGACTTACCAGACGCGGAGGGTTGTCTGCACTGAACTCAGGGACAGCTGCAGGAATTCCATGAAGATTCTTGAAGATCTTTTGTAGCCGCTCCATCACGAGATCATCGCTGATCTCTTCAGCAGATAGCCTGGAGCCGTCATCCGCTCCAGTGTACTCGAACCCAAGATGCTCTCGCTGCATCAAGGGTTGTACCCGTCGCTTCATGAAGCTGAAAGCTACTCATTCAGCAGTCAAGCCTTGCGCCTTCTTCTGCGCAATCTTCGCCAGCAACTCAGGGATCTGGATGCACTCCTACATCGTGGGTTCATCCTTCCAGAGCCAATCGTATACTGGCGCGAACATGCTGGGCTTTGGCAGCTACGGTGGGGCGTTCTCTATGTAGAACCAGTTATTCTTCCAATCTTGATTGGAGTCTATCAAGTTGTACTTGAAGTACAGCTCCTGTGCCTTCTGGCACATCTGCACTCCGGCCCCACCGACTACAACCGGAAAGTTGGCGTTGGGCTGCGGCTTCAACCGGAAAATCTTCCTGAACAAAGCCCAGTGTGGGCGGATGCCGAGGAAAGCTTCGCAGAAGTGCACGTACACCGCGATCTGAAAGATGCTGTTGGGGTTGAGGTGTACGTGCTCCAACTTGAAGAAGTCAAGGAAGCCGCGGAAGAAATCCGAAGATGGTAGTGTCAACCCACGCTCGACGAAGTGCCCAAACATCGGAATCTCATCTGGGCTCTTTTCCATCGGCCACGCATCACCGGTGGCGGAGCTCCATCCAGCAATGGCTTTCTCGCGCAGCAACCCACCGGCTTCGAGGGCTTGGATATCTTCCTCCCTCATCTTGGACTTCTTCCAAGAGACAGCTTGGCTCGGGGGCTTGGTGATAACCACCGTCTTGTACTTAGGCTCCGGCAACTCTTTCTTGCCGCGGCCGGACTTCCTCTTCTGTCCCTTGGACGGCGCAGGCTTCATCCTTCCTGTTATGAGGGTCTTCTTTCGCATTGACCGGAGGACAGCGAAGGGATGGAGGTTTGCACTCTTGGCACTATGGGCGCTTGAACTCTGCGGCGGCTATGGATGCTAAGGCGTTCTGGATCTAAGGGTGAATGGAAGCAGTAAAACCCTAAGGGATACCCCTTCGGGTATTTATAAAACCAAAACCTTAACGGTTCGACCTGGTGACCCTTCGTATTCAACAAATTGGTTTCACACAGGCAAATATTTGGCTAAGTCAGAGGACTAAAATCCAAGACCTGCTCGGCTCTATCTCGGGGGCTCGACTACTCGATGGAATTGGATTTCACTCAGTTACAGTTCACTGAATTCAGGCCACTATTCAACAGTCAGATTGGATCCTTCAATTCGAGAAAGTACTCGACTCAAGGCTCGGGGGCTCCGTGCCACGTGTCCTTCAGTTTTTCTCAGGATTTTGCGGGATTATTTGACGAACACTACTGATTGACCCTCAGCTTGAATTGTCAATTCGAACTAAGGCTCGGGGGCTACATCCATATAGGATGCGATTTTTGCAAATCGCATTCCTATATTATTTCTTCGTATTGTCTACGGATTTTTCGGAGCAAGATCAAAGAGTTCAAGATTGACCCTCAGCTTGAATCCTGGATTCGACCTAAGGCTCGGGGGCTACATTCCATATGGAATGCGATTTCAGTAATCGCATTTCCATATGGATCTTTGATGCAAAGATTTCAAGAACGAAGCGGGTATTATTGAAGACCTTCAAGGGAAGTACTCGGAGACGCTTGGGAACAACTCGAGAAGACTTCAAGACTACTCGTGGAGTTAGCTGGAGTACCTTCCAGCCTCGTGATGATTCAAGTACTATTGAAGATTGAAGCTTGTAGAACTCGGGGACGCTTGGGAACTACTCGTGGAGACCTTCAAGACTACTTGGACCATTGCACTCGACTACAAAGTACTCGGGGGCTTGTCGACCGGGCATCCCTGGGCCCACCAACACATTGTGAGCCATACCCGGGAGATGAGTTCCTGTACACCTGGACTACTCGACTAGTGGGCCACGGTGCTGGTACCGTGGGCCACAAGGCATGACAAGGCGGACAAGGACTTGTACTAAGACTAGGATAGCTTTCCATACCTTTTATAGGCTACTCCGGGTCCTACTCGAATAGTACCCTTGTACCAATCCGACTTGTAACCCTGCCTCCCGTGGCATATAAGGCGAGGCAGGGACCCCTCTCGAAACATACGCAATCAATACAGAGCCACGCAGCATACAGGACGTAGGGTATTACGCACATTGCGGCCCGAACCTGTCTAATTGTGTGCCCCGTATCTCACCATCGTGTTCCTGATCTCGGTGAGCCCCACCGCACAATCTACTACTTCGGGTACCCCGTCGTAGGCTCGGTGTCTAAAACACTGACAGAGCCGAAGCGTCACATTGTTCTACCAGGAAAAAGAAAAATCGTTGGAGTTGAGGACAAGACTGACATTTCAGAAGACTATGATCAGTTCGATGATGATCTTCCTCCTTTTTCAGTCAAGGTTGACCCAAGCCTTCTGTTAGCCCAAGAGGACGCTCTGTACTTACGTCGCGATCACAACCAAGGAACATTCGTGAAGAGGAAGGTTACACACGTTCCGTTAGATGATGACGTGTAACAAGTTTTTTTTAAATTTATGGTCATGTAATAAAGTAATGTAATATGTACCTATGACTCAGTAACAAGAATTTGTATTTCTCTGGATTAAAATTAATTATTTTAATTTTCTATGCATTGTCGGGTATAAAATAAATAATTTAACTTAAAAATATACACAAGCAAAACTAAATCGAGGTATACATGTTAATAACACGACAGGTCTTATGAATGTAAAATTTTGCATGGCAAAAAAATATTCATGTTCGATTTTTAAAGTGAACATAAGAGTTTTGACCAAAATAACTTATTAACAAGTTAAATTAATAGATTTGACAAGTTTGAGATGTAAGTTCACATTCCACAGTATATATCTAAGTTAAGCACAATAGGATTTAATCTGCCATTTCACCGTATTCAATATGATTTATAATAAATTTAAGAGCAAATTCAAATAGATTTGGGAATTTAAAAGGAAAAGGAAAGGAAAAGAAAAGGAAAACGAAAATAAACAAAAACACATCAGTACCGGTCGTAGTTTGGCCCCGGTACTAATGTGCTTCTCCATTTGGCGCGAAATGAAAAGGCACATTAGTACCGGGGCTCATCTAGGTCCGGTACTAATACCCACATTAGTACTGGGCCTAGTTGGGCACCGGTACTAATGTGGGGGGTACAAGGCGCCCGACCCCTTCTTCCCCCAACACTTAGCGAATTTCGTCCCCTCCTTCTTCTCCCCAACGCCGCCGGCACCGCCGCCCATCGTCGTCGTCTCGTCTCCATCGCCGGCCGCCGGTCCGCCACGCCCTGACGTCCACGCCGTCCACACCATTGTAGACGCCACCGCCGTCTCCCTCGTCGCGACGCCAGCCCCGGCCCGGTCCCCCGCTCCGCGCGCCCTGCCCGGCCGGCACCGGTGGTTCCACGCCGCTGTGCGCCGTCTACACCGCCACGCGCCGTCCACACCGTCGTCGTCCCCATGCCTTGCGCCTCCCCACCGCTGTCGACGCCCGGCCGGCCTACCGCCGTCGTCCCCGGCTGTGCGCCGCGCGACGCTACCGCCCGCCGTGCGCCGCGCGCCGCCGCCGTCCGCCTTCCCCCCGCCGATCCGATCCCCCCGCCGCAACGTGCCGTCCACCTCGCCGCCGCCGTCAACCGTGCCGCGCCGCCCCTCCAACGCCGGTAAGCGCCCAGCCCCGCCGTCGCCAGCAGCCGCGCCGCGGCGCGCGCGGCCGCGCGCCCCGACCCCAATTTGGGGGTTGACGTCAGCCCCGTGGTGGCTGACGTCAGCCCCCTTTTTTTATTTCTATATATATAATTTAGATTTGAATTTAGAATTTAGATTTAATTTATAATTGAATTATAAATATAGATTTAGATATAAATATAGATTTAGATATAAATATAGATTTATAAATTAGAATTTAGATTTAGATATAAATATAGATTTAGATATAAATATAGATTTAGATATAAATATAGATTTATAAATTAGAATATAGATTTAGACATAAATATAGATTTAGATATAAATATAGATTTATATATAAATGTGTATTTATGGATATTTAAATTTGTATTTATGAACATTTATGGACATTTACATGTGTATTTATGGACTTTTATGGACACTTAAATGTGTATTTATGGACATTTAAATTTAGATTTGAATTTAGATTTGAATTTAGAATTGAATTTAGGTAGCCGACTCGCTCCCGCCCGACACGCTGCCGCCCACTCACTCCCGCCCGACACGCTCCCGCACGACTCGCTCCCGCCCGACTCGCTCGCTCGCACGACTCGCTCCCGACCGACACGCTCCCGCCCGACTCGCTCCCGACCGACTCGCTCCCGCCCACACGCTCCCGCCCGACTCGCTCCCGCCCGACTCGCTCGCTCACACGGCTCGCTCCCGACCGACTCGCTCCCGCCCGACTCGCTCGCTCGCACGACTCGCATTATTTGTAGTCATTATTTCAAATAGTTATTTCATCATGTCACATTTATTCTTGTCTAATTATTATAGTTACGAGATGGATCCAAATGAGAATGAGTTCGAAAAACAGGATCGAATCTTAATGGATATGATCGCTCAAAATGAAAACAATGACGAGGCTGCTCAAAGGGAGGCTGATAGCTTCCTCAACATCCCCATGAACACGGGTGATGGGGAACAAGAGCAAGAAGCAGATCAGCAACCAGTTGCCCATGAAAGCAACGAGACGCAACAAGAGGAGGTATAATATGGATGATGACTTTCAAGATTTGACATCGTTCACGACTTCTCATATATTAATAATAGTTTATCTATTTTCCAGGTTCCTTCTTCGAGCAAGAGCAGTAAAAAGTCTCAAAGGAAACGCGGCCCAAAGAAGAAACTAGAGGGTCGTTTCATCATGACAGAAGTCGCTGAATTAGGGAGACCACTTGCTCTAGAAGAAAATGTGACGAAATTGCTCAACCACATTGGCTTTATTGTCAGGGATAACATCCCAATAAGCATTTCGTATTGGAGAGCTTCTGAAGCTCCCGATTACGAAGATGGGGATGATGAGGCACCGGAGGTGCGGGGAGATGTGGTTGCGGACACAGACAAGGACATGATATGGGAGCAGATCACAGAACACTTTACATTCCCAGATGAAGCAAACTTGGCTAACATCAGATATTGGGTGATGCAAAAGGCTGCAAATGCCTTTCAGTCGTACAAGAAGCGTCTGACCACAGAGTACATCAAGACTGGGCTTACACCGGACTTCACGAAGAAGGGACTGGCCAAGTTAAGAGATCACTGGGATGCCTTTGTGCAACACAAGGAATCGACAGAGGCCAAGAAGTTGACAGAAACCAACACCGCCAACACCAGGAAGAAGAAAGAATTTCACAAGCTCGGACCAGGAGGTTACAAGAAGGCCATTCCCAAATGGGATCAGAATGAACAAGATATAATGGCTAAAGGAATCATACCGGCAACTCTAGATTGGCCCGAGCGAGCAAAGCATTACTATTTTGCACATGGTGGTAAACTGAATCCAGAAGATGGAACATTACTGCCGAGCGATCAATTAAGAGAGACAGCTGGAAGGCTTATTGATTTAATAAGGCGTACAACAGAAGGATCTTTCCTGCCTGATCGAGAGAATGACGAGCTTACTATGGCACTAGGTACCAAAGAACACGGTAGACGTTGCAGAGGCAAGGGTGTCATACCATGGAAAGAAGCATTCCTGCAGCACATTGATTCGTATAGAAGTCGCAAAAGAACTAAGGACCAACAAGCATGTGAGATACGAGAGCTACAACAGTGCGTCAGTATGCATGAGGCAAAAATGGCGGAAGTCATCGATCAGCGTGTGGCACTCGCTCTTAGCAAGCACTCAACAAGTCAGCAAGCACCTGCAGCATCAGGGCCTCATGATGAAATGAGCCCATCTAGTAAGCGTAAGAGCAGCATCGCTTCCACGGAAGCAGCCCCAGCAGCCACGAATGCAGGCGCCCCTGCTGTCGAGGAGCGACGACCCCACTACCCTGTGGATGACATCACTGTGAGGTCTACATGTGAACTTCTGACTAAAGTAAGAAACAAGATACTTGTGGTGGCTTACGGTATTGCTGAGGTACCGACACTAGGGGAAACATTAATGGAGTACCCCCTTACGAGTATAATTACCGATTTAGCCAAAGTCTTTGTGGACCGAGTGGTTGACTCTTGGGATGACTTAGAACTAGAACCGGAAGGACCTGATGGCGAAGAGACCCTAGGAGAAGCGGTGCACCGTTGCATTTTGTGGCCCAAGGATCACATAAGGATAACACAACAGCCCGTGGAAGCATCATCTCCTGCACGATTCGCCATGCCGGGAGCACAAGACTCGCCAGGTAGAAGGGAACACAGCAGCAGTCCCGAACATCTAGCAGGTGACAGGGATCCAAGCGTGAGTCCAACTCCTCCTGCCAGTAAGGGTTCCAAACGAAGACCTCCTCCTCCTCCTCCTCCTCCTCCGCGTCCAAAGAAGCAGAAGATAGTCAAGACTCCAGAGAAAAAATCTTACGAGAAGACTTTGGAGGAACTGGATGCGATAGTGGCCAAACAAGTGCATGATCATTTTCATGGCCCGAAGCCTCCACCTGAGAAAAAAACTGACATGGTTAAATTTAAGCATTTCCTGGCAGGCAAGGAGAAAGAGAAATTGAGAGTGCTAGTGCCTCCTCCGTTGTCGGACTACGATCGCGCGGCAGTCAAGGTCAACAAGAAGAAACAGAAAGTTCGGTCAACTGTTGCACAACTAGGAACCCAATCGAAGCAATCCGTCTCGCCCCTCAAAGTTATTTCAACCAAGGACCAGGGATTGCTTCAATTTGGTGCAGATGCTAGAATCACACCTGGTCAAATTCTAGGGACTGAAGAGTTAGAAATTCATCCAGGGGCACAAAGACGTTGATATGTGCATGGTGAGCCGCTTCTGTGGGAGCGATTGTTGGTCGATATTCCAACTAGAATGTACGAGTTCCACAATTGGTACATGGAAGAGTCAAGAAACAACAGGACCCGTATGCTCGAAGTTAGAATTGGAGAGGAACATTTTTTCCAAGGTACAAGCACTTTCCTTGTGCCTTTTGAAGAGTTCCATATGCTATTCAATCAAGATGCACTCGACTACACATTAATGAGTTGCTGGACGCTGTAAGTCTTTATTTTACTATAAGGTTAAAATTAATGTTGTAGCCTTACTACCGTATGTCTGATCTTCTCATTTGTATCATACAACATGGAGATGCAATCTTGCCGGAAGCAAGGAATCATGGACGTCGGCTTCATGGATCCTATGCAAATAAATGAGGCAAATGTGGATGATCAGGCAACAGATACAGTGGTTCATTTGTATAAGTTTCTGGACAGGCAACAGGACAAGACTATGATACTTTTGCCGTACAACTGCCAGTGAGCAACCTGTTTCACATATCTATTTATTTATTTTCTGAATTACACTCAATATTACAATATACTTATATACTTGTATATGTAATGGCAGCTTCTACTGGATTCTCTTTGTTATCTATCCAAAGATGGGCCACGTCTGGGTCTATGACTCTATTGGCGGGTATAAAGACTGGTATATTTCTCTCCTCGAACAGTTGAACCTAGCATGGGATATGCTCTTCGTACAGTACAAAGGGAAATTCAAAGAGAAACTTACATACCTCCATGACGTCGAGGTACGTCCTTTTGTTCTTCGATCTCATGTCACTTCTTCTCTGAATACAAGAAATCATATTTATTAACTTTGTTCCCAAATATGTGCAGTGCATGAAGCAGTCGAAGGGTACCAATCTATGCCCATACTACGTATGTGAGTTCATGCATACCTTTGCAAGTAACTACTTGGGTGGAAGCCGCCAGCGAGCGGTGCGTACTTATCCCTAATTCTTAATTTTTATATACTTCGTTCTACTAATAATACTTATGCAATTAATAACTTCTTCTCTAGATTGAGCGCATAAAGAAAGGATTTCTCAAGACAGAAAAAATCCGGCTAATTCAAGAATAAATGTGCGGATTTCTTCTAGACGAGGTGAACAATCCAGGGGGAGAGTTTTTTTCCGGTGCATCAAGGTTCACAAGGACCACTGGCGCCACTTCAGGTCCTAGCATTGAAACCGGTCAGAAAAACGAGGAGAAGGAGAAGGAGAAGGACAAGGATAAGGTGAAGGAGAAGGAGAAGGAGAAAGCCGACAATGACAAGGAGGAGGTGAAGGAGAAGCCGAAGGAAATTCCTTCTAGGGTCAGTACTCGGAGTCAGCAACGACGAGAAGGATTTTCAAGCAAACGGTCTTAGAAGGATTCAAATTTTAATCTTCTCTGACAATTGATTTGTTGTAAATATTTATCGTATTTTCATATGCACAATATGCTTATATATATGTATTATATGTTGTATGCAATCTATACGCTTCGCATTAGGATAAGCATATTAGTATACGTATACCAAACACATACGATAAGCATAGTAGTATACGTATAAAAAAATAAAAATACTGAATAGAAAATAAAAAATAAAAAAACATTAGTACCGGCCCGTGTTAGCAACCGGTACAGATGTGAGCCCACATCTGTACCGGCTGGTAACACGACCCGGCACTAATGTGGGCGGCCACATTAGTGCCGCCTTAGCTGTACCGGGTGGCCACCCAGCACTAATATGGGTTGCCACCCGGTACAGATGCCCCTTTCCCTAGTAGTGTAAACATGGAGAAATAAAATATACTAGCTTGTCACACACTATCTGATTCTTGAGTAGCCTAAAGTACATGAGAATTGATATTGTTAATGATATGAGAATCAAAGGTAATTACTCAAAAGGGTTTGCAAACTCGGTATGGCATTTTTATAGGTGCACAATTTTCCATGGGAGTGAATTTACATGCTTTGCCAAGAGGCCAGAACACCATGGCATCCCCACAAAGTAACTAACCAGCCACAAGGCTGCACGCAAGCGCATGACACGATTCATTGGACTAGTATACTTGCCTCGCTAATTGCTCACATGCTTGGGTGCTGCTCAGCTCATTTAATAGTCCCCACATTCTGTTTTTGATTTGGTGCAATATAATGGCAATGTACCATAATACTATCATATAATGTATGTGCATTATGTCTAGCACTACTATTTAATAAATTGTTGACGTTTCTTAACATCACCACTAACGATGCCTATTAGCGTGAATGTCAAGATGTATGGGTACACCGACGGGTACGAATGAATCTGCAAGCGCACAGATATATTTGTTGTAGCACTTTCCCAAGGGAGTATTCTAAGGGTTATCAAATCCAAGAAACGATGTGCACTATCTTCTATTCTAGTATAAATGGTCCAAGGACACTGAGCACGTTCTGAGATAGATGGGAGATAAGAAGCACTTCCTGAGGGTCTTGACTCTAGGAAAGGATCTAGTAGTTATGGATCTCGCTTCGGGCACCAGCCTCTCCTGGCTTTAAAAGGCACAGGTGGTTCCGGCCTTTGGCTCTACGCTGTATCCAGACGCGGCGGAGTACAAAGGGTCCAACGACTGTCACTAATGCGGCATACCTCTGTCTATACGTGGGGCACAGGGCATTCGAAGGATAACCCACAGTCCAGACACCACGTCTGCATCACCGATTACTACTAGAGCACGATTACGTTTGGATCCCTGCAACAATGCTAAAGCACTCCGTACAAGTACGAAGCGACAAACCTGCGAGAATGGCTCAGACCTTAAATGTCAACGAGTCACGTTGCGACAAGAAGATATGGATGCAAACTAGTTCCAACACTCTTACTAAACTAAATTGGATCAAACATGCAAACAAATACTTAAACTTATGCGCTAGCTCAAGAAGATCGAAGTGTCATGTTATGAAGAACAAGAGCATGTAAATCATGAACAAGCCAAGAACACAAGAACATATCATTCAATACATGAATGCCACTTTAGTCTAAATAAGAAATGTTGAAATACTCACTTTGGTCTAAATGAAGAACAGAACATCCACGAGGTCTCCACCTCACTCCTCACTCCTATTCTACCTAGCACTCTACTCACACACAACACATGGAGTGGTGAGAACTCACCTCTCCAAGAGAAGAATGAGAGGAGAGGGAGCTTGGTATGTGTCTAGAACGGGACCCCTTCCCTTCTATTTATAGGAAAGGGACATCACGGCTCCGAGCACCAAATGCCTCCAAAACACCCCAGGACGTCACTTAGGACTTGAGAGACATGGGTACCTATGGGTCCCCACCGGCCAGGGTCCTGAAGGCCCCTATCAAGTGGACCCGACCTTCCAGAAGACTCACCGACCTTACAAGTGGGCCCAGCGACCTAGTCAAGCTCCCGGAAGACCCGCGAAGCCTTGGCGTGTAAGACAAGACACGGCGACCTAGCGCACCGCCGCCTGTAGCACTGAGTATCACGGGATACTCCTTGTAATCCGGGAGATAAGCTTCCCACAGTTGTAACCGACCCCGACCCGGGTCAACCGACCTGCGCATGCAAACCCTAGCCCGTCCCCCCACATAAGGCGGCCTAGGGCTCCATGCACAAGGAGAACTCATCTTCATCCTCGCATAATCCACCACAACTGGACGTAGGTTTTACTCTCCGGAGGCCTGAACCAGTATAAACCCTTGTCTCCCTGTTCTTCGCCGCCATACTCGCCTAGCTCCGTGTGCACCACGTGCATAACCACCTACGCTCTTAGGTCTCGATCCTCCATTAACCTGCAAACCACTAGGGTAACCCCCTAGCGGATCTGTCCAGGTCTCACCCCCTGACAGTTGGCACGCCAGGTAGGGGCGATCCGGAACTCGCTGTGCAGCATGATGGCCCAATTTGGCGTCGTCTTCCCGGCGAGCATGGCGGCCTTCCTCGCCGACCCCGTGGAGATCTGCTTTGGATCCTTCACGGCGACCTCACCTGCCCCGGCAGCCTCGACTCCTCCAGCGACCTCTGAGAAGGTCGTCACGGCGCCCGCCGCCGTTCCTGTTCCTGATCTAGTATCGGAGACCCACCCGCCCAAACCCTGTGACCTTGTACAGGGGATGGACAACATCGTCGGCTCGATGAGGGAAACCCTGGAGATCTGCGAACGAGCTCAACGCTCGGCGCAGACAGCGTTGCGCCACGACACCTTCCCCTTCGGCCTGAAGTCTGCGCCCAGTCTTCGTCTGAGCCAACTCTCCATGCCTCCTCAGATCCAATCTGAGCGGCGACCTTCGCGCAACCTAAGGCCGGCGCCTCGCGCTCGGCGCGACCCCCTCGACGTGCCCTGCACTTACCACAAAGGTGCAAAGCACACCCTCCGCGGGTGCCGCCTGCGGAAGAAGATCGACAACGAGCTCCCCCGCCAAGCTAAGCGACCTACCCAGTCTCCGGACTGTGGGAAGTTTCAGAAGGTCTGGGTTCGCATCGCCCCGAATGACCCGAAAATCGTCTTTCGTCAGGTGATGGTGATCACAGAGAACGAGCCACCACGCTTGGGTGTAACCAACTCCCAGGAGGCGGCTCGCATCTAAGCAAACGCCCGCCACACTGAGCGACGTGCGGAAGAGCAACGACGCGCTTTGCCCTGTGCTCGCGATCTGCGCTTGAGTTCGAGGAAGCTGGGATCGCGACCTTCAACAGCCCCCAGGCCAACCTAGGCGCAGCCATCACCCGGCTCCAGCAAGTCCAGTCGCCTGAAGCTGAGCAGGCCCTTGCGTACCTCCGGGTCGCCAATGCCCTGGTGGAAGAGAAGAGTGCGGCCTCTAGGTCTGCCGTGTCGTCCTCTACTCGCCACTCGTGCAGTCGATCACATCGACCTGCGCGTAGTCATCTCTCCCCCGTCCAGGAGGAGATCGCTCAGCACAACCCTGAGCAACCTGCCCAGCAGCCTGCTGCTGCCCGAGACCTGCGCGTCAACCTCGACGCCAACTGGCGTGCTCGCGACGCCCGCACCGTCGTCGACCAACGCCACCGCGAGCGAGAGGAGCGCGAGCTCCGTCGCCGCCTGGACTACGACCGCGAGTACGGTGCCCCCGGCGGCGTCCACCGCATCATGGAGAGCGAGCTCCGCGATCAGCACGAGATCGAGAACCAGCGACGTGCCAAGTACGATGCTGATCACGGTGATCCTGCCATCGTCCAGGTCGACAGGGATCGGCAGCCACGCTCCCAGGTTGTCATCCCAGAGCGCAGCGTCCACTCTGCACCTCGAGATGCCACCCCGGCAAGAGGCACCAATGAAGACCTTGCGCTCAACGCCTTCCCAGCGCTGGATGCTCGCTTCAAGAGGGTGAAGTACCCTGACAACTTCAAGCCCAACATCAAGCCATATGATGGGCGCTCCGACCCCAACATCTGGCTGTCGACCTACTACGTCACCATCAAGGCGGCTGGTGGTGATTTCGACCACATGACGGCCTACTTCCCGTTGGTCATGGGCAAGTCCCCTTCTCTGTGGCTCAACAACCTCGAGCCCGGCAGCATCAAGACCTAGGCCGATCTGTCCCAGGCCTTCACATCGAACTTCCAGGTGACCTACGATCGCCCTGGGAACGCCTTCAGCCTGGGGCGGATCATGCAGAAGCCCAAGGAGCGTCTCCGCGACTACAACAACCGGTTCTTCGAGAATCGGAATGAGTGCGTCGGCGTCAGGGACGACCAGATCGTCGATAGCTACAAAAAGGGCCTCAAAGACCCTAAGATCTTCGAGAAGATCCACGAGTCCGGCGCCACCAACGTCAAGGAGCTGATGATCATCGTCAACAAGTTGATGGACACCGAAGACGCCCTCCAGAACCAGTTCGACGCTGGTAACACTGGTACATCTAGTATCGCGGCGGAGAAACTCCGCAAGCGACCTTCCGAGGTCCTGGCAGCTGAAGAGCGGCGAAACTCGTCCTTCAACCAAGCTGAGTTCGACCTGGCGCTCGACAGCATCTGCGGGTTCCATGAGGGAGCCACCCACACTCTCCGCGAGTGCTCTCAGTTCAAGAGAGCCTTCAGCTCCTCCGCGGATCCCAAGCGACCCAGGAACGACGGCGGGAGATGCGACAACCGCCCCTACAACAATAACTACCGCCGTGACGACCGGCGAGATCGCCACGACGACCGCCGCGACGAGCGATACGACGATCGCCGCGAGCCACCTCGCAGCGACCCACCTCGCAACGACACCGCCCCAGCGGCTCCCCGCGATGAGACGAACCTGCCCCCTCCGCCGGCGTCGGGCAACCCCAATGGGCCTTTCCAGGCCGCAACCCGCGTGATCAACATGATCGTCGGTGGGATCAAGTCCAGCGCCAGCAGGAGGCGCTACCAGAAGGACAAGCGCGACGTCCACCTCGTCCACACTCACCCAATCGTACCCCTACGATGGTCCGAGCAGCCGATCACGTTCTCCAGAGCTGATCACTAGGTTCATATCCCAGGACCCGGGTCCTACCCGCTCATCGTCGAGCCTACGGTGGATGGAGCCCTGCTCTCCCAGACCTTGATCGATGGAGGCAGCGGCCTCAACATCATCTTCGTTGACACCCTCAAGAAGATGGGCTTTGACTTCAACAAGATGACGGAGTGCGACAAGCCTTTCTATGGCATTGTCCCCGGGAAGGCGGCCCAGCCACTGGGTCAAGTCTCCCTTCCGGTGACTTTTGGTACGGAGGTGAACTTCCGCACGGAGTACCTCAACTTCGAGGTCGCAAACTTCAAGTCTTCCTACCACGCGATCCTAGGTCGCCCAATGTTGGCCAGATTCATGACCATCCCACACTACACCTACTTGGTGTTGAAGATGCCTGCTCCGCGAGGGGTCCTCTCCGTCAAAGGGGACCTCGTTATCTCCTTCAGGTGCAACACGGAGGCCCTCGACCTCGCTGTGACCTCCGCTGCTGCCGAGGCCTCCGCAGTCTTGGTGGCTGAGGCCGAAAAAGTCGACCCCGTCGACCAGTCTGTCCCGGAGCAGAAGCGCACTGAGACCGCGCTCGACGCGGCTCCATCGACGAAGAAGGTCTGCCTCGGCCTTGCCGACCCAGAGAAGACGGTGGTGATCGGCGACGGGCTCGACCCCGAATAGGAACTCGCGCTCACCAGCTTCCTCCGGGATAATGCCGACATATTCGCTTGGAGTCCATCGGATATGCCAGGTGTTCCTAGGGAGCTGGCTGAGCACGCCTTGGATGTAAGCAAAACGGCGAAGCCTGTCAAACAGAAGCTTCGCCGCTTTGCGAAAGATCGCAAGGATGTCATTAGGGTAGAGCTAATAAAGCTCCTAGCTGCCGGATTCATCCGAGAGTGTAAAAACCCGGTTTGGCTCGCCAACCCGGTTCTTGTACCAAAGAAAACCGGTCAATGGAGAATGTGTATCATTACACCGATCGCAACAGGCACTGCCCTAAAGACCCCTTCCCTCTTCCGCGAATCGACCAGGTCGTGGACTCCACGGCCGGGAGCGTCCTCCTCTCCTTCCTCGACTGCTACTCAGGGTATCACCAGATAGCCCTGAAGGTCTCTGACCAATACAAGACGGCGTTCATAACGCCCCACGGCATCTACTGCTATACGGCCATGACCTTCAGCCTCAAGAACACTGGCGCGACCTACCAGAAGGCGATATAGAAGTGTCTGGTCAGCCATATCAATAAAAACGTAGAAGCCTACGTCGATGACGTGGTCGTCAAGACCACCCATGAGGACCAGCTCATAGCTGACCTCGTAGAGACCTTCGCCAACCTTCGCACTTACCGCTGTAAGCTTAACCCAGAGAAGTGCGTCTTCGGTGTCCCGTCCGGCAAGCTCCTGGGCTTCATGGTCAGCAACCGGGGCATCGAAGCAAATCCCACCAAGGTGGATGCCATCCTCAAGATGAAGCAACCTACTGGCAAGAAGGACGTCATGAAGCTTACATGCATGATGGCGGCCTTAGGCCAATTCATTAGCAAGCTAGGAGAGAAAGGCCTGCCCCTTCTTCAAGCTGCTAAAAAAGGCAGACAAGTTCGTCTGGACCGAGGAGGCGGACCAAGCTCTTGAGCAACTCAAGACCTTCCTTACGACGCCCCCGGTGATGGTGCCCCCGGCGCCCAAAGAGCCCTTACTGCTCTACATCTCGGCGACCACCCTCGTTGTCAGCGCCGTCCTGGTGGCTGAGCGGCCTGAAGAGGGGCGACCTTACCCTGTCCAGCGACCTATCTACTATGTCAGTGAGGTCCTGTCTGACAGCAAGACCAGGTACAGCTAGCCCCAGAAGATGCTCTACGCGCTACTCATGACTTCGCGCAAGCTCCAGCACTACTTCCAATCCCACAAGATTAAGGTCATCTCGGCCTTTCCCCTTGGCGAAATTCTACGGAGTCGTGACACCTCCGGGCGTGTCGTCAAGTGGTCTATCGAACTAGGCGAGTTCGACCTGGAGTTTTGCCCCAGGCAGGCCATCAAGTCCCAAGTTATCACAGACTTTGTCTCAGAGTGGACAGAGATCCAGCAGCCTCTGCCGCCGGAGCGACCTGAGCATTGGAAGATGTACTTCGACGGTTCCCTGAACCTCGAAGGAGCCGGCGCGGGAGTTCTATTCATCTCCCCTAAGGGCGACTACCTCAAGTACGTCCTGCAGATCCACTACAAGGTGTCCAACAACGGTGCTGAGTACGAGGCCCTCATCCACGGGATCCGCATCGCCGTCTCCCTCGGGATCAAGCGCCTCTTGGCCTACGACGATTTCAAGGTCGTCATCGACCAAGTCAACAAAGACTCCAAAGCCAGGAAGGATACGATGGATGCCTACTGCGCTGAGGTACGCAAGCACGAGCGTCACTTCGAGGGGCTCGAGTTCCATCACATCTGCCGCAACAACAACATCGCTGCGGATGTCCTCTCCAAGCTTGGCTCCAAGCGTGCGCTGGTTCCGGCCGGTGTGTTCGTCCAAGACCTACGCAAGTCGTCCATCAAGCTCATCCCCGACTCAGAGTCGCCCAATGACGAGGTTACCTCGCCTGCAGGTCGCGAGATCCTCATGATCGACGCAGAAGATGACTGGCGCCTCGACTTCATTGCCTTCCTCCTCGAGCATCGAGTACCTGAGGATAAGGTGGAGCGAGAAAAGATCACGAGGCGTAGCGCCAACTACGTCGTCGTCGGTCAGGAACTCTACCGGAGGTCCGCCTCTACTGGAGTACTGATGAAGTGCATCCTGCGATCCGAGGGCCTCAGGCTCTTGGAAGAGATCCACGGTGGTGAGTGTGGCAACCACGCCGCCTCTACCAACCTGGTGGGCAAGGCCTTCAGATCCGGGTTCTACTGGCCCACGGCCGTGACTGATGCCCAAGAACTTGTACGTCGTTGCAAGGGGTGCCAGTTCTTCGCTAAACAGCAACACCTCCCGGCTCAGGGCTTGAGGACCATCCCTCCGCCGTGGCCCTTCGCAGTTTGGGGTCTCGACTCTGTGGGACCTTTCAAGACTACCCCCGGCAGCTACAAGCATATACTCGTGGCGGTGGATAAGTTCACCAAGTGGATCGAGGTCCGTGCCGTGTCCAGCGTCATGTTGAAAGAAGCGGCCAAATTCATAGAGGAGATTACCCATCGCTTCGGGGTGCCAAACAGGATCATCACCGACCTTGGCACGGCCTTCACAGGGGCTGAATTCTGGGACTTCTGTCAAGACAGCCTGATCGATGCATACTACTCCTCGGTGGCACACCCGCGGTGCAACAGTCAGGTCAAGCGTGCCAACGGCATGGTCCTACAGGCCATAAAAGATCGTATCTTCGACGGCTCAGCGCCTTACGCCACGAGGTGGTTCTCAGAGCTCCCTCATGTCCTCTGGGGCCTCAGGACCCAGGTCAGCTCAGCTACAGGGTACTCACCCTTCTTCTTGGTCTATGGATCAGAGGCTATCCTCCCCACCGATGTGACCTTTGGTGCTCCTCACATCCAGCACTTCGATGAAGGAGAAGTAGAGCAAACACGCCGCCTCGACCTTGACAGTGTCGAGGAACACCGTGTGGCCACGCTCATGCGCCACACTCTCCACGAGCAGCAGCTACATCGCTACCACGACCGCAACGTGCGGGAGCGTTCCTTCCACGTTGGCGACCTAGTCCTGCGGAGGATTCAGAACACCAAGGACATGCACAAACTCTCTGCACCTTGGAAAGGCCCCTTCATAGTCAAGGAGGTCATTGGACCGGCGACCTATCGCCTCCAATGGGCTGATGGCCAGGGTGTTCCTAACCCCTGGAACATCGAGCACTTACGTCGCTTCTATCCTTAGGAGCATTGTATCACAATAAAGCTATGTATTCTACTCCTTGTAATTCAATATATATATGAAGATGTCTCTTTCAGCTCGTTTGTTTTCTGTTTACCCCTCCCCTTCGACACGCTCGGGGGCTTGGTTTAAAACCGGACCCCTCACGCTCGGGGGCTTGGCTCTAAGCTCGGCCCTTCACGCTCGGGGGCTTGGCTCTGCCAACCACAGGGTCGCTCGACCTGGGGTCTTTACCTTTTTATTTACCAGTGTTCCCTTATAAAAACTTCTCATGCACTTTATAAGCACTCCTAGGTCGCGGGGTTGCCTGACCTTGGGTCCCTGACCCCCTCTGCGCACCGGCCACACCTAAGCCTCCAACGTCGAGCCGTGTGGTTGTCAAGCCGTTCCTCTACCGAGTAGGGTTAGTGGAGGAAAAGGGGTCTCGCAACTTTGTTATCTTTGCATTCTTATAACGAGTATACCAAGTCAAATAAGCGATCACAGGACTCGCCTTTTTTCATTCACACAATGTTTATATTACATCAAAAGGGGTTCACAGCCCTTCATTGTTACTAATTGTTTCCTCGGCCAAAGCTACTACTGCAGGTCTATTTTCTTCATAACTTCCTCCGCGGCGGCCTGAATGTCCTCGCTGTCCACCGCCTGTGCCAAGTCGATCTCCTCCTTGACCCTCTCGAGGTCGAACGACGGCTCGTGATGCTTCACCACGGCCAGCGCGGTAGCGGCAGCAAGCTTGCCACCGTCCATCAGCAAGGTCTTTATGCGACCTACCGCGCCGTCCAACCGCTCCACGAGCCCTTGTGGTTCACCCTCGACCTTAGGGGTGTAAACGTCCATGAGGTACTCAGTGGCCTCCTTGAGGTCATCCAGCTCCTTCTCCATATCTGCAGCCATGTCTTGATGATCAATAAGGGTCTGCATTGCCCGGCCAAGGTCGATCTCTAGATCCTTGCGCCCCAAATTCATAAGCAGCTTTCCGGGTGAAGTAATACTCACTAACGACGACCTCCTGGTGTTTCTCCTTGAGGATCTTCACCTGCTCCTTCGACTCCTTGAGGTCCTTCCTCAAGGCGGTCTCCCTCTTCTTGGCCTCTGCACACGACGAGGTCAAGAGTGGGTCACCACGACGTGCCTATATAACAACACAAGGGCGTCCTACGACGTACCTGTAGCGGCGACCTTCAGTTCATCCTCCGCCTCCTTCACCTTCAGCTTTGTAGCTTCAAGCTCCCGCTTCAAGGCCTCGATGCCCTGATCCTTCAAGATTGCCTCGTCCTTGAGGCTCCTTACTTCCTTCGTGGCCTCCACCTTGGCCTGAAGCACGGCCTCCCGGGTCATTGTTAGCTCCGCGTGAAGATTGGCGCCCTCCTTCAATAGGGTCGCCCTTTTCTGCGCGCGCTCAGCAAGAGTCTGCAACCACTCATTGAGATTGTTAAAACACCTCGTCGATGCGAACCCAAGAGGCAGCTCCATGAGAAACGCAAACTTACCATGAGCATCCTGCCAATGGTCACCTGCGCCGCCTTGAAGTCTTCAAGATCCTTGGCATCGGCCCAGACGTCGTCCTCCCATGGAGTACCTTCGTAGAAGCAGGGTTGCTCGTCGGCTTCCCCGCTTGCACCTCCGGCTTCCGCCTGCTGCGTGCCCAGCAGACTCGACTCCGGCAGGTCCTGCTGGCGCGGGCCCTCCTCCTGCTGCTCGACCTCAGCAGCGACCTTAGCTGGTGCCGACGATGCCATCTCCACGATCTCAGGGGCCTTACTGGAGAAGTCCCCGCCTGAGGTCGCTGGCGATTGCCCCACCGGCAACTTCTCGACCTTCTAGCCAAACGCCTCTTGGCCTGAGGCATTCTTGCTGCTGCCAGAAAAAGCAGGAGTCCCCCTGCTCAAGGTGCATATATTCATCAGCACCGACATGTTCGACAGCACCACACAGATGAAGAACAGCATAAATCAAGTTCGGCAACATACCCGCTGCCAGTCTTCAGCTTCATCGACATTGGCCTAGGCGGTCCCATCTCGACTTCTTTTGCGACCCTCGGTCGCTCACGCCCTCCGTGCTCGCCTTCTGCTGCTGCTCGCCGGTAGCTGCGGGTGGGGCATTGCTTTCTCCTACGGCCGCCGCGTCTCCCGACCCTCCGACGATGTCGCGCGACCCCGTGTCATCACGCTCCTCGAAGATGACCTCGGTATCAGTCGTTGTCGTCTCTGACGACGAGGCAATGACCTTCCTCTTCCTCTTCTTCTTCTCCACCTCAATGGTGGCGGAGATGATCTTGACGCCCTTGTACGCTGGAATCTTCGCAGTGGCCTGCCGCGTATGACGAGTTGTCGGCGCGGAGGTCGCCACGGGCGGATCCTCGTCATCGCTACCCCCTACCGATGAGTCGGAGAGGTAGTTCTCCAGCAACTCCAGTGGTGGAGCCCTCACATCCTCCGCCGCCCGGACCTTGAAACTGCGCTCCCCCTCGTCCGCGAGGGGAGCTGGACACCAGAACAGACCTTCACGACCCTGCGACACCAGTCGGCCTTCGTTTCAGCACAAGAAGAATACAACAACTACAAAGAAATTAAGGTCGATCAGCGACATACCACGTCTGCGGGCCGTGTGAGGGAGAATGCCTTGGGGCATGTCCGGTTCCGGATCACCCCGTTGAAGAGCTCCCTCACCCGCTCCACCATCTCCTGCTTGGAGACCTTTCGCTGCTGTACGCGGGTTGGGTCGGTTTGCCCCCAATACTCGTAGGCAGGGTGCACCCGATCTTGGATCGGCTGCAGCAGCCTCCGGCTGAAGCTAATGGCCACCGCTCCGCCGGTCAGCCCTTCTTCCTTCCGTTGCTTGAGGTCCTCCAGCAGCGGCTTGATGGCGTCCATCTCCCGCGACATTAGCTGGTTGGTCCCCTCAGGCACCGGGACCGGCGCAAGCCCCGACCTGGTCGGCAGTGCTGGCTTGGGGTTGTCGATGTAGAACCAGCCCCGCTGCCAGCCCTGGGTGTTATCCGGCAGCTCCATGTCGATGTACACCGTCTTCATATGACGGCGTAGCATGAAACCGACGGTGCCGACGACGACGTTCTTCCCCGTCTTCTTCACCTTGAAGAAATACCGCCACAGATCGAAATGCGGTGGTATCCCAAGGTATGCCTCGCATAGGTGGATGAACGAGGATGCCGTGGTGATGGCGTTAGGGATGAGGTGCGCGAGGTCGATGCGGTAGAAGTGCAGCAGCCCGTGGAAGAAGTCGCCCGCCGGGACTCCAAAGCCGCGCTCGACGTGTGCGACGAAGGCGACGGTTTCCCCAGTTCCCACAGACGGGAACGCTTCGCCGGCGGCGGGCCTCCAGCCCACTTGCTCCCTGGGCTTCAGCAGCCCGCACTCCACCAGCTCCTTGAGATGCGCCTCTGTCACCACCGAGTGTTCCCACACCTTCTCTAGGGCCGGCGCACGCTCCGGGGCCATCTCCTCTTCCTCGAAGCCGGTGGATCTAGCTCTAAAAAGCACTAGGGTCTTCTGGCGCATACGGCGGCGCTAGGCGCGGCGGACCTAAGCACGGCGGCGCTGGCGAATCTAACCCTAGCTCTTGCGGGGAATGGAAGCGAGTGGGGTCCTCGACCCCTCACTCGGCCTTTTATTACTGGGCTGCGTCAGTGCGGCGGGCCACGGCGCCCCAATGCCCCCTCGAATTCGGCGACATCTCCGGCGACCCAACGGTTACATCGCCTAACGGCTATTTTGGCCTAACGGCTCCAGGCAGTGACGGCTAGAGCCGTGCGGGAATCCATGCCCGTTGGTTTTCTTCCCAACGCCCCGATGTCCATGGACTCGCTATGCCTTACTCCAAGCCCCCCTCATAATTTTCCTCAAGGTCTCTTGGCCGCTGATGACCTTTGGGTCTATGATCACACCTTCTCAAGGTCGACAGGTACTACCGCTTGGTAGGTCACCTCAACTTTCATTAGCAAGCTCACCTCCCTGGCTCCACTGCCCGTGGGCGGCCTCCGGGCCAAGTAGCACCTCCTTGAGGTCGTTAAAGGTCCTGCTACCTATTAACATTGCCTTCATGGCTATACCGATGTCCCCGTGCTTAATGGCTCCACTGCCCGTTGGTGACCTCTTGGGTTAAGTAGCACCTCCCTGCGGTCGCTAAGGCCCTGCTGCCTCCTAGGTCGTTCAGACCTAGGTTTTCTAGGTTGACTACCTGCGTTGTGTCACTGCACAATGGCCGTGCCGACCCAGGTCGACACGGGTCCCTTGTCTCTACGGAAGGCCTCCTGAAGGTCGGCGTGCTATTTCAGCTCCGCTGGGACCTTGGTATCCGTACCATTGCAGCCTGGGCGCCCTAACAAACTATTAAAGCCATGACACCGCCCATGCAAAACTATATTTACAAGCTTCATAAGCTACAAGAAGTTTGGCCCTTGGCCAAATTACAAGATACAAAGATCTTAAAGGTCCTGAATTACCTTCCAAAGTGCTTACGACTAAGTCTACACTAATAAGGATTGTCGCAAGCTTTCTTCTGGCTTCAGGGCCTACTCGACGACCTCCACAGCTACTGTGGAGGCAGCTGCCACACAGCCACCTCTACTCGCGTACCAACCGGTCTCCTGCAGTGCCCAACATCAAGTCTGAGCTTCCCCGCAAGATTGCAGAAGGTCCGAGCTTTAACACCAACCTCGCCGGGTGGAGCGCGGTGCTCACCAGCATCACATCCGGCCTGAAAGTGTCAGGGCCGACGATGCAACTGCTGCTTCATACTCCTTCCGGGCTCCTCGGTGAGGCTGGGCGAAGAGGCCAGTCGAGTTCTTCGAGCCTCGCAAGCATTCTTCTAGCTCCAAGCATGAACTACATCACCACTACACTCTGGTGGGCGGACACTTGCCCACGGCGTGGCAATATTACTACACTGGGTCATTTTGGATCCCCTCTGAAGGTTGGTGCGGTTTGCTTCAAGCCATGGGCACCTATTTATACCCATAGGCATCTGCATCAAGTCCCACTCGCAAGGCCAACTTGCGTGGCGTCTTTATCCTCAAGACCACTGCAGCCTCGTGGAGCACGAGGTCACTGTTCGCTCGTGGAAGGTATCGGTGCGCCTGACCCCTACCTGACTACACACTGAGGCACCTTTGTCTTTTGCGGGCGACAACGACCCGTGCTTCATGAGTATGCTGGCCCGTGACTGTACAGTGCGCCCGTGGCTCTGGTTGTGACAGACCTGTCGCCTGCTACCCTCTGCAAGATTCTGGAGCCCTTGTCCTCTAGCGTCGACCCTAACAAGAGCATCTGTTTCCTAAGTAGAAGGTCGTAGGTTCGGCTAATTCTTCTTTTTTTCTTCTTTAGAGCATCAAACCGGCCATACTGGTCGCTTTACTGCTCGGGGGCTACTACACTAGTGCGTCTTCGACGCACTATTTTCTTCAGGTCGCCTCGACCTAATGGAATTCTGCTTCCATCACATCTCGGCTCGACCTACCCTTGGTAGGCTTGTTGACCTTTCTTAAGGTCGCGACTGCTACTACAACATGCCTGATTCCGGTCAGGTCGGCGATTCTGCAAAGATCTACGCCTCGTCTTCACTTCGACCTTATGGACCTTCGACTCAGAAGCTCGACGTTCAACTTCGTGCGCGCATCGGAGGGGTTTCTTTTCTTTTTGATCCCCGTGCACCCTTCACGACCTCGATGGTGCCGCACCTCTACTCCTCTTCGACACGACCTCGCCTCGGCCGCTACGCCTACACGTCGATCGGGGGCTTGAGAGACATGGGTACCCATGGGTCCCCACCGGCCAGGGTCCTTGAGGCCCCTGTCAAGTGGACCCGACCTTCCAGAAGACTCGCCGACCTTACAAGTGGGCCCAGCGACCTAGTCAAGCTCCCGGAAGACCCGCGAAGCCTTGGCGTGTAAGACAAGACACGGCGACCTGGCGCGCCACCGCCTGTAGCACCGAGTATCACGGGATACTCCTTGTAATCCGGGAGATAAGCTTCCCACAGTTGTAACCGACCCCGACCCGGGTCAACCGACCTGCGCATGCAAACCCTAGCCCGTCCTCCCATATAAGGCAGCCTAGGGCTCCATGCACAGGGAGAACTCATCTTCATCCTCGCATAATCCACCACAACTGGATGTAGGGTTTTACTCTCCGGAGGCCTGAACCAGTATAAACCCTTGTCTCCCTGTTCTTCGCCGCCATACTCGCCTAGCTCCGTGTGCATCACGTGTATAACCACCTACGCTCTTAGGTCCCGATCCTTCATTAACCTGCAAACCACTAGGGTAACCCCCTAGCGGATCTGTCCATGTCTCACCCCCTGACAGGACTAATAAGGAAGCACCACGTGGAAGGCCAAGATGAACCGACCAAAGGTCGGTTCGACCGATCCAAGGATCGGCCGATCCCTGGGGGCCACGTCTCCTGCTGTGCTTTCTACCAATGATTGGTAAGTGGGCCCCTAAGGCAGTTCCAGATGCATGCAGAGTTTGGAGTCGGTTTGGGTCCCTGGTGGGCCCTTCAATCCATGTGACGTCCATGTGGCAGCATGTGATTTGTCAGGGAAGCTTCACATGGATTGATGAGGTCATTGATCCAGGGGAAACCCATGTGGCAGCCTCTCATTGGTTGGAGCCTGAATTGCTTGGATTAAAGGATGTGCTTTTGCTCTCATTTCTTGCGCTAAATACCTGCATTAAAATAGGCATCGCCACATGTGGAAATTGTTAGATTAAGCTTTTATTGTAGTGTTGATGATCACTTTCTATTTATTTTATGCAAGAGTTGACGGCATAAAAGTGGTACTTAACAGCCGTCAACACAAATTAAATGTGGAAGTAAAAGTACAAGGTTAGCATACAAATTATAGAAGAGCACATAAGAGCAATCAAGTACAGTACATCATATTCTTTCTCGTTTCTTCCTTTCCCAACAGATCCATCTTGGACTAGGACGCATTGTTCTGTGCGCTTCTATTTATGTGCGCATGATAAGACCATCCATCGCTTATCCATCACATTCACACCATGTGGCAACAATAAACCCATGCAAGGCAAATAATGCACTGAAGTATCTATCTGTGCAATCTACACAATAACATGGTCCCCTGATGCCTCGCAAGCCTATGAACATCCCGGAGGGATCAAGTAGGAATTTTCCATGGGGTATGAGTGGAGATCACTATGCAAATGAAAGTAGCTAAGCGAGAAGGTAACCCTTGCGACGAGTATGCGAGTTTTGTAAGCTCGCGTTGCTCTTTATAGGCACGCAATCATTTTTCATGGCATGCAATAAAAAACTTGTTGCGCTGATAGGACAGAGGAACATGAGTAACATTTGATGTTCTAGGACGGTACATTATTCATTTACTGTGACATGTTCATGCTCAATTGCAGTGGGTGCTAGTTTGCCATATTCATTCTCTTTAATTTTCACATGGAACTCTGATCTAGTCGATTATTGTGATCGATTGCACCATAGCGTACTACACGGTGGCTCAGCATTATTTACAGTGCGTAGTGCATTACTTCAGGAAAAGCAATGCATAATGTATAATGCGTACAGATCTGTTTGGATTGGCGAGTGATGCCCCCCTTTTTTGTCAAACACTGTATTTGTTATTAATCATACACTAAATGTATCGGTCAACAATATCACTATATCAGCATCAGCATCAGCATCAGTTCATTGTCTGTTAGCATTGTTACAACCTTCGCCCTCGCTTACCTCCCATGCATGAACTGCTCCGACATATTGCCACTCTCTTGAAGTTAATTACCATTTATTTTGTTGGTCATCTTCTCATGCTGCTACTGTCACTACTAGGGAAAGAGGTTTTTGTACCGGTCCTAAACCCCCTTTTAGTACTGGTTTTCAAACCGGTATTGTTCTTCGGGTACTAATGTGAAGAGAACAATAGTATCGGGTCAAATAACCGGTACTAATGTCTCTCCTCCGTCCGTCCCCGTCAGCCTGCTCCGCTCCGTCCCCCACCGTCTCACCGTCCGGCACTGTACGTTTTCTTTTTCTTTTTCCACAACTTTCACATATTTCTCATTCAATCACAAATTTCACATATATTTCTCGTCCAATTTTTACATTCACACAAACAACAAGAATCACAGATTCAACTAGAGATTCACAAAACAAAAAAATGGAAATTCACAGAATACATCCGGCCGGTGGCCGGCGGCCACACCCGCGTGCCGGCGGCCTGCGGCCGGCCGCCGCTCCCGCGCCGCCCCTGGCCGGCGGCCACACCAGCGCGCGCTCAGCGGCCTCCGCCCGCGCGCCGGCAGCCTGCGGCCGCTCCCGAGCCTTCCCTGGCCGGAGCTCGCGGATCCCGCGACGCCGCTCCGCACGCTCGCAGATCGGGCGCCGGCGGCGCTCCTCCCTGCCTGCAAGAATGAGAGACGGGAGATGTGTGAGAGAATGAATGGAGATAGATAGAAGAGAAGAATGAATGTGAGAGGAAGGAGAAGGGGATCCACTGGGACGGAGATAGAAAATAAAAGGGAGCAGGGGAGGGAGACGGAGGGGCCGGGACAACGTACGCGTGTGGGAGTTTTTTTTAATAAAACGCGTGTGGGACAACGTACGCGTGTGGGAGTTTTTTTTAATAAAACGCGTGTGGGAGTTAAGCCGAGCGACGTGGAGATAACGGAGCAAGGTATTGGTACCGGGCTTTAATCCCCTCCGGTACTAATGTGTACCGGGTGGTCCCCTGCCCCGGTACTAATGTCCGGCGTTCACATTACTACCGGCCCGTATTCAGCACCGGTACTAATGTGGGACATTAGTACCGGTGCTGAATACGGGCCGGTACTAATGTTTGTCACGAGATGGCTCCACAGACCTCCTTTTTGGCACGAGACATTAGTACCGGTGCTACTTTACATTAGTACCGAAAGACAAAAAAACCGTTACTAATATTAAATTTCGCCTGGGACGAAAACCTCATTCTCTAGTAGTGTGTACCGGGAAAACTCACTGGGTGCAGGAACGACCAAACTTCCACGTCAGAGAATGTGCTTGCTGCACAAGATGATGCCACTCGCGTGCGGTGTACGAGCACGTATGGTCTGTGGCCCCTTCCGTTGGCCATGCTGAACCCACACAAGCCATGAAGCAATTGGTGTTAAAGAGCAGTGATCCAAGGTAGGCGATCAATATCGTCTTCTGATGCCTCATAGGCCTAAATGTGTCCTCAACGGAGAATAAGATTGATGAAATTAATAAGAGATTTCCAAAGTATGAAAACCACATGTACGTGGAGGATGGCTTTGGAGTAAAGTGAGGACTGGATGTGATGGTACTAGAAGGTATTGTAAACATAGTATTCCTTTTTATAGGAGGGAACCCATTTTGCATGGAATTTTGTTTAACCCTTTTTAATCTAAAATTTTAAAAATAACCCATGCCAAACTAAAATTTTAAGAAGTAGCCCTTTTGGTCGCGCCAGGCCGCGTGGCGCGACTCCCTGTTGAGTCGCGCCAGGGCATGTGGCGCGACTAGGGTGCCACGTCGGCCGGCGTGCGCGAGCGCTGACCTCGCTGACCGCTTACGTGGCGAGTGAGTCGCGCCACATGCTCTGGAGCGACTGAGTTGCGCCAGGCGGCGTGGCGCGACTCACTTAACATACCCGGGGCCGCCGGGCCCCTTCTTTCTTCCTCCTCCTTTCCTCCCTTCCCCACCCGAGCAACTCCCATGGCGTCGCCCCACCGCCGCCCCCTCTAGATCCCCCCATTCCACCGGAGGAATCGAGTGGAAATCGGGTGGAAATTGCTCCTTGAAGGTACCTCCTCCACTTTAACCGAGTAGTTCTTCTTGATTTGGTTGTTTACCTAGGGTTTCATCATGGCTAGGGTTTGGTGATTTTGTGGCTTGAATGGTGGATTGAGTACGTATCGGGCACCGTTAGGTGGCTTGTATCGATGTATTGGTTGATTGTAATACCGATCTATCGTGTAGTTTGCAATGCATGTTTCGGTTTGGATGGATTTGGAGGGTGTAGAGGTTGAACTCATTGTGAACACAAATGCCATGTCGGTTTATGCATTTTTTCACTAGCTTTGAGTAGGAGTACCTTTGAGTAGTATACATTAGCTTTTATTCACTACTATTATTTCACTAGCTTTTTCACTAGTATTTTTCCATTAGCTTTTTGCACTAGTAGTAGTTTTTAGTAGTATTGAGTAGTAGTATTTATTTATTATTAGTTCTTCACTAGGTTTTTGTTCACTAGATGTAGATAGTAGTTTATCACGAGGTAGTAGTAGTTTTTTGATATACATGTGCAAAGCAAAGTTGAGAGCAAGTGAGTTCATTATGGTATAGATGTGGGACCTTTGTTGGAGAGCATGTGTACATATTATGTATGTTGTGGAGTGCTATGATTTTGCTTGTGTGGTCCTTTGCTCATATGCTCATTTAGTTCATATGAATGTTGGTTTTAATTAATTTAGTACTATTGTTGGAATTAATAGTTTTATTTCACAACTTATGTAATATAGGAAGAAGTACTAGGGTTTAATTAATTTTGCTCATTTGCTACTACCAAATGATTCACTCACTTTGCTCATTTGCTCATTCACTATCTAGTTTTTTTTGTCGCACTAGTTTGTCACATGACATTAGTATTAGAAGTTTAGTTTTGACTATATAAATTCCTTTGCTCATTTGCTACTACTAAATGATTTACTAGCTTTGCTCATTTGCTCATTCACTAGTTTTGCATTGATTACCAACCATTTAGTCAAAATATATGTTATGATTCACTAGTTTTGCTAATTATCAGTTTTAATTTATTTTCTAAATTTTGTTCTCTTTATTTAGGACCATGGCCCAACCACCGGAGCATCATCCACGGTACCCACTTCTTGAGACCTACTATGATGAGAGTCACCGTGGGAGAAAGCTTGAAGAGTGCTTGGAGGTAGGATGAGAATCACTTGTCAATGTGATTAACTTTGAGTTTGATGGAATGATATTGGATTGTCATGTACTGATCATGTGTGTCAATAATTATTTGTTTGCAGGTTCTTACTCCTTTACGACTCCGCACTCACACTCCTCTACAATGGGATGACAGATACACTCCGTTTCTTCGACGAGCGGGTTTTCTCCCGCTTGCCACATTGATCAAGACGGGCTGCCGAAGATGGATAATGCTGCTCTCACAGCGCTAGTGGACCGGTGGAGGCCCGAGATACATAGCTTCCACATTCCCTGTGGTGAGATGACTATCACACTTGAGGATGTAGCCATGTTGTTTGGTCTTCGTGTTGATGGGCGAGCGGTGACTGGTCACACAAACCCACAAGGATGGAGGGACACAATCGAGGGTTTGCTTGGAATACAGCCTCCTGAACCCCAACAAGGTGTGAAGGATAGGAAAACCACCGGAGTGAATTCATCTTGGCTGGCCTAGCACTTTTGTGACAACCCGCCCAAGAACATACCGTACTATCGCCTAAACCAATCCACTTTGGCCATTAAGCGACAGTAAAGTGTCATCTCGTCGTTAGTTGCCGGGTTAACGCCCGGTAAATCACTTGGAATTCACCCAGAGGATCGAACATATGCATTAAAACTCACACGAAGGCGAGTCCAGAGTACAAACACAAATTAAATCCAAATTGTACCCCTAAAGGTTATTATTACAAACCATTGTTCATCACATGATGAGAAAGGTTTAGAGTTCGAAAACAGCGGAATAAAATAATTTAGCGCAACGATAAACATCACAGGAGGCCGTCTGTGATGCCATCACTCGTCGTCATCCACCCATTCCAGCTCCCAGCCGGGTAGAATCTCACCAGGTTAAACAACACCTGCAACAACATATTTAAAGCAAGGCTGAGTATACTAATACTCAGCAAGACTTAACCGTCGGGTGATAACTACATCACCAAACTCTAGATATGAGAGGTTTTTTGGCTGGTGGAGTTTTTTTGCTGAAAAGCAACAAAGAGTATGTCCTTACTTTCAATATTTTAGCTCAAATTCTAGTTAATTAGCATTTCTACATGAGCCATCTATTGCAATCAAAAGTTGTACAGTACAATTAAATCAAGCCATAATATTCAGCAAGTTCCATCATTAAGGGATATCATGGCCAGTTGATTAAGCAGTCTCAGATAACGGTGAGAGGCCGACAATCGATTGATTTATAACCTTGCAAGGTAAACCTAAACACACGGAGGGTGCCCCCACATGGACAACCACCAGGCGGTTCCCAAAAATCCTCGGCTTGGGATCAAAGCTCACAGTCCTGGGTACAAGGCTATCTGGCGTACCCCGCAAGGCACCCAGCTTCACACATGTACCCCCCTTCCCGGTGGCGAACCGGGCAGGTGACTACTCAAGATTAGTAAGGGTAAGTTCCCGCACCATCTCATTAAGGTACTAGGCTTACTGGTCCCATTCCCGACAAGTGCTTAGTACGTTCAAAAGCTTAGCCCACGAAAGCCACTGGACCGGAGCCCAGTCCCATGCTCTTACCACATGAGCAATCCATTTATAAAGATCCCATGATTCCAACATAAGAACATATTCTCACGAGTGACGAACATCACTCGACTTCTACCGGGTCCTATAGCATAGCAGCTATCAACCTAGCATACTAGTAAAAGAGCGTAGGTACCTAGGGATCATGCATCTAGGGTTTCAATTCAACTCCTGAAACTTAAATGCACAATCATAGCAAAGGTAATTGCATAATTTTTAAAAGACAGGGGTTAATGATCCGGGGCTTGCCTTCACTGGCAAGGTTGGCCTTGGGCCCTTCTAGACTTTGGTCCAGGTCCTGAGCTACGTCCACGCACTGCAGCTCACCGTCAGCTCCTCCTTCCGGCACGAGCGTATATCTACCGTCGGGAAGATCTACACGAGGATGCAAATGCAAGGTTTAATTGACGGTTTTTAATTTAATTAATTACCAAACCACACATGACAACCATGGGGTGCATGGTTGACCACATTCACCTAGATAAGAAATATATTCAACATACTCTTCCAAAAAGGAACAATATGTTGTTCTTTATTAATTATTCTTTTTGATAGTGACTGTGTACACATTTATGTAAATAAATTAATTTAATTTCACAAAACAGCAAGAGGTGGTGTCACTTAGTTCCTTAGCATGATTAGTATCACAACACAAGGTCATTAGATATGGAGTTGATGATTTTTTCCAAATTACTTTGATATTAAGCTTAATTGGCTCCTATTGTTTTTATTCACAAAATAAATTAATAAAATTCAGTGGGGTGTTTCATGAAGCACTACAAACCTAAACAAAGCCACTGCACACACATGCACACTTAGGAGAGCTATGAAATTAAATATACCGAAAATAACAAAAGCTAGCTACCAAAACATGACAAATGCATAAAACAATAAATAAGCATTAAATGGATCCCAACTTTCTCACACACGGCCTCTGGTCCAAACCTAAGCTAGGCATGCAACATATACAGCTAGAGCTACTATAGATCTTGAGCTATGCATTTACAAAGAAAATTAGGCATAAAACAAGATTAAATATTTCTAACAGATATAAAATTGTGATTAATTCACCAGAGATGCATTTAGGCATAACAAGGTCACATGCAGAAGTTGAGCACAAAAATCTAATTATTTTTAGCTACAAAAATCATTTACACAGATTCAGCATAAATACAAAACAATTCATAATAAAAGATATACATAGTAACTTTGTGCAATTTTTGGTACAGAAGCTAGGCATGACATAGCTCACAACATATCCAAAATTGAGCTCAAGAGCACTAGTGGAGTTGAACTACAACAGATCTTGGTTCAACAGTCTTCTATTTTTCAAGAAAAAACTATCAAGAAAAACTATGGTCATGCTTTACAAAAGTTGTATGCCTCTTCACAAGGAATCCAACAAAATTGGGTTTGCAATTTTCTGATTTTTCCACAATTTTCTACGGATTTTACAAGATTCAGCAAAACTGAAATCACTATTTAAGATGCAAGTTTCAATCAAGTCCCTGGAAGTTTTCGATTCCATACAGATAGGCCCCTGGTTCGCACAAAACTCCCTGGAAAGAATCCCAGGCTTGCAATGCGGCCCTTGGCCATGGCCGGCGGCAGTTTCGGCCAAAATCCGGCGAGCTCGCCGGCGTCCCTGGCCGGGGAAGGGGTGAGAGAGACGGAGGGGCTCACCGGGGCTCGATTTGCATGCTCGGATGGGGCAGGGAGGCGCTTGGCGGCGGTGGTTGCCGGTGTCGGCGGATGGCGGCCGCGGACGCAGCTGTTCCGGCGCGGAGGCTGGCTTGGCCGGGCAACACGCGGCTCTGGAGGTTGCGATGGGAGTTCACGGTGGCGAGGGTGTGCTTCGAACGACCGGTTGTGGCTCAGAACAGGGAGCTCACCGTGGAGGCGGCCATGGCGGCTCGGCGGCGAGCAAGGCGAAGGGGCTCGGGCGTGCACACGCAAGGGCAGGTTCTGGCACCTTTTATTGGTGCGAGTGGATGGTGGAGGGAGGCCCAGCCTCGTCTTGAAGGCACAGACGCCGGAGGAGAAGGGGCCCGGCACGGTCCGGCGGCAGCGGCGGGCGCGGGTAGGGGCCGGTGGCCGCAGCGCTGCATGGTGCGCACGTGGAGAAGGAGTGGCGAGGGGGTCCGGGGCATAGGGGCGCGTGCGGCCCGTGGAGGCACGCCTCGGGAGGCGCAGCCGGCGCGGGGAGGGCCTGGACCCCGAGGGCAGGGTGTGGCAGTGCCACGTGGCGGCGCGGCCGCGGCGCTCTGGGCGCTAGAGCGCGGCGTGGTGCGACTTAGCCTTTTTCCCATTCCGTTTAGACATGTTTGACCGGTATTTGCGCAAAAGTTTCAAACAAAACTCCAAAAACTTGAATACCAAAGTTGTAGAGCAAGTATAGGTGAACATTTTTCGTAAAGGCCGACCTATGTTTTGATCAACCATTTGAGCATGAACTGCAGGCAAAGTTGATGTCTTTCATGGCGCTGATGAATAGTACCCGGCTGCAGTTGACCAAGTTTTTCACCCCTTTCCACTCAAAATTTGAAATGCCACCCAAAAGCAAAGTTGTGTCCCTCAAAAAACTGGACAACTTTTATATTGGGAGATTTTGAAGTGTTTAGGTGAAATTTGGAGAACGCGGCAAAAGTTCCAGAGGGGGTTCAAGGACATTGGGGTTTTGACCAACCTTTGACTAGGGTTTGACCGAGGTTTGACCACAAGTGTGTGTTGACTTGATTAAGAGGGTCATTAGTGATTGCTGGCTAGGTTTTTGAGGTGATGACCCAGGTTGACCAAGGTTTGACTAGAGTCAACAGGTTTGACTCGGTCATTAGCACTAATGATGCTAATTAAAAACCTGGGGCGTCACAGCCTACCCCCTTAAAAAGAATCTCGTCTCGAGATTCGAAATCAAAAGACGAATGCAGGGAGGAGTTCTCGGATAGAGATGTTACCCATGAAATTAAGCTGGCCTTGCTGCACTTGAAAGATCGGCTTCTTGCCGTAATTGCCTTTAGCTGTTCCGGGGTTCCGATTCTGCTGCTAGGGGTTGTGCTGCTTAGGGTTCGGGCACTTATTTGCATAATGCCCGGGCTGTCTACAGTTGTAACAAATGCGGGGTGGAAGTTCTTTGGGCTTGGAAGCTTGTTGACGTGCCTGTTGGTTCCTCGGGGGCTGAGGACCACCATGGGCAAGCTGATCCATCAACTGTTGAAGTGAGTCTCTAGACTTTAGAAAGTCCTTACTAAGCCCAATTCGTTTTCCTCGACGGGACAAAATGTTCCAGTCCCTCGGGTCACTCCAAGCACTTGAAGGGCAGGATTGAAGGATATGATTGCTCTCTCCACATTTGAAACAACGTTGATGATACGGGTAAAGACTCTTTTTCATTCGTTCCTCTAATATCTCAGCCTGAGAGCGAGTTTCATTTTCGATGAGCTGGTCGATCTCGCCGATGTCGTTACTTTGTTTGCCCTTGCGTGGACGAATTTCCTTGTAGGTAATTCCCCACTCACTTAAATCCATCTCGGAGAATACTCGCTTGTTGCTCTGACTTTTTCTCTCTTCCTTTCTAAGGTCCATTGGTAGTCTCGAGGGTGGTAGTAGAGAGTCGGAGGTATTGAGTTGACCTTGATCTATATGATCTACCAACAGATTGAATAAGCGGGCCTGCTCAACCATAGATGTAGATAATGACTGAGATAGACCGTCTGCCAAACTAGTTTGAGATAGTCCCTGATAACGACCTTGGATGATATTGTGCACTATCTGACTTAGCACTGTATTTTGTTCCTCCAACATATGGATTGCACCGACAATGGTATCTATATCAGTCTGGGTAGGTACTCCTGGTGAGCAAGGCTCAAAGGATCAAGGTTTCTCTGGATCTTTTCGGGTGGAGTTCATGGCCTTAGTGACCAATTCTGGTCCATCTGGATTGGCACCATGGGGAGGTTTCTGTTGCATCGGTTGCATCTGTTGTAATTGTTGGGCCATCTGCTGCTGCGTCTGCAGGATCTGGCACAACACTTTGGTTTGAGTTGCCACGAATGCCTCTGCCAGTGTCATGGGCGGTGGCGGCGGTAGGTCACCACTACCCGAGGCACCAAAACCATTAGGGGTGCTACCTGTCGGTCCGACCATCTGAAAATTGAGTTTCCATTAAACACACGTTCATAAGCTTGCTCATAAAATTAACAAGTATAACATGCACGATGAAAACTCATTTATGGTAAGTGTTGCGAAACCGGACAACACAGCGGTCATAAGCATAAAATTCATAAATCTCTGCTCATGCACCGAAAAATTTTCATTTTTGGTCAGTAGGTGTAGGATTTCACAGCTCTAAAGTGGGTATTCAACTCCGAGGCAAACTCTTGGGTTAACATGCTGGAAAAATCCCATCACCGAGGTTTTGTTTAGCTGATTTGGACAGCGAGTAGAGTGACACCACGGCGTCGCACAGTCATGGCACTAATAAGGAGACGGTCCATCGGTCGGCGGACTGACCGTGCCGGTGGGAATCACGAGAAGAGCTCAGGGTATCTGCCCTCTAGGCTCGAGAGCGTAACGAGGAGAATTTAGCAAGAGCTTCTACCGATCCTTTGTTTGCTCCTTTCTTGATTCCTAGGATTTGGAGGGTATGATCGTGGATTGATAAGCGATGGAGGACTCTCATACCTTGACCTTTAGAGAACCTTGATTGCTCAAGAAAACTCTACTTCTACTTCTTCAACTTAGCTGGTTGATTTGATTTGATGCTAAGAGAACGTTGAGATTGGACGGAAGGAGACCAAGTTGAAAGGTGATTACCAAAACAGATTTCTATGAAGAAAAGGAAGGCTAGTAAATAATTAAGATTCCCGCAATTTCTTCTGAGAGCAACACGGAGGTGGTTTACCGGTCAAAAGTTCCCCATACTCGGTTGAGGTGGTTCATAAGAACAGTCTAGGGGGTGGATCGTAGAGGGCATTCGCAAGGAATGGCTTACGAATAATAGGTAGGAATGTATGGAAGACAAAGTGGTATGGGAATTTCAGAACAATCTTGCTCACATGTTAATTAGTTTGTGACCTTTGGTGATATCAATTCGTCACATTACTGGTGCAAAGGTTTTAAAAGTTGGGTGTGATGCACATGCTTATGAAGGCATGATGCACATGTTCATGCGGTATGGTGCTCATGATGCATGTTAGCACGACCCAGTTACCCATGGAATGAGTCAGTGACGGAGATGACAATCACAGAGTTGAGAAGGAGTATATGTGTGGCGAGTCGCATTCTCACAACCAAGATACCTAGCGCGCTCCTAGTGGTAATCATATGGCTGCAGCGCACATGATGCCCTAGGTTCCGTCGCGGCACCTTTAGTTATGGGACAACAACATCACCAATCATAAGAAGGATAGAGAAGGAACATTGAAATCTTCCATGCGTATGCACGTTAGTTCACCCAAGGTTCCCAAATGCACGTGCTATGCAATGCATACCCAAAAAGTGACTTTTTTTTTCAAAATGTTGTGAGCAAGACCCAGAAGAATAAGTTCATGATCGAAAGATCGAAGTAATCATGACAAGGATATCAATACAAGGAATAGCTTAGTGCTTCAATAGGTATAAATACCAGGGGGTGGAAGGGATACATGTCGATGGAGATAACAAGTTGACAGGAGAAGATTACAACTGAAGATTGAACTCTAAGATCAAGACATTACCCAACTGACATGGTAGAACAGAAAAAGTTCTTTTCTCATGCTGGGCAAAACTGGGGTAGCCATGTGTACAAGGGTACAGTTGTATGTTAGAACTCGAAGCGAGCATACATACATGATGACATAAGGTTCTGGCAGTTGTGAACAAAAATTCATAACTTAAAAACCAGAGCTCCAAAAATTCCCAAATTTTACCAGCAACTCAAAAAGGTTATGAGGCACAATTTTGGTATTCAAAGGTTGAGCTAGAAAGGTTAGGAAGGTGCTCAACTTAAGCAAAGTTTCAGATTTGTTCCTGGAAAAACAGCAGGACAGAGGTTCACTAATCTGAGCATAACTTGAGATATACAAAAGCTATGACCGTGAATTTTTGCGAGCAAAAACTAGATTAGATATGGAGCAACCTTGGTAGAGATCACCTAGGCAAAAAGATTCTTGAACAAGGTGCACAAATCAAGCAAACAGCCCTATCAGATTTTGGACAGCAACACATCTACACCTGAGAGGCTATGCAACGACAAAGCATAGTAGCAAAATTTCACCTTGGAGAGCACATAAAACAAACAAGGGTTCAGTCTTAAGTTTTCACAATTTTAAACATGATGCAAGATGTCCTATTCGTCCTCACAAGGCAATCAAGCCAAAACTCGAAGTTAGTGCCGGTGGCAAGGCATCTACACGTTTCTCCCTATAATAACTAGTTGAGAACTAGTCGATGCTCACTTAGCGACTTACGAAATGTGGTTAGTGTACCTGCAGAAGATCACAGAACACAACGAACCTTTCGTGCCAGCACTCACGAAAGCGTCCACATACAATACCGTTCGCTATAGAAACGGTACCCATGCGTTTATCGCTGCATGGACATCGTCCAACCTCAGATACTCTCCTTTTGAATGGAGTGCATCCTTGCCTCGCATATTCACAATGCGGAACGTCCACGTATGGCAAAACGTGGCGAGACACAGACACGACGTGGGTTCCCATTAGAATAGGTCCCATCCATCCCTCACAGGACTTTCCTGTGGCACCACCACGTATGGCAAAATGTGATGAGCTAGTATGGTTGTGCGAGAAGTAAGTTCTAACAAGAATAAAATGTGCTGGAAGTTAGCAAAATAAACCATAGATTTGTAAGCCACCTGAAAGAACCCAAAAATTCCCTCTAGGGCCTCTCGGTCTAAATCCATCCTTAACGGACCAACGTATTTTGCAAATCCAAACAATCTTGGAAAATTTTATTCAAAAACCAGTGATTAAGGTTGTTAGTTAAATTCTGGTGCATATAATCGCTCTGATACCAGATGTGACAACCTGCCCAGGAAAATACCGTACTATCGCCTAAACCAATCCCCTTTGGCCATTAAGCGACAGTAAAGTATCATCCTGTCGTTAGTTACCGGGTTAACACCCAGTAAATCACTTGGAATTCACCTAGAGGATCGAACATATGCATTAAAACTCACACGAAGGCGAGTCCAGAGTACAAACACAAATTAAATCTAAATTGTACCCCTAAGGGTTATTATTACAAACCATTGTTCATGACATGATAAGAAAGGTTTAGAATTCGAAAACAGCAGAATAAAATAATTTAGCGCAACGATAAACATCACAGGAGGTCGTCCGTGATGCCATCACTCGTCGTCATCCACCCATTCCAGCTCCCAGCCGGGTGGAATCTCACCAGGTTAAAGAACACCTGCAACAACATATTTAAAGCAAGGCTGAGTATACTAATACTCAGCAAGACTTAACCGTCGGGTGATAACTACATCACCAAACTCTAGATATGAGAGGCTTTTTGGCCGGTGGAGTTCTTTTGCTGAAAAGCAACAAAGAGTATGTCCTTACTTTCAATATTTTAGCTCAAATTCTAGTTAATTAGCATTTCTACGTGAGCCATCTATTGCAATCAAAAGTTGTACAGTACAATTAAATCAAGCCGTAACATTCACCAAGTTCCATCATTAAGGGATATCATGGCCAGTTGATTAAGCAGTCTCAGATAACGGTGAGAGGCCGACAATCGATTGATTTATAACCTTGCAAGGTAAACCTAAACACACGGAGGGTGCCCCCACATGGACAACCACCAGGTGGTTCCCAAAAATCCTCGGCTTGAGATCAAAGCTCACAGTCCTGGGTACAAGGCTATCTGGCGTACCCCGCAAGGCACCCAGCTTCACACATGTACCCCCCTTCCCGGTGGCGAACCGGACAGGTGACTACTCAAGATTAGTAAGGGTAAGTTCCCGCACCGTCTCATTAAGGTACTAGGCTTACTGGTCCCATTCCCGACAAGTGCTTAGTACGTTCAAAAGCTTAGCCCACGAAAGCCACTGGACCGGAGCCCAATCCCATGCTCTTACCACATGAGCAATCCATTTATAAAGATCTTATGATTCCAACATAAGAACCTATTCTCGCGAGTGACGAACATCACTCGACTTCTACCGGGTCCTATAGCATAGCAGCTATCGACCTAGCATACTAGTAAAAGAGCGTAGGTACCTAGGGATCATGCATCTAGGGTTTCAATTCAACTCCTGAAACTTAAATGCACAATCATGGCAAAGGTAATTACATAATTTTTAAAAGACAGGGGTTAATGATCCGGGGCTTGCCTTCGCTGGCAAGGTTGGCCTTGGGCCCTTCTGGACTTTGGTCCAGGTCCTGAGCTACGTCCACGCACTGCAGCTCACCGTCAGCTCCTCCTTCCGGCACGAGCGTATATCTACCGTCGGGAAGATCTACACGAGGATGCAAATGCAAGGTTTAATTGACGGTTTTTAATTTAATTAATTACCAAACCACACATGACAACCATGGGGTGCATGGTTGACCACATTCACCTAGATAAGAAATATATTCAGCATACTCTTCCAAAAAGGAACAATATGTTGTTCTTTATTAATTATTCTTTTTGATAGTGACTGTGTACACATTTATGTAAATAAATTAATTTAATTTCACAAAACAGCAAGGGGTGGTGTCACTTAGTTCCTTAGCATGATTAGTATCACAACACAAGGTCATTAGATATGGAGTTGATGATTTTTTCCAAATTACTTTGATATTAAGCTTAATTGGCTCCCATTGTTTTTATTCACAAAATAAATTAATAAAATTCAGTGGGGTGTTTCATGAAGCACTACAAACCTAAACAAAGCCACTGCACACACATGCACACTTAGGAGAGCTATGAAATTAAATATACCGAAGATAACAAAAGCTAGCTACCAAAACATGACAAATGCATAAAACAATAAATAAGCATTAAATGGATCGCAACTTTCTCACACATGGCACCTGGTCCAAACCTAAGCTAGGCATGCAACATATACACCTAGAGCTACTATAGATCTTGAGCCATGCATTTACAAATAAAATTAGGCATAAAACAAGATTAAATATTTCTAACAGATATAAAATTGTGATTAATTCACCAGAGATGAATTTTGGCAGAACAAGGTCACATGCAGATGTTGAGCACAAAAATATAATTATTTTTACCTAAAAAAATCATTTAGACAGATTCAGCATAAATACAAAACAATTTATAATAAAAGATATACGTAGTAACTTTGTGCAATTTTTGGTACAGAAGCTAGGTATGACATAACTCACAACATATCCAAAAGTCAGCTCAAGAGTACTAGTGAATTTTGAACTACAACAGATCTTGGTTCAACAGTCTTCTATTTTTCAAGCAAAAACTATCAGGAAAAACTATGGTCATGCTTTACAAAAGTTGTATGCCTCTTCACAAGAAATCCAACAAAATTGGGTTTGCAATTTTCTGATTTTTCTAAATTTTCTACGGATTTTACAAGATTCAGCAAAACTGAAATCACTATTTAAGATGCAAGTTTCAATCAAGTCCCTGGAAGTTTTTGATTCCTTACAGATAGGCCCCTGGTTCGCACAAAACTCCCTGGAAAGAATCCCAGGCTTGCAATGCGGCCCTTGGCCATGGCCGGCGGCGGTTCCGGCCAAAATCCGACGAGCTCACCGGCGTCCCTGGCCGGGGAAGGGGTGGGAGAGACGGAGGGGCTCACCGGGGCTCGATTTGCGTGCTCAGATGGGGCAAGAAGGCGCTTGGCGGCGGCGGTTGCTGGTGCCGGCAGATGGCGGCCGCGGGCGCAGCTGTTCCGGTGCGGAGGCTGGCTTGGCCGGGCAACACACGGCTCTGGAGGTTGCGGTGGGTGTTCACGGTGGCGAGGGTGTGCTTCGAACGACGGGTTGTGGCTCAGAACAGGGAGTTCACCGTGGAGGCGGCCATGGTGGCTCGGCGGCGAGCAAGGCGAAGGCGCTCGGGCGTGCACGCGCAACGACAGATTCTGGCACCTTTTATTGGTGCGAGTGGATGGTGGAGGGAGGCCCAGCCTCGTCTTGAAGGCACAGACGCCGGAGGAGAAGGGGCCCGGCACGGTCCGGCGGCAGCGGCGGGCGTGGGTAGGGGCCGGCGGCAGTAGCGCTGCATGGTGCACACATGGAGAAGGAGTGGCGAGGGGGTCCGGGGCATAGGGGCGCGTGCGGCCCGTGGAGGCATGCCTCGGGAGGCGCAGCCAGCGCGGGGAGGGCCCGGACGCCGAGGGCAGGGTGTGGCAGCACCGCGTGGTGGCGCGGCCGCGGTGCTCTGGGTGCTAGAACGCGGCGTGGCGCGACTTAGCGTTTTTCCCATTCCATTTAGACATGTTTGACCGGTATTTGCGCAAAAGTTTCAAAGAGGGTTCAAGGACATTGGGGTTTTGACCAACCTTTGACTAGGGTTTGACCGAGGTTTGACCACAAGTGTGTGTTGACTTGATTGAGAGGGTCATTAGTGATTGCTGGCTAGGTTTTTGAGGTGATGACCCAGGTTGACCAAGGTTTGACTAGAGTCAACAGGTTTGACTCGGTCATTAGCACTAATGATGCTAATTAAAAACCTGAGGCGTCACAACTTTGGTCATCGCCCACCACCACATGCAAACAACCTTCAAGTTGAAATGCATGCTCGTGCATGGTTGTGGCATATGGTGGGTGGGTTTCTATTTCCTAATTCTAGCGGGAACACTATTTCTTGGATGTGGTTCAGCAATCATCAGGCAAGAATTGGAGGCTATTGCAACTTATAGCTGGGGGAGTCCAACTCTTGCATGGTTGTATCGGCAGATGTGTGATGCATGCAGAAGAAGTGGTCCCAACGCAAATCTTGGTGGGTGTGTTTACCTTCTCTAGTTGTGGATGTGGGAGTGGCTTCCAGTAGGTCGGCCAGAACGCTTCGCATATGGTGTACGTGATCTCTCTTGTTCACAATCAAGTGTTTCTTTTATGAGAAATTTTTCATTTGAATTTGTTTTTATGTTGCAGGATTTGCCATCGGACGGTGCCGTACCCTTGGCTACAGTGGGGTTTCTTTGGACTAATATCACAAGGGTGCACGAGAATCCTGGACGGCGCTACATAGACTACATGAATGCCTTGGACTGTCTTAGACGAAGCCATGTAAGTGATATACTTTACCACTACCGCTTCTATGTTATGGATTGTTTATAGCCTACAACATTTTCTTAGAGAAATCAATTTGCATATCTAGGTTAATTGGCGACCGTATATAAGGGAAGAAGTTATTGATATGGATCTTAACCCAATGTGCACACATGATGAAGATTTTTGGCGCAATATTTGCTCCCTTATCTGCTTCTACATTGTGGAGTACCATCTTCCAAATAGGGTGATGCGGCAATTTGGTCATCTCCAAACTTGCCCTCCTGAGTACATCAACACCAGTCGCAACCTCCACGAGTACGTATTTTGGCCCTTTGGTCCATACCCTTCCAGTTTTTGATTTGCTAACCATTTATGTTCTGAAATTGTTGCTAAATGTAGAATTGATCGTCGAAAGCAAAGGGGTGCCAAGAATTGGGAGGAGCATCACATCCATGCTGTGAATGCATGGAATTAGAGAGCTAACAACTTGGTGTTTGGCGGAGCTCAACACCGTGATGGCCCGTTCAACCAATACTTGGATTGGCTCAAACAAAACACACGCTTAAAGCTCAAAGTTGCAATGGATGCAGCCTACATTGAGGATCTACCTTCAGATCCAGAAGATGTTTTCCCCGAGTACGATGAAATCACAAGAGGTGGTACGCAGCCAGAGCGTGGTCCCTTCGAGGATTACATTGTAAGTTATCGTGCTCCTATGATCAATTTCATATGCATTTTGTTATTATGTTCGAACTTGAATTGATTCATAACCTCATATAGGGCCAACAACTTGGAAGATTTGCTAATGAGGCTGAGCAAGCTTTGGCAGTCCCCATAGGATCTCCTGAGGAGGCGGGTGTGTTGAGAGGGTTCGTGTAGAGGATCCGACGGGGGTGTAGGAAAGCGGAATTCAAGCTGAATTGCTTGGCACGACCGGCACCGGCACCTGAACATGGTGCTCCTTCACACTCCGCCCAAAGGACCGCCCAAAGGACGTCGACTTCAGGTGTGTGGCGTGCATAATTCTCCCGGATTTGTGTGTTACTCATGTTTGCGACACTAATGATGGTTACCTTGTTGTTGTAGGAGGTTCTCATCGTCGTGCACCGGGGATTGTAATTAGATCCCCTCCGCGTTCGGCTCAACCCGATACCCCATCTGAGAGCAGTGTAGACTCCGAGGAACGAGATCCTACCTTCCAAGAGGAAATTGGACCTTCTCAACTTGCTGACGCTCCCTCAGGCACACAAGGAACTCCACCACCGAAGCGGCGGACGAGGTCGCGGGATCGTGCGGACGTTGGCAGCCACAACGTCGTACCCACCGAGCCTCGCCGGACTCGAAAGGTGAAGAAAGCCTACACTCCGCATCCAACTCCCCATCCTTAAGATTTGCGCTTATGTTGTCGCATGTGTATGACTATGTATCACTTATGTGTTGAACCATTTAGGATTGCACAGAATTATGTGTTGAACTATGTGTGTGAACTATGTGTAATGAACTATGTGTGAATTTGTGTAATGAACTATGACGACTATGTATCACTTATGTGTTGAACTATGATTTGTGTAATGACTTATGTGTGAATTTGTATCATTTGCTCGGATTGCTCATGTGAAATTGTGCTCGTAATTTGTGTGAAAATGTGCTTATAATTATGTGTGAAATTGTTCATGTGCAGCTTTCGTAAAAAAAAAGTTGCTCTCAGGTGTTAAAGACTTAGCCAAAATTTTGTGGATACCTTATCAGAAAAATGAACTACGGCAGTACTGAAACTTGGCTTTCGTTGGCGCGACTCCTACATTAGTCGCGCCAAGCAACGTGGCGCGACTCATATGTGAGTTGCGCCATGTATTCTGGCGCGACTCTTATCAAAATGACTTACGGCAGTACTGCATGTCAACTCTGGTTGGCGTGGCTCCCTCACGAGTCGCGCCACACAACCTGGCGCGACTCAATGTTGGGTTGCACCAAGGGACATGGCGTGACTAGTGAGGGAGCCGTGCCAACCAGAGTCGACATGCAGTACTGCCGTAAGTCATTTTTCTGATAAGAGTCGCGCTAGAATACATGGCGCGACTCACATATGAGTCGCGCCACGTTGCTTGACGCGACTAATGTAGGAGTCGCGCCAATGAAAGCCAAGTTTCAGTACTGCCGTAGTTCATTTTTCTGATAAGGTATCCACGAAATTTTGGCTAAGTCTGGAACACCTGAGAGCAACTTTTTTTACCAAAGCTGCACATGAACAATTTCACACAAAGTACATGCACAATTTCACACATAGTTCACACTCATAGTTCATTACACAAATGTAGCGACAAATAGATCATAACACACACCACATAGTTCATCAAACATCATTCATAAGAAAAGTGCATTAGACAAGGTCCATGACATAATACATAAATAGCCTACTCTGAATCGAAATCGACCAAAAGTTCATCATCAGCCCAATCGTCATCGTCATCGTCCACATCGATCACTTTCGCTTTGCCCTTTGCATCCACAACGTTCCCTTTGCTTATTGCCTCCACCTCTTGCGCCTTGTTCTTGCCCTTGGGCTCCACCTCTTGTGACATTCTTGCAAGCTGACCTTATTCCCTCCCATTGTGCCTTTGTAGCCTCACCTACAAATTTGTCCACATTGTTCCTAGGCACTTTGACACCTACAAATTTCAGCAAATCATTAACAAGAGTTTTCATTGCCTGCAATTGAGCAATCTTTGCCTCAATTCTAGCCTCCTTCAAATTAATCCCTCTTTTCTTTGCCTCCGCCATTTGAAACCATTCTTCCGCGGAGTTTTTAGGAAAAATCCTTGTTGGATCAAACTCAGAGCAATCACGGTTGAATTTTTCAATCATCAAACGCCTGCTTGTCCCTCTTCTCTCCTACTCCTCCTCCTCTTCCCTCAACCTCTTCCTCCCCCTCTCATCAGCAATTAGTGGTCGTGGATAGTTCATCCTATGCCTCCTCCAAAAGTCAACGAGGCCCTCTCGAATCCCCTCTGCAACCATAGGAAGTGGACGATCCTTCTCTTTAGCAAGCTTATCTTTGCAAATTGGTCCAAACAACTCTCTATTGGATGAAATAGGGACATCATACTTGGCTCTTAATATATTTCTACTTTTGCAAGTTTTCTCAGTTTTCAAAGGTTCTGAACACTTGCCCAAATAAATACGGAGAGCTTCTCTACCGGCAAAAGTCTCCCAATTACAAGTCCTCCCCTCCTACAACAAGTAAGGACCAAATTTAGGAAATTTAGTAAACCTAGCCACTCAAAATGTAGACAACAACTTAACCAAAGAAATAAGGAATTGTCAAAGTGAGTTTACCCAATAGTCTCCAAATGAGTTTCCACAATACCATCCATAACCAAGCTCGGATGGAACCACACCCTTCCTAGCGGGTATCCTGCACTTGCAGCGAGGCCTATAAGGCTCATCACATGGCCATAGATGTTTCCCACTCTCGAATGCTTGCACCTCTTCTTCTGACAGCCACTGACCCTTTGGCCTGTACATATCCTCTTGAAAATCACATAGCGGCCATCCATCCTGCACAACAATTGAAATTCATTTGCAAATGACACCAACTCAACCACGGTAAAGAATAGAGGTTCGATGCTTACATGTGTTGTTAACTTGTAACGAAAGAATGGTGTGAACTTGTCGGTAATCTCAATGTTAGGACCTTGCAAATAGCTTCGAACACCACAATGACACAATGGAGGGTTGTCTACACGCTTGCATGCAGCCTCTTGTTTTTCTTCCCATGTCATGGGAGGTGGATTTGGTGGTGGTAGAACCCACCTCTTGAACTCATGATACAGCTGCACCAATGACGGCTGCCACCGAAATAGACGGATCCTAGGGTCAAATTTGTCGGGACCATCAATCCACTAGTGGAAATAACAAGGTCGCTTGTTGTATTGATCAGGGAAGCCATCTTTGTCAAGTGACCACTTTGTTGCACATGTGTAGAACGCTCTTCCTGCTATAGCCTCATTCCTGGATTGCTTCACCTGAGCTGGAATGCCACACTCACACAGAGGAACGGGAAGAGGAGGTGGGACAGGATCATCAGGCCTACCTTGGACCGCCATTGTCCTGAAACAAAAAAGAAATATGATTAGTAACATGAATCATATCTTAACATAAAAGAAAAAGGAGGACAATATTACTAAGATGACGTCAAAAATAACAACAAGCAATCCTAAGTAGGTACCGCATGGCCACTTCCACTGGTGCTAGATTCTTTATGACGTTCCTTCCGGTGACCCTTCTCGTGACAGACACTACATCGGTTCTTCATCTTTTTTTGGTCAAATTCTCCCGCACCATAAATATCGACATCATACCCACTTGTTTGCTCCATCTCATTGGGGAGTCGCTTTTTCTTCCTCCTTCCAACACCTATTTTCTTCTTCTCATCATCAGGAACATAGTCAGGGCCACTATACTCAGGCCAATGTGTCTCGTCTAGTATAGGCTCAAAACGAGCCGCCTATGTCTTTAATATTGTATTCTTGGAATATAATTCCATCGTGTACGAAGGTGAGAGCCAAGACACCCCTCTAACATTGCAAGCGGCCATCATATGAGAGCAAGGAACATGTAGCAATTGAGGTATACAACAAGTGCAAGTCACTGCTGAGAGGTCGACCTTATATATGCGTCCGCCTGTCATGTCACCTCCGACATTCAAAGCGGACGCTGTCCTAACCGAGTACACATACAACGTGGGATCAAACAACTTAGCTCTCATGCCCGCAGCTTTCAAGCCTTCTGTGTCTAAGTGCTTCTTTGCTGCCTTCCCAAAATTATTTACATTCCGTAATCCGCTATCTATGTGGGCTCTTGCTTTTTTCCACCTGTGCACAAAGTATGAATTTATCTTATAGAATGTGAACTCCACAATAGCCGATACTGGCATAGCATGGACGCCTTTGAGGACCTTGTTGAGCACTTCTGATAGATTTGTATTTTGCACACCATATATCTCCAACCACCTTCATCAAATGCATTTGTCCACTTATGCTTATTCACCATTTGCTCTTCCAACCACTCTTTTGCTTCCGGATTCATCATTTTTTTAATTTCTCTAGTCTGATGTTAAATGTCCTCTCCACTTTTGCTGCACATACCAATTTTAGCTAACTTCTCACTTTCTTGTTAGCTTTCCTATGCCATACGTTCGCTGCAAAGTGTCACGTGCACCACCGACTGACGATAGGTTCATACCCTTCCATATAATCCTCAACCGCACTTAGTATTCCTTGATGGCAGTCCGAAACTATGCACACCTTCCTTAGACGTCCCACAACATCTCGACGGACCAAATGTAAGAACCAGGACCAACTTTCATTATTCTCACTTTCAACTAAGGCAAATGCAAGGGGTACCAATCTATCCTCACCATCAACGCCAGTGGCGATCAACAAAACACCCCTATACTTTCCAGTTAGGAATGTGCCATCAACACTTATCGCCGGTCTGCAATGCTTGAATGCCTCTACACATTGGGGGAAGCACCAATACACCCGCTCCATAATAGGTTTCAATACACCTTTGTGAAGCTCTGTCTTTCCCGTTGTATGAGTGCACCACTTCGTACCCGGGTTGAAGTGTGTTATTACTAGTAGGATTTTTGCGACCCTGCCGTAAGCATCCTTCCAATCACCCCACAACATGGATATTGCGTGCTGCTTAGCCCTCCAGGCTTTTCCATACTTCACCGTGTAGTTGGTGAAACCTTTGATGGCTTCAATGAGGGTAGCTACGGAAACATCAGCATCCTTATAAACCATGGCAGCAATCCATCTAGCAATGTAACGAGTCGTGCATTGAGAATGTTCTTGTGCCACTTCCGACGTCCCACATGTATGGGGTTGGACAACTCTTGTGATTCTCCATTTTTTCTTATCATCAGGAAGTGGACGCGCCCACACCTTCCACTCACAACCTTGTTAGCAAGCTACCGTGTACCTTATTTTGGCCGATGAATGAATCACATCATAAGGCCTAAGGTGTCGCACCGAGTAATCCCTTAAGAAAAACTTTAATTCTTCCAAGCTATCGAATTGCATTCCCTTCTCTATAAACAACTGACCACTGTTCGGATCAACTTCAGAAAGGAGTAACCCAGAATCACAATATGCCTTCTTTGGAACCGAATGGAATACGGAAACTTCAGGCACATCGACATGTACAGCTTCCAATTGCCTCAACTCTGTTCGAGTAAATTCCGGCACTCGAAATCCAGAAAGAGTATACATCGATCCTCTAGACGCCTCATTTTCCCTCTCATCAAATAATGGAATCTCTTCACCCAAAGGATTTGCTTGGCGTATAGGATTAACTCTAAGCACAGGTGTCCGTTGGGTCACACGAGTTGGTTGCCTAAGTGGAGTTGGAGTTGGTTGGCTAAGTGGAGTTGGAGTTGCTTGGTTAAGTGGAGTTGGAATTGCTTGGCTAACTGGAGTTGGAGTTCCTTGGCTAAGTGGGGTTGGAGTTGCTTGGCTAACTGGAGGTGGTTCATCTTCTTCGGAGCTCACAGATATATCATCCTCATCATCTTCCTCTTCATCCTCATAATCACCAAAATTATTGTTCAACCTACACCTATCAAATTCATCTTCCCCATCTGAATCATGAGAACTTTCATCATCATTACCACCCTCTTCATCATCATCGTCCTCATGAACCTCATTATGTGCTACCATATCTTCCTGGGTTAAGTGTTCCATAGCCTCTTCACTATGAGGTGACATTACCGAAGAGCAAACATCAACAACTAACTCGGCACAACGAACTTGAGATTCTTTCACACACTCTTTGTAAAATAACCAATCATCACCACATGTAATAGGCATCATCATATAGTGGCTTCTTTTGTCACCGGAATCAAACCTCCCATGAATCCTAATTTCTTACCCCTCATTTCCAACTCTGAACAAAGAATTCACTCGGCTTTTAATATCTTCAAATGTTGGAGCACTATCAAATCTTGCTACTTGTTGCCTCATGCTTGCAAACTCCCCATTGTCACAACCATGCCACCCGAAAAAATGCGAACTAAACGTTCCATCTACACACAACCACAATTTAAATGTATATGTTCAATGCATTAATCAAGAAAATGATAAAACCCTACCATGCAAGACAAACTACACGATAAGAAGGGGTTAACATCGGCCACTTACACGATACAACACACTTAATCATACCCGATTCGCACTCAATCACCCTATCCAACTCAAATCATCCACAAAACCTAACCACCTCACATCCAACGAAAACGATGGAATCCGCGAAAACTAATTGGTTAGAGTGGAGGAGTTACCTTCCCGGAGAAGTTTCCCACTCTTTCCCCTTCAAAATGGGTGAGGGATGGGGTGGATCTAGAGGGGGAGGGGTGGGGCAGCGCCATGGGAGGGAGAGAGCTCGGGTTAGGTCAAGTGGAGTGAAGAAGTGAGGAGGAAGAAGAAAAGAAGGGGCCAGTCGGCCCCGGGTATGTTAAGTGAGTCGCGCCACGCCGCCTGGCGCGACTGAGTCACGCCAGAGCATGTGGCGCGACTCACTCGACACGTAAGCGGTCAGCGAGGTCAGCGGTCGCGCGCGCCGGCCGACGTGGCACCCTAGTCACGCCACATGCCCTGGCGCGACTCAACAGGGAGTCGCGCCACGCGGTCTGGCGCGACCAAAAGGGCTACTTCTTGGAATTTTAGTTTGGCATGGGTTATTTTTAAATTTTTAGATTAAAAAGGGTTTAAAAAATTTCTTTTGCATGGGAGAAATATACTAATTAACATGCTCTTAACCAGTAGAGGCTCCCCCTCCTGCTCCTAAAAAAATTAACATGCTCTGCCAAGAGGTCAGATGCATGATGAGGGCACACAAGGGCTGCAAACGCATGATATATACCCATTACACACAATTCACTGGAGTAGTATTTTCACTTAATTGCTCACATGATCGGGCGTTACATTACATCTCATTGAATTCACATGTGTCATTTTGATTCGGTGCGGTAATGTGATTGTACATTTGTACCACAATACCACTTTGTAGTACACCAAAACATGATAGCCGACAAATGCAAAGTTCATAGTTATGCAAGAAATTAGTGTTCAAGAAAAAAAATAGCTGTGAATGTGTACCGAGATCTTGTTCATCCCTGCAATTTTCCAGGCCTAGTGATTTTTCGCAACACTGGTATAAGTTTCGAATAGATGTTGGAAATTGCGACTAGCACTTATCTTTCAACCATTGCCAAATTTTACTGGATAGCTAATTCAGATATGCACCCGCAATAATCATATAAAATATGTCATGTAAGAAAGTTTAAGATTTAAGGTAGTAACAATTCTGTCATCAAATGTCCCTAAGTGGAAGAGTAAGATGAAAGATTGTTGCTGATCGGGAGAGGCACAATTTGAAAGCAAGAAGACAAGGAAAGTCGAAGCTTAGTTTTTGTTCCCTAGCTTAGCCTTCAGCTTTCTTTTATGTTATTTGAGTTTCTCGGTGTCGAGAGTTGAGAGTCTTAAGTACTCTTTGTATTTTGTTTGGCTGCGTATATCTTTTCGTGGATATAGAGGCCGGATTGTTATCCATTATTAAAAAAGGTTAGTAGAACACAATGCCCAAGCTTCACAGTAGAAATTAAAGAAGTAAATATGAAATCTAAAAGAAGTAGTATATAGCAGTAGACTGTGCATGGTTTTATTTGAAATTAAATTGCTAGCTGCTGCGAGGTTTAGGTGCTTCACCAAAGAAACTTACATGGAAACGCACAAGCATATAGTAAAAAATTTGAATGCTAAAGGTTATCTAAACTCTGGATCAGAATCTCTCTGCAAGCTTCTGCATTAATTATTCCAACCCGTTTGTTTAATTTACTGATGAAGTGCACAATGAGTAAACGAGAAACAAGGATCCATAGTATCTATTGAGTTGCATGCACCAACCAGTTCAACCTAAAATTTTAAACTAAACTGATAGGGAAAGCTGGGCAATTCACTTATACTCCAATACTCACCCTCACGTGCAGGCTCCCCCAGGTCGCATACATAGATATTGGAGTGAGGTTGTAATTAATTTAATTAACACGCCCGCCAGGATTCGAACTCAAGACCTCTGGCTTTGATACCATATTGAGTTGCATGCACCAACCAGTTCAACCCAAAAGCTTAAACTGATAGGGAAAGGTGGGCAATTCACTTATACTCCAACAGTATCTGTAAGTAAGATCTTTTGTACAGACGGTGAAAACTTGAGCTTTTTCGAACTTTTATTAGAAGAAAATGAGAGTTGACAATGTTTATATGGAAATCGGGCTAAAAACCATACAATGCAACTCCGGTCCGTAGACCATACAACTAGGAAGGTGGCGGAACCATCCCTCTCAAGTCTGGTCCATCGACCGCACAACTAGAAGGTAGAATTCCCCCCAACAACTTCGGTTCGTAGACCACTCAACTAGGAAAATACTCGGTGGGTTGGATTGAGACATCAACACACACTGCTCAACTCAACTGAAACAACTCAATCCAACTTCAAAGCACCATTCGACGTCCCAATCGGTGGGTTGGATTGGGACATCGACACGAGCGTCAATAAACTCCGCCGGGTCGGATTGGGACGTCGACCAGAGCCTCCACAACGTCCACATGCAACCTCAACTCTCTTCTTTTCAGTAAGATAGGAACACATTTTGTCCGTGTCCTGTCTCCTTGGCAACATCGACTACTAGCATATCTAGTTCTGGATATTGGTAGAATAAATACATTGTCCCCTGATGCCACGCAAGCCTATATATGACTATTATATCTTGTATTGTAGAGAAATGAACCAAACCTAAGAATTTTCAGCGTGTGCAAGTGGATCACTCTGTAACCTTGAGTGGCTAACTGAGAACGTAAACCTTGTAGCTTGAGGGCTGCAAGCTTTGTGCTGCTTTTATAGGCGACATCGTCTTCCATTGGAGATTATGCTCTCAAAAAAAGAGAGGTTTTTTGGTACACAATACCACCCTGTACCACCAGTTGAAAAAGACTCGTATGTAAGAGAAAAAGATCTATATGTAAGGATCTGATGGTTGAGATTAATTCTGTACCACCGGTTTTTTTTTGTATGGGTGGTATTCATAGATGGTATGGATAGTATACGGGTATTATCGGAAATACAAAATAATATTGTTATAATATATGAAATGAAATATATGAAATGGTTTAGGTATCATAGGGGAGGGAGGAGGAAATTTTTTCCAAATAATATACATCGAGCAAATTACTATTTTACCCATAGTAAAAAATCGATAATACTACCGTACTACCACTGAGTGTTATTGTGTACCGAAAAAACCTCAAAAAAGAAGCTGCATCCTGCAGCGAAATAACCTAAGGTCCTGTTTGGTTCCTAACTTCCCATAAGTCACCCGACTTATAAGTCAGTTGGATTTAAGTCAGTCATGTTTGGTTGCAGTGACTTATAAGTCAGTGGGCTCCACACAAAGTAGGAGAGGGAAAAAGTGGAAATAAGTCACTTTAAGTAGGGATGGAGCTACTTATACAACTTATAAGTCAGGGCTGTTTGGTTTCACTAGTGACTTATTTTGCACTTTTTGCACTTTAAGTCACCCTCCTTATGGGAACCAAACATGCACTACAAGGGAACTCAACATCCATCCAAGGGCTCTTTTTACATTAGTACCGGGTATTTTGCACCCTGGTACTAATGTGGACTACACCCGGTACTAATATGAAGTGAGAAGAAAGAGCATCTGAGCGACCCACGTTAGTACCGGGCTTCATTACGCACCGGTACTGATGTGCCATATTAGTACCGGGTTGTGTCTCGCCCCGGTACTAATGTGAGCAGAGCACATTAGTACCGGGGCTATACACGACCCGGTACTAATGTGAGAGGCATTTGTACCGGTGCTAATTTTTAGCCGGTACAAAAAAAACACCGTCAGCTTTCCGTCCGGGGCAGCTCCGGCCCGTCTCCCCTCAGCCTCGATCTTATCTCCCTCTCTTCTTTCTCTCAACCACACGTTCCCATCCAGCCATCCTTATCTCTCTTTCTCCCTCATTCTTTTTTCTCATCCTCTGCTCTCTGCCAGGCTCGATCCAGGCCGGCGCAGCGCGGCGGGGGTCCCGACCGGCGCGGCGCGGCGGGGGTCTCGGCGCAGCGGCGGGCGTTCGGGCCGGCGCGGCGCGGTGGGAGTCCCGACGGCGCACGGGACCAGGCCGGTCGGCGCGCGGCATCCCGGCCGGCGCGGCGCGGCCAGGGCCAGGCCGGCGGCGCGGCGCACGGGGCCGGGCCGACGTCCCGGCGGTGTGGCGTCCCGCGCGGCGGGCATCCGGGCCGGCGCACGGGGGCAGGCCGGCGGCGCGGCGTCCGTCGCGGCGCACGGGGCCGGGCCAGTGTCCCGGCGGCGCGGGGTGCTGCCGCGGTGTACGTCCAGGATGGGGGTGCTGCCGCGGCCCCTGCAGGCGGGCGCGGAGGCTGGCCAGTCTGCCGGCGACGAGGTTCCAGATCGATTTGTATTTCGTTTGTTGTTGTGTTGTTCCTCCTCCTCCTCTGGATCTGTGAATGGTGCTGTGAATGGTTAAGTTCAAGTGGATTCTGTGAATGGTGATGTGAATGGTTTAAGTTTGGATTCTTTGTGTTTGTGAATGAGATAAGATGAGATGAATCTTGTGAATTTAGTGTTGTAAATTTTGTGAATTTTGAGTTGTGACTTGTTTGTTGTGAATGAGATGAGATGGAGATGAATTAATCTTTTGTTGTGATATGATTTGTGTTGTGAGATGAGAACATAAAAGAAGAAAAGAAAAAGAAAAAAGAAAAAAAAGGGACGGAAGGAGGGAGACGGAGACGGAGGTCAGGAGGGTGACGGACGGCGACGGTAGGTGATGCATTAGTACCGGTTTTGTGACCCGGTACTAATGTATCTTTAACATTAGTACTGATGGAATAATACCAGTTCCAAAATCGGTACTAATGCAGGTTGAGCACCGGTACAAATAGCCGTTTCCCAAGTAGTGAGGGCCTAATAGCCACAAGGACAAGGCTGCAAGTGCATTCACTCAGTGGCGTGTCATTAATTCGGCGCGACATATTTATGCTTAATTACACACATGATCGGAAGTTACAGCTCATTTAATTTTTCGTATCAAGTTTGGGATTGGTGTTAACTGTACTAGATTATATATAGTACTTTCGTGATAGCTCGGCACATGCAAAGTTGCAAAAGTCAAACCGACCTTATAAATTATAATGCTCTCTATAGATACTAATATATATGTGCTGCTTTATGTAGATGAGATTGAATTTTTTGGACTTTTCAAGTAATGATATAGGAAAAGCCAATGTCTAACACAATCATTCAACAAATTAAATATGAGAAGTGCAAGGAAAAGCTAGCACACAAATTCTAGAAGAGCATTTCGATTTTAGCCAAGAAACACAATCAAGTACATACATCATATTCTTTCTCGTTCTTGCGGAGGTTCTTCCTTTTCCAACGAACCATGCATGATGCATCTTGCGGACGCAGTGTACGACACGCTACTCTTTCTGTGTGCACTACAAAGAGGGCTCATGGCTTGTGCGTATATGCCTGGTGGCAACAGTAAACCCATGTGCGATGCAGATAATGCACTAACATATGTCTCCTAATGCCTCCTAAGCCTATGGATAGACCGGGAGAAGAAAACATATGAGATGGAGGAGGAATTCCCATGGGTTATATATGGGTGTGGATAACGCTATGCAACTGAGAAAAATGTAAGGCACCATTCCATAGTTACAATCGAGAACTTTTATGAAGAACAGATTCTTCATGAAAGTTCTTTTATGAAGAATCTGGACAGCTCGTTTCAAAAAAAAAAGTCACTCAGATATGTTTGATTTTCACAGAATATATTATTTTGTCACAAAATTTTGCTAGATGGCTACTTTTATAATGTAATTGCAGGAACTAACTTAACATTAGCATTAGCTGAAGATAAGAATTGTTCAAGTTATTAACCGAAATCAAACTAAATGAAGACTATTTGGTTTTAACATTATCCATTGGTTATTCTGAATTTGAGAAAAAAATAATTTAATTCTCACCTTGTTTTTTCTTCCTTTTTTAGTGACACCTGCTGACGAGGTCCTAGACCAGGGCCCACCACGACCACCGAAAAACGCAGTACAGACTGACACGCAGCATACTTAGCGGCTAATACAACGAGTATTACGCCCCCCGAGTACCTGGAAGTCCGTACGACCAGTTTCTGTCGTCGGCCAGAAGCCGAGCGGCCCATGCGCACCGCCGCCTCTTCCTCCGAGTACATGACGGCCCACACGACAAGTCCTCCGCCGCGTGGTGGTTTGCACAACAAGTTTCCGTCTCCCCCTCCGACTACTCGCTCTCACGAGTAGTTTCCGTCCCCAACCAGTTCAAGCTTCGCGTGGAAGACAACGGCGGCGTGGGCCCCCGCTGAGATCCCGAGATATCCGCGCGTTCTCTCCCACGCGCCGCCACGCGCCCGCTCCTCCGCGATGGCCCGCCCTGACCAGGCCGATCTGGTGTCAGAGGGCGGATCCGTCTACTATGCCACGAACGGCACAGTACGCGCTACCTCCTGGGCCTTGAAAGGCGTGGTGTAGACTACTCGCTCGCACGAGTAGTTTCTGTCCCCGACAAGTTTAAAGCTCCACATCAAAAGCAACGGTTGCGTGGGCCCCCGCTGAGATCCCGGGATATCCGCGCACGCTAACCCATGTACCGCCACGTGCCAACCCCTCCGCGCCGGGCCGCCCTGACCAGGTTGATCTGGTGGCAGAGGGCGTATCCGCATGCTGTGCCACGAACGGCACAGTGTGCGCCATACTACAAACGGCACGGGGAGCGCTGTGCCACGAACGGCACAGTGAAACGCCTCCCCCTAAACTTCGAACGCCGTGGCGTAGGTCACTCCATTCCCACAGTACCCAGGAAAGATGTGCTCCTGTTCTAATAACAGGTGTAGGGTACGAAGCCTACATCTTGCACCCGACGAACTACTCGGAGGAGAGCACGAGAAGCCCCGGAAGCAACTACTCGGGACGCACAATTCCAGGAAGACCTACACTGTCATCAGTGACCCCGTAACAGTTCTTCGTCGCACCGTCATTACGGTCTGACGCGGAGAAGGACGCCCTACGCTATAATCTAGTCTACGCCCTCGATTTTACCCCCATAGGTCTTTCCCTTGCGGCTATAAAAGGGAAGGAGGGGAACACTTGTAAGACACGTTCACTTTCACCCCCACACGCACTCAGTATCGATATCTCATCTCACACCATCCCGTAGTCATTCACACACTCGTGTACGTAGAACTCTGCTACAAGAACCCAGCGCACGCGCGCTAGGGACTTGGGCTCAGAAACCCTCTCCCGACTTGTTTGTAACCCCTACTACAAACCTCTGAGCATAAAGAACACATCCTCTCAGACTGAACGTAGGGTATTACTCTCCGGAGGCCCGAACCAGTATAACCTCGAGTGTCTCTTGTGCAACCGTGCGGATTCCGACACGCGCTCGTATAAATTTACTTGCTGGCGGTGACAAACCTCGACACCTGCCGAGCACTTGAACATCTTCTCAGTCAGAATTTGTAACCCAGTGCTATTAAAGAAAGTGGGAAAAGAAGTCTACTGAAGATGCTTGTATGCCATGGTATATTTAATTTCATTGGTTCGAACTCATGGAAAATGTTAATATGGTAATCATATAATATTTCTTACTCTCTTTCTGTTCTCCTAATTAAAAATCTGCAGTTGATCGTGTGTCAAGTGCAGCCGATAGAAAAAACAGAGAGTGCAAACTGTGGGCAGATGTGAAAACCATTTTTCAATGCTTGATTACATTTCGACAAAGGCAGAGGTAATCATAAACAACATTGATATCATAATTGGTTGGACTTTGTTTGTTCCTCTCATACTTCAACAGCTCTGAAATTAGTACTTTTGATGATGGCCGACCAAATTTTGTTTTAATCAACTGTGGCAACATTTTCGACCTATCAACAACTAGGGAGAAAAAATAACATATTTTCTTTTCTAAGCATCATATATCAGGAAAAGCCTCAAGTTTGTCCACATTGCTTTCTCCAATTTTTCAACAGCAACAGTTATCATTCGGTCAGAATGCTTGCAAATTTCTTGAAAAATGGTTGCATATATACTATGCCTCTTCCATTGCTTGATCATGGCAACAGTGCCTTTTCCAATGCTTGATCATGGTAACAATGCTTCTTCCAACCTCCTCATGGTAAGTATCTACTTTTGCTCAACACCATCGTCTCTCATTGCCTCACATGCCTATACATGTGTATCTCCAATGTCTATGTGTGATGACATGAGAAGGTAACCCTTATGACAATAGTAATAGGCTTTTATAGGCGCACATTTTCCATGGGAGGTACTCCTAATAACATGCTCTGCCAAGAAGCATCCATATGTTGTTTTTCAGTAGGCACATGGTCGTGTACTCGTGTCCTTCAACTGCATGCATCAACTGCCCCCAACGTGGGTTTGATAGAGGCACAATACGTACATACTCTATACAAGTACAAGAGGGTGTTTGTTCTGTTTTCAGATTATATTAAGGAAACCAATTAATGTATATTCATTGCCATTACGATAAACATGCTCTTGACCATGACACTGCAAGGCTCCACAACTCCATAGCGATGCCTCCAAGGAGGAAGCGACATCAAAACACTGCCGCCGCCAGAACTGACATGACAGTTCAAAGGTTTTCACCTGGAGAAGAAGATGACGAGACCCTTCCAAACTACACCGTCAAGAAGGGGCACGATCAATTCAGGATTGAGCAGAGCTTTCGCCCAAAAGATCTGCCAAGAGCCCAACATGCCTCTGTAGTCAACTCTTCAACTATGCCCCACCTAGGATCGCGAATGCAAAGGATGGTGCCCTGATGGGGCCGGTCGTCAGCCTCACCCCCGCGTAGGCTGCCATCACCACCAAAGATAGATTGGCAACGAACCAACCTACAGAGAAACTGAGAACAACCGGGACAGAGCCATGATGCGCCAAGGAATGGAGGACTAGGTGGAGACAACACCAAGGACGTATCGCCCCAACGCCATCTCCCCCATGCCCGTGTGGTCCATCATCGTGCTTGACCGGCGACACAACTACAGGTTGCCGCCGACGGTAGGCAGCCCTGGGTCCGAGATACTCAGATCCCGATTTGGGAAGACGGCCCCGGAGCCCGCTGGCCTGCATTGTATTATGCGCCACACGTGCGCGAGCGCCCGCACCACCGGGTTGCCCATCACCGCAGTCGTCGCCTACGTCACAGGTCAGGATGAGAATGGGCCGGGTCAACCCATTAGGTCGCTGGCTCGACCCACAGTAGCAAGGACAATGGGCCACTGGGTCGGCCTCAAATGAAAAACGGTCCATTTAGAGTTGAAACTTGTTGACCTGATGGGTGGATAGGGTCGACCCATCAAGTGCGCCGCCAGGCTTCGCTTCGGCACGGAGGCGAGTGAGCTGGTGGTGGCAGGCGCTCCGTCCTTCACCGATAGTGACGACTTGCGACAGCTCACCCTCCCGTCCGGTAAGCTTCTCGTCTCTCCTTTCTTTCCCCTCTCCCCATCCGCACGAGCAACATGCAGCGGCGAGTCGTCACCACTACAAGAAATCCTGTGATCTATGACGAAATAGTCATGACGAAATCAGAAATCGTCACGGATCAGCGAATAGCCCACTAAGGGTCAAACTGGGCCTGATTTCTATGACGGAAATTTTTTGTCCGTCATAAATTGAAAAATGAACCCGATTTATGTGACGAAAATTTGGTGTTCGTCATAAATTGAAAAATGAAAACATCATGGAGTTGAAGCTTTAATTTTCTCATAAAACATGCGTGGGTAGGCAAGAAAAAATTGAAAAAAATAAAAATTGTGTGGGTTATGGTTTGAACTATGCACCTCCTCCTTCAACAAAAGCACTCTTACCACCACACTACATAACATGTTGTATTTTTTTCATTACTTTCAACATTTTTGTACTTGATTTTGCCACCAGCCAACAACGGCCGCGCTCGGCCTAGCCCCGGCCAGCCGCAGCCGCCCTCTAGCCTCCCGTGCCACGGCCAGGGCCGGCCGCAGCCTCCCACGCCACGCAGCGGCCGAGCCCCGGCCGGCCGCGGCCAACTGCGCCACGGCCCCGGCCGGCTACACCAAGGCCGCGCCACACAGTGGGAAATTTGCAAAAAAAAATTGCGGCGTAGGGGGATCGAAGCCGCACCCTCATGATTTCAAAGCATTGGACTCAGCCACTGCACCACAACTTTTGTTGTGTTTGCATTCAGCATTGAGTACTATTTATATAAAAGAAAAGAATACTTGGAAAAAATAGTAGCGCGACCTGGCTTCGAACCCAGGTCTTAGTGATGAGACTCGGACGTCTTACCACTGCGTTATTATTTGTGTTGTGGAGAAGTTTGGTATTATAGTTTTTATACCCTCTAACAGAGATAAAAAGCATCACGCGTTCATACGCCAAGGCCAATAAGATAATGTCACGTGGCGACGTCTGCTTGCTGCCACTTCACAATGCCCAAGTAGCTCATCTTGTCTTTTTTATTTGTAACTAAAACTTGTAACTAGTACGTTTTCATCATATAAACTCAAAATCTATTGGTTCTTTTTTCTACTTTTTTTATAAAATCATTCTTTTTCATTTAACAATGATTTTTTTATGTTAATTGCTATTTATTAAAATTTTTTATATTACCTTTTTCATCTAACTAAATATAGAATAGAAAAAACATGATTTTTGCATAAATATGCTAATGTAACTTGATGTTTTCTGATGATATGGTCAAGATAATATTTTTTCCAAATTTAAAATGCATACGAGATCGAATGTATTATAATTTGATCAATTTTTAAACTTTTTTGATCAAAATTTGATATTATTCTATTTACTATGAGGTAATTTCGACATAAAAGTTTGATTTGCCCCTAGAAGAGAATTGGATTTTTCATCAATCTTCTAGATGTGGCCTAGAATGGACAATATGCGCCTAAATATAATTTTTTTGATTTTTGTTAAACATTATTTGACATACATGTAGTTCAAAATTTAATTATTTCCAATAAACTTGCAGAAATTCATTTAAATGATAGAAAATAGCAAATTTGTTTGAAAATCTTGAAACTTCTAGAAGACAACTTAAATGTGTTCTTTTACATGTGAAAATGTGTTTGGGGTATATAATAAAACAATTTTGCAACTTCCTTCACAAGGGTGTACTCATTAGTGATTTAAAAAAATAGAAAAATAACTTTTTGCACAACAAATGGCAATGTGAATCCCCATATTTTAATAGAAGAGTAAATGTAAGGTTGTCCAGAATTGAGGTGTATATGAGCAAGAAAATAATTTATGGTATACAAACTAAAAAGTTTAAGTTGAGTTGTATGAAACAATGTGAGAGACCTATATAGTTTATGAACAATGTATCCTCCAATTTTCACAAAATCTTATGAAACTTTTTTGTCAAGCTTGTACATCCATAAAATAATTCTATACAAATTTACATAATTTTTTGAGAAGTTTTAGGTATTATTATCATTATTTTATAATGAAGTGACTAGTAGAAGTTTTAGTTTTCCCTATATTTTAATCGAATTTTTCGTCAATATACAAGACATGAGCTATCATGTAAGGTAGTAGCATAAATATAATTTTTTAGTAATTTTATAAATATTATTTGACATACATGTAGTTCAAAATTTAAGTATTTCCAATAAACACTCAGAAATTCATTTAAATGATAGAAAATAGCAAATCTTGTTAAAAAATTTTGAAACTCCTATGTGACAACTTATATGTTGTATTTTACATGTGAAAAACATTTTTAGGGTAAGTAAGATAATAGTTTTTCAAGTTACCTCACAAGGGTGCATTCATTAGTGATTTTAAAAAATAGAAAAATAATTTTTTTGCACAACAAGTGCTAATGTAAATCTGCAAATGTTAAAAACATGTTAAAATTAAGGTTTTGTTCAATTTTGACGTGTGTATGAGTCTAAACATGTTATAAGCTATTCAAATCTTGAAGTTTGAGTTGAGTTGTATGAGACAATGTGATAGAACTATCTAGTTTATGAACAATGTGTACTCCAATTTTTACAAAATCTTATGAAAGTTCTTTTTCAAGCTTGTACATCCACAAAATGATTCTATGTCAATTTACATGATTTTCGGAGAAGGTTTTGGCATTATTATCATTATTTTATAACAAGGTTGCAAGTACAAGTTTGAATTATCCATAGCAAATATTTAAAATTTTTATTTGTTTTCAGGATATGGGCTATAAAAGAATATATATAGTTGAGATATATTTTTATGAAATTGTTTGAATATTATTTGAGATACATGTAGTTCAAATTGTAATTATTTCCAAGAAATTTGCAGAAATTCATTTAAATTGTCATAAATAGTAAATGAGTTTGAAAATTGTCGAAACTTCTACAAGATAGCTTACATGTACTATATTGTATATAAAAAATATATTAGTGAATCAAATATAATTATTGTTATTTATTACTTCATAGTGGTTCAATAAAATGAAAAAGAAAAAGAAAAATGTTAAGTTAGAGAGGAACCAAATAGGCCCATTTCAGCTCAACTGGTCCAATCATTTCAGACTGTTCATCACCAGACGGACGGCCCCAATCGCTTTTGCTTCGTATATAAGCTGTTGCATCCTCAACCCTAACTGCTGCCTCCTCCGACTGCGCGGCACAGCCCCCTCTTCCCTCCGCCTCCCAGTGACCTACCGGGGTACCTCCTCAGATCTGCGTGTTGCCATCCCATGGCGGCCTACTAGGGCGGCTCCTCCGCCTCCTCTACCTCCCCCTGGCGTCCTCCCTCTGCTCTCTCCCCTTCGTCGGCCCCTAGCGCCCTCCCTCTCCTCCATCCTCCCCCAAAGCACTCCCCAATCCACTCCAATCATATCTCCTCTGCTTGCAACCCTAGGGGACCTGCGTCGCCACCAACAGCACCCACCGTCGGCACATGACCCACACCTCTGCGTCTTCCTCCACCCCGCCGCCGGCGGTGGCGGCAGAGGTTACCTCCCTTGCGACGGGCTTCCGCTTCCACCCCACCGACGACGCCGACGGCGGCGGAGGCCACCTCCCTCGCGACGGTGACATCCACCAGGCTGACGACCCCGACAGCGGTGAGCCCACAATGCGCGACGGCCCAGTGGAGTTCGGCGGGCGTGGCGGCGGCCCATCGCAAGCTCCACCGACCGGATCTCAGCGGCTGCGAGAGCACGGGGCAAGCTCCGGCGAGCTCTAGATCTCGGTGGCCGTGGCCCGTAGGGTGCGGCGGCGGCCCCTCAGAGCCCCGCGGCGCACCATTGCACGCACCCACCCGATGGATTCCGGCATGGCGCCGGCAGCCAGGAAGTTGTGCCGGTTGTGCAAGGCAATCTTCGATCCGTCAGCCAACATGGGGCTCCTGCAGGTCCCACCCTTCCTTCTTCGTCTGCCGCCGCCACGACAAGCAGAAGAGGTACCTTTGGATTAACAATCCATATAATCGTATCCTCTTTGATCTTCACCAAATTAATCAGGACTAGTAGAGAAAGAGTAGCAGCCTTCCCTCTTTGTTTTTTTCTTGTGTGGCACTCTCCTGTAGAGAGCAGAGCAGAGTATGATATGTATAATAGGTGAAGTTGCTTGACTCGACTCAATAATAATCTAGCTACCATAATCTATGACTAGTGTATGATAATCCCTGTAATCCCTATACTGTGACAAGCTAGTGTCTGATATCAATCTGCTCTTGCACATTTGTGTTAGAGATCTGATTGGTTGTTACATTCACAGTAGCAGTATGATAGAGACTGCAGTCAGGTGGGAATTTGTCACACCTGAATTTAAAGGCAAATTCGAATGCTCATATTATATGTGTGCCAAGATCAAGTTTCACACATATAACGACTCAGTGATAACCAAAACACAATGCCATAACGTAAAGAGAGTATTAAACTTTATTACATACCAAAATGTCTCATAAACGAACTAATTATTAACGAGTAGCAACGCAGACCCCATCCGCTGCGTTGCTACTCGTTAATAATTAGTTCGTTTATGAGACATTTTGGTCTGTAATAAAGTTTAATACTCTCTTTATGTTATGGCATTGTGTTTTGGTTATCACTGAGTCGTTATATGTGTGAAACTTGATCCTGGCACACATATAATATGAGCATTCGAATTTGCCTTTAAATTCGGGTGTGACAAAGTGGTACCAGAGCCGTGTTGACTGTAGGACGTTAGCCTAGTTAGAAAATGGTCGTACTTAAGGATTATAATATCTTAGAAGCCATTCTTGCCTTATGCTTGCTTTATTTCTAATAATATCATCCTTGCTTTATCTCATCCTTGATCTCTACTTGGTTCTCTCCTTTCTAGTATCTTGTCTTGACATCTATCTCATCCATCACCTGTTTCTTTTTAGATGGTTCGTCAGTTGCAGACATCCTGTTCAGGCTGTTCCCAGTTTCCCCGCTATTTGGAGGATCAGGATTTTTACTACTGCCCCATGGAAAGCAGAGAGCATGAAGAACATGAGAGAGACACTGACGAGGAGATTATGAGGGAAGCACCAACTGCAATGCCATCTCCAACACCTGCTTCAGAACCTATCACTGTATCAGATGATGAAGAACAAGCTGAGGAACCTGAGGAAGACCCAGAGGAATTGATCCCAAAGGAAGAAGAAGACCCAGAAGAGGAGATTCCAGAGGGAGAGGATGGTGATCAAGGAGATTATCAAGTGCAGATGGAAGAGCAAGAGGAACAAGAGGAGCAAGCTGAGGAAGTGAAATGGAAGGTGTTCCACTACAAGAAAGATGGAAGAGGCATTCTTATGGCTGACAATCTAAGAAGGACAGTGTACTGTTTGGCCTATGGTGAAGAGCCCATTTACTTTTGTGAGAAGTGGACTCATCCTTGGTTTGAAACTCACTGGGAAGTGACAATCATCGTTTATAAAAGAATGGAAGACTATGGTCCTATGGAGGTATCTAGACATGAGGATGTTGCTACCAGAGATACTATGGAAGCTGGAATTGCTGAAGCTGCTAGAAGAGCACTCTATGTTCTCTCTCACAGGGAGCGAGCTGAGTTGGTACATACTCGCAGTTTGTACACTCCATACAGAGTAAGTGGTGAAGCCAAGACTTATATTGCATCAGCTAATGGTCACAGTCCCACCGTAGATAATCTCAGAGAGTTACTGGCTGCTGTCAACACTGCTTTGGATAACACCAACAACATGCTTGCTGCAGCTCAACAGAAGATCTATGTAACAGAGATAGAGAAGCACCAGCTGGAAGCTATGCTAGTAGGAAGGGAGTCTCCTGTGATCCATGACAGTGTAGTGGATACTCATCACTCTCCATCACCCAAGAGACCTCGCTACAACTCTCCAGATGCCCGCACTGAAGAGCTTCCTTAGGATCTAGGAGTTCTTAAGCTTAGGATCTTTGTAATTGTTAGTTCTAAATGATCGTTTAAGTTTGTTTAGTATAGTGGTGTGTTTGAATGCTTGATCTTGTGTTAATGTTTGAGTTGGAATTTTGTTTGAGTGCAATGTGTTGTGGAGTAATGACCACAATGACATTGGTTCTTTAGTAAAGTGTTAGTTGGGTTTATCTCTGTCCCAATCTATATCTTTCTTGTCCTAATCCCTTAATCTCTATGATCTACCCCCAATCCAATCTAGTAAATCTCAATCTGCTCACGAAGTTTTCTGAGTCAGCAGTACTATTCTATTTTTATCTCGAGCTACAGAACTCCAAATACAGTAAATCCAATTGGAAAAGTTCCGCAATTATATGAGAGTTCATCTGTAAAAATTTCAGAAATTTAGGAGTTATATACAGAGAGTTATATACGAAACTTTGGAGTTATCAGAATCTGAAAACTCAGCTGACCCAGACGTCTTGTTTATTTCATAACTAAATCTACAGAGCTTGGATTGAAGTGATTCCAGTTGGAAAAGTTCTGTAATTCCATTGTACTTCCCTGGTTAAAATTTCATAATTTTTTGATTCCCGTACTGAGAATTACATCATGTTGTTTGGAGTCAACAGAATCTGTCCAGAATTGAAAGTCTTTACTGCCTTGTCTTTCAGAGCTTTATTCTTAGTGCAAACATCTAAAGCAATGTTCCTAACACTCAGATGGTGGAAACCAGGTCAGGCTCAGGAGTCAATCAACCCGCAGTGATCCGTCCAAGACGAGGAAGTGGTTCTAGTAGTTCATCTCAGCAACCACAAATGGATCCGGCTTTCCAGCAGTTTCTGCAGGCCCAGACCCAGCTTCTCCAAGGCTTGACAAACACAGTAGCCAATATGCAGGCCCAAGGCAATAACCAACCCCATCAACAAGCTCCTGTGAACAGGCACATGGTGTTCATGAGCCATCAACCACCTGTGTTCTCCCATGCTACTGATCCACTAGAAGCTGAAGACTGGCTGAAGACCATTGAAAAGATGCTCACCATCACGCGGTGTGATGATAGGGAGAAAGTCCTATATGCTTCAGGCCGACTCCAAGGATCTACATCAGCTTGGTGGGATGCTTTTGTTGCCGCCCATGCCAATGCCAATGCTATCACATGGCAAGAGTTTACCACCAACTTCAGGAGCCACCACATTCCTGCTGGTGTACTGAAGCTTAAGAAAAAAGGAGTTTCTTGCTCTTAAACAAGAAAAGATGTCAGTGTCAGAATTCAGGGACAAGTTCATGGAGTTATCTCGCTACGCACCTGAGGATGTTGATATTGATAGAAAGAAGCAAGAGCTATTCTTGGAAGGATTAGCTGGACCTCTTCAGTACCAGCTGATGTCTCATACCTTTCCAAATCTCCAAGAACTGATTGATAGAGCAATATGCTTGGAATCTAAACGCAGAGAGTTGGGAGACTTGAAGAGGAAGGCTACTACTTCAGGAACATCAGGAAGTAACACTCGCCCTCACTACAACACTCAGCAGTGGACACCATCTCGCTATGGAGGTTCAAGTGGGAATTATGGACAACAGCAGTATCCGCGCTCAGCTCCACAGACTCAGCGTACAGTTCCATTAGCCAATGCCCCCGCTTACCAGCCGAATCAGCAGATCGTTCCAATTGGTACTCCTGCAAGGCCAAGTGGGCAATACACTCCTAGAAATAATTTATGTTTCAAGTGTGGAGAGGTTGGTCACTATGCCAACAGCTGCCCTAAGAGGACTATTCCAGGCACTCCAGTACAAGGTACACCTAACAAGAATGGAGGACAGACACCCCAAAGCAGCAGAGGACAACAGAACTATGCACGTGGCAGAGTGAATCATGTGAGTGCAGACTCCGCTCACGAGAATCCACAAGTGGTACTTGGTATGTTCCTTGTTAACTCCACCCCCGCATCAGTCTTGTTTGATTCTGGAGCATCCCATTCTTTCATTACTTCTCAGTTTATAGCTCAGCATAATATATCCATTAGTCCTATGACTCGCAACATGCTAGTTAGTTCACCTGGGGAGGAATTGAAAGCATCTTACCAGTGTGAGAAGGTCAGTCTCAAAATAATGGGCAAAGATTTTTGGGCTAATCTCATAGTGTTGGAATCAAGAGGGATTGATGTGATACTTGGGATGGGATGGTTAGCTGCATGTGATGCAGTGATCCAGTGCTCTAAGAGATCAGTACTACTTACTAGTCCTGCTGGAGAGAGAATTGAATTTCCAGCTGCATCATCACCAACTACTGAGAGTACAGTAAACCAGCTTGATGGGAAAGTTCTGGAAGATATCATAGTAAGGTGTGATCATTCGGATGATTTTCCAGATAGGGTATCAGGTATGCCACTTGACCAAGAAGCTTAGAGAAGAAAGGATAGTTTGAAGAAGAGTCTCCTAATCTTTTTCTTAATCTCTTCGAATCTCGAGGACGAGATTCCTTTTAAGGGGGGTAGGATTTATAACACCCTAATTTTGCTAAAGATTTGTTTTAATAAAATTTGTTTAGAAACAATGTTTTGAGTTTAAGGAATATAAGGTGTGTGTGAATTTTTAGGCATTTAAATATATTTTTTGAAAAATAAATAAATAAATATAGGAGTTATTTGTTGCACACATGCTGGAGCATTGTTTTTGAATGGTTGAATTCAAATTTGGATTTGAATTCATAGTGTTTGAGTGGTTTTAAAATTCAAAAGCCCTTCTTCTTTAAAACCCTACCCTTCCTCCCTCTTTTGGCCTGCTTCGTGTTTTGGCCCAAACCCTAGAAGTCTATCCTTGCTCCTTTTTCTTTCCCCGCCGTCTGCCTTTGCACCGGCCCAGTCCTTGCTTCAGCCCAGCTCCTCAAGTCCATCCGTGCCCCTCCGAATCCTTCTGGCGTCCGTCGTTTGCTCCCGGCCCAGCAGAAGCGGCCCAGCGCCGGCCCGCCTTCCTCCGCCTCGCCGCGCTCGCTGCCAGGTGGGCCAGCGATGTCATCCCTTACCTCCGGCCGAGTCCGCCCCGGACTCGTCTTCGGCCGCCGCCGTGTCCGAGCTGGAGACCTGGACGCTGCCGTCTCCGAGTGGCCGTGTGCCTCACGCCAGGATCCCGCTGCCCCTTTATAAGTAGCCCCGAGCACCGCGCCTCCTCCTCATTCCAATCGAAGCCGCCGCCTTGAGCACGTAGCCACCTTCGAAACCCTAGCGCCGCTGAAATCGTTTCGCCGGTTCACCGCCACACTATCGTCCGGGAGCAGCTCCAGAGGACCGCGAGGAGGTGAGGATCATCCCAAAGCCACACGTGTACGTCCTGGTGTGCCACAGAGCGAGAACGAGCTCGCCGGAGCAAGCTCTTTGCCGCCGTCCGCCCCCTTCAGCCTTGCACCGACGCCGTGCACCGAGCCGCCTCCTTGTTGCCCTAGATGTGCTCATCGTCACCCTAGCTACCTCCCCGTCCACTTCCCGTCGTTATCCGAGCACCCCAGCTCGAGATCGCAAGCCCGCCGGCGAGTTTCACCTCTGCGCTGCCGCTCGCCGCCGGTCGCGTCGCCGGCCGTCGCTCGCGCATCATCCCCACCGTCCAGATCAGATCCAACGGTTGAGATCGATCCAGCTCGAGTTAACGTACCGGTCAACCAGTCTGTCTCCCCGTTTGACCCCGCCGTTTTTCAAAAACACCCCTGATCTTTTCAAAATTGCAAGCCGGTCCTTCCACCTCACAAAGATCCTTTCAGTTTAGCCCTTTTCTTTTTGTTTTAACCCCTGTGTTCTTTCAAAATAGTGCCTGAGGTCCAAATCTTGAAGTTTTCAACCAAGCCCCTCTATTTTCAAGTTCTTTTATGTTTTAGTCCTCGGTTTCTTGCAGAAAAACCCCTATAACCTTAGTTTCTTCACAGTTATGCCCCTGTACCTTCTCCAAGCCATATCTTCTCCGTTTTAACTCCGTTTTCAGCATTCTTTATGTCCAAACGATCGTATCGAAGAGTAGAATAGCTTTTTGCCCTTGTTTTGCTTTGATCTTACTGTTTGGTGATTGTTTCTTATTTTATTCCTTTGGTTGCTTGTATGTACTTGATGTGATGCGTAGAGAACGTTTGGGCTGAAGGATTTGAAGATCAAGAAGCTCAAGTGTCTGAACAGTAACAAGGATTTGTTGAAGGCAAGTCTACCTTGATGCATACCCATTTACCTATACAACATGCATTTAATTCACTATTCTTACTTTTGCCTACATTAAATTGATGGGACCCTTTTTAAGGACATGACTAGATTATTTTATCCCTATACCTTGAACAACCTGGGTATTTACTTTTATTGTTGGGTAGCTCTCGCTATGCTTAACTTGGTGGATGGTATTAATGAAACTTTATGAAACTTGATTTATTTATGCTATACCTTCATTAATACAAGATCACCTTAATTGGAACATGGAGCGACCACCCAGGAAAACAGTGCAACCACAAGGGTACATGGCTCTGCCTTGGCTAATAAATTAGTGACTCTAGTGTTGGGGTGATCTTACCTGATAAGGGCAAGGGGAAGCGCCAGTGGGGTATAGACTAGCTCTAGTGGGGAGTGTGCTTTGCTAAGACACGGTCCTACAAGGGGACTTTATACTCTGCAACGACTTGGAACCTTCGCGGGTTGCTTCACACTGGGGAAACTTTGTAAAGGCCTCGTAGTGTCCCTATGCAATCACACCTAGGCAGTGTGGTATGATGCTTGGCCGGCATCGCGTGGTTGGGTTTAAAGTTCCTAGAACTTTTACGCAACTTGTGGTGAAAGTGTACAACCTCTGCAGAGTGTAAAACTAATCGATTAGCCGTGCTCATGGTCACGAGCGGCCTGGACCCTCACATGATTAATCTATGGAAGTCAATGATTAACTTGATGCATTTATCTTTATTCATGTTGTTTATTTCTCTTATGTTAATTGTGGGTTTGGTATAAACTTATACTTGTTAGTAATTATGTTGCTAATAAAAATTGACCAACTAAAATGTTGACTGCTTTAACCATCAGCCTCCACTATAAAGCCTTGCATGTTATATGATGTTTCCGCTTGCTGAGTACAGCATGTGCTCACGCTTGTTTTTATTATTGCAACGACACAATCCGGATGCTGTTCAGATTTGGAGAGATTTGAAGATTTCCCAGGAGACTTCGACGACTTCTAGGCGGGCGTGCCACCAGTCAGCTGCCTGTGGTGTTGACCCCATCCACTGCGTTGCTACTCATTAATAATTAGTTCATTTATGAGACATTTTGGTCTGTAATAAAGTTTAATACTCTCTTTACATTATGGCATTGTGTTTTGGTTATCACTGAGTCGTTATATGTGTGAAACTTGATCCTGGCACACATATAATATGAGCATTCGAATTTGCCTTTAAATTCGGGTGTGATAGAATTGCAAACACACCGATTTAGCCATTAATCTTTTGCAGTATAGTTTGACAATTTCCTTGCTATGCATTCATGATTACTCTGGTTAAGATCTACTTAGATTACTCAAAGTTATTGCACTACACATGTAATTTTCACTCTTCATACACGCGATTGGTTATCTCGTAATTTTTAGAGTATCACTTCTGATTAGTGCCAAACCCTAATTTCTTGCTTATTTTTTCTTAGGTCTTAGGTGATGGTCAGAGCACTCAGAAATGCATCATTACTACCCTTTTGAACCCTTTCAAAGGTTAGATTACTCAATCCATAGTATTGACCATTGTCTACAGCTAATCATCTTCTTTTTTTTCATTTGATTGTTGCAGTTAGGAAGGAGAGAATTGAAACTGCATCTAGGCCCCTAAGTGGATTTTGGTGAATTGAATGACAAAACGATTAAAGGTCTAACACATTTGTCTAAGATTGTGAGCAGGTTTTATTTGTATATTCATGTGTTATTGATGGGATACATATTGGTGAATGAATATTGTATGGCTCACTTTGGAAAAGACAAACATTTGTATGATCCTAAGGCATGTGGCAAATATGAAGCAAACAAAGAAAGATAAACATCGGGATAATTTAAGAAGGTCAATTGATGGTCTCCGATGAACACGGTAGCTTGGTTAAAATAAAAGGGTCATAGAAAGAGAAGATGGTAATTCTCCATAATTTGAATGCAAGACTTCGTGTGGGAAATGAAAGAGGACACAAGGATAAACATAATTTTTATGGTCCTATGTTGGAAGCATGCATATTCGTTGTCAATCAAGAACAAGCATTTGAAGCGGGATTTCAAATGAAGACTAATTGTAAATGAAGCAAAGCTTAACTCAACGTGGATTGGATAAGTGATGAAGAGATCAACCGAGATGTCTAGGGTGAGGGACTAAGCAATCTTTGGGGCTCTAGCTAGGCCGCCATTTCGTGTTTTGCTAAGGTGAAGTTCTAGCATCCGTAGGGTCTTCAAGTATCATATTCAAGCCTTAATCGAGGGAAGCATTGCATCAAGTTCACAAGTTGAGATTGGCAATATGGAGTGACTTAAGGATCTAAGTGTGCATTTCTATGCTATATGGAAAGATCTTAAGCCACTAGCTTAAGTATCGATGTGCTCAAGACATTGGTCAAAGTTGGAAGCCCTCAAGTGGAAAGTGATCAAGTATGGCAAGATCGAAGACATTCAAGCTCAAGAGGTTGACAATGTGTTTTTATTTAATCTTGAGTATAGGTTTGCCGTACTATCAAGAGGGATGCAACTTTCGCTTTATGACCAAGTCAAGTGCTCTTAGAAAATCTAAGTGAGAAACAACCTCAGAGTGTGCTAACAACCCCTCCTAACCTAACCTGAGCCACTTCATCTTTTAGGTGAAGTGTTAGTTTGATAGAAAGAGTTTTGGGGGTTTCTCGGGCTCCACCGGTCTGACCGGTGGAGGCACCGGTCTGACCGGTGCAACTAGGCCCAACGGCTAGTTTTTCAAACACCGGTCTGCCCGGTGTGGAGCACCGGTCTAACCGGTGCCGCCCGACAGCTAACGGCTAGTTTTCTTCTTTTGGGGTATAAGTACCCCAAGCCCTCCTCTTGGATGGGCTGCTATTCTTGGTGAACTTGCTGAGCTTCCAGGTCATTTCTAGCAAGCCTAAAGCCTTTGTGGCTCTCCCCAACCTCTCTCTTTGTGAGATTTGTGGATTCAAGTCATATCTTTGAGTTGGGTTGAGTTAGTGAGATCTTGAGAGCCTTTGTGAGCTAACAAGAGTATTTCCATAGCTTGAGCACTTGAGTTTCGTGTCTACAAGCTTTGAAGCATTTGTTACTCTTGGAGGTTCGCCTCCTAGACGGCTAGGCGTCGCCGGCTAGCTCCCAAGTTGTGGTGAGCAGCGGCAAGTTTGTGAGGGCTCTGATCTTGCCTCTTTGTGGAAAAGATCGCCTTAGTGGAATCGAGGAAAGTGGTTGAAAGAGACCCGGCTTGTTGTGGGAGACCTCTTGTGGTTCCCTTACAAGCTCCTCAATGGAGACGTAGCTTCCTTGGTGGAAGTGAACTTCGGGAAACAAATCTTTGCGTCTCTTTGTGGTTTGCCTCTCTAAGTTGCTTTCTAGCATATTTGATTTGCTTCCGCTTCGATCTACTTGGGTGTGCTATTTGTGTGTGCAGGGATCATTACCTTGCTCGGGATCATCTACTCAGGCCACTCACCAAGTTTGGTTCGTGCTAGAAGTCAAGAGGAGCTTGAAGCTGTTTTTGCAGGTTCTCTGTGCTGCACCGGTCTGACCGGTGTGGGGCACCGGTCTGACCGGTGCTCTCCTGTGAAGCAAAGCCAGCACCGGTCTGACCGGTGAGGCGCACCGGTCTGACCGGTGAGGCCTGGCAGTTCAAGTCTGCGGGGAATAAAAGTTTAAAGTGGTCGTCCGCCTATTCACCCCCCTCTAGGCGACATCAAGGTCCTTTCAATTGGTATCAGAGTCGAGTGCTCCGATTCGAGCTTAACCGCTTGGAGTTTGACGATGTCGACAACGCGTGAGGTACCTTTTGAGCCTCTAGCTCTAGATGGCTCAAACTATGCTTCTTGGTCAATTCATGTACTCAATCATATTAGGACCATGGGTCCACTTGCTGAGAAGATTGTTATTGCTAGCATTCTACCTCCTCACCTTAGGGAAAACAAAATTGACTTGTCAAAATCATCCCTAGAGGACTTAGAGCGTTGGCAATGCAACTCTCGAGTATTTAACTACATGTGTAGTATGTTGAGTGATGATGTGCAGGAACTTATCTATGAAAAGATTGAGATTGATGCACACAACATTTGGGAAATACTTCGAGAAGAATATGAAAAGCCCAAGTAGATTGATCAAGAACAAACCATAGAGAAGACACTGGAGGAGTGCTCAAAGTCTTCACTCAACTGCATTGAGCCTCAAGTGTCACTCCCCAAGAAAGGAGAAGGCCAAAGAAGCGAAGGCACTGTCCCTCTGCAGGGACCGGTCAGACCGGTGTGTCTTACCGGTCAGACCGGTGCCGGCAGGGGCACCAACATATGCTTGATGGCCAAGAAAGAAAAGAAGAAGAAGACCAAAGGAGGGAAGGTTGAGACAAATGAAGCTTCAAGCTCCTCGACCAAGGAACTTGAGGCTCTCAAATCCGAAAACGCCTCTTTGGTTTGTAAGTATGATTCGCTCGCTAGGCAATATGATAAAGTGATAAAATCCTTTGCTTGCGTAGCTGCAGTGGATCAAGATAATGAAATGCTTAAAGAAAAAATAGAGATGCTCACTAGAGAGCATATGGCTCTACAAGCAAAGCACAAGGAACTTGAGTGTTCTCATGAAAAGCTTGTAGATTCTTATGCATCACTAGAGATAGCTCATGAGGTTGTTCTTACTTCCGTAAAATTTATGCAACCTCTATCTCACACGTGCACATGCTCACAAGTTCAAATTGATTTGTCTTGCACTAATGGTTGTTTCTCTCAAGCAAGCTAATCTAGCATTGAGCATGTACTTGTAGAATCTTGTGATGACCTCATTGCTAAAGAAGATGATGAACTCAAGCAAGAGGTCGAAAAACTCAAAAGAAGCTTGTATGTGTTGAAAGGGAAGAGTCAAGTACAACCTTCTCAAGATAACCGTGATGACATGGTGAAGAAGCTTGAGAAGGGATCAACCGTCACTAATTCAACTCCCCAACAACACACCAAGACCTACAAGAACAAGATTCAAGAAAAGAGCAAAGTTGGGCATCACAAGTCACTCCATTGCCCAACTAAGCAAAAGGCTCAAGAATCACTCTCCAAGAAGCGTAGAAGTTCAAACAAGTGGAGAGTGTGCTACAAGTGTAGAGAGAAGGGTCACTAGGTCGACGCTTGCCCAAATGATGCAGCAAGCAGCAGATTTGACCGTGACCGGTCAGATCGGTGCATAGCACCGGTCAGACCAGTGGCGACCAGGTCAGCCACTCCTCAAGGCAACCGGGCGAGAAAGACCCCTTCTCCCAAGATGAGGCTCAGAAGCAAGAATGGACAAGAAATTACAAGAAACGGTGTGACCAACAAGGACAAAAGCCATATTTGCTATGAATGTCGTCAAAAAGGTCACATGGGCAAAGATTGTCTAAATGGTAACATTCCTAAATCAGATCTTGTCCATTACAATTTCAAGAAGCTTAGGGAAGACAAAAATAGTACTTATGCTACTAGAGTGGTTAACTCACCTCAAACTAGCATAAGAGCCATTTGGGTCCCTAAGCATCTAGTGACTAACCCCATAGGACCCAACAAGCTTTGGGTACCAAAGAATGCTTCTTGAGCTTGCAGAGATTTAGAGATGCATTGAAGACATGGTTAAGAAAGAGATAATCGTAATTTAATAAATTGCCATGTGAAGAGCTTAAGAGTCAAAATCTTAAATTCAATGACATCTCGGTAAATTGTACTTATTTGTGAGTCTAAGTCACTCCTGGTTCTTAGTGAACTCTCATGTGTCACAAGTCTTGGACCAGTGAAGCATGAGAAAGTGACTTAGATATTTTCTACAAAATTTACCCTCTCATTCCATTCGATGCTTTTAATGGCTCTCTAGTAGAGCAAATGTCTTGCTGTATATACAGGTACCAAAATGGAATATATTCACAAAATCATCAAAGCAAGGCAAACAAGATCATCAAGAGCGCTGGGACTGTCGTCACTGGTCCGACCGGTGACATGCACCGGTCTGACCGGTGCTTGGCGTGTTCCTACAAATGCCGGGTGATCCGGACCACAGAGCCGGGTGACCCGATACGTCTCTGGATACAGCCGGGTGACCCAGACCCAGTAACCGGGTGACCCAAACCTCGATCGAGGCTGAGCAAGGAGCCACCGGTCTGACCGGTGGGGATAAGATGCCTCAAGATTGTTAGGAGACATCCTCTTGATGATCATGAGTGAATGGTATGAGTATCTTGACACATTTCAACAGTTTTATCATTTATGTGTCATGACCAAGTACGTGAATGAGCTACTCCATATTCTTAATTGAATATTGTGCAATGATCGAGAAATTCAAGAAATCTCTATGCACTAATTAAGGGGGAGCTCATCTCATCACTTGTGTCATTTGTGGGACTAACAATTTCTTTTAGTGATCTTGTAGTCTCATGTGCTCGTGCATCTTAAGCAAGCTCTTATAAATCACCTTTCTCTAAAGAACTCAAGTAAGAGCTAGCATTTACTAAAATAGATTATATGCACGAATAAAATGGCCTAAGGCAAAGGTATGATCTCAGAATCTTCTTTATTTATTGAAATGCATCTAGGCCATAATACCATGCTAGTGTGCCTTCTTTAGCATGTAATTGCTTCAAGTGAAGTTTGTGTGCTTCTCTAGATATTTGGTTGATACCTTTGCGCTTACTCGACTATGTGTCTTGTTGTCAAGGGTATGAGTTAAATATTCTAGAACGGTTATTTGCTTGAAGTGGATGCATGCACTCTGTGTTGTAAGGATAGTTTTTCGAAAAATCAACTAGCATGTGTAGGAAGTGTGAAATTTGAAAAATATTTGGTTCTTCGTCTTTGTGACCCGATCGACTTACTTGTGACTATTGTTCCCAATGCTTGATTGATGGCTAGTCACAAATGAGAAGATTTTCTCAAGTCCATGATAATCTCTTTATCTATCTCTCTCACTTGGAAGAATCAAGTTTATCAATTATATTGGATAGCTCTACACTCTTCTAAGGTCTGTGAAAAGTTGGCTCAAAATCTTGTCAATATTCTTTATCCAACCTGTGTGAAGGAATAAGGATCAAATCTTGCAATATCAGTTCAGGCTGTGTCTTAAGGGTACACCGGTCTGACCGGTGCTACCACCGGTCTGACCGGTGGAACCCTAAAGCCATGGCTTCACTCTTTTGGATCCTATATAAAAAGGAAAGGAGTTAATAAAGGGTCAGATGAAGTTTTTAGAGGCAAAATCTCAAGGTTTGGAAGGACGGGTCGGAACTTCCGAGCCTAGGGCAGAACTTCCGATAAGGACTTTCTGTTTGATTCTCAAAAATCGTCGGAACTTCTGACCCTGGACCGGAACTACCAAGCAGGGGCTGCTGGTTGAACCAAAGGGGGTCACCGGTCTGACCGGTGGCCCCCGGGAGTTACCCGTGAATGCACAGTGAAGGAATATCTACTTTTACCCTTCCTCTTCTCTCTCTTCAATCATTTCACCTGCCTCCCTCCTCCTTCAACCCGTGGACACTTCTCTCCATCTATCTTCACCTCTCTCCCTCCTCCAAGCATCTCCCATGGAGACCTAGGGTCTCAACCAAGGAAAACCACTTCTCCTCCGTGGAAATGAACCCCCTAGGGCTGCTGAGGAAGGATCTAAGGCGACTCTTTGGATTCAAATCAAGTGCTTCTCTCCAAAGGTATCTAAAACTTTCTTTTGCCTGATCTCTCTACTCCTTTGGAAGTTTAGGGATTCCTTTGGTAGAACATCTCCTGGCAACATATAGAAGACATACTTATAGATCCATAATGTTTCGTTGGGTACATTGTGAGGATTCAAAATTTGGGGGCGGACGGCTTTCACCGGTCTGACCAGTGAGCGCACCGGTCTGACCGGTGCGGCTCGTCCAACCCTAAAGTTTGCTTTCTTCGTGTATTTGACTCTTATCTATCTAGATATGTCTTTTGTTCCACAACATGCTCATCAAAATCTGTTCAGACTGCTAAAATTGACAGTTAGGGCCATTGGATCTGTTCTAGAGGGCACCGGTCTGACCGGTAGCCCCACCGGTCTGACCGGTGGCGTCCGAAACAGACCCAATTGCTCAAAACTGAGTTCTTCATTTCCAAATCTTTTTCAATCTTTATCCTGGTGTCTTATGCATTCCTGTAATCTATCTTGTGACCCAGGGCAGCAGCTATGCCAAGAGTTAAGGAAGGTGCTAAGAAGAGAAAAGAGGAGATCATGTCTCGGAGAGCGGCCACTCCAGGTGCTTTTCCTGGAGGCAGCAGCAGTGGGATGTCTTTGAGGCCGCGCCCATCTCATGAGAGGGCTGAGAATGTTGCTGAAGATACCCAAGGGGCAAGCAGTGATGATGATATTGAGGACGAGACCTATATTGAGGATCTTGATCGCCCTCATGGCAAGGGGCCAGCCACCATGGATGAGGATGATTACATAGGTGAGGGTGAGGATGATGATACAGGGGGTCGAGAGCAAGATGAGGATGAAGACCCTATGGATGAGGATGATGATGACGGTGGTCATGGTGGGCTTAGGATCACAAAGCCCATATACATGTTTCCCAACAAAGCAGAGAATTTTCATGGTTCAGGGAAGACAAAGAAGTTGAAGAAGCTGAGGGACGTAAATCCTTATACTAGTGACAGGACAGCTTCAGATCATAGGTTTTGGGCTCAGTTTCAGTAGGATTACTACACCTCAGTGATCATAAAGAAGCCCAAAATCACTCATCAGGCACAGTATGTGGATTGGAACTTCATGGAGCAGAAAAATGACCCCATCTTCAATGAGATCATTAGAGTTTGTGAGCAACAAAGGGTGAAGGATCTCATGGGCTTCAAGTATGATTGGAATAGAGAAATCATCACTCAGTTTTATGCCACAGTGCACTTTGGATATAAGGATGGTGAAAGGGCTATGCTTTGGATGTCAAATGGAGTGAAGTATGGACTTCGCTTCACTAGATTCTTGGCTCTTTTCAACATTGATCCTCAGGACCAGTACTATCCCAAGCTACATGATGAGGGTTTGCTTGAGCCGGAGGCTATGTGCTTCATGTATCCCAGGGACAAGAGAGCTAGTGTTGGGCACGTGAAGGACCTCTACACCTACTATTCAGTCTTGAATAGGCTCCTTCGTGTGACACTTACTCCTAGGGATGGCAACCCCTCCGACGTGTCCAAATGTATGAGGAATTTGATGATAGCTTTGAGACCGGGACACCTCCATTTAGTGTCGGGGATTTCATTCGGCAAGAAATGAAGTTCTTATCAGAAGATCCAAAGAAGATTTGCAGCTACAGCCCCTACATCATGTACATGATAGAAAAAGTCTCCAAAATTAGGTTTCCTAAGGAAGTCAAGCACAAACCCTTTAGGCCCAATCCTACCAAGTTTCCAAGCATCCCTTCTCCTGAGCATGATCCGGAAATCAGAGAGGAAGAAGGACAAGGATGGGAGCAGCACCAGCAGGAACAACAGTAGCAGCCTGCTGCCCAGACTGCCACCGGTCTGACCGGTGACACCCACCGGTCTGATCGGTGGAGGCCTGAGCAGCAGTACCGACCCAGGAAAGCCACCTCTACAATGCGCAAATTCATCAACTTTCTTTTTGGCATGTGCAAGAGCCAGCATGACATTGAAGTAGCACAGCAAAGAGATAGGAGAGACAGGAAGAAGGAGAGGGATTCTATGAAGTTGTTGCATGCACACTTTGGGCTTCAGCCACCTCGCTCACCCATATCTCCCGTTCCACCTGAGGTCCCTATACCCACATTTGAGGAGAGGATTAGGAGCATGGCAAATTCAGGATTGGTGGATCAGTATGGCAGCTTCTTATTCGAGTCAGGCGGGGGGAGCTCTTCTGCACCACCACCTCCACCTCCTCAGTTTGATTCAGCAGGGACTTCTCAGCACGTTGAGCCTCCTGAGGCACTTGAGGCTCCTAAGGATTGGGCTAGTCGCATCTCCACTGAAATATTTCAATGGACCTATCCTCAGCCTCCTCCTCCACCACCGGGTATACTTGATTCTCATCTCGATTCTCATCCATCATAAAAATTTCAAGAATTTATTTCTGACATCTCCTATACTTTGTCACACTTATCTTTAAAATAGGCGATGGATCCGGTTGGTCGACTTGGCGTTGATCGGCTGCAGCTACACCTTCTCCAGGCCCTTCTTGGATGCTTGATGACAAAGGGGGAGAAGATGGATTGAAAGCTTACCATTTCAGTAGCTAGTGTAGCAGGGTAGTAGTCACCGGTCTGACCGATGGCTGCACCGATCTGACCGGTGCCGGCTGATGAGAGCAGCCGTGTAATAAAATTTGGAATTCTATTTCATTGGACTTGAGAACTTTGAATGAGTGCTTGTATGTGTGTTGAACTTATTTATGTAATAATTAAGTGACCTTATGCTAGATTGTGATGCATGATTTGTATGGTGTATTGTTTGTGTTGGCTAAATGGGGTATGGTGATCTAAACCGGCTTGGAACCCCAGTCTGATCACTTTAGCCCAGATAGCATGCACTGTTTTGAGCTTTGTGTGCCAACTGGACCTGACCGGTCTGACCGGTCAGGGTCACCGGTCTGACCGGTGACCGCCTGGTTCCTGTACTGGTTGAGCCTGACCGGTCTAACCGGTCAGGAGCACCGGTCTGACCGGTGGTGCCCAGCCAACACACTTGTTGTTTTGCTGCGTGCTTAACTTGTCATATGCATCACACATTTTATTTGTCACTCACACATGTTGCACTCCACTGATTCTAAGATATAGGGGGAGCTCTCACTTCTTTTCTCCCAAATTTGTGCTTTTGGCATTTGAGGCCAAATCTTTGAAATTCCATTCAAAGCACAAATTAAGGGGGAGCCCTAACTATATCTAAGAATCGAATTGCGCTTTATTATTATATCATTTGTAAGCTTTAATCGAGTTGTCATCAATCACCAAAAAGGGGGAGATTGAAAGTGCATCTAGGCCCCTAAGTGGATTTTGGTGAATTGAATGACAAAACGATTAAAGGTCTAACACATTTGTCTAAGATTGTGAGCAGGTTTTATTTGTATATTCATGTGTTATTGATGGGATACATATTGGTGAATGAATATTGTATGGCTCACTTTGGAAAAGACAAACATTTGTATGGTCCTAAGGCATGTGGCAAATATCAAGCAAACAAAGAAAGATAAACATCGGGATAATTTAAGAAGGTCAATTCATGGTCTCCGATGAACACGGTAGCTTGGTTAAAATAAAAGGGTCATAGAAAGAGAAGATGGTAATTCTCCATAATTTGAATGCAAGACTTCATGTGGGAAATGAAAGAGGACACAAGGATAAACATAGTTTTTATGGTCAAATGTTGGAAGCTTGCATATTCATTGTCAATCAAGAACAAGCATTTGAAGCAGGATTTCAAATGAAGACTAATTGTAAATGAAGCAAAGCTTAACTCAACGTGGATTGGATAAGTGATGAAGAGATCAACTGAGATGTCTAGGGTGAGGGACTAAGCAATCTTTGGGGCTCTAGCTAGGCCGCCATTTCGTGTTTTGCTAAGGTGAAGTTCTAGCATCTGTGGGGTCTTCAAGTATCATATTCAAGCCTTAATCGAGGGAAGCATTGCATCAAGTTCACAAGTTGAGATTGGCAATATGGAGTGACTTAAGGATCTAAGTGTGCATTTCTATGCTATATGGAAAGATCTTAAGCCACTAGCTTAAGTATGGATGTGCTCAAGACATTGGTCAAAATTGGAAGCCCTCAAGTGGAAAGTGATCAAGTATGGCAAGATCGAAGACATTCAAGCTCAAGAGGTTAAAAATGTGTTTTTATTTAATCTTGAGTATAGGTTTGCCGTACTATCAAGAGGGATGCAACTTTCGCTTTATGACCAAGTCAAGTGCTCTTAGAAAACCTAAGTGAGAAACAGCCTCAGAGTGTGCTAACAACCCCTCCTAACCTAACCTGAGCCACTTCATCTTTTAGGTGAAGTGTTAGTTTGGTAGAAAGAGTTTTTGGGGTTTCTCGGGCTCCACCGGTCTGACCGGTGGAGGCACCGGTCTGACCGGTGCAACTAGGCCCAACGGCTAGTTTTTCAAACACTGGTCTGACCGGTGTGGAGCACCGGTCTGACCGGTGCCGCCCGACAGCTAACGGCTAGTTTTCTTCTTTTGGGGTATAAGTACCCCAAGCCCTCCTCTTGGATGGGCTGCTGTTCTTGGTGAACTTGCTGAGCTTCCAGGTCATTTCTAGCAAGCCTAAAGCCTTTGTGGCTCTCCCCAACCTCTCTCTTTGTGAGATTTGTGGATTCAAGTCATATCTTTGAGTTGGGTTGAGTTAGTGAGATCTTGAGAGCCTTTGTGAGCTAACAAGAGCATTTCCATAGCTTGAGCACTTTAGTTTCGCGTCTACAAGCTTTGAAGCATTTGTTACTCTTGGAGGTTCGCCTCCTAGATGGCTAGGCGTCGCCGGCTAGCTCCCAAGTTGTGGTGAGCAGCGGCAAGTTTGTGAGGGCTGTGATCTTGCCTCTTCGTAGAAAAGATCGCCTTAGTGGAATCGAGGAAAGTGGTTGAAAGAGACCCGACTTGTTGTGGGAGACCTCTTGTGGTTCCCTTACAAGCTTCTCAATGGAGACGTAGCTTCCTTGGTGGAAGTGAACTTCGGGAAACAAATCCTTGCGTCTCTTTGTGGTTTGCCTCTCTAAGTTGCTTTCTAGCATATTTGATTTGCTTCCGCTTCGATCTACTTGGGTGTGCTATTTGTGTGTGCAGGGATCATTACCCTGCTCAGGATCATCTACTCAGGCAACTCACCAAGTTTGGTTCGTGCTAGAAGTCAAGAGGAGCTTGAAGATGTTTTTGCAGGTTCTCTGTGCTGCACCGGTCTGACCGGTGCTCTCCTGTGAAGCAAAGCCAGCACCGGTCTAACCGGTGAGACGCACCGGTCTGACCGGTGAGGCCTGGCAGTTCAAGTCTGCGGGGAATAAAAGTTTAAAGTGGTCGTCCGCTTATTCACCCCCCCTCTAGGCGACATCAAGGTCCTTTCAAGAATGGATGTACTGACCCTCCAACTTTGGTGGCCATTGCAGTCCCTAGATCTACCGGCAAGTAGTTCATCTGTGGTGAGTCACTGTTGACATAGTTTGCCCACCCTTATTTAACTAATTCGGAGCAATTAGTGCAAATTTGGTTAAAACTTGTACATGTTGTTGCCTAGGAGCTACTATTGCTTCCTGAACATTTTAAGATTGTTGTTTGTCTAACTTCTTTGGTTATAGGACTTCAATTAATTTTAGAAATGCCAAGGGTAGTAAAGAATTGTTAGGATTGATACGTTTGTGATACTGAATTTGCAATCAACTTGGTTTTTTCCTAACTCAAGCTTCCAGAGCCACAGGTGGGCTGCTCAATGCCTAGGAATAATGTGTTAATGCATATTTGTTTAGCTAGCAGTAAAAAAATACCAAACTTGGAAATTCTGAATTCGGGAGCCTTTGTGTCAGTGTAACTCTCATTCACTACATATGCCTAACTGGTAGAGGAGTTGCATGTGTGTAGATTGATTGTATTGTGCTCACAAGCCAGTAGCTACTTGACTTCTATCTGCATGTTGAATAACCAGGCATGTAGATCTTACTTTTTTCATTATATGAAATGTAAACAACTCCCTATTTGTTATGTGGCCTTCGTGGTCTCTTTGCATGTTGAATAACATGCCTGTATTAGCATTCAGGGGCGGAGCTACGGCCCAGGCCGCCCAGGCCTGGGCCCTAGTCGCCGGCCCATGTTTTCTACACTGTAGCAACTACTGTAGCAAGAATTAGGCCTGTTTTCTACACTGTAGCTGGGCTAGGCCTTAGTCGTTGGGCTGGGCCAGCTCCGCCACTGTTAGCATTGTTGTTTTTAAGGCATGTGAGACATCCTATCTTGCATGATTCCACAAGTGGTAGCACAGTTAATGCTTATGAATGCCTAGAAACCGATCCATCTTTTTTGAATCATGGTTGCTTAGGATTGATCCCTTATGGTTTCTGTCATTGGTCTCTCCTTTACCTCCTGCTAATGAAAAATTGATGTCCTTGGGTATTTAGTATGATTTATATTTGGATAGCTAAACCGACAGTCCGACACAGTTAGTGTTGATTTTGTAAGAGAATTTCAAAGGACTCATATACAAATTTATTTTATCATTTGTACAGAAAGTTCAGTCAGTGGAACAAGACGAGAAGACCATGAAGCTTCAAAATCGTAAGATTGTTGAACTACTTTTTCTTTTCTCAGCATGTGTGCATGTCCCGCTGGCTTTGAGATGTAATGCTGTTGCAGTAGCTAAGATATCTGAACTTCTCCGATCACATGCATGCTACCTGTTCCTTGGACATACATATATGAAATTACTTCAGTTGCCTTCTCTCTTAATTTAGTGGAAACAAACTTGCACATTGCGCCTTCTGCTCGAGTTCAACCTTTTCAATTTGCACCCTTATGCAAGATAGCTATTTGGTGAAATATTGTCTTATGTTTTTTGATGGTTAGTGAAGTATGTAATCCATCTATATATTGTTTTTGGTTCCAGGACCGAGACGACGTCATTAGGAAACATGATGGATTGCTTGTGTCATTCTGAACCTTTTTTCTGGACCTCTGATGTTCAGTGAATAGTATGTTTGTATTTGATGTGGTACTAGAGTACAAAATGTTACCCTTGGTACATTGATATTATATTGTATGCGGCTTGTTTTGTTATAAAATTAGTGAATTTTGATGTGCTATAATTGTTGAGCTGTTGGCTAGAAATTAAAGTGGGTTGGGCTGAAATGACTATTGGGCTGAAATGGCTATTGGGCTGAAATGACTATCTGCCACATCAGCGCTACATGGCTGCCACATCAGCGCCATGTCACTACCACATCTGCGCCACGTGGCTGCCACATTAGCGTCACGTGGCTGCCACGTCATCTGTTATGTGGCTGCCACATCATCAACTGCCAAGTCATCAATTGCCACGTCCTCATCCATGTCAGCAGCCAACTCATCTCTACGAGTGACGTGGCAAGTTAATCCATGACGGTCACATTCGTCATAGATTTTGGGCTTCAGGCTGGGCTCAATGGGCTTTACACCAATCTATGATGGTTTGAGAACGTCATGGATCACGCTAATCTATGAAGGGAACGTTAGTTCGTCACGGCGTTTAATCTGTGACGCTCAATACATGACGTTATGAAATTTCGTCATAGATGTCGTTTTATGACGAAATTTTGATGATCCGTGACGAAAATCGACCGTCATGGACCGCAGGATTTTTTGTAGTGCACGCCGCTCTTCTCTCCGGTGGTAGTGATTCAATAATCTCCGGCGACCGTTCCCTCCAGTAAGCTTCTGGCCTCCTCTCCTTTCCATCTCATGTTCTGTGTCCTAGGGCTTCTAAAGCTTCTTAATCCATGTCGGATATCCCCATCCATAGTGCGATCCGTTGATTGTTCCGCCCCGCTGATTGTTCTGCGTCCTATCAGCTGATTGAAAAAAGAGATGTGATTGAGGAAACAGAAGTAGCAGTATAGTCTCTAGCAATACTAGTGTATTGATCTAATTTCAGAATCCAATCACATGGTGGTTTTTACAATTTCTGAACATATATGAACCCTCTCTAGTTCCCCTCACATATGCAGTTATCTTATGAACAATTGTTGTACTTTCTTCTCTGGACAATTGTTGTACTTTCTTCTCTCTCTTCATTTTTCTTGCTGGAACTATCACTGCAAGGTTGTTTGGCTTTCCACAAGCCCTTTAATCAAATTCAAGGGGCCCTCGTGACCGTAAAAAAACTCTAAAAAACCAATATATTTCATGTGTCTGAAAGACTTTGTGATTTATGGAACTGGATATATCATTCCAGAATCGTCCGGGATGATCACGGATCAGGTCTTTGTATAACACTATTCGAAGCATGTGGATTATTGAATGGTTATTGGCTGGCTTTGTAGAAATTCCAAGTTGCTCTTTATAATTTTCAGAAATCATGCTCTGATAGTTTCAAGTAATTCCAGTTGCTCTTTGTAGTTACAGAAATTGTTTTTGTCTTTTTTTCAGAGTTCTCTTTGTGTAATTGATCTACTAATGAACATGCAGGTGATGAATTCAAGAGCAAGAGTGTAGGGAAGATAGTTTGATCCGCTTCTAATGCCTGCATTTTGACGTGATTGTTTCTATATGATGTTTGCTGATAACCTTTAATTGAAAGATTATTGCTGTGATGATCGTCGTTCATGATGATATGTAGCTAAATTAAATGTTATTTGTGCTAGCTAAATTCAAGTAATTTGATATGTGAATGGGCCGCCCCGTGCTACCCATTAGGTCGTCAAGGCCATAGGTACTTACTGGTTTGGGTTGGCCTATGGCTCTGAGGATTTGGCCTTGAGGCCATGGGGGCCAGGTCCAAGGCCAAGTCCGGGCCGGTCCATTCTCATCCTGAGTCACAGGGAGCCAAGGCGTCGGCCGGTGAGCACCACACTGGGAACACGCCTCAGGACGCCCACGCGAACCCCCGCATCGTTGGGCCGCCGGCCCCCGCCGCCGTCACCACCATCACAGGGAACCACAGCCCCGGCCGCCAGGCACCCACATGGGGCACCACACCGGCAGGTCCTTGTACTGCCAGGACGAAGCCGACCTCCATTGCTGTGGGGCCGCCACGAGGAGCATGGTCCCTGTGCAAGGCACCGCGTCGCCAGCCGCCGGGAAGGAAATCTAGATCTAGATCTAGAAAAAAAGGGGAAGAGAAGGACAAGAGGAGAAGCAGCGAGGAGATCCTCGCCACCGCCGTCCTTGAGGTCTCAGGACTTCCGGCAACCCTCTCGGGCGGCGGCGAGGCTAGGAAGGGAGGGGCGCGGATGCCGGCGGTGGGTGGCTGTGGAGCCGCCCGTGCTGCTCCTGGGAGCGACGCGGGGGCGACGTTTCACGCTCTAAAAACTCTTCGACTTTGAATCGAATACTAAGACATTCTCCATGATTCAAAAAAATCAGTTTGATCTGTTTGGTTTGGCTAGTGATGACCCCCTTGTTGTTAAACATTGTACCATCTATTGGGCAGGCACTAAATGTATCATTGATTATCACTGTTCTAGGTATCATTGATGTTGTTGGCGATCTTCTGCTGCTAGTTCGAAGATATAATCTAGAACCTTTGAGCAAATTAAGCTTCCGACGCTCTCTACTTGCAGGAACGCAAACATGTCTGCATGAGACAATGCGCTTGCTGCCACAGAGCATCTACTAGGAGAAGCTCACCTCAAGCAGCTCTCGGCGCGTAGATGTGGATTCAGATGTTCGTGCTCCATTCCTTTGGCCACGCTCAATCCACACGAGCCAGGTGGTGCATGCAGTAGCATAACAAGTGCGCTTCATCGATGAACAACATCGTCTTCTGATGCCTCACAGGCCTATGTGCATCTCCCATGTAGAACTGATGAAACTAAAAGAGATTTCCAAAGCATGTAATAAACATGTACTGTGGAGAATATATATACTTACTAGCTAGTCACTATATGTGGCTCTTGCTGTAATAAAGTGAGAACGGATTGTTGATGATAATGAGGAGGTAACCCTCGTGTCTCAAAAGAGTTGCAAACTCGGTATAGATCGATTTATAGGCGCACAATTTCCATGGGAGTGAATTGATATGTTCTGTCCAAGCTAGAGGCCCCAGAGGAGCACGAGTCATGAGTGCATCCCCAAAAATGACCAACCACATATATACACAAGGCTGCAAGTCATCAAGTGCAGTGCATGATGATACACCCAGATGATACACCCAGCGCACGCAATTCATTGGAGTAGAGTATTCCTGCCTGATTGCTCAGACAATTGGGCGCTGTAGCTCATTGAATCCCCACGTTTTGCTTTGATTCAGTGAAATAATTGTAGTACTCGAACACTTCGTAAAGGGCTTTGCTATGGTACTCTCAAATGACTGTGAACCGTCCATTTTATGCAGATCTAGGTAGTTACAATTTATCTATATATTTTTAATTTTTTAAAAAAATGAAAATATCTTCCTAGATCAAACTCATCATGCATGCACAGATCTAGCATTATGTTAGTCAAGGTGCAGGATGATCTTGTGCATAACGGTTTCTCTTCTTCTTTGACTGGGTTGTACATGCATACGTACACATGTCGATGGTGTAACTTTTTTTTTCTTAAATGGAACGCGCAGCAATCACGCATGCCTTTGTGGATGGTGTACCATTATTTAGAAACATGCTTGTAAAAATTTGATGGACAACGTAACATTTTTTCATGGAAAATGTGCATGCATACCCGTGTTTATATACATATACATACATATATATACACACAGATATATATATATATATATATATATATATTTTGAAAATAGGAAAAGTATTTCTTCCTATTAGATCTAACATCTAATGTGACATGGATACATGCATCTGGTGGTAAACTGGTAACCACCGGCATGATACAAAAAAAATAAGTCTATACGCCCTGTCTTAAAAATATTAAGTCCGGACACATGATACAATTAGCTTAGATCTTGTATTGGAGAGGAAGAAACCAAACCTAAGAATTTCCAGCGTGTGCAAGTGAAGGAGATCATTGTGCAACCTTGAGTGGCTAAGTGAGAAGGTAAGTAGGTAACCCTTGTAGTAGCTTGAGGGCTGCAAGCTTTCTGATGCTTTTATAGGCGACATCTTCGGTGCATGCGGCGGCAATATCTCTGTATCCTCCCTCGCGTCGCCCTCCCGAGGGCGACTCGGGGGCTCCCTCCCCCCTCCGCCAAGCCTCCCTCGCCGACGGCTGCCGCTGCCATCTCCGCCACCGCCGCCGGCGGCGTCCCGTCCCCCGCCCCCGCCTCTCTCTCTCTCTCTCTTTCTTCCCTCCCTCCCTTTCTTCCCTCCCCCGCTGCACCACCACACCACCACTCCCTTCATCCCCGTCTTGGTCGCGCCCGCCTTCACCCGCGGCTCCGGCCGGTGGTGGCGCCTTCCTCGGCGCCGGCCTCCCCCCGAGCGGCGGCCCTTTCTTCCCCTCCCTCCCTCCCGCTCCCCCGTGGGCACCCCGGTAACCTTAGATCTAGATCCAAATCGGGTTTGCCGGCCACCGCCTTCTCTGCCGGCGTGCGGTCCCGGCCCCTCCGGGTGCGCGGGTCCTCCGCGACGCGCAGGGCCCGGCGACTCCAGCGGGCGGCCAAGGTCCCCCGCGCGGGACCTCTCCTCCGCGCGGCGCCTGGCGTCTCCAGCGGGCGGCGCTTGCCGCCTTCGCGACCGCCTTGGCCACTAGGTACTCTGCCTCCGCCAAGCTCGCCGCCAACGCCACACCGTCAACCTGGGCGCCGGTCTCGGAGGGCCTGTCCGTCTGCGCCCCTTCCTCCTCGGCGCCTCGGCAGTTGCGGCCTCCCCGACGGCGACCACGGCGTCCCCCCTCTTCGGCGGTGGCCGCGGCCCGGCGTCCCACTCCTCCTCTTCGGCGGTGGCCGCGGCCCGGCGTCCCCCTCCCTCCCGTCGGCTGGCCCAGGTTCCCGCAGCCCTAGATCTTGGTTGGGTGGGCCCGGTGGCGCCAGCCTTCCTCCCCACGCCGGCTTCACCGGCGTTCCTCCCCAAGCCTGGATCTGGGCCCGGGGCCTCCCCGGGCAGCATTGGCCGCCACCACCCTCTCCTTCCGAGCGGCCACCGGTGCCTGGCATCGGGGGGTCCCGGCCGCCTGCCTCCCTCTCTGGTGGCTCCTCGACACTGGGGTGGATTCGCCGACTGCGGCCTCGGCGCTCCCTCCCCCTCGGCGGCAACCGTGGTGCCCGGCGTCTTCAAATCTACAACCTGCTAGCCCCTTGTCGGCCGGCCGGGAGCAGATCCGGCGGCGACCTCCAGTCCCCCTCTGTCGGGAGCTGTTCCGGCGGCGGCCTCGCGATCCTCCGTCGGAAGGTTCCGGCGGCGGCAGCGTCCCCAAGCTCCCGTCGTGCCCCTTCTCTCTGATGGCTTGGGCTCACCCCCTTCCCTCCCCTCGCCTCTGCCTGCTGAAGCTCCTCTTTGCCCATCGTCTAGGCTCCTGCTGCTTCTCCATTGTTCTGGCCTTCATCCAGGTGGCGACGGTTGGCTGTGTGTTGTTTGGGTGTTGAGGGCCTCTGGTGAAAGCCCTTCTAGCCTCTGCTAGTGTTGACGACGGTTGCGCCTTTCCGTAACTTACCCTGCTGGGGGCGTCATTGCGGCCTTCAACTCCCTTAGGTTCCCCGGGTGAAGACATGGCCTACCCCTTTGTGAATGGGCGGACGACGGCAGCTATCGCTCCCTTCTTGAAGGCGTCGTTCTGCAGGACCTCTTCGCTCGGCCTCCGCTGCTTCTGGGATGATCGACAGACGATGATATGCGGGCCTCCTTGATGTATCTTAGTCGCAGGCTTTTGGTCGTTTTAGGTAGTTTCTTGAGTGGTGTTGGTGTGATGCTTTTCTTCTCCTTTTGTTTTCGCTCTAACTTGTCTGTCTTTCTGGTTCTCTGCGCTTTAGGGTTTCTCCTAAATATCGCGTCTTATGAAACTCTCTTCTCTTAATGAAAAATATGCTTTGCACGTCTTAAAAAATAGGCGACATCTTCCGTTGGAGATTATGCTCTGCCAAAAAAAGAAGCTGCATACTGCGGCGAAATAACCTAATAGCCGCAAGGACAAGGCTGTAAATGGATTCACTCAGTGGCGTGACATTAATTCGGCGCGACATATTTATTCTCAATTACACACATGATCGGAAGTTACAGCTCATGTAATTTTCGTATCAAGTTTCGGTTCGGTGTTAAGTGCACTAGATTATTGAACTTTCGTGATGGCTCAAGCACATGCAAAGTTGCAAAAGTCAAACCGACCTTATAAATTATAATGCTCTCTGTAGATACTAATATGTGCTGCTTTATGTAGATGAGAAATGAGATTGATTTTTTTGGACTTTTCAACACATGTTCTCTTTTTGCAAGTAAGGATACAGGAAATTCCATTTGAATTATTACCCAAATAATTCACTTTACAGATCCTTTTGGGTAGGAAGTATCACAACAAGGAGGTGTTGCAATGACACGAGGGTTAATGTTTTTCCTTGGTGACGCAGAGCGTTTGCTGATGCAGAGCGCAAATGAGCTGTGGTGCTCCATCATCTCAGTAAGTATGATGGGAACACATGTTGTCCGTGTCCTGTCTGACTTTCTCTGTTGGCCACACCCTTGTGACGACTTGAGAGCTGTAATAAGCTTTGTTTTACTTTTACAGGCACAATTCTTCCATTAACTACTTGGAGGTAGTCAGATCGATAACAAGCAGCATTTTTTTTTTATCTCCAGGGTCTGTTTAGTTTCAAAAAAGTTTGGAAATTTTTGTTGGGCAACTAAAACAAGATCTATTAAGAGTATTAAATATAGACTAATTACAAAACTAATTAGATGAACAGAAAATCGTTAGATGAATCTATTAAACCTAATTAATTCATCATTACAGATTGTTTACTGTAGCATTGTTACAACATTATTCCGCTGCTAGTTCTAGAAGCACTTAGCCTCCCACCCACTCCCACTACATGCTAGTGAATCTAGAAAGTGCTTGCTTCACAAGAGCATCTCACTCGCGTTATGTGAACACACATAAGGTCTGTGACCAATTCCTTCGGCCATGCTGAATCCACATAAGCGCACACATTTACCGCGTTGCCCCTTCTGTCTTCGCTGGCGTCTTCTCCGTTCGCGCCTTCTCCTCCAAACAGATCGGATAGGGGCGCTAGCCGTTACACATTTGCTTAACAATGAGTAACATCGTCTCCCGATGCCTCACAGGCCTAAGCTAAATGTATTTCCCATGGAGAAAACTGATGAGATTTAGTATGTAAACGTGTGTACATGCATGGAGCCATGGAGGTGGAGTATATCAGACTATCAGATCATTAGTCGCTATAGGTCTTTTGATTTTGAGTAGCCTAACCGAGTCTCATGGTATGAGAAGGTATTGTAAAGTTATTATGGTTTTTATATATAGGCACACATTTTCCATTGGAGTAGTATTAATTCTCACCTAATTGCTCACAAGAATTATTGGGTGTTACAGCTCGCATTGAGTTCACATATTTCACTACTAGGAAAACAACAATTTGTACCGGTTCTTAAGTCCCATTAGTACCGATTTTCAAACTGGTATTGTCCAGTCGGTACTAATGTAAAGGGCCATTTGTACCGAGTATTTCACCCGGTACTAATGTTACATTAGTACCGCGTGGAGTTGCCACCCGGTACTAATGTAGGATGCCCCGTTGTTGTCCCGTCCCCGTTTTCCTTTTTTTCTCTTTTTTCTTTTCTCATCTCATCTCTCATCTCAATCCCAATCTCAATCTCGATTCCAATCCCAATCTCAATCTTTTACAAACATTCACACACATATTTACATCTCATAAAATTTCACATTAGGAAGAGAAGAAAGAAATTTCACACAAGAATCAGCGACAAGAAAGAAAGAGAGAAAGGATTCACAACAAGAATAAAAAAACAAAAAAATCCTTCTCAGATCCAGGCTGCGCCGGCCAGGCCGGCGCGCGCCCGCGCCGACCACCGCCACTGCACGCCGCATCGAGGCCACGTGCGCTCCCTTGCGCCGGCTCATCGCGGCCCTGCACCGGGAGTGCCGCCGCACCCAGGGAGCTCCGCCGGCCCCCGTACGCCTGGCTCCCGCCCCCGCGCACCGGCCACCAGGCCCCGCCCCGCCCTGCGGCGAGCCTCCACCAGCCCGCCGCAGCCCGCTGTGCGGAGGCCTCCTCCGCGGCTCCACTGCCGGCCTCTGGGCTCCAACGCCTGGGATGAGAGAAGAGAGAGAGTTAGAGATAAAGATAAGAAAGGAATGGAAGGAAGAATGAGAGAGAGGCAGAGGCAGCGTCTGATATTTGGCTAAGTGTTGGACGGCGCGGCGCGGCAGCGTTGGAGGGCATCTTTACCGGGGATTCTTTTGTCCCAGTACAAATGTGTCCGCATTAGTACTGGGGCTAGTTCCCACCCGGTATTAATGTGCTCTCACAGGAGCACGACGGGGCTATCCCACATTAGTACCGGTTCTTATTCACATTAGTACCGAGTGCCAAAATAACCGGTACTAATGTGAAAATCTGCATGGAACGGAAGCATGTTTCCTAGTAGTGCTTCATTTCAGTTCGGTGCAGTAATGTGATGATATGATTCCACCACAATACCATTTTGACGATATAGCTCGACATAGAAATTAAAGAAGTAAATATGAAATCTAAAAGAAGTATATAACGCATTAGGAAAGATGCTTCGTCATGTAGAAAAGCAGACGAGGACTTCGTCGTCGCCGTCCAGCTACATCTGACGGCCGAGTTCATCTTCGTCTAATACAACCACTACTAGGGAAACAACCTTTGATCTTGGGGAGGATTTCACATTAGTACCAGTTATTTTTGGAACCGGTACTAATGTGCACATTAGTACCGGTCCGGGGCTAGAGCCGGTACTAATGTGTTACACTAGTACCAAGTGGTGTGGGGGACCGGTACTAATGTGACAGTCGAACATTAGTACCAGGCCTGAACACAAGCCGGTACTAATGTGAGCACATTAGTACCAGCTCCAGCCACCGCCCGGTACTAATGTTCCCCCTAGCCCGAGCCACCCTCCTCTCCACTCTCCAACTCGAGCTCCAACTCCTCCATGGCGCCCTAGGGGAGTTTTTGCCGGATTTGTAACGATTTCTCGACGAATTCACTCACTGAAGTGGTCTAGAGGTTACTAGAAAGGCTAGGAAAGCTAGAATTTGTTTTAGAATTACCAGAAATGCTAGAATTTTTTAAATGGGTTCAATAATTTATTGTCATTAGTATAGATGTCTACTACTGCCGGAGGGAATGAGGATGATGGTAGTGGCCATTGATTTTAAAATTCAACATGATTTTTAACCAAAATAACCTATTACTAACTTTAATTAATAAATTTGACAAGTTTGATATCTAACTTCACAATTCATAGTATATACCTAAATTAAGCACAATAGAAACTGTTTTTCATTTCTCCGTATCAAATATGATTTATAATAAATTTAACAGAAAATTAGGAAATTTAAAGGAAATTAAATGAAAAGCACATTAGTACCGGGCTTAGATAGGACCCGGTACTAATGTGCTTTTCGTTTTGGCGCGGAAGGGAAAGCACATTAGTATCGGGTCCTATGTTGGCCAGGTACTAATGTGCATATTGGTACCGGGTCCTATGTTGGCCGGTACTAATGTGCATCTTGGTACCGGGTCTTATGTTGACCCGGTACTAATGTGACGTTAGTACCGGTTCCAGCTGAGGCCCGGTACTAATGTGGGGGTATATCTCGTGTTCCCCCTCCCCTGCCCAACACTTAGCCAATTTCGTGTTCCCCACCCCGTCCATCGCTGCTGCCGCCGCATCAATCTCCATCACCGCCGCGTCGTCGTCCTCCCCGAGCCCGGCGCCTCTGCCCCGCACAGCCCGTGCCCTCTGCGTCCTCCTCCTCTCCGCCGCGGCGCCATCCCCCCAGCCCGAGCCCCTCCTCGGCGCGCCGCCATCGTCGTCCCCGTGCCCTTGCTCGCCGCGCTGTCGTTGTTGACGGTCGAAAAGTGCTGCTTTTACACCGTCAATACCTACATAAAATAAGTGTAAAAGGATCATCAACACTAGAATAGGGCTTGGTACTGATGATTTCCACAAGTGTTGGTGTTTCTAGCTTTTGTTGTAGGATGTACCGAAATACGTGTCAAATGGTACAATTGAGAGCAAGTAGTCCAATGGCTATTAAAAGACGTCATCATAAACATCCTCAAATGCCAATTTGGACTGCACCATTGTGACGGGCTCGTCGAGACGATTGAAATGGATATATCATTTGTCTACTTTGGAGTCTGGATGAGAAAGATATGCACAAGACAAGATATCTTGTGAGCTCGGTGGGACCCACACTAGACCACGTGGCGACGTGTGCCACATTGGATGCCATGTGTCCATGACACCTCATCAATCCATGTGAAGCAACTCCCGACGAATTAGACACCGCCACATGTGCAGCACAAGGATCCAAGGGCCCACCAGGGATCCAAACCACCTCAAAACTCGGCATGCACCTGGAATCGTCATAAGGGCCCACACATCAGTCACCCAGAGAAAGCACGGGCCAAAAGGAGGTGGGCCAGGGTCGGCCGAACCCAGGTTCGGCCGCTCCCTTCTGGCCTCTGTTCGCCATCTGCTTCCATGTGTTGCTTCCTGGTTGATCCCTTGCAACGTTCCGGGGTGGATCGGTGACATGGCGCTTGGTGATTGGCCGGTACAAGGTTGGTTTGGTTCCTTCCCCTAGAAGCTAGAGAAGAGTGCATTGCAAGATTCCTCACCACGTGTCGCTCTTCCATTGGTGGCACCCAAGGATGGCTGCACAAGATGGAGCACTTGGAGCACCAAAGCAAGCCACCCTCTCCTCTATAAATAGGAGGGGAGGGGCTCTCATTTGGAGCACACACTTCTCCTCTTCCTCTTCATTTTGGCTTGGAGCCTCTCTCTTTAGGAGAGGAGAGCTCTTTGTATAGGATTAGTGCTAGGAAGTGAGGTGGGAGGCTTGAGGCCATGTCATGATTCATGACATCTTCCTCAAGAACGATCCTCAGCGGTGCCTTTGTTCTTCAACTAGACTAAAGTGAGTATTTCGACATTTTCTATTTAGACTAAAGTCGTATGCATGCTTAGTTGCTTTGTTCTTGTGTTCTTCGTTTGTTCTTGGTTTAGAGGCTTGTGTTCTTCGAACACAACCCTTTCGATCCAGTAGACTTAGATCATAAGTTTGCATCTAGTTTGCCAGTTTGTCTATTAGAGTAAAGTGAAGCTCCTGCATGTCTCTAGTTAGATCAAAGTGCATTCGTGATCTTGCATGAGTGATAGAGCATACCTTGAGCTAGTGCCAGTATCTCCCTCGCGGATTCGTAGTAATAGTTAGTGGTGTAGACGTGGTGTCTGGACCATAAGCTATCCTTCGAAGACCACGTACGATCGTAGCGTAGAGGTAGGCCGCAGTGGTGATAGCCTGTTGGACCCTTTGTCAACCCTCTACGTCGCGTACCGAGTTGGGCTCGCTCTATCACATTAGCCTAGGATGTGCCTGGTGCCCGAAGTGAGTGTTATACCTGAGAGACTGTAACTAGACTCTGCGCTCGGTCGAGGCAGATCCTTTCTACCTATCCTATCAATCAGTGTTGTGTCCTTGGATCATCTATACTAGAGTAGGAGATAGTACACATCTTTCCTTGGATTCGATACCCTTGGAATACTCTCCTTCCTTGGGGAAGTGCTACAGCGGTATTTCCGTGCGCTTGCGGTATACCCGGTCGCTCTTATACGTTCCCTCTAGGTGTACAACTAGTGGTGACATTAAGAAACGCCAACAAGCATTTCTAGCGTCGTTGCCGGGGAACGGTTGCTGTATCTATCTTCGAACCTAGTGGTCCTCGTATTTATCTTTTTCATATTCTTCTACCTTCACCCCCGTTACCCATCGAGATATCCTTTTTTGTTTCTTTTGTTCTACCTTTACCCCCGTTACCCTTTGAGATGCCTTCCTTTCAAAGCTTCTCTACCTCAAGGGGTGAGTCCGAAGAGCCATCATCATCTTCATCATCTGGCTATGAACTCCCCCCTGGCTTTTTAGTCATGGTTCAAGATCGACCATTCTTTGGAGCAATCAATGAAGACCCTACCTCCATTAGGAGGAATTTGAGGAACTGTGTTCTAGTCTGGCTATGCCAGGCATGACACAGGACACCGTGAGGTGGAAGTTGTTTCCTTTCTCCCTCATAGGAGAGGCGGAACAATGGTACACCCACACTGTAGAAAGTGTGAACGGTGATTGGGGAGAACTTCGAGATAACTTTTGCTACTCGTTCTCTCTCATGGAAAGGACGGAGCAATGGTACACTCGTGTAGCTTCTCTTCCAATAAGTATCCTCGATTTCGAGAAATTAGAGGAGGAGTCCCTAGGAGCGGCATGGGCTAGGTTCCTACACCTTTTGGTGTCGACACCTGGTCCGTCTTTACCCATCGATGTGTCATTATACATCTTTTGTGTGGGTCTAGACATGGATTCTGCCCTCGATCTAGACGTTATTGTTGGAGGTTTGTTTGTGGAAAGAACTCCAATGGAAGGAAGAGAGATCCTAGATTCCCTCTTAGAAAACTCTTCTGTCCCTATGGATCACAACGAACCTAACCAAGAATCCGAGTCGAGCCATGAGGGTCCCTCAACATCCAAGTCAGAGTTTGCATCTTCCATATCCCAAGACTTGTCTGTTGAGCCCTCTCCTGAACCCCGAACACCAAAGGAAGAAGAAATTCAACCTTCGGTGTCCACTTGCAAATTCGAGGATGACCCATCTAGAAATCCTTCAGACACCTCGAATTCTTTCGATGCCCAATTAGGGGAGGAACCTCATTCTGTCCATACCGATGATTCCAGAAATCTTTTGACAAAACCTTCCCTTAGGCCTGCGGTGCCACCTCTACCTCCTGATCCTCCTGACGAAGCATATCCTGAGGAGGCCATGAGGGAGGAATGGTCAGAGGGAGTGACACATTTTTCCGAAGCAATTTGGAATAGTTCACCTTCTCTGGTTGTCCCTTGCTCCATTAAAGGCACTGTCATAGAGGCCCATTGTAACCCCATCATGGAGGTTAACATTTTGCCATGGCACTTAGCAGAAACTCTTTTGGGCAGAGTCCCGCTAGCACCATCCGACATGATCCTCAAGACTTGTCCCTTTGGACACGTTCTTGAATGTTGGGGGATTGCAAGTGTCGTGCCGCTTATCAAAGACGGGATCAAGGCTAGTTTAGACTTTCACATCTTCGATGTCCTTGATCTCGATCTTCTCCTAAGCTCCCCTCTAGAGCAGCTCTTTGATACATCTTTAGGGAGCCTAGATGATAAGCTTAGGGGAGTCGTTTCTACCACTGCTACCCCTTGTCCGGGACATCCTATGGCGAAGCCTCTTCCCCAGCAAAACCCGCTCGAGAAGATGACGCATACATCTCCATTCGCATCATCCGAGCCCGTTCTCACTGAGGTTGTAGAATGTTCTACCCCTCATGAGGATGGATCGGGAAACTCCCTTCACCTTTGTGAAGGCGAACGATCGTCACCATTCTCGACCGCGTTTCAACCTCTTCCCGATGGCCCGTATCATGTTGCTTTCGATCATGATCGAGAGTCAACATTGAGCTTCCACGATGACTCTCTTGAGATGGAGAATTCATGGGCCATGGAACCTTTTGAGGCACTGACTCTGGAGTCCGGAGGAAAGGATTCCACACACGAGCATGGTAGCTTCATTCTTGATCTACCATACAGACCATGCTCGCATCATGTCCCTCTAGAGTCAGACTTGCTTAGTGCGCTGAGCACGCATGAGGGCTGCAATCACCTTATGGTCCTCTTTTGTAGAAAGTTCAGAAGGCTGGTTGTAGATGTATATGTCTATCATAAGCATATCAGATTTCGTGTGTGCATTGTGGTACTAACCTTGCAGCTAAAGCATCACTGATACATCAAGGATTGGTGGTGAGATGGGAACGACACCACCAACGATAACTGCAAGATGAAGTTCCCATGGTCGAGCTTATGACCTTAAATAAACAAAGTACTCCCAGGAGATAGCCTGGATTAGGTTAGGTTTTATTTCCCTTTTCGAATAAAAGCAAGAACATGTTTTTAGGATAAGTTGTCCTTCAGGTATTTTTGGTCACTAACCTTTCAGGTGGAGATTGAAAAGAAAGATGGACAGGTGATGCCTACGAACATGTGAGCCACATCAGCTGCAACACCTAGATAAGCTCTGGTGAGGGAACATTTACAAAAGGAAGTTTGATCACCACACACTTGAGTTTTGTTGCCTAGCAATGCAAACTTCAAGTGTGGGGGAGGTATGTGAGCATCCTGAGTAAAGTTCCTCCTCTACCAAATCTTATCCTGGTGTGGAGATGATGTCAGCTCTCGCATCTTGCCCACTAGCTAGGTAAGTCCTGCTTTTGACATTAAACAAAGCCCTTCCGGGAGGTTGCTCGAGGTTCACCGTCATATGCTCATGCTTATGTTCTTTTTGGTAATAGCTTGATCATACTTTCATGTTTCCTTTATCTTTATTCATATGCTCTGGTTTGAATGTATATGATGTCATACGTTCATAGACAGTTTTAAATTAAGCATGGTGCTTAGGTTAAAATATGTCTTCTTCAGTCAAAACAAGACATGGTGTCGAGTTTTGATTGATGAACCTTAGAGTTATATTTTCATAGATCTTGGTTGCATATATGCTGACTAACCCCTGCAGAGAATTGTCAAATTTGAATGGGCAAGTCATTGAGCTAAATTCAAATGGGAAGGTAAGATGAGGTGTCAGATTCATGTTGCACATCATGCAAAGGTGGTACATATGACCTCTCAAAGGTCCAAGGTAAGTAAATTCCCCTTCGTATATAATGTGTAACCTTGGTCTAACCCTTCTTGAGTAAATGACATGGTGACAATAAAACAAAAACAACAAAAATATTTGAATTTGAATAAAGGCTCTATGGTTCTCGAACCAGTAGAGTCCATCCTTTGTTTTCATTTGTCGTTTGAAGAACAGCACCAGATTCAACCACCAGTGTGGGGGAGTTCTCTCGAGCTCATCATCAACATATCCACTCGAGAACTCCCACACAGGCGCTGCACAACATCGACTACGCCTTCATGACAAGAGCAAGGTAAACTAGAGTGACCCGGCTGCCCTCTGGTCAGCCGAATCACCACTGGTCTTCCTTGATCTCTTATCCTTCAGAAGCGATGGTATGTGCACCCTCTATCTCACTCTATCATATCCATGAGTTTGATTTAACTTCAATTCATATCCTTTGAAACCAAACTCAGCAATGTGGGCTATGCTTGCTCTACATGATTCATGTGGTTGGCTTGCGTATGTTTTATTCCTTATTTATCATCCTGATGCTTGTGAACAAATATCATTAGGGAACTCATGCTTATCTAAGTAGTTGGTGCTTGTGATATGGTTTGATGAAATGATCTTTGCCCTTTATGTTTGAGTGCTTGAGAATTTTATTTGAAAATCATGAAAACCCTTTGCAAAGCTCCTCTTTGATATGCCACCGTCCTACTAGAGCCATATGATATAGTTAAAAACCTTCTACTCATATGCTACTTGTTATTGCATTGAGCTTTGTCAAATTCTGTGACCCTTGTGAGAATTCTTTTCATTACTTTCATGATCAAGATTCATGTGCACACCATCATATCCCCCTTGCTATGCTTCTATATTGGAAGTTAGCATTATATCATTCATCTGTTTCATAAAAATAAAGCTCCATATGTGGTGTGACATCTCTCTCCAAAAGTATCCTTCAAAAGAGACATGGGCTATGAAAAAAAAGAAAAATAAAGAGAGACACATGCTCAAGGCATGATGAAAAAAAGAAAGAAAAGAAAAATAGCCCATGTCCAAAATAAAGGAGAAATAGGGGAGAGATGAGATCATGCAAAAAGGAGTTCCATAATTTTGATGGTAATAACTAGTGTCCATTCCGGGGCTAGTGTCCACCTTACCATCAACCTCAGCTTTCATCATACACGTGCACATTTTGATCTGATTGTATGATTTGATTTTCTCTGTGGATCTAGTCTTTGACTTTGCAATATATGTGATACAAGTATGCCTTATACTTTATCCTACCCTGAGCTCCACATATAGCCATCATTAGAAGTAGGGTGAAGAAAGGCAATCTAATGCCTTGGTGAGGACATATACACATTGAGCGATCTGAGAGAATCAAATGAGGAGCCAAGCAAGCTTTGTTTTGAAAATTTATTGCAAAACCCCAAGTTACTTAACATGATGAGCAGGAGTGATTTGATTCATGACCGTTCCATTCCTCAACTGCCCAAGATAGCATGATAGACACATCAGAGTTCACAAGTACAAGGTATGGTTTGGAATATCTCTTATGCTCGCTTCATACCTTTGGATATCATGTCTCACCTTGACCTGACTCCCTTCACTCGGGACGAGCAAAGGTCAAGTGTGGGGGTGTTGTTGACGGTCAAAAAGTGTTGCTTTTACACCGTCAATACCTGCATAAAATAAGTGTAAAAGGATCATCAACACTAGAATAGGGCTTGATACTGATGATTTCCACAAGTGTTGGTGTTTCTAGCTTTTGTTGCAGGATGCACCGAAATACGTGCCAAATGGTACAATTGAGAGCAAGTAGTCCAATGGCTATTAAAATACGTCATCATAAACATCCTCAAATGCCAATTTGGACTGCACCATTATGACGGGCTCGTCGAGACAATCGAAATGGATATATCATTTGTCTACTTTGGAGTCCGGATGAGAAAGATATGCACAAGACAAGATATCTTGTGAGCTCGGTGGGACCCACACTAGACCACGTGGCGATGTGTGCCACATTGGATGCCATATGTCCATGACACCTCATCAATCCATGTGAAGCAACTCCTGACGAATCAGACACCGCCACGTGTGCAGCACAAGGATCCAAGGGCCCACCAGGGACCCAAACCATCTCAAAACTCGGCATGCACCTGGAATCGTCATAAGGGCCCACACATCAGTCACCCAGAGAAAGCACGGGCCAAAAGGAGGTGGGCCAGGGTCGGCCGAACCCAGGTTCGGCCGCTCCATTCTGGCCTCCGTTCGCCATCTGCTTCCACGTGTTGCTTCCTGGTTGATCCCTTGCAACGTTCCGGGGTGGATCGGTGACATGGCGCTTGCTGATTGGTCGGTACAAGGTCGGTTTGGTTCCTTCCCCTATGTGACAACCCGCCCAGGAAAATACCGTACTATTGCCTAAACCAATCCACTTTGGTCATTAAGTGATAATAAAGTATCATCTTGTCGTTAGTTGCCGGGTTAACGCCCGTTGAAATCACTTACATAGCAACAAGGATCGACATATATGCATTAAAACTCACGCGAATGCGAGTCCAGAGTACAACACAAGATTAAAATCCAAATCTGCCCCGAAGGGTTTATTATTACAAACCAAAGTCTTTGACATGATGACGAAGTTCAGAGTTTTCGAAAACAGCGGAATTAAACTAAACAGCGCGAGGAGCATCACAGGAGGCCTGCCATGATGCCTTCATTCATCGTCTTCCACCCACTCCAGCTCCCTGCCAGGCGGGATCTCTCTAGGCCACACATCACTAAAAGCACTACCTGAAACCACAGATTACAGCAAGGCTGAGTATACTAATACTCAGCAAGACTTACCCGTCGGTGACAGCTACGTCACCAACTCTAGACATGCAAGGCTTTTTGGCCAGTGGGGATTCTTTTGCTGAAAAGCAACAAAGAGTATGTCCTTACTTTCAAGATTTTAGCACAGATTCTAGTTGATTACTCTTTTCTAAATGAGCAAGCTATTGCAAGCATAAGTTGTGCAATACAATTAATTAAACATACATATTCACAAAGTTCCATCGTTAGGGATACCATGGCCAGTTGGATAAGTAGTCTCAGATAACGGTGAGAGGCCGACAACCGATTGATTTAAACCTTGCAAGGTAGACCTAAACACATGGTAGGGTGTACTCACCAAGAGCCTACCAACCAGGCGGTTCCCAAAAATCCTCAGTTCGGGATAAAAGGCCACAGTCCTCGGTACCGGCTATCTGGCATACCCCGCGAGGCACCCAGAATCACACGTGCACCACCGGTAGCTAGCCGTGAGATGCATCCCAAGATTAGTGACGGTAAAATCCCTTACCGCCTCATTAAGGTACTAGGCTTACCGGTCCCATTCCCGACAAGTGCTTAGTACGTTCAAACACTTAACCCATGAAAGCCATTGGACCGGAGCCCACATCCCATGCTCTTACCACATGAGCAATCCATTAATAAAGATCTTATGATTCCAACATAAGAACCTATTCTCGCGAGTGACAAGCATCACTCGACTTGTAACGGTCCTATAGCATAGCAGCTACCGACCTAGCATACTAGTAAGGGACATAGGTACCTAGGGATCATGCATCTAGGGTTTCATTTCAACTCCTGAACGTAAATGCACAAACATCCATAGATAGTTATGTAACTTTTCAAAAACATATAGGACAATGCACCGGGGCTTGCCTTCGTCAGCACAGTTAGCCTGGGGGTCCTCGGTGTCCTCGCTCACTTCCACGTACTGCAGCTCCGCGTCAGCTCCTCCTTCCTCGGTTTCCGGCACGAGCGCGTAGTTACCGTCAGGGAGTTCTACACGGAATGCAATGCAGGGTTCAGGTGGAGTGAGAGATTAATTATTATATCCAACTCTTATTGGCCATATTCACCTTCACAAACATTTAATTATTAATTCTTTTCATCAAGGTAATTACATGTGAAGGTTTATTATTTAACCTTTTTAATAGTGACTGTGTACACATTTAAGCAAATAATTCGATTTAAATTCCACAAACAGCAAGGGTGTGTTAGTAGCCCCTAATTAAGCTAAGCAACAATTTAATAAGATCATGAAAAAGAAAGAATGATTTCTTTCTAATTAATTTAACATGCATCCTATATGCACTCAAACTTTTAATTGCAAGATAAATATAAAAACAAGGACAAAGGTACCTTGCTGGCCCTAATGGACCTACACATGCTACTGGACCAAGATTTAACTTTAAAAGAGCCACAATATAAATATACCAACAATAACATTTCCTAGCTACCAAAATAGGAGAAATGCATAAATAAATAAATAAAGCACTTCTACACCCCAACTCATTCCTACAACATCTCTGACCTAAAACAAGCCTAGACAACCAGCATGCACATCAACATCACATTTGAATTTTGAACTATGCATTTAAATGTAAATCTAAGCATAAAACAAGATTAATTATTTCTGGCAGAGATAAAATCATGGTAAATGTAGCAAAGTTGAGCCTAGGCATAACATGAGCATAACCACAAGTTGAGCGCAAAAATCTATTTAAATTTTGCTACAAAAATCATTAAGGCGGAAATAGCATAAATACAAAGTAAATCATATAAAAAGATCTGTTCAACAAATTTGTGCAAATTTTTGTACAGAGCCTACAAAAGATATAATTAACAACATATCCAAAATTCAGCTCCATAAACTTTCTAGATTTTGAACTATAGCAAAAGTGTATCAAACTGAATTTGAATTTTCATTCAAAATCTATAAGTCAAAAGTATGGTCATGCTTTATAGAAGTTGTACTTCTAGTCTCACTGAAACCAACAAAATTTGGTTTCATTTTTCTGATTTTTCTACCAATTTCCAGGATTTTCCAAATGTGCTGGACTAAGTTGCTAGGAAACAAAGTTAAAGAGTCTTACAACTAGGTCCCTAGTTCACAAATAGGTCCCTGGACCTTCACAACCGTACCCTCTGGCGGCGGGGTGAGCTCGCCGGCGGCGAACTACGGCCGGAGGAGATGAACAAGCGGCACAGGGCTTCGATTGAACTCACCACGGACCGATTGGTGGTGATGGCGCGGCCTGCGGTGGCTCCGGCGAGTGGCGGCGCGGCCGCCTCGGCTCGAACTCTGGCGAGCGCAGGCGCAATGCGGATGAACAAGCGGCTGTGCGAGCTCGAGTGAGGTCTAGGGAGGAGCTTGGAAGCCTTGGCCGGCGGCGGGAGCTAGCGGGGGAGCAAGTTCACCGCGGCGGTGTCAATGGCGGTCCGGCGGGGCGGTGTACGCGCGCTGGGAAGGGAGGGCTGCCTTTTATAGGTGGCCAACACGTGCGGGAGGTGTGTGAGTGGTGCCTCGATGCAAGGGAGGGGGAATTAAGGCGACACGCGCGGCGGCCGAGGTGCTCAGCACGTCGCCGGCGGAAGGCACGGCGGGGGGTCCGGCCGGGGTGCTGGCGAGCGCGGGCGCGTGTGGGAGCGCGTCCCCAGGTTGCTCGGGGCACGGGGAGCCGAATGATGGCGCCGGCCTCGGGCGCGCGGCCGTCTGGTGAGTGGGGGGGACCTGGATGCCGATGTGCCACGTGGCGGCGCGGCGCGTCGCGCCAGCACGCGGGAGCGCGCTCTGGCGTCGGTGCCCTGTTTTCAAATTCGAAGTTCCCATGATTGGACGCCCAAACCATTTAAATTTCAATTCAAACTCCAAAACCTATAGATAGGACTCCTGTAGATTGATCATGCCTCTACACAATAGACACCAGCAGAGCTCGAGTTGGGTTTGAATTGAGGGAGAAAACTGAATGCCAACATGGAGAAAAACTCGGCTCTGTGAAACAGTAAAAACAGGTTTGACTTGCAAATTTGAACCTCTTCCTCTCCAAATTTGAGATGCCAACCTGAAGATGAAATGTGTCCCTCTCAATTCTACACAACTTTTATATTGGTAGAATTTTGAGTTTTTAGACAAAAATTGGAGAATGTGGCCAAAGTTCCAGAGTAGGGTATTGACATCAAGGGCTTGGACCACTTTAGCTAGGGTTTTGACCAAGGTAGCTAGTGTTGACTTGTCTAAGGTGTTCATGGGTGAGTGTTTGTGAGGTTTTCGAGGTGATGACCCAGGTTGACCATGATTTGACCAACGTCAACAGGTTTGACCAGCAGTTAGGGTTAAATAAAAACCTGGGGCGTCACAGCCTACCCCCCTTAAGCGGAATCTCGTCCCGAGATTCGATTCTAAAGAACAAGGTAGGTCGAAAGAAACTTACGGTTTCGAGATTGTAGGAAACCCGGGTACTTGGTATTGAGATAATCTTCCGTCTCCCACGTTGCTTCTTCTTCCGTATGATGACTCCATTGTATCTTGTACATCTTTACGGTGTGCCTTCGGGTCTTCCTCTCCTTTTGGTCTAACACCCTCATAGGATGCTCGATGAGCGAGAAATCTGGCTCAATCCAAGCATTTGCTTCCGTGATCACCTCGGTCTCAGGCACACGCACGCCTTTCTTCAACTGGGTCACATGAAACACATTGTGGACTGCGGAGAGCCGCTCCGGAAGTCGGATGCGATAAGCCACGGGCCCACATACTTCAATGATTTCATAAGGTTCGATATAGCGTGGAGCTAACTTTCCTTTAACACCAAACCGTTGCACACCTTTGGTCGGTGAAACCTTTAGGTAGACATAATCACCAACTTCATATTGGCGGGGTGCTGTTCCTCTATCGTGATAGCTCTTTTGCCTCATTTGAGCTAGCTTCAAATTTTCCCTTATCACTTGCACCTTCTCTTCAGCGTCCTTGACTAAGTCCGGACCAAAGAGTGTCCTTTCTCCGGCTTCTGACCAGTTCAAAGGGGTACGACATCTTCGTCCGTAAAGAGCGTCAAACGGTGCCATCTTCAAACTAGCCTGGTAACTATTGTTATATGAGAACTCTGCCAAGGACAAACACTTGTCCCAACTCTTATCAAAATGCAAAATGCTTGCCCGGAGCATGTCTTCTACAATTTGATTTACCCTCTCCATCTGACCATCGGTCTGCGGATGATAGCTGGAACTACAGATCAATTTGGTTCCTAAACATTCATGTAATTGCTCCCAGAAACGAGCTACAAATTGAGTTCCTCGATCAGAAATTATGGTCTTCGGGATTCCATGCAAGCGGACTATTTGGTCCATATAAATCTCCGCATAGTTTTGCACTGAGTAAGTGGTATGAACTGCAATGAAGTGGGCAGTCTTAGTGAGTCTGTCCACGATAACCCAGATGGAATCTTTCTTTCTAGCAGTCAGGGGTAAACCCACAATGAAGTCCATACTTATGTCATCCCATTTCCACGTAGGTATCGACAAGGGTTGGAGTACACCTGCCGATTTCAAATGGCTTGCTTTCATTCTATGGCAAGTATCACACTCGGACACATACTTTGCTATGTCAACTTTCATATTGGACCACCAGAAATTTTCCTTCAAATCTTGATACATTTTGGTGCTTCCGGGGTGAATAGAGAATTTGGAGAGATGAGCCTCATCAAAGATTTCCTTCTTAAGGTCCGGGTCAGCAGGAATCACAAGACGCTTCCCAAACCATATCACATCTTTTGCATCCTTCTGGAAACAAGCGTACTTGGGGTCTCCTTCTGCTAATTTCTGCTTTATTTGCTGTATGCCCTCATCATTGCGTTGAGCAGTAACAATCCTATCATAAAGATTAGATTCTGCAGCTATGGCATAGAGATTCCCTTGTTCTACAACTTCCAAATGAAGCTTCCTCATGTCTTCACATAGAGTGTCACTATACGGCTCCACCTCTAAATGATTGCAGTGAACCTTGCGGCTAAGAGCATCCACAACGACATTGGCTTTTCTGGGGTGATAGTGCACTTCTAGATCATAATCTTTAATCAACTCGAGCCATCTTCTTTGCCTCATATTTAGGTCTGATTGGGTGAAGATATATTTGAGACTCTTGTGATCGGTGAAGATATTGCAACGATTGCCCATTAGATAGTGTCTCCAAATCTTGAGAGCATGAACAACCGCTGCTAGCTCTAGATCATGAGTGGGATAATTGATCTCATGGGGTCGAAGTGCCCGTGAGGCATAGGCAATGACTCGGCCCTCTTGCATAAGAACACAACCGAGACTAGTGCCTGACGCATCACAGAAAACTTCAAAAGGTTTGGAATTATCCGGTTGTACTAACACTGGGGCCGAAGTTAAGTGTTGCCTTAACGTGTGGAAGGCGTTCTCGCATACTTCACTCCACACAAACTTTACCCCTTTCTTAAGCAGTTCAGTCATAGATTTGGCGATCCTGGAGAAGTCCGGAATGAATCGGCAATAATAACCCGCCAGACCCAGAAAACTGCGAATTTGGTGTACGGACTTGGGTGGTTTCCAATCCATCACCTCTTGTACTTTGCTAGGATCTACGGATATGCCCTCTTTGGAAATAGCGTACCCCAAGAATTTCACACTATCCAACCAGAATTCGCATTTGGAGAACTTAGCATAGAGTTTGTGATCTCTCAAACGTTGTAGAACAATTCGAAGATGTTCGGCATGTTCCCTCTCATTTTTGGAACAGATCAGAATATCATCTATAAAGAACACTACGAATTTATCAAGTTCCGTCATGAATACGGAGTTCATGAGATACATGAAGTAGGCTGGGGCATTTGTGAGACCAAACAGCATCACCAAAAACTCGTAGAGACCATAACGAGTGGAGAAGGCAGTTTTGGGAATGTCGCAAGGTCGAATTTTGATTTGATGATAACCAGAACGAAGGTCGATCTTGGAGAAAACTTTGGCTCCAACCAACTGATAAAAAAGAACGTCAATGCGGGGAAGAGGATATTTGTTTTTGATGGTTACCGCATTGAGAGGTCTGTAGTCAACACATAACCTCAAACTACCATCTTTCTTTTTGACAAAGAGTGCGGGGCAACCCCAAGGAGAAGAACTTGGGTGAATATAGCCCTTATCCAACAATTCTTGAAGTTGATTTTTCAGTTCAGCTAGCTCTTTGGGAGGCATACGGTAAGGTCGTTTGGAAATGGGTGCAGTGCCCGGTTGGAGTTCAATCACAAACTCGACATCCCGGTCTGGTGGCATGCCAGGCAATTCATCGGGAAAGACATCAGGATACTCACAAACTACTAGAATTTCTTCAAGGTGAGAAGTAATGGTCACATAGGCACAAGGATCTGCACCGTCCTTGAAAGGTAGGTACAGGGTGGTGTGTCCGATGGTAGGTGAATTGATTGCTACAACTCTACCCGAGATATCTAGAACCACCTTATGTCGGGTCATCCAATCCATGCCCAAGATAACATCCATACCCTCCAAACTTATGGCGATAAGGTGTGTCGGAAAGGTTTTACTACCCAATCCCAAAAGTACTCCACGAATTAAGGTACTAGAAGAGATTTTTCCACCCGGAGTGACAATTTTATAGGCCGGATTAGTGTGAGAACCCATCAAACCCAATCTGCCTACTAACTTTTCACTTATGAAACTGTGGGTAGCTCCAGAATCGAACAATATCTTAACGGGGATGTCATTGATAGAGAATGTACCTGTAAGCACTGAGGCTCCCTCTGGTATGTCGCTCATGGTGGTGAAGTTCAGCTTTCCTTGGCGGACTTGCACCATCTGTTTCTTAGCCAGGTTGGCCGGCTTGGTTCCTGCACCTTGATTCTGCTGGTTGGGCTTGTTCTGCTTGGGCTAGGGGCAGTCACTGATATAGTGCCCCGGCTGTCCACAATTGTAACAACGGTGTTCCCCGATGTTACGCGGGGGTGCGTTGGGCTTGGAAGCCTGCTGCTGAGTGTTGCGGAACTGGAAGTTCCCTGGAGGCTTGCTCTGTGAAGGCTTCATCGTCTAGCGTCCAGTTGAAGATTGCTGGGACGAGTTAGGGACATTTTTCTTCACAAAGCGAAACTTTTTGTTAGTTCCGCTGCCTGAAGCAAAACTAGCCTGCCTCTTTTTGTCTCTCTGGGCCTTTTTCATAGCATCCTCTTGGGATATAGCCTTGTTCACCAACTCATGGAAGTTGTTGGGCTCGATCAAGTTTAGCCGTTCATACAACTCACCATCCAGGCCATCACGGAACCTCTCCATCTTCTTTGCATCGGTATCCACGTGGTGCCCACCATACTGGCAAAGGCTATTGAACTTCTGTGCATAGTGATACATGGTGTCGGTTCCCTGCCTGAGGGCTAGCAGTTCCCTCATCTTCCTATCCATAAGTCCCTTAGGAATGTGATGGTTTCTGAAAGCTTGCTTGAATTCATTCCAAGTGACAGCATGCCCGGCCGGCTGCATGGTCTTGAAATGTTCCCACCACATCAAAGCTTCAGCTCGAAGCTGCAAGGCGGCGAAGTTTGCCTTGTTTTCCTCTAAGCATGGCAGCACAAAGGCAGAGAACTTGACCTCAATGGCCTTGATCCACGCCTCAGCTTCAAGGGGGTCTTCCGCCTTAGTGAAGGTCGGGGGCTTCATCCCAGTAAACTAAGGGTAGGTGATGACATGATTTGGCCCCTCATTATTTGCCCCGTGGGGTGGCCATTGGTTCAGCTGCTGGGCGATCTGTTGCTGCGTCTGTAGGATCTGGCGCAGCACCTCGGTCTGAGTGGCCATGAATGCCTCCGACGGCGTCATGGGCGGTGGTGGTGGTAGTTCACCACTGCCCGATGCTCCAAAGCCATTGGGAGAGCTGCACGTCGGTCCCACCATCTGAAAATGCGAGCCTTAATTAGACACATAGTCATAAGCTTGCTTAGAAAGAAATGACAAGTGCGACATATGCATGACAAAGCTCATTCGGGCAAGTTTCTCAAAATTTTGCAGCAACACGTCATAAGAAAAATTTCGTATCCAACAGCTCAGTCACCGACAATCTTTCCATTTCTGGTCAATAGATGTAGGATTCCATGCACTTCAAAGTTGGCATTCAATTCCGCAGCGAATTTCCAAGTTTGTACGCCCGAAGAATCTGAATTGCGAAGATTCGCCTAGCTGTCCTGGCAGCAGGCTGACACTCACCAAACTCTCCGTAACTCTCATTACCCTCATGCAAACATGCTGAATTTTGGTGAGTGCAGTCATCACAATATTTCGCCCAACTTTGGTATTCAACCGATGAAAAGATTTCGACGTTCGACGGCTCGAAAAATTGCATTTCGCAGATTCGGCCTGCTGTTTGGACAGCAGACAGAACTGGAGTAAAAATTGCATAATTCTTGGTAGAAAAATACACAAGTGCTGAAATTTTGCGAGCGTGATCGTCATAAAATTCTGAACAAGTTTGGTATTCAACACAGAACACGAATCTGACCACAAATAGCTTAAACATTTACTTTACAACAGACACTACAGGAATGGTGTTCACCAAGCATTACACGGATGCCAAGTTTTCGGGATCACCACATACATCAGGGTTACAATGCAGTCGTGCTGCACAAAAGAATACTCCTACGTTAGCCTACCACAAAAACCAACCAACGGCTACACACAGGAGTATCAGAAACCCTACTACAACACTACGGCAACCTAGTTGCCGACCGAAGCGTCACTGGCGGCAGGTGAAGCGGGTGGGGTCGGTGGCAGTGGTCTAGCCTGACTCTCCTGGTCAAGACCGGACTGACCCTGCTGCTCCTCCGGAGGTGCCTCCACCGGGGGTGGGGGCTGCAGAGCCACAATGGCCTGCAGTGCTGCTACCTGCACCTCAGCCTCCTCCACCTGCTGCTGCATCTCGACGATGTTCTGCAGCAGTGTCAACCTCTCGATGTCTCTAGCGTCCACGTCATCCTGGAGGGTAGTGGTCTGCGCCTCCAAGTCTAGGATCCTCTGTAGGTGGTCTCCTCGCTCCAGCTCCAACTGGAACCTCCTGGTACGAAGCCAGTTGTTCTCCCGCTGAGTCTGGAAAAGAGTGAAGCCTTGCTGCTGGTAAGCCGCTGAGAGACTGTGCCAGGCCAGCCGAGCCGACTCCAAACGCTGGCTGATCATCAACTCGGTGGTGTTACGCAGAGCCTGGAGGGTGAACACGGCGTCTAGGCAACGTGTCAGCGTCTGCGTGACGTCCAGCGGAACTGCGAGCAGCAGTAACTCCTGTAGGTGGTCCACACGGTCCCTCCATGCCGGGTCGTGCGGGTTCACCGCCGGAAACAGTCCGAATGGTGACAGTGCTACCACCGTCGGGTTGTGGTCGCAGAAGTCCGTCAGCACCCAGAGGGCAGCCGACTCGAAAGACTCCTACTGACGAAAACCCCAATACACGGAGCTCAAGTTGAACCAGTCGGGGTGGTCTAGGTGAGGTGGTACGGTGACGGTCACCCTGCAACGGGGCACGCCCAGGTGCTCGAACTCGATCGCCTCGTAGACAGGCGGAGTGGTGTAGCCGGCGGCGCTAAGTGCCTCCCACGCAAGGCGTGGAAAACCCTCCCAGTGCAGTCTGTCAGTACAGATCGTACCGTCAGCGCCGTACTCGAAAAACACGGGGGCAGCCATCTGTACAAGAATGTAACGCATGTTAGAACTCAAAAGAGAGCAACATGTCAAATGGTGCAAAATCTGGCAGCTGTGAATAAAAATTCATAACTCAAAAACCAGAACCCCAAAAATTCTCAAATTTCACCAGCAACTCCGTAAGGTTTTTATGCACAATTTTGGTATTCAAAGGTTGAGCTAGATCATTTAGGAACAAGGTCAAAAGATGCAAAGTTCAAGGTTCTGTTCTCTGAAAAACAGCATGACCTAGGTTCACTAAAAAGAGTACAACTCAAGATCTACAAAAGCTATGACCATGAATTTTTGCGAGCAAAAACTAGATTAGATATGGAGCAACTTTGGTATAGATCATCCAGTCTAATTACTCCTAAAACATGATGCAAAAATTTAGACTAATAGCCACACAACTTTTGGATAGCAACAACACCTATACATGAGAGGCAAATCTAGAACACAAAAACCACACACTAGCAAAAACCTCCTTAGAGAGCATACAATTCGTGTTTTGGGTACATTTTTAAGTTGTTTCGATTTTTAACATGATGCAAGACGTCCTAATCGTCCTCACACGGCGATCAAGCCAAAAATCGAAGTTAGTGCCGGTGGCAAGGCTTTTATTCGTCTCTCCCTATAATAACTAGGCGAGAACTATTCGGTCACTCCCTTAGCGACTAACGCAGCGCTGTTATGTACCTGCAGAAAAGAACCTTCCATGCCAGCACGTCACGGAAGCGTCCACATACAGTACCGTTCACTTATAGAAACGGTATCCATGCGTCAAGCCGCTGCATGGACAGCGTCCAACCTCAGATACGCTCCTTTTTGAATGGAGCGCATCCTTGCCTCGTATATTCACAATGCAGAACGTCCGCATATGGCAAAACGTGGCGAGACACAGACGCGACGGTGGGTTCCCTTTGGATTAGGTCTCATCCATCCCACACATGACTTCCATGCGGTACCACCACGTATGGCAAAACGTGATGAGACACAGACGCGACGTGGGTTCCCATTAGAATAGGTCCCATCCATCCCTCACAGGACTTTCCTGTGGCACCACCATGTATGGCAAAACGTGATGAACTAGTATGGTTGTACAGAAAGTAAGTTCTGACAGGAATAAAATGTGCTGGGAGTTAGCAAAATAAACCATAGATTTGTAAGCCACCTGAAAGAACCCAAAAATTCCCTCTAGGGCCTCTCGGTCTAATTCATCCTTAACGAACCAACGTATTTTGCAAATCCAAATAATCTTGGCAAATTTTATTCAAAAACCAGTGATTAAGGTTGCTAATTAAGCTCTGGTGCACATAATTGCTCTGATGCCAGCTGTGACAACCCACCCAGGAAAATACCGTACTATTGCCTAAACCAATCCACTTTGGTCATTAAGCGATAATAAAGTATCATCCTGTCGTTAGTTGCCGGGTTAACGCCCGGTGAAATCACTTACATAGCAACAAGGATCGACATATATGCATTAAAACTCACGCGAAGGCGAGTCCAGAGTACAACACATGATTAAAATCCAAATCTGCCCCGAAGGGTTTATTATTACAAACCAAAGTCTTTGACATGATGACGAAGTTCAGAGTTTTCGAAAACAGCGGAATTAAACTAAACGGCGCGAGGAGCGTCACAGGAGGCCTGCCATGATGCCTTCATTCATCGTCTTCCACCCACTCCAGCTCCCAGCCAGGCGGGATCTCTCCAGGCCACACATCACTAAAAGCACTACCTGAAACCACAGATTACAGCAAGGCTGAGTATACTAATACTCAGCAAGACTTACCCGTCGGTGACAGCTATGTCACCAACTCTAGACATGCAAGGCTTTTTGGCTAGTGGGGATTCTTTTGCTGAAAAGCAACAAAGAGTATGTCCTTACTTTTAAGATTTTAGCACAGATTCTAGTTGATTACTCTTTTCTAAATGAGCAAGCTATTGCAAGCATAAGTTGTGCAATATAATTAATCAAACATACATATTCACAAAGTTCCATCGTTAGGGATACCATGGCCAGTTGGATAAGTAGTCTCAGATAACGGTGAGAGACCGACAACCGATTGATTTAAACCTTGCAAGGTAGACCTAAACACACGGTAGGGTGTACTCACCAAGAGCCCACCAACCAGGCGGTTCCCAAAAATCCTCGGTTCGGGATAAAAGGCCACAGTCCTCGGTACCGGCTATCTGGCATACCCCGCGAGGCACCCAGAATCACACGTGCACCACCGGTAGCTAGCCGTGAGACGCATCCCAAGATTAGTGATGGTAAAATCCCTTACCGCCTCATTAAGGTACTAGGCTTACCGGTCTCATTCCCGACAAGTGCGTAGTACGTTCAAACACTTAACCCATGAAAGCCATTGGACTGGAGCCCACATCCCATGCTCTTACCACATGAGCAATCCATTAATAAAGATCTTATGATTCCAACATAAGAACCTATTTTCGCGAGTGACAAGCATCACTCGACTTGTAACGGTCCTATAGCATAGCAGCTACCGACCTAGCATACTAGTAAGGGACATAGGTACCTAGGGATCATGCATCTAGGGTTTCATTTCAACTCCTGAACGTAAATGCACAAACATCCATAGATAGTTATGTAACTTTTCAAAAACATATAGGACAATGCACCAGGGCTTGCCTTCATCAGCACAGTTAGCCTGGGGGTCCTCGGTGTCCTCGCTCACTTCCACGTACTGCAGCTCCGCGTCAGCTCCTCCTTCCTCATTTTTCGGCACGAGCGCGTAGTTACCGTCAGGGAGTTCTACACAGAATGCAATGCAGGGTTCAGGTGGAGTGAGAGATTAATTATTATATCTAACTCTTGTTGGCCATATTCACCTTGACAAACATTTAATTATTAATTCTTTTCATTAAGGTAATTACATGTGGAGGTTTATTATTTAACCTTTTTAATAGTGACTGTGTACACATTTAAGCAAATAATTCGATTTAAATTCCACAAACAGCAAGGGTGTGTTAGTAGCCCCTAATTAAGCTAAGCAACAATTTAATAAGATCATGAAAAAGCAAGAATGATTTCTTTCTAATTAATTTAACATGCATCCTATATGCACTCAAACTTTTAATTGCAAGATAAATATAAAAACAAGGACAAAGTTACCTTGCTGGCCCTAATGGCCCTACACATGCTACTGGACCAAGATTTAACTTTAAAAGAGCCACAATATAAATATACCGACAATAACATTTCCTAGCTACCAAAATAGGAGAAATGCATAAATAAATAAATAAAGCACTTCTACACCCCAACTCATTCCTACAACATCTCTGACCTAAAACAAGCCTAGACAACCAGCATGCACATCAACATCACATTTGAATTTTGAACTATGCATTTAAATGTAAATCTAAGCATAAAACAAGATTAATTATTTCTGGTAGAGATAAAATCATGGTAAATGCAGGAAAGTTGAATCTAGGCATAACATGAGCATAGCCACAAGTTGAGCACAAAAATCTATGTACATTTTGCTACAAAAATCATTAAGGCAGAAATAGCATAAATGCAAAGTAAATCATATAAAAAGATCTGTTCAACAAATTTGTGCAAATTTTTGTACAGAGCCTACAAAAGATATAACTATCAACATATCCAAAATTCAGATCCATGACCTTTCTAGATTTTGAACTACAGCAAAAGTGTATCAAACTAAATTTGAATTTTCATTCAAAATCTATAAGTCAAAAGTATGGTCATGCTTTGTAGAAGTTATAGTTCTAGTCTAACTGAAACGAACAAAATTTGGTTTTCATTTTTCTAATTTTTCTACTAATTTCTAGGATTTTCCTAATGTGCTGGACTAAGTTGCTAGGAAACTAAGTTAAAGAGTCTTACAACTAGGTCCCTAGTTCACAAATAGGTCCCTGGACCTTCACAATCGTACCCTCCGGCGGCGGGGTGAGCTCGCCAGCGGCAAACTACGGCCGGAGGAGATGAACAAGCGGCACAGGGCTTCGATTGAACTCACCACGGACCGATTGGTGGTGATGGCGCAGCCTGCGGTGGCTCCGGTGAGAGGCGGCGGCGAGACCGCGGCGGTGCGGCCCCCTCGGCTCGAACTCTGGCAAGCGTAGGCGGATGAACAAGCGGCTGTGCGAGCTCGAGTGACGTCTAGGGAGGAGCTTGGAACCCTTGGCCGGCGGCGGGAGCTAGCGGGGGAGCAAGTTCACCGCAGCGGTTCCCCACACTTGCTGAGTACGACATGTGCTCACCCTTGCTATAAACAATGTTGCTCAGAAAGAGGAAGCTGCTATGAAGATGTTGTGCAGATGTTGCTGAGTTCTAGGCGTACGCAGCCCCCAGTCGACTGCTTGTGGAGTTTGGTGCCTTCGTTTCCAGGATTTAGCGTAATACTCTAATAATCTTTCTTTTTCCTTACGTGATACTGTACTGTTATACACTTATGTCGACTATATGCATGAAACTTAATCCTGGTATGCATATAGATTTGCACTTCATTTTCTTTGGAAAAACAGGTGTGACAGAGTGGTATCAGAGCTGTATCAACTGTAGGATGTAAGTATAGATAGCAAAGGTCATTTCTTAATGTTTCTTTTGATCCAAAATTCATCTGAATCTTTCCCTTGAGCTCTGTGATGAATATTCCTACTCCTTGATCATTTTCTTTTGATAATCTTCCTTGATATCTTGCTTGCCTATCCCTTTTAAACATATCTGTCAATTCCTATCCATCTATCCTCATCATTGGACTTCTCTTTGTTCCTCAAACAATGCTGCTTTGGATTCTTCTCTCTTTGTTCCTCAAACAATGCTGCTTTGGATTCTTCCCTTGACTTTTGATTCCAAAGTGCGGTTCTAATTCAAAAAAATTCTTAGATGATCCATGCCACGTACCCTGAAGCATACCTGCAAAGGAGCTATCAATTTATCTAAGCCATTAGGAGGATACCCTTTGACTCTATTAACAATGTGTAGCATCGTTCGTGTGATTGAGTGTTGACTGGTGGAATCTAGTGCTTGCTTGATGATGCATGTTTATGAGCTTGTTTGATTTGGTTCTTTGTAGTGAGTGTTGGTATATTATGGGTCTTATATCTGCAATGACATCAGTTGCCTAGTTAGGTTTTATTTTGTGCCTCCCACATCCTTGTTATCTCTCTTTTCACTCTACCTGATCAAATGAAGGACATCAGAAGAAGGGATTGAAGCCCGCATCAAATACTAACAAGCACAAGCTACTGGCACCATCACCATCTAGAAGCGAGCAAGATGAAGAAAAGAAGACCTCACTCTACTTCCTTTCCCACATTCCACATCGATCGACAATAAAGGATGGCCGCCTATCTACGTCAGTAGCAATATTCTTGTTTGTCTACCTACTCCTTGTTTCTTCTTTCTTCGAATCTCAGGACGAGATTCCGCTTAAGGGGGTAGATTTGTCACACCTTGACATTTCCGAATTTCAGGATGTGAATAGGAAAAATAATTAAACAATAATTTTCTCATAATTTTAAAAATTTTCCAATATTTATTTTCTTTACAGGAAATGCAGTGTAGGAAAAGCCATTGATTGTTTTTCTTAATTAAATAAAATGATTATTTGAGTGTTGCATTCATGCCGATGCATCTTGGTGTTTTGAGTGCAAAAGTTTTTTAAATGCATTTAGATGTTGACCAAACCCTTTCGAGAATTTTTCCAGCTTTTTCTGGAATTTATTCTCATTTTCCTTGAGCTAATTTTATTTATTAGAAGGCTCTAAAATCATTTTCATGAACCCCAAATACTTTATTTGGATTGTCAATCTATCTCTGGGAATTTTCCTGGAATTTTTAGACTATCTAAGGAAGAAAAATGGAGTATGAAATATGTATGGATGCACTCCTCTATCTTTGTTAAGATCTTAAGTATTGATGTATGAACTTTTTATATATTTTGAACTTGTTATCTTTGTTAAGACTATAAGTATTGATGTATGAACTTTTTATATATTTTGTTCTAGAGTAAGTGATGTATGAACTTTGCCAACGAGTAAAACTGACTGGCGTATTAGATTAGTATACGTGAACCAAACAAATACGAAACAAACTAAAAAGAAAAGAAAAAGGAAAATTAAAAAAAATACATTAGTGCCGGGTTGTATGCCCACCTGGTACTAATGTGGCCTCCACATTAGTACCGGTTGTGAACCGGTACTAATGTGGCCTCCACTAATGTGACCTCCACATTAGTACTAGCTGGCCAGTACTGGTTGCACAACCGGTACTAATGACAGTTTCCAACCGGTACTAATGGTTGTTTTTCTAGTAGTGAACGCCGCCTGAGAGATTAAACAGGATGTGTCACTGTAGTTACTGTATGTGACGACCGACCTGTCTTGTTTAGGAATCAGAAACATTCGTAAATCCAAACATTCGTAAATCCTAGAGTAAACATCCGTAAACAAGTACGATATCTGACAAATGAGATGTTTACAGGGCATTATTATGCAGGATTTGAGGAACCTAGTGCTCAAGAGAAACCAATTTTTAACCTCGTAAGACTGAACAGAATTTTTGTTTTCAACATGCATGACGCAGCACAGTAAGCCATTTTCAACATGCATGACGCAGCACAGTAAGCCAAAGAAAAGGAGGATACCTGCACTGCACTGGAGGCAGGAGATGATTCCGAAGAAATTAACACATCGTTTTATCTGCTCATCTCGCTTGTTCTTGTTCTAATTCCTGGTGTGTTCATGATCCTGTGGTTCGTTTTCGACCTGAATCGTTCTGATTCCTTCTCCAGAGTGCTGTCCTCTTCTCGAATGCTCATGACATGGTGATATTCTTTGCTACCGCCAAGCTAGGATCCGGAAGGCCGAAACCATGGAGAGCGCTTGGTCGGAATCCACACAAACCGAGTGGTGCAAGTGCAATGTCAGAGTCGGTGTGAAGCGCTGCTCAACAGCATCGTCTCCCGATGCCTCACAGGCCTATGTATATGTGTTTCTCTCTCCTATGAAGAACTGATGAAATTAAGCGATTTCCAAGGTATGTAAACGTTTACATGTGGAGGATATATCACGGGCTCTTTTAGAGTAGGCTAAAGTGAGAACTGAGAGTGATGACATAACTACATGAGAAGGCACATACGTACACGGGAGTTGATATAGGCACACGTCTTCCATGGGAGAGAATTAACATGTTCCGCCACGATGACCAACCCATCGGACTGTACCAGTACCGTACCACAATACCGTGCATATTATTGCAGAGTACGCAAAGTGGGCATTACGCATGAACTGAGGAGCCTAGTTCTCAAGCAAATTTTCTCAAAATATATTATTTGGAAAAATTTTCGCCGGTGTCTATTCAGTCGAGACGCACCCGATTCATATATTTCATTTCTTATATTACAACAATATCATATTACATTTCCGATAATACCCTTATACTACTCATACGACCTATGAATACTACTGTACTACAGCTAAAAAACCAGTAGTATAGAATTAATCTCAACCATCAGATGCTTACATATAGATCATTTTCTATTACATACAAGTCCTTTTTCAATCGGTAGTACAGGTTGTGCGCCGTAAAAGGTCTCTATTCTTTCTGGTTCTTCTGGAGGTTCTTCCTTTTCCAACAGAACCATCTTGGACTTGGACACAGTGTTCTGTGCGCTTCTATTTCTGTGCGCATGATAAGAACGTTCATTGCTAATACATCACACCAGGTGGCAACAATAAACCCATGCAAGGCAGATAATGCACTAAAGTATCTATCTGTACAATCTGCATGACAATGTGGTCCCCTGATGCCTCGCAAGCCTATGAACATCCCAGAGGGATCAAGGAGGAATTTTCCATGGGGTATGAGTGGAGATCGCTACGCAACTGACAGTAGCTAAGCAAGAAGGTAACCCTTGCGTCAACTATGAGATTTTTGTAAGCTCGCGTCGCTCTATATAGGTACGCATGTATTTTTCATGGTGTGCAGTAAAAAAACTTGCTATGCCGACAGGATGGAGGAATATGAGTAGCACACATTATTCATTTAGCGCACATGACCCTGTTCATGTGTAATTGCAGTGGGTGCTAGCTGACATATTCATTTAACTTTCACATGGAATTCTGATTCAGTCGATTAGTGTACTACGCGATGGCACAACATTTACAGTGCGTAGTGCATTGCTTCATTAGGAGAATCAATTCATGATAATGCAACCTTGTAATAATCCTCAGTGTTTTCGAGCTGCATTTACCAGATCAAAGCTATGTACTTGTTCTTCAGCCCTATGATATATGCACAGTTTGTTCAGAACAAACAGGTCTGGCTGTTCTATCTTTCCGATTAATTAACGAGACCAACGTATACTGATATGATTGACATTTAGACACTCCATCCACGGTAAAGAAAAAGAAAGAAAAATGAATCCATTTTATATGTTTTGGTTTGGCGAGTGTGCTGCCTTTAATTAGTTGTTAAACACTGTAACATAATTTGTTATTAATCAGATACTAAATGTATTGTTAATGTTGCTATACTTCCCGTCCACGACGATCTACTCCGACATATTGCCACTCTCTTGTAGTTACTTGATTTTGTTGGCGATCTTCTCCTGCTACTAGTGTAGTACGGTGGGAAGTCACAATGCAGAAGAGCTGTAAGGAATCGGATGCTTGTAGCCTAAGAGGGAGAGGGAGTGAATTAGGCAAACTAAAACCTTAACCTATGACTTCACTACTTTTGCATAAAGATAAACTAGAACATACTATCTATATGTGCAACTGGGGTTGTTCTAGTGTGAAACTCCCATCCCAAAATAAGGTTTGCAACCTACAGCCAATCCTAGCATGATACTACTCTAGGAAAGTAAAGGCAAGCAAAGATTGCAATAGAGTAAATGCGGAAATGTAAAGGGGATGAGAGGAAGCAAACTCTTGACACGCGATTTATCTCGTGGTATCGGTAGGCACTAAGCCACCCCTAGTCCACGTTGTTGAAGCACTCACACAAGAGTATTGCTTCCCGGTCACCAAGTCTCTCCCAAGAGCAGCACTTGACTCGCCACAAAGGCTAGCCACTTAGGCACTTGCCAAGCTCCCTTGGTCACCTTGATGCCGCCTCCACTAAGGAGCTTCTCCACCAAGGAAGGGGGTCTCCACGTCCCCCGCACAAAGTGTCCTCGCCACTCCACACCAAGCCGGAGGGTCGATGACGATTGCCGGTGAGCCACTTAGGCCCCAAGGCTTACGGCGAACCTTGTACACCTTGATTCACTCAAGAATCACCTCACAAGGTTGGCACAACCTTGCACTCACTCAGCTCTAAGCTAAGCCTAGCACTAAGCACATACACTAAGCATATGCAAGTCTATGGATGAGCAATTAAGCACTTGGATGGATTGGATATGATCTTCTAGGTGTCTTGCACTCCTCTGCACTTCCACACAATCCAGCAACCTCAAATGGGTGAGTGGAGGGGGTATAAATAGCCCAAGGCACTCAGCTAGTCGTTGGCTAACGGCCACTGAAAAAGGTAGCGTCGGATGAACCGATGCTATGCTTTTCTAAGGCGTCGGTTCATCCGGTGCCCTCCACGTCACTTAGCCGTTACAGCTCTGCTGACACAATTGTTCCGACGCTATACACCGACGGTGCGTCGGTTCATCCGATGCTCAAGACCTCGCGGCCAAAACGTCTCTGTATGCTGCTTCGTGACCGTCGGATAGACCGATGCTTCCACTTGACCAAGGCGTCGGTTCATCCGGTGCTGAAGGCTTCATCTTGGCGCGTCTCTGTCTTGATTCAAACTGAACGTCGGATAGACCGACGGTGTCCTCTCTCAGACCGTCGGATCATCCGGTGCTACTGTCTTCGGTGCTCCTCCTCTGCAATTCATCCGGCGCATTTAAAAACTGGACCGTCGGATCATCCGACGGTGTCATCTTCATTTTGCCTGCTGCGCAGTGTACCAAGTACACCGATGCTTGCACCGATGGTACCGTCGGTTCATCCGACGGTGTGTTTTCTTTTCCTTCCGCGATTTTGACTTGGTTCTTTGCTTCTTTGATTGTAGTTACATCCATGGGACCTAGATATGTCTACAAGGACATGCTAGACAATGTGGTTAGTCCCATTGATCATGTTGTCATGAATCACCAAAATCATACTCGAACGAATGGCATATGAGGTCATGTTCGCTACAATCTCCCCCTTTTTGGTGATTTATGACAACACAATCAAAGCAAGTATAAATTTGCAAAAATTGATAAAATTAGAACCACTTACACTTGCTTGGATGCTTACCATCATCCAAACTCCCCCTAGATCAAACTTCCCCGTTTTTTATCTTCTCTTCCTATGTTCAGACATAGCTTGCTTCTTCCCACCTTGAAAACACTAGCTTGCTTTGGTCCCACATTCTCCCCCTTTGGAATAAAATCTCCAAAAAGTTCCCAAAGCAAAAGTCTCCAAGGAAAAACTAGCAAGTCCTAGCAAACATAGCTCAAAGAGAAATGTTAAATACAAGGGAGAAAGCCGCATGAACCATGATCCATATGTATGATATCAATGAAGATACCACATGTGAAAATAACTAAGGTGGATCACAAGCTCATTAGACTAGCATGATACAAACTAAGCTCCCTCTAAGTGTGTGCACAATATGATAGTGTGAAAATCAAGTGCACAACTACAAACACTTGTAAGGTAAGGAAGCTTAGAGCATATCATGCAAGGAGGTAGCTTAAAGGACAAGAGATAAGACAAATGGGTTCTTGTTATATTACCACTTGTAGATATCACTTGTAGTCTTTTGATCATTGCATACCTCCGGGGGATTGTTGATCCTCTCTACCTTGTTGGCACCACATTTAGATGAGCCGCTTGGAAATGATATCACTTGAGGTGACACCACTTGAAAGAAGCTTGCAAAGAAGACACTTGGGGTACCACAAGGATTAGGAATGTATGAGTACATTGCCTTTAACTTATATAGAGACATAAGCTCGCAAGGACATAACTCAATAGCATGAAGCTCATATTGCTATATTCACTCTTTTAGAGATGTTAGATCACATTGAGAGTGAAATAGCATTCTCTTAGAATGAAGTACCGCATCGGAACGCGTCGCCAAGGGACTACATAAGATAAGTTTGAAACAATGTTAGTCCCATAACCAAATCATAGGATGAGCTCCCCCTAAATGTGTGCATTTAGTGTTTGAATCACCAACAAAATGTATGCACATTGTTTGTGACAACAAAAGGGAAGCTAACCCTATAGTTTGCTCATGATGCAAAACGATATGAATGAAAACATGCACCATGAAAGAGCAAGTGTAGCTTTCCTACACACTAATCAAACCATGTAGGTTGCTCATGGGTTAGCACATGACACAAGCAACCTACCATATGTAAACAACAAGGCATAGCAACAAATGCAAACCTAGGCAAGGCAATGGAGCTACAATGATACATGAGATGAGTTCTAGTTTCCATTACCTTAACCGGGGATCTTGGACAACACATGTCCAACTTGCAAGCTTGGCTTCTTGGCTTGAATCTTCACATCTTGTTTGTGCCAAGCCTCCCAAGTCCCCGCACTCATGGCCTTCAAGTGGCCTTAGGAACCCACACCATTTGAGGCCCCTTCATGTTGATGATGACTTCCTTGGGCACCCAAATGGGTTGGTTCCAACCCCGCTCCTCCTTCATCTTCCCAACCTTGTGTGCAACCACCTTGCCATTAGCCTTCTTCTTGATGACGTAGGTGTTGCTCTTGGTCTTGTTCTTGCGGTTGGGCTTGGTGTAGATGAGGGAGCTCTTGATGATAGGCTTTATCTTCTTCTTCTCACCCTTGTCCATCTTCTTGACAAATTGAGGGCATTTGTAGAACGTGTGCCCTTCTTCATGACACTTGTAGCAAGTCACGGTTTCACCCTTCTCAAGCTTCTTCACCATGGGCTCACGGTTATCTTGAGAAGGTTGGACTTTGCTCTTCATGTCTTGAGAGATGTCCACTTGTTCCTCATTGTTCTTGCCCTTACCCATCAAGCTTGCCAACCTCTCTCGGAGCCATTTCACTTCTTGCTTAAGCTCATCATTCTTCTTGCCTATGAGGGAATCACATGTTTCTACAACAATATTCTCATTGCAAGATGGTGAGCAAGATTCATCAATTAAATCAATGCAAGAAGTTGAAGCATCTACCTTGGAGATAGGAATTGCACAAGGGATAGATGATTCATTAAGCTCAAAGGAATTACTTGTTTTAGTCTCATTGCTCTCAAGCTTAGATTTTAGCTCATCACACTCCTTGCTAAGCAATTTGAATTTGCACAACAAATGTTCATAATTTGTAGTAAGGGTTGCACTAAGATCATTGAGAGCATTGAGTTCTTTAATTTCATTAGCTTGTTTCTTAAGCATTCCTTTTTGCTCATAGACTAGCTCAACAAGATCATCGAGAGAGGTGATGTTGGATTCATCATCACTTACATTGCTCTCCATACCTTTGGCCATGAGGCACATGTGTAGTGATGATGAAGGACCATGCATGAAGCGGGTGGTGAAGTTCTTTCTTGATTCATCACTTGAGCTAGAAGAACTTGATTCTCTACCACTTGTCCACTCACAGACGACGACATTTGCTTCTTGCCTTGGTCTCCTCTCCTTGACCACCTTCTTCTTGGGCTTGTGCTCGATCTTGGTGAACTTGATGTGTTGATGATGACGCCCTTCTCTCAAGTGGATGTTGTAGCCGTACATGTTGACTTTCTTCACATACTTGAAGATCTTCTTCACGTACTCGGCCACCATGGATTCAACCTCTTCATCACTTGAGGAATCTTCATCATCACCATCATCACCATCATCTTCGCTTGAGCTTCCATGAGTAGTCATCCTACTCAACACCTTCTCTTGTTGGCTTGAGAGGGCATGGCTTGTAGTTGGAGAAGATGGTTCTTGGGGTGCCTTCTTGGACTTGGGTATGATTTGAAGCTCATGTGCCATGATCTTGCTCAAGATATGAGATGGCTTCAATTCTTCGAGCTTCTTCTCATAGATGATTGCCTTCACCAAGTCATAATCGGGCTTCCGAAGAATTTGAAGGATCTTGCGGTTGATGTTCAAATCCGTGATGTTCTTCACACCTAAAGCATTGATTCTATTGACAAGCACATTTAGGCATGAGTACATAGATTCGGTATTTTCATTTGCAAGTTGCTTAAAGCTATTAAATTCCTCAAGGAGACAACCGTAGCGTTCATTAGCAACTTCTTTTAAACCCTCATTTTGCTCCTTGATGGTTTTCCATAGCTCATGAGCATTTTCACAAGTAAAAACTCTATTGAAAACGCCTACATCTAGTGAGGACAAAATGATACTCTTAGCAATCACATCAAATTGCTTTTCCTTCTTAGTACCATTTTTCATGCCCTCATCGGTGACTCTCCAAACATCAAGGTCCTTCGCTTGGAGGTATGCTTCCATAAGCACCTTCCAACGAGGATAGCCCGTGCCATCGAAATGTGGAGCCAAACCTATGGTATCCACCCTTTCATACCTCTAGAGAGCAACTCACAAGGCGGTGAAGCCTAACCGTTCCAATGAGCCGGTTTTCACAATTTACCAATCGAATTGGCGTTTCCTTGTGAAGGAAGTGAGTCCCGGCTCTGATACCACTTGTAAGGAATCGGATGCTCATAGCCTAAGAGGGGGAGGGGGTGAATTAGGCAAACTAAAACCTTAACCTATGGTTTCACTACTTTTGCATAAAGATAAACTAGAACATACTATCTATATGTGCAACTGGGGTTGTTCTAGTGTGAAACTCCCATCCCAAAACAAGGTTTGCAACCTATAGCCAATTCTAGCATGATACTACTCTAGGAAAGTAAAGGCAAGTAAAGATTGCAATAGAGTAAATACAGAAACGTAAAGGGGATGAGAGGAAGCAAACTCTTGACACGCGATTTATCACGTGGTATCAGTAGGCACTAAGCCACCCCTAGTCCACGTTGTTGAAGCACTCACACAAGAGTATTGCTTCCCGGTCACCAAGTCTCTCCCAAGAGCACCACTTGACTCGCCACAAAGGCTAGCAACTTAGGCACTTGCCAAGCTCCCTTGGTCACCTTGATGCCGCCTCAACTAAGGAGCTTCTCCACCAAGGAAGGGGGTCTCCACGTCCCCCGCACAAAGTGTCCTCGCCACTCCACACCAAGCCGGAGGGTCGATGACGATTGCCGGTGAGCCACTTAGGCCCCAAGGCTTCCGGCGAACCTTATACACCTTGATTCACTCAAGAATCACCTCACAAGGTTGGCACAACCTTGCACTCACTCAGCTCTAAGCTAAGCCTAGCACTAAGCACATAAACTAAGCATATGCAAGTCTATGGATGAGCAATTAAGCACTTGGATGGATTGGATATGATCTTCTAGGTGTCTTGCACTCCTCTGCACTTCCACACAATCCAGCAACCTCAAATGGGTGAGTGGAGGGGGTATAAATAGCCCAAGGCACTCAGCTAGCCGTTGGCTAACGGCCACTGAAAAAGGTAGCGTCGGATGAACCGATGCTATGCTTTTCTAGGGCGTCGGTTCATCCGGTGCCCTCCACGTCACTTAGCCGTTGCAGCTCTGCTGACACAACTGTTCCGACGCTATACACCGACGGTGCGTCGGTTCATCCGATGCTGAAGACCTCGCGGCCAAAACGTCTCTGTATGCTGCTTCGTGACCGTCGGATAGACCGATGCTTCCACTTGACCAAGGCGTCGGTTCATCCGGTGCTGAAGGCTTCGTCTTGGCGCGTCTCTGTCTTGATTCAAACTGAGTGTCGGATAGACCGACGGTGTCCTCTCTCAGACCGTCGAATCATCCGGTGCTACTGTCTTCGCTGCTCCTCCTCTGCAATTCATCCGGCGCATCTAAAAACTGGACCGACGGATCATCCGACGGTATCATCTTCATTTTGCCTGCTGCGCAGTGTACTAAGTACACCGATGCTTGCACCGATGGTACCGTCGGTTCATCCGACGGTGTGTTTTCTTTTCCTTTCTTCCGCGGTTTTGACTTGGTTCTTTGCTTCTTTGATTGTAGTTGCATCCATGGGACCTAGATATGTCTAATAGGACATGCTAAACAATGTGGTTAGTCCCATTGATCATGTTGTCATGAATCACCAAAATTATACTCGAACGAATGGCATATGAGGCCATGTTCGCTACAAGAGCTTAGCCTCCAACACTCACGACGTGAAGGAACAATCAAACGTCCACGTCAGAGAATGTCCTTGCTTCCAGAGTGCGTGCGTTCCACTCTGAACACATATGATTTGTGGTCCGTTCCGTTGAAAATGCTGAACCCGCACAAGCTATCTAGTGATATACAATAGCTGGGTGTAAGCTTAGAGGAGCAGCATCGTCTCCTGATGCCTCGCAGGCCTAAGCGTCTATCGGTATCGCCCATGGGAGGGTGGCTTTGGAGTAACCTAAAGTGAGAACCGGGTGTGAATGTGTGATGGTACGAGAAGGTAGTGTAAACTTAGTATGACTTCTATAGGCACACGCCTATTTAGCATGGAAGATACTCATTAACACGCTCTACACACAAGGGCTGCAAGCAGGGTTAATTTAACCATGGTTTGAGCGGTTGGTTTGAGGAATAAAAACCGAGCGGTAAACCGCACAAACCGAGCGGTAAACCGTTGGCACCGGTTTGGTAGGTTCGGTTTGATACTTTTTACCGCGGTATAAATAAACCGGACCGCAGCGGTTTGAGCGGTTACCGCGGTATAAATTGCGGTTTGGGTCGCATAAAAAACCCCTGGCTGCAAGTGCATGGCACACAATTCATTAGAGTAGTATTTTCACTTAATATCGGGAACACATTACATTACTGCTCATTGAATTCACATTTTGATTCGGTGTGGTAATGTGATTGTACCACAATACCACTTTAGTACACCAAAACACGATACATGCAAAGTTGATAAGTACAGTACAACTGAGAGTAGCTAAGCGAGAAGGTTACCCTCGCGACGACGACTTTGAGAGTTGTTAGCTTTGTGTTGCTCTTTAATTTATAGGTGTGCATTTTTCATGGCAGTAAACGTGTTGTGCTGACAGGCCAGAGGAACATGAGTAGCATTCAGACATTCTAGGGTAGTACATTCATTTGGCGTGACATTTTCAAGCTTAATTACAATGGGCGCTGCCATTCATTTGACTTTCACATGGAATTTACATTCAGTCGATTATTGTCATTGCACCATAGTGTACTACTACACGATGGCTATTCTGTTTTTTGGATTAACTAGCAAAACTGATGCATATTGATTGCATTTAGACACTCTCCATGACCTAAAAAATCCATTTGTTTGGTCAGTTTAGTATGTATTGTTACTCTGTTAGCAAAAAAACAAGGGCCAGAGGCTAGATTAGCCCTTTGCGCTAAGAACGCTAAGCACTAGGTTCATGCCGACCCGTGCATCCTCCACTCTAGCAAAAATGCAGCCAACAGGAATCGAACCAGAGATGACCAGCTCCCCCTCTAACGAGCTGAGCACCCACGACCGCTCCCCTGGTGAAGCGGTGAGTTCATCCTCATCCTCGTCCCATCTTAATTTATTACAACCATCGCCGTCACAAATTCGCATCCAAGAATGCAAGATCCGCTCTGACGTACAGATTGTCACTCTTGTAATGATCGTTGATAGATTTGCTGGTGATCTTCCCTTGTTGTGGGGAAGACCTGGAAGCGCTTAGCTTCCCATATTCACTACGTAGACGACCGAACACAAGTCCACGACGAGCATCTCAGTTCTTACTCACGTGTGATCCGAAGCACATATGATCCATGGCCCGTTCTCTTGGCCATGTCGAATCCGCACAAACCAAGTGGTGGTACAGGATAGCAAGATCTAATAACTGCAGAACAGCATCATCTCCCGATGCCTCACAGGCCTAAGTGTATCTCCCATGGAGAAAATTGATGACCATATGTGTTGTATGGAGAAATGAACGACCAAACTCAAGAATTTCTGACGTGTGTAGTGAAGGAGGTCACTGTGTAACCGTGAGTGGCTAAGTGAGAAGGTAACCCTTGTAAGCTCTACCAAAAAGGGGCCAGAGGGAATATGCATGAGCTGCATCCTGAGGCGGACCATCCACAAGGCTGCGTCAAGTGCATACACTCGGTGAGTGGTGTGCCATTCGCTTGGTGGTTACCATCATTACACACATGATCGTAGCTACAGCTCATTTAATTTGAGGTTTTCTTCGGTACACAATATGTTCCAACAGTCGTACGGTCGTATTGTCGGTTTCTTCGGTTTTTTCTCTAAGGATAAAATGGTAATTTGGTTGATATATGTTTTAGAAAAAAAATCCCGCTACCCACCCGGTCCACCCGTGCACACCTCCTCCCTCCGTTTTTATATATTAAAAAAATGATATTTTACATTTTCGATAATACCCTTTAACTATCAGTACAACCTTTGAATACTACCGTACGACAACTAAAAAACCGGTCGTATAGAATTAATCTCAACCATCCGATCCTTACATATAGGTCATTTTCTATTACATACGAGTCTTTTTCCTACTGGTCGTACAGGTCGTATTGTGTACCGAAGAAAACCTCTTTAATTTTCATATCGAGTTTTGGTTCGGTGTTAAATTTACTAGATTGTACTTTCTTGATGGCTCAGCACACACAAAAGTCCAGTGCTGGGCCGGGAGAACGGACCATAATTATAATGCTCTATATATGTTTGTAAACTGTAAATAATAATCTGTGCTGCTTTATGTAGATGAGAATGAGATTGATTTTTTTACTTTTCTCCTTGCAGGTAATAATGCAGAAAAAATCCATTTCAATTATTACCCAAATAATTTACTTTACAGAACAAGGTTTTTGTTGTGCTTCAGCATCTCTTCATTTCTAACTATTTTCTTCCTCCTTCCCTCCAAATGTTAGTAGAATGCAATGCAGAAGGTTCGCAGCGGACGGCTGGGTGTAAACATAAAATTAAATCTGAAAGCATAACAACAGAAAGAATATACAAAAGAGAGGACATGCATTAGTATTCAATATTTAGTACGCCACAAATTTTCATATAAGCCAGGAGCATAGCTCCTGCCTGTTCCTTTTCTTTTTTCATAGAAGCCAGGAGCATATAGCTCCTTAAGAATTCGTTGTTATTTAGCATCTGAAATTGTATGATTAAGGCAGGCCAATTTGCAAATGGCCAGAACAATTTGTGTGTACTTGAAGATTTTAAAGTACCGAGCTCATATACATCATCATATTATATGCCAGATTCTTGGAGATTTTCAAATGTGATCATCGCTTCGTCAGGACGAGCAGTAAACAAACGGATTGGCCGGGCAAGTGCAAATATGCAATTCGATCCTTGGTCTTGGAAATGCACAACCATACGAAAGTAGATAGAACTTCTCGGACACTAGAGGTTATCTGAATTTCATATCAGTAACTTGATTCATTAAAGCAGCGATCAAACTGAATTTTCTAACACGAATACACGATTACTCTCCAAATGTGAAGTTACAAGTATATAATAAATTCTGAAAAAAAAAGCACAGCAGAGCATTTAGATTTTAGAAACAACACAAGCAGACGATACATCTTAATTTTCTTGTTCTTCCGGAGGTCCTTCTCTCCAATGAAACCACCGCTAGCTGATTCAGAACATCTTCAAGAAAATGTTCTCCTTCGAGTGCTGCTCTGTGTTGCTCTCTGTAGCCACCGGTGGTCCTCTCCTCTCTATAAGAAGTGCAACTGCAAGCATCTTGAAATAAGTAAATTATCGATTTTAGTTACTTTTGTCGTGGGTATTATCTGGACCCGGCCTTATCCGTGACCGGACCAAGCAAAGCCCAGCTCAATCGCGTCTTTCAAAGGGTGGCTGCAACATCACTCAAATGGTGGCTGCAACAATGTCTGCTGACTCCTGACTCCTTGACTCCTGATGCCTCACAGTCACAGGCCTATGCGCATCTTCCATGGACAGAATGAATGAACTCAACTACTCAAGTTTTGAATGGCCAAGTGAAAAGATGATCCTTGTAGTTGTTATTGTGACTCGATCTAGAGCGACTTGCTAGAGCCCTGAGATTACGTTGGTGCTGGTTCCAATGGAAACACTCGGACAGACCATGGGTAGGATTGGATATACCTTGTGACAAACATGACAAAGATCTCTTTTATGCATCAACGGTAGTTGTGGTTGGCAACGGGAAAAAGACCAACTTCTGGCACTCGTCTTGGGTGAACGGGGCAGCACCGAGAAATGTGGCACCATTATTATTCCAACGCTCTAGACGCAAACAATTTTCGGTGCAGCGAGCACTACAGGATAACTACTGGATCGATCAAGTTTGCCCACTCACAACGACGGAAGAAATCAACGAGTACGTGCACCTATGGGAGGAAATTCAACTGTTACATATGGACAACAACAGCGAGGATGAGATCTCTTGGCGATGGACGCCGAACGGAGAATACACAACAAAAAGCGCGTGTCGTATCCAATTCCAAGGTCAAATGAAAAGGTTAAGCATCACGCCGATTTGGAAAGCTAAAACTGAACCAAAATGCCGGATTTTTGCTTGGATCCTTCTACACAGGAAGATTCTAACAGCCAACAATTTGGAAAAACATGGCTGGCCCCATGATCCACAATGTCAATTATGCAATGCCGAACCTGAGACACCTACTCACCTATGTAAAGATTGCCCATTCACCATGGCAGTGTGGGATCAATTGTGTGGGTGGTTCAATTTGCACCATCTCCCTGCTAGTACCACAACGCAATCGATCAACAAATGGTGGAGAAAATGCAGGGCCAAGATCGACAAACAGAATAAGCCTTTTTTCGATGGTCTACTGATCTATTTTTGGTGGAATATTTGGAAAGAGCGCAATAAGCGCACTTTTAACCAAGAGGCAAAACTAACTGAGGACGTGGCTTTTCTAATCAAGGAAGACATAAACCAATACCGGATGGCAAGAACTACATAGGGCTATTCAGCACCGATGACTGGTTTCGACTACGAGACAACTATTTAGAGTTTGTGACGAGTTGTTCTTTCGAAAAGTTGATAGTGGTTGTTTGTTCTTGTTCTTTTTCTTGAGTTGATAGTTGTTTTTTGTTTTTGTATTATCTCTTTCATCTAATAAAAATTCGGCAAATCTTTTGCCGTCCGTTCAAAAAAAAACTTGAGGGTTTGTAAGCTTTGAATTGCTTTTATAGGCGAGTACTCTTTCCACGGGGTCGGGGACTCGAGGACAGGGAGGAGACGGAGGCCGCCGGCGGCCGGGGGTGTTAAGCAAACCGTGTGCCATGGCTGGTCGTGCGAGCTCAGACGTGCGCCAGAAAATGGATTGCACCTCCGCACTCCGGTCGCAGCTGCTGGAGTAGATGGGGCGGAGAGAGGAGAGGATGGCGGCGGCGGGCAGCAATCGCGATTCGAAATAGGGTGTTGTTTGTAATTAGTAGGGTCTATGTGCAAATATTTAACGATTAATAATCACGATCCAAATTACCAATCGGAGATCCAGATTTGTGGTCTAATTGTAAAATATTGGACCGCAGTTAATAGTCGCAATAGTCGTGATCCAAACAACGGGGTTGTTTCAAAATATTTGGGAGGCACGGCAGCCGTTTGAGCTCGTGCCGGTGCCGGCGAAGGTGGCCGCAGCCAGTCGGGCCGCCAGAAATCGCACGCGAGACTCGACCCAGCCGCGGCGCAACAGTCCCACCACGCACCCCTCTGAAGGCCGTACCTGCTCCGGCGGCTCTAACGGCTCGTCATACCGCGGCTCGCCGGAGAACCTCCGCAATCCGGCCATCCCCGCCTTCAAGTTCCATCTCCTGACCATTGACACCGGCACACCGCGCTCTTCCACTCTTCGGTGTACCTCCATTAACTCAGACGTATTTGCTGTAATTTTGAACATCATCAGGAGGCCAATCGCCGATCCAATCAACAATTCAGCGACGGGTCGATTGAATATATATCATTCTCGGTGCTTCACTGAACTATAGCTTTGGCATGATTGAGCTATGCTAAGCTGAATTCTTGAACAAGCAAACGTGCTACCAACTTGAAAAAAAAAAGTTATACTGCTGTCAAGAATTCCAGGTGGAAGGTCAGATGAAAAAGAAAAACAGTTCACAATTGACATCAAGATAAGCGCAGCAGAGATGACAGATTGACAATAATCGTTATTGCAGTTCCCGTCAAGTTTCTTTTATTGAAAAAACAGACTGATATTTGCGCATCCATACTGTCTCTCTGAAGATACAAAGCGTCCATATCTGAACATACAAGCCATTTGTTCTCGACAAGACGACAAGCTCTGTGAGATAGAATAGACACGGCGCAGTAAGCTGAAGAATGGGAGGAACCTGCACTGCACTGCACCGGACTACCGGAGGCACAAGTTGATATGGTCGGAGTAGGTCAGGCGAATAATTCCAGATCTCTGCTGCTCAGGCAGGCAGGGCGTGCCGCGTGGGCGTTCTCCGGAGGAGCACGAGCACCAGGCGGCCACTTGATCAGCACAAGGATCCCATGACAAGGCCTCCCCAGGTCGCCGCGGACTCCAAGGACGTCGGCGATGTCCCAGCTTGTAATTGGAAATTGTGAGGCTCAGGGGGAAGGAAAAAACGAGTTCTTCAAGTAGTGCTACTTTATTTAGCCGCGGTGTCTGTTGTTTATCCAACTTGGTGCTATGCTCAAGGTTCGCTCCTTCGTTCCATCCTTGAGGACAAGGATCTCAAGGCTCAAGAGGGGGTACCGTCAGGATCTCTGAATATGCAATCAGTCCTGCACTATCTATTCTTCAGTTTCATCAGTAAATGAGGTAGAAGCAGAGGAGGACTCCCCAGTTTGGCCGTTTAGTTGGACAAGCTGAATCCACGCAAGCCAGGATGTGCAGCAACAGAGCCGGTGTGAAGCGTTCCCTTTGGCGAGGAATCCATTTGATTTGTTTGGTTTGGCGAGTGTTGTCAAACACTGTATTTTTTATTAATCAGACACTAAATGTCTCACTGTATCAGCATCAGTTCATCCTCTGTTATCGCGGCATTGTTATAACCTTCGCCACCCTCGCTCCACGATCTGCTCCGACATATTGCCACTCTGGCACTCTCTTGTAGTCACCATTGATTTTGTTAGCGTCCAACACTCACTACGTGCAGGAACAATCAAACTCCGAGTCGGAGAATGTCCTTGCTTGAAGAATATGTTTCGCTCGCATATGATCTGAACACATATGATTTGTGGCCCCTTCCATTGAACATGCTGAACCCACACAAGCTATGTGGTCATATCCAGTAGCAGGGCTCTAGCATAGCCGAGCAACATCGTCTCCCAATGCCTCACAGGCCTAAGCTAAGTGTATCGCCCATGGGAGGATGGCTTTGGAGTAGCCTAAAGTGAGAATGGGTGTGATGGTATGAGAAGGTATTGTCAACTTAGTATGCCTTTTATAGGCGGACATTTTCCATGGGAAATACTCATTAACATGCTCTGCACACAAGAGCTGCAAGTGCATGATATATCCATCAGACCATCACACACAATTCATTGGAGTAGTATTTTTCACTTAATTGCTCACACGATCAGGTGTTACATTACAGCTTATTGAATTCACATTTCATTTTGATTCAGTGCGGTAATGTGATTGGACGTACCACAATACCACTTTGTAGTACGCCAAAACACGATAGCTCGACACATGCAAAGTTCATATATACTCCAGTTGATAGTTCATAGTACAACTGAGAGTAACTAAGCGGGAAGGTTACCCTCACGACTTTGAGAGTTGTAAGCTTTGTGTAATTGTGTTGCTCTTTATAGACGGACATTTTTCATGGCAGCAAACTTGCGGTGCGACTGGAGGAACATGAGTAGCATTCAGACATTCGAGATGGTAGTACATTCATTCAGTAACTGCAGAACAACATCATCTCCGATCCCATGGAGAAATAACTTGATGACCAAATGAACCAAGAATTTCCGAGTGTGTAAGTGAAAGGGATCACTGCGTAACCGTGAGTGGCTAAGTGAGAAAGTAACCCGTGTAAAGTTGTAACTTGAGAGCTGCAAGTTTTATGCTACTTTTATAGGCATGCTTGAGATGATTGGCATGCCCTACCAGTAAGAGGCCAGAGGGAACGTGCATGAGCTGCATCCTGCGAAATAACCTAAACATACCATCCAAAAGGCTGCATCAAGTGCATACACTCAGTGGTGTGCCATTCACTCTGGTTACCATCATTAGTTCATTACACACGTGATCGTAGCTACAGCTCCTTTGATTTCCATAACGAGTTTTTGGTTCGGTGTTAAATTTACTAGATCGTACTTTCTCGATGACTCAGCACACACACACAAGTCCATATATGTTTGTAAACTGTAAATAATAATCTGTGCTTCTTTTTGTAGATGAGAATGGGATTGATTTTTTATTCCTTTTTGATACATGTTCCCCTTGCAAGTAATAATGCAGAAAAATCATTTCAACTACTCCCTCTGTTCCAAATTACAATTCGTTGACTTATTTACCCCAAGTTTATCCACAAATTATGCAAAAATATCATATTGATGTGAACTCCAATTGTCATGACACCTTCAATAGGGAGAGCTCACTCTAATTGATCCCTTAGGATTTCGTTGTTATTTAGTTAGCATCTGAAAGTGTATGATCAAAGAAGGCCAGTTTGGAAATGGCCAGAGAACAATTTGTGTCTCTACCTGCAGATTTTGAAGTACTGAGCTCATGTATATACACCATATGGAGATTTTCAAAATGTGATCGTCACTTGTTCAGGACGAGCAGTACACTAGTTACGCGCATTTTGTGCAGAACAAATTAAACGGGCTGGCTCCTGGGCACGTCCAATTCGATATTTGGTCTTGTAAATGCACGCACAACCATATATACGAAAGTACTAGATAATAAGAACTAAACGGATCTTAGAGCAAACAAAATGTAGTTTTAATTAATTTTGCATGGGTATTATCTGGGCCGGGCCTTATCCATACCCGGACCAAGCTAAGAAGACTGAGCGCAACAACACCCTTCAAAGCCTCCTCCACCGACGACCGGAAAATAGAGGATGCCGTTGCACAGGTCGGTCGCGACTTGCTCCCACAGCTCCGGACCGAGTTTCATAGTCTACCCATGATGAATCCACACAATGACACAAGGCAGGTGGTGCGCTAACGAACTGACTTCAAAGGGTGGTCTGATCCGCAGCATTTCCTCCTGAGTCCTGAGTCCGATCCTGACTCCTGATGCCTCAGTCACAGGCATATGTGCATCTTCCATGGAAAGAATGAACGAACTCATCAACTACTCAAGGTGCGATTCCCCGGTCAAGTGGAGGATATCACTATCCAAGTTTTGAATGGCTAAGTGAAAAGATTATCCTTGTAGTTGTGACTTTGAGGGTTTGTAAGCTTTGAATTGCTTTTATAGGCCACTACTCTTTATATATAGGCTATATATTTTTCTGCAACACTGGTACAAGTTAATATATATTCTGAAAACAGCAACTCACCCCCATGTTTTTCAACCTTGGTGCCGTGCTCTACTGAATAATTAAATCTTGTATCACAAGCTTGATTCGCCTTAAAAGCATAGCATCAGGCAGGGGCGGAGCTACATTGATGCATGTGTATGCATGGGAATACCCAACAAATTTGGCAAGAGATTGAGTATATCTATGATATATACATGTGTATAGCTCGTGTTAGGCAAATTTAATAGTTGTTTGCTTCCTATCTCAGCCCAAAATCACTGTAAACAAACCAAAAATCAAACATGTCATTCTCCTACCTTCGTCTCGGCTCTTTCCGTAGGAGTAATGGCCCTCCCATGTACTATATACGGCAGTATTTTTCTTGTTGGGAATACCCAACTGTCAATTTCTAGCTCCGCCAGATGTAGGAAATATAGCGTGCATTCTTGAACCATGCATGGCATTACGCCTTAAAATCTCAACCTACATGGATGAGTAGTATTTCAGGTCTCAGTCAAGTGTCAACTATATGGGCAGCAGCACCAAGCCACAACAATCTCATAGCAAAAGCTAAGACAGCTAGTACTATACCTCGCGGGGCATGTAAGTCAGTTTTTGGGGACAAAACATTACTAGACCATTAAAATGGAAGTAACCCGGCCCGGATTCTACATCAGCAGGATCAAAGCTATGCCTAACTCGGATATGAAATTGAGCATGGTTAGTTCTGAAAAAAAGAGGTCTTTTTCGGTACACAATACCACTCAGTAGTAGTACGGTGGTATTATCGGTTTTTTCGATTTTTTGTTATGGGTAAAATGATAATTTGCTCGATGTATATTATTTGGAAAAAATTTTCTCCTCCCTCCCCTATGATACCTAAACCATATATTTCATTTCATATATTACAACGATATTATTTTGGATTTCCGATAATACCCGTATACTACCCATACCACCTATGAATACCACACACAAAAAAACCGGTGGTACAGAATTAATCTCAACCATCGGATCCTTACATAAAGATCTTTTTCTCTTACATACGAGTCCTTTTCAACCGATGGTATAGGGTGGTATTGTGTACTGTAAAAAATCTCGAAAAAAACGGTCTGGCTGGATATGTGGCATTCGATCTTCTGGCACAACCGAACAGCACACTGCGTGTATTCTTTATCTCCGTGATTCCAACAGAACAATCCGACTGGCGACTGTGATCCTCTCAGAAACTGGGCCTCATTCTCATATACTATGGTTCATGCACCGTCTCCACCGGTAACACTGAATCCATACAGAGCATATGCTGTGCTAAAATGTCCTAGATGTGGGTATTGATTGACAACATCGTCTCCTGATGCCTCACAACCTCACAGGCCTATGTTTATCTCTGACAGAGAAAATGGATGAAACCGAGGAATTCCCAGTGGATTCGTAGAAGCAGAGAAGATTACTATACAATTACAAGTGAGAAGGTCCCTTGTGAGTTGAGTTGTAGGCTTTGCATTGCTCTTATAGGATCGGAGCACAACTTTCATGGTAGCATAAAATTCAGAGGGTATGATGCATTTAGCTAGGCATTCATGGTCCATCACAGATATGATAGGGCGCTGCAATTCATTTAGTTCCATATTGAGTTTTGATTCTGTCATTGTAATTATACCACATTGTGCTACAGGATTCATGATTTGGCATGATTTATGATTGAGCTATGCTAGGCTGAATTCTTGAACAAGCAAATGTGCTACTAACTTTTAAGAAAAGAAAAATGTGGCATTGCTATCAAGGATTCCAGGTGGAAGGTCAGATGAAATAATAATTCGGTTCACAATTGAGATCAAGATAAGCGTAGCAGAGGTGACAGATTGACAGTAATCGTTATTGCAGTTCCCCTCAAGGTTCTTTTATTGAAAAATCAGACTGATATTTGCGTGTCCATGCTGTCTCTTAAGATACAAATCGTCCATATCTTCTGAACAGACAAGTCATCTGTTCTCAAGAAGCTCTGTGAGATACAACAGTCGTGACGCAGTAAGCTAAAGAAAGGGAGGAACGACCTGCACTGCACCGGAGGCAGAAGAAAGTGAGTCAGTCAGGGAGGAACGACCTGCACTGCACCAGATCTCTGCTGCTCAGACAGGCCAGGCGTGGGCGTTATCCAGAGGTGCACGAGCACCAGGCGGCCACTTGGTCAGCACAAGGATCCCATGACATGGCCTCCCCAGGTCGCCGCAGACTCCGGTGCTGCAGCAGGGTTTAACAGAGCCGGTTTGAAGCGTTCCTCGACATTCAACAACATTGTTTCTGATGCCCCACAGGCCTATCACCTATGTGTATCTCTCCTATGGAGAACTGATGAAATTAAGAGATTTCTAAAGTATGCAAACATGCACGTGGAGGATATATCATGAGCTCTTTTAGATAGAGTAGGCTAAGTGAGAACCGAGAGTGATGGACATGAGTAACTCTTGTGCGTGACTTTTTTTTCGAACAACACTGGGGGAGATCCCCGCCTATTTTTATTGATCGACGTTAATAGTTACAAGACATCCTACATGAATTTAAAAGAGAACATAAAATTTTCCTTGTTCGCGTGCAGCACGACGGAGGACTTCACTTGGGGAGAGGTTTTGTTGATAAAAAATTGTTACTTTTGGTGCTTTCCAAATGTGCCACAGCAAGAGTAGGAAGACATCCGATTGAGTTTCATCAGGGAGATGCAGTGCGCAGCCAAGCAGCCACGATGTGTTGTGGTTTCCGGGAGCGACATCGATCCCCAGCTGCGCCCAGACGGCAATTGATAGGTGTCGAAAATGTGCTCATCGGTCTCAAGGATTCCATGACAAAATTCACAGTAAGAGTCTTCAAGAGCTCCGATGTTTTCCAGTGACTTTTATAGGCGCACATTTTCCATGGGAGCGAATCAACATGCTCTGCCAAGATGCCAGGTGGGTATGCTTATGAGAGTGGCATCCCCCCAAAATGACCAACCCATATCACTACCCAAACACTATAGCTGACAAATGAGATTTTTACAGTGCATTATGCAGGAACAGAGGAACATAGTGCTCAAAACTCAAGAGTAACCAAACGTTCAAGAAAAACTAGCCTAGTACAAATGTGCTGGCCACGCAAGTGAAATTCAATCTTTGGTCTTGGAAATGCACGACTATATGAAACTAGATAGAACATCTTTTACACTAGAGGTTATCTGAATTTCATATCAGAAACTTGATTCATTCAAACATTTTCATCACAAGTGCCTAACACGATCATTGAACAAATTAAATGTGGAAGTGAAAGGACAAGCAGCTAGCATACAAATTCTAGAAGAGCATTCCATACTCTTTCTACTTCTTGTGGATGTTCTTCTTTCCAACATAACGTATTTGTGGAAGCAAAGTGTAGTGTGTGCTACTCTTTTGTGTGCATGATAAGAGCGCTCATGGCTTGTGCATGTCATGTATGCTAGGTGTCAACAATAAACCCATGCAAGGCAGATAATGCACTAAACTATATATATGCAATCTGCAAGACAACGTGGTCCCCTGATGCCTCGCAAGCCTATGTATTTCTCAAGAGAAGAAGATGAATGGGATGGTGGAGGAATTTCCATGGGGTACGGGTGGAGATCTCTATGCAACTGAGAGTAGCTAAGCGAGAAGGTAACCCTAACGAGTTAGAGAGTTTGTAAGCTTTGCATTGCGTTGTTGCTCTTTATACGCACGCATGCATTCTTCATGGCATGCAGTAAAAAAAACTTGTTGCGCCGATAGGATGGAGAAACATGAGTAGCATTTGATGTTCTAGAGGGTACATTATTCATTGTATTTTCACATGGAATTATGATTCAATCAATTATTGTGATCGATTGTACCATGCATAGTGTACTAGCTACACGATGATGGCTCAGCAACATTTACAGTGCGTAGTAGTGCATTGCTTCAGGATAATCAATGCATAATGCAACCTTGTAATCCTCGGTGTTTTTCAGCTGCATCTACCAGAGATCAAAGCTATGTTCATCAGCCCTATGATAGATGCACAGTTTGTTCGGAACAAACGGGTCTGGTTGTTCTATCTTTCAGATTGATTAACGAAACCGATGTATACTGGTTCACATTTAGACACACTCCATCCATGATTAAAAAAAGAAAAAGAAAAATTGTTGTCAAACACTGTAGTTGTACTAAATGTAGATAAATCACTGTATCAGCATCAGTACATCCTCGGCTATCGCCGCATTGTTACATCATTCACCGCCCTCGCTTTGCTTCCCATACAGGCATCCATGATCTGCTCTGAGTCTCTGACTTATTGTCACGTACTCTCTTGCAGTGTACTTTGGGAAGTCACAATGCAGAATCGCTTGGACCCCAACACTCATTACGTGGAGGAACAATCAAACGCCCACGTCAAACAATGTCCTTGCTACGAGAGTGTGTCTCGCTCGTAGATGATCTGAACACATATGATCTGTGGCCCGTTTCATTGAACATGCTGAACCCGCACAAGCTATCCGGTGGTATGCAATAGCAGGGCTGATCTGAAGCGAAGCCGAGCAACATCATCTCCCAATGCCTCACAGGCCACGTCTTGTATTGAATGAACCAAACTCAAGAATTTCCGACCTGTGAAAGTGAAGGAGGTCACTGTGTAACCGTGAGTGGCTAAGTGAGAAGGTAACCATTGTAAGTTGTAACTTGAGAGCTGCAAGCTTTATGCTACTTTTATAGGCATGCTTGAGATGATTGGCATGCTCTACCAGAAAGAGGCCAGAGGGAACGTGCATGAGCTGCATCCCGCGGCGACCACAAGGCTGCATCAAGTGCATGCACTCAGTGGTGTGTCATTCACTCGGTGGTTACCATCATTTTTCGGTTCGGTGTTAAATTTACTAGATCGTACTTTCTCGATGCATGGCTCAGCACACACAAAAGTCCAGTGGCTCTATGTTTGTAAACTGTAAATAATAATCTGTGCTGCTTTGTGTAGATGAGAATGAGATTTTTTTTTTTTTACTTTTCGATACATGTTCTCCTTTCAAGTAATAATGCAGAATTTTTTTTTCAATTATTACACAAACAATTTACTTTACAGAGCAAGGTTTTGTTTGTGCTTCCGCATCTCTTCCTTTCTAACTGCTTTCTTCCTCCTTCCTTCCAAATGTTAGTAGAATGCAATGCTGACGGAAAGCATAACAACAGAAATAATATACAAAAGAGATAACATGCATTAGTATTCAGTATTAGTACGTGTCTGAACCATCAAAACTAGAGTCATTTTTCCAAATTCAGGGAATTGGGCTCACAAATTGTCTCTCGATGGGGTATACCTACCTTTTCAAGCAATCAAGCTGCAGGTGCCGATCATGAACGCAATTTTATCCACAAGTCAGAATGCATATGCAGAGCTGAAGCTGGAGCTAGCGATCAGAAGGGACTGGAGTTGACGTCCTGCTGCTTGTCTTTTGTGCATTGACGTGTATTCATGGCCTCTACACACACATTTTTCAAATGTGATCGTCGCTTGTTCAGAATGAGCAGTACACTAGTTACGCACATTATTTTGTGCAGAACAAACGAGCTGGCTGGGCACGTGCAATTGCATCTTTGGTCTTGTAAATGCACAAGCATACGAAAGTACTAGATAAGAACTACACGAATCATAAAGCAAAAAAAAACATTAGTTTTAATTAATTTTGCATGGATGTTATCTGGCCGGGTCTTATCCATACCCAGACCAAGCTAAGAGCCTAAGACTGAGCGCAACAACGCACTCCAAAGCCTCCTCGGCCGGAAAATAGAGGATGGCGTTGCCCGTTGTACAACTCAGTCGCATCTCTCTCGCGCATTTCCGGGCGAAGCTTCATAGTGTACCACAAGTCCAAAGGGCTCGACATTTTTAATGTGCAGCGCGTTGCTCGACATTATATGGTTCTTCGTTGCCCATGATGAATGCACACAAGGTAGATGGCGCGCTAACAAAACTGACTTCAAATGGGCAAATGGCGGTCTGGTCTGCAACATCGCCTCCTGAGTCATGAGTGGCACTAGCACCCCCCCATACAGCAGTATGAAAGTTTTGAGCAACCGAAATTTGGGACAGCAACAAAGAAGAGGAAGCAATGTGAAGAAGACGTAGGTGGCACAACTGGAGGAAGAAGAGTATATTTTTTCAGTTTCCTTACTGGGAAAATTTGCTTGTAAAGCATAACTTGGATGTTATGTGCATCGAGAAAAATATCTGTGAAAGCATTATTGGGACGTTGCTTCACATATATGGTAAGTGTAAGGATAGTGAAAAAGCGCGGCACTACAAGAAACTATTTAATCTGTGACGCATTCTTCACGACGTTTTCAGAAAACATCACGAAGAGCATTGCGTCTACGACGTATTCCTTTTTTCGTCACAGATGTGCATTGAAGCTCATTACACTGCGACGATTTGTTAAATTCGTCGCGATTCTACGACGTATTCCTGTTTTTCGTCACAGATGTGCACTGATGGATATTAAAGCCCAGAACATTGCGACGATTTGTTAAATTCGTCGCAATTCGGCCCACAATGCTGTGACGTTTTAGCAGATTCGTCGCGATCAACAAATAACAAATAGTCATGTTAGGAATGAAAAAATGATAAATTTTAAAAATCTAAAAATGATAAATTTTAAAAAAATCTAAAAAAGTCAACAAATAACAAATATAGTCATGTTATGAATGAAAAAATTTGAAAATGGAAAAAATCTAAAAAAGATCAACTAATAATAAATAGTCATGTTATGAATGGAAAAAATTGAAAATTGAAAAAAGAAAAAAAAAGGAAAAAGAGGCAGCGGTCAGCGAGATTCGAACCGTGACCTCCTCAGAGATAACAAGGAGACTTACCGTTGAGCTACCAATTGGTTTGTGATTTCTATGTCTGTGTGGCCTATTTATTCAATGAATTTTCCGGTTTTAATTTAATCCCGCACAAAAAATGGGGGCCTGATGAGACTCGAACCCACCACCTCCAGGTTCGCATATGGATGCGTTACCAATGAGCTACTCGTTGTTTTGTGTCTTTGGTTAACATCCAGGTTCACATATGGATGCGTTACCAATGACCTACTCGCTGTTTTGTGTCTTTGGTTAACATTTTAATTTATTTATAGTATATTTCTCGGCAGGAATAAAACCTACCGCCAAAAGAAAGGGGTGGAGCCGCGGAAGGGGGGGTTCGAACCCACGACCTGCGGGATAGAAGGAAGGTGTGTTACCACTACGCTACAAGTGGGAGTTGTGTTTGTTTGCAGACATTTAGTTATATATAGCTTAAAAACTCCTTGGTTAAGGTTGCATTTTATAGCCGAAATGGTTCATCTTTCTCTTTTTAATCCTGAATTAAAAGTTGCATTTGGTTTTTCTCTTTCATATGAACTCCAAATTTGGTGTTTTTTTTCTCCATTTTTTTCTAAAATCACGTTCTTTCATTTTGTTGTGTTGTTTTGTAGGTCGGTTATTGTTTCTTTAATCTTATTCACATGGCTTCTTTTCATGCATTTATGTAGAGAATATAAATACATGTTTTTGAATAAAAATTACTAATTTAACATTATAATTGCTAATGTTATGGTCAACATAAGACTGTGTCCAAAATTTAGATGCATACGAGTCAAAATTTATTATGAGGTATTCAAATCTCAAAGTTTGACTTTGAGTTTTAGGAAATTATAAGAGGGATATATCCTTTGTGAACAATGTATGATCCTACTTTTATGAAATCACTTGAATTTTTTATGAAAAGATTGTGGGCTAGAAACATGCAGTTACGCCAATTTGTAGAATTTTCTGGCCAAATTCAGATATTATTGTAATTATTATTTTGTACTTTTGAGATAAAAGTTTGAATGTTCCTTTTAACTCGAATTGAATTTGTCATCAATCTGCAAAACATGGACTAGAATGGAACATGAAAGCTTAAATATAATTTATGTGAAATTTTTCCAGTTTTATTGGTGGTACACATAGGTCAACTAGGAATTACTCTCGATAAGCACACAGAAATTCAATTAAATGATAGAAAATAGCAAATCTATTCGAAAAATCTTGAAACACCTAAAAAGGAAACTTAAATGTTGTCTGCTACATGTGAAAAATGTATTGGGGGTATATAAGGTAATTAATTTTCAAGTTACTTCATAAAGGTGTCTTAATTAGGTATTTAAAAACAGAAAACCAACTTTTTTAAGAAAAAATGGTAATGTAACTTCATATTTGCTAATGTTATGGTCAACATAAGGTTGTGTCCAAAATTTAGATGCATACGAGTCCAAAATAATTATGAGGTATTCAAATCTCAAAGTTTGACTTTGAGTTTTAGAAAACTATAAGAGAGATGTATCTATTTGTAAACAATGTAGGTACCGCCTTTATCGAAATCATTTGAAAATTTTATGTAAAGTTTAAACATCCATAAAATGATTTCATGTCAATTTTTAGAATTTTCGGAGAAGTTTTAGATATTATTATCATTATTTTATAACAAGGTGACTAGTACAAGTTTGAGTTTTTCATATAAGTAAATTGAATTTTTTGTCAATCTCCTAGATGTGGCCTAGAATGGACCATAAACACTTAAATATAATTTTTTTGAATCTTATTATAGGTACATATAAGTCAATTTGGAATTACTTTCGGTAAACATCTAGAAATTCAATTAAATGATAGAAAATAGAAAATCTATTCAGAAAATCTTGAAACACCTAGAACGAAACTTAAATGTTGTCTGATACATGTGAAAAATGTATTAGAGGTATATAAGGTAATTAATTTTCAAGTTACTTCATAAAGGTGTCTTAATTAGGTATTTAAAAACAGAAAACCAACTTTTTTTAAGAAAAAATTGTAATGTAACTTCATATTTGCTAATGTTATGGTCAACATAAGGTTGTATCCAAAATTTAGATGCATACGAGTCCAAAATAATTATGAGGTATTCAAATCTCAAAGTTTGACTTTGAGTTTTAGAAAATTATAAGAGAGATGTATCCATTTGTAAACAATGTAGGTTCCGCCTTTATCGAAATCATTTGAAAATTTTATGTAAAGTTTAAACATCCATAAAATGATTCCATGTCAATTTTTAGAATTTTCGGAGAAGTTTTAGATATTATTATCATTATTTTATAACAAGGTGACTAGTACAAGTTTAAATTATCCTTAGTATACACTTGAAATTTTGATCTATTTTCAGGATATGAGCTACACTAGAGCAAATGTACTCTAAATATACTTTTTAGAAATTTTATAAATTTTATTTGATATACATGTAGTTCAAATTTTTATTATTTTCAATAAACTTGCAGAAATTCATTTAAACTGTAGAAAATGGTAGGTGAGTGAGTAAATTACTGGAACTTCTTAATAACAACTTATGTGTAGTATATTGTATTTAAAAATATAATAATACATATAAGGTTATTATTTGTGTGTGCTACTTCACAATGGTGCATAAAACGAAAAAAGAAAAAACAATGCTAAGTAGAGCAGGATTGAAACAAAGCCTGTGTCGGCCCAATTGGTTAAATGGGCTCAAAATTTAGTCTGGGCCGTTTCTAGTGGAAGCCCGACGCATCCTATCTGTCCGCATTCCAAATCAACGGTTGATATCGACACTCAGATGTATTTAACCTACCTCCCTCAAACCCTACCTGTCCATCTGCCTCCTCCCTCCCTCTCAACCTCTCAGATCCACCGCCTCCCTCCCCCTTCTCAGCCTCTCTCTCTCCCGTCGCCCCCGTCGCAGATCTCCCGCCGCGCTCCCTCCCCTTCGACCCATCCGCATCCCCATCTCACCTCCGCTGCCCCCTTCCTGGCGGTCCCACGGGCGGCGCGGGCGTGGGACCAGGCTGGCCTCACGGTGCGCGTCCAGGCGGCCTCCAGGCTGCGGTGTGAGCGCGTGTCCAAGACGGGCACAGGGCCAGGCTGACCTCCTGGCTGCGACGCGAGCGCGGGACCAGGCCGGGCTCCAGGCGGCGCGGGGCCAGGTCGGCGCAAGGGCGGCGGCCTCCTAGGCGTGGGGGACGCCGGTCTCAAGGATCCGGTGGGCAGCAGCCCATGGAGGCTGGCAGCCCTCTCCACCACGCTCCACCTCGCCGTTGTTGACACGGCCACCTCCGTGCCACAAGACAGGAGACCGTGAGTCTTCCCCACTTCCTCCCCTTGTTACTCTGTCTACCTGCATTGGATACATGTTGCATTGGTCACCTGCCTTTGGTTGGATGCTGGAGATTATGTGTCACCAACATATAGCTTGAGGAAATTCAATTTTATAAGATCTATGTGCTTGTGCTGCTACTCATATACCTGTTTGTGTCCTTGTGCTTGTGCATGATATTTGGGTCTGAATCTTTATGCTATGCTGTGCTGATTCACTTGGATCTATGTGCTCGTGCTGCTACTCATATACCTGTTTGTGTCCTTGTGCTTGTGCTGAACGCACTGGTACAATTGGCTTGCTAGATACAAATGATATTTGATTAGATACAATATGTTCAATCCGTAGTGGTTAGTTTTAATTGACAGACGTTTATGTTCGGATGGTTTGCTTTGTCATAGTTGCTATGTTGCGTAACTTAGTGTCCCTGAAAGGTGTGCATTTTATTGTCTGATCTATGGTGATGCAAGTACTTGTCACGTGCATTTTCACTGCTCAGTGTTCACTGTTGTTCTCTCATCCTCGCTCTCGCGAGTTTATATCCCATGCCTGTGTAATACATTGATACACTAGCACATGCCTGTGTTGTCTCTGCTAAATGATAGGTTTATTCTTCAGTGCAAGCTAGTACTAGTAACACGGTATTAAGTATCAACTTATATGCTTTTTCAGTATATGTCCATTTAGATTAGAACTAGCATGCAGTTCAGTCTATTACTGTATTGCTATAGTTTCTTGCATTGTCCTGTCTTGGTACCTTGTCTATGAGACATGAAGGTATTTCACTAAAGCATAAACTCATTGCAAAAATAAGTATGCAGTACATGTCCTCTTTGTTTTAGTGAGAGTCTGAGATAGGACTATGCGAGCTTGTGTTCTCTTATATCTCTGTTTTTTCTGCAGTCCAGCAGCAGCCTAAGTTTAGTTCCATGTTGACAGTGAGCATCTTCGATTTGATTTGGACTGAATTATGTCTATATGATGCCAGATTGGAGATGAAGAAGAAACCATTAGCTTTGATCTCAAGCCATCAGATGCTATCATGGTTGCTTTCTGGTGCAAGGTATGCAATTGCATTGCTCGTGGCCAGCTTCATATTGTGGTACTTCTGTCACATTCGAACACCTTCACTTTCAGCAAGCACCATCACATTTGAATTGTAGTGCTATCCATACCACACTAATTGCTAGATATTACTTTGATCTAAACAGAGGTTGCTTGCATAGAGTCATATCTATGATTAGTACAGTTAAGTCTTTAATCAGTAGCATAGTAGCATACCTTCTGATCTTTGACAGGTCTATCATCACATTAGGCGATAGCCAACATAGATGAAAATTTATGCTAGCATTAGTGCTTTGTTTGCTATCATGTAGTGTTGACCATGGAACTGATGTTTCTACAGTTAATTTCTAATTACATGACCCATAAGAACTGCTGGAATGTATGTGTTTGCTTATTATTTCAAATTGACTAAACATTGGATAAAGATGACTTGTATATATCCATGGAATGTATGTGCTTAGCTACAGCGCCTGAATTGGTAGCTGGTTTTGTCTGCAAGCGGAGAAGACTTCACCGAGTTGACCTGAGTTTTTCTTCCGTGCAGGGTCTAGTACAGCTAATCTCCTACAGGCTCTTGAAGATTACTTGCCAGTTCTTCTAGGGTTGGTAAAAGAAGGTGAGGAAGAGAAACTGATGCTGCAGTAATCTGGTGGTCTGTTCTTGTTTCAGTTGACAATGTCATTTCGGTGTTCTGATTCATCCGGCATACAAATGGTGCTGATTGGTGTACATTTGTGTGCTTCTTGCAGGTACTGGGCAGTTCCTGAGCATCCCGGTTGCCCAGACAAGGAGTTAGAGAGGCAGATCGGAGCGCCTGTGCGAAGCCCATGGTGGAGGCAGCGACCGCCGAGGCTGTGGTGGCGGAGAAGTGGTTCGGCAACAAGGCTAAGAAGGTGGCCGTGATGTCCTGCTCGATCTGATCAACTCTCTCTCTCTCTCTCTCTCTCTCTCTCTCTCTCTCTCTCTCCCCTTCCTCCTGCAGTGTGTTTATCTGCTTGGTCATTGCATTTTGTGCTGCTAATGTGGTTGCTTGGTTGATAGTCATTTAGATTTGTTAGTTGCCCTGCGCTCATTGTGATTGATGGAATGGCAACTCATTGTGCGTTTATCTCCTTTAGATTTCAGAATTGATTGCTACGCATTTTTTTTATTATGTTCAGATTTATATGCATAGGAAATACAACAATCAAAACAATTTAATTGATATGAAATTGGGAAACTCTGACGAGCAAGAATTTCTTGCCTCTTGAAACTGTAGCTATGTTTAACTGATTACTTGAATTTTCTGCTGCTTGTAGTAGTTCTCCCAGAATTTAGATTAGAACTAGCATGCAGTTCAGTTTATTACTTTATTGCTGTAGTTTCTTGCACTGTGTTGTGCCTTGGTACCTGAGATTAACCAAAGACCTGGATGTCAATTGTTCCTGGTGTTTTCTTTTGTTCCGTGTTAGTAGTATAGCTTGCCTTGTGTGTTCCTTGTTAGTAGTATTTAATTCTTTAAGAGATTGTTTTAGCAACTATTTTAAAGATTTCTCTGTTCCTTTTTGTGCTTCACGGCAACAAGTTGCATACTCTTTCTAGATTCAAGTTCCTGCAATAAACACTGATATTACATTTGTTCCCTTAATTTCAGAAAAAAACTGGAGAAGTAGAACTGAGGTAAACTCTTGCTGGATGAAAACTTGTACCTGATGTGTTGGATCCTCTGTATTTGATGTAATACTGGATGAAAATTTAAGTGTATCCGATGTGATGCTAGTTTTGTTTATTTTTTGAAATGATATCCATTGGTTGGAATTGTAAGCTTGAATGGGCTAAAAAAACCTAATATAATTAATGGGCCAGATTTGTTATGGGTTATATATCTACTGGGCTGGAAATGTGGTGATGTCATCATCCACGTCGGCTGCCACGTCATCATCGACGTAGACTACCACGTCATTGTCCACGTAGGCTGCCACGTCATGGTCCACGTAGGCTGCCACGTCATCGTTGTCCACGTAGGCTGCCACGTCATCGTTGTCCACGTAGGCTGCCACGTCATTTTCCACGTAGGCATCCACATCAGTAGCCATATCAGCAGCCACATCAGCATCCATGTTGGCAGCCACATAATGATCCATGTCAGCAGCAATCCGTGACGATTATTTTCGTCGCTAAAACTGGGCTTTGGGTTGGGTTGCATGGGCCTCGGGCTGCTCCGTGACGATTCAGATACGTGACGTTTATTAAGAAACGTCGACCGATTTAATCAATGACGCCCATTCCACCACGAAAATTTAAATCGTCGCGGACGTTGATTTGCGACGAATTTTCAACAATCCGTGACAGAATGATTATGTCACAGATTAAATAGTTTCTTGTAGTGCGGCTTGACATGCAACATCTTGGGATACGGCAGGATCAACATCCAGTGGTCAAGAATGGAAAGTTTACTTTGCCACCATCATTATACTCCTTAGACATGGACTAGAAGAAGATGTTATGCACATTCTTAAAAGGAGTGAGGATGCCTGATGGTTACGGGTCCAATATAAAGAGATGTGTGGATGTGAATGGATGTGCAGAACAGCATCATCTCCGGATGCCTCAGAGTCAAAGGCCTAAGTGTATCTCCGATCCCAAGGAGAAACTTGATGACCATATGTCTCGTATGAAGAAATGAACCAAACTCAAGAATTTCTGACCTGTGTAAGTGAAGGAGGTCACTGTGTAACCGTGAGTGGCTAAGTGAGAAGGTAAAGCCTTGGAAGTTGTAACTTGAGAGCTGCAAACTTTATGCTACTTTTATAGGTGACATCTTCTATTGGAGATGGTTGGCATGCTCTACCAAAAAGAGGTCAGACGCGGCGGAATAACCTGCTACCATCCACAAGGCTGCATCAAGTGCATACACACAGTGGTGTGCCATTCACTCGGTGTTTACCATCATTACACACATGATCGTAGCTACAACTCATTTGATTTTCATATCGAGTTTCGGTTCGGTTTTAAATTTACTACTATATCGTACTTTATCCATGGCTCAGCACACACAAAAGTCTAGTTCTCTGGGAGAACCGACCTTAATTATAATGCTCTATGTTTCTAAACTGTAAATAACAATTTGTGCTGCTTTGTGTAGATGAGAATGAGATTGATTTTTTTTTTAACTTTTCGGTACATGTTCTCCTTGCAAGTAATAATGCAGAAAAAAAATCCATTTCAATTATTACCCAAACAATTTACTTTAAAGAGCAAGGTTTTTGTTGTGGTTCCGCATCTCTTCCTTTCTAACTACTTCCTTCCCTCCAAATGTTAGTAGAAGGCCAGGTACGTAAAATTAAATCTGAAAGCATAACAACAGAAAACATAGAAGCCAGGAGCATACCTCCTGCCTGTTCCTTTTTTTTGGGGGGCAAAAACGTGTGTCTGAACCATCAAACTAGAGTCATTTTCCCAAATTCAGGGAAATGAGCTCACAAATTGTCTCTCGATGGGGATATACCTACCTTTTCAAGCAATCAAGCTGCAGGTGCCGATCATGAACGCAATTTCATCCACAAGTCAGAATGCATATATATGCAGAGCTGAAGCTGAAGCGATCAGAAGGGACTGGAGTTGACGTCCTGCTGCTTCTCTTTTGTGCATTGATGTGTATTCATGGCCTCTACAAGCGAAGAGGATGCTGCATGTGTCATATGTGCATCTTCCATGGAAAGAATGAACGAACTCATCAACTACTCAAGAGGTGCGATTCCCGGCCAAGTGGAGGATATCACTATCCAAGTTTTGAATGGCTAAGTGAAAAGATGATCCTCGTAGTTGTGACTTGAGGGTTTGTAAGCTTTGAATTGCTTTTACAGGCGAGTACTCTTTATATATAGGCTATATTTTTTTTGCAACACTGCTACAAGTTAATATATATTCTGAAAACAGCAACTCACCCCCATGTTTCAACCTTGGTGCCATGCTCTACTGAATAATTAAATCTTGTATCACAAGCTTGATTCCCCTTAAAAGCATAGAAAATATAGCACGCATTCTTTACCATGCACAACATTACGCCTTAAAATCCTTTTTTTTGAAGAATCATTACGCCTTAAAATCTGAGCCTACATGGATGAGCAGTATTACCCCCAACATCTCTGAACTATAATAGGGGCAGCAGCACCAAACCCCCAACATCTCTAACAAAAGGTAAGACACTATACCTCGGGGGCATGTAAGGCAGTTTTTTTTCTGTCTCTGTGTGTGGGGGGTGGGGGGGGGGGGGCATTACTGAACCATCAAACTAGAAGTAACCCGGATTGTACATCAGCACGATCAAAGCTATGCCTAAATTGAGCACGCTTCGTTGAAATTTGGTTCCAGGCCATTACTATTTCTCAAAGTTTGAGAAACATCATTACTATTCATATATTTTGAAATTTACCATTACAATTCTTGACTTCTATCAAATATGCTACGGAATACGTATGAAGACGACTCGGGCCCAGCTGCAGGCGTATACGAAGATGTACATCTTATTGTATTTGCGCTCTCCTCTCAATGACATGTGGGTCCCACTTGTCAGCATCTTCTTCCTCCTCCCATCTCCCTTTCTCCTTCTCTTGCGTGCAGTGCAGGGGAGCGGGTCCAGCGGTCGGAGCTGGGAGGCGCAGCGGCGCGGCCTCCCAAGATCCGCGTGGAGAGGCGGGTTCGGTCGGCGCGGGATCCGCGAGCGTGACGCCGGGGCCTGCTGCCTCTCGCGGAGCGGAGCACGAGGCCGCCGGTCTGCTGCCTCTGGCGTGTGGCGACGAGTGCGGTCTGGTGGGAGCTGGCCGGAGCGGAATCTGCGAGCGCGAGGCCGGCCGGGGCCTCTAGGCCGGGATCCGTGTGTTCGCGACAGGATCTGGAGGGCGGACGTCCGGGAGCCACCGGCGCGCGAGGCCGAGCTCGGCCACGGCGGCGGCGCACGCACGCGAGGCCGAGCTTGACCACGGCGGCGGCACGCGCGCTGGAGCTCGCCCACAGCGGCAGCGCATGAGAGGAAGAAGATGATGCTGACAAGTGGGACCCGTATGTCATTGGGAGGAGAGCACAAATACAATGAGATGTACGTCTTCGTATACGTCTGCAGCTGGGTCTGAGTCGTCTTCATACGTATTTCGTGGCATATTTGAGAGAAGTCAAGAATTGCAATGACAAATTTCAAAATACGCGAATAGTAATGACGTTTTTCCAACTTTGGAAAATAGTAATGGTTTGGAACCAAATAACCCTTCCGAAAAAAGGCTGGCTGGACACGTGACATTCGATCTTCTTTCTGGTCTTGTAAATGCACAACCGAACAGCTAGCACACTGCATGTAATCTTTTTTTTCCGTGTTTCCTACAGAACAATCCGACTGACAAGTGAAAGCTGCGCTCCACCGAGAAACAAAGCTGCGCTCCACAGAGAAACCGGGCCTCATTCTCATACTGTTTGGTACATGCACCGTCTCCACCGGCAACAGTGAATACATATAGCATATACTGTGCTAGAATGCAATGTCCTAGATGTGGGTATTGATTGACAGCATCGTCTCCTGATGCCTCACGGGCCTATGTTTATTTCGTACGGAGAAAATGGATGAACCCAAGGAGGAATTCCCAGTGGATGCATGGAAGCGGAGAAGATTGTGAGTTGAGTTGTAGGCTTTGCATTGCTCTTATAGGATCGGAGCACATCTTTCAGAGTAGCATAAAATTCAGAGGGTAGTATGCATTTAGCTAGGCATTCATGGACCATCACAGATGTTATAGGGCTCTGCAATTCATTAAGTTCCATATCGAGTTTTGATTCTCTGCATCATTGCTCTGCAATTCATTAAGTTCCATATCGAGTTTTGATTCTCTGCATCATTGTAATTATACCACATTGTGCTACACGATCATGGCTCGTCATTTTATCTCGTCCTCAAACTTATAGTAGTGACCACTGGCCACAACAACCTACACATGCTAAATGGAGGTCGCACAGAAACGTTTCTCAGAAAAGGAGCATTCATCCGCAAACTCCATTCCAACGGTCAGCTAACGTGGCACCATAAACACCACCACATGCACATAACTATGATTCAGAAACCAAAATAAGATAATCGGCATTCAGCACACTTCCAATCAGATGCTAGCACTAGTGAGATAAAATTCCATGATCCAGGTGAGATAATTCCATGCATAACAATGTTCAAGATAGGTAGGTTCAGACAAGGCACTGTAATACCACAAACACTTGAAATTAATATGTTCCATAAAGCAAAATCAGATAGGCTAAAGCAAAACGTCTGGAATCGCATTCCCGCGGAAATCTAGGCAACTTATGCGACGGCCTCAAGGAAAGCCTGCCCAGGAGAACGCTTCTCAAGTCGGCCGTGGTTGCTAAGCAGCTGCACAAGGGTACAAAACAATGGAATCAAATTTTAAAGTCAATTATAGATTGACTTTAAAACAGTAGGGATAAAACAGATGCTCAGACAAAGATGTAGATAAAGATGCTCAGACAGATGTAGGGATAAAACAGTAGGCCAGTAAGATAGATTGTCTAAAATACACTAAAGCACAGTTGCTTGTCTAAGATAGACTGTCTAAAATGCACTAAATCTTGTCAAAAAAAGACAGCCTAAAATATGCATACTAGTCAAGGGAAATTATATCTAGCTAAAAAGATTTTGAGATATCGACAACCAGAGGCAGAACCAAGAAAAATTATAGCTTTACCTTGGCGTTGACACCATCAGGCACAATTCTACCATCACTCTTGTACTTCAGGTAATCAGCACGGCTGAACTTGGTGAAGCCCCTGAAAAAGGAAATGCAAAGATAAAATATTAACACACACAAAAATTGATGCAAAGCAAGACATCTAGGAAATTTGACAAGAAACATGGTTGAACAGCTTGAATCACACTCACCACTTTCTGCTCTCAATGATCTTTTGGCGGCCAGGGAACTTGAACTTGGCCCGACGCAGTGCTTCACTGGCATGGGGAGCATTGCTGTCCTTGCACCGCACAGAAAGGAGGACCTGACCAATGGCCACCCTAGCACAGACCCCCTGGGGCTTGCCAAAGGCACCCCTCATTCCAGTCTGGAGTCTATCAGCCCCAGCACATGAAAGCATCTTGTTGATACGGAGCACATGGAACGGGTGAACCCGGACCCTCAGGTGGAAGGCGTCCTTTCCAGCAGACTTGGTCATGTACTTATTGCACGCGATGCGGGCAGCCTCAAGAGCCTCACTGGACACATTCTCCTTCTCCCAAGAGACAAGGTGAACACAGTAGGGAAACTCATCAACTCCCTTCTTCTTCATTCCGACATCATAGATCCTGATCTTGGGATCAGGTACACCACGGCAGTACCTCGACTTCGGGTACGGCTTGTTCTTGATCTGGCGATAGCACCTCGCAGGCCCTGGCCAAAGGTTCAAAAGCACCAAAGGTTGTTATTAACCAGTTAACATAGAGGATACAACAAAAAAATTAGTGCAAAGAAATAAATATCACAAACTAGACACAATGACCACCTCAAGTTTCAGAGCATAAATCATAGTGCTTACAAGAAGCATGCAGAATGAGCATATGCACTGTTGGCAGATTGTGCTAGTAGTGCTGGTTCATGGCAAACAAAATAACACTAAATGCATGCTTGTGAAACAGAACAAGTCCCATCAAATACAAAGTTAAAAAATTAAAAACAATTAGTACTAGCTCACGAACAACTCCATTTTGCTAAGGGAAAGAACATGATTTTTCCAACTATCAACAACAAACCAATTGATGCCTTGTTCTAATGAACTATGGAAGTGTTTTTTTTTACAAACTGGGAGCATATCATGTCGGAACAGAATCCCAATTCATTACAGTATGAACGAACAAAAATATGGGCGCTCTAATACCCAGAGCCGATTCCTTAGGATGCAGGTAGTCTAGCAAATGAACAGCCGATTCTACGAGAACATGACTGATCAAGTAACACGAATGCTTGCGCGCTTCACTCATCTACTCAACAAGTACAAACACTAAGTGTGAGCGGTTAACCCACCGAAACCACAGATTCATACAAAACAGATTTCGCATAAAAATCACGGATCCAGTCGAGATTTACACCGGAATAGGCCCTACTGAAACAAGCAGGTGCATCAAACATCCAAGGGCGTAATCCGATCTGAAGAACTGGAAACGGAACTTACTTCTGCCCATGGCGACGGCGTCGGCGTCGGCGGCGGCGGGCGGCGGCGAGGGGAGGAAACGAAGAAGGGGTACTGCGGCTAGGGTTCTGAAGGGGAGCGACGAGTAAATAATTTACACGGACGCGGAGTGGGCCGTTCCGCCGTGGGTTCTTATGTGGGTCGTCACTGCTGCTAGGGTTCGGAAGATTGGGCCATGCAATATTGGGCCTGAGAAAAATGGGCGGAAAGGCCCAAGTGCCGCCGCGGCTAGTCGTCGTGTACAGCTTAACATCTGATCTTAAGACAAAGGAAAAAGAGTGGTCACTTCTTTGGAAGGTGAAGGTAGCAGCGAAAATCAAGGTTTTCCTATGGAGGTTGGCTCGATACTCTTTACCGTCCAGGGATCTTCTTCGCCACAGGAACATGGCTCAAACTGATGCATGTGCTATATGTGGCGTGAGGGACTCGTGGAAACACTCACTTATCGAATGCAACATGTCCAAGTGTGTTTGAGCTCTAGAGAAGGAGGACATCACCGATTTCGTCGGGGCTTTGCAGGAGGAGGATGCTAGAGCCTGGCTAGCAAAGGTCCTCTCCTCTCTACCCCAAGAAGATATGGTGCGAGTTGTGGTGACCATGTGGGCGATTTGGCATGCAAGGAGGAAGGCGATTCACGAAAATTTGTTCAAGGGACCTCTGTCGACGCATATTTTCATCGACAAGTTCGTTTCAGAGCTTGGTGAGACGACGACGGTGCGGACTAGGGAGAGACAACTCGGGTGCCTAGCCAGGAGGTGGATCCCTCCTCCCGGAGATCTGGCCAAGATCAACGTGGACGCCGCTGTGTCAAAGAACTCGGGAGGGGCCTCAGTGACAGCCATTGCCCGGGACTCGGAAGGAAACTTCATTGCCGCGTCTACCGTAGTCTCCTATGGGATTACGGAGTCGGAAACTCTGGAAGCCATGGCGTGCCGGGAAGGCCTGGCTTTGGCTAATGATGCCCTTCTCAGCAAGGTACGAGTGGCAAGCGATTGCTCCAACGTGGTCCGAAGCATCCATGAAGGCTCTATGGGCGTTTATGGTCACATTGTTCAGGAGATCAGGTTTGAGAAAACGAAATTCCGGCTGTTGGAGTTTGTTCATGAGCGACGAGAGGCGAATCAGGATGCCCACAACCTCGTCCGAAGCTCCCTCGTCGATCCTATTGGTAGGCTTGTTTGGCTTACGAATCCGCCCTCAGGCGTTTGTAACATCTTAGTTCTCTAGAGTGTGTAATATATCTCAAAAAAAAGGTAACCTCAGTAGGCAGGCAGAGAGGGAATCTCGATATAAGTTGTACCATAGTAGCTCTACGATTCAATGCTCAGAGCATCTCCAACAGTTTGTCATATTTTACTTGGCATATCTTGTGTTTTGCCAACTTTTAGAAAGATATGCCAAGTTAAAAAAGAGTTCATCTCCAACAGTTTGGCATAATTTATTTGTCAAACTCAGATCTAACTTACATGAGGAACCTTGAGAGAGAAACAGAATTATGTTTATGCCCTTCCACCTCTTGAAAACTTACATCAGTAATCTTTCTCTGTTATTTATTTCTTTTTTCACACTCTCACCTAGAGTGAAACGCCGCGCAAGTCGCAATGACAACCGGAGTCGCGGCACACATATTTACATGTGGAGAGGTTTGAGATGCCAAGTTGCTATTGATGCTAAGTTGTTTTGCCAAACTGTTAGAGGCATTTTTTTTGTTTTTGTCAAAATTAGATGGATGTCAAGTTGAGATAGCAAACTGTTAGAGTTGCTCTTATGTATAATATAACTCTCCCAAAATGCGCATGATTTTATGCTCCTAAAAATTGGAATTTTATTCCTAAAAGATAAGGCAGTACTTCCTCGCAAGAAGACCAATAATGAAATGCAGAAGTTATTAAGAGGATACACAAGTAAACAAGAATTTTGAGACAAATCTACAGCATCAGGAAAGTTATAGAAGAGATAGGGCACAAAGGAAATCTGTATTGGTAAGCATTCCTTCGGTCCTTCCTACTATGAGCTCCAGATCTGACAACAGTAAGCGGCACGGTCAACCTCATCGCTAGAAACACTAGAACATTCGGCGCGCGTTGCGTGCCCTATCCTGAAACAAATATGACCAGTAAGACATGAAATGTTTATATACAAAGTGTATGAAAGGAAGAAATAATTGTCCTCTAAAATCTCTTAACTATATACAGTCACCTCTTGCATGTTATATACATTAAGCGCGCGTTGCGCGCCTTATCATGATTGTATACATAGTAGTTGAAGAGTACATAATTTCTCTTTGAAGATTTGTTCTAAGTATGCACAAACTACAAAGTCTATGCAAAGTAACATTATTAACATTGGAAAAAAAACTGAACTCTAATATCACGTGGTAAGCCTTCTTCAATCTTTTCAATTCACGAAAATCAGATTTGGATTCTGAATCACATTGGGTCAAAACTTTGATGCACAGATTATGCAACCAACCAATCTGCAATTTGATATAACAAAAAAACCCATTAGATGGCTGGTATAATTTACCATTATCATAAAAATAAGTATTTGACAGTTCAGAAAAATTGTTCTAGTAACATTTTCATGACAAACTGTGTGATAACATTTTCAGCTCCAACTTCCTATCATATGCCCATAGAGATGCAGGCCTTTAATTTCTACTATATTTTTCATCTTTTGGCTTTGGCTCAGCAAAGCGCATAGACATGCATATTCAATCAGCATCAGAGTGGAGGTACCCCACTGACTTTAAGTGGGCACAACAGCGTAGTATGAAAGGAATAGACAACAATCTCTTGGGAAAAGGCAAATTGTCATCTAATTAAACATCGCACCTATTTATTTTCTTCTGATAGAATAAGAAAAAACTAAGGCATTAGAAGACAAAAGAAGTTAACAAGAAGCCCAGAATGTAATGCATCAACCATTAGTATGTAGCTTTAAGACAAGACATCTAACTCCAAGCTATGAATCAACCATATGCACTTTATGTGGATAGCACTTTATGTGGATAGCACTAACCTCAAGCATTGGGCATTTTTTCTACCAAAAGTCCACAACCCAACAATACAGAAAGAGCAATATGTTAATATTTTAGGTTTCCTTAATTTTTCATCTTGCACATAGAGGTCGCTACTGATTGCTTATGCATTCTCCATTCAAAAGATTACTTACTCTCAACATTGCATGGCATGCTGAAGCAAATATATAAAGGTTCAAAAAAATTTTGAACTATAGCAATCAATCTGCAGATATTATAATTGTGTTGTTATTCGCATTCACATTGTTTTCAGATGCCTAGAACTTGCAGTGGAGAAAAACAGACGATACACTCGTGGTACATTTGGATTCTGCACTATACCCTCTACATGTATGCAACCTTCTATATTATGTATGTATGTAATGGTAAAGGAGAACACACTCGCCTAGGTACAATTGTCCTCTCGCCGTTAGCGGCATATGGAGGAAATGCTTCTGTTCTGGGAGAACAAACCCATCAGTGCCTTAGCCAACTTGGAATTCTGCCACTGGACTGCTATAACTGAAAAATCGTTGCATCAATCACGCGGGCCGTCAAATGACTGGGGTTTCCTCAGGTTCCAGTGGAGGCCCTCCTGGATGCTGCGCATGAAATCAGTCGTTGAATCCATCACGCAGGCTGTGGGCACAGGCCAAGGAGAAATGCTGCAGATCAGAGCGTCGCCGGGCGATAACTGCCTTCGATCTTTGCCGTCGAAAGACGCCCAGACATGCCCCCTGCTGTTGTAAGGCACTTGAACGCGCAGAGTCACGTATTCAAGCAGTATCAAAGGTCTGAATGACAAGGAATGCGGACAGATTGGAGTGAAAAGGATCCCTGGGACCTGCATATACCGGCAAAACATTAGACACCAGGGCAAAATGCCAGGATGAGCTGCTGGAAGAAGACTTGTGTAACAATCCAAACATCAAGACTGTAATTTATTGGAGAACACTAAGAGACTACGGATATGAATTATGGCATACCTGCGGATGAACCATGGATCCTCCAGCTGCTAGTGAATATGCTGTGCTCCCAGATGTAGTTGATATGATCAGTCCATCTCCTTGTACACAAGTAACAAAAGAACTGTTGCAGTAGCATTCCAAGTAGGTAAGGTAAGATGATATTCCTTGGCCGATTGTAACTTCGTTTAACACTAAGATTGGGTCCTCAGTCACGAGTTCATCCTTTGCTGCATCTCGGATTACATGACACTGTAGACAGTTTCTCAGTGTGATGCTGAAAGGTCCGTTCAGAACATTGTCCAAGCAATCACGGTATTGCTCGCTTGCTGAAAGAATATGTCAAGGACAACAGAAATAGATAAAAATGGGACTGTCCATATCAATATGAGAAAAGAAAGTTGCATGTTCGATTTAGGTTTCAACATAAATAGTTTTCTAAGATCAAGCAAAATCCAGACATTCTAGCTATTACTGAACAGAGTGTGTAAGCACTGATGACAAAGGATACGGAAAGGTGTCATGAAGCCGAGTGAACCAAGGGAGAATGCAACAACTGGAGGAACTGGTCCTTTGAACAATGATGCAGCCTGTTACGAGGGACCAAGTCAATTCCTAGTTTAAGTAGCAGTCTAGCAGAGCAATTAAGTAAACTAAAACTAAGTGAAAGTACAGAATATGAGAAGCAATAAGTTCAGAATAAGCATTGTTTGGACAGAAGACTCCAGTAGTTGAGGCAGGCAGCAAGCAAAAAATTAATATTAAATAATCTAAAACATGGAACATGTAAGCTACTAAGGTGGTTCTCATAGTGGATTGTATTAGTAGTCTTCACTTTGATACTGAAAGTTTAGCGCCTGAATAAAAAATCTATAATAATAAGAACTGCCATCATTCAGGCCAATAAGTACAGTAAATTGTCCTGAAAACTCGAAGTGGAGATATCTACAAGCCTTTCATTTAGTTCTGAATGATCGATGCACAAAAAAGGTAGCAGATTATTTTTGCATAATTTTTGTATCTAGAAAAATTAAGAAAGAAATACTACAGAAAATGTTGTATGAATCTAGTTACTTAGTATTTTATCATTGCCAATATGGCCTAACAACCGCATAACTGAAGGTGTCACTGCATCAAAATGGATTAAAAAAGAAGTTGACTCCATACAACATTTTACAAGGACGCATCACAAAATAAAATGGATGCATACCCACAGTACAGTTCCATCACCGCCAAGAGTTACAATGACATTAACCTTTGTGTGCAGCAGCTTTATCTCCTCATCTACAAGAATTTTCTAATTAGTTAGGCAGAACACAGGAATTTCAAAGTCAATAAACTAACTGTAAGAACATTATAAATGGATCTCAAACATGACCATAAGAAAGTACAGGATGAATAATGTTGATAAATAAAATACTACAGTGGAAAAGTATGTTTTGCACTTAATGTACAAGGTAATAGTAGTAACATTACTAATCTAAGGGTTGCAATTGTAAGAAAGCTGTAGTACATGTAGCATGCATACACTATCACTTTATTTGATTCTCATCAAAAAAACCAAAATGGCTTCTTAGTGATCTATTCCTTTAGCTTCCAAATCTGGAGCACACGGAAGAAGTACATCACATAAGTTAAACATCTTACCATTATCCCATGTTTGGATGAAGTTATAGCTGGATCTAGATTTGGATGCAAGAGAGTGTTGCAGTAGGTGTAACCGAGCAAACTGTGGGAACAAATTGCAAGGGGTGGCTGCAGCAGGTGTACCTGCGTCAATGTGTTATGGAGGAAGCTTCAGGCACCCAGACGAGGGGCCGCACCGCATCACCGCATCGCTTCTCCTTGATGTGGACTTCGAACCAGCAACTCTCACACAAAAACTAACAAGGGAAAGCAGAGAGCTGGATGAGTTATTTGAGTACAAACCAAGGCGTAGGACCAAAGGGAGCTCGATGAGGAGGAGAGCTTTGGATAAAGGAGCTCCTCCCGCCGTCGTAGGGGCAGGGGCGCGTCCTCGCCGCCGCTGGGGAGCAGGGCCACGGGCACGTCCTTGTCGCTGCCGCCAGCCGACCGTCCTCGTCCAGATCCGTCGTGGGAGAAGCCTGCTCGTGCCCGTCGCCGTCGATTCGCGGCCTCCGGAGAGGGAGCGTCGCAGCCGGAGCTCCGCCCGCCCCCATCTCCACGCGATGCTGCCGGAGGTCCGGCTCGTCTCCTCCGGCGGCTAGGAGGCCGCCCACCCCTATACGCGGAGGCCTTTCCTGGCCGCTTGGCACGGGGAGGCAGTTCCTGGCCGCTTGGCACGGGGAGGCAGTTCCTGGCCGCTTGGCCGGGAGAGTTAGGGCGACGGCGGGGAGGAGAGCAGGGCGAGAGGGGGGCGCGGGGAGGGGAGGGAGTGAGGTTAGGGTTGGCGCCGGGGTGGGTGGGGTGGGGGTATTAGGTGGGGGGTAGGGTGGTGGGAGGGGGTTTTCACAAAAGTGGCCGGGGGGTGTTTGCAAAAACGACATGAACATCGAATTTCCGTTGCTTCGTGTAGAAATATATTTTAGTGAGAGGGCTTTTGTGCAAATATTTTGAACACGATTTGTGTGCGGTGTGGACCTTCTGGACTGTTTCACGATTTCTAGCAAAGTGGAGGGCTTTTTCGCAAAATGACCAAACGCAGCGCTGCGTGACACCTCAGCCCGGAAACGCGGAGAGGAGGGGAAAGGGGATGAGCTTTTAAGAAATGTGATGTGATGTTCCTACGACACTTGCAGTATTCAGTATGCACCAGTTTCTTTGATTTACACGAGGGGAGTGTTGACCCCCAGAGTATCCATTCCTGCCTAGGAGTACACAAGATATCGGAGGAGCACAGGAGCAATACATCATATATTTCTCTGAATATTGTACATAACGTTATTCTGCAAGCTTGACTATGACCTATGCCCATAGAGCTAATATTGACATAGAAGCAGATCCAAGCACCAATGCAATGTAACATGCCTTCTTCAGTGTATTGGATGCTGACATCATCTTGTTATGGAAAAAATCAAGAGAAATGAGATCCACAAGCGCCATATAAATAAGGACTCCGGCAGAAAGTGAACCAAGAATCCCTTCCATTATTAAGGCATTTGGATTGCTATCATCATAACCAGTCATGTGGAAGATTAACATTCCAAGAAGAATTCCCAATGGTGTAGTCACCGAGAACATTATGCACATATAACCAACTGTTGCCATCCCAAAACCAGCCTGAGAAAAAAGACAAATGCATACATATTCAGTCATCAAAGAAGTATTCGAGTGTCCCAAAATGTGGACTTCATATGCTAGTACAAATTACAGACAAAAGTATGCATAAGCAAATCTTGATATGTTTCAATGGAAAGATGATGTAATACTGCTAGACCTAGATTTGTAAACTGGTAATGTATGCAGCTGAAAATTATTCTTCATCCCTATGAATATCAAAACAGGACTGCTTTGTAGATGTTCATGCTAAAAGAATCCCAGGTTATATTCCCAATTCTAAAAAAAAGGATGGGAGAGGGCTGAATCGAGACCAGAGAGGCTCATGTGGAAGACTGGTGTTTACTGAGGGAGGATCTATCTGTCCACTAGTTTCCTGGTGGACACCAAGCTCGAGCAGCAATGGAGGAGGTGTGCTCTGAGCTGCATACAGCTCTAGCTAACGAAACACCTGGACATCGAAGATCTTGCGTTGTCTAATTAATTTTGGTTTCTGATTAGTTTGTAACATCATGTTACCTGTGACACTTTGACAGAATTCTGGAGACGTAAGTGTGGTCGGTGTGGATGCTAGAGAAGCATTGAGGGAGCGTTTTCCTTCATTTTGGTTGGCAAGGGTGCCGCAACATATAAGATCTGTAACAGTGTTTAAACATGTCTTGATGCTAATGCAAATGGACAGGGGCTGGGTCCCTTTAATTCTAAAAAAATCCCAGGTGATGACTTTATTAGCCTAGTATTAGGTACACCATGCTTTATCAACTGAGGAAAAAAGGGTAGAAACTTGCAAATTGCACTAGCACCCTGCTAAGACTGGACACGTCACTCTTTAGTGAATGCTATGCTTTCCAGGTACTCTGCATCTTTATGAATCCTAATGTTTGGGCATACCCTGCAAACTCTTTACTTTACTCTTTCACTATCATGCCAGAATGCTTTCTGGAATTGCTCTCCAACAAGATACCACCAAATCAAAAAGGGCCAAGTCCTAGTCCTAGTCCTCAAGTCCTAGTGCTATTCCTGTCACTTCTATGTGCATAACACATCAGCCTCAGTTTCTTCTATAGTGGAATGAGGACATAATGTAAACACAGTGCAAAATGCGGACCAAAATAATAACATGAACGAACAGAACTGGGTGGGGAAGGACAGCTTGGCCACATGTGTTTTCATGGTGCAAAATATCGAGCATTCAGGTTTTTATTGCTAAAATGAATTCATTGTTGATTGTTGTGGATGACGGGGATCCTTCCACCAAGAATCATTCTAATAAACTCTACAAAGTTATATGAAGAGTTCAGGGGACACGTGGGGCTTAAACAAATCATAATCAAGTATAAATTATTCTCCACCAAACAAAGCGGTGTGGACCAGACTCCCTAGCTGACACTGGAAACAATTGAGGCCCAAGCTTAATCCAAGGCACACAAATCAACCACTTAACATCAAAACAAGAGAGGAGTAATCCTTTGTCTTGTCTGTGTGCAAATTATCAAATCAGACATAAGCATAGGTATCTAATAATAGTGTGATCCCCACACAAAAATATGACTATCAGTTCATCATACTCCGAAAGGAGGTCAACCAGTCAAATGATATTATATCCAGCTTGGTACACTGTGAAAGAGAACACTGACATCATAGATTCAACCAATCTAGAAGCCTAGAACCCCTGAGTTCCTAGTGCTACAAATTCTAAATTCAGACCAAAAGTTGCAAAGTAATGATGGAACTAAACCTCAATTCTAGTCAATGTCGTGGATCACAACTTATAGCAATAGCCTACCAGTAAACCATGCAAAAATGATACCAATGTAAACAAATCGATCACGATTCATGAATTCTGCGGTTCTACAATTGAGATTGGGATCGATCATGTTCACCTGCGCGATGCAGCCACCGAGGCCCATCCCCTCGAACACCTGGTGGAAGGAGAGCGCAACCACGAGCGGCCGGATTGCGCAGACGTCCTGGGACATCCCCATGGTGACCCCGATGATGACGGAGTGGAACACTATCCCAATCTCCAGCACCTTGGACACCATCTTCTGCTTCCTCCTGGCCTCCTCCTCCTCCCCCGCCCCCTCCCCCGCCACCTCCAACACCTCATGCCCACCTCCATGGCACCCGCCGCCGACGACCGCGACGACCTCGTCGCTGCGCACCAAGGCGGCGCCCTTCTTGGCCCCGAAGAGCGCCACGTCATCCCTGTCCGTGTCGGCGCCGTTCCTAGAGACGTGCGGCGCGGGGTCCTCTTGGTCGTTGTCCAGGAAGGCGCGCTTCTTGGGGCTCCTTTCGCCGGTGAGTTCGAATACGGGGGCCTTCTTGGGGATTGGGGCGTAGGGCGTCTCCTGGTGACCATGGCCGTCGCCGCCGTGGCCGTGGGCCTCGAGGTGGGACGACGCGGAGAGGTCGACGAGTAGCGCGAGCAGGGCGCCGACGAGGGTGAATAGCCCCGCGAAGGGGAAGTCCCGCCAGGGCCTGCGCGTTGCGACGGCGCAGTCGGCGAGCGCCGCCTGCGCGTCGGGGAGCACGTGGACGAGCGAGGTGGAGAGGATGACCCCGGCCGCGTAGCACTTGACGAGGAGCAAGCCCCGCGCGTAGTTGGGCCCGCCGCGGAACGCCCGCGTGAGCACGACGGGGAGGCAGATGCCGACGGCGCTGGCGACGAGGATGGCCAGCAGGGACCCCGTCTTGAGCCGCGCCGCCGCCGCGCCGTCCCGGCACGCCCTGGATCCCGCGGGACCGCCGTCGGGGAAGCACCCGGTGCCGGACATGGCGCGAGTGGCGGCGGTTAGGGCGGGCAGGTGTTCGACGAAATTACCCTCCCCGCGGCGCGGCGCGCGCGACGGCGACAGGAGAGACCTCCTGGGTGACGAGTAGTTTGACTGGGAGGAGGAAACGGAGAGGAGAGGGGGCGGAGACGGTTTAACGGAGAGGCTTCAATGCGGTGCGGGCCCGAAAACGGGGCGTGGGGCGTTGAAGTCTGCCTGGGAGTACAGGTTATGTGGAATTTTGTTGGATGGAGAAGAGACCTTTGCTGCCGCGGCAACATGTATAAAGATTTTCGACATATTGATATAGTACATTTGTTGTGAGAGAATAATAGATAGAGATTTTTATAATAATTTTATTGTGAGAAAATAATATATAGATATTTTTATAGTAAATTTATTGTGAGAGAAAAATACAACAACAGAAGCTGAATAATAAGATAAGCCAACGAAACCTCACATGATGCAATTAGCGAAAGGGAAGCCACGGCCGACATGTGGGCTCGTGTCAAGCTGTTTTCCGATTTTATTCTACGGAAACCGGAAAGAGGAGTATAGTGGTTCCATCAATCTGCTACGTCCAAGTTTTTCTTCCTCAGCAGCTTCGTCCCCGCTCCACGGCCACGCCATTGTGCTGTCCTCTTCTCGGCCAACCTAGCCCTGCTCGTTGAGAATGGACGTCATAGCTATGGACGGACTATGGCAATGGCAACTCCTTTTCCTTGTCACCTCCTGCTCCTGCACCCGTCACACTGAAAACAGGTATTGTCCTGTCCTTCTCCTTAATTCCTTAATTTCCGTTGACAGCATGTTAAACCTTCCGCCTCAAACACTAACCTCTATTCTTGACTATAACCTTGCGAGGTTTTCACCGGATGAATGATGAGAAAAAAAAACGGAGCACAAAAAAAAGTTTGGGAAACTTATCCAAGTAATGTGCGTTTTCTTTCACGCCCCTTGCTTTGTTATCTCTTGTTGCCTTCTCTCTCTCTCTTTTAACTGCTTTATTATCTGGTTATTTAGCAAAGTGGTTACCGGGGAAACAAGAACCCTTTGCCATTACCTTTTCCATGTCTTTAGACTTTAGCCCAGTGGTTACCGGGGCAAACAAAAAAATGCGGATGTGGCGTCTTATGGTCATGGGAGTCTGATATGGACTCAACTCACTTCCAACTTTGTGCCTTCTTTGTAGTGCTGACGTGGATCGTCGTTTCCAATAGACAACGACTAGGATTTTAATTTTCTAGAGTATCGAAAAGAAACTATAAGGAGTGGTCACTAGCTAGTATTAATGAATAATATTTTGTATTTTGAAACACAGTCTTGCGAAAAAAAACATGTTTCTCGTTGTATGCGTAGGCCATATGGTATTTAAATATTTGACCATCGAGTGTATTCATGAAATCCATCTGGGCTACCGATCAGGATGATTGTATCATCTAGACGTCTAGTAGCAAAATAAATACTAGTTGTAGCATTTTGTTATCCATGTCCATATTCCCACGTCCACGACATCTTTTTACTTGATTTTCGACAAAGTCAGACCAAATCGCCCTCCTTGTGCCAAAACAAAATGAAAATAAAGAACTCAGTATCCTGTTAAATATACTTTTGAGTCTAAAATTTGCTAGCAGAATCTACATCCGAAACACACAAAAAGTGAGCACAGAAGAAAGTAGGCAGAGATCAAGAACAAAACAGAGGAAATTGCGAAAAAAAGTTTTATCAGAGCCAGGTTTCGATCCTGGGACCTGTGGGTTATGGGCCCACCACGCTTCCGCTGCGCCACTCTGATCTGTTTGTTTCAACTCATAACATAAATTTACTTATTCAAAAATTGGAAATTCCGAAGCCCGAAGGTGACATGCTCGCGCACAAGCTCGAGCACTCGTTCACCCGGAGATCAAGAAGACGGCAAGCTTCAGCGGACAGCAAGAGTGAAATCCGGTCGCTGCACACTTGTTCGCCCGGATAAACCTAAAGAACGTCTGAGATGTACTAGAAGGCAGAGCCGGCGTGCTGGCTGGCCGCTCGTTTGCGTGCCGGGGAAGAACAGCGTGCGTACCGTAAGGCGGCGACGTTGGCATGTCGCCGGATCGGAGGAGGGATTGTCTGTTTGTTGAGATCGAGACAGCTGCTGCTGAGATGTTCTCGCGCGCTTGCCTTGCGGTGTGCAGCCACGTTGCTCGAGAAGACGGCGGAGGTGAAAGCACAAGGCAGGCTGGCCGCCGGCCGTGTGGGTTCCTCGGTCGATTGGTGGTCGAGCCTGCATTTGGTCGCCAGCAGCGGTCGTTGTGGATTTCTTTTATTGGTTGTTATGAAAAATGCACTTTGGGAAAATCAAGTCTAGATGATCTATCACCGGCTGGGAACTTATTCAGTTTTTTTGCAACGACATGTGTTTTCTTTTAGCTTCAAAGAATGTTATTTGATTGTCTATCCGGAGCGCGTGAGCTTGGAGCTGGGCGGCTCTGGTATGGTATCTATCCGATCCGGTAACCGTTGTACACTCTAGTGCGGCACAAACAAAGGTACCACATGCTACAGCGCAACTGCTGCAATAATAACATGCAAAGTTCATCAACTTGATGCTCCACCACCATCTTCGGAGATAAGAGGTAGAAGCAACAGTGGCACACAAGTGCATAACATTCTAGTTGTATTGAACTCCATGAGTTCTGCGTAAGACTGATAGCCAAGTCCGACCGCACACAGAGGTGAGTGCATGGGTTCCAGACTATCAACGAGGGTTCAAAGGTCAATCCGCCAACCACGAGGTCTCATACTCTCATACCATGCTGGTTTTCGTTGTTTACAACCCGAGGGACACATGGGAAAGGTAGCGCTATGTTAAACCTGATGATATCAACAGTAAGTTCCTGATCTCTAACTACATGACGATGGCAGATGCAAAGGACCTCTTCCCGAGCGAGCTGAAACTGAGACCTGACCATCCGGAGCTTGGGTTGTAAACTTCAACCTGCAGGAAACGAGAGGAGTCATCATCAACTGAAAACAGGCACAACATTTGTCAGGCTCAGGTAGCAGCTAGATATCAGTAGTGCATGGTAGCTTACGGTATCCAGGATCTGCACATTGGACTGCAGACCACCGATTAGGTACACGCTGCCATCCAGATTTACTGCAGCAGCATATCCTCTTGGGGAGGTCATGGGATCACCCATCCTCCAGGCATTGAGGCGAGGGTCATAGATCTCAACGCTGGAGACCATCTTGTTGCCATTGAATCCTCCAATCGCGTATCTGAAACAGAAGTCAAACAGCTAGCTAAGTTCATTGCCAAGGTTTGATACCCAAGATGCTATTGGTTCTCTATCAGAAAGATCTGAAGTATAAGAGGGAGTTACAGACAGGGTTTCTCCCAGGACAGTTAGCGTGTGGCATCCTCTCCTTATATTCATGCTTGGAAGCCGGACCCAGACACCCTCCCTTTGGTCATACCTTTCTGCTGATCTGTATACAATGTGTTTCTTATGGTTAGTTTCCTTAGATGATTATATCATGTAATAACGTAAAGTGTTGGGGAGTGGGGAGGGGATCTTACTGTAAGTACGTGCTTCCATCATATCCACCAGCTACGTAGATGGTACCATTCAATTCGGTCGCAGCAAGAGCAAATCGCTGGAACATATTGTAGCAAAGTTAAACATATTGGTGTCAAGATTATTCAACTCTTTGAGATACTCTACTAATTACGACTAATATAACAAACTGTTATGAAGATGCGAGAGCAAATAGCAGTAGTAGTGTAGAACAATTATCCTAAGACCATATACCAGTAAAAATATAGGTAGGTTGTGCAAATAATGATGCAATGATAGGATAAAATGTTAAATCAGAATTGCTCATGCAGAAGCTGAACACCATATGCTGCTGCAAATATATAGTAATGATAATAATAATCAAATTATACATCATAAATCAACTTAGATGAGTTCTTAGTTCTTAAGGTCACTGAGGTACGGACATTGCTGACTCAGAGTTCAAACACTACATGGTAATGGGTTAGAAGACATCAAACTAGGGAAATATCTGAAGCAAAGAGACAATGAGATCATACAGAGGTCAGCATAGATGGACCACATATCCATTTCCCAAGATATGGATCAAACATCTCAACTTCTGAAAAAGTTTCATTTCCATCTCCTCCACCAATAGCATATATTTTGTTATTAAGACTGATACCGGCAAGACTTCCTTTCTTACGGTTCAACGAGGGGCATTCTGTCCATGTGTTATTCCTTGAACTATAGCATTCCACTACAAAAGAAACAGATAGAAGTAAACACATGCAACTAAAAATGAAAGCTCATGCTAAAGTTGCAAAAGCATATTATAAATAACATGGCATACCTGTGTTGTACCATGACATGCCATCTCCACCACCAAAAGCAAATATGTAGCCATCCAATGCAGCAGCAGATGCATATGAGCGGGCAGAACTCATTGGTGTGAGACCCACCAGTATGTCTTTCTCAGGAGAAAAGGAATCAAGAGATGATAACCAGGTCACGCTATTATAGCCACCAATCAGGAATATTGATGGCTTGGTTAGATTATCGCACGTGCTTCCAAGATGTGACAACGAAGAGTCAAATTTGAACTGTAACTCATCTACAATGTATTCCAGTTGCTGTACTTTCCTTCCTGAGTCTTTAACCACTTCCCTCAGGAAAAGTATATCTTGATCTGACACATTCTAGGAAATAACAGAACCATATCAAAAATTCTATGCAGAAAGAATTTGGACAGGAAACAGAACATTATCCAACAGTACCATGAATACATTTAGTGGAATTGCTAAGGCAGAATATTTGAAAAGGTACGGCTATCCAGTTCAGTCCATGCATTACCAGAAATAAGTACTGTACAGATAAGCTAAATAACTCATACACAAAAACATGGTTTTCCAGCTGAAAGGAACACATACACTGAATTACACATATCACATATTACCATGATTGGAAAAGGAAACATATTCCCAACTCCCATGAAAACAAAATTGCAGGATATAGAAGCCAAATTCATTTATTTATTTCTTCTAAGAATAACCTCATTTAGTTTTCAGTATCCAACAAACAAAAGAAGACATCAATCAACTTTCTATTTCCAGTGTTCAAGAAGAGATGGAGAAAAAACCTGCTTTTTCTCCAATGCTTCAGCCCTCTTAGCTAAATCAACGATGAGTTGCCGCAGCTACATGAGAAAATAAATTTTAAAAAAAACATGAGGGGACTATAGGTTTCATGTTAGGCATTGGGTGATCAAACAAAATTAAATAGTGAAAGCAAACTGAATAAATAGATACCTCAGCATAACCTCCATGGTGTTCATCAAAAGAGATCTTATCATTCACGGTGGCACCAAATGGGTCACAGGAAAAGTTTGCATTGACTGGCTTTCCTTCAGGTACACACTGATCTGAACATGAATCTACAGGATCCTGGGAAGATAGTGCTGCCTGCTGTCGTATGAAAAACAACTCTTTCAGCTTTTTCAGGACAGTCTGTCTTTCAGGCTGTAGCTCAACGCCATCTGGGTTATTGTGAACCTCATTCTCTATTTTGTCAACAGTGCCAGCACCTGTATGCTCATTATGTAAGTTCACAGGCATGTCTTCCTCAAAATTGTGTCTTTCTCCATTCACTGGATCAACAACTGCATGACTCCATTCTGCAAGTTCCATCCCTTGGCAAACTGTTTTGTATGAGGAATTTTGACTGGCCTCATCTGGATTTGAATTAGAACTAAATTGATTTTGAAGAACATTGTCATCCAAATCCTCCCAATCAGAAACTGCCTCCCCAGATTCCTTTTCATCAGTGTCACTGTGTGAATTTTCACTGACACTAGCATTTTCTGCATCAGAATCAGCCCAGTTACCTAGAACACCATCACTTGCATTTGATAAAATGCTAAATTGATTGATGTTCTTTGATTTTGCTTTGACTTTCTTTGGGACAGGAACAGCTGGTGTCTTCCTTTTACTTTGTGGTACAGATATAACATTACTCTGTTTGCTAGAAACAGCAGGAACTCGATTGAAACTAGCAGGAGGAAGCGACTTGAACAATGAAATTAAAGCTTTTGTCTGTGCATGGTCCAGCTCAAAGTAGAAGAGGTGACGGTCATAGTAGTTTTTACTAAGCACTGTTTTGTATCGGCTCTCCAGCATCGGTGGATACTTAATCTTTGTGCAAACACGAACCTTAGAAACACATACAGACATTTCAGATATATGAAATAAACCTAATTAATTAAAGTAACTATTTAAAGTGTTCCACCAAACAATCTGTGCCAACAACAAAATTTTGATACCTGAGCAGGAAAAGGTGTCTTCAATGAGTCCTCATTATTCCAAGCATATGGATCAATAGACATCTGACCAGGACTTGCAGCCTCGAAAAGACCATGGAGCCTTCTGTCAATATAATTGAAGAGAAACAAAGGCATGCCAGGTTTGACATGCTTCACATATGAATAATGGATTGAAGGCAGACCTACACGATAAATTGAATAGGACACACAATCTAATTAAGGTGAGAAATTCAAAAAAAAAATCAGATGACTAACATTTCGTAAACAAATGCCAATGCCAGTGGTACAACTAAGCAGGATAGAGCATGGCATTTCAAAAACCATAAGTTAAGACATGAGGTGATGGGTGCACTTTACGAACCAAAGAGCTGTTTTGTCAAGCATTCTTCAATTGTATCAGGCTTGCAACCAAAGATCACCCCTCCAAGCTGTTTCTCTGAGAGATTACGAATTTGTACCCCAGTCCCAGACTGACTATTTGGTTGATGTGTCTGCATTGCAAGATTGTTGGTCTCTTGTTCAAGCACCTGTGCTTCAGAAATTTTGGGAGTATGGAAAGCACATAAGTTAAACAAATACAATGATATCAAATAGATAACACTTTGTATGAACTCATAATCAAGGGAGAGAAAGCATAAAGTAAATTACAAGAGATTTGGGAAGCCAAACAATTCAAACACTGGCAGTATGTTCAGACAACTCGAATTGTCCAAGTTGGCATAACTTTGGTTCTCATTTGAGCAAAAAGAAGGATACCAAGGTAATTCCCCAAACAGATGTATGCATCACCCATTTTATGCTAATATGCAACAAAAAAATCACTACTGATCCACAGTTGAGCAAGCAAAACAACAATACTACAAAACCATGAACTCGGAAGAAGAGTATTCAATTTCTGGCTCACTGTGACTTTGCATCCTGGGAGCAGAATTGCCTTATTAAAGAAATGAGCTACTCCCTACACCCTTTCAGCCATGTTTTTTCGCTTATGCTTAGTCAAGTGACTAATATAGACAGAGCTTTTGAGAGTATATCCTCAACAATTAAGCAGTAATAATATGAAAGTTACTAAAAGAAGTGAACAGAAACCAAATTCCATGGCGAAAAAGTGCCACGACCATAACAATCAGTCACACAGATTACCAACTTGTCCAAGATTAAACTTGAAACACACAGTCTGAACTATCCCAAAATCTACTACAGAGGTATGCTATCTAGTTCCTGATGTGATTAAAAGCAATCAAAGGCATGGATGCCCAACGCACCAGCTAATTAAGCAGCCTTCTTGGGCCAGAACCAAAACTCAATCCGTCAGTGTACCAGAATTACAACACAACATTCATTAATCACGCGGTGGACAACCAAGCAGTTTATACAATAACTGCAACGCACGAGAACACCTGAATTCAATAGGCTTGTAGTCACTGAAAAGGTCAAGAAAGCTGCGTTGAAACTTGAAAGCAACTAGTTCTACACACCACCATTCCTACAAAAACGTGTGAGCATTCAGAAGCAGTCATTTTTTATATTACCATGCCATCACAAATCAGTGAAGCCACACACGAGTTTTCCACATCCCAGACAGACATACAGTAAATTTCCTTCCAACCCGCGAAAAAGGTACATAACTTTATCCACGGCAACCTATAAACCAAACGGAGAGGAGATAAAACTGCATGCAAGCAGTTACCCACCAAAATTGCAGGGGACTTTTCTCATGAAAAATAATGGCGCCCAGCCAACCAACCAAAACCCCACCAAACCAGCGCGATTGACTGCGACGAACAGCTAAACGACGGAACGGACTAGCAATCCCAGCAATCGGCACCCCGCAACACCCCAAAACTTGGCCTCTGCTTAAACCCTAACCCCTAGTGATCAACAGCGCTAAACCCCAACGACCCACCCAAACCGTAATCACCAAGCCCTCCCAGCCCACCGCGTCCCCAGCCACCACCACCACCACCCCAACATCGAGCACACACACGCCAACAAATCGGAAGGGGCTGAAATCCCGCGCGCGCGCCCCCTTCAGGAGACGAGGAGATTCCGGAATTTTGCCCGAAACGGAACGGGAAAAAAAATGCGCCGCTAGCCGTACAAGACTGCGAGAGGAACCAGACGCCCACGGCTGATCCCAGCGAAGCTCGGGGCGATCGGGGAAGAAATGGGCGGCCCGAGGCCCTGGGGGTGGCCGGAATCTCACCTGATTGCGCCCGCGCCGCTCCCGAGGTGGCTGGAACTCGGAAGGAGAAGCAAGCGCCGCGCTCTTTTTTTTTTTTGGTTGGGTGGATGCTGCTGCTGCTGCTGTTTTTTTTTTTTACTCTCCTTGTTGCGCTGCGTGTGTGCGTGCGCCTTATATATGTGGGGAGTGCGACTGGGGGCGGGGGGTGCGGCGCGGAGGAAGCGCAGCGAGGAACCGGGCTAAAATGTGGTTTTTCTTTTTTAACCGGGCTAATGATTGACAGGTGGGGATGCCGCAGATACGGAGATGTTCCTTTATTCTTTGGTGATGTTGGCTTATGAATTTTGTGAATCATAATTCAGTTGCGTTCAAATTAATTTTCTCCAACCAAATATCATGTTCAAAGTTCTCCAATGTAAATACTACCTCTTGGTAAAAGAAGTCGTTGGACAGCGGCACACTCTCCAAAACACAACTTTAACTTCTCTTTTTTATAAAAAATACTTATTGGAAAGTTATATATGTATATTTTTATAAAAATAATTTTCAAGATAAATCTATTGATATAATTTTTATATTTCTAAACTCAACGACTTCAAAGTTATTTATTATTTATATTTCTAATATTTGACCTAAACCTTGTTCAAAATAACTTCTTTTACCAAACCGGAGGGAGTACTATGCGTAAATGTGGAGCTAAAAACCGTAGCCACAGGCTAAGTATCTTGATATTCTTTTAAATATGTTGTTGTAATTATTACGGGTGAATACTAATTCACGAAATTAATTGGACGAAATCAAACCAATTTACTCTAACACAATATTACGCTCCTAATTAAATGTGACATGTAGGGTACGACATAGCATCCGTTAAGTTTATCATTTATGAATTTCATGACCGAAGCGGGTGGTATTCAAATTAATTTTCTCTAGCAAACTACAACACTCTTAGTGGTAGTTGTCACATATACCTCAGTCCTCACAAAATTTGACGCGAGCTAGCTCAAAATTGAGCTAACCAACGTCAAATATGGAACTGAAATTATAGCCACAAGCTATTACTAGTATCTTAGCATCCTTTCAAATATGTTGTTGTAACTATCATGGCTTACTAATTTTACAAAGTTAATTGGAGGGAAATCGAACCAATTTTCACTAACACAATACCATACTCCTAGTTAAATGTAACAAGTAGGATACACGTAACATGGAGCTAAAACTGTATCCACCACGTAACAGGTCTCTGTTAGATTTGTCGTTTATGGATTCCATGAATGAAGCAGGAGGTATTCAAATTAATTTTTCCTAGCAAACCACCACACTCGTAGAAGCGGATGTCATATGTGTAGTGCAAGCTTAAATGTAGTGCTGAAACCGTAGCCACTAGCTGTAAGCATCCTAGCATCCTAAATTTGTCGTTTTACAGATTTCATGAATTAAGTGGACGGTATTCAAATCAATTTTCCTCCAGCAAACTACCACTCTTAAATTTTGATGTGTACTTGTAGATGTGACATATAAGGTAGGCGTAAATTTGGAGCTAGCTGAAACCATGGCTGTGGTAAGCATGCTTGCCTCCTTTATGTTTGTCGCTTTTGAATTTCATGAATGAAGTGGATGGTATTCGATTTTATTTTCTCGAGCAAACTATCATGCTTTTACCTGTAAATGTGACATATAGGGTAGGTGCAAATGTGGTGCTAAAACTATAGCCACTTGCAGTAAGTATTCCGGGTTTCCGGCTTCCCTTGCATTTGCCGTTTACGGCATGGATAAATTGGTGGAACTCGAAATTATTTTCTGATAAACCATCACTCTCTTAGTGTAGGTGTGATCAATAGGATATGCAAAAAAAATGTGGAGCTAAAACCGTAGCCACTGGCTTTGAGTTGTATAGTTCTTGCTTATGAATTTGGCGAACCAACTGGTGGAATTTCACGAATCAGCGGGTGGCAGTGATATAATTTTCTTTAACAGATATCAAGTTCTTCAACAATGCTAAGTCATCTCTTCTTTTTGAGACAACATCCCGCGATCTTTAGGCCAGGGTTTATGTATTTGTAAAGCACGAAACAAAATCAAATTAAAACATCAGATAACAATCTAATAAAATTTAGGGTTTAGGGTTTAGACTTTTTTTTTCTCAAGTTTGACCACTCGTCTTATTCAAAAAATTGTGCAAAACATCATTTTTTTTGTTATGATTTGCTTTATTAATGAAAGTTCTTGAAGAATATCTTAAATTAGACTATGTTTCTACAAATTTTTGAATAAGATGAGTGGTCAAACTTGAGGTTGAAAAAGTCAAACGACCTATAATTTGAAATAGGAAGAGTAATTAATATTAGACCTTCATATTGAAAGGTTGATGTTGTTAGCTTTGAAATCAAACAAACTAGAACCTTTATAGCTTAAAATAATACACTTCCAACAGTAAAGAAAATAGCTTTCATCTCAGAAAGGTCTTTCAATTCTAAGTATTGAAAGGTTGATGTTGTTAGCTTTGAAATCAAACAAGCTAGAACCTTTGTAGCTTAAAATAATACACTTCCAACAGTAAAGAAAATAGCTTTCATCTCAGAAAGGTCTTTCAATTCTAATTTTGCACACACTGCTTGAATCGTAAGGTTTTTCGAAATGGGGTTTGGCGATCCCATATAGGGTAAGGAAGAACAAAAATGCTTCTTTCGAAAGGTATCCTTGAAAGGGACTGATAAGCATCTCTGTTTTTTTTTTTAAGAATAGATAAGCATCTATGTCTAGTAAACGGTTAAATCTCACTTGTTAACAGGGTCACATCATATGTAAAGCTATCTCGAAGGACCATTGCCATACTAGGCAAGAGGCTCTGGACTGATGGAAAAGCAATAGTAGACATGCTTCTACAAATACCGGGAGTTTGAATATATTTTTCCATGGAATCAACTGATATGCAGCCCAAATTCAGGAAAGAAATGCATGCATCCCAAAAGGAGTAATAAAGGACTCTTAATTACCAACTTCAGGCAATGCAAAGGAAACAAAAGACCTTTAACAGTATCTAAGATTTGGCAATCCAATCACTAATGCTCACAGATTGTCAGCTCACTGGCATGCCTACTTGAGAGTGAATAGGACAAATCTTGAATTTCAGAGTACCGAACAGACATGGATAACTTATTATCGGATCCTACTAGCCACTTCACAAGAGTGCTGCATTATGATTTTCAAAGCACAATGTTCTGAATTGTGACCTCCTCGATGTCGCAAATCTGAAACGCGACTGTGAACATAATAACCGAATAACCGAATAAAGCCAACAGCCACATTTTCTGCAACCTGCGAACTTAACAGTCTGCTCAACTAGTCGATCACCATTTGTAGTCGATCACCATCTTCAAAGTTCTGGGCACTGCAATGTATATAAGCATGTACTTACAGGAGAAAAACAGCACAATAGTAGCGTAAAAGATACTTCTGCAATATGCTCCATCGGTTTGGTATCCGACAAAAATGTTCATCCACATGCAGTGGTGAATGTATTGTTTCTAGGTTTAAAGGTTAAACTTTGGACCACTTGGTTTGTCATACTCCTACCATGCTACTTCTCGATGTTCATTACCAGAATGCTTCAGAAGGGTAGTTTACCCCAACTTATGCCAACCATCCCTTATAATGGTGGCGATGGTACAAAATTTGATGATATGAACCCTAAACTCCTGACTAGAGATTATATGACAACGGCAGATGCGAAGGACCTCTTCCCAATTGAACCAAAAGCAAGGACTGACCAGCCAGAGCTTGCATTGTAAACTTCCACCTGCAGTGAAAGAGAGGAAGTATCTTCAGATCAGACCAAAGCCCGGGATTGAAAAGTAAACTTCCACCTGTGCAGTCACTTACAGTATCCAGGATCTGAACGTTGGACTGCATGCCACCGATTAGGAACAAGTTATCATCAAGATTAACAGCCGCGGCATATCCTCTTGGAGTGTTCATCGGATCACCCATCCTCCAGGCGTTGAGACGAGGGTCATAGATCTCAATGCTAGAAACCATTTTGTCCCCATCATACCCTCCCATAGCATATCTGAAAAATATGTCAGAGCTGCAGCTAAGTTTCTTGCCAAGATTTAAGGACGGTTATCTTAGTTATTTCATGAAGAGATCTGAAGTATAAGAGAAAGTTACTGACAGGACATCTCCCAGGACAGTTAAGGCATGGCATCCTCTCCTAGTACTCATACTTGGAAGCCGAACCCAGAAGCCCTCCCTTGGATCATACCTTTCTGCTGATCTGTATAGTGTGTTCGTCACTGTTAGTATCTGAAGTAATCTTGCTGGAATATATTGTAATAACATGAAGGGAAATCGTGACAGATCTTACTCCAAATACATGCTTCCATCATAGCCACCAGTTGTATAGATGACTCCATTCAGTTCGGTCGCAGCAAGAGCAAATCTCTGGAATATATCACAGCCCAAATAAGATGATAATTTCAAGATTATTTGATTCATTCAATTACCATCTTTTACCAAAGATATTACAAAAGTAATGCCTGTCCAGCTATCCTATTAGTACATATCATCAGAAGTTTAGGTAGTGTACGTAAACAACCATGCAGTGAACAAAATGAACTATAACATATTACAGACGATAAACACTATAGGTTGCTGCAAATTTATAACAGGCGTCAGCACTACAGATCTTAATAAATTGATATCTCTTGTTAGTTCAAGAATTATGAAGGTTCTTGAACTTGGATACAATATTGCAGACTAGGAGTATAAGGTCAAGCCATACATTGGAATAGGTTAACAGATACTCCCTCCGTCCCAAATTATTAGTCGTTTTTGCTTTTTTAGATACATCCTTTTGTTATGTATCTAGACATAAGTATATATCTAGGTGCATAACAAAAGGAATGTATCTAGAAAAGCCAAAACGACTAGTAATTTGGACGGAGGGAGTATCAAATTGGGCAATTATAGACTGAGGCTGAGGACATACAGAGAGCAGCATAGATGGACTGCATATCCACTTCCCAAGATACGGATCAAACATCTCAACTTCTGAATAAGTTTCATTTCCGTCTCCTCCGCCAATAGCATATATTTTCTCATTAAGACAGATTCCGGCAAGACTTCCTTTCTTCCGGTTCAAGGAAGGGCATTCCGTCCACTCATTATTCCTTGAACTATAGCATTCCACTACAAAAAGAAACAGATAGAAGTAAATGCATGCAACTAAAATGAAAGCTCATGCAAAAGAATTCACACAATCATAATGCGAACACCATGGTATACCTGTGTTATACCATGACATGCCATCTCCACCACCAAAAGCAAATATATGACCATCCAATGCAGCAGCAGATGCATATGAGCGTGGAGAAGTCATTGGTGTGAGACCCACCAGCATGTCTTTCTCAGGAGAAAACGAATCAAGAGATGATAACCAGGTCACGCCATTATAACCACCAATCAGGAATATTGATGGCTTGGCTAGAGTATTGCACATGCTTCCAAGATGGGATAGCGAAGAGTCAAATTTGAATTGTAATTCATCTAAAAGATATTCCAGTTGCTGAACTTTTCTTCCTGAGTCTTTGGCCACTTCCCTCAATGAAAGTACTTCTTGTTCTGACTCAACCTGGAAAACAACGGAAAATAATAAGAATATCCTATTAAGGCAACATTTGCATGAACAATCAAATAATGTCCTGAAAATATCTCATGCATGAATACCTCAGGGAAAAACACTAAGGCATCCAGATATGAAAAACTAGAGCTATCTGTATGGGTTCCCAAAAAAGTGTGTAGGCCTTGATTTCTAGAAAGCATTGGAAAGATGCTCTAAATGGTTCATGCAAGAAAACATAGCGTTCCCACTAAAAGATAGATGTTTGTATGGAAACAAGAGTTGTTTTTTTTTACTTTCCAAATAAACAAATGAAGGAAGCAATCAACTTTTTATCTCTACTATTATTTAAGAAAAAAAGTTACCAGCTTCTTCTCCAATGCTTCAGTCCTCTTGGTTAAATCAGCGATGATTTGCAGCAGCTATAAATGAATGTCAAAATAATAATGTAAGAGGACTACACCCACAGTTGGTTATGAAACAAAATTGAATACTGAAAATAAAGAAGGCTAAAAAAAGAATGATGGTCACCTCAGCATTTCCATGGCACTCATCAGAAGAGGTTTTATCCTCCATTGTAACATCAAAGGGGTCACAGGAAAGGTTTGCATTGATCTGTGTTTCATCAGGTACACATTGATCTGAAATAGAATCAGCACAATCCTGGGAAGATATTGCTGCCTGCTGTCGTAGAGAAGATAGTTCTTTCAACTTTTCCAGGATAGCCAGTTTTTCAGGGTGTAGCCCAACACCACCTGAGCTATTGTGAACCTCACTCTCTATTTCATCTACATCCACAGCACCATTATGATCATTGAGTGAGCTCAAAACAATTGATTCATCAATGGTGACTCTTTCTCCGTTCACAGGATTGCCAATTGGATGACTGCATTCAACAAGCTCCACTACTTGGTCAACTGTTTTGTCTGAGAAATTCTGACTGACCTCATCTGGATTTGAATGAGGAACAAATTGGTCTTGAAGAAGATTGTCATCCAAATCGTCACAATCAGAAACTAGCTCCTCAGATTTCTTCTCATCAGTGCTACTAGCACTGTCCACATCATCTGCCCAGATAAATGGAGCAGCTCTATCTGATAGAACACTAAATGGATTGGTTTCCTTAGAATTCCCTGTGACTTTCTTTGGGTCAGGAACAGCTGGCAGCTTCATTTTAGTTGGTGATGATGATACTGCAAGATTCCTTTTGCTCGAAACAGCCGGGACTTGATTGAAATTAGCAGGAGCAAGTGATTTGAACAAAGAAATTAAAGCTCTTGTCTGTGCATGGTCAAGCTGAAAATAGAAGTGGTGATGGTTATAATAGTTGTCACCAAGCAATGTCTTGATGGTTATAATAGTTGTCCGTGCAGCAGGCCTGGTACCGCCGTGCCCCACGGCGCTAGGATCTGCTACCTATATAAGGCCGAAATTCAGCCGAAAATGTCACAATAATTCGAAAAAAAGAAAGAGAGGTGGCGAAGAGAAGGGAGTGAGGAGGAGGTGGCGAAGGTGCGAAGCTCTGCCGGTTTTTCGTCTCATTAGAGGTAAATACTCTGGTACTTAATATTTTGAACTGTGATAATTCATATTTTGAAGCACTGTTTTAGTGTAGATCTGCTTAATAAAAATATAGTTTTAGTGTAGATCTGCTTAGTAAAAATATAGTTTTAGTGCATATCGATTAGTAAAATTATAGTTTTAGTGTAAACCTGCATAGTAAAATTATAGTTTTAGTGTATATCGATTAGTAAAATTATAGTTTTAGTGTAGCCCTGCATAGTAAAATTATAGTTTTAGTGTATATCGATTAGTAAAATTATAGTTTTAGTGTAGCCCTGCATAGTAAAACCATAGTTTTAGTGTATATCGATTAGTAAAATTATAGTTTTAGTGTAGCTTTGAGTAAATATATTTTTGTAGTTACAAATCCATTTGTTAATAGCGATTTTTTTTCATGCTGTCAGCCATGTCGGATGTAGTTAGTGTCAAGTTGTATTTCGGTAATGGGCAGATTAGATATGGTGAACATGGAGTTGACTTGTCAGAATTTAATTCGGTTGACCATGTGATTAGAGGAGCAGCCGAAAGAACTTAGGGTCCATAACCAACTTTTTTTATAAGGCATTCCATGTAGATGCAGAGCAACATGACTTGTTCATTATGGCTCTAATCAACAGGAGTGAGGCAGTATATTGGGAGCTTATGCCACTTCAAGGCACTGAACATTGGAGAAGTTATATCAAAACAGCATGTCAAATTGGTTTGCATGTGATGTTGTTTATCCAAGTTGTTCATAAGGCTGGGTCTAGTAGTCAAGTGCATGAGGAGGGTAGTGCTGCTCACCAGGGTGAGGCTGAACTACAAGCAGGAGATGGCCCTGCAACTGAGCCAGAAGAAGGAGATGGTGCTGCCACTGAGGCAGAAGGAGATGGTGACACACCCTTGGAGGCCCGTGGTGAAATTGACAAGGGGGAAGTTAATGAAGAAGTACTCAGGCAATACGAAATGGAGGCCGGTGACGATGAACGTGGGTTGCAAGAGGACTCCTCAGATGATGAGGATGACCCGCTAGTGCCAAGGGACTGGGACAGTTACAATTTCTCACAGCTATCTGTCAATCCTGGTGAGAATGTGTCCTGGGAGTATAGACAGAATCAGGTTTCTGTTGGCGCCATGTATAAGATTGCAGTAGAGGTGAAGGATGCAGTGAAGAGGTGGGCCACCCTTACTCTGCAGAGAGAGTTCAGGGTAGTGAAGAGTTCTCCACACATATGATGTACAATGTGTGAAGTCCAACTGTCCTTTTCGAGTGTATGCTTCCAAGGGCAAGTGGAAAAATTACTGGGAGGTCAGGTCTGTTGTGGATCACACTTGTGTACTTGACCAGCTAGATGCAAGCCATCGTAATTTGTCTGCCGGTTTTGTAGCCAACCAGATGTTTGCTAAGATTGTGGAAAATCCTGCTTATGAGCTCAAGTCCATTATCTTGGCAATTGAGGAGAAATTTAGGTACCTGATAAGTTATGGTAAGGCATACATGGCAAAGAAGAAGGTATTGGAGTTGAGGTGGGGTACTTACGAAGCATCCTACGACAATCTGTCTCGATTGCTGAACACAATTGACACGCTCAATCCTGGTAGTTATTATGATATCAAGACATAATCTTGTATCAAGGCCAGGGAAGCAAGTCTTGCACCAGGCATTCTTAGCATTGGGTCTAACTATTGCTGCATTCAAACAGTGTCGACCAGTGATTTGCATAGATGGCACATTCCTAACAGGAAAATACAAGGGCACAATCCTTACAGTTGTGGCTGCAGATGGCAACAATCAGTTGTTGCCATTGGCAATTGCTTTTGCAGAGGGAGAGAATGGTAACAGTTGGTATTGGTTTCTGTAGAGATTGAAGCAAATGGTGGTGGGAGATGTGTCAGACGTGTGTGTGATACACGATAGACACAAAGGTATTTTGCAGGCTATTAATGACATCAAAGAAGGTAGTGAAGAACGTAACAGAGCAGCACAATGGCCAGATGTGCATAGCAGGTGGTGCATGAGGCGTATGGGAGCAAACTTTCATAGCCAGTTCAAGAACAAAGAACTTACACAATTGTTCAAGCGCTTATGTTCGACCAATCAGGAGAAAAAGTTCTACGAGCTATGACAAAAATTAGATGATCTGACGAAGAAAGCATCAGAAGAGATAGCTAAGAAGCCAATAAGTACTGAACCCGGGGAAGACCTAGTTTCTCTGGAGGACGTGGGGCTAGATGCTCCAAATGTCAGAAGGAGAAGGGGACGTGCTGTGAAGACCTTTAGCCAGTGGATTCAGAATGAGCCTAAGGAGAAATGATGTCTCCTGTTTGATAAGGGAGGCGTGAGGCATGGGATAATGACAACAAATTTTGCTGAGGTCTGCAACGCGGTTTTACGTGGTGCCAGAGCTCTCCCTCTTGTTGGTATCATTGAGTTCTTCTTGTACCGCACAATGAAGTACTTTCTTGAGCGTGCTACTGCAGCACATGCAGCTATGCAGGACTGTCAAAAGGTGTATTCAACATGGATGACTGAGTACTTGACCACAAAACAGAAGGCTGCTCTTGCTCACAGAGCTTACCCACAACCTCTACGTCGTGATCCTGGCGAGGAAGTTCAGTGGAAATATCAGATAAATTGCCAGTCCAAATCACAAAAAGCGAATGGTGAAATAACAATACAACAAACAGTTATTGGGAATCAGACATGCTCATGCTCTTGCCAGAAGCCACTGCTGTTACACTACCCCTGCTCACATGTGATCGCTGCATGCCTTGCAACAAAGAATAACCATTGGGGTCGCTACGTGCCTAAATACTTTTTCAAGCAAACCATTCTAGACACTTGGAACCACACTATTGAGGGCTACTTGCATCTTGGAACTTTCACTCAAGACCCCAAAGACAATGCGTTGTACATACCAAATCCAGATCCAACCATGTGCCAAGGTGTCAGTCGACGCAAGAAGAAGAGGATTAGGAACAACATGGATGAGGTTGAAGCTGGACCTCCGGTGCAGATATGCTCTAAGTGCAACAATCCAGGACACTCCTACAAGAAATGCACCGAAGCATCTTACTTTTCCACTGCCACTTCTCTAGCACCTTCAGCTAGTGCACGTGGACGTCGTTCCTGTCGCTACACCGAAGGAATGCAGTGATCGTACTTGTTTGTGCTACCGTGTTGTAATATTTGAAATACTTATGCACGTTATCGTCTTGTAATATTTGAACCATTTAATTTGGCAAGGTCTTGTAATATTTGAACTTATGCATGTTATCGTGTTGTAATAATTGAACTACCTTTTCATTTGCTTGTTATTTTCTTCTTGCCGTCAAATTTATTATCATATCCTGTTATGTATTGTTCTCTAATATCAAATGAAACATGTAATGAATGATCATATTTCTCATCTTTTTTGTAGGCTTGCAATGGCTTCCTCGGGTCCTGAGTTGGACTTGGAGTTGCTCACCAGTAGGAAAGACAAGGTTGCGGTGCCAAAGGGGATCCACACATCTATGGCCCACCATCCAGTCTGCTTCATTGCCTACATATATGTGAGCACTCTTCTCCAGTGCCACTTCTCAATACAAGAAGCACCAATGAGTTCCTGGACTAGGGATGATGATGGCTCCCTCGGTCCAGCACTGTGGAGCCAGCAAGATCTAGAGTTCAACAGCAATTTTCCAGTCTTAGATAAGAGAGATTTCAAATCCATGCGTGATGTTAGAAAGTACGCACCAAATCAAACGGTGAACTGGCCAAGGTGTGCACACGGTGAGTTCTGTGTGATGCAGGTTTACCAGGGATGGAACAACTCTGGTCGACGCTTCTGGCATTGCTCACGAGCATGGGTAAGCAAAACTCCTTGACCTTTGTCCTTCATCATTTTATGGTTTACTAATATAATCACGGTTTCTGCAGTACTCCGACCAACCAGTCCAACACTATTCTTCGTATCAGCCGAACACCTTCTTATTACTCTGCGCTAGCTAATCATCCATGAAAGTGTGTGCACCGGTATCACGAGAAAGATCACTCGGAAGCGATTAGCTACTTTAAACTAACGACAGATCCACAGTACCGGGGCTGTCACAGTAGTATGGGCACGCACAATTACAACTATCTCCTACTATCTCCTGCCACAATCCGATTCAGCCCGGATCTGGCGCTGAAATGCCGTGTAGTGAGGCAGGGATGCAGGCAATGGCTTGTTTAACCCTTTTTTTTAATCTAAGCCAATCATTTGTGTCAGTGAGGCGAGGGCTGCCACGTCTGTTCGATCTGAAAACACTACTCCATCCGTCCTCAAATATAAGCATTTCTCGATATCTGCACATCATGTTTGACGATTCGTCTTATTCAAAAAATTTGTAAAAATATTAAAACAATTATGGTATACTTAAAATATATACGATGATAAAACATGTCATAACAAAATAAATAATATTTTCTTAATTTTTTGAACATGACGAACGGTAGAACGTGAATCGGAAAAGTCAACGAATACTTATATTGTGGGACACAGGGAGTACCCATCAACCATCATCCATTGTGACGCAGCCACTGGTGGGGCGACTATGCATCACTGAGGTGACAAAAAAAAACCCACCATCACCTTCAACGGCCCACCAGCCCACTAGGAAACGGCCCAAGGCCCACTAACCTCTTCCCCCCTCCCCTCCTCCTTCCCCGGCCTCTTCCTACACCGCCGCCCCGCCGCCCAGCACTCTCACCACCGCGGGCGCGGCCGCGGAGCTCCGGTGAGACCCTACCACGCCCGCGGTGGCCTCCTCCTCCTCCCTCCCGCCGCCCCTCCCCCACCCCCGCCAGAACCCTAGGCGTCCGTCGCAGCGAGCTCTCCTACATCCAGTGCCTCCACCGACGGGCGTCTTCTCCACCCAGCGCCTCCATCGGCGGCCGCGAGCTCTCCCTCGCCCCGACCTGGCCCGGCCGCCGCTACCGTCGCCAGGGCCCTAAGCCGCCCCACGACTGTGACACCCTAAAATTCCATCACTAAAAATTTACTTAAGCTACATAGTGTTTTAGTCTTAAGGATTTAATTAATATGCAAATCAAATTGAGCTCTAAAGTAATTTAATTTAACTTAATTAATTTAGAGACAACAAGTGCTTGTGCATCATATTTTGGTTGCATAGTGTTTTGTGTGTTGGTTTGAAGTTTTAAAAGTTTTTAAATGTTTTTGAAAAATTTTGAAAACAGTTTGAAAAGGTTAAAAAAAAACTCTCAACCTCACCCCTCTCCCTTTCAGCCTACCCCGACCCAGCTCTCTCCCGGCCCACTTCTTCTTCCGGCCCAAACCCCCGCAGCGGCCCACCTATCCTCCTCTCTCTTTTCTTTTCTCCCGCGGCAGCTGACACGCCGGCCCCACCTGTCGGCGCTCTCTTCTATCTCGCGCCGCTCCCCTTTCCTCTGTTCGGCCGTGCGCCCGCCGTGATCACCGCCGCGCCTGCCCGCCTCCCCTTTCCTTCCAAGAGCGTCTTTCAAAGGCAATAAATCGCCGCAATCTTCTCTCTTCAGGTTCTTGCCGTTTCCCCCTCCTCTTGCTCCTTTATGCCCGCAAAGCCACCGGCCATCAATGGCAAGGCCGCCGGCCGCCACTTTCCCTTCCGCTTCCCCTTCTTTTCCCCTGGCCCTACTTAAGGTCGTGCTTGAGCTCTCGCCCTCTCCTTTGCACTTGTGCTCTGCCTTCACGCGCCCAAGCTCACATAAACACCCAGAGCGCCGCCACCTCTGTTTCCGCCGCCGCTGGTAAAGCTCGTCGCCGGTGAAGGACCTCCCTCTCTCCCTCTCCTTTTCCTCTCTGGTGATGCACCCGACGCTCATTGAGCCCCTCTTGCACCAGGTCTTCGTCTTCGTCGCTTCCCGGAGCTCCTGTCCCTGTCCGCCGGAGCGCCGCCCGAGTTCGCCGTTGCCACCGATCTTCGCCGCCACTCCTTCCTCGCCGTCCCGCTTCTCGGCCGTAGCTTCTCTGCAAGGTGAGGAAGCCACCAGCTCCTCTTCTTCCTCTGGTCCGAGCGTCAGGATGCGCAGCCGCGGTGAGCCATCGCCGCCGGCCGCCCCGCCGGCCATGGCCGCCTCCTCTCTGGCCAGACCACGCCCCTGTGGTCACGGCCGCGTTCGTTGTTGCCAGTGCATCTTGTTAAGCTGTTCAGCGTGTTAAACCGAGGCCCGTAGCGTGTTTTGGTTTGTCGTCGTCGCACGCTGGCGAGCTCCCGTCCGCCCCCTTCTGGTGCTAGCCGCCGTGACCGCCCGAGCTTCCCTCCTGAACCCCTAGATGCGTGCGCAAGCCTCCCTGCTACGCGTAGCACCCACGCGTGCACGAGATGGTGGCTGGGAGCTCACTCCAGAGCTCACGCCGGTGATGCACCGCCGCGCGCCGCCGCGTTTTTCTCCCCTCCGGCGAGCTGCGCCGCGAGCCAACACGCGCACGCCACCCTGGCCGTCCGATCTTCGATCGACGGTGCAGATCCACGGCCTGCGCGGGTCAAACCCGGGCGTACCGGTCAGCGCTGGGCGGTTTTGTTTAAGAGCCCCTGGATTTCTTTGTATTCGCAAGCCGGTCCACCCACCTATAAGAATCCTTTCGAATAGGTCCTTGTTTTTATGATCTAGCCCTTGATTCCTTTAGATTCTTCCACCAGGGGTCCTTTTCACTCCTTTTTGCATATAAACCCCTCTGTTTATATGTATAATTATGTTTCTAGTCCCTGGAATCTTCCATAAACACCCTGTGAACCCAGTTTATTTACAGAAAGGTCCCTGTATTTTGTTTTAATCATATCTTTCGCATTTTAACTCCGTTTTTCGCGTTTAATATATCGAAATGATCGTATCAGCGAGTAGAACCTTTTAAACAGCGTGTTTTTAGCATATAGAACTGTTTGGTGTACTGTTTTATTTATTTATTGTTTGTATATGCTTGTGCGTAGATATCGTGTCTGTTTCGACTGAGTACCCCGTTGGAGAAGATCAAGAAGAGCCTATCTTCGAAGAAGAGAATACTCAGTTCGTAGAGGAAGGCAAGTGGACTTCTCCCTCTGCATATTCTTCTTAGACCTATATAATTGCATATTTAAATAATGTTTACCTTTACATGTTGCTATGCATTAACTTGATGGGAATTCACCTTTTTAAGGACATGACTAGAGTTTCACCCCTATTACCTTGATCAACCCCTTTTAATAAATGTTTTGGGTAGATGAATGCTTAGTTGCTATACTTGGGCTGGTTACAAATGGTTTTATGATACAGACTTTCATGTTATGAAATGATGGTTATGTTTTAAGACAAGATCATATACTTTAATTAGAACATGGAGAACCACCCAAGAAAACAGTACAACCACAGTCCATATGGCTCTGGCTTAGCCAATTAATTAGGCGTGTGATTGTTCTGATGATCTTATCCGAAAGGGGCAGAGGGGGACCGGGGTTGCAGGGGTATAGCCCGGTTCTTTTGGGGTAGCAGCCTTTGCTAAGGTGCTGACCATTAGGGAGGGTTATGGTCCGCCCTGGTCTGTAACTATGCGGGTCGTTAGTCTTTTGCATGTCTTTGTAAAGGCTTCGTAGTGGACCCCTAGCCACTCACCTCGGAAGTGTTTAAGGGTCTAGCTAACCCAGGCAACATGGGGAACACGAGCTGTTGGTAAAGTGTACAACCTCTGCAGAGTTAAAACTGATCGATCAGCCGTGCTCACGGTCAAGAGCGGTTTGGACCCTCACATGATAATTGAACTTAAAGATAAACTTAAATTGTGGTTCCTTATGGTTTTGAGATATGGTTACATCTGAATAATCTTTTGGGGTTAGTATAAACTTACATCTAGTATTAAGCTTGCTAATAAAACTTGATCAACATTAAAATGCTGACCGCTGCAAAACCTTAGCCAATCCTTGATAGCCTTGCATGTTTCCCCCACTTGCTGAGCTCCAACATAAGAGTGCTCACCCTTGCTTACCGCTGTTCAGATGAGAACAACGGTGAGGAGTACTGGAGCGACTTTGAAGAGTTCTGAGGCATGCGATCCCTCAGTCATATGCCTGTGGAAGATGAAGCTGAAGTCACTCGTTTAGTTATCGTTTGTTTTATTGGACCTTCGTGTCCACTGCCTGAGTGTAATAATGACTATTGTATCAGTTAAACTCTTGTACGTTTGAATTACTGTTATGGTATTACACTCTTTTGTCTATCGTATGTGTGTAATTTGATCCTGGCGTACATATGAGATGCTTTCGGTTTTCCTTGTAAAATCGGGTTTGACAAAGTGGTACCAGAGCCGTAATGACTGTAGGTCGCAGCCTTAGCTACAAATGGTCGAAATTAAGGATTCATGTTCTAGAAAGCCATGTCATGTTTCAAAATTTTCTTATTTACGCATAAAAATCTAATTTATTCTTGTTGTTGTTAAAACTCTATCATTTTGATTTATTCCATACTGAGTTCAGTTTTGTTTTGTCAGATGGCCAAAACAAAGTACACTGCACGCAAGAGCACTGGTGGCCGTGTTCCCCGTGGTCAGTTGGCACCCCGCTACCCGGTGATTGCGCCAGTGCCAGAGTCGCAGCCAGAGCCGCAGCCAGAGGTTGAAGTTGAAGAGGACCCCGAAGAGGTACAACCAGAAGTTGAGGTTGAAGAAGACCCCGAGGAGGTACAGCAGGAGGATCCAGTTGAGCAGCCTTAGTTGTATGATGGTACTATCTTGGAGGCCGATGCAGATGGTGATATTGTGATTCTACCAGCACCTGAAGCAGCCGATGATGCGCCACCACTTTCGCCAGTTGTTCCTGCACCTAATTCTATGGGTGGAGATCTTGATGACTCGGGAGATGACAGTGGTAAAGATGATGATGAAGACAATAACAACAATGATGGTGAAGACCCAGAGGAGGAGGAAAATGATAATCCTCGCTATCGTGGGGCTGAGTACCACAAGCACACCACTGAGGATGAGAATGGCCAGTTTTGTGTTTTACTGGAGGAAGTGCTGTGGCATTTGGGTTTCACTATGAAGCCGCTCTATGTCACCAAGCACTACAGTGAGCCTGGTCTGAGAGATTACTATACAAGTCGCGTCCACATCCGTGTGCCTCTGACTGGAACCAATGGATGGAGAAACCGCTCATCGCACCATAGCACCGCTCATTTCTCCACTGATGAGGCCGCTATCAATGATGCTACCAGGAGGGCTCTCTGGTCGCTTTGCAATGCTTATCGTGATCAGCTGCATCAGTCTGAGTTCCGCCACATTCCTCGTCGCTTGAGTGGTTCTGAGGAGACTGTGGTACCCGCTGGTGGAGATGATCGTATTGATATCCTTGCACGGGTGACCGCTGCACTTAACACTGATCTTGAAGGTGCTACAGCCGAGTTAGACAGGTATCATGAGGAGCTGCAGAACGCACAAGCTAGGATCGCCCAACTGGAGGCGCAGCTTGCAGGTCAGCAGCCACCTGAGGAGGTAATGCCGTACAGCTCCACTGCTTCTCCACCATGCAAGAGGCTTCGTTACGGCACACCAGAAGCTACAACCCGTCTGGGCTAGGATCTTTGGATGCCTACCTTTACCTTTTATCTTTCGATAGAACGTTCCTGCGAGGACGAACGTTTGTAATAATGGTTGTTGCTTGAACACATGCTTGATTTGGATTTTTGCTTGTGTGAGTTGTATGGTGGAGTGATGGCCACAATGCAACAAGAAATTATTAAGTTAAATAAAATTAGTTTGGGTCCAAATCTGGTTATCTTCTATTTTATCTCTCATGCAAGTTTGCAATGATACAAATCGTTTCCCGCAGTTGTCTGACACAGCAGCAATGTTTTAATTTTATCTCGAGCTACAGAACTCCGTTTGATATAAAACCAGTTGGGTTAGTTCACAAATTTTGAGGATGATTTTCTATCAAAAATTCAATACCATACAGTATGTATTCTGAGAGTTATGCACAAAGAATTGAGCCTATCAGAATCTGTAATTTCTGCTGACACAGTTGCACTGTTTGAATTTTATCTCGAGTTGTAGATCTCCGATTGAGATGATTCCAGTTGGATTAGTTTCATAATTTTGTACTTCACATTCTGGTAAAATTTCATGATTTTTGGATAATGGTACAGAGAGTTACATCTGATTTATTGAGATCAACAGAATCTGTCTTAGTTGGAAGTTCGTGTTGCTTTATCGTTTTGAGTTCATCTTTTTATGCATCAGTTCAATACCCCTCTCTGAAATAGATTTCTCTAACAATCAGATGGTACAAACCAGGTCCAGAGGAGGTCAAGACATTCCGCCTGTGATTCGTGCTCGCATTGCTAATCAACGAAATCAAGCACCACCCCCGCTAATCAATCAAGCAATGGATCCGGCAATGCAGCAGTTCTTTGAAGCACAAATGCAGCTAATCCAGAATCTCACCAACACTGTTCAGAACATGTAGGCTCAGCAGAACTAGCCACCACAGCCAGCTCCACAGCCACCCAGAGACAGGCACAAGGAATTCATGAGCCACAACCCTCCTACTTACTCTCATTCAACTGATCCGCTAGATGCAGATGATTGGTTGAAGACAGTTACTAAGAAACTAGAGATTGTTCAGTGTACTGACAGGGAAATGGTCTTATATGCTGCTGGAAGACTTGTTGGACAGGCTGGTGATTGGTGGGATGCATATTCAACTGCACATCCCAATAGAAACAATATTACTTGGCAAGAGTTCCGAGACAACTTCCGTACTTATCACATCCCTTCGGGAGTAATCAAGCTTAAGCAGAAGGAGTTCTTGGCACTGAGGCAAGGAAACATGTCGGTCACTGAGTACCTTGACAAGTTCACTCATCTGTCTCGTTATGCACCGGATGAAGTCAACACCGATCTTAAGAGGCAGGAGAGGTTCCTGGATGGATTGATTGGGCCTCTCAATTATCAGCTGCAGAGTCATACCTTTCCAGATTTCCAGACACTGTTGAACAAGGCTATTGGACTGGAAAGCAAGAGGAAAGAACTGGGTGAGCAGAAACGCAAGTTCCAGTCACATGGGCAGTCCAGCAGTAATACTCGTCCTCGCTACAGTTCACAGCAGAACTCGTCTCAGTATCGTCCTGGTGGACAAGGAGGAAAGTATCCACAGAACTTACAGCTGCAGCGCTCGTTTCAACCACAGCGTTTCAACCCTCAGACACCACGAACCCCTACACCTCAGCAGAATCACTCCAACAATGGCTCTGGGGCACCTGTCAGAAACACTACCCCTATTCAGCCCAGTGGGTGTTTCAAGTGTGGAGAGCTGGGACACTATGCTAACAACTGTCCTAAGAGAGGAGTGCAGACCCCTCAGAGGGATAATAGTCAGAGGCCTGGACAGTCATTTTCACAGCCTCGCACACCACAAGCTCCTAACAAGAGAGGCCAGCAGAACTATATGCGTGGCCGGGTTAATCATGTATCTGTGGAGCAAGCCCAGAATGACTCCGGCGTGGTACTAGGTACGTTTCCTGTCAACTCTATACCTGCTACAGTTTTGTTTGATTCGGGAGCATCACATTCATTTGTAACTGATCAATTTGTGGAAAAACATAACATATCTATGAGTCCTATGAAGACACCTTTGCTAGTTAGTTCCCCAGGAGGTGAAATGAAAACTGGTCGTATATGCCCACAAGTGAACATTAATATCATGGGAGTAGACTTCCTGGCTAACTTAGTGGTCTTAAAATCATGGGGGATAGATGTGATCCTAGGTATGGATTGGTTACAAAAATATGATGGAGTAATACAGTGCCGAAAGAAGTCAGTGCTGATTACTAGTCCACAAGGAGAAAGAATAGAATATGTGGGTACTCCCTCATCCAACAGTGGTACTGTGAATTCAGTAGAAGGCAAGGCCTTGGAGGATATAAAAGTAGTAAATGAATTTCCTGATGTGTTTCCAGATGATCTGCCAGGTATGCCACCTGACCGTGACATTGAATTCAGTATTAAACTTATACCTGGTACTGCTCCTATATCAAAAAGACCTTATAGAATGGATGTTAAAGATTTAGCTGAATTAAAGAAACAAATAGAGGAATTACTTAGTAAATGGTTTATCCGTCCTAGTTCTTCACCATGGGGAGCCCCCACACTCTTCGTAGATAAAAAGGATGGATCTAGGAGATTGTTCATAGATTATCGATCTCTTAATGAGGTTACTATCAAGAACAAATACCCTTTACCCCGGCTCGAGGATTTGTTCGATCAGATGAGAGGAGCAAAAGTTTTCTCCAAGATAGATCTTAGATCGGGTTATCATCAGTTGAAAATTCAATTGGAGGATATTCCAAAAACAGCATTTACATCTAGATATGGGTTATATGAGTTCACTGTGATGTCTTTTGGCTTGACCAACGCTCCAGCATACTTCATGTATTTGATGAACAAAGTGTTCATGGAGTATCTTGATAAGTTTGTTGTGGTATTCATTGATGATATTCTGGTGTTCTCTCGGAGTGAGGAAGAACATGAAGGACACTTGAGGCTTGTGTTGCAGAAGCTCCGGGAACATCAACTGTATGCCAAGTTTAGCAAGTGTGATTTCTGGTTGAAGGAGGTCTCCTTTCTCGGACATATTATCACTGATGGTGGAATTGCAGTGGATCCAAGCAAGGTTCGGGATGTGTTGAACTAGAGTCCGCCTAAGAATGTACCGGAGATCAGAAGTTTCCTTGGACTTGCAGGATATTATCGTAGATTCATTGAGGGATTCTCGAAGATTGTGAAACCTCTTACAACTTTACTTGAGAAGGGTAAAGAGTTTAAGTGGGATGAAAAGTGTCAAGCTAGTTTTGAGGAGTTAAAGAAAAGATTGACTACAACCCCTGTATTGATAATGCCAGATATACACAAAGGGTTTGATGTGTATTGTGATGCTTCTCGGCAAGGATTGGGTTGTGTGTTGATGCAGGAAGGAAAAGTAGTAGCATATGCTTCAAGGCAGTTAAGGAAACATGAGCAGAACTATCCTACGCATGATCTTGAGTTAGCTGCAGTTGTACATGCTCTGAAAATCTGGAGGCATTATATGATTGGAAATAAGTGTCAGATTTTCACCGATCATAAGAGTCTGAAGTACATCTTTACATAGAAGGATCTTAATCTAAGGCAACGAAGATGGTTGGAATTAATCAAGGATTATGATCTGGATATTCAGTATCACCCTGGTAAAGCAAATGTTGTAGCAGACGCTTTGAGTCGGAAGGGTCAGACCAACATGCTGATAGGTCGCTTGTTACCTCAGGAGTTTTGTTGGGAAATGGCACAGCTTAACTTGGGAATAGTTGCTCAGAATGAAACTTTGACACTAGAAGTTGAGTCGACACTTGAGCAGGATATTAGAAAAGGGCAATTGACTGATGAAAAGATTACAGAATATAAGAAATTGATAAAGATGGGTAAAGTTCCAGAGTTCAGAGAAGATGAACAAGGAACTGTGTGGTTCAAGAACAGAATCTGTGTACCCGAGATTAAAGAGCTGCGAGAAACTATATTGAAGGAAGCACACGATTCAGCTTACTCTATTCATCCTGGAAGTACCAAGATGTATCAAGATCTAAAACAAAGATATTGGTGGTATGGAATGAAAAAGGATGTAGCAGCTCATGTAGCTTTGTGTGACACGTGTCAAAGAGTGAAAGCTGAGTATCAAAGACCAGCAGGATTGCTTCAACCTTTAAAGATACCTGAGTGGAAATGGGAAGAGATCGGCATGGATTTCATTGTGGGACTACCTCGTACTCGTGATGGGTATGATTCCATATGGGTTATTGTGGATCGGTTAACCAAGGTAGCACACTTTATTCCAGTGAAGACGACTTATACGGGAGTCAAGCTGGCAGAGTTATATAATTCAAGAATAGTGTGTTTACATGGAGTATCGAAGAAGATAGTGTCAGATCGAGGCACTCAGTTCACTTCACGGTTTTGGCAGAAGTTACATGAATCAATGGATACAAAGCTAAATTTCAGTTCAGCATATCATCCTCAAACGGATGGATAGACAGAAAGAACAAATCAAATTCTTGAGGATATGCTAAGAGCTTGTGCTTTGAAGCATGGTGGTAGCTGGGATAAGAGTTTGCCTTATGCAGAATTTGCTTATAATAACAGCTATCAATCCAGCATTAAGATGGCACCATTCGAAGCTTTGTATGGGAGAAAGTGCAGAACACCCTTGTTTTGGAACCAGACTGGAGAGAGTCAGCTCTTTGGACCGGACAGCATAAGGGAAGCAGAAAAGCAAGTTGAGATAATTAGGGAAAATCTCAAAGCTGCACAGTCACGCTAGAAGAGTTATGCTGATCCTCGAAGAAGAGAAGTAGTTTTGGAAGTGGGTGACTATGCATATCTTAGAGTGTCACCTATCCGTGGTTTGCGAAGGTTTAATGTCAGAGGGAAGTTGTCACCTCGATTTATTGGACCTTTCAAGATCGTGGAAAGAAGAGGAGAAGTAGCTTACCAGCTGGAACTGTCAGCACAGTTGTCAAGTGTACATGATGTGTTTCATATATCGCAGTTAAAGAAATGTACGAGTGAGGTCAGAATAGAACCAGTACAACTGGAAGACATTGAGATGGGGAAAGATTTGACTTACAAGGAATACCCTGTCAAAATCTTGGATACCTCAGAAAGGGTTACTAGAAGCAAGGTCATCAGAATGTGTACGGTACAGTGGAGCCATCATACAGAAGAAGAGGCAACCTGGGAAAGAGAGGATGAACTCAAGGAAGACTTTCCTCAGCTGTTCTCTAATCCTTCTAAATCTCGGGGCGAGATTCTCTTTAAGGGGGTAGGATTTGTGACACCCTAAAATTCCATCACTAAAAATTTACTTAAGCTACATAGTGTTTTAGTCTTAAGGATTTAATTAATATGCAAATCAAATTGAGCTCTAAAGTAATTTAATTTAACTTAATTAATTTAGAGACAACAAGTGCTTGTGCATCATATTTTGGTTGCATAGTGTTTTGTGTGTTGGTTTGAAGTCTTAAAAGTTTTTAAATGTTTTTGGAAAATTTTGAAAACAGTTTGAAAAGGTTTAAATAAAAAAGAAAAACTCTCAACCTCACCCCTCTCCCTTTCAGCCTACCCCGACCAAGCTCTCTACCGGCCCACTTCTTCTTCCGGCCCAAACCCCCGCAGCGGCCCACCTATCCTCCTCTCTCTTTTCTTTTCCCCCGCGGCCGCTGACACGCCGACCCCACCTGTCGGCGCTCTCTTCTATCTCGCACCGCTCCCCTTTCCTCTGTTCGGCCGTGCGCCCGCCGTGATCACCACCGCGCCTGCCCGCCTCCTCCGCCTCCCCTTTCCTTCCAAGAGCGTCTTTCAAAGGCAATAAATCGCCACAATCTTCTCTCTTCAGTTTCTTGCCGTTTCCCCCTCCTCTTGCTCCTTTATGCCCGCAAAGCCACCGGCCATCAATGGCAAGGCCGCCGGCCGCCACTTTCCCTTCCGCTTCCCCTTCTTTTCCCCTGGCCCTACTTAAGGTCGTGCTTGAGCTCTCGCCCTCTCCTTTGCACTTGTGCTCTGCCTTCACGCGCCCAAGCTCACATAAACACCCAGAGCGCCGCCGCCTCTGTTTCCGCCGCCGCTGGTAAAGCTCGTCGCCGGTGAAGGACCTCCCTCTCTCCCTCTCTTTTTCCTCTCTGGTGATGCACCCGACGCTCATTGAGCCCCTCTTGCACCAGGTCTTCGTCTTCGTCGCTTCCCGGAGCTCCTGTCCCTGTCCGCCGGAGCGCCGCCCGAGTTCGCCGTCGCCACCGATCTTCGCCGCCACTCCTTCCTCGCCGTCCCGCTTCTCGGCCGTAGCTTCTCTGCAAGGTGAGGAAGCCACCAGCTCCTCTTCTTCCTCTGGTCCGAGCGTCAGGATGCGCAGCCGCGGTGAGCCATCGCCGCCGGCCGCCCCGCCGGCCATGGCCGCCTCCTCTTTGGCCAGACCACGCCCCTGTGGTCACGGCCGCGTTCGTTGTCGCCCGTGCATCTTGTTAAGCTGTTCAGCGTGTTAAACCGGGGCCCGTAGCGTGTTTTGGTTCGTCGCCGTCGCACGCCGGCGAGCTCCCGTCCGCCCCCTTCCGGTGCTAGCCGCCGTGACCGCCCGAGCTTCCCTCCTGAACCCCTAGATGCGTGCGCAAGCCTCCCCGCTACGCGTAGCACCCACGCGTGCACGAGATGGTGGCCGGGAGCTCACTCCAGAGCTCATGCCGGCGATGCACCGCCGCGCGCCGCCGCGTTTTTCTCCCCTCCGGCGAGCTGCGCCGCCAGCCAACGCGCGCACGCCACCCTGGCCGACCGATCTTCGATCGACGGTGTAGATCCACAGCCTGCGCGGGTCAAACCCGGGCGTACCGGTCAGCACCGGGCTGTTTTGTTTAAGAGCCCCTGGATTTCTTTGTATTCGCAAGCCGGTCCTCCCACCTATAAGAATCCTTTCGAATAGGTCCCTGTTTTTATGATCTAGCCCCTGATTCCTTTAGATTCTTCCACCAGGGGTCCTTTTCACTCCTTTTTGCATATAAACCCCTCTGTTTATATGTATAATTATGTTTCTAGTCCCTGGAATCTTCCATAAACACCCTGTGAACCCAGTTTATTTACAGAAAGGTCCCTGTATTTTGTTTTAATCATATCTTTCGCATTTTAACTCCGTTTTTCGCGTTTAATATATCGAAATGATCGTATCAGCGAGTAGAACCTTTTAAACAGCGTGTTTTTAGCCTATAGAACTATTTGGTGTACTGTTTTATTTATTTATTGTTTGTATATGCTTGTGCGTAGATATCGTGCCTGTTTCGACTGAGTACCCCGTTGGAGAAGATCAAGAAGAGCCTATCTTCGAAGAAGAGAATACTCAGTTCGTAGAGGAAGGCAAGTGGACTTCTCCCTCTGCATATTCTTCTTAGACCTATATAATTGCATATTTAAATAATGTTTACCTTTACATGTTGCTATGCATTAACTTGATGGGAAATCACCTTTTTAAGGACATGACTAGAGTTTCACCCCTATTACCTTGATCAACCCCTTTTAATAAATGTTTTGGGTAGATGAATGCTTAGTTGCTATACTTGGGCTGGTTACAAATGGTTTTATGATACAGACTTTCATGTTATGAAATGATGGTTATGTTTTAAGACAAGATCATATACTTTAATTGGAACATGGAGAACCACCCAAGAAAACAGTACAACCACAGTCCATATGGCTCTGGCTTAGCCAATTAATTAGGCGTGTGAATGTTCTGATGATCTTATCCGAAAGGGGCAGAGGGGGACCGGGGTTGCAGGGGTATAGCCCGGTTCTTTTGGGGTAGCAGCCTTTGCTAAGGTGCTGACCATTAGGGAGGGTTATGGTCCGCCCTGGTCTGTAACTATGCGGGTCGTTAGTCTTTTGCATGTCTTTGTAAAGGCTTCGTAGTGGACCCCTAGCCACTCACCTCGGAAGTGTTTAAGGGTCTAGCTAACCCGGGCAACATGGGGAACACGAGCTATTGGTAAAGTGTACAACCTCTGCAGAGTTAAAACTGATCGATCAGCCGTGCTCACGGTCAAGAGCGGCTTGGACCCTCACATGATAATTGAACTTAAAGATAAACTTAAATTGTGGTTCCTTATGGTTTTGAGATATGGTTACATCTGAATAATCTTTTGGGGTTGGTATAAACTTACATCTAGTAATAGGCTTGCTAATAAAACTTGATCAACATTAAAATGCTGATCGCTGCAAAACCTTAGCCAATCCTTGATAGCCTTGCATGTTTCCCCCACTTGCTGAGCTCCAACATAAGAGTGCTCACCCTTGCTTACCGCTGTTCAGATGAGAACAACGGTGAGGAGTACTGGAGCGACTTTGAAGAGTTCTGAGGCATGCGATCCCTCAGTCATATGCCTGTGGAAGATGAAGCTGAAGTCACTCGTTTAGTTATCGTTTGTTTTATTGGACCTTCGTGTCCACTGCCTGAGTGTAATAATGACTATTGTATCAGTTAAACTCTTGTACGTTTGAATTACTGTTATGGTATTACACTCTTTTGTCTATCGTATGTGTGTAATTTGATCCTGGCGCACATATGAGATGCATTCGGTTTTTCTTGTAAAATCGGGTGTGACATCGACCATCCCCACCGCCTGGTTTGCCTACCTCCCCCGGCCGACCCCTTCTAAGGCTGCATGGTTGGAGAAGAAATGGAGAAAGTGGTTCACCAGGATCCTAGCCGCCTTCCACCGCCACCGTCGTCCATTGCTGTCGCCGTCTGCTTGGGATGGAAGCAGCGGGAGCCGGGAGAGGAGGCAGCCGAATCCCCTGCGCCGTCCTCCTCCTCCGTCTGTTGTGGCTTCCGCCGCTGCATCCGCCGCCGCCGCCCTCCGCTGGGGAGCTCGAGGACCAGCGGGGAGGAGGCGGAACGCGGCAGCAGGGGAGGAAGATGACCGACAGGTGGGTCCCACGTTCGGTCGCCGATAGGTGAGCTCCACGTGGGGTCCGCAGGTGCGTGTTGGTTTGCTATTTGTCGCATATGAGACGCATAGTCGCCATGGCCGCTAGCCTAACAATTTCGTGCCCATTCCAATTTTCCAACAAGATCCACGTACGACAACTCTCAACAAAATTGGCTCCTGCATGCTTCTCCATTTACCCATCCCTCTCCTCAGTTCCCCACGCCGTTGAATGAGTTTTAGCATTCTCTTTTGTAATATGTTGGCTTAACAAATGTTGTTTAATTTTGAGAAACAAATGCGCTTGAACTGATGACAAAATGGGAGTGTATGTATATCCAAGGTCCAAGCGCACGCACGCACATGTATTCGATCTCCATCAGAACCGGATGATTAGTTGTCGGGACCCAGTCGTCTCAAATGAATCCAAATCCGATCCAGACCTTACGCATCAGTCATTCAGACATATACGAGCGGTGGCACCTAACCACACGCACGCCCTAGCTACCTTCAAATCACAAATGCTATATGCAGTTTCTTACACCGACTTGGCTGGAAATTGATTTCACGAGATTGGCAGGCCACATGCCTAGCTTTTTTTTGAGGGAAATGCCATCATGGCTAGCTTTATTGATCATTAAACAAGATTACATCATTAGCCAAGGTAGCAATTAGGAATCTAGGAGGCTCATCGGCCCAAATACACGCTCCTATTAACAAAAGAAAACTTTGCTAGCTCATGAGCTACCTGATTGGCATCCCTATTACAATGCTCTATAGATTTTAAACTAGAACTCATCCTGAGTGAAAAACAATCATCATAAATTGCAGCTGCAGACGTTGCCGAGAAACCATCACGAAAGGTATTAACCACCTGCATGCAGTCTGAATTGACTATAATTCGGTTGCATCCCACCTGTTCGGCAAGTCGAAGCCCGTCCAGCAACTCATAAGCCTCCGCCATCGGTGCATCACCAACATGTGCTAAATATCTTTGCGCCATAGCAATTACCCCTCCTGTGTGATCTCGGATGACAGCACCTGTAGCACTTGTTCCTGTTTCTTCACTGAAACTCGTGTCAACATTAATTTTGACAAAGTCCTCAGCTGGTTTCTTCCATCCTTCCTTCGCCTGAGCACCCTTCTTATGAGCATTCATGTAGTTCAAGGTCAGAACCAGAATGGATATAGCTAACCTAGCGAAAGTTTGCACAGCTTCTCCATGGACCACCTGCCTCCTTTCCCACCGGAGATACCAACCACCCATTAAGATAATTTCAGCAAATCCCACATTCAGGTCTTGTATGATTTCATTCCTCCTAATAATTTCCTCCATAACCACTGATCCTGACAGATCTTCACTCAGTACTTCTTGGATACGACCCCAAACACCCAGACAACGCCAAACCGATTGTGCTCTCTCACAAGTGAAAAGAATATGTTTAATATCTTCACAACCCAAGCTACAAACTGGACAGGAGCTTAGATTACCAATATGTTTATTAGCCAGAATACCTTTGCATGGAATGAAACCCTGTAGTGCTCTCCAACCGAAAATTTTTATCTTGCTCGGTATTTTAAGCTTCCAGAGTCCATCCCACACCTTTGTATAAATCGAACGCCCCGCTTGATTAGTTTCTGGTCTGGTACCATATTTATGCTCCCATTGCACATGATAAGCTGATTTAACAGAAAAAAGTCCATTGCGATTAAAATGCCATGCAACTAGATCTTCTCGGCCATTATGTAGTGGTATTTGCAAGATCCTTTCCGCATCTGTTGGCCAAAATAAAGCTCGCACTAGCTATTCATCCCATAAACCATCAATTGGATTAATTAAATAACTTACTTTAGACACCAATCTTGTGCCCCTCGGAGTTTGAACTCATAAATTATGACTGGTCGGGATCCATGCATCCTCCCATATGTTAATCTGGGTTCCATCACCCACTCGCCAAATACTGCCCCTTTTAAAACAATCCAATCCTGCCATGATGCTTTGCCAAGTAAAAGAGGAACCTTTCTTCATTTTTGCATTTAACAAGTTACCATCAGGATAATACTTGGCCCTTAGAACCCTTGCACATAAAGATTCCGGCTCACATAACAATCGCCAGACTTGTTTTGCTAGTAAAGCTAGATTAAAGCTCTGCAAATCCCTAAATCCCATCCCTCCTTTGAGTTTCGGGATGCACATTTTCCACCAAGTAGCCCAATGAATTCTCTTCTTCACGTCGTCGTCGCCCCACCAATAATTTGAAATGGCGTCACAGACTCCTTTACATATTTTCTGAGGAAGTCTAAACACCATCATCGCATATACTGGTATTGCTTGAGCAATCGATTTGATGAGAATTTCTTTACCTCCCAAACTTAAAAGCTTCTCCTTCCATCCCCCTATTCTTGCTCGAACTCTTTCCACCAAGTGCCAAAAACTATCACTTCTGTCTGCTCCCACCAATGCGAGCAAACCCAAATAACTTATCACTTAGGAATTCTGTCATCACATTCAACGTTAGACAAACCTGAGCCTTCACTTCCACATCTGTATTGCCACTAAAGAAAATACTTGATTTATCCTCACTAATTTTTTGGCCCGAGGAAGCACAATATCTATCCAGAATATCTTTCAACACCTCTGCATTGCGTTGATCAGCATGCATCAATATAAGAGAATCATCTGCAAAAAATAAGTGTGATATCACTGGTGCTCCCCTACAGATTTTAACTCCTTCAAGTTCGCCTCTACTTTCAGCACCCCTTAGCATGCTCGGCAACCCTTCCACAACCAACAGAAACAAATATGGTGACAAAGGGTCACCCTGCCTCAGCCCTTGTGACGGTGTAAACACTTTTGTTTCCATACCATTAAACCGAACACTGTATTTAACTGACGTAACACAACTCATAATGATATTGACCCATTGCTGATTGAACCCCAACTTCAACATAATTTCTTTGAGAAATATCCACTCCACTCGATCATATGCTTTATGCATGTCAAGCTTGACTGCACACAAACCCCTCTTTCCTTGCTTTTTCTTAATTGCATGGATGTTCTCATAAGCTACCAAGATATTATCTGTTATTAACCTGCCCGGCACAAAAGCACTTTGTTAACAACTAACAATATCCGGCAATACTTTCTTCAAACGGTTTGCAAGGAGCTTTGAAATTACCTTATAGACCACATTGCACAAACTGATGGGCCTAAACTGAGAAACCTTCTCTGGAGTTTCCACTTTGGGGATCATGACAATCGTAGTTTCATTCCAACCCTCTGGTATAATAGCAGAATTTATAGCTTCTTGTACCTCATTCTCCAAGTCTTCACCCAACATGTTCCAGAACCGCTTGAAAAATATGGCATGAAGGCCGTCTGGTCCTGGAGCCTTTAAATCCCCAATATTGAAGAGAGCAGACTTCACCTCCTCCCTAGTAAAAGGGGCCATCAGTTCATTGTTCATTTTCGGTGTAACCCGTCTTTCAACATCAGCTAGTTCTCTTGGATGTAAATGGTCCACCTCCGATTCAAATAAATTTACGAAATAAGATTGAACAACATTCTTCATATTCACTGCATCTTCGTGTTTTACTCCGTGATCATCGATAAAAAACTTAATGAAATTCTTTCGGCGCATGTTCGTTGCAAAATTCTGAAAAAAACCCTGAGTTCCTGTCCCCATGCTTGAGCCAATTAGCACGGGCCCTCTGGACCCAATATATTTCTTCCTGTTCTAATAAAAGTTCAATATTCAGGAGTAACTCCTTCTGCCTTGCAAGATTTTCATCTGTTGTTGGGCCTCTTAGCACTTTCTCAAGCTCCTTTTTCAACTTTTTCATCCTCTGAACAGGTGCTTTTAAAACATCTCTATCCCATGTATGAAGATCCTCGTGCACTTGGCTTGTCTTCTGCATGAGAGTCGGACCCGCCCCATGCATATTAGCACGCTCCCACGCGGTGTGCACAATTTCTTTAACTGTTGCTTCTGATAACCAACGTGCCTCAAATTGTTTTTTCCTTTCTCCACATAGTACCACATCCCCTCCTTCTGTATCCACTACAAGTGGTCTATGATCTGATTTAGTCATCTCCGAATTAACAAGTCTAGCCATCGGATACAACTGATTCCAAGCTCCATTGGCAACTCCCCGATCTAGTCGCTCCGTTATCCTTCCTCGCTGCCAGGTGAATCTATCTCCTTCATAACCCATATCCGACAGACCACAATCTGCCAAGGCATCATGGAAAGCTTGCATATAGCTTTGTGGTCGAGGCCGACCCCCTTCCTTCTCGGTATTGAATAAAATTTCATTAAAATCCCCCAGGACAAGCCAAGGCTTACTCATACGCCCATATAGAGCTCTCAACTGGTCCCAAGATTCGCTTCTCCGTTCCCAAGTCGGTTCTCCATAAAACCCCGTCATACGCCATCCAGATTTATCGTCAATTGCTACATCAATGCAAAATCTTGAAATTTCATGTGCCACAATCTTTGTTTCTTTTCTCCACAAAAGTAAGAGACCTCCACTGCGATCATCAGTCTCATTAAGGAGCAAATGATCAAAGCCAACACGACGTCTTAGTTTTTCTGCCTTAACTTTTCCCAAATGCGATTCAGATAGAAAAATCACATCTGGTTTTTCACGCTTCTGTATATCCAGAAGCGCGCGTACTGCCCACACGCCTAGCTAGTACAGCGCACGAGCAGCTTAATTTAAATGGCCTAAATAACTTTGTCAGGATCAGGGACATAATTATCTGAGATCTAGTCGACCATTGCTTGGGCCATACCCCGTATGCGGTATTATGCACGATTTATTTTATTTTATTTTTATTTTTGACCGAGAAAGGAAAATGCATAACGTACCGATGTGTATGTGTCCTACGACTCCTACAGTAGGTACCAACAATTTTCAGGAAAAATTAAAATGAAAATACAAGGTTGAACAACTAACAACCACAGTAGCCTATAGCAATTTTCACACTGCTTGTAAACCAGTGAACTAACAAAGATCTACGTATCCGACAGACGCATGGAATAAGTGGCTTGGGTGTAATCCATAATCATAATCAGAGAGTGATGAAAAGGCAAATGAGGCTCTACCTTCCACAGATCCTTGGAGTACAGTATTAGTTGATGATCCGTACGCTTTGCTGCAGATCCGGTATCAGCGGGGTACAGTGCACCTCGCACAACCGTCCAAGCTCATCATTGGGCCATTAGTGACAAATAATCTCGGCTTCCTTGCGAGTTGCGACGGGGAAGAAGGGAATCTCTCGTAACTCTGCGAAGAACGCGTGTCTGCACGCCTGCATTGCAGACTGCCAGACTCTGATTTCACCGGTCCGCTCGGACGAGCCTTGTCGTATATGCGTACTCCGTGTAGTAAATTTTATTTTATTCTTTTCGATTCGAGCCATTCCGTGCCGTGCAGTAATTTTAATTTTTTAAAGATCTGGAATCTCGATCATTTCCCAGGAAAAAAGGAGCATTTCAAGAAGTGTGTGTACTCCTATGCGTGTCTGTGTTGCGCAGGCTCAAGTGCAGCCTGACACGCACGTCGCCACGTCGGGTCCGCTCCACATCATCGGTATGCGCGCGCGAATCTTCAAGTGCGGCGAGCACGTGCGAGCGCCGAACGGCGATGGGAGCGGGCACGTGGGCGGGACCCTCCTCCCTCCCGGGGCACCGGGGCTCGAGGGTACTGTAGTCTGCCTTCTCCTCCTGTTCTACACGTGCGAGCGACTTTTGACGGTTTGACCGTACCATCCATCCTCGGCCCACCTAAATTTTCATTCTTTTCTTCTTTGTGTTACATTGTATGAAGCCCTCGTCTATCTCATCCCATCATCTAGCACATCCCATCATCATCACATCCCATCACATCACCTCTCACTATTCATCTGACGTTACAGTGTATTTTGCACCTATTTTGATCAAAATTGCCAAACTTTACCCAAACGTTTGGGCTCTAAACACACCCTTTGTGCCGCTAAAGAGTTGACATTCCGATGCATATGAAAATATATGATGAAGGTTCAATAGGCAAAGTTGGGTTAAGCTCTTGACTCTTATCGACTTATCGTAGCTAGTGAAACTTCTTCATCCATTTTTCAAGATTCTTAGAGTCAGAACCTGTTTTATTTTAGAAACGATGCCTCTAATATCTTCAGACGTGAGTACTACTATGCTAGAACATACTGAAGTTGTGTTGTGTGTGTAGATTCCTCTATCTCAGAATATAGTTACGTTTAGTGTTTAAAATTTGTCTCAAAATACAGCTACATTTGAGTTGACAACTCTGATTGAATGGATGAATGGACAAAAATAACCCTGTGATAATCAATTGTCGTGTGGTATTGATTATCAATAAATGACAGTATGCACAATACATTTTATTTCTATGAAAACATATAAGGAAGGTATAATTGCCATACATAAATCACATGCACATGAATGGACAGGTTTAATGAAGGACATAATAGACATGTTAGCACTCTTTTTAATCTGTCTTAAAAAGGTTAAACGAAGCTATATTTTTTGGTTGTGTAATAACACTACCTGAGCAGCTTGCTGCCTACTCTATGCACGATGCGCTCTTGCTTTTTTGCTTCTTGCACAATATTTTTTCTCTCAGAACAAATCTACTATATGAATCAACATATAATGTTTTTTTCTCAGAACAAATCAACTATACAAATCAGCAGAAATCTGTCGAACAAAGCTGACCTCTTGCAATAAGTTATCTCATCTCTCGTCCTAAATTACTATTCATCTTTTAAAATTATTATAGCTTTTGCTATAGATTTATATGCATGCATATCTAGATATGCAAAAAAATGTCATATATACATCTATAAAAGCTAAACAAATATTACCTCTATCCTCAAATATATGACGTTTAGGATAAGGAATTTAATTCAAAATGAACTAAATTTCTTATCCTAGATGTCATCTGTTTTAGGATGGAGGGAGTAGTAATTTAGAATAGAGGAGTGTAACATACACATGTACCCTAGCTGAATGCTAGTCGATCTCACCCGTACCAGCTAATCGCTCGCCTTAGATTACTGACAGCTACTACGAACACACATACTCCTAACTACTAGCTATCTCTCGGTTCGTGTGCCCCGATCGATCGGTATCACGAGGGCGATTCTGCAGGATTGGATTAATCAGTAATCTAATGCGCGATCATATCACAGTGGTGGTGGCAGCAGCAGACTAGCAGCTATAGGGCGACTATATACAATTAACCTAGCTGTTAGGGCTTTATTTTTGTGAGACCGAACCAGCCTGTGCAGATGCAGAGGATCCGTTGTTACGATCCTACGACATGGATGTGTGCACCTTACGCCCCGGATTCGGTGCTGAATGTCATCTTGTCTCGGTCAGTGCAGCAGCTCCTCTGCAGATCGCGGTCGCAGTGCCAAATCGTCCTCCCCTGATGTTAATCGTACCAGCCCTAATTCAAATACTCGTGAATCCAAGAGCTCTCAACTGAACTTTTGCGTAAATGTTATACTGTAATCTGTCGTCTTATCGTAAATGTAAGTTGTTCTAGACATTTTTGGATGGTACGTTTCAAAAATGATTTTTCGAGTAACAGTGTTGCAAAATTGTTTTCTGTCTACATATTATTCCGGTCTTTAACATCGTAGCCCCAGTCCTTGCTACAAAACATTCAGCAGAATCTTATCTCCATCTCCATCCATGCCTCACAAATATCTGAACAGCAAATAAACTGAAGAGTGACAAACTGCCACACCATATGCTTGGCATTGGATCCTCCTCATTCACCCTCTTCATGCTGCACAGCAATCCAAAAATGTGGTCAGGTTTTGCAATTACATGCAGCAGGTGCATGACAAGTCGATGACTAGGAGTTGGGGCTTAGAAAACAAAAACCCAACACAACCTGATTTGGGAACATCAATGTTTTCTCCAAAAAGAAATAAAACCACAACAGCTCATAAACCACACTTGAAGTCACAATAATCATGCGCACGTACACAAACACACACGCGTATCCTCGACATCCATGGAAATGATCATTTTGCCCGTGTACTTAACGCAATCCAGCTGCATCACGTACGTATGGTGGCACCTAAGCACAGCTAGGTAGCTAATGCATTCATCAAAATTTGCAAATGGCAACACACATATCTTAGGACAACTTGTTGGCCTGCAACTGCAATTAGCTCAGCAAAGATTGGCAACAATCACACGCTCGATGATCAGTACAGCGCACGGTGATATGCATATACTCCGTACAATTAATCAATTAGTTTTAAATATAGATATGGCTCCATAATTTTGTAAGGCTTAGGGGTTAGGGCAATAATTGAGATCTAATCGATTAACTGTTGCTTGGGTGTAGTATATGGTAGTACTCCTATGCATCACGCATGGTGGCTATAGTTGCGTGCTTGTGTCAGATCGAAACGGGTCATGCTGAGTCACTCGTGTACTATTCGATCTTCCATCTGTGTTTGATGTATTTATTTATGACATGTTTATTTGCATTGGGAAAAACTGATAACTTGTTTATTGAGACGCTGTCCATAAATATTTCATGGAACTATTTCTATGATTAATGAGCCACGATGGGACAGATCTGGCTCTATTAATTTTCTAGTTGAGGACATTATTGCAATATATGAAAACTGCATTTCTATGGCTGGGCAATGGTTTTGTTGAGTGCACCTACGTAGGCGCAAGGAAAGCCTTCCGTATAATCCTTTAAAAATTGACACATTTATTTCGTAGAGAAAAAGACACGAGTTGTTTAATTCAATGAAGGCCCTCGCTGGTTATTATTGAGATTCTAAATGTCCACAGCACATTTCTTGCAGTTCTTAGGAGCAATCATATATATACCAGTCACACTCTATTCCAATCTTTGGTGGTTGCACCTGTGGTATACTCCCTCCGTCCCATAAAGAATGCAATCCTAGCATTTGAAAATAATCCCACAAAGAGTGCAATCCTGTAAAATAGATCTAATTATCTGCCTTATTAAGCAATCAGATCTGATCTGCATGCCAAAACTTACTACATGTGGCTAAAAATAAGGGTACTACAGTCTTTTCACGTCACCACTAATCTGTCTTAGAAAAATTAGAATTGCACTTATTATAGGACGGAGGGAGTAGAGTGGTATACATAGGTGGTATAGGGGTATTATTGGAAGTTTTATCTCGGTGCATAAACGAATATATAATTTGTTCATCTCAATTTTTTTCATTTCCCTCTGGTGGTATGGCCTTTTTTTTCAATTTTCAGACGGAAATTTTCATTTTAAATATAAAAAATGAAAATTTTCATTTTTTTTCATTTTAAATTTTCCTTGGTGGCATAAACGAAATATTTCAAAATTTTTATTTCCCTATGGTGGTATAATTTTAAAACTGAAAATTTTCAATTCAAATTTCAACATCAATTTGTTTTAATTTTTTCATTTCTCTCTAGTGGTATGGCCAAATTGTTTTCAAAATTCAAAAACAAAAATTTTCAATTCAAATTTCAAAAATGATTTTTTTTTAATTTTTTTAATTTCAAATTTTCCTGGTGGCATAAACAATTTTTTCTCTCGGCTCGAGGTTGCCAAATTTATTAAAAAATTGTTAAAATTACCTATTTACCCTTACCAAAAATAGTCATATACTGCATACCACCACCTGGTCCACCGTAAAAAAACATTTTGGTACGAACAAAATTAATTTGAAAGTTCAGAGACCTAATCGACATTTTCAATGCAAGTTTAGCAAGATATATTACTTAATTTGGCACGTGAAAAGAAGTTTAGAATTGTTTTGATAATTCCTTTCCGAGCAAAAGGAATGGAACTCCATTTTTCAGGTTTGATCAAGGATAGTTCTCTCGCACACCTGCAGTTTTTATTACCAATAATATAATTATTTTCAAGAAGGGAGGGACAAGTTTCGAGGAGTACTCTACGATCTAACCCTTCTTTTTATGTTGATTCTAGCCTAGACAGGTAACACAAGCACTTCACTTTGGCATGTCATGATGGGGGGGATAGGAGGTCTTCTGCATTTTTGTAACTTTGAGGACGTTATTTATCCTGATCAAGATTCATGACAATCGAGTTTCCTAAAAGAAGGATGCATGAACAGAGTTACAGAGGTACGGTGCATTGTGCGAAGCACTTCTTTTTGGGCAATGGCGGTTGTATTCTCATTTTCATCCAATCAAGGCTGCACAAAAACCCATGCAAACCAACTTTTCCGCAAATCTATGGTATTTGCTGAATTATGCACACCAAGTCTCAAATAATAACCACACTAGCTTCCGATAATCGAAAGAGTTGCTCAGGGAGAGTCGGAGAGAGAACAAAATGTGAACTTCACATCGAAGCTTTCATTTGTCGTGGATCACTGCCGATTGGAAGAAGCAAAGTTTTCACTTTGCAAACGCCTTGATTGTGTGCAAGCAAAAAGATGAAAAAAAAAGTGTAAGAGAGCAATTTAAAATTCATCGGTCCTTCAAAAAAAATCTCCACCTTTGGTAATTGAGAGAAATTTGACTGACTTCGACAACAATTTAAATAGTCGATTGATGGACATATATACCCTTCACTCTTTAATTTGCACATTTTTGTGTGTTTTGGGATCCATGTGGTGCACCCACATTCGACTGCACTGAGTGGTCTACCTACACATGTTTACATTGTATTGTGCACAACCTTTGCACAGCAAAGCAGCGTGGCCATGAGTGTGGCAGGGAATAATTGAGGCAAGAGGAGAGAAAGATAGAGAGCATGATAAAAGAAATTAGCCCCAGAAAAAAAATTCTTGTATATATAGTACTAGTAGTGAACATGGGGGTGTAGTTGTAGTGCCCTTGTCCTTCATTAGATGAGTACTCTAGATAAGGTTATCAAACACACGAGACCGACTTTTGATATAACCCTTAAGATCAGAAGCCTAAACTCTTTCTAAATTCCACACCAAACTATGCACATTAGTTTTATCCAAGCTTTGGCCTCTTTTGCCCTCCAAGCAATGCAGTGACCATGACCAACCCCATGGCTACCTTGGGCTTGCTGCAGCCATGCCTGTCCATGCCACTATATAACCACTGTCTCCCTGCACCGTGAGGAGACGGAAGAGACATATCTAGAGTGAGAAAATCCATCTCTCTCTAGAGAGAGAGAGGGAGAGAGGTGGCACCAAATTAAGCTCAAGCTCAAGGTAGAAAGATACAAAATCATCTGCACACAGCAATGGGCAACAGCCTTAGGTGCTGCCTCGCCTGCGTCCTCCCCTGCGGCGCGCTGGACCTGATCAGGATCGTCCACCTGAACGGCCGCGTCGAGGAGTACGGCCGGCCGGTGGCCGCCGGCGAGATCCTCGCCGCCAACCCCAACCACGTGCTGAGCAAGCCGTGCTCGCAGGGCGTCGTGCGGAGGATCCTCATCGTGTCCCCGGACTCCGAGCTGGAGCGCGGCGAGATATACTTCCTCATCCCGGCGTCGTCGTTGCCGCCGGAGAAGAAGCAGAAGGGCACCACCAAGAGCCTCTCCGCCGGCTCGCACGCCGACCAGATGGTCAAGAAGGAGAGCTACCACGGCAAGGCCGGCGGACACCCCAAGAGCAATGGCCGCCGTGACTTGGGTGACGCCTTATCGCAGAAGAGGTCTTCGTCACACCGGCGGCGCATAAGCGCCGGCCGGACGGCCGTGTGGAAGCCACACCTCGAGTGCATTGTTGAGGACACTTGAGCAGAGGTTGATCCTTTTTTTTTTTGGTTTTGTGAAATCAAGGGGGGTTGATGTAACACCACCAGCTGCAGCATGGTGTTTTGCTCTCTTTGTGTGGTTAGTGAGTTTTCCTCTCTCCTTTTTTGGGGTAATTGTATATCAATGTAATGTTTCCCCTTCCTACATGATGGAAATGGAGAGGGAGGGTTGTCAATTCTTCCTTGTTCTTCTTTCTCTGCAATTACCTTTATTTTTCCTGTTTTTCAGGGGCTTTCATGACTTTGTGTAGTGGTTGAGGAAGAGTGTGAATGATGAGGGGGCACACACATATTTTTCTTCAAAATAAATAAAAACATTATGTAATGCAAGTAGTTCTGCTTGGAGTTGTTTGCATGTTGAGACTTTAGGACCCCGAATGTTTAAGGCTAATCCCAGTGGTTACTGATTAACTGCACTAAATTAAATCCATCAATGGAAGCTTTGTTCTCACATATCAAGATGATAGGGATGTTAGTAGTAGTAAAGAAGTCTTAATTTCTCAACATCATTTGCTGATTAATAGTGGGAGACATACATCATTAGACCCTGAATGATTAGAGGGTGCTTTGTTAGATTTTATAAGGAGGTTGACAAAAAGACAACCTAGCAAGCAAAGTTTTCAAGCAAAGCCAGCTAGCAGGGTGTATAGTTTATGCTTATTCTATCTTTGTAGATGATGCCTTCCTCCTTGAATTTGTTAATTCCGTACTAGTATTACTCAATGAATCGAAGGCTCCCCACAAATGCATTTAACTAGTCCAAAAAGCATCCACAGCAAGAGGACGATTGCAATTTAAGTTTGGGAGGAATAGAAAGAAATGTTGATGACCCTACCATTGTTTTCTTTACAGAAATTTTTAATTTTCAGCACTAGAGATGGCCACTATCTACTCACTTTACATAGAAAGATCAACTATCGTCTGTGAATTTGTAATTTGTTCAGTTCGGCTTAGCCCGTCTGTTATTCTCTCTCCCCAAAACTGAAATTTTTATGTCTATGTGATTTGAGAGTCTCCACTAATAGCATTATGGTTTCCTTTTCTGGAAGCAGGCTTGGTTTAGTATCTGCTTTAGAAATTTGGCACTTTGTGCATCAATTGTCATCCAAATGTTCCTAATATTATCATAATATTGACTTGTGCAAACATGCATTCGATACTGTTGAAAATGAAAAGTTTGCATTGGATACGTTGAAAATGAAAAGTATTAGGCTCGTTACACAAAAAAGGAATTCTGATATTGATTCCACAAACAAAAAGAAGACAAATGTTTGCCCATTGGTTAAAGCCTAATACAAAATTTACTTCAGAAAAGACAACCACAGTAGTTCAATGGTCATAAGTAGTGTGGTCTTCTCCCACCAATTACCAATAATTGAAACTGTGGTTGGAGAAACAGAGAACTGGAGTGGAAGTCCTCCTTGCCCTGCTCTGACAGAACACACAACGATGCTCCAGAATTACTACTATACTCTGTTGCAAAGATCTGAAAAGCTTCAGCAGCTTAAATTATGTATAGTTCTGATAAAAAAATACTTGGAACTGACTGTTGAACAAAAACATTTCATTCCTCATCATACAACGAGCTACTAAATTCAAATATACTTACAAACATGCCAAAGCTGTAACTATCGTTGTGCTGTTGACCTTTCTGAATTTTCAGACATACTGGCAGTAAACTTTCAGTAGAAAATTCAGAGAACCCGCACAATTTTCAGAATGAAGTTTGCTTTGATCCGCATGTTGATATCTTTGAGTTTGGTCGTCGGCAACAAGAAACATGCACCATTGTTTGTTTACAGCTCATGCAAACTCTGAACTGAATAAACTTGCGTGGAGCTCTTGGATCAGGATTCAGGAGCACCACAGTCAGAAGCGAGAAGCCACTCATCATCGAGCTGAGAAAACAAATGCGCACGCACACATGCTGCTGCACGAATTAAGCTGCGCGCGCACCAAATCACGCACGGATTCCCATGCTTTAGCATTGCCGGCTTGATTTGTTCGCGTTTGTTTATCTCCAAAAGACAGCTAATGATGCTTGAGGTTTCAGTATTATTACTAGTCAATGATTGAGGGCCTTGCAAGAGATTGAGTAGTACTAGGGGGTAGAAGTAGAACATTGGTGGCATGCAGACTAGGATGTTTTTTTTGTTCATTTATGGCTCATAATTGGGGGTTAGGTGGTTAGAGTATAATGGTTTTGTTTGTAGCGGCACTTCTTTTTTTCTCCCTAGAAAAGGGGTGTAGAATTCCCCTTTTGTCCTGAACTGCCCTCCACATGCGCCTCTAAGTTAGCTTTTGGAAGAAAAATGTTTTTGCTAAATAATTCATTCATGATTTAGGAAAAGGCTCAATTTTGCCGAAACCTGACGAAATATTACAGTGTTTGTTGCTTGGTTCTCCTTTGATCTCTAGAAACATGAATCACTGTAGTTCTTCATTTGAGTGCATCATATTCCTTATATACCTGTTTTAGGTAAAAATACAGTTCTGATAGTATCCTTCTGTCTTACCTGGCCTCATGAGTTCTTCCCTTCTTAGGTTACTATATATTTCCACTCAGGTTATTCACTCTATATAGAACTTTTATTCAGTATTTATTTGGACGCATAGATATGTATTCATACTAGATAATTTTCCCCACGTTGCCGCGGGATGTGAGAGAGCTTTTCGGTAGACTTTTCTGTGGGACACATTGATTCTCTCCCATTTGGCTAAAGTAAGGATGTCGACACAACAATTAATCGACAAAAGTAACACACTAAGGATAATTGTACACTTACAAATGCTAATGAAATTGGAGCACATTTTTGTTATCTTACCCGCATGACTCAAGGAGGCCAATGTTCTTGCTATCTCTAGAGGCAAAATCAATTTATATGAACCTGGAGATATGCATAGAAAAATTAGAATGATCTATTCCATAGTTTCCAAGAGGTCATACATCGAACATGTTGAGTGCATGAAACTTAAAATCACACTACATTCACTAAGGTCACAATATTACAGGATGAGGAACTAAAATCGAAGACATAGGAAATTGGTATTGACCATACAAAATGGAGTGAAGAAAAAACCGAGCAAAAACATATGCATATATATAGATCCACAAAAGGTCAGTAGATTTCCTATTTCTATAGTTTGGTATTAGAATGCTTATTGAACATACGGTCGGAGACAACAATTTTTTTCATGAACAATGGACTGTGCCAACCCACATGGATGATGGAGTGACCGCGAGGGAGGCAAGAAGAACCCCTAGCGAAATGGAGTGTGGTGTTGTTGTGCTTCAAATTGGAGGAGTACTTGAGAACATGGATGATTTAAACCAAGATTTAATACTATTTGTGCCATTAGGGAAGATGATGATGTTGATGATAAGGATTGAGAGAAATCATGTAGTGCGATTGTAGTGGCGTGCTCCTATATAGTTGTATATGATTACTAGTTCTTAGTAAAACCTTAGACAAAGAACAAGGCAGAAAAAACTGAGTGACTTTTAATTTGTCAAGCATGTTTTGTAAAATGAATTAGGATTTCTTCTTTTACAAAATAGAAAAAAGTTTAACACTCAGTGTGGTTGTTGTTGTGTAGCAAAGAGTGAAAGTCCAAACGAAAGCCCTTATTCAGGCCCACCCAAAGAGAGAACCCGCCAAATGTTTGGTTGGTCAGTGCAATTACCAAATCCCATTTCCACGAGTCGAAGCCCAAGCAACCCACCTCAGTTGTCACTTTCATCTCCCCATTGTCCTTCATTGCCACCAACGCTACCTAGTTGCCCGGCCTCCGGCGGTCTTGCTCCAGCGCCTCTCTCGCAACCACCTCTAGCTAGGTCGAATCATAAATCTGTTACTCCACCACTTCTCTGTCGTTGCCTCTACGCCTCCGCTTCGTCATTAGTGCCCTCCATAGCTGCCATGGATCGTGGACGGCGAAGAGAGCTAAAATTCCCCAAGTAAACCGTGAGTTGATTTTTTTTAATATCCGACTCCAGAGCTTGCATTCATCGAATAGCTGCAATTGCGTCTTGAAATATTGGAAAAGCTCATTTAAAATTGCTAAATCTAGTCATCATAACTTGAAAATTCACATCAACCATGTTGGAAGTCGTGAGACCTAATCAAGAGATCATTTTGAGAGGGGGTGTGGGTATCTGTTTAGTTATGCTTAATTGGATAAGAATTAGTATTTTTTAGATGTCTCTGATGTAAAAAATCAGAGATGGAGATGGTTAAGTGGTTAAGTTCACGTTTCATAGATTTTTAGATGGTAACTATATCAAGTATTTACTATAATGAGATGATTGTAGTACTGAATTTAACTAACTATTTTCTAGAATGAGACTATGTATTCTGTATTGTGATGACATTATTTATGTTCCTAGGTTACCAAAATTAGTTTACAAGTGTCATGCAGAGGCTAGAGATCAGGCTAGTAAAGAGTTTTTTAAAAAATTTTTTTACAGATTTCCAACTTATGTAGTGGTAAAGGCATGTGTTAGCACGAAGATATAATTTTCACTATTTCTTACATGTTTCTGATTGTTGTCAATTTCTTGTACAACTACTAACAACGGGGGACGTAAAATTGTACAAATGAGTATCCATACATTCTTAATTTTCTTCCTAATGTATATTATCATATTGTATGATTTTTAACTTGTTGAAACTAACAATCCTAAATATACCAAAACATAAACTTTTTATATTTTTGCAAGTTGTGTTTCTTTAAATACATTTTAATTTCTTGACTAAAATAAATATTCCATGGATCATCATATAACTAATTTTATTGATAAAAAATGTTGGTTGGTTATTTTTACCGAAAGTTTAGTAGATCACAATGTAGTTGCACTAAGCAAATAACAAAAATAATTAGTACTTTTATAATATCTTATTTAAAAATGTTGAATTTCTTTTTATGCATCGGCAATTTTTTTGTTAAAAAATCTTTAATCTAGAACCATCATTAAAAAATCTTTAAATTATTTTGTATTATTTTGAAAGATGTATATGTCTATTTGATTTTAATGATATTTTAAATGTATTCTTCACAAAATAAAAATCCTTTTGAGGTAAAGTTGCATGTCATGATGTTAAGGTAATACTTCAAGAAAAATAAGACTAAATATTTATATCACATTCAGACTATTTGTGCTCACTGCATGCCTTGCCCTTGTATGGTACTTCTATCGGAGCTGCGTGGTGGCTCGTGTATGGCTACCAGAAGATGGATAAGAGTCGAAACTTCTAGGCCACCAAAGTCCATCTAAATTGTCTGTTTATATTTTCCAACTCCTCCCACCTCATGATCCTCAATTAAAAATATTACAACATTTTTAAAAATTCTTAAAATATTAAAAAAAGTTAAACCAATATTTTTCATAAAAGTTGAACCAACAATTTCAAAGAAATTTGTACAACCAACATTTGTTCAGAGAGAATGTTGTATCCAACCTTTTTCCAAAATGGTTGTAGCAACATTTGTCATGTAAATATTGTGCAACATTTTATTCAATTGTTTTAGCATTTTTTTCCTCCTCTAGACTCCAGCCCCGACGAGCCCCAATCGACCACGCGACGGCCTCACGGCCGACGATCCTGAGGCCAGCGTGGAGCGAGCAGGCGGCGACCATGGTGGACAACGAGCAAAGCACTGGGGCGGCCGTCGATGGCCATAGTGTGCGGCAGCAGAGCACAACGTGATGGCCATGGTGAGCAGCAACATAGCACGGGCAGCGGCCATGGTGGGTGGTGGCAGAGCACGATGTGACATGCAGAGGGGAGCGCCAACGCGCAGGGTGGCGGCGGTGGGTGGAAGGCAGAGGGAGCAGATAGTGAAAGTTTCCAACTCTTGCTATCTTCTCTTCTTTTTTTGAGGAGAGCATAAAGCTCTAGACATGAACTATAGAGTTACAAACGCCTGAGGGCGGACTAACCAACCATACATGCCTACCAACTGGATCGAAGAGAGAACCACGAGCCAAGCTGTGCGCCTCATGGTTTGCTTCTCGACGCTCATGAACGAACTCCATCTTCTGGAAGGTTTCTGCCTGAGCCTTGATCTCTTGAATGATATGGCCATAAACACCCATGGAGCCTAACTCGATACTCTGATTACGTTGGAGCAATCACTGGCAATAGAACTATGTGGAGGAGGACATCGCTAGCAAGTGCCACCCCTTCCCGACATGCCATGGCCTGCAAAGATTCTGGGTCTGTAATCCCAATAAACACCACAGTGGAACCTCTGATGAAAATGCCTTCGCGGTCGCGGGCGATGGCTGCGACTGTTGCTCGCTCTGAGTTCTTGGAGACCGTTGCGTCCACATTGATCTTCATAAGACCGTCGGGTGGAGGAATCCAATGCGGGATAGAGCTCCTGTGCTGCTGCACCTCGGTCGGCCTGGGTGACGCCAAACCAAGATCTGAAAAGAACTTGTCAATGAAACCGTGCGTCGATAGGGGTCCTTGGTAGATATTCTCATGTATAGCCTTCCTCCTGGCATGCCAAATAGCCCATAAGGTCACCACTACTTGCACCATGTCCACATAGGGGTAAAGAGGAGAGAACCTTCGCTAGCCATGCTTTTGCGTCGTCCTCCTGTAAAGCCCTGATGAAGTCTGTGATATCCTCCTTCTCTAGGGCCCAAAAGCATCTAGCCATGTTGCACTCGATCAAAGAATGTTTCCATGAGTCCTTGGCCCCACACAGAGAGCAAACATACGATGGAGCCATGTTCCTGTGGTGTCAAACATCGGCAGAAGGTAGTGAACACTTTGCCATCCTCCATAGAAAGACTTTGATATTTGATAGGACCTTCACCTGCCAGAGGCGTGTCCACTCTTTTTCATTTGCTTTGAAATCAGATTTACTAGTTCTCCCTTCATAGTGAACAAGGTTTTTCTCTCTACTCCACACTAGCATCCGATATGCAGACCTCACCGAGAAGACACCTTTCTTCTCGTAGTGCCATGCCCAGAAGTCTCATTGTCTCCTGGTACTGAGGGGCATATTGCTGATCACCTCCACATCCATAGGGTGAAAGAACTCTAATAGCTTCCTTCCCAGCACGCACGTGTCGGGTCGATGAGCTCGGACACCAACTCCGGAGGGCCCGACTGTGAGCTCGCCATCGGTCGCAGCATGCCGTTTCGAGGAATCTAGTTCATGCTCCAAATGTTTGTCTCCTCTCCTCTCCCGTCCCGACTCGTCTGATCAGTCCCTTGAGCAGGACTTCCTTTCCCTCCAGGATTGAACGCCATACTTGAGATGGCATCTATCCAAGTTCCGCCCCCAGAAAGTTGTCTTCGGTGTAGTACACAACTTTGAGGATGCGGGCGCTCAACAACTACGGATCCTGGACAATTCTCCTTGCCTTCCCGGCAAGTAGTGCTAGATTAAACAGCTCGATATCACAGAAACTGATCCCACCGAGGTGCTTTGGCTTGATCATCTTGTCCCAGGCAACCTAGCATGTCTTTCTCTTTCCTTCCTTGCTGCCCCGCCAAAAGTTGCGCAAGACACCATCAATATGCTTGCACATGCCTCTTGGTAGCTTGAAACACAGCATGGAATATGTAGGAACTGCTTGGGCTACTATTTTAATTAAGACCTCTTTACCACCTGCCGATAGGCATTGTTCCATCCATCCCTGAACTCTTTTCCATACTCTATCCTTCAGGTACTTGAACACCTCGTTGGTCGAGACTCCAACTTGAGTCAGCATGCCCAAATATTTTTCACTTAGCGCTTCGTTCTGGACGTCAAACTGGTTCTTGATTTCTGTTCTTGTGGACATGGGCACCCCTTTGGTGAAGTGTATAGATGACTTGTCCACGTTGATCTCCTGGCCCGAAGCACAGCAATAGACTTGCAACACATCAAGTATCTCCTGTGCATTCTCCCCGTTTGCTTTGAAAAACAACAGACTGTCATATGCAAAAAGGAGATGGCTAACCACCGGGGCGGTTGGTGCCACCTTTATTCCATTGAGGTTCGATGACTGAATTCTTGCTTTCAAAAGGCTCGGCAGGCCATTTGCTGCCAACAAAAACAAATAAGGAGAGACAGGGTCGCCTTGACGGATACCTCTCGTAGGGTTAAACTTCTCTAAACATTCACCATTAAACAAAACAGAGAAAGAGACCGAAGTAACCAATCTCATTACCGGCTCCACCCACAATTGGTGGTTGGTGGAAGCCCATACGAAGCATAATCGGCCATAAGTAGCTCCACTCCACGCAGTCATACACCTTCCTCGTGTCGAATTTAAGAGCACAACACCACAGAGGTTGTGCCCTCTTATGTTTCATGAAGTGGAGGCACTCATATGCTGAAATAATGTTGTCCATGATCAATCGCCCAGGGACGAAAGTCGACTGCTCCTCCGCAATAATCTGGGGTAGAATTACCTTTAGTCTATTGGCCATCACCTTCGAAGCAATCTTGTAAATTATGTTGCATAGGCTAATAGGTCTATACTGCCCCAGCCCCTCCGCATTGGCCACCTTGGGTATAAGGACAATCAGTGTGTCGTTGATCGTAGCCGGGTTGTCTTCCCCTCTCAAAATACGGAGAACCACGGTGGTCACCTCCTCGCCACATGGATCCCAATGGCGCTGAAAAAAAATGTACCGAAAAACCGTCAGGCCCCCGGGCCTTGGTAGGAAACATCTGAAAAGTGCTTCCTTCACTTCTTTCTCCTCAAAAGGGGTGATCAATGCTTCATTCATCTCTGCAGTGACTTTAACAGGTGTCGAATTTAGGACCTGGCCCATGTCACTAACCCCTTCTAATATGTACAACTCCTTGTAGAAAGAAGTAGTTAACCTGCCCATCTCTTGGGCATCCTCGGTGATTGAACCATCGGCCTTCCTCAGGCTCTTGATCTTATTTTTCTTTTTCCGTTGGCTAGCACGCAGGTGGAAGAAACGAGTATTTTTATCTCATGCGACCAGCCATCGGATCTGTGAGTGTTGCTGCCACATAATTTCCTCTCGATGGTTCAACTCCACAATCCTATCGGTGATTTTGATTTATGCATGCGATGGTCCCATCCTGTGGGGATCCGCTTGGAGCTTCTCCAGTTCCTCCAAGTGTTTCAGCTCCAATCTAACGTGGCCAAAGGTGTCTCTGCCCCACCTGACCATGCTACCTGCTGCATCTAAAAGCTTATGTTGTAGCTCATTCAAAGTTAAAGCTTTATCACCTCTCCAAACCTCTGATAGCCAAGCAGGGAATTCCTCATGTGTCTCCCACATCACCTCATAGTGAAATCTTTTTTTGGTCTTGGGGGAACCTCGGCCGCGCTGCTCCTGTCTCCAACGAAGCACAATTGGCCCATGATCAGAAGCCGCAGCCGCCATATTGTAGACTGTAGCCATTGGGTAGCACGAGATCCAGTCAGGGGTGGCTAGTGCACGATCTAGCCGAACCCGACAGAAAGATCCCCCAGCCACACGCTTCTCATATGTCCATATGCGGACTTCGAACCGTAGATCATACAAGCCGCAAACGTCTTCCATCTCTCGGAAACCCTCCATCTGTGCAAATCCTCTCTCTAGTACTCCTTAATGTTCCGATCGATGTAAGACCTCGTTGAAATCTCCAAAGCAGACCCATGGAAGGTCTGATGAGGATGTTATGTGCTTTAGCATATCCCAGGTCTTAAACCTCTTCCTTGTTTGAGCTTCACCATACACACAAGTCAGCCTCCAGGGGAGCATTTTCTGAAACAACAGTATCAATGTGGCACTACGAATAGGGTAAGATCTCCACTTTTATTTCATCATTCCAAAAAATACCAAGGCCGCCACTGCGGCCGGAACTACTAACAGCAAAAGTGTTAGCATAACCTAACGTGCTTTTCAAACCTTCTACAAGAGATTTATGAATTTGAGTTTCAAGGACACAAAGCACGGACGGGGCATACTGCTTCACAAGGTCGCGAAGCTCCTTAACTGTCGCGGCATTGCCCAAGCCGTGATAGTTCCAGCTGAAACAACTCATTGTGCTCGGCGCCTCGGCGGTCCTCCGCTTCAGAGTCCGCCTTAATCTTACTTGCACTCTGAGTTGCCGTCTTCTTGAAGCACTTCTGGTAAACCACACCATCGCACTCTTCCTCGCTAAGGCGCAGCTTCTGTAGGAGCTCGTTCACGTCAACCTCCCCCCGCCGCGTCTTCCCCTTGGAGGATTTTGCAGCCATCTTGCTCCTGAAAAAAACCTGAAAACCCCGCCTCGTGATCCCTGCCATCGCCCCTGCTAAGGCCGGGCAGCTGAGCAGGTCAGCCGCTTAGTCAGCCCGAGCAGGAGAAACGGAGGAGAAAACTAGAAAGCGGTCGAAAAATCCCTCGCCGGCGAGAATCGCCACCGAGGTCGCCCAGCCCTAGAAACCCTAGGTCTCTCATTGTTTGTTCAGCTATCTTCTCTTCTGGAAGATATAATTTTTGAGCTGCGTGCGACTAGTCTTGGTCCAGCGAAGGCCACATCCATAATTCTTTTTATATATTTTTTCTTTGATTCTTCAAAAATAAATGCTCGTAATCAAATTTAATGAAACTATACACCTGCCGCCGTGTGAGACGGCGGCAGGGATCAAACACTGTATCATAGGGCGGCAGGATCCTAACCGCCGTACCACATGACGTTAGGGTCCAAATGCCGCGTCATAAGGTGGTAAGCCGCTGTCTATGGCGTTTCTCAACGGGTGAGTGGCGTTTAGGGCCAACCGCCGCACCATATGGCGGTTAGGGCCAACCGCCCTATGGTAAGGCGGTTGGTCGATAATTTGTATGAAAGTATATATTTTTTCATTTCCATATTGATAATTAAATTAGAGCAACAATGTAAAAAAAGAAATTAAAATAGAGCAACTAGTTGCATATAAAAAACTGATTAAAATAGAACAACGAGTTAATGAAAAAAGTTTATACATGATAATGATCAAGTACTACTAGCACAAAACAACACAACTAAATCTAAATCCACCTGCCTAGCTTCGGCCTAAGTGCTCGAGCACCAGCCCTCGTGTGGTCCTGGTCGTACGTGAGGGGGTCACGTGGTCTGATGATCCGGCGTCGATCATCGTCAGGAGGCGGTGTCACCATCGCCACCTGCAACGACCCTGCAACCGCATGTGCCTCTCCGGCCGCCTGCGACGACCCTCCTGCAGCCACCTGTGTCTGCTGCGTCCGGTGGAGTGGCGCATCTGGTAACTATGATCCTCCAATCACGTCAGGGCTCATGAATACTCGTCAAGCCTGAACTCATCAAACCCCAGCACGTCGTCATCTAGGGCAGAGTCAGGAGTGATGCTCGGGTCATAACCTACAACGAATAGTATTAGTTAAGAACATATCATATTTAAATAATAGTATTACTGTATTAGTCCTAGTTAAGGACGTCACCTGGCTGCAAAATAGGTGTACTGGATGAGGAAGGAACATTTGTTGTTGCAGGTGGCGCTGTATATGCCGGTCGAACCCACGCGGAAGGACCGGGTCCCATCGGATAGATTAGAGGCCGCCCTGTACGATTATGTTAATATTACAATAACACATAACAACTCAGCGTATTAGTTAAAAAGCACAAAAGTAAATGTACCTCAACCTTGGAAAGGAAAAGGTCACTACACGTAAGTGTGCGGACCCTGAGCTGGTGGTGTTGGAGTCGAGAAAGTAGCCTGTGGAGTGAAAAGGTCGTCGACGACTGATACGAACGACCAGTCGAGGCGTAGCTCGAGGACGACATATAGGATGACGTGGATAAAGTGGTACGGTCGCGGTCCCGCCGTAGTTAACCATGGTACTATACCTCGTGGCAATCGTGAGGATCCTGTCGTACGCCTGGTTGTGGTCCTGAGGTCCCAAGGTCAGCAACCGCGACTTCGCGTCCATCACGATATGCACCACCTCCGCTCGCGTGTCGTGCTGCGTACGAAATTAGTAGCACACATTATAACGAACACAACCAACACACATTATAATGAATAGTGACATTAAAAAAATATGATTGAACTCCCCAAACTCAACCCTGTGTCGGCGTTCTGATCTCGTCACACCGGGTACGTGCCGGACGGAAGGAGCCACTGGTGGTCCGGGATCGGTGACGGTGGCAGGGCAGAAGGAATGTACATCACCCATGTACGAGTCCTCGAGATGTACCACGTCAGGTATGCCATCCAAGCCGCGTCGTCATGGGTGCGCTCCTCGATGACAACGTGATCCGGCGTATCAGCCCACTAAGCCACGTACAGCTGCAACCTGTCGATCCACGATGTCAACACCCCGATGACCTTACGCGAACATCTATAAAAAAATTCAACAAATTTATTACGAAGTCAACCTTGTAACACATTAAATGTTAACAAATTCAGATAGCTTACTTATGCGCTGCTTTCGGAAGAGTGTGCGTAACAGGCACAGGCGACGCCTGGTAGAGGCCGAACTGCCTCATCACCCTGTGGACCATGTACTCCTCAACGTAGATGTCGAACACTAAGTGTCTCGTCGTCTTCCAGTAGTGCTGGTCTCAAAAGCACAACGACGAGAGGCCCTGTGGTGCACGGCTGTCGATAGTAGCCTTTGAGTATGATGTCCACCTGACCTGGGCATCGGTCATCGCGTCGATCTGGCCCACGAAGTCCTTGTGTGACTTCTTCGTCTGATCCCCATCCCAAGTGTGCTACATACAAACAAAAAAGTTAATTCTATCAAAATAAGACGGTAATTATGTGAAGAAAACAAAAGTCAAGGTGAATTACCTTTCGGAGGCCCATGGTGGGCCGGTCTGCGGGGTCAATATCATCTGGCAGTGAGTCGTACTGGGAGAGGTCAGCCTTCGGGCGACCGATGTCGAAGCGCTCGTGGCACCACAGCTGTAAAAGGAGAGGACAACCGAGGAGGATCCCCTGTCTACTACCCCCTTCGACACGGCCGTACACAACCCCTTGTAGGTCGCCGACAGAACAGCGCTGCCCCAGCTGATCTAGGCACTGCGTGCAGGGGTGCATCGGTGATCATCCGAACGTAGGGGATCAAGTACTTCGACACCGAGTTCCCCGCAGACTCGCAGAACATCACAAACCCGAACAACCAGAGGAGGTACGCCTCCAGAAACCTGTCGATTGTCCCTTGCTCGGCGTCATCTGTCATGTAATCAACCTGCACAGAAAGGTCAATTGTCACATTTGTTTTAAATACATACAAAAGATGAAAAATATTAGGTAAAAGCACATACGCTGAACTGCTACAACCAGGTTAAGGTGGGTCCATGCGCATCATCGAACGGCTCGTACGGCTGAGGCACGCGATCATTCCGAGGAACGTTCGCGAACCGAGCAAGAAAGTCATGTCGCCAAGTCGTGACGATGTCGATAGCCCCCATTGCGAGGCCTGCACACGAAAGGCCAAATAGCATCACCACGTCCAGCAGACTCACCATCATCTCGCCGATGGGAAAGTGGAATGTGTGCGTCTCTAGCCGCCACCGGTCCATAAACGATGCGACCAGAGAGGATTCGTATTGGAACCATGTCATGCGTTGCGCCGTAGGAACCTGAGCCCTTAGCTTGTCCCCCTCGACTAACCGCGTGAGAGGCAATAGTCTTGTTGTGTGTAGCCTGAAACACAATATCCAACAAAATATAATTTATTTGATACAAATATGATTATAAACGAAGATAAGTAATTTAGAAAAAGATTTACGTACTTAGAGATCCAGAGCTGGTGTATGGGCATCAGCAAGCGGGAAGTCCTAGCACGTAGAGTGCACAGCGACTCTCCCAGAACGGCTGGCAGGTAGGAGTGGTTCTTGTGCTCCACCGCCTTCTCCAAGAACTCAGGACGCACGTAGTCTACCGGCGGCTGACCATACCAGAAAAAATTAAAGTCGTTTATAAGAATAATTTCTAAGAACTTCAAGTAATTTGTAAGAAACTAAAGAATTTCCAGGAATTTCAAATAATTTACAACAATTTCTAAGAATCTACAGCAATTTGCAGCAATTTTTAAGAATTTAAGGTAATTTTTGTCAATTTCTAAGAATTTAGGGCAATTGCTATCAATTTCTAGCAAATTCAAAGGATTTATAACAATTTCAAAAATTTATAGTAATTTTCAACAATTTCTAAAAATTTCTAGCAATTATCATCAATTTCTTGCAATTTCAAAAATTTTACAACAATTTCTAAGAATTTAAAGTAGTTTTTAACAATTTCTAAGAATTTTCAGCAATTTGTAGCGATTTCAAAGAATTTACAACAATTTTTAAGAATTTAAAGTAATTTTCAACAATTTTTAAGAATTTCTAGCAATTTTCAGCAATTTCTAAGAATTTAAGGCAATTTCTAGGAATTTTCAGCAATTTCTAGTAATTTTAAAAAATTTACAACAAGTTTAAAAAATGTACAGTAATTTGCAGCAATCTCTAAGAATTTCTAGCAATTTCTAAAAAACCTAGCTATTTATAAGAATTTTTATCGATTTCTAGTAATTTCAGCAAATTATTTTTATAATTTCTAAGCTATTTCTAAAATTTCTAAACTATTTCTACAATTGCTAAACAATTTCTAAAATTTCTAAACTAATTTGTACAATTTATAAACTATTTTTACAATTTCTAGACAATTTTTAAAATTTCTAAACTAATTTCTACAATTTCTAAACTATTTCTACAACTCTAAACTATATTTATAATTTGTAAACTATTTCTACAATTTCAAAACTAAAGTAGCTACATAGAAAATTATTTAGAACCGAAGTTATAGATGTCGATCCGGGCCGCCCGGCCCGGCCCTGGCACAGGCCTGGGGTGGCCCGCTCAACTACGGGCCGGGCCTAGCCCGACACTAACTCTGTTCGTGCCGTGTCGTGTCCTCCCACAGGCTGTGGTGGCGGCCCAAGCCTGAGCCCGTGGGCCTGTTTCGTGTCGGGCTAGCCTGCAATAGCTCGGCCCTACGTGAACGCTTGAGCGGCCCGCAGCCCGCACCAGTTGTCGGATTTGGATGGAGGTCACGCTGCCGCAGCACAGACCACCGCCTTCAGCTCCCTACGCCACCGCTTGAGCCTCCCGCACCGCGGCTCGAGCTCCCCGCGCCGCCGCCCGACTTCCCGCGCCGCTGCTGGAGTTTCCGGCGCCGCCGCGCCACTGGGGAAGCGCAGGAACGCCGGTCGCTGGCGCTGCAGGAGAGGAGCCGACAGGGATAGAGGCGCGTCAGCGCCGACGGAGGGGAGAGGGTAGCAGCAGACGGCGAAGGGGAGTGGAGCGGGGAGCGGTAGTGGCAAGGGAATGCGTGGAGAGAGAGGGAGACGAGTGTAACGCCCTGGGTTTTCAAAAACGGAAAACCCAGCAATCTGTCTCGTGATAGTCCCTGGATCAGACGCTATCACGCACAGGCATTCATCACAGATAAATATCACAGTCATACAACGAAATCAGAGTACAAAATAGAGTATTTACATCTGAATGCAGCCCGGTATACGATTTAAGTACAAGCCCCTTGGGCTAAACGACAAGTATAAACTCTACGCAGCGGTAGCTAAGGCTTCAAGTCCTCATCTTCGATCTTCACCACAGGCATCCTTGAGCGAAACAACGCAACCCTTCCTCCATGGATTCTTCATAAGTGAACTTTCACTCCAAGCCCAATCCTGCACACTCACAGACTACCCCAAGGAATGGGATAGGTTCCCGTCACCAACCGTATGCAAGCTTTAAGTGGCCTACTTCTAAGGGTAAAGAAAGGATCAAGGTAGTAGCTGGGTTTCCTATGCAGCAGCAGCAACATAAATAGTATAATATCTCCATAATCCCACCATTTCCCATAACTCTCATCCGCAAACGGATACACCTGGTCACCCAGATCTCCGTCACCATCACCTATCTCCATCTAGGGTCGGTGCGAGAACTCCCACTCCTCGCACCTCAATGATTGCACCCAGATCCGCGAGGCAGAGGGAGCAACTCTCCTCTCCCTGAGTACAACCACGGCTCACCATACACTCTCATCCTATAAGGGGGGAGGTAGAAATCCCAAAACGTAAGAGTTGGAGAAACAACAGGCATGTCCATAACCGAGGACGCGGCTATACGTATAGATCTAAACTCTGCAGAGCGTGTACACCAGTACCCAACTCGGGATGGAGCTCAGCCGGTAGCGATCCGACTAAACCCACCCTACCGGACGAACACCTAGGAGTTACGATTCCACCCTGCATCCGGGTCTCGATGCGGTTCTTCGCAAAGGACCACCCCAGAACTGTGAACAGGCCCCCGTGTGGCCGCACGGGGAGCGCCCAAGAGGGAAGGGACACCACCCTACACCCTCATCACTGATACCCTCTATCCTACTAGCAGGTATGGAATTGCACTTGCCAGGGTCGAACGGCCCTATCCCCACTCTCGGCGAGGTGGTGTGTACGAAAGTCCCGTGTAACAGGCGACCCACTCGGTTTCAGACCGGGGCGAGCTCCTATCCTCCAAGTCATCACAAAAACCCCAACACCTGTGCTCCTAAAACAAATGTACCCGCCATAGGCACCAAACTGGGCAACGTCCGAGAAGACGATCCCTGGCCCCCGATCCCAGATCGGGTTGTCTTGAGCTCACCCCCGCCAAAATATCCCAAAACACCTTCTCCTGCCGGTTTTCCCCACACACGCCAAGAAACTACCACAATAATTCCAACACATGCATAGCAAGCTCAGCGTATCATCACGCATAAGTAAAGTAGTAGTAGTAGGTCAATCAAGGACAAGTATGTAAAAGAGGTTATGCACGGGTTCATCATATCCATCACTATGCAGTAAATAAAGCACTAGCAGTTCTAATAGCCATGCCTAATGGGCATTCAAAGTAGGTCGGGCGTGAACACCTGTGAGCATGAAGTCGTCATAGTTTCCGTAGCCGTACTTGATCTTCTGGGTCGCCTCCTCAGCTCCGGGAAATCCTAGATTCAGAAATATAAATAAATAACGGAGCTAAATGCAAACAAACTCCAAAGAGAAGCAATAAAGAACCAAATAACTCCAGAAGCTAGTCTAACGGGTGCTTCATCATTTTAGAAGAATAAAGAAACTGATTTTATATTTTTCTAAGCTAGAATCAATTTATTATTGATTTTCAAATAAAGAAATATTTTATGAACATAATTAATTGCGATAAAGCACTTAAAACATAAGTTAGCAAGTTAGAGATCACAGGCTAGGTTTTGGGTGGTCTGCAAGGCTTATTTGACTAGTCAACGACCTTTGTTGACCAAGTCAAAGGAAGAAGGTCAAAGGTCAACTGGACCCCACAAGTCATCCTATGGGCCTCGTAAGTTAGATGGGACCAGGCTGGATAGTTAGCGGTCTCACAAGTTAGTGGGTCCAACGGTAAGGCTGTGGGCCCCTTTGGTCAGATTAGAGGGATTGTGCAGAAAGGATCAGCTAGAAGCGATGTGGTGATTAAGGAACTTGGCTCAAGCTGAAACATGGCAGAAGTGTGGCATGGCCGATGGTTTAGTTAGCGCACGCATCGTGCACGGCGAAGGCATGACACGATCGTGGTGAAAGGTATGGTTGGGTCTTGAAAGATTGAGAACAGACACATGGTTCGAAGACTAAGGCTCGGTGGAAAAAGGATATGTGTTGCTGCTAGCAAGCAACACCCAAACAGGATATACCAGGTACCACAGTTGGCTTGCCCGCACATGGTCTAGGCAAGCTCTGGCAGTAGGCACACTGGTATGGTAAAGGTTGGAACACAGGTAACAAGGTATAAGGGTCTTGGTTTGGGATAAAAAGGAGAGAGGTTGCAGCGGCTTGGTTAAAAGCGAAACACAGAAACCATTAGCCTCAGGCCACTAAGCGAATAGCGGTCACTTGTGGCCGGCAGCAACAAGGCATGGCCGGCTATAGCCAAGCATGGCCGGTTGTTGCTTGTTGTGGCTATTCGATCCTAGCCACGGCCGTCTGGAGTTCATGGGCAAGGCCCCTCTGTGAGGATGCTTAGCTGGGACAAGGTGCGCATTAGCGTAGCTAGATGGGCGAGCATCCGCACAGCGATGCAGCACTGCTGACTTGCTTTGTGCACACACTCATAAGCCGAAGCTAAAGCATCAAGTAGCGACCGAGCTGTCTTACGTTCAAGGCATTTATACCCACCATGTATTGGTTGTTGCAGTTCCACCTTACAAGATTGTACAGGGTACTATACTACTAGCACAGAAGAAGGCTTCAAGGACGGCGAGATCAGGTGGTCCGATAGCTTACTCGAGCGGAGAAAAGAGGGGGGGGCTTGGCGTGACAAGCATCACAACAAACCGATGATCCGGGGGTGCGTGCTGTCAAGGTGATGTAAGGTACAGGTTCATGGCGAGTGCACCCGCGGCAAGGGTGCGATGCTTAGAGATGGTTAAAGGTGACGGCCTGCAAAACAGAGGCTAGGTGCACGTGTTCGGTCACGTGGTGTCCCACGGCCGGGACACAATTGCGGCACACACGTTTGCACTCAATTATGCGAGTTCGCGGCGGCACACAACTGCAAGGGTTTAGCGGTGGTGAAAGCAAATGCCACATGCAGTTGTAGGATAAGGCGGCACGACTTGAATACCGGGTCACAAGGATCAGCAGACTGCAGCGATGCGTCACAACAAACTCCTCGGCATGAAGGCCGACACACAGATGGGGAGTGCAAACCCAGTTTGCTTTGGTGGAAGAGGATAGAGAACCATTGTGGTAAGGCTAAGAAAGGTGGCAGGGTCTAGGAAAGTTAGAGGTTCGGTTAGAAGGGTTAAAGATTCGGGATTCGCCGACTTCAGGGCACTGCGCACCTCGCGCCAGTGGGACAAGCAGAGAGCGGCGGAAAGGCAAGGCTCACCGGCGTCGACCCCTTTTTGGTGGCTGGCGAACAGAAACGACGGCGAGGCTCCAGGGCAGTGTGCTCGCGGGCGAGTCGCCGGCGTGCTCGCACTAGCGCGTGTGTGCGCCAGAAACGCACACGGGTTGGTACTGTGCTCGGGTGTGCAAGACGACGGTTTGAGCTGGTGTGTGCGTGAAAGCCGACGAGATGTCCTCGGCGGCGAGTTTGATGACGGTACGCGCGCAGAGCTTGTGACGGCGAACTGGGATGCTCGGCAAGGCGAGCCTAGGATTTAGATCAAGGCGCAGAAACATGCAACCTTCGGCCGGAATCTGGCTCATCGGCGACAACAGGTTTCCGAGCGGCGAAGAAAATCAGGACAGCGTTGCTGGCTTGGGCGCCAGTGCCGTCATACTTGCTTGCGTGCGTGCGTGTGGACAAACGTGAGCACGGGTTCAAGATGGTGCTCACACGTGCAAGCCGAAGAAAAGCCCTCGGCGGCGAACTCTGGGCGAGATGGATAGAGCGGCGGCTCGGCCCGGCTCACACGCGCACAAGCGTGTGCATGGTTCGAGGTTGGGCACAGCGGGCTAAAGGCAAAGCTTTTCGCCTCCTTGTGCGTGTGTGCACGCGAGTGCAAGAAGACCCCTCCGGGTTCATAGGGCAAGGCCAGGAGGTGCTCGACGAAACGCCCCAAAGGGACGGTGAAGCGGCAAAGCTTGCCGGCGGCAGGATGTCGCGGCTGCTGACCAACTGAAACGTCGGTAAGGTCCAGGACGACCAAGGAAAACCTCCAGGGTGGCTGAAGGGCACGCATGAGCTAACATAGGCACAGCTCGCACGGCGGCGAGCTATGGCGGCAAGCTCTGGTTCGGCGGCTCGTGGGCCGGCAACACAAGCAAGCAAGGCGGCGGCTTGGACGGTGCAAGAGAGGGAAAAAGATAGCATGTTTGTGAAGCTCATGGCTCATACACCAAACGTCCAGCAGGTTGTAGACATGCAACAGTGTAGCTAGGCCAAGGGAGTTTTGATCACTTACGTCCCAGAGGAAACAAGGCACCCACGGCCCGACGGCCGGCCATCCCAGGCAGACAAGGAGGCAGCTGGGACGATCCTGGTTAGCGGGTGCAAGGAAAAGAAAAGGAGAGTGTGTAAGTGTGGTGCACATGGCAGCTTTGGCTCTTGCACAGAACATCGAACAGGTAGGGTGCGTGCCGGCGTGTGGGAGTCCACGACCATGTCATGGCGGAACGACGCGCGACACAAGGTCGGGACAGGGCAGAGGACAGCGGCTTGGCCGGGCTCGTGCATGCGCAGGCAAGCGCACGATGGATGGTGTTCTCGGCGCGGCTGGGATTGGCCGGTGCTCACAACTCAACGCAGCGAGTGCACGACAGCTGGGACAAACAGAGGTGACGGTCGAGCGGGGGTGCACGCGCGTGGTCGACGGCAGCGGCACCTGCAGGCGTAAGGCTCGACTCAAAGGTCGGCACACAAGCGACGACGTTTGCGCGGCGGCGCAGAGCAGTGCAGCCAAGGGTAAAGGCCGGGCAAAACCACGGCTCGGTCACAGAGCAATCACACGGCTCGATGGCTAGCACAGGAACAGTAAGTTGGGTACAAGGCTTCACCTGAGGGCTTGCTGTCGTGGCCCAAGCATTTCGCCGAACAGCTCGTGGGCGTGGTGGATGGCAGACATGTCCAGCAGGTCACGAGGCCGGTGTTCACCATCTCCAGCTTGCGGTTGCTGCCGGTGCCGTGCCGGGTGGAGGGGAAGCAGAACCGAGGGCACGACTCCATGGCCGGCAATGCAGAGACAAGCAAAAGGAGAACCTCAGATGCCCAGACCTCTTACGCTGGCTCAGTCAGGAACACACGAAAGCAAGGTGAGGGAGGTTGGGGTGGCTCACCGGGGAGGTCAAGCGGAGGCAGGGCGACGGCCGTGGTGTTCCCGGGCGTCGACGACGAGGATGTGGTTCTCGGCTCTGGCAGCCCCTAGTGCCGGTGGTCCAGGCGGCTTCAGGAGGACGATGGCGGGCGGTGAAGGAGCAGGAAACTGAGGTCGTGGTTCAGGCGACGACGACGGCTTCCTCGGCGCGGGCGGCTGCGGCTCCTTTCTCACGGCCTCGGTTTGGAGCAGAAGGAGCGGGGCGCGGCGGACTGGAGTTCGCAACCCCCTGCGCGGGCGGCTGCAGCTCCTTGGCGGCGCGCCGGCTGCCCGTCGTCGATGGCCGCCGACAGTGGTGGCGGGCGCGTCCTCCTCAGCGTCATCTCCAGGCCTCCTCCCCCTCCTCCCCTTCTCTTCCTCCCACACCAGCAGCGGCGGACATTGTGGACAAAAGAAATCAAGGGCGGCGGCGGAACAGGGAGACGGCCGGGGGATGGGATTTATAGGGCGGCGCCCTAGGGTTTGGAGGCAGGCGGGCGGTGGAGATTCCTCGGCGTCCGCGCTCGAGGCCACGCGGCGCGCATCTAGCCAGAGCGGAGCGAGCTCGGCGCGGGGCAGAGGGCAGCTGCCGCGGCGCGTGCGTGCGTCACGGGAGAAAGAAAGGGAAACAGAAGAAAGGATGGCTGACGAGCGGGACTCGCATGGCAGTGAGTGAAGGGTGTGGGAGAGGATGGCGGGCTGTGCTGGGCCGACTTGGGCCGCGGTGTGGGCTGAGTGGTGTTGGGGGCTGCTGATGGACTTTAGCTGCAGAGGGCCCAAGCTGCAAGGGTTGTCTTCCTATTTTCCTATAGCCTTATCCCCTAATAAACTTTAGATTCAAATTTGAACTAGCACCCAAATTTGAATCCGTAAACTCCAAAGTTCTCACGCTAGCATTTTATAATTCCTAAATTTATTATTTTGCTCAAAATAAATCTAAGAAATTAAGGAAGGATCAAAAAAGACATCCTTATATTTTAATTAAGCACTCAATTTCAAATCAAAATTTTGAAACCCACATTTTTGCAAACATAAACATTCCGGAAAAATCCCGGGATGTTACAACGAGGGTGGCGCAGCCGTGCGGCGGCACTGCCGGCATAGGCGAGCGGAGAAATTGGGAGGCCGAGAGGGAGGGAAGGGAAGGGCGTGCAGAGGCGAGCGGAGAGGAACGCCAGATCGGATAGATTGGGAGGTCGAGAGGGAAGACCAAGATGTGGGGGGCGGCGGCAGGAGGCTGGGAGGGGAGTTAGGGTTGGGATTTTTTCTTGTTTATATATGGGGATGAGGATTTACGGGCTGATATGGGGCCGCACAGTTTTTCGTGCCGGGCCGGGCGCCTACCGGGCTGGGGTGGCGGCTCACGCCCGGCCTGAGGCACCGTGTCGGGCCAGCCCGAGCCCAAAGAGTACCATGCAGTGCCGGGTTCGGATCGGGTCAAAAACTCGTGCTTTCGGACAGGTTGTTGGGCTGCGGACTTTTTGGACATCTATAACTGAAGTGCTCCGCTAGCTGCAAATAGAAGACCACGGAGAGGGAAGAAGAGGGAGAGAGAGGGCGGACGGCGGCAGCCTCCGGCTCCTTATATAGGGCTGAGTCTGCCGTCGTGTGGCATGGCGCTAGGTCCCAAACGCCATATGGCGTTTGGGACCTAGCGCAATGCCATATGACGCTAGGGTTCCTGACCCACTGGCAGCGCAGCCCCGCGCCTCGACTGTTGGCGCTACGTTCAAACGCCATGTGGCACGACGTTTGACCAGACCTGCCGCCCTATGATACGGTGTTTGATCCCTGATATATAATTTCGGTAATTTGATTGCGAGCCTCCATTTTTGAAAAATCAAAGAAAAAATATAAAAAAAATTCCCACATCCCCATAGTTTTCGGCCCAAATGTCTTGGTCTCTTGGAGGCCCAGCTCGAGCAGAGGCAAAGCGCAGGCAAGCAAGAGGCAGCGACGGCGCGACCCGCTCCTGCTCGAGGCCGCGACGGCGCGACGCGCGAGGGGATCCCGCCGACCGCCTCCACCTCCAGCACCCGTGAGGCCGTGATCCCCGCCAGCTGCCCAGTCCGCCCGTCGCCGACCACTTCCTGGCCCCTGCCCGCCCGACTGCTCCCTGCCCGCTGGACTGCTAGTTCCTTCGGTCCTCCTCACGCGTTGACGTGTGACCTGCGCCGCTGCGGTGCTCGACGCCGGCCGGATTGCTTGAGGAAGACATGCGCCGCCCGCCGGCCTCCCCATTCTAAACCGCTTAGGTCTTTCTTCTCTCTAATCGTATCCTTTCTGGTTTCTATTCAACTCATAAATTGGTAATTTTGATTGAAAGTAGAATCATCTGTGCTCTGAAATTTTAGAATTAGGCTTGGAATTCGTCGAAACTTTAGCATCTTATTTCACTAGTTTTTAATTACATGATGTTCTTAATTAACAATTGTATCGCATGATTGTTCATTTAATTTCAAACCTGTTCTCAAATTGGGTCATTTTTTGTATTGTTGCTATTGCTTTATATGCGGTATATATGTCAGTTGTTAAATTGTGGCCTTGGTTGCCAAATTTTGTCCCTAGTCGTCGCCAAAAGCTGGCTCCGCCACTGGATCTGGCCATGGTTTTACCTACTAAATTTGATCTTTTTGCAACAGTTATTGGTTGTACATATGTACACCCATGTCTTATACTGGGTCCACCCCTGACCAGTAGTTACATTGGTGCCTAATCGGTACGCAGCAGTCGCTTTTGGATCTACTGGGACCATGGATCAAGAACAAAAAAGGGAAGCATCTTGTGGCATTTATACTTACAAGCATCATTATAGCATGGAAGTTGATGTCCACGAGATCTTAGTTAAGAAGAGCAGACTGCGGGTTGTCCTATCGTACATTGGTGTCATTTTCCTTCTTGCGAATGTCAGCCAACCATTGCTGGCAAAGGTATAATTCTCTTGTAAGTGTTGCTACGGCAAATGACCAGATACTTCAAGAAAAATCTTGTTATAATTCCTTGGTTGCTGACCTCAAATTAGTTTGTTGAATTCTAGAAAAAGTTGGAACCACCAATTTCACATGTTCATTCAGAACAGTTATAGATTTTGTTTTTCACTTTGTTCTTGGTACAAAAATGAACTTACGAGAATCTTCAAGTCATGGTCCCATTTTTGGTGAAATCCTTAAAACTATAAGTTCACATGTGATGGAAGATGTCGTATTTTCGTTTCACTTTGTATCTTCTGACCGGTATATATAGTGGAAAGTGACATGATTGAACATTGCAGGAGATATCCCTTGGATCAGTTTGGAGTATTACATTTGCCATTCTTGTCGCCAAATGTTTGCAATACAAACCTGTTAAGAAAGGTGAATACTTCATCATAGATGTTTTTCCCGCATAGCCCTCTTCATACTGTTAGTTATGGGTTTAGTTAATTTAACTGTTAGACTGCTGCATACTTCAAAATTCAGAGTAGGACATCCATTCTTCCTTGCCTCCATTGTGCATGAAACTGAGCACTGCATTTCTTGTTGTCTTGCTCCATTTCTTTGTGTGCAGAATCTGTAGTGATTATGCCAGCTTTTGGGGTTCAGCTAGAGATACATTTTTGGAGGTATGTATATCATCGTGATCGACTATAGTATGCTATGCCTTAGAGAAAGTAGCCAAAATACAATTATCACTTTCTCTGTTGAATATATTTACCCAGCGAAGTAGCAGACTAACCTCGTTCATCAGCAGCTCCGTGCTGAGTGCTGGATAAGCACTTTTCACTTTTCATATTATGAGAAGAGGGGGGGGGGGGTTAAATGATACACATCGAGTCACTAGATCATGTTGGAGGCCTCAGCATGGTGTACTGCTGTAGCAATACTGAATGCTTAAGCTTATGATTATGAACAAAACTGAACTCTTATGAGCAATAGGATGCATAGACTGGGATTCTATGTGTGACTGGCACTAAAGATCAATTTATCTAGTTAAATAGTTTATGAAGTATGGGTTGGGCTCTGTCTGAAAATTGCTAGATGTTCGCTATAGCTTTCACAAGATTGGGGTACTGTACTGATAATTAAGAGTTTAGGACGAAACCAATATACAGGCATACATCATATAAGTTGACAATTAGATTTTCTCAACTCTGCACTTTCACACTTTGCTGTAGAGAGTGGGAATTTTGAGTATTTCTTCTAGATTAAAAAACATATAGGCTGCATGAAGCTTTGGTTCCCATTGTTGATCTTTCATATTAAGAATTTAAAATTGTGATTTCTTAGCAGAAGAGTTGATCGTCGTTTTGTGCCTATTGGCAAGATTCTGAAGCCACTGATAAATGAGTGTGTGACACCGGTGACCTGTTACTGGAGCTTGGCATTGCTTTTGCGTGATGAAGAGGAACTCTTGCTAGTTTTCCAGGTAAAACTCACACTTGTTCTTACATATTAGTTCATTGAAAACAAGTTCAGCATTCTGATAGCAAGTTTGATCATGCAGAACTGTCGTCCTCCTGTCAAAATGTTGGTTCCAGTATGGAAAGCTTTCTGCACATTGACAAACTCTGAACGCCTGAGCCCCTCTATAGTTGATAAATCAAACTGTCCAGAAAGTGAGCGATCTGGGGCTTCATTGTAGATATATACATTGCTCCAAAGAAGCATCCGCAGTTGACCTAGACTATCTAATTATATTATTGGAACTATTGATGCCGTAGGTCTAAAAAAAATTGATGTCATAGGGATTCACCGGTGCTAGGGGCACTGATTGTTAGAAGGAATTATTTTACCTGGGTCGTGTTTAGTAAAAATTTTTGAAGTATTAAATGCGACTTTGACCACTAATTAAGAGTATTAAATAAAGGCAGTTTATAAAATTACTTCCACACCCGTATGTAAATTTCCGAGAGGAATCTAATGAGGACTGACTACAGGATTAGAGGATCTTTACTGTAGCATTACTGTAGCAATTATTAAATTAATTATGCTCATTAGATTCAGCACGTAAAGTTACACTCATCTGTGAAAAAATTTTACAAATAAACTTCATTTGGTGCTCCATGTATACAAGATTTCTTTCTCCGAAAATTTTTGGAGAGGAATCTAAACACTGCCCTGGCTGGAAGTATAGGAGTAGTGCTTAGCACTAACCATTCATGATTCCACAGTCCTGATATACTACTAGCGAATAGCATTCATTTTCTGATGTAATTTTCGGTGCACTCATACCTGAGTATGTGGAGCCACATATAAGCAATTCAAATGAACTTTGTGATGTATGGGAAGATGCAAGGGTTTGTTAAACAATCTCAGTTGCCTGTCCTGTGCCACATAAATGAAAATGAGATGTGCAGAGTCAAGCATGTGAAGTGTCTGTTCCATGCAGAGATCCAAATGCAGTCGAACACACCACATACTATTGAGTAAGTGACGAGAGTATGATATGCACGTGCGCTCACTCCGATTCCCAACCCTTCTCAATGGTTTGCTAAGCGCTATGTGCAAATTTGCACGCAAATTCGTCACATCGAACTATTCACTTATCACATTAAGTCACATCTTGTCTCATAACACGCATTTCAATACTCGCTTTTTACACAACTTTACACCTAGATGCATTATTTTTTTAAGGGCGACTACGGCAGGCAAGAAGCCGGCCTGAACTTTTCATTAATGGTGTGGCGAAACCACAGATTACAACAACAAGGAGTACAACTGGACACAACACAGGCGGAGCAACAACATAGCTCAAGGGCCACCACGACACAAGTCGAAAGACAACACCCGAAAGACAGATTAGAGCCTACATCGAGCAACATGCTCGCCGATTAACTATGACCAGCGCACCTCCACACCACCCCTCGTGGCTACGCCACTCCGCTGATACCCTCCCCTGAGGGCCGAACAACGAAATGGGGACTAAGAGTGGGGAAAGCATGCAAGCCAGAGCTTCACCAGACACGACGATCTCCCCTCCGGCTGGTGGTGACACCTTTCGCCGCACATCCGGGCTCCATCGTCTACCTCCACCCAACGCCGCCCAGGGGGAGGAACCCCTGGAGGGGAGTGGCGTATCGGTGGAAACACCCGGCATAAGATTTGATGACACCACCAACAGGGAGCGCGCCGACGGAGCAGAGGTGCCAAGGAAGGACACTCACCCGGCCACGGAGGAGGCCAGCCAACAAGGACACATCCAGCCCAAGAACAGGCGAACACTGGGAGAAACAGGGAAGCTGCACAGGATGGGAGCTGCCGGCTGGCGCGGCGGTGGATTGATGCGGAGGCAAGAACCTCCCCGCGCACCGGGCGCGATGCTTTCGCTGCAAAACCACCACCAGCACAGGCACTGCAAGGTAACAAGCGAGCCCAAGAATACCCAGAGAGTGAGGTTGTGCAGAGGTAGGACACCTCCCCAAGCGGAGGTGGGGCACCTCCCACGCACCGGGCGTGGAACTTTCGTCACGCAACACCAATGCTCTCAAGAAGGCAGAGCTCAAAGATGGGCACCAGATGGGAAGACGGAGCACCCCAAGGCAGGGAGGGTACCCGCGCCGCCACCACGGTTATCCACACTGGTGGCCACAAAAGAGATCTTGGTGTGCCAAGGCGACGGCAAGCAGAGCACCGTCACCTGGCACCTCACGGTGCCACCACAAAGATCCCCCGCCAAGGCACCGCTTGGCAAAGGTCAGCAGGCACCGGGCTGTATGCGCGCGGCCATGGCTGTCGAGACGAACAGGGTGGCAGCAAGACACGCGCACACAGTAGAGCCAAAAACCGCGTCGGAGACCACAGGCCCCCCGCACCCCCACACCCCCGACGACCAAGGCCTACTCACCCCAAGGTCAGCCGCGAGATGTAGGCAGCAACAGAGCCTCGCTGGCGAGGTGGAGGCGCAATCCAGCGAGCCGACGAGGAGCAGCAGCATCCTGGTGAAAGTCGACCGGACGGAGGGAGCCCCGGCCCCCGGGAGCGCCCGACCTGGATCGGTCGGGGAAGGCCCCAATGACCAGGGCAGCGCCCGAAGAGAGGGGACTGGCACCAGATCTGGGCACCACAAGCCCGGAGGCGACGACCACCGTCGGTAACGCCCACCGCAGCGGCAAGACGGAGATGAAGGGGAAGAAGTGGTGTGGGAGCAGGAGGACCTCGTAGGGGTGGGCGGACAGCAGATCCGCCCCCCCCTGCGCCCAGATCCGGTCGCGGCGGGGGCGGTGTCGCCGGCGGCGGCCATGGCCGCACCGGGTGCCGTCGGGGTCGCTACGGGGCGTCCCCCCGTCGGGCGTGCCGCGAGCCACCGCAGGCGGAGAGGCCCCGCCGCCACCGTCCCAGGGGGCCGCGTGTATTGCCGGCTGCCCCCTCCGGCGGCGGCGAGGTGGGGAGGAGGGGTGGCGGCAGCGACTTGGAGCCCGGGCGCTCCCGAGTCGCCCGAGCAGGGGGCGACGGGAGCCTCCTCCGGGACGGGAGACTTGAGATGCATTATTCATTCGAGCAAATTTGCGCATCTAAAGAAGAACTAAATTGAACATAGTACTGCTGAACTAGATGAGCTTGACATTTATTTTTTTAAAAAAAGGGAACTTTTTAGAGTCTATGTGTATCATGTATTAACGTAAAGCATTTACTATGCCAGAAGAGCCTTTTATTGCAATATTTTCACACGGTCTAAAGAAGAAGAAAAAGAGAAGCAAAAATACATCCAAGAAGCACAGCCAGTATTCCGTATTAACCTCCACTACCTCAACCAAAATAAGGAACATTCTCATTGGTGACGGAGCTGTAGTCCGTTGAGCTCGACGCGGCGGCGGCGTACACCGCCGATGACGACGACGAGGAGGCCGCCGCCGCCGCCGCCGCCGCCAAAGCTGCCGTTCTTGTCCCCACCGACCTGCTGCCGGCGTGCATCCCCCGGCTGGCCGCCGAGGCCGCAAGGAGCTGGGAGGCGTGCGACGAGGGGAGCACGGTGGCCACCGCCGCCGACGCGGTGGCGGGGCGGTACCTGTGCCTGACGATCTCGGCCCTGACGGCGGCGAGCTCGGCCTCCAGTGCTTGCACCTGCTGCTGCAGGGTGAGGATGGCGCCCATGCAGCCGTACACGGGGTCCCGGAGCCGCAGGTTCGCCTCGTACACCAGGCTGTTCGCGGCGTCGGCGCGCTGGCTCTCGTGCACCTCCTGCGTAGCAGATGAAGGTCGCCATTGCCATGAGTCAGCAAGAGCAAGCTCAGAAGCATAAACTGATATGTCATGCCCAAGTGATGCTTGTTTTCAGATGAACATGGGAAGGAACGTACACACTGGAGTTTCACTTCAAGAAACGATTGAGTTTGAAGAGTTCGTTAAATTTCTTTTTTCGAGCGCGTGATTATTATTTTTCGCTTAAATGCTTACTGGATTGCACAGGGAAATCTGGAATTTTATTTGAGAGAGAAAATGAAATCCACACTGAGGACATTTTCAAGATGCGTTGCATAGAGTTGTAATCTCAGCACAATCGTGCTAAATGGAAAATCTTGTGTCTTCAGTATTCTTGTTTTGAGCTAGAATAAAAACAACAATGGGAAAATGTTCAAAATCAGTATGTACTCCAGACTTATCTTTGAAACTAAACTTCAAAATCGTGTCCATCGACCGTTGACGTAAAATACAAGGGTTCGAGAATGAAGGAAGAAAGAAAGCTTCTAGTAGTGATCCAGCTCGAATTCCAAAGTGATAGCTAAGTCAAGAGAATTTATGGTTCCGACGAACGGGACAAGGTCTGATTTGAAGACTCAAGATTTCAAATTTGTAATTGTCGAGAACTACTCAATTTTAACCAGTGACACTAAAGAAATGGTCACTTGATTCCTCAGGGCTAGATATAGATCCAAAATATCCAATCTCATGATGAAATAAGCTTCAAAAAATCAGTTCATAATGATACTAACTCGAAGTATAGATCCAAAATATCCAATCTCATGATGAAATAAGCTTCAAAAAATCAGTTCATAATGATACTAACTCGAAGAATATTTCAGTTCCCAAATTAGGTTCAACCCAAGAGGCAGGCCATCATATGCACATCGTGGAAGACCTTACCAGGAGCATCTTCGAGACGTTGCTGGCGCCGAAGACCTTATGCACGGTGGCGAACTTGTGCGGCTCCAGCGGCGAGAAGTAGGGCGAGAAGGGGCACTCCTGCGCGCACCGTCGCCGGAGCAGCTTGCACGCCGCGCACGGCGTGATCGTGTTCAGCGCCGACCCCGGACCGGCGCTGGCAACAGCCCCCGCCCCCGCCCCCGCCGGCAGGCTGCAGCTCCTCCGCGCTGCCGTCATCCGGTCCGCCGCTGCAGCCTCTGACTCCCTCTTGATCTTCTTCCCTAGCTCATGGTCCGGCCATTCGCTGAACATATCGTGAGATCATAAGTGGGAACAGGGGTTAGATATTTTATATTTAGGATAATACAATAACTTGATTGTGACGCTGGAATACTTCTATTTGTGAACAAAAAAACACTACTCGATCCTTATTGTAGCATGCAGCTGCATGCTCTTGGAATTTAAATGAATATGATGATGTGAAATCATCTAGCTAGGTCTATGCATAGATTTTGTTTTTCCTGGATGGAGTAGATATACATTTTTGTGCAAAAAAGTTGGTGTTTCTTGGATGGATCATAGTACCTTGCAGTGGACATGAAGAAGCTAGGGGAGACAGGGATGGAACGACTGAGGTGCTTTGGAAAAGGTGGCTTCTAGGTTTTCTGTGCTCTTGTGCCGGCCGCTTGAGAGATCGAGAGAGAGTGTGTGACACGCAGAGAGAGGCTAAGGGGGAACTATGCGTCGGTGTTGTCAAGAGATTGTACTGCAAGATATGTAAGGTGTTCTTGCGCCATTTGGAAGCTAGCTTGAGCTGTGTTGACTTCCAGTGTATAGTTTATCATGCGGCTGCACTGTAGATGTATGCGTATGGAAGGATGGAATCTTCTGATATTTATCAACTAGCTAGTATATCTTAGGACGACTTTTTTTTTAAAAGGTCCATTTTCGATCATTCAACTCAAAGTTTGATTTTGGTCATTGAACTCGAAACTAGATATCTTTGACCATCCAACTATCAAACCGTTCAAAATTAGCCATCGAGTTGTTTTGATGAGTGGTTTTATTTTTTAATTTACAATTTAGTCCTTAGATCTTTAAATGATTATCACTTTTTGCTCGTATCTCTGATTTAGGTGATTCTTGCAGTCACGTATTCATAACAGTGAATTTATATTTTAAAATGTTATTTATACTATTTTATCTATATTCGTTATATTATTTTTATATTATTGTGTAAAAACAAAAATATAAGAAAAGTAAAATAAATATTTACAAAATAATATGATCAATATTTTAAAAGTTAAAGACTTAAAGCTCATCGTTACAAACACATGACCACAATAGTCACTTAAATCGGTGATACAAGAAAAAACAATAATCACTTCAAGATCCAAGGACTAAACTGTAGATAAAATAGTCCTTTGATCTTTAAATAATTACTATTTTTTTCTCGTATCTCCGATTTAAGTGATTCTTATGACCATACTCCGTAACAATTAACTATATATTTTTTAAATGTTGTTCATATTATTTTGTAATAGTTTGTTTTACTTTTCTTATATTATTATTTTTACACAATAACATAAGAATAATGTAACAAATAGTGATAAAATACTATAAAGAAAATTTTAAAAGATAAAGCTCATCGTTATGATCACGCGACAACAAGAATCAGCTAAATCAGAGGTAGTAGCAAAAAGTAATGATCATTTTAGGATCTAAGGACTAAACTGTAAATAAAAAAAGTTAAAACCACTCATCAAAACAGCCCGATGGACATATCTGAATGGTTTTGATAGTTGGATGACCAAAGGTACCTGGTTTTGAAGTTCGATGGTCAAAACCAAACTTTGCTAATAGTTGAATGGTCAAAAATGATTTTTTCCTTTTTTCGAGCCTTGATCTTAGCGTGTTTGGCTGTTTTCTTGATAGATCTAGTTTTATCCTAAAACCGCCAATACATGTTTCAGCACTACTACGAAGAAACATTCCATATCATGGATATAGAAATTAGTGAAGGATAAATGGAATGTTAGCAGCATACATGATTTGCTAGACTTATAATTAAATTGGCAAACACGATTTTATAGTTCCTTTTATCTCATCTGCCCTGCTTTCAATTCCTAGAAGTTTATATAAAGGTAGACAAGCTTAGAGGGTGTTCACACTAACGAAGTGGATAAGAATAATTATGAAAAATGAAGTTTGATGGGGCCAAAGTTAGGTGCAAAAACTACACAATAATTTTTTTATTAATAAATGCATTGGAAACTTGCATTGCACTGATGAGTAGTTAGTATCATCCACTACTTATGCACCAAGTCTCTATATGTATTTTTTATGTACATATACTTGAGTAGTCTAAGGATACTTGGTTTCATTTTACCTCCACATAGTTCGGCATATTGAAGGTACTATAAAGAATTAATGCACATTATGCACTTCTTAGAAAATACCAGTTTTTTTTTTAAAAAAAACCCTTTGTGCACTTTGCTTAAGAAATACATGATACTTGATGTATTTCTAAACTTTCAATGCTAGTGAAATTTCTAAAAGGTTTCAAGGGGGAAAAATAGGGTGTTCTATCTCCTCCTCAATCTGCATGCTATAGCACATCATGGTATGGTCATATGCATCAAACTGACTATTACTTCCGGTAAAGAAATACTATCATCTTTTGATGTGCAATAGAAATCAAAGTTTCAAAAATTTGATAACTTAGCTTTGTTCGGGAAGGTACGTATAGAAAGCAGTAAAGATTTGCCATGTAGTAGGAGTATCACTGGAGGCATTGTTAATCATTTTCCTAGGAACAAGGCCCTAAATACTCTGCCCAACATCGGGCGCATCTTTAGGGTGTGTAAGATATACAGAAGAAGCATGTATTGTTCTTCATAACTAGGTCTACATGTGTTTTTATTCTGTTTTCCTTTGTTTGCTTGGCATTAGCTGTAGAGATGGCATATTGGCATGCCTCTGCACATCTAAGATCCCATCTAGAAGAGTATAATATGTTACCTGAACCCTGATCAGTAATCATTTTAAATATAGGATTATCAGCGTGTCATCAGTGATATAATTATCTATACAGGCTGCCACCAAATTATGAACTAGAAGCTGCCAATCTCAACTCCATTACTAACATGTAATAGATATATAATGAGCATATCACAACTCATGCTGTTTTTTTTATAACATCAATATCTTAGCTAGGGAAGAAAGTCTACCTGCTGGGGACAACCCTAAAGAGAATCGATCGGTGATCAGAGTGACAGAGTCTCACTATGTATGATGACCTACCAACATTACCGTAGCATGCACTATGCACATCGGTCATTAATGCATCAGATTCCTTTACAACGTTACGTTAATTACTTTTATGCAGTATGAACCAATCCTTGAAGAGTTGAAGAGAACCTATGTGTTGCCTTTTAAAGGTCATGGTCAACTCATCCAAAGTTCCAAATCAATTGATCAAAAATTGCATAGACGTGAATGTTGTAATTTTAGGTAATTGTGCTCTGTGCATGAATGTACTGTCCCAAGAAGAAGCAGATACTCATAAAACATCGATCTATTGCTTCTTCTTCTTAGATGACAGAGCAGTGCTCTTGCTATCTTTTCAAAAAAGAAAAAAAAACATACAACATCGATCTATTGCTGATAAGTGCAGTGACAACCACATTTCTTCTTTTGTTTGATAATAGTCAAATATTGTGAGTGTGTACTCCCTTTAACCTAGTGCATACTCCCTCGTTTCAAAATGTAGATCATTTTGACTTTTCTAGATACATAGATCTTTCAAATAGAGGGAGTAACATATATTTTTTTTTCTTAACTTGTACTCATTCTATCCAAAATTTATATTCATTTTGGCTGTGCTTGATACATAATTTTTGCTTTGTATCTGATTTCATATTTGAACATAGCATATATTTAGGTACATATCAAAAGTTATATGTACTTTGAAAAATCAAAGTAAACAATAATTTGCATTGGGACCGAAGGAGTACGCATTCATATTTATACTATCTTTCCGCTTTGTTTATCCCAGTTACTATCTCATGCTGTTATGGGTCTTTATCTATGCAAAACTTGCAATTTTTTTTTTTGTATTTCCGACGATGTTGGAACAATATGATTTATTTGTGAATTCATAACTTGTATTCTACTCCTCCCGTTTCAAATTATTTGTTGTTTTGACTTTTTTAGATACATTCTTTTTGTTATGTATCTAGACATATATATAACAAAAAGAAATGTATCTAAAAAAGTCAAAACGACAAGTAATTTGGAACGAGGGAATAGATGTTCTTCTCAACCTTTTCGTCTACACAAGAAAAAGACTGCAATGAAACCAAGACATAAATATTTTTAAAAAAGAAACCAAGACAAAACGAGAGCAAGGAGGGTGGCGTTCGCACTACTTCTCAGTGACTCTGGAAGTGAAGTGCGTGGCTAGCAAGGAGATGGATGCAAATCGTTGCACGCCGATCCTTGTTTGACCCGCACATCGTGCCGACAACGTCCTTGCCCTGTTCTTTGACCACACACTTGTCCGCCATTGTGTAACTAACAGTACTACTAACTAAAGAATCTTTATAAAAAAAACTAACTACAAAATCAATGCACACGAGACTAATCAGTCTCGGAACACGCGCTCTGTTTTACGTAATTAACATTCAGCAAGGCAACCGGTGATCTGTTTGAATGTTTGGCCTGGTCCATCCTCCAACTAGTTTATTTGGATATATAAACAATTAAACACGATTTTGCAAATTGTGTAATGAACAACTCAACGACATTGGTGAAGTACTCTCTCTATGTTGTTGAGTAGAGGAGTAAGCAGGCTCTAGTACGTGACTATAACTTTCATTTTTGAATTAAAGAGTGCTCCATATCAGTATAAATGTAAGAGACATTGGCAGGAAAAACAGGCTCCCCTTGACTGGACTCTTGGAAGTGCTTATGCATCCGTTCTCAAGCGTTGTGCTTAATTTGTGGCAAAAACATTTAGCATTAGCACTAGCACGCGAGAGCAGAGAGGGAAGGAAGCTAGAGCAGGAGGAGAAGGTTACTGGCAAGAAGGCTGCCGGAGGGGAGAATGCTGCATCGCCGTCGCCGTCACCGTCGATCGCGATCAAGTCATGCGGCCGCCGCGCCGCGCCGCGGCAGCCACTGCAGCGCCACCACACACCAGGCCGAATTTATCCGTGGGCCCGGATGGGTCGGGCCAGAATCCCGGCCAGCTCCGGCCCAAACGAACAAGCCCTCTCAAGCCAATCTCAGATCCATTCCACCTTCCTTCCCAAGGACTTCTCGCAGATCCACAGAGCAAGCCAATCCCCATCGGCCATCGCACCGGCCGACGAGGCGCCCGCCGCACGACGACCCGGCCTTCGCCGTCGGCGAGCAGGGGTACAGTCCTCCCGAGATGCCGCCCAAGTCGAAGGCGGCAGCGGCCGCACCCGCGGAGCCGGTCTCCGTCGAGGACCTCTTCACATCGCTCCACCGCCACATCGAGGCCGACGAGTTCACCCAGGCCGTCAGTGTCGCCGACCAAGGTCAAGCGCTACCTCCCTCCCTCAGCGCGTCTCGGAGTCGCATACCTAACCCCCGTTTCGAATCTGACCCCCGACTGGTTCCGTTTCCGCAGTTCTCAAGGCGGCGCCGGGGGACGAGGACGCGGTGCGATGCAAGGTGGTGGCGCACATCAAGGCCGACGAGATCGACAAGGCGCTCGCCGCGATGCGCGCCGCAGAGCGCCTCCCCATCGACCTCAGCTACTACAAGGTGATGCCAGTTGTGCTGTGCTCCCCCTTTTTACTCTTCGCCCGGCCCGGTGGATCTGTTTGCTGGCTTGTTCTATCCCTGCTTGGCTCACTAGTCTGTGGTTAGGGTACAGGATCTGTCAGATTCGTGTGTGTTTAGTACTACAATAAAATAAATCTGTTGATTTCTGTGATTGAAACGGAAGCTATTCACTTGATGAGCTTCTCTCCATGTGGTTTAGGGGCTTAAGGCTGATTATGTTGGAAATTGCTGATGCTGGCCACTTTGATTTTGATATTTAGGTTGTGCCAATCAGAGTAATTGTTAGATTGCGTGCTAGTATCAAATGCTCTGCCAAAACTTATGATTCATATGTTGGGAAAACTACGTCCAGGGGTGGGAAGGAAGGCAAAATCATATGTGCAGTTACTGATGGAGAAGAAACTTCTGTTTTATGTTGTAATGCTTTGATTTAAGTAACAAGTAGTTCAACAGTTATGCAGGTCGAACACAATAGATCACATTTGCTATTAGTTCAGTAAATCCCCCAGTATAACTGTTGTTCGTATAAGATCAGCCAGTCCATCTACCTTAAACATCTTCACAATGCCAACTCTTTTAATTTCACATATTTAACTCTATATTCTATCTTACCTGTTGAATTCTCACGTCTGGATCCTGTTGCATTCCAGTAATAGATTGTGTGCTGAAGTTGAAGTAAGGCTAGACCCAATTCTCTACCGAGTGCTGCTCTTTGTCTTTTTTGTTCAGGTTCCTTACTTCTGTGCTGTTTGTTTTTCTTAATTAGTAGTTTGAATTAAAATGTCAGGTTGGAGAATTGTGTAGTAATTTTTGGTCAAATTTGGTGCTAGGGTACCATTGTTTTTGTTAAAACATGCTGTGTGATCAAACTAAGTAGTAGTATTATTGTGATTATCCAGGCCTACTGCTACTACAGGCAAAACAAACTGCAAGAAGCTCTGGATCTTTTAAGTGGTCAAGAAGAAACTGCACCTATTCTCCAGCTGGAATCCCAGATATTGTACCGACTAGGAAGAATGAATGAATGCATAAATAGCTATGAGAAGCTTCAAAAATTTAAGATTGACTCAATGGATATGAAGATAAATATTATTGCTGCTCTGGTTGCTGCTGGAAGGGCTTCTGAGGTGCAGGCAGCTCTGAAGGCGCAAAAGGTTGATCTTAGCACAAGAGCACTCAGGGATGCTCGTAGCTTTGAGCTTGCATACAATTCTGCTTGCTCGTTGATAGAAAACAAGAAGTATTCAGAAGCTAAGGAGCAGTTGGACTTGTCTAAAAGGTGAATTTCCTGGTGCAGCGATTGCTAAAGTGAACATGTTCCTTCAGTTTACTGAACTAACCTATCCATTACCATGACATTTTAACAGTCAGATTGATAATTTAAGAAAACTGTTTTTTCAATGGTTAACTAGTTTAATTCTTCCCATTTATTTGCATAGTGAAATTAGGCTCTCGTCTTGCAAGTAAAGGCTAAAATGTTCCCTTGTGATCCACATATATTCTTTTTATTGAAATTATGCAAGATCTATATCATAATTGTGCAATCTTTAAGCGTAAACAGTCAGCTAGATTATAATATCCTTTTTGGTACTACAGAATTGGGAAAGAAGAGCTTATGGTGGAAGACTATGGTGAAGATGAGATTGAATATGAATTAGCTCCTGTATCTGCTCAGCTTGCGTATGTGCAGCAGGTAACTAAATCTGGAGAAGTTTTCTTACATGAAGTCCAACCATCATTCTATTAACTTGTCTTCATCACATTTTCAGCTACAAGGACAAACTCAAGAAGCTATGCAAACTTATGCTAATATGATAAACAGGAAGTCAGCTGATTCATCATCACTTGCTGTGGCAACAACAAACCTTATTTCACTAAAAGGTACAAAAGATGCTGCAGATAGCTTGAGGAAACTTGATCGGCTTTCCGAAAAATCTACTGCTCCAAACCAGTTGCAACTCATTGAAAACCTTGACTTCAAGTTGTCCACAAGGCAAAAAGAAGCTCTGTATGCTGCTCGTGTTCTTTTACTCCTCCATGCAAATAAAACTGATCAGGTTTGTTTTTGCAAAGTTGATTCATCTCCCGCTTCCCTTTTGTGAAGAAATCACCTATTTGTTTGTTTTTATCGAGGGGTGTAGTGAGATCATTCAGTTATATGAATTTATATGCTCTCATACTTCTGAGATTTCTAATCTTTTTCAGTTATGATCTCTGGTGAGCTATAATTCTAACCCTAGCAGTGACATAACTGATGAGTTATAAAAAAAAGTGTTTTCTTTCTTTCTTTGATAACTGAGGAATGATTATGGATTGTAAACTAGTGTGGAAGGTCTGTTACCAAACTACATGTTGCATGTGCATCCTGAACCTTTTTCTTGACACTTCAGCAAGGATATCCCTACAACTGTTCAATTTCACATACTAGCTTTTTTGCTTTCATTATTATAATTGAACTACAGCATTGTCAAGTCAATTCATAAGTAAAATGACCATTATCAACATAAATATTATTTGATTGCAAAATGACCCTTGCATGCAAAAATGTTCATGCATCTACATAAATCACCTGCTTGGAGAATCATCATCATCAGTGTCCCTTTCATTCATTTGGTGGGCACTTTCTATGGCAAGTCTCATTTCTGTTCTTAAACTTTTTTTAGGCGCATGAGTTGGTCAGTGGACTGCTTGGTATGTTTCGAGATAGTGTATTCACAGTTTTACTTCAAGCTGCTGTTCATGTGAAAGAAAAAAAGGTTCAAAAAGCTGAAGAAGTTCTTAGCCAGTACTCTGAGAAGCATCCCGAGAATTCTACAGTGGTCCTGCTTGCACTTGCTCAGATTGCTGCTAGTGCCAACCATTTTCAGCTTGCTGTCGACTCACTGTCCAAAATACCTGAAATCCAGCACATGCCTGCAACAGTTGCTACACTGGTGGCTCTTAAAGAGCGTCTAGGTGACTCCAATGCTGCAGCCTCTGTGCTTGATTCTGCTATTGAGTGGTGGAAGAATTCCATGACTGGGGACAACAAATTAGACTTGTTCACGCGGGAGGCTGCTGCGTTTAAGCTCAGTCATGGACATGATGAAGAGGCCTGTCTGTTGTACGAGGAACTTGTGAAGAGCCATGGCAGCGTTGAAGCTTTGGCTGGGTTAGTAGCGACTGCAGCACGCACTAACCTGGAGAAGGCTGAACAGTATGAGAAGAAGCTGAAGCCATTGCCAGGCCTCAAAGGAGTTAATGTGGAAGCCTTGGAGAAGACATCCGGCGCAAGGCATGTCGAAGGTCCCCAAGACATGAAGGTAGACATTCCTGAGGAAGTGAAGAAGCAAAAGGCAAAGAAGAGGAAGCGGAAGCCTAGGTACCCGAAAGGCTTTGATCCGGCAAACCCAGGGCCGCCACCGGATCCTGAGAGATGGCTGCCCAGGAGAGAGCGATCCAGTTACCGTCCAAAGAGGAAGGATAAGAGGGCTCAGGTTAGAGGTGCTCAAGGAGCTGTGTCTAGAGAGCCAGCTACTACCAATGCTGGTGGTTCCTCGAAAGCTACCAGTTCAGCGAAGGCTCCAGCAGCAAACACCGAGCAGCCAAAGGCTAGCAACAAGTCGAGGAAGAAGAAATCAAGGTCTTAGATGAGAAAAAAATTCAAGTTACAACAAACTGACAGTTGAAAAGGATATGCCCATTTAACTTCTTGACTTGCAAATTTTGGTTTCAATAGCGGATTTGCTTTGCTTTCCCAGTCTTGTTTGATCGACCGCGAGTAGTGTGAATTTCGTTGAGATGTGCCCCCATTGGATGTCCCAGCATAATTCTGTTTTATTCAACATGCTAGATATCATTTTTGAAGCACTCGCTCGATGCGTGTATATGCTCCAACAGACTGTTTGCCTGCATGCAATCTCCCACTCCTTCCCTTCCGTCAATCCATGTCACCAGTATATGGCTGATCATTACGGGTGCGACCCAAAGCAAAAATGTTTGCAAGTTTTGTGAGGCAGTAGAAGGCCAAGGAATGCATATGCTTTGGCTGGTCGCTGCTAGTTCACGCCTCGCTCCCTGATTTTTGTGAGGACCAGATGAAAATGCTGGCACAGCAGGTGAGATGAGCACCCGCGAGGCCGCGATGCGCCTCGGCTGAGCAGATCTACGTAGACATTCACATACACGCACGCACACTACTTATGAAGACGAAATGGGCAAATTCTTGAGATTATCAAAGTTATCACTGACGCCTCGTTGTTGGCAAAATACGAACGCTAATGCCGAGTTGAGGACTCCGACTCCTGGTGGTAGGACCCACCACAAGGAACCTTATCCGCTGAACTATGCTCAGTTCCTCAGTAAATGTTATTTTACTAACATTGTATCATTCATTATTTTAATTCGTGAGCATGAAAACATTTTATTAAGAAGCATCGTGATGTTTTTTTAAAAAATTAAATTCATATCAATTTTCGTATTTTAAATAATAACTTTAGCTCGATAAAATTAAAAATGAGAGGGAGGATGGGCGTGTTTTGCGTGTGCTGGTTGCTTGCTCCGTTTCTGCCCACTGATAGAGAGGCTCTGACGCGTGCTTCGCATGGGTATGTGTCAGTAGGTAGCGTGTCACATACTTCGCATGTAAGGGGCTGTGAGCTCGGGCGCGTGCTTCGCATGTGCGTCCGTGTCACATACAAGAGGTAGGTGTGAGTATGTAGGTACCGTGTCACATACTTCTTTAGTAATTTTTTTCGCAAGGACATTTTTACGAAGTACAAAATAAAATCTATTTACAAAATCTTTTCACAAATGAGTATACCTACGCGCAACAAATTTAATAAGTCTAATTAATTCATGATTTACTACAGTAATGCTACTCTAATCATGGTCAAAGATCTTATTAGATCCGTCTCGCGAATTAGCACATGGTTGTGAAGATGGTTTTGTAAACTGATTTTATTTAATACTTCTAATCAACGTTCACACAAGTGAACAATAAATTGAAAAAAAAATTACGAAGCACCACCTTAGATGGGTAAATTTGCGCGTATTAGAGAAGATATGATGAATGTGATGGATGAATAATACCGCTTTTGCTCCTCTTCTGCACATCTAATCCCCTGAAGAGAGAAAACAGCGCACATCTAATCCCCTGAAGAAAGAAAACAGCGCGTCAGCAGGAGGTAGGTAGGTGTCAGTTGGATAGATACTTATATGCCTCGAGATGTTGATGCATTTTGTGCTATGTGTGGCTCATCATTCTTTAGAAAAGCGTGCTACCATTGTTGTTAGGGAGATTGGTGATCTTGCTCCTACTATGAATTTTAATAGTGATTTTACCCTCATTTTTTTAACTTTACGAATTCGTCCCTACTATTTCAAATCGAAGAGATGCTCTACCATTGTTCTGTGGAGAGGGGTTAACGGTCTCAAATTTGCTATGAAAAGACAAAACTACCCATATGAATTTGCCTTTTCTATTTTGAGTTCTTTGCATTTTTACCCCTGTTTTGTTAAAAAGAATGGGGCAGCACTTTGGCCCATCGACGGTGCTAGAGGCGCGCCTAAGGCGCTTGGCCGGTTGGCCCGCACCCGGCATTAGGGTTGCTGGCCGTGCACCCCGCGCTCGGTGTTAGGGGTGGAATTTTTTCAAAATGGCTTTTCCCGAAAACTATTTCTGTGGATAGACTCCTGGTAAAACTAATTCCAAAAATGAACCCTAACCTCGGCGTGAGGGGCAGAAGCGCCGAGGTTAGTTACTCGGCGCTTGGTGCTCTAGCGCCGACCCCTGCCACGTTAGAGCCCAGCTGGCCCCTCCTGCCTGCGTGGCAGGGACCTCGGCGCATTCCCTTTAACGCCGAGGCTTCAGACCTCGGCACTCACGCTTCTAGCGCTGAGGTCTGAGCACTTAACCCCGCGCGAGCCCTTCTTCCTCCTCCCTCCCATTCCTTTTCCTCCCTGCTCTTCCTCACAGCAAACCCTAGGCGGCGGCGGCGACCTTCTCCGGCGGCGAGGAGACGTGCGGCGGGGAGACGTGCGGCGGCGGCGGACCGGCAGCCAGGTGGGGGAGCAGACCAGCGGCCAGGTGGGGGAGCGGACCGGCGGCTCGGCCGTCCCGGGCGGCGGACCTCCTTTCCCCGGAACATGTAAGTGTTGTCTCGTTTCATTAATTGCAAATTGCTTAAGCCTTGTTGATATTCATGTAAATTGTTAATGCAGGTGAGGTGGCAACCATATGAGCGTGACAAGGTCGAGGACCTACAGCTGAGCATGATGTGTAGAGTCAATGAGGGCTTGTGGCTCATGAGGTGTCCCCTGATTTGCTTCTATGCAGTGGAGTACCATTTGCCGCACAGGGTTGCCAGGCAGTTCGGTAGGGAGCAGCCTTGCCCTCCGCAGCCTATCTCCATCAGCTGGGAGCTGCACAAGTGAGTTTTCGAAATACTTAATCAATTCGTTTATCGAAACTTGGACTTAGTCTCACTACATATATTCTTTGGTTGTGCCTTGCAGCATTGACCGTCGGAGGCAGAAGAAGATCACCGACTTCGCCCATGAGCACATGACGCATATCGAGAGGTGGTACCAGTACGAGGGCAACGTCGTGCAGTTGCCCGGCGTCCACACCGACGCCACCTACGACCGGTACCTGAGGTGGTTCCAGGAGCGCGTGCGGCTCCGTCTGAGGCCGGCGTGGACGCAGCAGGACTACGCAGAGGTTTTTTCCGACGACGAGGGCGACAACGACTACGACCGACAGACCCGTGAGGGGCACCAGGCGGAGCTTGCTCCAGTCTTCGCTCGTGCGGTACATACGATTCACAAACACATTTATTGCAGTACATGTAAGTGCAAAATCACTAATCCACTCTTTCATTAGGCTGACGAGCTCATGAGGACGGTCAATGAGCAGAAAGTTGCTCTGATGACACGGTTGGCCACACGGATGAGAGCAGCATCCTGAGGCGTTGCATTGAGGTACTACCCCTTCTTGTGCTAACGATCTTATATCTTGCACCTGGCAGCTAACATTCCTCCTTTTTGCACGCAGCGTTGCAACACTCGACTGTGGAAGCTAGCTGCTCGCTTCGGTTGTCGCGCATGAGGGGCGGTTGACATGGCCCCTGCCTCCAGGTCTGCGTCCAGGACTTCACAGGTGTCCCGTGGAGCCGCCACAGCTTCTGTGTCTGTGCCTGGCCCTTCTTCCTCCCGAGCTCCCACATGGAGCAGCCAGACGGGGTCTGAGGAGCAGGAGGAGGAGCAGGAAGAGCAGCAGGAGGAGGAGGACCAGGAGGAGGAGCAGGAGGAGGAGGACGAGGCAGAGCACGAGGACGAGTAGGAGGAGATTGGACTGTCTCAGATGGCCGATGCACCGCCGGTCACGCAGCCGACTCAGCCTTGTCGCAGCAACCGCCCCAAGAGAGCTCGAGACCCACTCACACCAGGTACAGATGCGTTGGGCAAGGGGAAGGCCAAGGCCAAGGCGAAGAAGCAGTGACTTGTGCACTATCTATATGTATGGACCTCATGTTATCCTCTGTGTGTTCACTTGTGAACTATGTGTATGTTATGAACTTGGATGACTTATCTCTATGTATGTGGACTTGGTATGGATGTGTTGTTATGGATGTCATGATTATCTATTTCTATTCTGGATGTGATGATTTGTGTTATGAATGTGATGAAAATGTGAAATGTGAGGACTTGAGAAAGTTTCTGTTTCTGTACAGGCTACAGTGCTCGGCGCTAATGCCATTAGCGCTGAGGTACCAAAGCTTGGCGCTAAAGACTTTAGCGCCGAGGCCCCAAAACTCAGTTGGCAGCCCCGCACCTCGGCGCTAAAGCCATTAGCGCCGAGCTTTGGTACCTCGGCGCTAAAGGCATTAGCGCTGAGCACTGTAGCCTATCCAAAAACAAAAACTTTCTCAAGTCCTCATTCTCCTTCACGCAACATGTTCATAACAAAAAAAAACAGACAATTCACATAGAATTAGAGTTTGTTTCAAATTTCACGATAAAAACAAAGTGGACATTAGTTTTGCCATAACAACTGATACAAGTGCATAACATGCAACATCACACAACATACTAAAATCCTCTTCACTAACACACTAGTGCCACTACCAAGACCAAACTACTGAGTGCAGCGAGGCCACTTCCCCTTCCTCAATGCATCTGGATTCTGCTCCACTGCTTCCTCCGCACGGCGTGCACGTGCTCTCTTGCGCTCCCTTTCGGCCTCCCTTTTCTCCTTCGCCTCACGGTCAATGCGCTCGCACCTTGCGTGAAACTCCTCTTGAAACTTCTTACGCTTCTCCTCCTGTGCTTTCTCATACTGCAACTGCCTTCTGCTTTGCTCCCTCCATTCAAATTGTTTCTCTACCCACCACTTATCCGTCTCGGACTGCTCCGTGTCAAGCCACTGCGCAAAACCACATAGAGGAGGAGGAGTCTGGAACCCTCGGAGTCACATACAATGTTAACAAACACAACAAAATAAAAAATAAGCTCGACATGGACTGATGCACAACCTCGTGTATCTCGTATCCGACAGCCTTCGATGGCTCATATTTGTAGTTGGCACACATGAACCACCTCATGCCGTAGCAGCTACCTAACAACTCCGACTTCACAAGCTTGCACCGATCACCACAAAGGCACATGGGCACCTCCACCCCTTTAGGAATGGTCGTTGAGCTCCTCTTACCCGCCAATGTTATCTCCGTAGGGCGAGATGCCATGGTGATTCCTTCAAAAATAGTAAGAAAACAAGAATTAAAACCCTAGACACTAACCATTCCTAACCCTAAATGCAAACCCTAACAAACCCTAACCTAACCATTGATTCAAACAAAACTACTTGGACAAATTGAAAGAGGGGAGCCACATTACCTTGGGGCCGACTTGAATCCAAAGGGAACCACCTCTACACTCGTCTCCAAGGTCTAAGGGTTGCGCTGCCGCCGGATAGGGAAGGAACAGAGAGCGATCGGGTTGAAAAGAATGGGAGGGAGGAGGAGGAAGAAGGCTCTGCGGGGTATAAGTGCCCAGACCTCGGCGCTAGAGGCGGCCCCGCCGAGGTCAGTGGCTCAGCGCTAAAGGCTCTAGCGCCGAGGTCCCTGCCACGCAGGCAGGAAGGGCCAGCTGGGCTCTGACGTGGCAGGGGCTCGGCGCTAGGGCCCCTAGCGCCGAGTAACTGACCTCGGCGCGCTTCCCCCTCACGCCGAGGTAAGGGTCCATTTTTGGAATTAGTTTTGCCAGGGGTCTATCCGCAGAAATAGTTTTCGGGAAGGGCCATTTTGAAAAAATTCCACGTGTCAGGGCCGCGCCACAGCGGTCGTCGCGCACCAGCCAGGCTCGGGGCCGCACCCCCGCGCGCATAGGTCAGGCTCCGCTGGATCCGCCCACAGTCCGCCGAGGTCTCCTCCGGTCGCCGACTGTCGGCCCTTCCTACCGCCTCCGGTCTGTTGACACCATTTTTTGGCACGTGTCAAAAATAAGGTGAAAATGTGTCAAGTGCACAAGGTCTCAGTATGCAATCGACCAATTCACGGACCAGCCGAGGGAAAACAGCCAATGAGAGTCAGCCGATAGTCAAAAGGCAGAATCAGCCGATCGAAGAGAAGAAAGCGGGAGAGGCAAAAAAATGCCGAAGAAGAAAGTGTTAGGCCGAAGCAGGTCAACAATTCGAGTTGACGTCGGGTACAAGTTTAGAGAGTTCGGCGCTTGCATGAGTCAGTTCTAAATTTAGTAGTTTATTTTCTTCAGATGCAAGTCAAATATTGTTGTAATCGACTAGGAGTCTAGCATGTTCTAGGTATAAATAGCGACCCTATGCGGTCGGAAAACCTTTCGCCTCCGGGCACCCCTTTACAATTTCAGGACTTTACGCAGTTTAATTTTGGTGACTTCGCCAATTACAATTTTTCCTATTCAAGCGTCGTTCTTCGAGTTCGCCGGGCTTGCATCAATCGACCTCTGGCTAGCTTGTAAGTACAGCCTTATCGAGTAAATCCTAGGCTTTAACTACCGGGCGTATCATTGTGGTTTCGTCTTGTCCTTTTATTCAAAATCCATTGATATCAGTTAAATCTGCAATCTTTTGTACCAACTCTTATAGTTTTAGGTTTTATCAATCTATCCAGTTCGAAGTCAAGCTTTGTCGGCTTTTACTGTTCTTTTTTTATCATCTATCTATGTGAACAACCGATTTAGATTGGTTTTGAACGTTGTCACGTAGCTTTGAGTAGGTTGCTTTCGTAGCTTACGTCATCCAGAATTGGCTGACATAGTCGATTTCAACATACTTGCACTTCGACTGCTTTCGAGCCTACCGATCCTTCTCTGCTTCGTATCGGTCGATTTGATAGTTACACATTTTGAAGACACATCGGTTCTCTAGCCGATCCTATTGAATTTAACCACTTTTCCTTGTCTTTCTTGTCAATCAAGAGGTCAGATTGACTGGCACACCTCGCATCGACCAGGGGACTCACGTGTGTTACTACGTGAGGGTCACGTCCGATTTTTGCGTCAACACACTTTTGCACGCCCAGTGGGACCCGAAGAAGATGACTTCATCATTAGGAATTCCAAAGCCTACATAGGTCACAAAAGATATTATCCAAGAAATCACTGAAGACCAATTGCAGGGAGAGCTCAAAGCTGAGTATGATGCATACTTTGAAGAGTACAAGAGGATGTGCTTGTCATCCTTTGGCCTTACTAGGAACGGAGTCATCAAGAAAGCACCTATACCAGGGTCAAGACAAGTCACTTTCTCATCAGAACCTAGGATGCTGCAAGATATGATGGAGAAAGCTATGAATGCATCCCTCATCAATTAGCCAGGAGTTCTAAGTAACACCATCCACAACAGTTTGGTCAAAACCCTGAAGGAGGGAGTGGAGAAGGGCTATGTGGAACCATCATGTTTTCATCCCAAAGACAAGGCCCCTATTTTCACATCAGCTCCTCAGCCGATTCTGAACCAGGGTTCTGAAACTTCTCCACCAGGAACGGTTTTCACCACTCCAGTGATGACTACTCAGGTTGCCACGTCAGGGAGTCAGAGTACGAGTTCCTCTATTCCAGAGAATACCCAAGACAGAGATTCAGAGGGAAATATGGTAGGATGGAAAATGCTTACAAGCTTGTCTATTCCAGAGCCAGAGCAATCCTTCCAGATGCCAGGTTCATCAACAATAGATGAAGCCCCTCCTTTTTCATATCCAACAACATTTGGAGATACAATAGGGACTGCTCATGTTCAGAAAGGAAAAGCATGGTTCACCTACATGGATCATAAAACAAAAATGATACAAAGATGGGAAATAGCTCCTATACATATGCATATGCTCCATTCACTTCCTTTCCAAGTGTCACAACAACAATTCTCGGCCACTAGGCCGATTCAATCTCAACTAGTTAAAAGCTCTCATGTGCACCAACGTCCATCGGCTACCCCACCGATTATGACACAAGTGCCTCCTATTGTGCATACGACTCAGAGTTCGCCTGTTCAGTAGAGTACAAGGAGCCATGAAACAACAGGAAACTCAGCAAGAGCCAAATGTTTATCAAGCCTTGCAGATGATTATATATCACCTTACAAGTTCAGGACTGCCGACTCCAAGTCAACCACCTAGCCCTTCGGCCAAGCAGTCATCTGCGCTCATCCAAGTGCTAATCCTGTAGTTGGACAGCCAAGTACTCAACACTACTCTGGTGCAAGACTTTCAGCATAGATACCAGTTCAGCAACATGAGCCTTTCGAGGAACAACCTCTGCAGAGCCCATCAGCTGGTGTTCAACCAATAGAGCAAATATCTGCTCAGATCAGGCCTCATTTAAAAGAGGATTTGGACGATCAGATCTCAGAGACGCTGCAGAATCGTTTTGGGATAAAGCCCAAGCAACAGATCTACATGTATCGAACATCATACCCTTCTGGTTATGATCAGATTCTTTTTCCTCCAAGTTTCAAGGTGCCTGACTTCACAAAGTTCTCTAGTCAGGATGATACATTGACAATGGAGCATATTACTTGATTCATAATACAGTGTGGAGAAGCAGGAAATGTGGATGCACTCAGGGTGCGTTTGTTCTCCTCTTCATTATCAGGGCCAACATTCTCATGGTTTACTTCACTTCCGACTAATTCCATCATTAAGTGGGTGGATTCAGAGAAACAATTTCATAGCTACTTCTTTGCTAGTATTCATGAGATGAAGGTTACAAACTTGACAAAGCTGAGGCAAAGGAATGATGAAACAATTATCTTGTTCATCTAGAGGTTCAGAGAAGTTAGGAACAAATGCTATAGTCTAACATTAGGAGATAAGCAATTGGCTGAACTGGCATTCCAAGGACTCCTACCCTCAATTAGGGAAAAATATGCATCACAGGAGTTTGAGAGCCTTAGCCAGTTGGTAAATCAGATGAGTCAAGAGACAACAAAATCTTATGAACCAAGAAAGAACTTTCAAATGAAAGTGAACTTTGTAGACTACTCTGATTCAGAAGATGAGGAAGCTGAAGTTGGGCTAGCATAATGGGTCAAAGAGCAAAAAGACCATTTCCTGTCCTTTCAGCAAGAAAGATCTAGAGATGTTCGACTTCGAATGTCACAAAAGCCGATAAGATATTTGATCTGCTATTGCAACAAGGACAAATCAAACTTCCTCAGTTCCATACAATACCATCTACAAAGAAACTGAAAAGGATGAAATATTGCAAATGGCACAGTGCCACATCACATGATACTAATGACTGCAAGGTATTCAGACAGCAGATTCAGTCAGCAATTGAGCAAGGGTGACTCAAATTTGAAACACCTGCTAAATCTGAAAAGCTGATAAAGATTGATCATCGTATGTTCCCTACCAACATGGTTGAAGTGACCAGAAAGAATTCACTCTAAACCAAGTTGCTGACATCTGAATCAGCTCAAACTAAAGGAACTGTCGATCCCATAGTACAAGCGACCGTTGCTGATGTCAAAGGAAAAAGGTTGCTGAAGGAAGATGAAGACCCGAGACCTCCACGTCAGCCTGTCACATCTCACATGTTGCTTAGCAAGTTCCAACAACAACAAGAGAAGATTAGAGAAAGAGAAGAGTGGGCTCGACGCAACAAAGGTCATTGAAGATACCCTTTCTTTAAGTATTAACTGCCGGGAAGGAGGGATCAAGCTTCCAACAACTGAGAATTGTCTAGAATGCAATGGGGCTTATAGCAATGGAAGCTCGTTGAAAAGGCCTTGTTGTGATGATAGAAGGCCAATGATCAGAGGTCAACGTGAGTATGACAATCGACGCATCTCGGTGCATGAGAGACTAGGGGCAAGGCTCACGTCCATTATCAATTAGGGGGGGGGGGCAGAGTCAGGGACAGTCGAACGAACCTTGATCTACTGGAGGAGTTAGCCGATAGTAGGGTTCTTGATGAAGATATAATGTGTCGTGCTCCTGAACACTGATGAACTCTGCAATTGGATAATGACAAGCCGAACAAGCCCCAACATGAAGTCAAAAGGCAACCACGCTAGTGTCTAGATGGTTTGACCAAGTCACAGAAAAGGAGAGTGCAGCGCATGTGTCAGCTAGAATAGCAATAAGAAGAAGAAAGATGCGTGCTGGACAAAAAGAAAGTTCAATCTTAAATTTGGCGTCCTAAGCCAAAGGGCGATGGTCATACTGACAAATGGCCAACAACCGACGTTAACATGGTCTTCATGCTGCCAAAGGAGTTCATGGCACCAATTGATTCAATTCATCTGATGAGGAACAAGGATTGGCTCAATTAACCTTGGATCCACTACCGGCTATTTTTGAGAAGTCGGAGGAAGAGAAGAGGAAACATCTAAAAGCTTTATTTCTCAAAGGGTATGTCAATGAAAAGCTAATCACCAAGCTCTGGGTAGATAGAGAAGCAACAGTTAATCTAATGCCATACACCATGTTACGCAAGATCGGCAAAGGAGACGAAGATTTGACCGAGATGAACATGATGCTGGTGGATTTCGAAGGCAATGTGTCTCCAGCTAAAAGCGTTATCTGTGTTGATCTTACAATCGGCAGTAAGACCCTTCCTACCTTTTTCATTATCAAAGGGAAAGGGGCATATAATCTGTTGCTGGGACGAGATTGGATTCACGCCAATTGCTGCATACCTTCTACCATGCATCAATGCATCATCCAATGGATCGGAGACTCAGTAGAAGTGGTCAATGGGGACACATCTTTCAGCGTGGCAGCCGCCGAGACACAACAATGGAGTTATGAACGCGTAAGATGCATATCGGGCCAAGTTTGGGATACCAAGTTCCTCAAGGTGGCCGATTTTGGCCTACAGCCGGTTCAAGCAGTCGGCTCTGATGGATTGTCTTAATGGATCAGTTCGTAGAAGATGAAGTAAAGCTTGGGCACGGTTTTATGCCGGCCGATGAGTTAGAAAAAATAGATCTTGGAGATGGTAGTAAGCCAAGACCGACATTTATTAGTGCTAAGCTAAGTTCTGAGTTTAGATTGGAGCTGATTGCGTTATTAAAAGAGTTCAAGGATTGTTTTGCATGGGAATATTATGAGATGCCTGATTTAGACCGATCGATTGTCGAACATCGGCTGCCTATAAAGCTGGGTTATCATCCTTTTTAACAACATCCTAGATAGTGTAACCCAAAGATATATCCCGATATTAAAGCCGAGATAACAATGTTACTCAAACCTGGTTTTATTCAGCAATGTCGATATGCTGAGTGGATTTCTAATATAGTTCCTGTTTACAAGAAAACAACAAATTCTCGTTCTCTTGAAGACGTGTTGCAATTAACACCGTTTTTTTGGCACGTGTCAGAAATAAGGTGAAAAGGCATCAAGTGCACAAGGTCTCAGTATGCAATCGGCCGATTCAAGGACCAGCCGGTGGAGGACAGCCGATGAGAGTCAGCCGATAGTCAAAAGGCAGAATCGACCGATCGAAGAGAAGAAAGCGGTAGAGGCAAAAAAGCCGAAGAAGGAAGTGAAAGGATGAGGCAGGTCAACAAATCGAGTTGACATTAGGTACAAGTTTAGAGAGTCTGACTCTTGCATGAGTCAGTTCTAAATTTAGTATTTTATTTTCTCTAGATGCAAGTCAAACATTGTCTTAATTGACTAGGAGTCTAACTTGTTCTAGGGTATAAACAACGACCATGCGCGGTCAAAAAAGTTTGTACACATCATAATCAACAAAACCTTTCGTCTGCGGGCACCCCTTTAGAATTTCAACACTTTACTTTACGCGGTTTAATTTCAGCGACTTCGCCAATTGCAATATTTTCTTTCCAAGCGTCGTTCTTCGAGTTCGTCAGACTGCATCAATCGATCCCCGGCTAGTTTGTAAGTACCGTTTTATCGAGTAAATCCTAAGTTTTAACCACCGAGCGTATCACTATGGTTTTGTCTAATTCTTTTATTCAAAACCCATTGATATCAGTTGAATCTGCAAGTTTTTTAACCAACTCTTGCAATTTTAGCTTTTATCAATCTATCCAGTTTGAAGTCAAGCATTATCGACTTTTACTATTCTTTTTTTTTTATCATCTATCTATCTGAACAACCGATTTAGATTGGTTTTGAACGTTGTCACGTAGTTTTGAGTAGGTTGCTTTCGTAGCTTACGACTTGCTTACGTCATCCGGAATCGGCTGACATAGTAAGTTTCAACATACTTGCACTTCGGCTGCTTTCGAGCTTGCCGATCCTGCTCTGCTTTGTATCAACCGATTTGGCAGTTACACATTTTGAAGACATATCGGTTCTCTAGCCGTTCCTATTGAATTTAACCATTTTTCCTTGTCTTCCTTGTCAATCTACAGATCAGATTGACTGGCACGCCTCACACCGATCGGGGAGTCACGAGTGTTGCTGCGCGAGGATCACGTCCGATTTTTGTGTCAACATGGTCGCTGGCCACCGACCCTACCTAGGGTTTCGTCGGTGAAGACTGAGGCTGGCGTCGGGCCTGGCTGATTGGAGCACGCACAAGTGAGGGAGAGAAGGGGTATGTATAAGGTCAGGGATAGTTATGTTTATTCCCATTGTATTTACTTTTTTTATTTCTTTTATTTTTTCAAATGGTTATCACCTAACAGAGTTAGAAAACAGGGGCACACGGAGGTTTCGTTTATGAAAAGTAGAGATAAATTCGCAAAGTTGAAAAAATAAGAGCAAAATCACCATTGAACTTCATAGTAGGGGTGATATCCCTAATTTTCCATTTTGTTAACAAGGAAATTTAAAGAACGTGCAGGGCCTCGTTCTTAATTAGGAAGAGGTGGAGTTGTTGTACTTAATTAGGAAGAGGTGGAGTTGTTGTACGGGCAGATTTATTAAGTTGTAACAATTTGGTCAATAAATGGCAGCAGTTGTGGAGCAAGGAAAAGAAGATTTTCATATTTAAACTTACAGAGATTGAAAGCATGTTGTTGCACTGTCAAGTGAACCAAATGGCAAAGTCTGAAAATAGTGATGGTTAGCCAATTTCGAGCTTGATTTTTGGAGAATTGTTCAGTTAAGTGCTCACTGTTTTGAATCGTATGTAATCTTGGATAAACAGAAATTATCATGAACATGTTATTGGACAAGAAAAAAAAGAGAGATTTCTATTCTGATTGAGATCCAAGTTTGAAAATAGATACACTGCGTTAGAGCACTCTGACAAACTGAATGGCTATTGCCATTAAAGTCTGAAAAACAATTGCATATGGTCATCCTTGAGTCGAGGTTTTGGGTAACTTTACATTAACACTTTGGACAATATTATGCAAAACGGAATCTCCAGTCTATGGTTAAACAATTTCAGTAGCCTTTCAACAAGGAAAAGTGGATTTTCCTATTTAAGTTTGAGTTCAAAGATTGAAATATGTATTGTTTTGGCCGCTTCCTCTCTCTAGCTAGATCTCCCTCGTCGTGCACGTCACGTGTCCTTGCACGCGTCACGCCGCCGACCTCGACCTTTCCGAGCTCCCACTCCGCTGCCTCGGCGGCGGCGAGGCGCCCGCCATTGCGTCTGGCGCGAGACGACGAGTCGACGTGAGCGGCGCGGCGCGGCGATGGCGGCGGGGCTCCACTTCCTGCTCGTGCCACTGGTGGCGCAGGGCCACATCATCCCGGCGGTGGACCTGGCGCGCCTCCTCGCCGCCCGCGGCGGTGCATGCGTCACGGCGGTCACGACCCCCGTCAACGCCGCGCGGAACCGCGCCGCGGTCGAGTGCGCACGGCGCGCGGGGCTCGACGTCGAGCTCGCCGAGGTCGCGTTCCCGGGCCCGGCGCACGGTCTCCCGGAGGGGTTGGAGAACATGGACATGCTGGTGGAGCGAGACCACTACGTGGCCTTCTTTCGCGCCGTCTGGAGCATGGACGCGCCGCTGGAGGAGTACCTCCGATCGCTGCCACACCGCCCGGACTGCCACGTCGCCGACGCGTGCAACCCGTGGACGGCGGCGGTGTGCGCCCGCCACGGGATCCCGCGCCTGGTGCTCCACTGCCGGTCTGCATACTTCCTCCTCGCCACGCGCAACCTGTCCAAGCACGGCGTGTACGGCCGCGTCGCGGGCGAGCTGGAGGCGTTCGAGGTGCCGGACTTCCCCGTGCGCGCCGTCGGGAGCAGGGCCACGTTCCGGGGCTTCTTCCAGTGGTCCGGCGCGGAGGGCTTCCAGCGCGATGTGGACGAGGCCGAGGCCATCGCCGACGGCCTGATCCTCAACACGTTCCGCGGCATCGAGGGCGCCTTCGTCGACACCTACGCGGTGGCGCTCAGGCTCGGCCGGAGGACGTGGGGCCGACGTGCGCCTCCGCCTTGCTGGACGCGGACGCCAAGGCCGGCCGTGGCAACAGCGCGGCGGACGCCGGCGTCACCGGCGACGTCGTCGTCTCCTGGCTCGACGCCCGGCCGCCGGCGTCCGTGCTGTACGTCAGCTTCGGCAGCCTCGCGCGCCTGCCTGCGAAGCAGCTCATCGAGCTCGGCCGCGGCCTCGAGGCGTCGGGGCGGCCGTTCGTCTGGGCCATGAAGGAGGCCAACTCCGACGCCGTGCGGGCGTGGCTCGCCGCGGGGTTAGAGGAGCGTGTCGGTGACAGGGGCCTCCTCATCCGCGGCTGGGCGCCGCAGGTGACCATCCTCGCCCACGCGGCGGTGGGCGGGTTCCTGACGCACTGCGGGTGGAATGCGACTCTCGAGGCCCTCGCCCACGGCGTGCCGGTGCTGATGTGGCCCAACTTCTCCGACCAGTTCTCCAGCGAGCAGCTGCTGGTGGACGTCCTCAGCGTCGGCGTCAGGTCCGGCGTCACGGCGCCCGCCAGCATGTACTACCTGCCGGAGGAGGCCGAGGGGGTGCAGGTGACAAGCGCCGGTGTGGTGAAGGTGGTGGCGGAGCTGATGGACGAAGGGCGCCCCGAGGGGACGCGAGGAGGGCCAGGGCCAAGGAGATCGCCAAGAAGGCCAAGGCGGCCGTGGAGGAAGGCGGATCGTCATACGCGGCGGCGAGGATCCGCATCTAGGGGAAGAGGAAGGGATTTTTTTTTTGATGCGAGATGTCACATGCAAATTTGGGTGGGCCCAGCGGTATGGTGAGTGGGTACAACAGGGGCGGGTGAGAAAAGAATTAGTATTTTGACAGAAGCGCTCCCCAAATTATGATTTTTATGTTTATTTCACCTTTTCGGTCCAACAATTAGATGACGGGTGGGTCCGGCGTGAGAGGTAAGGTGGGCCCGAATTAGGTGAGAAATTTTTTTAATTGTCTTCGCTCCTTATAGTATAGACTTACTAATGTCCCTGGCTGCTTTTAGCGTTCCCCAGCGCTAGCATGCGTGTTGGGCCAGGCCTAACAACCATGCGGGCTGTGCTTTTAAAATAGTACTCTCTCCATTCTAAATTATTTGTCAATGTTGGTTTTTTATCATATTCAAAAATTTGATGCAAATATGCAAAATATCAAATTATATTTAAAATACTTTTGATGATGAAGAAGTAATAAATAAAACGAACCATATATGCATAATTTTTAAATAAGATAAATGTTCTTATTAAAAGTTAATATTGACAACGGAGGGAGTAGGTGAAGATTTTGGATCGGAGTCGTTGTCATGATCCGTTGAATGCAATCTATAAATAGCAAAGGAAATGAATCTCGAGCAGAAGCAAGCGCAACACTAGCTAGCTAGAGCCTCCATCGAAGCAGAGCAAGGAGAGATCGAGAATAGAATGTCGTCGTCTGAAGCAGTTGCAGTAGCAGAGCAGCAGCTTCCTAGCTGCATCGCCCTTCGGTCGAAGAGCAACGGTAAGTTCCTGCGGTATGTGCACGAGCACGGGGACGAGAAGTACAGGCAGCTGGAGCTCAGCGGTGAGGACGCCCTCAACATCTTCACCAGGTTCGACGTGGAGCCGTCGCGGCTGCACGACGGCCTCGTGCACATCCGAAGCCGCTACAACCGCAAGTACTGGGTAGCTCGCCGTCAGCATGGCGACGACGACAGCGACGAGTGGATCGTCGTTGCCAGCGCCGACGAGCCGGAGGAGGAGCTGTCCAAGCCGTCTTGCACCCTGATTAATGCTGTCCCTGTCGTCTCTCCCGATGATGGTAGCCGCGCTGCTACTGACGACGCCGGTGATCAGCCTCGTGAATCCGTGATGACCTTCAGGTTCGATTCGTCATCGTTTCCCAAGTTTTTTTTAGATTGGGGAACACATGGTTCCAGCCTTAGCACCCAAGCGGTGCCTGCAGCCACAGTTTACATTCAGCAGCATCACAGCTGCAACCCACAAAAACTCAAATCCTGCAATACCTTGCCTACCAGCGCTGAAACACTACAGGCAAAGAAAAAAAACACCTCCAGTTCAGACCGACGGAGAGTACAAAAGGTTCGAAATTAATTCGAAACACACAATACACAACTTAATGAAAACCGAAAACTAGTTCATAATTCGCTTCCGGACATTCTATCCACTCTTGTTGAAGAACTTCAACGTCATTGTCTCTACCCAACGACATCCTTCGCTCCTTCAAAATGCTCCGCTCTTCTTCTTTGGATAGGATGGCCCAACTCCTAATCCAAAAAGTTCCTCTAAATATCACCTGCAAAATTGATTTAAACTTTGATCTTTGGAACACAACTTCGTTCCTACAAAGACATAAAGCTCAACAAAAAGCTGCCACCCCAATTAACACTTGATTCTTTTACTTTTTTTGAAAAACTTCTAAGCCATGGACCAAAGAGATTACTGATATTTGCAGGCCCTCTAATACCAAAAGTGATACAAATTATCATCCACATCAACTTAGCCATTGGACACTAAAAAAAGAGGTGCTGAATATTTTCTTGCTTATTACAAAAGCAACAACGAGTGCACCCCTTCCATTGCCTTTTAACCAAATTATCTTTTGTCAAGATCAAACCATTCCTAAGATACCATAGGAAGATTTTTATCTTTAGGAGAATTTTGGCCTTCCACGTACAATAATTAAAAGGTATCCCCGCTCGTATCACCAAGTCATTGTACATATTTTTTTACTAAGCTGTCGAAATGAAAGAGTCTTTATGCTCATTAAGGCGAACAAAGAGAATACTCCCCACTAGACCTAACCAATTGTCCCATTTTCCCCTACTAAAGCTCTTCTAAAAGAGACATTCAGTGGAGTGGTACTTAGTACCTGAGCCACTGTCACATTTTTCTTTCTTTCTATATTGTAGAGAGACGGGTATTTCTTCATCAAAGGTTCATTACCAATCCAAAGGTCCTCCCAAAATCTAGTTTGGGTGCCATTTTGAATATTAAATCTCCCTCTTTCCATTAGCAAACTTTTGACTTCCATCAACCCTGATCAAAAGTGTGAGTCCCCCTTTTTACTCTCCACCTGAGAGAGAGTCTTATTCCTAAAATATTTTTTCTTGAGAATATCTTGCCACACACCCTCTTCGTTTGCTAACTTAAAGAACCATTTACTCAACAAGCACTTATTTTGGATGTCCAGGTCTACAATACCCAATCCCTATGTATTCTTAGGTTTATTAAGGATACCCCACTAGCAAGTCTATACTTCTTGTGCTCGCCAGAAAAATCTACTTGTGATAGTCTAGTTTTTCCAGAACTCCTTTAGGAATTCGGAAAAAGGACATCATGAACATTGGTAGACTTGAAAGCACCGAATTGATTAAGACTAATCTTCCTCCTGATGAAAGCAGCTTGCCCTTCCAACCATTGAGCTTCTTTTGAAATCTTTTCTCCACCCCCCTCCAATCTCTATCTAAGAGCTTTCGAGGGCTCATCGGAATCCCCAAAGATCTAAAAGGCAAAGTTCCTTTCTTACATCCAAATAGTTGCACATACTCTGACATTCTTTTCTTGGTTTCCCCGAAGCTGAACAATTCACTCTTATGAAAATTGATCTTAAGGCCTGATAACTTTTAAAACGCACTTAGTACTAGTTTCAAGTTCTTAGTCTTTTCTAAATCATCGTCAAGAAATAAAATTGTGTCATCTACATATTGCGAGATGGAAAGTCCGTCCTCCACCAAGTGAGGCACCAGACCATCGAAGTGTCCCAAATTCTTCGATCGCTCAATCAGAATTGCCAGCATATCCCAAGTTGGACACATATATATTTGATTTCCTTTGGTCAGTTAAACTGCATGTGTAATGTGGACTGCATATACACACACAGGTTCGTTCTCGCCGGCAGGCTGCAGGCCGCAGCAGGCAAGGACGACGACGATGGCAGCGGGCGCATGTCTTTGAGCGGCACTGGCACCGTGGGTTCGTGCTTGTGCGTCGTTGGACGCCAGCAGCAAGGTGAGCGTCAGCAGCAAGTCGACGACGACGGCTTCATCATCTTCAACCTGTCCAACAGCAAGAGGTTGCTGCCCAGAGTCGTGGCGTTCAAGGGTAGCAACGGCAAGTACCTGACCACGCGCGGGATCCAAGGCAACTTCCACGTCGTCTTCGCGTCGGACGACGTCGGGGAGGCGGCCGTGGCGCAGGAGGTCGAGTACGTCGACGACGATATACACGGACGCTTCCGCGTCCGTAACAGGAACCTGTCCAGGCTATACTGGTTGCGATTCCTCGAATCGAACTGGATTGTGGCCGCCGGCCTCAACATCGGTCGCGATGACCGATTCGAGGCCCTCCAGGTGGGCGACTTGTTCGCGCTGAGGAGCACCAGGAGAGAAATTGCCCCTGAGGGTGACAACTATTTCTGCATCAACCAGACAGCGCCGGCTGACAGCGCCTTCATGAACGCTCTGGATGCCGCCAGCACCACCCTCACCAGGGAAGCTCTGGTGCAGGTGGAGCCGGCGGTGATGCACCGGGAGATCAGCGACATTGTCTACTTCCTCGACGAGACCAGGGTGTACGACAGGATGCCGGTGACGATGGCCATGACCGACGCCGTCAACGACACCTCTGTAGCAACCACCAAGAGGCTCACCATATCCTTCGAGGAGACGGAGACCACCCTGTGGGACGCCACCCTCGAGCTCACCCTAGGGTACACGGCCACCATGAAGGTAGGGTTCCCCAAGCTCGGCCTCGGCGCCCAAGCGGAGCTTTCCGCCGAGTTCTTCGGGTCATACAACTGGGGTGAGACCGTGGTGACGACGGTGAAGAAGGTGGTCGAATACGAGGTCACCGTGCCTCCCAGATCCAAGGTCTCCGTCCGGGCCATGGCCACCAAGGCCACTTGCGACGTCCCCTTCGGTTACATACAGAAGGACACCTTCACCGACGGAACACTACAGGAAACTGTGGCTTCGCCAACAGCCCAGAGCTTTCCCATCAGCCAAGGCCTGGGCTGTTGGCGAAGAAAATCTTTCCCAACAGGAAAACTCCGCTATTGGAAAAGAATTCTTCGCCAACAGCCCAAAATCCAAGGACTGATGGCAAAGACTGGCTATTGGCGAAGGGGTTTTTTTCCCAACAGCAATTCTGTTGGGAAAGAAGCGCTGTTGGCGAAGCCCCGGCGCGGCCAAACGGTGCCGGCGCCGTCCGCTTCGCCAACAGCATCGCTGTAAGACTGTTGGCAAAGGGAACAGCCCTTCGCCAACAGGACTACCGTACTGTTGGCGAAGGGCCTTCTTTCCCAACAGCCTTATGGTGCTGTTGGCGAAGATTGCTCTTTGCCAACAGCATGTGCATGCTGTTGGTAAAGAATTTTCATTTTTTTCGAATTTTGAATTCAAACTTATTTGGTAGCCTTGCTACATTGTTTACAAGCACATGGTTGAATGTGGGCCCTTTTTGCAACATTTAGCTATATTTCGTTCACTTGAATTTTCCGGCATAATCCAAATTTGAACTGCAGGTGCATGAAATAATGAAACTTAGGCGTTCGAAAAATGATATTCATGTTGGGGAGTGTGTTTTGAGGCCGTGTCCCAAAGCTCACCCAAAATTTCGAAGTCCTTGTCCACGTAACACGACGGTCCAGGCGTGGTACAACTGTTTTTTAATTATATAAAATCCAAACGAAGTCAAAAAATCACGAAACTTGTCGGGGTGTCTTGTTATCTCATGTGGAGGCTACGATAAAAATTTGAGAAAGTTTGGAGCAAGTTGCCGCGTCGGATGCTCAAAACCCAGACATCTCCACATGTGATCACTATTGGAGATGTTTGGGTTTTGAGCATCCGACGCGGCAACTTGTTCTAAACTTTTTGAAATTTTTATCGTAGGCTCCACATGCCATAACAAGGCACCCCGACAAGTTTCGTGATTTTTCGACTTTGTTTGGATTTTATATAATTAAAAAACAGTTGTACCACGCCTGGACCGTCGTGTTACGTGGACAAGGACTTCGAAATTTTGGGTGAGCTTTGGGACACGGCCTCAAAACACACTCCCCAACATGAATATCATTTTCCGAACGCCTAAGTTACATTATTTCATGCACCTGCAGTTCAAATTTGGATTATGCCGGAAAATTCAAGTGAACGAAAATAATTAACGAAATATAGCTAGATAACTCAAAACATCCCCAAGTTTTGAAGTTGAGATGTAGTTATAGTAGGAAGGACCCACAAAAAAGTGGAAAGAAAAAAACAAAAAATGCAAACATTCTTTCCCAACAGCTTTGTGATGCTGTTGGCAAAGGTGTCTTCGCCAACAGCTTTAAGGCTAAAGCTGTTGGCGAAGGTTGTCGCAGTAAAAAATTAAAAAAATTCTTTGCCAACAGCCGCACCCATAGGCTGTTGGCAAAGAACATTAACCCTAAAAAGCCCCAGGCCTTTCCCCGGTCCCCACCACACACACGACACAACACACACCACACTCACACACCCACCCACAGCGCCGCTGGCCCCCTACTCCCGCCGCCGGCCCCCTGCTCCCGCCGCCGCCGTACGCCGCGCCGGCGCCCCCCCCCGCCGGCAGATCCGGCCCGGCCCCGTGCCGCCCCGCCGCGCCGCCGGCCCGCGCCCGCCCCACCGCGCCGGCGGCTCCTGGCCGGCCGCCTCCTCCCCGGCGGCGCCTGGCCGGCTGACCCTCCTCCCCGGTGGCTCCTCCTCCGGTAGCTGGCGCCCGTCTCCATCCTCCGGCGTACGTTCTGGTCTTGGATCTTTTCCTGGGCGATCTGGACCTCAGTCTCCTCCCTTGACTGATCTTCACAACAGCCCCATCCCATACCCGATCTACAGGTACCTGGTATTCCCCCTTCTTTCTTCGTCCTTTGTCTTCAATCTTGGTTGTGTATGCTAATAGGTAGACTGCTACTGCTTGTATGATGTGATTCCATAGTTAGTGATTTTAGCTCATGTTCATACAACAGTGTTAAGATTCGAGTAACAATTTTGTTAACTACAGAAGCTAGGTTGTTTCTTTGAAGGTGATGCTCTGGCTTCTCTCTCGCGCACGCATGTTTAATTAAAATGGCAGAATATGAAGTGTTTGTGCAACACCAATTTTGTGCGAGAGGTTCAAGATAACTTGCAAGGACTGAATTTTTTTGTCAGTGTTACAAAACTGCATTATACTGCTTACATATATTCTGATTATGTTCGGTTAAGCAAAGATAGTTATTTTGTGCCATTCTTTCAAAAGAAACTAGTTCTGATTATGTCTAGTTGTTTACAACTGAAATTTTTTCTTATTCAATTAATGTCTGCATATAAGCTATATTGTCCTTTTTAAGTAAAGAAAGAGAGCTGCTAGCACTTTACAGAGTGATGAAACCTTGGCCATATAAAACTATTATATGTAGTACGAACATTGTGCCTATGACCAGTTAGGAGGGCATAAAAGGCTAGATCTACTCATCCATAAGAAATACAACAATCAAAACAATTTCTTAACTGATTACTTGAATTTTTTGTTGGTTGTAGTTCTCAATAGAACAGTTGGGGCGACATTAGAACTGAGAAATGCTTAGCAGGTAAATTCTTTTTGAATTTGTTTATACTCTTTAGAGTCCTTTGCATTTTACAACTTTATATGCACAACATACCGATTCAATCCTCCCTGCCTCAATCCTTCTCCAAATCAAATTGAATTTTCTCTGAACTAGGGATTTGACCTCCTTCCATGGGCTTGGATTTGTCCTTCGGCTGCTAAGTAACCCTAGCTATCATCTTGCTGCCCTTGAAGGATTTATATGAACTGTATGATATTATGAAATAATAGTAGGAACAACAATTTTCAATATTTATGGATGTGCACACTTTCTAGGGAAATATCTGATCTGCTACTATTTCTTTCTCACCTGCTTGCAGTACTGAAACAAGAGTTGTCACTTACAAAGTTCAGAGAAATACAAGTATCTGTTTGTGTGACAGAAGGTAATATATGTTGTCCTTGTTTTTTGAAGACTAGGATGCACTATCAAACAAAATTAATGACATAGTGTTTCCTTTTTGTGTGAATTAAATGACACTCTGATGTTCTGCTGATATAGTGTTTCCTGGCTGTTTTTAATATTCTGTGGAATCTCACTTGTCAAGGTTTAGAGTTTTGCTTAATCTAGTGATTTCACCCTGATACATTGAGGACTTATTCATTGGGAAGTTTCCTTTTACAGATATACATAGAGTTTTCCCAAGTGAAGTATTCGTGATTGCTCAGACAGGAACATGAGGTATTTTAGCCTTTATGATATAGTTTCTCAAACTGTATGTGTAGCACCAACTTATGAGTTAAAAGCTTTCATTAGTTTCTTACTGTTAAATATTGAGCAACATAGGCGTTGAAACATGCTTCCCGGTGATGTGTGAAGACTATTTTAGATTGATGGCTTGTGTATCTATGAAGCACTTAAATTCACTCTTGTGCAATTCAAGCATGAAATTTATTACTTTGTGCCTTGTCTTAATTTACAGTATGACAGGGTGCAGAATATTTATTTTCTATTTCATATGGACATAATGTTTATTTGGGAGGTGCTAGGATATAATGGAAAATTAGAGGGGATAATGATAACCAAACATGGAGCAGTACATGTAGAACTAACTGTCAAAAGGGCTCTATTTATTAGCTTCTATAAAAAGATTCACTGCAATGTTTATCTGATTTGTGGAAACACATTAGAAAGTTGCTGGCCTTAATTTTAGTTTATGTACATTGAGAAACGGATGTTGTTGATTCCATACCAATGTGTTTCAGGAGCTTAAGGATGTGCCAGGCAGCAGCTTGTTGACATCAAGGTGACCAAAGTGTTGATCCACTGTTTAATTAGTTTTGTACTACCTAGAGATTATCTGCTTTTTTTGTTTTGTTTTGGAGCCAAACAATCCAAATATGTAGCTAGCTGTATTTGTTATGTGCCTATTAATGTCCTATAGGATATATGTACTATTAATAGACATCAAAGTGCTACCTGTATTTGTTATGTGCCTACATGAATGAATAAAGCTTTATACCGACGCCACTTATTGCGACTTATGTGAGCAGTCGTTATAACTCTATACCGACCGATGGTGGGACGGTACATAGGCTTATACCGACTTTAAAGTAGTTGGTACAGAGGGGCTGTGGTATAGTGGATGCCGAAATGCGGTTCATATGCTATATTGTTGATATATATGTGGTATTGTGGTATATATATGCTATACATGTGGTTTAAAGGCAAGAAAACAGCAAAAGAAAAGGAAAAAAAAAATTTATTTCCCAGCTTTGCCAACAGCATGGGACAAAGCTGTTAGCAAAGCTGGGCTTTTTCCCCAGCAAAACATGCCAGCTTTGCCAACAGGGTTCCTTTGCCAACAGCTTTGTCCAGTGGCTTTGCCAACAGCCAGAGCAAGCTGTTGGCAAAGCCCTGACGTGTAATTCTTTGCCAACAGGACTGTGACACTGTTGGTGAAGCCTTCGCCAACAGCCATTGCAGTCCTGTTGGCGAAGGGAACGGCAGCCGAGCTGACGGCGTTCTCCTTTCGCCAACAGAACATGTGGCTGTTGGCGAAGCTTTCCCAACAGGGCCCGCGTTCCTGTTGGCGAAGAGCTCTTTCCCGTCACTTAAAACGCCAACGGTGCTTTCCCAACAGGAACAGGCTAACCCTGTTGGGAAAGCCTTCGCCAACAGGATAGGCGTCTTCGCCAACAGCTTAGCGCTGCTGGCGAAGCGCCCGTTTCCTGTTGTGGAACAGTTGAAACCCGTCGGATGCAGGATGGCATGTTCACCGGCGTCAACAGCTACAACTTCCAGTTCCACACCACGGAGATGCCCCTCGAGCAAAGGCTTCTACTGCAGCAGGCCTCTTGAATTCTTGACCCAGCCGCCTAAGCCCTAGCTAAGGGATCGTATTATTACGCCGAGCTGGGCGTACGCGCATGCTAGGCTTGTACCAGAATATATAATGATATGTAGTGTATCTTGTTACCTGTACTGCGTCACAAGTGCGCTTGGTTATCGAGAGTTTTACATGTATGCTATTAAAAAAGTTGCGTCATACCTGTATGCCATTGAAAAGTTCGGTCGCACCTGTGTGCCATCCACTCAAACTTTTGTGACCTCCATGCCATTCCGTCCGGGTTCCATCCAATATCTACTGTCTGGGAGCTCTGACATGTGGGACCGGGTAGATGAAATATTCATTTTACCCCTTAAGTCACTACAGAGTGGACCCACCTGTCATTGCCTTTTGCTTTCTTTAACTCCTCTCCCTCCCATTCTCTCTCTTCCTCTCTTCCCCAACCTTGACCACCTCCCGCTGGCGGCCCCTTGCCGGCCACGCCGAAACTCTCCCTCTTTGCAACAACACAGGACGATGAGGTGGAGACTTGAAGCATCATGGAAAAGACAAAAATCTATCTTATCAGCGACAAAAATCTGTATATCCCCACGAGCGATAACCATCAGCAAAATAGCAAGCAACCTAAGAGCGAGGCAGCGAGCGACCCGCAGCGGCAGGGAATTGTACGTGATAGAAATTGATCGAGCCCGATTTAGGTTGGGGCAAGGTTTACTTGGGCTTGTGCCTACACCTGCAGGTTGGCTGGCCCAACAACGCTGTGAGGTCCAACTCGGCAATCCTATATCTTCCGGATGGTGGAATAAGATGAAACTTCCAATATTTGTGATTCATGTAGCATCAGAACGCTGTCTGATCCTCCAGTCCAGTTGCTTAGACTTTTTTTCGCCATTCCATTCTGTTTTGTCCATTCGTCTCATTCCTCAGCTCGTCTTCCTCCGTGGTGTGCTTTCAGCACCAGGCGGCACCGCTTCCCTGCCGGCTTGCCCCTCCCGCGCCGTTGCGGCCATCACCCACCCTCCTAACTCTCACCAAGCGGTGTTGTGCGTCTGCTCTCTTCTCCGCGATTTTGTGTGTGCCATCCACTAGTCTGCCCCCGTTCCTCCCGTGCCGCCTATTCGACGCAATGGGACGTGCTCGCTGTTGACCCCGCGCTCGCGAGGCTGGAGGCTAGGAACCTGCTGCGTGCCATGCGCCCCATCATACTCATGCTGCCACTCACGACCCCAGAGACATTCGCCAGCTCTGGCCCCAGGGACTGTGCCTCCTTCAAGATCCAGCTCGACCGCGACATGCTCCACCAATGGCTCGATGAAGGTTGGTGCCAAGCAAACCTTCCTGTCCCTCTCTATGGAACATGCCAAAATTGTAGTCATTGTTTGCACTCCTCTCTCTAACGAACTAGTGAAGCAGCATGTGACTTTTTCCACCAGGACACATTCGATTATTTGCTTAGGTGGTGAGACGGGTGAGCGGGAAGAGAAGCTGGATGGGAATCTGATCTTTTCTCCGGGAATGACTATATGGGCCTCATCTCACATCCGTTCAGTATGTTCCGGCTGCCGAATGCTAGTAGCTCGTAGTTATACTGCAAGTAGTTACTAGGTTTATATTGAATTTATGAATTTAGCACTTTCTGCTTGTTTGACGCCCTTGCTTGCCAATTCAGCTTGTGCTACTAGACGAATTAGCTCTTTGCATTCGTATATGTTCAGATTACTTCCTGATGCCTCAAGTACTTTTATGTAATTGTTTCTAAGCTTAAACAATCATGACTTAAGATTAGTGTTCATTCTGGTCAGTTATTGATGCTTGGTTTAGGTTCAGTTAGTGACCTTTTGCTCTGCTCTTTGCTCGTATGAGCAATATGTTAAGGTACATGAATCCTGCAGGGTTCGGCTCATTTCAATAATCCAACATGATGTGAGTGTGTCTATGTAGTAAAATCATAGACATTGCATTATCTTTATATCTGAATTTAAGATATCAAAGAACTTAATTATCTTATATTGCTGATGAAAGTATGGTCATAACATGTCAAATTTGTTGTAGTTAAGTTTATTTTTCTCATGAGTGTGGATTCGGTTTGCCAACTAGAAAACACAGACATTACGTCATCCATGGATGGGGCCAGCTAGAGATGCAAATCTCCGTAATGAATGTTTGGGCCAATCTTTGTTTCTTTTTTGTTGTCCTACCTCTCCTTTTCAATAAATGCATACTTCTCTTTTTGAGTATAAATGCAATGAAATGATCAGTGTGTACCTGTATAGCATGAACTTGATTGACAAATATGATAAGCCATGTTTAGTAGGAAGGCATCCTTGATTGTTGTACATGATTCTCTTGCTCTGAGGCTCTAAGCTCATGCAAATTGTTTCCGGGCCTTGTTAAAATAGATGAATCAAATGTAGTCCACAATTCAACACGAGCAAAGAACAAATACAAATTATGCATATGTAGTGTATATTTGTATGGGTTATTATTAAGAAAAACATGTAGAGGATATAAAAAAGGTTGGACTAACAATATAAGAACACATCGCTATATCCTAACATGTTGAAGATTATGAAAAAAATATTGAGGAACCATCTTTAAATGTTCCGCAATATAAATGTTGAACATATTATATAATGGTGGTAAGATTTTAAAAACATGCTTAAGAATTAATGTTGAATTATTTAAAGAAATTGTTCATCAGTGTGGGAATTTTTTTTGCAAAAAGTTGACTTCTGTAAAAAGAATGTTGACCAATACTGTAACAGCCCAAAATCTAATAACCTTGTTTAGAATTGATCATGAGCATCATTGTTTGCTAAGATAAAATTCTTGTGTTTGTTTGAATGCATTTGTAATTTAAAATTAATTTTGAACCTAGTATAAACACATGTCTTGTGAAGAAACTTTCTTTTTCTCTATAGGACACATGTCATCTCTTATCATGGTAAAATACTCCTTCCACAAATATGATTTTAGGTGATTTTTTCCGGATTTTAGGAATCCATCTTGAAGCCAAACATCTCAGCCAAAAATCCAAAAATAGCCTTCCGGGAAGAATTTTCTTTTCAAATCTATCATATCCTTTCTCTTCAATTCAAGCAAAATGGATTGTCCATGATCTCTTCTATCAACACAAATTTTTGTGGAATTTTTGGGGGCTTGGAAGATCAAGTTTGGAATTTAGAGAAAAGGGAGAAGTTTCTGTCCACTACGGGCGGACGGTCCGTACCTCCCTCGCGGACGGTCCGCGCATGCCGATGTGTGCGTGTCGTGCATGCGGAGTTGCCGTGCCACGCGCCCCCCATCAGGTCCCATGACCCCACCTCACCCAGGCGCCCTCTCCCTCTCCTCCCTCTCCTCAGACACTCCAGGAGTCCCCTCCCTCCTTGGCTTTCTTCTCCACCCAAGCCATGGAGGAAGAAACCATCTCCCCTACCAAATCCACCACCACCCTTGCCGGAGTTCATCGGAGGATGTCACCGGCAAGCTTCTCCATCATCTCCTCCACCTCTTCCTCGCCGGAGACCAAGGAGGAGGTCATCCCCAAGCTTCTTCATCTTCTTCCCCAAGCACCCATGGAGGAACTAGGTTCGATCTACTCCAATGCCGCCCTACGCCAACAAGCGGCCCTTTGCTCGTGCTCTACACATCATCAGTGAGCTTCTCTCACCAATCCCTCTCTCTCTCTCTTTGCCTTTAATCAAGCCTCATAAATATCCTTTGAGCCTTTAGGGTTTCATCACCATTGATGACCTAGAGCTCAAAATACCTTATGCATGTCAAATTTATCACTTGGAATCAACTCTATACACTCCCAGGAACCCATAGAAACAAACCCCACCCAAAACCGAGGCCGGAGCCGCCGCCGGCGAGCTCGATGGCGAGCCACGGCTCAGCCGCGGACGGTCCGAATGTCCCTGTCGGACAGTCCGTAATCAAAATCAAAACATCCAGAGACGATTTTGGTTTTTCGGGGTCCCGCGGACAGTCCGCCACTTCAGTTCGGACAGTCCGTCGCCTCCGAGCGGACAGTCCGTGTGTTCACCTCGGACGGTCCGTAGTTACTATTCATCTCCCGTATGTCATCTTGTATAATTCATACAAAAATGTATATAGCTCAGAAAAATGTAAAATAAATTTTGTTGGTTTTATAATGATGTCAAGAACCTGTTAAAAATAAGTTTGTACCCAAATTAAATAATTAATTATCCTAATTAATTATGTGAGTGTTTATCTTGTTAATTACATAGTTAATTCTCTGTTAGTCCAAAAATCATGAAACCAATTTTTCTAGTTCACTTATAGCGTGTATGATCTAATGTAAGTACTTGCTTGCATTAATTATGTGTAGATTGGTACAGTTTAAGATATCTTTGAACCTAGTTAATTAGTAGATGTATAATGTTTTCATATGTGCTTCTAAAATTACGAATCCAACTTGTTAGCTTCCTTTGACCAAGATATGATGTTGTCATTGTTGTCCTTTATGACATGATTGTATAAGTATACAACTTTAACTATATGCTTGTTCTAGGGCTAGCTTGCTTGTAAAATACTTAGTAAATCAATTGTACTCATGTGACCTATAAGTTTTCCTTGTTAAATTAAAATGAATGTGCTATGCTTCTTATGATTAGAAACCACCATGGTATAACTTAGGATAATGATGCTTGTCTTCATTTATCATATATAACAAGTCTAGCTAACTCTAAAGTAGATAATAACCTTACTAATCTTATTTAAGATGTGATGTGCTAGTTTCCAATTAATTATTAAATTAGCTGATGATGAACAATTAGAGTTACAATCTAACTTACTTGAACATGATCAACTATTTAATATTGATAACTATCTTGAGATAACTTCCACCATAGATGCTTTATAGTGTAACAATCTAACTATGTCATAGCTCATATGAAACTAAAATAGGACAACTAATGTTGATTGCTTTTTTGTGTTATAACTTGACTTAGAATGTTATGTGCATTTGTGTGAACATTTGTTTGCAATGCTTTTACTCTATGCAATTGCTTGTGCATTTTAATTCCAATTCTTGATTGCTTGCACAATGACCTTGAACCATGTTGTCATTTATTCCTCATAAACCATTGCATCTCATATGCATATACATTCATGTCATCCTTTCTAATTTATGCATTCATCTAATCTCGTAGATGACGTTCCGGAGTGTTGCGTTCTTGGAGCACCAATCTCAGGCAGGCACCTAAGTATCCCACCCTATTTTCTAAATGTGAAATGCTATTACTTATTAATGATTGTGCATGGGCTTAGCTCTATCTAGACATATGCAATGTGTAGAACCTATTAGGCATGTCAACTCTTGGAATTAGCTCAACTTATTTAGTGCAAGTATGTATGTTAGAAATATCGTTATAATTGCTTAGTCATGCTTAGTCATCGGTAGAAGTCGAGAGGTGGCAAGGTCACCACCACTCGCGAGTTATAGTATGCTTTCTTAATTAATACTTGAGTAGCCATGAATGGATAAAATTTGAGCCCTATGAATATGATTCGAGACTTGAGCAAGTGTGCTAGGGCCATGTTGGAAGTGGAATCCAAGTGGCATAGACTTGCTTGAGTTGATTAAGGCCCGATCGTTATCGCTGTGATACTTGAGCACTATCTCGTACAAACCACATGCTTATAATGGGTCGGTAAGCTAAGTAGCATAAGTCGCACCGTGCCTTGACCGGATTCGGCGCGGGGTGGGATGAGGTGTGATCGGCTGTGTCTGGTGCATCTATACACTCTCGGCCGTTCGTTCATAGTAGGGTGCGGGTATGTGAAAGGTCGAGGGCATGAATTAACACTTATCCTAGGCCGAGGATATGGTCGTTGGTCTTGCGCCTCGTGTGGGAAAAGTTGTACACCCCTGCAGGGTTATAATCTATTGCAATAGCCTCGCTTCAGGTCACGGAGCACGCTCATGTACTTGGACTTTAACGTAGAGTTGCGTGAAAGGCTTATGGAAGATTGAGCTCATGAATACTTGATCACTTTACTTATTGCAATTACTTGATGCTTGACTAAGAGATTTTAGAATGCTATGTCTTTTGCTTATTCACTTGATAAATTACGCTCACATTTTATTATCAAATGTTAAAATTTGACAAGCCTCATGCATCCACCAAATGTATAGTATTGTGGATAAGTCCTGCAAGTATGCAATGTACTTACGGTGCTGCCGTTAAGTTGTTTTGCAGGTTGATGGATGGTGGAAGTTGCTTCAAGCTAGTGCAGGTGGTGTCTTTTGGGCAAGGACATCATTGTTGCACCTTATATCTTTATATATTTCCGCTGCGATTTAACTCTCTCAACCTAGGAAAAACATGTCAGGATATCCACCTAGACTTAGGTTACATCTAGGATGGTTAATTACTTTTCTTACAAATAATGAAACTCTTATCTTCTAGTTGCTTATATGCTATAGTTATAATTTCTGAAATTTTGTAATATGATCAAGACTTGTAATCTAAACTTTAAAATTTGCTCTCATATGTATCCTTGTGATGATTGCCATGATGTAAATACGGTATGCATGTTGTTCCTGGGCGATGCTCGAGACGCGTACCGGGGACTACCGGGGTTATCTCAATTAAGCCGGGTGGATCATTGGATGATAACTCGGTTTAGTCGGGGTAATTTGGGTGGTTCCTTACAAATACCTAGAACTGTTGGTGATGTTCAAGAATTGTTGATTCATTCTGAAAGAATGTTGGTGAGAAATGTTGGTTAGTGTAGAGAAATATTGTAGAAACATCAGTAAATGTTGATTTATAAAGAAAATTGTTGGTCAATAGCAAGAAATGTTGATGTGAAAAATTGTTGCAAAATATGAAATAAAATGTTGGAGTGTAAAAAATGCTAACATTTCTCAAAAAATGTTGGTGATGACTCGAAGATAAATTGATTGGATATGTTGGTTTACATAAAAAATTTTGGAGAACAAAATTGTTGAAGGTTGTGAAAAATTTTGGTGTACCTAAAATAAACTGTTTGATAAGAAAATATTAAAGGTTGTGAAAAAATATTTTACAACATAAAAATCGATGATTTATGTAACAAGAATGTTGGTCAACACTCAACTTGTTAGTACTAGTGATATTTTTATTCATTCAAAAGAAAATGTTGTTTAGTGTATAGAAATGTTGTAAAAACATCAATAAATATTGATTTGTGTAGAAAAATTATTGGCCAAAAATCGAGAAAATGTTGGCAGGTATTAAATGTTGACAATTCTCAAGAAATGTTGGTGATGAGTGAAACATGTTGAGTGGAAATGTTGGTTTAAATAAAAAATGTGAAAAATGTTCATGTATGTTGATGTGAAAGTTGTGAAAAATGTTCGTGTATGTTAAATAAATTATTGAACAATGTAGAAAAATTTATGCAACAAAAATTGCTATAAACAAATGTTGGTTTGTTTGTGCTTGTAAAAGAATTGGTGATTCATTCTCAAGAAAATGTTGGTTAGTGTTAAAAAAAATTATAGGGACGTCAATAAATGTTGATTCATGCAGAAAAAATTGACCAAATATCAAGAAAAATGTTGGTGAGTGTAAAAAAAAGTTAAAACTCTCGAGAAATATTTATTATTCTAATAGTTCCATTTCACTACCCAACATTTATAAAAATCACTACAATTCTATGTTGTTTATTAACAGGTGCTCTAATTATTCATGAGGAGATGATTCTTTTTTATTATGGTCGATGTTTCTCAGTTGAGGATCAAGTATGTCAGGAGTTACTTAGTTTATTATTATTGGTTTTTTTTGTTATCAAATTTGTGTAATAACAATTTTTATTCTTTTGTATTTTTAATTAGACATATCATGTCATGTCTAAATTACATATTATTATATTAAATTCAAACTTGAAGTTGCAAGTGCCCACCCGTCAGCATCCCACTTCAAACCACGTGCCCAACAAAAAAGTCAAAAAAAGTCTTGAGAACTAGTGTTACGTGCACCAATGTGCCCAGCAAAAAAGTCAAAAAGAAAGTAGCGAGAAATATTACGTGGAAAAAATAAACACCCGCAAGCATTCTAGTTGGAGGCGCGCGCGATCAAAAAAAGGCTAACGTGCGCCGCGCATGACCTTGGAACTGTGGAATGTAATGGAAGAAATGTGACGAGGCCCTATACCAGGACCCACCACGACCACCAAAAAACGCAGTACGGGCTGACACGCAGTTTACTTAGCGGCCAATACAACGAGTACTACGCCTCCGAGTACCTGGCAGCCCGTACGACCAGTTTCCGTCATGGGTCGGGAGCTAGGCGGCCCATGTGCACCGCTACCTCCCCCTCCGAGTACATGAGGGCCCAACCGACAAGTCCCCGACCACGTGGCGGCTAGCACGACAAGTTTCCGCCTCCCCCACGACTACTCGCTCGCACGAGTAGTTTCCGTCCCGCCTCCGACTACTCGCTCGCACGAGTAGTTTCCGTCCCCGACAAGTCCAGGTTTCGTGGCGAAGACAGCCGCAACCGGAGCCCACCGAAGACACGGCGGGATATCCGCGCACGCTCGCCCCCGCGCCGCCACGTGCCGGGCCATCCTGACACGACATAACCGGTGTCAGAAGGCATAGCCGCCCACTATGCCACGAACAACACAGTGTGTGCCACCTACTATGCCACGGTGACATAGTGCGGGCCACTCCGCCCACACAGGGGCCCCCACAGTTCCCGGGAAAGACGCCTACCTACCCTGCTGACGGCACCAGGGTACGTAGCCCATACCCTACGACGACCAGGCTTCTCAGAGACGACCCTGAGAAGTCCCATCAGCGACTATTCGGAACCCGCGATTCCGGGCGGCCTACACCATCGCCAATTAATTCGCTACAGTCCGTAGCCACACCCGCCGCTTCGCCATACCGACCCGACGTGGAGCAGGACACCCTACACTGTAATCTAGTTTACATTCCCCATTTCTACCCCCATAGGCCTCTCCCTTGCAACTATACAAGGGGAGGAGGGGGAGACATACAAACACTCACACTCACACACACGCTCTCGATCGATATCTCATCTCATATCGCCCTGTAGTCATTCACACCCACTCGAGTACGTAGAACTCTGCTACAAGAACCACGTGCACGCGCACAGGGACTTGGGCGCAGAGACCCTCTCCCGACCTGTTTGTAACCCCTACTACGAACACCTGAGTATAAAGAACACTCCCTCTCAGACTGGACGTAGGGTATTACTCTCCGGAGGCCCAAACCAGTATAATCTCTTGTGTCTCTTGTGCAACCGTGCGGTTCCCGACACACGATCGTATAAATTTACTTCCGGCAGTAACAAACCCTGACAAAATGTAGTGAGCTTTTTAGATACCTATTGGGCTTTATACATATTGGGCTTTATAGTTTATAGGGATGCCAATCACTCATATGCATGAGCTAGCAAAGTATTCTTTTGTTAAGAGGAGCACTTGTATTTGGGCCGATGAGCCTCCTAGGTTCCTAATTGCTACCTTGGCTAATGATGTAATTTTTTAATGATCAATAAAGCTAGCCATGATGGCATTTCCTAAAAAAAACTTCCGGTAGCGACGTGTGTATTTTCTTCTATCTCGCTCGTAGCGTTCTCCCTCGTCAATCATGATGGCAGCCGACGCTAGTAGGCTCGCTGCAGAAACAACATATAGGAGGTTCTTCAGAATGCTGAAGAAGCCAGTACCTGAGAAGCATCCTGAGAATTCTACAGGAGTCCATCCAAAACGGAAGGATAAGAGGTCGGGCTCGGTTCAGAGGTGCTAAAGGAGCTGTAACTAGAATGCTGCTGGTGGTTCCTCGAAAGGAAGCCAAGGGTGTGTTTGGTAACCCACATGACCTTTGGGCGCGGCCTGCACGGTGCAACTGGAGGCGTTTGGTGGTCTGCATGGCCTGCCGGGTCAGGCCCCCACGGTGCAAACATGTCCCGGCAGCCTGCACCGCGTGAAACACCCGAGAGCGTCGTTTCACACGATGCAGTCTCGCACGGGATCTCGCGAGTGGATAAGGTCACCCCCGGTTGGAAAAACAGAGGAAGGGAGCAAGACCGGACGCTGGCGCGACCCGGCCGTCCCGCCGCCGGGATCCCACTGTCTCACCGCAGAGACCCCGTGCTCCAGCCTCCTCGACCCCGCCTTCCTACAGCAGCTCGACCCAGGTTAGGCGCTCCATGGAGGAGCGGCGGATGCAGGAGGGCGCGGAGGAGCGGCGGCGGCGGCCTCTTGCACGGAAATTGGGGGCCGCAGAGGATGAGACGCGCCGGGCCTCGACGCGGAGGAGTGGCGGCGGCGGGCCGGGGTGGAGGAGGAGTAGGCAGAGCCTGCGGGCGGTGAAGAAGAGGGAGCTGCGGAGTCTGCGAGTGGCGGCGGCACGCGGCCGTGGTGAGCCGCTCCGGCCAGGCGAACGGCTCCGGCGACGCTTGGGGCGATGTGCGTAGCGGCCTCCCGCTGTGAGCTCACAAGGCGAGGAAGGCCTAAAGCATCCTCCCGCCGCCGCCGGCACAACCGCTGCTTCCCATCGTCGGCCCTCCCAAGCAGCCGCTTCCCGCGGGCGGCCCTTCCCGTCGACCGCGCCCCTTCATGCCGATGGTCCTCCCCAGCGACCGCGCTCTCTCGCTGGCGGCCTTCCCCGGTGGTCGTGGCTCTCCGCAGGAGGCCCTCCGCGTCGACCGCGCCCTAATCTCGCTGTCGGCCTTCCTCGGAGCGAGGCTATAGTGGAGGGGAGGCGAGGGAGAGAGAGAGGGGAGGTGGGGGTAACTATACCTTTGGGCCATTGTGGGGTGTTCATACCATTTCGCCAAGCTCATCAAACACTATTTGTGCTTGGCCTGGCCCATCAGATGCAAATGTCCCAAACAAATTCTTTGCATCTCCTGAGCCTAGCTGGGCTGACTCGAGCCTGGCTCATGGGCCTGGCTTAGGCGCTGCGGCCTGCAGGCTACCAAACTTGCCCCAAGCTTGTTCATGCTCCAGCAGCAAACACCGAGCAGCCAAAGGCTAGCAACAAATCATGGAAGAATAAGTCAAGGTCTTAATTAGATGAGAAAAAAAGTTCAAGTTACAACAAACTGACAGTTGAGAAGGATGTGCTATTATCAGAGACCATACAGGTGGAGCTGTTGCTATGGCGCAAAGATACTTACCACATGTTGGAGATGCACCTATGGCAGAGGCTTATGCGTTGCTAGATGGGCTCCGTCTTGCGGAGCAAGTGGGTTGCAACCGGATTATCATTAATTCGGACTGTATGCAGGTTGTAACTACGATGCGAGAGGGCTTCTCAGCAACTACAGCAGCAGCAGTTTATGATGAATGTTTATTATTTTGTAAGACTTTTAGCTCAGTTACTATAGAACATTGTAATAGGGATGCCAACCAAGTAGCACATGAGTTAGCAAAAAATTCTTTCGTCCATAGGACCTCTTGTACTTGGGCCGATGAGCCACTTAGTTTTCTCATTGCTACGATGGCTAATGATGTAACCATATTCCATAATCAATAAAGCTAGCCATGATGGCATTCCCTCAAAAAAAAACTGACAGTTGAGAAGGATGTGCCCATGTAACTTCTTGACTTGCAAATTTTGGGTTTACTTGTGGATTTGCTTTGCTTTCGCAGTCTTGTTTGATCGACCGAGCGTAGTGAAAATTTTGTTGAGATGTGTCCCCATTGGATGCCCCAGTATTATTCTGTTTTATTTAACATGCTACGTATTAAAAAATATATATGCACTGGATCGATGCGTGTATATGCTAGCTCCAACAGCATTGTGGAATTTGCCTGCATCCGCAATCGCCGCCACTCCGTCCGTTCAATCAATCCATTTATCTGTCCATGTCACCTAAGGGCTATGGCTGGTCATGTTAGGCGTGCGATCGATCGACCCAAAGCAAAAATGTTGCAATTTTGTGAGCAGTAGAAGGCCAAGGCCCAAGGATGATCCAGTCCAGGACAGGCAGCCAGGAAACAGGTCAGGATGCAAGATGCATGTGCTTTGCCCGGCCGCTGCTAATTCGTGCACTGGCGAGCGTCGGACAAGTGATTGAGCGGCAGCAGGTGAGAATGCAATCGGTTTATTAAAACCTACTGCTCTTTCCTCGCACCACAACAATCAAAGCATCGGTGGCCCTTCGGTTGCTCGCCACGTTACCCCGACAAGAGCCCGTGAGCGCGCTCCTTTTGCTCGCACGCCCACGTTTGGTGTGCGTTCATCACTTTGCAAAAGCACCCTCTGTTTTACAAAAATCACAAACCAGTCCAACGTGACCGAACCCTACAAGTACCTGTGTGTATATTTTTCTATGCAGATCTTTCTAAATTATACTTTGACAAGAAGAAGAGAAAAAGCAATACGCAGTCATTTCTGCAGAAATCCCCATAAGCATTTTGCGAACACACCCTCCAGCGCGGCAGTGCCTCCCGAACCGTAACCTCACTCCTCCTCCCCGCTGTCACCTCTCGCCCTGCTCTCTTCCTCCCTACCGCCGCCCTCTCCTCCTGCTCTTCGGCTCTCCGCCACCGCAGCCCCGGCCGGAAGGTGTTTGCACCGCCTTCGGAGCGGGCACTAATGCCGGATCTGGGCCTCCGCTGCCCTCTGTCTTCCTCTCCCCCCCTGCCTCCTCTCTCCATATCCGGCGCAGGTAGGGGCCACGGAGGAAGGGAAGGGGAGGGCGAGGCGGAGACGGCTGTGCTGGCCCGCGGTGGCGGCAGGCGTCGTCGGCACCGTGCTCCTCTTTCACCTCGACGCCAGCGCGTGATGCTCCTGGTCCTGGTCGTCGGCATCGATGCGGCTCCTGGTCGGCCTGGGCGCGGCGGCGGCGGCGCGGCTCCACTTCTTCAGGGGCGAACTAGCGAAGCAGCTCCTCTACGGTCCTCGCGTGGTGCGCTCGCCTTCCTTTCCACCATCTCGCGTGTGCGCTCTTTCTCACCGTCGGGGGAACCGGACCTCCCGTATCCCGATGCGTCCGTCGCTGATTTCACTCTCCCGTATCGTGTGCTTGCAGGGTACGGGGAGGATGGGCAGCTGGGCATGGAAGGAATTTCAACCGATACGCTGACGGGCACTCGGGCAGCTGTCAAGCTCGAAGCTAGCGGGCCTGTGGCCGCACGGAAGGGGATGACGGCGGTCCGGAAGCCAAGGGCAACGGACTTTGCGGCCTCCATTCCCCATCCTGCTTTCCTATTCTCTATGTTGGCGTCATTGACCTCAACTCCAGCACGGATGCTTCCATTGAATTCATTGTGTATTTGTGTTCGATCAAATGGGCATAAAGGTATACATATTTTTTTCTTTTATACCCAGTCGATTTGCTTGCATATCTCTTATCAATTGTGCTTTGCTTATTCAGAGTCTGGGGTTAGCAGAGAGACTGACATGACTTCATTAGGTTCAGGATAATTGCGAAATACTGCCTAGGTAATTCCATATCTGCTCCATCTTTTCTTTTACTTCATCATCCAATGTTCATTTGACTATGAGGATTTCTGATAGTTTGTTTTGTTCATTAGTTTAAGGAAGAGTGTGAGTAGCCAATCCTCACATGGTAAAATCAACAGTTGTTGATAGCACCACAACCAAAATCAAGGACAGCAGGGTTCGTACAAGTTCAGGCATTTTCTTCAAAGAGGAAGAGACAAGGTTATTCGAATAATTGGGAAGAGGATAGCAGATTACACCTTCATACCTGTAGGTGTATGATTTTTATGGTATTTACTACATTGTTATGTTCTTCAGGAATGAGTTGGTGTCTGATTTTTAAATATGCTGTAACTAAGTTATGTGATAATCATGTAATCTAATTGAGGTCGTCTTCATACATGATCATCTTGAGATAATTTTTTTAAAACGGGACCATCTTGAGATAATCATGTAATTTGATTGATATTGATTTTACCCCTCAAATTCCTTCACTTTTCATTGGAACATGTATGTTCATTCTCCTATTTTTGCAAAGTCTGCCTATGAGGGCATGACACATGAATCAGACTCGCATGCACGCTTTGTCGTGAGTTCGGAGATAGTTGAATAATTTCAGTTTTCACATATATAGATGCACTAGATAAATAGGTATCATTTTTCATCTTCATAAAGGTTTCTACAAACTACATGTGCTTCAATTTATGCTTACAGTAGTTGAGATGTATTTGTGTAATGCAATACATTAGAACAATTATATTACGAGTTTGAGATCCCGATATAGCTACTATTATCAAAATGTTCTTGTGTTGTTCCATTTGTGTGTTTCTGATAGAGCGCACAACGCGCGCTGAATGTTCTAGTGTGAGAAGAGCAGCCGCGAATCGAATCTTCCGCCGGCGAGTTGCGAGTCGCGAGTGTGCATCGCGTCAGCGTGCTGTAGGCGGAACGACTAGTGGCCAATAATTGCGCCGCGGCTGAGCGGATAACTATGATGAAGCAAAGATCCAAAACGATCAAAATACATTGGAAATCATAGGTAGGCGCGGCAACAGGCCAACAGCCGTGCCACAGTTTCTAGTTATTGCATAATTTTTTAGTGTTATTCAATAATTAATGCTGCTATTTTTCAACAATACTACTGTTGTTGAGTCAGATCTGCGCGAGGGGAGGCCGGATTCTCGCCAGGAAGGGCCGAATCCACCGTCAGGAGGAGGGGGGAGGGGAAGGGGGAGTTGGGTACGCACCGGGCGCACACAAGCCCTGGTGCGCACCCCCTCGTGGCAGCTCGCGATTTGGTGGAGACTGGAGAGTGCCCGTCCTCCGCGTCCTCGCGATTAGATGGAACCGCACGGCTCGCTCCCACCCGCACACATCGCGATCTGCTGCTCGGCTCTCGGCTGTCCTGCCATGTCTCTCGTGACAAAGTTCCAACTTTGAGATTCAATTAAAATTACTTAACTCCAACATCTAACTCAACAAATAAGAGCACATGTTCACCAATGTTCATAGATCCTATTTTTCTACTGTGGAGCCAAAGTTTAAATGTAAAGTTGATCAGAAATAAATTTCAAAAACAGCTAACTGATGCTGTTTCTTCACCAACCCGTTAACAACCAAATGAATTTGTTGGCTGAATAAATTCATTCGTTCAGTGAAGCACCTATGATAGCCTTGAGTGATGAACTGAAGTTGTTGTCCGGGCGGCAACCACCCCGGAATCCTGGATAGTGGCGTTTCCACTGGACTCATTGGGGCATGTGCAGACGAAGCTGCCGGGTGTTGACGCAGACGCCGTAGCAAGGGAACTCATCACTGTGCTGGACTGCTGGCACTCATCCACTGGCACTCATCCACATCTGTTGTTGGGTATCCATGATTCATCAGAGATGATCAGATGAGAGTAGGAGACCGAGCAAGAGGCCAGACTTTCAGGGAGCAGAGGACCACACCTGCGCAGCCGTCGATCACGTAGGGGTTGCTCTAGTACCCGTCGGTGCAATTGCAGACGTAACCGAGGTCGTTGCTGGACTCAAGACGTACAGACGCTCCGCGCGCCCTTCCGCCATGGCCGTTGTCTGGACCTTGCAGGGTCAACACTGTTAAAGGATGATGTACCGATAGATAGGCTTAGGCTTCGTGTGTATCTAGTTGTTGTAATCCTCTATCTTCTTGCATAGGAAGTATGGTAGGTTGTTGTACTCATCTTGTCTTGTACTCCAAGATTGTAAGTGCCACGCCAAGGGCTGTTCTTGGCCATATAAACACGAAGCCGTGAGCCTGAGAAGGCATCACGTTCCACCCAAATTCACATGGTAATCAGAGCTTTAGGTTTTCCTCACCACATTTCCTATGGCGTTCCTCCCCTCCTTGTCCTCCGGTGCCTCTGTGTGGCAGCAACTCGGTTTTCTCGTGACCGAGAAGTTGACGCGCACCAATCACCAGATGTGGAAGGCGCAGATCCTTTCTGCCCTCCACGGCGCACAGAAGGCCTCCTTCCTTGACGCCGAAGCTGCGCCACCGCCCAAGACTCTGACGAAGGACAACAAGGAGGTGTCGAACCCTGAGTACGATGTCTGGATCGCTCAGGATCAGCAGGTACTCAATCTGCTGCTTGTGTCGGTCACACGCGACATCTTGTCGCAGATCTCCTCCCTGCCGACGGCTGCCCAAGCATGGGCTGTGATCGAGGCCATGTTTGCCTCTCAGTCCAGGGCGCGTGTCATCAACACGCGCATTGCCCTGGCTACTTCGCAGAAAGGGAGTTCCACGATCGCCGACTACTTCGGGAAAATGAAAGGCCTAGCAGAGGAGATGGCATCTGCTGGCAAGAAGCTTGAAGATGAGGAACTCACCTCGTACATCCTCGCCGGCCTCGATGTCAAGTTCAACTCCGACGTTTCTGCAATGGCGGCGCACGTGGAGCCCATCACCCTTGGTGAGCTCTACACCCAGCTCGTCTCCTTCGAGCAAAGAATGGATCTACTCGTTGGAAACAACTCCAACAACTCGTCCGCAAACATGACTTCGCGCGCGCGTGGTGGAAACGGCTGTGGTCGTGGTCGTGGCAGCAGTCGTGACCGTGGTCGTGGTGGTGGTCGTCAAGGAGGAGGAAGGGGCGGCAACAATGGTGAACACCCTACTTGCCAGCTATGTGGTAAAGATGGCCACACCGTCATTCGCTACTTCAAGCGCTTTGACACCTCGTTCACCGGTGCATCTGAAAGCAAGAACTCCTCCGGTGCTTCCGCGGCCTACGGTGTTGACACCAACTGGTATGTTGACACTGGGGCGACCGACCACATCACTGGCGAGCTCGACAAGTTGACTGTCCGTGACAAGTACTCGGGTGGTGATCAAGTCCACACTGCTAGTGGATCAGGTATGGAAATTAGTCAAATTGGTCACAGTTCGTTACACACCCCTAGTCGAAATCTTGTGTTAAAAAATATCTTGCACGGTCCTCATGCCACAAAAAGCCTTGCATCAGTTCGTCGCATGACTACAGATAATGATGTTTTTCTTGAGTTTCACCCCAATTTCTTTCTTATCAAGGATTAGGCAACGAAGAAAACAATCCATAGAGAGCCATGTGAGGGTGGTCTTTATCCGCTGAAGTCGTCCAATAAACAAGCCTATGGTGCAACCAAGCCGTCGATCTCCCTGTGGCATAGTCGTCTTGGTCATGCATCGCTCCCGGTTGTGCAACAAGTCCTTAGCAGGCATAGTCTTTCCTTTAATTCGGAAGTGAATAAAAATACGGTATGTGACGCATGCCAATAAGGCAAGAGCCATCAGCTGCCGTACCCGAGGTCCTCTAGTGTGTCTAGGAGTCCTCTTGAACTTGTTTTTTCAGATGTATGGGGTCCTGCCCCCACTTCATTCGGCAAATTTAGCTATTATGTTAGCTTCATAGATGACTTCAGCAAATTCACATGGATTCATTTACTTCGCCATAAATCTGAAGTGTTTCAGCATTTTCATGAATTCCAGAACCTCGTTGAGCGTTTGTTTAATCGGAAAATTGTTGCTATGCAAACTGAAGGGGGGTGAATATGAAAGATTGGATTCCTTCTTCAAACAGATAGGTATATCTCATCAAGTATCCTGTCCACATGCACATCAGCAAAATGGATCTACAGAGCGCAAACATAGGCATATTGTAGAGGTCGGGTTGTCTCTCCTTGCACATGCTTCTATGCCTCTTAAGTATAGGGATCAAGCCTTTCTCACAACAAATTTTCTTATTAATCGTGTCCCATCAAAGGTTATTCAGAATTCTACACCGTTAGAGCTCCTCTTTCACCAAAACCCTGATTATAACTTTCTTCGCACCTTTGGTTGTGCGTGTTGGCCAAATTTGAGGCCATACAACTCAAGAAAATTAGAATTTCGCTCCAAACGGTGTGTGTTCTTGGGTTATAGCAATATGCACAAAGGCTTCAAGTGCCTTGATGCCTCTCAAGGACGCATCTACATCTCTCGGGATGTCGTCTTCGATGAGCATGTATTCCCTATTGCTGATCTTCATCCCAATGCTGGAGCCCAACTTCGTGCCGAGATTCTCCTTCTTCCGGACTCTCTCAAAAATAATCTAGGGGGTGTATCTGCTGATGATCATGATTTGACTAATTCTCCTAACCATAGCCATGAGCATGCAGTTGTTCCAGGTGAAAACGGTGAAGATTTGGCGCAAAACAGGGGTGATTTCATGCCCTGGACAGCTATTGGCGGAGAAGCAATCGACACAGATCCCGGAGTTGCTCCACCTCGGACTGACGACGGCGGATCTACCTCGACTGCAGCGCCTGACTCCCGCAGCCCGGTTCAGCGCGCACCATCTGGCGCTGCCCCCACTGCGTCGTTGGCAGCAAATCCAGCCACGCCGTGTGGATCAGGCGGTCCCCTTCACTTCGACCCGGTGGAGCCGCGTGGCGCGACGTCGCCATCGCTGCCGGACCCACCACCACGTGCCGTTCCGCTGGTGGTTCCGAGCGGACAGCCTGCGATGGTCGACACCCAGGAGACCGCGCACGTGCACGAAGATTCGCCGGCGTCAGCTGCTGCTCAGGATCCTGTGCAGATCTCCACCACCGGATCTTCTGCGGATGGGGCACATACTGCACAGCCTGCACCGCCATGCCCTACAACACGCCTGCAACATGGGATTCGTAAACCGAAGCTATACATTGACGGAACTATACAGTATGGACATTTTTCTACTGTTGGGGAGCCTGAAAATGTTCCTGATGCTCTTGCTCATCCTAATTGGAAAGTTGCACTGGATGTCGAATACCAAGCCTTGCTTCAAAATAAAACATGGCATTTGGTCCCTCCAAACAAAGGTTGTAATGTCATTAGGTGTAAATGGGTTTGGAAAATTAAACGCAAGGCAGATGGGTCAATTGATAAGTACAAAGGTCGTTTAGTTGCTAAGGGTTATAAACAAAGATATGGCATTGACTATGAGGATACATTTAGCCCGGTAGTGAAGGCAGCAACCATACGACTTGTTCTATCTGTTGCAGTCTCTAAGGTTGGCATCTTCGACAACTGGATGTGCAAAATGCATTCCTTCATGGAGACTTAGAAGAAGAAGTCTACATGCAGCAACCTCCTGGCTATGAATATGAAGACAAGTTGCACCCAAACTATGTGTGTAAGTTGGATAAAGCTCTCTACGGTCTCAAACAAGCACCTCGAGCTTGGTATTCACGTCTGTGCCGTAAATTGGAACAGCTTGGTTTCATCCCTTCAACAGGAGATACATCTTTATTCTTTTATAGAAAAGGAAATATTACAATATTTGTACCTGTATATGTTGATGACATTATAGTTGCCAGCTCTTCACAAGAAGCAACCACAGCTCTATTGCGGGATCTTGAGAAGGAGTTTGCCTTGAAGGATTTGGGAGACCTTCACTATTTCCTTGGTATTCAAGTTAAGAAGATTAAAGACGGGTTGGTGCTATCGCAAGAAAGGTATGCATCAGATGTCTTACAACGTGTCAATATGAACAATTGTAAACCTATTAGCACTCCTCTCAGCACATCAGAAAAACTTAGTCTCTATGATGCAGAGAAACTGGGACCTGAAGACTCAACAAGGTATCGCAGCATTGTAGGAGCTTTACAATACTTAACCCTGACACGTCCAGACATCTCTTTTGCTGTCAATAAAGTGTGTCAATTCCTCCATTCGCCAACGACAGTGCATTAGTCAGCCGTGACAAGAATCCTTCGGTATGTTCAAGGAACAATCACTTCTAGCCTAAGATTGAGGAAGTCACCCTCCTTGCTTGTCAGTGCTTTTGCGGATGCAGATTGGGCAGGATGCCCTGATGATCGGCGATCAACGGGTGGTTTTGCTGTATTCTTAAGATCCAACTTGGTGTCTTGGACTGCTAGGAAGCAAGCAACTGTATCCCGGTCAAGCACGGAGGCTGAATACAAAGCGTTGGCAAATGCCACTGTAGAAGTGATGTGGATCAAGAAGTTGCTGACAGAACTAAAGATACCCCATCCTCCTTCGGCTAGGTTATGGTATGATAACCTTGGTGCAAAGTACTTGTCAGAGAACACGGTGTCCCATGCTCGTACTAAGCACATTGAAATAGACTTCCATTTTGTCAAAGAACAAGATGCCAGGAAACAATTGGCGGTTTATATCTTCAGGAGATCAACTAGCAGACAATTTTACTAAACCCGTGTCAGCAGAAAGGTTGAAGACATTTCGGTACAATCTCAAAGGATGATGTACTGATAGATAGGCTTAGGCTTCCTGTGTATCTAGTTGTTGTAATCCTCTATCTTCTTGTATAGGAAGTACGGTAGGTTGTTGTACTCATCTTGTCTTGTACTCCAAGATTGTAAGCGCCACGCCAAGGGCTGTTCTTGGCCATATACACACGAAGTCGTGAGCCTGAGAAGGCATCACGTTCCACCCAAATTCACAAGCACACGGGCGGACGGAAGCCGAGCCAGGCGGCGACAGAAGCCGAGCGACGATCGATCGCGAGGGAGCCGAGCGTGCCGCGCGCACGAGACGGAAGCCGAGCGGGAGCCGAGCGCGGGCGCATCGTAACAGTTCCGGACGACGGGACGAGTACGCAAAGACCTGTCGTCGGATGAGAGGGATGGTGGCGTCGGTAGCACACGCACGCCTACACGCGACCCGAGGAAAAACTCGGAGTGGCGTAGGGGCCTGCAACCCGGAGCTGCGTAGCGAGGCGAGGGCTGACGTCAGCGCGTCGACACAGGTGGACTGCAGCGACAAAGGCAAGGTTGGCGACACCATAGACCCACCCAGATCTAGGGTTGGTCCGGGCATCACGGGAGGAGGAGGAGGAGGAGGAGGAGGAGGTAGGAGAGGGAGCGAAGTGAGGCGGAGGAGGGCGTCGGCGTCGGTAGACCGCCAACGCGGCAGGGGTGAAGGAGGGAAGAGGCGGCCGACGACCACGACGTGATGGGGATAGAGGATGAGAGAAAGAGAGAGGAAGAGGTGCACACGGCCGCTGACGAAGGCGGCGCAAGCCGCCGTCGAAGGGCTTGTGGAGCGGTGTGAGAAGCCCCCGAGTCGCTCTCAAGCAGAGCCGTGCGGTGCCCCCTCCGCCTCATCCGAAGCAGTAACTAGCTTGCAATTAAGTTGCCCGTCACCCATTAAACTTGCTTTAACATGCATGCCGCTTGTTTTGCTCACTCTGTTAAGTACAGCACACACTACGAAGGCTGCTTGATTTAATCGCGGTGGCATTGCTGGCCGAGTCACTGGGTGGCTCCACGCATGCATGATGCACGACCTTAAGGCCAGTCTCAGTGGAGTTTCATGGAGAGTTTCATGACATTAAATATGCTGATGTGGCGAAGAGAGAGAATGTGAGAGTTTCATGGGATGTGAGAAGAGTTTCATCCCCATGAAACTCCACTGGCACAGTTACCTAGTTTTCAGTCTAGGTAACTGTGTCCATGAAACTTGCACTGAGATTGGTCTAAGGCCACCAGCAGCCTGGCACATGCGGCACGCAATTGGAGATTTTTGGATCGGCCGGAGTCGTTGTTATGATCCGTTGTTATTGGAGAATATTTATTTTGGTTGTACTATTGGACAATGACTCTAGTCTAATATCTTCGTAAAATCCAATCTTGATAAAGGGAGAGGAGGGGGGCGTGTTTCGCTTGTGCTGGACCAGCCTAGCTACCCCCGGCTGGGGAATGAGATCCTCTAACATTGCTCCCTCTGCCATTGAGTGACCGTCATGTGGGCCCAGAGGCTGTGGGTCCCGCATGTCTGTGACTCAATGGCAGAGGTTGAATGTTAGAGGATCCAGTTCCCCGGCAGGCGCAGGCATATATATCTGCCACTGCCACGCACGTAGCTGCATGGCCATAATCCGTAGGCCATAGCGTGCTGGTATAATTTTTGCATTTTGGTCCCTTTTGAGTAAGAATTCTACATTTGGACTCCTGTGGGAAAGAATTTCAAAAATGAACCCATAGCACAGCGTCACAAGCCACGGCGCCGTTGTAGAACAGCACGGCGCCAAATGGCGCCGTGCTGTTCTACAACGACGCTGTTCTATGACACGTCGACGCTACCATCATCCGAAAACACTTAAAAAATAGCACGACGCCAAAAGACACGGCGCCGTTGTATAACAGCACGACGCCAAGGGGCATGGCGCCGTGCTGTTATACAACGGCGTCGTGGCTTTTGGCGCCGTGCTATGGGTTCATTTTTGAAATTCTTTCCCCCAGGGATCCATATGTAGAATTCTAACTAAAAAAGGCCCAAAATGCAAAAATTATACGGCGTGCTGCCTCTGCAACAGTGTGCACTGGTTGGCTGCTCCAGTGCTCCGATCTTTTTGCCCACTGACAGAGAGAGGAGGGAGGAGAGGGGGCGTGTTTCGCGTGCGCGCGCTACTGTGCGTCTGTGCCTGCCTGCTGAGAGAGCCGAGACAGAAAGAGCTCCAGTTGCTACGACTATCCGCACTTTAGACCTTTATATATGTTCTTTTAAAACAGAAGATTCTATCTTGAACCTTTATATCTTCTTTTAAACAGAAGATTATATCTTGGTAAGTGAGATTCTCGATATTTTTTTCTTTATACTACTTTTCTCTGTACTCGTCAACCTTTATATCTCATCTTCTATATCTTACTCATCAACAAACTTTTACTCAAATCTACTCTACCCACTCACCGACAAGTGGGGCCCACCACAACCTTTTCCACCCATCCACTCCACCTCTCTCCCCTTCTCTGTCTCCCACGACCTCTCCTGCTCCGTCCCCGCCACCCTCCCCTACGACCCTGCTCCGTCCCTCCCGCCGCCGCCGGCCACCCACCCCCCGCCGGCGAGCTCCCTCCCCTCTCTCCGGATCTGTCGCTGGCGAACCCGACCGCCATCTCCTCCGACGTGCATGTCATCACGGAGGAGCAGAGGTGTGCGGGTCCACGCGGCTGGGAGTCATCGCGAAGGAGCCGGGCGGTGAGGGTCCAGGCGGCGGCGGAGGCGTCGCGTAGGAGTAGGGCAGTGGTTGGGGATGGCTAGCGAGCAGGCCTCTAGCAAAGGCGAGGAGGGTATGGGACGAGGAGTTGGTTTGCTCACGGTGCAGTGGCTCTGAATCTCCCCATGCTCCAGCAGCGCGCCCTCCTCCTCGAGCGTCCAGCAGGAGGAGGGCACGGCGGCCCGCCTCCTTCAGCCCTCGAGCCGTCATATCTCACAGGTGGGTGAAGCGGTCGCGGCTCCCCTACTCCTACTCGACGGCTTCCCTGCTCCTCCTCACCGACGGAGGCGCGGAGTCCATGGCCGGCGACGGATGGCTCCCCTGCTCCGCCTTGTTCCTCCGCGAACGGTTTCCGAGGGCGGAGCTGCCAGCGTGGCACGTACCGGAGCTCCTCCACCTCCTCTAAGAATCGCGTAAACGGGAAGGGACGCGAAGATAACGGCCTCTTCCCCGTCCCCGCCGCAGCACGAATTCCTGAAAACAGGGACAGGAAAGGAGGCTTTCCCGTCCTCCATTACGGATAGTCTAAAATCACGGGATAAGAGGACATGGGAGATTGGCAGCGTTCGATTTTTGTAGATGGCGTCGCAACAGTCAGGCTGTCAGCAGGAAAAACAGCTAGCGTAGTTCGATGGATACTTACTGTATATGTACGTTGCTCCATTTTTTAGTTATATTCAATAATTAACAGTGCTATCTGTGGCTTCATCAATCATCAATCTTTAGAAAAGCGTGGGAGCGTTTTTGTTAACAAGGAAATCTAAGGCTAATCTTAATGGCAGTGTCATGGGCACAGTTACCAAGTTTGTCACATCAACTTTTCAACATGATAACTCTGTGTCACTCTCAATACACGGGTTCATAGGTACAATTTCATAGATAGAATGCAACATTTAAATCTTGTATGTGTCATCACCATGACCCTGTGATCTTCTCTCTTCATTAATTTGATGCCATATCATAAAAAAACTTATGTGTCAGTCAATTAATTGTTGATGACTCTACCATTGAGACTGGGGCTACACCTATAAATTAAAAGAATAATCACAGCATACCTTAAATCCTTAATCGTGCTTAACATGCATGCTGCTTGTTTTGCTCACGCTGTTAATTCTCCAAAGCACACTACGAAGGCTGCTTGTTTTAATCGTGGTTGCATAGGTGGGGCCGGGGTCACTACACGCATGCATGCATGATATGCACGGCCTTTGGCCACCAGCAGCCTGTATTTGCAGCTGTCTCGCGGCACGCAGGTAGAGACGATTTTCGACCGGAGTCGTTGTCATGATCCGTCGAATTGCAAAGGAAATGAATCTCGAGCAGAAGCAAGCGCAATATATGGCTGATCATTACGGGTACAACCCAAAGAAAAAATGTTTGCAAGTTTTGTGAGGCCAAGGAATGCATATGCTTCGGCCAGTCGCTGCTCTGCTCCCTGATTTTTGTGAGGACCAGATGAAAATATAAGGAGTGAGGGGGAAAAAAATTTTAACCCTTGTTAATCTAAATTTTTAATAATAACACATCCTAAACTAAAATTTCAAGAAGTAGCTCTTTTGGCCGTGTCAGGCCTGCTCTGGCGCGACTGGCCCGTCACGTCAGCCGGAGCGCGCGAGCGCTGGCTGTGCTGGCTGCTGAGGTGGCAGTGAGTCGCGCCACATGCTCTGGCGTGACTCAGTCGCGCCAGTCGGCGTGGCACGACTCACTTAACATACCCGGGGCCGTCAGGCTCCTTTCTTCCTCCTCCTTTCCTCCCTTCCCAACCCGAGCACCAGAGAGGCTCCCATGGCGTCGCCCTCCTCCTCCCCCCTCTAGATTCGGCCCATCCCTAAGGGGATTCAACTCTTCCACGGGTGGAAATTGCTCCTTGAAGGTAACTCCTCCACTTTAACCGAGTAGTTTTTGTTGATTTGGTTGGTAACCTAGGGTTTAGTCATGGTTAGGGTTTGTTGATTTTGTGGCTTGAATGGTGGATTTATTACGAATCGGGCACCGTTAGGTGGCTTGTATCGATGCAATGGTTGATTGTAACACCGATCTATCGTGTAGTTTTGAATGCGTGTTTCGGATTCGATGGATTTTGATGGTGTAGATGTTGAAGTAATATTGTTGAGCATGAACAAATAAAATGTAGCTTAGCATGTTTAGATGGACTTTGATGTAGACGTCTATGGTAATTTATTTAGAAGTTAGTAATGAAAGATTGTATTTTTCATTAGCTTTGCAATGTTTTTTTAATATGGTATATTGATATGTAGGTGGTAATAGTAGGCATTTGCTATTTATATTTTCATCTAGAAACTTGTCATGTGCAATTAGAAACTTAGTAGTAGATTTAGAATTAGTAGTTTATTTTTCACTATATAAATTCCTTTGCTCATATGGTTAGTTGCTCATATGCTCATATAGTGTTTATACGTGGGGTTGTAAATGTAGTTCTTTTTTTAAAAGTAGTACTAGAGTTGGAATTAATGGTAAGTTGGAGGTATTTTTATTTCTCAAGTTGTGCAATTTAGTAGTATTTGTGACACTAGTTGATGTCATGAATGTGAATAGCCCAACCACTAGCTTTGCTCATTTGCTACTACTAAATGATTTACTAGCTTTGCTTATTTGCTCATTCACTAGTTTTGCCATGATTACCAACCATTTAGTTAGTTCATATGTCATGATTCATTTGCTTTGCTAATTATTAGTTTTAATTTTTTTTCTAAATTTTGTTCTCTTTATTTAGGACCATGGCCCAACCACTGGAGCACCATACACGATACCCACTCCTTGAGACCTACTATGATGAGAATCACCGTGGGAGGAAGCATCAAGAGCGTTTGGAGGTAGGATGAGAATCACTTGTGGTTAAATTTGTGATTGATGCAATGATATTGGATTGTCATGTACTAATCATGTGTTGTCAACAATTATTTGTTTTCAGGTGCTTAAGCCTTTACGACCCCGCACTCACACTCCGCTACAATGGGATGACATATACACTTCATTCCTTCAACGAGCGGGTTTTCTCCCGCTTGCAACATTGATCAAGACGGGGCTGCCGAAGATGGATAATGTTGCTGTCACATCGCTAGTGGACCGGTGGAGGCCCGAGACACATAGCTTCCACCTTTCCTGTGGTGAGATGACTATCACACTTGAGGATGTAGCCATGCTCTTTGGTCTTCGTGTTGATGGGCGGGTGGTGACTGGTCACATAAACCCACAAGGATGGAGGGACATTGTTGAGGGTTTGCTTTGGAATACGGCCTGATGAACCCCAACAAGGTGTGAAGGATAGGAAAACCACCGGAGTGAATTCGCCTTAGCTGGCCCAGCACTTTGGTCATCGCCCACCACCACATGCTAACAACCTTCAAGTTGAAATGCTTGCTCGTGCATGGTTGTGGCATATGGTGGGTGGATTTCTATTTCCTGATTCTAGCGGGAATACCATTTCTTGGATGTGGTTACCAATCATCGGGCAAGAATGGGAGGCTGTTGCAATTTATAGCTAGGGGAGTGCAACTCTTGCATGTTTGTATCGACAAATGTGTGATGCATGTAGGAGAAGTGGTCCCACAGCAAATCTTGGTGGGTGTGTTTACCTTCTAAGCACAAGTGTTGGTTGGCTCACACGAGTTGGTTGGCTAAGTGGAGTTGGAGTTGGAGTTGGTTGGCTAAGTGGGGTTGGAGTTGCTTGGCTAAGTGGGGTTGGAGTTCCTTGGCTAAGTGGAGTTGGAGTTGCTTGGCTAAGTGGACTTGGAGTTGCTTGCCTAACTGGAGGTGGTTCATCTTCTTCGGAGCTCACAGATATATCATCCTCATTCTCTTCCTCTTCATCCTCATAATCACCAAAATTATTGTTCAACCTACATGTATCAAATTCATCTTCCCCATCTGAATCATGAGAACTTTCATCATCATCACCACCCTCTTCATCATCATCGTCCCCATGAACCTCATTGTGTGCTACCATATCTTCCTAAGTTAAGTGTTCTATAGGTTCTTCACTATGCAGTGACATTACCGAAGAGCAAACATCAACAACTAACTCGGCACAACTAACTTGAGATTCTTTAACACACTCTTTGTAAAATAACCAATCATCACCATATGTAATAGGCATCATCACATAGTGACTTGTTTTGTCACCGGAATCAAACCTTCCATGAATCCTAATTTCTTTCCCCTCATTTCTAACTTTGAACAACGAATTCACTCGGACTTTAATATCTTCAAATGTTGGAGTAGTATCAAATCTTGCTACTTGTTGCCTCATGCTTGCAAACTCCCCATTGTCATCAACCATGCCACCCGAAAAAATACGAACTAAACGTTCCATCTACACACAACCAAAATTTAAATGTATATGTTCGATGCATTAATCAAGAAAATGATAAAATCCTACCATGCAAGACAAACTACACGATAAGAAGGGGTTAACATCAGCGACTTACACGATACACCACACTTAATCATACCCTATTCGTACTCAATCAACCTATCCAACTCAAATCATATACAAAATCTAACCACCTCATATCTAATAAAAATGATGGAATCCGCGAAAACTAATTGGTTAGAGTGGAGGAGTTACCTTCCTGGAGTAGTTTCCCACTGTTTCCCCTTCAAAATGGGTAGGGATGGGGTGGATCTAGAGGGGGAGGGGTGGGGGTGGCGCCATGGGAGGGGAGGAGCTCGGGTTAGGTTATGAGTGGAGTGGAGAAGTGAGAAGGAAGAAGAAAAGAAGGGGCCCGGCGGCCTCGAGTATGTTAAGTGAGTCATGCCACACCGCCTGGCGCGACTGAGTCGCGCTAGAGCATGTGGCACGACTCACTCACCACCTCAGCAACCAGCACGGCCAGCGCTCGCGCGGGTCGGCTGGCGTGGCGGGTCAGTCGCGCCAGAGCATACCACACGGCCTGGCGCGACCAAAAGAGCTACTGTTTAGAATTTTAATTCCGGATAGATTATTATTAAAAAATTAGATAAAAAAGTTAAAAAAATTCGAGAGAGGGGTGGAGACTATACATGGCCAAAACGATGTATACGAACCATCACGCCGCGGGATCGTGGGGTGTGAGTTTTTTTTCTTTTTTTTCTTTTTTTTCTATTTATTCTTCTTTCATTTTCTTTTCTATTTCCTTTTCTTATTGATATTTTTCTTGTTTCTCTTTTATTTCTTCTTACCTTATTTATCTCTATTTTCTATTTTTTAATTCTATTTTTTCTATTTCTATCACTACTAGAAAACCAAGCTTCCGTCTAGGACATCAGTATCAGGTATTTTGTCCACCGGTACTGATGTCCACATCTGTACCGGGTGGGAAGGGAGGGCCCCGACGCACCCCAGAGAGCCACATCAGTACCGGTCCGTGGCTGGAGCCGGTACTGATGTGGCGCATCAGTGCCGGGCAGTGGCCAACCCCGGCACTAATGTGGAGCTGCCACATCAGTACCGGCGCCAGCCACGGATCGGTCCTGATGTGGAGCGGCTCACATTAGTACTAGCGCCAGCCACGGCCCGGTACTAATCTCCCCGCATATAAAAATGCCAGTCTTCTTCTTCCTCTGCCCGAGCCACTCACTCACTCTTCCCCATCTCGAGCTGCCCCATCTCCATGGCGCCCTAGAGGAGGTTTTGCCGAATTTACGATGATTCCTTGACGATTTCACCTATTGAAGTGGTGTAGAGGTTAGTTACTTCATCCTCCCTTGATATATGCAACTTATTTCGAGTTTTAATGGTTGAAATAAGAGTATTTTGTGATATTTAAAATGAGCTAAAGATGTGGATTTTTTCTTATTTCCATGCATTTATGTCTATATTCAATTAAAATGTTGTAGAGGTTAGTTGGATGAGATGTTGTATGTGATGGTAGAATTTTTTTAGTTTTGTCTATTTGAACATATGATTTACTTTTCAAATTAAACTAGCACTAAATAATATTTTAGAAATGATAGTTAAATTAATTCTTCCATTTAATAATATTTTAGAAATAATACTTTTAGAAATACTAGAAATGCTAGAGTTAGTTTAGAAATATTAGAAATTTGTCTACAGTTACTCTTCTGGAAATATGAAACATCAATTAATTAGTATAGATTTTAATTAATTTTTCATATATATATGTCGCACTTTAAATTTCTGTAAGGCGGTCATTTAAGTTTGTCGTATTGTGTATTGTGGATTGGATATGAACACTTTAAGATTTGTTGGTGATACTTTGTAGATGAATCGGCAATGGATGTACTCCGATAAGAGAATCTCCATGGAATACATTAATGGGTTGCGTGAATTTCTAGATGTCGCAGAAGCAAACAAGCCCCTGTCTGGTTTCATTATTTGTCCATGCAAAAAGTGCAATAATCTGAAGGATTACTCATCGATAAAGAGTCTTCACGAGCACCTATACAAATGGAGATTCATGCCAAATTATTTTGTTTGGACAAAGCATGGGGAAAGGGGGTCATAATGGAAGACGATGAAGAAGAAGATGATCAGATTCCAGATTGGACTCAAGAAGGTACCTTTGCAGATGATCCAATGGGAGAGGATTACATGAGTGACACTCAAGGAGCTGCTCCGGCCGATGAGCCTCTCGACGAACTCGGTGAGATGTTACGCGAAAGGAAGATTGCGAAAATGTGAAGGAATCCAAGAAGTTTGAGCGTATGTTGGAAGATCACAAGAAACCGTTGTACCCAGGTTGCAAAGAGGGGCAGAAGAAGTTGGGTAGCACACTGGAAATGCTGCAATGGAAGGCTAGATATGGACTTTCAGACAAGGGCTTCGATGATTTTATAGCCGCGGCCCTCCCCCAACACTTAGCAGTTCTCCGCCTCCCCACCAACGACGCCGCGCCGCTGCCTCAGCCGAGCTGCCGCCGTCGTGCTATCGTCGCCACCGGCCGTCCCCGCCACCGCCATCGCGCCGTCGTCCCTGCCACTGCACCGCCATCGCGCCACTGCCGTCGTCCCCGCCACCACCGTCATCCCCGGCCCTCCGTCGACCCCGCCCGCGCGTCGTCCCCGGTCCTCCGCCGCGCGCCGTCGATCCCCCGCCGACCCCAGCCGCTCGCCATTGTCCCCGCCACCGCTGTTGTCCCCAAGCCGCGTCGACCCCGCTGACCCCGCTCGCGCGCCGTCCCCGGCCCTCCGCCGCGCGCCGTCGATCCCCCGCCGTCCCCGACCGCGTAGTGTATGTGCCGCGCCGTCGTCCCTGTTTTGGGGGCTGACGTCAGCCCGCTAGGGGCTGCCGTCAGCCCCCCCCCTTTTAAGATTTAGATTTAGATTTATTATTACATTTACATTAATAAATAGATTTCTAATTAGATTTAGATTTATATTTAGATTTAGAATTGAATTTAGATTTATATTTAGATTTAGAATTGAATTTAGATTTATAATTAGATTTAGATTAATAAATAGATTTCTAATTAGATTTATATTTAGATTTAGAATTGAATTTAGATTTATATTTTGATTTAGAATTGAATTTAGATTTATAATTAGAATTAGATTTATAATTAGAATTAAATATGGATGTAAATGTTATATATATGTGGATGCAAATGTTATGCATATGTGGATGTAAATTTGTATTTATGGACATTTAAATGTGTATTTATGGATATTTATGGACATTTAAATGTGTATTTATGGACATTTGAATTTGGATTCCGCCCGACTCGCTCGCACGACACGCTCCCGCCCGACTCGCTCGCTCGCACGACTCGCTCCCGACACGCTCCCGCCCGACTCGCTCGCTCACACGACTCGCTCCCGACACGCTCCCGCTCGACACGCTGCCGCCCGACTCGCTCGCTCGCACGATTCGCTCCCATTATTTGTAGTCATTATTTCATGTAACATTTATTCTTGTCTAATTATTTGTAGTCATTATTTCAAATAGTTATTTCAAATAACATTTATTCTTATCTAATTATTATAGTTACGAGATGGATCCAAATGAGGATGAGTTCGATAAACAGGAGCGAATCTTAGTGGATATGATCGCTCAAAATGAAAACAATGACGAGGCCGCTCGAAGGGAGGCAGATAGCTTCCTCAACATCCCCGCGGGTGATGGGGAACAAGAGCAAGAAGATCAGCAACCAGTTGCCCATGAAAGCAACGAGACGCAACAAGAGGAGGTATAAGATGGATGATGACTTTCAAGATTTGACATCGTTCACGACTTCTCAAATATTAATAATAGTTTATCTATTTTCCAGGTTTCTTCTTCGAGCAAGAGCAGGAAAAAGTCTCAAAGGAAACGCGGCCCAAAGAAGAAGCTAGAGGGTCGTTTCATCATCACAGAAGTCGCTGAATCAGGGAGACCACTTGCTCCAGAAGAAAATGTGACGAAATTGGTCAACCACATTGGTTTTATTGTCAGGGATAACATCCCAATAAGTATTTCGTATTGGAGAGCTTCTGATGCTCCCAATTACGAAGATGGGGATGATGAGGCACCAGAGGTGCGGGGTGATGTGGTTGCAGACACAGACAAGGACATGATATGAGAGCAGATCATAGAACACTTTACATTCCCAGATGAAGTAAACTTGGCTAACATCAGATATTGGGCGATGCAAAAGGCTGCAAATGCCTTTCAGTCGTACAAGAAACGTCTGACCGCAGAGTAGATCAAGACTGGGCTTACACCGGACTTCACGAAGAAGAGATTGGCCAAGTTAAGAGATCATTGGGATGCCTTTGTGCAACACAAGGAATCGACAGAGACCAAGAAGTTGACAGAAACCAACACCGCCAACGCTAGGAAGAAGAGAGAATTTTGCAAGCTCGGACCGGGAGGTTACAAGAAGGCCATTCCCAAATGGGATCAGAATGAACAAGATATAATGGCTAAAGGAATCATACCGGCAACTCTAGATTAGCTCGAGCGAGCAAAGCATTAATATTTTGCACATGGTGGCAAACTGAATCCAGAAGATGGAACATTACTGCCGAGCGATCAATTAAGAGAGACAGCTGGAAGGCTTGTTGATTTCATAAGGCGTACAGCGGAAGGATCTTTCGTGCCTGATCGAGAGAATGACGAGCTTACTATGGCACTAGGTAACAAAGAACACGGTGGACGTTGCAGAGGCAAGGGTGTCATACATGGAAAGAAGCATTCCTGCAGCACATTGATTTGTATAGAAGTCACAAAAGAACTAAGGACCAACAAGCACAAGAGATACGAGATCTGCAACAGCACGTCAGTATGCATGAGGCAAAAATGGCGGAAGTCATCGATTAACGTGTGGCGCTCGCTCTTAGCAAGCACTCAACAAGTCAGCAAGCACCTGCAGCATCAGGGCCTTATGATGAAATGAGCTCATCTAGTAAGCGTAAGAGCAGCGTCGCTTCCACAGAAGCAGCCCCAGCGGCCACGGATGCAGGCGCCCATACTGTCGAGGAGCGACGACCCCACTACCCCGTGGATGACATCACTGTGAGGTCCACATGTGAACTCTTGACTAAAGTAAGAAACAAGATGCTTGTGGTGGCTTACGGTAATGCTGAGGTACTGACACCAGGGGAAACATTTATGGAGTACCCCCTTACGAGTATAACTGCCGATTTAGCCAAAGTCTTTGTGGACCGAGTGGTTGACTCTTGGAATGACTTAGAACTAGAACCAGAAGGACCTGATGGGGAAGAGACTCTAGGAGAAGCGGTGCACCGTTGCAGTTTGTGGCCCAAGGATCACATAAGGATAACACAACAGCCCATGGAAGCATCATCTCCTGCACGATCCGCCGTGCCGGGAGCACAAGACTCACTAGGTAGAAGGGAACGCAGCAGCAATCCCGAACATCCAGCAGGTGACAGGGATCCAAGCGTGAGTCCAACTCCTCCTGCAAAGAGTAAGGGTTCCAAACAAAGACCTCCTCCTCCTCCGCGTCCAAAGAAGCAGAAGATAGTCAAGACTCCAAAGAAAAAATCTTACGAGAAGACTTCGGAGGAGCTGGATGAGATAGTGGCCAAACAAGTGCATGATCATTTTCATAGCCCGAAGCCTCCACCTGAGAAAAAAACTGACATGATTAAATTTAAGCGTTTCCTGGAAGGCAAGGAGAAAGAGAAATTGAGAGTGCAAGTGCCTCCTCCGTTGTCTGACTACGATCGTATAGCAGTCAAGATCAACAAGAAGAAACAGACAGTTGGGTCAATTGTTGCACAACTAGGAACCCAATCGAAGCAATCCGTCTCGCCCCTCAAAATTATTTCAAGCAAGGACCAGGAATTGCTTGTATTTGGTGCAGATGTTGGACTCACACCGGGTCAAATTCTAAGGATTGAAGCGTTAGAAATTCATCCAGGGGCAGAACGACGTCGATATGTGCATGGTGAGCCGCTTGTGTGGGAGCGATTGTTGGTCGATCTTCCAACTAGAATGTACGAGTTCCACAATTGGTACATGGAAGAGTCAAGAAATGGGACCCGTATGCTCGTAGTTAGAATTGGAGAGGAACATTTTTTCAAGGTACAAGCACTTTCCTTGTGCCTTTCGAAGAGTTCCATATGCTATTCAATCAAGATGCACTCGACTACACATTAATGACTTGCTGGACGCTGTAAGTCTTTATTTTACTATAAGCTTAAAATTACTGTTGTAGCCTTACTACCATATGTCTGATCTTCTAATTTCTATCATACAGCATGGAGATGCAATCTTGCCAGAAGCAAGAAATCATGGACCTCGGCTTCATGGATCCTATGCAGATAAATGAGGCAAATGTGGATGATCAGGCAACAGATACAGTGGTTCATTTGTATAAGTTTCTGGATAGGCAACAGAACAAGACTATGATACTTTTGCCGTACAACTACCAGTGAGCAACCTGTTTCACATATCTATTTATTTATTTTCCGAATTACACTCAATATTACAATATTCTTATATACTTGTATATGTAATGGCAGCTTCCACTGGATTCTCTTTGTTATCTATCCAAAGACGGGCCATGTCTGGGTCTATGACTCTATTGGCGGATATAAGGACTGGTATATTTCTCTCCTCGGTCAGTTGAACCTAGCATGGGATATGCTCTTCGTACAGTACAAAGGGAAATTCAAAGAGAAACTTACTTACCTTCATGACATCGAGGTACGTCTTTTTGTTCGTCGATCTCATGTCACTTCTTCTCTGAATACAACAAAATATATTTATTAACTTTGTTTTCACATATGTGCAGTGCATGAAGCAGCCGAAGGGTACCAATTTATGCCCATACTACGTATGTGAGTTCATGCATACCTTTGCAAGTAACTACTTGGGTGGAAGCCGCCAGCGAGCGGTGCGTACTTATCCCTAGTTCTTAATTTTTATATACTTCGTTCTACCAATAATACTTATGCAATTAATAACTTCTATTGTAGATTGAGCGCATAAAGAAAGGATTTCTCGAGACGGAAAAAATCCGGCTAATTCAAGAACAATTGTGCGGATTTCTTCTAGACGAGGTGATCAATCCACGGAGAGAGTTTTTTTCGGGTGCATCAAGGTTAACAAGGACCACTGACGCCACTTCAGGTCCTAGCATTGAAACCGGTCAAAAAAACAACGAGGAGGAGAAGGACAAGGACAAGGACAAGGAGAAGGAGAAGGCCGACAATGAGAAGGAGAAGGAGAAAGACAAGGAGAAGGACAAGGAGAAGGTGAATGAAAAGCCAAAGGAAATTCCTTCTAGGGTCAGTACTAGGAGTCAGCAACGACGAGAAGGATCTTCAAGCAAATGGGCTTAGAAGGATTCAAACTTTTATCTTCTCTGACAATTGATTCGTTGTAAATATTTATCGTATTTCCATATGCACAATATGCTTATATATATGTATTATATGTTGTATGCAATCTATACACTTCGCATTATGATTAGTATACGTATACCAAGCACATACGATAAGCATATTAGTATACGTATACCAAACAAATACGATTAGGATTAGAAATAAAGAAACTGAATAGAAAATAAAAAAATAAAAAAAAATAAAAAACATTAGTACCGGACCGTGTTAGCAACCGGTACAGATGTGAGCCAACATCTGTACCGGCTGGTGAAAGGGCTCGGCACTAATGTGGGCGGCCACATTAGTACCGGGTCACACGACCCGGCACTAATGTGGCCGCCCACATTAGTGCCGCCTTAGCTATACCAGGTGGCCACCCGACACTAATGTGGGTTGCCACCCGGTATAGAAGCCCCCTTTTCTAGTAGTGTATTTCCATCTTTTTATTTTTTTTCTTTTCTTTTTTATATTTTTCTGACAGAAGGAGCTCGGGCGCGTCTACTTCGCATGAAAGGGAGAAAACAGCTAGCGTGTAGGTGTCAGTTGGATAGATACTACTATATGCCTGGTTATGTTGTTGAACTTTTTTAGTTTTATTCAATAATTAACAGTGCTATTTGTGGCTCATCAATCATCAATCTTTAGAAAAGCGTGCTAGCGTTTTTGTTGACATGGAAATTTAAAGAACGTGTAGGGCCTCCAGTTTGTACGGGCAGATAGATGACACACTTACGTTGTGAAACTTAAATTACAAAATAATAATAACAAACCTGGTCTATGAAAACGGTTAAGATCCACTCTAGATATTGGGTGAATCACACGTACCAATTAACTCTCTTGCACTTTCGTCTCCACTTCGTGCAAAAAGTTGCAATCGAAGTTACTTTACTTCAGCGAAAGAGCATGTAGCCTAGTGGTTACAGGAGCCCCGGTAGCACCTCAGATCCTGGGTTCGACTCCCCGTGGGAGCGAATTTCTCAAGATTTAACGACGTTTGTGCTTTCAGTGGTAGGCGACATTCCCGTCGACAACGAGGCGCCTGTGGTGACTTCGTCAATCCTGAGGATTTGTCGGTCCAGTCTTCGAAGATGCTCCCAGAGGTAGGATTTGCGCGCGTGTGTTCATAAAGATGAGTGTGCGTGCGTTGTGAGTGTCTCCGATGTACTGTGTAATTCGAAAAAAAATTTAGTTTACTTCCTTAGACCACTTATTTAAGTTGGTCTAGCTCACCATGATCAAGCAGTATGGGACTAATGTCTCTGGCTGTTGCTAGCGCTCCCAGTGCTAGCACGCGTGTTGGGTCAAGCCTAACAACCGCGGACTGGGTTGTTACACAGCAAGGACCTTGCCTTTAAATTAGGTACTTCTTCCGTTTCAAATTATTTGTCACTGTTAATTTTTGATCACAACATTTGATCATTCGTTTTATTAAAAAAATGATGTAAATATGCAATTTATACTTAAAATACCTTTGATGATGAAGCAAGTTACAAACAAAAGAAACGATATATGCATAATTTTTTAATAAGACAAATGATCAAATGTTGTGATTAAAAGTTAATAGTGACAAGTAATTTGAAACGAAGGGAGTAGCTAAAGATTTTGGATCGGACCAGCTGTCATGTGTGACAGAACCGCCCAAAATAATTCCGTATTATCGCCTAAGGCTGTCCACCTGGTCATTAAGCAATAATAAAGAACTATTCTGTCGCCTCTGCCGGGCATGCCCGGTAAATTACTTACACAGGATCGAATTATACGCTAAGCCCACACGAAGGTGGGACCAGAGTACAACATTACATTACATAAAAGTTCATAAGTACTTAAAATTACAAACCAAGTTTTGAGTACATAAAAGTAAAGGTGATTCAGAGTTTAAACAGCGGAAATAAAACTAGCGGAAGATACACATAGGAGGCCATCCATGGAGTATCACTCATCAACATCGTTCTCCCACTCAAGTTCCCAACCATCTGGAATAGAACCAGGCCAGATGAGATTACCTGAAAACAACAACAAAAGCAAGGCTGAGTATACTAATACTCAGCAAGACTTACCCGGCAAAAATAAAAGACACAGCTAGACATGCAAGGCTTTTTGGTTGGTGGGTTGGTTTTGCCAAAAGCAACTAAGAGTTGATCCTTACTTTCAAATTTTAGCTCAAGTTCTAGTATGTTAACCATTCTAGGTAAGCACCTAGCTAAGCAAGTATGGTTGTACAAACAAGATTAATCATCCAACAATATTAATCTGAAATGTTCCATAAATAAACATGGGGTAGCCAGTGGTCAAGCCGACTCAGATAACGGCGAGTGACCGACGATCGATCGATTTATATCCTTGCAAGGTAAACCCAAGATACACGGAAGAAGGCAGACCAAGTGCAGTGTCTACCCCAACCAGGCGGTTCCCGTCATTCCCCAGATTAGGGACAGGCGCAACAGTCCTAAGTACAAGGTTACTGGAACGCCCTCACACGGCACGTCCAGGATCACACTTGCACTACCGGGAGCAAACCGGGAGAAGCATCTCAAGAGTAGTAACGATAAAGTCCCCGCACTGGTTCATTAGGTACTAGGCTTACCGGTCCCATTCCCGACAAGCACTTGGTACGTTCAATAGCTTAGACCAGCACCATGCTACTCGGTCGAGACCGAACCCATTGCTCTTACCACATGAGCGAGTCAATTTATCCAACTTATGATTCCAACATAAGCATCCTATATCTCGCGAGCAATGAGTCATTACTCAACTTGTACCATGTCCTTAAAGAATGGCACTAACGTTCCTAACATACTAGTAAAAGAGCATAGGAATCCTAAGGATCATGCATCTAGGTTTCAAAACAACTCCTGAAACTTAAATGCACAAAGTGACATTAAATACTAAAAAGTAAAAGAATATAAGTTTTAAATCCAAAAGGTTATATGTGACTCCGGTGCTTGCCTTCTTCTAAGTTAGCAACAGCCTTGGGCTCTTCCGGACTTTGGCCCGGGTCTTCTTGCACTACGGCGTAGTTAGCTTCCGCTGCTACCTCGTCCTCCTGCACGAGCGTATACGTGCCGTCCGGGAGCTCTACACGAACGACATATGCACATGCATTAGGTTATGGTTATGATGGGAGAAAATTACCACCTAACCAACTCTTGTTGGCCACATATATCTATAACTATCTATTTTACTCATAACCATAAAAGTGGGTGTGTGGGGTGGAGCGGAGTTCATTTAATTCATTTAAACGGTGATGGTGTACACATATACACTCAAATCAACTAAACAACTTCATAAAAACAGTAGGGGTAGTGATTGTGAACTTAAAACAGAAACATAGCATGATTTTGCAATTTAACTCTTTATTTACCAATTATTTTTATTAATTCATTAAAACAAGCCTATCAACCTTAAATCCAAATTAAAATAAAAACTCATCAAATAAAACCTAGCTTCTGCACACAGTAATATACACCTAATCTAAGCTCACACACCAAAATTTGGCTTAAGATCATTTATAAATTAATTCATATGAAAAAGACAAGTTTCAGCCTAGTAAATCACCATTAATTCATATAAAAAGATTTACTAAACTTTTTGATCTCAACTTTCTCCTACAAGGCATACATGTCAAATCTAAGCCTCTGGCCAAAGCATAGGTGCAGATTCAAATTATTTTTGAAAATTTGAATTTAAACTCCTACACAAGATTAATTCCAAAACACATGTCAAAACACATCCTAAAATCACATCCATTCTAGCAGAGGCACTATTCATCAAGACAAAGCCCTAGGGTGCACTTGTGCTCAAGGAAAAGTTTATTAAAGAGGCTATAAAAAGCATCAAGATTAATCTAGTATAAAGATTGCATAAATCATAATTAAAGATCTACACATCAAACTCATTCCAACTTTGGTCACAGATCTAAACATGCCATAAAGAGCAACATATCCAAAATTCAAGTCCATAGCATGTGTATATTTTAAACTACACTAAAAACACCTCAAACTGAGTTTGAATTTTTAAAACAAAAACTACACAGAAAAACCTATACATGCTTTCTAGAAAAGGTAGGTTTCTTCACCAGGAACCCAAGAAAATTAGATTTGTATTTTTCTGATTTTTCTACTATTTTCTAGGAATTTTTGAAGTTGCTGCTGAAACCGGGACCCTTGACAGAAATCAGGAAATTTCAAGAAGACCCTCGCTTTACGGAAAACACCCTGGAAAGAAGTAGAACGTTGAAATGTGGCCCTTGGGCGGCCTGTACCTCACCGGCGGCGAAAATTGGTGGCCGGCGGCGGCCGGACTTGGCCGGAGGAGGTGTCCCGGGCTTCTACGGACACTGCCCAAGGGTTGTAGGGCGGCGGCCGGACTGGGAGCGACCTCGCCGGGTGCTGGCGCCGGTGCGGCCCTGTCCCGCCCGCTGCGTCCGCCGGTAGCCGGCGACGGCTTGGTCTGGCGGGCCGGCGTGGCGTGGCGGTGTGGAGGAGGCCCAGGGGAAGGGAAAGGAGCGGCCGGGCGGCGCTGGGCTGGCGCGTGAAGGCGAGTTCGGCGGCGGCGCAGTAAAGGCGCCGGCGGAGCTCTGCAATGCATGGCGGCGGCTCTGCTCTGCCTCGTTCCGGAACCGACGCGCGCGTGAGAGGAACCAGGGCGAGAGGGGCAAGTGCGCGACGGGGTTAGGGGGCGTGGCGCACGCCTGGGCTAGGGGCGCCTCGCCTGGGCCCGCGGAACAGCCAGGTGCCGCGCCGCAAGCGTGGCAAGGCGCGCGCGCGGCGCGTGGATGCCAGCGCGACGTGGCGGCCGTGGCGTGGCCACCTGGCCTGCCTTGAGGCGCGGGGCCACTTGGCCGGGCGAGGGGTGGACGTGCGCACGCACCTGGGCCCACCGGGCGTCGGCGTACGGACCAGATTACGCCGGCCGGGGGTGGATGCCAAGGACGTCAGCGGCGCGACGTCGTGGCCAGAGCGCGCGAACGTGCAGGAATTTTTCATAGTAGCCCTGTTCGACTGGTTCAAATAGTAAAAAGTTGAACTAAACTTCAAAATCTCCCTAAATAAAAGTTGTAGAGCAAATAACCAGCTCCAACTTTTACAAAGGCCGACCTATCAAAATCTCAACAGATTTGGAGATAAACTTGCTTGAAGTTACTATTTTTCTTGGCTCGGTCAAACTGTTTAGCAGAGCTTTGACTGAGTTTTTGAAGGATTAAACCTCAAAATTTGAAATGCCAGTAATTGAATGAAATGTGTTCCCGGAAAAACTGAGCAACTTTTATATTGGCTGAATTTGAAGTTCTATAGAAAAATTTGGAGAACGTGCAAGAAAACAAAATCAGCTCTTTAGGATCTATAGGGGTTTGACCAAGAAAGGAGGGTTTGACCAAGGGTTGATGTGTAAATTTGAGTACACTCATGTTAAACATGCTAAGGAGATAATTAACCTTGATTAACACAACTAATTGAGGTATTTATCTTTAACAAACACCTGGGGTGTTACAGTCTACCCCCCTTAAAAGAAATCTCGTCCCGAGATTTGACAACAAGATTAGAGGAAAACCTCCAGGAGAGATAACAGGCTTGATGAGGAAATCAATGTCGCTCGTGCGGAAGTGGGCGATGAATGTACACATGAAAAGCTAAAATCATCAAGAACTGGAACACAAAGTAGACGTACAGTCCTACTAGAGTCCAGCAGATGGAATCAAACATCTCCAGAAAACGACCCATAGTTGATGATATGGGGTTGGCTCCCTCTTGTGGCTCTTTTCTCGAGCTTCTTCTTTGTGATGTTGGCACCAACCTTCAGTGGACGAGCTTCAGGGAAAGGCTCGGACTTGACACCGATACCTGGAGGAGCTTGACTCTTCTCCACATTGCTGGGGAAGATAGAGGAAAGAGCTTAATCGACGAGGAATGTCGTAAGCGGCGAAAGTGGCCGGTGTGTGCTCAAAGAAAATAACTGGAGAGAAGGGAGGGCGACGGGAGATGGTGGCTCAAGTGGATGCAACTCTGAGCAGTGAATGTCGATGGGAAGGTGCTCCTTTTAATGATGCTCACCATGGTGTAGTGGCAGTGGTGCTCGCGCCACTTGGGTAGGGACCGGTGGCAAGGAGGTGTGGTGGTGGTATGTGGCACGATGGTGGCCGGCATTGGATGCCTTGACGACAAGACGGCCACGATCAGCCGCAGCACAGAACAGGCGAAGCATAGATATGGAGGAGTCAAATTGGCCCTCGAGAGGATTGACCGTGACTTTGGGAGAAAGAGAAGAGTTGGGGTATCTACCATCCTAAATTGGGATTGTACCAAGGAAAACCTATCAAAGGATTTTGCTCATCCTTTATTTACTGGTATCCCGGTTCCTTTGATTAGGAGGAAACGTGCTAAAGGACCAAAGATCACTGACTCAGTAGAAGGCTCCTCCTATCTTAACTTTTGGAGAACTTGCTCATACTCCTTCAACCAGCCTAGTTGAGTTACTACCAAGTGAATTTTGAAATTTAGAAGGAAGAAGACCAAGTCGAAAGGTTCCAAAAAGATTCCCATAAAGAAGGGAAACCTCAAATATTTGGGTAAATTTGTTTACGGAGGTTCATGAATTTGTTTTTAGGAGATCAATAAAAAAGGTCAACTCCTAGAGTATCCTGGAAAGTACAATTGTCAATGGCAAGTGACAAGATTTTGGAAACAAAATTGGGATGGGAGTGAGGAAAATACCCTTGCTCAAGGTTTATCTTAATGAAGTGTTTTAATTACTTTATGCACCACACCAGGGCGTAATGATTTTGAGCTGAAACTCATGCACTTGATGAGTCATGGGATGACAATGCTTATGCATATGGGAAATGACTCGTGCAACAATGGGATGGTGCACATGTGGATGCTCATGATGAAGTGCATATAGTATGATGTACATGTTGTCGGGGACAGCCATAGGGGTCCCCTAATAACGGGGGAAATCACCCCCTTTTTTCGAAATATAACGAAAGCGAACAAGCAAACTCACGAACCGCAAATCACACCTCGCATGCTGCGGCCCACGGCCCAAAAAGCCCCAGCGGCCCATCGAAATAGCCAACCCCCGGCACCCCTCGAGCGAACCTCCACCCCGCTAGAGGGCCGGGCACTGTACCGCGAATCTTCCGCCTCGCTCGAGGGCTTGACGCCCCCTCGGGCGAGTGTCCGCCTCGCTCGAGGGCTTGACGCTCCTCGAGCGAGTTTCCGCCTCGCTCGAGGTCTCCTCCGATCCGCGACACCATCCCTGCTCCCACGACCGGAGCATTAAATGCTCTGGCGCGTCTCGGGCGCCCGGGTCAAAGGCGAATCCCCGCCACACCGGCCCTCTGACACCGCCTGGGAATCAGATCCTGGCGCTGTTCGACCAACCCGCACTGTGCAGCCATCCCCGGTGCTGTGCGGGTGCTGTGCGGGATGGCCGGTGTCATTCCGTGACGCTGTACCGCCTACTCCCGTGCCTTCTCCACGTTGCGCCCCTCGAAAGAGGACAGCGGCACCCTCGAAAGGGGTATGGCCGCCAATTCCCTGCCCGCTTGGGACGACGCCGTGACGCAAGGCCGGCGGGACGCGTCACCTCCATCACCTCCGGCCCTGAGTGGCCATCCCCGCCACTGTGCCGCCATCCCGGGCACTGCTGGGCCATCCCCCACACTGTAAGGATCCAGGTTGACAGGACATCGCCACGCCCGCCGCTATGCAGCCTCTGGTCCTCCGTCAGCCAGGCCCTCGAGCCGGTGTACGGACGGCGAACAAATGAAGAGCTCCAGCGCTACTACCCTCGAAGTCGCTCCTGGACGGACACAGGAGTCACCACGACGTCCGCCAGGAGCAAGATTCGCCAGGACGGCCATCGAATCGCCGGCACTATGCGCCATGCCGCCACACCATGCCTAAAGCCATGCGGTATGACTGTAAACCGCCTCCCCTTGGTCTATAAAAGGAGGAGGCGGTCCCCCGGCCGCAGGGGGACGAGATCATCACTTCACATTCACTCTCACCCGCATACTCATTCCCTTCGATATTAGCACTTTGCCTCAATCACTTAGCAGGGACTTGGAGGCCTCTCCTCCTCTCCCGCCTTGCTTGTAGCCCCCCTCTACAGGCACCACCGGTGCGAATCAATACAGCACGCACGCGCAAATCAGCTGGACGTACGACCCCGCGGTCGGAACCAGGATAAACCTGTGTCCCCTGTGTTGTCATTTGCACCGACCATCAAGAAGCTGATCACAGCGTAACTTACTAGTTAGTGTCGGGACTAATCCTAACACCGACAGTTGGCGCGCCAGGTAGGGGATCTCGCGCTGTGATCGACCCCTCACCAGCATTCTCGATGGTGATTCGCACCGAGATGACGTCCCAGAGGTACGCCATGGGCAGCTCGGACCCTCTCCCTGCCGGATTCGAAATCCGGTTTGGGAGCCTGAATTTTCAGGCCACAGGGAACGACTACCTCATGCGCCTCACCAACCGCGACGAACTCCACCCGTGGCAGTCGACCGGGCCGGACCCGATCCCCGCCACGCCAACGACCGGCGTCCCAGCGCCGGAACCCACGACGGCAGCTGCCTCGACGTCCCGGCGCCGCAAGCGCCCGGGTCAGCGCTCGTGTCAGGCGCGTGTGGAGCGACACCGGGCAGCACGCGACGCGGCCCGGAACGACGTGCCCCCGCCAAGCGACACGACGGCGCACCCTGCAGGGGAGCACGCGGCCGCGGGGCCGCAGTTCCCCTACGGGATGCGCAACTCTGCTGCGGCGTACGCCTCAACCGTCAGCACCGACATGGCCGCATATGAGGATCTCCCGGGCCATCACCTGCTGTCAGCTCGGAACCTCATCTCCACCACCAACTACGAGTCGTACCACGGCTCGCCCAGCGAGCTGCCGCCCTCGACCTCGCATGGCTACGCTGAGTGGGACTTCTCCGGCGTACCGGACCCTGTGGTATTCCGGCGGTTCCTTGACACCACGGACTACTGGTTCGGTTGCTCCGACGACTCCAGCGAAGGGAGCTACGATCCCTCGCGCGAGTGCTTCGTTGTCACCGCCAACGAGCATGCTGACGGCGCGAACGGAGCGGGCGACGGGAACGCGGCCCAGCATCCGGAGCCGAACCCGCCATCGGCCCCACCAGCGGGCAATGCGGATATTAATGCGCAGTTGGCCCAGGCACGCGAGCTCGAGGCAAAGCTCGCGGAAGAGTACCGGCAGGTGCGGCTCCTGCGTGCCACCATCGCAGGGGAAGCCTCGGCATGCGGCGAACGCGCCCGAGAAGCCGGGAAGCAGGCTTGCGAGCGCATCAACGCCGACTTCAATGTGGACGTTCCACACACGCCACTTCGTGCCAGCCAAAAACTCATCGCGGCGGCGACACTACTTCGGGCCATGCCCGAGCCATCGACGCTCGAGACACGTAACCTGCGCCGCGAGGTGCAGACTCTCATCAAGCAGGCGGCCGTACAGCAGGCCGAGAGATCCGCATCCCGCATGCGCAACCAGTCCAGCACGCGGGGCGACGGCGGCGCGCAGGACCAGGAGGCATCCGTCCACGCGGACGGCGCGGCGGGACAGCCGCCAAACTGGGGCAGGACGCCTGTCAGGGAGCGGATCCTTGACACGCGCGGCCAGGCCCACGACGGCGATGCCCGCAACGTCCTGAACGCCAAGAGAAGGGGCGACGCGGAGGCGTGAGCGGCGGCGGGCTACCACCCTCGACGAGGTGGTCGCTATGACAGCCGGGAGGACCGCTCGCCAACACCGAAACCCCCGGGAACCCGAGTGTTCAGCCGGGAGATCCGTGCGGCGAGTTTCCCCCAGCGCTTCCGCCAGCCCACCACCATCGACAAGTACACGGGGGAGACTGACCCTCGTGTGTGGCTCAACGACTACCACCTGGCTTGCCAGCTGGGCGGCGCCACCACCGATGCGGTTATCATCCGCAATCTGCCGCTGCACCTCGCGGACTCGGCCCGAACATGGCTCGAGCACCTGCCACCCAGCCAGATCCACAGCTGGGATGACTTGGTCCGTACGTTCGTGGGGAACTTCCAGGGTACATACGTGCGCCCTGGGAACTTCTGGGACTTGCGGGCGTGCACTCAGAAGCCCGGCGAGTCGCTCCGGGACTTCATACGGCGCTTTTCCAAGAGCTGTACCGAGCTCCCGAGCGTCGCTCAGTCGGAGATCGTGCACGCCTTCCTCGAGGGCACGACCTGTCGGGACCTCGTGCGCGAGCTCGGGAGGAGCCCGCCTGTCGACTCCAACGAGCTGTTCGATATCGCCACCAGCTTCGCTTCCGGAGAGGAGGCAGTGGGGGCCATTTTCGACGGCAAGAAAGGAAAGCGCGTGGACGACGCGCCCGCGGAGGGCAGCAAGTCCAAGGAGCCCGCGAAGAAGCAGAAGCGGGGCAAGAAGGGCAAGAAGCCCCACCATGACGCACGCGCACAGGGGCGCGGCGAGGACGACGAGGCCCTCGCCGTTGACCCTGCCCGTAAGGGTCCTCGAGGGGCCCCTCGAGGCCCCGGAGTGTTCGACGATATGTTGAAGAAGCCCTGCCCGTACCACAAGACCCCGGTCAACCACACCCTCGAGCAATGCGACATGCTCAAGAGGTACTACAGCCGCGTCGCCGCGAAGGAGGACGAGGCCAAAAAGGATGGGGTGACGGAGGCGCCGATGGCTTCCCCGCGGTGGAGAACGTCTTCTTCATCTTCGGGGGACCGACGGTGGACATGTCCACCAGCCGACGCAAGCGAGAGCGGCACGAGGTCCTCACCGCGGAGAGGGCCCCTCCTTCCTTCCTTGATTGGTTGGAGGACGCCATCACCTTCAGCCGCGAAGATCACCCGAACCGCATCCCCAACCCGGGCCAGTACCCGTTGGTTGTCGATCCCGTCATCGGCAACGCGCGGTTCTCCAAGGTGCTGATGGACGGCGGCAGCAGCCTCAACATCCTCTACGCCCACACCCTACGGCTGATGGGGATCAGGTTGGACCAGCTGCGGCCCAGCACGACGCCGTTCCATGGCGTCGCGCCGGGCAAGCGCGTCCAGCCCCTCGGTCAGATCGACCTGCCGGTCTGGTTCGGCACGTCGGACAACTTCCGCAAGGAGGTCCTCACCTTTGAGGTGGTGGGGTTCCGGGGTGCGTACCACGCCATCCTTGGGCATCCGTGCTATGCCAAGATCATGGCGATCCCGAACTACACTTACCTCAAGATGAAGATGCCGGGGCCAAAAGGCGTCATCACCGTGGGCTCGTCGATCGAGCACGCATTCGACTACGACGTCGAGTGCGTCGAGCACGCTGAGGCCCTGGCGCTCGACGAAACACTAGTCGCGGACATGGAGAGGCTGGCCAACTAGGGCCCCGACACCTCCGCCAAGCACGCGGGCAGTTTCGAGGCTACCGAACAAATGAAGGAGGTGCCCCTCGACCCTGTCGCCCCCGAGGGCATGGTGTTGAGGGTCAGTTCCACCCTCGACCCGAAATAGGAAGTGGTGCTCGTCGACTTTCTCCGCGCCAACACTGACATCTTCGCGTGGAGCCCCTCGGACATGCCAGGCATCCCGAGGGAGGTCGTCGAGCACTCCCTTGACATCCTATCTCACTCCAGAGCCGTGCAACAGCGGCTGCGGTGCTTTGATGAAGAAAGGCGCCGCGCGATCGGAGTGGAGCTGCAGAAGCTCCTCGAGGCCGGATTCATCAAGGAAGTTTTCCACCCTGCGTGGCTAGCTAATCCTGTACTAGTTAAGAAAAAGAAAGGGAAGTGGAGGATGTGTGTAGACTACACCGGTTTAAATAAAGCATGTCCCAAAGTTCCTTTTCCTTTGCCACAAATCGATCAAATTGTAGATTCCACTGCGGGGTGTGAACTCTTATGTTTCCTTGATGCCTATTCAGGTTACCACCAAATAAAGATGAAGGAGTCCGATCAACTCGCGACCTCTTTCATCACACCGTTCGGCATGTTTTGCTACGTAACAATGCCATTTGGCCTCCGAAATGCGGGCGCTACGTACCAGCGATGTATGCAGCACGTTTTCGGGGACCACATCGGGCGAACCGTAGAGGCATACGTAGATGACATTGTCGTCAAAACCAGGAAGGCGGACGACCTGGTTAACGATTTGCGCGTCGCGTTCGATTGCCTACGGGCAAACGGGGTGAAACTCAACCCCGAGAAGTCCGTCTTCGGGGTGCCGCGCGGCATGCTGCTGGGATACATTGTTTCTCAGCGGGGCATCGAGACCAACCCCGAGAAGGTCTCCGCCCTCGACCGAATGGGCCCGATTCGAGACCTAAAAGGGGTGCAGAAGGTGTTGGGCTGCATGGCCGCCTTGAGCCGTTTCATCTCACGGCTCGGCGAGAAGGGACTGCCCCTCTACCGACTCCTGAAGAAGCATGAGCGCTTCTCCTGGACTGTTGAGGCCCAGGAGGCACTCGACAAGCTCAAGGCGACGCTCGCACACGCGCCAATCCTCACGCCGCCTCGAGGCGGCGAGCCTCTGTACCTCTACGTCGCGGCAACCACCCAAGTGGTCAGCGCGGTCATCGTCGTGGAGCGAGCAGAGGAAGGGCACGCCCTATCAGTTCAAAGGCCGGTGTACTATATCAGTGAAGTGCTGTCCGAGACCAAAGCGCGGTATCCCCAGATCCAGAAGCTGCCCTACGCAGTGGTGCTCGCGCGGCGCAAGCTGCGGCACTACTTCGAAGCCCATCCGGTCACGGTGGTCTCATCATTCCCGTTGGGAGAGATCATCCGCAACCCGGATGCTGCGGGCAGGATCGCAAAATGGTCCGTAGAGCTCATGGGCGAGACGCTCACCTACGCGCCGCGCAAGGCGATCAAGTCTCAGATCCTCGCGGATTTCGTCGCCGAGTGGACGGACACACAGCTGCCCTCGTTGCAGATCCAGGCCGAGTGTTGGACCCTCTACTTCGATGGGTCGGTGATGAAAACCGGAGCGGGCGCGGGCCTGCTCTTCATCTCGCCCCTCGGGGAACACATGAGGTACGCAGTGCGCTTGCATTTCCCCGCATCAAACAACATGGCGGAGTACGAGGCCCTCCTCTGCGGCCTCCGAATCGCCATCGAGACCGGCATCAAGCGCCTCGACATCAGGGGGGACTCGCAGCTCGTAATCGATCAGGTCATGAAGAATGCGAGCTGCCACGACGAGAAGATGGAGGCCTATTGCAACGCCGTACGCACCCTCGAGGACAAGTTCTACGGCATCGAGCTCAATCACATCTCCCGCAAGTATAACGAGGAGGCGGACGAGCTCGCGAAGATCGCGTCGGGGCGAATCACCGTTCCCCCAAACGATTTCGCGCGAGACGTCGCCAAACCGTCCGTCGACCTCAGTCCGGACCCCTCGAATCAGGAGGAACCCTCGGGGGCTCCCTTGAGTCCAGCAGGTGCGGAACCCATGGACGAGGACCCCTCGAACGAGGCGTTCGTGCTCTCCCTACTCGAGGGGTACGGCGCGGACGAAGCCGAGGCCATGGAAATCGAGCTGACCCCCCGCACAGAGGATTGGCGGGCCAAGTACCTCACCTGGATCGATTGAGGGGAACTCCCCTCAGATCGGACCGAGGCTAGGCGCATCACCAGGAAAGCCAAGTCATTCACCGTGATTGACGGCGAGCTGTACAAGCGCGCCGCGTCCGGTGTCCTGCAGCGGTGCATTCCCATTCCCCACGGCCGGGAACTCATCCGTGACATCCGCGCAGGCGTGTGCGGCCATCACGCGGCACCACGCACCCTCGTGGGCAACGCGTTCCGCCAAAGCTTCTACTGGCCCACAGCGATTGCCGACGCCAATGAGGTTGTGCGCACCTGCGAGGGGTGCCAGTTCTACACGCGTAGGACCCTTCTCCCAGCTCACGTCCTACAGACCATACCCGTCACATGGCCCTTCACCGTGTGGGGATTGGACATCGTCGGGCCCTTGCGAAAGCCGCCCGGGGGCTACACCCACCTGCTGGTTGCCGTGGACAAGTTCTCCAAATGGATCGAGACACGCCCAATCACCAACCTCAGAGCGGAGCAGGCCGTAACATTCTTCACCGACATCATCCACAGGTTCGGAGTGCCGAACTCCATCATCACCGACAACGGCTCCCAATTCACCGGCAGGAAATTCCTGGAGTTTTGCGACAACCACCACATCCGCGTGGACTGGGCGGCTGTCGCACACCCACTGACTAACGGCCAAGTGGAATGTGCCAATGGCATGATTTTACAAGGCCTCAAGCCCAGGATCTTCGACAGACTGAACAAGTCTGGCCGGAAATGGCTTTAGGAGCTCCCAGCGGTCATTTGGAGCCTCAGGACCACTCCGAGCAGAGCCACGGGGTTCACGCCGTTTTTTCTAGTCTATGGTGCAGAGGCCATTCTCCCCACGGACTTGGAATATGGATCGCCCAAGATTAAGGGCTACGACGAAGGTTTGAACCAGTGAGCTCGCGGAGACTCGCTGGATCAAATAGACGAAGCCCGTGACGTGGCCATGATGCAACCGGCAAGATACCAGCAGGCGCTAAGACGGTATCAAGCTCAGAAAATCCGACGCCGAGACCTCAACGAGGGCGACCTAGTGTTAAGGCTGCGCCAGGACAACCGAGGCCGCCACAAGCTGTCACCACCACGGGAGGGGCCCTACGTCGTCGTCGAGGTGCTCAAGCCCGGCATGTACAAGCTGGCGAACGAGCAAGGCGAAGTCTTCACCAACGCTTGGAACATCCAACAGCTATGTCGCTTCTACCCTTAGAAATGATTTCCAAGTCTTTTTGCACATATCCGACGCCCCAGTCGGCTGTACAAATGCAAAGTTTTCTTTTCGATAAAGTCAAGGGCGACTCGGCTTTCTCCCCGAAAACCAAGTCCCCCTCGGGGGCTACTGCGGGGGGCACCCCCCCTAAACAGTCCCATTTTTTCGCAAAAAATCTTTACTTCAAAAGCGCCAAGTACGTCTCGACCCGGGAGTTTGAGCGAAATGACGCAGGACGCGAATGGCCAAAGGGTGAAGACGGGTGAGTCGGGGATAGCCTACGCCTCACGGTAGGATACGGCCCTTCCCCCTCACCACTTCGCCTAAGTGCTACTCGTGAAAACGAACGATTCCAGCTGAAATTCGCCTAAACGACAGGGAGAGACGGAATGACGCAATCACAAAAAATGAAATGGCACTTAAACTTACAAGTACTTTAAGCAAACTGTGTTTATTACATAAAGCCACGAGGCTCGATTCCTAACTACAATCTAAGGGCCTGAGTGCCCAGCTACTTTCAGGGCTCGAGGGGCCCGGCGGGGGGAGCGTCAGGGAAGAGGATCTCCGCGATGTCGTCGGTGAGGATGTCGGCGGCAGGAGCGGCAAGCGCATCCAGGCGGTTCGCCTCGGCCTCCGCACCATCGTCGTCGAGGTCGTCAGCGACAATGTAGCCCGTAGCCAATGCCGCAAGGTTAACCCGGTAATGCGATTGCACCACGCCAAGGGTCTTCTGGATCCCCAGGCGGAGCGCACCTCGCATACACCGGGCGACGTGGCCGCCCAAGGCTCGGAGGCGACTCGCCACAGTGCTCCCGGCCTGCCCATCGCCCTCGTCGATGCTCTGGCACGCCTCGAGGGCTACCTCCTGCAGAACCCCCAGCTCCTACTGGGAGGAATTGTAGGCCGCCTGGAGCACCTCCGCCTACGTCGTTGATGTCCCGAGAGCAGCCCGCAAGCCTGAAAAACGAAAGACGAATAAGTTGAGAGCGGATCTCGACGAACCCAAGCAACAAACGAAGAATCTAAGAGAGGCGACCTACCCTCGACCTGCTTCTTCTCTGTCTCGAGGGCCGCGCGTGCGGTCTCGGCCGCCTGCTGAAGCTCGAGGATAGCGGCGTCCTTCTCCTCGCCAGCTTGCCACAGCTCCTCGAACGACACGGCTTCCTGGACCAACTCCCTGGTGAGCTGCGTGACCTCCGAATCCCAGAGCTGGAGCGCGGCTCGAACCTCCCCCAGCGTGGTGCGCTCCCGCTGGAGCTGGCCTTGCGCTTCCTCTCGAGCCGAGCACTCGCGCTGGAGGGCGGCCTGAGCCTCCTTGAGGGCGGACCGCTCTTGCTGGAGCTGGCTCTCTGCCTGCTGACGCGCGCCCCGCTCTTGGCGAAGCTGATCCTCCACCGCGGCGAGCGACGTGACCTTCTCCTGCAGATCAGCGCTCAGCTTCTCGACCTCCTGGGCCTTTTGCTCGGCCTGAGCCTGCCAGGATCTCGCCCCCTCGAGGGTGGTGTGGTCTTGCTGGAGCTGGGTCTGCGCCGCGATGAGGGCGGTCTCTTTCTACGCCAGTGCGGCCTGCGCCTCGGCCAGGGCAGCGCGCGCATTCTGCAGCTCGCTGTTCGCTGTCGCCAGCACCCCCTCCTTCTCCAGGAGCACGGCCTTCACTCTGTCGACCGCAGTGGCGCCCTCCGTGGTCAGAGCACGCTGGTCCAAGAGCGTGTCCTGCACGGCCATTAGCCGGTACTCCAGCCAGCCGTTGTCCGTCTGCAGGGCCTCCACCAGGGCGTCCAAGGCTCCGTACTGCCCCCGGTACCTGTCGAGGTCCGAGCTCAACTGGGAGAGGCGGTTGTACTTCTCGCGTGCCTGGTCCTGCAGCTCCTGCGAGCAGCAACCAAAGAGCGGAGAGAGGAATCAGAACGTGAAACACTCGAATGAGAAACAAACGAGAAAATGAACTCCAACCAAGCAAAGATGCTCACCTCGAAGAGCTGGAACAACCGGCCTTCGTGGAGTCAGAGCGCCTCGGCCAGCGCAGCGTTGAGGGAGGCGTCGTGCTCGCGGAACTCCTGCCACAGCGCTTGCTCGGCCCGGGCCTCGTCGAGCAGGGCACGCGGCACCCCAGGGCGACGCAACCCCTGTTCGAACTGCGCCGCGGCGGCGGCAGGTGCTGGCGGCGCGGCACGGGACGTCGACGCCCCGTCGTCGTGCGCCGGCCGCTGCGACATCACGCAGCCGTCAGTCCGCATCACCAGCACCTCGGGCATAGGCTCGGGGGCTGGCCCGGATGACCTCCTCGACCGGCTCCTCCTGGGGGCGGAATCACCAACAGCGGGGGCCTCAGCCGTCTCGCGACCCCTGATGGACCGGCTCTCCGAATGAGCCAGCCCGCGCCATTGATGAGGGTCGCGGAGCACCAGTGCCTGCTGCGGCATCGCGGCCGCCACCGCCACCTCCTGCTGCGACCCCGCGGCCGGGGTCGGAGCGCGTGATGGCTCGCCCGCCGCCGCCATGCTCATCGCCGCCCGTGGTGCCCTCTCCGAGCACCGCCCAGTCGTCAAAGACGTCCTCAACTTGAGCGCCTTGGCGGGCGCAAGATCGGGGACGGCCGGCGACGCCCTGACAACGAAATGAAAGGGGGGGATGAGCGGCTGTATCTCAAAATCGAGGGCGTGCGGGAAAAGATGCTACTTACCTCAAACTGGAGAAGCCCCGCTTCCTCTTCCTCGAGGGCTGTTGGGGCACCTCCACTGCGCCCACCGGCGCCTCCGCGGTGCCCGCTGGCACCTCCACCGACGACCCGGTGACGGGCGGCACCGTGCCCGCCTCAAGGGTCAATTCCGCCGCCGCCCCCTCGACCCGCGGGGGCGGGGGCGCCGCGGGTTCCCACCTATCAAAGGTGGTCCGCTCCTCGTCGCTCTCCTCCTCGTCCGAGGACGAGTTCACCAGCACCGGTGGGGGAGAGAGACCTTGCTGCTCACGCAGCCGGTACTCCTCATTATATTGATCGAGGCGCTCCTACCGCCTGATCCTTTTCTCCTTCGCAAGGGCCGCCCGGTCCCGCTCCCGCTGCTGTCCGGCGTGACCGGCGGCCTGAGACCGAGGCGTTGGTGGGTCCGATCAGGTGGCCTGGACGGTCACCAGCAGTGGGCAGGGATTGTCAGAATGAATAAAAAACGCGAAACAAGAATCAAAGAAGAAAAAACGGTGCTCACCGGCTCGGCGTCGGGGAGCATCACGAACGACCAAAGATCGTCGTCGCTATGCGGCACCACCTGGAGGTTGATCGCGCGCCTCGCTCGCGTGGCCGCATACCCCTTGGGGAGAGGCTCCTGCAGCAGCCATGAGCGTGCCAGCGACGTGGGGTTGGCCGCATCACTCATCTCGAAGATGCAGAGCTCCCTCTCCAGGAGGGGAATGACCCGCCAGTGGTGGAAGTTGGCGATGATCGAAGCCACCCCCAGCCCGGCGTCCGCCAGCTGGCGCAGGGTGGTGGTGAGGGACTCCAACCTTCGTTGCCGCGACGGGGGCGACACGCCGTGAAACCAGGCGTCGGGCTTCCCCATCAGCACCTTCCCGGTGTACGGCGGAAGGCCAACGTCGTCGTTACGGAGGTAGAACCACCCCTTCTCCCAATCCGCGTTGTTGGAGGTCATGGTGCACAGCGGGTACAGCTCCTTGCGCGCATCCCGCAGTGCGAGCGTAAGGCCGCCGGCGCGAACCACCCGGCGCGTCCCCTTCTCGGCCGTGGCGAGGGTGTGGAGCTCGCCACGAAAGAGATGGACCCAGAGGTCCCAGTTCGCCGGAATCCCCAGAAATCCCTCGCAGACGGCGACGAAGGAAGCCGCCTGCGAGATGGCGTTGGGGGTGAAGTTGTGCAGCTCCACCCCGTAGTGGTGGCACAGCCCCCACATAAACCGGCTCGCCGGGGCATCGAAGCCGCGCTCGTGGAGACGGGCGAAGCTGACGACATAGCCGTGCGGGGGGTTGGGCTCCTTGTCCGTCACCGGCAGGACCATCCACGCCGGGTATAGGCCGTCGCCGGCCGGCGCCAACTGCCCGCCGTTCACCAGCTCGTTCAGCGCCAGCGGTGTCACCGTCGACCGGGGCCATGGGAAAGGCTCCAGCACCCGAGTCGGAGGCGCCATGGAAGACAAGGGGGAGAAGCCAGGACTGCGGCGGAGGCGCACGGAACACGAGTAGATCCGAAGCGGCAGAGCGCACAGCCGGAAGGAAGACGAGCTGCGTGCGGGGATGGATGCGAATGGTAAGGTAAGGGACCTCACCTCTGCCTCCCCCCGCGATTTATAAGATCCAGGGGAGCAACACCCTCGAAAACTCCGCACACAGCGCCATTTAATGTGGCCAGCGCCCTACGTCGTGGGCGGATGGGCTCGGCCGCGCTGAAACGGTCGTACGCACGCGCATGCGCTATCATTACGACGCAAAAACCGAAGGGGCGCGGCGCCCCGTCCCGTCCGCCCCCCACGTCGCCCACGACGCCTGCGGTGCGCCGCCTGAAAAGGCGCGCCCGCTTCACACGATCTGCGTCCACGATCCGCGCCCATTAAATGGCTGGGTTCCTTCCTGAGTAAGGATGACCCCCTCACAAAACTAGAGCCAAGAGCTCAAGAACCGACCTCTCGCGGGTGCGATCGATGCCCTGATCTAAAACGGGCGGAGCCGTGGCTCACAGAACAAACTCGAGGGCCGGGCCCCTCGAACGCTGTATTTACTGATCAGCGGTTCCAAGACCTGCTCGTCGAGGGTGGGCGCCGCAGATGCCCCTCGAGCGGGGATTTACTGATCAGCGGTTCCAAGACCTGCCCGTCGAGGGTAGGCGCTGCAGATGCCCCTCGAGCGGGGATTTACTGATCAGTGGCTCAAGGGTTGGCTCGACCACAGCCCAGCGGGCTCCACAGATCAAGCCAAGACGGGGGCACGTTAGTGCCACCCCGCAAAGGCCCTACTAATCAGGGGTTCGAAGCCTGACCCTCGAAGGGTTCGAACAGGCGCCTCAGATTGACAGAGTCAGGGACGACCAGGGCGCGCGCATTCGAGCCTGCCCCCGAGCTCACAAGCTCGGGGGCGCCCCATAGTTCGTGTTCAAGGCCAACGAGGGCAGCTAGTCGAGGGATCCCACCGAGGGAGAGCTTCCGCGCCCTCGATCCCAATCGAACGGGACCGAGCCCTGCCTAGCACACCCGCGTAAGCGCTCTTATGGACGTGTCTCCGGACCACGAGCCGACCCTTATCGAACGGGGCACGGACGTCCACTTGAACCACCCGCTAACAGCTCGACGAGGAACCCCACAGACAAGTCGGAGAGCTCGCCCCGATCGCCTTGAGTGGGCCCAGGCTCGGGGGCTCGACGCGCGGCTACACCTCCTGGACGTACCCGAACGCAAGCAAATACCGGTACGCGCGCATGGCACCGCCGAGGCCGGCTGAAATAACGCCGATGCCGGCTGAAACAAACACCTCGCGCACCGGCCGCACGCTGCGAAAAACCTTGCAGGAATGCACACACTCCTCCAAGGCTTCAGGGGCTACACCCGCGGGTGCGCTAGCGCGCCCCCACGGAATGCCACAACGCCCAGGCGGGAAGAAAGTCCCATCAGAAAGCACCAGCCTTTGCAAGTTCCTACGGATACCGTTGCAAAGGCTCGGGGGCTACTGTCGGGGATAGCCATAGGGGTCCCATAATAACGGGGGAAATCACCCCCCTTTTTTTCGAAATATAACGAAAGCGAACAAGCAAACTCACGAACCGCAAATCACACCTCGCATGCCGCGGCCCACGGCCCAAAAAGCCCCAGCGGCCCATCGAAATAGCCAACCCCCGGCACCCCTCGAGCGAACCTCCGCCCCGCTAGAGGGCCGGGCGCTGTACCGCGAATCTTCCGCCTCGCTCGAGGGCTTGACGCCCCCTCGGGCGAGTGTCCGCCTCGCTCGAGGGCTTGACACCCCTCGAGCGAGTTTCCGCCTCGCTCGAGGTCTCCTCCGATCCGCGACACCATCCCTGCTCCCACAACTGGAGCATTAAATGCTCTAGCGCGTCGCGGGCGCCCGGGTCAAAGGTGAATCCCCGCCACGCCGGCCCTCTGACACCGCCTGGGAATCAGATCCCGGCGCTGTTCGACCAACCCGCACTGTGCAGCCATCCCCGGCGCTGTGTGGGTGCTGTGCGGGATGGTCGGTGTCATTCCGTGACGCTGTGCCGCCTACTCCCGTGCCTTCTCCACGTCGCGCCTCTCGAAAGAGGACAGTGGCACCCTCGAAAGGGGTACGGCCGCCAATTCCCCGCCCGCCTGGGACGACACCGTGACGCAAGGCCGGCGAGGCGCATCACCTCCATCACCTCCAGCCCTGAGTGGCCATCCCCGCCACTGTGCCGCCATCCCGGGCACTGCTGGGCCATCCCCCGCACTGTAAGGATCCAGGTTGATAGGACATCGCCACGCCCGCCGCTATGCAGCCTCTGGTCCTCCGTCAGCCAGGCCCTCGAGCCGGTGTACGGACGGCGAACAAACGAAGAGCTCCAGCACTACTACCCTCGAAGTCGCTCCTGGACGGACACAGGAGTCACCACGACGTCCGCCAGGAGCAAGATTCGCCAGGACAGCCATCGAATCGCCGGCACTGTGCGCCATGCCGCCACACCATGCCTAAAGCCATGCGGTATGACTGTAAACCGCCTCCCCTTGGTCTATAAAAGGAGGAGGCGGTCCCCCGGTCGCAGGGGGACGAGATCATCACTTCACATTCACTCTCACCCGCATACTCGTTCCCTTCGATATTGGCACTTTGCCTCAATCACTTAGTAGGGACTTCGAGGCCTCTCCTCCTCTCCCACCTTGCTTGTAGCCCCCCTCTACAGGCACCACTTGTGCGAATCAATACAGCGCGCACGTGCAAATCTGCTGGACGTACGACCCCGCGGTCGGAACCAGGATAAACCCGTGTCCCTGTGTTGTCATTTGCACCGACCATCGAGAAGCTGATCACAGCGTAACTTACTAGTTAGTGTCGGGACTAATCCTAACACCGACACATGTATATGAGCATATGATGTTTATGCATATGAACTTTCAGTGTATATGTCATGGTGCATAGTGAGAGATGCACATGATATGTATCTGATGAGGTGCATGCATTATGATGCACATGTTTATGAATGCGTGATGCGTATGCTCATGAGATATGGTGCTCATGATGCAGTGTCAGCATGATTTGCAATATTCACGAAATTAGATAGCGGCTTGGAGGACTGAGAAATTAGGATCCGGGGTGAGTCGCATTCTCACAAACAAGATACCCAGCGTGCTCCTAGTGGTCATCACATGGCTGCAGCACACATGATACACTAGGTTCCATCGCGGCACCTTCGTTCATGGATCACAACATCACCACCGTAAGGAGAATAGAGTAGAAAGGGTGAAACTTTCAGTGCGTATGCATGTTAGTCCAAACCCAGGTTTCCAGATGCACATGTCGTGTAATGCATTTCCATGCTCATGAATTATGTTGTTAGAGATGCAGCATATGCATGCTGGAATGACACTCATTATGCATACCAACAGATTTTTGATGCTTGTAACCATGTTCTCATTTATTTGTTTGTGAGCAAGCATAAGGATTTTTAGGTCAAGGGCTGAGAATTTATAGTGATCAATGGAGGGATATCGATGCAAGGAAAGTGGAGTGATCGCCTTTACATAGCTATAGGAAGTTGGTGGATCGCCTTTAAATTGAAGAAAAGGTGTATAAGCAATCAGGAGAGTACAACGGGGTTCCACTTGACTCGGCAAGGATATGGGTATGCTTCTATTAGAAACCATCCTAAGAGAACATGGAGATAGATGGATCTTGCACTGATTGTGTTCATCTGTGGATAGAAACTTCACAAACATACGTGGATCATTCTTCCACCACCTAAATATCATCATCTTTAGGCAGGGGATGTAAAATCTCGTGCCTTCCAATATTGGTATTCAACTTAGAGATAAAGCTGAGGCTATCATGCCCGAAAATTCAGATATCGCTTTGCTGTCAGGGCTGTTGGACAGCAGGCCGAGGGTCACTAAAAATTCCATATCTCTCAGCTCAAAACTGCAATGATGCTGAAATTTTACGATCATGCAGAATATAAAATTCTAAACAACTTTGGTATTCAAGGTTTGCTCTAGATTTCAAAGGAAGATGACTTAAAAATTTGAATTTCAGAGATCACTAGTTCTGAAATTCAGCAGGACAGAGACCTAATGTTTTGGGCATAACTCCCAAACTAAAAAATCTAGCGACCTTGAGATTTCTACAGGAGGTAGATAGATACCTAAGGAGCATTTTTGGTATTCAAGGGTCGAACCAATTCAGATTGGAAAAGGGTCTAACTGATCAATTTTTAGAGTGCTATTGTCCAGAAATTTCAGCAGGACAGTGCTTCACTAAAAAGATCATATCTCAAAAATTAAGAACCCTATGACCATGGGATTTTGTCAGCACAAAGTAGGCTATAAAAGGATCATTTTTGGTATAGATTGCCTAGGCAAAATCTATTTGGAACAAGGTGTAAAAATTCGAGTTTTTCAGTCTTAACATCATTTTGACAGAAATTCCAGCATGACCTAGGTTTAGTGATTTGAGCATAGCTTCAGTTTTATTCATCCTAAAATCATGAAAAAAGTCATGAAAGAATCTTAACTAGCTGATGAGCAATTTTCCTAAAGATCACCTAGCCAAAAACTTTCTAGATCATCCTTAGAAAAATTAGGACACCAACTAGACATACTTCTGATCACATCACATAATTTACCAAACTAACATGAATGGTCCTTAAGAACTATAATTTCAACTTATAGATCACATAAAAGGTGTATTAGGATCATTTTCAGTTTTGGTAGCTTTTAACATGATGCAAAAGCGTCCTATAAGTCCTCACCAAGCATTTAAGCTTAAAATCGAAATTAGTGCAGGTGGCAAGGCATATATACGTCTCTCCCTATAATAGCTAGTCGAAAACTATTCATTTCTTAATTACCGGACCTAATAACCGTGGTTAGTGTACCTGCAGAAAATCACAGATATTCAAGACCTTTTGTGCCAGCATTCACAAAAGCGTCCACATTCATTACCGTTGACTTATAGAAACAGTATCCATGCGTAAAGCCGCTGCATGGACAGCGTCCAACCTCGGACACCTCCGTTTGAATGGAGTTGTCCTTTCCGCCTATTGCGGGTTCGCACATATATGGCAAAACATGGCTAGACACAGACGCGACGTGGGTTCCCATTGGAATAGGTCCCATCCATCCCTCACGGACTTTCCCGTGGCACCATCACGTATGGCAAAACGTGACGAGACGCAGACGCGACGTGGCACCCATTGGAATAGGTCCCACTAGTCCCTCACAGGACTTCCCTGTGGTACCACCACGTATGGCAAAACGTGATGAACTAGTATGGTTGTGCAATAAAGTAAGTTTTGACAAGAATAAATATGCTGGAAGTCAGATTAAATACACCATAGAGTACTAGCCACCTGAAAGAACCCAAAAATCCCTCTAGGCCCTCTCGGACTAGTTTAAACCTTAACGTCCTACTCACTTAGCAAGATTATTAATCTTGGCAAATTTTATTTCAAAAACAAGTTATTAAGGTATTATTAATACTCTGGTGCATATCATCGCTCTGGTACCAGCTGTGACAGAACTGCCCAAAATAATTCCGTATTATCGCCTAAGCCTGTCCACCTGGCCATTAAGCAATAATAAAGAACTATTCTGTCACCTCTGCCGGGCATGTCCGGTAAATCACTTACACAGGATCGAATTATGCGCTAAGCCCACACGAAGGCGGGACCAGAGTACAACATTACATTACATAAAAGTTCATAAGTACTTAAAATTACAAACCAAGTTTTGAGTACATAAAAGTAAAGGTGATTCAGAGTTTAAACAGTGGAAATAAAACTAGCGGAAGATACACATGGGAGGCCATCCATGGAGTATCACTCATCAACATCGTTCTCCCACTCAAGTTCCCAACCATCTGGAATAGAACCAGGCCAGATGGGATTACCTGAAAACAACAACAAAAGCAAGGCTGAGTATACTAATACTCAGCAAGACTTACCCAACAAAAATAAAAGACACAGCTAGACATGCAAGGCTTTTTGGCTGGTGGGTTGGTTTTGCCAAAAGCAACTAAGAGTTGATCCTTACTTTCAAATTTTAGCTCAAGTTCTAGTATGTTAACCATTCTAGGTAAGCACCTAGCTAAGCAAGTATGGTTGTACAAACAAGATTAATCATCCAACAATATTAATCTGAAATGTTCCATAAATAAACATGGGGTAGCCAGTGGTCAAGCCGACTCAGATAACGGCGAGTGACCGACGATCGATCGATTTATATCCTTGCAAGGTAAACCCAAGATACACGGAAGAAGGCAGACCAAGTGCAGTGTCTACCCCAACCAGGCGGTTCCCGTCATTCCCCAGATTAGGGACAGGCGCAACAGTCCTAAGTACAAGGTTACTGGAACGCCCTCACACGGCACGTCCAGGATCACACTTGCACTACCGGGAGCAAACCGGGAGAAGCATCTCAAGAGTAGTAACGATAAAGTCCCTGCACTGGTTCATTAGGTACTAGGCTTACCGGTCCCATTCCCGACAAGCACTTGGTACGTTCAATAGCTTAGACCAGCACCATGCTACTCGGTCGAGATCGAACCCATTGCTCTTACCACATGAGCGAGTCAATTTATCCAACTTATGATTCCAACATAAGCATCCAATATCTCGCGAGCAATGAGTCATTACTCGACTTGTACCGTGTCCTTAAAGCATGGCACTAGCATTCCTAACATACTAGTAAAAGAGCATAGGAATCCTAAGGATCATGCATCTAGGTTTCAAAACAACTCTTGAAACTTAAATGCACAAAGTAACATTAAATACTAAAAAGTAAAAGAATATAAGTTTTAAATCCAAAAGGTTATATGTGACTCCGGTGCTTGCCTTCTTCTAAGTTAGCAACAGCCTTGGGCTCTTCCGGACTTTGGCCCGGGTCTTCTTGCACTACGGCGTAGTTAGCTTCCGCTGCTACCTCGTCCTCCTGCACGAGCGTATACGTGCCGTCCGGGAGCTCTACACGAACGACATATGCACATGCATTAGGTTATGGTTATGATGGGAGAAAATTACCACCTAACCAACTCTTGTTGGCCACATATATCTATAACTATCTATTTTACTCATAACCATAAAAGTGGGTGTGTGGGGTGGAGCGGAGTTCATTTAATTTATTTAAACGGTGATGGTGTACACATATACACTCAAATCAACTAAACAACTTCATAAAAATAGTAGGGGTGGTGATTGTGAACTTAAAACAGAAACATAGCATGGTTTTGCAATTTAACTCTTTATTTACCAATTATTTTTATTAATTCATTAAAACAAGCCTATCAACCTTAAATCCAAATTAAAATAAAAACTCATCAAATAAAACCTAGCTTCTGCACACAGCAAGATACACCTAATCTAAGCTCACACACCAAAATTTGGCTTAAGATCATTTATAAATTAATTCATATGAAAAAGACAAGTTTCAGCCTAGTAAATCACCATTAATTCATATAAAAAGATTTACTAAACTTTTTGATCTCAACTTTCTCCTACAAGGCATACATGTCAAATCTAAGCCTCTGACCAAAGCATAGGTGCATATTCAAATTATTTTTGAAAATTTGAATTTAAACTCCTACACAAGATTAATTCCAAAACACATGTCAAAACACATCCTAAAATCACATCCATTCTACCAGAGGCACGATTCATCGAGACAAAGCCCTAGGGTGCACTTGTGCTCAAGGAAAAGTTTATTAAAGGGGCTATAAAAAGCATCAAGATTAATCTAGTATAAAGCTTGCATAAATCATAATTAAAGATCTACACATCAAACTCAAGCAAACTTTGGTTACAGATCTAAACATGACATAAAGAGCAACATATCCAAAATTCAAGTCCATAGCATGTATATATTTTAAACTACACTAAAAACACCTCAAACTGAGTTTGAATTTTTAAAACAAAAACTACACATAAAAACTCTATACATGCTTTCTAGAAAAGGTAGGTTTCTTTACCAGGAACCCAACAAAATTAGATTTGCATTTTTCTGATTTTTCTACAATTTTTTAGGAATTTTTGAAGTTGCTGCTGAAACCCTAATACTCATTTACACCGGGACCCTTGACAGAAATCAGGAAATTACAAGAAGACCCTCGCTTTACGGAAAACACCCTGGAAAGAAGTAGAACGTTGCAATGTGGCCCTTGGGCGGCCTGTACCTCACCGGGGGCAAAAATTGGTGGCCGGCGGCGGCCGGACTTGGCCGGAGGAGGTGTCCCGGGCTTCGACGGACACTGCCCAAGGGTTGTAGGGCGGCGGCCGGACTGGGAGCGACTTCGCCGGGTGCTGGCGCCGGTGTGGCCCTGTCCCGCCCGCTGTGTCCGCCGGTAGCCGGCGACGGCTTGGTCTGGCGGGCCGGTGTGGCGTGGCGGTGTAGAGGAGGCCCAGGGGAAGGGAAAGGAGCGGCCGGGCGACGCTGGGCTGGCGCGTGAAGGCGAGTTCGGCGGCGGTGCAGTAAAGGCGCCGGCGGAGCTCTGCAATGCACGGCGGCGGCTCTGCTCTGCCTCGTTCCGGAACCGGCGCGCGCGTGAGAGGAAGCAGGGCGAGAGGGGCGAGTGCGCGACGGGGTTAGGGGGCGTGGCGCACGCCTGGGCTAGGGGCGCCTCGCCTGGGCCCGCGGAACAGCCAGGTGCCGCGCCGCATGCGCGGCAGGGCGTGCGCGCGTGGCGCGTGGACGCCAGCGCGGCGCGACAGCCGTGGCGTGGCCACCTGGCCTGCCTTGAGGCGCGGGGCCACTTGGCCGGGCGAGGGGTGGACGTGCGCACGCACCTGGGCCCACCGGGCGTCGGCGTGCGGACCAGATTACGCCGGCCGGGGGTGGATGCCAAGGACGTCAGCGGCGCGACGTCACGGCCAGAGCGCGCGAACGTGCAGGAATTTTTCAGAGTAGCCCTGTTCGACTGGTTCAAATAGCGAAAAGTTGAACTAAACTTCAAAATCTCCCTAAATAAAAGTTGTAGAGCAAATAACCAGCTCCAACTTTTACAAAGGCTGACCTATCAAAATCTCAACAGATTTGGAGATAAACTTGCTTGAAGTTACTGTTTTTCTTGGCTCGGTCAAACTGTTTAGCAGAGCTTTGACTGAGTTTTTGAAGGTTTAAACCTCAAAATTTGAAATGCCAGTAATTGAATGAAATGTGTTCCCAAAAAAACTGAGCAACTTTTATATTGGCTGAATTTGAAGTTCTATAGAAAAATTTGGAGAACGTGCAAGAAAACAAAATCAGCTCTTTAGGATCTATAGGGGTTTGACCAAGAAAGGAGGGTTTGACCAAGGGTTGATGTGTAAATTTGAGTACACTCATGTTAAACATGCTAAGGAGATAATTAACCTTGATTAACACAACTAATTGAGGTATTTATCTTTAATAAACACCTGGGGTGTTACATCATGATCTGTTGAATGCAATATATAAATACTAGTAGCAAAGGAAATGAATCTCGAGCAGAAGCAAGCAAGCGCAGCAATACTCTAGCTAGCTACTTCACCGTGGTTATCGTCGCATCCGTAGCACTTGCCCCATTACGCTCTTGAGCATGTCTTACCGCACCACCCATTATCATCCACAAGTCGATCCTTTCATCTTTCTTTGGAGCTGCCGCTGTATCCCTTGGCCTGATAGTACCTTGGCTAGCTCACTTCGCCTTGCTTTGCTCTCTTCATCTTTTGAAACTTCCGCTTTGTTGCAACCATCAATCGCACTAATATCTTGCAAGCGTGATCACCAAGGCCCTTAGTCTTTGATCGATAACCCAAACTTGAACTAACGCTTGTCCCTATCTTGTTTTCCAGTATATAAAACTAAGTTATTAAATTGCTTTTATTATGAAAACTAATTGCTATACTTTCATTATTTAAACTAGTGCTGCTTGTAGCTAGTTTGGATTTATTTAGTTCTTCTAAATTGATGTTATTTGGAGTTATTGCCTAGTTGGTTGTCGTTATTTATTTCCGTGTCGCATCTCGTGTAGGCTTATAATCTTGTTTGGAGACCCGAGCTGCGACGACCGAGAAGACCTTCTACGGGAGGGAAGGCCTCAACCTCGACTACTCTACGACGACTACCGCGCAGGTGTCATGTCACTCCCAACCATGTAGATCTCAATGCATCCTTAGTTGCTAGTGCTGTGATTATATGCTTTGCTTGTTGAATTGCACAGCCAATCTTTTAGCCACGCCTTGATATTTGTTGTACCTTGATTCCTTGACTTCCCTACCTTTGTGACTAGCTACAGACACCTAGCTAGTCCCCTATACTTACTATCCATATATTTATGCTTTTGAGATATGGATGGATTTCTGGTTTGGACTGATTTTGGGATACCTCGGTATATTCTAGTGTGTGTTTTTGGTGAGTGTGACTCCTTGATGTGTTTTGGCGGGAGCGAGCCGTGTGGTTACTTGTGAACACCTGTCTAGGGGAGGTGCGACCTGGCCTCTCACCTTAGCGGCGTGTTGGACGGATAGAGATAGGAGGCTGCTCGCTCCTGGCCCTTAAGGACCGATCGTCAGCGTGACCTTGTTTCATTGGGCTATTCCCATACAAACCGTTCGCCTTGTTATGGGCGGGGTTCCGTCCGAGAACTAGTTGGTGGATAGCATTCAGCCTGTAGGCGGATCAGTGTGATCGTGCGAAGAGGTGATACATCCCCCCCAGAAGACGTCGCCCCGGCTCACCCGGGGATGGTTCCACAGCTTTGAGGACCGAGACTGGGTGATACATTTCCCAGAGGAGGCTTGAAGAAGCAGGAGAGCGCTATCCACTACTAGGTCTCCGGTCGTTAGTTAGGGTTTTGGAATGGAGGCATCCGTTTCGACCCTATCCGGCGGGTCTAGATGTACAACCTCTGCAGAGTGTTAAACCTGTAGCTATAGTTTGTGTCCACTAGTATGGACAACACTTTTGATCTCTCACCTGGTTAGACTTTTCTTGTGCTGCTTCTCTCTCCCGAGTGAGTGAGCCCGACTTTGGTTCTTGAGATGTGGGGACAGGAGCAGGTAACCCCACATCGCAGATAAGAGCTGGGTGATGAATCTTGGGATAAGATTCGGTGTTCGGTGTTGACTTCCTTGGCTTGGGCTGTTGACCCCGGAGGCATTGGCCTCGGAGGTGTCGACCTCCTCAGAGGTGATGACCTCGCTGTTATTCCTGCATCCCTTGTTGTTGCTGCTGCTGCATAAGCTTACTACAGCCATATGTAGGCTTATCCATGCATACTAGAATTCAACTGTTGGGGAATCGATCTTTTTCGGCCACCCTTGAGCCGTCAGAGGAAACACGGTTTTTGTACAAACCAGCTTTTCTCACAAAAGCGTTTTTAGTAAAACTGGATTGATGGGAAAATGGAGGGGACTTTCACCAAGCGAAGGTCACAAGTCTCTTTCTTCTCATATTCTTCATGATCTGGTGAACTTCGGTCACCACAAAAAAAATGTTTTCTTGTTGATAGGAGGAAAACATCATTTTGTCTAACAAAGGTTTTGTCGGAAAGAAAGGGAGTTTTCTTTGATTGTGTTTTCAGGAAGCGAAGTTGGTGAAAGGTGAGGAATCAGCAGAACCATGCCTTGAGACTATGGCTTCGATCGAAAAACGCTTCGAAGTCCAAGATCTTGCAAGAAAACGCAGATTTCACCGAAGATGACGTCAGCACCAGTAATGATGACATCAGCCCAAGCGAAGATGCAGGGAAGATGAAAGCAAAGACCCTGAACGGAAGGAAAAGCTTCAATGTTGAATCAGTCAATGGTGTGATCAAGAAGATGAGAGGAGACGTAAGAGGCTTGACTACGCAAGAAGCAAAGAAGCTAGTTTACGCAAGGGCAAGTTTGTAATAAAAAGGAAGTTTGCGTGATTGCCGCGGACGAATGTACCCCGAATATTTCTTTACTATGCTTTGTAGTCAGGGGTATAATCAGTATGTAAAAGTGACATCCGGGCACTATAAAAGGAGCCCTCATGCCTCCGTGTAAAGGGATCAACTTTTTTCAGAGATAAAGATAGAGCCTTTGCAGAGTTTTTTCACTTTATTGTCGGGAGTTTTTCAAATTCCCAACATCAACCATCGCTTTTGCTCTTTGTTGGGAAGCTGACATGACCTACCCGCTTATCGGGTAGATGACGCTATTTTCAGACTCGAAGACCGTCTACGACTTCGACGATGTTGAGTATGAAGACTAGAGCTAGTTCTACGCTCAAGTTTGCCTGTGGAGCTGGAGTCGCTTCGCTTCGATAGATCCGTTGCGTAGATGTTTTACCTTTCTTGTTTAGTCCGGATGGACTTGTACCTGGCATGAGCCGAAGAGGTGTACTCTGATATTATAATACAATTGTGTAATGTTTCTTTTATTCCTATGTTGTATTGATTTGTACCACTTGAGACAGAGATTGCACGTGATAGCCACTTCCTGAGACTATCACAGAGGTGCAGAGGATTGGAATCTCATTTTTGGGAATCCAGTCTATTTCATGCACCCTTTAGTCTCAAGTAGTAACACTATCCGGGACTAAAGATTGGGGCCAATCATCGCGGCAAAGTAGCCGTTGGAGCCCCCGGGGTAGGGGACGTCCACGACCATTTTAGTTCACCAAACCTTTTAGTCTCGGTTCCTAATTTCAACAGGGACTAAAGGAACGAACCAAAGGTTGGTTCTCTACTAGTGTCAGTTTTCCTGGTATAATTATGATCGATTTCAACAACGTCTTGTGTTTGATTCATTGAGGAGAAACTCTGACTCCTAGAAAACATATATGCTTCAATCTTAATAATTCTAAGACTCTTTTGTGCAATAATTTGTTTTACCTGTATCATTTATTATTTTAATCCGCAGAGCATGAAAACATTTGATTAAGAAGCGCCGTGGTGATTTCAAAAAACTCTTAAATTCACAATACATTTTCTGATATGTATTTTAAATAACAATTTTAGGTTGAGAAAATTTAAATTCCATAACACAAGAGAGAGAAGGGAGGAGGGCTGGAGCCTGGGCGTGTTTCGCGTGTGCTGGTTGCCTGCTCCGATCTTTTAGCCCAGAGAGAGAGAGAGGGAGGGAGAGGGAGGGAGGGAGACAGAGACGATCTTAATTTGGGTCCACCACCAAGGGAGAGAGAAGGAGCTCGGGCGCGTGCTTCGCGTGCGCGTCCTGCGTTTGCTTAATTAGCAGGTAGTGAGAGGGAGTACGAGAGTTAATGATGCTGCTGTTTGCTCTTGCTGACAGGTTAAAGGAGCTCCAGTTGCTAATTAGTCACGGACTGACTAATTAGCAGAAGAATCACGGGAGATTTTGGATCGGAGTCGTTGTCATGATCCGTTGAATGCAATCTATAAATAGCAAAGGAAATGAATCTCGAGCAGAAGCAAGCGCAACACAAGCTAGCTAGAGCCTCCATCGAAGCAGAGCAGGGAGAGATCGAGAATAGAATGTCGTCGTCAGAAGCAGTTGCAGTAGCAGAGCAGCAGCTTCCTAGCTGCATCGCCCTTCGGTCGAAGAGCAACGGTAAGTTCCTGCGGTATGTGCACGAGCACGGGGACGAGAAGTACAGGCAGCTGGAGCTCAGCGGTGAGGACGCCCTCAACATCTTCACCAGGTTCGACGTGGAGCCGTCGCGGCTGCACGACGGCCTCGTGCACATCCGAAGCCGCTTCAACCGCAAGTACTGGGTAGCTCGCCGTCAGCATGGCGGCGGCGACGGCGGCGGGTGGATCGTCGTTGCCGGCGCCGACGAGCCGGAGGAGGACCTGACCAAGCCGTCTTGCACCCTGATTAAAGCTGTCCCTGTCGTCTCTCCCGATGATGCTAGCCGCGCTGCTTCTGACGCCGGTGCCATCACCAATGACGGTGATCAGCCTCGTGAATCCGTGATGACCTTCAGGTTCGATCGATTCGTCGTCGTTTCCCAAGTTGGACACATATGATTCGTTTCCTTTGATCAATTAAACTGTATGTATATATATATGGACTGCATATGTACATACAGGTTCGTTCTCGCCGGCAGGCAGGCCGCAGCAGGCAAGGACGACGATGGCAGCGGGCGCATGTCTTTGAGCGGCACTGGTACCGTGGGCTCGTGCTTGTGCGTCGTTGGACGCCAGCAGCAAGTCGACGACGACGGCTTCATCATCTTCAACCTGTCCAACAGCAAGAGGTTGCTGCCTAGAATCGTGGCGTTCAAGGGTAGCAACGGCAAGTACCTGGCCACGCGCACGATCCAAGGCAGCAACCACCTCGTCTTCGCGTCGGACGACGTCGGGGAGGCGGCCGTGGCGCAGGAGGTTGAGTACGTCGCCAACGACTTCCAAGGACGCTTCCGCGTCCGTAGCAGGAACCTGTCCAGGCTGTGGATGAGACCCCTCAACACGAACTGGATTCTGGCCGCCGGCAACCCTAATTCCAACAACACGGATGACCTATTCGAGGTTCTCCAGGTGGGCGACTCGTTCGCGCTGAGGAGCACCAGAACCATATTTACCCCTGGGGGTGGCCCGATGGCTTTCAGCGATAATTTCTGCATCAACCAGACAGCGCCGGCCGACCGCACCTTGGTGAACGCTCTGGAGGCCGCCAGCACCACCCTCCCCAGGGCAGCTCTGGTGCAGGTGGTGCCGGCGGTGATGCACCGCGAGATCACCGACTTGGTCTACTTCCTCGACGAGGCCACGGTGTACGACCAGATGCCGGTGACGATGGCCATGACCGACGCCGTCAACGACACCTCCGCGCCAACCACCAAGAGGCTCACCATATCCTTCGAGGAGACGGAGACCACCAAGTGGGACGCCACCCTCGAGCTCACCCTAAACTACACGGCCACCATGAAGATAGGGTTCCCCAAGCTCGGCCTCGGCGCCAAAGCGGAGCTCTCCGCCGAGTTCTTCGGGTCCTACAACTGGGGCGAGACCGTGGTGACGACGGTGAAGAAGATGGTCGAGTACGAGGTCACCGTGCCTCCCAAAACCTTGGTCTCCGTCCGGGTCATGGCCACCAAGGCCACCTGCGACGTCCCCTTCGGTTACATACAGAAGGACACCTTCACCGACGGGAGGGTTGAAATCCGTCGGAAGCAGGATGGCATGTTCACCGGCGTCAACAGCTACAACTTCCACTTCCACACCACGGAGATGGCCCTCGAGCAAAGGCTTATACTGCAGCAGGCCTCTTGAATTATTACTGCATACGTGCATCATATTATTAATTACTACTTCGTACGTACGTCTGTATTTGCATAAATAAAAAGAGCTAGCTATAGCTCGCTTGGAATGGAATAATACGTACGCCGAGCTGGGCGTACGCGCATGATAGGCTTGTACCAGAATATGTTCTTGTTCTTTTTGAGTGAAAATGAACAGTGAAAAGTATTATTTACTCATCACATTCATCACATCTTCTCTCACAAGAAACACTATTTTGGTATTATTTATTTGCAACTTCACTATTTCTTTTCACCCAAAAGAACGAGTATCTTGTTACCTGTACTGTGTCACGAGTGCGCTTGGTTAGCTCATGCATGTGTGTTATGCGTGGCTACTTTGTGACATGAATAATAATGAAAAAAAATTCAATCTTCTACATGCATGGGTATATAAGCCTACTAATGATTTGAGAACCAAACCAATACATTTTTTAATCATCAACCCACTCCCACCCCACCATTATAATTATGGGTAGCACCAAACCAAACTGAACCACCTGCATGAGTTCACTAAACTATTTCACAAAACTAGTTTAATTAAACCTATCGGTTTCTACCTATCAGTTTTCTCCCTATCAGTTTCAGCAGAAATTTGCGACCAAACATACAAAAAGCATACAGTTCGTAACCCAAATATATAAATACAAATAAAGATTCCACTGTCACACTGGTGGAGGAGGGACCTTTAGTCCCTGGTGCGAATCCCGTAATCTCTCTACAGCCCACCCGGGACTAATACTTAGAGACGAAATGCCTCCTTTGTTACCGGGTGGGCAACCGGAACTAAAGGATTTTTCACGAAAAAGCCTCCCATGTGCCCTCATCCTCGCCCATCCTCCATCCATCCCTGTCCCTCATCCCTCCCATCCATCCACCATGAAGCTCGAGCTCCAAATCAAGAACAAGTTCATCATTCCCACCACGAACATACACAAACATCTTCACAACACTTACATTATACCTGAGCATTTTTAGCTCGGACCGGCCCGAACCCGGCCCGAACCCGGTCCGCCCACGGACCTTACTGGACGGGCGTGGGCAGAGATCTTGCAACCCTCGAAAAAAAATCTTGGCCCAAGCCCGGCCCGAAATGCTGTTTTTAGCTGTTTTACACTACAAAATGTGCGGGCGGCCCGCCCAAGCCCGGGCCCGGCCCGAAAAACTGAGGCCCGACGTGTCTCATGAGACGGTCATGGACAGGATTTTCTCGACCCAAAAAAATCAGATTTTTTTGGCCCGGCCCGTGAAATGCTTAGGTCTAGCTTACATAGATCCACAAGATAAAAAAAATTTCATTAATGAGAAATGAATCGGCACAATCAACTTTTTACACAAGAATCTTCATCACAATGAGTTCAATTTCATTCACAAATTCAACAAAAAATCACAAGTTCCATTCGATTCACAACAGATTCACTAGCAAAAATCAATAATAAATCCACAGACAAACCCACGACCGCCGTCTCGCCGTGGCCAAGGCCACCCTCGCGCTCCGGTTGCCGCGGCCGCCAGAGGGGAGGCTGCGCGCCCGCCTGGGAGCCGCCCTGGCCGCGTGCCGCCGCGAGCCCACCGCGGCCGGCTGTCGCGCGCGCCAGAGCACGCCCTCCCGGGGCCGGCCGTCCCGCGCTGCCTCGGGCCGCCCTGTCCGTGGCGGGCGTCGCGTGCACCGCCTCGAGCCCGCCATCCTGGGGCCGGCCGTCGACGTCCCTTCCGCGCCCCCAAGCAGCAATGGCCACCTGCACTGAAGAGAGAGAGGAGATGCACCAGAGAGATGAGAATGAGATAAGAAAACGAGAGAAGATAGTTGACTGGATGGGAGGTGGAGTAGATGAAAGAGAGAGGGGAAAGGGCACCGACGGTGGATGACTTTTAGTCCGGGGTGGTCTTTCCACCTCAGACTAAAGCCCCCCCCCTTTATTCCGCCCCCCCCCCCCTTTATTCCACCTGAAACTATCCGAAGTCTTGTACTCATCAAGCATGGTTATTGCGGCTTCTGTGAGAGTCTTATTCTTCCTCTCCACTATCCTATTTTGTTGAGGTGTGTATGGGACAGAGAATTCATGACTAATGCCTTCACCATCAAGATACTCTTCAATGTTGGTGTTCTTGAACTCGGTGCTATTGTCACTTTTTACTCTCTTGATCCTCACATCAAACTCATTTTGGGCTCTAGTTGCAAACTTCTTGAATACATCATGAACCTTGCTCTTGTCACGCAAAAAGAATACCCATGTATACCGAGAGTAATCATCAACAATGACAAATCCATACTTGCTTCCTCCAATATTAACATAGGCCACGGGACTAAAGATATCCATGTGAAGCAATTCCAATGGTTGCTTCCTCCAATATTAACATAGGCCACAGGACTAAAGATATCCATGTGAAGCAATTCCATTGGTCTTGAAGTGGTGAGTACGTTCTTGGAGGGATGAGGAGCACCAACTTGCTTTCCGGCTCGACAAGCACTACAAATTCTATCTTTCTCAAAATGAACTTTTGTTAGTCCTATGATGTGCTCCACCTTTAGAAGTTTGTTGAGATTATTCATCCCAACATGGGCTAGCCGGCGATGCCAAAGCCAACCCAAGCTAGACTTTGCCATTAAGCATGTATCAAGTTGGGCTTTCTCCGATGAAAAATCCACCAAATAGAGCCTTCTCTTGAGTTCACACTTAAAAGCAACGGAGTCATCGCCTCTTCTAAAGATGGTCACACCCTCATTGGTGAACAAATAATTGTAGCCCATCTCACAAAGGTGTGACACGGACAACAAATTGTAGTCCAAAGATTCAACCAAATAAACATCGAAAATTGAATGATTGGTTGAGATAGCAATTTTACCTAGACCAACAACCATTCCACCACTATTGCCTCCAAAGGCAATCTATTCCGTAGGATGTTCAATCATTTCACACGACATAAACATCTTCTTCTCCCCGGTCATATGATTAGTGCATCCACTATCAATTACCCATTTGGTTCCACCGGAGGAGTATGCCTACAAAACAAATTAGGCTTGCTTTTTAGGTACCCAATTAGAGTTGGGTCCTTTCACGTTAGTCAGAAGAACTTTGGGCACCCACACATTCCTTTTGATCATAGAACCTTGTGTGCGGGGTCCCACATACTTGGCCACCACCTTACCCTTGTGGTTCCAAGTCAACACATAATCGGCATAAAAATTGTCTTGTGAAGCATGTGCCTTGGGCTTCTTGGTTTGCTTGGCTTGTACCACTTTGGTCTTGACTTGTGGTTCATGGGATGTGCTATTGGAGCTCTTGAACTTGATGGGAGTGTTGAGCCTAGGTTGTTTACCTTCAACCTTGGCACCCAATTGCTTCATCCCATGCACCACATTTCTTGTTCCCACACCCCTTGTGTGGTTGTTCTTGATGAATGGGATAGAGTCTTTGGAGCCTTGCTCATTCTTATCTAGCCCTTTCCCATTCTCGAAGCCAAACTTCTTCATGTAGTTTGAACCAAAGCCCTTAGTATGGTTCTCAAACTCTCCTCTCTTAGGTTCCCTCTTCTTTTCCTCAATAAGAGAGTTTGACAACCGAGCAATCTCTTTCTTCATTGCATTCATCTCGGCAATGTTAGTGGCACAAGCATTTATATCAATTTTATAGCATCTAGAACAACCATTACTTGTAGAAGCATTTGAGTTAGAGATAGCATCATTAGAGGTTGTTTTAACACTATTCTTAAGATTGTCAAGTTGAACCTCAATTGCTATGTGACTAGCTTTCAAGCATTTAAGGCTCTCTTGAAGTTCAACTTTTTCATCCTCAAGTCTAGTGCAAGCATCCTTAGCTAGGAAAGACTTCCTAGTTAATTCATCTACTACAACCGCCTCTTTAGCTTGAGAGTTCTTAAGGCTAAGAATTTCTTCATCTTTTTCTTTAAGCAAGCCCTCTTGCACCTTGAAACCCTTCTTTTCAATTACAAGGGCATTCTCAAGGGTAATGGTTTTCTCTCACTCAAGTCTAAAGAGTTCTTCTTGCACCTCAAGAGTCTCATCTCTATTCTTGATTTCATTTAGAAGGTTCATAATTCTTTTGGTTGCCTTCTTGCCAAAACTAGTGATCATTTTTTCAAATTCATCATCACTATCATTATCATCATCAACATCTAGGGGAGAAGGTTTAGGGTCTACCTTGGTGCCCCTAGCCATGAGGCATGTGTGGGTGAAGTCATCTTCATCGTCGGTGAGATCTCCAAAGAGTGATGGCTTGCTAATGGGTTGAGCAATGGATATGGTAGCAAGTCCCACTTCATCATCGGAGTCGGAGCTATCATCATTTGAATCTCATTCTTCACCCAAATGAGCTTCACCAACTTCCTTCTTCTTGTTCTTGTCATACTTGTTGGTGTCTCTTCTTCTCACTTTGATGTTGGGGCATTCCGCAATGAAATGACCCTCCTTGCCACACCCAAAACATGGCCTCTTGGATGTTCTCTTGGTCTTGATCTTGTCCTTGTCCTTGTTCTTATTGAAGAAGCCACCCTTCTTCATCACTTTGGTGAACCTCTTCACAAATAGAGCCATTTGCTCGGGAGTCATGGTGTCATCACTATCTTCATCACTTTCTTCCTTGATCGCGGCCTTGGAGGATGATGAGCTTGCCTTCTTCTCTTTGTCTTTGCTTGAAGCTTTGAGAGCTACTCCCTTGTTCTTCTCAAGTTGTTCATGCATCTTTGATATTTCTTGTCAGAGCTTTGACTCCTTGACGGTGATAAGATGTTCTTCAATTCTACCAATCACATCCGCCGGAGTGAACTTCTTGAAGCCTCTCTTCTCTCTAATGAGTGTAGGGAGTTGAACATCCCTAGCCATGTAAGCGGAGAGGATCTTATCAACCACTTCTTTTCTTCCCCATCTTGTACTACCAAGAGACTTGATTTTGTTGATGATCTTGTTCAAGCGGTTGTACATGTCTTGCGGAGATTCATCTTCCTTGATGACAAAGCGGTTGAGTTCACCTTCAAGAGCTCGAATTCTTTCTTCCCTAACTTGCTTTGTTCCTTCATGCTTGATAAAGAGAGTTTCCCACACATCTTTGGCGGACTTCAAACCGTCAACCTTGTCATATTCTTCGGGGGTGAGTGAGCTCTTGATGATGCGAAAAGCTTGATAGTTGCGTTGAATCTCATTTGCTTGAGCTTGTGTCAAGGTAGCATCTCCACTTGGAAAGGTGATTCCCCTATTCACAATAGTCCAAAGTGCGGGATTTACCACCATCAAATACTCCTCCATCGAGTTCTTCCACTTGGAATAGCCGGTTCCATCAAATTGGGGTATCTTTCTAATGTGGTGGGAACTCGATGGTTTATCAAAGACTAAGTTAGAGTAATCGAAAAGGATTTTGGAGAACTCCCTTCCCGAAGACCGACGAGTGGAGCGGTTCGATCTTGCATCATCAAAGTCATCATCGCTTGAGGAGGATGATCCACCGTCGTCATTTCCCGGACGATGGCTTGTGCTTGCTCCACCGTACCTCCCTCTGCACCCGTAGAAACCTCGAGTGTATGCACGGGAGGTTGATGACCATCGGGGTTGGTCAAGTCACCTTCGGGCGGCATTGCTTGATTAATTGGGGTCGACATCTCTTTTCTCAAAGCGGTTAAGCTTCAAACGGAGCAACCCGCTCTGATACCAATTGAAAGGATCTAGAAGTCGACTAGAGGGGGGTGAATAGTCGTTTCTGAAAATTACAACTTAAAACCAAATAGTCAGGTCAAAGTCTGGAGTCTTCGGATATTTTTTCGGATACTCCGGAAAGTCCGGAGTATCCGGGAAAATGTCTGGATTGTCCGGGCTTTGAGGAGGGGAAACTAAATCGACAGAATTAAACTTGCTCAAAAGTGAATCTATGAAAATAGGTTATGCACTGAGATGAATGGAGCCTGTTTCACCACCCAGAACCTGCAACAACTTTATCAAAATGTAGATCGGCAACAAACCCTAGAAATGAGCTCAAGAGGATAACAAGCAAACAACAAGAGCAACAAACACAAGGGGACACAAGGATTTGTTACCGGAGTTCAACCTCACACCTTGAGGTCTACGTCTCCGTTGAGGAACCCACAAAGGGTGGACCTTTACACCTAGGTCACTTGCCTCTCTCTAGCGACCACAAAGATCAAGCTAGAGCCACTTACTCAATGTCGGGGTAATACAAACTTCCTTGGGCAACCACAATCGTTGGGTGCTCCAAGGTGACGCCTAGCCGGCTAGGAGCTCCAAGAGTAATAAACACGAAATCACCGACCAAGCGACGAACAAGGTGCTCTAGAGATGGGAAATCAGCTCACTAGCACTCTCACTTGCTCTAGCCTTGAATTCCTCCTTTAATCCCCACCAAATCTCAACAACCAAGTACCAAGGGGAGTAAAGAGGAGGGAGAGAAGAACTCTGAATGCTACAGTTCGAAATGAGGCAAGAGAGAGAGAAAGGAAGGGGTTGAAGGGGTATTTATACCTCTTCACCCAAATAGAGCTGTTACAGCTCTAAGACCCGGAATCTCCGGGAAAGTCCGGAAACTCCGGGGAAGTCCGGAATGTCCGGGAAAAACCCAGAAACTCCGAACTTCAAAGGTTAGCACCCAAAAACAGTAACCCAGTGAAGTGTTTGGTGCAAGGTGTCTCTCATAGGTTTGGTTAGATACTCTAAAGCACCTTTTCGACTCAGGGAAAGTAAATTTCATGTCCCTCTTGATAGTACGGCATTCCTATGACTCAATTTCAAAATATAAAATAATTAAACCTTCATGGAATCCTTCTTTAGACATCACTTCCTTTTTGGATATTCTAGATAATCACCTTGATGCCTTTTAGTAATTTTAATCCCTACTCATGTACTCAATATAGCATTAGCCACTTAAGATTTTGTCATTAACTCTCCAAAACCCACTTAAGGGGCCAAGATACTCTTCACCAATGGTTATGGTATATGTAGCAATGCTTCTCTGAAATATTAGTGTGTATAGATTCACTTTGGTTTGCAGTTTTGACAGTTCCTTCATGTTTGCAGTTTGCTATTCAGAGTACAAGCTAAATTCATTATTCTTTCTCTGCCAAGTTTTTTTCGTCAAGTTCTTTTTTCTCAATGTTCTAGCTGATGATCCAGGACATAGTAGATGTTTGTTTTTCCTCTGATTTACCTTGTATTCTGGTTGAATTTGTTGATTGTTTGTAGAATCTGAGCAAAATTAAAAGAAGCATCTCAATGAGATTGTTGTACTTGAAAAGATGAGAAGACTTAGTTTATTGTGCTCTCAAGATGTGAAGATGTAAGTGTTGATGAAAGCACCCTCTATGCTTTCACTTATGGAAGCATCTGGACCTTTAAGGTCTATGGATTCAGCACTTAATCTAAATTATAAATCTATTTTTATAGTCTTGTTGTCTTTGGATGACAGTAGAATATTCATTTGTATTTATATATTTGGGTTACGAACTGTATGCTTTTTTGTATGTTTGGATGCAAATTTCTGTTAAAATTGATACGGAGAAAACTGATAGGTAGAAACTGATGGGTTTAAACTGGTTTTGTGGAATGGTTTTGTGGACTCATGCAGGTGGTTTGGTTTGGTTTGGTGCTACGCATAATTATGATGGTGGGGTGGGGGTGGGTTGATGATTAGAAAACGTATTGGTCTGGTGTGGGTATGGTGCGGTTCGCAAACCATTGGTAAGCTTAGATCGGGGTGCATATAAGGGTTCAGTGGTCCCAATAACTTCTAACGATTTATAAGTAAAGAAAATGAAACCTAGCTTATCACGTCACAAGATATTCACATTTATATACTCATTCTACACCCATTCTATTAACACGTACAGATTGTATGCTTCAAATATTGGTGAATGTTATAAGAATATATATTCCTCAACCAAAGCACTGTGAAAATCTGGAATGTGTCGCAAAAACAAACTAGGCCGACTTATTTAGAACAACAGTAAATAAAGGCTGCATTGTTGCACAAGAAGTTTTAATACCCCGGGTCATGAACAGGATCATAATTTTTTGAAGACGTGAAAAGTATGTTTTACATTAAGAAGAGGAGAATTATGATGATGGAATTTCTGAAGGAACCTCAAAGTGCAGAGTTACAAGAGCCACAACCGGCGACAAACAATGCAAAAACGGCAAAAGAAAAGAGAAGAAAAAAGAAAATCACCTCATCTCCGTAACACAAAACACGACTGAAGACGACTAAAGTATGCAAGAGAGAAAGACCACATGAGCACACGCACGACACCAACAACCAGAAGCCAACGGAGGTAGAGCAAGAAAGTGCTGCAAGACAACGCTTCTAGGGAGCAAGTGACGCCAATACCGTTCTCGGGAAGAAAATCAAGTTTTCATCTAGCAAGAAGAACCGAATTCGGTGGCCACACGACAACTTCTCCAGCAATATGAGTTACATTCCAGTAACTCAACCTTCGTCGGCCTATCGATCAATGCCCGGACAAGCTTTTGCAAATGTCCCAAAACCATTTCCGCATATATACAATAGAATGGCTAGGTGATAGTCAAAACATGGGATGGTAGCAAGCAATCCAAAGCGACGAAGATGAGAAATTATCGTGATGACTGAAAAACGACCATGGCGCGATCAAGAAATGATCGACCATGCATGTGACGGAAGGGGAAGCATGCATGCCCGCTAGAGGAGCCACGCCGAAGCTCTCCCTCTTTGCAACAACACTGGATGATGAGGTGGAGACTCGAAGCATCATGGAAAATACAAAAATCTATCCTACCAGCGACAAAAATATGTATATCCTCACGAGCGATCGAGCCCGATTTAGGTTGGGGCAAGGTTTACTTGGGCTTGTGCCTACACCTGTAGGTTGGCTGGCCCAACAACATTGTGAGGTCCAACCAGCGACGTGTGTATTTTCTTCTCTTCTCTCGCTCGTAGCGGGTGTCAATCACGATGGCAGCCGACGCTGCAGAAACAACGGAGGTTCTTCAGAATGCTGAAGAAGTTCTTAGCCAGAAGCTGAGAAGCATCCCGAGAATTCTACAGGAATCCGTCCAAAGAGGAAGGATAAGAGGCCGGGCTCAGGTCAGAGGTGCTAAAGGGAGCTGTAACTAGAATGCTGCTGGTGGTTCCTCGAAGGGAAGCCAAGCTACTAGGCAGTTCATCGGAGGCTCCAACAGCAAACAGTGAGCAGCCAAAAGCTAGCAATAAATCGAGGAAGAAGAAGTCAAGGTCTTAATTAGATGAGAAAAAAAAATTCAAGTTACAACAAACTTCTTGACTTGCAGATTTTAATGAGGTTTTTTACGGTGTACAATACTACCCAGCAGTAGTATGGTAGTATAACCTTTTTTACTATGGGTAAAATGGTAATTTGCTCGAAATATAAAATGGTGATTTGCTCGAAATATATTAATCAGCGTGAGATAAGGTTACATAAAAGATTTGATTTGTTTGATTTCATATATTATAATAATACTATTTTCCATAGTTCCAATCACAACCTTATACTACCCATACTACCGGTAAAAAAACTTGTAGTATAGAATTAATTTTTTATTATATACGAGTCATGTTCAAACGGTAGTATATGGTAGTATTGTGCACCGTAAAAGATCTCTTTTTAATTAGGTTTACTTGTGGATTTACTTTGCTTCCGCAGTCTTGTTTGATCGACCAAGCGTAGTGAAATTTTTGTTGAGATGTGTCCCCATTGGATGTCCCAGTATTAGTCTGTTTCATTTCAGATTTCAAAAACGATTTAAAAAAAAAATTATGATGGCATAAACAAAATTTTTTTCTCGATCTGAGGTTGTCGCATTTATTAAATTTTTTAAAAATTATTTATTTACTCTTACCAAAAATAGCTATATAACCATAAAAGAGCTCCCACTACCGGAAACGGAGGATTCGCCGAGAGGAACATTCTTTGCCGAGAGCTTTTTTTTGGGCTCTCGGCAAAGAGCTCTTTGCCGAGAGCGATACAAAAAATTCTCGGCAAAGACCAAAACTCTCGGCAAAGAATTCTTTGCCGAGAATTCTTTGCCGAGAGCATTTCCACGGCTCTCGGCAAAGAAATTAAAAAAAATCACTTTTTTACCTCCATATTTTTTCTATCCTCAACATACATGTGTAGTATAATATGAGTAGAATCAAAACTGCATATGGATGCATATGAGTGTGTGGTATAGTGGTAAAGGAGGCTTCGCACGAGGAGAGAGGTCACAGGTTCGAACCACGGCAACCGCGGAGCGTCGCGACTTTACGCGAAAAAATGCGTGACTTGCCGGCGCCCGCCTTGCTCTGCTGCCGCGCATCGACGCCGCCCGCCACCACGCATCGACGCCCCTGCGGCAGAGAGGAGGAGAGGGAGTTAAGATCGATGGGGATTGGGGAAGAAAGAGAGGGGAGGGAGTTGGGTACGGGAGAGAGTTGGGACTTGGGGCACGTGAGCGAAATATTTAAGTCTGGGCACTGGGACGGTGGGAGACGGAGATCGGGACGGGAGAGACCATTAGTACCGGGTTTTCTACCGCCCGGTACTAATGTGCTCACATTAGTACCGGGTGGTGTCCGGACCCGGTACTAATGTGTTGCGAACACATTAGTGCCGGGTCCGGACACCTCTCGGTACTAATGTGAGCACATTAGTACCGGTTCTAGCCCTGACCCGGTACTAATGTGTGCAATAAGGAGCGCGTCGGGGTTCTTTCTTCCCGATCGGTACTAATGTGTACATTAGTACCGGGTGCAAAAGAAACCGGTACTAATGTCAAATTCTCTCCAGGACAAAAGATCCATTCCCTAGTAGTGAGGCGTGTGATACATCATCGACCCAAAGCAAAAATGTTGCAATTTTGTGAGGCAGTAGAAGGCCAGGAAAGCCCAAGGATTCCAGTCCAGGACAGGCAGACAGGAAACAGGTCAGGATGCATGTGCTTTGCCCAGCCGCTGCTCACCGGCGAGCAGCAGCAGGTGAGAATGCAATGTGAGATGAGCAGCCGAGCCGCGAATCGAATCTTCCACCGGCGAGTGGCGAGTGCCGCCGAGTGTGCATCGCATCGACTAGCAGCAGTGTCCAATAATTGTGCCGCGGCTGAGCGGATCTGCAGCAGCCACGGTCGGTACAAAAGCCGGTGGCCGTGCGCCAGCTAGCCCTATAGCTAGGCGCCCAGGCATTCGTGTCTCAGACTCTGCAGCCGGTGGCCATGCTTGCATTGCATTGGCTTGGCTTGCGACTGGCTTGCTTACTCCGTTACTCGTCGTCGTCGTCGAGTCATCGTCTAGCTAGCTGCCGAGCTTCGTCTAGCTAGCCGCCACAACACCTCCTCACCAACCACACGTGCACCGACGGAACGCGCACGCCCCGGCCCGTCTCTGACTGATCGATCAGCATGCATGCCGCCGTACATGGTTTTCAATTAGGGTGATCTCGTTGCATTGATCCCTGTTGATTGGTTTTTATTAGACAAGAGCTTTTAATGTCTTCTTGTTAGGGTCGGATGGATGGTGCCATCATGCGAGCCGGCCGGCCAGATCCTCTGGAATCAGGGATGCTGTCCTCCTGTTGTCGCAGTGACACATCCATCCGAGCAACCGACTGCTACTTCCTCGATTCGTCGTCGACCTTTGGAGACGACAGCTCTACATTTCTCTAGTTAAATTTTGGACCGATCCTCCTCTGTGACTGCGAGCAGGTTGTAACTTTTATCCATTATCTAGCAAAAAAAGGTGCTTCCTCGTTTCCTCAGCAGAACACACAGGGCGTGCATTTTCGTTCTTTTTAAACAGCCACAAATAATGTGGCACGACCCAATAATTACGAGAACTGGCAGCAGCTTGCACCCACGCGAAATTGGGCACCGACACTGCCTAGATGCACATACCCGACACATGGTTTTGGGGGCAGGCCGCACCTCGCGCGTCCGGAGTTTTGGGACCGCCGGGGTCGGCTTCGGCTGCGCATAGCAACTAGCAGATGATCGAGCTCCACACGGGAACAGATCAGAGCTGCATGTGCGCGCGCGTAAGTGTGGCACGCATACAGGACACACGCATACAGTACACATCGACAAAGCACAAAGGAAGAAGGCCAATGCGCCATGATAGCATGTCTCGCCGGTGTTGCTCCTAGTCAATAAGGAGTAGGTTTGCTCTTTGCTGGGTTGGTAACCATCATCATGCTTCACAACGCGCGTTCAGTAACCTTTCTTCTTCCTTCCCCGGTCACGAGTCACGACTCACGACCCCACCCCCCACATGGACATATGGCTCCCCTCCCTTGTGCGCGTCAGCGCGTGATCATTTTCCATGTCCCAAGGGTGTACCTCCCTCTGCAGACTGCAGGTCCGACGACTCACCAAGGGCAAAAATATCACGCGCGCAGAGCCGCAGACACATGCATGCTTGCTTTGCTTTGCTCCGGCCCACGCAGGCTCCAGAGGCTTCCGAAGGTGGCAGCGGCGTGCATCATGTTGCCGCACTGCACGTACCACCGTGCGTGCGTACTATGCATCTTCCATTTCCAGCGTAATCAGATATGACAACATGGCATGATCTATGCCTATAATAAAGACTCTTTTACGGTGGACCATACCACTGTTTCAAAACGACTAGTATGAAAGGATTCGATAGTTGAGATTAATTAATTGTATACCACCATAACTTCCATATGTGGTATTAAGTGGTATAGGGGTATTATTGAAAGTTTTTCTCGGTGACATAAACGAAATATATGATTTCTTCACTTCAATTTTTTTTCATTTCGCTCTAGTAGTATGGCCGATTTTTTTTAAAATATTCAAAAATAAAAATTTTCATTTCAAATTTCAAAATTGATTTTTTTTCAATTTTTTTTCAAAGTTTTCTTAGTGGCATAAACAAATAATTTCATTTTTTTTCATTTTCCTCTGGTGGTATGGTCAATTTTTTTCCAAATTTCAAAAACAAAAATTTTCATTTCAAATTTCAACAACGATTTTTTTTCAAATGTTTTCATTTCCCTTTGGTGGTATGGCTAATTTTTTTCAAATTTCAAAAATAAAAATTTTCATTACAAATTTCAAAAATGATTTTTTTTTCAAAATTTTTTCGTTTCAATTCTTCTTGGTGGCATAAACGAAATTTTTTCTCGGCCCGAGGTTGCCAAATTTATTAAAAAATTTTTAAAAAAATACCTATTTACTCTTACTAAAAATAGTTTTATACTGCATACCACTACCTGGTGGTATGGTCCATTGTAAAAGAGCCATAAAATAAATGTGTTGTCTTGGAACACAATGTACAGTAATGCAGAGCTGTACATTTCAAATCATATATGTATGCCTCTCGTGACTATTATATACAGGTAATAACAGGTCGTTGCACAGAAGAATGAATTTACAAGTCATCAGTCGTTCAGCATTATTATGTAGAGAGATATATATACTGGGAGCTAGCAGGTGAACAAATTGCTGCACTATAATCTTGATTTGACGCTGGTCAGAGGAAACTAAAGAAAATAATAAGTCTCCTCAAGATGGGCTCTCGCCTAACAACTACTCCACGGACGAAAGGTCGAGGTTTAAAGATCCTTCTTTTCATATGCCAATTCCTGATCCCCATAGCCTGCTGCTAGCTTCTTATCCTTGTGAAATATGAACCACAGCGTAAGCTTTGACCTTGCCACTAAACATAACACATGGAAGGTTGCGGTTTAAAGAACCTTCTTTCTGATGGAAATCTGAAATAATCAGTGCCACGACAAGCTTTTTCGGCCGGAGTCTTTACAGTTTCCGCATCAGAATGGAATCAACGCCCCTACAGTCCTGATGATGTTGGATTATTCCTGTCATGCTGTGGACAGATAAGAGCCCTGCCATTTGCGTTCAAAGAAATATTGTGGACAATAGGACCAACCAGTCCTCCACTCCTCCCTGTCATATGTCAATCTTAAAAAAAAATGTCGTCGCCACTGTAACATCAGCGACGACAAGGATAACATGGCACAGTGCACACATCTATGTCGTCACAGTCTGTTAGAAACTAAATAGACCCAAATATATGAATCCTTCTTTTTTTAAAAAAACTACCTAACTTAACTTTTCCTTGACTCTAATGTCTGGTCTGAAACGCTGTGGTTAATTAAGTTTGAACGATGATGACCTGCACTGCAATTAGCATACACTAAAACCACCGAAGTCAGGTGGTGTGCTGTGTAGCTTTCATGCTGTTCACGAGGACTACGGCGGAAAAGCAATCAAGATTCTTTTCTTCGTCCCTGCAAAAGATCGATGCAAGAATTGTTTGGTTGGATGATGGTACTCATTCAGATAGTAGCTGGAGATCGGCTTTTATCATTTTTTGGCAAGAGCATTCACTTAGACATCAATAATCTTGCAGCTACAAGGTGCCAATCTGAACTTTATGGAATTGGCATTACACTTTGGTTAGCACACACACATCAGTTGCTGACCAAATCAAATCTCTCTCTCCTACTGTTTTCATTCTGAGCTGTCAGTCTCTCACATCGTCCTGCAACAAAAGCCAAAAGGCAGGCCACACTATTGTGTAACGGATCTGTGCATATATACGGGTACGCTCCGTACAAATCAAATAAAGTAGCATGTACTGTACATGCTCATGATCTCTTTTCAGACTGCTTGCCAATTTTCCTGTGTGCAGATCACCTTTTGGCTTTGTGTGACACTGTTCAACCAGCTAAGGATTAGGTTTAGAGCCACACTAATTTATGCTTAATAGTCAGGACAAGGATCATGCAACACACCTAACCCATTTGACAGGGTCACAGGGTCGTAGATGAAGTTGGCCATGTAGATGTTCTTCTCTACAGTCTAGACATTATTGTGAACATGTCCTTATACTCAGGGCATTCTGCTAATTGTTCTACAGAAATCCCTAACTGCAAAGTCTGCACTAATTAAATCACAAGGATAATCAATTTATGATTTGAAAGGTATCTAGAAGGAACAACGGTGTGCATCACTTAGGTCAGCACTGATGTCTTAAGCTCGAAATGAGCAATTCCTAGCACATCAATCGGCTGTCATAAAAATCCACCTATTTTTGTGCCCTCACACTCGGTCTCAAATTGGCACTTTAAGCAGACAGAAGCTCAATTTATACAGCACTGCCTAAAACTCCTTACTCCAGGAGTCCAGGTTGGTTGCAAAGCAAAGAATATGATTCTTGCTCATATTTTTTTTTATCAGCAAACAATGTCAAAATCTAGATGCGAACGCAAGCGCTAGGCGTGGAGGGCACTCGCTCTCTCAGATACGCTATTCAAGTTTATTGTGCTGCTGCTTACTGTGCATATGAGATAGGATGTCTCCAATTGTTGGAGGAAACCTTACAGTCGATTGAACCTATTCATTTACCTGAAACTGCCTTGGCAGCCATTTCAATTCATGCTCCAGCTATGTAACCTATCACCACATGGAGTGAGTGAAACATGGGTCCATCACTCCACCTGTATACTGTATTTTATTTTTATTTTTGCATCAGCACTTGATGAGCTGAGGTGGTCCTGCAAGTGCAATAACTGCAGTGTCTTCTTCTCTGCTGTGAGTGCTTCAACTACCTGGTGCCCCTCATATGGGCTAAGGCAAAGCCTCTGCATCAATGGCCATCCATGGCAATGTGCTGCAGCAGCAGGGATGGAGCCCCCAGCAAGGGCTGGTAGCTGGCTAACCAGTGGCCCTGATGCCTTGCCTTTACTGGGCAGGAAGTTTGGCAAACAGACACCGATCCCCTTCTTTCTGAAGGGATGAACATGGCAATGGAGGAATTCAGTTCGGCAAGAAATGATTGAATTGCTAGTACATTAGTAGTACATATTGTAACTGAACGCATGTCCTATGATTCTTAGAACAGATGGCATGAGTTATGATAAATTTATGATAATATCAGGGGAGTCATTTAGATAAGAGGATAATTCCAGTGTGTCATCAGACAGTGACCGCATGGATAAACTTGAACCTGATGAAGGTCAAATAGATGAACTGAGGTCACGTAAACCATAACTGTCTAAATAGACACTTGATGCAGCAACTTTCATGCATTCATGATATGCAGATAAGGATAAATTAAGTTAAAATTCATAATCCACAATCCACATCACCCAAAGGCCTGAACAAGAGCACATGATGGTTTCTTCTCTTTTTCAGAGTTGGAAGTTTCAAAAGAACACCACAACTTAACCACTGCTGTCTTCTTCTTGGTAGCACCATCCAGGTATCTTGGACCGGATAAACAAGATTTAATCCTTTTAGTTTTCTCATGGCAATCAGAGAGGATTAAACAAAGGTTTGAGCCAGTTATAAATGGTGATCAGGCAGAGAGTCAAGGACATTGTCCCAGGGTCAAATCCATGCATGGCCTCTCAAGAATCTCAAACTAACTGTGTGCCACCCTTAAAATATTTCATCCAAGTTCAGAACTCCATGTTACTAAATACTAGTACATTGCATTTCAAATTGGTGTAAGTTGGATAAAACAATCATAAGCAGATTTGTGACAGAGATATGGACCATGAATCATGAGGGGGGGCAAGACAGGGGCTCAAGCCCTAGATTTGTGCTTAATTTTCTCTTAAGCTTCATTAATGTCTGACTCCATCGGGCCCCATAAACAATCTACAACTTGGGACAAGCTAGCTAGATGATCCAAATGTCATACTGGATGAAATTCAGGGATGTTATTTGTTCGGAAGTGTCATCCAAATGACATACTGGATGAAGTACTTTTTCATATGGGACATCGATAATTTTAGTAACATATTGGTTTAGCAGCTCCAAAGAGGACACATTCAACTATCTGACATATCAAGATGTCCAAAATATGAATAAATGATTGTTGGCGAAAACAATCCAAATCTCAGATGAGGTGAATTTCAACTTGCACGAGGAGCCAAACGAAAATCCTCAAAATATATAAATTCAATCTTCCATGACATTGAAAGAGAATATGGGACACCATCTTCTAGATCTACCACCCTTATCGCTACCGTTTATGTAGTGATACACACTCAAAAAACTTTGGGACGAATACACATATTTGCAGGACAAGACTACACGTGACCGTATACACGTACATATATACGGTTACATACACACATACACATACATGACGTACATACTGTTATATGTTCGATATCATGCACGAATAATTTTGGCATGGCACGTTAAGTTACTACAAAGCACATAGAGTAGAATTTGCACATGCTGCAGCAAAATGCAAAGCGCACCCTCAACTTTAGCCATATTATCGAGCCTCTCTCTACGCTGCGGTGGCTTGTTGGCCGGGCTTGCCACCGACGACCGTGGCCAGCGCGTTCCTGACGGCCACCGCGACGCCGCACCCCCTGACGACCCCCTTCTCGCAGCAGTCGCGCTCCGTCCAGAAGCACCGCGGCGTGGCTTGGGCGTCGTCGTCTCCAGCGCCGCCGGCCGAGAACCCACGGCGGTGGCCGCGGGAGCCCCTCGTCGCGGCCGGCGAGGACTGCACGGTGAACACGGGCGACATCGGCGGCGTGTTGGAGCTCGACGACGACCAGGAGGAGGAGGACCACGAGGAGCACGGCGCCGTCCGGCCGGGCCTCCGGAGGAAGGGGAGGATGGCGCCGATGAGGCCCGAGCGGCGCTTCCTGGACCGGCCGCCGGCGGCGCCGCCCCGGCCCGCGGAGTAGTAGGACGGCGGCGGGGTGAGCGGCGGGAGCGCGGACGCGGAGGGCGAGTCGTTCTTGGGCGTGCCCGGCTGCGACTCCCACAGGAACGGCACCGCGCCCGCCGACGCCACGGAGTAGTACACCCGGAACGACGGCACGGCGAGCTGCGCCGCCGCCTCCTTGGACAGCATCTTGGAGTGGAGCTTGCTCCCCTGCTTCACGAACAGAGTAGGCTCCTCCGTGCCGCCGGCGCTTGCCATGGCGTACGTGCCCTCTGTACACTCACTGACACACTGTGCTCTGCTCTGCCAGAGAGAGAGAGAGAGGGGAAGGCGTGAAGTAGGTGCCGCTTGAGAACGAGAAGGTGTATGTGTGGCAAGTGATTTTTATGACCCTGTTTGGCACAGTTCAGCTTCATCAGTAGAGCTGTTTTTTAAAAACAACTTCATGAGCAACTTCATGAGCGGGGGAGGGCTATGTTTTTGCAGCTTCACCGTGTGTTTAACTCTGTGAGAGCGAGTTTTCAGAGAAGCTGACCAGAGAGCTAGGCAGAGAGCTAGTCGTTTGGCTATTAAAGTTGTGAAGCTGCTCGTGAAGCCGCTCATGAAGCTGTACCAAACAAGCCCTATATATATCCATGGATCACCTGTTTGCACCGGAGAAGAAGAAGAGAAGGCCTTTTACCACCAAGTAGCTGCCTCTCTCTCCCTCAGCTGACTTTTTCGCTGCCGACCAACGAGCACGTGACACGGCATCGTTAGTGGACATAATCAAAGGATTATTGTCAGATGATGATGAGAGCGTGAGACATTACAGATTGTGGCTGGCTGGTGTCAGCATGCGCAATGGCGGTAGAAAAAACTTGCCACTGAGATTGGCAGATTGCCCCCAGTTAGAACTGAGATATTATCTCTCTGGTTCGTCAACTTGATCGGCCAAAGTAAACAAACATTGAACGTGTTCCTGTCAAACTGTGTACGTAACGGTTCGTGTCACCCCGTTTAATTTACCGCCATTAGTCTTAATAGTAGTTGAAAAGTGCAATTGTGCAAAGTCATATATACGACTATTGTATTTCGTTTGGACATCAAAATTTGATTCCTCCATTTCGTCATGTAACTATAAGTCCGTTGAGTTGAGATGCCGTTTTCTTCAATTCTCATATTCAATGACTGATTGACCACCAATATCTTTATTTTTTTTAAAAAACACAGTATTTCCTGCAAGATGTGTATTTTGTCTTATTTAGTTCCATTGAATAATCACTATTCTCATCACAACGGATGTCTGAATAAAATACTAATTAGGAGTATTAAACATATATTAGTAACAAAACTCATTTTTATAACCCTCAGGTTAAATCTGGAGATGAATACATTAACCATGTTAGAACTGAGATATTATCTCTCTGGTTCGTCAACTTGATCGGCCAAAGTAAACAAACATTGAACGTGTTCCTGTCAAATTGTGTACGTAACGGTTCGCGTCACGCCGTTTAATTTACCGCCGTAGTCTAAATAGTAGTTGAAAAGTGCAAAGTCATACGAGTATAGTATTTGGTTTGGACATCAAAATTTTATTTGTCCATTTCGTCATGTAACTTCCGTTGAGTTGAAATGCCGTTTCCTTCTATTCTCATATTCAATGACTAATTGACCACAAATTTCTTTATTTAAAAAAACACAGTATTTCCTGCAGGCTGCAAGATGTGTATTTTGTTTTTATTTCAGTTTTGGTGTCAGTGTGCATGTTTGGCTCCTCCAAGAAATCCAAGAAAGCTACAAACTGGTGGTGCAATGCAAGGTGAATAATATTATAGTATAGTGCATATATACTGCCTTGCATAACAAAGAAATGATGAAAACACAGTTTCCCATCCCAAAAAAATGAAAATAAAACATGATATCCTAAAAACACTTAGGTATTATTCTTGCAAAAAGTACCCATAAAGGTGTGTTATGATGCAGACTGTCATTATTGTCCTAGACATCACTTACATGTGACCGGAGAAAATAACATTTGGCTATGAGCGAAAGACTGGACATTAGGGGGTCATATATGTGTACATGTGGCCAATTTGGCCACGAAACAAAGGAGCTAAGACACAATAATTTGGTAAATTAATGACGCCACGCAGAATCGATCACCATATGCAATGCAAAGCATCATGTGTATAGTACGTTCCTCAGCTGGATATGCTTTTCAATGATGGATGATACAGCGATAGTTATCGTTGCCGCCACCTGAAAACGACCTGACCACAGCCTCCAGCCGCTTCCTTAACTCTTCGTTAGCGGCACGACGTCGTAATAATGCGCAACTTGTATTTATTCGTAGCGTTGATGAATTTGCTATAACCTTAAGTTCATTTTTTAAAAAGTATATTAACTCAACCTCGATCCGATCTGATAGTTCATTCAAAATCTTTATTATGATTAATGCTGTTATTGTATTATATATCCAGTGGTGGGCGAGGGTCCGTCGTCGATGGCGAAGTGCTTGGAATGGCTTTCTTCATTAATATTAATCTCAGGAGTAGTTGGCATATATTGCATTGCGTACGGTGACGTAAAAAAACAATGTACTCCGTATATAGCTCACATGTGTGAAATAGAGCCTCTTCTCAAATGAATTTTCAGCCATTAGATCTGAAATATGTGGCTCAGATCTCCCACTTTCTCTCTCTTCCTTATCTATTTCTTTTTCTCTATCTCCTTCACCCCCACACTTCCTTCCTACGCCGCCCTCATCGGCCGCCCAGCCCGTCTCCCACCCCTCCGGTGGGACCCTACTCCACCGACGCAGACCTCTCTCGTGCACGAACCACCACCGCCACCAACTTCGGCCCCGCCGCGACCGCTGCCATGGACGCCCCCCGCCCCACCTTGACCCATTCGCCATCCTACGCCGCTCGCCTCCTCCGTCGGGCGGCCGGCCCCCCTCTATGACCAACGGTGAGCAGCGCCCCTAGCAACTCCGAACCACTAACCTCAGAACTCTAAGCTGAACCCTAACCTCATTGGAGTTTCACTGGAGTTGGAGAAGAGAGGAGGGATGGGTGGAGATGGAGGTGAAAGAGATTTTGTGTGAGAAGAGCCTCCACATCACTCAGGTAAGTTTTAACTTTCTCTTAAAAAAACACATCATAGAGTCATTAAACTGAATTCAGCTAGCGGTGTTGCTTGCTACTACGCTCGAGTCATTACATTCAACGTAGACACACAACAATCCCCCTCCTTGTGATTGTGTCGTAGCGACCGGCCACATTTCCAGAAGGAAGTTTTAGTTTTTTTGGGCTTCCAGGATCGGAGGAAGGTTTGTTCGTGCCAACGACGCCGTGTTGGGAGGCTCAAATAAAAAAAAACACTTTTCCTACTCATCCGCACGCGTACGGAGGAGAAGATGACAAGCAAGCTAGGCAAGCAACAGTAGTCGCGCGTGTCGCGCCATGGCTCGGGAACATTTGCCCCCGTGTTGCTGCGGGTAACGCTCGAGCGAGCTCCCGTTGTCCTGACGCAAACGCAGAACGCGACGCGACGCGACGCCGATCCAGGGACAGCAGCCGCGCCGACCAGTGATCTGCACGCATATATATACGCAGCAAACTGAGGGTTTAATTTGTCTTGAACGGCGGTGATTGCCAGCCCAACCCGGGGCCTTGTGAATCCGTTCGATTGTTGCAGCCGACAGCGTCCGCGTACGTACACCCCGGATCTACGGATCTGTACACCAGCGGCGCGTGCATGCATGCGATGCGCGAGAGGGAACCTCCGGCCCACCAACAGCTGGAACGCAGCAGCAAGGGAGCAAGAAAAGCTATCAGGGCCCCCCGATATGCATCCATGCATGTTAAGGAGAGGAGATCGATCAACTGCAGTTAGGGTTCGTTTGGCACGGTTGTGGTTGTGGTTGTGGTTGTGGCAACTTCAGCTGTGGCTGTGTTGGTGGAGCGGATTCGCTAGTGAAGCTGAAACTATTTTGGAAAATTGTTTGGCAAAACAGTTTCTCTCAGCTGTGTAATATGAATAGAAAGCTGAAATGTACATAATGCCCTTCCCTCTTTTTTCTATTTCCTTTTTTCTTTTTCTATTTTCATTTTCTTTCCTATTCTTTTTCCTTTTTCTTTCTTATTTTTTCTCCTTCCTTTTCCTTCTTTTTTTTTCAAACCCACCTTATCCATTCTCCCGCATCTCCTCTTCCTCCACCTCCGGTCTCCATCTCTTCCGCCGCCGGTTCGCTCCTTGCTCGATCTCCCACCGTCGGCGCTCCCTGCTCGATCTCCCACCGTCGTCGCCCCCATGCACGCCGGCGCCCCCTTCCCACCAGGCACCAGCTGCTGTGCACCGCCACCCCCTCCCCAGCGTGCTACCTCGAGCACCGCGTCGCAGGGGACCACCGCCGTCGGCGCCCTCCACCTCCTTCCCCCGACTTTGCCGCCGTACTCCAGATCCAGCTCCGCCGCCGTGGTCCGGCCGGGAGCTCCGCGCCCGCCGGCCGCGGCCCGACCGTCTCGCCGTGCCCGCCGGTCATGCCGCGCCGTCGTGGTTTGGCCGCGTGCTCCGCGCCCACCAGCCTCGGTCTGGCCGTCTCCGCTGCACGCGTCGGTCTCGCCGGTGCGCCGCAACCTCCCCGCCGGCGGCCTCCTCCGCGGGCCCCACCTGGGGGCAGGCTCGGCAAAGAGGAGGGCGAAGCGGGGGAAGCTGCCCTTTTGCAGCTTCGCCTGGGCAGAACCGCTCTAGAGAGCGGGATTCAAGGGAGGCGGGGAAGCGATTTGGGGGAGAAGCTGTTTTGGTGAACCGTTTGGCACAACTTCACCCAAAACAGCTTGCGAAGCTGCTGGTGAAGCTGTGCCAAAGACACTCTTATTGATTAGCAAGTACTAGTGTTTGTTTAATTAAAATTTGTAATGATCATTGCTCTTCTTCCATCTTTAATTTCCTTTCCAAGTCATTTATATATTTTGGAGTAGTGTTTCTGAGTTATTGGATTATTATGCATCATATCTCCTAATAATCTCCCATGCATGCGGCAGGTCGCTTGAACTTATTTGGATACTCCATCTCTCGTTAAATATACGACATTTAGAATAAAAAATTAGTTTATTTTTAGGAAAAAGTCCATTTTTGACCATCTAACTTTTGGCTCAGTTTAGTTTTGGCCATCGAACTTTAAAACCGGACATCTTTGACCATCCAACTTTTAAAACCGTTCACAATTGACCATCGGGCGGTTTTGATGGGTGGTTTTAACTTTTTTTTATTTACAATTTAGTCCTTAGAACTTGAAATGATCATTACTTTTTGCTCGTAGCTCCGATTTAGGTGATTCTTGCGGTCACGTGTTCGTAACGGTGAGCTTTATCTTTTAGAATGTTTTTATACAACTTTTATAACTATTCGTTATATTATTTTTCTGTTGTTGTGTAAAAATAATAATATAAGAAACGTAAAACAAACAGTTACAAAATAATATGATCAACATTTTGAACGATAAAGTTCTCATCTTATGAACACATGACCGCAAGAATCACTTAAATTGGAGATACGAGAAAAAAATAGTAATCATTTTAAGGTTCAAGGACTATTTTTAATCAATTTATTTACAATTTAGTCCATAGATCTTAAAATGATTACTATTTTTTTCTTGTATCTCTAATTTAAGTGATTCTTGTAATCAAACGTTAATAACAATGAGCTTTATCTTTCAAAATGTTGCTCATATTATTTTGTAACTATTTGTTTTATTTTTCTTATATTGTTGTTTTTACACAACAACATAAGGATAATATAACAAATAGTGATAAAATAGTATAAAAACATTTTAGAAGATAAAACAAATTGTTATGAACACGTGACCGCAAGAATCACCTAAATCGGAGCTACAAGCAAAAATTAATGATCATTTTAAGTTGGAAAAAGTCCATTTTTGACCATCTAACTTTTGGCTCAATTTAGTTTTGGCTATCGAACTTCAAAACCGGACATCTTTGACCATCCAACTTTTAAAACCGTTCACAATTGGCCATCGGGCGGTTTTGATGGGTGGTTTTAACTTTTTTTTATTTACAATTTAGTCCTTAGAACTTGAAATGATCATTACTTTTTGCTCGTAGCTCCGATTTAGGTGATTCTTGCGGTCACGTGTTCATAACGGTGAGCTTTATCTTTTAGAATGTTTTTATACAACTTTTATAACTATTCGTTATATTATTTTTCTGTTGTTGTGTAAAAATAATAATATAAGAAACGTAAAACAAACAGTTACAAAATAATATGATCAACATTTTGAACGATAAAGTTCTCATCTTATGAACACATGACCGCAAGAATCACTTAAATTGGAGATACGAGAAAAAAATAGTAATCATTTTAAGGTTCAAGGACTATTTTTAATCAATTTATTTACAATTTAGTCCATAGATCTTAAAATGATTACTATTTTTTCCTTGTATCTCTAATTTAAGTGATTCTTGTAATCAAACGTTAATAACAATGAGCTTTATCTTTCAAAATGTTGCTCACATTATTTTGTAACTATTTGTTTTATTTTTCTTATATTGTTGTTTTTACACAACAACATAAGGATAATATAACAAATAGTGATAAAATAGTATAAAAAATATTTTAGAAGATAAAACTCATTGTTATGAACACGTGACCGCAAGAATCACCTAAATCGGAGCTACAAGCAAAAATTAATGATCATTTTAAGTTCTAAGGACTAAATTATAAATAAAAAATGTTAAAACCACCCATCAAAACCGTCCGATGGCCAATTGTGAACGGTTTTAAGAGTTGGATGGTCAAAGATGTCCGGTTTTGAAGTTCGATGGCCAAAACTAAACTGAGGCAAAAGTTGAATGGTCAAAAATAGACTTTTTCCTTTAAGTTCTAAGGACTAAATTGTAAATAAAAAATGTTAAAACCACCCATCAAAACCGTCCGATGGCCAATTGTGAACGGTTTTAAGAGTTGGATGGTCAAAGATGTCCGGTTTTGAAGTTCGATGGCCAAAACTAAACTGAGGCAAAAGTTGAATGGTCAAAAATAGACTTTTTCCTATTTTTAATATATTACTTGTTCAAAATGTTGCATATTTGAGAATGAAGGTAGTATATATATATCCGCATTCATTGGTGAGTGAGTGCGCGTACGTGTGTGTGTCGCGCACTCGCGCGTGCCATGCTGCCCATGAGCGCCCGTTACACAAGGGCACGCCCTCGACGACCGACATGGATGGATGGATGGGTGTAGTAGTTAAGTTGAGGGACGGGGGAGAGGTTGGGAAGGTGGTGGACTCGATCTCGATCACTGGATCGACGGGAGTTATTGGTGACTGCAGTGCGTGCGTGGCTGCCAGGTGTGAGAGAGGTCCGCCAGGTGCGTGTACGTCAGTACGTGCACATGCATGATCGTCCATCCAATTCCTTTGTGGATCGGATGACGACATTCTTTGTTTTTTTATAAGTTATTACTGAATATTCTAGTTTCATCTACAGAAAAATTGGCACATAGGTCTCGGTTGGTTAGATTCTCAAAGTGAAATGTCTCGAGCTGGACTGATGCTAGACAAGTTTGGTACTAAGTGGCAGTGAGCAGCAGGGTAGGAGAGAGAGCAGATGGCAGACAGCTCAATATAACTAGCTACAAGTCATTTTTGTTGTCTGAAACGTCAAATAATGAAGGATGGAGGTAGTATTACTTTGACACCAAAGGATTAATATAGCATCGCCGAGAGGAGTTATGACTGATTTTAATACCCAGTTTTTACAATATTTTAATAATAGCTAGTTAACCTAAAGCCTCACCAATCGCAAGCAAGTAAGCAACGACACCGACGTAAACGCCGCCGTTGATACGTCGATAACGCTAATAATTAAGTCGTGTGCGTCCTTTAGATTTTTGAGCGCATCAACCGTCCGTTTTAATTTCTCTGTTCCGAAGTCCACACCACTCGTACGCGGCGTACGTGCTGAGCCAACGCCACCTTGTACAATAATCACCGTGTCGTTGCTGTTGTACTCTTGCTTTTGCTTGAAATCTCGAGCACATGCAGAAACGAAAGAAAAAAAAAAGCTAGTAGGGGCGCGGCCGATAAAAAGAAAGTAGCTACCCAGACGAACAGTACGTTGACAAGGAAAGTGGCGAGCTAGGACGTACGCCGCAGCGTCGTGTTAAAGAGAAAATGGTTTGGTTTATTCTTACGGGCAGTAGAGGTGAGATGCATGTGTTTGTGCAGTGCGTACCATCAGTTCACAAGTGTAGAAAAACAGCACAACTTTTCAACGTTAAACCTCTTTTAAATTATGAATTCTTTGTTTTTATTGACCAACAACTTATCCAAAATTCTCTATGAACATCTAAATTCACTTGTAGTCCAAAAAATGTCCAAGGTCTTAGTGTAAAATTTATAAAAAAGTAGGTCTAAAGTTGACTGGTTAGCTCTGTTTTCGGACTTAGCACATTTGATGCGTTGATCTAATAACACTTAATCTATTTCGAAAATAGATTTCTCATTTTATCCACCATGATTTTCGAGTGCAAATAGTTAAAATGGAACGTATACAATCTATATATCATACACATCGAATTTCACAAATTTAAGAGTTCATTTGCTAATTAAAATGATAAATGAAACACGGTTAAATGAGAGCTCGAACTCCCAGTTTCCACAGCACGGTCTCTGGGGTGACTTCGTGAGTCAGGGCAGGTCGTCTGGCGCGACTCTGCCTACCATGTCAGCTGCGACTTTTTCTAATGCTATCGTGTATATTAGTCGTGTTACGGAGTTTGACGCAACCAAAAGAGATAGTTCTTAGAAATATAGTTTGAGGTAGATTATTTTTAAAAGTTAAAATATATTAAAAAAAATAGGCTCCTACGAGACGAACTAGGCACATGAACATGGCGCTTGAGAACCAAACTATATGAATCTAGTGACTTTGAAGCCATCAGCGTCCATATGTCCGAGTGGTTAAGGAGACAGACTTGAAATCTGTTGGGCTACGCCCGCGCAGGTTCGAACCCTGCTGTCGACGTCTTTTTCTGTTCTTTTCTTCTGTGGATTGCTATTGGGAAAAACCTCTCCGTATTTTATATAACACAGTCACGTCGATATGTCCGAGTGGTTAAGGTGACAGACTTGAAATCTGTTGGGCTTCGCCCGCGCAGGTTCGAACCCTGCTGTCGACGTCTTTTTTTTTTCTTTTCTTCTGTAGAGAGAGATCATAAACTTGATGGCTAGCTGCTAGCGCAGTCGAAGCACATAGAAGGCCCTTTTTTTTCTTCCCTCAGATCCATGCATGTTCAACTCGATCTTGACTTGGTTTTTCAGTCTTTCTTCCCTGACGAAAGACTTGCATATGTACAGAAGAAGGACTTGCATATGGTTTTTATTGATCTTGAGAAGGCGTATGACAAAGTACCAAGGAATGTCATATGGTGGACCTTGGAAAAGCACAAAATCCCAACTAAGTACATTACCCTCATCAAGGATATGTACAATGATGCGAGGACGGTTGTCCGAACATGTGATGGTGACACTAGTGACTTTCCAATTAAAATTGGACTACATCAGGGATCAGCATTGAGCCCTTATATTTTTGCTTTGGTGATGGATGAGGTCACAAGGGATATACAAGATGATATCCCATGGTGTATACTCTTTGCTGATGATGTAGTGTTAGTTGACGAGACTAGAGCAGGGGTTAATCGGAAGCTTGAGTTGTGGAGAGACTCGCTAGAGTTAAAAGGTTTCAGACTCAGTAGGACCAAGACTGAGTACATGAGGTGCGATTTCAGCACGTCTGGACATGAGATTGGAGATGTTAGCCTCGATGGGCAAGTGGTGGCCAAGAAGGATTCTTTTCGGTACCTAGGATCGATGCTACAGAATGATGGCGACATTGATGAAGATGTTAGGCATAGGATCTCAGCCGGTTGGTTGAAATGGCGTCAAGCTTCTGGCATCCTATGTGACAAGAGGGTGCCCCAAAAGCTAAAAGGCAAGTTCTACAGGACGGCGATTCGTCCGGCGATGTTGTACGGTGTTGAATGTTGGCCTAAAAAAGGCGACATGTCCAGCAACTGAGTGTAGCAGAGATGCGTATGTTGCGTTGGCTCTGTGGGCATACAAGAAGGGATAGAGTCCGCAATGAAGATATTCGAGATAGGGTTGGAGTGGCACCGATTGAGAAAAAATTGATTCAACATCGGTTGAGATGGTTTGGTCATGTCCAAAGGAGGCCTCCTGAGGCGCCAGTGCGTAGTGGGGTCCTAGAGCGGGTCGATAACGTAAAGAGAGGTAGAGGTCGACCTAAACTGACTTGGGACGAGGCGGTTAAAAGAGACCTTAAGGAGTGGAACATCCCCAAGGAGTTAGCTATGGATAGGAGTGCTTGGAGACTAACCATCAGTGTGCCTGAACCATGACCTCTGTTTCTCCCTTTGTTTACCCTTAACTCTTCGTGCGTGTGTGTGTGGGTGGGTGTGTGTGTGTCGCCTTTCTTGGTTTCCTTTGGGTTTCATCTCTAGCCTACCCCAACTTGCTTGGGACAAAAGGCTTTGTTGTTGTTGTTGTTGTTGTTGTTGTTGTTCCCTGACGAAAACGCAGCCAAGCACAGGCACGGTGCGCCCATGGAGACAAAGAGTTAGTCCGTTAACAAAATACGAACCCATGGCCTTCGACGCCGTTCCGGCAAGGACGACGCCGGCGACTACCGATAAAAAGAGCTAGCGAAGAGGGCGCTGGCGGCGTACCTGTTCCTGAACACACGGCTAACCTACGCGATATCGCTGACGCTGGTGGCTCTGCTGCCGCTGAGGAGCAGGGCGGGCGACGCCCGCGCCCACAGGGGCGGAGCCAGCGCCGGGTCCGGGGGGGGGGGGGCTGAAGCCCCTCCTACTGCCGGCGACGCCATGAGAGTCCCCCTAGAATTTTGAGAAGGAAGAAGAGGAAAGGAGAGACTAAAGGTGGAAGAAGAGGAAGGAGCCCCCTGCCGAGCATTTCTAGCTTCGCCACTGCGCGCCCACCTGGCGGCTCGTGACCGGTATGGTCGATCGTGCTCCTCGCCGTCTCGTCCTGTTCGTCTGGTTTATCAGTCACCAGCCAGCAGTACTTTTCTCTCAGAACAAATCAGCCACCAACTACCAGTCAGCAGTACTTTTCTCTCAGAACAAATCAGCCACCAACTACCAGTCAGCAGTACTTTTCTCTCAGAACAAAGCAGCACCAGCCACCTGCCGTCAGCCAGATGAACAGACCATGTCGCCGGCAACCTGCGCAACGCCATTTCCGAGGACATCCTCGTCGGGAACGTACGTGGTCATGGCCACATAGGGGCCTACGTATCCGTCTCCACAGTCCTGTATTTACTTAGTAACTCCAGGAGGCCATATATTTTTAATCTGCTGAATATTTTTGCCTCATATGTAATGTTTTCTTCAAGGTACTAGTACGAATGTACCATTACAACTTTCCTACAACATATACTACAAGACAGGCACGATGTGTTTTCCTGCTCAACTTAATATCAAGCAAGAACTGTATCTCTATACAGCATTACTGGAAATTATGATGCTAGCTTCTTGTGTTCAACTTCGTAGTACATCACCATTGACCACGAATACAATGTCCTGGCAATCAGTACTCTTGCTGCTACAACAATTCTGTTAAGTGCCTAGCTGCTGCTCAATATTCAGAACCATTAGTGCCGCCTCCTGGAACAATGGTACTGGTCCTTCTTCCTCCACCCTCGACTGTCTACCGGTGCTGAAGTGGAGTTGCAGATCCTACTATAGGCCCTCGGCGACGCCCTCCTTGAGGCTGGCCTCATCGATCACCGAGGCATGGGCACTGACCTGCGGCCATTCACCTCAGACAGATTCTACGCTTGGCACATGGAACGCTGCCCACTTGACGACTTCGCGGACTCCATCTGGCACAACCTCACCACCCCGAGCTGTAAGCACTTTTTGTGGCTTGTTCACCATCACTGGCTTCCCTCAGCTGCGCTTCTCCACTACCGCAACATCATCGACTCGTCTGCTTGCTGCTATTGTGGTGCGCATGAAGATCAGCACCACATCTTGTTGGCCTGTCCCCGGGCTGCTGTTGTTTGGCGTGCCATTGGATGGTCCGCCGCCCCGCACCTAGTCTCCTTCAGAGACCTCTGGACGCTTGCTGACCTGCCGGATACCGCTCCTTCCGCTCAATCGGTGATCGTCACTATTGTGCTCTGGAACATTTAGAAGACTCGGAACAATGTGGTCTTCACGGCATCTAGTCCCCAACAATGGTCACCGTTCGGTGTGTGGCCTCGGACCTCGATCTTTGGGCTTTTAAGAGCAAATCTCTCCTAGACTCCTCTGTTCTTAGGATGTGGGCACAATCTGTTGTAACGTAGACTCTGCTCGCCCTGCTCTCTCTCTCCCTCATTCACAAAACTTGTAAGCACCAACCTTGCTTGTTAATATAATGTTCAACTGTCGTAGTCCCCCTAAAAGTCTCCATCAGATCTGAACCGATGGACGGCTCCTAAAATCTTCTAGCACTAGAATAAATGTCATTGTGATTCATTACTAAAGCCACATAGACTTTTAGTACCGGTAATAATATTAAGGGTAATGTGTTTTCCGGAAGGTAAGATGCTTCCCTTCCCCGACCCCCCGCCGCCGCCGCCACACCACCCACCGCCGCCGCCCCCTTGCGCCGTCCGCCGGCCACGACGGCCGCCTCCCCTCCCCGCATCCTGCGTCGCGACTTCCCTTCGCAAGACCCGGCATCGAGCAGGCTCACCGACCGGGAGAAATTCTTCTCCGACTCGCCGCCCCTACCACCGCGCCGCGTCCGCCCGGCCTGCTTCGACGACGAGGTGGTACCGGAGACCCCGGATCCGGCGGTCAGACGTGTGGATCCAGGCCCTGCCACCTCAGATCTGGGCGGGGAGCGCCAGGGCCGCGCCTCCTACGCCGAGGTCGTCAGGGGCGGAGTTAATGGCCTCCGCCCGGTCGATGCGACGCGTCCTGTCCTCGCCAACCACCGCGCCCCTCCGCGGCGAGGCCGCACTTCATCCGCGGATGTGACGAGGGCGCGGCGCATTCACTCCGGGGAGAAGCCGAATCCCCGCAAGATCTGGCGGCCGCGTCAGCCTTCCGCCATGCCTGCGGCTTCTCCCGAGCTGGAGCCCGGCTGGACTCCTGCCAAGCGCCGAAAGCGTCCACCACGGCGTACCTCACCCCCTCCACCGCGTGACGGGCGACATGACCGACGCCGCAGCGAGACTTCAAGCCGCACAACGACCTCCACTCTCCAAGCATTCATCACAGCCACGGCAGGTCGCTGCTTCATCTGCCTCGTGCGTGATCACAGGGCGTCACATTGCCGCGACCCTGTACGCTGCTTCCGCTGCCGGCGCTCGGGACACCGCACGCATTTCTGCAGGGAGCCGTCCCGACAACCGGCCGGGCACCAGGCGCCTCCCCCACCGCCTCCTCCTCCTCCGCCGCTGCCACCTCCCCCGCCGCCTCCTCCTCCGCCGCCTCCACCGATGGCGGTCGGCGACCCCCACACGCGGCCGGACGAGGAGACGGTCTTCGTCTCCGAATCCTTCGACCTCGCGCGCGACGCCAAGGATTGGGCGGACTGCGCGCTTGTGCCCTGGGCCATGCACCTGCCCCAGGGCGCCGGGGCGCGCGACATCGCTGCCCTCATCACGCGATGGCTCCAACTGCAACCCGGGGCGGTCTCCGTCACCTTGAACCAGCCGGAACCATACCTCGTCCGCTTCGAGAAGGCGTCCGACGCGGCGAGGGCTCGCGACAAGGGGAGATTTACCGGCGGCGGCATCGACATCTGCCTCCGACCGTGGCGCGGACTGACGCACGCCCTGGGCTTCCGCATGTTCTACAGGGTTCGCCTCTTCCTCGACGGCATCCCCGACCACGCGTGGACTCCGGCGATTGTGGAGCGGGTGATCGGTATCGATGCGCGCTCCAGTACATCGTCACCGACTTGGTGCAGCCGGCCGACACAAGACACATTGAGCTCTGGGCGTGGACCCCGGAGCCGCGCGACATCCCCAAGAAGGTGTGGCTTGCGTTCACGCACGGCCCGGCGGGGGGCTCCTCCGCGGTCTACGTCGACGATGAGCCGCCGGCGGCGGCGTGGTACCAGGGGAACAGGTACGCAGTCTACGTCCATTTGTCTGTCCTGGAAGACTTCAAGGCGGCGGAGGGCAATCTGCAGGCGGCCATCGACAACCCGGCGAGCGTCCAGCCGGTGCGACGACGCTATGACTAGCGCTACGGCTTGCCGGACGGGTCACCACCGGAGGCCCGCTCCCACTTCCTCACACGCCTGCCCAAGCCGCCACGCGAACATGGCGATCGGAACGGCAACAACGTCGACGGAGCGCGCGCTTCGGAACCACGACGCGAAGCAGAGCGGGAACACGAGCTCCGGGCGCGTGCACTGCAGCAGCGCGAACGTGAGCGTGAACGCGAGCGCGAGCGCGTTCGCGAGCGCGGCAAGTCTAGCGACAAGGCTCGGAACGGCCGGCACTCCTACAAAGACAAGGACTTCTCCTGGCCGCCAAGACGTGACGACGACAGCGACGACGACAAGGGCGATTACGATCACCCGGGGCATGGTCGACACCTCGGTGCCAACTTCTGGGGCGCCGGGAAGCCCTTCCAGAGGGAGAGAACTCGCTCCCCTCCTCAGCGGACGGGCGGAGCGGGCCGGGTGTGGCACCACGCCGCCGTCGACCAGCCGGCGGACGTCCTCACGCCCATCAACGCCGTCCAGCTGCAGGCCCTCTTCGCCGCTCAAGCCGAGGCGCTGCAACGTCTCATCCAGCACCAAGCGGGCGTGCAACCAAAGCTCCTCACGGGGCTTGACTTCATCAACAAGGCGGCTGCTCTGGCCGAGAAGCTTGACCTGGAGGTCCCGGCGGTGGGGGAGCAAGCCTGGTCCGACGCGGTGCCGGTGCGCGCGGTGTTCGCCCGCCTGCGCGCCCAGCTCCCCACCTCCCAGCCGGGGGACGCGGCGCCTACAATCCTGGAGGTTGAGCAGGCATTCGACGCGCTGGCTTTCGGCACAGGGGCGCAGGAGGCGGGGGCCAATACTGCCTAGTTCGCAGCTGAGGATGTGCACGACGCGACGAGGGACATGTCTACACCGGCGCCACCGGTGCTGAGTGTCACGCCCCACGTCGACACGACCACGGCGGCAACAACGACAACGGCGACGCACAGCGCACCGGCGACGTCGACGCGCTCTTCACCAAAATCGACCCGCCGCTGATGCAGGTTCCGGCCCCCCGCGCGCTCGTACACGGCGCGTCTTCAACATGGCGAACGTCCGCCGTAGCGCTCGCCTCGCCAAGCGCCCGGTGATCCCGGCGGTCGAGAGGGCCCAACGCAACCTGTGCCGCAAGCTCGGCATCCCGGCGGACGAGCAACACCCCATCGACGACGTTCTTCGCGACTTCATCAGTCTGTTCCAGGGGCCTCTGCCGGAGCACATCATTGCGGCCCTCTCAGCGCTCTTCGAGCTCGACGACGATGACTCCGACCTACTCGACAACGCGCTCCTGCAGCACGCCGGTGAGGCCGTGGCGGAGTTGGTTCCCTCCGAGGAGGCGGCATGAGGCCTCTCGCCCTACCTGAGTCAATTTGTTCCTTCATGTATCACAATGCTACTGCACTTAGGTGCCCTACTGGCTACGACCTTCGGGCGACCTCGTCTTTTACTTTCATGCGGAACTGTATCTTTCTAAGCCCTGCTGGCTGCGACCTTCGGGCGGCACTTCGTACTTTCATCAACTACCCGACTAAGTATTTCGAAAATGTTCAACGCTTCGAGCCCCTGCTTGTTCCCCATGAGTAACAACAACAACGTTAACATCATTTCGGCGGCCCGCTGCCTCGCGGTTAACGAATCACTTGCGGCCAACCCATGCCAGATCGCTAGCCTTCAAGAAACTAAACTCCAATCAATCGACTCGAGTCTGGCTGCCTTCCTCGGGGCATATCGGCTAAGCAATTTCGCCTACAAGCCGGCGACAGGTACCAAAGGTGGTATCCTCCTCCTTTGGCACGACGCGACAACGGTTATAACCAACATCGCTATTGGCACATACTCTCTAACGGCTGACGTCACCTTGCGCCACAACCTGACCACGTTCAAGCTTACCGTTGTGTACGGCCCGTCGCGACGCCCGGAGAAGGAGGCTTTCCTACGTCACCTACGCCATTTAAAACCTACCGATGGCTCGCACTGGCTGCTACTAGGGGACTTCAACTTAATCTACAAAGCCAGGGACAAGAACAACAATCGCCTGAATCTCCGCCTCATGTCGCGGTTCAGAAGTGCTCTGGACTTTTGCGAGCTTAAAGAGCTGCCCCTTCAAAATAGGAAGTTCACGTGGAGCAACGAGCGCCATCGCCCAACGCTCGTCCATCTCGACTGGGTTTTCTGCAATCAGGCTTGGGACATCGACTTTGACAACTGCGCCCTCCACGCCCTGTCGTCCACTCACTCTGACCACTGCCCCCTTCTCCTAACAAACCAGGACGCCCCGCGATGGCCGACACCCTTCAAATTTGAAAACTTCTGGACACGGTTGCCACGGTTCCAGGAGGTGGTCGCCACTGCGTGGCAGTTGCCAACGACACACACCGAACCCTTCCACCGCCTCGGCCACAAGCTACACACCACTGCGAAGGCACTTAAAAATGGAGTGGCTCGCTCCTCTCGGAGGCAAGACTGAAGCTTCTCATGGCACAGGAGGTCATTCTACGCCTCGATGAAGCCCAAGACTCGAGGTCACTTTCTGCTGCGGAATTCAACATTCGATCAAGGCTCAAAAAGCGCATTTTGGGTTGGCTGGTTATTGAAAAGGCGCGGAAAAAGCAGAGCGCCCGAATCTCGCACATCAAGGAGGGGGACGCCAACACCCGTTTCTTTCACCTGAGAGCCAACGGCAGGAGGAGAAAAAACTTCATTCAACGCCTACGGGAGGGTCAACGCTGCCTGATCAAACACTCAGACAAGCAACAACTCACTATGTGAAAAACAGACATTGGTAACGGGCGCGGATGGCTATTGGTAACGGGCAAAACACCTGTTACCGATCAAGCGTTACAAATAAGCCAAGAAAGGTAACGGGTGGATGCCCGTTACTGATGACACGTAAATGTAACGGGCATCGAACAAAGACCGTTACCGAAACAAGTTACCAGTCACTTGAAATATCTGTTTCTCTGGGCCCACACGGACCTTTGGTAACGGGCACAGAAACCTAGCCCGTTACATGAACTCGCTATCAGAGACGTTTGCTGTGGACACGCGTCTGCACTTAAGGAGACGCATTTTTTGTATGCGCGTCTTCTCTGTCTGGACGACAGGAGACGCGTGCTCTGGACGCGCATCTCGCCTGTCTCCACGAAAGGAGACGTGTGCTCTGGACGCGCGTCACGTCTGTCTCGACGACAGGAGACGCGTGCTCTGGAAGCGCGTCTCCTCTGTCTCGACGAAAGCATCAACTTGTAGGGCCCACCGGTCAGTATTAGTAACGGGCCTTTATGCGGCCCGTTACAGTGTTGTCATACTTGTAACGGGCGTTCCAAGTGAAGCCCGTTACCCACAGATCTGTTTTTGTAACGTGCCTTACTTAACGCCCGTGACCGATACGTAGGGCACCTACAGTAACCTGCCCGTTTTCTGGTTGCATCCCGGAAACCAGCTAGGATTTGGCAGCCACCAGATCAGGGGCTGCATCCTGGAAACAGCCAGGATTTGGCAGCCACCACAGCAATAGTAGGAGACGTCACAAACACATTCTCATCACATATATACACAAGCAAGATCACATATATATACACAATAATGCGAGATCACATCAAGTTCCTCATCAGATCGACATGCATGCTAAAGTTTCAAGTTTGTCATCGGTGCTTTGTTTGGATGGAGTCCTGAGAAAACTGCCTAAACCAGGCAACATCTGACCCCAGCCAAGCAGGTTTCTCAGGCAGTACTAAACTAGCCTGAATGCAGCAAGCTAGTTTCAAGTTTGTCAGGCAGTACAATGAACTCACGGTGCACCATTATAGAGGTTGCCATTTCGGTCGAGGATCTCCTTAACAATGTACTCGCACAGCATCTCCCGCATCGGCTTTAGATCTTCTGTAGAAACATTAAGGGCACGTTTGAAATCCTGCAAAATAAAATAATTATGAGAATACAAGTACAAATCAATTTCTAAAATCAAATGGAGAATATATGAGCAGAGACAAGGGTGAGAGCATTATCTACTTACAGCAGCCTTCTTGATGTGAGGTATGTCTTCAAATAGTTTGAACATATTGAGTGCCACATGGAATCCATGCAAAAAGGACCCCGATGGCTGCTGAGCACACTGCGCATCGAGGTACCAAAATGACAAGTTAATGCAGTACCAAATTGGTATGAAGGGACCATAAAAAAAAACCTCGGTCTTACAGTGGTATTTGGCTTGTGCTTGAATGTCTGATTGGATTTTAGCTTTGCCGATTTATAAATTGACCGATGGGTACGGTGACGCAATGTCAAATACTGTAAGCAGCGGAACCATTGGTGTCACCAAAGATTGATGTTGCTTGTAAGTGTCACTGCTCAGAGTTTTCTTTCCATGGGATCGGGTGGACAAAGCTGCATACGTAATGCTAAAAAGGAATCGGTCGATAAAATTGATGAAAGGCCAATGAGTGAATTCCCGAGGATGCTCGAATGGCATTTTCACGCATCCTGTGCTGCACAGTTGTCATGACAAAACTGAGAAGCAGTCCAGGATGAGAAGCTGATATTTGTAGAAGTGACGTAATCTTCTATTCTTTGCCTATGGCCGATTAGCATCTTCTGCTCGATCAAATAAACAATCGGTCATACATGGATCGACTCATAATTATTTGACCATGGAGTTTGTCACCGATAGCCAGTTAAATTATGTGCCGAAAGGGTCCACTCCTTTGAATATATACTACATTTCGTCTGCAGCATTAAAGTTTCCGGCTATGTTCGTCAATGGCCACCCAGAAAAATTTGTCGAGGCGAAAACGTCATCTGCAGCACAACCTGGAGATATCAGCATTAATTATCAAGAAGTTAGTTGTGAACAGGCTGATGAATGTTTAAGATCAAGACAAAGGCTCCCTGCAGGTGGGTTCAATCGGCTGCTTGCTCTAAAAGATGGTCAATGGGGGGGAGAGAGAGAGGGCTGATAGTGGATAATCTTTCCTCGGCTGACACGTCATCGGCACCGCGCCGTTTGTTTTACTCATGTGCATGATTGTCGAGATGCCGCAGGAGGCCTTTCCATGTTACGATAATTTCAAGGCCACAATTGACATCAGAGGTAACAATAACAGAGAATCAGATGGATATTTCCAGTTGCTGCACGTTCAAGAACATGAATTGGCTAGTTGCCCCTAAAGCCACAGTCGCCGATGGCCATGCTATTATTGAACCCATCGATTATTTCCTTGATGGAACAGAGGACCTTTGCTAAATCTGTCTGATGAAGGATACTGTGATTATGTGGGTTGATGCTGGTGCCACTGTCATTTGCTATCAGGGGAAATTCGATGACGCTGCTGCCAAGCTGCCATCACATCAGAACGGCAAGTAATGCCGACAAAGTCACGAGGCCATCGGACGAGTGAGCAATGTGAAGATAATGAGACCTAGTCCTTACCATGAAAATGCCAAAGGAACAAAGATAGCGTGGCTAATGATGCTGGACAGCCGATGGTGAAATCTACACAGCCAATGGGGATTGTTGTTAGTGACCCCTTGGGGATTCAGAGATGAACGATGGCACAAGCGGCGAGGATGACACAGTGGGAGTATAGAGGTCTAGCTGATAAAAGACGTCAATGTTTCCCCTTAGATGGCACATCATGCTCAACATTAGGGCTCTGCCATTCATCCTGCTCACAAACGGAGACTGCCATCGGCGATAACACACACGCCGGTGTCATGCTGTCTACTGCATGCTACAGCTGCAAGGATTATGCACCTAATGATTAGAAAGATGATGACGGCGACGTCAAAGTCTATCAACTATCAACTCTTTGTTACATCGGCTCTTGGCTCTAGGAAACTATTAAGCAACCAATTGAATATTCACATCAGCCGATAGTGATGCTGGAGACGGCCGTGGAATGCCTAGATGAATCAAAACTACAACCAAGGTCCGCAAAGGGTTGAATAAAAACTAAAACATCCATAGAAGTGGTTGCTAGAGAATTATTATTGGCGCAACTCCTCATCCAAGGAAATCGGCAGTCCAATAGTCGATAGGAGGCCAATCGACTGATAAATAGCCAATGTATTGTGGACGGCCGATGGAGTTATTATTAAAAAGAGAGAGGAGAAGCCAATATAAGATTATTTAAAGAAGGGAATCTCTAAAAAGACATGGGCCCTCGGCGACTCCGCCGATCACTCCGTCCATGTCAACTATGGAGCGGAAGCACTATGAACTCATCTTAGACTGGCTACCATTGATACGAGGACGCCGAAGTCGCCGGATGTGATCTATGTCACCACTGCTGACGCACGTCAAAACATTAAATCGGCACCAGATGATTAAGACGTCGGCATGACGACCAGAGCTACCTGTCTGTCAAGGGAGAAGATGGAACTGTTGACGACACTGATACGAGCTAGTGGAGCATCATCTGCACATCTGTCTCGTGTCGGTTAGTGGAGGTCGAAAAAATATGATGCATCAAGGAACAATGATGTATTAGCTCAAGAATGCATTAGCTCAGGAGGAATCGGCTCTATAATATCTCAACAGCCGATTATTTACCTGCATAGCCAATCTCATTCTCGGGCAATAAACGGCACAACTTCAAAAAGTTCAGGGTACAGAGATCTCGCTGATGGAGAAGCAATTATACAGCTGATATTACGTCGTATTAATAATCGGCTACTCAGCATATTTTATTTGACTTTGGTAGCCAATGGAAAAGTCTGGAATGCAAACAAATCAGCTACTGAAAGAGGATAAAGTCATGTATCCTAAGATAGAGGCACGGAGCCTACACCCAGCAGTGACGAGGCAGGATAAGATAACACCATGAAGACGTTGCCACACAGAAGACGCTGAAGTCAGCCCTTGACTCAAAAAGGACAGACTACCACAGATCCTTCAAATGAAGGAAGCTGATGGCAAAGATGAAGTGACCTGCTGCAGAGGTACTGGCCTAAAAACAAAAAAAAAAGGCTCAATAAGAGTCGATGGAGATGATGAAGCAAAATCGGCTGCATGTAAATACGGAGCCCATGTTTGCTACTTCTTGTATATGGGACTAATAATGGAAGAAGTCAAAATTCAGCATTGGTTTGCAAAGGGGCCGATACAAATTTTCACAATTGCAAAATAGAAGATGGTTCTTTGGAGAAATCGTGATCTGGAAAGGTCAGACTGCCGCCAACAATTTGTTTCACTTCGATGGATACAGGGCTGAGCATAGCCGTAATGGTAATGGAGGTAGACACCATGGATCACAAGGTGACTCAAATCGGCAAAGTGATTGACGGCAAGGTTAGCACGTCGTCACTGCATTGGACGCCGGATCTCGGTGTATGGACGATGGCGATGACGACATCAGCGATGTGCTGATTCCCAGAATTATCTCCTACAAGAACTGCCGATTTGGTTCTCAGTGGGTCGTCACTGAACGAATACATGTCAGCAACAACACTTACAGCCGCTTGAATCAGTTCGAAAGGCGCCCGCTTCCAATCCGCCGATGGTCAAACATAATCCCAGAACTCATTAGCAGCTCCGTTGATGGGATCACGGCCAGGTCAAGATAGCCGATGGAAGCAAAAATCCGACCCGCATTCAAATCGGCTACTAAGCAGCAAGGACTCGAGACCATCAAACGTTACTACAATTGACGACGCTATGATTTCTGCTGACAAGACAGACGCCGCCACCGCTGCTGTCAGAGTTACCAAAGCCGCTGGGGTGTGAAGATGCGGCTAAAAGCACACTGCATTGTGAGCTGTTGGAGGAATCCATCGCTGCATGCTTATGTGTTTGGACAAGCACGTACCAGAATTGTGCCTGAATGTGCATTACTACAATATATACAAAGATGATACGTCAAGCTATCGTCTCAAAGAAAGATAAAGAGCTAGTACTGTGGCCGATCTGTCCAGGTGCCCTAAAAAATCAAAGCAATAGCTCCATCAGGTAATTGGCCGTGCTACTCACGATCGTCATCGACGACTCGCCGCTCATTATTACTATTTGGAGTCAACTTCCGAAGGAGCTGGTGATCCAGTTGCGGAACATCTGATGGTACTATTTTGGCGCAACCAATGGGTTTTTTTATCAGCATCAGCTTAGATTGTCAACATGGAATTACTGCTACCAATTCCACCACGTGCTACTCGCCTGTTACTGTCGACACAGCCGAGAGATCAGCTAAGATTCATGGGAAGAGCTATGGTATGATCAAAGAAACTTTATTTCTTACTGCAAAAATACTTGGGAATTTTATCTTGCAAAAATAAAAATAGCTTAGCTCCTCAATGATATAAAATTCCTACCAGAGCCATATGTTGATGCCTTTAAAACTTTATACATATGCTGCTTGTCTTGTATTGAGCATTGTCAAATTGTTTGTGACCCTTGTGAGATTCGTTTCATGCTTTTAAGATCAAGATCACGTACACTCCACAAATTGTTTATATGCTGACTTCTACACTGGAGGTTACGCAAAAACATGCCTTCCATCCATACAAAAATACTCCGTCCGTTTGGTATGACTCTTCATATTCATTATGCAAAAAGGGTATGGGCTATGCAAAAGAGAAAAGAAAAAATATAATGTGTTAAAAAAAAGGATTTGAAAGATAGCCCATATCCAAAAGTGAAAAAATAAAAGGAAGAGTCATGCAAAAAAGAGTTCCATCCATAAATTCCACACACATGCACATCTTGATCTGATTGTATGACTTGTTTTCTCCACTGGATCCGGTTTTTGACTTTGCAAAATATGCAATACAATTACGCTTCCTTTTTATCCCCTACCCTGAGCTCCACAAAAACTTTTAGAGGTAGGAAGAAAAATGAGGCGACATAATACCTTGGTGAGGAACCATACACATTGAGTGGCCTGAGAGAATCATTTGAGGAGCAAAGTTTTGTTTTGATTTGGAAATCCTTCAAAAAATCCCAAGTTATTTGAGCAGGAGAAGTAGAGGCTATTTGGTTATTCACATTGGTTAAAATATTGTGATAAAGAAATCTGAAGAAGGATGACGGCTATATGAAAGAGCAGTATCAGGAAGGATGAGGTATGAAATCCATAGAGCAGTTTGCATCCATAAGAAGATAGTGGTTCCAAGCTTGAGAATTTCGAAGCATGAATCCTTCATACTCCGAAACTGGGGGGCTTGTGTTGACACCGGATTTTGACAAATCCCATGTCCTATTGAGATACCAGGTTGAGAACATGAAAAGGAAACAGAGGGGTCGATATAGGTCATGGAAACATGCGTTAATGAAAAAGCAGAGGAGGCTCAGTCGTTGAGGCACGCAGGAGCGTATGGACTTGCAAGGATATGCATGTGGATGGTGGCTGCAATACGTCATAAATTATTTGCATGCACAAATACATTGGAAAATGACGTCAGACTACATGGTGGCCGGAGTAATTAATAAAGAAGGCAAGATTAGCATGAATAAGCAAAAAGTCCACGTACGGCAACTAAAAGGTGACTAGAATAAAGAAAGGAGAAATAGTCGGTAAGGAGAGTAATCGGCCAAGAGAGACGATCGGCCAGCAGAGGCAAGATCGGCGATGGTAGCCGGATCGACCAGAGCCAGAGCAAAAGAGAAAGGATAAAAAATCAAACACGGCTTCAAAGAAAGGAAGAGGCATGGACTCTTCGCATAATTTATTTGGGCAAGCAAATAAATTAAAATAGGAGATCAAGCTGCCGTACGAGAAGGAGTCCAAGTCGGTCCAGGCTTACGAGGGATCGGAAGAGATTTTAAATAGGATTCTACGCAAGGGAAAGTAGAGTCTATATATTTTAGTATTTTCTTTTATCTAGATATCTTGTATTAGAGAAGTCTTGTGCGAGTCATAGTCCTAGCTAGTCAGGAGTCATTGGTTCGGGGTATAAATATGTGCCATCGGTTATTGTAAAAAAAATATCAATCTCAATCAATACAACTCGGCGCATCGCCACCCCTTTTTACATTTTCACTTTACCTTTCCGCAATGTATTTATTTTGAATCATTGACGGAACCTCGGCACCTGACGTGGAGCTGCATCATCTTGATCTCCGACGGAGGGGTAAGTCCAGAGGAATTTTTGGAACCAAGTATCGCAGATCTTCGACTTACGGCGCATCGCTTCTGTCTCGATCTACGGTACTCACCAGTTATTGGTTCTATCATACCTCGTAAGACTGCATCGATTGATCTCTTGCTAGATGTTGTAGAATCACAGTTATCTTGCCTTGATTAAGATTGCATCGGCTAATATTTATTTAATCTATCGTCTTGCTGTTTAGTGGGCTTTGTTTAATTTAAATCTCATATAATAGATGATAGATTATTTAATAGCCTGTTGCATCTTAATTTCGGCTATCCCTCGAGTGTTGTTGGTTTTGAGCGGCACTATGAGTAGATCCGTCGGCTTGTGAGGCTTAAACTAATACCCTGCCGCCAGCTCTACTAGGTTGTGACTACCAGGCGCATCGCTGTGGTTACACCTAGATACACTGGCGTAGACATCAGGATAATACTCATCGGTTTATGTCTCTAGTCATGGTGGAACAAGAAACCAACGATGCTACGTTTCCAATCGGTTTCATGGCTGATAGCTTATATCGGCCGATCTAGCCGACCCGACCCGTTCTCGTATCGGCCACTCCCGGCTGTTACGTTTTATCGCAAGGCACATCGGCTCCTTAGCCGATTAACCCGTTAATCTAATATTTCAAGATTTCCTTGTCAATCAACAGGTCAGATTGACTGGCACGCCTCGCTACAGACCGGGGAGTCACGTGTGTCGCGCGCAAGGGTGATGTCCTATTTTTGCGTCAACAACTCTCAATTTCCATACTCCGTACTTAGCTCGATGTTCCTCCCACATATCATCATCTTTGTGTTTTTGGTTGTAAATGTTACCCTAACCTATCTGCCACTACTCCACATAAGCTCGCTCCTCGATCCACCCTTGTGTGTTCTTGGGCTATCCCTCCGACCACAAGGGATATCGCTGCCTTGACTTAGCCACAAATCGCATAATTCTTTCTCGTCATGTTAATTTTGATGAATCATCTTTTCCTTTTGCCGAGCTTCCTGCTCCTCTCCCCTCAACCAACCTTGATTTTTTATCAGAGTTTGACCATGTGTGTAGCCCTGTTCCTTCACCATTTGTTGCAGGTCTTGGTGTTGCAGGTCGTGGCGTCCCAGGCACACAGGCGCCTCCTGCTGTTGGCCATGGGCATTCTGGTGGTGGTCTGTCTTCACTTCCGTTGTCTCCTAGTGCTGCACTAGGAACTGGAGCAGCTACACCTATTGCTGTGCCAGGTGCTGGAGTTGCACCCAGTCCAACCGTCACAATTAGTAGTGGACTTTCTGATGACCATGCTGGGCCTCCTAATGCCGGTGCTGCTCCTGATATCCATGCGCTTTCACCAGGGGCTAGTTCTACTACTACTAATATCCTTCCACAAGGAGCTGTTCCTGTCACGGCAATTACCAATGATCATGTTATGGTGACTCGGGCGAAACATGGTTTTTGCCAACCAAAAACTATTATGAATTTGCAGGTCACCAATTTATCTCCTATTCCGAAGACTTATCATGGTTCTTTGGCTGATCCAAATTGGCGTGATGCTATGCTGGAGGAATTCACTGCTCTCCAAGCCAACCACACTTGGGATCTTGTTCCTCCACCCGGCATCAATATTGTTACAGGCAAATGGGTTTTCCGGCACAAATTACATCCGAATGGCACCCTCGACCGTTATAAAGCTCGTTGGGTCCTTCGTGGTTTTACCCAACGCCCTGGAATTGATTTTGGTGAAACTTTTAGTCCTGTTGTTAAACTAGTGACTATACGGATAGTTCTCTCTTTGGTAGTATCGGTTGTCCATCAATTGGACGTAAAGAATGCTTCCCTCCATGGTACTTTGGAAGAGACAGTCTATTGTGCACAACCATCTGGGTTTGTTGATTCATCCAAGCCCGATTATGTATGCCACCTTAATAAGTCCCTCTATGGCTTGAAACAGGCACCCCGAGCTTGGTACAACAGATTTGCTTCCTTCATTCGCTCTATTGGAATTTTGGAGGCAAAATCAGACACCCCTCTTTTTATTTTGCGACGCGTCTCAGATATGGCATACTTACTTCTTTATGTCGATGATATTATATTGACGGCATCTTCTGAGACTCTTCTCCACAGCATTGTGAGTTCTCTTACAACAGAATTCTCTATGAAGGATCTTGGGCATTTGCATCATTTCCTCGGCATGGTTGTCTCTCAGAGCTCCACTGGCATGTTCCTCTCTCAACGCCACTACATACTTGAGCTACTGGATCGTGCTGGTATGAGTGGTTGCAAACCTTGCACCACTCCAATTGATACTAATGCCAAGCTCTCTGCTGATGGACTCCCTGTTGCTGACGCCACTGACTATCGTGCTCTTGCTGGTGCTTCACAGTGGCTCACTTTTACTCGCCCAGATATCTCATATGCTGTGCAGCAGATTTGTCTATATATGCACGATCCCCGTGAGCCCCATCTTGCCTTGATTAAGCGTGTTCTTCGCTACATTAAGGGGACTCTTGACTATGGTCTCAAGATACTTCGGTCTTCTACTTGTGACCTTGTTGCGTACTCTGATGCAGACTGGGCAGGTTGTCCCAATACTCGACGATCTACCTCCGGTTACGCCGTATTTTTCAGTGACAATTTGGTTTCTTGGTCTTCGAAGCGACAACAAACGGTTTCTCGCTCCAGTGCTGAGGCCGAATATAGAGCTGTTGCCAATGCTGTTGCGGAGATTTCTTGGCTTCGGCAACTTCTTGAGGAACTTCATTTCTGCCCTCAGCGCTCCTCCGTGGTTTTCTGTGATAATGTCAGCGCCGTTTATCTCTCAACAAATCCGGTACAACATCAACGTACCAAACATGTTGAGATTGATTTACATTTCGTCCGTGACAAGGTTGCTACAGGGGCTATTCGAGTTCTTCATGTTCCATCCACTTCCCAATATGCGGATGTGTTTACCAAGGGCCTTCCTACCTCTATTTTTACTGAATTTCGATCCACTTTGAATGTCTCCACTCCTAGCAGTGTCGGCGTTCCAACTGCGGGAGGGTGTTAGCATACGAAGAGTCTGGTAGTATACCAAGAGTTGTAATCTCTTTATATTTCAGTTTTACCGCCTCTTCCTTTTCCCTTGTATTCTCTATATATACTCTCTTGAGATTAATGGAAAGTGAGTTGAGCTACTCCAATAGAGGAGACAAAAGCAAGACGCAGTCGCCGAGTGTCGACCGTGCAGCGCAGGATGACGGCAGACGGCGTGTTACTCCAGAGTTTTCTCGGGGCTGTAGGAGGATATCAGACCGATGGTGGGGAAGACGCCGTCGGGCGAGGGGTGGCGACAGACGACCGTGATGGGAGCTGCGGGGGTATATGAAAAATAATCGGATCACGAATATTAATCGCAATCTAAATGAGAGCTCTACTTGTAAAATACCTAGATACATATGAAAAATATTTTAATCGTGATCCAAATAAGGGTCCTAAATGTAAAGTACAGGGGTATGGATCTAAATAAATGGATCGCGATTATGGGTCCTTTTGCAAAGCTTAGGTCCAGCCACACGGAGGCCGGTGAGCTCGTGTCGGCGCCGACGAAGCAGCCAGAAACGCCGCCAGCCATACCAAACGAGTGTCTACTCACATGTCCAACCTCGGCTCTGGTCCCCTGCCCATCCGTGCCAATGGTCCTAGCTAGCTGTAGCTGCTCCCGCGGGGGTGGCACCTCGTCGCGCTGCGGCTCACCGCGCAACGGCTGTCCCGTTGTCACACCTGATTTTATAAACAAAATCGAATGCACATCACATATATGTTAGGATCTGTTTATACATATACGTAACATTTACAATAATGAATGTCATAGCAATATGATAACTAAACGATAAACATTAGTACAAAATGACCCGATGTCTAAAAGAAAATTACACATATCGAGTCTTTAGTGGAACGGAACTCCATCTCCATAGGCAGCCGACCGGGGATACACCAGCCTAGAATGGAGCGTTGAACCTGTCATCTTCAGGAGCTCCACACCATCTCGGGGGGGATAGCAGGGGACAAAGGAAGAGTGAGTACAACTAATTGCACTCCGCAAGTGTGGGAAATAAATATGACACAAGGCTTAAATAGGACCTCCTGGCCTCCAAAGCATCCATCAGTCTCCACTAATCATGAAGAAGTCTAAGCCGCTCTTGACCGTGAGCACGACTGATATATCAGTTTTACACTCTGCAGAGGTTGCACACTTTATCCACGAGTCGTGTTTCCCATACGCCTCACACTTCCGAGGTGATCAGCCAAGGTCCCACTACAAGGTCTTTCAGAAGTCGTGACTTCCCACCGATAAGCACCCACTAAGAATTCACTGTTAACATGGAGTCAATTTTCCTCTACTGTAGAAGTCCTCTCTTGTGCCACCCAAACCGTCCAACAATGCAAACAAGTGGGACAACTACTTAATTGACCAGGTCCATAGCCATGTGACCCTCGTGGTTGCGTGGTAAAGCCAGGTTATTTGTTCCATGAAACAGTCCTTCCAATCCGAGCAGGTACCACCACCAACCCATGTGTCAATGACACAAACCAAATAAAATGCAATTGAACCAGAACCATCCACCTGATCCATTGATCCTACTCAGATTTCTTATTCTCTATGTTGCTACAAAAATTACCATCCCGGTTGCATAAATAATTAATCAAGTTTAATATTATAAGCCTAACCACCCAACCAAGACAGCAAAGCTAAGCAATAAACTACTCTTAACCATCTAATCGGGGTTTCAAGGAATATGTTGGAAAATCTAGGAAACCCTAATATGGGATTCATATTTGACTCAGCATGCAACTAATGGCCTATCTAATCTAATAAAATAAAATAAAGTAGGATGCTGGGATATGATTAAGGACACTTGTCTTTGGAAAAAGAGTGTTCAATAGCTTCGAACTCTTGAACTTGGAGACGGGCAAACGACTCGCTTCCTAAACGCACAAATAACTGGAAGCAACACACAATAAATACAAAAACCAGTACACCAAATAGTAAGAAAATATGATAAAAACCTCACTAACATTTAGTATGTGTCGCTACGAACATGTGAGCGCAAGAATCGCTTAAAACAGAGATACAAATAAAATGATATGAGCACTAGAAGTTCCAGGGACCTACATGTAATTAGCAAAACTCCAGAAGGGTTTGAACATAATTATAACAAGGATCTGATCTAAACAAGGTATAGGTTCAGGATAAAATTATTGAGGCATTTAGGTGTTAGATTGCAAGATTAACATGACAAAGAATAAATGTGCGGTGATTACCATAAAGAACAGGGGCTGGAGTGCAAAAGGAGGCTGACTGGGCTAAGCTGCTGAGGTGTCGCGCACGTGGCGATGACGTGAGCAGGACTGATGTGGCGAGTTCTGTGCTGTGGACTTGGTCTACAAGATCATAGACCAGCATAGTTTAATTCGCAGTCCACCGTGAACCATGTCCATATGAAGGGTACCTAGTGGATCTAATCTAGGCCATTGGATTCGGATCGGAAGGCCACAGGATCATCATCTTTCCCTCGGCACAGAACGAGGGCGGTTCCTCACGGTGGCGCCATGGACGATTCAACTTCACTGGAAAATGTCAGATCGGCCTACGGTGCATGGAATTCGACGGTAAGCGGCAAAACGCAAAGCCCTCGGGATGGGGATCTCACCTAAGGTGTCGTGGAGGGCAGTTGCGGTGCAGTTGTGGGGATCTCATGACCCTCCTGCTGTGGTGGTATCGGCTTGCTCATGGGGTGTGGCTTCTGTCTGCTCTGCCTGGGAGAGGAGTTTTTTTTTTGACAACTGCCTGGGAGAGGAGTTGAGGTCCTTTCTGGTGTCTGTTTCGCCTAACCGTGTTGGCGGCTCCTTTGCTGATTATCAGTGTTAGCCTTCCTTTTCCTTCCAAAATTCCAGGTCCTCTGCACCTTCTTTTGGCTGGTTTCTGTAATAAGTTGGTACTCTAACGTTTCGCTTGGGGATCGCTGAAACTTTGTAATTTCGTTGCTGCTTTTAGTAATGAAATTCGGGCAAGCCCCACTGTGGAAAAAAAAGTTGCGGTGCAGTTCGAACCCAACATGGAGGGGACGATGAAAGGCGCGTGTGCTTCGTCAGGGGCTCGGCAGCAGTCACGGATGGACAACGATCCGCGGCGTCGTGGCTTTCCTGGAGATCCTGCGATGCGGCCATGACCGAGATGGATATGAGAGGGAGATGAGATGAGGGTCGAGATGGTTAGACAGAGAACGGTCAAGGAGGAAATTAAACTCACAGGAGATTAAAGTGCTCACTGCTTTTCGTCGACGAATAGGAAGGGCGAACCTTCTCGCGTCCCTGCGTGGTCACGGAGGCAGATCAGCAGGGCAGAGGCGGCTTGGATCTGCTTCTTCGGCGGCAACTTACCAAAGCCGAGGAAATAACGACGGTGGCGGCGACGGCTCTCGCGTGATGCTATGCGAAAGGAATTAGAGCGATAGAGAGATAACTGGTCTTGTAGAGTGGGAGAGAGGAGAAGCAAAGAGATCAGTATCCTCGCGAGATGGGTGTGGACGACGAGCCAGGGAAAAAAATTTCGGCGAAATTTCACCGAAAAACCCGAAATTTCGTTCTTATCGGTGGGCCCCGAAAAAAAACGTACCGCTCAAATTTTTCAGTTGAATTTGGACCCCTGCGCCCAAATCTCGCCCAAAAGGCCCAGAATGCCAAAAGCCTCCATGGCCAAATATAACCCCAACAGAAACCCTAAATCCACTAATTTCCCTCAAATCAACCACATCAGGCGCACAGCTCAGCAGTCAGCACGCCGCCGCCCTCGAGCCTGCGCCGACCCACCACGCCGCCGCCCGCCAGCCTTCTCAGCGACTCAGCCCCCGCCCCTGCCCTCCTCAGCCCCTGTGCGCATCGCCAGATACCTGCTCTCCCTGTCGACGACTGTGCCGGCGCGCCATCTGCGTCTCAACAAGCAAAGCTGGGCAAGTCATGATGGAGCCATGGAGGTAACTCTGTTTCAGCTTGTGGTGCATGAAAAATAGATAAAATCTTCAGATCATTCAATTTGTATGTTTACTGTGTTCAATAGTTCTAGTTCAGATGTTGCCTAGTACACAACTACACGTATGAAACTATGAATGGATTTATGTTACTTGAATAATAAACTGATACAAAAATGATAAGTTCTCACATCTTGTGATTAATTAGAATTTTTTTCTTTCGATGTTAGTCTTTATGTTGAAAATATCGTCACAACGCCATACTGAGGATATAAGAACCAGCCAGTGCCATTGGTGGGCAAGACAGAATGGCGATGGAGGGCCAAAATTGCAGCAAGGGGAAGGGGAAGGTAATTGACGGTGGAAAGAACAGCTACTCTGGTGAAGCCGGCGATATTGTGAGGAGTAAAACAGGTGAGGTTGCATTGCCTATGATCCTTGCTGCCTGTGTTTTACACTATATCCTGATATATTTCAATTCAATATAAGTTAAATCACATTTTGGTACTACATTTATTTTCTTTCTTTTGACATGTAGGAGCTGAGGTGTGTCTACGAGGACCAATTACAGACCCTTGGAGCCATGGAGATAAGTGGAAAGTCAGTGGTTTCAGTTGTGGTTATTGTTTAGTTAAAAGGGAAAGTGGAGGTGTTACCCGTCTGAGGAATCATCTGGCTGGATTGTCGGATGTGGTGCCATGTGAAAATGTGCCAAAGTTTGTGAGGAACATAATGTTGGATGAGAGTGCAAGGGGGAAAAAGAAGAGGATGAATGCTAAGGAAAATGACCTTTATGTGCAGAAAGCAATTATGGAGGAAGCTTATGGAGAGCATAGAAGGTCTAACATTCCTCGTGATGAAGATGGACAGCTTGAATGGGCATTGAGGGAATCATTGAGGGATACAGGGAGATCAGGCATCAGCTATTCACCATTGATTGGGGCAAGCAGCAGCAACCAGCCTCTACGTGGTGATAGATGTAACAGCAACACTCCGCCTTTAGGGAGAGCAAGTGCCTCGAGGAATCAGACTAAAATTAGTAGGTTCTATCAGAGTCCTAGTGTTTCTCAAGCTCCATTTGATTTAGATTTGGCACGCAGCAAGGCACCATCACAGCCTAGGGTGGACATTATGCTTCAGGGGGGTTCCAAAACCAAACTTGGAAAAATTTGGTCAAAGTGGTTCCAAGCCAACGATATTCCTGGAAGGAAAGCTGACTGCCCATATTTTAAATCAGCCATTAAATTAACCCAAGAACTTGGAGAAGGAGTGGCTGCTCCATTGGGAAGAGAGATAGATGGATCTTTGCTGGATATGAACTATGAAGACTTGCTAGTTCAGATGGAAGAGCATAGGCAAAATTGGGCTCGATATGGAGTCACTGTGATGTGTGATTCATGGACAGGACTATACAAAATGCGCATCATTAATTTCATGATATTTTGCAATGGCTGCATGTTTTTTCATAGTTCTGTGGATGCAACTGGCCATTCCCAAAATACTGCATTTATTTATGGGCATATTAGAAAGGTAGTTGAAGATGATATCGGGGTAGAGAATGTTGTTCAGATTGTGACTGATAATGGTTCCAACTACAAGGCAGCTTGCAAGCAACTTGTAGCTGAACATCCACATATCACTTGGCAGCCATGTGCAGCACATACTATCAACTTAATGTTGAAAGAAATAGCATCATTTCCTGAGGTTGATGAAGTAGTGCGAAGTGCACAACATATGTGTAAATTTTTCCACAGTCATACTAGGTAACTATCCTATCTTTGACTAGTTTATGTTTATATTAAATGAAACAATCAATCATAGATGAAAGTACAGCTCACATCTCCTTTTTTTCTAGGCTTCATGCTACGATGAAAGATAAGATAGGCGGGGAATTGACTCGATGGAACGCCACCAGATTTGGCACGGTTTTCTTATTCTTGCAGAGTTTTTGATTCAGAAAAGAAAAATTTCAAGCATGGATGGTGTCCAATGAGTGGGCAAATAGTGAATGGAAAGATGATCCAAATTATGAATTCACATACGATTGCTTGATGAGTAGGTTGTGGTGGGAAGATGTGGAGTTGGTGTTGAAAGCTGTCACACCATTGTATTGTGTGCTTCACTTTGCAGATCAGCAGAAAAATGGGACAATATCTGGTTTCATTCCGAGGATGTTACAAGCTCAGAGAGAAATATTTGCTAAATTGAAGCATGACAAAAAGGCTTCAAAGGATCTCATAGATAGGATCAATGAAGTAATAAATAGGAGAACTCGATATCTTCTCAATCAAACTCTCATGCTTGCAGGTACATAATTATGCCTTTCTCATGTACTTTTTTGTTGAACTTGCTCATAGAATTGGTAGACGTGTTTGACATAAAAATATTTCAGCATCTTATAATTTAATTTGCTGCTGCATGCCTGCATTCTATTTCAATTGTTAAAGTTTTTTGACTTATACTTCTTTACTTATTCCTATTTCTAGCTGTTGCACTTGATCCTGAAGCACTCTATAATTCAAAACTTGCACAAAATCAGTCTGCTGTACTAGCTATATCTCTTGCATTCAAAAAGTTAGCAAACTCAGTTGAGGAGGCATCAAAAGCTATTGACCAGTTTACAAATATATTTAGCCAAAAGAAAATGTTATTTGGATCATTAGAGGCCCGAAGCTCAGCACTTCGTGGTCAAATCAGTCCAGGTATTATATTTTTCTGTCCAAATCAGATTGCATATTTGTTTTTGTAAATTGAATGATAAATTTAATCAATTCATGATAGCTGATTGGTGGAGTTCATATGGAGGTCAGTGCAAACAATTACAAAAACTTGCAATGCGCATTGTTTCACAATGCAATTCATCAAGTGGATGTGAGCGAAATTGGAGTACTTTTGCTCTGGTTCATACTAAACTGAGAAATAAGCTGAGTTATGACAAGCTTATGAAGTTGGTCTATGTTCATTATAATCTAAAGCTATACATCCAGCAATTTGAAGCTGATTTCGAAAGCCTTAAAGAGAAGGAGACAGATCCATATAGCTTGATGATGGATGCTGCAGTTTTTGATGAATCCAACCCCATCATGGACTGGCTATGCCACTCTAGGTCTGAGTCTACACCGGTACTGGATGAATATGACTTTGAGGCTGATGATTGGACCTTCCCCGGAGGCTTTCTTATAGATCAGCTACAGATGGACATGACGGAAGTGGCTGCATTCAAGAGGAAACTTTCTTTTGGTCGAAATGGTGGTAAGAAGAAAGGAAAGGTGCAAATCGAGGAAGATGAACATGAAGATTTATTTGAAGATAACTCTGATTCAGATTCTCCACATGGTAGCCCAGAATATGCTGAGTCACAAGACAGCAGCTCTGCTAGTTCTGACGATGAAGGTGATTGTGAAATGTTTGTTCAAATAAACTATAAACACTTGTGATTTCTGATTTACTGTGAATACTATGTAGTTTTGTTGAATATCTGTTTTGCTTTCTAGGTGATGATGATGTGGAGGGACACAAAGGTGATGGTGGTACGGCATCTGTCACCAATGGAGATGGTGAGTTTCATTTTGCTTTAATTGTTTTGGTTATTTCCAACATTCAGGTTATTTTATAAAAATTATGATTATGTAGGTGAAGGTGCTAGTGGCAGTAGAGTTCGTGACAGTTCAAGTATTCGGATTAGGAAACCGGTTCACATCCGTCCAAGGTCAACTAGAAAGAAGAAACCAAATCTTAAGAGAGTCCAAGATCGGTAAAAGGTTAGATGAAGAATCTCTCCACTAACTTGGTTATGCATTTATTAGATTTTAACTTGGTTCCCATAGTAACTTAGCTAGATAAACCTTACATGTGAAATTGTACACTTTTGCAGCATATCAATGCTTGGATGGTGAATGGTGATGCAAATTGAAGCCCCAATGGGGAAGATATGGAGCTGCAGTGTGGTGCAATTTCCATGATTTTGCATAAATTTTGGGAAAGTATTTAAACATGTAATATTGGGCACTTCATTCATTTGCAATGCCATGGACACATAATATTGGGACTTTCCAAGTCTGCATTTAGGTGTAATATTTGGGACTGTTAAAACTACTATTTGGGACTGTTAAACTTTTAATATTTGGGACCTTGCATTATCAATTTATCATGAAGCATGGTGTTGTGCTATGGATATATCAATTGTGTGTGATATGTTGTTGTTTATTATATGCAAATGTGATGTGGAGGGATTAGGGGTAGTTTAGCTGAAGTTCTGTCAAAAATTTTTAAAAAAATTTGAATTTGTTTAAATTTTGTCCGAAATTCCCGAAATTACCGAAATTTCGCATTTCTCGGTGAGTGCCGATAATTTTTTTTCTACCGATAAAAAAAACCCTGCGACGAGCAGCTGAGGTTTCGCGAGAGCGGTTGCATAATGCGGCGTGGGGAGGGATGACGAGCGGGTCCCACCAGTCATTCAGATAAGGAGGAGGTGTGTTGGGCCAGGAGTTGGATATGAGAGGTTTTGGCCCAAAAGATTTAGAGGTTTAAATTAGCTCGGTTTCTAACGAAAACGAAAACGATCTCGATCGAATTTGAGATACAATTTTCATCCATAAAAATTTAGTGCAACTACACAGTATGAATGCACAAACAAAACTATACACCTTATATTGATTATTTATTTAGAAAATAAAGGCTTTTCTATAATTAAATGTTTTGCTATCATCTAATTGTTGGAAAGTTTTATAAATTTGAGAAAACATATATTTTTGCTAGTGTTAATTGTTCACATCCCAAAGTGAAAATTTTGGGGTGTGACACCCGTCCCGCCGGACTCTGTATCCTTCGTCGCATGCGTTAACTGAACTGGATTTTGGTCCTGGTTCTGAGAGCTCTCTGTAGTACTGGGTGCTTTTGCTGTATCCCACCTTCCTTCCCCTCTCCCTTACCGCCCAACCGCTCGGGCCCCTTCCTCCTCCCCGCCGGCGACCTTGCCGGCGGCGAGTGAGGTCGGGCCTCCCACCATCTTGTAGATCTGGCCATGGCCTCCCTCTTAGTAGTAGTTTTTTTTCCTTTGGTCCTATATAGTAGTAGATCGCAGTGGTACTGCCTCCCTTGGAGTCGCCGCCGCCGTCGTTGGTGCTGCCGAGTCTGGCTGCCCCATCGCTGACGTCTGTGTTGCCAAGGTAAGAATAATCTCTCCCCCGTCGCCATCTCCATCAGCAGCTCCTCCTCCGCCTCCCTCCGCACTCTGCTGTTGGTGTTCCTCCGCTGTCACCCCTGATCTGGTCACTGGAGTGGAAGGCGGGCATGAGCTTTCGGTAGATCTGCTCCCTCTTTGGGTGGATCTGATCTTTGATGATTCCTGCCTCCCTCCCTTGACTACGATCTTCACCTCCCCTCGTTTGGCGGTCTCATCTTGGTGGTTGTTCCGGAGTCTTTGCTCTTGCTTGACTCTGTTGAACGCATCGATGTATCCACGCCGACCCTGCTGCAGTGCTCCTATGGTTGTTCTGATGTGCCAGTTATCTGTGATGAACTTGCCATCGTTGAACGCATCGAGGCGCTCTGGCATCCACCTCCATCCTCCTGAAGCAGTTCTACCAGTTGCGGCAGATCCTCACCTCCTTTGCAGCAAGAACCCGGTGGTTGTTCCGCCGCCTGAGCCTCCACCTGGGTTGCGTCTTGGTGGCCTTTCTTCTACCTCCGGCGAAGATCTTTCAACTACATCTCGTTCGTCCGGTGTGCTCTACTCGGCCCCGACGCTCCTTCTTCAACCGACGCTGTGCGCGGTCCTTCATCATGTCGTATGCTTCTTCGATGCCTCTGCGACTCCTGTAGGCGTTCTAGTCGGTGTTGAACGCATCGTCGTTCTTGCTGTTCTTCTTTGGTTGAAGGACATGGTTGTAATTTCGGTCTTTGTTGAGGACCTTATTGTAAAATGACTGCTTCATATAATATATATGTGTGCTAGTTGTCAAAAAAAAAATTGAACTGGATTTTGTTGTCAAAAAAAAAACTGAACTGGATTTTGTTGTCGAAAAAAAAACTGAACTGGATTTTCCGTTGCCTGGTGGATTGGTTGGTCGCTTCTACCTCTGAACTCTGAAGTTCGCTGGACAGACAATGCCAATATCAACATTCAGCCATCGATGACATAGGAAGATTGTAGTAAGTGGACTGAACTTAACCTGGTGCCAGCTGCCATGGTAAAATTTGTGAAACTGGTGGAATGGATTTGATTTTCCTGAAGTGAAATGTTTCCAAACACCTTCTAAATGTCTACACGCTTAAGGCCCACCTGTCAGTGATACATATTAAAGTGTACCAAATTTTTGGGGCGGAAATTTTGCGTGCTTTAATTTTAAAACTGGCAGAGGCTCATGAAATTCATTTATACAATGTTGTCCATAGAACGATATTTATAAATGGGAACATATCAGGTGCAAACCTCAATCTTTGTGAAAACTCATGCAAATCACGGCAAAAACGTTTTCTAAATTCATCAAAAAAATCACACATGTAGATGATATGATTATACACAACTTTGTAAAATATCTTATCCAAACTAGAATTCGTTTGTGAGATATAAAAATAACAAATTTCAAGCCAGAAAGTTGTCCAAATGATTTGTCAGAAATTTGTTATTTTTGTATCTCACAAATGAAGTCGAGTTTGGACAAGATATTTTACAAAGTTGTGTATCATCATATCATCTACGTGTGTTATTTTTTTGTGAATTTAGAAAACTTTTTTGCCGTGGTTGCACGGATTTTTACGAAGATTGTGGTTTGCACATGATATGTTCCCTAAATAAATTGACCTAACAAATAAATACATACCAGCTAGGTCAATGTCTACTATATCCGGGACTACACATGTTTTGCGACTTTTTTTTGGTAAACTAGTTCTCCCTTCTCTTCTAAATTGTAAGTCTTTTTTTAAATGAAATTGTAAGTTGTTTTGATATTTCGAAGTTCATAGATTTTGTTATTCATATAGATATATATATTTCGAAGTTCATAGATTTTGTTATTCATATAGATATATTGTTATTCATATAGATATATGTTATGTTCAGGTACGTAGCAAAGAATATAAAGCTAAAAATGCTACAAACTAGAATGGAAAGAGTAATCATATTATCGTCAACCTTTTGGTAGTGTGCGAGATAAAGTGCTCATACCACTAATTAAAGGTAACCACATCGCTGTGTGTTTGGGACGACTTTGGGTTACGCGATCGACAGCATGTGACGTGTTCACGCGTACAGTATGTTGAAAGCACTACTACTAGCAAAGGCGAAAATATCACTCGGCACTCGGCAGATCTTTCATCTGACAAAAAAAATCCGGAGTTCCCACTAAGCCTTGTCGTCTCAGTGGAGGTGCGTGTGTGCTGTGTGCAGGCCGCAAGCTCGGGCACCTCCTGGGTCACGAAACAAAGGGGATAAGACACAATAATTTGGCAAATTAAATGATACTCTACGTGTTGTTACGAGAATTTTTTAAACAAAATTTTAAGAAGAAATGTGAAAATGGAAATACCAAAATGATTACATGATAACATTAGTTTGTAAACAACATTATTATATATGAAAACATGTTATTATGTTGAGAGTGAACCATTCTAAAATGATTGATCATACATGTATTTCAACTAAGAGAAATTTTTAGTGTGCTACTCACAAATACATGCTATTAGCCACAAAAAATCGATTAAAGACATAAATAGATGGTCTGGTGGATGATGGCATGGCGTATAATAGATGGTGACACGGCGTATAGTGAATTATGACGTGAAATGCTTGCATGTTGAGAAAAAAGAGCACAATAATTTGGTAAACTAGGTGATACTTCACGCGTTGTTGCGGGAATTGTTTTAAACAAATTTTAAGGTGAAATACGAAAATAAAAACACCAACATGATTACATGACAACATTCGTTTGTAAACAACATTATTATATATGAAAACATGTTATTTTGTTGAGAGTGAACCATTCAAAAATGATTGATCCTACATGTATTTCAACTGCAGGAATTTTATGGTGTGCTACTCACAAATACATGCTATTAGACACAGAAAATCAAATAATGTTATTATATATAAAAACATGTTATTTTGTTAAGAGTGAACCATTCTAGAATGATTGATCCTACATGTATTTCAATTGCAGGAATTTTGTGGTGTGATACTCACAAATACATACTATTAGCCACAAAAAATCGATTAAAGACATAAATAGATGGTATGGTGAATGATGACATGGCGTATAGTGGATGATGACATGACGTATAGTGGGTTATGACATGTAATGCTTGCATGTTGAGAGAAATAGAGCTATGCCTCTTAGTGGGTTGCTCCTATATAATTGTACTAGGTAAATTCCCCGCGCGTTGCTGCAGATATATTGCTTAATTTTATATAATTATTTGATGCATTGGAAAAATCAATTTATGTACCTACAAAATTTAGAATGAGTAGCTCTTGTTGCTGTAGCTGGATACGAAACTCCACTCAACGACCTTCTTCTCTCTTCCCCGTCTCCATCAGTCGTGCTGAGGTGCTGTAAGTTGTGCAAAAAAAAAGTGGAACTTTAGAATTTTTTTAGCCTCGCACCCTCCCTCTCTCTCCACCTCTGCCTTCCTCGTTTGACCACCTCACTCCTTCCGCATCGGCGCGGCACGGCCCCGCCGGCGGGTCTCCTTGACGCGGAGAGGGAAGGCAGGGTGCCGGCGCAACGGCCAAATCCGAGCGGGCGCCACCCCTTGCTCTCCCTCCCTCCCGACGGCAGACGGAGCTCCTGGAGCTCGTGCGCACCGATTGCAGCCGCGGCGGAACTCCAGCTCGCGCGCGCGTCCCGGCCGACGGGCTTCGTGTCGACGGAGGAGCTCGCACGTGCGGAGGCCGTTCTCTCCCTCTCCGTTCCTGTGCTCCACCAGTGCGTCCCTCCTCCACCTGCACGGATTCCTCTTCCCGCGGCGAGCAGGGACGGCGACGTCCTCCTCCCCGCTGGGCGCGTGGGATTGACGTCCTCCTCCACAACGTGCTTTGAGCTGTGCCCCGCTGGTCGTTGACAGGAACCTCGGGGCGCCTGGCCTCCACCTCGCGTCGTGTGGGATCTTCGCGTGTGCTCGGTGGTGGTGGGAGGCGATGAGCGGGTCATAGGGGAGATGCTCTGCTCTGCTCCGCCGGCCCCTGCAAGACGGAGAGAGGAGCAGCTCCTCCCCACATCATCGAGGGCGCCTGGACGCGGTCCCGGAGCTCTAGGTAGAACGCGACGACCAGCTCGGCGGCAACAGGAGGGCATCGAGATCCGCCCCGTGGCGGAGATCCTCGCCGGTGCCTCCCTACGCGCCTTGTTGGCGGGCGGCGGACGACGACGTGCAGGTGCCGGCCGGTGCCCATTCTCTCCCTCTCTTTCTCTCTCGTTTTATGGATGCGGCGGCACGCTGGTGGAGAGGGGAAGGAGTTTATGGATACGACGACGCGTTGGTGGGGAGGGGAAGGGGTGGCGGCGGTAAGGCTAGGGGGCTCTGGTGGGAAACGGCGGTGGCGCGGGATCCACGGGGGCGGTGGTGGGGAGGGAACGAGGATGGCGCGTGTTGGCGGTCAATTTCCGTCAACCTAGCCACATGTTTACCTTCTATGTTGGTATTAATTTGTTATTCACACTAACGATCCTAACCCTGATTATATGTCAAGTTCGCACTTGCATGTGGTTTTTGGAGTTTATTGTTTACACAGGAATTAAGAGCTTAAATGAGGACTTCCAGATAAAGTTCATCAAGAGTTTTACAAGGTGATCACAGACCCCGGAACAAGTCAAGATACAAGATGAACATGACTCCAAATGAACCAAGGACTAAAGCGTGAAGCCGAGAAGTGCTGAGGACCTAGACGGAAGATGCAGGAGTTCATACGCCAAGCACCCTTATCTAAACTGCGAGGAAAATAACATCAAGGAACCACATGCAACTCGGCAAAAAGTCAGGAAGTCGCGAGAAGCAACACGGAGGAAGCCGGGACCGAACTGGGCGGAATTGGGCCCAGGCCGGCCGGCCCAGCCCACTTCGGGCCCGGTTCGGCGCCCCCTTTGACCTAGCTGTTCCTCGGGTTATTTATAGCCCCCGTGCCTCGAGCTACGCATCAAGCAATTCGTCATCCGCCGCTGAGGAGCAGAGAAGAGAGGGACACCCTTCCGGAGAGGAGAGGGTCGAGATGGTTGACTAGGGTTTCCCTAGTCGACGTGGGAACCTTGCATGGAAGACCACGTCGGAGTTCTAGAAGCTAGGATCAAGATCAAGGTAGGATCCCGGTGGTGATCTTGTCCATGTATCATACTTCATGTTGAATTTGCAAGATTGAATCCGATTTCTAGCGATCAAGTGCTTTCTCTTCTATTTTGTCTTCACTTGGGTTTTCTTATTCTCCAATGTATTCCAGATAGATTGCATAGGATGTTCTTGTAGCCATGGTGGCTAGAGGTGCATACCTGACCTACCGAGTGTTTTCAACGCGTTCCTGGTGAACGTGCTCTTAGGTTCACCTACACAATAAGCGGGACATCGTGACAGGATGTCCCTCACGTGTACGGTAGGTGCCTTTGAGGGTTGGAACGGACGCTACGATTTAAAGAGGCTTTTAATGAGATTCGTTTGCTTTATTCTTCTTGGTTTTGGAACTTCAACAAAAGACCCTATCCAATCTCTAGATCGGTTTTACGTCCTCTTTCTCTTGCTACCTCCGGTGTTTAGTAGATTAGATGTGTTTTCATGGTTCTTCCTTAGATTAGATGCAAAAACCCCTTTTAAGATCAAAGCATTTTCCGCTTATTAGATTGGATCTTGCGTTACACATTGTTCCACAGATTCGATACCTTGGGTTCACCACTCAAGGGAAGAAAGGTCCCTTGACTACGACGGAGGATTTGTCTACTTGCAAGTCCAAACGAACCTTGCAACGATAATCAAACGTCAACAGCGCGGGGTGGTGGGATCGGGAGGAGGATTAATTGCTGATGACGTCAGCACATGACGTGGCAAGCTGAGGATCGAGAGAAATAGGGGAAGGACTTTTAGTGGATACCAATTATATAGTTTATATAGATGTGATATGATTAGTGGGGGTCTCACAGTCACTATGCAATGCAAACCTTGTTAGAATAAATGGGCTGAAACATTTATTTTAATTTAAAGAATTAAAAAGCTCATTAGTTTGATGTGAAGAAATAAATATGAATAATATTGTACGAGTATTTGAGAAGATTTTTATTTGACTTATGTGGTAAATCGAGAGTGCACCACTTGTGAAGTTGAATAAGGAGAAAGGTGTGCCACACGCGCACGCTCGCTCACCTCACCAGGGTGGGCCGTGGTTGTGACCGTGACGGACAGATCAGAACAGAATGAGCGTGATGTGTTGCGGGCTGGGGCCGTGTCGTGTCGAGTCGAGACGGTTGGTCAGATCAGAACGGACGTGATGTGTTGTGGGACGGGCACTCCTTAACTTAACTGCACTCATCCAAGTTCAATATACCGCGTCCCAGATGTTTGCTGCCTATTAGCAATCCCATCGCCAGCTCCGCGCGCACGGTACGGCCGAGTGCAGAGCTTCTGGAATCTCGACTGCTGCTGAGATCCTGCTCGGGATATGCAGATAAGGGTTTTGAGGAGCGTTTGACGCGACTGCTCACTCTTTGTACGACTACTTCCTTCTACATCCTGGTGTCCGTTCGAGGGACTGCATTGAGACTTCTTTCTGCATCGACTTGTATGGCTACATCGACTAAGGTCCTTCCACGATTAGTATGACTAATCTAGAGAATAACATTGGTTGCCTCTGGCGACCGCCCTGCTTTTGGGTACACCCTGAAACTTCTGTTTCCTTTTGTTTATGTTTAATAGTGGTTTAAACATGAACACTCGCACATGCTATGTACCACTCACGATAATACTTATGCTGAAATACCCATTTAATTGTGGAATTAAAATATATCAAAAACTAGCTTATTATCAGACAATCCAAAAAGCTTATATTGATGATAGGATGTTTCGGGTATCTAGCTTTGCATCAACCATTAAGCCAGAAGTTTTTGATGGTTCCAACTTTAAGAGATGGCGTAAGTTGGTCACTCTATGCATGGTTAAACTCGATGAACGTAACATATGTCATCGTCGGAACTCCTCCCGAGGATATGTCGAAGGAGGCTTTTGAGGCTGCTGATAGCTTCTTCCGGGGTGCCATTATTAGCGTTTTGGGTGAAAATCTGACCGACACCTATCTCCACATGAAATCAGGGAAGGAGATTTGAGATGCTCTTGAGGCTCGGTTTGGATTTTCTGACATCGGTAGTGAGTTGTACATCATGGAACAATTCCTAGACTACAGGATGGTTGAAGACCGTTTTGTGGTGGAACAGACCCAAGGGATACATGCGCTGGCTAAAGATCTCAAGGACTGCAGCAAAGAAGCTCCATGTATGTTACCCGACAAGTTTGTGGACGAAGCTATTATCTCCAAGTTGCCATTCTCTTGGAGGGATTTTGCTATAACTCTAAAACACAAGAGATAGGAGTTCACCATTGTTGACATTGTTGGACTCTTGATGTTGGGGAGAAGGCGAGAGCAAAAGACACACGTGGGAAAGTGGTGGTTGGGCCCTCGAGCATAAATTTTGTTCAGAAGAGCAATCCCAATCCCCATAACAAGAGGAAGAAGCCTCCACAAAACTCACCCAAGACTAAGCAAGTCAATGGGCCGGCAAAGAAGAAAAAGAAAGCAAGTGCTAGCTATGTGTGTGCGAGTCCGGACCACTTTGCCTCAAAGTGTCCGAATCGCAAAGGCGCCAAGTACACTAACATGGTTGTTAGCGAGACCAGAGGAACATCGAGGTACAATAATTCTTTACTTGCAATTCTTTCAGTTTGTTTCTCACCAGAGTGGTGAGTTGACACAGGTGCTAATATTTATGTATGTGCTGACATTTCTATGTTCTCTTCTTACCATGTCGGAGGGACTAGCTCCTTGCTAATGGGGAACGGTGCCTAAGCGGGTGTTCTTGGTGTTGGTAGTGTCACTCTGAAGTTTACTTTGAGAAAGACTATGCTATTGAAGAACGTGCAGTATGTCCCCATCAAGAAGAATTTAGTCAGGAGGTCTCTAATATGTAGAGATGGTTATAAGTTAATATTTGAGTCTTATCTAAATTTGGTACCTTTGTTGAAAAAGGCTACGATAGCGGAGGCTTATTCCACTTTTACTTATCGGATGATAATTGTAATAAAGTTGTGAACCTTGTTTTTAATGATGATGAATCAAATGTTTGGCATTTGAGGCTTTGTCATGTTAATTTTGGTTGTATGATGCAGTTAGCTAGTTTGAGTTTAATTCCAAAGTTTACCTCTGTCAAAAAGTATAAGTGCCACATATGTGTTAAATCAAAGCAAACTCACAAGCCTCACAAGGCTGCTGATGCACGGAACTTGGCACCACTAGAATTAATTCTCATTCCAATTTTAGCTGAATGAATAGCGTGTTGACAAAAAGTGGTAAAAGGTATTCAAGACTTTGATAGACGGTTGCACTAGATTTTATTACATCTATTTGTTGAAGTTAAAGGATGAAGCTTTAAGTTAGTTTAAAATATATAAATATGTAGTAGAAAACTAACTTGAGAGAAAGATTAAGCATCTTAGGTCTGATCGAGGTGGCGAATACTTCTCAAATATTTTTGACTTATTCTACGAGAAACACGGTATTTTCCATGAGAGGACACCGCCTTATTCACCCCAATCCAATGAAATTGCCGAAAGAAAGAACCGCACGCTGACTGACTTGGTGAATGCCATATTAGAAACTGCATGACTTTCCAAGAAATGATGGGGTGAGGCGAGATACTGACAGCATGTCATGTTCTAAACCATATACCTATGAAGAATAAGGAAGTTACACCATTCAAGGAATGGGAGAAGAAGAGTCTAACTCTTTTGTACTTATGTACCTAGGGTTGTTTGGCCAAGGTTAGTGTGCCAATCACCAAGAAATGTAAGCTTGGATTCAAGACTGTGGATTGTGTCTTTCTAAGTTATGCTTTTCACAGTGTTGGGTATAGATTCTAGGTAGTGAAATATGGAGTACATGGCTTGCTTGTCGGTACAATTACGAAGTCCAGAGATGCTACATTCTTTGAGAACATTTTTCCAATGAGAGATGAAACAAGTTCATCTAGGCAAGAGTTTATCGAGCAGGATAACTCTACTGAACTGATAGAACACTAGAACCCCACACTTGTTGAGCATCTTGAGGAGGATAATGATGAAGCTCCTAGGAGGAGCAAGAGATAGAGGACTGAGAAGTCCTTTGGTGATGATTTCATCGTATACCTCGTAGATGACACTCCCAAAATAATTGAAGAGGCCTACTCCTCTCCTGATGTTGACTATTGGAAGGAAGTAGTGAGAACTGAGATGAACTCTATCATATCAAATGGTACTTGGGAGGTTGTTGAACGTCCTCATGGGTGCAAACCTGTAGGATGCAAGTGGGTGTTCAAGAACAAGTTTAGACCTGATGGTACTATTAAGAAGTACAAGACTAGGCTTGTGGCCAAGGATTACACCCAAAAAGAGGGAGAAGACTTGTTTGACACTTACTCACCAGTTTCTCAATTGACCATCATACAAGTGCTATTTCTTTGGTAGCTTCTCATGATCTTCTTGCCGTTGAGACGGACGGGCGGTCGGAACGAAACGGGACGAGCGCTCCTTTTGCCGTTGAAGGAAATAAACCTCAGAATATTCCAAATGGTGATTGACTTACCTTAACCACACTCATCCAGATTCACTGTACCACGGTATAAGAAACCCCTCCTCCGCCTCTCATTTCGCCTCATCACATTCAGGTACTCCTGATCAGAAGATCTTTCCCTTCTCCCTCTCTGTTTGCTACCTAATTACATTCTTATCACCAACACCACGCGCACGGTAGCAGTGAGAGCAGAGTCTCCGGAATCTCGACTGTTGTTGAGATCCTGCTCGGATAGGTGGTTGATAAGGTTTTTGGGTAGCGTTTGACGCGACTGCTTGCTCCTTGTACGACTACTTGCTTGTATGTCCTGATGTCCGTTCGAGGGACTGCACAACGAACTTCTTTCTGCATCAACTCGTACGGCTACCTCGACTAAGATCCTCCCACAATTAGTGTGACAAATCCAGAGGATAACAACACATCAGTTGCCCCCAGCAACCGCCATGCTTTTGGGCACACCTTGAATTTTTTTTCCTTTTGTTTATATTTAATAGTGGTTTAAAAACATGAACACTCGCACATGCAATGTATCACTCACGATAATACTTTTGCTGAAATACCTATTTAATTGTGAAATTAAAATATGCCGAAAACTAGCATATTATCTAAGAGCATCTTCAAGAGTTTGCTATTTTTGACTTGGAAAATCTTGTGATGTGCCAACTACTAAAAGATTTGCAAAGCTAAAAAAAGAATGCATCTTCAAGAGTTTGGTATTTTTAACTTGTCAGTTATTCTTTCTCTCTTCTACATTTGCATCAAAAACCCTTCTTCATCTTTTATTTCTTTTTTCACCCTCCCACCTATCTCCACACACGGGCGAAACGCGGATGCCTAGTCGAGTACGCGCACGTATCTTTACGCGTTGGAGGTTGGTTTTCCCAAGTTGCTAAAAATTGCCAAGTCCTTTACCAAATTATTAGAGAAGTGTTTTCAGCGTTTCTGCTAAAAATCAAAGATGCCAATCTAATTTGACAAACTGTTAAAGATGCTCTTAAACCTTTAATTTGTGCTGATTCTCGCATCATTTGATTCATTTCCACGAAGAAAGCTCCATTATATTGGTCGAACCAGTGAACGCATGGTGGCATCGTCAATCAATGAACACTGCCCGGCGATCTTTCGGAGTGCCATTGGCGAACAGGGCATCATGCATATATACTCCCTCTATATAGCAGTAGCAGCATATGAACACGAGAGGAACGCACACAAGTTAGCTCACAATCATTTTATTCAGGAAAACGCAACATATCCGTGCACTGATGGCACACGACGACGGTCAAGATTCACAAGCAGTTCCGCCCGTCATCGTCGTGGACAGCGGCGATGCCAACTCCGGCGTCATCAACGCCGCCGAATCTCCTGCTGCGGCGGGAAATGGCAGCAACAACGGCGAGCATCTCGTTGACGCCGAGGAGTTTGAGGTAGCATCAGTTATATTGTTTGGGATTATATTGATCGCTTGATACATTTTGGTCCGTCATTTTAGTAAAGTTCAATCATATAATTGCGCCAATATGTTTGTCTGTGATCACAATATATGTAGAACATGAGGCTTGCTATCGGCACGCTTGGGAAGAGCATCTTGGAGATCTCGTTGAGCGACAAGCTCACCGGCACCAGGCACATCGACATCCGCGTCCGGCGAAATAACGGGACGCAATCCGGACAGGCAGTCGGACCTGGCAACGAGGCACCGCAAGAGCAAGCTCCGCCGCCTGACAGTGCGGCAGCGGCAGCAGCACAGACGAACCGCAGGCTCAAGATCACGGTGGCGGCGGATGAGCCCGAGCCCAAGCCCGACGCGGATGAGCCCGTGCCCGAGCCCGAGCGGAAGCCCGACCAGGGCCGGTCCTGGAGGGGGGCGAGAGGGGCGGCCGCCCCAGGCCCCCAAATTAAGGAGGCCTCTTCCCAAGTATCTACAAACAGTATAGTATACAAAATATACTAGCACAAGTATACATCACTGTAAGTTTATTTAGAGACATGAGTCCTCTGCGATCCTATTTTTGGTACTGATTGAATACAACGATTAGAAGTTCATGATTGAGGTAGTAAAATGCAATGATCAAGTAGTAATCTAGGTGGGAATTTTTAGATCGCCCCGGACCCCAAAACCACAGGACCGGCACTGAGCCCGACGCGGACAAGGAGTACTTGTACCAGATGCGCGGGTGGTTGATGACGGTTCTCACACTCGTCGCCGGCATGACCTTCCAGGCGGCGATCCAGCCGCCACAATGGGTGGCAGATCAACTAAAAGAGGCAGCTCGTCTTGAGCGTAATACTCCAGGCCCTGCCGCAGCTCCAAGTCCCGATGCCGCAGATCAGCGGGCTACTAATTACTGGCTCGGTGGTGAAGATGCCAGAGCAAACATGTACTTTAACTTTAACCGGGCCGCGTTCATGCGCCCTGTTCGCTTAGCTTATCAGCCACCAGCCAGCAGTACTTTTCTCTCAGAACAAACCAGTCACCAGTAACCAGTCAGCAGTACTTTTCTCTCAGAACAAACCAGTACCAGCCACCAGCCAAACGAACAGGCTGATGGTTTCGATGACCCTGTTGCTAGTGCGAGGAAGGTTCACCGCTAGAACTGTCTCGAATATCGTACGAATTGCGATGCCGATCCTCTTCTTGGCCGTAGCGTTCACCTTCGTCGTGGCCATGAGTACCAACTGGCTCCTGACACTGTTGTTATTCATCTGTTATGTGGCTCATGCCGCCGTCGTGGTTGTCGTTTGGCTGGGCAAACTAGACGGCTGCATCGTTTGGCTCCGCAAGCTGATTTGTCGTCGCTGACCCATGCCATGCGACGCGCGGCTGCCAGCGGCCTTGCTGTATCCGGCTCATGTAAAACAGTTCTGTATGTGTCTCATCTCCACCATCGTCCAAAGAATTCTGCCATTCAGACTTTGCACTGCGTGCGTGGTGTCCTGTATGTGTAATTATTCTGAAACGAGTCCTTCAGCTTTATATTGAGTACTACTGGGTTATTACGTACTGAGAATCTGAGATCTCTGTTAATTACTATTTGCTTCAGCTGGTTGTGGCATGTCAAGTAGTGATCATTTTTTTGCCGCGTGCTGACGCTGAACATTTTTGCTTTCATATACATACATGATTATGGGGTTATGGGCGGCGGCGATGAACGCAGCACATTTCTCAAAGGCGGCCGAGCTCGCGTCCTCTGCTTGTCTGCAAGATGATGAGCCTCACTGCGGGCAGGGACATCGTAGTAGAACGGACGCGATGGAATGAAGAGTCATGTTGATCCCCGTGCTATCTCAGATGGACTGAACTTAGCCTGTCAGCTTCCATGGCAAGGAGTTCTGCTCTCCTGTTGATTGAAATACAATCTCAAGCTAGAACAAACAGTAGTGGTCTACTTCTGTCAGGAATTTCAGATGGAAAGACAGAGGAGACGGAAAAACAGTTCAGAATTCAGATCAAGATGATCGTAGCAGAGATGACAGTAATCATGAATTCATGATCCCGGAGATGGTCATGTTACTCGCGTCCCTCCATTGCAAAATCCATCGATTGTTCTTCCCTCAGATTTTGTTTCTTCCAGAAGTCTGACTGATATTTACGCGCTCATGCTCTTTGTGAAGGGTACAAGTACAAAACTACAAAAGTACAAATCGAACATCTCCTTCACTGATATACAAATCAACCATCTCTGCCATGCTCGGGTTGGGACGGTGCACAAGCACAGCGTGGGCGGCGTCAATGCAGCCGCACCATCTCATCTCTCCGCTTTCCACGAGCATGCATGGCCTCGGCAGCTGATGCTGCGACGCGCTGTGCGGAGCTCCAGCGCAGGGACGAGGACCAAGGGTGTAACCAGGATTTGAACATAATGGGGGCCAAGTGTATATAATATGACGCTTAACCCGTTACACAGTTATAAAATCAGTTACACAGTTGGAGGCTAATTCACGAGAAAAATTTATTAAGTCTAATTAGTCCATGATTTGATAATATGGTGCTAAGGTAAACAGATGCTAATCACGAATTACTTAAGTTTAATAGATAATTTCACGAATTAGTCCAATACTTCTGCAATTAATTATATAATTAGCTTATGTTGAATCTCCATATTAGCATCCAAACATTTGATGTGGCAAGTGCTAAACTTTAGAGATCCAAACACCCATTATCTCATGATGAGCCTGGCTGCAAATATTTGTTTATTAGATGGGTCAATAACTCAAAACGGGATATTCAGGCCTAGTTGAATGCGCTCATGGGCTGGGGCTTGCCGGTTAGCTAGTGGGCTTCCTTGCTTTTATGGTGATTAATACAACATTTTAAGTATCTCCTTAAGCCTATCGTAGGGGGGGGGGGGGGGGGGCGGGGCTGCGCGCCCCCCTTAGGTACGAGGACGACCGAGGGTGCCCCCACTGCATCTAAGGATGCAGATTTTAGCGGGTCGACCCAAAGACCTAAAACCCAAAAGATAAAAAGTAGTGTAATTACCCATTGGGTCGACCCACTAAAATTTTGGTGTTAAGTAGTGTTCAGCGTTGTGAGTTACTTGGGTAACCCAATTGCTACATAAAGGTCTCATCCCAAGCTCATCCTCACTATGTGGGACTTACGTCCAGAGTCGAACCTTGGAATTTAAAACTCCTGTTCACACTATAAATTTTTAGCGGCTTTGATCGAAATTTGCTGGAGATTGCTTAATATAATAGTCCGCTACTCTGTACAAATCGGTGAACTCAAATCTATATGTGGGACCCACCTCCAGAGCCGGACCCTAGAATTAAAAGCTCGCGTTCACACTATAAAATTTAATCGGATTTGACCGAAATTTGCTGGAGATGCTTAATATGATAGTCCGCTACTCTGTGCAAATCGGTGAACTCAAATCTATATGTGGGACCCACCTCCAGAGGCGGACCCTAGAATTAAAAGCTCGCGTTCACACTATAAAATTTTAGCAGATTTGACCGAAATTTGCTGAAGATGCTTAATATGATAGTCCGCTACTCCGTGCAACTTGATGAAGCCAGATCCTTATGTGGGGTTCACACCCAAAGTTAGACCTTAAAATTAGATAATTGAACTGATTTTCTTAGTTTTGAGATAAAAGGAAAAATGAGTAAATGATTTGGATTGGTTTGGTTTTTGAAGTGTATTATAGTGTAAATGGATTGGTGTTGATTTTAATTGACCCATGGGTAAGTGTTGTTATGGGTCAGTGTAACTCAAAACACCAAAAAAATATTAATGAGTTGTTTGGGTCAGCCACTGGTTAACCCAATAGGTACCCACTTGCATGCTTACCTGCATCCATGCCTGCGATCGGCTCGCCAAGTACGGCACGGCCCAAAAGTGCCGCCGCTCCCGTCTCATCCGCCGGGGCGCCGCCGAGCTGCACTGCGCGCCGCATTGCGTCGCGGACAAGCTCTTGCATAATTGCATTGGCCGGTGCCGCGCCAAGCTATTCGGTCCTCGCGAGTCGCGAGCTTACCGGGTGCGCGCCCCACTTCCACGCGCGGGCAGTTTCCGCTTTCCGGTGGCCTCCGGTCCCGGCGGCGCGTCCAGTGCGCGCGGCACCGGGACGTCTTGTCGCGGTCGCGCCACGGCCGGCCAGTCGGCCACCGTCGCTGGCAAAGGTGAGCCTGACGAAGACGAGAGCCTCCTGCGATGCGCCGATCCGGGCCGCACAGTACCCATCGGACGGTTGGCAGGTGCCCAGGGGGTGGACGGTATTTGAAATACCGTCCACCCCGGAGGCCCGGACGGTATCTGTCCCCTCTTGGGGTCCAAAGAGACGCTCGTGCGCCTTCGCGCCGCGGCGGCGCAGCACTCAGGCGGTCAGGCCGGCCTTCCGCCCCCCTCCGCCGTAGACTGCAGCCGGTGTGAGAGGCGAAGTGAGCGACGTGGTGGCGGGGTGCTGGGCTCGGCGGCCGGCAGGTGCGGGAGCGAATCCCATGTGGCAGACATGGCGCCCATCGACGGCCGCAGCCGGCTCGGCGGTTCGTCTTCGTCACTCAGTTCCATCTTCCATTATACCATTACCCGCCGGAGAGAATCGCAGCCGTCAGACCCTCGCCAGCGGCTAGCCTCCGTCCCTGCGCTTCCTCTCAGATTTCCTCGATCTGTTGACTCTGGCTGATGGCGGCGGCGTTCCAGGCAGTGATGAACTGATGATGATGTGCCCGCCGGTCTGGCGGCTCTGTGTCCTGCCTGTCTGCTCCGATCCTCCACGCGCCGCCGAAGCACTTACTCAACACGGGCACATTCGCTGATTGGCAAGTCGCTGGCGACCTGTGCCATCTCCGTCATCTGGGTGGTGCTCTTTCTCTCTCTCCCTCTTTCCATTTTTATCTTAATAAGTTATAAATTCTTGTGTTGCACTAGTGCTAGTTAAAATATTGCCGACCTGTAATACTCATTCGTGTCATATATGTTGAATCACCGCATTCAGTTCCAAGACCGCACAAAAAAATAAAAAATTCAACATCGGTCCAATTTGGAAAGCAAAAACCGAACCTAAATGTCGTTTCTTCGCATGACTTCTTTTACACAGGAAGATTCTTACGGCAAATAATCTGGAAAAGCGCGGATGGTCCAACGACCCAGTCTGCAAGTTGTGTACGTGCGAGTCGGAAACACCAACACACCTCTGCAAGGATTGCACGTTCACAAAGAAAGTATGGGACCAAATCACCACATGATACAACCTGACCGGACTGCCGCCTATTTCAAGCGCGGGATCAATTTTGGGATGGTGGAAGAAGTGTAGAAAGAATTTGCAGAAGAACCAAAAAACATATTTTGATGGCCTCATCATTTCCTTTTGGTGGGATATCTGGAGAGAATGAAATCGAAGAACTTTCAATCTATCAAGAATCCAAAATTTTTGAGGAAGTGACCTTCTTAACCCGAGAAGAGGTTCAACAGTTCCATTTTGCGACAAGATCAATACAACAAGACCCAAACGCCCTGTTCTCCACAACAGTCGGCTACTAGTGGCTTTTTAAGCCAGTTCTTTTTTTGTCTCACTCGGTTGTTGTTGCTGTTTTTTTGGTTTTGGTTTTAGAGGCTTCGTTTAGTGTTCCTGAGTGGCGGCTGGTCCCGGCAGCGGTAGTGGCAATGCTGCACGGCCTGCCTTCAGTTGTTTCTAGTTGCCCCGTTTTCTTTTGTTTTTCTTTTTGTATTTGCCTTTTCTTTTCTTCTAATAAAAATTTGGCAAAGCTCTTTCCGTCACTTTTAAAAAAAGTATATGTTGAATCATTTCATCATACACATAAATATTGTCTTCCATCAGATCGAATTCAAAAATGCATGACACAAAGTAATTAGGCTATTAATCTCCTTCCATCAATCCAAATTTAAAAAATACATGACATAAAAAACCACACAAACCTAGCATGCTTCGAATAGTTTTGTAGGGGAATCATCATTATGGAAGAAAATTCTTGTTTTTTTTCTGTTGCTCTTGTAACGTTATCCCTTATTAATATATACTACCTCCATCCTTTAATATATGACGTTCAGGACAAGAAAATTAATTCAAAATGAACTAACTTTTTGTCCTAAACGTCATATATTTAAGAATGAAGGGAGTAGCTACTGAGGTGCATTTTAATATTTACGGTCAGAGTGATGAGGTTTAAGTACCATATCCTCCCATTCTGACGGCGAAGTGCTCAAATGACTAGCTAGCTATCAATTTTCAAAAAAAATGTGGCAACAGATCAAAATCGAGAGTTATGATGTTGTGATTTGTGAAGACTTGGGCCTTCATGTTTAGTCCTCATCCGCGTCACTTGTACTGTTGGATATTAAAAAAAATCTAAAATTTTCCAACAAACTAAACACGGCCTAAGGCCGTGTTTTGTTTGTTGGGAAATTTTAGAAAATTTTTTTGGTGTTCCCTTCCAAAGTCTATTAGGAGTATTAATTGTAGACTACTTACAAAACTAACTACACGAATAGACTAGAAATCAGGAGATGAATCTATTAAGTCTAATTAACCCATCATTAGAGATTGGTTACTGTAGCACAATGTTGTCTAATCATGTCATAATTAGACTCATTAGATTCGTCTCGAAAATGAAGGTAGGGGTTGTGGAATGGGTTTTGTCATTAATTCACATTTAATGCTCCTAATTAGTGTCCGGAGATTGATGTGACGGGTAGTTGGTGAAATTTTTGGGAACTAAACGGGGCCTAAGGAGGAATAAAGACGTGAAAGGGTAAGCATTTTTCTTCTCAAAAGATGGATCCTTCACACGAAGGCTGGAGGCTCCTTTTATAGTGCCCAGAAGACACTTTTACATTCCGATTTTACCCAAGTATACTAAGCATCTTTGAAGAATATTCGTGTACATAAATGTCTGCAGTGATCCCTATATATTTACAAGAATGCTCTTGCGTAGCCAATCTTCTCACCCTTGCGTAGCCAAGCTTCTCACGTTTTCCTTCTTCTTCCCGATCACGCCATTGTCCAATTCAACACCGAGTTTCTCCTCTAGGGTTAAGATTTCTTCCTCTTCTTCCATGTCTACTTCGTATGGAGTGACATCAGCCTCATCTGTGCTGACGTCGCTTCTAGTGACACTTGAACCTTTCACATCTTCTTGAGCTCTGAAGTGTGCTGCCTTCCATCCCTAGCCTCAGGACTCCTTTTCATCATTCTTGACTTATTACCGAACTTCGCATCCTGCAAAAACAAGGGAGAAAGTCTTTTCCATGAATCTCTGTATTTTACACAAACTTCTATATTTCTTCAAACTCTCGTAAAAGAATGACGTCATTCTTCCCAGCTTCCCTCAAAAAAAATCATGGAACCGTTACCTCGGAAGTTCACCAAAGCTTGAGAGGTGTTGGAAAACATCTTTTCAAAAAGTTCGCTAATCAAGATCCCAAAAATTTCGTTACAATACCCATATTTGCTAAAAAAAACTCTGATACTTGACTGTTTTCAAGTCCGCGGTTCAAACATATTCCTGGTTTGCTGAAATCTGATCACCTCAAATCCTCGGAAACGTCATCATCAGCGTCTGTGGCTAGTTTTGAGCGTTTTATTGAAAAGCTGTATTTTCTTTGACGCTTCGAGACTGACTAAATTTGATTGATTCCCCAACATATACAATTTTTTGAAGTGCTATGTCAACTAGAGTAGAAAAGCACAGCAGAATGAAGGAATAAAGGCAATAAAGCATACATCAAACAGCGTATGTACATTTTTTGAAGTGACTAAGAAAACTACAGTGTTATGTGCATAGATGAGATTAAGTACCATATATCCTCCCATTATTGTGTTTGCGATGACATATCAACATAGTTACGTACGTGTGAAGACTGTGGGCCAGGTCATGTAACTTTTTTCTCCCTAAACCTCTCAGTTTATCCTCAAGTCTCTTCATCCGCGCTACATGTACGAATTTTCTGATGTGACCTGTCGTATACAACTACGAGGAGGGGTGGTGCTCGCTTGTATATATCTCGGGCATGGGTCATGGGGCATGTGGCTAGTAGCGGAGTAGCCAGGTGAAGCTCCGATCCGTGAAGCACAAAAGAAGAAGGCATATAAACCAAATTTCCCAAACCAAATTTCCTCTTATACATCTGTAAGCACTTTTTACAACATTATTATCCATATGCATTGATGCATGCCATAGGTTGCCCACATACTTTCAGGTATGTCAAATATCTTGAAATAGTCTTGACATTTGTCTTTCCAAATGGTTGGATTCTTCCTTGTGAACTGTGGAAAGGACATCTTAGGGAGATTTATCTTTGGGCGACATCTATCATCCAGTGCTTTCTTGGTAATTTGAAATCCAAACCCATGGTCCTTGTGCGGCCCCTCTTTGTACCCTTTCCCTTGCCAAAATACATTCTCCACTGAGGCTTCTGAAGATGTTGGACTTGGTGGTTGGTCAACTTTTGTGTTCATCTGTGTTAACATCAATTTTGCAATTGCTTGACCATTTGCTTCAATCTGCTTGGACAAAGTTTGCTGATCCTTCAGCATCTGCTCAAATGTCTTGGTGGTCATATCTCCACAAGTTTCCAACTTCTTCTGATTGGTGGCAATTTCCCCTACCTTGGCAAATAACATATCCAAACTCTCATTCACACGAGTCCATCTGTCAACTTCATCCTGAGCGATTTCATCCATCTTTGCTAGGATCAACGCTGTTTGAACGGAAGGCTTAGGAGGAGCCATCGTGATTACACCCGAAACCAAGCGAGCTGCACGCGATTTGACACTACACCTATTGCTAGAGGCCCGCGCAACAGTCACTCAAAGCCGAGGGAATATCGTAATCACGTACCAGATCCTACGAACTGGTGCCGGTGATGTTCGGCGTCGCGCCTGTATAGACCTTCTCGTCTACCGCTGCTCAACACCGTCGTCAGATCTCTATAACGAACTCGACACCTTCTCCGCCAGAATTCAAGTCAAACCAGATGGGAAAAGACCTGGATGAACTCGATCTGGTAGAATCGGTCGTTCTGGCACTGAATCCCCTGCAAATCAACCCGCGTAGGAATTACAGGGAAATCAAGAGCTCTAGCCGGTTCTGCGCGGCACAAAACTTGATCTCACCCTACCGTCGCGATGTAGGGTCAACCGATGGATTTCTAGGATAATTAGCAGCAACGCGCCGAGGATACGGTGAATTTGATACCGCTTGTTTCATCATTAAACTTAATTGTGAGACAAATCCATTAAACTTAATTAATTCATCATTAGAGTTTGGTTACTGTAGCATGACGTTATCTGATCATGACATAATTATATTCGTTAGATTCGTCTCGAAAATTAAGGTTGGAGTTGTGGAATGAGTTTTATCATTAATTCATATTTAATACTCCTAACTAGTGTCCGGAGATTGATACGATGGGTAGTTGGTGAAATTTTTGACAACTAAACGGAGTTACAGTGTGTAATGCTCACGTTCCCATGCCAGGCAGGCTGAGAAAGAGATCACGTGGGGAAAACAGTTCAACGTGCAAGACTCGTTCAACACCCACTGACCCACCCAATGAAATGGTCGCACACACATATCATATACTAACCTATCGTATCAGTCGCCACTAGTGTCAGCTTATTAGCAGTTCCTGTGCTCTCTCCCTCCTTGAGTTCAGTAAGTTTCTACCATATTCAAATTTTCAAACATAGAACACACAAGAATTTAGAAGGATGGTGTCACTGCTGGAGATTTTCCTTTCTGCAATCCTAGGCGACCTAACCTCTAGATCAATAGATTTCTTCGTCAGCAGGCGCACCGGACCTCCGGCGCCGCTGGCCGTGGAGGATCGCCTCCAGAGGGTCCTGCTCCGCGCGCAGGTCATCGTCGACGAGGCCACGGGGCGGCGGCGGCGCATCACGAGCCAAGCCATGCTCTGGCAGCTGGACGCGCTGACGGACGCTGTGCACCGAGGCTACTACGCCCTCGACACCTTCAGATCCCAGACGACGAGTCAGATCAGTCTTCGTCACGGAGAGGAGGGTCATCAGGCCGGCAATGGTGATCAGGTCGTCGCAAGTCGTCACCGGCGGCTTCTGTTCTCTCCAAACTAGATTGTGTCAAAGATCTCTGCAGGTAGTAGACAGATCTCAAAAGAAATGCAGGAGGTGCTCGACCTTCTGAGTGCCATGATCGTCGATGCCCGTGAGCTAGTCCTGTTCCTGGCGAACGGCAGCCGTCGCATCGACCGCCAGCCCTTACAACATGTATCTCCTACTGGGCAACTGCATGTTCGGTCGCCAGATGGAAGCGCAGCTTGTCATAGACTTCCTGTTGCGTGCACAGCACTATGATACTGAGAAAGAACCAGCGGTGCTGCCAATCTTCGGTCCCTTCAGGGTCGGCAAGAGCACGCTAGTCGCTCATGTCTGCAAGGATGAAAGAGTCCGTGCTCAGTTTTCAGAGATCGTGTTCTTGAGCGACCATGACTCTGCATACGATGGTCTAGCAGCTTTCAGAGAAGGAATGTGTGCAACGAGACACCAAGATTATGGCACGTCAGATCATGGGACGACGACAAGGAGATTGCTTCTTGTTGTGGAGGTAGACGGGGAACTGGACGAGGATGTATGGAACCGGCTGTACTCTGCATCTAAACACTGGATGCCCACCGGCAGCAAGATCCTCCTCACAAGCCGGTCCGACAAGATCGCAAAGCTCGGAACAACACGGGCTCTAGTTCTGAAGCCCCTGTCACGTGAGGCGTACTGGTATTTCTTCAGGACGCTCGTGTTCGGTAGCGCAGACCCCATGTCGCACCCGAGGCAGCTCACCAACCTGGCCATGGAGATTGCCGCGACGCTGAACGGGAGCATGATCATCGCCAACGTCTCCGCCCGCATGCTGAGGGACAGCTTCAGCGTCCATTTCTGGGGGAAGACTTTGAGCCAGGTCATGTAACTTTTTTCCCCCTAAACCTCTCAGTTTATCCTCAAGTCTCTTCATCCGCGCTACTGTAAGAATTTTCTGATGTGACCTGTCCAACAAAGTAGAAAAAAAGCATACAACTACGAGGAGGGGTGGTGCTCACCTGTATATATCTCTGGGCATGTGGCTAGTAGATAGCCAGGTGAAGCTCCGATCCGTGAAGCACAAAAGAAGAAGGCGTATATAAAACAACGGCGTGGTGCGTGCCTTTGTAGCACATTGTAGATGGCGCAGGAGCACCATGACCATGCCGTCAATGTCGAACCTGCCGACGACGAACCTCAGGCCACGGGAGACGGCAGCGACGACGGTGGTCATGTCAATTCCGTTAGGTCCCAAGAGTTGCAGTTAAAGATTTCCTTTTTCGCAGATTGAACTCCTGAATTTTATAAGGCTCCAGTCTAAGCTTGCTGCAGAATATCAGGCTGGTGGTAGACATTGGCGACAGGACGATCGAGATCCCTCTCAAAGGAAACCTCATCGTGCAGAGCAGCAGCAGCAGCACATCTTCCGAAGCCAACGGCGGCGAAGCGGCGGCACAGGATGGTCAAGATGACGACGACGAGGCGCACCTGCACAAGATGCGTGGATGGCTGATGACAGTGCACTGGTGGAGAAACGACCTTTGATCCAACTCTTTAGTCTCGGTTGAACTTTGGAGCCGAGACTAAAAGGTGTTGGACGACGTGGCCTAAAATGCTCGCGAACACCCCCTACCCTTTACTCTCGGTTGGTATTACCAACCGAGAATAAAAGCTTCGCATCCATCAATTAGATCGCAGCAATTATTGACACAGCTCTTTAGTCTCGGATGGTGTTTTCACCCGAGACTAAAAAGTCCTCCTTTAGTCTCGGGTGGAAACACCACCCGGAACTAATAATTTAGTCCCGGGTGGTGTTAGGGTACCCTTTTGTCCCGGGTGGAAACACCACCCGGGAGTAAATGTTTGGCACCCACCGTGCCCTCTCTCTTTCCTTCTTATCTTTTCCTCCTCTCCTCCACCAGCCATCATTCATCTCTTCTTTCCTTTTCTATCTTCTCACACTATCTCCTTGCATTGGTTGGCAGGGGTAGGAGCTGGAGCAGCGGGGCGGAGCCAGCCTCGCCGGCGGGCGCGCGGCGGGGCGGAGCTGGAGCTGCGGGGCGGAGCCAGCCTCGCCAACAGGCGTGCGGCGGGGCGGAGCCGGCCGCGGCGGCCAGCGGGCGCACGCGCGCGGCATGCGGAGCCGGCCGCGGCCGCCGGCGGACGGGCGCGCGGGGCAGGGCGGAGCCGGCCCGCGGCCGCCGGCGCGCGCGCACGGCAGGGCGGAGCCAGGCGCGTGGGCCTCCGGCTCCATGGGTGTGTAATTTTTTTCTTGATTTTTTTATGAATCTATTGCGAATAGGAGGAACTTTGATTTTAATTTTTTGTTGAATTCGTGAATGAAATTGAACCCATTGTGATGAAGATTCTTGTGCAAAAAGTTAATTGTGCCTGTGGATTCATTTCTCGTGAATGGAATTTTTGTTGTATCTTGTGGATCTATATGTAAGAGCTGTGAAGATGTTTGTGTATGTTCGTGGTGGAAATGATGAACTTGTTCTTGGTATAGATGAATTTGTTCTTGTTGGAGTTGGATTAGGAGCTGGAGCTGGCAGCAGCCCCGACGCGTGTCTTTTTTTTGTTTTCCAAAAAACTCTTTAGTCCCGGTTGGTATTACCAACCGGGAATAAAGGACCCCTTTAGTCCCGGTTGCTCACCCGAAACTAAAGGGGGGTCTTTTGTCTCTAGCATTTAGTCTCGGATGAACCTTAGAGAAATAAAGTCTTTGTCAACCAGGACTGAATGCTATTTTTCCACCAGTGGTGGCCACCCTCTTCATCGGCATGGCGTTCCAGGCGGCGACCCAGCCCCCGAGCATGGATTCCCAAGGCCAAGGACTGGTTCGAGGTGATGTTCAGATTCAGCGGCCGTCAGGACGACACGCGCACCGGGACCGTCACCTTCAAACAAGCACGGACGGCGTTCACATACCACCTGCTGAACGCGGTGACCTTCGCGCTGTCGCTGGCGCTGCTGATGTACCTGCTGCGGGTGAAGGTTTTCTCGGCGTCCAGGTTCACCGCGTCCCTCGCTTTGTCCCTAGTCATGGGGATCGTGTCCAGCGTCGCCGTCAACTTCGCGCAGGGTGTCTCCGACGACGAGCGCGTCGTGCGGTTAATTTATGGTATCGTGCTTTCGTGTTTGATCTGCGTGATTTTACTTATCCGGAGAAAGGCCTCGGCTGGACCTTGACATCATCCATGGTCGCTGGCTGCTCCTTGTGTGCTTCATGTAATAAGATGGGATCAGGACGATAGCTATACAAGCTACTCCCTTCATTCTCAAATCAGAGGTGCTAGCGTCCGGACGTCCGTTCCGAATGTTAGCATCAGACGGGTTCGCAGCCACACGATTGGGATCATGAAACATATCAGCCATCGGATCGTGTTGCGAAACGTTATGATGTTGCGAAACATGTTGCGAACGATTTTGAAATATTGTGAACCATGTTGCGACCAACATTAAACCTTGGAGCCTCCCCTCCCTCCTCCCCCAACACAGTGTACATGTTGCGAGCATGTGACGAGCATGTTGCGAGCTAGTGACGAGCATGTTGCGACCAACATCCAAACATCAGCGTGTTGGGGCCATGTTGCGAGCTATGTTGCTTGCAACATCCAACATCCGACATAATACCCCAACGACTCATGTTGCGTCACTAGTGGAAATGTTAATATCTATGACAAAACACTTTCGTCACAGAACAGGCCAAATTCGTCATCGAAAACCTTCTGTGACGATTTTGCAATCGTCGTAGAACACGCGTCACATATGACGCACCGTGACGAATCGGTCAATTTCGTCACAGAACAGCTCATTTTCCGTGACGAGCACGTTTTTCGTCACGTAACTGCCTACCTTCTATGACTAAGGACTATCGTCACTGATTTCGTCACGGAAGTGACTGCCATGTGGCGCCGTGCATGCTGGCAGCCGACGTGGCCCTGTGCCACGCTGGCTGCTGACGTGGCACGGTGCCACGCTGGACGCTGACGTGGCGACGTGCAGCCGTAAGATGACGTGTCGCTATCTCATTGGTCCACGTGTTGACTTGTGGTTGGTCCACGCGGCATGGTATGATTGGTCCACGTGCCTCGATCTGGTGTGTCCACGTGGCTTGATACGGTTGGTCCACGCGGCTTGATACGATTGGTCCACGTGGCTTAATACGATTGGTCCACGTGTCCCTATCTGGTTGGTCCATGTGTCCTGATCTAGTTGGTCCACGTGTCCTTAGCTGGTTAGTCCACGTGTCCTTGTCCGTTAGACCACGTGTCGCGACCTGGTTAGTACACGTGTCGTGATTTTATTGGTCCACATGTCATGATTTTGTTTGTCCACGTTTCGGCTTCCTGTTGTGCCACGTGGGTTCCCTTGAGTAACGACGCGTGGTCATTTCTGGTGGCTCCACGTGGCCATTTTTGTTTGGGACACGTGTTCACTCGTGATTGCACCTCTGGATGCAACACAAGTTCACAGTTACAATACACATTCAGAGATCAACATTCAGACATTCAGACATTCAGATCAACACAATTCAGTTACATTCATCACTCCAAGCACCATATTCGGGACACATAACTTAGACAAGTTCATAAGCTGTTCACCATCACACTTCACAAGTTCACCATGACATCATGACATCAATGACTCAACAGTTCACATACTAAGTTCACAGACGGCAAAGGTAGCAGCAACTTGACTAAGTTCCAGCAAAAGACAGCAGCACGCTTTGAAGATGGTCAGGATGAAGGACCAGGTAAGTTACCATCACAGTTGAACTGCAGAAGACGCTTAAGCAGCAGATTGTTCTCCTCGACCGCCTTCTTCTTCTCCTCCATAGCCTTCTTGCACTCTTGCAGCTCCATTTGGGTCCTCTGAAGGGCTTCCTCTGTGTTCTGAGCATTCTGCTTCAGCACATTCACTTCATCTTGGAGAACAGCGGAAGCTTGTTTTTCAGCCGCGAGTTGTTTCTGCAGTGCCTTTTCTTTCACTGTTGGTTGTTTTGTTGGGCTTGTCAGCTGCAGACCAATATTCTTCAAGAAGATATTACTGCTATTCCTGGGGAGCACCTCGGAGACAACTTGGGCACTTGATAGTGCACTGCCTTCAGCAGGAGGCTGATCCTTCAAAGCTTCCATGTTAGCCTGCCACAATCCAAAGAGTTGTCAAGAACCTAGTTAAACTTGGTAAATTTCAGCATCTCGACTTCAAGAGATATTTTTATTCATCTTATTTGACTACAACTAATTGAAAATCAGTAAATAGCATGTATCATGTAACCTATCACACTCCCTGTTAAGCAAACAATTATTACACTAGACCAAATAGTACTAGCAGAAATTGAACAGCCGACCAACACAGTAAGCAGAAATTGAACAGTCCTAGAGACAAGCCGACAACACTACTAGCAGAAATATCAACTATGGACATTTCAAGACATCTCAGTTTCCACACTAAGACAGTTTCAATAATAAATACATAGGAAGATGATGGAAAAATATACAGTGATATAAGACTTACAATTGCTTCTTTTGCAATGTCAGTCATTCCTTTCTTGCGGCTGGTATGACATTCTTTGAAGATCTCCACCGCATCAAGCTCTCCAGCTGCTTCTTGTTCTCCATCAGTGGCAGCTTCTTGTTCTCCACCAGCATCAGCTTCTTGTTCTCCATCAGTGGCAGCTTCTTGATTTGCACGTGCTGCATCAATTTTCTTTTGCCTCTGTTTGGCATGACATGCAGATAGTCCAAATTAGTTGACTTTGCCACATAGCAGTTGAGTAAAAAAAGAAACTGTACAAAATAGTGCCCTATTACATATGCATGGAGATGTGCAACATAGCATCGAGCTCTCGTCGCCTGGTGAAACATGACTTTGGCACGGTTTACCTTGTTCTTTTTAGCTGTTCGCTGCAACAAGTGATACAGATTTTAATTAAATCAAAATTATTCGACCTACAGGGCTGCAGCATGAGAAACTTATGTAGCATCACTTGTGGGACCTACCAGATACATTAAAAATAGCTCAAGAATGATATATGATGCCTGAACAACAGCTAGAAGCAACATGTCTTTTATTTGAACAGGGTAAAATATCAACTAACCATTAAGTCCAGAAGAGACTAGACTAATTCAAATAAATCAGAGAACTTTCACAGGTCACAGCCTTACACATTTACTTCAATCAAATCATGCATTCATGTGTATTCTATTGGAGTGTGGAGGCTAGATAAACAAAAGGACACTTCTGAAGCAATTTTATGAACACACTTTGATTTACATGGCAACAATAGCTAGCTGTGGAGTTCAGAAAAAGGACATACCATGTTTTTTGGATCCGACCAATTCATTCCATTGTGCATCAGTCATGTATGGTACAGGAGAGGTGGTTCTGATCTGGTCAATTGGGATGCCGGTGAAGTAGGTTTTCTTCAAATTATAGCGCCTCTGCTTTATAGTAGTCTGGACAACATTATAGCAAGCATCCTTTGTTGGCTGTTGATTGGTGTCAATGGCCAGCCTTCCCTGAAAATTAATGATTAAGATGACTCATTAGTTGTAGAAGATGATCAATCTCACAGTTAACTGTAACACGTACATAGTATAGAGGATAACAGGAACTTACACTTAACCGTCCAACAAAGCCATCGACAAGGTTTTTATCTTGTTTGTAATGTTTCCAATGGGTTAGGACAGGAACGGAATCCCTAACAATGACACCAGCCTCAGAAGCAAATTTCGCAGCTTGCGCAGGGTCATGTGGCCTTTTGAACCCATCAGCAACAGAAATGGGCAACTTCTTCTTCATCGCTCTAGTCATCTTGTCAAGTAAAATTCCCCTTGTTGGTGGCCTAGGCCTTCTGGGAGCTCTTTGGGCAGGCACTACAAAATAACAAAAGTTCAGAATGTTGGTACTCCTTAAGTATTGGTAGTGGATATAAATTGCAGAATTTAAATGCAAAAGACATTTACCTTCCAGACCCATTTGCGTCTGTTCTGAATGGTGTTCATCTTCTTGTCCCTCATGGTGCTCCTCATTTTCTCCACCAAGACCATCATTGTCATAATGTTGATCGTAGGACCAGTCATTCATGTACTCTCTTTGACTGTGCTGACCATTGTCATCTTCTTCTACTCCAGTAGGCAAATCTTGCTGAACTTGATCCATTGATTCAGTTGGCTGCTGCCTTGTGGAGGAGGACCGTGTGTTGACGCCACGAGGTCTCTCATTATAAGTAGCTTGCCTGGCTCTCTTAGCTTGTGTTGCTCCATCAAGTACATCTTCTGCAGGTCTCTCATTTGGAGCAGTAGGCCTCACTCGCTTACTTGATCTTGCACCTCCCGGCGGCATTTCTTCTGTACGTCTTCGCCGCCTTGAGATGGTCTTTCGCTGATGTTTTCTATGAGGAGCCTACAGTAGGAGAAAAACATGTGAATGAATTGGAAAACTGTGTAATACAAGCAAATGCTACTATAGTACACCATGCAATTGTGCATTCCATCCCTAGGTACCTCAATCACCATAAGGGGAACAGGCTCCTCGTCTAATGCTGCATCATCATCGGTTTCTCCCTGAACCTGCTCCTCAGCTTCAGGGAGATACTCCGAATCATCTGTACCTTCAGCACGTCTACCCCGTACCCCTTTCCTATTTCCCCTTGAAGGGGCTGATTCATTTTGAACTGTATTTACACCTGATGGGAGGCCAAGTTCTTCAAATCTTCTTTTAATATCTGCTATATTGTTGTTCCGCTGCCTCTCGTACTCACATGTTGAAGTTTCTTAAACATGAAATCACATAGGGCAGGTCAGGATGTTGCAATGATGGAAATTCTAATTGCTAACACCTCCTAACAACAAAGTGATAGATCTCTCATGCAATTAAAGTGATAGATCACAGCAAATCAGACCTCTCATGCAATTAAAGTGATAGATGTGCCTAAATATAGAAAAGTTGGATACAGATATCAAATGAAACCGTAGCTGCTAATCATATCTATCAACCATAGCTGGCAAGTTTGGCACCTAACCAAAACATAAAATCTGATGCTGGACACTAAAATAAGAGGAGCTAATGTGGAAATTGCAAAGAAGAGTCATGCCTTAATCACCATTTCATTAAATCTTATAACTTCAAGATCTGAAAGTACTGTTGGGTTGACAAGATATTACTGCAGACCTATGTTACTTTGGAACCAGCATGACATTGTCAAATAGACTTTAATTTTAAAATCTACAATGATTTAAATAAGTGGAAGTTACAGAAGCAGAGATGCATAATTACAGTAGGTATAATCTCCAGAAATAGTAACCACACCAGTGCAGACTAAGCATTTCAACTTTTTAATTGGGTAATACCAGCTCACAAAATTATGTAAGTAGATTGTAGCAGCAGAAGGCAGCAACAGTGCAGGATGCAAAGATTGTAGAAACTCTCAAGCACATCTATGTTACTAGTGATATGCAAAATTAACTAATTAGAAGAAAGAGCATCCATGATTAATAACTTAGAAGTTGCAGTGTTCCATTCTTCATCTTAGGTGTGCTCTGACTAAAAGGCAATCAGTAGCTCCAAACCCAAACAGAGTGTGGTACACCTAATCCACCTCGAGCTCGAAACCCTAATCCACCTCGAGCTCGAAACCCTAATCCACGCATCTCAATCCTAAACCTTTATCACGGATGTACTAGAGCAGAGAAATTCTAGTGACCTCGAGCTCAAACACTAATCCACGCGTCGACGTTGTAGGGATTTGGCTTACCTGATACAACACTGCGTCTAGTTTTTACCATACTTCGTCGATGTGGTAGCGGGATCAGGTCGGCGTCGTCGTCGAGGAAGCAGAGTCGTCGAGGAAGCAGATCTGGGTCCCAGTGTTGACGGTGAGGAAGCAGAGTCGTCGAGGAAGCAGAGTCGCCGAGGAAGCAGATCTGGGTCCCAGTGTTGACGGCGAGGAAGTAGAGTCGTCGAGGAAGCAGAGTCGCCGGGGCGTCGTGCGTCGTCGAGATGCGGAGCTGGCCGGGGCGTCGTGCGTCGTCGAGGTGCGAACCCGGCCGGGGCGTCGTGCGCCATCGAGGTGCGGACCCGGCCGGGGCGTCGTGCGTTGTCGAGTTGCGGACCCGGCCGGGGCGTCGTGCGTCGTCGAGGGGCGGACCCGGCCGGGGCGTCGTCGAAGAGGCACCCGCGGCGGCGGCTAGGGTTTCAGATGGAGATGAGGAGAGGGAGAGGCCGAGAGGAGAGGGGGAGAATGAGTGGGTGGGTGGGATTTTGGGGATTTCACATCCCGCACCCACGCTGTGCGCCCGCGGTGGGTCAATGATGTTCACGAACTTGCCACTGGGCTAATGATGTGTGGGTCCCACCTTGCTTGGGCCCACACGTCAGCCATTGAATGGTAGAGACTGAATGTTTCACGTCGCGCGGTGGTGGGTGGGTGTTCACGTCTCACTGACAGGTGGGCGGGCTGAGCGGGGGTGGGTGGGTTGCCGAGAGGGACAGACAGGTGGGCCCAGTTTTGAGATGAGATTGGAATAGTATGATGTTTGACTTTGAACAAATCCATATTTAAAATGTACTTGAATGAAGAAGAGACTAAAACGAAACTTGTAGAAATTGATTTTAGAAAAAATTTAGAAAAAAGAATCAACCGATTTGGAGTTCGTATGAGGAAGAAAAATGGTTTACAAGTTTTATCCGAAGATTAAAAACAGAAATTTACACTTGCTATGAACTGGGATGAACAAGTGTGGTTTCTCTTTTTAATCTTTGACTAAAACTTGTAACTAGTTTTTATGCCTTATACTAACTCCAAATTGGTTGATTCTTTTTTCTAAAATTTTCTAAAATCGAACTCTATCTAGATAATGTGTTTGTTTTTGTCATTTGTGCTGTGATGAAGTTTTAACAACTCAAGATTGGAAATGTTTTTCAAAGTGGTGATTTTAGACCACATTTTGAAACCCGGAATGATTTAAGGTGAAGAAGTGATGAATACCAAAGTTTTATGACTTATCAATATCTACAAACTTATGGATAATTCAAATGTAAATAATGATTTCGGTAACAATTTATTAGGGATAATTCAAACTTACATCTCGAATTTACAGTATAATAATTCAAATTATATCGTAAAATGCTCCGATGGTTCTACGAATTGACGTGGTAACATAATTTGGGTCCATAAACTTGTCATAAAAATTGCAAATGATTTCAATAACAGCGGAACGCACGTTGTTTGTAAATGGATACATGTCTTACATAGTTTCATGAAATGTTACTTGAACATTCAAGTGCATCATACCTTTCTAAAATTTCAAATTCACATGCACTTCAAACTTGACCGTAAGGTTGTATTTAGTTAATTATTGCAAAATACGAAGTTACATTAGTAATGTTTGTGCAAAACAAATTATTTTTCTAATCGGTATTTTGGAGGAACTAGATAAATGGACATAAATAGGATCTGCAAAATTGAATCTATACAAAACAACTTCATTAAAGAAAGGAGTGTGATTTTAGAAAAATTCAGGAAGAAAAAACGTCGAATTCGGATTATGTATGACGAAGAAATACTAGTTGCAAAATTTAATTCCAGATCAAAAGAATAAATACTAACTATCCATGTGTTCTTCACCGCCAAGACAGCTGAGGCAATAGGGTGCTGACACCTGGTAGCCCTTACAATGTATTGAATAAGTAAGTTAGTTTCAACACTCAACATCGAACTTACATATAGCGCAGTGGTGGGACTTCCTCACGCTCTAGCAATGGGTCTCGAGTTCGAGTCGCGGCTCCGGCCAATTTTTGGACAATTTTTTGGTTTTTTTTAAAAAATGGGGTGACCAACCTAGGATTCGAACCCAGGTCACCAGCCTAAGAAACAACGGCCTCACCACTGCGCTACTTAAGTAATGTCAATTGAGTGCATCTCGTTTTTTTCTTATCTATAACGTAGCCATCGACATAAAGCCGCGGCGTCTCCTCCTCTTCCTCACCCGCCCCCTTCTCTTCACTCTCGCCTCGGTGTCTCCTCCTCACCGGCATGCCCGTCTCCAAGAACACGTCCCGGAAGCGCTATGATCGCTCTGACGTGACCCGTCGCCAAGATCGTGACGCGGCCGGCCGTTTCTGCGTTACGCGCCTCGCTTCCCCCTCCACCGACGGGAGCTCCACCGATGGGAGCTCCACCGACGGGCAGCACATCATCGGTGACAGCAAGAGAGTTGTCCTCGATCTGAGGCCAGCCGACCGCCGGGAGATCCGCTCCGCCACGCACCGCGCGGCTGAGGCCAGCGCTCCCAGGGGGATCCCCTCCGCCGCCCACCGCGCGGCTGAGGCCAACGCGCTCCGGGCTCTCACCGCCGCCGAGCGTGCACTAAAGAAGGGGAAGGAGGTGGTGACAGAGAAGGAGATGCCATCGAAGACAGGCAAGAAGACAACCACCGACGGGAGCTCCATGGACTTTAGATGCATCGAGAGCTCCACCGACGGGAGCTCCCGTGGTGACAGGAAGAGAGTTGTCATCGATCTGATCTCGAGTGATGAGGAGCAAATGACCTCTAAGAAGAAGATGAAGGGGATGCAGGATGAAGGGGACAGCAAGATGAAGGTGACCTCTCAATTTCGGCTACTCAATTCAGTTTCCCATGCTATATCTGTGAATTGCTATATCTGTGAATTGCTTCATGATGAATCAGTGAATTGCTATATCAGTGTATAAGTGATGATTGTATATCAGTGATTGTATATGCTATTGTATATCAAATTTTTAGATTATATCAGTGACGATTGCTTACATCAGTGAATTGCTTGTGATAAAATGATTGTGATGAGTGATAAGTGATAAGTGATGAATTGCTTATATCAGTTTATATCACAAAGTTTTTTGCTTGTGATAAGTGATGATTGCATAGGAATTGCATAGGATTTTTTCCAAGTTACAATATTACTGACAATGTAGAATTTCTGTTCAATGTCTGCTGCATGGAGGTTTCTCTGAATTTATACTGCTATTGCAAATTCCCAACTGCAGGATCGTTTTGAGAAGAAGAGGGAATTGAAGAAGAAGCTAGCAGCAACACGTGTGAGGATCAGTTCACTTGTTCATGAGCTTTTGGGCGAAAAGGCAAAGAGGAAGCGGCTTGAGGGTCAACTAGCAGATCTGGACAAGAAGGCATAGTTGAAGCAATCTGGGAGTTGAAGCTTGTTTTGCTTTTGGTGGCAACCCTCTTAGGCCCAATAGCTTGTGTGCCTTGGTGGAAGCAAATGGAAGCATCATGCTAGGACCAATAGCTTGTTTTGCTTTGCTGTTTGTGTCTGTAAATAAGGATGGTTGGTGGTTAAGAGTCAGTAATGATGTGAACTACATTTTTAGAATGAATGATGGTTAAGCATCTGGTTAAGAATGGTTGCTTTTTCTGAATGAAATTTGCTAAGTCTGAAATTTTCTGTGTCTAGATTTTCTGGTGAATGGAATGTTCTGGTTCAACTTGTTTTACAAATGAAAATCATTCATGTACTTGCCTGAAATCATTCAAAAGAAACCTCCATGCAGATGGAATATAAACTTGCAAAAGAAAGCAATATATGATAAAAAAAGAAGATGAAATAAGTTGTTTTACAAAAGAAAGCTTGAATTTAATTCAGCAACCAGTGCTGTCATGATGGACATCATCTCACATCCAATAACTTGACAAAATAAGGAGTAGGAGTACTGTCTATGGATAGAATCAATACATGATGGAGATCATCTCAGATCCAATAAACTGAGGTTTATCTGGACATCATCTCATTACATTTCATACAATGCAAGATACAAAAAACTCAAAGCTGTGACCACCAAGCTGTGATCTAGAACTAGCAGATCCATCAACACTTAGGAAGTCCACGGTTGCACCAGTAGAGCCTGATCCATCTTGCCTCTTGTTCTGCAGCATTAATCAGAATGTTAGTTAACATCAGAAATTACAGCAGAAATTGACACATCTGTGTACATACATGTATAAATATAAATACAAGATTTGACAAGCATGTACTAGCTCACTAGCAAAATAAGCACACAAATAACTGATTTCAGGCTACTACAAGTCCTGCTACTATTCCACTAATACAAACAGGGTTACTGCCTATGCCACATTTATCATCTTGGTATACAAATGAGAGTACCCCAATGGAAGTGTTGCTGACCTATTGTTGGTTATAGCAGTTTCAGAGATTATCATCCTTGCTGTCACCATCTTGGCACATGTCATCTTCAGCATTTTCATTGCCACCATCACTCAAATATTCCATTATAGTGTCATCTTCATCTTCCTCCTCGTCTTCATCTTCATCTACAGCAATGTTGGCTTGCCTCCTGTTTCTTATAAGTTCATCTAGACAACCTTCAAATCTAGTAGATCCTCCACTTTGAATATTAGCCTCAGCCTCAGCACCATCACCATCACCATCACCTTCCCGCACTTCATGCTCTGTAGTAGAACAGTGATCATCTTGGTATACATCATGAGCAAGGTCACTTTGTTCAGCCACATTATACATCTCCCTATGTTCAAATTGCTGCACCACTCGCCAATTCTTTCCCAAAGCTGTATCTTCCATGTAGAATACCTTTGTCGATTGAGTTGCCAAAATGAAAGGGTCGGACTTGTACCACAATGACTGAATGTTGATGGATTTGAAATGTCCATCATCTCTGATGCCTACTGTCTTTCCTCCTGCCTGCTGATTGTACCAATCACATCTAAAGAGAACCACAGTCTGATCGCATTGTAAATTGGTATTATACTGCAACTCAATAATCTCCTTAAGGACTCCATAAAAATTAGTGGCACGATCTTCATGAGTACCTTCAGTCAATACACCACTGTTCTGAGTCTGCAAGTATTTCTCACGGTCCACGGTGTTATACCGGACTCCAGTGACAATGCAAGATGCAGAAAACCTCACTCGGAGATCAGGACCACAAGAAAGAGCAAACAATCCTTCAGTAACCTCTTCTGGATGATCATTGCGCTTCTTCGCAATCTGGGGTTCAAACAAAAAATACAAGGTTACCAATACAACATACATAGAGCCAATTGGTGACTACTAGTGCAGGACACTTACATGGCTCCTAAACCATCTAGGAAATGCCTTTTCAAGCCTCTTCTCAATATCATGTGACCCTTCTGTCAATAACTCTTCCCTGCATATGCTGTCACAAAAAAACAAGGAAAAATAAGGGAATCTTGACTTGAAATTCAGGAGATTATAATCTTGCAAATAAAAAAGATACTTACTCCAAATATGGTGCAACTTCTTCACAATTGTTTAGAACATATCAAACCAGCTTATCCATCATCTCATCATCAATGTATTGTCTCCTGTCCGCTCCTATGATTTTGACACCATGCATAAAGACTGAGGTGTCACTAACTAATGACCAATCACCTACATCCTGGTTGAACTTGGTGTCAACATCCCGCATATACCTCGAACAAAATGTCAAGGTGTCACTTGCAACATAGGCCTCCGCAATTGATCCTTCCGGCCTAGCCCTGTTCCTCACAAAATTCTTGAAAGTACCCAATCGCCTCTCTATTGGGTACATCCATCCATACTGAACAGGCCCTCTAAGCAATGCCTGATCAGGTAGATGCACAACCAGGTGCACCATGACATCAAAAAAGGCCGGGGGAATATTTTCTCAAGTTTGCAAAGGATTACTGGGATTTTGAGCTTTAATCTTTTCACCACATCTATCCTTAGATTTCTACTACACAATTCTCTGAAGAAGTTCTCGAGCTCTGCAATTGCTTCATACACATCTTTCCTTACCAATCCTCTTAAGGCAGTAGGTATGACCCTTTGCAGTAGTACATGGCAACAATGTGTTTTCAGCCGGCCCTGCAACTTGGTACCATCTACACTAATGAATCTGCCTAGGTTGGCTGCAAACCCATCTGGAAACTTCACACCTTTGAGGCATTTGCAAAATTTAACTTTATTTTCCTTGCTCAATACATAGGGGGCCTCTGGCTTCACAACTGAGTTGCCATCCTATTGCAAGTGCAGATCATGTCTAATGCCCATATCTTGCAAATCCAACCTTGCATTATCGGTGTCTTTGGTCTTGCCTAGAATTTCTAGTAATGTGCCAAGGAAGTTCTCACAGATGTTCTTTTCTATGTGCATAACATCAAGATTGTATGGCAGCAGCAAATCTTTCCAATATGGTAGCATCCACAACAAAGCTTTGTGACTAAAAATTTTGGGCCCGCTATCCTCCCCACGCTTCCTTTTCCTGGGTGGAGGTGCTGGATGCTTTCCTGGCCTCACATCTTTCACTTTCTCCAGCTGCTCAAGGAGCTCTTTAGTACTGAACTTACCCGGCGCATCCCTCATTTCAAGGCGGCCATCAAAAGCCAAGCTTCTCCGCCAAGCATGATCCTTTGGGAGAAAACGGCGATGGCCAAGGTACCCAATTTTGCCCCTCAGTGCACGTGATAGAGGATTTTTGTCACAGTGGATACAAGCATAATAGCCTTTAGTGGTTCGCCCCGACAAGGTGCTCAGCGCCGGATAATCGTGTATGCACCACAACACAGCCGCATGGAGATCAAACTTCTTACCACTCAGGGCATCATAAGTGCTTACTCCACCCCAGAGTTCAAGCAGTTCTTCTACTAGAGGCTCCAAATACAAATCAAAATCTTTTCCAGGACATGATGGACCAGGGATGAGCAAAGACATAAAGCAGTTTGCTGCATTGACACATTCCCATGGTGGCAGGTTCAGAGGTGTCACAAGCACGGGCCACATACTATATTGAGTGCTCATGTTGCCAAATGGGTTGAAACCATCTGTAGCTAAGGCAAGCCTCAAGTTCCTCGGATCCTTTGCAAAATCTTTGAACTTCTTATCAAAATCCTTCCAAGCCCTCCCATCAGCTGGATGGCTCATTACATTCTTGACTGGCCTCCTAACCTTCTTGTGCCATTGGGTCTCCTCAGCTGTTTGTTTCATTGCAAACATCCTCTTCAGCCTTTTTATAAGTGGAAAGTGCCTCAAGACCTTATGAGGAACCCATCTTTTTCCATCACCGTCTTCCCATCTAGATTCATCACAAATTGGGCACGCTTCAAGCTTGGAATAATCCCTGTCAAACAACGTAGACTTTCGAAACAGCACACAGTTGTTCTTGCACAGATGGATTGAGTCATATGCAAGGCCCAGTTCACCAAGATACTTCTTCGCCTCATCATAAGAACTTGGAAATTCACACTGAGGGAATCCCTCGGACAATAACTTCATGAAGGCACTAAATGTTGTACCGCCAACTCGATAGCGAGACTTGATATAAAGAAGTCTCACTAGAAAGGAGAATCTGGAGTGCTCTGATCCTGGGCACAGTTGCCGCTTGGCATCAGCAAGAACTTTGGTAAATCTTGGATTCCCTCCATCTGCCTCTAATGATGTGTACAAATCTGCCAGCATCTCTGTGACTCCATGATCATCATCTCGGTCATCATCTTGGCCATCACTCTGGTCATCCTCGCCCAAATTTATCCCTTCATCATAATCATATCTATCATGGTGCACCTCCTCCTCTCTGGACTCAATAATTTCAGCACCTAGAGACTCCCCATGATGAATCCAGCGAGTGTAAGCAGGCAACATTCCAAATATGTGTATATGGTCATTCACTTCTTGCTGATGCTGTGAAACTTGATTAACACATGTGCGGCATGGACATTTTATCTTGCTGTCTTCAGGGTATTTTCCTCTAACAAATTCCATGAATGCTTCCACTCTGTGCATGTAGGCAGGTGTGAATGGTTTCAAATGAACCCAACTTCGATCCATCTGTTTTGGCATACATGTGGAAATTCAGAAAATAGCAACACAAGTAAACTTTGAGAAAGACAGTAATATAACTAGTTCCTGCTAACTAGTTCTGCTAACTCAATGTGCTGAATCTCTACAATTTCTTCCTGCTAACTAGTTCATTTGAAACCATGAGAAGCATTCCAGTACCAGAAACACAAATCAGCAAGCAATCAAACCTGAACTCGATGCTGCGGGGATGCCGTCGTGGGACTGAGGGGACGCCGTCACCTTGCCACCGCGGGGACGCCATGCACCTGGGACACCACCACGCAGCAGCCGTCCTCCGCCCGCCGGGGACGCCGCGTTTGCCCGCCGGGGAAGCCGCCGTCTGCCCGCCGGGGATGCCGCCGTCTGCTCACCGGGGATGCCGCCACGCAGCAGCCTCCGTCCGCCCACCGGGGACGCCCGCCACGCAGCAGCCGCAGCCGCCCGCCGGGGACGCCGCAGCCGTCGCGGACGCCGGGGACGCTGCAGCCGTCGGGGACGCCGCAGTCGTCGCGGACAAGTGTTTCTGTGTCGGGGTTGTTTCTGTGTGGCATTCATGTTTGTTTGTTTATTCAACATGGGAATTCATGTTTTCTTGTTAAATAAACAAGTATGTACTCCTTCAACAGATGTCGTTGAGTGGTGCAGTGGTAAGACCTCAACTCAGGTTGCGTCCGGTCTCCGGTTCGAATCCTGACGAGGGCACTATTTTTTGCTGATTAAAAACCTGGGCCGTGTGCTGTGGTAAGAAATAAAAACCTGGGCCGTGCGCAGCTGGGCCGTGTGCAGTGGTAAGAAAGGCCGGCCCGTGTCCTCTCCGAGTGCAGTGCTAAAAAGGTCGGCCCACGTAGCGACATGGCTGTGGGGTACACTGCGCTGTGGGACCGCTGTGGGGGGTCCACGTTGCCACGTGGCAGCGGGGTACACTACGCGGTGGGACTGCAGTGGTGGGGTCCAGGGTGGTGGGCCCACGTTGCCATGTGGCAGTGGGTGGTACACTGCGCTGTGGGACCACTGTGGTGGGGTCCACGTTGACGTGGACAGCCACGTGGTCGTGCGACTGGGCCCACGTTGCCACGTGGCAGCGGGGTATACTGCGCTGTGGGACCGAAGTGGTGGGGTCCAGGGTGGTAGGCCCACGTTGCCACGTGGCAGTGGGGTACACAACGCGGTGGGACCACTGTGGTGGGGTCCACGTTGACGTGGACAGCCACGTGGTCGTGCGGTGCCCACCGAATCTGACCAGTGGGACCAGGGGTGGTGGGCCCACGTTGCCACGTGGCAGTGGTACCACTGCCCGGTGCGACCGCTATGGTGGGGTCCACGTTGACGTGGACAGCCACGTGGTCTTGCGACTGGGCCCACTCCGTGTTATTCTTTTTCAAGTTGTTTTGTGACGATAACGTTGTTGTTCCGTGACCTCCATTTGAATCCGTCAATGGTTCCACACAGGTAGAACTGAAATTATACATCTGTGACGAATAGGTTCATTGTTTGGTGACGATCCTTTGAGTTTCGTCATCATTTTTAGTGGGTTGGCACCGTCACTCGTTATCTGTGACGAAGTTACAAAATTCATCACGGTAGATACCACATCCATGACGAATTATCAGAAGGTCACTACGAAATCGTCATAGGTATTAACATTTCCACTAGAACATGCAACATCAGGAGCTCTCCTCCCTCCTCCTCCTCTCGACATAACACCCAACATCACATGTCTGCAACATCGAAACTCAACATCTGCACTATTTAAAATTAATATTTGCAACATCCAACATCAGGGGCTCTCCTCCCTCCTCCTTCTCGACACAACACCTAACATCACATGTATGCAACATGGAAACTCAAACATCCGCAACATCGAAAAATAATATTTACAATATCAAAAATATGTTAAAAAATGTTGATAATCATCCAACGGCGCGTTGATTGGAACATTCAAATATCTTGTTAAAAATATAACATTCAAATAAAGCACTTGCAACATGTGCATTAAACATTTGCAACATCACGCATCATGATTCTCTTTGCAACATCATTACAAACATCCATACGAAACATTTGCAACATTCACATGAAGCATCCGAAACAATGAAAACCGTCAGATCTAAGCACTGTAGTAAAAAAATCTCGTCGCAACATCAAGTCACCCGTCGCAACATCGAGTCATGTAACGTGCAACATGGAGAAGAATTTCGCAACATTCAAAAATAATCCGTCCGACTCTCGTCGCAACATCAAGTCACCTGTCGCAACATCGAGTCATTTAGCGTGTAACATTGAGAAGAATTTCGCAACATTCAAAAGCAATTCGTTCGATGCATCAGACGTCAGGACCGTAGCATTACTGTTCTCAAATATATGTCGTTTATGACAAGCTAGATAGTTCAAATGAACTAGCTAGGCTGTCATAAACGACATGTATTTGAGAACGGAGGGAATATATCTATCTATATCGGTGGCGTTGACCATGCTAGCAAATAAATTTAGATCCGTACTTCTTTAATCAAGGTTGTGATATATACTTTTCAAATTATAGTTCCTTTGATTTTTTTCTCTCTCCAAATTTGACCACTCGTCTTATTAAAAAATATGCAAAATATCTTCTTCTTTTTTGCCTTGATTTATCAATGAAAGTTCTTCAAAAATGAATTACATTTGACTATATTTGCATAAATTTTCTGAATAAAACGAGTGGTCAAACTTGAGGTTCAAAAAGTCAAATGATGTATAATTTGGAACAGAGTGAGTATTTCAATCTTTCAGTTAGTAATTACTCTTTAGCCTTTACACTTATTTAACTTATTTATCCACACTCATAAGTTTTGTCGCTTTGCATCGCAGCTCAATGGCTCAATATGTGTTTAATTTACTCAAATCATTTGTTTGAGTTATATGTTTAACATAGAAAACACACAATAGTCTCATCACATCATACATGCATGTACGTATAGTTTATATGATGACACACATCCTGCAATATATATTTAGTAGTTTTTAAATTAACAATGGTAGAAAAGTAGTTGTTGCTTTAGGATATTAATTAAGGGTTTATTACTGCGGATACTTTGGATTATTTTTAATAATGATATATGTAGTAGCACTACCGGATTCGCATCCTTTGCCGAGAGCTCTAATCCTCTCGGCAAAGGCCCTAATCCTCTCGGTGGAGCCTTTGCCGAGAGGTTGCTCTCGGCAGAGGCCACTCGGCAGACTCTTGCCGGCAAAGCCGCCTTTGCCGAGAGCCGGCGGACCCTCTCTCGGTGGACATGCGCCGAGAGGCCACCTGGCTCTCGGCAAAGAGCATTTTCGGAAAAAAAACAAATCCGCGGCCAGCGGGCCCTCCGGCCGGCCGGCCGCCGCCACCTCCGCCGCCACCACCTGCACTGCCACCACCGCCGCCCGCCACCACCACCCGCAACCACAGCACCACCCGCCGCCGCCAGCACAGCCCGCCGCCACCGCCAGCACCACCCGCCGCCACCACCAGCACCACCCGCCCACAGCCGCCACCACCACCTGTGGGAAATAACGTAGAGGAGGGAGATGAGAGAACTTGGAGGACGGAGCCACGCCGCGCCGGGAGGAGGACGGGGCCGCGCCGCGCCGGAAGGAGGACGGGGCCGCACCGCGCCGGGACGAGGACGAGGTGGATGCGCCGGAGTGGTTGGCCGGATCTGCCGCCACCGCGCCTCACCCCGCCACCGCTCCTCGCCACGAGGTGAGGGGCGAGCAGAGGGGGGAGGTGGGGGACGACACGGCCCGGCGGCCACCGGATCTGCGTCGCCGGAGAGGGGGAGGAAGGGGGCGGCGCCGGAGGGAGGAGAGGGAGAGGAAGGGGGCGGCGCCGAGAGGAGGGATCGAGAAGGGGGGTGGGGCGCCGGCCGCCGGGAGGGAGGAGTGTGGGGTGGGAGAGGGGGTGGGGTATTAATATGTAGGGTTTCGCTGGTGGGCCACTGGTGTGGGCCGCTGGCCCAGTTGCTCTTTGCCGAGAGCCCAATAAACGGCTCTCGGCAAAGATTTGATAGAAATTCATTTAATTGGTTTAAAATAGCAAATAAATGCAAAAAAATTATAAAATTTAACATGACACCAATTTTGGTATATACTACTTATAGAAAAAAATTGTAGTCAAACTCAAATTTGAATTTCTCTAAGACTCTAAACTTAGTGACATTAGTTCAAATTCTTAGAAACTTCTCGTGAGATTCCGGTAGTGTAGTGTTGAGAGACGTCATGAATAATGAATTTTCCATTCTGATTACAGATGATTTATTTGTGCCAGGTTGTTTATGATGGTATGAATGAATGTTTTTATTAGTGATGACATAATTAAGATATAAGAAGAGATATTACTTCAATTTTGTGTTTTTTTTACAACAAGCACATATATATATTAATATTTCAGCAGACACTTTACATAAAGGTTCTCATAAGAAAACCAAATTACATGAAAGTCCTGGAGACAGAGACGCTGAAGACAGCTCTGTCCACGGCGGAGGGGATGAAGAAGCCGTCGGAGGGAGGTCGCAGAGGCGTGAAGAACGCGTGCGCCCGGGTGGAGGCCGTGCACAAGGCTACGATTGAGGGCGGCCCGGTGAAGCCGTTGTTGGAGGAGCGCACCGACGACCGGTTGATTTGGTTGAAGTCGTCGCCGGAGATTCATGAGTCGGCTTGTACCAGGATTCCAGGGGGAGGCGGCAACGTCGATCCCGGACCAGGAAGAAAGCCATCTTGTTGTAGCGGCAAGATCCAGGACCAGTGTCTCCTGCAGGGGAAACTGGGGAAAAGAGAAGGCAAAGGCGGAGGCGAAGACTGGAGCTTCTCGACGCGTTCGACAGAAGTACCGGAACAACCATCGATCCAAGAACCAGAGTCGACTGCGGAAGAACAGGGGAGAACGAATCGATGCGTTCAACGACTTGAGAGGTCGGAACAACCACCAATTTGTAAGCTCCCACAGCTGATTCGCCCAAAGGGGAATCCCAACATCCTCCACGCCGGTCGGAATACTGGTGGCAAGGGGAAAACTCCAGCGGCAGGGGTGAGCAGGGGAGAAAAGGTGTGGATCCGGATCTCGGAGATGGAAGCGGAAAGGGATGACGAGAGAAACGAGATCCGGTGGAGAAGGAGGCGGGGGAATTTTATTTAAGCATACCGTGGCGGCGGCGGATCCGACGACGAGGATACCGAGGACGGCGACGATGGCGTCGGCGACGAGGCAACCGAGGCAGCGCAGACCACAAAGGGACAAAGCCATAACGGCAACAAACTACTAGATAGGCTATACAACTACAAGATCTATGGATGGAGGGGCTCCCAGCCCTGCTCGCCGCCGGCAGGAACGCCGACGGGGAGGAAGGGAGGGGCCCGAGAGGAAGCGGCGGAAGAGGCTAAAGAGGGAGGCTTAGGGGAGAAGGAACTTGCACGGCGCTCCCAATCGTTTAACTCGACTTCAATTTTGTGTTTAACCGTGTAATCAGTCCAGCGGCTGATGACAAGTCACAACTCAGCATGTTTCTTTTAGATGCACACATATTAAACTAGAAATGATGACAGCTATAACCATGCTTTCAGTCAATTAACATTCAGAGCTAGGTGACATAATCTTACCATAAAGGTATCAAATGATTTTAATAAGTTCCAAATATTGTATCTGTGGAGACCACCCTCCGGATGACCCCACTTAAACAATTCAGTGCCACGCCCTCGACCGGGTAAATGGCACCAGCTTGTACGGGTATGATAATCAGAGTAGAAAGAGATAGAAATTAAGGAGAAGATTACTCCGCGGAATATATAGTCACCTTTACCATAGGAGCACACAACAATCATTATGCAGTGGTAGACGTAGAAAAGACCGTAACCTGGGCAAACAAGCAAGTTTGAGTACTTTTGTCAGAAGTACTCAGCAAGTACCCCCATCGTATAAGAAATTAATGACATGATGGTAAGATATATGGTGGGGCTAGCATCAGTGCATAGAAGTAAACTCATGCAAGGTGTAAACACAGTGTAACAACTATCGGAATCCTGGTGGCCCTGGAGGAGGAACACGAAGCCTCTCCTACCAGTTCCTAATTTTAATGCAGTGATCGACAGGATTCTGCTTAACCCTTACCCTAATGCATCAACTCTTTGGGCTTCCGCCCTAAGTTTAATAACCTTATTTCTAATGGTGTGACTAGTCAAAGAGAGCTTTAACCAAGAAGGTTCTTAACCGAGAACCACTGCTATCCAGATAAATCATACTCTGCGCAGAGGCGTACATTGTACCCATACGTCCGACCAGCCCATACCCTACGTATAGGCGGTACTGGCCACGAGAACCATACCCATCGGCGTCTACTCGTGGATTACATTATCATCCGCTCCTAGACAACATTCCTTAGCTCCATCCACGTCTACACTGAGGCCTAAGTAGGCGTCATTCCACCACCACCTGCCTCGCGAGTCCACGTCCCGGGACAAAGCATATGCATATAAAATGTGGCACACGTACCATCGCGTCACCCAGACGCCAAGACATTCCCGATGACCCGTACCGGCCAGACCTGGGACTATGCGAAGGTCCTGCTCCAGCACATCCGTTGCCCACCACGACCCCTTGGGATGGTTTACTAGGTTCGGTAGTGAGGTTTGATTCAAGACCTCACATGAGTAGGTACTCCTGACATGTTGTACCTTTTTGACTACGTATGGTCGTACTAGACACTGGAAAGACTTTCTCCTTGATTCGGTCCTTATACGGACTAAGGAAATCGTTGGGTAGAGCCTCTCCCCAAGGATACCCAACTTCCCTTACATCCTCTCTAGGATGTTTCTAAGGCAAGTTTTATATGTCATGCTCACACCAACCTATCCTTTCTAGGTGATGTATATATAAAGTAAACAAGTTTATAAAGGGTTGCAAGCCTTGGGTATAAGGCTTGCCCTAGGGTTTTAAAGGAGGAGAAATGGGTTTCTCCTGGGTATTATGCCTAAACCCAAGTTATCGCATGTGACGTAATGCGGTACAATATTATTAACTTGGTAAATTTTAATATAAAACATAGAGTAGGCATGACCAAGGGGGTATTATTGAGATACTTGCCTCACTTGTTGAACGAAGAGTTGAGTCCCTATAATGCGTATCTCGGTTGATGAGAGCGCAATCACCGGGTTAGATGAGAGACTAAGCACAAACAATAAATGAACAATTCATCAATCATCAAGCAATTAGTCCAAAACACTTTGATTATGAAGATTTCTAGAATGTCCTTGGGGATAACGAAAGATGGATTGTGGATCGAAGATTCGGGATCGGCTTCAGGGGTTCGTTATTTCATGTGGCTAACGATCGTCTACCGGGTATAAAGGGGTGATAACTAAATCTAGGGGCTCTAAGTGTGGAATTGGAGATGTGAGCCTATGAATATCCTTAAGATATATCCCACTAATTTTGGAAATTTATTGGGAATTTTTGGAGCTCTAGATAATGAAATGCACATTTTGGTGTACATTTCATGTGTCTTAAAATAGGGTTAAACTATCCCAAAATGGTTAAGGGATCTAATGATGTGATAAAAAGATTTGGAGTGCACCTATGGGTTTGTGGGACCATCTAGTATTTTTGAGAATTTTTTGTTGAATTTTTGGAAAACTCTAAGTGGCCTAACTAAACTTGTGTGTGCACAAACCGGGTGGCTATAGCAAAACTAAGGGGGCTGACGCAGGCGGGCTTGGGGCTCGGCACTGTGCTGTGGACCGGATCTGTGGACCCTGTGGACCGGGACGAAGCTGAGTCTGTGGTTCACTGTACTACGTGCACGGAGAGGAGAGACGGTGACGTGGTGGCTGGCGCGCCGTGGGTGTGTGTCTGACAGGCGGGCCCGACGCTGGCGTGGCAGCCACGCGTGTGCCACGTCGGGGCGCCGCACAAGATCGGCCAGCGCGCGACGGCAGGACAGGGGATGCTCGCCGGTGTGCTCGTTGCTGGCGGCTACAGGGCATTAGCGGCGACGGCAAGCGCACCTACGTGCTCAGCGTGCAAAGGCGGAGAGGATGGGGTAGAGGTGGTGGTGGGGAGCGAGCCACGGCGGCCGGATGGGCTCGCCGGAGTTTCGACGGCGGCACGGCCCAAAAGGGTGTTTCACTTGTGCTTGCTCTGGGTCTAAACGTGTGTGGGCAAAGTGTTCGTGGAGTGACACGAGACACTCCGGTGTGCTCGGCAGGAGAGGGAGAGGCCAAAGCGGCGGCGGTGAGTCGCCGGAGTGCGGCGGTGCTCGGGCGGACAGGGAAAGGGGCTGGAGACTCTACGGTGGCTCGAGAAAAGAAATGGGCAGCATGACGGTAGTACCTGGAAGGTATCCTGACGAGCTGCGCGGCGGCCGGAGCTTCACAGCGGCAGGGGGGCAGGGCTCTCGCCAGCAGGTCACATGGGCAGTGCTACGGCAAGGAAAGGGCAACAGGTGGGTCTGCGAGCACTATGGTTACACCTAGCGCAGCTCCGGTGAGCAGGAGGAGCAGCGGTGGGCGGAGGAGGCAAGGCGGCGGCGCTTCGGCCGGCGAGGGAGGGGCGATGTGGTGTGGGGGTGTGGCCGTGCCCCGGGGTGCTATTTATAGCCCCGGATGGTCGAGGCGAGCTCGCTCGAGCGCTCTGGATGAGCTCAGGCGGGCGGATAAGCTCGCGAGGCCAGTAATGGCTGGCGGAGCTCTGCACACTGCAAGGCGCGGGGTGCGGCGGGGAAAGCCTGCCAAATGCACTCCCGGCAGGGCATGGGGGTACGGAGGCGTGCAGGTGGTCGAGGTGAGTGCGGCGCGCATCTTGGCATGGAGAAGGGACGGTCGGGGATGGCGGATTTCGCCGGCGCGTGCGTACGGCGGAGCTCCGGGCTCGTACAAGTGGCGCGGCTGTGAGGGCCAGCGGATGAGTTCAAGCGGCCGTGCGGTGTGGAGGTGGTGCAAGTGGTTGTGGGGCTCGCTCCAGTAGGTGAGAGGAGGGGTGTAGAGGGGATTTTGGCGGCGGATGCCAATGGCGGCGTGCCGAGGCAGAGCGGGTGCGTGGGCGGCGGCGCGGGAAAGCACTTTGCTTTTCCGCCTTTGAGGAGAAAGGATGAGGGATTTTGGCTGTCCTGGTGCTCGCGTGCAGGAGCAGGGCATGGTGGCAGAGAGGGAGGTGTGCGGTGGTGCAGTATGGCGCAGCGCGGCATAGCTCTGGGCGCAGGGCATGGCGCATGCGCAGTGCGGCCGGGAGGACGTGCGGCCAGCTGCGGGATGGGGCAGCGAAAGCTTGCGGCCTTCCGGAGCGCGCATGCGTGGGTCAAAAGAAGCGGCGGTGAGCGGATTGCGGCGCGACATGGGCGCGGCGGGGCGAAGCGGGATGACGCAAGCGAGAGGAGGAAGATGACGGGGAAGACGGCGACGTCGGGGTCGTGGGCCTGCTAGGCTAGCTGGGCCGTCGGCCTGCTTCGGTTTGCGGCGGGAAAAAGAAAAAGAAGAGGGAGAGGGTCGGGCCGGCTTCGGCTATTGGGCCAGAAGTGAGGTTGGCGGCCCAACTGTGCATAGGAGCGTTTGACAAATGTTTGAAAAGGGTTTTGAGTAGGATTTGAATTCAAATTTGAACTAGTTTCAAATTTGAGCAAGATTTGGAGTTATGGACTTTTTTCTAAATTCTAGAGCACTCAAATGCACAAACATATGCATAGACATAAAATTAAACAAAATTTTATTTGGGAGGGGTTTTAGGGTTTAAATTCTTTAATAAATTTAATTAGGGTTTAATTTCTTTAAAAAGTTTGAATTTGGAGTGATTTTTAAGGATTTGAAAATTCGGGATGTGACAGTATCCATATATTTTTATTGCATAATATTTTCAAGACTTTTGAAATATTTTCTATAGTTTAAATAAATTTACGTGCATTCTAAATTATAATAAATTGAACTACATTTAGTCTCATGTTCCGAAGATAGATAAAAAAATTAATTATTATCTAAAGATAATTCAAACTTCCATCTTCAAATAATCACACAACGATTATATATAATAATAACTAACGTTGGTTAGAAATTCTACAAATTGGTTGGGTGCATTATGGTTCTATGAAGATATCAAATGATTTTATAAAATAGGATGGTACATTGTTCATTAATGTATATATCTCTCACATAGTTTCATATCTATAAAAAATACAATAACAATAACAACCTACTATAATCATATTAAATGGTAGAGGCTGATTTGGTATGATTATTAGAAAAAGAACTATCTAATTTGGAGTTCATATGAGATAAACAACTTTGATTTTCCACAAATTAAAACAAATAAAAGTTACTGTTCTGAGAAACTTCGCCTTTCATACTATTTTTTCCTTCTATAAATTTGTAGAAATAGCTTAATCTCTCTTTTTATAAGTTATAAATTTACATATATCCTATATCATAACCCATCTAGTAGCAAAGTGGTCTGCTGGCCCATTTGATGTCGGGGGTGGGTCATGGACTCGCGACTTCGATTTTTGAGCTACCCTGTTTTTGTTTGCTTTTTAGATTTCCCTTTTTTTAACCAATTTATGAAATATTCAGAGCAGGCCATTCTTCGGCCCACCACCAATATATAGCAGCCAATAGGGGGCTGGGCAAGCTCCTCTATCTAAAAAAAGAGTCGATAGCCAACACAAATAACTGGCATTCGACTAATTTATTTATGATGATTCTTAGTTAACTATTTGTGACGAACAAATAATTTTCATCATTAAGTTATGTTGCATCACAAGGAACATCGTAAAAGAATGGAATAAAGTAATGTCGAAAAGCTCTAACTTCATCACAAATTCATCAGAGAAGTTATCATCTCTCTTGTAGGCCCATCGGTCGGGGAGCATAGCCGACCCGCCGTACATTAGATGGAAATATGTCGAATCTGATGAGGCCGTCAATCTATTTGTAAACACGCCAATACATGTTCTTCATATCCAAGACACTTGAAGACTTCGCTTCAAAAAAAAGACACTCGAAGACTTATGGTATTGTATGATCATATCCCATTTTTATGTGGAGCGAGTCTTTTTTTTTGGGGTAAAGAGAGCTTTATTAATTGCTCAAAAGGAGTGTTACAATCCTGAGCAATTAAATGCTCTACACAGACCCGGAATCGATTGCACCATACTACACTATGGGACAACCTCCTAGAAAGCTGTGCGAGCTCATGAGCAACGCAATTCTACTCTCTTTACGTGACTAAACACTACTGACTGCAGGGACTGCAACACTACATGTCTCCTTGATGATGAACGCCGACGGGGATCTCTGGGCCTCCGGCTTCAGTAGAAGATTAAGAGCTCTTTTTCGATACACAATACCACTCTTTTGGTAGTACGGTGGTATTGTCGGTTTTTTGCTGTGGGTAAAATGGTAATTTTGTGAATGAATATTATTTGGAAAAAACATACCGCCGACGAGTACAATAAAAACATACCGCGTACAATACCTAAATTATTTCATATATCCAATTTCATATATTACAACAAAAATATTTTCCATTTCCAATAATACCTATATGCTACCAATACCACCTACCACCTATGAATACCACCCGTACAAAAAAAAATCTGATGGTACAGAATTAATCTCAACCGTCCGATCCTTAAAAATGCATCCTTTCCTATTACATACGAGCTCTTTTAAAGTGGTGGTACATGGTGGTATTGTGTACCGAAAAAGACCTCAAGATTAATCGCTGTCATACTGTCAGACTCTAGGATAACAGGCTTGTCCAGCCACCGCCGCGCTAGTCTCACACCTTCACGGCAAGCCAACAATTCCACCTCTCCCACACTTGTTGCATTGTTGATAACTCCCCATGCAGACAATACAACGGCACCCTTTTCATCTTGCATCACAACACCGAAGCCGACCTGCTCCCCTTCGGTGAGCGCCCCGTCCACATTAACTTTGATCCTCCCAGCCCCAAGCGCCTCCCATCTTTGTTTCGCCTTGCTAGTATCGCTGATGCCCCTGGCGCTGCCTACCGGCCTCTTCCCCTTAGCATCCGGCAACACCTCTTGTCAGATGTTGGACAGTGTGTCCCAGTAATTCAGCAGGAAACATACTGAGCTCTCGATCGAGAGGCATCTGGTAGAGTGTGTCAGCTCATTACGGATAAGTCAGGCTCTCCATAAGATGAGAATCAATCTACCAGCCACCTCTGAATCATTTTTATCAATCAGCCGAAGGAGCCATTCATGTCCTGAGTATTGCAGATCCTCTTCCCTTGGGAGAGTCCATTTCTCACGCATAGCCTGTCGCAAGCTCCTCGCATGCGGGCATTGGAGCACATCATGGTGCACGTCTTCTACCCCTCCGCACAACATACATGTATTTAACACCTCCATCCTATGAGCCTTTTTATTAGCCTGTACTGCTAAGCCATTGTGCACGACGCGCCATGCAAAAGTTTTAACCTTTGGTGGAATTGGTAGCTTCCACAATTTCTTCCATATCTGTCTCTCACCATCAGTCTGCCTACTGGAGCTTGTCACATTTCCCAGATCTCAGACCTCGACACCCAAGCGGTAAGCGCTACGGACAGAGAAACATCCCGTTTTCTCATAGTGCCAAGCCACAAAATCCTCCTCACAATTCCTTGGGATTTTACTTTTTTGATCTCTTCAGTGTCGTATGAGTGAAAAAAATGATCCAGTATCTCCTCATTCCACTCTTTGGAGTTGTCATCAATAAGTTGGGATACCCATTTCAGCCTGCACGGTCTCTTGCTCTTTGACGGCCGCAGGGACCAACCTCTCGGCAACCATTGGTGACGCCAAATCTTGATTTTAGTTCCATTTGCCACCCGCCAGATGGCCCCCTTTTTCAGAAGTTCCAAGCCATGCAATAGGGGCTTCCAAGTTGGGGAGGTCTGTGTCGAAAAGGCAGTATCTAGAAGATCGCCATTAAGGTAATACTTTGCCTTGAGAAACCGAGCACATAAACTGTGTGGGAACTCAATTAGTCTCCACACCTGCCTGGCAAGCAATGCTTGGTTAAACACCTCTGAAGCCCGTACCCCCACGAGCTTTACTTCTTGTAAATTTCTCCCATGCAATCCAGTGGGTCTTTCTAACACCATCCTGTGCACTCCACCAATAACTATGTATCCCCCGAGATAATTCCTCACAGAAGGTTGCAGATAGTTGAAAAATACTCATTGTATAAGTTGGGATTGCTTGGGCCACCACCTTAATAAGTACTTCCTTTGTTGCAGCTGAGAGGTGTTTCTCTGACCACGCAGCCATACGTTTGCCAAGGAGTTCGCAGAGCGCACTACGGGCGAATGGAAATTCCCCGAGTGTCCATTGCTTCCCCGAGTGCCAAAAATCGGGCACTCGGGGAAGAGGCTCTTCCCCGAGTGTTGCACTCGGGGAAGAATTACACTCGGGGAAGAGAAGCTTCCCCGAGTGCCATAGAGTCCATGGCACTCGGGGAAGAGAGGCACCCGTGGACGAAAAGTGGTAGTTAACGGCGGAAATGGACGGAGCTATTTTCGAAACACTCTTCCTCGAGTGCCTTCCCCTAGCACTCGGGGAAGCAAGCCTCTTCCCCGAGTGCCTCATCCTAGCACTCGGGGAAGCAAGCCTCTTCCCCGAGTGCCTTGCCCTAGCACTCGGGGAAGGGTCTCTTCCCCGAGTGCTAGGGAAAGGCACTCAGGGAATAATTTTTTTTAGTTTTTTTGCCCCAATTTTTTTGTGAGGCCATCCCACATTATTTGAAACTTTTTGTTCAAATTTGGGGTAATTTTAAATTATTTTGGTATATTTCATTAGTTTTTTTCTTTTCGTTGAATGTTTTTACATACTTCGAATTTGAACTGCAGGTGCATGAAGTAATGAAATTTCTTCATTCAAAAAACGATATTCATTATATTTGGTGTATGTTGAGGCCGTATCTAGGAACTCACATGAAATTTTGAGCATCTTGTTGCCGTATCATGACGAACAACTTGCGGGAAAAGTGTTTCTAAATTACAGAAAATTCGAACGAAGTCCGAAAATCACGAAACTTGTTGGGGTGTCGTGTTATCACATGTATAGGTTGTGTGCAAGAATTGAGAAGATTTCGAGCAAGTTGGGACGTCGAATGCCTAAAAAGCTCAAAGTGGATCACCAACTTAGGCACACTAACTTATTTGCAGTGCCATCTTACAAATATAGTGGGACTGCATTTGATAAAAATAAGAAGCTGCCAGACATATAAGAACTTTAATTTAAGGCTAGCATATCATTCATCACTATTGATAAGTGCTTGAGTACCTCACCAATTTTAGATATTATTTTACATGGCTCATTGAAATAGATGAGATATTTCCACTCAAAAAAAAGTGATAAGGTACTTCACATTCATAAACAGTTAACAATGGTAATAGATAAATCACTAGTATTTTTTAGCTACCTTCAGTGTTTGTGGGCACAGCACATGGTTTTGCCAATATGCTCTTAGTGATTACTATAAGAGGAGTCAAATCTGAAAGGGGCATGACATCTGGAAGCATGTTTCCAATTTCGATTATTTTCCACTATGACATATCTTATCCTGATCTGATTTTTTTACTACCCTGCATTTATCTGCATCATGAAATCATATTCCCAATTATTAGAGCCTTGCAAAAATGCAACATATATCTATGTGTATGCTTTTGTTCTTTTTTTAAAAAAAAGCTGTATGCAGCAGGTCACTGAATTAGGCCAATTTCATTTATGCATTTGTATATCTAGAGCTTTTACTGCCCCTTCAGGTATCTCAATGTAAAACAAAATATGCATTCAGAATTGAATTTTTTTAGCATTGTGCAGTGGAGGAGGAGAAGGGGTGTGCCCAGAGAGATGATAAGCTGGCAATGCACCGGTGCCGCCGTATGTGCAACCATATGGTAATTTCGCTGTCTTCATCCTCAACCGTATCTGAAATCATAGTTGAACAGGTCCATCGCGGCCAATGTAGCTCTCTGATTCAGTATGCACAAACTTACATTTTGTCAAAATAGAATCATTATGTAATTTGTGCCAAACTGTACCATATTATGGATTTGATTTCATATTAATTATTGTCGTGTTGAATAATGTGTATTGCAATACAAATATTTTGTTGCCCGTATATATATGATTTGTTATTCACACTGAAAAGCAAAAAAACAAAAAAAGGGAGGCTTATATATATGATGTGTTAATCACATGGAAAAGCAAAAAAAAAAAGGCTTCCCCGAGTGCCTAGGCAAGGGCACTCGGGGAAGGGTTGTTTAAAAAAAAGGGAAATGCTCTTCCCCGAGTGCTTGGGATGGGGCATTCGGGGAAGGGTTGTTTAAAAAAAATGGGAAATGCTCTTCCCCGAGTGCTTGGGATGGGGCACTAGGGGAAGAGGATTTAAAAAAAAAATTCGAATTTCTTCCCCGAGTGTTGCACTCGGGGAAGAGGATTTTTTTTTTAAAAAAGACAAATTTCTTCCCCGAGTGTTGCACTCGGGGAAGAGTTTTTTTTTAAAAAAAAATGGCGGACGGCACCGACGGCGTCAAATCTTCCCCGAGTGATAGGATAGCACTCGGGGAAGGCTTCCCCGAGTGTACGATTTTTGGCACTCGGGGAAGACCTCTTTCCCGTGAGAGGCATCCCCGGTCGCTCTTCCCCGAGTGTTGCACTCGGGGAAGGCTTCCCCGAGTGTTTTTGGGCCTTCCCCGAGTGCATTTGACACTCGGGGAAGCCGGTGGCTCCCGTAGTGGCGGCTGGAAGCGATCTTTCTTCTGTCGCCTGTCTGGAGTTGGAAGTCCTAGATATTTAGCCTCAAACTCCACCCGTTCAACACCGAGAATCACCCTAATCTCTTCTTTCCTTTGATCGTCTAGAGATTCACGGGAAAGCAAGGAAAATTTGGCAGGGCTCAGTTGCTGACCTGTACCCCTTTCAAATTGGTTGAGAATGTTCTTGATATGCCCAGCTTGCTCAACATTTTCCTTGAAAAACAGCATTGCATCGTCCGCGAAGAGGAGGTGTGAAATACTAGGTGCATGCCTAGAGATCTTTAATTCTTTAACCACATTGTCACTAATCCCTTTGTGCAAAGCAGAAGAGAGGGCATCAGCAACAAAAAGAAACAAGTATGGCGACAAAGGATCACCTTGGTGAAGACTGCGGGTTGGTTGGAAGGGCTCCAGGAGAACCCCATTGAGGCATACTGTATAGCGGACAGTGGTCACACAACTCATGATCCACCGAATCTATACACTTTGAAAGCCCAGCCTCACTAACACCTTTTCTATATATGACCAATCCACTCTGTCATAAGACTTTGATAAATCCAGTTTGTACGCACAAAAATTATTTCTTTCCGTAACACTCTGCTGAATTGCATGGAGGCACTGAAATGCAATAAGTGTGTTGTCCGTTATCATGCGCCCGGGGACAAACGCACTTTGATTTGGTGAGATAAGCTCTCCCAAAATTGGTCGCAGCCTATTGATGACCAGACACTTCGAAACAATCTTATAAACCACGTTGCAAAGATGATCAGCCCAAATTCTGTCAAATTTTCAGGATAGGCGGCCTTTGGGATGAGAACAATTGTAGTATCATTAACTCCTTCCGGCGTTACACCAGTTCTAAAGAACTCTCCAACTGCAGCAGTTATCTCCTCCCTCATGGAACGAGTCTTTATATGAGCACAAGTGTGGAAAAGGACAACATTATTACTGATGTACTTGGAACAGTGTTTTGTCGCTCGCATAGGCTCAAGGCGATGGATGGGGAAGGTATGGAGGACATGAATTCCAAAGTCTTTTACATGATGGACCAGTTCTCCTGGCAACTTTTTAAAAAAAAAAGAATTCCAAAGTCTTCGGCTCTGGTGGCATGCAGGAGCGCCACGAACTCGATCAAGCGATTGGATGCAAGAGACTTTGCATTTTTACCGAGACTTTGTATTTTTTTTGACCGAGACTTCGCATTTTCTAACACAGGGACGTCACACGGACTTAAAAAAAAGCAAGTCTCCGTCTAGTTGCATTGGATAACCAGAAACACCAAGCGACATTTCAACAGTTTCTGGTTTTCAACTGTTGTGGCAGTTGAAGATGGCCTATGTTCATCTATCGCATTATCCAAACGTATTATTTGGTCCGAGTGACGTCCCTGTGTTAATCAACACTCGTATACCTCCTCTCTTTTCAACAATATTAATTTATTTTTGTTGGTCCAAAAACGGTTGTGTACATATAGCGGCATATACCACGTAGGGAGGAGCCGAGCAGGAAGTGAAAGTACTTGTAAGTTGTAACGTCGTCTGTGAGCGAAGAAGATGCAACAGCACCGGAGGTATCAGTCTTTATCTGTGCCGGTCCGCGGCGGTGAAGCCAACTCCGACGCCAACGAGCCGCCAGGTCGTGCGGGTGATGGCTCCGGCGACAACCACCTCGCCGACGCCCAGGATTTTAGGGTAGCGCCCTCAGTCATAAGATAACCCTTTTTCTTTAGACGATGCGCTTTGTTATCGTTTTCTTCAATTAATTTCGTCGTCTGCAGAACATGAGGCTTGCTATCGGCACTGTTGACAAGAGCATCTTTGAGATGTCCCTGAGCGACAACCTCACCGGCACCAGGCACATCGACATCCGCCTCCGGCAAAATAATGTTGGCAACGACGGCGTCGAACCTGGCAGTGGCAGCAGGCTCAAGATCACGGTGGCGGCAGATGAGCCCGAGCCCGACGCGGATCAGGAGTACTTGAACCAGATGCGCGGGTGGTTGATGGCGGTTGCCACGCTGTTCGTCGGCATCACCTTCCAGGCGGCGATCCAGCCGCCGCAATGGGCCCTGGGAGCACTACAATCAGGCAGTGATAACGAGCGAGCGCATGCTTCTGGCCCTGCCGCAGCTCCAAGCCCCGGCCTTGACCTTGAGCAGGCGGCGACCAACAAGCTTTTTTCTTTTTTGCGAATGGCTACCAACAAGTTTATGGGTGGTGAAGCTAAAAGAGCAAGCTACTACTACAGCTTTAACGGGACCGCGTTCGTGGTCGCGGTGTCCCTGTTGCTGGTGCTGGTGCTGGCGCGACGAGGGACGCCCGCCGCTGGGCATGCCGTGAATATCGTAAAATATTCGATACCGTACCTCTGCGTGGCCGTAGGGTTCACCTTCGTCGTCGCCATGAGCAGAAGCTGGCGGATGACGGCGTTTTTCCTCGTAATGTATGTGGTTTACGGCGCCGTCCTGACTGTCTATATGCTGGGCAAAGGAGGTGCCTGCGTGAAGAAGCTTCGCCGGCTGTTCTGTCGTCGCTAACATGCCATCCTCCTCCAGTATCTCGATATATATGCTATATGACGAAGCTCATGTTAGAGTAGTCATCAGTCATGGGAAATCTACACCCCCATGTCCATCATCAACCAACCAATAATTTGTACTTTAGACTTTGTACCGCGTGGTCTCCTGTATATAGACGCAAGTAATTTTTCTCAAACAAGACCTGTGATACATAGAGCGTCAGAGCTTCTTCGTGCATTCAGTACTGAACTCCTGTGTGTCAATTATTTGCTTCGGCTGTGTTCTTAGTGCATCATCAAGCAAACATTTCTGCTGACACAAAGATCATGTGGCAACGCTCTGTGCCTGATGTAATCATACGATACAACATACATGGAGTACTTATTCTTCAGCATTACAGTGTATGCTAAAGGAAGGGAGCACGGAAGCAGCAGTGTAAGCATAACTGTGTGAATGCAGTAGACTTCCGAAAGGCTGCCGATCTCGCATGACCAACTTGTCCGCAAGACGAGTCGGTGCAGATCACGGATCACTGCAGGCGAGCACATCGCAAACCAGACACGATGGAAGCAGTGGCGAAGCCAGGAACGAAAGCAAGAAGAGGCTACTAGTGCTTCTTCTTCCTCTAATTCTCTTCTCCTTCTTCTTTCTCCTTCATTTTTTAGGAAGGGCTTGGTGGGGCTCTAGTGGAGGCAGCCGGCGGTAGGAGGGGCTCCAGACCCCCGACCCACCGCTGCCTCCGCCGCTGGATGGAAGAGCCTCCCTGCACTATTTAGGCAGCTTGACGTGTGTTCAGAGTTGGCTGAGGCCTAAGCGAGGTGCAAAATTCCAGACCTATGATGCCATGGGATGAATATTGTTGTCAATTGTAATCCTGAAATTCAGTAGATTAATTATTAGATTTCTGGTTTTTTCAGTTGAGAGCCCGGCTTGGATGCTCTGATCCTCCCGGGCGCGTCCGTGTGTCTAGGAGGCCGCGGCGTTCACCAGAATGTGCGCGGCGTGGATGGCGCGTCACGACTGAGTGCGGGATGGCGCACTCTGCACGTCGTGGTGAGCATGGCGGAGGGCGTGGGGATAGCCCCGCCACTCCCCCTTTCTTTTTCGCAAAGTAGATGCTCATGTGTATAAGTAGGAGCTCTTAGGGTGCCTTTGGTTGGACTTTTTTCTGCTTTTGCTTTTGCCAAAAGCCAACAGCCCAACCAAAGGGTTTGGCTGCCATCCAAAGCCACAGCCAAAAGCTGCTTTTGCCTTGTACAAATTTGAAAGCACCCTGACCCCTGCTTTCAGCTGCTTTTGGGTCACAAAATTACCCACCAGTCACTGATTACACACAAAACGGTTCGTTCTATTTCTTTCTTTTCCCGTCCCTGTCCCGTCGCAACGCCAACACACACGCACGGGAGCGGGGAGCCCATGGCGGTGGAGGCATCTGCCCGGCGTGCGAGCTCCCCCCAGGCGGCGCGACGTAGGATCCTCTGTCCCTGTCCTCGCCCTGCCCCTCCCGTGGACGCGCGAAGTCCTTCCCTACCCCTCCCATGGCCGCGACGAGCTCCTTCCCCTGCCCCTCTCATGGCCGTGGCGAGCTCCTTCCTCTGCCCCTCCCATGGCCGGCGGACCTCCTCCAAGACCGGCCAGGCAACCACGGCTGGCGGCGCCCCCAGGTTCCCATGGCCGGCGGCGGGGTGGCTTCGCTGTCCCCTTGGTCCGGGAGGTGTAGCGCGATTCAACCCCGACCGTCACGAGCAGGCAGGCCCGGCCGGCGAGCCCCAGCCGCCGCACGCAGACGGACCCGGCCGACGAGCCCCAGCCGCCGCACACAGACGGACCCGGCCGGCGAGCCCCAGATGTCGTGCGCAAGCGAGCCCGGCCGGCGAGCCCCAAACCGCGCCGCGCAGGCGGGCCCGCCCGGCGAGCCCCAGACGCCGTGCGTGAGCCCGGCTGGCGAGCCCCAAACCGCGGCGCACAGACGGGACCGGCCGGTGAGCTCCGGCCGCCGCGTCCCCTGGCCGGCGAGCGACGAGTCCCACCCGTGAGATTGTGAGAGAGGAAGAGAATTAGGAGAGATAGGGAAGGAAGAAGAAAGATGTTTTGTGACCATGACGTGTGGGACCCATTTGTAAGTGAGAGATGTATTTCTAAAAGCCACAGTAGCTCAACCAAACGGTCTTCTGCTTTTCGCACAGCCACTTTCTCGCAGCTGCTTTCTCACAGCCCACAGCTCACAGCAGCTTTTGCAAAAGCCACAGCCCAACCAAACACACCCTTAATCAAGAAAACACTGCCGCAATTTTGCCCAACACAAAACCTATGTGTCCCTGTTCATCTTCTTCCTCGCCACGCTCTCGCTTTTTCTCGCTTCAGTGCATGCCGGAGGAGTTCCGGCTGACACGTGGCATTAGAGCCATGTCTCGTCGATTCGAGCCCCACGGCGGCCGTTCCCACATGCCGCCGCGTCGTGGCTGCCTGTCCCTGTCGCCCGAGCCTACCCGCGGCCGCGGCGGACCGAGGATCATCGTCAGGCGGACAATCAAGGAGGCGGATGCGACGATCGTGTACCCGACACTAACCCGCACCAACTATGATGAGTGGGTGATGCTCATGCAGGTGAACATGGAGGCGGCAGGCATCTGGTATGCCGTTGACCCCTACCCCGACGAGGAGATCGAGTATCGCGACGATCGCCTTGCCCTAGCGGCCATCCTGCGCTTTGTCCCCGGCAGAGATGCTGCCCACGCTCCGCAGCAAGCGTTCGGCCCGTGCTGCGTGGGAGGCGATCAAGACGATCCGCGTCGGTGTCGAGCGCGTGCGCGAATCGAAGGCACAACAGCTCCGGCGAGGGTTCGCTGCGATCGCCTGGAAGTAGGGGGAGTCCGCCGAGGATTTCTCCATTCGCATCAGCGGCCTCGCCAACAATCTCCGCGCTCTGAGCGACGATGTTCCGGACGCCGTGGTCGTACGCAAGATGTTGGAGGTGGTCCCCGAACATCTCGAGGCGATCGTCGTCGCCACCAAGGCCTTCCTCGACTTGAACACCATCACAGTGGAGGAGGTGTTCGGACGTCTGTGTGCGGTCGAGCAGAGACGACACAAGCCGGCGACACCCGTGGTCGACGGGCAAGGGCGGCTCCTCATGACCAAGGAGGAATGGATGGTGAAGCTCAAGATCGGTGGCAACAGCAGCGACAAGGGGAGCTGCAGTGGCAACTCTGGTGGCGGCGCCAGGAACAAGCCCGGCGGAACGCGCGAGCGTGGGCGTGGCGCCGGCGGTGCGCACCAGGGTGCTGGGCATGGTGATTCCATGGGCCAGGCCAAAAAGCCCGGGAAGTGCAAATATTGTGGCAATAAAGGCCACTGGGCCAAAGAGTGCCGCTCTCGTCTTCGTGATGAGGCCCAGGTGGCCCAAGCCGAGGTGGAAGATAATGAGCCCACCCTGCTGATGGCTCGAGCCACTCTCTTCCCCAACGCGCTGCCGCTGCTGCCCACTGCTGCATCCGCTACCTCGCCGGTGAGCCGTCCCCTCCGCGTGGTAGAGGCCAAGGTGTTCGCGCAGCTCGATGGAGAGGCGAATCGAGACAACTCCCTCTGGTACCTCGACAGTAGTGCCACCAACCACATGTCCAGCTGCCGCAACACCTTCATCGACATCGACACGGCGATCCGCGGCTCCGTCAAGTTCAGCGACGACTCTGAGGTGCAGATCAAGGGATCTGGCACTGTCCTGTTTAAGGGATCTGACTCTGAGGTGCAGATCCGGAGCACATCTCTCTCACGGGGTGTACATCATCCCCAGGTTGACCTCCAACATCATCAGCGTGGGTTAGCTTGAGGATGGCGGGTGTGATGTCCACATCAAGCACGGCGTCCCCCGGATCCACGACATCAATGATCGCCTCATCATCCGTGTCAAGCGCACGGCGAACCGCCTCTACCTGTTGCAGGTCAAGTTTGGGTGGCCGCTCTACCTGGCTGCGTGCTCCACCGACAGCGCGTGGTTGTGGCACGAGCAGTACGGCCATCTTCACTTCGACGCCCTGCACAAGCTCCGGCAGAAGGGGATGGTGGACGGCCTGCCTGCGATCGAGCACGTACATCAACTCTGCGGTGACTGCATCACCACCAAGCTCAAGCGAACCCCTTTCCTATTGTAGGCAAAGCAGCGGGCAGAGGGCCTGCTGGACTTGGTTCACGGAGACCTGTGCGTCCCCATCACGCCGGAGACACCAGGCGGTAAGAAGTACTTCTTTCTTCTAGTGGATGACCATAGCAGGTACATGTGGGTGGCCTTGATGGCTGCCAAGAGCGATGCACTTGAGGCCGTGAAGAAGTTCCAGGCTCGGCTGGAGGCGGAGACAGGGCGCCGGTTGCGTGTCCTGCGCACGGACAATGGCGGCGAGTTCACCTCTGTGGAGTTCGACACCTACTGCGCCGAGCACGGCGTCACGCGCCAGCACACGGCGTCCTACACGTCGCAGCAGAACAACATCGTCGAGCACAGGAACCAGACGGTGGTGATGACGGTGCGAAGATTGTTGAAGAGCCGGAACATGTTGGCGACATTCTGGGGTGAGGCAGTGGTGATCTTCGTGTACTTGCTGAAGCGGGCGCCCACCAAGGCCCTCGACGGCCTGACACCGTACGAGGCGTGGCACGGGCGGAGGCCCAACGTCGTGCACCTACGCACGTTCGGGTGCGTCGCCTACCTCAAAGCGACGAGGCCGAACCTGAAGAAGCTCGACAACCACGGCACGCCGGCTGTCTTCATCGGGTACGAGCTAGGCGCCAAGGCCTGGCGCTTCAACGACCCTGCGTCGCGCCGCGCCGTCGTCTCCAGGGATGTGGTGTTCAACGAGCCGGTGTCGTGGAGCTAGAAGGATGAAGAAGAAGCCACAAGCCCCTTGGAGTTCACCATGGAGTACGGCTCCGTGGAGCACGCCATCGACGGCCACTCCCCGGGGAGCAGCGGAGTACACACTGTGTCTCCTCCTGCGCCAGGCATCCTAGGGACGCCTGCACCCACAACACCAGCACCGACGAGTACACCTCTTCCCCCAAGCAGAGTTCATGTCACCTCCACCGAACACCGACGAGTACCTGGACGCCGACGCCGACGACGTAGAGCCGCTCTACCGCACCGTCGACAACACCATCAGGGTTTCAACACCACCGGGACATGCCGACCATCAGGTAGCCGTAGCTCTTTACCTGCAGATCGATAAGGAGCCCGCGTCGTACACAGAGGTGGCCAAGCATGAGCCATGGCGTCGGGCCATGGAGGACAAGTTGAGCTCCATCGAGAGCAACAAGACCTGGAGGCTAGTGCGCCTCCTGTCGGGCCACAGGCCAATCAGGCTGAAGTGGGTCTACAAGCTAAAGAAGGACGCCGCTGACAAGGTGATCAAGCACAAGGCGTGACTGGTGGCAAAAGGCTACGTCCAACAGCAGGAGGTGGATTTTGAGGAGGTGTTCACGCCTGTCGCGCGGATTGAATCTGTCCGACTGCTGCTCGCTCTCGCTGCACAGGTGGGGTGGCCGGTGCACCACATGGACGTGAAGTCCGCCTTCCTGAATGGGGACCTAGCCGAGGAGGTGTATGTGCACTAGCCTCCCGGGTTCATTGTTGCTGGGAAGGAGGACCTGGTGTTGCGGCTCGACAAGGCGCTCTACGGGCTCTGCTAGGCACCACGCGCCTGGAACGCGAAGCTAGACGACACTCTAGTGGAGCTCGACTTCAGCCATAGCACGTCGGAACATGCCATCTACGCCCGCGGATAAGGAAGCTCACGGCTTTGGTCGGGGTCTATGTTGACGACCTGATCATCACCGGGAACAATGCAACAGAGATTGCCATGTTCAAGAAGCAGATGAGCACCCAATTTCAGATGAGTGACCTCGGTTTGCTCTGCTTCTACCTAGGCATCAAAGTGCTGCACAGACACGATGGCATCAAGCTCAAGCAAGTTGCATACGCGAGCAAGATTCTGGAGCGAGTAGGCATGGATGGCTGCAACCCGTGTCACACTCCGATGGAGCATCGCCTGAAGCTGTCCAAGAACAGTTCTGCCCTGTCGGTGGATGTTATTGAGTACAGAGGCATCGTCGGTTGCCTTAGGTACTTGGTGCACACGCGGACGGACATCGCTTTCGTCATCGGCTATGTCAGCACCTCAACTTAGTGAAGCGGATCCTCCGGCATATCACGGGCACGATCGACTACGGCTGCCACTACAAGTGCGGCGGCGGAAGGCTCAAGCTACTGGGCTACAGCGATACCGACATGGGCGGCGACATCGACACACCGAAGAGTACCACGGGTGTGTTGTTCTTCTATGGCTCCTGCCCCGTCACTTGGCAATCGCAGAAGCAGAAGGTAGTCGCCCTTTCTTCCTGCGAAGCCGAGTACATCGCCGGAACCACGGCGACCTGTCAAGGAGTTTGGTTGGCGCAGCTCCTGTCCGAGCTGAAGAGCGAGCAGCGCACAACCTTCATCCTCAGGATGGACAGCCAATCAGCCATCTCCCTCAGTAAGAATCCCGTCTTTCATGACCGAAGTAAACATATCGATGTGCGCTTTTATTTTCATTCGAGAATGTGTTGGGGACGGGAAATTGGAGATTGAGCATGTTCGGACTGAGGAACAAATCATTGTCAAAGCCATTGGGGAAGGTTCACTTCATGGAGTTGCGCTCGAAATTTGGAATTGTCAAGATCAGCAAGGAATCTCAGGATTAGGGGTGAAATGTTGTCAATTGTAATCCTGAAATTTAGTAGGTTAGTTAGATTTCCGGTTTTTTCAGTTGAGAGCCCGGCTTGGATGCTCTAATCCTCCCAGGCACGTCCATGTATCTAGGAGGCCGTGGTGTTCACCAGAATGTGCACGGCGTGGCCGGCGCGCCACGACTAAGTGCGGGATGGCGCACTCTGCACGTCGTGACGAGCATGGCGGAGGGCGTGGGGATAGCCCCGCCACTTCCCCTTTCTTCTTCGCAAAGTAGATGCTCATGTGTATAAGTAGGAGCTCTTAATCAAGAAAACGTTGCCGCAACTTTGCCCAGCACAAAACCTCTGTGTCCCTGTTCATCTTCTTCCTCGCCACGTTCTCGCTTTGCCTCGCTTCAGTGCACGCCGGAGGAGTTCCGGTTGACAAATATATATGAACACCAGCCTGCCATAAGAGCCGCTCGGGACAGGACAACATCAGCAACAGCACAGCGCACACCCACACCCCCACCATTTTATCTCTCCGTCTCCGGTCTCCATAATAAGCACGCGTCTCAGGCTCTCAGCTAGTCGCGCAACGTCCGCCGGTAGCCGGAGCCCCGCCATTCTGCCGCGTTGTGTTGCGGAGCACCGGCCCTTGCACTGGCTGGTGCCGCGACATGGCCAAGCTATTATTCGGTGCTTTCAGCCGGGCTTGCCTGGTGCGCCCCCAATTCCACGTGCCAGCAGCTTCTGATTATCGTCTTCGGTCCAGGAGGCGTGGCACTGCCGGGACATACTTCTGGTCGTGCTTGCGCATGACGCCACAGCTGGCTGCCGTCGCTGGCAAAGTGAGCACCACGGCCTTCCGCTGGTGCGCCTGACGAGAAAGAGAGGAAAGACTCCACGAAGTGTCGACCTGGGCCGCATAGTACTGATCGGACACCTGGTAGGTGCCCAGGGGGTGGACGGTATCTGAAATACCATCCCCCTTGGCCTTGGGGTCCCAAAAAATGCCCGCGTGCCTTTGCGCCACGTCTCGTCGGAGTGGTGCGGGACTTGGGTCGCTAGCTTCCGTCCTCTCCGTAGTCTGGCCCTCCTCCCCTGCTCTTCCTCTCGAGTCTCGAGGTCGGTGGCCAGTGCGTTTTAGTCGCTGATGGCATTGTTCTTGCTTCGCAAGCCGCCGGCGGTGCGCACGCGAGCTCCACAGGCTGGCGGTGAACGTCCTCTTCTGGCTTCTCCCTCCATCAGCACCGCCAGCAGCACCAACATCGTCGACGGAACACGTGTTGGCGAGGATGAACACGAATGCGTTCCGCGGGCCATCGGCTTCAGGATCTTATCGTCGTGGTGGTACACGTGGGTGTTGATCAGTCGAACCAGTCCTTGCCACTGGCTAGGCACCCAGGCCGGCGCCTAGATCGCCGCCCGCCTGGAACACAATGGCGATGAAGAGCGTGGCCACCGCTGTAACTACCCTTAGCCGGCGGAGAGATCAACCTGCCGACGTGAGCAAATTCAGAGGTACACAAGAATGGATCTCTATAGGGAAGAGTGGCGATGAGCCCCTGCCTTCCAAACTGGTTTACTTGTTTGATTATGCGACACCTTGTCTGTTACAGCAAAGAGGCTTATAAGCCAACACCCGGTACACAGCCTCGGGCCCACTAGTCATACTAACTGGCACTTGGGTCCACTTACATACTCACACTGATTCAAAATGAATACGTAAAACTAAAGTACGTCTTCTCCTTGGCGATGCTGTGTCATAACATCTCCCCCCTTGAAACGGAGCTTGCCCCCAGCGACTGCCGATAGAAACCACTGCTGAACCACATACAGATCCTCCCACGTAGCTGAAGCTGGAGTGAATCCCTTCCATTGTAGAAGAACTTGTGGTACAGCTGTGTTACCTTTCTTCACTAGACGACGATCAAGAACCAACTCTGGTTCGGTAGAATGAGCACTTAGATCCACCAGTTGTGAAATATCGTGAAAGATAGGAGTGTGATCTGGAACATATGGTTTAAGCTGTGACACATGAAAGACATTGTGTACCTTGCTATCAATTGGAATTGGTAATGCGAGCTTATACACAGCAGCACCTATCTTCTCTAGAATCTCATAGGGTCCAAAGAATTTAAATGCCAGTTTAGGAAATGGCCGGTTCACCACTGAAGCCTGAGTGTATGGTTGAAGTTTCAGTAATACCATCTCACCGACTTGGAAGGATCGATCACTGCGTTTCTTGTCCGCTTGTATCTTCATTCTATTCTGGGCAATCAACAATTGCTCTTTTAACATTTTAGCATGTGCTTCCCTTTCCTTGATCATTTGTTGAACTGTAACATCAGTTTCTGTGGGGGATATACCCCTCGGGTCCCACACGGAGGGGCTTCATGATGTGTATGGGCCCACCCGTGTGGAGATACAGTATGGCGTGTGGATTAGGATGAGGCAGCGCCTGAGGAGATATCATCCCATGAACAAAGATCGGTTAGTTAGGAAATATATTGCTTGAGCTGGAAGGCCAAATCTTGTAATCGGTTAGCTATAGATTCCCTGAAATCTGTAAACCCTGCTCCCCAGGCTATAAAAGGGCGACAGGGACCCCCCTCAAAAACAACTCCATCGGATTCCCAATCGTGGAACCATCAATACAACACACCGAGCACAGGACGTAGGGTATTACGCCTCCCGACGGCCTCCCGGCGGCCTAAACCTGGATAAACCTTGTGTCCTTTGTTCACCATCTAGCTCTAGTCTCAGCAATCCCCACCAAACAATCTACCACCATAGCCTGCCCCGTGGTGGACTGTCGGTTCACTGCAGCGACAGTTGGCGCGCCAGGTAGGGGTTCGCCGCGATAGTTGGCGAGCTTGATGGCCGCAGTCAAGATCCCTGCTAGTTGCCTTGCCTTCGCCGCGTTGGGAGCGGGAATCCCTTTCGGGAGCCTCAATCCCGTCTCCGCCGTCGACGAGCAGGCGGCCGGCTATGTGACTCCTCCTCAGGGTCACATCATCATCAGAGAGATCCCATGCGTTCTCTCTGACACCGTGATCACCACGGAAAAGCCTTCCGGAGCGGTTTCCACACCGCCCACGAGGAGAAGATCGGCTGCCAGATCCAATCTGGACAAGCCCAAAGCCTGCCGAGTCCTTTTCGGCACGCCGCAGCAAGCCCGGAGGCCAACCCTCCCGGTTCAAGGTCTGACGGTCGCAGGGTCATCAAACCCTCCCGCGGATGATCTGGTTGAATCTTTCGACCGGGTCATTAGTCACATGGCTGACACCATCACCATCTGCGAGGCAACCCTGGGTACCCCGCAGTCCGAGTGCTTTCCCTTTGGGTTGAAGAGCACCGCCACCTCCGTAACCACAGAGAGGATGAAGCGAAACCTAATGGTGAACCCTGCACCCGAACTGGTTGAATACAACTCGAACGACGATTCACCACGCTTCGTGAATGTGGTTCTCTCCCCCATACGAGAGGTGAACCGCGACGCGTCCCTCCTCCCCATACTGGAAGAGGATGAGGACGGTCAACTCTGCGACTGGACCACGAATGAATCCGAGGGTGGGCGCCGCTCAGGCCGATCCGCCGGGCGATCTAGCCCCGAGTACGCCTCGGACCGGTCCTTTGCATCCCTCGAGGCGGCTCTTGGCCTGCACAAAAGCTCTCCCTCCCGTGGGTCCGACGACACGGTCCTTATCAGCTCTACAAGCTTACCCTTGGATCTATCCGATGGAAGCTGGTCACCTGCCTTTGTCTACGCGGCAACACCAGGGCCCTTGCCGGCAATCTCCGAGGACGAGCGCACTTAGGATAACGAGACGGCCGCACAAAAGGCCGAACAGTTACGGAAGAATGCGGACCGAGTGCGACGGCACCGAGAGGCCCAGGGCGACGAGGAGGAGGACGAGGACCTTCAAAGCTCTGACCGCCCGCGCCGCAACAGGCGGCGGCGTCGCACCCGCCGCACGACCAGAGTCCAAGCCCGAAGGCTCGAGGATGACTTCACCCTCGAGTACGACGAGCACAAGGTCTACGCGACCCCCGAAGCAAATCTCATTGTGCTAAATGAAGCGGTTGAGAGGCTGCCTCCAACTACTCCAGACATAGGGCGCATACGGGCCCTGGTGCAGGCCGCTGCGACCCAGCACAACCGCGTCGATCCCTCCCCGCCAGTCAGGCAGGAGGAGACGGAGGGTACCCACCACTCGCGCCACAAAAGAACACGACGCGACGAAGGTGAAGACTTGCGCGACCGGCTCTGCCGCCGCGATGCGAGGACCACGATCAACCGCAATCGCGAGGAGCGCCGCCGTCAGGAATCAAGGCAACGCAACGACTACGACAGGGAGCACGGAGCTCCCATCGCTGGGAAAGACGCGGCGACTCGCAGAGCGGGTACGAAGACTACTACTCGGATTCCTACGAGGAGTCTGGGGATAGCTACAGCTCCTACGAGCGGCCGGCCGACGGACGCCGCGGAGGCCGAGAGGGTCTCCCATCCTACGACAGCTTTCTCTCCCTCTCGAAAAGGCTACGTTGGGTGACATGGTCCCGAGGCTTCAAATTGTCCGACGTCGATAAATACGACGGCACGTCGGACCCCACGCAATGGCTCCAGATCTACTCCACCACGGTCAAGGCCACGGGAGGAAACGCCGACGTGATGGCAAACTACTTGCCCATAATGCTCACAAAGGGGTGCAGAAAATGGCTTGCAGGGCTCCCGAGGAACTCCATTACGTCCTGGGATGACCTCTGCAAGTTCCTCATGAGCCAATACTCCGGCACATTGGAGAGGCTGGGGAACAGGAGGATGCTGGACCAGATCTGGCAACGCAAGAACGAGTCGCTGCGCTCATACATTCGACGCTTCTCCGAGAAGAAGAACTCTCTTCCTTTCGTCGAGGAGCACGATGTCATCAGCGCCTTCCAGCATGGACTGGCTTACGGCAAGCTGGTGAATAGGTGGGCCCAGAAGCCCCCGAGGACCGTAAACGAGCTCTTCGCCACAGCCAACAAGGAGGCTGATGGTGAAGAGGCAGAACGCGAGCAGCTGAGGCACATCAAGTCTCGCTGGGAGATGATGATTCCCCACGTCCGCGTCGGCCACACCACGAACCGGACCGCGAGGGAGAGACCTCCCAGCAGGGCGCATGGCGCAACAGGAGGCGCGAACCGACTGAGGTCGTGGCGGCCATAGAGTCCGCCCCGAGGCGCATGGACCCGTCTGAGTTCCAGAAGATGCTGGACATGAAATGCCCATACCACAAGAACCATAAGCACTCGGTTCGCGACTACTTCGGCTTGAAGAACCACTTCTCCGGCAAGGGACGCTCCAAGGGTCCCTCCAAGAACGACAAGGGCAAGGGAAAGCGCGCTCCCCCAGCGGATGATGATGAGGAAGACTTCCAGGTCGCCGACCGTACGGTCAACATGATCTACGGTGGCCCGGACCAGATCGAGGGGAAGCGCAAAGCTAAGCTCACAGACAGGCTACTGGTGTACGCGGCCCAGCACGGCACACCCCAGTTCCTGTGGTGGTCGGAAGTCCCGATCATCTTCAGTAGGGAGGACCACCCGGAGGCAGTCGTCAAACCCGGGCGGTACCCCCTCGTGTTGAAGCCTACAATTCGCAACGTGGGACTTTGCAAGATGCTGGTGGACGGAGGCAGTGGCCTCGACATATTGTTTGCCAGCACACTCAAGGAGTTGGGCCTCACTCCCTTGGACTTGAGCCCGACCGACAAGCCTTTCTTTGGGATCGTACTCGGAGATCCTTCAGTACCACTCGGTCAGATTTCTCTGCCAGTCACCTTTGGCACGATCGAGAACTACCGAACAGAGTACATCCGCTTCATTGTGGCGGACTTCGAGACAGCCTATCATGGCATACTCGGCAGGCCGGCGCTAGCCAAATTCATGGCAGTGCCCCACTATACCTACATGGTGCTGAAGATGCCTGCGCCAAACGGGGTCATTACCCTCAAAGGTGACTCCAACACAGCCAGTGCCTGTGAGAAGGAGAACCTCCACATCGCTGCCACCCTGGATCTTTCCAGATGCACTGCTGAAGTCCTGGCGGCTGCCAGCAAGCTCGACCTGGTAGATCTGGAGATCCCAACCAAGAAGCCGGCAACGCAGGCGATCCAGCGGGAGGAGGCCGTGAAGAAGGTGTCGCTCAACCTCGAGGATCCCTCGAAGACGGCGACTATAGGGGCTAACCTGGACCCTAAATAGGAAAGCGTGCTCGTCGAGTTCCTGCGTGCTAACTCCGACATATTCGCCTGGAAACCAGCGGATATGCCAGGAGTGCCCAGAGAGCTCGCCGAGCACTCCTTGAAGGTTGACCCGAATGCTAAGCCGATCAAGCAAAAGCTTCATTGGTTCGCGGCTGACCGCAAGGAGGCAATAGTGGTAGAGGTTACGAAGCTGTTAGCTCCCAAGTTTGTCAAAAAGGTGTATCACCCAGACTGACTTGCTAATCCAGTTCTTGTATCCAAAAAGAATAAGCAATGGAGAATATGCGTTGATTATACCGATCTCAACAAACACTGCCCCAAAGACCCCTTCACCCTCCCGCGAATAGACCAAGTCGTTGATTCCACGGCGGGCTGCGCCCTGCTCTGTTTTCTCGACTGCTATTCAGGCTACCACCAGATTAGCCAGAAGGTCGAAGACCAGACAAGACGTCATTCATTATGCCCCATGGTGCGTACTATTACTTGACAATGTCCTTTGGTCTGAAGAACGCCGGTGCGACGTACCAGCGTGCCATCCAGGCGTGCCTAAAGACGCAAATCGGCGTAAACCGTGAAGCATACCTAGATGATGTCGTAGTCCAGATTCGAGACCCTGATAATCTTATCAAGGACTTAGCTGAGACCTTCGCTAACCTGAGGGTTTACTGGTGGAAACTTAACCCGGAAAAGTGCATTTTGGGCGTTCCCTCAGGAAACCTACTCAGATTCCTTGTCAGCAACCGCGGCATAGAGGCAAACCCAGAGAAGATCCACACGATCACTCAGATGAAGCCCCCCAAATGCCAGAAGGATGTACAGAAACTAGCCGGGTGCATGGCAGCACTCAGCCGGTTCATCTCACGACTCGGCGTACGCGGACTGCCCTTTTTCAAGCTCCTCAAACATCAAAATGATGATTTCAAGTGGGATGAGGAGGCCCAGAAGTCTTTCCTGGAACTCAGGAGCTATTTGCAAAAGGCCCCCATCCTCACAGCACCAGAGCAGGGGGAAACTCTCTACCTCTACATCTCGGCTACCACGTACGTGGTAAGCACGGTACTAGTTGTGGAGCGCAAAGAGGAAGGACATGCTTACGCCGTCCAGAGGCCGGTCTACTTCATAAGTGAGGTGTTGACCGACTCTAAGGTGCGGTACAATCAGGTGCAGAAACTGCTCTACGCACTGTTGATCACCGCACGCAAGTTGAAGCACTACTTTGAAGCCCATAAAATCGTTGTAGTTTCCGACTACCCCATAGGCGACATCCTGCACAACAGAGATGCCATGGGAAGGATCGTGAAGTGGTCCATCGAGCTGGCCGCACACGATATAACTTCCGTACCGCGCAACACGATCAAGTCGCAGGTACTCGCAGACTTCGTGGCAGAGTACACAGAGATCCAGACGCCATCCACTGCTGCTGAACCTGAGTACTGGACCATGTACTTTGATGGATCACTCAGGATTAAAGGAGGTGGGGCCGGCATAATTTTCACCTCCCCAACAGGAGAGAAACTGCAATATGTGCTGCAGGTCATGTTCAAGGTCTCGAACAACACGGCCGAATACGAGGTGGCCCTCCACGGGCTCCGTATTGCCGTATCGCTCGGGATAAAATACTTGATGGTCAAAGGCGACTCTGCCCTGGTGGTAAACTAGGTTAACAAGAAATGGAACCGGACCAGTGAGAAGATGGACGCATATTGCGCGGAGATCCGCAAACTCGAAGGCAAGTTCTACGGCCTAGAGTTTCAGCACGTACTCCGCGACGATAACAAGGCGGCCGACGAGTTGGCAAACATGGGATCCACGAGAGCCCAGGTACCACCCGGCATCTTTGTCCAAGACCTGATCAAGCCCTCCATCAAGAACCCTGATGCGCAAGTCGATCCATCAGAAGGACTCGGCGAAGTCCTAATGCTCGAACCACAACCCGAGTGGATCTCAGAGATGGTCGAGTACATCAAGGACGGCACGCTCCCGAATCCTTTACCAGGTCAGGAAAGGGAGACACGAGCGCTGCACAAACAGATCAGTCGCAGGAGCAAGAACTATGTCCTGGTCGGCGACAACCTGTATCGCTGAGGCGGATAGTCCCGAGTACTCCAGAAGTGCAGACCGGAGGAAGAAGGACGACAACTCCTAGCGGAAATTCATGGAGGCATGTGTGGCAACCACGCCGGAGCAAGAACCATTGTTGGAAAAGCTTTCCGGTCTGGCTTCTACTGGCCCACAGCCGTCGCAGATGCTGAGATGCTGGTGAAACGTTGCGAGGGATGCCAGTTCTTCGCAAAACAAATACACGTTCCAGCCCAAGCTCTGCAGACGATACCTGTTTCATGGCCCTTCGCGTGCTGGGGACTCGACATGATCGGGCCTTTCAAGAAAGCATACGGAGGGTACGACCACATCCTGGTAGCAGTCGACAAGTTCACCAAATGGATAGAGATCAAGCCAATCAAGGCGCTCATGGCTGCCAAGGCAGCCGAGTTCATAGGAAAAATCGTGCATAGATTCGGTGTCCCTAACAGGATAATAACCAACCTGGGTACTAACTTCACAGGAAGGGAGTTCCAGGAATATTGCGACGAACTCCTCATCAAGGTGGCACGCGCCTCAGTCGCGCACCCACGTGCCAATGGCCAAGTCGAGTGAGCTAACAGAGCGGTGCTCGAGGCACTCAAGAAGCGCATCTTCGATCACCTGAAAAAGTACGCGACCCGCTGGCTACGCGAACTCCCTGCAGTACTCTGGGGACTGTGGACACAGCCGAGTCGTGCTACTGGTCAGACTCCTTTCTTCCTGGTATATGGATCTGAGGCGGTGCTCCCCACCGACCTCATGTTCAATGCATCGAGAGTTGAAGTATACGACGAAAACGAGGCTGAGAAGGCGCGGATTGAGGATATCGACAGCATCGAGGAAGGACGGCTCGCGGCAATGATTCAGGCAGCTTGGTACGCCCAAGCTTTGCGGCATTACCACAATAAAAATGTGCAGGAAAGAGCTTTCTGCGTTGGAGATCTAGTCCTACGCAGGATCCAAAGCAAGAAGGACATGCACAAGTTAGCAGCCCCATGGGAGGGGCCATTCATAGTGAAGGAAATCAGTTGGCCGGGTGCTTATCGGCTGATGCGGGAGGACAGTTCTGATGTGCCCAACTCATGGAACATCGAGCACCTACGCCGCTTCTACCCATAATAAAGCTATGTATCATTTTCTGTTCAAAGTTCTTCATACTTTATCCATGTTACTAGTCTATGGCAATGAATTCAGTTTCATGTCTCATAAAGTTTTTCTACTTCACTCTTACATCTGCTTACATGCCCTTTCTCACCCAAGTTTCCATTCTGAAACCTGGGGACTGCTTTACATACAGCAAAGTTTTTCATGTTAAAACTAAATAAATGCTCATCTAACACGGATCTTACGACTCATAAAGTACTCGGTAGCACATGTCTTAAATCGTGGGTCGAGGTTTTCGCCAAGCTAAGGTACTATGCGTGTATGAGAGTACGCCCTCTGCGCTAGGAAACTAAGGCCAACGAGCCTACGATTTCCCGTAATAGACTAACTACCGGAGAAATTAACAGTACAAAGATACCATCAAAGTAAAGTGCCTACTTAAAAAGTACCAAATATCAACGAATCAAAGTAACGGTGCACCCACAGCACCACGCAATATTACAACTTTTAACTTTTAAAGTTTTTATGGCTGGGACAGGAGGGCATCACCATCAGCTTCTTCATCAGCTGCCGCCACGACGTCGTCGGCAAGCTGCTCCGCCATGTCCTTCACCTCCTCCAGTAGTAGCTCAGCCTGCTGTGGCGGCGTTCCGCGAGCGAAGCCATCGCGGAAGCGATCCACGCTGATCGAGGGGTAGAAGGAGCGGAAGACGGCGAGGCAGTGGCTGGCACTCGCCACACCGACCTCGCGAAGACAGCCGGGGAAGCACACCGCCGCCACCTGGGCATGCTCCAGAAGGGTTGGCGGACGCACCACCGGATCACCGAACTGTCGCACGGAGGAGGATTCGGCAAGGGGCGCAAGCTCGTCCAGGATGGGGCGCAGCGCTTCACCGAGAGCTTTGAACTGAGCCCTCTCCGATGCGACGCGGGCCTCGAGATCTGCATATTGGGCAAATTGTTTTTGCCGGAAATCTGCTCAACGTCAGGAGCACTTATCAACAAACATTCAGGGATAACACGGGAGTGCAAGGTAACCAACCTGACAGCTCTTTTCTCGCCACAGCGGCCTGCCTGCACGCCTCCTGGCCGTCCTGCTGGAGTTTCTTCATGCGGCCCCACAGGGATTTGAGCTCCTCCTCCGCCTTGGCCCGAGCTATTGCTAAGAGATGATCAACACAAAGTACTCGGGCAACGGCGAAACAAAAGCAAAACATAATCAACATACCATGCTGGTTTTCCTCTACCGCCGCCCGGAGCGTCACCTCGCTCGCCTCGGCAGCCGCCTTCTCCTGTTGCAGCCTCTCCACCTCCCGGTTGTTGTCTCGCTGAGTGACTGCTTGCTGCTTGAGACGCTCCAACCAGGCGCGCAGAGTGGTGTTCAAATCAGCAACGGTGCCGACGCGCTCTAACACAGCGCTTTTGCGCGCAGACTCCGAGGCCACGGTCTGTCAAGACACAGCAAGAGATCAACCAACTACAGCTAGCAAGCATTCACAACAACAAGAGGAAGAAAGAATTACCTCGGCAAGCTGGAGGGTCCTCCGCACAATGGTGATGAGCTCCGCGCGGTTCTCGGTGTCGATCGCCGGATCCCCAAGCACTTCATCCACACGACTGCCACGAACCTGGGCGACGCGTCCAGGGCGTGGCGGGCTGAGACGCGGCTGAGGGAGCTCCCGCAGGATCTCCTCGGTGCCAGAGGCTTCAGCCGCAGCAGCGCCGGGAGCTGCAACGTGTCCAGCCCCACGCTGGGACTGGAGCCACGAACAGCAGCATCAGCGACAGCCGCAGCATCAGGAACCCCCGACACAACAGCTGGGTGCCCATCAGAAGCACTCGGGCGTGGCGACACCGGGGCGGTAGACGGCAGGGATGACTCGTCAACTTCGAAAGGGAGGTTGCAGGGACCCCTGTTCGTACAAAAAAGACATAAAGATCGCTTTTCGATCCTATGAACAAAAGAAAAACAAGGATGGACGATTTCAAGAAAACTTACTCGGAGGACACGCGGACACGGGTACGACGCAGAAAACTGGAGCCAGAGGAGGCGGATCGCTTCACCCCCACTGACTGCCGCCGTAGGTGCTGGTGATGGTGTTGCAGCGGCAGCCTGCGCAGTCTGAGGAGTGGGGTGCGCAGCGTCCGCCACCGGTGGCACTGGGCCCGACGGCTGAGAAGGAAGAGAAGAAGTGAAGTGACCGGTAGGCGCTGGCGCCGCCTGAGCTGTCGTCACCGAGGGAGCTTCGCTGATGTCAAAGGTGAGGGGCACCTAATCCGCCTTGTCCTCCGACAGCACAAGCTTGCACCGGCGCACCTCTGGTTCGTCGATCTTGAGCGACCCAGGGGGCGCACGCTGTGCCTCAGGATTCCGGCTGCCCTTGCGCTCCTTGCCCTTGCTGGCCGGTGCGGCACACTTCTCCTCCGGAGCAGGGGGCTGCGGGCCGACGGGGCTCAGGCTGGATCGCCTCACCGCCACCCGCGACGTGAGCCCTGGCACGCTCCATCTGCTGCAGCTCGCCAAGGCGACCGGCCAAAGGACCCTGCCCAGCCAATGAGCCAGGCACAGGCGCCACAGAGACAAAAGCCCTGCGATCCTACAATTTCGCAGACAAACAAACAGAACCATTTCATCAAACATCTGATGGGCACATGTTCATGCCCTAATGGGCGCCCCATAAAAGAAAAAAAACCATTACCTCAGGCAGATAATTCGCCAGGTTGAACGGCTTCGGTGCGTCACGGTTGGAGATGACGGTGCCGGGAACGAAGCACTGACGGACGCGCTCCTTCAGGTCCATCACTCTCACTGGCTCTGTCGCTTGCCGCGCCGTGTCGTGGTCATCGCCGGCATACTCGTACGCCGGGCGCACCCTATCCCGGAGCGGCTGCGTGCACCGTACGGCGAAGCTCGCCATTACCGCGACGCCAGTGAGCCCGGCCTCCTTCAGCTTCCGGATATGCTCCTGCAGCACGGACACTTGCCCCATCTCCACCTGGTCAAGCTCTTCATCCCAGCATGGGAGAGGAGTCGGCCGCGCGTCGATGTTGCAGGGCACCACCGGAGCATGGTTGGTGGTGTAGAACCACTCCGAGTGCCAGCCCTTGTTGGAGCTGACGAGCGGCACCGGAATGTACTCGGCAGAGTGCCTCTGCTTGAGCTGGAATCCGGTGCTGCCCACCACTCGGGGCTTCTTGGCGTTCGGGTGGGGCTTCACCCAGAAGAAATAACGAAAAAGATTGAAATGCGGAGCGATTCCAAGAAATGCCTCGCACAGATGCACAAAGATGGATATGTGCAAAATGGAGTTGAGGTTGAGATGACACAGCTCCAAACCGTAGTAGTAGTAGAGCAGGCCGAGGAAGAAGGGGTGCGTGGGCAGGCCGAACCCGCGGAGGTAGGCTGACTCGAAGACGACGGCGTCGTCGGTCGACGGCGTGGGGAACTCCTCCCCCGCAGCAGGCCACCACCCCTCGACGGCGGACTCGAGCAGCACACCCCCCAACACCAGGGTGGTAAGGCGCTCCCTCGTGGAGACAGAGCGCGCCCACTCCTCGCTCCGCATCGGTGGCGGAAGCGGGGACGACGACGACGGAGACGGCGAGGCGCCTCGACTTCTTCGAATGCCGGCGGGATCCCACCGACGACATCCTCGCTACGCTTGGGGACTCAGGCGGGGAGTGGTCTACACCCTCGCTACGCTCGGGGACTCCCCGGGAGCTATGGCTTAGATGCGGTGCGGCGGCGGATCTGGATCTCCAGCCTCGCCGGAGCCAAACCCGGTGAAGATCGAACTAATGCGGCGACGGATCCGGCGGATCGAAAGGCGGAGCGGTCGGAGAAGGAAGAGCGAAGGACGGCTGCGTGGTTTCCTATAGGAAGCGAAGCGACGTGACTGCGGGAGCGTGTGGTGAGCCACGCCTTTGGGCTGCCTTAAATGCGCCAGACGGAACGGTGGTCATGGCGGGCCCCACCACCCGTGCGGTCGCGTCGCCGCAGCGCGAGAGATTCTTCTCGTGAGAAACTTGCGAGTATGACTCGCGTGCGACGCACCAGCTCAAGCCTTATCTGTGACGCTTCCAATTCCGGTCGCTGGGCCTTACTGGGCCGTGGTTCCAAACGGGCCAAAGGGTTAAAACCTTTCCTTCTACGGGAAGACACCCTTAAAATTAAAAAGGGCCTTCCAAAAATCATTGGTTGGCTTAAAGCACTCAGAGGCCGTGACCCAGAGTCACGTACTGCCAGGTTATCAGATAACCCGCCCTCGAAAATTCGTTTTTAACTCCTAAGAGAGTTTCAAAAATCTGCTAGCTCATGAATGTTCTCCCGGAGGCATGCCATACATAGGCCAAAGCTGTTCAGAAGTCACGAATATGATGACTAGGACAGGTGACCTCGCGCGAGTGCTCCGTGAGAACACGGTGGGCCATACGGCAAATTTGGCATAGGGCTAGAGCTCTAACCAAACACCGTACCGGGTCAGATGATCCGAGTGGTACTCTCCCAAATGGGGTGATGGTAATACCAAACTAAATCCTTTTTAGAGCTTCGAAATAGTTACTTTAACTATTCCGAACCTCGGGGACTGCCCTAATGGGCGCATCTGGAGATGCGCCCATTCAGCGGCTAAAACCCGCCAACACGATCACCTGGGATCATACCAAGACAAAGTCTCATTAACTAAAGTCAGGGTCGGGGATACGGTAGGCGAACAGAGGTACCTTTTTTCCCAAAGGGGCACCCATTATAGAAGACATCAGGGAGCGGTCGCTTTGATTCTCTTTTGACCCTAGATAAACCTTTTCAATCTTTATCTAGGCTCGGGGACTAAGTGTGTACACTTCGTCTTCGACGAAAGTGTACAATTTCCAATCCCGGATGATCTGAACAAATCACAAACATGGTGAAGAGCTCTCCTCAACCACCCGGCAACCACGAGTTCAGTTTCAAAGACCACTCGGCTGCACTGAAGATCAGATCCGACAACATTCAAAGCACTCAGACGAAAGGCGTTAAGCACTCAGCTAAATGGCCAGGGTGCGTGAAAAAGTACACAGAGCTGAAGATCGAAGTTGCAGTCTGGTTAAGAAGCGCTCGGGGACTGCTGTGGGGGATATACCCCTCGGGTCCCACACGGAGGGGCTTCATGACGTATATGGGCCCACCCGTGTGGAGATACGGTACGGTGCGTGGATCAGGATGAGGCGGCGCCTGAGGAGATATCATCCCATGAACAAAGATCGATTAGTTAGGAAAGATATTGCTTGAGCCCGAAGGCCAAATCTTGTAATCAGTTAGCTATAGATTCCCTGAGATCTATAAACCCTGCTCCCCAGGCTATAAAAGGGCGGCAGGGACCCCCCTCAAAAACAACTCCATCGGATTCCCAATCGTGGAACCATCAATACAACACACCGAGCACAGGACGTAGGGTATTACGCCTCCCGGCGGCCTAAACCTGGATAAACCTTGTGTCCTTTGTTCACCATCTAGCTCTAGTCTCGGCGATCCCCGCCAAACAATCTACCACCATAGCCTGCCCCGTGGTGGACTGCCGGTTCATTGCACTGACAGTTTCTGAATCATCTCTAGGAGCTTGGACAATACCCAGATTAGGATCATACCCATAAAGAGCCTTGTGAGCATCCCAATGAAGAATGATAAGAAGAGTTGTACCACAATTCAACCAAAGGAAGCCATTTTTTCCAATGAAGTGGGGATTGTTGAATAGCACAATATATTTCTAGACACTGATTAACCCTCTCAGTTTGACCATCTGTCTGAGGATGGTAGGCAGTACTATGAACCAGTTTACTCCCCAGCAATGTGAATAGGGAATGCCAAACATTGCTCAGAAAAATCATGTCTCTATCTGATATTATGCTCTTGGGCACTCCATGAAATTTAACTACAGAATCTAGCAATAGCTGTGATACTTAATGAGCAGTAAAAGAGTGTTTCAGGGATAAGAAATGGGTATACTTGGTGAACCTGTCTACCACCACTACGATGACATTGCATCTGTCAGACATAGGAAGGCCCTCCACAAAATCCAAAGTAATATCCTGCCAAGCACCAGCTGGGATGGGAAGTGGCTGAAGTAATCCTGCTGGATGAGTCAATTCATGTTTTGCATGTTGGCAAATATCACATTGCTTCACAAAGTCTTCCACATCCTGTCTAAGTCCTTTCCAATAAAAGTGATGCTTGACTTTGTGGTAGGTGGAGTTAACTCCTGAGTGACCTCCAATGGGACTGGCATGTAAAGCAGCAATGACCTTAGTCCTCAAAGCAGAATTATTACCAATCCATAGATGATGGTTATGTTTGATCAGCCCTTTTTCCAGATAATAACCTTGTTCATCAGGTGGCTTGATAGCCAAGGACTGAAGAAGTTTCTGAGCTGTTGAGTCAGTATGGTAGGAGTTGATCACCTCTTGTGCCCATAAGGGTGTGACCTCAGATACAGCTTGCAAGAGCATCAAGTGTGCTACTCTGGACAAAGCATCAGCTGTAGTATTTTCTTTGCCTTTTTGTAAACTATCTTAAAGTGCAAGCCCATAACCCTAGTCATAGCCTTTCTCTGAAGCTCAAAATATAGATTTTGCTCAGACAAATAGGCCAAGCTCTTGTGATCAGTTCTAATAATGAATTCCTGGCGCTGAAGATAAGGGCGCCATTTTTCCACAGCCATAATAAGTGCTAAAAAGTCCTTCTCATAAATAGACAGACTAGAATGTTGAGGGCCTAAAGCTTTACTCAAGAATGCAATTGGTCTGTCCTGTTGCATGAGCACAGCTCCCACACCAGTGGCACAAGCATCTGTTTCTATGACAAATGGAATGGTAAAATCAGGTAGGGCTAAAACAGGGGTTTCAGTCATCACCTTCTTCAGCTGAAGAAATGCTCTATCAGCTTCAGGAGTCAAATTGAATTGATTCTTCTTGAGCAAATTGGTGAGAGGTTTAGCCAAAATACCATAATGATGAACAAATCTCCTATAGTATCCAGTGAGACCCAGAAAACCTCTTAATTCAGTGACATTGGCTGGAGTTGGCCAATTAAGCATATCAGCAGTCTTAGAGGTATCAGTTGCGACTCCTTCTCTTGAGATGACATGGCCAAGATATTCAATCTGAGTTTGAGCAAAAGTACATTTACTACTCTTCAAGTAAAACTGATGCTTCCTCAATTCTTGAAGCACTGCTTGAATATGTTGCAGATGGAGCTCCCAATAAGGGCTATAGATCAGAATATCATCCAGAAAGACTAATACAAATTGCCTCAAAAAGGGATGTAACACTTAATTCATCATACATTGAAAGGTGGCTGGTGCATTAGTTAAGCCAAATGGCATTACCTTGAACTAGAAATGACCATGATGAGTCTTAAATGTTGTCTTAGGCTCATCCTCTGGTTGCATTCTGATTTGATGATAACCAGCTGTCATATCCAATTTGGTGAAATACATAGACCCAGCCAATTCATCCAAAATTTCCTCAATAACAAGAAGTGAAAATCTATTCTTGATTGTAAGTGCATTAAGTTTCCTGTAGTCAATACAGAACCTCCAACTGCCATCCTTTTTCTGCACCAATAACACTGGAGAAGCAACATGACTTGTACTATAAGTGATCAGTCCTACCTCCAACAATTCTTGTACATGCTTCTCAATTTCATCCTTATGCTTAGGTGAATACATGTAAGGTTTTGAGTTGACAGGGATAGAATTGGGCAACAGAGGTATAGTATGATCATAGATTCTAGGGGGAGGTAACCCACTTGGTTTGGCAAAGACATCCTGAAAGTCTTCCAGTAATTTCTTCATCTCAGGTGCAGGTACACTAGGTGCAGGTTCAACAATGTTAACTATAGCTACTGCCCAAATATCATTGCCTTTCTCCAATTTAGCTAAACTAGTAGCAGAAATCTCAGAGATAGTTAATGGCACATGTAGAACACCCTAAAGCTTAATGTCCTTGTTCCTATCTTGAAACTGGACAGTATGGTTTTCCCAATGGCAAAGCATGGGGCTGTGAGGTTTAAGTCAGTCATAGCCTAATATTGCATCATAAGCTCCCAATTCTAGCACCTGAAAATCAGTGTTGAAAGTGTATCCCTGACACAACCACTCCAACTGAGGCACTTTCTTATCGGTAATCAGAGTTTGGCCATTGTCCACCTTCACCTTCCTAGGGGTTACCTTCACTGGAGAGATTCCCACTTGAGACAGGAAAGAAGAGCTCACAAAACTATGAGAACTGCCACTGTCAAGTAAAATAAGCATGACTTTATTCTTAACAGTAGCTTTAATCTTGAGAACTTCCCCTTCTGCAGTTCCAGAAATAACATTGATAGATAATTGCATTAACTCTTCAGAAATCATATCCTTAATAGCCAACTGATTCAACACTTCGTCAGTTAAAGTATTATCAAGAGGATTCACCACCAAGGTATGCACCTGTGCCTGAGGTCTCTTTGTAAAAGTAGCTGCATGAGCAGGGTTGTATTTATCACCACAATACATACAGAGACCATTAGCTCTTCTGTAATCTTTCAACTGCCTTTCTCTGCTCAAATTGCTGGGTGGTAATGCTTTGTTGTCAAATTAGGAACTGATGCATTGTTTTTGCCATTATACTTGCTGGACTTCATCACTTCACTATCCAAAATTTGTTGTTGTACTTTGGCCAACATAATTACCCTATTCATATTTTCAGGAATTTGAGATTGAACCCCAGCTGACAACTCAGATTTCAAGCCCTTAATGAACTGAGTGACAAAATAAACTTCATCCAACCCCTGATTTGTACTTGATATTGCAAGTTAGTGAATGCAGAAATATAATCCTCTAGAGGTCCATGCTGAGATAATGTCACAAATTCACCTATTGCATCTCTATAATCATAAGAGCCAAACTGACTTTCTACAACAGCTATGAATGTACTCCAATTACTGACACCATGGGTAAGTTTATGCACTTGTAACCACCTTGCAGCATTATCATCCATACACATACTAGCAGTAGGTACCCACAAGGCTTCAGGTAAATTGAATACTCGAAAGTAATCTAAACACTTATCCTTCCAGATCTTAGGATTATCACCACTGAACCACGGAAAAGGCATTTTCGGTATGTACTGCTGAGATTTAGAGTGGTTTCCAGCAGAAGTACCTAACAAATGAGGGTGTGGTGGAGGTGCATGTCCTTCATCTTCTGAAAAGAAACCCCCATCAGTATGTGCCTGATTTCGCCTTGGAGGACGACGGAATTCCCCTTGCTGCTGACGCTGCAAAGTCAAACGAGCCACTGCTTGTCCCGTAGACTCCATCTGCTTAGCCAATAACGCATGATCCTTAAGCACCCGCTCCATGATCTGGGCGCTGAGATCCAATTGTGTTGTCATCTGCTGCTGCGCTTGGTCAATTGCTCCCACCTTCGAGAACAACAAATCGATGCTCTCATCCATGTTTTCCCAGCGATCCTTCTCTCGCTGCTCCATTGACTCCATGGCCTCCAGCACCAGCTTCGCCTGCGTCGAAGGCTTCGTACGAGCCGTGGTGAACCTCGCCGTAAATCGATTCCACGTGGATTGGAATTACGGGGTCGCTCTGGCAGCAAGGTGCTACACAGATCGAAGAACCCGACCTAACCCGTTTGCAGACTCAGATCCCCGGGATTTGGACTCACCACAACTCGCGAAATCCGTCAAACTAGCCGACGAACCAGAGACTCTGCTTCCGCCGTGAAACGCGCTGCCGCCAGAAATTAACCCACCACCCAACACCAAGGAACGCCGAATTTGATACCACCGTAACTACCCTTAGCCGGCGGAGAGATCAACCCGCCGACGTGAGCAAATTCAGAGGTCAGAAATGGATCTCGATAGGGAAGAGGGGCGATGAGCCCCTGCCTTCCAAACTGGCTTACTTGTTTGATTATGCGATACCTTATCTGTTACAGCAAAAAGGCTTATAAGCCAACACCCGGTACACGGCCTCGGGCTCACTAGTCATACTAACTGGCACTTGAGCCCACTTACATACTCACACTGATTCAAAATGAATACGTAAAACTAAAGTACGTCTTCTCCTTGGCGATGCTCAGTCATGACAACCGCCCTCAGACTTGGGTCCGCGGAAACGCCCTCGCGCCATCACCCCGCGGTTCGCCGGAGCGGCGCTGCACTCAGGCCGGCGGCCTAGCTTCCGCCGTGACAGCTCGGAGCCGTGCCTCTTTGCATCTGCTGGGTTCAGCTGGCACGAGAGCGCGAGAACGGCATTGGCAGACATGCGCGCGCACGAAGCTCTGTCATGCCAAGACGGCTAGCTGATGTGCGCCCGCGGTCTGGATATGGGGGCAGGGCTCTGCTGCTCCTGGAGACCCGCCGCACAACGGCCGTCCCGTCCCGCCGGACTCTGTATCCTTCGTCGCATGCGTTGACTGAACTGGTTTTTCGTTGGCCTGGTGGTGGATTGGTTGGTTGGTTCTACACTTCTACCTCTGAACTCTGAAGTTCGCTGGACAAACAATCAGAGGCCAATATCAACATTGAGCCATCGATGAACAGAACATAGGAAGATTGGAAGTGGAGGGAACTTAACCTGCTGCCAGCTGTCGTGGCAAAATTTGTGGAGCTGCTGGAGTTGATTTGATTTTCCTGAAGTGAAGTATTCTCAAACACCTCCTAAATGTCTACACGTTTAAGGTCCACCTGTCGGTGATACATGTTAAAACGTACCAAATTTTTGGGGCAGAATTTTTGCGTGTTTTAAATACTGGCAGAGCTCATGAAATTCATTTATACAATGTTGTCCAGGTACGTAGCAAATAATATAAAGCTAGAAATGCTACAAACGACCTACGATTTAGAATGGAGAGAATAATCATATTGCTATCAACCTTTTGTAGTGCGCGAGATAAAGTGCTCATACCACTAATAAAAGGTAACCACATAGCTGTGTGTTTGGGCTGACTTTGGGTTACGCGATCGACAGCATGTGACGTGCTCACGCGCATTTTGCAAGCACTACTAGGTAGCAAAGGCGAGAATATATATCACTCGGCAGATCTTTCATTTGACAAAAAGCCGTGCAATGCAAACCTTTTGGGATGATTCTCGCATAATTTCGGCGAAGAAGCTCCGTTGGTCGAACCAGTGATCGCGTGGTGGCATCGTCAATCAATAAACATCGGCCGGCGATCTTTCGGAGTGCCATCGGCGAAGATGCGTAGAAGTAGGGTAACAGGGCATATCATGCATGCATACTCCCTCTATATAGCAGCAGCATATGAACACGAGAACGCACACATACCCGTGCACTGATGGCACACGACGGTCAAGAGTTACAAGTTCCGCCCCTCATCGTCGTGGACAGCGGCGATGCCAACTCCGGCGTCGTCAATGCCGCCGAATCTCATGCGGCGGGAAATGGCAGCAACAACGGCGAGCATCTCGTTGACGACGAGGAGTTTGAGGTAGCATCGATCAATTATATTATTTTGGATTATATGATCGCTTGATACATTTTGGTCCGTCATTTTAGTAAAGTTCAATCATATAATTGCGCCAATATATGTTGGTCCGTGATGATTACAATATATATGTAGAACATGAGGCTTGCTATCGGCACGCTTGGGAAGAGCATCTTGGAGATCTCGTTGAGCGACCGCCTCACCGGCACCAGGCACATCGACATCCGCGTCCGGCAGAATAACCGGCCGCCACCCGGAGCCGGAGGCGGCGTCGTGGCACCCGTCGCGCCCGGACCGGCGGTTGGACCTAGCAACAACGAGGCACCACAAGAGGGAGTTCCGCCGCCTGAAAGTGACAGTGCGGCAGCAGCACAGACGAACCGCAGGCTCAAGATCACGGTGGCGGCGGACGAGCCCGAGCGGAAGCCCGACGCGGATGTCAAGTACTTGAACCAGATGCGCGGGTGGTTAATGACGGTTGTCACACTCGTCGTCGGCATCACCTTCCAGGCAGCGATGCAGCCGCCGCAATGGGTGCTAGTAGCGCAGCAAGAGGCAGCGCGTGCACGTCTTGAGCATAAGCATGGCAGCAACACCTGGCCTGCTTCAGGCCCTGCCGCAGCTCCAAGTCCTGATGCCGCACATCAGCGGGCTACCGATCACTGGCTCGGTGAAGATGACAGAGCGGATATATACTACGTCAGTAACGCGGCCGCGTTCGCGACTGCGGTGTACCTGTTGCTACTGCTGCTGCTGATGCGAGGGACGTTCAACGCTCGGGTTGTCACGCATACCGTACGAACTTTGATGCCGATGCTATTCTTGTTACTAGCATTCACCTTCTTCTTGGCCATGAGTGACGACTGGCTCAAGACAGGGACTTTGTTCTTTGCATATGTGGTGGCTGCCGCCCTCGTGATTGCCAGTCTCCGCAATGTATTCAGCTGATTTATCGCTGACCCCTGCGACGGGCGGCTGGCAGCAGCATTGCTGGTCTCAATGTATTCGGCTCATGTACGTTGTTAGTCCTGCAAATTTACCCTGTGTGTGTCTCATCTCCACCATCATCCGAAGAATTAATAATCTGCCATTCAGACTTTGCAGTGCACTGCCTGCTTGGTGTCCTGTATGTGTAATCATTATAATTCTGAAAAAGTCCTCCGTCACCTTCCTATTCAGTACTGGGTTACGTACTGAGATCTCTGTCAATTATTTGCTTAATTCAGCTGGTTGCGGCCTGTGGATGCATGTCGAGCGAACCTTTTTTTTTGACGATGAACATTTTTCAATGCTTTCATGTACATACATGATTATGGGGTTATGGGCGGCATCGCCCCGATGAATGCAGCAGATTTCTGAAAGGCGCCGCGCGCTGAGCTTGCGTGCTCGGCTCTTACATTGCATTGGCTGGTGCCGCGCGCGCCAAGGCCAAGCTATATTCGGTGATTGCGGGCTTGCCTGGTGCTGGTGCACACCCAGATTCCACGCGCCAGTAGCCTCCGGTGATCGCCTCCGGTCCAGGCGGCGCGGCGCCTCGCGCCACACGGCTGGCCACCGTCGCTGCCAAAGTGAGCAACCCGTCCTTCCGCTGGTGCGCAAGAGAACCCCGCGGCTGACGTTGTTCTTGCTTGGCAAGCGGCCGGCGTCGGCGATGCGCGGGCTCCTAAGGCTGGCGGCGGTGAACCTCCTCTTCTGTCTTCTCCCTCCATCAGCGCCGCCAGCAGCACCAGCGTCGTCGACGAAACATGAGTTGGCGAGGACGAACGGGAACGCGTTCCGGGCCGTCGGCTTCGGGATCTGACTGATCGCCGCGGCGGAACGCGGGGACGATCGACCGGACCAGTCCTTGCCACTGGCTGTGGGCACCCAGATCGACGCCCGCCTGGAATGGAACGCCATGGCGACGCAGTTCGTGGCCACCGCCAGCCGCCGCGCATGCTTTCCAGCACCGCGGCCTGTACGCCTGCGATGCGCCGATCTGGGCCGCACAGTATTGATTGGACGGCTGGTAGGTGCCTCGGGGGTGGACGGTATCTGAAATACCGTCCCCCCTTGGCTCCGCAGAAATGCCCGCGCGCGCCTTCACGCCGCGGCTCGCCGGAGCGGCGCAGCACCCAGGCCGACCTAGCTTCCGCCGTGGACAGCTCGGAGCCATGCCTCTTGCATCGATATGCTGGGCTCGGCTGGCACGAGAGCGAACGGCATTGGCAGACATGGCGCGCGCACGAAGCTCTGCCAAGACGCCGGCGGTCGGCTAGCGCGACGGCCTGGATGGGGGCGGGCTGCTGCTTTTCGGGTCCTGTCTGCTCCGATCATCCTCGTGCCGCCAGAGCACTGGTTCCCCTTGCCCAGCCTCATCTCTAGGAAAGAAATCGCACGTTGGCGCCGGCGCTGGCCTTGCTGGGTTCTACCGTTGCTGCTTGCATCGGCAACTCGCAGCGACCGAGAGTCCGAGACCATCCCCGTCATCAAGGCGAATAGGCGATGATGGTTGTCCGGCACCGCCTAGCTCCGATTCGCCTTTGCCATGGGCACCTCCGACTCACGCGACATGCGGCCGGTCTGCGTCGCAGCATATTTCATACCAGTTCATTGGTTTTTTTTTTTTAATCTTGATGGCAATCCACGACCTTGTGCAGAGAATTTGCAACAGCTAATTTGGTGGGAGGGAATCGACTTGGACTACTACGAACCACTAAAACAATGGAGTCTGAATTTTTCTGTTCAGAGTATTGTGTAGCAAGACCCATTCAGACCTGGCCTTTTCTTCTGTTCTGAAAGCAGTAATTCTTTCGTCCTTTGTTTCATTACTTTCCTTTTCATTTTGTTCGTATAAATTAAATTGTTGTGGTGTTCCTACTAGTGCTTCAAATGGATCCTTTCACCACGTCCATTCTTCATACCGTAACTAGATATAGATGACGAATAAATCGGGCAATGTCAGCTTGCAACAACATCAGCATTGTTGCAGCAGTTCTCTTCATGGAAGTCATCACGATACAACTACCACATTCAGTCAGGCCAAGGGGTACAGGTACAGGGCAGATAACCTACATCAGCGCTATCTTCTATATACAGCAGCACGGAACGACCGGGCTGCGGCTGGCTCTGGCTGTTCAATACCAACAGACAGGAGCCAAAAGGGAACAAGAAATAATCAGAAGATGGTGTCTACTGTGAGCCGCCTCCTGGGAGGCGCCTTTTCGATTATCTGCTTCTGTAGGTCCATGAAGCTTATCCCCTTGTTGGCAAACAGCCTCCTGAGGTTGATCACCGAGAGCTCGCTGTACTTTGCGATCGCAAGGTCGGCCTGTACCAGCTCATACCTACAAGTTATAATCAAGATTAGTGCCCAGTTAAGATCCGAGAGGAATGGGAATCATTGGTTTCAAAGGACAGTTGCATACGCTGGATGAGCACCAATCAGTGCGACTGCCATCATGGTACAGTTGTGAGCAGCTGTGACGCCTCTTGGGTCGTCCTCAAACACCACACACTTTGAGGGTTTACGATCCAACTGCGGAGGGGGTAAAATCAGCAAACATGTGATCAGTATACTCCCAACACACAGCTCAACAACTAGTAGTAGTGGAAAAGAAGCATGCCTTCATAGAAGCTGACAGAAACCTATTTGCTATCGACTCCATGTCATCTTCGTCAGTCACAATCGCCTGCAGTCAACAACTGAAGTGAATCAAATTGACATTGCTAAGAAGCGCAGTTTTCAGGCAACAGCATTCAGTAAACATTAGAAAGCTTGAATGGCGGATCAAATAACCTTGAAGTATTTGCTTAGCGCCATACGATCCAGAGCTTCGATCATGCATCTCCTGTCAAGGGATGATGCAACAGCACAGGGTATCCCAGCTGTCTGAATGGCATCCAACCATTCTCTCAACCCTTTTACGGGTGTATCCAGCTGAACAAAATGAACAATTAGTTAAAGATGATGATAATATTGTAAATTAAGCAACACTGTTTGCACAAAACAGTAAAGAAATTACTTTGAACAGGTTTTCATAGTATAGCTCTATAAGGCGTGCTTTCAGCTTTTCCATTTTATCTTCATCCCTTGCCCAATGCAAAACCTGGATGGGCACAAGTATAAACTAATCAGTTATGAACAGAATCGAAAAAAGAAGAGATACCAGGTGAGAGTATGCATTTTCTTTTCCCTTTGTTTTCTGTTGAGATAATTAAGTGGCAAATTCGAGTTTCAAAATGGCACATCAATTGATGATACAGAAATGGTGATAAATTCAATGGATACAGCACATGACACATGCAATAAACTCACACCTTTCTAAGAACATGGTCAGCAGCACCATGAAGTATACTCTTTCGGACATGAGCAGCACTTGGGATATCCTTCCCTGCACCAGACGAAGACCATAAGAAAGTATATCAAGTTAGCATCCCTGAACCTTCTCTTTAACGAACCAGGCAGAAGAGCTGCCGATTATATTGAAAAGAAGAGACCTTGACTGGGCAGAACACAAGAAAACAACACCGGTGGTTGGATTAGAACATCAACACACACCACAAGGATGAACATTGAGATAAACATCAAATTCAATAACTTATTACAAGCTTATAAGACAGTTTTGACCTTTCAGAGAAGTAAGCCGGTATTAGTATTTATAGTAAAGCTAAAATAAATGCCCAGAACGGAAGATGGTGCTGTTAGACTTCAAATATAGCTTCATAAATCAAACTAAAATCCAAACTCAAGTGTCAAGTGTTCTTCCTTGGATCAACATTGTAGGAAAGCCAAGGTGAGAAGAACAGGTGCGCTGACTCTTTGTATAATTAAAAAAAATCTATTTGCAGAGCATAACAAAAATCCCATTAAGGACAACTACCTCTCCATGACAATATGATCATTTTTAAATGCATATCCAATACTTTGTCCATAAATAGGTCCATAATATAGCTATTAGCATCAAAACTTGATGTCACAACTGGAAACCTATAAACTATGAACTATGAACATCAATCTGTGTTGTTCGTACTTCGTACAACACCCCTTCCTTCCCTTGCAATATTTCAGTCCAAAATAACGCTAACCTTTTATGTGGTTGTACTAGACAATATTGAACTCAATGGAATCAACATTGAGTACATGGAAAGGGAGAAATGAATTTATACAAATAGGAAATGGTGTCTGTAATTTCCATTTGTCGCATAAAGAAGCAGACCAGTCACATAGCAGTGGTGTCCTACGAAAATACACAAAGTTGCTTATAAACATACCTTCCTCCAAAGCAAGCTGTCTCCAAGCATCCAACTTTAGCGAGTCTGTATCAGCCTAAAATAATAGACAGGGACATCACATGTCAATCAATCAATGACACAATAACCCATATAGCAATGACATATTGTAAGCTATAATACAAGCCTACATGCACGAATCAAGTGCAAACAACACCAAGAGGTGCATCGAACCAAATAAAAGTTGAAATAGGTCAGTGTGAATAAACTATGTTTGCATTATTCTTGCAGTTCACAGTTGTAGCCAAGAAAGTTCCAAGATGGCATTTAGAACACAAAATTTGATACACTAACACCAAAAGAGAACTCACGATGACATTATCCCACGAAAAAATTAGACCAAATGCTTCATCCGGCTTCATGGCATGCCTTATCCTTTGAAGGAAGCATTCTTGCAACTTTTCATTCAGATAATCCTGAAACGTGAAGAAGATTTTGTAACAAAAATTAACACTATAGAGATCTTATTAGGCACTAAATACATATGATCTGATATGTGAAACCAACTTATGATGATATATACTTACCACATCGATCTTGAGTGGTCCATCCATCCGAAATGTTTCAAAGCCTTCCCCATATTCAGCTCCAATTGCCTAATAAACCCCAAAAAAACATAGTTTTATCCTGTGACCGGCAATGTGAAAATGTAACTCCTACCCTAGGAAGTATTTTGAGGGACCGATATTGAATGTAGCTTGATGTGTTTTCTATTTTCTAGCACATTACTAACCCAGACCTATGGAGATAGACAGATAGTCCATGAAACACAACTAAAAAGGAGAGCTCAAGAAGTAGCCTAACTGCCCAGTGCTCACTCCCATGAGAAGCTCCGGCACAAACTTATATGGACATGTTTGGAATGCTGGAAATTACAAGAACAGTTTGATTATGCAAGAAAAATGCATGTGGCCCAAAATGCACCCTGATAGCAATCTGTCCTAGCCCGCTCAGACGCCAATCCTGAGAACACATATACAACAACAGCAATTCCTCCTAGTCTCAAGCAAGTTGGGCTAGGCTAGAGATGAAACTGAACATGAGCCACATATACTGGACAAGCATTCACCTCAAGGATCCAGCTCTCATACATCCAATCAATTGCCCTTTTACATGGAATTCGGTAACTAATGCACTGAAACGAAAGGAAGAGTCTAATCTAAAGGCGTTGCAAATAATCAGAGCTAAGCGCATGAAAGATTAACAGAGAAACAAGACGATGGTACTGATTTCCAAAATAGAGCGAAAATTTTACTTTGGGACTCGCAAGGAGCTAACTCAACACAGGCCGCAATTGCCCACATTTGTTGCGCCTAGAGTAGGGCATATTTCTTGAAACAAAAACAAACACAAACCACGAAAATGCAATCTTTATCCATGAAATCAGGATAGGGCAAAGAAAAAACTACGGAACCAACCTCATCAACGAAGACCTTGCCAGGGAGAGGCGGGAAGGCATCAAATCCGGACGCCCTCCTCCGCACCCCAATCTGCCTCCCGCTTCTTGGTCTCTGTACGAAGTTATCCTCCCAAAAATCAGAGGAAAAAAATCGAGAAATCAGGGTAATACGAGCAGAGGGGGCGAAGGCGCTTACAGGAAACCGGAGATTGGGGCACGGGGCGCGCGGGGATGAAGACGAGGAGGAGGGCGCCGAGGGGAAGGGAGAAGGCGCGGTGGCGGGGCGGAAGCTACAGGACTCCATTGGAAGGGGAAAGAAGAGAGGAAGAGAGTGATAGTAGTGGAGGGGTTTTATTTTTAGAGTTTTCCTGATTTTCTATTTATTTCGTATTATTTTTCTGGCTGAAAATGTGGGAGCAAAGGAGAATTTTATTTCTTTTTTGTTGGTATATACCCGCACAAGTTGTCATAAAAGAATTTTCTCGATAGTCCTTGGGTATTTTTCTTTCGATAATGCTTGATACATTGGCTATATCTCAGATATCCATATAAAGTGTTCATTTCTCAGGAAAAATATCTCACGCAAAAATATATGCACTTTCTAAGCCGCATTATCATGTATATATGCGGAAAACGAATGTGCATGCATTAGTTATATAAAAATATGAAAATACAAGTAATGTCAAATAAAGCATAGATTGAAGTCCTAAATAATTGTTTTCATAAAAGAGAAGCCCTAAATAAATATTTTGTAAAGTTCAAAACCATTTCTTAAAAATGTTGCATCTTAACATCTTCCACAAGAAAAACTCATGAGCAATCGTAGTGTAATTTTCTTATCTTAGTTCTGCACTTCACACAGAAAGGAAAAAGTATTATCAAAATCTTGTTAGATAAGCAAAGCTTTATTTCGCAACAATAAGGTTCCACCTTCTGCATTTTTATGTAAATGCTTCTCCCTATATCCCTTGTAGTGTCTTTGTTGATGCTTGGTACTTGGTAGGTATGACATGTGCATAACGTGAATAAGTGTGAAAAATTCTAACCAGCTTTCTTAATTTTGATGCGTGTTAGCTATGACAATTGACACTTACCCGCTAGTTATAAATTGAAGTCTTTTCTTTTTCGATAATGGCATAATGCTGAGTAATCTTATACAGAACAAAATTGCACGATGTCGGCGCGTGCCGACAATACGAGAATTGAAAACTCGACAACCCTTTTACGGCTTTATTTACACGTTTCCACCCCAAGTATTTAAAGCTCTGGCAACAAAATATCAGAATTGGGCTTCATATTAACTATTTGGGCTGAACATTTGGAGGCCCAAACTGACAGAGTCACGATTAGTCAAAGCCCAAGAGGTCTCGCCAGATCTTGCGCAAGCCGCGCAACCCACCCATTCGTCGTGCCCGTCCTGCTGACCGGCCACTCCTAACTCCGGCGACCACCATGGCTGCTCGCCGGAGCACCACATCCACCCCGCGCGGCCTACTACTCGCGCTCCTTCTCCTCCTATGCTCGTCTCTCGTAATCCTCGCCGACGCCTACCGCCCCGGAGACATCGTGCCGATGCACCGCTCCGGCCAGTACCACGGCGTAATCCAATCAACCTCAACCCTTTCTCAACAGCAGCGATCCTAGAGCTATTCCGGTTCGCGTGTGCCTGATCTGTGCTTTTCCTCCGCTGTCTTTCAGTCGAGGTCGGTGTGGTTCGACGTGGTGGGCCGCTACTGTCCGGCCTTCGCGGTCAATCGGGAGGTGAGGCTAGAGAGCTACTAGAACAGCTCGAGGGTTCCGTATCCGGGCTTGCTTCTCATGGGGAGGTTTGGTGACTCTTTGGTTGAGGTTTCTTGTGCAGGTGCTGATGCCGATCCCAAAGCCAACCGGGTTCACTGGTGCTGATCCGTACAAGATGTGAGTACCATCTCCCTCAAATACTGCAGAATTAGCATCTATGAGACTACAATAGTTGAAGTGTACATATGCTTCGTGCGATATTTTGTTCTCTTGTGTGAATGCTCGTGGTTATTATTATGCTGTTGCCGAGTTGAATAGTTTCTAAAACTACTAGATGCAAAAATCATTAGATTTTGCAGACGAGTGTCGCTTGATGAGAAATGTTGAACTCAAGCTTATCTTGTACTTTTTTTTTTGAGAGCGCAGGAGAGCTGCGCTTTCAAAAAAAAGTACAAGATACTTATCTTGTACTTTTGATTGGATGAATTATGAGTTGTAGGCTTTGTAGCATGATTGTAGGTGTGCTGTGAGTAAATAATCACCAATGTGTTAAGGTCTGATTCATGATTCATGTGTTTGCGTAGAATTAAGATCCTAGAATTACTTAGCCACGTGTCACTGGATGAATGTGATTGAGAGGATTTGGAATATATAAATATGCCTTAGAAAACCTTCAGAAGATTCTGGGCAAAAGTCTGTAAGAAATATGCTTATAATTCCTCTGTAATTGCAATAGAACTTGACCTTTGTCTTAAAATTTACTGAATTTATTAGGAAATAAAATAACTGACAACGATAGGGTTGCATCACTTGTTATGCTTTTGGCTCAATTATGTTTTTGTAATGAGACCATATTTTCAGAAATGTGTTTGTCTTTCTTGATATAACTATGCAGAACATTTCAAATCGGACATGAAAAGTTCCACGTTCCTTGGCTTTATGTTATAAATCGCAAAACCTCTGAAGTTCCAATGATCGATTTCCATTTGGTGAGGAATATACTCGTTGCTGGACTTTCGTTTACACGATCCTTGTGAACCGTTTGCCTTCTTGGGTTTAATAGAATATTGATGTGGATTTCACAGAAGTACTCTGGAAATGATCTACTTGGGATAACAGCTAAAGTTGTGGACATGCCTCACCACTGTATGTAATGTATTGTTTGCCCTTGTTATATTTCATTTTTGTGAATTCCATTTATACTCATTGTTAAAAGTTTTTGCTCCCTAAAATTATGTCTAGGTTCTAGATTTGTCAACAAACGCTAGTGACAGGGGCTTTTATGAATGCCCTTTGTGTTGCTACTTTTGAATATTTATTAAGTTAGTGCAAAGTTGTTCATTTGCTGTTGTCAACCATTTGTGTGCGCTAATCAGGCAGCCTCTGTGTCAACTCACAAATATTGATTTGCCTGCCTTAACAATTGCTGGGTCTACTGGGGAAGTTTTGAACTCCAATGTGTGCTATATACATGTCAATTTCAAGATTTGCAAATATCATAATGAATGAATCATCTCTTTTACCACATCCTGTTCTCTCTCCCTCCTTCCTCTTTATACTATGAGAGCAGAAATTTCATTTGAAGTAAAATTTTGTGATATGCATTTTTTTGCTGACATGGTCAATTTAGTATCCTAATCCTACCTACTGACCGTTTCATTAACTGGCAGATGTGGAAATACATCCTGACATCAGGAAGAATTTCTGGGATCTAGAGAATTGGCCAAAATATGTCCTTGTTAGATATACATGGTATAAATTTTATCTGCCCTTTTTCTGAATGTTTATAAATGTAAGCTTCTGCAGTAGCCTTTGCCAACTTTGAAGAAAGCTGTAACACTTGAATTCATACTTTTAATTTATATTCAGGGAAGAGCAGTCGGAGATAGATGTTGCTGGAGGGTTTTACGTGTTATTTGGATCTGGTGAGTTCATTGGTTAATTCAGATAGCTTTTTGCGTTGGTGTGAACTTATCTTATCCTATGAACAACTGACCAAACAATTCTTGTTCTGATATAGGCATAAATTTGCCGGATCCTAATTATTTTTTTCACTCAAACGTGCAGGGCTTGTTCTGTCCTTCATCCTTGCAATCTATGTCCTACAGTCATCTCAAGAAAAGTTGACAAGGTAAGTTCTATGTATTTAATTTGTTTATGGAATTCTAGGGTGAATAATAAGTGACTCTGGTGCCTAAAATTGATAATCCTGGGGATTTGGTCCAAAACCTTCCTATCTATATAGGACCATATGGTAAAACCACTCTTGAAGAGTCAGCATCTGTAATTCTGGGAATTATAGCTTCTCAAGACAGTGAGGTTGAAAATATTAGCAAGCTTAGTTAGTTAGTTAACATCAGCACCACTGTAATCTTCCATTTTTATCATGTTGTATGAGCAAGGATCTTTGCTAATCAGCGATATTATCGGGCGGGACAACTTGTTGAAAATGTGTTGACACCACACCATTCTGCTTTGCAGGTTTGTGCGAGAAGCAGTTGCAGATAGTAGCCTGCCAGAGGGTGGAGTTGCAAAGGTCGAGTGACCTATCCACAATGAGATGTCATGTTGTCCACTAATTTCTACACTGATCAGAACACCAACAAGAGATGCTCAAACTGCCAGTTTTCTTGGATGTGTGGCTTGTTATACTAGAACTGCAGATATCTGAAGATCGAGTGGATTCTTTCTTGTGCATTGTCTGAAATGAACTTCAGTGTAATACAAGAAAAGTGGAGAGATGAAACATAGGATCCTCAGCGTCGCATTTTGACCAGACTGGAGGTTTGGTGTTTAGTATCCCGTTGCAGAGTGAGTTTGGGAGTGGAGAATTTTTGGGTTTATGTGGGTTTTGTAGAAATATATTGGAAAACGCTGAAACTGCTGGCCAGACGTGTACGATTTGCCTTTCTACACTCCAATCAAGATATTTTCACAAAACCAAATTGACCTTGACACTGTAATGACCAAAATTTGAAAAAAAAATCCTCTGAAGCATTGCCTCAGTAGTGACATACTTTTGTATGGATCGTCAAGAAATGATAAATAATCAGTTAACATGCAGCTCAACAACGAAAGTCTTAAATGGAACTCTGGGTCCAAGACTCCGAGGTGAATAGTAACAAGAACTCTGGGTCCAAGACTCCAAGGTGCATCAGTAGTGACATACTTTTATATGGATCATCAAGAAATGATAATCAGTCAACACGCAGCTAAACAACGAAAGTCTTAAATGGAACTCTGGATCCAAGACTCCAAGGTGAATATTAACTAACAGCACAAACTAGAACCTACAAGTACTTCAAATCTTGCACAACTCTAGTTATCTGGTTCTTTGGTACAAAAAGAATGGAGTCTATCTTTCGATATAGGCATGTCCCAGGGAAGTTACAGTGAGAAGATTTGGAGCATATCCAGATACAATAATACAATATCTGCTGTCTAGTTTCAAGGTAGACCTGCGAGTTCCGAAGGTCGGGTCCTCCAGAGAAACAGGTCCATTCACCGCTAGAAGCGGCGCTAAAGAAGCCCAAAAATGTAACTGAAACATTCATAATCATTACACTCTGGGTTGGCTTCCAACCCTACTATCTGCCTACTAAATTGAATCCTGTATGATGCCATCGTCAAGAGGATGAAATTTTCACTCCCTCGAATACTTTGAGCTCCACATGGGTACCTTCAGAGGCTCATCATCAGCAACACCACCGCCGTTTTCAACTTTGCTCAAAGAGTCTGAGATCAAAGGGGCTGCCTCACTTTCTTTCACCTGCAATTAAGGAAACACAGGTAGTGATTAGGATAGAAACAAGAGAAATGAATCTGGGCATGGAGTCAATACATGTTGAAGTTGCTTAAAAGGTCAATTATTTTGGTCTGGTCCAATTCTGTTGTAAAGATGTGCCAAACCTGTCCCACCACATGATGAAAATTCAGTATTTACTGCTAAATTCATGCGCCTTTCAGGATTTACCACTCATTGACAGTGAGGTAGGTGGTGAAGGGCAGCAAAAGTTATGGTACATACTGAAATTGCTCAGCACACGAGAAAGGTACCTGTTGCGGGGAGGCTTCGGTGTTTTTTTGCTGTGTCTCCACTGTGCAGAAGTATGAATATAAAACCATTCCAACTACTGCAATTAGGATTCCAAGTATGTTTCTCCAGCTAAATGGATCATGGAGCAAAACATAACCGAAGGTAAGAACAAGGCATGTTTTCAGATGGCCCAAGACTTGGTAAGTAACAGGAGATGTCTTTCCGATCACAAGAAAAGTGCTGAAGTTCACTGAGACAGATATCAAGCATGACAACACAATGAAAAACTGCAAATGAAATAAGAGAAGTTAGAATATGACAGAACACTGTTGGAATATGTCTGCCAAAGATGTTTCCCTACTTACCACAATTTGAGATGTGTAACTAAAGGCAAAGACATTTTGGTTAGTCAAAAAGCCATCAAGGAAAGGGCCAATGAGAAACAGAGTCAGTGATTGGTAAGGGCAAGACTGGTAGAGCAGTTGGGTTGATGAAACCTTGAACTTCTTCTGAATAGTGTTTGTCATCTGATGACCAGTTAAGGATTACGTGAGTACACCGCAATGAATTCCGTGAACACATAACAGAGAAACTCAAATGCAATGGAGTTCTACAACAAGGGTAAAAGGACTACATATCAGGATAAAATACAAGTGCATTGACAAGTAGTTGTGAACTGGCAAAGTGAAAGATAGTCATGTCAGCCTTCTGCTTATTTAGAAGGGACCGGTACTTGTGTTGAACTGGCAGATTTTATCTCATTTTTATGTGAATAAGAAGCTAGTGTTGTTGCCTTGTAGTATACTTGGACAACACCAACCTAACCACGTGAAATGTAACTGTGTATGTGCACATCCTACTAAGTCAACACAATATTTAACACTTAAACTTCGTTTTGTGGAAGAGAAATAGGAGCTGCTGCTGAAAGGATACAATTTGAGCAATGCAAGTCGTGATAATTGCCAGCAGGGACAGTATGGATCCCACAGCATTTAGTTGCAGATCAGTGACTGTTGCAACACCAACACCAAGAAGGAGCACAGAAAGGGACATCTGGATAGTCCGGCTGCAGTGTTTTAGAAACATGTTAGATAAAAGAAATTGTGGAAAAGATGCATAAAATGTATCGAACACAAACCTGAACTTCTTCCTGAAGAAAAGTGTCTCTAAAATGACAGTGCACGGAATGATCGCCAGCTTAGTCATCTAGACATGAAGGACATTTCAGCATCAGTTAGGTGGATTGATTATATTGAAGAAAGGGGGGCACCAATTATTCAACTGCAATAAATCCTTGCAAAAAATGTCGCAACTCTAGTCAAAGTAACCTAAATGTGTTTCTAGCACAAGGAGAGTGGATGGCACACAATAATGAAAAGATATTTTTTGACCTGCACACGAGTAAATGTTGGTGTACTATCACCTCTCGGAAATGTATTACTGCTGTAGTACCATAAAAGTAATAATTGCAGGACTGGAGTGATAACTAGGAAATTCTTACTGGTATGAGAACTATACTAAAAAGATAGCTATGTACCTGGTAGAACCCAACAGAGTTGAAGCCTAGACTCAAGTTGAGGAGCCCAATGGAGATTCCGTTAAGTACTCCAAAACCCATGACAGTTCTTGAATCAAAAGGCTTATGCTCGAAGAATTTCATCCATAATGCTATATGTAGGGAGCAGAATGTAACCAACAGATGCCAGCTCGTCAAGGTAGTGGCTGCAACACACAAAAATTAGAAGTCGCTCAAAATCAGTGTTGCATGCTCTCCAGTATTGTTATCTAATAAAGTTTTCTAATATCCTATTGTATTTTACGATTTGAGGTTTTGCAATGCAAGTCAAGACAATAAAGGCCTTAGTCAAAATATCAGTAAAAAGTCAACCTACATTATCGATAATAAAAGCACAAGTCAAAATTAATTAGATGCAATTCAAATGCAGCACCAGAGCAAACAAGGATACTCTCCCTCAGTTCAAGCAACCTGAGCAAAAAGCAACCACGACATGATACCCAACCGCACTCACCAACTACAGACAAGTAAATCTGATACAAGAACATCCACAGCCATCAGCCCATCAAAGCTTCAAATAAAAGCAAGTTAGCTCCAAGACCGCACGTATTCCACTATTCACAATCAAATGGCACTAACCGGCGATAGCTCAAAGTTTCGACAGAGATAAATTGCACTCCTAGTCCTCTGTCAAAGTTATCACTGAAGCTACTTCAACATCTGAAGTTTTGAACCTTGCTCACACGTCTCATGCAGCAGAAATACAATCCCAATGGAGCAAACAGATCTATGCGTATTTACAGAGCATCCAGCACGAGCATACATGCAATAAATCACTAAACTGAGAGGCAGTAAACAGTCAGATCTCGCACCGAAGTTGAAGCCTAGGGAGCTCATGAGCGCCTTGTTGCAGATGACAATGGAGACGGAGGACACCACCGAGAGGCTCAGCGCCCCCACCGTCCCTAGCTGGAACTTCTCCCCGCCGACACCCATCTCCGCCGCTCTCTAAACGCACCAGCACCGACAAGCAAACCAACGAACGCCCCCTCCAAAGATCAAAACTTTCCAATCAAACCGCCGGAATCACGCCGGCCGGAACACCTGCAGCGGAGAAACACCACCCATTGATCAGCAAGCCACACCAGCAAGCACCAAGAAATGGGTCGCGCCGGGTCAGACCTACCGCTCCTGTGTCGGCTATGGAAATCAGAACCACGGTCGGATCTGGGCGAGGAGGGCGCGAATCTGGGCAGGGCGGCGGCAATGGCGGGGAGATCTGGGTAGGAGCGGTCGGGATCAGGGCGGTGGCGCTCGTGCCCCTCCGGTCTCGCGAATCAGGGACGGGGAGGGAGGGAGACGAGGACGAGGTGGCTCGCTTCGCTCCTGTTTCTTATATGGCTGGTCGCTCGCCGTCGGTGAGAAAGGTGATTAGAAGGGCATGACGGTATGGGAGAGTATTGACTTGCAGTAATTACCTTGCTAACTTTATGAAGTGTTTTTGTTTTTCTTTTGACAAAAACCACTTATATTATATTAAAGCAGCATTTTTACAACAAGGATCTTGACAAAGGAGCTTATTCATCAAGTGTAACACCTTAAATTTACTCTTTTGCATTTTACTAAAATTTATTAGAATTTATAGAATTTAATTTGAACTTGTTAAGGATTTAAGGATTTTTCTAAGGTTTAATGTGGTTTATAGGCATTTAAATGTTTTTCAAAATTTAATTAACAAATTATAGGAGTTTATTGTGGCATTCATGCTGATGCATTATTTTTTATTGTTTGAATTCAAATGGTTGATCCTTTTTAAAAATTTCAAAAGCTTATCTTTTTTTTCCTCCTTTTCTTTCCCTACTTCCGGCCCAACCTTGATTGAAGCCTGTGACCAAAAGTCCAGGGATACCCCCCTGTTTTTCCCCGTCGCGCGCGCTCGTCACCCTCGTCTCTCAGCCCGCCTTTGCTTGCGGCCCAGCTCCGGCCCACTCCGTCTCCCCCTCCCTCGGTCACTGACCGCGGGGCCCCAGAGGTCATCTTCCTCCTCCAGCCGAACCCAGGGTCGGGTCCGAACCCGACCGCGCCGCCTTGTGCCGCGTCCTGCGCCCCTCCTGGTCCCGGCCCGCACGCCGAGGCTGCCTCCGCGTCCCTTTAAAAGTCTGCGCCGCCTTCTCCTCAAGTCTCTCGCCCTAACCCTAAGCACGCGCGCCGCCGCTTGAACTCGAACCCTAGCCGAGGGTTCGCCGCCGTCGATCTCCTCGGCCATCTCCCTCTGGTCTGCGAGAAGAAACACCAGAGGTTCGCAGGAAGGTGAGGAAGCTCCTGGTGAATATCCCGCGCGCTCCCGTGCTCGTCTCCATCTACACAAGCTCGCCGGCGCCGTGCAGGACCGTTGCCGCCCGCCATGTCGAGCCACGTGTGGCCGTCGTCGCTTCTCCGTCCTCCCCAACCCCCTGGACGTGTTCGCCGTCGCTCCAGCTCGCTCCAGGGTCTTCTCCCGTCCCGTTTAGTGCCCGGAGGCTCGAGATCGGGATTTCTCCGGCGACGGCGCCGCCACGTGTTATCGCCGTCGCCGCCAGCCGTAGATCCAACGACGAACGGTCCAGATTCAATCGCCCCGGCCGAGTACCGGTCAACACGGGTCAAAACCGTCGTGCCCTGCCACTTTTGCAAAAGAGACCCCAAGTTTTCTGGTTTTATGTTTATGTCCTTCCACCGTATAAAAACCCTAGCATCTAGGTCCTGTTTTCCTTGTTTTAACCCCCAAGCTTTCTAGATTTCACGCCCGTGATCCGGCCCTGGAGTTTTACACCTTAGACCTTAGGTTTTTACGCATAATCTTGTTTTAGCCCCTAGTTTCTTGCAGCTAGACCCCTGGAAGTTTAGTTTTCTCACAGTTATGCCCCTGAATCTTGTATAGCTCATATCTTTTGTGTTTTAACTCCGTTTTCAGCGTTCTTTATGTCCACGGGTTCGTATCGACGAGTAGAATAGTTTAGTGCGGCTTTTGTTCCTGTTTGCAATGATTGATGAATTGTTTCTTATTTTATTGTATTGTTCCCTTGCATGTGAATGTGTGATGCGTAGAGAACAAGCTATTCGTGGAATTTTCTGAAGGAGAAGACTTTGAAGAATCCGAGCAGTTCCGGATCTTGTGAGAGGCAAGTGTCCTTGATCATTCCCGCTATGTCCTATTTAAACATGCATTTTATCACTGTCTTTACTTTATTGCTTTGCATTAATTTTGATGGGATCTTATTAAGGATGATGACTAGAAACTTTTGACCATTGGCTTGTAACCGGGTTGCTTAATTAATTTTGATGGTAGATTTTGCTTAGTTTGATCAACTGGGATGGTAATGAACAACATGGATACTTCTTTTATACTCTATGTTCCTTTATGATGAATTAATTGAAAGATCATACTTTTAATTGGAACATGAAGCAACCACCCAGGACAACAACAGTGCAACCACAAGGCTATATGGCTCTGACTTGGCTAATTAATTAGGGACCCTAGTGTTGGGGTGACCTTACCGAAAGGGCAAGGGGAGCGTTAGTTGGGGTATAGACTCGCTCTAGTAGGGAGTTGAGCTTTGCTAAAACACGGTACCTACTAGGGGACTTTATACCTTACGGCGGCTCGGAACCTTCGCGGGTTGCTTCGCATTGGGGAATTTTTGTAAAGGTCTCGTAGCGTCCCTATGCAATCACACCTCGGTAGTGTGGTACGATGCCTGATCAGCATCGCGTGGTTGGGTTTAAAGTTCCTAGAACTTTTACGCGACTTGTGGTGAAAGTGTACAACCTCTGCAGAGTGTAAAACTAATCGATTAGCTGTGCTCACGGTCAAGAGCGGCCTGGACCCTCACATGACTAAATTACGGAAGTTGAAATTAATCTGATGTTTTTACTTTATGATGGTAATGTTTTACTTTAATTGCGGGATGGTATATACTTATACTTTACTAGTAATCAGGTGCTAATAAAACTTGACCAACTAAAATGCTAAAGTGCTTAAACCCTTTGGCCATCCACATATACAGCCTTGCATGTTTATTATGTTATTCTCCCCTTGCTGAGTACGACATGTGCTCACACTTGTTTTTATTATTGCAACTACACAACCCGGATTGTTGCTCAGACCTGAAGATTGATGAGAAGTACTAGGCGTACGTGCCACCAGTTAGCTGCCTGTGAAGTTTCCGTCTGAAGATCCGCTGCTAGTTGTTCGCTCTGATGATATGTTTATGAGACCTTCGGTCATGTAATGATTATAATACTCTCTTTTACGTTGTGACACTGTATTTGGTATTCACTGAGTCATTACGTATGTGTAACTTGATCCTGGCGCACATGTAATTTAAACATGTGGTTATGGCTTATAAAACTGGGTGTGACATCAAGATCCCTAAAGGACACAAATCTAAAACCGCCACCGGAGAGTAGGTCGTCGGTGGATGGTTGCAGAGGTGTCGTGGAAGCATAGAGCCGGAGTTGCAGAAGAGCCTCGCCGAGCGTAGGCTTGAAGAGGATGTGGACGACGTCGAGGAGATGCGTTGCCGGCGAAATAAAGTAGAGGCTGTCACCGGCGAAATAAAGTAGAGGTTGTCACCGGCGGGTTGTTGGTCATCGTCCACAGAGCCGGTGGGAGGCTCGCCGCTGAGTCAATGGCGGAGGATCTGGAGCAAACTCGATGCCGAAGGAAGCCGTGATTGCTGTGTGTCGCCGAAGCGACAAAATCGCTTCGCGTCACGCTGCGCGGGAGGTGGGCCGCGCGAGACGGAGATGGGGCCTGCGGGAGCCCACGTATGTGTTTCCTTTTCTATTTTTTTATTTCTTGTTTCATTTTTATTTATTTATTTCTATTTCTTATTTTTTATGTTTATTTTTTATTTTTTATTTATTTCTTTTTATTCTTATTTCCTTTTCCTTCTATTTTTTATTTTTATGTTTCTCTCTTTTTTATTCATTTTTTCTTTTTATTTATTTCTTCTATTTTTTATTTTTTGTTTAACTATTATTTTTCCAATTTTTTCCTTTTTATTTGTTTCTTCTATTTTTTGTTTTCTTGTTTTTCTCTCTTTTTATTTATTCTATCCTCCTATTTATTTATTTATTTATTTATTTCTATTTCTTGTTTTTTATCTTTTATTCTTTCTTTTTTCAATTTCTTCTTTCTTTTTTTTCATTTTCTTCTCTTAGTTTATTTATTTATTCTAACATTTTATCTATTTGTTCAAGATGATATATAACTTGTTCTAACTATAATAAGATTTTGTTATCACAGTTGTTCTTATTTGCTCTAACACTTTATTTTGTTTGTTAGAGATGACATAAAAACTTGTTCTGGCTAATAATAAGTTGTTCTGGCTATAATAATATCTTGTTCTTGCTATAATAATAATTTGTTCTGGCTATAATAATAATTTGTTCTGTCTATAATAATAATTTATTCTGACTCTTGTTCTGAATTGTTCTGACACTACATTTTTTATTCGGGAAGACATATAAACTTGTTCTGGCTAGGATCTTATTCTGACAGTTGTTCTCGTTTGTTCTGTCACTTCATTTATTTTTTCTGGCTATAATATAATATATAACCTTAATTAAAAATATGAATAAAAAGTTTATCAAAATATAGTTAAGTGAGATCTTGTTTCGAAGTTTTTATTGTCAGAAATCTAATGGTGCAATCAGAATTTTATTTTGACACTCGGTTTAACATTTATAGTTTTTTTAAGTTCAAAAAAATTTTGCATGTGAGGATAACATCATATTTTTTCGTCTTATTCGCATGCAACGGAAATCTAGTTGACCCGCGCCGTGTAACTATCCTACTTTGGCACCCCTGCATGCGCGCGGACTCACCCCTGCATGCGCGCGGACTGGCGTGACAATTTGTCTTTTTGTCACTGTGGTGACACATAACTGCGCCCGAAGGAAGCTGTGCTGCATTGTAGAGGATGATGGCGAGGACGGAGGCGGAGATTGGAGCCGGTCGATGCGTTCGACGACGATGTTGAAAACGTCGGAACAACCACCGAACCCAAAGGGGATCTCGGATCTGAGGAGTTTGACTCCAGAGGTGGCGGCGAAGACGGAGGCGGGAGCAAGCCGATGCGTTCAACGATGACGAACATCAGAACAACCACCAGAGCTCAGCCTCGAGGACGACTCCGACCGGATCACGGGCGGCCGGGGAACTCCACCAGCAGGGGCAGCAGAAAGTCGATGAAGACAAAGCAGCCGGATCTTGGGGGCGAGGCGAGCAGGGCAAGGCGAGGAGAAAGGGGATAAGATCCGCTGGGCAGAAGGGGGAAGAAGTTTCATTTAGGCATACCTGGATGATGTGGATGACGACGGCGAACAGGCCGAAGAGGCCGGCAGCGCAACCATGGCAGCAAGATCTAATAAGGGGACTAGGATCATGCCCGTGCGTTGCTACGGGCAACAAAACGGTTATAATGGAACATACGGAGGTTCAACAAGACAATAATAGTGTGAAAAATAAGCAATACCAAATGATAATGTGTTGGTAGAGTCAAAACCAATTATCTTTATATGGACGAATCATGCACAAATCAGTGTATATAAAAATGGTTTGTCTTCTCAAGCAAAACAATGAACATGGGAACTTCCATTGGTAGCCATCAGAATATGCCAGTCAATGATGTTGTTCACTGGAATACAGTTGCCAACTTCCAATTGAATGTGCAACAAATACCTAAAATATAAAATCTTAATTGGAATATCAATAACAAAATGTCATCAGGATTATAGATTAGAGTATAAAACATTGTGCAGAAAAGAAAGTGTAGCAAGACATACTACTTGTCTTAAAGTGTCTTAAATTGGGAATCTGCTGTTGTAGAACTCACTGTCAACCAACATGAATAAGAATTAAAATCCAAGAAAAGGAACTTTAGCTAGAAAAAGCAAACAGAGAGACAAGCGACTAAACTGTTGGTAAGCTGACGATGTTCAGCTACTGACCGAGATAAACCATGCAGTTTTCTCTGCTATCATCCTTTGTCCAAGAAAATAAACTTGGAACTTGTCATTACAATACATATTTCACAAGTGGGTCAGGTTTGTAGTTTACTGAACTGAAATAAAAGTCAAATGGTTTGATACTCGCATGTTTCCTATGGTAAAAGGATAATCCCAAATGTTGTAGTCCATAACAGTTAAACACAAATTGATTGGTAAGAACGCGTTGGCATGGCAGCATTACTGCTGAAAGTTTGTGACGGACCTCTCATAGAGTGACAGCCATCTTGGCAATCCTCCTTGTCATAGCAAGTGAGGCATGCTGTCTATGATGTGGTGGGAGCACCACATGCAAATCTGCACGTAGATGAAGAATTGATTAAATGGTAGTTCATTGTATATGAGAATTATTGATATATATACATCATATATATCCGTATTTGCATGGATTGAGGTGCTGATTAGTGATGTCCATCTCCTCGGCACAGATAGCCTTCATTATCACACTCATGGTAGTCCTGATGAACAAGAACTCAAAAGGAAGAGCTGTGAAAAATCCAAATGCGAGGAAGAAAATGCCCAGACCAGCGCCCTGTTCGCTTGGCTTATCAGCCACCAGCCAACAGTACTTTTCTCTCAGAACAAACCAGCCACCAGCAACCAGCCAGCAGTACTTTTCTCTCAGAAGAAACCAGCACCAGCCATCAGCCACCAGCCAAACGAACAGGCTGCAGAACAGCTAAGCACTTGAGCCATGCACAGTTATTTATCATATTGTATCAACAGCTTGAGATTCCAAATATCTGAGTATAAAAGATATACATCAGAGATCGAAAAGTCCAAAGACATAGAGGTCACTGAACCTTGTCCAATTCTAAGAAATCTATTCCTAGAAAGATATTAGGATAAGTAAATCCAACTCTTCAAAGCAAATTTCATTGGACTGTGTTAGTGAGATATATACACTTGACTAATAATGATACTAATTAGGCCAAATTGCTCTTACATAAAACTGAATCTTTTAATGATACTAATTAGGCCCTTGCATCACTAATTGTGCCACTGCAGTTTTATGATAATAAGATTATACTCCAGAAACTCAATATAAAGAAAGGCAAGTGAAATGAAAAATCAGAAGTATAAACGAGATCTGACCAACAATGACAAATATGCCCTTCCTAATGTCATGAATTCCGAAGAAAATATATAATCCAAAATAGACTTACCCTAAGCTTACATCAGCGTGATAAGTCATAACCCTTTGGAATTGAAATGCTTCATCCGAATCTGACAAAGAGGTAAAGTATAATGTAATGTAATAGGAAATGGTTCCACAAAAGACACATGAATGACAAAAGGAACTTCAAATTACCTGGTCCTGACCACCAGATGTGCCAAAGCCTTTAATAAATACAATGTTGTCTCATCTTTAAGCATACTTCCTAAAAGAACTGCTGCTAGCTGCCCTCCTGAGCAATAGACAAAATTATAGTGATATCCCAGTTAATTAGAAGTAAATTTGTGCATGGACATCTAACTAAATGCAAAAGTTGTATTTAATTTCATAATCCATAACTAAAACTGTGAGGCCATGTGAAGCTGATAAATGTCTGTGAGGCCATGTGAGGCCATGTGAGGCAGATAGATACATGCTGCAGCACCAAAATGCATTTTGTCAATTCCTTTTTATGTACCTCTCTAGCAAAGTTGTGATATGTCCATTGACCTAGTTACTAATAGTTTGTGGAAAATGTGACACAATATCATTTTCATGGGTCACTCGGATTGTTCTAGGGACTTGAGCACAAAATCCTAGAGACATATATTTCCTAGAGACTAAAACTGTGAGGCCATGTGAAGCTGATAAATGTCTGTGAGGCCATGTGAGGCAGATAGATACATGCTGCAGCACCAAAATGCATTTTGTCAATTCCTTTTTATGTACCTCTCTAGCAAAGTTGTGATATGTCCATTGACCTAGTTACTAATAGTTTGTGGAAAATGTGACACAATATCATTTTCATGGGTCACTCGGATTGTTCTAGGGACTTGAGCACAAAATCCTAGAGACATATATTTCCTTTGATCCGAAATATATGTCCATCTATTAAATCCTAGAAATATACAAACTTATATATGAAATTACACTACATGGATAAAGTGGTTCGGTAACAAATGGGCAGCAGCCGAGCACAAGCTATGATTATTATAGCAGTGATGCACAATCTCTAATATAAACAATTTAGGAAAACAGATACATGTGCTGCACACATATGTGTAGTCATTAGAGAGAGGGAAATGGATAGATCTCATGAAATCAGAGAAAAGGCATGATGGAAATTAAGCAATCAAATGAATATAAAAAGGTGGAACTTAGCATGGACCATGCTAGAGTCTAGCACGAGTAAGGTATCAGCAAGTTCATGTTGTCCAAGAAGTGCTCAACTTCTTTCTAAATCTGCATAGCACCAGTGAGAAATTAAGACATCTGAACAGAATATAAACTATGGGATAAAATATGCTGCTCTAAACATGCATTGGAGCCAGCCAGTAGTAATCTGTAGATTATTGTGTTATGGGACATGTGAATTCACTAGCGCAGCCAGGCACGAAGTTGTAATCATGCATGCTTCGACAATAATATGCATTGTATATATGAAATTTATTCCATGACTAACAGTTGGTGTTGGTCTGCCTGCAAATCAAAATGCCTAATGTCTGAACAAAGAAATCCTTTGCGCGCTTCTAGCATTTCCATCAAAACTAACCATGGGAGAATCATAGCAAAGTCTAAGAAAATATTTTGTGGTATCCAATGAATTTTGATGCAAGGTGACCCAGCAAGAATTGTTCCAGTTAAAGTTGATGGACATACAGGGGGCAAATTTGGAGAAGCTATGAATGCAGAATACCATGTCACAGGGATGAACCTGTCACAAGATGTTCTGTCACGACATTTCTAAAAAGGGGAAAGGAACAGACAATTCATATACAATGAGGAACAGACCATTCATATAAAATGATTGTAGAAGCATGTGAGGAAGAACCATAGGTTCACATAACAAAAGCAACAACATAACTGGGTTAAATTAAGCTAAATATTTGAGGAAGCATCACCTTGCAAAAATAGGGCTATTTAAGGACCATGATATTATAGGTAAGCATGAATCATTCTTAGGCTGCCCACTTGCTATCGCATGTAGTATTATCACAATTGTAGAGGGAAGGGAAAATAAAAAAAACGTTACAGGGACCAAGGGAACAAGCAGCAAGGGCTGTGAGAACACACACACACACAAAGAGAAAAGATTCCAGTTATGAAGTGGAGGATCAGCAAACCTGTATGCGTATTTCCTTGAAGTTCTTCACTGGTTCCAGCTCCAGCTTACAAACAGGATAATCTGCAACTGAAAGTCTGCATTTATTGATAGGTTTCATCATGTGCACAGCTGCCTACTGATACAGAAATTTATCTCCATCCATCATCACTTAAGAGAATCAAATCCGTCGTGATCCATAAGACTGCACGGTATTATTTGCACTAAACTACCTATCACAAGTCACAGTTCTACAACAGTTAACATTGGTGAACAACTAAACATACACTCTAACAAGGGAAGTAACAAGTGTTGGTTAAAAATATGTCTGAAGCCTCAATCATTATTACTATCCAACTTGATTGCCATTTTAGGCTTTCAGCTACTTGGTCATCTACGGCAAATTTCAGCATAAGACTTGACCATATGTTCTATGATAGGCTAGCTATATGGGACAAGTACTGAAAGAAAACTCTAATTTTGATTTTGTATACAAGAAATTTTTTTGCTTCATGCCTTATGTCATACTAACATACGGTGGTTAGCAGATTACCTCTTCTGCAACAAACTGCTTAACTGATTGTAGATAGTTTATCTCATCATATCCCTGTTACCAGCATTTAAGGTGAAGATAGCAGCTCCAGGATGATTCCGCCTCCCTAGCAACTGCATTTAACAGGGAAAGTATTCAGGGCAAACCATGGTCAGAATCAGGACTTGCAAGTTGCAACTAACTATCTCAGTACAGGAGAATAAACTTATTGGGCATCAAAAAAGTTAATTACCATGAGATATATCTATGTAGAGTATGATCCACGTGATCCAACTTTATCAATTAATAGAAACTAATGGATAAACAGAGGAGGAGGTCGAGAGGGTCCTGCAGATGTGCTTACCGGCAGCGAGGATGCGATGCAGTAGCTGGCGCGGAGGCGATGCTCCAGCCCGAAATGGAGGCGGCCGATGATGTTGGTTGGCACGGGATCCGCGACACGGCGGCACTCAGGTGGATCTCCGGCCGCAGAGGAGAGTGGATCGCCGGCGGCAGGGGACAGTAGAGGAGACAGCGGGGGCGCGAGAGGGAGGCGAGAGCGGGGGCGCGGGAGGGAGGCGAGGGTGGTTTGGTGGGGGACGGCGGCGGCGGCGCGGGAGAGAGGCGAAGGTGGCTCGTTGGCGCCGTGCGAAGAAGATGGGGGATGCGGCGTGCGGAAAGAGAGAGGACGCGCGGTGTTGCGGGGGTGGACGGCGAAGGGCAGGGCACGGCGGACGGGGGAGGGCACGGCGAAGGGCGGTCAACGGAGGCGTGGATGGCGGCGACGTGAGGGCCCGAGGATGGCGGCGATGCGGAGATGGGATCGGCGGAGCGGACGATGCATGACAGGTGGCGGCGGACGGCGAAGGGCGGCGCACGGCGAACGACAGAGGGCACGACGTAGGGCGGTGAGGCGTGGATGGCGGCGACATGAGGGCTCGAGGATGGCGTGGATGGCGGCGCACTGGATTGGATTGGGAGGGAGGGAGGCGCGGGATTCGTTGAAGAGCGGAGGACGGTGGGACCACAGGGAGGCACGGGGCGAAGCGTAGGGGCGGGCGGACGCACGCGGACGCATGGGAGAGCAGAAAAAAGTAGGAACAGATTTTTGTCTCCACTTCATTCTTTTTAGGAGTAGAGATAAGTCATAGATGTAACTACAAATTAAGCTAGGAAGTAAAAACTAATCTACAGGAGGCGGGGGACCCCTACCCCTACTCGCCGCCAACGAGAACACCGACGGGGAGAGAAGGAGGGGCCCACAGGGAGAGAAGGAGGGGCCCAAGCGGGGCGGCGGAGGCGATAAGGAGAAGGGCAAAGTTGCTTCGAGGCTAAGCCTTCCCGACTCAATTGGAGTTTGCTCATTGTTGGTTGCTTTTGGAGAGCTTCTGTTTTTGTTTGAAGCCTGCCTACTTTTCTTTCCTCGAATTGCATATTGTATGCGTAGATTTTATCAAATGAAACATTAACTAAATGCTGATAAAAACAGTAAGGGACACTACTCGAGTTTTCATATCATTAAAAGTTTCAAGAGAATACTATTTGAGTTGTCGTGTCAGCACAAGTTGTTGATGTTTTACTGGCATAAAATGTTTTTTTATCATATAGTGCACTTTTTTATCTGACTATTTTTCTATGCTATCACGTATAAAACGTCTTTTTTTGTTGTGGTGCATCTTTTCTCATGTAGCTAAAAGCATACTCACCTATCGCGCGTAATTTGTGTTATAATAAATAATTGTACTAGCCATTAAACGTTATACATAATAATTGGGAGATAATTGTAGATATCAATAAGAACTCTATGCTATTAAGGATAAAGAGTTAGTAATTGATAGCGATAGATCTGATGACTGTGAAGCACTTGAAAGTGGGTAAGGCTTCTTCTTTTGTGCAACATTTCACTCCAATTCATTATTCATCTACTATTCATTTCAACACTTTTCACCCATCTAAATACCTTCATTCCAATTCACCTATCACATCACCACCACTTTCCCCCTATCTAAACACTTCCATCCAATTTTCACTATACACCCATCACATCCATCACATCTTCTCTAAAACACTATTTTAACACTATCTATACCTTTTTTCACCCATCCAAACACCTCCGATTCCAATTTTTACTATTCTTCCATCGTATCTCCACCACTTTTTCACCCAACTAAACACCTCACAAATTTCCACTATTCATTCACTATCATCCACTGTTCATTTACACCCAATTGAACATGCCCTAATGTTGGATAGTACCAATAAGACGGTAAAATGACACCACTATTAATATTTGTCTTCAAGTGAAAGGATATAAATATAAGAAGGTCTTGCTTAAATCTCATAAGATATTTACTACTTAGATATCAGTACCTATATTTTTAATTTGGGGAAAAATTAGAAGTGCGTTTGTATTTGTCGAGAAAAATCCTACTCCGTATGAAGGTTCAGCCCAAATGCCCAATGGTACATGCAGTTGCCTGTTAGCAGGAAATTTGAACGGCTAGCATCTACTGTGAACCTGTGGTCTTGGTTTCCAGTAAAACAAGAGCTCAAATTGAACTAACCTTTTTCGTCACATGTACATCCAATTTAAAATCAGACGGAATATACCAGATACCACCTTCACTCAAACGTGCCAGAGCCCTGTTTTTCCACACTCACAAACCGGCCGGATCGATCGGATGCTACTGTGTTACTTGAACATGACCGGACATAATTAATGTAACCATAGAGTATTATGGGGGTGGTTTGACCAAAGTGGTTTGCTTGAAAGTTGGGTCTCATAATAGAGGAACACAAGCCAACAAAAGGGTTGGCAGGTTGCCTCACTGGGTGGTCTTCTTCCTGGCCTCATTTCCATGGGTTGGGAGAGCAGGGAAAAGAGGGCAGGGAACAGCCAACTAGAAGAACTCAACACACCATGTGGATCAGTTGACCATGTGCCCTGCCGTCAGCACAGCGAAAACCACCATCATCCCTCGACTGCCGGATCAGCATCACCGGCGTGATCCGACGGTTGAGGTGGCGCTTACCGCTTGTATAGCCTGTAGTGTGTCAGTGTCACTAGTTAATTTATTTTGTTGGGCTAGTTTCCATGAGAGTTATGGGACTTAATTTGGTCATGGATCCAATGCTTCTCTTTGTTTTATGCTTCTTTGGTTTATACTACCGGAGCAGATCATGTGCCCTGTGGTAAATTGGTCATGGCCAAACCAGTGACAGCGAGGTAAACTCTCAAGGGCATCTTCTTTACTCCAACTGTATGGAGATCATAACTACCGAACTGCATAGAGCTAGCATTGATCAAAGAGCAGAGTACTATTTCACTATTTTCTTTGTTGGAACTTGGAACATTAGTACACACACCATTAGCATGATGGCAACCTTTGCAAGGTGCAAAGGATCAATAATTTGGCTAACAAGGTTCCTTGCTTTACCCCTACTTGTGCTGTTTGGTGAAGATCCTTTCTATTCAAGAAAGAGGGGTTTGGTTGGCCTGCCAGGGAAAAGGAGAGGTTTGGTAGTGTGAATGAATATGGTTTGTGATCTCTCATGAGCCCTTGCTTTTGGTCCTCTTTTGACATGTGAGCAATCCACCCCTTGATGCCCTGGCCAGCTTGGAAAAGGCCGTCTTCCCATGTGCTGAAAGCATAAAAACAAAAGTATTAGTTTATGACTTGGAAGCTGATTCAGATTCCCGCGTATATATATTTTCCTTCCACTTTTCACACGACAAGAAACTTTATTTGTTTTGGTGAACTGCGAGTTGCATCTGCCTTCTGAAACCGAATTCACTCCATTTACGCCTTTTAGTAGAGTCGAATTTGCGCCATTTGTTGTGACGAACTGTTCCGGCAAAATGCATTCTGTTGAGTAACAGTTGATACATCACACTTGACGTACATAAAAACTGACGCGCCGGGTCTCTTCATTTCAAGTCAAGGAACAGTATACCTCCAGCCAAAGGTCTGCGTCAGTTGGTACCAAACCCAATTACATAGCTTATACAAGCCAATAGTGTGTTCTTGGAGCTTCACATGGTGGAGGTTTCCTGGCTTCCTGCAAGCAAGTTTCATGTGGCAAATATGCTTATGCATTTCTCTATCAGCATCGCTATTGAAAACCCAATATACCAAAAGATGCACATTCCACAAGCAAAAACGCAAGGTCAACCTTCTGTATTCTTCTTCCATAGCCTATTTGGAGGGGAAAATGGACTAAATTTCCCCATCATTTCAGCGAGATTACCAGCCCGATTTCATTCCCTGGTTTATTTATTTTTTTAAAAAAATGCACTATGCTTCTGCATGGCAGGACATGCAACTTCAGCTAATCTCCAAAAGTCTGTTCAGAAAACATGGGTCTTCCAGTACATCAGTTAGGTCTGACTTAGTACACCAGAAAACACGAGACTTTCAAAGAAGTTAGGTCTGGCTTGTACAAGGTTTCAGCATGACTTTCAGCATCTCTGTGAGTTCAGAGCTTTGGATACAAAACCGACTTTTCCCGACTAAGAAGAGTCAAACCGATGCTTCTGCCAGACACATAAAGATTGGAAACAGAGTTCACATGTCATGGATTCAGTTGTTGACAACATTTGTTAGTAACTGAATAGCTGAAAAGTTCAGAGATGATGCCTAGCATAACATTCTGAAAAATTAATAGCTTAGAAAGATCAAAGTTCACACATAGCATGCCATTCATAATATTCAGTAACCGATAACAAGAACAAAACACAAAAGAGTACAAAGGAACGACACGATTATCCCACCCGTTACATTTTACGCAGACACCACATAGTCCTTAATAACTGAAGCTGCACGGCAGAAGTTGTGAAAGAATAAAGCTCCACATGGAACAGAACCAAAGAGTTGCGAGTATGCATTTCGTCGGCAAACCGATATCGTTCATTCATCAAGTTGCCATCACCAATGGACTCCTGTGGCCTTGCAGCAGCTGCCGCAGCTGCTGATACCCGCTGCGGTAGTGTTCAATGGAAAAGCACAACTGCCTGATGGCCTCCCGTTTTCCCTCCGCGCTCTCAGATATCACAAGTTTCTGCTTCTCAACCTCTTCCTCCAGCTCAGAAACCCGGGCACGCACCTCTGACAAGGACTTGCGTGCAGAGTCAGACTCTGCCATCAGCTTGGCATGCTCATAGTGAAGCTGATTCAGGTGGTCATCCATCTGCTTCATCTTTTCATCACGAGTTGTAATATCAGCAAGCAGATTTGTCAACTTATCATCAGCTTTGGCTTTCTCAGATGATAATAATTCGAGCTTGCTCCTGAGATTAGCAATATCTTGATTGAGCGCAGAAATTTGATTCTCATTATTGAGAGATTCTTCTTCCTTATCAGCATAGACTTGCATAAGCTCTGCTGCCACAGAGGTCAATTTGTCTTCAAGAGAAGCATTCGCTTCAGATAACTTTAAAAGATCAGAAGTAAGACAGGACTGCTCATGTGAATGTTTCTCCATAGAATCGGACATAACCTGCTCCAGATCCTTGATCCGGTCTTGAAGTATTAAGTTCTCTTCCAAGGCTCTTTCTAGCTGGGCTTCCAGATTCTTGATGGTCTCTGGTAGCATTGCAACCTCAGTACCTGAAAGCTTAAGGGTCCTACAAAGCTGCTCAAATTCGTTAGCACGTTCCTTGACCATTTCTTTCTCCTCTGTAACCTTTTCTAATTCTGATTGTGTATTCCTTATTACTTCTTGCAGCTTCACTATCTCGGAAGCTGAATGTTCTAAGCTCTGCGCTGCCTGCTCAAGTTCTTGAATCCGAGACTGGAGCTGCAATTTCTCCTGTGACATTTTTGCTAGGTCATCTTCCATATTCTTGATGACTCCCTGGAGCCTTCTATGCTCATCCTCAAGAGTAGACTTATCATACAAATACTTCTCTGAGACTACTCCAAGCTCATGCTTGTAATTATCAATTTCAAGATCACGATGCGCCAACTCAACCTCAAACTGCTTAGCAGCTGAGGCCATTGCTCCCTTCAGCACTTCGATTTCATGTTTGTGCTCCAACAGCAAAGCTTCGAATGCTTCCTTTTCATTACCAACTTCTGTCGAACTCTCTAAAGCAGACTCCCTTTCTTCAATGTCTTTCTGAAGGTTGTTGGAGTCCACATCTGAAGTCTGCAGGTTTTCCTCATGTTCAGCAACTTTTGAGCCGATACCAAAATTACCCAGGCAATGTGCATGCTTTTCAAGCTTTCCCCTTGCTTCGTGAAGCTCATCTTCTAGCTCAATGATTTTTTGGCTCAGGGCATACAAAATACTTCCATTTTCCTCTTTCGCCTCATCAAGCTCTGAATCAGAATCTGAAGATGACAAAGAACCTTCACTCCCCTTCTTCGATACATCAGAGCTAACACCAGAACCAACAGAAACATCAAAGTAATCTGTTCCAGATTTTTCCTTCTGCTGTGGTATATTTTCTTGCATGTCAGATTCCGGAGATGAGGAAGACTGTGTCTCAGAATCTGATTCAGAGACACCCAAAGAGCCATGTGATTGCAGAGATGATGGAATATTTTTGCGCAGTTCTCCAGTCACATTGTTGTACTGTGCAGCAAGAGCATGATACATGCGATGGAAGTTCTCCACATGAGTGATAAGCAAAGGTCGTTGCTGGTAATACGCCTCTGCCTTTTCTGCAGAGAATTCTCCTTCTCCAATGAGCCCCAGCATCTCTTTCACTTGCTTCTCCATTTCTGTTAATTTATAAGAATAATTAAATTCAGATTATAACCTGGCTTGCCTAGTATGATTGAATACTAAGTATTAAAATCAAAATGACCGAGGCACTATGAATCACATTGTATAGCAAAGAATAACAAGTCAGTTGTTTAGAGAGCATAGAAGATCATAGTCCTTACCTTCTAAATTCTCAGCAAGCCATTTAGTGTTTTGTGGACTAATATGGCTATCCCACCACCATGAGTGGGATTTTCCTGACTGCGCCTTTCGGTTTTTCTTCATCTTCACCAAAGTATGTGAAAATCTCTTTTAAGATGTGTACCTAATTGAGATTCAGAAATGAAAAACAGTGAGTAGTTAAAAGGGAGAGCATGATTCATGGGTCATAACTAGCCTTGTTAGGAAAACAGCAAGCATGCGAGAAACATAATCTTGTGCACAAGTCTATAGTATAATTATGACAATTCAAATAATCTTTCCAACATTCATAATAACGTAATCCATGAAAGAAATTAAAACAATAATTAGTAAAATGTTTAAAGCGCAGAAATGTATAAACTGCTGATATAACAAGCTATTGTATGAATTTCAGTTCGCAATAGTAACTAAAGCTTGCCTGTATAAAGGGGAAAATATGCAATGCTCTAGCCACCAAAATAAGTATTGCCTGTTCTATGGAACATGGCGATTACTAATAATTCGTCCGAGAAAAGCACATCCTAATCCTAGAAATAAGGATGGCAAGAAGCAGGACTAGAATTCAAATGCAAAAAGCCAGGGAACAGAAAAATGGCAGCTGGCAGCTACCAAGAAGATGCAAGGAATCATTTCGTTATGATCTTATCAGCATCACTGTCATGAAGCTCAGGACAAGCAACAAGCTGCTATGTGCTATCAAATAGGAACATGCATGGAGTGAATGACAATGACCCTTTTCTTCTATAATGCAACATACTACTTCAAGAAGACATCTGAAAGGAAAGACCATGTGTATTCTAATTTTAGGAGAAAAATACATTTTAGATTATAAATTACAGAAGATAGCAGCAGAAACAAAATTTCTGCTTTCATGAGCTGGCTTCTCAAGACAAAATTGGTAAACATACTGCATAGCAAATTTGAAACCTGATGATAATGAAATTTATCAGACCTTGTAACAATCAATTATTTACAAAATGGCTGGGACATGGTTATCACAAGTCCAACTGCAGAAGACGCAGCAACTACAGGTCAGTACCTATTATTAGGTAGGAGTAGGACAGGGAACTTGATTCAATGAACTGGGAACAGAACGGAAGCACGGACAATAAGAATGGACAAGACGAAGTAGCACCCCACATTGATCAAAACTTGAGAGTTCAAGCAAGAGGTCGTGAACTTGCAACCAAAAACGTTCTTGTCGATGTCCACCCTTCTAACTGATGAGACCACTCAATTTAAAACAATTAAGAATCTGTGATCCACAACACATGGCAGGGCTCACATCTAGATGGGCACATGGAAGCCTAAAGGTGATGGTCGCTATCTATATGGGATCAGTAATCAGTTTCTTCCGGAAATCAATAAACAAAGCCATCAGTTTCCAGCAGCTCAAAATAAGTAAATGCAACGCGTAACTGAAGCGGTGCCTTGAATTTTCCCATTTCCAGTCCATGAATAAAAACTTGTCAGGTAAAGAAATGTACATAGGGAAATATGGTTATTTTAAAACTCAGACAAAAAAAATATTATCCCCACCCGTTTTTTAAGATGTTACATCCATGGGAACATGGGACAAACTGATGCCATTCCCAACCCATGCCTTTGAAAGATTCAGATAAGCACAGCTCCATCCTTGCCTGGTTCCCAGGTGGCCACGAATTGCACTGCCAGCATTTTTTAGATGAATGCAAAGCTGGTCTAGATTTCCGCAGCTAAACTAAGGAATGAACGCAGATGAGTTTGCTACCCCCTACCAGGTTGCTGCTAGCTGCCCACAACACGAAGACAAATCTAAACACGGCTAACACTCCCCGCAGTCCCTGCCTGCAGCAGAACTGCAGAACACAAAGAGCCGCGTAGTATCCTTTTCACACGCGGCCAGCCTGTGAAACGGCCGAGCATCCAGAACGACGCAGATGCATTCCGTGGACGGCTGACGAAAGCGGAAGATGGACCCGAATCCGGAATCCTTCGGAACCAGAACAGATCGGAGTTGGTCTCCGAGGAAGGACGGCCAAATTTCGTTAGGAGAAGGAAATGAGGAGAGGAAGCCGGAGGCAGGGAGTGGAGGATGAGCAGAACGCCGTGATCGTCCTCGCGCACCAGAATCTCCGGGGGCGCCCGCTAAACCAGCTGGAAATTCAAATCGGTAACCGACTCCCTCTCTCTCTTCGCAGGAGTGATGAACAGCAACCAAAAAGAACGGAGAAAAAAAATCGGTAACGCACATATCACGAACTCGCGAAGAAAGGGAAAACGAAACCGCAAGCCCCGCATCATCACGGATCCACCAGCAGCAACAATCAGCAGAGAGAGGAGGCGAGGAGCAGCGAGGGGAAGGGATTACCGGAGCGCGGAGCGCAGATCGAAGCCTCTCGAGCGCAGGAATGGAGGCGGAGCGCAGCAGCAGTTACGCCCGCGAGAGGTGAGAGCCGAGAAGAAGGGTGGGAAGCGAGCGAGCGCTAAAGCCCAAACAAAACCCAAGGAGGCGTGGGTTTTTCTTCTCTTCCGAAACGGAGAGGAGCGTTGTTTAATTTTAACAGCGCCGCAGTTACCATAATGCCCCCGGCGTGTGCCCCACGCGCAGTCGCTGAGCTGGAGGTGTTTAACCCGCCGGAGGGCAGTGATTAACCGCGAGGGGAGTAGTGAAGGTGATTGGCTAGAGGCTTTGGACCTCCCGTGGGACCCACGCGTGGCCCGGGCGGCCGTGGCCCCGGTTTCTGCTCGTGGGGACATCGGAGGAGTGGGAAAGCCTGGGATCGCGGTGGACGGACGGCCCGCGCGGGGAGCAGCGTCCCCGCAGCATAGGATCCTCCTCCATTTCTTCCTTTTTCCCGGGTTCTCTCTTCTTCCTTTCTGTTAAAAAATCATTGTTTATTTTAAATTCGTGCATCGCCTGCATGTATTCAATTTTTTTAAGAGTGTATGTATTCAAGCTTAGGCCATTCAAAAGCGCACGCATTCGTCTATAAGCACACATATTTGAGTTGCAGGGGATGATCCGGCTCGCCACAAATAATTCATGGTAAAACTGACAATGAAAATTGCTACTCCCTCTGTTCATAAATATATGACATTTAGGACAAGAAATTTAGTTTATTTTGAACTTATTTTCTTGTCCTAAATGTCGTACATAGTAAAACACAAGCAGTGAATTCGTTCTCACTGTCCTTGGTAAGAATTGAGTTACCGTTTTCAGTTCGTGCAAAGCTTGTTTCAAGGTAGCAAAAACAATGAGAGCGTTAACTTGTCAAGCTTCAGGAAACGTCTTAGGCTACGGCAATGACATGAGGGATTTATCCCAGATGATTGGCCAGAAATAAATAAATAAAGATAATAAGAACGGTAAGGTTCCAACAAAAAACAAAACTCATAAATTTACTACTACAACATCACAACTGAAAATGCAATCCAAACCGGCATAACAATTTTCCCAGCCAAGCACATTACCATCCACCAATATTGTGTAGCAAAACTCTTAGTCCTGGTTGCTTCACATTACTGGTTTTTTTTTTCTTGTAACTCTTCAATTTTGGCAAGCACAGGTTCACATAATTTGACAGCATGAGTATGTGCGATACCAGGCATGGGGGCAAAACTGCAAAGCATCATCTTTAACGACACATGGGACTAGCACACACCGTGACACTGCAAACTATACATTGGGAAACTTTTGCACAAGGAGAGACAAGCGCGATGGTACACAGATAACCCAAGCTTGTCCAGTTCTCTGTCACTTGCTCGAATTGCCATCAGCGGCTGCTAGGACTTTCTTCTCGAGCTCAGGTTTGTTCGCACCAACCAGCTTGTCGATCTGCTGCCCGTTCTTGAGGAAGAAGAAGGTCGGGGTCGCACGGATATCCCATGACGAGCTGAAATCCTGGAGATTATCACAAATTTTGAATTAGATAGTAACAGCTGGACCCACCAGTGCAACATGCACTTCTTTACAGAATTACAGGTTTCAACTTGTACAACTTGCTAAACCACAGAGCTATCAGCATGACAATATACTACGTACTACTCTCAAGTCAAGTGTCATGTAACACATATTTGTTTAACTTTTTTAATACATAAAAGATGACAAGATGTCCTGGTTCAACATTACAAAGTCTAGAAGTTGCTTAAAAAAATGAATGCTGCACATGTTGGAATCTTGTCAGTATACAAAAAACTGTAACTGTGCATAGACATACAGTTATGCTACTCGACATTCAAGATTATCACACTATTCTCATGGTGATTTAGTAGAATGTCAAAGCAAACATTTTAGGTACACTTTGGGAATTTGATGCAGCTAAAAATTAAAGCAATCTTCCATGCTGCCTTGAGGAACTAATCTAATGGGATCAATGGGCAGATAATAATATTGATACAGCATCAGAGACTAGATGTATTACTCAGTGACAGAAACTGATGCCATGTATATTTCCACAAATTGATTTGAAAAAAAGTAAAGATGAGATTACCATCAGGTCATCAACATCTATTGTCAAGAACATGAGTTGAGGATAAGTCTTTGACATCTCAGCATAGACAGGAGCAATGACACGACATGGTCCACACCATGAAGCGCTGAAATTTGCCACAACCTACAGAAAGAGGAATTGATGAGTCTAAGAAGTATAACTGTAGAAGATGCATTAAAAATCCTGATGTGCTAGTTAACTAAGTGGCCTTACAAGTTACAAGAGAATCAAAAGTTCAGAGTTCTAAATAAAATTAGAAGTTCAAGACGACCCTAATATGGCTCTTCCAAAATGAAATAGCCCATTCGATGTTAACTTTTAAGACAATAAAAACTAGATAAAATAATTTTTGTGGACAATTTATTACGAAGTTCATTATCCCATCAAGAAGTCAATCAATGTAACAGAAATACCTGCACTGCAGAAGTGTTTTCTTTTTATGAATTGAGAATGATAGTAGCTATGTAATTTACGTAGGTTGATTTCTTGAACCTATTAGCTCCATAGCGTTGCACTCATAGTGCAAACTGATGGAACCAAGCACCAAGTAATGCATAACAAACATCACGAGACATAATGGACATCTCCAGTCATTTGATTTTGCTTACAGTTTTCCCATCTCTGTTTGCTTCTGCAATCTTCTGATCCCAGCCCTCTTTGCTTGTTATGATATGCACATTTCCACCTTTGAAATCAAGCTTATCTTCATCATCACGACGTGCCTGGCCAAAGAATTAAAAAAAACATCTATTATAAGAAAACACTCACATTCAAGGTTAACATCTTGTGACAACGCAAAAAATTATATCAAATATTGTTTCAGAAGGCTCACCTTCCCTGCACAGCCTCCCATTGCAAACTCCAATCAGCAAGGCTTGCACACCACTGAAGAAAATGCTGCCTAGATAAAGGAAAATCAGTCAATGTGCATCCAATCAAAAATTCATTTCCAAAGATGGAAGAATATACGCCCATTCTGATATAACACTAAATTTCAAAGAGGTGCATTTGCCGTCTACAATTGGACAAACATTATGTCAAAACTGATAAGTATCATGTAATGCGACCAAAGAAACATCCTGTAAGCTACAGCCACAGCTACAGTTCATCAATAAGAAAAGGAACATTCCAGCACCTGTTTTGCCCATCTAAGGCTGGAATACTGTTCTAGTGGTCAGCAATTATGCTGCCGGTATACTAAATAACTACTACCATGCAGCACTCCGGCAACAAAACATGTTCTACCAACAAATTAAACATGATAGCAGCACAGTAATCAAACAAAAAAGAGCCTTCTACGAACAACATGACTGTCACAGTAATCAAGACGAGCATTGAAACATGGCTAGCCCCACGCCAGCAGAATTGAACAAACAGCGTAATCTGAAACTTCTGGTCATCACTATGAACTTCAGCAGGGGGCACAACAGTTTCAGCAATCCGCACCATGCCCTTCACTGAAGCATTTCTTGTGCCAACCCATCCCGGGAACCTGACATCATCTCGGTAACCACGGTCTTCCCCTGTCCCTTTTTGTTTCAAATTACAAGGTACAACGGAGACACCCATAACGCGCACACACTCATCTCTCTGAACACACCCATGCAAACCCTACCCAAATCCTAAGATTATTGATCGCTGAACCACCCGCCTCAGTTTACGCGACGAAGAACCGGACCGGACACCCCCGCCCCCTAATTCCAATAACCCGCAACGGCCGTCTCTAAACGGATCCGCGGGAAACCGCACCGGATCGAATCAGCGAGGAACCAAGCAATCGATGGTTTACCTGGTCGGAGCGGGGGATTCCGCCGGCAAGGGGAGCCGGCGCGCGGACGGGGGACCAAGACAACCTGACTCGACCCGCAGCCAAGGCCCAAGGGGATCCAAATTCCAAACCCACACCCACCCTCGCGATCCCGGACGGCGGGGGCGTATCTGATCCGCCGCCGCAGCCGCTCGTGCCGCGTGATTCCTGGAAAGGAAACAAAGGGCGACGAGCCGACAACGAGTCTCAGGTGGTGGATGCAGGGAAGGAAGGCGAATGATGGAATGGAGGGGAGGAGAGAGAGGAAGGGAGGGAAAAGGGGTGCGGGCTGCGGACACCACCGGCCGGGCGTGGAATATTAGGCAGCTCGTGTCTGCCTCTTGACGCGAGGCGAGGTGGCGGCGACGACGGCGACGACGCGGTGGCCTGGCCGCTGCGCGTGCTGGAGGAATGGATGGTTCCGGCCGGCTTCCCGCGTCAGGCCGTGACCCCACCACACCCGGCGCGGCCCGCGACGCACCGGCCACCACTTGGCTGCCTTCGCCGCGACTCGTTTCGGTTTCCTTTCCGCCTGCGGGAATTGCTTCTTTTATTTCTCTCTTTTTCCTTGGTGGGGAAGTTTCATTTCGTGTAGCGCTCTCGCGACTTGGATAATGCACCGTTGGTTCTTGCACGATCGCACGTGTTGCGATCTCATTTTTTAAATAAAAAATTGTGTGTAGCCAATGTTCGTACTTCAAGTTATGGATAAAATATGTCGTGTGCATTCTAGAATTAAAAAGTTTCCTCAATTAATCTTTTTTCATCGCTTGACCGATCCAAGATTATCAGGTAAGATTAAGTATTTTGCACCTTTGTGGTTTCGCCGGGATTGTCTCCCTTGGTCGTGAATGTAGTTTTTCCCTTGCGGACTTGTCCTTTTCTTTGTTCTGTTGTTCATTTGTAAGGACTGTGTATCCAAACTTCTTCTCTTCTTAACTCTTATTTAGTTCGGGAGTGAAAAATTTGATAGTCTCTTTCAAGATCTATTAAGGGTAATAAACGTAGACTACTTACTAAACTAATTATATGGATAGACGGAAAATCCCGAGACGAATCTATTAAACCTAATTAATCTGTCATTAGAGATTAGTTATTGTAGCACGATGTTGTCTAATCATGACATAATTAAGCTCGTTAGATTTGTCTCGAAAATTAAGGTAAAGATTGTGGAATGGATTTTGTCATTAATCTACATTTAACACTCCTAATTAGTGTCCGGAGATTGATGTGACGAATAGTTGTGACGAATAGTTGTGAAATATTTGGGAACTAAACATGACTTTAATGAAAAACCTACATATGTAAAAAAAAAGTATTTTGCACATTTGGTAGCTGTATATCATTTTTTTCCTTGGACGTTCACATATTTTTCTGGCCCTGAACTTACGTATTTGGTGTTTGTCTTTCGTCAAATGTACTTGAAAACAAAGAGAGACACGTTGATTCTTTTTCTTAATAATGAAAACAAAGTGAATGTGAGACAAGACAATGACTTGCTCTATGTCATCCTAATCAGAGGATACCAATGAAAACCAGTCAACTCAAAGGAAAACGAAAAGGAATACAAACGAGCCACTCACTATCCCATATTCCCATTGGGTTCAGTGGGCTAGCCAGACAGTTTTCCCTAGTCTCCCAGGAGGAGGAGGATTCTCCACCGACCTCGTCCAGGGCCCAGCACCGTGAAGCCCATATGTCCGTTACGCATGCCGTGACGCACAAAACCCATGGGCTTTTCCACCGACCTCGTCCAGGGCCCACCAGCACCATGAAGCCCATACGCAACGCATGCCATGACGCACAAAACCCACGGCGGCACGGCCCCATTCCGCGTCCGCCCCTCTACATAATGCGCCGCCCCCTCCCTTCCGAACCCTAGCCGTGCCTCTTCTTCGTTTCCTCCCCGCGCCGCCGCCACCGCCGCCGCCGCTCGCAGTCGCCGTCGCCATGGGCCGAAGTAAGATCGCGTTTCCTGTTCTCCTAGTACTTTTGATTGCATCCCTGTGGTGCTGGATAGGCTCTAAGTGTCGATCAGATCAATGATAGTTCTGCGGAAGTGCGGATTCTGTTTGATCCTTCAGTTTTTCATTCATCCCTGCGAGCTGACCGCACGCGCTCAGTTCGTGTAGTTTTCTGTTGATTTGATTTGTTTTGTGAACAAGGTTACCTGCCATTTGATTAGTTAGGTTGTGGTCGCTTTAAGTTGTTGATTTGCGAGACCTGCATTGTAGGGATCTGCATCGCCCTCCAGATTTCCTGTGCCTACAACTGTACTGGATTGTTAGTCTGTCCTGATGCACTCCCTTGGTTTGTAATAATCACTGTCATAATGATCTTTGTGTCTAATGGTAGAGCGAAGAAATTGATTCACTATCAGTAGTTGAAAAGTCTTCTTAGGGTAAATTCTTGGGACTCAATAAACAGAGTTATGCATTTCCCTTGTAAAATGGTCAGCAAATGCACGTTTCACAAAAATTTGACAGTTTTGAAGTGTGAGCTATCGGATACTTGCTTTAACATTTCCCTTTTGTTGTAATATTATGTCTCATGTTGTTTTGTTTTCTTTTCGTCATGCAGCACTGTTGCAAAATCTGCCTAGCTCCTACTCTTTTAAGACATGTCATTTTATTATATACTATGATTGATGCTAGTGTCTGCTGTTAATAATGGGACTTTATGTTTTTGAATTTTTTTTTTCAGGACCTGCGAGGTGCTATCGCCAGATCAAGAACAAGCCGTACCCTAAGTCCAGGTACTGCCGTGGTGTGCCTGATCCCAAGATCAGGATCTATGATGTTGGAATGAAGAAGAAGGGTGTTGATGAGTTCCCCTACTGTGTTCATCTTGTCTCTTGGGAGAAGGAGAATGTGTCCAGTGAGGCTCTTGAGGCTGCCCGTATCGCGTGCAATAAGTACATGACCAAGTCTGCTGGAAAGGACGCCTTCCACCTGAGGGTCCGGGTTCACCCATTCCATGTGCTCCGTATCAACAAGATGCTTTCATGTGCCGGGGCTGATAGACTCCAGACTGGAATGAGGGGTGCCTTCGGCAAGCCCCAGGGGGTCTGTGCTAGGGTGGCCATTGGTCAGGTCCTCCTTTCTGTGCGGTGCAAGGACAGCAACGCTCCTCATGCCAGTGAAGCTCTGCGTCGGGCCAAGTTCAAGTTCCCGGGTCGCCAAAAGATCATTGAGAGCAGAAAGTGGTGAGTGTGATTCAAGCTGTTAAACCATGTTACCTGTCAAATTGCCTTGATTTCTTGCTTGCATCAATTTGCTTTTGCGTTAATATTTTATCTTTGAATTTCCTTTTTCAGGGGCTTCACCAAGTTCAGCCGTGCCGATTACCTGAAGTACAAGAGTGAGGGTAGAATTGTTCCTGATGGTGTCAACGCCAAGGTAAAGCTATAATTTTTCTTAGGACCTCTGCTTGTGGATATCTCAGAATCTTTTTAGCTAGATATATAATTTCCCTTGGCTCAGAAGCATATTTTCTCTGTTTTTTTACAAGATTTAAAAATATGCTTAGCAACTGTGCTTTAGTGTATTTTAGATAATCTATCTTACCGGCTGACTGTTTTATCCCTACATTTGTCGTAGCTTTATGTATTAATTTTGATTCCATTGTTTGTACCCTTGTGCAGCTGCTCAGTAACCATGGCCGACTTGAGAAGCGCTCCGCTGGGCAGGCTTTCCTTGAGGCTGTTGCATAAGTTGCCTAGGCTTCTACCGCGGGAATCGCATTCCAGACATTTTGCTTTAGCCTATCTTATTTTGCTTTGTGGAACATGAATTCCAAGTGTTTGTGGTATTACAGTGCCTTGTATGAACCTACCTATCTTGTTGAACATCGTTATGCATGGAATTTAATCTCACCTGGGTCATGGAATTTTATCTCACTTGTGCCAGCATCTGATTGGAAGTGTGCTAAATGCTGATCGTCTTGTTTTGGTTTCTGGATCATAGTTATGTGCCTGCCTTGTTCGTGATTTGCCTTCTGCTTTGGTAAACTTTCTGTATAGTGATGATGCAGTGTCTGTTACCTGTACTGCTGTTCCACTGTTGGTTCCATGGCGTTGGCCCATGGAAATATGGAATAGTTTTTATCTGTGCCACTGTTGGTTCCATGGTGTTGGCCCATGGAAAAATGGAATTGTGTTTATCTTTAAATTGTAGTGGTAAACACTCATCTGATATGTACTTGAGATGGTGTTGTCTTGTTGGTCTGTTGGCTGTGGTATGCTTGCAGTATGCCAGTATGTATGCAGATTGTGTGGATGACCTGATGTGTGATTTGCATGTACTATCTTTGTTCCTATCTCTGACCTGCCCGAGCTATCTTCATTTGTTACGTACATGGTTGTAACTATGAGCTAAATGTAGTGGTATATACTCATCTGGAATCGTGTGATGGTCAGAAGGGAAGCTGTTTGTCTGTTGTCTATCGAAACGGTTGACCGAATTTGGCTTCCTAGTAGTAGCTTTCTTTTTAGATAGGCAAATCTTATTCATCCGGCATATTAAATTATTAACTCAGTCACATCTTTTCTCTATGCATATGCTCCAATGCGGTTACTTTTCACATTTTTTATTCAAAAGTACTATTCCATCACTATTCATAAGATGTAGCTGTACAATCTGGAGGTGTTGCCTGCTTGCTGGAGGTTGGATCACGCTTGCCCCTCAAAAAAAATCTGGAGGTGTTGCCTGCTTGTATTTTTTTTATAAAAAAATAGTATTTTTCTCACACCAAATCAGTCACGAGATGAACGAAGAATTATCAAATTGCTTCAAGATATTTCTATTTTTTTAAAAAAATAAAGTTGCAGTTTTTACACACTAGTTTTAAAGTATATATTTACAGACCAAAACGTTCTGAAAAACTGGATTTTTTTTTTGAAACGCTTAAACAGATCCACATTGAGCACCATAATATAGCAGCATCACACAATAAATAAGACGACACACTAGCAGGCAGCTGGATAAACATCTTACATATAAGGCCGACCAAAGAAACAGTAAAAACACTATTTACTTATCATATCTTCTCTAAAAATACTATTATAACACTATTTATTTGTAACTTAACTATTTTTTTTACCAAAAGAACGGGACCTAAGATCCCCGAGGGAAACCCTGAAGGCCTAGGCCGTTTCTTCCACGGGCAGACGAAACCACCTCTTCTTGCCATTGTCGAGGTGCTCGACCCGCACCAAGGCGTACCCCTTCTCGTCGTGCTGCCTCAAGATGTCCTCGTACAAGTCGTAGAGCTCGTTGATCAAGTCATCAGCGACTTGGCATGCCTCTGCAAGCCGCGGGCGGCTGGTGCGGAGGCTTTCGGGGAGATAGGAGGACCTCCGTATGGGCCACGTCCGCAGGTGCTGGATGAAACTTTCACCCAGCGTCTCGATACCGGTGGAGATCACAGCAGGCTCGGGCCGGGCCTTGGTCTTGCTCTCCACCCTAGCCGGTAGCCGAAGCCGCCTTGTCCCCCGCCGGGTCGCTCCAGGACGCCGCCGCCTTCTGCAAGCCGTTCCCTGCCACCGCCGCCGCCGCCTTGTTCACCGGGGCCTCGACCGCCGCCGAACCATCCTTGTTCTCGCGCACGATGGAGTACGTCGCCGCGTTGAACTCGACCGCCGCCGAATCATCCTTGTTCTTGCGCACGATGAAGTACGTCGCCGCCGCCGCCGCCTTGTTCCCCGCGGACTCGACCGCCGAATCATCCAGCCCCAGCCCACTCATCTCCTGCGCCATCGTCTCCGCCATCCCTTCTTCTCTCGCTCTCGAACCCTAGACCTGGATTGCTAAGTCGCGGCGGCTGGCTGCGGTTGTGTTAAAAAACTGGAGTCTTTGTTTTTGACACGAGATGGGCCACGGGAACGTTATGAAAAGAACCGGCCCGTTGGCGCTTTTGCCGATCCCCAACCGAGTTCGCGCCGATCCCGTCCGCCCTTTTTTCCTTCCCGTCCCGCCTTGTCCGCTGCTGCTGCGCGCTCCACGCCCCCGCCCGCCACCGCCCACCGCGTGCCCGCCCACCCGTGGGCCGTGGCGCTTCGCTCTCGCCCGTCGAGTGATCAGTACCTAGACGACCGACGGTTGCAGCGGTGACCATGGAGCCGGAGTCATCAGCAAGCCCTGGAACCCACGACGATGGCACCGGATCAACAAGGGGAAGAAGGGGCGGCGCGGGAGCTGGAGAGCCCCTGCTGCGTCGCCTGAGCTTGGAGGCCGAAAGGGCCAGAAGCGCCAGCACACGGCGGATGATGAACACGGCACATAAGCCGGCCTCCACTTCCACCACCACCGCCACCGGAAGTGGGAAGGAGCCTTGTAATCGTCGCCGCAGCATGATCAGCAAGATCGGCGCGGCGCGCTGGATCGTCCATGTCTCATCCACCGCTCCTGGTACGTACTGACGAACCACTCCATTGCATTGTCGTCAGTTCCCACTGATGGATCATGACGCGTGGCGTGAAATTATCTTTTTGCGCGTCGCAGAAGGGACGGAGAACCTGCGGTGCAGCGGCATCTGCATCCGCTGGAACAAGGAAGAGACACAGTTGCTGTTCGAAACAACTGAATGAACTGTACGATAAATATAAAAGATCCTACGCCCAAGGTACGCAAAAATGCAAAAAATCAATTGGTCATGCTTAATTTAGCACTACTTCGACGCACCTGCTTCGGAACAACTGAATGAACTATATTTGTTCGTATCTCATCTTGACAGCTAACTGTTCACCTGCCTGACATGGTGATTTCAGAGGCACAGTTGCTGTTCTTTGATCAGAATTATGAACTTGCGTTGCTGGAGATATCGGTGAACCTGTCGTCGTATGAGCTGAAGCTGCTCTCTTGCGGCTGTAGCCCTTACTATGGTCAGGAGGTCTTTATATTGTCTAGGGATGAAGACTTTTCCGTTAAGCTCAATCATCACAGTATCGTGTGGCTAGAAGAAGATCAATTCCTGTTTCTCGACCACAAACTCCCCAAGGTAGTAATCGTATAGCTTCTTGATGTATTGGCTCAGGCTTCATTGTTTCCTTAGCCATTATGTTTCTTTGATGCAGTGCGCCATAGGAGGCGCAGTGGCGGTTAACCACAACGGAGATGCCGTGGGGATGTATGTCATCTGACGATCGTTTGAAAAATCCGCCTATCACGTCCATCACAACGATCCTCACTTGTATTGAAATGTGGACTACCTTTGTGTATGTTTCTTTATTTTCACTGCAGTTCAACAAGTGCCTGTGCTATCTATATATATAGTTGATTTATCTTGCTTCCAAAGTTTAGGAGAACTAAATTTACAATAAATTTTCTGTATCTGCACAATTCTTGCAATTTATCCCATGTTTAAAGTCTTGGAACTCAAGCTAAGTTATTAACTCAACTGGTACTCTGGTAGCCATAGAAAAATACAATGCAACTTTAAGCCTAGCACCTTTTGAACAAGTTCATTGTGTTCGCGTTAATTTAATTGGCAGCTATAATGTTTGGGTACAAGTAAAAGTACAGAACAAGATAATATTATCATAGGTGGACTGATGGCCTCGTGGGTCATTGTAATAAAACTGGAGGAGCACTCCCGAATCAATAGGAAGTCTTTTTAACCTAAGAGGAATAGCAATAATATATTGCATTGTAAATACCGATATGATATTGCATCTTTTAACTAACTATTATCTGGTCTTGTGGATCTTCTTTCTTTCTTTTTATAGATTAAAATGAAATTTGTACTTCAAGTTCTAGAGCTGATTTGCTTATTAAATCCAAATTATTGCAGCCGTATAGCTCGTCCCATGCTTGGTATGTGCTTTAGGACAGTGGAACTGCTGGACATAGGACTTATGGATGAGCTTTAATACAGATATGGCATCAGAAATGGTTTCATTGTTGATGAAGTATAACTCAATTAAATCTATGCTATGGTTTCAAGGTTTTTTTAACGTTTTACATACGATCGATGTCAGAAATGTTGGACTTGATATTTCGATTGAATATAACAATTCTGTTTACAAATATATTCCTTTCCCCCTTGTAGCTTGAGGTTCATAATCTTCTACAAAATGTTAAGCGAACGATCACTCTGCCTGTACAATTGTCTGATGCTTCTGAATACTGAACAGGTATGCACTTAATTACTTCCAAGCGTTGTTATCCTTGTTCTGTTACACACTTCTGAATATCTCTCCTTGTTTTGTATTGTTATATATCCTTATTCTCCCCTGGAGAACTTTGTTTTACCCAATTCGCAAATGCTACTTAATGTTGTCACTTGATGCAGGTTAACATGTGACCTTTTTTTTTCAGGCTATGTGGATCGATTAACCTTTCATGTTATTCTGTTGAAAGAATATAATGACGGTACCAATGGCATTCATATTGTAGTATTGTATAGAATTCATCATTGGCCAACCACCGTGTTGTAGGTGGCTTGAAAATTGAAATGTCTGAGAAACATATTTTGGTATGGTCCAAAGATTCAAATTGTTTGTCTATGTCAAGGGCTGTCAAATTTGTATGTGCTGCGGTAGTGCAAATTATACCTGAGCATTATAAGCCCGGCCCGGCCCGCTGGCCCGGCCCGACAGGCCCGCCCACGGACCTTACTGGACGGGTGTGGGCAGAGATCTTGAAGCCCGCGAAAAAAATCTTGGCCCGAGCCCGGCCCGAAATGCTGATTTTAGCTATTTTACACTATAAAATGCGCGGACGGCCCGCCCAAGCCCGGGCCCGGCCCGAACCCCGCCCGAAAACAGAGGCCCGACACGTCCCATGGGACGGTCATGGGTAGGATTTTCTCGGCCCGAAAAACTCGAAATTTTTTCAGCCCGGCCCGAACCCGGCCCGGCCCGTGGAATGCTCAGGTCTAGTGCAAATGATTATGGCTGAGCAACATGAGTCTTTGTTTTTCAGGTTTGGTCGTTTGGATTGACCGTGTTAATCGATCTGAAGTCGTACATAATCTGTAGCGAGATGAGGTTTTGATTGCCTGTTCCTTCCTTGTCCTATTTCAGTTTATTTTCTCGAACACACAGGAGAGACATGCATCTCCTTTAAATTAAGAGAGGTCCTATTTCAATTCTTCAAGAGCACAGGTTCGGCAAGGTAATAGATTATACAAGATAATCTATTCTTCTGAGATCTCAAAGGAGCTCGTGTCTTTGGTATCCCATCCCATGCAGAGTCGACCTGCTTGTCCCTAGGAAGCAGCTCTCTTGGGGCTAATAGCCAGCCGCCTAGCCGGGCTATCTTCCTCCCACCTCCCTTGCGATTGCCATCCATACATGTGGTAATTTGGTGAAGTTCCACAATTTCTAACTGCAGATACTTTTTTTAAGACGTGCATAGCACATTTTTGATTAAGAAGAAGAGATAGTTACACATAAACAACTCTAGGAGAATTCCTAAAGCGCTGAGAAACAGAGGTTAACAAAACGACCGAAACCAAATACAAAAGAAGATTACAGCACAGACAAAAGCAGACGCAGCCACGAACAAACACAACACACAGAAGAAGCACAAAGGGGGAGCCCCAACCAAGCCGCCCGACAACGCCAACCAGAGAGCTGAACCTGCAAAAAGAAGCACGCTACCGCCAGAGAAGCCGAAGGAGAGCGATCACAACCGGTGGTAAGCCATCCATGGAGAAACACGACCACGACGGCAAAGCAACTGCCAAGCGAGCAACGGGGCGAAGCATCCACAGCAACGACAACCAAAATCACGACGACAAAGCATCTGCTAGAATAGAAGAAAGGCGACCAAGCATCCGTCAGGACAGAGCCATGGCGGCAAAGCACCTGTCCCAAACAACAACCATCATCTGCAAACAATGCGACAACCATCTGCAACAAAGCGACAAGGCGGTAAAGATCCGCCACGACCAACAAGCCATCAAGCCATCATCGACAACCAACATGATAGGGCAGCAAAGCATCTGAAACGACCACGACAACTAAGGTAGCAATGCGAAGGAAGGAATGAGCGCAGGCAGGAACATCGAAGAGGACCACGAGACCACACCACCCGGCCGTAGGGAGGGGCAAACGAATGATGCCTCCAAGGAGTAGACTGCGCCCTCGGGCGTCGACATCATCGGCCTGCAAGTAGGCAAAGACTTTCGCCTCTGCCCCATCCCACGCCAGGCACAACCAGACGCCACCAAGATCGCCGGCCACCACACCACCTCACAAGACTTTGCAGCAACACCTCGAGGGAGGGGAATGACGCTCGCCAGCGCCGTCGTTGATGGCCCAGCAGAGCGACGAGCAAGGTTTTCACCTGAAGGTCTTGGAAGACGAGGCGGGAGGGGAGGCCACCATCACGCAGAGTGAAGGGAGGCTTCACGACAAGCCAGCCCCACCAGCGGTAGACGACGCCCCCAGGCGGCCACAGGGGAAGCTGACTGGGGAGAAGCCCCGTAGCAGCCAGCGGCAGCCACGGGCGGCGGCCGCCCCGACAACAGCGACGAGCGGTGGCCCCCAAGGATCCAGGTCCGGAAGCTGAAGATCCAGCCCAGGGAAGCGCACATCCGAACCTGACGACCGTCGATCCGGTGAAGACCAGAGGTAGGAGAGCACCCCGACGGCCATGGGCAGACTGTGGCAAGGCGACGACCCTGGCCAGATGACGACCCGACCACCAGCACCCAGGGGCCCGGCACCCACGCAGCGCCAAGGCCACCACGCGATGACGGCCCCTGCACTTGGTGGCGCGAACCCTAGGGGCAGGACCCGGCGCGGCGGCGGGCCCCAAGCTGCCAGGCTCGGAAACCGAAGATCCAGCCCGAGGAGGCGCAGATCCGGACCTGGCGACCACAGATCCGGTGGAGGCCGTAGGGAGGAGAGCGGCCGGCGGGATGAAGGCCGCCGATCCAGAACGACCAAGATGAGCGGAGCGACAGGGAAGGAGAGGAAGAGAAGGGAGAAGGAGGAGTGGGGAAAGGGGAGGGGCCACTGCCGCCGGCGACAGCGACAGCCAGCAGGGCGGGCGGCGGCGGAGCTAGTGGTGGCGCACGGGCGCCCCCCGAGTCGCTCGGGAGAGGTGACGCGAGGGGAAGGGGAGTCTGCTGTTTTCCCTTCATATATATTGATTGATGAGACCATCCACACTCGTGTTCCTTCATCTTCTCCTTCAAAACAGAATATTCCGTCCTAGTCAGCAATATTCTCTCCTTCATCTCCACTTCTCCCACACTCATCATCCTTCATATCTCATCCTTCATCATATTTTATTCAACTATCTTCAACTACCCTCTTCATTCTTCTTTTCTTCTCCCCTCTTCTTCTTTTTCTCTCCTCCTCTCTCCTCCGCCTCCCCCCTTCTTCCCCACTGCGTCGCCTCGATCCACAAGCTCGGGCAAAGGCCGCCGGCAAGGCTGCAGTGCAGCTCCTCCCGCCCGCCCCGGAGGCTGCGGCGGAGCGCTCCTGCCCGCATCGAGCTGCGGCGGGTGCGCGAGGCGCTGGAGCTCCAGACGACGACGACCTCCGCAGTGGGGCAGAGGCACAGGCGAATCGAGACAGGGGGCAGAGGCAAATCGAGGCAGGGGGCATGCGGCGGCTCTCGATCCGGATCCGGAGCGCCCCCTTCTTCTTCCCAGTGGCGATTGGAGCGGCGGCGCGGCGGCTCTCGTCCTGCCAGCACGACGGTGGCACGCTCCATCCCCACTGCGGCGGTGAGCCCATCCTCTGCGGGTCGACGGCGAGGCAGGGGAGCTCTTCCGCCGGCGCGCCGCTCTCCCCCTCCCTCCCCTGCCCCGGACATAGCAGCCGCAGGAGCACGGCGAGACCGCCACGTCTCCTTCTCTCCTCCCTGGGGTCGGGGCCCTCCACTCGCGGCGGGCGGAGCACGGCTGCAGCTCCCTGTGGCAGAGAGCATGGGAGGAGGAGAGAGCAGGGGAAGGGGGAGGCAGGGGCGGCAGGCGTTGCGGCGGCCCCTGCTGGATGTGAGGACGGAGCAGGGCGGCACGGCGGCGAAGCAGGGCAGCGCGGCGGAGCTCCTTGCGCGCGGGAGCACGACCGGTGGCGTGGGGATCTGGCTGCGGCGGATCCGAGGTGCCCTTGCCGGCGACGCATCTTCGGCACGGCTCGGATGCCGAGCTGGAGGCAGGGGCGGCAGGGAGCTGGGGTTCCTCGTGACTGCGCGCCGCGACGCGCCTCGCGCTGTGGGTGTACGCGGCGTTCCTCCGCCCCGCGCGTCCGCTGCGCCGCCGCTACGGCTAGTGGGCCGTCGTCACGGGCGCCACGGACGGCATCGGCCGCGCGCTCGCGTTCTGCCTCGCCGCCTCCGGGCTCGGCGGGGTCGTCCTCGTCGGTCGGAACCCCGACAAGCTCGCCGCCGTCGCGGACGACCTCAGCTCGAAGCACCTGGGAGCCCAGGTCCGCACCTTCGTGCTCGACTTCACCGCCGCCGACTCCCCGCGCGCTCCCCCTCCCGTCGACGAGCAAAAGCTGGTGCAGGGCAGAAGTGGCGAGGTGCAGGGAAGTGGCGGCGAGGTGGTGCTTCGCGAGCTCTTCGGCAACGGCGGCGGCGACGACCAGCATCAGCAGCTCGTCATCACCCAGCTCCCTGCGATTCGATGCGGCGCCGGCAAGCCCAACCGTGATGGAGCAGAGCCTCGTCTTCCTCGCGGCGGCGGCGGAAGGTGGAGCTCGGCGCGCCAGGTCGTTGGGAGCGGGGGCAGCTGTACACGTGGTGGGACCGACGGAGGGATGGCGGAGCCTCTCCATCCCTTCGAATATGAAGGAACCGGAGGCTCACGGGAGAATGGCGGGGGTTTTCCCGTCCCCCGCTGCAGCCGCTTTTCCTGGGAAAAGTTCCGGGAAAAGGATGGCGCGGGGGATCCAGGAGACCGGTGCGGATGGTCTGAAAGTTCGATCAATGCACAATGGTTTTGTTGTGCACTGTACCATGTTCTCTACTCCCATTCTGTTTAGCTTGATATCTTCGCTAGCTGCTCGCATAAAAAATAAAGTAAAATAAATCTTCCTTCCCTGCACTCAAGTTCTTCAAGAACACAAGCTTCACAAGGTAGAAGTTGATGAATGTAGCAGAGGAAGGAAACGCGAACAGGATTACATGAGCCACCAGCTGCAGGGGTGGGGTGGTTTGACTGTTTGGCGCGGTCACCCCGTAAGAAGGCTGGTTCGAGTGCAGGCGGGCCGGTCGCAGTTGCAGGATTGCAGGCTTGCAGCAGGTTGGAGCTTGGAAAAGAGTCGAGAAAGGAAATCCCTGACGTGGCCACGCCCTGACCGAACCGAAGCCCAACACGTACGGCCAAGCAAGAGTCAGAGCCCGACTTCCATACACGCTGGCACACGTGTAGCCTATAGTCCCCTGGCGGCGTGTAACGGGTTCGTTCCCGTCAGCCAACTCGCCGCCTTCGTCCTTCAACTGCGCAAATTCTCTCGGGCACCGGCGTCGCCGGCCGGACTTGTTGTGTCTTCCACCCAGCGTGGCCGCCGGCGGGGGTTTCTTCTTAATTAACTCATCTCTCTCGGCTCTCGCGGCCACTCCCGGGAGTCGTCACCCATGGCCGCCGCCGCCGTAGCAGCCGACGACACCACTGCCGTCGACGCCGACGACAACATCCGTCTTCTGTCGGTCTCCTTTAACCAGGACAGCAGCTGCTTCGCGGCGGCGACGACCGCCGACTTCCGCGTCTTCAACTGCGCCCCGTTCTGCGAGGTGCTGCGCCGCGCCCACCCCGACGGCGGCGGGTACGCCGTCGCCGAGATGCTCTTCCGCAGCAACTACTTAGCTCTGGTCGCCGCCGGCGAGGCCGGGCGGCACAGGGTCGAGGTCTGGGACGACCGCAAGGGCAAGCGCGTCTTCGACGTCGACGGCATCCGCTCCGCCGTCCGCGCCGTCCGGGTGTCGATGGACTACCTCGCCGTCGTCCTCGACCGGACGGTCAGGGTCTACCACCTGAGCCTGAGCCCGAGCCCGAGCCCGAGCCCGACCGACGACGACCCGGCGCCGCGGCCGCGGCCGCGCTGGAAGCTCCCGACGGCGCTCAACCCGCGGGGGCTCTGCTGCCTGTCCTCCCACGAGGGCGCACCGCCGGTGCTGGCCTTCCCCGGGACGGCGCGCGGGCAGGTACGCGTCGTGCTCCTGGGGAGGACCAAGGAGCAGGGGGCCACGACGAGGCTCGTCGCCGCGCACAGCTCGGAGGTCGCGTGCATGGCGATGACCCCGGACGGCGCCGTCCTCGCCACGGCCAGCGTCAAGGGCACCCTCGTCAGGGTGTTCAGCACCATGGACGGGACTTGTTTGCAGCAGGTGAGGTTGCAACGATCAATGCAAGGTCGTGTAACAATTTTTTTTTACATACTGAGAGCTTCAAGTAACTGTTCATCATGTGGTTTTTCTGAATTAATTTGCAGGTGCGCAGAGGGCGTGACAAAGCTGACATACATAGCATTGCGATGTCGCCGAACGTGCAGTGGTTGGCAGTGTGCAGCGACAAAGGAACCCTGCATGTTTTCAGCCTGAAAGTCGTGGGAGATGGGAAGAAGAAAGATGCAGGCGGCAAGCAATCTGCAGAGGCAAGTTCAGCCGTGCAAACAAAGACTGCATCCAATGCGAGATCATCCTTGTCCTTCATGAAAGGTGGCTGCTTGCAAAATCTCTTTCCATTTTCTTTTCTCCTTTTTTGTTTCAGATGATGCACACTCTTTCAAAGGAGCAACTTCATTGAGTCACGAACTCACGATGCATGACCTCTAAAATTCATCTATATATTTATGCTTTCAGTAGATTTTCTCCATTTTCTTGCTAAATGAGTTGCCCAAAGTACTAAATAGTAATTTGTATGAAACTCTCTTGATGACAATGAGACATATATGTACATTTACGTCACCATATAATCCTTGACTTAGTTTGTTCTTATTAGTCACTTAGTGTGAGTACTACCAAACTACTCCAGATTCCAGAATATAATTGACTTATTAGTTTGTTATGTATTCTTAGTTAAACAGTTGGTTTATTCTTAGGGGGTCACTCCAAAATGTTTTTCGTTATTCCGTATTATCTGATGCTGGAGCACATTAATTTTTCTTATCAACTTTTCTGTCCTCCAGGGATTCTGCCGGATTACTTCAGCTCAGAATGGTCATTCGCTCAGTTCCGTTTACCAGAAACCACACGCTACATTGCAGCATTTGGAGAACAAAACACCGTCATGATTATCGGGATAGATGGAAGGTATTTTTATTTTTGGGAGACATTGTCTAAAGAAAAAACAAATTAAAAAAAACACAACAAAATTTAGCACTCAAAAGTAGTTGTTACATATGATGTTCTTTCTCCACTCAGTTTTTTTTCAATACATTTCTTCATTTTTTTTCAAACAGGACACGATAACAACAAAATAAGCTAATTTCTTAATTTAATTCATTCTTGAACACTACCTGTCACTTGCTGAGTCGTGTACTTACTGATCGTGTCGTTTGCTCTCTTTATTTTGGCACGTCCATCAGTTTCTACAGATGCAGCTTCGATCCTGTAAATGGCAAGGAGATGGCACGGAAGGAATATTTCCGGTTTCTCAAGGATAAGGACTCTCCTCCAATTAGGACTTTAGCAAAACAAAAAGAGCTTCATGATGTCTGAGCTGCTTGTGCAATGGTTGGTCATGTATAAATTAATATGGATATATAAGAAACGATATGTTCTATCTTGATTGTAGGTCCAGTTGTTCCAAAAGTTTGCGGTTTGTTTCAATTTGTACCACCCACTCCTCTCCTTTACATCTCAATAGGGTTTTCTTGTAAGCAGATGACTATGCATGGGGGCAAGATAATTTTATGCATGATATTTAGTACAGGTCTGAATCTGGAGGTATTGGACTGATTCTTGAGAAGAAAAAACATCTTGCTAGACTAGTAGATTGAAAAGAAAATCACCCTAGCTTGCTAGACTAGTTTTCTGATTTGGCAGTAAAATTTTGAAGACAATATTGTGAAAAGCGTTCTGGCAATTAAATTATTAATGATCGAATACTCATACCCTCTGTGAAACCAATACAGTCTAGCTACAATTTCATGATGATATTATAATTGTCTTTTACGAGATTGAAAAGTTCATTTTTTATAATATGTCATCATTAATTTTATCCTTATATTGTTGTGCATGGTCTTAGATTGATCATAAGCTCTAGGTTAGCGACATTAGTTTGCAGTGACCCTGTGTAATTTGTATCTGCTTCACCTCTGTTTATTCCTACTATATATTGGCAACTGTATAGCCTGTAATTGAAAAATTATACACAACTACACCTGCAATACATATTTACCACGTCACAAATAATGGCTATAGTTAGGCAGGTAGATAAGAACTTTTATCAGCCTTCGATAAGGCGATCACTCCGTAGTTAGCATGGTTTGAAAATATGGTGTGAACACGTATAAATATTGGAAGGTTTGAATGTGGGGTATTGGTTTCCTATGTTGGTTGATATTGTCCTAAAATAGGATATGTAACAGCATATAATTATTGTCATTTTGTCGAGGACTCAACTCCAAAATTTAGCTTTTCATAGACTGGGACGTTTAAAACAAAAATATCTTTGTTGTTTCCAAAGCATATAGCCCCACCTTTTGTAACGTCTATTGATTGCCGGTCGTAGAGTATCATGCTACTATTCACTTGAAACAAAAAAATGCTTTATGTTTGCCGTTTTCCAAACATAGCCCCTTTATAATATTTCTAGATCCAGTAACCGCCGCTACAAGTAGGCATATATATGTGCCTCTTTGTAACTTTCCAATTGAGGAAACTCATATTGTGTTGTCGCATTCGATCTAGGGCTAGAATATTGTCTAATGTAGAAACAAAATATCACAGATTTGTATTTTGCTTGTTTATTTCAAAAGTAAAAAACTAGCTAATTTTATTAAATATCTAAGCAGTCCTACATCATGAAGTCAAATATATACCATCCAAAGTCAACAATATATGTTAGCAATTGTATAACATGTACCGTGATTGTATTGAAACATTATTCCAACTACACCTACCTAATACATATTTACCCCGTCACAAATCGTTCCCTTAAGACACAAGGTATTCATGCCAAAATGGCTATAGTTAGGTTGGCAAATAAGAAGTTTTATCAGCCTTCGCATAAGGCGATCACTCCGTAGTTAGTTTGGTTTGAAAATATGGTGTGAACATGTATAAATATCGGAAGGTTTGAATGTGGGGTATTGGTTTCCTATGTTGCTTGGTAATGTTATTATCCTAATAAAATAGGATATGTAATGTATATAATTATTATGTCGAGGATGCAACTCTAAAATTTAGCTTTTCATAGACTAGGATGTTTAAAATAAAAATGTCTTTGTTGTTTCCAAAGCATAGCCCAACCTATTGTGAAATGAACTTTTGGTGTGAACATCTATAAATATTGGAAGATTTGAATGTGTAGTATTGGTTTCCTATATCGGTTGGTATTGTTATTATTTTCATAAAATAGGATATATAACGACACATAATTATTGACATTTTGTCGAGGGAAACAACTCCAAAGTTTACCTTTCCATAGACTAGGTTGCTTTTAGCTGTTTAAAACAAAAATATCTCTTTTGTTCGTCGTTCCCAAAGCATAACTCCTCCTTTCGTAACGGCTGTCGGTCGTAGAGGATCATGCTACTATTCGTTTGAAACAAAAACATATTTTTATGTCTTCTGTTTTCGAAGAATAGCACCTTTTATAACGTTTATAGAATAACCGTTAGTACAAGTATGCACGTATGATTCCTTGTAACTTTCCTATTAAGGAAAATATATACAAGCTCCGCACAAAGGGTCACATATTTGTATTTTGTTCGTCTATTTGAAAAGTGAAAAGGTAGTTATTTTTATCAACTCTATGAGCTTCATTCCCTACATCATGAAGCCAAATATATGCAAATTCAAATTACACAATGGCTTGCATGCATGCAGATCTTTCTACTAGTTTGCATGCGGAGATCTTTCTCCCCGTTTTTCGCGGCACTTAATTTCTGATAAACAAGCACGCTGTAATTATGATTAATCACTTGCTGTTTTGTGGATGGGAAAAGGAAAATACAGATGCAAACGGCTCGTGCTCCTATGAGAGAAAAGGAAGTTGGTTTGCTATCTCACCGTGTTTCCTTCCGTTTCGGACGGACAGGGGGCGACCACGCCACTACGCCCCCGATCCGATCCACCCTCTCCTCACGCTTCCCCCGCACATCGCCGCAGTGGCCCAAAACCCTCACGCGATCCACCGCATTCCCCCAGCTAGCGCCGATCCATTGCAAAGTTGCAAACCCTCGCGCCCCGCGACGCAGAAGGCCGGCCAGGAATCGATCACCGCGGCACGCCTCCCTCCTCCTCCTCCTCCTCCTCCTCCTCGCCACGCCGGCCGCGCTCCACGACGCGCGGGATCCCTGGCTGCCGTTTCTGGTCGGCGCCGCGCGCGGACAGGAAAGCGCGCCGAAGGTGAATCATCAGGCCAAGGTCGCGGCCGCCAGACGCCGACGGTGAGGGCGCCGTGCGGTGCTCCTCCCCTCCCCGCACTACCTACGCCCGCGGCCCTCCGCTATATAATGGGAAGCCCCCTGCCTGCGCAGAGGCACACAACAACGCTCACCCGCCTGACGCCTTTCTTCCCCCATCTTTGTAGGAGAAGAGGAGAGCTTTATTAGGAGAGGAGCTAGAGTGAGAGGATAATGGCGGCGAGGGAGACGGGAAGGATGGCGGTGCGGTGCGCCGGGAGGATCGGGGTCGCCGCCACCGTGGCCGTGAACCTCGCCCTGCTCGTGATGTACATCCGCCGCCGCTACTTCGGCGGGGGCGGCGGCCGATCCGACGAGGACACCACGGTGGAGCCGTCCAAAGGCAAGCCGCCGGTGACCCCGGACTCCGTCGTCAATCTCGACCAGTATGTAGTGATCCAAAAATCCACCCATCCATCGATCTAGATCCATGCATGTTGTTAATCACTGCACACTGCTTTTTTTTTTCCGGTGTACTTGCAGTGGCGACCCGACTATGTACAAGGACTTCTGGAAGGGGGTAATTGGGCAACGTGCGACGATAGAGATCCCTGGGTCCCAGACGATGAGCTACTTCTCGGACCTCAGCGGCTTCTGCTGGTTCGTCGAGCCCGGGTTCGAACGCCAGGTGCGCCGCCTCCACCGCCTCGTCGGCAATGCCGTGGCCGACGGGTATCACTTGCTCGTCGGGACTGGATCCACGCAGCTCTTCCAGGCTGCGCTCTACGCGCTCTCGCCTGCCGAAGACGGCAAGCCCATGAGTGTCGTCTCGCCCGCGCCTTATTACTCGGTAACAACAGATCGGATCCATGGTTCATGTGTAGAGAAATGAATTAAGTTTGGTTCATTTGAGCATAATCAGGGTGCACATGTCTAAAACAAGTGCTTATGTAAATATATATATACTTCATTTTCTAATGATGCTCTTGCTAACGATTGATTTTGAGTGTGTGCAGTCCTACCCATCGGTGACTAACTACCTCAACTCCAGGCTCTACCGCTGGGGTGGTGATGCTAACACGTTTGATGGCGATACCTGCATCGAGCTTGTCTGCTCGCCGAACAACCCTGATGGCAGCATCCGAAAAACCACCATCAAGGCCAAGTACGGGAAGACAATCCATGACTTCGCCTACTATTGGCCGCAACACGCCCCTATCACTGAGGCAGCTAGCCACGACATCATGTTGTTCACTGTTTCTAAGTGCACTGGACATGCTGGCACAAGGCTAGGGTAACGATCTTTCCATCCAAGATATATAGAGATTGTTAAATAGAAATATGTGTGCATAACATCATAGAATTTTTCAACATTAATGATTGTTTCATGAGTGTTTGCAGGTGGGCGTTGGTGAAGGATGCAGAGGTTGCCCAGAAAATGGTCAAGTTCGTGGAGCTAAACACCATTGGTGTGTCCAAGGACTCGCAACTTCGTGCTGCAAAAATCCTGAAGGCTGTTTGTGATGGCTACGAACTATCGCCCGCTAGGGAGGTAAACCACCTTTTCCATTTTGCTCAGCGCAAAATGGCAGAACGTTGGAGCAGACTTCGTGCTACCGTGGCAGCCTCAGGCATCTTTAGCCTCCCAAATGAGTTCTCTGAGTACTGCACTTTTGCTAAGGAGATGGTCACGGCCAATCCTCGTAAGCATCACACTTCAAATTTCCATTTTGCACCTAACAATATAGTTGTAGTTGTCAAATACTATTTTGGAATAATTTTTCTACCTCAAATGACTGCTCATGTTTAATTTCTTATTGCTTGTTTGTTTTTAGCATTTGCATGGCTCCGTTGCCACAAGGATGGCGTGGAAGACTTGGAGGATTTTCTACGTGAAAACAAAATCATGACTCGAGGTGGACCAAAGTTTGGTGTGGATGAGAGGGTTGTGAGGGTCAGCATGCTTGACACAGATGAGGCCTTCAACGTGTTCATCAATCGTATTGCCTCCTTAAAGTGAAGCCATTAATGTCTTCAAAAAGTACTACATGATCGCAAGCATGAAAGGCTATGAATGTGGTTGATTGGAAGAATGTACTGGACAATTTAAATTCAACTTTTGTTTGTTGCGAGATTCTACCCAAAACATTGCCTTTTGCTTGTTAGAATATTCAATGTTATGTTATAAGTATGAGTTGTTATGATCAACTATTCCTGTACATAACTATATTGGAATAATAATAATAATAATTCATTTTCAATGCTACAATATCATGGTATATTGTAAATGTATCACTATAAAGAATAGTAGGATACACGTGAAGTGCTTACCTACATGAATAAATGATTGCTTTATTATGTTATCTTACACTGAACTAGTATTCAATTACTAAGCTAGGTTTTTTATAATTGTTAATTAGCTTATTAATTAAAAATAGTGGCATAATCATACCAAGAAATATAATTGCCAATAGTTATGATTGCAAATATTCTTTGATAACACTAGGACCATCTAATATCACTATAAAACTCCACTATCATGACTAACTATCAGTATTAATATTTGTGAGAACAATTACTAGCATATATTCAAATATTCTTTCATGTTGCTAACACTTCTCATGTGGATGTAACTAGTAGTGACAAATATGTCGACATATAAAGATGATCACAATGGAGTCGTGACAGTCCTCATAATCTATAGCACAATATGTGTATGATCTATCATTTATGACCTCCCATATGTAATTTCTGGTTCCACCCTTGATCATCAATACACTAGAAAATAATATTTTTTATGTCACCTTAAGGTATTTATGATCCAGGAAGGATGGTTCTTTTTTAAAGTTGAATTATAAAATAAATTTATTTCTTGGCGATAAGCTGATAACTGAGCAAGCCACCAATGCATATTTATGGGTAAACTTTGGGGGCTAGATTGAAATATTTATAAGACACATGAAACAATGACGACATAATTGCTTAGATAGTTAGGGGCTAGATTAAAAATATGATAGTCTGATTCGGGGCTTAGGTCAAGATTGTGTATGGACAGAATAGGTGATATTTAATTTAAAGACAGAATAGGTGTATGGACTTCTAATCTTAGCAACGAACAAGTACAGTAGAAGGAAGTGGTTATGAGGGTGGCTAAAGGGGGTAAATTAATGAGGAGCACCGCCCATGATCATCAATACACTAGAAAATGCTTTTTTATGTCAGCTTAAAGTATTTATGATCCATCAAGGATGTTTTTTGGAAAATAGAATTCTAAAAGAAATTTATTTCTTGGTGATAAGCCGGTAATTGAGCAAGCCACTAATGCATATTTATGGGTAAACTTTGGGGGCTAGTTTGAAATATTTATAAGACACATGAAATAATGATGACATAATTGCTTGGATATTTAGTTGCAAGATCAAAAAAGTGATAGTCTGACTCAGGGCTTAGATCAAGATTGCTTCTGGCCATTAATTTTGGTTTAAATGGATAAGATTAAATTGAAAGACCGAATGAGTATATGAACTTCTAATCTTAGCAAGGAACAAGGACACTTGAAGGAAGTGGTTATGAGGGTGGCTAAAGGGGGTAAGCTAATGAGGAGCGCCATGCATGGTAAATTGTAGGGAAGGATAGGCTTAGGTGGGAGAACATTTGAGTGGTAGCTTCCACGTGGTGATGGCCACTTGAATCGCAATTACATAACATTATGGAGTGATTAAGTATGGAAATGGGAGAGTGAGAGTAAGAAGGGGTTAGTGATCTCAGAGGTAGGCCTACGAAGGTGAGTGGTCAGTGTGGCTAGGAGCTACTGGCAGCAATGCTATTGTGCTTAGGCGCTTAGCGTAGGGAAAACATAGGAATGGATGAAAGGGGCGATGAAAGATGGGCTGCATTCTAGTAAGGGAGGAAGTGGGATGGACGTGTTAGTATTGATCTCCACTAGTTGGCTCAAAGACCAACTGGGCCCTTGACTGGCTCCCTGATTAGGAGAGCCCAACCCACTAGGGTTGTGGGTCCCTGTCGCATAGTACCATATAAGGGAGGTGGGGCCACGAGGGCACGAACACCAAGACAGAACGTGTCCACGACCTACCCTGCCCACCGATCGGGAGGTGCTGGCAGGGGCGGGAAGCGCCGCCACCGCCTTGGATCATCACTGCACTTCACCGACGGTCACCGTCTGCACAGCACTGCACCGACGGTCTTCATCTGCACCAACAAGCTCCATCCTCTGCATCCTTCTCACGGTCAGTCTCCCTCTAGCCCTTCAATTCTCTCTCCCCTCTCGATTAGGCAAGAACACCATGTTTTATATCACTGTTAAAGAGAATACCCACCGATCTACACCTAGTTGATCCGCAAGAACTAACAGGATGAGACAGCTTGTAGAGTTATGCCAAAAACAAGACGTGCAGATCCTGTGCTTGCAAGAAACTATTAAAGATTCATACAACAGGCGGGAGTTGGATGCTATGGGGAGAGGCATGGACTACTTTTGGACTTGGCAACCTCCGAGAGGGAGATCAGCAGGGATGCTGATGGGTGCGCCAAAGGAGTGTGTCGAGATATGTGAAGAGGACGTTGGAGAGTTATACCAAAGCATTGTGATCGAGAATGTGGAGGATAAATTCAAATGGGAACTGATAAACATCTATGGCCCTGTGCAGGATGATAGAAAGATGGAATTCCTACAGGAAGTACTAACAAAAATAAAATCAACATCCCAACCTTTAGTGATTGGAGGAGACTTTAATCTAGTAAGGAGAATGGAGGATAAGTCTTCAGGCAATGTAGAGTTAAGATTTATGAATGCTTTTAATGAAATGATAGAAGAAGCGGAGTTGATGGAGATACATAGAGGGGGCAGTAGATACATGAAGCGTCTCCTCATCAGAGGGGACTGAATGTGATACAAATACCAGTCCCAGGAGGCTGGTAACACATTTATTACAACAGATGGTACATCACCGTACAAAACGTCGTGGTTGTGGGCACGGAAGCACCACCGCCACGAGGACTAACATAAGTACAGCAAGCCACACGATAAGACCAACAACATCTACTATAGGATCAGAGTCTTGCGCCATGGGAGCGTCCTGTGGAGACCCTGAGCCACAGGCACGGCTGGGTGTAGAACGACGACCTACTCAACGTCCTCAGGAACGAAGTCTGGATCCTCCTCTGTAAAACAGTGATTAGGCAAGGGTGAGTACATACGTACTCAACAAGTCCAACCACACCCACGGAGGGGTCAAAATCAGAATATGCACATGATATAATAAGGATTAGGATAGGGTTTATTTTCTGAAAACTCATGCAGGGGTTCATTTTCAAAAGTTTTTCGCAAACAATTTCAGTAACTTAGATGTTCAGAGAAAAACTAGTTTAGACTACCGGATTTCCCATCCGCCGTAGCCTAGGCACACAGCCACACGCTCTCCAAAATTACTCACACTTGTGAAAACAATACCCCAAAACACTAGTTAAGTGACCACACCATGACTCGTCCAATACCGTGGACACGACTATTCGAATAGATTTTACACTCTGCAGAGGTTGTACACTTTACCCACAAGTAGGGTACCGCCACACAAACACCTTAGTACCGGTGCGGATCCTATCAAAGCCATTACCCACCTTAGCTAACCCTACTAACCACCACAGAAGCGACCAAGGGGTTATTACTCTTAACCGGGGCATACCTCGCATAGACCGTATCCCTTCTCCTTGTCCTTCCACTGCACACCCGCACTACTGATGGCTAGCAGATTAACTAGTGGGATTTATGCTAAGCCGTTGCCACATACAACGGTCGAGTGGTTGTACGAGAAATTGGGTCAGGTGAGATGACACATAACCCGGTCCTTAATCCGACAAGATGGACATCTCCCACATCATTCTCGACCTCAAAGGTACGAGCTCACCACAGCCCCTGACTCGCACACTCATCCATCCCGTCGACACAACTCTTTAATCACTTCCCGAAAACACCCAATTCCCATTTTATAAAACAATTACGCACACAGTTCTACGAAGGTATTGTATTTGGCATTCAAACATAGCAATCAATGGCTGGGGCTATCGTACCATGTTTAAAGTAAAACATCATGCAATTTGCAAACAGGCCATAGGGTTATTTTTATAAAACTGGGATTAAACATGCATCAAAGGATGAGATTGGACTTGTTGTCTTCGAAGTCGTCCGGGAGCTCCTGCTCGTGGTTTGGGTCCTCGGGCTCCTGAGTACAGTACGTGGCTCCGAACTCTTCCTGGGGCTCCTCCTCGTTCACTCCGTCGGCTAAGCACACACAAGCATTCACACAATCAAACAATGTCTACCGGCTGAGCTCGAGAGGAGAAATGCATGGAAATATAGAAATAAATAGTTATTCGGGAATATGGGTGGTTAAGTTGGCGGAAAAGACCCGAGGAGTTTATGGTGGATTATGGAATTTATTTGGGTTAAAATGGCTCATAGAATAATGGATTTGGGGGGGTATTATGGGGGGTTTAATGGGGTTTTGGACCTTTTTGCAAAGAACTTAAAGAGTCCAGGGACTCTTTAAGAAAAAGACAGAGGGGGGAGTGTTGTGGTGGGAAAATAAAAGAGGGGGAGGGGGTTTTTGCAAAACCTCTATCTCCTTCCTCCCCCTCGGTTCAAAACAGGGGAGGGGATTGGGGGCGGCCGGACCGGCCGGCGGCGGCGATTGCCGGCGCTCCTGGGCACGGCAGCGGCCGGGGTTAGGGGCAAAAGGGAGAGGGGGCCGTGGGGAGTCGATTCCCGCCCTTACCTTGGGCGGTGGTGGCCTGTGGGGGCGGCTCCGCGGCGGGTAGTGGCGGCCGGTGAGGTGGAAAGGGGCGGCGCCGTTGCAGGGCAGGAGAGGGGAGGTGGGGCGCTGCTGAGGCTTGACAGGGCGGTGGAGGCTGCGGCCCGCCTTTTATAGGCTGGCGGCGAGGCGGTAAGGGGGCACGGCGGCGGTTGGCACAGGGCGGCGGTGTTAATGCGCCCCGTCGGCCGGCGACGCGACGGCTCGGCCTTGGCGGGGTTCGGCAGGCGGCATAAATGGTGGTGGTTGGCGTGGCGACGCGGTGGCGCTGTGCGTCGGAGTGGACGGGGCGGCGCTGCTGCAGTGCCACGCGGCGGCCGGCGGCGGCAGTAGCAGCGGCTGGGCGCGGCGGCTAGCGGCCGGCGCTGCTCGGCCTGAGGCGGCCGGTCGGGCAGGGCGCTGGTGCTTTGGTGTGGTGCTCGTGTTGTCCCCTCACACTCGTCGTGGCAGACAGAGGGAAGAGGGGGCCGGCCGGCGTTGGACGGCAGCGCTCGGCGCTTGCCTGGTGCGCCGCGGGCCAGAGCGAAGCAGGGGAAAGGAAGAGGGAGAAGGAAAAGGAGAAAAAGAATAGGAGAAAAAGAAACAGAGAAAAAGAAAAAAGGAAAAAGGAGAGAAAGAAAAAGAAGAAAAGGTTAGGAAAATTTCCGGAAAAATTTTCTGAAAATTTTAGAAAAAGGAGAAAAGATTTTTGATGCGGTTTTCTCGACTTTTAGGATTTGTCGCATTGCTACACGATTTTCCGGGGTGGAGGGGTTTTCAAGATCGAGAATCCCGGGTATGGGTCGGAAGGCATCCGGGGAGGGTTTATGATGTCGGGCGACTGTCGGAGAAAGCCCGGGGTAAAAGGGAGAGTAAAAGCTGATGGCCGGGTTTTCGAGAGATGATCGAGCTCGGCGGTAGGAGTTTTTGAAAAACGCGTCGTTTAGCGGGTGCTTTAATTAGGGTCCAAAAACACGGGTGTTACAAACCTACCCCACTTAAAAGGAATCTCGTCCTCGAGATTCGACTGATCTTTGAACAAGTGGGGAAACTCTTTCTTCAGGGCATCTTCTCGTTCCCAAGTAGCTTCTTCTACTCCATGCCTGCTCCATTGAACTCTGCACATTCTTACTTCTGATTTCCTCGTCCTTTTGACCACAGTATCCAAGATTTTGACAGGTACCTCCTGATATCTCAGGTCCGGCTGCAAATCGATCTCTTCTACTAGCACTTGTTTCTCCTCGGGTCCTTTTGGGCACCTCCGTAATTGTGAAATGTGAAACACCGGGTGTATGTCTGCCATTTCTTCTGGTAGTTTCAAACGGTATGCCACTGTTCCAACTCTTTTCAGTACCTTGTACGGTCCAATGTACCGAGAGGCTAATTTTCCATGTACCTGAAATCGTCGAGTCCCTCAGATGGGTGACACCTTGAGGTAAACAAAATCGCCCGGAGTGAAGCTTACTTCACGCCTCTTCTTGTCTGCGTAGCTCTTTTGTCGGGACTGGGCAGCCTTTAATTTTTCTCGGACCTCGGCTACCCGTTCCTCAGCTTCCTTTATTATTGCGGGTCCAACTAAGGCACGTTCTCCCACTTCTGACCATATCAATGGGGTTCTGCATTTTCTCCCGTATAGGGCTTCAAATGGTGACATGCCTAGGCTGGCTTGATAACTGTTGTTGTACGAAAACTCTGCATATGGTAGGCTTTGTTCCCAATCTTTGCCATAGGTGAGGACACATGCCCTTAGCATGTCTTCCATGATCTGATTCACCCTCTCGGTCTGTCCGTCCGTCTGCGGGTGATAAGCCGAACTAAAATCCAACTTGGTTCCCATATACTTGTGCAATCTCTTCCATAATCTGGAGGTAAATTGGGTGCCCCTATCTGACACAATCCTGCTGGGTACTCCATGCAGCTTCACTATGTTTGCTATATACAGCTTGGCCAACTTCTCTCCGCCATAATTATTCCGTACGGGTATGAAGTGAGCGACTTTAGTGAGTTGGTCCACTATTACCCATATGGAATTATATCCCTTCTGTGTCTTGGGCAAGCCTACTACAAAGTCCATGGCTATCTCATCCCACTTCCAACCTGGGATAGGTAGGGGTTGCAACAGTCCTGTTGGCTTCTGGTGTTCGGCTTTAATTCTCTGGCAGGTATCACAGTGGGCGACGAACCGTGCAATGTCTGCTTTCATTCCATTCCACCAATACCTCTGTTTTAAATCCATGTACATCTTGGTAGATCCTGGGTGGATGGAATACGCTGATTTGTGGGCTTCATCCATGATGGTCTGCCGAAAATCCCCAGCTTCAGGCACGCATATTCTATTCTTGTACCACAATGTACCTTGATCGTCCACTCTGAAGTCTGGGGCTTTATTCTCTCCCGTGTACTTGCGGATCTTCATTAAGTCCTTGTCCAGCTCTTGGGCTTTTCTGATTTGGTCCTCTAGGGTGGGTTGAACACTTAATTGGTGGACGTATCCTTTGGGCACAATGTGTACGTTGAGTCGTGCCATTTCTTCTTGCAGTTGGGTGCTCTTGCATTTGTCACTACATTAGCTTTTCCTGGGTGGTAATGGATTTCCAGGTTATAATCCTTGACCAATTCTAACCACCTTCTTTGCCTTAAGTTTAGGTCGGGCTGAGTAAAAATGTACTTCAAGCTCTTGTGGTCTGTATAGATCTCACATTTATTTCCAATCAAGTAGTGTCTCCAAATCTTAAGGGCATGCACTACGGCTGCAAACTCCAAATCATGGGTTGGATAATTCTGCTCATGAGGCTTAAGCTGGCGTGGCGCATAGGCCACTACTTTTCCGTCCTGCATAAGGACACATCCTAATCCTTGTCGGGAGGCGTCGCAATACACGACAAAATCCCGTTGAATGTCTGGCAATGTTAGCACTGGGGCGGTTGTCAGTCTCCTTTTCAACTCCTGGAAACTTCTCTCACATGACTCACTCCAGACGAACTTCTTTTCCTTCTTGAGCAACTCTGTCATGGGGCGAGCAATCTTGGAGAGTCCTTCAATAAACCTCCGGTAGTATCCTGCTAGGCCAAGAAAACTCCTGATTTCGCTCACATTGGTTGGTTGTTGCCAGTTGGAAACTGCTTCCACTTTCTCAGGATCAACTGCTACTCCTTCTGCAGTCAGAATGTGACCAAGGAAGGCTACTTTCTCAAGCCAAAATTCGCACTTGCTGAATTTAGCATATAGCTTGTGTGCCCTCAATTTCTCGAGTGCCACCCGTAAGTGTTGCTCATGCTCTTGGACATTCTTAGAGTAAATAAGTATGTCATCGATAAAGACTATGACACACTTATCTAACTCCTCCATAAATACTTTATTCATGAGATTCATGAAATAGGCGGGGGCATTAGTGAGTCCAAAAGACATCACCGTGAACTCATATTGACCATAGCGGGTGACAAAGGCCGTCTTTGGTATGTCACTCTCCTTAATCTTGAGCTGATGGTAACCCGACCTTAGGTCTATCTTGGAGAAGTATTTGGCACCTTTTAATTGATCAAAAAGATCATCTATCGTGGGAAGAGGATATTTGTTCTTTATGGTGACCTCATTCAGTGCGCGATAGTCTACGCACATCCTCATACTCCCATCCTTCTTCTTCACAAAGAGAACTGGGGCTCCCCATGGTGATGAACTAGGTCTGATAAACTTGAGATATTGCAATTCTTCCAATTGCTTCTTTAACTCTGCCAATTCTGATGCTGCCATCCTATAGGGTCTCTTGGTGATAGGAGCAGTTCCGGGGATAAGATCGATTGCAAACTCTATATCCCTATCTGGTGGCATCCCGGGGAGTTCTTCAGGGAACACATCTGGGTACTCACACACTACTAGGACATCTTCTATGGATTTGGCTTCCATGCTAAAAACCATCACATCTGGCCTGCTTTCTCGGGTATGGCAGGTCACCTTTACTCCATCTGGGTTGGTTAGGTATACTACTTTATCTGCACAGCTAATAAGGCCATGGTGAAGGCTTAGCCAGTCCATTCCAAGGATTACGTCTATCCCTTTAGACTTTAGTACTACTAAGTCTGCTAGGAACTCTACCCCACTTAAAATGATCCTTACTCGGGAACAACCCAGTTGACACTTAATGTCACCTCCGGGCGTTCGGGTTAATAGGGGTTTCTTTAGTAGTACTGTAGGCATGTTGTGCTTTTCCACAAAATTTGAGGATATGAACGAATGTGATGCTCTCGAATCAAATAATATGGTTGCTAGGGTTGAGCTGACCAGATACTCACCGAGTACTACGCCCTGTGCATCTTGAGCTTCTTGTGCGTTGATGTGGTTGACGCGGGCTCGTCCATACGACTGCTGGGGCTGCCTCATCTGTGAGTTGTTGTTGTAGTAGTAGTAGTAGTTGTTGTTGTTGTAGTTGTTGTTGTGGTTGTTGCGAACCGGCACACGGTTGGCTCCAGATACAACCGGTCTTGGCCCGTTCACTGAGTTGGAGAAGGTTGAGGCTGCTGGCTGTAAGGGGGCACGGCGGCGGTTGGCACAGGGCGGCGGTGTTAATGCGCCCCGTCGGCCGGCGACGCGACGGCTCGGCCTTGGCGGGGTTCGGCAAGCGGCATAAATGGTGGTGGTTGGCATGGCGACGCGGTGGCGCTGTGTGTCGGAGTGGACGGGGCGGCGCTGCTGCAGTGCCACGCGACGGCAGTGGCAGCAGCTGGGCGCGGCGGCTAGCGGCCGGCGCTGCTCGGCCTGAGGCGGCCGGTCGGGCAGGGCGCTGGTGCTTTGGTGTGGTGCTCGTGTTGTCCCCTCACGCTCGTCGTGGCAGACTGAGGGAAGGAGGGGGGGGTGGGGGCCGGCTGGCGTTGGACGGCAGCGCTCGGCGCTTGCCTGGTGCGCCGCGGGCCAGAGCGAAGCAGGGGAAAGGAAGAGGGAGAAGGAAAAGGAGAAAAAGAATAGGAGAAAAAGAAAAAAGGAAAAAGGAGAGAAAGAAAAAGAAGAAAAGGTTAGGAAAATTTCCAGAAAAATTTTCCGAAAAATTTAGAAAAAGGAGAAAAGAATTTTGATGCGGTTTTCTCGGCTTTTAGGATTTGTCGCATTGCTACACGATTTTCCGGGGTGGCGGGGTTTTCAAGATCGGGAATCCTGGGTATGGGTCGGAAGGCATCCGGGGAGGGTTTATGATGTCGGGCGACTGTCGGAGAAAGCCCGGGGTAAAAGGGAGAGTAAAAGCTGATGGCCGGGTTTTCGAGAGATGATCGAGCTCGGCGGTAGGAGTTTTTGAAAAACACGTCGATTAGCGGGTGCTTTAATTAGGGTCCAAAAACACGGGTGTTACAATACACATGGACAAATAAACAGACCTCCCCGATTCAGTGTGTTCTGGATAGAGTCATTGTCAACAATTCTTGAGAGGACAAATATCCTTTGGTTAGAGTTCAGGCAGAAGTGAGAATAGGATCTGATCATAATCCTTTAATATTGGACACTGGTGGTGGGAAAAGCATGAAAGTAAGATACTACAGATTCGAGCCTGCCTTGATGACACAAGAAGGCTTCCGAGAGTGGGTGATAGATAGATGGCCCATGAGATTCAAAACAAACTGCTTGGACTATTGGCATGTGACATGAGCGAAGCTGAGAAGAGCTATGAGAGGTTGGGGTATCAATTTCGAGAGCAACATGAAAAAAACAGAAACTGGCTCTGCTGGCAGACATCAAAAAGATGGATGAAGAAGCGGACTGCAGAAACTTGAATGAGATGGAATGGAGGGAGAGATACAGATTAGAGGGGGATCTACAAAAAATATATATAGCTGAAGAGATGCATTGGCAAAAAAGGGGAGGGGAAAAGTGGATCTTGGAGGGAGACTCTAACACTACATACTTTCATAAATGTGCTAATGGGAGGAAGAGAAAAATGAGTATACAGCAACTGGAAGACGGCGACAGAGTGATCAGCAGTAAAGAGGAGCTGGCTGCACACATTAAGGAGTTTTATATGAAGTTGTTTGGGGAAAGTGAGGCCCTGAACTTAAGCCTAGTTGGTGATTTGTGGAGGGAAAATGAGAAAATAAATGCAGAAGAAGCAGCGAGGCTGACACGACCTTTTATCTTGGAAGAGCTAGATGCCGCAGTTAAAGAAATAAAAAACAATACTTCCCCAGGCCCCGATGGGTGGTCCATAGAATTTTTTAAAGAGTTTTGGCCAATGATCAGACTAGATGTGAAAGAGATGCTGGATGATCTTCATGCTGGCAGACTAGATTTGAGGAGACTTAATTATGGAGTTATTGTTTTAATCCCAAAACTGAAACAACCCAACAATATCAAGCATTTTAGGCCCATCTATCTGCTGAATGTGATATATAAGATAATAACCAAGGTCTTAACCCGGAGGCTTACAGAGGTGGCAGGGAGGGTCATTAGCAAAAACTAGACAGCTTTTATTCCGGGCGAAATATTATGGATGGTGTGGTTACTTTGCAAGAGGTATTGCATGAGCTACAAATAAGAAAGGAGGAGGGGGTTATCTTGAAATTGGATTTCGAAAAGGCGTATGATAAAGTTAGTTGGGATTTTTTAGAGGAGGTTTTGACCAAGAAAGGATTCCCAGAAGTTTGGACTGGATGGATGATGCAAGCAGTAAAGGGGGGAAGAGTGTGTGTGGATATCAATGGGGAAAGAACTGACTACTTTAGGAGCTTTAGGGGGCTAAGGCAAGGGGACCCGCTATCTCCTCTTTTGTTCAATCTGGTGGGAGATGCTTTTTCAGCTATTTTACGTAGAGCTAGCTCAAGGGGGGATCTATTGGGTTTGGTGCCACATCTAGTGGAGGGGGGCCTTACGCACCTACAGTGTGCGGACGACACGGTCATTCTTACGGATGGGCCCTGAGAACCTCCTGAACATGAAAGCTATTTTGTTTTGCTATGAGGCACTATCGGGTATGAAAATCAATTATGAGAAGAGTGAGATTTATACAATGGGTGCGGGAGAAGAGGTACAGAAGAACATAGCGGAAGTCTACGGTTGTAGAGTTGGAGAATTCCCCATGACATAACTGGGGATCCCTGTCAGTAAAAACAAGATAACCAAAAGACAGTTGAACTATACGGCGGAAAAAGCACGGAGGAGGCTGGGTACGTGGAAATGCGACACTATGTCCTCGGGAGGCAAAGCTATTCTGCTGGAGGCATGCCTATCAAGCACCTCCATGTACACTATGGGGGTATACCAACTATATGAGGGGAACTACCAAGTGCTAGATACAATTAGGTCGAGGTTCTACTGGCAGGGGACAAATAAAAAGAGGAAATACCACATGGTTAAGTGGGAAACTTTGGCAAAACCAAAGGACTTTGGTGGGTTGGGCTTTATGGATGTTAGAGCTATGAACAAATGCCTCCTTGGGAAATGGATTAGTAGAGTGGAAAATGAGGAGGACAACATATGCATCAACTTGTTGAGGAGGAAATATCTTGGAGATAAAAGCATATATCAAATCAAAAGGGTGTGGGGTCTCAGTTCTTGAAGGGGGTGTTGGATGTAAGACAATGGTTTAAGTAGGGGAGAACAGTGAAGGTGAAAAGTGGCCGACAGACAAGATTTTGGAAGGATGTGTGGTGTGGTGGCTGCCCCTTGAAAATAGAATTCCACCACATCTATAAGTACTGTAGAGACCCTAACAGTTCGGTGGAAGAGGTGCTTGGAGAGGGGGGTGTCAGATTGAGTTCAAAAGACCTTTTGATGAGAATGAGATGAAAGAATGGTACATATTAGTAGATATGATGAGGGGTGTAGAGTTAGTAGAAGGAAGAGATGTGATGGGATGGGCGTTGGAGAAATCAGGCAAATATACGACATGGTCGCTGTACAGGACTCTGACTTTCAGTGGTATGAAAGATCAATGGATGATGGAGGTCTGGAAAAGTAGAATCCCTTTAAAAGTGAAAATCTTCATGTGGATGGTGCCTAGAGACAGGATACAGTCTGCAATTCAGCTGAAAAAATGCAAGTGGAAGGGGCTGGTGGAGTGCAAAACCTGTGGAGAGTTAGAAACTGCAGAACATATTATTTTCTGGTGCCCAGTTGTTGCCTTCCTGTGGGCTGCGATAAGTGAGGCCCTTGGATGGCAGATGGTGCTATCCTCACAGTCAACCCTAGAAGAGCTAGTGATGAAGAATGCGAAAAACAAACCCAGCATACTTTTTGTTTGTGCAGGGGCACTTTGGGTGATGTGGAAGGCCCACCATGATTTGGTGTTCAACGACAAGATCATGAAAACACTGGTGGAGCTGCCACACAAGATGGTCGCCCTGCTGAAACAATGGCAGCCCATGGTGAAAAACAAGAATGTGCAGGAGGTGGAAGACATGAGGGAGAAGATAAGTCAAGTTGCCACCGCTGCTGGGTGAAGCAAAAAGATCTAGGAAAAAGGGCTTGAGTTGTTTTTTCCTTGGGTGGCCTTTTGGTTGTCGTTGTATGCTTACTCAGCCCATGTTTTGGGTGTGCTAGACTGTCTTTTCTCTCTGTTGCAATAGCTAGTGTTGATGGCTTGCTCTGCAGGCGAGACATAGATGTTTGTGGGTAGAGGTAGTTCTTCTGGGTTTTCGGTGTGAGGCTTGTGTTGGTGCTGGGCTAGGAACGCCCCATGTATCTGTTGCTGGTAACCCCAGCGTACTCGATTGTTGTATGCCGCCCTTTAGGCTTTCAATATAAAGCTGGGTGAAATGCCTTTGATCGAAAAAAAACTAACAGGATGAGCTACGTATGTCCTTAAAAGGCGAGTATCGTGGGCCAACCATAGAAATGAAGGAAAGAAATAGAGAAAAGAGATGTTAATAGGGCTTGGAGCCATCTAGGTTTTGCCCCAGATAATGTTTTAGAATTTTTTCAGTTCCAAACTTTAAACTAACTCAAACAATTTGAATCTAAAAAAAACAAATGGTAAACACTATGTAGACAACATGTATGGAACAAACAATTTTATCTCTTATTGATGTTGGACATGTTACCTAAAAATGTGTGGCTGTGCGTGTAATGTGTTAGAACTTGAACTGTATGACTTGTGAGGACTTATTTATGTTAGGATGAGAACTATATGATGTAATGCCTTGTTTTAATTTTATGGTATATGCATCACATTTATTTTTTATTCACTCACTTGTTACAACCCTCGCGAATGCCAAGCGGAGGGCTTGTAAATTTTTTTTACCAAATATGTACATTCAAAATAAAGTTTACTATAAACCTTTATTTATAAATCATTTATAAGTTTGTCAATGATCACCATAAAAGAGGATATGAAAAGTATCTCTAGGTCCCTTGAGAGCTTTAAATATCCCAAAATAGGATAGAAGAGTATTGGAGTGAAGGAATGAGATTGAGTCTAAAAAGTAAGAGCAGTGTTTTCCTTTACCATGAGTTAATACTCCTTCCGTTTCATAATACTTGTTGTTTTGGTTTTTCTAGATACATTTCTTTTATTAAGCACCTAGTAGATATATAATTAGACCTGAGCATTCCACGGGCCGGGTCGAAAAAAATTCGGTTTTTTTTGGGGCCGAGAAAATCCTGCCCATGACCGCCCCCGGGACGCGTCGGGCCTCAGTTTCTGGGCCGGGCTCGGGATTGGGCGGTGTTAGTGTTTTAGACACCGAGCCTACGACGGGGTACCTGAAGTAGTAGATTGTGCGGTGGGGCTCGCCGAGATCAGGAACACGATTGTGAGACACGTGGCACACAATTAGACAGGTTCAGGCCGCAATGTGCGTAATACCCTACGTCCTGTATGCTGCGTGGCTCTGTATTGATTGCGTATGTTTTGAGAGGGGTCCCTGCCTCGCCTTATATATCATGGGAGGCAGGGTTACAAGTCGGATTGGTACAAGGGTACTATTCGAGTAGGACCCGGAGTAGCCTACACAAGGTATGGAAAGCTATCCTAGTCTTAGTACAGGTCTTTGTCCGTCTTGTCTTGCCTTGTGGTCCACGGTACCAGCACCGTGGCCCACTAGTCGAGTAGTCCAGATGTACAGGAACTCATCTCCCAGGTATGGCCCATAATGTGTTGGTGGGCCCAGGGATGCCCGGTCGACAAGCCCCCGAGTACTTTGTAGTCGAGTGCAATGCTCCAAGTAGTCTTGAAAGTCTCCACGAGTAGTTCCCAAGCGTCCCCGAGTTCTACAAGCTTCAATCTTCAATAGTACTTGAATCATCACGAGGCTGGAAGGTACTCCAGTTAACTCCACGAGTAGTCTTGAAGTCTTCTCGAGTTGTTCCCAAGCGTCCTCGAGTACTTCCCTTGAAGGTCTTCAATAATACCCGCTTCGTCCTTGAAATCTCTGCATCAAAGATCTATATGGAAATGCGATTACTGAAATCGCATTCCATATGGAATGTAGCCCCCAAGCCTTAGGTCGAATCCAGGATTCAAGCTAAGGGTCAATCTTGAACTCTTTGATCTTGCTCCGAAAAATCCATAGACAATCCGAAGAAATAATATAGGAATGCGATTTGCAAAAATCACATCCTATATGGATGTAGCCCCCGAGCCTTAGTTCGAATTGATAATTCATGCTGAGGGTCAATCAGTAGTCTTTGTCAAATAATCCCGTAAAATCCTGAGAAAAACTGAAGGACACGTGGCACGGAGCCCCCGAGCCTTGAGTCGAGTACTTTCTCGAATTGAAGGATCCAATCTGACTGTAGAATAGTGGTCTGAATTCAGTGAACTGTAGCTGAGTGTAATCCAATTCCGTCGAGTAGTCGAGCCACTGAGATGGAGTCGAGCAGGTCTTGGATTTTAGTCCTCTGACTTAGCCAAAAAATTTTACCTATGTGAAACCAATCTATTGAATACGAAGGGTCACTAGGTCGAGCCGTTAGGGTTTTGGTTTTATAAATACCCGAAGGGGTATCCCTTAGGGTTTCACTGCTTCCATTCGCCCTTAGATCCAGAACGCCTTAGCATCCATAGCCGCCGCAGAGTTCGAGCTCCTGTTTTGCCAAGAGTGCACACCTCCATCCCTTCACCGTCCTCCGGTCAATGCGAAAGAAGACCCTCGTGACAGGAAGGATGAAGCCTGCGTCATCCAAGGGACAGAAGAGGAAATCCGGCCGTGGCAAAAATCAGTTGCCGGAGCCGAAGTATAAGACAGTGGTCATCACGAAGCCCCCGAGCCAAGCCGTGTCTTGGAAGAAGTCCAAGATGAGGGAAGAAGATATCAAGACCCTCGAAGCCGGCGGGTTGCTGCGCGAGAAGGCCATTACTGGTTGGAGCTCTGCCGCTGGTGATGCGTGGCCGATGGAGAAGAGCCCGGATGAAATCCTAATGTTCGGGCACTTCGTCGAGCGTGGGTTGACGATGCCGTCGTCGAATTTCTTCCGCGGCTTCCTCAACTTCTTCAAGTTGGCGCACGTACACCTCAACCCCAACAGCATCTTCCAGATTGCAGTGTACGTGCACTTCTGCGAAGCCTTCGTCGGTATCCGCCCTCACTGGGCCTTGTTCAGGAAGATCATCCGATTGAAGCCGCAGCCCAACGCCAACTTCCTAGTTGTAGTCGGTGGAGCCGGTGTGCAGATGCGCCAGAAGGCGCAAGAGTTGTACTTCAAGTACGACTTGATTGACTCCAATCAAGATTGGAGGAACAGGTGGTTCTACATAGAGAACGCCCCGCCTCAGCTGTCGAAGCCAAGCATGTTCGCACCAGTATACGACCGGCTCTGGAAGGATGAACCCACGATGCAGGAGTGCATCCAGATCCCCGAGTTGCTGGCAAAAATTGCGCAGAAGAAGGTGCAGGGCTTGACAGGTGAACGGGTAGCCTTCAGCTTCATGAAGCGACGGGTACAACCCTTGATGCAACGAGAGCATCTAGGGTTCGAATATACTGGAGCAGATGATGGCTCCAGGCTATCTGCTGAAGAGATCAGTGATGATCTCGTGATGGAAAGGCTGCAGAAGCTCTTCAAGAATCTTCATGGAATTCCTGCAGCCGTCCGTGAATACAGTGCCGACAATCCTCCGCGCATGGTAAGTTTCCGAGAACTAGCCGCTGAGTACTTATTATAAGTAGTCGTGTAGCTAACAATTGCCTTGTTTCGCAGGAGGATGTCTTGAAATTTGTGTCCATGCCTCCTCCTCGTCCTCAAGACCCACTACAAGCACCGAAGGGAGAGCCAACAAAAGTAGAGGCTCAAGCCCCCGAGAGTAGTCAATCTGCTCAAGGGGAAGAAGAAGTCTTGGTGGAGGACGCCTCCTCAAGCGATGAAGACGGCCAAACACTTCAACAGCGTTTTGAAGTGAAGAGCCGCTACGAGTACTCTGGGGCATCCATCCCCAGTGGCCTCGCCGCAGGATCATCAAAGAGACCGGCATCATCTCTCGCAGATGATGTGACTCTGCCGCCGCGGAAGAAAAGGACCACAGTAGGGAAGCGGGCCGTGAAGAAGATGACAAGCCTCCCCTCTATTACAGTAAGTGTTGGAGAACTCATAAGTAGTCGATATTGCATTGAGTACTTGTTCTCTGCTGTAATGTCTTGCTTTTGTCTTGCGCAGGTTATCGAGAGTGCAGCTAGTGTACCCTCGAGTAGCCCCCTAAGAATAACAGAACCCGAGGTGGTTCTAGTGTCAGCCGTGGAGACGGTGGCGCATGAGCAACAAGAAGCCGCGGTACCAGGAAGTGTGCCGCCGGTGGAGATTGTGCCAGAGATGCCAGCGGCGCCCTCCTTCTTCGACATGCTGGGGCCGAAAGTATCGGTACCTCGTGCTGCTCTGTAAGTACCCGAGTACTCGAGTACTTGTTATGATTATGTACTCTACTTTTGCTGACTAACTTGTTGATGCAGAAAATCCACTGATGTCAAGTGTGGCGCCTCTGGAAGTGGTGCTGCTGAAAGAGACCAGACTCCTCAGGAGCAACCAGAAGATGTACTTCCAGAGCGCCAAGAAGTACCCGCAGAAGCTGATGCAGCGCAAGAGTTACGCTTCCTCTGGAGTGACGTGGTTAAGGCAGCAGTGGAAGCAGCTTCTAAGCCAAGGGCTGAAAATCCAGAAGATATCAAAGCCGTGGTGAATGAAGGCTTGGAAGCTGATCCAGAAGCCATGCTGAGCCACGAAGAAGTCCCAGCAGTTGAAGCCCCTGTGCATCATGTTGATGCACATCTGGCGCTAGAAGATAACCCAGAGAACCGCATGGTGCCGCACGAGCCACTAATTGAAGACCCGGCTCCTCTGCGCAGCGCTGCGAGATACTCTGCAGCCAGCACAAGTACCCAGTCCATGGCAGAGAACTTGATGCCATATGATGACTCCTGCCTGGACGAGGACAACTTGCATGCTCATGCAGAAATGTTCCGCGGCGTAGAAAAGCTCCTTGCGGTAAGTTGTGTAGTCTCTTGTAGAGTACTTATAGTCACAGATATCTTGTCTCTGACTCATGAGTTGTTTTTGCCCTTGCAGGAGGTAGTCAAGCAATCGAAACGCAAGACTCGCCTGCTTGAGCAACACGCGGCTGACATTGAGGAAGTCTCGCGGCTCAGAGAAGAACTGAAGCAGAAAAAGCCTTGTCTCTGAAGCAGCAGGAGAAACTCGATGGCAACGACGCCGAGTACCACAATGAGATCCAGAAGCTGACGGCGAAGAAGGATGAAGTTGTTGGTAAGAACAAGTCCCTGCGCCTGAAGAATAAAGGTAATCTCCCTTCTGAAATCATCATTGAGTACTGTGGGGGATATACCCCCGGGTCCCACACGGAGGGGCTTCATGACGTGTATACATATACGGGGATGGGCCTACCCGTGTGGAGATACGGTATGGTGCACGGATCAGGATGAGGCGGCGCCTGAGGAGATATCATCCCATGAATAAAGGCCAGTTAGTTAGGAAAGATATTGCTTGAGCAGGAAGGCCAAATCTTGTAATCGGTTAGTTATAGATTCCCTGAGATCTGTAAACCCTGCGCCCCAGGCTATATAAGGGCGGCAGGGACCCCCCTCAGAAACAAGTCCATCAGATTCTCAATCGTGGAACCATCAATACAACACACCGAGCACAGGACGTAGGGTATTACGCCTTCCGGCGGCCTGAACCTGGATAAACCCTGTGTCCTTTGTTCACCATCTAGCTCTAGTCTCGGCGATCCCCACCAAACAATCTACCACCATAGCCTACCCCGTGGTGGACTCCCGGTTCATTGCACCGACAAGTACTTTTGCTGTTGCGCACCACATCTGATAAGTAGCCTTGATCCTTTGCAGAGCTGACGGAAGAGGTCGACAAATTCAAGAACAAGGCACTGAACTGGCAGCTAGCCTTCAACCGTGAAGAAGCAGCTCATATGGATCTGAAGGAAGACTATAAGGTGCGGTGCTTCGAACTTGAGCGCGAAATGGACATCCGCATTGCCGGCTGGACTGATTTGCTCTGTTGCATGCAGTCGCTCAAGGAAAAGATTGAAGAAGCCGAGGGCCTATGCTCAGAGCGGAAGGCCTTGACAGAGGCGGCCGAGCCAGTAGCAAATCTGTTCGAGCCCAGAGTCGCTGGAGTTCAGCCTCGTCCACTTGTGGAGAGGTTGAAAGACACGCCGAAGAAGATTCTAGAGTACGCTCAAAGGCTGGCTTGCACAATCCCAAATCAAGTCCTGAGCTTCATCAAGTCTTTATATGCCGAGGCGGACCTCACGGTCATCATGAACGGCAGATCTGGAGATTGTACCGACGATCGACTCAACGAGTTGATGCAACAGACTTCTCCAATCGCGGAAGCAGTCTCCAAGTTCATCGATCTCCGTTAGATGTACCTGTAGAGTAGAAACACTAGGGAGAAAACAAGTGTAATCCTGAACAAGTGTTTATGTAATATAATTGAAAACTTGAAGAAATCAATTATCTGGATCCCTTTGTATGCTTATGTGTTGGCCAAGTACTCGAGTTGGTATTGAGTGTGTGGCTGCAAAAAGAGATACGATACACGAGTAGAAGTACTCAAGTGTAAACATGTTCCGAAGAACATTAGCTAAATCATGACGAGTTGAACACCTTAGTTGTAGCAGCGTAAAAGAAGGCTTTGTCATGAAATAAGCTAAGAGTAGTAACAAGTCGATGTAGAGTAGCGGCTTGTACTAAACACATTGTACAGAGTTTACAATGTCTTGAGTACCTCTGAGGCTAACTAGCCTAGTGAGAGAGTACTCGAAAAGAACTTATTCATAACGAGTTGAACACCTTAGCTGTAGCAGTGTGAAATAAGTCTTTGTTATGAACAAGTAAAGTAACAAGTTGGTATACAGTAGCAACTTTATTACTGAATACATTGTACAGTGTTTACAATGTCTTAAGTACCTCTGAGGCTATGAGCCTAGTGAGAGAGTACTCGCAAGGATGTTCCGAAGAACGAGTAAGACCGTAGGAGACAGTGTGATGAACTCATCCTTACTGTAGCAGCAACTTGTATGAGAGTTCCACTGAGCCCCGACCAGAAGGGTGTTACTCTAGGCCGAAGCCTCTTATTGAAAAGTAGAGACATAGACAGCATGTGCCACTTATTGTTCTACACGATACAGGATCATCTGGAGGGAGTTATCATGACTCCCTACGAGGTCGCAGAATGAGACTGCCTGGAGAGGGTTGATGAAGCCCCCTGCGGGTGCTCGCAGCTGAAAGCCACGAGAAGATACAGCCGAAACTGTCTGGAGAGGATTATCTTGATCCCCTACGAGTGGTGACAACCGTAGCTGTCTGTTGAGTGGTTGCAACCAAAGCTGCCTGCAAAGGGTTATTGAAACCCAATACGAGTTGTTTTACAGCCGTAGCCGTCTGGAGAGGGTTGCTGAGACCCCCTACGGGTAGAAGCCACAAAGTTGGTCGATGTTCCAAGAGTTGTCGACTTCCCCGCCTTCTAGAGTTTGAAGACGATATGAGCCTGGGCCGGTAACCTTTGCAACAGAGAAAGGACCTTCCCATGGCGAGTTGAGTTTGTGTAGTCCTGCCGTATTCTGAATGCGACGAAGGACTAAGTCACCAACATTGAAGGAGCGTTCCTTAACGTTGCGGTCATGATAGCGGCGAATCTTATCAAGGTATCGAGCGGATTGAACAAGTGTGTTGCAGCGAGCTTCCTCGAGACTGTCGACATCTGTCTGTCTTGTTTCTTCAGCTACGCCTTCTTCGTACTGATCAACTGTCGGAGAACGCCACATGATATCAGTAGGCAAAACGGCCTCAGAGCTGTAGACCAGGAAGTAAGGTGACTGCCCTATGGGGGTAGTAGGCTGAGTGCGTAGCCCTTAGAGTGCATTGGGTAGCTCCTTGATCCACTTGCCGCCCTTGGTATTTGCAGCATAGTACAGTCGCTTCTTGAGAGCATCGAGTATCATCCCGTTGGCGCGTTCCACTTGGCCGTTGGCACGTGGATGAGCAACGGAGACGTACCAGACGTCGATTCCACTGTTCTCGTAGTACTCCCAGAACTGGTGATTGTTGAAATTCGAACCCAGGTCTGTGATGATGCGGTTAGGAAAACCATAGCGATGTACGATTTCATCCAAGAAGTCGAGGACACGATCAGCCTTGAGGCAGGTAACAGGATTGACCTTAATCCACTTGGTAAACTTGTCGATAGCCACCAGAACTCTGTTGAATCCCCCTGGCGCATTTGGGAGAGGACCAATCATATCCAGCCCCCAACAAGCGAAAGGCCAAGTTGGTGGTATCGTGATGAGCTTGTAGGCAGGAACATGTTGTTGCTTGGCGAAGAATTGGCATCCTTGGCACTTCTTGACTAGTTCCTCTGCATCAGCAAGAGCTGTAGGCCAGTAAAAAGCATGTCTGAACACTTTTCCCACCAAGGTGCGGGAAGAAGCGTGATTGCTACAGATTCCTTTGTGTGTCTCCTCCAAGATTTCCTTACCTACTTCGCGAGAAACACATTTCATGAGTATATCAAAGCTTGTGCCTCGCTTGTAGAGTTGATTTCCGACTAGAGCATAAGCCTTGACGTGGCGTAAGATGCGCTCGGCTTCTGACTTGTCTTCAGGAATCAATTGGTTTTTAATGTAGTCGATAAAGGGAGTTCTCCAGTCCACGTTAATCATAAGCACTTCTCGATCAGGTTGAACTAAAGTAGTCGCAGGTGCAGATGAGTGCTCCGGAGTTGATGGTTTGTGGAGTTCATGGACGAAGATTCCAGCTGGCACTTGAGCTCGTGTAGACCCCAGCTTCGACAAAACATCCGCAGCAACATTGTTATCGCGGACCACATGATGGAACTCGAGACCATAGAATTTGTTCTCAAGTTTGCGTACCTCCTGATAGTACGCATCCATATTCTCAGCATTACGATCCCATGAATCGTTGACTTGATTGATGACCACCAAAGAATCACCATAGATAAGTAGTCATGTGATGCCAAGAGAAACTGCAAGGCGAAGACCATGCAGCAGAGCTTCATATTCAGCTTCATTGTTTGAGACCTTCCAGAAGATCTGCAAAATATATTTGAGTTGCTCGCCCTTGGGAGAAATCAAAAGTACCCTGGCACCAACGCCTTCCAACTTGAGGAAACCGTCAAAGTACATGACCCAATGTTCTGGACGCTTAATTGGAGTTGGGACTTGATTTTCCCGCCACTCAGCCATGAAATCAACCAAGGCTTGAGACTTGATAGCAGTGCGAGACTTGAACTCGAGCGATAGAGCACCAAGCTCTACAGCCCATTTAGAAATCCTCCCTGTGGAGTCCCGGTTGTGCAAAATCTCGCCAAGCGGGTAGCTAGTGACCACAGAAATCTTGTACTCGTCGAAGTAGTGGCGGAGCTTCCGTGAAGTAATCAGAACCGCATAGAGTAGCTTATGTACCGGAGGGTAGCGAGCCTTAGACTCAGAGAGTACTTCACTGACGAAATAGACAGGCCTCTGGACAGGGTAGCCATGGCCTTCTTCCTGCCGCTCAACGACAATAGCAGTACTGACGACATTAGTAGTCGAAGCAATATAGAGCAAGAGCTCTTCATTGGGCAGAGGAGCTGTGACGACTGCAGGCTTGGATAAGAACTCCTTGAGCTGAGAAAGAGCTTGATCAGCTTCAGTTGTCCACGAAAACTTCTCCTGCCTCTTGAGTAACTTGAAGAAAGGTAGACCTCGTTTTCCAAGTTGTGAGATGAAGCGATTGAGTGACGCTATGCAACCAGTAAGCTTCTGGACATCTTTGATAGTAGTCAGAGCTTGCATGTTGGAGATGGCAGTAATCTTCTCGGGGTTTGCTTCGATGCCACGATGGCTGATGATGAACCCGAGTAGTTTTCCAGATGATACGCCAAAGACGCATTTATTTAGGTTGAGCTTCCATTGGTACTCGCGTAGTGAAGCGAAAGTTTCCTCAAGATCCGTGATAAGCATGTCTGGATCCCTAGTCTTGACAACGACGTCATCCACGTATGCTTCCACGTTCTTGTGAAGCTGCTTCTTGAAGTACGCTTGGATAGTCCTTTGATAAGTAGCACCAGCATTTTTCAACCCGAAGGACATTATTGTGTAACAATAAGCACCAAACGGGGTGATAAATGCGGTCTTCTCTTGATCAGATTCCTTGATTGCGATTTGATGATAACCAGAGTAGCAATCCAGGAAACAGAGTAGAGCACAGCCCGCCGTAGAGTCAATGACTTGATCAATCCGCGGCAACCCAAAAGGATCATTGGGGCAATGCTTGTTAAGATTAGTGTAGTCGACACACATCCTCCAATCGTTAGAGTTCTTCTTCCTGATGAGCACAGGGTTAGCAAGCCATTGCGGGTGAAAGACTTCTCGGATGAAGCCAGTCGCGAGTAGTTTGGCAAGCTCTTTCTTGATAGCAGCCCTGCGGTCATCAGCAAAGCGACGAAGGTGTTGTCTCTTGGGGATAGCATTAGGATCGACGTTGAGTGAGTGCTCAATCAACCTCCTGGGCACACCTGGCATGTCAGATGGCTTCCACGCAAAGATATCACGGTTAGCCCGAAGGAAGTTGACGAGCGTGTCTTCCTATTTAGGGTCAAGCTGGGCACTGATCATGGTCGTCTTGCTGCTGCCACCAGTACCGAGGTCAATGGCTTTGAGCAGGACGTTACCAGATGGTGCAGGCTTGTTGTTGTTGTCAGTCTTCTCAGGAACTTCCAGCTCGCTCGGAGCAAGCTTTTTAGCAGTAGTGAAGACCTCCATCATTGCATTGGGTACTTGAGTAGTCGAAGCAAGTTCTATAGCTTCTGTGTCGCAGTCGTAGGAACGCTTCAGATCCCCTTGCAATGAAAGAACTCCCTTGGAGCTCGGCATCTTGAGAACCAAGTACACATAGTGCGGGATAGCCATGAACTTAGCGAGAGCAGGCCTGCCGAGAATGGCATGGTAAGAAGTCTCGAAGTCAGCAACCTCAAACTTGATGTACTCGGTGCGGTAGTGATCCTTAGTCCCAAAGGTAACGGGTAGTACAACTGAACCCAAAGGAACAGCTGCGTTGCCCGGGATGATACCGTAGAACGGTGAGTTAGTCTTGGTAAGCATGTCGGTGATATTCAGGCCCATCTTCTTCAAAGTCTTGGCAAACAGGACGTTAAGACCGCTGCCACCATCAATAAGAACCTTGGTAAGCCTGGAGCCTGCCACCACTAGATCCAGAATGAGAGGATACCGTCCTGGCTCAGAGAAACTAGTCCATTGATCCGCCCTCGAGAAGGTAATGGGGGTTTCAGACCACTTGAGAAAAGTGGGAGCTGCTGGTTGGATGGACATAATCTCCCTGGGAGCTAGCTTCTGCATGCGCTTGGTTGGAATCCCACCAAATATGACATTGACAGTGTTGGAGGGGTGTTGAAACCCAGTGTCTTTGTCGGTATTAGCCTTCTTCCCCCTGTGTTTACGGAACTTTGGGTTTGGGTGTGTTGGCTCATTGTATTCTTCAGCGCACGACGAAGTTGGTAACACTGCTCTGTAGTAGGATCGCCCTCTGGGTGCCATGGGCATTTTTGCTTGGTCAATGTTGCCCAGTGAGGATCATCTTCAGGCTTGGCGGTAGTTTCCATGGCTACAACAGTGTTCTCGGGCTTGCGCTTGCGATTGGGATTACTCGAGTAGTTATTCCCCTGACGGTTGCCCTGCTGTTGCTTGCCACTATTGCTTCCTCCAGCATTGTTGTTGTTGTTGTTGTTGTTCTGGTTGTTGCGAAGATGCTTGAACCGATTCCGAGCCTTGTCTTCCTCGTCCGCCCAATGAGTGATCATCTCCTTAAGCTTGGTGATGTTGGCTGGGCGAGCGCGACCAAAGTCTTGGAAAAGCCTATCATCATAGAAACCATCCTGGAAGGTGTCTATGACTTCTTTTTCAGTGACATCAACAACAGTAGCCCTTTTCTCAAAGAAGCGGCGCATGTACTCGCGAAGAGTCTCGCCTTGTTTTTGCTTGATCAGGGCAAGGTCCATCCTGGTGCCATGACGGCCCAAAGAACCCGCAAAGTTGCTGGTGAAGCGATGCTTGAGTTGTCCCCAATTGTCGATGGAGCCACGTTTGAGAGACTCAAACCACGTGAGGGGCTCTTGCTCGAGAACAAAAGGGAAATAGATACATTTAGTATCATCATTGCCTCCGGCATTGGAGATGGACAGAGCATAACAGCGCAACCATTGCTTTGGATCTTGCTTGCCATCGTATTTAGAGATGCCGTAAGGCTTGAATTTCTCCAAAAGAAATAGAGCTTGAAGTCGAGGTGAGAAAGCAGGGAAGGAATCAGAATCAGCATCCTTTTGCTTCTCACGCTCAGCGCGTCTGGCGTTGATAGTTGTACGAGCGTCGTAGCGAGAGTCTCCCGACTTGCTGTTAACACTACCATCATCGCCTTTGTCCCTGTTGCAAGCTTCCGGACGAGTGTGATTAGGAGTGGGGGTGGTACGATGAGCACCACCACTGCTGCCATGGTGACTAGGAGCACTGGTGTTCTGGCGTAGCATAGTGTAAGCTAGCTCAGCCAGCTTTGCGACTTCAGCAGCCGCCCTATCACGAGGCATAGAGCGACCGAGTAGATTGATCGCGTTGATAGCTTCCTCTGGAATGCGATATTCACGAGTAGCAACCGCCTCCAGAGCCTCTTGAAGATTACGGGTAGGTAGAGCTTCCGTGAGTTCCCGACGAAGAGTTGCACGATCAGTATTGCGTTGGCGACGTGCAGTCCTGGCCTCCGCGGTTTCATCAGCAGGAGCATTGGCAGAGAGTTCGTCATCAGATACATCATCCGGATAGCGATAATTGGCACGATGCCCTTGCGGAGTAGTTGCATCAACGACGAACACTTCTCGATGCGATGAATAAGTACCCGTACTCTGAATGAGCTCAGTATCGGTGTCATAGTCAACAAGCTTGACGCCTTCCTGGAAAGGTAAGTTGTCGAGACAAGCGATAAAGCGCTCCTGATCATTCAAGGTGAGATCAGCAGGCACATGCTCAGGCCAGTAGACAAATCTACCCTCAGGTGTCGACGTGATCACCAGTCCTTGAGCAGGGTCAGAGAGTTGTTGTACTTCATCAGAATCCGAACCGTAGTCGAACTCGAACTCAGATGAATCCGAATAGTAGTCGAGGTTGTCGTCCGAATCTGAAGAGTACTCAAGCACAATCTTCGGGCCAGGGCACATGAGGCGGTTCAATGCGGCTTGGTAAGCGACACTGACATGGCGATGACCGAAGAGAGGTGGTGCTGGAATGTTATCCAAACTGAGCGCAAGCTGTGAAGCTGAAGAAAGCAACTCAGGCTGGATGGGAGGCGAAGTCGAGTTGTACTCGGACTCCGACTCAAGTTCTCTGAGCGGGTCAGAGATCGAAATTTCACCGAAATTTTCGACGAGATTCTCCATCGAAACTTGTGTAAGCATCAAGGACTTGAGCTTTGACTCCGGAGTTGGCGCTAAGAAACGCAGGAACGATCCAGCGCCGTCAGCAACGCAAACCCAGGAACCGAAAACGAAGGTGTCGCCTTGCTGGAAAGCGACGATCGGCTTGATGGTGACGAAGCCATCGAGTTCGCCAGTGGATCAACGACGAGATCCCCTACCTGGCGCGCCAGCTGTCAGTGTTTTAGACACCGAGCCTACGACGGGGTACCCGAAGTAGTAGATTGTGCGGTGGGGCTCGCCGAGATCAGGAACACGATGGTGAGACACGGGGCACACAATTAGACAGGTTCGGGCCGCAATGTGCGTGATACCCTACGTCCTGTATGCTGCGTGGCTCTGTATTGATTGCGTATGTTTTGAGAGGGGTCCCTGCCTCGCCTTATATATCACGGGAGGCAGGGTTACAAGTCGGATTGGTACAAGGGTACTATTCGAGTAGGACCCGGAGTAGCCTACACAAGGTGTGGAAAGCTATCCTAATCTTAGTACAAGTCCTTATCCGTCTTGTCTTGCCTTGTGGTCCACGGTACCAGCATCGTGGCCCACTAGTCGAGTAGTCCAGATGTACAGGAACTCATCTCCCGGGTATGGCCCATAATGTGTTGGTGGGCCCAGGGATGCCCGGTCGACACGCGGGGTCTCAGTTTTCGGGCCGGGCCCGTGCTTGGGCGGGCTGCTCGCACATTTTATAGTGTAAAATAGCTAAAAACAACATTTCGGGCCGGGCTCGGGCCAAGATTTTTTTTCGCGGGTTTCAAGATCTCTGCCCACGCCCGTCCAGTAAGGTCCGTGGGCGGACCTAGTTCTGGCCGGGCCCGGGCCGGGCCAGCGGGCCGGGTTAAAAATACCCAGGTATAATATACATAAAAATCTAGAAAAGCCAAAACGACCGAGGGTGTATATGGTTTCCTGATATATCATTAACCCTTTATTATTTGTTGACAATTTTTAAGTGATATAGTAGGATTATAGTTGAGCACACAGTGTGAATAGATTTTATTTTTAATATGTAGTACTACTACTGATTGGCAACGTTCCGTCCAAATTGTAGAAGCAAACCAAAATTGCATAGATGAAAGATTAAGCTGGGAAAACGAAAACCATAATCATCTGGGTCCAATTTATTCCATGGTTGTTGCTACCAATCCATGCATACTATTCAGTCTATATATGTCGATCGATTCAGTTCATGGCGGAGAGGCGCTGCACGAGCATGTCGAACACTTGGTCCCTGTCCATCATGTTGATTCTGACGCACCGCGCGTCCCCTCCAAACTGCTTCCCGCCGCGAGCCACGATCTTGTGGCCGGCGAGGAACTCGGCGCAGTCCTCCACGCCATCCTTCTCGCACCGAAGCCACGCGAATGCTGCAAAGACAGACCAAATCCGAGCATAATTCAGAATCGATCTGTCGAACGAGGCGGTGGCAATGGCGAGTCGCAGTTGATTGATTGTTTTGTTACCAGGACATGCTGCCACGGTTTGCTTGTTGAAGTTGCAGTAACCGGCGATCTCCTCCGGCAGGCTGAAGGCGCCGGAGGCCGCCACGGTGGCGCGCAGCGTGCGCCAGCGCTCCTCCATGCGCCGCCGCGCGAAGTCAAAGAGGCCGGGCACAGCAGCGCCGCCGCCGTCGCCGGCCGGTGGGGCCTCATAGTCGTCGGAGACAACGCTGAGGATCTTGGTGGCGCGCAGCTGCGATATCTTGGACACGCCGATGGTGCTCCGGTCGACGAAGTAGACCATCTTCCTGGCCACCTCGCGGTCCTTCACCAGCGCCCACCTGAGGAAACCACCCATCGCCGCCGTTGTCAGAAATGCGCCGGCCGACGCTGCTGCATTGCATTGCTTGCTCGCCGGGAATTGGATAGATCGACGTCGATACGTACCCGAGCCTCGTGCCGGCGTGACCGGTGATCTTGGACATGGTGAAGAGCATGATGTCGTGGGCGGCGCGCCTGGTGATGGGCGTGTACTGCGGCCAGTAGTAGACCAGATCGTGGATCGGCTTGGCACCGGTGGCGGAGCTCATGACGGCCTCGCGGACGGCGCCGTCGGGGTTGTTGGGCGTGCAGACGAGCTCGATGCACTCGCCGCCGGCGAACGGGCTGGCGTCGCCGGCCCAGCGGTAAAACCCCGAGAGCTGGAGGTCCGTCTGCGGCGGATACGACTGGCACGCAGGACGAAAATGACAATAATCAACGTGCTTGCTTTTACATACAGAAGAATTACGGCGTGATATAATATCTAGCAGTCTTGAATTTGAGTGATCTCACCGAGTAGTACGGCGCCGGCGAGACGACGGGGACGGGCTTGTCCCCTTGCGCGTCCGAGCTGAGCGCGTACATGGCGGCCTGGTAGAGCTGGGTGGCGCCGGTGCCGACGACGAGGTGGTAGCCGTCGACGGCTGCGTTGCCGACGACGCGGTGGAGGCGGCGCACCTCGCGCTCCAAGTCCGGCTCGAGGAACCAGCAGAGCGCGGCGGGGTCGGAGAAGTAGCTCATCGCCTGACACCCCTGGATCACCGTCGTCGCGCGGGGACCGACCTCCCGCCAGAACGCCTCGTACATCCTGGGGTCGCCGCTGCACGCAAGGCAAACCAAAGCCTTTGAGATCACCGGCTCTATCCGAGGCGCAGTTACCTGGCTAGTGCCGCGCGACGCGGCGCGGCGCGGCGTGACAAGATGAGTGAGAGCGGGCGCGCACAGCTGGAGGTTGAGGACGGCGTCCGGCGGGAGCGCGACGTCGCGTTCCGGCGCCTCGGCCTCCTCGTCCGCCAGCATCACGTCGTCGTCCGCCGGCATCACGTCGTCGTCCGCACCCGACCTCGCCGCGCACCCACTGCGGCGGCGGGCGCGCCTGTCGACGAGGTAGCCGTGGAGGAAGTACGCGAGGGAGACGACGTTGCACAGCAGCGTCGCGCACACGGCGAGCCCGGCCGCGCCGCCCGGCACCCGCAGCCTCTCACCGCCCCCGGCCCCCATCTCCGCCTTGGCTCTCGCAACGGGAACGTGATCTTATCTTGCGGGTGCGCTGCTGACGGCGAGGACGGCTGGCGAGCACGAGGAGGAGGCGCCCCCTGAATTTAAAGACCCGGCCGGCGCTCGCGACACGCTGCTGCCCGCGCATCGCACGCGCGGGTGGCGGTGGCGTGGTGTGCGCGCCGGTGCACGTTAGCACGTATACGACGACGGGAGAGGCGAGGAGGAGGAGGAGGCGGAGGCGGGTTGCTTGCGAACGAAGGAGGTCGTGCCTTTTTGCGGCGAGCTTGTTGCAGCTAACTTTGGAGCGATCGATGGCGGCGAGCCCGTTGCAGCGAACTTTGGACGGATCGATGGTGCACCGTGCACGAGCACAACCCCGGCACGGTTCGTGCGGGAGCCGGGAGCAAAGGGGCTCGTGGCGTGTGGTCCTGGGTGCTGACACTGATAGCGCTATCCGAGCAGGCTTGGATTCATGCCGCAAGGAGGAAAGTGTCGTGTCATCAGCGAGATGGGTCCTCAGAGAGGAAGAACTCTGAATCTCTGACGGTGATTGAACTACTGGGATATTGTACTATCGAGCCGTGACGTTTCTTGGATCCGTCGCACGCGACAGGGGCTATATCACATTTCTGACCTACTGGATGACCGTTGGCAACGAAGCCTGGAGCGATCTGCAACCTCGAACGCTCCCATCCAACGAGTCCTCGGAAAAAGAAAACATCGCCTGACGAGATGCCCTGTCACAGGACACAAAAATAAGATTCCACCTGGAATCACTCGCAAGTCGCAACAGCGATAGGCGGCAACTACACGACCACTGTACAGAGCACGTGTACAGCCCCCCTGCAAAAACCAAACGCCTTGGCACAGAACATTCAGATCAGGAAATAATAACATGGTTGTTCGTGCATCATCTTGACAGCGGGTAACAGTTAACTACAATGGACGTTGTAAACTCAATGGTGGATGGAAAAGAATGGTGTTGGTACCAGCGATATACACAGGCGGCGGCACTCTGCTCAGGAACCTGCAGGTGCGCTCACCGCCCGTACCAACTCCTCTGGGGCTGGGTGTCGGCGTCATTCATCAGCTTGTCGAGCACCACGTTCAGGTCCACATTTTGCCCATTCTCGGTCAGCTTGCGCACCGTCGCCCTGACCTGCTCTTTCGAGAACCCCATCGTGGCCACCTTGTCGATCACGTCGTCAATGGGCACTCTGGTGCCGGAAGAGCCACCCGGTGTGGAGCTGACTGGTGCGGCCTGGGGCAGCACCTGAGCTGTGGGGAGCCTGCCATAGCCGCCGCCGCCGCTTCCCACGGGAGGAGCAAAGGGCGCGGGCGGCTTCATTCCAGCGTTGCCACGGTGGGATGGAGACCCGGTGTAACCATAAGAAGAATCGGAGAAACCACCTGGACCTGGTGGTTTGTATCCAGCATTATAGGCCGGTGGTGGCCCGGAGTTTGGCCTGACAGCAGGAGGTGCCTCATACATGCCAGGGTTCGGCCCGTAGAAAGGAGCAGCAGGTCCGCTAGGGGGTGGCATGTAAGGAGGCGGTGGGCGGACATTTGGTGGATAGCTGTGAGCAGGAGGGCCATACGGTGCTGGTTCTTCGGGTTGCTGGGGCACTGGTGGTGGAGGTGCAGCTGAGGTGTTAACACTTGCAGGATGAGGAGGTTGAGAATACTGAGTAAACTGAGGTGGGGTTTGGTAATGTTGGGGTGGTGGTGGCTGTGCCGCCTGAGGCTGCGGACCTGGTGGAGCTTGGTATTGCTGGTGGGTGGCCTCAGTTGGCTGTGCCGATGGGGCATAATAGGATTCCTGTGCTATGGATGCAGGTGCCGGCAGAGCAAGTGGGACTGACGTAACCTGGAGAGGCGGTACATGGCCAGGGAAGTGAGGTGGGGGCTGGTTTTGAATTGGAGGCGGAGGTGGCGCGGTTGGAGCAGGAAGAGCAGGCAGTGGTGCTGGTGGTTGGGAAGGGGGAGGGGCTTGGTTCTGCAATTGAATGGTTTGCTGGGGTGGAGTTGGCTGCTGCCGTGAGTCCGCCTGCCCAGCATCAGCATTTTCAGATTGAACATCTGCTGCTTTGGGAACTTGGAGATTTGCAAGCTGGATCTGGGTCTCAACAATTTCCTGCTTGTCACGCAAAATCTGCACACCTGCTTGAACCTGCAAGTTGTGAATAGAGAGTTAATCATGGAACTAAGCATCACAAGTGTTATGGAGTTTTGGTACACAACAGATTGGTACAGATGAGCAGCAAATGAGGAGTTGCCTACAATAGCCCAGAAAATTATAAACAGGAAAATTACAACAGAAGATAAATGACCAAAGAGTGACACAGGCAGACATATGCCACGTGAACACACATAAACCATCAGACAAATATGTGACGGAAACGTAAAAGTTAATACAAACGGAAAGATAAAGCAGGCCAGCACATAAAAATGGTATTCGTATTATAAATAAATAGCATAGGCATAAATAAAATTGATCATACATCTACATGCTTTCAAAACCTTGGTTGGGGCTGAAAGAAACTTTATACCAACACAGAATTCAGATGGTGCGCATATTGCCAATTCTCCTTACAAATTAGCTAAAGAGTATACAGCATATCCCTAGAACAGATAAATAAACAATGATGCGAGTTTAAGTGTGTGACCCAGCTGCAACCTATGAACCGCTAAGAATAAAAATAGAAATGATAACACTGCATATAACTATAAGTGATATATGTTCAATAACATTAGCAAAAAAAAAAAAAAACTGAGTATAGAGTCACAAACATAGGCGAGGTAAAGAAAGAGATTAGATATTCAATACTATTACAAGATTAGAACTAAAATAATGGTTCATTCTCCAGCATATAAAAGGGGAGAGAGGACACACAGGGAAGGGGAGGATGTTACAGCAACAGGGTCTTACCTCACGCAGTGTGTTCTCAAATTGCCTCAGTTTTCCATCAGTACTTCCACTGTTGTTCCCAATAGTTAACTTCAGCTCACCAACAGAGCTCTCGAGATGGTACGTTCTGTCTTCCAGCTGTGAAAGCCTCGAGCTTACACCTTCAAGTGCATGTAGAAGATTGTCAGCATATTTCTTCATGGTACGATCGATATCCACTATAGTGACTGCACTAATGTTGCTCCTCTCTTCTTCATGGCTAACTTTCTTTAGCACATGATGAAGCTCCAACACACCAGAAGTCTGCATCATAGGAGCATTGACAAACAATTATAATCAGTGACTATAACAAGGCAGTGGTATCAATTACTATAATCATGTGGATTGACAGACAATCACGATTCATGCATCATGTTGGAAAAAAGTTTATGTTGACTGGTTATTACAATTTACAGAAATAGATGAAATGAATAGACTTGGGATTCTGCGTCCCGCATGTTAGAAATTAAACAATGGTTAATAAATTCCATGGGCCGAACTAATGATTCTTGTATTAGAGCAAATAAGAAATGTATACTATCATGATACATAAAGTACGCATAATGATGACATAATGCTGAATTAGAAAACACAAATATAGTGCTGATTTTGCAAGCACACATACAGTATGAATTTGAAGAATGGAATGTAGCATTGTAACCTATCACTGAAAGTTCAACAATGCTGGAGGAACATGCATAAGGAAGTTAACACAATGAAATGATTTTTTTTCCTGAATGACTCCATTAATAAGAAAAAGCACAGCCAGTAATTTTTTTCTCCTACGAAAATCAAAGAAAATGGCATACACACGAACGCACGATACAGAAAATAAAAAAGGCCCATGGTCAGCAAGTGCAGCCACAGAGAGCACAAAAGCAAGGGGAAAGTTTTGAGCAATATTTTGAAGGACACAAATATATGCAGCACTGCTTTGAAAAAGATAGTAACACAAATACACACACTGTACAGAGATAAGTTGCTCCTGGAAGGAACTATTGTACAAGTAGGTACAGAACTCATATGGATATATAGTCATTTGCAAATCCTGTAAAGAGCCTAGGGCTTTGTCCATAGGATAAGACAAGCAATGACAATTCGTCACAAGAAATTAAAATCATCATACACACTGTAGATAAAGGAAAACGGATCAAATCTGCATGTACTTTATTTTTTTTTCCAGAGGAATCTCTAGGCATCAACTTTCACAAAAAACGGAGCCAAAAAGGCTACTTCCTTTGTCTTTCTGATGCCAGGAGCAAGTGAGCAACCGTACCAAATCCTTCATTCCCAATCCCCAACTAAATCGTTAACTACGACATCCCTAACTATTTAATTAAATTAAACTCCCAGTGCTACGAAGCTAACAACCTCGACAATTTTTCTTCGATTTGCGAGTGAAGGGGCACTACGAACAGATCCATCTATCAGCTGAGCCGTCGGCGCGGGGGGAGTGAGCAGGATAGAATACCTTGAGGGACTTGGGAGACGCGGCTTTGGAGTCGAGCGAGCCCCAGGCGCTCGCCGCAGGGGCCGACCCAACGGGGACGGCGCTGGCGCTGGCGCTAGTGGCGGGGCGGATGGGCTGGAAGTCGTAGCTGGGCAGCACCTCGTCGGCGCCGTTGGCGCCGCCGTGGTGGGGGCGGTGCGCGTGGCTCTCCGCCTCCTCCTGCGGGTCGGGGCTCATCAGGTCGACCAGGCCGCCGGGTGCCGGCGGCGAGGGCGCGGCGGCGCCGGAGGCCGCGAGGCCCTGGATCTGCTTGTCCATGAACTGCGACGCGTTCATCGCGGCGAGACGGCGGGCGGGTGTGAGCCGATCGGAGCTTGGGCTTGTTGTTGTGGGGCGGAAGCGGAAGCTTATGCTTGCGAGGGAGGCAAGTGATTAATAAAATTTAATTAATCGATTTATTAATTACGCCACGCCGGTTAATTCAGCCGTGCCGTCGCCGCTTCCGCGTCTTGAGATTACGCGTAGTTTTTTTTTTTTTTTTTTGAGCACAGAGATTACGTGTAGTTGACTGACACGTTAAGGAGTCCTTTTCGGTTAACAAATTGGGCTAGGCCGGCCTGTCAGGGCCTGGTCCTCCTCGATAAGGCTTTACCACCATTAGGTGGGCCGAAACCGATAATGGGCCTATAGAAATTGGCCTGAGTGAAGGAGAGAGGCCCAATCGAAACGAAATGTCGAAAAGCCGACGCCGTCCCGGTCGGTTCCTCTCCTCTGCCTCGCCTCGGTCCGGCGGCGGCGGGATTGGGGTGGCCGCAAGTCCGTCCTTGTGCGGCGCAAGCGCGAGGTCTGTACTCTCTAGAACCCATTTACGACTGGAGACTCCTCGTCTCCTCGCGGTTCCTGTGGAACCGATTCGCACTGCCGCGCAAATCGAAGAGAACAGACTCAACGGAGAAGGGATTCCGAATTGCGAGAGTGGGTGTGGTTTTCGAGTAATTCTGCTGGTTCGAATCTCAAGAGAATATAAGGTTTAGACACTGGTAGTTTTTTTTGGTTGCTTGGAGTCTTACGAGTGTGCTTTAAGTTTAAGATGTCATCATTCTTTCATTCCTTCATGATTCATGACTTCATTATAGCTAAGCTGATCTTTTTGACTGTGCAATGGCAGCAAGCATCCTAGGATGACATGTGCCTTGCATATATGTATCAGAGGAGCTGCATGGGCTGGAGGTGACATTTCAGTACACACAACTATCTGGTCCCCTAATTTACCTAGTACCAACGGTGACCCTGTATTGCAGCTTCCAAATTTCCAATGTTCATTGCGCCATGGTGGCCTGCCAGTGTGGAGTCGACTTCCTAACGGGATTTCAAGATCGCTTGGAGGCTCGTTAATCCCTTGTTCCGGTTTTTCGTTCATCGATACTACCACCTTCTTACTGCTGTTGGTTATACAACGTTACAGATTTCAGAATATTGATTGATTTGTTTCTCCTCTTTTTTATTTTATGATCACTTCTTGTTGTTGTTTGCTATCCCTTGTCTACCTTTTGGCAATTGATACTCCTTTGAATCATCTGTTAGATGCTGGTCGTGGAGTCAGAAGGGCTGCGGCCTTGATGGAGAAGATGGAAAAGTGAGGGACAGATCGAATGGAGACTCATGATCAGATACTGCTATTTTTTGGTGGCCTGGCTAGCAAAGAATTGAGGCTTTTATATTAAGAATAAAATAGGCACCCAAATTCGCCTTTAACAAGGGCTTAAACTTTGGTTCTCTCAGTGTACATCCACAACTCCACACCCACAACCAACTGAGCCAGGCTCAGTTCCTTGAGAAGTTGAGAGTTGAGAAAAGTAGCAGCTAACCACACTTAATATAAGGGACACAGGTTCTCACGTTCTTGAAAAAATATAAACAGATTATCTTGCTAGATGATACAGAATCAGCAGCAACAGATTTCATTTGTTTCTTCCAAATTTCATGTTATTGCGTATATTTGTTTTTTAACTTTACTGTATTGTAAACTTAAACGTGTTTTCCTAGAGTGGAAGTAGGTGGGCATCTTAAAATAAACACCATGAAAGATGAGTTTATCATAATATAAGATATAACTCGAATGAAATTTACCCGTTCTGGTTGCTATATGTTATCACAATATTAATACTGCATCTTGTATACTTTATCTTCATTGATTTATCTGTGGTGCACCGTACTCTCAGTTGATAGTTGCCTCAAACACCCTTTGTTAAGATTCATGGCACAAGACTCTAAATTTGTTTAGCAAGGGCCCGTGCTTGTGAGCTGGAGCCTGGAGAAAACAACTTTCTCATCAATTAGCATTAAGAGAAATAAAAGTTCTGCGTGACATCAGTTTGGTCTGCCTTTTGGACCGTGACATACTGCCCTGTTCTACCTTTCTGCTTTGGAAAAAGCTAACTTGACTTCATTTTTGTCTTATTTTTTGGATCATGGCATTCTGCCATGATTCATTGTTTGACACCATCCAAGTCCACCCATACTTTTGAGTCATTCCTGCTTCTCTTTAGTTGTTATATAACTACAACAGTGGACAGGTACCTTAATTCCAGGAAGGAGCCACTACAAGGTGATGCAATCCATCCCGCAAATTGTTACATTTAGTGCATAGTACAGCTTATATCACATTCGGACGTCTCTGCAAATTGTTACATTTAGTGCATAGTCCTTGCACAAAGTTGGTTCGCATAAAGTTTTCAAATGTTCTGGATCATATAAGCTCGTTCTATACCTGAGCTGTTTTGTTATGCCTTCATCTATCATTAAGATAAAGTGTCAGTCCACTAAATGTTCCCTTTACTGGCTGGTAGACTCTATACTTGTGTTCAGGTGCACTATCAAGCATGGTAAATGCATTTGCATTTACCTCTTCTTTATCATGAGTTCTTAGGTGTATTTTACTGAAGATGCAATTATCTTCCAAGGTCAATGCAAGGATTCTGACCTCTGTTTTGGAAGCATGTACCTAGGAATTTAGGTTCCTGTATCATGTTGTCTTTGACCATGGAACTTGCAATTATTTAAAGAAGAAACTAACATAGGGATATGCTGTACATGAACTGGAACCTTAGTACGATGAGTTGATTTCTCGATGACTCGATGAGTGATGTTCTCAGAAGTACACACTATCTAAATGAACAGAACTTCTGATTTTGCGCGAGATCAGTGCAATAGAGTTGCGGAACCACCGCTATTAGGCATTATTTTTTCTAATTGCATGACCCATTTAATCTCATACATAATTTGCACTGTCATCAAGTAATCTATTTCCAATAGCATAGCCATGCTGTGAAAAGAAAAGCTAATCTTTCTTGGGAATCGTTAATAACCTTCTAATTTCTGGTGAAGATTGGAGCTGATGGTGGACAAGCAACGAATATACCGCATAATTAGGTTTATATCAGCGTAAAATGTGCACACCCACCTAAAAAACAAAACTAAAGTGCATATGATAAAAGCTGATTAGGTCACAAAGTGGAGGAAGATGGTTACAGCTATACTATATGCATACTTTTGGTTTAATTGCTGCTTAGAGCGGAAAGAGATCAAAGGACTCCATTCCACTATCCATAGAACCCGGGCACTGCTCTCGAGATGTTCTCTAAACAACAATTATCTTGGTTAACTAAATAATGACTAAATATGTATAGCTTCAGTGTGAATTGACCACTTGCCAATTTTATATTTGAGTTTCTAATCATTCCTCTGTGTGTGCTAAAGAACTGATTGATTTGTGCAGTCTACCACTGTATATTTGCATTTCTTGATTTAGTAGGTTTACAATGGAAACTGTGAAAGGATAAGGGCAACTGTTTCTTGCAAGCTAGTTGATGGAAAATAGGATGTTTCACAATTCATTGGACTGCAATTTATCACTACCTATCATATGACTTGAGCTTCTTGATGATACTGTTGATAAATTCTTCTATTCATGTCTTCAGGAAGCAAGTATATGATTTGGATTGGTTTTCAATGCTATTTATGTTGAAGATTTATGATTTTGGTACAGACTAACTGATTTTAATCTATGGTTTTATTTGGAAATGAAATGACTGCAAGATTTATGTCTGACATTCATGATTAGACACCTGATGCTCAGCTGCTACTCTGAAGTCTGAAGCTTATTTTATTTCTGGAATTCTGCTTGTAGAATGAGAAACATTTACCTGATTATAGTTCCTTGAGCTTTCAAATGCGAAGGCTTCTAACATTTTCAATCATGTCAAGGCTACAAATCTGAAGAAGAAAATATGTATTAACCCTGCTATCTTCATATTGAATGGCAGGTATATTTTGATCCTTTTAGAATCTCCCTTTGAAATGTGAAACATACTGCTAAGTAGGCGATTCTGTTTGTTTTCCCCTGCCTAAGCATCACCAATTTTGTAATCCTTTTCAAAAGGACAAAAAATTGGAAATTAGTTGCCACCCCACTTCATGGTTCCTTTTGTTCATCACTCTACCAGTTAAGTGCTATATTCACTTATTTATTGCTGATTCATGTCTACCCTGCCCTTAATTGTTGCATTAAAAAAAATGTCCGCCTCCCCCAATGATATCTGTGTTTATCTGTTCCACCGTCACTTTCTCACATGATGTCTACCCTTGTCCTTGTGTATTCTATTCTCCATGTCTTTAACCTCTCCATGTGTCCTACCACCTCATCGCCCCTCATGCCTAGATTCTCTCCTTGTCAATGTCTCTCATGTACACCATTTTCATCCTTACTGTTACTTGCAAGCTAGCTTTTGAATATTTCATTTCTTTTGCAAGCTACCTTTTGAATAAGTAATTATATTCATACTCTCTCATTTTCCCCTTTTTAGTTTGAATTTTGTCCACCTTTGGTTCTCCTAATCGTGAAACTCACCTTGGCTTTTGGTTTGTAGGATTAAGTAAATTTAGCTACACACCTAACAAAAGATGAAGCACATGATTACCAATAGCCACACCATGTCTACAAGGGCCTAAAAGAAATGGAATATTGTTGGGTGGATGCAGTCACGCGGCAAGTATCTCCATTCTCCAATAGTCCACTGCCTCACGTGATCGCTTGATCGCTTTTGCTTAACAAAATCAAAGATAAATATGCCATACTGAGATGCCTTTCAACTACTGGTTGATTTAATTACCACTACTCGCAGCATGCACAAGCACCATTCAAAGAACAGCTACATTGACATTTTGCCAACAAGCCTGCCAATGCCATATGCATCAAGGTACAAACCGGAGCAGGTGAACAATTTTGGGTCGGTAGATCTGGATCACGATGTGGTGAAAACCTTGGAAACTGTGCATTGTGCAAATGATTGTACTTTTAAAAACTAACTCTTCTATCAGTATTCAACAAGCATAACTTCCTCACTACATTCTGCTTCCTGTCTATGTAAAAAACTGTTAATTTTTCAGTGCTAGCTTTCAGCTTCCCTGCTGCTGCATTGTTACCCGCAATATTCATGAACTCTGCTCATAGAGGTTCATGAGCACTTATGTGCCTTGAGATTTTATCAGCAGTAACTAATTGTACTTTGTCAGGTTCATCAATCAATGAGTAAACATTGTTCCTCGACCTAGTAAAACAGAGCATGCAAGTAGAAGTCATTGTTTCATGGCTTACTGATGGTTCTACTACGACTTTAATCTCTGTACATGTACGTTATCAGAGGTCAGGGCACTTATCTCTGTGCATCTAATTTTTTACAGTAAGCGGGAGTTTGAACCATAACCTTTTCAGGTAAAACAACACACCCTGCAACAGAAGTTCTACTTCCAATGTAAATCCCCTGCAAGTTCCATTATCTTCTACAGGATCGGGATCGGTAACGCAGCAGTGGTTACTCAGAACAGCTCATTTACCAATGGGAATTTGGAAGTGCAGGAAGGTAGATCTAGATCTGTGTGCCTGCAAAATTTCCTGCCCTTTTGCCAGTATATATATTTCATCTGCCGGATGGCGGCTTCCTCTACATTAATACCAAGTACAAGGGAGCAGTAATTAACAAAGCATTTAACAGTGGAAAGGCGAGATTAGATCTAACCCAGGGCATGTGACAGCGGCTCCATTGAGGGGTTTGGATCCAATCCTCCCAGTATAATCTGCCAAGGAACAGCCTCTGCCATTGAGGTTTATATATTGTTACTGCATGGAATGAACTGGCTCTCATTCACCTCTGTGCCATGTGTTACCACTGGGTCACCAGCTGTTATGTCTCCTTTTATTCTCCTTTTTAACTTTCAACTCTGGAGATTCTTACTATCACAGCAGTTCAATTGTCACCCTGCAATGATTGTAATTACAGTGCAGGGCTTACTGGTTATTTATGACATGATATTAAAGCAATAGCTATACTTGTTGCGATAATTAACAGTGAATTGTCAACAAAGTTTCAAGAGAAATTGTGCTATATACATTCAAATTTTCAAATAAACAGATCGTGAATGTGGTAGTATGTTTATCTTCTGGCATTAATGAAACTCGTCTGAACCTATCTCCTTGTTTAGCTGAACGATTTTCTTTTCTTTGTTCTGCAAATTTTACTAACTCTTCTGAATTCTTACGTTTGCAGCTTGTGGGTATGCTAAGGTATGTTGCAAGTGATGCTGCAGAAGTCCACTGATCGATGTATCCTTTTATTGCATCTCCATTTCTTTCAAGTCTCAGCTCCTGTCATTCTTTTGCTCTTGAACTTCAATTGTGACCCTGCAAAGCTTAAAACTGCAACCAAGTCCTTGCTTGCTGTCAAAAAATGCTTCTCTAACCGCCTGTTAGTTTATCTAATCCCCCGTGACGCACAGGCTTTCCATGAAGTTACTTAACTGTCTGCCTGATCTGATGCCGCCGGTGTGGTGCTGCTCTGAGGTGAGGCGCACCATCTTTTCCTCTGAGCATCAAGGCTGTTGAAGCCATTAAAAAACTGTCTTGCAAAGCACTTAGTCGTTGGTGCGTGTGATCCCTACCAAAATTTTAAAAACCTAACCCTCCAACCTTACCAGTAACCTAGCATTTAGCACCAGTAATTACCCTGCGCTAGAGGCCACAAAGATGGACAGAGGTGTTTGCAGTGTTCAGCACTGACCTTGGATCCAGAGATTCTGCAGGCACACAAACACAGTCTCCATTTCTCCATGACCTCATCAAACTCTACACTACAATACACTCTTTTCCTACCCCTCTCAACCATAGCCTATTTAGACCTCACTTTCTTGTTCTTACTGCTAACCTTTGGCCTCCCTCTTCCCCAACAGCTACAAGCATATAAAAACCTTGCACCATCTCCCATGGCCTCTCTTTCTCTCTCTTCGTCTTCCTCCCCTGTTTGTACTAGTCTTGCGACATAAGCAAGACCAAGATTTGGGGGGCAATTAGCAGTAGTACATTACAGTTATCTACTGAATTATTGCGTTCTTGGTCATACACTTACAATTCAGTACAGGTGTGTGTGTGTATGGGTCTTGGCGTTATGATGGGTAGGAGAAGCAAATGGCGGGCGGCGGAGGCGGCGCTGGCCATGGCGTGCGCGTTGCTTCTGCTCTGTGTGGGCTGCGCCGTCGCCGTGGACGAGCAGGGCGCGGCGCTGCTGGCCTGGAAGGCCACGCTGCGGGGCGGCGACGCGCTGGCCGACTGGAAGCCAAGCGACGCGTCGCCGTGCCGGTGGACCGGCGTGGCGTGCGACAAGGACGGGGGCGTCACGGAGCTCAGCCTGCAGTTCGTGGACCTCTTCGGCGGTGTGCCGACCAACCTCACCGCCCTGGGCGCCACGCTGTCCCGGCTCGTCCTCACCGGCGCGAACCTGACGGGTCCTATCCCGCCGGCACTCGGCGAGCTGCCGGCGCTGGCGCACCTCGACCTCAGCAACAATGCGCTGACGGGGCCGATACCGGCGGGGCTCTGCCGGGACGGGAGCAAACTCGAGACGCTGTACCTCAACTCCAACCACCTGGAGGGCGCCCTCCCGGACGCCATCAGCAACCTCACGGCGCTCCGTGAGCTCATCATCTACGACAACCAGCTCGCGGGCAGGATACCGGCGGCCATTGGGCAGATGGCCAGTCTCGAGGTGCTCCGTGGCGGCGGCAACAAGAACCTCCAGGGCGCGCTCCCCACGGAAATCGGCAACTGCTCCCGGCTCACCATGATCGGCCTCGCCGAGACCAGCATCACCGGGCCGCTGCCGGCGAGCCTCGGCCGCCTCAAGAACCTCACCACACTGGCCATCTACACGGCGCTCCTCTCTGGCCCGATACCGCCGGAGCTCGGCCAGTGCACAAACCTCGAGAACATCTACCTCTACGAGAACGCGCTGTCCGGGTCCATCCCGGCGCAGCTCGGCAGGCTCAGGAAGCTCACCAACCTGCTGCTGTGGCAGAACCAGCTCGTCGGCATCATCCCGCCGGAGCTCGGGTCGTGCCCCGGGCTCACCGTGCTGGACCTGTCGCTCAACGGGCTCACCGGCCACATCCCGGCGTCGTTTGGCAACCTGTCATCGTTGCAGCAGCTGCAGCTCAGCGTGAACAAGATCTCCGGTACGGTGCCGCCGGAGCTCGCCGGGTGCAGCAACCTCACCGACCTTGAGCTCGACAACAACCAGCTCACCGGCAGCATCCCCGCCGTGCTCGGTGGACTCCCGTCGCTGCGCATGCTCTACCTCTGGGCCAACCAGCTGACGGGCACCATTCCGCCGGAGCTCGGCCGGTGCGCGAGCCTCGAGGCGCTCGACCTGTCCAACAACGCGCTGACGGGTCCCATCCCGCGGTCGCTCTTCGGGCTGCCGCGGCTGTCCAAGCTGCTTCTCATCAACAATAACCTGTCCGGCGAGTTGCCGCCGGAGATCGGCAACTGCACGTCCCTCGTCCGGTTCCGGGTGAGCGGCAACCACATCGCCGGGGCGATACCGTCTGAGATAGGCAAGCTTGAGAATCTCAGCTTCCTTGATCTCGGTTCGAACCGGCTGTCCGGAGCTTTGCCGACAGAGATATCCGGGTGCCGGAATCTGACCTTCGTCGACCTCCACGACAACGCCATCGCCGGAGAGTTGCCACCAGGGCTATTCCAGGACTTGCTCTCGCTCCAATACCTTGACCTCTCCTACAACATCATCGGCGGCACTCTCCCGTCGGACATCGGCATGCTCACCTCTCTTACGAAGCTCATTCTCAGCGGCAACCGGCTTTCTGGGCCGGTACCACCGGAGATTGGTTCGTGCTCCCGGCTCCAGCTCCTCGACGTCGGCGGCAACTCACTTTCCGGCAAGATTCCTGGGAGCATCGGCAAGATCCCGGGGTTGGAGATCGCTCTGAACCTCAGCTGCAACAGCTTCACCGGCACTATCCCGTCCGAGTTCGCCGGGCTTGTGAGGCTCGGGGTGCTCGACGTGTCGCACAACCAGCTTTCCGGTGATCTCCAGACGCTCTCCGCGCTCCAGAACCTCGTGGCGCTCAACATATCCTTCAACGGCTTCACCGGCCGGTTGCCGGAGACGGCGTTCTTCGCGAAGCTGCCCACGAGCGACGTCGAGGGCAACCCGGCGCTGTGCCTCTCCCGGTGCGCAGGCGACGCTGGCGACCGCGAGCAAGCCGCGCGCGTCGCGATGGCCGTGCTGCTCTCCGCCCTCGCCGTGCTCCTCGTGGCCGCGGCGCTCATTCTCTTCGGCCGGCACCGGCGCGCCGTGCGGGCCAGCGGCGAGGACAAGGACGGCGGCGAGATGTCGCCACCGTGGAACGTGACGCTGTACCAGAAGCTGGAGATCGGCGTCGCGGACGTGTCGCGCAGCCTGACGCCGGCGAACGTCATCGGCCATGGGTGGTCCGGCGCGGTGTACCGCGCTAATCTGCCGTCGAGCGGCGTCACCGTCGCCGTGAAGAAGTTCCGGTCGTGCGACGAGGCGTCCGCGGAGGCGTTCGCGTGCGAGGTCGGTGTGCTCCCACGTGTGCGCCACCGCAACATCGTCCGGCTGCTTGGGTGGGCGGCCAACCGCCGCACGCGCCTCCTGTTCTACGACTACCTCCCGAACGGCACCCTCGGCGGCCTGCTCCACGGCGGCAACGCCGGCGGCGCCGCCGTGGTGGAGTGGGAGGTACGGCTGGCGATTGCCGTCGGCGTCGCCGAGGGCCTCGCGTACCTCCACCACGACTGCGTGCCGGGCATCATCCACCGCGACGTCAAGGCCGAGAACATCCTCCTCGGAGAGCGCTACGAGGCCTGCCTCGCCGACTTCGGCCTCGCCAGGTTCGCCGACGAAGGCGCCAACTCGTCGCCGCCGCCGTTCGCCGGATCCTACGGCTACATCGCTCCGGGTAAGCTTCGATTTGCCGTTAAAATTCGTGGAACCGACGCGGAATTACTGATGTCTAATGTCATTTGAATGGGCGACAGAGTACGGGTGCATGACCAAGATCACGACGAAGAGCGACGTGTACAGCTTCGGCGTGGTGCTGCTGGAGATGATCACGGGGCGGCGGCCGCTGGACCCGTCGTTCGGCGAGGGGCAGAGCGTGGTGCAGTGGGTGCGGGACCACCTCTGCCGGAAGCGGGAGCCCATGGAGGTGATCGACGCGAGGCTGCAGGGCCGGCCGGACGCGCAGGTGCAGGAGATGCTGCAGGCCTTAGGCATCGCGCTGCTCTGCGCCAGCCCGCGGCCCGAGGACCGGCCGATGATGAAGGACGTGGCGGCGCTGCTGCGCGGCATCCAGCACGACGACGGCGTCGAGGCACGGAAAGCCGGAGGCGGCGGCAGCGGCGGAGCGGAAGCAGAGGCGGGGGTGGGGAAACGGGCCGACCCGAAGCAGCCCATATCGCCGACGAAGCTGATGGCTTTGGCCCAGCCAGTCCAAGCTCAAGCCCAGGCCCGGGAAAGTTCAGGGTCGCGGAGCCTGCTCAAGAACCGGGAGTAGTGATGATCTGGACAGATTGGGGCCCGCTAGCAGTGTGAGGAGTAGACTAAACGACGAGGGTGGTGTACACACCTCGGGGGACCCTAGAAAAGATGGATCGCCGGTCAGATATTGTTGCGCTCTGCTTGAGAGTATTAGGGCTGCGTCGTTTTGCTAGGTGTACCCAAGTGTTTGTGGGTACCAAATGGAATCTTTGTGGTAGGGAAGTTAGTGATAATATAGGTGATCCATAGAGGTGGGGTCATGAGACATGGAAAAAGCTAATAATGTTCTGTACCATAAACCCGGCATAGTGGAATGGAGATTAGTGTAAATTATGTCGGGGACAGCCACAGGGGTCCTCTAATAACGGGGAAAATCACCCTTTTTCGAAAATAACAAAAGCAAACAAGCAAACCCACGAGCCGCAAATCACGTCCCGGATGTCGCGGCCCAAGGCAGAAAAAGGACCCACGGCCCAAAAAGCCCCAGCGGCCCATCGAAATAGCCAGCCTCGGCACCCCTCGAGCGGACCCCCGCCTCGCTCGAGGGCCGGGCGCCGTACCGCGAAACCCTCCGCCTCGCTCGAGGGCTTGACGCCCCCTCGGGCGAGTTTCCGCCTCGCTCGAGGGCTTGACGCCCCTCGAGCGAGTTTCCGCCTCGCTCGAGGCCTCCTCCGAGCCGCGACACCATACCTGCTCCCACGACCGGAGCATTAAATGCTCTGGCGCGTCGCGGGCGCCCGGGTCAAAGGCGAATCCACGCCACGCCGGCCCTCTGACACCGCCTGGGAATCAGATCCCGGCGCTGTTCGACCAACCCGCACTGTGCAGCCATCCCCGGCGCTGTGCGGGTGCTGTGCGGGAAGGCCGGTGTCATTCCGTGACGCTGTGCCGCCTACTCCCGTACCTCCTCCACGTCGCGCCCCTCGAAAGAGGACGGCGGCACCCTCGAAAGGGGTACGGCCGCCAATTCCCCGCCCGCCTGGGACGACGCCGTGACGCAAGGCCGGCGGGGCGCGTCACCTCCATCACCTCCGGCCCTGAGCGGCCATCCCCGCCACTGTGCCGCCATCCCGGGCACTGCTGGGCCATCCCCCGCACTGTAGGGGTCCAGGTTGACAGGACATCGCCACACCCGACGCTATGCAGCCTCCGGTCTTCCGTCAGCCAGGCCCTCGAGCCGGTGTACGGACAGCGATCAAACGAAGAGCTCCAGCGCTACTACCCTCGAAGTCGCTCCTAGACGTACACAGGAGTCACCACGACGCCTACCAGGAGCAAGATTCGCCAGGACGGCCATCGAATCGCCGGCATTGTGCGCCATGCCGCCACACCATGCCTAAAGCTATGCGGTACGACTGTAAACCGCCTCCCCTTGGTCTATAAAAGGAGGAGGCGGTCCCCTGGCCGCAGGGGGGCGAGATCATCACTTCACACCCACACTCACTCGCATACTCGTTCCCTTTGATATTGGCACTTTGCCTCAATCACTTAGCAGGGACTTGGAGGCCTCTCCTCCTCTCCCGCCTTGCTTGTAGCCCCCCTCTACAGGCACAACTGGTGCGAGACAATACAGCGCGCACGCGCAAATCTGCTGGACGTACGACCCCGCGGTCGGAACCAGGATAAACCCATGTCCCTGTGTTGTCATTTGCACCAACCATCGAGAAGCTGATCACAGCGTAACTTACTAGTTAGTGTCGGGACTAATCCTAACACCGACAGTTGGCGCGCCAGGTAGGGGACTTCGCGCTGTGATCAACCCCTCACCAGCATTCTCGATGGTGATTCGCACCGAGATGACGTCCCAGAGGTACGCCATGGGCAGCTCGGACCCTCTCCATGCCGGATTCGAAATCCGGTTTGGGAGCCTGAACTTTCAGGCCACAGGGAACGGCTACCTCATGCGCCTTACCAATCGGGATGAACTCCACCCATGGCGGTCCACCGGGCCGGGCCCGATCCCTGCCACGCCGACGACCGACGTCCCAGCGCCGGAACCCACGACGGCAGCTGCCTCGACGTCCCGGCGCCGCAAGCGCCCGGGTCAGCGCTCGCGTCAGGCGCGCGCGGAGCGACGCCGGGCAGCACGCGAGGCAGCCCGGAACGACGTGCCACCACCGAGCGACACGACGGCGCACCCCGCAGGGGAGCACGCAGCCGCGGGGCCGCAGTTCCCCTACGGGATACGCAACTCTGCTGCGACGTACGCCTCATCCGTCAGCACCGACATGGCCGCGTACGAGGATCTCCCGGGCCATCACCTGCTGTCAGCCCGGAACCTCATCGCCACCACCAACGACGAGTCGTACCACGGCTCGCCCAGCGAGCTGCCGCCCTCGACCTCGCATGGCTACGCGGAGTGGGACTTCTCCGGCGTACCGGACCCTGTGGTATTCCGGCGGTTCCTTGACGCCGCGGACTACTGGTTCGGTTGCTCCGACGACTCCAGCGAAGGGAGCTACGATCCCTCGCGTGAGTGCTTTGTTGTCGCCGCCAACGAGCATGCTGACGGTGCGAACGGAGCAGGCGACGGGGACGCGGCCAGGCATCCAGAGCCGAACCCGCCACCGGCCCCACCAGCGGGCAATGCGGATATTAATGCGCAGCTGGCCCAGGCGCGCGAGCTCGAGGCAAAGCTCGCGGAAGAGTACCGGCAGGTGCGGCTCCTGCGTGCTACCATCGCAGGGGAAGCCTCGGCACGCGGCGAACGCGCCCGAGAAGCCGGAAGGCAGGCTCGCGACCGCATCAACGCCGACTTCAACGTGGACGACCCACACACGCCACTTCGGGCTAGCCAAAAACTCATCGCGGCGGCGACACTACTTCGGGCCATGCCCGAGCCGTCGACGCCCGAGGCACGTAACCTGCGCCGCGAGGCGCAGACTCTCATCGAGCAGGCGGCCGTACAGCAGGCCGAGAGCTCCGCGTCCCGCATGCGTAACCAGTCCAGCGCGCGGGGCGACGGCGGCGCGCAGGACCAGGAGGCATCCGTCCACGCGGACGGCGCGGCGGGACAGCCGGAAAACCGGGGCAGGACGCCTGTCAGGGAGCGGATCCTTGACACGCGCGGCCAGGCCCACGATGGCGATGCCCGCAACGTTCTGAACGCCAAGAAGAGGGGCGACGCGGAGGCGCGAACGGCGGCGGGCTACCACCCTCGACGAGGTGGTCGCTACGACAGCCGGGAGGACCGCTCGCCAACGCCGGAACCCCCGGGAACCCGTGTGTTCAGCCGGGAGATCCGCACGGCGAGTTTCCCCCAGCGTTTCCGACAGCCCACCTCGATCGACAAGTACACGGGGGAGACGGACCCTCGTGTGTGGCTCAACGACTACCGCCTGGCTTGCCAGCTGGGCGGCGCCACCACCGATGCGGTGATCATCCGCAATCTGCCGCTGCACCTTGCGGACTCGGCCCGAACGTGGCTCGAGCACCTGCCACCCAGCCAGATCCACAGCTGGGATGACTTGGTCCGCACGTTCGTGGGGAACTTCCAGGGCACATACGTGCGCCCTGGGAACTCCTGGGACCTGCGGGCATGCACTCAGAAGCCCGGCGAGTCGCGCAGGGACTTCATACGACGCTTTTCAAAGCGCTGTACTGAGCTCCCGAGCGTTGCTCAGTCCGAGATCATGCACGCCTTCCTCGAAGGCACGACCTGTCAGGACCTCGTGCGTGAGCTCGGGCAGAGCCCGCCGGTCGACTCCAACGAGCTGTTCGACATCGCCACCAGCTTCGCTTCCGGAGAGGAGGCGGTGGGGGCTATTTTCGACGGCAAGAAAGGAAAGCGCGTGGACGATGCGCCCGCGGAGGGCAGCAAGTCCAAGGAACCCACGAAGAAGCAGAAGCGGGGCAAGAAGGGCAAGAAGCCCCACCATGACACGCGCGCGCAGGGGCGTGGCGAAGACGACGAGGCCCTCGCCGTTGACCCTGCCCGCAAGGGTCCTCGAGGCCCCCCTCGAGGCCCCGGCGTGTTCGACGATATGTTGAAGAAGCCCTGCCCGTACCACAAGACCCCGGTCCACCACACCCTCGAGCAATGCGACATGCTCAAGAAGTACTACAGTCGCGTCGCCGCGAAGGAGGACGAGGCCAAGAAGGACGGGGGTGACGGAGGCGTTGACGGCTTCCCCGCGGTGGAGAACGTCTTCTTCATCTTCGGGGGACCGACGGTGGACATGTCCACCAGCCGGCGCAAGCGAGAGCGGCACGAGGTCCTCGCCGCGGAGAGGGCTCCTCCTTCCTTCCTCGATTGGTCGGAGGACGCCATCACCTTCAGCCGCGAGGATCACCCGAACCGCATCCCCAACCCGGGCCAGTACCCGTTGGTCGTCGATCCCGTCATCGGCAACGCGCGGTTCTCCAAGGTGCTGATGGACGGCGGCAGCAGCCTCAACATCCTCTACGCCCACACCCTACGGCTGATGGGGATCGGGTTGGATCAGCTGCGGCCCAGCACGGCGCCGTTCCATGGCGTCGCGCCAGGCAAGCGCGTCCAGCCCCTCGGGCAGATCAACTTGCCGGTCTGGTTCGGCACGCCGGTCAACTTCCGCAAGGAGGTCCTCACCTTTGAGGTAGTGGGGTTCCGGGGCGCGTACCACGCCATCCTTGGGCGTCCGTGCTATGCCAAGTTCATGGCGGTCCCGAACTACACTTACCTCAAGATGAAGATGCCGGGGCCAAAAGGCGTCATCACCGTGGGCTCGTCGATCGAGCACGCATTCGACTGCGACATCGAGTGCGTCGAACACGCCGAGGCCCTGGCGCTCGACGAAACGCTTGTCGCGGACATGGAGAAGCTGGCCAACGAGGGCCCCGACTCCTCCACCAAGCACGCGGGCAGTTTCGAGGCTGCCGAACAAACGAAGGAGGTGCCCCTCGACCCTGTCGCCCCCGAGGGCAAGGTGTTGAGGGTCAGTTCCACCCTCGACCCGAAATAGGAAGTGGTGCTCGTCGACTTTCTCCGCGCCAACGCCGACATCTTCGCGTGGAGCCCCTCGAACATGCCAGGCATTCCGAGGGAGGTCGCCGAGCACTCCCTTGACATCCTACCTCACTCCAGAGCCGTGCAACAGCGGCTGCGGTGCTGTGATGAAGAAAAGCGCCGGGCGATCGGAGTGGAGCTGCGGAAGCTCCTCGAGGCCGGATTCATCAAGGAAGTTTTCCACCCTACGTGGCTAGCTAATCCTGTACTAGTCAAGAAAAAGAATGGGAAGTGGAGGATGTGTGTAGATTACACCGGTTTAAATAAAGCATGTCCCAAAGTTCCTTTTCCTTTGCCACGAATCGATCAAATCGTTGATTCCACGGCAGGGTGTGAACTCTTATGTTTCCTTGATGCCTATTCGGGTTACCACCAAATAAAGATGAAGGAGTCCGATCAACTCGCGACCTCTTTCGTCACACCGTTCGGCATGTTTTGCTACGTAACAATGCCATTTGGCCTCCGAAACGCGGGCGCTACGTACCAGCGATGTATGCAGCACGTTTTCGGGGACCACATCGGGCGAACCGTAGAGGCATACGTAGATGACATTGTCGTCAAAACCAGGAAGGCGAATGACCTGGTTAACGATTTGCGCGTCGCGTTCGATTGCCTACAGGCAAACGGGGTGAAACTAAACCCCGAGAAGTGCGTCTTCGGGGTGCCGCGCGGCATGCTGCTGGGATACATTGTTTCTTAGCGGGGCATCGAGCCCAACCCCGAGAAGGTCTCCGCCCTCGACCGAATGGGCCCGATTCGAGACCTAAAAGGGGTGCAGAAGGTGTTGGGCTGCCTGGCTGCCTTGAGCCGTTTCATCTCACGGCTCGGCGAGAAGGGACTGCCCCTCTACCGACTCCTGAAGAAGCATGAGCGCTTCTCCTGGACTGTTGAGGACCAGGAGGCACTCGACAAGCTCAAGGCGACGCTCGCACACGCGCCAATCCTCACGCCGCCTCGAGGAGGCGAGCCTCTGTACCTCTACGTCGCGGCAACCACCCAGGTGGTCAGCGCGGTCATCGTCGTGGAGCGAGCAGAGGAAGGGCACGCCCTACCAGTTCAAAGGCCGGTGTACTATATTAGCGAAGTGCTGTCCGAGACCAAGGCGCGGTATCCCCAGATCCAGAAGCTGCTCTATGCAGTGGTGCTTGCGAGGCGCAAGCTGCGGCACTACTTCGAAGCCCATCCGGTCACGGTGGTCTCATCATTCCTGTTGGGAGAGATTATCCACAACCCGGACGCCGCAGGCAGGATCGCAAAATGGTCTGTAGAGCTCATGGGCGAGACGCTCACCTACGCGCCGCGCAAGGCAATCAAGTCTCAGATCCTCGCGGATTTCGTCGCCGAGTGGACGGACACACAGCTACCCCCGTTGCAGATCCAGGCCGAGTGTTGGACCCTCTATTTCGACGGATCGGTGATGAAAACCGGAGCGGGCGCGGGCCTGCTCTTCATCTCGCCCCTCGGGGAACACATGAGGTACGCAGTGCGCTTGCACTTCCCCGCATCGAACAACATGGCGGAGTACGAGGCCCTCCTCTGCGGCCTCCGAATCGCCATCGAGACCGGCATCAAGCGCCTCGACATCAGGGGAGACTCGCAGCTCGTAATCGATCAGGTCATGAAGAATGCGAGCTGCCACGACGAGAAGATGGAGGCCTATTGCAACGCTGTACGCGCCCTCGAGGACAAGTTCTACGGCATCGAGCTCAATCACATCCCCCGCAAGTACAACGAGGAGGCGGACGAGCTCGCGAAGATAGCGTCGGGGCGAATCACCGTTCCCCCAAACATGTTCGCGTGAGACGTCGCCAAACCGTCCGTCGACCTCAGTCCGGCCCCCTCGAATCAGGAGGAACCCTCGGGGGCTCCCTCGAGTCCAGCGGGTGCGGAACTCATGGACGAGGACCCCTCGAACGAGGTGTTCGTGCTCTCCCTACTCGAGGGGTACGACGCGGACGAAGCCGAGGCCATGGAAATCGAGCCAGCCCCCCGCGCGGAGGATTGGCGGGCCAAGTACCTCGCCTGGATCGATCGAGGGGAACTCCCCTCAGATCGGACAGAGGCTAGGCGCATCGCCAGGAGAGCCAAGTCATTCGCCGTGATTGACGGCGAGCTGTACAAGCGCGCCGCGTCCGGCGTCTTGCAGCGGTGCATTCCCATTCCCCACGGTCGGGAACTCATCCGTGACATCCACGCAGGCGTGTGCGGTCATCACGCGGCACCACGCACCCTCGTGGGCAACGCGTTCCACCAGGGCTTCTACTGGCCCACAGCGGTTGCCGACGCCAACGAGGTCGTGCGCACCTGCGAGGGGTGCCAGTTCTACGCGCGTAGGACCCTTCTCCCAGCTCACACCCTACAGACCATACCCGTCACATGACCCTTCGCCGTGTGGGGATTAGACATTGTCGGGCCCTTGCGAAAGGCGCCCGGGGGCTACACCCACCTGCTGGTTGCCGTGGACAAGTTCTCCAAATGGATCGAGGCACGCCCAATCACCAACCTCAGAGCGGAGCAGGCCGTAACATTCTTCACCGACATCATCCACAGGTTTGGAGTGCCGAACTCCATCATCACCGACAACGGCTCCCAATTCACCGGCAGGAAATTCCTGGAGTTTTGCGACAACCACCACATCCGCGTGGACTAGGCGGCTGTCGCACACCCACAGACTAACGGCCAAGTGGAACGTGCCAATGGCATGATTTTACAAGGCCTCAAGCCCAGGATCTTCGACAGACTGAACAAGTCCGGCCGGAAATGGCTTCAGGAGCTCCCAGCGGTCATTTGGAGCCTCAGGACCACTCCGAGCAGAGCCACGGGATTCACGCAGTTTTTCCTAGTCTATGGTGCAGAGGCCGTTCTCCCCACGGACTTGGAATACGGATCGCCCAAGATTAAGGGCTACGATGAAGGTTCGAACCAGCGAGCTCGCGAAGACTCGCTGGATCAAATAGACGAAGCCCGTGACGTGGCCATGATGCAATCGGCAAGATACCAGCAGGCGCTAAGGCGGTATCAAGCTCAGAAAATCCGACGCCGAGACCTCAACGAGGGCGACCTAGTGTTAAGGCTGCGCCAGGACAACCGAGGCCGCCACAAGCTGTCACCACCATGGGAGGGGCCCTACATCGTCGTCGAGGTGCTCAAGCCCGGCACGTACAAGCTGGCGAACGAGCAAGGCGAAGTCTTCACCAACGTTTGGAACGTCCAACAGCTACGTCGCTTCTACCCTTAGAAAGGATTTCCAAGTCTTTTTGCACATATCCGACGCCCCAGTCGGCTGTACAAATCTAAAGTTTTCTTTTCGATAAACTCAAGGGCGACTCAGCTTTCTCCCCGAAAACCAAGTCCCCCTCGGGGGCTACTGCGGGGGGCACCCCCCCTAAACGGTCCCATTTTTCGTAAAAAATCTTTACTTCAAAAGCGCCAAGTACGTCTCGACCCGGGAGTTTGAGCGAAATGACGCAGGACGCGAATGGCCAAAGCGCGAAGACGGGTGAGTCGGGGATAGCCTACGCCTCGCGGTAGGATACGGCCCTTCCCCCTCACCACTTTGCCTAAGCGCTACTCGTGAAAATGAACGATTCCAGCTGAAATTCGCCTAAACGACAGGGAGAGACGGAACGGCGCAATCACTAAAAACGAAATGGCACTTAAACTTACAAGTACTTCAAGCAAACTGTATTTATTACATAAAGCCACGAGGCTCGATTCCTAACTACAATCTAAGGGCCTGAGTGCCCAGCTACTTTCAGGGCTCGAGGGGCCCGGCGGGGGGAGCGTCCGGGAAGAGGATCTCCGCGAAGTCGTCGGTGAGGATGTCAGCGGCAGGAGCGGCAAGCGCGTCCAGGCGGTTCGCCTCGGCCTCCGCACCATCGTCGTCGAGGTCGTCAGCGACAATGTATCCCGTAGCCAACGCCGCAAGGTTAACCCGGTAGTGCGATTGCACCACGCCAAGGGTCTTTTGGATCCCCAGGCGGAGCGCACCTCGCATACGCCGGGCGACGTGGCCGCCCAAGGCCCGGAGGCGACTTGCCACAGTGCTCCCGGCCTGCCCATCGCCCTCGTCGACGCTCTGGCACGCCTCGAGGGCTGCCTCCTGCAGAACCCCCAGCTCCTGCTGGGAGGAATTGTAGGCCGCCTGGAGCACCTCCGCCTGCGTCGTTGACGTCCCGAGAGCAGCCCGCAAGCCTGAAAAACGGAAGACGAATAAGTTGAGAGCGGATCTCGACGAACCCAAGCAACAAACGAAGAATCTAAGAGATGCGACTTACCCTCGACCTGCTTCTTCTCTGTCTCGAGGGCCGCGCGCGCGGTCTCGGCCGCCTGCTGCAGCTCGAGGATAGTGGCGTCCTTCTCCTCGCCAGCCTGCCGCAGCTCCTAAAACGACACAGCTTCCTGGACCAACTCCCCGGTGAGCCGCGTGACCTCCTAATCCCGGAGCTGTAGCGCGGCTCGAACCTCCCCCAGCGTGGTGCGCTCCCGCTGGAGCTGGCCTTGCGCTTCCTCCTGAGCCGAGCGCTCGCGCTGGAGGGCGGCCTGAGCCTCCTTGAGGGCGGACCGCTCTTGCTGGAGCTGGCTCTCTGCCTGCTGACGCGCACTCCGCTCTTGGAGAAGCTGATCCTCCACCGCGGCGAGCGACGTGACCTTCTCCTGCAGATCAGCGCTCAGCTTCTCGACCTCCTGGGCCTTCTGCTCGGCCTGAGCCTGCCAGGACCTCGCCCCCTCGAGGGTGGTGCGGTCTTGCTGGAGCTGGGTCTGCGCCGCGACGAGGGCAGTCTCTTTCTGCGCCAGTAAGGTCTGCACCTCGGCCAGGGCAGCGCGCGCCTTCTGCAGCTCGCCGTTCGCTGTCGTCAGCACCCCCTCCTTCTCCAGGAGCACGGCCTTCACTCTGTCGACCGCGGTGGCGCCCTCCGCGGTCAGAGCACGCTGGTCCAGGAGCGCGTCTTGCACGGCCATTAGCCGGTACTCCAGCCAGCCGTTGTCCGTCTGCAGGGCCTCCACCAGGGCGTCCAAGGCTTCGTACTGCCCCCGGTACCAGTCGAGGCTCGAGCTCAACTGGGAGAGGCGGTTGTACTTCTCGCGCGCCTGGCCCTGCAGCTCCTGCGAGCAGCAACCAAAGGGCGGAGAGAGGAATCAGAACGTGAAACACTCAGATGAAAAAGAGACGGGAAAACGAGCTCCAATCAAGCAAAGACGCTCACCTCGAAGAGCTGGAACGACCGGCCTTCGTGGAGTCGGAGCGCCTCGGCCAGCGCAGCGTTGAGGGAGGCGCCGTGCTCGCGGAACTCCTGCCACAGCGCCTGCTCGGCCTGGGCCTTGTCGAGCAGGGTACGCGGCACCCCGGGGCGACGCAGCCCCTGCCCCAACTGCGACGCGGCGGCGTCACGTGCTGGCGGCGCGGCACGGGACGTCGACGCCCCGGCGTCGTGTGCCGGCCGCTGCGACATCACGCAGCCGTCAGCCCGCATCACCAGCACCTCGGGCGTAGGCTCGGGGGCTGGCTCGGATGACCTCCTCGACCGGCCCCCCCGAGGGGCGGAATCACCACCAGCGGGGGCCTCGGCCGTCTCGTGGCCCCTGATGGACCGGCTCTCCGAATGAACCAGCCCGCGCCCTTAATGAGGGTCGCGGAGCACCAGCGCCTGCTGCGGCATCGCGGCCGCCACCGCTGCCTCCTGCTGCGACCCCGCGGCCGCGGTCGGGGCGCGTGAGGGCTCGCCCGCCGCCGCCATGCTCACCGCCGCCCGTGGCGCCCTCTCCGAGCGCCGCCCAGTCGTCAAAGACGTCCTCAACTTGAGCGCCTTGGCGGGCGCAAGATCGGGGACGGCCGGCGACGCCCTGACAACGAAATGAAAGGGGGGGATGAGCGGCTGTTTCTCGAAATCGAGGGCGTGCGGGAAAAGATGCTACTTACCTCAAACTGGAGAAGCCCCGCTTCCTCTTTCTCGAGGGCTGGGGGGGCACCTCCACTGCGCCCACCGGCGCCTCCGCGGTGCCCGCTGGCACCTCCACCGACGACCCGGTGACGGGCGGCACCGTGCCCGCCTCAAGGGTCAATTCCGCGGCCGCCCCCTCGACCCGCGGGGGCGGGGGCGCTGCGGGTTCCCACCTATCAGAGGTGGTCCGCTCCTCGTCGCTCTCCTCCTCGTCCGAGGACGAGTTCACCAGCACCGGTGGGGGAGAGAGACCTTGCTGCTCACGCAGCCGGTACTCCTCGTTGTACTGATCGAGGCGCTCCTGCCGCCTGATCCTTTTCTCCTTCGCAAGGGCCGCCCGGTCCCGCTCCCGCTGCTGCACGGCGCGACCGGCAGCCTGAGATCGGGGCGTCGGCGGGTCCGATCGGGCGGCATGGACGGTCACAAGCTGTGGCCAAAGAATGTCAAGACGAATAAAAAACGTGAAACAAGAATCAAAGAGAAAAAACGGTGCTCACCGGCTCGGCGTCGGGAAGCATCACGAACGACCAAAGGTCGTCGTCGCTGTGCGGCACCACCTTGAGGTTGATCGCGCGCCTCGCCCGTGTGGCCGCATACCCCATGGGGAGATGCTCCTGCAGCAGTCGTGAGCGCGCCAGCGACGTGGGGTTGGCCGCATCACTCATCTCGAAGATGCGGAGCTCCCTCTCCATGAGGGGAATGATCCGCAAGTGGTGGGAGTTGGTGATGATCGAAGCCACCCCCAGCCCAGCGTCCGCCAGCTGGCGCAGGGCGGTGGTGAGGGACTCCAACCTTCGTTGCCGCGACGGGGGCGACACGCCGTGAAACCAGGCGTCGGGCTTCCCCATCAGCACCTTCCCGGTGTACGGCGGAAGGCCAACGCCGTCATTGCGGAGGTAGAACCACCCCTTCTCCCAATCCGCGTTGTTGGAGGTCATGGTGCACAGCGGGTACAGCTCCTTGCGCGCGTCCCGCAGTGCGAGCGTAAGGCCGCCGGCGCGAACCGCCCGGCGCGTCCCCTTCTCGGCCGTGGCGAGGGTGTGGAGCTCGCCGCGAAAGAGATGGACCCAGAGGTCCCAGTTCGCCGGAATCCCCAGAAATCCCTCGCAGACGGCGACGAAGGAAGCCGCCTGCGAGATGGCGTTGGGGGCGAAGTTGTGCAGCTCCACCCCGTAGTGGTGGCACAGCCCCCGCATAAACCGGCTCGCCGGGGCGGCGAAGCCGCGCTCGTGGAGACGGGCGAAGCTGACGACGTAGCCGTGCGGGGGGTTGGGCTCCTTGTCCGTCGCCGGCGGGACCATCCACGCCGGGTATAGGCCGTCGCCGGCCGGTGCCAACTGCCCGCCGTTCACCAGCTCGTTCAGCGCCACCGGTGTCACCGTCGACCGGGGCCATGGGAAAGGCTCCAGCACCCGCGTCGGAGGCGCCATGGAAGACAAGGGGGAGAAGCGAGGACTGCGGCGGAGATCCGAAGCGGCGGAGCGCACAGCCGGAAGGAAGACGAGCTGCGTGCGGGGATGGATGCGAATGGCAAGGTAAGGGACCTCGCCTCTGCCCCCTCCCCCCCCCCGTGATTTATAAGATCCAGGGGAGCAACGCCCCCGAAAACTCCGCACACAGCGACAATTAATGTGGGCGGCGCCCTACGTCGCCGAAAAATGGGTCCCGTCGCGCCGAAACGGTCGTACGCACGCGCGAAATGCCATGATTACGGCACAATAACTGAAGGGGCGCGGCGCCCCGTCCCGTCCGCCCCCCACGTCGCCCGCGACGCCTGCGGTGCGCCGCCTGAAAAGGCGCGCCCGCTTCGCACGATCTGCGTCCACGATCCGCACCCATTAAATGGCTGGGTTCCTTCCTGAGTAAGGATGACCCCCTCACGAAACTAGAGCCAAGAGCTCAAGGACCGACCCCTCGCGGGTGCGATCGATGCCCCGATCTAAAACGGGCGGAGCCGTGGCTCACCGAACGAACTCGAGGGCCGGGCCCCTCGAACGCTGTGTTTACTGATCAGCGGTTCCAAGACCTGCCCGTCGAGGGTGGGCGCCGCAGATGCCCCTCGAGCGGGGATTTACTGATCAGCGGTTCCAAGACCTGCCCGTCGAGGGTGGGCGCCGCAGATGCCCCTCGAGCGGGGATTTACTGATCAGCGGTTCCAAGACCTGCCCGTCGAGGGTGGGCGCCGCAGATGCCCCTCGAGCGGGGATTTACTGATCAGCGGTTCCAAGACCCGCCCGTCGAGGGTGGGCGCCGCAGATGCCCTCGATCCGAGGAATTACTGATCAGTGGCTCAAGGGTCGGCTCGACCACAGCCCAGCGGGCTCCACAGATCAAGCCAAGATGGGGGCACTTTAGTGCCACCCCGCAAATGCCCTACTAACCAGAGGTTCGAAGCCTGACCCTCGAAGGGTTCGAACAGGCGCCTCAGATTGACAGAGTCAGGGACGACCAGGGCGCGCGCATTCGAGCCTGACCCCGAGCTCACAAGCTCGGGGGCGCCCCATAGTTCGTGTTCAAGGCCAACGAGGGCAGCTAGTCGAGGGATCCCACCGAGGGAGAGCTTCCGCGCCCTCGGTCCCAATCGAACGGGACCGAGCCCTGCCTAGCACACCCGCGTAAGCGCTCTTATGGACGTGTCTCCGGACCACGAGCCGACCCTTATCGAACGGGGCACGGACGTCCACTTGAACCACCCGCTAACAGCTCGACGAGGGACCCATGATTCGCGACCCGTTCGATGGGAGTCATGAGCACCTCACCCCTCCGCCCCGCGAAGGGGCGGCGAAGGGGCGCACAGACAAGTCGGAGAGCTCGCCCCGATCGCCTCGAGCGGGCCCAGGCTCGGGGGCTCGACGCACGGCTACACCTCCTGGACGTGCCCGAACGCAAGCAAATACCGGAACGCACGCATGGCACCGCCGAGGCCGGCTGAAATAACGCCGAGGCCGGCTGAAACAAACACCTCGCGCACCGGCCGCACGCTGCGAAAAACCTTGCAGGAATGCACACACTCCTCCAAGGCTTCGGGGGCTACACCCGCGGGTGCGCTAGCGCGCCCCCACGGAACGCCACAACGCCCAGGCGGGAAGAAAGTCCCATCAGAAAGCACCAGCCTTTGCAAGTTCCTACGGATACCGTTGCAAAGGCTCGGGGGCTACTGTCGGGGACAGCCACAGGGGTCCCCTAATAACGGGGGAAATCGCCCTTTTTCGAAAATAACAAAAGCAAACAAGCAAACCCACGAGCCGCAAATCACGTCCCGCATGTCGCGGCCCAAGGCAGAAAAAGGACCCACGGCCCAAAAAGCCCCAGCGGCCCATCGAAATAGCCAGCCTCGGCACCCCTCGAGCGGACCCCCGCCTCGCTCGAGGGCCGGGCGCCGTACCGCGAAACCCTCCGCCTCGCTCGAGGGCTTGACGCCCCCTCGGGCGAGTTTCCGCCTCGCTCGAGGGCTTGACGCCCCTCGAGCGAGTTTCCGCCTCGCTCGAGGCCTCCTCCGAGCCGCGACACCATACCTGCTCCCACGACCGGAGCATTAAATGCTCTGGCGCGTCGCGGGCGCCCGGGTCAAAGGCGAATCCACGCCACGCCGGCCCTCTGACACCGCCTGGGAATCAGATCCCGGCGCTGTTCGACCAACCCGCACTGTGCAGCCATCCCCGGCGCTGTGCGGGTGCTGTGCGGGAAGGCCGGTGTCATTCCATGACGCTGTGCCGCCTACTCCCGTACCTCCTCCACGTCGCGCCCCTCGAAAGAGGACGGCGGCACCCTCGAAAGGGGTACGGCCGCCAATTCCCCGCCCGCCTGGGACGACGTCGTGATGCAAGGCCGGCGGGGCGCGTCACCTCCATCACCTCCGGCCCTGAGCGGCCATCCCCGCCACTGTGCCGCCATCCCGGGCACTGCTGGGCCATCCCCCGCACTGTAGGGGTCCAGGTTGACAGGACATCGCCACACCCGACGCTATGCAGCCTCCGGTCTTCCGTCAGCCAGGCCCTCGAGCCGGTGTACGGACAGCGATCAAACGAAGAGCTCCAGCGCTACTACCCTCGAAGTCGCTCCTGGACGTACACAGGAGTCACCACGACGCCTGCCAGGAGCAAGATTAGCCAGGACGGCCATCGAATCGCCGGCATTGTGCGCCATGCCGCCACACCATGCCTAAAGCTATGCGGTACGACTGTAAACCGCCTCCCCTTGGTCTATAAAAGGAGGAGGCGGTCCCCTGGCCGCAGGGGGGCGAGATCATCACTTCACACCCACACTCACTCGCATACTCGTTCCCTTTGATATTGGCACTTTGCCTCAATCACTTAGCAGGGACTTGGAGGCCTCTCCTCCTCTCCCGCCTTGCTTGTAGCCCCCCTCTACAGGCACCACTGGTGCGAGTCAATACAGCGCGCACGCGCAAATCTGCTGGACGTACGACCCCGCGGTCGGAACCAGGATAAACCCGTGTCCCTGTGTTGTCATTTGCACCAACCATCGAGAAGCTGATCACAGCATAACTTACTAGTTAGTGTCGGGACTAATCCTAACACCGACAAATTATATGATTGATAATAATGCATTGATCAATGAAGATGTTTGCAAAAGATAGCACACGACTCCCATATCCCCTACTAGCCAGTAGCCACCGGTGCAGTGCCGGCGCTTCGCTGCGAGCACAGGTAAGACGAAGCCATCAATTGATGTGGCCAAAAGGTAGTTGGTGGCGAGGTGATCAAACTCCATTTGTAAGCCATAATCTCATGCCGGTCGTTGTAGGTGTATGTGTATCCACTCATACATGGACCCGTTGTTGTCTACTTTGATTCCTCACTTGCTAATCCTTTTGTGCTTGCCAATTAGTGGCCATCGTTGCGATTTCAATGCTGATTCATTTTGGATCCATGCTAATGAACTGATTCTCACTGAATATCCCAATCACCGTGTGGGTTCTGGTTTGGTCAAGGAGCTGAAGCATTATTTTGATGCATCTAGCAATTATGTTCGGCAAACTGTGCTGGGCCTGGGCGAGGCCATCGGTGTCTGTCTAAGGGTTAGGCAAATGCTTCATGTGGCTCAAGAGCTATTGTGAATTTTGTGATGCCATAAGCCAGAGAAGAAATGAAAGACAACACACAAGCTCTTGCAAAAGCACAGAACATAAAATTCATCATATGGTTGATGTCTGGGGGCAGCCTATTTTTTCTCTCCATGCCACTGAAACCATACAGGCGCATATCAATGGATCAGACCATTCAACCACATTTTCAGTATAAAAAAATAATAAAGCTGTGCACTAGTAAAAAATCCAATTCCATGATGGAGCTGACCATTGATTTTAAGTACGCAAGTCTCTGTAATTGGATCTTTCATTCTCTTAATACAAAGATACGTAGCTCTCCTGCATATTCGAGAAAAATCCTGAATTTCAAACAAGACCTATAATTGACTACATCCAAATATGATCTGCACAAAAGGAAGATGTAACATAAAGAAACACCCAATCTTCCAGAGAGAATATTACTAACATGCAACATAAAGTAACACCCGATCTTGGTTACATGGCTATGAAGGCGGAGAAGGAATTTCATTTAAAGGCAATGAAAACAGGTAGGTGTCAAATGACTTGTACCGCAAGCCAGCACTTAATACTGTGTTTGTATCGTTTCTCGCAGTTCATGTCTTTATGCGCACCACAAAGGAACCTGCCAAACAGATAATTTAGATAATTGTGAGAGTTCAAATGGAGTGTATCTGCCACTAATCCAGTATAACTGAACTAAGAAATGTGGTGCGATTCTCCATGGTGTGTCAAATAGATTATTAGTTGCTTGCTTAAACTAGACAGGAGGGCCCAATAAACTCTTCCTCAGATAAATTAGGTCACAACCATGTCTTCCAAGGAGGTTTGGAAGTCAGTACTTCGAAGTGTGTAAAAGGGTGAAACTTTCCTTTTAACTCAATCCAGATAATTTAGCATTTAAAGTTTTTCTCCAACTAAAACTGAATGGAAAGTAGTATTCATCTGTAACACCCAAAAAACTTGTCATGCATACCACTAGCAGAGACAAACTCGTGTCCTATTATTATGATGGTGATAAATCCACATCTTAAGGTCACAAAAGCATATAATAGATCACAAAGGATCTAGTTTAGATTGTAAGGTTATAACATGTTAATCCATGGACCACAATCGATCTAGTTAGATTTCACTACAGTACACTTATTTGTAGATTTCGCATTGCCACTCTAAAAATAAAGTATAGTATCTTCAGATGACCAAATCAAACTCTATAAATCCTGAAGCTAAGAACAATAAGTGCCACACTTCAGTACTTGTTTAACTTGGTTGATGTAAGATGCGTAGTTCAAATTAACGATGCCATCTAATCTAACAGATAACCAGACCATGGGAAATGAACCACATGTCATAAGGTCATGAAAAAGCATGGCTCAACTTACATGCTGGAAGGTTTGACATATCTGCGGAGACGGAACATGAAATTCCTAAGTTGGTCAAGGCACCTCTTATCAACCCGCATGGAAAATACAGAAGCATGCTTGTTGTTTGGGCTGCAGTATCACCCAATGGTGCAGAGTCATTGTCAGTTGCATCGGTGCTCTCTGCAGATGGATCTAGAGAAACACGAGTAAGCCACCGGAAACGGTTATCTTGAAGGACAAATGTACCCTGCATAAAGTACAATAAATCTGAGTTTTCTAACAAAGTAACAAGGGGATAAAACAGCCATGAGATATTTTGTGCATTACCCTGTGATTTGTTTTCAGATTATCAATCTGCTTTTTGAATAGTTCTGACCAAAAGTCTTTGCAGATAAATTTGATTGCTTCAAGATGATCACTAAATCGAGGGCGCTCCATGGTATATCTGAATATGAATATAAGTTTTAGTCAAATCTGCAGCAGTGCATGCTTTGGAACGATTCACTAATTAAAAGATAATGGCAATGAGAAAATTGAAACACGTATGCTGGACATATAAACACAACAATGTTACATCAAAACATGATCATATAAGGTGAAAAAATAAAAAACAGGGAAGTAGGAATATAACATATTTAATAAACAAAACAATACATGGAAATCAGAAAGAATAATGCAATAAACTAGTAAAGTGCATCAAACAAAACAAATTTCAGAAATTGAAAAGCAATGCAATGAAGTTTTTGGTGGTCGGAAAAGCTCACAAAAATCTCAACAGGACAAGAAAGAGTTTTGCCATGTGAAACTATACAAAGCACTAAAAAGACACTTAATGAAGGCAATGTTCTATCTATTAACTAGACTGGGAAAATCTTCATTGACTGGTACTAGGAGATAAGAAATGCAGCTCAGCAATCCAGTGTTTCATATTTCCAGATGACTACATATACAGTTGCACAGAGCTATAAACTATGGCCATCAATGGTTTCAGATGAAATATGACATATTATCAATCGTGGCAGTTTATTAGTGTTTGATGGCATTGACAATAACTGATAGTGCATTCATGTTAATGCTGTACACTTGCTAAATCTATTGATCATGCAGACCACTGGGTTGGAGTATAAGAAAAGACAAATGGCCAATAAGGTACTCAAGCTAGATTAACATTTTGGTTTGCCTCAAGATTGGCTTAAGTTGGAGGTAAAACAGGCCCACATAAGCGTATGTTGGCTCACTCAATGTCACTGAAATTCTAACATGCCATTCAGTCTAACTCTGACAGAAAGCCAAAAAAATCTAGGATTCTTCCTAATTACACTGAAGTTCCATGCAAGACTTTTAAATCTTTTGTCTTAGACATATGGCATCCAGAGGTGACACCGACTTGAATCTGATACATGCTGAGTATAAAAGCCATCTACTAACTTGGCCTCTAAATATGGCCTAGCTCAGTTTTAGGATGGGGAAAGGTGGCACAGCCGTACAATCAAATGTGTTCAATTGCATGTTATGATTATCTTTAGTATATCGATAGCACTAGCATCCGCATAATAGATTCTTTTATCTTAATTTGCGCAGTTGGTCCTGTAACTTAACAGAAGATTGTTACCATCCACATCACTGATTTTATTCAAAAAAGAAAAAACATCACTGATTAGACATATGCTCAAGTTATTTAATCTTGAAAATTTTTGAAAGAGAGCTAGAATTAAGATTCAGGCCCTTGCGGAACAACAACACTTGCACCTCAACCGACAGCAGGTGTCCCACTCAGATGAAGAACACTGATCGAGTTGTTTAAGCTCTAATACAGATCAAATGCAACAGCGATATGGAAAATTCCATTCATTCAAGGTTCCCAGGAAAAAAAAGGCTCTACCATGAGGATGTAGCTACCAAATCTGAGAGTCTGCACTCCCCAGACCTGTATCAACATTTCGAGATTTACCCGTATCAACGAGAACCACATGAGAGGCTTGGATCTGGGGAGCCGAGAGAGAGAGAGAGGAATTCCGGTCGTACCTCTCGGAGAGCTGGTGGCCGACCTGGAAGCCGATGGCCTCGATGCGGCGGGCCGCGAGCTCGGGCTTGGCGGCGTAGAAGCGGCCGCAGTAGGCCGCTACCATCTCCATGACCACCCCGTCGACGCAGCTCTCGGCCACCTCCCGGACCATCTTCCTTTGCTGCGCGCGGAGCAGGGCGAGAGAGAGGAATTGAAGGCGGGGAGATCTGGAGGGAGCATCCAATTTTCAGCGCCCAATCTTTAACCGAACGAAGGGAGCCATTCCATCCGGGATAGGGTGGGGGAGGCGAGGAGTAGAGTAGAGGAGCGGAGGGAGCATACCACGTCGTCGGGCTGTAGAGCCGGCTGCCGGATGCTTGCGGTGAAGCGGGCGGCGCAGGAGCCAAGGAGGGAGAGGGACAGACTGGATCTTGCTTCGTCTTCGTCTGGCAAAACAAATTTTAAGAGCTTGACTCAAGTCTGAACGAATCGTGTTGTGGTTCATGGGATCGGTTCGTTTGGCGAATCGTGTTTTGCTCCTATTTAGTACCGGTAAAAATTAGAAAAAAAATAGAAATATTAAGTACCCATAAGGAGTAATATCTACAGTTCCATCCACACTCATGTAAATACTTAATTAAGACCCGTTTAGTTGGTGAAATTTTTGGTGAAAGTGGTGAAATTTTTGCATTGGGAAACGTGTTTTGTGAGAAGTAGCACAGTCTGTAATTCGAAAATTTTAGAAACTTTTGAGAAACCTAAGCTTCATGGAGCGACTTGGAACTATCGATCGATCCATTCAGCGTTACAAATATCACGTAGGATTTTTGTTGACGTGAATGAAAGAGAATGAGGAGAGAAAGAAATCATTGTTTTGTAAAATAACCACCTAGTAATATAAATTTAAGAATTATGGGCCTGCTTGGTTGGATTCTAAATGTTGCCAAGCCGAAATCATGATCAGCCAAAATCAGGGTAATACCAAAATCAGAACATGCCAAACTTAGGGCATGAAAGTTTGGTATTCACTTGGTTTGGTGACAAAATATAGCTACCAATGTTTTTCTTCTTGTGAGCTCTAAGAACTTTCTAGTTGTTTGCCATGATTTTGACTACAAACATTGGCATGCCAATCTTTTGGTAGTAAACCAATTGCTAGCCAAAATTTTTAGGCTTGCCCTCATTTTAACTTGGCAAATATTGAGAGCCAACCAACCAGTCTCTATAAGACACTACGTCATCATTGTACGAGTAGTGATTGCATATGACTCACAATATTTAATTTTTTTTCTATGCAAAAGAAAATTATAAGTCATATGCAATAAAAAAATATATGCACAAATTAAGAAATCACGCAAAGGTTTTGACATTTTGGTGTGGTTGGTCGCTTGGTCGATCTGAAAATAGAGGAACCGTCGAGTTCATGAGCGGGCTGCTCTTCAGCCGGTGGCGCTCGCATCCACCATCCCGGAGGAGGCAAGACTCTGGGCTCGGGCAGGCTTCGTGTCGATTGCTGTCCTGTTGGCAGTTCGTCGTCGTTCTGTCTAAGCGTAGTAGCGCTTTGTTTGTTGTTCTTTGCTTGTTTTCTCTTCTTTTTAATGAAAAACGTGCTATGCACATTTAAAAAAAACAATTTAAGACAATATAATTACTATAAGACAACTTAAAAGGACAATGTAGTATACATATTTTGTCAAGCTATCTCAAGATTAGTACGTGAAAATGTTTGAGATCGCGACAAGACAAATATACTTGTCCTAAGCTTCCTTAAAATTGTGGTTTTGACTATTCCTCCAAATTGTTGTGCCCTCTCCGCTGTTTGATTTGCATATGCTAACCGTTTAGAAATTCTTAAAGATTACTCAACAAAATTATTATCTCTAAGCATGGGGGTGTGTGACCAAGCATGTGTGGAGCTATTCTCGCAGATATCAAGCAAACGAGCGCAGTATACTCAAGTGAAAAGATAAGAGTTGTCTGCAGGTTTAGAGTCTGACATGCAGTCACTCAGTCAGAAAAGTTTTTTTTTCCTAAACCGTTGTCAAATATAGACACCTTAATATGGATACTTTGTAACAAGAAAATTGACTTATAGGAGGATCTTCGAGACATTTTAAGGTCAAGAAAAGGGAAGGAAAGCCGAAAGCCGAAATAACTGGGAATAACGAGGAATATGAGTTCGAGTCTTATTACCAGCCTCACGAACAGCGATACTGTGGACTACGAAGTCCTGCCAGCCACGTGTTCTCAGAAAATTCCACAAAGAAAATGTGTTCCAAAGTACTCCAAATCAATCACTAGTTAGACAATGGGCTTCACCGGATCATTTCATTCAGTACGTTGTCCCAAATCAATCACTACTCACTCGTCAGGGCCCGACCAAAGACATGCCATGGCCCATGTGCCCCCAAGTCATCTTCCCAAGTTAGTGTTGCCTATTTCCTCTAAAAAAAGTTAGTGTTGCCTATTATTAAAAAAAAAGCTAAATCATCTCAAGACATGGATGTGTTCTAGGGGTTCACATGTTTTAATTTTAACCGAAGTATTCAGCTGGAACAGCAGGTTGAGCTGGAGTCACAGCCCTACCATAGCGTTAAATGCGGACGATTTTTATTGGAGAATGAACTTCAGTACAATAATACTTTTTAAAAAATTATCCTCATGATTCTGGTACTTCTACCGCAGTATACTTAAGTGAAAAGATAACAATTGTATGAAGTTTAGATATGTAATCATTCAGTTCGAAAAGTATTTTTTTTAAAAAAAGTATTGTCAAAGCTGATGTGCCTTACCAGCTGAGCTATATTGATCGTAATGTATGAACACTTTGCAAAATAAAATTGGCTTATGTGCCCCAAGTCCATTCCAAATTGTTTGTTTGACCTTTTCACCTAAAAAATTGACCACTCATCTTATTTAATAAATTATGTAAAATATCATATCTTTTGTTATTTTTTCTTTATTGGTAACAGTTTTTAAAATGATATAATTTTTTGAATAAAATGAGGGGTAAAATTTGAGGAAAAAAGAAACAAATTATAATTTGGAACCGAGAAGTATAAAAAAGCAAAATCTTCTCAAGACATAAAAAAGTCAGTTGGCATGCACGATATAGAGGCGTTCAGATACGGGGCTTTACTGTAATGTTGCAGGTAGTTCCCATGGAAATGGAGAAATTCCAGCGTTCTGACGGGCTACACATACGGTTGCCTTGCTCATTATTTGCATCGAACAAAATTCAGTGAAAATTAGATGATTGTCACGATGGCAATATATTCGTGTAGAGAAGGATACGCAGATGGAGAAAAAAAAATTCAAAGTTTTCATTTGCCATATATATATATTTTGTTTTGCGGTTGATCAGTGTGATGCGTACGTAAAGAAACACCGCACCCACCCCTTTCCGTTCCGTTCCGTTCCTAGCTACCTACGGGCACCGTGCGTTCCTCCCGGGCCCGCCGTAGTAGAAGTAGGTGCCCCACGCGCCGCCGCTGCCGCCGGCGATGTCGTAGCACCCCGGCCGGTCGGCGAGGAGGCGGAGCCCGGCGGCGGGCACGAGGCTGTTGTCCCAGTCGACGACCTGCAGGTTGCGGAAGTAGGCGGCGCGCGCGTACCCTTCCCCGGGGAAGCGGCCGGAGCCCATCTGTGTGGCCGTGTGCGGTGCGCCGGCGGGCCGCGCGTTGACGACCTCGCCGCCGAACTGCACCATGCCGGCTCGGGTGCCGAGGTGCGTGAAGAGGGAGGAGGGCCAGTAGCCGACGAGCGCGCCGCCGGAGCCGAGCTGCAGCCACCAGTGTCCCCGCCGCGGGTCCTTCCAGATGAGCAGCGTGATGTCGAACTGGCGGCCGCCGGGGGACGAGATGGGCGAGATGGCGGCGCCGATGGCCACGCGGCTGCTCGTCTGCACGAACCCCGAGCAGTGCAGGTTGTAGCACCCCGTCTCCTGGTACGCGTCGTCCTGGATCAATTTCGATTGCAAATTGCATGGGTGATGAACTGATGATGACGAAGAACATGTATGCACGGAGAAATTTGTGGCGGCGAGTTCTGGAGAAGTGAGAGAGCTTACCGTCCAGTATGTGAAGAACCTTGGGTTGTTGTCACCGTACAGCTGAGGGCTTACCTGAAACGAGAATTCCGTGCAGAAATTTTGTTAAATTTCAACGGACTGGCAAAGATTAGAGGCATATCAAACTTTACTCATGTAAAATGACAAACTTATTAACGAGTAAAAAGTGGGTTGAATCTTAATCTGAAGTTCCGAACCTCTGAAACCTACTAAGTAGGCCTGAACGGTTTCTGAAAGTGATCGAGAGGACCAGAAGGCATTAGGCGGGGAACAGGGGACAGACACAGACCTGCCAGCCGGCCTCGATGGTGTTGAGGTCGTTGCCGAAGGCGCCGGAGATGACCCAGATCTGCGAGAGGCTGAACTCCGCCGGCGACGCCACCTGCGCCGGCCACACGTTCAGGCTCGCCTTGGCGCCGTAGAACTGGCCCCCCGACACGTACCCCACCGCGTGCTGCAACACACCATTAAAAACACACACACCAACACCAAGCTGCCATTAGTTTACGAGCTCTTGCAAAACATGCTAAGCATCTTAAAAAAAAATTGTTTGCGACAGAACATGTGCATGTGGTGTGCCCGGTTGCAGTACACTGGCTAGCGGACTGAAATCACTGAAATCAACGACAATGCAGCACGATGCGCGGCACCCTTTGTCTGTACCAGTGCTGAAATCGGTCTGGATCAGGCTAGACGATGGGATCAAGCACGGAATAATCCTGCGATTATTGGTGCCATTTCTTCCTTCTCTCTCTCTCTCAAACTCGCAAATGCGGGGCGCTCCTACTTTTCTCCAGGCCAGCTAACTTTACGGGGCGAACAGTACACAATGTGCATGTTGAAGTTGATGGAGTGGTCCTCGACTTCCTCGCAGCAAAAAGAAAAGGAATTGATGGAGTGGTGACCGGCGGCCGGTGGCCGGTGGCGATCACCAGTCACCACTCCGGCGGCTCGATTGGTGACCAGATGGCTGACCTCATGGCCTCCGGCGGTGGAGTCGCGCCGCGTGAGGCGGCCACCCCGGGCCTTCATCCCGAACCGGCTGACGGAGCTGGCCCGGAGCACGTCGGCCTCCGTGGTCCGCCGCACCGGTACCGTCCCCTCCGGGCACGACTCGCCGGAGCGCCGCCACAGCTGCGGCAAGGCGTCCTCCTCGTCGTCTTGATGATCACCATCAGCGTCGGCATGACCGCTGCTCCTCGGCCTCTCTGCAGGCTCTTTCTGCAAAGGAATACCAAGCAACAACCATTGGTCATGGATCATCAATCAGCTCCGTAACAAGAACACGCCGTGCATTGCACATTTCAGGCGCTGCAGATCATGAGTGCCGAGATGTTCGTCATCAGCTACCTACCTCTGGCTTGTGCCCCCGCAGCTTGGGATGCTCGAACGCGGGCTGCAGGTGCGTCGGCACGCAGTCGATGACGTCGCCATCAGGGCTCTGCAAACCAGATCGTGCCATCATCAGCCAAGCAGAAGCAGGGGCAAGATCAGCAGCCATTCACCTCTGCAACTGCAAGACGACGACCACGACCAAGATCGAAGGAATGCGTGCCTGGATCGTCTTGACGGAGGCATCCCTGGTCCTGGCGAGCCGGGTCTTGATCCTCTGGAACTGGAGCAGCTCCTCGGCCGACCGGAACGGCACCGTCGTGCCATTGTCATTGCCATTGCTGCCGCCGCCTCCAGCTCCAGCTCCACCAGCCGAGGCCGGGATGACGGAGGAGGAGACGACGACGACGAGGAGGAGGAGGTAGAGGAAGGGAACAAACGAGGCAATGATTGGGCTGCCGCGGGGATCCATCTGATTCAGCAGGGGTGGATCTCTTTTGGAGGCGCGCCTGCTGCCCTGAATTTAGTATTAGGATCAGAAGAGGTTAGGATCGGAGTGTGGCTGGCTGCTTCTGCCGTGGTCTTCGTTCCCTCCCCCTTCTGGAGCTGTCTCTATGCGCGCACACCGCCGCGCTTGTCTCGTTGCTCTCCAGCCCCCATCTTCAGGCTTCATCAGCTGGTTAAATAAGTACTTAGTAACTAAACTCTACATGGCAGTATATGTATATATACATATATACATATATGTGTGTGTGCAAAGCTACCTGGAAGAAGCTAGCTGCGAGGAGGAGAAGCACCGCCAGTCTCACTCCATGTACGCATGGTGGTGGTTGGTTGAGGTGCAGCTGTGAGCTTATCGATCGTCATCAACTCGATCGAGGACCAGCAGCAGCAGCATAGTAGTATAATTGCCTCGAAACGCGCGCCCCCACGGACCCATGCTTCCATCATTTTAGTACTAATCCTGCATGCTGTTCGTGTCCCCCCCTGCTGAATGCTGATCCTTTTTGGTGAGCCGTCAGTGGTGGCCTCCAGCGGTAATTTCCACTCTCTCAGAGCACGAGGCCTGCGTTGCGCTAGCTGCCTTTTGAATTTCAAGGTTTGCTGCCCTCCATGTGCCGAGGAATTTGCCTAGAGCCCTAGACCTTTGGAGCTAGGAATTTCAGCATTTGCAGCAGCAAGCAATATGCATTGCTAGGAGAGAATATGCAGGAAGCTAGAAGCTACTGCTCCTGCTCCACTATCTCCCTGCAGCTTTGAGCTTGGAGGCCAATCTATAGTCCCTCCTCCTCTGCAAGCTTGCCTCTGCTTGCTCTAGTTACTCAAAAGTCCTCAAAATTTTCGCATTGCAAACCGTGATACCTCTCACAGAACGGTGCCTGCCTCTCATCAAACCAAAATTTTGCTTGTTCGGTTTCGAACAAGAAAGATTGCAGTTGCATGCATGTAACCGTCTCACGGAATTTCAGGTAGCCAGCCATCCATTTACCTGACAGTTCCTTCACAGTTGCGGTGGCAGAAGCAGCGAGGTGACGGCGAGTCGCGCTGCGTACGTGTGGACATGCATCCTGCTGTAGTTTTCGTTTTGTTCGTTTCCTAGCCACACCAGCGAAAGCGCTCCTCCTTTTTCTTTCACCGTCCCAGCAACACGACGGCCAGTAGCGCCCTGATTCCTGAATGTACTCACCAAGACACCAAGTTACCCTGTCCTGGAACTGGAACCTGCGAGGTTACCCCACATGAGTGTATTTTAGTTTCACTTCCACTCCACAGTTAATTGGTTCGGTAAGGGCTAGGGGTTTTAGCAGACAGTAAGCACATTACCAGCAAAAAAAAAATGCACATGTTGCCCATCCTGGCATGCCCCTTTTTCTCTTAATCTTAATAATAGGAGTATATATTTTTTGTATGCTTTCTCCTTTCTTTCTTTCTTTCTTTTGTATAATCCCCTTTTCAATCATCAAAGGCAAGATCTCCATTGACAGAACCGTGCACGCAGCCTCACATAACCTTTATGTTAGTTGACTCAGTGCAAGACAGAGCATGATGTTCAAGGTCACAATCATTAGTGCCTTGATAACAGGTGAGTGAGGATAACAACACACATCTCCTCGTGAGCTTGATTTGACAACCTCATCAGCTGCAAAAAGGGGGAAAGGGAGCCAGGACCATTGCAATTTGCAAGTCTCCAGTCTTTCTTCAGTCTTCACCATCACTCGACTACTCGAGCAGTCAAGCATGCCATTGCCACTGCTGCAGTGCATCCAGCACCTTTGGCTGCTCCCCTACACCAACCCACAGCCCCACAGGGCTATTCCCTGCTGAATTTTTGCTCAAGCGAGAGGCCCACACAACAGCTGCATGACAGTGTCTGCATTGCATTGCATATGCAGTGCTGCACTGGTGTGGAGGAAAACATTAGATATCTTCAAATCTCAGTGGGAGCAATTGTTGGTGTTGCTGCCCAGTGTCCAGTGCAGCCTAGGGTCCACCAACAAGATTCTGTGCAATATGGATCAAAAGAATGGATCTTTACTACATTTCCAAAGCCTAGCCTATCTACATCCCCACTTCATTCCTTCATTCCTTTGGGCAGTTGGTCCTTTGAATAAGACTACAAACACTTCTTTTCATGATCAAATTGGCTGCCTGTTGTCGCCGGTATGGCTTGTTGTACCTTCAGTTAATTTCAGTCGATTCCTTGGCGATTTCAAATACCCATGTCAAAGAACGTGAAGTATGTTTGCCCGGGCATTCCAAACACGCCCGTTAATGAAGAAAATGAAGTGACTCACTGTTTGACAAGCTTCTCCCCAACCCAAGAACATGTTTATTGCTTTCCAAAGTTTATACTGCTTTCCAAAGTTTTGTCCAGGAGCATGCTGTAAAGGAACCATAGAAGTTAGAGCTGGTAGAGCTCCTTCAATTGATGCTCCCGTGCTATAAAAAAAGCTTGGACAGATCCTCCAGGTCCTTTCATCTCCATGTCAGAAATACCACTAGAGAAAAGTTGAAAAGGCTTTTCTGCACTTTATGCGTCACAATTCACAAAGGGACAACTGCCATCAGATGTACACTGACAAGCGTCACCAACAGATTGCAGTTTTCAAGGCCTGCTTGCAACTCCCAGTGCAAGGTTGCAAGGGTTGCAAAATGGATTAAACAGAACACAAGCTTGCAAAATGGACAGGCAGCCACAGATTAACCAGAGTCAAATAAAGGTCCATATGGTTTGGTCCTAGGCGTTGCAGTTTCAGACATCCTGGGCCAATTGAAAGTGACCCAAGGCCGAAGGCTAACAGCCTATGTAAACCAACATGCATCCAGCATTCTCTTTCGTCATCAACCCTTTTTTCCTTCGGTACCACAGGATCATAAATCTTGTGAAAGATCCATTCAGAAAAGCCAAATCTGAAAAAACGATCCACGCGATGTTGTGGGATGAGGGATCACAGATCAGAATTCAGAAGCAAAATAGCAAACAGACGGAGCTGCTGACGAATATGGCTGGCCATTTACATAACAAGTTCCTATTACTATGAAAAGATGTAGCAGAATCACTTACCAGCGACATGAATGAAGGATATGATGGTCTCTTCCGGTAACAATCAGTTCATGATGTTTCCTCAAAAAAACATTTAGTTCATGACGGGCATGCAGGTGCCATCGCAGCACTCTCTTGATGATGTTGGATTACTGATATAGCCCAGCACCGACGCAGACAATATGCACAGTTAAGTGTATGACTCGGGTTTCTGTCATTAGCATGTTACCTGGGTACTGTACCATAAGGCTACTGGTACAATCACAACAGCACCAGACCTTCTGAATCATAGCTACAATTGTACAGCATTTTAGTTGAACCAACGACATGATGTGCTCTGCTGAAACATTAAATTTACTAAATGATATCTTCTTATCCAGCCAGTACAATCATTATAAACAAATGATTGAGACCATCAAAGTCAAAAAAGGTGTCGACCACTTCTACTGTAATCGGTCCCATATCTCTGATGAAACAGATTTCTGAACGTGCATTTATGAATCATATGCTCGATCCACGATTGGATCAGTGAACCATAATGCAATGTGTACAATAATATGAATATGCAATATAGGAGAATATTTCTTCATTGTTTTGCCAAAAAAATTTCCCAGGGTTCTAGAACCAACTGGCGGACTGTTGCTACAATGCTGATCGTGGGTTAGCGATACCAACCTAGGTACTAAAAAAACAAACTTATCACTTTACAACATGTATTGTACCTTTCTATGGAGCAACAGATTAATATGATAACACACTGAACAAAAAAAAAGTGTCACTGTTATTTTCTGCCTCCTCCATAGTCCCATACCTTCCTTTACATCTGTGCGAGCTGACAGCATTCTTGTATTCTTTCAAAAAAGACAGTATTCTTGTAAGGTAGTTGCCCCTGTGACTATTCATCACTTTACTGCTATCAATGACTGCACAGAATAAATTTGAAATTACTGTAAGTAAAGGACCAAGAAATATCGTAGTCTAATATACTACATTATAAGTTTGCAGTATCTCTTTAAAAGAATGGTCATAGACTTACTGCATCAAGAAGCTTCAGACCAGCTCCACGTGTAAACTTCCTTGCAAAAAGGAAGCAGGGTGCTGGTTTTCCATTACTTGTACACCACTCCCTTCTATTTTCAGTTTCGTAATATATATTATCAATGCCCTAAAATTGAGAAGAATACATCCTCAGTGATAGTAAGAAACTATCTTGTGTACCTCTTAAAGGTATCTTATTTTAGTATAAATTGGTACATCAAGAATCAAAGCTGGAAATCCTGTTACAAAAGCAACAGCTTTCCAAACAGACATTTGGTGAATTTATCCTTGAATGACAGTAAGTATTTACCGCCACCAGGGTTACAGGTTTGAGGCATTCAACCTGTCGCGTTTCCTAAAAAAATGGCTCTTGTTGCTTTAAAAGACAATTCATTTCTGTAGGATTTGAACCTATGACATTGGGTTTTGGAACAAGCCTTCTCATCTGTAGGGAGAGCTAGTAAATGGAATGACTTCATTGACCATGTCAACTAAAGGCAAATCAGACCTAAATTCAAATGATGATGGGACCTTTTAGTCCTTTAAGCACAGATATGCCTACCCCAACTTGCTCCGAACAAAAGGATCTGTTGTATAACTTTTAAAGGATCCCCCCCCCCCCAAAAAAAACTTTTAAAGGAAACAAACGTGCCCAGATTTGAAGAAGCTGTACCTTTATAGACTTAATAAGTGCAGGAGTAGCATCAGAGACTTTATATGTTACAGGATGCCATCCACGCCTTTCACGATCTTTAGAAGCTGAAAGATCCCATGCACTATGTGTAACTGATCGCCGTGTAAGTTCTTCTTCTAGACCAGTTTGCTGCATTGCAGATGGAGTCGAACGAACAGGGAACTTAGTGCACAAGAAATCATGTGAAACATCTTGTAATGACCTGACTTACTGCAAGCAACGTCTGAACATAGTGCTCATCTGGTATGCAATTATGGGCTTTCCATGCCTCCGCAGGCTGTGAATGAAAAAATGAAAATAATTATTATCTGAGCTTCCCTTATAAAATATCCAAATAAACAGATGCATGTATCGAGTTTGTCATATGTTCTGCAGCAAAAGAATTGTATACTGTACCTTTATTGAAATATAAGAAGCAAACTACATAGTGCTTATTAAGTTTAAATTGGCATTAATACAGTCATTCCACAAAAGCAAACGTACAAATCTAAGTAAAGTAATGCAATTGTTCTTGCTGTTGATGATGATGGTTGGATATAATATATACTTCAAAAAAAAAACTACCAAATGGTAATCCATATTTTCGTCATTAGGAAAAAAAATGGGACAATTTAGTACTATACTGAAACATGCTCACTTACAATAGGACGATCCCAATCACGCCAAAACTCTGGCAACGGTCTCCTCTGTAGTACACAAAATATATGATTGGTCAAGATTAGACATAGAACAGATAAAGGACTTAAGGTAAACGAAAAAAAGGATTCCATAATTTGAGAACCCATGCTATAACAAAATCGGACGGACTGTCATCAATGGAAAAGGGGAGCTAACATTAATTTATAATAATAAACTTTCATGTGTTGGTTATACCATATACATCAGTGAGCATGCTAACTTTACTAGTGCTTTTGAGATTGTTAGTGATTTGATAGGATCTCATCCTCGGTGAACTATGAATGTTTACATAACATGCAAAAACTTATCAACAATAATGGATAGTTTTGGCTATCTAATACTCCCTCCATTCTTATTTATTTGACATCCATTAGTTCAAATATGAGCTAGCTGACGTCAAATAAAGAAAAACTGAGGTAGTACCTACTCTCTTGATTTCCAGGTTTGACCAAAAGTGTTCATGTAAAAGATTAGCAAATTAAGAGCTAGAGGTAAACAAAATCATCCTACTAATATCCTCAAACTTGTGTACAAATATTAAGATATATACTCTGCAATGCTTCTGGAACTCTGGCAACACCACTTCATCTTCAACCACAACTTCAGCATGCTTTTTAATTAGCACCGCCCACTGGAAACAATGTATGCATACAATTTCAGTGGTAGAGGCATCAAAATGAATTAGCAATGTAGCATCTCCACTTCCTTTATAACAAAAGGTAAAAGGGCCACCTGTGAGCCTTTTCTCCAATTCTCCACTGGGATAATTGGGTCCATTCTTGGATTGTATCGCCCCGCCTTTGTATCAGCAAAACTGTAACCAGCATAATACAATTAAAAAATATTAAAAGGAAAAAACTGAAATTTCAGCTGCAAGCCTACACTTTTCTGTGCAATTCATCGACAGGATCAAGGTATGAGAAAATGTAGATAAATCGTAAAGGAAAAGGGGTCAAAATGAATTTCCAATTACATTCATAAAAAAAATTGGGATAGCAAAGACTGTAGAATATTCGGATGTTTGTACCTGTCTACAAAGCTTGTTGATGACGACATTATGTACTCGTAAGTGTAGTTGAAATTGTACAATGGTACACAGCTGCCAGAGAGATAAGATCCTAGTAAGCACGAATCAAAATTAAGATCCAAAATTCCAAGTGACGAATGAAGCAAATATTTTTCATAATATGATTAGAAAAGAGTGGGACTGTTGACAGTAACAGAACTAGAAACTTGTAATCGATGATTATTAGTACAGCAAACTGTTTTTCTAGTTTTTGTAAATATAATACAGAGCGTTAATACTAAAAGTAGTTCAATATGTACCTGTGCAACTGGCACCCAATGGTAAAATAATCAATCATATGAGGGTGTAGCTTATTGTACATAAGCTCTGTGGTTGTAGTACAATATCAGAGGATAACTACATCAACACTTGAATTACTCTGGTATTAACAAGTGTAAACTATTGTCGTCCAAAACTGAATACGACCTTTGAAACTCATTGAATGAATACATAATCCACTAAACATGTAGGCACAACCTACATTTAAGGGTACAAAAGGCAGATATTTATTGTTTTATACTACACTTTTGACAGATTTTGATCTACTTTTATAAGCAGATGTGTCATTTACTTTGCTAGCATTATTTTCATCTCCATTTTCGTCATTACATATACAACAATTTGCAGAGACTATAAGAATGACTCTTTGAAGCGCGTACCTGTCGGAGACGAAAACAAAGCGCTCATTGAGCGGGTCCTTGAGAGCATGGCTGAGCAGAATGCGCTCTGCCGTGATCATGCTCGCCTCCCCCCAATCCACCTGCAGCAAAACAATGAAAACCACCTCAGCAAAAAGCAAGGGTATCAATTGCGATTCACCATCACCAGCATCCATGAATACGCTGAGAATGTGCTGACCTGGATGCTGTTGTTGACCTGTCGGTTGTAGAAGAACCGGGAACGGGTGGTGGCGCGGGTGAGCACGAAGCCCGGCCGCGAGTGGACGAAGATGGAGAACTTCCCCTCCTTGTCACCCTGACCAAATGCGTACCGTATCAGAGTCCAGCATTGGATGGCAATGCCCAATGGGGGGCAGTGGTGATACAAAACAAGAGCGAAATTGAGCGGGGGGTTCGGGGATTCGTACCCGGAAGAAGGCGTCCCAGACGAGCTCGAGCGGGAGGCGGTTGCGCGCGATGAAGAGGAAGGCGACCTTGGTGTTCCCCGGCGGCAGCGGCGCCTCCTCCACCTCCGCCGCTGCCTCCACCACTCTCGCTCCCGCCGCCGCCGCCGTCTTCTCCTCCAGCAGCGCGGAGGAGCCGTGCAGCAGGATGAGGAAGGCGCTGCTGAGGCAGAGGCAGAGCAGCAGCAGGAGCAGCGCCGCCGCCGCGCGCCTGCCCCGGCCGTAGCCGAGCTTCCGCGGCTTCATCCCGACGACCGGCCGAGGAGGCTTGGGCCGGCCGTGCCTCCCGTCTCCCCCACGCCCGCCGCCCGCGCACCCTACCTCGGCGGCATGAGCAGAGTACGGTAGCTCAGGTCAGTGTGGCTGGCACAGATCTCCGCGAGAGGTCTCGTGATCCCGTGGTGAGGGGAGGTGGGTGGGCAGCGGAGACGCCGTGAGAGTGCGGTGGCGGGGGTTGGGGGGATCGAATCTCTGGCTTGCGTGCTTGCCGAGGAAGCACGCGGCAGGCTCGCCGCAGTGGCGCCCAGTAGTATTGTCGAAGTGTGTGGTGCCGCTGCCGACGTGCTAACTAACCACCGGCCACCAGGCCACCGGGGGGCACCGGGCACGAGCCGCACGAGGCTCCGGATCTGCTGCAGGAGACAACTGCAACCGGCATGCCATGATAAACTGGAGGGAAGGTTTTCGGGCATTTTCCGTCGAAATATGAAAAAAAAATCATTTGCAGTAAGATAAACTTGTAATTTTCGGCGTTGAGATGGAGTATATCACCAAATGGACAAGGGGGGTCGTGGCTCTGCCTTTAACTTTTCCGATTTTAGCTTGTTCGATTGGAAAAACGTTTAGTGAATTTTTTTTCTAGTTGTATAGAAACTTAAAAAAAAGGTTAGATGTTCACACTATCTTTCTATCTTTTTTTTTCTTTCCTATCTATTTCTCTTTTTTTCCTTCTTGTTCCCACCTTATGTTCTCTCCTTTGGGAGGGTTTCCCTCTAAACCGCTCGTGAAGCCGCAGGAGTAGCCCTCCCAAAGAGTGGCTAAGACTTCTGAATCTTTCTTACATGTTACAGGCAAGTTCACTCGCTAGTTTTTGTGGATATATTATATTGAACCTTTAAAAAATTCTGCTACGACCAGACTTCTTTGGCCCAAACACCTAACTGAAGACATTTAGAACAACGTTGTTACTAATCTCGTCATTACCATCACATAGTTTGTGCGGCTAATACTAATAACTAATCTCAGCCACTGATCATTGTAAACTGTAAAGCATCCAGCAATGATTTGCCGACCACTTTCGACTACGGGTGGCGGGTGCTAAACTTCAATCCTGGCTCTGGGATCACTGCACCCGGCCGCCGGCGCTGCAGCGGGATCATCAGGTTGCCGTCTTTGTCCTCATAGGTCTGCAAAACGTACAATATAATATAGTTTGCATATTGTTTCGGGATTTTATGAGCCCACGGTTCCGAAAACTGCTGAAGTACTCCGTAGGTTTTTAGAAATTGTTACCAAACTTTATAAGATCGTCAAATTATATCAAAATCTAGCACCAACCTCGACGCCGTCGAAGAAGAAGTGGAACCACCGCTCGGCGCCGGTGCACCTCGCGAAGTGGCGACCGCCGTACTCGTCGACGCGCATGACGTCGTGGCCCTCACCGCCGTGGTGCGCGCACAGGCTGGAGCAGAACGCCGCGCCGCACCCGACGCAGAACGAGTCCCTCCGGTACCGCTTCTTCTTCTTCTCCCCCCGCGCTCCGACGACCTCGTCCAGCGAGGCCGCTACCGCCACGACGCCGTCGTGGCCCCGGTGGTGCTCGCCGCAGCAGTGGCCGCAGAACGGCGCGGGGCGGCAGGCGCCGCACGCGCGGTCCGGGGCGCAGGTCTGGGAGAAGTCCTCGGCGACGAGGCGCCTCATGGCCGCCATGTACAACAGGTAGTCGTCGACGTCCTGGCCTTGTATGGCGGCGCCGTGGCCCTCCAATGCCTCCATCGCGATCCGATCGATATCAGCTCGACCTACCTAGTCGTGGAGCAACCTGTATAATAAGCCGTAGCCACCGGTGAGATCTAAAACTCTGGAACATGAGCAATAACGTGAGAAAATCGGAGAAGGGGATCTCGTAACCTGAGGAGGAAGACACTATTCCTTTTCCGTTTCCGTTTCTCAATTTCTTCTCTGTTCCAGAATCCAGATGGATTCATGGATATGCATAGGCATAGCTCCGATTATGTATGTTAGTCGTGGTCTTGGGCTTCTATTGGGCTGTGACTCGGTAAATGGCTGGCTTCACTTGGTCTACATCTTAATAAAAAGTCAAGGCAATAAATGCAGCACAATGTCAAAATGTGTTTGGGCTTTGGTGGACGAGGAGATAACAGAATTGATAGCTGCTCTACGAATTTCAGATCCGAAGCGTTAGGAGTGCTGCAATATTCCTCAAGCTGATGAGGTTAAAATCCTCATTAAATGTTGGGGCTATATGGCATGCAAGAAGAAAGGTTATTCATGAAGGTGCTTTTTCAGAGCTCTTTGTCCATAGTGGCAAAGGTCAATAGTTAATACAATAAATGGAAATTGTTAAGGAAATTGAATCAAATGGAAAGAAGTATCAACCAAAACAAAGAGACCAACACTGGATTGCACCTCAGCAGGGGCTATGCAAGATAAATACATATGCTGCTGTGGACCGAGCAAGATATAAGGGAGCTATTGCTGCTGTGTGCCGAGGAAATCAAGGTGAATTTATTGCAGTTACTGCTACGGCAATACCTCATATAACTGAACATGAAGCACTGGAAACAAGGGTCTGCTTGGAGGCACTTGCTCTTGCTGACGATTGTGCTCTCCGAACAGGGGCGAATCCAAGATGAAAATCCGGGGGGGGGGGGGTTCATCTTCTTCCTCCTCCTCCTCTCCTTCTCTTTTTCTTCTTCCTCCTCTTCACTTATGTGTGAAATTTGTAGGGGGGGCTTCCATGGAATCCATGAGGGTGGGGGGGGGGGGGGCTCCAGCCCCCACGTTGGATTCGCCCCTGTCTCCCAAGATTGAAAGTCGCATCAGATTACTCCAGGATATTCATGAGAGAGCAAAGTTTTTTGAATGTGTGAGATTCGCACATGAAGGTAGGGATTCTAATAGGGAGGTTCATTTTCTTGCTAAGTACACGTGCTCGATGGGTGTTGGCTGACATGTACGGCTAGGTACCTCTCCTGTATTCCTAGATGTAAACATTGTAATGAATAATAAATAAAATCCCTACTTCCCTCTATCCTAATCGAGAAAACCCAACATGGATATCTAAACGACTTCTCGATCCGATATGAGGAGGTGGAGTATTTGGTGACAAAAATTGTGAGATGAAGTTTCATCTTCTTCTACAGCTAAATTCCTCCACGGTAGAAGAAGATCCAGTGTTAAAATTGTGGGTTGCAATGGATGTAGTGGAGAAAAAGATTTTGTTACATTTGACAATTTTTTATTTTTCAATGATATTTTCCATTATTGCTTCCTTAATATAAATAAAGGAAAAAAGTTCAAATTACTCCCTCAAATGTAACCAAAGTCTGGATAACTTCCAAAAGTATTTTTTTGGTTCATTTTACCCCCTAAACTATATCATTTAGTTCAATTTACCCCTAATGACAAGTTATATTTTTTTGTTTCTCTATGCACGAGTGAATTTGTAAGTTCAAATTTTGCAAGATGATAGAAGATAACATAAGACATGTTTAGAATATATATCATGAAACTTTCATCACTATTTTGATAGAGTAAGATATTTGATAATAAATTTTCTCGTTCAGATACATAACTATATAAAATGATGAAAAATTCATATAATATTTTTAATAGAGATAACAATGTTCACTGCCATCTCACAAAGTCTCAAAATCAAAATTCAACTTGTGTATGGAGAAACGAAATTGACAAATTGCATTATGGTGCAAGTTGAACCAAATAATATAGTGTAAGGGGTAAAATTGAACCAAAACATAATTTAGAGTTTATCTGGACTTTCGCTATACTTGACTGGAGTAACTTGAACTTTTTCCAATAAATAAACTAGCCCAAGGATTGATTTGAATGCTCTAACAGAAAAAATGAGTCCAATTTCATTTCTATTTTGCAATTTAAACTAAATGCTTCGTTTAGTGTCCAGACCAAAAATATCGGCATTTCGCACTAAACAAAGTCATAAAATTCACGAAAAATGGAGACTTTTAATAAAAATTAATGGATTTGGTAGAAAAGTATTTTCTCGGATTCAAACCAATGACTTCCGTCTTTACCCAAAAAATTTATTTTAGTTTAAAAAGCCTGAACCCACATGTTTTTACTGATAATAAGTGAGCGCTTTCTATGCATTTTTTATTTCTAAATCTGCAATAGGAATTTGCACTAGGTGAAATGGTGTGATCAGCATGGTAATCAATCTAGTGACGAAATTTGAACTAGATTTTAGTCAAGGTGTCAGGTATTTATATAAAAAAAAGTAATTCTTCACAAATTTTGTGCAGATTATCTGACCAATTGGCAAAATGTCCAAAACTGGTTGAAGAAGACGCGTGGCTCTTCTTACAACGAACCCGCTACTTGTTTCTAGCAGTCATAGCATCAACCAATGGGCAATGATCATTGCCGGCAGATTCATGCATGGGGGTGACAACATCACATGCGTGCTAGGATTTGGTTCAAAGCTTAACAGCACGGTCGATTATAATAAGCACGCGCGCGCATATATATAGTGCGGAATCCGATTCCTCCCGTGTGTGTGTACGTACGTCGTCGATCCCCTTCGATTCCGGCCACTTTTGCGCGGTGTGCAGCTCATCGTCAATCCGGGTGGCGCTGATCGGCGGACCGCCGGCGTGCCGCGTCGCCGCGGGACTAGAAACGCCGGTAAGGAATCAGGCATCCTGCAGCAAGTTGCCGAGTTCATGCAACTAGGCAAAGGAATGGAGAAGGAACCCTGAAAGGAAAGCCGTCGATGACGATTGACGTAGGAGTAGTACACAACAAAGACACAACAACAAGGTTCGACTACGACCTCATTCTCATTGTGCGCTTGAGGCTCTCGACGAGCCGTCTATATAAGGAGATCGATCTGATCGCCTTGCCAAATGCCAATCAAGCTGTGTCTGCGTCTGGTCATCTCTCGAAGCCGGAAGCTAGTGAAGAAAGTGGTACACGTTGCTTTCTACGTCATCGTCGATCTCAAGAAAGTGGCCGTCGGCATGGCCGCCGGGCGGAACATCGGCGTGGCGGTGGACTTCTCGTCGTGCAGCAAGAACGCGCTGCGGTGGGCGGCGGCGAACCTGGCGGCCGCCGGCGACCGGCTGATCCTGATCCACGTCAAGAGCTCGTACCAGTACGAGGAGGGGGTGGCGCACCTCTGGGAGCGCGACGGCTCGCGTACGCGATCGCATGCACTCGATCTCTTCCCGGCCGGCCATCCTCCTATCCGCCGGTGGTTTTATTTCCATGCAGCTCAGAATCTGCCCGGCTACGATGTTGATTCTGTTGGTGGCTTTGTTTTCTGCAGCTTTGATCCCGCTGCTGGAGCTGTCGGATCCCCGGGTGAGCAAGATCTACGGGCTGGCGCCGGACAGGGAGACGCTGGAGATCCTCACGCTGGCGGCGGGCCAGCGAGGGGTCCAGGTCTTCGCCAAGGTGCTCTGGGGCGACCCGGCCAGGAAGCTCACGGAGGCGGTGCACAAGGTCCCGCTGCAGTGGCTCGTCGTCGGCAACAGAGGGCTCAGCACCGTCAAGAGGTAATCTTGGATCCTCTGTTTCTTACCTTCAGAGCTGTTCAGACTGATGCTCTCGCCTGATGATCGCCACAACTGACTTCTCTTCTCTGTTGGCATGATTATTAGGGTCCTGATGGGGAGCGTGAGCACCTACGTGGTGAACCACGCGGCCTGCCCCGTCACCGTCGTCAGGGAGAACATGCTGCCACCAGCTTTGACCACCAAATCCTAATGTCTCACACCCAAGGGGACGGCACATCAGCTGCTTTGCCCATGTAAACCAGGAGCAGGATGTGTCTGTCTGTAAGAACATAAGTATATCCATGTGTCATGTATGAATAAGAGACACAACATATGAAAGGGCTCGTGGGTAGTGTTAGTGTGTGGCCGGAAAGGGCTCTTGAGGTAAAAATGCACGAACCTGTTAGGTATTTACTCTTTTATTTGTGTTAAATAAAGTTCTTCAAAAGATTGAAATTTGGATGAGCTGAACGTGGTGTTGTGTGACAGCCCAAACAGGGCGGGGTTGTGTGTGTGTGTGTTTTGTGTTGGTTGGGCGGCGAATGAGGCAAATCAGTAGACTTTGATGGATACAAATGGGCCCAAGTATGCAAACAAACAACACCAACCAACCTTGCTTGGGCCAGACTCTGGCCTTCCAGGCCCAACACTACGAATCCTCGGCCCTGGCCATTTAGCTTCCCGTGTTCCGCGCGCCTCCGCGGCGCGGCGGGCGACCACGGCGGTTGCCGGCGCGTCGCGGCCGCCGGCCGCCGCACCGCACGAGACCCCACGGCCGCCGCGGGTCCCCCCCCCCCCCTCCCCCCCCCCTCGGACGCTGTCCCGATCACCTGCCGCGCGCGCGGCCGCGAGGTGCTCGACGTAATGGCGCCGAAGCGAAACAGGCGAGGGCGCGGGCGCCTTCGGGTGCTCTGTCCCCGTCACCGTCGATCACCTGATCACCAAGAACCACCACACTCGCACACTACCCTGCGCCCACACAGAGACGGACGGCCCGCCGCCGCTTCTACCGAAGACGACCTTGACATGAAAACGCAACCGGCGGAGCAAGTCCACAGAGATACATGCATCTGGCCGACCAACCCGTTGACGCCTGCCTTGATGGCGCCATCGGCTACGGATTCTCCATGACTTCTGCAGAGATTTGGCAGAGCTACTACGTACTACGGGCCTACTGCGCCCGCCGGAGCGCTGTTTCTCGGCAAGACAACAAGTCAGAGGAGCGAGATGGAAGTAACCCAACGACAAGCAAACCCCCAGACTCGCCGATCCAGCTGACGAGCGCCGCTGTCTGCTGTACGAGCGGAACATGCCATGCCGAGGCGTCACACGTCCGGTTCGTCCGCATCTCTGCCCAACTCAATCGATTGCTCCGTTGACAATTCCGCCGCGCACGCCCGCTGGCACGGGCACGGGCACGGGCACGGGCACGGCACAGGTTGGTAGAGTTCCTCTCCTCATCTCCTTCCTGCATGCACCTCCACAAGTACGGCACGCTCGCTCTCACGAACATTGTCAATTCGTCATCGAGTGCTGTTCCTGCAAGATGCTAGTAGTAATCTGGTAGGATTAGGAGTACTGCCTAGTATGCTTGGGTCAATGACCGCAACCCTTCGCCAGGGTGATTCCTCCGAAAGGTGATCGGCCTTTTCAACGATCTCCCAACTGGAAAGCTGGTCGCAGGCTCAACTCGGCACTGATTGGAGTGAACATCTCGTTTACTGTTGCTTCATGGGTCATGGGAAAAGGTTTGGCTGCTGCACATGGTTACCGACTTACCGTCCGCTGATTGGAAATTAGAGCCCCCGTGTTGCTTGCCGTCGCAGCCATGTTAGCGGGTGCTCACTCAAATCTGCTGTTTGATCATTGTTTTTGGATGGTTATGCATTTCTTTGTTTCCATGAAAAGAAAAACCCTATAGGAACATTACTGAGATGATTCAAGTAAAATTAGGGATAGTGGGTGGGCTGGGTGTTGAGAGGAATTCTGAAGAGATTTGAATCATAGTAACAACTGAACAACAAGCCACTTGGGCAAATCATCTGAACAGCTTTCTGCACCTATATTGTAAAAGAATATCAGCACACTTTTTGCACCTCTTAATTATATTGTATAGCATGTTGCTATGCTAGTTACTTCAGTTTTCTGTGTAGTAGATTACATTCTCGCATTTCTTTAATTTTTTATGATACGGAAAACGTCTTATTAAGTATACATTTCTAATTTCCTTGTCCTTTGGTTTTTGTAACAAGATAGAATGGGCCATACCTTGTTTTCTTTAATAGGAAGGGCATTATCCTACTACTATGTTTTAAATGGAAAATACATTATCATATCCTTTCTGGAAGTTCTCCTAGCAACAAATGGAAGGTGAAGGTTTAATTTGATTATAATCAGACAAACCATTTTCTTATTATTTGGATACTGTTCCAAATAGTCATATAAGTTGGTGTCAGTTGAAATTATGAGGGAAGCATTCCGGTATTACTATTTCTAGTATGGAATATCGGTTCCCCACAAATATTTTGCTCAAGAATCATGATAGATAGAACTTATTTGTCGTAGACCATTTGCTCCGTAATTCTAGCTTAAATTAGCTCATCCTACCATTTCTCATGATAAAATATATAGCTCTTTCTTGGACTTGATTAAATATTATGTTCAAGATAAGCTTATAACAGATGACATGCTGTTGTGCATCCACATTTGTCCTTTGACTCGTGTCCTATCCAACTTCGAATCCTGTGGTGAGCAGGTGAGAAGCGTACAAGCAAGCAAGAGCACAATGTGAAGGAGGCACAAGTCAAACCAGATCAATCAGGAACTGGTACTAAAATTGTTCAGATGTCAAAGAAAGTCAATCTTGGACCAATGATGCAACCATCGCACCAGCCGTATGTCATTGTCTTCATGTCGCCGAAAACCGACGGATAGGTTGTAGCATGGTCGCATGGACCATGGAGTCCTCCAATCATCTTCTGTCCTCTCAGTTGTTTTTACTGACCTTCAATCATGCATCAAACTCTTTCATGGGCATGCCGTTTCACTCTTTATATTTATTAGGCTCTCAGAAACTATTTCTGTATTAGTTGCTCTTCCCAACCATTCAGTAAAGAGAAATGGTAAGAAGATAGAAATATCTCTACCCTTTTTTGACAGTTATTAATTAGCATTGTGGATTAGCAGGTTAATGAATAAATAACTGAACTGAAAATGGCTGCTCAAAGCTGGTACCACTAGGTGGTCTGAACTCTGAAAGGTGAACCAGAAAGGAGGGCGTGGTTGTGCATGATGAGAGCTGGGAGGGCCACTAGCACTCTAGCAGGTAACCAGATCCCCGTCTGTCCCTATCTGAATGGACTCGTTCTGCCATGGAATCACTTTGTGTGTGCAACAGCTGCAGCATTTGAACTGCAGGGAGCAAAGCCGAGTGCGAGCTGGTGGGGAAGAAGCCCCGTCCGTCCCGTGCATGATGCTGGTGAGTCCTCTCTCCTCTGCCTGGCTGGCTGACTAGAACTGCTGGAGATGGCTACTGTGAGTCGTTTTGTTTTCTTCCCCGCACCTTTGTTCCTGTGGCCTGTCCATTTGATTGTGTCACTGTCGATGCACCCTCAAAAGTCACTGACTTTCCCTCGACCTGATAATTGAAAAGCTGCCTTGTGGTCTAGCCGAGAGGTGACTGGTCCTCACCAGTGATACATCCAGATGCATAGATTGCAGATATTGATAGTATATCCCTAATCCCTTTCTTCATCAGATACATGAAAATATGCATTTATTTTAACATATTCAGTACATTGTCGCTATTTATAAAATTATGTGTGTGTATATCCAATTAGGAAGACAAGGAGATATTTCCATGCTATCCAATTTGTAAAGTCAGAAACTTGACTTTGGAAGAGATGAATAGAGTATTCTATACTTACATTTTATCACTAAAATAGAGCCATAACACTATTCAACAAGCATGGAAGCATTATCTAACTGTCCCTATGCCACCAACTCAAGGGGGGCAGTTGAACTGTTTGAGCACGTACACTCTGTAAAGCGCATAGTTAACTAATTTCAAGTACCTTTTTCGCTCTCGTCAGAACAGATCAAACAGAAGAAGCTCGAGTAACTAGTCAAAACAACAAGATTAGCCTTTAAACTACCTGTTGCTTAGGCCTGCATTATCGAAAGCTATGCCGTCATTATTCTGATACAGTATCTGATTGTTTTGCATTCTGAACTGCTTTCACCTTCTCGTTTGGCTTGTATTGCAATTTCAGTGCTAACTGCTAAGAATCCAGCACATTCTCTGACTGCGATACACAGAGCAGTTAGTGTTTGACGACTATTTTTCCTCTTTCAGCTCGGGCAGCTCCTCTGTGCATATGAAAGGGCCACACCACAGCAATGGAGCTTATAGACATCTTCTCAGCTGCAGCGTAGCATCCTGTGAGGTTTGAGCTCACCTTCTCCTAGCTCACACAGTTACATGAAACCGTCGTAGCAATGGCTACCAAGCAGAGCAGCTTCCCTCTGCGTGTTCTTGCTGATCTATCCCTGCTGTTCTGCATCCTGCTTGCACCTGTATGCTCAGCCACACCAGCCTCAGCTCCTGCCACTCTCCTGCAACTGAAATCTAGTGTCATTGACCCTGAAGGCGTCCTCTCCGGCTGGTCGCCGGAGGCCGACGTGTGCTCATGGCACGGCATTACATGCCTGCCCGGTGAGGTGGCCATTGTCACAGGCCTCAACCTGTCCGGGTATGGCCTGTCAGGCGTGATACCGCCGGCGATCGGTGGACTCATCTCTCTCGAGTCCATTGACCTGTCTTCTAACTCCCTCACCGGGCCGATCCCGCCGGAGCTGGGCTTGCTGGACAACCTGAGGACGCTGCTACTCTTCTCCAACTCCCTCACCGGCACCATCCCACCGGAGCTTGGCCTCCTCAAGAACCTGGAGGTGCTCAGGATCGGCGACAACATGCTGCACGGCGAGATGCCGCTGCACCTCGGCAACTGCAGCCAGCTGGTGACGCTCGGCCTGGCATACTGCCATCTGAATGGCACTATTCCAGCTGAGCTTGGCAAGCTGAGCCGCCTGCAGCAGCTGGCCCTGGACAACAACACCCTCACCGGCAGTATCCCGGAGCAGCTCATTGGTTGTGCCAGCTTGCGCGTTCTATCAGTGTCTGATAACATGCTGCAAGGCAACATTCCTTCGTTCATTGGAAGCTTCAGCGATCTCCAGTCTCTGAATTTGGCAAACAATCAGTTTTCCGGTGAGATTCCGGCAGAGATTGGCAACCTTTCCAGGCTGACATACCTCAACCTGCTTGGCAACAGCCTGACCGGCACCATTCCGGAAGAAGTGAACAGGCTGAGTCAGCTGCAGGTTCTGGACTTGTCCATGAACAACATTTCTGGAAAGCTCAGCATCTCTGGAGCACAACTGAAGAACCTGAAGTACCTTGTGTTGTCTGGCAATCTCCTTGATGGCACCATCCCTGAAGACCTCTGCACTGGAGATTCATCAAGCCTGGAGAACCTGTTCCTCGCCGGCAATAACCTTGGAGGTGGCATTGAGGCGCTGCTCAACTGCGGTGCTCTTCAGTTCATCGACGTGTCAGACAACAGCTTCACCGGAGCAATACCGCCGAGCATGGACCGGCTGTCGGGGCTCATCAACCTTGCTCTGCACAACAACAGCTTCACCGGCGCCCTTCCCCCGCAGATAGGGAACCTGAGCAACCTGGAGATCCTGTCTCTGTTTCACAATGGCCTTACTGGCGAAATACCGCCGGAGATAGGCAGACTTCAGAAGCTGAAGCTCTTGTTCCTCTACGAGAACCAGATGTCCGGTACCATCCCGGATGAGCTCACCAACTGCACGAGCTTGGAAGAGGTGGACTTCTTTGGCAACCACTTCCATGGCCCTATCCCTGAAAAAATAGGGAACCTCAAAAACCTGGCCGTGCTTCAGCTCCGTCAGAACGACCTGTCGGGCCCCATTCCGGCGAGCCTCGGCGAGTGCAGGAACCTCCGGGCCCTTGCATTGGCTGACAACCGGCTCTCGGGCGCGTTGCCGGAGACGTTCGGGCAGCTGGCTGAGCTCAGCGTGGTCACTCTGTACAACAACTCCCTCGAGGGCCCCCTGCCGGAGTCGCTGTTCCAGCTCAAGAACCTCACGGTGATCAACTTCTCTCACAACCGGTTCTCCGGCGGCCTTGTCCCTCTCCTCGGCTCCAGCTCCCTCGCCGTGCTGGCGCTGACCAACAACAGCTTCTCTGGGGTGATCCCAGCAGCGGTGGCGCGGTCAAGGAACATGGTCCGGCTCCAGCTCGGCGGCAACCGGCTCACCGGTGCTATACCGGCCGAGCTTGGCAACCTGACGCGTCTCAGCATGCTTGACCTCTCGTTCAACAACCTCTCCGGCAACATCCCGGCAGAGCTCTCCGACTGCGTGCAGCTCACCCATCTGAAGCTCGACGGGAACAGCCTGACGGGCAGCGTCCCTTCATGGCTCGGGGGGCTGCGGTCACTCGGCGAGCTGGACCTCTCGTCGAACGCGTTGGCTGGCAGCATCCCGGCTGACCTCGGCAACTGCTCCGGCCTTCTCAAGCTGTCCCTCAGCAACAACCACCTCTCCGGCAGCATCCCACGGGAGATCGGCCGGCTGACATCTCTCAACGTTCTGAACCTGAACAAGAACGGCCTCGGCGGCGCCATACCGCCGGCCCTCCGGCAATGCAACAAGCTGTACGAGCTGCGGCTTTCGGAGAACGCGCTGGAGGGACCGATACCGTCGGAGCTCGGGGAGCTGTCGGAGCTGCAGGTGATACTGGACCTGAGCCGGAACAAGCTGTCCGGCGAGATCCCGGCGTCGCTCGGCGACCTCGTGAAGCTGGAGCGGCTGAACCTGTCGTCCAACCGGCTGGAGGGGCAGATACCGCCCTCGCTGCTGCAGCTGACGAGCCTGCATCTCCTAAACATGTCAGACAACCTCCTCTCCGGCGCGGTGCCCGCGGGGCTGTCGGGCTTCCCGGCGGCGTCGTTCGCCGGCAACAAGCTCTGCGGCGCGCCGCTGCCGCGGTGCGTGCCGGCGTCGCCCAGGCGTCTGCCGGGAACGGAGGTGGCTGTCATCGTGGCGGGCATCGCCGTGATCTCGGCGGCGGTGTGCGTGGCGATGTTGTACACCATGCTGCGGGTGTGGAGCAACTGGCGGGCGGTGTCCGTGTCGAGCTCCGACGGCGAGGAGTCGGCGCACGGCGGCGGCCGCGGGGACAAGTGGGGCGCAGCCGGGGACGGCAAGTACTGGAAGGTGGGGTCGCCGGTGTCGTCGTCGGCCGAGGGGAAGCACAGCTCGGTGTCCGAGACCAGCGCGCTCCATGGCAAGTCGACGGAGGCTGCCGGCGCCGCGAAGAGCTAGCTGCCCGGTTTGACGGCGGCATGCAGTAGGGAATGTTGCGTTGCCGCCTCTATCTGCGATACCTTGTCCGCTGAAAATGTTTATTTGCCAATGCTATAATGGCTGTTTTCTCCATTTGATCTCTTCTCCATCTCGTGTGGTTGTTTCCTCCATTACTCTGCAATGCGTGTTCCGTTGTTCGTGTGTTCAGTTTGATCTGGAGCTGGAAGGCGGCAGAGTGCAGTGGTTTATCTCTACGCGTTTCTTTTCCGTGGCAGGCTAATATATTTGAGGAAAACCTGGCCTAATAGCAAAATCTTTTCGTCTCATGTTATTATTGTTGGGCTTCTTCGTGGTGGGCTATTCCTTTACGTGAATTATGATTTGGAGCCCACCAAACTTCAAAGCACAAGATGGCTGTGAGCACGAAGAACTCTCACACCTCACCCGTCAGCTCTTGCCCGTCCTGGCCTGACCAGGTGCTGCTGCTAGCGGCCAGTTCATCATGTGCACGCCATTCATGCCCCCGACAAAGACTTCAAAAGGCGCCTTCGACATCATCACTCCCCTCTTTAAACACTCTTGCCATTTGGCTGAGAGTGGTGTAGCGGCTGCGATTTCCACTGCACCTGCAGGCTGTGGCTGGCCCTCCCATCCCGTGCAGCGTTGAAGGAGGTTTACAGAGGTGTCCATCGGTTTCAAGGACATGTTGGGCTGGTTGGTGATTGGTGTTTGGGTTGATTTGTTGTAACAAAAAATTATCATTAGGTGGTTAGTTGTTGATGTTGATTTGGTGTGAGAAAAAAGGATCACTATCTGGTAGCTGAAAAACCAGCGGAACAAGATGTTGTTCTATGTAGATGCCGTCGGATCGAGGACTAACCTTTTGAGCTGCCACCAAGGAAGAAGTTCATTTTTGACCATACAACTATCGCCTCAGTTTAGTTTTAACCATCGAACCGCAAAATTAGAAATCTTTAGTCATCTAACTCTTAAAACCATTCATATTTAACTATTTGGTGGTGTTGGTGGTGGTTTGCTGATGTGAACGCCACAAGGCCTGTCATCCCTCCTCCCTCCTCTTTTCTCTTTGTTTTATCCTCTCCCCATCCTCTCTTTTTTCTCTCTAATCTCCTCTCTTCTTCACTGACCGTTGTTGGAGTGGCATCGACCTCCGGTGGTGCACCGACCACCACAATCATCCGCTTTCTGCACGTGTTGGGAGCCCATTATGGGAGAGGAAGAGTGGCGGGAAAGGTGAGGGAGCCACCAGAGCCGCCCTGAGGGTCCTGCGCCGCTGCCTTGCGTGCTTGGGGAAGAGGAGCTCGCCCGCCAGAATCCGCTGCCTGTGCTGCCGGTCAATGCCCCGTGCCGCTCGCTCAGTTGTCTGCATGCGCACCGCTTGGAATCCGCTGCACCGCCGCCCCCGGCAGATCCGGTCGCGGGAAAGGGAAAGGAGGCTTCCTAGCCACCAGATTTGGGTCGGGGTTGAGCGCCGCCGCCACTGCTATCATGGGGATGGTCGCGTTGCTGTCGACGGAGAAGAGAAGAGAGAAGAAAGAGAGGAGAGAAGAACAGAGAGAAGGAAGAAGGGCTGAGAGGTAGACCTCACTACCATGTGGCGTCCACATCAGTAAAACCACATATCAAAATCATCGAATGTTCAAATATGAACGATTTTAAGAGTTAGGTGACCAAAAATGTCTGATTTTGCGATTCGATGATTAAAATCAAACTGAGACGATAATTGGATGTCAAAAATGAATTTCTTCCACATATACCTCTTGAGCAAACTACTTGTATTAGGTGCTTTCTCAAAAATGAAAAAGAGAAAGTTGTTATAAAAAAGAGGAATGAAAACAATACTTGTGAAGCACTTACACGGAACATTGAATTTCTGGTCGGCTGTGGCTGGCGAAATGAAGCAGCACAGGCGTGTGCAACAGCGCCAGATGCAACCAACGTACTACCAGCAGCACGCCAAAGCATCTCAGTGCATTCATTCCTGCCGACTGTGCCTTTTTCACCCTTTCACCATCACCGATTCCTCTCATCATCAATTCATATGAAGCTACAGTGCTTTGAGCAGCCTGCTGGCCGGGATCTGAGCTGAGGAACAGCAGAAGAGCTGGGGGTTCTTCTCTGTTCCCTGAATTCCAGGCCTTGGCAAACGATATCCTTTTGCGAAGGATTTTATTAATGTCGATGCTGCTGCTATCACACCTTGTTCTGAGATTTGCAGTTCATGCATTGAACGCATTGCATGTTTCGTCGACAGAATCATTGTCTGAAGGAATGAGGTTCCAGAGAATCCCAGGTGACCAGCATGCCTCAACGAAATTCACACTAATAATTTCCTCATCACATCATTTATCCTTAATTACAAAGCAACCATGAACACAAAGCAAGATCTTACTGGTGTGATATGCCACCTGCATGTCAGAGCTACCCAGTCCACGTGGCATTGGACCCACCAGTCAGGCAAGAGAGTTCGTGCTTTGTCCACCGGGTATTCGGGCATTCCGCGGCTGCTTTTTTGGCGTAGCTTTGCTTTTTTCCCCCCTCTCCTTTCCCATGGAGTTTGAACTTTGAAGGCCAATCAGGCCTCACTTCATGATCACATCTCGTTTCCACCAGTTTGATCTCTTCATGCAGCCTTTTCCTCTGCCTCTCCCTGCAGGCTGCAGCTGCAGACACATTTTGCCACCTTTCTGCCCTCTGCCCTCCTGTCACCTGAAAATTCATTGTGCCAATTGACAGTGGGTCTTAGACTGTCTTCTTAGGCTTCATTATACCTTTACATGATCATGCTTGAGTGTTATGGTTGGTAAATAAATCCATAATTCTGAAGAATCTGTTGTTGCAAATTGCTGGGTTTCCATTGGCATATGGCACCAGATAGACACTCAACAAGGGTTTATAATGGTTATTCTTTCTTCAATACGCAGGAGAGCTGTACATCTTTGCATAAAGTTTTACAATACAATGAGACCAAACTCATGCACAGCATTAGTCGCCAAAGAACTCACCGTATCAGAGGTTCTTACCGGCCGGTTCTTTTGTCTAACAGCTACGGCGAATGACGTTTTGGTAACCGGTTCTTTACTCTCTTTTTAATCACCCAGGAATACGTAGTTTATTCCAGCGATCAAAGTGACAACAAAAAGTGAGTAAACAAAAAATCAAAGGGTTCATGACAACTTAAGGAAAATAATTAAGCACAAAGCTTAAACATCCACCATGTCTGGTAAAGATTTCCATAACCGTCAAATTTATATAATGCGGCTACGTATTTTGTTTGGTCTAGTATTCGCGCAAATTTGACGAACTAAACACACCCTAAATAGGCATCAATCAATCCGACACACCTCCAAATTCTGCATCACCACCACCCTCCAAAGTCTAAAGAGTGCTCAACTGCTTTGGCTCAGCTTACTCCGATGAAGATGAATAGGATTAAGTTGAGGGAGCAGCAGAGAACTTTGATGGAGTCAATGTACCAGTTTCTCCGAGCTTGCTGTTATTGTCAAAGTAAAAATTGGGCATCAAAACCCATCTTAAAATATTTAAAATCAAATTCTTGATATATGCATTATATATAGTTACTCATAGATTCGTACCAGGTTGAAGCAACAGACCCGAAATTAGAGGAAATTACCAGTCATGAACATTTTAAGTTTAGCACAAAGAGGACCTTGATGTAAAGAAACAGAGTGAAACTCATCAGCCTTTTCCTAACTGATGACAATTTGATCGAAGCTACAATACCAAATAGAAAAATGCATGTACACAAAACCAGAGCTAACCAATCACATACCTACTTATACTACAGAAAGAGAAAAATCAGAGAAATACAGGGACTTGGGTGATCAGAAGACATGCGCGGCTTTTTCTGCAAAAAAATCGCAAAAATACCTTCTGCTTCAGATTACACTACTGAACGCCGGCCGCTCACAAGTTGTGCAGCGGGTTGGATCCGGTCGGCGAGAACCTCTTGTCGTCTCTGAAGAAGCTGCCGCCGCCGCCGAACCGCCGCTGGCCGAAGCCGGAGAGGCGGCCCCGGCCAACTCCCGAAACTGAAACTGAAGTGCTTGCGCCGTTCCTGGAGTTGGACGGCTGCTCATCCGCCGGCGATGGAATGAGAAGGGAGACTCCCCTTAGCACCAGGGGGATCAGGGACACCAGCAGGAGGATCTTGACGCAGTTCATCCTCTCTCTCCCTCTCTCTCTCGTTACTCTACCCTGTGTTTATGTAGGTGGTGAGAACTGGACAACTGGGTAGCTCGTGCGTTGTGCAGAGATGGCAAGTGTAAGCACGGGCCGACGATGCAGGGGGGGGGGTGGGTGGGCTCGGGGCCGGGCCGAGTGATTTGACGTCGGAGGCGACCGAGCAACGAAGAGAGACAGCGCTTGTTGTTTTCTCGATCCAAACCGCAGCTTTTCTTCAGCTCGGTGGTATCTGGCATGCATCTGAACGACGGAGACGTGTGATGGGGATGCTGTGAATCTCCAATCATCTGTGCCTGTTCCCGATGAGGATGAAACGTTGGCAGTAACCGGGTTAGTTACGGCCACCTCTCAGCCACGCTACCTCTTGCTTGCTTTATTTGCTGACAGAGGCCTGCTGAAAAAAAAACCATATACTTTCACTGTTCTGTCTTCATTTTGTTTTTGTTTTTTTTTCCAAATCAAACCACTCATCTGAAAATTTGAAGCATAGTGTCATGTCGAGATATGTGGCAGCAACTGGGAATTGCATCTCCATGCGACCATGCCTCTGATCTTTCAGTCTTGTCTGGCCATGAATCCTTAACAACAAGCCTACAAAGCGAGCACGATTTTCAGTCTGCTCGCCCTGAACTCATCCAATTGCTGCGCCTGCACAATAGTCTCAGCAAACAGCACAACTGATGCGAGGATCTAGTGATCAGCGAGCGCGATTATTGGTGTCATGCGTGAGAGCACGCGCCGGTCAAATCCTGAATCCCTGTCAGCAGCGGCAGCGGCAGCGGCAGCTACAACCATGAAGGGTTCCATCCACCAGCAGCTGCCAAAACTCTCATGCTCATGCAGCAGGCAGCGGCTGCTGTGTTTGGACGACCTGTCATCCGAGTGATGGCTCCATGCACTGCAGGCTGGCCAGGGTCGTCCAGAACTACCACAGGGTAAGACCGTAAGAGCACAAAGTTTCATGGACCTGAACTTCTGGTGCTTGTGATGAAGCAGGGTAGTTCGTATTGCTGGGCAGCATGGAGAGACAAAGGCTAGAGTCTGGAAAGTGGCTGCTGGCGGCTTCGATTGGTAACTCATCTACTGAAACTTGCGCTGATTCAGACATGATAATGCAGTCGGGTTCACGCTCAAAAGTTTGCAGCGTTCCTTCCGTATATGACAAAAATGTCCTTTTACATTACCGCTGTCAGCAACAGAGAACAATGAGCTAGAAGTGTAGCATCTGTTATCAGAAAAAAAAATCCTAGAAATGCATAAACAAGATGCAGCTACGGTTTCCAGTTCACATCTTCTCTGCCACCAGATGATGTTCACCAACGAGGGGTTCACTTCATTTCACCTAAGTTATGATTTCCTAGAGAGACCATGAACAGAGATGAGCCCTTTTACTATCAGGAAGCACCAGCAAAGATATTAGGACAATCGATGTAAGCAGAAAGTCTGACGCATCCTTCTCTTCCTTTAAACCCCCATATTGGTGCTCTGAAATTGATCACTACATAGTACATATATGCATAACAAGCGTCTGCCAGAGATCACCTTGGTCCTGACAGTTCAATGGCTTGCAACGCAATTGAACTGCTCTGATCTGCATCATAATCCAGAACAGGGAACAGATAGCCCGGGGAGTCGAGGTCCGCCTCCTCGACATCTTTCATGGCCTCCCATCTCTCGGCAACACCATCTCCTCCTTCCAGCATCCTCACAACTTCCGACATCTTCTGACGATGTTCGGGGTTGTACATTGTGCAGAGCAACGCTATCTGAACCATCTCCTCCAACTCGACGCAGTCATAGTTGTTTCTTATCTTCATGTCCACAAAGGAGCTTAGCTGATTTTGTTCGAGGAGTTCCCTGGCCTGCAACAAGAATATATATATAAATGTACAGCCATGTAAGAATGGCACTTCATTAAGATTACATTAAGATTAGATAGTTTATACTCTGTATCGGATTGATGCGATGATCTGCCGACATAACTACTGCAACCAAACAGATCTAGAATTTGGAGGCGATCAGGTACATAACACAACCACAAATTGCATATACTTAAATGCCAACCTAACATTGTTCCAACGATTCTTTAGGGGAGAATTGTTCCAACTAATTGCTTCAGCGTCATCTTCCGTGTCCCTTAAAGTTTATCTTCAAATGCCTTTACCAAACCTTTCCTAGGTGGGTGAGCTAAATGGTACATGTCTTTTTTTATATAAAAAAGTGAAAAGAACACTGAAATTGTATTTAGAGAACACAAAAGGAAATATTTACCCAGTCAAGAATTCCTCCATGTTCATACTCATTGTCATTGAGCTCCAGCGTCTCTCGACCAGTGACCAACTCGATCAACAAGAATCCAAAGCCAAAAACATCAGTCTTATCAGATGAGTAGCCGGTCATAAACGACTCCGGTGGCATGCGCCCAAGTGTTCCACGCGGTTCTGTGATAACATGAGACGCACCGAGATCTATAAGCTTTGCCAATCCAAAGTCCGCAATAACCGCTTCAAGATGTTCGTCAAGGAGAATGTTGGAGGCTTTTATATCACGATGGATTATCTTAGGATCACATTGCTCATGCAAATAGAGCAACCCATGTGCCACGCTGAGTGCTATACTCTTTCTTCTTGACCAGTCTAAAGCTGGTTTGCCATTTACATGCTCTGACAAAGAAAAAGGAGAAATTATTAGCTCGAGTTGCTTGCCAAAAATGAAAAATTACAGAATATAGGGTTCACCGTACTTCAAACCAAATGACTGCAAGAAAGAAACCTACATATATACGTTATATTATTCATCTGGTTGTTTCTACAACTATTATACCACATATTAGATTTTCTTAGTTTATAAAACACACTAGCTGGAGTTTGTAAACAGACAAACAATATAAATTAAATTGCATTGAAACTGCACGGTTAGATACTTCTTAGTAATCAAGGATATCAATAATGAGGTTAGCTTATGCTATTATTCGATCGCAAAGCACGAATCGTGGCTGCAAAGTTGTACATGCACAATGAGCTTAGGGATATGCATTTCTTAGAAAGACCAAAGTGGTAGGAAAGGTATCATCTGCCATGCCTAGACATTAACAGTGCATGCATCTCACTGAGAATCCAGCTTGGACCAGGCAAATCAAGATACAAATCAATATAAGAAACAAGGATTATTACGATGAAAAAAATGCTGCTAATTCAAATAAAATACAGAATATACCAACCAAAAATGTACAGGATGGACTCAATTTAAATTGACCATGAATTCAATGCCAATATATTTAATATTAATGTTGAGATAAGTACATTTTATTTATATTGTGTTGTTTACTTGTTGTACATCCATTTCAAAATCCCAATGTCCTAGAATAATGCAATAAATCCTTTTTATAAAAGACCTACCCAGGAGAAACTAGGAAGTTTATATGAAGAATAAAATAGACACCCAAATTCATCTCACAAGAAACTGAACTTGGTCTAGACATACATCCACACACTCAACCAATTGAGTAGGCTTAATCCCAATGCAAATAACTTTTTAAAACTACTACAACTAATATAATACTTGTCATATGGAGGCTTTTGTTAACGAGTTAGAACCAGAAGTGCATTTTAGGGAGCATGTTAGTATCCTAAAAAGCAAGTGAAGGATCTATACTTGATGAAGTGTTCAAAATCATCTCATAACATGATTTACTGAGAAAAAAATATTTCTCCGTTTTTACCTTCATGACCTACATCACACATTCACACGAGGGTGCAAGGATATATGAGTGTGAAACATGATACTAACCTTGTAATTTAGAAGCAACCGTTCCATTTGACATGTAAGGATACACAAGGAGCCTTTCATCATTTGTAGAGCAGAACCCAGTAAGATGAAGGATATTGCGATGAACAACCAACCCTATCACTCCAACTTCCGCGTGGAATTGATCATCCCCAACATCCAAAATATGATTCTTCAGTCTTTTAACAGCAACTATACTGCCATCAGGCAAACAACCCTTGTATACTATTCCATATCCCCCCTCCCCCAAAATATTTCTTTGACTGAAGTTATTGGTAGCCTTTTTTATCTCCTTGAACTTGAAATGCTTTAGATGACCAAGCCGAACTTTTGGGTCATGCTCAACTGAAAAGGTGATGATATACATATGTTAATACCAGATATAAGAATACTTGCAAATGTAAAAGAGCATAACAAATGAATTTTCAGAACACATACACAAAGCCAAAACCAAGTGGGAAATCAAAACCATGAACATAAGTTAGTTATTTGGCAATACTATGAACTTTATGTCATCATTATAGGAAGGTCTGGAATTAAATGAGATGAACAACGAAAGGAGAACGGGAACTAAAATCAAATGAACACTAAAGAGCATCCATGACAACAGTGGCATACACAATAGAATATCTGAAAACATATAGGAAATTTTCTTTAAAAAATCCTGAAATGCCAAGCATCTAAACATAATGGTCAGCATCAGAGTGGTAGGCAATGCCATTGCCCTACAAAATAGGTTGATGGAATAACATCATACTGTACTAGAGCTTAAACTATATGCGCATGCAAACACAAACATGAGTTCATTCCCATGGAATCTAATTAGTGTTCAAACCTAAAAATGTAAAAATTACTATATTTTGCTATGAAATCACTCTATCCCCCCCCTAGTTGATTGGCCCCCTCTATGGTGAAATCCTGACTACACCCCTGTATACTCCTTTCTCATTTCTCCCACAAAACAATACCGCCGCCACATTCGTGTCACTCAAAACCTTTCTCTCTACCGGCCAGCACCAACCCCCATAGCAAATCTTTAGACTATGCACTTGCTCTTCTCCAAAGCCATGAAACACTTCAATAGCACTTTCTATATCCTTTGTGTCATCCCTAGCATCTTTACGAGCCCCTGTGATAGACCAGCACCAACAATGGTGCCCCTCCACCCAATAACCTCCACAAAGTTTCGAAATATCAACAATCACTCTTCGAGGCACAAAATGCATCAATGCAACCTATGATTGGTGGTCCCGCCACCACCTCACAGCCTGCAGCCACTCCCATAGACTATCCAACCTCTAGGGGTCTAATGTCATAATAAAAAACATGTACGTTTCTAAATTTATATTACCAAAATTAAAGTTGTAGCAATTGCAGTTTACAAATTTAAGGCTGAAGGACAAATGCACTTAATACAAATCCAAAATAATTGTGCAATCTTTTTTTTTTCAAATCCCTAAACTGAGTGATAGAAAGATATTTTTCTAGTAGGATCAAGGCTAGAAATGCAACATGTGGTCCACAACCAAATCCAAACCTCCAACAGCATGCGGCATCCAAGCTTGAGTCTAGTAGGTTTGTGCTCCTTAAACTATTGAGGGTGATTCACGGTCTAGTCCAAATATTTTTTTCTTAAAATATCTTTGCGGGTAAGGATACAGTTTCTTCACATAGGACAAGAAAGGCCATGGTCCAACGGCCCTAGTCAAATTTATGAGGTTTCAAGTCAAATAACGTTAGTTGCACTCAACGCCTTCTTAGTTTGGACCGCGTAAGAGTATCATTTTCACATTTGTCGCATAGTGATTTTGGAAATCCCAACGCGATTATGCGAACTGCCTCCACTATGGTTAGGTAGAAGAAACCTAAGATTTTTAGGATTGGAACTGATTTAGCAATTTAAGGTTATACTAGTAAAGACAAAAAGGATGATAATTAGTAAGTGAAATCTAAATAGTACCATATCTATTAGATCTTTTATGTGATAGGGATGTAGTTTGGGCATGGTAACTTTGGTAATCTCAATGCAAACTACCTCCACTATGGTTAGGTATGAAGAGAAACCTAAGTGTTTTAGGATTGGGACTGTACTAAAGTTATAATAGTGTAAGTTTGCATGTGGCCAAAATGAGAAGGATGAAAATTACTGTGAAATCTAAGTTAGGCTCATGTCTACTAGAGATTTTCCGTAAGAGGCATGTTGCTTGGGTACCTAGTTTTGGATTCGCTCTTTTGTGGGCCAAGCAATCCTAAACTACTATAATCACACTCATCTGTTCTCATAAGGCAGATACACCCAAACTCGACGGGTGGCTTCTCATGATGCATGATGGTATATTCATTACTATGCCGTCAAACTAGTAACCATACAATGCAAGTATTTAGGCCCTCCTTTTTGTGTTGTGTTCGCTTCTAAACTTAGCTCTTAAACACCCTGTTACAGTACTATGATCTTGACTATTGTTAATCTAGAGACTCCCTAAGTGTTTTGGTGCATTGACATGATCGGTTCCCGCTTTTCTCGCGATGGATGCCCCAGCTCCACCCCTAACTATTGGCTATATGGCCACGGTCATTCAGTGGAAGATTTGAAAATTATGTGTGAAGTGATGAAGATTTAACAATAGTTAAATAAATTGAAGGATGTCGATACAACTTTAGAAAATTCAATGTCAGAAACAACAAAGGCATCCAAGTTACAGTGATCCAGCATAACTCATTATTTATCTTGAATGGGCCCATTCCTAGCTTCTCAATAGCATCATAGCCCAAATTAGAGCATACAGAAATGACATCTGTTTATGTTTAAACAAGTTTGTTATGGGGGGATAAAAATGGAAGAATTAGAGTACTGGGATAACCCAGAATCAGTAACACTTATAGCCGATGATACATCTGCAATGTAAGACATGAACATGTTAACCCCTTTTTGGATCATGCTCCCAAAGTTAAACAAAAAAAATATAGATATAGATTTGAGAGAACATTACCATCTACAGCGGTGACCTGCTCACGCTGACGTCCATGACGAAATATCAGGACTACTACCGTAATCAAGGTAGTAGCCACACAAACAATTGCTGCAGAAAGTGCAAGGACAGAAAGGATGCGAACCCTTTTATCCATGACGTCTGAATCGTCTGGACAAAATAGAAATGATTAGGATGAGAATATCTAGCCAATATTAATATAGATGCGTAAAATTCTAAAAGTAGAATTGGATCAGTCCAAAAATTATTGAACAATGCGCAACCTTCTGTATCTGTTGGCTTTTGTATGGGGAGATGGAGCGGCTCTTTTGCGGGGGCATTTAGCAACGGATTACCTCCAAGTCTGTGCAGATATGGCAGAGTACAGAAATAAGAAAGAAGGAAAAACATTTAAAACTTGATTCATGTTGAATCTGGGTGGCCCACTCATTTAGTTGGCACACAACGAAAAGTTGAATTTGAAATCACTTACAAGACATTAACCCTCTCATGAAAAATTGGCCAGGTGCCACTCAGGTTGTTGAATGAAAGATCCCTGCAAAAATGTTGATCAAGCAGGCAATCAGAATGTAGTGACAGATTTAAAACAATGCAAAATGATAGAAGGAAGAATGGAAAAAGAAAATACAGGGTTAAGATCATGGGAGCAGTGGCTAGTGAATCAGGTATAGGTCCAGATAAGCTGTTGTTATTCAATTTCCTGCATGAAAGAGGCACCAAGATTGGAGAAAGGAAGAGTAATGATACTGATGGTATATTCGAATATCCAATGATATATATGAATATGAAGGAAGACTAATCTTACAAATACTGGAGGTTGGTCAGACCACCCAGTGTACTTGGGATGCTCCCACTGAACTGATTATTTGACAGATCAAGGCTTTCCAGAAACTCCATCCTGCCTATAACGTCCGGGATAGAGCCAGAAATTGTATTGTTGCACAAAAATCTGCCAAGGCAACATTCAAACCAATCTTATTATTTCCTCTCACGGACGATCGATTCCGCAAGACCGTAATGCTAATTCAGGGCCCTGGCTGTTTCAGCTGGAGATTATGAGTGGTAGCTTTACAACACAAGCTGAAAAACAAATGACCAGCTTCTCCATTGTTGGATTGTTACAATCCAACAAAATTGCTCTCCTTCAGCTTGTGGATTGTTGCAGTTTCTAAGCTACTTTCTCAGTCTTCTACAAACTAAAATAAACATGGGGATTTCGCTAGGAACAGATCGAATAGCTCCTCCCGGAATCCCACCCTCCGAAATCCCCATGTTCTAGACAAGAATAAGGTACATAGAAATTCGAGATGGAGCCTTACAGATTTTGCAACAACGTAAGCTTCTCGATCGCTGGCGACAATGTTCCGGAGAGGTTTTGGTGCCTCAGAGACCTGCAAACAGAAAACGCAGAGAACAACCATGCATGAGCCCACACTGTAACTTGGTCACGGTGACGATCGATCATCATGGAAGCACATAAGCGCGTGTGCACAGAACAAGGAGGAGATGCATACAGCTGGTAAACACGGCCCTGGTCGCAGGTGACCATGGGCCAGGCGCACGGGTCGCCGGCGGCGGCGACGTCCCAGTCGCGGAGAACTCTGTTGGGGTCCACCAGCGCCGCCCTGATGGCCACCAGCGCCCTCACTGCACGCACCACACCACCACCACGACAAGCAGAAGAAGAAACGCGTGAGCATTGAGACTCTGAGTTCTCTTCGTTCGACCACTCCGGCCGGCGCCGCCGGGACATATATAGGGCGCAGGGAGGCGGCGAACTGAACCGGCGGCGGACGTACCTTCGTCGTCGTCCCAGTCCCCGGCCGCAGCCGGGGGAAGAAGCGCCGCCGCTGCTACCAAGAGGCCCATCACGGCCACCGCAGTCCTAGCCGTCGTGCCCACCGCCATGGCGCGGCGCACGTCGGCGCGTGTAAACGCTAGCTGCTGGAGCGGGCGCGGCGAGCAACTAGGCCTGGCGACGGCGAGCGAGCGAGACGGCAATGGCGCGGAGAGGGGGAGAGACCGCGAGAGAGGGGGGAGAGAGGGAGCACCGGCCGGCAGGCGTTTTGCGCTCACGGCGGTGGGCTGCACGGGACGCGGTGACGCCAGCGCCGGGTGTTACTTGGCATTGGCACGGCAAGCCCCGCGCACGCGGACGCGCGGCTCCCGGGCTCGTCGGGTAGCGCGCCGCGCCGTTGGCCGGTGGGGCTGCGCAGGCGAGCGCGCGGCGCGCGTGAGGCGCCGTAGCGGAGGCGGTGAACTGGTGATCGATGTGGGACCGTCGGCGCTGAACGCTGATTTTTTCCCCCTTGAGGTGATTTTCTTTCGAGAGGAAGAGAAAATCTTCGACATTTAGCAGTGATTTAAGAGTTACCTTACTTAATATTGTGCCAGTAAGTGTAATTATTTATTCTTACATACTAAAAGTAGATCAGGTGTGCAGCACTGTGGTTGTTAAGGAAAGGTAAAGAGAAATATGTCCCGTTGCACAACTTACTTTGGTGCTTTCGGTAAGGAATGAAGAGGAGTATCCCAACCTACTTACCTATTTAGAATTTCATTCTTTGATTGGCCCAAAGTATAATTCAAAGATTACAACACTACACCAAATTTAATGGGCCAAGTAATTAAAATAGAAGGCCGCATAAATATAACTGCAAACATGGAAAGGCTTTAGCCATGACCACAAACAACACGAGTGAGAGAGGAAGCAACAGCCAAGCTTGGACATTTCCACGCAAATGTCACCTCAAGAAAGGCAATGAAAAGCCTTGTCGTCGCGAAGGTGTATAACTGATTTGGCTGGATGGAAGTGGATGTGGATCCACAGATCCAATAAAGTGCACGACTGTGTGAGTATGACGAGCAGGAAGAGCGATGAGACGCTTCAAGTTATTTGTTATGAACAAGCAAAGATACACTGTCTCACTTCGTAACGTAAAATAACTGATTCTCATCAAATCTCACGGCATGGTACTGAAAGATAAAGAGAAAGTTTGTACCCATAAAGTGTTTCATCTTCCTCGACACCTCATATGATCGACCTTAGACAAGTATCTAAATGCATGATTCCAACTGTTTCCACAAATATCAATCTATTTTTTTACAATACATGCTCTTACCGATTATACACTTCATACACATTGGCCTCTATTACATTTACACACAAGATATACATATACTCACACATATGTTGGGAGTATTACACTAAGAAATATTAGGAATTTCGGAAACAATGTACTAGCTAGCTACTACTCTCTCCGTTTCAAAATACTTGTCATTCTAACTTTTCTAAATACATTCTTTTTTTATGCACCTAGATAGTTAGTATGCTCACATACACAATAAAGAGAATGTATCTAAAAAACCCAGAATGTATTTTGACATGGAGGGAGTATATCTGTAAGCATGGAGCACTATGAATTAGTTGCAGACCATTTTGGAGATGATGGTTGCTCACTACGATTTCCTGGTCTGTTTACTAGCTCGTTTGAATCATGGTCGACTAGCATCAATGTGAAAGGCCATGTGGTAAGTTTTTTTTTCAGATAATGACCATGTGGTAAGTAGTAACTAACTATATGATCGGGTGCGCGCGTGCCTAGATGCTTTTCGCTCACCTCCAGACCACCGGCTAGCGACCACCGGAGACGACGACCTCGGGTTCATCATCCGGTAGCCCGCGGCGCCGCGGCCCTTGCTGCCGCAGCTCCGCAGCCCGCAGATCGGCGACGAATCAGCCCCACGGGGTGCCAGCTCGTCGTCGTCGTCGTCGTCGCCGTGCTCCATCTGCCACAGGACGTCGAGGAACGCGTCGACGTCGCAGGAGGGCAGCGCGAGCGGGCCCCGCGCCGCGTGCCCGTGCTCGCGCTCGGCGTCGTCGAGGAGGCGGCGGAACAGCGGGTGGGAGGCGAGCTCCGCGCGCACCACGAAGCGCGCCCGCTCGGGCCCCACGTGGACCGGGAAGCACCCCGCCACCGGCGCCGCCCTGCCGGCGGCGGCGCCGATGATCCGGCTCATCAGCCCGGACTTGCATCGCTCCATGGTTCGTGAAATCAGGCTCTTCCTCGCGCCGCCGCCCTTGCTCGACGTCGTCGCCATATATACGCCTAGCTAGGACGATCTCACCACACCGAGAAGCGATCGGAGGGAAGATTATGAGGTAGGGATCGATCGAGATGAAGATGACGATGAAATTGAAGTAGCTAATGCATTCGCGGCATGCTTGTGCATGTCTGCACATATATGTTTGTAAACAGCTACTACAAGAGGTTTCTGATCGATATGGAACTATGGAAGGGTGAAGCTAGATAGAAACGGAGGAGAGGAATGCTTAACTGGACCGGTAAGTCTTATGGATTTGTGTTAGTCGTAGTGGGAGAGTGCATATCTGAAGTTTTCAACATAAAAAAACGAGACATATTGAAAGCTTCAGATATACTAGTTCGTATTGGATTTTTTATGTTGCGTTAAATTAGTTCCAAAATGACCAATAATAGTGTATGATCAGACTAATATATAGGGAGCTCAAACCAATGCTCAATTATTGTGTGTGGTGGCACGGCATAATCTCGTAGTCAACGCCTGTCGTATGCCTAGCACGCTTGCTAAACGATTGACTATATGGGAGTTAGCAATTGGATAATTGTACTGAAAAGAGACATTCATTCACTTAAGAGAAGTTCGACACAACTTTCACATGTTTTGGGCCTGAAAATGACACCAGTCGAGTACTGCATTGTGCTCTCTCATTGCCCTTCAGGCATAACATAGACTTAAATTTGTGTACAGCTGATATAGTACTATCAGCTGCTGGAGGTAAACAAATTCAATAAGCTGCAGAAGTGAAGTGAGACACACGTAAGGTGGAGTAGTGTTTCCGTAGTATTTTAAAGAACATTATTGGGAATTGTTTTATTCTTAATTTAATATGTACTTGTTGCATCAATTGACGGAAGAAAAAAAATCTAATTACAAAAGCTAGCTAGGCTTCAAATTATTCAGAGATTCCAACCCAAGTACCATAATTGATTGAACTTTACATTGTGACAAATCTTTGGCCATAATAATAAGATGGAATTGTCCAGGTCAACTAGCTAGCTAGTATAGAATAGTCAGGCTTTCACGCACACAACGTCATTGTTTTTGTGCCAGAACAATTCAACAGAGAAGAGATGATCCATTCGATCACCAGCCATTGCCTACCCCATAAGCACCTTCTCTGTTTCTGTCCAGGTTCCATCTATCTGCATCTGCATGCATCTCTTCATGCCACCAACTGATAAACACATGTTTTCTTTTTTGTAGAGGCTATGCATGTACAGATATAACCAGTGGCGGAGCTTCACTGTGAATCCAGGTAATCAATGGGACTAAGGGGAATAAAATATATAATCAGCCACTCTTGATTACTGTTACTCAAAGGAAAACTGCAAACTGGGGGGGGCTGGATATAACAGCCATGGGTCTGAAACACTATGCTTTCCCAAATTGGAGGATTGTTGTTATATGCACACATGACAAACCGGTAGTTTAGATCATCTTGGCCCTGAGAGCTCGTCAGCTTGCAACTCAATTGAGTTGGATTGCTCTTCATCATACTTAATTGCCCGGCATGCATACTCATCGGGGTCCGGTTCCTTGACATTTTTCATGGTCTCCCATTTCTCTGCAACCCCACCTCCCTCTTCTAGCATGGTAACAACTTCAGACATTCTAGGACGGTGTTTAGGGTTGTGCATTGTGCAGAGCAATGCTATTTGAATCATCTTCACCAATTCAGTACTATCATAGTTGTTTCTTAGTTTCTTGTCAGCAAATGAGCTTAGCTGATTTTGTTCAAGAAGGTCCCTGGCCTGAAACAATATTTATGAATATGTGATTATGTCAAAGTGATAGCAAAGGCATGGGGGTAGGGGCACACCCCCCCTACCCTTGAATTTGGACTTAAAAGTATGAGGGAAAACAATACTTACCCATTCAAGAATTCCTCCTTTCTGATATTCATTTTGATGAAGCTCCAACGTCGCTCGACCAGTGACTAACTCGATCAACAAGAGTCCAAAGCAAAACACATCAGTCTTCTCTGAAGTGTGACAAAACCTAAAATATTCTGGTGGTATACGCCCAACTGTTCCACGTACTGTTGTGACAACATGAGACATCCCATGATCTACAAGTTTTGCCAATCCAAAATCTGCAACAATTGCTTCAAGATGTTCATCGAGGAGAATGTTGGATGCTTTAATATCACGATGGATTATCTTTGGGTCGCATTTTTCATGCAAGTAGAGCAGTCCTCGTGATGCACCAAGTGCTATCCTCCTCCTTCTTGACCAGTCTAAGGTTGGCTGCCCATTAATACTTTCTGAAAGAGTAAAGAAGACAAACTTAGCTTGATTTACTTTCCAATAAAAAATGACAGGGGTGGGGGCAATTGTCCCATCTTAAAATTCTTAAGATTCATCTTGATCTGGGTAGGTAAATAAAAAATAATTGTGTATCATTATGATTTTTTTAATGAAATCATCATCGGCAATCATGCTTTAGTTGCTTCCTTGATTGAACTAAGAGCACCTTGTGATATAAAACTAATAACTAAAATGAGCAAAAAATGTTGATTCAATTTAATAAAAGGTGGTGATTGAACAGGTAACCATGCACATTAAACATTATTTTGATATAAGCATATTATTTATGCATTGCGTCGTGTCGAAAACACATGTTGTCCTATACATATTTCTAGATCTTATTTCACGAATATAATACTTTCCATATGGAATTTATTTGTACAAAGTCACCACCAGTAACGTATTCTAATAATATCAGTACCATAATTTTTCTTCTCGAAACAATATTTGTTGGTTAATATCCTAAAATTACAAATAGAAGACATATGGGTTGGATCGGAGGCAGTGCACAAAAGATTCTCATGATTACTGAAAAGAATTATTTCTTCATTTTTTTTACTATCATGAGATCGCAATATACATGAAGGTGCAATCACAAGGAGCATGAGCATGAAGCATGATACTAACCTTTTAATTTAGAAGCAACAGTTCCATTTGGCATGTAAGGATACACAAGGAGCCTTTCATTATTTGCAATGCAGAAGCCAATAAGATGAAGGAGATTACGGTGAACAGCCAAGCTTATCACTTCGACTTCTGTGTGGAATTGATCATCCCCAACAACTGAATCATGATTCTTTAGTCTTTTAACAGCAACAGGTGTGCCATCAGGCAAATCACCCTTATACACTATTCCATATCCCCCCTCTCCCAAAATATTTCTTGGGCTGAAGTTATTGGTAGCATTTCTCATCTCCTTAAACTTGTAATGCTTTAGATGCCCAAGAGAAACTTCTCCGCCAGGTTTAACTGAAAATGTGATCATGTACTACATTATTACTGCTCATATATATATAAGAGTGAACAATGCCAAAATTAACACAATAGTTACATATACATGCTAATATGCTCTGAGAAAATAATAACACCACACAGTGCCAAAACTAAATGGGAAAACATAACCGTCAACTGCATCATTAGTTTTCTAGCAAGACCATGGATGTTGCAACATTATAGGAAGTAACTCAAACCAGAAAACAATATGAACAATGCAGAGACAATTTTGAGTAGCATATATTTTTATCAGATATTCTACATGAGAAGATATGGAAACATGGTGTGACACACAGATAACATAATAGGGTGACAATATGCAAATACATGCAAAGGAAATATGATGTCATCGAAATTGAACACAATAGATGACCGTTATTATCTCATATAGTCATATCAAATGACTAGCTCCCCGGCCTCTCCTTGGTGTCATTCAAGCCTAGTGACCAACCAAAGCCCTTCCAACCCTAGCAACAACACACTCCTTTAAACCGAACCACATCAAACCCATGATTGGTGGCACCGCCACCGCTATGCAGCCAGGTGCCTAGGGTTGGAGCTGCCTTATGCCATCAGGGTCACCGGACCCCTGATGGAATTTACTAAACCAAAGAAAAAAATCGTGTCCGATACTATTATTCCATATGTTTGACCTTGGTGTTTAGTGGAGCCGACCCCGGTGGTGGTCTCGTGGTCTAGCTTCGTCCCTACAGGTGCCTGTCTCAAACAGTTACCCAATGTCAAGGGGATCTTAGGTAGAAAACATGTACACATTTGAGTATAGAAAAGGAATGTGATCTTTAAAAAGTTACTAATGAATAATGATGTAAAATAAAACAAAGCTACATGCATTAAAAGTTATGTGATGTGATGCCCATACAAAAGCCATGGCCAACAATAATTTATTTGGGTCAATGCGGCTAAATTGATATTTCGCTCCTATGTTGCACGGTATCTAATCTCGAGACTAGCTTTTTGCACATGCTAAAAATTGGAGCGAGCCTTTGCTAGGCCGAAAGTTTTTCAAAGTCTACTTGTGGATAATAAGCTCCACTTTAATGCATATGCAAGCAAGGCAATAGCCCAAGAGCATCACTCATATTTTCGTGATGCATAGGTGTAGTTTCGCTCAATAACTTTCTTACATTGGACCATATATATAAGAGTATTGTCCACCACTATCCAACGTAGTTTTGGAAGTCCTATATTAAACGTTTAACTAACTCTTCCATTATTGTTTGGTGAAGATATCTAGTTTGGGGATGCATTGCAATTAAAATCAATTTATTTAAATTTTAAACAAAGGAATTTATGGATAGGCATGTTGTGCAAGAGTCCAGTTTGCTCCACACTCATAGCTTTGTGCATAATAGGCATTGTCGTGTGCGAGTCTAGTTCAATCTTTTTTGATTTGAGAATCCTATAGTCAATGAGAGCCTTGAAACATTCTTGGTTTGGACAACATAAGAGAGTCATATTAATAATCATCCCTTGTGTGGCATGGTTCTTGGGTTGACAGCGCACGACTTGCTCGTCGATGCCAAGAGCACGGCGCACTTCGTCGAGATGTGGGTGAGCATCGTGCGTGGTTCCACCAACGACGCATGTGTTCCACGCGCATCGACCAAAAACTTGTCAACATGCGGTCGACGCCCACAATGTTATACGACCGCAATTGCATTCTAAAAATTTAAGTTAAAAGAGATTCGATGATCTATACTATCATATGACTCTAATTTGCTCCACGCACCATAGCTTCATTCATAATATGCATTTCATATATGTTATCCTTCATTGTCTTGTCCGAGATCCATAGCCATCTTCCCTTGAGGAGTTAGAAGATACCCTAGCTTGTCGGATAATTAAAGATATTATTTATCATATCACCCTGTTGTTTCCAAAATTACAATTCCTCAAACAAAGATCGAGGTACCACACCCAGAGTTTGCTAAAGGAGAATGTTCTAGTAGGGGTTACTGTTGTCATGCACAAAGATCCTCGCCGGCTCCTTGACGATGTCGAACACCCAATGGAGAGAGGCATCCCTGGTTAGCTAATGCAACTGCTAAGCTAGCCGTCTCACCCTTACCAATTCTTGTGATGTCGGTCAAACCCCTCCACATTATGGTTACTCTGCTCATCCCATATTTGACAACTATATGTGCATTAACAAGTCGTACCATGGCATGCTATGGAAAGCCCTACCACCTACTTTAGCAGTGTCTGTCAAGTGGCATGGCCCGCCACACTTGTTGCCTCAAAGAGGAAGGTGACCACATCGTGTGGACCTAGAGCTCCATAACACCTTTCCTGTGTTTCTAAAAAAACACCTTTCCCGCTACTCAATATTGTGGACAAGATCGCCTATGTCTACAAGCACAACACCCCTTCGGTAGATTTGGTATGCCTTTGGTACACCCATGACTACTGTGCTGCCCTAACACCATATTGTAGTCATGTAGTGTTTCTGTACTGTAGTGTTATTGTGGTTACCCTTGGGACACAATTGTTCACCTCTTTATGGCATGATATCTAGTGACGTGCAATCCCATATCGCTAACCTTGCAACCCCTATTCTTATACTACGCCTCACATGGACAACTAAGCTCTACGACATCTGCCTCGTGCGAGCTCATCCTCCCACCTAGTTGGCTTGCATAGCTGTGTACACCGAACTGAGCACAGGCATGTGTCATGTCCATATATCAGGATGGCGTGTGCATGCTCACATAGGGGATTGGGGCATGGAGATCTTCCATATAGGTATCATGTATGCCACGCCCAAGAGGATTAGGTGCAATCCTCCACACTCCAGCATCAACCAGGACAAGTTCTCCCCACCAGTTTGGATTTTCTTCTAGATTATGTGCCACAGAAAAACTCATACACAACCTTCCTCCATGGGCATGCTGCCCTTAGTTGCCTCCACCTCATGACCCTTTTGCGCCACCACAACCGAAGATGCCCACCACCATTTCTTTTCCTACACCTTGAATCACCGTTGGTTATGGCTTTGACGCACGACTTTACCTATGGTTCCTATATATCTTGAACTCACACCTCATGGCTCTTGGCACCATGCTCGCCACCTTACCATTTCCCTTGGGCCACTTCCACCATATTATCATCTGGCTTCTCCTTTGAGCATGTTGGTGGTTACGAAATGCTTAAAGATGGTGGCTCTAGAATAAAGGCACTTGCCCTTAGAGCTTCTAGAGGACTGAGTGAGAATTTTGTGTCCTGATCGAACCAATAACCCTTCTATTTGTAGGTCTGAGTCGGAGCATTTTTTGGCAAAGGACCCTTTTACCCCTCGGCACGGAGCTAGTGGATGTTGGGTCTTCTAGGATGCCAGGGTGGGAGCAACAAGGTCAAAACCTCTTGCGGTACATAGAAACACCTAAGGCCAACGTGGTTGTTCTGTACGAGAGAGGGTTGTGGTTGGCCTATGTTCCTAGGGATGACACTGATGTTTCCCCCTCCCTCCCCTTATGGGATGCATAGGGTCAGCACCCGCTCCTCCCGGGGCCCGCCTTCCATGGTTCCACCCATCCCACTCAGACGTGCGACACCTTCGGGGGAGTGAGGCTTCGAGGGAAGTCCTGAATGACTCAACCGAAGTCCTTCCTTCTCTTCGAGCTATCCTTGCAGCCTCAACGGTAATCCCATTTCCGTCGCATTCCACCCGGGACTCCTCCATCATGTTAGCCCCTCAGGGATCCCGAGTCCGAGGGAGCCCCAGAGACTTCTGAGCTTTCGGAAGCTTTTCGGAGGGGATGATCCCTCCGTCTCGCGATCTTTACCCAATTCCTCAACAAAACAATTTGGAAAAAGCCACAATAATTGAATGATCTTCGACATTGACATGCAGACGTACATCCTCATCACCAAGTTCGTGGAAGACCACTATAGTTGTGGGTTTGTCGAGCGAGATGTGATCATTGATGAAACTTTTCGAATTGGAGGTGTTTTTAGCAAAATAGAAAATGAAGAACATTGATAAATCCTCAAAATCAACATATCGCAGTCTAGGATATAGGACTCCAACATAATTCTCCATCTCTTCTGAATGAGATTATTATGAAATATCTTTATGACTAATCAATCCATACAAAATGAAATATCTTTATGTCTAAACAAATTCCTTATGGAATGATAAGCATGGTTAAAAGATAGTGCTGGATGAAATCAGCGTATGTAAGACTAGGATCCACATCTGCAATATGAGACATCAACCTGTTAACCCCCTTTTTAGATGGATATATGGGCTCGACGATCTCAAAGTTAAACAGAAATAATGTAATATAGTGTCTGAAAGAATATTACCATCAACTGCAAAGACCCGCTGGTGCTGATGCTGACGCCAGCGCCAAATTATAAGGGCGACAGCCCCAGCAACCAAGGCAGCCAGCAGTATGCAACCAAGGCCTATGTATATCGCAAAGATAATAACCTTTTTATCCATGACCCATGAATCGTCTGGAGAGGGAAAAAAAAAGGTTATGGTGAGCACACACAGTCATAACACAAAATGGATGTCTGAATTTTAACTTCCTAACATGAAATTGAAATCGTCAGAATTGGACAATGAACGACCTTTTTTCATATCCTCCGGGGCTACTACAGGGAGAGACAGTGACTCTGAGCAGCTTGTTCCTCCATGAACTGGAGCTCCTACTCCTGCTGGTTCACTTCCTTCACAGTTGATGCCACTTAGCAATGGATTGCCGTCAAAACTATTCAGGCATGATGGATTAAAGAAACGAGAAAAGAGGAAGACAAGTTAGAACTAGCCTTACCTAAAGCTCATGTTAATTACCTCTGTTAATACAGGGAAAAGATGAACTTGAGATCACTTACACTACATTCGGTGCGAGAAAAGTTGGTCGTGGTCCACTCAGGTTGTTGAAGGAAATATCCCTGTATGATAATTTACTTTTTCCCTTAGAAATGTGGAATACGTAAATCTCAGAATGACAACTGAACATCTTTAAAGAACAATATTTGCAGCAATGACAGAAGGGTGATTGGCAAGAGAAAATACAGGGCGAAGATCATGCTAGCAGCGGCTAGTGAATCAGGCACAGGTCCAGATAAGCTGTTATTGTTCAATTTCCTGGAGGAAAGATGCAATCCAGATAAAACATCATGTTTCCCGCAAAAAAAAAAAAAAAAGATAAAACATCATGTGACTCGATCAATGTTCAGATTTAAAAAACTGTGCATGACTGCGATATAGTACTAGATCTTTGGATGTCTAAAGAATACTCTTACAGGTGCTGGAGTTTCTCCAGATTGCCCAGTGCGCTCGGGATGCTTCCACTGAACTGATTGCTTGACAGGTCAAGTACTTGCAGCAGTTTCATCCTTCCTATGGTCTCAGGGATGGGGCCAGAAATAGCATTTTGGCGTAAAGACCTGCCACAAATCGCAAACAAAAACTCCTTGTATCAATCTATCCCAAAAACATCAATCTATCCTTCTGCCCACAAATCGCAGCAGCAGTTAGAATAGAACTGCTCGCTCCTCAGAATACCCTAAAATCCCTATCTTCCAGACAGGTATAGCAACAGAGAAAATAGTTCTAGACCGGGACTTACAGGTATGTTAGAGATCTGAGCCTCCCGATCGCCGGCGACAGTGTGCCGGAGAGGTTCTGCTGCGCCATGGACCTGCCAACAGTAAAGCCCAAAAGAAGAGAGGAAAAAAAACATGAGCCGGACCTGATCAGTGGCAGCACATGTCAGTTGTCAACAAGGAATTGAAGGAGAGCATACAGCTCTTGAACGTGGCCTCCGTAGCAGGTGACCATGTTCCAGTGGCACGGGTCGCCGGACTTGAGGTCCCAGCCGCGGAGAACTTGGCCCGGATCATGCAGCGCCGCCCTGATCGCCACCAGCGCCGCCGCTGCAAAACCACACGACCACGACACGGACGGAAATCAGCGGCAGAACCGATCGAGAAGAGATCGAGCGCGTGAGCACAAGATCTGAGCCTTCTTTGATCACTCCGGCTGGGACGGAGGAAGAAGAAGAAGCAAGGAAGCTAGTATGAAATTAAAGGCGACGGCGAGGCAGCACGCTGCACGCCGCAACGTACCTTCCTTGCCTAAGCCCCCAGCCGCTGCCGGGGAAAGGACTGCCGCCGCGGCGACCACGATCCCCACCACGGCGACCACCGTCCTCGCCATCCCCGGATCAGCTCCACGACGCCCGCCCATGGCGGTACGTGTCAAGCTATCTCCTACCTCGTCGGCCGCGGCGGGGCGAGCTCGCTCGGCGGCCGGGCGGGGTCGAGGAAATGGAAACGCTGGCTGCTGCTTCGTTCTGCGACGAGGATAGAGGATGGGAACTGAGAAGTGGGAACCGATGCGGGAAATGCGGCAGCTTGCCGGCATGCTCCCGCGGTGGTGGTGATCACTGCGGACGCGGTGACGCCAGCGGCGTTGTACTCGGCGCGTCGCATGCCGTGCCTGCGGGTGGCAGGCAGGCAGGCGGTAGCACACACCGCTCCTGGGCTTCGGTTACCGGTGGCCGGGACGGGAGAGGCCTGCGCGCAGGCCACTCGTGTCGTGAGCCGTGACGCCTCGGCGTGGCCGGCCGGTGAGGAGGTGAGGTGGATCACCGGCGGTAGAGACCGAGGCCATGCAGCCCTTTGACGTTTGACTGCATGAGGAGAGCAGGCCGGTTGGGAAAAGGAGAATCTTTCAGATTTAGCAGTCATTTACTCACTGACTCACTGAAAGATTGTGTTCATGATAGTGTGTTATTACGTACTAAAATTTGTATCTGTAGAAAATTTTTAGAAATTTTTCAGATTTACTCACTAACTCACTCTCTTTGTATCTAAAATTGCTCACGCCCTGACCATCTGATCGTCAACTACATGTAACGAAGTGGAGGTGGAGTGACCCCTCATGGAAAGCTGCGTATATGCTCCAGAAAGCTCGAGATAAAAAAAAACACTCATGCAAAACAGCAAAATGATTCGCATCGTGACCGGCGAACACCGCTGGGAGGTGCAACTTCTTTGAATAAAAGTGTGCATTCGTAACTCCTTCGCAATCCAACTTAATCTCATTTATTTTATTCAAAATTATATAATATTATAATCCAATCATTAAATTTACTAGACTAAATTATAAAATCCTTTAGCACCCCTGTATACAGTACTGCTACCAAAGATTGGTGGATTGGCGTAGTGATATGCCATGATTTTAGCTGTAAATGATTTTAGCTGTATACAGTACTGCTACCCCTGTAAATAAAATTCTTTGACAATGAACCAACTGGTAGCTAAAATTTTTAGACTTTCCCTTGATTTTGGTTAGCCAATCAAGCTCTTTGTCCCGTTGGTAATATAGTAGAAATTTGTACCGAGAAAAAATAGAGAGAGATAGTGGGGATTAGGCCCAAACTCTAAAATACTCTTGCCAGGTCCCACCAGTCCAGCCCAATTATATGGATTAGGCCCATGAAAGCAATCCCTCCCTTGTTGCGACGATGCATACTGTTGTCCCATCCAAAACAAATATTGAACGATCTCCTGTATGCAATTCTTGAAAAGTATCCCTTCATTCCGCTCAGAAAACAAAAGTACCCCTTTATCATGGCGACCATGATACTATATTTTTCTGGAACATATAAAAAAGAAAAAGTCACATACAAAAAGGATCTGTCGTATCAAAATTACAGTCTTAAAATGGAGTGTAATAAAAAGCTATGGTGTTGGGAAAACAAGAGATCGTATTACACGATAGCAAGCTCTATAGTTCTTTACTGTACATTCTTCAGAAGTCCAGCGACAGGATGTCCAGTTCCTCACAGATGAAGTACACATGGTCCAGATGCCACATTCCATGCACTTGCACCAGGGCACTTGGCTTCAGCTGAACCCTGAACTCACCTGAACACTGCACTCAACTATATTTCTAACAGTAACAGCAACTATTTGTGCTCGTGTGTCTAGTTTAAATCTCAGTAGTGTGTGCAAGCGCAGTCAGAGGAGAACATCGTTGTCGTCCCCAAGAATTGACAGAGAGAATGGTGCAATTGCAACATTGAACGTTGACGACCCAGCCTTGTCAATGTGCTTCATTTCAAAATCACCTTCCTACAATTCAAAACGGTGTTAAGGTAAGCACCAGTGGCAGTGTGCAAATATGCCAAGGTAGAACACATGCGGCTGAAAAACTTTAGGGAACAAATAATATGAATGAATCACTCCTTTTTTGGGCTTCACACCCCATACTCCGTCCCCTTTGTACATGAGAAAAAGGCAATGCTAAAGTAAAACAAGAATTGTTGTTTGAATTGCATTAAAAAACCAGTCCCATTTGAATTGTACTCAAAACAAGAAAGGCAATGCAGAGAAGAATTGTAGAGTTACCATTCTCCCATTTGGGGTGCTCAATGGGCACGCAGAAGAGTACTCAAAACCAGTCCTTGGGAATATGACAGGTTGCTCTCCCACTACACCAACTCCCCTAACACAACAAAGGAGTCAGTCTTGTTAGCATACCATTGTCACAATAAAATGAGAGTTGTAGTGCAATAAACACTAACCAAATGTTCTCTGTCCTTCCATTTCCATCTGTGACAATCCAATGTCTTCTGAGAAGCTGGACAGGCCGCTGAGAATTATTTGTGATTCTGATCCTATAAGCGAAAAAGAATTGACCCTTCAATGGCTGGCTCCGGCTTTCAATATAGACGCTCCTGACTTGAACCCTTATCCCCTGAAATTTTAAACATCCAAGTGTATTAGAAAATTTGATTGCACTAGGCTCAAAGCTATGAAGTAGCACTTCATCTAAGTTAATCAAATATAATATCGCTATCAAGAATGTGAGAAAACAAAATCCTTTTGGTCTTTTCCCGGTCAGTGTCAGGTTTACTGGTAACCTAGGTTTCTTTGGCTGCTTCAGCATTTTCTTAATAGCAGAACTTCCTTGACATCTGAAGTTTTACATGCGAATGAGCATTACAGAATCAGACTTCTAGATGTCAAAATTTTTAGTCACTACTCTAATATGCAAATTCCGTTCAAAGACTCGTATTAATCAGAGTCCAATCTTTGAAAAGCACTGACCAGATTCAACGACACTCCCATATTCATTTTCTACAACATGCTTAAACATGTGAAGAGAAATGGACGGTGGACACACACAAGTAAAGTGTGTGAGTTTGGAAATTGAGTGTCAAAACATGTGACGAGATAATCATCGGCACCCAACGTATGAAAAATTGACCTGGTCAGGTGGATCTGGAACATTATTTCCTGAAGACCTGTAACCTTTTAGTCACTTCTTTGTGAATTCCCATATAACTTTATGCCAGTTTCTTAGTGGATTCACACTCAGATAACAAGATGAGTACTTTTCAACAATCAACATATTCATATGGAAAGAGATACTACTTCACATAACAGTTTCAAACAGTGGGATGAATTTCTAGGGTAGCATAGTATTTTCCAAACCGAAAAGGGGATGCTATAAAACACAGTAAACTAAAAAAATTGGAGGTGAAGAGTTACCAGAGTTGTAGCATCACTTGAGCATTTGAGGAGGGAGTGTGGAGCCAAAATCTTTAATTCATCTCGGTATTTAGCAGCATCCTGGGAAGCATGAATGCAGGAAAAGAAAATCACAAACATTGTGGGGCCACTAAGAGAGAAAAATAGCAACATGAGTGCTACAATTGAAAAAACACCTAAAAAGAAGTGGAACAATTGAAAGTTCAAACCATGAGGCTGGAACTGAGGACATACAATTCTCAATTCCAAACATGAGAATGAAGCAGAAGACTAGATAAGAGCTCATGCCTAGTATCCCTAAGACTTCCTCTGAATTTCTAAAACCATAGACTGGTGAAAAGGAATCATGTAGTCATCATAATAAGATGCATCATGCATGGTCTTCAGAAAGTCTTTGCCTCTTCCAACTTTGATAAAGTTAAGTGTGGTAAACTTGGAGTTGACTTTGCTTGGAACAACGGCGCTGCATGAGAAGAATACCTCAAACCTCTCCTCCTCGATGGCCTTCCTCATCAACCGGCGGAGGCGAAGCACAGGCTCCTCCTCCTCGAACGACCTGAGCGAGTCCCTCAACCTCGCTGCTTCCTTGTAATCCTGCACGGTGAATCTCAATTTGCAGTCAAAATCCCCCAATTGGATTAACGTTCATGCTGCAAATTTTCACCATTTTGCATTGATGTCTATTCCGGTACCTCGAATTGGGCGGCCACGGCGAGCTGCTGCTTAAGCATGGCGTACTTCTGGCTCCTCATTAGGAGCGACGCCGCCGCCTTCTCCTCCTTCTCCTTCCGCACCACCTCCTCCCTCTCCTCGTCCCTCCCCGGCGAATTCGAGCTCGAGTTCGCGTCTGAGGCTGCTGCCGACGCCACAACCGCCCGGCGCGCCGCGGGCAGCCTACCTCGCGGCCACCTTGCAGTTCTTGGCCTCCGCCCCATCCACGCCGCCGTCGGCGCCGGAGACGAAGACCTCAGACCCGCCCACTGCATCCTCGTTGCCCTTCTCCCGAAACCAGATCGAATTGGTTCTCCAAGAAAATAGAAAGGAAAGAAATCGAATTCAGTGGCACTCAGATGAACAGATCCTTGCGGTTTCGTGGAGGCCGGCGAGTGGATGCCCAGGCTTCGCTCCCCTCCTCGCCGCTAAAATTAGGCGCCGCTCTTGCCCTCCATTTCTGTGGCTCCGCCGCTCGCCAAGAAAACCAGGCACCAACGAACAGGGGAGGACAACAAATGGGGGAAAAAATCTTGGAGCTATTGTGCGAATTAGCTGGGTGGAGAATCAATTATCCGGTCGGATACGACATGGAACACGTCGGAGTCGGGGAGCCTCGGGAGGAAAAGATCCCGTCTTGTGGTTGCGCGGCCACGCCACAACCGCAAGGTCCAGCCACCGCAGTCCGCAGCCGCAAATAGTTCGTCGGCGGTGACCACTTGCTGGCAATGCCAGTGGGACAAAAAAAGTTTTAAAAAAAAACGTCCACAAGTATCCATCGGTGTTTCACTTCAATTTCGAAGGTTTTGCACACAAGAGCAACTTCCAAGATCTTAGTTAAATATATTTAGTTAAGAAAAAAAATATATTTAATTAAGAAAAAAAAACTAAGCTGGTGGGCACGGTTTTCATTAAGAGAAGAAAGTCTTCTACCGACTTAGAAAACCTCCGAACCCCGGCTTCACCAGAGAAGAAAGTCTCCTACCGACGAACCCCGGCTTCACCAGAGAAGAAAGTCTCCTACCGACTTAGAAAACCCCCGAACCCCGACTTCACCGGCGAGGGGATTTTTTTCAGGGATAAACCCCGGTGAGATAAACCTGCGTTCGATGAGATTCAAACCCAGACCGGTGACGTGTCCATCTGCAACGCCTACCAACCGAGCTACAGCTCGTTCTTAAAAATAGAAAGAAAAAAAAACTTCATCCACTAGATTCTTCATCTAGGTGGCTAGTGTATCCCGCTAGCCATCTTTGCCCAGCACTAGTGTGGTTCCGTTGTCCTATGATAAATTCGATATAAGTACTTTGGAGAATCCAAAAACTATGAAATTTTTTAAGCGTAGATTACACCAAGAGCAACCTATCTCTACGTAACGAAATCCCAACCAAAAGAAGGCACCTCATAGGGCCACGTCACACGCAGCCTGCAGCCGTTGGATCGCGCGTATCGACAGCTCAGATCGATCGAGCATCACCGATTTTGCAAAAGGTCCCTCGGGTTTCAATAAAATCCCACCCACCGTCCTCCTTTGCGCCCGTCGCTCCTTGCCGGTGGCTTCTGCCAAGCGTCTCGCAGCAGTGCTGCGGACGGCCTCCAGCGGCGGAGGCGACGGCCTCGGCGGCACGCGGGGAGGCTGGCCTCGCAGGCCGGATGTTGCGCGCGGTGGCCTGCCTCCCCGGGAAGAGGCTATTTCCTCCGATCCGGTCATCCCAAACGCCCGCCGCCCACAAAAAAGTTACAGTGTCTGGCCTACTGGGCCGACGTCGCATCACGCCAGCGGTTGCCCAGTAGCTGGAGGCAAGAGCAGCCGTCGCAGTGAACGACGCCCAACACCTGCTCGATAAAATGTGTCTAAGCTAAGATGCTTACTGAATAGTTAGTGTTTCCAGGAGATAGCCAAGCGGCACTTGCTGAAGAAATATTTGCTTGTTAGAACCATGTTGTAATCATGTCCCCTGTTGTTGATGCTCTTCAATAATCAGCTGAATCATGTCTTTCTTCTATGTTGGTTCAACTACAGGAGTTCCCACAAAAGCATCAGGAGGAGCTCAGATCTTTCTTGAACTATGTTGTTTCCCCCCTAATCTGAATTTTTTTCGAACAGCCCCCCCCCCTCTGATCTAAATAAGATTTCCATTCAGATATTTACCAACAAAAAACAACAGAGAGAATTGGAGTGTAGACACAAGCATCCGCAATCTCATCTTAAACTTAGCAAAGAGGTAAGACCATGATTCAGCGAGAAGTGTGAATCATGATCTCCTGCATTCCATCATCGAGGGTGCTAAAGCCAGACCCTTCAGTTCATGCACGCCTGAGGATTTCATTGTCAACAACTGAAAGAATATCTACTTTGCAAGGCATGAACATCGACCATGATTCTGCAGGAGTTCCGATTGAATGAAGATCAAACCATGATTCAGACACTCTCCAAAAGAAAGCTGACAAGGTATTAGGATTTCTCTCCTCACTCCTTGAAGCAAAAGTCAGTATATTTATGTCTTAAGGGAACGACCCTGTGACACCAAGGCTTCCAATTTATCCACAGAAAAATATGGATCTAAGTTATTGACTGCATGAACGAACCTTTACCTTAACAATCTTTTCACCATCAGGTAATTGCACTATGTGTCCAAACAAGACCAATTTATTGCTGCATAAACTTCACATGATTTGCCTCCATACAGAGATACTACAGCTATGCAAAGTAGCTTTCATGTACATATTGGTTCTTACTGTCCATGTAACCTCATTCACAATCTAAAAAACATGTAACCTTCAAAACTAATTTGCATTAGTGGGTAATTTATATTCAAAGTTTCAGTCATGCATATGTCAACAATAAATCATGCATGGCTGACACAAACACCGCGAGCGGTGGCGCGAGCGGCAACTTGCAATTAAGTCTAATTGACGAGGGCTTAAGTTGGGGCCCATCAACACGACGACCACCAAGAAGGAGGAAGTACGGTCTACACTCCGAGTACTTGGCGGTCCGTACGACAAGTACCTCCGTCTCCGAGTACTTGGCAGCCCGTACGACAAATACCTCCGTCTCCGAGTACTTGGCGGCCCGTACGACTACTTCTCCGTCCTCCGACCTTCGCCACGACTACCTGCTCGCACGACAAGTTTCCGCCTCCGCCACGACTACCCGTTCGCACGAGTAGTTTCCATCCCCGACCGGCCAGTCTTCACGGCGAAGCAAGCCACGGGCAGGGCCCACTCCCGATGTGACAAGCCCTCCGCGCACGCCCGCTCCCGTAACGCCACGTAAGGCCTTTTCCCATGCCGGGCCGTACTGGCAGGGAACGCCTGGAGTCAGGAGGTGTGGGCGCCCATTACGCCACGAACAACAAAGTGCGTGCCGTCCCATCCTCACAGGAGCTCCACAGTACCCCGAAAAGACACATATCTACTACGCTGCTGGGAACATGGGTCTGGAGTTGATGCCCCACAGTGCTGAACTACTCGGAGACGTACCCGGGGAGTCACCCGCGCCTACTACTCGAAACCAACTGTTCCCGGAAGCCCATACGGTCAACAACAACTCCACTACAGTCCGCGGCTGCTCACCACGTCCGGACGGCCACCCAACGTGGGGAAGGACATTCAACATTGTAACATAAACTTTCATACCTTTTTTACCCCTCTTTCCCATTCCCCTTGTGACTATAAAAGGGGGGAGGGGTCAGTAGAACAGACGAAACACATGCAACACGAACACGCGAACACAACCAACAACACCACACGTACGCCTTCAGGCTACAAGAACCACTTCACACTCACACCAGGGACTTGGGCTCTGAAACCCTCTGATGAGGACATGGCGCCCATGCATATGTCCATGAGTGCTGCATGGAGTGAAGAAGAAGGAGTCCAACAAAGTTTTCCAAGTCAAGAGGGAGGTCCGAGGCTAATCCGGTTCGAGTCCCCAATGTGGAGGCCCAAAGCAACACAAGTTCGAGCCCAGTTCGGAGTCCAAGAGCAGCACTCACCAAAAACGATGCCCCGATCGCATACAGAGTTCGTTTCGATGTTCTTTACATGGGTGGAACCAGAATTTCATAGAGCTTCCAATGGCACAGGTCTCAGTCCAAATTCATTCGGAGTCAACAGGAATTGTTGAAACAAGTTGACGTCCAGAATCTGCCAAACTGCTGCGTCACCAGTTTGTCGGGCCTTTAGCCCAAGTTGTAGGCGCCCCACCCCTGGTCGCCACCAACCCTAGGACGCCCCTCCTCTAATAAACTCAGTATCCGCCGTCTTAGACACTTGGGTTTCGTTTAATAGGTTGTGATTTTCGTCGAGGATCAAACTTTCTTCATAGCCACTGTACCGTCGAGGTCTTTTGCTATGAATCAGGGCCCCCGTTCTTGTTCGTCACCAGTCACCACTGTGTCGATTAGTCCTTTTGTGATCAGAACTTGAACTCCTTTATCTTTGCTTCAATTCATATCTGCAATTATCAGATTGCGTGCTTTACTTTCTTGCTTGTGTTCTCGATTCGCTTGCAGAGAAAAGCCTTCGTGACGAGGTCAATCAAGTTGTGCTTGGTTGATAACTAGCGGATCAGTGGTGTAGCGGTTGTGGGGTCTGAATCGTGCTGATTCGAAGCCGGATCGTCAACGTTGAGTTCTCCACCCAATTGAGTTTACCATCTACCTCCCGGAAGATTGGGCCAGCGCCTATCATCCTCTCCCGACTAGTTTGTAACCTCTACTACGAACTTGGGCATAAAGAACATCACTCTTCCTAACTGGACGTAGGGTATTACTCTCCGGAGGCCCGAACCAGTATAAACCCTAGTGTTTCTTGTGTTACCATCCGAACCCAGACACGCGATCGTATAAATTTACTTACCGGCGGTGACAAACCCCGACACTAATCTTGTTTTTTTCCAAGCTGTTATCTCAAGTTACAACAACAGCTTTGTACCACTCCAACCTGTTGCTTCAAAATACTCAAATTTTAATGCTCACTTTGACTCAGGCAACCTACAAGAAGCATCCTGAATTTGTTTGTAATTTAGTTAGCATAGTACTATTTCTGAAACACTCCCGATAGTTGTTGCATCAATTTATCTTTTTTACAATTGGTTCCTTAAAACAAAAACTCCTCGGGATCATGCAGCAACGCCGCGCGATAGTTTCTAGTTTTATTCGGATTTGGCTAGAAATCTATAATAAATTTGAAATAAAAATTCTGAAAATAGTTATATTTTGGAATTCATGTAAACTGTTTTGCTCTTAAGATGACCTCAATAAATCTAGAAAAAATTACCAAAATTCATGGTTAAGTGGAAATAATTTATCATGCCAATTTTTATCATAGGTACTGTGAAGAAATTTGAAATTCCTTCACAAACCATCTAGGCAAAGTTCATGGCGGTTGTGTACCGAAGTCAGATTTGGCTAGTCTGTTGGAGTGTACCAAAATATGAAAAGAAAATCTTAGTAAATGGATAGCTAAATGAGAATATAGAGAGTGCAATTTAGCTAAGCTCTTGGAGTTGACGAAGTCACACAAAATATGAGCCGGCAGAGCACGTCAATGACTTTGTTGTGGGAAAATTAGCATGAAGTGGTATTTTAGCATGCTTAGCTATGATATCATATCATGGATTGCAAGGCGGGATAAACGGATTTGGAATGAACAATTTATATTCCTCAGCTTGCATATTTACAACAATCTGCAAGGTTCGCTACCATGGTGCGAATGTTTCATTGCTAATTAAATTTGAACAAAATCTTTAATTATATGAATTCGTTGGTTAGGCCCCCTTTACTATGATGCAACATTCTCAAATAAGAAAAAACACATGATTGGAGTGCACATACAATTATTTTTTGTGGGAATCTAGAATATAGGAAAGTTATAAAACATATGTATGCATGAGGCACAAAGAAGAACACATGAATTATAAACACAAATAAAAGAAAATGTTTTGCTTCTTTTCCTCCAGTTTTTTTCAAGGAAGAGCACATTCTATAGGAAATTCAAAGGATTCAGCGGGATCCAATCCTTTCTTCCAAAGCATTTCATATATAAATTTTCTTGATTCCTCCACGATTTCTCTACCATTCCAATTTCCAAAGAGGACTTTAATTTATTGTGAATATGTATATTGCTTTTATGGTTGGTGGAGGTCTGGAGGATGAGGAGCCTAGCTTTCTCCTTCCAGTTTTTTTAAAGCTTTCTCCTTATAAAATTGGTATAGCTTCTAGAAAATACTCGCACGATGAGTAAATTGCACCCACCATACAACAACTTGGTTAGGCGGGTGCAGAATAGTCCAATAACTTGTAAAATGCTCAATCTAGTACAATAACTTGTCAGGTGGGTATGGATTCATCCAACAACTTATAAAATGTTTAATCTAATACAATAACTTGTTAGGTGGGTGCAAACTGGTCGAAGAACTTGTAAAATGCTTAACTTAGTGCATAAATTGGTGCATATGCAGTCCAATTATCACCAAATAATATTTTTTCTAATACCGAAGTAAGTATATTGTTCAAACAAGTTAATGAGCATTATTTGACAATTGATATATGTGTCTTGATGGTAATATATTTGGCGAGGACTAGAACCCTAAATGTTGAGGAAATTATTGTTATGTCTTCGTATTAACTATTTTTATAAAAAAATATTTGTATTTAGAATATTTAGTTTTGATTATATGTCAGCTAAAAATCCAATATGTTAGTACATACTTATACCTTTTAAAAGTTTGGTATAAATATTTTGGATCAATATGCACTTACGTGACTGTCACACCCGATTTTCCGAAGAAAACCAAGTGATAGCTATATGTATGCCAGGATCTAGTTTCATACATATAGTGACATCATAGTGAATAACAGAAACAATATCACATAAAGAAAGAGAGATTATCAGAGATTTACAGTGGAATCCTGGGAAGCAAAGGCTCCAACTTCACAGGCAATCGACTGGGGGGTTGCGTACGCCTAGCACCATCTTCTGGACATCATACACCTTCTTCTTCTTCTTCTGAGCAGCGGTTAGCAAAGATGAGTACACTTATGGTTGGTACTCAGCAAGGCCACAAAAATTAACCAGAAAGCAAATTAAAGTTCATCTTTAAGTATATTAATCATGTGAGGGTCCAGGCCGCTCTTGACCGTGAGCACGACTGTTATAACAGTTTTACACTCTGCAGAGGTTGTACACTTTCACCACAAGTCACGTAAAAGTTCCGAAGAACTTTGAACCCAACCGTGCTGTGCAAAGTAGGCACAATACCACACTTCCGAGGTGTGGTTGCATAGGGACGCTACGAGGCCTTTACAAAGAGTCCTCCCATGTGTATTAGTCCATAGTAGCACGTCCTAGAGGCTATCTTTCGTACCCTCCTTCTACTCTCGGACCAGGTCAGCCTAGAATAGCAATTTCGTTCCAATACCTGTCCAGAGTAGAAGAGTCATAAAAGCATTTCTCCGTACCACAAGCTACCATGACTAATAGCCACACAAGACTTCCCTAATTAATTAGCCAAGACAGAGCCATATGTCTTGTGGTTGTACTGTTTTCTTGGGTGGTTCTCCATGTTCCAATTAATTCATAGTATTCTTGTTTAAAGCATAGGTAGAAGGATGGTTAGGGTCACTTGCCTTTCTCACCAAAAAGCTACTCTTACTCTTCTGCTCTTGCTCTCTTGATCTTCAAGACTCCCGATCAGCAGCTCGATATTCTACTCGAAGCAAACATCAAGCACAACATGCAGAGCAGACAAACAAGAACAACTAAGAACAATACACCAAGCAAGAGAGGCTTTAAAAGATAACAGGGTTTGGCTCTAGGACCGCGAACGCAAGAACACTCGAAACTATCGAGAGATTTGGATTATATCACACAAGGCTATGTGCTTGGTATATTTTAATTCAATAAAGATGTGCATAGGTTATTTCAGAGAAATACCCTATTTAGAATTAAGTAAGTTATAATTATATAAAAGGTCGATGTAGAACTTATTCAAATTATATTTATAAATATTCAAGTATGATTTATGCAAATTAAACATTTAATTTAAAAGAAGCATGTAAAGCATCTAAACGTCTATCTTTATATTTCGAGTTGTACTAATCAAATTATAATTCAAAAACACATTTATGTTCATATTAATCAAATTAACATTTAATTAAGAAAACTCGGGATAGAACCTATGTTGCTTTTATTTAGGAAGCAAATTGCATAATCATTAATCAATTTAAGTTTGATTATGAAAACCGAGGTTCACTCTAATTAGCTTTTAATTGAAAGAAATATTTAATTAAGTATTACTCATATTAAGTTTCTTATGAAAACACGTGTTGAACTCTAATTAGATTTTAATTAGAAAAACATGTATATAAGGATTTAATCACATTTAAATATTTAAATAAATTATAAAATAGAGAACATGTTAAACATTGCTCCTAACACGTACTTTGAGTTGATATGAACCTAACGCAACTTGAAACGATCGAAACGGAGCTAAAATGTGAAAACTAGGGGCTAAACAAGGTTTAGGGGCTAAACTGTGAAGAAACTTGGCCTCCAGGGGCTTATCTACAAGAAACCAGGGACCTAAACCTAATTACACGTATAAACCCAAGGTTTATAGTGTAAAGGTCAAAGGTGGACCTCGGGTTGGAAAAACCTAAGAGCTCAGGGGTCTAAACGAGAAAACTAGGACCTGTTTGAAAGGGTTTTATAAGGTGGAAGGGCATATCTGTGATATTAGAAAGCACAAGATCCTTTTTGTAAAGTGGCGGTGGAAAGCTGGGTTGACCGTTACATGACTTAGTTTGACCGGGCTTAGGCTCGATCCGAGCCGTCCGCGCCGGATCGAACGGCGGTCAGCGGCGGTAAGCAGATAGGCGGCGGCGGGGACACCGGAGGGCAGCAGAGCGCAGCGGCGCGCGGCGGCGGGGTCGCCGGCGCGTGCTCAGAATAGATCTCCCGGCCTCGGATTCAAGCGCGGAGGGGCTCTACAAGAAGCTAGGGAGACAACGAACTCACCGAGGAGCTTGGAACCGCGGCCAACGCGACGAGAAGAGAGATCGGGGCGGCGGCGGAGCTCTGGCTTGGTCCCTTCAGGGCGGCGGCGCTGCACGAAGAAGGAGGAGAGGAGGAGCTTGGTGGAGAGGTGCGGGAGGAGCAGAGGCTCGGTCCCTCCTTTTATAGGGTGGAGAGAGGCAGGGGGAGGGCCGGCAAGGCGTTGGGCTCCGGCGGCCACCATTAATGGTGGTGGAGCTCGGTGGGGAAGCGTTCCGGGAGAGGAAGGGGTCGGGGCGGCGCACGAGTGCTCCACTGCGCTTCATGCGGCTCGGTGGGAGAGGAAGCTGACAGGTGGGGCCGTGGCGTCAGCGGCAGAGAGAGGAGGAAGGGAGATGGGTCGCGGCCTGCTGGGCCGTAAAGCTAAACGGGCCAAGCAAAAGGATGGGCTGGCGGCAGAAGCTGGGCTGCGCGAAAGAAAAAGAAAAGAGAGAAGGAGGGGAGGTGGTGCTGGCGGGCCGAGCGAGGTGATGGGCCGGCGCGGGGACAAAAGAAAATAAAAGAGAGGGAGAGCTGGGCCGGCTATGGTGGGTTGGGCCGAAACCGAAGAAAAGAGGGGGGAGAGAGGGATAGGGAGGAGGAGTTGAGGGTGGTTTTAGGGACTTTGAGCTTTATGATTTTGATGAAAAACACCACATCAACCAAAACCATTCAAACAAATATGAATGCAACACTCACACATATTCATTTTATTTTATTTAAAAACAATCAATTGATTTTTTCCTATAGTAAATGTCGGGGTTTGTTACCGTCGGCAAGTAAATTTATAAGACTGCGTGTCGGGCCTCGGATGGTGTGCGAAATGGACACAAGGATTTATACTGGTTCGGGCCTCCGGAGAGTAATACCCTACGTCCAGTTCGAGCTGCTCGTGTTATTTGCACTGATTTGTAGTAGGGGGATACAAATGAGCGAGAGAGGGAGCTCGGTCCCAAGTCTCTGTGATGTGTGTACGTGGTTCATGTAGCAGGAGTCTGCGTACGTGTGTGGGAGCCAAGTCTGGCTGGAGGAAGAAGAAGAACAGAGAGAGAACTCCTCTGGAGAGGAGAAGGAAGAAGTAAAAAAAAAGCCCTCTTCTGCTCCCTCGATGCCTTCTCTTTTAGAAGTCAAGAGAAGACTTACAGGTGAAGGCAGTCAAGAGGGAGAGAGAAAGAGGTGGAGTACAAGCCAAGCAAACTCAGAGAGAGAGAGAGGTGGAGTACAAGCCAAGCAAACTCAGAGAGAGAGAGAGACCGAGAGAGGGGAGAAAAAGTCTCACCCCTCGCCTGCATGCATGCACGCATGCGCACTCAAGTGGTGACCTTATTTATTGTGCCTTGTTTCTCCATGCCCACCAACGCAAGCCAAGGCCGGGCCCGGTCCTTGCATGCCTGCATGCGTCCTCGAGTGGTGAGAGGTGGCCTCCTTGTTGCATGTCGTGGGCCCCACCTTTGGCATGCAAGTGTCCTGTTTGATGTGGACTTGAAGCCATTTTGCTGTGCTGCATCGCGGGTCTCGCTGTCCTGCCTTCCGATGCTTAGGACGTAGCGTGCACTATGTCGTTCGTGGCTCAGCACATCTTACGCTGTTCGTGGTAGGGTGGACGGATCCGCCCCCTGACACCGAATCAGCCAGGCCCGGGCGGACCGCTGTGGTGGAGCGGACGCGTGGCGGTGCTTGGGAGAACGCTCGCGGAGATCTCGGGATCTCAACGGGAGGGGGCCCACGCCTCCTTTGCCTTCCACGCGACGCCTGCGCTGGTCGATGACGGAAACTACTCGTGCGAACGAGTAGTCGGAGGAGGGGGCGGTAACTACTCGTACGAGCGAGTAGTCAGAGACGGAGGTGAAGACCTGTCGTGCGGACCGCCATGTACTCGGAGAAAGGACCCCGGCGACCGCGGGCCGTCTGTCTTTCGGCCCATGAAGGAAACAAGTCGTACGGACCTTCAGGTACTCAGGGGCTTAATACTCGCTGTATCAGCCACTGAGTACGTTGTTCGTTGTTCCGTACTACGTTTTTCAGAGGTCCTGGTGGGCCCTGGTCTATGACCTCGTCAGTAGCCCTCGAGCCTGGTGAGGGACTCAAGGACTCGCTCCCAGGTTCAGTTGTCGTAGTGGAGAGGTAGATTGTGCTTTTCTGGCGGGGACGCGCGAGCGGACCCGCGGGTAGTAGCCCCCGAGCCCACGGACAAGTCGGAGACTTGTGCGTGGGGTTGAATGTTGAAGTCTTAAATTTGGGGAAGTTATCATGTTGTTGCTCGTTGTGTGCCTTCACCTGGGTTTGCGCGAAGGGAAGGTGAATTTTGGTGGCCCCACATGGCGCAGGGCACTAGTCGGGGAGTCGGTTTTCCCTTTCATTGTGTCTCCCTCATGCATCCTTTTCGTTAGTAAGGAGGGGTTGGGTGACGTCAAGGCTTGCCTCGCTGGCCAAGCCCCGGCACCCAGTGAGCTGCGTGCGGGTGAGCTCGAGTGAAGTCTCGGAATCCCGTTCGCCGGGTTCTGAATGGATCAGCTGGTGATTGACCTCAGACTCCTAATGGTGAAATCATCTAGTTACCGAGCCCGTTCGGTTGGACTCGGCGGCTCGTCGCCTTTCCGTCGGGGAAAACCATGACCTCATTTTCCATCAAGACTCGAACGCAGTTCGGGATGCCCAGAGCGCTCGTGCGTCTTCTAGCCGCTGGGGCCCATCCTTCGCTGCCCCTCACTCGGGTGTCCAGGAGCGGCTGTCGAACCCTGCGACGGGCCAGCCTTCGAACTCCTGGTCGTCGGTGTGTGGTGCCAGCCCCCGAGCGTAGAGCCGCGGGGGGTCGTTGGGGCCGTTGGAAACATGCCACGTGGTCGTTGTGACGGCCGAGTAGTCGTCATCCAGCCCCGAGTGTGAGGGCTGAGCGGTCATCGTCTCCCAGCCCCCGAGCGTGAGGGCCGGGCTGTCGTTGTTGTTCCGGGGGAGCAAAGCGCCAGTCCGAGTACAGAAAAGTACTCAGCCGGTGATCTTTGTGGAGCGTCGTGCCAGTCCGAGTACTGGGAAGTACTCGGCCGGTGGCGAGGGCAACCTCTGAGCGTAGGCGATAAGCTCAGGGATCCAAGACTCATTCCAAAAAAAGGAAAACCGGAGGATAGTAGTATGTGGTGCGACAGATGCTAACTCTGAAGAAAAAGCATTTGGCGACGTGTGGTAGAAATTCTAATTCCAACTCCCTTAAGTCTATTAATTTCCTCGGGTAGTTATCCTGTTATGTTTATGCACCTGACCCCTGGCAGCCGCATCTGTAGCGTAGGGAGCTGGCCGCGTGCACGCGTAGGAAGTGTAGACGTAGGGTCGCGGTTTCACGGTTTAAGGCGTGTGCTACCCGAGTACTTTAGTGACTTGTGCAAGAGAGGAACAAGACAGTAAATGGCAAAGGAAGGGAGCACGTGGCACACCCGTTGGCCATTGTCCGACTGTTCGTGTAGCGCTCGGGCTGTATTAGTAGCCAAGGACAGGCCTAGGGTGGTCGACGGTGATCCGGAGATGCATGCCGAGATATGCAATAATCGGAAAATGGTGGTGCTAGAATAATACTTAGCTCGATTCACGTTTTTATCGGAGGGGTCAAGGTGTTGTCCTCGGGGATGAGCTGATAAGCCCCCGAGCTTCGTGTTGCCCATCGTGGCCAAGCGGCAGTTGCTGGCAAGATCGGCGTACGGTTGAGATTATCGTTGCGTCGATGGGCCGGAGTCCGTAGATACCCGGATGGTGGTGTTCGGCTCGATCGAGGTAGTTGTCGAGTGGCCGTTGCGGTAGTTGAAGGCGGCAGAGCAGAGGCGCCGCCGGGCCGCCGTGCATCGAGAAAACGGAGCTGGGCGTCGCCGGGCTGCCGTGTGTCGAGGAAGCGGAGCCGGGCACCGCAGGGCCGCTGTGCGTCGAGGAAGCGGAGTCGGGCGCTGCCGGGCCGCCGTGTGTCGAGGAGGCGAAGCTGGGCGCCGCCGGGTGCCGCCGTGCATCGAGGAGGCGCAGCTGGGTGCCGCCGGGCTGCTGTGCGTCGAGGAAGCGGAGTCGGGCGCCGCCGGGCTGCCGTGCGTCGAGGAGGCGCAGCTGGGCACCGCCGGGCTGCCGTGCGTCGAGGAAGGGGAGCCGGGCGCCGCAGTATTGGCCGAGTAATAGCTCTCCGGGTGGCTGCTGGATCCGTATGACTTGTTTTGTCCGTCCCCGAGTGGTTTCCTCGAGCAGGCTCGCTCGCACGACCTGTCTCTGACTAGTTGCATTTGCACGAGTTGTTTCCGTGCGTCCACGACTTGCTCGAGTAGTTTTTCTTTCGAGTTGTTGTGCTGCATGCATGCGAGCTTCTTTCTTCTTTTTTCCCCACAAGTTTACGGCCAGCACATGCAAGCATTCGCTAGCTCCGAGTACTTGTGACCGTTGCATGCATGCATGCTTTTTGGCCTCCGACTTGTTGGTTGCAAGTATGCAAGCAAGCCTATCCTTCTTTTTTTTCTCCGACTAGTTGCATGCGGCATGCAAGCCTGTCGGAGAAAAAGTTTCACGAGTAGCTGGCTAGCACGAGTTGTTTCCTGGCCTTCGAGTACCTAGCTAACACGAGTTGTTTTTCGTCGCCGAGTAGTTGCTGCAGTCGTGGTTGTCGTTGTCGTCGCTGCCGCAGTCAGCGCCGCGGCTGCCGTCGTCGTTGCCGGCAGAGTCGTGGTTACCGTCGGCGTCGCGGCCGCCGTCGTTGTTGCCGGCGGAGTCGCGGCCGTCGTCGTCGTCGCCGGCGGACTCGCGGTTGCCGTCGTCGTCGCCGGCGGACTCGCGGTTGCCGTCGTCGTCGCCGGTGGAATCGCGATTGCCGTTGGCATCGCTGCAGCCATCGGCGCCGCGGCCGCCGTCGTCGTTGCCGGCGGAGTCGCGGCCGTCGTCGTCGTCGCTGGCGGACTCGTGGTTGCCGTCGTCGTTGCCGGCGGAATCGCGATTGCCGTTGGCATCGCTGCAGCCATCGGCGCCACGGCCGCCGTCGTCGTTGCCGGCGGAGTCGCGGCCGTCGTCGTCGTCGCTGGCGGAGTCGCGGTCGAGGAAGGAGTGCGTGCGCTGTCGGTCGACGTGGGAGGATGCGGAGGAACACGTGTCACCGGCCGTCGAGGAGGATGTCGAACGTCAGAATTTTTTTATATATTTTTTTTCTATTTTGCAAAAATAAATGGTCCGCCAAAAATTTAGCAGATCTATACATCTGCCGCCGTAGCCCACGGCGGTAGCGTTCCTACCGCCGTGCGGCACAGCGGCAGTGGCCGTGGCCCACTGGCAAGGGCACATACCGCCGTGCCACACGGCGGTAGGACTAACCGCCGTGCGGTACGGTGGTAGGCGCCTACCGCCAGGCGACAGCGTGGCCTCCAGCAATCGCCGTAGGCCACGGCGGTAGGTATGGACCTACCGCCGTGCCCTACGGCGGTAGGTTTTTTTTGTGCTGGTAAGTTTTATTTTTTTGAAGCATTGATACTTATCGACGAACCATTGATACTTAACGACGAATCACATAAACAAACAATGGCACGTACGACACAAATACCGTAACTTTGTGCCGCTGCTAGTCCTAACGTGCCTTAGGGAATTTAGATAAACGATTACAACATTTGTAGTCTAGTTGTATGAGTAGTACCCGGAGAACCCGGACATCATAGACCCGCCGGAGTGCTGGGAGGGCATGTACTGCTGATACGGGTGAATAGCTGGGGGATCCACCCATTGCCGACACGAGCTCTTGCCTCAGGTTGAAGATGACAACATCCTCGAGGTAGTCGCTGTACTGCTGATACGGGTGAATAGCTGGGGGATCCACCCATTGCACGAAACCGCAGTTATCTGCTTGGTCGGAGTACTGCAAAAACCGAGATTACATTAGTAAACCATAAAATGATGAAGGACAAAGGTCACATAGTTTTGCTTACCCATGCTCGTGAGCAATGCCAGAAGCGTCGACCAGAGTTGTTCCATCCCTGGTAAACTTGCATCACACAGAACTCACCGTGTGCACACCTTGACCAGTTCACTGTTTGATTTGGTGCGTACTTTCTAACATCACGCATGGATTTGAAATCTCTCTTATCTAAGACTGGAAAATTGTTGTTGAACTCTGGATCTTGCTGGCTCCATAGTGCTGGACCGAGAGCGCCATCATCATCCCCAGTCCAGGAACTCATTGGTGCTTGTTGTGTTGAGAAGTGGCACTGGAGAAGAGTGGCCACATATATGTAGGCAATGAAGCAGACTGGACGGTGGGCCATTCGATCCGGGGCAAGAAAAATGGGCAGTGACTTGGAGGAAACACACCCTAGTACTAGGTTCACTGTTTGGTGCAGTGACTCGGAGGAAACACACCCTAGTACTAGGTTCACTGTTTGGTGCAGTGACTCACAGAAAACACACCCTATGTGTTCACTGTTTGCGCAGTGACTCACAGGAAACACACCCTAGTACTAGTTTTACTGTTTGAGGAAACATGCTCTAATACATCTGAAATCAAGTTCTTAATGATACAAGCCGACTCTAGAGGATGATGAAATGAATTCATAATTTTTTAGAGATACAGTTGCACTCGGCGTCTAGTACTCTACGTCTACTGGGTACAATAGGGGTATTTCCCCTTCCTCATGGCATCCGGCCCAGCTTCCTTAGCCCGGCGAGCTCTCTCCCTCTTCCTCTCTCTATCTGCTTCACGGGCCGCGGCCGCTTCATGTTCTTTCATCTCCCGGCGAATGCGAATTTCCTCCTGCTGCTCCTTACGTTTTTCTTCTTGTTTTTCTGCCTTAACCATCCTTTGCCACCTCTCACGTGCTGAACGACCCATCACCTCGACGTAATGCTTGTCTTGTTCGGACTGCTCACAATCTAGCCACTGCATAAAATCACAGAGAGGAGGTGGAGTCTTTTTTCAAAGACAAGTTAGCACATAATAAAATAGCAATGACATATTATTTATTTAGTAATGCAGTTTGTTCTTACTTTTAGTCTAACATTGCGACATGGTGGGAGGGGGTCATGCTCGTAGTTCGCGCACATGAAGAACCTCATCCCGTAGCAGTACCCGAGAATGTTGTACTTGACAAGCTTACAGTTGTCACCACAGTAGCACATAGGAGTGTGGATCCCCTTTGGCACCGCAACATTGTCCTTCCTACTTGTGAGCAACTCCAAGTCCAACTCAGGACCCGAGGAAGCCATTGCAAGCCTACAAAAAAAGATGAGAAATATGACAATTCAATACATGTTTCATTTGAAATTAGAGAACAATACATAACAGGATATGATAATAAATTTGAAGGCAAGAAGAAAACAACAAGCAAATGATAAAGGTAGTTAAATTATTACAACACGATAACATGCATAAGTTCTGACGGTGTTGCAAATTAAATGGTTCCAATATTACAAGCCCTTGCCAAATTAAATGGTTCAAATATTATAAGACGATAACATGCATAAATATTTGAAATATTACAACACGGTAGCACAAACAAGTACGATCACTGCATTCCTTCGGTGTAGCGATGGGAACGACGTCCACATCCACTAGCTGAAGGTGCTGGAGAAGTGGCAGTGGAAAAGTAAGATGCTTCGGTGCATTTCTTGTAGGAGTGTCCTGGATTGTTGCACTTAGAGCATATCTGCACCGGAGGACCAGCTTCAGCCTCGTCCATGTTGTTCCTAATCCTCTTCTTCTTGCGTCGACCAACACCTTGGCACATGGTTGGATCTGGATTTGGTATGTACAACGCATTGTCTTTGGGGTCTTGAGTGAAAGTACCAAGATGCAGGTAGCCCTCAATAGTGTGGTTCCAAGTGTCTAGAATGGTTTGCTTCAAAAAGTATTTAGGCACGTACCGACCCCAATGGTTATTCTTTGTTGCAAGGCATGCAACGATCACATGTGAGCAGGGGTAGTGTAGCAGCAGTGGCTTCTGGCAAGAGCATGAGCATGTCTGATTCCCAATAACTGTTTGTTGTATTGTTATTTCACCATTCGCTTTTTGTGATTTCGACTGGCAATTTATCTGATATTTCCACTGAACTTCCTCGCTAGGATCACGACGTAGAGGTTGTGGGTAAGCTCTGTGAGCAAGAGCAGCCTTCTGTTTTGTGGTCAAGTACTCAGTCATCCATGTTGAATACACCTTTTGACAGTCCTGCATAGCTGCATGTGCTGCAGTAGCACGCTCAAGAAAGTACTTCATTGTGCGGTACAAGAAGAACTCAATGATACCAACAAGAGGGAGAGCTCTGGCACCACGCAAAACCGCGTTGTAGACCTCAGCAAAATTTGTTGTCATTATCCCATGCCTCACACCTCCCTTATCAAACAGGAGACACCATTTCTCCTTAGGCTCATTCTGAATTCACTGGCTAAAGGTCTTCACAGCACGTCCCCTTCTCCTTCTGACATTTGGAGCATCTAGCCCCACGTTCTCTAGAGAAACTGGCTCTTCCCCAGGTTCAGTACTTACTGGCTTCTTAGCTATCTCTTTTGATGCTTTCTTCGTCAGATCATCTAATTTTTGCCACAGCTCGTAGAACTTTTTCTCCTGATTCGTCGAACATAACTGCTTGAACAATTGTGTAAGTTCTTTGTTCTTGAACTGGCTATGAAAGTTTGCTCCCATATGCCTCATGCACCACCTGCTATGCACATCTGGCCATTGTGCTGCTCTATGACGTTCTTCACTACCTTCTTTGTTGTCATTAATGGCCTGCAAAATACCTTTGTGTCTATCGTGTATCACACACACGTCTGACACATCTCCCACCACCATCTGCTTCAATCTCTCCAGAAACCAATACCAACTGTCACCATTCTCTCCCTCTGCAAAAGCAACTGCCAATGGCAACAGCTGATTATTGCCATCTGCAGCCACAGCTGTAAGGATTATGCCCTTATATTTTCCTGTTAGGAATGTGCCATCTATACAAATGACTGGTCGACACTGTTTGAATGCAGCAATAGTGGGACCCAATGCTAAGAATGCCCGCTGCAATACTTGCTTCCCTGGCCTTGATACAAGATTATAAGTCTTGATATCATAATAACTACCAGGATTTAGCGTGGCAATTGTGTTCAGCAATCGAGACAGATTGTCGTAGGATGCTTCGTAAGTACCCCACCTCAACTCCATTACCTTCTTCTTCGCCATGTATGCCTTACCATAACTTATCAGGTACCTAAATTTCTCCTCAATTGCCAAGATAATAGACTTGGGCTCATAAGCAAGATTTTCCACAATCTTAGCAAACATCTGGCTGGCCACAAAACCGACCGACAAATTACGATGGCTTGCATCTAGCTGGTCAAGTACACAAGTGTGATCCACAACAGACCTGACCTCCTAGTAATTTTTCCACTTGCCCTTGGAAGCATACACTCGAAAAGGACAGTTGGGCTTCACACATTGTACATCATATATGTGTGGAGAACTCTTCACTACCCTGAACTCTCTCTACTGAGTAAGGGTGGCCCACCTCTTCACTGCATCCTTCACCTTGACTGCACTCTTATACATGGCGCCAACACAAATCTGATTATCTCTATACTCCCAGGACACATTCTCACCAGGATTGACAGATAGTTGTGAGAAATTGTAACTGTCCCATTCCCTTGGCACTAGCGAGTCATCCTCATCATCTGAGGAGTCCTCTTGCAACCCACGTTCATCATCACCGGCCTCCATTTCGTACTGCCTGAGTACTTCTTCATTAACTTCCCCCTCATCAATTTCACCACGGGCCTCAAAAGGTGTGTCACCATCTCCTTCTTCTGCCTCAGTGGCAGCACCATCTTCTTCTTCTGCCTCAGTGGCAGCACCATCTCCTTCTTCTGCCTCAGTTGCAGGAACATCTCCTGTTTGTAGTTCAGCCTCACCCTTGTGAGCACCACTACCCTCCTCATGCACTTGACTACTAGACCCAGCCTTATGAACAACTTGGATAAACAACATCACAGGCAAACCAATTTCATATGCTGTTCTGATATAACTCCTCCAATGTTCAGTGCCTTGAAGTGGCATAAGCTCCCAATATACTGCCTCACTCCTGTTGATTAGAGCCATAATGGACAAGTCATGTTGCTCTACATCTACATGGAATGCCTTATAAAAAAAGTTGGTTATGGACCCCAAGTTCTTTCGGCTGCTCTTCTAATCACATGGTCAACCGAATTAAATTCTGACAAGTCAACTCCATGTTCACCATATTTAATCTGGCCATTACCAAAATACAACTTGACAGCAACTGCATCCGACATGTCTGACAGCATGAAAAAAAATAATCGCTATTAACAAGTGGATCTGTAACTACAAAATATATCTACTCAGAGCTACACTATAAATATAATTTTACTAATCGATCTACACTAAAACTATAATTTTACTAATCGATCTACACTAAAACTATAATTTTACTATGCAGGTCTACACTAAAACTATATTTTTACTAAGCAGATCTACACTAAAACTATATTTTTACTAAGCAGATCTACACTAAAACAGTACTTCAAAATATGAATTATCACAGTTCAAAATAATAAATATCAGAGTATTTACCACTAACGAGACGAAAACCGGCAGAGTTTCGCACCTTCGCCACCTCTTCACTCCCTTCTCTTCCCCCACCTCTATTTCTTTTTTTTTCCGAATTATTATGATATTTTCGGCTAAATTTCGGCCTTATATAGGCTGCAGATCCTAGCGCCGTGGGGCACGGCGATACCAGACCTGCAGCCGTCGTGCCCTACGGCGCTAGGACCTACCGCCGTAGCCCACGGCGGTATGTCCCTACCGCCGTGGGCTACGGCGGCAGGTCCATCGCATGCTTCGGGCCCACGTCTGGCCGTGGGCCACGGCCTCTGCCGCCGTGCCGCACGGCGGCAGATGTATAGATCTGCTAAATTTTTGGCGGACCATTTATTTTTGCAAAATAGAGAAAAAAATATAAAAAAAATTCTCGGACGCCGTACCGCCGGTCAAGGTGCTCGGAGTCGAGCGTCGCACCGCTCGGTCGTGGAGGAGGCGGAGCAGGCACGGGTCACCGGTCGTCGTGGAGGAGTCGGATGCCACGCCGCCGCGCCAGCCATGGTGGAAGACCGGTTACCATTGTACCATGAAGGTTAGAGGAGAGCCGCGCCGGCCCAATTCGCACAACTTCTTTTTCGTCTCCGAGTAGCTTTCCAGGGATTTAGTTGCAGGAGTACTTGCATGCTTCGATTCGCACGAGTACTTGCATGCTTCGTGTGACTAATTTCCTGTCTCCGACAAAGTTGGCTTGTGTGAGTTTAGCTTTTGGTCTCCGACAAGCTTGTTGGTACGAGTCTCCAAATTGCTTGTACGCACGACTTGTTTTCCCGAGTTGGTTCTCCGAGTAGCCGTTCCAACTAGTTGGGCTGTCGTCGGGCGTTGCAACTTGATTCGAACGAGTAGCTTTTTCGTCTTCGAGTGATAGTTGATTTGCAGCGCACGACTCGTTTCCGAGTAGTTGCTGGAGTCGCGATTGTCATTGTCGTCGCTGCCGCAGCCGGCGTCACGGCCGCCGTGGTCGTAGCCGGCGGATGTGTGGCTGCCGTTGGTGTTGCTGCAGCCGTCGGCGTCGCGGCCGCCGTCGTCGTTGCCGGTGAAGCCGCGGTTGCCGTTGGCGCCGCTGCGGCCGTCGTCGTCGCGGCCGCCGCCATTGTTGCCGGCGGAGCCGCGGTTGCCGTTGGCGTCACTGCGTCCGTCGTCATCGCGGCCGCCACCGTTGGCGTCGCTGCGGCCATCGGTGTCGTGGCCGCCGTCGTCGTCGAGGTTGGCCATCCGAGACCTGCAAAAACGTCGAGACACGCAAAAGGCCCCTACCTGGCGCGCCAACTGTTGGGGTTTGTTACCGTCGGCAAGTAAATTTATAAGACTGCGTGTCGGGCCTCGGATGGTGTGCGAAATGGACACAAGGATTATACTGGTTCGGGCCTCCGGAGAGTAATACCCTACGTCCAGTTCGAGCTGCTCGTGTTATTTGCACTGATTTGTAGTAGGGGGATACAAATGAGCGAGAGAGGGAGCTCGGTCCCAAGTCTCTGTGGTGTGTGTACGTGGTTCATGTAGCAGGAGTCTGCGTACGTGTGTGGGAGCCAAGTCTGGCTGGAGGAAGAAGAAGAACAGAGAGAGAATTCCTCTGGAGAGAAGGAAGAAGTAAAAAAAAGCCCTCTTCTGCTCCCTCGATGCCTTCTCTTTTATAAGTCAAGAGAAGACTTACTGGTGAAGGCAGTCAAGAGGGAGAGAGAAAGAGGTGGAGTACAAGCCAAGCAAACTCAGAGAGAGAGAGGTGGAGTACAAGCCAAGCAAACTCAGAGAGAGAGACCGGGAGGGGGAGAAAAAGTCTCACCCCTCGCCTGCATGCACGCACGCATGCGCACTCAAGTGGTGGTCTTATTTATTGTGCCTTGTTTCTCCATGCCCACCACCGCAAGCCAAGGCCGGGCCCGGTCCTTGCATGCCTGCATGCGTCCTCGAGTGGTGAGAGGTGGCCTCCTTGTTGCATGTCGTGGGCCCCACCTTTGGCATGCAAGTGTCCTGTTTGATGTGGACTTGAAGCCATTTTGCTGTGCTGCATCGCGGGTCTCGCTGTCCTGCCTTCCGATGCTTAGGACGTAGCGTGCACTATGCCGTTCGTGGCTCAGCACATCTTACGCTGTTCGTGGTACGATGGACACTGTGCCGTTCATGGCAGGGTGGACGGATCCGCCCCCTGACACCGAATCAGCTAGGCCCGGGCGGACCGCTGTGGTGGAGCGGACGCGTGGCGGTGCGTGGGAGAACGCTCGCGGAGATCCCGGGATCTCAACGGGAGGGGGCCCGCGGCTCCTTTGCCTTCCACGCGACGCCTGCGCTGGTCGATGACAGAAACTACTCGTGCGAACGAGTAGTCGGAGGAGGGGGCGATAACTACTCGTACGAGCGAGTAGTCAGAGACGGAGTTGAAGACCCGTCGTGCGGACCGCCATGTACTCGGAGAAAGGACCCCGGCGACCGCGGGCCGTCTGTCTTTCGGCTCATGACGGAAACAAGTCGTACGGACCTTCATGTACTCGGGGCTTAATACTCGCTGTATCAGCCACTGAGTACGTTGTTCGTTGTTCCGTACTACGTTTTTCAGAGGTCCTGGTGGGCCCTGGTCTATGACCTCGTCACTAAATTTCCTGTAAAGATAATAAAATTTAGGCAAATTTTAAAATTATGAGAAATTGTTGCTTAATTATTTATCATAATAACATCTTGAAATTTTCAAAATTTCATGGTGTTACAGTGACATATTCTTAGACCAGCATACACCCACATGTTAAATTATTGTACTAAATTGATTATTTTACAAGTTGTTGGATCAATTCGTACTCACCTTACAAGTTATTGCACTACATTAATCATTTTACAAGTTGTTGACCAATTTGCACACACTTGACAAGTTGTTATAGGGTGGATGCACTTTACTCTATAAGAGCAACTCCAACAGACTCTGTAAACTGGTTGGACTCGGTAAAAAGAAAGAAAATCTTGACAACAGCCGATCCAACAGACTCGCCATCCTCGTCCGCTCGCAATCGCACTCGTCATCCACACCACCCTGCTCGTCATCTTTGACGAACGGCAGCCACTCGCAATCCCCCCTGGCCGCCCTCCCGCTCCTCGCGTCCTCCCGCATCAGCATGCTCCGCAGTGGCGCAGCATGCCGGAGCTGAAGCGCCTGCTCCACCGCCAGAACTGCTGCACCGGGCGGCGAGCGCGAGCCACCGGGCGGGAGAGGAGGGGTTGGAGGTCGCAGTCTCCACGCCTCGAGGTCCCCGCGCACGTCTCCTCCCCACGCGTGCGGCGGTCCGTTCCTATGCCCGCAGCCTCCGCTCACCCTCTTCCGCCTCCTCCACCACCGGGATGGGAGCGAAGGCGCCGGCTTTACGCCCAGAAACTCCACCGTCGCAACGGCAGCCACCTCCGGACGGGCCGAGGTGCGGGATTTGGCGGCGGCGTGCGGGCTCCAGGAGGACGAGCGGGTGCCGCTCGCGGAGGTGGTGTCGGAATGCATGAGGAAGAGGGAAACGAGGAGGAGGAGCGGCGGCGTGCCGGGAGAGGAGGCGCGGCCGGACGTCGGCTGGGAGAGACGGAGGAGGGGGAGAGAGAGGAGGCAAAGGCGACTAGAGAGAAAGAGAGGATACGGGGGCGACGGGGAAGGAAGGAGAGGATAAGGTGGAACTGTGATGTGAGTATGACGAATGAGCCCCACCTGTCAGCCTGTGTGTTAAGAGATGAGATTTGGAGAGTTTGCTGGATTCCTTCTCATTTTGAACCTTTCTATTTTGTTTACGGAGCTTCCAAAATTCTAAATTTACCTAGAATTTTAGCTAGGCTGTTGGAGTTGCTCTAAGTAAATTCAGCTCATCCAAATGAACTAAAAGCTGGTAAAGAGCCATTTATTTCGGCTTTACGAGCTCCCACGAGTCAAAGAAGCCGGAGTCCTATCAAAAGAGACCCAAGTTTTGATGCTAGTGCCCCCATGAAGAGATTTTCGAAGTCATCATGTCCTGTTTGAACGTTTCATATTTTCCCTCTATGATGCTTACATATTTTTGTTGGAGCATGCATGTTTCTATATTTCACATGGAAGGTGCTATGCACGTGATAAGCCCCGTTGAAATTGAAAAGAGTCGCGATCATACATTTCACGCGTCCGATGTATCTAGAGTTGCATTATTTTCACACTGTACATGTCTACTGTGGGATTTGAACTTCTTGGTCAATATTTTTTTTGTTTTTCCTTCTCAAAATTAAAACTGTCACTGCTCGAAAAAAAAGCACGATGCGTTGTAGCTTGAAGAGGGCATCAGCTAGGAGCGGATCTGGCACTGGACGAAGGAAGGGTCGCTGTGGCGTCCAAAAACGCATTTCAGGCAGGTCCTGGTCCCGGTCCGGCGGCCGCCATCGTCAGCGAAGAGGAGCGGCGAGCTCGTGGCCGGGAAAACCCATGCGCTGGTCGCCAGGAAAAGCCTCTGCACTTCTGCAGTCTGCAGCAGCCAGCAGTGTGGCCGCCGTGCGGGTCGTTCCGTTTCGTCTCCTTTCGCCGAAATCGCGCCGCCCTCCGGTCCGGTCTCCCCCGTCCCTCACGCCGGTAGCCCGGTCCGCGCCACGCCTTCCGCACCGCACTCCTCCCACCACCGTCTGCTTCCCGCCGCCGCCCAGCGGGATCACGCGCCCCGGGCGAGGCGGCCGCAGCGGGATGGGGATGGCACTCCAAACACGCGTTCAGCTAGAGGTTAAACATCTTTAATTAGCAGCCCTCCGCCGTCCCTTTCCTTCTCGAACTCCTCCATCTCCAGTCTCCTCCCCCCTGCTGCGCTCCATAAATGGCCGCGCCGTGATAGCGGCAGCCGGCAGCGCCCCGCCCTTCGCCGCTCCCCACCTCATTCCAGAAAACCCAGGAAGCGCACCCGGATTCGTGTCCATTGTCACTGCATACTCTACCGCGCGAGCCAAGAACGTCCCCGAGAAACACAGGAGGGGGCGCCGCGAGATGCAGAGCATGGCGGCGTCGTGCTCCTCCTCCTCTAGAGCCTGGGCCGCGGCGCGCCGCTCGTACCCGGCCCCCGCCCTGCCTTCCTCGCGCCACGTCGCGCTCTCGCCCTCCCCGTCCAGGCCGTCCTCCTCTCCCTGTACCCACGGCTGCCGCTGGCCGATTGTGGGAGCAGGCGCGCCGGCGCTCCCGCTCGGCATTCGCAGGGGGCTGCCGTCTCCCCTGCTCCCGGCGGGCGTCGGCAGGGCCGGCGCCGCGGCGAGGACGCGGACGGCGGCGGCGGCGGCTGCGGCGCTGCCGGCGGAGGACGGGGGAGGTAAACCAGAGGGCGCCGCCGGCATTTCGCGGAATTTGCAGCTCGGGGCCACGATCCTCGTCTGGTACATGCTCAACATCTACTTCAACATCTGCAACAAGCTGGTTCGCCGTTTCGTCCCCTATTTCTGTCGATTCCCGGTCATTTCCTAATGGATTCTTCAGCCGAATTGAATCTTCTAAATTGTTTTTCAACTGTGATTTGCGCAGGTTCTCAAAGCCGTTCCCTTTCCGTACACCATCACCACCTTCCAGTTCGCATCAGGATCCTTCTTCATCACACTCATGTGGCTGCTGAATCTGCATCCCAAACCAAGGCTCTCCCTTAAACAGGTACTCCCTCGTTTCACAATATAAACATTTTTTTGACTTTTGCTGATCACGTTTTACCACTCATCTTATTCAACAAATTTATAAAAATGTAAAAACAATTTTTATATACTTAAAATATATACAATGATAAAACATATCATAACAAAATAAATATTTTTTTCACAAATTTTTTGAATAAGACGAATGGTCAAACGTGTATCGCGGAAATCGATAAATGTTTATATTGTGGAACGGAGGGAGTAATAAACAAAAGAAAAAGGAATATTTTTTTGTTACTTGTTCATGTCAAATCATGAGAAAGCCGGCTCGATTGCGCGGGGGAAACATGCTGCAGTTGAAATATTTATATTCTGAAACAGAGCTGTCTTTGTCATTTTCCCCTAGCATCTAACTGAATATTACATTTGACCATTATAAAATTAGTTTACTCATATGACTGATGTGGTGAGCTGTTGTTTTTGTTTGATGATGCAGTATGCAAAGATCCTGCCTCTTGCTTTGATCCACATGCTTGGAAATGTTTTCACCAATGTGAGTTTGGGCAAGGTGGCTGTCTCTTTCACGCACACCATAAAGGCCATGGAGCCCTTCTTCTCTGTCCTTCTCTCTGTCCTGTTTCTAGGAGAGGTAATTGGCTTGCACCTTCGCTGATCTTTTCACCTTAAAAGTGGAGTACTGCATATAACCTTTGTTTCCCTATTCTATTGTTTGTGCAGACGCCTTCTTTATTGGTGCTGGGTTCACTCGTCCCTATTGTTGGTGGAGTTGTATTGGCATCCATGACTGAAGTTTCTTTCAACTGGTAAGTGGCGCCTTCAGTGTCTAGTCAGAGAGTTCACTCCAAGCAATATGGTGTATTTGATTCTCATATTTTGAGAAAACAGGATTGGATTCTGGAGCGCCATGACTTCAAATCTTACCAACCAATCGCGGAATGTTTTCAGCAAGAAACTTCTCGCTGACAAAGAGGTGACCCCCCCCCCCCCCCCCCCCTCTAAGGCTCTTATAATTTATCCTAATTGCAGATTTGCAACAGTGCATCAATGTATATTCTGTGAACACTGCACCCCCTCACACAACTCGTTCTCACTACAGGACAATTTGGATGATGTAAACCTCTTCTCGATAATGACTGTTATGGCATTCTTGTTATCTGCTCCACTAATGCTGTCTGTAGAAGGCATCAAGTTTAGTCCATCGTACCTGCAGAGTGCTGTAAGTCTTGCCAACTTTGAAAACATATTCCTAATATTTCACTTCTTCTCCACTAAAAAAACAAGAAGAAGTTGACTAACACTAAATTTTCTGGGTTTCCAGGGTGTTAATGTAAAAGAACTATGTGTGAAGGCAGCACTTGCTGGCACATGTTTCCATTTTTACCAACAGGTGAGGCCAGTCTCCACTCAAAAACAATTTTCATGGTCTCTCAGGGGTTGCTAAAATTGTCCGTTAGTGGATACTATGGTGGGCTACTTAGACAGAAACAGACTACAAGTACATACTAATTGCTAGCTGCATGTGGTCCTGTACATTGTTTTAATGATGTGGTCTGGCTCTTCCAATCCAATTATGATACTATCTTGGGTTATGTTGAATTATTCATCTAAAGATATTTGTATCAATATCTATTCGGTAGATCTTTTTTTTTCTGTGCCAGGAAGGAGCACGAGGATTTTCAGTCCTCTGCTCTACCAACTGAGCTATCCTGACCCTTTCTTGTGCATCATCCTAGTAGAGTATTTGCATCTATGTCAATTAAAGGGACTAAAAAAATCAATAAAGTATTCCATTCCAAATTTGGAATGGGTATTTTGATACAACAATGTATCAGGTGTTTCCAAATCTTTTATCTAAGTATTACCATGAATTCTGCTCCACTTCGAATTACCTATAGTAAAGTTTCTATTTGTTTCTTGGTAGGTTTCGTACAGTTTATTGGCTAGAGTATCTCCTGTGACCCATTCGGTTACGAACTCTCTCAAACGTGTGGTGGTTATCGTGTCAACGGTTCTCTTCTTCAGAACTCCAATTTCACCTATAAATGCTTTAGGTACATCACACTTAAGCTGATGATATGATTCATGCAAGTATCAATAACGCATCATCCAATTTATATGTATCTGAATTGCATTATTTTTCTTGCCTACAGGAACTGGTGTTGCTCTTGCTGGAGTTTTCCTGTACTCTCAATTGAAAAAGGCAAAACCGAAGGCTAAGGCTGCACAAATAGAACCACCTGATGAGGTAACAAACTATAGAAGGGTCAAGAATTTGGGAACTGTCAACTGATGTGGCGAAATGGACTTGCCTTCGTAATACCAAACATGAAACACCTGTCGCTTCCCCAAGTTTGTCTTAACCATATTCTCTAGTCAGCTTCTCTGGCTGTGGGAAGCTTGTACATAAGGGTCAAGGTGTGGTGGGACAACACCAAATGTCAGGTAGTTTTCAAGAAAGTACAAATTTTGGCACATAGTTCCAGATGTCTCAATTAGGGGTAGCCTAATACTCTTTAATGTGGGTGAGATTTATCTGTCTCTTTGCTCTTCAAGTCAGTGAGCCGAAAATTGGCAGAATGGTCACAGTAGATCGGCTTCCCATCAAAATATAGTTAAGTTTTCTCTTTCTAATTATAATTTCTATAAATATATTACATTTACTCATTTTTTGTTGAACTTTATGTGTTGTTTTGCTTGAAAAAAAATTGTGGTGATAGTGACAATCACAAAATCAATAGCTGATATTGATAGCCGCACAAAATTTACCATGGTTCAACAAAAGATATCACCTGTGGATAAGAAGTTGAGAATGTTATCAGCATGAAAAATGAAAAGCTCAAACGGAGAAAAAGTAGTGAATGTAGAGTGAGAATCAAACAAGATTTTTTTATGAAAAAAATCAACTAAGGTTTTTATTTGGATATTCTCCTACTACTTCATGTTCCAGGAGCTCCATCAAATCCAATTTACCTAGTACCACATATTCACTTACAGAAAGCACAAATGTAGATAAAATCTAAAAACTGATTGGTGCTGCAGTCACACAATTGTTACATTTGTCCCTGCTTTCATCTTGATATGTGAACTTGTTCAGTTTATACGAGGATATGAATTCAGTAGCAAGAGATCTCCATGATCTTGTTAAGCATTGCAAATAGACATGTTTTTTGCCACTTATTATTCAGCAAGCAGTGGCACATAAAACTCGTAATAAGTACCAAGAAAACAAAGTATGAATGAATAAAAAAAAAGCTTAAAATCACCATCAGTTCACCGTCATACACACTGCATCAATACAAGATGCCGCCTTTGTGGATGAGAAGTTGAGAGGATATTCACCATGAAAATAAAAAGCTGAAAGGATAAGACTGAATACGGACAGTGAACCAAAGAAGTTGCTTGCAGTATTCTCTCACCACTTCATGTTCCAGACTTCCAGATTAGAAGTTACTTCAATAATTAGATCCATGTAATCCAATTTACTTAAGCACCACATATGAACTTGTACAAAACAATTAAATAAAAATGTAAATAAAACCCAACAAAAACTGAGTGGTGTTACAAGCACAAACAGTTAGTAATACATCTGTCCACTTTCTTTTGGCAATTGACATGTAAGCGATACAGCAGAAAAAAGGAGTATAAGAACATTATTGATCACACAATGATGTTTACACATCCATTTTCATATAGTCGTATAATACTAATAACACACCTAAAATCATCATCAGTCCATTATTTGTTTTCTAAACCAAATCAAGAAACTAGTACCGTGTCCTTATTCCAAAAGTAACAAGCAGCAAAAATCTCCAAAGCAAAGGCAAACAAAGAAGAAGAAGAGCAGTGCAATAGTTCAGTGTTCAGAGCAGAAAAGCAGCCTATGTGGTGAGGATGGGCGGGAGGAAGTCGGACTTGGCGCCGAGCACCCGCGCCTGGGTGTCCGGGAAGAACTCCATCCCGGGCAGCTGCGTGATGGCGCCGTCGGCGGCGACCCCGACGGGGTAGGTGAGCAGGTGCCCCGGCAGGTCGCGCTCTGGCCCGTCGCCGGCGAACAGGTCCCAGTACCTGTCCGCCATGGAGTTCACCTTGCGCACGCACTCGAGGCTGTCCGGCCTGGTGAAGGCTTCGTCCACGGCGCCGAGGTGCTCGTACCACAGCGACATCCGGAACCCGTGCACCTGCCCCCTCGCCGGCCGGCCCGCCGCCTCCAGGTGTCGCGGCTGGTACGCGCCCATGGCGATCTCCGAGTCCCGCGCCCCGTCCATGGACCTCTGGTTGATGTTGGCCGACCCCACGATGATGTACTCGTCGTCCACGATCATCATCTTGGTGTGGACGTAGATCATGAACCTCCTGTTCTGCTGTGCCTTGATGTAGTTGGTGTCGGGCTCGGCCTCCTCCGTCGGCGCGTACTCGCCGGGCTTCTTCGCCTCCCGGTTGCCGAGGCAGAAGAAGGTGAGGTAGTCCTTGGGGTTGGCGTCGATGCCCTTGGCCTCGATGGCCTGCGCGATGTCGGTGTACATCATCTCCATGGTTCGTCTCTGCCAGTCGAGGATGGCCTGCACGGAGCCGCTCTCCGGGATGCCCTCCGGCCACATGGGCACGACGACATACACGGCGAACCGCTCGCCGGCCTCGATCTTGCTCACCACCTTCATGGACAGCTCCTTGGGGATGAGGTGCAGCGCGCCGATGTCCTCGGGCTTGATGCCGTCGGCCTTCCAGCAGTAGGAGCTCCCCAAGAAGTACTGGTTCTCGATGTAGATGAAGCTCCTGGCGCGCCGGATGGCGTGGATGTACGCGTCCTGGATGCTCCGGTCGATGATCTGGTCCTTGCCGCTGACGAGCCCGGCCCTGGTGGCGTCGTCGGGGGTGTCCGGGAACCCGAACGCGGCGCCGCCGTCGATGGACCGGAACAGCTGGACGTTCCACGCCGACGGGTCGTCCGGGAACGTGACGGGGGACGGTGGGATGATCTCGTCGGCGAGGTCCCGGAGCTGGATGAGGAGGTCCTTGCCGCCCTGCTTGCGCCACCGCTGCTCGAAGTTGTAGAGCACGTCCCAGGCAACGGGGCCCTCGAGGCGGCAGTGGATGTCGTGCCAGGGCTCCCTCGGCCCGCCCTTGGTGATGGCGGCGGTCGCGAAGTTGGGCTGGTGGAAGTCGTCGTGGTGCACCGCGCCCAGCGTCCCGAACAGCGGGTGGCACGGCGTGTCGTAGCGCCCGTCGCAGAGGTCCAGCCCGCCCACGAAGCTGACGATGCGCCGCCTCCGCCCCCTCGCCGCCGGAACCGGCATGTCGTGGTCGACGACGACGATCTTCTGGTGGTGCGTGAACATGGTGGAGATCTGGAGGTCCTGCACGATGCTCCCGGAGTCGTCGGGGTTCCGGGGGCACAGCACGCAGTGCACGTCGGTGCCCTGGAAGTAGTTCATCGTCTCCTCGTCGTGCGTCGCCATGAGGCCGTCCTTCTTGAGCACGCCCACCGAGGTGCGGTCGTCCCAGACCAGCATCAGCACCCGGACGCCCTCGCCGGCCTTCTTCTTGAGCACCTCGCCGAGCGTGACGCCGCCGCCGGGCTTGGGCCGGCCGCCGTCCCTGACCAGCGTGATCTCCGTGTACACCGACCACCCCGTGATGTAGATGAGGTGCTTGGCGCCGCTGATGGCGTCGAAGATGTCCTCCCAGCACCGGTGGGGCTCGTAGCACCCGCCGCCGTCGAGCGGGATCCGGGGCACGAAGCCGTCGGGGACGTGCGCGTCCTGGTACAGCGTCACCCTGCACCCCTGCCGCTGGGAGAAGAAGGTGTAGGGCACGCCGGGGTACTTGCCGCTGCGGACGCCGCGGCCCCAGCTGTGGTCCTTGGAGATGTCGAAGTACTGGAGCTTGACGTGGACCCTGGCGCTGCTCTCGAGCGGCGTGCGGTCCTTGTCGTTGTCGCCGTCGCAGAGCGGCAGCCAGCGGTCGACCTCGTGGCCGTCGAAGATGTCGCGCACGGGGACGTAGCCGACGCCGAGGGTGGAGGCGCCGATGGTGCTCTTGGCACGGATGGTGAAGACGACGTCGGAGGCGAGGTGCGCGCAGTAGACGTGGAAGGACTCGTACCAGCGCGGGCTGTCCGTCTCGTCGGTGAGCGTGCGGGTGCGGCCCACGCGGGCCTTGCCCAGGCCGATGGTCGCGTAGATCTTGTTGGCGCCCTTGCCCACGCCCACCGTGTCCTCGATCCCCTCCACCAGCTGATGATTCCGTCCACCAGCAGGTTTCAGTTTCAATTCATGGATGATGAGCTCGATCAACATTTCAAATTCACGGAAGAAGAGCTTGATTAGAGGAGAGAATTAAGGTGATCATCCCGGACCTTGCGGAGGAAGCCGGGCGCCTGGCTGCTGGGCCGGCCGGAGTTGGAGATGCCCTCCGCCTCGAGGATGGTGACATGAAGCGAGCCATGGAGCAGGATCTTCGCCATCGCTCTCCGGTCGAGCTCCGATCACCTGCACGCGGCAGCACAGGCAGGCATTCTGTCAGCAACGACGTGGCTCGAAACTTGATCGCGACAGAGACGGCGGCATGGAGACACTACAAATGCAAGACGAGGAAGAAGACGACGCACCGAACACGAGTGGAAAGAGCAGGAAGCCAATCGATGCTAGTGATCTCGCCGATGGGTTAAAGGCGCGAGGCTAGCGGCAGGTGTGTGGACAATGGCGGTGGCGCGAAGGAAAGGACGGGGAGCCATGCGTGGAAGGTGGTCAGGAATAGTAAACTGACGAGGAGACCGGGCGCCGTGTGGGGAGCAGCGCAAACCGAGTGTGGCCGGACATCGCTGCATGCCTGCTTTTTGGTGATCGATTTGTGTAGCGTGCAGTTCAAAGTTTTACTCAACCCAACAAATGATGGTGGTGCTTTATTTTTTTTCAGATTTGCTCCTCATCAAACCAGTAAAGCTGTCGATTGTATTAAAAAAAGGTGAACGTCCACACTCCACACCGAATACAACAACATCAAACTGTTGGACTGGGACATCAACACATCCACCAAACTCAAATTCGACTCACCCTACGCCGCACCACCACAAATCCGAAAGAAAGGTAATAAGTAGCCCTCATCACAAACGTTGTGGTCGCCGACGATGTCCCACGCCAACCAGTCATTGCCGACTGGTCGCCGCAGTATGTTGCAAGTCATGTAGCTATCACAAAGTCCTCCATCGTGTCGTTGTCATCTTGAGATCACACACACAATCATCGAACTCCCAACCATAGCCTTTGCGTTGGTAGAAGTCAGAAAAGGAGCACACCGTACCACACCGAAAAAGCCGCACCATGCAGGATCACTCACCGAAGTACCGCCACTGCACCTAACACCCCAAACACTGCACTAGAGTACCAGACCCTGGACCTCCAAGGCAACTCTGACGTGTTGGGGGTCTTGTCACATCCACCATCGCACACAACTTCTCTTGGCACACCACCTTAAAGCGCACAAGGGACTCGTCTCATCCATCGCTGCACACTTCGAGGATCCAGACTGCCGTCGGGGTGACATGGGACTGCTAAGCCACCCCATTAAGTCCACCTTCGCCTTTACCATCGGCGGTGCTTTGAATTTTGACTGAAAATATGAAAATGTATACTTGTGTGATATATATACACATTGTCATTCTGTACACTCCTTCACCTTCGCCTTACCACCGGGGGTTATTCCGGTGTTTTGATCTTACAATGGAATGGGATATTGCGGATAGTTAGAATGTATTGATGCAAGATTCGCAGTGAATGAAGTTGGAGTGGAAACTGTCCCTAGCTTTCTAGATTTGTATATTACGTTTAAAAAGTTGAATAGTGCATCAGAGGGCAATTGGTCTAGTGGTATGATTCTCGCTTAGGGTGCGAGAGGTCCCGAGTTCAATTCTCGGATTGCCCCTATTTTTTTTCTTTTCGTTTTTGCAGCAATTACCACTGCGCCGCCTCCCTGCTGGTTGGCGGGACTGTCCGTGATCCGTCGCGCGACTCGCGCCCCCTCCAGTGACGCGACCTCGGCACCTCCACTCGCCTGCCGCCGTGTGGCCCAGGCGTTTCTGGTCCCTGACACGCGCCATCCTCGACGGCGACGTCTCCTACGTCGTCACCCGCGCCTGCCTGCCATACTTCTAATCTCAACCCCCCGGCTGCTGCTCGGCATCGAGCCATCGGCTTCGCCAGTGTTCCCCTGCTGCGCACGGTGGTCTCGCTCGCCTGAGTCTCAATCCAATCCGCGCCCCTGAACCCGCCTCGAGCGCCGGCGATGGCTGCTCCCGATGCACCCGCACCCGCGCGCGCCCTGCCGACGCCGCTGCTCGCCCTCCTCCTCGCGCTCGCGCTCGCTCCCTCCTCCGCCGCCGCGGCGGGCGGGCGCCGGGCGTGCACGTACACGCTCCGTGTGAAGACGTCGTGCGCGTCGCCGGCGCGGACGTCCGACGCCGTCAGCGTCGCGTTCGGGGACGCGTACCGCAACGAGGCCCACGCGGCGCGCCTCCCCACGGGCGGGACCGGCAGCGGGTCGTCGGCGGCGCTGGAGCGGTGCGGCACCGACACGTTCCGCGTGGCGGGGCCCTGCGGCTACGGCGTCTGCTACCTCTACCTCCGCCGCTCCGGCCGCGACGGCTGGGCGCCCGAGTGGGTGCAGGTCGTCGAGCCGGGCCCCCGCAGCGGCGGCGCGGCCCCGGCCACGGCCACCTTCTACTTCGGCGACCCGCTGCCCGACGGCGTCTGGTACGGCCACGACCGGTGCCCCAAGTCCAAGGCCTCCGCCGCCGACGCCGACGCTGGCCACCCGGCGACCACCACCGGTGCGCCGCCGCGCGCCAGCAACTCCTCGGCTCCGACTCAAGACTGATGATGAAACTGAACCACCGGCGAATTGAGATGGAGCAGCTGCACGAGCATTCTCGAATCTTGGTGTAGTCTAGAGATGTGTTGGATTATTGGTGTGTTGTACTGTTGTAGAGATGGTGGATGAATAAGCGCCAAGTATCTGAAGGAATAATCTCGCTCGCGTAAACTACCGTTGGATTTTGCATCCGCAGATGAGTTTTGCTCATGCTTCCAGTTCGTTCTGGAATCAGCAACTCTGCTCAGCCTCCGTGCGGATGGAATTCTAGTTCTAGCCTTGGATGTCGATCGATCTCCTCGCATCTGATACGCTCCTCTGCAACTTCACCGTCGTGGCCGGCCAGCGAGTGAACCCGACGTCGTCCACGCCATGGAATCGTTGGAGCACTCCCACTTGGAGCAGCGTACACTTTGCTTGCTTTTGCGTTTATTCTCAACGGGTTTCGACGGTGAATTGAGTGAGAGAAAAAAATCGGCCCAAGTATGAAGAATCCAATTACATCTAGGTCCATGCATATAGGGCCCACGTACACCTGCCGTGTTTTGAAAATACATGACACCTCCTCAAAATGAAGAAAATAATACAAGAACACAACGTTTTAGTCCCGAAAAAAAAGAGAAAATTTTCTGTATGTCGTTGAGAAATGCAACTCATTTCCTACTCCCTCCATTCAAAAAAACTGGACGTTTTGGACACAATCACGGTAGCCAAGGTGAAGTTATTTTAGGGGTATTTTTCCTTTGTCTACCCCTGATAAATACAGGAGGAGATGCATTCCTTTTGAGAAACAACTTTAGCCCAGTTGGCTAGTGGAGGCAGGCGTGGTGGGTAGGGCGCACCACAGCTCGAGTCCTGGCGGCCACCACATTTTTTATGGATACCGCATTTTGCATGGCGCTATTCAGGCGCGCGGTTGGGGCGCGTTTGCCGCCGCAGTTCCCTCGTTTTCGGCTTCGAAACGTTTTTTTTAGGTGCTCGTGCGCGTGTAGGCTTTTTTTCGCTCCTTCGACCGGAAAAACGTTTTTGCGATGGCGTCACTTCTTTCGACGTTACAGATTCACGGTGAATATTTAAACCGAGTTGCTGATGCTTGCTGGCGACACTTCTTTGATTTTCCTTCATTTCCTGGTGACGCTTGCTTGCTTTTCTTTCCTGGCGACCGACGGTACACAACGCAATGGCGGATGGCAACGCTGCGTTTGACCTCAATGTTAGATTAGAAGAAGGTGACGACGACGGCTTCGATCTTAACAATGGTAACACTTCTGTGCTTCTTTGCTTTGCATGTCTTGCTTGCTTTGCTTTGCTTTGCCTTGCCTTGCCTTCCTGATGGCGATGCTTCTTTGATTTGTGTTCATTTAGAGGACGACGGTGGCGACCACGACCACCTCGTCGATGTCCTCGACAGTGTCCGGCACGTCCTCGACGGAGTCCGGCACATCGTCCTCGACGGTGTCCGACACATCCTCGACGGAGTCTGGCACCTCCTCGACGGCATCCGACAAGTCAGAGTTCGAGATCGCGAGCTTGGCCGCGGCGGCGGCGTCACCTAGCACGCCGGTGATGTTCGTGGGCGACTCGCTGGTGCTGAACCAGGACGAGTCCATGCTCCACACCGCTGCAGCGCCCGGAGCGCGGACCACGGTGTCGCCCCTGTTGGACAACCCAACTCGCTGGCGCAGGTGGCGCGTCTGGTGTTCCCGCCGTGGCCGTCGACAGGTTCCGGGATGGTCGCCGGGTCCGAGTACTCCACCAGCGACGCCCCGAACGGCGGCAGGTGCTGCACCGCGCCGCTCGCCGCTGCGTGGAGTGTCGTCTCGTCGGTCTTGTCGGAGTTGATGCTAAGCAAATCCATGGCGGTCCTTCCTAAAGTTCCTAGTGTTTGCGGCGGCGGCGAGTTCGCTTCGGCCAGAGACGAATGGAGCCGCGCTGTGGGAGATGAAGGCCGGGTGTCACGGGCTCACGGCACGCGGAAGAGCGATCAATGCGCGGGCGAGTTACGAGGGCACGCGCGCGTTTAATCGGCAGCGAACGGACGGGAGGCCGCGTGCGCGAGGGCATTTTAGTCCAGGACGCCTCGAAACTGCCCAGGACGTCAAGTATTTTGAAAACTAGCCAAGAGCCCAGGACGTCTACTTTTTTGGAACGGAGGGAGTATGTGTCATTAGAAATTAGGACATTCCCTCTATGCTATTGGTTTAAAATTTTCATTCCTTATGTGCTACTGTCGCCTGCTGTTAACCTCTGAGGGGCCCGCACGTCAGTGACAGGGAGAGAAAAATCCCCTTCCTCACCGCGGATGACCCGACGCCGATGCACGCGGCCTCGAGCTTCTTCTTGTTCGTGACGGTGATGGCCCAATTCGGGTTGCGAACAGAGTGAACGCGGCCGGCGAGACATCCCGGGTGCACCATGTCCATGGGAGCCCGGCGGCGGGAGGAGGCAGCCGGGCGCGCGCGGTGATGAAGGGGATTTTTCTATCCCAGATAATAACAACAGGTTAACAGTGTCGACCGGGCATCCCTGGCCCACCAACACATTGTGGGCTATACCCGGAAGATGAGTTCCTGTACACCTGGACTATTCGACTAGTGGGCCACTGTGCTGGTACCGTGGACCACAAGGCAAGACAAGACGGATAAGGACTTGTACTAAGACTAGGATAGCTTTCCATACCTTGTATAGGCTACTCCGGGTCCTACTCGAATAGCACCCTTGTACCAATCCGACTTGTAACCCTGCCTCCCGTGGCATATAAGGCGAGACAGGGACCCCTCTCAAAACATACGCAATCAATACAGAGCCACGCAGCATACATGACGTAGGGTATTACGCACATTGCGGTCCGAACCTGTCTAATTGTGTGCCCCGTGTCTCACCATCGTGTTCCTGATCTCGGCGAGCCCCACCGCACAATCTACTACTTCGGGTACCCCGTCGTAGGCTCGATGTCTAAAACACTGACAGCTGGCGCGCCAGGTAGGGGGTCTCGTCGTTGATCCACTGGCGAACTCGATGGCTCTCGTCACCATCAAGCCGATCGTCGCTTTCCAGCAAGGCGACACCTTCGTCTTTGACTCCTGGGTTTGCGTTGCTGACGGCGCCGGATTGTTCCTGCGTTTCTTAGCGCCAACTCCGGAGTCAAAGCTCAAATCCTCGATGCTTACGCAAGCTTCGATGGAAAATTTTGGCGAAATTTCGATCTCTGACCCGCTCAGAGAACTCGAGTCGGAGTCCGAGTACAACTCGACTTCGCCTCTTATCCAGCATGGGTTGCCCTCTTCAGCTTCACAGCTTGCGCTCAGCCTGGATAACATTCCAGCACCACCTCTCTTCGGTCATCGCCATGTCAGTGCCGCTTACCAAGCCGCACTGAAGCGCCTCATGTGCCCTGGCCCGAAGATCGTGCTCGAGTACTTTTCAGATTCAGACGACAACTTCGACTACTCTTCGGATTTCTCTGAGTTCGAGTTCGACTACGGTTCGGATTCTGCTGAAGTACAACAATTGTCCGGCCCTGCTCATGGACTGGTGATCACATCGACACCTGAGGGTAGATTCGTCTACTAGCCTGAGCATGTACCTGGTGATCTTACACTGGATGATCAGGAGCGCTTTATCGCCTGTCTCGACAACTTGCCCTTCCAGGAAGGCGTCAAGCTTGTTGATTATGACACTGATACTGAACTCATTCAGAGTACGGGTACCTATTCGTCGCATCGAGAAGTGTTTGTCGTCGATGCATCTACTCCGCAAGGGCATCGTTCCAATTATCGTTATCCGGATGATGTATCTGATGATGAACTCTCTGCTAATGCTCCTGCTGATGAAACCACAGAGGTCAAGGCTGCACGTCGCCAACGCAATGTTGATCGTGCAACTCTTCGTCGGGAACTCACGGAATCTCTACCTACCTGTAATCTTCAAGAGGCTTTGGATGCGGTGGCTACTCGTGAGTATCGTACTCCAGAGGAAGCTATCAATGCGATCAATCTACTCGGTCGCTCTATGCCTCGTGACAGGGCGGCTACTGAAGTCGCAAAGCTGGCTGAACTAGCCTACACTATGCTACGACAGAATACCAGTGCACCTAGTCACCATGGCAGCAGTGGGGGTGCTCATCGTACTACTCCTACTCCTAATCGCACACGTCCGAAAGCTAGCAACAGAGGCAAGGACGATGATGGCAGCGTCAACAGCAAGTCAGGAGACTCTCGCTACGATGCTCGCACAACAATCAACGCCAGACGTGCTGAGCGTGAGAAGCAAAAGGATAATGACTCTGATTCTTTTCCTACTTTCTCTGCCCGACTTCAAGATCTGTTTCTTCCAGAGAAGTTCAAGCCTTACGGCATCTCCAAGTATGATGGCAAGCAAGATCCAAGGCAGTGGTTGCGCTGTTATGCTCTGTCCATCTCTAATGCCGGAGACAATGATGATACTGAATGTATCTATTTCCCCTTTGTTCTCGAGCAAGATCCCCTCACATGGTTTGAGTTCCTCAAACGTGGTTCCATCGACAACTGGGAACAACTCAAACACCGCTTCACCAGCAACTTCGCGGGTTCTCTGGGCCGTCATGGCACCAGGATGGACCTTGCCCTGATCAAGCAGAAACAAGGTGAGACTCTTCGCGAGTACATGCGCCGCTTTTTGAAGAAAAGGGCTACTGTTGTTGATGTCACTGAAAAAGAAGTCATAGACACCTTTCAAGATGGTTTCTATGATGATAGGCTTTTCCAAGACTTTGGTCGTGCTCGCCCAGCCAACATCACCAAACTCAAGGAGATGATCACTCACTGGGCGGACGAGGAAGACAAAGCTCGAAATCGGTTCAAGCATCTTCGCAACAATCAGAACAACAACAACAACAACAATGCTGGAGGAAGCAATAGTGGCAAGCAACAGCAGGGCAACCGCCAAGGGAATAACTACTCGAGTAATCCCAATCGCAAACGCAAGCCCGACAACACTGTTGCTGCCATGAAAACCACCGCCAAGCCTGAAGATGATCCTCACTGGGCAACTTTGACCAAGCAGAAATGCCCATGGCACCCGGAGGGTGATCATACTACAGAGCAGTGTTACCAACTTCGACGTGCATTGAAGAACACACCCAAACCAACGCACCCAAACCCGTGATATCGCAAACACAAGGGGAAGAAGGCTAACACAGACAAAGACATGGGGTTTCAGAACCCCTCCAATACTATCAATGTCATATTTGGTGGTATTCTGAAAGACATCTATGCCCTTAGTGGGTTTTGGTGTATTGATTGACAACTAGATTAAAGATCTAATATCTTTGTTAAGCATGTGAGCAGGTTGTAACATATAAATAACAAAGCATAGTATATGACATTGAATATCTATATGAGAAGACAAGCCATTGTTGTACAAGATAAATTGAGGAATGAGTTATTGCCTCACATTGTGAAATGGCTCTATTTAAGGTTGAATGTCATGATTCTTGATATGTGTGTTCCCACAGAGTTTTACTTGATATATAAACAAGCCAATGAAGGTGAAGAAAGAGACATAGTGATATTAGAATGATTGGATGGTCTCTAAATTGATAGAAGAGCTTGTTGTATACAAAAGGGATATCAAAATCAAATATTGGCATGATCTCAATTGAATTTCACTCTTGATATTGAATCAAAGCTTAGCTCAAATTGGCAACGAATGGATGAAGAAATCAAGTAAGGGATTAGCAATGAGGTACTAAGCTAAGGTTGGCCGAGTAGTGACTTGGACCATGTGCTTGGCTAGGGTGAAGTGGCTATAGCTTGGAGAGTTTCGAGGTATCAAGTCGAGCCTAACCGAGTGAAGCAATGAAGAAGCATTATATATTCGTTGAGTCATGTGAAGGGTGACTTGATCAAGAATTGGGTTTCATTCTTGTATGAAGATCAAAGTCACTAGCTCAAGGTAGAAGTGCTCAAATCAATGAGACATTGATGGATGGATCTCTCAAGTGGATATATTGATCAAGTATGGCTATTCTTGAAGTTGAAGCTCAAGAGTTCTAATATTGCATTTATATTTGATCTTGAGTATAGGTACACCGTACTATCAAGAGGGATGCATCACAAGGAGTTTTGATAATGTCTCAGTGCTCAAGTAACCCATGTGAGTTGAGAGAGACACAAAAACCACATGTACACGTCTTCGGGTTTGACCCTATGTCAAACCCGGTGGCACCGGTTTTGGGAAACCGGTGGCACCAGTTTTGTGTCAGCCGGCCCAACGGCTAGTTGTTTGAAATCTCGGTGGCACCGAGTTTGGGAACTCGGTGGGACCGGTTTTCACCTGAGTTTGTAACGGCTAGTTTTTGGGGAGTCGGGTATTTATACCCCACAACCCCCACTGTTGCAAGCTGCTATTCCAGAGGTTGCTGGTGTGCTTCCTTGCTAAGCCAAAACCATTCTAGCTCTCCCCAACCCCTCTTGGTGAGGTTGTTCGATCTTTGATAGATCTAGTGAGTTGGGTGGTAGAGAGAAGCCTTCGTGAGCTATTCAAGAGCACTTGAATCCCTTGAGCACTGTTGGACGTCGTCAAGCTCGTGCGAAGTTTTTGTTACTCTTGGAGGCTTGCCTCCTAGACGGCTAGGCGTCGCCCACAAGCTCCCAAGGTGTGGTGAGCCGTGGGACAGTTTGTGAAGGTCGTGCTTCGCCTCCGAAAGGGAAGAAGCTATCTAGTGGATCGGGAAAAGGGTTGAATGCAACCCGGCTTCGGTAGGAGAAGCACCCAACGGAGACTAGGATTCACACGGTGGTGAATCCGAACTTCGGTAAAACAAATATCTGTGTCTCTTGTTGGTTTACCTTGCATTTACCTCTCTTTGCTAGCTTGACTAGTACTTGCTATATTTGTGGATCTACTCGGGTTTTAGTGTTTGTGGAGTGCAGGCACTCAATATCCATCAAGGAATAACTGATCCTTAAGCCACACACCAAGCTTGAGTTGAAGCCAAGCAAACAAACAAGAAGAAGGAGAAGAGGGGAGTCACTGCCAGGCAAACCCGGTGGCACCGGATTTGCAAAACCGGTGGCACCGGTTTTGGGTAGTGTGCATATTCCGCTGTGCAGGCGCTAGTCCAAAGATCCCGGAGATTTTTCCAGAGATTCCGGACTTTCCAGAAACTCCGGGGAAAAGTCCGGAGTATCCGGGTCTCACTGATAAAATTGTTTTAAGTGGTGATTTTCAGGACTCGCCTATTCACCCCCCCTCTAGGCGACATCAAGATCCTTTCAATTGGTATCAGAGCCTGGTGCTCCGATTCGAGCTTAACCGCTTGGAGTTTAAGGATGTCGACTACATGTGAGGTATCATTTGAGCCTCTTCGGTTTGACGGCTCAAACTACTCTTCTTGGTCTGCTCATGTTCTTCATGTATTACATACTTGGGGTCCTTCCTTTGAACGAGTTGTGGTGGCTAGCATTCTTCCCGAGGACTTTGATAGTGAGGACTCATCCAATCTATCAAAAGAGGAAAAGGATTGTGTGCTCCACAACTCCTCTATTACTAACCTCATGTACAATAATGTGAGCAAGGTTGTTCAAGAAGTTATTTTCAACCATGAAGACATCTGTGACGATGCACATCTTATTTGGGTGGCACTCAAGGATATGTACACAAGTGCCGATGATGAGAACGAAGAAGAAGAGGAGGATGAGTCACTAGAGGAGTGCTCAACATCAACATCTTGCATTCCTCCTCTAAAGACCTCATCCACGAAGCAAAAGAGCGACAACATCACGACCACTGCCTCTGACCAGGCAAACTCAGTGGCACCGAGTTCAGAACCCGGTGGCACCGGGTTTGGCAGTGATCAGCACCAAGTTGCTTCGTCAAGCTTCAGAGCAGCATCACACAAGCCTAATGAGGTATCTACAGTTCCTAGTACTTCCTTACTATGTACTAACAATTCCAAGTCTCAAGTGACTAAAGGTAAAAGGAAGAAAGGAAGTGAAGTTGAGAAATTTGACTTCGAGCTTGACAAAATGACCAAGAAAGACAAGAAGAATGTGCTAGAGCTCATAAAGAGAGTAAGAAGGCAAGAAGATGAGCTCACAAGACAACAAGCTTATCGTGACTCCTTCAAAGAAGACTTGAAGAAGCTTAAGGAGTCAAGTGCCTCCTTATCTAGTAAATGCAAGGAGGACATTACCAAGGCATATGCTTGTGCTACTAACTCTCTATCTTGTGCATCATCCTTGGAAAAGGAAAATCAAGCTCTCAAGGATCAACTTGAGGAGATCACTCGTAAGCTTGTGAAACTACAAGGCACTCACAAAGAACTTGAATATTCTTATGAGAAGCTTGTAGAGTCACACACCTTGCTAGAAGTGGCAAATGACGTTATGGTAAACTCAGTTAAATCTTACACATCTCATTGCACCACTAGCACTTGTACTCAAGTTGAAAATGATATATCTTGTGCTAACCTATGTGGCCAAAAAGGCAAACCTTCTTGGTATGATCAAGTGATTGCAGAATCTTGTGATGATTTCATTGCTCAAGAAAATGATGATCTTATGCAAGAAATTGAAAATCTCAAGAAAGAGGTGGCTAAGTTGAAGGGAAAAGAAAAGGTGCAACCTTCTCAAGATAACCGTGAGCCCATGGTGAAGAAGCTTGAGAAGAGGATAATCGTCATTTGATCAATCTCTCAACAAAGCCACAAGATCAATGATCACAAGATTAGCAATGAAAAGAAGCTAGATCACATCAAGTGCTACAAATGCTCACACATGGGACATTATGCATCCATGTGCTCATTCAAGGAAGAAGACAATCCAAACCAATCAAAGAGGCAAAGAAGTCTTGCTCAGAGAAGATGCTTTGGTTGTCATGAGAAAGAGCACAAGATTGAAGCTTGTACCAACCGGGCAAAGGTTCCCTCAGGGAAACCCGGTGGCACCGGGTTTTCAAAACAGGTGGCACCGGTTTCCACTGAGAAACCTCAAGTGAAGCTCAACAAGGGATTTTTGAAGGCTCAAGCTAAATACAAGGAGAATGATGTCTCCATGACAAGTATGAAGAAGATTAGCAACATCAAGCACAAGATTTGCTACACTTGTCGTCAAAAAGGACATCTTGGTAAGGATTGTCCAAATGGTAAGGATTCTAAGCTCAACCATGTTCATTACCAAAATAATATGCTTGAGAGGAACTCAAATGACTATTGTGCCTCTAGAGTAGTTGTATCACAAAGGAAGGGTACAAAGGCCATTTGGGTACCTAAGTCCTTGATCACTAACCTTGAAGGACCCAATGCACGTTGGGTACCAAAACATGCCTAAAAGGACTTTGCAGGTACTTTGAGCAGCATTGGAAGCTTGGTTCACTTGAGAAGACATTTATTTTCATTCATCTATATCTCAAGAGAAATTTTATGACTCATCACTAGAAAAGGACCAAGTGATATAAATGAAAGAAATCTTATTCAATGCTCCTCCCATGATAAGTACCTCTCCTAGTAGTTGTTCATGCTCATATGTAAAACATGCTCTTGTGCTAGTTGATCATATGAGATGGACAACTTATATATGGTCTCTTTAGCAAAATTATGTCAAATACCATTCGATGTGTTTAACCGCTTCATCTAGAAGCATTGAGTGATTTTTGCATGCAAGAGAATATATGTGAGCTAAAGTGGAAGAAAGAATCAAGAAAAGGATAATCTACTTTTGAGAAAATGCAAAGATGCATAAATCTGGGAGAATCCGGTGGCACCGGATTGGTGAACTCGGTGGCACCGAGTTTCCCAGGATCAGCAGAGGCTAAAGAGGAAAATATTGCAAATATCTCAAGACACATTATTCTTGATTCAAAATTAAAAGAAGACTAAGCAAATATAGTTTGTGAGCCCTTCTTGATCTCATTTCACATATTCTTATTTGCTTATATATTTTGACCAAAATGTGGAGCTTGCTACCCTAGTGCTTTAATTGAGCCAAAAGTGCACTTCTCAAGACTCAAATACTTGATGCACCTATTTAGGGGGAGCTCACTTCACATTTTGTGTCTCTTGGTACTAACACCACTTGCAAGGATTCATGTGTGTAGTTCAAGTGTGAGGTATCTCAATATTATATCTATACTCTTTACTTGAATAAATCTTATGGCAAGGGTGTTGGTTGTGAGTAAGCCACATGACAAGGAGGTCACCAATCCATATCTGTAATTGTATCTCTTACTCTCTACTTATGGATTGGATTATATTCTTTTTGGCCACTCACCATAGCATGGTTTAAATTCCTTAACTTGGACATATTTGACCAAGGTAGTGCACATGTCCTTTCCATCCACATATCCATGTGTGCACTATATCTTTGAGGAATTTAGGCCATTCTATGAGGTTTCATGTTGGGTGACTTACATCCATTCCACTCTCAAAGAGTCATCCAATGTGAGACTAAAGCTTGTGCTTTTAATATTTGTGTTCTCTTGTCATCTTAGCTCACATTGGGTACTTCTCATCAAAAGTGACAAGAGAAAGTTATTGAAAGACTAGAAGTGCAAGTTAACCTATGTGAGTTCCTCTATGTGAGAATTTCATAAAATAGAGGCAAAGGTATGAATTCTAAATTCAAATAATTAATTTGTGCATCTAGGCCTTATTCTTGCTAGTGTGAGTTTTGGTGTGCAAAGGGAGCTAGCATCACCTTGATTTGTTGCTTGGTGGTAGTGATGGGTTTTAGATATTTAATTGATGCCTCACAAATTTTTGTTGGAATTTTTTTTTCTAACCGTGGCTGAAATTTTAGTAGAGGCATGAGCTAAATATGCTAAGACCTATCTTGGCTAGTAATCTTTGCATAATCTTTGTGACTTAGGATAGATTTTCAAAATTCACTAGCATGTGTAGGTGGTGTGCCTTTTGCAAAATATTTGAGTCTTGATCTTTTAGGTCGTGTCTTGATATTTATGGTTATTGTTACTCTTGTTCGACTGTTGGCTAACCATAAATGGCAAGACTCTCTCAAGTTCAAAAGAAGCTACTCATTCTCATCTCAAGGACTTGCAAACTTTGGATTTCTCACATTTCATCAAAATCTCTCAAATCCATATCTGAGACAAAGAGCTGTGCAAAAATGGATATAAAGGGCAGAGAAAGAAAGTTGGAAGAAAATGGAAAGGCAGAAATGAATTTATGGACAAAAGTTCACGGGTTAAGTGAAACCCGGTGGCACCGGTTTTCCAAAACTGGTGGCACCGGTTTCTGTCGGCAGGAAGGGAATATACCCGTGACTTACCCTACACAGTCACCATTCACCTTCATTCACTCCCCACGACTCAGAACAGTAAAAGGAGAGGGAGAGAAGGGGATTCCATGGCGATTTGAGGAGTGGACCGTGGGATTCAAGGTTTGAAGCAAGAATTCGGTTCTCCAACCCGGTGGGATCGGATTCCCCTCAGTTCTAGGGCAGCAACAGCTCCTTCACCATGTCAGGAGGTAACCTTTGTGGAGTTTTTGCCCGATCTACTTTTCTAGGACCTGTCTCTTGAATCCCTCTGGTAGAATGGCATACAAATGGTCCTAGAATAGTTCCCCAACAATGGTTTGAAGATTCCTTAGCTGCTGGTCAGGGGCTTGACCTAGGGTTCATGCTGAACCCGGTGGCATCGAGTTCCCCAACTCGGTGGCACCGGTTTCAATACAGAGAGTCTGTTCAGTTGTGGTTACTGCTCGAGAAAATTCAATTGCATATATTTGTGGCAGAGAATTGTTCCTAAGGCACATATGTATCTCTTTTTGTCACAGATCCAAAGTTTGACCTCGTTTGTGGAAGAAGACAACCTAGAACAAAGAATGCAAATTTTGAACTCAGAAAAAGAGAGGGAACTAGCAGCACCCATGAGATTATAGAAGAAGTGCCAGTACCGCCTAGAAGGTCAAAAAGGACAGCAGGGAGAATTAATCTTCCTAGAGGTGCTATGCGCATTGAGGACTCCGAGCCTGAGTCGACCTCTAGTGATGATGATGAGGAGAGCCCATACAGGAAGGAACCCTCCCCTCCCGAGTCACCTACTGCAGCTGCTCAATGCAAGAGGAAGGGCAAAAACATCCGCACAACTAGCCATGAGCACAGTCAGGGCACCGGAGAGGATGACAGTGATGGTGATTATAAGGGCATCTCAGTTCTTGGACCACAGCCAGTTGAGAGTGGTGGTGAGACTCACTTCAATGTGAGAATGAGGCCACCCATTGACCCTGAGCACCACAATATAGTCAACTATAAGGGAAGGGGTATGACAGAAAAAGCAAGAAAAGAAAGGGAAAAGAATCCTATGGCAGTTGGTGGAAGGAATTTGGATTATCGATTTGGCACCAAGTTTCATCAAGACTATTATGCAAGTGCCATCATCAAGAAAGACTACCCCATTGCTTGCTCAGAATACATTGATTGGGGATTCATGTCAGTCTTGGAGGATCCAAGGATTGCTGAAATTATTCGTGAGTGCAAGAGGAAAAATATCTATGATATCATGGGCTTTGCTAAGTCATGGAACAATGAGGTGATTGCACAATTTTATGCCACATGTTACTTCACCACTTGGAAAGATGAGAAAATTGTGCATTGGATGACCGAGGGAAAATGGTTTGGCATCACTTACACTCAGTTTGCCTCTCTACTTGGTTTTGATGAAGACGATAATACAAGGGAGAAGATTCATAGAGATCATGACATGGATAAGGAAGCAATGAAGTTCATGTATATCCCGGGACAAGAATGGAACTTAGGTCGAGTAAACGGCATGCTACCATTCTATGCATACTTGCACCGCATATTTAGAAAGACACTTGCTCCTAGGGAAGGGGATCAATCGAATGTGTCAAACTATGGGAGAGATTTGTTGAAATACATGAGCCCTAGTGAGCCGGAATTTAGTGTTGTGGACTATATTTGGGAAGAAATTCATACCATCTCCGGCTCGCCACAAAAGAGTTGTGGATATGCTTCTTATCTAATGCATATCATTGAGGCAATCACCAACTACACATTTGAATATGATCATGAGCATAAGCCATTTCATTTGAAGAATGATGTTGTGGGACCATCTCTAGCTGATTTGGCAAGTGCACAAGCAAATATTGGAGGCCAAAAAGCCCCCGAACAGCCTGCTGCAGCTGTTGCTCCATCTAGGACAGCAAGACCTTCATATGGTCGAGGCCGTGGTTGTGGGCAACAACATGTGCAAAAGCCCCCTTCTCCGCTTAGAAAGTTGTTCAACTTTTGGTGTGGGTCTTGCATGAAAGCAAGCGATGTTGTTCACAAGGAAAGACAACATAGGAAGAGGGATTCAAGGATGATAAGACTCATGTATGAAAATCCCTCTCCCACAAATAGGCCTCCAATTCCACATGCATCTTCCGATGATGAAGATAGTGAGCCGGAGACCTTTGAGAGCATTTGGGACAAGTCACAACAAGTTGATCCGGCAACCAACAAGGATTATTGGGATAGAGCCTATGGAAACACTTACTACAATCCAACCTTTGGAGGTATGTATAGTGCTCGATCTTCATATTCAGAGGTACCTTTCATGGGCACACAAGGGCAAGGCACATCCTATAGCATGCCTCAAGTGGATCCTAATGCACAAGGAAGTTCAAGCGCTGTTGGTGGATACTACTATGGCAGTCTATTTGGCTCGGTTAATCCATATGAGGGAATGACTTCTCACCTTCCTCCATTTCCTCCTCCACCATCTTTTGTGCCTCCAAGTCATTTTGTGCCACCACCTCAAGATGATGATGAAGAAGAACCATGAGCAGCTGTCCGAGAACCCCCAGGACCTTTATTGGTGATCAATGACAAAGGGGGAGAAGTTGGGTCGATTAAAAGTTTCTATGCTCTGTTCTGCATCTGGTCTGTCTGCTAAAACCGGTGGAACCGGATTCACAAACCCGGTGGCACCGGGTTCTGGTCCCTCAGCTCTGTCTCTATCTGGCAAACTCGGTGGCACCGAGTTTCCAAAACCAGTGGCACCGGTTTTGGCTGTTGGATGCAACAGGCCCATGTAATAAATTCTCTTTAGCTTCAGTTGGACTTGAGAACCTTTGTTATGTGTGCTTAAAATGTGTGGTGAACCTTTTATGCTTACTAAGACTCATTTGCATGTTAGTGTGACTTTATGAGTGGTGTGATGCTTTTTGACAGGGCTGCCTGGGCAAAACCGGTGGCACCGAGTTTGGCAACTCGGTGGCACCGGGTTTGGTCAGACAGCACTGCCATTTCTTTGCTTTATTTGTTGAAGTGCCTTTTTATTCATGCATCACGATTTAAATGTTCACACACTTGTTTTGCACCCCACTGTGGCCAAGATTCAGGGGGAGCTCCATATTTTCTTGAAAATGTGCAAAATGGCATTTGAAGCCAATTTTTATGAATTCCACTCATAGCACATATTAAGGGGGAGCTCAACCGAAATCTGAGTTTTTAAGCTTTATTGAATATCTTTTGTAAGCTTTAATTGAGGTTGTAATCAATCACCAAAAAGGGGGAGATTGAAAGACATCTAGGCCCTTAGTGGGTTTTGGTGTATTGATTGACAACTAGATTAAAGATTTAATGTCTTTGTTAAGCATGTGAGCAGGTTGTAACATATAAATAACAAAGCATAGTATATGACATTGAATATCTATATGAGAAGACAAGCCATTGTTGTACAAGATAAATTGAGGAATGGGTTATTGCCTCACATTATGAAATGGCTCTATTTAAGGTTGAATGTCATGATTCTTGATATGTGTGTTCCCACGGAGTTTTACTTGATATATAAACAAGCCAATGAAGGTGAAGAAAGAGACATAGTGATATTGGAATGATTGGATGGTCTCTAAATTGATAGAAGAGCTTGTTGTATACAAAAGGGATATCAAAATCAAATATTGGCATGATCTCAATTGAATTTCACTCTTGATGTTGAATCAAAGCTTAGCTCAAATTGGCAACGAATGGATGAAGAAATCAAGCAAGGGATTAGCAACGAGGTACTAAGCTAAGGTTGGCCGAGTAGTGACTTGGACCATGTGCTTGGCTAGGGTGAAGTGGCTATAGCTTGGAGAGTTTCGAGGTATCAAGTCGAGCCTAACCGAGTGAAGCAATGAAGAAGCATTATATATTCGTTGAGTCATGTGAAGGGTGACTTGATCAAGAATTGGGTTTCATTCTTGTATGAAGATCAAAGTCACTAGCTCAAGGTAGAAGTGCTCAAATCAATGAGACATTGATGGATGGATCTCTCAAGTGGATATATTGATCAAGTATGGCTATTCTTGAAGTTGAAGCTCAAGAGTTCTAATATTGCATTTATATTTGATCTTGAGTATAGGTACACCGTACTATCAAGAGGGATGCATCACAAGAAGTTTTGATAATGTCTCAGTGCTCAAGTAACCCATGTGAGTTGAGAGAGACACAAAAACCACACGTACACGTCTTCGGGTTTGACCCTGTGTCAAACCCGGTGGCACCGGTTTTGGGAAACCGGTGGCACCAGTTTTGTGTCAGCCGGCCCAACGGCTAGTTGTTTGAAATCTCGGTGGCACCGAGTTTGGGAACTCAGTGGCACCGGTTTTCACCTGAGTTTGTAACGGCTAGTTTTTGGAGAGTCGGGTATTTATACCCTACAACCCCCACTATTGCAAGCTGCTGTTCCAGAGAGTTGCTAGTGTGCTTCCTTGCTATTCCTTGCTAAGCCAAAGCCATTCTAGCTCTCCCCAACCCCTCTTGGTGAGGTTGTTCGATCTTTGATAGATCTAGTGAGTTGGGTGGTAGAGAGAAGCCTTCGTGAGCTATTCAAGAGCACTTGAATCCCTTGAGCACTTTTGGACGTCGTCAAGCTCGTGCGAAGTTTTTGTTACTCTTGGAGGCTTGCCTCCTAGACGGCTAGGCGTCACCCACAAGCTCCCAAGGTGTGGTGAGCTGTGGAACAGTTTGTGAAGGTCGTGCTTCGCCTCCGAAAGGGAAGAAGCTATCTAGTGGATCGGGAAAAGGGTTGAATGCAACCCGGCTTCGGTAGGAGAAGCACCCAACGGAGACTAGGATTCACACGGTGGTGAATCCGAACTTTGGTAAAACAAATCTCTGTGTCTCTTGTTGGTTTACCTTGCATTTGCCTCTCTTTGCTAGCTTGACTAGTACTTGCTATATTTGTGGATCTACTCGGGTTTTAGTGTTTGTGGAGTGCAGGCACTCAATATCCATCAAGGAACTGATCCTTAAGCCACACACCAAGCTTGAGTTGAAGCCAAGCAAGCAAACAAGAAGAAGGAGAAGAGGGGAGTCACTGCCAGGCAAACCCGGTGGCACCGGATTTGCAAAACCAGTGGCACCAGTTTTGGGCAGTGTGCATATTCCACTGCGCAGGCGCTAGTCCAGAGATTCCGGAGATTTTTCCAGAGATTCCGGACTTTCCAGAAACTCCGAGGAAAAGTCCGGAGTATCCGGGTCTCACTGATAAAATTGTTTTAAGTGGTGATTTTCAGGACTCGCCTATTCACCCCCCCTCTAGGCGACATCAAGATCCTTTCATATTCCAACCAAGCGCATGCAAAAACTAGCTCTCAGGGAGATTATGTCCATTCAACCAGCAGCTCCCACTTATCTCAAGTGGTCTGAAACCCCCATTACCTTTTCAAGGGCGGATCAATGGACTAGTTTCTCTAAGCCAGGACGATATCCTCTTGTTCTGGATCCAGTGGTGGCAGGCTCCAGGTTACCAAGGTTCTCATTGAGGTGGCAGCGGTCTCAACATCCTGTTTGCCAAAACTTTGAAGAAGATGGGCCTGGATATCACCAATATGCTTACCAAGACCAACTCACTGTTATATGGTATCATCCCAGGCAACGCAGCTGTTCCTTTGGGTTCAGTTGTACTACCCGTTACCTTTGGGACCAAGGATCACAATCGCACCGAGTACATCAAGTTTGAGGTCGCTGACTTCGAGACTTCTTACCATGCAATCATCGGTAGGCCCGGTCTCGCTAAGTTCATAGCTATCCCGCACTATGTGTACTTGGTCCTCAAGATGCCGAGCCCCAAGGGAGTTCTCTCATTGCAAGGGGATCTGAAGCGTTCCTACGACTGCGATACAGAAGCCGTAGAACTTGCCTCAACTACTCAAGTACCCAATGCAATGATGGAAGTCTTCACTGCCGCTAAAAAGCTTGCTCCCAGCGAGCTAGAGGTTCCCGAGAAGACTGACAACAACAACAAGCCTACACCATCTGGTGATGTCCTGCTCAAAGCCATTGACCTCGGTACTGGTGACAGCAGCAAGACGACCATGATCAGTGCACAGATTGACCCTAAATAGGAAGATGCGCTCGTCAACTTCCTTCGGGCTAATTGTGATATCTTTGCGTGGAAGCCATCTGACATGCCAGGTGTGCCCAGGAGGTTGATTGAGCACTCACTCAACGTCGATCCTAATGCTACCCCCAAGAGACAACACCTTCGGCGCTTTGCTGACGACCGCAGGGCTGCTATCAAGAAAGAGCTCGCTAAACTACTCGCGGCTGACTTCATCAAGGAAGTTTTTCACCCGCAGTGGCTCGCTAACCCTGTGCTCGTCAGAAAGAAGAATTCTAATGACTGGAGGATGTGTGTCGACTACACTGATCTCAACAAGCATTGCCCCAAGGATCCTTTTGGGTTGCCGCGGATTGATCAATTCATTGACTCTACGGCGGGCTGTGCTCTACTCTGTTTCCTGGATTGCTGCTCTGGCTGTCATCAAATTGCAATCAAGGAATCTGATCAAGAGAAGACCGCATTCATCACTCCGTTTGGTGCTTATTGTTACACAACAATGTCCTTCGAGTTGAAAAGTGCTGGTGCTACATATCAAAGGGCTATCCAAGCGTGCTTCAAGAAGCAGCTTCACAAGAAGTGGAAGCATATGTGGATGACGTCGTTGTCAAGACTAGGGATCCAGACATGCTCATCACAGATCTTGAGGAAACTTTCGCTTCACTGCGCGAGTACCAATGGAAGCTCAACCCCAATAAGTGCGTCTTTGGCGTATCTTCAGGAAAACTACTCGGGTTCATCTTCAGCCATCGTGCCATCGAAGCAAACCCTGAGAAGATTACTGCCATCTCCAACATGCAAGCTCCGACTACTATCAAAGATGTCCAGAAGCTTACTGGTTGCATGGTGTCACTCAATCGCTTCATCTCACGACTTGGAGAACTGGGTCTTCCTTTCTTCAAGTTACTCAAGCGGCAGGAGAAGTTTACATGGACAACTGAAGCTGATCAAGCTCTTTCTCAGCTCAAGGAGTTCTTATCCAAGCCTCCAGTCCTCACAGCTCCTCTGCCCAATGAAGAGCTCTTGCTCTACATTGCTGCGACTACTAATGTCGTCAGCACTGCTATTGTCGTTGAGCGGCAGGAAGAAGGTCATGGCTACCCTGTCCAGAGGCCTGTCTATTTCGTTAGTGAAGTTCTTTCAGAATCCAAGGCTCGCTACCCTCCGGTGCAGAAGCTACTCTATGCAGTTCTGACTACTTCACGGAAGCTCCGCCACTACTTCGACGAGTACAAAATTTCTGTGATCACTAGCTACCCGCTTGGCGAGATATTGCACAACCGGGATTCCACAGGAAGGATTTCTAAATAGGCTGTAGAGCTTGGCGCTCTATCGCTCGAGTTCAAGTCTCGTACTGCTATCAAGTCTCAAGCTTTGGTTGATTTCATGGCTGAGTGGCGAGAAAATCAAGTCCCAACTCCAATTGAGCGTCCAGAACATTGGGTCATGTACTTTGACGGTTCCCTCAAATTGGAAGGTGCTGGTGCCGGGGTACTTCTGATTTCTCCCAAGGGCGAGCAACTCAAATATGTTTTGCAGATCTTTTGGAAGGTCTCAAACAATGAAGCTGAATATGAAGCTCTACTGCATGGTCTTCGCCTTGCAGTCTTTCTTGGCATCACACGACTACTTGTTTATGGTGATTCTTTGGTGGTCATCAATCAAGTCAACGATTCATGGGATTGTAATGCTGAGAATATGGATGCGTACTGTCAGGAGGTACGCAAACTTGAGAACAAATTTCATGGTCTCGAGTTCCATCATGTGGTCCGCGACAACAATGTTGCTGCGGATGTCTTGTCGAAGCTGGGATCTTGAAGGACCGATTAGGCGAACCAGAGAGGGGGGGAGTGAAGGGGAGCCGATAAAAATTCTTCTCGAAGGAGATGGGAACTCCAACAAGATGAACACGGCTTCCAACACACGTCTCTGACTCAACTACCCAAGTTGGTCAAGACCACACAGCCACTGGAGTGCTACTGGTCCTAGGAACCAACACTCAACCTTCCGAGCCAAAACTCACCAAACCACACAGCGGAAACTTACACGGCTTGCTGCCTGTGCTACACCGGTCAGACCGATGGCCTGCGCCGGTCAGACCTGTGACACCAGTCAGACCGGTGGACAGAGCCGGTCAGGCCAGTGGCTACAGCAGCCGCACAGCAAACGTTCCAGGAAGCCTCAGTGACTCCTCTAGGCCCTGGAACAAAAACCACCACGAAACACAACCTGTGAGGAAGAAGAACCCCTCACAAAACCTAGCAAAACAACTCCAAGCACGCCAAGAACTGACCAGCAGAACCACGGGACAAAACCACACGGACAAGGCTGTTCACCGAGACAAAAACCCACCAAGGGCTAGCACCGGTCAGACCGGTTAAGAGCACCGGTCAGACCGGTCGTGCCTGGGCAGCTCAGGATGAACAGCGCCCGCGAGTCAACTCCCCCAAATCCAACTCCCGATCTCCCGATTCACTCCACGGATTCGCACAAGACTTTGGGGATAGTAGGAACACCTCATGGGTACTCCATAGCCAAGATTTGGTCCACCAAAATTTGTTGAATCAAGAGGAATCGAAGGATTTCCGCCAAGAACACCACGAACCCTAGAACCACGAAAACCCCAAAATTGAGCCCCTTTACTCACGGATTTGGGAGGGAGATCAAAGAGAAAAGAACCACGAGGGGTTCATGCATACATCCCTCACCAAATCCCAAAGAGAAAGGTCTCAAAACCGCCACAAGAAATTCGCCAAGAAAAACCTCCGAAAATCACCAAAAAGGAGAAACGGGAAAGACACATCCAAGCTTTGAGGAACCACGCCGAATCATCTATACATAGCAAAGAGGTTCATACAAGGTCTAGCTTGCCGCCCGATCATCCTTCCCTCTCACAAGATCTCACCATGAAGCTCTCAAGCTAGTCCTACGAAAATCCTAAGGAAAATAGGAAGGAAAATAGGAAAACCAAATGAGCTAGGGTTCCAAGAGATGGCTGCCATCCTCTCACCACTTGGGTTATATGGAGGCAACCGAAAGATGAAAATACCCTTACTAGCTAACTAGGGATACATGCCCCTCGAGGGTGAAATTGGAAGTCTTTGTCTTCGCACCATCGGACGGATGCCCAGCGACCGCAAACTTGCTTAGCCTCGACGCAAGCCTTGCGATCCCGACGCGTGTCCTCCGCTTCGAAGATTCCGGACTGCGTCGTCACACACCGGTCAGACCGGTGCTCCTCACCGGTCAGACCGATACCCACCGGTCAGACCGGTCAGACCCACCGGTCAAACCGGTCTGGAGCTGCTGCACCTCCGTCTTCGGTTCTTCGGTCTTGGCTTTGTGGATCAACCAAGGAACCCAGTGATTTTCTGGTGAACCACCGGAAACCCCGCGAACTCGGTGTAGCCTCCGCCAATCACCACTCATGACTCGGCTCCCACGTAGTCCCGGCTCGACCTTGGTTTTGAGGCTCAACCAAGAAACCGTCCATGACTTCATCTTGCCGTTCTTGCCACCATGCGGCCCGCACTTGACCCCGCTGGCCACCGGGTCCCTCGAACCAAGCCTACTTGTCTTCTCCACACCTGGAGGCCTCACCGGCAACGACCTTTCGCGCTTGTTCTTCACCTGCACCTGCACCAGTCAAGCCGCAACCTGCACCTGCAATACTTAGCCAAGAATCAGTCCACACCACGTTGTCAATCACTCATCACACCAGGAAGCGACCATCCACCGGTCCTCGAAACACACCTGGCTCTCAATCTCCCCCTTGATGAGTGCATTGACAACACACACGTTTTGGTAACCAAGAGAAAAGGAAAAGAAAAGAACGACTAAAAGAAACTCCAACAAGCGATCGAAAGCCAAAGAAAAGGCAAAGAGCAAGATCACTTGAAGAAGACAAGTCTCGGACCCCTTAGGCAAGGGCAACGGCTCGACACATCCGAGACATAACATGCTCAAGCAAAGAGCACAAAGCATCAAACCAAAGCTCGAAAACCACAAAGAGCTCCCCCTGCACACATGCAAGCTCCCCCTGAACCAATGCAACTCCCCCTGGACAAATGCATGCGAACCACTTCACGAAATAGAGCAGCTGCAACAGCTCAGCTCTGACCGGTCAGACCGGTCGACACCACCGGTCAGACCGGTGCTCAACATGTGAACAGGACCAGCACTCTGACCGGTCAGACCGGTGACCTCAACCGGTCAGACCGGTGCACAACAGAGCCCAGAAAAGACTCGAAACCACCTGAAAACCTTCTAGATGCATTCAGAAGGCCAAAACATGCTCAAACTTCTCCCCCTTGTTGACAATGCATGAATCAAGCCAAAAATACAAAAAATGCAACCTAAAGCTTCTCAAATAGACAAAATTCAACAAAGGATGCTACACATGTCCAAATGAGCAAGTTAGATACTCTATAGCTTCGTAATGACATCAACTACAAGATCACCAAGTTTCACAACCATTGGGCGAAGCTAAGATAGAATTGAGCAATTTTGCGAAAATTTACCCTCTCATGAGCAAAGTCCTAAACATGAGCAAAACATGTCAAAATGGCAAAGCCACACAAACTTCATGCTAGGACAACCATTCTAAGCATAAGACCATCATAAACACCCACAAGCACCTCATGTCATGTCAAAGCCACCGAGCCATGTGCCTACTTCTATATATGAGACTTCTCATTAGTAAGCAACATGCAACGGTTTAGCACCCAAAGCAAAGTAAAATTAGCACATATAACATGGGAGCACATTTTCCAAGCAATTTACATTTCATTTTTCAGATTTATAATTGGTACATGAAATGTCTTTGCGACAAAAAGGAACTTATGCCCCTCCACAAGATGAAGCATGGGGGCTAAACATTCATGATGGCAAATGAGCCTTTGGCCCCATATGATCAAAATAAGCTATCCAACCACAAATTAAGCATAGCCAAGCCACAAAAACATGTCAAGATCATGTAAATGTATTTACTCACAAGAGAGCATACATATGAAATTTTCAAAAACATAACCATCAACCATGGATACAAACCAAGATTATCAAGAGCTAAGCCAAACTAACCATAGCTTACCAAATTTGCTCACAAAGACATATATATCATTCCATGGTGAACAATGTATATAGGAGAAGCCTTTCCTAAACAATGCATGCAACCTAAGATACAAAGATGCCTATACATCATGTTACATATGCCATGCCAAATGCAAGAAATGCACAAAGGAAAGCTATACATATGCTACAAAGGAGCTCCCACACGCCAACTCAAGAAATCAAACAAACACCAAGCTCCCCCCGCAAACGAGTGAAAGTTGCTTGATCTAGGGGTTTGGTGAAAATATCGGCTAGTTGGTCATGTGTGGGTACATGGATCAAAATGATTTTTCCTTTCTCTACGTTGTCTCTCAGAAAATGATACCTCACTTCTATGTGCTTGGTTTTGGAATGGAGCACTGGGTTCTTTGCCACGCTTATGGCACTGGTGCTGTCACATTGAATTGGGACATGGGTATACTCCTCACCAAAGTCACTCATGGTGTATGTGATCCAAAGGAGCTGAGAGCAACAACTAGCTGCGGCCACATACTCTGCCTCGGTAGTGGATTGAGCAACACTCGACTGTTTGCGGGAAGACCAAGATACCAAAGAAGAACCCAAGAACTGGCAAGTCCCAGAAGTGGACTTACTATCCAATCGACACCCGGCAAAGTCCGCGTCTGAAAATCCATGAAGCGCCAAAGAAGAAGACGCAGAGTACCAAAGGCCGAAGTCGGGAGTGTGTCGCAAATACCTGAAAATGCGCTTGACTGCTTGCCGATGCGAAGTCCTCGGAGACGCTTGAAAACGAGCGCACAGACACACCGAGAATTGGATGTCCGGCCTCGTCGCCGTCAAGTAGAGGAGTGACCCGATCATGCTCCGGTACTCCTTCTGGTCCACGTGTTCACCTTCCTCGTCCGCATCAAGAGCTGTAGTCGTACTCATAGGCGTTGCCATGGCCTTGGAGTCCTCCATCTTGAACTTCCTCACAATGTCCTTGGTGTACTTAACTTGGTGCACAAATGTTCCTTCCTTTGATTGCTTGATTTGTAGCCCGAGGAAGAACTGCAACTCGCCCATCATGCTCATCTCAAATTCCCTGCTCATGTCTTCTGCAAACCTTGCAACAAGAGAGTTAGACGAGCCACCAAAGACAATATCATCCACGTATACCTGCACAATCAGGATATCTCTGCCCTGCCTGAGGAGAAACAAGGTCTGGTCGACCTTCCCCATCTCAAACCCTCTCTCAAACAGGAACCCCCTCAACCTACCATACCAAGCTCTAGGCGCCTGCTTCAACCCATACAGCGCCTTCCTCAACTTGTACACCCGGTGGGGGTACTTCTCACTCTCAAACCCTGGTGGTTGCCTCACAAACACCTCTTCCTCCAACACCGTTCAGGAAAGCACTCTTCACATCCATCTGGTACAACTTGAACCCTTTAGCCACGGAAAAGGCTAGAAGGATCCTGATCGCCTCCAAACGAGCTACAGGAGCAAAAGTCTCCTCGTAGTCGATCCCCTCTTTCTGACTGTACCCCTGAGCAACAAGCCTCGACTTGTTCCTCACCACTTCTCCTTTCTCTCCCTCTTTATTTTTCCACACCCATTTTGTCCCGATCGGCTTACACCCTGGGGGAGGGTCAACCAACACCCAAACTTGGTTCCTCTCAAAATTCTCCAACTCCTCATGCATCGAATTTACCCAATTATGATCAGATAACGCGTGTCCAATGTCTTTGGGCTCAAAGGTGGCAACAAAAGCAGCATGAGTGAAATGAGAATTGTTCCGAACCCTCGACCGTGTAGTGCGTTCATTCATGTCGCCGATGATTCTCGAAGCTGGGCGATCCACTTGCACTCGCCGGGGAGGTTCTCGCCTTGATGCTACCTCCCCCTCAACAGCAGCTTCGCCTTGATCTGGGTTTGTCATTGTAGGTGTGGGAGAGGGTCCGTTCTCGATCGTCGTCGAAGTAGTAGGTACATGTTCAGCTGAGGGCACCACACCGCCATCTTCATCATCTCCATGTTCATGCTCCTCCTCCTGAAAGATCTCCTCGCCAAGTTCGTCGTCACCTGCACACTCAAAAACAAGCTGACTACGTGGCTGTGTCTCGTCGAAGGTTACCTCGCAAGTCTCCACGATTTGGTTAGTTTCAAGATTGAGCACACGAAATGCTCTAGAATGAGATGCATAACCAAAGAAAATGCCATCGACAGACCTAGCCTCGAACTTGTCCAACTTCTTCCCTTTCTTCAGAATGAAGCATTTACAACCAAAGACATGGAAGTGACTCACCTTGGGTGTGCGACCGTGCATCAACTCGTAACAGGTTTTCTTCTTGTGAACCCTGAGGTAGATCCTGTTTGACACATAGCATGCGGTATTGACCGCCTCAGCCCAGAACCTTCTCGGAGTCCTATGCTCGTCGAGCATCGTCCGAGCCATCTCGCACAAGGTCCTGTTTTTCCTTTCCACCACGCCATTCTGGGGAGGCGTATACGGACTCGAAAACTGGTGTTCAAGACCCAAGTCATGGCAAAAGGTTTCGAAGCGAGAGTTTTTGAATTCCGAGCCATTGTCACTGCGGATCGCTCGTATGGCATCTCCGTGCCTCTCGTTTCTTAACCTCAAGACAAGATCTCGAACAAAACCAAACGCCTCCCCCTTCTCCTCAAGAAAGAACACCCACGCATACCGAGAGTAGTCGTCCACCACAACAAGGACATACCACTTCCCACCCGCAGATCGCACACGAGCTGGGCCAACAAGGTCCATATGGAGCAGCTCGCATGGACGCTCAGTCATCACATCGGTGAGAGGCGGGTGAGAAGAGGCTACCATCTTGGCATGCCTACACGGCGCACAAACCAACTCTTTCTCAAACCTCAACCGTGGCAATCCTCGGACCAAATTGAGTTTACTCAAGCGAGACAAAAGGTCAAAGCTCAAGTGACCCAACTTCCTATGCCACTTCCACAACTCACTCGAAGAACCAGCCAAAAAGCAACGCTCCACACCAGAAGACTGAGAGAAATCAGCTCGGAACAGTTGACCCTCGGGAACGACCATGCTAACAAGATCCCCCCGAGAATCTAAAATCCGAGAACCACCAGGTCGAAACAACACCTCAAAGCCCTCATCCAACAACTGGGACACAGAAAGCAAATTGTATCCAAGCGATTGAACAAGAGCAGCACGCCTGACAGTGATCTTGTCACTTACCTTAATCTCACCTTCTGACAGCACACGCCCTCGCCCGTTGTCCCCAAAGGTGATGTACTTCTTTGTCACCACCGGGACGAGACTTGAGAACCACCCCTTGTCTCCGGTCATATGCCTCGAGCAACCGGAGTCAATCAACCAAATGTTCTTCAAGTCTCCCACCTGAAATTCAAAAGCGAGCACGTGAGTGAACAAACGACTCAGCACTGGGGTTAGTACCAAAAGAGTAAAACCAGTGCCGAGCCATTTGCTCCAAAGTGGGGTTAGCACAAACCAAATCATCACGCCTATCAAAGCTACCACCACGAACGCCACCACGGTAACCACTACGAGGAAACCAACCCTCTCCAGCTCGAGGAGGACGAAAGCCACGAAAGGGAAACCGTGGATCGGACCTCCTCTCCGTCTCAAAGCTACAACTCCTCTCACCCCCGTATTTAGCACGAGGTGGAGAACGCCTAGCAAGCTGACTACCTGCAAAATTTCCAGACCAACCACCAGAACCACGACCACCAGAACCAAACCGAGCATCCTCACGAGCGCGAAACCCGACTCGCTGTCTGCCCAGACCTGCACCGGTCTGACCGGTGTAGCTCGGCCAGCAGCAGCACCTGCAGCCTTCCGGTCTCCCCAAGCCGGAACCGTCATCACAATCGCCTTGGCCCTGGGCATCTGCATACGAGGCTCAGGTACACCATTAGAGGGGTGGTACCTGTCCTTGTTAGCCCACTCTCTAGCCATTCTCTCCTCACGCTTCCTCTTGAAGCAAAACTCATCCTTGTGACCATCTCTCCCACAATACCCACAATGGAACTTTATGGGCTATGGCTTAGGCTTAGGCTTGGGTTGTGACTGCCCACTCGGTTTCTCACCCTTCTTCTCTCCTTCCTCACCTCCCTTTGGGCTCACAAACTTCACCGGTTTCTGGAAATCATTTGTTGGGTGAGGGAATATGGGTGGATCTGGAGTAGTGTCAAGTTTGTTTCTGAGATGGTTAGGCTTGGGCTCAAACTTGTTCTTGTATCTGTTTGGTGTTGGGATAGGAATCTCTCCAACTCTCTCAACTCCCTCACCACTGTTCTCTCCAAGCTTGTCAGCCCCAAGTGCCTGACCATCATAGCGTTTGAAAGCCGCTATCATGATACCAAGCTGAGGCTCCTGACCCGACAACCAGCTCATACATTTCCTCAGCTCATCATTCTCATCCTGCAAGTGATCAACATAATGTGCAAGCTCCAAATTCTTAACCGCATGCAATTCACAAGTAGAGCAAGAAGGTGGGAATAGGCTCTTTCAACTTAGCCTCAAGCGAAACAATGTAAGCATGCATCTCATCAATCTTTCCATGCAAAACAGGGCAAGAAGTGCAAGCACCTAGCAAAGCAGGTTTAGACTTAAGCTCAGCCACTTCAACCCTAAGCATTTCTAGTTCATCACAAGTAGAAGCATGCTTATCCTTAAGAGTAGTAAGATCAGCTAGGTACACAGAGCAATCACAGCAATCAATCTCATCAGAAACCACAGGAGAAGCCTTAAGCGAATCAATCTCAAGCTTAGCATCTAGGTTCTGGGTTTCTAGCTCAGCCACACGGTTCCTAGCATCTTCTAGTGAGGCCCTAAGCTCTTTCCTCATCTTCTTGGCCTCTCTAAGCATGTGATCGCGGTTATCAAGCAAGTCAACCAACTCATCATTCTCCTTGCGCAAAGAGGAGAGCTCATCACATACCTCATCCTCGGAGTCGGAGTCCGAGTTGCTCTGGTGACTCTTCTTGCTGCCGGAGCTACGAGCCATGCCACAGAAGCCATCTCCCGCGAAGCAGCTCAACCCGCTCAAGTTCCTGGATGACTTCTTGTTCTTGCGCCGATCACCTTCATCTTCACTGCTACTCGAGCTCGAGGAAGAGTAGGCGGAGCTGGAGTCGACGTCGCTCGCTCCGACCATCGCTCGGGCCTTCCTGCCGCGGCCGTCCTTCTTCCTCGACCGTCGCTCGTCCTTGTGCTTGTTCTTGTGCTTGTGATCACGCCTCGATCGGTACTTGCCGTCCTTGCTCGACCGGTGCCTGTAGCCGTCCTTGTAGCCGTCCTTGTTCTCCGTCTTCTCCGGGCAGTCGGCGACGAAGTGTCCTGGCTTGCCACACTGAAAGCACGTCCGTGCTGTCCTCCTCGTGTTCACCCGATTCTCGTGCAGCCTCTCGAACCGCCTGGTCAGCAACGCCAGCTCGTCCTCTCCAAGCACGTCGAACTCCTCGTCTGGCAAAGACATCAAAGAAGACAGAGAGTACATCCTGGAGGATGCGTTAGCGTTAGACTTAGCTCCTTTGCCACTAACGAGAGCGAGAATATGAGAATCAGTCGGGCTCTCGATCTTGGCTGTCATACCACGGTCCAACTCAGCCGACTTGAGCTTCGAGAACAGCTCGTTCACCGTCAAGGTGTCATACTTCTCGGACTCAACAATAGCCTCAAACTTCCCATCCCATACGGTACGATCCAACGAGTGCAAGAGCTTCACAGCTCTATCATGATCATTGTATGGGAGGACGTCCACATTGGCTCTCATGTTGTTCACAACGACCGTAAACCGCTAGAAAAGGGCATCGACGGACTCGCCGGGAAGATGAGTGAAGTTCTCATACTCTCTCCGGTAAGTCGCGTACATCCAAGCCTGAACCTGAGCATTCCCAGCATGAGCATCCTTCAACTGCTCCCAAATCCTACAAGCTAAGTCCTTTGTCTGAACCCGATCGAATTCAGGCTGACACAGAGCACGAAACAAGTAGTCAACAGTCTTGTTGTTGGCTTCGAACATATCCCTCGATCCTGGAGCAAGGAAGTTCATCGGATGAACATAAGCTGTGTTCACCGTGACGTCCCAAAGGATCTGACCCTTTCCGCGGAGGAACGCTGCCATCCGCCTCTGACACATCTGGTAGTTCTTCCCATCGAAGTGCGGAGGACCCGAACCCCGTTCCTGGTACGCCATCTTTGGATCTTAGACTGGTAAGAGTCAATAAAGACCCGAACCGGCTCTGATACCAATTGAAGGACCGATTAGGCGAACCAGAGAGGGGGGGAGTGAATGGGAGCCAATAAAAATTCTTCTCGAAGAAGATGGGAACTCCAACAAGATGAACACGGCTTCCAACACACGTCTCCGACTCAACTACCCAAGTTGGTCAAGACCACACAGCCACTGGAGTGCTACTAGTCCTAGGAACCAACACTCAACCTTCCGAGCCAAAACTCACCAAACCACACAGCGGAAACTTGCACGGCTTGCTGCCTACGCTACACCGGTCAGACCGATGGCCTGCGCCGGTCAGACCGGTGACACCGGTCAGACCGGTGGACAGAGCCGGTCAGGCCGGTGGCTACAGCAGCCGCACATCAAACGTTCCAGGAAGCCTCAGTGACTCCTCTAGGCCCTGGAACAAAAACCACCACGAAACACAACCTGTGAGGAAGAAGAACCCCTCACAAAACCTAGCAAAACAACTCCAAGCACGCCAAGAACTGACCAGCAGAACCACGGGACAAAACCACACGGACAAGGCTGTTCCCCGAGACAAAAACCCACCAAGGGCTAGCACCGGTCAGACCGGTTAAGAGCACCGGTCAGACCGGTCGTGCCTGGGCAGCTCGGGATGAACAGCGCCCGCGAGTCAACTCCCCCAAATCCAACTCCCGATCTCTCGATTCACTCCACGGATTCGCACAAGACTTTGGGGATAGTAGGTACACCTCATGGGTACTCCATAGCCAAGATTTGGTCCACCAAAACTTGTTGAATCAAGAGGAATCGAAGGATTTCCGCCAAGAACACCACGAACCCTAGAACCACGAAAACCCCAAAATTGAGCCCCTTTACTCACGGATTTGGGAGGGAGATCAAAGAGAAAAGAACCACGAGGGGTTCATGCATACATCCCCCACCAAATCCCAAAGAGAAAGGTCTCAAAACCGCCACAAGAAATTCGCCAAGAAAAACCTCCGAAAATCACCAAAAAGGAGAAACGGGAAAGACACATCCAAGCCTTGAGGAACCACACCGAATCATCTATACATAGCAAAGAGGTTCATACAAGGTCTAGCTTGCCGCCCGATCATCCTTCCCTCTCACAAGATCTCACCATGAAGCTCTCAAGCTAGTCCTACGAAAATCCTAAGGAAAATAGGAAGGAAAATAGGAAAACCAAATGAGCTAGGGTTCCAAGAGATGGCTGCCATCCTCTCACCACTTGGGTTATATGGAGGCAACCGAAAGACGAAAATACCCTTACTAGCTAACTAGGGATACATGCCCCTCGAGGGCAAAATTGGAAGTCTTTGTCTTCGCACCATCGGACGGATGCCCAGCGACCGCAAACTTGCTTAGCCTCGACGCAAGCCTTGCGATCCCGACGCGTGTCCTCCGCTTCGAAGATTCCGGACTGCGTCGTCGCACACCGGTCAGACCGGTGCTCCTCACCGGTCAGACCGATACCCACCGGTCAGACCGGTCAGACCCACCGGTCAGACCGGTCTGGAGCTGCTGCACCTCCGTCTTCGGTTCTTCGGTCTTGGCTTTGTGGATCAACCAAGGAACCCAGTGATTTTCTGGTGAACCACCGGAAACCCCGCAAACTCGGTGTAGCCTCCGCCAATCACCACTCATGACTCGGCTCCCACGTAGTCCCGGCTCGACCTTGGTTTTGAGGCTCAACAAAGAAACCGTCCATGACTTCATCTTGCCGTTCTTGCCACCATGCGGCCCGCACTTGACCCCGCTAGCCACCGGGTCCCTCGAACCAAGCCTACTTGTCTTCTCCACACCTGGAGGCCACACCGGCAACGACCTTTCGCGCTTATTCTTCACCTGCACCTGCACCAGTCAAGCCGCAACCTGCACCTGCAATACTTAGCCAAGAATCAGTCCACACCACGTTGTCAATCACTCATCACACCAGGAAGCGACCATCCACCGGTCCTCGAAACACACCTGGCTCTCAGATCTACACGAGCTCAAGTGCCAGCTGGGATCTTCGTCCATGAACTCCACAAACCATCAATTCCGGAGCAATCATCTGCACCCACGACTACTTCAGTTCAACCTGATCGAGAAGTGCTTATGATTGATGAGGACTGGAGAATTCCTTTTATCGACTACATTAAACATCAGTTGATTTCAGAAGACAAGTCAGAAGCTGAGCGCATCTCACACCGCGTCAAAGCTTATGTTCTAGTCGGAGATCAACTCTACAAGCAAGGCGCGAGTTCAGATATTCTCATGAAATGCGTTTCTCGAGATGAAGGCAAGGAAATCTTGGAGGAGACACACAAAGGAATCTGTGGCAACCACGATTCTTCCCGCACCTTGGTGGGAAAAGTATTCAGACGTGCTTTCTACTGGCCTACAGCTCTTGCTGATGCAGAGGAACTAGTCAAGAAGTGCCAGGGATGCCAATTCTTCGCCAAGCAACAACACGTTCCTGCCTACAAACTCATCACAATACCACTAACTTGGCCTTTCGCTTGCTGGGGGCTGGATATGATTGGTCCACTCCCAAATGCGCCAGGGGGATTCAACAGAGTTCTGGTGGCTATCGACAAGTTTACCAAGTGGATTGAGGTCAAGCCTGTTACCTGCCCCAAGGCTGATCGTGTCCTCGACTTCTTGGATGAAATCGTACATCGCTATGGTTTTCCTAACCGCATCATCACAGACCTGGGTTCGAATTTCAACAATCACCAGTTCTGGGAGTACTACGAGAACAGTGGAATTGATGTCCGGTATGTCTCCGTCGCTCATCCCCGTGCCAACGGCCAAGTGGAACGCGCTAATGGGATGATACTGGATGCTCTCAAGAAGCGACTGTATGATGCAGCAAATACCAAGGGCGGCAAGTGGATCAAGGAACTACCCAATGCACTCTAGGGGCTACACACTCAGCCTACTACCCCCACAGGGCAGTCACCTTACTTCCTGGTCTACGGCTCTGAAGCCGTTTTGCCTGCTGATGTCATGTGGCGTTCTCCGACGGTTGATCAGTACGAAGAAGGTGTAGCTGAAGAAACAAGACAAACAGATGTTGACAGTCTCGAGGAAGCTCGCTGCAACGCACTTGTTCAATCCGCTCGATACCTTGAGAGGATTCGCCGCTATCATGACCGCAATGTTAAGGAACGTTCCTTCAACGTTGGTGATTTAGTCCTTCGTCGCATCCAGAATACGGCAGGACTACACAAGCTCAACTCACCATGGGAAGGTCCTTTCTCTATTGCAAAGGTTACTGGCCCAGGCTCATATCGTCTTCAAACTCTAGAAGGCGAGGAAGTCGACAACTCTTGGAATATCGACCAGCTTTGTCGCTTCTACCCATAGGGGGTCTCAACAACCCTGTCCAGACGGCTACGGCTGTAAAACAACTCGTATTGGGTTTCATCAACCCTTTCCAGGCAGCTTCGGTTGCAACCACTCAACAGACAGCTACGGTTGTCACCACTCGTAGGGGATCAAGATAATCCTCTCCAGACAGTTTCGACTGTATCTTCTCGTAGCTTTCAGCTGCGAGCACCCGCAGGGGGCTTCATCAACCCTCTCCAGGCAGTCTCATTCTGCGACATCGTAGGGAGTCATGATAACTCTCTCCAGACAATCCTGTATCGTATAGGGCAATAAGTGGCACATACTGTCCATGTTCCTATTTTTCAATAAGAGGCTGCGGCCTAGAGTAACACCCTGCTGGTAGGGTCTCAGTGGAACTCTCATACAAGTTGCTGCTACAGCAAGGATGAGTTCATCACACTGTCCCCTACGGTCTTACTCGTTCTTCGAAACATTCTTGCGAGTACTCTCTCACTAGGCTCATAGCCTCAGAGATACTTAAGACATTGTAAACATTGTACAATGTATTCAGTAATAAAGTTGCTACTCTATACCGACTTGTTACTGTCCTCTACTTGTTCATAACAAAGCCTTCTTTACGCTGCTACAGCTAAGGTGTTCAACTCGTTATGAATAAGTTCTTTTCGAGTACTCTCTCACTAGGCTTGTTAGCCTCAGAGGCACTTGAGACATTGTAAACTCTGTACAATGTGTTTAGTACAAGCCGCTACTCTATATCAACTTGTTACTACTCTTAGCTTAATTCATGACAAAGCCTTCTTTTACGCTGCTACAGCTAAGGTGTTCAACTCGTCATGATTTAGCTAATGTTCTTCGGAACATGTTTACACTTGAGTATTTCTACTCGTGTATCGTATCTCTTTTTTGCAGCCATACACTCAATACCAACTCGAGTACTTGGCCAACACATAAGCATACAAAGGGATCCAGATAATTGATTTCTTCAAAGTTTTCAATTATATTACATAAACACTTGTTCGGGATTACACTTGTTTTTTCCCTAGTGTTTCTACCTACAGGTACATCTAACGGAGATCGATGAACTTGGAGATTGCTTCCGTGATTGGAGAAGTCTGTTGCATCAGCTCGTTGAGACGATCGTCGGTGCAATCTCCAGATCTGTCATTCATGATGACCGTGAGGTCTGCCTCGGCATAGAAAGACTTGATGAAGCTCAGGACTTGATTTGGGATTGTGCAAGCCAGCCTTTGAGCGTACTCCAGGATCTTCTTCGGCGTGTCTTTCAGCCTCTCCACAAGTGGACGGGGCTGAATTCCACCGACTCTGGGCTCGAACAGATTTCCTACTGGCTCGGCTGCCTCTGTCAAGGCCTTCAGCTCTGAGCGTAGGCCCTCAGTTTCTTCAATCTTCTCATTGAGCAACTGCATGCAACGAAGCAAATCAGTCCAGCCGGCAATGCGGATGTCCATTTCGCGCTCAAGTTCGAAGCACCGCACCTTATAGTCCTCCTTCAGATCCATATGAGCTGCTTCTTCACGGTTGAAGGCTAGCTGCCAGTCCAGTGCCTTGTTCTTGAACTTGTCGACTTCTTCCGTCAGCTCTGCAAAGGATAAAGGCTACTTATTAGATATGGTGCGCAAGAGCAAAAGTACTCAATGATGATTTCAGAAGGGTGATTACCTTTATTCTTCAGGCGCAGGGATTTATTCTTACCAATAACTTCATCCTTCTTCGCCGTCAGCTTCTGGATCTCATTGTGGTACTCGACGGCGTTGCCATCGAGTTTCTCCTGCAGCTTCAGAGACAAGGCTTTTTGCTGTTTCAGTTCTTCTCTGAGCCGTGAGACTTCCTCAATGTCAACCGCGTGTTGCTCAAGCAGGCGAGTCTTGCGTTTCGACTGCTTGACTACCTCCTGCAAGGGCAAAAACAACTCATGAGTCAGAGACAAGATATCTGTGACTACAAGCACTCTACAAGAGATTACACAACTTACCGCAAGGAGTTTTTCTACACCACGGAACATCTCTGCATGAGCATGCAAGTTGTCCTCGTCCAGGCAGGAGTCATCATATGGCATCAAGTTTTCGGCCATGGACTGAGTACTTGTACTTGCTGCAGAGTACTTTGCGGCACTACGCAGAGGAGCCGGATCTTCAATAAGTGGCTCATGCGGCACTATGCGGTTCTCTTTGTTCTCCTCCAGTGCCAGTTGTGCATCTATACGATGTGCGGGGGCTTCAGCAGCTGGGATTTCCTCGTGGCGTAGCACGGCTTCAGGATCAACCTCCAGGGCTTCATTCACCACGGCTTCAATATCCTCGAGTTGTTGAGCCCTGGGCCTGGAAGTCGCCTCCACCGCTGCCTTGACCACGTCGCTCCAGAGAGTCTGCAATGCTTGAGCAGCTTCAGCTTCTGTGGGTACTTCTTGGCGCTTTGGAAGTACATCTTCTGGCTGCTCTTGAGGAGTCTGGTCTCCTCCAGCAACACCACTTCTAGAGGCGCCCCACTTGACATCAGTGGATTTTCTGCATTAACAAGTTGGTCAGCAAAAGTAGAGTACATACTCATAATAAGTACTCGAGTACTCAGGTACTTACAGAGCAGCACGAGGCACCGATACTTTCGGCCCCAGCATGTCGAAGAAGGAGGGCGCCGCCGGCACCTCTGGCACACTATCCACCGGCGGCACACTACCTGGTACCGCGGCTTCTTGTTGTACATGCGCCACCGTCTCCACGGTCGACGCTGGAACCACCTCGGGTTCTGTTATTCTTGGGGGGCTACTCGAGGGTATATTGGATGCGCTCTCGATAACCTGCACAAGTCAAAAAACAAGGCATTACAGCAGAGAACAAGTACTCAATACGACACCGACAACTTAAAAGTTCTCCAACACTTACTGTAATGCAGGGGAGGCCTGAGATTTTCTTCACAGCTCGCTTCCCTACTGTGGTCCTTTTCTTCCGCGGCGGCAGTGTCACATCATCTGCAAGAGATGATGCCGGCCTCTTCGATGACCCTGCGGCAAGGCCATTGGGGATGGACGCCCTAGAGTACTCATAGCGGCTCTTCACTTCAAAACGCTGTTGAAGTGTTTGGCCGTCTTCATCACTTGAGGAGGCGTCCTCCACCAAGACTTCATCTTCCTCCCCTTGAGCAGATTGACTACTCTCGGGGGCTTGAGCCTCCACTTTGGTTGGCTCTTCCTCCGACGCTTGTAGTGGGTCCTGAGGATGAGGAGGGGGTACGAACACAAATTTTAAGACATCCTCCTGCGAAACAGGGCAATTATTAGCTACACGACTACTTATAATAAGTACTCGGGGGCTAGTACTCGGAGACTCACCAGACGCGGAGGATTGTCGGCACTGTATTCACGGACAGCTGCAGGAATTCCGTGAAGATTCTTGAAGATCTTCTGCAGCCTCTCCATCACAAGATCATCGCTGATCTCTTCTGAAGATAACCTGGAGCCATCATCAGCTCCAGTGTACTCGAACCCGAGATGCTCCCGCTGCATCAAGGGTTGTACCTGTCGCTTCATGAAGCTAAAGGCTACTCGTTCAGCTGTCAAGCCCTGCGCCTTCTTCTGTGCAATCTTCACCAGCAACTCGAGGATCTGGATCCACTCCTGCATCGTAGGTTCATCCTTCTAGAGCCTGTCGTACACTGGCGCGAACATGCTCGGCTTCGGCAGCTGAGGTGGGCGTTCTCTATGTAGAACCACTTGTTCTTCTAGTCCTGATTTGAGTCAATCAAGTCGTACTTGAAGTACAACTCCTGCGCCTTCTGGCGCATCTGCACACCGGCTCCACCAACTACAACTGGGAAGTTGGCGTTGGGCTGCGGCTTCAAACGGAAGATCTTCCTGAACAAGGCCCGGTGAGGGTGGATTCCGAGGAAGGCTTCGCAGAAGTGCACGTACACTGCAATCTGGAAGATGCTGTTGGGGTTGAGGTGTACGTGCTCCAACTTGAAGAAGTCGAGGAAGCCACGGAAGAAATCCGACGACGGCAGTGTCAACCCACGCTCGACGAAGTGCCCGAACATTGGGATTTCATCCGGGCTCTTCTCCATCGGTCACGCATCACCGGCGGCAGAACTCCAACCGGCAATCGCTTTCTCGCGCAGCAACCCGCTGGCTTTGAGGACTTAGATATCTTCTTCCCTCATCTTGGACTTCTTCCAAGACACGGCATGGCTCGGGGGCTTTGTGATGACCACTATCTTATACTTCGGTTCCGGCAACTGATTTTTACCACGGCCGGATTTCTTTTTCTGTCCCTTGGATGACGCAGGCTTCATCCTTCCTGTCACGAGGGTCTTCTTTCGCATTGACCGGAGGACGGCGAAGGGATGGAGGTATGCACTCTTGGCAATACGGGCACTCGAACTTTGCGGCGGTTATGGATGCTAAGGCGTTCTGGATCTAAGGGCAAATGGGAGCAGTAAAACCCTAAGGGATACCTCTTCGGGTATTTATAAAACTAAAACCCTAAAACGGTTCGGCCTGGTGACCCTTTGAATCCAACAGATTGGTTTCACACAGGCGAAATTTTTGGCTAAGTCAGAGGACTAAAATCCAAGACCTGCTCGGCTCTATCTCGGGGGCTCGACTACTCGATGGAATTGGATTTCACTCAGCTACAGTTCACTGAATTCATGCCACTATTCTACAGTCAGATTGGACCCTTCAATTCGAGAAAGTACTCGACTCAAGGCTCGGGGGCTCCGTGCCACGTGACTTCAGTTTTTCTCAGGATTTCACGAGATTATTTGACGAAGACTACTGATTGACCCTCAGCTTGAATCCTGGATTCGACCTAAGGCTCGGGGGCTACATTCCATATGGAATGCGATTTCAGTAATCGCATTTCCATATGGATCTTTGATGCAAAGATTTCAAGAACGAAGCGAGTATTATTGAAGACCTTCAAGGGAAGTACTCGGGGACGCTTGGGGACAACTCGAAAAGACTTCAAAACTACTCGTGGAATTAGCTGGAGTACCTTCCAGCCTCGTGATGATTCAAGTACTATTGAAGATTGAAGCTTGTAGAACTCGGGGACGCTTGGGAACTACTCGTGGAGACCTTCAAGACTACTTGGAGCATCGCACTCGACTACAAAGTACTCGGGGGCTTGTCGACCGGGCATCCCTAGGCCCACCAACACATTGTGGGCCATACCCGGAAGATGAGTTCCTGTACACCTGGACTACTCGACTAGTGGGCCACTGTGCTGGTACCGTGGACCACAAGGCAAGACAAGACGGACAAGGACTTGTACTAAGACTAGGATAGCTTTCCATACCTTGTATAGGCTACTCCGGGTCCTACTCGAATAGTACCCTTGTACCAATCCGACTTGTAACCCTGCCTCCCGTGGCATATAAGGCGAGGCAGGGACCCCTCTCAAAACATACGCAATCAATACAGAGCCACGCAGCATACAGGACGTAGGGTATTACGCACTTTGCGGCCCGAACCTGTCTAATTGTGTGCCCCGTGTCTCACCATCGTGTTCCTGATCTCGGCGAGCCCCACCGCACAATCTACTACTTCGGGTACCCCGTCGTAGGCTCGGTGTCTAAAACACTGACAAACAGTGCGGAGTAACAACAATGACACAAATATAATGAAAAATTTAAATCAATAGCATAGAGGAAATGTCCTAATTTTCAATAGCACGTAAGGAATAAGTTGCATTTCTCAATGGTATATAGAGATTTTTTTTAAAAAAAATGAAAACAGCAAAGAACAGAACAGCTACTATGAGCGACAGGCAAACCATCGCCATCCTATCGCTCCAGGCCACCAAGCGTTGTTGTTTGCTCCAAATAAAAAACAAGTTCCGTTCCTCGTGTTCGTGCTACGCGATGTCGCGCGAGGTCGGTCTCTGCAGCCGTTTTCGTTGCAAACTTGGAATGGAACTAGGTTCGTGCCCGTGCGTTGCTACGGGCATTTAATTATCTAAACACAATACACAAAATATATAATAAAAATTATATAGTACGACATTGTATTTCTCAGTTTAAAACATCATATCCGAAGAACAACTTGAAATTGAGCGTAGATCTTGATGTTTGACAGGTACTGCCTTAGTGACTGTGAAAATTCACCCAAAATGCCATCATGTGTCTATTCCATCTTTCTGCCTGTGAAGCACCAACACATATCTCAAAACCAAAGATAGTAAGCAGCATTGCACGGACCACAAAAGGTATTTGTCAACTGTCAGAAGGAACAAGAACGACAATGAGCAGCTCAGCCTCGGTCTGAGTCCCCAACAACTCCTCCGATATCCAATCTAGGATCTATTGCTGTTGCTCGTCGAACTCATGGCAATGACCGAGGAGGTAGTTGGCAGCGAGCTCCTCATCCTTGTTGCATGTAAAGAAGACCTCCAGCACGAGCTCACGATTGAACCCCATCCCTCAAGCTGTAGCAAAAAGTGCATGTAATTCAGTTGCAAGTAATTAAAACAGTTGCCCTTAATTCCCCTATATCGACATAATTAGTAGAGACATCAGTTTCTGTACAACTATGCATATCTGCATGCACCCCCCTCATTACACATCCAAAAGTATGTCATGGAAATATAGTAAACAATGCCAAAGCATGCTAATTAATTGTAAATTTGATGAGTTGATACTGGATAGTATCTACACCACTATAAGCACACAGTTATGTAACAGTGTCATGGTTCATGATTTCCTCAGTTACACTACCTAGTCTATTCAACTTGTATTCAAACCAAAGAAGTGAATATTAATTATTATGAATGCACGCTTAAGTAAGCAACTATCTGCAAATTAACGCATTCAGATAGAAAACTATTTTCGAAGAACTCCAAATAAATTGAATAATAAAGAGATGTTACCCGCTGGATAGCCTCCTGTTCCTCCGTCGTGGCTTGCACCGCTTGTGGTGTTGCTGTTGCTAGTTGACCTAGTATATTTCTAGTCCACAAGAGCATCCTATTGATAATGTTACTACTCCACAGCTTCTGGACCACGAAATTAACCATCAAGAACTGATATAGGAGTACCTCGTCGAAACTGAACTTCTCCTATGGCATGAAACAATGTATATTCAGTTCCATCCACCATGGGCAGCATAGAATGAATAACTCATGAGCCCAAATAATATGCTAAAAACAAACTTTTCTATCACGCAAGAAACTCTCCATATTTTATCTTTATATATTCAGAGACAATTAAATAAGGCAGAACATTATTTGACTCAGATCATCATTCTCACTAATCATAGATTCATAGCTCTGGACAAGAAAATAACAGTAATAAATACTATAGTACAAAATGGATTTTTGTTTACCTGAATGATTAAATTGAGACAAACCATGTTGAGCTGAAACACCATCCCATGCACAGTATCATAAAGCATTTCATTTTACCTAGAGATAAAGCAAGAAGCATTAAATTGCAGCGTTCTATCCCAAATACACATTAATCTGTATGCTACACATGAATAATGAATATCATAATATTACTTGGCCTACAATGTCAAAACCTCCTTGTATACAATATTCTTCGTATACGTGCCATTCAACGGTAGTACTCTTTTTTGTTTTTTGATCACATCTTTTTTATTACGCTGGCCCTTCTCTTTAATTTTAGCATTTTTAGCATCTTTCTTTTCCTGCCTTCTAGCCTCTTCCTCCTCTGCCTCTGCGTTAGGCGGGAGGGCGAGGATCTTGATGTTCGTTCTGGATGTGGCTCTAGACATAGCAACATACAGCTGATCATGGGAGAACACAGGTGCGGGCAAGTACACTCCAACGTTTGGTATTGTCTGGCCCTGTGACTTGTTGACCGCCATGGCGAAGCTGAGCCTAATAGGAAACTGCTTCCTCTTAAAATGAAATGGGAACATCTCATCATCAGAGGGGCACAAGGGTATCCGAGGAAGGAAAACCCTCTTCCCGGCATGCTGCCCCAAAACAATTTCAGCATCTATTGAGTTTCTTTGGCACCCTCTGACCACCAGCCTTGTTCCATTGCAGAGTTCGTTTGCAGGGTCTAAATTTCTAAGCAATATCACCGGGCAGCCGATCTTGAGCTTTAGAACATGTGGAGGTAGCCCATTAGGAGTCAATGTGTTCAGGAACTCCTCAGGATAGTAGTTGTGCGGATCATCCACTGCTTCGTCGAAACTATGGTACACCATCTCCCCACCATGGAACTTGCTGATCATCTTCAAATTAATGTCATCCACCCAATCATTATGTGTGGATAAGATGGCTCTGGATGTGATGTAGTCCTTGTCTGTCATGTTTGCATCGAGGTTCGGAAAGATGCTCTCGATTAATGTGTTTAGATCTTTCTCAGAATCCCCAGAGTATGGAACACATATATCGTCAAGAAGGCGTACTTCACCATCCTTGTTAACCTCCTCTGTGCCATTACCAATGCGTAACAGATAATCCGCGAACAAACGGTCATTTTGGGCCCTCATGTTGTGCACGAGCTTAAGATGTCGCATGTCATCCCAAAGATACGACCTCCGTAAGGAAGCACCGACAATTTGAGCCCTGGATCCTTTCCGTACAACAGGGAGGACCTGCCTAAAATCTCCACCAAACACAACAGTCTTCCCACCGAATGGGAGATCTTTCCGTCCCATTATATCACACATGCTGTAGTCTAGCGCCTCAACAGCCTGCCTCTTTGTCATAGATGCCTCATCCCAAATGATGAGAGACGCGGACTGCAGCAGCTTGGCGGTACCACTCTATTTCGTGAAGCTACAACAACACGAGTCATCAAGCGTAAGAGGAATCTTGAAATGTGAGTGTGCCGTCCTCCCACCAGGCATTATAGATGCTGCGACACCAGATGTAGCTGTAGCAATGGCAATCTTGTTCTGACTGCGAACGGTTCCGAGAAGTGCTCTGTACAAAAAAAGTCTTTCCTGTGCCGCCAGGTCCATCAACAAAGAATAAGCCACCCCGTTCGGTGTCGACAGTTGACAATATGTCATCGTAAGCAGCCTTCTGCTCCTTGTTTAGCATATCAGCTAGTCATACATCTTCAAGATTCGGCTCAATGCTCGCCTCCTCAAAGATCTCACGAGGGACCCCGCTAGCGTTGTCAAATGCATCATCGATTTGTGGAAGAGGGAATGACCTTATGTCCTTACCCATTGATTGCAATATGTTCCTGACGTCAATCAAAACAAGTTGTTCCACTGCTCTCGGGTTTGGATTGTTGAGCTTGTAGTCTTCTGCCATTGCATTGAAGTGTTTTGTCCATAAACCGGCCACATCCTTTGGCTCGCAGAATACCAGTATTGTAGCGAACAACCTACGTAGTGAGGATGGCATCTGGAACATACTGTTTTCAGTAAGACATTCATCGAGTGATTTCTCTTCTTCAATCAGGCCTCGCCTCATCGCGGCCTCACGAAAATCCGGGTAATGCACACCATCAACAGTCCTGAGGTCCCTCCATGACGTCGCTCCAGGGACATGGTTCAGGAGAACCCGAAGAAAATAGCGTTCGCCCTCTGCCGGTTTCGCAGATACGAGTCTCCCGACCTGGTATACTGAGTTTTTCCTTGGTTGCCAAATTTTGTCTGACGCTTCCACCTATAATACTGTGAAAAGTCACGATACAAGATTCCTCGAGCTTCAGGATGATGATAGTTGAAGTTAAACCATTCTGTGAGCATTGACTTCTCGATACGAGGACGCTTTAGAACTCGTTCAACCTTGTCCCATTTATAAAATGAAACCATATGCATGTTGGGGAGATGACATTGCAGCGGCTACACCGGTGGGTGACACTGGTGCAAGTCAAAGTCGTAGATCCTCCACATCACTTCTGGAGGCCCCACCCACCAAGCCTCTCTGTAATCCGTGATCTCATCAATATTTCCGTTGGCATCTTTTTTCCATTTTCTCTAACTACCACGGAGGTTCTGTCATGACCCTTGTAGATATATTTGAATAGATATTTCACGGACTTAATGCTGCTACATGCCTCAACATTTATGTGGCAGTTGAAAGTACGTATCAAATACGGGTTGTGTGGAACAACCCATCGGTTGTCCAGCATGTGACCTCGAATCATTTCCTTACGACCATCATCACGTCTCCTGTAGACAGGGTACGAATCCTTGCCTTGGGATGTTGAATCGCAAAATGGTCGTGGGTAACGATTCTTGCACGACGGACGGTCCTTTGTGCATGGGCATTTTGGATTCAGCACCCGCACGGTCCATGCATCATATGCTTCGTCACCATCTTGTAGAGCTCAGGGAACTTCTTCTTGTTTGGTAGCTCCGCACAGATAAGCATGTCATACTGCTCAGGGCATGTGATTTTGTATTTGCTTTGCATTATCAGCAACCAGTGTGCATGCGGCAAACCCCTCTTCTGGAACTCAACGACATATACATAGGCACGTACCTTGCCAAGTATGTCGGTGTGCAACAACCGCCTCCTCAACTCCTCCAACTTCGCTCTGAACACCCGAGCCACGAGATCTAGACGGTCCTGGGCCTCCTGTCCTGGATATAGCTCATTCTTTATCTTATCCCAATTCGGATTGCACGTCATGGTGAGAAAGATATCCGGTTTGCCATACTTTCGCACCAGAGCCATCACGTCCATGTACCAACGCTGCATATCACGGGGGCCACCAATGAACGACGGTGATAGCACCGTATGCTTCCCAACCTCTGTCGCGTCTTGCACGCCTGTACAATAGCTGTCGACCAAACCTTGGTACAGGTCGGCCCTCACAGAATCCTGATTGTTGCGGTAGTAGTCAAGACGTGAGCTTTCTATCTTCACGTACGTGTCGACAGCAAACTGCTGGAACAGACGTTTGCCGTATAGTATAGGATTGAAAATCCCAGGCCGCATCTGCAATCTGTAGCAATAGTAATCACGCACGGAAACACATTTATTCCCGGTAGAACCTACAAACAGAAAGGTTTTCAGTTAAGTATCGTGTTCCACATAGATCGTATCATATTTGTTAAGAGGAATATGCAATTACCCGCATCATCATCGCCACCACCCTGAGCACGCGTCTTGCGGATCTCTCGGGCTCTGTTCACCTCCTCCTCGGTCACACCAACTTTGGGAATGCAGTTGTGCCACCCGAACTCACCTCTTGGAAAGAATAACGGGTATCAGAGGGGGTCGTAGCACCCATGATACAACTGAATGCCTTTCCATGATCTATCCTTCCCGTGGAGGAGGACACTATTCTCAAATTGACCCCGATGCTCACTCCCCTCGATCCAAACGGCCGTAACCTCCAATGTTAAAGGCTTGTTATATACTCTCTGGTCCAGCTGTTGATCAAGGTTGAACTCGATATGGACATCTGAGAAATCTTCTACTTGTCCCATAGGGCGAAGGTGATCCGAGTAGGGATTAATGCCACTATTGAAGATGCCAACCAGCGTACGAATGACCTCTCTATCTTGTTGTTCAGTCTTCTCACGGCACTTGCTGAGCCTATAATCAAGATCTGGATCATCATCGTAGAAATAAAGCTCGAGGTGAGCAGGTTCATACTTCTCTTCTTTGCCAAAGTTTTTAACATTATGGTAAAGGGCGCCATGCGCACGGAATGTGTAGATGGGACACTTCCGTGTGTCGGTGGTCGCACTATCAAGATTACAATACAGAGAAGTGAATGAGAAGTGCCCATTGAAATGTCTGATGTGCTGACGAAAATGCCTGGCACCAACGTCTGAGGCCGTCCACAATCGCACGAGTTCATCTGGGGGCGGGTCAGGGGTGGACACATGGATATCTCCACCACGGCAGCAGAATCCTTTCGGTTCGGACTCAAACTTCTTCGCGTTGCAGAACTCGCAATTATCCACTGGCTTTAGCACGTGGGTCTCGTCCTTGACATTGGCATAAACCGCACCGAATGGATCCAATACATCCTGCTCGTCAATATCTTCATCATCCATCGGGAGGTCGACTTCCACGTCGACATCATCATCGTCCTCTAATAATTTTTAGCATAGGTCAAGAGTGTTATATTATGTTATCTCATATAATATAAAATGCTAACTGAACTTGAGATATTTGCGCGGTGAGGTGTACCTTGTCCCGCAAAAAGATACCCCTCATCATCTTCCTCATCCTCATCAAATACGATGTTCTCATCACCATCTGATGAACATGAGTGGTGAGACATAGTGTAGTCACATACGAAAAATATTAATAGGAAGGAGAAAGCACGGGATATATTTACCCTCCTGCCGCATGTCTTCATGTGCATCTTTGTGTACATTGTGTGGAGGCATGGAATCAGTATCAAGAACAATGGATGGGTGTGTTTGAATACCCGATCCAAATACATGAGATGCGTTGGAGAGATGGATCTCCTGAGTCTCTATCGGTGTGCAACCTATTGAAAGGAAATAGCATAACAATTAGGTTGGACAACTCAATATTATAGTAATATATAATAACACGAAGGTTATTACCGTTGTCAATGATAGACGACTGTGTTGGCTGGCTCGTAACACCCCCACTTTCGCCAAGCTTATTTTTGGTATTTCTTGCAATTGTTGCTTCAAACATTTGATTACGTTGGTATAAGCGTGAATTCCTACTTCCAGGTGTCACATGCTTCCTATGGATCGTGTGGTTTGCAGCCATTTGGGGGGTTTCGACTATAGGGGATCACTCCCTTGCTGACGGGGGACCGATAAACAGGTCTACCATGGTATTCAAGCATTTCAATCTGTCCTTCCATCTGTTCTGCAACACTCGAGGGCGGACTGTCAGCAGCAGCAGGGAATACTAACTCGGGTGTAAAGTGGGGGCTTTCCATAACAATAGAGTCAGGGTGCAAGGTGTTCGCACGGTGTTCCTTAGCTCTCTTCTTGTAGTCTTTATTGGACTGCCGTCTTCTATCAACATTCTCTTGTGGTGTCCTAAATAGTCTCTTCGGAACATATGAATCGCGCCTCTTTTTATTCCGCGCTTCCCTACTACCGGGACTCATCGTGGCCCAACGCTTCCTTTGTTGACGACGCCTATGCTCAGTCGGAGTTATGTTTTCATCCTCGGTGGAGCATGATTCACGCTGAGGCACTGATCGACATGAAGTGTCCATAGTCAATGTATCAGTGTAATTAGGAGTGTGGATAGATAACGATATAATAGGACCCACTTGTTAGATAGGATCAAAGAAGCGAGAGAGCCAAAAAGACCAAAAAGAGAATCTCTACTACTAAATATAAAACCAAAACCGAGTCATTTGCATCGTCTAACGCCTAGACGACTAAATAGTTGAGACACTCACAAACTGTGAATCTGCTGAAAATATCATTGTAGTTCATGAATTATGCATTGCTTGCAAACATCATTATAGAAAATCCAATTGATAATTGTTTTGTGGCATTATGTACCATTGTGAACTAATTTTTGTTGTGATAGTGTGTACCATTCTAAACAATCTATGATCGGAATAGTTTTTTTTGCCTGTTCCTAGTGTTTTCAATCAAAACAAAAATAAGTGCAGACGTGACCCAATCTAACACCAAGCAAAGCAATTAAAGTCGTGCTCAGCAAACAAAAAAATTGTTAAAATGCACGATTCAACATATCTGGTAGGAGAGAGGTTAAATGTTGACGCACCAATTCATGTCACGGTGCACACAGACAGACAATACAAACGGTAACATTTTGAACTATCTGGACAACCAACAATGTAATTTAATGACTAATGTGTAAGTCATATCCAACACCAAGACGCCAGACAGAACAAAAGACCAGGAACAGCACCATAGAAACCCCTAGTATCACATTAATTATTTTTGATAGTCTCTAAGTAATTATTTATGCAATTTCCTCACATAGCATTGTATCACTGTGCTAAGCAGAAAAAAATCACATGAATTATATTTGGCAGTCTCTAAGTAATTATTTATGCAGTTTCCTCACATAGAATTGTATCACAATGCTAAGCAGAAAAAACCCTAAAAAGCATGGATTAAGTGTTCTTGTTATGTGTTTGCCATTTAATTCATGTCTTGATGCACATAGAATGGCAATCCAAACTGTTCCAATTCGTGTAATGAGTACCTCCTTGCAGCTCAGGTGTGATAGGATCCTCAGCGCCATTGCCAATGTCCTCAATCCGGACATGCCTAAAGTTAAATTGTCTATCACCATCTGTGCATCAAAATTAAACGTCAGGATCACATTAAGTAGTAGGAATAAAAATAATATAATAACAATGACTATCTGGTATATATCACCTAGTCTGTGGGTGGACAGTTGTCCTGTCTGTTTTTCTGCCTGACTATCAACACTATACAGCCCCTCAGTCCCATCGTAAGCAGACACCTCAGGTTTGATAGAATCATCTCCGCAAGTGTTGCTTATCTCCTTTGTGATATGCCCACCGTTCAACTGCCCATCACCACCTGAACATCAAAAGGTTGTCAGCATGTCTTTAGATGGTTAATCACACACTTGAAGGGTCCATTGGTTAATATCCATCCTGATATGTACCTGTATTATCTGTGGTCCCAAGGATGCTATGTTCAATATCGGCTGTAGCATGGATATGGTTCCCTTGACATGTGCCTACAGTACCTTCATTGCATGTGTTGTTTTCATGGACCCGCCCTTTATTATCCTCGCGCCTCTCTCGTCTCTTCCTGTTGAGCTCGTCCTTCTTCTCCTTTGGCATTGATGCATATCGTTCCCTGTCCATGTGCCTCCGCCGCTCATTAGGTTCCTTGGGACATTCGACACCTGTCTTCGTTCCATGTGGGTGAACAATACCTATCATCAACACACAACAAAAATAAGTCACACTGTTTCTAAACAAAACCTCCATGTGGGTGAACAATACCTATCATCAACACACAACAAAAATAAGTCACACTGTTTCTAAACAAAACCAAAACCATCGTCTTTCCAATTGTAAAAGAAACCAGTACCTTGCTCATGTGATGCATTTGGTGCATTTTCATCTATACAATATGTAGCACCTACGTTAAAGTAACCAGATGTAACTGTTAAGAATAGCGTAGCATAATTGGGTTCGAAGCACTTTCATATGCAAATATCGAGTGTTACTGTGTCAAGAATAGCATAGGATACATGAGTTCGAAGTAACAACACTTCCATAAGGAAATTATATGTACCTTCGTCATGTTTGATTTCCTGGTCACGTCTTTTCTTCTCAGCACGCCTCTCACGCGCCTTCCTGTTGAGCTCATCCTTCTGTTCTCTTGACATTGATGCGTAGCGCTCCTTATCCCTCTGCCTCTTTCTTTCATTAGGATCCAAGACCACTAGCAACACAACCAAAACATAAACAGATTACCCATAATTTATTTTTGGAATAGGATCAAAAGACAGACTCGCAACACGACCAAAACACATACAGATTACACATAAAAATATACCAAGTGGTTTAAAAAGTGCTAGTGTTAGACCTTGGTTCATAGTGTTTGTGATATCTGCTAGGGGATTGGAACTATCTCCCGTCTCCGAGGGATCCATGATCAGAGTGAAATTGACTGCATGAAACCAAGACCGGAATGCTCAGTAAGAAATCAAGTATGCCTGCACGGAATCTAGAAGCATTTAGGGTTCTGTAGTTGCCAGCCAATTAAGCAAACTGTTCCTCAGTGTGTGATGCTACAAAACCTGAGTCAACACGACACTTTGGTTTCTAAGCAGTCGGCACAAATGAACCGGGAACCTAGTACCAAACTCAACACAGGAGAACTTGCATGTTATGATTATTTGCACAAGAATTGCAACATAGGTCAAACTATTTCCAATTGAGCATCATAACATGCAACTGGAAACCCCTATGCTTATAAACCAAAAAAGAGATATATAAAGAATGAAACAAAATAGAAGTGAAATAAAGGATATTATTACCGGGTATTCTACGTTATTGTTGAAAGTTAAGAGATAGAAGACAAGGAATTATAACTTGAGACTCCACCCAGCAGCATACAACACCAATGGAATGCTGCATAAGTTTCAGTAAAAAAAAGTAGTAGATGATAACTTATGCTTCGACATGCATTTTTATTAGGCTGATGAAGATCCATGCTACCTGAGCAGCAAACAAGCAATAACTTAGTAGCAGCACACTACTCAATGAAGGTGATATTTTTCTAGAAGCAACCCATAATCCTCAGGAATACTGCAAGTACTGAAAACAGAGTTAAAGTTACTACCACTAACCAAAGATGGGTCAAAGATATCTATTGGAGTTTGATTATATGCAAACGACAGAGTAGAGATATTTTTCTAGAAGCAACCCATAATCCTCAGGAATACTGCAAGTACTGAAAACAGAGTTAAAGTTACTACCACTGACCAAAGATGGGTCAAAGATATCTATTGGAGTTTGATTAAACGACAGAGTAGAGATATTTTTCTAGAAGCGACCCATAATCCTCAGGAATACTGCAAGTACTGAAAACAGAGTTAAAGTTACTACCACTGACCAAAGATGGGTCAAAGATATCTATTGGAGTTTTTTTTTGAATAAAATATCTATTGGAGTTTGATTATATGCAAACCACAGAGTAGAACATACGAGACCTGGACAGATGGTAGCACGGATCAACTACCGTGAGTTTTGTCTAGCGCTTGGGCAGTTTCACTCAAATGTGCAGGAAAAACTCGACCAGCTGGCACACAATGAGGCAGGCTGTTTTGTTAGCTGAATTCAATCATGCCCATGCATCCTCCATACCTGAAAAGCAAAACTTTCTCAGCCATCTTTTATATTGATTATATAAATCGACGAACATGCATGAGAGAAGGAAAATATGTGCTATGAATACTGATTGAACCCTCTCTATCTATATTTAGCGGTAGTTACGCGTCATTTTTTTCCCTTCCAAATGAAAGGACAGAATTTTCTCCAAAACAGACAGCTATGAGAAGAAATTGCCCTAGACCAATAGGCAGTTAGGCAAACCCTAAATGATAGTACGTACTAACGTCCAATATTTTCTTGCAAATTAGAGGGACTTTTGCACTAATAAAATGCTTGCATTGATACCAAAATCATCACATCATGCAATTTGTCGTCGTGTGTTTTTTTTTTTTTTTTGTAGTCACGCGCGTCCATACTTGGAGTAATAGAGAGGAAAATGGAGGATAGACTTGAGAAAATGAGCAAGGAGCCCTAAACCCCAAATCAGATGCCAAAAATTTCCCCGACGTTCAGATTCACCAGCATAGTCACTACCCAATTCAGATGCCAATAAATTCAAGCACAAACACACAAGTTCAATCCCCTGGGATCCATGATCATAGTGAAATTGATTGCATGAAATCAAGTAGAAGTGCCTGCACGGAATGTTGATGGGAAGCGCCGGAGGGTCGAGGAAGTCTGCGACCGCAATGGAGATGAAGACGATGGCGCTGTCGGCGATCTGGGAGGCGGGGACGACTTGCGGTTGCGGGGTGAAGGAAGTCTGCAACCGAAATAGATGAAGTCGAGGGAGTGGATGCCGGCGCCGGAAGGTCGACGAAGTCGTCAGCAGCGATGTAGATGAATTCGATCGCGGCAGCAGCGACGTCGTGGGCAAGGACGGAGGGGCAGGGAGTGGATGCCGGCTATGGAGAGCCGTGGTCGATGGCGCCGGCGACGCGTTTAGGCGATGATGGCGGCGGCGACGCGCTTGGGGAGGCGTGGATGGAGGGCTTGCGGCTGGAGGCCTCGGAGGGCGGCGGCGACGCACTTGGGCAGGAGGGGCGGTCGCGGCTCGGGGCCTCAGAGGGTTTGTGGGAGCGGAGAAAAAAAAAGGACGACGTTTCGTTTGGGGGCGGACGGAGACGGAAAAAAAATGAGGTGGAGCGGAGGGAGGCACGGACGCGTGCGTAGGTGCGAGCGGAGGCGCGGTCCGTCAGCGGGTGCGTGGGATGACCGATGTTTTGCCTCCATCCTGAATTTTTTAGGAGTATATAGAGATGGGACATGCAGCGATCTAAACGAAGGCACATGGTAATGGCGAGGGCAAACGAATCGACCCACCGCCACCAGAGAGCGACGGCCCGTTCGCTTGGCTGGTTGCTGGTGGCTGGTGCTGATTTGTTCTGAGAGAAAAGTACTGCTGACTGGTTGCTGGTGGCTGGTTTTTTCTGAGAGAAAAATACTGCTGGCTGGTTGCCAGAGGAACAGGGCGTGGAGAGGCCACGCCACAGTGCCACACACCAGCGCGCACGGCCAGGCCGCCCACGTGGCGCGCGGGCACAAAGAACAGCATTATCCGCTTCGTTTTCTTTTTTTTTTTCAGCATTGCATCGATGCACTCCAACTACACTACTGTACGCATTAGATCTTGCAATTTCTATTTTCAGAAACTGCAGAAGAGAGAATCTCCACCTACCATGCTACTGCCACCGTGGCACCGTGCCACGGTACCAACTCCCCATACCTTAAATTGATACCTTTTCCTAATTTGCCTATCATCACTAACCAAGATCCAGGAAAAGATTCAGCAAATCCCATCATGCTTTCCACAGTAGCAGTGCTGTTCTTGACTTCTTGTGGATTGATGCAGTACGTGGGGGCAGTGGCAGCACTGCTCAAGTGTACCAATCACGTGCGTGGAGGAAGCGGAGAAAGCAATCAAAGCATTTACCAACAACAAAAGGGCGTCGCGTGGGTGCTGCCGTTTTTGACTCCTGCTATACGCCTGCTACTCCCCCACCTTCCTCTCTCCTCTCCGGGCTCCGGCAGCGGCGGCGGCGGCGGCGGCGGCGGCGGCCGAGAAACGCAAGGAGCGGCCCATTTCCATTCTGCGATAAGGTAAAAATCGCCGGCTCAAATTTCCAATCACGCCGGAGAATAAAAAGATCTCATCTTTAAGTCACTTCCTTTTCCCCTAGTTGCAGATTGATTCCTTACCAACTGTATCGCCATTTCTTCCCGTTCGTTGGGACTTCTTCAACCTACAAATCAGCCCTTTTCCGCGCTACTGAGAGTGGATTTGGACGGCCGCCGCTGAAAAATAGCGCCTTTTTTTTTCAGCCCAAGATGCCTTGATTCCGCTTCTTTTCCACGCCACCCTTTTGAATCCACAGCCGTCAGCTCAGCTCCGTCTTTTCGCCGCACTAGTTATCTTGTTTCTCAGCCTGCCTGGAGGAGGTGGAGCCCGTGGAGGTGGAGGTGAGGGAACGCCACCGCAACATCACCGTCCCAGTTGATTCGAGAAACCAGGCCGGGCCGATGAGCAGGAGGAGCGGCGGCGCGCGGTTGCAATGCGCGGATACCAAGGATTGGGGCTGCTGCTTCCTGGCCCTCCCGCCTGCAGCACCTGCCGGTGCGGATGGCGATGGCGGGTTCAACCTCTCATGGACCCTCCACCAGTCCTTCCACCCGCCGGCCGGCCTCTTCGCCAGCGTGGGCCAGCAGGTGGGGGTTGGATTCCCCGGGGCTTCCTCTAGCGCCCCGTCGCCGGAGACTCCGAGGGACGGTTCGTACATGAAGTACGTCTCGCCGGAGGTTGTTGAGACGCCTCTGCCGGGGGAAGGTGTGGGGCTGAGGGATAAGGGGAAGAAGAAAGTCGTGAAGCTCAAGATTAAGGTTGGGAATCACCACCTCAAGAGGCTGATTAGTGGGGCGATCGCCGGGGCGGTGTCGAGGACTGCGGTCGCGCCTTTGGAGACGATCAGGACGCATTTGATGGTTGGGAGCAATGGAAATTCGACGACGGAGGTGTTCCAGTCTATCATGAAGCATGAAGGCTGGACCGGGTTGTTCCGTGGTAACTTTGTGAATGTTATCCGGGTGGCACCGAGCAAAGCAATCGAGGTAAATGACTGATACTACATGATTGCTGATTTCATTATATTCATGTATTCTTCACTGTGCTTTCTTTGTAATTTATGTGCAAGTGCCAGTAGGTATAATTATTCGTCGGCATAATACTGAAATCAACCCTTTGGCCTTGGCTGCATATTTATTTTGTGGAACATTCCTGCCTGCAAATAAGCTGAGGATATGTCCTGGTTACAGTTAGTGTTAGTTTGTTGCAATATTCCTGCCTCGGCAAAATGGGGAATGCGCTTAAGTTTTAAGTTTTCTTTTTTAGTTCTTCTATTCTCGGGGGCTTGGTGAGGAATGCACTTAAGTTTTTCATTCAGAGAACAATGTTATTGTTTTAAGCTTAAGCCCAATCCACAGGAGAAATTAGTGATAGGATTTTTCTACCTGGCCTAGCCTAGATGTATTGGAACAATCTACCTTTTTTGTTACTGGCTTAGCTTAATGGAACTCTTATGCTCAAGGACTCATAACCGGAGTTAACCCCAACATCCTTTCCTCCGTCTCCAGTGGCGAAGCCAGGATGAGCTCTGGGGGGGGGGGGGGGCTCTCCCTGTGCTTCTTCCCCCTCCAGGTCCTCATCCTTCCTTGTTTGCTCCAAAATCCCCACCCCCCCGCCCCGGCGCTAGCTACGCCACTGCCTGTCTGTTTTCCTTTGGTAGGCATATAGGCTATTGGGCTAATCTTGCACCATGGAGACTTTTAGCTAATAGCTAGTGTAACTTGTAAGCATTTTATTTACTTTGTCTTTATGACAGCAAATTTTGTATGAAAGATCGTGAACAGTTTCCATCTGGTTCTTCTTAATACAGTGTTGCTCTTATATTGGCCTTAACAAATTTTACGCTAAGATGCACTTTGCATTGTTAATAACAATCATCTCTATAGGTTGCATCGGTGTCTTCTTGAACTCCCCACAAGTTGAAAGACTTGAACACTTAACTAATTACTGTTTTCTCTGCATCAGGTTGGCTTGCCTTTCAATGAAGTATTTGTTGTAGATTAGAAAGCTATCACCTATCAGACAAGATCCATATAACACAAAATAAACTTTAATTGCAAATTTTCATATAGTTCTTTTATGACTTCTGCAACCATAGTGTAATCATATTAGTGTTTTGAGCATTGAAAAAACTAAGAACTGTTTATTGGATCACAAAACAAAGGTTTGGATCTTCAATCTTGGCTGGCAATCATATTAGATGTTTAGCATCATAGTTTGCATGACTGCATGGCTTACTGGCCATTTGTGAAGCAATATATAAGGTCTATGTTATCTCAGTTCCATGTAATGCCTGTACATCTTGGACAGTCCTTTTTTTTTTTTGAAATTACATCTTGGACAGTCCTAATGGCTTCATATGTTAGTATGTTATACAATATCATCAGATTCTGTGATTCTGGTAGTGATACTTAGGGTATGGACATACATATTTCTTTGTACAGGCATCAATGTATCTGATTGTTCATTTGGTTCTTTCTTTGCAGCTTTTTGCCTTTGATACGGCTAACAAATTCCTGACCCCAAAAACTGGGGAGGAACGGAAGATACCGATCCCTCCTTCACTGGTGGCTGGGGCATTTGCTGGTGTCAGCTCAACCCTGTGTACATACCCTCTGGAGTTGATTAAGACAAGATTAACTATACAGGTTAGTGGTGCCTCAGAAGAAATATCTGGTTCCCTAAAACTGCTAGAGTGAACAAACTTAATAAAGCACAAAGCATGAGCAGCTGTAATGCGACTGTTCTCCAATTCTGCAGAGAGGTGTGTATGACAACTTCCTTGATGCGTTTGTCAAAATTGTCCGTGAAGAAGGGCCTACCGAACTGTACAGAGGCTTGACTCCAAGTCTAATTGGTGTTGTGCCATATGCTGCTACCAACTACTTCGCCTATGATACCCTGAAGAAGGTGTATAAGAAGGTGTTCAAGACGAACGAGATAGGCAACGTCCCAACCCTGCTTATCGGCTCCACAGCAGGGGCTATCTCAAGCACTGCTACATTCCCTCTCGAGGTTGCACGCAAGCACATGCAAGTTGGAGCTGTTGGTAGCAGGAAGGTTTACAAGAATATGCTTCATGCTCTGCTGAGCATTCTCGAGGATGAAGGGGTTGGCGGCCTTTACAAAGGGTTGGGGCCGAGTTGTATGAAGTTGATGCCTGCTGCTGGCATTTCGTTTATGTGCTATGAGGCTTGCAAGAAGATACTGATCGAAGAAGAGGATGAGTGAAGTGCATTCAGATGCATGACCTCATCAGAGCTCAGTTTTGCGATAATCTGACACCAGCCGTTTTTAGGATATTTCTTTGAACCAACTGGTGCTGAACTAGAAGAAACTCACAGCTGATGTTGCTGCTGCAAGAAGCGGAAACTCTTGACCCGTTTTTTTGTTCAGTTTAATCAGATGAGTTTACCTGTGTTCCCGGATTTTCATACACTTGATGAGTGTAGAAAGCATGTCTTTCTAAAACGAATTAAAATGCCGTTGGCAACAATAATTCACAGGTGGATAGAGCACTTGATTGTAATGTTCTTGATGTGTTAATAGTGCAGTTTAACTCAGCATGGTATCAAACAATTCTGATTTATATGCATGATCTCACAAACAGTGCAGCGATCAGTAACACCACGAAATTAGCAAATTTCGTATCACGTTAGACACAACTCATCTGACAAAATGCAATAAATCAAATGGTGCATCTAAAAAGGCCTCACAAGTAGACACACCATGAAGGGTTATTTGGATTGAGGCCATTACAATTTCTCCGGTTTGGAGAAACGCCACTACTATTCACGTATTTTGAAATTTGTCACTACAATTCTTCTTTTACCTGATCTTTGCCATTTTTTACGTCTTCCAAGCGATGGGCCCGCTGTCAGACTGTATTTGTACACACATGTTCCGTATTGTTCTCCTTCCACTCGCTGACATGTGGGCTCCACACGTCAGCTCTTTCTTCAACATCCAGCCAAGAACGGAGGCGACGGCGACGCAAGCGAGACGACGACTCCCTGATTCACACGTCCTCCTCCGCAGTCCGGCCGGCCGGTGAGGAGGAGCTTGGGGGCGGGGCGGGCTACAGCGAGGAGGAGTTTGGGGAGGGCCGGCGCGGGTGGGGAGAAGGCAGGGAGACGGACGGACCCGCTTCTTCTCGTCTTCCTCCGTGGGCAGGTTGGCGGGAGGAGCTCGGGGGAGGGGTCGGCCCCGGCGGAGAGGAGCTCGGGGAAGGACCGGCGCGGGCACGAGGGATGGCAGGGAGGAGCTCGGGGGAGGAGCGGGTCCGGCGACCGGAGCTGGGAGGCGCGGCGGCCGGCCGTGGCGCGCGGCACGGCCTCCCAAGATTCGCACGGAGTGGCTCGCGGCGGCGCCTGCGCGGCGCAGCTCGCCCGCGCGCAAGGCCGAGCTCGCCCGCGGTGCGACTGCAGCTCGCCATCGATGGTGGCGGATGCTGCTGAGTGAGAGAGGATGAGAGGAAGAAGATGATGCTGACAAGTGGGGCCCACATGTCATTGATAGGAGAGCGCAAGTACAATGAGATGTACGTCTTCGTATACACTTGCAGCTGGCCCCGAGTCGTCTTCATACGTATTCTGTGACATATTTGAGGGAAGTCAAGAATTGTAATGACAAATTTCAAAATACGTGAATAGTAGTGGCGTTTCTCCAAACCGGAGAAATTGTAATGGCCTCAATCCAAATAACCCAAACACATTTCATCGTCAAGCATCAGCATCCCTCAATTTACCAAGAGCTAAGGGCATAGAGGCGAAACAAGGAAAAACAAGAGACTCTAGAACGTTCTAGGATTGCTCTTCGTCATCTCCTGAGGTTGCCTCTCCAGCGCCGGCGGCCATCAGCTCATCAAAGTTCTTGGTCTTGCCGAGCAAAATTTCAATCTGCAGAAACAGCTTGGGGTCAATATGTTTAAACATGATGAAGGACACAGTACGAAAATGAACACAAATTAGCAGAAACAACAGATTGGTGCATATCATCAGAAAATTGTGGAGGGATTTTTGCAGTTCTAACCTTAGCTTTCTGGATCGAGCGGCCTCTCATTTCATCCCCGATTTCAACAGTGGATGTTCTAATCTCTGCAAGGGGTAATAAATAAGACAGTTCAGAGAACAGGCTTTGATGAAGGTTCAAGAACAACATTGACAGACTTTGCGATGTTGACATTATCTCAATGTAATAATGAAATTGCATGCACATCTGATGATGAATAAAGAAAGAAAAAATTTCTTACTTTTTTCGACAGCAAGACCATTGTTCTTCAGAATCTCAGCAATGGTGACAACCGTTGAGATGGCTGCAAACAAATGAAACAGCTTCGTTAGGTGTTGTCTATATTTGGAAACATAATTCGAGAAAAACGCTGAAATAATTCGAGCTCCACGCTCGCACTATCTAGAACTTCTTTTCAATGTTTATGGACATTGAAAAGTGTTCATCAACTGATCAACATGCCTACTATCTATGCTAACATGACACTACATTTGCCAATAATTTGGTCCTTTTGTATTTCACAGTGAATACATGCCTACAAGCTGCAACATCATAGTCGATTTGGTCAGCTCAATGCAATTTCATAATTCAATTGGAAACATGCAGCCGTGTATAGAATCTATATGGTGCAATACTAGCTAGAGCTTAATTACGACAACATTACTTAGATGAGGAATAAACTTTGTGAACTGATCATGAAAACGTTCAATCTCAGAGATACCAACATTCATTACGCGCAGAGGCAAAATTGTGCAAAGATTTGATCTGCATACGAAATTGGGATGAGGATGAGAAGGGATACGCACCCAGCCCGAGCGCGGAGAGCTCGACGTCGCCGTGCTGCTGCATGTATTTCTGCACAAAGACGGAAGCCAACGAATTAGCATCAGCCGGACCACCACCCGATCGAGAAACCAACGCCATTGCTGCTGAGAAAGAGAAAAGAGGGCAGCGGGCTAGAACCCAGAGCCGACGGATTGGATCGGTCATATACCTTGGCGAGGTTGACGTAGAAGAAGAGCGGCTTCTTGGAGCTGGACACCTGAATCCGGTTCCCGCCGGCGCCGGGCTTCTGCTGCTGCGCGTCGCCGCCCGCCTGCACCGCCACCGCCGCCTTGTTGCCCGACATGTTGAAAACTTGAAACAGATCGATGGACCGAACAATCAGAGAGGGTATGCTCGTCTCGTTGAATTGGGACTTGGGTTGTTCGTGCCGAGGAGGAGGAGGTCGGGGGTGGTATTAATGGAGGCCTCGGATCGATCAGGCAGGGGAAGGAGAAGGCGAGTCGGATCGGGAGCGGGTCAGACAAGGAGATCGATACCGACCGACTCCGTTCCGTCCCGTTCCCCGTTTCCGGCCCGCGTCCGATTACGCTTTGGTGGGCCTAGCTAGACCATCAGGCAGGCCGCGGCAGAGCTCCCGGGCCTTACACGAACTGGCCCATTGTCTGAAAGCACCACGAAACTCGCATCCCATGGCCCACGGGCCGAAACGGTATCAAGTGATTATTGCACTCTTCCTAAAAAAGAAGCAATTTGTTTTAAAAAAAACAAGCAATTGTGATTTTAAAAAAGGTAATTCTTGTACAAAGTTTGACGTGGGTTGATTCAATCTAGAACCAACCAACGTCAAATACTAAAGAATGGAGGTTCAAGCAATTCTTGTCTTTGCATGGCAGCTACAATTGATAAGGATGAGGAAAGGCATACACGTTTCTTTTGCTTTAATTTTTTTATAGGTCGTCTTTTAAAAAACGAAAACTTCAGATAGGATCCCCCCATCATATCACAAGAACATCTCCTAAATCTCATCACAATATAAAAAGAACAGTCTCTGAATCCAAATGTATGAGACGACCAGGGACCCAAATAGTGAAATGGAGAAAGGAGAGAACGTGTAATCACTAGTAATAAAAAGAAAGCAAATGGAGAAAGGAGAGAACGTGTAATCACACTAGCGATTTTTCAATTGTACGTTGTTCTCAACGCTCTGATCCGAGCTGAAGCCAAAAACCTTTCCATTTTCAAAGAAATCCAGGCAAACAGAAAATGTGTCTAAATTAGTCCATCAGCTTAATTTTTTGTTTCATTAATAATCCCTGTTTGGTTGGTTCAAAAAAAAAGTAAAAAAGCCAAAGCGTGGACATCAACTCCTCCCACGTGTCAAACTTAACACCTAGTTATTTATATAGGTATCATTGTCACCATATATCTTACCCTCTCCTTGTCACCTTAATTTGGTTATCTGATCAACTATACAAGTGCCGGCGCACAAATCCACTTGCACTAGTGACATTTTGATTGGACCTAGAAAGGGTCCTAAAAAGAAACAAAAACAATGAAAAACTCTGCCATTTGCGTTTTAGAACTGCATTGAAACAAAAGCACCTTAGATATATTTTTTTTTTCTTGTAGTGTTGACTACTCTCTCTGTTCCAAATTATATGTCGTTTTGACATATCTAGATTCATATTTTTTTCTAAGCACCTACATATAATAAGTCTAGATATGTAGTAAAATCTCAAAACGACCTACAATTTTAGGACCGATGAAGTATGTTGTAGTTATCTGTTCTAATAATGGCCATATTACAAGTGCATGCGCATTATGTGCAGAGGTCTAGTTATATTATTGGCATCAGATGAGATCAAATATTGAACGAAGATGCACACGAGCAAAGATATTGGCCATATATTAACATATCACCGCCTGACCTTTGCCTCCTCCCATGCTTGTTAATTTTACTTCTAAAGTTTATACAAAAGAAAGAGAAAGAAAAGGCTTTCCAATTGTGGTGTAGGCGCAGAATTGCCTTCAGCCTTCAAATGAGAATACACGAGTGACCACTACACACAAGTGCCAGAACCTTTTAATTAGTTCGTTCCTGCATGCATGTGAAGCGACAAAGCTGATCTGATTTATGAGTGTGCTGATCTGATTTGATCCTCTGCATGTAGTGGGCAGCTACCTGGCAACAAGATGATAGATGCATCACCTTCACATATAGATCACTCATGCTGCTAGGTGTGTTCTCCAACTGTCCAACAGGTATCCGCTTACCCCTTTTATTTGCTTGGCAGCTGGTCTCTTCTTTTTTTTTTTTTTGAAAAACAGCAGGAGCACTGCTATGTCATTTAAGTAGAGGAAGCAAGCCAAGTTGTACAAGTTGCGATTACATAATAAAACGAAAAGAACTCAAGACTCTAAGAAGCTGTGACATTAATCAACAGCCAAAACCCCTTCACCGCCACAAGCCAACGATCGGAGCTTGAAGTGGATATACAGGTATCCGCAGCTGGTCTCTGTGGAGGCAAAAGTTGAAGTGGATATACAGTTGCTAGATGTGAAGTGAAGCAAAGTTGATGAGGGTCTCTCCTTGGAGACAACTGAATGACTAGGATGCTGTTAGGTCCCAGTGTCTCTTTTCTTTTTCTTTTGAAATAAAAAGTGTCTCATTTTTAATGCAAGGTATGTTCTCCACGTCCCAGAAGCGTCACGGCACGGCAGGTACTGGGGTCGGTAAAGATGTCCGGTGGAGGTGGAGAACGGCCACGGATTTACTAGTTTATTCATCGTGGTTCATAGCATGACTGTTAATATTTTGCGAGCACTTCAAAGGTGGTGTTTAGATAGTTGGTGAAAAGTTTTTGGTAATAAATGCATCTTTGACCAATAATTAGAGGTATTAAATAAAGACAATTTACAAAATTATCTTCGCAACCCTATGTAAATTCTCGAGACGAATCTAATGAGGTCTTTGACCACACGATTGTAGGACGATTAGAGGATGGTTACTGTAGAATTACTGTAGGAAATCATGAATTAACTATGTTCATTAGATTCATCGCGTAAAGTTACACTCATCTGTGAAAAGGTTTTGCAAATAGACTTCATTTAGTATTTCATGCATACAAGATTCCCTGCATTTAATGTTGGTGAAAATTTTTTGGAGCCAAAAGGTGACAATGCAATACCACAATTGTATTTTTGAAACAGGGATACAACTAGTGGTTGGAAAACGACAGGAACAAAGTTACACCAAGGCAGTAAACGAACTATTTCTGATGACCTGCTTGCTATCTGTTCAGCTTGTAGCAGTGGACAAACAGAAAAATATATCACATTGGACAAACATATATGTGTGATGATGGCAATCAAGAAATGCAAGTTTTGATCACAGTGTACTGATGGATTCCCTTTGTCTGAGACCCACCGACTTGTTGGCTTGTTTCCAATCAACATCCATCATTTTGACTGATTTTTTTTAGGCAACAACGGAGGCGGAGATCGCCCATCTGAACTCAATTAAACCGAGGCAAAGTCCGAATGGGTGTTTTTACATCACCGGCACGGCGCGACTGATATATCATTTTGACTGATATATTTGAACCGGCCAAACAGTTCGAGCAAACTGCAGATTATTAAAACGCTAGCGATTGATTAATTACTGGACTGGCTTGCAAAGCCATCTGCATGCCGCGTGAGTCCGAGAGTGATTGCAACGCAAGAGATCGACATGCGCGTGCGGACGCTGCCACACATGACTCAAGTATACGAGAGATGAGCGGCACGGCTGGCAGCGATTCTGAGCTGTTCCCTGCTTGTCACATGACTCAAGGAATCCAATGTCTAGAATGCCTGAAGGCTGAAGTCTGGCTGCTTGATCAAACTCTTTTGCAATAATATGCAGAACTTGCAGTAGTTGTCCTCTCCTCTGCATTTTTCTCCTACAGCTTTAATTTCCATGGACTCATGATGATAGCAATGGACAGTAATCGAGTTCACTTGTACCAAAAACTATATGCATCATTTGGTTGATCATGGACATGCATATATGATGATGGCAATTTAGCAAACCTTTGATTGCTGAAATCGTCGGCAGAGAGCCTCGTGCATGCCAGGCACAGGAGGTCGATTCATTTCTTGTCTTGTCGTCCCACTAATGTGTCGCAAATCCTCCAGATTCAGTTCACACAATCAAGCCCGTGGCCAAACATGGCGAATCCACCGATGCAGTGTAGTTACATTATTCCTTCGTGCTGTCCTGAATACCTTGCTCGGCATGGTTATGCATTATTGAAGTTCCAGCAGCCTGCAGCTCCATGACTCTCTGCTGATACTTGCAGATAGGTTTAGTACTGTTGTTGTGATTCTGGCATACTCCTGCATATCCACTGCTAGCTGTTTGTAGCAATTCATGCATGCAAGATGCAACTGCACTTTGTGGCGTGGGGGCTTAATTGCAACTTGTAACAGGACTAATATAAGCTTAGCATAAAGTATCGTATACGTAAAAAACCATTTAATGTTGATAAGGTTAAATTTGAGCACTAGCTTCTGATGACACACTCACAACTCACCAGGCCACGTTATTTACAAGCACCATAATTTTATACTGTAGCTCCTAACTTTTATGTTTTTAAAAAGTAGCTTTATGGCTCCTGATGGAACTAGAAGAAGCAGGAGCATATGAGTATGCTTATCGATTTCATTAGTCCTGGCTATAGCTCGTAGTGAGGAGCTACCTGGCAGGATCATCAAGAATCACATTTTACAGGTATAGCAACAAGGTGCTCTCCAACTCAACGGACACATATCTGTTTTTGTGTTTGGTATCTCTTTCAGTTTCTCGACAGGTTTGCAGTGAAGAATCTGCACCATTAGCAGAGCTGAGACAGTTGAATGATGGATCGGCTGTTTTGTTAGGTCTCCGGCTCTCCGTGTCTCGATTATATATTCTGTGCCAATTAAAGACGACATGTTCTCCACGTCCCAGAAACGTCGTGGCATTTAGCAAAGATGGCGAGGACAAAAAGGTTACTACGGATCTTTTTTAATTAGTTTGTGCAGTGTCTAATTAATTAACGTGGTGTTGGTAAAATAAATGCATGGCCTCCACCTGTTTTCCGGCACTCAACAAAGTGGGCGTGACGCACCGCGCACGGTTTGTATGTCAAACTAAACAGCGACGCAACTACTAGCTGTTGTGCACTCGTTTCATTTCATTGCCATTTCTGTCTCCCCAAAATCTATGCCACCACTAACAAATTTGTATGTGCCACGTAGTGAACAAAACAACTTGCAACTTAATTACACGTCCCACTCAATAAACTGAGCTAGTATACTTAATTTCGAACATATATAGGATTTAGTGGTATTTTAAAATTCAAAATAAATAAATATACTCTGTTTAATTGGGTGAAAAGGGGTGAAAGTTTTTGCATTAGAACACGTGCGTAGAGAGAAGAAATAAACTGACACGATCCTCTATGTGAGAATTTTGGTGAAATTTCTCGGAACTAAACAGATTAATGCGTCCGGATGCTTTACAGAGTAATAATAATATTTACATTTGAGGTTTGCTCTACTATCTGGAAATGGGGCTGGATCCCAAAGTCCAATGCAACTATGGGTTCGGCTGGCTGGGTCCCATGGCTGCACTCTCTATTTTCTTGGAAATTTTGTCAGCAATTCATGATCAGAGCTATAGCCATGGATAATCAAGTTCATCATCACTTATGCCTCAAACCATGCGATGAAGCATTTGTGGATTATTATTAATTACAGGCACCGTCGAGCTAGGTTAGCAGTTGTGGCGTCGGGCCGTCGGTGGGGCTGAGATAGCGTACCTCTCTGCATGCATGCCAGCCAGATCCACGAGACTGATGCTGATATTGTCCTTCCTGACACCAATAAGCTACTCCCTCCGTTCCTAAATATATGCATTTGTTGACTTTTGCAGAGCACGTTTGACTATTCATTTTATTAAAAAAATTATGAAAATTTTATTTATTTTGTTATGACACGTTTTATCATTGTATATATTTTAAGTATATCATAATTATTTTTATATTTTCACAAATTTTTTGAATAAGACGAATAGTTAAACGTACACCACGAAAATCGAAGAATGCTTATATTTAGGAACGGAGGAAGTACGCAGTAGTAGATGGGATCCGCGGTTGGGTTTCTCGTCGGCACCCACGCACTTCGATCAATTTGTAGACAGAAGACAGCGTCAGGAATCTCGATCACTGCAAACATTTGGTAGTGCACTTTCACATGCAGTACGTACTAGCTCCCCGGCAAGAATAACAGGTGACTGACTGGCAGTGGCGAATCTAGGATCTTAACTTAGGGTACGTCACTCAAAAATTTCGTATACAATTCGGTAATAATTGTAAAATTGACAACATAATTCAGTATATATACACTAAACACTACGTAACATAGCTCAACTTCAGGCAATCAATCGTGCAATAGCAGCATATTCATATGTTTTCTTTAACAAATATGTATATATACTTGCATTTGTCGGAATTGCAGGGTATGCCGGTGCATACCTGGCATAGCCCCTAGCTCCGCCACTGCTGACTGGAGAGTGGAGCCTTTGCATTGTCATCGGCATGCTTCACGAGAGCAAAAGTGAAATAGAGGGATAGGCGTCGTACCTGATAATATGTACAGCAATCAATCAGGGGGGAATCTAGCACCGGATCGGGAGGTCTGGAGCCCCTCCTACCATCAACGTTATTATGGGAGCCCCATCGAAGCTCTCTTAGGTTAGAGGAGGAAGAAGATGTTGGAGAAGAGAGAAAGAGAGGTCTAGAGGTGAAAAAAGGCAACATCAGTCCGTCACTGATAGCAATTAGGAGTAAAGTAAAATATGATAAAAATTTATGACATATTGATCCTTACTGACTGGTAGAGTATGTCCGACAATCCAGTCTTTTTTTTCTTTACAAGAGGCTTCGTCTTGTTCGTCTAGTTTACCAATATTTTTCTCTCACAACAAATCAATATCAACTATCGACTAACCAAGAAGAAGATATTGCCGTAAGAGATATCACCACCGCCGGAACCGCCTCCCTCGCGACCGCTCCTGAGGCTCCACCAAAGCTCCTGAGGTAATACAACCAAAGCTCGGTACCCTCACCAATGGCTCCGTCCGACCGCCATCCTCCACCTCCGCGGTGGACGACGTCCTTGTATGCCGCCACCTCCACCACAGCTGAGCCGGAAGCTCCCACTCCCAGAACATCTTCTTTGTATTCTGGAACCGACAAACCTTCAGTTCCAAACCCTACCCCTAACCTAACTAAAATCGGGCTCATGGCCCTAGCATTCGCCCAGAAGATCCAAGGAAACTTCACGAATCTCCTCCATTTTATAGCGACAAACAATTCGGCAGATTCGTCTCCTAAAATCCGTTAGACGTACAGCTGGTGATTAATTGTCCAAACTTATTTGATGCGCATGTGCATCTGCTCCTCGATCGCGCCGGCCTTCGATCCATTCCAAACAGGGACTGGTGCCATCCTCCGGCTGCAGTCGTAGCGGACCTTCCGTTCCACGTGAACCGGCTGGCCGGCCCGCCCGCTCCAGCATCGTCCATGGAATGGAAGCCTCTGGAACCCTACCGCGTATAGCAGCAGGTGGCGGACAAAACAAGCTTCGGACGCGAGCGGAGCATGAGATGAGAGATGCTGCAAAGACTCGCCTTTGCCTCGCTTCACAGCGATGTCGCGTCTGCATCGGGCAGAGATCGATCAACGGATCAAGTTTGACAGTGTCCGAGGTTACTTACCGTCCTATACATACTGCTGCGTAGTCAAGGAAAGTATATCCGAAAACGGAAAGGAAATTACTCACACTGAAGATGAGCAGGGGGCGGATAAAAAAAGGAAAAAAAGGGACACACTACTAAGGCTATTTTCAGTGGAGATTTCATAGACACGATTACCTAGAGTGACACATCATTAAAAATGTTTGAAACTATAATGAAACACCTTACTCTCAATGCATAGTTTCATCTATTGTTGTTTTCTAGGTTATATGCAAGACACAAGTTGTCTAGGTAACTGTGTAGAGAAGGTGTCATCTTCATGAAACTTATTTTACATCTCTCTTCATTAATACACTGCTACATCATCAAAAGTGCTGACATGGCAGCCTATTTAATGTTCATGAAACCCTCATTGAGACTGGTCTAAAAAGAGAGGTCAGACTGTGCCAGCAGGAGCCCTAATTAAGATTACTAAAGACACTAATGATGAAAAATTGGACCATATAACTGAAAATTTGAAATCGAGTGAGGGCATGTGCCCTCCCTCGGGTCTTTATGGGTCAGCCCCTGGAGATGAGAACGGAGTGGGGAGAGCTTTAGCGTGGAGTTCCGGGTAGCTTACGCTAATAACCGCAATCGGCTACCTCCCTACAACACGGCAAATCCCCTAATTCAGTTAACGACACTACCTGCAAGAACCACAGAGCGAGCATCGTGGTGATTGATGATACAACGGATCAAGAAAAACATTTGCAGGTGATCATTACACCTTGTGGAATATATAGAAAGAGAGATGTCGTAGGGGTTTTCAGGCTAATAAAGGCCATCAATTTTGCCCAATTGGACAAAATAATCAAACAAGACATCTTCACATATAGAGAGGCTACTAGAGCAGTGGAATAAATAAGTAGAACAAATGTAAATGTTGTTCATACATTTCTCACGAGCCTGATCTTTTTCGAGCATGTACACACCACTGCTCCTCTTCTATAATGAAAAAGTAGAATACCTGCCAAATTTGCATCAAAAATCTCTCTATCCAACTCGTCAGAATAGATTTGGTGCGCCCACTTGTCCCGCTGCTCCGTAGCGCGGCCAGCGCTATCAACACCCCCCAAAGACCCGATCCCACTCTTGGGAGGGGGGGCATTGTGGTGTGTGTGGGATGGAGAGGAGGAGGGCAACTACGAGAAAACAAGGCAAGAGAGAGAAGACAACGTGGAAAGAAAGGAATGATGGCTATAACGACTTTCTGTACCAAACGAGATGATATCATTCGGTTTACAGAGCTGCGATGCAGCTGTTTCACCTCTATTCTTGATGTACATGCGCGTTTGACGATCACTGATACGGATAGTCTTAAACTTTTAGCTTTACCGTATGGGGTGGCGCCGCCGTGGAAGATAGAGAGATCCGGATCATTAGGGTGCCGACATGGATCCACGTGTCGCCCGGCTAGATCCGCGTCACCACGTGGCAAAGCCCGCGCGAGGGGGCTGCGGCTATATAACCCATCCTGCGCCACCACTTCTTCTCATCGCTCATCATCACTAGATGTGGTATCAGAGGAGCTTGTTAGTTGTTACGGCGTAGTGAGTGCGTCTAAAGACAGCGTAGCCCAGCCACCTCCATTGTTAGGGAGCTTAATTTAGTAGTAGCGCAGTGGCAGCAATAGTAGCAGAGGAGGGGAAGAGAGCAGAGCAGAGCACTGGTCTAGTGGGTGCAGAGATAGAGATATCGAACTGCGATCACCACGAGCTAGCGAGCTGAGGCAGCTTGGTTGCCATATCACGGTGTGGGTCTCGCCGTCGGCGCCGGCTTGAGCAGCTATTAATAGGTCGACTACTCGACACAGAAATCGAGTTAGTGGTAGGTGAGGATCGGACATGGTGAACTCGTCGGCGGCGGGTAGCTACGGCGGCGGGGTGCTGCCGCTGGCGTCGCTGAACCACATCAGCATCGTGTGCCGGTCGGTGGAGGAGTCGCTGCGCTTCTACACCGACGTGCTCGGGTTCGTCCCCATCCGCCGGCCGGGATCCTTCGACTTCGACGGCGCCTGGTAAGTGGTGGTGGACTGGTGGTAGTAACAACACGCTCGTCGTTCGTCCCTGCTTCGATCGACGAACTTCATTAATTCTTGCGTACTTGTTCGAGTGCTGTACGCAACCAATCAACCACTGTATACACAGGCTGTTCAACTACGGGATTGGGATCCACCTGCTGCAGTCGGAGGACCCCGGCAGCCTGCCGGAGAAGAGGGAGATCAACCCAAAGGACAACCACATCTCCTTCCAGGTCCGTAACAGTATCTTTGATATATATCTCTCTCGTTGATTTCTTAGTTACGTAATTAATCACTTGTTGGGTCGATCGCAATCGTATGCAACTCGATCGTTGACGGATCGATTAACCCCGCCCCGCTAGCCTCCAAATTAACACTCCGACGGCCTCCTCCCGCTTGGCAGAACATGGGGCGGGCGAAGCACGCAGGTTGTTGCTTTCGCCACGTCCGTGTCGTCGTCGATCCGTCACGGGGACGACGATCCATATATCAGACGATCGAGGACGTGAAATGGACGACACCCCCATAGGCCATAGCTGATTAAGCTGCTGCTAGCCGCCTCCATTTCCAGTTGGAAACTATGATCCCGTGCCGGCCGGGACGATAGCGACCACGGACGGACGGACGGACGGAGATCGTCGGCGGCCGGACGGAGAGGGCAAAGTGGTATGGGATTGGAGTACGTTTTCGCTTGCCACTACGTACGCTACATATCTCGCGCGCTCTTAGTCTTAGACCTTCTTCCTTTTAGTTTCCGAAATTTTCACCAAAATTCTCATCTAGAGGACCGTGTTAGTTCATTTTTTCTCTCTGCGTACGCGGTCCAATACAAAAAATTTCATCTACTTTTCACCAACTAAACACAGCCCGATGGACTACTGGATCCTCGTCTTGTTCGTCTAGCTTATCAGCTGGAGTACTTTAATAGTACTTCTTTCTCGGAACAAATCAGCACAAATCACTATTTATTATTTTGAACAAATCAGTACCAACACTAACCCAGCGAAGAGACTTACGCGCGTGTTCCACGACGGCTCTGATACCAGAACGATGGTGGATGGAAGAAACCAGAATCGTCTGATGCAGGCCAGGTAGTAGTAGCAGCTTGTTGCTTATGGGCTTTGTCTTGGACGGAAGAATCTGCAGGGAAGAAATTAAGCTAGAAACGAGTCATGAGTGTATGGTTTGGATTCTAATGCTGGCAGCCGACGGTGACGTGCTCTAGCCAACACGTTGCTCTCTCTGCGTGTAAATCGAGCTAGCCATGCCGGCCTTTCCAACGTAGTAGAGCCATAACATGATTTTGTGACGTGTGTATGCTCTAATTTGTTCGCGTAGCTAGTTCATCTTCACACGTACAACAAAAACCAAAAGCAATAAAAACTCGATCGAAGCTCTCTCTTTTATTCTGCTGTTGTGTACTACTACTCCGTCCCGCAATAACCGTGGTTCGGGATTCGGGATCACGTCACAAGCACGATTTCTTAGCGACCAACTCAAAAGGAGAGAGGGACTACGTGGATTGGACTATTTTTTTGTGTGTGTGTGTGAAGCAGTTCAGAACTCTCTAGAGCTTCACAAGAGCTTTCTAGAGTTTCACATGCATGTCCCTCCAGCAGCCAAGCTGTCTTTTAATTAGGTCACCCATGCATGCTCTGTTGATCAATAAAACTGTTGGTTGCTTTCCCTTTCAAAAAAAACCTTTTTCCCGGGACAATCGCATGCACCCTCCTCCATCGCTACGATTCCCGGGCCCCTCTTGTCCAACATGTACAAATCTCGAGGAAGCATATTAGCAATCACGAAAGAGACCATTTGTCCAGTAGCACGCGTTAGGTTGTACTGTAGTACCACGTAGGCAGCTAGTGCCACGTCATTTTCTCGTTGCCGATCACGGCCGTGTGTTTATAGTCACGTTGCTGCGATCCTCTTGTGGTTGTGGCCATGCGTCGACGCATCGATCGATCGAGATATTTTCGGACACGAGCTGGTGGCGAACTGACAAGTCGTCCACCCCCCTCATGATTGGTACGAGAGCAGCAGACAGTCGTCTGTGACTGTACATGTGCGTGGTGTCCGAGTCAGCAGCCACGAAAAGCTGATGATCTGAGGTGGATAGTGATAAGGACCATCGTACGTACTTTGTCGGCTTGCTGACTCACATCGCAGAAATCTAATCTAGCATCTAAGCCCCTACGGTTTTCATTAAGAGAAGAAAGTTTTCTCCTGATTTAGAAAATCTCCAACGGTGAAATCTAATCTAGCATGCATGACTATGTGTGCAAATCTAATCTAGCATCAAAGCCGCCGACGGTGAAATCTATCTCGTGTGTTAACCTGTGTGTGCTCTGTGATGACTATGTGTGCATGCATGCAGTGCGAGAGCATGGCGGCGGTGGAGCGGCGGCTCAAGGAGATGGGCATCCCGTACGTGCAGCGGTGCGTGGAGGAGGGCGGCATCAACGTCGACCAGATCTTCTTCCACGACCCCGACGGCTTCATGATCGAGGTCTGCAACTGCGACAACCTCCCCGTCATCCCGCTCGCCGGCGGCGTGCCCGTCCTGGGGGCGTGCAAGCGCGCCGCCGTCGTCGTCAAGCAGCAGCAGCAGCAACAGGGCGGCTCGGTGATGCCTTCGGCGGCTCCGGCGCCGGCGACGGCGGCCGCGCAGCAGTGCGTGCCGTCGGCGGCGGCGACGCAGGCCATCCGCGTCGGCGAGGAGGCGGCGCACATCTCATGCGCGTGATGAACAGCAGCCATGGTGGTGGTGAGACATGCTGCGTGGCGTGCGTCGATCGCGCACCCGTGCCGTGCGAGTGGCGTTTGTATATGCGTTGAGTGTATGTATGTAGTAGCTAGGCCTCTGCGTGTAAGAGTTTGAAACTCCAAACTTTTTAGTAAGTGAAAAGAAGAATAAACCAAGGCGGGAAGGTTTCATCTCGAGCCTGTCCTCAACCTTTGCTTAATTTTGCCCTCAACCTATAGTGGTTTTATTTATTTGTTTGTTTTCAACACAGCTATATACCGTGCCTGCATTTTCTGAGCTCCTGAATTAATTGGTGGCTGTATGATTTTCAAGGATGTTCTGTTCTCTTGTTTCCAAGAGGGTCACATCACTGGCGGAGGATGGTGAAGCCAAATGTTTGGAAATATGTATACAGTGCAATTGAAGCTCCACCACCGAGTCACATCATATTTAGTAAGAAGTCACCTCAAGTATAATCAAAGTCTCGATAACCGTTTAAAATAATTTTTGATTCAGTTTACCACTCAAGTATAATCAAAATCTGGATAAGTGTTTAAAATAATTTTTGATTCAGTTTACCTCTAAACTATGCCATTTGGTCAATTTAGTCCTTAATATAACTTAATTTTTTATTTCTCCGTGTATAAGTAACAAGTGGAGTTTAAGTTCAAAATTTGAAAGTTCATAGCAGGCAATATAAAATATGCTATAAAAATATTTCATGAATTTTTCATTAATATTTTGATAGGGCAAGATATTTGATAAAAAATTATCCTTAAAATATATAAAAACTAATGATAAAAAATCATATAAAATTTATTTATGATGTCCCCTATCACTTTGCAAAGTCTCAAGTTGAAATTCAACTTATGTATAAGAAATAAAAAAAGACAAAATACATTATGATATAAGTTGAATCAAATAGCAAATATTATAGTTTAGGAAGTAAATTGAACCAAACTATAGTATACGGGTCATCTGGACTTCCACTATGCTTAAAAAGAGTATTTTGGACTTTTTACCTCATATTTAAGACACGGGTATCATTTTATCTTTTTTTGTTTAATCCGTATAATAGTTTGTTTACCCCCTTTCTCCCTGTCACGGTAGGGTCATTATTAGCACTGCTAAAGTGCCCAAGGTCGTTCGTCATCTTGCAACAAGTCCCCCCTTGGGCTCAACTGCGACCGATCAGATTGCTGCTGCTCCCCTGCACCTGAGTTTCTGCCCCTCTGGCACGCTCATTGCATTGCCACCCAGCTGGACACGGCACATGCAGGAGCACGCAGCACAAATAATAAAAAAGATTAATTCCGTGAGCTAGTACGTTGCTTTCATGCTCCGTCGTGCATAAGCACGGATGCATGCGTATACGGTGAACTATAGCTTTCTGTCCTAATGCCATCGTCGTCCTTGCAAAGAAATGGAACGCGGACAAGTCCCGGTCGCTGTCTTCCCCGCCGGGCGGTCCGTGCTCACGTGCTCGCGGACTTGTTGTGCCGATCGAGTGCCGACGCGGCATTTCGTAGGCGTGCTATGGGCGGAGGCAGCTGGATTCCCGGGTATTCCCAGGAATACCCAAGAATTTTGCCAAAATTTCAAGTATCTATAAGTCATATACCTATATATACTTGTTTGGTAAGCCTTTTTTGACTTCTCTCAAGCAAATCAGAGGACAATGCCATTCGTAGACCCAATCTTCTCTAATTCCTCTCAGTCTACCCTCCTAATCAACCACCTCAAGCAAATCTGAGCACAAAAAACTTTTCTAGAGCATGACTGCGCAACATCGTGGAAAGATGGCATTGTCCTCGAAGGGTGGCGCATAGTCACGCGGGTAATAACTTAAAGTTAGCGCTAATCTACTGAAAATAGAATGTAATATATACGTAGAAACTTCGTCTGCACTTGCTGGTTACTATACGAGGCTATCATAGGTGTGAAAATTTATATCCCTGACACGGCTATTGTGCGGTGATATATAGAACTGAAGCATATGCTCAATGATAGCTTCAGTATTTAAAGAACCTTGTGTATCTTCTGGAGCTTGCATTGTTGATTTGGACGTATTGTTTGTTTTGCAAAGCTTGGTGTCAAATGAGAGAGCACCTCAGCCGCTTGATGACAGCATAGGGTGATAGCAAGGAAACGGACAGGACGATCCCCGTTGAGGACAACACCAAATGCTAAAAACTCTGAAGCAATACCATTTAAAAAAAACTTCTGTAGCCTTTGAGTTGTTGATATATCTGTAGTTTGAACAATTTATATACTGTATTAATCCATGGCGCAAATGTATTTTTTTTCTCTTTGATTGAGGTAACGATGACCTGAGAAATGGGAATACCCAACTTCTATATCCTGGCTCCACCACTGCAGGCGTGCTAATCCGGAACGACAGGGCCAGAGAGCATTGCGCGTTCGCCTTTGCATATATCATTCCGAGCTAGGTAGGATAGGAGAAGAGAATTAGCGTGAAGAAAAGTAACACCTCCCGTGATTCTTCTTCTCTTCTTTTGTATTCGAACAGAGGAAGGAGGGGAGCAAGAATCCGTATCTATCCATCCACATCCAAGGTGAGGTGGTGTGTTGGGAAAGATCTGGAATTGAGACCAGACAAAGACAATAATCTAGAATAAGACCAAAACAACCGCGTCTACTCCTATGTGATTTCTGCTTCAACCTGGATGGAATTCAAGGCGGGGAATTGTGTTGTGTGGTCGTCTTCCGGTCGGGGAAGCTTGAGATTATCTTGTGGACGGAGCAGGGGAGGCCGCGGGAGCAGTAGTAGTATATATATATAGCGACAAAAAGGCGACAGGAAGAGAAGGAATAGTACGGCAGAGCAGTATGCATGCGAAATGGCCAAGGATTCCATTCCAACGCAGCGACGGGGCACCCACTGTGTCGGTCGGTTTATTTGCAGGCGATGGACGACGTGGTATCCACCTCCGGCCAGCCTCCAGCTGCTAGCTCGCTCCTGCGTGTAGACTCTAGAGCGGCGACCTTAGTTTGGCCGCCGTCGACGACCACTCTCTCTTGGACAGGCAACAATATGGACGTGTGTGCTGCCTGGAGCATACTATCAGCAGAAAACAAGCTAGCCGTGCTACCATCTGATTCCTGCGTACCAGATAAGAGCACAAGACGGTGATCCTTCGTGTCTTTCAAGCATTACAGATTGAAATCACCAGTAACCAGCACAGATTGTCGTCAGCGGATCATCACTGTCTCTATATTTCCCAGCAACAGAAATAAGAGAGTTGATACAAAAACTGCCTCGCATAGTTGTGCTAAGAGATTACACTGCTTGCTCACAAACCAAAGAATGTATCAGAATCTTTGCGTATAAATAATTGTGCGTCGCCATATAAATAGTCTCTATCAACTGTGTTCCCTCAAAACAAATGATATGATAATTTACTCTAAAACAATCAACACCACGTATAAATTCACAAGTTACCCTGCAGCACCAGCACCAAATAACCTAAAAAACAGGGGCATAATTTAGACGCAATCCATCCTTTTCATCTACAACAAAAAAAATTCCCATGTAGCCTCCTCAGGTATTTACACGAGGGGGTAGATCTTGATTGAGACTCTTCGACGAAGGGGTCTCCTAGTCCCGATCAGCAGTTCACGCCGCATTGCCCCAAAGCAACAGCTTTCTGTGTTGGGGAGATGAAAGGGTCGATCTTCACCCACAGCAGGGAGAAGATAGATGCGAGGAGGATGGACCAGACAATGACGATGGTTGGCGTGCGGTTTTGCCTGCCCATGAGACCCTTGAGGAAGGGGTAGAGATGGAGGATCACCCAGATTGAGAAGAAGAGCTTTCCGAAAAGAGGACCCCATGATTGGTAGCCGCTGTTGATGGCATACGAAATTCCAGCCACCATTCCGACCAGGTTGATGACAAGCACAGTGGTTGGTGGGATGAGCAAACTGGTCCACTTGAACACATATAGCTCAGCAAAGTCGCCATCCTCATCAGATGCCTTTGAGGTAACTGTGAAGTTGGTATCAATCCCGGCCAGCACTTTCAGCAGACCCTGGAACACCGCGAAAAGATGGGCAGAGGTGCCACCAATAACCCAAAACTGCTCATTTCTCCACCAATCTTCAATGCCAACACCACTCCATCTGAGCTCCAATATACCAGTGGCAAAAATGGAGGCGAAAAGGAGAATGAAGAACATCCCAGCATAATTACTAATCTGCATGTCACAACAATATATGAACATCAGAAAGTTGACCATATGATTACTCAATGGAAAGTGTCTTCAGAATTTAGCAAAACAACAGAGTGCTGCTGAACTTGAACTTATGACAGCACAAAACCATTGTTTGCTGCATCCATCAACCCCAGAAGTGTAAGAATTCAAAATAATAGACTCTATATTGGGTAAGAAGAAAAATGCCAAGGGGAAACACGTAATAGTTATGGCTGACAAGTACTATTCGTTATGTCAATGTGACAACAGTTAAACAGGTTAGAGCAGTGATATAATAAAAAAGCAATAATGAGAACAGCAGAATGATACTAAAAATATTGAACAACAGAGCAAGGAAGTTCTCGTGACTAACCTCAGGAATGATAAATTTGTTTGTAAGGAGACAGATAGCAGGAAGCACACAATAGGCGATAAGTGGAATGGATGTGATTGGATAAACAATAGTATTGATGTAAGCCAGCCTCTCCAGAAGCTTCAACCGCCCGCTGTAGCCATACCAGATAGGACAATGTCTGCTAAGCAGAATTTCAACTGACCCAAGAGCCCAACGGAGCACTTGATTGAGACGATCGGAAAGATTGATTGGTGCAGAACCCTTGAAACAAGGCCGTGGTGGCATGCAGTAAATTGACTGCCAGCCTCTTGCGTGCATCTTAAACCCAGTAAGAATATCCTCCGTAACTGAACCGTAAATCCAGCCAATCTGAAACAACATAAAACGGAAAATCATATTCTGAATCCTGAAATGGGTAAGAGTAATTCTATATGCCAAGATATGAAGTTAAATAAATCTATAACATGAAAGAAACGGGGAAACTGAGCTTGCCACACTAACCTCTTTGCCCCATTCAGTTTTGTCCTCGTACCCACAGCTGATGACATGGATAGCTTCCTTTAGTAGAGAAGCTGGGTTTGTTGAAGGTGGTATGCCACCTTGAGTCATAAAGGTGGATGCAATGAAAATTGGAGACTGGCCAAAGCGTTTCTCCAATTTCCTCTGGGACATAAGCACTGACCTTTCATCCTCATAACCTAATGGGATTCCAAAAGTAAGATCAGCAGGAGCCAGCCAACTTGAGTAGCTTAAGATTTATTTTGTTCTTTTATGTCCAAAAATCAGATTAAGAGAAGCAGAAGCATGTCAGATAATGCAGTATAAGCAATATTGTTCTCAAATCTCTAAGACTAAAAGTAGGGTAACAAATGCATAAGAGAAAGCACACACCTTCAATGCCCTCTTCAATGTCTTCCATGTTGAAGATAGGAGCTGAAGATTCTGTTCTTTTCATAATACGGCTTTGGCTATCCATATAACTCTTGTTCTTTTTCTTCCTTCTACCACAGCAGCTCTTAACAACAATGTTAGGTTCCAGATCGGCTTCAGTCAATACAGGATCATAGCCGTACAAAGCCTGCCTGTTGAAACAGCATCCTGTTCCCACATAAACTGGACCCTGGATGCCATCTAGACCTTTCATGTTGATCTGTAAAAAAACATCATGTGAGCTAAGAAAAAAAAATGGTTTTGTAACAGCAGCACCAACACTCCGTCAGACTTACATCAAAGAAAACTATGTTGCGATTAGCATATCGATCGTGCAAGTCAATGCCGTCGAATCTTTGTGGAAACTGTACATAACAAGTTTTCCTTCCTAGTGCAGGATCCATCATGAAGCACATTGCTTCTCTAAGAGCTTTGCTGCTGTTGAAGTAATGGTCACAATCCACATTGAGAAGATAGGCACCATTTGTAAGCACAGCAGATACACGAATCTGCCCAACCAGCAAAAGGGGTATAATTAGTATAGAATATAAAATGCAGTGCATAGTGTATAAGTGACTTCAAGGAGCATAAACATACCAGGGCATTCATTGCACCAGCCTTCTTGTGATGTTGGAAGCCTGGTCTCTTTTCACGAGAAACATAGACAAGGCGGGGTAATTCATTTCCATCAGTGTCAAGCCCACCACTGTGCCCCAAGAACACCTGATTTGCACATAGAGCGAGTTCAATAAGATCTATGTTTCATCCAATTTTTTTAAAGAAATGGTTTCATTTAAAGTAAAGGGCACCTGAATCATGCCAGGGTGATCCCTTGTATTATTCCCAGGCCAAGCAGTTCCATCAGCCATGGTCCAACCCTCTTCAGGCACTTTCTGTGCTTTGGCAACAAGGGCATTGATTCTTACTTTGAATTCTTCGTACTCTCTCTGAAACAAAGAATACCCAAAGTTAAAACCTAAGCAAAAGGCGCAGTAAGAGTACAGTAGTGTAACTATGATATTTATAGCTTACCTTCATTGCTCGCCTTTCTTTAACAAATGAAGGTTGGATTTTGTCCTTTAGGTAGTCTATTTTTTGAGCAAAGTAAAACTCTGGAGCTCTGGGTTCAATGTTGTGCTTTTTGCAGAAGGGAACCCACTTCCTAGCAAATTCAGCAGTTTCTGATAGAGACTCAAAAGTCAACATAGCTGAACCATCATCAGAAACATAGCATGACACTTTGTCAACAGGATAATCCACAGCAAGAATAGACAAAACAGTATTGGCTGTGATCAATGGAGGTTCCTTCAGTGGATCCACTGTACTGACAAAGACATCAATGGGAGCCAGCTGAGATAGTTCTCCCTCTCTATCATACCTGCAACATTAGAATTAGGCATATCAATACACAAGATATCAACACCTGGAGCATTTCAGTACCCGAAATCTTGGATAAATGTGCACCAGTTTTGTAGCTTACCTCAATGCAAGCCTGTCAAGGTATGTCTCACGGTTGATTGGATGCCATTTTGGGAACTGATCAAGAAGCCAAGACAAGGCAAACCAAACCTCACAGATAACAGATACTAGCCACAATCCATAAGCATCACGTACTGGATGAGTGACACGATACTGGAAGAAGAAGATCAGGATGATAAGACGGAGAATGATCACCACCCGGTAAAGGTTGAGCTGGTTTGAGGGAAGCGGCACAATACGGCTCAGAGGTAGCCGTGCATCATCAACCCTGCCACAAAGAAAATTAAAGATACCTCAGTTTCTTATGAGGCCTCTTCAGCGTATGCTAGTATAACATACACCCCACTAGTTCATCCCAAAGCAATCCAAGTTCCCATATCAAATGTGAAATTATATTATGCAAACCTAAATCTAATGCACTGTCAGAAGTATAATAGCATAGGCAAAGGAAGGTAGTTTATACATTTGCATATCTTCACCATTTGAGCCAGTTCCCTCCATGTCTCCTCCTCCTCTAGCCTCTGGATATTTATTAGTCACTTGCATCATATTTTTGTCCTGTTTAACCCTCCAGCTCTCAACTCTTTCCTTCCAGTCAACACTATTAAGCCCATAGGAATTCAAGTCCTTCGAGGGGTCCACAATCCTCACAGGAACTGAAATCATAGTAAAGAAATATTAATGCTTCCCTGCTAATATGCAGATACATCTCCAAAAGTAGCAATTTATGATGTATGATAAATACCTGGGACACTTGGATCAACATAGCTTGATGTTGGACTGCGGATAGAATGACGGTCAGGGGAAGCATCAGGGATCTCTCCAGATATCTGAAGAAAAGTTGTCAGAATGTTAGTTGGTAAGAGCACATATTCATATAGAAACAAGAATAATAACACGAGTAAATGCACCATTGATAAATGAACATGAGCATATATTATACCTGGTGCCCACTTGTCAGGCGGGGAATCCGATGATGTGGTTCATGGCGAGCAGATGAAGACAGATCAGCATCATCTCCTTGACCCAGCTGCCACTCTGGGCCTTTACCATTGCCTGGCTTATAGTTGAATTCATTGTCCAGGTCATCAACATCTTCCTCCTCCTCATCACCGTGAACTCGAGGGCTACCTGAATTTTCATCCAAGAGGAAGAAAGACGAAGTTGTTAATTACTGTTACCGAGTATGAAATGGATGAGAAGGTTTAATCTTGGTTGTCAACATCATGAGAAATGTCCACTGCAGTGCAACCTTTTGTTCACATAAAGTAAGCACATGATGTGGACTCCCGGATACTATTATCGTATACAAGACACACAAACACTCAAAAGAACTCGTAAGAGAACCAACCTTTCTGTCTCTTGTATCTAGTCTTGCACTGAGGGCAGCACTGGTTCCCCTCCTTGCGCTCATACTCGTAGCAAGGACGGCAGACTGGGAAGGCACACTCATTGCAGGCAACAAAGACATCACCAGTTGCTGAAACACCAACGGTGTCCCCACAAATCTGGCAGACCTGCCCATTCGCACTCTTCGCGGGCTTAGCCTGCATCAGCAAAATAACAACAAAGTCAGCACACATCCAAACCAAATTTCACAACTAGAACTAGAAGACACATTAGTCACCCATACACTTCACACATGAACAACAGACTGAAAAACAATTGGTGATCAACTTCTACTTGGCTTCAAGTCGAGGGCCTCGAGGCTAAGATTCAAACACCATAAAGGGCAGTGGCAATTCACAGAAGACGAACCGTTTCCATGGTGTTGTAGTCACAAAGGCGCGTTCCAGCAGGCCAAACAAGGATCTAGTTCGTCGTCGGTGGAACTACTGAGGCACGCAAATTACTTAGAAAACACAGGATCTATACAACCCGAGGCTGCATTACACTGAATCTCCGAAATGACAGAACCTCGGCCACTACGGCGATACCAATTGGCGCTTTGCCGTGTGAAGCCCGAGTGTTCGGATAATTGGAACAATTCGGAACCGCAGGGAGGACAAAACTCTGATCCAGTGACTTACATAGTGAAACGGAAGCATCGCCGCAACGAGGCAAATCTACGAGCGTACCAGCAGAAGAAACGTAATTAATCGGTGGGAACCCGAGCGTTACAGACACCTCAACCAACCGCCGGGGCCCAGATCCACCGACACACGACACGACGCACGCGCGCGGCATGAAGGTCGCCGCAAACAGAAATCCGGAGGACTGGCATTGGGGGTGAGAAGAGGGCACACACGTACCGCGGCGGGCGCGTCGCCCTCGTGGTGGATCATGACGAACTCGTTGCGGTTGTGCGAGCCCGCCACCATGCCCTTGTTCGCCGCCATCTCCGCCGCTCCCCTTCACTCTCTGCCCACACCGACACCGACGAGACGGGCAGGAGACCGATCGGCCCGCGATGGGCCGGCCTCTAGTCTAGATCCGAGCGGCGGCGGCGGCCACCACCATGCCCAGATCCCTCCTCCCCCGGCTCGCCGCAATGCCGACGCAGTGGTGGTGCTGCTGCTGCCGCTGCCGCCTCCGCTTCCTCTCCACACCTTCCCCTTCTCTTCTTCTAGGGAGTATTAAGCAGGGGCTCGGTTAGTTTAGCTGAGTTGGTGGGAGTCGCCTCGCACCGGCGGTAGCCAGTCGCCGCCGAGCTGTTCCCGTCGCGCCTGCGCGTGCGCGTGCGCGTCCACGTCGCGTCGCAGTGTCCACAGGCTGTCACCCGCCACTCGCGCGAGCGGGTGGGCCCGGGTGACCGGCTGCAGCGGGTCGGCCTGCCCGCGCCCCCCACCGTCGGCGGAGGGAATTGCCCTCCTACCTGCCGCCGATTATTGTTTTTTGATTTGATGATGAGGGGATTTTTTTTTCTTTTTCTTTTTTATTATATGTAGTGGCAAAAGGGGTGACGAAACGGCCATGTGCACCATGCGTGTTGCGTGTGAGTTGGCATCATGGGTGTGTGATTGGTAGATGGAGAGATCACGGCTAAAATCACAGCAGGCTTGTTTCATTATTTGATGATCATGGATGGCCAAGTTTGTTCGGCAGATTTTAAAGTAGTTTCTGCTGATTTGTATTGATCTGTCGTAAAAAAAAATATTGTGCAAAGAAACTAAATGTTGTGCAAACAGAGAAACCGAACAAAAACCAAAACACCACCTCAGTGTCCGCGGTCACAATGGTTTGTATAGAATGAAGATGGAGAGAATTTTGTGTGCCAAGAAGTGTTAGCACTCAATTTGCCGGTAAAAAGGTATCTCGTTGCTCGTGTTTTCACGATCTTGGTGCTTATCAATAAAATAGCCACAATCTCATGTTGTTCGTTCGTTAGAAAAAATGTCGCTGCCGTAATTGTGTTTACCCCTTTTGAGGCAACCATCTCTTGACAGTGACTTGTCTTTTTTCTAGTTTGATTGGGGAGCATCACAGATTTTGTCCCCTTTCGCCTTGAGCTGATTAGGTCTCTTGTGCAAATTGGAAATGGCTATAGACTACCAAACGCTTCTTCCTTTCCTTTTTCATTTCGTCCACCGACAACAGAACAGGGTAAAAGAGGCAACACCGACGATTTCTCCTTTTATATCTCTTTGTTTATTTATGTGCATGGACATATACTAGGAAAAAGAAAGCACGCTCCGAGTTCTTAAAATTCCGTGGGCAGTGGTTGCACGTACATTATTTAAACAAAACAAAATGGCAGGAGGTTCCATTTCCAACAAATCCCCATGCACCGAAAACTATCTCTTTCGCATCTGCATCTGACACCTCAATATATTCATGGCTAACAAAATGCATGATGGTCCTGTTTAGAAGCCAGATTTCCCCCAAAATTCATTATGCAAAAAGAAGATTCCCCATCACATCAAACATCACATCAAAAATGTCGTCACATGCATGGAGTACTAAATGTAGATGAACTCAAAAACTAATTACACAGTTTGGATGTACTTTGCGAGACGAATCTTTTGAGCCTAGTTAGACCATGGTAGGACAATATTTACCACAAACAAACGAAAAGTGTTACAGTGTTTTTCAGTTTGGAACAGTGCTTTTCAGCCTAAAATCTGTGCAAAATCTCAGAATTTTGCAACCCAATTTTGGGATCTAAACACACCCGATGTATAAGTGTTCTGTCCTTGCTAGCTTTCAACAAGAATGTTTTCCTTGGTTGATTCAAGAAAATTAAAAAAAAAAGATTGGGGTTTCCCCTGCGGACTCAAAAAAAAAATCCAGCTATATTCTTTTCTAAAATAAATCCAGCTATATATATCGGCATTTCTAAGAAAACTGCAAAGTGAACTAGTGAAGGTTTGTTGGTTGCTGCAAATTTTGGTTTGGTTGATTTAATAAATCCATACCATATATATTAAACATGCTCGATGAACAAAGCAAACATATCCTCGCAAAAAAAGAACAAAGCAAACATATTGTTCCATTCCTGTGTCAGACCAATGGGGCACGTGAAGCAGAGAGCCGGAGGCCGGGGGCTTCTGCGAAGTCGCCGTGCTGCAGCCTGCAGTGCTGTGCTGCCACTGAGTATTATAAACTTGTTCGGCTCGTGCTTTGCATTAAACTTGTCCGGTAATCCGTTCTTGTCCCAATAACGGCGGTTGGGGTGCCGCTTTCCCTGGCCGTCGGTGACCTCCTTTTTCTATTGTTGCTCTCTCCCTCGGGCTGGCTCAGCTCAGCTCATCTCTCTTTTCTTTCTCTGTGTGATTGGTTTTTGACACGACACTCAGTGTCAGTGGCGTGTGTTGTCGTGATGGTTCTTGTTTGTTATATGGACCATAAGCTCGTGAAAAAAAAAAGGCAAAGGTTCATTTGCTGCTGACTGCAAGAATTTGTGTCCGTTGTTTGTGGCTCTTGCGCAAGCAGTGTCTCCGAAGCTCTCTTCATGTGAAAGTCACGCCTCACCAAATTCCGGAGTACGCGAGGAGAGCATCATGTTTTTTAGGACAACAAGACAGAGGTGGAGTTTTTTTTATGCTACACGGAAGAAACTCTTTTTTTTTCCTTTCTCGCAAAATGAATTTGGGACAGACTTGGAACGGAGCCTAGCTGGGGTGCTATTGCAGCTCATGTTATGCTAATCAAGGTCTAATTAGAATCTATCCATGGGTTCTACAGTACTAATCAGTTACCTGTAATTTATGCAATTAGTTCATATTTAGTCATTTTTTTCTAATTTGCATCCAAACATCGAGTTTACTTTTAGTCCATGATCTCGACCTCAGTCTGATGGAGCTTAAGCAGCAGGTTAGTGTGTCTAAGTCTGACAGTGTCTAATAAATCCCGTGGATGCTTCGCTGGATTTGGAGCGGCATCAACCGCCATTATTTTACATGCCAGCAGCGCCTTGCTGGTGAGTGGTCACATGTGCCACAGCCCACAGCGAGATTTCAGTTGGAGAATGGAACGTGAGGAATATTCAGAGGACAGAGCAGAGCTGCAACAGTCAGTCACCAGAGCTGTCTCTCAACTCTGAACCGACATGGCATGACGACAGAGACAGAGGCCCTCTTTGGTAGCGCTCCACAAACGGCTTCTGGAGCTGTTTTGGCAGGAGGGGTACCAAAGAGATGAAGACGTGAAGTGATTCTGGTGGTAGAAATGAGAGAGGAGGAGCTGTTTTTCTAGTAAACCGAAGGAGCAGATGGAGCTAAAAAACTCAGCTTCTCCAGCTCCGCTCCGCCTCCGGCCCTTGCAGGAGCGCGGCCAAAGGGGGCCAGAGTAACCGAAAACAAACAGGAAAACGCAGAAAGAGATGCTCTCTCCACTTGTAATTTGCAAACTTTGTGCTGGAAATGGGAAACAACCCTAGACTGACGAATATTCCAAGCGTTCTCCTTCCTTAAATGAACATTTTTTTATTCCATTTTCACGATTTAGCACTTGCTCTTTTGCACAAATTTTTTTAAACTTTTGTGAAATTCATTTCTTTCCACTAAATAATAGGAAGAAGAGGAAACGGCCCTGAAATCTTTGACGGCCCAGCCCACCAGCTCTTCTCTTCTCCCGCCGACTGCCTCTCTCCTACCTGACGCAAGCAAGACGGTGCAGAGCCAAGATTTTACCCGTGGGCATGGGGAGGCCGGAGATCGCGGCGATGGCGCGGCCAGGTTGGGGGCACCTCCGCACTCCCTTGGAGTGGAGGCGGGGATCGGAAATGTCCTGGGCACGGCCGCACGGCTGCGAGGTCGTGGGGATTCCTGGTCGTTTCGTTGGCCAAACAATTCATCTGATTCGATGGGGGTCCAGTCCCCTGTCCCGTGACCCTCGAATGCTCGATGCCGCCGGCGAGGGCGCGAGGCCCGCCAGCGTCCACGGGGAGGCGTGCGTGCTGGAGCCACCGAGTGGCGAGTGATCTTCCGCACCTCAGAGCTCAGTTCAATAGTTCGCTCGCTGCAGCGCTCTGCTTGGTACCCTGTCTTCCATCTCTTGTGCCTCTCACCTGTTTGCCGTTATGCCTCTGCTGAGGTTTCACTAGTTTGAGCTTCTGTTTGCCAGGGTATTCCGAGGCGGTCAACTAAGCTGCAGTTAAACAAATGCCTAATTACCGTCAGGGTAAGTGTACTTCAAACTTGCCGCCTCGCATTTTTCATCAATTTTCACCTCGAAGATTACTTCTCTGACATGGACATACCGTCCTATCACACCATGCGTGCATTTTAAAATGGCAGGGCAAGGTTGAAACTCCAGTGCACACACCAATTGAACCCTTAAGCCAGTCAAAAATTACGAGTTTGGGGTCAAAGTACTTTTCTTTAGCCGCATCTGACCGGGTTGCACCACCATGCTCTTCACATATTTATGTGACTAGGATTGTACAAGTTGAATATGGTTCTCTCCTTCATTCATCAGAATCATATGATGCGAGTGGTAGCCATAGCAGCGCTGTACCTGCTGCAGCTCCAGACCATCACACCAGTGCTCCTCGCAGTCGCAGCCACCAACCTAGCATTGCCTGGTTGCATTAGTAAGTGCGGCGAGATCAGCGTACCTTTTCCGTTCGGTGTTGGTGCCGGGTGCTACCACAAGGGGTTCGAGCTCACCTGCAACGAGACCTACAACCCCCCGAAGCTCTTCGTGGATAATACCAGAGCCGAGGTGCTTGGCATTTCTCTGCATCATGGGAAGCTCTATGTTGATAATGGTATCATCAGTCTGACTGGGAGGAATGGGTACAGTATGACATGGGGGATTCCCCTTGATGACAACATCTTCACAGTATCCCCATTTTGGAACAACTTCGTCATCATGGGCTGTGGGTTTGAGTTTCGTGTCAGTCAGCCAGATGTAGAAAACATGGTCGTTAGGTGTACATCAACGTGCTTGCGTGGGCGTCCTGCAGTAGCCACCGATGGTGTGTGCTCTGGTGTTGGCTGCTGTCAGGCATCCATGCCAGGAGCAGGCAACTTGTACTCCATTAAGCTTGCCTCTTACCCCTACACTGCAGTAGAGGACGTAACCATGCCAAGGCGGCCGTTCAACGCTACCTTGGTCATGTTGGAGAACGAGTGGTGGAACACGGATAGCCATTCCATGCTAGTGCAGAAGGCAGTCTCAGATGGTCTAATCACATCCACTGGGCCAGTGCAAACCAAGGCGGTTGTTAAGTGGAATTTCAGCAACTTGTCTTGTGCTGATGCTCAGAGCTCAGGTGATTCTGGGTGCTTCAGCTCCAATAGTTACTGCCATGATCACTGGACTGGCAAATCCTCAGGGCACATATGCCGCTGCAGTGATGGCTATGAGGGCAACCCTTACATAACAAATGGATGCCAAGGTATGCAATTCATTATTTATAAAGAAAAAAAAAGGTCCAGTTTCACTTCATCATCAAATAAAAGAAGAAAAAGAAAACGAGTTCCAGTTCCAGCATACCAACTCTTCTCGCAGGAGCATGCTTCATATATGTCGTTTGCATTGCAACAGATATCGATGAGTGCGCACATCCAGATAAATACGAATGCTTCGGTCATTGTGTTAACATGGATGGTTCTTACAATTGCATATGTCCACATGGCACATCCGGCAACCCCCAGAAACCTCATGGATGCATCAAAGCTACAGAAAAGTTATCAGGTAACAAGATCTCTCATTAAGTTGTAGCTTTTAACTGTTGCTATGTTACCTTTGGATAGAAGCGTAACTTAACATATTTTAATTTTAATATTGTGGTGTTCCAGGATTAGCTGTTGCTACAGGGTTTGTAAGTGGCGCAGTCCTTCTGCTTCTGACTTTTTCTGCTATTCTCATGAGGAGAAAGCTAAGAGCCCAAAAGGCCAAACAGTTGAGAGATTTTTTCTTCAGGAAAAACCGCGGGTTGTTGTTGCAACAGTTAGTAGACAAGGACATTGCTGAAAGGATGATCTTCAGCTTAAAAGAGCTAGAAAAGGCAACTAATGCATTCGACGAGGATCGAAAGATCGGCAAAGGAGGCCATGGCACCGTCTACAAAGGCATGTTGTCTGACCAGCGTGTAGTTGCCATTAAGAAATCAACACGAGCAATCCAAAGTGAAACGGACAATTTCATCAATGAGGTCACCATTCTTTCTCAGATAAACCACAGGAATGTGGTAAAACTCTTTGGATGCTGTCTGGAGACAGAAGTTCCACTGTTAGTCTATGAATTCATTTCAAATGGAACCCTATATGAGCATCTTCATGTTAGTTCTTCACTGTCATTGTCATGGAGGGAACGACTGAGAATTGCGCTTGAAGTTGCGCGGTCCCTTGCATATCTACACTCAGCTGCTTCAGTGTCAATAATTCACAGAGACATCAAGGCCACCAACATTCTGCTTGATAATAATCTAACAGCCAAAGTGTCAGACTTTGGAGCTTCCCGAGGCATCCCTATTGATCAGACTAGAGTAACAACTGCCATTCAAGGGACTTTTGGATATCTGGATCCAGAGTGCTACAATACGAGAAAGCTCACTGAGAAGAGTGACGTGTACAGCTTCGGTGTCATGCTAGTTGAGCTTTTAACAAGGGAGAAACCACATATTTACATGTCACCAGCAGGCTACAGTCTAGTGGAACAGTTTCTTTTGCTACACAACCAAGGCAAGCTCTCTGAGATACTAGACCCTCAAGTCGCCAGGGAAGGGGGTGAAGATGCCAGGGAAGTGGCAGAGGTGGCAGCAATGTGCATAAGGTCAAGCGGGGAAGATAGGCCCATGATGAAGCAAGTCGAGATGAGACTTGAGGCACTGCAAAGTGCATCCACCAACATTGGGAACAACCCAAGAACTGAGGAGCACACAGTGAACATTCCTTCAGCTGGGCCGAGAAGTGGTGATACTGATGGGAGCAGGCGGTTCAGCATGGAAAGGGAGATCTTGCTATCTATGGAATTCCCACGGTAACACGAGTTACTTTGTGTATAGATGAAACTTTTGCCGTACATGTTAGCAATGACCTTGTAACAAATGACCAGTGTACATGTTAATATTGCGCCCTTCATGTCTTTTACTACAAAGCTTCAGAAGTGCAGAACTGTATGTCCGCTGTATATATTTGTTCAATTAATTTGTAGTGTTAAACGTAACAATACATGTCTCCTTTCTTTTCCTGCACTGTGATGATGAACTTTGGCCCTTTTCTAACGAGCTGCCTGCTTTTTTTTAATGAGGAAGCAAAGATCATACTTGAAAGTCATGATATCACATGACTTTTTGGTGACCATTTACTTTATCTCATTCCAATCACATTTAGTTTGCCTTGTGGATAAAATTTTAGGAGTATTTGGTCGGACAGGTTGTTGTATGAACCAGTGCTTACAGAGGTAATCAGTCATCTCACACTACTGTCATTCCCTCATACGAGGTAATCAGTATTTGGGGTATGGGAGCTAGTGACGTGAACTTGTTGTTTGGAGGGAGGCTTATGGTGACCGAGGCTGTTGTTAAGTGGAATTTCGGCAACTCGATTCGTGCTGATGCGAATCATCAGGGCACATATATGAGTTGCTCCGTTGGCATTGGAGCAACTGAAAAGCTACTAGCTGGCATTTCCAGCTGCTAGGAAATTGGAATGTAACCACGAGCAAACCGTGGCCGTTTGTGAAGCCCCACTAAGACCATAGCCTCACAGCTGTTACAGTTTCATACAAGTGATAGAATCATGCAGGAATCACAGCCGCCAACAAGGATATATATAGTTTACTGATCAGATCACTATGATCTTTTTTTTTGGCGGGTCCACTATGATCTTGACATCCTGTAAACACCAGTCAGAGATAATTGAGGCAGACTGCAGAATGTTCAGAAATGTGAGCTCCCTTCCGAGAGGGCAAACATATAGATATAGGCAAAGCTGTTAGCCCGAAAGGAAATCCCAATAATGCTATGCACTCCTTTATAAAGGAGAGCCTCTGCTTCTGGATATTTTCAGCAGCCCTAGATTAACAAATCCTGCTCTGGGCTCTACCTTCCAGAGAATAGGATGTGAAATTTCACTGTAGCATTTACATGGAACTTCTGTATAGCACAAACAACATGATTTAGTTCAATCCTGAACCAGGTATGGAAAGATCACTAACAAAACTCACGTGCACAATTTTCGTCTTTTCATTTTATTTGTGCGTAGGTGCGCAATCTTACTTCACTGGTCACTTTGCTTGAGTTTTTCACCAACCATTTTCAGCTCTTCATGTTGGCAATGGGATCTGGCCCATGGTTCTTTCACTCCTTGGTAAGTATATGGTCAAAATAGGAGCCCTCCTTTCTGGTCGCAGCTTCCCAGGTGTATGCAAGGTAGCCACACACTAATTTGTAAGCATCGGCTCTGTTAATGCGCTATAGTGTTAGCCTGTTAGGAGAAGATGCAAAGTAGGCAGGGAGGTCAAGAGGATGGCGTGTAGTCCTGATATCAATAGGAGCTCAAGTATCTGTATATGCGAAGACCAGTTGCATCGTCCTAAGACTTTCTGTGTGTAAGACTTATAAACTATAACTACTATCACATTCGTCTGCTCACATTCTTCTACTGGTTCACAACCAACACACATGTTGCAGGGCTTGCAGCCCATTTCTGTATCAGGCATGCTTTGGGTATGAAAGAAACTCCAGACTTGGTATATTGTAGAAACAAGTGTATGGGTCAGCATCCATCATAAGGGCCTTCCGACATACAGTATGAGTTACTGACAGTCCATGTCCATGTGAATTTCTTTTGAAAGTTCATAGAATTTTATGGACGCAGCAGGTCTGTTTCTGGAATATGGAATATCCAAAAATCAAGAGTTTCAGCCACACAAAATACGAAGATCAAAGAAACATCGTTGTCTCCAAAATGTAAAATGTTATCTATTTATAAAGATAACTAGACCTTAAAAAACTAAAGGCCGGAACGGGATGTCCCATAAAGAAAATGGCTTACATCACATGATAGCAATGCAACTTGTTAAATACTTTGATCATAGAAACTGACAAGAGTTAGTATCACTATTTAGAAGCAATTAAACATGATAAGCTAAACAACAACAAGTACAAAGATATCTAAAACTGACAACAATTTGTTTAGTAAAATGTCATCGACACGATCATAATTATTTAGACAATAGCTCCTACATTCAAACTTCCTACCACAGCATCAAAGATTAAAAGTTTCTGCACGGTGACTTCATAGTTTGTATATGAGCACTCTATCTAACAGTACTATTTGCGTGTGGAATTTTTTGAAGGTAGTACTCAACCTAGCAGCAATATCTCATGAGACAAAGAAAACTAAAACACATTATTATCAACACATCATTAGGAAAACAAGTACATAATGAACTACATGTCTACTAAAAATAGTTCCACAGACTACAATGGGCTGCTTCTGTGAGGAGAGCAAACTCAAGGCGCAGCAAATTAAACTTTGTATGTCATTTAACGTTCAGATTAGGATCACGTTCAGGATCCACAATCAAGTAAGCAAGAATTGAGCATCAAGTACTCCATATAAAAGATAGAACAGGAAACCATTAGCAGGCCTGAGTATGAAAACCCGTATAAACAGGAAATGGAACAACAGCACACCAAGAAACACATACACAACAATTCTTAACTCTTACAAAGCAAGAAAACACTGATGATGCAATTGAACATTACCCTGACAAGGTTTCAAGCCTTGTAACATCCTAGTACCTTCTGGGCTTGGGCTTGGACGTATGTGAGGGCTCTTCCTTCCTGAAAAACCCGCAGAACATGCAGCGCGACACCTTGGGTGAAGGTGGATCCTGAGCAGGCGGGACATGCCGAGTACGAAGGCCTGGTTGCCATCGCTGGACCTGCTGCGCTCTTTGCTATCACTGCCCCTACGCTGCTGCAGCATTCCGATGGACCCAACACTACGGGAGTGCCTTAGCTCCTTGACCTCTAAGCTGTCCTCCCCTGTATCCCCAGTTGCCCCATGGCCCCTCTGGTTCTGGTCCCATACCAGACCTGATGAACCAGACCTCCTAAATGTTAGAGAAGATCTCTGCAGCTCTGCCATCCCCTCTCTGCGTGTGGGACTGTGGGTGTGTGTACACCTAGAAAGTCATATGGCTATGTGTTGCGAAACTAATAGTATACATGCATATAAAGGGTAACTATAACAAATTTCAGGATGAGTCAGATGATGGTGACAGGTTGGGAGGTCTTAGGTAGGATTTAGGGAGATTGTAAGGTACGGCTGTGCAAAACATAGACATCAAGCCACATACTAAAAGGCAACGGGCCCCTCTATCTGCTTTTGTGCTACACAAGTGGCAGTAGTTGAAACACTCCTGTTCGGTTATATTGTATTTATATATTAAGAGCTACTGAATGTTAGTTTAGCCAATAGAATATTAACATTGAAGGCAATAGAAGCAGCAAACACCCATGTGAAAGTTTCAATTAACAAAATCATTATCCACAAATAAAAATTTGACAAAAGATTGGGTATAACTTACAATGGGCTGAGGATGTTATTTAACATCAATGTGTTGGTTCCCATCATATAATAAATGCACATGCTAGTTAATAAATTTCATCCACGTAAAATCAATTAATCAACATACAGACACGATAAATTCAACAAACTATCATAATCCATAGCAGAAGGCAAAAAGGTAGACATGTTCAACTCTTACTTGTAAATAAGCTGATGTCATAAAACTGAGCAGAACTACACAAAGAAAGTTGACAGGTGTTCCACATCCATTGGGTGGTATCCAAGAGCGTAACAGAAATTTATCATCCACGTAAAATCAATTAATCAACATACAAACACGATAAATTCAACAAACTATCATAATCCATAGCAGAAAGCAAAAAGGTAGACATGTTCAACTCTTACTTGTAAATAAGCTGATGTCATATAACTGAGCAGAACTACACAAAGAAAGTTGACAGGTGTTCCACATCCATTTGGTGGTATCCAAGAGCATAACAGAAATTTATCTCCAGAAAGCACCATTTTACAGTCATAAGAATTTAGGGTCGCTAAGTAATGGGAGGGTTAATGTCATTTGCCAGTTGTGGCAGTAAGCAAAAGTAATTCCTCAATATTGGTCCTTTCTTCCTCCTCTCAGTCACACTCACCATCCTCTTAACAATTTGTCCACAGAGCGCAGGAAATCAACATTTTCCATGCTTTTTTACAGAAGTACTTCCAAGTTGCTAGTTATGATAGTGAAAACTAGCTTTCATTGGCACCATTCTGACCAAGTTCACCATATACACTTGCTACAGAATGATTCCCTAACCAACAGGAGTCCTACCCTTGGCCTTGAGAAGCTCACTCAGAGATTTGGGCCCCTCAAAATCATTTGAAGATGATCTCCCATGAGTCACGTGAACAGCAGGATGACTAAAACTTGACCTGGATCTACACTTTTCTTCTTTTATCTGAGCAAGGGACTTTGGACCATTAAAATTTTCAGGATCATCAACGTGCTTTGCATTTGCATTAGTATAGTTTGATGATCTAGCAGATCGAGCATGGTGTTGCTTCCTTCTACTTTTCTTCTTCTGTCCTCTGACGGTTGCGCAGACCAGAGAATGAGAACGATCTCCCATCAACGAATTGTGCATGTCATGAGTTGGTCTTTGCTCAATCTCTTCTGAACCATTCCTGGGTTCGTGAGTACGATATCTCTTAGTGCGGTTATTCTTGCCCTTTGCACTTCTTCTCCTCTCAGGTCTTTGCTTTGATATATGTTCAAACTGAGTGTTCTGATGATCAAAGCCAGCATGCAAGCCCATTAAGCTTCTCGGATTGAAGAATTTTTTGCCATGCTCTTCAGAACTGGAAGTCACATGATCTGATCTGATATGTGGTATATATCCTACTGCGGTAAAACAACCATGCCCTTGAACTCCTTCAAGATAATTAAGGTAACAACCACGCTCAAAGTCACCAAGTCCTTGCTCCTGGTACTCTGCATCATGATAATCCAGACCATAAATAACTGGGGCTCCAATATAATTTTCCACATTAAGCACATCAGTGTCTCTTTCCTGTGCCAGTTGATGCTCAAGATCAATCTTGTTAGCGGGTCCATCATTCACAAGGACATCAAATCCAGGGGAGGAATCACGTGATTCGTCCTGTTCTGAATCTCCTGAACTTTGATCAGATGCCGTGAAGCTTTTCATGTATCCAACCGTATCAATTGATGTTTCAGGTGCATTTGAAGCAGCTCCGTTAAATAAGGTACTGTTTGATTCTGAAACTCCTTTGGAGTGGTGATTCCTTATGCGTTCAGGGCTGCCCTGACAAGGATTAGCAAGTTTCAATGATTCAATCTTCTCATCTCCAGCAGAATTTCCATGTGCAGCAACGTTAGAAGTGGCGGTTCCAGAACAAGTTCCAACAACACTGTTAAAAGTTGGAGGCTCATGTAGGAAGGGGCAATTGCCACCCTTCTTGCAGTACGAGTTGTAGTAGAAGTAACAAGGACTAGCTGCTTTGACAGAAGCAGAAGCATGTGGTAGAAGTGGATCTGCCAAGGGTTTGGTTTGGTTCAAGCTTTCCAATGGCTGCAAGATAAGGGTGTAATGAGACAAAAGGCACTATAAAAAACTAAATAACCAAGAAAGCTAACGAGAAGCTAAGGTTCAGCAAGTCAACTGAAATAACTCAAGGCATAAGTTACTTCAATCAATATATATGAACAAGTTAACAAACAAATGAACACTATCAAGGCTACAAAGCAGGACCAAATAACACATGGCAACCTCTTATTTGTACATCAGGAAATGAATTAATGAACACAAACAAATCCAACTACTTGATCAACTGAACTTCCTTTCCATCCCTGAACTCGTTTACATACATCAGCAATGCCACATGCCCATAGCACAAGAGACAGAACATGGAATTAGTCAATGCTGCCACACAATAACAACAATTTTTAATGCTGCCACACAATAACAACAATTTTTTCAGAAAATTACTGTTGATTCCAACCGACATGCACAGGTAGAACCCAATGTTGTTGAATCCATTGGTGGTACCATGGTAGTACAATAGGCTGCCTGTATGCAATCGGTGGCTGCTCGTGTGCAATTGAACCTATCACTCCAAGTCTCCAACCAACAAGCCCTCTGGACCAGTATTGCAAATATTATTAATTGATCACTCAGTCAGTCAATTGGCCCAGAGTACTAGCATCTCATCTTTCTTACAACACCTCTCCACAAAGCAAGCTTTTTTTAAGGAACTCTACAAAGTAAGTCACCAAAGCTACAACAGCACAAGCTTAACAGTTTGCATCTGTCATTATCAATACCGAACCTGAGCAAATTATCTACTCATGGTACACAGCAAGCAGCCAAGCACACTAACACAGGTTGTCATCCAAGGAATTTAACCAGCGGCTGGGTTCCCATCACTCACGGGGTGGCGGAAGGTGCAGCTCGGATTGACGCAGCTGCCTTGGAACCAGTACCAGCAGCTCGGGTTGAACAGCGCGCCCTCGCAGCGCCGGAACTCGCAATTCGTCCCCTGCAACCAAAACCCCACGGCAAGCAGGGCGAGAATCCGATCAACCATCAAACAAATCAAGGGCCCCCCACGGCGGCCCCAACAGCCGCTTGCTGGTGGCGAAATGCGGAAACCCTAGAAGTGGCGGCGCCGGACTAGGGCTTTGCAGCCGACGGGTTTGGTGCGGTAGCTAGGGAGTAGGGTACTACCTTGGTGCAGGCGAAGCGGGAGGCGAGGAAGGAGGCGCAATCGGTGCTGCTCCGCCTCCAACGCGAGTCCTCTCCACCCCCCGCCGCGGGCGCGGCGTCCATCATTGCTTCCGTCGGCGGCGGCCGCAGCGGCAGTGCCGGAAATGGTGAGGCGGCGCCGGAAGCGACGGCTTTGGGGTTTTCGATCAATGAACCGCCATCAACGAGCCAGTTGTTGATTTCCTCGCCAATTGCATTTCGGCCCCTCAAGATGTTGTGATTTACAACACGTTCTTTACCATAAAGAGAGTGCGGCACAAATTGCATACTCCCTCCATATCATTTTATTTGACGCCACTAGTTCAATTCAGAAACACTCAAAATATTTGATGCCAGTAGTTCAGTGGAAAATAATTTCTCTTTTTTGCCCCTGGATTTGGCAAAGTCTGCTCCCCTCGGCCTCCACCCGTTCGCTGCCGCTGTCCCCGCATCTGTGCCTCCATCGCCCGCTTGATGTGCTATCCTGCCTCCCGCAGTCCCCGCATGGCACCGCGGCCGCCGGCCGCAGCCCTCCTCCAGAACCAACGCCCGCCAATCATCTCCCCATGAGCATCGCCAAGCACCGCCGTATCGATCTCATCTTTTCTGAGTTCCGTCGCTTGAGGTTGCGGTCACCTAGGCGAGGTGATTCACCCTGTGCAGTGCAGCGTAGCTTCCTCTCTGGTGGGATTGAGCGGCAGCACGAAAATTTTTGCGGAGGTGGGCTCGCTGGTAGCTGCGGCTGGTGGTCGGTCGGAGACAAGCGCGGCATGCCGGCGCTTCCGACGACGATAACAACGGCGGTCGAATCTCTGGTTTCACAGGGCAAAAACGTACTTTTACACCTTCCTTAATTTCGTCAATCTGGTCGGAAACGTCATATATTACGATATGGAGGGAGTATTTGGAATTCCAATCGTCACGCTTTGCAGCTTTGGGACTTCAAGCGTTGACTTCGGAGAAATAAGCTTTGGGACTTCAAGCGTTGACTTCGGAGAAATAGGCCTCCAAATGATTGGACTCTTGATTTTCTTACACTGTGTGCATTTTCTTTCTTTTCTTGAACATATGTATACATGCATTTGGCGTATGTGTATTTTCTTTCTTTTCTTGCACATATACATGCATTTGGCACTGTATGTACTTGTGAAGAGAAGCCAATGTGCAATTTTCTCATTTTTAAGAGTATATAAATCCAAGGGATCACATTAATATTGGGAACACTAACAAAAATCTTTATAGTATTTAGTTTAACAAAAGGGCATTTTTGTGCTATCGTATCTCAAAACTGCACTCTTCTAGCTCATATTAAGTACTAGGAAAACTAACAAAAAAAACTTTGCGTAATTCTACTTTCACTGTACGGATGTACTGCATTTAAAACGTGAAATAGAAAAATTAATGAAGATTTTCACTATAAAAATCAATTTGGGAAGGAGAAATTTATACATGCTTGGAATTCTACGAAATGTAACTTGACTATTACCACAAGTCAAAAAGCAATGCACTTCTTTTTCCAGGGCAAATAATCCTCCCTCAGAATAAAGAGGAGCCAAACAAAAGAGACTTTCCATATCTAGGTTTTGTACAAGATACCGAACCATGTAATCAGGTCAGCAGTCTTAGGATTTGCGTTCCAGACAGTTACACAAAGGCACGGAAATCATTGACACCAGAACATTCATGGTGTATCCTCAAACAACCCATGTGGTTACACTGTGTGATTGGATACCAGAAGACTAGACAAACCAGCTTATTAACTGTATGAAAAAGTGCCTCAATTTGATGAATGATCACTTCGAAACTGGTACGGAACAAAATTTCATCCCCTGAAGGTTACAAGAAAAAGAAAACATGTAGCCGCCTCATCTCATTTGTCATCTAACAAAATGGAGGTAGATGCCGTTAGTGATGACAGCTCTTCTTGTGTTGCGGATCCAAAGCCTTGCCATCTTATTCTTCCTTGGCGATCAATCAGGTATATGTACCTGCAGTTCAAGAGTTGAACTACCTTATAGTGACAGAATAGTGTAAGAAGTAAGGTATATCTACTTTTAGCTTCTAGTATCAAACAACCAAAGGGAAAGGAATGCTGGTTACCCAGTGAGATGGTTTACAATCTGAAGCTTCTTTCGGAAGTAATAATGGTCCCCAAAGGCATACACAATATGTCTCTGAGGATTGTTAGATTTCCTCATCACCTTCAGGAATAGTCGTCTCACAGGACTCGATGATAATACCCAAGAATCTATAAACGAGACCTGGAACATAACATGTTTCCCTTTCAGCTCAGTGCTTGGAATTGTGTAAGGTGTTCCCCCCTCAGCACTATCCAAAGTTTAAAGGTTAATTTAATCTGCAAAGGATTAACATCACTATTCTCTTTTACTATCACATGCCATTAAAATATTAAATGAATAATTGTGCTGACTCTGATATGCAATAAACAAGCGTTCGGCTATTTAAAAAAACTAACCACAATTTGACAGTAAAATTAAACTAGAGCATCTTAGTATTTTCACTATCTGTAATGACAAAAAGAGCTTGATTTGGATCCTGTTAGTGGCACATAAGAAGATATTGGTGATAGAAATTTGCAAAAAGGACTTAATCATGAATTTCTTTACAGTTACTTAATATATCAAGTAGCATTCAATATCTTCTTCCATGTATTTTGATTTGCATACAGTTACTGGTACTTTGCATTGAACACCAAACCAGGATAATTGTGTATTGATACCTCATAAACATGAATGTTCTTGTCAGCACCGAATGCATCCAGGAAAGGCAAACTCCATGATTCAGCCATTTTCTGTTAGCAAAAGGCACACCCACAGTTAGCCGTTGAATCACTAAGGTAAAAAGAAATATGAAATCTAAATCAACTACATATATCTTCTCTAACAAAATAGTTAGAGAGCAACACAAACTAAGAATGTATATCATATTGGAGCCGAAAATATGGATATCAGTACATGAAATACTAAGTCATGAAAAAATGAGAGAGCCACAAATCAAGATATTAGAGAGGATGTGAAAAAGAACTAAGCATCTGTAATCCTAAATAACAAGGCTTTTAGGGGCATCTAACAAAGTGTACATACATTTCATAGCACAATGTCAGCATTTGGCTACTCAATCTGCAATCTGGACCAGTGGGCACACTATTCTACACTGAATTGTTTGCTACAATGGTATGAGAAGTTATAGCTGGATGTCATGTACTGCCTATAAATTCAACCAGGAGTAACTAAAAGTTTTTGTCTGTATTTAGTGGGCTTGCCGAAGTAGTTGGTACAGATTGAACCTGAACGACAGAGGATACGGGCTTCTGAAAACAATGTTGCCAGGCCAGGAAGCTACATGAATGCGCTTTAATCATGATGTACGCAATACAAAGTTTCTGGATGAAGCCGATACATGACCAGCGATTTGTTAACTCTTGATTTGTCACAGATACAAATAAAACCCAAGCCTATCCGTTCAAAATCCATATGATCCTAGGTATATGTATCGTATATACTCTATACAGTAACTTAAGAGGTGTAAAGGTAGAATTTTGCAAGTGTAAACCAAACAGCTGGAATGCACACCACCATGGTTGCAGAGAAAGGGGATGTTAACTACAGGGTTTATCAAGCAAAAGCAGCTGGCCAGTCCCTACACATACCTGTGAGCTTGCACGAAAGGAAAGGCAGACCAATGAAGCATCAGGAATTACAGCATCACCAGCCTCACCACCATCTTCTGGAGCAGTAGCAACAAGAGGCAGATGCAAAGCCCCACCATCAGGGGACTCCACAGCCAGACCAGGGAACTCCACAGCATCAACCTCGGGGATGATGGCCTTACTTGCAGTTGCAATCTAAACCATTTTGATCAGAGTGTGATTACCAATTACCCAAACCCATCAACCAAACACTAATAAATGCGCACAGCACACTATAATAAATAGTTCAATGAGTGATATACCTTGCCCTGGTTCTTGCGGATCTCGGAGATGTCCGCGAAGTAGCCCCTACCTATCTCATCCTTACTGCACTAGGACCAATCAGAACCATCACACTTTGCATAACCCATACAATGCTGCGGTGAAGTTGCAGCAGCAAACTAGTAAGGCAGTAACCATGAATAGCTAGTAAACGAGGTGGGGAAAGGAGCCTTACAGCCTGGCCTTCTCCTTCTCGATGGCCTCCTTGTTCACCGTCTGATTACCCCGGCAACGAGGAAAAACAAGTCACTCATTCGCTCTAACAATCTAATCAACTGCATCTGCGGAGAAATGGAGGACGGACGGAGACGAAGCGGCTACCTTGCGGAAATCGAGGAAGCCGCGAGTGAATGCCGCACGCGCAAGCGGAGGGATCCCGCCGCTGTGGGCGCAGGCTCCCGCGCCGGCGAGGCGGAGCAGCGCACCCGCCGCCCCCCGCGCCCTCAGCATCGTCGCCGCCGCCGCTGATCTACTCGGGTCAGGTCGTCAGGAGCAGCCGCGAGAGAGAGGCCGGGCGAGACTGATCCGCGGACTGAGTTGCGGACCTAACAATATGGGCCGGGCCTGTCTAGCTAATGCCCACTCACCTTCATTGGGCTGGCATTGTTCGGCACGAGAAGTAGTAGCCGGCCCATCAAAGACATTTGGCACACTCACTATGCAGTACGTAACCACAGAGTGGAGGCGTAATCCAGGAGAAACCACGCCTCCAACGAGTTCCAAAACCGGCGGCGCCGAGCTGACCTCAGCATCCCCTGCTCTTCCTCGTGACCTCGTTCAGATTCCATTCGACTCGATCCCTTCTCCTCCGTCTCCGGCGCCGGCCCAGGTCATGGCGTCCCGCTCCTCCTCGCAGTTCGAGTAAGCAATTCTATGCCCACTAGTATTACTCAATTCACCTTCTCTTTTTACTCCACCCGAGCGATCTCGCTGACTCGCATCGTCCTCTCGCGCCAGCGATCCGGCGGCGGCGGCGAGGCGCGCCCCGCAGCGTGAGCGGAAGCCGCCGTACATGCTACTGCTCCCGCTCGTCTACGCCCCCGTGCTCCCCCTCAGTACGCTCTCCACCCCCCTCCGCTCCAATCCCCTTCACTCGCTGTTGCTGCGTCTGCTGACTTGACTCGTGTTTTGGTTTGTTTCATCGCGTGGTTCGACGGGGCAGTCAGGATCGGTCTGCGGCACAACCCCGTGTTGAGGGATCGCCTCTTCTACGGCGTCCTCGCTGGTGCATTCGCCCACGGTGCCTACCTCATGTACGTCCTCCTCCTCCCTCACCTCACGCCCTGTTTTTATTAGATAGTCGATTGCTAAACCTGAACAATTCTGATTGCTGCGAGTTCTGGCACGGCAACTCTAAAAAAACTACAGCGAAGGTTGTTTGTGCTTTGCTGCTAATGCTAATGGCTGATAGGGACAGCTGTGGTTTACATTACAATATGTTGGACATTGCAACGCTCAAGCATAGTCTGCTGAGCAATTGTTTGGAAAATAATGTGCTTGAAAGACTGTAACACAATATGATCATATGAACTTGAAAATCTTGTAACCATCTTGGTGATAATCACTATATCACTCGTGGGAACAATTACTCGCTTGGTCATGCTATGATTCATAGCAGTACTAGTAAAGTTAGTATAAGGTACTGGAGATTTCTTCTTCTTCTTCTCCATCCATAATCCATAATTAAGATTTCAACAAAAATTTGGAACAAACAGCGTTATCTGTGCTGCTTAATGTGGAAGTTGAGCCCTACATATAGTTTATGTACTTAGTGTCTTTTGTGAACTTTTGGATGCATGTTATAGGAAGAAAGGAGCTATGGAAGATAAGCATATCTAGTAGTATGTACAGAATCGGTCCATGTATTGGCTTGTTTGTTACAAACATCATTAAGATTTCCTATAAGAAGGCATGATTGTCATATGTTTGATTCATGATGTTATAATGTGAATAAGAAGCACACATGGGACTGTTATGGCACTTTGGGTAAATGAACTGTTGTGCTTATGTCTTGCAAAGGTCGTATATATATTCTGTGGAGGAATGTGGGTTTAATGCTACAGACTGATTTAGCCTGGATTATATCCGGTACCCCTGTTTTGTTATTGAAGAACTTGAAGCATAGGCTTATTAAGTCAGGTCCTCCATGAATTAAAAATCATGTGTCAGCAAAGAACTTAGTCTAGGAGTCCTTAAGTTTAGGATGTGAAAACCATTGTCCAGTTGACATCCCGTATTGAGTTACCTGTTTTTACTGTGGTCTTGAATGAGACTGAACAGCTTGATATGTGTGAACCTAAGGAAGTTCTGGATGTTAGTCCAGTTGACATCTATCGAGTTACCTGTTTATTTGCTAACTGGACAGCTTATATGATATGTGTGAACCAATTGAAAAATTCAGGATGTGAAACTACAGTCCAGTTAACATCTTATATTAGTTACTTCATTTTGTTTATACTCTAGATGGGACTGAACAACTTATATGATATGTGTGAACCTATGGATGAAATGTGTGTGATGAACAAGGAACAGGAAGTCAGGAACCGGTGTTCTAATTCTTCACTCTTATATTATTTTTTTTCAAATACAGTCGATATATGTAAATCTAGGTACGACAATCACGATTACACAATACATAGGAAACTAGGGACTATCAACCTAAACAAGTAGACTTGTTCTTGTATATCATAGGGAGTAATACTAAATAAGTTCCTCTATGAAAAGGCGCCCCTCGCTTGCTATTCTTGCTACAGTTTTATATTGCTGATGGTAGTGCCTACATTTTCTGTAATTTGATTGTGCACATATACCATCTTCATGTCTGCTTGTGATTTCATTGATGTCTTTCAGTTAACCTCTCATGCCTGATGGCAAGAAATCAGTTTCATATTGAATTGAAGTTATTTCCTGCAACTCCACATTGTCTGTTTATGGTTTGTCCATATGCACAAATCTACATATGATTTTTTTATAAAGTTAATTCTTATTATGTTACAGTTGTGAAAGCCTATGTTGCACAAAATTAGTTGTGTAAACCACAAGGTGAATAAGCTGGACATTCTTTTATGTCGCTCCTATCTGGAAAATTCAATCGCTTTCATGCTGTTCTTGCCTGCACAAACTAGTTTCCAAATCTTTAAGTCTGTTTTTTTAATTTCCTGTGATGGTTTTGTGGACTGGTCACACCTGAATACCTGATAGTGATGGTAGCATTTTCTCTGGAAGTTTAGAACAATGTAATTTTTTAGTTTGTTTTGTCCAAGATTTGCGGGCATGATATCTCTTATATTGACTCCTGATGTTAAATGGGAATTGGCACTTCACAATAAACTCGTGTATCACTTGAAGTGAAATTAACTGTTATGCTAATGGCTAGCTTATTTAACAATATTTGATGGAGATGTAATGCCTTGGGCTTATTTAACCTGGAGTATATCCAGTACTCATGTTCTGGTATTGAACTACTTGGCAATTGGCATATGGGTGTACTAAGTCAAATCCTTTATGAAATAAAAAACTGTATATGTCAGCAAAGAGCATATTTGCATTGTATAATCTAAGTGTAAGATGCGAGGAGAGCAGTCAAACCATTGACCAATCTCCACCCCATATTGAGTTAACTGTGTTTTGTGTGGATGCAAATGAATGGCTTACTTAAGTTCTACTCTTACTATTTAGTGCTTTTGATACATGTAGATGAGTAGATCTTGGCGCTATGATATTGGCTACACATTACATAAGTAAACTAAGCTCTTGTGTATAGTTCCAGTCCGAAAAGGCACCATTCTTTCTTGCTGTACTTGCTTGTGCAAACTGGTTTACATACCAATGGTCATGACTACATCTGCTGTACCAGTTAATTTGATTGTGTATCACCTATCTTCACGCCTTCTAGTGGTAGGATTCGGTTGACCTGTCATGTGCTCATGCATGATGGCAGTTTTGTGTTGAACTAGTTTTCTGCAACTTCAATGTTGTCTCCATGTATGGTTTGTCCATATGCACAATATTGAAGATAAACTTTCTTCATGACGATAACCCTTACTAAGTACCCTTTTGAGATCTGAAAGCATACGATATGGTGGCCCTTTTTTTTTCTATCATACAGTTATTTTTTGCTCAAACTTGTTTCCAAACTTTTTCTGTCTGCTACTGTAGTTCTTAATTTGCTGTGATTGTTCAGTGGACCTGTCATGCTTGTTGGCGTTGCAAGAATTTTCATATTGAATTTGTTCTTGCAACTTCCACGTTTTCTCTATCTGTTTTGTCCATATGCGCAAAGTTTCAGATACACTTTCTTCGTTAGGAACCGATGATAAGTCTATTTTTTTGTAGTGAAGGGCTATGCTAGTGTAATCCACAAAGAGATATATTAACTGAGACGTGCTTATCTGTTTTATCTTTGTTCTTTCAGATCGGAGCTATACGACGTGGAGAGCAAATGAGCCTCATCCCTCCAGAGATGAAGCAGATTTTGATGACATTGAGAGTCCACATTGGATAAGGGCTGACTGGGTCTTCAGATTGACGAGTGTGTCATGTACCTATATTTCCTTCGGTTCTTGCTATTGTGTTTGCCAAAAGGGCATAATGTTTGAGCACATAAAATAATCCTGACAGCGAGAAATACATATTCGGCAACTGTATTATGTCCACAAGTCGCCCATTCACTACCGAGATGCTGCACCGGAATGATTGAACTGCTAAAGTGGGGGCTTTGAAAGCTAGATAACCAAAAGGCAAGAGCACGAGACCAGAACCCCACTGTGTAATTCCCTCCTGGTTGCTTACATAGTTTGTCAGGGACCCGACAAGTGGAGTGGAGATTATCATGCGCCCATTTCTTTAGGCAGTTCACAGCGTAATTAAAATATACTTCTAGTGATGCGTGGTCTTGGTACTCTTGTTACCGCCGTCTGACCGGTGACCGTCACGGCTTCTCCAAATGCGAATGGACAAATGCACAGGCTGATCAGCTGAGCAATGGACAAAATGCCGGATACCAGCGAGGCGGGGGTGATGGCTAAGCTTCAGGCCGTGGCAACTGGAAACAGAAACGCTGGTCTCGTCTTTGTAATTGACGAGGCCGATAGCTCATACTAGTAGTAGCTGCTGTGCTGTGCGGTGCCGTCTTTGGCCGCTTCTCTCATCGCTGGTACGGATTGGACTTGGACAGGGTAGCTGTACAATTTGTTTAACCCGTATGCCAGATGGCAATGCTAACTGGCGCCTGTGGCCTAAACCATCGTCCATTCCGTCATCTGCAACGGTTTGCTAAGCTTTGCCGGATGCTTTTGCTCACTCTGTGTGAGGAGCAAACAACCATGAACCATAGTCACTAGAAAAGCAACGCGGCGTTGCCGCGCGAGGCTAGTGCCCTTCATTGATTTGACATTATATTCTTTTTGACATAGTGATGTATGGAGTGGTGGTTGTAAAGTTTGAGTGTGTTTGATTATGTTTGGGTGTTTTGTTAATCTGTGGTAAATTGAAGTTTGTTTGGTAAAAGTCTGGGGTCTTCGGGTGGGTTGTATCGAAGTTTGAGGGTGTTTTTTAGAGAATATGAGCTGCAAATATTTTTCCGAAAGTTTAGGGACTCATATGTAAAGTTTCGTAGGTAGTGGGGTTTACGGGTGGATTGTTACGAAGTTCGAGGGCCTTTTCGGGAAAATCATGGGCTACAAGCATATTTTGCCGGAAGTTAGGGGTTCACATGTGAAAATCCCTGGACCGCGGGCATGATTTTTATTGAGTTCAAGGGCCTTTCTGCAAAATGACAGCTTGCAAACATATTTTCCCAAAAGTTTAGGGGTTCATATGTAAAAATCTCTGGACCGCAGGCATGATTTTTGCTAAGTTCAAGGGTCTTTCTGCAAAATGACCGATGCCTGCCCGATTTGGGCTGTTGATTGGGCGAAATATGAGCTGTAAATATTTTTCGGAAAGTTTGGGGACTCATATGTAAAGTTTCATAGGTAGTGGGGTTCACGGGTGGATTGTTACGAAGTTCGAGGGTTTTTTTTGGAAAACCATGGGCTACAAATATATTCTGCCGAAAGTTAGGGGTTCACATGTAAAATTCCCTGGACCACGGGCATGATTTTTATTAAGTTTAAGGGTCTTTTTGCAAAATGGCAGGTTGCGAACATGTTTTCCCGAAAGTTTAGGGGTTCATATGTAAAAATCCCTGGACCGTGGGCACGTTTTTTGATAAGTTCAAGGGTCTTTCTGCAAAATGAACGATGTCTGCCCGATCTGGACCGTTGATTGGGCCGATCCGACGGCCGGGAATGGCTGGCGACGTGGCCACCTTCCCTGGCCGCGATATTAGCCAAGTTTCAATATATAGAGATGTGGTGCTCTTGAATTATCAGCAAATAACGAGTGTGTGTACGGGAAAGATACTCCGTGTTCTCCCGGGCTTAAGCATGTCACGTTGGGGCTAGGTTAGAATAAGCTGCCGCGCCTGCACGGGCCGGCCACTTGCCCCATTTTCCCGGCAGCTTTGCGCGCCTCGGCCGGCAACTGGACTTTTGAAAAACTGATGAGTTGATCGTACTATGCACTTGACCTGATTTTGATTAGCGTATATGGATTACTTTAGAGAGAGGTCGGTGTCAGCAATTAAATATCTGCGAAATTAAAAAAATGCCAATTGTGTCGTCGACATTGACATTGCCGATCCAGTCATGGGACTATGGGAGAGGGAGGGAGACCGAGGGGACACGGCGTCAGATACGATTCGAGAATCCTGGTCACGGTCAGTCGGTCACGCACGGTTCATCCACGGGCGGATCTGTGATGCAGAACCAATGCGGATCAAGTGATCATTTTGATACGCAGCTCAGCACGCTGTTTCCTAACCAAATGACAGGGCAAATCCGTCGACACGCGTCGAGAAGCAACGGCCAATTATTGGGCAAGATGGGAGTGAGTGACTGAGTGAGGATGCGATTAGGCCCAACCTAAACCTAATCATCAAACAAGCCGGCTGTTCGGCTTACCTGACTTTCCTCCTCTCACGCAACACTGTTCAATCTACCAGCGGAACACCATCGAGATTAGGCAAATCCAAAGTGGGGGAAATGACATAGGGAACAGATTAGCTAGAGCTCAAATGAAATGAATGGGGATCATCAAACAAGCGACATCAGCAGCAACAATGTCTGAGATTCAATTTCATCAGGAGTAGTAGCAGTAATACAAAGTTTGCAGCAACTTTTTCGCGGATCTGGCGGCATTTCAGCGCAGACCGGAAATGATTCGGGAACAACAACGCGCTCCAGATCGGAGCAGATCGGGGAGGCGGCCAAGGGAGGGCAACTTTTAAAACCAGATCCCCCTCGCTTGCTCTCTCGCCGCCTCCTCCGCAACAACAACAACAATGGGGAATGAATCCCCAACCCAGGAAGGAAAAAAAAAGGACACGATATACACATGTAGGGCGCAGCGCGCACGGACGGAGCGCCAGATCTAGGGCGGCGATGTCGGCGGGCGTGTCGCTCTCGTCGTCGTCGTCGCGCCGCCTAGGAGGAGCGGGCGAGGCGGGACGCGATGGCGGAGTGGTACATGGCGTCGTGGAAGGACTCCGTCTGCGCCATCCGCGCGCGGAGCTCCCGGGCCTTCTCCTCCGTCAGGCCCCCCACGAACGCGCGGCCCTGGGCCTCCTTGGGCGCCGGGGCCTCGATGTAGTCGGCCTTCCCGGACCACCCCAGCAGCGGCGCCCACCACTTGCCGGTGCCCTCCTCCCCCACGCCACCCGCCGCGGCGGCGAGGGCCACCCCGGCGCCGGCGCGCGGCCGGGCGGAGGACGGGCCCGCGGCGCGGGCGGGGAAGGAGACGCAGGCGGCGGTCGCGCACGGTGCCATCGCCATTTCGGATCGGTCGGTCGGGGATGTCGAGTTTGGTGGGTGGGTGGAGAGGTTGCTGTGCTGATGATGATGATGATGATGATGATGGAGATGAAGGCCGTAGGGGGGTGGCGAGGCGTTTTTATAGCGGCCGTAGAGGGGGAGGGCCGAGGGGAGGGTGTCGGGATGGCCGGATGGGGGCGAGTGGATAAGACCACCGCGTGGACACGTGCGCGGCGGCATCCTGGTACGCGGCCATTAACGGCGTTACAGGCTGTCCAGCAACGGTTACTTATTTCCGGTTGCCCGTCAGGTCACCGACGCGTGGGTCCAGGCTGCGGGCTCCGTCAAGGGCGGTGGTGTTTTTTTTTCCTCCTCTCTTCCTCACCGTGACGGTGATGCCGTTGGGAGCGGTTAATGTTGTTGTGAAGGTACTAGGCGTACGCGCAATGTCATCTTAATTTAGGTTTTTCTAGAAGGGTACTTGCCCACCGCGCGGGGTAATAATTCTCAGCGTCCTGATGATGTTCTCGTCCGTGTTTTTAAAAGGAGAAACATTGTAATAAATCTAGAAAAATTGAAATGAATATATAGTGATTTGAGAATTGAGAATTTGTGTTGCAATGGCAAATTTCAATTCCATCAGTATCATAAATGATAGCAAATTTTCCAAGATGCCTAACAAGCTCCCTCCGTCCACAGAGATGGATTGTTCTCAAATTTTGTCCCGCAAAGTGTGTTTTATTAAACTCTTAGCGAAACTAATTCAATCAAAGCGACACTCACACAAGAAGTGCATTGACAAATACACAGAGCCAAGATCAGTATGTTTTTTCCTCTTATCCCAATGCACATGCATTTATTCATAATCCACATATAAAACTAAGCAGATTGCACCGTTTTCAACCTCAACTAATACGAGTAATTAGATAGAGGTAGCATGATCATTTGTTACAACTATCAATTTGTTTAAGTTTTTCTATACGAACAATTTGTTACAACTATTAGTTTGTTTGAGCTTTTTTATACGAACAATTTGTTACCACTATTAGTTTGTTTAAGTTTTTTTTTTATATATGAACAATTTTTATGAAACAGAGGGAGTACATTGTACTCCATATTCGCATCTTCAACTCAAGTAGATGGCTCTGTCTACATTGTGTGTTTGCCACTTCCCGTTTGATGACCTTTTGCTCTTCCTTTTAACTCTCTACTTGTTTGTCTTTTCTAGTTGCAAGTTGGAACTCAGGGTCACGCAAGCTGCGAGAACCACCCTTTGCCCAAGGTGAAAGGGTGGCCCAGGCTTGTATTTGAAGAAAGAAATCACCTTTGGCACTATTTGTGTGACTTTGGAAAAGGTTTCGTTGCAACAACTTGTGTGCGTACTATGCTTGGTCTGTGTTTCTCTAGAACGATTTGACTGTTACGGTGGCACTTGCAGTGCCTAGCCGAGCGACAGCCACAAGTTGTTCATCGGAGCAAGGGACCCAGATCAGCAGATGGGCCGTCGTCGTCGTCGGGGATCCTCGTCAGGGAGGTGGTCACTCACACGGTGTGGTTTGGTCGCGCGCGCGTGGCGCGGTGGCCCTGTGGAGTGTGGACGGTGGACCACACCGGCGGGGCTTGGCTGCTTCGGCGCGCCTGCCAAGTGCGGAGGGCTCGCGCCGCGACACGCTGACTCACCGCCACGCACCGGCTTCACGGGCACCGACCGCGCCGCGGGCCGAGTCAGCGCCGCGCGGATCTCAAAACGTACGGTTGGGTGGCAGCACCGGCGGTGCCGCGGTGGGAGAACGGCTATCGGCATGGAAGACGCAAGAGCTTAAACAAACAGAATCCGTGTCTGATCCCACAACAACTAATCAATCGATTTGAAAAATACTCGGAGATCACAGCACAATGTATTCATCACAGTGAAAATGTGGCAGAGATGGGAGCAGGAAGGGGTCGTTCGCCACGCGCTACAACACACACCCATCCTCTCCTATCTCTCTCGCCTGCTGATCCTCGACAGCAACTACTACCGGTCTACTATGTACACACGCGGAGGCAGATCGCGGGAGGGCGAGCTGGTTCCGCCCGCCGGCGCGCGCCGCGTCCCTAGGCGGAGCGCGCTAGGCGGGAGGCGATGGCGGAGTGGTACATGGCGTCGTGGAACGACTCCGTCTGCGCCATCCGCGCCCGCAGCTCCCGGGCCTTCTCCTCCGTCAGGCCACCCACGAACTGCCTGCTCCGGGTCGCAGCCGCCGCGGCGCCGTCCCGCGCCGCCACCACCGGCGCCGGGGCCTCCAGGTAGTCGGCCTTCCCCGACCACCCCACCAGCGGCGCCCGCCACTTGCCGCCGGCGGCCTCCGCCGCCGCCGCCGCGCGGACCACCACCCCGGTGCCGCTGCGGACGACGCCGGCGGCCCCCGGGCGGGCGGGGAACGAGCTGACGGCGTGTGAGGAGGAGGACGGCGGTGCCATCGCCGCCATTGGATGGATCTGTGCTGGTTGCTTCTCTCCGACTCCGACGCTTCCTCTGTGCGGATTGCTTGATGCGAAACGAGGCTTGTTGTAATGGATGATGGATGGATTGCGGGCGGTGGGGAATTTATAGCGATCGGAGCGGGAGGAGGGGAAAGGAATAGGAAGCGACGGGGACGACGAACCGATAAGACCGCCGCGTGGCCACGTGGCGACGATCCCTCCAACGGATCCGTTACGCGTCGTCACGGTCTCACGGACCGTAGGAGTACACATGTCTGTACAGTGACGCACGGTGGTGCCAGCCAGGTCGAGCGGGTTAATGGTTGTTGCCCCCACGCGATACAAGTGCGTAAACAATCCATCTTTATTTTGGGCATTCTAGATGGACGATGCCACTGATAACGCGTGCAAGAATACCCTCTTGGTATTCTGTTCGACTCGTTCTGTTTCCTGTGTCTACCGCTCCTCGTCGCTTTCTAACTAAACCTGGTAATAGTTCGGTTGGAACCGGTTTTTTCAGTTTGATTTTAGACGTGATTCTATTTGGTTTGGTTCAAAATGGTTTACCATCTATAATGATTTGGTTTGGTTTGATTTCATGGTTACAATAGATGAGAATGGTTTAACAATATTATAGCTTTGTGTAAAGTATAAGTTAGGTTTAAAATCAAACTTAAAAATTAAATTTCACGTTAACATATACATTTTTTACTGAATTTCACTGAAATTTATTAGAGATATCTCGTAATAACACTTTGTTACTCTGGGCAACTCGGTAAAACCAAATCTATATGTGAGACCCACGTGCAGAGCCGGACTCTAGAATTAAAAACTCGCGTTCACACTATAAAATTTTAGCAGATATGATTGAAATTTGCTGGTGATGCTTAATATGATAGTCCGCTACTCCGTGCAAATCGGTGAAGTCAAATCTATATGTGGGACCCACGTCCAGAGCCGGACCTTAGAATTAAAAGCTAGCGATCACACTATAAAATTTGAGCAGATATGACCGAAATTAGCTGGAGATGCTCAATATGACAGTCCGCTACTCTGTGCAAATCGGTGAAGTCAAATCTATATGTGGGACCCACGTCCAGAGCCGGACTCTAGAATTAAAAGCTCGCGTTCACACTATACAATTTGAGCAGATATGACCGAAATTTGCTGGAGATGCTCAATATGACAGTCCGCTACTCCGTGTAAATTGGCGAAATCAAATCTATATATGTGGGACCCACACCCAAAGTCGGACCTTAACATTAGAGAATTAAACTAATTTTATTAATTTTGAGATAAGAAAAAGACTAAATGGTTTGAAGTGGTTTGGATGAATGAGTCAATAGTTTGGTTTGGTTTTTGAAGTGTAGTATATGTAAATGGATTGGTGTGAGTATGATTTAGTTCTTTAACCATTAACAGATTTATTTCTAACAGATCGTGTTATTCCTGTGTGGGGGCAATGGACGCTAGAAACCAATTCCGCGGTCGGTCGCGCGGCGCGACCGACCGGGAGGCCCTCACGTTTTTTTTTCTTTTGTTTTTCTTTCTTTCAACAAATTTTCTTGTGCATAAGTTATACGTATAACTCGTTGTTATAGAAAAATTTATGCGCACAACTCGTCGTTTACATACAAAGTTATACATACAACTCGTCGTTAGAGAAAAAATATATGCATAAGTTGTTCTGCAGATAATTGTACATACAAGTTGTACGTATAAGTTCTTCGCGCATCAAACTTATGCTTAAAAATTATATGGCAAAAATTTATGGTTCAAAGTTATTTGTGGAAGTTGTGTGTATAAATTGTGGGAAGATTTTTCAAAAAAAAAGTTGGAAGGAGAAAGAGGCCCAGCTGCAAGTGGCCAGTCCGTCCGGCCGTTACTACTCGCTAGAATCGGTCGTTCGGAACGGTCGGTTGCTAATTAGCGATTCCCCAGTGGATGGCTCGATAATAACACGTTGTTTTCGGAACAAGAAGACGGCAACGTTTTTTCGTGTCTTGGCGACCCATTTAATTTGGATGCTGGTTTTTAGCCGTGATACTATGCCAATAGCCTAATAGGAAAAAGTCTACTTCACCCCCAACCTATGAGGGGTGAAACACATCACCCTCCAACCTATGAAAATGGATTTTTACCCCCTGAACTTTCTAAAACAGGACAAATCACCCTTGAAGCAGTTTTGAAAAATCATAGTAAATCACAAAAAAATCATAAAATGGACAAATCATAAAATGGACAAATCACAGAAAAACCCTTCGTACGTACTCCTTGGTACTCCGTATTCTGTTTCTTGTCTACCACTACTCGTCGCTTTCTAACACGTTATTTTCGGAACCAAACGTTTTTTCGTGTCTTGGCGACACAAATACTAAGGGGGTGTTTGGATCCCGCCTGACTAGAGACTAGTTTTAGTCATCTTAGTGGACTAAACCTCTAAACACCTCTGACTAAAGGGTGACTAAAACTAGTCTAATCTCTAGTCAGGGGTACCCTAACTTCTAGTGACTAAAACACACTCTCTCGTCATTATTCTAGGGAGAGAAGAGAAAGAATGGGGAAGAGGAGAGGAGAGAGAAAGTGGATGGAGGGAGAACAATTTAATGCTGACTAGTTTTAGTCTCTCTCCATACAGAGGCTGACTAGAAATTTTTAGTCTGACTAAACTTTAGTCTTTAGTCAGGTGACTAAAGGAGGTGACTAAAGGATCCAAACACCTCTAACTCATATAGTCAGATCGTGTAGCGGCCAAGGCTGCCTCTGCATGTGCTCTGATCCGAGACTGAGAGCATGGCGGAGGCGGGCCTGCTGGGTCCTTGCCGGTTGGAGTCGACTCGGCTCCTCGTCAGCTGCTGCCGTGGTTGGTGGGGGGCTGCTGCTACTGCTACTGTGCCCACACGCGGCGAGCGAGAGAACACGCCAACACGGGCGCTTTCGTCTGGCTTATCAGCCACCAGCCAGCAGTACTTTTCTCTCAGAAAAAATCAGCCACCAACAACCAGTCAGCAGTACTTTTCTCTCAGAACAAACCAGCACCAGCAACCAGCCAAGCGAACAGGCCCGGGTTCTGCGTGGGTGCCGGCTCACCGCCGCGACACGCTGACTCACCGCCACCGTGGAGGTGGAGGTGAGCTGTGGCGTGGTCACCCTCGGAGCGACTCGCTCCGAGCCCCAGCCACTCGCCTCTGCAGTTCCTGTCTCTCGCTCTGGTAGATCTGCCTCCCACTGTGGCTGGCTGTTGTGCTGGCCATGCGTGCTAGCTTGGCCGCACGCTTTGGCTCAGCATTCAGCAACCTCCAAGTGTTTTTTAAGAAGAACTGTTGGCGCTGGCTGATCGACGGAGGTTGTAGGAGTGGAGGACGGGAGGGCGAGGCGATGGATCGCGGCGGCGGCGGCGATCGGACGCCGTCTTGGCGGCCGGCGCCCGAGACAACAATGGCTGGACGAGGAACAATGACTGACGAACTGACGAAAGCTTCAATAGAACAACTGACCCAGAGAGATTTGTTTCAATCTCCGGATGCCGATTCACTTACAGAGTTTAGCACTTATACTGCTACACAATAACTGACACACAACGTGTTACAAGCACACACACATGCACTACATTCAACGAAATTGAAAACTCCCGCGCGCCCACGATCTGTCTCTGCTGTGGCGCTCCTTCAGTTATCAGGCTGCAGCGCGGCTTCTTCTTGTGAACACAACATCTCTCCCTCCCTCGACAAACAGCTCGTCCTCGAGCTGGAACGAAGGAAAGGCTGATCGAAACTCCTCCACTTGCTCCCAAGTGGCTTCAGATGATGGCAACCCCGTCCATTGTATGAGCACATGCCAGCTGCCGTGGCGCATACTTGAGCCCAATACACGCTCTGGCTGAAGTAGTACGCGCCCATTGTGCAGAGGTGGTAAAGGCGGAGTAGATGCTGGTGGAGTGCCATGGAAGGGCTTTAGCAGTCCCACGTGAAAGACATCGTGTATATGCGTATGCTCCGGCAGAGACAAGCGATAGGAAACAGTACCAACGCGTTCTGTGATTTGAAAAGGCCCGGCATACCTTGGGGACAGTTTGCTGTGTTTGCCCGGTATTAAGGAGTGAGTAGGACGATTGAGCAGACGTAGCCACACCCAATCACCTGGCTGGAACTCCAATTCACGGTGATGAGCATCATAGTATCGCTTGGCATACTCCTGAGCCTGTGACAACCTTGTTCTGACTTCTGACAAGAATTCCTCACGTTCAGCCAACATGGCGTCGACTGTGTCAGTTCCTGCACTGCCAGCTTGATAGGGGGGAAGTGAAGGAGGCGATCTGCCATAAACCACTTGGAATGGAGTAGTCTTAAGGGCTGAGTGATAAGAAGTGTTGTAACAAAATTCTGCCCAGGGCAACCATTCAAGCCAGGATCTTGGTCTATCTCCTGTAATGCAGCGCAAGTACATACTGATGGACTTGTTGACAGACTCCGACTGTCCATCTGTTTGTGGGTGAAAAGCAGTGCTCATTTTCAATTTGACACCCGAGGACTTGAAGGGATCATTCCAAAAATTCCCTGTGAAAACTGGGTCTCTATCAGAAACAATTGACTCGGGCAATCCATGAAGACGAACCACCTCATTGTAGAATGCTCTAGCCACTGATGATGCTGTGTATGGGTGGCTAAGAGGGATGAAGTGAGCAAACTTTGAGAAGCGATCCACTACTGTTAGTATCACGCTCTTGCCATGCACCTTGGGCAATGCCTCTATGAAATCCATTGAAATGTCGGCCCAAACTCGTGAGGGTACTGGCAGTGGCTGAAGCAGACCGGCGGGATGTAAGGATTCAGTTTTGTTCTGCTGACACACGATACAGGAACGCACAAACTCTTTTACTATGCGTCTGTCATGCTCGACATGGAAGTGTGTTCTCAGTCTGTGCAATGTTTTCTGGCTGCCTTCATGACCACCAGTGTGTGCCAATTGTAGTACTTGCTGAACTAAATCTGAATTGTTAGGAATATGGATCTTGCCTTCCTTTAATATGAGACCATCCTGTACCTGCCATGTGGGATCCTTGAGACCAGCGATAATGTGATTGCGTAGGGCAGTGAGTTCCTGAGAAGAAGATATTGCAGCTCTTATATCATCATACAGCTGAAATGTTGGAACAGATATAGCAATAATCTGTTCTTCTTCGCTATCACGACAGGACAGCGCATCGGCCACAATGTTAAGCCTTCCTGGCCTATATTCCACATGGAAATCGAAGCCAAATAATTTGCTTATCCACTGATGTTGAGGAATCGTTGACAGACGCTGATCCAACATATACTTAAGTGCATAATGATCTGTGCGTACAGCAAACTGTCTGCCCCATAAATATGGCCTCCAGTGGCGTACAGCCTGCACAAGGCTGATTAACTCACGCTCATATGCAGCAACTTTCAGATGTCTTGGAGCAAACTGTTTACTAAAGAAAGCAATTGGTCCAGCACCTTGATGAAGAACTGCTCCAAACCCCGAACCTGATGCATCACAATCGACTGTGAACTGTTTCTGGAAATCTAGCAGTCGTAACACTGGTGCAGCTGTCAGAGCTTGCTTCAGAGTAACAAACGCTGCTTCTGTCCATTGAAATGCCTGTTTCTTTAGCAGTTGTGTCAAAGGAGCAGCTATGGCACCGAAATTTTGAATAAACTTTCGGTAATAACCGGCAAGACCAAGAAATCCCCTTAGGCCACGAGTAGATCGAGGTTGTGGCCCGGTTGCCACTGACTCTACTTTGGAACCATCCATTGCAACTCCATCTGCAGAAATAATGTGGCCGAGGTAGGACACAGAGGTGGACGCAAAACAACACTTGGATCTCTTGAGAAACAGCTGATTGGCATGCAACACATTGAGCACAGCCTTGATATGGTGGATGTGCTCAGTCCAGGACTTTCTGTAGATCAATATGTGAAGCGTCCCCTCATCAGAGGCGACTAAATGTGACATAAATACCAGTCCCAGGAGGCTGGCAACACATTTATTACAACAGGTGGTTCAGTCCCTTACATCACGGCGGCATAGTGGGCACGGAAGCGCCATTGCCACGAGAAACAACACAAAAGCTAAAGACCAAACTACGACAGCGAAGGCTTCTAAGGCCTCATCAGAGTACCACGCCATGGAAGCTCTCTGTGGCGACCCAGAGTCCTACAGGCACGGTTGGGTGTAGGGCAACGACCTACTCGACGTCCTCGGGAACGAAGTCGGGATCCTCCTCTGAAAAACAGTTAATTAAGCAAGGGTGAGTACATACGTACTCAACAAGTTCAACCCCACCCACGGAGGGGCTTATAAGCAGATCATGCACGGGATATATCAAGGATCAGGATAAGGTTTATTTTGCAAACGCATTTACTCATGCAAGGGTTTGTTTTCGAAAAGGTTTTCGCAAACCATTTTTATAACTCAAGTAACACAGTTGTTTTGTGAAAACCAAATGAAGACTACCGGACTCCCCGTCCGCAGTAGCCCAGGCACACAGCCACACACTTTTCCAGAGAACAACTCACGCCATGAAAACATCCCAAACCCAAACACTAGTTTTGTGACCCCACCGTGACTCGTCCAATACCGTGGACACGGCTATTCGAATAGGTTTTACACTCTGCAGAGGTTGTACATCTTTACCCACAAGTAGGGTACCGCCACACGAACACCGTAGTGCCGGCGCGGATCCTATCAAAGCCATTACCCACCTTAGCTAACCCTACGAGCCATCACGGGAGCAACCAAGGGGTTATCTCACGTAACCAGGGCGTACCTCACACAGATCGTACCCCTACTCCTTGATCTCCCGCTGCTCACCCGCACTCCTGATGGCAAATAGATTAACTAGTGGGATTTATGCTAAGCCGTTGCCACATACAACGGTCGAGTGGTAGTACGATAATTGGGTCAGGTGAGATGTCACGCAACCCGGTCCTTAACGACAAGATGGACATCTCCAACACGCTCAACCACAAAGGTACGAGCTCACCCATACTCCTGACACACGCGTCCATCCCGTCTACCCAGTTCTTTACTCATTTTCCAAAATATCCCATTTCCATTTTTAAAGCACTCACACATTTTGAAAGCACTCACATATTTTTAAAGCAATCATTTAGGCCAAAACAAGGTTCAATCATAGCAATCAAGGGTGGCTATCCTACCATGTTTTTGCAGAAAAACAATATGCAGTTTATAAAACGGGTATATGGTTGTGTTTATAAAACTAGGATCAAAGCATGCACCAAAGGATGAGATTGAACTTGCCGTCTTCGAAGTCTTCGGGGAGTGCCGGCTCGGCGTTCGGGGCTTCGGGCTCCTGCTCGCAGTAGTCGGCTTCGATCTCCGGCTCGGGGTACCTTCCTCCGTCTACTCCGTCGGCTATAGCGCACACATAGGCAAGCAAACAATATTAGCACACATATTTCCGGCCGAGCTCGGGGAGGGGAAATGAGCGGAGAGGGGGTATATAAGTCCTAGGGAGGGGGTTGGTTCGGCGGGGGTACTACTGGGAAGGATGTGGTGAAACCTGGACTTAATCGGGAATAAAAGCGTGCATGAAATGCTAGGTTAAGGAGGGGTTATAGGGATTAAGGACCTATTAGTAATTTCTACTAATGGTAAAGGGGGTGATTATAATAATATAAACTTGGTTAGGGCCTGGTTGTAAATTATTTAGGGTTTGTCAGTATTTAATCTATAATTAATTATTAACTCAGGGGCTATTTGAAAAGAATAAAGAGAGAGAGAGAGAATAGGGGCATGGGCTTAGGGGGAAAAGGAAAGAGCAGGGGGGGTTTTTTGGCTAAAACGCCATCCCCTTCCTCCCCTCACGGTTCAGAACAGAGGAGGGGGGGGGTAGCGGCGGTGGCCGGCTCTGGAGGAGGGGGCGCCGGCGGCCCTGGCCTCGGCGGCGGCCGGGGATTGGGGCAACACGAAGAGGGGGACGAGGGAATCTTATCCCCGTGCTCACCTTGGACCGAGGCGGCGCGAGGAGGCGGATCGGCGGCGGCGGTCAGAGGGAGGCGGCGGTGCTAGGGGCGGCGGCGCGGTGGAGCTTGGGGAGGGTTTGTGGATGCTCGATTGCGGTGCGGTGCGGCGAGGGAGGGTGGTGCCGGCCTTTTATAGGCGGCCTAAGGCGGTTCTCGGGCGAAATATCTCGCCGGCGACCTCCACACCGGCTCCGGCAGTGGTGGGTCGCGGCGGCAGCTCGGGCCCGGTCGCCGGGCGACGGGATGGCACGGGCAGGGGCGGGGGTCGTCGTGCAGGCGTCGGGTCTCTTCAATCCTGGGGCGGTAGGCCGGCGGGACCGGCCGGCGGGTCGGCCGGCGGCGGCGACGCCGCAGTGTGACGGCTCGAATTGATGGCGGTCCGGCAGGGTGAGGCAGGGACGCGTCGCGTCGTCCTGCGGCGCGGCGCAGAGGGAGGCAGCGCGGTGGCGTGCTGGGGCGGCGCGGTCGGTGCGGGCCCCGGGGTCAACGGCGTCAGGCGCCGGTTGGGGCGCGCGCGCGGCCCTGGCCGCGGGAGGGAGGAGGAAGGGAGGGAGAGAGAAGAAAGAAAGGGGAAGGGGAAAAAAGAAAGGAGGAAAAGAAAAAGGAAAGGAAAAGAAAGGAAAGAAGAAAAGGAAGGAAAAGGGAAAGAAAAAAGGGAAAAAATAGAGGAAAAGGTTTAGAAAAAAATTGGGGAATTTGTTAGGGAAAAGAAATAGGGGAAGGGTTTATGCGGGATTTTATGATTTTCCGGGCGTCGGCGTGATTTACGGGACGACGGTGATGGCGAGGCAGACCGGCCGGCGGGACCGCGGCGTGCGCGGGATTCCCGGCACGGTGGCCGACCGCGGCGTTGGGAAGGCATGCGTGGGCGCTGGCCCGGGTGCGGGCGGTGCCGGCGGGATTCGCGGCACGCGCGCCGGGGTGAGAGGGAGGGACAGTGACTAGGGTTTGAAGGGGGTAATTGAGCTCGGCTGGACAGTTTTGAAAATACGCATGATTTATTAGGTGATTTATTTGGTGCTAAAAACGCGGGCGTTACAAACCTACCCCACTTAAAATGAATCTCGTCCTCGAGATTCGACTAGGTTTCGAATAGGTGGGGAAACTCCTTCTTCAATGCGTCCTCTCGTTCCCACGTAGCTTCTTCCACCCCGTGTCTGCTCCATTGGACTCTGCACACCCGTACTTCTGACGTCCTTGTCCGCTTGACCACAGTGTCTAAGATCTTGACGGGCACCTCCTGGTACCTAAGGTCTGGCTGTAGATCGATGGTCTCCACCGGTACTCGCTTCTCTTCCAGGACCTTCAAACATCGGCGTAGCTGGGAGATGTGGAACACTGGGTGTATATCTGACATTTCTTCGGGTAGCTCCAACCGGTATGCTACTGCTCCGACTCTCTTTAGCACTTTATACGGTCCGATGTACCGAGGGGCCAACTTCCCGTGTACTTGAAATCTCCGAGTCCCCCGGATGGGTGAAACCTTGAGGTAGACGAAGTCTCCCGGATTGAAGCTCGCTTCACGCCTTTTCTTGTCTGCGTAGCTCTTCTGTCGGGACTGGGCGGCTCTCAACTTTTCTCGGATATCGGCTACTCGCTCCTCGGATTCCTTTATGAGTGCGGGCCCAACCAGGGCACGCTCTCCTACTTCGGACCACATCAGGGGTGTCCTACATTTTCTCCCGTACAGTGCCTCGAATGGCAACATTCCCAGGCTTGCTTGGTAGCCGTTGTTGTAAGAAAATTCTGCATATGGCAGGCTCTGCTCCCAATCTTTGCCATAGGTGAGGACGCATGCTCTCAACATATCTTCCAAGATTTGATTCACCCTTTCGGTCTGTCCGTCTGTCTGCGGGTGGTATGCTGAGCTGAAGTCTAGCTTGGTACCCATGGCTTTGTGCAGGCTTTTCCAGAACCTAGAGGTGAACTGGGTCCCTCTATCCGAGACTATTCTGCTAGGCACTCCATGCAGCTTTACTATATTCTCTATGTAGAGTTTTGCCAACTTTTCTCCTCCATAGGTGGTCCGTACGGGTAGAAAGTGAGCGACTTTAGTGAGTCGGTCCACGATCACCCATATGGAGTCATGTCCCTTCTGAGTCCTTGGCAACCCTACTACGAAGTCCATACCTATCTCGTCCCACTTCCATACCGGGATTGGTAAAGGTTGCAACAGTCCTGCGGGCTTCTGGTGCTCGGCTTTGATCCTCTGACAAGTGTCACAGTGGGCGACGAACCGTGCAATGTCTGCTTTCATCCCATTCCACCAATACTTCTGCTTTAAGTCCATGTACATCTTGGTGGATCCCGGGTGAATGGAGTATGCCGAGTTGTGTGCCTCATCCATGATGGTCTGACGAAAATCTCCGCCTTCAGGCACGCATATCCTGTTTTTGTACCACAGGGTGCCCTGGTCATCTACTCTGAAGTCAGGGGCCTTGTTTTCTCCGGTATGCTTGCGGATCTTCATCAGGTTTTCATCTGTCTCTTGGGCCTTCCGGATCTCTTCCTCTAGGGTAGGCTGAACACTCAGCTGGCGGACGTAGCCTTGGGGGACGATGTGTACGTTGAGCCGTGCCATCTCCTCTTGCAACTGGGCACTCTTGGGTGCTGTCTTCTCGTAGGTTTTCCGGCTCAGGGCATCTGCTACTACATTGGCCTTCCCTGGGTGGTAGTGAATCTCTAGGTTATAGTCCTTGACTAGCTCTAGCCACCTTCTTTGCCTTAGGTTCAGGTCGGGCTGGGTGAAGATGTACTTTAGACTCTTGTGGTCTGTGTAGATTTCACACTTGTTCCCGATCAGATAGTGTCTCCAGATCTTCAGGGCATGCACCACGGCTGCAAACTCCAGATCATGGGTGGGATAATTCTGCTCATGGGGTTTGAGCTGACGGGAGGCATATGCCACTACCTTCCCATCTTGCATGAGAACACATCCCAACCCTTGTCGGGAGGCGTCGCAATACACGACAAAGTCCCGTTGAATGTCTGGCAGGGTCAGCACTGGGGCTGTGGTCAACCTCTTCTTCAACTCTTGGAAACTTCTCTCGCAGGCCTCGGTCCAGTTGAACTTCTTCTCCTTCTTGAGCAGCTCTGTCATGGGCCGGGCGATCTTGGAGAATCCCTCGATAAATCTCCGGTAGTACCCTGCTAAACCTAGGAAACTCCTGATCTCGCTCACGTTGGTCGGTTGCTGCCAGTTGGAGACTGTCTCAACTTTCCCGGGGTCTACAACTACTCCTTCTGCAGTCAGAATATGCCCAAGGAAGGATATTTTCTCTAGCCAAAATTCACACTTGCTGAACTTGGCGTATAGCTTGTGTGCCCTCAACTTTCCCAGCACTACTCGAAGGTGTTGTTCATGTTCCTCCACACTTTTGGAGTAAACAAGTATGTCGTCGATGAACACCACGACAAACTTGTCTAGCTCTTCCATAAACACCTTATTCATGAGATTCATAAAATACGCTGGTGCGTTGGTGAGTCCGAAGGACATCACTGTGAACTCATACTGTCCATAACGGGTGACGAAGGCGGTCTTTGGGATGTCACTCTCCCTAATCTTGAGTTGGTGGTATCCGGACCTTAAGTCGACCTTCGAGAAATATTTGGCTCCCTTTAGTTGGTCAAATAAATCATCTATTCTGGGGAGAGGATACTTGTTCTTGATAGTGACTTCGTTTAGTGAGCGATAGTCCACGCACATCCTCAGGCTTTTATCCTTCTTTTCGACGAAGAGCACTGGGGCTCCCCATGGTGATGAGCTCGGTCTGATGAACCCATTTTGCTGAAGTTCTCTCAGCTGCTTCTTTAACTCTGCCAATTCAGGGGCTGCCATCCTATAGGGTCTCTTGGCTATGGGAGAGGTTCCGGGGACGAGGTCGATAACAAACTCTATATCCCTATCTGGTGGCATTCCGGGGAGTTCTTCGGGAAATACATCTGGGTACTCCCGTACTACTGGGATCTCTTCTAGGGACTTGGTTTCCATGCTAAAAACCATTATGTCTGGTCTGCTTCCTCGGGTACAGCAGGTTACTCGCACTCCGTCTGGGTTGGTTAGGTGTACTACCTTATCGGCACAACTTATAAGGCCGTGGTGAAGGCTTAACCAGTCCATCCCAAGAATCACATCTATCCCTTTGGACTTCAGTACTACCAGGTCCGCTAGAAACTCTACCCCACTTAAAATTATTCTCACCCGGGAGCAACCCAGTTGACACTTAATGTCACCTCCGGGCGTTCGAGTTAATAGGGGTGTTTTTAGTAGTACTGTAGGTATGTTGTGTTTTTCCATAAAACTTGAGGATATGAATGAATGTGATGCTCCTGAATCAAATAATATGGTTGCCAAGACTGAGCTGACCAGGAACTCACCGAGCACTACGCCTTGTGCTTCTTGAGCCTCCTGTGCGTTGATGTGGTTGACGCGGGCTCGTCCATAAGACTGCTGGGGCTGCCTCATCTGCTGGTTGTTATTGCCAAAGTTGTTGGTGTTGCTGCGAACTGGCACGCGGTTGGCTCCAGATACAACCGGTCTCGGCCCATTCACTGAGTTGGAGAAGGCTGAAGCTGTTGGCTTTTTGGCATATGGGCAGTTGGCGATGAAGTGTCCGGTCTCACGGCAGTTGAAACACACCCTGGAGTTGTTGTTGTTGTTGGCAGTGACCTGGCTAGTGTTGCTCTGTGAAGGCTTCATGGTGTTCTGGTTGTTGTACGGTTTGAACTGGGTTCTGGGGCCTTGAGAGCCCGTGGCTTGGGACTGGGTTCTGTACTGCATAGGGGCTTGGAATCTGGACATGGGGTGTCCGAAGCTTCTCTGCCTCTGGGAACGTTCCTGCTGTTGAGCCTTGTGCTCCATAAACTTGCGCTTGTTTTCTTTCTTCTCCTCTGCTTTGGCTCTTTCTGTGAGGATGGCCATGTTCATAAGTGTGTTGAAATCAGGGTAGATCTGAGGGGTAAGCAGAGTCCTTAGCTCCGGAGTCAAACCCTTCTTGAACATCTCCTGCTTCTTGGAGTCCTTATCCACCTCCTCAGGGGCGTAACGAGCCAACTCTATGAACTGGTAGGTGTATTCTTCCACGGACTTGTTGCCTTGGCGAAGTTCACGGAACTCGTCTGCCTTGCGCTTTAGTGTGGCTTCTGGGATGTGGTAGCGACGAAACTCTTCCACGAACTCATCCCAAGTGATGGCGGAGGGATCTTTGGCCGCTGCACAGTAGTTTTCCCACCAGGCTAAGGCTGTTCCGGTGAGCTGGTGGGTGGCCAAAAGAACTTTGTCTCGATCCTCACAGTTGAATGGCTCTAGTTCCCTTAGGATGGCCCTCAGCCAGTCATCTGCATCCAAGGGATTCACGGATCCGCCAAAAGTGGGTGGCTTTGTCCGGAGAAATTCTATCAGTTTCTCATTCATGCCCAGAACACGGGGCTTTGGGCGGGTGATGGCATTGGCTATGGCTTCCAGCAACAGGGTCTGGTTAGCCAATACTTGCGCCAGGTCTACGGCAGGTGGTGGTGGAGGCGGGACCATGTTTTCTCCTCCATTTTCGTCCTAATACACTTCTTGGTCGTTAGGGTGCCCCCTTCGTTCAGCATGCGATCCTTCCGCATTTGGGTCCATACGACCGGAGCCTTGGAAGCTCCCGACGGGACGCCTTGAAACCATCTGTAGGGGAGCGGGTTTCTATGAGATTTTATGTGATGTTTAAGTTGATTAAGACGGGTTTTTGAAAAGACAGGATCGGACTCCTGCCGTCAAGCACACAACAAGCACACATGACAAACAAGCACAAACAACTTTATTTCAACCATGAGAGGAGGATACATCCCGAACTACTCGACTGATACAACGCTGGTACACTACACGACTTGGTACCATGACAAAAGCTAAGAGGGCGACTCTAAGCTTGGACCAACACGGCTTCATTCCTTGGCAAGGGCCTCTGGGGCATGCTACTCGCGGGGCGAGCCATCTTCTGGGGCGGAGTGTGCTTCTAGTGGAATGAGCAGCTCATCGCCGTCATCATCCTGGGGGTTCCCGTCTTCTTGGGGCTGGACGGAAGTTCCTCCTTCGACGGTTGATGTTGGTTGCTCGGCGGCTACAGTCGGTGTTGGAGTCTCAGGAACTCCTCCCCATCCTATGAGGGGTGTCCCAATTAGGATTTGTGCTTCTCCCACAGCCGGAACGGGTGTTCCACTGTTGGTCCATTCCTGTATGCGCTGATCCTGGATCCGCCTGAGGCTCTCATGGGCAACAGCTTCACTGCTTATGGCGGCTGCGGTCCTTGCTTCTGCTTGGGCCACTCGGACTTGATGCATCCTCACTGTGACTTCAGCTTGCTCGGCCCGACTGATTTGCTCCCTCAAGTGCTTGGCTTGGTCATCGAAGAGCTTATCCAGGGAGACAAGGTAGGCAACTACGTGGTACAGCAGGTCTTCTTGGTGGCGGCGTCGTTCCAGGTTTCTCATGCGGGCCTGCCAAACTGGGGTTCTGATGGCGGGAGGAAAATACCTCATCGGTGTAGGGACGAGGTGTTCCTCGTAGATCCTGCACAGGTAACGGAGAGTTTTCCGGAGGGCCAAGGGATAGGTATCCCGATGTCGAAAACCTGTGGCGGTCACGCGCCACGGCTCGACGTTGGGGTAGCGGGTGCTTCTGGCGATGGAGAGGACCACCCTACAGCGAAGAGTGCCGAGTTGCTCGTACTCTCTACTGTAGTACCTTGGGCGCTCAGTGATACCGAGGCGCTCCAGGGAGTTGATAAGAAGGCGAGCAAAACCAGGCTCCTCCTGGCACACGCCTTGGGTCCATCCATCTTCGGCCATCTGAAAACAAGGGTAGAGTTGAACAAGTTGTGCAAAGGGTAGAGTACAAAAGATAGATAGCTTTATTTATTCACAAAGGTTGGGTACACTCCTCGGGGGTACACTTATTATTATTATACCATAGCTCTTTACTTAGGTACCCTACTCTCTTCTCATGGGGATTCTTCCTCATGCTGAATGCGACGCTTCTTCGGTGGGAGGTCTTGTTCCAACATTACATCCTCGGTCTGGGTTCCCTTATCCCAGTGGGTTTCTTCGGGTTCATCTTCCATCAACCCAGCTTCTTCTCTTCTCCTACGTTCCTTGTGGAGCTCATCCCATAGGTTCTTGTGGAATACCTCAGAGCGTTCTCTTTCTCTGGCGTAATCTCGCTGCAGGTTGCGTAGCTCAACTTCCGCCATGGTTGTCTTAATCCTTTCCAGCTCTATCCTTTGCTCCGCTCTTTCCGCTCTGTCAATCTGTTGCTTCAGTTGCTGGGCTTGCTCCTGGTAGAGGTGGTCTAGGCCTCTGAGGTAGATGGTCAGGTGAGAAATTGTATCTTCTAGGTCTTCTTCTTCCCTTCCGAGTCCTCTCATCCGGGCGATCCATGAGCGTCCTCTTCCTCCAGAGGGTGGGAAAAATCCCATCGGAGTCCGTCGAAGGTGTTGCCTATAGACCACTCGTAGGCGTCGCAGGGCTTTCCGAGCAGCCTTTGGGTAGGTGTCGGCGAAGCGAAACCCAGTGGCGGAGACGAACCAAGGTTCTATGTCGGGGTAGAGCATGCTTCTTCCCACGAAGATCAGCAGCTTACACCGAAGGGTGCCGTAGCGTTCGTACTCCCGATAGACGAACTCCGGCGGATCCCTTACTCCGACGCGTTCTAAGCTGAGTAGCAACAGGTTAGGGAGGCCAGGCTGGACAGGGCAGACTCCTCCGTTCCATTCGGGGTTAGCCATCTGGAATCAGGCAAGGATCAAGGTAAAGATTTTGGAAAAGATGAGCTTAGCAAAGGAAAGATTAGAGGGGGCCAGAGGAGGTCTCGCATCCTAGGGGTCGTATCCTACGGCCAACCTACGGCTCTGATACCACCTGAAGCGTCCCCTCATCAGAGGCGACTAAATGTGACATAAATACCAGTCCCAGGAGGCTGGCAACACATTTATTACAACAGGTGGTTCAGTCCCTTACATCACGGCGGCATAGTGGGCACGGAAGCGCCATTGCCACGAGAAACAACACAAAAGCTAAAGACCAAACTACGACAGCGAAGGCTTCTAAGGCCTCATCAGAGTACCACGCCATGGAAGCTCTCTGTGGCGACCCAGAGTCCTACAGGCACGGTTGGGTGTAGGGCAACGACCTACTCGACGTCCTCGGGAACGAAGTCGGGATCCTCCTCTGAAAAACAGTTAATTAAGCAAGGGTGAGTACATACGTACTCAACAAGTTCAACCCCACCCACGGAGGGGCTTATAAGCAGATCATGCACGAGATATATCAAGGATCAGGATAAGGTTTATTTTGCAAACGCATTTACTCATGCAAGGGTTTGTTTTCGAAAAGGTTTTCGCAAACCATTTTTATAACTCAAGTAACACAGTTGTTTTGTGAAAACCAAATGAAGACTACCGGACTCCCCGTCCGCAGTAGCCCAGGCACACAGCCACACACTTTTCCAGAGAACAACTCACGCCATGAAAACATCCCAAACCCAAACACTAGTTTTGTGACCCCACCGTGACTCGTCCAATACCGTGGACACGGCTATTCGAATAGGTTTTACACTCTGCAGAGGTTGTACATCTTTACCCACAAGTAGGGTACCGCCACACGAACACCGTAGTGCCGGCGCGGATCCTATCAAAGCCATTACCCACCTTAGCTAACCCTACGAGCCATCACGGGAGCAACCAAGGGGTTATCTCACGTAACCAGGGCGTACCTCACACAGATCGTACCCCTACTCCTTGATCTCCCGCTGCTCACCCGCACTCCTGATGGCAAATAGATTAACTAGTGGGATTTATGCTAAGCCGTTGCCACATACAACGGTCGAGTGGTAGTACGATAATTGGGTCAGGTGAGATGTCACGCAACCCGGTCCTTAACGACAAGATGGACATCTCCAACACGCTCAACCACAAAGGTACGAGCTCACCCATACTCCTGACACACGCGTCCATCCCGTCTACCCAGTTCTTTACTCATTTTCCAAAATATCCCATTTCCATTTTTAAAGCACTCACACATTTTGAAAGCACTCACATATTTTTAAAGCAATCATTTAGGCCAAAACAAGGTTCAATCATAGCAATCAAGGGTGGCTATCCTACCATGTTTTTGCAGAAAAACAATATGCAGTTTATAAAACGGGTATATGGTTGTGTTTATAAAACTAGGATCAAAGCATGCACCAAAGGATGAGATTGAACTTGCCGTCTTCGAAGTCTTCGGGGAGTGCCGGCTCGGCGTTCGGGGCTTCGGGCTCCTGCTCGCAGTAGTCGGCTTCGATCTCCGGCTCGGGGTACCTTCCTCCGTCTACTCCGTCGGCTATAGCGCACACATAGGCAAGCAAACAATATTAGCACACATATTTCCGGCCGAGCTCGGGGAGGGGAAATGAGCGGAGAGGGGGTATATAAGTCCTAGGGAGGGGGTTGGTTCGGCGGGGGTACTACTGGGAAGGATGTGGTGAAACCTGGACTTAATCGGGAATAAAAGCGTGCATGAAATGCTAGGTTAAGGAGGGGTTATAGGGATTAAGGACCTATTAGTAATTTCTACTAATGGTAAAGGGGGTGATTATAATAATATAAACTTGGTTAGGGCCTGGTTGTAAATTATTTAGGGTTTGTCAGTATTTAATCTATAATTAATTATTAACTCAGGGGCTATTTGAAAAGAATAAAGAGAGAGAGAGAATAGGGGCATGGGCTTAGGGGGAAAAGGAAAGAGCAGGGGGGGTTTTTGGCTAAAACGCCATCCCCTTCCTCCCCTCACGGTTCAGAACAGAGGAGGGGGGGGGTAGCGGCGGTGGCCGGCTCTGGAGGAGGGGGCGCCGGCGGCCCTGGCCTCGGCGGCGGCCGGGGATTGGGGCAACACGAAGAGGGGGACGAGGGAATCTTATCCCCGTGCTCACCTTGGACCGAGGCGGCGCGAGGAGGCGGATCGGCGGCGGCGGTCAGAGGGAGGCGGCGGTGCTAGGGGCGGCGGCGCGGTGGAGCTTGGGGAGGGTTTGTGGATGCTCGATTGCGGTGCGGTGCGGCGAGGGAGGGTGGTGCCGGCCTTTTATAGGCGGCCTAAGGCGGTTCCCGGGCGAAATATCTCGCCGGCGACCTCCACACCGGCTCCGGCAGTGGTGGGTCGCGGCGGCAGCTCGGGCCCGGTCGCCGGGCGACGGGATGGCACGGGCAGGGGCGGGGGTCGTCGTGCAGGCGTCGGGTCTCTTCAATCCTGGGGCGGTAGGCCGGCGGGACCGGCCGGCGGGTCGGCCGGCGGCGGCGACGCCGCAGTGTGACGGCTCGAATTGATGGCGGTCCGGCAGGGTGAGGCAGGGACGCGTCGCGTCGTCCTGCGGCGCGGCGCAGAGGGAGGCAGCGCGGTGGCGTGCTGGGGCGGCGCGGTCGGTGCGGGCCCCGGGGTCAACGGCGTCAGGCGCCGGTTGGGGCGCGCGCGCGGCCCTGGCCGCGGGAGGGAGGAGGAAGGGAGGGAGAGAGAAGAAAGAAAGGGGAAGGGGAAAAAAGAAAGGAGGAAAAGAAAAAGGAAAGGAAAAGAAAGGAAAGAAGAAAAGGAAGGAAAAGGGAAAGAAAAAAGGGAAAAAATAGAGGAAAAGGTTTAGAAAAAAATTGGGGAATTTGTTAGGGAAAAAAAATAGGGGAAGGGTTTATGCGGGATTTTATGATTTTCCGGGCGTCGGCGTGATTTACGGGACGACGGTGATGGCGAGGCAGACCGGCCGGCGGGACCGCGGCGTGCGCGGGATTCCCGGCACGGTGGCCGACCGCGGCGTTGGGAAGGCACGCGTGGGCGCTGGCCCGGGTGCGGGCGGTGCCGGCGGGATTCGCGGCACGCGCGCCGGGGTGAGAGGGAGGGACAGTGACTAGGGTTTGAAGGGGGTAATTGAGCTCGGCTGGACAGTTTTGAAAATACGCATGATTTATTAGGTGATTTATTTGGTGCTAAAAACGCGGGCGTTACAATATGTCATCAAAGAATACTAGCACGAATTTGCGAAGAAACGGACCAAGCACAGAATTCATTAAGGCTTGAAAGGTTGCTGGAGCGTTTGATAAACCAAATGGCATCACTAGGAACTCAAAGTGTCCATGGTGTGTACGAAATGCAGTTTTGGCTATATCATCTGGATGCATTCTAACTTGGTGATAGCCAGATCGTAAATCAAGCTTTGTAAAGAACTTGGCACCATGTAATTCATCTAATAATTCCTCAACTACTGGAATAGGAAACTTATCTTTCACTGTTGCATCATTTAGAGCGCGGTAATCCACACAAAAGCGCCAAGTGTTGTCTGGTTTCTTGACTAACAGAACTGGAGTAGAGAAAGGTGAGGTGCTAATACGGATGATACCTTGTTCAAGCATTTTCTTGCATTGAGCCTCAAGCTCGTTCTTCTGAATTTGTGGATACCGATATGGATGTACTGCCACGGGCTCTGTATTTTGCTTAAGGTAAATACGGTGATCACACTCTCTAGACGGTGGTAACCCCGTTGGCTCCTGGAAAATCTGCTCAAATTGGCGCAGCAACTGTTCTAGCACCGTTTGCTCCTGTTGTCGGATAGAATGCAGATGTGCAGTTGATGGAATGTCTTGGCGTGAGGAACCCAATCCTTTCCACAAAATCCTCTTGCCATTGTGCATGAAGGACATCACCAAATCATCGAAGTCCATGCGAACGGTGTGTAGAGGCTTGAGAAATGCGACTCCCAACACTATGTCGAAGCCATCAAGGGGAATTGAGTATGAATCTATAGTGAAAACTTCCTGACCGACTCTGAAGTTGACGCCACGGGCAATGCCACTGCAAGGGACACGGTCGCCATTTGCAACGACAACACGTGCTCCTGTGCCCGGCTGAAAGCAAATTCCTGCGGCTTGAGCTGCCTGAACGCTAAAGAAATTGTGCGTTGATCCCAAATCAATGAGGGCGGTGAACTCCTGCTGTCCAACGTGCACCCGAATCTGCAGTGTGCCGTCCGATTTTACTCCGGAGATCGCATTCAGGGAAATTAGTGGCTCTTCCTCATCAGGTGGGTGTGAAGCATTGGCGGTCTCTTCATCGCTGTCAGTGACCTCAAGGAGGAAGAGTTTGGCGCACTTGTGCCCGCGTACATACTGCTCATCGCAGTTGAAACAAAGGCCTTGACGGCGGCGTTCCATCATTTCCGCCGGCGTCAGTTTCTTCAGTGTTTTGTTTGTTGGCAGAACGGACGCGGCTGGCGCTGGTGTGGGCGTCGTAGTTGGATTGGCTGAACTCTGGGCGGGGAAACGCGCCTGAGGACGATATGGGCGTGCGCCGGTGGACAAGGCGGACGACCGCTGCTCATATGCCTGTGCGAGCGACATGGCCCGTTGTAGATCTTGAGGAGATTGGAGCGCCACATCGATACGGATGGCCTCTGGAAGGCCACCGGTAAAGAGGTGCACTTGCTGCTCCGGTGAGAGAGACCCGGCGTGTGCAAGCTTGGTGAGGAACGCCTCTTGGTAATCAGCCACAGTACCCCGGAACGGCAGACGAGCGAGGTCGGCGAGGTTATTTATTCCCAAAGCCGGCCCGAACCGCTGATTGCAAAGTGATTTGAACAACGGCCAAGAAACCTCACCAGAGTCCCGCTCTAGCATGAAGTACCATTGTTGAGCTACGCCGGTCATGTGGAAGGAAGCGAGCCACACCTTGTCAGACTCGCGGGTGCGCTGCGCACGGAAGAACTGCTCGCACCGAGTGAGCCACCCGAGTGGATCTTCCTTGCCGTCGAACATGGGGAACGACAGCTTGTAGTAGCGGGGCACCGGAACGCCCTCATCATAATCGTCGTGCTGCTCATGGCGAAGTTGCTGCTGCGGCGACGAAGTTTGGAACGGGAGGGGCGAAGGGGAGTGGGGAAACTGGATGGAGTGGATGGGAAGTGGTCGATGTGGTGCTGACGCATGGACGATTGTGGAAGTGGTGAGCGGCGCTGACGGGATGCCGCCGTAGCCCGGCAGGCCGTAAGGGAACTGGGGGTTTGGCGGATCGGAGGAAATCGGAGGGGGAAGACGATCCTCCATGGCTGTCATCCGAGCCGCAATGTTCGCCAACTGCCGCTGAATTGCGGCCAGAGGATCCGGGGGTGCGCTGGACGACGGTCCCGCGGCTGTGGATGCGGCGGAAAACGATGGCGATGTCGTTGTGGAAGTTCCAGACGAAGGATGTGGCGGCGGTGGTGGGAGGTTGTCCGACGGCGCGGCGGAGGTGTTGGCCATGGGAACGTGGTTGGCGGCTGATACCAAATTGTTGGCGCTGGCTGATCGACGGAGGTTGTAGGAGTGGAGGACGGGAGGGCGAGGCGATGGATCGCGGCGGCGGCGGCGATCGGACGCCGTCTTGGCGGCCGGCGCCCGAGACAACAATGGCTGGACGAGGAACAATGACTGACGAACTGACGAAAGCTTCAATAGAACAACTGACCCAGAGAGATTTGTTTCAATCTCCGGATGCCGATTCACTTACAGAGTTTAGCACTTATACTGCTACACAATAACTGACACACAACGTGTTACAAGCACACACACATGCACTACATTCAACGAAATTGAAAACTCCCGCGCGCCCACGATCTATCTCTGCTGTGGCGCTCCTTCAGTTATCAGGCTGCAGCGCGGCTTCTTGTGAACACAACAAGAACCTCCTAGTGAATGTGGCTGGATACGCAGAAGACCCTCTGCTCTTGATGATGTTGATTTATTCTATTCGGCTGGCTGCTTGCTGATGCAGATTTGTTCTGCGATAAAAATACCGTTGTTTAGCTGGTGATTGGTGCAGATTTGTTCTGAGAGAAAAGTACCGTCGACTCATGACTAATAATCCAGACAAACGAAACCCCACACAAGCATAGTTAGTTGTAAGCAGTCTTTGGTACAACTTGATTCCAATGCAAACGATACTCTGGGGACCCCAGGGAGAGCTGCCAATTGTGATTATATGGTCGGCTGATCGTGGTGGTAATCTGTCGCGGAGTCAGAAGCTTCTCGGTTTCATGAGCTTAGACCAAGGTAATAACATGAGACTGTACTGACGTACAGTATACTTGCTCTCAACTCAAACGGTGGACGACAGCAATTGACAGTTCAAAAAAACTGTTTCTATTTGCCCTTTCAGCTAGTAACATTACACGTCACACAGCAAATATAATATACGGAAATCCTTCTATCGACGACCGGACCGGCCTTCTCATTCATCCTCTTCCATGATCGCCGGAGCCCTCGTCATAGTCCGGGTGAGCTGTTTCGTCATCTTGATCGAGTTAAGCTGACAAAGGTCAAAATAAAAAACGGCATCAAATTCCGACAACTCCCAACATTCTTCATGCTGGGGTTAGCTCTTCATGTTGCAAAGCCCAGTGAATTGTTTGCTAAAATTTAATGTTACCTGAAGCAGCCTCCCATCGCGGAAGCTCGAGTTCCTGCGCTTCAGCTCTCCACGGTTCGTCGTGAACTCGTCCAGTATTTCAGAAGCGTATTCAGGCTGGGCGTCCCTGCTGCGAACGGACTCGTCGTCGCCGCCCTGCGTCAATGGGTCAAATCAGCTCAGTAACATGGAGGAAAAAATGCAAGTAATCTAGGTTCTATATATATATAGTGATAGGCGTGGCAGGATTTCATACCTCTGAAGGAGGAGGAGGGGTGAAACCCTCAAGTTCTTCGTACTCTGCCGCGTCCAATTCCCGCAGGTGCCGCGCGTCGAAATACTTCGGAATGAAATGCTCCCTGATGACAATGAGAAAGAAGAAGAGCAGCGGGAAGAGGATCCCTGCCTTTGGTATCCATGTCATCCCAAAGACGAGCAGGAGGTAGATTAGCTGGAAGAGCGTGAAGGCCGATATTATGTTGAAAGGCACCGATTCCACAAAGGATGCATGTGCACCTTCAAAAACCCTGTCAGAGTTAAAACAGACAATTGATCACTGCGAGCACATGTCTCCTAAATGAAAACTGGGTTTATATAAGCCTAACCGAAGCACGACATGGTAAATAAGGTGATACGAAATGAAAATATACTGCAGCAAACAAGGGCTTACTTGTAGCGCCTTTGAGGTGTGATGAACAGAAGCTGTATTCTCTCCCAGAACTGGTTCCCAGGAACACTGTCAACGGACATGTAGGCAAAGTAACCCCAAAGGACTGATGTCGGTATCCTCTGAATGAGTGGTGTAACACCGATGCAACCAGCAACCAGCAGGGACTGCAACAAATTGCTTAGTCTCTGCTCAGTCACCCGGACAGGCAAGTAAGCCTCCACATGCTTTTCAGGATCAAATACTTCAGAAACTCTCCCTTCTCCATCCCCCTCTGGAATGATGGCATTCTTCAAGTCCTTCAGCTCCTTGTGGGCAGAAATAGACTGCAGCATTTTACAGAGATGTGTTTAGTTCTTTCACGTAGTTGATACCCTTTTTTTTTCTTATAGAAGTATTATTAAGATGATTTCTGGAGCAATTTTCTGAAAAAAATAATAAGAGAAGTGATCTCAGACAGCAAATTGCAGCACTCGCCACAATGGTAAACAAGCCTCTCCGTAAGAAAAATAAAATAGAGGCAACAGCAAAATGGCAAGGATTGTAACGTGTGGACTGGGACAGTGCAGTTAGCCTTTACAAATTCTATAAAGGTCTCGCCATTGTAGTTTGACGAAATAGGTCTTTGGTCATGTAGTGAGAAAAATAGACCCTTAGTAATATAGTATGTGTGTAACAATGGATGAGCACTCACGTCGCCTCCAAGGTCCATTTTTATGAATGCATCTTGCATCTTGTCATAGACTTCTGAACTGGTAGCATTCTGCATCATGCCCTCCTTGGCTGTTCGAATCATCTTTTTGCGAAGCAACTATTTTAAAAGAAAGAGAGGGCAGATGAGCAAAGTTAGCTATATAACAGACGACAAGGCAAGACAACTGTGAAAATCACCAACCTGCCTCTTGAGGACAGCAAGGCTTCTTGTGTGCATGGGGGACTGAGGAAGTACTCCATTAGAAGGAGGAATGCCAAGAAGACCACAGATCAACGTCTGCATGAGTATGGCATTTTTATAATATGAGAAGAACACGATGATAAACTACTATCATGTTCGTTTGGGAAAAAAGGATCACTATCACATAAACATTTTAACTATTTTCCACCAACGATTTCTTATGTCTTCCCGGTCCTATAAGCAGTTGGAATTCACTAGTAAGGCATTCAATTTTATCTTAAAGACACTGTTATCTTAAAGAGGCGAAGGCAACTACAAATGAACACAACATACCGTCAAGCTTAAGACCAAAATGTCATAATGGTAGGCTGATGGGTTCTTTAAATTAAATTCCTTCTGCTGAGCCATCTGAGAAGCTACACTGTGATCAAAGAAATAGAGCCCTGCAACCATTGCAGCAGGCACAATAGCCAGAACTATATATGCTGGAGGGACAGAAAAAAGATCCTGCAAGTTCATCAATGAAACATGTGGAATAGCCATAAAAATATTCTGCACTCAAAGAAATGTAACTGAATCTTTGAATCAAAGCAATAAACTTTCTAATTACCTTTGCTACTGTCCAGTGCTGGAGTGATTTGGCTTCCCAAGGAAGCGGGGTGAAGAGCCTCCTAGGGACCCCTGAAGGGATCTTGCTTGGCAATGTGTATGACAGTGCTGTCCACAGTATGACCAACAGTGGAACACCATAGTCAGCAATTAAGCTCCTTTGCCAACCTGCAGGTGTTATGTGGAGCATTAGTAGTCGATGTTTTACAACCGTAGCGGAATCAAAAGTATATATGTTCCATATGACAAACCAGTGCCGTATAGCGATAATCTTGCTTCCCTGCTGGCTAATGAAGTATAAAGTACACCCATTGAAAAGATAATTCCAAGCAGACCATTAACATATAGCCATTGGAACTGGAATATCGGTTGACTTTGGTCTTTACCCTCAGGGGCACTGAATTCACCCACCATCCCCTGTGACATGATGTAGTCAGTAATGAAAACTAATTCAGTTAAGAATTAGATTTAATTTATGTAATTTCATACCTTGATTGCCTCTTGCATGAACAGAATGGTGATCAACATTCCAAAAAGTTCTCCTGCAAACCTTGTAAATTTGTTTAGAATAGCAGCAGTGTTAAACATTGACATGAGGAACAGCATAACGGCAGTCCAGATGCAAACCCTGTCAAAACGTTCCATGAAAAGGAAAATGCATGTACCATTTAGAAGTGAATGACGAACTAATGCAGGACTTAATGTATTATTGAGTCCTTACCATCCAGCCCATGGAAGAAACATTTTTTCTCCCAGGTTCGGCTGACTTTTAGCAAAATTATAGATATAACTATACATTATGATAGTTGGCTCTGCAACTCCCACAATCAACAGTGGTTGTCCGCCTATTATTGAATGTATGATTCCACAAATAGCAGTTGATGTTAGTGTCTCAACTGTGGTCAGTGCACCATCTGAAACAAATCAGTTTTAATCATCAGCAACTGTGTCTAAGAAATTCAGGATAACTTTTTTATTATTCTCTTCTACAATGTGAATTTCTAGTCATTGAGAAAACTGGTATTATTTTCTAATATTCCCTGTTTGAAACAACAATTGACATGCAGGCCAAAAGGTAAATTAGTTTTCTACTGAGCAGGTCAGCAAAGCTAGAAGGATAGCATGGTGGTAGTAACTGCAGATTTCAGATATCAATTATGACTCTTGAGGGTGAAAGAAGGACACCCACCTGTATCTTTGCTCAATTGCTCACCAAAGGCTATTACAGGAACAGCAGATGAAAAGAATATGTAGAGTGTTGGTGCCAGTATCCTGACAACAGATTTCAGGTAGCACAGTGAACACAGTGGTCTAAATTATAATGAGATTTACACGCATTTACAGCATTGTGCCATGCAAACCTGAAACCAGAACTGAACCCATCGTTCCAGTCTTGTTTGTAGCAAGCTGCCCTTCCTTTTAAATCCTCAGCCACTCCACTGAATGGGCCTTTATTAGGTCCCGTCATCTGAACAAGGAGCTAAAAAATAGTCAGATATTGCACTGACAAAAAAAAATGTCTGCATGGTTCCAAATCCACACAATAGGTGGCCCCGCGGCCTCCAATCTAGATGTTGGCTCTGAAAAAAATATGGCATAAGTAGCACATAAGCCACAACTAAAAAGCACGGGAGGGTTGGTACAGTTCAATGTCTTGGACTAGTCTCGAGACCTTGACATGCATGGCCAACTTTCTCTTAAGCTTAAGCTATCTTTAGCTTAGTATCAGCATGTTTTTCATGAGCATACCGACAGCTCTGAAACGGAAAAAAAACATACCGCGCGGCAAATTTATCCTGACTACTGTTGCCAGGGAACGAATAAGTAGCTTCCAATTCGCTGAACACACCCACCGTACTAACAAATTTCTCCGGCCTGCGGCCTGAGCTAAGTATACCCAGGCGGCTCGTAATAAAAACTTAAAACCGAGCAAGCACTCGGACGGCACGCAATTCACAGTAAAAGCAATGCCCGCACGTGAACGTACGTACCGGCGGCGATGAGGGGCGGGCGGCGGCGCGATGCTGGCCACCTCCACCGCGACGCGAGGCGGAGCCCTAGGCGTCGGTGGGCGGAGGCGCGGGGGAGCGGAGCGGAGCCGGGAGGGTGGCGAACCGGGGGAGGGGACCTGCTACATATAGCCGACCAGGTGCCCCCAAAATGGACGGCGGGAGGAGAGAGGGGAGGCGACACAGGGCGACGGCCGACGGGAGCGCGAGGGAAGGGGAAGGGCACGCTGCACACGTGCCTTCGCGGGTCGCGCGGCCGTCCGCTCGAGTCCAGAGTCCAGACGTCCAGCGCGGCGCGTCTCCGTGTCCATGACATGTGGGCCCAGACATGACCCCACGTCTTTGAAAATCGAAATTCGAAGGGACTTCAATGACGGCTTACTTAAGTTTTATCGTTTATTCTCTTTGGCTGTGAGCTTCTTCGTTGGCAATGCAAATCCCATATGTTAACAATTACTCTTTCTATGTTCCAAATTGTAGTTTATATAAATTTTGATGCAAATCTATAAATTCAGAAATACCAAAACAACCTGTAATTTGAGACGAAGGGAGTATTGTTCGCCTTCCAAATTCCAAGCAACATTGCTTGACCTTATATTTTGGAATTGGAAACTAATAACATTTTGCAGCAACATTATAGTCCACTTCGCTGCACGAGGGGAAGCAATAATACGGATAGACTCCTGCTAACACGAATGATACGACTAGGGATGAATGAGTCTCCTCTGCAGCAATGGGCTACTCTCACTGACGTGTGAGCTCCACTGCAATGGGCTCACATGTCATGAACAACGAGTCTCTCTGCTGCAGAGGAGTATTTTCTCTTGTGATGACACCAATATTTGTTGAGCAACCACAAAATAGTTGTGCCGCAAATCAAAGGTGATGACATGATCACCGACAAGAACATGAGAGCGTGGTTGAAATACTAGTATTTAGCAGTTTGAATGTACGGAGTATGTAAGAGGGTGATTAAAACTAGTCTGACTGAATTTAGTTACTTTGTGCAGCGGGAAAGGAAGAGAGAAAAATTTGTACTTTAATACTTTTTTAAATCTCAATTTAGTTTATCTTCCAAACAAGAGGGTGACTAGAAACTTTTAATCTCACTAATTTTAATCACAAAACTAAGGCCTTGCTTGGAACGAAGGAATACAAAACACAGGAACGAAAGGAAACACAGAAATAGAGTTTAGAGTTTATGAGAAAACAGAGGAACGAAAACTAAAGGAATGAAACGAAGATAGGTGTTTGGAATGCAGGATTTAAAATATAGGAATCATAATATGGAAAGAGTGAAAAAGAAAATAAAGTGAGTGCCTATTTCCCAATGACGAGTGGGCCAACAAGGGTAGACTCATTTTTAACACACCACGTCATCTCATCTACTATTACAAATTGCTAAAAAAAACCCACGATTATTACAGGCCACACGTCCTTATCCTTTCATCACATTCCTTTCACGACCTCTCTAGTTCCGTCCTTCTTCAAGCATGATCTCAAGCCATGGCCGAGCGCTTTGCAGGATGAGGGCACGCCGGAGCTAGCTGCTGAGCTGCACCTTGCTGTCTTGGCTGAAGACCGACGGCGTGGATTGAGATATTTCCACGGCGAAGCTACTGCAAGTCTCGTCTTCCATCCAAGGGTGAGGCGGCGACGTTCGGGCACGGCCCTCCCCGGGCCTCTTTCTTCTAGGACACCGGCGTGGCGGGAGAGAAGGCAGGAGCGGGTGGAAGGAGAAGCAGAGGGAGAGTGAGCGAGTTTCTTTCCCTTGGGTTTCACTGGATTTTCTGATTCCTGTGTTTTGTGAAGAGGCCGCACTCTTTCCTCCGGAACGGAAGGATTCGTTCCCTCGTTCCAGACGCCCTTCCTCTGTTTCTTCCCTCCGGAATCAGTTCCTGTGAGTTTCCCGTGCTATTCCCGCGTTCCAGATGGGGCCTAAAGGGTATCCAAACACCAGACTTGGGCCGAAATCAGAGCAATTCACTTTACATTTCGTGCTTATTTGAGTAATTAATTCAAGCGACCTCAGACGCCACAGCAGGGGGGGGGACCGTGACATCCGCATAGTCCATCTTCTTCTCCTTGCTCTTGCTCGCGGCCTCTGCCGCACCAAGAGCTTTGTCCTCCCCCCGCGCGAGCTCCACGACGTGGCGGATCATGTTCTTGACGTCGGTGTCCAACGACCCACCCTCCGCCATCGCGGCCCTCGCCCTGTCCGTAAGCTCCGCCGCCCTAGCCCACCGCGCCGCGCCGGCTGGCCCCTCGTCCATCAGCTCCGCCACCGCCCTCTCCACGCCATCCCTCTCGACCTGCACCTCCAGCACCTCCCCAGGCTTCACCAGGTTCACGTGCGTGGCCGGCACCTTCACGCCGGCGCGCACGCCGACGCCGAGCACGTCGACGACCAGCCCCTCGTTCAGGAACTGGTCAGTGAAGTGCGGCCACGTCAGCAGCAGCACGCCGTGGGAGACGGCCTCCAGCGTCGAGTTCCACCCGCAGTGCGTCAGGAAGCCGCCGACGGACCGGTGTGACAAGATGACCATCTGCGGGGCCCACCCCCGGATGACCAGGCCCCGCTCCTTGACGCGGGCCTCGATTGTTGGAATCACTCCCTCACTAGGTGTGGTGTTTATCACAAACACCACTCTCTCTATCTCTCTGGTAGAGGCACGCCAAAGGAACAAAACAACAAGTAGTTTTGGTTGGCTTCAGCACACAGCTCACGTCATTTTCTTCCATATATAGACTCAGTTACAAAAGGATAACAACTGACCAAGTCACATGGCCGAGACTCATGCAACGTACAACAACTACCATGCATGCAAGGCCACTAAGCCTATTCTCTCGCCATGAAATCACTTCACGGCTTGACCAAAGGATGACATCTCGCTCCTATTAACACGCAAGTCTGCAACTGCTTTGACTCTATCCTAAAGCTAGTACACATCCAAACACTATTGACCCTTTATTTGCAACTGAACTGATGCATCTCCCCTTGCACGTAGTAGATATTGGCACCAGTAATCCGGCCGTATCGCACGGCTCGTGTGCCTTCACCCCGGCTCGCCCGCATCGCACGTTCTGCCGCCACAGGCTTCTTCAGATACCACACACTACTAACAAATGCAAAGGCCTATACAGCATGTTCTCTACGTGCATATGAATAAAGTAAACATGCAATACTCTAATGACAAGATTAAACTCTAACAATTACCCCCCTAATCTTGGCATCTCCACTCAAAGGAGAGTTGGCTCGTCGTCACTTGAGGCCACAGCAAGAAGCGCAGCATCCTTCTTCTTTTTTTTCAGGACATTCATATGCAAAATGTCCCAACTCTTGACACTTATAGCACATTGTCTTGGATTTATCAAACCTCTTACGGCGGCCTTGACCACCACCACCACCATTGGAGCTTCCCGTGGTGATAAGCAAACGCTCATCACTCCGGCCATCACGCTCACTCCGGCCCTCGCGCTTGCGTATCCTTTCTTCATACGCCTTGAGGCGACCAATCGCCTCATCAAATGACATGGTGTCCAAATCGGAGAACTGCTCGATTGCAGCGATCACCTGCAAAAACTTGTCAGGCACCGAGTCAAGTAGCTTCTTGACTTGCTCAGCATCATCCATCGCTGCACCAAGTTCACTCAGCCTGTTCGCCAGGCCACTAATTTTCCCTGCAAACTCATCAATGGATTCTGTCTCCTTCATGTGCAGGTCCTTGAAATCACTCTTCAAGGCTTGTACCCTTGCTTTCTTCACTCGATCAACGCCAAGGTACCTTGTCTTGAGGCTTGTCCAGATCTCCTTGGCAGTCTTCTTGTTGGCGATCTGCTCTAGCACGTCCTCGGGGACGGCCCCGAACAGACACGCACGCGCCTGCTTGTCCTTCTTAGCGTCCACGGCCGCACCGGCTGCCGGCTCGATGGCCTCCCAGATGTCTTGTGCCTCCATGTTGGCCTCCATCTTGATCGCCCAGGTGGAGTAGTTGGTGGCGGAGAGCATCGGATATGGGAGAGATATGCCTCCCTCCCTCACCGATCGCGACGCGGAGTGCTCGACGACGGACATCTTGTTGAAGCGAAGGATCTTGGGCATAACCTGGCTCTAGTACCAATTGTTGGAATCACTCCCTCACTAGGTGTGGTGTTTATCACAAACACCACTCTCTCTATCTCTCTGGTAGAGGCACACCAAAGGAACAAAACAAGTAGTTTTGGTTGGCTTCAGCACACAGCTCACGCCATTTTCTTCCATATATAGACTCAGTTACAAAAGGATAACAACTGACCTAGTCACATGGCCGAGACTCATGCAACGTGCAACAACTACCATGCATGCAAGGCCACTAAGCCTATTCTCTCGCCATGAAATCACTTCACGGCTTGACCAAAGGATGACATCTCGCTCCTATTAACACGCAAGTCTGCAACTGCTTTGACTCTATTCTAAAGCTAGTACACATCCAAACACTATTGACCCTTTATTTGCAACTGAACTGATGCATCTCCCCTTGCACGTAGTAAATATTGGCACCAGTAATCCGGCCGTATCGCACGGCTCGTGTGCCTTCACCCCGGCTCGCCCGCATCGCACGTTTTGCCGCCGCAGGCTTCTTCAGATACCACACACTACTAACAAATGCAAAGGCCTATACAGCATGTTCTCTACGTGCATACGAATAAAGTAAACATGCAATACTCTAATGACAAGATTAAACTCTAACAGAACTCGCCGTCGACACCGGCGGCCTCTTTGTCTTTGACCACCCATACGAACGGCAGCCGGGATGCCTCCAGGCCGGCGGCGAGCTCGGCGGCTTGAGAAGGGAACAGGCGGGCCATGCTGCGGAAGTTGACATAGAGCACGGACGCCGGCGGCCGTGCGTCGAGCCAGGACGAGACGTGCTCGGCGTCCACGGCCGCACGGTTGCCTCTGCCCGCCATCGTTCCGGCATCGGCGTTTAGGAGACAGAGCGGCCCGACCGCCCACACCTTCCGGCCGAGCGCCGCCGCGTAGCGTTCGGCGAACGCGCCCTCCAGGGCCGCGCACGTGTTGAGGAGCAGGCCGTCGGCGGTGGCCTCGGCCTCGAGCGTCTCCCGCCGCTGCCTCTCCTGCCCCGGCCACTGGAACATCCCGATCGACGTCGCCCTATTGACCACGGCGCGCACGGGGAACTCCGGCACCTCGAACGGCTCCAAGTGGCCGGCGGCGCGGTCGTACGCGCCGTGCGCGTTCACGTTGTGCGTGGCGAGGAGGAAGATCGCGGACGGGCCGTGGAACACGAGCCGTGAGACGCCGAGCCGCCCCGCGACGGGCGCCGTCCACGGGCAGGCCGAGTCGGCGACGAGGCAGTCCGGGCGGCGGGGCAGCGACCGGAGATACGCCTCGAGCGGCGCGGCGAGCAGCCACTCGGCGTCGTAGAACGTCATGAAGTAGGAGAGGTCGGCCAGCATGTCGAAGTTCTCGGAGCCCTCGGGGAGGCCCAGCGCGGCCCCCGGGAAGGCGAGCTCGGCGAAGTCGACGGCGAGCCCCGCGCGCGCGGCGTGCTCCAGGAAGGCCCTGTGGCGCGCGGCGTTCACGGGCGTCAGCACGACGGTGACGCGCGCGCCGTGGCCAGCGACGAGGCGCGCCAGGTCGAGCATGGGGAGTACGTGCCCCTGCGCCAAGAGCGGCACCAGGACGAAGTGGAGCTCCTCCGCCATTTGCACTACTGGCGCCGTTGGGACTTGGGAGTAGTACTGCTTGTCTGCTACATAACCCATGTCAGCCAGCCGGCTGAGCGTTCACCGGTCAGCTTCCGAGGACAATTTGGCTTGTATTGACTACGCTTTCCGTATTGACTGAGCACTGTAGTAAATGTCTTGGTCTTTTTAAAGAAATGCTATACCTTCACCTTGTGATTTGGAGGTTCTTCTCCATCCTCACATTCTTCTCCAACTCAGGCGAGTTTATGGTTCAGATTAAGAGTTCCGGGGTTCGGGTTGCGCCGCCGGTCATGGAGGGAGGATCGGCGGCGGCAGGCCGGCCCGACGGAGGTGGCGGGCGACAGGAGCACAGCTGACCAGGAGGAGGCCGGCGGTTGGGGTCAAGGTTGAGCGGGGGCAACAACTGCGACCGGAGGTGGCGGCGCGAAACTGTAGTGGTGGCGGAGGTTGGGGCTGTAGGCGGGGTCCGGCGAAGGGTGGCGGCAGCAGTGGCGGCGGGATCCCGCGCGAGATCTCAGGTGTGGGTGGGGTGTAGGGGTGGATATCGAGCCGGCTCGGCTCGTTATCGGCTCGGCTCGACTCGTCATGGCTCGTTAAGATACCGAGCTGAAAGCCTAGCTCGGCTCGGCTCGTTTAAAAACTCGAGCCAACTCGTTAGCTCGTGAGCCAGCTCGTTTAAAATTTGATCAAATCATCACATCTTGAAATATATTATAACTTGGTCTATATTATATAAGTTCCAACAATAAAAATAAAAAGAAACAAAGCACACATAAATATATAATGAATCCGAGCATAAAATAAATCATCAACTTGAAATATACTCCCTCCGTCCCTATATGTTAGCATTTCTAGCATTCAAATGCAAAATTTAGTGGAGAGACGAAATGACACATATACCCCCGAGTCTACAGGCGTCAGGACCACTGCTCTCTTCCTTCACGGCAGTACTAGTGCTCCAGGCCTGCACGGAGGCCGGAGACGTACGCACGGCTTCCCTCTAGCTCCTCCCTCCATTCTCTGATTCGCTCCGGATCCGGATCACCGTCACGGACGCGCGATGCAGAGGCAGCGACAGGGAGCGGCACAAGGCTCCGGTGGCTGCGGGAGCTCCGGAGACGGCGGCGGTGCGGACGAGGCAGGTGGGGAAGTCGACGCGGAGGCGAGATCTCCCCAACCGGCCCCGCGACCTCCGCGTCGCGGCCTCGCGAGGGCGGCTGCGAGCTCCGCCGCCAGGCCTCGTCTGGGCGCAGGTGAGCTTCGCGGGCATGAGCTTCGTCAGGGTGTCGGGGCCATGGCGACCGGCGGCCCGGACGCGCGAGCACCCGACGGGCGGATCTCCGTGGCCGCGACATGAGCAGAAGACAGCAGCGGCGGGAGCCGGGAGGTGATGCAGGGCAGGGGCCACCGCTCCCTCAACCGCATCGGCCGCGGCGACGACCGCCGAATCTGGCACCGCCGCACCCAGCCTCCTCGCTCCCGGAACCGCGGCAGCGACGCCCGCCCTGAGACGGGTTGAGCGAGGGAGGAGGCAGGGCCGCCGGCAGGAAGAGAGCAGCGCTGTGGTGGCCCGTCGGCCTCTCCTCTTCCGGCGTTGGTAGGCCCCGCTCCGGACGCCGCACCTCGACGACGAGCGCCATGGCTTTGTGCGGGGTGCGGCTTGTGCGGCTGAGAACAAGCGAGAGAGATTTTTTTTGTTGGGATCCTATGCGTGGGGCCCGCACGCCACCAGAAATGCTTACATTGTGAGCAAAATTTTGAACCCTCCGAATGCTAATATATCGGGACGGAGGGAGTACTAGTGGAGAACCTTCAGGTCAACGACGACCACCGCACCCTGAGCATGGTTGCTTATCCACCTCGACCGGGACAATCTCCTCGCCCCTCCTCGATCCGCGAATTGTAGGTGCTGGACGCGGCCGTCCTTGTGACTCGCCATCGCCCTCCATGCGTGTGCACGCGGTCAGGTCGAGGGCGTTTCGAGGCGTCGAGCCGTCAAAGACTGTCGGCATCGTGCGATAGGGATTGGGGACTGGGCGTCGCGCAAACTGCGGAGGCGGCGACGGGATGATGACGGGGGACTGATTAGATGCGAATGGGAATCGACAGGGACGTCAGGTAGGTGGCGACGGGATGACGTGGGGTGAAGTACCGAAGGTGAAAGGGTTTGTGGACTTCTGGTTCATTTGTGGGTTGTGGGCTATGGTCGTGAGCCACGCGACAATGTATTTGCTGAGCTGTTAATTAAGGTTAGCTCGTTTTGGCTCGCGAGCCAGCTCGAGCTGGCTCGTTATACGACCGAGCTGAAACCTAAACTCGGCTCGTTTAAAAATTCTAACGAGTCGAGTCGAGTCGAGCCACTAACGAGCGAGTTTGCGAGCTTCGAGTTTTTCGTCCAGCTCTAGTGGGGTGTGAAGGAGATAGAACAAGAGAACATAAGTAAAAATAGTGGAATTGAGTTGTAAATAGTTGAAAAAATTCATGTGAGAAGAGCATCTGTTTCACCAAGTGAACTATAGACACTCCCTTTTTAACATAACTTGGCCAAGTTGCTCACCTGCTATGCATTTCTGGCAGATAGCTCCGTATACTCTTTGTTGATTCAGGTGGAGACGATTTCAGTGATCTTGAGTCCTTGACTCAAAAACATTGGTTTTCCTGTACTACTATTTTCTGCAATTGGACCTATTATTGGTTAGTTACAAGTCAATTGTGACCCAACCACATATCTGAGTCGATGTTCTTTTATCCTATACCAACCAACCACATGGCAACATTTTTCAACAATCAAGCCTAAAGATTGACACCAGTTTAAAGTTTGGTCTACGGATTCCGCTGGGGACAATGAAAGACAAAGCATGTACCTGCGAAATATGAGGAAATAGGGAATGAGGGTCGGCTCGGGTTGGTCAGCTCAGCTTAGAGTGGAGCTCGACAGCCCGAGTTTTGATTCATGTCGCCCGCATCCTCACTAGAGTGGAGGGTGGGTTGGCCGCGACTTGCACCGGTGCCTAGCGTCCGGTCTGGTTAAATTCAGATGACGCAGAGGCTACTCTAACCTCTGACTCCTATAAAATATGAGAGAATCAAGTAACCTTTTGCATACCAACTAAGCATTTTCTTATCGAACTTGAGTTGATGGGTCAATGTCTTCAAGATAATTTTATGAAAAAGTAGCATACATTTTGTTGAAAAAGTAATATGTGTTAATTTATAGGGATCAGTTGTTCCTTCTTCATCTCTGCATTTGAGTGAAGACCAAACATATAGACAGCCATGAAAAAAATCAAACAAATTCAGGGATCACCACCAACTTTTCATGAATCAAAAGGACTCTGAGAAAGGACAATTACAAATGAGCTTACATGGATTATTTCGATAAGTCGAGGAGAAGAACATGAGGTCACCAAAGTCAGAAAGAGAATTTCAAAACAACAAAAGAAGAAAAAGGTCGAGCACACCTCCAAGCAACACCATCAGAATAACTACCGATCACTGCATTGCCAATTTCCAAGCGACTTACTTGTCGAATCCACACTGACCACATCTGATTTTCAACCCCAGTAGTCATCTAACCAAGCCAGGGGTAAGAGCCTACTCTTGCCGTCTGGTCGCCACTCTTTTCAAGAAGAAAGGTGAGAGCCTTGAAGGGGGAGGATCGTATCAAAAAGAATGAGCCCAAGCCTATCCTCGCTAACCCAACTTCATACAGTAGAGGAAACTAGAAGAGCTAGCACTTTTCCAGACACGAAACAACCATCCATGGATAGTTGCACGGAAACGCTAAAGTTTGTCAGCCTCGAACCATATGTTGCGCTCCACTGAGTTTGACTTGGTATATCCAATGAGGCTGCGCGCACCAAGGTCAGAACAAGAGTTGGCTTCTCAGTTTGCCAATGGGTCAGCTCTTCCAATGCTTTGTGGGGAAAAAAGTTCAAAAAGAAAGAGAGAGAGGATCACCAATGAATGCAAACATCCATGCCCCCAAGATGGGAGGGGAGAGGAGCAGCCCCGGGGGGCTGACATGTGGGTCCAGACATAACCCACATCTTTGAAAATCGAAATTCCAAGAGACTTTAGTGACGGTTCGTTTATCCTCTTTGGGTGTGAGTTTTTCGTTGGCGGAAGCTTAGATGCTAATCTCATATGTACAATGACTTCTCCATTCTGAATTATAATTTATTTATTTTTTTAAAAAAATACAGATTTTGATGCAAAATTATGAATTAGAAATATCAAAATAACCTATAGTTTGAGATAGAGTATTCTTCGCTTTCCAAGCAACGATCAACGACAAGAACATGGGAGCGTGGCTGACATACTACGTACTCCGTATTTAGCAGTTCGAAATCAAAGAAATTCACCTTACATTTCTATGGCCGTGTTTGGTAGGGGGTGAAAAAATTTTCACCCCCTATTAAATGCAATTTTGACTATTAATTAAGAGAATTAAATAAAGTCAGTTTCAAAACTACCTTCACAACTCCGAACAAAATTGCGAGACGAACCTAATGAGGCCTTTGACCGCTTGATTAGAACATAGTTACTGTAGTATTACTGTAGCAAATCACTAATTAATTATGCTCATTAGATTCGTCGCGCAAAGTTGCACTCATCTGTGAAAAGATTTTGCAAATAAACTTCATTTGATACTCCATGCATACAAGATTCCTTTTCCATAAAATTTTTTTAGTCCAACCAAACACGACCAAACTACTTATTATATTTGAGTAATTAATTCAAGCGACCTCGGACGCCACTGTTGGGACCGCATAGTCCGTCTTCTCCTTGCTCTCGCTCCTCGCTCGCGGCTTCTGCCGCACCAAGAGCCACGTCCTCCTTCCCCCGTGCGAGCTCGACGACGTGGCGAATCATGTTCTTGACGTCGGTGTCCGACGATCCGCCCTCCGCCATCGCGGTCCTCGCCTTCTCCGCAAGCTCCGCCGCCCTAGCCCGCCGCGCCGCGCCGGCCGGCCCCTCGTCCATCAGCTCCGCCACCGCCCTCTCCACGCCGTCCCTCTCGACCTGCACCTCCAGCACCTCCCCGGGCTTCATCAGGATCACGTGCGTGGCCGGCACCTTCACGCCTGCGCGGACGCCGACGCCGAGCACGTCGACGATCAGCGCCTCGTTCAGGAACTGGTCGGCGAAGTGCGGCCACGTCAGCAGCGGGACGCCGTGGGAGACGGCCTCCAGCGTCGAGTTCCACCCGCAGTGCGTCAGGAAGCCGCCCACGGACCGGTGCGACAGGATGACCATCTGCGGGGCCCACCCGCGGATGACCAGACCACGCTCCCTGACGCGGGTCTCGAACTCGGCGTCGACGCCGGCGGCCTCTTTGTCTTTGACCACCCAGACAAACGGCCGCCGGGATGCCTCCAGGCCGGCGGCGAGCTCAGCGGCCTGAGAAGGGAACAGGCGGGCGATGCTGCCGAAGTTGACGTAGAGCACGGACGCCGGCGGCCGCGCGTCGAGCCAGGACGCGACGTGCTCGGCGTCCACGGCCGCGCGGTTGCCTCTGCCCGCTATCGTGCCGGCATCGGCGTTTAGGAGACAGAGCGGCCCGACCGCCCACACCTTCCGGTCGAGCGCCGTCGCGTAGCGCTCGGCGAACGCGCCCTCCAGGGCCGCGCACGTGTTCAGGAGCAGGCCGTCGGCGGTGGCCTCGGCCTCGAGCGTCTCCCGCCGCTGCCTCTCATGCCCCGGCCACTGGAACATCCCGAGCGACGTCGCCCTGTTGACCACGGCGCGCACCGGGAAGTCCGGCACCTCGAACGGCTCGAGGTCCCCGGCGACGAGGTCGTACGCGCCGTGCGCGGCCAGGTTGTGCGTGGCGAGGAGGAAGAACGCGGACGGGCCGTGGAACACGAGCCGCGCCGCGACGGGCGCCGTCCACGGGCAGCACGAGTCGGCGACGAGGCAGTCCGGGCGCCGGGGCAGCGACCGGAGGTACGCCTCGAGCGGCGCGGCGAGCAGCCACACGGCGTCGTAGAAGGGGATGAGGTGGGAGAGGTCGACCAGCATGTCGAGGTTCTCGAAGCCCTCGGGGAGACCCAGCGCGGGCCCCGGGAAGGCGAGCTCGGCGAAGTCGACGGCGAGCCCCGCGCGCGTGGCGTGCTCCAGGAAGGCCCTGTTGCGCTCGACGTTCACGGGCGTCAGCACGACGGTGACGCGCGCGCCGTGGCCGGCGACGAGGCGAGCCAGGTCGAGCATGGGGAGCACGTGGCATGGGGAGCACGTGGCCCTGCACCAAGAGCGGCACCATGACGAAGTGGAGCTCCGCCGCCATTGCACTACTAGCGCCGTTGGGACGGAGTAGCTGTTATAAAACGATGACAAAGTAATCGACGAGTTAAGAAAAATCAAATCGCAAGTGACACGAGATTTAACGTGGAAAATCCTCCCTACACGAAAGGGAAAAACCACGGGTGCCAACCAGTAAGAATTCATTATGATCGGAGTCCGGTTACAAACGCCAACGGTAGCGACTTACAAGAAGACGAGAGAATCAATCTCCAATGGAAAAACCCTAGAGGTTAAAAAAGACGAGAGAATCAATCGCTCCGGCTCAAGCTTCCGCTCCGCTCCGGCAGAAGTAGGCAGCCTTCTCTCTTAACATAATTTGGATCATTATTCAACAGTAACAGTGCTTGTCTGCTACAATACCCACGTCAGCAGCGGGCCAGCCTCGAGAATGTTCAGCTTCCGAGGAGACGAGGACAATCTGGCTTCGTATACTCGCAATTAGGGTCTTTTGGTACGACTCCAGGTGAATCTTTATCAAAACACTTTGCATAAAACAAAATAATTCCACCTTTGAAGCATTAAAGAAGCTGAAGTTGTTTTATATGGAGAAGTCGGAGTTACTCCTTTCTTTTTTATGGAACTGAGGAGGGCTTAAATCCCAGACATTTAGGGGCTCTTAACTCCTAATTTTTGTATACTAACCAAGATTTCTAGTGTTGTATCTTCTTCATATACTAGCACAACTTCATTTCACAATTACCAAGATTGTAAAATTGGTAACATGGGCGGGTTGACGTGGGACCCACCATCCGCGTCGCGTGCTGGCGCGCCCTTGTCAGTTCAACATTGCGACAATTGAGTGTCATGAGGACGAAACTTCTCTCTTTTTTAAGGTTTTCTTCGGTACACAATATGACCTGTACGACCTGTTGGAAAAGACTCGTATGTAACAGAAAAAGACCTATATGTAAGGATCGGACGGTTGAGATTAATTCTATACGACCGGTTTTTTAGCTGTCGTACGGTAGTATTCAAAGGTCGTACGTTAGTATTCAAAGGTCGTATTGGTAGTTAAAGGGTATTATCGGAAATGTAAAATGTCATTTTTGTAATATATAAAAACGGAGGGAGGAGGTGTGCACGGGTGGACCGGGTGGGTAGCGGGGAATTTTTTTTCTAAAACATATATCAACCAAATTACCATTTTACCCTTAGAGAAAAACCGAAGAAACCGACAATACGACCGTACGACCGTTGGAACGTTTTGTGTACCGAAGAAAACCTTTTTTTTATGAAACTCTGCCTCATAATAATCTCGCGAAGCTAACAATTTTGCTGACGTGCAACAAATTTAATGCTAGATATTAAATAGACTCTCATGTCATCATTTTTAATGATGTGACAATGTCCTAATGAAAAGAGAGGTGAAATGGTCCCATGCAACTCTCTATACATTGTTTTCTAGATAGCTTGTGTCAAGAGTCTGTTCAAGTTCTCTTTTTTTGCATAGTGTTTTTTTTTCTTATTGCGCATCCTCTCACAACAAATCAGTGGTATAGATCATCATAAACCATTTTAAGATCCGCCGAACGGACTGGAAAATAACTAAGATGAAACTACGCATTGAGAAGAAGTGTTTTCATTCTAGTTTCAAATATTTTTAAATGATGTGCCACTCTAGGTAATCATGTCTATGTACCCAAATGTCTTGTAACTTCTTGTACCTTCCTTCCAGGTAGCGGGCATGATTTTTCCCCCTACACTATCATCAAAAACATTATACTGAAATGATTGTAAGTTCTATGTAAATTGACTTTCGTTCCAAATAAACTAAATGCAACTAAAATACGAAACAAAATTTCACGTGTTAAAGGCCTATAATTTTTTCCTCGCATATATGCTCACCCGGCCTAGAGTGCAAATCACAACGCACACTGATCTAGCTATCTAGAGCACCAAAATTCAGGTGTTAAGGAGGAATTTATTGTTTTCCATCTAAACGAGTTGATAATATTTTGGATAGATCATTGGAATCGTATGACTTCAATTTTCAGACTTCTTTTTTGTTATAAAAATAGTACCTCGCTCGTAATTTATTATCATTTATTTTCTATAGAACGTTCTGATTAAAATGCTATATTATACTAGTTGATTGATATCAATGCTCAAAATGTCACGTACTTACAAGTGTGTTCGTGTCAACAACCTTTATCTAGATCCAACATTATTTATTTCGTTCGTTGGCTAATCAGAGGGCCGTGATGTGTTCAAACTTCAAACCCCAAACAGAAGCCAAGAAACAGTTCTAGCTGCCATTGCCATCCATGCAATTTGTGCCAAGAATCAGACAAAAGAACGCTCACCACAGCGACCGCAGCAAGTGCATGTGTGTGGAAATGACACCACGCGCGGGGACCATCAGCGCACGTAGAGTAGAGGGTAAAACACGGCACGGCGGCGGTGACGATGACGTTCAACCTCGTCGGGCCGCACGGAAGTGGCCGGCCAATGGCTGCAAGCCGCCAAAGCCCGTAGCCACAAGGTGTCCACGGAGTGACCACGGTTTCCGCCGTGACTGAATTGAGCACTACGCGCCACTACCAGTCGATCAGCTGCTGCTCATCACCCATTGGCCTGGGTTCCTTTTCGACGACGGTGCAAATCCTCCGTCGTCCATGTAAACTTCAGGTGCAAATTCAGGGAAGCGTGGCCGTCCACAGACCACAGCTTCCGTGACAGTGACTGATTGCGTATTACGGAATACTACTGCAGTTCACCGCTCGTTATTCATTGGCTGTCTGGTAGCCTTTTTGGCAACGGCGCAAATCCTTTACATCTGAATTTGATAACGCATGCATTGGCACAAAATCAAAGTACGTACTCTTCACATCCAATTTTTGTCTTTTAAATTTTTTACTATATCTCAAACCTAGAGCTGTGCAAAAATTTTTTTGAAGAAGCTTCCAGGAGTCTTTTTTCAGTGAATTTGCAGTAGTTGTAGTGTTCTGCAGTTGCACACTTGCACTAGTGGAGAGGTATATATGGATTCCGATGATAATTACATATTCCAGAAAGTTAATGTATAATCTTTTTTAGCAAAGTTATTTTCAGGAAATTGACTGATTCAGGTCATGTATACTTAGGTGGTTTGGTGAGCATAAACATTTCCAAAGTGTTGCTGCTGTTCCATGACCGGTACGTACATACGCATTTTCTTTCAGAGCCGGAGCAGAGAAACCCTTTCAGTACGTAGCAGAACATTCCTAGAACTGGAAGCTTTCGGTAGCTTTCCGTGTTGATTAATTCGATGCCTGGAGACTTCCAACTCTAGTGAAAAACAATACTTTGCCCAAGCTTCACATGCTTTCGATCAGTGCATTCCATGAAAGCAATTCCGCGTTCCAATATGATTTATCGTTTTATTGTGTCGTGTGCATCATGTAGAGGTCTGGAACTAAATTTTCTGATGTAAACAAAAAAAATCTCTGTTTCATTTGAATTTATTTTATGTAAATCATAACTCTATACATAAAAAGTCTAATGGCTGAGGTTTAAATGTAACATATTCCAGTACAATAACTAAGATTCAACTTTACTTGACCAAGCAATTGATGTGTTTCTCCGTCAAATGACTGAGCTGAAATGTTTCGTATTTAGTCAATGTCGCAGTATTTTTTTAACATGACTCAGTTGGCCAAGTTGTTGCTTGCCTGTTGTGCATTTCTGGCAGATAGCTCCAACTACTCTTTGCTCATTCAAGTGCAGCTGAACTCATGAATCTTGAGTTCTTGACTCGAATAATCTTTCCAATGATAACAAGAGCGAAGTGGAGCCACACTGCCACAGACACAGAATGATTCACAAAAGATAATTTGGTATTAATACCAGCAGAAATACTAAATCGACGGATTCCAAAGGGTGATAAGAGGTCCAATCCTACCATATACTGTAATTTCTTTTTTTTAACATCTGGTTCGTTTTATCGCTCATAGATTAATTGATTTTCTCGTGTCATTATTTTCTGCAATTGGATCTATTATTTGTTAGCTACAATAGCCAACTATGACATGATCACTTGTCTGATTGACTGGTCTTTTTTTATCCTATACCAACCAACTACATGACAACATTTTTCAACACTCAAGCCTAAAGATCGAGAGCAGTTTGAAGTTTGGTCGACTGATTCAGCTGCTGACAATGAAAGACAAAGCAGGTACCTGCAAAATACGAGGAAATCAAGCAGCCCTTTACATAATTTTATGACTGTGAGTCAATGGGTCAATGTTCTCAAGATAATTTTATGAGCAAGTAGCATATACCTTTTATTAAAACAGTAATATGCGTTAGTTTATAGGCAGCAGTTCCTTCTCCATCTCTGCATTTGAGTGAAGACCAAACAGTTAGACAGCCATGAAATGCCAAGATGAAACTCCAAAGCCGCATTTTGTTCTGGTGCCATTCATGGCCCAAGGCCACACCATTCCCATGATCGACATGGCACATCTCCTTGCAAAACAGGGAGCCATGGTCAGCTTCATTACCACCCCAGCCAACGCCACACGGATAGAGTCCACCATTGATAGGGCAAGAGAGCTGAACCTCCCAATCCACTTTGTACCCCTCAAGCTCGACTGTGCCAAGGTAGGACTACCCGAAGGTTGCGAGAGCGTTGACAAGGTTCTAGGGAAAGATCAGGTGAAGAGTTTGACACACGCCTATAGCTTCCTACACAAGCCCCTTGTATCGTATCTCCGAGCACAGAGCAACCCGCCTTCCAGCATAATATCAGACTTGTGCCAGCCATGGACAGGAGATGTTGCAAGGGAGCTGGGAATCCCCAGGTTCATGTTCAACGGCTTCTGCGTCTTCTCCTCCCTCTGCAGGTACATTACTGTTCTGTTTATTAACTATTTTTGCCTTTTCCTTTCTGTTCTCATATCTCAGGTAGGAAATTTGTGTTTTGCGGCAATGTTTTAGGTATATCATCCATCAAGAGAAGGTATTTGAGAACGTAGCTGATGACAATGAGTTAATTAACCTTCCTGGGTTTCCTCATCAACTTGAGATATCAAAGGCGAGATCACCAGGGAACTTCAATTCACCAGGTTTTGAGCAATTCAGAGAGAAGATCCTGGAGGAGGAACACAGAGCTGATGGTGTGGTCACTAACAGCTTCTATGAACTAGAGCCGCTGTACCATGAGGCCTACCAGAAGAAAATAGGTAAGAAGTATGGTCCCTGGGTCCGATGTTTCTTTGTAATACTGAGATGAGTGCAATAGCAGTCAGGGGTGACAAGGCATCGGTTGATCCAACTCATTGTTTGCAATGGCTTGAGTCCATGAAGCCAGGCTCAGTTCTTTACGTTAGCTTTGGTAGCATGGCTCGTACTGTGGTTTCTCAGCTTAAAGAGATTGCATTGGGCTTAGAGGCTTCAATGAGGCCATTTATTTGGGTGATAAAATCTGGTGATGCGGCTTCTGATATTGAGAAATTGCTAACTGAGGGGTATGAGGACAGAATAAGGGACAGAGGTCTCATAATAAGAGGTTGGGCACAGCAAGCTATGATCCTCTCACATCCATCTTTACGGGGATTTGTGACGCACTGTGGGTGGAACTCAACAATTGAGGGAATTTCAAATGGGTTGCCTATGATTACATGGCCACATTGTGCAGAGCAATTCTTGAATGAGAAGCTCGTAGTAGATATTCTGAAGATAGGAGTGTCTGTTGGTGTGCACAACATCACAAGTAGGACAATGGAGGCTCATGAAGTTTCTATAGTGAAGAGGGATCATATAGAGAAAGCCGTGTTAAAACTTATGGGTGAAGATACAGATGCAGAGGAGAGAAGAATGAGAGCTAGGGAACTCAAGCAACAGGCCAGATAGGCTATAGATGGAGGGTCATCTTACAGCAATATACAGCAGCTGATTGAATATGTGATAACCAGGAAATAAAAGATCATAAGTTCAGGGATCTATGCTCTTATTCTTCTACCATATTTTCTCTTACAGGCTTTAGTATGTATTCCTAAACGATTAAAGCTATTTCTCCAAATTCCATGTATTGTACGACACAGTATGTTCAGACTTCAGAAACTTTTGCATATTATCATTCTTACAGTGAGAAAACATCCACAGAAACCATATTGTCAGCGCTCTTGTTAGTGTCTTACTCCCTCCGTCCCAAATTACTATTTGTTTTAACTATTCTAGATACACACCTTTTGCTATGGATCTAGATATAGTATGTCTAGATATATTGTAAAGGCTATGTATCTAGAAAAGTCAAAATGAATAGTAGTTTGGGACGGAGGGAGTAAAAGTTATATTTAAATATGTGAAATGCTTGGTGCACAGTTTTGCTTTTTCACTGGATTGTAAGATCTAGTTGCTATCTACTGGGAGGTTTTGTATCATTGTAGGGATGGTTTGCAACCAGTTGCATCACATCCACACACAAATTGAGAAATAAATAAAATCTACAGATCAAGCAGAACGCATGCATTAGCCCACAAAAAAACTCAGTTTTGTAAATTTTCCTCAATAACTTCTGTCTATCAAATGTGAGGCACCTGAAGACAATTTCGTGTTATGTAAGGACATCACATTGATCACTAGCACATTATTGAAAGGAACAATAACCAAGACTCAAGATCAAATAAATAAAAGCTGAAGATTAGGAAAAGCATTTACCTTATTGTTAGACATATAGTGTTGTATATGGTATTGTATTGTATTACTTGTACACCAAGCCGTATCCGGTCTATATAATGAAAGGTCACCCCTCATCTTGGGTGTGTGGTGTTTGCCCAATATTCTATATGGTATAGAGCCTGACCCTAGGCCTGTTTTTCCTCTCCACCCCCACCCCGAGTTACTGTTCACGCGTGAACAGTAACCTCGCCCTAACCCTAGCGTGCGCCGCCTCTTCTCTGGCTGCGCACCCCTCCTCTCTTCCGCTGCCCTAATTGTCATGCCTCTCCTGCACGCGCAACACCCACCACCAGGAGCCGCCGCTGCTCCCCTGCGCCCAGCCTCCCTGGCCGGCCGCACAACCCAGCATTGATGTCCTCTGTCACCAACGACGACTCTTCCTCCGACGGTGATGAACCGGCCTCCTACCTCGGCCCTCCTCCTGCACAGCCTCCTCCGGCGGCGCCCGACGCTCCGATGGCGATGAACTACGCCACCATCAACTGGAAAACTCTCTACAAAGGACTGCGCAGATCATTGAGAATATGCCTCTAACTGTGTTGGTGGTATGGGATATTAAAACTTTTTTATTTTGTTTCACCCAAAACACTGAAAACAGTAACAACACTAACTGATAAAAATATTCATAGCAAGTACAAATTGAGAGAATCATTAGTTTCTGCTCTTAGATATTCATTAGACTAATTTGATCCTATAGTCTCTAAAACAGTCTGTAAAGACTTTTTTTCACTTGTAAGAAGTAAAAATTTTAAAATCTTCAAAGTACATCAGATTATCAACACTTACTCAGGACTGACCAATGGAAAATGAATTATGCGAATCAATTACCTGAACCATGCAAACTCCAAAAAGAGCCTGCATTCATGAAATGTGTCATTATCTGCTATATTTTCCAGTAAATCCCACAGATCACCTTCCCCTCAAATTACGCATTCTGCAACATGGTTCTTCCTTTGTGTCTTCATCCATTCTCCATTGTCTAAGGAGCCCAAATTGCATATACATATATACTGGAACATAAGGGTGTAAGATAGTCAACATATATTCTGAATCCACTTCAGAAAGTCGGACTCCTATTCAACCTCCTTGGTCAAAACCTCCAGATCACCCAACAAGCTTAACTTTAGCGAGCAACATTGGACTGGCCCTTCTGGATGAATCTCTCAAGTGCAGGTCATCAAAGCACTAATGAATTCCCATGGCCATATGAAATGTACTTCTAACCCTGATGTGCTATGACAAGCACATATTTACCAGTGCATCTACCCATTCCTGCACATGCTTCTCGACCAGGCACGCCAGCTAGCAGTGCTGAATCCTAGTAGAGCAAAGTGACATTGTCTGCCTGCCCCACCCACGCTCAGCTACCCGACCATCAATCATCCAAATCCAAGGATAATGCATGACACCATGGCTTCAACAATTACAGAGTTGCAATATGCGGCCACGCCGCCAAAATTCTAAGCTACCTGTGTCAGCTCTTTGGCAGTTGATCAATCTGCTCTGCTGCTAGGTGGCCATGCCTTACGCATATGATTCAATCCGTCGCACCGGGCAGCTTGCCCCTTCTCACTTATCATGCACGCCACAGCTCCCCCATCCACTACGCTGTGAGGAGCAGGAACCCATGGCCGGGCTCCGGCGCCAGGGACCCCCGGTGGGGAATTCTGCCGAACAGGTCCCGGGCAGACAGCGCTGCGCCGGCCGTAGTACACCCACACCGCCCTCTGGTGTCCTTGCCAGGAACACAACCAGAAACCTCACTCTCACATCAACACATCGTCGAGAGTTACAGCAGCAATGATTGATCCGGTGAACAACAGGCCATCCATGGAGAATCTTGGGGTAACGGCCGCGGCGGCGGCCAGCAGCCATGGTGGACTGCTGCTGCAACTGCAACTGCAACTGCACTGAGCAAGCGCGCAGCAGTTAACAATTTGGTCATTTGTGTGTGTGCGGATTGAAAGAGATCAAGGACCGCGCACTCCTGCACTCGCAGTGACGCAGGCAGCGACAGGGGACGCAACAGCCTTTGCGTTGTTGCAGGGGCAGCACCAGCAGCCAGCAGGGGGACGGGGCCTCACCTCTCCTGCAGTCCTGCTTGATTTCCATGGCGTTCAGCTAGTTTTCGATGGCTGATCAATGCATGTATATGGGAAATAAGGTGGTCAAGAACACAGATCATCCATAACACTCATGCATGCCTTGACAGGGTAATCTCTGGGAGATGCACCAGCACCGTGTCACCAACTAATCCATGATTTGATGCTTGTGATGGTCCAGTTTATGTCCAGAGCACACTTCTTTGGATCCATTCTACTGCAACTTACACCCCCACCGGGAAACAAACCCATGTTGTGTGGAACTGTGGACAAACCCAGCGTAGCAGTAACGCGGAAAAAAAACTGATGTAAAAAAAACAATGCAAAAATTTGGCGACAAAAGTATCACTCGTCACTCTCGAATCCCCTGTGCGCGGTGTCCATTTCACTGGCTTTAGAGCTCATGAGCAAGCAAATAAACTGCAGCATCTGTCGTGAAAAAAAAGGCGAAAGCCAGTGGCGACCAAACAAGAGCGGCTGCAGCAAAGCCAGATCTTGGGATATCTGACCAGATTTTACCGCCGAAAAGGTGCTCGGCTTTTGGTCCATTTCATCGTGTCAGTGCCTTTGGAGAAGAAGACAGAAGATTGGCCGAGAGCTACAGGGGACAGCCCTGCTTTCCTGTGTTTACAGTTTTGGCCGTGCAATGAGTACCAAATCTCGTGCAAAAATTACATGCGTGCAGGGGATCCGACGATCGACTTGTCACCTGCCTTTTGACACAATGCAGTGTCTCACAACAATAATCTTTCCATGATGAATTATTTAAGGAAAAAGGTCTACCACCCTGTTCGTCTGGCTGACGACTGGTGGCTGGTGCTGATTTGTTCTGAGAGAAAAGTACCGCTGACTGGTAGCTGGTGGCTGATTTGTTCTGAGAGAAAAGTACCGCTGACTGGTGGTTGATAAGCCAGACGAACAGGGTGTACTTTTCTCTCCTCCCCTACTTGGAAGGTCGGTTTTTATTTCAAAACCGGTGTAAATTAACAGCCAGAAAATATTACTGTAGAAAACAAAAAAAACTGCTTGGGTAACCGCCAAATTTTAATCTACCCCATGTCTTACATTAGAAAATTATACTAAATATTTTTCATGGATATTTCATATATTAAGAAAATTAATATGTAAATGATCTTAGATATATAAAATTGTACTAGAAGTAATAATGAAATAATTGTAGTTTATACATGCCATTCGTATTCCAAATGCATGTTTTTCCTTTAAAAAGGAAAGGAAGTATTTTGTTCGGACGAGTGATAGATGAAAATTGTTGTAAGTACTTTTCTTATTTGTAAAATGATCTATGAAATGAGATGGCGCTTGTGTGCAGACTGCAGACAATGTAGTGGTATCACAGCTAGGAGCTAGACGACGATGGAGACCTTTAGGGTGTGTTTGTTTCGGCTTCCGACGAACTTTTGATGCATAGCTTTTCATATATATGAAAGTCAGAAAGCAAAGCAATTTTTTATGAGCTTTTCACTTTTCAGAGGCATTTAGCTTTTGGATATATGGAAAGCTAGCTGTGAAAAAGCTTCACAGAAGCTAAAACAAACACAACCTTAATCCGCAGTACTCCCTCTGTCCCAAAATAAATGCAATTCTAGAGTTCAAAATTTATCCCACAAAGAATGCAACTTTGACTTACTTACCACAAAAGACAAGACTCTCTAGAAACTTTTTGTACAAAAGACAAGCTAGTGTCTAGATCTTTCTTACATAAGACAAGGGGTAATTTGATAATTTTACATGTAGCATTAGTTTGCGTGCCTGGTCCTAGAATTGTATTTATTTTGGGACGGAGGGAGTAAGAAGAAGCAACTTGCGCGAACAGTGGCCAGCAGTCCAGCACACACCGGCCGGCGACGACTTTGCATGCCCTCGCCGACCGGCCGGTCGTGCCCATCATCTCTGATTGGGCCGGTGAACAAGTAGCTGTACCGTTCATAACAAAATAGCAATCTGATCCAGCTCAGCGTCCTGAGGAGTGAAGGGGAAGAAAAAGAAACTTTGATGTAGTAACCTTCTCGACGGTTACAACATAAAAGAAAAAAGGTCAGGTGAAGAATCCCACGATTTTTAATCAGGAAGAAGTAAACTTTTTTCGAATGTAGAAAAACCTCGTACCCCGGCTACGTTAGTGAGAGAATTTTTTTTAAATCCACTATCGTGTGGAATTGAACCCGATCCTGGTACAATCATGCTATTCAGCCCCTCTAACTAGTTTCTCTAGCAATAGCATACGGGGAGTACTATTGTAGCACAAGTGGCCAGCAACAAAAAGTAACCGGTAATATCTTTTAGAAAGACCGGGAAACTATTGTAAGCAAACTTATATATGTGAGAGAAGAGAAGTGGTGTGTGTTTATGCATGGCTATAGTCAATTATTTTTCCTTTCGAGGGTCATGGTCAGTCCACATTATTATTGGTCCAAGCTTCCAAGTCCAATGCCTGCGGCCTGCCCCTATGCCTATGCGTGTTCCTTTGGGCTCGGTTTGCCACTGTTTGTAAGCCCACTCCACGTCTGGCCCACACGACAGAACAGTGACATATCGCCATGATTCGTGCTGGTGGAACCTCATGGTGTCTGTGGAAATCGAGCAACTTGAGGGGGAAGTGTTTGCTAGCGAACACAAAAGGAAAAGGAGAGGAAGAAGAAGAGATGGAAGAAGAATCTCCCGATCCTCTATATATGGGAAGCAAAAATTGGCGCAACAAAAGTATATATAGATGAAAAAAAAAACTACACTATATATGCAAAGATAAAAACTAGCACTATGACACGTGGGCCATAAGTCAGCAACTATGGTACCACTGGGCCAAATATACGCCAGATATCCTGGCACATGAATTTTGGCCTCACATCCTGACATCGTTGGGCCACCATCAGTTCCTCAGTCCTCGGCCTCGCACACACTCACTCTGCTGCTGCGTAGCTCCATGTCTCGCGGCTGGTGGTGAGTGTCAAGCTACAAGAAGCATTATGGCGCATCGCCACCCATGCTAGCATCAGCCTGTTCCAACACAGAGCTTTCCTCCCAGTCCCAGCCTTAGCTAGCTCGCCGGCCCGACGAAGCCGCCAGCCAAGAAACGCCGGCGGCCGGGCGCACCATGATGCCGTCCCCGCGAGCTGCCAGCACGCGCGCCGTCGATCCCACGGCCCACAGTTCCTCCTCCCCCGACTCCTCACGGCTCTCCTACTCCGGCGCCACCCCCTCGCGCGCCAGCGACGACTCGTGCGTCGTCAACGACGTCGACGCCTTCGCGCGCACCATCGCCGCCATCCGTTCCAAGCCTCCCGCGGCGGCCGCTGCGTCGTCGGGCGGCAGCAGCAGCCTCGCCTCCGTCCTGTCGCACTACGCCGCGAGGTGGCTCCCCGACGCCGCCGCCGCCTCCCCCTCCGGCCGCTTCGTCCTGCTTCCCCCCGAGAGCCCCACCGCCGCGTGGCTCAAGAAGCGCCTCCTCCTCGAGTCCCTCGTCGCCGCGCTCCCGCCCGACGACGACGGCATCACGTGCGACTTCCTCCTCCGGCTGCTCCGCGCGGGGAGCACGGTGGGCGCGGACGCCGCGCTGCTCGGGGACCTGGAGTCCCGCGCAGCGCGGCGGCTGGACCAGGCCTCCCTGGGCGCCGTGATGATCCCGGCGTTCGGCGGGCTCGCCCGCGGCGCGCTGGCCCCGTGCGCGCCGCCGCCGCCGACGCTGCTGGACGTGCCGCTCGTACTCCGCCTCGTGCGTGGGTTCCTGCGGGAGGGAGCCAAGGGCGGCGGGGGCGGCGCCGCGGCGGCCAGGGTGGCGAGGCTCGTCGACGCGTACCTCGCGGAGGCGGCGCTGGAGGCCGGGCTGCGGCCGGACGAGTTCGAGGAGCTGGCGCGCGCGGTGCCGGCGCACGCCCGCGCCGCCGACGACGGGCTCTACCGCGCCGTCGACACCTACCTCAAGGTGAGTGCGCAAAGCATGCTTAATCATCCATCATCATATCTGCAGGACATGGGAGCAATCATACTTATGTCTAAGCATGCTCATGGTTTGCTTGCTTAACTTATGGTCCGTACACTATCATGTGTATTTATTTATGTTTATTATTTCTGACATCGTGCACGGATAAGGCAAAAAAAAGAGTCTCCAGCCATTCTTTTTACAGTTATTATCTTGCCGGATTGGTAATGGCGTGTTCCAAATCTAATACGTTTTAAAGTAGAATTTGCCCTACATTTGTTCATGTGTTTTTTTAATTTGCAAATTCACTCAAAATCGTATCACTGAATATGTTCTTTGGAATAATCATATAGTAATATATACATTTTTCTTCTATTTTGCGTGTACTCTGTCAGTTATGGTTGTTCAAAAGTTCACTCGAAAACTAAAACGAAGACCACCGGTTTATACTCCTCATATCCTCAAAAGGGCTGGTGTAATTCAACTCACAAAAATTATCAAAGGGGTCAAACCAAGATCTTTTTGTGGTACTATCTTATATTGCTAAGAAAATGATGCCCAAGTTGAGTTCTACTATAAACTACCTGGTCTCCTAAGTTGAGCTTTAGAAGTTGGTTGGTTTCAAGGCCGAAGTAACAATGGCGATCAATCATGATGTTTTATTGCTCATTAGCAAACAAATCATTAAGCGTGGCAAATCTTATGACACGCCGTGCCAACAGAAAAAAAAAACTGACGGTTTGTGGCTCCCTTCTCTCTTGTTGGCTCTGTGGCTTTTCTTGTTCGTCCTCTCCTTTTCTTTCCGGGACGGGGAACCGTTGGCTCTGTGACGTGAGAGGCCAAAAAGGTGTGTGTCTAGAGGATGTGATTGGCGCACGAATATCTAGGCAGAAGCGATGTACTGTACACGTGGAGCGATGTGATGACTGTGCTGGACACTTGGACGTACGTACTCCTACTGTATATGCTATGCAGAGCTCGTGGTAAAAAACCACGGAGGCTTTTAACGGCGCAGACACATGTTTCTGTGTGCTTGACCACAGTAGTTCGACTTGGACCATCAACATAGAGTAGTTGATTAGAAAGATATTTTCAGACAGGCATCAACTTCTGTTTGAAATTAGGCTCAAAATATCATGTTTGAACTTACATAATCTTACAAGAAGTCGTACACAAATAACATAGATGAATCCAGCGATTGGACGGGCATAACTCAAACACCTACCAGCCGGAATCCAATGGAAAGGGGGGCTCAAGCTCCCCAAGTTCCTCCTAATTTGAGGAAGAAAAAAGAGCAAATAAAAAGTTGAAGGAAGAAGTGGAGGAGAGCCCCTCCTACGGATTAATTCTAGATCCATTCATGTTACCTCTTCAGACTAGGCTCCGTTTAGTTTGTTGAAATTTTGGTGAAATGAGTGAAAATTTTTGCATTAAGTTGCGTGCGCAGGGACAAAAATACGGTCCTCTAAGTGAAAATTTTGGTGACAATTCCGGGAACTTAGGCTCTAGTATTTGTTTGTCTCTTAGAGTCCTGGAGAAAATCTTGTTGTTCATAGTTGCGTAAATATGAGTATAGTAACTCATATCGAAGAGTTTCACGCAGAGCTTCTCTACCTTCGAGATGAACAATTCAAAATAGTCTAAAATGATGGATTTCTACTCTTCTTGTTTCCTTTGATACTGCTCTCTCTGCAATCAGCACTTGTCCTTTGCGAGAGGGGAACTACTGAAACATCTGCAGTGTGCTGCTGTACGGTCTAGTCACATCAGAGGGTAAAAAGGTTGGCCTGATCAATCAGACAATCAGCTCCAGATCACGTGAGCTACCTCAATCTATAGGCGCTAGAGAACAAGAAAAGCGTCTGTCGTCGCACATGGATTCTTCTCCAACATGCATATGTGCTGGTGGAGTGGTCGTACACATCAACTGGGATCACTGATTCGTCCCCTTGCGAACTGTGGTTGTTCTCTGTTCTCTTCTTTCATCCAACGCTTGTTTTTCCCAGCTCGATCCAACATGCACACAATAATACACGAAAACGTTTTAAGGTTGTTGGAACACGTTTTTTTAAAAAAAAATATTGCGTGGTTTGAATTTGAATTAGTGCAAGTGATCGTCCAATCTGAGGTTGGCAAGAACGAGAAATGATCAGAAAATGGGATGAGCATCCATTGCATGATCATCGATCCATCTGCATTCGGACGTCATCTCAGGTTTGCAGCACGACTGATGGCGCACGCCGTGCGTGCAGGCACACCCGCGCGCGAGCAAGGAGGAGCGGCGGTCGCTGTGCCGGCTGATCGACCCGCGCAAGCTGACGGCGGAGGCGGCGGCGCACGCCGTGCAGAACGACCGCCTGCCGGCGCGCTGCGTGGTGCAGGTGCTCTTCCTGTCGGAGCACGGCGGCGGCAAGCTCGGCGGCCACCACAGCCGCCTCGCCGACTGGAGCGCCGGCGGCTGCTCCTTCCGCGACCTGCAGAGCGGCAGGAGCCCCGCCCCCGCCGGCTGCCTCGACGTCCCCTCCGCCGCCGTCGGGACGGCCGCCGGCGCTCGGTGCCCGTCGAAGCGGGAGGTCGTCGCCGCGCAGCACCACGAGCTGCGCCGCCTCCGCGAGGACGTCGCCCGCCTCCAGGTCCGTGGCTGGCTCCGTACGACGTCGCGCATCTGGTTGCCATCAGCGTCAGCGTGACGCGTGGGCTGAATGGATGGGTACTCGTGTACGTGCGTGCAGGTGCAGTGCCACGCGCTGCAGGCGCAGGTGGACCGGCTGAGCTCGGAGAGCCGGCGGCGGCGCGGGCTGCTCGGCTGGGGCGCGGCGCTCCTGTTCCGCGGCGGCGCGGGCGCGTCGAGCAGGGTGGACGACTCCGACAGCGGCGCGGACAGGACGCCGCTCGGCGGGAGGAAACAGGGACGACGCCACGCGCCGACGCCGGCCACGGGCACGCCTTCGACGGTGGCGAGGTGGCGCAGGTCGCACTCGTGAAGGCACCGCGGCGCGCGGCTAGGCAGCTAGCCAACGAAATCAAGTGAAATTGTGCTGTATTTGTCATATTTGTTTCCATTTGCTCATGTGCTCCTTCAAATTGCCGTGGGAAGTGAAGCCTGTGCATGTCCGCATGATTGGTCGCTGCTTGTTTCTTTGTGTTTGAAGTGAAGCCTCTTTTTTGTGTGGAATGGATTGGCAATGAGACATCAGACACGCATGCCAGCATCAACCCTCATGCATCGATCGACTGGAGGATAAGGTCCCAGCTAGCTGGAGTGAAGTTAGCGCCGGTTTATATAATAAGCCGTTTTTGCTGTGTTACATTAGTGTTGAAATGGAGGAGAGAAGACTTCCAGCAGATTATTTGTGAGAATAATATCTGTTAAGCGTGAGATGTTTAAGAGTAAAAGGTAGGTACAGTGAGAAAGTAGAAGATGAGGTGCAGGCCGTTTGAGGGTCATATGATGAGCGACACACGGCAGATTATTGGAAGTTGTAAACAAAAGGTAATGTAGGCTGTCCAACAAGTATTGTAGTACCTCAGTTCGTTTATAACGTCGGGTATCTCAAAACTGAGATGATCAACGTCATATGTACCTCTTATTATGACGAGAGCAACTCTAACAGATCCTCTAAACAACTTCCTATCCCAAATTAAAGAGTCAAGTCAAAAAAGTAGACTCCCGGCAAACCCTCTACTAGGCTCCCCATCTTGGGGAGGCCTCCCAATTCTTCACTTCACCCTCCATTATTATATAAGGGCAACTCCAATAGAACTCTCAAATTTGACCCTCTATTCACTCATACGAGAACCTCTCACCTAGATTTGAAGTTCTTATTTTCCTTCCAACTCCAACCTAACTCTCATATACCCCCTTACTTACAACCAATTTCTTTTTTTATTCTCCTTCTTACACATGGAGCCCACCTGTCAATGGGTCTTTTTACCCCTCCCTCCCTCCCGCAATCCTCACTCATCCTCTGTACCCATCCCCTCTCTTCCTCTTCCGCTGGCAGCGTAGGGACGTGCGGCCGCGAGGCGGGCGCCGGCGGCTCGCCCCCACGGGCATGACCTCTGGGACAGGGCGCCAACGGCCCCCATGGCACGCAGCCTCCGGCCCCCACGGGCGGGCCACCGCCGGCCGCCATGCGCACGGACGGGGCGGACCACCGCCGACCCCCATCGTCGCTGATCTACAAAGGTACAACCCCCCCTCTCTCCCAATCCCACCATCTTCTCTCTTAGTCCCTGCTCCTCTCTCTCTCCCACATTACCGGTAACAAGGGGAAACATCCAGGGAGGTGCGGGAGGTCCGGTCGTTGGCGTGACAGGGGGATGAGAGCTCCCGTCGGGGCCTCCTACATGTGAGGGTGGAGAGAGGGAAAATGAGAGACTCTCATCCGTCGGGGGCGGATGAGAGCTGAGTTGGAGACTTTTTTGTGTGTGCTTTGGAACCTCAAAAGAAGAGTAAGAGGTGGATGAGAGGTCCGTTGGAGTTGCCCTAAAGGTTTCTAGAGAACCATCTATCCATACGGGCTATGATGGAGTGGGAGACATTCTCATAACCTTAAAAAAAAGAGAACTCCATTTGATCTTTGGAGGAATTCGTTTGAGGGCTATTGTTGGATTTGTTGATGACATGGCATGCTATTTATATTATAAGGTGAGAGAAGAGAGTGATTCCATGGGACAAAACCATGTGTACACTATTTTCAAGATCTTCGTGTTTTGTATGTAGTCTTGAAAACAATAAAAGATGAAACCATACATTGTGCGAGCTATTTCATCTACTACAAACTAAATATATTCTTGCTGAGTAGCACCCAACATACTTATGTTCGACTCTCCGTAGAAGTAAATTAATGGGTCTGAAATAAAAAATATATAGGAGTAAAAAATATGTAGAGATTTCCTTGCCGTCTTTGGTAAAAAAACATTCGTACTTATGTACTAGGATCTTGCTTATGTGGCACTTTTGGAAACATAAATATGAAATCTTGTAGTGAGAATGATCTTATACATCAACATCAATCAGATAATCAACGATAAATGTCCATATACGAATTCAGTAGCTCAAATTAATGATCTTCTCAAAATCTCAAATCCTAATGGAATGGAATAATAGTAAATCTTGCCCTAGTGTTTGCTTTAGGTACCATGAAAACTCAAAAATATGAATCTAAAGCAGTAAGGTAATATATTGAACAAATAGAAGCCTGGCTACAAGGTTTACTTCACTATTCCAACCCACGATTTGATTTCATTCATATTGCACATAACATTTCAAGTTCCAAGTTTGACATTTTCGAGCTCCTATACATTATTCTCATATCCTCTATTCAAGCTAGGTAGCTGTTTTTTTAGGGCATTCAAGCTAGAACGTTGGCAGGCGGCACTCCACCCTCTTCTTCCTCCGCCACCTGAAGCATCTTCACCGCCGATGCGTCCGCGACGATCGCCTTGATCTCCAGGAACTCCCGCCACGTCACGCCTCGGAACGCAGCCTTCCTCCCCGGCGGCACAGCGGTCGGGAGCGGCGCCACCGTCATGCCGGCCGGCGGGACGAGGAAATAGGGCACGGAGATCCGGTCGCGCTCCCGGTTCACGACGGCGCGGTGCAGCGCGCTGCGGAAGCGGCCGTTGGTGAGCACCTGGAAGAGGTCGCCGAGCATGACCACCAGCGCGCCCGGCGGCGCCGGCACCGTCACCCACCGGTCGGGCCCGCGGCGGAGCAGCTGCAGCCCCGGCACGGGGCTCTGCAAAATGAGCGTGATGAAGCCCGAGTCCGTGTGCGCCGGCAGCCCGATCGCGCGCTCCGGCTCCGGACACCTGGGGTACCTGCGCAGCCCGTGCACGGACACACCGACATCGTCGTCAGAGCCGCCAGAGCACGTGTCGCTGGCACGCATACGACAAGAAAAAGAACGGTCGCGCAGGGGGTTTTGACGTACATGTTCAGGTGCATCGTCGCCGTCATGGTCTCGCGAATCTCCCGCTCCGTCTCGCCGGCGGCGATCTGGTCGGCGGTGAGCCCGAGCGCCCCGAAGAGCACGTCGAGCACCCTGACGCCGAGAGCCCTCATCTCCCCGTGGTACTCCTCCATCACGTCGCTGGTCGCGTGCGGTCAACGCGGGGGCCCACACGTCAGCAATTAAGCGTGTGCACGCGGAACGTGAGACGACATCGATCGCAACGCAGTGCAAAAAGCACGTGACGTACCAGATGCGTTGGTAGTCGTCGCCGGCGTCGGGCCAGACGCGGCAGAGCTCGGCGCGGACGGCGGCCGCCGGGAACGTGTACCCCTCGGACCACATGTAGTGCTCGGAGTTGTTGTTGAGCTGGGGCGCCCTGCCGTAGCCGTTGAACTCCCCGGGGCGGCGCCCCGCGCGGGCCTTCACCGATGCCGGGAGCGCGAACAGGCGCGCGACCTGCTCCTCCACGCGCGCCGCCACGCCCGCGTCCACGCCGTGGCCGACGAGCAGGAACGCGCCCCACTCCTCGGCGGCGCGCGCCACCGCCGCTGAACGCGCCACGTCCGGGTCGCCGCCGCCCAGGTCCACCACCGGCACCGCGTCGCGCCCCACCGCCGCCTCCACCGTCGGGTGGTCGTCGATCCCCGGCCACGCGTGCGTCTCCGGCACGCGCTCCGCGGACCGGAGCTCGAAGCAGCAGGGAGCGGCGGCGGCAGGCGAGGTCGTCGTCATCGGCGACAGCACGGTCGGCGGCGCGCGCGCGCGGAGCTTGTTGCAAACGCGAGAGCTGGATCGATCGGCACGAAGGCTATCGCTCCAACACTAACTGTAGCAATAGCAATCGATGTGCCAGAGAGTGTTGATCCATTCCCAGCAAAGCAACACGCCTGTGCAACGCAAAGCGTGCAGGTAGCACGCGTTCGTGGCATGCAGGAGAGACCAAAACGGGTGACACAACATGCAGGTTTCAGTTCCAAACTTTGGTTCGTGATGAGAAGCAGTTTCAGCTTTTTTGATGAAAACCAGGGAGTGGTCTCGAGCGAGTGCACGAAAAGAGGTGAAGAGCTTGGCGTGGAGTGTTGAACTAGAACCACCGTCTCGGTTTCTCCTCAGTTACGGCCGGGTGTCAAGCTGGCCTCCAAGGCTCCAAGAGCATCTCGATTTTAGCAGGCCTCGCTTAGTAATAGTGAGAGTGAATGAGTGATTAGCCCCTTTTCTTTGGTAAATTAATCCATTTTACCATCAGATCGTCCGACATGCGAAACCAGAAATCTTTATCGATCATCGACCTTGCATTGGGTGCTTCTGCCGAAAATGAAATGGAACGGCATGACTCAATGTTTGTGCTGATCGACCGCAACAATATAGGGCTTTCGGCCCAATTAAATAGTAGAAACACACAAAATGAATGTTGAAAAAGTTGTGGTATAAAAGTATTTCATACCGTTTCCATAATTTTCTTCCTACATCCATGGAACTTGAAATTCTTTACTTAAGCAAACTACCACTAGGACACATGTTTTTCCTGATCTGTAACCAAGATAACATGAACAACTTTAAAAAATAATGCTTATGGCGATTAAAAGTAAAAAGGAATGTTCTTATCCTGTGACCCTGTGTAAACTAATTCTTATCTCATGGCATGTACACTTTGTTTAATATATGATCAAGTAGCCAGGGAAGTATAAGTGTATTGAATTTTGTTTCATGATCTATTTACTTTGTTATCTGATTTTAATAGTTTTGAACGGTTTGAATGAGTCTTAAGTGGATAGAGTATGATTGGTGAAGTTAAAGTTGAGCATGTAATCATTATTTTGAAATCCTATATTTTGGGTTCACTTTGATGCAAGTTTATTGCAAACATCTACTGTATTATAAGGAAGCATTGCATGTGAAAATTTGCATAGACATCGAGGTAATAAAGAAGCAAATCGACAAATGGACTAGCGAGAGAATTGCCAAAAAAAACTAATAAAGAGATTTTTTCAGTAGGGGGGGTAGATGCAACATGTTGAGCTCTTGGGGCTACACACATGCATATGCGTATGCATATGCACTCGTGGAGTTTGCTTAAATGCACTCTATGTATATGTATAGACATGCCCAAAGAGAATTATAATCTATGTGATGATTGGAATATAAAATTCTATTGTTTGTTCTTGTTTGCCAACATATAGCTAGAGTGTACCACATGCCAAACATGCTAGAAAATTGTCTCTACCTTTCCACGTTTTGGCTTCATTTTTTCACTACGAAAATTGTTGTACAAGTGATGGTCCTCAACCCCCGATCACTCGTGTGAGGCTGCAGCGTATACAAATTAAGTAACGCTGCCTAAATTTCTTTCTAAAGACTATGTGTAGCTTCTTGTTGACACTATCTCGGCTGATCCATCTCGGCTTATTTCGACTTGTTTCGGCTTATTTTCTCTGACACAATACTCACTACTAGGGATTGGACGTTTAGTACCGGTTCCAAAACCCCATTAGTACCGGTTTTGGAACCGGTACTAGCCGGCCGGTACTAATGTGGAGGTCACATTAGTACCGGTTTGCAATAACCGGTACTAATGTGTTCCCTCCGTCAGTCCCCGTCCGTCCCCTCCCCTCCGTCTAGTCCCCGTCCGTCCCCTCCCCTCTGTCCGTCTCCATCTCTCCCCTTTCGTTTTCTTTTTCTTTCCCTTTTCTTCTTTCCTCTTCTTCTCTTTTCTTCATTCTTATTCACTTACCAAGATTCACACACAAATCATATCTATTTTTTCCCCAGATTCACAAATCACAAGATTCATATCAAAGTTACAAGATTCACAACACAAATATAGAGGTCACAAGATCACACCACAAGATTCATCGCATGATCACATTCATCTCAGATTTTACAGATGAAAAATCACATTACAAGAACACTGATCTCATCAGAACAAGAACACAAGAAAAAAATCAAACCGTACTGCATCACGGCCGCCACGGCTTGCCCTTGCCCCCGCGCCGGGGCCTCGGCCGCGGCCGCGCCCGCGCCTCCGCGCGCCCAGGCTCGGGCCGACGCCTCCGGCTGGCCGCGGACCGGCTCGACCGCCGGCCCCGCGCGCCGGCTGCGGAGGCTCTACCCCGTCGGCTCGGCCGCTGGCCCAGCGCGCGCCCCGCCGGCGCCTCCGCTCTGCGCCCCGCTCCGTTGCCGTCCCGCGCGCGCCCCGCCTGGCCGGCCGCCTACGCCGGCGCCCTGGATCAGGATTCAGGAGAAGAGAAGAGTTAGAGAAGAGAGAAAGATGATAGCAGAAGAAAGAAGAAAGAAGTGGAGAGGGTGAATGGATCGGGATGGATAGAAAAAATAAAGAAGAGAGGGCATGGGGGCCGCCGGCGCATGCCCTCCGCGTGGATGCCTCTACGTTCCGTCTGCGTGGGGCCCGCGGGGCACGGACGGCGCCGTCTGGGGACGCCTCACAGGGGTGCATTAGTACCGGGTCTATTTTAGACCCGGTACTAATGTCCAACTTTTTATACCGGGTTGTGTCTGGCCCCGGTACTAATGTGGAGAGGTCACATTAGTACCGGTTCTAGACACGACCCAGTACTAATGCGTCACATTAGTGCCGGGTCTAGACCTGACCCAGTACTAATGTGTGTCATGGTGGACGCCCCAGGCTCCCTCCTTCCCGACCGGTACTAATGTACACATTAGTACCGGTTCCTAAAAAAACCGGTACTAATGTGAAATCCTCCCCAGGACAAAAGGTCCATTCCCTAGTAGTGACTATTCATTCTACCAGTCGAGCACTATTCATCCTACCAGTCGAACGGTCTCAATTGTCACGGAGTAGAATTGCTCAAAGAGAACTGTACCTATACAGGCTATGTATACAAAGTCTTGTTTAATAAAATTTTTAAATACGTGTGTGTCGCACACGTACTTTACTAGTGAAGGGAACTATTTGAGTCGAAACGCGACTAAATAGACTGAAACAATCGATGGCTCATGAGCACCAACCGCCGCATGTTAAATCTAGACTCATGGGCTGTTGATCCAAACCAAACCAAACGTAAGTCAGGGATGTTATCTAGCTTCCATTTTTTTTTCTTATATGGCTTTTACTGTTTGAGATTCATGCACAGATTAATAACCTTTGCATCTTCATCCTCAACCCTAGCTTTCCCTCCCTACCTCCCTGCTGCAACCGCTGCCACCTACCCGTGTGTTGCCGCACCTCGTGCGCCTGCACCACTGCGCGCCACCGGCCGCGAGCTCCACAGGGCGTGAGCGCCGTGCCGGCCGCGAGCTTCGCGTGTCGCCGTCGGCTTGCTCCCGAGCTCACAGAAGAAGACGAGGAAAAAAATAGAATGTTGAATCTTGATTTTCTAAATGTTGAATCTTTTTTGTCCAAATGTTGAAATAGATGGTGAAAATTGTTGAATACAGTATTTTCTAAATATTGAATATAATCTTCTGAAATGTTAAATTTATTTATCTAATATATTAGTTATATTAGTTGTGTCGGGGTTTGTCACCTCCGGCGAGTAAATTTATACGATCGCGTGTCTGGGTCCGTATGGTGGTTCGGGCCTCCGGAGAGTAATACCCTACGTCCAGTCTGAAGGTGGTGTTCTTTATGCCCAAGTTCGTAGTAGGGGTTACAAACTGGTCAGGAGAGAGTTTCGAAGCCCAAGTCCCCGTGCGAGTGCAGAGCGTTTCTTGTAGCCTGGAGGCGTACGTGAGTGTGTGTGAACGGGTGAATGCGTGTGAGCGTCTCCCTGTTCTACTGACCCCTTCCTCCCCCTTTTATAGTCACAAGGGAGAGAGAAAGAGGGGTAAAAAGAGAACGAAAGTTATGTTACAGTGTTGAGTGTCCTTCTCCACGTAGGGCGGTCATCCGGACGTGATGAGTCAGCCGCGGACTGTAGCGGAGTGGTTGTTGACTGTATGGGCCTCTCGGAATTGTGAGTTACGAGTAGTAGGTGCCGAGGACTCCTCGGGTGCATCTCCGAGTAGTTTGGTACTGTGGGTCGTCAGCTTCGTGCTCATGCTCCCGTCAGCGTGGCAGGTAAGCGTCTTTTCGGGCCACTGTGGGACTCTGGTGCGGATGGGACGGCGCATACTGTGTCATTCGTGGCGCAATGGGCGCCCACGCTGTCGTTCGTGGCGCAATGGGCGCCCACGCCGTCTGACACCTGACACTCCCTGCCAGTACGGCCCGGCATGGAGGAGGGCCACACGTGGCGTCGCGGGAGCGGGCATGCGCGGAGGACCCATCACATCGAGAGTGGGTCCCACTTGTGGTTTGCTTCGTCGTGAAGACTGGCCTGGCTGGGAGTGGAAACTACTTGTGCGAACGAGTAGTCGTGGCTGTCGGGGTTCTCTACCGCCGGCAGTAAATTTGTATCGGATCGTGTGTTGGACCCGGATGGTTAGCACAAGAGACACAAGGGTTTATACTGGTTCGGGCCTCCGGAGAGTAATACCCTACGTCCAGTTCCGAGTGGTCGTGTTCGTATGCCAGGGGTGTCTGTAGTAGGGGTTACAAACTAGTTGGTCGAACTGTCCCTCAAACGGTTGCACTCCTCCCCCTTTTATAGACGCAAGGGTGAGGGGCAAAGAGGGAATAGAAAAATATGCTACAGTGCTACAGTATTGAGAAGTCTTTTCCCATGTCGATGTCCGTCAGGAAGCATTGAAGGGCGCTGAGCTGTAGTGGCGTTGGCGACTGCCATGTGTGCGGGCGACGCTGTTCATTCCGAGTGCTTGTCACCTTCTCCGAGTTCTTCCTTAGATGACTCAGCTCCCTTGAGAGTTGTTTAGGCATGCCACGTTATGGCCTAAGTGTAGGTAAGCGCTGCTCGTAGATGGTAATTGAGTACCTGCTCTGACGGGATGGCGTGCAGCAGGGGTTGGACGGGACGGCGTGTTGGAGACTGCGCGGGTGCATAGTGTGGCATTACGGCTCCTGTCAGAACGGGCCGCCCTCGCGTCCTGCCAGCTGGGGTGTTTGCATGGCGTGGAGAACTGGAGCCTTACGTGTCATCGCGGGGGAGTTCAGGCGTCGAGGCTGCGCCATGTTCGTGTAGGGCCCCTGATCCCGCGCTCCGACCTCCACGTGTGGGCCCCGCCCTAGTCGGAGACGGAAACTACTCGTGCGAACGAGTAGTTGGAGGCGAGGCGGAAAGCACTCATACGAGGCGGAGAGTACTCGTGCGAGGCGGTGAGTACTCGTGCAAGGCGGAGAGTACTCGGAGACGAGGAAGTCTTATCGATGAGGGTCTTGACAAAGATCTGCATCCCTCCCTGTCGGATCTTAGCCTTGACGTTGTCAATGGTGTCAGAAGACTCCATCTCAAGGGTGATTATCTCATTGCTTTGGGAGCCCTAATCTAGGCCCTCGTCAGTAGCCCCCGAACCTGAGGTGGGAGTCAAGGACTCGCTCACAGGTTCAGAGACGAAGAAGTGTCGTGGTAGTCTTTGCTTCTCGATTTACTCAGTGGGTGCGCGCGAGCGCATCTGCCGGATGTAGCCCCCGAGCCCACTAGGGAGTTGTAGACTCACTTGTGGGGTTTTAATCTTGAAATATTACTGTTGTTTCGAAATCTCCGGTCGAGGCGGTTGTAGCTGCATTGGTGGTCACGCTCGTCGTAGTGGTCGCGGCTGACGTGGCCGATGTGACGGGTTGAGGGGACGATGCGCAGTTGGTTCAGACTCGCGGGCCCACCTGGCATCGAACCGTCGCGCAGTCGTGCGCCAGTTACCCCGGGGGGCGTGCCCTCTGAGTGGGCAACCTTTCGACGTGGTGTGGGCCATTATTTAAGGCCGACGCTCATGTTGGCTCCTTATTAACCGTGCGCTGGTTGAGTTTGAAACCATTTGCTCCCTCAATCTTCGCCATAGCCTGTGCTGCCTGCTCCTCTGCTTTCCGCATCCGCTGCGCTGCCGCCGCTTCTTCCATCCGCATCGCGCCCCGAAGCCTGATAGCGCCATGTCGAACTGGACTCGCTCCAACGTCACCCGTGCGACCCTCCATCGCCTCGTCGCCGCCGGTCAGCTGCCGGAGCCCGCCGCCGCCGAGGAATGGGAGGTGCCGGAGGGTGAGTCCATCCTGCATCCACCACCAGGCTATGTCATCTCGTTCGTGGCGTTCCACGAGCGCGGCTTCTCCGTCCCCGCCGGACGGTTCATTCGTGCGGTGCTCTGGGAGTACAGGCTTCAACTCCAGCACCTCAACCCGAACAGCATCCAGCAGATGGCGGCGTTCGAGGCGCTGTGCGAGGGGTACCTGGGAGTGGGAGCTCACTCGCACCTCTTTCGGTACTTCTTCAAGTTCGTCTGCTTGAAGGACGGCAAGTACCCGGCGACAATCGGATGCGCCAATGTCCGGATGAAGCAGGGCAGGGGGAGGAGTACATCCCCTTCACGTTGACGAGCTCCAACAGCGGCTGGCACAAAGGCTGGTTCTACCTCAAGAACGACCCCGAGCACCCACTGTCAGAGTACACCGATGCCTCCATCACCGAGGCACCGAAGAGTTGGAGCCATGGGCCCCCGGTGGCGGAGCAGGAGAAGCTGCTCAAGGATTGCTGGATGGTGCTGACTCGACTGCGCAACGCTGGGGTCGATTTGGTGGCCGTCATCGGACAGTACCACGCGCTGGGGATCATCCTGCTCCGGCGACGGCCCCTACGCATCTTCCAGATGACGCCTAACCAGGCGCCCTTTGCAGGGACCGTGACGGCGTCCGAGTTGCCCTCACTGGATGAGATCCAACGCTACGTGGGGCTGGCCATCTGGAAGGCGTCATACTCGTGGCCACCATCCTGGCTTCTGCCAATGTCCCCCACGAGGGGACCAAAAAAACTTGTAAGTTTTCCTTTTTTCCGACTAGCTTTCCGACTAGTTTTTGGGGTCTTTGTTGATAACATCTTCTCGGAGCTCTTGACTATCTTGACGATTTCTCTCCCTTTCCTTGTTCTTAGCTGAGGTCCGCGGAACCTACCCCCGCGAAGCCTCCTCTCCCTCAGGACGCGATACGGAATCGCTCCACTGCCGCCGCGGAGAAGAGGAGGGCCGACCGCAAGGCCAAGCACAAGGAAGAGAAGACCGCGAAGCGCGAGCGGAATGACCGCCGCGCCAAGCATAGGAAGTTGAAGGAGATCGTCGTCTCCTCGGATGAGGATCCCTCTTCGTCACCGCCGTGGACCGGCGACGAGAAGACAGCCAGTGTCGACTGGAGCGCTCTGTCGACGCCGCCTGCGTCGCCCCCTCCTCAGCGGTAGGCCACGGAGGCCAACTCGAGACAGCGGCCGGAACCGACTGTCCGTGAGCAGGGGACGAGTTCCAGCTCGCATTCGTCCCCACGCCCCGTGCAAGAGGACCGGAGGGTGACCCACTCCCGGTCCGGCCCCGTCAGCCACCATCCTCCAAGAGAGAGGAGGGGTTCTCCGCGGCGGGTCGACCTGTCCAGGCGGCCAGTGGACCGCGACTCGTCCTCCCGCCACGCCTCCGACGACACAGCGCAGCGAGAGTCGTGCTCCCCAAAGAGGCGGTTGTCGTCTGAGGTGAAATCGACACCGCCGGCGTCTTCTCCGAGTGCGCTGCAGGGGGGCGACACGAACGCAACCCTGTGGCGCATTCAGTCTTTGGTCATCCGGGGCGGCGGAGCCCCATCCATGCAGGTTCCCCTCGCCCCAAGTGGAGGTCAGAGGCCACCCTCCGATGTGGTGGCGGGCAAGAGATCAGCCCCCGAGTCGTCGGGCGTGGCTCCTAGGCCCGCGAAGTGGGCCCGCGTCACTTCCTCCACATACGTACTGTCTCGTGACATTCTGTTTTTTCGCTCTTGCTGTTCTTCATTCGTCTCTCGATTTGCTTTTTCGTGCCAGGCGCTCTGACCTAGGCGCGCTCAGCCTCGCGCCGCAGAAGCGCGCAGTCTTGGCCGCGCGTGATCCTCCGTCCGAGCCCCGCCTGGCGACCCCTCCGCCCTTGTTGGCAACAGCACAGGCCGAGAGCGGGTCCGCCGTGGCGGTCATAGTTCCTGAGGCAGCGGTGCCTCCACTGGCGTCAGAAGCTGGTGGAGCGGTCGGGGGGCAAACAGCCCCCAAGGAGGTCGAGCCCCTGGCGGAGCCCATCGTCGATCGTGATGCCGGCACGTCCCCAGTGCCGCACGCCAGTGAAGGCATGGCCGAGGTGCTGGCAGCCCCCGAGGCGTCCGTCCGGCTTTAGGAGGCTGCTGACCCTGAAGGACCCGGCCTTTCGGGCGATGATGTCACCACCTTTGGCGCTGAGCTGGAGCGGTGCCTATCGGGACCAGAGGAGCCAGCAGCTGAGGCGGTCGCGCCGTCCACCTCCGTGGTTGCGTCCACGGTCGAGATGGGTGAGGTCAGCCCCGAAGAGCTCACGACCAAGGCGGTGGAGACGGAGTTGGACGCCGTCACGTCTTCAACGGCCTCCGCGAATGAAGCGGTGCCTCCTGCAAGCATGGGGGTGCCTATCGTGAGCTACGCGGAGGTGGTGCCAGCCACGGACTTGCCCTGCCCGGACTCGCAGGTGCTTGCTGCCCCTGAAGATGTGGTGGCCGGCGTCTCCCCGGACATGATCCGGGAAGTTGGGGAAAGCTCGGGTGCTCGCCCCTTCTCGGCCGTGGAGTCGCTGTCAACACCTCCAGAGGGAAAAGAGCACATCATCGACCCTGTGCGCTCCTCGTGGACCAGGACTCATGAGGCCGAGCCGCACGACGACGAGGACAAAGAGGCCACGGTCTATCACCGCCTCGAATGGGGCTTGAAGTGGGCGGAATGAGCGGTCAACGAGCTCGTCCTCCTTGCATCAGCAGTGAGTTTGCTGATCCCAATCTCGGACTTGCTTCTTTGTCTTTGCAGATGTCGCCGTATATAACATTCTGCTCGGAACAGGTGCTCGCAAGTTGCAGCGCCAGGAAGCCGCGCACCATTGAGGAGCTCTGGGCCGAGAAACTCCAGTTGGAGACACAGTTGGTGGCCGCCCGACTGGTTGCTGCAGGGGCGGCGGTGAATGAGGCGTCGACGAGGACCGCGCTTGAAGCCGCGGCAAAGTCCGCGGAGGACCGTGCGGTGGCTGCGCAGTCAGTTGCTGACGCCGCCGTGTCGGAGAAGACGGCCCTTGAGGCGAAGCTGGCCCAGGCGGAGGCCACAGCCACGGAGCTGCGTACCGCCGTCGCGACTTCCGCCGAGGCCGCTATGACTGCTGCCGCCGCAGCCACTGCCGCTGAAGCCGCTTCCCATCCCACTGCTCAGGAAAAGGCAGCGCTCGAGAAGAAGGTGACCGAGCTGGAGCAGGATCTGGTCCATGCCAGGGTGGACCTGAAGACGACCAACAAATAGGTGGGTGACCTCGCCGCCAAGTTGCAGGAGGCCAACGACGAGGGGACCCGGCTCCGCGACATCAATACCAAGCTGGCGCAAGACATTGATGGTGAGCAACCAGACAGCTTCAGCTTCTGTAGTGATTTTTTCTTTGTGTCGCTTATCAGTGATATTGACTCGTCTTCTTGTGTCGGCAGGGCTTCGCGTGGCTCGCACAGCACTGGCCAAGAGGCTCGTGGAGGAGGCAGAAAAGGTCACCACTGCTGAGCTCAAGATCCATGATATGACTGGGACGGCAAAGAACTTGTCGGATCAGCTCTCGAGTACGACCCCTTAACCTTATTCCTCCCTTCTTTTGCTTGTGCTTCTTACAGCTAACCTCCATTTCGTTTTCCTCCTTCAGAAGTCAAGGCCGAGCTCGAGGAGTCCAGGAAGGCTCAGCGCGAGGCGGAGGCGATACGCCAGAAGGACCTCGTGGACCGCACCAAATTCGGTCGATTTGTTGAGCAGATCTTGTCGGGCCTTGGCGTTCCTTCTATCCAGATGCCTCCCCACACGCTTGCGAATCGAGTGGGGCTTCTTCCGGGCGTAGTCAAGGAGCGAGAGCTGGCGACGACTCGGAAGGTGGTGCACCGGGTTCTCGCCATGTTCGACTCGCACTACCAGGGGTTGGACCGCCAGGCGTTGAGCAGCGGCTGGGCTCCCGGGTACTCGGACGAGGAGTACGACAAGCTCGAGGAAGACTGCGCCCCCTTCGCCCGCACCATGGCCGATGCAGCGATGAAGGACCTGGACCTGATCCCAAAAGACACACCAGAAGTCGAAGACAACTCCAGGCCTTCTAGTTAGATGTATCAGTTTGTATCGTAGATAAGCAAAACAAACTAGTATGTGTGTCGGGGTTTGTTACCGTCGGCAAGTAAATTTATAAGAACGCATGTACTGATCCGCACGGTAGCACAAGAGACACTCAAGATTATACTGATTCGGGCCTCCGGAGAGTAATACCCTACGTCCAGTCTGAGAGGGGTGTTCTTTATGCTCAGGAGTTTGTAGTAGGGGATACAAACAAGTCGGGAGAGGGTTTCGAGCCCAAGTCCCTGGCGTGTGAGTGGTTCTTGTAGCAGGATTCTGCGTACGTGAGTGTGTGAGCGTCGGTGTGGGTGTATGAGATGAGATATCGATACTAAGTGCGTGTGGGGGTGGAAACGAACGTGTCTTGCAAGTGCCCTTGTCCTCCCCTTTTATAGTCACAAGGGAGAGGCTCAGGGGGGTTACATCGAGGGTGTAGGTTAGTCTACAGTGTAGGGCGTCCTCCTCCTGCACCAGGCTGTCAGGCGGAGCGGCAAAGAACTGTTACGGTGCCTTAGATGATGGTGTAGGTCTTCCTTGAGTCGTGCGTCCTAGGTAGTCATTCCTGGGGCGTCCCGCACCCTTCTCCAAGTAGTCAGTCGGGCGCGGGAAGTAGGATTCGTATCCTACTCCTGTCAGCAGATCAGGGTCTTGTCTTTTCTGGGAACTGTGGAGATGGTGTGATCTATGCCACAATGATCGAGGGATAGGAGGGTGGCGTACACTGTGCCGTTCGTGGCACAGCGCCTCCCGTGCCGTCCGTAGTACGACTCGTGCTGCCCCTTTTGCGAAGTTGCAGGCGGATTCGCCCTCTGACACCAGATCGACCTGGTTAGGGTGGACCGGCATGGAGGGGCCGGCACGTGGCGGTGTGCGGGCGGTCACACCCAGATATTACAGGATCTGGATGGGGCCCGTGTACCTGCAGCCTTGATGGTGAAGTCTTGAATTAGTCGGAGGCGGAAAACCACTCGTGCGAGTAGGCGGTCTATGCCGCATCTTCCGATGCTTAAGGCTTAGCGTGTACCGCGATGTTCATTGTTCAGCACTGATCACACCGTTCTCAGTACGACGGCCACCGTGCCGTTCGTGGCAGGGTTTGACGAATCCGTCCCCTGACACCGAATCGGCCGGGGCCAGGAGGACCACTGCGGTGGAGCGGACACATGGCGGTGCATGGGGGAATGTGCACGGAGATCCCGGGATCTCGATCAGGAGGGACCCACGCGCCCCTTGCCTTCCGCGCGAAGCTCGTGCGGGGCGGTGATGGAAACTACTCGTGCAAGAGAGTAGTTGGGGACGGGAGGCGGAGACTACTCGTGCGAGCAAGTAGTCGGAGGCGGAGATGAAAGCTTGTCGTACGGGACGCCATGTACTCAGAGGAGAGGGTGTTGGTGGCCGTGGGCCGTCTGCCTTCTGGCCCATGACGGAAACAGGTCGTACGGGCCGTCAGGTACTCGGGGGGCCTAATACTCATTGCATTAGCCGCTAAAGTGTACCGTACGTGGGTCCGTACTGTGTTTTTTAGAGGTCCTGGTGGGCCCTGGTCCATGGCCTCGTCAATGTGTATTGAACAGTTTTCATTTTGTTCAAACCTGTCACAACTTGAGACATTCCCTGAGCACTTGGGAACGACTGCGGAACGAAGTAGTGGTACTTAGGAACTCAGGCCGATCAAACTTTTACTCTGGAGCCGCGGGGGCGTAGGAGTCGGAGAGCTCGACCAACCTGAGCCTTAAAGTGATGCCACACGTTCGCAGCCCCCGAGCACTTAGGAACGTTCAGAAGTGACATGCGCATTTTTCATCGAAATCGTTTTGGCCGGAGCCCGAGCGGTTACCCAAGCGCTTTTTGAAAGAGGTCAGACGGCGACCTGCGGACCTGGGCCACGCTCACAAGTCTTCGCATCGTAGCCGCAGGGGCGTAGGTGCTAGGAGCTTTGAACGAGCACAATGCCAAGATGCGCACAGATCAACATCTTTTTCTTTCGCAAGATAGGGTGTTCCGCGAAAAAACCGCTCGCGCGTGCGATTGGTTACGACAAGTTCATCGGAGAACTTTGTTTTAAAAACGGGAAAACGAAAGGAGGGCATCGTGCCCCAGGTAGCCCCCGAGCGGGGAGCATTTCTGCATGGGTGCTGGGACGCTAGCCGCTCAGCCTTAGAAAACGTTGATGCATGTAAAGAAGATGCCAACGTGAAAGATTGCGAACTTATGAAATTATGAACAAAAGCACATGGCATTATTCATTGATTATAAGATAAAATGAGGAACATTACTCAAGGGTAAAAATGTTGTAGGTGTTCTATGTTCTATGCGTTGGAGATGATTGTGCCGTCCTCGTATCGAAGCTTGAATGTCCCTGGTCGAAGCACCTGATCAACGATGTATGGCCCCTCCCATGGGGGCGCAAGCTTATGCCGATCCTTGTTGCTCTGGACTCGTCGGAGTACGAGGTCGCCGACCTTGAATTCGCGGTTGCGCACGTTGCGCTCGTGGTAGCGTCGTAGAGCGCGCTGGTATCGAGCCGAATGTAGGAACGCCACGTCGCGTGCTTCATCCAGCTGGTCGATAGCATCTTCGAGTGTGACATGGTTCCCTTCCTCGGTGTATGCTCAAACTCTCGGGCTGCCATAGTCGATGTCCGTCGGGAGGACAGCTTCCGACCCGTGCACCATAAAGAACGGCGTGAAGCCTGTGGCTCGACTAGGCGTGGTGCGTAGGCTCCAGAGGACGGATGGCAACTCAGCGACCCATCTTGCCCGAAACTTCTCGAGTCGTTTGAAGATCCGAGACTTCAATCCTTGCAGGATCATGCCATTGGCCCTCTCGACCTACCTGTTGGTCCTCGGGTGTGCAACAACGGCCCAATCCATGCGGATGTTGTTGTCGTCGCAAAACCTGAGGAACTTCTTTCCGGTAAACTGTGTGACGTTGTCGGTGATGATGGAGTTTGGAATCTCGAAGTGATAAATGATGTCAGTGAAGAATGCCACGGCTTCCTCGGATCGGACATTCACTATGGGTCGGGCTTCGATCCACTTGGAAAACTTGTCGACAGCCACGAGTAGGTGCATGAAGCCACCTGGTGCTTGCCTGAGCGGCCCGACCATGTCCAGCCCCCACACAGCGAAGGGTCATGTGATGGGGATGGTCTGGAGCGCTTGCGTCGGGAGGTGGGTTTGTCGAGCGTAGAACTGACATCCTTCGCAGCGTCGCACAATGTCTTTGGAGTCAGGCATTGCGGTTGGCCAGTAAAAACCTTGGCGGAACGCCTTTCCGACAAGGGTCCTTGGGCCGGCATGATGTCCGCACGTGCCGGCGTGGATTTCATGGAGCAGCTCTCTGCCTTGGTCCCTCAAGATGCAGCGCATGAGTATGCCTGCCGCACCTCGCTTGTAGAGTTCACTGTCAATGAGGACGAATGCCTTGGCTCGCCGCGAGATGCGACGTGCCTCGGTGTGGTCGGAGGGCAGCTTTCCCTCGACTAGCCACTCGAGGATCGGGAACCGCCAGTCTGGATCTTCCAAGTTAAGCTGTGGTGGTTGATTGATCTCCATGACTTTCGGCGTCTCTGGCTCTTGTGGTTTTCTTCATCGACCCATACCGACGGTGTATCTTGGTCGCTGGCAAACACGCCGTGCGGTACAGGCTTGCGGCTTGATGCCGTTTTGGCGAGGATATCAACAGCTTTATTGTAGTCGCGCGGCACGTGATGGAGCTCGAGCCCATGGAACTTGTCTTCCAGTTGGCGCACAGTCCGACAATACGCCACCATCTTCGGATCAATGCAGTTCTTCTCTTTCATGACCTGGTCCACGACGAGCTCTGAGTCTCCACAGATCTCGAGACGGCAGATCCCGAGCTCGATCGCGATTCGGAGGCCATTGATGAGTGCTTCATACTCAGCGCCATTGTTGGAGGCGGGGAAGTGCAGTCGAAACAAGTACTCCATACGCACGCCCAGAGGCGAGATGAAGACCAGGCCTGCCCCCGCACCTTCCTTCATGATGGAGCCGTCAAAATACATTGTCCATGTCTCGTGCTCGATCGGCGTCGGCGGAGTCTGAACTTTTGTCCATTCAGCGACAAAATCCGCCAACACTTGTGATTTGATGGCACTGCGCGGTGCATATGATACATTCTATCACATCAACTCGAGAGCCCATTTGGCTATTCTTCCTTCAGCTTCGGGGTTCTGAATCACCTCCCCGAGCCGATACTTGGACACCACCGTGATGGGATGTGCGTCAAAGTAGTGACGAAGCTTCCGCTTGGTGATCAAGACAGCATACACTAATTTCTGAATTTGCGAGTAGTGGGTTTTCGAGTCGGAGAGTACCTCGCTTACAAAATAGACCGGCCGCTGCACCTTGAGCAACCTTCCAGGCTCTTCCCGTTCGACCACCAATGCGGCGCTCACCACTTGGGTTGTCGCAGCCACGTACAGGAGCATTGGTTCTTCTGGCATCGGCGCTGTGAGCACTGGAGGACTCTTTAGAAGGTTCTTGAGTGAGTCCAACGCTTCCTGAGCCTCGGACGTGCATGTAAAGTGATCAGACTTCTTCAGGAGGTGGTACAATGGCAAGATGCGCTCTCCGAGTCGAGCGATGAAACGGCTAAGAGCTGCGAGGCAGCCCGTGATGCGTTGTACACCTTTCAGATTCTGGATTGGTCCCATGTCAGTGATAGCTGAGATCTTCTCGGGATTAGCCTCAATGCCGTGTTCCGACATGACAAAACCGAGGAGCATGCCCCTTGGAATCCCGAAAACGCATTTCTCGGCATTGAGCTTCATGCTGTGTTCTCTCAGCTTCGCAAACACTTCTGTGAGATCAGGGATGAGATCACATGTTTTCTTTGACTTGACCACGATATCATCGACATACGCCTCGATTATTCGCCCTATAAGATCTCCAAAGACGCGTCGCATGCTTCTTTGGAATGTGGCACCCGCGTTCTTGAGCCCGAAAGGCATCGAGTTATAGCAGTAAGCGCCAAACAGAGTGATGAAGGACGTCGCGAGTTGATCCGCTATGCACATCTCAATCTGGTGGTACCCGGAGTACGCATCGAGAAAACAGAGGGTTTCGCACCCTGCCGTTGAATCGACTACCTGATCTATGCGAGGCAAAGGGAACAGGTCCTTGGGACATGCCTTGTTAAGGCTCGTGTAATCAACACACATCCTCCATTTCTTATTCTTCTTCTTGACAAGTACAGGGTTAGCAAGCCACTCGGGGTGGAACACTTCCTGAATGAACCCTGCACTAAGAAGCTTCTTGATCTCCTCGCACTTGTCGTCGTTGAAGCGGCGCAGATGTTGCTTCACCAGTTTCGATCCTGGCTTGATGTTTAATTTGTGCTCGGCAACTTCTCTCGGGATTCCGTTCATGTCGGAGGGTTTCCATGCGAACACGTCGAGGTTCGCTTTGAGGAAGTCGACGAGCGCGCTTTCCTATTTAGGATCGAGCGTCGTCCCAATACGGAGCGTGCGGCCATCATCGGAGACAGCCGCATCCTTGACGTCCTTGGCGGGCTCGAAAGAGCAGGCCGCGCGCTTGGACGACTCGGGGATGTCTTGGTCCTCGGAGGGAGGCTCGGCGCGGAGCCTCTCGGACCGGATGAGTGTCTCAGCGAACTGAAAACACTCTGCTTCGCATTCGTATGCGTACTGGAACGTAGTCCCCTCTGTGATGACCCCCTTCGGACCGGGGATTTTCAGCTTGAGATACGTGTAGTTGGGCACAGCCATAAACTTCGCGTAGGCCGGCCTCCCGAGGATGGCGTGGTACGTCCCCGAGAACCCCACCACTTCGAAGGTGAGGGTTTCTGTGCGGAAGTTCCGCGAAGTCCCGAACGTGATGGGCAGATCGATCTGCCCTATCGGGAGTGCATCCTTCCCGGGGATGACCCCATGGAAGGGCGTAGGTGATGGGCGCAGTCGGGACCGCGGAATGCCCATGCTATCGAGCATCGTCATCTACAAGATGTTGAGGCCGCTCCTCCCGTCCATCAGCACCTTGTGGACCTGTTTGGTCACGATCAAAGGAGCCACCACGAGAGGGTAGCATCCTGGCTGCAGCACGTGGTCGGGGTGGTCTGTACGGTCGAACGTGATCGGAGTCTCCGACCACTTGAGGTACGACGGTGTCGCGGGCTCGGTGTTGTAGACCTCACACCTGATCAACTTTTCTTGGCGTTTGGAGGGTCGTGCTGGCGCCCCGCCAAAGATCATGTGTACAACACCATCCTCGCGGGGGAACACAGCTTCCGCCTCATCATCATCGTTGCCGGGGAGGGGCGCGTCCTTCTTCGGAGGATCTGCTATCTTTGGCTTGAGCGTGCCGTTGACGTAGTTCTTCATCAAGCGGCAGTCCTTGAGCGCGTGCTTGACAGGTGTCTCATGGTGGGTGCATGGCGCCTCCAAGAGTCTCTCGAAATGGTCCCTCGGGGGACCGCTCTGATTGTTCTTCGGTCGGGTGGCCTTGCGCTCGACTGCCGCGACGAGGTTGTCATCGCGGCTTCGCTTGTCGTTCTTCTTCTTCTTCTTCTTGGACCGCGAGGAGGGCCCCTCGCCAGCGTCCACGGCTTGTTTCCCCTTGCCTTGAGGGGTGTTCAACGTTGCCGCGACTGCCTCCTCCCCATCAGCATGGTTGGTCGCGATGTCAAGAAGCTCCCGAGTGGTCCTCGGGTCCTGCGCCCTAGCCGATGGATGAGGGTGGTGCATGTGGTGCCGTTCTGAAACACCGAGATGGTGTCGTTGTCTGTCGCGCTGGGGAGCTCGGTGCAGCGCTTGGAGAAGAGCCGGATGTAGTCGCGCAGGCTCTCGCTCGGCTTCTGCTTGCAATTCCGTAGCTCCCACTGCTTGCCGGGACGGGCATACGTGCCCTGAAAGTTGCCGATGAAGGTCTGGCGTAGCTCTACCCAGCTGTTGATCCTGCCGCGGGGCAGGTGTTCGAGCCAGGTCCGCGCGGAGTCGGCGAGGTAGAGCAGTAAGTTCTTGATGATGAAGAGATCATCCGTTGCTCCCCCCGCGTGACACGCGAGCCTGTAGTCTTCCAACCAGACGCTTGGGTTGGTCTCCCCATTGTACTTGGGGACTGTTGTCGGCGCCCAGAATCGTGAGGGGAAGCGCACGTCGTGCACCTTCTAGCCGAAAGCACATGGTCCTTTCGGATCGGGCGACAAGCTGCGGTGACGATCCTCCTCGCTATCGTAGCGCCCGCCACGCCCCTGACTGTAGCGCCGGCGAGAGCGGTGCTCGTCTTGGTGGTCGCGACCGTCGTCTTGATTGCTGTCGTAGCCGTACTCGTAGCCGTCAGTGCTAGCAGCTCGGCGGCGGGCTCGGAGCGTGTCGCGGGCGTCGCGGTTGGGTCCCAGGTGCGTCTTGACCGTCGCTTCGCCTGCCTCCCTGTCGCGGCTACGATGCCTCGATAGAGATGGGTCCTGGCGCTGTACGGACGGTGTCGCTCGCGCATCACGTGCCGAGCGTTGGCGCGACGCTGAGCTTTCCGCCTGTTGCGCGGCCGCCATCTCAAGGAGGGTCTTGAGGTGCTGGCGGACCCTTTTCTCCTTAGGGGTGGCCGGCTCAGGGCAGCCACGCAGGAGCATGGCCGCGGCTGTGAGGTTCTGCGACGCACGCCTGAAGAGTGGCGCGTCGCCGCCGTCGACGGCGGCGTCCTCGTTGATGCGCCGGTTCACATCACACGCATGTGCGTGAGCCTGCGGTACCGGCTGCTCAGCCTCTTGTTCTCGACGTTGTTCACATCGCTGGTCACGCTGAGGGTCGCGTGGCTCCTCCTCCACTCCGAGTGCTTGGTGGAGGTTTGCCAGATCTTCGTCGAGCTGGCGCCTGGCTTCGGCGATCTAGTCGAGGCGCACCCGACGCTGGGCGTCCACAGCGCGGTAGCAAGGGTTCTCTTCGCCATCCATCGAGCTGCTAGCGGTCCGGGCCTCGAGGGCGTTGCACTCGCGCGTGAAGTCCGGGAGAGACGCCAGGAGCCTCCGCCGCGCGACCGCGGAGCCCGGGGCGGTGTAGGAGGCCCTCAGCGTGTCCACGTAGGCCGTCACCGGGTCGTCCGGGAGGCCCTGCTGCCCGTGGGGGTACATGGCGCTGTACCGCTCCATGAACTCGCCCCAGGTCAGCGGCTCGGACCCGCTGGCCTGGAAAGCGAGGTCGGTGAGGTAGTAGGCCGCGAGCCTAAAACGCCCCTGTGTTGGGTTCGGCCCCAACATGGCCATGATCGACTCGTCTGTGAAGCCACGGACGAAAGCGGCGCGCTCCGCCGCTGCCGTCGAGGCGGTGGGACGTGCGGGTCGGGTGAAGGTCCTCCCGACGACGGACTCCGCCGGCCCGGTGTAGACGAAGCCAAGGGAGCCGAAGAGCATAGTGGTGCCGGGAGTCAGCGAAACTCCGCGGCCTTCCATCCGGATCGCTGGTGAAGTTCGGCGAGACACACGATGTGCCGGCCCCTACCTGGCGCGCCAACTGTCGGGGTTCTCTACCGCCGGCAGTAAATTTGTATCGGATCGTGTGTCGGACCCGGATGGTTAGCACAAGAGACACATGAGTTTATACTGGTTCGGGCCTCCGGAGAGTAATATCCTACGTCCAGTTCCGGGTGGTCATGTTCTTATGCCAGGGGTGTCTGTAGTAGAGGTTACAAACTAGTTGGTCGAACCGTCCCTCAAACGGTTGCACTCCTCCCCCTTTTATAGACGCAAGGGTGAGGGGCAAAGAGGGAATACAAAAAATATGCTACAGTGCTACGGTATTGAGAAGTCTTTTCCCATGTCGATGTCCGTCAGGAAGCATTGAAGGGCGCTGAGCTGTAGTGGCGTTGGCGACTGCCGCGTGTGCGGGCGGCGCTGTTCATTCCGAGTGCTTGTCACCTTCTCCGAGTTCTTCCTTAGATGAATCAGCTCCCTTGAGAGTTGTTTGGGTCTGTCACGTTATGGCCTAAGTGTAGGTAGGCGCTGCCCGTAGATGGTAATTGAGTACCTGCTCTGACGGGGTGGCGTGCAGCAGGGGTTGGGCGGGACGGCGTGTTGGAGAGTGCGCGGGTGCACAGTGTGGCATTACGGCTCCTGTCAGAACGGGCCGCCCTCGCGTCCTGCCAGCTGGGGTGTTTGCATGGCGTGGAGAACTGGAGCCTTACGTGTCGTCGCGGGGGAGTTCAGGCGTCGAGGCTACGCCACGTTCGTGTGGGGCCCCTGACCCCGCGCTCCGACCTCCACGTGTGAGCCCCGCCCTAGTCGGAGACGAAAACTACTCGTGCGAACGAGTAGTCGGAGGCGAGGCGGAAAGCACTCATACGAGGCGGAGAGTACTCGTGCGAGACGGTGAGTACTCGTGCGAGGCGGAGAGTACTCCAAGACGAGGAAGTCTTGTCGATGAGGGTCTTGACGAAAATCTGCATCCCTCCCTGTCCTGGATCTTAGCCTTGACGTTGTCAATGGTGTCAGAAGACTTCATCTCAAGGGTGATTATCTCGTTGCTTAGGGGGCCCTAATCTAGGCCCTCGTCAGTGGCAGAGGCGGAAACTTGTCGTGCGAGCCGCAAGTACTCGAAGACTTGTCGTACGAGTCGTTAAGTACTCGGAGGCGGGGAGTTCTTGTTCGTACGGGTCGTCAGGTTCTCGGACTCGGCGGAAACTGGTCGTACGGTCCTCTAAGTATTCAGAGACGGGGTACTTGTCATACGGACCGCCAAGTACTCGGAGTGTAGATTGTACTCCTCTTTTCGGTGGTTGTGGTGGGCCCTGACCTAGACCATCGTCAAGTTGGGTCTAATGAAATTTAAAGCTTTGTTGCTTATCCGGTCACAGAAGCTACATAGACCTATTTGGCTATTTGGATCCCTTCCAACTAAAGTTTCGAATTTTGTTTTAGCAAACTAAAACATGCTAAAGTTTAGCGAGGGTTGTTTGGATCTCCTTACTAAACTCTTCTAAATGGCAAAAGTACGCTTCATTTATTACTGCCAATCCCTAGATAGGAGGATAAGTTAATGTTATGCGGCAGTGGGTAGTTTGAAAGAACTTATAGGGGTATTTTGAACTTATTTGCTCAGTTTTAGCAAATTTTAGCAACTCTTAGATGACTAATGACTAAAACACTTTTTAATCTCCAACTTAAAGTTTAGCAACATTTTAGCTGGACCCGTTTGGATCCAAAGTTGCTAATCTCTGGCAACTAAACTTAAGCAAAAGGATAAGGCCATAGGAGGTCTCAACGTAAGCCCAGATAACACACTAATCAAACTCACCACGAACACACAGTTGGCCGTTCATCCTTACAGTGATTAAGATGGTTTAATCAAATTCATTCATGAGACAATACAAATTCATTATTATTCCACATATGTTGGCACACTTTTACATTATATTGCACGATCGAAATAGATGAGTGTACCAAACTTCTCCCTGTGGCCACGGAGAAAGTCCAAAAACACAAAGTGTAGAGAATCGGAGAGATTTAGCTCCCAAAAATGTCTACATCTCGAGACGATCACTCCGCGAAGTCGAGCCCAGTTCCTTGCAACTTGTCGCGAACGATCCCGTCCAGCCGCGCCGCCATCTCCGGCGTCATGTGGTTCGCCCAGTCCCCGGCGACCCCCTTCCGGAAGAATGCGTCGCGCGGCATGGGTCGGTACCTCCCCGCGGTGCCGCTGCCAGCCTTGTTCACCTCCAGCCCCTTCATCCCGTCGAAGCTGCACAGCTCCACGACTGCCGCGACGTCGCCGGCGGCCTCCTCGGCGACGGTGAACGGACGGCCCATGAACTCGGCCAGCCGCCGCACGTTCGCGGCGGCGTCGCGCAGCAGATCCTCGTACTTGAGGAAGAGCACCCGGTCCGGGCGCGCCACGCTCGCGTGCCAGTAGGAGAGGACGTGGTCCCAGACAGGGCCGGCCACCGCCGTGCCGTCGCAGGCGTTCTCGAACATCTCGGCGAACGAGAGGTCCGGCTTGGCGCGCCGGAGGAAGTGCCACAGAGAGACCACCATGTCCTTGGGGTCCCTGCAGACGTACACGACGCGGCACCAGGCGGCGTCGTCGATGACACGGTCCGGGAGCAGCGTGTAGGGCAGGTGCGTGTTCATGAGGCGCGGCGACGGGAGCGCGTCGAGCTTGGCCTCCTCCCCGCCGGCGAAGATCTCGTCGATGAACGGGACGCAGTCGTGCGGGTTGAGCCGGCGGAGCGGGTGCCCGGCGGCGGCGGGCGGGTGCGCGCCGCGCGCCGCGGCGGCGAAGGCCAGCGCCTTGAGCCACGTGGTGCCGCACTTGGGGTAGCTGGCGAGGACCACGTCGTCGGGGCGCGGGGCGAACCGGCGCTGGAACACGATGGTGCCCGGCACCCAGTGCTCCGGCAGCCAGAAGCCCTGGTACAGGCGCAGCTCCAGGATGGACTGCTGCCTGCGCGGCAGCGCCGCCACGAGGTCGCCGAACTCCTCCTTGGGAGTGTGTTCCGGGACGGTGCCGTCGTCGACGTCCTTGAACGGGACAGGGCCCAAAGTATCCACCGTGTTGGCGGCAGCGGCGTCCATGGCCATGGAAGTGAGAAGCAGAGGGCGCGGCGCGCGTTGCTGGCAGATCGAGACGTTGCTGGCAGATCGAGAAGCGAAGCAAGTGGTCTGCCAGTGACTTGCGGCGTGGCTTCCGGGCGCGCCGGCCAGTTTTATACTAGAGGATCATGGTGAGGTGGAGCCGTCAGGCAAGTTCCTTTTGACTCGACGATGGTAGGAATATGATCAAATTTTGACATGGATGCTGACCATGTGGTGCTAACTTGGCGCGCCCGTCAAGAGGCTGATCTCCACGCGCACGCCCTCATGCTTATTCAACTATTTTAAAAGTTCAAATGGATTTTTTTTTGAGAATTAAAAGTTCAAATGGATTTTTAAGCGATGAGATACTTTGGGAAAATTGGTGAAATATATCGGCACCCAGAGTTATTGTTAATCATAGGAAATCTAATCTAAAATAAATAAATAATATTTTATTTGTAGGTACTTGCTAATGTAGATATCAACCATTCCACCGACCGACATATTCGATTGTAAGAAAAAAAATTATTCAGGAATTAAATGCGGTGAAAAATGAAAAGCATAGTCGTCCCTCTAAAAAAAATATGTACATAGGGCCCAATAATTTATTTTATCACGTCACATTCTCCAAAATGGAGATCTGCTCAGGACCTAGGTAGCAAATAGCCGGCTATAGTTGTCGCTATAGCCAGCCATAGCTGTTGAGCGGTCGGTCGCTATGGCATTTAGCCCGCTAAAACTGACCATTCCCGCTAAATGACGGCTATAGCTTGCTAAGCGTCGTAATGACGGGTGTGCGCTAAACGCCTTAGCTTTGTTACCTTGCTCAGGATCCCTTTGTTGGAGCTTCATCAACTCCCTCCCCACCAACTCACTGTAGCACCAAGGAGCTCCACAAAAGTGCCCACAAAGTACTCTCTTCGTTCTTTAATATATGACGTTTAAGATAAGCAAATTAATTTGTTTTTGAACTAACTAGCTTGTCCTAAATATTATATATTGAAGAACGGAGGTAGAACGTATTTTGACAGCGCTCATTTCAGCCCCACGGCACGCTGCTCATGGTAGAAAATCTTCATGTTCCACCCTTTTTTTTCTATTCAATCTTGCTTTTAAATGATCGTATTCCGGTATGTATTTTGAGTTTTTGACACACATGTGATTGATAATCCGACCTAAGCTACGGGGTCAGTTTTCGAAAATAGTTCACCACAAGTTTTGTGTTAGAAAACGTTTTTCAAATCGGGGCCTGTATGACACAAAATGAATGTTGAAAAGGTGATTGTTTCTTTTGTTTTAGTGAATCGATTCGAAACTACCAATAATAGCATTCCTTGTGGCCGTGTGGGCCAGATTGAGAGAAATAATGTGCTCGTCTCTTCTTCTTGCTGCACAACAACACCCAGCCCAAGTTCTATGGGCTAGAAGCAGTTAGTTGCCCATGTAAACGTGATTTTAGGGACCAGCCCAAGAGCCTCTTTTCTATGGGCTAGAAGCAGTTGCCCATGTCAGCCTCTCTATCTATATTGGGTCCCCTTTTCTGTGCTTTTCATCATAAAAAAAAGAAGATCCAGATATAGCTAAATCTGTACCCTTAATGAGTGTAGAAAAGTGCGGTGATTTCATTTTGATACAGCAGGATCACAACAGTGCATTCGTTTGACCACGATACAACAGATTTACAGCATTTTACAGCACATTTTCAATACAAATATGCAGAGACACCAACGTTACATCATACAGACAGAAACGTTTTTAACATACAGAAACATTTTATTGATAGCCACGGACCACATATGGGACAGCGCTGAATGTCCCCGCTTGGCCACCTCTCCATGATGGATGCCCTCGAGCTGGACTAGCAGCAGCAGCAGATGGCCTCGATGCAGCATTCGCAGGTCTCGTAGCAGCAGAAGCAGCAGCATGCAGTGAACAGGCTGAAAAGAACGAGCACCCCTTGTAATTGTGATGCAAAATCAATATTTAACCGGAGTCAATTATTGCCAAAGAACTTATTCACACTTTGAGTCAGGATTTAAAGCATTAGCTCTACTGAAACACTTAACAACCGCTTTTTCACATTTCATCTGAGAGGATAATGTGGCCTAATAATAGGAGTGATGTGAAGAGGACAACATCACATCTAGGTGTACATACGCATTATCACATGAAAATGACCAGCAACCACCCAATTGCCATTTCCCATCACACGTGAGCCAGTGTTGGGGCAGCTTGCACGGTGGATCTCTCTATCATCCTTTTGTTAGCCAGTTGGGACCTTGACAATGATAGCCAACGGACCCTTTTTCTGTTCACAGATAATAATAGGCTAGGCCAGATGCTCACAAAAAAAAGGATTAATCTACCTGTCAAAAAAAAGGCTTTGAAGAAGAGAAAAGCTAGCATCTCATGACCGGAAAGAAGCATAGAACCTAATTGGAGTCAGATATTTTTTTTTTTGAGAATCACACAGTACAACGCAGACGCTCACAACACGCACGCACACTCACCCCTATGAATACACGTACGCAAACCCTACCCCTATGAGCACCTCCGAAGGACTGAGCACCGGCAGATCTGGAGATTCCTGAAGTCACCATTGGCGCCTCGTCGTCGACGGGAACGTTGCTTACCACTTAACGCATAACGCCGGTAAATCTTGGAAAATCCAGGAAAAGGTGCGAGCACCAGGATTTGAACCCTGGTGGGTAGCGTCCCACTGGACCGTCCTACCATTGGACTACAAGCCCAATCGCAGATATTTTTGTTTTAAGAATCACATAAAGAGATTTCGATGAACTGAGCTAAGTTCCTCCCTTTGAAAGTAGTTTTGAAGGGATCTTTGTTAACAGAAATTGTAAGGGTTGCACAGTTTCACTGCAGTGGTACTTGATCTGCCCTGTTCATCTGAAAAATCGGCTCTCAGTTGCGTGCAGTCCTGCACCGGATCTGTGTCTTTGTAAGGGATGTCTTCCCAGTTAATGTTTTGCTCATTTGTTCCAAATCCTCAAACCATATATGTTTCTCTTTTGAAAAACTTAACTATCTCCTCAGGAAGATAACTAAGCTATGAAGAGTATAAGGTGTAAACTACATACAACTTAATAGTTTGATCTTCCGAAATGTATTCTTGTGCAGGGTAGGCTGCTCTTGTGACACAGAGATAATGTTTATAATATTCAGATAAATTACTTACAATTGGTTGAATCCACTTCCTTTTGAATTACTTTCTCCCATGTTGTTTATCAACTAACATGAGGAAACGACCATAATTCTGAAATTTACTCTGGAGACCTTGTAAATCCTCATGAAAAGGTTCTTCCTATTTTTAAAACGACTCAAAACAACTTCAAGAGTTCCAAGGGGTTTCATCATGGATATCATGGCAATTGTGTTAACAAAAGCACAAAAGAAAACATAAACAGAGGGTATGCATAATTGAGAACAACATAAATGAAAGTCACCAATTACCATGCATATAGGCAGCCCTTCTCCTCATGGCGCTTCTGAACATGATCGTAGTAGGACATGTCCTGAGCACTCGGAGGGTTGTACATCTTGTTTTCTGTATGGAGCTCGCTGTTCAAGTATCTCCAGTATGCAAGGAGTAAAGGGAAGGGGCTCTGAACAAAGCAGGAGCTGTATGGACGGTCTGTTAGTCATGTGTGGTTATGAAGCCCTTTTTTATAGGCCTTTCCAACTTGCAATGTGTCGGCAGCTCCAGGCACCTTTCCAATGCCCTGTATGATAAGGAAAGCTTAAAACCACAAAAACAGTATTGTTTATAGTCATCAAATTGCCTTTGTTATTTCTATAAGAAAATAAACTTACGATAGGAATTATGATTGTTTGTAGAATATCAAAAGTACCACTGATATTTTCTTTACTGTAACCACTATACTTATGTAGGGATTCATAAGTTCAGTCTTTTATATGCTTGTAATTTACCTTGTTTAGGATTGCAAATACTTGAATTCAAGTAGTAACTAGGAAGCCTAGAATTCCAAAGCAAACCCCGTAGGAATAATTACATCAGTTGATAGCCAGACAGGTTACATCAGAATTTGATGGAGACAAATCAACTATGATGCAAGGAGAAACAGCTTTTCCCTCAGGATCATCCATCTAGGCTGTGTGCGGTTGCAGAGGCCGGAGACGATTCCTTTATCTTAAAAAATAGCTTGATGGAAAATGATTCTATGAATTATTTTTTTTGGAAGCTAGGCTCCCCTCACATTCACGAATAGATCATAGATGGTTACATGAGGGGACCATGCTTGTTATATGGTCCAATTGTCATCATTTACGATTGCAACATCAGTGGCGGAGCTCGCAAATTCCCACGCCTAGGGCCATATTCAAACATCTAAACCATCTGCACAGGTGAATATGGATAGAAAAACCATGTTTGATCAATGGGTTATACCATAATATAGTAGTATGGCGATACATCATTTGCCCAGAAGTAAATATACGCTGTTACAGTGAATAGAAAAATCAAACAATTTTATTAGAGTGCCTTCAAAATTTAAAAAGAACTGCTGCAACAAAACAAATGGAGAAAGTAGAGGAAGGCGGAAAAAAAAGGCATGGAGCTCACTGCAATAGCTTTATATCCATCGCAGTTGGACTCGCGCAGAGTCACAGCGGCACGCACGCTCCTAGTGGCGATGCTAGTTCCTGCCAAATGCATCATGGCTCACGAGCTTGACGCGCAAGGCGCGTATATGAGCAGCTGGCACCTGGCCTCGCTGCCCGTCCATTCCCGATTTGACTGCTCAACCTCAACTCATTGGTTTGGCCAAGCCTCTCGACCACCGATCGATTTGGCCGCACAACTCGTCAATTCGGCTGCGCCTCTGGTCGATTTGAACACAAAGCTCGTCAATTTGGCCCCACTTCGATCGATTTGGTCGTTCATCTGTCATCTCGTCGATTCAGCCGTGTCACTCCTCAATTCGGGAAGAGGGTGGGGGACCGTCAGGCGCCGCCGCTGCCCGCCAGGGGCGCCACCACGCTAGGGGGCAAGGGCGCTGGGCGGTGTGGAGATGACCGGCGGCCGCCCCGCTCCGCGCTGCCCGTCCCGCCGCCGCGCGCCAGCCCTAGGGTTGCCGGCTTGCTCGTCCGTCAGCGGCTCAGCGCGAGCGCGAGATGGTCGAGGTAGCGGCATCGAGGCCGCGAGGTGCAGCGCGAGAGGCAGGCCGTAGGCCGTTCCGAGTAGAAGAAGCAAGAGATTGCTGGGCCACGGACTTGGGCCGGCCGAAAACTGCAGAGGGTAGAAGCGATTTTTTGGCCCACGCCTAAGGCCACGGCCCGGGTGGCCTTAGGCCCAGCTCCGCCCCTGGCAACATCCATTGATCCACGATTCACAAAGGAGGCAGAAAACTCGTGCTGATTAAGGGGGGATGATCTGCTTCAGTACTTGTCTTCTAAAAAAGTTCATGAATCTTAAACCAAAGAGTTTATATTAGGGGTGACAGGGTGAGCTAATCAGCATGGTAATAATGTTTTCTTAGACTAGTATGGCAAAATCCGGGTCTGTCATTCACCATGGCGACTCCTTTTATCTTTGTTTAATGCAATGTATATAGAAAAAACATAGCAAATGCCTAGCTAGCATAATAAGCTGGGGGCAAAGCGCTGAAACTATCAATTAGAAATAGCAGTTCATGTCATGAATTGACACGATTTACAATGCCACAAACATCTAGGAACTAGAACTATTGTACCCAAATCCAGATTTCTGATGCATTTCAGATTTTGAATTGCTAAGTAAAAACAGAGTCGACAGTTGAGTTGATGCATGGTCTTCCGTCAACTCTAACATTTGCGTAGATCCATAAGCATCCAAAATATAAGGAAGACATCCACATCAACATGCCATAAGCTATTCAAATTCATCCGAAAAATTAGGAAATAAATCACTTTCTCACTCCCTCCAGCCAAGTAGAACTGGACAATATCTTGAGACAGACAGATATGTCCATAACTTGAGAGTACACCAAAGAATCAAGTATTTCATTGTCAAACCAACAGCTATTAATTACAGTTGGCACAAGGCGCTTACAAAGGCAACAAAATTCCTCGTGCAACACCAAACACCCATAGCTAGCTAACAATCAAGCATAATGAAATACATCTGAACCATGATTAATCATGTCATAGCAGGAGCCACCAGAGGAACAGATGTAGGAGGAACTGCAAAGCCAATGTCTCCGGTTACTGGATGAAATGCAGCATTCCTCTCCAGGTGTTCCCATACAAGCCTTCTTCGTTCCTCAGATGCAGCTCGCTTCTTTTCCTCCTCTTGAAAATTGGTCTGACAAGCTAGCAGCAATCTCTCGTCCATGTCGAAGAACATTTTCCTCACATTCATTGTTACAGTTAGAACCGACTGATTCCAGTGCCAACGAGCATTCCTTTCTAGAGCAGGATATATTATTGGCAGGATAACTTGGCGGCTTTGGGAAATCAGATCAAACAAATGTTCATTATTCCATAGGAATAAGGCCCTTTCAGCAACCTGTTATAGACGAAGAAAGAACATTTTTAAGTATATTGTTGCATAGTGCTTAAAGATGACATGCTGTACAAAGCATACCATGCACATGGAAAGGACATCTCCATGGATGGCTAGCAGAGAAACAAAATTGTGCGCGTAGATCGAACTTTCTGAGAATTTGATTTGGGATTATTTGCATTTGTTTGTAGCAACATACAGTATGGATTTGCTCATGAACAAAATAGAAAAATCTATTTCCTACAAACAGTCTTAATCAGCACTACATCATGGCCACAAAATTTATAAAGGAAAAAAACCCCAAAACGCTCATCTTACATGTTAGATCATAATACCTTTCCTTCTCATAAAAAGTTCTCTTGATCACTCTAGAGCACAGGAAGAAAATGTTCCTGCAGGTTCAATATATATATATGTTGTATTCCATTATGGGTTCATACTGCTATCATGTAACCCTTTTTCTTTTCAAGTTACACAATAGTGTTTTTTAGTACTGTATCTTACTGCAGCAAAATGATAGAAATTCAAATCAAAATAACAAGTTTAGTATAAAATGGGGCGTGCATAATTTAGGCTCGTGGATTAAAATGACAATGATTTTTCCTTACCACAGTGTGATACTTCATTAATTCTAACGAGCTAATTCAAGCACAGCCATGCACCCTGTTTTATTTCTTGATAAGATACTTCCATTGTCCATACTCACACATAGAAATGGGGAGAAATATGAGGCAAATTTTTGTTTAAATCTAACTGTGGATGTATTTCTATACTTCCATGCAAAAAAAAAGATGGGCGTGTGACAACCCCTTTGCAACTAGCTTCTTCTAAGTTCTAACTACTAAGGTATTCATAGTCTTCGAGAGAAAAAACAGGTGGACATGAGACAAACCCTTTAGCTATGTGTTTTCTACCTAAGGCTAGCACTTGTGGTCATACTCATCAACACGATACATTAAATAAACTTATACAGACGATAAACAGTTTTTCAAATCAATATTCATAGAAGAAATTTCACCTGAAAATGAGAGCTATTCAGGCACTGCGCAATCCTGCGAAACAAGGGAACGACACACTTCTGGAAGTCAGCCATTTCTGTCAGCTCCAGCACCTCCTCCAACTCGCCCAAGAACATCATCTCCTTCTGACTGTTCGTCACCGGCCAGTACTTCAGAAGGCCTCTGATAACAGTCCCTGTGAGCTTCGGTTCCTTCTCAATAAACTGTGTGATACAGTATGTCAGCTGTGGCAAATACACTCCAACTGTCTTCGGCTTATGAAGTGGAATCAACGCCTTCCACAGAAACAACTTATGCTCCTCCTTCAGAGGCTTTGCAAAACCACTAATCACGCTCCCAAACACCTCCAACAGCTCAGCAATCCCATTGTGATGATCCGTCTCAAACACAAACCTATAAAAGATGTTGCTCACTGCCTTGCGGATAAACGGTCGATTGCCCATGAATTTTCCATATATCCTATGCAAAACCGTCTTCAAGCATTCCCTCTCCCTAGGGTCATCAGAATCGAACAGGTCCAGAAGCCTAGAGATGAATGAATTGTCCATGTACTTCCTAGCAACCTTCACATCGACAACAGGTGACATCACAAACCGGAGCAACAGCTCATACACGACCTGCAGGTGGTACCAGGAGGGGTCAAAGAATGGCTCGTCCTCATCAGTGGCGCCGCCGGAGCGGAGCTTGGGAGGGAAGACCCTGAAGAGGTTGATGGCGAACATGCGGACGCAGGCCGAGATCATCGCCTCCGTGAGGGGCTCCTCGGCCGCGGAGACGCAGTCGACGAGGGACAAGAGCACCTGCCGCTTCCTCTCCACCTCCGGTGAGTCCCTCCCCCGCTCGGCGGCGAAGTCGAACACCACGCAGCAGACGTTGAGCTTGCGGAGGAACACGTCCTCCCTGGTCTCCGCCCCACCAGGCGCCGCGGCGCCAGCCGACGCCTGCGGCGGAGACGACGCCCTCAGCTCCGCTTCAGCCCCATTGGCTCCACGCGACGGCGGGGCCTTCTGCGGCGGCGAGCCGCTGCCGGATTTGGGCGACTTCCGCGAGATCTTGCCAAGAAACTGCTTCCACATGGCGGCGGAGGGGGCAGCAGAGCGCGGGCGCCCACCGCTGGCATCAAAGACCCGTTTCAACAATCCATGGCCAAGCCACGGACAACAACCGACCACCCACTATACCGACCCAAAGAAACTGAGCGGCGAATCTGGGACGGCGAAGAACCGTGCAGCGGTTGGACAGCGGAGCGGGAGCGTCAGAAGAGGATCCCACGGAAGCTTGACACGCTCAGATCCGGAGGCGTTGCGCGGCGGCCGCCATGGATGGGATCTCGGGGAGAAGAGGGGGCAGAAAGCACAGAGCTTTTGGAGTTTTGGGCGGATTCGCAGTGGGGAGCTCGAGCTTACAGCTTGGGTGTCGTGTCGGGCCGGCGTACGGAAGACGAAGAGGGTGGCTCCATGCATCTCAGCCGTCGGTTTCGATGGAGCCCGATGTGCCGACCGTTGGAATGCGTCAAGGTTATTACGAGCATTTGGGACGATATTAGAGGGCAGAATCAGTTTCTTTTGATCCGTTAAATTTGAATTTACAGACAAATTTCAAGGGTCACTGGTGAGCCAGGTTAAGAAAAGTCTGTGAAGCTACCATAGCGGCATTGAGCCAACTACTTGCAAACTCCAAAGTGGGACCAACATGCAATCTTCGGCAAGAGTTCTAAAGCATTATCTGAATTTTGAGTAGGAATTTAGAGTGTTTACAGTAATGCTTGGAAGTTGGAACCAACTACTCCCTTCGTTCTTAAATATATGACGTTTAGAACAAGAAATTTAGTTCAAAATAAACTAATTTTATTGTCCTAAGCGTCATATATTTAAGAACGGTGGGAGTAATAAGTTCTTTTTAACTGAACCGTGTCATAGAGCATAGCATGTCATAGAATTAGCCATTCTATTACAAAAATATTAAAATATACAGAAAATATCAAGATTATATAAGAAAAAAAACAGAAAAGGCATATAAACTACTTTGATACAAATCAACTCATATTATTTTCAAATATTCAAACTCCATAGATAAGAATAATTTGTAATAAAAGTTCACAATGGTTGACTGCAGCACTAAAAAAAGGTTGTTAGGTGGTGGATCACAAGTTACCATAGCGAATTGATGAAAAAAAAGATGCAGCTCGTGCCCTTGAAATGTTGCTGTTCTTTAGTGGGTTTCCATTTCGTTTTATGTCTTTTTCCTTCTTGCACAAAGAAAGGGTTATATATTTTTAATGAAATACTTGAATCTTTTACTTTGTGTAAACTTTTGAGTTTTAACTCCTCATGACTTTGATATTACATTGTAGATTTATCTTTAAAGTAATAAAGTACAATAACAATAATCTTACATTACGAGGTATATTCTCATATAAAGTATGTGGTTAAAGTCCTACATCAAAAACTCAAAAATTAAAATATTAAGTATCTTTTTACAGAAGAGAGTACAAACACTCTATTTGGTAGAGCTCCATTCAATTCTGATACTGTACAGAAGGTGATTCTCTGAGGGAAGTGATTTTGTGGCAAAACGATTCTTTTTTATTATCTAGCATAAACTCTTAAAATGAAGATGAAAAATCACTTCACAAAACTAGAAGAAGCTACTTTTTCGACTCTCAGCTTCTTAGTTCATTTTTAAAAATTACTTCATAGAATCCGCAGAGAATCACTTCTCTTTGAAAAAAAGTCATGTTAGAACAAGCAGAGAATTAGCTCTGAAATCTCTACCAAATGCACCCTAACTGATTCCTAATAAGCCAAATTGCTCAGGCAGGTTAAGAGAGAGAGAGAACCCCCACATCCAAATTAAAGTTTACCGAAACGACAGTGCGTCATGGCCACTACAGATAGGCCCTAGCCAGTAGCCACACACACGATGAGTATCAGCGAAAGAAAGGGAAACGCCATTGAATTGCAGTTGGTCCATCGCTTCGCTGCTGCCGAACCCCTCTCCATTAACAAAGCGGCGACAGCCAGCCAATTCAGCAGGGCAGACAGCTCACGCACAAAACGAAAAAGAAGGAGGAGGAAAGGAAAGGAAAGGAAAGAGCCGGGCCCTCCTCCTCCATCCATGCCGTGGCCCAACAACCATCATCGATCGATCCGTCGTCGTCGTCCCGTGCCCCCCGGCGTCAAAAGCCGAACAGGTAACCTGCTCTTCTTTTTTATCAGGCACGATACCAGCAGTGGAATTTGTTTCAAAGCACCTGGGCACCACGGCTTGTTTCTTGACAGCAGCGGTTCATATACATCCACTTGTGTGAAGGGAAAGTAAAGGGGGAGAAAAGAATTTCTCGGCTTCTCGCTTTGATCCAGAGTCCAGATAATGGATAGATGTGAGAGTCTGAGAGAGACGATGCCACTATGACAGGAAGATAATGGACAAATGACATTGACAGTATGGTTATGCAAATAAACTTCTTTGCCAATGAGGAAAAGCACCAAGCGACCAAGAAGGCTCAGCGGCACGGCGCGGCGCGGCGGGCTTGGTGCTCACGACACGTATGCTTCACGCAGAGGCGATCACGAAGCACACGCTACACTACACCGGCATCATTCGATGCAATGTATAGCAACCCGCAACTAGTTGAGCAACGAAAAACTCAGACGGAAATCGAAGTGAAAAAAAAACAAGTCGAAACAAGAAAGCAAGAACGGACGGACAGACGATATTACGTATTATTATACCATTCAATAGACACAATTGAAAGGAGCAAAACCGTTACACAACTCGAAAGAAGAGTTCTAGCGTTTGCCATACCACATATACCAGCCTACCAGGGGCCTTTAATTACCTGCGTCGCACATCACAGAATCTGGAAAACTAGCACGGAACACCGGAAAGAACAGGGGCTCTTGACATGGTCTTATTCATCATATGACAAAACTATAGGTGTATTTCAAAAGCATAAAACATGTTTTCGTCTATATGTATGTAGGCACCAATAGTAACTGGTGGTGACGACGGCTACAGGCTACAAACTTGTCTGAACTCGATCGTGCTGGAACCCAAAACCCAAAGTGGCGAAGCAGAAGTCGACGTTTCTCTCGGTCACACACAGGAACCAACCTCAGCAAGCACAGTCCGTAGAGAAGGATTGAGGATGCGCGCCTCATTCAGCAGCTCTTGGCGCTGCAAAGGAAGAGGAGAATTAGACTCAGTCCTGACAAAACTGAGCTGAACTACTACACAAGTCACCGTGGCCGAAGCTCTGCGAAACCAAAGGTTCGGAAGATGATGATAGCACGTACCCAAGTTAACCACCTCGGAGCTTTTCATCAGACGAAGGCGTTGGCAGGCTTCCACAAACATTCTGTAGCGAGACATTAGAGAGGTCAGAATCGTCTTGGGAGACTAGGGAGTCATTTTTCGAGAGAACATTTTGCTAAAAGAGGGTGAACAGAGCATATATCTTTTGAGTTGTCTCAATGTTCGTGTGATGCTCTGGTTTGTTGAAACCTATCTAAAAAAATGTAAAGGAGAAGGTATCAGCTAATCTAGGTCTGTGTTGTGCCCCAACACCCTAGAAAGGAATCCGATCCCCTACAGACCTAGGCAAATAATAATCGTAGTGGGAATCTAAGTTTGTCGAAAAGATATTATGGAAAATAAAAGGGGAAATTAAATTTATCAGGGTTATTAGCCTTAACCCAGAAGCTTATACCAAAAACAAGCAAGCATTACAACCGCACCCAGAGCAGCTTATTGTAATCAACTTGTTAGGACAACTGGACAAGTAACAATTTATTTAGGTCTGCAGTATGCTCCAACTCTCTGGTCAGGAATGATATCTCCTACAGAACTTTGGAGTAATATCTAGCGGGAATCTAATGTTTGTCAAAAAGAAATTATGAAAAGTGATAGAAATGGTTGAGTAAAAAAACAAGACTATCAAAATTAGCACTAACCCAAAAGGCAGTGCCAAAAACAGGCAAGCAGTGCAATCTCATCCAATGCATCTTTAACCAACTTGATTCTTTTTATATCTATGCACATGCTTATCTATTTACGGTGAGACAAATACATCAAAGCTGTTCAGCTAGTCGGTTATATAAGAAAAGCACATGATGGAGAAAAAGGACCACCAAGCGAACTCCTAGGAGCCACTAGATAGAAACTCCCAAGGTAACCCCAATTGTTAACTGGCACGGATATTTTCCCATTATCTGTCACCCTTTAGAAAGTTAATTAAATGAGTTAATCATATACTTCAAGCTCTCAGCAAAAAGGGACAAAAGAGTGCTTTTAGAACACAACTTACGAACTAACGGTGATTACATTTTCTAGCTCGTATTAAAACTGTTTCGGCCATTATTAGGTTCTCAGGGTCAGAGAAATGAAATAGCTTAGTGCAATCGTGTGGAAATGGCATAGACTATCCAGGCCTTATGGTGCTGCAAATAATTTTCCATTTTCCATCTAAGATATTTATCATGTCAGATCCAAAAAGATATATCTCAAGAAGCTCCAAGATTCACAAAGCAAATAAGATTACAAGTCAAGAATGAACTCTACAGTTTATGAATCCAGGACCAACAAATACAAGTCAGATCCAGCCAACAACCCAATTGATATAGGCAGTAGCAGTGGGAAACAATAGGCCATACCATGGAAAATTTTGCCCACAGATCCAATTAAGGATTGATCTTATTGACCTTAGTTGCATCATGCCAGATTGACCATTGACTGAACTCAAACTAACCAGTTCCCCTCCTCCCAAACGGCTAAAACCTCAAATTGACGCCTAAAAGGCAGCAGAAACTGGAGAGTTCTACTTTCTAGACCCACACTTGATTACACTTTTATCCAACAGCAAGACAATTCATGGACCTAATAATTATGACTCGTCTAGGTGAACTTAAACAGTACGATTTCTTTGTTCTGAACAGACAGACGAGTCGCCGCGGAGAATGTAAGGTCGCAGTAAATTAAAACTGACCTCCAGGGGACGTCTCCGACGAGCATCCAGTCGCCGTCCTTGTCCTCGTACGTGGGCACGTACTCGGCGCCGCTCACGGCATCGACGAGCTCCATCTCCTCGTTCGCCCCCCGGCCTGCTCACGTCCACAATCACACCCAGCCATCAGAAGCAGGGCACAGAAGCAGCAACAAGGAAAAAGCAGGGCACAGAAGAAGCAGCAAGCACTCACGGACGGTGAAGTGGGCGGTGAACATGTCCTGGAGCGCGGCGAGCAGCTGCTCGTACCCCGAGTACGCCTCGAGGTCGACCTTGCGCTGGTACGGCGCGCCGGCGGCGGCCACCTTGACGAACTTGCCCCTAGGGAGCGCGTTCCGCCGGTTGCGGCTCACGGGCGGCCAGCCAACCACCCGAGCCCTGCACACGCAGCACGAACGAACGGACGGACGGACCAATCAGTCAAGAGTCGTCAGACCCAAATCGACCCGGAATTAATCCCCACGAGGTGCGTGGGACGGCGAGAGCCTCTCTCGCACGCGAGCAGCCGAGCATACTTGGGGGAGGGCGGGGCGTCGGAGGCGCGCGGGGAGCGGCTGCCGGTGGCGGGGTCGGAGGTGGACGCGGCGCGCTTGCGGTCCGGGTCGGAGCCCGGGAGGCGGAGCGTAAGCGCGGTGTCCTCGAAGTCGAGCCCCGAGGAGGCCGCGGAGGAGGACTCCGTGGAGCTCCGCGCCGGCTCCTCCGACATGGCGGCGGGCCCGTGGTCCGCGGACTGGGGCTCCGGTCGCGGCTGGCTGGCGGGGTGGCTCCTCTCTCCGTCGTCGGCGAGGCGTGGCGGTTGCCCGTGAGCCGGGAGGAGCAGCAGAAGGCGGGGGAGGCCGGAGGCGGAGGCGGCGGAGGAGGTGGTTAATAGGGAGAGCGGGGGGGTGCGGGTCACCGGTGGACCGGTCGTCGGGGTTTAATCCGTGGGCGACGGCCAGTCGAGCGTCGACACGTGGCGCCACGGCTCGGGGCAGAGGTTCTAGACGGTGGGCCCAGTTTCTTCTCGCGTGTGGTGGCACACTGTGGCAGTGACTGTCGATGGAGAAAAATAGCAAAATGCGAGGACGTAAACGCGAAAACACCCGGAGCGCTTCCACCTGTGGGGCCATGCTGCCGGTTGGCCACAGCCCAATTCCAGCGGATCCGACGGCCGTGGCGCGCTGACCCGGTAGCGTTCCCGGCTTCCCGCCCGCGTCGTTGCGGTGCGTGACCCGGCCGGGACCGGGTCGGCGGGGGGGGACAGGCGATAAAGCGTGGCGCGCGTGGACGTGCCGGGCTGTCGGGGGCGTGTCCCCCCGCACGTACCCGATTGATTGATTAAAATTCCGTGCGCTCGCGGGTCGCCGGGTTTGATTTGATTTGGTGGGCTGCGGCGTCCGGCGTGGACGTGGACCAGACGAGAGAGGGGCGGACGGACGGATCGCTTTCCGCTGCCGCACGCTTTGCACACGACGGGTGGAAGTGGAGGGCATGGCGCGGACAGCGACGCCTGCGGCCGCGGCTCACTTGCCGCCGGCGGGCCGCGCTACCGAACCGAGTATCTCCGCCGCCCCTCCGACTGATAGGTGGGTCCGGCCCAGCCGTCCTCGAAGGCAAACAAACGGAAGATTATTTTATGTTAGTGCATGCACATTAGGAGTAATACAGTATACGGAGTACAAGTACTTGAAGACAAATCGCACACGAGCAGGGATGGATGATGGTACATGAAGGAAGGAAGAGAGAGCGCGCGGTTACCCAAGTGCCCACATCCATTGTGCGGGGCGTTTTTCCACCCTCTGTTGGCGATCCTGTCGGGTTCAGCGTATGCACCCGCTGCTCCGGCCGGGCACCGGCAGCGGCAGAGAAGTCGAAAGCCTCGGACTACTACTCTACTGTTCTGCTTCAGTGCTTGTGTCCGCCTGCAACGAACGAGCGAGGAAGATGCAGCAACGGAACCGGTATCGCTGCATCTGCATGCATGAGTTATGAGTACTCCGATAGAGCAACGAGGATCAGATCAGGGGCCTTCTAACCCCAGCTCAACTGTTGCGCTTGCGCCAGGATTTGAAGTAGTAGTACGTAGGAGTAGTATGCTAGCCGCGCGAGTCAAAAAAAAAAAGGTTCAGATATTTCCCAGACGATAATTCTTTCGGCGTCAAGAAGGCAGGCGATGACTTGCTGAAGGTTTACGCACGGGGCACTGTCGTCAGCTTGAGATCGATATGCTTCGGACCCTACTCCGGCACCAAGAGATTATTAGGGCAGTCTCAATGAAAAATTTATTGTGATTTCTATGTGTATTAATTACATAGACAACTCATCTTTTTTGCTGATGTGACACAAGAATTAAAGAAGAGAGAGAGCAAAAATGTAGAAACGGTTTCTTCCCCAGGAAACTACGTCTACCCTAGTATTGATGCGTATGGAAACGAGGGAAATCGCATTGGGGAGAAACGATGTGGTTTCTACGGATCCCGTACGCCGCCGCCGAGCGCTCGACACCCTCGCCATCCTCCACCGCGCGCTCGCCCTCCCTTCCTCAGTCCCCGCGCGGGTTAGGACGCCGCGACCCGGCCGCCGCGACCCTGGTGGGCGCGCCTAGCCGCCTAGACCGCCGCGACCCGGCCGGCGAGCTCCAGGCCGCCGCGCTCCTTCCTGCCCTTCTTCCTCTGGTGACGTCGTTGCCGTCCTGGTCCGGATCGAGAGCAGCACGGAGCGATGTCGTGACTGGCGACGGGGATGATGACGGTGGCGCCACGGCCTCCACACGGGCGCTTGCATGCGCGCTCGCGGGACGTCTGGTTGCCCGTCGGCCTCAACGTCGCCACCCCGGCCAGTTCTGAGCACGGGAGGGCCTGGGCCCGTCGAAGCCAGCCCGGCGGAGGCAGCGTCTAGTGGCGGCCGGCGAGAGCCAGGCGGCGTAGATGAAGGCGCAGAGCAGGAGGGCGAGCGCGGCCATGGCGACGGCGCACACCAGCTAGCTGCCGGCGGCCTCCATGGACGAGCTCGGGAAGGTCCTGGAAGAGATGGGGAAATGCGTGGGGAAATGAGAAGCAGAGCAGAGAGAGAGAGGAGGCAATGGAGGGACACAGTCAAACGCACAGAGCCACAGAGGATCCAAAGAGAAGAAATTGGGAAAGGCTAGATGATTGGTCCATTGTTTGTACGTAGTTTTGATAGAAATTTTTACATTGTGGAAAGGTAATTTTTTGACAAAATATCCTATAATATGAAAACCGCGGTGATTTCTTGTATTGGGACTGCCCTTAGTGGCAAAGACATCAAATCAAAACAGCGTTGCTGAATTCCTGACATGTCGGCTGGACTTATCGTTCGCAATCCAACACGGTGCCCGGTTTTTTATTCCTAATATATGTGCTCTAGCTGTATAGTATTATATTTAGCCGATTCCTAATCATGGCGTGTGTGTATTAGAATTCGTCACGATCTTCTCCAACTTCTTATCCGAACCTCACCAGTCACCAATAGCCACATGAGAGAACCTACACAACCGGTGGATTTTGACGTGTTGAGTTGAAGTGGTTATTCATATCGATGTTTCAATCTAACCAGACGAGTAAATTGCTTATATGGTCTCCTAGAGTTTTAGTATTGTATTTTTTTTCTGATATATATATATATATATATATATATATATATATATATATATATATATATATATATATAAAAACACTAGTGTTGTATTTTTACTAGTAAATTGCAACCACTTGTGCAGAGTGGGTCGATTAGAATCTTCTAATGTTCTCTTCTTCAGCGGTTCGATCATATTCTGTCTAGCTACAAGAAGAAATGCACATTGTTTCCACCTGCACTGTCCTGCGTTCAGCAGCCCAAAATGGTCTACTTGCATTTTTTTTTTAACGAAACGAAACGAAACGAAACGAAAGATACCGATCGAGGTACCTTGGGGTGTGTTTAGAAGCTAAAATTAAGATGTAAAATTGGGAGATTTTGCATGGATTTTTGGTTGAAAAGCACTGTTCCGAACTGAAAAGTACTGTAGCACTTTTCGTTTGTTTGTGGTAAATATTGTCCTACCATGACCTAACTAGGCTCAAAAGATTCGTCTCGCAAAGTACATCCAAACTGTGTAATTAGTTTTTGATTTCATCTACATTTAGTACTCCATGCATGTACCGACATTTTTGATGTGATGTTTGTTGTGATGAGGAATCTTCTTTTTGCATAGTGTAGCTCCGTTTGGGAGGGCTCCGGCCAGCTCCAGCTCCACCACTGTAGCACCACTGTAGTGCGGAGCTGGCGGAGCCACCCAAACCAAGCTTCAAAGGCTTCAATGAACAGCGTGCCTGTCAGTGAGAGAGGAGGGAGAGAAGAAAGTGAGGTCACTCTTTTAAACAGTACTGCTACAGTGCGAGTGGAGCCGGAGCCGGAGCCACTTGAAGCCCTCCCAGGGCCCTCGCTGGGAGCACCGAGGGGTGGTCGTGGTCTAGCTTGAGGTAGATTCTTTACATGGAATCCAATAATAACCACCTCGCTTATCAATATGTCTGCCCACTTGTGTTATTGTCAACACCATGTCAAAAAATAAACTAGGATTATATAGAGAGAGATCATCGGATTCGAACCTGGATTACAATAGGTCGCGATGGACTCATCATCAGCCGCTCAGCGGCTCAGGTGTCACTGTGTCAGCAGTTTGGCCGAGGTGGCGAGGTTAACATGGGAACATAGCACCTCGCGTGCGGTCATGGACCGGATATGAGAGCATTTCAGAGCTTGAACTGAGCCTCGATGCAGGTTGCAGGGTGAAATTCGACTTCTTTTATCCAACTTCTTCTGCAATATTTTCTTCTCAAAATGAATATGTTGTAAAAATCTGTACGTAATATTTTTTCACATCAAATCTGTCATACAAATCTGCACGTGCCGAACGGACTCCTTGAGTGGAAATGTAAAACTAGCCGCTGCACTTCTTGCGTTTGCGTGCGCGTGTCTCATGCAGAGGCCCAAAAATAAAGATATAGACAAAATCATGGAGCCGGGAGGCCGCAAACTTGACACATCGATGCATGCAATTCATCTGTCTCCGACTCCGAACCCTTCTTGCATTTGCATGAAGAAAGCGCCATGCAGCATGCACTACGAATGATAGCCGTTCTGCAACAGGAACATTTAATAAAAAAAAAGCTACGCTGGAATAAGACTAAGTAGGCCGAAAGGTGACCATCCCAACAAGGTTTAGCGAGTGGAGTATACCAGCAGAGGCAGACAGCATCTGTAGCTTTGGCTGCGAGCATATATGCTCGAGGCTCCACCGGCGACGGCGAGGTAAACAAAACAAGGTCGGCGAAGTTAGCTTGGACCGAAGCCAAAGAAATTAAAGACACAGCAGAAAAAGCGAAAGCTGATGAGGCGGGGCACGGATCGACGACTGACGAAAGAAAGCGAAAGCGAGACGATGCGGCAGGAAAAGGAAAAGGCAGATACCATCGACTCATCGAGCGTATCCTGTTCTGCTGGTGCAGTGCACGAGCCCACATCTCCGACTCCTCCTGTGTATATGTGTATAGCTGGCCATTTGGCACGAGTACGGTCCGAAAAAACACGGCACGATGACGATAGTGCCAGTGCCAGACACGGCACGATGTAGTGTCAGTGCCTGGGCCGCCGATTAGGCCCGTAGTGCCGGCCCGGGCACGGCACGGCTAAATGGGCCGGCACGGTAGCGGCCCGTTAACATCATCCATTCCGGCCTACTAAAAGCCCACACAAACTACTTAGTATATAAGCAACACACAAACCCTAACATCCCATTCCCCTCACCTTCCTCCCCCGGTCGCCGCAACACCCCTGCCTGGGCACGCCGTCCCGCACGCGGCACGCCCGCCCCCTCGGCCTCGACTCCGCGCAGCGCCGCCGGCCCGCCGCCACCGTCGATTCCGCGTCGCCCCCTGCTCCGTCGATTCCGCGTGCGGCCCCCTCTACCTCGGATCCGCTCCCTCCTCCACCGCCGTGGCCGCCGCCACACCGGCCGCATCCAGCGTCGGCGAGGGTCGCGTTGGCCTCCTCCGCCTGCAGGAGCAGAGCCAGCCGTCGCGCGGTCGCGCCTCCCTCCACCGCGGAGGCGCGGACGGGAGCATGGACGGCGACCGCGCCCGCCTCCGCCGCCACTGGGAGTCTGGGAGCCACGGCCGGTCGCCGCCTATGCATTTGTGTGATGAATTCGCCGATGAACTTGATGATTTGTGATGGTTTTTCTTCGATTCTTGATTTGTGTGATGGATTTGATTTTTTTCTAACCTTGCTTGTAGTGCCTGCCATGGCACGAGCACGGCAGTGCCGCCGTGCCCATAGGCACAGCACGGCACGCTCAAAGAGCTATAGTGTCGTGCCCGTGCCTGTGAATGAGCACGGCGGCACTGATAGGCACGCACGATTACTTCTCGTGCCTATTTGTGTCGTGCCTGTTCGTGCTAGTGCTAGTGCCGGACCGGGCGGCCCGATATCGGATATCTTCGTGCTGCCCGGCTGCCGCTGCAGTGCCGGACAGGGAGCCAGCACTGTGCTGCTACCTTTTTCTCTCCTCATTCCTTATTCTGTTATTACTTTGTTTTTTAAGAAAATTATAAGAGAGTATCCCACAACATAAATTTACTTTGAGCCTCTAGCTAGTTATCTTTAATTCTTTACCACTTTAATTGTGAGCTTCTTGATTATTCTGTTACGTTGCTGTGTGCCGTCCCGTTCAAATTCCCTTTGGCTTTGACCGCCCCGTCTCAACGTGCTACAGGAAAAATAAAAACTGGAATAGTACTTGCTACTTCCTCCGTTACGTTTAGTACATGCTAATTAGTTAATTTTTGAACTAATTTGCTTGTTCTAAATGTTATATATTTAAAAACGAAGATAATATAACACAACTACTCAAGTCTGGTAATAGTTTGCTAGTACGCGAGTCCGTATCAATACGTCTCGAGCTCAAAGCTAAACGGGCCAGTGAGTTGTGGCCAAGCTGACCCACAAGATGCTACTGAGCCCGTTGTGCAGTGAAGCCCTCCGGCTGCGAAAATTCTACATATCTTGTGAAAGTATATCTTTCAAAAGGTGGAATGAGATATATATCTTGTGAAAGTATATCTTTCAAAAGGTAGAATGAGGTTGAACCTTTCACTGTTTAAGATTTGTAAAAAAAATATTATGATTGGATAGTCACATCAAACACTAAACTCACCCAACCTCCCAACACTGCTATGCCTCCATGCTTGCGCCATCGCCGCCCTCGTGGTTGGCCCGCGGGCGCCGCCGCGTTTGCGTCGCGCGGCCTTTGTCGGGGTGGGAGCAGATCCATTGTCGGCCTTCCGCGGCCGCTGCCCCGCACCCCACCACACGTCGTGTTCGCTTCGCTTATCAGCCACCAGCCAGTAATACTTTTCTCTCAGAACAAATCAGTCACCAGCTACCAGCCAACAGTACTTTTCTCCCAGAACAAATCAGCACCAGCCACATGTCGTCAGCCAGACGAACAGGGTAGCCTGCACCGCTGCGACCCCCGCCGCCAGGCTCCTTGCGCGTGTGAGTGCCCTGCCGCAGATTCGCTCAGGGGCACCACCGGCCTCCCCGCTGCTGCGGTGGCGACCGCCGCGGTTGGCCCTCGACCTACGCCCGGCGTGACCCATCTGCCGGCCGTCGACCCCCCTCCCCGACCCACCTCACTGTGACAGAACCGTCCAAATTAAATCCCATTTAACACATAAACCATCCACTTGGTCACTATGCGTTAAAGAGGAGCTAACTTGTCGATATCTGCCGGGTCAAGCCCGGTAAATCACTTATAACCAATGTTGCCCTAAACGGTAAACGGTAGTCATTTGTTCGACTCTCGTTTAGTGTGTAGACCGTGTAAACGTCGTGTACACGTCGTGTACACAGGTTACACTGTTTTGTATGAATGAAGGGAAAATGGCATTCTACAGTCTATAGTTGATAGTTCCCCGTTCTCAAATAGCCTCAACACATCACTGGATATTGAATTCATGAGTTAAGACCACTCACTAATTCACTAGTGTCTAGTGCTCTACTGACTACAAGTCGCATAGACACAGAATACATGACCAATCAGTGAAATACAATAAATAGACATAGTTCACAAGTCATATGACAATAACAAATAGTGAAAAAGTTCATAAGATAGATAAAAGTATTGATATGCAACCAGCAGCCAACCAACAGTCACTAATCATCCTCTCACCCATCACTAAAACGGCCCATTACACGGCCTACACGCCGAGTAACACTGTGTTTTCCCGTTTTTTGTAAGCCGTTTAAGCCGTGTTTGGCCGAGTTTGACCGTGTAATGAACCGTTTAGACCCTAAACTGCACGGTAGTTTGCCGAGTAGCGTTTACACGGCGTGTACATAGGCTACACGGCCGTTTACGGCCACTGCTTATAACAAAGGATCGAATATTGTACATTAAAACTCACACGACACGACGGTGAGTCCAAAGATACTCAATATACCCTTTATTATATCATATTCATCAGAGGTTCACTGTTATAAAACAAGTTCCATACAGGAAAGTAAATTGTTCAGAGTTTGAAAACACAACGGAAATAAAATACTAAACGTCATAAGCAACATCACGGGAGGCCATCCATGATATCACTAAGCACTGTCATTCTCCCACTCCACTTCCCAACGGGGTGAGAGAACCAGGCCACGGGAAAACCATCATACACATTAACACCTGCAAAAGTTATCAACAAAGCAAGACCGAGTATACTAATACTCAGCAAGACTTAATCGTCTGGTGATGGGAAAATCACCAACCCTCCAGATATGCAAAGTTTTTTGGCTAGTGGGTTATTTTTGCTGAAAAGCAACAAAGAGTAGGTCCTTACTTTCAAGTTTTAGCTCAAAATTCTAATTGATTATCCATTACTAGGTAAGCAGCGATACAAACATAAGTTGTGCAAACAATTAAGCATACAATAGTATTACTTCTCAATTCCATCATTAAGGGACATAGAGTGTATGGATAAGCAATCTCGGATAACGGTGAGAGGCCGACGATCGATCGATTAATAACCTTGCAAGGTGGACCTAAACACACGGGAGAATGCATACCCCATCATAACAACTAAAGCCCCTAAAGGACGGGGTACGCACCAACCAGGCGGTTAGTTCAGAATTAAAGCCCACAGTCCCTGGTACAAGGTTATCCGGTCACGGACTCACATGCCGCCCGGATCCACACATGCACCACTGTTATGATCCTGGGGACTGCTCCCGAGATTAGTGGTAGAGAGTTCCCTTACCGAATCAAAAAGGTACTAGGCTTACCGGTCCCACTCCCGGCAAATGCTTAGTACGTTCAAACGCTTAACCACAGACCTACTAGCCGGAGCCGGTCCCATGCTCTTACCACATGAGCAGGTAGGTTTAACAATCTTATGATTTCAACATAAGAAACTTATAGCTCGCGAGTGACGAACATCACTCGACTTCTATCGGGTCCTTAGAGCATGGCAACTAGCGACCTAGCATACTAGTAACTGAGCATAGGAACCTAAGATCATGCATCTAGGGTTTCAAATCAACTCCTGAAACTTAAATGCACAAACATACAAAGATAGTTGCATAAGTTAAAACGTGGGTTATGCTCCGGGGCTTGCCTTCACTAGCAAAGTTAGTCTGGAGATCCTCCGAACTTGGTTCGGTCTTGCTGCAAATCCACCACGTTCACCTTCTCCTTCAACTAGCTCTCCTTCAGCTTCTGGTACCAACTCGTAGCTCTCGTCCGGCAGTTCTACACGACATGCATATGCATAAACTTTAAGTATTCGTATTTAAGGAGGGAGAACATTGATTCGGATTTAAAGGATAAACATGGGGTGTATTGTTGGCCACATTCACCTAGACAAATATATTCAACATACTCTTCCTTTACCAAGGAAATGTATGAGTGTTAATAATCTTTCTTATTTGATAGTGATTGTGTGCATATTTAAATTAATTAATTTATTTGACTTCACCAAAGTAAAAGGTGTTGTTTAGGGTGTGTCTTGGTGAAGCATAGTTATCCAATTCCACTTCACATTGAAGGTGATTTGATTTCCTTTTTATTCCACTTATTAAGCTTGAATTACTTCAAAAATTAATTCTAGATATTCTACACTCAAACAAACAGAGATAAAAATTTATACAAGCACATATCATGGTAACCAAGCTACTGCCCAAAATTGGTATTAAACTCAACTATGAACTGCACATGAAAAATCTAGTAAGAACTAGCTGACTTTAACATGATTTATTTATGCAGAGAGATCTATACATAATCTAGCATCAAGAATTTACATAGAGCCTAAACATGGTATGACTGAGCTACTCACAAAAATTAAGATTAAACTAAGCTACAGATCTAACATGAACAATACAACACTTTTAACACTGCTGAAATGATAAATAAATCACATTACAATATATAAGCATGCATTGGGGCTAGAACTTTTACTACAGCCATATCAAGGTAAAACAAGATTACTCAAAAATTACCATGGCCAGAAACATCCTACAACATGCTTTATTAAAAAGGCTCATATTTAACACCTAAATTAATTCAAGCTAGTTACACATGTCAAAAGCTACTCATAATTTTACCATAGCTTCATCTAGTCATATATAGGCTATTGCAAAAAGATCTCTTAATCAAATATTTAAAACTAACCAGGAACTCATATGCTACCATATATCAAAATTAAATTATAACTACAGATATATAATAGATCTATGTGCCATTTTTTGACACAAGAATAAGCATATCCATACTAACAACATATTAAAATTTCACAGGCAGATCAGCTCTGGATTTCAAGTTATCTCAAATCTACCCAAACTGATCAATTCAAAATTATTCAAAAACTAGGATGAAATTTACAAACATTCTTTCTATAAAAGTTGCATCTTTTCATGAGGATTACAGAGCAATTGAGTTTGCAATTTTCCGATTTTTCTTTGATTTATTACGAATTTTACAAGGTCTCAGCATTTTAAATCTAGGTTTAAAGAATCTATTTTCATCCAGGCCCTTGATCAAAGATTCTTATTCACAAGTATGCCCTTGCCTTTACACAAAGGTCCCTACATTTACAGATTAAACCCCAGATAGATCTTGATCTTCACACATAGGCCCTTGGCCAATGTAACACCCTAATTTTAGAAAAAATTGTTTTCAATAAAATTTGTTAGAAATAATGTTTGAATTTAAGGAATATAAGGTGTATTTGAATTTTTAGGCATTTAATATATTTTTAAAAAATTAAATAAATAAATATAGGAGTTTATTGTTGCATTTCATGCTGGCGCATTGTTTTTATTTGGTTGAATTCAAGTTTGAATTTGAATTCTATGTTTGAATCCCCTTTTCAAAATTCAAAAGCTTTTTCTTTTAATCCCCAAACCCTTCCTCCCTTCTGGCCCAGTTTAGTTCGAAGCCCAATCGGCAGAAGTCCACCGCTGCCCCTTCCTTTCCCCGGCCTGGCGCAGCCCTTCACCCTCAGCTCGCGGCCTAGCTCCAACATTCAAGCCGCTAGGTAAAGTCCATCAACGCCCCCTCTTTTCTCTTTCCCAGCTCAGATCTGCACCTCTTGTTTCGCAGCCCAGCCGAATCTGGCCCAGTGCCGGCCCGCGTTCACCGTCTCAACCCGCAGCCGCTGACACCGGGGTCCCACCCTGTCATCCCCTACCCCGGGACGTTTCCGCCCCGGAGTCTTCCTCGCCGCGCCGCCGTAACCGAGGTGGAGTCCCGGCCGCCCCCGTCTCGGAGTTGCCCTCTCCTCCACGACAAACCCCGCCCGGCCCTATATAAAGTACGCCGCGCCGCGCCTCCTCTCAAATCGAGCTCACCACCGCCGAAGTTGACCCACCGCCTCGTTGCTGCCCCGTCGTCGTGAAGTGCTCCCAGAGGACCGCGTGGAGGTGAGGAGTCCCTCAAGGCCGCTTGTTTGCGTCGGGACGTCCTGGGCTTCGAGTTAAAGCTCGCCGGAGCAAGCAGTCTCGCCGTCGTCCGCTTAGCCACGCTGCGCGTCGTCGTCGTCCGCCGAGCCGCCACCCCGAAGCCCTAGATGTGTTCGCTGTGGCCCTAGCTACCTTCCCGGCCAGGTCCCGTCGCCAGCCGAGCTCTCCCGCTCGATTCTGGCCAAGTTCGCCGGCGTTGCCTTGCTGCGCCGCCGCGCGCCGTCGACTGCGCCGCCGGCCACCGCTCGCGTTTCACCCCAACCGCCAGATCGAGATCCGATGGCTCGGATTAGATTCAACCCGGGTCAATACCGGTCAACCCCGCGTGATCGTGTCCTTTTTGCGGAAAAGCCCCTGGCCTTTTAAAAGTCCCAAACCGGTCCTTCCACCAGTCAAAAACCCTTTCAGACGAGTCCTTTCCATTTGTTTTAACCCCTGGTTTTTATAAAAATAGCGCTCGAGGTCCAAAGCCCTAGTTTTTCAACCAAACCCCTCTGTTTTTAAGTTTCTTTACGCTTAAGCCCTCGGTTTCTTGCAGATAGACCCCTGGAACCTTAGAATCTTCACAGCTATGTCCCTGCATCTTCTTCTAGCCATATCTTCTTTGTTTTAACTCCGTTTTTCGCGTTCTTTATGTCCAAACGATTGTATCGAAGAGTAGAATAACTTTTTGCCCCTGTTTTGCTTTGATCTTACTGTTTGGTGATTGTTTCTTATTTTATTCTATTGTGTGCTTGTATGTACTTGATGTGATGCGTAGAGAACATTTGGGCTGAAGGATTTGAAGATCAAGAAGCTCAAGTGCCTGAACAGCAACAGGGATCTGTTAAAGGCAAGTCTACCTTGATGCATACCCGTTTACCTATACAACATGCATTTAATTCACTGTTCTTACTTTTGCTTGCATTAAATTGATGGGACCCAATTAAAGACTTGACTAGATTATTTTATCCCTTTATCTTGAACAACCTGGGTATTTACTTTTATTGTTGGGTAGTTCTCGCTATGCTTTATCTGGTTACATGGTGGTATTAATGAACTTTATGAAACTTGATTTATTTATGTTATACCTTCATTAATACAAGACCATATGTTTAATTGGAACATGGAGAACCACCCAGGACAACAGTGCAACCACAAGAGCTAAATGGCTCTGGCCTTGGCTAATTAATTAGTGACCCTGGTTAGGAGTGGCTTTACCTGATAAGGACAAAGGGCGGTGGTACTGTGGGGTATGGACTCGCTCTAGCGGGGAGTTGGGCTTTGCTAAGACACGGTACCCGCTAGGGGACTTCATACCTTGCTAATTGATCCGGTAACCTTGTGGGTTGCAACTTCCTGGGGAAACTTTGTAAAGACCTCGTAGCGTCCCTATGCAATCACACCTCGGTAGTACGGTATGATGCTTGGGCGGCATTGCATGGTTCGGTTTAAAGTTCCTAGAACTTTTACGCGACTTGTGGTGAAAGTGTACAACCTCTGCAGAGTGTAAAACTAATCGATTAGCTGTGCTCACGGTCAAGAGCGGCCTGGACCCTCACATGAATAATCTATGGAAGACAATGATTAATTTGATGCATCTATCTTTATTTATGTTGTTTATTCTCTTATGTTAATTGTGGGTTTGGTATAAACTTACACTTGCTAGTATTTATGTTGCTAATAAAACTTGACCAACTAAAATGCTGAATGCTTAAACCCATCAGCCTTCACTATAAAGTCTTGCATGATATATTATGGTTCCGCTTGCTGAGTACGGCATGTGCTCACGCTTGTTTTCATTATTACAATGACACAACCCGGATGTTGTTCAGACTTGGAGAGGTTTGAAGATTTCCCTGGAGACTTCGACGAATTCTAGGCGGGCGTGTCACCAGTCAACTGCCTGTGGTGTTGACCCTATCCGCTGCGTTGCTACTCATTAATAAATAGTTCATTTATGAGACATTTTGGTCTGTAATAAAGTTTAATACTCTCTTTACGTTTTGGCACTGTGTTTTGGTTATCACTGAGTCGTTATATGTGTGAACTTTGATCCTGGCGCACATATAATATGAGCATTCGAATTTGCCTTTAAATTCGGGTGTGACAGCCATGGCCACCGGCACTGATGGCCAGATTCCGGCTCACCAGCGGCGAGGTACGGTGGGGAGAGGGGCGAAGAAGCATTAGGGCATCACCTCGGGCCAGTTCCGGCACTTGGACGGGGCAGAGAAGCTGCTGGCGGGCGAGCTCGGCGGAGCTCTGGATCTCCGGCCGCGGGGATGGCTGCTCCGGCGAGCTGGGCGGCGGGGCACGACAATGTGCTGCCCTGGGAGCTCCAGTGGGACGAGGAGATGTTGCCAGCGGGCTCGGGCGGGGACAGGGTGGCTCGGGTGAGGGAGTTCCGCGGTGGTGCTCCGGTGGCGGACAGCGGCAGCTTGGCGGCGTGCTGAGGGGCATGACGAGCTCGGGGAGTTCCTGTCCCATTTGTAGGAGGCCGGGAGGAGCAGCGCATTGCCACGGAGCGATGCTAGTTGGCCAGCACGATGGAGGAGGTGTGGCGTGGCGCAGCGCTGGGCGGCAGAGCCGGCGACGGCGTGGTGCGTGTCGAGGACAGGAGGGATGGCCGCGACAAGTGGCGGCTACGTAGCGACTGGCGGCGCGGGCAACCTTGGGCAACATGAACATGTGACGGCGGGCCCACCTCGACGTTCGTGCTAGGTGGCAAGCGGCGGGTCAGCGTTCGCAGCGTGACGTCGCGGTAGGGGCGCGCTCACGGGCGGCAGTTGCAGCAAATTGATTCAGTTTAGGGTGCTTTGACCGGCTGGATAAATTCAAAACCACAACTAACACAAAATTTGGTCAAAAACAAAGTTGTAGATGAGACAACCCTCTACAACTTTCACAAAGGTTGACCAGTGTAAAACTCAACAAATTAAGTAGAAAATCGTCTTGAAGATGCAGATTTTCTCGACGCAGTCAAACACGTGCTCAGAGCGTTGACCAAGAATTTGAGGCTTTTGCACTCAAAATTTGAAAAATTGGTAATTAGAGAAAATGTGTCCCTAGAAATTCTGAGCAACTTTTGTATTGGCCGAATTTTCAGTGTTTAGAGAAATTTTGGAGATATGGCCAAAGTTCTAGAGAAGGGTATAAGAACATAGGGGTTTGACCATTTTTAGAAGGGTTTGACTCAATTTTTGAGGACTTTTCACTCAAGATCTCAACTTCCACCTAAAAGAAGAAATGCTTATCTTGAGATAACCAATAACTTTTACATTGGCTGATTTTAGAGTTGTTATACAAAATTTGGAGATTAAAGCCAAGCCATCAAAAGAACTCAGAAGATCCTTTGGAGAAATTGACCAAGTGAGATAGGGCTTCACTCCTTTTTCTATCCCAAAAATTCAAACAGTGTCAAACTAGAAGGTTGTGTTCACGAATCTTGGTGACAACTTGCATATTGGCAAAAGTTTAAGTTCTGAGTGACAAATTGAAATCAGGTTCAGACCAACTTTGCTCCTAATGGTGTTTTCACCAATCTTGCTTGATTTTTCCTTTAACACCATGAGCTTAGGTTAACTTCTTGATTAAAAAGAGATAAACACCTGGGGTGTTACACTCACCGGATCCGAAGAAGTAGAAGGTGAAAATGTATTCCAAATTCATGAAAAATGTTGGTGAAAACCTTTTGAAAAATGTTGGATCCAACGTTTTCTCTAAACAAATGTTAGTGCGACTCTTTTCAAAAAATGTTGGTTCAATTTTTTGTTTGAAAAATGTTGTAACATTTTTAAAAAACATCATAACATTTTTTTATTTTATAACAATAAGATGGGATGATTGGAAAATAATAACCATCAATTTCTTTATAAGCTTATGGGGGTTGAAAGTTTCAACTCTTATTCACCTTTCGACAGCCATATAGAAACCCCCTTCCGCTGAGAACTAGAGACCGATGAAATCAACAACTGGATTGTCAATTGTTAGTATGAAATCTGTTTCATGCAAGATCAGCCAACCCAATTCCTCCAAGGAGTATTGTATCTGTTTGTTGGTGAGTAAAAAAACTTTTAAAATTATTATTATATTATTATTATTATTATTATTATTATTATTATAGAGAAAAGGGTTGCTTAGAGCAACTCCAGCAGAGCCCCAACTCAAGCCCCTACTCAAAAAATAGGGGTTGGAAGAAAAAAACAGACTCCAGCAAAGCCCCAACTCCACCCCCTATGATTGTTCACAGCCCCTACTCCCCTCCTCCGCCCCTTCTCCCATGGGTGGAGAGAGAGGCCCCTACTCGGTCGTTGCGGTTGTTCTGTGCGCGCTCCCGCACGAACTCAGCTCGATGGAGGAGGAGAAGCACTCACCTCGTCGTCGATTTGCACCCGGTGGACGACAGGGGAGACGGCGGATGGCAGGGGACACTTTGCCCGTCGCAAAGGCCACTTCTCGCGCCGCTGCAAGTGCTCAGCGCCGCCGTCGCCCCTACTTTGCTCCACCGGAGCAGACGCCCGCGCTGCCACCTCTCCGTGCGGCCGAATCAGGCGCCCGCACAGCTGAATCCGGCGCTCGTGCCGCCAAATCGGTAGCCCGCGCGGCCGAATCAGGCGCCCGCGCTGCCGAATCGAGAGCCCACGCCTCCCTCTTGCTGCGCCTTCGAGCTGGAGGAGCGGCGTAGATCCGCATCGCCGCTGCGAGTTGGAGGAGCGGTGCGAGGCTGGAGGAAGAGAAGAGCAGGGAGACTGGGAGAGACACAGGAGGCTGTGAGGGGAGGAGTGGCCACTGGAGCCCGAGCTTCGCCGCCGCCGAGCCTGGCGTCGGGCAGCGGGAGAGACAAAGACGCGAGAGGTGGGCGCCGGGCGGAAGAAGACGCGTGGGCAGGTGGGAAGAGATAAGGTGAAAATTGTATGTAGAAAAATAGAAAGGAAATTATAGCTACTTACAAGTGGGATCTATTTGTCATAACGTAAGTAGGGGCTCAAAGTAGGAGCTGTTGCTGGAGTTAGAGATAAAAATTATACCCCAAAAAGTAGAGAAATTTGGAAATTTGACACCCAATTCGAAGCCTCAACTCCTATTGACACCCAATTCGTGACCTCTTCGAAATTTGACATTGTGCACTCGAATTCCTTCAATATGAGGGACTCACACCATTTTTTGCCTTCAGCCCCTGGTGAAAAGACACTCATGCCCTCTTCTTCCTCCTTCACCTCTGCCATGGCCGTGGGGATGGAGGTCGCTGTGGCTAGAGCTCGCCCGCGCCGGGGCGGAGCTCCGCCGGCGACCCTAGTAGGAATGCCGCGAGCCGCCAGAGCCCGTAGCCTCGTGTCCTCCGGCCTTTCCCCAACACCGCGGCTAGAGCTCGCCCGCGTCAGGGCGGAGCTCCGCCGGCGACCCCTAGCAGGAACGCCGCGAGCCACCGGAGCCCGCGGCCTCGCGTCCTCCAGCCCCTCCCCAACACCACGGCCAAGATGTTGAGCGCCTGGCCCGCCGCCGTCGAGAACCACGACCGGAGCTCCGCCGGTGACCCCTAGCAGCGCGGGGATGTAGGCGGCAGAGGGAGATGGAGACGAGGCGGCGGGAGTGGTGGAGTCGAGGCGGCGCACGGGCTTCTACGCGACGGTGGCGGCGGGCGGCAACGGAGGACGCCGGCGGCGCGTTAGGAGGCCGACCGGCAGCCTGTTGGTGAGAAACCAGAGGAGAAGGAGAAAGAAGACGAGGGTAGTATGGTCATTTCACCGGGGGCTGAGGAGAGAAATAGAGACGAGTCCCTCATACTGAAGGAATTCGAGTGCACGGTGTCAAATTTCGAAGAGGTCACGAATTGAGTGTCAATAGGAGTTGAGACTTTGAATTGAGTGTCAAATTTTCAAATTTCTCCCAAAAAGTAGAGGGAGCCCCTACTCAAAGAAGTAAAAGCTTGATTTAGAGCAACTCCAGCAATAGCCCCTATTCCGAGCCCCTACTTTACTGAGTAGGGGCTGCCCCAACTTGTTGGGGGCTTGAATTTAAGCCACAACTCCAGCAACAGCCCCAACTTCAAAGCCCCTACTTGTATATGACAAGCGGGGCCCATCTGTCAGCTACACATTTTTTCCTCCACCACAATCTTATCCTCTCCCACGGTCTTCTCTTCCTCTTCATCTCCCACGGAGCGCACCTCTGCCCCCCGAGCCGATCTGCTCGTACTCGAGCTCCCCTCCTCCAAGCTCGCGGCGCCCATGGCGTGCTCGATTCTAGCAGCCGCAACAAATAAGAGGCGGCGGCAGGGGCCTAGTAGCGGAGGAGATCTGGGCGGCGGCGCAACAGAGCTTCGGGTGGAGGCGGCGGCGCAACACTCGATTCGAGGGGTAGTGGCGGAGCTCGAGCTCCAGCGGGCGTGGGGGAGTGCCAGCTCCGCTGCTCCTCTCCCTCCCAGCGGCCCGGCGGCGGACGATTTGGATGGGGAGCTTGAGCTCCAGCGGGCGTGGGGGAGTGTCCCACACGGCTGAGCGATGCGGCGCAGCGACGACGTGGAGGAGCACGAGCGGCGATGCGTCACACACGGCCAACCGGCACGGCAGAGCTCCACCTCTAGCCGGACCTGGCCGTGAAGCACGCGCGTGGGCATGCGAGGCGGCGCCCGTGGAGCTCGGTAGCGGCAGGCAGCTCCGACCCAAGGTGGTGGTGGAGATCGAGGGGCACCGGCGGCCGCGGAGGAGAGCTCGCGGGCGGGACCGGCGACCGCATAGGGAGCTCTGGGTGGCGCTGGTGGCAGGGACCGGTGGGGAGAAGAAGCTCCGTTCCGTGGCGCGCGGGGGCAAACTGCCCAACGACGGAGTAGGGGGTTCTCTCTCCACCCGCAGGAGAAGGGGGCGGAAGGGGGGATTTGGGTGCCCCCTAGAATTAGTGCCCGAGTAGGGGGTCTGCTGGACTTCGTTTTTTTTTTCTCTAAGCCTCTACTTTTTGAGTAGGAGTTCAAGTAGGGGTTCTGCTGAAGTTGCTCTTAGAGGCTATTGTTGGAGTTGCTCTTGTGCCCCTACACTTACGAGAAAGCCTATAAAGTCCGAAAAGGGGTTCGAACACCCACTTCTAATGGGATGATCACCTATGTACTTCATCCGATTAACTACAATGTAGTGTAGCTTCCTTCAAACAGCTTACGCTTGTATAATCTCTGTAACTAACATATACTAAATTACAGTCACTGAAAAGTCATTTTTTTAAAAAATAAAGTCACTAAATGGCGGTAAAGACCGAAAAGGAAATGCGAAAGATGACCCAACAAAATCCTTTTTTTGTACAAAACAAAATAAAATAGAAATTATCTAAAATACCCCTGGCGGCCCAGCAGCCCCACAAATCGAATCCTCTTCTTCTTCCCCTCCCCACCCCCCTCTCCGCGTCCGCCGCGCCGAGCACGCACGCCTCATCCGCCGAAGGCAAGCACGCCGCCCACCTCGACGGAATCGTCCTCTCGCGGTCATCCTCGCCGTCGCCCTCCTCCTTCTCCTCCTGATAGACGGGCTGGTTGCGTGAAGATTCATTAGGACCTGGAATCGGTTCCTCTTTTTTCTGGTAAGGAAACCCTATCTCGCCTTGATGTTTGTTCTAGGATTTAGTCTGCTGCTGCAGTCTGCCAGTCTCTTGTTCTGTGCCGTGAGAAATCGGGCCCAGATCTTTCTCTCCGTGGCGGATGCTTCCGTCCTTCTGCCCAGCCTGCCGTGGATTTTGTTTGCCGTGCGGATTCGTTCTGCGATAACAGCAGTTAACTTTATCCGTCCCGGAATTTTGCGGGTTCAACTAAAACTGATCCGGCATGCCGCGGGTTTTGGCCGCCCTTGATGTAGGCGCTTCCTGGTATAAATAGGCACCTGTGGATTTGTTCTGCTACAATCTGTCAAAGGTGTGGGAAGTGTCTGGTATACCAGGGTTAAGGTTATGCAACTATTTGCAGCACCAACATTATCATGAGTGTTTAATCTTTCACTAAATTGTATAATTTAATCATTTGGATGTGTTTATGAGGTGATTATGATTTAGATTTTTGTGAAAATAATATGTGAAATCGGGAGTTTTCACTCATTTAAGGTTTAGGCTGGGTATTATTATTTTTTCTCTAGGACTTTGCTGTTTGTGGATCTTTGGATATAGGAGGATAATATGATCTTGTTCTTTGTAGCTGAGATTGAAGATTATTCTCGAAAATGGAGATACAGACTTCAGGGAAGCCCATTGATTTGCTGATGGAGAAGGTTCTTTGCATGAACATTCTGTCTTCTGAATACTTTAAGGAGCTGTATAGGCTAAAAACCTATCATGAAGTCATCGATGAGATCTTCCATTGTGTTGAACATGTGGAGCCTTGGATGACCGGCAATTGCAGGGGCCCCTCCACTGCATTCTGTCTTCTCTACAAGTTCTTCACCATGAAACTTACTGTCAAACAGATGCACGGTTTGTTGAAGCATCCTGACTCCCCATACATTAGAGCTGTAAGTTTCTGTGACCTGAGTATTCTTTTTTGTGAATGTTTTGCTTCATGGTGTCATTTCTATTATTAGGCATGAGGTTAGTGCATGAATCAAGCTTTTTATTGGGATATTTTAGAACTCAACTGAACAGTGTTTTTGCAGTTGAAAAGTAGCTAAATATCATCTGTAGCATTCTTGCTTTCTTTGCAATTTACTGTATACATAATTCTGTGCTTACATTTTGGTTATAGACACTAACAGTCCCACGACTTATTTCTTTGGATGGACTTGTGCCTGAACTTTTTGGTCCTAGGACACGGGGATGACAAAGTTTGCAAGCGGGTTCATAGTGTACCAGTCTGTGCTTTGGAGTTGTGAGCATTTTGTTTTTTGTTTGTCTTCACTTTGCCTGTTAAACAGCCAGATGATTTTGTAGTGAATGACCATGTGCTGTTGGATTTTGCAGATTGGTTTCTTGTATCTCCGTTATGTTGCAGATCCAAAGAGTCTGTGGACATGGTATGAACCCTATTTGAGGGATGAGGAGGTACACATCTCTTTTTACTTCTTTTTCGATTGCTTGTTTAGGTAAACGACACCTCCTTTCCCTATTATAGTAGTCTTGTTATGGAACTTTCACTTGATACCCAAAGAATGATGGTTTGCCAATGATATAAGAAAGAAACCACTATGGTTTCTGTTGGACTTATATTGATAATATCGTAATAATCAAGAGTGGGATACTATAAATGGCAGATGGAAACAGATAATGTAAAAGATCAAAGGAACACTTGTAACTAGCACTATGTCTATATTTGATAGTTCTTTATGCCAATAGCCTAATACTTGTTACTCCTCATTTGGTTTGTGTGGTGGTTGTTCCATTTCATCTAGCCCTACACACTACACTGTCTTTTCTTGGGACTAATGGTGTTGTTCTTTGTTGAATACTTGTCTTGACACTTATGCTATGTGGAGTCTATATTTTTTCATGTGCTGCATGAAATGTTGAGCATTACTAGGGCCGAATAAGCTTTATATGTTTTTGTGGTCAGGAATTCTCTCCTGGATCTAATGGCCGCACGACAACCATGGGTGTTTATGTGCGTGATCTTATACTTGGACAGGTCTCTTTCTTGACTCCCTTATGGTTTCAGAATGGAATAAACATATTGCTGTTTTAATCAATTGTTGTCTAGTGTGTATATCTTTTCACTCCTATCTTGCGATTCTTGCTCTGAAGCTAGCATTGATTCTCATGTATGATAATGTAGTCTAACAATACTCTTGCTGGAAAAGAAGCTAGGATGAACTTCTCACTTGATACAAGTTTGCAAACATTCTTTTTTTAATTCCTACATTTGTTTTGTGTATCCAGAAACTATACCAATTAGTGGGACCACTTTTTAGTCAGTCGAGTTGGGGCCCATAACAAATTTAGACTTTATGTTCGTTTTCAATTTGGTCTGGTAAATCCATTTTTATTCTTTTGCTGATTTTCAGTTATGTGAAATTATTTCATATGTCATTTAAGTTGACGAATGATTTCCATTTTGAGCCTCTCCAACTTGTACCAACTTATACTGATTTGCGTTCTGCATTGTTTTCTTTTCATGGTGCAGTACTACTTTGATAGTCTCCTCCCAAGAATACCTCTTCCAGTAACTCGTCAGGTAACAGCCAATCTTGAGAAGATGAAATTGCCCACTAAGCTTTCTGGTGCGACTGGAGACTCCAGTCGGCAGGGATCAGAAGATACTGCACGCCGCCCTCCTTCTGTGAAAGCCTCTCTGTCAGTTTCCTTTGGACAGCGTGCTCCACATCGGGCTTCCACCAGAGATTCATCACCTGTTCGACGAAGCATCACCCATGATGATCCTCGAAGATCATACTCACCATCTCGTCGCAGTGGTAGCCGTGAGGGTCCTGATCATTCTGACCGAGAACTTGACCGTTCTAGCCGCGACCGTGACCGTTCGAGCAGGGATCGTGATCGCTCAAGCCGGGACCAGGACCGTGACAGGGATGTCAGAGATTATTATCGCCGTGAGCGTGATAGCAGGGACCGAGACTACTACAGGTCCAGGCATTCAGTAGAAAGACGTGACGACAGAAGGGATCGTGAAAGTAGCAGGCACAGGCGCTCTAGCTCTCGTCATAGGAGCAGAAGCCGGAGTAGAAGCAGGGACAGGAGGAGCCGAAGCAGGAGCCGAAGTCGGAACCGGAACGAGCAGCGATCCAGTCCATTCGGGAACGGAAATAAAGAGAAGGCTGCAGTCTCAAGCAACCTAGCAAAGCTGAAGGACCTGTACGGTGACATTACTGAGAAGAAGGAAGATGGTGATGCTGAGAAGCTTCGCCGTGATTCATGTGCTGAGGAGGTCATCAGGTTGGGAGGCCCTAGGTGGAGGTAAATTCAGACCTGTCACCTGTAATATTGTGGTCTCTCATATGTCATTGCGCTGCGTTGATCTCTTTGAAAGCTACTTGTTCCCAAACTTGTTATTACTGAGACTAGTGACTAACAGATGTTTCCTACTGCTCGTCTGCTCCCGTGCATTTGGAGATACTGGAATTTGGAACATATACTGTATAAATGCATGGTATCCAGTGCTTCGTTCTTGCCTGATGCTAATGCAAAATGAAGGTGAAATGTTGCAGTTTAAAGTTTCAAACTCTAAGATGTACTACTTGTTATTTCTCCCGCAGATCCTGACAACAAAATCGCCTCACGTTTTCTTTTTACAATTCGATAAACCCATTTTTCCTGTCTGCATCAAAGTTTGTGCTAAGAATATACAGTGTATTCAGGGGCAACTCAAGTAGTCGCACTCGCAAGTGATCAGCAGTGCAACAACCGTAGGGATTAAAGCATTCATTCCGATTTCCAAACGCGTGAGAACAGTATCTTGGTGCATCATCTGAAAGCAACGTGTGACTGAACAAGTACTCCGAGGCAGCATGATGAAAATGAAGAGACGCACGGGACAAGATACTAAAATTAGTTGACAAGGCATTTCTTTTTGAAGAAGGCGGTAGAGGCGTCTCAAGATGTGCACGAGCACAAACATTGGACTCAAACCGGCAAGGCCACAAGTCATCTCCTGCCAAAGTGTTTTGACGGTCAGTAAGGTATGTGAGTTGATAAGAAGATGAGCCACTGAGGTAGTAGTTAGCGGAGCCGTGAAAGTAGATATCAACAACACCATCTTATCAATTTGAATGAGTCGTGGTATTCTTTCTTCCTTGCTGTATTGTATGAGAAAAAACATGAAATTGTAAAATAATATATGTATTTGTGTGTCATTCCCTAGGATTTTATATTAGTTCGTCTCTCAACGATCCTAACATTAAATCAGCCTATCCCAATGTGATGTATTCATGTATTATATGCGTACCTTTCAGTCCTACATTTGTTTTGAATGGACTTCGGGCTGCCGCTGCAGTCATTCAAATGTGATGTAGTATATATGCGTACCTTGCAGTCATAATTTTTTTATAATGAACTTCGGTGCTCACATTACGAATGGCCCCGGAAAGAAAATGAAAATGTTCAAATAAAATGCCACATTGTATTTGAATGGGTTCTACTCGATTTGGAATTTGGTGTCTCGGAGACACTCTGTTTACCCAAGAAAAATAAATTGCCCCTTGTTTGCTTGCATTTGACACGAGTTGTTCACGATGATGAAATCAAATCAAATCAAATCACCGCCCCCCAACTAATCCACGCTCGCCAGCCACCGCTAATCGCCGGCCACGTGTCGCTCCACCAACTCGGCGGGTCTCCAGCCTCTCCCGATCGAGCTGCCACACGCAATCCGCATCTGCAGCGCCGATGCCCCCCGTCCTGTCACTCCTCGCCGTCCGATCCGGTCCACGTGTACCACGAGCGGCCACGATCCAGACGCTTTTCCTTCGCCTCCTGGAACTAAAAGATTCTCGTCCAAAAAAAAAACTTGAATAAAAAATCAGAAGATAAAAAAAGTATCTAAATAAATGTTGCCACTCGAGACTGGGGAGCCCACACGTCAGTGACGGGTAAGTCACGTGACGTACGTCACGTCACTGAATCTCTCTCCGGACTAGAGAGGAGGGAGGTGACGGGGGAGGAAGAAGAATTCGTCTCCAAGTCTTCCAGCTCACGGATTTGGTAAAATTTCTCCCCTCCCGCAAGTGCGATGCTTCCGTGTTTTTATTGTCCTTTTCTTTTTATAATTAGCGCGTTGCCTTGATCCGAGGGGTTTGGCACCTGTCCCTTCCCCTTCCTCTCCCCCACGGCGCAATCTTGCCTTCCGCGAGCTCCTGGCCCGGCGATTTTTCTTTCCGGTTCTTTACTGCAAATCTTGGGCGCGACCTAGGCATTGATTCCGCTTTAAGCGGCGGAGGTGATTGTTTCGTGTGGTTCTGCTCTTGTTCTTGGCGGGGTTGGTTCTCGGTTGTTCATGGGTTCGTGAATCTCTCAGGCGGTCGGAGTGGAGCTGCCCGTGGTTGACCGGTTGGTGAGGCGATTGTTCGGTCCCTTCTTCCGAAGTTCCGAGGTACTTAACTTGGATTGCCGCTTTGGATTTATCTTTTTTCCTAGCTGGTGGACTTAGTATTTAGCTAGCCTCTAGCGATTTTATGGAATTATAGTTAACGGGCAAAATGTGGTGGAAGGTTAGTTTGTTGTAGCTCGCCTCTCTCGTGGTATAGTAATAATCATTTGGAGGACACAAATACCATGCTACTCTTTTGATTGACCTTGTGGCAGGCATAATTGTTGTTGTTGTTGTTATGGTGTCACCATATAAGAAGATTGGAAGGGCTGAATTTGCTACATTACAACTTGTTTGGGTTGTAGAGTTGTTAAGTTTAATTTGTTTGTTCTCTTCTTTGAGAAGAACTTATGATTATAAAAGTTCAACTGAATAATCAGTTTCAGCGGGATTTCAGACTCAGGTTCTTCTCCAGATTTCATTATGAAGCTAAAATTGTAGTGGAAGTGTGCATTCACATGTTGGTAACTTAAAGGATTGTCCTAGTATTCTACAACTACAGCATGTGTAGAAATATAACATATGAGCTCAGAGCATCTCTCAGAGAAGCTGGATTTGGTGTTTTGCGCTACTTCAATCCTGTCCGCAGGGAACCATATAAAATTATCAGTATGCTCAAATGAACAACATATTTTCTTCTTTTTTCCTAATGGTTGTCATTCGGTAGTTGTTTACAACTCTTGCAAATGCTGATCCAAAAAGAGTTTCAGAATGGAGTTCCAAATTGTATGTTGCAGTTATTTGAGTCAACTTTTAAGCTTTTATTACAAATCCATATTATTATTGCCCATATTACTCCTTCGAAAAAGATATTGACTTCCCTAGCTGAAGAGGGATAGCTAAGCAGTTTATTGATGTCAAATGTTCCGTTTCATTCAGGTGGAGAGGAGGTGCTTTGCATCTGTAGTGGGGAAAGAGCTGAGCACATTATCTTGTAAAATCTGCATTTCGCTACCTTGAATCGGCTCTGTTTCTGGGAACAGCAACCAGTATTTTTCCCATGCAACCTCTTGGTTGATGGATGCTCTTCCTGTTGAATCGGAGAGAGAAAGCCAAACAGATATCCACCCTTTACTCATGGAGCATGTGATTGGTATCCCAAGGGATGATGTCGCTTCTTCATCAACACCTCGTCGAGAGAATCGTGATGGCACGGATCAATTGGATCATGATCGTGACTCGGAAAGTTCTTCTGGAACAATTGCTATATCTCCTCTAGCAAGAAGGGATGATAATCGCAATAATCGTCGGCCAAGTCCTCTGAATTCTGGCTTCTGGATCTCCATTGAACTAGTTGTAAACCTTAGCCAGATTATAGCTGCTATTTGTGTTCTGTCTGTCTCAAGGAATGAACATCCTCATGCACCATTGTTTGAGTGGGTCATTGGTTATACAATAGGTTGTATTGCAACTCTTCCTCATCTTTACTGGCGCTATCTCCAACGCAACAACCTGGCAACTGTGCAAGAATCAGCTAATCAGAACTACATTCCAAACAATATCCATGAAGGTAATTCTTTTACAGAAATTTCAGCCCCTCGAGTGTCTGAAGCTGGTGTTGTAACTGGCACGGATGAAGTCTCAAGAAACAATGTGCTCACTGCAAATCCAAGGTAACATATCCTAGTCTTCATTTGCATCATTGCTTGTATTCATATATTGATTTTTTTCATCATCGAGTGCCTATATCTGTGAAATATGGTAATAAGATGCATAGTATATAATACTTTACATATGAGCCATTAGGGATCGGTCGAAATTATGCACAAAGCCCGGAATGAGAACTAATCTTGCAAGAAAAGCTTTCATGCTGTCAGAGATCATGTGTAGTTTCCCCTCAAGATGTAACAATGGATATAATACTGGGTGCAGGAGCATGACTAATCTTATCACATTTGACCTGTTAGATAAAAGGGAAATGTAAATTTCTTGGCACTGCAGTTGTCACAGTAAAAGTACTGACTGCAGTAATCTGTCTGACGCTTTATAGTTCCATTTTTTGGTGATATTAATTGCAGTTTACCTATGTAAGTCAATACAGGTCATTGGAATCATAAATGCTTTATTGGTTAGCTTTCTCTGAGTTGCATTCTCCTTGTTGTAGGGCCCAAGCTTTCGCCGATCACTTCAAGATGGCTCTGGACTGTTTCTTCGCTGTGTGGTTTGTTGTGGGAAATGTGTGGGTGTTCGGTGGACGTTCTTCTGCCCATGACGCTCCTAACTTGTACAGGTGCGCTCCTAGCTGGCCATGATGCTGTATCTTTGTAACTTATTTAGATGTTTCATGGTGTACTCATGTTTTCAGGTTGTGTATAGCCTTCCTCACATTCAGCTGCATAGGCTATGCTATGCCCTTCATTCTCTGTGCATTGATATGTTGCTGCCTACCTTGCATAATCTCTGTAATGGGCTTCCGGGAAGATTTGAACCAAAATAGAGGTGCTAGTTCAGATGCTATCAATGCTTTGGGCACATACAAGTTTAAACTGAAGAAGCCTCGTAATGGGGAGGGAAATGAAGGTGGGGGCGGCATCTTGGCTGCTGGAACAGACAAGGAACGAGCTGTTTCTGCCGAAGATGCTGTGAGATTTTTCTGCACTAATGTTAACTTCACAACTATCCTCCCCTTCCGCATAATGCAAAAACTGAATTGTGCCTTTTGTTCGGCAGGTTTGCTGCATCTGCTTGGCAAGGTATGCGGACAATGACGAGCTTCGGCTGCTCCCATGTGGGCACTTCTTCCACAAGGACTGTGTCGACAAGTGGCTCAAGATAAATGCACTGTGCCCCCTCTGCAAAGCTGAGCTTGATGTTGTCCCAACGACTGCTCCGGCCATTGGCTTTGGGCGCCGCCACAGTGACAGAAGGGTAGGAAACGACATTGAATCACAACAATAGCTATGTCAGCTTGCCCCATGAGGACGCGACATGCCTTTGATGCGGCTTCCACAAGAGCAACTTGTAAATTATTTAGTGTAGTAGATTTATATGATCAATCGATGAGCCATTATATGACCCAACAAGTTATTTCCTGACTGGCCGATTTCTCTTGCTGTCTATATGTGTTGCTTCCCAAAGTTACCGCTGCGCAGTATGCATTTCTGAATGATGATACGATCCAATTGATGGTGAAGTGAAATGCAGTCCTGATAGGACGACCTGGGAAACAGGATGCCTGTTGCCCATTGCTTTCGTACCTGGCTGCCTGCGTACGCCAGGAATTTGCTGTCTCTGCAAACGTCTGATCTCTCAACATGTGAAACTACAGCAGTTCTGAGCGTTTGCTTTCTGAAAAGAACCTGACCTCTTTGTAGCGCTCTGAAATGGCCAATCAGCTGTTGATGCAGAGTGTTGAGCCTTCGCTTTCTGGAATAAACCTTCTTTGTAACTCTGTTGATGCAGAGTTGCGGCACAAGGCTGTTGAATACGATCTCAAGAAACAAGCAGTCAGAAAACAATCTTCTGACGAAAGCTATAAACATAAAACATGCAAAGGCTCCAATCTATATATAAATCAACTGCAACAGTTAACCAACTTTAATCGGTCAATAATTGTGTGCGTATCAGGATTCAGGAGGAAGGACGGCAACCGAATCTGGATAATTGTTCAGAGACGCTGCCGCGATACGCATCCGCATTAGGAACCTACATCGCAGGTTCAGAAAATCTTTTCTTTTCCAAACACATTCAGAAAATCTCGTCAGATACTACATAGGACCATGACTCCATGAGTGCGTCGTAGCTGGTTGTGAATCATTGGACGACAGTTATTTTGATCAGGTGAGGTGTTGCAGAGGCCCGAAGCAACTGTCTGCGAGCAGATCTTTGATATGCAGTGGCATCTGCAGGCAGGGACAGAGCACAAAAGAGTTGCCATGCCAGGATGCTACAAGCCTCTGGATGATGAGGGCATGAAGGCACCTATCATTTCACATACTGCACCTTACCAGATAAACAGTGGCCATGCATGGATGTGTTTCTAAAGAATGAAACACTTCTTTTTTTCCTCATTTCCAACCGAAATAAAAGTGTATCTTGGTTGGTTGGAAATTAGTTGGAGTTCTTCAACGGAAACAGATGGAATGTTCTCAAGCTTATTCAGAACTAGTGTATCTTGCTTTCAGTAAGCGGGATGTTTCTTTAGTTGTCCTTAGTATTGTGAGTTGGGAGGCGCTTGTACTCGTGAAGTTTTATCACTGTAATGATGTCACTTTTTGGTTGTACATAGTCAGCCGATTGGAGACCGGATTATTTCCTTAATCTAAAAAAATTCCAACCGAAATAAAAGTGTCAGAACAAAAATCATATATAGGTATCTTCTAAAAAAAGGAAACAAAAAGATCAAAACTAGTGCATAGTATACATTGCGAGTAGTACCTGATCATTTAAGCAAAGTTTAATCGCTCCTGACATTATTTTTTTTAAAAAAAAAGCAAGGCTCATACCTTAACATTGTTTATGATTCATTACAGTACTACTAGATGATTACATACCTACAAATAATCCTCTCCCTAATTCTCTCTCTCCTAGTACATGAAATAAGAAATTAAAGTGATCGATGGAGAACTCCAACTCCAATCATTGCGCTTGCTCGCTTGCTGCTGCCGCTCCAAAACATGAGAGACATCACAGCTCATGACAGGCGCCGTGTTCTTGTCTCGGGTAGCATTCCTTCTGTCCCACTCCTACTCAATCAATCAATAAGCTCGAAGTGCAATCCAGCAGATGGAAGCAAAACAAAAGAAAAGGAGAGGCAAAAAAAATAATAACAATAATCATGCATGGATGGCGTGAGAAGCCTAGCTTTGTTTTTCGGGAAAAGAGATAAACATTTGTCCATTTTTATAACTGTATTTTATTTTATTTTTCGCCAAGCAAAACTACTCGAGAACCAATAACGCTACACCAGGGTTAAAAAACTAACCTCGGTGGGATAAGACCGCCCCACGGGTTTTTATTAAGAAGAAAAAACTTTCTCCGGATCTAGAAAACCTCTGAACCCGAGTTTCACCGGCGAAAAGATATTTTGTAACCAGCTCCATAATTCGCTCTAATAAGGAATCGAACCTGGGTCTCCTGGTTACGACCATAGCTCAACTCCTGTAACCAAGTAGACTAGAGGAGCTTTGGTGCTACACCAGGGTTCACAATAGCAGTGGCTACCGGTACCGGTCTTACCGGTCCGGCCCGGTAGCAAATCGACCGGTTTATCAAACCTAAAAAATTGGGTCAAACCGCGCTTTCCGATTTACCGACCAGTAAGACCGGTTAACCGCCCCCGGTTTTTTTGGCGGCTAACCGGCCCGATTCCGGTATTGTGAACCCTCCGCTACACTACTCAACAGAACAGTGTGACACTTGAGGAACAGTGGTGTTGAGCAGTGCAGGTCCCACACCATGCGTCATGATGCAGAGTGCCCGTTGAACAAGGTGAGGATTAGCTAGCTTCATAATACGAACTGCCGAACTGGCATGAGCATTCTGGACGCGGCCATCTTGAGACCATGCATAAGGTGGTTTGCACAGAAAAAGAAAGAAAGATTGTGTTCAGCTTCCCTTCTTCCTACTTCTTTCACATTACTTTTCTCGAACAAATCTATCGTACAAATCAACACACATTACTTCTCTCCAAATAAACCTACGTACAAATCAGCAGAAGATATGTCAAACAGAGTCAAAGCAGAAAGAAAAGACCGTGCAATCTGTATGCAGCAGCCTAGCTACACCGGCGTGGCGGGGGAAACGTGGGGCGGCCGGCACGCGCGTACACCGGCGGGACAAGGTACTACGTGTGGTCCGATCGAGCAGAGAGATGAAGCACGCATGCACAACGTGGTGTGCCTGCCGTGTGGTGTGGAATGTGGATAAGATCGGCGACGGTGGCATGCACGGATGGCGATCCTGTTTGCGGCCGCACTTTGCGTCTTTGCCCTGCCATTCTGCATGCAGCGAGCCCCACGCTTGACCGTCGCCGGCCTCTCCCTCTCCTGCGTGGAGCGCCGGAGAGGAATTTCCAACAATGCCCTAGCCCCTAGCTAGTTTCTCTCTGCTTCACAACTCACAAACTCTTCCTCTGGGGACGAAGGGAAAATGGAGACAAAGGAGAGAAATGTGGATATATAGCAAAATGGAGACAAACAAAATGGAGGGAGCAGTAGGAGCAAGAGTTATCTTAGGCAATGCAATTGCTATGGAGCAAAACCAGTACAAGTTAGCAAGACCTTGCTACTCTTGTGTACAACTAGTAGCCACACTCTGCTTGCAACTGTTCGTCTAGCACTCGAGCTTATCAGCTAGCAGTATTTTTCTCTCAGAACAAATCAGCATCACGCACTAGTCAACAGCTAGACAACGATATTTTTCTCTCGTAACAAATCAGTATCAGCCAGCAGCCAACCGAAGAACTGAACAGGCTGTCACGCTTTGCTCGCAACTAATGAGTTCATGTTAGTGCTTTTCTGTCCTTTTGCGCTACCTGTTGTTATCCAAGTACGCCGTCACTAGTTTGAAAATCGAGTGCCTTTTATTGGCGCCCATAAGCCATGACATAGTAGTATACTACTATTTCCTGTCTTGATCATGCCCAAATTAGTGGCATGATGTAAGCTACTAGCAGTATTTGTTTATCTTTAGTTTTCTATATTGCACCGGTCGGCCTGCATGCATCAGATCCTAGTCAGGAGCGCAGCTTTTTCCTAACCGATCCATGTACTCCTACTACTACTACCTGAGCAAGCTGAACGTCACCATTAGCGCACTAATCGCCTCGCTGGCACACCGTATCAGTGCGGCGAACGGACGGATGTCTCCTAATCATTGCGCTAATCCAATCACGCCACAAAATTCTCAATGACCTGAAGCCTAACTCATCCAACAAACACCATAGTACGTCATGGATCACATAATTTATAACAGAAAGGATCGTTGGTTATTTTAACCCTAGATGTCATGAACATCATTATTTGAGAAAGACAAAGCTAGCTAGCTGGTAACATAATCATGCATGGATTTTGATTTTGAAAAACAGTTTTCGATTATTATTTTTTGTTGGGCCCAACCCAATTCTGCACCTCTCAAACTTTATCTCACATGAAAAAGGGTAAAATTTCTTTTCCAGAAGGACATTTTCAACTCCAATCCAACTGAAAAGGATGCCCTGCAAATCCATTTTCAATCAAAAAAAATAAAAGAAATGATTTGGGGGTTGATAGAGGACAGAATCGTCAACTCCAGGCTCCCCATGTCGGGCCCTGCAATGACGAGCCGTCGCAGTCATGTGGGCCCGGCCCACCAGCCGGGCCTGGCCTATATCAACGCCCTTCTTTCCTCTCCGAGGCCAAGCAAGCACAACACCTCGCTGTCTCTGACCCGATTCATCCTCATCACCATCTTGTACTTTCTCTGGCCTCCGCCACAACAACTGTCGAGCTCTCCTTCTACTCCTGTTCCTCCGCCCGTGGAGATGCCAGCAGCCTCCACGTCCGCCTCCGTCTGCTCGGCGTACCACCAGCTCTCGGCGCCGCCGCCGGCAGCGACCGCCGACGGTGACGGCGCCGACAGCGGGCAGCAGCTCGCGCGGCTGCCGCGGCGGAGGAAGCACGGCGGCGGCGGCGGCGGCTGCGCGGGGCTCCGGCGGCGGTGCTACGCAGTGCTGAAGCAGCAGCGGACGCGGCTCTACATCCTCCGGCGCTGCGTCACCATGCTCCTGTGCTGGCACGAGCACGACCTCTCCGACTGAATCGACATGGGCCGCCCGCCCGGTCCGTCGGTCCTGGCCGGTTTCCATGTTCGTTCGATTTGTAGGAAGCATTAGAGTGAGATCGAGTTTTCAATTCTCATGCGTGTACACCGCCAGTCAAACTGTGAAAAGTGATCAGATGCTGGTGGACTTTTTCTTTGAATTTGGCGTGTATTTGAGCACGAATCCAATCAAGGAAACTCTGCCATACATCGTCTGTTTGTTTCGGTGCCTGGGAAGCGAATTTTTTTTAAGACATAACACACTCTAAACAGCTAAAGCTAAAGAGGTACAAACGCCCGGGGCGGACTGCCTGCCAACTGGATCAAAGAGGGAACTACGAGCCAAGTTGTGCGCGTCGTAATTTGCATCTCGCCGCTCATGGACGAACTCCATCGTCTGGAAAGCTCCCTCCCGAGCCTTAATCTCTTGGATCACGTGGTCGTAGACACCCATTGAGCCAGAATGGATGCTTGTGATTATATTGGCGCAATCGCTAGCAATACGCACCCGGCGGAGGAGAGTATCACTGGCTAGGCTCAAACCTTCCCGACACGCCATTGCCTCCAAAAACTCAAGATCAGTGATTCCAAACGAGACTACTGCGGAAGCCCCGATAAAGTTGCCATCAACATCTCGAGCTATAGCTGCCATTGCCGCTCGATCGGAGTTTTTGGAGACCGCAACATCAACATTGATCTTCGCAAGGCCCAGGGGCGGGGGAATCCAACACGGTGGGGACCTCCCGCACTACTTCACCTCGCTCGGTGTGGCTGTTGTCATACCAAGTTCAGTACAGAACCTGTCGATGAATCCATGTGCGTCGACAGCGATCCTTGAAAAATGTTTTCGTGGATCGCCTTTCTCCGCACATGCCAAATCACCCACAGAGTTACCACAACTCGCACCCTCTCCTCGTGGGGTAAAGAAGAGAGCACCTTGCTTGGTTATATCAGAATTTCATTTTGCAAAAAAAGAAGGCCTTTGCCAGTTCAGTGGGCCTAGATCATCTTTAAGGCCCATCTCGTACAGCACACTCCCCTTGCCAGTTCAGATTGGAAAATGGAAACACCGATGGAGGCATGGAGCTGTGGGGGCTGAGATAATTAGAAACAATGCAAATTTCGTCTTGGAATGATGAATTTTTGTAAATTGGATGATCAAAATATATTGTGATTGCAGGGTCGCGGAGGGGAAATCTTATCCATCTTCCGGAATATAGATAACTAAACATTTATAACTTAGCAATAGCTCGATAACTAATCCACAATGTTTCAACAAATTATCTCAACATTTTATATGAACTAAAATGTAAAAAAATGTATATTGGCGGATGAAAAGAATATTGTTGAGCAAAATGTAAAAAAGTTAGAGAAAAATGTTGGTAGATATAAAAAATGATAAAAATTAAGTCAGTTTTTCAAAGAAAATGCTGATGAATGTCAATAAATATTGATAGATGTTAAAAATTGTTGTTCATGGGCTTGAAATATGAGTTGCTTACGTACCTTCCGCCGCGTTGGCAGAGTTGTTGAGTGAGAATGAAGAAAATGACGAGTTTAAGCCCACACATCATCACAATTTATCAGCGTCCATTGTCGTCAAATGAGAAGCCCGGTCTAATCAGATTAGGCCCATCAGTCATGTAAAGCTCTACTTTCATTCGGCCCAGTCTAATGAGAAGCCCGGTAGCTAGACAGAGGAGGAATCATTCGGCCCACCATACTCGCCGGATCCGTCTAGTAGGCCGGTATGAGAATGGTTCGGCCCATACTCGCGGGATCCTTTTTCTTTTTTTATCCTCCTCCTCGCTCGAGCCAAACTCGGTACTCGCGCAAATAAGATCTCTCGCGATCAAGCATTTACTGGCCATCGAAACTGAAATGCATCATGTCGCATCTAGTACTTTTTTCATAATGTGATCGTGTGAGCATCTAGTACTTATTGGAAGCAGGTACTAAAATTCTCTCGAATCGCTTGTTTGGACAGTGAAATAAAACCTACCAGTGTGGACAATTCCGAATGCAACTGTGGTGGATGGGCGAGCTCCAAGCCTGCCTCGAATGGACAAACTGAGCTAACCGAATCCTGCCTGGATGCCGCCGCGTTTGCCGCCGAGATCCTGCCGCTCCTCAGCCCATGCGTGTTCCGTGCTCGCATCACGCATGTCTTGCCTCCCGTTTCTACCTCCCTATCCTCATCCATCGGCTTGTCCCCTCCGATTGTCATTTCCCCCTCATAGCATTTCGAAATTTCTGAAGCAAAAAAATAAAATAAAAAACGAACAAACATAGGTACCACATGGTTAGTAGAAATTGTTAGGTTGATCTCCTCTGAACACAGACCTAACGGTCTGATTCAGGCCTTTGACTAGGCTCCCTGATCGGGGAGCCTAACCCAGTTGGGTTGCGGGCCCCCGTCACGCAGCACTATAAAAGGGAGGTGGGGGCCACTAGGGCACGCACGCCAATACACGCAGTCCCCACTCGCCCCACCTGCCCTGCCCTACCGATCAAGTGGTGCTGACAGCGACGGGAAGCACCGCCGCCGTCTGCACTGCACAGCGCTACACCGCCGGTCGTCACTGCACTGCACAGCGACGACGGACTCCATCTTCACCGTAGTGTTCATCCTCTACTACTCTACACCACGGTATCCCTCCTCCCTCTTCCTCTCTCTTGGTTAATCAGCAGAAGGTCTTCGATTCGCATCACAACAAAGGTTTCAACCCCACTGATCTACACCTAGATGATCCATGGGACTTATCAGAAATGGCACTGTCACTCTAATTATTTGACGCTGGACAGCTCAAATTTGAGTTAATGAACGCCAAATAAACAACAACTGAGGGAGTACTATCTTTTGCTGAACAAGAAGTACACTGTACACCATCATCTTAGTATTTTTTTTTTGTGAGTCATCATCATCTTAGTATAACTGAATAATAGCCCGTTCATCCACGTCCACATAATTCTTTTAGCTAGGAAATGGAAAAAGAAACTTTTGCTCCAATATTCAGGCTTGTAGGCAGGCACACACGGAAACGGAGTTGTAAAAGGCTGCTTTCATGGAACTAACATTAGGTGACGAAGTTGACAAAAGGAAGAGCACGTATGTGTGATCACCCAAAGGATGGATACCTCTGCTCGATCTGCACGGCCCAACCGTGCTGAAAATTCCTGCAGCCAAGACTTTGACTATAGCTTCTTGGAACCACGTACCAACTAAACTATAAAACTAATCTTGGAGTCAAGCGCGAAAAGACTCTAATAAACACTGTTTACGTATGCTAATCGGAGTATTACTTTCTCTCCAAACGAATTCTCGACGACCGTACCGTTACAGCGATTTTCATAACCTAACCTGACAGGGACACCGCGGCGGAAAGCAACCGGTATTTCCCCGATAGAAATGCGATTCATTAGCTCTAAAGATATTACTTTAAGTCATATTCTCTGAATACTACTCCCTGTTTTGACTTTTCTAACTAAATTTCTTTTATTATGTATCTAGACATAAATATATAGGTGCATGATAAAAAGAATGTATCTAGAAAAGCTTAAACGACAAGTATTATCGAAACGAAGGGAGTACGTAGGAGTACATCATCAATATCTGCATCCTGTCAAATTCAAACATTAATTATAAAATGTAAACCATATAGTCCATAGATGTGCTTCTCTTGTGCTTCACGACTGAACACCAGCATGAGCAATACATCCTTTAATTAAGATGAGTAATAGCATTAGGAGTATGAGGCTATTATTCACGCCATCAATTCTTCCTTTATCATTTTTTAAATATACATGCTTTTTTTCGAGCAAATGTATATTGTCACAAGTCACGCACACTCAACATTATGAATACATGCAAGCAACCCTACTCCTACGAGTGTCTTCGAAAAATTGAAGATCAGTCATAATTGGCACCTTACTATCAAAGGACACATTGTCAGTCACTGAAAGAATAGTATTGTTGAAAAATCCAGTATTACAAAAAATACACATGCACCAGTACCAAAATGGGAACTCAACCTCTAATATAATGAGCAGGTTCCACCATAAGGAAAGCTGCACCCACTTCACTTCCAAAGCCACCATTACCAACGTCAAAATCCAACCAATCTTTCCTAATCTCTCCATCGTCTGCGCCTCTGCGTCACAAAGACATTGACAGAACAAAATCCTCGTTTTCAGGCGACAGGTCTATAAGAGGTGTGTTTAGCAGTGCTCGCTTTTGATATGCTCCCGCTGTTCTTTCGTCTCACCACATCATCTTCTGGTGTCGGCTTTGTACTACTCCCTTTTGATTTTTTATCACAATACTTTACCATTCGTCTTCTTTTAAAAAATTAATAAATAGGCAAAACGTCATTTCTTTTTTTAGAATTACACAGTACAACGCAGACGCTCACAACACGCACGCACACTCACCCCTATGAATACACGTACGCAAACCCTACCCCTATGAGCACCTCTGAAGGACTGAGCACCGGCAGGATCTGGAGATTCCCGAAGTCACCATTGGCGCCTCGTCGTCGACGGGAACGTCGCTTACCACTTAAAGCATAACGCCGGAAAATCCCGAAATAAATCCTGAAAAAGGTGCGAGCACCGCCAACAGGACCCACCGCCATCGCCGACCGCTTCACATGCCGGTGGACGTCGTCGGTCGCTGCCCTGCCCGTGGACGCCGCCAACTGCCGGCCCCATCTGTGCGACCGCGTCCATGCCGACGGCCGCCGCCCCCGTCGGTGCACACCGCCGGACGCTGCCCCCGCCTGTGGACGCCGCCGGTCGCCGGACCCAACCTGTACTGCCCCCGCGCGCCTCCGCCTCTCATCCGCGTCCTCCCTACAGCCCCACTGCTTACCTCTCCTATCCCCAATTTTTTTTCTTACCGCCCGTCCTCCGCTCCTCACATGTTCTATTTAAAATACCTTTGATAGTGAAATAAGTAAAAAATAAAATAATAAATACATAAGTTTTTGAATAAGATAAATGGTCAAATGTTTGTGATAAAAATGAACCGTGACAAGTAATTTGAGATAACACACGTACGATACGAACAACTGATTTGTGGCCGGCGTCTCTGCCGACACTTTTTGTGTTGCTTTCCCCGTAATGTAAGGGTAGGTTCCGTGCACGACTGCAAGCCATAGCAAAAGATACCAAACGCGAAATACTCCAAGAGAAGAAGTCCGGATCGGAAGGAGACTGCTAGCTAGCAATAGCAACAGGCGCGACGCAAAGATATCAAGTACCCCGCTGGCCGGGGCTGTTTCCCATCGGAATCGCGTGACTCGATCAGACAAGTGTCGTCGTTCGATCTGGTGGTAGAGGGAAGCCGTTGGCGTTGCGCAATCACCTCGCTCCCAACTCGCGTCTGGTCTTTCTCGCCACCAAACCCTCTGTTTGGTAGGTCTTGTACTGATCTGTAAGGTATATTTGTGCTGACTGATTTGTGGGACAGATTTGTTATAAGAGAAAAACGCAAACCAAACAGAGTTAATCACTACTATCCTGAACAGTAGACATGTCACGGGGTTGCTCACTTGCTCCAAATTTTGTCGGTCGTGGCAGGAAGAGAAGTTGCATCGACGACGAGCCCCTGGTCATTTGGTCAATGTCAATGCGGACGCAAGCTAGCGCCGCCTCATGCTGGCAGGCACTGTACGTCCTGGTCCTGGATGCACGCCGAATTCTTCAGTTTCCGGAAGGCGATACAAAAATGATGGCCCGACCCCCGATTCGATCTGGCAACAAGTCAGTGAACGTTCTTGAACGCGCCACTGTGTTCATGCATGCGTTGCAACACGAGCATTCGCACGAATTTTATTGGATTTCTGTTTGCAGGGCCCCGCTACGAGAAATGGCCTGGGTTTATTTGCACACCAACTTCTGGCATTGGCGGGGGAGAAAGTATGATTTCGACTTTGCTTCCTAGTAAATATCAGTGTGTTCGCAGCAAATCCTTCCTCTCGCAACAAACAATCATTTAGCAGCAATAATTGTGTCATCTACTGGAGGCAAATTAAAGGATTCCTTAACCAGAAGAAAAGGTGAGCATGAGAAAAAAGGTAGTAGAGAGGAATCGTCGTGGACCCATCATCAACGTCAGCATATCTTAAAATCCAGAGAGTGTGGTAAGTTTCTTCTTTTACAAATCACTGTCGTGAAAGCATCAGGAGGATGAATAGGATGGAACCCTGATTGGCATCTAAAATAAACCCGATAATATGCCATGAAAGAATCTTGTTACAATTAATCTATTAACTTCAAATTTTTTTTAAAAAAAGATTTGACTAGTGAAATTGCATTTCTCATAGAATGATCTCAGTGGAACTTGCAATTCCCAAGCTAGAGCCAAACACCAGTTCAGATGCCAGAAATTTGTATTCTACAATGTAGTAAAAAAAAGCTGTACTCACTGTTGACTTGTGTATATATACGACAAAAGAATAAGAAAAAAATGGATACTATATGATACATGACATCTAATTAACATCTTTATAATAAGATTTATAGGGGGAGATTTGTTGGTGGCTTCCCACCAAGTCCAGCTTTGATCCTTCCTTCAATCAAAGCCCCCCAAGAACTGAACAAAGGAAGAAAAAAAAGGGACATGTATACACACACTTTGCCTCCCACCACCACCACCAACAAAAGAAGAAGACATCCAAAGGAATCCAATACCAATCCCACTATTGCCAACTACCATCTAGCTGTCTACCAGTCCCCCCGTACCTGGCTCTATGTACTTTCCTCATTATTTTGTTGTCACTTTCTTACTTTATTCTTTGCTGTTGCTCTTCATCACCGGGAGCAGAAGGCTGTTTAATGTCAGCTACCCCCTGCTAATTACCGCGGTAATAATCCAAGAGAGCGAGAGAGAGAAAAAAACCGTGAACAAATGGAGGCGTGTGGCCGCCTAGCAGTTCATGTCCACCATGGCGTCGTGGAAGGCCGGGACGCGGTCGGGCGTCACGCACTGCGTGATGAGCCGTGCCCCTGGCTTGTGGGCCCATGGCTTGACGAGGATGCACGTGGCGATGCAGTCCAGGTTCGTCAGCGGCACCACGTGGGCGGGCGGGCCCCACCCGTAGTCCACCTCGGCGAAGCCCAGCCGCGTCCAGTCCGACACCAGCAGCGTCCGGTAGTCGGAGGTGATCTGGTACGGGTCGGCGGGCTCCTCCCCGGCGGCCCACCGCGCGAACTCCGACGGCAGCCGCTTCTTCCCCTCCCGGATGATCTTGACGACGTCGGTGACGGACGACGAGGACACCTTCCCCGCGGTGGAGGAGACGCGCATGATGTAGTAGCAGTTGCCGTAGAAGCCGACGCCGGCGCGCGGGAGGCGGGCGGCGAGGAGCGGGCGCGCGTTCATGGCGAAGCAGAGGTGGACGGGGGTGTCCGCCGGGTCGAAGGCGGCGGCGCGGGTGCGGCTCTGCCACGCCTTGGCGATGAGCACCTCGAACGCGGAGCAGCGGCCCCCGCCCGACGCCGCGGCGAACTGGGACTTGAAGTGGTCGATGTAGTCGGCGGAGATGTCGATGGCCAGGTACTCGAGGCGCTTGGCGCCGTCCAGCTCGGGGAGGCTGCCGACGTGCGCGCCGGCCGGGTCCGGGATGGCGTCGCGGCCCCAGGTCGGGGGCGGCGAGATCTGGTCCGCCCCGCGCGCCAGCTCCCCCACGGCGCCCATGAACTTGGCCGCGCCCAGACCGTCCGCCACCGCGTGGCTGAACCGGAACCCCACCACGAAGCCGCCGCACGCGAACGCCGTCACCTGCACGCACGCGGTCGAATCGTCAGGGAGGGAGGTGGGGACCTCGAATCCGCGGCGAGCCGACCCAACCCCGCGCAATGCGGCTGGAATCGGGAACGTGGGGGGGACTCTGCGTACCTGGACGAGCAGGATGAGCTTGTTCTCCTCCTCCTGGGTGGGCCGCGGCAGCGGGTGCGGGAGCAGGTCGTCCTTGGGGATCTGGAGCGGGTACTCGAGGTAGTCGACGTCCTCGAGCCGGCACCGCACGGAGGCCTCGATGAACCAGACGCCCTCGCCGCTGCAGTCGACGTGGAGCCCGCCGGCGTCCTCGGACACGGCGAGGCGACCGGCGAGCGGGTAGTACTCGACGAGCGCGCGCGTGAGGGCCCGCTCGATGGTCTCGGCCGGGCTGACCCCGTCGCGCGCCGGGTCGGGCTTGAAGACGTGCAGGGACTCGATGAGCGCCATCTGGGTCGGGTAGCGGTCGAGCCAGGACAGGCGGTGGGGGCCCGTAGGGGTGGGCTCCGCCGGCGGCACCAGGCGCTGCGCCAGTCGCTCCACCGTCTTCGCCGGCGCCGGATCCATGGCGGCTCGCCGGAAAGGGGAGAGGGAGAGGAGAGAGGAGGGTGGGCGTCTCCCTCTCTCTCTCTCGGTGTTGGCTTGGGATTCGGTGGCGGGAGGAGACTGGTGGGTGGTGGGGCGTGCGCTGTCGAGGTGAGGTGAAATTGAAGCGGTGGGTTGCTTGGAGTTATGTGCGGCGGGGGAGGTGGTGGGTTATATAGGGGTGAGTTCGTCGGGAGTGGATGGGCAGGCGGGCGGCGCGGTGCTTCTCCGGGAACGGAGGACGGCGGACGGCCGACGGCGACAGCGCGCTCCGGCAGTGAGAGGAGGCAGAGCACAATAAAAAAAAGAAAAGAGTCTGCTTTGAGCAGCCTGCTTAACAACCCCGTTAGACCATTGTCCTTTTCTCAAGGAAAACACGTACGTATGTCTCGTTCGATATAGCAGTAGAGTAGAGAACAGACCAATGATTAGTGCCCTTCACGACGTTTTAATATGAATAATAATATCACATGATGACCTTTCACGTTCCAACAGGGGCGGATCTACGTTGGGGCGAGGTGGGGCGGCCGCCCCAGCTAGATTTGGGATTCCAAGTACCCTCCCTTCTTCTCTGGCGAGAGTCCGAGCTCCGGCAGAACTCCTGGCCGCCATGGCGGCTGCTCGGTTCTTGGCTTCGACGCAAGGTAGAAGAACACCGAACACCTGTCCAACTGGGTCTTTATTTGTTACCTTCTTACCTTCCGGCCCACTAGTCTAGCAGCCCAAAATTCGTAAAAAGGCCCAACAGCTCCAGCAGCAGTGCGCACGCAGACAGGTAGCAGACGCACAACCCCCAGGCAATTGCTAATCGTTGTGTGCTTGTATCAATTGCTAATTTGCTAATGATGTTAACCATTAGTATTACTTGCTTTTTTAAGTACGAACCATTAGTATTACTTGCTATTTGCTAAATGATGTCTTTATCTAATTTACAGGTTCATCTATTTCTTATTTCCTATATTTACTTTTGAATTTGCCATATGTGATGCATTAGTGCAAAAACTATCAAATTATTCTTCAAATTTCAGGTAATATCACAATTTCGCATTAAAATTGTGTGATTGCAATATATGAATGCATTAATGCAATCTGGATTGCTATGTTGTTGGTTTCAATTTAGTTTGTCGTTAGAAGTTCGCCCCAGCTGAAATTTTTTCCTGGCTACGCCGCTGCGTTCCAAGCGCGCGCAACGCTGCAACTGTAGTGGAGGGGACATGGACTATAGCTAAATTATTGTTTGTTTATCATTGCATTTGGAGTCCTGGCGGCTTTGTCAAATTGCCATGTGATATGACTCACGCCATCCTATCTATTGGCTTGGACTCGTATTAATTGTTTTTATTCTACTTCCTGTACTTGTTAATAATATAATGTACTCTCCCATCCTAAATTATTTGTCATTTTGACTTTTCTAAATACTTTTATTTATTTTGTATCATGACATAAATATATATCTAGATGCATGATAAAAAAATGTATTTAGAAAAGTGAAAAGGACAAGTAATTTAAATAATTTGGAACGGAGGAAGGAAGTAGCAACGCATCATATGTAGCAAAAGCCCGCTAGTTCATGTATTGTCGTCGCATGCATGATGAGGCATCCTCAGTGACCAATCAGTCATCATGGAAACAAATACATCATCAGTCTAGATAGACAAACGTTTGATGTTCTGGCATTGAAAAGATTCCAACAGAACAGTTTGTATTAATTATTAAACCTAACCTAGGAGGAACTAAGTGGTTTTTCATTAAGAGGAAAATGAGGCGCGTAAATTCGTCTCCGATGGGGATCGAACTAAGGAGTAGTGACTTCCACACCTGGGAAGCCCACCAATTGGACTATGCCCAGTCCAGTCCTCGAGAGAGATTATTCCAATAATATCAGGAAGTGCAGGTATATCTCTCAGGACTAGAGAAGTATTTTTTTAGTTCTTAGACCGATCACGTCCGTCTGTAAACAGGCTCTCAGTTGTTCGGTAACTGAACTGAGACACAGCCTCTTAGCTTACTACTACCTCGTGGTGAAAACTCCTTTATTTTCTTGTCTGTTTCTGCCTTTGATCATTCTGTTATGTGCTTTGTACCTAACTTACTTAGGACTGCCTCCTTGCAACCTTTGACAACCGCGCAGAATGTGTGTACTGTGCGACCTTGCGTGGACAATCTTCACGCACCAACTCCTCTGTCTCCATCTATCTCTCTGAACAAAGTGGAGAAAGAACCTTAGCTTCCTTCTCTGTACATGGCTGATATATCGATCACATATATATGCATGACTTGGCTTATTAGTGTATATAGATAGATAAGGAACATGTATGACGCATCATCCAGCATGAGAAGGAGATGCCAGCTTGCAGTGATGTTTGCACGCGAGCTACCAGACGTGAAGACCCCGCAAGTCAAAAGAGCCCCGCCAAATTTGCTCCCAATCACACACTTCTTCTTCCCGGCCGGCCGGCCGGCGACGACTTGCCGCCGGTGGAGCTTCTTGATCTTCTCCAAAACTTCAACCCGGGGAATTAAAGCAACCACGAACTGCTCCCATCCAAGGGGCCAGCCGGCAGCCAGAGGTCCAAATCCAAGTTGCGCTTGCGACGATGCCGCCGAACAAATCACGACTGGTCTCGATCGGAGTCAGCAAAAGCTAGGAAAGAGATCGAAGCAGCCTCTCTTGCTTTGCTTGCAGCGATCGTTCGTTGGAAGTCCCTGTCCTTCACATGGACGCATGAGCATGACCCATTTCTAGACTAGGTATAGGTAGAGACAGTAACCTGCTAGCGATGGAGCTGCTAGCAAAGTAGCAACCAACCTGCCCTTCCAAGCCTTGCTATTGCTAGTGCACGTTTCAGACACAACCCTGCAGGAAGTGGTTGATATGCACGCCCGCCAGCAGTGGAGTGGTTGATGGTTAGCTAGTACTACAAAAATGAAACCCATCTTTAATTTGTCCTTTGTTTATGCATGTGTAATTGGGCTGATATTTTGTTTAATTTCGTTTCTTTTCTCATCAGTCTTTTATTTTGTCACTCTAGTCTAGGTGTGGATGGGGCTCGATCACTCCAACATATCCTCTCGTCTATAATCTACTCTTTCCCGCCGGGAACGTTTGCATAGTACAAAATTAAGGGAGCGCAGAACAATTTGCATAAAAAGGAGCATCAATCTACTAGAGTTCTTAAACGTTTTTCATAAAAAATTTGAAAGAGCGCCAGGTTTGTTTCCTGGCAGGCATGACAATTGACAATAGTGCAGGTGAATTATTTGCACTGTAGGAATAATTTTGATTGTTACCGATGATCGGAGTGCGAAAGAGATGTGATGTGTGGTAGTTGGTTCAGTGTGTTTGCTGGTTCTACACGTTAAAGAATTTGGGACGACGACGACGACGACGCATGGTTCGATCACTTTCGAAGATAAAGATCGTTTTCCATTATTCATAAAATGGGCTAGCTAGACTAAATGGTGGCATTTCTTTCTTGCTTAATTGATGCAACTAGAGCTACTGACGAGGTTGGCAATCATAAAAGAGAGAGAGAAGGAATCGTCGCTACTTTTAGCAATTTTAGCAGCTCACCAGCTACCAATGCAAGTAGTAGTATTCACTACTATTCACGATGTTTCATTGCCGGGATCCCAATAAAGATGGTCAATGCAGGTTGTTTAAATTAAATAGTTGGTGCATATACTTGCAATTAATCATGCAAATATAGTACTAGCTTGAATTGATTAATCATGATCCTTTTTTTAACAAATTAATCATACTAGCAGCGAATAATGATAAATCAGGTGACTATATGATTAAGTATACATAATTGAGAGGGTTTAAAAGCAAAATAAGTTGTCAGAGGAGATGATCTTTCATTGATTTATCAGTAAATATAGCACTAATAACATCTTTTATTTTTTTTATATTTTAATATGTGTCACGAAATGTGTTTATGTTTCAGAAGGTGCTGTGAGCTCAAGATCGCAGTGATATAGCACTCAGGTGGCCTAGATAGGTAGTAGCCTCAAAATACAACCCCTATAGTGAGTGAGAACATGCCTGCCAATATGCCAAGTAGATGATTCGCTTTTTCGGCTGGTTGATATTTGTGGCTGGGCCCACTATATATCTTGGCAAAAGCCGCCCATGTGCGTCACCTTTTTGTTGTGACGAGAAAAATTCACAAGTTCATTGGCTGATGCAAATATATGCTAAGATGTATTTACAAAATTACAAGTTCATTGGCCGATCACTGATGATGCATGAATCCATGTATAGGCCGGCCTCACTAGCTAACTCTCGAAAGATATCTTGAATGATGAGATAAGACAAAAATGCAGGCTATGATAGTAGCTGATGACACCATCTCGGCTAGAATAATGGTGTATCATGCATCCTAACCAACACGTAATAATTGAAGCACCTAGTACAGCACTTATCTTAAAAAGAAAGAGAAAAAAATATAAAATGGATGCTCCCCCCCCCCCCCCTGTTACTTGACAAGCTAGTGCTCGTGGAAGATGCGATTAGTACGATGTAAAAGGGACGCAAATATCTTGAGAGGATTCGTAAGCATCAATTAAGCATGTAGTATAGTCGATTAACCAGCAGGCAAATGGAAGGAGACAGCTTATTAGATATCATGAATGCCGATACTGACTTTCCTATTCAATAAGTTTGACCTCAAGTACGTGGACGTTTTTCATGGCCAATCTGAATACCATTTCCACTTCACTTCACTAAATGTCATCAGTTGTCTGAAAATGAAGGGAGCACGCACACTCGATCCATTTGTTATATTTTCTCAGTACATTTCAGAACTGTATCGCAGCTTATTCAGGAAATCAAATGACTAGTGTCCAATTGTGGCACTATGTCTAGCTGCGATCTCTAAGTGATCGATCACCTATGTGTTGTGGGCGAACTGTAGGGATAACACGATGGCAAAATTGCGAACAAAATTGAGAGCATGACGTAATGGCATGCGAGTACATCAGCATACTGGGCTAGCTGCCGATGTTTCTGAAACACCCTACTAGTAGCTCCAAAACTTTGACATCCCATCATCTATCAATTTTGATGTGCTAGTAGTGTGTTCGTGACTTCCAACTACTGGCCATCGGCTGCCTTTACCGCAAAGATAAGATTCCTATATCTATGTCGTTGGCGCAAACAAAGGCAGAAACACTCGGCGATGGAGCCGGCACTAGCATCATTTTGTCACCTTTTACAGCGTCTCATCACTTTCACTTTGGGATAGTTGGTACGTACTGGCTGCTGAGTGCTCTTGGACGGGACTCTTGCCTAACCAACCAACCAACATCCATGTCCAGCCGTCGGCGGCCTTCAGCTACCTGCTTCAGTTTTCTTCGAGCGGATGCTTTGTTTTCATACGACTAGTTAATCAGGAAGTGATCAATAGTCTTTTAAGCGCCAATTGCGGATTGAACCGCGCTGCAATCTCAATAGCTGTATGTATGCAAATCTTCTGATCTGACGCTTAGATAAGTAGGCGGCCGCAAAGACATGTTTGAAAAACGGGGTTCAGGGGTGTGACATGACATCGCAAGATGGAGAGTAAACTCATCTCTAGACTCTAGTGCTTCCCCACTATTCATCCTCCTTTTCATCAAAAATCTGGGAGGTAGCGAAAGATGACCAGAGCATGATCTTAACTAGATAATTTGTGCTAAGTCTTCGCCTTCTCAAAATGAGGTGGGGGTGGGGGCACTTGCCCTACCCGTCATTAGCAATTGCTTCTTAAAAAAAAAGGTTAGATGGGGTGTAAAACTAGCAATTGATCAACAGTGTTGTTAATACACCAATCCTTGCCATGCACCAAATATTATCTTCCTTCTGCTTGACCAATTTAAGGCTAGTTTCTCTGACAAAGTAAGAAGATACACGTTAGCTCAATTGGCTTGTCAACGACTAACATATTTACCATTCTACTAAGATGAAGTTGGAATACTAAACCTTTAGTTTAGAGGATATCGACCCTCCTTGGCATGGAGGGATATATGAGTAGGTTTTCATTACTCACGTACATGATTCAATGAGTGTGATTAGGTGCCGATGAACAACCAAACTTATGACTTAGATTTATGTGTGGAATTCATTATCCGCAATTACATAGTCATGATTCTTTAATCTTTTAATTGTGACAGGTCTGTCATGAGGCAAAATACCTTTGTAGGCAATCCCATATCCTCTTCCAAATATTTTCCAGTGGAAACTATTAGTTGCCTTCACTATCTTCTTCAATCGGAAATTTTTTAGATACCCAGAAAATGTATACATTAGTGTGTGGGGTGGGGAGGGGGGCATTTGCCCTACCCTGTCATTAGAAAAGGTTTGTTCCACTGTCCTACGATACTTGAAGTGCTGCAAAAGTAGCAATTGCTTCATAGGAAAAGGTTTCTAACTTGGTGAAAAAAGGTGAAAATTTTTGCATTGGACCGCGTGCGCAAAGAGAAGAAATGAACTGACACGATTCTCTATGTGAGAATTTTTTATGAAACTTTTGGAACTAAACAGGGCCTTACTTAGGGTGCGTTTGGCAGAGCTCCGGCTGCGGCTGTGGCAGCTCCGGCTGCGGCTGTGCTGGTGGAGCGGATTCTGCAGGGGAGCTGAATCCGTTTTAGGGAAACGTTTGGCAAAACAGATTCTCCTGGCTGTGTGAGGTGGATGGTAGGATGAAATGTCCATAGTGCCCTTCTTTTTTCTTTTTTAATTTCTTTCTTTTATTTTTCTTTTTTTCTTTTCCTTCCTATTATTTTCTCCTTTTCTTCTTACTCTTATTCTTTTCTCTTCTTTTCCTTTTCTCTCTCCTTATCCTTTCCCTCCTTCGTTCTCATCCACTCAGTTCCCAAATCCCTCCCGAGCGCGAGCCCCGTCGCTCCCCTGCGCGATGTGCCTGCCGGCCGCCGGCATCCTCCCCCGCCGGCGCTCTCCCCCACGCCGCCGTCCTCCGCGCTCCCGTCCTCCACGCCAGCTCCTCCAGCGCCGTCCTTCGCGCTCCCGTCCTGGAGCCGCCGTCGAGCCGCGCCGAGCGCCGCGATGGAGCCGCGCCGACGCTGGAGCTCCTCCAGCGCCGCCGAGCGCCGCGCTGGAGCCGCCGTCGAGCCCCGCCGCGGGTGATGCTGACCAGCGTAGAGCCCCGCCGCGGTGCTGCTGACCAGCGTCGAGCTCCGGCGGCAGCATGAAGCCGGCGTCGTCCAGCTCCGCCGGCAGCCTCCAGCGCCGTCTGCGACCTCCGCCGGCAGCCTCCAGCGCCTCCCAGCAACCTCTTCCCGCGCCCTGCAACCGCCGACCACGATGGACCCCACCGGGGGCAGGGGTGGCAATAGGCGGGGAGGAGCCGGTGGAGCTGCGGGGGAGCCGGTTTTTCCAGCTCCCCCCCGGCCCAAGTGCTCCAGAGAGCGCCTTTCCCGGCGGATTCCGGCAAGGAGCCGTTTCGCGAGCCCCTTTGGTAGGGCTCCGGCCAAAAACAGCTCCGGCTCCGGAGCCGGAGCCCTACCAAACGGACCCTTAAAGCCGTAAACGTATGAGAAAAGTGTGAGTAAGAACAGAACCCACATTCTTACCAAACCGGATTGTGAACATATTGAGCGAGACTTGGTTGGAGTTCGTCGGATTATTAGTTAATTTAATTTAATTAACCAATGTAAGGCATTGTGATGAAATTTGACAATAGTCCGTAACGTAACATGATTACGGTGGGTAATTAATAACAGTTTGTTTGCACCAAGATGTAATCAAATTACGCGTAATTGGATACTGTTGCTAAACGAATCTGATTCCACTTGTAACCCGAAACGGAAGAGGAAGATAACAAGGAGCACCAGGCTCCACATGACTATCGCACGTCCTAGACGTAACCCGGACCCCAACTCGCGGACCCCGACCCCCGCGTCGCCCGAGGCGACTCGGGGGACCTCCGCGCCGCCACCGCGCGTAACCGCCGCCGACGCCGCTTTGGCCCCCCGTTCCTTCCGTCTCCGGCCTCCGGTCGGTGGCAAAGGGACGGGGTCCCTCTTGTTAGCAGATCGAGTCAAGATCGAGTCCTTCTAGGTCTAGGGTTTGATCGCCGCCGATGCTCGGCGGTGGAGTTAGGTTTTGCCGGAGGAACATATTTCCTTTGCGGTTTGGTTTTCCTGGCGGTATTGGCGATGTGGAAGCGACGACGTTGCAGAGGAATAATTTCTCTCAGTTTCTTTCGTTCTCCGATGGCGATCTACTCCGATGTCAACGGAGAGGCTGGGGAGACCTGTCCAGGAGTCGAGGGCCAGCGCATCGTCGTCTTCTTCAGGTGATGATGTTGTTGACCCTGTTAATCTCAAGAAAGATGATCTTTGGAGAAAATCTGAGCATTGCTCGGGTTGTCGGTGATGGAAACGAAGGATGCGTCGTGGGTACTGGAGTTGGCCGATGCGCTTGGGAGGCAGCGTACTCGGCTGATTCGCCTAGCAGTAAGCCCTCCTATGCGGCCTCCACCTTATGGAGTTTGGCTCTGGTGCCCGGCGACGATTGGGAAGCGGCTTCGACGGCGGCGACGAACGGATCGCTGAAGGCTTCGAGGAAGATGAACATGAGTTTTGAACTTCTTTGTAATTTTCCTTTTCTTTCAGATCCTGTTTGTAAACGGCCGGTGTAATGCGCTAAGATCAATACATGTTACTTCTAAAAGAAAAGCTCCACATGACTCGCTAGGGGGGCAAAAGAAAAAAAAACTTACTCATAATAATAATAAGAAGAAGAAGAATAATTTTTACACTGAAATGATCAAACACCATATCAATTTTTCTAGTAATTTGTGTTGCCAAAGAAAGCGTTAGCAATAAACATAATAAACCTTTTCAAATCCTAATACTGCCTACGAAGGAGGGATGGGAGTTTTTTTTTTTTTTTTGAGACGGGAGTAAAATTTATTTGAACTGGGGGAAAAAAATCCGTTCAACTCTAGCCACGTTTTTATGTTGATGGGCCAAAATATCTATCACTAGGCAGGCCCTATTAACGCATTGGATAAAATGGGTCTGTAAGGCCGAAATGCCATGATCGTCGTGTCGTAAAGTCACTCAGCCCGGCCCGTGCTACCTTTTTCGGCTGGTTGATATTTGTGGCCCGTGTCCACGATCAAAACGATTGCGAAAAGGCGACTGCCCGCGTGTTGTTCTCTCCTCCCAAATCAAAACGCCGCCTCGCTCCCTTCCCCCGGGCTCCAAACTCACCCTGTTCGTCTGGCTGACGACTAGTGGTTGGTGTTGATTTGTTTAGAGAGAAAAGTACTGCTGACCGGTAGCTAGTGACTGATTTGTTCTGAGAGAAAAGTACCGCTGACTGATGGCTGATAAGCCACGAACAAATGATCTCGATCTCATCCGCCCCGCGCCCCCTAGCACTAGCAGTCTCTCTCCCACGGCAATGCTGAGCCCACGACACCGGCCGTCGTCTTGCCGCGACCGCACGCTCGAGTTCCGCGACGCGTGTGCCGCCACCGGTGCCTCTCTGCTGGGCCACGTGCCGGCAGCGCCGTCGGAGTTCAGGAGGCGAGCCGCCGGCGTCGGGTACGGCATCTGCGAGGCCTCGAGGAAGATTGCGCTCCTCACGCAGCGTACGTAGCGTAGCGTCCCCCCTTATCTATTGCATTTGGTTTTATTTTTGGGAACCCTGATTGATATGTTGTAGACTTGTAGTGTACGCTTTCAGTGGCAAAGAGCGCATCTGTTTTTGAGGACCCTGCTGTGGATATACAAAATCTGACTGCGGAAATCAGCAAGGAAATCACTGCCTTGAAGGCTGCTGTATCAAAAAAAAAAAAACTCGATCGGGAGGGTTTGACGGCCCCACCGTATTTCATTAAGAGGAAGCGACCCACGGCTTACCCCGACCGAGAAATCCCCCGAACCCTGGCCCACCAGCGAGGGGGATTTTTTACCCCACGGCATCGGAAATTCGCGTCCCCCAGGACTCGAACCCGCGCCGCGGGGGTGCTACTGAGAGCACCTAGCCAACTCAGCTAGGCCTCCGTTCGCAGGCTGCTGTATCAGACCTTCAGATCCTCACAAAACAAGGGTGGAAACATTTCTCGAGATGCAGCGAATCATTCAACAGCGACAGTTGACATCCTGAAAGAGCGCGTAATGAACGCAGCAAAGGAATTCAACGAAGTCCTCACCACGAGGAAAAAGGTCAGGTTTATGTCAAATGCTGCTTATTTCAGTCCATTCATTTACGCAGTTGAGACATAGTCGCATATATACCATAATTTGCAGAGCTTGAGGGTACATCAAAACAGAAGAAATATTTTCTCGTCGACAGCTTCAACCGATGGATCAAATATTTCCATAAGGCTGGATCAACCATGTGAGTCCATGCCTCCAGCACCATGGGCCCTTAATTCCGCTTCTAACTCTTTGCATCAAAGGTACATACTGTAACCGTCCGTTTCTGGCAGCCACTTCCAATTGTCTGACTCCTAACATTTTTTCCCCACTGATACATGGTACAACGTATCTGTTTGCTTAGAATTTATGGCTCAGATATGCTAGTGCTCCAAAATACATTTTAGTAAACCAATAAAATTAAATTTGGTGTATCATATGTTTGAATGTTCCTCATACATGATCGTATCCTCAACAATCATCTTGAAGTACTTCGCATTCAGTCGCATTACATACCTGGAGTACAAGAGTTGACTGCAATTGTTTCGATTTGTTTGCCAGGCAGAGAAATAGAGGTGATGTATCTTGCCATCCGGGCAGAAGCAGCAGTTAGCTGTCCAGCAGGTCAATTACATGCATAGCAGAGCTGAGGCTATTCAAAACATGGAATCGACCACCCATGAGCTGGCACAAATTTTCAGACAACTAGGATCTATGGTTTCTCAACAAGGAGAGGTAGCAATCAGGTTATTAACTCAGCAACATTCTTTTGTCTAAATTTATGAGGAAAGGGTCCTTTCTATCCCTACATCCATCATAGGAAACATATGTTAGGCCCCGTTTAGTTGGCTGAAATTTTGGTAAAATAGATGATTTTTTTTGCATTGGGTTGCGTGCACTTGGAAACCTATTCAACCATATGATACGTTCACTATTTGAAGTGGAAGTTGTGTGATATCCATGCATGATAGTCGACTGGTCACTTAAGCTTTTTAGTTGCAAGTGGTTTTCTATCCTACTAATACTCTGTTTGAACTCAAAATGTTTGTCAATCTTTTCATCACTGGTACAAGCAGTTGGTATACTCTCGTTTTTATTGCCACCATTAACCATGTTTATTCTTGTTTCTTTGATGAACTGTTGTGGTCGGTTCGATCCCTGCTGTAATAAGAAGGCAAAGCTCCTGCATCACCTTCAGAAGAAAAGCAAAATTCTTGTTGTTCAGATCCAGATTCCACCTCCTTAAGTACGTAATTTCAAAACAAAAAAAAATGCTAAGGGATGCATTATTTTATTTAATTTTATTGTTCTTAGGTTATGATAATTTTCGTGCTCCCCGTGACAGGATCGATGAGAACATGGACGGCATGTTGGTTAATGTACAGGGTGCCCAAGGGCAACTCCTCAAGCATCTCAATAACATACGGTATCATCAAGCAGGTGGATGATGAGCAAGATCTTCATTGTGCTCATTATTTTCCTCTTGATATTTCTACTTTTCGTGTGATACCTGTGCAGATCCCCATCAATACATCATCTTGCAGGTGATGAAGTGCACATTTTTCTCTAGGTATGTTTTAGTTGCTGTTAGAGTATGTATTAAGTACATGCATGGAGTCCATGATGGCCTAGCACCTGCTAGGATAAGGATAGGAGCAACACAAAATCTGAATACAATATGTATTCAGATAAAATCCTTGCTACATGTGTCATTTGTGTTAAGCTAAATATATGAAGCAGGCTGAAAGGCTTACTCTCACAAATATTAAGCTTACACAAAGAAATTCAGAATTCACAAAGACTCATAAATATTAAGCTTACGCAAACTGCACCGGAATTCATGATTTAACGGCATCTGAATCAGCTACGTACCCTGGTTAATTAATGTAAATCCATTTTTTCCTCTTTCAGAGCAACATCACAGAGCTCGTTCCATTATGCGAGAAGTGAGGCTCTGTTTAATCTTGTTCATCAAGACGTACGTGTAGTGATGGCTGTGGTGCAGGTCTTAGTCATGGTCGGTGAATGTTTCTTGCACGGCGGTTGCACCCTTTGTCCCTTTCTATACCCATTCCTTCGTTTACCAGACATGTTTCTCTGGATCTCGACCTGTGATGTTGCTTGCAGAGGAACACAAGTGCAAAGTGTGCAATTCGTGGTGGATGTCTGAATGGAATCTAACGCCCTCATCATCTACTATTTATTACTGTTATGTGCTACAGAAACACGGTGCTTTTCTTTTGTATAAAGTCCATTTACTTTTGTTAGTGCCTCTTATCATATACTCCACTCAAAGGTTGACACGATGTTGATGGGTTAGATTAGTGGTAGTATACTGGAATGTTGAACTCTTATTCTTTTAACATAGCAGGGGAGTAGTCCCTGTTGGAAAAGTAGGACTTTTATGATTTATCCCTGCTCAACCAGCCGATGCGATAAAAAATGAATTTGGCGAAACAGGAAAATCCATTTTCTTTTCTTTTGAGGGGTGCTAAAATTTTTCTTTTTCTTTTTTTTTTGTGCGCGCGCGGGTCTCCTGCCTGGCCCGTGTCCTCTGTTCTGTTTCGAACACGTGTCCACCGCAAGATCCTGTCTACTCCCTCTGTCCCAAAAAAAAGAGTCGCTGGACAGAGGGAGGCACTACCAATGTAACTAAGAAAAAGGCTATTATACCCCTAGGCAGCAATCATTCAGCAATGTAATCAGGAGTATTAATGAACTGAAGAACCACGTGTGACACTCATATTGGTTAGATGATTACAGGAGCGGGACATGCGCATGGCACAGTGCATGCAGGGGGCAGTGCAGACAGCTTGGAGCCTAGAGTCTCGTAGGCGACGACAGTTTTTCTGGGACACGACACTGTAGCTCTAGCGACTCTTTTATTGGGACGGAGGGAGTAGATCCGGGCCCAGGCCCAACCAAAGCAGACAGGAGACAGGACGGGCACTGCAAGGCCGCCGCCGCACACGCCGCCACCACCACCACCACCACGGGAGACGCGCCGACGACCCAAGCCCGTCGTCCTCTCTCCGTCCGATTCAACCACGGCCGCAGGTCCCCTCCTCTCTTCTCGCTCTCGTGCTCGCGGATAATTTCGCTCTCGCCTCGCCTCGCCTCTTCTCCACTGAACGAACGGAACGAACGCCAAGCTCCGCAAATCCGATCCACCTCCACCCCGCAAAAACCCTAGCCCGCCGCCGCCCCTCTCTCGATTGCCCCCTCTCATCCTCGCGCCCTCTCCAGTCTCCATCCACGCGCGCGCCGTCGCCGCGGATCGCGGGGCTCCGGAGATCGGATTTTCCTCCTCCTCCTCCTCCTCCTTTTTGGTTGCTCGGCGGCGGGCGACGATGGCGGGCGGGAGCAGGCGCAACGGCGCGGCGGAGGAGCCGAGGATCGGCAGCGGCAACGTCTTCGCGGCGCTCGAGTCGCTCAAGAAGAAGAAGAAGAAGAAGCCGGCGGCTGCGGTGGCGGGCAAGCCGACCGCCAGGGAGGAGGAGCCGCGCAAGCCGGAGGTCTTCTGGGCGCCCGCGCCCCTCACCTCCAAGTCCTGGGCCGACGTCGAGGACGACGACGATGACGACTACTTCGCCACCACCGCGCCGCCGCCCAGGCCCGTCTGGGGTGCCGACCGCCACGCAGCCGACGCCAAGGACCGCCGCGAGGACGCGCCCGCCCTCGAAGAGGTACGCCCCGACTCGGCTTCTCGTATCTACTCGCGTGCATCCCTGCATGTGCCATCTGAATGGATAGCTCAATTGCGATTTCTCCTGTTAGGATTTCCTGCCTCTATCTGTTTTCCTTTTATATAAAGTTTGTGATTATGCTGTATGTGTGCTTCCTGGGGGTTTGGTGTTGCACGCGACGGTATGTAGACTCAGAATAATGTTTGGTGTGCCAATTCTAGTATGATGTTTGACGTCAATTTTAGCATGATGTCCTGCCGGTGTCATGGGAATAGGTTCACCTAGTGCGTCATAGGATCTTGTACTGAATTGGATGTTTGCCTGATAAAATTGTTGGTTGTCGATATCCGTTACGGAAACGTTTTGCTTGCGTGGTACCATTTTGTACCCTGTACACGCTTCAGTTGACAGTCTACACGATAGGCAAGTAACAGACTCTGGTTTTAGGTTCCATACAATATGTGCCATGATTTTCAGTAGCATACAGCTTATTCCTTAATTGTACATGTGGATGGCATATGTGCTGGCTTCTTATTGATAAATTCCTGCTGTTAAAATTTACAAGCCGTAGCATGGTAGGTACACCCATACATGAAGCGGAGCAACTAGTAGTGCAAAAAATTCTCTCTAATATAGGGAACACGTAACGGCTAGTGGACTCCAGGGGAACAAAAGAAACATCAGTGTCGTCTGGTAGTCAAGTTGTTGTAGATAGATACTGCTGGCACTAGTGGCACATGCCTATTCTTGATACATGAAAATTTTCTTTACAGGGATATGCACTTTTGGTTCAGCATATGGCCTTATTAATTATTTGATTCTGCCCCCTTTTTTTCCAAATTTGTCGTGCCTTTTGCACTTCAGTTTTTTTTTGAACCGTTTGTAGTTCAGTTACCCCAGAATCCTTACTAGAATCCCATTTGCCATTAATCAAAAGAAAGCAGGGCTGGGAAAGAACTTTGCACATTTATAAAAGTGTCTTACCTACTTGTCTCGTTTGTGCACATTACTGACTTATTGTGGGTTGCTTCTGTACTGGGTTGTGCTTTGTTGAAAACCTGAAGTAGGCAGCATATTATTGTGGATTTGTGAAATACTCTTTGCCTGTTAAGTCCTACATCAGCTGAGCTTGTTTTATTTACGTTTCCATATGTTTTTCCTGTTAGTCTTATATGCTGCCATTTCGTTCTAAGTATAACATAAAATACTCTTACTGAATGTACCATACTGATAGCACTCTAAATGTTTCTCACAATGCAGGAGGTTGAGAGTGAAGATGACGGCCTTGATGATGAAGTCGAGGATGATGCTGATGAGGAACATGTGCATGAAGCAGAAAACACTGTCCCTGTTGAACCAACCATGAAGAATGCTGCAGCTCCACTTGCACCACCCAAAGATACTGAAAGACAACTTTCCAAGAAGGAATTAAAGAAAAAAGAGCTGGCAGAGCTTGATGCTGTTTTGTCTGAGCTGGGACTTGGCACATCAACCAATTCCACTCAGGATGAATCAAATGGTAAGTCATGTCCAGTCTCTTTATTTGCTAAACTGTCCTTCTGGTTGAATTCCATGAAAACTGTACACAAACTCAATCTGGGTGTGTTGACGCCTTGATGGTTTGCCGTATTTGCTCAAGCTTTACCAGTTCTTTTGTGGGGTGAAGTTGATGATGCCAAATCTTCTGTTGCAGGTAAGAAAGGTGCAGATCAAGTCTCTGATGGAGAGAAAAAGGAAGATGCACCTGCTCCTCAAGAGAGTAAGAGCTCAAAGAAGAAGAAATCTAAGAAAGACAAGTCTTCAAAGGAGTCAAAGGAAGCACAGGATCAGGGCAATGGGTCGGAAGAAGCAGCTGGTGCAGAAGCTGATGAAGATGCAGCTTCAGTGGATGTCAAGGAGCGCATAAAGAAGATAGCTTCCATGAAGAAAAAGAAATCAAGCAAAGAGATGGATGCAGCAGCAAAGATCGCTGCGTCTGAAGCTGCAGCAAGGAACGCCAGGCTTGCCGCAGCTAAGAAGAAAGATAAGAGCCATCACAACCAGCAGCCTCTGCGGTGAACTGCCCTGATTTTGGATCTCTAGAAAACTTTTGAGCTCTGATATCCCCTTGTTCGTTTTGGACTCCGCAATAAGTTTTGAGATGCCGTGTTTATGACTTGGTGAGGATGCCATCTGATGATGCTCGTTTTGTGGATTATGTTAGGTATAATAGGTGGCCTAATTCTTGCTGGATTCTGGATGATGGTGTAAATGGGCTCAGAAATGTTCGTCAAAGGAACCTTGCTGACTAGGAGTATATGGGATATTGGATACCTATCTGGTTTAGATGGCTGTAAACTGTCATCTCGTGTTTCAGCATCGATTTACCTCGCACGGTGTTTACAATTCTGGTTTGACTTTGACTTGGCTGGCGTATGTCATAGGGTGCGTTTAGATCTCAAAATTGGGATGCAAAATTCTGAGATTTTGCATAGATTTTGGGCTGAGAAGCACTGTTCCGAACTGAAAAGTACTGTAGCACTTTTCGTTTGTTTGTGGTAAATATTGTCCTACCATGGCCTAATTAGGCTCAAAAGATTCGTTTCGCAAAGTACATCCAAACTGTGTAATTAGTTTTTGATTTCATCTACATTTAGTACTTCATGCATGTACCGACATTTTTGATGTGATGTTTGATGTGATGGGAAATCTTCTTTTTACATAGTGTATTTTGGGGGAAGTTTGGTCTCTAAACACACCTATAGTGCTAAGGGTGGTGCTCTGGCCTTGTGCCAATTGAATTTGGCCCTGGTGAAAGCTACCGGATAAGCTCTTCTGTCTGATTCGAATGAATAGTGCATTAGGTGGAAAATTGTGAAAAAAATACGTGTTAAGATACATACTGTGAGAGAATATGGGGTGATTGGCAGCCTGCATAAGGCCTATCCAAGCTTATGGAATGCAGTCCATCAATGTTTGGCATGCTGCATAGGACCTTATGCAAGCTTCCCAAGTGCAAAAGGAGGGAGCCAGCCTACATATGTGGAAACGCAGCCCATGAGCGTTCCCGGTTGTGTAGGCTTGCTAAAGCCACCTTCGTGAGTCGCTTCACCCCCTCCTTCGCGCACTCTGCCCGCTCCTCTGCTTCGCCGGCGTCGGCGTCGGCGCCGTCCCAGACGAGTGGCGGAAGCGACAGGCAGAGAGCAGATCAGCGGCGGACTCCCACCCCGATGCACCTACCCTGCCGTCTCCACCACCGCTTCGTCGGCCCCTCCTCCACGTGTCGTTGACCGGTGGAAGTGTGACGCCCCAGGTTACGCCCCAGGTTTTTAATTAGCCTCATTAGTGCTAATGATCGAAATCAGCCGAGTCAAACACCGTTGACAGTGGTCAAATTTTAGTCAACCTGGGTCATCACCCCGAAAACCGAGTCAACAATCACTAATGACCCTCTTGATTAAGTCAACACCCACCCTTGGTCAAAGCCCCGGTCAAAACCCCTGTCTTTGAGCATCTCCCGGAACTTTTGCCGCGTTCTCCAAATTTCACCTAAACACTTCAAAATCGGTCAATATAAAAGTTGTTCGTCTTTTCGAGGGACACACTTTTCATAATTGGCGGCATTTGAGATTTGGAGTGAAAATTGGCGAAATTCTCAGTCAAACTCAGCTTTTACTATTCACCAGAGTTATAAAAACCAGCAACTTTGCGTGCAGTTTGTGCAAAATCCACTGCTCAAAACCCCTAGGAGCCTTTGTAAAAGTTGTAGGGGATTCATTGATCTACAACTTTGCTTATTTGCTCTTGATGCACTTCAGTTCAAAAAATTGGAGCTTTTTGCAGTTGAACAGGGGCAAACGGATTGGGGTTGGGCGACGTTGCGCCGCGTTCCTGTGCCGAGCGCGCCCGCGCACGCGCACGACGCCGCGTGGCGTCCAGGCCGCCCTCAGCGTCCGGGCCCTCCCCGCCGGCCATGCCCGAGCCGCGCCCCGAGGTCACGCTGCCCGAGGCCGCGCGCGCCCCGAGAGCCTTGGGGTCGGCGCCCGCCGCGTGCCGCGTCTCCGCCGTGCCGCGCCGGACCCCCACCCGGGCCGTCCGCCGGCCGACGTCCTGCGCGCCCACGCCCGCGCGCGTCCGGGTCCCCCACCCTGTGTCCTCTCCCTTCGCGACGAAGGCGCAGAGCCGCACCACCCCACCAGCCTATAAATGGAGCCCCGGTTCCTCCTCGCGCGTGCAAGCAGCGCCGCCGCCGGCAAGCTGCCCCCTCTGCTAGATCCTCCGGCCTCGTGACCACCCCAACACCTCCCCAGGACCCCTTAGGAGCTCAGGCTGTCGCTCGTTGCCGAGCATTGCCTCGCCTCGCCGGGATTTCCCCGCCGCAGCGGCAGCCGCCGCTGAGCGCCGTCGAGCTCACGCCTCCACGCCTCACCGCCGCCGTCCAGGCGTGCCTAGCCCTTCTCCGTGATCCACCGCAGCTCCCCGAGCACGGCATTGGTCCGCTCCGCCGCGACCTCGCCGGGATTGCAGCTCGCCGCGGACGCGCCGCCCGTGCTTCGCCGCCAAGCGTCGCCGGAGCTCTCCCCGACGCCACCGACGCCTCCAATCACCCCTAGGTGAGCTCGCACACCTCCCCCATCTCTTCCCCGGCCACCCGCGCCGCCGGCTCGCCGGGATTTGGCCGGAGCCGCCGCCGGCCATGGCCATGGACCTAATTGCAAAGATTTTGATCTTTCTAGGGACCCCAGTGTAAAGTAAGGGCATATCTGTGAAACTTTAAAATTGTCCAGGGACCTGCCTGCAAAGTAGATTCTTAAATAGTATTAGCAGTTTTGCTGGATCTTGTAAATTCCGTAGAAAATCATAGAAAACTCAGAAAAATGCAAACCCAATTTTGTTGGATTCCTTGTGAGGATAACTACAACTTTTGTAAAGCATGACCATAGCTTTTCCTGATAATTTTTGCATAAAAAATAGAAGACTGAAAAACCTAGATCTGTTGTATCTCAAAGTCTGCAAGTGTTTTGTAGCTGAATTTTGGATATATTGTGTGTTATGCCATGCCTAGCTTCTGTACCAAAAATTGCACAAAGTTACTGAGTAAATATTTTTATATGATTTATTTTGTATTTATGATAAATCTGTCTAAATGATTTTTAAGCTACAAATAAATATATTTTTGTGCTAAACTTCTGCATGTTATCCTTTTATGACAAAATGCACCTCTGGTGATTTAATCACAATTTTATAATTGTCATAAATATTTATTCTTGAAATATGCTTGTTTTTCTTTGTAAATGCATAACCCAAGATCTATGGTAGCTCTAGGTATATATGTTGCATGCCTAGCTTAGTTTTGGACTAGAGACCATGTGTGGAAGAGTTGGAATCATTTTTATGTGTATTTATTTTCATATGCATTTATCATGTTTTGGTAGCTAGCTTTTGTTATTTTCGGTATATTTAATTTCATAGCTCTTTTAAGTGTGCATGTGTGTTCAGTGGCTTTGCTTAGTGTTAGAGAGCTTGGAAAACACCCCCACTGAATTTTATGAAATTATTTTTGCAAATAAAAGCAACGGAAGCTATATTAATCCTAATAGTAAAGTAAATTTGGAAAATCACCAACCCACCCTTAATGACCCTATGTGTGTGATGTAAATCTTTATAAAAGGCTTAAGACCAACCCCTTGCTGTTTGTGAAATTTAAATTAAATTATTTGCATAAATATGTACACAGTCACTATCAAAAGAATATTTAATAAAGAACTGCATATTGTTCCCTTTTGGAAGAGTATGCTGAATGTATTCTTATCTAGGTGAATGTGGTCAACCATGCACCCCATGGTTGTCATTTATTGATTGTAATTAATTGAATTAAAAGTCGTCAATTAAATCTTGCATTTGCATCCTCGTGTAGATCTTCCCGACGGTAGCTGTACGCGTGTGCCGGAAGGAGGAGACGGAGGAGCTGACAAAGAGCTGCAGTACGTGGGCGTAGCTCAAGACCTGGACCAAGGTCCAGAAGGGCCCAAGGCCAACCTTGCCAGCGAAGGCAAGCCCCGGATCATTAACCTCTCTTTTAAAACTATGCAATTGTAGATCCTTGCTATGATTGTGCATTTACGTTTCAGGAGTTGAATTGAAACCCTTGTTGCATGATCCCTAGGTACCTATGTCCTTTGACTAGTATGCTAGGTAGATAGCTGCTATGCTATAGGACCCGGTAGAAGTCGAGTGATGTTCGTCACTCGCGAGAATAGGTCTTTATGTTGGAATCATAAGATCTTTATAAATGGATTGCTCATGTGGTAAGAGCATGGGATTTGGGCTCCGGTCCAGTGGCTTTCGTGGGCTAAGCTTTTGAACGTACTAAGCACTTGTCGGGAATGGGACAGGTAAGCCTAGTACCTGATGGACACGGCAAGGGAACTTTTCCCTACTACCCCTAGGACACTTAATGTGTCCCCCTGCCTGCAACAGCAACAGTGGGGTACCTGTGCGATTCTGGGCGGTCCGGCGTGACGTACCAGTAAGCCTTGTACCGAGAATTGTAGGTCTGATCCCAACCCGAAGAAAGATGGGAACCGCCTGATGGTTGTCCTCGCGGGGGCACCCCACCGTGTGTTTAGGTTTACCTTGCAAGGTTATAAATCAATCGATTGTCGGCCTCTCACCGTTATCTGAGACTGCTTAATCAACTGGTCATGATATCCCTTAATGATGGAACTTTGTGAATATTACTGCTTGAATTAATTGTATTGTACAATTCTTGATTGAGCTAGTTGGCATACTTAGAAATGGTAATCAACTAGAATTTGTGCTAAAATATTGAAAGTAAGGACATACCCTTTGTTGCTTTTCAGCAAAAGAACTCCACCGGCCAAAAAGCCTCTCATGTCTAGAGTTTTGGTGATGTAGTTATCACCCGACGGTTAAGTCTTGCTGAGTATTAGTATACTCAGCCTTGCTTTAAAACTGTTGTTGCAGGTGTTGTTGACCGGGTGGATGACGACGAGTGACGGCATCACGGACGGCCTCCTGTGATGTCTATCGTTTCGTAGTTTAAATTTTTCCGCTGTTTTCGAACTTTGAACCTTTACTTATCATGTCACGAACAATGGTTTGTAATAATTAAACCCTTAGGGGTAATTTGGATTTAATTCGTGTAGTGTACTCTGGACTCGCCTTCGCGTGAGTTTTAATGCATATTTGTCGATCCTTTGTTGCTATGTAAGTGATTCACCGGGCGTTAACCCGGCAACTAACGACAGGATGATACTTTACTGTCGCTTAATGGCCAAAGTGGATTGGTTTAGGCGATAGTACGGTATTTTCCTGGGCGGGTTGTCACAGGAAGTGAGGAGGTTGTACACTGCAGGCTCCTCCTTGTGCGAGGGGCGGCGCTGGTGGCGCACGAGGTTGTACACGAGCGTGGCCGTGAGCGCCGCCGTGGTGACTTGGGCTCCTCGATTGATGGTGCTCCAGTGATGGATTGGCGACGAAGACCGGCGGCGAAGGTCCGCCTCGACGTCGCGAAGCTCCCCAAAGTCCTTTTTGCCCCCAACGGACGAAGAAGCCGGCGAATCGGGCGGATCCGTCGACGAGCGGGGAGGACGGAGCGGGGATTTGGTCGAGGAGGAGGTGGATGTGACTCGATATGATGAAGATGTGATAAATAAATAGTAAATTAAAGTGCAAATTTGACGAACTAAACATCTCTCTGAGGGAGGGAGGGAGAGCCGGGCGGGACCGCAACCAAACAACATACGTAGAGGGATGGAAGATGGGCTAGGTTTTTTTTTTGACAATAAACATTTTATTGATAATTAATAGCATGAAGCTGTTGAAATCATTACAAAGTTAATACTTACAAGTTGGAGTGCACGCGAAAGAGGGCACCCATGAGAATGACTGCGATTACTACATAATGCAGAATGAGGAACTTGATTAGTTTGTGTATCTAAGAAGTCCTCTTCTGGCAAGATGGGCTAGGTTTGGACTAGCTAGACTGGGCTACACCTCCCATATGCTCCTACTAATTAGTTTGTTCAAATGTATATGTTTATAAAGTATTCATCTCCATGATTGTAATTGTTCCCTCTAATAAACCTTTCTCTGAAACTTATTTACAATAGGAAACTGGTCTCATTTTATTCTAAAAGATGGCCTATCGACGTGGCATCGGCCCCAGCATAGCAAATGACATTGACACGGCACCTGTGAGTTCAAATGCAACCTCATTGGTTGTTTACGTGTAGTGGAGCTCCAACACTCTAGGCCTCTAGGGGCAGGACATGACCACAAAACCTATTAAGGACTAATTTTCCAAATATTATATAAAATAAAATGGGAAATTTTAAGGTGTTTGTAATTAATGTGAGCCATCCATCTGGTGAAATCTAACGGTGGTAGTACTAGGTAGTACCCGGTAGTACCATTTTGGTGGACCCGGTACTAGGTACTACCTGGTACTACCCAGTACTACCTAATTAAATTAGCTGGTGAAAAAAATATTAGTACAAGCTACTACCTGGTACTACCCAAGTATCAGAAAAAGCTCAAAATAATATAACTGAATTGATCAAAAGCCTGCCTTTTGCTACCACACTAAGGTCATATTTTAACAAGATATAATATATATAGTACTTTTTTCATGCTTGTGAAATATTCTACCGCATACCATTCACGTTTCATGTGTTGTTTCATTTAATTAGTTCATCTTCTAGCATTTCTTGTTGAGATCAACCAACTTGTAAATATTCTAGAAATTCACAAACACTCCTTGCATTCAAGTATATTTTACATTTAGTTCAACCTCAAACTTCACATCTCACACAAATATAGAGCAAACCAACTAACTGCGTTTAGTGTGTTACACCAAGAAAGAAGCCAACAAATTGAAGCATCATACAATAAATTAACTAACTTTAACTGCATCGAAATCCATGGCTGGTATTTGATTTAGCTAGAGTTCGATCAGTTGTCAAGCAGGATGGCCTCCAGAACCCTGACGAACTCCTTGGGCGCGGTGAGCTGCGGGAAGTGGCCGGAGGACTCGATGACCACCGTGTCCGCCCCACCGCCGCCACCGCACCCGGCCATCGCGCGCTGCATGTACCGCGCGACGGCCAGCGGCGCGACGGCGTCGCGGGCGCAGTGCACGATGGTGCAGCGCGCCGCGACGCCAGGGAGCACGCCGCGGGCGTCGCTGGTGAGCACGGCGCGCAGGACGCGGACCGCGGCGTCCGGGCGCATCGCCCCGAGCTGCTTAGCGAACCTGGCGGCGGCGGACGGGTGGCCCGGCCCGACGACGACCTTGGCGAAGCTCGGCGCCCACGCAGCGAAGTCAGCACCGGCGGCCGCGAGCATCGCGTCCACGTCCTCTGGCTCGAAGCCGCCCTCGTAGCCGTCCTCGTTGATGTACCTGTATAAATTACAGTGCAAGGCTGCAGTCTCTGCAAGTATTCTATCGATAACCGGATGGCGGATGTTCGGTTTTGTTGACATGCTCAAAGTTCGCCCATTTTGAAATGTTTATGGGTTCAAAGATCCTAAGCTTGTATTTTGGATTTGAGGGGATTTTAGTTCACTACACTTATTTTTTGTTTGTTTTTATTACATGGTAGTATATGTGCACGAGCTAGCTACTGATACGTGCTAACGTGCATGACACACTTGGAAGTTGGAAGAAAGTGAAGTTTCATGCGAGAGTGTATGGTCCAGAGTCCAGACCTCGGCGACGCTCCGACGAGCACGAGGTGGCCGAACAGGTCCGGCCGCGCGACGGACGCAATGCAGCCGATCATGCCGGCCATGGAGTGCCCCACGAACGCCGCCCGCCGCAGCCCCAGCTCGTCCATCAGCGCCACCAGCTCGTCGGCCAGGCCGTAGTACGAGCAGCAGTACCCCTCGCCACCGTCGTCCTTGGCGGCGGCGGCGGCGGCGGCGGAGAAGCTCCAGTCGAAGACGACGACCCGGAACCTCTCCGCCAGCGCCGGGACGACGTCCTCCCAGATGAACCGGGTGCCGCCGTACCCGTGCGCCAGCACCACCGTCGTCTCCGCACCCTCGCTCCCGAACACCCTCGCGTTCATCTTCTTCCTCCCGATCCCAACAGGAGATCTCGAGCCTAGCTAGCTACAGCCCACTACAGCTACACCTGCTGCTGCTTCTTCAGTTCGCCTATGGCGATCTATGAGAAGGCACGGTGATCGATGAGCTACGATCCATCTCAATTTATAGCAGCGAGAGTTCATCAGGTATCGCCGGGCTCAGATAAGATCGAGCGGAGGAGGGAGATGATGTTGCTGAGCAGAGGGAATTCTATTGTAAGGAGCGGAGGTGGACAGCTGCATGAGCCAGCGGGGTGGCAACAAAGTGGTGTCACAAAGAGAGGAGCCTGCTGCATGTCTCAGCAGCAACTCCGCTGATGGGTGCTGCCACCTCGTGTCCGCATCGACCATGACGACCGGGCGAAAAAGGTGTTGCTTGGCGCCTAGCGCGCGTGACTGCGACCCGGCAGAGATTCCCACGAGCTCCAGGGCTAGGGATTCGGGTTGTCCACTTTTGTCGTAGGTGAAGCGTGTTTAGTTTACGGGAGCATCATGCTGCTAATCTGCAATAGTTTGGGCACAGTAGTTAGTGGCCTTAAAATGGCACACGAACTTACGGTCCCAACCGTACAAACTCCGCCCCAATTCCTATTCATTTTATCTCTTCTAGCTATATATGAGAAATTTTGGGTGCATCTACGGTGACAATACCAGTAAGTACCCAGGAGTATCTTAGATATGCAAAAAAATTTGCAAAAATTACTTAGATCTACAGTGCAAAAATTTTAGCCTGCATATCTACGGTGAAATTTTTGCATATGAAATATTTCGTACAAATTTAAAAGTTTACAGTATCTTAGTAATAAGCCCTATGCTGTCTTAGAAACTCATGCTAAAATTTTAAGTACATCATCAATGTTTTCTCATTCCCGTTTTTAATCAAATTTTTGGTTTTCTAGTTTCTTTCAAGGGTATAGGTGCAGCAAGTTTACAGTGTATAATTCAAAAAAAAAGACTAGCAAATAAGTTTTCAATGCGGCAGTACAATATTTTTGGAAATGTAGTGCATATTTTTATACCTACAAAGTGCAAAGTTTATAATTCTAAAGCACAAAGTTTAGTGCGGATTATCGATTAGCTAGCATTTTACCATCCGCTGATTCTTTGTTATGTTACTTCATATCCAAGTAGATTTGTTTTCAGGTCATTCAAAGTCGTTGTTAGTCATGAGGCTGATCTTTTCGGTTGGGGGATAGAAGGAAAATTGAGTCACCTGTGTTTAAAATCTGCATTGAGCTCAGATTTTTTTAACCCCCCCCCACCCATTCAATTATTCTTTTGTGTTATGCATGACTTGACAGTTTTAAGCATGAACCACTAGTTTTCAGTATTCAAGTAGAAAGATTTGAATATGCAGGCTAAAATTTTTAGAACATGGAGTTATAAGTTCCAAATAGTTTAGTACAAAACTGTAGGATTTTTTGAAGTAAAGTTTTTGGAAATATAGAATTGTGTAGATCAAAGGTTATTGGTAGGAGTGCAAAATTAATAATGCTACAGTATAAAGTTCATAGTTTTAGAGCTCAAAGTCGCCAATGCTACAGTGTAAACTTTTAAATTTTAGAGCGTAAAGTTAAAGAATGCTAGTTAATAATGATATATATATAAAAGTTCCTAGTTCTAGACCACAAAGTTAACAATGATATAGTATATAGTTCCTAATTTTAGAGTGCAGAGTTAAAAACACCATAGTATAAAGTTCCTAATTCTAAAGTGCAAGGTTTTGGAACTACATAGCTTTATAGCTTTTTTCTAGGACCCAGTAGTGTTTAAACAGTACCTGAGCATTAAAAATGAAAGCTATGGAAGTTTTTCAAATTTAGAGTGCACATTTTGAAATCATAAAGGTTTGAATCTGGGAATACAAAGTATTTAATGTGAGTAAATGGTTTCTGAGTTCAGAGTTCAAGTTTGAAATAATAAAGTTTCAAATTCAAGAGTACAATATTTCAAATGTCCTAGTACAATGTTCATGGTAATTTGGTCAAAAGTGAAAATTAAATGTACGAAGTTCTTATTTGTAGAAAATCTTTTACTATAAGTTTTGTATTCGGAACTACAAAGTGTTAAGATATGCTACTATAAAGCTGAATTTAGAGTGCAAGGTTTAGAATAAAAGTTTTGAAGCTGAGAATACAAACTTTTTAATGTGTTAGTAGAAAGTTTCTAAATTCAGAGTTCAAAGTTTTAAATTATAAAGTTTTGGATCAAGGATTACAATTTTTCAAATGTACTAGTGCAAAGTTCATTGTTTTCTTGGGCAAGAATGAAAATCTACATGTGTAAAGTTGTTTTTTATGTAGTCTTTTCACTATAAAGTTTTGTATTTGGACCTAAGAAGGTTAAATGCTAGGTACAAAAAAATCATCATAATGGAATTTCTAAAACCAAAAATTATTATACTGTTATAGCATTAGAGGTTGCGATAAGAAATAATATTTATAGATCTATATTACCTTTTATAGAATTAGCACACAGTTTCTTATATATATAAGTGTATGTTTAAGAAACACTAACAAGTGATCCTTTTAATTTCCTAGATGTTCATCTTCCGCTCGTATTTCTTCCATGTCAATCTATTCATGGTCTGAGGGGAGGTAGATACAATTGTGCATTTTTCAGGTGTGTATTTTCTGGTTTCACTAGAGGAGCCATTTTTCTCTGAGATGTATGTGCGTGTGCGCATGTGTTAGTGTGCTTTACAATTCTTTTCTCAGCACACAATGACCATGTGCATGCAAGTATTATTCATAAGTTAAATCTAAACATTTGCATTTTTTACTCTACCAAATACTTTGGTTGCGTAGGCATCCCTGTTACTGTTAGCATATTTTTAGCACAAAGTTTTCTGAATTTTAAAAGTGCAAAGTTTTGAAACTGGGAATACAAATCTTTTTATGTGCTAGCATAAAGTTTCTAATTACGGAGTTCAAAGTTTTGGATGTAAGAGTACAATGTTTCAAATTTCTCAATAGGAAGTTTCCTAGGACTTCATGTAATTTATGAGTTTCTAACTTTTAAGTATATTTTTTTATATTTGAAAGGTTTTGATATACCGATGTGATTTGGTGGGTTAGAAAAGACAAATTCGTGTGATCTGTGATGCTCAGCTAGATACCTTAGCGACTAGTAAAAGGGTATTCACACTTGTAAGTTTGAGGTAATTGAGTGTGGGGCTTGTTGTTGAGGAGTTAAAGCTCCTTGGACTTCTGTCTTGGATTGTTGCTTAATTCAGCAATGTGATGTCAGACTGTCAGTGTTTTGGACACCGAGCTTACAACGGGGTACCTGAAGTAGTAGTTTGTGCGGTGGGGCTCGCCGAGATCAGGAACACGATGGTGAGACACGGGGCACACAATTAGACAGGTTCGGGCCGCAATGTGCGTAATACCCTACGTCCTGTATGTTGCGTGGCTCTGTATTGATTGCGTATGTTTTGAGAGGGGTCCTTGCCTAGCCTTATATGTCACGGGAGGTAGGGTTACAAGTCGGATTAGTACAAGGGTACTATCCGAGTAGGACCCGGAGTAGCCTATACAGGGTATGGAAAGCTATCCTAGTCTTAGTACAAGTCCTTGACCGCCTTGTCTTGCCTTATGGTCCACGGTACCAGCACCGTGGCCACTAGTCGAGTAGTCCAAGTGTGTAGGAACTCATCTCCTGGGTATGGCCCACAATGTGTTGGTGGGCCCAGGGATGCCCGGTCGACAAGCCCCCGAGTACTTTGTAGTTGAGTGCGATGCTCCACGTAGTCTTGAAGGTCTCCACGAGTAGTTCCTAAGCGTCCCCGAGTTCTACAAGCTTCAATCTTCAATAGTACTTGAATCATCACGAGGCTAGAAGGTACTCCAGCTAACTTCCACGAGTAGTCTTGAAGTCTTCTCGAGTTGTTCCCAAGCGTCCCCGAGTTCTTCCCTTGAAGATCTTCAATAATACCCGCTTCATTCTTGAAATCTTTGCATCAAAGATCCATATGGAAATGCGATTACTGAAATTGCATTCCATATAGAATGTAGCCCCCGAGCCTTAGGTTGAATCCAGGATTCAAGCTGAGGGTCAATCTTCTATTCTTTGATCTTGCTCCAAAAAATCCGTAGACAATCCAAAGAAATAATATAGGAATGCGATTTGCAAAAATCGCATCCTATATGGATGTAGCCCCCGAGCCTTAGTTCGAATTGACAATTCAAGCTGAGGTTCAATCTGTAGTCTTCGTCAAAAAATCCCATAAAATCCTGAGAAAAACTGAAGGACACGTGGCACGGAGCCCCCGAGCCTTGAGTCGAGTACTTTCTCGAATTGAAGGGTCCAATCTGACTGTAGAATAGTGGCCTGAAATCAGTGAACTGTAGCTGAGTGAAATCCAATTCCATCGAGTAGTCGAGCCCCCGAGATAGAGCTGAGCAGGTCTTGGATTTTAGTCCTCTGACTTAGCCAAAAATTTCGCCTGTGTGAAACCAATCTGTTGAATTCGAAGGGTCACCAGGCCGAACTGTTAGGGTTTTGGTTTTATAAATACCCGAAGAGGTATCCCTTAGGGTTTCATTGCTTTTATTCGCCCTTAGATCCAGAAAGCCTTAGCATCCGTAGCCGCCGTAGAGTTCGAGTGTCCACATTGCCAAGAGTTTGCGCCTCCACCCCCTCGCAGCCCTTGAGTCGATGCGAAAGAAGACTCTCGTTACTGATAGGATGAAGCCAGCGCCGTCCAAAGGTCAGAAGAGGAAGTCCGGCCGCGGCAAAAATCAGTTGCCAGAGCCGAAGTACAAGACTGTGGTCATCACAAAGCCCCCGAGCCAGGCCGTCTCTTGGAAGAAGTCCAAGATGAGGGAAGAAGATATCAAGACCCTCAAAGTCGGCGGGTTGCTGCGTGAGAAGGCGATTGCCGGTTGGAGCTCTGCCGCCGGAGATGCGTGGCCGATGGAGAAGAGCCCGGATGAGATCCCGATGTTCGGCCACTTCGTCGAGCGTGGGTTGACGCTTGTCAGTGTTTTGGCCACTGAGCCTACCAAGGGGGTACCCGAGGTAGTAGATTGTGCGGTGGAGGATCGCCAGACCTGGAACTCGAAGGTATGCGCGAGGACATGGGACACAGATTTATACAGGTTCGGGCCGCCGGAGTAGCGGACCCTACGTCCTGTTTGGAGTATCATGTATGGCGTCCTGCGCTTGGGTGTTCCCCGGAGGGGTTGGGGGATTCACCTTGAGGTGTTGGCCTGTCCTCCTAGGTACCCGGCCCTCCTTTATATAGTCCAGGGGGCGGGTTCCTAGTCGGTTACAAGATAGGAGTCCTAGTAGGAATATATGGTACGAGTCCTAGTAGGATTACAAGGATTTATGGTATGAGTTCGTATTCTTCCTTGTATGGGTACCTAGGGGTATATGGTCGATAAGCCCCCGAGCACTTTGTAGTCTTGAGCAGCAAGTTCGAGTAGTCTTGAAGCTTCGTCGAGTAGTTTCTGATCGTCTTGAGTACTGCTAGCCGAAATCTTCAATAGTACTTGAATTTTCGAAAGAGTGGAATGTGGTCTAGTTCATCTATGAGTACTTTTGAATCATCCCCGAGTAGTTCCCAGGCGTCCCCGAGTTCTAACCCAGGAAGTCTCCAAAAAATACCCATCTTGTCTTGAAGTCTTGATCTATATGGAGGTGCGATTTGCAAAAATCACACTCCATATGGAGTGTAGCCCCCGAGCCTGAGTTTGAATCGAAGAATCAAGCTGAGGGTCAATCAAGAATCTGCATCGTCCGTCTTGAAAAAAGAGGTTGATGGTTGTAGCATAGTAGCCCCCGAGCCTTGAAGTGATTAGATGATCAATCCAAGGGTCTTCAGTTCGTAAAAGCCATCATCCGAGTACTCTTGTAGCATCCATCCCCCGAGATTATGAGCCAAGTGAGCTATATGAGCCACGTCGAGTAGTAATTGGAGTTGAGCCCCCGAGCTGAAGAACGAACGGAGCATGCTGAAGTTGTCTCTGAGTAGTAATTTGGCGTGAAGCCGTTGTACTTGAGAAGTAGCATAGACTACTCGAGTCGTCTTCGAGTGGTATTGTTGCCGTCAGAGCGGACTTTAGATGCGACCGTAGTCGAGTTTATGCCGTCAGAGTGGACTTTAGATGCGACAGAAGTCGACTTTTAGATTACCGCACGGAGCGGACTTTACAATGCGACTAGAGTAGTCGACTTTGTGATGCGACTAGAGTAGTCGAGTTAGAGATACGACTTGAGTAAGTCGACTTTTAGATTGCCGCACGGAGCGGACTTTAGAATGCGACTAGAGTAGTCGACTTTGTGATGCGACTAGAGTAGTCGACTTAGAGATGCGACTTGAGTAAGTCGACTTTGTGCTGCGCGGAGCAGACTTTTAGAATGCGACTTGAGTAAGTCGACTTTGTGCTGCGCGGAGCAGACTTTAGAATGCGACTTGAGTAAGTCGACTTTATGCCGCGCGGAGCGGACTTTGAAATGCGACCGAAGTCGACTTTGTGCTGCGTGGAGCAGACTTTAGAATGCGACTTGAGTAAGTCGACTTTGTGCCGCGCGGAGCGGACTTTGAGTACTTCGAGCCAAGAATGAAACCCGAAACACAAAGCTGAAAAGCCAAAAAAGCACGTTCCGGAAGGCAAAAAAGCGAATTAAAAAACAGAAAAACGAATTGTTTTGCCTCCGGAGCCGTCTGGAAAAAACACATTGCGTCGAGAACAATGTCCGAATACACTATTGAGTAATAGTGTCTTAAGTACCTCTGAGGCTATGAGCCTAGTGAGAGAGTACTCGCAAGCACATTGTACAGAGTTTACAATGTCTGGATACACTATTGAGTAATAGTGTCTTAAGTACCTCTGAGGCTATGAGCCTAGTGAGAGAGTACTCGCAAGGATGTTCCGAAGAACGTTAGCTTAATCACAACGAGTTGAACACCTTAGCTGTAGCAGCGTAAAAGAAGGCTTTGTTGTGAAATAAGCACATTGTACAGAGTTTACAATGTCTTAAGTACCTCTGAGGCTATGAGCCTAGTGAGAGAGTACTCGCAAGGATGTTTCGAAGAATGTTAGCTTAATCACAATGAGTTGAACACCTTAGCTGTAGCAGCGTAAAAGAAGGCTTTGTTGTGAAATAAGCACATTGTACAGAGTTTACAATGTCTTAAGTACCTCTGAGGCTATGAGCCTAGTGAGAGAGTACTCGCAAGAATGTTCCGAAGAACGAGTAAGACCGTAGGAGACGGTGTGATGAACTCAATGTGTTGGAGTTCCACTGAGACCCTACTATGAAGGGTGTTACTCTAGGCTGCAGCCTCTTGATTAAATAGAACAAGGACAGCATGTGCCACTTATTGCTCTATACGACACGGAGTCGTCTGGAGAGGGTTATCGTGACTCCCTACGATTTGTCGCAGCCGAAGCCGCCTGTAGCTCAAACCCAAAAGCTGCTTACAGCTGAGTAGTTGCCTGGATCAGAAAACTAGATGTAGCTAGGTAATCATCTGGACCTAAGAATCACTTACAGTCTGGGATCGGCATAGAAGCAGGAACCCGGAGTAAGGATCGGATGGTAACAGGGAGGCCTTAGAGTATGGATCGGCATGATAACAGGGAGACCCAGGGTAAGTTGGGCAGAGCGAGAGTACTTAGGGCCATGCGTTTCAGACCCATGGTATGAAGAATGAAGACCGCGTGCAGCTAGGTACCATCGTTGCCAGGACGCGAGGGCCACTTACAGCTAGGTTCCATCGAAGCTTACACACACAGTATGCCGCCAAAGCGAGCGAATGTGCGACCAGAGTCGACTTTAAATTGCCACGCGGAGTGGACCTTAAGAATGCGACTTGAGTAAGTCGACTTTGTGCCGCGCGGAGCGGACTTTGAGGTTGCGACTGAAGAAGTCGACTTTATGCCATTTAGAATGGACTTTGTAAATGCGACTTGAGTAAGTCGACTTTAGATTACCGCGCGGAGTGGACTTTAGAAGTTGCCTCCTTGGAAAAGCCCCCGAGTTGATGGAGTGAGCTCGTGGTGACTTGTTGCTATGTCCCAAGAGTAGTCGGCATAGTGTAGCTCTCGTGAAAGAATCCGTTGAGAAGCGTACACAAATGAGTGGTCCTTGGCGTGTTGTCCTGCATGCGCAAAACAAGCCAAAGGAGAAGAAAAAAGTAATCATTTAAAATAAATGACTTACTAATACCGCAGGAGCGGTCTGGAGAAGCGACCAAAGTCAGCTTGTACCGCCGGAGCGGGTTTTGAATGAACCCGTGGACGAGTGTTGACGAAGTCGACTAGTCGGAGGCGGGTCCGACTAGTTGTGGGGGGCGTAGAAACTGTTCTCGACTAGTTTTCTAGTAGAAACTAGCCGAGAAGAGTAGCCGAAGTAGTCCACGATGAGTTAGTGTGGCCGCAAGACGATGTCGAGGCAATGCACGGCGTAGTCGAAGTAGAGCCGGTGCAACCAGACAATGAGTAGTCGAGCCGCGAGACGGAGTGACCGAGCTCACGGCGAGAGCCAGTGCGACCGACCGACGAGAAGTCGAGCAGCGAGGCGACGCGTCCGGATGTACGGCATAGACGCAGTAGAGCCGGTGCAACTAGACGATGAGTAGTCGAGCCGCGAGACAGAGTGACCGGTCGCACGGCGAGAGCTAGTGCGACCGACCGACGAGAAAGTCGAGCGGCAAGGCGACGCGCCCGGATGCACGGCATAGGCGCAGTAGAGCCGGTGCAACCAGATGATGAGTAGTCGAGCCGCGAGACAGAGTGACCAGGCGCACGGCGAGAGCCAGTGCGACCGACCGACGAGAAGTCGAGCGGCAAGGCGACGCGCCCGGATGCACGGTATAGGCACAGTAGAGCCGGTGCAACCAGACGATGAGTAGTCGAGCCGCGAGACAGAGTGACCAGGCGCACGGCGAGAGCCAGTGCGACCGACCGACGAGAAGTCGAGCGGCAAGGCGACGCGCCCGGATGCACGTCATATGCGCAGTAGAGCCGGTGCAACCAGACGATGTGTAGTCGTGCCGCGAGACAGAGTGACCGGGTGCACGGCGAGAGCCAGTGCGACCGACCGACGAGAAGTCGTACTCGCGTACATTGCTTGTGTGCATCAAGTATAAATCTTGAAGTGGCTTGGTAGCTTCCCTGGTACACTTCTGTGTGCGTGTAGCCGGTTTGCACCAGTTTGAACTTTTTTGAGGTACGAAACAGAGGCAAGAAACAGCTCTGCTCTGCTCCGACTTTACGCTCTGTAATTTGCCTTGGTGCATGCGCTGCTTGAATGCATGTAGCGAGGATCTTGACGCATGACAGCAATGCAGCTAGCTGCTTCGATCCACGTGTAGTACGTTGCAGCTTTGCTTGTTGTCACGCAACTTGTCCCAACCGGAGATGTCCCCCTCCAAATCGAAATCGATTTTCAACTGGAACGCGAAGTTGATTGGGACTCGGTCTTCGGTCAGAACGCGGAGTGAATCAACCCCGAATATCAACTCGGTGACTTGCGAAGTAGTTTGATCTTGATGGTTGAGGTCCTTCGAATTCGCTTGATGATCTTAACGATCGCCCCTACCTGGCGCGCCAGCTGTCAGTGTTTTGGCCACTGAGCCTACCAAGAGGGTACCTGAGGTAGTAGATTGTGCGGTGGAGGATCGCCAGACCTGGAAGTCGAAGGTATGCGTGAGGACACGGGACACAGATTTATACAGGTTCGGGCCGCCGGAGTAGCGGACCCTACGTCCTGTTTGGAGTATCATGTATAGCGCCCTGCGCTTGGGTGTTCCCCGGAGGGGTTGGGGGATTCACCTTGAGGTGTTGGCCTGTTCTCCTAGGTACCCGACCCTCCTTTATATAGTCCAGGGGGCGGGTTCCTAGTCGGTTACAAGATAGGAGTCCTAGTAGGATTACATGGTACGAGTCCTAGTAGGATTACAAGGATTTATGGTATGAGTTCGTATTCTTCCTTGTATGGGTACCCAGGGGTATATGGTCGACAACGCTGCCGTCCTCAGATTTCTTCCGCGGCTTCCTCAACTTCTTCAAGCTGGAGCACGTACACCTCAACCCCAACAGTATCTTCCAGATTGCAGTGTACGTGCACTTCTGCGAAGCTTTCCTTGGAATCCACCCACACTGGGCTCTGTTCAGGAAGATCTTCCGCTTGAAGTCGCAGCCCAACGCCAACTTCCCAGTTGTAGTCGGTGGAGCTGGTGTCCAGATGCGCCAGAAGGCACAAGAGTTGTACTTCAAGTACGACTTGATTGACTCAAATCAAGACTGGAAGAACAAATGGTTCTACATCGAGAACGCCCCGCCTCAGCTGCCGAAGCCCAGCATGTTCGCGCTAGTGTATGATAGGCTCTGGAAGGATGAACCAACGATGCAGGAGTGCATTCAGATCTCAGAGCTGCTGGCTAAAATTGCGCAGAAGAAGGCGCAAGGCTTGACTGCTGAGAGAGTAGCCTTCAGCTTCATGAAGCGACGGGTACAACACTTGATGCAGCGGGAGCATCTTGGGTTCGAGTACACTGGAGCGGAGGATGGCTCCAGGCTATCTGCTGAAGAGATCAGTGATGATCTCGTGATGGAAAGGCTGCAGAAGATCTTTAAGAATCTTCACAGAATTCCTACAGCCGTCCGTGAATATAGTACCGACAATCCTCCGCGTATGGTAAGTTTCCAAGTACTAGCCCCCGAGTACTTATTATAAGTAGTCGTGTAGCTAATATTTGTCTTGTTTCACAGGAGGATGTCTTGAAGTTTGTGTCCGACCCTCCTCCTCGTCCTGAGGATCCGCTACAAGCGCCGGAGGAAGAGGCAACAGGAGCAGAAGCTCAAGCCCCCGAGAGTAGTCGATCTGCTCGAGGGGAAGAAGAAGAAGTCTTGGTGGAGGACGCCTCCTCAAGCGACGATGACGGCCTAACACTTCAACAGTGCTTTGAAGTTAAGAGCCGCTATGGGTACTCTGGGGCGCCCATCCCCAGTGGCCTCGCCGCAGGATCGTCGAAAAGACCGGGATCATCTCTTGCAGATGATGTGACTCTGCCTCCGCGGAAGAAGAGGAACACGGTGGGGAAGCGGGCCGTAAAGAAGATGACAGGCCTCCCCTCCATTACAGTAAGTGTTGGAGAACCTTTAAGTAGTCGATATCGTATTGAGTACTTGTTCTCTGCTGTAATGTCTTGATTTTTAGTTGCGCAGGTTATCGAGAGTGCAGCCAATGTACTCTCGAGTAGCCCCCCCAAGAATAACAGAACCCAAGGTGGTTCCAGCATCAGCCGTGGAGACGGTGGCGCATGAGCAACAAGAAGCCGTGGTACCAGGAAGTGTGTCGCCGATGGAGCATGTGCCAGAGATGCCGGCAGCGCCCTCTTTCTTCGACATGCTGGGGCCGAAAATCTCGGTGCCTCGAGCTGCTCTGTAAGTACCCAAGTACTTGAGTACTTATTAATATTATGAACTCTGCTTTTGCTGACCAACTTGTTGATGCAGAAAATCCACTGATGTGAAGTGGGACACCTCTGGAAGTGGTGCTGCTGGAGGAGACCAAACTCCTCAAGAGCAACAAGAAAATATACTTCCAGAGTGCCAAGAAGTACCCGCAGAAGCAGAAGCTGCACAGGCACTGCGCATCCTCTGGAGCGATGTGGTTAAGGCGGCGGTGGAGGCAACTTCCAGGCCTAGGGCTTAACAACTCGAAGATATTGAAGCCGTGGTAAATGAGGGCCTGGAGGTTGACCTAGAAGCCGTGCTGCGCCACGAAAAAGTCCCAGCTGCTGAAGCCCCCGTGCATTGTATTGATGCACAACTGGCACTGGAGGACAACCCAGAGAACCGCATAGTGCCGCATGAGCCACTTATTGAAGACCCGGCTCCTCTGCGTAGCGTTGCGAAGTACTCTGCAGCAAGTACAAGTACTCAGTCCATGGCCGAAAACTTGATGCCGTACGACGACTCATGCCTGGACGAGGAAAACTTGCACGCGCATACTGAGATGTTCCGTGGTGTAGAAAAACTCCTCGCGGTAAGTTGTTTAGTCTCTTAAAGAGTACTTTTTTAGCCAAAGACAACTTGTCTCTGACTCTTGAATTGCTTTGCTTGTTGCAGGAAGTAGTCAAGCAATCGAAGCGCAAGACTCGCCTGCTTGAGCAACATGCGGCTGACATCGAAGAAGTTTCGCGACTCAGAAAAGAACTCAAGGAGCAAAAAGCTTTGTCTCTGAAGCTGCAAGAGAAACTTGATGGAAACGCTGCCGAGTACCACAATGAGATCCAGAAGCTGACGGCTCAGAAGGACAATGTTGTTGGGAAGAACAAGTCTCTGCGCCAGAAGAATAAAGGTAATCTCCCTTTCTGAATTCATCGTTGAGTACCTTTTTTGTTGAGCACTGCATCTGATAAGTAGTCATGATCTTCCGCAGAGCTTACTGAAGAGGTTGACAAGTTCAAGAACAAGGCGCTGGACTGACAGCTGGCCTATAATTGTGAAGAAGCAGCTCGCATGGATCTTGAGGCGGATTATAAGGTGCGGTGCTTCGAACTTGAGCGTGAAATGGAGATGCGCCTAGCGGGCTGGAATGATTTGTTGACTTGCATGCAGTCGCTCAAGACCAAGATCGAAGAAGCCGAAGGCTTGCACTCAGAGTTGAAGGCCTTGACAGAAGCAGCCGAGCCAGTGGCGAATCTTTTTGAGCCTAGAGTCGCTGGAGTTCAGCCTCGACCACTTGTGGAGAGGTTGAAGGACACGCCGAAGAAGATTCTGGAGTATGCCCAAAGGCTGGCCTGCTCGATCCTGAATCAAGTCTTGAGCTTCATCAAGTCCTTCTATGCCGAGGCAGACCTTACAGTCATCATGAACGGCAGATCTGGAGATTGCACCGACGACTGGCTCAACGAGTTGATGCAACAGACTTCTCCAATCGCAGAAGCAGTCTCCAAGTTCATCGATCTCCGTTAGATGTACCTGTAGAGTAGAAACACTAGGGAAAAACAAGTGTAATCCCGAACAAGTGTTTATGTAATATAATTGAAAACTTGAGTAAGTCAATTATCTGGATCCCTTATATGCTTATGTGTTGGCCAAGTACTCGAGTTGGTATTGAGTGTGTGGCTGCAAAAAGAGATACGATACACGAGTAGAAGTACTCAAGTGTATACATATTCCGAAGAACGTTAGCTTAATCATGATGAGTTGAACACCTTAGCTGTAGCAGCGTAAAAGAAGGCTTTGTCATGAAATAGGCTAACGATAGTAACAAGTCGATGTAGAGTAGCGATTTGAACTAAACACATTGTACAGAGTTTACAATGTCTTAAGTACCTCTGAGGCTAACTAGCCTAGTGAGAGAGTACTCGAAAAGAACTTATTCATAACGAGTTGAACACCTTAGCTGTAGCAGCATGAAATAAGGCTTTGTTATGAACAAGTAAAGGACAGTAACAAGTCGGTATAGAGTAGCAACTTTATTACTGAATACATTGTACAGTGTTTACAATGTCTTAAGTACCTCTGAGGCTATGAGCCTAGTGAGAGAGTACTCGCATGGATGTTCCGAAGAACGAGTAAGACCGTAGGGACAGTGTGATGAACTCATCCTTGCTGTAGTAGCAACTTGTATTAGAGTTCCACTGAGACCCTACCAGAAGGGTGTTACTCTAGGCCGAAGCCTCTTATTGAAAAGTAGAGACATGGACAGCATGTGCCACTTATTGTTCTACACGATACAGGATTGTCTGGAGAGGTTATCATGACTCCCTACGAGGTCGTGGAATGAGACTGCCTGGAGAGGGTTGATGAAGCCCCCTGCGGGTGCTCGCAGCTGAAAGCCACGAGAAGATACAGCCGAAATTGTCTGGAGAGGATTATCTTGATCCCCTACGAGTGGTGACAACCATAGCTGTCTATTGAGTGGTTGCAACCGAAGCTGCCTGGAAAGGGTTGATGATACCCAATACGAGTTGTTTTACAGCCTAAGCCGTCTGGAGAGGGTTGTTGAGACCCCCTACGGGTAGAAGCGACAAAGCTGGTCGATGTTCCAGGAGTTGTCGACTTCCTCACCTTCAAGAGTTTGGAGACGATATGAGCCTGGGCCAGTAACCTTTGCAACAGAGAAAGGACCTTCCCATGGCGAGTTGAGTTTGTGTAGCCCTGTCGTATTCTGGATGCGACGAAGGACTAAATCACCAACGTTGAAGGAGCGTTCCTTAACGTTGCGGTCATGGTAGCGGCGAATCTTCTCAAGATATCGAGCAGATTGAACCAGTGCGTTGCAGCGAGCTTCCTCGAGACTGTCGACATCTATCTGTCTTGTTTCTTCAGCTACGCCTTCTTCGTACTGGTCAACCGTCGGAGAACACCACATGACATCAGCAGGCAAAACGACTTCAGAGCCATAGACCAGGAAGTAAGGTGACTGCCCTGTGGGGGTAGTAGGCTGAGTACGTAGCCCCCAGAGTGCATTGGGTAGTTCCTTGATCCACTTGCCGCCCTTGGTATTTGCTGCATCATACAGTCGCTTCTTGAGAGCATCGAGTATCATCTCATTGGCGCGTTCCACTTGGCCGTTGGCACGTGGGTGAGCAACAGAGACGTACCGGACGTCAATTCCACTGTTCTCGCAGTACTCCCAGAACTGGTGATTGTTTAAATTCGAACCCAGGTCTGTGATGATGCGATTAGGGAACCCAAAGCGATGTACGATTTCATCCAAGAAGTCGAGGACTCTATCAGCCTTGGGGCAGGTAACAGACTTGACCTCAATCCACTTGGTAAATTTGTCGATAGCCACCAGAACTCTGTTGAATCCCCCTGGCGCATTTGGGAGAGGACCAATCATATCCAGCCCCCAGCAAATGAAAGGCCAAGTTGGTGGTATCGTGATGAGCTTGTAGGCAGGAACGTGTTGTTGCTTGACGAAGAATTGGCATCCTTGGCACTTCTTGACTAGTTCCTCTGCATCAGCAAGAGTTGTAGGCCAGTAGAAAGCACGTTTGAACACTTTTCCCACCAAGGTGCGGGAAGAAGCGTGATTGCCACAGATTCCTTTGTGTGTCTCCTCCAAGATTTCCTTGCCTTCTTCGCGAGAAACGCACTTCATGAGTACATCAGAACTTGCGCCTCGCTTGTAGAGTTGATCTCCGACTAGAGCATAAGCCTTGATGCGGCGTGAGATGCGCTCAGCTTCTGACTTGTCTTCAGGAATCAACTGATGTTTAATGTAGTCGATGAAAGGGGTTCTCCAGTCCACATCAATCATAAGCACTTCTCGATCAGGTTGAACTGAAGTAGTCGTGGGTGCAGATGATTGCTTCGGAATTGATGGTTTGTGGAGTTCATGGACGAAGATTTCAGCTGGCACTTGAGCTCGTGTAGATCCCAGCTTCGACAAGACATCCGCAGCAACATTGTTATCGCGGATCACATGATGAAACTCGAGACCATGGAATTTGTTCTCGAGTTTGCGTACCTCCTGATAGTACGCATCCATATTCTCAGCATTACGATCCCAAGAATCGTTGACTTGATTGATGACCACCAAAGAATCACCATAAACAAGTAGTCGTGTAATGCCAAGAGAAACTGCAAGGCGAAGACCATGCAGTAGAGCTTCATATTCAGCTTCGTTGTTTGAGACCTTCCAAAAGATCTGCAAAACATATTTGAGTTGTTCGCCCTTGGGAGAAATCAGAAGTACCCCGGCACCTGCGCCTTCCAACTTGAGGGAACCGTCAAAGTACATGACCCAGTGTTCTGGACGCTCAATTGGAGTTGGGACTTGATTTTCTCACCACTCAGCTATGAAATCAACCAAGGCCTGAGACTTGATAGCAGTGCGAGGCTTGAACTCGAGCGATAGAGCGCCAAGCTCTACGGCCCATTTAGAAATCCTTCCTGTGGAGTCCCGGTTGTGCAATATCTCGCCAAGCGGGTAGCTAGTGACCACATAAATCTTGTATTCGTCGAAGTAGTGGCGGAGCTTTCGTGAAGTAATCAGAACCGCATAGAGTAGCTTCTGTACCGGAGGGTAGCGAGCCTTGGACTCTGAGAGTACTTCACTGACGAAATAGACAGGCCTCTGGATAGGGTAGCCATGACCTTCTTCCTGCCGCTCAACGACAATAGCAGTACTGACGACATTAGTAGTCATAGCAATGTAGAGCAAGAGCTCTTCATTGGGCAGAGGAGCTGTGAGGACTGAAGGCTTGGATAAGAACTCCTTGAGCTGATAAAGAGATTGATCAGCTTCAGTTGTCCACGTAAACTTCTCCTGCCGCTTGAGTAACTTGAAGAAAGGTAGACCCCGTTCTCCAAGTCGCGAGATGAAGCGATTGAGTGACGCCATGCAACCAGTAAGCTTCTGGACATCCTTGATAGTAGTTGGAGCTTGCATGTTGGAGATGGCAGTAATCTTCTCGGGGTTTGCTTCAATGCCATGATGGCTGATGATGAACCCGAGTAGTTTTCCAGATGATACGCCAAAGACGTATTTGTTTGGGTTGAGCTTCCATTGGTACTCGCGTAGCGAAGCAAAAGTTTCCTCAAGATCCATGATAAGCATGTCTGGATCTCTAGTCTTGACAACGACGTCATCCACGTATGCTTCCACGTTCTTGTGAAGCTGCTTCTTGAAGCACGCTTGGATAGCCCTTTGATATGTAGCACCAGCATTTTTCAACCCGAAGGACATTGTTGTGTAACAATAAGCACCAAATGGGGTGATAAATGCGGTCTTCTCTTGATCAGATTCCTTGATTGCGATTTGATGATAGCCAGAGTAGCAATCCAGGAAACAGAGTAGAGCACAGCCCGCCGTAGAGTTAATGACTTGATCAATCCGCGGCAACCCGAAAGGATCCTTGGGGCAATGCTTATTGAGATCAGTGTAGTCAACACACATCCTCCAATCGTTAGAGTTCTTTTTTCTGACGAGCACAGGGTTAGCAAGCCATTGCGGGTGAAAGACTTCCAGGATGAAGGCAGCCGCGAGTAGTTTAGCGAGCTCTTTCTTGATAGTAGCCCTGCGGTCATCAACAAAGCGACGAAGGTGCTGTCTCTTGGGGGTAGCATTAGGATCGACGTTGAGTGAGTGCTCGATCAACCTCCTGGGCACACCTGGCATGTCAGATGGCTTCCACGCAAAGATATCACGGTTAGCCCGAAGGAAGTTGACGAGCGCGTCTTCCTATTTAGGAACAAGTTGTGCGCTGATCATAGTTGTCTTGCTGCTATCACCAGTACCGAGGTCAATGGCTTTGAGCAGGACATCGCCAGTCGGTGCAGGCTTGTTGTTGTTGTCAGTCTTCTCAGGAACCTCCAACTCGCTCGGAGCAAGCTTTTTAGCGGCAGTGAAGACTTCCATCATCGCATTGGGTACTTGAGTAGTCGAGGCAAGTTCTACGGCTTCTGTATCGCAGTCGTAAGAACACTTCAGATCCCCTTGCAATGAAAGAACTCTTTTGGGGCTCGGCATCTTGAGAACCAAGTACACATAGTGCGGAATAGCCATGAACTTAGCGAGACCAGGCCTGCCGAGGATGGCATGGTAAGAAGTCTCGAAGTCAGCAACCTCAAACTTGATGTACTCGGTGCGATAGTGATCCTTAGTCCCAAAGGTAACGGGTAGTACAACTGAACCCAAAGGAAACAGCTACGTTGCCCGGGATGATACCATAGAATGGTGAGTTGGTCTTGGTAAGCATATTGGTGATATCCAGGCCCATCTTCTTCAGAGTTTTGGCAAACAGGACATTGAGACCGCTGCCACCATCAATGAGAAACTTGGTAAGCCTGGAGCCTGCCACCACTGGATCCAGAACGAGAGGATATAGTCCTGGCTCAGAGAAACTAGTCCATTGATCCGCCCTCGAAAAGGTAATGGGGGTTTCAGACCACTTTAGGAAAGTGGGAGCTGCTGGTTGGATGGACATAATCTCCCTGAGAGCTAGCTTCTGCATGCGCTTGGTTGAAATTCCACCAAATATAACATTGACAGTGTTTGAGGGGTTCTGGAACCCAATGTCTTTGTCTGTGTTAGCCTTCTTCCCCTTGTGTTTGCGGAATCGCGGGTTTGGGTGCGTTGGTTCGGGTGTGTTCTTCAACGCACGTCGAAGTTGGTAACACTGCTCTGTAGTATGATCGCCCTCTGGGTGCCATGGGCATTTCTGCTTGGTCAATGTTACCCAATGAGGATCATCTTCAGGCTTGGCGGTAGTTTCTATGGCTGCAACAGTATTCTTGGGCTTGCGCTTGCGATTGGGATTGATCGAGTAGTTATTACCCTGGCGGTTGCCCTGCTGTTGCTTGCCACTGCTGCTTCCTCCAGCATTGTTGTTGTTGCTCTAGTTGTTGCGAAGATGTTTGAACCGATTCCGAGCCTTGTCTTCCTCGTCCGCCCAGTGAGTGATCATCTCCTTGAGCTTGGTGATGTTGGCTGGGCGAGCGTGACCGAAGTCTTGGAAAAGCCTGTCGTCATAAAAACCATCTTGGAAGGTATCTATGACTTCTTTCTCAGTGACATCAACAACAGTAGCCCTTTTCTCAAAGAAGCGGCGCATGTACTCGCGAAGAGTCTCGCCTTGTTTTTGTTTGATCAGGGCAAGGTCCATCCTGGTACCATGACGGTCCAAAGAACCCGCGAAGTTGCTGGTGAAGCGATGCTTGAGTTGTCCCCAGTTGTTAATAGAGCCACGTTTGAGAGACTCAAACCATGTGAGGGGCTCTTGTTCTAGGACAAAAGGGAAATAGATACACTTGGTATCATCGTTGCCCCCGACATTGGAGATGGACAGAGCATAACAGCGCAACCACTGCCTTGGATCTTGCTTGCCATCATACTTAGAAATGTCGTAAGGCTTGAATTTCTCCGGAAGAAACAGAGCTTGAAGTCGAGTGGAGAAAGCAGGAAAAGAATCAGAGTCATTATCCTTTTGCTTCTCACGCTCAGCACGTCTGGCGTTGATAGTTGTACGAGCGTCATAGCGAGAGTCTCCCGACTTGCTGTTGACACTACCATCGTCGCCTTTGCCCTTGTTGCTAGCTTTCGGACATGTGCGATTAGGAGTGGGAGTAGTACGATGAGCACCTCCACTGCTGCCATGGTGACTAGGAGCACTGGTTTTCTGACGTAGCATAGTGTAGGCTAGTTCCGCCAGCTTCGCGACTTCAGCAGCCGCCCTGTCACAAGGCATAGAGCGACCGAGTAGATTGATCGCATTGATAGCTTCCTCTGGAGTGTGATATTCACGAGTAGCTACCGCATCCAGAGCCTCTTGAAGATTACGGGTAGGTAGAGCTTCCGCGAGTTCCCGATGAAGGGTTGCACGATCAGCATTGCGTTGGCGACGTGCAATCTTGGCCTCCGCGGTTCATCAGCAGGAGCATTGGCAGAGAGTTCATCATCAGATACGTCATCCGGAAAGCGATAATTGGCACGATGCCCTTGCGGAGTAGTTGCATCAACGACGAACACTTCTCGATGCGACAAATAAGTACCCGTACTCTGAATAAGCTCAGTATCAGTGTCATAATCAACAAGCTTGGCACCTTCCTGGAAGGGTAAGTTGTCGAGACAAGCGATAAAGCGCTCCTGATCATCCAAGGTGAGATCAGCAGGCATATGCTCAGGCCAGTAGACGAATCTACCCTCAGGTGTCGATGTGATCACCAGTCCTTGAGCAGGGCCAGACAGTTGTTGTACTTCAGCAGAATCCGAACCGTAGTCGAACTCGAACTCAGATGAATCCGAATAGTAGTCGAGGTTGACATCCGAATCCGAAGAGTACTCGAGCACGATCTTCGGGCCAGGGCACATGAGGCGCTTCAATGCGGCTTGGTAAGCGGCACTGACATGGCGATGACCGAAGAGAGGTGGTGCTGAGATGCTATCCAGGCTGAGTGCAAGCTATGAAGCCGAAGGGAGCAACTCAGGCTGAATGAGAGACGAAGTCGAGTTGTACTCGGACTCCGACTCGAGTTCTCTGAGCGGGTCAGAGATCGAAATTTTGTCGAAATTTTCGACGAATTCTTCCATCGAAGCTTGCGTAAGTGTCGAGGACTTGAGCTTTGACTCCGGAGTTGATGCCAAGAAACGCAGGAACGATCCAGTGCCGTCAGCAACGCAAACCCAAGAGCCAAAGACGAAAGTGTCGCCTTGCTGGAAAGCAACGGTTGGCTTGATGATGACGAGAGCCATCGAGTTCGCCAGTGGATCAACGACGAGATCCCCTACCTGACGCGCCAGCTGTCAGTGTTTTGGACACCGAGCTTACAACGGGGTACCCGAAGTAGTAGTTTGTGCGGTGGGGCTCGCCGAGATCAGGAACACGATGGTGAGAAACGGGGCACACAATTAGACAGGTTCGGACCGCAATGTGCGTAATACCCTACGTCTTGTATGCTGTGTGGCTCTGTTGCGTATGTTTTGAGAGGGGTCCCTGCCTCGCCTTATATGTCACGGGAGGCAGGGTTACAAGTTGGATTAGTACAAGGGTAATATTTGAGTAGGACCCGGAGTAGCCTATACATGGTATGGAAAGCTATCCTAGTCTTAGTGCAAGTCCTTGACCGCCTTGTCTTACCTTATGGTCCACGGTACCAGCACAGTGGCCCACTAGTCGAGTAGTCCAAGTGTGTAGGAACTCATCTCCCGGGTATGGCCCATAATGTGTTGGTGGGCCCAGGGATGCCCGGTCGACACAGACCTTGGAACTCTTTTTTTAACACTGATGTGTGTGCAGTTTCTGTGTGTGACTCACTTTGAAACCACCCAAATGTCATGATCAGTGTTCCTTTCACACAGACCAATCATTCAATTTTTCACTATGGTCAATCCATTTTATCACTGTGATTTTTGAATCAATTCTTTATATGTGACAACTACTAGTTTGTGATAAGGATAACATGCATGCTCCCATCAAGTTTATGTTCCAATATGAGCATGTGTATGAGTTTTTCTCTCAAAGTTTCATCATAAGGGCAACGCATTTAATTCTTTCATGTACACAACCAGTTAAATATAGAAAAAAACTCCGTATTTAAATATAGGAAACTATTATGTAAGGAGTTTTGTCTCATAATTTTTCATTATAAAGCCATCAAAAGAAAGGATCTTGGTTGGCTTTCTAGACTAAATATGACATGTTTGGAGTTATCTAAATATAGTATTTAAATTTGTGAAGAATACAAAGTCTTTGATCTGAGAGTGAAAAGTTTGGAATGTTTCAGTATAAAGTTCCAGATTTTCGGAGTTCAAAATTTCAAGTTACAAAGTTTAGGATTGGACAGTACAAAGTTCATAACATTCTAGTAGAAAGTTCCTAAGTTTGTAGTGCAAGGTTTGGAGTTTGTTTTGGTAGCACTATTTTCTGAATTCACAGTGCAAGGTTTTGAGTTACAAAGTGTGGAATCTGACAACCAAAGTTTTATATTTGTAATTTAAGACTTTTCAACATTCAAGTACAATATATATTTTTTATATTTGAAAGTCTTTGACCTACTGGTAGAAAATTTGCTTAGTAAGAGGTTTCTTATCCATGATTACAGAGTTTTGTAACTGAGAGTTTTTAAATTGGCAGTATTATGCTCTTGTTTTTCTTTTTTAATTCTATTTTCGTACCTGCTATAATTTTTTTGTCTCATTTTTTTCTATTTAGGTACATGCAGACTTTCAACAGTAATCTAAAGCTAGAAAAATTTAGATCCTGGATAAAGAACCTAACCAAGGAGAGCATCAGAATCGAATTCATCATTGAAGATGTAGCTTTCTCCTCTAGCTGAAAGCCACACTGATGCTTTTTTGATGTAGAAGATGACCAAGCGTTTGTAACATGAACGAGCTGCCAAGCTTTTTTTTTCAGGATCAACCATTTTTTCTGACACCCTATCATGTTAATGTTCTTCATTTTTTTCTCCAGTGAATATCAGCTAATGATAACAATAAACTAATTTTCTTTTTATGTTGATGATCCTTTTTGGTTGATACGGTAATAATTTGATGTATTTCACTTTCATATGTATGTCAAACAACCCCCTGCCCATTTACTCACCCACACACCCGCTGTCCCGAAAGAGAAAAAAAATAAGCTGGAGACGGTATGAATTACAGTACGAACAGGGAAAAAAGAAGCTAGTAAATAACAACCCACCATGCATGCTACCTACCACCGCAGCTAGCTAGTACTACCTACCTAAGCGCCGCTACTGCCTACCGGCGACTGCTCGCTGCTACCATGCCGGAGCGAACGAGCGCCCAATAATGCTTCCCCCTAGGAGTACCTATATGGTAGTACTAGTTTGGTGGTCCAACAACTTTTTTTTTCTAATTCAGTAAGGGAAAAACTTAATACTAGGTACTACCTGAAACAAAGCTCAATTTTTATATATTGTCTTTCGAGATACATATGGTCGAACCGATCATCATAGATTACGATCCCTGGATAATCTAACACGTAAAATACAAATGTTATAACTCTAATGAAAAAGTAATATTACACCTCTGCATTTTTTGGGGGGAATTTCTAGTTTTAAGTGATGAGATAAAAAGATGACCCAATGCATAGTTAAAGAATTGCAATGATGAAAATGAAATCCTATGGTTTCACTCATAATGGTAAAATGGAAAAGATGGCATCGATCATTTCAGTGTCAAGGCTCAAGAGCCAAATATATAAAACAGCTACACAGATTGACAGCTTATTCCTTTGCTAAAAATAACATCATCAGTGTCCTTTATTTATTTTTATGTTAGGAGCATCTCTGATTAATTGGGCGGCCAAAATCTAAGTGCAAAGTCTTCGAAACGACGCTATTATCGCATCCAATGATATGATATCTCCGTCTGCTACTTCTCTGGAAACAATGGAATTCCATAATCAGATGTCGTTGTCTTGCCGTTATTTACTCAAACATAAAGCTATGTTGATTTAATTAGTTCGCATAATTATTGAATCATCACCTGATCAAAAGACTGTTTCAACATGGGTATGCTGGCTAGTTAAATCAGAGAAATTAGGCCGGACAATATGAACTGCTTGATGGTTGCCAGATCTTTTGCTAGCGCGAACAGTATCCGAAATGTCCAGCCATGCATGACCAAATGGAATATGTTGTCAATGCTTCGATCAAAATTAACTAAAAATCAGCTAGTTCATGGGGAAATTATTAAATTATAATCCATTTCTGATTCAATTTATTACTATAGGAAAGAAGCTGGCATGCATGATTTAATTTGAATGACTATATATGGTGATGCTTTCAATGACTATCTAGTGAAGAAATCATTAAGCAGGTGGGTTAGCTATATGGAACACCATAACGTGCAGGCTGTAAACAGAGCGTTTGGGCAGCTGTATGCTGCAGCGTGTTGATGGCTATTGTCGGTGCGGAAAGTAGTCCCGACACTAACTAGTGAGTTACGCTGTGATCGGCTTCTCGATGGTCGGTGCCAACGACAACACAGGGGACACAAGTTTATCCTGGTTCCGGCCGGGGCCGTACGTCCAGCAGTGGTGTGCTCGAGGCACTGTATTGCGTTGCACCGTGGTGCTTGCAGAGGGGAGCTACAAGCGGGGCGGGAGAGGAGGCTGGACCTCCAGGTCCCTGAGGTTTTGATTGAGGCAAGTGCCAATATCGTAGTGAAGGCAGAAAGCGTGTGTGTTAGTGCTCTCTGTCCTCCGTCCTCCTGCGGCCAGGGGACTGCCCCTCCTTTTATAGGTCAAGGAGGAGGCAGTTTACAGGCGTGCCGCACTGTTCTGGCTACGTGTGATGGCATGGCGGACAGTGCAACGGAGTGGACGGCCGTCCTGGCGAATCTTGCTTCCGGCGGAGCGTCGTGGCGTGCCCTGTACCTGCCCAGGAGCGGCTTCGAGGGTGGCAGCGTAGGAACTTTCCGTGTGGTCGTCGTCCGTACGTTGACTCGAGGGTGCGGCTGACGGGAGGTCGCAAGGGGCACAGCCGCGGTCGTGGCGGTGTCTTGTCGCCCCGCATTCCCACAGCGTCAGGGATGGCGCAGCAGTGCCCGGGATGGCGTCGTGAGGGCGGGGATGGCCGCGCAGGACCGACGGTGATGGAGGTGACGCGCCTTACTGGTCCGGCGTCATGGTGTGGCGCGGAGCAGGCGTCCGTCCCCGCTTCGAGGGTTCCGCTGTCCTCTTTCGAGGGTGCGGCGCGTTGGCCGTACGAGAGTGGGTGGCGCAGTGTCGCGGAGCTGACCCTGGCCTTGCCGAGTGGGTGGCGCAGTGTCGCGGAGCTGACACTGGCCTTGCCGAGTGGGTGGCGCAGTGTCGCGGAGCTGACACTGGCCTCATCGGGAGAGTTGGCAGAACAGCGCCGGGATATGATTCCCGGGCGTGTCAGAGGGATGGCATGGCGCGGATTCGTCTTTGACCCAGGCGCCTGCAAGTGTTAGAACGCTGAACGCCCCTGTCGGGGGAGCAGGTGCAGGGGCGGCGAGCCTGTGAGGGCCTCGAGCGAGACGGAATCTCACCCAAGGGGGCGACCGACCCTCGAGCGAGGCGGAGTTTCACCCGGGGGGTGGGGCGACCAACCCTCGAGCGAGGCGGGGTCTCGTGGCGCTGCGCCCCTCGAGCGAAGCGGAGTTTCGCCCGGGGGTGGCTGGGCCGACTGCTCTGGTGGGCCGCTGGGGCCACCAGGGCTGTGGGCCCGGCCGCTGGGCCGTGACTATCTTGAGCGCGTTTAGGTTTGTGAATTCGTTTGTGTTTTAGTCTTTGCGAAGGTGAATGGGTTTCCCCCGGTTTTTTAGGGGACCCTTACGGCTGTCCCCGACAGTAGCCCCCGAGCATCTGCGGGTGTATCCGTTAGGATCCCGCAGATGCTGACGCTTGCTGATGGGACCTTCTTCCCTCCTGATTGCCGTGCTATACCGTGGGGGCGCGCTAGCGGACCCGCGGGTCTAGCCCCCGAAGCCTTGGAGGAGTGTGTGTACTCCTTCAAGGTTTTTTCGCAGCGTCGTCATTTGTGCGAGGCGTTTATTTCAGCCGGCCTCGGCGGTATTTCAGCCGGCCTCGGCGGTGCCGTACGCACGTGCCGACGTTCGCGTGCGTTCGGTGCATATCCAGGAGGTGTAGCCACGCGTCGAGCCCCCGAGCCTGGGCCCGTTCGAGGCGATCGGGGCGGGCTATCCGACTTGTTGGTACGTTCCCTCGCCGTCCCTCCGCGGGACGGGGGGTGAGGTGTCCACAACTCCCATCGAGCGGGTCGCGAATTGCGGGTTCCTCTTCGAGCTGTTATCGGGTGATTCAAGTGGACGCCCATGCCCCGTTCGATAAGGGTTGGCTCGTGGTCCGGAGACTCGTCCATGAAAGCGCTTACGTGGGTTTGCTAGGCAGGGCTCGGTCCCGTTCGCTGGGGACCGAGGGCGCGGAAGCTCTCCCTCGATGGGATCCCTCGACTAGCTGCCCTCGTTGGCTCTTGAATACGACATGTGGGGCGCCCTCGAGCTGGTGAGCTCGAGGACAGTCTCGAATGCGCGCGCCCTCGTCGTCCCTGACTCTGTTGATCTGGGGCGCCTGTTCGGACCCTTCGAGGGTCAGGCTTCGAACCCCTGATTAGTAGGGCCATTGCGGGGTGGCAGCTACGTGCCCCCGTCTCGATTGCATCTGCAGGATTCGTGGGTTCGCGGTCGAGTCGACCCCCGAGCTGCTGATCAGTAATCCTCTAGAATCGAGGGCACCCGTGGCGCCCGCTTTCACCGAGCGGGCCTCGAGGCCACTGGTCAGTAATCGCACCCTTCGAGGGTCTGGTTTTTCGAGCACTGGGCTCGGGCCGTGCGAGGGTCACACTTACGCAGTAAGGGACTAGGCCGTTTAAATGCCCACAATTGTGGCTTAAGTCGTGCGTCGCGGGCGCGCCTTTTCAGGCGTCGCGGCCGCGCGCGTAGTGGGCGATGTGGGCGGCCGTGACGGCCCGCTGCGGCTCTTCGGTTGTCGCGCCGTAATGATCGCGCGTGTGCGCGCGACCGGCTGTTACGGTGCGGTGGCCCCCGCTTGTCAGTGGTAGATGCAGCCGCCTGCAGTTAATGCGCGCGGCGCGCGGTTTGGGGAGCGTGGCTCCCTTAGATCTATAAATCCAAGTAGAGGGAGGCGGAAGTTCCTTACCTCGTTACTTAGCGCCGCCGCCCTTTCGTTTCGCCCGCCGCTAGCTTCGTCTTCGTGCGCCGCTGTCAATCGCAATGGCTCCCCCCCAGCCGATCACGGTGTTGGATCCGCTGCCGTGGAGCCGCTCGACGGTGACGAAGCTCGCCCTGAGCGAGCTCGTGAACAGCGGCCAGCTGGCGCCGAACGTGGAGGGGCAGCCCTCGGCGTGGATCGTTCCGCCGGCGACGGACCGGGAGCCCAACCCGCCGTACGGCTACGTCGTCAGCTTCATCCGGCACCATGAGCGCGGCTTCGCCGCGCCGGCGAGCCGCTTCATGCGCGGACTGTGCCACCATTACGGGGTGGAGCTGCACAACTTCGCCCCCAATGCGATTTCGCAGGCGGCCACCTTCGTTGGCGTCTGCGAGGGATTCCTGGGGATCCCAGTGAACTGGGATCTCTGGGTCCATCTCTTCCGCGCGGAGCTGCATACGCTCGCTACGCCCGAGGCACGGGTGCGCCGGGCGGTGCGCGCCGGCGGCCTGTCGGTCTCGTTGCGGGATTCGCGCAAGGAGTTATACATCCCCTGCACGATGACATCCAACAACTCGGAATGGGAGCGGGGGTGGTTCTACCTCCGCAACGACGGCGCCGGCCTTCCCCCCTACACCGGCAAGGTGCTGAAGGAGAAGGCCGACTCCTGGCACCACGGCGTGTCCCCTTCTTCGCACCAGGCGCGGTTGGATTCGCTCCTAACCGCGTTGAAGAGCCTGGCGGATGCCGGGTTGGGGGCGGCTTCGGTCCTCGCGAACCTCCACCACCGGCGGATCGTTCCCCTCATGGAGAGGGAGCTCCGTATTTACGAGATGAGCGAGGCGGCCAACCCTACGTCGCTGGCGCGCTCGCGGTTCCTGAATGAGCGCCTCGCTCGGGAATACGCGGCCACGAGGGCGAGGCGCGCCATCAGCCTCAAGGCCGGCCGACACAGCAACGACGACCTCTGGTCGTTCGTTATGCTCCCCGACGCCCCGGCGGTGAGTAGGCCTTCCTCCCTTTCTCGTTCCCCTGCAACGTACCAGCATGGTTTTGACAGTCGCCTTTTAGCAGATGGTGACCGTGGATGCCTCGCGGTCGGACCCGCCCACGCCCCGAGCTCGAGCGGTTGCCCGCGCCACGCAGCGGCGGGAGCAGGAGCGGGCGGCGCGCAGGAAGGAGAAGAGAATCCGGCGGCGGGAGCGTCGGGAGCAGCGGGACGAGGAGTATCGGCTGCGCGAGCAGCAGGGACTCTCTTCCCCGGCGACTCCGGGGAACTCGTCGTCGGGAGAGGAGGAAGAAGAGGGAAGCGACGGGGGGCGGCGCCCCCTCCCCGAGAGGTGGAATCCCTCGACCCCCTCACCGAGAGCCGCAGAGGCGGCAGAGGAGCAGGCGCCCGTGGTGGGCGCGGAAGCGCCCGCCGCCGGGCGGTTCGTGGACGAGGCGGCGCGCGTTGCGGAAGCACCAGCGCGTGCCGCGGAAGTGTCTGGGAGCGCCGTGGTGGCGACCACGAGCGCCACAGCAGCGCCCGCTGAACCCTTGAGGAAGAGGAAGCGAGGTTTCTCCACCTTGAGGTAAGCAGTCGCTCCTCCAGACGTTCCGGTTTCGAGGGGCTGGAGCTCAGTTGTTTGTCTCCGTGTTCGCAGGGTGGCGCCGACCGTTCCCGCCCTCGCGCCTGCTAAAGCGCTCAGGTCGGATGCGTCCGTACCCACGAGGCGGCGCTCGTCGAGGGCGCCACGGCCGGCCGGGAGCGCGGCGATGACGGGCGAGCCACCGCGCAGCGCGGCCGTGGCCACGGAGCCGCAGCAGGAGGCGACGGCCGCGGCGGCGGCTACGACAGCGACAACCGCCGCGCCGACGGTCCGGCCTCTGCCTGTGCCGGCGGCGGGTGGTCAGGCGGTCGTGGTGGAGATCCATGACGATGACGCGCCTCCGCCTGGATGGGGCCAATGGGAGAACTGGCCCGCGCCAGCCCCCGAGCCCACGGCGGGGGTGTTGGTGATGCGGGAAGATGGCTGCGTGATGTCGCAGCCCTCGGCGCCTGGCGCCGAGGCCTCGTCGTCTCGTGCCGGCCCTCCTGCCCCCGACGGCGCCGCGGCGCGTGCGGAGCGGGAGCGGGAGCAAGCCAGCGCGCCGTTGGCCCTCTGCCTCGAGGCCCTGGCCGAGCAGGCGCTGTGGCAAGAGTTCCGCGACCACGGCGCCTCGCTCAACAACGCGCTGGACGAGGCGCTGCGGATCCACGGGGGTCCTGCGTGGCGGATTTTCCAGGTACGCGTCTCTTCTGTTGGATTTCGGAGTTTCTTCCCCCCTCGCCTCTCCCGCGTTCGCGCTTTTTCCGACTCAAACTCTCTTCCGCCTTGTCTGCCGGTGGCAGGAATTGGAGGGTCAAGCCCGGGAGAAGTACGGCCGCCTCGACCGGCTGAGCACCGAGCGCAACTGGTACCGGGATCAATACGACGCTCTTGACGCCCTTGTCGAGGCCCTGCGGACTGACAACGGGTGGCTGGAGTACCGGCTTCAGGCAGTGCGGGACGAGCTCCTGGAGCAGGACGCCCAGGCTGCGGAAGGTGTTTCTGCGGTCGCGAAGGTGCGGACAGCGCTCCTGGAGCGGGACGAGGCGCTGCGGAAGGCGCGCGAGGACGCAGCCGCGATGCAGACCGTGGCGGCAGAGTGGGAGACGGAGGTGGCCACGATTCGCGCCCAGCTCGAACAGGACCGTGCAACCCTCGAGGGAGCACGGTCTTGGCAGAGCCAGGCCGAAGAAAGGGCCAAGGAGGCCGAGCAGCTGAGGGCCAGCCTGGCGGACCAGGCCGCCTCCCTTGCGTCGACGGGGGAGCAGCTTCAGCGGGAGCGGGACGCGCGCCGGCAGGCGGACGTTCAGCTCCAGCAGGAGCGAACCGCCCTCGCTGAGGCTCGGGCCGCCCTCGAGCGCGAGCGCCTGGCACGAGAAGAGGCCCAGGGTCTCCTTCAGCAGGAGCGCGCCGCACTCGAGGGGGCGCAAGCGACCCTCAAGCAACGGGACGAAGAAGTCTCGCGGCTCGATGGGGAGCTGAACCAGCTCAGCGTCTCCTACGAGGACCTGCGCCAGGCTGTCGTGGAGCAGGAAGCTACGGTCCTTAGCCTGCGGCAGGGGGCCGAAGTCGCGCGCAAGGCCCTCGATACGGAGAAGAAACAGGTTGAAGGTGAGTCGCCTCTCTTCGCATTTTGTATGTCGATTTGGTTCGCTTGGGATCCGCTCTCAATTTTTGTTTTTCGTTCACGGGTTTCAGGCCTGCGGAACGCTCTTGGGAACTCGACGACCCAGGCGGAGTCCCTCCAGGCGGCCTACAACTCCTCACAGCAGGAGCTGGAGGAGCTGCGGGCCGCCGCCCTCGAGGCGTGCCAGGGGGTCGAAGAGGGCGAAGTGCAGGCTGGGAGCTCGATGGCGAGTCGCCTCCGCGCCCTCGGCAGGCATGTTACCCAGCGCGTGCGCCGCGCCCTTTACCTGGGAGTTCAGAAAGCTCTTGGCGTGGTGGCTTCCCACTACCAGGTCGACCTCGAGGCCGTTTCTACGGGCTACGTCGTTCCCGTTGGCGTTGACGACGAGGTGGCGATGAACCGTGCGGATGCGCTCGCTGCTCCTGCCGCCGACATCCTCGCCGAGGACTTCATGGACTTCCTCTTCCCGGACGCTCCCCCGGCTGGCGGCCCCCAAGCCTGAAGACCATTGGGCGTTTGTGCCCTTTATGTTTTTGATGTTAGAATTCGAGCCGCGCGGCTGTTGTAGTAAACATTCGCTGTTTAAAACGCTTCAATGTTTGTAAGTTGAAAAACTCGTTGTTTATTTCGGCAATTGTGTTGTTCTGCCTCTCCGCTTTCTTAGGCGAACCCTGGCTGGGAAGGTTTTCGTTCGCACGGGTAGCTCATAGGCAAAGTGGCGAGGGGGAAGGGCCGTATCCTGCCGGAGGCGTGGGCTATCCCCGACTCGCGCGTCTTCGCCCTTTGGCCACTCGCGTCCCGCGTGGGTTCACCCAAAGTTTGGGTCGAGGCATACTTAGCACATTTGCAGCGAATTTTGCGAAAAAATGGGACCATTTTTTGGGGGGGACGCCCCCACAGTAGCCCCCGAGGGGGATTTGGTCTTCGGGAGAAAACCAAGTCGCCCTTCAGCTTTTATTAATCTGATGGAAATTACAGCCAACTGGGGTGTTGGGTATGTAATGACAAGAAATACTTGGAAATTCTTTCTAAGGGTAGAAGCGACGTAGCTGTTGGATGTTCCAAGCGTTGGTGAGTTCCTCGCCGTCCTCGTTGGCCAGTTTGTAGGTGCCGGGCTTGAGCACTTTGACAACGATGTAGGGTCCCTCCCATGGGGGCGATAGCTTGTGGCGGCCTCGATTGTCTTGGCGTAGCCTTAGGACTAGGTCCCCTTCGTCGAAGTCTCGGCGTCGTACCTTCCGGGCCTGGTGCCGCCTCAGAGCCTGCTGGTATCTTGCTGAATGCATCAGGGCCACAGTGCGGGCTTCGTCCAACTGATCCAGTGAGTCCTCGCGGGCTCGCTGGTTGGTGCCCTCGTCGTAGCTCTTGACTCTGGGGGACCCGTATTCCAGATCCGTGGGGAGGACGGCCTCCGCGCCATAGACGAGGAAGAACGGGGTGAATCCCGTGGCCCTGCTCGGAGTGGTTCTGAGGCTCCATACGACCGCCGGCAGCTCCTGGAGCCATTTCCGGCCAGACTTGTTCAGTCTGTCGAAAATTCTGGGCTTGAGGCCTTGTAGGATCATGCCATTGGCCCGCTCCACTTGACCATTGGTCTGTGGGTGCGCGACGGCCGCCCAGTCCACGCGGATGTGGTGCTTGTCGCAGAATTCCAGGAATTTCCTGCCGGTGAACTGGGGCCCGTTGTCGGTGATGATGGAGTTAGGCACCCCAAACCGGTGGATGATGTCGGTGAAGAATATTACGGCCTGCTCTGCCCTGAGATTCGTGATTGGGCGCGTTTCGACCCACTTGGAGAACTTGTCAATGGCGACTAGCAGGTGCGTGTAGCCCCCGGGCGCCCTTCGTAGGGGCCCGACAATGTCCAGCCCCCACACGGCAAAAGGCCACGTGATGGGGATCGTCTGGAGGGCATGCGCCGGGAGATTGGTCTTGCGGGCGTAAAACTGGCACCCTTCGCAGGTGCGCACGATCTCGCTGGCATCAGCAACCGCGGTAGGCCAATAGAAGCCCTGGCGAAACGCGTTGCCCACGAGGGTGCGTGGCGCCGCGTGGTGGCCACATACGCCCGCGTGGATGTCCCGAAGGAGCTCGCGCCCCTGGGGGATGGGTATGCACCGCTGCAGGACGCCTGACGCAGCGCGCTTGTACAGCTCGCCGTCGACGAGGGCGAATGACTTGGCCTTCCTGGCGATGCGTCTGGCCTCGGACCGATCCGAGGGAAGCTCCCCTTGCTCCATCCAGGCGAGGTACTTGGCTCGCCAGTCCTCCGCGCGGGGGGCTGGCTCCGTGTCCATGGCTTCGGCCGCACCGTAGCCCTCGAGCAAGGAGAGCACAAACGCCTCGTTCGTGGGGTCTTCATTCATGGGTTCCGCGCCCGCTGGGTTCGAGGGAGCCCCCGAGGGTTCCTCTTGACTCGAGGGTGTCGATTCGAGGTTGACGGACGGCCTGGCGACGTCTCGTGCAAAAACGTTCGGGGGGACGGTGATTCGCCCCGACGCGATTTTTGCGAGTTCGTCCGCCTCCTCGTTGTACCTGCGGGGTACGTGGTTAAGCTCGAGGCCGTAGAACTTGTCCTCGAGAGCTCGTACGGCGTTGCGGTAGGCCTCCATTTTGTCGTCGTGGCAACTCGCATTCTTCATAACTTGGTCAATCACGAGCTGCGAGTCCCCCCTGACGTCGAGGCGTTTGATGCCTGTCTCGATGGCGATTCGGAGGCCGCAAAGAAGGGCCTCGTACTCCGCCATGTTGTTCGACGCGGGGAAATGCAGGCGTACCGCGTATCTCATGTGCTCCCCGAGGGGTGAGAGGAAGAGCAGGCCCGCGTCTGCCCCTGTTTTCATCACCGACCCGTCGAAGTAGAGGGTCCAGCATTCGGCCTGGATTTGCGGCGGCGGCAGTTGTGTGTCCGTCCATTCGGCGACGAAATCCGCCAGGATTTGGGACTTGATTGCCTTGCGCGGCGCGTAAGCGAGCGTCTCGCCCATCAATTCCACAGACCACTTGGCGATTCTGCCCGTCGCGTCCGGGTTGCGGATGATCTCACCCAACGGAAACGAGGAGACCACCGTGACCGGGTGGGCCTCGAAGTAGTGCCGGAGCTTGCGCCGCGCGAGCACTACTGCGTAGAGCAGCTTCTGGATCTGTGGGTACCGTGCCTTGGTCTCGGATAGCACTTCGCTGATGTAGTACACGGGCCTCTGGACTGGCAGGGCGTGCCCCTCCTCCGTACGCTCCACCACGATGACGGCGCTGACCACCTGAGTGGTCGCGGCGACGTAGAGGTACAGAGGATCGTGGTTCTGGGGCGGCGTTAAGATTGGCGCGTGGGTGAGCGTCGCCTTGAGTTTGTCAAGTGCCTCCTGGGCCTCGACGGTCCAGGAGAAGCGCTCGTGTTTCTTCAGGAGTCGGTAGAGGGGTAATCCCTTCTCGCCGAGCCGCGAGATGAAGCGGCTCAAGGCGGCGAGGCACCCCAACACCTTCTGTACCCCCTTGAGGTCTCGAATCGCGCCCATGCGTTCGAGGGCCGCGACCTTCTCGGGGTTGGGCTCGATGCCCCGCTGGGAAACTATGTATCCTAGCAGCATGCCCCGCGGCACTCCGAAGACGCACTTCTCGGGGTTCAGCTTCACCCCGTTGGCTCGCAGGCAATCGAATGCCACGCGCAGGTCGCTAACCAGGTCGTCCGCCTTCCTGGTTTTCACGACTATGTCATCTACGTAAGCCTCAACGGTTCGCCCGATGTGGTCTCCGAAAACGTGCTGCATACATCGCTGGTATGTAGCGCCCGCGTTTCGGAGGCCAAACGGCATCGTTACGTAGCAGAACATTCCGAACGGCGTGATGAACGAAGTTGCAAGCTGGTCGGACTCCTTCATCTTTATTTGGTGGTACCCGGAATAGGCATCGAGGAAACACAATAGTTCACACCCTGCGGTTGAGTCAACGATTTGATCGATTCGTGGCAAAGGAAAAGGAACTTTGGGACATGCTTTATTCAAACTAGTGTAATCTACACACATCCGCCACTTCCCATTCTTCTTCTTGACTAGTACAGGATTAGCTAGCCACGTAGGGTGAAAAACTTCCTTGATGAACCCGGCCTCGAGGAGCTTCCGCAGCTCCGCTCCGATCGCCCGGCGCCGCTCTTCGTCAAAGCGGCGGAGCCGTTGTTGCACGGCTCGGGAGTGAGGTAGGATATCAAGGGAGTGCTCGGCGACCTCCCTCGGGATGCCTGGCATATCCGAGGGACTCCACGCGAAGATATCGGCGTTGGCGCGGAGAAAGTCGACGAGCACCACTTCCTATTTCGGGTCGAGGGTGGAACTGACCCTCAACACCTCGCCCTCGGGGGCTGCAGGGTCGAGGGGCACCTCCTTCGTTTGCTCGGCAGCCTCGAAACTGCCCGCGTGCTTGGCGGAGGAGTCGGGGCCCTCGTTGGCCAGCTTCTCCATGTCTGCGACAAACGTTTCGTCGAGCGCCAGGGCCTCAGCGTGCTCGACGCACTCGACGTCACAGTCGAATGCGTGCTCGATCGACGAGCCCACGGTGATTACGCCTTTTGGCCCCGGCATCTTCATCTTGAGGTAAGTGTAGTTCGGGACCGCCATGAACTTGGCATAGCACGGACGGCCAAGGATGGCGTGGTACGCGCCCCGGAACCCCACTACCTCAAAGGTGAGGACTTCCTTGCGGAAGTTGTCCGGTGTGCCGAACCAGACTGGTAGGTCGATCTGCCCGAGGGGCTGGACGCGCTTGCCTGGCGCGACGCCGTGGAACGGCGCCGTGCTGGGCCGCAGCTGGTCCAACCCAATCCCCATCAGTCGTAGGGTGTGGGCGTAGAGGATGTTGAGGCTGCTGCCGCCGTCCATCAGCACCTTGGAAAACCGCGCGTTGCCGATGATGGGATCGACGACCAACGGGTACTGGCCCGGGTTGGGGATGCGGTTCGGGTGGTCCTCGCGGCTGAAGGTGATGGCGTCCTCCGACCAATCGAGGAAGGAAGGAGGTGCCCTCTCCGCGGCGAGGACCTCGTGCCGCTCTCGCTTGCGCCGATTGGTGGACATGTCCACCGTCGGTCCCCCGAAGATGAAGAAGACGTTCTCCACCGCAGGGAAGCCGTCAGCGTCTCCGCCACCCCCGTCCTTCTTGGCCTCGTCCTCCCTCGCGGCGACGCGGCGGTAGTACTTCTTGAGCATGTCGCACTGCTCAAGTGTGTGGTTGACTGGGGTCTTGTGGTACGGGCAGGGCTTCTTCAACATATCGTCGAATACGCCGGGGCCTCGAGGAGTCCCTCGAGGGCCCTTTCGAGCCGGGTCAACTGCGAGGGCCTCGTCCCCGCCGTTGTCGTGTCCCTGCGCGCGCGTCTCGTGGCGCGGCTTCTTGCCCTTCTTGCCCCGCTTGTGCTTGTGCTGGGGCTCCTTGGACTTGCTGCCCTCCGCGGGCGCGTCGTCCGCGCGCTTGCCCTTCTTGCCGTCGAAAATGGCACCCACTGCCTCCTCTCCGGAGGCGAAGCTGGTGGCGATGTCGAACAGCTCGTTGGAGTCGACCGGCGGGCTCCTCCCGAGCTCGCGCACGAGGTCCCGACAGGTCGTGCCTTCAAGGAAGGCGTGCACGATCTCGGACTGAGCAACGCTCGGGAGCTCAGTACAGCGCTTTGAAAAGCGCCGTATGAAGTCCCGGAGCGACTCGCCGGGCTTCTGGGCGCACGCTCGTAGGTCCCAGGAGTTCCCAGGGCGCACATATGTGCCCTGGAAGTTCCCCACGAACGTGCGCACTAAGTCATCCCAGCTGTGGATCTGGCTGGGCGGTAGGTGCTCGAGCCATGTTCTGGCCGAGTCCGCAAGGTGCAGCGGCAGATTGCGGATGATCACCGCATCGGTGGTGGCTCCGCCCAGCTGACAAGCCAGACGGTAGTCGTTGAGCCACACACGAGGGTCCGTCTCCCCCGTGTACTTGTCGATGGTGGTGGGCTGGCGGAAACGCTGGGGGAAACTCGCCGCACGGATTTCCCGACTGAACACTCGGGTTCCCGGGGGTTCCGGCGTTGGCGAGCGGTCCTCTCGGCTGTCGTAGCGACCACCTCGTCGAGGGTGGTAGCCTGCCGCCGCTCGCGCCTCCGCGTCGCCCTTTCGCTTGGCGTTCAGGACGTTGCGGGCGTCTCCGTCGTGGGCCTCGCCGCGCGTGTCAAGGATTCGCTCCTTGACAGGCGTCTTGCCCTGGTTTGGCGGCTGCTCCGCCGCGCCGTCCGCGTGGACGGACGCCTCCTGGTCCTTCGCGCCACCGTCGCCCCGCGCGCTGGACTGGTTGCGCATGCGGGACGCGGAGCTCTCGGCCTGCTGCACGGCCGCTTGCTCGATGAGAGTCTGCGCCTCGCGGCGCAGGTTACGTGCCTCGGGCGTCGATGGCTCGGGCATGGCCCGAAGTAGTGTTGCCGCCGCGATGAGTTTTTGGCTGGCACGAAGTGGCGTGTGTGGGTCGTCCACATTGAAGTTGGCGTTGATGCGCTCGCAGGCTTGCTTCCCGGCGTCTCGGGCGCGTTCGCCGCGCGCCGAGGCTTCCCCTGCGATAGTTGCACGCAGGAGCCGCACCTGCCGGTACTCTTCCGCGAGCTTCGCCTCGAGCTCGCGTGCCTGGGCCAGCTGCGCATTGATGTCCGCATTGCCCGCTGGTGGGGCCGGTGGCGGGTTCGGCTCCGGATGCTGGGCCGCGCTCCCGTCGCCCGCTCCGTTTGCGCCGTCTTGCTCGTTGGCGATGACAACGAAGCACTCGCGCGAGGGATCGTAACTCCCCTCGCTGGAGTCGTCGGAGCAACCGAACCAGTAGTCCGCGGCATCAAGGAATCGCCGGAAGACCACAGGGTCCGGTACACCGGAGAAGTCCCACTCTGCGTAGCCATGCGAAGTTGAGGGCGGCAGTTCGCTGGGTGAGCCGTGGTACGACTCGTCGTTGGTGGTGGCGAAGAGGTTCCGGATCGACAGCAAGTGATGGCCCGGGAGATCCTCGTACGCGGCCATATCGGTGCTGACGGAGGAGGCGTACGCCGCAGCAGGGTTGCGCATCCCGTGGGGAAACTGCGGCCCCGCGGCCACGTGCTCCCCCGCAGGGTGCGCCACCGTGCCGCTTGGTGGGGGCGCGTCGTTCCGGGCCGCTTCGCGTGTCGCCCGGCGTCCCTCCGTGCGCGCCTGGCGCGAGCGCTGACCGGGGCGTTTGCGGCGTCGGGGCGTCGAGGCGCTCGCGGCAGCCGCCCGGGTGGGTGCCGGAGCGTCAGTAGCAGGCGTGGCGGGCATTGGGCCCGGCCCAGTCGACCGCCACGGGTGGAGCTCGTCGAAGTTGGTGAGGCGCATGAGGTAGCCGTTCCCTGTAGCCTGGAAGTTCAGGCTCCCAAACCGGATTTCGAATCCAGCGGGGAGAGGGTCCGAGCTGCCCATGGCGTATCTCTGGGACGTCATCTCGGTACGAATCACCATCGAGAGTGCGGGTGAGGGGTTGATCACAGCGCGAGGGTTCCCCTACCTGGCGCGCCAACTGTCGGTGCGGAAAGTAGTCCCGACACTAACTAGTGAGTTACGCTGTGATCGGCTTCTCGATGGTCGGTGCCAACGACAACACAGGGGACACAAGTTTATCCTGGTTCCGGCCGGGGCCGTACGTCCAGCAGTGGTGTGCTCGAGGCACTGTATTGCGTTGCACCGTGGTGCTTGCAGAGGGGAGCTACAAGCGGGGCGGGAGAGGAGGCTGGACCTCCAGGTCCCTGAGGTTTTGATTGAGGCAAGTGCCAATATCGTAGTGAAGGCAGAAAGCGTGTGGGTTAGTGCTCTCTGTCCTCCGTCCTCCTGCGGCCAGGGGACTGCCCCTCCTTTTATAGGTCAAGGAGGAGGCAGTTTACAGGCGTGCCGCACTGTTCTGGCTACGTGTGATGGCATGGCGGACAGTGCAACGGAGTGGACGGCCGTCCTGGCGAATCTTGCTTCCGGCGGAGCGTCGTGGCGTGCCCTGTACCTGCCCAGGAGCGGCTTCGAGGGTGGCAGCGTAGGAACTTTCCGTGTGGTCGTCGTCCGTACGTTGACTCGAGGGTGCGGCTGACGGGAGGTCGCAAGGGGCACAGCCGCGGTCGTGGCGGTGTCTTGTCGCCCCGCATTCCCACAGCGTCAGGGATGGCGCAGCAGTGCCCGGGATGGCGTCGTGAGGGCGGGGATGGCCGCGCAGGACCGACGGTGATGGAGGTGACGCGCCTTACTGGTCCGGCGTCATGGTGTGGCGCGGAGCAGGCGTCCGTCCCCGCTTCGAGGGTTCCGCTGTCCTCTTTCGAGGGTGCGGCGCGTTGGCCGTACGAGAGTGGGTGGCGCAGTGTCGCGGAGCTGACCCTGGCCTTGCCGAGTGGGTGGCGCAGTGTCGCGGAGCTGACACTGGCCTTGCCGAGTGGGTGGCGCAGTGTCGCGGAGCTGACACTGGCCTCATCGGGAGAGTTGGCAGAACAGCGCCGGGATATGATTCCCGGGCGTGTCAGAGGGATGGCATGGCGCGGATTCGTCTTTGACCCAGGCGCCTGCAAGTGTTAGAACGCTGAACGCCCCTGTCGGGGGAGCAGGTGCAGGGGCGGCGAGCCTGTGAGGGCCTCGAGCGAGACGGAATCTCACCCAAGGGGGCGACCGACCCTCGAGCGAGGCGGAGTTTCACCCGGGGGGTGGGGCGACCAACCCTCGAGCGAGGCGGGGTCTCGTGGCGCTGCGCCCCTCGAGCGAAGCGGAGTTTCGCCCGGGGGTGGCTGGGCCGACTGCTCTGGTGGGCCGCTGGGGCCACCAGGGCTGTGGGCCCGGCCGCTGGGCCGTGACTATCTTGAGCGCGTTTAGGTTTGTGAATTCGTTTGTGTTTTAGTCTTTGCGAAGGTGAATGGGTTTCCCCCGGTTTTTTAGGGGACCCTTACGGCTGTCCCCGACAGCTATGCTTGGAGAATGGAGATATAATAAATGATTAGTGTTCCATTGTGCCTCTTTCTTTCAATCTCTTTGCAGTATTTTTCTTGTCAGTATTCTGCTTTGCTCAAATATAGCTACTACTCCCTCCGTCCCGTAATATTAGCATTTGTAGCATTTGAAATTCTTCCCACAATATAAGCACTTGGGGGTGTCTAGTGGGTCCCACGTTGGATTCCCCCAAAAAAAAGATCCCCCATCTCATACTCCCACAGCCGCACGTTCCCTGGCCGCAAAGAAAAAAAATCCTGCGGGGAGGTTGCCATCCGCGCCGCGCGCACTTCCAGACCGCCGGTGGGGAGTAGAAGACGACGAGCACGACGAGGAGAGGAAGCTTCGTCGGCCTCCACCGCCCCCACACCGCCGTCCAGAGAGAGAGAGAGTGTGTGTGTGCCCGGGGAGGGAGAGGCTAGTCGCCGGAGAGAGAGGACCAGGAGAGACCGGCGGCGCGGCCGCCTGCGCGCGCCCATGATCCACGTCGTCGGCGAACGAGCGGGTGTGGGGTGGCGCTCCAAGATCTGCGCCCGCCGGCTCGGACACCCTCCTCGCAGCGCTGTCCCGCGCCGCGCCGCCGCGACTGATTTTTGGAGACGGGGATGGAGGTGTCCCCGGGAGGTCGCGCTGCTGCTGCGGGCGAGCAGTGGCGGAGCCAGAAAAAAATTATAGCTGGGGCGAATTGACTCGACTAGAAGTAAAAAAAAAAGCAAATTCACACCACAATTATATATTGTAATAGTCACAAACTACAACAGAAAATGGATAAGCAATACCAAACTGCACACAGGGTTATCTTTCTTCTCATGCACGTTGTTTGCTCGTCCATGGGCAACAAACGGACGGGTAGAGGCAAGGGTTAGTGTCCAGATGTGTAAGAAAAATAGTATGCTAGCACACTGGTAGCTGGGGCGCCCGCCCCACCCCGCTGATAGGGTAGCTCCGCCCCTGCGGGCGAGGAAGCCGTCGCCGCCGCGGTGGAGCTTGCCCGGGGGAGTCCGCTGGGTAGCTGCTTCGCCCTGCGCGGCTGCGCCGCCGCTCCTTGTCGTCACCTTTGCGTCGCGCGTCCGTGACGGTGATCCGGATTGAGAGCGAATCAGAGAAGGGAGGGGGAGCTAGAGGGAAGGCATGTGTGCGCCGCCATGCAGGCCTGGAGCACCTGCTGACTACAGGGAGTGGGGCTAGGCGGAGGAGCAGCACCGGGGAGAGGAGGGTGAGCGGCGGCGGCGGCTTGCTTTCCGTGGTGGCGCAGGAGCGGCTCAGGAATTGGGAGTGGGAGAGAGAGAGCAGTGAGCAGACAAGGTTGGTTTATTGCGATGGGACCCACCATGTGGAGTGAAGGAAGCAAGCAGTGATGCCGGTAGACTCAAGGGTATTTGTGTCATTTCAACTCTCCACTATTTTTGCATTTGAATACTTCAAATGCTTACATTGCGGGACGGAGGGAGTAATATATATGTCAATGAGAAATGATTAAGGCGAACATTCAGAAAACGAGAAAGAGCGTCAAAATTTGTCTTCTCTTTCACTCTGCGCCTGGCCGTGTTTTTCTTCTCTTTGGTGGAGCGGCAGCGCAGCAGACCGCAGATAGGATTTCCTTAAAAAATGCAGACCGCAGATGGCAGATGGAGGTGCAGTGCAAGACCGCAGGAGCTAGCGGATGGCAACGAAGCAGGCAACCCCGCCAGTGCTTGTGGCGCCAACGAATTCGATACCTCGCGGGAGCCATGGCAACGGCTCACGGACGGCGCGGTGTCTCGATGACCTCAAACTTCGCTTGGGTGCTAGTGCGGCAACCGCAACGCGCGTCGTCACTGTAGTGTCCTGTGAATCAATGTGGTGTTACAATTATAGAAAACCCACATAACCAGAAGCTGTTAACCCGGATACAGTTCAAGTTATGCTTAGTGCTCCATGAATGCAGTAGCAACTGTATGATGAGATTATTCTACATTTGTCTTGCACGATTTGTACAAATGAATTATACTTTTTATTATTATTGTCACCCATAACAAGTACTAGGTCTCAAGTGTACATCACGTAGTTTCCACCGCATTGCACTGGGTCGCGGCTAGCCTTCATCGCGATGCAGCGTGCGGCCGGCCTCCACCACGGAATGCAATGAAAAATTCATGAAGCGCTAGCGCCTCATGTAAGTGAAATGACTGTTAGTGCAGCTCGTATGTACTAGGCTACTAGCACACAGTTGGAAGAGATTAGCAGGTAGCAGCAGTATATAAGCATTGACAGGGGATTCAGATATGTGGACTACCGGCACCCTTTTGCTCGTCTTATTACAACTTATAAACCATAGTTCTTCTGCAATGGATCTTTTTCTTTAGTCCTGTTTCAGTTGTTGCTCTTGCTTTTGTGATATTGGAGCTTAACAAATCTAGACAATTCAACAGCAAGAAACTGCAAATGAACGACTTGTGTGGATGGTGCTATTATCTGTTTATGAGATATTTTAGCGGCTAGCCAAATAAAGAAGAATCTAATTTCACCAGCCTCAGACCATCCACACTCGTCATCCTTTATTCTCTCCTTCAAAACAGAATATTTCATCCTCGTCATCAAGATTTTCTCTTTCATATCCACTTCTCCCACACTCATCATCTTTTATATCTCATCCCCCATCATATTTTATTCAAAAATTTTCAACTACTCTCTCCCTTCTCCTTTTCTTCTCTCCTTCTCTTTCTTTTCTCTCCTCTGCTCCTCCGCCTCCCTCCTTCTTCCCCAGCTGTGGATGCCGCGACGGCCAGACCGACGCCGCCCATGCCGGTGCGGCCCTCCTCCCCAGGCACCAACCGGAGCTCCTCCTCCTCGCGCGCAGCCATGGCGGCGAGGCGAGGAGAGCACGGCGGCCGGCCACATCCAGGCGTAGCCATGGCAGCGAGGCGAGGCGCATCCAGGAGCTCCAGCTCGCGCCACCATGCAGCTCTAGCCCGCACCGACGGCAGCGAGGCGAGGCAGAATCGGCCTCCAGCCCCCCTCTCTGGCGAAGGAGCAGATGCGGAGGAGGAGCGGTGTCGCGTTGACCTGGAGCTCCGGCGGCGCACCTGGCCCTCATCTCTCCCTGCTCCGGGCGCGGCGTCATGCACGAGCAGCCGCGGTGGGCAGCCTCCAGCTCGCGTGCCGGCCGCCGGCTCTCCCTGGTCGTCGGTGTGGCCAGGATCTGGAGCTCCGGGCAGCGCATGGCGGAGGCCCATGGCCGTCGGACCCCTGCGGCGGCCGGAGGACGAGGGACGCGGCAGGGTCGCTTCGGCCGTCAAGGCTGTGGGCGGCTCGTCGCTTCGGGCGCGCAGGGAGGCTGGGGCAGCTCGTCGCTTCGGGCGTGTCGGAGCTCCCTGCGCGGGAGGAGAAGGGCCCCGGAGCCGGCGGAGGTCCCGGCGGCAGCAGGAGGTGGAGGGGCAGCTGCAGCTCGTGCAGACCGGCGGCGCAAGTGAGGCTCCCTCCCTCCCCTGCATCCGTTCAGAGTTGGCCGGCGACGGAGACAAGGTGGTCGCGGCAGAGCTCTGCTTCCGTTCCGAGTTGGGGCGCGAAGACGAGGTGGTCTGGCTGCGTCAGCGGAGGAGCAGGTGTGGGGCCCGCGCCACCAGCGATGAAGGAGGACCTCGAGTCCGCCGGATACAAAGGAAACGGGAGGCTTCCTTCTTTTTACCGTCGGCCTGCAGGAACCCGCTGCAGCACCCTTTCCTTCATCTGTCTCCTCCAGGGACTTTTTACCGTCACCGCTGCGGGTGGTCTCACGTCGAACAAGATGATAATACTATCGAAAAGTATCAAAACGGAGGAAAAGAGAAATTTTCTATGAGCAGCGAGTTTGTACAGTATACGATAACTTGGTCATTGGAAACAAACGGGTGCCCTGATTTTCGAGTTTCTCTCCTATCTTTCATTTTCGGTCAGAATTTGACCATGTTTTTGTGCTAGTGATTCGGTCGCTACAATTGTCAAATGGCTAATAACTCGAGACACTTTTTTCCCAGTAAGAGAAAGAGGAATCCAAACGTGTTTTCTTTCTCAATCGCCGTCGTGAATCGTGATTGATCCACACAACAGTCGGACTCATACCATGAACATTCTTTTTTAGGGCGACTCATACCATGAACATTAAGCAGCAAGCGTAGCGAACATCCAGCGGAGAGACAGCATGGACGAGTCATGCCGTCCGAGTCTCAACATGAAGATCACGTAAATGGAGTTGTGACTACAGACCTAGTTGCGAGGAAAGAACCACAACCATCAAACTACGGGTCTGTACGCCTGCCTTCACCACCGAAATACAATGGAAATTTCATGAAACAACACATATAAATGGAATGACAACTATTACAGGCTTACAGCTGTTATGTACCAGACTACCAGCTCACAGCTAGAAGAGATTAGCAACAGTATATAAGGATTGAAAGGGGGCTTAGATATGTGTAGTACTGGCATCCCTTTCATATCTGATACATTACACAATAGTTTTTTTTTTTGAAGCGCGTCTTTCTTTATTGCTATTTAAGTTTTGCTGTTGCTTTTGAGATATTGGAGCTTAACAAATTTGGAGAAGTGAACACTTAGAAATCGCAAAGGAACTTCTTCTCTATTAATAATTGATCTGACATATTAGGACTTCAGCTGAATGAATTTCAGCAATGATGCCAGCTTGAAGTCTAAAAAGAGATCAGAATTTCACCAAAGTTGTTGCTTTTTGTAGGAAAACTTAGTCTAGGCATTAGAACTATGATAACTAAATGATGGGTAATTGGAAACGAATAATGGTTAATTTTCAGCTGATTTTTCTCTCGCGTCTTCACTTACTGTAAGATTTCTACATATTTTTTTGTGTTGTTGGTTTGGTTGTTGTAGCTTTTGCAATAACTGCTGGCATTTTTTTGTGGAAAAAATCCAACTATGTTCTTGAATCTGTCAGAAATACGTGATTGACACAACATTAGTACATCAAAGACTCTAGCGAAGAGACTCCCGTACATGTGTAGGCTCTCACGCAATGAGAAGCATAATGGTAATCTTAGGCGACAATATGATACTATTATTAAGCTCCTCGAGCCGTGCTGCTGTAGTGTTGTGTTATGCTACCCTGTCACACTAGAGTTGTGACCAGTTGTTTCATTTGCATGAGTTATTCTGCATGAAATTTATATCGTGACACTCTCTTCCGAGTTTGGTACCTGCATCTACTGCTAATTTTTTCCTCAACAGCTACCGGCCTCTGTGTTCGTATGACTTGTCTTTGGCTTTTTGCATCTCCTTTTCTTCTCCCAGCTGCCCCAGCCCCCAGGCCAGCCTTGGATCACAACCTCTATCGCACTGCCTGCTTCCACCACAGAATACAATGGGAATTTCATGAAACAAATCACGTAATTGAAATGACAATTAGTACAGAACTCGTATGTACTAGCACACAGCTAGAAGAAACTAGCAGCACTATATATAAGCACTGACAGGGGACTGAGATCTGTGCAGTAGCAGCACCTTTTTGTGACTGATAGGTTACACGGTATTCTTCCGCAATAGGTATTTCTTTACTTCTATTTTAGTTGTCAGTGTTGGTTTTAAGATATTGGAGCTTACCAAATCTAGAGGAGTGAATGGTGATGCAAAGGAAAAACATCTCTCCTGTATGATCTTCATCTCTCCACTATCTGATAATGGATTGAGCAGACATTTTCCATATGGACACAATTTGAGGCAGAGAAAGATCCTCACCAACAGCTTATGTCTTTGTATGAAAATAGCATGATGTCAATTGCAAACAAATCGATGGCTAATCTTCAGGCAACCTTAGAGGCTTGACCTTCTCTACAGATTTTGACCCACCCCAAGTTTATCTTGCAGGTGATTCGGTCACACCAATTGCAAGTTTGTAAGAATTTGTCATGTCTTTCAAGAAAAAGAGAAGTAATCCAATTTTTTGTTACTCGATCACCGTTGTGAATCATGATTGACGATTCGACATAACACTCGAACCTTCTACAAAATGCACTTGGAAGGTTCATATGGTAAGTTGAATAATGTTGGCAGTTGTGTTGAGTAAAAGAAGTTTGCTGTGAATGCAGCAGTCATGTTATTTTGTATTCTTGTTACTGTAGAAGGGAAATCAGGATTTTGCTCTCCAGTTTCATCAGCTTGCCATTCATGGTGTTGGATTGTTGTTGGGGGAATCAGCTTGGACTTTGAGCCTTGTTCGAGCTTGTGCGTGGAGCATCAAGCCATCAAGGGATGGACAAACAACAGCCAATCAGGTAAGATGGAAAGGGATGACAAATGGCAGGGCACAAGCACAACAGAGCTGAATGAAAGTAGAATCGCTTCTTGAAAGCCACTGTAGAGTCCGCCACGCACTCGTCGGCGAACGCCGGACGTACGGCGGTGACCGCCACTCCGGGGTCCGAGCCTCCAATCCGGCGGCATCGTCGGCGAACGCCTCCCGGCCGTAGTTCCTCCGCTGCCGTCAGAACCCAGCCGCGCGTCGGTGGCGTGCCACGCCGGGAACGCAGAACGGCGGGCGGCGCCGCTGGAAGCCTGCGTGAGCAGCGGGACAGGGACTTTGGACTCCGGGGGTGGACGGTAGATGAAATACCGTCCACCCCTTGGCCTTTCCTGGTCGTTGGATCAGCCCTGTGCGGTCACGATCGACCGACCTGTATAGTTGCAAGCGGCGACAAGTCTCCACGCCGCCTCGCGCGCGCTGGCCGCTGGCCTGCCCCGCTCCCCTGCACGATGCCTTGCGTTGGAGCTTCATCCAGTGAGCGCCGGCGGCCGGCGGCAGCGCCTCCCGGGAAGAAGAGGCGAGGAGACCGCACCGGAAGCTTGTGACCTCCCCGCGGCGGCGAGCGGGCGAGGTGCGTAAGCACGGGGAGCTCGGCGTCTGAGGTGTTATAGCAGCTGCCGTGGTGGTCAGGACTCAGAATTGGGCTGTTCTCACCTTCGGTTCAGACCTCGGCCTCGGCCTGCCGGCGAACCAGAGCTCCGTTCGCCCCTCGGTTCAGAACCGCCACCGCGTCACGCACTCGCTGGCATATATGGTTGGCACTTGCCCGTCGTTGGAGCACTGTACCGTACTCGCGCCACGAGGGGCGACATGGCCGTTAAGATGGCAGGGACTTTCCGGCGAGGCCACTGCCACGCCGTGTCGGCCGGGAGACTGCTAGAACGTGTAGGTCTGCTCGCCGGGGACGCGGAACGGGAACCGGCGCTCTCGGGCGCCGCTGTGAGCTGCGCACGACGAGGAACGCCGGACTCGGGGTGGACGGTAAATGAAATACCGTCCACCCCTTGGCCCTCTCGCGGTCGTATGATCAGAGTCGTGTGGTCAGGATCGACATCGAATAGTTGCAGGAATCGACAGGCTCCGATATGATGGCCCTCCGCGTGCTGGGCCGCCGTTGTCATGGGCGACGCGCACGCGCTGCGGCGGCGCTTTCATCCGGTGAGCCCTGGCGCCGCCCAGGAAAGCAGTCCCGATGGCTGCAGAGCTTCATTGGCAATTCGAGTTCCTGTGCTGCGAGCAGCGGCACCCAGCATGGGCTGCCCGTTCAGTGCCTGGCCTGACACCAGCAGCTGCTTGTTTCCACTTGTCGCTCACCTGATCGTCGACGCCGATGAACCTCATCGCCCGGTAGCCCGTAGCCCCTGCACTCGAGGTTCAGGGCCTCGTCGAACGACCGCGCCCAGGTGGCGACGTCGTGCGCGCAGGTAGCTATAGTTGGGCCTGTGCCGCGCCTGCCTCTCCTCCTCGGCGCCCATTGCGACGGCGGCGCGCATGGCGTGGGCCAGGCCCAGGACCTCCGCGCTCTACGGTTTCATGCGGATAGCGCCGCCGCGCACCCAACGAACTCGGACACGACGACGGCGCCTCCCGGCACACCGTGTAGAAGTAGGGGATCCGGTTGAGGCTCCTAGCAGGGCAGCAGGCCACCTTCTCTCACAGTACAAGATGAGGGCGAGGTACTGACCAACCTATCATGTCCGTGTGCGTAAGCTTAAGTACGCGCGGTGTTGGTCGCCTCGGGGATCTCGGTTGGCTCCGCTGGCTGCTGTGTTGAGGTCTTGAGGACTTGCTGCCAAAGCAAGAGTGAATGACGATATCCAAGGACTTGACTGCACTGGAAGGCGATGGGGCTTCGCGATCCCGTCTTGCGCAAAAGGTGGGAAGGCCGGCGGCGAGGGGCCTCCGGCGGACGAGCCGGAGGTGGAGCAGATTGGCCGGGAAGCGGAAACTAGGGGCATTTTGCATATATTCGGATCGTGATTAATGATCGCGATCCAAATCAGAAATCAGGGGGTATTTTGAAAATTATTGGATCGTGATTAATAATCACGTTCCAAAGTAGGGGTATATACGTAAATTTGTTGATCGTGATTAACGAGCGCGATCCAATTCAGGGGGCGTTTTGTAATATTTCCACTGGCGCCGTAGGAGCTCGCGAGGTCGCCTTGCCGCCGGCGGACACCGCTCGCCCCTTCGCGCGGCATCCCCGCGAACACCCGCGCGAGACGATACCTCCAGCCACCCTCCCTATTCCCTAATAAGCGACGCACGGTCCCAGACCAAAAGACCCCGCGACGGCCCCTCGCCATGACCGGCGGCGAGAGCTGGCGCGCCGTTCAGAACTCCGGCCACCAAAATTTCCAGTTTCCGTCCTTATCGAATGCTTGGCCACGAGTTGGTTGAAAATGGGCAGGGGGGCCGACCGCCGACGCAATGAGGTTGTTGCAACGAAGAAGAGATCGACTAGCTGGTGATCTGATATGTATCTTTGGTGATGCCAATATCCATGCGTCTCAGCCAACAGTGACAAAAACAGGACAGGCACAACAGAAAAGGGTGACTACAACACGAGGGGTCTGAATTGTGAACACATACACCACAATCACAGCCTAACTGACAGGAGGTATTGTGTGCATCGTATATACAACGAAAATTTCATGAGACAGCTCATGCAAATAAAATGACAATTAGTACAGCTCGTATGTACCAGAATCACAGCTAGAAGTGATTAGCAGCAGTATATAAGCATTAACAGGGGACTGCAATATGTGGACTACTGGTGCCCTTTCGTGTCTTTGGGTCTTTTTTTTACTCTCACTCATTTAAGCTGTTGCTGTTGCTAACAAATCTGGAGAAGGCTACAAGAAAGTGCAAAGGAACTTTATTATCAGCAGGGTGCTCTTATCAATCGATGTGTCATTTTGGTGCCTAAACAGAACAAAATTTTACGGAGCTCACATCGAGGAAGATGATGACACTAACCAAAAGTAGCGAAAAAAAACTGCTATGAGCTGATCAGCAGGTGACTTTGTACGGAGTATTATACACATTACAACCATGCTAACTTGATTGGTAATTGGAAATAATCTGATGACTCTTTTTTTGGCATGTTTCTCTCTTACTGTATCTTTTTCATTTTAGGTCAGATTTCGACCATATTTTTTGTGCTGGTAATTCCATCAGTACAGCCGTACAGGTGTCAAATATGTAAGTCCAGGCATTTCCTTTCAACAACAGGAAAATGAATGGAAATGTTTAGTCACTCTCTGTCATGAATCGTGATTGACACAGCAGTCTAGAACTCGAGATCATGCTTGAACATTAAGCAAAGGTCCAGTGGATGCAGTCCAATTCTCAACAGTCAAGATCATGTAGAGTTGTGACTACTGGCTCGTTGAGAATAAGAAGAAAGGATTACTATCAAACTAAGTGTACATTGCTCTGTTATCACGCGGCTTCTCTTTGGCATCTCCTTTTTTTCTCCTAGTTGCCCCAGCCTTGCGTTGCGGCCTCCATTACAATGCCCGCCTTCACCGTGGAAATTCAATGGAAATGTCATGAAACAACTCATGTAAATGCAATGACAACTACTGCAACCCTTATGTAACAGCATACAACTAGAAGAGATTAGCAGCAGTATATAAGCATTACGAGGGGACAGGAATATGTGCCCTGCTAGCACCCTTTCGTGTCTATTTTATAGATTAACTGTAGGTTCTTTGATGGGTCTTCCTTTACTCCTAGTCTATTTGTTGATGTCTTTTGAGATATTGGAGCTCAACAAATATGGAGAAGTCCTCATGACTTGGAGCATCTGGACCGTCAGGAATGACTGGGTGTTTAACAACATTGATCCATCGGTGCAACGCTGCAAGGACAAATTTGCTGGGGAGTTCTCTTTGCTTCTTCATAGGGTCAAGCCTGACAAAGCTTCAGTTATGAATGTCTGGTTACAGACTCTGTAATTTGTTTTGCCATGTCTTGTTGCTTCCTTTTCCCCCGTTTTTCTCTTTCCTTTCTTCCACCTATGCTATGTTTTTGTCAACTTTTGATCCTTTAATAAAATTTCAGTAGGGGCCTTGGGCCCTCCTGTTTCCCTCAAAAAACAAATATGGAGAAGTCAACAGCAAGGAATTGCAAAGGAACTTCTTCTCTCCATGGTGTTCATAATCATTTGAGAGGCATAGATCTTAATCTCGCAATGCCGCTAGCCTCATGTTAAAGAGCAGATGACAATTTCGCAAAGTCCTCTCATCTTGGGTGGCGAAGGTAATGCTAATAACAAAAGGGGATATGTGAGAAACTGCTTTAGTTGGGTTGCTTCGTTCGAAAAGGTGAATGGTTGATCATTAGAAAGGATGAAATGGATGTATAATTTCCAGGCATGTTTCTCTCAATCTCTCATGTATTCACTTCCGGTCACGATTCCGACCATGCTTTCTGCTGGATTGATCACGACAGTTGTAAATTTTGTAACAACTCAAAAAAATTGCATCATTCAATCCGTCAGGATTTATGCCAACCATTAGAAGTTGCGAGTGTAACCGTGTGTTTGATTGGAGAGCGAGTGGAGCGGAGCGAAGCCAACCCTCGTTTTTGGGACGGCTCTAACCCCTCCTAAGTTTGGTTCATGTTTTTGGGTTGGGGATGAGTTCGTTCCAACTTTTGTTTGGACGAAGAAACTGAAAATCTGGGATGGAGGACAACATAACACCGTTAGTGTGGACCCCATCCGTCACTAATGGACCCCACCTGTCATACGCTCACTCCTTTTCGTTTTCTTTTTATTTTTTCTCAACCTTATCTTCTTCTTCAGCCGTTCAATGGCGAGCACAGCAGAGTAGATAGCGAGATCCGTGCGAGCTCTGTCAGCCGCGGGCGGGCTACCTTGGCAGCGCGCGGGCTCCGCCGGCTGCGGGCGAGCTTTGGCGCGGCCTGCCCTGGCGGCTCGGCGTGCGGGCCTCCTGGGCGAGCTCCGCCGCCGCCGCCGCCCTCACAGTCGCGAGCTCGAGCTCCGCCGCCGCCCTCGGAGAGCACGCCGCGGCCGCCTCACGGGCTTCACAAGACAAGAGAGGGAGACGGGGAGGAGAAACGGGAGCGGAGCGGCTCCGTCCCTCGAATTTCAACGGACGGAGTGAACCCGCATCTTGGAGGAATATTTTCCCGGGAGCCGCTCCGCTCCCGTCACTCCCCATCCAAACAGCCGCAGGAGCGGATCGGCTCCGCTCCGCTCCCGCGGCTCTCCAACCAAACACATGGTAAGCGAAAATCCAGCGCAAGAAGGGCACAAACAAATCATGCCGTCAGCACCGAAACGTGGCAAGCCAAGTATCCCTTCGTGTCACTCTCGCGCGGGCGACGCAAGGGACCCCTAACCCTAGCCGTCGCCGCTCGTTCCCCCCTCTCCCTCCCTCCGTGCCGCCGCCGAAGCGGGCCGCCGGGGCTCGCGCGGTCCGTGGGGATGGTGGCGGCATGGCCTCTCTCCGGCTGTTTTCCCTCTTCCCCGACAGTCCAGGGCGGGCGCGGCCGCCATGGCCCCTGAAGGGAGGTTCATCGGCGCGGGGCCGTCCTCCACGGCGGCGGAGGAGGCTGTTGCCGCCAGATCCGGCGGCGTCCCGATCGGATCTGGTGGCTACGCGACCGGAGCGCGCGGCAGTACGTGGAGGGGCGGCGGCGACAGCGGCCAAGGCCGGCTCGGACGACATCGACAGCTGCTGTGGCCGGCGAAGTGACGGCGGCGGCGGCGGTTGGTGTGGGAGGCGCGGGGTGGAGCCGGAGGCGCGACACCGTGGCGGGCCGCGGCGGCTGGTGGCCGAGGCTGGCCGCGACCGGCTGTGGCCGGTCAGGGCTGGCTGTGGCCGGCCGTGGCTGTGGCTGGCTGTGGCCGGTCGTCGCCATGGCTGGCTGTGGCCGGCCGCGGCTGTGGCTGTCTCGAGCCGGCGCAAGGCGACTGGTGCCGCGACAAGTTGGCTGGTGCTCCTCTTCTCCTCTCCGTCAACGATTCTGGTTCGACGCCGCCATGGTGGCGGGGTCGGGGGGCTGGCAGGTACTTGTCGGAGGTGCCGTGGTGGTGTCTCGGGCTGTGCCGGGTTTCTTCCGGTGGGCAATGCAGATGAGAAGGGGAGCGGATTACTACCTTGGTCGAGAGCGTGCGACAGGTTCGTGCTGAGTCGGGCAAAAGCCTTCACTGACACTCTGTCAATGGCGATGATGGCGGCGGCCTTAGGGCACCGCTTTCCCTGTTGGGAGCATCATTGAGTGCCAGCATACCCTGTAGTACGGGGCTTTCAGGGTGAAAACCTGTCCTTCAATGGACGTGCGATGACGGCGTCATTGGCGTCGTACCCTTCCTGGAGGCGTCGCATCTGGAGTCTCGACTTGACCAGGCAGTGGTGGTGGTTGGCGGTTGGTGTTGCTTGCGCGCGGTGGCAGATAAGGTGCGCTTGGTTCGTGTCGGCAGGAGGGTGCAGAGGGCCCATGAGTACTGGAGGACTTGAGTTGGCGCGCATGGTGTGGTGGTGTCCGGCGATGGCTGGGCGGAGGTGTTGCCCTCTTAGCGGCTCCAAATATCTGAGGCCTTGGCAGAGGAGTGTGAGGCGGTGGAAGAGGTGAGGCCCCCACGCGGAGTGGCCGGGATCAGTGGTTTTCGTCGACGCTATGACGGGAGTTTTAGGCTGAAGCTTCATTAGGACAGGGGATCACCGTCGTGTGTGTGCGGCTTGAGGGGGATGGCCCCATGGTGGAGGAGTTCCGGTTGCTGCTCTAGCTTGCAGCGGGTCACGACTTTCGGCGTGGCACAACGTTGGTGACGACGGCGCAGTTCATGGGTGGTTTCTTCTGACTCCTCTCCCAGGTTGTGGTGGTATAGTGTTTTGTTGTGTGCGTTGTTGGTGTGCGTTGTTTATGTGGTGGCGTTCGCTTCGGCATGTTTTGTTGCTGCTTCTTCTTATATAACTAGGGGAATCTCACCCATGCGTTGCTGCGGGAATTAAGAAAAATGTAATGACCGTAAGAGAGAATTTCGGCAACCTCGCGCGTCTGATCATAAGAGAGAATTTCGGCGACCTCGGCAACCTCGTCGCCGCCGTTGGTAATTCTTTGATCTAGGTTTGATCTAGGTTTGAACACCATGCGCGTTGCTGCGGGATTTTGTCAAAATTAAATCTATTATAGATGTAAACCACTAACTTTTAGAAAAAAAAGAGGAGATTACAATCCCATCCTAACTCAATTTATCATCAGCCATCTCATTTATTTTGTTAAAAAAAGGAGGAGATTACAATCCCATCCTAACTTAATTTATCATTGGCCATCAATCACACGCTGACCAGGAGATTGAAAAGGGATGCGGTTCGGAGCTTCGGGCTGCTAATCGCAAGAAGATGGCCGCCAATTGAATAAAAAAAAGAAACAATTGATGGACTGCATACATACAATTGGCAAACTGAACTAAAAGTAGATAGATCAATTCGGTGATTCCTGACCACTCTTTTCTTTTCATACCAACAGGAATAGCTATTTAGTATAAAAATAGATATATTTCATGATGTCAAATGAAAAAAGATCCGATCGTTATGTTTCTGTTAGGACTATCTACGCTGCTATTCCTTTATATTCCTCAATTCCCTGCGTGTTGCCGCGAGTATGTAGGAGAAATCTATGAGTTAGAATATTACTATCACCCTCCTATTCTTTTTCTTTCTTCTTTTTCCTTTTCCTTTTCTTTTTTTCATTCTTTTTTTTATTTTTCACTTTACTCTATACCAACTACCATCGATGGGGGTCTATTTGTCATTTTATCAAAATATATTCATATGAGATCTTGTTTTGAAGGATTTATTAAAAGGAATCCAATGGTGTAATCAGAATTTAATTTGGTTTTTTTATTTTTGAGTTATAACATTTTTTAGCTAGTTCAAACAATGGAGTCCACCACTGGATGTCATGGTCTTAGTGAGACTGTTGAGGTGACATGCTTGCATGTTGAGAGAACTCCCTAGTGAAACAGTGCTCTGCCTTTTATTAAAAAAATAATTATGCCGTCCAGCGAAGCAGAGCAGCGGACGGACCCAGCCGGCCAACCCCAACAGCGAAGCATAGAGGAGAGGACGCACGGATGGATACGTTCCACCCGTCCGAGCGCCGGCCATCCCCATCCCTGCTCCGTAGCGAGGACGACGGGCGCATCGGTGCGTCCGGCTCCGGCCACGGTCGATGGGATGAGGATCACGTCGTGTTCGTCGTCGGGTCCTCCAGTCCGCAGAGGGGGCCGTCGCTCTCTGCTTCTTGCGGCGACGACACGTTTGCTTGGGTTTCTGAGGCTGCAGACGCATGCACGTCTGGAGCCTGCATGTGCAAAACCAGAACGCGCAGACGAGCACTTTCCTGCACTACCCGTGTGTCATGTCAAGCTCCGGAGTTTTATTCTCAATTTCGAAGAAAAACCATCCATTCCTCGACCAAATCTCACTCGATCATCGTTCGTTTTCGCCGGAATATAGCAACCTACGCATCGTCGTCTACTCGCTGCCACCGTCGGCGACGATCCGCCTTAGGAACTCCCTCAGGCTCCGGTCCGAGCCCCCGCCGCCGGCCACGGCCGCCCTCGCCACCTCCCTCCACGCCGCGGCGCGCGCCGCCACGGCCCCCGACGTCGCGGCCGCCACGCACCGCCCCAGCTCCGCGGCCTCCACGACGCCGTCCCCCGCCTCGCGCGCCTCCGCGCGGACGCCGGCGCCCATCCGCTCCGCGACGAGCCAGGCGCTCGTGCCCTGGTCCGAGTACCGCGGCGCCACCACCAGCGGTACGCCGCAGGCGGCGGCCTCCAGGGTCGAGTTCCACCCGCCGTGCGTCACGAAGCACGCCACGGACGGGTGCGACAGCACACGCGCCTGGTCGCACCACTCCACCACCATCCCGGCGCAGGCGCCGGTGCCCGCGGCGAGGCTCCTGATCGCCGCGTCGTCGTCTTTATCCTTGCAGTTGTCCTTCCTCAGCACCCAGAGGAACGGCTTCTTGATCTGCGCCATGGCGTCGGCGACCTCGGCGACCTGGTCCTTGCTCATCACCGACGAGCTCCCGAAGGAGATGTACACCACCGACCTTGCCGGCTTTATGTCCAGCCAGCTGAGGTAGCCGTTCTTGTCATGGTCGAAGACGTCACGAGGCGGAGTTCTCGACAGCATCGCGCGCTTGGCGTCGTCCGCTTCGTGCAGGAACGATAGCACGGGCCCGACGGCGAAGACGTCGACGTGTGGCCTCAGCGACGCGAGCGCGTCGGGCTCCATGGCGTCAAACGTGTTGGCGAGGACGTACGTCGGCGGCGAGCCGCCGCCGCGGTCCAGCGCGTCGATGAGCTCGCGGAACTCCGGGAGCACGAACGCGAAGGGGTTGTCTTCGTCGGTGATGGCGAGGAACGACGGCAGATCACGGACGCGTAGCGGGGGGAGGCCCGGGAGCCGCACCTCCGCCCCCGGGTCCCCGGACGCCGCCGCGGACACGACGGCGTCCCGGTGGCCGCGGAAGTAATGGTAGTACGCGGCGAGCGCGGTGGCCGGCTGGATCCAGAACACGGCCGTCGCCGCGACGCCGTGCGCCCGCGCGACGCCCGCCACCCACGGCAGGAGCAGCGTGTACACCGCGCACGTGACCGGGCGCCCGCCGCCGCGGAGGCGGCGGAGCACCGCGGCCAGCGAGCGCTCCCCGGCCGCCCTGGCCTGCTCCATGTACCGCGCGTAGCTGTCCGCGGCGCTGTCGAACCCGCCGTCGTAGCCGTCCGAGTAGGCCACGTACGCGACCCGCTCGTCGTCCGCGTCGCCGTCACGCGTCTCCTCCCCCGTCACGGCGGCAGCGCCCGGGAACATCCTCCGGAACGCCGAGAGCGGGGCGCAGACGGTGACGCGCGCGCCGGGGCACGCGCCGGCGAGGCGGCGCGCGAGGTGGCGCGCCGGGGTGATGTGCCCCTGGGCTGGGTACGTGACGATCAGGAAGTGCTGCTGCTGGTGGTGGTGATGGTGGTGCGTCGTGGCCATAGCGCTTGGCTGTTGCAGCTCCATCGACGTCGCGAGTGACCTTGAGCTTGAGGGCGTGCGCTCTTTATGCTACGAGGAATGGGAGCCTGTGATGGATAACACGTAGACATAGCAGAGCCGCCGCAGAGGAGTGAAAGTGAGGCGAGGCGACTCGGTCACGTTCGCGCTAACCGATAAGATGTGCTCTTGCTTTTGCGCTTTTCCGCCTCTTATCCTGTAGGACTTCTCTTGCAGCAGTATCATCTTGTCGTGTCATCAAGGAAGGTGACAACGTGGTGAGCTCTACTAGTCAAAATACCCTTGGTGTCTCAATTTTTTATAACGTGTTAATATCTATTTTTAAATGCATAGAGGTTAGAAGGAGCTAATTAATTTATATTTATTTATTTATAATAAACATATTATATTTAGAAAACAGTCCAAATTATAAGAGTCTGTTTGTTTGGCAGATCTTCTACCGATTTGTACGATTAATTTGCTCTGAGAGAAAAATACAACTCAAGAAAAAAAAACCAAACAGTCGACGTCACTTCGAAAGAAAACACAACCGCTAATTTGAAAAAGCTATTAACTTGCTTCGCTTAGTTATCAGCAACAGGCCCGCTGGCTAGAAATGTAGGATGACAAGATCAATACTCTCTCGGTGGTAGCCACATCACCGGCGTAGCTTGGATTTCGGTACAGGGGTCATGTAAAAAATATAAGTGGCCTACTTCAATTTAAAATTTAATTCTTATGCATAAAATGACTAATACCAGTTTCACAAGTCACAAAATAGGTTAATAACCGATACTCATTCAATTAATCACTAGTTTATATGATTTGATCTATCAAAATTCATTAACACTAAGTATATAATTAGTGTTTGATCAAACATTAGGAGGGCCATGGCCCCTGCCAGTCCTCCTAGCTACGCCACTGCACATCACACATGAGCATATTTTCGAACTTGGAGGTAGCACGAAACAACACAACTTGTAAGAGAAAAAACACATCATTCGACGGTATCTAGAAGAGATTTAATTCAGTATTAGATGGTACATCATTTTTCTCATTGAAGGGGAAAATAAAGAAATACATTTGATCATTTAAGGGAGGAAATAAAGAAATACATTTGATCGATCTCTTGCAATGTACTTCATCAATTCCAAATAATTTCAAATTGTAAATCATTCTAAATTTTCTAAATAAAAAATACATTTGATCATTCTCTTTTGCAATATACTACTTCCTACATCTAGACATACCCCCTCTGTCTCATGAAGAGTGTAATTCTAGTTTTTTTTAGACATATTAGTGGTGGTATGAAAAGATTCTAATACCCTTATTTGTTTGCCAAATGCAGTAAGTTTTGACATGCCAATCAGATCTGACCACTTAATTAGAAAAGTAATTAGATATATTTTCTAAAATTGTATTCTTTGTGGGACCCCCCCCCCAAATCTAGGATTGCACTTTTCGTGGGAAGAAGAGAGTACATTATATCTTCTAAAATTTAAAAAGTTAAAATGATATGTAATTTGGAACCGAGAGTACTACACTGCTGCTATACTCCAGCGAGTCAGATTGTTGTCGTACTCGTAGCACACGCAGCGCAGCAGTGCAGAGTGAGTCAGTGACCCGCCGCTGTTGTGGCCCTCGTTGGTCGTTGCGGCACACCGCACATGCATGATGCAGCAGCAGCACTCGTCGTCGTGGACGCAGCAGGGCCCCAGGCACTTCGGAGCGGCCGGCACACCCCGGCAGATTGATCGCCACGGCAGCTTCCACCTCTGCACACTGCGAAATCGCCACGGCAGCTTCCATGCTTCTGCTGCAGCCACTCGAAACCAAATCGCGCGGCGGTAGCGGATCATACGAGAGGCCACGACGAGCGGCAAATTAAACGACGGCGGCCGGGAAGGAGGAGGAAGGCGGCATTGCAGCAAAACTCTTGGAGAAGGTGCTCCAGGAGTATATATATTCCTATTTCTTATGCAGCAGAACAGCAGCATGGTGGAGGGGAAAACGTTGGTCACCTGCTTGCTGTTAAAATCAGCTGTTGTTTGGGCTGAACCCACGGGCTGTTGTCAGTAGTTGTCCACCGTTTCCTTACCCAACAGAAAACAAGCCCATCAAATTTGTGGGCTAGCATTTGTGGCCCATACAGTAGCAAACAAGCCTGTCAGTTTCCGACCACACATGTTCTTCATTCAGACAGAGCTTCTTGCAGCGACGCTTGTCGCCGCAAGGCACAAAAGCTTTTCGGCGGACCTAGCTGTCCGGTTGGCGGTTGGTCCCTGGGGACTGGGGAGTGAGCTGTGGCCTGTGGCTGTGGGTGCGGCAACCTGCTGCAGCAGCCGGACCCCTTTGGAGAAACGCAAAAGCTAGACGGAGAGCCCTCTTGATTTAGTCTTAAATCGAGAGCCCTTCGGTTACATCCTTAACACATAAGAAGAAGTAACAAATGTGGCACAGAAGGTAGCTCCGGGCGGTCGGTGGGGGGAGCGGGCGGCGGCGGGTCGCCGCCGGCCGCGGGAGGCGGTGGAGGTTGGCGGGTTTTATGGTTTCGGGGTTAACGGGGTTCGTGGTTTGAATGGGAGAGCTCCATTACCGGCGGATCTAGAGGGATGGCCGCCGGCAGCGGCAGGTCCGGCGGTGGTGGCGGGGTGTGGGCGGCGAGGTCGGGCGGCGATGGCGCCGCCGGCCGGGTGGTGGAGGACCTCTGGTGGGCAGGGCCGGCGGCGGGGGTGATGCCTATAGAGGTTAGGAAGGGCGGGGAAGGGGGCCGCGGTGGGAGGTGGGCGGACGGCACGGCGGCGAGGTCGCCGCCGGGCGTGGGCGGTGGTGGAGGCTGGCGGTGGTGGGTTGGCACCGGGGCAAGCAGCCGAAGTGGTTAGGAAGGGCGGGGAAGGGGGCTGCGGGCGGGAGGTGGGGGGGAACGGGCGGCGGCGGGTCGCCGCCGACCGCGGGCGGTGGTGGGGACGAACGCCGGAGAAGAGGAAGACGACGACATGAAACTTACTGGCCCTCGCAGATCCAGATGGGTAAGAAGGAGGGGAGGGGAGGGGGAAAGAAGGGCGGCGCTCAGTGGCGTCGGGACGACTCCGGCGAGCCGAAGGCCGGCGGTAGGCCGGGATCAATTTGGCGCACGCGCACCGGAGGCCGGCGGGCGGCGGCGGTCTATTGGAACCGGCGATTCACGCGTGGGGAAGAAGAGGCCTCGAGGAAGAAGGTGGTCCAGAAAGTTCGTCTTATCTACATATGGGGCCCACGGCCACGGTGATTGGTATTTTTATTTTTTTTTAGCGGCTGGCGGGGGGTCTCGCGTTAGACCATCCGCACTGCTTTACGGCACCCCTTGCGGTAAACTCTGGTAGAGTAAAAATCACCTGCAGCGCTCCACGCTACAGCTTACGGTACAAGAGCGTAAAGCCATATTTGCGGCAAATGCAGCGTAATGCTGGGGCTACGGCAAACTGAGTCACAGGTACAAAGGTCACAGGCAGCCGAGAGATATAGGTATGCATGTGTGCATGTTGAAGCCAACAAATATTTTTTTAGTGGAGTTGGTTGGAAGTGGAGGATAAAATATATAATTGTTGAATGTAGAGTAAATATATAGAGTAACAGGAGTGCAGAAAAAACTAGTGTAGAGTAAAGATTCTCGCTGACGTGGCTAGAATATTCCTTTTAGAGTAGACATATAGTGCAACAGCAGTGTGGATAGTCTTAGCGCAACACGGAGAGGACTCTCCGGCTAAAAGCTCCCCATCTGTCGGCGAAGCAGGGATGTCGAGGGCACGCGTAATCTTTTTGCCCAGGTGAGGTCACTCACACCGTCACACGACACTAGCGCGCGCTGTGTAGTTTATCTTGTTCTTCTTTTCTTTTCTTTTCTCAATGCGCTTCACATTCTCACCTGCATACAGCATACTATACCAGTGCTGTATATATACCACGAGTCCACGACGAGGGCTCTGGGGTCGTCTCGTACGAGCTTTGTGCTCCCTGACGGAACTACTGCGGCCAGTGGAACCGCATGGCATCCATCGTCCCGGACCGGACCCCTTGATTTCCTTTTGCAAGAGAGATGGAAATTGTCGTGTCCAAATCCACAAAAGCCCAGGGGAATATGTCCGTCCAGGTCCAGCCAGCGTCGCCTGCCATGGGTGCATGCGGTCCAGCGCTAGGTCGGACCAGGAGGCAGCAATCTTGCTCTAGCCTGCCTTTGGCATGCAGGGGCCACCACGATTGGAACGGAACCGTGTGCGAGCGATGGTGGACGCTGGACGGACACACCACCTCCACCACCAGTCCACCACGCACCGCGCTTCCCGCTTTGCACTGTGCGTTCGTCCTCTGTGCTGCTACGCGGTAGCGAGAATGCTACGTACGGCTTGGCATTTGCAACATTCTGGCCCATCACGATTCGAACCAGGTGGGTGTTATTACGCGCGCACCGTGTCAGTGGAGGTCTAGGGCTTAATTTCGCTGCTAGCTGCTTGTCTGTTCAAAGTGTCGGTGGCGCACCGGCTGGGCGTGTCGTCGCCACCAGCGTTTACTCCTGGCAGTGCCGGCCACCTTTGGCTCGGGCGCGGGCGGGGGGTCCCGGCCGGCACTGCTGTCTGCGACTGCGAGGCGCCGAAAGGGATGGTTAGTGCAGTCTTGACAATCCCAGAGAGAAAGGGAGAGAGATTGGGGCTTTACGGGCAGTGGCGGAGCCAGAATTTTGTAGTTGGGTATTCCCACTTTTTTTAAAAAAATCAACAAAATAAAAAAGTGAGTTGCCTAATGTAGATTCATTGACAGAGAGAGGATTGGTGGGAAAGTGAGTGTTTAATGGCGTATTTGGAAGGTTTCTACCTTAAATAACAGAAAATATTGTCCAATATAAACTATACATACATGCATTCTTGAGATATACATATTTGTTTGGGAGAAATGTTGGGTATTCCTGGGAATACATAGGCATCAATGTAGCTCCGCCCCTGTTTACGGGAACAAAGTTTCTCCATGAACAACTCCACCTTTCTCTTTCGCTCGTGTCATTTCGTTTCACATGGCCCCCCAACTTGGTGCGAGCGCAATGCCACGCGCAAAAAAAAAAGACCAATCTGCCCTTCCAAAGAAAGATTGCGCACTGGGTACGTATGATCATCAGGATTAACAATGACTTTCACAATGACCATTTTTTTTTTGTGCAAAGATCCACAATGACTCGGTGGGGGTGCACATGCTACCCCCCACGTCCCATGAAACCTTGGGGTGGTAGTGCGGGTGTGCACGACAGAATGACCAGAGGGCAGGCTGCCCAAACAAAACGAACGGTGATTACGGCGCCCGCTAATTCAGTGCACCCTTGGCGCAGGATTGGTAGACTAGCAGTACTGCAAATCCACCACGTGACGAGGGAAGAACCGGCAGTCATTTTTGCAACTGCGTTCTTTCGATCTTTTCCCTCTGACTCTGACGCATGGACGCTGCTAGTAGCAGAATGCACGACCCCAGAATCTCAGTACATAATTAACACTAGATCAGATCAGAGAAAGGCTAAAAGTGAGAGCCGTGCCCTAATCTTAACCGCCGTCAAAAGCTGCTGTATAACGGTCATGATATTATCTTAGGGCCAAAGCAAATGGGGTCAGACCGAAGCAATTCGTGCATTTTGCTAAAAAAAAGTGCATGATTTCTTCGACCAAAGGCGGGCCAACGCAGTCAGCGATGATCATTACACCTTCTAATCATGGTGGCAGTGCCGAAATGGGCAGAGATTAAGGGCCTTGTTGCCTTGAAATAGTACAGGAAAAATACTTCACCAATCTTCTTTATAAAAGGTTCTTTGTGATCACTGTGACATATATAATCAAAGAAACACCTGGAAGCGGTATCACTCTTTGTTAAAAGCAAACAAGCTTTGAAAAACCTGTGCCGGTTGGATGCTAATTATGCTGAACACACCATGTGAAGCAGAGGGCACAAAGAATGTGCATGCAAATAATGACCAACCTGAAGACAGTATCCAGACAACGCATTTCATAAAAAACGTAAGACCAGAACATAGTGTTTGGCTAGTAGATTGAATAGTGTTATGTGAGAGGGTTATAAGCCGAAATAATAGAATGGCCAGCCGAACAGCCTCATAGTCCCAATCAAGAGGCCCAAAGTTTCCAAGAATCCGAGATACTAAATATCATAGCGACCAAATTACAGTAAGTTGCTGTGACAAAAAAAGAAGAAAGAATAGTTAAGTAGGATACATTTCTTGGTCTGAAAACTTATCTCTCGACTCTCAACTGAAAGCAGCTCACTGAAGAAAGAACTCGAGCTTCAGTCCTTCTATACATCCCCAGGCCCAGGTGACACCAACCAAACAATCCTCCACATCCTCGTAACCTGTCTCTCTCAAGCAGTTTATTATTCACAACCCAATTAGCAATCAATCCAAGCTCAGATTGTTCCCCCCTCCATCCATCTCCAATCCTTTTCTTCCCCATCACCATGACGCAAACAGGCAGACCAATGCAAAAGGCAAAGAGCGATGGTATAATCTTCTATATATGCGGGTAGCTATCAATCAAGAACACTAGAAATCTAAGCACAACAATGACTGACCACGTACACTTGTCACAGTGAACTCTGCTGCGTCTCCATCCAGCAGGGGCGGCGAACGAATCATCGGTAATGTGAGGGTGGCGGCGGCGATGCGTATGGCATGGGGTACACTGGTGGCAGGGGCCCGGGGTATGCCGGTGGCGGCGGCGGCAATGGCGGAACGGGGACGAAGGGCTTGCACTGGAACGCGGCGCAGTCGACGGGCGGGAGCGAGTAGAACGCCGCGCACTGCTGCGGCGGGCGCTGCGCGGGGCGGTTGGGCAGGCAGTTCCGCCTGTCGCCGTCGGGCGGGACGACGCGCGCGCAGGACGGCGGCTCGCCGGTGAAGTAGTTGTCGGAGACGGTGAGGTTCTTGAGCCGCGGGAGTGCGCAGATGGCCTCCGGGATGGCCCCCGAGAGGTGGTTGTGCGCGACGTCGAGCTGCTCCACCTTGCGCATCCCGGCCACCTGCTGCGGCAGCGGGCCGACGAGCGCGTTGAAGCTGACGTCGAAGACGGTCACCTCCCGGAGCAGGCCGACCTCGGGGGGAACGCAGGAGTCGAGGCCGTTGTTGATGAGGATGATCTCGTTGAGCGTGGCGGACATGTTCCCGAGGCTCGCGGGCAGGCAACCGCCGAAGCTGTTGTCGGCGAGCACGATGACGGAGGCCGGCGAGTTGCCGAAGTTGTCCGGGAGCGGGGAGCGCAGGCGGTTGTGGTTGAGGAAGATGGCGTCGAGCGGGCGGTCGAAGAGCTCCCGCGGGATGGGGCCCTCGAAGTCGTTGAAGCGGAGGTCGAGGAACTTGAGCGCCGGGAGTTCCAGCACTACGGCGGGGAAGGCGCCGACGAGGCGGTTGTTGCTGAGGTCGAGCTCGACGAGGAGGCGGAGTCGGCGGAGCGCGGCGGGGACGAGGCCGCAGAAGCGGTTGGAGTTGAGGTGCAGCAGCGCGAGGTCGGTGAGGAGGCCGAGCTCCGAGGGGAGGTACCCCGCGATGTCGCCATGGTTGAGGTCGACGCCCGCGACGGCGAGCTCCCCGGCGCCGGGCTCCCCCTGCGGCAGCGGCGCGCAGAAGACGCCCCTGTAGGCGCAGACCCCCGGGCCCACCCAGTCGGCGGTGAAGTTGCGGGGGTCGGAGAAGATGGCCTGCTGCTTCCACGTCTGCAGCGCGACGTAGGCGTCCCGCAGCCGCTGGCTCGGGAACCTCCACGACGGGTCCACCACCACAGCCAGCTCCGCCCCTTCCCCCACCGCCTCGGCGGCGGCGGCGGCGGAGAGGCAGCAGAGGACAAACAGCAGCAGCATTAGCAGCGCCTTCCTCATCGTCTCACCACGCGCTCATACCACCAAAGCGAAGCCAACGAAGGGGAGGGAAGGGAAGCGGAATCCGGCTGGTGAACGGAGGCGGGGAGCTCGGCGCAAGCAATGCGGAGGGGATTGGGGCGGCGGATGCGGAGTGAGCTCCAGGGGGTGTGGTGAGTGGGGAGAGGACAGCTGTGTCACAGCTCAGAGTCCGGGGGTGGGTGGGGTTACCGCGGGGGGACGCGGAGCGGAGGGCTTCTGCGGCGGAGGAGGATTTATGGCGGGGAGTAATGCCGGGGTTGGAGCCGGGGCCCTCACCCTCGCCGCGCCTGCCTGGCCCCCGGGGGACGGTACGGTAATTATGGCGGGGATGGCGTGGGTTTACTTTTGGTTTTCAGCCCTGCGTGTCAGCGTGTGGGTCTACCTACTTCAGCACTCTTTCATCCATTTGTCTTTCGGAAAAAAAAAACTTTCATCCATTCACTACTGAAAAAAACACGCATTGCTCGCAAAGCGAAATAAAAGAAAAGAAAAAATGCACTCTTTTTTTAGATGTGAAAACACATACTCGCAGTCCTGTTAGCTCACTGGGTATCTAGTGGCATGGACGGTCGGGTAGACGAGGGAATGGTGTTCATGGAGTCTAGACGGGCGTGGTTAATTTGATGAGATAGAAGAGTAATTATTGTAGCATAATTGGGATAAGGACAGTTTCTATATACTTTGTATTTAGGAAAAACAAAATGAACAAACTCAAAAAGTGTGTGATAATAGAATCAAATTACACATTTCCGAAAATCGCGGGGGCTCAAAAAGTCTTCAAAATTTTTGCATCGCAGACCGTGTCACCTCTCACAGAACATGCTTTCCAATGAAAAAAATTCACTATTTCGCTAAATTTTCACTGAACTAAACGGTGCCTCAGGAAAGCGCAGCAGAGGCTGCCGCCCTACTCCCCCCTCCATCTGCGCACAACACTAGTGTGGGCAAAGCTCTTTGGAACGGACGGCAGGCAGGCAGGCACTAGTTTCGTAGTTTGTGCGAAAAGCGTGTGCACACGATGCCGAGTGCACGCGCACGGCCGTGCGTGTCACCAACTCGCGTCGAGCCCATGATGGCCACTGGCGCCCATGATTGACCATGGCTTCCTATATCCGGAACGTTCACATGCCACATTGCGTGTGCACGACACCACCACTACAAAAACCTACTAGGAGTAGTAGAGAGAAGAGACATCTTCCTGAGATCGATCAAATACAAATGTTTGTACTGAACGTTGGCTGGCTGCTCGGCGGGCGATCGGAGAAGCGAGAGCGCGGACGCAGAGGCTGCCGGTGGCCCCACCTCTTACGGCCTAACCTTAATAATAAATTTTTTTGAGGGTGCCTAACCTTAATAATCCTGGCCTGGTTTATGCTGCCTGTACCCTCTAATTTATCGCCATTGAACGCCACAAGTACGCAGCGAGATAGTAATTGACTCCAGCTAATTAACCAGAATCCCAGTACGAGAATCCATCAAGATATGAATGTGCATTCACCAACCGTACTTTCTGCAGCAGCAAAACGCCCTGGCATTTTCATCCGTTTACTTGCTTGGAGTAGTGTTTTTTTTGTCTATTCCAGCTTTTCATTTTAACATATTTTTGCAATCATACTTTTTTGCACGTGCCATGTTACCTTGCATGTGATGGCACCGCTGCTGAACTTGGAGCCTTTGCAGGTTTGTCACACGGAGCTGTTAACTTTTATAAACTGTTTCTCCTTAGGTCCATTTTTAACATTAATTTTTAAAGGGTCAATGTATTGAAATGCCTCCCTTTTTATAAACAAAAATGTTTTCTGCCACCTTGGAAGCAAAGGTAGCGGCATGTGTGCTGGCAGGGTTGATGATGCCTCCTCGCGTCATAGACTGACAGTTGCGTGCGAGTCAGAGAGGGGCTCCTGATCAGAGGAATTTAAGGATCAGGTCGCCTCAAATAATTGTGAATTAATTACTAGCTATAGTACGCATCGGCACGACTGTCACTTATGCGGGGCTGGTTTAGATGGCTAAAGTTTCTAACACTGTTTCCATTCTCTCTCCATCACATCACATTAAATACGTCAAAAAACATATGTTCGGAGTATTAAATATAGGTAAAATAATAACTAATTACACAGTTTGGATGTCCTTTGCGACACGAATCTTTTGAGCCTAGTTAGACCATGGTAGGATAATATTTACCACAAACAAACGGAACATGCTACAGTGTGCTACAGGAGTTCCAGCAGTTAAATTTGCAAATATTTCAACCAACTAAACAAGGCTCTGGTCGTTAAATAATCCGCACGCATGATTAGATAAAGACCACATGTGCAGTGCGATTGCGAAACCTCACACACACATGCTCTTGCTCTCCTGGCCTTGTTTAAACAACTCTCGTGCCAAGTCGATCAAACAGCCAAGCCCGGCCGCCGGAAGCTCTCCAAGTGACACATGACAACTGTGGAGCTCGAACAACATGTGTGGATATACATATATTTGTGTCGGTTTAGGACAGTTTGGTAAAAGGTTGCATTCAAATCTCGTCGGTGAAGAAGCATGTTCATCACTCTGCAGAGCACTGCGCTGAGGCCATGCGTGCTTCCCGGACCCCTAGAGTTGGAGGATGCGTCGCTCGTTGGAGGCCAAGCGAAGCAGTGCCACATTGACAGGCTGCACTGTTTTCGTTGGGCACCTTGCTGTCGGAAAGTTGTAAGCTAGCATACGGATTTTCGATCAGCATTTTGTTTATATTAGGAATTTACAGTAAACATAGTTATGTATGGTTATCCACTCTAAATTAGTGATTCTCAATATTTTTATATAACTATATTTTTACCCAAAAACGTCGTCTCGGTGCATCGCAATGTTACTTATGGCTAAGATACAAGCGAAAGACCTTGTTACGGCCATGATGTGCCCTCTCTGACTCAAAGGTTTCTTGGGCAATGGGTATTGTTAGTGGCCCATCACTGGTAATAAGCAGTAGTAAGTTTTCAGTGACGTGTGCAATATTTGTCCATTAATTTGTTTTTTTTTGGTCTATCCTAGGATTATCCTAGGAGTAATTGTTAGATTTTACGGTAGCATTAAAAAAATAAAAAAAATCTCTATTATTTAGCACCAGCACTTCCAGCTCCAAATAAAGCATAACACCACTACAGCTAGCCATTAGCTTTTTTTTTTTTGAGATTACACAGTACAACGCAGACGCTCACAACACGCACGCACACTCACCCCTATGAATACACGTACGCAAACCCTACCCTTATGAGCACCTCCGAAGGACTGAGCACCGGCAGATCTGGAGATTCTCGAAGTCACCACTGGCGCCTCGTCGTCGACGGGAACATCGCTTACCACTTAATGCATAACGCCGGAAAATCCCGGAATAAATCCGAGAAAAGGTGCGAGCACCAGGATTTGAACCCTGGTGAGTAGCGTCCCACTGGACCGTCCTACCATTGGACTACAAGCCCATTCGCAGCTAGCCATTAGCTGGACGGCTCTAGCTACCCGCTTGACGCATTTGCTTTTCAGCATCAGGGATCGCTTTCAGTTCTGCTTCTGCCGCACTAGCATTTTGCTTTCACGCCTGAATGGCTAGGATACGCAAGAAGCTACGTACATGCCTACATACTTAAGGCACTGGTTCGAGAATACGATCGATGTCCGATTTATGCATATGCATGCTGCTAATGAAGGGTACGGTGCTTAATTGGATAGCTAGCTAGCCGTCGTGCTCCTTACGACAAACAAGTGCTTTCCCCCTCCAGCCAGCTAGTTCGATCGGTCTCTCGTTGCCGTCGTTGCATGCAGCTGGCAGCTGGAGAGCACGATGGAAGGCGCGTCGTCGTGCTCGTACGCGCGCGCGCATGTGCAGTGGCCACGAGAATGGAGGGTGGAAAAGGAGTGGATGGATCATGGTGGAGATAAGCCAGTGTGTGTGCGAGGACGGCAGGCGTCAACCAGCAGTGCCTGCCCGAGATCTCGTGTCGTTATGCACAGGATTGGCATTCGACAGCGATCTCCCTAGACCCTAGATGGATCGGTTCCCTGTATCTTGTTCGTTACGGGTGTCGCCATCCTCTCCGGCCTCTCTGCATGCAGCTGCCAGTGCCAGCCAGTAGTGACAGGAACTGGTGGGTTGTTGACTTGTTTGTTAGGACTAATAACCGTAATGCTGATAGCCCAAGGAAAATGAAGCCGCCGTTCCTGTTGAGTTTTCATCGATCGAAATCATCCCAAACGAGGCCTGAAAATCGGAGGGCAATCATCATGATCGAATCCACATGCATGGGCGCATACAACCTGCGCCGCGCTAGCTATTCTTCGATCTCGGTTGCGCACGGTTTCATCGGCAATCATCATCGTGTACAGGCGCGGCACGGCAGGTGCTGCTGTCGCAAGCAATCAAACCGTATGCACAGATCGAAATGGCAGCGAGAGCAGACAGCAGAGAGCACAGAGCAGGCCGTCGGTAGCGGTCGCTGCGTGGCACGCACGTACGCTCGGCTCGGGTGCCAAACTCGGCTCCGTCCGTGACCGCGGATCACAGGTCTCAGGGCACGGCGATCTCTGTCCAGTTGTCCATCCATCCACATGCCGATTCGAGGACGGCGGGCGTGCGCCTTTGCCTTTGGTCACGGCAAAGCGCCTGCAATTTCGGTTGTTCGTTGGGGCACGCCGGCCGGCCTCATCACGGGGATCGCCGGATCGGGGGGATCGACCACCACGGCCTCCCTGCTCCTCATGCATCGATGAGAAAACATCGTGTGGCATGGCGTGGAACACCTGCTTTGCTTGTCAGGTAGGTGGTGGTGGTCCGACGCGTCTGACCTCTCACACCCAAGCGAAGCGAGGAAGGTGTGGGCCACGGTTCGTTAGCCCGCTTTTCGTGGCAGCGTGCATTTGCATGGCCTGATACGTGCAACAACGAAACATGTGCAGAGGTTGTTGCCTGCGCCAGCGCCACCGGGTGGGTGGGTGCGATCGACATCTCTTTTCTGCGCCACACACCTCTTGTCCTAGCACGTTAGGCGGCAACCACCAGGCCATCTTTGGGGCACAACTTGCGCGCTGCTGCTGTGCTGCATCGTCGGCTCTCTGGGATGATGATGGCACGTTGGGCATGCGCCAATGCTCAGTTCTCTGCTGGGTTGCCACTTGCGCCGTGTGTCCTGTTAGAGACTTAGAGGTCGGTCCATATATGTACAGGACCCTTTTCTTTCAAAAAAAAATATATATGTACAGGACCAGCAGTTTCTAGGCGCGTCCAAAAGCTAGCTAGGAGTACACGGTCAGGCCTAGATCATGTGGCGACAAGTGAATAGTCCCCATGGAGAAACGAACAAACGAAACAGGAACCGATGTACTATACTGCCTCCGTGTCAAAATATTTGCACTTTTTGACGTTTGACAATTCGTTTTATTAAAAAAATAATGAAAATGTTATTTATTTTGCTATAACATGTTTTATCATCATATATATTTTAAGATATAAAAATTGTTTTTACATTTCACAAATTTTTTTAATAAGACAAATGGCCAAACGTGGTCCGTAAAAATCAAAAAATGTAAATATTTTGGGACGGAGAGAGTAACTGTTTTTTAAATTTTAGTTTTCGTTTTTACCTTGCTTTTCAAAGTGATCACTTTGATCTACTGTTTTATTCCTGTTTTTAATTCGAAATCGATTAGATATTCTTAATTAGTACACCCATTTCTAAGAAATGTGTCAAAATTATCGTATGGAATTTTGTATAAGTTCATCCACATCATTCTTGTAAGCTTGGACGCCACGCCACAACACATTGAGGTGCATATAGAGTATGCCTGGTGGAATTGGACAGAGGGAAGCAGAGGAGGTAAAGGTGGGCACCGAACAGAGCAGGGCCAAGAGGCTGTTCGGCTGGCTTATGACTGGCTTATCTCGGCTTATATTTGTGAGAGGAAAATACTGCGCAACAAGCCCAAATAAGCCGAGACTATACCAGCCGAACAGGCTCCAAATCAGGCTGTCAAATAAGATTTTTGGGCACGAAAGAGCGTAGCATTTGAGGTCCTGAGTTCAACTTCTTTGTGATTTAACGGTGTTGTGCTTTCAGTGGTAAGTCATGTTCTCGTCAACAACAAGGCGTCTGTGGTGACTTCGTCAATCTTGAGGATGTGCCGGCTTAGTCTTCAAAGATGCTCATAGGAGTAGGATTTACGTGCGTACGTTTATAAGGATGAGTCTGCGTGCATTATAAGTGTCTCCGTTGTACTGTGTAATTCGGAAAAAATTGGGTATTTACATGAGTTTGCTTTGGTATCGTGTTCATAATGTCGTATTGAATGATCTGGGTCGATTGCTTTCGGTGCATATAATGCACATAGCTCTAGTTTCTGGTTGGGCTGGTTTGATAGCTTTATACGAATTAGCGGTTTTGATCCCTCTGATCCTGTTTTGGATCCAATGTGGAGACAAGGTATGTTCGTCATCTCCTTCATGACTCGTTTATGAATAACCAATTCGCGGGGTGGTTGGAGTATTTCAGGAGGAACTATAACGAATATTGTGTTTTCTGACTTGTGTTTCTTGGTAGCTATCTGGCATTAGATATATTGGGACCTAGAAATATTTTGTGATGAGCGGACGGGAAAACCTTATTTGGATTTGCCTAAGATCTTTGGAATTCATTTATTTCTTGCAGGGGTGGTTTGTTTTGGCTTTAGTGCATTTCATGTAACATGTTTATATAGCCCTGGGATATGGGTGTCCGATCCTTACGGACTAACTAGAAAAGTACAAGTTGTAAATCTTGCATGAGGTGTAGAAGGTTTTGATCTGTTCGTTCAAGGAGGAATAGCTTCGCATCATATTACTGCATGTACATTACACATATTAGCAGGTCTATTCTATCTTAGTGTCCGTCCGCCGCAACGTCTATACAAAGGATTAGATAGATAGATAGATAGGTACCAACCAAAGCGGGGAGGAGAGGGGCGGCAACGGGCAAGCAGCAGCAGCGGGAGAGGAAGGCGACCAGCAGCAAGATGCGGCCCAGCAATTCCGTGGATTTGTTCGGACATCATATACTGGGCCGGCCCGACACAAGGAGCAAAACCCTGCGAATTCCCGAAACCACACCCTTCTAGCTCTGCTCCGCCTCGTCGGCTCTCGGCTCTGACCAATCGCTGCCGCCCCCGGCCGGCGAGCACTCTTCCCAGCGGCAGCGGCGCCGCCACCTCGCAGCCAGGTTAGCTTATCGATCCTTCCCCTTCCATTCCCGTCCCTTCCTCTCCCCTCCCCTCCTCTCCTCCGCGCGCCTCTCCGGTCCGTACCCGCGTCGGTCCGTTCGAGATCGCCGGGCCAGCGGCTCACGGGGTTCGTCCCGATCCGAGCCGCACCCAGACTACCGCGGCCATGACCGCTTCGTTTTCCTGCGTACATGCGACACCGAGCACTTCGGATTGGTTTCTCGACGCATAGAAATCTTCTACAGCGTAATTGGGATGGTACCGCGTGCTTACTGGGGAAGCGACCTTGCTTCTACTTGCAAGCACGGGGGATGCTTAGTTTTACATGACATTGGTTCGAAATGGAATGCTTCAGTGAGAATAAGTGAAGCTGAAGTGAATAAATTCTCCGAAACTTGTTAGGACAGATATCGTTGTCAGCATAGAGTCACATTGTCACTTTCCCATTTTCTTCTTTGACCTGTGGCTGACCTGCTCTTGAGTCATGACTCCTCATGTCACATTTGCAGTGACACTGACACTGGACTGCAATGGAGAACATCCGGTATGCTGAGGAGCTCATTAGGGAGTTTCTGGTGTTCAGGGGTTTCACAAGTACGCTGCAAGCATACGAGTCAGAGTTGTCTACGGAGATCGGCAGGAACTTCCAAGTAGATAAGATCCTGGATTTAGTATTCTCAGAGTATATAGCGAAATACCAACTGGATAGGTTGGTAGGTCTGTTTTTCTTTTTCAAGCAGTGTTTCACATCACCTGCGGATGCGGAGTTGTTCTCGACCCTTGTTAAGTTGGAGCAGTCAGTATTAAGGTACTATGTTGTCAATGCTTTGAAATCTGGAAGACAAGACAAAGTAGTAGAATTCTTTGGTGAAAACAGCAATTATCTGATGCAAAAGCGTGAAGATTGGCTGCCATGGTTCGGTATGTGTTCATTGCCTTTTTTTTGCCTACATTACTTCTACAGTCTACAATATTCTAATGCTTTGTCGATCTCAATAACATTATGCAGCTATTCCATATATTAAGAACCCAAGCTTTGATCCACAGTTCCGTGTATATTTCTCCAAAGAATGGTTGGACACTTTGGTTCTTTCATTTAGGAATTTCTTGAGTGGGATATTCAATGATACTCATATCCTTTTATAATATATTCTTTGTTGTATTCCCTCCTATTGGTGCTGGGATGTTTTTAACCTTTTACAAAATCTTCATTACCATTGACTGATTTGTAACCTTATCCCCGCTCAAGTTGATTGTCAGTGTGATACAATAATTGTTTGTGAATGTTATTGTTTCTAGTGGGAGCTGGCTTTGAGACATTATTATTTACTGCTACACTGGTTTGTCCTTGACCTTTCCACGGATCCCAGCTCTGCTGAGAATTAGCACTGAAAAGAATACCATCAAATCCCTCAAGAACGACATAAAGCAACTGAATAATAAATTGGCAGAGCTACAAGCATCGTTAGAGGCGAAGGAAGATGAATTATCTCAGTTGAGAAGGTAAAACCTCTCTTGCGTGCAAAATCACCCTTTTGTCTCTTAATGCATGCAAAGCCTTTGTAATTGGCATATGGATCCTTCCACAAATTGACAGCTATTATATTAGATTTGATTGAGTTAAGTGGACTATGTGCGAGGAGTGCTAAAAAATTAGCTTTCCTATTAAAAGTTATATCTCCTTTTAATATTGAACTTGGTTAGATTGTGAGTGCTAACCACCAACATTGTTGTATGTACACAAGGTTAAAATTTGCACGCATCCTCTAATTATGTCTCAACTTATAAATACAGGAATTCCAGTGGTGCTGGTTACGGAAACAAAAATTTAGTTGGTACTAGTACATCTGGTTTCCTTCTTAAACAAGAGATGTCAGAAAATTATGAAGAATCCTCAGCCTCAGGTAGTGTGATACAGGCTTTTGATTCACTGACTTCAAGTTCAGTGAAATCCTCAAGAGGTGGGAAATTGCATGAATCTTCTGAGATAATCCATACAGGTGGTTTCTGAGCACTGAGCACCTGTTTTTTCCCCATGTCCTTGTATCTGTCTTTGCCATGTTTTTATGTAGGGTAGCCAGTAAATAGTTGTGCTCACCATCATGCATTCTGATGCTATCGTAGTTTGGACGACTTGTATGCATGATCCAACATATCTTCCTATTTAATATTCTTCAGTGCTTCTATTGTGTTAACTCTATGTACCAAATAATATTTCCCCCTGTATCTTTGACCTGGATGCATAATATATCTCTTTTGCTGCAGAGGATGAGCAGATTTTGGTGACCGAGGAAGACTTTCCTGAAGTGAAAGTGGATTTTCAGGTAAGCTACAGCATGTTCCCCACTATTCTAAGATCGCTTTCTGCAGTTACGTATATGACTGATTCGACTTGCTAACAGGAAACGTTTTTAGGCCATAATAGTTCGATTAGCCAATGCCGATTTTCTGCATCTGGCTCAAATATTGCTAGTTCATCAATCGATGGTACAGTTAGGTAATTCTGCTATCTGGAGTAGCTTCAGTTTAGCTGCCTAACTGAACATTCTGGATTTTGACCTGTGGTCTTACACTTTTGAAAGGATCTGGACGCATGATTCGTCAACACCATCATCCAAAAATGCTACTATCTACTGCGGGGCTGAAGTCAGCGCACTTTCTTGGGAATGCAGATCTGATAGATTGGTATGCCTATATTGGATTGTACTGCATTAGTAGCTTTCCATCACTCCAAATTTGGTTAACTTGTTTGAGACTTCTGCTTTGTCACCCATTTTTCTTGACCATAGCTGCTCATAGGCACAGCTAATGGAGGGATTAAAGCTTGGAATGCTGATGCAAAGAGAGTTGTTTGCGACCTGAATACATCAAGAGATTTTCCAAGGTTGTAACCTATAATCTGCTGGTTCCTTGCTGAAAATGTTCCACTAACAAAGCCTTCCATTTCATGCAGCATCTTAGATTTGAAATGTAGCCCTGTCGAACCTGTGTTTGTCTCTGCAGCTGCATCAAGGCGGTAATATTCTTGATTTCGTACTTCATGTACTTGATAAGAAGTCCATTAAATTATTATATTTCATGTACCTTGTTCTCTAAGAGCACTGCACTATTATACTTAATTTCAGCATATACATTTTTTTAGGCACGGATCAACTGTTTTTGAGAGAACAGGATTTGCAAACTTGACTGTGTGGCATATGAAAACATGGAAGCCATTGGTATTCTTTTGCTTTTATTCTCTTCTCTTGAAATTATATGTATTGTTTAGCCAGTATCTTTCTTAAATACTTCTCTCTGTTTTCTTGTATTGTGAAGACAGTCCTCCCTCTTGGTGAGGATCCACCTGCTATTACTTCTCTTTGCTTCAATCACAATGGAAAAATCTTGGCAGCTTCCGCAACAGATGGAATGATTCACATGTTTGGTATCCTTTTTTCATGATATTATTTTATCATCCCTATCAAGTCATCTGCTCTCTGTATTGTATTCTGTATTTTAACTTCCTATCATCCTGATTGATTCTCATGCTCACTTATTTGGTACTGGTATTTTGTTCTTAAGATATTCATACATCCTGTTATTGTTGATCCATTGTCCAGCTGCATGAAATTAGGCAAGCGGTCAGGCTCCGCCTAGCGCCTAGGCACTCCTAGGCCCTAGTTCCTTTTTTCACTCAAATGAAGTAGTGCCTTGTTCAATAAAGGGAATATGGCATATTACAACAACAAATCTGACATTAACATTATCATGCATGCATAAGTTCCACGATCATAATTCATAGTCCTCCATTTCTTATTTGTCTGATTTTCATGCATGGATCAACTCCTAAACCACTGCAGGTGGAAGCACACCTAGACAAAACACATAGGTGGCATCACCTAGCACCACCTTTTGAAACAGACCCTCAACCAGAATTAAAAGAGCTTAGCTAGTTAGCAAACATCAATATTTGCAGCTTAGAAATGAGACAGCTTATTGGTTGAACGTTTTTTGGAACTTTGCATCATTTTTTGCTCCACTATGCTTGAATTCGCTATGTTGTTTGCATGATACTCCATTTCTTTTCATTTTGTGATTGTCTGAGCCCATCATCTTCCTTAACTGCAAGTAGACATGTCTGCTGGTCTTCAAATTACGGGATGGCCTGCTCATGATTCCCCAGTGAGCTCAGTTCTTTTTGGACCAGCAGAAACTAGCATCTTCAGTTTAGGCTCAGATGGAAAGGTAATATAACGTTCACCCTTTCAGTGTGTTCATGCAACTAGTCATATCAATGAAATAAAAAAATGTTGAGTATGCACTTGGTAATTTGGTATCCTAAATGGATTGCATGCTGTGACTCACAGGCTCACACCAAGTGGTTGTGAACCTTTTCCCATCAGAATGCGATTTTTTTTCTTGTGGTTTAGAAGTCTTATGGTTTCAGGTTTCTTAACTTGTCTACCAGTCAACTCACAATCTGTTTAACTATCATCCTCACTGTAACAAGATCAAAAAATGTTATCTGCTGGAATAATACATAAATATCCAACAGGAACAAATAGGAATACTGCATCACCGATAAAAAGGTACTACTGGAATAATGTGTTGTTGTGTATCATGAGAACAAACCAAAAGTACTACTCAAGGATACTTTTCAAAACATTGAAGGGTGCTAACTAAACTGGTTAGATGTTCTAGGAGCCATGTAAATTGATGTAGATCTGGTCACTGGGAACACGTTAGTTCAAAAAGATCGTGAATGATGCTAACTTACAGCACACATGTTTAAATCTAAACATGCTCTTATATCTGGGGTGGGCTAACATCATCTTTTCTTTTCTCATGGTTGGGATCTGGGTGTTTGACTACTAATAACTGTTCGCAGTTCGCACATTAGATTAGAGTTCCATAGTCAGATAACCTTAGTATTCCATAATATCAACTATAAACAAAACAAAAGTTGCAGCATATTTGATAATATTATTTCTCATAGTACTAATGTGGATTCTTTCATACAAATATTTATTTTATGACCTTTCATTACTTTGCATGTTTTCAGCCCCTTTTAACTGTATTCACTCTATAGATATTTGAATGGAGCTTGCACAATCAAGGTCAGATTCTTTGGTCAAGAGATTGCACCAGGTGAGAACTTTGTTGATCTTGATTCATTAGTGAATTTTTAGGACAGTTGAATTGCTCATTCTCTTACCTGTGCTTCTATTACCAGATATTGCAATCCAGAAAGCTTTAACAAACGAATGCATGAGATTGCACTGGATTCTAATGGCAAAAGGCTGCTAGTTACCTCTGGTTTGGTTCGAGCCCCAATATATCAGGTTTACACCACTATCTGATCGTCCCAGTTTTTTTCTTCAGAAACGGGTACTGATGCTATGTTGTTGTTGTTGTTGTACACGGGTACTGATGCATTCATCTGCAATTTCCCGTCAGGTACAAGGCCATGAAAGTGGATTGAGGACATTACCTCACAGTTCTTCTATCACAAGTGTGGATTGGCATCCAACATTGCCAATGTACATCACTGGGTCTGCAGACCACTCCGTCCGGGTCACGTCTATTTTATGATACATATAAAGCAAGGTAATCGCTTTGAGATTGTCAATGTCTGGTAATCAGAGGTATTACTGCAGAAAGCGAGTGAAGCTCCTGGTGACTACCTGTTCTTATCGATAGTCTTATCATTGCTGGAGGCTTTTGGTAACACAATATTTTTTTTTTTGCGCGGAAGAGTTGTGTTTGTATTTTGTAGCTGAGCTGTACACTTTGGAGAGTTCCAACGTTCTTTGTTGTAAAACAGAAACAGGTATAGAATTCTGTGAACGTTTTGTATACACAGTAGATTGAATTGTTAGACCAGGTTACTAACATTACTCGAACATGTCTTATCTTCATCAAAAGCGTTGAGAGGATCAACGCCACAAGATTTCAGTCTAATAGTGGCTGTTTGCCAGTATGGTTGTATGATATGGTTTCTGCTTATCACAATTCGCAACATTGGAGGATTTCATTTTACTTCGGAAACTAACAAGTTTGTGTGAACTCATTGAGGTAAGATTGTTCTGTCATTTGTATTAAATTTGGGTTCCATGTTGCAGTATATGACATTCGCCATGTCATTCGTATCTGACATACAAGTTGTGACCGGCCGTGTGCCTGCTAGACGCAAGTTGTGACAATGTCTCTTCTTTTAGCATGTTGTGACACTCTTTGTTGCTCGACCTGATCGGCTTTCTTGCTGAAATGAATGTGAACAGCAGATTTGAACTTGTGTTTGTTGAGTTGTAACAAATGCAATGGATGCAAATCATAGCTAGGTGATTAGCTAACCTAATTCGTAAAGCTCGTGTGATCTCCAGAGTCCTGATTGGTCATTAGCATGGCGTGCCATTTCTGATGTCCCTACACTACATCACGTTCGATAATAGAGCTCAGCACTGGAAGCTTGCGACATGTAATCCTTTTTTTTTTTTTGCATCAACTGGAAACTGGTTACTCCAATAATTCAATTATAATATCGTCTAGAACCCATGGACCAGGGGGGAGATCCCATATGTGAAATCTGATGTTTTTCTTTTTTTACGCTTGTACCAAAAACTGACAGTAACAGCTAGGGATGAAAACGATCGGAAGAAGGCTCCACCACTTTCACTTTCACACTTTTTTCTCGAAAACGAAAGCGATACGGTATTGTCGGAAACGAGAACGGTGTCGGTATTTCGATAATATCGAAAACGAAACTATACGATTGACAACTCATCGATAACGATCGAAACCCATCAAAACGATAAATACGTCAAACTGCAGCACACAATTTGCCACACGAGTCGATTAAGACATTAATCCATGTATCAAACCATGAACCATCCATCCATGATACACCACACAGTCTCATACACGACACACATACTAACATAAGTGATGACCCTCCCTCAGCAAGACAGCAAGGGTCCCAACATCACAAAACACAACTAATTAAACCATTAACCACGTTTTTTTAGAAAACCATCAACCAAGTTTTAATTAAACATGCTTATGAAGAAGAAAATATAAAGAAAAGGATTAGCTGGGCTGCCATATTTTGGCCTACAGCTCAACAACAAGCAAACGTTGGCCCATCCAGCCTAGTATCTACCTAAACCTAATATCATCCTCAGACAGCCGCATCCCTCCTGCAGGCTGCAGCGCATCTCTCCCAGCTCAGTCAACCCGTCGCCGCCGGCCACAAATTCATCACCGTCCACCAACACTTTGAATGGGGCACTAATAAAATCGACTACCTATGGCCTGATCTTCTCTCTTGTCCTCGCAATTTCATTGCTGACTACTGCAGCTTCCCCAAATTGCATGGTACAGTTTGCGGCGGCAGCGGCATGACGCAGATCGCTATGTCGTTCCGCGGGAGAAATTCGATATTTTCTACGGTAAAAAATCGGTTAAATACGGTATTTTAAAAACGATCGGACAAGTCTCAAATCGTATTCGTTTTCGATTTCGGATTATTTTATCGTTTTCGTTTTCGGATTTCCGGTAACCAATTTCGTTTTCGTTTAGGGTCAAATTTCGGTAAAACTTCGAAAACGATTCCCGGGAATCGGGAATTATCGTTTTCGTTTTCATCCCTAGTAACAGCAACCTCGTGAAGTTGCAATAACTAATCGCTTAGCCTCGGCTACATTACTACTACATCCAACAGTTGATTGCAACTCGAAACCACAGTCCATGTTGCCACTCGCAAGTCGCAACCTGCTTGAGCTGCAATTCTTAACCAGCGACCGCAATTGATCACCTAGCCACAACTACAACATCCATAAGTTCATAGCTCCAGAAAACTTAAACATTATGGGTAATTAGCATAATTTGTTGAATTTTAATTCCAAAGCTGAAAAAGGTACATGTTTATTACCCGCAAAAAAAAAGGTACATGTTTATTTTTAAGAAAAATAGGTTCATAATTTAGAGACTGAATGTCATTACCTTTGCATAAGGAGAAAAAATTACATTAGTAGGGCCCTGGCCCATCCACCCGCCCAAAGCGGGCCATGGGCTTCCTTCTCTACTGCCTAATAAAATCGCGGGAAACCTATATATCTTCCGGAAGATTTTTTTCATTTGATCTTCCGCTTTAAGATTCGTGCGAACGTGAGATCCGACGGCTCCTGGACATCTTCTACCTTCCGTCGTCCTGACTCCCTCCTTCCTCGTGCCCGCGCGCTGCCGCCGCCGCGAGCTCGCCGGAGGGGTGGGAGGTGGGCGGGGCGGTCGGCGGTGGGTAGCCGCCGGCCGGGGGGGCGGTCGAGGTGGCGGCCGTAGGGGTTAGGGTTCTCGGGTTAGGGTTCCGGGGGTTCGACCTCCATGTCCGGCGCACCTTGAAGGGAGGAGGTGGGGGGGAGTCGGATCGACCGGCGGTGGCCGCGGTTCGGCCGGCGGCGGAGGCGAGGCGGCGCGGTAGCGCCGCCGTCCGGGCAGGGAAGGATGGCGGTGGGCAGGGGACCGACGGCGGAGGCGGCGAGGCGTGCCGGGTTAGGAAGGGCGGGCTGGAGGGCGGGGTGGGTGGTAGGCGGGCGGCGCGGCGGCGGTGAGCCGTCGGCCGGGGTGGGTGGTGGAGGCGGCGGCGGGGGCAGCGGCGCGATGGGGAAGAAGAAGGAGGAGGCTGCGGGAGGTAGAAGAAGGAGATAATGGGCCTAATGGGCTGGAAGTTTCAACCATTATACATCTTCCACAAGGCATACAGGAGCCCCCGTAAAATCGCAGCCGCCCCCTCTTCCTCGTACCATTTCGGTTATTTCCTCATGAGTTGATCCGCCGCCTTCTCCCGCGCGGCCGTCCGGCGAGATTGATGCGGCAGCAACTCGCCATTATTATTCCGACGAATCACTCCGTAAGTTTGATCCTGTTCGATCTCATTCCCCGTACAATCCAACGATTTTTCTAGCAAACTCTGACGCAAGGAACCTGTCGACGTGCAGGGCAGGCCAGATGCTCGACGAAACGCCCGCGAAGAAGCCGATGCTATGCTCCGCCGGGGATACGTCCGGCGGCGATGCGGCCGCGGCCTCTGCCTCCGCCGCTGCCCCGGTGGACCGCCTCAGCGCGCTCCCGGACGCGATGCTGCACCACGTCATGTCGTTCCTGCGGGCGTGGGAGGTGGCGCGCACCTGCGTGCTCTCGCGCCGCTGGCGCCACCTCTGGGCCTCCGCGCCGTGTGTTGACCTCCGCGTCTGGCGCATCGGCCGCCACCGCTGGCCCCCCAATGGTTTCGCCGAATTCGTGTACCGCTTCTTGCTCGAGCGGGACGTGTCCGCACCTGTGGACACGCTCCGGCTGCTCTCGAACCCCGCTTATGCAGAGCCGTGCTGGCGGCTCCAGAGCCCCTCTGACGCAGACCGGGTGGAGTACTGCTGTCATGATGTTGACATCTGGATCCGTGCTGCCATCAAGCGCAAAGCCCGAGTCATCCAGATCGCTAGGCATCCGCAGGACGACGACTGCCCTCAATTCGAGCGCGTCAGTATTGCATCCCGCCACCTGAAACACCTGATTTTGTCGGAAGCTTTCTTGAGCGACAAAATGCTAAGACAGCTCTCTTCTCAGTGCCCTTGTTTAGAAGTCCTGGACCTCAAAGACTGCATTCTGAGAGGCCATGAGATATCATCTGCCTCCCTCAGGAGCTTAAACATTGTCAAATGCAGTATTCAGGAGGATCTCACCATTGCTGCTCCAAACCTTCTATCGCTGTGTTGTGTCAAGCCGTACTTCCGAGTTCCCTTGTTCCAGAACATGGGATCGATTGCCACAGCCACTATCGTGCTCGACGACTCTTTCTTGCGTGATGGTTATGAACATGAGCCTAAATGGAACCCTGGCTCTATACATGATGGAGGCAGTGACAGTGGCTGTTCACTTGAAGATGCACCTAACTACTATAGTGATTCCTGTAGTGATGCAAGTACTTGTGAATACAATGAGGTCCTATCTGATAATAATGAGGCTGAACAAAGCAATGACCATGGTCAGGGCCAAGATCACTGCAAACATTGCAGATGCAAGGGCGGCCCATATTGGATCAAACGTGGCTATGGTCGTCGGAACGGATTTGATGATGATGAGATTTTAGGTGGCCATGAAGTTCTTCACAGTCTATCAAATGCCACAAGTTTGAAGCTATTAGCCGATGCTGGGGAGGTATGCTATGAGTAATGTTGTTTACATCTGCCCCAGACCCCTGTTATACATGTTATATGATACTTTTCCTCAGTATGGTGATTATTTTGCACTGTAGTATTACTATTGGCACAATTGACTTGAGTACAAACAAACCAAAATTAGCAGAATAGTTCTAGTTTCTTCTCCTGTTATCAAGTACTGTAAGGTAAACTGGCTGAATATTTAAAATGTATAACATCATTGTTCTCCATTTTTAAGTAATTTTTGCAAAACTTGAATTTACTGTACAAGCTACCAAAGAAGTATATATCTTGTACATTAAGTTTCAGATACCAGTTAAGCAGTTACCAGTCTTTTAGGATCTACAACCCTGTCTCACTTGAGGTCACCTTACAATATTATGAGTCATATCAGATACTGGTGGCTCACTCAGTCGGTCCCTTCTGCATTTATTCGAGTCGTGGGGACATGTTTTCAGGTGGACTGATGTGCAGAGTGGCTTAACTCAACAAAATTTTTGACACACTCAAAATTCAAACTAAAATTAAAGATGGACTCCTGTGTAGCTTACTCCATATTTTATGATTGCATTGAACAATTGCTTCATTTTCCATGCTGGGCAGTAAAGAAATAAACTCCAGTGGTGAGGTTAGATATATTTATTGCAATAGTTTGGTTATTACAATATGTTGTTCATACCATTTACCTTTTTTGCATATCAATAAACCAGTCTGAACCCCGTTACCTGTTTACTCCCCCAAAATGGTTGTTCATTGGTGTGCTGTGTTATTCTTCTTCACTATGCACTGAATAAATTCACTTGTATGTTTCATATGAAGGTGATTCTGAACAGGGAACTGAAAGCATGCCCAGTTTTTAGCAATCTGAAGACACTGTCCCTTGGTGAATGGTGTATGGCTGCTGACTTTGATCCATTAGTTTTCTTCCTACAGCATTCCCCTAATCTGGAGAGGCTTTTTCTTGAACTTAAATTGGTATGTATATATAGACACATCCAATGAATATTTGTTGATGTGGTTTTTGTTATGTTCCATTAATAATGCTATTGTTCTGTGAAAAGTATGACGACCCCGAAGAGGAAATGGAAGATAGTACGAGGCTGGCGGGAAGATCATTTGTTTGCACACACCTTAAAATGGTGAAGATCAAATGTTCCGAGTACGAAACAAGAGTCCATTTGTTGGCGGAGTTGTTCAAGGCAAATGGCGTACCTGTTGAGAAAATATACGTCCGTAGGCAGATCACCTGTGAGTCGTATACTCTCTTCTACTCTTGTCCGTTAGACATTTCCATTGTCAGTCAGTCCTACTGTTAATGTATGTTACATGGGAATGCTAATCTGCTTACTTTTGAAGTTCTTCTTTATGCATATTCGGGGTCAATGAACTCGTGTTTTCTTACATTTACACCAGGCCACTACATCGAACCATGGTAGCTTGAAGCCTTGAAACATTAAAGATTTAAAGCCAGATGGAGGTAGCCAACTAGCCATGCTGGAACTACTGTACTGGATGCGTACATGTCATGTCATCTTGTTTATCTTTGTGGGCAAGAAACTGTGGCTTTGTTCTTTTTTTTAAGTGCCAAACTGACCGACGACATGCTAGCAGATCTGTCATGGATGGCCGTACTTTAATGTTTAATCGAATGGTTTGTGTAAGAAACAAACGAATGTAATCGTAGTTAAAGATTCAGTTCATGGTTGTCGCAGACTTGCAGTAAGAAAGTGGAGTGATGCAACAGTTTTTTTTTTTTTTTGGAGAAGGATGCAACAGCCCTTTGTGCCGTTAAATTATCAATGCTTTGATTTCGATTTAATGCTTTACAGTTACTAAGTAGGAAAGTTTTCAACCAGCCAGCCCTTTGGAAAGTTTTCAATTTAAAAAGCACTGGGAGGTTGACTTTAAAACTTTATAATGTTGTTGTTTCTGGCTGACCTTCTCAACCTTTGCTATGTTTATATGTTAGCAGCATTCGGCCTGGAAAATCTCTCTCTGTTTTTTTTGAGATTATGGAAAATCTCTCTTAAAAACATGGAGAAACTTTTCTCTTGACTCAACAACCGTCTGAGCTGGGAGCGAGGGAGATAATGAATAAAATGGGCCGTCGAGGCCCACCCACGCGACAGGCAGGGCCGAACACAGGCCCAACCCAGACTTGCAGAAAGCACGGCACGCTAAATCTAAACTACAGAGCGGCGGCGAGCCGGCGATGGTGGTCCCGCCGCGGCGGGGTCGCGCGGTGGAGGCCGGCGGAGGGCTTGATGCATGGAAGGGCGTCACTGGAGCGGCTTCACCAATCGTCGGGGGTATGCAGTGCTGGATTATCAGTTTTACCACCCATTTTCTTTTCTTCTCTTTTTGCTTGGGGTCTTGGAATCTTGGGGAATAATTTGTTAGGCCAAAATGTGGCAATCACGCAGCATTAAGCATTGTATCTCCACTGATGTACAGACTACTAACAAAGGCAGGCACAAGAACAATTAAAATAATATTACAGTGACAAAACTGCACAAGATTAATGCAAAATCAAATGACATGAACCCTACTGTCATGTCTTTATTTTTTCTTAGTTATGCATATCATATAGCTGTGACCCTGTGGATTTAGTCTGATGGTAAGATATTCGCTTATGGAGGAAAAGCCAAAAGGTCGCAAGTTCAATTCTTGGAATCCCCCAATCTCAATGAGAATTTTTGCATCTTAATGGAAGGACATGGTTGCATGATGTTCAGAAGATGAGAATTTGGCCTGGAGTCAGGACTCAGGACAATTGAATCTGGACGACAACATCCAGGATATGAAGATAAGGTATGGGACACAACATCAGAAGGCGTCAGACCACCTTAGTATGGAAAGTAACTGTTATAATCAGTTTAATGCCTTTTGTAAAAAAAGAAAAATGTCACAATAATGAAATTGGTTTGATTTATTTACAAATGAAAATAGTTTCGTGGAACAGAACTTTGTTTGTCTAAACTGATCAGACAATCAAAGTGACTGAACTCTTGTTTTGCTTCTGCTGCAGAACTCAGCAACAGATAACTGGACAGTGGTGTTTGCACAGTGTTGACTTAGCTGTCTAGGAACTATATTTGTATTGAACTTTGTTAGCTTACATCTATGTATCTTCTCTAACTGAAGTTAGAAGTAGTCTAAAACCTACCAATAAGGATACTGGCTCAGTTTTTTTCCCTATGCCACCGAATTCAGCAATAGTAACTGGTACACTATCATTCAGATAATGATCAATTAGAAGTCTACAAAATTTATTTATGTTAAACTTTGTGAACTTATCTATGTGTGATGTGTCATATTCAACTGAATTCAGATTTAGTCCACAACTTATCAACACAAGAATCTCTTAGTCATGCACGAGTACTGTTATTTCTAATGCATTGGTGTTATAAAGTAATTACTATGATGATAGTGAGATGAAGTAGTTCTTTTTATAGATATACACTTGTTCCTCTCTGAACCAGGCATGCATTGCTTCCACAATTTGACCTGCAGTATTACAGACTCAATATAAACCACTTACCGCTGGACTACCCTCAGAAGACAGAAAAGATAAATGTTAAGCCTGTATATTTTATATCTTCTTTTATGTTTGAAATTCAGAAAATATACACATGTAACACAGATGGGGATTTAGTCTAGTGGTATGATGTACGCTTAGGGAGCGTAAGGTCCCGAGTTCAATTCTCGGAATCCCCAACCTGAAAAGCCTTTTGCATTTTGATGTCAAGGAAAGGTGGTCATGGATGATGTTGAGATGAGAGATTTAGGTCCACCCAATGAAATCTGAACCACATTCAGCATGTGAAGACAAGGTGGGACACAGCCTCACAAAGTCACAAAGCCTCAGACTATACCTGCAAAAGAAGGTGACTGATGTAGTCAATTTACTGCTGTTTTTTGTCCAAACTAAAGGCCATATAAGTTAAGAATATTTCATATCAACAATGAACTTACTTTATTTTATTAGATGGAACCATAATACAACTAATATATTAGTATATTACAATAGTGTTGTGGAACAGAACTAACTTTTATTGCTGATATTGTTCTGCATACCTTCACTAAGATGTGCCTAAACTCTTTGTTTCGTTTATGGCTCTGAACTAGTAACTTGCACACAGTATCATTCAGTTCTTGATCAATTAGAAGTGTAGAAACCTCATTTATGTTCAATTTGTCAATATACACCTGTGCCATATTTTGTTGTAGAATTTATCTGTATATAAGCATAGAGGTCATGGCATTTCTTTTTTCCTAATGAGTGGGTTTTATAAATTCATTACTGACGACAACATGTATATTATGTAGTTATATTTCCTAAAATATACACTCTTGGTATTCTGAACCAGGCCTGCATTGCTCCCACAATACTGACCTGCAATGTCATGGAAGTAGAATAAATGGAGCATATACCACTGGCCTCCTAACCGTCAGAAAATAGAACATATATTTGTTTTGAAATAAAGAACAGATAAATGTAAACTTTGTAAACGTGACACCTGTGTTTTGTTTGAAATTCTGCAGATATATGCATAGAACAGAGTTGGGGATTTAGTCTAGTGGTATGATGTACGCTTAGGGAGCGTAAGGTCCCGAGTTCAATTCTCGGAATCCCCAATCTGAAAAGCTTTTTGCATTTCGATGTGAAGGACAAGCCCGTATTGGGCCGAGCCATGCTTGTTCAGCCAATTTGTCCACTTTTAGACGCACTCAAGACCCAAAAAAAAAACCCCCCGTAGAGGACCGATGGATTCGTCTTCGTCTTAGAGCATTGCCGGCGGCTCCCGACTCCCGTAGAAGTGGCGTGACCCTGTTGGGGACGGAGGGAACACTGCTTGTTCGATTACGAATTTACGACTACTCATGTCTTGAAACTTGAATCACTACCTCAAAGGAACATGCACTTAGCTCAGGAGTGTGGATCTGGTCCAATTAAACATGGTATATAATTCCAGACATCACAATAATAAATGCCGAATAAACAGATGTATAGAACAATTTGGGAGGTATGAGAGGACATCATGAAGAATAAATTCATGACTAATGAAGTGTCTAGGAACAAAACCACAAACTTGATATCATGAGAGATCAACAACATATCTGTACACAGACTAACATACATTTATTAATGTTCTCTTTCAGTAGGGTTACAACAAAAGAGCTGGTATCACTTAAGGTAATACTGTAGAAGAGGCCTTCTTGATGCACCCTTTGAAAGATGGAAGTTCAATGTTCTAATAACATGACTAAATAAAGGAAATGGCATTCAGATAGTGCTCATGCCGCTGGTCTGCCTTTTCTCCTCCTATAAACCCGTTTACGGGAACGAGCTACGGCACCAGCACTGTTAGTATTTTGAACACGATCGTTCACAGGTGGTTCTTTCAGAGGTTGACTGGTGTTCGGTGTTGCACCTGTGTCTAGAACGACTTCGGTATTCTCAGACCCACTTGTACTAATCTGCCTCCTCAAACGCAATATCTCACCTTTTGCCATGGCCAATTCATCTTCAAGCTGCTTAGACCTTGTTTCAAAACTCTCCCTCTCAGTCCCAAGCCTTTGGATTGTATTCTGAGCATCTTCCATGTTCCCCTGAGCTTCAACTGTACTCTTCTTTTGTTCCTCAAGAGCCTTCGATAGCATCTCTTTCTCTTCTTTAATAGAGGAAATCTTAGAATTGGTTCTTTCCAGCTGCTTAGAAAGGGACAGTGTACTCTGATTCACTTCATTCAGTGATCTAGTGGCTTCATCCAAGTCAACTTGAAGAGCTTTTCTTGCTTCAGACTCTATCACTGATTGTTTCACCAAAGCCTCAAACTCCCTGTTTAGAGTAGCATTGATTTTACGTTCTTTAACTAGCTCATTCGTCGTGGACTCTAGCTTCTTATATGCATCCAGCAGTTCTTTGTTAAGATCACTATGTGCTTCTGAAACAGAAACTAACTGGTTAGAGATGACTTCAAGTTCTTCCTGTGACCTTTTTAGTACCTCCCTCACTGATGCTAGTTCATCTGAGAGAGTTGTAGAAACAGACTCTGCCTCTTCTACCTTTTTAGCCAGAGCCTGTCTCACTTCAATGGCCTCATTTGTTAATTTTGAAATCTGGGTCATCAAGGCCTGATTTGATCTCTTTACTTCATCGAGATCTTCAGAGAGTTTAAACACTTCGGTTCTGGAATCTTTTAGTGCCTCTTCAGTGGAATGAACAAGGTCTGACAAATTTTTCCTAGCAACAACTTCATTATCTAGCATTGTTCTGGTGGTGTCCAATTCATTGTTTAACTCGGCTATTCTAGTTCTGTCTTTACTAGAGTCACTCAATGCAGCAGAAAGTTTTTCTTCAAGCTGATTGAGCTTATCATCTTTCTCAGATAACAGTTGAGAATCGTGAGATGCCCTCTCTTCAGAAGCAGTTTGCAGGTCCATATACTGACTCGTCAGTGCACTTATTTTTTCTTCCGCTTCACCCTTTTCAGCACATAATGTTTGAACTTTCTCATTCAATGAGTCAATTAATGACGCCTTTAATTTAAGATCATCTTTATCTGTAAGAACATCTTTCTCTAGTTGTTTTATTTGAGAATTTGCCTGTTCTAGGTTCTCTTTGGCTTGATTGTAGATCGCATTCAGGTTCTGGTAGTCCTTTTCCCTGGCAGAAAGTGATGAGCTGAGCTCCCTGATGTGTTCATCCTTGCCATTTACCTCTTGGCTAAGCAGATTTACTTTGTCGTGCAAAATATCAAGCATTTCCATCTTTTCATTCAACTTGTCTTCAGACACATGTTTATCCTCCTCTGCCTCTCCAATACTTCTCTTAAGTCGGTCTATCTCAAGGTTAAGCTGCTCTACTAGCTCCTTCTCTTTTTGAACTTCCTCGGTTAAAGATGTTACGGTTCTTCTAGATGAAACCAACTGATCTTGGAGCAAGACTTCCTCCTCCTGAAACTTCCTAGCTTGTTTCTTCAGTTCTGCTTGTTCATCCAATATTCTTTTCTCATAGTTTTCCCTAAGCATAGACATTGCTGCCTCATTTTCAACCAGTTTGGCCTCCATCTGGGTAACAGAATATTAGATTTGTTAAATGGAAATCCAATTTTAGAGGGAATTCAATTTCATCTAAAAAACTATTTTCAGCAAAACACTTATAAGAAGAGGCTCGCATGTTGAGACATATGAAGACATGCATATCACAGGTGCTAAATAAAGTCCAAAGATTCAAGCCAAGAGATATTCAGTAGTATACTTGTAAGTAAAAAAAGAAAGTAGTAAATGTTCAACCATTTTAAGATAAGATTATAGGAAAAGAACTCAAGCAAGTTGGTCAACTAAACATCTGATGGCATGTCTCACAAATTAACATCGGAATCCCGACATTTCCAAGGAACATTGCAAAATGAATGATTAATTGCACAGTGGACCCAGCTTTGTGATTGAAAAAAGAATTACTGGCTTTCAGCTCTCAGTTTAATCCCTTGGTATGATTGTGATAAGTCACAAGGTGATATCATGGTACACATTTTTCATCTCATGCATATAAATTTAGGACGGAAAAAAGTAATAGATGACAACATCTAGTAGTTTCTTCGGCACAATTTTATTTCTGTGCATATGGAATTCTGAAGCAATAAGCAGTGGTAAAACTATAATTTCACAAATATTGATTAGTGACTGTAGATGACATACAGATGAAATGGTTGACTGCAAAGTGTTCTTTTCCTGTTGAGAGGTACCAAGAAGTCCAGCAAAAACACCCGAAGCAATAACTGCAATTGCATTCAGGAGACCTGCAAGTGGATTTCTAGCATGTGGTACTTTCACATCAGACTGAGATACTTCTTCCTGAGGCTCCTCATGTTGAGATCCATCACCCTTTTGAATATTTGTTCTATCTGAAAAGAGTAAACAATGTTAAGGCTTGAAGTGTACCAAACTCATGATCAGGTATATTGATGCGTGCGCGTGTGCATGGTGGGGTGGGAAGAATGGGAATCTTTTGCAAAACGACAAAAACATGTATGCTCTCATTTATGTATCACATACACAAGTGATTGTCCTCATCGTCATTCATGACAACCCTCGTTATCATTACGGCATGTGCTCTGCCCAATCTAATGCATACATGCTTCACATTCCAAATCTCAACTCCACTAAGTTGCATTTTTCACAATTAAAATTTCACAAATAACTAATAGAAATGTATACGTCTGAACTAAATAATGTGGTGATCTGGACACAGAAACACATCAGTTGATTTCAGAAACTTACCAATTGTTTCTGGAAAGCAATTTAACTTGCATTCATTTTAGAGCTACAGCAATCAATGTTTTATATCAGAGCAGTGCAAGGATTAAAGGGACTCAAAAGTTGCCAAACAATAGGTTTAAGTCCTGGTACGTGACAAAAGGGACATGCTGGAAATGACAGTAAGGAATTACATTAACACTTTAAGTCGGTTTTGATCTGGGTCTAGAGCACACACTTGGCCTCAACAAATGACATGGGAATTGCAACAGAAGACAAAAGAACATTTTGAGTGTAAATTTGGATGAGGGTGGCATGGAGGCCTACCTGATGAGCTACTGGGTTTTGAGGAGGCAAGGCAGCCTTTGGCAGTTTTGGGGAAATGGGCAGGGATGAAGGAGCTTCTGGTGAGCTTGGAGCTCAACGATGTTGAGAGGAATTTAAATCAGCAATCAAGTAGCATGTAGGTCCAAAGTGATTAGGGAGGCTGTTCTATTCTATATGATGGGGTTTCACACATAACAAGGTTCTGAATGGCATCTAGCAAAATAGGAAAAATCGGATAGAGTTTGATTCAAGCAGAAGTATATCGCAATGGCGCAGGCAACTTAGCAGGTTTCTTTTAAAAAAAAACTAACCACGAAATCTCACAGATTTGACACCAAAACCTCACATATCGTCGTAGCATAAAGGGAGTCGAAGTGCGGATCGTTACTAACCAGTGACGAGATCAACCGTCGAGCGCTGTGCCCTGACCGCCGCCGCGGCGTCGCGGAGGCGGAGGAGCGGGAGCACGGAGACGCCCACGAGGAGCACGGCCCTCCTCCGCGTGGCGTCATCCGCCGCCATCGACGGGGAGCGGGCGGCGTTGGACGCCGAGGCGAGAACGGCGCTCCGCGCTCGGCGCCCGGCCCGTGCGGCGGCCGCGGGGTGCCGGGACGAGGGCGGGGCGCGGCGGATGCGCCGCCGGCGGCGAGAGGAGGAGCAGGTGGTGGTAGCCCATGCCGGCGTCGCCGGAATCAAAAACCCTAGCCCCCCGCTGCTTCGCTACCTGGAGGCGGGTGTGGTTAATCAGTTAATCACGCGAGCATTTGTTGCAAGCAATGGAAATGGCGGTGCGTTGGAGTTGCGAGTGGGACTAGGGAGTGGCGACGGCCAGCGGAAGCGAGCCGGAGGAGACGGCGGCTTCGAATACTGTGCGAGCGGCGTTTCTGTGGGCTTTTAACAGGCCTGCTGGGTCTTAGAAAGGATCGTCTTTATTGGACCGGCCCATGGAAAGGCACAAAACGCTGACTTTTTTTTTATTTTTTTATTCTAATTTGCAAATTTATACCACCGTTTTGAAATTTATCAAAAATATACTACCAACGTCGTGGTTCACGGCGGTTGCAGTCTAACCGCCGTGGCGTACGGCGGCGGAGACTAACCGCCGTACGCCATGGCGGTAAGCCTGCAACCGCCGTGGGCCACGACGGTTGGAGGGCGTCCACGGCGGTAGGGGGGACTCCACGGCGGTTAGTCCTAACCGTCGTGGGCCACGGCGGTTTGGCCTAGCCGCCGTACCCCACGGCGGTTAGTGTCATTTAGTGTTTTTTACTTTATGAAAGTAAAAAAAGGAAATTGAGGAATATTGGTTCAATTATTAACAACACAATCACAATAAGATCAGTTCAAATATTACAGTACCATGATTCAAATGAAATAGTAGTTCAAATATTACATCACTGCAGGAAAGACTACAACATCATACAAAATGACAAACTTCAGCCATTCTTGCGATGTGACAATGAAGGTTTAGCTTTCTTGATAGCTTTTATAGTTGGTGGATTAGCAACACACGGGTCTGCTGGTAGAGCATAAAGACCACCCCAAGGAGGTTCGTCTCCTCTTGCAACGGCATCTGCAGTCTTTCCTTGCAAATAATGATGCATGTCTGGTGGAGCATAAAGAGCATCCCAAGAAGGTTTCTCTCCTCTTGCAATGGCATCTGCAGTTTTTTCTTGCAAATAACGAAGCATACCTCTTCCCAACGTGCTCATTTTTTTCGGATCAGGTGCTGCATTTGTGTTTTCCCCTTGTGGTGTGAGGAATCATGATCACCACCACCATTACCATCCTCACCCCCTTCGGCAGCAGCAGTAGACATCTCTAGTTACTGTTACAAAATATCTAAATTAATTACACTATTCTAAACTAATTTAACTAATTACATAAAATAAATAAAGAGAGGAAAATTACAGAGTAGCAGCCCGTGGGGAGAGGGAGGCGGCGGTAGGGTGGGGCGGAACGGCTGGTGCCGTCGCCCTTTATATAAACGCGGCAGCCGTCGTCCGCCACGGCGGTTGGAACCTACCGTCGTGACCCACGACGGTCGCAAGGATTTTTTAACTTAATGATTTATTTTTAATTTTATCACAAAGAAAACGAGCTAGTAATAACGAAAAGCAAAGTGACATAATAAAAAGTGTTGTTGTCTAAACAATATGCAACCTAATCTAGCAACGCCTCCTCTTGTGGTGCAGCCTCTCCGCTCGTGTTGCGGCCCGCGTCTGGTCGCGAGGGTACGTCAACGGGTCACGTGGGTGGATCTGCCGACGCCTAGCATCAGCAGCGGCCTCCGGTGTTGCCATTGCCGCCGGCGACCCTGCAACCTGGTGGGACGACCCTAGCAACCCTCCTGGAGACGGGTGCGTCCCTCCGCTCGCCTGTGTGCCTGTGGGTCGCGCGCCTGGTAGCTGCGACCCTCCTGGCTGCGTGCATCCTCCCTCCTGTGTCCACGTGGCTGGCGCGCCTCCTAGCTGCGACCCTCCGAACTCCTCCTGCGTCGACACACCCTGCAAGAAGTCAAAGTCGTCCAGGTCGAAATCGTTGAACCCTCCCGTCTGGTCGTCTAGGGTGGAGTCAGAAGGGTCGCCGGTGCTGACGTAATCTGGAACAAATAGCATTATTAAATGATGAATCATAATTAATAGATTTTTGTATTTGTATATAGTTAGAGATATAATTGTAGTCATTACCTGTGTGAAGAGCAGCGCCAGTGGACGAGGAAGGAACAACTGCTGGTGGTATTACTGGTGGTGCTCATGCTGGTGCTGCTGTAGGTCCTCGTGGTATTGGTGCTGCTGCTGCTCTGGTAACTGGTCCCCCTAGAGGATGCATCCTCCAGGGGGGAGGATGCACCGGAGGGCGCGACGTGTAGAAAGTGGCTGGGAAGGGTGACCGTGACGAGGACGACGGTGCCTGGTACGAGCGACCAGTCGAGGTGGAGCTGGAGGACGACTGGGGTAGTGGAAACAGTGGTAGAGCCGGGTTACCACGGTAGTTGACCGCGATAAGGAACCTTGTGGTGATGCCCTGCATCCTCTCCCACGTCTGCTCGATATCCTGGTGTGTCATGAGGTGCAGTCTCGTCCCCGACTCCGCTAGAATATGCGAAATGTCCGCAATCACGTCGTACTACAAAAGAAATTAGAGTAAAGTGTACGACCGGTCCCTAAATTATCGTAGGTGTGTCATCCCGGTCCCTGAACTCTCAAAATGATCATTTAGATCCTAAAACTTGTTGAGTTGTGTCATCTCGATCCCTAAGCTTACAAAGCATCCGTTTAGATCCTCAAACTTGTTCAGTTGTATCATCTTAGTCCTCAAACTTAGTTTTCAATCTCATCTGGGTCAAATCAAAGCGATCTAAAAATTTTATAAAAAAAATTTATAAGTTTTTCATACGGAATCTAACGAAGACAAACTTTATATCAAAATTGTAGCCCTCGAAGCGATATATAACTTTGTAGTTGAAACATTTTTGTATGAAGTAGTTTAATGTCCCAAAATTTAATTTTAAAATTCAAATTTCAAAATATATAAACATACAAAAATATTTTGGGTCTCTAAACATTTTTAGCTCAAAAAATTTTCAACTACAAAGTCGTAGAGCACGTTGAGGGATACAATTTTGATATAAAGTTTGTCTTCATTCGAGTTCGTATGAAAAACTTATATAGAGTTTTTAGATCGTCTTGATTTGACTCTGATGAGATTGAAAACTAAGTTTGGGAACCGAGATGACACAACTGAACAAGTTTGAGGATCTAAACGGATGATTTGCAAGTTTAGGGACCGAAAGGACATAACCCAACAAATTTGAGGACCTAAACGATCATTTTGAGAGTTCAGGGACCGGGATGACACACTCACGATACTTTAGGGACCGGCTGTACACTTTACTCAAGAAATTATTAGTAAATGTTACAATGTTTAGTACCATAAGAAAATTTAGTTGCATTTTCAAACTCACCGCCGAGTTGTAGTGCTGATCCCGTCGCACCGGGTAGGCGACAGCAGGAACGATCATCCTCGCCGCGTCCGGAACCGGCGCTGGTGGCTGTAGTGGAACGTACATCACACGCGTCTGAGTCATCGGGGTGTACCACTGGATGTACGCCTCCCACGCCGTGTCATCGTGGGGCCGGTCCTCGGTGACAATGTTCTCTGTCGCGGTAGCCCAAGCGTCCACGTACGGCTGCATCCGCTGAACCCAAGAAACACGTCCCGTAACTCCCCTCCGAGACCACCTAGCACAAATTAAACATATTCGTCAGCGGCTCAATCTTTGAACGCGGAATTAAATTTAGAAATTGACGAGAACTCACCTATGGGCGTCCGACGGAACAGTGTGCACCACAAGCAGAGGCGACTCCTGGTACAGGCAGAACTGCCTCATCACCCTATGGACGGCGTACTCCTCCACGTACATGTCGAACACCAACGGCGTCTTCGTTTTCCAGTAGTGCTGGTCTCGGAAGCAAAAGGACGAGAGGCCCTGTGGTGCGCGGGCCGCGATAGCCGCCTTTGAGTACGACGTCCACCTGACGTCCGCGTCCGTCAGAGAGTCGAACTGTCCGAGGAAGTCCTTGTACGCCCTCTTCGTCTGCTCGTGAGCGTACGAGGCCTGCATACAAACGAAATGTGAATTGACCAAACTAGACAAAATAGAGAGACAAATTAAAAATGAAAGTTAAGAAATTACCGTCCGCAGGCACCAGAGCGATCCCACGGTGAAACGGTCGCTGGGGTCGTGTCCCTCTGGCAGGGGCTCGAACGGCTCGTGGGAGACGCAGGGTCGACAAATCAGAAACCGCTTGTGGCACCAGAGCTGAAGAAGACGAGGACAGCCGAGAAGGATTGCCTGGTCAGAACGACCCTTCAACACCCCCGAGCACAGGCCCCTGTACGTGCAGGCAAGAACAACGTTACCCCAACTGATCTGGGGCACCGCGTCCAAGGGCGCGTCGGCGATCCTCCGAGCGTGCGGGAGCAAGTACCTCGACACCGCGTCTCCCTGCGAACTGCAGAACAACACGAACCCAAACAGCCACAACAGGTACGCCTCGAAAAACCTGTCGACTGTCTCAGCCTCGGCCTCATCTGGTAGGTAATCAGCCTACACAAACAAAATCAAACGTTAGTTACATTGTCTCCATATATTAAAAACGAAAAAAATATAAGGTCAAGGTACGTACGCTGAACTGATGCAACCAGGTCAAGGTGGATCCGTGAGAGTTCGTGAACTCCTGGTACGGGGCGGAGGCGCGTTCGTTCCGAGGAACATTCGCGAACCGAGCAAGGAACTCAGTACGCCAGTCGGCCGAGATGTCCACAGGCCCCATCGGCTCGCCCTCACAAGGAAGGCCCATCAACAGGGACGTAGTCGAACTGGAACCGTGGCATGCGATTCTTTCGAGGAATCGCGTCCCGCAGCCTGTCCCCCTCCTCGCTACAGACAGTAGTCCTGCAGCGCGTAGCCTGAAACAAATAAGGTAAATTTATTAGTTAAAACAAAAGTATAAATAAAGTTACATATAATTACATATAATCAGTTCACGTACTTGGGAACCCAACAGTCGTGGATCGGCAACAACATCCGCGTAGTGCGAGAACGTACGTGTCCAAGATCCTCTCCGAGGACGGCAGACAGGTAAGAGCGGTGCCTGCGGTCGACCTGAGCCTCCAACAACTCGGGCGTCACGTACGTCTCAGCCCGAGCCTGAGCCTCAGCCTGATCCATAGCTGCAGCTGCATACAAAAATTAAATGAAACATTAAAAAAAGCAGATAAAGTAATTTCTACATTTTCTAAACAAGATAAAGTAATTTTCAACAATTTATAGACAAGATAAATTAATTTTCGACATTTTCGAGAACAGATAAACTAATTTTCTAGAATTTCTAAACAATATAAAGTAATTTTTTTCTACAATTTCTAAAACATGGAAACTATTTTTATACATTTTCTACATTTTCTAGAACAGATAAAGTAATTATCTACAATTTTTAAACTAGATAAAGTAATTTTCTACATTTTCTAGAATAGTGAAGTAATTTTCTATAATTTTTAAACAAGATAAAATGATTTTCTACAATTTCTAGAATATAGAAACTATTTTTCTATATTTTATACATTTTCTAGAACAGAAAAAGTAATTTTCTAGAATTTCTAAACTACATAAAGTAATTTTCTATAATTTTGCAGGAGGTAAACTATTTTTCTACATTTTCTACATTTCCTAAAACAGAGAAAATAATTTTCTACAATTTCTAAACATGATAAAGTAATTTTCTATAATTTCTAGAACAGGAAAACTATTTTTATACATTTTCTAAACCCGATAAAGTTATTTTCTAGAATTTCTAAACAAGATAAAGTAATTTCCTAAATATCTAAACTATTTTTCTAAATTTCTAAATGTTCTAAACTAATTTCTAAATTTTCTAAACTAATTCCTAAATTTTGTAAACTAAAAACTAATTTCCTACACTAATTACTCTATTCTAAACTAATTAAATAAAGAAAGAAAATTTACCTCAGAGAGAGGAGGCTGAGAGGGAGGAGGCCGCGGCGGTTGGGGGTGGGGACGGACGGCGGCCGCCGTCGCCCTTTATATAGGTGCGCCAACCGCCGTCAGCCACGGCTAGACCTGGGCAAAGTACCCGATACCCATTACCCGAACCCGAATTACCCGAATCCGAACCCGAATTACCCGAACCCGAGGTACCCGATCTCAAGTTCGGATAGTGATTGTGATTACCCGAAATTAGTCTGGGTAATTCGGGTAATACACTTCGGTACCCGAACTACCCGAAATTTGTCTTTGTATTTATCACGTATTGTTAGTTGAACACTTAAAATTGTCACTTTATTATAATATAATTCTCTTGGTTTGAACAAGTGACTATAATATATTATTCTTCTCAACTTGTTGTTGAAATTCTGCACAAATTACTAGTGATTTTTTCTGTTAAAATTGTACTAACATTTCGTGTAGTTTGTCATTTTCTGTAAATTTGGGTAGATTGGGTATACCCGAACCCGAACCCGAATTATCGGGTACTCGAAATTTCGGGTAGTGTTTTTTCGGACTAATATCGCGTAGCAGTTTTCATTACCCGATCCGAAATAACCGGGTAACCCGAACGCTCACGCCTAGCCACGGCGGTTAGGTCCTACCGCCGTGACCCACGGCGGTAGCAACCTCTACCGCCGTGGCGCACGGCGGTAAGTTACCGTAGGCCCACAGCCAACAACCGACCGTTGGCGGTAGCCCTACCGCCGTGGGCCACGGCGTTTGGACGACCTGCCGCCGTGGGTCACAGCGGTTGGGCCTATCCGCCGCGAGCCACGACGTTGGTGGTATATTTTTGATAAATTTCAAAACAGTGGTACAAATTTGCAAATTAGAATAAAAAAATATAAAAAAAATTCCAAAACACTACCAGAGCTATCAACCGGGCCCAGGTTGAAAATTAAAATGTTTTGGCATTAAAAAAACTGTTGTCTATGCTGTGAACCCGTGTTGTGAAAATTTTGGCACCGTTTATTTCAGTGAAAATTTGGCGAAAGTGGTGAATTTTTTGCATTGAGAAGCGTGTTATGTGAGAAGTGACACGGTCTGCGATGCGAATTTTGGGACTTTTTAGGAACTAAACAGGGCCTGATTTCATCCTTAAAATTATTTGAGTTTGTTTCGATGAAAATCCTTCCCCCAAAGGGAAATGTGGTTATTATCCCTAAACTATGCTCTACAGAGTTTACCATCAGTTGAACGGAACTTTCTGCTACAAATTCTTGTCGATCGCATGTCTCCAGGAACATATGAATCCAATGACCTAACGTTACAAATGGTGCAAGGTGTAGCAAACAGACAAATAATTCTCAACAGCACTGAACCATTGGTCGTACCTGTGTCTGCCCTGCATCATTGCTTTGCCACAGATCGTGTTTCAGGCTGCAAAAGACACGGATATTATTACTGAAAAATCAATCACACAATAAGCAGGTCACTTTGTTTCAGTGAAATAATGAAGCAGGCTTTCTTCAGCCCTTACCAAACAAGTATACTGGGACAAACTGCGAGATCTCGACATGATTTACAAACATAATCGCACTCCTCAAATGAGTGGTTCCAGCTCTCGTCACAAAGCAACAGCAGAGAAGGCATCATCATACCACTGTCATAGTAATCACTACTGCTCGAATCAGCATAAAAAGCAGCTCAATGCCATTATCTCAAGATATTGTTGCAACTTACACAGCATGAAAACATCGTCATTGCTGCTCAGGATGAAACCAAAGAAGAGAGAAAATGAAAAGAAGGGAACCTGCAATGCCAGTAGCCTTAGGACAAAAATTACAATGCTAAAGGCAGGCAAGCTCTCCGTCCTAAAAGCCGAGGGATAAGGTCTCGGCAAATTCTAGATGGAGCTTCCAATCCTCAATAATGGACCAATGCCATTGAATTTCTCAAATGCTGGAACAGAACTTACAAAACCAGCAAACCGGCGATGGTGGTGGTGAAAGCTGCGCCGGTTGACATTATTGATCATCTACCTGGCTCGCGGAGCATTGCTCCATTATCAGGGGAGGTGGGCATCAACTGGTGCAGTCAGCACAACCATTTCGGCCATGAATATGTCATCGTTGAAGGAAGAAGATGAGCTAGCTGAGCTGAGGGAGGATATTGCTATGCTGTTCTCTTCAGTAAGGATTTCATTGTCCCTACAATTCCCACTGCAGAATGCCTTCTCACCGCTGCAAAGGACATTCAGCAAATTACTCAGTGTTCTTGCTGGTTTATGACTCTGAACAGAAGAACATGTTCTTCAGTAAGTTACCCATTTAACATTGAAATAATTAGATTGAAGAAATCCGGTACTCATTTAACATTGAAATAATTAGATTGACGAAATCCAATCAAAGATTAGTAACAGATCATCAGATTCTTCAGTCAGTCTATCCAATTCAGGAATGCTGGTCTAACAACTAACACATTCAGAATCCAGATGTAAAATGTATGGAGATACCCCAAAGAACAAATACACTCGCAGAGTCGCAGATGAATCAGACACTAGTTCTTCACTGTCGCAACAAAAGATTGTTAGGATTGCATCAACGTACCGATAAATGTAGGAGTCATTGCCATCCAGCTTCTTCTTGCAAGAGGCGCAGGAGCTTAGGATCTCCTCGCCAGCCTCGTCGTCATCGAAGCACTTCACCAGCCAGTAGGATTCCGCTCCTTCCTTCACTTCCATGGCATCCATGCTCTCACCGCCAGACACACGAACAGTGCAGGGCTCCAAGATGCAGTCCCCATAGATGCGAGTGGTCTTCGGGTTAGGCCCGTGCGCAATGATGCAGGTGTAGTCCTCCGACTGCTCCACCTCCGTCGCGGACACGGACCCGACGTACCGGCGCGGGCCCCCGATCGACGCCGGCAGGGACCCGGACGCCCGGAGCTCGCCGAGATCGGCAGGATGGCTGCTCGCGCCGGGCTGAGCGCCGCCGGGCACGGTGACCTCTGGACCAGACTTCACATCCCCATAGGACCTGCTGCACAGCACCGGCTTGCCGCCGGCGCCGGCGGCAGCGGCGGTCCCCACATTCCCCAGCACCGGAGGCGCGGCCTGGCCGCAGTCCCTCGGCTGGGTGGTGAAGGATTTGCTGAGGCGTTGCGGCAGTTTGAACGGCTGCCGCATCTGGGGCCCCAGCAGGCGGTTCCTGGCTCCGGCGGCGGGCTCGGCGGCCCGACGCGGGGCGAGTCCCAGCTCCTGGGCGAGCGCGGCGGCGACCGGAGCAGCGAGCCGCCGAGCGCGGCGAAGGGCCTGAGGTCGAGCGGCGACGTCGGGCTGCGCGCCGCCGTCGGCGAGTCGCAGTCCAGGGCGGCGGCGGCGGCGCACCTGGCCGCCCCGAGCCCCACCAGCAGCCTGGGCACGGCGAAGAGCCGCGGCCTCCCTACGCCCGCGGCCGCGCCCGCACCGGCGCCATCGTCCGCCGCCGCCACCCGCCTGAGCAGCATTGTCGCCTCAGCCCCTGGAGAGAGCACGCGAGCCGAACAGGATCAGCGCAACAACCAACCAACCAGTCCCGTCCAAGACTCCAGTCTCCCCCTCCCGGCCTCCCCCCAAAACGACGGGGCACCGAAAGGCGAGGCGAAAGACAGAAACCCGCCGGGAGACGCCAAAATCAGCCACCAGCACGATCCAAAGAAGCACCGGGAACTCCACCGGCGAGAACAAGGCGGCGCAAGAGGACAAGCGCCGCGCAGCGCGTACGGCGACGGGGAGATAAAGGCGGATGACGGGATGAGGAGGAATCTCACCTCCAAGTTGCGAGCAAGAAAACAGTCAAAGAGAAGAAGAAACAAAAAAAAGAAAACACATCCATGATCCATCCCCACCTCTGATCGGCTGCCCCGCTCCTGTTCCCTTCCTCGTCGCTCTCCCTCCGTCCCGTCTCCACCGCAATGGTGCGAGAGGAGAGAGAGGAAGCGGGATGGGGGGATATATGAAGCCTGTGAAGCGCGCAGGCGCAGTAAACGCCACTGCGTCACTGCACCCGCTGCTGCTCAATGCCTCCCCGGGCTCGCTTTGGCGTGCAGCGGCGCATCAAAAAAAAGTATCAAAAAAATTCAAAAAAAAGTATCAAAAAAAATCAGAGGAGGAGGGGGCAGAGAGCAGTGAGGTGACGGGTGGTGGGCTGCCTCTCTGCGCCTGCGGCCTGGGCTTGCTTCTGAAATACTCCTCCCCCTCCCGCTCCGCCCATTCATGGCTGTCAGTCGAGGGTAGCTCCGTAGCCTAGGCACGCCCGGCAGCCATAGGCCGGCGGAGCGGCGACTCACTGTAGAGTGCGCGTATAAAATACGGCCGGTGGCGCTACGTACGCATACGTATGAGTCCCTTCGTCCATTGACCAGGACACGTACCATCAGTCTACCACGACCATCGACCAAGGCAGTAGTGACCGCGGTGAAATCTTGACGGCCACGATGGCAGGCGGCGGCCTCGCCGCGCAGACGGAGGGACGCGATCACGATTCACGCAAAGCCATGCTGGTGGGTGGTGGACGTCCGTCTCCTTCTTCCGTTCCTCCTCCTCGGCTCCTCCTCGTGTGGTGGGGTCCGCGCGGCAGGCGGAGAGAGATCTCGCGCTATCCAGGGATCGTACGGCTATGCTTTTATGGGCACAGTGAAGGGGCGACGATGACAAATTGACAAGGCCGGCCCCGCGGGAGAGGAGTGACATGAGGTGGGACCCGCTGGATACCTTCCCATCTTGATTGATTTGTTTTGAGAGAAAAATACTGTTTGTTGGTGGTTGATAAGCTAAATGAATATGCCGGAGGAAGTTAAACAAACTACCACTTCATAAAATTTTTCGAGCACGGTTTAGAAAAATTGGTATGCCATCTAAAAAAATACTACTAGATACTGAAAAGATTAAAAAAAATACTTCAACAACAGGTCTCTATGGATTGCTATCTCTACATTGTTCAGATTATGATCTAGATTTTTCTCTCCTATATTTGCTCCGACATTGCATTGGTAAAACTTAGGCAAAAAATATAGCTCACTACCCCAATAATTTGAAGCCACTTCTCATTCAAAAATTTCTTCTTCCTTGTATCCACACCATTTTCCCTTCCTTCTCCAACTAGGGTAAGATTAGAGATGTTGAGGGTAAGGGTTTGAGGTTTCCAGGATGCGTGCTCATTGACGGTCCTAGAGGGAAGGTCGGCAAGGGCAGGTTAGCCTGTCGGAGGTGGCGAGGTGTCGGGACAGTGAGGTGCGGCGGTGGAGCACCACCACCCAGGATAGCAGTTGGGCGGTGCCGGAGGAAGGGGTGGAAATGACGAAGATAGAGAGAGAGAGAGCGCAGAGGTGGACGAGGAGGGATGGGCGGCGGTGGGAGAGCATGCCTCACTAGCATCGGTGAGCCAGCAGGGAGGAGGAGGGCAACAGGAGTGGACGATAAGGGATGCGCCCAGGGTTTTTTTACCGACCGGTCGGCTGCTAACGCCGGCCGACGGTAGCGGCTAACCGGACCGGTCAGACCGGTTACCGATGGATACCGGTCAAAATCGAATTTCAAATTCAAATACTTAGTTCAACCGGTTGCGAACGGTTAACTGATCGGTAAGAGTGATTAGCCGACCGGTTGCACCGGTTAGCCGACCGGTTGCGAATCAATGAAGAATTTGATGTGTTTTCAAATTTAAATTAAAAAATGAAAGAAAAAATTATAAAAACATTCAAAGTGCGTAGAATCTAATGGTGTCAAAAAATTTCAAATATTAGTGCATTTAGTATTCTTTGCGGGCATTAGAAGTTCAACCGGCTGATTTTTTTTGTTTTCTTTTTTGGTTGAACTTCTAATGCCTGCAAAAAATACTAAATGAACTAAGATTTGAAAAAATGACACCATTAAATTCTACGCACCTTGAAGTATTTTTAAGAATTTTCTTTGATTTTTTAATTTTTTTGAATTTAAATTTGAATTTTTTGAATCGAATCGGTTGCAACCGGTCGGTACCGCTACCGTCCAGACCAGTAACACCGGTTACCACGGTATCCGAACCGGTAGTGGTCGGGATTTTTAACCCTGGATGCACCTGTGAGGCAGTGACGACGTCAGGATTGGTTGGGGAGTCAGATGGGATAATGGGAGAGGACATAAAATAGATACTAAAGGAGTTGATTCGAAGTATCAATTTTAAATTTAATAGCTGAGAAATCCAACGGGGAAAAGACTTTGCTGTTCACCTTGAAGGGTTCCTGTAACACCTCAGGTGTTTAAATACCATTAGTTAGTGCTAATGACTCTCCTAATTAAGTCAACACACTTTTGTGGTCAAAGCTTGGTCAAACTCTAGCTAAAACCCTAGTCAAACCCCTTGTCACTCCTTGTCCTTCTAGAACTTTTGCCGCGTTCTCCAAATTTCACCTAAACACTTCAAAACCTCCCAATATAAAAGTTGTCCAGTTTTTCGAGGGACACAACTTTCATGTTGGATGGCATTTCAAATTTTGAGTGGAAAAGGGTGAAAAACTTGGTCAACTGCAGCTCTCTTTATTCATCGGTGCCATGAAAACCAGCAACTTTGCCTGCAGTTCATGCTCAAAAGGTTGATCAAAACACCATAGAGCCTTTGTAAAAGTTGTAGAGGGTAGTGAGATCTACAACTTTGCTTTTTACTCCTTGGTACACTTCAGTTCAATTTTTGAGAGAAAAATGAGCTCGAAGTCGCCTAGGTTGAAACGGGTTCGAGCCAGCCGCGCCGCGCCGCGACGTCGCGCGCCCGCTCGGCGCCGCGCCCGCGCGCCGCACCCGCGCGCCGGCCGCCTCGGCGTCCGCGCCGCACCCGCGCATCCCGAGGTCCCCGCGCGTCGTCCAAGGCCGCGCCTTCCCCAGGCCGACTCGCGCCCCGCGACGTCTTGAAGTCTTCCCCGCGCCACGCGTCGCCCGACGTCCGCGCCGTACCACGGCCGGGAGCGCGCCGCACGGTCCGCCGGTCCGTCCCGTGCCCCTCCCCGTACGCGCGCCGACCGAGGTCCCCACCGTACCACGGCGGCATCTTCGCCGTCACCCCGTCGTCACCGGCAAGCCGCGCCCCTATTTAAAGGCCGCACGCCCTCCCCTCGCGCGCGCCATGCCCGTGCCGCCCGCCATGGCCGCCGCCTAAACAAGCTCTCGTCCCCGAGCCCTTTCGTCGCCGGCCGACACCCCTAGCATCTTCCCCGCCTCACACTCGAGCCCTAGCGCCCGCTTGTTGGCAAGCCCGTGCACCCCTCTCGCCGGAGTAGAGGCCACCGCGGCCGCCGCCGCCTGGCATCGCCGTGCGCCGCCGCCGGTTGCCCCACCGCTCCAACTTCGAGCACAAATCGGCCTAGGGTGAGCATACACACCTCCCTGCACCCTTCCCCGGCCGGGAGCGCCGCCGGCTCGCCGGGATTTGGCCGGAGCCGCCGCCTCCCCATGGCCAAGGGTCTGTTTGCAAGAGTTTCAATCTTTCTAGGGGCTTTTCTGTCATCTAAGGGCATATCTGTGAACTTTTCAATCTGTCCAAGGGCTTAGCTGAAAAAGGGAAACTTCAATAGTAAAGGACTTTTGCTGAATCTTGTAAAATCCGTAGAAAATCATAGAAAAATCATAAAAATGCAAACCCAATTTTGTTAGATTCCTTGTGAGTAGTACTACAACTTTTGTAAAGCATGACTATGGTTTTTCCTGATAATTTTTGCATGAAAAATAGGAAACTGAAAAACCTAGATCTGTTGTATCTCCAAATCCACATGTGTTCTGTAGCTAATTTTTGGATATGTTATGTGTTATGCTATTCCTAGCTCCTGTACCAAAAATTGCACAAAGTTATGTTGTAAATCTTTTTATATGAATTGTTTTCTATTTATGCAGAATCTGTCTAAATGATTTTTGTAGCTAAAAATATTTAGATTTATATGCTCAACTTCTGCATGTGATCTTTTTATGACAAAATGCACCTCTGGTGAATTAATCATAATTTTATATTTGACAGAAATATTTATTCTTGAAATATGCTTGATTTTCTTTGTAATTGCATAACCCAAAATGTATAGTAGTTCTAGGTGTATATGTTGCATGCCTAGCTTAGATTTGGACCAGAGACCATGTGTGAGAAAGTTGGAATCATTTCGATGTGTATTTATTTTGTTATGCATTTATCTTGCTTTAATAGCTAGCTTTTGTTATTTTCGGTGTATTTAATTTCATAGCTCTCATAAGTGTGCATGTGTGTGCAGTGGCTTTGTATAGGTTTGTAATGCTTCATAACACACCTCACTTAATTTTATTAATTTATTTCATGAATAAAAGCAATAGAGGCCATTAAAGCTTAATAGTAAATTAAATGAGAAAATCATCAACTACTCACCTAATGACCTCATGTCATGTGGTAAATCATGTTAAAGGCTAAATGTCACCACCCCCTTGCTGTTTGTGAATTAACTGAAATTATTTACATAAATATGTACACAATCGCTATCAAAAAGAGTAAATAATAAAGCACCACAGGAAATTACTTTAATAGAAAGAGTATACCAAATGTGTGTTTGTCAAGGTGACTATGGCCAACCATACTCTTCATGGTTGTCATATGTTGTTTGTTAATTAAATTGAAAACCGTCAATTAAATCTTGCATTGCATCCCGTGTAGATCTTCCCGACGGTAGCCGTACGTCTGTGCCGGAAGGAGGAGACGAAGGAGCTGACGGAGACGTGCACTACGTCGCTGTAGAGCAAGACCTGGACCAAAGTCCAGAAGGGCCCAAGGCCAACCTTGCCAGCGAAGGCAAGCCCCGGATCATTAACCCTTCTTTTGAAAATTTTGCAATTACCTTTGTTATGATTGTGCATTTACGTTTCAGGAGTTGAATTGAAACCCTAGATGCATGATCCCTAGGTACCTATGTTCTTATACTAGTATACTAGGTCGATAGCTGCTATGCTATAGGACCGGTACAAGTCGAGTGATGTTCGTCACTCGCGAGAATAGGTTCTTATGTTGGAATCATAAGATCTTTATAAATGAATTGCTCATGTGGTAAGAGCATGGGATTTGGGCTCCGGTCCAGTGGCTTTCGTAGGCTAAGCTTTTGAACGTACTAAGCACTTGCCGGGAATGGGACCGGTAAACCTAGTACCTGATGGACACGGCAAGGGAACTTTTCCCTACTACCCTTAGGACACCTTGTGTGTCCCCCTGCCTGCAACAGTGGGGTACCTGTGCGAATCTGGGCGATCCGGCGTGACGTTCCAGTAAGCCCTGTACCGAGGACTGTAGGTCTGATCCCGATCCGGAGAAAGATGGGAACCGTCTGGTCGGTGTATACCCCGTTTCGTTTTTGTTGTAGTTCTTGGGGTATGCACCCTCCGTGTGTTTAGGTCCACCTTGCAAGGTTATAAATCAATCGATTGTCGGCCTCTCACCGTTATCCGAGACTGCTTAATCAACTGGCCATGATATCCCTTAATGATGGAACTTTGTGAATATTACTGCTTGAATTAATTGTTTGTACAATTCTTGGTTGAATTAGTTGGCTCACTTAGAAATGGTAATCAACTAGAATCTGTGCTAAAATATTGAAAGTAAGGACGTACTCTTTGTTGCTTTTCAGCAAAAGAACTTCCCCGGCCAAAAAGCCTCTCATGTCTAGAGTGTGGTGATGTAGTTGTCACCCGACGGTTAAGTCTTGCTGAGTATTAGTATACTCAGCCTTGCTTTAATAATGTGGTTGCAGGTGTTGTTTGGCCTGGTGAGATTCCACCCGGCTGGGAGCTGGAATGGGTGGATGACGACGAGTGGTGACATCACGGACGGCCTCCTGTGATGTTTACCGTTGCGCTAGTTTATGTATTTCCGCTGTTTTCAAACTCTGAACCTTTAATTATTGTCATGAACAATGGTTTGTAATACTTAAACCCCTTCGGGGCAGTTTGGTTTTAAATTGGTGTAGTGTACTCTGGACTCGCCTTCGCGTGAGTTTTAATGCATATGTTCGATCCTTGGTTGATATCCAAGTGATTTACCGGGCGTTAACCCGGCAACTAACGACAGGATGATACTTTATTATTGCTTAATGACCAAAAGTGGATTTGGTTTAGGCGATAGTACGGTATTTTCCTGGGCGGGTTGTCACAGCTGGTATCAGAGCGATTATATGCACCAGAGTTTAATTAACAACCTTAATCACATGTTTTGATTAAAAATTGCCAAGATTGTTTGGATTTGCAAAACACGTTGGTCCGTTAAGGATAATCTAGACCGAGAGGCCCTAGAGGGAAGTTTTGGGTTCTTTCAGGTGGCTTATAAATCTATGGTTTATTTTGCTAACTCCCAGCACATTTTATTCCTGTCAGAACTTACTTTCTGTACAACCATACTAGTTCATCACGTTTTGCCATACGTGGTGGTGCCACAGGAAAGTCTTGTGAGGGATGGATGGGACCTATTCTAATGGGAACCCACGTCGCGTCTGTGTCTCGCCACGTTTTGCCATACGTGGACGTTCCGCATTGTGAATATGCGAGGCAAGGATCCGCTTCATTCAAAAGGAGCGTATCTGAGGTTGGACGCTGTCCATGCAGCGACAAACGCATGGGTGCCGTTTCTATAGTGAACGGTAATGTATGTGGACGCTTTCGTGAGTGCTGGCACGAAAGGTTCGTTGTGTTCTGTGATCTTCTGCAGGTACACTAACCACGTTGCGTAAGTCGCTAAGTGGGTACCGATAGTCTCGACTAGTTATTATAGGGAGAGACGTAATTGTTGCCTTGCCACCGGCACTAACTTTGACTTTTGGCTTAATTGCTGAGTGAGGACGAATAGGTCGTTCTTGCATCATGTTAAAAACCTGTTGAATGTTAAAAAGATCACATGTGTTGTTCCCCTTAAATACTGATAATAATAACAACAATAACAATCTTTAAATCAATCTAAAGTGTTGTTGTTGGACCGTCTAGTTGACCCTGTTGTCGTGACCTTTCCTCAGACCCGTTCTGCAGAGTCTCCGTATAGGTGATCTATACCCAAGTGCTCTATATCTATCCAAGTGTCTTCTGAGAAATCTTTTCTTGATCATAAGCTTTCAGATCCCAAGCTATGCTCAGCTAGTAAACCTAGGTCTTGCCGTCTTTTCTGGAACACGTCACTCTGTATCTTGCACCTTTGCACCTTGTTCCTAAACCATCTAGCTTAACCCTTGAGTACCAAAACCTTGGTTCCATGAACCTACCAAGTTGCCAGAAAATTGTAAAAATTTTGGGAACTTTGGTTTTGGAATTTTGGAATTGTCATTTCGATGCAGTGCGGCTGTCTCGAGTCTGACTATTTGGACAATTTGAGTTTTCGTCGTACATGTTCTACTTGTTGAACAAGCTTACGAATGTGTGACTAATGAAAACTCAAATTTTTCAGATGGTGGGCTCGACACGCAGCACTCCGAATGGTTTCGGTGATTCCAGTGGCCGCAACCAGCCGCCACCACCACCGGACCCGACATCAGTGGCTACTCAAACCGAGATGATGCGCCAGATTCTTTTATACCTGCAGCCGCAATCGCAGCAGCAGCCCCATGGGAATCGAAATGATGCCCAAAGTCAAGTGACTGAATACAAGAACTTTCTAGAGATGAACCCACCGCAGTTCACTGAAGCGGAAGAACCCCTTGATGCTGATGCTTGGATTCGGGCCATTGAAGCCATGTTCGCGGTGTTTACCTTGCCATGTTCAGAAGGACGCAAGGCTAAATTCGCGACATTGCAGCTTCGTGGTTCTGCCTTAATGTGGTGGGAACACTACAAATCCATGCAACAGCCTGAGTATGAAATCACGTGGGAAGAATTCAAAAAGGCTTTCAGAGACCATCACATTCCTAAAGCACTTACAGACAGGAAAATGCGAGAGTTATTGGCTCTCAAGCAAGGGTCAGACACGGTGTACCAATATGCGCAGAAGTTTAATAATCTCTGCCAGTATGGAGGATACCATGTGGATACAGACATGAAGAAGATGGAGCTTTTTCGCGAAGGCCTGAATAGTGAATTGTCTGGATGGCTGAATCTGGTACAATTTGACAGCTACCACATGCTAGTGAATAAAGCTATCTCACAAGAAGATGCCATGAAGAGGGCCCAAGCAGAGAGGAAAAGGAAGGCTAACTCCATGCCCAATAATGCGCAGCTTCGCAAGTTTCACATGGTACAGAAGACTCCACCGGACTTTCAGCAAGCTTTACATTCGGGAAGATGGACGAAGCAGTCCCAGGATCGATCTCAAGAGACTTTCAATTTCCCTAACCCCCAACGACTGACCCTGCCACTTACCAGACCTACACCTCCACCTGCGAGCAGTGGACGTCGTTGTGTCAAATGTGGTGACCCACAACTTTTTGCTAGGGAATGCCCGACTCGCAAACAGAGCAAGCCAAAACAGTCAAATCAGGGACTAGGTCCTAAGCCCAACAAACAAGGCAAGAAACAGAAGATCCAATTCCAGAAAGGGAAGCTAAATTTCACGTCTGAGGCTAATATTATAGAAGGAGCACCAGTAATGATGGGCACGTTCTCTATCCGGGACAAGCCGATAAAAGTTTTGTTTGATTCTGGTGCCACTAATAGTTTTCTTAATGGGAAGACTCGAGAAAGGTTAGAGCTTGAAGCCTACTCCATTAATAAGACCTACAAGATAACCACACCAGGGGGTGAAGTTGTTTCCAATCGTATAACTAGAAAGGTACCCTTGGTAATGGGTAGCAAGACGATTCATTCAGATCTTATCATCCTAGATTTGGAAGGTATTGATGTTATTCTAGGGATGGACTGGATGAACCGACACAAAATTATTTTGGATATTTCCGAGAGAATGGTAGAGATCAACTCACCAATTGTTGGAGCCACGACTCTATACCTACCTTTCAGAGATGGTGTGAACCCTTGTTCATATGTGGCAATCACTTCTCAGCTGGAAGAAATTCCAGTGGTTCGAGAGTTTGCGGATGTTTTCCCCGATGAATTGCCGGGTATGCCACCCGACAGAGATGTCGAGTTTGTCATCGAACTTCAGCCTGGCACAGCCCCTATCTCCAAAAGACCTTACCGCATGCCACCCAAGGAATTGGCAGAATTGAAGACACAACTTCAAGAGTTGCTAGATAAAGGTTATATTCGCCCAAGCTCTTCGCCTTGGGGTTGCCCAGCTCTATTCGTGAAGAAGAAAGATGGTAGCTTGAGGTTATGTGTGGATTACCGACCTCTCAATGCGGTAACAATCAAGAATAAGTATCCATTACCCCGCATCGATGTTCTTTTCGATCAGTTGGCTGGAGCCAAGGTTTTCTCCAAGATTGATCTTCGATCAGGGTATCATCAAATAAAGATCAGGCCCTGTGATATTCCCAAAACAGCTTTCTCCACCCGATACGGTCTTTATGAGTATCTGGTGATGTCCTTTGGTCTTACCAATGCACCTGCTTATTTCATGTATCTTATGAATTCCGTATTCATGACGGAACTGGACAAGTTTGTAGTGGTATTCATTGATGACATCTTAATCTATTCCAAGAATGAAGAAGAACATGCAGAACATCTTCGAATTGTTTTACAACGTTTGCGAGATCACAAGCTTTATGCAAAGTTCTCCAAATGTGAATTTTGGTTGGATAGTGTGAAATTTTTGGGGCACACTATTTCCAAGGATGGCATATCTGTGGATCCTAGCAAAGTACAAGAGGTTATGGACTGGAAACCACCCAAGACCGTACATCAAATCCGCAGTTTTCTGGGTTTAGCAGGCTATTATCGTCGTTTCATTCCGGATTTTTCCAGGATCGCTAAACCTATGACTGAACTATTAAAGAAGGGAGTCAAGTTTGTGTGGAGCGAAGATTGTGAAAAAGCTTTCCACACATTGAGGCAACATTTGACCACAGCCCCAGTGCTAGTGCAGCCAGATAATTCTAAACCGTTTGAAGTCTTTTGTGATGCTTCGGGCACTGGTCTCGGTTGTGTTCTTATGCAAGAGAATCGAGTCATTGCCTACGCCTCACGATCGCTTCGACCCCATGAAGTGAACTACCCGACCCACGATCTTGAGTTAGCAGCGGTTGTTCATGCTCTCAAGATTTGGAGGCATTATCTTATGGGAAACCGCTGTAATATCTTCACCGATCACAAGAGTCTTAAGTATATCTTCACCCAATCAGAATTGAATATGAGACAGAGAAGATGGTTGGAATTGATAAAGGACTATGATCTAGAAGTACACTATCATCCCGGAAAAGCCAATGTTGTTGCAGATGCTCTTAGCCGTAAGGTTCACTGCAACTGCTTAACTGTGGAATCGTATGGTGAGACTTTATGTGAAGACTTGAGGAAGCTTCGATTGGAAATTGTAGAGCAAGGGAATTTGAATGCTATTTCTGCTGAGTCCAATCTATATGACAGAATCGTTTTGGCTCAACTCAATGATGAAGGCGTCCAGCTAATAAAACAGAAATTAGCGGAAGAAGACCCCAAATATAGTTGTTTTCGTAAGGATTCGAAAGATGTAGTGTGGTTTGAGCAACGTCTTGTAGTTCCTGCTAATCCGGAACTCAGAAAGGAAATTTTTGACGAAGCTCATCTTTCCAAATTCTCTATTCATCCCGGAAGCACCAAAATGTATCAAGATTTGAGGAAGAACTTTTGGTGGTCAAACATGAAGGTAGACATAGCTAAATATGTGGCAGAATGTGATACTTGCCATCGAGTCAAAGCCAGCCACTTGAAATCAGCCGGTGTACTTCAACCATTGACCATACCTTTGTGGAAGTGGGATGACATAAGTATGGATTTTATTGTGGGTTTACCACTGACCGCCAGAAAGAAGGATTCTATCTGGGTTATAGTGGACCGACTGACCAAGACTGCTCATTTCATCGCAGTACACACCACTTACTCCGTTCAAGATTATGCAGAACTCTATGTCGATCAAATAGTGCGCTTGCACGGGGTTCCCAAGACCATTGTTTCTGATCGAGGTACTCAATTTGTGGCTCGTTTCTGGGAACAATTGCATGAATCCTTGGGAACCAAATTGATTCGTAGTTCAAGTTATCATCCTCAGACCGATGGTCAGACTGAGCGAGTCAATCAAATTGTGGAAGACATGCTGAGAGCAAGCATCATGCATTTCGACAAGAGTTGGGACAAGTGTCTATCTTTGGCCGAATTTTCTTATAACAATAGTTATCAAGCGAGTTTGAAGATGGCACCATTTGAAGCTCTTTATGGACGAAGATGCCGAACTCCTTTGAATTGGTCAGAAGCCGGGGAGCGAACGCTCTTTGGCCCAGATTTAGTTAAAGACGCAGAAGAGAAGGTGAAAGTGATCAGAGAAAACTTGAAGTTAGCTCAAATGAGACAAAAGAGCTACCATGACAAAGGGACAGCACCCCGACACTATGAAGTGGGTGATTACGTATACCTCAAAGTTTCACCGACCAAAGGTGTACAGAGGTTTGGAGTCAAAGGGAAATTAGCCCCACGCTATATTGGCCCATATGAGATCATCGAGGTATGTGGACCAGTCGCTTATCGCATCCGACTTCCGGATCGATTCTCGGCTGTGCACAATGTGTTTCATGTGACACAATTGAAGAAAGGTGTGAAGGTACCTGAGACAGAGGTAATTACGGAAGCGAATGCTTGGATCGGGCCAGATTTTTCAGTTGTCGAGCATCCGTTGAGAGTGCTAGATCAAAAGGAAAGAAAGACCAGGAGACATACCGTGAAGATGTACAAGATACAATGGAGTCACCATACTGAAAAAGAAGCTACTTGGGAGACCGAGCATTTTCTCAACACCAAGTATCCGGGTTTTCTTCAATCGCGAAACGGTAAGAACCTTACCCTACCTTTGTCTTTAAATTCCGAATCTCGAGACGAGATTCCTTTTAAGGGGGGTAGGCTGTAACACCTCAGGTGTTTAAATACCATTAGTTAGTGCTAATGACTCTCCTAATTAAGTCAACACACTTTTGTGGTCAAAGCTTGGTCAAACTCTAGCTAAAACCCTAGTCAAACCCCTTGTCACTCCTTGTCCTTCTAGAACTTTTGCCGCGTTCTCCAAATTTCACCTAAACACTTCAAAACCTCCCAATATAAAAGTTGTCCAGTTTTTCGAGGGACACAACTTTCATGTTGGATGGCATTTCAAATTTTGAGTGGAAAAGGGTGAAAAACTTGGTCAACTGCAGCTCTCTTTATTCATCGGTGCCATGAAAACCAGCAACTTTGCCTGCAGTTCATGCTCAAAAGGTTGATCAAAACACCATAGAGCCTTTGTAAAAGTTGTAGAGGGTAGTGAGATCTACAACTTTGCTTTTTACTCCTTGGTACACTTCAGTTCAATTTTTGAGAGAAAAATGAGCTCGAAGTCGCCTAGGTTGAAACGGGTTCGAGCCAGCCGCGCCGCGCCGCGACGTCGCGCGCCCGCTCGGCGCCGCGCCCGCGCGCCGCACCCGCGCGCCGGCCGCCTCGGCGTCCGCGCCGCACCCGCGCATCCCGAGGTCCCCGCGCGTCGTCCAAGGCCGCGCCTTCCCCAGGCCGACTCGCGCCCCGCGACGTCTTGAAGTCTTCCCCCGCGCCACGCGTCGCCCGACGTCCGCGCCGTACCACGGCCGGGAGCGCGCCGCACGGTCCGCCGGTCCGTCCCGTGCCCCTCCCCGTACGCGCGCCGACCGAGGTCCCCACCGTACCACGGCGGCATCTTCGCCGTCACCCCGTCGTCACCGGCAAGCCGCGCCCCTATTTAAAGGCCGCACGCCCTCCCCTCGCGCGCGCCATGCCCGTGCCGCCCGCCATGGCCGCCGCCTAAACAAGCTCTCGTCCCCGAGCCCTTTCGTCGCCGGCCGACACCCCTAGCATCTTCCCCGCCTCACACTCGAGCCCTAGCGCCCGCTTGTTGGCAAGCCCGTGCACCCCTCTCGCCGGAGTAGAGGCCACCGCGGCCGCCGCCGCCTGGCATCGCCGTGCGCCGCCGCCGGTTGCCCCACCGCTCCAACTTCGAGCACAAATCGGCCTAGGGTGAGCATACACACCTCCCTGCACCCTTCCCCGGCCGGGAGCGCCGCCGGCTCGCCGGGATTTGGCCGGAGCCGCCGCCTCCCCATGGCCAAGGGTCTGTTTGCAAGAGTTTCAATCTTTCTAGGGGCTTTTCTGTCATCTAAGGGCATATCTGTGAACTTTTCAATCTGTCCAAGGGCTTAGCTGAAAAAGGGAAACTTCAATAGTAAAGGACTTTTGCTGAATCTTGTAAAATCCGTAGAAAATCATAGAAAAATCATAAAAATGCAAACCCAATTTTGTTAGATTCCTTGTGAGTAGTACTACAACTTTTGTAAAGCATGACTATGGTTTTTCCTGATAATTTTTGCATGAAAAATAGGAAACTGAAAAACCTAGATCTGTTGTATCTCCAAATCCACATGTGTTCTGTAGCTAATTTTTGGATATGTTATGTGTTATGCTATTCCTAGCTCCTGTACCAAAAATTGCACAAAGTTATGTTGTAAATCTTTTTATATGAATTGTTTTCTATTTATGCAGAATCTGTCTAAATGATTTTTGTAGCTAAAAATATTTAGATTTATATGCTCAACTTCTGCATGTGATCTTTTTATGACAAAATGCACCTCTGGTGAATTAATCATAATTTTATATTTGACAGAAATATTTATTCTTGAAATATGCTTGATTTTCTTTGTAATTGCATAACCCAAAATCTATAGTAGTTCTAGGTGTATATGTTGCATGCCTAGCTTAGATTTGGACCAGAGGCCATGTGTGAGAAAGTTGGAATCATTTTGATGTGTATTTATTCTTATATGCATTTATCTTGTTTTGGTAGCTAGCCTTTGTTATTTTCGGTGTATTTAATTTCATAGCTCTCATAAGTGTGCATGTGTGTGCAGTGGCTTTGTATAGGTTTGTAATGCTTCATAACACACCTCACTTAATTTTATTAATTTATTTCATGAATAAAAGCAATAGAGGCCATTAAAGCTTAATAGTAAATTAAATGAGAAAATCATCAACTACTCACCTGTTCCACAGTCCACACGCCTCACGCCCACCTTTGTCGTCTCAATCCGACCATTTTGTTGACCCAAAGCAGCCATCACATCACATCACATCAGATATTTAGGGGGCGAAATTTTTTTTCACCCCCTATTAAATGCAACTTTGATCACTAATTAAAAGTATTAAATAAAGTCAGTTTCAAAACTACCTTCACAACTCCGAGCAAAATCGCGAGACGAACCTAATGAGGCTTTTGACCGCATGATTAGAGCATGGTTACTGTTGCATTACTGTAGCAAATCGCTAATTAATTATACTCATTAGATTCGTCGCACAAAGTTACACTCATCCATAAAAAAGTTTTGCAAATAAATTTGATTTAGTACTCCATGCATGAAAGATTCCTTAGAGTGAAATTTTTCCACTCCTCTTCCAAACACGGTCATTAATTAGGAGTACTAGTCCCTCAGCTGTGCTCCCGCACGGGTTATATTTTTATGAACCATAAATCACAACATCTGTGTATACCTTATTTATTATATCATATGCTAATAGTTTCAGAAATAGAATATTATTTTAGAATTATATTTTGATTAATACTTTTAATATAGGTCATTTGGACTCAAATTTAAGATTACCTCATGTTATTTTGGTGAAAATTTAAAATGTTGTTTTAAGTTAATTTTAAGTATTAGTGATGGACAAATTATTTGCAAATTTAGAGGGTTATATTAAACTATTTTTATAATGGTGGAAGTGGGAAATTTTGATAAAGATTAGGAGCTACTTTAGTTTATTTTATGTAATGACTAATGACAGAGGTGGGTAATTTAGATATATGTTTAGGGGGTTACACTATTTTCATAATGGCATAGGTGGGTAACTTTTTATAAAACGTAATGGATCCTGTGATGTTTTGAATGTACTTATTGACGGCCATATGTTTTGCTTTTTTTAGAATTTGTAGGATTTCTCTCTTTTTCAGAGTGTCCACCTAGGATCTTACATGGCTTCACATGGAAGCTTCAAAAGGAGTGTTCAATTAGTAATAGTAAGATAACATTAAATGTGGACTAATGACAAAATTAATTTCATAACCTCGTGTAAAATTGCAAGACGAATCTAATAAGCCTAATTATACCACAATTAAATAATGTTGTGGTACACTAAACAATCTCTAATGACGAATTTATTAACCTTAGTAGATTCGTCATGCTTTTCGTCCATCTATGTAATTAGTTTTATATTAGTATACTCCCTCCATCCCCAAAAATGACATTTTAGGATTGTTCTAAGTCAAACTTTTCAACTTTGACCAAAATTGTAGAGAAAAGTATCAATGTTCATAACATCGAATAGATATGTTATAAAAATACATCTCACGATGAATCTAATGATATATATTTCATAACATAAATATACATAGTTTTTACTATAATCTTGATCAAAGTTAAAGAAAAGTTTGACTTAGAACAATTCTAAAACGTCAAGACAGAGAAAATATGTTTAATCTTACCATTACTAACTGAAGACTCCTTTTGAAGACTTCACGTGAAGTCACAAAGAATCTTAGGTTGACACTTTACGTAAAAAGATCCTACACTTAAAAGCCCCACGTGAATCCACTTAAGATCCTACACTTTACGTAAAAAGAAATATACTACATGGACACTTAAAAAAGAGAAAGACCACTTGGTCTCAACGTAATGTAAAAATAGGAAAAAGTTCAAATTACTCACCTCAAGTATAACTAAAGTTTGAAAAACTCCCTAAAGTATTTTTTTCACTTTACCCCTAAACTATGCACATTGGTTCAATTTACCCCTTAAGACAATTTTTTTTTGTTTTTCTATGCACAAGTGGAGTTTTAAGTTCAAATTTTGCAAGTTTATAGCCCACAACATAAGGTATGTTAGAAAAATATATCATGAATTTTTCATTAGTATTTTGATAGGGTAACGTATTTTATAACAAAATTTATCTTAAAATACAAATTTATATAAAAATTAATGATGAAAAATTTGTTAAATATTTTTTGTATAATTTATGATGTCCACTACCACTCTGCAAAGTCTCAAATTAAAATTCAACTTGTGTATGGAGAAACAAAAATGACAAGTTACATTATGAGGTAAGTTGAACCAAATAGCATAGTTTAGGGGTAAATTGAACCAAAACATACTTTAGGGAGTTATCTGGACTTTCTCTATACTTGGAGGGAGTAATTTGGACTTTTTCATTTTTTTTAATGTGTTCTTTCTTCTTATACATAACAAGTAATTTTTGCTTCAAATAAAATAAAAATCATTTAACTATCACGTCCAGCCGGTCATGTGTGACTCTACTAATCTCTTACCTTTAATCTCTCTTTAATATGTAAATCATAAAAAAGAATATATCATTATAGAATCTTTAGTTAATGTTCATTAATGTATTATACACTATTTAAATAAAAAATGATATTTATTATTCTCCCTAATCTAAATAATAACTTATACCACCATATACCTCTGTTTCAAAAGGACTAGTATGAAAGGATCTGACAGTTGAGATTAATTGTATATCACCACAACTTGCACCTGTGGTATAAGGTGATATACATATGTGGTATAGGTGGTATAGGGGTATTATCGAAAGTTTTTCTCATCAGCATAAACGAAATATATGGTTTCTTCATTTCATTTTTTTCATTTCCATCTAGTGGTATGCCCAATTTTTTAAAACAAATCAAAAATGAAAATTTTCATTTCCTTTTTTTCAATTTTTTCATTTCAAAATTTTCTTGGTGGCAGAAATGAAATATTTCAAAAAAATTATTTCCCTCTCGTGGTATGACAATTTTTTTTCAAATTTCAAAAATGAAAAAAAAATTATTTCAAATTTCAAAAATGATTTTTTTTCATTTCTCTCCGGTGGTATGGTCAAATTTTTTCCAACATTCAAAAATGAAAATTTTCATTCCAAATTTCAAAAATGTTTTTTTAAATTTTTAAATTTCAAATTTTTTTAGTGGCATAAACAAAAATGTTTTCTCAGCCCCGAGATTGCAAAAATTACCTATTTACATGGTGGTATGATCCACCGTAAAAGAGTTTAATATTTATTACATATCATCTAAAAGTACTAGCCGGTGTAGATGCACGGATTGATGAACTTGTAGATCTTGTTAAATTGTGTTTACTATGTTGTCTTGTCTCCGCACCCAAATGCCGTGCACCACCCGATCAGTGGTACACTTGGCGCAACAATTGTTTTAGTGGTTCATATATATAATTGCCAATTATTTAGTGGTTGCCTTGCCTCTATCCATTGTGCTGGTGATTCCCACTCAATTTTTATTGACGAGCTAGGAAGCTACTCCAGCTCGTCCTTGCTCGCCACTATGGGTGTGTTTAGATTCAGGGTGTGTTTAGAAGTCCAACTTCTCTCAAAATTCATTATGCAAAAAGAAGATTTCTCATCATATCAAACATCACACCAAAAATGTCAACACATGCATGGAGTACTAAATGTAGATGAAATCAAAAACTAATTACACAGTTTGGATGTACTTTGCGAGACGAATCTTTTGAGCCTAGTTAGGCCATAGTAGGATAATATTTACCACAAACAAACGAAAAGTGCTACAATGCTTTTCAGTTCGGAACAGTGCTTTTCAGCCCAAAATCCGTGCAAAATCCAGAATTTTACATCCCAAATCAGGGAACTAAACACACCCCCAGATGAATTGGCTGAATTGGAAGAATTAGGGAAGAATTGGTGTAAATGCAGATGAATAGTGAGATGTGATGTGAGGTGATGTGATAGATGATGGATGTTTTTTGCCAACTTTTTAGGATCTAAACACACCTTATGATCAGCCAAGGCAAAGGTTTATTTACATGGTATCCGTCAATCTGTCATTCATTCATATACTTTAGCTTGACCAAGGCATGATCATGGCCATTCAGGTCGTCTTCCTCCTCTGCCTCTTCAACATCGCGTCCGCCGCAGAGAGGAATCTTGTAGAGAGCCTCCCGGGATACGAGGGTGCTCTCCCTTTCCGCCTGGAAACAGGGTCCTTGACACTCCTGCTCCGCTCTTCCATGGCCTATGCGGTTACTCTCAAGATATACTATCATTTCTTCTACTACAATCTATTAACAGATGTGGCTTGTGTGAATTTAACTAGGTACGTGAACGTGGACGAGAAGGATGGGGCGGAGCTGTTCTACTACTTCATCGAGTCGGAGGATGATCCCCGCCGTGACCCGATCCTCCTCTGGCTCACCGGCGGCGACCACTGTAGCATCTTCAGTGGCCTCGCCTTTGAGATTGGCGAGCAATTTGGTTTTGATACGACGAAACAATCTTGATCATATCGTGAACTGATTTGCACGAACTGCAGGCCCGGTCAAATTCATCAGGGAGCTCTACAATGGCAGCGTGCCTCGGCTGAAGTACAATCCGTACTCTTGGACGAAGGCTGCAAGCATCATATTTGTCGATTCACCCGTCGGTGCCGGATTCTCCTTCTCACGAGATACCAAGGGCTATGCTGTTGGGGATGTATCTTCGTCTCTGCAGCTCAAGATATTTCTCTACAAGGTGCGGAGAAACAATTGACACTGAATTTTGACATCTTCTGAATCCGGAGTATAGGTTTAGTATTCATGCCCCTGCTTCATGATAAGTGCAGTGGTTCGAAGGGCATCCGGATTTCCTTGCGAACCCTTTCTATGTTGGAGGGGATTCCTATGGGGAAAGATTGTACCATATCTTGTGCAGAAGATTACAGAAGGTACCGTTGCGAGTCCATGCTGAATGGAATTGTTGAGATATCAATGTATTTACTTTTTTTCTAATAATTAGATAGCACAGTCATAGATGTCCACATACACGTGCACACAATCGCTCTCACGAACACATGCATGTAATCCTACCTTTACGAGCACATCCGAAAAACTGAGTTGGGAAATCCACGAGATTGATGAAGTCACTACATGTGTCTCGTTGTCAACGGTCACGTCGCCTACAACAGAAAAATGCGAGCACCAATACCGAGTCGAGGAGTCAAACTCTGGTGGACAGATTCTACCACAAGGAAACTAACCACATATCAATGTATTTATGGAGTTAGGTCTCTGGTTACATCACCAACTGAGATTCCTATTTGAATCGCATATCAATGTATTTATTTATTGAGTTAGGTCTCTGGTTACATCACCAACTGAAGATTTCTATTTGAATGAAAAAATGATTAGACCTGTTATTAGTAATATTTTCCTACCGAGTCACAAGAAACTATTCGCCTTCTCTGTTGCACAGCTCTTACAACTAATCAGTCGTACAAATCAGCAGAAGCCGCTTTAAAATCCGTCGAATATACTCAGTGTGCATTAAGAAGGTTGTGCAGTTTCTTGAGTACTTATGAGATAACTACTGCTCTTTCAGATATTGAAGCACAAGTCAGGCCTACTCTTAAGCTTAAGGTACCAATCCAAACGAGAAAATTCGTCTCGATTTTTTTTCATTTAAAAAATCATAGCAGAATCTCTCAACTACCAATACCACATAACATAGCTATTAAAAGGGTACGCAAATCAGCTGGTGATATTAGTAGCTAAAGTTCTTATGATGTAGTTTTCTAGTTAGCTGTATAAGCTTAAAATATTTTTTATATTGATGGTTTGATAGTCTCAAGCTCTTTACACTACAATTATTATAATGACTAAATCAGGGTTACCTAGTAGGAAACCCTGTTACAGGTGAGAGCATTGACACCGATTCCCAAGTGCCATTTGCTCATGGATTTGGGATCATTTCCGACCAATTGTATGAGGTATTTGACTATGCTCAATTTTAGCCACTAAATATTCCATCAAGTGAGGTATATTTAATTAGTAACCCGATGTGCGAGCATATAATTTTTTAAGGCCATACTGGAGCACTGTAAAGGGGAGAGCTATAGCAACCCGACAAATGTGATTTGTGATCAATTGCTAAAGAGGTTCCACGAAGTAAGTTGACAAGCAATCTTAGGCCTTCTTGGCTCTTGTGGTCTTCGAGAGTCGAGAGCTTTCAGTTTTCCTTGTAATAACATGACAATTTTCTAATGCTTTCTCCTGTGGGTAGCTTCTGGGTGAATGTTCAAAGCCACATATTTTGTATAAAAAATGCTTTTATGTTTCTCCTGGACAAAATAATGAATCTCCAAGGAGAATCATACTGAAGAAGGAAATCGGAGGATTAAAACGTCCACCACCTCGCCCTCCAATGGATTGTGAGGAAAGTATTTTAACCCTAGTTTAGTTCCACTTGCTTAAGAGAGTTACCTTTTAAAGATGCTTGTCTTCCAAAATTTGTGATGTAAGGTTGATCCTTGGACATACATTCCAGTTTTATATTCAGATTCTTTACAATAATAATATACTGCTGTTTGGGTTGACTATTTTGGGGGCGAGATCCGATTATGGTGGGACCTGATACCCATACAGATATTTGTTTCAGTTGCTCAGTAAACAGTTTGCACGGTAAAAAAAATATACTAGTCCATAATTTCAAAGATCAAAGTAAAGGAACAAAACATAAAGTCAAAAACTGAGTTTAGCAAGACCGAATACATCTGTCACACTATATTTTGAATACATCTGATTAAATCTTGTTTACTTCTTTAACTCACAGGACTACATAAATTATCTGTCATACTTCTGGGCAAATAGCATGGCCACCCGAGATGCACTCGGAATCAAGAAGGTAAAGAAATTAGCTCCGTGCTTCTCAGACTATGTTTCACCTGTATATTGAATTTAAGCTAACCCTGTGTTCTATGTGTATGCATGATACACAGGGTAGCAAGGGTGAGTGGGTGAGGTGCCACGATGGCGACCTACCATATTCGAAGGATATTAAGAGCAGCGTAAAGTACCATCAAAATGTTACGTTAAAGGGTTATCGTGCATTAGTTTACAGGTAAATAAAGCTGTTATTTAGATGGAGGAAAGTTTTTCTTTACAAGAATCTATGTTAACAAGAAGCAAACATTGAGCAAAGTACAGTCAAACATAAGTTCTTTTAAAAAAGAACTGTGCCAATAGATATTTCGCAAAACAACCGTCTTGCAGGCTAGATTTTAGTATTATGAGATGACTACTCAATCATTGTACGAGTTTTGGTTGCATGCAACTCATATTTTTTTCTATGCACAAATTAAGGAAATAGAATTACCCATACTACGAGACAACTTAAAAAAACAACACATTGTACGCCATTTTTGGTTGACGTTGGTGTAGGGCAGTTTCTCAGTCCTAACTTATTGTGTACCTTATCATACTTACTTTACGGTTGTATGACTTATGATGTCGTTTTTTAGCAAAACCTAATCTGTCCGTTCTATTATTCAAACAGTGGGGACCATGATTCTGTCATACCGTTTCTTGGTACCCAGGCCTGGGTGAGATCACTCAAATTCCCTATTGTTGATGACTGGAGGGCTTGGCATGTTAATGGCCAATCCGCAGGGTGAGATTTTGTACAAAGAACTATTCAGTGCCAATGTTGATTTGTAAAGTAAGATGGATGCCTTCTTAATATATGACTAGACTTGATGCATATGTATTTATGTGTGCAGGCTCAGTATAGTCTATTGGAATAACTTGACCTTTGCTACTGTAAAGGTAGTAATACAACCTTTTAGTTTTTTTTATATATTTCTGATTACCTGACATAGATAACAATGCATTATTGTGTTATATATATGTAGCTGAAGATCACAAGTAACCAAATCACTTTAATTATTGCAGGGTGGAGGACACACTGCACCAGAGTACCAGCCGGAGAGATGCCTCGCCATGTTCAAGCGTTGGATTTCCAACAAGCCACTGTAACGAACAGTTACTCTAGATGGACAGGAAAGTATGTGCTTGTTTCTGAATTTTCATTGCACAAAATTTCACATATATGGAGTAACAAGGTTGTCCGTAATGACTCCTTTTCCATTATTATGTACTACATCCGTCCTTAAATATATGATGTTTAGGACACGCTAATTAGTTCAAAAATGAACTAAATTGGTTGTTCTAAACGTCATATATTTAAGTACGGAGGGAGTATATGAAATGATTTAAGATGAGCAAATGTGTAATCTTAGAAGCAGACAATTATTCAAAAATAACTTTCCAGCCACGTATGAACAACAAGCTAATAAATTGGACCCTGTCTATAAACTAAAACTTTAGTAAGACAGTGTGGCATGCTTCAGTGCATGCATGCCCTGCAGGGACGATTCATGGTGTCACTGTTTCAGAGCAATGAACGCTCGCCCCCGCAAACAAGTCTCGTGCCAGTGGAGTGTCACTGTAGAGCCATTCCTCTCATGTCTCTGAAGTGTTTCGATACATATGTACACAAACCAAAACGTACGATCGCTACATGACATGGTGACCCAAGTATTCGCCTGCTTGCAGTGGGCACGTATGGTTTCACATGAAGAGCAGAGAGCACACAGGCTCAGCTCGTCGGTCGTCACTCATCAGCCTTGCAAAAGAACAAGTAGGGGTGGAGGCTAGGGCAAAGCACGGGATCGGACTATCGGAGGGAGGATGGTCCATTGCTGGGCACTGCACTGTGGACAATTGAAAGCCCTATTTGTATTTGGGCTTCAGTAATCATGGGATTATGGAGGTCAGGAGGTGGATGGGTCCCATCTCATTTCAGACTTGGACAGGACAGGTATTGGGGGGGGCGGGCGCCCCACTCTATGGTTGGGGCTCAAACCCACCCTAGTCTATATCTTATCCAGTAGTTATCTTACTTTTTTTCCCTCAATAAAAGTTACACTTGTCTTTGAGAAGAAAATCTTATACTTTTTTGCGAAGAAACAAAGAAAATCTCATACTAACCTGGTTTTCGTTTGGTTAGCATATTACGTATTTATGCTCCTTGAATCAGTTCCCCGATTGTTCAGAGTATTCAGCTATTAGTTTGAATGAATCGAGAAAAAAGGAAAAAGTTTACATCACCCCCAACCTATGAGGGGTGGACTATATAACCCCCTAACCTATGAAATGATATGTATCATCTCTGAACTTTTCAAAACCGGTCAAATTACCCCTTAAAACAATTTTTAAAAATCATAATAAATCACAAAAAATCGTAAAATGGAAAATATAATTGTGTTGGACTTGAAATAAGTAGATCCATACAGTAAACATATAATATGGTATGCTTTAGTACATTTTTTTTACAGCTATGAAGAAAAGCATAGATATGAAGCTACAAGAAAAAATATATTAAAGCATACCATATTATATGTTCACTATGTAGATCCACTCATTTCGAGTCTAACACAATTGGATTTTTCCAATTTATGTCTGTGATTGATTATGATTTTTCAAAACTGTTTTAGGAGGTAATTTGACATGTTTTGAAAAGTTCAGGTGTGATATAGATCATTTCATATATTCAGGAGTTATGTGGTCCACCCTCTATAGGTTGGGGGTGATGTAGACTTTTTCCAGAAAAAAGATAATTAAACCTTGAATAAGGTCCGTGTAGAACGATGGAATTTAGATAATAAAATATTCTGAGTGAAATATTAGTTGATCTCGAACTTTTTTTAAAAAAAGTTTCACTGCTATAAGCTCCAGTTTTGTTTGAAACCTGTTTGCAGTTTCTGTCATTCTGTGCGTATCAACGGGCCAAAAAAAAATCTCATTTCCATCTTTATAAAGGCCCATGATTGATTGGACGTGGTGTAGAAATGAAATGGCCCAAAACTAGCTTGGGCCTCCAGTCGTATATATACTCCGATGGGTTCGGTCGCTTCCACTCACCCACCACACACCGCCCCCACCAGGCAGCGAGGCAGGCAGTCAGGCACACAGCAAGCGCGCGAACGAGAGAGACATGGCCCACTCGCCGTCGGGATCGCGCGCGGCGGCGCCGTCGACCGGGGACGAGGCCTTCACCGACGCGGGGGCGGAGGACGTCGGCGACTCGAAGCTCTCCGCGCTCCTCTTCGGTACCATCTCGTCCCCCCCCCCTAAAACCCTAAGCCCCTCGTCCTCTTGCTCGCTCCTCCGGTTTGCTCGGCGTGATCCCCATCCCCACTTCTGCTTAGTTCATCTTCATCCGGATGCTGGGTTCGTTTACTGCTCGGCTCGGCGCGATTTTGGGATCCAGATTGGTGGTTGGTGATGCGGATTTTTTCAAGTTCGTGCTTCCTTTGACGAATGTTTGCGCTGCTGGGGTGCGGGGATTGAATCCCTCGTGGCATCGCGTTGCTTGATTTTGCACGAGCGTGTCGTCTGTGTAGAAGCGCGAACAATTTGGTACCCATCCACTCGATTCTTCTCGAGGTCGTTCGTTCCCCCATCGCATTCCTGTTTGATGCGTTGTTTGGGGTTACGGCCTCTTCAATTTACTCGGTAATGTCTTAGTTGGTGTCTCCAAATTTACTTAGGCCAAGCGAAATTTCCTGTGGAGATCACCTCCGTTCTGTAGATCACTTGTTAGATTCAAAATACTCGCACACTATGATTCGCATGTACACGGGTGCATCTGAATTGTTTGTTCGATCAGCTCGAGTGGACGCGATTCGGACCGGTATTTTTTTTAAAAAAAATTTGGGTGCCGGATGACTCGATTTGGGGGGTCGCAATCAAGCCCCGTGCGCGTGGCTTTGGGATCTGGATTTGGACCAGGCCCCATTGATTTGAATCAGATTTTACAGAAATCCATGCGAAACTCCATCTAGAAATCGCCTCTGTTGTGTACATAACTGTAGATAGGTTGCTAAATTCTGTGCACCGGCACTACTGATTAACTGATGGTTCACACGTGCACGCCTGAATTTGCTTGCAAACCAAGACGAATTGTTGTCAGCTGTGCATTCTCTGATATTATTTGTGCTTGCAAGTAACACGGGCGTTAACTGTTTTTTGCGTTGCGCAGACGTGTCGCAGCAGGTGCAGAGCGGCCTCCAGAGCATGCTCAAGATGAGCAGGTGAGCATCAGTCACAGCTTGTGCAATTTCACGCCCTGATTCCGGTTTCATGATTAATCCTTGCAAAAACCAATGTGCTCGATCGGCTTGGCCCTGACGATGCTCTTTGTGATGTGATGGACGGGCAGCGAGATCGAGCGGTGCGACGGCGAGATCGAGGCGGAGGTGGAGCGCGCCAGGGACGCCGTGGCGGAGAAGGGTCGGGCGCTGGACGACGACCGTGAGAGGGTCCAGAAGGCCGCCCTCGCCGCGCTCGACATCCTCAGCGGCGGCCGCGGCGGCGTCTGAACGGGATGCGCGCGCGCGCGACAGACCAGGCACAGTTCGTGCGAGATCCCACCTCCATCTGAGAATTTGTCGATCGCCGCCAGTGTGCTGTTACCGTCATCCCTCGTACTAGTAGTTGCAGGTTGTGGTGGTGGTGGTAGCTTGTGGCTCCGTGCAGGTTAGGTTCTTGCTTGGTGGAATGGAAGGACTCCATGAAAGGAATGGAAGGACTCCGTAGTTTCATGGTTGCCCTTATTGCTGGAACAGAGGAGTTCGGAACTTGAGATGTGCGATGGTATGATCGACGGAGATAGTATGTTGATGTTCCCCTGGATAGTACTGTACTGCAGAAGTGATTGATGCTGTAAACGGTAGTACTGCACGTAGTAACGATATTTTTGGGCCTGAAACTGTAGCGTGCGATTCTGCCCAGTTGTTCTGCAAACCAAAAAATACTTGTGACACGAGCTGCGAGGCAAAGCATGAAAGCAACGAGTTGCCCCTCACCGCGTTGCGTTTCCAAATGCTCTGGTGAAACTGGTGGAGTGGTGGGTGATCCGTCCGACGCGGAGGAGCCTAGGTTGTGAAGTAACGGTGCAGTTGAGGATCCTGATCCGGTTTCCCTTCCCTCCCGACAGCAGATGAGGCGTGAGGAAGATGTAGAAGATCACCCGTATCCCTTCCCAGTAGCGCCCGAGATTAACACCGAGGAGACAATGTAGATGGAACTTGTTTTCTTATACATAATAGATGGGTACACGTTCCTTTATATAGCCTTGACTCTACAGGGGTATATTTGGTATGAGCTCATAATTATCCCTAGGGTTAGAGATTTCTCAACACTCCCCCTTGGGCGAATACCGCGATCAACTCATGCCTCATTAAAACTCCTAAAAACCTAGTGGGAAAAATATGGAGAAAGAGTGCATAGTGTCGCTAAATGTATTGCACACGTTGCCTCGTTAAAAACCATTTGTGAGAAACTTCAGGAAAACTCACATATTGAAAAAGAGTACAATAAATGTCTTCAGGACAATTTATAATCTTCAAGATTATGGAAATCAGGATCTTCGGGACCCGTGAACCAGAACAACTATTCAGGGACGGTCTCCCCCTGAATCCTGCAAATCCCTTAGTCGTCTCATGCCAATACTACGGACACACTTTGTGAATGTAGTAAATGGTAAAGATTTAGTAAATAAATCAGCTAGATTGTCACATGACCGGACTTGCAAGATACTCACCACACCTTTCTTCTGGAGCTCGTGGGGGTAGAAAAATTTAGGGCCTATATGCTTGGTCAAATTACTCTTAATAAAGCCCGTTTGCATTTGTGCAACACATGCTGCATTATCCTCATAGATAATAGTGGGGGTTTCAATAATGATAAGACCACACGACTTCTGGATATGGTTAGTCATTCGGCGCAGCCAAACACATTCACGTGCAGCTTCATATAATGCAATAATCTCAGCGTGATTTGTAGATGTCGCTACTAAAGTTTGCTTGCACGATCGCCAGGATACAGCAGCGCCTCCACAAAGAAACACGAAACCAGTTTGCGACTTTGCATCATGTGGATCAGACAGATATCCAGCATCTGCATATCCTACCAATCTTAAGTCTGTATTCTTCCGGAAAAACAGACCGAGATCTTCGGTACCTTTGACATATCTAAGTATTGTCTTAACACCTACCCAATGTCTTCTGGTTGGGTTTGCATTATGACGAGCTAGCAAATTTACTGCGAAGGCAATATCAGGTCTGGTGCAATTTGCAAGATACATCAGTGCTCCAATGGCACTCAAATAGGGAACTTCAGGTCCTAAAGGTTCCTCGTTATCACCTTTCGGTCTAAATGGGTCTTTATCTTTTTCGAGTGATCTGACAACCATCGGTGTCTTTAGAGGATGAGCCTTTGACATATTAAATCTTTCCAGAACCTTTTTTGTGTAGGCTGACTGGTGTACAAAAATTCCTTCAGGGAGATGCTCGATCTGCAGGCCCAAGCAAAACTTGGTTTTACCCAAGTCCTTCATTTCAAACTCCGCCTTGAGGTAGGCTCTCACCTCCTTAATATCATCTGCACAACCTATTATGTTTATGTCATCAACATAAACTGAGATGATACAAAAACCCTTCTGGGATTTCCTAATAAATATACATGGAGAATCAGCATTATTAATGTATCCCTTCTTCAGGAGAAAATCACTTAGCCGGTCGTACCACATCCGGCCAGACTGTTTAAGCCCGTACAACGCCCTCTGCAACTTGACACTGTACATATTGCGATTTGTTTTAGAATCCAGAATTTTCAGTCCATCTGGGACTTTCATATAAATTTCCGTATCCAACGACCCATACAGGTATGCGGTCACTACGTCCATCATTTGCATTTTCAAGTTTAAACCTGCTACCATAGATATTAAATATCGGAACGTTATGCCACTCATAACCGGAGAATATGTTTCATCGTAATCGATGCCAGGTCTCTGCGTGAACCCTTGTGCTACCAGTCTCGCTTTGTATCTCACCACCACATTATTTTCATCCCTCTTTCGGACAAATACCCATTTGTATCCTACAGGGAATACTTTTGGGGGCGTGCGGGCGACTGGCCCGAATACTTGCCTCTTAGAAAGCGAGCGCAATTCTGTCTCTATCGCTTCTTTCCATTTGACCCAATCTGAGCACTTCCGGCACTCTGCCATGGACTTTGGTTCAGGATCCTCAATTGCATCAGCGATCTTAGAGACAAAATAAATGTCGACATCTGTAGTCTTTCTATTATATAGTTCTCCAGATTTAGCATAGTTTATTAAAATTTCTTCAATTGAATCATTCGGCTCACCATGATTTCCCAAATTACTTGAGCCTAGTTGTTCCGTTGTCCTTGTGCTATTATCTGTATTTGTGCGCACAATTGCACTAGGACTCTCACCTTCAGGGTGTGTCTCTACTGGGACCATTGAATGGGGGTGTAATGCGTTCTCTCGAGCAACTTGCCTTTGCGGGCGTCCCTGCTTAGCTCGTACCGAGTCATCCGGATTGTCCCTCCCCCTTTTCCTAGGATTGGGGACATCGATAGAGTTCATGCCCTCCAGGGGTATTTCCACTCTCTCCGGTGCATTAGCCGCAGGAATATGCGATTTTGACACTCCTCTTATATCAGTGAAGGCATCTGGTAAATTATTTGCTAATTGTTGCAGGTTTATTATTCTTTGAACTTCAAGCTCGGTATCTTTAGTGCGTGGATCGAGCGACTGAATGCTACTGGCACTCCAGTCTATTTCTCGGCATTATTTATTATTAAGGTACAATCCTCCCCCTAATGCTGGGAAATTTTCTTCGTCGAAGATACTATCAGCGTACCGAGCCGTAAACAGATCTCCAGTTTTAGGCTCTAAATATTTGATTATGGACGGAGACTCATAACCAACATATATCCCCAGCTTCCGGTGAGGTCCCATAGTTGTACGATGGGGTGGTGATATCGGCACATATACAGCACAACCAAACTTTCGCAGATGGGAAATCATCGGTTGTTGTCCACACGCTAATTGATGAGGGGAAACAGAATGATATGCAGATGGCCTATATTGGATTAAGGCAGCAGCATGCAGCACTGCATGTCCCCAACAGCTAGTGGGAATGCTGCTATCTTGTAGAAGTGGTCTGGCAATTAATTTTATTCTTTTTATTAAAGATTCAGCAAGTCCATTTTGTGTGTGTGCACGTGGGGCACAGAATGCTCTACGCTTATGCCGAGGGCAAGACAATAGTCATTAAATGCTTTTGAGGTAAACTCTCCAGCATTATCCATCCTAATTGCTCTTACGGGGTTCTCCGGGAAGCTCGCACACAATCGGATGATCTGGGCAATAAGCTTTGCAAAAGCGTGGTTCCGCGTAGACAACAGGCATACATGGCTCCACCTAGTAGAAGCATCTATAAGGACCATAAAATACCTAAACAGCCCCGACAAGGGGTGAATAGGACCACATATATCACCTTGGATTCTCTGCAGGAAACCCAAGGACTCGGTCTTTATCTTCATGTAAGAGGGTTTAGTTATTAATTTTCCTTTAGCACAAGACACGCATAGAAAGTCTTTAGGAATTTGTGTGGTTTTAATGTCATGACCAGCAGAGCTATTTATGATGTTACGCATCATCCTTAATCCAGGGTGTCCAAGTCTTTCATGCCATATTGTAAAAGACTAGGGGTTTTTAAATATAGTTGACATCGCAATATATTCTTGAGGTGGCTTAATTTTTATGTAGTACAATCCAGAGGAGGTGCCCGACGCTTTTTCTACCACTTTGGTCTCACATTCGTCCGATGCTGTGATATGAAGGTATTCAGCACCATTTTCACAAGTAGTTGTAACGTTGTAACCACTACGACGAATATCTTTAAATGTGAGGAGAGTACGCACAGCCCCTGGATACAAAAATGCTTCTTCTATGAAGATGCTAGTATTATTAGGGAGAACCACAACAGCTCTGCCAGAGCCTACGATGTGGCCATTGCTACCGGCAATCGTGGTAATATTTTCAGTCTTTTTCCGCAGTGTTTGAAAATATTTCGTCTCTCGGAGTATTGAATTTGTGGCAGCGCTATCAACTAGGCAATATTCTTCTTCAGCCTCCTTCAAAGGAAAGTACAGCTCTTATTCTATTAAATAAAGTACTAATTCAATTCATCATGCATAATGAATAAACAAAAGTACGTAAGAGAACAAGAGAAAGGTAATTAAAATAATGCTATCATATCATTCATACCGATAGTTCAACCAAATAACTAAAAAAAATAAGTTGCCCGTCAGGAGCAATTATTACATTATGACCATATTTGTTCTTCTGGAAATAAAACACACTAGCAAATAATATCTAAGTAAAATGGCTGGTAGCAACGGGAACTAATGCAAGTCGAGGAGATCCTCCTCATCAAGGTCGAGGTCATCATCGCCCAAATGGCCGTCTTCACCTCCCGTCGTGGCATCACTTGCAGCAGTGGGATTGACATCCATAGCTGTTGTCTCAGTCGAAGGGTTCAATGGCTCCGAGAGGTGCAATCCAGTGTTGGCATCTACAACAGCCTGGACGAAGTGCGCCTCTGGATTCTGGTGTTTCTTCCACTCTTGATATAGCTCAATCAAGTGTTTCTCGGCAGTGCAAGTACGGGACCAGTGCTTCTGGGATCCACAGCGAAAACATCCCACATTTGAATGCTTCGCCCCATTTGCATCGCCTTTGGGGCCCTTCGGGGGCTTGCCTTTACCATTACCATTGCCGTTGCCATTTTGCTTCAGACCTCCGTTCATGTGCTTCTTAAATTTTCCTCCCTTTGGTCCTTGCTGACCATGATACTTTTGACCCTTGTTTCTGAAAGGACCTTTACCCTTGCTTTTATGGAAACTGGCATGTGCTTCAGGTTGTGCCTGTGCCCCAGCAAGGCGCATGTTGAAGTTCTTCATCCAGAGCTCATTATGAGCCTCGGCAGCAAGCAACACGCTAATAAGATCACAGTACTTTACGTACTTGTTGTTACGGTACTGCTGCTGGAGTACCATATTGGTGGGATGGAAAGTCTCGAGTCTTCTCGATCATCTCGAGCTCAGTGACTATTTGTCCACAGAAGCAAAGCTGAGCCACGATACGGTGAATTGCAGTGTTATAGGCCTCGGCGGTCTTGTAGTCAACGAAACGGAGCTGGGCCCATTCACGCCTAGCCTGTGGGAGGAGCACGGCCTTATGCTTGCCGAAGCGCTCCTGAAGCTTCAACCACAGCACCAGAGGATCTTTCACCTCCAGGTACTCCATCTTCAGGTCGGGGTGGATGTGATGCCTCAGGAAGATGCAAGCTTTTGCCTTCTCATGGAGTGGTGGCGCAGGAACACCGGCAGCAGGCCTGGTGAGCGTGCATCGCCTCCAGGTGGAACTCGCAATCGAGTGCCCAAGTCTGGTAGTTCTTGCCGTTCAGCTCAAGAACCTTAAACTCCGTCTTGTTGATCGAAGCCATCACCTATATTCATGCAAATTAACTTCCGGTAAATATACATGAGATATTATTTATTGCCGTGCGTACAGGTCGTATTAAAATGCTTTGTAAAAAAATCCACTAAGCATAAGAACATTGATATAAAACATCAATGCAGTAACAAAAGAACATAAACTGAAAAAAAACGCAAGACGTACGGCGACGCGCAGTGAGCCAGTGACCAGAGAAAAGGCACGCAACAACCAGCAGAGCTGCAGCTGAATGCTAGTTTGGCCAGCAGGGCCATGGCAGCGGCCGCGTCCGTCAGGTAGTCTGTATGACTACACAACGTTCATGTAGGAAAACTATATACTAGTGTACGACTTCGGAAAGTACTGCGTATGGTGAGATAAACATGTTGGCGTACATGCATGGCATGCTGAGTTGGCCAACAGAAAAAAATACACCGGCGTACATGCATAGCATGCTGGGGTGGCCGGCGTCACAAACCAGATCGACGGAAAAAAAAAACAAAACCGCCGACAAAAACTTCATCCAATCTATTAATTGGCCAAGTAAACTAGCCATAAAACCAATTGTCGGTGTTAGGATTAGTCCCGACACTAACTAGTGAGATACGCTGTGATCAGCTGCTCGATGGTTGGTGCAAATGGCAACTCAGAGACACGGGTTTATCCTGATTCCGGCCGCGGGGCCGTACGTCCAGCAGATTGCGCTCGTGACGCTGGTATTGCTATGCACCGTTGTGCCTGTAGGGGGGGCTACAAGCGAGGCGGGAGAGGAGGAGAAGCCTCCAAGTCCCTGCGAGTTGATTGAGGCGAATGCTAATATCTTGGATGAGGACGGAAGAGCGAGTGGTTGTCCTCTCCGTCGTCGTCCCCACGGCTAGGGGGCCGCCTCCTCCTTTTATAGACCAAGGGGAGGCGGTTTACAGTCGTGCCGCAGGACTTTAGGTGTGGTGTGGCGGCATGACGCACAGTTCTTGTGATTTGATGGCCGTCCTGGCGAATCTTGGCCCCGGCATGCGTCGTGGTGGCTCCTGTGCTTGTCCAGGGGTGGCTTCGAGGGTGGCCGTGCTGGAGCTCTTGCTCGGTCGTCGTCCGTACGTCAGCTTCGAGGGTCTGGCTGACGGGGGATCGGGGGTTGTACAGCAGCCGGCGTGGTGACGTCCCGTCAGCTTGGGTTCCCACAGTGTTGGGGATGGCCCTGCAGTGCCCGGGATGGTGGCACAGCGGCGGGGATGGCCGCACAGGGCCGGAGGTGACGGAGGAGATGCGCTCCATCATCCTCGCGTCACGGCGTCGTCCTGGACGGGCACTGGGTTGAGGGCTGTACGTCTTTCGAGGGTATCGCCGTCCTCCTTCGAGGGGTGCAGCGTGGGGAAAGGACGGGAGTGGGCAGTATAGTGCCACGGAGTGACACCGGTGATCCTGCACAGCACCGGTACAGCGCCGGGGATGGCTGTACAGCGGCGGGTTGGTCGCACAGCGCCGGGATCTGATTCCCAAGCTGTGTCAGGAGGTTGGCGCGGCGGGGATTCGCTTTTGACTCGGGCGCCCGCGGTGTGTCGGAGCATTTATTGCCCCGGTCGGGGGAGTAGGCGGGACGCCGCGGGCCGCGGGAGGCCTCGACCGAGGCGGAGGCTTACGCGAGGGGCCGGGACCCTCGAGCGAGGCGGGAACTCACCCGAGGGGCCGAGGCCCTCGATCGAGATGGAGACGCGTTGGAGGGGCGTCACGCCCTCGAGCGAGGTGGAGGGTTTTCGCGGTGCGGTGCCCGCCCCTCGAGCGAGACGGAGGTTCGCCCGAGGGGTGCCGGGGCTGGTGGTTTGATGGGCCGCTGAGACTTTTTGGGCCGTGGGCCTTTCTTTGCCTTGGGCTGCGGCCGTGCGGGGCGTGATTTATAGTTGTGTGTTCGATTGCTTGTTTTTTCGAAAGGGGTGATTTCCCCCGTTATCAGGGGACCTCTATGGCTGTCCCTGACAGTAGCCCCCGAGCCTTTGCAGCGGTATCCGTAGGAACCCGCAAAGGCTGGTGCTTCCTGTTAGAACTTTCTTCCCTTCTGGATGTTGTGACGTTCCGTGGGGGCGCGCTAGCGCACCCGCGGGTGTAGCCCCCGAAGCCTTGGAGGAGTGCATGCATTCCTGCAAGGTTTTTTGCGTTGAGCTGCCGGTTCGTGGGGCGTTCGTTTCAGCCGGCCTCGGCGTTATTTCAGCCAGCCTCGGCAGTGCCATGCACGCGTACTGGCGCCTGCTTGCGATCGGGCACGTCCAGAAGGTGTAGCCGTGCGTCGAGCCCCCAAGCCTGGGCCCACTCAGGGCGATCGGGGCGAGCTCTTCGACTTGTTTGTGCGCCCCTTCGCCGCCCCTTCGCAGGGCGGAGGGGTGAGGTGTCCACGACTCCCATCGAACGGGTCGCGAATCATGGATCCCTCGTTGAGCTGTTAACGGGTAGTTCAAGTGGACGTCCGTACCCCATTCGATAGGGGTCGGCTCGTGGTCCGGAGACACGTCCATAAGAGCGCTTTACGCGGGTGTGCTAGGCAGGGCTCGGTCCCGTTCGATTGGGACTGAGGGCGCGGAAGCTCTCCCTCGATGGGATCCCTCGACTAGCTGCCCTCGTTGGCCTTGAACACGAACTATGGGGCGCCCCCGAACTTGGGAGTTCGAGGACCGGCTTGAACGCGCGCGCCCTGGTCGTCCCTGACTCTGTCAATCTGAGGCGCCTGTTCGAACCCTTCGAGGGTCAGGCTTCGTACCTCTGATTAGTAGGGCCTTTGTGGGGCGGCACCGGGGTGCCCCTGTCTTGGTTTGATCTGTGGGGCCTACTAGGTTGCGGTCGAGTCGATCCTCGAGCCACTGATCAGTAACCCCTCAGATCGAGGGCATCTACGGTATCCGCTGTTCCCTCAGCGGGCTGGGCCTCGAACCGCTGATCAGTAAGTCCCCGCTCGAGGGGCATCTGCGGTGCCCACCCTCGACGGGCAGGTCTTCGAACCGCTGATCAGTAAATCCCCGCTCGAGGGGCATCTGCGGTGCCCACCCTCGACGGGCAGGTCTTCGAACCGCTGATCAGTAAACACCAAGTAGGCCCGGCCTCTGTGGACCCTCGAGTCTGTTTAGCGAGCCGTGGCTCTGCCCGTTTTAGATCGGGGCATCGATCGCACCCGCGAGGGGTCGGTCCTTGAGCTCTTGGCTTTGGTTTCGTGAGGGGGTCATCCTTACTCAGGAAGGAACCCCACCATTAACGGGCCGCGGTCGTGCGGAGCGGGCGCACCTTTTCAGGCGGCGCAACGCGGGCGTCGTGGGCGACGTGGGAAGGTGATGGGACGGGGCGCCGCGTCCCTTGGGGTAATGCGCCGTAATCATAGCGTGCGCGTGTGCGCGTGACCGTTTCGGTGCAGCGGGGCCCGTTTGTCAGCGACACAGGGCGCCGGCCGCATTAATTGCCGCCGCGCGCGGCGTGCCCGGGGGCGTTGCTCCCTCAGATCTTATAAATCACGGGGGGGGGGGGGGTAGGAGTGAGGCGCCTTACCTCTGTCGCTCGCATCCGTCCCCCACAAACAGTCCATCTTCTTCCCAGCCGCGCGCCCCGCCGCTTCGGATTCGTCCACGCATTCTCTGCTTCCGCCGCCATCCTTGCTCCCCACTCTTGTCTTCCATGGCTCCGATTCGGGTGCTGGACCCTTTCCCGTGGCCCCGGTCGACGGCGACCCGGCTGTCGCTGGAGGAGCTGGTGACCGGCGGGCAGCTGACGTCGGCCGGCGACAGTCCGCGCCCGGCGTGGATGGTCCCGCCGTCGTCGGACAGGGAGCCCAACCCCCCGCCGGGCTACGTCGTGAGCTTCATCCGCCTGCACGAGCGCGGATTCAACGCCCCTGCGAGCAGGTTCATGCGGGGGTTGTGCTACCAATACGGGGTGGAGCTCCACAACTTCGCCCCCAACGCCATCTCGCAGGCGGCTTCCTTCGTCGCCGTCTGCGAGGGATTCTTGGGGATCCCGGTGAACTGGGACCTATGGGTCCACCTCTTCCGTGGTGAGCTCCACACTCTCGTCACGAGCGAGAGGGGGACGCGTCGAGCGGTTCGCGCCGGCGGCCTCACGCTTGCGTTGCGGGACACGCGCAAGGAGCTGTACTTGCCGTGCACCATGACGTCCAATAACGCCGAGTGGGAGAAGGGGTGGTTCTACCTTCGTAACGACGGTGCCGGCCTCCCGCCGTACACCGGGAAGGTGCTGAGGGAGAATCCCGACGCCTGGGTGCACGGCGTGTCGCCCCCTTCAAGGAAGAGGAGGCTCGAGTCCCTCACCGACGCCCTGCGCCAGTTGGCGGACTCCAGGCTGGCAGTGACATCCGTCATCGCCAACTTCCACCACCGGCGGATCATCCCCCTCATGGGGAGGGAGCTCCGCATCTTCGAGATGAGCGACACGGCCAATCCCATGTCGTTGGCACGTTCACGGCTGCTGCAGGAGCAGCTCCCCAAGGGGTACGCGGCCACGCGGGTGAGGCGCGCGGTCAACCTCAAGGTGGTGCCACACAATGACGACGACCTGTGGTCGTTCGTGATGCTCCCCGACGCCGGGCCGGTGAGCACGCTTTTCCTTTGCCCTTTGTCTCTCCTCTCGCGTTTTTCGTTCGTCCTGACAGTCGCTGCCTGTAGGCGGTGAACGTCAATGCCGCCCGATCGGACCCACCGACGCCTCGGTCGCAGGCCGCCGGCCGCGCGGGACCGGGCGGCGCTCGCGAAGGAGAGGACGATTAGGAGGCAGGAGCGCCTCGACTAGTACAACGAGGAGTACCGACTGCGCGAGCAGCAAGGCCTCCCCCCCACCGGTGCTGGTGAACTCGTCCTCGGACGAGGAGGAGAGCGACGGGGAGCGGACCACCTCTGATAGGTGGGAACCCGCGGCGCCCCCGTCCCCACGGGTCGAAGGGGCAGCCGCGGAATCGACCCTCGAGGCGGGTATGGAGCCGCCCGTCACCGGGTCGTCGGTGGAGGTGCCAGCGGGCACTGCGGAGGCGCCCGTAGGCGCAGTGGAGGCGCCCCCCGAGCCTTCGAGGAAAAGGAAGCGGGGCTTCTCCAGCTTGAAGTAAGTAGCATTCTTTCTGCACGCCTTCGATTTTGAGACGTAGCCGCTCATCCCCTGTCTTTCTTTCGTTGTCAGGGCGTCGCCGGCCGTCCCCGCCCTTGCGCCCGTCAAGGCGCTTAAGCTGCGGACGTCATTGGCGACCGGGCGCCGCTCGGAGAGGGCGCCACGGGCGGCGGCGAATGTAGCAGCGGATGGCGAGCCGTCGCACGCCCCGACTGCGGCCGCGAGGCCGCAGCAGGAGGAGGTGGCAGCGGCGGCTGCGCAAGCGTTGGTTCCCCGCGACCCTCACCAAGGGCGCGGGCGGACTCGCTCGGAGAGCCGGTCCGCCAGGGGCCGCGAGGCGGTCGAGGCCCCTGCTGGTGGTGATTCCGTCCCCAGGAGGGGCCGATCGAGGAGACCAGTTGGGCCAGCCCCCGAGCCCGCGCCCGAGGTGCTGGTGGTGCGGTCCGACGGCTGCGAGATGTCGCAGCGGCCAGCACACGACGCTGAGGCGTTGACATCCCGCGCCGTGCCGCCGGCACCTGACACCGCCCCGTCGCGATTAGAGGGCCTGCTCGACGAGGCCAGGGCCGAGAGGGCGCTGTGGCAGGAGTTCCGTGCCCACGGCGCCTCCCTCAACGCCGCCCTGACCGAGGCGCTCCGGCTCCACGGAGGCCGGTCGTTCCAGATCTTCGAGGTGAGGATCCTTGCTCGATTTGCGCTCACTTTCCCGCTTTCTTTCTCGTCCCAACGTGTTTCGTTCTGATTCCTTCTTCTGCTTTCCCGTTGCCGCCCGCAGGAGCTACAGGGCCAGGCGGGTGAAAAGTTCAACCGTCTCGCCGAGCTGAGCCAGGACCTCGACTGGTACCGAGGACAATATGAGGCCCTGGACGTCCTGGTGGAGGCCCTGCGGACGGACAACGACTGGCTGGAGTATAAGCTGCTGGCCGCGGAGGATGCCCTCATCGACCAGCGCACCCTGACGACGGAGAACGCCACCGCGGTCGACAAAGTGAAAGCCGTGCTTCAGGAGAAGGAGGGGCCGCTGGCGACGGCGAACGGCGAGCTGCAGAAGGCGCAGGACGCCCTGGCAGAGGCGCAAACCGTGCTGGCGCAGAGGGGGACCGCTCTCGCTGAGGCGCAGACCCAGCTCCAGCAAGACCGCACCACCCCCGAGGGGGCGCGGTCTTGGCAGGCTCAGGCAGAGCAGAAGGCCCAGGAGGCCGAAAAGCTGAGCGCTGACTTGCAGGAGAAGGTCACGTCGCTCGTCGCGATGGAGGAGCAGCTTCGCCAGGAGCAGAGCGCACGCCAGCAGGCAGAGACTCAGCTCCAGCTGGAGCGGGTCGCCCTCGAGGACGCTCGGGCCGCCCTCCAGCGCGAGCGCTCGGCTCAGGAGGAGACGCAAGGCCAGCTCCAGCAGGAGTGTACCGCGCTAGGGGAGGTCCGGGCCGCGCTTTAGGTCAGGGAGTCGGAGGTCACGCGGCTCACCGGGGAACTGGTCCAGGAGAGCGTGTCGTTCGAGGAGTTGCGGATCGTCGGCGAGGAGAAGAATGCCACCATCCTGGAGCTGAAGCGTGCGGACCTCGAAAAAGAGAAGAAGCAGGTCGAGGGTAAGTCGCCCCCTCAAACCCTTTGTTTATCGATCGATTTGTTTTGCCTGGGTTCGCTTTCGCCTTATTTCCTTTTCGCTCTCAGGCCTGCGGACCGCTCTCGGGACGTCAACGACGCAGGCGGAGGTGCTCCAGGCGGCTTACGACTCCTCCCAGCAGGAGCTGGGGCTTCTGCAGCAGGCAGCCCTCGAGGCGTGCCAGGGCATCGACGAGGGCGCCGGGCAGGCAGGAAGCTCCGTGGCGAGTCGCCTCCGGGCCTTGGGCGGCCATGTTGCCAGGCGCGTGCGAGGCGCACTCCGCCTGGGGATCCAAAAGGCCTTTGGCGTGGTGCAGTCGCACTACCAGGTCAACCTCGCGGCGCTGGCCACGGGCTACATCGTCGCCGACGATCTCGACGACGCCGGGGCGCAGGCCGTGGCGGACCATCTGGACGCACTTGCTGCTCCTGCCGCCGACATCCTTGCTGACGACTTCGAGGAGGTCCTCTTGCCAAACGCTCCCCCCGCCGGGCCCCTCGAGCCCTGAAAGTAGTTGGGCACTCTGGCCCTTAGATTGCAGTTAGAATTCGAGCCGCGCGGCTTATGTAATGAAACAATTTGCCTTGAAGACTTGTAAACTAAGTGCTATTTGTTTTATGTTGTTGTGCCGTTCCGTCCCTTCGCGTTGCTTAGGCAAATTTCAGCTGGAGTTGATCGTTTTTCACGAGTAGCCCTTAGGCGAAGTGGTGAGGGGGAGGGGCCGTATCCTGCCGGAGGCGTAGGCTGTCCCCGACTCGTCCGTCTTCGCCCTTTGGCCGCTCGCGCCCCGCATCTTTTTGCCCAAACTCCCGGGTCGGGACGTGTTTGGCGTTTTTAGAATAAAGATTTTCGCGAAAAAATGGGACCGTTTAGGGGGGGCGTAGTAGCCCCCGAGGGGGACTTGGTTTTCGGGGAGAAATCCGAGTCGCCCTTGACTTTATTCAAAAAACTTAACGAACATATATATACAGCCGACTTGGGCGTCGGGTATGCACAAAATGACTTGGAAATCCTTTCTAGGGGTAGAAGCGACGTAGCTGTTGGATGTTCCAAGCGTTCGTGAGGACTCCGCCCTGCTCGTTCGCCAGTTTGTACGTGCCGGCGTTGGCGAGCGGTCCTCCCAGCTGTCGTAGCGACCACCTCTTCGAGGGTGGTAGCCCGCCGCCGTCCGCGCCTCCGCGTCGCCCCTCCTCTTGGCGTTCAGGACGTTGCGAGCATCGCCGTCGTGGGCCTGGCCGCGCGTGTCAAGGATCCGCTCCCTGACAGGCGTCCTGCCCCGGTTTGCCGGCTGTCCCGCCGCGCCGTCCGCGTGGACGGATGCCTCCTGGTCCTGCGCGTCGCCGTCGCCCCGCGCGCCGGACTGGTTGCGTATGCGGGACGCAGAGCTCTCGGCCTGCTGTACGGCCGCCTGCTCGATGAGAGCCTGCGCCTCGCGGCGCAGGTTTCGTGCCTCGGGCGTCGATGGCTCGGGCATAGCCCAAAGTAGTGTCGCTGCCGCGATGAGTTTTTGGCTGGCCCGAGGCGGCGTGTGTGGGTCGTCCACGTTGAAGTCGGCGTTGATGCGCTCGCGAGCCTACCTCCCGGCTTCTCGGGCGCATTCGCCGCGCGCCGAGGCTTCCCCTGCGATGGCAGCACGCAGGAGTCGCACCTGCCGGTACTCCTCTGCGAGCTTCACCTCGAGCTCGCGCGCCTGGGCCAGCTGCGCATTGATATCCGCATTGCCCGCTGGTGGGGCCGGTGGCGGGTTTGGCTCCGGATGCTGGGCCACGTCCCCGTCGCCTGCTCCGTTTGCGCCGTCAGCGTGTTCGTTAGCGACGACAATGAAGCACTCGCGCGCGGGATCGTAGCTTCCTTCGCTGGAGTCGTCGGAGCAACCGAACCAGTAGTCCGCAGCGTCAAGGAACCGCCGGAATACCACAGGGTCCGGTACGCCGGAGAAGTCCCACTCTGCGTAGCCATGCGAGGTCGAGGGCGGCAGCTCGGTGGCCGAGCCGTGGTACGACTCGTCGTTGGTGGTGGCGATGAGGTTCCGGGCTGACAGCAGGTGATGGCCCGGGAGATCCTCGTACGCGGCCATGTCGGTGCTGACGGATGAGGCGTACGTTGCGGCGGAGTTGCGCATCCCGTAGGGGAACTGCAGCCCCGTGGCCGCGTGCTCCCCTGCAGGGTGGGCCGTCGCGTCGCTTGGCGGTGGTGCGTCGCTCCGGGCCGCGTTGCGTGCCGCCCGACGCCGCTCCGTGCGCACCTGACGCGAGCGCTGACCCGGGCGTTTGCGGCGTCGAGACGTCGAGGCAACCGCCGTCGCAGGTTCCGGCGTCGGGACGTCGGTCGTCGGCGTGGTGGGGATCGGGCCCGGCCCGGTTGACCGCCACGGGTGGAGTTCATCCCGATTGGTAAGGCGCATGTGGTAGCCGTTCCCCGTGGCCTGAAAGTTCAGGCTCCCGAACCGGATTTCGAATCCGGCAGGGAAAGGGTCTGAGCTGCCCATGGCGTACCTCTGGGACGCCATCTCAGTGCGAATCACCATCGAGATTGCTGGTGAGGGGTTGATCACAGCGCGAGCCCCCCTACCTGGCGCACTAACTGTCGGTGTTAGGATTAGTCCCGACACTAACTAGTGAGATACGCTGTGATCAGCTGCTCGATGGTTGGTGCAAATGGCAACTCAGGGACACGGGTTTATCCTGGTTCCGGCCGCGGGGCCGTACGTCCAGCAGATTGCGCTCGTGACGCTGGTATTGCTATGCACCGTTGTGCCTGTAGGGGGCAACAAGCAAGGCGGGAGAGGAGGAGAAGCCTCCAAGTCCCTGCAAGTTGATTGAGGCGAATGCCAATATCTTGGATGAGGATGGAAGAGCGAGTGGTTGTCCTCTCTGTCGTCGTCCCCGCGGCTAGGGGCCGCCTCCTCCTTTTATAGACCAAGGGAAGGCGGTTTACAGTCGTGCCGCAGGACTTTAGGTGTGGTGTGGCGGCAAGGCGCACAGTTCTTGTGATTTGATGGCCGTCCTGGCGAATCTCGGCCCCGACATGCGTCGTGGTGGCTCCTGTGCTTGTCCAGGGGTGGCTTCGAGGGTGGCCGTGCTGGAGCTCTTGCTCGGTCGTCGTCCGTACGTCAGTTTCGAGGGTCCGGCTGACGGGGGATCGGGGGCTGTACAGCAGCCGGCGTGGCGACGTCCCGTCAGCTTGGGTTCCCACAGTGTTGGGGATGGCCCTGCAGTGCCCGGGATGGTGGCACAGCGGCGGGGATGACCGCACAGGACCGGAGGTGACGGAGGAGATGCGCTCCATCATCCTCGCGTCACGGCGTCGTCCTGGACGGGCGCTGGGTTGAGGGCCGTACGCCTTTCGAGGGTATCGCCATCCTCCTTCGAGGGGTGCAGCGTGGGGAAAGGACGGGAGTGGGCAGTACAGTGCCACGGAGTGACACCGGCCATCCCGCACAGCACCGGTACAGCGCCGGGGATGGCTGTACAGCGGCGGGTTGGTCGCACAGCGCCGGGATCTGATTCCCAAGCTGTGTCAGGAGGTTGGCGCGGCGAGGATTCGCTTTTGACTCGGGCGCCCGCGGTGTGTCGGAGCATTTATTGCCCCGGTCGGGGGAGTAGGCGGGACGCCGCGGGTCGCGGGAGGCCTCGAGCGAGGCGGAGGCTTACGCGAGGGGCCGGGACCCTCGAGCGAGGCGGGAACTCACCCGAGGGGCCGAGGCCCTCGATCGAGATGGAGACGCGTTGGAGGGGCGCCACGCCCTCGAGCGAGGCGGAGGGTTTTCGCGGTGCGGTGCCCGCCCCTCGAGCGAGACGGAGGTTCGCCCGAGGGGTGCCGGGGCTGGTGGTTTGATGGGCCGCTGAGGCTTTTTGGGCCGTGGGCCTTTCTTTGCCTTGGGCTGCGGCCGTGCGGGGCGTGATTTATAGTTGTGTGTTCGATTGCTTATTTTTTAGAAAGGGGTGATTTCCCCCGTTATCAGGGGATCCCTATGGCTGTCCCCGACACCAATCTATTAAGGTTGAATATAGCATTGCTAGATTACTTGAAATAAAACATCCGATCCGGATTGAATCTAGTACACAGTAAAGATTTTCAAAACAGATCTTCCGGGTATGACAGAAGCTAGATGCTAATGGAGAAACCAATCTATGTAACTAGCGAACTTGCACATAACCGAAAACAAAACAATCTACAGGTTGCATCGACACCATCATTATCTAAACCATCTAGAGCTTGTACTCGTCGGGAGCATTGCCGAGGTGGTGGTTGGTGCGGCCTGCGCAGCACGGCGGCTACACGCGCAAGGCTCTCTCGTTATGTAATCCGGGCAGCGGCATGTGTGTGTCGTTGTACAGGTTTCAACAAGAAGAAGGTACTAGAGATCAATCTATAGCTTGCAAACTAGCCATGAAAAGAAACGATTTGACGTATATCTACCATGCTAGTGTTGTACTGAAAAACAATCTATAGGCTGAAAAAAATCTGCCGAGGGAGTGGATCCATCGGGATCAACAAAAGCATACCGTCGTTGACGAGTAGTAGTAGAGCGTGCTGATAACGTGTGAAGTAACAGCGCAGTTGAGGATCCCTGATCCGGTTTCTCTTCCCTCCCGACAGCAGATGAGGCGTGAGGAAGATGTAGAAGATCACCCGTATCCCTTCTCAGTAGCGCCCGAGATTAACACAGAGGAGACAATGTAGATGAAACTTGTTTTCTTATACATAATAGATGGGTACACGTTCCTTTATATAGCCTTGACCCTACAGGGGTATATTTGGTATGAGCCCATAATTATCCCTAGGGTTAGAGATTTCTCAACATAGGTAACATGGGCCGACGACGGCGCTAAAAGGCCCGTTGGTGGGTGTCCCGCTGCACATACATACATAGGCCATGGCACGTCCAAATAATACTGGCCCAAATACGAAAATAAAGACGACGGTGGGGGGTACTTTACATTGAGATACTGTACTGCCTAAATCTGAATCCTCTACAAGAAAACCTTGCACAAACTTATATGATGAATAGATAGAAATTTCTGTTTTCTTACATAGCACATGAAATTGTTTCAGGGTTTGAGCGAGAGCTCGGATATGAAAATTTTAAACGTGGAAAATGATATGGAGGATAAAGCAATGGTTGGACATTCGAAGTCCACGGACAATATATGTCTGAGTCAATGTACTTTTTGCTAATTGTTAGATTTCTCTCAGGACAGGAGTAAATGCATGAATTGTACAAGGATTTTGATTACAATTAGTTGTTGAAAGTCGCTAGCATGCATATATATAATTTAACGCCTCTTGATGTTAGACATAAATTAAGCAGCATTACACTAGTCTCGGTACACGTTTATTAAGAGGTGGAAAATACCGGCAACACGCAACATATATTATAAGGTGGAACATTATACAAGTCTCGGTACTGCAACGCATGTACGAAAATAAACCTTGCGCGAACTAAAAATTTTTGTTGGACCCGGGCACCCGGCGTCCGTCCTCCGCAGCCGCCGAAAAGTCAAAGCCGAGACGGAACCTTCCAGCTCGTCCTTTTTCTCAGAAGGCAACGCGGCGAAGCAAGCGAAAGCGAAGGGTCCGAGTCCCCCACGTCCACACGTGCCTTGTCACGCGGGCGCCCGTCGCCCCGCTCCCGCATCGGCCGGCGCCCACGAAGCAGAAGCCTACTCCGATCCTCGTCCTCCTACTCGGAATCCACCGGAACCCGCCGGGCCTGTCCTATATAAAGCAGCCAGCCTGAGACCTCGCCGTCGACTCAGATCACCATCAGAGCATACCGATTATTAGCTAGCACACGACAGCATCACAGCAGGTCAGCAGCAGAGGATCGATCGATCGAGCTCGAGCGCCCTGCTGATTAACCAACCAGCTAGCGTTTGCCGACGACCCTTCTCCGATCATCGCATTGCTTGCTTTGCTGGCCGGTCTGATGGCGACCGTGGAGGCGGCGCACGTCGGCGGCGCGGATGCCGCGGCGGCGAAGTCGTCGTCGGCGCGGCCGGTGCTGGTGGACGGGAGGGCGGTGGACCAGGTGGTGGCGTACGTGCTCATGGCCGCCGCGCTCGCCGTCACCTACCTCGTCCACTGAAGGAACGAACAACGTCCCGGCCGGCGGCGTTCGCTCGTCGTCGGTGCGCGCGGTGAATTCGCCGTGGCACGATGGATCGAGTGGTGGTCGTCGTCTGTACAGTTCTTCGCTACAGCCTGATAGTATTATTATAGATCTTTAGCTGGTTGTTATATTCTATGGGATAATGCGTGCGATTTTGGATCGCGTTTGGCAAATTCTTTGTGTAAAACACAAGCTAAGATCGAAAGAGTATTCGTTAGAACAAATATCCTATTTCAGTCGGATTTGTATCGTGCGCGCCCGTTCTTTTTTTTTTTAGAAAATTGCAATTATAGGACTCCTTGACTTCGCAGTTTTGCCATTTCAAATATTACACACGTAATTTTGAGACTCCAAGTGTGTGACACTCGTTTCTCATGCCATTTTGTGTATTTCTCTCTTTTTCTAATTATTTCCTTTGTATTTGAGTACTAAATGGACGTTTTTACCCTTTATGTTGTTTTTCTTCTGTACGATGCATGCCATGCGTGTGTTGGTTGGTTGGCAGGCCTGGGCGCTGCCCTTGGCTGCTTTGCCGCCGGTCCTGGGTGCCGGACCTGGCGGGCTCCTGGCCGCCGGACCAACCTGGCCGCATAATTATTTTCCATGGCGACCATCGCGGCGGCCGGCGCGACCTCATCCGTGGCAGCCAGCGCGGCTGGTTCCTGGGCATCCGGCGCGGCTGGGACCTGGGCTTCCGGAGCGGCCTCATCCATGGCGGCGGCGACGTGCGATCTCAACAGAGGGGCGGGCGGCGACGTGCAAAGCGGCAGGGCGGGCGGACGTGCGATCTCTTGACAATCCCTGGAACGATTCGTTTCCCAGCCAACAACGTTATCCAATTACAAAATTAAAAGAGGGGCAAAAACGTTCTTTTACTAGTCAAATACATGTATAATGAGTAAAAAGGAGGAGAAATACACAAAATGGCATGAGAAACGATTGTCACACGTTAGGAGTTCCAAAATTACGTGTGCAATGTTTGAAATGGCAAAACTACAAAGTCACAACGTTAGTAGTCCTATAATTGCAATTTTCTCCTTTTTTTTAACGTTGCGCGCCCGTTCTGAAAGTGGAAGGATTTTTTTTTTTCGGAATACACAAGAGAGCTGCATATCATAGTAATACGAAGAAAACAGAAAATTTTGTTACAACTCTGGAGGATTATACGGTAAAAAGACAAACTCAACCCTTATAGGGACAACTACAAGACTCAAGTACTCAACACACCGAGCCGGCGGTGTTCTTGACCTGCCTGGCCGCGGCCCCGAGGTCCTACAAGACTCAACCCTTATAGGAAGTGGAAGGACCTACCATTCCTTTTCGACTATCTGGTCTCACGTCGTAATTCTTTTCGTCTCTACCTCTGAACCCACATTTGGCACCTGCAAGTTCCCCCGGCCGTCGTTGATCTGCTGACGGGCACGCGGTCTGCCCAACTTTCTTCCTGCAGCCGCTAAACAGCTCGGTTTTTTCCTTTAAAATGCTGAAAATATCTGCTTGTAACGGCATTTGACTGGCCAAAACAGTCCTTGGTAATGCAATCAGGTGGGGACGCTCTCCCCCCGTTGACCCTAAAAAAAAGAATTGATGACGTCTCAACACCTTTGCGATGATCAACAGGACCAGCTGAACACACACGTCACTCGAAGGCCATGTTGCAAGCGGCACGTCGCCAGACACCAACCGGGCCTTGCTGACAACCGGGGCCCCACGAACTTGCTCTCGCGACCGCCATGCAACGCGGTCCAAGACCAGACAGAAACTGAAGTGGAGCTTTCTCCTCCGGTATGCTACGCGGAAACGACTCACAATTCACAAACGCCCTACGCCGAAGGAAATTTCACCGGCCGGGGACCGGCGTCTGCACCCGACCCAACGTTCAAACCTGCAGAGGAAGAAGGTTCTTTTTCTCTGCCCTCGATTGAACATTCTACAGGCAAAGAAGGCAACGGTCAGCAGTCAGCTCCGTTGCTGCGGAGAAACACGTGCTTCCCTTCTCTGCAAGTCACCACCTCGAATTTCAGTGTAATTGTGTGGTGAAAAAGTCCTTATGACATCCCTTATCTATTACAGAAGTCTAAATTTCGTCCTTCATCTGCAAAACCGGATATTTGGGGTCTCTCAACTATCAAATCCGGTTATTTTTGGTCTCTAGACTGTTTTGGAGGATGGTTTTGCCGCAACTGGCTATATAAGGTCCCTCAACTATCAAATATGTTTATTTTTTGTCCCTCAACTATCAAATATGTTTATTTTTTCCCTTACTGTTTTGGAAGGTGATATTCGCATGACGTGGCGCTGGGTCAACAAGTCATGTACATGTGGAGGTGGGACCTATGTCACGTGGCTATCTTCTCCCCTTTCTCATTCTTCCTTCCCTCTCCCTAACACTTCTTTCTCTCTATCTCCCCATCCCTATCCAGAACGATGGAGCTCTAGGGTCGTCGATTCCAAAGGTGGCGAGCTCGTGCGATGAAGAAAGATGAGCGGAACTGCAGCAGGATCCTGTGATGGAGCATGCAGATTTTGATCCCTCATCTACTCCTTCCCTCTCCCTAACACTTCTGTCTTCCTTCCTCTTGAAAAAAAGTCCTTCATACGTACGAGGGATCAAAATCTGCATGCTCCATCATAGGAACCGACGACCCTAGATTCCAAAGGTGGAGCATGCAGATTTTGAGCTCTAGGGTTGGGGCCCACCTCCACATGTACGTGGCATGTTGACCCCGCGCCACGTCATGCGAATATCACCTTCCAAAACAGTTAAGGAAAAAAATAAACTATTTGATAGTTGAGGGACCAAAAATAAACATATTTGATAGTTGAGATACTTTATATAGCCAGTTGCGGCAAAATTATCCTCTAAAACAGCCGAGGGACAAAAAATAACCGGATTTGATAGTTGAGAGACCCCAAATATCCGGTTTTGCAGATGAAGGACGAAATTTAGACTTCTGTAATAGATGAGGGACGACAAAAGGACTTTTTCCTTGTGTGGTCGAAGAACTTGGCCGCGATGCAGGCGACTTCTACGGGACACGTTAGAAATCAAAGAGTGCAGCTACATCGTGGCGCTGGATTTCTTGTAAAAGGGATAGAACAAATAAAAAAGCACAAGCGACTCAACAGCATTCAACAGACTCTTAAAAAAGCATTTAACAGAAACTTGCAAGACACTAACAAACTTTATGCTGTGTAGTGTCAGTACAAAACCCCACCAGCAAAAAACTTCCCAGCCATTTTCGTTGTTTTTGCAAGCATATGCGTGTACTAAAAGCAAAAATGCTTCATATAACTCAAGGAATCCAAGTGATACATCGAACTTCATGGGGAAAAAAACTAGCTTTGGCCTAATCAACCACAGATATTTGATTCTGACATTCAATGGTACAGTTCGATAATGCAACATCTTCTAGCCCAGTCCAGATCGCAAGAAGCCAAGAACACTGGGCATCCCAACCGTGGCCAAGCCCCAACACAAAAAAGTATGAAGAGCATCAGTTTCACCTAACTTCTCGGCTACCAAACATAGCAACAAGAGAATTCAATCGATCACGCAGATGAACCCAACTATGCTCAGGCCTCAGCAGAATTATCAGGCTTATCTGTGTCCATTTGCTCCCCAGAAGCCTCCTGGTCACCTCCCTCGCTAGCCGGCTCACCAGCAGCGCCTGCACCACCTTGCTGCTGCTCTGGTGTTTGAGGCTCAGTTGCCTGGGTTTCGGGCTGTGGTGGCGGAGTCTGTGGCTTTGGTGCGGGCTTAGGTTTTGTCATGATCGGTTTGCAGAACCTGCAAAACAAGGTTTCAGAACCAATTCCAAAATACAGTGTGTTAAACTCAGATTGATGTGGTAGCTAGTAGTATTTTTTAAAACGAACCTGTCAAGTGTTTCAGCTTTCTTCTTCAGATCTGATACAAGAACCACAGGGTTTGCGTGCTTTGGTAGAGCATCCTGCTGCTGCTTTTTCTCCCTTAGCCAGTTCTCTGCCTCAGAGCACTCACTGATGACCTGTGTGCAATAAAAAATATTAGCAACCAACAGTAGGATTTAACTCTTACAGCCGACTATAAAACAATGGTGGAGTCTAGTGCAGTACTACTAAGATCACGAGAAGGAACATCACCATAGACCTACCTTCTGTTTCTCTGATATGTCGATGTGCTCAAACTTTTGGTCATTAGACAAAGCAGCCTCTCTGAAACTGTTGATGCAGTACAAAAGTTGGTCAATAGCTGAACCTCTCTCCGTCCATTCTTTGTACCGTGCCTCAATAGGATCGCCAATCTGCAGTTGAATATGTTTAATGAGTTAAAATGCACAAAGATGCAGAAGAGAATATAAAACAATAAATATGCTGGTTTAACAAACATTGCAGTGAATATACCTTTTTAAGTTCTTCCAGTTTAGCAATATAGACCCCCTTTGTCTCATCCTCACCATCTTCGTACAGCCAATCCTCAACCTCCTGAAGCCTAGCAATCAGCCCTTCCTTCTCCTCTGGTGTGACAAAATCGTTGTACTTGTCGTAGAGCTAAGTAAAGAAAAAGCACAGTTAGATACTGCTTAAGACTTATCCATAGACCATCAGGGCATTCATCACAATATACCTTGTTACGCATGTCATAAACATAAGCCTCAACAGCATTCTTCTTCTCCTTGGTTTCTTCCATGATTCTGTCCTGAAGAGCCATCTCATACTCTTTCTCTACAGCCTTCTGCAGTTCAGCAGCGGGCAAGGCACCATAGACTAACTCATGGACTGGAACAGACGTTTTCTTAACTTTCTTTTTCAATGGCTCAACCTAAATATAAATAAATTATTAAGAAATGATTAGTCTTAGCATACAACCCAAACAGCCAAGAATACAAGTATGTAACTCGCATAAAAAATCAAATGTTACTGTTACAACACACATGAACAGAACATGAATGTGGCCCTATAAAATTAGTCTTTTCTGTATCTGTAGCACCTTAAAGGCGACAGCAAGGAATGCTGCCAAAAAAATGCATGTGTACTAATTACAGAGTTTGTTGACAGTATATCATACCTTTGCATCAGTTTCCATTGGAACAGATTTTTCCGCAGGATCTTGTGCTCCATTCTCAGCAGCAGCACCATCAGTTGTATCAGCACTTTTAGGCTCCTGCATGTTCACATCCGTTCCAGAAGAAGGGTCAGTTGGTGCATCATCTGTGTCCATCTTTGTAGCATCCTTCGGAGCTTCATTAACAGAGGAAACAGGAACTTCTACATCCTCCTCCAGCATCTGCATGCAAAAGTATAATTCAGAAAAATGTTACAAAAACACTAGCCCATATGCCACTATTCCAAAGGATATTGTACTCCCTCCTCCCTCCCAGTCCCCAAAACAAGTCATCCTTGGAATTTTAGGACAGAATAACAAGGAGGTAAAATGACTGTGATTGCCCCTATTTATTAGCCATATTTGGCACTAATTGACTGCTGAATGGCCACATGCACATGCACACATGCAAATTTGAGACTACCGACTTGTTTCTTGGGACACATTTTGAATCGCGGAATGACTTGTTTTTTGGGGCGGAGGGCGTAGGTCTTGTAACTTACCGTTGCTGAATCAACTGTGACAATCCCATGGATGTTGAGACGAACTTTAACTTTCAGTTTGGCCTTCTCACCCTTGGAGGGCTGGAAAGGGCCAATCTGCAAAGAGTTCAGCACATATATCAGATCATCAACTAAAATACTGGCAAAGGCCAGAAAGATATACTTTAACAAATAGAATCAGCAAAACTATTGAATAGCGAAAAAAAGTGTAAAATGTTGCTTACTGTGTAAGTGCTTATTTTTTGTGGAATTTGTGAGTCACCCGTGTCTACATACAAAACATCAACTTCAAATGTAGTTGATTTAAAGAAGGTCAGAGCTTTAACACTAGGAATTGCATTCCCCTTTGGGAATACAACCGTTTGCTGGGGTGCACTGTCCTGGGAGTCCGACTTCCATGACAATGCAATTGAGAAAGGAAAGCCATCAGCAACCTGCAAAATATCATTCCAGCGTCATGACTAAAGGGCATAAAGGCACATATAATAAACCAATAGTTAATTTGAAACAGTTATAAGATCATTTATGTTCACAAGTTCCAGAAAAACAAGTGAGAATGTAAGGAAAACAAGGAAAATGAAATGAACTTAGTCATCTACAATTGAGCAGTTTTCTCATGAATGAAAAGCTTAAAGTTTGTTTCCAAACAATCTTCAAGACCATTCCGAATAATATTTTTAGCCAAATACTACATATATTTATGGTATGAAATAAGTACTATTAGATTTATCATGAGATTTATTTTTTATAATGTACCTATTTGATGTTATTGATGTCATAACACTGATACTTTTCTCTACAAATATAAATATATTTATGGTATGAAATAAGTACTATTAGATTTATAATGTACATATTTGATGTTATTGATGTCATAACATTGATACTTTTCTCTATAAATATAAATTTGATTAAAGTTTAGAAAGTTTGACTTAGGACAAACCTAAAGCGACATGTTTTTTGGGGCGGAGGGAGTAGATCACTGAACAATCAAAATAATTCTTTGCTGGATACTACCCAAAAAAATACTGTCTCCAAACTTTCAACTTAAATAAGAAGTAGCCAATCCACGACAAGCAGATCTCATAAGGTGAGATTGGAAGGAAAAATAAGTGACGATTGACATGTAAGGTGGTGTGCAATTATTAAAAACCATTACAATAAATAAAACATAAATGGCATATTAATGATATATATAGAACTAGTACAGCTACAATCCAACCAATGGATTCAAACAAATGAGCGCACGGAAGAATAATGAGTGAATACCTGGAACTCCCGCACTTTGAAAGTGGGGCTGAGAATAGCACACTGAAGAGCACATCCTCGCGCAACACACTCACTAGCATTCATAGTCCTCCTTGGCTCCTTCCCAAAAAACTCTGTAATTATCTTGATTATGGCTGGAACACGAGAGCCAGATCCGACAACCTCAACAAAGTGCACATTTTCTGTTGTCAAGCCAGCTTCAGCCAGCGCCTTCTCCAATGGCCCTTTCACACGTTCCAGCACAGGGGCGCTGATCTGTTCAAACTCCTCCCTCTTAATGAACCCCCGCACGTCCTTCTCATCCATTAAGCACTCTATATTCAGTGGTGCCTCTGGGTTGGCACTGAGCACCTTCTTCAGTTTCTCGCATGCTACACGCAATCTAAGGCATGCCCGGGCATTCTGGTACACATCAATCTTATACTCCTCTTTGAACTTTGCCGCAAAGTGCTTAAAAAGGGCCTCATCAAAGTCCCTCCCACCGAGAGAACGGTCATATGCATGCGACAGCATCTTGAGCTGTCCCTTCTTGTAACCGACAATGCTGATCTGCATGCTAGCATGACCGACATCAACAAACGCGACATTGAGCTCGTCATGCTCTGGGAGATCAGTCTTGTAAATACCATAAGCCAACGCCGTGGCAGTTGTCTCATGGAACAGCTGTAACGGCCGAAGGCCTGCGATAGTGGCGGCATCGAGAACAGCCCTGCGCTGCAAGTCACTGAAGTACACAGGGATGCCAATGCAGCAGTCGACAACTGCAGCATTCAGGTTCCCCTCAGCAATGCCCTTGAGATTGGACAGCACCATGGCAAGCAGCTGGGTGGGAGTGAACGTCCTCTCCTCACCGAGGAACCGCACATGGACCAATGGAAACCCGTCAGGGCCCTCGGTGACACGGAACGGGAAGGAGGCGAGATCACTCTGCAGCTCGGGGTCAGAGAACTTGCGGCCCAGCAGTCGCTTGATCTGCGAGATTGAATTCTTCGGGTTCATTGTAGAGGACGCGGCGCCGGCGGTCCCGATGAACCGCTGCTTGTCCCCGAAGCAGACGATGGCTGGGGTCTCCCGCTTGGACTCCTCGTTGAGGACCACATCGATGCCGCGCTGCCGGGCGACGGCCACGATGCAGCTCTCATTGCCAAGGTCGAATCCCACCACGCTCATCTTCGATACGCCCTCAGGTACTACAGGCTAGATCTAGATCACAATCGAAACCTGCAAACAGCACAGCGATATCTACGAGTCAGGCGCGCCAGCAAAATAATAGAACCCCTCATGGATCCCACCCGAAAAACGCCACAAAACCCGATCTAGAACCCCTCTAGTCCCTCCCGCAAAATCCCGAAATCGAAGTGTAGCCTCCCAAAAACACGCACGAAAAACCAGTCACGTGATTCGAGAACGCTAAAAATCGAGGGGGAAATCCAATCCCAAAACCCAGGGGGTGGATCGAGTTCGGGGAGATCGGCATCCAACTATGAAGAGAGGCAGCGCGGGGTGGGGGGCGGAGGGATTGGGTCGTACCTGAGGCAGGGGGCGGGGCCGATGCCTCCGGAAGCTCGGGCCTGGCAGCGGGAGCCTCGGCTTCTGGCTTCGTCGACTCGTCGCCGTCTTCACAGAGTGCTTTCGTAGGCAGACGGGAAGGCAGCGGGGGAGGCGGCGATATATCGAGGGGTCGGGGGACTCGGGGCGGTGCCGGTGCGCCGTGGTGTGGTGTGGCCCTGAACGTTCTAGGGGTTCCAGGAGATCTTATTCGGTCTGACGTTCGGGCCCGGAGCTCCAAGGTGCACGACGCCACGACGGAACCTTCCGGACTCTTCCGGACTCCTCTCCGTACGAACAAGGGAACAACAGCTCCCGTCGAACTGTCAGTATATAAAACTATAAATTCTTATTAAATTGGTTGGTGACAGATCAGGTACTAATTAATCATTTTTAATTTGTGAGAAAGTGTGCTTACGACGACATGATTTGAGCTGGAATCCCGCACCGTCCAGCAATTCAAACGGCGCTGCCGCTGCGTATCAAAAAGAAATTCAAACTGCGCTCCGAACTTCCGAAGGTGTTTAACTCATGGCAGCCATCTTGCCCCGGCAAACATAAGCAATTTTCGATGTGAAGTTCATCCCACGATTTTCAAGAAATAAATTTATCAAATGAGGTTTAATTTATGAATGAAACAATGTTCTCAATGCAGAGTTTTATTTCACGATGTTATAGGAAGCTCATGCTATTTAAGTACAAGGCATATATGATTGGATATGGTCACATGAAATGATCTATATAGTCCTCCATGCAAATTCAACAAAATTTCGTAGTCTTAAAAATAGTACATACACAGTTTTCATGAAACTCCTTCCCTCTCTCACTTCATAATTATCGTGTCATGTCATCACAAATACTTATGTCGCCGTATTTAATGTGCATGAAGGGTCTGATTGGTTGGGAGTCAAATGTCAGCTGTCAAAATTAGGGCATGCCAAAACATGAGCATGTCAAAAAAAAATCTATCAAAATCTGAGCAAAAGTTGCACTTGTTTGAGTGCTAAATGTAGCAGCCAAAATTTTGGCACCCAATTGGTTTGATGTCAAAGCACAATTGCCCAAAATATTGGACATGCTCTCATTTTGGTTTGGCACATTTGGTGCCTAACCAATCAGGACCGAAATATCTATGAAACTCCCATCGAGATTAGCTTGTTTTCGGCAAATTTCGTGTTAGCTGGATGGGGTCTTTATATTTAAAAGTAAAATGGTTTTCCTTTTCATTGAGATGTTCGGATTGGATTTTCTTTCACCGCTACTATCATAATACACGAAAAAAATGTTTGATGTTTCCACTCGATTTCAGTTGCTGGCACTTTACCCGAGCATTGTAATGCAGTTTGTCAAGTGCTCTCTCCGTCCCAAAATACTTGTCGTTTTAGTTTTTTCTAAATACATTTCTTTTGTTATGTATCTGAATACATAACAAAAGAAATTTATTTAGAAAAATCAAAACAACAAGTAATTTGGAACGGATAGAGTATTGATTTTCTACTAGATGAGGTGGGAGACACTGAAAAGAAAAACTAGAGAAAGATAAAAGAAGAAGAAGGGCAAAAGAGATATTAGCATAAAGATTGCAAATAATGAACCATCACACCTAGAAGAAACTAGAAACCCTCGCGACGTTGTCGCGGATGGCCAGTGTGTTGGCTGGCTGATGAAGGGATGAATGAAATGAAGATCGTTTGTTTAATTTATAATGATGATATGGTTTGTATGTGGAAAGTACGTGCTTCATGGATTGGAGTGTGTGAAATTTTTTTTAAGCTGAGGAGCTACGTTGTGTGATAACACTGGACTCAACTGTGTGTTGCATGTTATTTTTGTAAAGTATAGGGTGTTTCAAAAAAAATGAGGCGCAGATTGTTTATGAGTTGTTGTTTGTGAAGAAACAGGGGACTCGATTGTAAATTGCGTGCCAAGTCTGAATATTCTAAAAGCACTAAAAGCTGTTTTTTTTATTTTGATTTGTGGAGAAACTTATCTTCAACAGTGGGATTTATGTTCTATACATAATACTTGATGATCAGGGAGTATGTAAGATGAGATGTCGATCAAGAAAACTGAAGATTTATAATTTTAATGGAAGCACACAAATGCTATGTTGGGCTGTTTTCAGTTAACAGTTACTGGAAAATGGTCATGTTTGAAACAGTTATGAGTATCCTATTTTCGATGAAGTTTCTGAATATTTCTACATATAAACTTTGGACCATAATAAGCAAAATGGGTTGTATAAGCTATAGTGGACAAAGCCCAGTAGTTTTTGAAAAGGGAAAAGAAGGTTCAATTATTGAAACTTGAGATTAAAAATTCGAACTCTGCAGAAGAACAGATGTAAAAGAGGTGCAGTTTGGCACAATATTTAGAGACTTGCATCCTCAAATCCATTGATCTTTGCAACAAAAATCTTATATATGGGTTGTAGCTGGTTGAATCAACTTTAACTTCGGTTATAAGGTCAATGCGATTTGCAGTTTGAATTTGGATGGAAATCGTCGAAAAACAGGTATAGGATCTTTTTGAACAGCAATTGGTCAGTTAAAGTTGTTGATCTAAGGATTCACAGAATTGAAATTGTTTTCAAATGGCAAGCAGTTAAACATCTGGCTGTCTAAGTTTCACTGATGGACTGAGTGACATATACCTCTTGCAGCTCTGAAAACCAGTGAGAAATAAATAACTTTGACTCCAAGTTCTGAAGGATTCATATGTAATCGTTGGGTAATAATAGGCAAAATGGAATCTCTAACATAAAATTAATAAGTTTCAGTAAATTTTTTTGGGCAAACATAACTTATTTGGGATAGTTAAATTGGAATTGGAAGATAGAGAAATGATGGTTGTATATTGGTCTGACGAAACTGAATGGGGCGACTGTAGGTTTGGGCAGAAATTCATGGTAATAGAGTGGGTGTTGGTCCTTGGTTTAAATCAAACAAACGTAGATCTAATGATAGTTTAATTATTCAGTCACAAAATTGAGTTGAAATCAGGTGGGAAAAAGAAGAAAAGGCAAGAAACAGAGAAGAGCTCGTCATCAAGTAGCTTCATTGCCGCCGATGGTGAAGGTGGCAACGCAGCGGGGCAAGCAGCAATTAAGAAGGCAGGATGTGGCGTGTCTCACAGCGGTGTAGCTGCCTGGCGGCGAGACGAAGATGTCGACCGGGGGTGGACCTGCGGCTAACCATCGCGGAGCTCCGCTGGCGGTCGGCGAGCAGCTGCGGAATGCTGCACCGGGCCAGCAGGCAGCGCCGCTGTGGCACGGTGGTCGCCGAATCCGGTGCCTACGGGGCATTGCGACGCCGATCCTCGTGACGGGGGCGCTGCAGTGCGGCTTCGCGCGGGAGCACGGCTGCCGGGGAGGGTTGGAGGCGCCGCGTGGCGGCGCTGTACGGGGGCCGACGAAGCTGAAGGAGCGGTGTGAGGCTGCAAACCCGCGTCGGAGGCAGGTCACGTCTGCGCCCGCTCGCCCCACGCCGGGCCGACGCGCCGCTCTCGTCGCCCCTAACGTGAAGGAGAGAGGAGAGGGAGACTGTTGGGGACGGCGGGTAGTATTTTGGTGAAGCCCGAGGGCTTTTCTGCAAAACCGCCGGGCTACCGTCCATTTGGGCCGTCGATGGGTGCGATCCGACGGCCGAGACATGCAGGCGACGTGGCCACGTTCCCTGCGCTCGGTATTGGCCAGGATTCGTATTAAGAGATACGTAAATCAAGTACGATTCCTTGACTTCACAACGTCATCAGAATCATGTGTTACATTTTCTATTGTACGTAGTTGCTTGGAATAACGAGCCAACGGACTCGTGCCTGGCTGGCTAGCTCATTGAAGAGAGCTAGCAGCTAGGGTTCGATCCCCCGTTGGCACAGACACTGGCCTCCTAAGACCGGGGGATAAGCACCCCTATTAAAGTTTTAATAACGGAATAACGAGCGTTGCTTCATTTAGGGAACTTCATATTTTTTGAGTTTTCTGTGAGAAGTCAACAATAATTTTTAGAACATGTACTAATTAAGCTTTCTGAAAAAGGTTATGTATATAAATCATAAAATTGAACATGTACTAATTAAGCTTTTCATTTTTGTCTGTATTTGGAAGTTGCAATGCTAATGCGGTAGATGAATAGGTGGTACTGTTGCGAGTTGCTAACTCATTATTTTCTTTTACTAGGTTATTCATGAGTGCTCACAAGCAGAGACTTGGCTAGTAGAGAAGAAACGGCAGCAGGATGCTCTGCCAAAGCATGCTAAACGTGTCCTCTTTGCTGATGACCTGAAGAAGAAAGCAGAAACACTTGACAGGTTAGTATATGGCTATGCCCTCTCCTTTTCTCAGATTGGCCTGCTAATGGTATATGCACATGTAAAGATGATCTTCTGAGGGAAAAAAAATCCTACAACCTTTGCTTTATGACATGGATGCGTGGAGCTGCAGATACAAGAAAAACAAGTTATAATTCCGTTGTTGGCGTGGCTACTTTGGGCCTGTTTGGGAGGGCTCCGGCTCCACCGAAAACGGCTTCGGCTCCTCTGGTGGAGCGGCTCCAGTGGTGGAGTTGGAGCCATTTTGAAAAACGTTTGGCAAAACAGCTTCACCGGTTGGATTGAGATTGTAAAAGGTCTAAATTGCCCTTGCCTTTTTTTTTCATAATACCCTTATGTTTTTTCTATTATTTATCTTTTCTTCTTATTTTGTTTCCTTATTTTTCTTTTATACTTTCTCTCTATTTTCTTTTCTTCTCATCTTCTCTTTCCTTTTTATCCTCTTCTTCCTTCCTGCTCCCGCCAGCCTCTCCTACCTTGTGCTCCTGCCGCCGGCTGGCTGCTGCCCTACCTCGCGCAGCCACCTGCGCCCGCCGACGCCGCTCAGGCTCCCGCCGCCGCATGAGCCCGCCGATGCCGCTCGGGTTCCCGCCGTCGCATGCTCCTGCTGACGCCGCTTAGGCTCCCATTGCCGCATGCGCCCGCCGCCGCCGCTCAGGGACCCACTGCCACCACTCGGGCTCCCAACGCCGCATGCGCCCGCCGCTCGGGGTCGCGTGGAGGTCAAGCACGATGAGGCCGCGGGGGTAGAAATGGCAGGTGGTCGCGGAGCCGCGGCCGGAGCCACGTTTTTGTGGCTCCGGCACCCCAAACTGCTCCAGAGAGCGGGATTTCAGGGACTTCATGGCCGGAGCCGTTGCAGGAATAGCCGTTTGGGAGGGCTCCGCCTGGAGCCGGAGCTGAAGCTCCTTTTGGAGCCCTCCCAAAGGAGGCCTTTAATTCTCAAATGTAACTCCCTCATGTTGTAATTCCTCGTGTAACTCTCTTGTGTGTTTCTCTTTAGTCCTAGTTTCAAGGACTATCACCCTGTAACTAACGGGCAACACTTTTGGATCATATGAAAAGGTCGGTGGGGAACTCTCCCGACGTTGTTCGAAAAAAAACTTTGCTTTACAGGTTTCGCAAACCGATCAAAACCCAAACCAGCTCTGAAGCCAGACTCTGCCTCCGGCCGAACCGCCAAAACCCCAGCGCCCGAGTTCAAACATCAGAGCAACAGCAATCAAATGACGAAAATGCAGCCAGTGAGCCAACCGCCGAGGTTGTTGCTGAGGAGTCTGCTGCTGAGCAGATGGAAACAGACAAATCCGTAGATGCCTCGGCTTAGAGCTTTTTATCTTTGCATGATATACCTTGTTACCAGCTACTATGCGCCCTGTTCGCTTGGCTTATCAGCCACCAGACAGCAGTACTTTTCTCTCAGAACAAACCAGCCACCAGCAACCAGCCAGCAGTATTTTTCTCTCAAAACAAACCAGCACCAGCCATCAGCCACCAGCCAAACGAACAGACTGATGGTCGGTTGGGGACCAACGAGGCTAACCAAGATGGCATGCTCCAGCAAGCGAGACTTTGAACGTTCAACAATTGCTGTGAAAGACTATACTATTCACCAACTTTTATGCACATTCCAGCAAAATCAATGCTACAGTAGGGTGTTCAAGCTTTTGGAGGAAAGGCGCAGCCTCGACGTCCTACTTAGCTCTGCCATTGTTTCACCATTATGTTAATGACTACTCGTTTGAATCATAAAAATGTAATAAATCTTAAAGTAAACACTACATTAAATATAACAGAAGAGAAGTCAGCAACAAGCACCAGTGGTCTAGTGGTAGAATAGTACCCTGCCACGGTACAGACCCGGGTTCGATTCCCGGCTGGTGCATTCGTTTTGTTTTGATTTTTTTTTTTTTTTTTTTTTTTTGAAAAACCAGCCTCCTCTTCCTCTGCCTCTGTGTGCGGTTGCGTCCCCGGCTTCCATCACAGGCCTGGCATGAAGTGGTGTACTGGCCCGCGTTAGCACATTCCCACCGGGAAGCACCATTGCGCGCACATCACGCCATTGCCATGCTCACCTATCTATCCATGCCACCGCCAAACGGCAACGCGCGCGCAATGCACGCACACTCGGCCATGGGCACCCTCCGGAGCTTCCTCCTCTCCTACCCGGAGTTCCTCCTGGCCGCGCTGTGCTTCCTCTCCCTCGCCGCCCTCCGCCGCGCCCGCGCGTGGCGGCGGCAGCTCGCGCCAGTGAGCTGGCCCGTGGTGGGCATGCTCCCCTTCGTGCTCGCGAACCTCGGCCGCCTACTCGACGCCACCACCGACGCGCTCCGCGAGTGCGGGTGCACGTTCGTGTTCCGCGGGCCATGGCTGGCGCGCGCCGACTTCCTCGTCACGTGCGACCCGGCGGCGGTGCAGCACTGCCTGGCGTCCAACCACGGCGGCTACGACAAGGGCCGGGACTTCGCGGAGATTTTCGACGTCGTCGGCGACGGGCTGCTAGTCGCGGACGCCGCGTCGTGGGCACGCCAGAGGCTCGTCGCTGCCGCCGTCTTCGGAAACCCCGCCTTCCGGTCCTTCCTGCTGTCCACCGTGGCGCGGCAGACGGCGCGCCTGCTGGTGCCGTTCCTCGACCATGCTGCCGCCGCTTCGCCCGGTGGCGTAGACATCGAGGACGTGTTCATGCGGTACGCGCTCGACGTGTTCTACGCCTCCGCGTTCGACGCCGACCTGGACGCGCTGTCCGTCGCCGCCGCCTCGGCGCCCATCTCGCCGTTCGGCCAGGCGACCAGGGTGGCCAGCGAGGCCGCGCTGCTCCGCCACATCGTGCCGGCCTGGTGGTGGAGGCTGCTGAGGTGGCTCAACGTTGGCGCCGAGAGGAGGCTGGCCGAGGCCAAGGCGGTCCTCGATGAGTTCGTCTACCGCGAGATCGCCAACCGCAAATCACAGGCCTCCCTCACCGTCGCCTCCGGAAGGCAAGGAGGCAGCGACCTCCTGTCCCTGTTTATGGCGTGGCCGAGGGACCCCGGCGTGACCGACCGGCAGCGGGACCTGTTCCTCCGGGACTCCGCCGTCGGGTACATGTTCGCGGCCAAGGACCTCATCGTCGCCGCGCTCACCTGGCTCTTCTACATCCTCTGCACGCATCCGCACGTCGAGGCCAGGATCCTCGACGAGCTCAGGTCCCTGCACCCCACCGCCACGGTCGCGGCCACCGGCGGCGGCGAGCACGCCGTGTTCGACGCCGGCGCGCTCCAGCCGGCGTCCTACCTGCACGCCGTGGTCCTCGAGACCCTGCGGCTGTACCCACCGGCGCCATTCGAGGAGAAGGAGGCGGTCGGTGGCGACGTGCTGCCGAACGGCACCAAGGTGGCCAAGGGCACCAGGATCATCTTCTGCATCTACGCCATGGGCAGGATGGAGGAGATATGGGGCAGCGACTGCCTCGAGTTCCGGCCGGAGCGGTGGCTTTCCGATGTTGGCCGGGTGCGGCACGAGCCTAGCCACAAGTTCGCCGTCTTCAACTGTGGCCCCAGGAGCTGCCTCGGCAAGAACCTGGGGCTCAGCAATATCAAGATCACCGCTGCGGCAATTTTATACAACTTTCAGGTAGAGCTCGTCGACAGTCATGTCGTCGAGCCCCAGAACTCGGTGGTGCTCCACACTAAGAACGGGATGAGGGTTAGGATCAAGAGAAGGAAGGCAGCATGATGCGTCGTGGCTACCACGTTGCATCTATTATTAAACTCTAAACAAGAAAAGAAAAGTGAAGTGGCAAAGAGAATAAAAATGAAGTGCAAATTCCAGATTGACCAGCTCATGTAATTTCACGATTGGATACAAGTTCTGAACTTCTGATGAACTTCTGATTGTTCTGATCAGGCAAATTATCAGTACAAAATGGTTCACAAGTCTCAGAACGAGAAGGGATTGCTGAATAAATCTGATGAACTTCATGCATGTCTGCAAGTTCAGAAATCTGTAATCTACATTCACAGGTAAAACCTGACACTGCAGATAATGTGTCATACTAAACACAATCCCTTGATTTCCCTTTTGTAGTCCAACAATAAATGGACAAAAGAATCTAAAGAATATTTCTGTCAGTAGTTCATCCACTTTAGTTTTGAGATAGATATCATGCAGCTACTAACCATGTCAACTTGCACAACTATTCAAGAACCGTTTGTTTACACAGCAGAACAGCAGAACAGAAAGGGTTATAATAGTCACAGCTGTAAAGATGACTGCCTGCACACACCAAACCAAAGGAACTGTAAGAAACAAAAGTGTACATGAGCTCAAGAACGAGTAATAGCCAAATTTGAAGTTCCCTTTTGCAGACAATACATTGTTCTGAAACTAACCAGAACAGCAGAAGCAGCAAGTCCAGGCCGTTCTCGAGGGTCCCGGTTGTAATACTTGCAGCAATAAAGAAGAGCTGCGATGTACCAAATGATAGGGCACAAGAAACCTAAAAGAAAACTGCAGCAGTACTATGCTCAATAAAGCATGCAATCCTGAAAAAAAGAGAAATTAGAGGTACAGACTGACTCACCAAGACCAACCTATTCCACAGCCAAAGCAGGGGAGCCGTCTCTCAAACAATGACAATCGTGGATTTTCTTCATCTCCAAGTAGTGTGTACTTCCCAAGGCACGCCTGGCAACGACAAAATTCATCTGACCTTCCTGTAAAATTCAGAAGCATGAGTAAAGTTAATGCAAAGTGGTTGCAAGAGACCTTTGAAACAGTATTTCGTCATACAGTCTGACCATACTTCTTCTGAAATGACAGTGAGACTTCTAATGTCTAACCAAGATATTACTAGGTACCGTGCCTAGAACATGAGGATTAGGTATACAAAAAATTTACCTCCCCTCATAAAAATAAGGCGTAAGCACCCCAGGCTGCAACAGTATTATAGCCGTCAGGCAAAGGAGCACCCAATGATTTTGAAGCTTTTCGGCATTTGCAGATATATCACTGTTGTTGCAATGGCTTGATGAGTACTGGTGCTAAGAACAAGTCATCCAGGCTACACCTGTCCAGATCAGACATGAGAAGTAAGCACAAAAATCTGATGGTATCTAACCTGTCAAAAGCAAAAGAAAAGAAAATGCATTTCAACAAATTGATATTAGTGTAGGTAACTAAACGATGGTGCCATTCTGGTTTTCTCAACTGAGAAACAAGCAGTACAGAAACCTAGAAGTTCCTTTTACCATTGTCAGCTGTTCAGCTCTAACATTAACATGTAAACACGAAGTGTGGATATCATTTTGTGTATACTTCTGAATGTCGGCCATGTAATCTTTGTGGTTTAACTTTATTGACAGGTTTCATGATCTTCATCTGTAATGTAATCTGGGGCATTTAGATTTAATGCACTACCGTTTAGATATGAAAGTGCCATCTTTTTCATGATGAATAACATCTAATGGACATCATTGTCACATGGAAGTTTAAAAGGTTAAAACAGTATCCAAATGCATTAGCATATGCAGCAGAAGGGAATGATGCAGTCTGTAGTCACATAAGGCAAAAACAAACAGAGAAGCTACAGTACAATACGAGATGCAGCTGTATCTGTTACAATATTATGCTTTACTCGGAATCTTAGATTGACAATCAACCTGAACTAACGGTTATGGTGGTACTCTAAACTGTAGTAGATCTAATTAAGTACAGGCCTGTGGTATATACCAACAATTACTCCAAAACAGGTGCTGAACCCATTGTTTCAGATCCAAACAACATAGGTTGAATAACAACAATGATCCAGAATCGCAAATTTCAAGCCAGCCAGGTCAGCTTCCTTGCCCGTGCAAGCCACACTCCAAGATTGCAGAAACACCAAGTTGTGATCCTGGGCCAAAGCCAAAGCAAGCTCTTCCCACTCATTTTTAGCTCGAAACGAATAGCGAAACAGGAGTATAGTAACAGAATCCGGCTAAAGACTCTCAGTAATAGAGTCGAACATGTTGCGCTCACAAGTCAACGCCCCGCCCCCAACGGGGGACCAAGAACCGAACGGCCTACACTACCCCATCCAGCCTCCGCGCCCGCGCGGTCCCCAGATTCAGCAGTGAGCCGCAGCATTCCCAGCCGAAGGTCTTGTTAGCAATGCTCCCCCGCCCGAGAAAAAACCACGGACCCAGCCTCGATTCCGCCGAAGCGAGGGGAACGCTGGTAGCATCGAACCGCGCGATCGGAGGGGGGTCGGAGAAACTTACGGCGGCGGTCGGATCGAAGCTTTTCACGCGAGGAAGGAGGTCATGGGATTTCCTCTGCTTTGCTTGGAGCTTCGGTTGGTCCGGGTGGGTGGAAGAGGGGGGACGCGGGGCGTTGGGAACGAGCTGGGCAAGTGGAGGAGGCGGCGGGATGGGGTTGTGCGCGGCCAGTCGGCCCGCCCTCCTTTTTCCCTTTTCGAGTGGATTTTGGTTTGGTTTCGGCACGTTACCGGGAGGAATGTCATGTGACCACGTGAACGATCAAGATCTGAACCTTTTGTCTTGCCGAGAAAAAGAGATCTGAAGCGGCTTTTGATCAGTCTGGGTAGCTGATGGATGATGTAATTAACGTCTGAGGCCTCAATTTGAATGTAATTTTCATTTTACATTAATCAAGCTCAAGTGGGCTGGAGAAAAAGATAAAATTATTTTTTCTCATCATTTGAATCCCTTTCAATCCAAGAAATTAGCCAGTGCTCCGCAGGAAGTCCTCTTGAGGATCGGACAAGAAGCTGACCTTTGGATTGAGGCAGGAGCGAGAATCTCCCGGTGGCTTGTCCCCGTGTCGTTACGGGGAACGCGTTGTAAATTTCAGTTCCGCTTCTTTAATATAATGATGTGTAGATCTCCTGCATACTCCATAAAAAAAACAAATTTCTTCTTGATCATCCCAACCCCCTCCAATTCACGCAAAGAATCCTAAATGTTTTAGACGGAAACGTTTCCAACCTTTGACTTGACTGATGACTGCCACTGGTTATTATTGGTTAAGATTCAAAATAGACAGCTTTAGTCAACCTTTTGTTCGTGGAAAGCCTTAGCTAATTTATGTTATCCTACTTTTTTTTGTTTTGACGACAATGTTATCCTACTTTGTCTTTGCCACAGACGCGGTTGTGTAGCCATTGTTTAGGCGGTCAGCTGGTTTAACGATCTGGGAGGAAGTCAAAAAAAAAAAAAAGAATACCTTGACTATATAGGAGTATGTAGTTAAACTATCACTTAATCGTCGGGAAGGAGCTCCTTCATCAGGCATCGGCTGCCCGCCAGCACTTCTTTTGGTTGGGCCACCCTCGTCGTTCCAAAGCGATCGGTCGTTCATGTAGATGGTCTTGGTAAGCAAGAAGCCAACCAAAGAGCTTGCACTTTGGAGCCTTGGAGGTGTCCAAACTTTCCAAACTAGACATCAAGCTTCGTGTGCACTGATGAACAATTTTCGTTTAACACTTTGGACTATGTAATATTTTAGGTAGATTTTTTTTAATTGCACATTGGGAGTATCTATGCCTTGTGATTGGGCGTGCCACTTGGTAGAACAAAATCAATTCAGTCGACGTGACTACAATTTGCTAGTCCTCGTGGAAAAACTAGAAATCAAGATTGGTGATCGCGCCGTTGTTATGCTACTTGTTATTCATGCCACGTGTACGTACTTACATGGTTTTCAAAAAAAAATAATATCAAAGGCATGCTAATTTAAAATTTCAAGTTATTTAGCGTTTCTTGCCAGAGTCGGTTCAACAGGTGCATGCTAAATAACTTACTCCCTCCGTCCCAAAAAGAATGACGTTTTGAGATTCAAATTTTGTCCCAAAAAGAATGACGTTTTACTTAATTTGGCATGTGTGTATGTGCATGTGGGCATGTAACAATTAATTTGCACCAAATATGATAAATAAATAGGGGCAATCATGATCATTTCACCTCCTTAATAATCTGTCCTATTTCTAGAATGACATTCTTTTTTGGACGGAGGGAGTAACAAATTTGCGCGGTAAGGCATCGGCGAGACGGCGATTCACGCACGCCACAAAAGCGCGAACCAAGCAGCAGAGTGGCCTGCGCTGCGCCCGCGGTCTCGGTCTCGTTAGTACGCGTGAGCGAAGGGGCCGAGGGATCAAAGAACTTTCGACCCGAGTCTCCGTCAACTAGCAGGTCCAGGCGGCCAGTCCTACGTGCAATTTCCGTGTGGGTATGTGCATCCCGTGTGGACTATCTCGTTGCCATGAGCCCGTGACCATGAACACCATATAAAGAGGACAGAGGAGCATGCATGTTCCACTACACCGCAGGTCCTGACTACAGGAGCACCAGGCACCAGCCGAGCAAGCAGCAGCTTACATAAACTCCTCGGAGACGACAGTGTAAGCTCTCACTCGACTCGATCCCATGGACAAGACGAGAAGCGCCACCGCCCTTCCCGCCGCTGCCGTCCACGCGCAGCAGCCGCCGGAGCCAGAAGAAGCAGCCGAGCAGCCAGTCGCGCGCCTCCAGCGCGCCTGCGGCGCGTGCCTCCCCGTCGCCGCGGGCGCCCTCGTGGCCTACAGCTTCGTGTCCACGGCGTGGCGGGTGCGCAACGAGCCGCGGGAGCTCGCCTTCGTCGCCGCCTCCGGCGCGCTCCTCGCCGCGCTGCTCGCGTGCCTCCGGCGCGCGGAGCGGCTCGAGCCGGACTCGCCCGCCGGGGAGAGGCGGTGCCTGCAGGCCGCCGTGTGGGCGCTCTCGGCCGCCCTCAGCTGCGCGTTCGCGTACCGCGTGGCCGCCGTCATGCCGCCGGCGCTGGCGGTCCTCATGTGGTGCATGACCGCGTTCGTCGTGCTCGCCGGTCTCTTCTTGCTCGTCCTCTGCGGAGGCCAACAGCTGCAGCAGCAGCAGGAGTACCAAGCCCTCGACAACGCCGGCTGCGATCCCGCCGGCGACGGCAAGCGTTTCGACAAGATTGACCCGGCTGAGGCGTTGGTATAGCATAGCTAGACTAGAAATTGACCATTCTTTTGATGTTGCTGCAAATTTTTTTTTGTTTCTTGAGGTCCCGGATTAGGAACAATTCTTTGTCTTCCCTGTTTGTTTTTGCGACAACTCGCTTGGTGTAAAATGAGTCGACTCCTCCAGTACAAATTGAATTGAATTGAATTGAATTAACAGATGGCTACATATTGATTGGCAATCATTGACAATCGGCATCCATATTTTACGACACAACGGTGCTCTAGGTCTGCTTTGGTGGCAGGGGATGCAACCGCCAAAACAGAGTGACAGGATGACGAAGGAACAGAGGAGCAGGTGATAGTGTAGAAACTAAGGGTGTGTTTAGATCCAGATGAATTGGTGAAGAATTATTGTAAATGCAGATGAATAGTGAGAGGTGATGTGAGGTGATATGAAAGATGATGGGATGTTTTTTGCAAACTTTTTAGGATCTAAACACACCCTAATATGTTTTTCTACAAACTCACTTTAATGCCTCCAAGGTAAATGTTAGAGCAGTTTCACAAACTAAAGTGGTCAATTATTTTGTTGTAAAAAAAAATGGTCAATTATTTGAAATGCCTGTCAAGCTAACTCCGAAAGCTATCCGGTTATCCTCTAGTCTCCCAACTCTAAAGTAATGTTTAGTTCCTAGGGGCTAAAGTTTAACCTTGTCCCATCAAATGTTTGGATTACTATTAAACATAGAGTAATGACAAAACTTATTTCATGATTCCGGACTAATTCGTGAGACGAATCTACTGAACCTAATCAGTTCATAATTAGCTAATGTGATGTTATAATAAACATGCACTAAGGGCCTGTTTTGTTAGCCCTCCCTAAAATTTGAGGTCTTTTTCGGTGCACAATACCACTCAGTGGTAGTACGGTGGTATTATCGGTGTTTTCGATTTTTTTACTATGGGTAAAATGGTAATTTGCTCGATGTATATTATTTGAAAAAAATTTCCTCCTCCCCCCCTATAATACATAAACCATTTCATATATTACAACAATATTGTTTTGCATTTCCGATAATACCCATATACTACCCATACCACCTATGAATACCACCCATACCACACAAAAAAATCGATGGTACAGAATTAATCTCAACCATCAGATCCTTACATATAGATCCTTTTCTCTTACATACGAGTCCTTTTCAACCGGTGGTACAGGGTGGTATTGTGTACCGAAAAAGACCTCTAAACTTTAGCCACTAAATTTAGGGAGTCTTAGCCACTAGAGTGCCAAACACCCCTCCCTAGAGTGCCCTAATCACAAGTCTCGAGTCCCTGGGAACCAAACCCATACATGAGGACCTTTCCCTCTCTAGTCTTTGATTGTTGGCACCGAACCCACGGGCAGAATCAGGTTTGCAGTCCTGTGATAGCAGTGGCTTTGGACAAATTACTTCGTTCGTAACTCGTAAGCATTTTTTTTCATCAGATGATCCTACGATTATATTACACCAAGATTTTTTTTTGAAACGATTACACCAAGATTATTATCTGATGATATCAATGGCTAAATTTTTCTGTTCCGCCTCGACCATAAGGTCAATCAAATTTCAGTCAGACTGAGCCTATAGAATAAGAGCGTGAAATATAATTGTTGTTTTGGTCCCACTTGCCAGCCTCCTTTCCGTTGTTTACTGCTCTATGTTGTTTCTGTGCAACAGCAGAAAAGAAACGAAAAGGTTTCCTGCATAGTGAATTCCAACGCACATTAGTCAAGGAAGCACCAAAGAAATGACCATGCCGCGCGTGCTGCACGAATCATCTCTGTTAGTTCTGCGATGGGTATGCTGCGGGCCTAGCTGATTTTACTATGATATGAATGAAGTATCATAGTACTCCTAACAGCTGACGGCGGAGACGAAGAATTGCAACGCGGCTATGCCACTGTTTTTTTTAAAAAAAACAGTACACGGCTGCACCACATTTCGATGTGTTTTGTTTTAAACGAGGTCGCGCACGGCGGCCAACATTTGCTATTTGGCCTTTTATACTTTGCCAAGATGGAGCGAAAAAAAAGTGATTGGTCTAAACACTCTACTCTTTCCGTTCTAAATTTTAAATCATTTTGATTTTTTAAATTAATACATATTATTATGCATCTAGACATACACTATATCTACATGCATAATAATATCTATGAACTAAGAAAAGTCAAAATGATCTATAATTTGAAACAGAAGGAGTAGATAAGATAACAGAGGCAGCTGACTGGATGTTTTATCCTAGGAGAAGGCATCCATGAGATCATCCTTTCTTGAAATGCAAAAAAGGGAATGGCCTAGGAACACCATGAAATTTATCTTCTTATAGAAAAAAATTGTGCTCAATAATATTACCTTTTGGAAAATTTTAAGGTGCTTGTAATTAATATGAGTCATCCATCCGGTGAAATCGAATTGTGGTAGTATTCGGTAGTACCAATAAGGCAGTACCATGTAGTACCGATTTGGTGGATCCAGTACTAATAAGTACTACCTGATACTACTTAGTACTATCCAATTAAATTAGCTGGTGAAAAAATATCAATATAAGGTACTATCCAAACACCGAAACAAAACTACCTTTTCAAAATTTAGGATAACTAGAAGGCCGTCTGCCTTATCAGCCACCAGCCTGCGGTGCTTTTCTCTCAGAACAAATCAGCCACCAGCTACCAGCCAGCGGTACTTTTCTCTCAAAACAAATCAGCACCAGCCACCAGTCGTCAGCCAGACGAACAGGGTGCATGGAAGATAAAGATTCTTATGGCCTTGCAGGATGAAATGCAGGAGGTTCTAGTAGAAATGACAATTATCAAGGGAAAGGTACTGATTTCTTGTTCTTTTTAAAACGAAAGGATTTCGTTTTTCTTCTTGTTACGTCAGCTTGCAAGAAACATGATTTTTTTTTTCAGAAATACAAGCCCGATAAAATAATTGAAAAAACAAAGAAACGTTATGTTAATGATCTCAGTTTGAGCGCAACACATAAGAAAACCCAAAGTATTTTAAGGAGAAAAGAAAAGGTGGCTTTTGAATGAAATTTAGTGACATGTAAATTTCATATGAAATTGTTCTGAAGCAACAAGTCATTCCATGAGATATTTACAATTTTTTTTACGGCATTTAAAATCTGACATACATTCTTTCTTCATGTGAACTAACTCATATAGTCATATTGAGTTTTTCCTACATTTTTCTAGCTAGTGGATATGATTTGTGAGATGGTCGCTATTTTGACCCGTCAAAACCTAGCGCGTCTCCATGGCTTCGCTGGTCGTGCTAAGAAGATGCGCATTTGTCCTAGGAACTTTCCCTCGTCGCGTCGTGGTCGCGCTGACTACTGCGACTCACCGTGTTAACGATATACTACAGTTAGACACCATATAGCTATATATATATACACGAACATGAGTCATGACTCATCAGTGCAAGCTAAGAAACACAAATTAACCTCCAACCGAACACGAGCGTCTGCTCACGCTTCCTCTCGTTGCTCCGTGGCCCGTACGTTCAAGCTCGAACCAAAATCTCCGTCCGTTCAAACTTACTGTAGCTTGCTACTTCTTCGAACCCTCTCCTGAGTGACAATGGACGCTATCAAGAAGATCAGTGCCGCCAAGGCAACAGCCTTCGTCTCCGATACTTGCAATCGCAATCAGCAGCAGCAAGCCGACGTTTCTTCTCAGCCGGCGGGCGCTTATTGTCCATTGAAGCCCAAGATTGGTCGCGCTCGGCTCCTCCGATCGGCCGGGCAGGCGTGCCGCGACGCCGGCGTGCCCGCGGCCGTGCTGCTCTTCCTCGTCTGCAGCCTGGTCGGGACGGTGCGGAGGGTCGGCGACAGGCCCTGGGACTTAGCTTTCGTGGCCTTCGCTTACGCCGACCTCGCCGGACTCTTCTTGTGCCTCCGGCGGGCCGAGCGGCTGCAACGGGAGCCTTCTCCGGCGGCCGACGACGGGCGAGAGAGGCGGGTGCTGCAGATGGCCGTGTGGGCTCTGTCCGCTTCCCTCAGCTGCGTGTTCGCTCTCCGGCTGTCGCTGATCGTGCCATCGGCGGCGCTGGTGATCGTCGTCTGGAGCATGACGGCGCTCGTCGTGCTCCTGGGTTTCTGTGTCTTGGTGGTTTGCAAGGATCAAGATCAAGGGTACTGATGAGCCAGTGGCAATGGTGACGACTGACGAGTCAGTACACTGTAGGGTGATTCAGAATTTGATGATTATCTCCAAAATGGTTTCTTGTAACTAGAAAAACGTACTGAATGTTTGGTCAAATATTTTGATTTTAAACCATATTTTTACTCATTCTTTGTTATGTATACGCGAGAGGAAGAATAAAGCATATTATTGTTTCTGTGTTTGGTGCAAACTGCAAAACATTGGAGTAGTTTCGTTTCAGGTAAATAATTTAAAAAACCCCTTAATCTGGCAGAATTACATGGATAGTGTATTTCTAATACTTCGAGTTCTCCCATGGGCAATCGTTTATTTGCACGGCGGCGCATACGCTACTCATTACACAGCGATTACTTGGCAATTCCAGAGATAGTATAAACGATGAGCCGTTCCGCATATACAATGCTTCACGGATAAAACTAAAAGCACACGCGGCGGAAGGGCTGAAGGAGCAAGGAACTGTCAGCATCCTTAATTAGACTTTGACACGGTCCACTACCGTATCTCGCGCTTCCCCCAGCACGATATATAGCTCCATTCCTCTGCCGTTACCTTACCTGAGTTCGTTGATTATCCAGAGGAACAGCTAAAGCTTACTAACCTTTAACACTAACCCTAACGTCGCTATCGACAGGAGGAGAAGCCACACCACTTTATAATCAAAATCCAGTATGAAATTCGACGGATTTCTATCCTAAACCTGTTGACAAATACCTTGTAATTCTATGAAAAACTTAAGATAGTTGTGATGGGACCTTTTTTTGTTGTTGGGGATCGACGAACAAGTCTACCTAACTGCCCAGGCATTGACAAGTAACTCTGGGAGAAATTGTGGCCATCGTTGACCGACTCAATCCAACCCTGCTGCCGACGGTTTTGCCGCGTGAGCGATCCCACCACTATACAATTCAGTAATCAGGACGCCCTATAAAACTCAGCATTCAGCACGCCGCCGACACGCGACAAAGGACAAACGCAAGAACACATCCACAAACTTGGGGGGCAGCAGCACCACCACCGCCCACAGCGGCCAGCAAGAGCTCGCCGCCGATCCTCCTCCTCCTTTCCAAATGGATAAAACAGGCAACAGGATCGCCCTTGTCGTTCCCGCCCCCGCGGCCGATCCCCACCACGCGCAGCCGGCGGAGGAGCCACTAGCCGATGAGGCCCAGGCAAGAAGAAGAAGAGCGGCGCTCGCCCTCGCGTGCATGCTCCACGTCTTCGTCATCGCTCTCATGGCATACAGCGTCGCCCCGTCGGCGTGGCGGGCGCGCCGGGACCCGGTCGAGCTGACTGTCGTCGCGGGCCCCACCGCGCTCCTCGCCGCGCTCTTCGTGTGCCTCCACCGCGCCGCGCGGCTCACGCTGGCGGGATCGCCGCCCGGGGAGCGGCGGCGGCTGCACGTCGCCGTCTGGGTCTTGTCCACGCTCATCATGTGCTTGGTGGGGTACCAGGTGTCGCGGGCCGGCTTGCCGGCGGCGATGATGGTCGCCGTCTGGTCCGTGATGTCCTTCTTCGTGCTCTGGGGATTCTACATGCTGGTCCTCCCCAAAGACCAGCAATACCAAGAACTGGACGGCGTCGACGGTGACGCCGCCGCCGGAGACGGCAAGGCCTTCAAAGCGGCCAGGTCTACTGACGACTTGGTTTAGTAACTGATGTTCTTTCCCTTCAAAACGGTCGTCCGTACGGCAGGCGCTCGATCATTTGTGTACGTTGTGCTAGGAGAGTTCACCGTGGTGTACAAACACGCCCTGAATATGAATAGTACCTCTGCTTCTCTTGTTGCAAGAATTATATTGGTGCAATGTAAGAACAATGAATGATCGATCCACTGTATACATCTGTCCGATGAATGGAACGAGAGAGAAACACGCTGATAGTGCCATCTAGTCTCAACACTAAAATGTTGGAGTGAGAGAAGCAAGAAAAAACCTCAAGACAGCTATCGATGCGTTGTTTGTCAATGTGCCCACTCTAGAGCTTTTTGACTTTTTCTTCGTTGTTCTTATAGAGATGAACAAGTCTGCCTGATCAGGCCCAGACATTAACAAGTAGGAGTACTCCAGAACTCTGGGAGAAATGGTAGCCATTGCTGACTGGCTCAATCCAACCCTGCGGGCTGCGGCCAACCACACTACTGCCGCGTGAACGATCAGCAGATCGCACTTGTTGCTTCCGCCCCTGCCGCCGTTCCCCACCACGCACCAAGAGCGCAGAGCGGTTCGAGCGCTGCTCGCCGTCGCGTGCATGTCCCGCGTCGCCGTCATCGCCCTCATAACCTACAGCATCGAGCTGGCCGTCGCGGGCCCCTCTGCGCGCTCCTCGCCGCGGAATTCGTGTGCCAACACCGCGCCGGAATCGCCACCCGGCCGGGAGCGAGCGCCGGCGCCTGAACGTCGCCCGGTTATATATTTTCTGCCGCGGTTATATATGTTCATAGCAAGTCCAATTGTCCAATCGCATAAGAAATTTCTAAACCCGTGGCAGTGAAATTTTTTTACTAATCATCGCAGTGTAGCGTGCAACGCCCGGCGACTGACTGGAGTTGAAAGAATCAAACCGCGCTGACGACGTGTGAGATCAGTTATATGATCAACTCTAGCGCGTTACGTACGCGACGCGCAGGTGCATAAATCACAGCAGCCTGCTGGCCCCGTGTCCGGTACACACGATTTAGGGCCTCTTTGGGAGGGCTCCAGCTCCGGCTACTCCACCGGCTCTTGCTGGAGCCCTACCTAACGACCCGGCGGAGGACGGCTTCGGCGGAGGAGTCCCGGAAAACCCGCTAACTCGAGCGGTTTGATCGAGACGGAGCCACAAAAACGTGGCTCTGTCCGGCTCCGCCTCGCCTTTTCCAGCATCGCCCCCGGGTGGGGCACGCCTGAGCGCAGCAGAGGATGAGGAGCGAGGCCGCGCTGGGTAGGAGGAAGAGGCCGCGCCGGGCAGGGGAAGGAGGAGGGAGGATGTCGCGGCACCGGCGGAGGGTGGTCACGGCGGCGGCGGGAGGAAGCGGCAGGAGGAGGAGGTAGAGGCACCGACGGCGGCGGAGGGAGGTCGCTGCACTGGCGGAGCGAGGCCGTGTCTCCTCGTCCCCGCCGCTGTACGGGGCGCCAGAGAGGGCGAGACCGGCCGGGGTGGTGCGGCCCCGACGCTTCTCGCTGCCTCATCCTGCTTCGTCGCGGCACCGGTGGAGGGAGGTCGCGGCGGCGGCAGGAGGAAGCGGCAGGAGGAGGAGGTTGAGGCACCGGCGGCGACAAAGGGAGGACGCGGAACCGGCGGAGGGAGGCCGCATCTCCTCGTCCTCGCCGCTGTACGGAGATGGGGAATGGGGATGAGGGCGGCAGGGCGCCGCCGGGGAATGAGTGGATGAGGGGGAGAGAAATGAGTGGAGGAGAAAAAAGAGAGAAAAAATGAAGAAAAGAGGGGAGAAGAGGGGAGAAGATAAAGGGAAAAAAGAAGAGAGAAAAAGAAAAAGAAAATGAGAAGGAAAAAAGAAAAAAAGAAAAATATAGTGAAGAGTATTTTAGATATTTTACAACATCAATCCAACAGGTGAAGCCGTTTTGCCAAACGTTTTCCAAAACGGCTTCAGCTCCATCAGAAAAAGCCGCTCCACCAGAGGAGCTAGAGCCGGAGCCGTTTTTGAAGGAACCGGAGCCCTGCCAAACAGGCTCTTAGCCGTTACAAGAAACTCAAGACCATATTTTTTTTTACCTCACAAGGCGTAAACCAAACTGGGCCTTTTCAGGCCCAATGGCAAAAGAGCAGCTGACACGAGCACTATTGTACGGGAATTCTATACATCTTCCGGAAGGTAGGAAGCTGTTGAAACTTCCGATGCTTTAAGATTTGTGCGCCTTCCGTGGGTCGCACGATCTCCTTCCCTAACCTCACGTCTCCCTCGCCTCTCTCGCGAGCGCCGCCCGCCATGGTCCGGGGTCGGGGGTGGGGGAGAGGAAGTGATCGGCGGCGGAGCGACCGGCGGCGAGGTCGCCGCCGGCCACCGGCGGTGGTCGAGGTCGGTGGGGGTGGGGGGTCGGCTGGTCGGAGGTTAGGGTTTCTGGGTGGTGGAGGTGGTCGAGGCCGGCGGCGGCGGTGACGACGACGACGGTCGTGGTGGAGTTAGGGTTAGAGTTCGAGTTTCCGGGGGGCTCCAGTGTTCGCCGGACCATGAAAGGAGAAGGGGTTCGGGGGCCGCAGGAGGACAGGCGGTGGCGGCGGTGTGGCCGGCGACAGAGGCGAGGCCCGCGCCGCCGTCCGGGCAGGGTAGGATGACCGTTGGACCGGTGACCGACGGCGGGGGCGGTGAGAAGGGTACAGGTTAGGAAGGGCGGGGTGGGGGGCGGCGGTGGAAGGTGGGCGGCACGGTGACCAGCACCGACCTCCTTGCGCGCCGCACAGCTGTATGCGTGGAGCAGTATATATGTGTGAGCACTTATCACCCTCTTCCTTGTTTCGCAATGCTAGCAATTGCAGACCTTGTGCCATTGCAGAATGACCGGCCAGTGTCTTTCCTGGCGCTTCAGTCATGCAGGTAATTTGCATTGACATTTTTTTTTGGCCTGACGCTTCCAGGACAACTTTGTTGTCTTGACAAAAAAAATAAAATTCTCAGGATCAATTTCTTACGGCTCATGGTATCGCAACTTCCTACAGTTCGATTGCAGCATTACTGATTGGTAACTCTGAATTCTGTATGGCATGGAAGTTAGTTACAAAATAATTTCCCCACCATTTTTCTGTTGTCCATAGTATAATTTTTCCCCCGAACTAACAGGACCTGTAATCCGTTACAATCACCATTCTTTTCAATTCCAATGGAGAGCCGTCAGGAGAAACGTCGCTGCAAGAGAAACATGACATGACTTGGGCTATCTGAAAAGTCTGCACAGGATTGGGCTATCTGAAGACTTGCGTGATCGCCCTGCACACCATTCAGTATTAGATACACCCACCCATCGAATGGAGTTCAGCACAACCAGTTCATTTCAATCGGCAGCTTAAAATAGCTTGTCAAGCATCAACTGGTGCATGTTGGACTGTTGAACTATCAAATGGAAGTGCTAGCTGTGTCTCGCTAATGCTGGAGCACACAAGAATTCAAACAATTCAAACCTGAAAAGAAAAAGGAACTGGTGCATGGACCCTCTATATGCTAACTTCAGGTTGCAGTCTGGGACTTGTTTTTTGCTCAAAATCAGGGCCTTCAGCTTGACTTCACTGAAGATTTAAAGAAAAAACATGATAAAAAACTGCAGCTTGGAGCTCTATATGGTAAATTCTTCAACTTGCAGTTTGGGACTTGTTTTATGCTCGTCAGCCTGGCTTCACTGCAGATAATCTTCAGAAAAGGCATGTAATACATTCTACCACGAGTCACAATAATCCATCATTTGGAGCCTTGGAGGTCCGGTAACGATCCTACAAGGAAGTCACAGAGGAGAGTCAGCATTAGAAGCTGGCATCATTCGAACGAGTCATCAAGCACACTAACACTACAAACCTTGGTGATAACTTGCATAGGTCTTCGATCTGCTATTTGATGCAAGCCAGTCGCCTCCTGATTGCATATTCCCATCCTGGCAGGTCAGGCCATGATGTTAGAATTTTTATGCATGAAAATTCACACAAATTAGAAAGTACATATATCAGGAGAATAGATTACGGAATCCAATAGTAAAAGTTGTAAAAGAAAAAAATGTTTATGCGAAAAGGCATAAGCCATTTAAAGAAAACTACACACACTCAAACCTTATGTCACAGTTGGCGAATTTTGAGAAACATTAGGACAGCTAACAGGAAAATGAATCACATGGTAGTGAACTAGCATATAGTATTAGTTCAAAGGACTGGGGAAAATAAATTCATCAAGTCACTTGGACCAGTACTAACAAATTTTGCCCGCATTAATTCCGGCCACACTCAATATGTTACTAAAGGAAGTTTATCGATTTTACATTATCTGAATTAGCTACTGCACTGAATGTAACAAGGGTTAACAAATATCATCTGATAACTAAATCCTTTGTAGGGACTAGGGACAAAAAGAAAAGCAGATAGATGCACAAGGATGATTACAGTGCTCTATCAATTTTTTTCTTAAATGTTGACTAAATTATACATGTTCAGATATTCAAATGTGTGATTTGGAAAGTTAAATATAGGTATGAAAATGGTGCATTATGCTCGATCTATGTATAGTCAATGGTTGGCAAAAGGTTCTAATTTTTTTATCACTAAATCATGCCACATCTTATCATAATTACTAGTGTGCTCAAGTCAAAAGTTGATTTTTAGGCAACACAGACTGAACCCCTGGTTATTTAATTAAAAGAAATGGGGGAAAAAGACTGGAGAGTACCTTCGTAACAGGCATCTAGTTTTTTCTTCTCAAGATGATCCAGACATTGCTGAAGGCTCGGGGGAAGCAACTTTATACCAGGACAAGATTCAATCTCTAGAGCTCGAAGAGATGAGTACGCTTGAGGCCCATTCGGTAAGTATTGCAGGCTGCTGCAATGACCAAGGTCGAGGTCTTCCAGCGACGGGAGCCTTCCAAAGCAAGATTCCAGCGATTTCAATTTACTGCAATCCCGAATACTTAATTTTTGGAGGGCATCTAGCTGTCCTGATAGGGATGGGATATCGCACCCCCAAATGTACAAGGTCTCTATGGACGGAGGAAGATTGGCAACCTCTGACAAGCCATCGCAACCATCTATGTCTAGCAATTCTAGGCATGGAAGCCAGGGATGGCTGGACGATGATGGCATATCCTCCTGCTGACCGAATACAATGGACTCGAGAATAAGGCAGCTGAGAATACGTAATGTCTTGAGAGATGCGGGTAGGTTGGGAACCTCTACCAAAGATGGACAGTGACATAACTCTAGAGACTCTAGACATGGCAGGAGTCCACTCCGTTCTGACGCAGATTGCTCAGAAGCTTCTTGTGTGCGTCCAGTCAGTTTTCTGCACGACGTAATATATAACGTCCTCAAGGACACCAGGGCCTGGAACACTTCTTCTGGCCAGTAGACAAGAGCGTCGCAATGCCAAATGTCTAAATCTATGAGTTGTGCAAAACACGTCCATAATGGACGTTCACTTGAGTGGGAGAACAAAAGGTTGTATCCATGTAACATCATTTGGGTCAGAGGGGATCTATGCTCCCATTTCTCCTTGCCATGCACCAACTCACTCGAATTTTGTGCAGCCACCGATTCTGTTTCTGTGTCATCAGCTGACAACTCCAGGCTGGACAATGAAGTGATATATCTGCTAGCTGCATGTAGGGACCATATCTGTTGATTGACTCCTCTTACTTTTAAAACACTTAGCTTCGGTGCTTCCGGTAGAGTAGTCAACTGCGGACAACTCCGAATTGTCAGTTTCTCAAGCTGATGAAACACTAGCTTTTCTCCTGGAGTTCCTTCGCCTGCCTCCCATCGCTGAAAGATCTCAAGATGTTCTAATTCCATTTCCTTCAATGCTGGAAATGCAGACATGTACTCTGTCTCATACCCTCCGTGTGGTTCTTTAATAACTGATGCTTTCGGCAATGCAGCCAAACTTTTACATTCTTTGATCAACAGCTTCTCAAGCAGAGGAAATATTGGATTTTCAACTTGCACCTCACCTGTGGCCCACCATGTCTCAAAATTTGGCATCTTGGAAAACCTAAGCTGCTTCAGTTTCTGAAATGTGAAGGCTGTATCACACCTACACAAGCAACGTATATTTTCCAATCCATGCAAGCAAAGAACTTCCAGAGCAGGTAAGTGCCAGATTGCAGGAAGCTTCTCTAGTCTCCTGCAATCAGATAACTCAAGCTCCACTATGCCTTGCAACTTATTTATCCATGTTGGGCAAGTGTCGATACCGCAGGAATATATCTTTAGAACCTTCAGCCCTTCATGCGGCTCCATACCTTCCAGTACCTCTCTATCACTATTGTGTGCTCCCTTGTCACTATTAGTCCATCTCAATGTCAGTTTGGACACCTTTTTCTTATTTCCGAGTTTTGCCTCTTTTGCATCTGCCTCTTTCACATTTTCTAGCTGTCTTAGCTCCAGCTGACCACCAAGGTCATCTAACCGCCTCAGTTCTCCCACCCTACTGCAGTCAGAGCCTGCACCTGCCACAAAGCATGTAAGCGTCTGTAGGGAATTGAGGTATCTGAGGTCAGCAGGCATGCTCTTTAACTTCCGACATCCATGGGTGTAGAGGTGACGGAGGGCAGTCATGTACTTCATTCCCTTTGGAAGTCGTTCAAGATCACCACAGTCAGAAAGGTTCAATGTCTGCAGGTGATACAGGATGCTTATGTCTTCAGGAAGTGATTCAATATCACTTTCTGAGAGATCAAGATATCTCAGGTGATGAAGACATCTAGGTTTTAGGAATGACAGCGGGGGCCTCCCTTGCTGTTTTCGGTTCAAAAAAGTTTTTAGGAATGAAGCTTGCTTGCTCCCTGATTCTAAATCTCGCATAAACCTTGATGTTGAACCTCTCTTGATCCTCAATGCTCGTGCAGACCTGTATTTTGACAAATGCTGTAAGTCTTTGTCTACATCTTCCTCACATATCAGTGTTTGTATAACCGGAGAGCCTTTCTCCAGGGAAGCGTTCAGAAGAGTTTCTGGTTCATCGACTGACAATAATAAATGACGAGCTGAATGTGGAAAACCCCCACTTGTACTGTGCTCTGTAGCTATAGCAGAGCATTCTTTTCCCATTGAATCCAATGCAACATCATGCATAAGGTCAGGGATCTTACAAGTGACTCTGGAGACTTCTATATCAGTGAACTCGAATGGGACCCCCTTCACATCCTGGAAAAATGACCTTGACGCCAACTCGATGAAAATATTTTTACCAAAAATTTCAGGATGATGTTCTCCTTGTTGCTCTGGGATAAAACCATTAGCCATCCATAATTGGATCAGCATTTCCACGTTAATCACATAATCCTTGGGAAACATAGCACAGAAAGCAAAGCACTGCCGCATGTGTGATGGCAAGCAATTGTAACTGAGCTTGAGTACTGGTAATATTCCGTTTTCCTCATTACAAATCGTTTTTCTGCTTAACACCTCCTTCCATTCATCCATGGTGGTCTTGGTACCTAACACAGAGCCCAATGCTGTAGCGGCTAAAGGAGAGCCAGCACATCTCTTCACAAAATCACCAACCATGTCAGCTAAGTCACGAGGCCATTCCTCTTCTTGTTTTGAACTGAATGCTCTTGACTCAATAATTTTCTTAATAAAGCTATCGTCCAAGCTTCTGAGGTTATAGGCTCCTTCAGTTGCACTTGCACCCATCATTAGTTGAGCGACTTTTTCATCACGAGTTGTTGTTACCACTGAGCTACCACTACCACCATGCTGAAGGAAGGACTTCAGACTTTCCCACTTGTTGGCCTCATCACGGTTCCAGACATCATCCAAGACAAGGAGGTACCTCTTCCCACTCAATGCATTCTGAAGCTTGTCCAGTGCTGAATTTCCACTTGCTTCGCAACCATTCTCTTCCACTATTCTTTTAGACAGGGAATCCACATCAAAGTTGTCAGAGACGCACACCCAGAGCCGCAGCTGGAAATGCTTCTGAATCTCAGGGTCATTGTAAACAAGCTGTGCTAAGGTGGTCTTCCCCATCCCCCCCATTCCAATGATAGGAAAGATCGTGAGATTCACATTGCTAGCTTTATCGAGCAACAACTTAATAATCTTCTCCTTGTCTCCAGCTCTGGATCTCCCGGCAATGTCCACAGGGTTGATGCTTTTAGAACTATTCTCCCTCAAGTGATTTACGGGCACTGGTGGCCCTTGCCGGAACTTGAACCTGAAGGAGTTCATCTCTGCGATAAGGACATCAAGTTCTTGCAAAATCATCCGGAGCTTGTTGCCCATCTTGTGACGGAACACAAAACGACTGTGAGAAGGGAAGAGCTTTATTACATCCACGCCGAGCTGCTTGTAGCGCCCCTCCTCCCTGGCTTTGCGGCGGAGCGCCTCGTACTTGAACTCATCCAAGACATCATTGACCTGATAGGCCACCTGTCGGACCTCCTCGAGCCAAGCTTTCGCCCCTTCTCTCTTGGCTGCCGCCTGCTCCTCGGCGTCGATGATGACGTCCAGGATGGCCGGCAGCTTGCGCTTGAGGACCTCGTGCTGCTTCTCCAAGCCCTCCATCACCTGGTACTGCTCCAGGAGGTAGCTGGAGGCCTTCTCCTTCACCATGGAAACCAGTGGCCCGACCATCATGGTGGCGAGAGAGTACCTCCGCCTTCGGAACGACGAGAGCTCACGGAACACACGCAGGCACGCACAGGGAAACACAGTTGCAGGGTGGAGAGAGAGCTGGCGACTGGCGAGTCTAGACAAGGGATTTGCGAAGCCGCCTCTGCGGGATGGGGATGGAGAGAGTCGCGACTCGTTCGATGCGACGCACACGAGAGCGAGACCGAAAGGGAACGGCCGCGACGACCCGGTTCGCTTTGGATAAGTTTTTTTTTTTTTTTGAACGAAGCTTTGGATGAGAATGGAATCGCTTCGGGACGAAAAGTGACATTATTGGTACGACCATGCTTAACAAGCCAGGAAATAATTTATTACTCCATGGGTACGACCATGCTTAACAAGCCAGGAAATTCAACCCCAAATCAAATGAAAAACGTGTAGGGCAACTCCTTCTAGGTAGTAGGTACAGAGCCAAAAATCCTAGCGAGGTCAAGAACTTTATTGAAATCAAAGCTGGAGGTCCCGGGTACGAGCTTAGTCCCCATTATAAGTGGAGCTCCTTCCTTTCCTGTTTCCTCTAAAAACCTAAACAAAGTACCTGCCCCTCTCCTTGTATAGGGCATACAAAGTTAGACAGACCAGCACTCCCGTGGACCTGGCAAAGTTTCAAACCGATGACCAAAGGTCAGTTAGAACAGCACTCACTTGAATGTTTTTGTGTAAAATATATACTCCAACTAGGCATGCTTTCAGCTGCCGTGCGGCCCAGGAAGGCTGATCAGATCACTGGTCAGCATTCAGTTATGTGTGTATAGAAACAAAATAAAACAAAGCTAACTTCAACCAGTTTAATAAAAATTCAACAAATTTTAAAATGTCAAATCCATGCCAATCACTCGTCATAAGCATCTAGATGGACCATGGTACATATCCACCAGGTTCCTAAGACTCATTTCCATCCTTTTCATCTGACTTGGCAATTTATAATGAGAGAAGGGTCAGGTGAAGCCTGCCATTGTGTTTACAGTCATACTTGAATGGGTGTTTACTCTCTGGTTCACACTTAGAGGAGCCATTGTCACAACGAAAAATCTAGATGCATGTGGTTCGATGTTTCTCTGATTACTATTTGATTTGATCAGTTCAAGTCACTAGCTTAAATGGTGCTACTGCTGTCCAGATTCATACATGCACAGAGAAGTATCTTTTTGTGTGATTAACTGAAGTATTATTATATTATCCTTTTACTATAAAAAACTGAAGTATTATTCGCAGCAGCATAGCTATTTCACTGTACAATGGAAACGAGAGTATAAGAAAATGGGCTAACTCTCCCCAGGCAAAAGTGCAAAACAAAGAAATAACTACATGTACTACAGCAGAAATTCAGCTCGGGGCTTATTCATCTTAGCTCACCTTATTCTGTGATTCTGTGCCAACTCGCAGTTCCACTCCCCAGTCCCCAGTTCTCAGAATTCAATGAATAATTCTTGTCTGCCCAAAAAGGAACATGAAGAGTGAGCAAGTGCATTGAAAAATGTGTGGAGACTTCTACAAATAAATCAAAGAAGCAACTGTTAAAAATCAGTGAGTGATATCTGATTCATGTAAGTTTTCAAAAAAATAGTAACAAAAAAGAATGCATACTGTTAGAAGAGAAACTATAAGTTTGAGCAATTCCACACCCTGAATTAAAGATAAATATGTTCCACCTAAGATGAGGGATTCCAATAAACATGCATTTATTTTTCTGTGACCAGGACTAGCATCAAGTAATAAAGTTGCATGGACTTGTCTTACTAGACCGCATAGGCCCAATTTTTAGTTACCTGATCAATGTCATGCAGACCATCCCAAAGAAATGATGCCAATAAGGTACTAAATAGATGGAACATAGCTGTCAAAGCTTCGGTTCGAGCAATCTCCTACCATTGTAACAACCCTGAGTCCATTCTGTCAAGCAATCTTCCCAGCCAACCTCAAGTTTCAACTGAAGACCACGTGAGCACTTCCAAGGCAGATCCCATCTATAGAAAAATCCCACAAGCCAAGGCAGAAAGGTCCTTCTCCATATCCCATCCACTACTTGATTTCGCTTCATCTTGTGGCGATTGCAGGCAGCAGGCTGCTGCACCTCCTTCACCAAGCAGCTCATCCAAATCTTCTCCATGGCGTGGAGTGGATCGGCAAAGAGTCTGTGCTTCATTGGTACTCTCTGGCTGCAGAATGAAGCTGATCAGCTGCCAGGATGGGACAGACTCTCTGCTGATGATGTTGACTCTACGTTAGTAGATCCGTTACACGACAGTTGTTTCTGAGCAAACCATAACATTGGTACTCAAGGCGTTCATACCTGCAGTAATACATGAGCAACATCATCAGAACATGACAGCACCTGTCAACTGAAAATTCACCACCGATCAGCTATTTTCAGCCTCTTCCATGTATCGCATAATATTTAAAACAATCACATCATTAGCACCGACAATCTAATTCCATTTTTGCAAAAAAAAAAAAGTAGAACTGACCGGCTTTATCTCTACAGTCATGTTCATGGCCATATTACCAATCCAGTGAAACATGCCGATTTGCTTGCTGTCCCAGGCTGATAGATAGACAAAACTTGCTCTGCTCTAGGAGACCTCGTGCACTACTACTTTTTTTTTCCTGCCCGTGGAAGCCGAGACACGCAAAATCGCATCCATGATTAATACAGTAGATTCTATCTAATAAGATTATAAGAACAAGAAAAGAGTCAAAGGGTACCTCAGCTTCCATGGAGGACAGGTGCGGCAGGAGGTGTCCTGGGGTCGGAGGAGATCTGCGACCGGAGGAGACGAGCTTGGGGCTCGCTGCTGGCCTGCTGAGTAGCCCAGCTCCTGCGCGCGAGGATGACTGATGAGGCCGGGAGATGCTGCTGGTCGCGGATGTATCCATGGAGTAATGGAGGATGGATTTGTTGCCCTCCCGGCGCCGGAGTTCGCCTCCGCGCCGGAACAAAACGAAGAGCAACTGAAGAGAAGAGTAACACTGCAAGACGTCTGAACTCTGAAGCTAGCTGGAAGACAGAAGGCGCTTACTACTGAAGAATGCGGGAAACTGGTGAAGGAGAAGGCGGGAAGAGAAGAGGGCTCCTGCTGCTGGGAAGCGGGCCTTGAAGCCCAACAAAGCGATACCTCCTCAGCCAGCCAGATTGGGCGAAATGAAGCCCATCACATCTGTTGATAGATGTAAAGCCGTGGAAGAAATGAATAAAGAAGGAATGAATAGTACTCAGCTGGTAGAATGAATAGTATTATGTGAGAGGAAATAAGTCAAGATAAGTCGAGATAAGCCGAGATATGCCAGCCGAACAGCCTGAAACATCTCGATTAACAACTTTTGCCTTGAAGTGAATTCGACACATTTTTTCTACTGAAAATTTAGTAGGCTCCCCGAACGCATTTTCAAACCCAAGTACCCAACCCGGGAGATGATGTCTAGTGGCATACAGAAGTTATGATCCACGGGTAGATTTTTGTGTTCAAATGACGAGGACATGATGATCATGATCGATAGTGATGTTGCCTGTTGGCGGTTAGAACGAAATCATTTTGAAATCCATTCCTACAACTACTCCAAGTATAGCGAGCTGTCGCAGTGGACACACCTTTAGTGCTGTCTTTTTTTTTAAGATTACACAGTACAACGCAGACGCTCACAACACGCACGTACACTCACCCCTATGAATACACGTACGCAAACCTTACCCTTATGAGCACCTCCGAAGGACTGAGCACCGGCAGATCTGGAGATTCTCGAAGTCACCACTGGTGCCTCGTCGTCGACGGGAACGTCGCTTACCACTTAATGCATAACGCCGGAAAATCCCGGAATAAATCCAGGAAAAGGTGCGAGCACCAGGATTTGAACTCTGGTGGGTAACGTCCCACTGGACCGTCCTACTATTAGACTACAAGCCCATTCGCACCTTTAGTGCTGTCTTGACTGTTGACAAAACACGTGCATAACAATTTCTTCACCACTTGTCATAGAAACTGGCTGTCTGGAGTGCTGTTGCGTTGCGTGAAGACTGGACCACTTGGAAGTCGGAAACCACACGCTCAAGTCCACCACGACGAGTCATGGTCGTTATTGTCTGCCGTGCCGCCTGCTCTTGTTCATATGGTACTTTGGCAGTGAGTAGTATAGTATGCGGTACAATCTGTAGGCAGCACCAGATAATACTTGGAAGGGGGGAAACAGGATTTCTTCCAAGCTCTTGTTGGAATTTCAGAGCAATTCCACTCCAGTGGACAGTTGTATCTTTGTTCCTCTGTCACCCATAACTACTCTATTTTTTCTCCTGTACAAGCACGAGCACAACTATAAAAACACTGATAAAGGAGAAGTGACTTTATCTCCTGTAATTGATAAATAGATGGGCTAAAATAATAATTGACGGTTTGGCTAATAGTTATTTGTTGTACTATAAAAACTTTAGAATTGCAGATATAATCTCTACCTAATATATATAATAATAATATTAAAGGAAGAATTGTTTCTGGCCTGTTTTTTCGTCCGTCGCGTGGAAACCGGAAAAAAATAGGAAGAAAACCGACTCCCACCACGTGAACCGGCGCTTAAACGTTAAAACCATGGGAAAACCACCCCTACAGCTAGCCATAAACCGGAGAGGAAACCGCCGCCAGCCCATAAACGAGAGGAAACCACCCACTGCCATAAACCGAACCCCCCTCTCCACGTGAACCGGTAGAGGTGAAAAATCATAAAACACACAAAAATATGTGTGAGCGGGATTCGAACACAAGACAAGTAGCTCCAACAATCACACTCGCACCACCTAGGCTACATGCTGTTTGAGTTCATTATTTTGGAATAATGTCAATGAACGTGATACAATCAGTATGTGACAAGAATATAGCCAAATTAATTTTATTATTGGTAACATGGTTTTTTGTTTGCAACGAAGAACATGATTGCATCCATCTATACATATTAGGAAGTATTTTTTTAAGAAATTCAATTTTTTGGCTTAAAATGAATAGGACATTTATGAGAGTATAATACATATCAGAGTAGAAAGGTCGCATATGAGTAGAAGGAAATATTTGAATTCAAAATTCTATAACCTTTCTAGAAAACATGTAGAGATCCATTGAATGTAATAAAAATAAGTGAAAATTTAGAATGCTTGTATTTATTTAGGGTGCTTGTATTTAATTTGAGTCGACAATATGATGAGATCTATTAGTGATGTATAGTACCAGGTAGTTATAATAGGATAGTAGCATGTAATACCATTTGGCGGGCACAACATCCATCCCATACTATCCGGTACCATTCAAGTACCAATAGAATAGTACAGGTACTATCCGATACTATCAGGTCCTATTAAGTACTGAAACAAAGCTGAAATAAATAAATAAATATAGTGGTAGAAATAAAAAAAATAGAGAGTTTCAATAACACAATTATACTGTAGCAACGCACGAGCATCATGCTATAATATATAAAATATTAAAGCAAGAATTGCTTCTGCCTTTTGGTACATCATCCGAATCAGAGTAGATGACGGTGAAAAATTAAACCGGAGAAAAATCGATACTTACGCGCTGAATCGGAGTCAAACCGTCGCTAATAATGTCCCAAACCACGGAAAACCGGGGCCACCCTTGTGCGGTTGTGCGAGGAAAAACCAAAGCGTCCGGTGCGCTGGCCACAAGAGGGGAGGATAAAAAGATTCCTAGAAAATGTGAGCGGATGGGATCATGGGAAACTGGGAATCGAAACAACTATTTTACTTTGCCTGTCACAAATAAAAACTACCAATTTGGCTGCATTTTTTATTTTACTTTGCATTCACATAATTATACATTTTAATGTTAAACATCTATCCAACAGGTTTGATGCTACATATATGGCTAGCTGTACAAACATGTATATGTGTGCATACATAGTACAGTAATCAAGTATTTTTTAGTTGTAGATACCTATTAATTTCCAAACTCATATTCTTTGTGGGCTTAAAGAAAAGAACGATGTGGTGGGAAGTAACATGTATTACTGTATTAGAGTATAAAAATTACATACGGGTAGAAACATTGCACGTTGATAAGCATCGGTGTAGGTTAGCCGGGCGAAGCTTGATGTTTGCGCTTAGAAACGGGTGCACGCCTAATGCATATAATAATGGATGTACGCTATGCTCATGGTGTGTGCTTGGTCGAATCATGTGTAAAATATACTAATTGTTGACTTGGATTAGAAACTAAAATTGGAGATGTGATTGTGTTATATGGTAAAATATGATTTTATTGTCTCTAGCAGCCTAGCTTAAAATAAGAATATTGAATATTTGAGTACAAATAAATATTTATTTACTTTCAAGCAAATATCAATTCAACTGAATCAATAAAAATAGATTAATAGAGGAAAAAACTCATGAGATTTAGAAGATAGAATTAATATTTATCTAGCAATGTACATGCATTTTTCTATCTATATCTATATACATAATATTAAAGTGTTATTATTTCTTCCAACCGATATCATTATTTTGGAAGAAAAAAAGTCCCACGCCTTCAAATATAACCCGCTTTCATTGACATGTGGGCCCTAAGCAGTTGTACAGGGGTGACCTGAGCGCAACAGGGACGACGACGAGGTCGGAAAGCTAGGGGGATATGATGACGGCGCGACGAGTAATTTTTTCTCCTGTTGCAACGCACGAGCATAATTGCTAGTAGAGAAAAATGAAGATAATGATTGAAAAGTACCGACATGTCACATAATATTCATCCACGATTTGTCACAGAATGCGGCTCCTTTGTTAACTGCGGCGGCGTAGACAAACTGACGTGCAACTCTGAAAGATCAAACGATTGAATAAACAACATTAATCTGCGTGGACCAACTCCGGCGTCCGGCCTCCGGTGAGTACCACCACAGCCCGGCCAATGCTGTATAAAGAACAGCAGCTCCGCCAGCGCCCCGTAGCCACAAGAGAAATCAAACCACGAAGGCGACAGCAAAGCTTGCGATCGCCATGGACTCCTCCAAGGACCACACCACCGTCGCGCTCCTAGAGGCAGCAGCAGGCGCCCCGGCCTCCTCCGCCGACAATCGGCAACCACCGTCCGCGCCTGGTGATGGTGGGGCCGTCAAACTCAGACGACACCGGCTTCTCGGCGCCGTCCGCGTCGCCTGCGACTGCGGGATCATCGGCAGCCACATCCTGCTGTCGTCGCTGGACGTGCGCGAGGGGCCGTGGCGGCGCGTGCAGCTGGCCCTCGTCGGCCTCGCCTACGCGGCCGTCGCGGCGCTCGTGTGGTTCGGCAGGGGGCTCCCCGCCGACGCCGGCGCGCAGTGGAAGAAGCTCGCGGCTACGCTGGCGGCGACGGCCGTCGGCGGCGTACTGGCATACTGCACCAACTCTATGGTACCGTGCGGTCTGTTCCTGCTCATATACATACTCTGATGAGTAGTGCAATCTGCCGGCGTTGCCATGATCCAAGGAACTTAAGCCTACCAGTGTCGATTGCTTTGGGCCTGTTTTGGGCACAAGCATATGTTAAGTTTTTAATGAATTACGATTGATATTCTGAAGTTTAAGATGCAATCGTGTTTCGGACACATACTCTGATTTTATTTTATTTTTTTGGTCCTGCAGTCTTTTGGTTGATGCTCTCCCGCTACAAATTTTTGCACCTCTGCTGTGTTCTTTCTGCACTCTAGTTTTAAACACCCCTGCTGTTGAATACAGTTTGCCATGCCCAGCATATATTTGTCCAAATGATTAACATTCAAAACTTTATGTGTAAGTGTGAAGTGCCCTGGAGCACCAAGTATGTATGAGCACTTATCACCCTCTGTTTTGATTCACAATGCTAAGCAATAATGCTAGATTTGCAGACCTTGTGCCGTTGCACTTATCACCCTCTGCTTTGTTTCACAATGCTAAGCAAAGCTTCCAGGACAACTTTGTTGTCTTGACAAGAAACTTCTCTCATGATCATTTTCTTATGGCTCATGGCATTGCAACTTTTTACAGTTCAATTACAGCATACTGATTTGGTAACTCTGAATTCTGTATCGCAGGGAAGTTAGGTACAGAATAATTTTGACGCCATTTTTCTGTTGCCCATAAAAAGTGTTCCCCGAACTAAGTTCCTGTAATCCGTTGCAATCAATATTCTTTTCAATTCCATTGCAGAGTCGTCAGGAGAAAGTGAGAAACGTCGCTGCAAGAGAAACAAGACTCAACAATAAAAAATCTGCACAAGATTGGGCTATCTGAAGACTTGCAGGATCGCCCTGCACACCATTCAGTATTAGATACAAACATGGCATGGAGTTCAGCAAAATCAGTTCATTTTAATCAGCACCTTAAAATAGCTTGTCAAGCAACAACTGGTGCGTGTTGGACTGTTGAACTATCAAATGGAAGTGCTAGCTGTGTCTCGTAATGCTGGAGCACACAAGAATTCAAACAATTCACAAACCTGAAAAGAAAAATGAACTGTTGCATGCCTTCGACTTGACTTCACTGAAGATTTAAAGAAAAAAACATGATAAAAACTGCAGCTTGGAGCTCTATATGCTAAATTCTTCAACTTGCAGTTTGGAACTTGTTTTCTGCTCGTCAGCTTGGCTTCACTGCAGATAATCTTCAGAAAAGCCATGTAATACATTCTACCACGAGTCACAATAATCCATCATTGGGAGCCTTGGAGGTCTGGTAACTATCCTACAAGTAAGTCACAGAGGGGAGTCAGCATTAGAAGCTAGCATCATTCAAATCAGTCATCAAGCACACTAACACTACAAACCTTGGTGATAACTTCCATCAGGTCTTCGATCTGCTATTTGAAGCATGCCAGCCGCCTCTTGATTGCATACTCCCATCCTGGCAGATCTGGCCACGATCATAGATGATGTTAGAATTTTTATGCATGAAAATTCGCACAAATTAGAAAGTTTATATATCAAGAGAATAGATTACGGAATCCGATAGTAGAAGTTGTAAGAGAAAAATGTTTATGGGGAAAGGCATGCATAAGCCATTTAAAGAAAACTACACACTCAAGCCCTATGTCACAGCTGGCGAATTTTGAGAAACATTAGGACAGCTAACAGGAAAATGAATCACATAGTAGTGAACTAGCATATAGTATTAGTTCACAGGACTGGGGGAAATAAATTCATGAAGTCACTTGGACCAGAGCTAACAAATTTTGGCCGCTTTAATTCCATAAGTCCACGCTCAATATGTTACTAAAGGAAGTTCATCAATTTTACATGATTCAAACTACCTACTGCACTGAATGTAACAAGAGTTAGCAAATATCATCTGATAACAAAATCCTTTGTAGGGACATTGTGCTCTATAAAAATGTGTGTGTGCTAGAGAGAGATGCACAAGGATGATTACAGTATAGTGCTCTATCACTTTTTTCTTAAACGTTGGCTAAATTATACATGTTCAAATGCCCAAATGTGTGATTTGGAAAGTGAATACAGGTATCAAATGGTGCATTGCTCGATCTATGTATAATCAATGGTTGGCAAAAGGTTCTATAATTATTATTACTAAATCATGCCACATCTTATCATAATTACTAGTGTGCTCAAGTCAAAAGTTGATTTTTAGGCAACACAGAATGAACTCCTGGTTACTTAATTAAAAGAAATGGGAAGAAAAACTGGAGGTTACCTTCATAACGGGCATCTAGTTCTTTCTCCTCAAGATGATCCAGGCGTTGTTGTAGGCTCGGGGGAAGCAACTTTATACCAGGGCAAGATTCAATACGAAGAGCTCTAAGAGATGAGTACGCTTGAGGCCCATTCGGTAAGGATTGCAGGCTGCTGCAATCCTCAAGGCGGAGGTCTTCCAGCGACGGGAGCCTTCCTAAGCAAGATTCCAGAGATTCCAATTTACTGCAAGCCACAATACGTAATGTTTGGAGGGCATCCAGCTGTCCTGATAGGGATCTAAGATTGCCGCAGAACCAAATCTGCAAGGTTTTGATGGACGGAGGAAGATTGGCAACCTCTGACAAGCCATGGCAACTCTGTATGTCTAGCAATTCTAGGCATGGAAGGAAGGGATGGTTGGCTGATGATGTCAGCTTCAGTACAGCTGTAGACGCCCTGGCGTCACTGCTGGACCCTGGAATTAATGATGGCGTATCCTCCTGCTGACTGAGTACGATGGACTCGAGATTACTGTGGCTGTCAATAAGTAATGTCTTGAGAGATGCCGGTAGGTTGGGAACCTCTACCAAAGATGGACAGCCACATAACTCTAGGGACTCTAGACGTGGCAGGAGTCCACTCCGTTCTGACGCAGATTGCTCAGAAGCTTCTTGTGTGCGTCCACTCAGTTCGCTGCACCACCAAATACGTAACGTCCTCAAGGACACCAGGGCCTGGAACACTTTTTCTGGCCAGTAGACAAGAGCGTCGCATTCCCAAATTAATAAATCTACGAGCTGTGCAAAACATGTCCATAGTGGCAGTGCACTTGAGTGGGAGAACAAAAGGTTGTATCCCTCTAACTTCATACGTGTCAGAGGGGATGATATATGCTGCCATTTCTCCTTGCCGTGCACCAACTCACTCAAATTTTGTTCAGCCACCGATTCTGTTTCTGTGTCATCAGCTGACAACTCCAGGCTGGACAATGAAGTGATATATCTGCTAGCTGCCTGTTGGGACCACATTTGTTGGTTGGCTCCTCTTACTTCTAGTACACTTAGCTTCGGTGCTTCAGGTAGAGTAGTCAACGCTGGGCAACTCCGAATTATTAGTTTCTGAAGCCGATGAAACGCTACCTCTTCTCCTGGAGTTCCTTCACCTACCTCCCATTGCTGAAACATCTCGAGATCTTTTAATACCATTTTCTTCAATGCCGGAAATGCAGACCTGTACTCAGTCTCGACCCCTCCAGATGTTTCTTTAATAAATGATGCTTTCGGCAATGCAGACAAACTTTTACATCCTGTGATGAAAAGCTTCTCAAGCAGAGGAAATATTGGCTTTTCTCCTAGCATGTCAACCGTGCCCCACCACGTCTCAAAATTTAGCATCTCAGAACACCTAAGCTGCTTCAGTTTCTTAAATGTGAAGGTTGTATCACATCTGCATAGACAACGAATATTTTCCAATCCATGCAAGCAAAGAATTTGTAGAGCAGGTAAGTGCCAAATTTCAGGAAGCTTCTCGAGTCTCTTGCAATCAGATAACTCAAGCTCCACTATGCCTTGCAACTTATCCATCCATGTTGGACAAGTGTCAACATTGCAGGAATATATCCTTAGAACCTTCAGCCCATCATGAGGCTCCAGACCTTCCAGTACCACATCACTATTTTGTGCCTCCTTGGTATTAATCCATCTTAATGTCAATTTGGCTAGTTTTTTCTTATTTTTGAGTTTTGCCTCTTTTGCATCTGCCTCTTTCACATTTTCTAGTTGTCTTAGCTCCAGCTGACCACCAAGGTCATCTAACCGCCTAAGTTCTCCCATCCTACTGCAATTAGAACCTGCACCTGCTACAAAGCATGTAAGTGTCTGTAGGGAAGTGAGGTATCTGAGGTCAGCAGGCATGCTCTTTAACTTCTGACATCCGTGGGTGTAGAGGTGACGGAGGGCAGTCATGTACTTCATTCCTTTTGGAAGTTGTTCAAGACTTTCGCAGTCTGACAAGTTCAATGTTTGCAGATGATATAGGATGCTTATATCTTCAGGAAGTGATTTGATACCACTTTCTGAGAGATCAAGATACCTCAGGTGATGAAGACATTTGGGTTCGAGGGATGAAGCATGGTTGATATTTATCCTTAATGCTCGTGCAGACCTATACTTTGACATCTGTTTTAGGTCTTCGGATAAATGTTTCTCACAAATCAGTGTTTGGATAACCGGAGATCCTTTCTCTCTAGAAGTATTCAGAAGAGTTTGTGGTTGATAGACTGACAATAATAAATGACGAGCTGAATGTGGAAAATCCTCACTTTTACTCTGTTGTGTTGATATAGCAGCACATTCTTTTCCCATAGAATCAAGTGCAACGTCATGCATAAGGTCATGTATCTTACAAGTAACTCTAGAGACCTCTATATCAGTGAAGTCAAATGGGATCCCCTTCACATCCTGGAAAAATGACCTTGACGCAAGCTCAATGAAAATATTTTTACCTGAAATTTCAGGATGTTCTTCTCCTTGTTGCTCTGGGATACAGCCATTGGCCATCCATAACTGGATCAGCATTTCCACATCAATCTCGTAATCCTTGGGAAACATTATGGCCGTGTTTACGTAAAAAAGTTTGAGTATTAAATACAACTTTGACCAATAATTAAGGGTGTTAAATAAATGCAGTTTACAAAACTACCTTCGCACCCCTAGGTAAATTTCCGAGAGGAGTCTAATGAGGGTTTTGACCACATGATTAGAAGATGGTTACTGTAGCATTACTGTAGCAAATTATTAATTAATTATGCTCATTAGATTCATCACGTAAAGTTACACCTATGTGTGAAAAGGTTTTGCAAATAAACTTCATTTAGTACTCCATGCATGCGAGATTGTCTTTTCTGAAAATTTTTCGAAAAACATTTAAACACGGACATAGCGCAGAAAGCAAAGCACTGCCGCATATGTGATGGCAAGCAATTGTAACTAAGCTTGAGAACAGGTAAGATTCCGTTTCTATTATCACAAATCTTTTTGCTTTTTAACACACCCTTCCATTCACCCACGGTGGTCTTGGTACTTAACACAGAGCCCAATGCTGTAGCTGCTAAAGGAGAACCAGCACATCTCTTTGCAACATTACTAACCATGTTAACTAGCTGACGAGGCCAGTCCTTTTCTTGTTTTGAACTGAATGCTCTTGACTTGATAATTTCTTCTATGAATTTTTCACTCAAGCTTCCGAGTTCATAGCCTCCTTTAGTTGTACCCATCATTAGTTTTGCGACTGCTTGATCACGAGTTGTTGTCAGCACTGAGCTGCCGCTGCCACCATGCTGAAGGTAGGACTTCAGTTTTTCCCACTTGTGGGGCTCATCACGGTTCCAGACATCGTCCAGTACAAGGAGGTACCGCTTCCCACTCACTGCACTTTGAAGCTCGTCCAATGCTGAACTTCCATTTGCTTGACAACCATTCTTCTTAGCTTCTTCCACGATACTTTTAGCAAGGGAATTCACATCAAAGTTGTCGGAGACGCACACCCAGAGCCGCAGCTGGAAATGGTTCTGAATCTCAGGGTCATTGTAAACAAGCTGAGCTAAGGTGGTCTTCCCCATCCCTCCCATCCCGACGATGGGAAAGATCGTGAGATTCACATTGCTAGCTTTATCAAGTAACGACTTAATAATCTTCTTCTTGTCTTCAGCTCTGGATCTGCCAGTAATGTCTATTGGGTCGATGATTTTAGAACCATTCTCCCTCAAGTGATTTACGGGCACTCGTGGCCCTTGCCGGAACTTGAACCTGAAGGAGTTCATCTCTGCTATAAGGACATCAAGTTCTTCCAAAATCATACGGAGCTTGTTGGCCATCTTGATACGAAACACATACGATTGTGAGAAGGGAAGAGCTTTATTACATCCATGCCGAGCTCTTTGTAGTGCCCTTCCTCTCTGGCTTTGCGGCGGAGCGCCTCGTACTTGAACTCGTCCAGGACGTCATTCGCCTGGTAGGCCACCTGTCGGACCTCCTCCAGCCAAGCTTTTGCCCCTTCTCGCTTCGCTGCCGCCTGCTCCTCGGCGTCGGTGATGACGTCCAGGATGGCCGGCAGCTTGCGCTTGAGGAGCTTGTGCTGCTTCTCCAAGCCCTCCATCACCCGGTACTGGTCCAGGAGGTAGCTGGAGGCCTTCTCCTTCACCATGGAAAGCAGTGGCCCGACCACCATGGTGGCCAGTACCTCCGCCATTGGAACACCTGCAGCTCACAGCAACACGAGCGCAGGACTCATGGGAACGGATTTGCAGGGTGGAGAGGTGGCGAAGCTAGACAATGGGTTGAATGAAGGCTTGAGGGCTTGAGGCTGCTTCTGTGGGAAATGGAGTGACCTTCACGGGCGGAGATGGAGAGAGTCGTGATGCCAGAAGCAGCGTGTCAATAATTTCAGAAGGAAAAGCAGAAGCAGCGTGCCAATAATTTCAGTCTCTGGAATGAATGCACGAGCTGTACTGACCTGACCACAGAGGAATGGCCCGTGTACATTGAACCTGTTAAATGGATGGTCGTGATGACAGCATGTGCAAGATCAGATGGAGACGACTTGACGAGTCGCGATGCTAGAAGCAGAGTACTCTACCAATAATGCAGCTGCCAATAATGCATCGAGCGCCGAGTTAATGGTCTCTTAGCTCGCAGTGTTGTTTTCCCTGGATTTTGATTGTAGCTCTTAAAAAGGCAACGTATCTCTTAAAAAATGAAATTAGGCAACGAGCTAAAATCTAAAGGAAAATGCTAAACGAGCTACAGCTTAGCAGCATTGCAATTTCACCCAAGTCATTTCGGCTCCCCACTAATCCGTCTGATAATCAAATTTGACCGTAAGCACCACTATGGGGAAGCGAAAATATCAAAAGACAAAGCGAACTAACACTAAATCGAATGAAATTGCAGAGGGCAGCTCCATCCGGTAGAGAGCCAAAAATTAAGAGAGGGTGGCGATGCTTTTGCTTTTGCGGAAGATGGCGTGATGTTCAGCTGATGGAGCCAATAATTTCACCATGCGAGAACACAGGGTGCCAATTATTTCAATCCGTGCAGGTGTGGGGGCATACCAATAATTTCAGGATTGACTAATGAACGCAACTACTCAGCTGCATGTATACGGTGACAGTTAATGTCTCTTAGCTGACAGCGTTGTTTTCCCTGGATTGTTAGCTCAAGAAATGAAATCAGGCAAATGTATCTCTTTTCCATTTTTCGGGTACACTCCTATTCCTTTAAAATTGCGCCAAAACAAAAAATAAAGGGGAAAAACAGAAACAAGCTAAAACTTAACAGCGCCGACCTGACCAAATGGCAGCATGCATGTCAATAGCAACTACCACTAATAAAGAGGGCAAGCATGCCATTTGTCTCCCCGCTAATCTGTTTGATTAATCAACTAGAGTGACTTTGACAGAGGAAGTATAGCAAGTCAATTTGACCGCAAGCACCACTAGGGAAAGCTGAAATCTCAAAAGCCAAGAAAGAAACACCAAATCAAAAGCCTCAAGGGAACCAGGCATCTGCCTCTCTCCATGCATAGGGATTACACAAAGTACACTTAAAATTTGCACAACAGTCAAACTGACAGCCAAAGGTCATTTTAATCAATAGTCCAGTACTCAATTGGAAAGTTTGTGTAAGGTATAAACTCCAGCTACAAGCCTACAATGGCTCTCAACTCACCGGTGTCGGTACGTGAGGACTAATCAGATAGCCGGCCAGCAGTGGGTTGGATGTGCACAAAGGACAAAGGACCTCAAATAAATCAGTTCGTGGTATCTGATTCATTTTAAATTTTCCCTTGTTTAGAGAAAAAAAGAATGCATCCCGGTAAAAGAGAATGTTTTTGACCAATTCCATGCCCTGTATCTTTAAGAAAAATGTGTTTGACATAAAGGATTCCAGTAAAAAATGCATTTGTTTCTATGTGACTAGGATTGGCACAAAGTTATCAGATTGTATTTAGAATGGACTTGTCTTGCTAAACCTAATAGGCACAATTTTCAGTTACCTGATCAATGTCATGCAAACCATACCAAAGAAATGGTGCCAATGAGGCACTGAAAAGATTGACCATAGCTTATCAAAGCTCAACTACGAGGATCTCCTAGCTTTGCAAAAATCCTAAGTCCATTCCCTCAAGCAGAATTCAATCTTAATTGCCAACCTCAAACAACTCTCAACTGAAGACCATGCCAGCACTTCCTCATGCAGCTCTTACAGACTAGGCAGAGCCAATGCAGCCTATAGAAAAATCTATTATTATCTTAATACTTGAGTGTTAAAAGAAGTCACCACGTTCGCCGATTGGGGCTAGAAATACTCACGTTAATCTAAAAAAGAGAAGAAGGTACACCGTCGGATTTTATGAAGATCTAACGGTTCGTATTACTTTAAGAATCTATGTGAAATATTTGTTAATTTTATAATTTTCTTTTGATATTTCCTAACAGTCCGTATAGACTTATTTTAAGGAAATAAAACACCGTCGGATTTTATGAAGATCTAACGGTTCGTATTACTTTAAGAATCTATGTAAAATATTTGTTAATTTTATAATTTCCTTTTGATATTTCCTAACAGTCCGTATAGACTTATTTTAAGGAAATAAAAAATTATTTTCTAACAGTCCATGCGCTGTATACATATGAATAGCTTTTAATTTCCTAAACATGGTGATAAGCTATTTGAGGCTTCCGTCATTTAATGGGCCGTGAAGTCCTTTTTCTTATGTCATCATGAATACTACTAAAAAACGCACTACTCAAAAAAACACTAACTCATCCGTATCTTCTTAATAATGTTTTATGATGAATTAAAAACAAAAATAAGTATAATAAAAAAGTGTTGCACCAGGAAAAAAAATACTTATGTTCTGCATAAGATTAAGCCAATAATCTCACTGACACCATGTTTACGGTTGTTCATCCCCACGTGGTCGCCGACATTACTCCTATAGTATATATGCAAAACAATATTGTTGCGATCAAGAACAACCTCGCTACTAACGACGTATCACTAGAATGAACATCGTATCAAATAAAAGAAAAGTAATATTGCTTTAGTCCGTTTGCCAATAATACCGAGCTTGAACCCTCCAATTGCTTGCGAACAATCACCATTCCTCTCGATTCCTCACGCCTCATGTTCCTCCATCACGCTGCCAATTATTGTCTATTCTCACATTTTTCTTCTTTCCCTGCAAAAGCGTGCAAATGTCACCACCGGTCCTTCCGATCTATCTCTCCTTTCTTTGCCACTTCTCCCTTCGACCAATTTTCATGAATTGCCTTGATCCCTGACATGTTCACCCCTCACTGATATGACATGGTGCGGTCGTCGCCAATGAAATCTAGGAGAGCCGCCAACACTGAGCTAGAAATCCAACACGTAACCGTCCTAGGAAATCGTCGTTGATCACCATCCATGTAATAAATTTTGTGTTGTGCCACAGATGCCTCTCTAGGTCACCAAAGGTGAAAACCCCATCCAAAGAACATTTCATTTTGCCTAAAACTGTATTTTTTAAAGGAAAGTAGCACTCATGACTCATGAGAGCTATTAATGCTTCGCAGGTATATTAGCAGACCATTTTTACTCCAAGTGCTAATTGAGAAGCTACGTCTTTTAGAACTAATGGGCACAAATGTCACTTAGACAAAGTTAGGACTTTTCCGGTTTACTAAACAAATATCACACAAATTGGTTTTGTTGTCAAGAGACTATTTTTTTACCAGACACCATAAAATGCAAAAGCTTAAATACATGCATACTCATTAAATAAATACGTCCATAGAAGAAACACCGAGAAACTGAGATAGAGTTTGACGGTCTTGTGATTGACAAAGTCATCATAGGTGCGTGACTATTGATGGGCATATGCTTACCATCAAAATAATATAGCCTTTAATTTCAAAAATAAAGTCTAACTCCTTTCTTTCCCACTTCCCCCTTCGACCAATTTTCACGAAGTGCCTTGATCCCTTATCTGTTCACCCCTCACTGATATGACATGGTGCGGTCGTCGCTAATGAAATCTAGGAGAGCCGCTAACATTGAGCTAGAGAATCCAACACGTAACCGTACCGTCCTAGGAAACCATCATTGATCACCATCCATGTAATAAATTTTGTGTCATGCCATGGGTGCCTCTCTAGGTCACCAAAGGTGAAATCCCAATCCAAAGAGCATTTCGTTTTGCCTAGAATTGTATTTTTTAAAGGAAAGTAGCACTCATGACTCATGAGAGCTACTTTGTAGGTATATTAGTAAGTCATTTTTATTCCAAGTGCTAATTGAGATGCTAAGTCTTTTAGAACTAATAGGCACAAATGCCACTTATACAAAGTTAGGTCTTTTCTGGTTTACTAAACAAATATCACACAAATTGGTTTTATTGTCAAGAGACTCATTATTTTTTTACCAGACACCATAAAATGCAAAAGCTTAAATACATGCATAGTCATTAAATAAATACGTCCATAGAAGAAACACCGAGAAACTGAGATTGACAAAGTCATCATAGGTGCCTGACTATCGATGGGCCTATGCTTACCATCAAAATAATAGAGCCTTTAATTTCAAAAAATAAAGTCTAAGACATAACATGAGCACATGTCGCAAGTCAAGAACTCAAGCGGAATAACAGATCTAACCAATCGTGCTACACTCAGTGCGTACCTCTCAAGGTGCTCAATCCCTACATTGAACAACATTTAAAGGATGTTGGGTAGGGCAAAGCTTCTCCATCGACGACAATAATGGACTACCACCGCCAACGAGGGAAGGCCACCTCAAGACCTCGGTAGCGTGGATCCGACACAATGTACAAGGGATCTAGCAACCGACATATAGTAGAGCTTTGTCTTCGATCCCTCCCTTGAGCATTTTACTTCACTGAGAGAGAGAGAGAGAGAGAGAGAGAGAGAGAGAGAGAGAACGATGGATAGCCCTGCCAGCACGAAAGAGAGAATGATGGATAGCCTTCTAGCACGGGGGAGAGAGAGAGTGATGGATAAGAGCAAGTATAATAAGGTGACGTAGGCGGGCTGAATGCAGTGCCATGTCACTTTGTTTCTTAGTTGGAGGAGAGAGAGAAGGAAAGCAGGCTGCAAGCTTACAGCCTGCTCTCAGCTGGCTGCTACACATATTTATATAAATTTAGTGAGAGAATGAGAGAGAGGAGATATACACCAAGCATTAATGATGTAGCCTAAACATATAGCCAACTATTATATGAGTGGGCTGTTAAGTTGGCTTAGAATGACATGGCAAGATCATATAGCCAGCAACGGGCTAAATCATTAGCCTTGAGAGAGAGAGAGAGAGAGACAATGATGGATAGCCCTGCTAGCACGAAAGAGAGAGTGATGGATAACCCTGCTAGCACGGGAGAGAGTAAATCTACATTATTACATCATCAATGGGTAGATGCTAGATTGTAAGGAGAGAACGATAGCACGAGAAAGAGGGGAGGGAGAAAGGGAGAGAGAGTTCGCATATGAACATGTTAGCCATTGTGCTAGCTGCTACTGATTTGCGGCACCGTTGGTGAGTAGAGCTAGATGTTAAAGCTAGACTAATGACAGGTAACCAACACCTGCCTCATGGACTTTTGTTCATAAAACTCAACACGTATCCATAATTGTCGCTGACTATTTGGAGGTAATTTGGCGAGATGAAACACCTAAGAGCGATAGGGCCTAACAATATGCACAGACACTAAAGTGTGATGGATGATCAATGGATGCCTCAACACAACAAGAAGTGCTTGGAAGCGTCAATGTTGGAATTGTCATCTATTCGGAATCATGATAACGATAAGAATGCAAATTGAGTTTGATCGTGGAACCATGAACACAGATCATAAAGAATCCCAACCACGCAAGCATTTACCGATGAGTCAGGAAAGTCACACAGAAGATCGATGCCGTGAGAATACTCCAGTATGAGACATGGTTCTACCTTCATACGAAGCAATTGAAAAGGCGACAAGCCTATGAAATTATGTTTTAAATAAATTTGTAAATACAATCTAAAATAAAACAACATACTTATGGTTCAGTTGTTTACATGTGAATTTAGTTTGTATAGTCTATTAGTATAAAAATATTATATTTAAGTTGTTTTCATACAACCGGTTCGACATACATCACTTCGTAAGAAATTAAATCAAAAGGTAAAATAATAGTATTAAATCTAGCCGCGCTATTTGCGCGGGCCATCTTGCTAGTTCCCCAAACAATAAGGTGGAAAGGTCCTAATCCACGCTCTTGTTCCCCCAGTCCCCGGACATCACCACTATGGTGCGCCTTCACCAGATGGCTCATCCAATGATACATCAACTAGAGCCGACCATCTGAGTCCATTTTACAAGCAAAATTCCTTATAGAACTGATAGGCTTCATCATCTGATAGGAAATTCCGATGTTGAAATTCCGAGAAGTTTCCTTTCACCACTTAGCTCCTCCTAAACAGGATTTGATGGAACCGGAGTTCAGGCCTTCAGACCTAGGTTAGAGAAGGAGGACGGGCCATACTCGCCGGCGTCGCCGCCAGCGGCGGCTCGGCGCCGGTGTGCCCCTCCATCGTCGCCTACGGAGAAGGACAGTTGAGGAGGGCCACGGGAGATGGAATCCTGTTCGCACTCCATTGTCGCCGGCAAGTTTTGGGCATCAAATTCAGACTCCGATGATGACGAAATCGAAGACCTCGGCGACGCAGATGTTGCTGCTCAGGTATATCAATCTGTGCATGCAGGTCCTTCCGATTCATCGACGGAGACGAATCAAGCAATGCCCAGCAACAATTGTGTGAAGGTGTGCCCGTCGGTGCAGCATGTAGCATCAAGGGCGATCAAACCAATTCGTAGACAAGCCGCTGGATACTGGCCGTGGAACAAGAACACATGGAAGGGACCACTGCCGAAACCTCGCTCTTCGCCAATGCGGACGCTTGGAGATGTCCTAGCTCCTAAACTTGCTGAAGTTCGTTGAGTTGCCGGCACCTCGCCGTCGGCTACGACACGCCGGCAGGGAAGCCTGACGCGAGATCCTAAAATTTCGCTACAGGCGACAGATCCTGAAATTGCTCAGTTTCGAAATTTGAACTAGGTGCAAGCTGGGTTTGAAAGTTATGGGCCACAATGCAGTATGGGCCACGGTTTGTCAAGTTGGGCAACTCGTAACCCAGGTCTGGCAATGCTGCATCGAAAGCTCACGCAAAACCCTACCCGGCGTGCTCGTGCGACGGAGACAGGAGATCGTACGTACGCGGAGGTGGTCATGGCGTCCGGGACTAGTGGTGCTGGTGGAGCTGAGGATGGAGATCAGGGGTAGGGCCGCAACTATGGTGGCCACTTACGCTTCAATTCTCAGAGAGGCGGAGGTGCCCGACCTTTGCGGAACCTCGTTCGCGGACGCGGCCAGGATCAGGATTTCGAACGTGGTCGTGCGCATACCCATCCACCGGCAGGTGGTGGAAGCAATATGGATGGTGCTGGTCGAGGTCAGGGAAGAGGTGCTCAAGGGAGCAGGTCGGTTGCATCTCAGAGTAACATGTCTGACAGGCAAGCAAAATCTGCTATGGAGAAGGCAGATCCATCTAGTACACATGCTCAGAAACACAGGGGGCAGCAAATGGTGGAAGAGGCAATAGCAAACAAGAAGATAGAATTCATATTATGCTGTGAAATCTGTGAGGAGAAGCATTTCACTTCACAATGTCCATTGCTGCACGGACCAAAGCTGGCTGCAACTTTTTGTGGTCTGGCAAGTGATGCATTCACCTTCTTTCATATACCATATACAGCAGCGGCAAAGGCACCTCGAAAGGTCTCAGCAACAGCTTTGATCAAGATTGTGGAGGGTTATGTGTCTGCTGATTTGGTCAAAAAGGAATTGACTCGTTTCATTCCAGTAAAATGGGATTGGGTCGTGCGTGAGCATGGTCCAAATACTTTTATTGTTCCTTTCCCATGCCAAGTAGAGCTGCAGCGTATGATTTCTCTGAAGCGGCTCCGATTAGATAATAATGAAGCTGTTATTACCTTTGAAGAGTGGAACAATGAGATTAAGCCCAAGCAAAGGTTGCAGAAAGTTTGGGTTCATGTATATGGTGTTCCGTATGAAATCAGGTCTTTCTTACCTCTATGGGTAGTGGGTTCAATAATTGGCGCTACACAGAAAGTGGATATGCGATCTATGAAGAAGACGGGGGTAGTAAGACTCATGGTGGCAGTTCTTGATGCAAATGGCATCCCTGATGATGCAAAGATTGTTGTGGATGATTGCCTCTATGAGATCTTTTTTAAAGTTGATAAAGTGGTCTCCTACAATAATGTGGATGATGATCCAGAGCCACATGGCCTACACAGCAAGGAGAAAGACCAGCATATGGAAGATCACGAGAAACATTACAAGGAAGATGGAACTCACTCTTTGGAGAATGCAGATCATCCAAAAAATAATAGCACACCAAGTCAAGTTCAGCAAAGTGGAATTCCTACTATGGAGATTAATCTAGTGGAGAAGACATTGGATGTTGGAGTGGTGATCGTTGATAAGAAATTAGATGGTGAAGAGCTATCACAGGGAGATGGGCTGACACCTTCTCTCATGGAAAAGGTTGTAGCTATTGCCTCTAATGTGATCACCCAAGGTCCAGATGGTATAACTAATACATCTCAGGCACCTAGGAAGGTTCTGCCCATTGATGGGCTGGGCGACGACAAAACATCTGCTGTCATGACTGATGCGGCTATAGAGATACATGTGCCAACGCTGGGCATTGGTGATGGGTTTACTTAAATCCAGGGAGATGTTGCCACTGATGCTAACGTCACACTGCATCCTTTGGACACAGAGAAAGGCGTTTGTGAGAAAGGGCCGAAATTTACCAGAGGCCTGGATGCCGATGCACAAGATGCCGTGACTTCCCGATTGGCAAGCTCACCTGTTCAGCATGCTAATGAGGGGGATGCTGATGTCATATTGGGTACTGGTGACATTGCAAATCAGACGGCTAATGCACATCCTAACGTATGTGGTGATTTTAGTACCGATATCCCAAGTAGTGAGGACACTAGGAGAGTGGCAAATGATTTTCACTCCCTTCCTCGTCGCACACTGCAAGCTCTTTCCAAACAGAATGGGATAAAAGCCAATATGTCGAATGCAGATATGGCTGATGCTCTCCAGTCCTTGGAAACTGTTCTTGGAATTGAGATGCTTTCCACAAAGAAGACAAATATTGTATCAGTGGAGAGGGAACTCAGTAAAAGGACAACTGCGCTAGGGGATGGAGATATGCTAGAAAAGGCAAAAAACCTGATCAGGAAGAAGAACTTGGTTGATAGCAATCACTCAACTACAACCGATATTCATGACCCAGGTATTTTGCTTTCATTTACATCTAATTCAGATCATAATATTTCTTCTAAAGTTGCCAATCTAGGTATTTCTATGGGTAGAAATAAGTCTGTTATTGATTCATCTATTACTGTTATTAAAAACATAGAAATAGATAGGCTTAAGGTTGCAGCAAAGGAGAAATTAAATAAAAACAAATCAACCTCTCAAAATATTAACTTGGTAGAGGAGGACGAAGACCAATTAGATGCCCTTCTTGACCACGCATGTGGGAATTTTCAAGAGAGGATGCATGAAGAGGGATATGATCACATCTGTTGTGAATTAAATGCAATTCCTCGTAAAAAGAAATCAAACTCAATAAAGAAAAACAAGGTTGGCCGTCCCTCTAAAAAACCTATAACCCCATCAAAGTTAAGTCTCAAATGAAAGAGATTTTCTGGAATAGCAGAGGTCTTGGAGACTTGGCTAAGCATGGTTATTTGGAAGATTTGGTGAAAGAGGAGCAATTAGATTTTATTGCTCTAATGGAAACGGGTCGGGATCATTTCCCAGATGGGACCCTTAAAAAACTATGTGGTGGCAAAGAATATATTTGGCACTGCATGGCGCCACATGGTCGGTCTGGGGGAATTCTCCTCGGTATTGACCTTATGGTCTATGATATTGGAGCCATTGACGAGGGGGACTTTTATGTTAAGTTCACACTTCGCAATAAAAATGATGACTTCAAGTGGTCACTATTTGCAGTATATGGACCTGCACAACAACAAGATAAGGAAAGTTTCTTAAAGGAGTTGGCACATACGTGTAGCAAAGAAACACTACCATATATAATTGGTGGTGATTTCAATATTATGCGTCGGCCTGAGGATAAGAACAAGAATAATTTTGAAACAAAATGGTCAGATTTATTTAATATGGTCATTCAGTCTCTAGAACTCAAAGAAATAGAAATGTCGGGCCGCCAATATACCTGGGCGAGCAGTGGGGACGATCCGACTTTTGAGAAACTAGATAGAATTTTAGTTAGTACAGAGTGGGAGCAAAAGTTCCCTCTCACAACTGTACTGGCTAAGGACAGAAGCAATTCAGATCACACGCCTTTACTATTAAACACAGGCGCTTCCACCAATAATAGACAACAACCTCTATTTAAATTTGAACGAGGTTGGTTGATCAGAGATGGCTTTTATGATCTAGTAGCTGCTAAATGGGAAGCAAAAACTAGAGGAACCACTGCTATGGAAAAATGGCAAAATAAGATAAGATCTCTCCGGAAATTCCTTAGAGGATGGGCCAAAAATATAGCTGGCCATAATAAACAGGAGAAGAAGGTTTTAATTTCCATGATCGATGATCTAGATAAAAAGGCAGAAATTAATGTGCTATCTGATCACGAACTAAACCTCAAGCGTTATCTTAATGAACGATTAGTTCATCTTTTGAGGGAAGAAGAAATTAAATGGTATGAGAGAGCTAAAACTAAAGACCTCTTGGAAGGTGATGACAACACTCAATATTTCCATTTGGTCGCTAATGGAAAACATAGAAGACAACATATCTTCAAATTAGAACAAGAAGAAGGAGTTATAGTAGGTGATACTGAATTAAAAACTTATATCACAAACTATTATAAAGGGCTCTTTGGACCACCGGAGGAAAACAACTTTACTTTGGTGGAAAACAATAATCAGGATATACCTCAGGTGACTGATGAGGAGAATAAATTCCTCATCGCTCCTTTCACAGAGAAAGAGGTAAAAGAGGCGGTGTTCCAAATGGAACATAATAAAGCCCCTGGTCCAGATGGTTTCCCAGCAGAATTTTATCAAGTGTTCTGGGATATCATAAAAGCGGATCTCTTAGCCCTTTTCAAGGATTTTTTTGAAGGGCATCTCCCTCTATACAGCCTAAATTTTGGAGTCATTACTTTGCTTCCAAAAACAAAGGAAGTGACAAAAATTCAACAATATAGGCCTATTTGCCTCCTAAATGTAAGCTTCAAAATTTTCACTAAGGTTGCTACAAATAGACTCATGGGGGTAGCAAACAAGGTGGTTCGACCCTCCCAAACGGCATTTATGCCAGGTCGAAACATCATGGAAGGAGTAGTTATATTACACGAAACTATCCATGAATTAAATGCCAAAAAGCTTAATGGGGTAATTATCAAAATTGACTTTGAGAAAGCCTACGATAAGGTAAAATGGTCGTTTCTCCAGCAAACTCTTCGAATGAAGGGGTTTTGCCAGCAGTGGTGTGCATGGGTCGAAAATTTTGTTACGGGAGGAAGTGTAGGCATCAAAATTAATGATGCTATTGGACACTACTTCAAAACACATAAAGGGCTACGACAAGGAGATCCCATGTCACCTATACTTTTCAATATAGTGGCATATATGCTCTCTGTTTTGATTAAAAGAGCAAAGGATGATGATCAAATCAAAGGGGTCATTCCTCACCTTGTGGAAGATGGGTTGTCTATTTTACAATATGCAGATGATACAATTTTGTTCATGGACCATGATTTGGAGCAAGCTAAAAATATGAAATTACTGCTCTGTGTCTTTGAACAGTTATCAGGGCTTAAAATTAACTTCCACAAAAGTGAGATTTTTTGTTATGGAGAAGCTAAACATTATGAACAAGAGTACACTAGTTTGTTTGGATGCAGCCTAGGCTCATATCCCTTTAGATACTTAGGCATCCCGATGCATCACCGTAAACTCTGTAATGCGGATTGGAGCATTATTGAGGAACGATTTAAGCACAAACTAAGTACTTGGAAGGCCAAACATCTTTCCTATGGGGGCAGACTTGTTTTGTTGAATTCTGTTCTAAGTAGCCTTCCCATGTTCATGATGTCTTTTTTCGAAATCCCAAAAGGTGTCCTCGAAAGATTGGATTTCTATAAGTCTAGGTTCTTTTGGCAAGGCACCAACGATAAGAAAAAATATCATCTAGCAAAATGGGATATTTTGTGTCGTCCCAAAGATCAAGGAGGTCTAGGAATAATAGATCTCTGGATTCAAAATAAATGCCTTCTTAGTAAATGGTTATTCAAACTACTCAATGAAGAAGGTACCTGGCAGACCCTACTCAGAAATAAATATCTGAGCTCGAAGTGTCTTTCTCAGGTTCAGATTAAACCTAGAGACTCGCACTTTTGGAAGGGTTTATTAAAGGCTAGGGAAGATTTTCTGAGATGTGGAACCTTTAAGATAAAAGATGGTTCACAAACCAGATTTTGGGAAGACACTTGGTTGGGCTCCAAACCACTTGGAGAACAATTTCCTAACCTATATAATATAGCCAATTATCCTCATGCAATAGTGGCAAATGTTATGAATCAAATGCCATTGAATATTTCTTTTCGAAGAGCATTAATTGGGGATAAATTGATTGCTTGGTACAACCTAGTAGCTAAAATAGCCAACCACCGACTTTCACAAGGCAGGGATATTTTCACCTGGGACTTACATCGACATGGACAATTTTCAGTCCGGTCTATGTATAAGTATATGATAAACCAAGGTGTGCCATTTAATAACAAATTCATATGGAAGCTAAAGATCCCTCTAAAGATAAAGATTTTCCTTTGGTACCTGCAACGAGGTGTCATTTTAACAAAGGATAATTTAACTAAGAGGAACTGGATTGGGAGTCAAAAGTGTTGTTTCTGTGATTGTAATGAAACAATCAAACATCTCTTTTTTAATTGTCAACATGCTAAAGATATTTGGAGAGTTGTTCAGATAGCTACTGGGTTAACCCCACCTAGATCAGTAAGACATATGCTTGGAAATTGGTTAACAAGCATTGCAAAAAAAAAGATAAAAAATGATCTTTGTGGGGGTGGCAGCTCTTTTATGTGCTATTTGGTGTACACGTAATGATTTGGTGTTTGAGAAAAAACATTTCAAGTCGTTTATGCATGTCATTTTTAGTGGAGCATATTGGCTGCGATTTTGGTCTTTGCTGCAGCACGAGGACACAAGGGAGATAATCTGTTCGGCAAGCAAAGCATTAGACATTGTCACTTTGGATATATTCGCCAAGAATGGATGGAGAAGTAATAATAGAATATGCTTTTGAATTGTATATGCCCATGTGTACTCGTTTCCCTATTATTTGTGTTCAGCTTCTACGCTGAGAATAATGTAAAAACTTGGCTGTGTGCGGTTGCAGAGGCCGGAATTCTTTCCTTTATCTAAAAAAATCTGTACAGTCGTGTTCATGGCCATGTTGGCAATCCAATGATACATGCCGAATTGGTTACAGTTCCAGCCTGCTAACTACTTCAACAGAGAAATCTTGCTGTGCACATATACTTCTTCTTGCCTTCGGCATTTTCCCCCCTGCCCGTGCAAGCCGAGACAGAATCACATCAACAATAAATAGATCTAAGTACAAGAACAAGAAAAAGAGCGAAATGAAGCCCAGCGCATGTATTGGCGGCGCAGGAAGGCGTACATCCGAGATCAGATCACATATTTCATCTTCCTGGAGATCGGCAGGAACTCTGTAAACAAGCTAGTGGTTTGGCCGGTGTGACTGCCAGAGTTTGGAGGCGAGCTCTGCTCGATCCTTGTATCTGCTACTTGTTACTTCGTTCCTCGTTATCAGTATATCATAGATCTAACAATCAGCTCTGTTACAATTGCATCCTCTGATCAACTTCAGAATAAGAGGCACTGCTGCATCTCCTCCCTTTTCGCGACTCGAAGCTGCTCCTCTATGCTCGGTCTCATTTGCTCAACTTCAGAATTAGAGACAGTGCAGCATCTCTTTCTTCCCTGCGAGTTTGCCCGAAACTGTTGGTTCATGATGGTACCTATTTCGTTTGTCCTGAAATATAAACCGCAAATGCATCTTAAAATTCAAACTTTGTAATCTTTGATCAACTATTACTCTAACGATAGTAAAAGTTTGTGTTACAAAAGTGGTTATATTGGACTTTTGTGTTTGGAATTACTTTCTAATGATCAAACTGTGACAAGAAAAATCAGTAGTACAGTGTGATATTAAAAAGTGGTTATATTGTAAGAAGAAAATTACAAATTAAGATCATCAAGGAAAATAAAGAATGAAACAAAGAAAAACAAAGCAATCACACAAGAATGAAACAAAGCAGTATAGAAGAATTAAACAAGTGGAATAGCAGTTTTGCCTTTGAAATAAATCTTCTTGTTCTTCCTACTAAAAGTGAATTCGACATATTGAAAATTTATTAGGCTGCCAGAACGCATTTTCAAACCCAACCCAAGTACCCAAACTAGGAAGTGCGCGCGGATAGACTTTTTTGTTCGAATGAAAAGGGACATGATGATCATGAATTCATGATCGATAGTGTTTCTACTGCTGGCTAGAAATTCTTTTGAAATCCATTCCTACAAGTAGTATAGCGAGCTGTCGCAGTGGATAAACACGTGAATATCAATTTGTTCACCACTTGCGTGCGTGGACCCTCGGAAACCATACGCTCAAGTCCACCACGACGACTCTCCGGCGAGTCAAGGTCGTTATTGTCTGCCGTCTGCACTGACTGCAGACCTTCAGTATCCCGCCTGAGACGGACCACAGTAAGCTATCGATCTCTCTCTCTCTCTCTCTCTCTCAATGGACTCCAAGAAGAACGACGGCGACGCCATCTCCTTGATCGTCATCGCGGATGACGGCGCTGCCACCGCCGAGTCAGCCGCGCCGGAGGGCGGCGGCGGCGGCGATCGGCGCCTGGTGGCGCTCCTCGACCGGCTGCGCGGCGTTCTCGTCCGCCCCGCAGCCACGTCCGCGCTCGTCGCCTTCCACTTCGCGCTGTCGGCGTACTGGGGGCCACGGCGGCAGGGATGGCTGCCGCTGGCCGCCTTCGCTCTCGCCTACGCGGCGGTCGCGGCGCTCATGTGGTTCGACTGGCGGATGGAGGAGCCGCAGCTGCGGCGGCCTCTGGACGCGAGGGAGCGGCGGGCGAAGCTCGCCGCGCGGACGCTGGCGTCCGCCGTCGTCGGCGTGCTGGCGTACTGGACAGCCTCTCCGTCGCCTTGCGGCCTGCTCTTGTTCATATGGTACTTTGGCAGCGAGTAGTATGTGGTACAATCTGCAGGCAGCGCCAAATAATACTTGGAAGGGGGGAAAACAGGATTTCTTCCAAGTTCTTGTTCGAATTTCATGAGAACAATTCCACTCCTGTAGAGGTAGACACTATCTTCGTTCCTCTGTTTGTTTTCATTGGCACCCATAACTACTCTGTTTTTTCCTCCTGTACAAGCACAAGCACAGTATCTTCATTTAGAGAGAAAAAACAGACTGATAAAGGAGAAGTGACTTTATCTCCTGTAATTGATAAATAGATGGGCTAAAATAATAATTGATGGTTTGGCTAATAGTTATTCGTTGTACAATAAAAAAAACTATAAAATTGCAGATATAATATAGAAAAATGAAGAAAATGATTGAAAAGTAGCGACATGTCACATAATCGTCATCCGCGATTTGTCACGACGCCGTCTCCTTGATGAATAAAATAATCTGCCGGCGGTGCCATGATCCAAGGAATTTGCAGGAATAATCTGATCTCTCGATGGCCTCCAAGGAATAATCTGATCCAAGTCTACTAGTGTCAATTGCTTGGGGTCTATTTTGCAGGAATTGCACAAGGATATGTTCAGTTCTTACATGAAATAGGATTTACTGATCCAGTGATCGTGTCGGCTGTCGGCTCCTTGCTTCATGATCAGCAAGGCATCACCATTCTGACTGTCCCCGTGTCTTCTCCTTTCTGCATGATTAGTTAGCTGCTCTGCTTTCGGATTTGTTGGATCCTGCAGTTTTTTGGTTAATGATCTCCCGCAACAAGTATTTGATTGACTACTAAGGACCTAAGGTCAGTCTCAGTGAAGTTTCATGAAGAGTGTTCTTCCCGCACTGTAGTTTTCAACACCCCTCCTGTTAGATGCAGTTTGCAAATGAATGCTTTGGAAATGACAAACCTCCAAAACTGGATGTGTCACCTGCGCTGCAAATGTTGGCACTGGGTATGGGCACTAATCACCCTCTGCTTTATTTCACAATGCACACATGGAATGAAGTTCATCACATTCAGTGCATTTCAATCAGCAGCTTAAAACAGATTGTCCAACAACAAAACGTATCTTCTGCAGTCATGTAGAAAGATACATCTTTACATCAAGTGCTGGCTGTGTTTCACTTATGTTGGACCGCACACACATTCAAAAACGACACTTGAAAAAAAAGTTTTAAAACTGGAACATACAGCTCTATATGCTAAATTATATCAGTTCGCTGTATGGCAATTGTTTTCTGCTCAAAATCAAGACCTTCAGTGTTATGGTCGTGGGACCGGCCCTAGGCCTGAGCCCACTACTGGAGATAAGGATTAGTTGTTAGCAGATAAGATTAGTTTAGGTAGATTTGGATAAGATCTATTAGTTGGTTTGTTAGGCGCCTTGGTCTATAAAAGGCAGCCAGGAGTCCTAGGGTTAGGTAAGCAGAAAATAGATCAAGGAAGCCATCACAGAGCCTCCCTCGGGAGGGCGAGTAGCCGATCTATCCTGCCCATTCTAGAGTCCACATCATTTGGTATCAGAGCCATCTTTGCGCCGCCGCAGCCATCTCTGCGCCGTCGCACGCCCACCCAGCCCTCCCCTGCGCCGCTGCAGATTCCTCTGTTTCATCCTACGATATTTTCTCCATCACCATTTTTTCCTATCCAGCTATTGGATCGATTTCTTTCCACCCAATTTTCTCCTTCACCTGCGCACGCACACACAGATTGGAGCAATTTCCTCCCTGCGCACTCCAATTTCTTCCCTGCGCCTCAGCAAAGTCCCACCCATCCCAACCTCGCCGCCATGGGTGAAGTCACCACGATGGATGAGGCCGTAAGATGCATGTCCGACGGCGTCAATCGCGTCTCTTACGGGCTCGATCGGATCTCCGAGAGGATCCATGACATCCTGGGAGTACCGGAGAAGATGCTGCAGAAGGCTTCATCGGCGCCCACGGTGCCGCCGCCGTTGTCGTCGTCAACATCCGCACCCCCTTCATCAACAGCAGCGCCGCCACCCGCGGCCAAATATGCTGCTACAACGACTCCACCAGTGCCTGCGTCACCAATATCTTCGGCCGCGCGAACAACTTCATCATGGGACACGACGACATCTACGACATCTCCCTCCTCGGCGGCAGCAACGACCGCTGTGCCGTCGCCGCCACCTGTTGTGTCTCCGTCGACTGCACCTGCACCGGCCCCAACTCCTGCGGCGAGATTGTGTTCATCGCCGGCCACGGCTGCAGCTCCCACCAGCAATGCGATTATTGCCGTCCCCGACCTCACGCTGCATGCGGACTCATCCCCGGCACATCTAGCGCTTTCTGCGCCTCATGCGGCCCCCGTCCGTGCCACGCGCGGCACGATCTTCGTCTTCCGTGACCGCACCGCCCTTTGTCGAACTGACGGCCGCCGGGACGTTTGCGCCACCGGAGGCCATCTTCGCCTCCCCGGCGCCAGCCCCCACGCAACACGCGACCCCACCATCTGCGTCGCGCATCGCCTCTCGTTCCCCTGATCCGGCCCCCGATCCAGGCGGCGGGTACTCGGACTCCAGAGGCGGTGGACGAGACAGCAAGGGTCGGCCACCTTCTGCAGGCGGCGACGGTGGCACCCGCGGCGGCGGCGTCAACCTCCCTGGAGGTCGCGGCGGCGCAGCCACGAGCCAACGCCCTGGCCAGGTTACCACGGGCCGGTGGCCACCTACCTACAAGGTGTGGACTAGGCCGATTCATGATTGGGCCGGTCTGTGGCCTACCACGAGGGCCCTTCAACTTTTTCGGGCCCACTATGCCGCAGCCCAGCAGCACCATGTACTTGGGAGGGATCATCAGATCTTTTCTTCACTGCCATCTCAGTCGACCCCGCCAGCAACAACACTGGCAGCCTCGTCGCCACCAGCTGCATCAACGGAGGACTGCACACCCGCGGCAGCAACACCTCCAGCAGCATCAGCACTGCGCGCGGACTCGTCACCGGTGTATGCAGCGCCGTGTGCAGCCGCATCTGCGCCGGCACTCGCGGCCTTGGTCGCGGCGCCTGCCATGCATCGCGCGCCCTTGTCACTGCCAGCGGCCACGCAAATCGCGCCATGTAGGGCTCGATCTACGGCTTCCGCAACCGCCCCATCCCAGATCGAGTTCCGGCCTCCGAGTTCTGCGGCTCCCCTAGCAACCGCGGCATCAACATCTTCTGCTTCGGACGCGACGACAGCGGTTGTAGCCACGGCTGCATCTGCCGCCATGGACGAAATCCTCACCGTCCTCGACGCCACGCCACGCGTGTTGCCGTCATCGGATTCCGCAGGTGCGTCGTTCCCGCGCCCGGCCCTGGCTCCGGCATCTGCCGTGCCTTGCAAGGCACCGTCCGCGCCAGGACCCGCCATCACGTCGCGCGCGGCCTCATCTGTCATCTCCGTCGTCCGTCACGTCACCTGCGGCCCCATCTTCGACTCCCACGGCTGTGCCGCCCCTTTGTGCGACATCGTCGGCCGTTTCGTGGGTGATTCCGCCATCCACGCCACCACCGCCAACTGCATCGACGGAGGGCCCGTTTCCAGCCTCTGTCGCCGCGTCTCTGCCCTCTTCCGCACCTGCGTCCACGCCGCGTGCGACCTCGTCCCCAGCATCGCCACACGCGGCCTCGTCCCTGACGCAGCCGGCGTCTGCTGCACATCAAGCTGCCCTGCCCGTGCCCACGACCGCGGCCTCACCTTTGACGTTTGTCTCATCACCTACGGGAACAGCGGTGCCGCCGTCACTACTGATGGCACCCGCATCAGTTTCAGCCCGCAGGCCACACTGTGGGTGCTGCCTCTTCGCCGCCGACTGCGCCGTCTTCCATGTCGGTCCCGACCTCACCGTCAATGGTTACTCCGTCGCCCGGGTCTTCCTTCCCCAGCGTACATCACGCTCGGGCCTCCGCCGCGCCTCCGTCCTCCACCGGGTGGTCGTGGCCTGTCTTTCACCGGGCAGCAACGACATTGGCCCGCCATACGCAGCTACGAAGCCCCCTGGCGCTACTGCCAGGGGCTCCCTGTCGGCGCCGTGGCACAACCTTGCCTACAGTGTCTGCCACATGTCCTCGTCGCCGGCGTCATCAGCGTCTGTTGCGCCTTGCGTGGCCTAGTCCGTATCGGCTTCGTCTCCAACATCCCCAACACCACGCGTCGCCCCAGCTCCCGCGCCTGCACCACTCTCTCCCTTAACACGGACAGTTGGTTGACGTCTCCAGCTCCATGTCGAACGCTCCTCCACCGGGTGCGTCATCTTCCGTTGGCCGCGGGACGGCCGTCGCCGCCCTGCGCCACACGTGTGGCTCGCACAGCTGCCTCGCGGCCTAGCTTGGCCCTTCCGCAGCCGGCTTTGTCTCCAGATTCAGTCGTGTGGACACCGTGGTTGCACGGGTCTTTTCGTCGACCTTCTTCGACGCCCCGACCTGCTCAGCATCGGTTTCCTCCATGGGCTTCCAGCACGCCGGTCCACAGACGTGTCGCCCATCTTCACTTTTGAGGCTGTCCAGCTCGAGGACGAGCTGTCTTGAAGGGGTGGAGAAGTGTTATGGTCGTGGGACCGGCCCTAGGCCTGGGCCCACTACTGGAGATAAGGATTAGTTGTTAGCAGATAAGATTAGTTTAGGTAGATTTGGATAAGATCTATTAGTTGGTTTGTTAGGCGCCTTGGTCTATAAAAGGCAGACAGGAGTCTTAAGGTTAGGTAAGCAGAAAATAGATTAAGGAAGCCATCTCAGAGCCTCCCTCGGGAGGGTGAGTAGCCGATCTATCCTGCCCATTCCAGAGTCCACATCATTCAGCTTGACTCGACTGGATATAATCTTCAGAAAGGGCAATTCTATCACGAGTCACGATAATCCATCATTTGCAGCCCTGTCAACGATCCTACAAAGAAGTCACACAAGGGAGTCACGAGTCAGCATTAGAAGCTACTATTGTTCTGAATCAATCATCAAGCACAAAAATAATACAAACCTTAGTGATAACTTTCCGCAGCTCTTTGATCTGCTATTTCAAGCATGTCAGTCGCCTCCTGATTGCATAGTCCCATCCTGGCAGATCAGGTTATGATCATAGAAGGTGCACGAAATTAGAAAGTGTATATACATCAGGAGAACAGATTGTGGCATTCAATAGTAAAAGTGTAAAAGAACAAAATATTGTCTATGCAAAAAGGCATAAGCCAATTAACAAACTACACATACTCAAACATTATGCCATGGAGCCAGTGAATTTGAGAGAAACCAGAAATGTTATAGGACAAAAGAAACTTAAGGAAGTTCATTGAATCTACATGATTGGAATTAGCTCTTACAACCAATGTAACAAGGGTTGACAAATATCATCTGATAGTTAAATTCCTTTGACGAGACGAAAAAAGAGATACATAACTGCACAAGAATGATTACACTGAAGAGGCTTTATTAATTTGTGCCTAAACTGTTGACTAAATTGTATGTGTTCAGAGACCCGAATATGTGATTCAAAATTAAATGGTTTAGGCGGCACGACCACACATAAATACAGGTATCAAAATGGTGTAGTGTACTTGATGTATCTATCAACAATGATTTGGCTATATGTTCTAAACACTGCTAAAAAAAATTAATATCTAGATCGTAGTACCACATCTTGTCGTGATTAAGGACATGTTTAGTTCTCTAAAATTTCACTATCTACCCGTCACATCAAACTTCGGACACTAATTAGGAGTACTAAATGTGGATTAACGACAAAACTCATTCCGCAACCTCTACCTTAATTTTCGAGACGAATCTAATGAGCCTAATTATGTCATGATTAGACAATGTCATGCTACAGTAAACAATCTCTAATGACAGATTAATTAGACTTAATGGATTCGTCTCGGAATTTCCCGTCCATTCATGTAATTAGTTTTATAATTAGTCGATGTTTACTACCTCTAATAGAGCTGAAAAGACAACCCTAAAATTTTAGCCCCAAAATTTTGGGGAACTAAACACTTGGGGAACTAAACACACCCATGCTCAAGTCAAGAGTTGCTCTTTAGGCCCTGTTTAGTTCCATAATATTTCACCAACTACCCGTCACATCAATCTCCGAACACTAATTAGGAGTATTAAATGTGAATTAATGACAAAACTCATTCCACAATCCCTACCTTAATTTTCGAGACGAATCTAATGAGCCTAATTATGACATGATTAGACAACATTGTGCTACAGTAACCAGTGCCTAATGACGGATTAATTAGGCTTAATGGATTCATCTCGCGATTTCTAGTCCATTCGTGTAGTTAGTTTTGTAAGTAATATACATTTAATACTCTTAATAGACCTTGGAAGGAAACCCCAAAATTTTTTTCTAAAAACTTCCAACCAACTGAACAGGGCCTTAGTAACACCAACTGAGTTCCAAGTCGCTTTATTAAAAGAAATGAAACAAAAAGGTGGTGGTTACCTTCATAGCGGGCATATAGTTTTTTCTTCTCGAGATGATCCAGGCGTTGCTGTAGGCTCGGGGGAAGCAACTTTATACCAGAACAAGATTTAATACGAAGAGCTCTAAGAGATGAGTATGCTTGAGGCCCATTCGGTAAGGATTGCAGGCTGCTGCAACGACGAAGGTCGAGGTCTTCCAGCGACGTGAGCCTTCCTAAGCAAGATTCCTGCGATTTCAATTTACTGCAATCCCGAATACTTAATTTTTGAAGGGCATCCAGCTGTCCTGATAGGGATCGAAGATTGCCGCACCTCCGAATGTACAAGGTCTTGTTGGACGGAGGAAGATTGGCAACCTCTGACAAGCCCTTGCAAAATGCTATGCTTAGCAATTCTAGGCATGGAAGGAAGGGATGGCTGGCTGATGATGACAGCTTCAGTACAGCTGTAGAAGGTGCTCTGGCCTCACTGCTGGACCCTGGAATTAATGATGCCGTATCCTCCTGCTGACCGAATACGACAGACTCGAGAATACGGAAGTTGATAATACGTAATGTCTTGAGAGATGCTGGTAGGTTGGGAACCTCAACCAAAGATGGACAGTAAAATAACTCTAGGGACTCTAGACGTGGCAGGAGTCCACTCCGTTCTGACGCAGATTGCTCAGAAGCTTCTTGTGTGCGTCCAGTCAGTTTGTTGCACCACAAAATATCTAACTTCCTCAAGGACACCAGAGCCTGGAACACTTTTTCTGGCCAGTAGACAAGAGCGTCGCAATGCGCAATTGATAAATCTACGAGCTGTGCAAAACATGTCCATAGTTGCAGTGCACTTGAGTGGGAGAACAAAAGGTTGTATCCCTGTAAATTCATACGTGTCAGAGGGGATTATATATGCTGCCATTTCTCCTTGCCATGCGCCAACCCACTCGAATTTTGTTCATCCACCAATTCTGTTTCTGTGTCACGGTCTGACAACTGCAGGCTGGACAATGAAGCCATGTATCTGCTAGCTGCCTGTAGGGACCATATTTGTTGGTTGACTCCTCTTACTGCTAATGCACTTAGCTTCGGTGCTTCGGGTAGAGTAGTCAACTGCGGGCAACTCCCCATTGTTAGTTCCTCTAGCCGAGGAAACGTTAGCTCTTCTCCTGGAGATCCATCCCCTGCCTCCCATCTCTCAAGGGTTGTCAAAGCAAATAATTTTAGTTCCCTCAAAGCAGGAAATGCAGAGCAGCACTCGGTCTCAACCCCTCCAAATGGTGGTTTAATAACTGATGCTTTAGGCAAAGCATCCAAACTTTTGCAGTTGCTGATTGACAGCTTCTCAAGCAGAGGAAACATTACATGTTCTTCTAGAGCTCCTTCGCTTGCCTCCCATCGTTGAAACACCTCAAGATTTTCTAATTCCATTTCCTTCAATGCTGGAAATGAAAACTTGTACTCAGTCCGGACCCCTCCAAATGGTTCTTTAACAACTGATGCTTTCGGCAATGCAACTAGACTTTTACATTCTTTGATAAACAGCTTCTCAAGGACAGGAAATATTGGCCTTTCTCCTCGCACATCACTTGTGTCCCACCATATCTCAAATTTTGGCATCTTAGAAAACCTAAGCTGCTTCAGTTTCTGAAATGTGAAGACTGTATCACAGCTGCACATACAACGAATATTTTTCAATCCATGCAAGCAAAGAATTTGTAGAGCAGGTAAGTGCCAGATTGCAGGAAGCTCCTCGAGTCTCTTGCAATCAGATAACTCAAGCTCCACTATGGCTTGCAACTTATTCATCCATTTTGGGAAACTGTCGATACCGCAGGAATATATCCTTAGAACCTTCAGCTCGTCATGAGGCTCCAGACCTACCAGCACCTCTCTATCATTATTCTGTGCCTCCTTGTCACTATTAGTCCATGTTAATGTCAATCTTACCAGTTTTTTCTTATTTCCGAGTTTTGCCTCTTTTGCGTCTTCCTCTATCACATTTTCTAACCGTCTTAGCTCCAGCTCACCAGCAAGGTCATCTAACTGCCTCAGTTCCCCACCCTACAGCAACCAGAGCCTGCACCTGCTACAAAGCATGAAAGCGTCTGTAGGGAAGTGAGGCATCTGATGTCAGCAGGCATGCTCTTTAACTTCTGACATCCGTGAGTGTAGATGTGACGGAGGGCAGTCATGTACCTCATTCCCTTTGGAAGTCGTTCAAGATCATCACAGTAAGAAAGGTTCAATGTTTGCAGATGATATAGGATGCTTATATCTTCGGGAAGTGATTTAATACCACTTCTTGAGAGATCAAGATACCTCAGGTGATGAAGGCATTTGGGTTTGGGGAATGAAGCTCGGTTGATCTTTATCCTTAATGCTCGCGCAGATCTGTACTTTGACAAATGTTGTGTTAGAATAAATGGGCCTAGGGCCATTTATTTTAATAATGAAAGAATTAAAAACCCATGTGTTTAATACTAAGGAAAAGAGAGAAATACCGTATGGGTATTGGAGGAGTCTCCCATCCAACTTATTAGGTAACCTTTCGGTACACCTCTTGTGAAGTTGAATAAAGGAGATAGGCGTGCCACACGCGCGCGCAAGCATCTTTTTGCTGTTGATGGCTGTTGATGACTCCTTAATTGTGACCGTTACTGTTGGCTGTTGATGGCTCCTTAATCGTGACAGTTACTAGGAGCCCTTAGCCGCGACAGTTACAATACAATCAACCGTGACCGTTACTACTCAGCACGTCCAGGTTCATCCCCCCTTCCGCACATGTTCCTTCCTCCTCCTTCTCAGATCACCAATTCACCAAAACCAGATACTCCTGCTTAGGAGACCTCTCTCTTCTCCCTCTGTTTGCTGCTCTCTTTTGCATCCCCATCACTTGCACCGCGCGCACGGTACCGGCGAGAGCAGAGCCTCCGGAACCTCGTACTACTGCTGAGATCCTGCTCGGGATAGGCGGGCGATAAGGTTTTTGGGGAGCGTCTTCACGCGACTGCTCGCTCCCGTACGACTACTTCCTCTACGTCGACGACAATCGAATGAACGACTAATTCCTCTACGTCGACTACGAGCGAACGACTACTTCATCTACAGTGGGTCTGCACTGCGATCATCTGCCTGCATCGACTGTGTACGGCTACACCGATTGAGGTCACTCACAATGGGTGATAACGGAAAATCGGGTGACGCCGTCACCCAATCTTCCACAGGGTACTCTCTCAAACCAATGTTCATGTTTATTAGTTGTATAATCATGAATATTGTTATGTTTAATTGTTGTTTAAACATACACACATGCACATGAATTGTTTCACTCACCGTAATATTGAAATGTCTATTAAATTATGGAATTAAAATATACCAAAATGTTGCCTATCATCTAACAATCCAAAAACCTTATAATGTTGATAGGACTATGTTTGGTGCAACTAGCTTTGCAAATGCAATTAAACCGAAGCCTTTCGATGGTTCTAACTTTAAGAGGTGGCATGAGTTGGCCACCTTGTGGCTCACCGCCATGAACGTGATGTATGTCACCACCGGAAAAGCCCCCGAGGGTGTCTCGAAGGAGAAATTCAATGCGGATGATAATCTGTTCTGGGGTGCCATCATTAGCGTCCTGGTTGATAACTTGGTGGATACCTATCTTCAGAGGAAGACGGGGAAGGATATTTGGGAGGCTCTTGAGGCTCAGTACGGGGCTTCTGACGCCGGTGGTGAGCTATATGTAATGGAACCGTTCCTAGACTACAGGATGGTTGAAGACCGTTCTGTGGTGGAACAGGCCCATGAAGTACAGGCGCTGGCTAAAGAGCTTGAGAACTATAGCAAAGAGGTCCCATGTGTGTTACCCAACAAGTTTGTGGCAGGAGCAATTATCACAAAGCTGCCACATTCTTGGAGGGATTTTGCTACCTCTCTAAAACATAAGAGAAAGGAATTCACTTTTGATGACCTTATTGTGACTCTTGATGTTGAAGAGAAGGCGAGAGCAAAGGACACACGTGGAAAGACAATAGCCGGACCCTCAAGCGCAAACTTTGTGCAGAGGGGCAATCCCAAGTTCCAGAATAATCAGAACAAGAGGAAGAAGCCTTCACAAAACCCGCCCAAGGCTAAGGAAGCCGACGAGCCTAATAAGAAGAAGAGAAAGCCGGGGGTGCTTGCTATACTTGTGGCAGTCCGGATCACTTTGCTGCAAAGTGCCCGGATCGTAAAGATCGCAAGGCTCCAAAGACAGCGAACATGGTTGTTAGCGAGGGTGGAGGAACAGCGGGGTATGGTAATTTCTTACCTACAGTTCTTTCAGTGTGTTCTTCACCAGAGTGGTGGATAGACACTGGTGCTAATATTCATGTATGTGCTGATATTTCTATGTTTTCTTCTTACCAGGTCGGGAGGACTACCTCCTTGTTGATGGGGAACGGTGCCCATGCGCGTGTTCTTGATGCTGGTACGGTCACTCTGAAGTTCACTTCGGGGAAGACCATACAATTGAAGAATGTGTAGCATGTACCTACCATCAAGAAGAATCTAGTCAGCGGGTCTCTACTGTGTAGAGATGGTTTTAAATTAGTCTTTGAGTCGAATAAATGTATCATTTCTAAGTTTGGTACTTTTGTTGGAAAAGGCTATGATAGCGGAGGCTTGTTCCGCTTTTCTTTATTGTTCGATAATAATGTTGTGAACCATGTGATGAATGATGAATCAAATGTTTGGCATTCGAGGCTTTGTCATGTTAATTTTGGTTGTATGATGCGCTTAGTTAGTTTGAGTTTAATTCCAAAGTTTACCTCTGTCAAAAATTCTAAGTGTCACGTATGCGTTGAATCGAAACAAACTCGCAAGCCACATAAGACTGCTGAGGCGAGAAACTTGGCACCTCTAGAATTAGTTCATTCCGATCTGAGCGAAATGAACGGTGTGTTGACAAAGGGTGGTAAAAGATATTTCATGACTTTGATAGACGATAGCACTAGATTTTGTTACATCTACTTGTTAAAATCAAAAGATGAAGCGTTACATTACTTTAAGATCTATAAAGCTGAAGTAGAAAATCAACTTGAGAGAAAGATTAAACACCTAAGGTCGGATCGAGGTGGCGAATACTTCTCTAATACTTTTGATACATTCTGTGAGGAACACGGTATTGTTCATGAGAGGACACCACCTTATTCACCCCAATCCAATGGGATTGCCGAAAGAAAGAACTGCACGCTGACTGACTTGGTGAATGCCATGTTAGAAACCGCGGGACTATCTAAGGAATGGTGGGGTGAGGCGATACTGACAGCATGTCATGTCCTGAACCGTGTGCCTATGAAGAATAAGGAAGTAACACCATTCGAGGAATGGGAGAAGAAGAGGCTAACTCTTTCATATTTACGCACTTGGGGTTGCTTGGCCAAAGTCAGTGTGCCAATCACCAAGAAACGTAAATTTGGACCAAAGACGGTGGACTGTGTCTTTCTGGGGTATGCTTTTCAAAGTGTCGGATATAGATTCTTGGTAGTAAGATCTGGAGTGCCTGACTTGCTTGTCGGCACAATTATGGAGTCCAGAGACGCTACATTCTTTGAGAATATTTTTTCAATGAGAGATGAAACAAGTTCATCTAGGCAAGAGTCTGTCGAGAAGGACGACTCCACCAAGTCGATGGAACTCAATGAGCCTACATTTGTTGAGGATCCTGAGGAGGACAATGATGAGGCTCCTAGGAGGAGCAAGAGACAAAGGACAGAGAAATCCTTTGGAGATGATTTCATCATATACCTCGTGGATGACACTCCTAAGACCATTGCAGAGGCATACTCTTCACCTGATGCTGACTATTGGAAGGAAGCAGTGAAGAGTGAGATGGACTCTATTATGTCAAATGACACTTGGGAGGTTGTTGAACGTCCTTACGGGTGCAAACCCGTGAGATGTAAATAGGTGCTCAAAAAGAAATTTAGGCCTGATGCTACTATTGATAAGTACAAGGCTAGACTTGTGGTCAAGAGTTACACCCAAAAGGAAAGAGAAGACTTCTTCGACACTTACTCACCAGTCGCTCGATTAACCACCATAAGAGTACTACTTTCCTTGACAGCCTCTCATGGTCTTCTCGTTCATCAGATGGACGTTAAGACAGCTTTCCTAAATGGAGAGTTGGAAGAGGAGATCTATATGGATCAGCCGGAAGGATTTGTAGTAAAGGGTCAAGAAATAATGGTGTGTAAGTTAGTGAAGTCTCTCTATGACCTCAAGCAAGCACCTAAGCAATGGCATGATAAGTTCGACAGAACTTTGACATCTGTTGGCTTTGTTACAAACGAAGCTGACAAATGTGTGTACTATCGCTATGGTGGGGGCGAAGGAGTGATTCTGTGTCTGTATGTAGATGACATACTTATCTTTGGCACGAGCCTTGAATTGATCAAGGAGGTCAAAGACTTTCTATCTCAAAAGTTTGAGATGAAAGATTTGGGAGAGGCTGATGTTATCCTTAACATAAAGCTGATAAAGGGAGAAAATGGTGGGGTGACTCTGTCACAGACTCACTATGTTGAGAAGATGCAAAGTCGGTTTGGCTACAGCAATTCTAAACCCGCACCAACTCCTTATGACGCCAGCTTGGTTCTAAGGAAGAACCTGAGGATAATGGTGGATCAGCTGAGGTACTCCCAGATCATTGGTTCATTAATGTATCTGGCTAGCGCCACGAGACCTGACATTGCATACGCGGTTAGTAAACTGAGCCGGTTTGTTTCAAACCCGGGCAGTGAACACTGGCATGCTCTCGAGCGGGTAATGCGCTATCTAGTGGGCACTATGAACTATGGCATTCACTATTCCGGAGACCCCAAAGTCTTGGAGGGATATAGTGATGCAAACTGAATTTCTGATGCAGATGAATTAAAAGCCACAAGTGGATATGTGTTCACACTTGGAGGTGGCGCTGTTTCCTGGAAGTCTTGCAAGCAGACCATTCTAACCAGGTCAACAATGGAAGCAGAACTCGCAGCATTGGATACTGCCACTGTAGAGGCTGAGTGGCTTCGTGAACTCCTAATGGACTTGCCGATAGTTGAAAAACCGATACCGGCAATTCTAATGAACTGTGATAATCAAACAGTGATTGTCAGGGTGAACAGTTCAAAGGACAACATGAAGTCATCCAGGCATGTTAAGAGGCGGTTGAAATCTGTCAGGAAATTGAGAAACACCGGTGTCATAGCTTTGGATTACATCCATACGTCTAAGAACCTGGCAGATCAATTTACAAAGGGTTTATCACGTATTGTGATAGATCATGCATCTATGGAACTGGGCTTGAGACCCATGTGAGTTTTTCCATAGTGGTAACCTGTCTTATGTGATCCGAGATCCCGTGAATTAAGATGGTGAAACAAGCTATGGTTTGACTGAGAGAAAAGAACCTTTGAAAAGGCTCAGTTCATGGAAAAGATGCATTTCTCTTCAAAACTGTATGGCAGGCTGGTATTTATACCTTAATGTGCTCCAAGTAGCTTTCATGAAACAAGTAAGTTGTTTCTCTGAAGCAAAGACATAGTCCTACAGTATGTCTTGAAGAAACACACCTATATGAGTATCGACTACTGGTCATAGTCTATGAGAGTTGGGTGATCTCTAGAAAACTCATGAAGAGGCACGGAGTGTGACCCATAAGCTCCAACCCGCGGGGATGCTATGTGCAGCCAAGTATCAGTAAAGGGCTCTAGCCAAGCTTAGATGCACAAAACTGACAATTCAAGGCATAGTCCATTGTTCAGTTGCAAATAAGTGTAACTAGAGTTCCTGGTGGATTTTCAACTTAACAGTCTCCATCGTAGTACTGGTATATCAAAAACAAAAGGGAAGATGAGAGCATTTCCAATGTGGCTTGAAATTCTTGGTGGCGATTGTTAGAATAAATAGGCCTAGGGCCATTTATTGTAATAATGAAAGAATTAAAAGCCCATGTGTTTAATGCTAAGGAAAAGAGAGAAATACCGTATGGGTACTGGAGGAGTCTCCCATCCAACTTATTAGGTAACCTTTCGGTACACCTCTTGTGAAGTTGAATAAAGGAGATAGGCGTGCCACACGTGCGCGCGCGTGCTCGCTCGCCTCGCCGAGCCGGGCCGAGGCCGAGGGCGTGGGCGTGACGTGACGTGACGTGACGTGACGTGACGAGCGGTGCGGTCGGACGGACGGACGGACGTGATGTGTTGCGGGGCGGGAGCATCTTTTTGCTGTTGATGGCTGTTGATGACTCCTTAATTGTGACCGTTACTGTTGGCTGTTGATGGCTCCTTAATCGTGACAGTTACTAGGAGCCCTTAGCCGCGACAGTTACAATACAATCAACCGTGACCGTTACTACTCAGCACGTCCAGGTTCATCCCCCTTCCGCACATGTTCGCCTATATAAGGAGGCCTTCCTTCTCCTTCTCAGATCACCAATTCACCAAAACCAGGTACTCCTGCTTAGGAGACCTCTCTCTTCTCCCTATGTTTGCTGCTCTCTTTTGCATCCCCATCGCTTGCACCGCGCGCACGGTACCGGCGAGAGCAGAGCCTCCGGAACCTCGTCCTACTGCTGAGATCCTGCTCGGGATAGGCGGGCAATAAGGTTTTTGGGGAGCGTCTTCACGCGACTGCTCGCTCCCGTACGACTACTTCCTCTACGTCGACGACAATCGAACGAACGACTACTTCCTCTACGTCGACTACGAGCGAACGACTACTTCATCTACAGTGGGTCTGCACTGCGATCATCTGCCTGCATCGACTGTGTACGGCTACACCGATTGAGGTCACTCACAATGGGTGATAACGGAAAATCGGGTGACGCCGTCACCCAATCTTCCACAGGGTACTCTCTCAAACCAATATTCATATTTATTAGTTGTATAATCATGAATATCGTTATGTTTAATTGTTGTTTAAACATACACACATGCACATGGATTGTTTCACTCACCGTAATATTGAAATGTCTATTAAATTATGGAATTAAAATATACCAAAATGTTGTCTATCATCTAACATGTTGTAGGTCTTCGGATACATGTTTCTCACATATCAGTGTTTGGATAACCGGGGATCCTTCCTCTCTATAAGCATTCAGAAGAGCTTCTGGTTGATAGACTGACAATAATAAATGACGAGCTGAATGTGGAAAATCCTCACTTTTAGTATGTTCTGTTGCTATAGCAGCACATTCTTTTCCCATAGAATCAAGTGCAACATCATGCATAAGGTCATGGATCTTACACGTAACTCTAGAGACCTCTACATCAGTGAACTCGAATGGGATTCCTTTCACTTCCTGGAAAAATGACCTTGATGCCAACTCAATGAAAATATTTTTACCTACAATTTCAGGATGTTCTTCTCCTTGTTGATCCGGGATAAAACCATTTGCCATCCACAACTGGATCAGCATTTCCACGTCAATCTCATAATCCTTGGGAAACATAGCACAAAAAGCAAAGCATTGCCGCATATGTGATGGCAAGCAGTTGTAACTAAGCTTGAGTACTGGCAAGATTCCGTTTCTATCATCACAAATCTTTTTGCTTTCTAAGACTGTCTCCAGCAACGTTCTGCATCTGCAGAGAGTATGAAGAAGGGAAAGAGAAGGTTTCTGTGTCTGCAAAAGAAGTAGACTCCAGCGGTGGTGGTGCATCCCCATCTGCATTGGCCAAGGTAGTTGGCTCCCGCCTCCGATGCGGCGAATCTGCGAGCACGAGGAGGCGAGGTGGCGAAGGAGGAGGCGTCGCAGAGCTCGAGGAGGCGAGGCGCCGTGGAGCTCGAGGAGGCGAGGCGCCGTGAGAAGAGGAGGAGGCCGCCGTCGCCTGAGCAACCGCGGCACACCACCTCGTCGTCGTGGCCTGAGCAACCGCGGCACACCACCTCGTCGCCGTCGGAGAAGGGGAGCTTGTCGAGGGAGGTCACCGCTGCCCGGATCTGCGTCGCCGCCCTTCGAATCGAGCCCCGTCGTCGTCCCCGGGGAGGGAGGCCACGCACAGATCAAGGCCCCGCCGCGGGAAGAGGAGGCCGCCGCCTCCGGATCCGGCGAATCTGCGCCGTAATGGAGGAGGCGAGGGGTGGAGGAGGCAGCACGGAGGTGGAGGCGGCGGCGGTGGCGGTGGCGGTGGCGGTGGAGTTCGGGATGGAGGGGGCGGCGGCGGTGGAGCTTGGGATGGAGGAGGCGGCGCGGAGGTGGAGGTAGCGGTGGAGCTCGGGATGGAGGAGGCGACGCGGAGGAGGCGGCGGCGGTGGAGCTCGGGATGGAGGCGGCGGCGCAGAGGTGGAGGCGGCGGCGGCAGAGCTCAGGATGGAGGAGGTCGGAGGAGGTGGAGGCGGGCACGAGGGGAGTGGGGACGAAGGGAGGCGGGCGGTTGGAGGTCGAGCAGATGCAGCGAGGGGAGATTCCCCCAGGAATGCGCGACGGAGGGGGGCTTCGCGCAAACTGCAGAACGCGATGCAGACACCGCTAGAGGAGGAACAGTGGCGTTTTTAGCTCATTTTGCAGATGAAGAACCAGATGCACACGTTGCTGGAGACAGTAACACACCCTTCCATTCACCCACGGTGGTCTTGGTACTTAACACAGAGCCCAATGCTGTAGCAGCTAAAGGAGAACCAGCACATCTCTTTGCAACATCACCAACCATCTTAACTAGCTGAGGCCAATCCTTTTCTTGTTTTGAACAGAATGCTCTTGACTTGATAATTTCCTTTATGAATTTTTCACCCAAGTGTCCAAGTTCATAGCCTCCTTTAGCTGTACCCGTCATTAGTTGAGCGACTGCTTGATCACGAGTTGTTGTCAGCACTGAGCTACCGCTGCCACCACGTTGAAGGTAGGACTTCAGTTTTTCCCACTTGTGGGGCTCATCACGGTTCCAAACATCATCCAGTACAAGGAGGTACCGCTTCCCGCTCACTGCACTTTGAAGCTTGTCCAATTCTGAACTTCCATTTGCTTGACAACCATTCTTCTTAGCTTCTTCCACAATTCTTTCAGCCAGGGAATCCACATCAAAGTTGTCAGAGACGCACACCCAGAGCCGCAGTTGGAAATGCTTCTGAATCTCAGGGTCATTGTAAACAAGCTGAGCTAAGGTGGTCTTCCCCATCCCTCCCATCCCGACTATGGGAATGATCGTGAGATTCACATTGCTAGCTTGTTCGAGCAACAACTTAATAATATTCTCCTTGTCTTCAGCTCTGGATCTGCCAGCAATGTCCACTGGGTCGATTATTTGAGAACCATTCTCCCTCAAGTGATTTACGGGCACCGGTGGCGCTTGCCAGAATTTGAACCTGAAGCAGTTCATCTCTGCGATAAGGACATCAAGTTCTTCCAAAATCATGCAGAGCTTGTTGCCCATCTTGATACGGAACACATAACGGTTGTGAGAAGGGAAAAGCTTTATTACATCCATGCCGAGCTCCTTATAGTGCCCTTCCTCCCTGGCTTTGCGGCGGAGCGCCTCGTACTTGAACTCGTCCAATATGTCGTTCGCCTGGTAGGCCACCTGTCGAACCTCCTCCAACCAAGCTTTTGCCCCTTCCCTCTTGGCTGCTGCCTGCTCCTCGGCGTCTCTGATGACGTCCAAGATTGCCGGCAGCTTGCGCTTGAGGAGCTTGTGCTGCTTCTCCAAGCCCTCCATCACCTGGTACTGCTCCAGGAGGTAGCTGGAGGCCTTCTCCTTCACCATGGAAACCAGTGGCCCGACCACCATGGTGGCCAGTACCTCCGCCATTGGAACGCCTGGAGGTCGATCAGAACACACGCGAGGGTAGTGGACACAGGGAAACACAGTTGCAAGGTGGAGAGAGTGGCGAGGGTAGACGATGGGTTTGGACAAGCTGCTTTTGGGGAAAATGTAGACTGCGAGCACGCATTGACCTTGGGATGTGTTCGATTGGTTGCAAAAATTACAGCAATATAGGCCGTGTTTAAATGTTTTCCAAAAAATTTTCAGAAAAGGGAATCTCGCATGTATGGAGTACTAAATGAAGTCTATTTGCAAAACCTTTTCACACATAGGTGTAACTTTACGTGATGAATCTAATAAGCATAATTAATTTAATAATTTGCTACAGTAATACTACAGTAACCATCTTCTAATCATGTGGTCAAAACCCTCATTAGACTCCTCTTAGAAATTTACCTAGGGGTGCGAAGGTAGTTTTGTAAACTGCATTTATTTAACACCCTTAATTATTAGTCAAAGTTGCATTTAATACTCAGAATTGCGTTTGTACAGATGTGTGTTCCAGTTGTACATCTTGATCTGCAACTTCAAGAGAAACCAGCAAATGAAAATTTTAAACCATGTACTAGGACTGTAGGAGCATGTGGCCTTCGCAATTTTCCAGACCATCCCTGAGCATCTCGAGGCCAGGAAAAAAAAACTGCCGGTTGCCGTTGATGCTACAGCTGGCTAAAGTCATCTCTGCCATCATGGGTTATTGTATAGTGCAGGTTTGAGCAGGATCGAGAGGCTACTACATGGTTAATTAGCAATGACCGTCCTTGACCAATGTGGAGCAACGGGCGATGAAGCAGGAGGTTGTTGCGGGCCAAAGCAAGATAGGGGAAGGAGCCAGCAGTGCGTGGCTATCCAACAACCTGATGATTCGAGGCACAGTGGCACACTCACACACACCTAAACAACAGTAAAAGGGCTCTAACTTTCAAATCTGCTTGAGACTATGGCCAAAAGTGATGTGTGTGTAAAAACCACCAAAACCAGGATTAAAGAATTACTGAATTAGAGATGGGAAGTAACTGCAAGTTGAAAATGTAGACTTCGTCATGAATGACGCCGAAGGAGTTTGAGTACATGTTACTATGTTATTCATGCCTGGATGAGGAATTGCGTATACTTATACAGTTATCCTCGATGAAGAAGACCTCGAGAGTCTACGTGTGCAGTGTGATACATCATACATATATACTTACATTAGCCTTCACTGCAAGATATAAGCCAACAGTTGAAATCAAACCTCTTGCTGCACTTTTGTCAGATCACCAGCATTTTCCATCAGACTGGGAAATTTATCACCAGCACTTTTGTCATGTGAAGCCTGTCGTTTTCACCTGTATGGATGTACGGTATGTCATTGCGTTTACAATCATACTTTGGATGGGTGGCTCTACCACCTTCTGTCCATACAATCACACTACAGCGTATGCTGATATAATACTCTTAGACAGCTCACATTTAAGTTTTCACTATGGAAAATCTGGATGCATGCGCCTGCGGTTCATTTTATCTGGTTACTATATTTGATTTCATCAGTTCAAGAGCCTTAAATGGTGCTACTGCAGTCCATACTCATACATGCAGTTTTTTGTGTGCCTACACACTGATGAAGTAGTAAGAAATAGAGGCAGCAGTTGTACTGTACTTTCCCAGGCAAAAGGAAGAAAGCTGCATCTACTTCAGAAAATTCAGTTCGGGCTTATTCATCTTAGCTCACCTTGTCATGTCCCTACTTGCAGTTCCACTCCCCAGTTATCAGAATTCAATGTATAATTCTCGTCTGTCGAACAGTTAAGAGTGAGCAAGGGCTTTGGTCCACAATAGAAAAATGTGAGAAGACTCCTACCAATAATTCAAAGAAACAACTGTCCACTATGGATATAAACAAGGCAAGGAAAGAAGCAAAGAGTCAAAGACAAAGAACTTCAGATAAATAAGTGTGTGATAACTTATTCATGTAGAAGAATGCATCCTGTTAGAAGGACAGTTTTCCATCGCTTATTCATGTAAGAATGCATCCTGTGATAACTATATGCTTGAGCGATTCCACACCCTGAATTAAAGAAAATGTGTTTGAACTGAAGTGGGGATTCCAATAAAATTCATTTGTTTCTCTGTGAGTAGGATTATCATTGAGTAATCAAATTGTATGAAAAAAATAAAAAAAAATGGACTTGTCTTAGTAAACCTTGCAGGCGTTCAATTACCTGATCAATGTCCTGTTTAGTGCAGACCATCCCAAAAAAATGGTGTCAATAAGGCACCGAAATTATTGAACCACAGCCTATCAAAGCTCGGGTACAAGCGATCTCCTAGCTTGGCAACAACCCTGAGTTCATTCCCTCAAGCTGAATTCAATTTTCCTTGACAACCTCAATGCTCAACTGAAGATCAGATGAGCACTTCCACGTGCGGATCTTACAGACTAGGCAGACCCCATGCTTGCCTATAAAAAAAATCCCCCAAACGGCCAAACCACAATGCAATAAGGTCCTTCTCCATGCTCCACCCAGACCTTGACAAGTCAACAATATGCTACTGCTTTGTCATCTGGTACTTGCAGGCTGCTACACCTTCACTAGGTGCAGCTCGTCCAAATCTTCTCTACCCCTATGTTTGGTATATCCCCTCTAGGCCTCTCTCACTTCCTCGTCAGATCATGGTCCCAAAGGGCACTCAGCACGCACCAGAAAGTCGTTCCCTCTTCCAGTTACCACCAGGCCAGATCCTGACTTGAGCTGATCGAGTTTGTAGATCCCACACTTTCATTGGTTCATGGATGAGGCTCTCCACCATTTGGAATAATTCCATGACTGTTCCGGAGTCTGGACATCAGCATACATTAGTCCTGATCTCATTGCCACAAGTACACCTCCAAATTCGCCTGCCCCTATTGAGTTCGAGCTTACGAGCAATATCTTTATATTTTCTCCAGAAATGTTGCTGCAAGCCTGCAACAAGCTCATAAGCTGCCTAGAGAAGCAGGGTGCTTGGAAGCCTAGCTTTTTTCATGGGCTGGTGAGATGTTGAGTTCTATTGCAAATTGAGAAATGTACGAAAGTATGTAACATGAAAAAAAAATAGTGACTGAGGGTTATTTTTCCCTGGTTATATATAATAAATAGAAGCTGCCAATTTGAGGAACACAAGACAAAAGGTACCTCAAAATTGTGCCAGTACCACAGATATACTCAGGATGAAGCATCCATGTATCATTCAGCAATAAGCAAGAATAACTGCAGATGAAGCTGAATCCTAAAACAGGAACACATTTCCAGTTTAGCTTCTCCTAGTTAGTATCAGCAGAAGACCTCAAAAGTGGCCAATTCGAGCAGATGGTAAAACCAAGCACACATGACAGATTAGCTACGGATCTGCCACAACAAGGAGCACATTGGCATTGCAACAGACTGCTGGCTACATTTATTCAGCAATCGAACACCTAGGAATCTCAATTCCAAAAGAACATGTGTATAACCAACATTCCGCCCAAATTTCCTCCCAAAATTCAAACCTTACGGCAGCCTAGTCCTCGAGTTGCTTGAGCTCGGCCTTGAGCTGCTCCATCTTGAGCCCCATGGAGCGGCGGAGCGAGTCGGCGTCGGCGGGCGGGAGGCGCGCCAGGAGCGCGTCGAATGCGGCGAGCGCCTCGTTGGCGGCGTCCCGCGCGACGGATGCCTCCTCGTCGAAGTAGACCGTCTCCTTGCTCTCCATGGCCGCCTCGATCTCCTCCCGCGCCTCCGCGAACTTGCGGTTCACCTCGTCCACGTCCTTGCCGTAGTCCGCCGCCGAGGAGGAGAAGGCGCGGCGGCGGCTGCCGCCGGCCGAGAGCGCCGCCGCCGGGAGGGGTCGCCAATCCGCGAGCGCGGGCGCGGGTGCCGCCTTGGGTAGGGCTTGGCGGGCAGCCGCGCCGGGGGCCGTGGCGGCGGCCGGGCGGAGGAGGGAGGCGGCGGCGCGGAGGACGGCGCGAGGGTTTCGGTGCATCTTGCGTGGCGTGGTTTGGGTCGTGTTGCTTCCCCCGTCCAGCAATTTCGGGGCTTGGAGGTGTTTCTACGGACTGGATCGTCCTCTGGTTTCACCTGCACAAAATCACCGGGTACCTCTTCATCAGCTTGTAAAAGTTTTTTTTTTTTGTAAGACTACTAGTGACAATGAATACAGGAAAAAAAATCTTTATGTTGTAAACATGCTTCGGGTTTGTCCTATAAAAATACTGTGAAAGAAAAACATCCAAATAAAAGTTACACTTGGAACAACAATGCTAGCAGTTAGCTATACAAGTGAACACACGGTTCCTACGATTTTCTGAAATCTGAATCTGTGATTACCGAATAAAATGAAGAAAAAAACCCAGCAAACAGAAAAAAAAAATCTATCAGAGCCAGGTTTCGATCCTGGGACCTGTGGGTTATGGGCCCACCACGCTTCCGCTGCGCCACTCTGATTTTGTTGTCTCCGTACATACCAACAGATGCAATTTTTATGCTATCTTCTGTCTCCACCAAAATGACCGACACTGAACTCCTTTTGTTTCTGCGAAGTCCTTCCGTATTATTATTATTGTTATTCATAAAGGCAGGTGAATATTATAACGGTGGTTAAAATGCTAACATAATCGTAGCACAGTTGAACACTTCACTTGGCATGCAAATATTCTGATTGATGATTGCAGATACAGGTACAAAAAAGTGATCACACTGGAAAGTTTCCAAAGCGTCAGGGAGCAACTAGCTCTGCAGCAAACCTATCTTAAAGTACAGAAACCTCCTCTTGACTCTTGAGAAGATAAGTGTGGAAATGGAAACGGTGAATCCGAATGCAGCAGATAAACAATAAAATGATTCCTCACAGAACAACCCGTAAGGTTCGAGATTCCTTTATGCAGTCGGAAAATAAAGATCATGCCAACATCTGGAATTGCCACCGAATATCTAAACCATAAGTTGAAACTTGAATTGTAATGGCAGGGTGTCACATTGGAATAGATAGGAACCCAGTGCCAGATTAATATTTCAAAATTCAAATCAAAGTTTGCTTTCTATGGTTCTTGCCTTTGTTCCTTGGCATCTCTGTCCAATCGGTTTTCTTTCTTGTGCTGCATGATTAATGGTAAGCTAGTTAAATGAAGCAAGATGGAGTAGCGTTGAAAACTGCTTTCGCTTAAATTTTTGTAGAACAAGATATGTTATTGGCCACTTTTTCTTAACCGCGTATGATCATAACTTGTTCCGGTATTTTGAAACTTTGTACATTAAGTAGTCCCCTAACCACTTTTTATTGTAGTTTAATTTATGTGGCACATATCGCCATTTTTTAATATAGAGACATGCTAAACTATATTGTAGGCGTAGGCGCGTAGCCAAGGGCGTGTTTGCGACCCTGGCCGAGCAGCCCGGCCACGCTCTCCAGCTGCAAGCCCAGGTGTTTGCGCCTCTGGCCCGCGTCGGAGCTCGGTTCCCGGCGGCCGAAAATCACCTCCGCGCCTGGCTCCCGGGATACGCCCAGATCCAGCGTAGCTGGAGAGCCCGGTCGCGTGCGGCGCAACGAGGGCGCAAGGAGGCGCGTGCGGTCACCTCCTCCTTCCTCTCCTCCGGTCACCTCCACCTTCCTTTCCTCCCGCCGCTCCTTCTTCCATCTCTCCGGGGCGGCCGCGCTGCTTCGGCAACCCCACCTATCCTCCGCCCGCCCGCGTCCCCCTTCGCATGGCGCTGGTGATGGGGATGAAGCGGCCGGCGGCGTAGACCGTCACGCTGGCCGCTCCTCCTCCAGATCTTGGACGCACACGACCGGCCGACGCGGTTGGGATTGCACCGCCTACCGGGGAGGAGGGCCGCGGCGGCGGGTCGGGGAGGAGGGGGAGGATGGCTGCGACGACGGGTCGGGGAGGAGGAGGAGGGCTGCGGCGGCGGGTCAGGGAGGAGGAGGAGGGCTGCGACGGCGGCGGGTCGAGGAGGAGGTCCGCGGCGGCAGGTCGGGGAGGAGGAGGAGGGCTGCGACGGCGGCGGGTTGAGGAGGAGGTCCGCGACGGCGGGTCGGGGAGGAGGAGGAGGACCGCGGCGGTCGGGAGCAAGGAGCGCCGGCGTCGCGGGGAGGAGCGTGGGGGTGGGGTGAGCAGAGTGGTAAGGGTACCCTATTGCAGTGCAAAGGTAGCCACACTTGGGCCGAGCTCATTTGGTACAGACACACAAACACCAGCTGACTTGGGTCGAGCTCATTTGGTACATGGGCACAAACACCGTGAGTTGCATGAATTGGGGCAGGCCAGCTTTGACCTGGACCAGTCGGGCCAGCCAGGTCCATTTGGGACAGGGTCACAAACACGCCCCAAATAAACCATGAACACCTGAACGTGCGGCCATGTTTAAAAGTTATAAAAAATCACTCTAAATTATGAGGACTCCAATACACAATAGCATAAAAGAATGCATAAATCTCGCGTAGCTAAGTCATATAAAAGGTCCTTAAAAAATTTATGGAAGTCAAATTTTCTGCTACAGTACATTGGAATGGATCATCAGTTCATCACATTGTCATCTCTACGTGGGTAGTACTTGTGGAGAGAGCAGAGAGATTCTACTGCGACGCGACAGAAGTCAACTCAACATCATCAACCCCTGGCCAACATCATGGTGACGACGCAGGATTCCGGAATCCTGGTACGGTTTCCCAAGACCCACCAACCCCCGCCGCGTCTTCCCAGCCGCGCAACAGCGCTATCCCCACACCCCGCCGCCCGCGCACAAACGCCTGCCCAATCCCCCGCGCTCCGCCTCCGCGCCCGCCGCCGCCCTGCAACCCTAGCCGCCCTCCCCGCAACCACCACCGCCGCCGCCATGGTGAGCGCCGAGGCCGGCATCGAGCGCGTGCTGTGGACGGAGGCCGAGGTGGCCGCCCGCGTGGGCGAGGTCGCCGCCGAGCTCGCGGCCGACCTGCGCGCGCTGCCGGAGCCCGCGGTCATCGTCGGCGTCGCCACGGGCGCGTTCCTATTCCTCGCCGATCTCGTCCGCCGCGTCGATGTGCCCCTCGCCGTCGACTTCGTGCGCGTCGAGTCCTACGGCGCCGGGACCGTGTCCAGCGGGAAGCCACGCATCACGGCCGACCTCAAGGTCGACGTCGCCGGGAAGCACGTCGTCGTGGTGAGCGGCTCGACCATTCCTTTCTCGTGACCCCGCTTCTGCGTGGATGGCATGCCTTGTCGTTCGGCTCCTGCCTTGGGGGTGTTCATTCACTCAGGAATTCGGTACCTTCCTGCAATATTCTCTCTTCAGTTACAGGAAGTCGCCTATTCTAATGCGAGCAAATAAAGGCATACTCTTCTTTCTTTGGTTGTTAGGTTGCATAAGTGGTCCAACGTTTTGGCAAAACTGGGAAGCACCACGTTTAGAGTCCCAAACATGAAATTTTATCATGTTCCTATGTTGCGTGTAGTTTATATTTTCTAGGTCCCTGCACATGTTCTTCAATCTATCACTGCTACAAGGTCTCTTATTGTGAACATTTGAAATTATTTTAGAATTGTTCACCAGAAGTTGGGCAAAAATGTTCTAGATGGGGGAGGGATAAGAATCGGTGATCAGGCAAGGCACTAATAGTCTGAAATTGATGAGACAGTCTTTTAGGTGAAGGTGACTCTGTACAATGAGCTTAGTGTCTTTGGAGTACTCTCTTGTCAGCAAAATGAGCACAATTTCCCCATGATCATGAGTTTTTTATCAATAGGACCGTTGCACAATCATTTCTAGTCAAATTATTTAATAGGATTACTATCTGCCAGACTATGATATATTGACTTGTACATAGTCAGAGTGCCTAATTGCATTTCACATTAGAAGGATGGTTGCTTATATGCAATAGTTTTCCCTGAATCCTGATCCATGATGATAGAAATGCCTTATCTGTCCGTTATCTGCTTTATTTTAAATTAGCCAATGTGTTCGGCAACTGAACTTGCATATTGCATTGCCTGAGATGAACTCCTAGATCTGTTTGTACTGGTATATGGAATTTGACTGATATCGTATCTTTATAGGTTGAAGATATTGTGGACACAGGAAATACTCTCTCATGTCTCATTGCTCATTTAGAAAAGAAAGGTGCATCGTCCATATCAGTTTGCACTTTCCTTGACAAACCAGCTAGAAGAAAAGTTAATATTCAGCTTTTGGGGGATGGAAAATTCTACAGTGGCTTTGAGGTACGAATACCTTCTCTTTTAAATACCATTCTGTATGGCACACACTTCTTTAAATATTGCTACATAAACATTATATTGTTATGTAATATCAAGCAAACTATATTTGTTACTAGTGAAAGATGCAAACTAGAGACTTGCATAGTTTTTTTTTTTTGTAACAAATATAGTGCTTCAAAGCTCTTCTGCACTGCCCGTCCCCACATTAAGCGCTAATTTGCTTTTGTTCCTTTTCAGTGCCCGGACTTTTTTGTTGTTGGCTATGGTTTGGATTATGCAGAGCTCTACCGCAACCTGCCTTATGTCGGTGTTCTCAAGCCTGAGATGTACAAAAAGGATTCAAGCAATTAGACCAGACCCTGCATTTGCACCGCGTGTAAGAGGACAGATTTACAAATGATACAAACATCGCAGTTTTGCTTAACTTTGTACAAGAAAGAAGCAGAAAGCCTGCTAATTTACTTTTTTTCTCCTTGTAAGCTCAGGAAAACTGCAGCTTCCTAAATTTCAGTAGCATAACAGTAACTATCACTGCTGGGTTTGTTTGTCACCACAACGCAACCCTGAAGGGAAAGATGTGGTTGCATGGCACGTTACATCTTTGGTTTACAAGCCAAACAGCTTATCTTGTAGTGAGCTGCATGTTTGAAGTTACATCTGAAAGATTTCTGCGTGATGTCTTGCTCACTTCTACTTCCCTTGCGATACATTGTCAACGCTGAAAATACTTTTATTGGGAGGGGAAAATAAGCTTGTTTTACCTAGCAGCCTTTTGCTGTTAACTTTATATTTGTTTGAGCATGTCACATGGAGTGAATACTGTGTTTGAGCATGTTCAGGATTCCAGTGGAGGGTTTCCTGAACAAAGGTTTAAACTTTAAAGTGTCTGAATCTGCTTCTGTTTATGAATTCGCTCTGCATATGTGTGAGCTTCAGCAAACCACTCTTCCTCGCGACAAAACCTTGGTCCTTGGTCATGGCGATGAGCTTCATCTTGCCCACCACAACCTCCGTAGCCTCCGCCTCCCTCCTACCCGTCCGCCGCCAGCCCGCCGCCGGCCCCTCGCTCTCCTTCCCCTTGAAGCCCCACCGCTTCCGAATTCCACCCAAACCTCCGCGCTTCTCCAGAGTCCCCTCAATCTCCCCCTCCTGCAAGACCCCGACCGTCAGCGTCGTATCGTCCGTCGCCTCCACCTCGAGGACCCTCCTATTCCTGCTAGCCGCAGGCCTCCTCTCCCTCTCCGGAATCCGTCCGCTCCCCGCCCTCGCCTTCGCTCCCCCGCCGACCCAGCAACCGCAAGAAATCGAGGGGCAAGACGAGCAGCAAGAATCCAAAGAAAGGAAGGTGCAAGTCGAGGACGAGGTCGAGAAAGCAGAGGTGAAAGAGAATGAGGAGCAGCAAGAAGAGGAGGAAGAGGACGACGAGGTGCGGATGTACTCAGCGATTCTGAGTCGCAACCCGGGCGACGTCGACACGCTCAAGTGCGCGCTGTACGCCAAGATGAGGCGCGCGGATTGGAGCGGCGCGCTCCGGTACACGCGGCGGCTGCGTGACGTCGAGCCCGGCGAGGTGGAGTGGCGGCTGATGGAGGCGCAGCTGCACGAGCTCAAGGGAGACCTCGCCGAGGCCGAGCGCCAGTTCAGGGAGGTCCTAGCAGAGGAGCCCCTCCTCGTCCGGGCTCTCCATGTGAGTATAGCACACACATGCTCCTTCTGATCTAGGAGACTCGTAACTGCAACTGTTCTTGTTGATATGGTTACATTGCTCACATTATGATATCAGAATTATGCTATGATTATTGGTTTCTGCCTGCCTTTGCCTTGGTACTGATTGATGATCATACATGCTTAAGACATTGGAAATTCAAATTGGTACTTGTAGCCATTGTGATAGAACGTTAGTGACGATGGGAAGAAAAGTCCTGCGATATTCCATTAACACCGTGGCAGTTCGTCGCGTTATTTCTATCCTATGCTGGAGCTGCCTCTGAGAATCCACCGTAATATATATTGTCTAAATGCTTGAAACTCAGAATGAAGCAGAAATGCATTTGGATATACACTGGGTAGCCGGCTCTTGTGCTAGCAATTTCAAACGCAACAGAATGTGGAGGCGTGCTGTGCCACAGCCCACGAGCCCTTTCCACACTGGGCAACCGGCTCTTGTGCTAGCAATTTCAAACACAACAGAATGTGGAGGTGTTTTGTGGTGACGTTTTGTAGCTTTGTGTTGACAGTCAATTTTTCATATATGATGATAGGAACTAGCACCTGAGAAAGTGAGGAAACTGTTGTCAGCATATATTATAGGGGTTATATTACTGATTAAGTCGTGTTGTAAATTTAACTGATTAAGTTGTGAGAAAACTGATTGTATCAAGTGTTGCAAATTTCATTCAGTAAAATGCAGCTATAATCGACTTCTTCATGATTTTGTGAGAAATGAGGCAAAGCAAGTCCTCTACTTCTTGACATGTCTGCTCACCATTTTGTGTTCAGGCATGTGCGTCAGATTCTGAACCCAATTCTAGTCCTTAAGGCATTCTTAAAACTTGCACTTTCTTATAGTCTCATTCATGTGGCATTTTCTGAATAGTTGATATGTCCTCGTGATTTGGTAACACCTCACACTCTTGTAGGGACTCGCAATATGTATGCAAAAGAAACATGAAGGTCCTGCTGGTTTTGAAATGCTTGAGAATGCTTTGCAACTTGCAGCTTCTGACAAAAGGGTCCCGGAAGAGCGCAACATAAAGCTTTTGATTGCACAAATGCATGTTGTCATGGTAACAAATACTTCAAATGACATGGAGTTCTGAATCCACAGCAGTTTGTTGTCGTCTAAATGAAAGTTTTGATGGCACACAGGGTCAGTTAGATGTTGCATCGGAGAAACTACAAAATCTTATAAATGAGGATCCTCGAGATTTTCGGCCTCACCTTTGCCAGGTACTCTTTGATATTCTGTAGATTGTGATTTGTCTTGATTCCTGAAATACCTTTATTTTGATTCTGGCTGTGGATTTTACTGTGCTGCAGGGTATTGTGTATGCACTTTTAGACAGGAAAGAAGATGCAGATAAGCAATTTGATATATACAGAAGCCTTGTGCCTGATGAATTCCCAGATAAGAGTTTTATTAATGATGTGATACTAGCAGCTAGAATGGAGTCAAATGATCGGATACAAAAGGAATTTGGATCAGAATTTCTATCGAAGGAATGACCCATTAACATTTTCATAGCTGAACGGATATACTCCTGGTAGGTTAAATAGGTGCATAGTGATGTAGGAAATATAATAAAGGGAAGTGAAGGAGAGGATTAGCACCATTTTTCTTCGTTCCTTCTCCCCTGCTGTAACTTGGTAGTGATGAAGAGAGGTGAAATATTTATGTCCATGACAGTAAAATCTGCTTGAAAGATCACAACTGGACGTACATGCTGAAAGAAGTTCACTGAAAGAAGTCGTAAACTTTCTCTATCACAGCAAAGTATCACCTCCCCTCTTTTGCACTAGCATACTCCCTCTTTCCCAAAATTAGTGCATTTGTAGGTTTTGAATTTTGTCCCAAATTAAGCACCGCGGATAGATCTGAACTATAAAATATCCAAGACAGCTGCAGTGCAGGCATACGTGGCCTTCTTCTGTGAACCGGACTGAAACACGTGGGGTCCATTATCAACAAAAAAAAACACCTAGCGGACCAGCATCCTCCACAATGTTCTCGTTTCTTCCGTTGCTGGGCGTTGGCTCTTCTTTCGCGCCGCTTTGCTTCTGCCTCCAGCATCTAGCGCCGCCACGGATTACGACGCCGGAGCCCCGACGGAGAGAGGTGGGAGGAGGAGGCCGGAGTGACCAGGGCGGGGACTGGAGGGGCTGGCGTGGAGAGCTGGTGGTGAGCTACTGGCGCACCCGCCCGTCGCAGCCCACCAGCCGGACCACCCGCGACTGCTGCTTCTTCTCGTCCTGCGACGGCGACGGTGGGTGCGATCTGCGTGCGCGGGCACCGCATGTCCGCATCAGAAGACGAGGTCGCATGAGCGTGGACGGCAACGGCGACGTGTACGTCCCTGACTCTGAGGATGAAGAATTCGGCATGGCGGGGACCGGGGGCGGCGGCGGCGTGGCTCCCCATTCTGGATAATCCGCGACGGCAAACACGCCAGCTGCTGCTGGCCGGATCCGGTGTCGGCGGCGCGTTTGTCTGGCGGCGAGGCCGAGCCCCGCCGTGGCTGATTTGGCTCCTAGCGTGCTGCTGCGGCCTCCCATTCTGGATAACTAGAAAACCTCGCGGCGTTGCCGCGGATGGCCAGTGGTAGAGCTTTTTTTTGTAAGAGTTAAATTATGTTGTAGTTTCGTTACATGTGTGTTGATAAGTTTCATGTTTTGACTCTTATTGTCTATACTTGTGGCATGTTTTTGTTTGGATTCTTGCTCAATTTCGTGCCACTTGATATGAACTCCTTTTGGCACTAATTCAGTATGAAAACAATTTTGATTTTTTTTGTGTGAGTTGATACGGAAGTTAAATGTTCTTGTTAGATTTTTAAGAAATTGATACAGAGCCTATGATTCGCTGCATCTGTTTTGCATTGTGAGGTTCATGTGTTTCCGTTGTAGTCCATTCATATGGTCGGTCGTTTTGAGTTGTCCGGTCATTTTGAGGTGTTCGCGTGTTGCGAGATGTTCGGGCGTTTTGAGATGTTGTGGGAGGTTTGAGGTGTTCGGTGGTATCGTGTTGTTTGGTTATTTTAATCCTTTGCTCGAATGCCCTACCGCTGCTCGGGTGTTGTTACACGTATGAGGCTATCCGCACCACACCACCTTTAAAACTCATCTAGAAAGGAATATTATCGTAGTCATTGAGGATTCTGACATTTATACCAACTTTTCTCGCAACTACATTATCTTTTTATCATACTCTGTACCAACTGCCGATGTGGGGCTCGGCACGTGGTTCCCACACATTTTCTCGTTTTGTTTTTCCTCCCTCCCCCCACTGTCTCTCCCTCTCACTACCATGCCACCACTTTACCCACCTATGCCCCCTTTTTCTCCATTGACAACGGCGGGGGCGGGCTCGACCTCGGCGGCGGCGGCGAGAGGCAGTTGAAGCGGTCGCGGGGGGGGGGGGGGGGGGGGCACGAATGCGAGGTAAGAAAAGGTCCGAGGAGTTAGACCGCGGACTCCATGGTTCGAGAGGTTATTAAGGAAGTTTTGCTTTGTTCGGCTTCTCTTGTTTCGGTTTCTTGCGTAGTACAGAACAAATAAGTCGTACAAATCAGTACGTAGTATTTTTTCAGAACAAATGGTTATAAATCAATAGAAGATGAGCCGAACAAAGTCTTAGTGAACTCAGTGAATAGGCAATGCGAATGAGTAAAACTGAGGGATGAGCTAGAGAAAAATAGCGTCTTGACTGGATCACATGGAGGCAATCTTATTTTTTTTTTACGAATTATAATTTGTAGATGTAATTTTTTTTCTTCGCCCAGGATTTTTTTGCAAAATTGCGTAACCTTATCTTACCTGCCTCAGATTGCTTACTTCTTTGTTTTTTCTCAACGGCGCGGGGCTCCCTGAAGGCCAAAGCCTGGGTCCGCCGGCTGCTCTCTGCAGCAGTCTGGCTGCTGGTCTGGGGGGTGCACCGGGCTGGCTGTGGCCGACTCTGTAAGGTCCCGGATTTTCGGTGAGGAAAACTCGAGTTCATGTACTTTTGTGATAGTCTCGGGATCATTGGCTATCGCGTACAGATCTCATCACAGAAGGTAAATCACAACCATACATCGCATCACACAAATATTAGTATATAATTTATTACATGTCCATAATGGAGTACAACATTACAAGCCTCTTGGCTGAATCAGAGTGAAATTCTACGCAGCGGTAGCTAGCATCTCAGAAGGGTCTCCATCTTTTATTCTTCACGCCCACAGGCATCCTTGAGCGCAGCGACGCATCCCTCAGTCGTACCATCCGTCGGCGTTGTTGTCGTAGTCGGACTCGTACCCTGCACACCCAAAGTCTATCCCCAAGGAGTGGGATAGGTTCACGTCACCGACTGTATGCAGCTTTATGTGGCCTATCTTCTAAAGGGTAAGAAAAGAGACAAGGTAGAAGCTCGGGTTTCCTATGCAGCAGCAGCAAAGTATAACATAAAACATCTCCATATAAGTCCCAAACTATACTCTCAAACACAGCTCGGAAACACCTGGTACCCCAGGGCCCCGTCTCCACATCCTATCTCCCTCTAGGGTCGATGCGAGAACTTCCTCTCCTCACACCTCAATGATTGCAATCGGATCAACGAGGTAGAGGGAGCCACTCTCCTCTAACCGACTGCAACCACGGCTCTCCACACTCTCAACTACAGGGGAGGTAGAAATCCCAAAACATGAGAACCAACAATCCACTGGGCTCGTCCATGACCGAGGACGCGGCTATACGTATAGATCTAAACTCTGCAGAGCGTGTACACCTGTACCCAACTCGGGATGGCACCCGGCGGTGATCAGCCAACCGAGCCCACCCTACCGTGCGAACTCTCGGTAGTTACGGTCCCATCCTGCATCCGGCCCTCAAAGCGATCCCCCTCGCAAAGGGAATTGCACCGGAACTATGAAATGCCCCCGTGTGGCCACACGGGAGACGCACTGAGAGAAAGTGGTCTCACTCCCACCTCTCCCCCACTGATACCCTCTATCCTGCTGGCAGGTATGGTTCCGCACTTGCCGAGCTCAACCCGGTCCTAACCCCACTCTCAGCGAGGTGGTGTGTACGAAAAGTCCCGTGAAGCGGTTGGCCCACTCGGTTTCAGACCGGGGCGAGCTCATGTCCTCCAAACGTCAGTAAAAACCCCAACACCTGTGCTCCGAAAACCGTACAAGCGGGAATGCACTGAGGAGTGCACCCTCATCCCCGATCCCAGATCGGTTGTTTCGAGCTCACCCCCGCCAAAGTACCCAAAACGCCTTCTCCTGCCGGTTTTTCCCCACTCACGCCAAGAACCACTATTCCCATTCCAACACATGCATCGCGAAGCTCAGCGTATATACACGCATATACATATATAGTAGTAGGACAATCAAGGACAGGGTATTTAAAGTAGGCAGTGCAAGGTTCATCAACATGCTTATAAAGTAAAGCGCTAGCATACTACATTGCAGTGTCTAATAGGTATTTCGAAATCAGTCGGGCGTGAACACCTGCGTGCGAGTAGTCGTCGGCGGCGTAGTCGTCGGTGTAGTCGAACTCCGAGCTCAGCTCCCCGGCTCCAGCTGCTCCTATTAAGGCGTAAATAAAATAAAGACGGATTCTATTGCAATTAACTCCAACTGAACAACAAATAAGAGCCAAAAGAGAGTGAACACTAGCCTAACACGGAGTTTATAATTTTAGAAGAGCTTTGGAAAAGGTTTCATAATTTTCGGAGTCAAAACGGATTTTCTAAGATTTTCTGAAGATAAAATACATTTCTAAAATTAAAATACCCATACCCAATAGCATTAACTATAAGCTAACTAATAGCTAACTCTAACTGACTTAAAGCTGGCTACAGGCTGACTGCTGGCTGGCTCTTGCTGCAGAGGTGGCTGCCACGCAAGCGGTTATAGGCTGGCTGCAGCTGAGGTGGCCGCCCCATGTGGCAGCTGGCGTGGCGGCCTCATGAGATCCAGGCCGGATCGGCTGCGACGCGCCCACGTGCGGGCAGCTGTGTGGCTGGGCTACCATTGGCCGGGCGCAAACGATCCCCACGATCTGTTGCGGCCGACGAAGCGTGCGGGCGCGCGTGTGGCTTAGCCATCAGCGGCCAGCCGCACGAGATCCCTCCGGATCGGCTGCGGTGAAGCCGGCGTGTGGGTGCGCAGGCAACAAAACCCCACTGGGTTTAGGGTGTGGGCGCCAAGTGTTCGACGCTTTGCTCCTAAGGGGCGGCGGACAGAAAGAGGGGTCGCCGGCGGTGAGGTTGAACGGCGGCTCGACCACACGCGACACGGCGCGGCTTAGGCAAACCTAGGGATCCATTTGGGCAAGGAAAAGGGTGGCCTTGGCCGGGTTCTTGGCACGACGGCGACGGGTTCAGGTGCGACGCGGCGCGGCGGAATTGACCAGAGGTCCATGGCGGCGAGGCTGGGGTGCCGATGCCGGTGGGGTTGTGCGCGTCTGTGTGTGCGCGCAGACACGTGCTCGTGAACTAAGTGCCAGGGAGACGTGCAGCGGCCGCAAAGCGACGGCTTGGTGCGGCTGTGCGCGGGCGAGCACCGGTGGTTCGACCACGGCGGCGAGAGCAGAGCGAGGCGGCAAAGAGAAGGTCGGCGGCGCGGTTGCGTGCGGCGCCGGCGCCTCTCGCTCGCGAGTGCGCGTGCACGCGTGCGTGCGTGCTCGCACGGGCTGGGCAGACAACACAGGGACTTGACCCCTCGAGTGTACATGTGCGTGCGCGTGCATAACGCCGGCGGCGCAGCCATGGCGGCACGGAACCGACGGCGTGTGCACGGTGATGGAACAGAGAAAGGCGGACAGGATGCAGTGCGACGAAGTGGAGTGACACGGCGGCGAGTACTGGGGTGTCTGTGCCGACGTGCTCTCTCACTCGCGCGCGTGTGTGCGGGCGCTGGGTCGGACAGGAAAACAGGGCCTTGGACCGGCCGTGGGTGCACAACGGCGACGCAGTGTCACGGCATGCTCGACGGCGAACAAGACCAGGGAAAAGACCAGGCGGTGGCGCGCGCGCGGCGTTGAAGGCAGCGGCACCTGCAAAGACGGCCGGCATGGCTCGATGGCCAGCTCTCAGACGACGGCGGGTCTGCGCGGCGGCGCGGCGCGGGCAAGAAACGACAGCAGGCACACAAGGCCCGACGAGAGCTCACAAGGCTCCCGCGTCCTTGGCTCGAAGGCCGGACGCCACAACAAGAGGGGGGTTGGCGAGGCTCACCTCCGGTTCAAAGAAGCGGTGGCAAGACGGCGGCGAAGGAGGTGCGATGGAGCAGAGGAAGAAGACTGGGGCGGCTCGGCTTGATGCAGGGGAAGCAGAGCAGCACGACGCCGTCTCCAGCAGGTCCGGCTCCTACTCCGCGGTGGCGACTTGACCACGGACGGCTCCAGCTCGGGCGCCGGCGTCCTTGGCTCGGGCTGCTCCGGCTTCGTAGCGGCCCACGCACGGGCGGACGGCGACGAGGACGTGCGGCTTCGGCCTCCTCCACGAACGGCACTCCCCCAGCGACTCCAGCTCCTCCCTTCTTCCTCCCCCTTCTCTCCCCCTCTTCTCTTCTGATTCTGGTGGTGGTGGCGGATTTGGGGGAAAGATTCCCCAAGGGCGGCGCGGATCAGGGAGAGGCCGGCGGTCGGCTTCTTATAGGGCGGCTACTAGGGTTTGGGGAAAACGGGCGGAGGGCTGGGATGCGGCATGGGGAAGACGCGGCATCCATCCGGCGCGCCAGCGCGATAGGGGGCAGCGCCCATGGCTGGCGTCGGCGCCCCTTCCGCCCCCACGCTCGCGTCACGGTGAGGAAGAAGGAAAACAGGGGAGGCCGACTGTCTTGCGGGGCCCACTCGGCAGCGAGACAGGGGAGGTGTGGTTGGTGGTGGACGGGCCGGCGGGGTAGGTGGGCCGAAAGGCATGGTGGGCCGGGTGACTGAATGGCTGGCGGAAAAAGGATAGAGGGGATCCGGCAGACCTTGTGAACTAGCTGAGGCCCAACAGAGGTTTATGGTTTTCCTATTATGTAAACACCTCAACTCCTATTTAAACTATGATTCAAATTTGAATTAGAATTCAAATTCGAACCCCACTCAAACAAAATCCAAACAAAAACCAATAAACTCCAAAGTTTTTCACACTAGCACTTTATATTTCCTAAATTTTATTATTTTGCTTAAAATAAATCTAGGAAATCAGGGAAGGATCAAAGAAGACAACCTTATATTTTAATTATGCACTCAATATCAAATCGAAATTTTGAAATCCACATTTTCGCATTGCTAACATTCTAGAGAAATTCCAAGATGTTACAGACTCGCCGGCCGCGTGGGGTACGCCGGCCTCGCCTCCTGGATGCGCGCGGCGGTGGTCCAGCAGGTCGCGCGGTGGTGGCTCGTGGGCGGCGCGGTGTGGCTCTGGTGCGCCGCCGCACCGGCTCCTCCGTGGTGGGGCTGCGCTCCTCTGGTTGCTCAAGGGGTGGCGCGGCGGTGGTCCAGGGGCCGCCCGGCCGTGGAGCTCTCCCAGTGGCGCGGTGCACCTCGGGCTAGCAGGTAGGTTGGTGCGGCCTCCTTCTCCTCCGCGACCGCCTCCTCGCAGCGGCGTCCCCGAGCTCGAGGTCGAGCGGGAGATGCATCGAGCTCAAGCATCGTTGTCCGCTTCATCACCCATCACGACTGCCTCCCCAACCGCTGGTCTCCCCGTCGCATCCTCTACTCCCTCCCCTGCTCTTCTCCTTTCCCGGCCCCTCGCCCCAGATCCGGTAGCTGCTCGGGCGCCGCGCCGCTTGTCGGGTGGCCCGCCGCCCCACCGGAGCTCGGGGTCCCGCTGCTGCTCGGGCGCCCGAGATCTTTTCTCGTACTGCAGGTTGATTTCGATAAAGTTCAGGGTCTTTTTCGTAAAATGACCGGTGCTCGCCCAATCTGATCCGCCCACGCGCTCGATCCGACGGCCGGGATAAGCAGGTGACGTGGCCGGCTTCTTTGGCCTCGGTATTGGCCAAGAATCATAGGTAAAGATCCGCGACGGCAGACGCGCCAGCTGCTGCTGGCCGGAACCGGCGTCGGCGGGCGTTTGTCTGTCGGCGGGGCTGACGCGCTGACCTGCGGGAAGGAGGCGCGGAGGAGTGGAGCTGGGGTCAGCGGACTCCACTAGCGGAAGGAGCCGGCAGGGAGGAAGGTGCTGGGGTGCAAGCCGGGGCCATAGGATGGGCGAGGAGGAGGCGGCGACACCAGGGGGCGGCGGAACGGTGAGAGGTCGAGAAGAATGGATAACAGACGGGAAGGGCTGGAAGTCACGCACATGCTAGGGGCATTTTCATTATTTCGCATCCACATTGGTTTTTGTGCTCGGTCCTAGAAATGCAGTTATTTGGGGTCGGAGGGGGTATCCGCTCCAGCACTCTATAAATTCAGATTCTTTTAATCGTGAGAACAAACAATAAGGATAGGCCGGTTGCCAGGCAAAAGAAAAGGTAAACTTATTAGTTTGCTCGCAAGAAGGCTGCCCCACCTGCCAGAGTAGCACGGTCCCCCATCCAAACGTCCATATAAAAACGTGCCGCGCCCCCTTCCCCGCGCCCAAAACCCAAAAAAGCCTTCTCAGCTCTCGCAAAGCAGAGCTCCCCCGATCAACATACATCCGTCTAGGCGACGCGCAGGCGAGGTCGCGCGAGAGCGATTTCGAGACGGTTCGGCGGCGGCGGCGAGCAAGATGGCGGACGGCCACCACTTCAACAACATCTCCCTCGGCGGTCGCGGCGGCTTCGTGAGTCCCCGATCGCGCCTCTCTGCCTCTCCCATCTCATCTCGAGTTCGCTTCGCCTCGCTTTCCGGCGAGTCCGAGGGGTTGTCTCTCTAGGGTTACGGCTTGGTGCGTTCTGTTTCGCGGCGGCGATCTCGCGATCGGGCTGCGCGGCCGGCATATTATTTTGTTGGCGTAATGGCGTTATTCACATTGTGCGGCGCCTGATTTCCCGGGGCATCACGCCACCACGCGTTAAGGGTTTCCTCGAGGGGCACGAGTACTGTTGCAAGGACGAAAATTTGTGACACGCGGGATTGTTTGATGAACGTAATTTGGCTCTAGGCAGAACAATTGAATCATCTGTCTTTTATCTGTTTCGTGCAATGCATTGGGCGCTGGATTGAGCACCGGGTGGAAGATTCTGATGAAACAGTTTTCGATCACTGATAAATGCACTAGTTACAACTATTAGATACCAAGCTCCTTGTTATTTTTTGCTAATGCTTGACTGTCTTGCTGTGATCGCGCATTGGGACAAGAAAAGGTAGTTGAAAGTTGGAACATGGGGATTTAGGAGGAATTGTACAAGAACAGAATCTTGATGGGAAAAGTTCCAATATTGGCATTTTTGAACAATGAAATGGATGTAGTTCATATGAAATTAATACTACGGAACCATGAGCCTTAACATAATGCCAATTGTTTTTAGTCGGCTTCCAATAATCATTTCACGTGAGGAATTAATATCTTGCCTTTCAGGATTGATAAGGAATAATTGGGGAAAACTTGCACCTCAATTGCATTTTTTCCTTGTCCATGTAGCATGTAGTTATCAATTCCTAGCTTGTGATTATTGTGCTACCACTGCACTGTTTTGTAAGATCACAACCCATGGCCTCCATCATTGAAAATTTTTAAATCATTCCTGTTCCCCTTTTTTTTTTTGCACTCGTTTAAGGATTATTCCTTTTGTCATGGCCTTTTGCATTGATTGTCATACTAACTGTGATGTAAGAACTTTATTGGCCAACCAATTCCAAATAGCATGAAAGGGAATGAATCCAAAAATGTCCTTTTCCATGATTTTACAATTGTTTGTCCCTTTGCTGTCCTGAATTTCTTTTGAGCTTGTATGGCTTGTGCACTTGTAGAACCCTGGACAGTTTAAACTATATTCAGGAGGACTTGCATGGAAGAAGCAAGGTGGAGGAAAGATTATCGAGGTTGATAAAGCTGATATCACTTCTGTAGCATGGATGAGGATCCCTAAATCTTATCAACTCAATGTTGGGACAAAGGAGGGCCTCTTTTACAGGTTCTTTGGCTTCCGTCAACAGGTGATATTCCCTTGGTACCTCCATTGTTTCGTCTGAAGGAAATTAAGTATTAGTGCCTATATCTATCTAATTAACAAAAACTGTCAGTGCTTATGTTTTTATCTGACAAATGGAGCCTTTGGTTATATTGTATTTTAATTTCTTTTTAGGATGTTGGAAACCTGACTAACTTTATACAAAGAAGCATGGGAATCTCACCAGAGGAGAATCAGCTTTCCATTAGTGGGCATAACTGGGGTGGAGTTGAAATCGATGGTCAGCTAAGCTTTATGTTGTACTTAACTTTTTTCTGCACTCCATTCCCTTTTTATAACCTGTTATTCATTTTACTGTTCTTTCCACTTCAGGAACTAGGCTTTGCTTTAATGTTGGTGCGAAGGAAGCATTTGAAGTCTCTCTTATGTATCACAGGCTCAGATGCAAGGGAAAACAGATGTCGTTCTCATGTTCCATGTAGATGATACTGCTGCAGCTAATGAGGTTTTTTCCCTTCATCCATTTTTGGTTTTGTTTATGTCACTCCTTTTTAGGTGTAAAGCAAGAAGTAAAGTATATATGTTTATAAGTTTTGAGAAAGGATTCCATAGTTGTTGTACCTTTTTTTTTAATGTTTTGTAGTGTTTCTTGTTCATTCCAAGACTGTATAAGAGAAGATTGCTCTTTCAACCTTATTTAGTTATTCAAATAACAAGCTAATGCAACCATGGATTTTCTAAAATTGTATACATTAATGCCCAATTGCTCTCGTCTCAAATCAAAATTTTCTTTATAAAATATTGAAACCATGGAGCAATTCATGCTTTCAAGTCCGTGACTAGTCCAAATAGCAAATGCATTGATGAATACTGTTTCGAAGTTGTTATGCATTAAATTTAGCTGCAATTCCGATGGTCTTTATTTGATTATACAGCTAAGCTTAACTCCTCCCTTGTTTTGACTGCAGAAAGATTCGTTGATGGACTTAAGTTTTTATGTACCAACATCGAATGCTCAATTTATTGGGGATGAGCATCATACTTCAGCTCAGGTGAGGTTGCTTGATATGAGCAATATGTCAAAAAAAAATATGTGCCCGATGCAAATCTGGAATATTCTCTGCTTTTCAGAACTTGTGCCAGGAGATTTTGCATCGAACTGATGGTGTGAACCCTTCAGAAGCGGCTGTAGTTACATTTGATGGAATTGCAATACTTACACCAAGGTGGGAAAATCATACACGTACAGAGCATATGATTGGTTATTAAAATTAATGATACTTAGTTAGTGTGTATTTATTTTGTTTTGCTGAAGTAATAAGGTGCTCCTTTTTTTTAAAATCAGAGGCCGATACAGTGTTGAGCTTCATCGGTCATTCTTGCGACTCCAAGGACAAGCTAATGATTTCAAAATCCAGTATAGCAGCATTCTTCGCCTCTTTATTTTGCCAAAGGTTACATTTTTGTATTTTTTTTATTTATATGTGTTGTGATAATTCTACGGTCCATTCTCTTCTCCCTTTATTGTTCCATTGTTGACTCCAAACTAATAAAGGATTTTCTCTGTTGCTTTCATCACCTATGCAGTCACAAAATCCCCATACTTTTGTGGTCATCACACTTGATCCACCAATTCGGAAAGGGCAAACGTTATATCCCCACATTGTTATTCAGGTGTTGTATCACAATCCATTTTTCACATTAAATTGGATAAAGTGTTCCTTGAACAGAAAATTAATTTCCTTATTGTGTCAACAGTTTGTGACAGAGGCAGTAGTTGAAAGGGAGCTGGCATTGAGTGAGCAAGTTTTGGCTGAAAAGTACAAATATAGGCTTCAGGGTTCTTACAGGGTAATTCATTTACTCACTTTGGATAAGTAATCTATGCTTGCATCAATTAAGTTGTACAGTCTTCTATAAGATGGATCCTAGCTCATTTTGGTTTTACTCATTATTTGACTATGTTTGCATATTTCTTTCTCAGGATTATATTTGCATAATGGCATGCACTGATTTGATCAAATTGTGTACGCTTTCATAGATGATAGTTCTTCCCCTTGCAAGTAGGGTGCTGATTAACTGCTTGTGGAAAGTAATTCAACAAAGTGTTGTATTGACCCATAGGCCATATGCTATTTGTATCTGCCACTGCATACATTTTTTTTGTTTTTTGCTTTCTGAGCTTAAGTATTCCAGAGTCTTACCATGTGGATCATCCAATGTACTCTCATCTTCAATTGTTGGTTATAATTTTTGTGGTTAATCAATAACTTCTCCTGGGTTATTGATTTAACCTTAAACTAATTGTGTTATGGGAGTGGGCCAGCTAGGCCTGGGCCCATGATCTACTGTAGCATGTGAACAGGACGCGCGTGAACAGTGCCCGAGTCAAGGGATAGGATCAATTAGAGATAAGATTAGGTTAGTTCCTTAAGGGTCAAGTTGATTAGTTTCTTCAGGGTCAAGTCTTCTCATCTATATAAGGATGGGATTGTATCTCCTTTGGGGCAATGAGGAAATCAATGAAGAAGTATTATTCCCAAAATCCCCCAAGAGTCTAGTCTCCCTCCAAGCCGACTCCGCCCGGCTATCTTCCCGGCGGTGGTTATCCTTAATGGACCTCGGTCCATAACATCTGGTATCAGTTAGCTTCGGTTTCGATCTGATTCCATGGCTTCTGCTGCCCTCGCGTCGTTAGCGGACTCGTTGGCGGACTTGCGCCGCGACTTACGGGTAGATTGCGCAAAGCTGCTCGACGTCTTCGCAAGATTCCAGCGAAAGGAGGCAGCAGTGCGCCTTCAGGCTAGGGCGCGTGGGCTGCTTGCCCGGCGCAGAGCGGCGGCGCTGCGGCTGCAGCGGCAGGAGGCGGCGGTGCGTCTCCAGGCTGGGGCGCGCATGCTGTTAGCACGACGCCAAGCCGCGGCGCTACGGCTGCAGCGACAGGAGTTGGCGGCGGTGCGGCTGCAGGCTGCAGTGCGCAGTTTCGTGGCACGCCGACGAGTGCAGGAGATGTGCCGTCAAATACGAAATTGGGAGGCGCAGCGACTCCAGAGGGCAGCGGTGGCACTGGGCGCAGCCGCCGCTCCAGCCGTCCGCATTGACCACGACGTGGGCGCGTGCCGCCAACCGCGGCCTCCGACGCCGCCACAACTGCCCGCGTCGAGCGGCTTCGCTCCAGGCATCCGCGGTCAGCCTCGTCAACAGCCACCACCACCACAACGGCGTCCTGCAGCCTATCGTAGCTCTGCTGCTCCTCGTCGCCGGCCGCCGAGGGGGCGTCTTCGATGCCGCTGGTCAAGGGCAGGTTCTGGTTCGCCGACACGGCAGCCGGCGCAATCTTCGGCACGAACTGTGGCAGCCAGCTTCTCTGTTCTGGCACTTGAGTCCGAGCTGTGGTGGGCTGCTTTTGTTCTGCTGGTGGGCTGCTACATCCGTCAGTCGTCAGCCCATTTGAAGCAGATCACTGAGTTCTTGTTTCCGTGGGATCCTGGAGGTGCTCAGGCCTTCAACAACTACACCACAAATAAGGACTCTTTTTATTTATTTATTGTTAGCCGAGATGTAAAAGGCTAATCGTGTGTCAAGTCATGGTCGTTCTGGTGCAGCTCGAGGGCGAGCTGCTCAAAAAGAGGGGAGTAGTGTCATGGGGTGGGACCAGCTAGGCCTGGGCCCCACTGGGGGTACTGTAGCGCGTGAATAGTGCGCGTGAACAGTAATCCGAGGTTAGGGTTAGTTAAGATAAGATTAGATTAGTTTCTTAAGGGTCAAGTTGATTAGTTTCTTCAGGGTCAAGTCTTCTCATCTATATAAGGATGAGATTGTATCTCCTTTGGGGAAATCAAGAAATCAATGAAGAAGTATTATTCCCAAAATCCCCCAAAAGTCTGGTCTCCCTCCAAGCCGGTCTCACAGAAACAAATTGACATATTTGTAGGATCAAATACATGTGGTATTCTCCAACATCCTTCGTGGCCTATCTGGTGCTAAAGTGACAAGGCCAAGTACATTTCGCAGTTCCCAACATGGATATGCGGTCAAATCAGCACTTAAAGCTGAAGATGGTTTGCTCTATCCACTTGAAAAGGGCTTCTTCTTTCTGCCAAAGCCCCCTACACTAATTCTTCATGAGCAGGTTTGTCTATACAAAAAAAGAAATGATGTTGATGGTTGTTCATTCATTTGCTTTTGATCTGATTGAAGCTGTTATTTGCTGCAGATCGAGTATGTGTTGTTTCAGCATCATGGTGCTGGTGCTACTATATCATCTCAATATTTTGATCTCTTGGTCAAGCTGAAAAACGATCAAGAACAAATGTTCAGTAACATCCAAATGACTGAATATCAAAACTTGTTCAACTTCATTAGGTATTTAGCTTTTTATTAATAATTATCATCATACCTTTTATACTTTATGGAACTGACAAGGGCTTCTTGATACTTTTATATTTTTCAAGTGGCAAGGGTTTGAAAACTCTGATTCTTGGAGATGGCCGAAGGAGAACTGGTAGTGTTACAAGTGCTCACACTGATGACGATGATTCTGTCGATCCACATCTGGAGCAAATAAAAAATCAAGCTTGTAATGAGGAAAGTGATGAAGAGGTATGAAGTTCTGTTTAGTGGCTAGTTTACCTTAGTCATTTGCATGTATATTTTTGTGTAATCTCTCTTCAACACTAGGATGAAGATTTTGTGGCGGACAAAGACGATAGTGGTTCTCCTAGTGATGATTCTGAAGAGGAAGGCTCTGATGCTAGTATGAGTGGAGGTGAAAATGAGGTGACTAGATTTCCTCTTAGTCTTACAGTATCCCTTCTTCCTGTTCGAACCAGAGCCTCTATAGTAATGAGACACACTAACAGACTTCTTGATCCAGAATTCATCCAAGATGGAAGCTAGTAGGTCAAAGCTGCATGTCAAAAGAAAGCCGAACAGTGGACCTGATGAAGGTTCTCAGAATAAAAAACCAAAGAGAAAGAAAGAGCAGAAGAATGAAGGTTCTCAAAAGAAAAAGGCAAAGAGGAAGAAAGATCCCAATGCCCCTAAAAGTGCAATAGCTCCATTCATGTACTTCTCGAAGGCTGAGCGAGCTGTAAGTTACTTGCAAACCTGAATTTCGGAAAGCCATTCTGTCGACAGAACTAATTAACGTTAGGATAATTGCTCCTACCTGATTTTATACTTCTCAGCAAACAATGAAATTTTTGCTTCCTCTGGCTATACCTCTTCTATTTTTCCTACTCTGCATGAATGCAAACATGCTTGGTTGCAAGAAAAGACAGGCATTTGGCCCATAGATTAAATCAAGCAGGTACATATTACAAAGTTAACCGACGCTTTTCCATTGCAGAATATAAAGAACAGCAACCCTGAACTGACTACCACAGAGATTGCAAAGAAGCTCGGGGAGAGATGGCAAAAAATGACAGGTAACAGCAGTTCAGATCTCTCTGTTGCATCCTTGTCAGTGGTCACTGTGACATTGCTGTGCACTATAATATACCTTCTTCATGGTGATTGTAAATTAAAAATCATATTCGTCTACAGAGAGTAGAGAACAGTTGTTCTAAGAATCTCCACTGGTCCTAATTTTGCAGCCGAGGAGAGAGCCATACTTAGAGCAATCCCGAGTCGACAAGCAACGTTATGAGGAAGAGTTCGCCGCCTACCGTGGTGCAGCCTCTCAGCAAGGCCCTGGCGAAGGATCGGAGTGAATGTTGCAGAATTTGACAGTTGACATAAGGAACTGGATTGTTGAGCGCTCAGCACAGGGCGGGAAAATGACCTTAGCTTTTAATTGTTGCATGTAATCTTATGAAATCCTCCACCTCCATCTGTCGTGATGTGTGTAGATCAGTCAGGAACAATAAGTAGAGGCTGCCATAAGTAGATTAACTCAGATCAACCAAGATAGAATTCAATCCTTTCTAATTTTGATTATGACCCATGATCATGGTTTATGGATCCTCCAAGTTTGCTCGATCCTTGCACAGTTATACCTACACGTGTCAGCCACCGCCACCAGCCTCCACACTATGACCCAAGCATGCAAAATTTTATTATATTCTTTTCGACTAAAGCAATAGAAACACTGAAAAAATCATGCAATGAGGATTTCTGACGTCACCGCCGTATGAACCGAAGGCCGTTGATGTACCTGCTTTGGGCATCACTGTCTCGAGTGTCTACACCTCCAAAACATGCCATCACTTCTGCTTGCAAAGTTTCCAGAACATATTCAAGATTCGTTTTCCCGCTCACCACACATCAACATCACTGATCAACCCTGTCCACAAAAGCGAGATAAGAACTGTCACAATTTGTTTTGAGAGTATCGATCTAATGGTGGTTTTGCCAATGCGATTTTTTGTCGCATTCAACTTTCCTCCTCCTTTTCCTTATCTTTACGCCAGATCAGCTGATTCTCAACATCATCTCAGCTACTTTTCTTCATCAAGGGTAGCGTGGCCTTATATATTTTCCATAATTAAGCCATGCTAGACATGTTTAACGTATAAAATATTTTATTAGCTTGGGGAATTATAGCACATTAATTAGATTATTCGACACTCAAGAATTCTCAATTCGGGCCTTCTCAAAAAGAAAAAAAAAATCTCAATTCGGGCCACTCATATCATCTCATATGTAGTGTCTCTTATCTTATTAGCGTGTGCTTGAGACCAAATCCATGTGTCTATTTCAAATAAAGTTATATCTTATCCCAACTACTCCCTTTGTTCTTAAATATTTGACACCGTTGACTTTTAACTCCAACTTTGACCACCAATATATATTGAATAAATTAGTTAACTAAAGTAAAATATATATCATTATATCTATTATTCAACGTACTTTAGATTTAACTTGTTGGTTTATTGATTTGCAAAAAAAGTTGTAGAAAAGACGAATAGTCAAACGAACCAAAAAAGTCAATGGTGTCATATATTTAAAAACGTAATTAAACTACTAGATTTTTGTGATCTTATATACTTACTCCCTCCGTTCCAAAATATTTGTCATTCTAAGTTTTCAAGATACATTCATTTTATTATGTATGTGGACATACGAACTATCTAGGTGCATAACAAAGGGAATGTATCTAAAAAAATAGAATGACAAGTATTTTGAAACGGAAAGAGTATATTGTTTGCTCCATTAATACCAAGAGATTATGATACAAATCAGAAAACGGTAATGCTCAGGGTCGGTCGTCCGGCGCGACGAAAAAAACTGACGCCGACCCCACCACCTTCCCCGGTTATCCCTTCTCCCACCTCAAGAAGTGGACCCCATCCCCCTCCCGACCTTATCTCTTTCCCACCGCAGAAGCACCGCACGACTCATTTTTCCTCCCCATTCTTCATCCTCGTCCGCAGCGCCGCCCCCGGTGCATCTCGGCGGCCTAGATCCGGCGCCTAGAGAGCGAGCCGCAAGGGGGCCGCCGCCCCCTGGCTTGGGGACGAGCCGTACCGGCTGTGCTCGCCGGCCGCCTTCGTGTGGAGCTCGCCGGAGGTCAGGGCGGAGGCGGGCGGGCGCGGGCGGCCTCTCCTCCGCCGGCGGTGCGACCGGGCGCGGGGCGTGCGGGCCGCCGCGGCGTGGAACTCGCGGCAGCCGGGGCGGAGGCGGCCGGGCGCGGGGCGTGCGGGCCGCTGCTGCACGGAGCTCGCCCGGTGTTGCTCTGTCATCGGCATGCCCTCATCTGCCTCCGCACCGCACCACGCTACCGTTGAGGAGGAGGCCTCCATGGCTGCAGCGAGGAAGAGAAGGGCGCCGCTGAGGAGGAGGCCTCCACGGCCTCCATGTTGCAAGTGTATGTTTTTGGTGTTTCAGAGGGGTTTGAGGGGATGTTGCAAGTGTTTCATGTCGATATTACAAAAGTAGATCTAGATGTTGCAATGTTGCAAAAGTAGATCTCGATGTTGTAGGTGTTGTTTTTGAGTGTTGCTGATGTTATTTTTGAATGTTACGAAATTTCTTCTCTTGCACGTAACATGACTTGATGTTGTGACAGAATTTTTTGCTACAGTGCTTCAATCCGACGGCTATAGTGTTTTGATCTGACGACTCTAGATGCGTCCCATTTTTTACTTCCCTCCGGACGTCCGGGCGCTAGTGCCCCATCAGAAAAAGTAACTTTTTTTTAAAGAATGAAGCGGTCTTTTGAAAAGAATGAAGCGATCTTTTGAGATTGGACAAAAGTCGGAATTGTTTATCATTAGCCTATATCTATACTATAAGGAGCGAAAACAATTGAAAACAATTCTCACCCAATTTGGACCCGCCTTACCCCTCACATCAGACCCACCCGTCAGGTTGTATGATGACCAAAAAGGTGGAACAACCATAAAAATCACAATTTGGAGAGCGTTTCTGCCAAAAACAAATTGTTTTTGTCACCCACCCCGCATCTACCCACCTGCCGTACCCGCTTGGCGGGCCCACCTAATTTCATCTCGGATCGGAACCGGAAAAAAATTTTCCCTCGCGGCCTCCACGTGCAGGAATCGTCCGGAGATGCACTGGTCACGACCGTCGTCGTCGTGCTCACCCTACCCGCTTTGTACACAGCCCATCGCTGCGTCGCGTCTCGCACGCGAGCTGCAGTCGCGAATCGTGAGATTGCGGCGGCGAGCGGCAAGTGCCGGAGCTGTGTTGTACCTCATTGCCTGTGTGACTGTGTGTGGGGCGGACGGCTAGGAGGTCAGATGCGCCTGTGCTGTGCGTGAGGCTAAGATGCACAGGGAGTTAGGGTTTTGTTTTTCTATGGGCTACGTGTGGACTGGGCTGTTAGGGAAGATATGGGTTGTGGTCGTGAGTCGACCTACGGCAACATGGTGGCTGCGGCTTTTTTTTCTTGGATGACAACTTTGGTGGTTGCGGCCTTTTTCTTGGATGCTCAGCTCGTTGAGCTCGTGAGCAGCTCGCGAGTTAGCTCGACTCGGCTTGTTATACTAACGAGTCAAAACTTAGGCCTGAGTCGGCTCGTTTCCTATCGAGCCGAGTCGAGTCGAGCTGATCCTACTGCGAGTCGAGCGAGCTAACTGAGTTTCGAGATTTTTTGTCCAGCCTTAAGACCCACCCAAGTTTCCTCTGTCTTACCCGCGCAGGGTACCCACGACCGTGTCTGCCGCTCCCGCCACGCGACCTGTTTGCCCATGTTACTCCTCCTCAAACGTCTTGAGGTCGGCTCAATCACTTTTGCTACAGCCGCTCGATCATCATCAGGCGGATGATAAGCTTTTGATTTTTTTAGCCCGCAGACCAACCTTTGACAGTGTAATTTTGTAAATAAAAACTAAAAAAACTTTGTCATATAAAAATGAACAAATGACATGAGCAGATAATAGATGGTAATACTCGAAAAAAAGATAATAGATGGTAATTCTACCATACCGGTAGGACCATGCTACATTTAAAAAAATAAAGAAAACGTGTATGATTCTAGAAAAATAAACCGATTTGATTAACTACGCCAAGCGTGAGGTTTCATGCATTGGATTCTTCCATGGGTGAAATTCCACCTTTTATGTTTGACCAAATTTATTTAAAGATATATCAATATTTTTTATGTCTAACAAATTTTAGTAGGTTCCTTATGAAACATAGCATCTTTATAAATATTGATACTCTTTATTGTAAAGTTGGTTAAACTTAAAATAGTTTAACTTAGGATAAACTTAAGTAAACAATTATTTTGAGACAAAGAGAGTACTTAATAAGTTTTAATTAAAAAAGAAATCGGTACTACGATACATGTTCCATGAAAAATAACAAGTGTTCAATAATAACTTTCTTAAAACACGTGCGTGTCGCACGTGCACTTTACTAGTTATCTATACTATAAGGAGCGAAAACAATAGAAAACTTTTCTCGCTTAAATCGGGTCCACCGTACCCCTCACGTCGGACCCATCCGTCATATGTTTTTAGGAGTGGATAGGGTAGAAAGACTACTATAGAATCACAATTTGGAGAGTGTTTCTGCCAAAAATACCTATTGTTTTTCTTACCGCGACCTTTTGTACCCACCGTATACCCGCTGGGCCCACCTATGTTCCGCATCGCATCTCGCATCGGGAAAAAAACTTTCCCCTCGCTCGCCTCCTCGCGGCCTCCATGCGCGTCAGCTCGCAGCGGCTCGGCCAAGCTCACCACCACCCCTGACGAGTCCAAGCCCATGCCCAAGGTCACCGCCGTGCCCGCATCCAAGATCGCCACCACCCCTGACGCGGCGGCCAAGCCCAGCACGGCGGCGTCCGCACTGTGCATCTTCTCGCTGCAGGGCGGCGAACTCACCGTCGGAGGTGGAAGCAACGGCAAGGCCCACCCAGTTCGCCGAGGCCTTCGATCCCTACTTTGGACGCGCCGACAGAGCTGGTCAGGCATGACGTGGCGGACGCCCGCCGAGGCGCGTTCTTGGGCTTCGCGGAACTGGCGGCCACCGACCGCGCGCCGTGCCGCGTGGGGCGGCTACCGGGACCAAGGAGGTTCCTGAGCGTGTTCCGGTTCAAGACGAGGTGCAGCACGGCGTGGGCGGGGCAGCGAGGCCGGGACCTCCAGATGGAGACGTAGTGGGTTCTCCTCGAGGTGCCCGAGCTCGTCGGCGCCGACACCAGGTATGTCCTCGTGCTTCCCATCGTGTAGGGTAGCTTCTGGTCCGCCATCTTCCCCTACGACGACGACATCGTCTTCATCTGCGCTGAGAGTGGTTCCAAGGCCATCACTGGCACGGACTTCCGTCGGATCGCCTACATTCACGCCGGCAACGATCCCTACACAAGAATACAAGATCATGCAGGAAGCCTACCTCGCCTCCAGGGTGCACGTCGGCATGTTCAGGTTGATACAAGAGAAGGAGCTGCCAGCGATGGCGGACCGGTTTGGGTGGTGCACGTGGGACGCATTCTACCTCACCGTTGACCCGGCGGGCGTCTGGCAGGGCATGTCAAAACTAGCCGGCGTAGGCCTGCCGCCGCGGTTCCTCATCATCGACGACGGCTGGCAGAGCATGAACCGCGACGACAACCCACCACACGAGGACGCGTCGGGGCTCGTCCTCGGCGGCGACCAGATGACCGCGTGCCTCTACTGCTTTGACGAGTGCGCACGCTTCCGCGTGTACAAAGAAGGCGATCTACTCCGCCGCTCGCCGGAGATGTTCTACGACACGAGCATGCCGAAGGCTGTCGTGTGCAAGGCCGCCGAGATCAAGAACGTTGGGAAGGTGAAGAAGAAGAAGAAGGCGTAGGGTGGTGATGGCACCGACCTCTCAAGCTTCGACGCCAAGATCGCAGAGCTCCGGCGCGAGCTCGACGTGCTACTTGCGAGCAGGGATGCTGTTCTCTTGAAGCTCTGCACCGACGATGGCGGCACCGGCGCCGACGGTGGTGTGGTTAGGCTGAAGGTGTTCCTGAAGGACATGTGGCGGCGGTTCCCAGCGCTGGACGACGTGCATGTGTGGCAGACGCTGTGTGGTGGGTCAGTGGGTGGGGCGGGGTGCGTCCCGGCGCGACGGCACTGAACGCGCACGTCGTGCCGGTGCGGCCATCCCAAGGCTGTCCGGCACCATGGACGACCTCGCCGTGGACCGCATCATTGAGGGCGGGATCGGCTGGTCCGCCGTCTGCCCCGACCAAGCCGGTGACCTTTACGAGTCCATGCACTCCTACCTCGCTGACGCCGGCGTCACCGGCGTCAAGGTCGACGTCATGCACACCCTCGAGTATGTGTGCGATGACCACGACGGCCGCGTCGAGCTCGCTAAAGCCTACTACGACGGCCTCTCCAAGTCCATCGCCAAGAACTTCAATGGCATAGGCATCATCGCCAGCATGCAGCAATGCACCGACTTCTTCTTCCTCGGGACGCGGTAGGTGCCCATGGGACGAGCCGGCGATGGCTTCTGGTTCGAGGACCCCAATGGCGACCCCATGGTCGTCTACTGGTTGCAGGGAGCTCACATGGTGATCTGAACTGCACCTACAACAGGATGGGCCAGTTCATCCGCCCAGACTGGGACATGTTCCAGTCAGACCACGCCTGCGCCGCCTTCCACGCCGCGTCACAGGCGATCTGCGGCGGCCCTGTGTACATCAGCAACTCCCTCAGCGGTCATGACTTCGAGCTGCTAAGGAGGCTCGTCTTCCCTGATGGCACTGCGCCCAGGTGCCTGCACTATGCTCTCCCGACAAGAGACTGCCTGTTCAAGAATCCACTCTTTGATCAGGAAACTGTCCTGAAAATTTGGAATCTGAATTTCTCATGCCATGTGCATAATAGAAATCAGATTATCTGGTTTCACATGGTCTGATCAACTTGATCTGTTCATTCGATTTGGTGCAGGTATAATCAAGAAAAGTACTATTTGAGAGGAATGCTGTTGTTTTGTCTTGAAAAGGGTAGCTGAAGCACAGCTTCTCATGCACTGAGTAAAACAATATATGCAATTAGATTTATAATGTATCTTTGGAATTTACTCTGAGAACTATTGAACAAGTCCCTTTGGGCACTTTTGGACGAATCTTTGTACCGGTGTGTATGAGCCTGATTGGTTCTCTACCAAAATTTGGCATGCCAAAACTGGAGCTAGAAATTTGCCAATATTTTGTTTGTAAGTAATCTTGGTAACTAACCAAGGGATGGCAACAATTTTGACATGCGAAAATTTTAGCAGCCAACCAATCAGGTCCTATTTATTGCTTGAAAATTAGATTTCTGCAAAACTCGCCTCATCTATGTTCATCTAACTATTCATGTTCTTTACCTAGAGCTGTAAGTATGCTCTAAATTCTGAAGCTTACTGTATATAGCATTGTATATAGCATGTTTACCCCTTTTTAACAAAAAAGTAAAATTTTGTATATCTGCAGGCAAGCTGTGTGGTTGTGTCCCTATCCATCTTTACATAGAATTTTCACAGTCGGAGGTGTGATCGCCACAATTTTCATTTCCTAATTTGAGTTCAAATTGGAGAAGGAATTGTATTGCACACTTCTGGTGCTGCATTGAATATGACACCCCCCCCTTCTGGTGACACTTGACCTGTATGGATACTGCTACATAGGACATTCAATTTTTCCAAATACATACATATCGACGAAGGGCCACTCATAATTTCCTTTTGTGCTCCTATTATGGTAATCACAAAATTTTGCAAAACTTTGCAAAAAGATATGCAAAAAATACATTTGCTCTCTCTCAGCACGCGTTCTGATGCAAAAAGCTTTTGCAAAGTTTTTCGAACTAAACAAACCTGACAAATGAAATACCGATAAGGACACAACATAACAAATATCAAGAATTCAAGACAGTCAACTTTGAGTATGCCAAATGAAGTTGTTCACTAGCAGCTCAAGATGTAAACATTGATCAACAAAGGCACAACACTGATAAACCCTTGCAGCTAACTTGAATTTCCATTATTGTTTCAGCGACTATATTAGGTTTTTATTTAGCCAATTAATTGGATAATGTTTGAGAACATAGGGCCCTCACTCTTTGGATAATTTCTCAATATCTCGATTTTTGGCTTGATTATCTGCATAAGTGATTAGAATAATATTCTCGCAAGAACTGTTGAGAACTCGTGACATTTTTTAGTTTAACTTCCTTATGGCTTGCGGTCAAGAAAAAAGGGCATGGCAAGCAATGAATTGGCTAGAGAAGCAGTGAAGCAATGCTTGAGAGTTTCTATATGCTAATGATAAGTTTTAGGCAAAGATGGTGTCATATTCAAGAAGATATAGATGTATTATCAGTAATAGGAAGGCTTCATGGTTTCAGCGACTATGCAATATGTTAATCGAAAGTAATTTGTGTTTATTAACTATGCTATTTGCCATACCATTGACAATATTTGATTCTTTTTAAATAACATGTGTGTTGCGGAATGTTTCTTTATACGTATAAAAATACGGAGCTGCTAGCGCCCGGACATCCGTTCCGGGCGCTAGCATCGGACACCTTCACAGCCACACGATTCGAATCAGGAAACGTATCAGCCGTCGGATCATGTTGCGAAGCATATTGATGTTGCGAAGTATGTTGCGAACAATTCTGCCATGTTGCGACCAACATTCAACTCGACGCTCCCTCCCTCCTCCCCCGACAGTGTACATATTGCGAGCTTGTGACGAGCATGTTGCGAGCTTGTGGCGAGCATGTTGCGACCAACATCCAAACATCAGCGTGTTGGGGCCATGTTGCGAGCTATGGCCATGTTTGGATACTCTAACAGAGTTAGAGTTAGTTTCTAACTCTAGCTCTAGCCCTAAACTAACTCTAGCTCTAGAGGTGTTTGGATGGAATAGTTAGATTGACATTAAATGTACTTTTTCAATCATTAAGTGTGGGTGAAGGAAGAGAGAAAAATTATTTTTTCGTGGACCCAATATGAACTAGCTCCAATAAGCACCTCATGGGTGGGATAGTTTTTTAGGTGGGTTAGATGCAAACTAGCCCAATCTAACTCTCATGTTTGGATACTTTGTGGCTAGTTGAGCTCCAACTAGCTAAAACTAACTCTAGCCTATGGATCCAAACAGGGCCTATGTTGCTTGCAACATCCAACATCCGACATAATACCCTAACTACCCATGTTGCGACCCATGTTGCGTGTAACATCCAACATCAGGAGCCCTCCTCCCTTCTCCTCCTCTCGACATAACACCTAACATCACATGTCTGCAACATCGAAACTCAACATCCGCATATTTAAAATTAATATTTGCAACATCCAACATCAGGGGCTCTCCTCCCTCCTCCTTCTCGACACAACACCCAACATCACAATTATGAAACATTGAATCTCAAACATCCGCAACATCGAAAAATAATATTTACAACATCAAAAATATGTTAAACAATGTTGATAATCATCCAACGGCGCGTTGATTGGAACATTCGAATGTCTTGTTAAAAAATACAATATTCAAATAAAGCACTTGCAACATGTGCATTAAACATTTGCAACATCACGCATCATGATTCTCTTTGCAACATCCATACGAAACAATTGCAACATTCACATGAAGCATCCGAAACAATGAAAGCCGTCAGATCTAAGCACTGTAGTAAAAAAATTTCGTCGCAACATCAAGTCACCCGTCGCAACATCGAGTCATGTAGTGTGCAACATGAAGAAGAATTTCGCAACATTCAAAAACAATCCGTCCGACTTTTGTCGTAACATCAAGTCACTCGTCGCAACATCGAGTCATATAACGTGCAACATGGAGAAGAAATTTCGCAACATTTAAAAACAAACCGTCCGACGCATCGGACGTCAGCACCGTAGCATTACTAATAAAAATATTGTAAGACATGTGTGTGTCGCAGGTGCATCTTACTTAGTATAGTAAGTACCCTCACAAAAAGAAAAATATGGTAAGTAATTATAGTGCAGAACTGCAGAGTGCAGATGCATAAAACCTTTCCGTTCGCTAGCAAGAAGACCACCCCACTTGTCAGACTCCGCCCGTCCAATCCAAACGAAAACGCCTATATAAACGCGCCGCGCGCCCCCTCCCCCTCTCCCGGTCTCGCCCCAGTGCCCCACCCAAAAACTGGAGCCGTCTTCTCGCGGAGAGCAGAACTCCTCGATCAAACACACACCCGACGAACAGGGCGATTCGGGGGCACACGAGAGCGAATCGATACGGCTCTAGCGGCGGGGGCCGACCGAGATGACGGACGGCCACCACTTCAACAACATCTCCCTCGGAGGCCGCGGCGGCGGCGTGAGACCTCGACCCCCTCCCTTCTCGAGTTCATTTCGCTTTGATTAGTTATCGGGGGATTGTTTAGTCGTGATTTAGGACTACCGCTTGTTGCCATCAATTTCGTGCCGGCGGTTTCGCGTACCGATCGGGTTTGGGATCGGGGAATTTCATTGGTTGGGTGCGGCGCTTGATCTCGTATAGGCCTGAGCATTCGGTTTAAACCGACAATTCGGTTCGGTTTTCCAGTCTATAAAAATTTCGGTTTTCCAGCGATCGACAACCGATCGGTTCTCAAGAAAACCAGAAACCACCTTGTTCGGTGTCGGTTTCTTCAGTTCGGTTTTCGGTTAAACCGAACGAAGCCGAAGTCACAGCTCCTCCCTCCAGTCACCGCGAATCCTCTTGCCTGCCCGCCGGCTCGGCGCTGCTCTTCCCGCCTGCCTGCCACAGATCTTCCCGCAGCCCGCAGATCTTGCCGCCAGCTCGCCGCAGATCCTCCCGCCAGCCCGTCGCAGGTCCTCCCGCGGTCTCACCGGCCGGCCGCAACCCCTCCTACCTGGCCACCTGCTAGCCGCAGATCCTCCAGCAGTACCACCGACCACCGCAGCTCCTTCCGCTCTTGCCTGTTCCTGCGCACTTACGCTGCAGCACTCGCTCCTGCTAGGCCCTTGCGCTGCAGCACTCGCTCCTGCTAGGCCCTTGCGCTGTGGAGTTAGGTGTGGACGTGTGGTTGCATCTCGCGCTGGAGGAAGAGCCGCCGCCTGGTCAGCGGTCGCACTGCAGCACTCGCTCCTGCTAGCCTTGTGCGGACGTGCGGTTGCGCTGGGAATCGGAAAGGATAAGGATAGGATTTGCTTGTGCAGTAGAGCTGGGAATTTTTTTAATATATTTTTTCTTTGATTTTCGAAAAATAAATGGACGAAACAAAAAATTTTAGAAATATACATCTGCCGCCGTGGGACACGGCGGTAGGGGTGCCGCTAACAGTCGGTTGACCTGCCAGGTGGGGCCAGCTTCCTACCGCCGTACCCCAAGCGGCAGGAGCCCTACCGCCGTGGGTGCCGTGGGGTACGGCGGCAGCGTCACCTCTATATAAGGGGGCGACGGCTGCCGCCAACCCCTCATCCCTCCCTCATTCTCTCCTCCAAATCTTCGTCTTTCAGAGCACTTTTGACTAAGGTATGTTTCTAAATTTAGTTTAGTTTAGTTAGTGTAGTTAGTTAGTTTAGTTAACTTAGTTTAGTTAACTTAGTTTAGTTAGTTTAGTTAACTTAGTTTAGTTACTTTGGTTAACTTAGTTTAGAAATTTCAAAAATGGTTATAATTCACAAAATTAGACTAAATTGATATAAAATGCGTAGAAAATAGTATTAACTCACATAAATTGTTTTAATTCATTTAAAAATCCTAGAAAATCGTTATAATTCACAAAATTAGATTAAATTGATATAAAATTCGTAGAAAATAGTATTAACTCACATAAACTGTTTTAATTCATTTAAAAATCCTAGAAAATGGTTATAATTCACATAATTAGATTAAATTGATATAAAATTCGTAGAAAATATTTTTAATTCACATAATTTGTTTTAATTCATTAAAAATTTCTAAAAAATTATTATAATTGACATAATTAGATTAAATTGATATAAAATTCGTAGAAAATATTTTTAATTCACATAATTTTTTTAATTCATTAAAAATTTCTAGAAAATGGTTATAATTGACATAATTAGATTAAATTGATATAAAATTTGTAGAAAATATTTTTAATTCACACAATTTGTTTTAATTCATTTAAAATTCCTACAAAATGGTTATAATTCACATAATTAGATTAAATTAATGTAAAATTTTTAGAGAATATTTTTAATTCACATAATTTGTTTTAATTAGTATAATTCGACTAATTAATTAAATTTTGTTTTTTTTTGCAGTTATGGCTGGACCGTTGGAGTACGTACGGCCGGAGTTGTTCGACGAGGCGGTGGACCGGCACCACCGCTCGTACGTGTCGACTGTTCTTGGACGTTCGCCCGGCAGTAGACGTTTCTGGACCACCCGCACGTTGATGCCGATACACCAGCGGTGGATTCCGAAGTACGTAATTCATTTTTATTATTTATTTCTGTTTCTTTACAATAGTAATTGCGTTAAGTAAATTAATTTTGTTTTTTTCAGGCTACGCGCTGCAGGACTTCTCCCTTTTGTGCGGTTGGTCGTGGGGGATAGGCTACGAGCTGAGGTTCCCCGGGCGGAGCGGTTGACGCGGTTCAGCTACGACGCCCCGCTGATCGCCGCGTTCATGGACCGGTGGCGACCAGAGACACACACGTTCCACTTCCCCGTCGGCGAGATGACGCTCAGTCTGGAGGACGCCGCGATGTTGGGAGGACTACCGTGTGCTGGCGAGGCGATGGGGTCGATCGACATCCCCGTGACGTGGCACGCCGACTTCCTTGCTCGGTTCGTGAACGTTCCTCGGAACGATCGCGCGCCTCTGCCGTACTTGCCCTTCGGCAACACCCACGGGCCCACCTGAACTTGGATCCAGCAGTTCAGCGTACGTGATTCTAACTCTTATTTTCAGTGTTTGTATGCATTTTAAACGAATGTGACGATGGACCTTTGTGTGTGTGCAGGCTGACTACATGGCGGACGAGGCCGACGACTCGACGTCACACAGGTTTTTGGAGGTGTACCTGCTCTAGCTGTTTGGGTGGGTGCTGTTCTGCGAGTCAGCGGGAGACTCGGTGTCGAGGTACCTGCTCCCCTGGGCTCAGTGGATCGCCGACTCCCCCATCGAGGAGATGCCCCAGATCAGCTGGGGCAGCGCTGTTCTGGCAGCTACCTACAGGGGGCTGTGTTCGGCAGTGTCGAGGCCGGGGAGTAAGGAGGGGATCCTTCTGGGGTGCCCTCTCCTGCTGCAGATGTGGATCCACGAGCGGTTCGACATCGGTCGGCCTAAGGCCGACCTCTCGGAGTACCAGCCGCTGCCCGAAGACACCGACCCAGTGGACCTCCCCACCATGGGTTCTTTGTGGTGCCTCCGGAAGGTAATGACATTCCTTATCGTTTTCTTCGCTTTATGAGTTCTTTAGTTCGATTCAATTAACTTTTCATGTTCTGTGCAGCACGTTTGGGCTGGGGAGCAGCCGAAGAAGGCGTACAAGGACTTCGTAGTCAGATCGACCGGATGGTCGATGCCCAGGTCCGGTGGACGCCGTACGCTCCTGCCATGGTCGCTGCCCGCGCACCACAGGGGCTCTCGTCCCTGTGCTACCGAGACCAGGCGTACTGGATGACGCGGCGACGATTGGTCTTCGACGTCTACGTCGAGGAGTACGCCGTCCACCGGGTGATGAGGCAGTTCGGCCTCTTCCAGGAGTCGTCAGTACCCGCTGCGCCACGTCTGCCGCCCACAGCGCACAGGTGACCTACCATTTGGCAGTTATAATTATTTTCCGTTACAAATAGTCAGTTGCAAATAATTTTTTGTTTCATCTATGCTAGGTGGACGCGTAAGGGCGTGTCTGCGGCGACGTCGTTCGTCGACAAGCTGCAGCCGTACGTGGACGAGTGGGCGTCCGCGGCGGACGAGGAGAACGTCGTCACCGAGCACCGCCTTCACGACGGCGCGGCCTGGGTAGCGTACCTTCAGTGGTACCTCCCGAGGACGCGGACGCGGGTGACGTACGTGCCTGCTACCCCGCCACCGCCACCGGTCCCGGACCACGACAGGATCCTGCCGGACACCACGTACCCGGTGCGCCGAGACCAGACCGCCGACACAGCGGTAAGCTACGATACTGCAAACATATTTCATTCATATGACTTTTCATTATAACATGTGTTACTAATTTTGTGAGCAGCACGACGTGCTTGCTGAGATCGTGCGGCTCGTAACGTCCGCGAGGGAGCAGTGCTTTACCTGGAGGCCTCAGCAGCACCAGAGCACGTACGCCAGGATCGTCGATGCTGCCATGAGGTACTCCGCCGTCGTGAACTACGCCGGGGCCGCAGAGATTCCTCTCCTTCCGCGCCACCCAGCGTCGTCCTCGAGCTCCGCCTCGACAGCGCCTTCGCACCCGGCGCCTTCCACCTTTGACGGCGGCTTCTCAGCTCCGATGGCACAGCAGCAGCCACAGGCGCAGGGTCCGCACACCTACGTGCAGCGGCCGTTTGTTTCCCCCGACGCAGGTACTTTAAGTGGACCTTATTTTCAACTAATGCACGGAATTGTTGTGTGTTTTTGTTATACTATATTCTAATCGTACAGGGCGACTGCCGCTCTTTCCGACAGCCGGAGACGACGGCACCTAGAGCGCTGACCTTTCCGCTAGGAGGTTTCAGACCGCCGGTCTTTCAGTTTGCGGCGGCAGATATTCCTTCCTCGTCCACTCCGCCTATGTTCCAGCCTGGTAACAAGCTTAACTTTACAGTAAAATTCGTTAAGTACGATACGTTTTGGAGAACTAATACTATTCGTTGCAGCCGGTTTTGACACGACCACCGAGGAGCACCTGGGCTGGGACTAGTTTGGGTACCATGACATTCTCGCGACCATGGATGCCCCGCAGGCCGAGGAGGTTGGCCCGTCACAGTTCACACAGGCACCGCCTGTTGGGACTCAGTCGACACAGCCAGTGGGCGGAGCGACCACGGCGGCCGGCGGAGCGACACCGGCTGGTGCAGGGTCGTCGTTGGCGGGCGGAGGGACACTGGCGGGCGGAGCCACACCGGCCAGCGGAGGGACACCGGCGGGCGGAGCGACACCGGCCGGCGGAGGGACACCGGATGCTGCAGGCTCGTCGCAGGCGGCCATGGCGACACCGTCTCCCGACCAGCTCGGACCGCGGGTGGTCAGGCCACGTGACCCCTGGACGTACGGCCGGGACCACACCTGGGCTGGCGCTAGGGCTGTTAGGCCGAAGAGACACCTGCGTATTTAGATGTAGTAGTACTTTTATCATGATTTTGTATAAACTATTTGTATCTACTTGTTGATTTATGATATGATCTTGTGATTATGCTTACATTTATCAGTTTGTTGTTTTTTAAAAAAGTTAAAAGTGTTTTTAAAATGAAAATTAAAAAAAATAAAAATGGCCCTGCCGCCGTGTGTCGCCGTGGCACACGGCGGCAGGGACTTAACGCCGTGGGCCATGCTGCCGCCGTGTGGCACGGCGGCAGATGTATATTTCTCGAAATTTTTGTTTCGTCCATTTATTTTTCAAAAATCAAAGAAAAAAATATTAAAAAAATTCTAGAGCTGGGGATATTTGTTTGTGGCTTTGGGCCGAGTGGGCCAAAATACCTAGGCTATGGGCTGCCTGGCCAAGTTGGGTTGCTGCCTGCGGATTTTTTTTTTTACATTTCCCCCCCTCAATTTTGCAAAAATAAATGGTTCGCAAAAAAATTTACAAAACTATACATCTGCCGCCGTGGGGCACGGCCCGTGGGCCACGGCGGTAGGGGTACAGTCTGTTTTCAGAATTTTGTAACTTTTTTGTTTGAACTCGGACGGAGGTAAACTTTATATGAAAATTGTAGCTTTCGACGAGATCTACAATTTTGTAGTTCAAAGTTTTTCCATTTGAAGTCATCTTCATAGTCAAATAATTGATATACTATCCAGATCTCAGTTTTCATATCGAGATCTCAGTTTTCAGTTTATGTTCAAAAAATTGTAACTTTTTTGCATAAACTCGGATGGAGGTAAATTTTATATGAAAATTGTAGCTTTCGACGAGATCTACAATTTTGTAGTTCAAAGTTTTTTTATTTGAAGTCATCTTCATACTCAAATAATCGATATACTATTCAGATCTCGATATACTATCCAGATCTCAGTTTGCAGTCTTCAGATCTGAATAGTATATCGAGTATTTGAGTCCGAAGATGGTTTCAAATGGAAAAACTTTGAACTACAAAGTTGTAGATCTCGTCGAAAGCTACAATTTTCATATAAAGTTTACCTCCATCCGAGTTCAAACAAAAATGTTACAAATTTTTGAAAACAGACTGTACCCCTACCGCCGTGCCCACGGCGGCAGATTTATAGTTTTGCAAATTTTTTGGCGAACCATTTATTTTTGCAAAAAGAGAAAAAAATTGTAAAAAAAATTCCTGCCTGCGTATGTGATATTTGTTTAAATTTTTTTATATCTAATTTTCGACGATTTTCCGAAAATAAATAACCGTTTAAAACTTTGTCAAAAGTAGTCTCGAACCGCCGGTTGAACTGACGGTAGGAACCTGTCGCCGCCTGCCGCCGTTTCAAACGGCGGCAAGCCCTGTAACCGCCGTTTGCAAACGGCGGTAGTGACGTGGTCGTAGAACGCGTGAACCAGCCGCCAGGTGGTTCGACGGTTGGAGCAGCCGTCAAAGAAAATGGCGGTTGACCGACCAACCGCCGTGTGAACGGGCGGCAGGTCCAACCGCCAGTTCATTCGGCGGTAGCGACGGCCTACCGCCAAATCAGAAGGCGGTAGGTGCCCCTCCACCCATAAAAGCAGCTGCACCTCCTCTCAACTCACTCCTCAGCCCATTCGTCATTCGACAGAAGAGAAAGGAGCATCCGGCAGAGAAGCTCTTCCGTTCCACTGGTAATATTTCTAGAACTTCTGAAAATATATTAGAAATTTAGAAAATAGTTTAGAAATTCATAAAATAGTTTAGAAATTCAGAAAATAGTTTAGAAATAGTTGAATTAGCGTAGAAATTTAGAAAATAGTTTAGAAATTCAGAAAATAGTTTAGAAATAGTAGAATTAGCGTAGAAATTTAGAAAATAGTTTAGAAATTTAGAAAATAGTTTAGAAATAGTCGAATTAGTGTAGAAAATCGGAAAATAGTTTACAAATAGTATAATTAGCGTATTAATTCAGAAAATAGTGTAGAAATTCTGTAATTAGCGTAGAAATTCAGAAAATAGTTTAGCAATTCTTTAATTAGCGTAGATATTCAGGAAATGCCTTAATTACTTGCATAGTAGGAAATGTCAAACGTGTGTCATACACGATAGGCACTAAGAAATTTTGCAGGTGATGAATGACATCAAAGAGGATACACGATAGGTCCTGAGTTCTGGGAGGAGCAAGATCCAGAGTTCAAGGGGGAATTTCCAGTCCTGCAAAAGAGGGACTTCCGTTCCATGCGTGAAGTTAGAAGCTACGCACCTAACAAACCGGTGTTGTGGCCAACATGTTCACACGGTGAGCGTTGCGTCAAGTCTACGAGGGCTGGGGCAACTACGGTCGTCGCTTCAGGCACTGCCCACTAGCAAGGGTAAGCTATGGAAATGATATTTGTTCATCAACCATGCTTGGTTTGTTAACATTTTTTTGGGAATTTTTCAGTTCTCCGACGATGATGACAACTGTGGCTTCTCGCAATTGGTGGATCCCCCAGCTATTGACCCCTATCAGGATTACATCAACTACCTCCACGACATCGTCATCTACAACCTGCAGTGGCGCCTGGACGAAGCACTTGCTTCCCCAGATTGTCCCGCCGACAACCAGTGCTGCCCTTGTGCGACTTGCACTTGTGAATGCCACGCGAAGATGAGAGATTGGTCTCCTCTTCCTTCATCTCCACCACCACCACCGGGGTACTACATGCCGTCTCAGCAGTCCTCAGGCGCCGGCTCCTTGCTGTCTGGCCAGTTCTCGTACAACTAGTTTTCGAATGTAATTCAGTATTTAAATTCCCTAAGGCATGTTAGGATTAGAGTTGTGTCGTGCATGCCATTGCAATTTCGTCGGTGATTTATCTTTAATTTAGATGATGTCATTTCCATTTCATAAAAAAACCTACCGCCGTTTTGCACGGCGGTAGGCCCTGACCTACCGCCGGGTGACATGGCGGTTGACCGCCAACCCCAGCCGCCAGCCCCAGCCGACCTGCCGCCCGCTACCTTAAGAGGAACCGCCTCGTTGTTTGGCGGTTAGGGTTGCCGCCACTTGAACTGGCGGCAAGTCCTTACCGCCGTTTCAAACGGCGGTTACAGGGCTTGCCGCCGTTTGAAAAGGCGGCAGGTTCCTGCCGCCAGTTCAACCGGCGGTTCGATGCTATTTTTGACAAAGTTTGAAACGCCTATTTATTTTCGGAAAATCGTCAAAAATTAAATATAAAAAAATTCTATTTGTTTGTCAGTTTGGTAAGTTCGGTTTCTTCGGTTGATCGGTTTTATTAACTACAAAAACCGAAACCGACACCGTAGACCGAATTCTGAAAAACTAAAAACCGAAGCCGAACCGAATAAATCGAAAAACCGACATTTCGGTTCGGTTCGATGTTTTTTCGGTTTCGGTTAAAAAGTGCCCAGCCCTAATCTCGTAGAGATGACGCGGTAGGTTTTTTTCGAGGGGCATGTGAGATTTTTCGGAGGAAAACCTGTCGGAACAAGCTCTCGGAACAATGCGGCCTTTGATTATTAAAAGGACTCTTGGGATTATCTTCAAATTACTACTGAATGGAACAATCAATAGGCGCTACATATGAAATTTAGATTCAGGTTGTAACTCGTAAGTCGCAACTTTAGAGAAATTCTGATTCTGATTCTCTTCGACTCTATCCAATATCTTATTCTAATTTTCTGTGCTGTTACATTCCCACCATAGCCTGTCCCCTAAAGAGAAACGCTCAGCCTGGAATAACTGAGCAACCACTGCACCTTTCTGCCTTTCTCGAAGGCCATAAGTTCGTAAAATGTGGTTCCGTAACTGGCAGAAGATTAAATAATTTTTATCCTTTTGGTCTGAATATGTGCACTTGTTCAAGGATTAATACTCTTGTCATGCTAGCTTTATCAGTATTTATCATCCTATTTTTAACACATTTTGTTTCTTTTTTGCAAACTAAAATTGCGATTTGCTTTTATTCTGTCTTTTTTTGTATGGAAGGGAAGTAGGAACCAACCGACTTCATTTCTTATTGCAAAAAAGGGAATTCTGTAGATCAATTCCGTGAATATCTCCATGCATCATCTTTTTTTAATGAAACTCTTCATGATGTTTTACTGCAATCACTCTTTGTGATGATGAAATTCTCGTTGATCGCTTGTTCTGTAGAACCCTGGGCAGTTCAAACTTTATTCAGGAGGACTGGCATGGAAGAAGCAAGGGGGAGGAAAGATCATCGAGGTTGATAAAGCTGATATCACATCTGTGACATGGATGAGAATTCCTAAATCTTATCAGCTTAGTGTTGGGACAAAGGAGGGCCTTTGTTACAGGTTCTTTGGCTTCCGTGAACAGGTTATTTTCTCCTCTAGTCCAAATTACTACCCTCAAGTATAGCGAAAGTTCAGATAACCTCCTAAACTATGTTTTGGTTCAATATACCCCCTAAAGTTAGTTACTTGGTTCAACTTAACCCACAATGTAATTTGTTATTTTTTTTCTCCATACACAAGTTGAGTTTTAATTTGAAATTTTGCAAGATGGTAGTAGACATTCTAGTCTATATTAGAAAAATATTTTATGATTTTTTTATCATTGGTTTTTAAATAATTTTGTATCTCGATGATAAATTTTATTATTAAATATTTTCATGATATATTTTTTTAACATGCCTTATGTTGTCTACTATCATCTTGCAAAATCTGAACTTAAAAGTCCACTTGTGCATCGAGAAATAAAAAAGTCAAATTGTGTTAAGGGGTAAATTAAACCAAATGATATACTTTAGGGGGTGCACTGAACCAAGAAATATTTTAGGGAGTTATCCAAACTTTGGTTATACTTGAGGGTAGTAATTTGGACTTTTCTCTTTCTAATTCTAACTTGAAAATGCTAAAGAATGAGAGTGCGTTTGGATTTTTCTGTAGACCTGGTATCATTTTGATGCCTATATCTGTTTCGGATAACTGAAATCAATGCATATTTTGATTCCAGCTTTATTCTGTCATTTTGTAGGATGTAAGTAGCCTGACTAACTACATTCAGAAGAGCACAGGAATTACACAAGAGGAGAAGCAGCTTTCCATTAGTGGGCAGAATTGGGGTGGAATTGAAATAAAAGGTTAGCCCAGTTTGATTAGGCATTTTGTATACTCCATTGCCAATCGCTGCTTTCGCTTGATTCCTTTTACTATGTTCTATTTTTAGGGAATATGCTTTGCTTTAATGTCGGTTCAAAGGAAGCATTTGAAGTCTCTCTAGCGGATGTTTCACAAAGTCAGATGCAAGGAAAAACAGATGTTGTCCTAGAGTTCCATGTAGATGATACAACTGGGGCTAATGAGGTCTGTGATCCATCTTCACCTATAGTTTTGTTAAAATTTATTGTTTGTTTACCTCACTGTTTTCCAAGAGTAAGTCAAGACGTGGATATTTATGTTTATAAATATCATTGAAGTCTACCAAAATGTCAAACTGATTTCATTTCTGCCTCTTATTTGTCTGCAAATGATTTTTCTGCCATGGATATTTCAATCTCACTTACCATGGTTTGTCATTACATAAACTTTTCAAGTCTTTGACTACAGTGAGTTGCAGATCGATTAACAATTGGTGCAATTTTAATGGTCTATGTTTGATGATTGTTATCTTTTCCTTTTCTATGATTGCAGAAAGATTCATTGATGGATTTAAGTTTCCATGTGCCAACTTCAAATACTCAATTCATTGGAGATGAGAATCGTACATCAGCTCAGGTGAGATTGTTGATAAGTTCAAGATGACCAAAACACATGCATGCATGATGCAAATTGGTAAAATATTTCGTTTTTAGATGCTATGGCAAGCTATCTCGGCTCAAATTGACGGTGGTGGCTCCTCAGAGGCTGCAGTTGCTACATTTGATGGAATTGCAATTCTTACGCCAAGGTGGGAAAATCTTACAGCAGAACATCTACTTCAATGTGTTTGTTTCACTAAAAGTAGTTAACTGCGCCTTTTACATTCAGAGGTCGATATAGTGTCGAGCTTCATCAGTCATTCTTGCGACTCCAAGGACAAGCTAATGATTTCAAAATACAGTATAGCAGTATTCTTCGCCTCTTTGTTTTACCGAAGGTTACATTTATTTCATATCTATTTTATATGCTGCGATCTTTTATTGCACATATTGTGGACTGCAAACTAATATATGGCTTCATCTCTTTCCTTTTCACCTATGCAGTCACACAATCCTCATACTTTCGTGGTTATCACACTTGATCCACCTATTCGCAAAGGACAAACATTATATCCTCACATTGTTATTCAGGTGTTGTGCAACTTGTGCTACAGTTCAATTTTCACAGTATATTGGATCAAATGATCATTCAATGGAAAATTAATTTCCTTATTTTGTGACCAGTTCGAGACAGAGACAGTAATTGAAAGGGAGCTAACACTAAGTGAGGAGGTTTTGGCTGAAAAGTACAAGGATAGACTTGATAGCTCTTACAGGGTGATACATTTACTCACTTTTGATAACTAATCTATTCTTGCATTCATTGAATGGATACTAGCACATGTTCGTTCATTTTATTTTACTAGTTATCTAACTTGTGCAGTGTTGCCATATTTCTTTCACATGATTGTATTTTTGTAATTACATGCATTATTTTCAATATAATGGAATTATGCAAGCTTTTTAGCCCTGCGTATGGTTATTTTCCTTGCAAGTAGGGTGGTGATTAATCACATTTGTGAAGTTTTGTGATTGAACAAAGAATTAGGTAGGCCTAAAGTTATTTTCATATATCCCTAATACACTTCAGGCTTCTAATATGATCATCCTTTGTGCTTGCATCTTCAAGTTCCTAGATATAACAAATGTTCATGTACAACTTTCTTGGATTATTTGTAGGGCCTAATACATGAGGTATTCTCCATGGTCCTTCGTGGCTTATCTGGTGCTAAAGTGACAAGGCCAAGTACGTTCCGCAGTTGCCAAGATGGATATGCAGTCAAGTCATCACTTAAAGCTGAAGACGGTTTGCTTTATCCACTTGAAAAGGGCTTCTTCTTTCTGCCAAAGCCCCCTACACTCATTTCTCATGATGAGGTCTGTTTTTTATGTTTAAACATAAGATAAAAGATAATTATTCAATAATTTATTTCATCCTACTTTAACCTGTTATTGGCTGCAGATTGAGTATGTTGAGTTTGAGCGTCATGGTGCTGGTGGTGCTAGTATATCTTCTCATTATTTTGATCTCCTAGTAAAGCTAAAAAACGATCAAGAACATCTCTTTAGAAACATCCAAAGGAATGAATACCATAACCTGTTCAATTTCATCAGGTATTTGATATGTCTCTGTTGATTTAATCATCATTGTAGCCTCCATATTTTTTAATGAAACTTATATGGCTTCTTATTTCTTTCTTTATATATAATTTTCAAGTGGTAAGCACTTGAAAATTCTGAATCTTGGAGATGGTCAAGGTAGAGCTGGTGGTGTTACTGCCGTTCTTCAAAGCACTGATGATGATTCTGTCGATCCACATCTAGAGAGGATTAAAAACCAGGCTGGCAATGAGGAAAGTGATGAAGAGGTATGTATCTATGTTTAACTGATATTCTGATAATAGAGTCCCCATATGTATGTTACATTTTTGTGTAATCTCTCTTGAACATTAGGATGAAGACTTTGTGGCGGAGAAGGATGATAGTGGATCTCCTACTGATGATTCTGACGAGGATGGCTCAGATGCAAGTTTGAGCGGGGAAGAAAAGGAGGTAACTAATTTGCTCTTACAAAATGCCATAATAACCTTTTCTGTTTGAACTAGAACATCTAGAGTAGTATGCCATGCTAATGACTGACTGCTTGTTTCAGAAATCTTCCAAGAAGGAAGTTAGTACTTCAAAGCCACCCGCGAAGAAGAAGCAGAAGAGTGTACCTGATGAAGGTTCTCAGAAAAAGAAGCCAAAGAAGAAGAAAGATCCAAATGCACCTAAAAGAGCCATAGCTCCATTCATGTACTTCTCAAAGGCTGAGCGAGCTGTAAGTTTCTTATAACCTGAGTGACAAAATTGAATAAAATTAGGAGAGAAAACAATTCATGTTGCTCATTTGTCAACCCCCCTGATTTGATATTTTTTTTGGAAATACTGGACCTAGCTCTGCTAATTTTTTTCAAACTCTACATGTATTTTCTAGGTTGCAAGAACAAACATGTTAGCTTTAGTCATAGGATTTTTTTGCAGATCAAACAGACACTTGAGGTATATGTTGAAATGTTAACTGGCACTTTCCCATTGCAGAATATTAAGAGCAGCAATCCTGAACTGGCTACCACAGAGATTGCAAAGAAGCTTGGGGAGAGGTGGCAAAAGATGTCAGGTAACATTCCAGCTCTGGGATGTATACATCCATTGCCGTGCACATACACATGATTCATGCTGATGGTCGTGTTTGCATAAAGACACCACCAAGCCAGAAGTGGAAATTATTCATTATAACCATTTCCTCTGGTCTCCTTTTGTAGCTGAGGAGAGGCAGCCATACATTGAGCAGTCCCAGGCCGACAAGCAACGCTATGCGGAAGAGTCTGCCGCATACCGTGGTGCAAGCGCTCAGCAGGGCTCTGGAGGTGGGTCGGACTGAAGGTGGCATCGTTTTGGCAGTCAAACTGCCGGGGGCAGTGGACAGTGCAAATTGTGAGAGAAATTTTACCAGCTTTTGAATCCTCTGTCCGATTAATATTTGTTGCGTAGAAGTACTGTAGAATCTATTCACTATCAAACTTTTAATGTGACATTGAGGTAAAATATTATGCGCTACAAACATTGCGTTGAAATGTTCTGTGTGGAAAACATAACAATGATTAGCGGACTATGATACGTGTGTTGAAATGGTATGTACAATACTCCCTCGGTTCTTAAATCGATGACGTTTAAACGTCATCTATTTAAGAACGGAGGTAGTATCTGTCTATGTCAGGCTGCCGTAGTCCACTCGGAAAATCAGGGCAGTAGCTGAGTAGCATCATGATGTTCTATTATAAATGATCAAACGATTAGATCGAAGAGAGCCTTTTGGAAACTAAAACAAGAGTACAAGACATGCCAATTTGTTACTTCATGCATCATCGACTAAAGCAAATAAACTTTAAGGTGGATACAGTCCTGACTGTGCCTGAACGGAATAAGTACTTGATTGATTTCTCATTTCTCCCAAATTGGTGCTGCAATGCTGCCGTCTGCGGGTCTACTGCTGCCGCTTGCGGCTTGCCTAGCAACAGGCGTGCAGCGCGGTGTGCTCTCTGGCCTGTTGCTGCCTGCCGGAGTTGCCGCCCAGCTGCCGTGGGCCTCGTCGCCGGTAGCGAGCTGTTCTTTCAGCGTCTGGGACTTGCAAAGGGCGACGAGATGATGCTACTAGATTCTCCATGGAATGTAATTTCAGACTATAATTTTTTATATTAGTGGGTAATTTCATATCATAAAAATGGATACTAATCAAAAGAAGGCAAAATTCAAACGGAATAGATAACAAAAACATATTGGATCATATAGTAAAAGGCCCACGGCAACATGCAACAGGACTCTTGAACTGAATTAATGTTTTGTAATCTAATTACTCGTGTAACAATTGGTTGTATATATCTACCGGATTTCCATTATTAAAAAAAAACAAAGAGCGATCATAATCATGTACGTGGTAGCTTCAAATTAGCAAAATGTTTATTGGATGGCGCATTACGGCATCAATAAGCCCATCCTTTATTGAGCTCGTGGTTAATTATGACTGTATAATTATTTCCCGAGTAACAAATAAATTTATTGGAAAAGGATCTGTTACCTGGCCGGTTTCTAGTTTACTTGGCGCACAATACTACGTCATCTCAAAAATACGCGCGGTGTCGTGTTCCTTTCGCAGCTCGCGCGGGCCGACCGACTTTCCTTTCCCGCCGCCACATAGGCCCCACCCTTCTCTTCCTCTCTCCACGCCCCCCCTCCCTCTCCACCAGACCAGCTCAACGCCTCGAGCGGTCGCACCTCGACGGGCCCCCTGAGCTAGGGTTTCCTCCGCCGCCACCACCACCTCTCCCCGTCCCACGCGGCCGGTGCGCAGCAGCCATGGCGCTGGCGCAGGCGGGCATGGGCCTCACGAAGGTCGTGGTCCTCGTCGGCGCCGGCGTCGCCGGCTCCGTCGTCCTCCGCAACGGCCGCCTCGCCGAGATCCTCGGCGAGCTCCAGGTGCGTCGCGTCCCCTGGCCGCGGGCGTCGCGCTCCGACGCCTTGACGGCGGCCTGTGATCCCGGGCCATCAATCCGGGAGCGAGGCGATCTAGATTGCTCTGGTTCTGATGTTTTGTGACGTGTGGGTCTGTGCAGGAGATACTCGACAAGGGAAGCAAGGGGAAGGGAGGAGATGGGGAAGCCGACATCAACGAGGCGCTCACCTCGGAGGTGTGTGTGTGTGATCTCTTTGCCCATCATACAACTAGTTTGCTGGCATAGTAGTAGTATGTTGGATGTGCCTGCGCGAACACGTTAGTGCCTTCTGCCTCACAGTAATTCATGTTTAGCAGGACATCTTGTAATGTTCCCATAATCCTATTAATTCAATGCACCGGCTTCTCTGTCTGTGTTCAGCTCCCAAAGTAGATATGCAGTACGCAATTCAGTACTATTTTGGTGTATCCAATATTCAGACTTGATGTTATTGCCATGTTAATCGTTATCTCTGTTCCAATGATCCAGATGGAAATATTATCCCGAGCAGTTTCTTTTCTTCACAATAGAACTTGTATATCAGGGGAGACATCATGCTAGATCCCACATGCTTCTCTATGGTTGAGGCTATTTTTTTCTTGTGTGTACTTCTCCTTTGGTGAAGTGCTCATTGCAAAGTGGTGGGTTAATGATTTTTATCATCAAATGTTTGCCAAGTTTGTTGTGCTCTTTAATTAGTCTAGTCTGCAAATAGGCCCCACAGTTTTGTGTGCCAGTCCACCATTGCAGCTGTGTACTTCTCTTCTAAATAGTTCTTTTGCATGCACATGCTTATCTTAAATGGTTACCATGACTGTAGAAACAAATCCTTATATATCTATAATTGCCATACAAGCTTATCTCAAACAGTTACCATGACTGTAGAAACAAATCATTTTACACGCACACGCTTATCTTAAATGGTTACCATGACTGTAGAAACAAATCCTTATATCTGTAATTGCCATACATGCTTATCTCAAATAGTTACCATGACTGTAGAAACAAATCATTTTATCCGCATTCGTCAAGGACTCCTGGGAGTGGACAATGCTGCTATAAACTTTGGATCATTGCCCTGCCACTTTTTTCTGTGAATTCTCTCGTGCAATCTTTAGTGGGGGAGGGGGGAATGATTAGTGGTGGCAGTGTTTGGGTTCTGAATTGCCCTAACTTGCTTGGGAGTAAAAGGCTTTTGTCATTTTTCCCCACTAGAGGGATATCCTAGAGTAATTAAAATTCAAGATTTGATTTGAAAGGTTGATATTTGATCTGTTTCCTTGGCCTGAACTTAGTTAAGATAATGATTCTACTATTACTGCTGGTGTTTATATTTCATCTTATGATCACGCAACGGGTTTGCATTGCGCTTGGAATTAAGAACCCTTGGTGCTTCTGGAAATGTTTATTAACTGTGCATTGTTTTTTAGATCATTATGAGCTAGGGGTATACACCACACCAAGTTGGGCTTGCTTGGTTCAGATCGCCTAAGGGCTTGTTTGGATAAAAACCATTCCCTCCCAATATATTGATCAGAGTGGAAAATGAACAAATTTCCCCCTCAATCCCCCGAATCTGTATGGATTGGTTTCCAACCAAGGCCAAAGGGGGGAGTTTAGGGGAGGGATTAGACTATAGACTGGGTTGACTAGCCTAGACTCATTTCTTGTTTGATCTCTGTGAGTAATTAACGAGTATACTCAGCTTCCATATGTAAAGAGCTCTTGTGACAACTGTATACAAGATCAGTCCAAATATTCACTTGATAAACGTATAGGTAGGATACCAAAAATCATTGCCCTGGCCCCTGGGGAACAAATAATCTGTTTAGGGAAATATATAACTCGCTTGATTCTCAAGTCATTGGTTTGGGCCCACTGCTACACAATGTGGGTATTGTTCACAAGCCTCAGAGCTGCATGAAAAGCCCTGTCATGATGCGGTTATAATCCATACAAACACATTATGCGATTAATGTAGCTGAGCATGGCACTTAAGCGTATGTGATTTCAGTGTTTTCTTCATGTGGTATTTAATTGTTTCAATAACTACATTAGTACTTGTCATTGTTAAGTACAGATTCTGTATTTAGTGGTCATCTTTATTCAGTTTTCTCATGTCAAACACAAACTCCATTACAGGTGCGTAAGCTGGCAGTGCAGATCCGACGGATGACTGGCCCACGTCCGGTAACTGTTATTGCTGGAGGTTCTGGACAATCAGGTTTGTCTCAGTTCAAACTCGAGGTGGCAAAATTGCCTGAGTTTTAAGTTTTGACTAAGGGACATTAGCCTATATCCTTGGTGATAGCATATATTGTGATACCATTGATCTTAATCTCTTCACAGGAGTGTCAGGTCTGTTAGTACCTGCAGCAACTGTAGGGGCACTGGGATATGGCTATATGTGGTGGAAGGTATGTTTTTACTGGAGGTTCTGTCATGGCTATTTTATTTTTCTTGGATACTAGCAATTTGTTTGACAGTTCATGCTAATTTTGTGGATCTGTCTGTTTTCTAATTTATATTTTCATCATTTCTTGTCAGAAACTTAATATAATTTAAGTGTGATTCATTTTCTTCTATTCTGAAAAGGCAGATGTGTTTTTCTGGATTTTTTATATTTATTCGTTAAGGATTAAATTGTACCTGTTCTTCTTGAATTCCTCTTCTATCTACATTATGTTCTTATTACTCATTATGTACTCTTTTTTTGTCCAGGGCATTTCGTTCACAGATCTAATGTATGTTACCAAGCGCAACATGGCAAATGCTGTTTCAAGTATGACTAAACATTTGGAGCAAGTGCAAAGCTCGCTTGCTGTAAGTACTTTCCTAGTTGCTTGTCACAGAATCTGCACCTTTTCCGCCTTATTGAAAATATTGATTTATGCTATTTTGATTTCACTATGATTGCTGCTGTCTTTCTCTGATATGATACTGCTGTGGTAAGATGTTATTTTTAGTACTCTGTTGTTTAAAATAAGCTTAATAGGCTAATACTCATTTTGATGGCATAAAAATATCCACATGCTTAGTTAATCAAACTTATGAGGTTGTTGTTGGTAACAGAAGTTAAGCTGTTGAAGGCAACAATTGCTTTATGTAAGTATTTGTTAGAAGTGAGAACTGTATAATTTTTTAAAACCAGGGTAAGATTTCCATGAACTGTACCCAGGCTATGTTTCTCTTTTCTTTTCTATTTGTGCCAGACATTTTTTAGGTGGTTAAATTGATTATTGATGTAGTCAGTTCATGTTTTCCTCCAAGTTGTTTGTTGTGTATTTTCTGCCACATGGTCTGAATGCCGTTGTTAAGATCTTTTGCTAGTTATACAAGAACCTGTGTGTTCTCAAATAATTAAACCTTGATATTCTTTGTGCAGGCTGCTAAAAAGCATTTGACGCAGCGCATTGAAAAGTTGGATGATAAATTGGATCAGCAAAAGGCTCTATCTGGACAAATAAGAGATGATGTACTTTTTTTTCCGGAATACACCTTTGTACAAAGTCCATGCATTCAGTTGTTGAGCATTCCACATCTTTCTTCATTTGTTCAAAGTCCATGCATTCATTTGTTCAAAATCTGAACTAGCATATACCATACGTTCATTGGACATATGGTCCTGAAATGTCTGCTTCTTCATTCAGGTTACTGATGCACGACGGAAGCTTGAGAATCTCGGTTCAGATATTAAAAACATCAAAGAATTAGTCTGGGGTCTGGTAAGTGTATATCTCATTTGTAGGTTACTAATTGTTGCTACCAAGTTGTTTACAGAATTATTTATACTTGTGCAGGATGGGAAAATTGATTCAATGGAAGCCAAACAGGTGGGTCTTCACTTGAAAAAAGATTCTGTTGCTTCATTTGTCCAATTTTTTTAATGAAAAAATAAAAATAATATGTTTGAAGATAGGAGGTTTGATGGTCCAATGTAGCATGTGTAAATGTATTGCATGCACTCTATCCATGTTCTTCTCATTTCTGAATTTTCCAAAAGGTGTAGTGCATGCTTTTCTAAGTCATAACAGTGAGTTTTCTTCTTATATTAACTGAAGTACACTCTTTATCAACAGGACTTTTCATGTGCCGGTGTGATGTACCTCTGCCAATTCATAGAGCAAAATGGTGGAAAGCTGCCAGAACGCCTGGTACGAGCATTTCCACTCTTATGTTACCCAGATAGTTTTGTACATTTCCCCAAAACACTGATAGATAGAGGGAGGGAGGGAGGTTGATCGCTTAGCCTGGCCTTAACGCTTTAAAAACCATGCTTTATATGAGCATAGCAAAGAGTTAAGAGTGGTAACAACAAAGTACTGGGATTACTTTATTTATTTAAACTCATGAAATGTCCGATACTTGTCTGACAAGTGTCAGAGGAGCATTTGTACCATATCTTTGGCCTGCAAGTTTCAAGATTCTTTGTTCATTTTGCTTAACATTTTTTTTGTTACATTTGTACAGGAGGGCCCAAAAGTGAATGGGAAGCGTTTTGGAGGTCAAAAGGTTATACAGGTTAGCCAGTTAGCATTACATATTTTATGAGACAAAATAGCATTTTGTTTGATTTGCAATTTTCTTGCAAGTACACATAAATGTTGGTGAGAAATCTGTTTGGAATGGCTATGGAAATGTTTAGAATTGGTTATTGAAATCACCGAGCGAGCTCTATTTGGCATGGTGTCCAGCGTATATAACATTACACTGATGAAAGTTAACAAAAAAAGTGCAAGTATGTTTATGGAATGTGATATTTACCAGTCTGCCGCCATCGAACTAGCTTGCAAGTTGTTACAATGGATGCTAAATTACATTTCAGGGGTTGCAACTGGCGATAGAATCAGGGAATTTTGGCAAGGACACCATTGATGCGATAATCAATGATTCTGATTCCACTGATAAGATAAACAGGTTTGAAGACCCAAAATCTCTTGCATACAAGTTCCTAATATCGGATTGGGTATATAAATTGAACTAAAACTACTGCGGTGTGCACTTTTGCAGGTCGAGCTCCATCAAATCAGGCAGATAAAGCTGACACCAAGGGCGAAACATCTTCCTTTGGAGATCCCATGTCCCATCAGAGTATTGTAAAGGGTATTCGTTACAAGTAAACATGTAAAGAGCTGCAGCCTTTTTCTAAAGTTATTTGCTTGCAGGAAGTGCTGTTTGTTTAATTTGTAAGCTTATGCAAATGCCAGTAGTTGCTACGTACTTAGGAGCCAGCCATGCTTCAGTTGTTTTGTGGCATGGCCATGTGGCCTGAGAACCTGAGGCAGCACTTTGCCGTAAATAAATGGACAACACTGTTGGTTGGCTTGTGACCGCGTGGACTCGCAACTTTGAAACACAGGTACCTGCCATTTCCTGGCACGAACCGATTGTAAGTTCTACCAAAACAAAAACTGATTTTACGGCACAAAAACTGATTTATTGAAGTAGTGGATGCATAACTTCGTTCGAAAACACAGGTTGCATTTGATAGTGCCAATGCATCATTAGGAAATCAATAAATTGACTAATGAGAAACGAAGATATGCAAAACACAATAACAATCACTTGAATAGGTCCCTACTCGTGACTCGCTACACTATCTTGCGACAAAGCCAAACCTGAAGTCTACACTATCTTGCGACAAGCCAAACCTGAAGTTGTAACTACAGCTCCACAGGGAGTCAGGACCAGGTCCCTTTATTGTCAGCAGATGTCATCAGGTGAACTTGGCCAACTCCCCAAGGAAGGCATCGACGTGCTCCTCTCTCACGCAGCGCGCCAGCACGTTGGCCCCGTCCTTCCTGCTTGGCAAGCACGCCACGCAGTGCGGCACCGGCATCCGATCCATCCGGCACATCACCCTCGCCGGCGTCCCGCCGCCAAAGTCGACCGCGTCGGCGCCCAGGTTCCGCCAGCTCGTCACGTCGAAGGCGTTGTACCCGAACATCGTCTCCTTCTGCTCCGCAGACAGAGACCAGGCGCTACCACCTCCTCCTCCCCCGCCGCCGGCGACCCTGCAGCTGTTCCTCTTCTTGAACTGGTGCGGGATCGGCTGCTTCGCGCGCTTGATCAGCCTCACCACGTCGTTGATGCCGCCGTTCGCCACCTCCCCGCTCGTCGGCACGGCCACCGCCGACGTGATGCAGTTGCCGTAGTACCCGTGCCTGGCGCCGGCGGGCTTCCGCACGTTCGCCGCGAAGATGAGAGTCGCCGGGGTCGAGGGGTCGTCGGGCATGACCGCGCGCGTCCGGCACTGCCAGAGGACGGCCATGACCGCCTCGAAGACGGTGCAGGGGCCGCCGCCGGCGTCGTCGGCGGTGACCTGGCCGGCGAATCCGGCTTTGATGCTGTCGATGCAGCTGGACGGGACGGTGATGTCCAGGAACGCGAAGTCCTCGCGCGGCTCGAGGACGACCAGCGCGTTCTCCATAGCGGCGACCAGCGGCGGCAGCTCCGGGAGGGAGTCGTCGCCGCAGCTGACGGGGAGCACGGACGGCTGGGGCATGCCCCGCGCGAGTTCGCCGACGGCGCGCATGAACTGCGCGAACCCCGTGCCGTCGGCGACGGCGTGGTTCCGCGTCACCGCGACGACGAACCCGCCGCATGCGAACTCAGTCACCTGCACCAGAAGCAGCGGGTCCGACGGCCGGAACCCCTCGGCGCCGACGCCGACGGCGAGGTCGTCCAGCAGCGCCGCGGCCGACGGCGGGTCGAGGATCCCGGCGTCCGCCAGGGAGCGGTCGGCCGTCGCGGCCACGAACGCCACGCCCTCGCCGGTGCAGGCGATGCGCAGCCGCTCGGCACCATCGTCGGTGGCGACGACGACGATGCGGCCGGCGACCGGGAAGTAGTGGACCAGGGCGCGGGACAGCGCGCCCCGCACGGTCTCGGCCGGCGCGCGGATCGCGCGGTCGAAGACGTGGAACGACGTGACGGGGAAGAAGGCGAGAGCCCTGTCGAACGACGAGAGGTTGAAGTACACCGTCGCCTCCGCCGGCGCGGTCGCCGGGCCGACGAGCACCGGCGGGGACTTGGTGACCGTGACGCTCGTCGGCATGTCTCACTCACTGTCACCAGTGACTGGTACTGCAAAGCTGTTGACTCTCAGTCTCTCACTATCTACCCCGCCCTTTAAACGCGCCGCATTCAGTGGTGGCAGGCAGGCATTTTTACTTTGAACTGTTTCCAGGCTATACGTGTGGTGTGACGTGACCTCTTTTGGTTTTTTGGCCTCGAAGTCAGACGCATAATTGTAGACCAGTAGAAGTGTCGAGCCGGCAGCACAGAGCGTTGACTAAATTAGCCGAGATGGGAAACTGAAACACGTACTAGAGCACTAGAGTCGTGTAGCGGGTAAAGCTTAGTATTTTGGTACGCGTTGAACTAGCGGACGAACGCACTGCCGAAATTTGCTAATGTCTGCACCAACATCGACTAAAAAAGTCGCCGAACTTTTTGGTCGATGCTTGACGTTGTGATCCGGCAAGAGTCAGCGGTTGCAGGTTTTCTAATCTTTTGGAGATTTGTTTGGTTCTCTAATCCCACCCAAGTTCGTAGAATGGAATGATTCCTCAGCAACACCTTGACCTTGTCTATGCTGCTGCAAACGTCAGGTGGTCTGGCTGACACCAGGCAGGCACCACCGGACAACGTATAGAACATACTCCATTGACTGATGAGCAAGCTTAAGAGTCAAACATACTTGTATGTTTCGTGATGTTAAATAAAACTCACTATCAAGTACACATAATTTAAGTTATCATTACTAAAAGCAACAGTTGCCATCGATGCAAAATTGGGTACCCCCCCAGAATCTCATGCAGGGCAATCTCATGCAGGGCAGTGTGCTACAACTCTTTAGAAACCACTAACAGTATTACAACAAAATCTTTTTCGCCGAGCAAAGCGAGCAAGTCTCTTCCTCGACAGATGAGGAGTCGATCACTTGGGTCCAGCTTTTCCATACGAGTCTTTTAGGGTAACCGTTCTGTTGAACACCAGCCCCTCAGGCGTCGAGTCTGAATCCACGGCAAAGTAACCTGTAACCGTGTGACAAGGTGGTAAGCAACTAGGACACACGAATACTTTATCTTCTTTATCCAATGATGAGTCAACATGTAAACAAGATCTTAATGATGATACCAAGGCGTTCAAACTGGAATTTGTCCCCCAGCACGGCATTTGCAAGTGATGGTACAGCATATGCTCCCTTTATCACCTCTTTTGACTGCGGGTTGAGATCACCCAGCCAATCATCGAGCTCCGCAGGGTTCTGATTAAGAGAGCAGGAAAGACAGAAATCAGCAGGAACTTCCATGAGAACAAGAAGCTTGCAACATGATGCAATGAAGAAAATACTATACCTCTGAAAGAAACAGTTTCTCAAATAATCTCACTTCAACCTTGAGTGGCTCAACCCCAGGAGAAGGCTCAGCAACCCAGTGTAACACGCCCTACACAAATTGAAGATGGCTTAGAAAGGAGAAGCTGCAAACTGATGCTTCTCGTGTATTTCAGCAGCCTATGTACCTTCGGTTTTGTAGCCTTAGAAGGGTCATACTCAGCTCGGATTTCAACAATACTATCCGGATTGTCTCCATAGATAACCTCCGTACATTTTATTGGGAATGCGTGTCTATCCATTCAAAAGGCAACACACATCAGATGACTAGGCATGAAGTAGGTGAACCACTACTTAGATGTTTCCAAATGTATTACCTCAGCATTACCGATTTACCAGGAGCAAGCCCATAGAAATCTTTTGAATCCTTTAGGCGGAAATCAGATTCTTCAATGTAGAGTGTTCTTGAGAATGGAACCTAGGAAAGTTGTGATAGACATTAGAGACAAAAAGACAATATAGCAGAATGATGTCATTTCATTACCATAAAACATCTTATTTAAGAATGATGCCATAAAATGTGTGAGAATTGAGAAGCACCTTATAGTGGGCTGAAGCATCACTATCAGGAGCATTAGGCCACATTTTGGCATCAAGGTTAATTATAGTTCCGTAATCCAAATTAGTTATGACAACCTATATTCACCAAAACAATGAAAAACGATTAGTTCATTAGTGAAGCAATTAACAAAGTAAGAAAAAAGTAAGGATTTGGGAAATAGTTTACACAGAACCTTTAGAGGATGCAAAACAACCAAAGCTCGAGGGGCGACTTTGTTAAGCTCTTCTCTAATATGGTATTCAAGACGTTCAACTTGAATCAAGCTATTATCACTGCAATGAAATATTACAGTATCAGAAATACAAAAACTAGAGAAGATTTTCCTGATATTGATATAGAAAGGGGCCAATTTGTGGGACATGAACTTTGTGCTCTAGCTGAACATGCACACATTTTTATACACCCACTGATCTGCGATTCACCTTGTTTATTGCTTCTGCTTCCCTAACAAAAGTGTACATAGAAAAATAATGGGCACTTTCCTTTCCCGATTTGGTAAGATGTTTCTCAACTTACCTTCTTGTTATTCCCATTCCACGAATGAAAGAGTTAATTGCTGTTGATGACACCCCTCTCCTTCTTAGTCCTGCTAGCGTCAACAGTCGAGGATCATCCCACCCATCTACCCATTTGTCCGTGACAAGTCGATTTAGCTGCAACACACACGATGTAAAATCTAAGTGTATAATGGACCAGAGTCCATTAATATTCAATAGATTTCATCCACGAGTTTCAGGGGTATACCTTTCTTTTGGACATAACATTGTTTGATATGTTTAGCCTTGAATATTCCCAGACATATGGCTGATACTGGTCCAAGGCTACAAGCAGCCAGTAGTACGACGGGCGGCGTACATCAAATTCTAGAGTGCACAACTGGCAATATTCAATAGCTAGATTAGTTTATGACAATTCAGGGGCCAAACAACTGGAAAAAAATAATCAGACATTACCGAGTGTGTAATATTCTCAAGAGAATCTACCAAACAATGAGCATAGTCATAGCTTGGGTAGATGAACCACTTGTCTCCAGCATGTGGATGAGGTGTAAACTGCATATACATTAACAAAGATTAAAATCCCACGCTTAAGAAAAATAAGTCAATTATGGCAGACCATTTACCTTTATTCTATATGCTATTAAGTCAGCCATGTTCTTGTTGTCATTCTGCATGTCCTGCTTCATTCGGAGAGTAGCCTTTCCCTCAGCAATCAACCCATGTCTCATATCTTCAAATAACTTCAGTGACTCCTCAATGGGCCTATCTCTCCATGGGCTATTCATCTTCTTTTCTCTATACTCCTTAATTTCTTCTGGGGTCTGCCAAGCATATACCCAATATCAACATGCTATATAATTCTTGTTATTCAAAACACACATATATGTGAAATTCCAGCTTTCTTTTAATCCAAAAAAGCAAGCCCAAAGAAAGCAAACCTGGTGATCGACATAGGCTAGTCCCTTCTGTATCAAACAAATAGCAAGTTCATATAGATCTTGGAAATAGTCACTCGTGTATGTAACTTTGTAAGGTTCCCAGCCCATCCATGTGACAATTTCTTGAATATGGTCTATGTATTCTTTCTTTTCAGCCTCCGGGTTCGTATCATCAAACCTGTTGTCCAGATAACATCATGTTTGAGACAAATACTCTAGATCAGTTAAAGTCTGTAAGTGTTTGATACAGAAATAAATATATATAGATCAGTTAAAATTCCTTCATACCTAAGGTAACAGTGGCCATTGCGCTCTTTAGCAAGTCCAAAATCAATGAACATAGCCTGTACATGAGAAAGCATGTAAGCATCATTTTGAATTTCACAAAATTCTCTTCGGAGTTGGGGATTATCAGAACCTTGGCATGACCAATATGAAGGTATCCATTAGGCTCAGGGGGAAAGCGGGTCATCACTTTTCCTCCAGTTATTTGAAGATGTTTCTCTAAAATGCTCTTTGTGTTATGTGCTCTCCATATATTTCCATCACTGAAAAATATTTCTGTATGGACCTAAATCACCAAACCAGGACGCCAATTACTTCATTAAACTATCCCATAGCATGAAGAATATGGTGGCATCTGATATGGTTCACGGCTCACGCCTCACGGTACCTTGATGTTTTCCTCTGGTTGAGGAAATATGGAGTACGGATTTAGTTCCTCAGAAGGTGGAGCAGCAACAGTTTTCTCCTCCTGTATATCATCAAAAACTCTACTGACTAATAAGATAATTAAACAACCCTATCTTAAATTTGTAAAAAATAATCAGCTAACAAACCTCAACTTTGGCAGGCTTCTCCTTTTTCTTTTTAACAGGCTTAGCGTTATCAGCTTCTGTCTTTGGACCTAAAATTTCCACAAGCCTTTTCTCAATTTCCTCCTGTAACATAGTCAAGTGGTAGTAACTTAGTGCAAGGCAAATGGTAGAGTTCACAACATGAAAAAATACAGGGGGAAAATCCAACAAATTCAGCAATTTAGCCACCTTGACCAACTTTGCATCACCCCAGGGTTGCTTCTTCCTAACCTGTCCACATAAGCTGCCAACTGAAAAAAGAAGAAATAAATAATGCTCAACTCTTACAGTCCATGTCAAAAGGGGGGAAAGGAAGAAAACAGGAAGATTGAAGTTAGTGAAGGTGAACAGGAACCCGAACCATTTATACGATATCGCTGTTCCAGTATGGCCCCCATATTTTCATTTAGAACATCATTGACTGTTGACTGAATCTCTTCAAACGAAACAACTACCCCTGCAGGAAAAAGGAAATATTATCGACTAGTGAGCATAACATTGAATCACACTGAAGTATATCAATTTCACTTAATTATCACAAGTACTTAATATAAATTGTTGTCAACGGCAAAGAGCTTGTGGCTCCACATCTTTAAAAATTTAACTGCAGATGCTACAAACATAGATAAAAATACATCCAAGAAAACATACCCACACCACAAGCCTCTTCAAATTTCACTAGATCCAATGAATCGGGACCTAAGGTAGAAAGAAATGACAGAGCAGCATCCAATTGTGCAGAATTCTTGATCTAGAAATTGCAGGGTTTGTGTTAAAACTCATCCAAGGTTACAATTGGGGACTACAGAACATCAGAAAAACAAAATCACCTTTTCTGAAAGAATGTACTTAATGAGATCTGGTCGGTGCACTAGAGCATTTGCCGGATACTTCGTCGCAACCTATTCAATCGCACAACAGGTTCACGATCATCAGCCAAATACAGTTTAAAAGGCATCACCGAAGATACATCTCCGATCACTCAATTCAACAGTGTGGAATCCTTACAGTGTAAAGGAGATTCCCCACAGATTTGTGGCACTCAGTAACACCAGCCTGCAGAACAAGCAAGAGTTAGAGCTGCGAATTAACCCCAGACGCGACGCTAGGGGCGAAATTTCTCTCATCGGCTCCAATCGAAGCGGGGAGAGGCGAGATGAGGCGGGTGACGCATACCTCGGCGATGACGGCGGTGAGGTTGGCTGTAACCTTGCGGTTGGCAAGGGCGTTCTCCGCCGTGCGCTGGTCGAGCCCGATAGCCAGAAACGACTCAAGCTGCGGCGACGGTGCCGCCGCTCCCGGCCCCTTGCCTCCGTCGCTGGCGGTCGCCATCTCGGCTGGATTGCGGGCGGCGCAGCTCCGATGAGACGGGTGAGGTGTCGGAGCGTGGGAGGCGTGACTGCTGACTGCTGAGACGAGGGGCCGGACAGCAGAGACTAGAGAGGTTCCGGCGAGGAGATGTGGGTCCCACTTTGAGTGTAAAACCCTAGCCCTATTATGCGACAAGGTCCTTGAAAAAAATGAATTTCAAATTAAACTCCCAAATTTCTGGAACACACGTGTATATACAAATCTTGTAAAGTCATCATATTCTAAAACATTATGCATAGGGTAGTACAATTTGAGAGCATCATAGTATTCACAGTACTGTGAAAACAAGGATGCTTTACACAAACACTGTGCGTAAAAAGATGTTTATATATTTTACTATAAAATCAAATTTGATAGAACAAAACTTAACATCTTTAAACTTTGGAAATGGAGGAGTATATGTTTTTTAATTGCAAATTATGCTAGGCACATTAATATGTAGCATTTGTGATCGATAGTCATATGTATACAGTGTCATGTAGTTGACATCCAGCAAACATATTGGGATTTTAATTAATTAACCATATGTATTCAGGTTACCTTCGAAAATCTATATTTCTCTGTGTTTAAATAGTGAGCTAGGCTTTAGCAGCAGACTTCTCCAAGAAATAGCCTGCTATTTAAAACACCAATATTTCTTCGAATGATCAATGCACTGTATGCAGAGTGAGTGTATGTCAACTACACGAAATCAAACACGCCAAACCTAAAGAAGGAAACTCAGGCAACTCAAAGAAGAGACGATATATCTCCCAAAACAGGACTAAATTAGGCAGTTTTTGTTACCATCAACCTGAGGAATCAGAGCTAAAAATAACCTAAAAGGCTTACAAACCGAGAGGCGAACTAACTTGTCCACATAACAATTTACATGACAGCTACCAAACTGATATTTACAAACTGACGAAGCGCAAAATGTGCATATTGTAGAACACAGCATTAAGAACACCACCCTATAAACAACGGTTCAGCAGCATAGTATATGAGCTCACTATGATGCAGCCACAGCAAAGAAGCTCAATCTGTATCCAGTTATTAAATTATAAGGCTCCAGGTTCCTCTCCAGCCAAGAACTTACGGGCCCATGATTCGAGGTACTCCTTACCCATGCTCATGAAGAAGCTTCGATGCACTTCGGACTCTGGTTTACAAAGGTACATTCCAACAGCGAGCCTATCAGGATGAGTCAGTGGAATTTCTTTTAGCATGTTCCATAGAGGGGCATTTGGGTCTGATGTTGTTGTTGGTTGTGTCCGAACCAGTTTTTGAGAACTGTCACGGATCCCCACTAATGTACTGTTCAACGCATCCATGTTCCTGCCATCACACGGAACTGGAGCCAACAGTTTCGGACTTGGTTTTGTTTTGCTGATGATTTTCATCTTCTTTGCACTAGGCTTGAGAGCAGCCATTGTGCTCTCAGCAAAGGAACCAGATGGCTGCGCAGATGGTGCACTGGTGTCAGACATCACTTCAAAGGGGACCCCACCGCTACTTGCTGCCACCTCATGATGGTTATCTTCACCTTCCAACTCAATAATATCTAAGTTCAACCCATCTTGATCCCTTGTGTCTGCACCCTGGGCAATAATATTCATTGCAATCTGGGTTTCCAATTCCTCATGAGAATCATCGTCCATAATAAGGTCTCTCATGCAGACAGCATCCAGCTGACCATCATTAAAGAGATGTAGCAGATGGTCAAAGAATGGAATCGGCTTGGCGAGAATAGCGCGCTCCGCTATCTGTTAAAAAATATATTCATTAGTGCAGTGGGAAAATAATGCAAGGTAATTTGTCCTTTCTTATGATACAATACTTACAGGTAAACTAGCCATAGTGGCAGCAGGAAGTATAAGCATTTTGTGTTTATTGTTGAATCTGCTCCCAGGTGCATTGGCATATCGAGTCACAACGATCCAGATCTCCTTGAAACGTCTAAAATGGCGATGAACCTGATCAACAGAGTAAGATGTTCTGAATTTAGCATTTACTGCAGATGTGCACCAAACATGGTGCATCTTCTTGAACTTGGTCTTGGGTGGCATTCCTCTCTTCTTCTCAAGGTACCAATCAAGTAAAAACTTTGACATGACCCTGGGCCAATTTGTTGCTTTTGCCCTTTTAATCCTTGTGGTGGCATATCCTTCTCCCATGTCCATGTTGTGATCTACATGAATACGGTATGGTGACAGTAAGTAAGAAGATTTCAGTACATTTTTGGAGCAAGATCAATCACACTCCAAACAGCATCTACTCTTCTCAGTCCCTCTACAAAATCATCAACTTTACAAGTATGAAACAGATTTATACCCCTGCAGTGTGGAAATTCGACATCCCACCAGGACTTGATGCTTATGTCACAAATATATTACTCACAAGAGATAATCTAGCCAAACGAAAACATGAAGAAAATGAAACTTGTGTTTTGTGTTGTGAGAAGAAAACCTTTTTTTTTTTTGAGATAGTGAGAAAAAACCATTCAAAACCTCCTTTTCGATTGTGTAGTAACTAGAAGGTGTACCAACATAATTGATGGGCATGTGTTTGAAGGCTTCGAGTCAGTAGCTAAGTTGTGGATTTGTGAGAACAAACATGCCGGTCTAAATATTTTTATTTCAGCAGCCCTTTGGGCTTTGCGGAAGCTAAGAAATTATATTTTCTTTTAGAATTGCAGGTGTCATGTGATGCAGCAACTCCGGTGTATCATCTTGCAAATGCTCAAAAACTGGGCTCTCCTTTGCCCTGTGCGTCACTTGGAGAGATACAATACATGGCTGGCCAAACTGGGCACCTTAGCAGTGAAGCCGGACCATATTCATTGGAAGGATGGTGCTGGCTAATGTCAGGCTTGGACATTCAAAATGAACAAGCCAAGGGAGGGACATCAACAAGACAAGTGACCCCTGCAGCAAAAATAGCTAGCAGAACTTAAGCTGACAAAAAAGGAGGCCATACGTCTGGCAGGGTGAGATGTGAATGACCAGGTAATCTGCATCTGATGCAATCTTTAGTTTACCTAGCGGAACCTGTATTCTGGGATGCCTGTGAGCTCCTAAATCGTTTGTGGTTGAGCATGTGCGCTAGCTTCCATGATGATGTTGTAAAATGATGGATCTGTTGCAATGCATAAGGACTGGGGAAATTCACCCTGGAACTCTGAAAAAATTGGGGGATCATGCAGATGTATGGACCACCATGATAAACCCCACCTTCAGACTTATTTAAATGGCATTAAAACATTTATAAGTTATCGTACTGGAACCTAACAGCATACTAACCTTACCTTACATCAGCTAAGTCCTTACTTCTTTATCCTGTTCTAGCCTCTAGGTTATTTTCTATGTTAAATGGACTACCAAAGATGGCTGATGCAGAACTGACAATCAGAGCACATTGCAAACACAACTAAGAACAAGTAAAGAACTATTCCTTGGACACTACCAATTTTGAAGCCTGCATTTCTTCTGGATTCTTTCCTCGGTTATGTGAGCTGACAAAGATGACTGATGCGTCACGGACAATCAGAGCACATACTTTTTTATTAGTTCACGTTTAGTTAATAAAAAGGGCCATAAAAAATATTAATGGTAAATTCTCACTGCAGAAAAAGATTAATGGTAAAATTTTCATTGCAGAAAAAGATCAATGGTAAAACCAACATTTTAAAAGACTTCACAAAAGTGAACAAGAGTTGCTATTGCAACAACAATATATCAGGAAATCATCCCTAGTTATCTCAGTTACTAGAAAAAAAAACTTGTTCAAAGACCAAAAATAACCATATAACCATATAAAACGGAGTAAACTACCCTGCGGAAAACAAGATGTGGGCCTGTTTGCTATGGCAGCACAAATGAACAGTCATACCAATTGTATCAGGGAGTGCTATTGCCAACTAAATATCTCTACGCTATGCTGCAGGTCTGAAGATATTCGAGAATTTGCATTACATAAGCAAATGAATCGTACAAGCTCAAGCCAGGTAGTCGTGGAGGCACTCATCTTATGCTTACAAGAAAAATCGCGTCAATTTAAAACTGATAGCTAGCTTTGACCAATCGAAGTCACCTGAGCCTTCGGGGTCTTCTTGGCCTCCAGACATAGTGCCCGCGCCGGCCGCCCAGAGATCCAAGAAATGGGAACCCCCACGGCGCGGCCGGTGACAGATGCGGGGGAGGAGCTCGGGAGGAGTAGGTTGGTTGCTCGGGCCCCTGAGAGGCGCCGAGCGGAGCTAATGGAGGGGTGGAGGAAGACTCGGAGGCGGCTGCCGGCGGGAACGGCGGCGAGGCGGGCGCGCGATGTGGCCTGACTGTAGCTGCTGCGAGGCAGCCTGTGAATTGGGGAATTTGGGGGAGGATACTAGGGGAGGGATATCATGACAGGTGGGGCCCACAGGGGCGACCGCACCATAAAACGGTGCCTGGTTGGCGAAGTTAGGCGAGATTTTGGTATAGTTAGGCGAAGGCTTTGGTTTGGTTGCTCATGAATCACACGACACTCCTTCAGCATGACTTACCAAACTTCTGGTGCTAAATCAAGTAGATCAAAATCATTTTTTTACAGTGAAGAAATAAAAAGTTTTAGATTTGTGTTTATATCAAAAATGACTCTCAAGTAGGCTAAGCTGAAGCTGGCATGCTGCCACATGATTATACTAGCTAGGAACCTAACAGTTATTTTGAAGTTATAAACTTCTCCACCATGTAGTAGCTGTGAACCAAGTAGCAGACATTGGACGATAATGCAAATAAGAATTTGTAAAAAGTCTGGTAAGAGAAGTAACACGGTAAGTAACGATCGTCTAACTATCTAAGAATTTGTGTTACATGCCTAAACAATTGATTAATGTTGGCCGTGGAAGGGGAACGAGCATTGTTGCCCAATTAAATTGTCCATCGTTGAATTAAATATCGCTGTGCCCCCAATAACTTATGCACAGTCATCTTGCTTTCATGGCAGTTTTAGCTAAAATCATAGAAACATGAAAACAAGAAATGTTCGTATATATTGTGTACCAGTACCACAAGAGAATTAACATGAGTACGAGCGTAGTTGTATCGTCACCCAAGAATCCAAAATGGATACGAATGGAAAATTTAGAGTTAGCAAAAGACATTATAGCTTAGACTGCAATATACAATAAAAGTTGTGCGATCAAGTTGGAGGAGAAATAAATGATCGGGAAAAGAAGAAGAGTAAAATGCATAGGCGGGGCGGTCTTTCAACTTGTATGTCTATGTCACTTAAGTCCTCATACTTTCAAAATGCATATCTAGCTCCCTAATTTTGAGCTTAGTGTCACTTAGGTCCCTATACTCTTAAAATGCATATTTTACTCCTTAAACTTAGCTTCGAGTGTCATATAGGTCCCTAGCTAAACTCTTGAAATGCAGTGTCATCCACTAATACAACATCATAAGATCAAATCAATGATCTCAAGCAAACCATGGAACATTTTCTGACATGTTTTTTTCTTACAACTTCTCATAATATATTTGACCGAAAACTTCTCATGATATTCATCTAGTAATTTATCTTATAAACCCATAATTCTAGCATAGTAAGTGAAACTACAATTTATTCAAATTTGAACAATCTTCCAAGAATAATAGAGCGTGCAAGTCATGCACGCCTAGCATAGCAAGTTAAAATATTGCCTAGAAAATATATCATCAATCTTTCTAGATTTGGCACATCAATATTCTTCACACAAGAGTTCAAATCCACTTTGTTTTATTAAATTTCTCTTAATTATATCGATGTGAAAATAATTTTTATCAATTTAATTGAGGTGATAGATGTTTTTAGAGAGAATATGGACCTAGGGACTTAAATGACACCTGAGCCCAAGTTTAGGAAGTAAGATATACATTTTAAGAATACGAGACCTAAGTGACGACACAGCCAAACAAACTGAAGGACCGGCCATGCACTAAGGTTCAGACACTCAAATGGTAAGACCGTATTTGAATCCGGACATTTAATATTCGTAACTATCCGTACTGCATTAGTATTCGGAAATTCAAAGTTGAATTTCTATGATCCAAATATGATGAATATTACTATTCGACAAAAAAATATAATGTCTGTATCCGTATTCAATCCGAGAATTCAGTTCGAGAAAGAAAAACTATTTGTATCTGTATCCGCAGTATCCGTCCGTATCCGATCTGTTTTCATCCCTTTCTGATGATTGAGGAGAAAATAAGCTTAAAGTCTAGTATCTTGTTAATAACTCCAGTTCGAACCCGGGTCTCCTGGTTGCGACCGTACCTCAGCCTCCCCTAACCAACTAGACTAGGAAGACCTTTGGTAATAACTCCAGTTCTGATGATAATTGTTGAGAACTAAGGTTAAATCAGCAGCCTTTTAGCAATTATTACAAACGTATGCAAAGAAACCAGTAATAAACAGAACAAAGAAAGAGGGGAAAGTGAAAAAAGCATGCTGTCATCATCAGTTATCCTAGTGATGATTTATGCATCATAGGTAACCAATTGAGGTAAGTAAAGTATTTCTATCTTACTAATTACTACTACTGCACAACTGTAAAAATCTACAAGCAGGTCGGAACTTATCCGCTCGGTGATTATCTCTCCCAGTATTTTTTCCCATCCTACTGAGCCGGTAAACTAAACCATTGTATTGGGTCAAGTCCTCTTGCCACAGCACGTGGTCAGGCGGGCACGTCATGGCAAAAGACTCGGAAGTCAGAAGAGGTAGGAGCTCGAGTAGGCCGACGGCGAGCCGCTGCTCGGCGGGCTGTAGAAGCCGCCGCTGCCGTACTGGATGACGGCGGCGGCGGCGGGGCAGGCGTGGTTGTGGACGCCGTCGTAGGTGGTGATGACGTAGCGGGGGTCGTCGCGGTCCCTCTCGACGCGCTTCTTCACGCCGCAGCCCTCCGACGAGCACCGGTAGTAGTTCCTGCACGCGCGCGCGCCAAAAACGCTCAACATCAGAAATTCAGAATCGAGCGAGTAGTATTTCATCTCTGAGCTCTCTTCAGCACTCAAATGTTATGGGAAATTGAATTGTTTCCGATGGGAAGGGAAGAATTCTAGTACTAAATTTGATTTGGCTGCACTCAAACTCAAACAGAAACCACAAGAGATCGATTGAAATGCACACGCATATATCTTAATTTTTACCTTGGATTCGGGCTGTTCTTGACAGCCTTCTTCCCGTACTTCCTCCATTTGAATCCGTCGTCCAAGATCTCCACCTCCGATCTCGTCCGGAATCCGATCCTTCCATTGCTTCTCGGTCTCTTCTCATCTCCACCCGCACACCACCTGCTCGAATCAAATCACCAAATAAAGCATAGCAACATGAGCACCAGTAATCAAAATTACCACACTTTAGCGAGGAAATTAAATTTACTGTGCTCATATACACATACATCGACCTATCGTTGTTGCGATCGTCCGCAGCCCCGCCGCCGGCGCTGGCGAAGACTGCCGCCGCCGCCGCCGGCGAGTACTGATCAAACCGGCAAAGATCATCGAGCTCGGCGGAGAAGAAGGCCGCCGCGTCGTCGACGGCGGCGTTATTGCCCGCCTGGAAGCTCATCGGCGGCGCGTAGTCGGACATGAAGGGCGAGGAGTAGGCCGAGGAGAAGGAGCTGAAGTGAGCTTCAGGGTTCAGCCCAAGCGAGGCCGCCATTGCAGCATGCACCAAGCAGCAAGAACTGCTTCTCGCTGTACTTGCACCACACTAGCAGCCGCTGCCTGTAGCTATAGCTAGCCGCCCTGCTGGTGTCGTAGTGGTTTGCCTGAATAATATTTTTTGCCGTGCCGGGGCTACGCAATTTATACATCCGGCCCGGCGATCCGCAAGGCTTCGTGGAGGCTTCGCAAAGCAGGTCCGAAAGTTCTGAGTTGCGTCACCTGTCAATTCCTTGGACTACTCTCTACTGCGTTCCGCTTTCCGCTTTCAGAGATAATGTCACATGTCAATTCAACTGTACATGCGTGAACGTGATATATACAATTGTGACGTGCACCCAGTGTGTAACTTGCACTTTGGCGCGCATAAGCATAATGGATCAGCTTAATTATAACATATATGCAAATTGTGCGTGAAAACATATATTAAGACAGAATATAATCTTGTATAGATCGATGATACATATATTTCTTACAAATATTTTTATCGGGGGTAATTGTCTGGAAAATAAAGTCGTCGTGGGTCTCACTTGTCAATGTTTTACATCATCTAGACCCTTTCTACGCTGGTATGATTATGGAACAAATACAATCTACGCCAGATCTGTGCTGTTCTAATAAATTATAGAGCTTTTTGATCGATTCCAGATTTCCAGATGCCCTTGTCGCGGACAAATTATTTGATTTTTCTCGTATCTTTATCTACCCACCCGGCCTCCTCTCGTCTCTTTCGTTCGGTCACTTATTTGAAAGCAATAAGCGTTGCTTGACAGTGACGTACTTGTCATACTTAACAATCTAGTTATCCTACTTGATTACTTCTTTTGCAGGTAATTGGCACGTGCAGTGGAATATGATTTGGATCTAGTACACTCGATTTAGCCGGTGGACCGCAACAGGAGAGCAAAAGAATCATCTTCTTCGGTCCTCGTCAATATTCTACAGCTAGCTATTAATTTCATGAGAAAAAAATTCCCCTTATTATTTTTTTCTGGGCAAGAATTTCCCTTGTTAATAATGTACTGAAATTTCTGTACTACTGTATTTGTTGGTTTATAAAAGCTTTGGGAGTTTATGAGTGCTATGTGCTGCCACGTACTAGTAAATAAAGAAAAATCATCTGGAGGAGGAGCATACACGTAGGAATATCGGTGAAATTCATGTATTGTTCCAAATAATTTCTTGTGTCCCATGTGGCCATGTTGTGTTCGTGCTAGTACAGTTTTGACCTTATTTCCTCTCTCTCTCTCTGCTCTATGTACTAGTATATGTATAGTACGAAATAATGGAAGCTGCATAATACTGTAGTCCCGTATTCAGGTTGAAGAAAACGTAAATAGTACAGCACTGCAAAAGTTAATTAATTAATTAATCCGTGCATTGCAATTGCGTATTGTTCCCCCTTTCCTCATCATTATCTAAATGCTGATCATATTTTGCGAAGTGTAGAAAAATTATAAACGTGAGGTCTAACCCCGATGGATTATATATATATGTTCAAATCAAAGTAGAACAGGAAATGTGTAACGCCGAACGGTGCTGCTTTTTTTTTTGGTTCGAAATATATATCAAGTCACAAAAAGAGTGCCCTTGTAAGCACTCACATGGTATACGTACTTTGCATTGTTTGTTAGTAGTTGTGTGTATATATTTTTTTCGAAAAGTATAGTTTTTTTAAGATTTTGAAATAGATTAGGAATGCGATTATATCTAGACATTTTAACAACTTTAATCGGGATACAAAAAAGCATATCGATTGTCTTAAATCTGTGACCGCATAAAACCAAAGGTAGTAAGATGGAAATAGCATATATAGCTTCTCAATTTCCCCGAAAGCGCTAGAGAACCTTAAAAAGAGAAGTGTGTGTGTGCGCGCGCGCGAGTGTGAGAGAGAAAAGGCGAGGTGGACTTGTTTGCAGCGAAAGCTGCTCGCAGGTCACGAAAGGGAAGGCACCAAGCGGCCTCCTCCGTCGATCACCACCAGCTGGCCGGCCGGAGACGAGAGGAGGTCAAATCCGACACCCTCCGCGACCACGACCACCAGCTGCCGCGCGCCTTCTAGCAAACTCGCCCGGCCGCAGATCAAATCGATCGCACGGCGGGGGACTGTCCGCTCCGGCGTCGTCATGATTGATCTGTCCCTGCCGTGGCTTCTCCGGCAGACTCGTCCGGAAGACGACAGCGCGGCCCGTTCGTCGTCGCCGTACGTCTCCATCTCGTCGGAATGCACACGGGGACGGTGACGGGGATCCGTGAGCCAGCTGGTGTGGCGTCGTCGTCGTTGTTTGGCTTGCCTTGCTCGGGTTTAATTTACATTAGTTTGGCCAAATGATGACGCAGCTGGTGGTAGATCTTGCCGGAACTCTCTGCCCTGGCTTCGAGGTTATTAAGAAGCGGATTAGGCGGCGTTGAATCTGCTAAACGCCTCAGAGGCTCAGACTGGTTTTCTGACGTGAGCATTAGCAATCCCTTCCTCCTAAACTATTGCGCACTGGGGAGTAATTTTTCCCCTCTCACGTCTTCCTTCCCCTGCTACAGGAGAGAGAGGTGACTCAGGCGGAAAGTCTTTCCGCCGGCGATTCGCCGGCTCCTTTCCTCTCCGGTGGCCGGGCTGGCGCCGGAGAGCTAAGGGAGGCGGTGAATCGTCGGTCGGACCTGTATAGGATAGGTAGCTAGGTGCCTAGTCCTTAGGTTTGCTCGCCGTCGGCTGGCGGCGGAGTTAGGGTTTCCTGGCGGTGCTCGTCCGGTGGCGGCGGCGTTGCCCCCTTGGAATAAGCTCCTCCCGGGCTTGGTCCACCTCGTCGCCTTGTCTTCCGATGGCGGCGGCTGGCCTGTGAGGCTAGGGGCCGGCGGATCTGGAGACCGAATTGAAGCTTCAGATCTTCTGGGCCCTTGTACAGCTGTGCTGGTGCTTCTTCTGGATGTGTTGGATCTCGGCGGGTTCTTCCTCCAGGATGGCGCGCGGCTCGTCTTGCTCTGCTCCTTCGCCGGCGAGTTCTCTGTCGGTGAGTGGGGTGTGAGCTTTTTATTTCTCCTTCTTTGCGAAAAGGTTGGAGATCTGGCCTTCCCCAACGGGTGGCTTGCCTGCGTTGCTGGCGGTGGCGCTGGCAACGGGAGGCTATTGTTCCGGCCGTCGGTTTCCTTCGCCGACGGTGCTGGATTCCAGCTTTTCTTCTTCCTGGTGCTTGGACGGCCGTGTTCTTTCTTCGTCTTCAAGGTGCTTGGGTGGTTCCTGAGCGCCGGCTTCTGCGGCTTGACAAAGTTCTGGAGTCCTTGCTGGAGGAAGGGGGCTTGCTCCCGGTGCAGGTGTGCGTCGCCGGTGACCGGGAAGAAGGACGACGCAGTGAAGCTGCCTCTGTCACCTGGGCTGTCATGTAATTTTCTTTTCTTCAGGGGTGTGGCTGTAAAAGGTTGGGGTTGTACTGTACTGTCACTGTTGGCAATATAATTCCCTCCTTTTCGCAAAAAAAAAAAACTATTGCGCACTTCCAGTGATGTCATGATTTACCGAGGAATCGAGCTAGGTACGTCAGTGGTTAGCTGGTACTGGTAGTACTACTTTGAAATGGGTCTGCCCCTCCACGATTCGGTTCCTTTTCTTCTTGATGAGGTCACTTTACATTCAGGTTAAGTCTTTTATTTAGGTCAAATTTATTTGTGTTTATGTTCTTGTTAATGCGAGATCACCTAGATCCTCCTAGATGATCTTTTTTGTATATGTGATGGCAATTAATGCTCAGTTGGTTAGATTTCTAGGTTAGAGTCTCAAACATGGGTGCTCACATTTTTTAGTCATCTTGAAAGAATGCATCACTCTTTCAATAACGGTACACAATGTCTATCAACGGTGACATATGTCTTAACGAAACATGAAATTCATTGGATCTGCCTTAGAAATTAATGGGTGCATGATACTACACGTCACAATGTGGATTGTGGATAGACTCTAACCAGTTGAGACGACGACTCTACATGCATGCATGGTGGCAGGGGCGAATCTAGAATTTTAGCTTACGGTATGCCTATTAAAAAAATCATATACAATTCAGTAAATTTATTTTATCAATTCAGTAATAATAGTAAAATTGGTAATATAATTCGGTATATATATGCACTGACTACTAAGTAACACAACTCAACTTCAGGTAATCAGTCATGAAGCAGTAGCACATTCATATATTTTCTTTAAAAAATACGTATATATACTTGCATTGGTCGGAATTGCAGAGTATGTCGGTGCATACCTGACATACCCCCTAGCTCCGCCACTGCATGGTGGGTACACTGAGTGCAGTGAAAGCTTAGAGAGATGTTATAAATCACTTTGCAAGTATCCAAGGGATGCGTGAGACAGTCAGACAAGCTTAGGAGCTACAGTAGTGATGCAATTTTTTTCATTAGTGTAATCACTATATTACAGCTGCGTCTCAAAAGTATTATGTTATTACTGTTCTATTTCCAAATAAAATAGAAGTGTAACAAGACCTAAAACTAAGTTGATTCTTGACTGCCAAAGCTTTGTACACTACCGGAAAACGATTTGTCGCCGTGTGCGAAACTAGTCGCCGTGTGCTTTTTATCGGGCACACAGCGACATCAACGTTCGCCGTGTGTCCCTCGTGACACACGGCGAACAACGGATTCGCCGTGTGCCTGCATTAGGCACACGGCGACTATTCCTCTTCGCCGTGTGTCGTGGGAGGTACACACGGCGAATAAGATCACGTGACTTGCACGCGCTCCCTGTGACGGACGACAAGCGGAACCGGCGCCGGCCGTCAGCCTTCGCCGTGTGTCACCCCCACGACACACGGCGACTAAGTAGATTCGCCGTGTGTATGTGTCTGACACACGGCGACTAATTAATTACAATTGAAACAATTTTTGAATCAAATCAAAATTGAACTGCAAGTGATTTAAACAGTACAGTAAAATGAGTGAAAAAAATGATATTCATGTTATTTTGCCCAATTTAAGATCTTACCCATAAAATCAAAAGAAATTTTGAACATCTTGACTAGTAACCACGACCACGACCATGTGTATGAAAGATTTTAAAATTCTAAAAATTGCAAATGAAGTCTGAAAATTATGAATATTGTCAGCGTCTCATGATATCAAATGTGGATACTATGATAAAAACAATTGAGTGTGTTTCGCATATTTTTTCATGTACGATACTTACAAATAGCAACATCTCTGAAGAAGTTATCTAACTTTGAGAAAGGATATAATTAGGTTTGTAGTGAAAGTAACGATCAAATTTGAATTTGACTTCGAAAGTTTTTCTGTTCTTTCACATGCAACATGTTGTACTTCATGTTGAAATTTGGTATTTTTTTGAGTTTATTTGCTATATTTAACTAATTAAATACATTTGAAATATTTTTGAAAACAAAAGTCGCCGTGGGCCATTATTGGGCACACGGTGAACCGAAATTGGGCCAGCCGGCCCATTTTACCACCGGCCCAAAAACCATCCCGGCGGCCCACCCTGCGCACGCTGCGATCTCAGCCGTTCGATCGCGATCCGACGGCCGAAGACGATCTGGGCGCTGAATAAAAGGCCGAAATCGCCCGGGGAGGGGAAACCCTAGCACATTTCCTTCCTCCCCCTTTTCGGTGAGTCCCTGAGCCAGCGGCGGCGGTGAGCGCCGCCGCCCTCCACCGCGCGCCACCGCCCCTTCTGTCATCTCCTCCCCCAGATCCGGCGAGGACCGAGCGTCTCCGCACCTGAGCCGGAGCTCCGCGGGCCTCCTCTGCGGCGCCGCGTGCGTCTCACGCGCGGCCCGTCGAGGTGCTCCGCCGGGGCTCCATGGCCGGCGGCGGCGCGAGCTGATGCACCGCCTGGAGGAGCACGGCGCACACACCACTGCGGCCAGCAGGAGGTCCAGCGCGCCGGCCGTCCTCCCTCTACCCATCGGTGGTGAAGGTAAGATCCACTCATTGACCTTCTCAGATCCGGCGACGGGAGAAGATCCCGCATGGTGGCGGTGGAGTGGCAGAGGGCGGGCTACGGCGGGACGCCTCACTGGTGGACGGCGGCGGCGACGAGCTCTTCCTCCAGGTCTCGACGTCGATGGTGGAGGAGGAAAGGAGGAGAAGCACGGTGGCACATCGGATCCGGGTGAGGCCCAGCCTCTTCTGTCCGGCGACGGCCCAGCCTCCCCTCCATGCTTCTTCGCCGGCGGCGGCCCAGCCTCCCCGCCATGCTTCTTCTCCGGCGAGTGGCCCAGCCTCCCCTGTCCGGCGGCGGCGGCGAGAGCCTCTACTCTGTTTTTTTTATTTTTTTTGAAAATGTTCGCCGTGTGTGTAATATGGCACACGGCGGTGCCGCCTCCGTGCCGTTTGCGCCTCCGTCTCCACTTTATGTCGCCGTGTGTCCGCTATTACACACGTCGAACTCGCCGCCCGTGTGCCCGATAAAGGACACACGGCGACTAGCTCCTTCACCGTGCCATGGGCTGCCGTGCCTTCTTCGCTGTGTGTATTCCTGAATTACACACGGTGAAGCGGCCACCGTGTGTGTTATGCCCGTCGCCGTGTGTCTCAGGCACACGGCGACCCCACGGATTCCGGTAGTGGTAGTAAATGAAATTGTTCTAGTTTGGAAATAAGAAATTAGATTTTTTTTGAGAACAAATTAGATCTATTTTATATTGCAATACTATTATCTCATATTCAAAATCTGTTAGCAATATTTAAAACCGAATTTGATCACTACATCTTCTATCCAATATAAGTATCCATAATCTAAATATAGTCTTTTGGATTTATGTTCATATTCTTTGATTTTAAATTTTGTAATAGGCTAGAAAGAAGCACTTTGTAGTTTTCTTTGGAAACTAAAAACGTGTTTGGTTCCTGTTACCAAATGCCCCGGAATATCCAACAAAAAAAAAGAGCATGATTTCCTTGTTTGGTTTGCGACGTGCCATCAGCTCATCAGTCATCACCAAGGCATCAGCTCACCAGTCATCACCAAGGCATCTCCTTCTTAAGCCAACAATGAGCCTAGTAGCGCTTCTCTCTTTCCGCTAACTCCATGTCACCTTTTTTTTCGGGTAAAACTCCATGTCACCTTGGAGGATTGGACAAAATAAAAATGGAAGTATACACACCATGACGTAACAGTGTTCGAAGGTGACCCCTGACGACAGGGGATGTCCACAACCTGTAAAAAAACTAGAGTCTGTTGCGCGCCTCTGCCGCGCCTCTCTTTGGCCAATTTGTGGGAGCAGCAGATACACAACATGAGCATGAGTAACACATCAAAACACTTCATGCTGTCAAAAGAGAGAGAATGAAGTATTTTGACTTGTGTTCAAGCATTAATCAAGCTTATCAAATTAATCAAGCTTATCAAGGCAAACCATCTTACTAAGGGCGGATCAACCCAAGACGAAGTAACCCATGCACATACATAGGCACATTAAGATAGATTAAACCAAGACAGAAGTAATCCATGCTTATGCATCGCCACATTTGAATCCTAGGTGTGCAACAACTACAGCAGGCTAGTGCGATCACAAGGTCAACCTTGCATGTCTTCTTGGCACTACTTGTTGTGTTGAAACCAGAAGAACCAACTGGTGTTGCCATATGTGTCGGTATATATCAAGGCAAGTTGCAATGTAATAGGAAGCATGAAAGGGGACCGTCCCTAGGCAAGCTTGTGTTCGGGCAACTGCTGTTGGCTCCCCTGCATATGATGGTCAATTGGTCATACCACCTTGTTTTGGTAGCCTTGGATGACATTGTCGTTTTGCACCAGCTGGGCTTTCCCATTGTCTGAAAGCGAAAGCAATATTGTTACTGTAATTGCAATAAGAAAAGTCGTCAAAGTAATTTACCGTGAAGTATTGTAGGCTATTTGCTGACAGTTTGAAACATGATGAGAAATGTGGATAACTGACATATTAGCAGTCATAGTTCTCAGTTTTCATTCTGTTTGAAATTACTTGGCATTTTTCAAGCAAAGAATATTAGAAGTTGAGGCTTCCAAAATGCTGATTCAGTTCATGTTCCTCTCGAAGATACTCCAGAATTGGTGCATAATTTGCATTTTTGCAGACAATTTATGACCTAGTGGTTCTTCTTAATATAATTAAGCACAGCTCTCCTGCGTCTTTCAAGATAAAAATTCTGACATGGGGAAAATACATACAGTTACATGACAGTTATGTCCCCATAAACAAAATTGCATTTACAAAAGCAACCAATGAGTCAAAGACTCAAAGAAGAAACATGTGGTTAATGCAGCAAAGCCAACAAAATGTGATATAATCTGTTGATGGCAAGCACGATGTTTTTAAAATATTGTGCCATATTAATGTCCGATTTCTAAGTACGACCATCAAAATCATCAATCTTTACTTAATGTACCAGAAGAAATTCCAAACAACATAAACCCCACGTGCTAACTCTTCTCCAAAAATGTGAATAGCATGTGTGTGCATAACAGTGGTCTATAGACAAGCAATATGTAGCATTTTGAATTACACACCTTCCATCCTACATCAAAATCCCTCAAGCAGCATGGACACATTCTTCCATCCATGAAATATTTAACTTTGTAAATGTTGTACTTGTACAGGAGTTGAAGCCAACCTAAAAGCGAATATATTGTCTGAGTGTTGAAGAAATTACCGGTCAAAAAGACCAAGTTTGATGATAACATCCGGAAGATTGAAAATAGCCTTGTCCACAAGTTGGAAGAGCCTCTTTCTCTGCATGGTAAAGTTGCCACTTGCCAGTCTTCTCCATGACACGATTAATTTCAGTGAACTTCTCTACCATACCATCAACCTATCGAAATTGGTGTTTAGAAGTTGGGAACTTTTAGACAAAGTTTTAATGATATGACCACTACGCCAAAGATCATTAGCTTTGATCAATTTCAGTACCTGCCGGATATAAGGGAATACTTTGAAAGAGGAAGTGTAGAAATGTGGTCAAACCAATCCCTTCCTTTGCACTGCAGCAGTCCTTTGGCAACACCACTTTGAGTAATAAAATTCTTGATAACAGGTTTGTACTCAATCACTGGGACATTTCTCAATATGCAGTTCTGTACTTGGAGAACAACAGTAGTACAATAAACAATTGATCAACATGTTACATAAGAATGATGGAATAGTAGAGGCTAGCAGTAATTATAACAAAATTATCATCATGCAATGTTCATCTAAAGTAAATGGCCTCAAAAGTCAACAGGTAGCTGAAGTTTCTTAGCAACACTGTAGTAACGAAAATTCACTCAAACTTGACATGAATGATTATTAAATTGATTAATTTTGGACAAAGCAGATTTACTATTATCCGTGAACCGCATAAGTGCTTAACAATTCAAAATAGATAGGATGCCTTACTTCTGTTGATTTGAAATTTGAAAGGTACTTGTTCAAGCAAAACTTTATAGAGATCTTCTCCGAGCGATCTGCAGCAGTAAACCATCCTTTGCCACAACCTTTTCAGCAGTTAACCCACGGCTGCTACTACAGCTGCAGTAAAGGCATCCACGAAAATATGTAAGACCGATTTTGGAATTCATTAACATGGTATTATACAAAGGGAAAATAAATAAACTTCAGAGACATTGAGACATTTACTCGAGCAAGCTGTGTTCATGATTTTGTGAACTGTGATGGAACTGAGCTTCAAAGGCTACACGTACAGCGCACTCACCTTGATGTTGCCGCAAAATTTAAAGATTAGGGGAAAAGCTGCTATGGGGGAAGAAGCGATGGAATTCCAGCTTCGATGCTACACAAACATGGATCCATCGAAGAGCAGCTGCAACCTGCAAATATGTAACATGCTCATCAACTCCAATGAAGTAGAACTGCAAATCTGTAACATTAAAGCGAAGCTACAAGCCCTAAACCTCAAGGGAGTCCACGCAGGGCACCGCAAAAAGCATGAGCAAGAAGTTGACGAAATCGAGCAGGGCGAGTGAGATGGCCACCTCACCGATGCACTCACCACCGAGTGGTGGCATCGCCGATGACTGCAGTGTCAACAACCCTGCTCTGATGGGTGTTTCCTGTAGCAGGGCCACAGAAGGAGCTACTCCGCCCCTCCCCATCACGTCAGTGGGCGCAGCCGCCGTCCTCACGCCTCTGCATCTTGCGCCCTTCCATCTGGATCGCCAGAGGAAAGTTTCCATCTGGATCGCCAGAGGAAAGTGAAAGAGGAAGGGCAGAGAGGGAGAGACAGAGAGTGGTGAGTGGACAGAGCTGCGCAGGAGGAGCTGCTCTCGGCCCGCGCCACCGCTGCCCTTCTTGGCCGTGGGAAGGCTCATCCGGTGGCCGCAAGAGAGGTCAGGGAAGCAACTCCTCCAGCGACCGGCGTCGGCGGCGTTAGCAGCGCGCGCCCGGCCAGGTAGTGGACTGGAGGTGGAGATGCTGCAGCGGATGGTCCCCCGCGTCATGGCGGCGGTGGCAAGGGGGTAAGGGACCCGTGTCGGTGCGGCACCGGAAGCTGATGGTAGGGAGGAGGAATAGACGAGGAGAGGAATGGGAGGAGGCAGCGGGACGGGGTCGTGCGGCCGCTGCGCCCCACGGGAAGCCATGCGCCGCCGCAAGAGGTGGAGTCGGGGTCGGAAGAGGCCACCGGCTTCGCGAGCATGGGAGAGACCAGCGGGCCGGCATCGGGGACGAAGGAGCGGCCGGCACCGGGAGCGATGCACGCCCGCGGCGGGGAAGAGGGAGAGGATGAGCGGCGGCGCGGCGTGGAGCGGGGCGCGAGTGGGGAGAGGAAGAGGATAAGAACGGTAGGGAGCGGCAGGGCGGCGGAAGGGGTTTTCTGTGCGGTTTTCTGAAAAAAAGTCACGAAATCAGAATTTTATCTTCTTGGTAGAGGAATATTTTGGAACTTGGTTTTTCGCAAACAAAACGAATGCATTTACTGTAGCATAGGGACTTAGCTGGGTTAGAAAAGGATTAGTGGCAAACGTAAGGACTTTTATGCAAAAAATCACGCGTCGCTGGCACAACACAGGCCGCCGGATTGGACTGATCGAACGGACGCTGATTACAGGCGACGTAGCCATGCTGAGAGGCCGCCAAACTCGGACCGAATGATGAGTTGGATGTAGGTACATCTTTCGTGGCCACACACTGCCGTCCCCTACTATAAGGTTTGACGACGACTCTCCGCGGCACATAGAATTCCCCTGATTGACGGGCACGGCCTGGCACGACTCTACGCAATGTTGATTCTCTAGCCAGCCGAGCGGGTGGCAAATTGAGACTGTTCAGCTGGTCAAGTGAACAGTGCTCAGCTGGCTTGTTTCGACTTATTTCTTCTCACACAATACTATTTATTCTACCAGCCGAATACTATTCATTCTACCAGCCGAACAAATTGAATATTGTCTACGGCGGAACCGGGTCATTTGCGTCGCGTGTCCAGACTAATCCAACAGAGTCCCATGACTGTCTCAAACATCCGGGAGAATTGCACCAGTGCCACTGTCCCTGAACATCAACAAACTCAATGAGCCAATGACCTCACCCGAAATATATCACCAGCTACACTAAGCATGGAAAATGTCCAAACTGCCTTATTGCAGGCCCATTGGAGTGCCGGAGTTTCATAGGAAACAGTTCAATTTCCACCGAAACTGACAAAAACTTTGGCATTTCCAAAAAGGGTCAAGGACCCAAGGGCCTCCTGCAAATAAAAAACAAAACTGGGCATTCTCAGCTAAGACAACACAGCTCACGGATAAGCTCCAACGGAAGATCTCTGATGGGCATCACACAGAACAAGCACAGGTCAACCAACCGCAATGGATATACTAACACAGTTTATCACCTCTTCATTTCCCTCCATTATCATATATGTTAAAAGGGCCAAGAGCTGCCACAAGGAAGGCAACAATCTAATACTATGCCAACCTGGGCAACCAGCGTCAAGAAGCAAATACCCCCAGACCCTACCCATCTCGGAAACACACTGCGCAGATACCTCTAGTTTGTACAGCAAGGTGCTCGCCAACGATTACAAGGGCTGAGACCTGAATAAAAGCAGGCAGGTCTCTTCAGATGCAGCCACATCATCGAGGGGCACCGATGCTGGTGTAGGACAGGGTGCTTCAGGGAAACTGCAGGGGAGATCATGGCACCATAGGGTCTCCGGACAAACTAGAGCGCCTGTGGGTGTCCGTTCCATCCTGTTCCATTGATGAGTCCATGTCTGCTGAATCTGGGAAAGTAAGGATTCAAACAAAATAAATAACGGACCAATGACTTCATATGAGGTTTAATGAACTAGCCACTGAATGAAATACTCTACCAGATGGGGAGCCAGTGGAGTGCCTTGTAAATGAGGAGCTTCTCCGCAGATCTGCATGCATACATGATAAATGGTTTGCAGGTTAGAAAGGAAATTAACAAGGGCCACAACGACATTTGCATAGAAAGATAATTATGCAGTTAAACTGCAAGCAGTGTATTTAACAAGGCATTCTTAGTTGCCACACTACTAAACAAACCTGCGGATTGATACAGACCTTTCACAGCTTCAAAATTCTTGTATGTATAACCCACAAAGCTAAGATCCTTAGAATTAAGCATCATCTGCAACAACATTCCAAAATAATAATGAATTTTGGAGTTTTGGAGTGAAGAAAAAATAATGGCATGTAGTAATGGATACGCATGTGGACATATGGAAAGTGATATGAACAAAAGGCACCATTCCATAAGGAAGAACCCAAGACAATAAATAAGGCCAACTGTCCATGTGGGTACAATCCAAGTTGCAAAACATTATATTTCAATTTGGGTGCACCAGCATCATCACTTTAAATATTTTGAAACAATTTACCAATCATAAAATTTCTGTCAAACATTACAGCACTAATAACTACTAGTTCAAGAACGCTGCTGAGGATTTTCTTTTACTTCCCCTTTTTTCACATTAACTATAATAAGAACAACTACTTTTAACAGAATACAGGAACACATTAACTATGTATTATTGGTATTATAGTGTTTAACATGAATGCAATGATGAATGTGGTTTAAGGTTAGCTTTGCTGAATTTCCTATTTTTGTATATGGTGCATACCTTCCTTGAAGCCCCAGAACCTGGTCTTGCTGGAGCAGGGTCAGACTGCAGAAAAGAGTCGAAGGACACAAATGCTGAGTAATGTACTGGTGATAGAAAACCATAAGCAGTTCACTAATAATAAACCAAATACAGAAAAAAAAAACATGCAGCTTTTCCCTCAAACACACAGGAAAGCTGCCCATCATTTCATTAAGGAGAAGGAAAAAAGGTACAAGGGAGAGGGCATAAAGACCTCAGCCAAGGCACACTTCAAACACGTGTGCACACGTGCTGTGTGTAACACACACACACACACACACAGGCACACATGTGCTTTGTGTAACACCCACACGTGCACGCCTGCTTTGTGTAACACGCACATGCACACATCCACACTTTGTGTCACACACACACACACGCACACACACATACACACACAGGCACACATGTGCTTTGTGTAACACCCACGCGCGCACGCCTGCTTTGTGTAACACGCACATGCACACATCCACACTTTGTGTCACACACACACGCGCGCGCGCACACACACAACCAGACCACATTCAACCTCATGCAGCTTGATAATGTCTAAAGAATGACACATGCATCAAACAAATGAAAATGGATTTTGCTTACTTCCTCGAACTTCATGAAGTTCTGCGTATCCAGCTCACCATTTACTTGAGGCTTGAAAGCTGCCTCCATCTCATACAAGTTGTCCCATTCTATTCCTTGAAACCAAGGATGAGCCTATGGAAAGGATAGCAAAAACGATTAATATAACCATACAAAAATATAAAAAGAGAGGAATCACAGTAAGTATTACTGTGTTAGATCTTAATAATGAGAAATAAGAAACCTTTATTTGGTCTGCCCCTCCACTGCCAATCCTGTGATCAACATCACATAATAACCGACAGATGAGATCCTTTGCTTCAAGTGACAAACTTGGATTGTCTGGAAATTTCAAATAGCTTCTCCAATGCACAATCTAAGAAAGTTCAAATACATAGTCAGTGCAGAAATATAAAACATAAAACATAAAGTGGGTCTCACACTTTGTGGATGAGACTAGACTTCAAGCTCACAAAATCAAAGAAAGCAATAGGCAATCTTTCCTTAACTGGGCTGATTTAATTTAGATTAATCTGTATAGCTTTCTTACTTTTTCTTTTTTCCTTTTTTTTTGCTTTTTTGGGGACTCTGGTGCCCTTTTTTTTGCTTTCATGTACAGTTTCCTGTTTGTTTTAATATATTTTTCACAGTGGGGGCCTCCCCCGCTGTACAGTTTGCAAAAATAAAAAAAGTAAAAACATAAAACCCACCAGTTAACTATAAGCTCTGTACAAAGCTGCAATGACAACTAAATAATCTAACTAAACTATTATGATGTGAAAAACTGACAACATGCCACTAAAGCAAGATGAAGATAAACTGTTTGGCAGCCAAGAGTAAAACCTTTCGGCACGTAGTTATTGGATCATCTGAATAAAATGGTGGATAGCCAACAAGCATTTCATACATGATTGCACCAAGAGACCACCTGCATGCAATAATAAATATAAACAACAAAATTACAGTAGTTCAAATAAGAGTTCAGTTTTTTGGTTTTGGAAGATGAAAACAAGACACAACTAAGTATGCGATTATATTAACTTCATACCAGTCACATTCAACTCCATATCCCTTCTTTAGTAAAACCTCCGGAGCAATATAATCAGGCGTCCCAACTGTTGAGAATGCCTGAAGAACATTCACATAGCATGTGAAAAATTTTATTGAAAACAACTTTTGAGAATTTATGATCATGAGAACTAGTTTGACTGGAGAGGCACTGAATATAAAGACATGTCTACCAGTTTTCTCCTGTTCTTCTGCCAGTGCTGAAGCTGTTCATTTGGACTTCTCCACCTCCTACCATTTGCTGTATTGGAGAAAGAATGATCAATGTCCATGGACTCCCTAAGGTTTTCATCAGCCATTGGTTCATCTTCATTCAAGGTTGACAACTTTGAACAATCAATTGGCTTGCAAAGTCCAAAATCTGACAATTTCATATGACCATTCTTGTCGAGGAGTAGGTTGTCAGGTTTGATATCCCTATAATGATGATAAGCCAAAAAAATGTTTAAGAATGAGTAAACATACAGAGAGCACTGTACCATTTAAATCAGATTAAGAAGTTTTTCGAGAAAAATCAGATTAGAAGCATGTAACCTGTGAATGTAGTTATGTTTATGAATGGATTCGATTGCAAGAACAGTCTCAGCAATGTAGAAACGAGCCACATTTTCATTCAGAGTATCCTCCCGTATGAGGAGATTCATCATGTCACCTCCAGGAAGGTACTCCATGATAAGGTAGAGGTACTCAGCATCTTGGAAAGAATAATATAGTTTCACAATACAGTGGCTACCAACTTCAGCCAATAAGTTTCTTTCAGCTCTAACATGTTCCACCTAATTACAAATGTGAAAACATTAGCTGCAATGGACAGAAGAAACAACTAAGCATACTTAACACTACACTATTTTATAAGGTGCGATTTGACTTAGCATGGTCTTTAAGATTGAACTTTGCCACAATCCTTAAAATATCCTTAACAAGTAGAAAAAAATGTGACAATTGGAATGTATATTGAAAGTCAAATCTAGTTCATAGTTGTACCAGTTCTGTATCACGAAACATATAAAGTAAGCCAAATTGGTGTCAACAATTATATAAAATAGTTTAGGCAAGCCTAATTGGTGGCGAACAATTATAAATTTCAGACTTCATAACATATTCTTGTACCTTTGGATCTCGCACCCCTTAGTAAACAATATAACAAACACACAAAAAATAAGCTGGAAAATAACGTACCAAATCTATTACCACAAAAACAGGACCACAAAAACTGAAAGCAACTCTACCCAAATAATGCTCTTGGTAAGTTTCTTTCTGTAAATTTTGGAACACATAATTTTTCTGTCACAGTTATATAACTAAGAAACCATAACAAAGCAGTTTGTCTCTAAAAAGTATGTAACCAATCCAGTAAACTCAAATAGTTAAACAAAGGGTTCATGTTCTTATGATGATATTGCTATTGATATCACAGATAATTTACTAGTGTCAGCAAAAGAAGAAAAATAGTAATTACTAGTTGATTGCCAAATCTGTGGTAACAAAGAAAAAGAAAAGTGAGAATAAGTGATGTAGTTTCCTCTGTATTACCTGACCCCTGACAAGCATTTCAGACTTCTTTAGCTTTTTCATTGCATAAATGTTACCGGAGGATTTTTCCCGACATAGTCGAACCTGTGAGGATAGCAAAAATTAAGCTATCAACGCAAGGAATACAAGTCAGACTATGAAAAACAGAAGTTGCATTGTAAACACCAGGCACTACAGAGAGGTTATAGACTGTCACATGTAGCTTTGTGGCACAACAGCATATAAAGATTATCGTGCCTAACTTGTTCAAGATAAAATTACAGAAAAGAAATCATGGGCACGCTTGCAGAAATATGAATGTCAGAATGTGCAAACCTCCCCAAAGGCGCCTCTACCAATGATAGTGAGCATCTCAAAGTCATCCACACAAATTCTGTGTCTTTTGAGTCTCATGTATTCAGTCTCCTTTCTCTCCAGATCCTTTATTAAGTTTAGCTGCTCCTCCCTGGGCACTTGTGAAGAAGCTAGTTGTTGTTCCAAAACCAAGCGCCTACAGACACAAATGGTACAATATGCCAAAATTCCTTAAGTATAGACATAACCAGTTATGGGTGTGAAGTAGAGAAATATGGAATTCTGAAGTAAAGGTATGCATGGGTTCAAGTAAGGGTACAAAAGGATAATGAGAAAGATTCATTTGGTACAACGACAAATCTAAAACTCAGTCAGTAGGACTTCTGAATGCTTGTTTAATTTACCCATTGGTACTAGGATGAAGACAGCATCAACGAATGTGTATTAAAACACCAGTCCTTGGACTATACTGGTCTTAACATTCAGCTCAAAAGTTAGTAAATGAGAGTGCAGCAGCATCAAGAACCTACAACTTTCAAGAATCCTCTTCTTAGTTTAGGATGCACAATGAATCTCACCATATACAATTCAAAAAAGAAACATAACATTCATTTACACAAATCACTTATTTCTCTGTTGAGAACCAGTTTGAGGCAATATATAGAACACGGTGGATTCATTAACTTGATTGAGTCATGGATCCACTAGAAGAGTGCAAGCATTAAGTCATGCAGTGCATGGATGGTGCTTTGCCAGTTGCCACATTAGCTGCTGCTTAGTTTCCCATGACTGATTGAAGGGGATTTGCACTCGCATGGATGAATGAAGGAGGTTTTGACCAGAAATAAAGCACGGATGACTTTGTGTTAACATAATGATGGTTGCACTCGATGGATAATGTTTATGTTTCATTTGGATAAGTATGTATCGGCCTGACTTTTAAATGTGTTCCTAGAGTATGATTTGACACAGAACAATAACATGTAACAGGACGTCAACAAGAAAATATGTCGAGGAAGAAATTCACTTGTAACACACAATGTTGGATCCATCTCAACATGTTTGTTTGAAACTACCTGTTGAAAATGTAAGATCACTTCAAAATTTTCCATTCCATATCATGTTCAATACCAGTTGTCAGCATGCCATCGAAAGCGCTCCTAAAAGTGAGTGACTATAAGTACGAATTCTATTTCTTAGCATGTTCCCACAACAGGCCTGCAACTTTATTCCAATAATGGCATCACATGTCATACACCAATTGCCAGCATGCTACCAAAAGCTAACATACATCAAAGCACACATCAAGCACCACGTGTCTACTCTCCCTGAAAGTGAGGGAGTGATATGCGCAAACCTCATCTCTATGCATGCTCCCTCGAAAAGCCCATGACTCTATTCCAATAATGGCAAACCCTCCAGATCCCACCAAATTGATCTAGCCAAATTAAGCTCTAACAATTCAGACTCCACAAAGGGACAATCTACTTAAGCTCCGCTGCAGGCCACAGCAACATGCAACAGCTAAATCCGCTGAATACATACTACAAAATCACACCAATCACACTTCGAAGCATAGCACTAGTAGAACCTAGAGCGACATTCTACAACCAAGTACCATGAAAGGCTTCTGAACCACAACCAATCAGGATGAATGTGCAGTTCAAATCCTCAATCCCCAGCACCCCAAAGGATCATAAGCAAACAGGCTACCCCCAAACTCTCTCCTCACGGGTCGGACCCCTGAATCCACTAAAATCCAGGCAAATGCACAGTAGAAAGCCTCGACCCCAGCATCTTCACATGAATCCAAGCACGTGCAGCACGTGCCACACATGGAGACCTATTCACATCATCATGCCCAGCCTCCAACCAGTAGCGGATCCAGGCCATGGGCTGCTGGGGATGCAGCCCGGGTCTGATCCATAAACTTCCAGTATATTTCCATTTGTTATGGAGTGCGAATCAGCCTACAATACTTCAAATCAGCCAATTGTATTTCCTGAGTAGATCAATTTCTATTGGAACAGCCGCCCTGTCCCAGCTGCAAATTTGGGACCGCCCCTGCCTCCAACGCCAATTGTCAGCATGCTACAGAAAGCTAATGTATATCATGTCAGAGCGCCGTGTGTCCCCTCCCTCCTGGAACTGAGTAGTGACCATAAGCGCAAACCTCGTTTCTTTTCATGCTCCTACTAACGGTCCACAACTTTATCCAATTATGGCAAGCCTTCCAAAACCCAACATATTTATTCTAGCCAAATCAAGCTCAAACAATTCGGACTCTGCAAAGCCAAGACATACTTAAGCTACTTTGCAGCAACGCGCAGCAGCTCAATCCACTGAATACATACTACGACATCCCACCAATCATGCCCCAAACTACAGCAGTAGAACCTAGAGCCACATTCTACAGCCAATTACCATGAAAGGCTTCTGAACTACAATTAATTCAGCTGAATGCACAATTCAAGAAGCATGAGAAATACAGGGTACCCCAAACTCTCTCTTCACAGGTTTGGCCCCTCGATTCACATAACAATCCAGTAAACTGCGCAGCTAATAGCCTCATCCCCAGCATATCTACAAGAATCCAAGCACGTATAGCACGTGCCACACACAAAGACCTATTCATAATTCACATCATAAAATCCAGTCTTCAGCAACAATTGCTAGGATGCCACCGGAAGGTAACGTATAGCACGTCAGAGTACACATGTAGCGCCGCGTGTCCCCCTCTCCCTGAAATTGAGGAAGCGGACATAAGCGCAAACCTCATTTCTTTGCATGCTCCCACTAACAGCCCCCAACTTTATTCCAATTATGGCAAGCCTTCCAAAACCCACCATACTGATTCTGCCAAATCAAGCTCAATCAACTCGGACTCCACAGAGCCACAATCTACATTGAGCTCCGCTGCAGCAACGCGCGAAAGCTCAATCCACTGAAATACATACTATAAATTACGCCAATCAAGCCCAAAACGACAGCACCAGTAGAAGCTAGAGCCACATTCTAGAACCAAGCACCATGAAAGGCTCACGAACCACAGCCAATCCAGCTGAAGCCGCAGCTGAAACCCTCACCCCCACAGCATTCCCACAGCAATCCAAGCATACAGAAGCTACCCCCGACCATTCATCTCGCAGCTCGAGACCGATCGGCCCGCCCCCACGCTAGATCTGTCCAAATCGCACGCGCGCGCTCGTACTGCACCAGTGATCAGGAAATTCAGAGGGGTTCCAGTACCTCTCCTTGCGCTCCTGGAGGTTCTTCATCTGCGCCTTGTAGTGGTCCTCGATGAACTTCTTCGCGGCCGCAACGCGCTCCATGGTCTTGCTGGACCCGACCGCCGGGGCCGGTGCCGGCGCCTGCTCCCCCGCCACCGCTCCGCCCTCACCCTCCTCCGCCACCGCCGCCAGCTGCCCAGCCCCGCCGCGCGCCGCAGCCGACTCCTCCGCCATCTCGCTGTCCATGCCCAGCCCCCCAATCTCTTCCCTCCTCTCCCCTCGCACGCTCGTCGCCTGCTTCTCGCTGCGGCGAGCTCGAAGTGTTTCCTTCTCCTCTTCTACTCGGCACGCACGGCAGGCACTCCCCCGATTTCCTTTTTGTTTGTTTCTCGGCGCTTTCTACGCGTGCAGGCCTGCCTGCGTATATTTTTTACCTCCTCCGATATTTTTTTTTCTTTTTCTTTCGTGGTGGTTTGAGGTTTAGAGAGAGTAAACTAATCGTGCTGTCATGGCGGGGTTAAAACAGGCTGGAGACAGCTGTGCGGGAGAGGTTACGCAAGCATTTGCTTTGCTTTGCAACAGGTGGTGGTGCTACGGCCTGTGGGCGGGCGGCGCGCGCAGGGCTGCGAGGGGACGGGGAGAGACGGAACGGAACGGGGCGATTACCGCGGGAGAAGAGGCTTTTCCGTTCGGGTTCGCGGGAGAGTGTTCCAGTCATCCTGTATTCCTGTGTGGCTGTGTGCGTTTCCGGGAGAGAAAACGTACTGCATGTGAGGCGTGACGTCACGGCTTTCTGTACAGTCCCAGATACTCCCTCCATCCCAAAATATAAGGATTTGTTGACTTTTACTAGCTACGTTTGACCGCTTGTCTTATTCAAAAAATTTACGAAAATGTAAAAACAATTATGATATAATTAAAGTATATATGATGAAAAAAATATGTCATAACAAAATAAATAATATTTTCATAAATTTTTTGAATAAGACAAGCGGTCAAACACAATCACCAGAAGTCAATAAGTTCTTATATTTTGGGACAGAGGAAGTAAAAAGTTTCCACACCTCACTGTTCAGTGTTGTACTATACTCTCTCCGTCCCGGAATGATTGTCGTTTTCGTTTTTGATAATCAATTTTGACTAAATATATATATTAATATTTATGATACAAAATTTATAGCATTAGATAGATATTTGAATCTAGTTTTTTTAACAAAATTATTTGGAGATACAAATATTACACGTATTTCCTACAAATTCGATCAGGTACTCAAATTTGTGACACGAACATCAGCGACGACTATCATTCTGGAACGGAAGGAGCACCTTTGTAATGTGGACTGTAGAGGGCACGTAAATTTTGCCCCCTACCGGCCGTACTCCAAAGCAACATACAATCTTCTTTTCAAGGTATTGTCTTCTTGGTTAAATACAGGCGCCTGAAATTAGTCGTTCCTACATCGATTTGATTGGCTCTCCTGCCCCACATTGCCACGGTTAAGTGGATGGCATATTTTCCTTGAAATCTCAAAGATAACAACAAATGGAAGGAAAAAAAACTGGGGCTTGTTGAATTTGCCGACGTTGTTGGGTTTTGTCAGGCCTCCTCGACATCTTCATCATCAGTCTAGTTTTTTTTTTTTAGAATCCATCATCAGTCTAGTTGATGGGCGGGCTGGCTAAGAGGAAGGAGTTGGGTCAGCGTTTATGGGCTAAAAAGTCAGTCCGCGCCCAGAAGTCAGGCCCAACGTCAGGCCCAACGATCGCGAACAGAGAATCAAGCTGGCCCGGTGCTCCCTTGAAAATGAGGAACGCTAAAAGAAAATAAGCCCGCCGAAATGGGCGGGGCTCCCTCCACAGTCCACACACTACTAGCGCGCGCCGGACCAAGATCGTTACGTTTCTCACTCACGTGTGGATGCGTTGAAGTGTACTGTAATCTCGCGGCGCCGTCAAGAAGAGTTTAGCGGCTGCCGGGAAATTTGTGGCAGGCTGGCAGCCTAGCTCCCTAGCTGCCGGCCACGGCCATGACCATGAACCTATTTCTTCCCTCCTAGGAGACCGACCGGCCCGCGCACGACAATCAGGTCAACGGCCATGCATGCACCAGTCACCGCCGCGGCCAGATCATATCGAGCCTGTAGGTGCCGCCAGCCTGTGTGTAACTGCACGCCGACATCATATCATTCTAACCTGCCCGATCAGTCTCTGGGTGTGTTTATAAGTCAAAATTAGGATGCAAAATTGGGAGATTTTACACAGATTTTGAGCTGAAAAGCACTATTCTGAACTGAAAAGCACTGTAGCACTTTTCGTTTGTTTGTGGTAAATATTGTCCTACCATGACCTAACTAGGATCAAAAGATTCGTCTCGCAAAGTACATCCAAACTGTGTAATTAATTTTTGATTTTATCTACATTTAGTACTCCATGTATGTACCAACATTTTTTATGTGATGTTTGATGTGATGGGAAATCTTCTTTTTGCATAGTGTATTTTGGGAGAAATTGGCGCCTCTGTCTCTTTCCCCGAAAGAATAAACATCAGTCTCTGCCGTGAGGACATGTGAAGCGAAGCAACAAAAAAGCTACTGTAGTAAACTATCAGAAAACAAAAAGGTTACTGCGTTAGTTTGCCCGCTTATTAATTGAGATTATCATGATATAATCTACGAACCATGGATAAAATGATACATATATGAACATATTATTGGCCCTGTTTGGATGCACTAGCTTAGCTAGAGTTAGATATTAACTCTAGCTCTAACTCAAAACTAACTCTAGCCAAAGAGATGTTTTGATGTAAGGGTTAGAATGATATTAAATGTACTTTTTCAATCATTAGGTGTGGGTGGAGAGAGAGAGAAAAGTCACTTTTTGGTAGACCCAACTTGAACTAGCTCCAATAAGCATCTCTTGGGTGAGATAGTTTTTTGGGGTGGATTAGATGCAAACTAGCCCAATCTAGCCCTCCTGTTTGGATACTTTTAGACTAGTTGGTGCTAAACTAGCTAAAACTAGCTCTAGCTCATGGATCCAAACAGGACCATTGAGTTCTATGTACGAACCGGCCATCCAGTTCTCAAAAATTTAATCTGACAGGGAAGGGTGGATCCACTTGGACTCCAACACGTATGCCGCTTCGGCCTCGGCAGTCGGCATCTCCACCTGACACAGCATCGTGCTCCAGGTGTGCCGCGCCCTCTCGTCGATCATATACATCGCTTCAGCGATGGTTAAACAAACCATCACGTCGGTGGGCCCCGCCTGTCAGTGACAGGGGAGCATCTTCTTCTCCAGCGAGCCTGCTGGATCCCGCGACGCCGGAGACGGACGACGCCGGAGGACACCGGACGACGGCGAGCGGCGCCGACGAACCCTCCTCCTTCAACTCCGACGGCCTTGGATTGAAGCTGCCGGCCGGGGGGAGGCAGGTTGGCCCGGCGGTGGGGATGGGGGCCGGGCGGCCTTTAGGGTCCTGGCGGTGGGGGAGGCGGCCGGGCCAGGTCGGGGCAGGGGTTAAGCTCGCCAGCGGCGGACGGCTCTAGGGTTCCGACGGCGGGGGGCAGTGGCGGGGGATGGGGTAGCAGGTGGCCGCCGCGGCCGCGGCGGCGGAGCTCCGGCAAGACCCTACCGCGCCGCGGCGGTGGCTGGTGGGCGCCGGGGCGGCGGCCGGTGATGGAAGGTGGGGGAGAGAGCGGCGGCAGCGCGAGGAAGGAGAAGATAGTTTTGACCGGATGAAGAAGAGGACATGTGGGCCGGTGGGCCTTCGAAGTGATGAGTAGGCGCACCCGCGCCCTCTCGCCATCGTGCTCAAACCTGAGGTTATCTTCTTGCCGGACGGCCCCGCCGCTGCGGCCAGGTTCGAGGCCGCATCCGAGATCCCAGGCCAGGCGCCGTCTGCACCACGCGCGTCCCCATCGTGGCGCCCAAGGCCAACATCGCCGCGTACTACGACCGCCGCCTGAGGCCTGACCGAGCGCGCGCGGAACCAAAAGGCGTCCTACTACTCCGTGGCCGTCGCGGACGCCGACGGCGAGTTCACCGACGTCTTCATCATCCACGGCTCACTGTCCGGTGCCGCCGTGCTCGCCAGGTCGGCTCTCTGCGCGGGCCAAGCTGGCGAGTCATCCGGTCTGCTCGGTGGCCAGCAGCGGCTGGTGGGCGGCGGCGCGACCGCGCGAGCTACCGGCTCACGGACTGGATGCTCGTGCCGTACGACGCGCACCGGAACCTGACGTGGGCGGAGCACAAGTTCAACGAGCGGGTCGCGGCGGCGTGCGGTCCGGCGGCTCAAGGCGCGGTGGCGGTGCCTGCAGCGGCGCACCGAGGTGAAGATGCAGGATCTCCCCAGACTTATCGAAGCCTGCTGCGTGCTGCACAACGTCTGCAAGCGCGGCGGGGACGGGCTCGATCCCGACCTCATGGAGTACCAGGTGGACGACGACGAAGATGGCGTCGTCCCCCACGACGCTGTGCTCTCTGCGATGGAGGTATTAGTGTTACCGAAAAGATACGATTAGGAGCAAAGTCCGGGGCTCGTCATCGAAGCCACAACATCTCTCTGCAAGCATAATTTGGTAATTCACGAGCAACACTATTGTTGTTCCTATCACAGCGCAAACAAAACTCAACCTTTGTCCTGCTACTAGCTCATCTTAGATGCAGCAACAACGCAAGTACAGTACGTCTGGACCTATTCTCCTCTATTGTGAGTTGGGTGCAATGCCAAGCAAACCGTAAAGCAATGCAAGTTTAGTGATAACCGGATCATCCAAAAGTACGTATTCAACCATTGAACAGCCAGTCGTAATCCCTCCTCGATCGCCACCATTTCGTCAGCTCTTCATCACCTTATCATCTCTTGCCACAAAATGCGAAGCCTCGTCCACACATCAATTCTGATCTCTGTCGTCCTGGCCGTGATCGAGAGTGTGACCATTAATCGTGGCTCTGCATGGCAAATGTTAGTTTCTAATAAATTCCTGTCTGACAAAGGCCGTTGTCGGATTTCCGCCAGCTAGGGAGTCGTCGATGTAGCTGACTTTCCAGGAAACGAGCAGAGCTTTGTATACCATGGATGAGAGAGGTTCACGTAATATTTTCACGTGTGGACGTGCGTTATCCGGGTTTTCTTGAATCTAGACACCGTAAGTTCCTTCCCCTGCTTGCATCTTTTAATTCTTAAATCTCGGGACAAGATTTTTTTTTAAGAGGGTAGGCTGTAACATCCCTGATGTTTGTTTGTGCTAATGACTATACTTAGTAGGATTAATCATGTTTAATTAGCTCATATGCCTGTTTGACATGATTTGGCATACATTTGCACAAAAGCCCTTGGTCAAAGTCATAATTCTAGGTCAAACTCCTATAGATCCAAAGAGGCTGATTTGGTTTTCTTGCGCGTTCTCCAAATTTCACTATAGAAGTTCAAAATCGGCCAATATAAAAGTTGTTCCTTATTTCTGGGAACACATTTTTCATAATTCGCAGACATTCAAATTTAGAGTGCAAAGCCGCTTCAATTTGAGTTGAAGTTTCTGCGCACAGTGTAATGGGGCCGAGATTTTCTGCTTTTTCAACGCTTTTTTCCCACCAATCTGTTGATCAAAACATATGACGCTCTTTGTGAAAGATGTAGGCCTATAGCTCCTCTACAACTTTTAGTTTTGGAGATTTTTCACTTAGTAGACGTTTTGGGGAGTTTTGCAATTTTGAACAGGGTTACGCGAAACTAAAACAGGGCTGCGGGCAGGGCCGCCGCGCCCGGCGTGCGCGCGCGTGCGCGTCTGCCGGCCGTGAACCGTCCACGTGGCACACACGAGTCCTTCCGGCGTACGGACGCCTCGACGCCGTTGCGGTGGACTCGGTGTCCACGCTGGGCCCTCCGCCCGCTCCATTGCCCGTGCGCCGCGCCCAAGGAGCGCGCGCGACAGGCCACGGGCCCAAGCCGGCCACGCGCCGTCGCGCGGACGCGCCGCGCCGCGCGCCCACGCATGCAGGGCGCCAGCTGGTCCGCGTGCTCGTGTACACGTTCCGCCTCGGTCGCGTCGTGCCCCTCCGAGCTCTCGCTTTTAAAAGCCGTCGCGCGACGTCGCCGATCCTCCTTTTCCCCCTGTCGCACGCGCCGCCGCGCTCCATTGCCGAGCTGCCGCCGAACTCGCCTTCCCGCGTCAGCCCAGCACCGCCCGGCCGCTCCTCCTCCTTCCCCTGGACCTCCTGCATCTCCCGCCCGTGCCGCTGACGCACATCGAGGCCGCCGTCGCCGGAGCGTCGCGTCCCGGCAGACGCCGCCTCTGCGCGCCGCCGAGGGATGCTCGTCAGCGCGTCAACCGGCCGGCCGGCGCTACCCAGGGGAGCAGGTAGTTGCCTTCAAGGCCTCAGGCCATTCAACCCGCTGGGGCCGGCCCTACATCGCCTGCCGGAGCTCTCCCCTCCGTTGGCTGTGACAGAACCGCCCAAAATAAATCCGGATTATCACTTAAGCCGGTCCACTTGGCTCATAAGCGATAACCAAGAGCTATTTTGTCGCCTCTGCCGGGTCATGCCCGGTAAATCACTTACACAGGATTGAGATATGCGCTAAGCCCACACGAAGGTGGGACCAGAGTACAAAATTACATTACATACAAGTCCACAAGTACTTAATATTACAAATCAGGTTTTTCAGTACATAAAAGTAAACAAGGTTCAGAGTTTAAACAGCGGAAATAAAACTTCACGCGTGATACATATGGGAGGCCATCCACAACATATCACTCCTCGTCATCGTTTTTCCATTCAACCTCCCATCCCTCTGGAATAACACCAGGCCAGATAGGATTACCTGAAAACATCAAATTAAGCAAGGCTGAGTATTCTAATACTCAGCAAGACTGACCCGTCAAAAGAAAAAGACACAGCTAGACATGTAAGACTTTTTGGCTGGAGGGTTCGTTTTGCCAAAAGCATCTAAGAGTTGATCCTTACTTTCAAATTTTAGCTCAAGTTCTAGTATGTTAACCATTCTAGGTAAGCACCTAGCTAAACAAGCATGGTTGTGCAAACAAAATTAATCAAGCATCAATATTAATCCAAAATGTTTCATAAATAAATATGGGGTAGCCAGTGGTCAAGCCGACTCAGATAACGGCGAGTGACCGACGATCGATCGATTTATATCCTTGCAAGGTAAACCCAAGATACACGGAAGAACGTAGACCCCAAAGAATCCAAAGAAAAACAAATGCAGGGTCTACCCCGACCAGGCAGTTCCCGTCACTCCCCAGATTAGGGACAGATGCCACAGTCCTAAGTACAAGGTTACTGGGACGCCCTCACACGGCACGCCCAGACTCACACTAGCACTACCGGAATCAAACCGGGAGACGCATCTCAAGATTAGTAGCGATAAAGTCCCCGCACTGGTTTATTAGGTACTAGGCTTACCGGTCTCATTCTCGACAGGAACTTGGTACGTTCAATAGCTTAGACCAGCACCATGCTACTCGGTCGAGACCGAACCCATTGCTCTTACCACATGTGCGAGTCAATTAACCAACTTATGATTCCAACATAAGCATCCTATATCTCGCGAGTAATGAGTCATTTCTCGACTTGTACCGTATCCTTAGAGCATAGCACTAGCGTTCCTAACATACTAGTAAAAGAGCATAGGAGTCCTAAGGATCATGCATCTAGGTTTCAAACAACTCCTGAAACTTAAATGCACAAAATAAATCATAAATACTGGAAAAGTATAAGGGTATGAGCTTTTAATCTAAAAAGGTTATATGTGACTTCGGTGCTTGCCTTCCTCTGACTCAACACTAGCCTTGGGCTCTTCTGGACTTTGGTCCAGGTCTTGCTGCCCACTAACTTGATTCAGCTCTCCACTAGCGGATCCTTCCTCCTCAACAAGTGTGTACATCCCGTCGGGAAGATCTACACGTTATGCATATGCATTAGTTACAGGGTAAAGGTGAGACATGTTATCATTACCCCAACTCTTGTGAGCCATATTCATCAAAACAAACAAGAGATCTCACAAAAGCATGGTGTGTGGTGAAAGTGAACTAACATTTATTTTGATGGTGATTGCGTGCACATCTAAACAAATTAACTTATTAAACTTTATTAAAATTAAGGGGTGGATGATGATGAACTAACTATGACTTTGATGGTGATTGTGTGCATATCTAAGAAAGTTAAACTCATAAACTTCACCATCATCATGGGGGCTGTGCTTAAATTCATTTTCAACAGCAACTGAACTTAAACACCTTTAAATCCAATTAAAAGATGGAATAAATTTATTTAACCCATTATAACAAGCCATTCATCCATAATTCATAATAAATAAAATAAGACTCCAACTGGCATGAAAATCTTATCACAGCAGCATATGACAAAATAAACTTAACTATAAATTTTCAGATCAAGATCATTTATACATTAATTTAAATGAAAAAGACGAATATCAGCCTAGATAAACTTCATTAAATCACACAAAATAATTTACAAGCCCTTTTGATCCCAAACTTTTTATACAGCTCCAATATGCTAAAACTAAGTTCTAACCCAACATGTTCAAGTGGATTCATCATATATTTCAAGTTATGAATTTGACATCCATTACAAGCATAAATACCAAACACTGCTCAAACAGATTCTTAAAATCATCATTATTTTTCCAGGGGTGCTTAACATCACAACAAAGGCCTAGGGTGCATTGGTGCTGAAAGAAATTATATTTTGAGGGAACTATAAAAAGCATCAAGCTTAAACTAACCTAGATCTTACAAAAATCATAACTAGAGTTCTACACCACAAACATGTGTGAAAATTGGTCACAAAACTGAACATGGAGAACACAACAACATATCCAAATTTTATTATATTTGTATGTGTACATTTTGAACTACAACAAATATGCCTCAAACTGAGTTTGAATATACATTTAAAAACTAAACAGAAAAACACTATACAACTTTCGTAAAAGTTGTAGATCTACTCTCAAGGATTCCAGAACAGTTGATTTTGCATTTTTCCAAATTTTCTACAATTTTCTACGGATTTTCTAAACTGCTGCGAATAACCCTAAACACTTTTACAGAAGGACCCTTGAAGAATATTTCTGAAATTATGCATAGGCCCTTACTTTGCAGAACAAACCCTAAAAAGAATCTAATCTTCACGAATACATCCTCGCCGGCGCAGGGGAGAGCTCCAGTCGGTGATGTAGGGCCGGCCCCGGCGGGTTGAATGGCCTGAGGCCTTGAAGGCGACTACCTGCTCCCCTGGGTAGCGCCGGCCGGCCGGTTGACGCACTGGCGAGCACCCCTCGGCGGCGCGCAGGGGCGGCGACCGTCGGGACGCGACGCTCCGGCGACGACGGCCTCGATGTGCGGCTGCGGCGCGGGCGAGAGATGCAGGAGGTCCCGGGGAAGGAGGAGGAGCGACCGGGCAGCGCTGGGCTGACATGGGAAGGCGAGTTCGGCGGTGGCTCGGCAATGGAGCGCGGCGGCGCGTGCGACAGGGGGAAAAGGAGGATCGGCGACGTCGCATGACGGCTTTTAAAAGCGAGAGCTCGGAGGGGCACGATGCGACCGAGGCGGAACGTGTACACGAGCACGCAGACCAGCTGGCGCCCAGCATGCGTGGGCGCGCGGCGCTGCGCGGCCGCACGACGACGCGTGGCCGGCTTGGGCCCGCGGCCTATCGCGCGCACTCCCTGGGCGCGGCGCACGGGCAATGGAGCGGGCGGAGGGCCCAGCGTGGACACCGAGTCCACCGCGACGGCGCCGAGGCGTACGTACGCCGGAAGGACTCGCGTGTGCCACGTGGATAGCTCACGGCCGGCAGACGCGCACGCGTGCGCGCGCCGGGCGCGGCGGCCCTGCCCGCAGCCCTATTTTAGTTTCGCGTAACCCTGTTCAAAATTGCAAAACTCCCCAAAACGTCTACTAAATGAAAAATCTCCAAAACTAAAAGTTGTAGAGGAGCTATAGACCTACAACTTTCACAAAGGGCGTCCTATGTTTTGATCCACGGATTTGCGGGAAAAACATGTTGAAGTTCCAGCAAAACTGAGCCCGGAATTACTGTGCACAGAAACTTCGTCTCAAATTTAAGCGGCTTTGCACTCAAAATTTGAATGTCTGCCAATCATGAAAAATGTGTTGCCGGAAATAAGGAACAACTTTTATATTGGCCGATTTTGAACTTCTATAGTGAAATTTGGAGAACGCGCAAGAAAACCAAATCAGCCTTTTTGGATCTATCGGGGTTTGACCAAGAATTTGACTTTGACCAAGGGCTTTTGTGCAAATGTGTGCCAAATCATATCAAATAGGCTTATGAGCTAATTAAACATGATTAACCCTACTACGTATAGTCATTAACACAAACAAATATCAGGGATGTTACAGCCTACCCCCCTTAAAAGAAATCTCGTCTCGAGATTTAAGAATTAAAAGATGCAAGCAGGGGAAGGAACTTACGGTGTCTAGATTTAAGAAAACCCGGATAATTCTCATTGAGATAATGTTCAGTTTCCCAAGTGGCTTCATCGACATGGCTCAAGAAATTTGAGAATGATTATCTCAATGAAAATTATCCGGGTTTTCTTCAATCTAGACACCGTAAGTTCCTTCCCCTGTTTGTATCTTTTAATTCTTAAATCTCGGGACGAGATTTCTTTTAAGGGGGTAGGCTGTAACATCTCTGATGTTTGTTTGTGCTAATGACTATACTTAGTAGGGTTAATCATGTTTCATTAGCTCATAAGCTTGTTTGACATGATTTGGCACACATTTGCACAAAAGCCCTTGGTCAAAGTCAAATTCTTGGTCAAACCCCGATAGATCCAAAAAGGCTGATTTGGTTTTCTTGCGCGTTCTCCAAATTTCACTATAGAAGTTCAAAATCAGCCAATATAAAAGTTGTTCCTTATTTTCGGGAACACATTTTTCATAATTGGTGGATATTCAAATTTTGAGTGCAAAGCCGCTTAAATTTGAGAAGAAGTTTCTGTGCACAGTAATTCCGGGCTGAGTTTTGCTGGAACTGCAACATGGTTTTCCCGCAAATCCGTGGATCAAAACATAGGACGCCCTTTGTGAAAGTTGTAGGTCTATAGCTCCTCTACAGCTTTTAGTTTTAGATATTTTTCACTTAGTAGACGTTTTGGGGAGTTTTGCAATTTGAACAAGGTTACGCGAAACTAAAACAGGGCTGCGGGTAGGGCCGCTGCGCCCGGCGCGCGCGCGCGTGCGCGTCTACCGGCCGTGAGCCGTCCACGTGGCACACGCGAGTCCTTCCGGCGTACGGACGCCTCGGCGCCGTCGCGGTGGACTCGGTGTCCATGTTGGGCCCTCCGCCCGCTCCATTGCCCGTGCGCCGCGCCCAGGGAGCGCGCGCGACAGGCCGCGGGCCCAAGCCGGCCACGCGCCGTCGCGCGGCCGAGCAGCGCGCGTGCCCACGCATGCAGGGCGCCAGCTGGTCCGCGTGCTCGTGTACACGTTCCGCCTCGGTCGCGTCGTGCCCCTCCGAGCTCTCGCTTTTAGAAGCCGGCGCGCGACGTCGCCGATCCTCCTTTTCTCCCTGTCGCCCGCGCCGTCGCGCTCCATTGTCGAGCCGCCGCCGAACTCGCCTTCCCGCGTCAGCCCAGCGCCGCCCGGCCGCTCCTCCTCCTTTCCCTGGACCTTCTGCATCTCCCGCCCGCGCCGCAGCCGCACATCGAGGCTGCCATCGCCGGAGCGTCGCGTCCCGGCGGACACCGTCCCTGCGCGCCGCCGAGGGGTGCTCGCCAGCGCGTCAACCGGCCGGCCGGCGCTACCCAGGGGAGCAGGTAGTCGCCTTCAAGGCCTCAGGCCATTCAACCCGCCGGGACCGGCCCTACATCGCCGACCGGAGGTCTCCCCTGCGCCGTCGAGGACGTATTCGTGAAGATTAGATTCTTTTTAGGGTTTGTTCTGCAAAGTAAGGGCCTATGCGTAATTTCAGAAATATTCTTCAAGGGTCCTTATGTAAAAGTGTTTAGGGTTATTCACAGCAGCTTAGAAAATCCGTAGAAAATTGTAGAAAATTCGGACAAATGCAAATCCAACTGTTCTGGAATCCTTGTGAGTAGATCTACACTTTTACAAAAGTTGTATAGTGTTTTTCTGTTTAGTTTTTAAATGTAAATTCAAACACAGTTTGAGGCATATTTGTTGTAGTTCAAAATGTACACATGCAAATGCAATGAAATTTGGATATGTTGTTGTGTTCTCCATGTTCAGTTTTGTGACAAATTTTCACACATGTTTGTTGCGTAGAACTCTAGTTATGATTTTTGTAAGATCTATGTTAGTTTAAGCTTGATGCTTTTTATGGTTCCCTCAAAATATAATTTCTTTCAGCACCAATGCACCCTAGGTCTTTGTTATGATGTTAAGCATCCCTGGAAAAATAATGATGATTTTAGGAATCTGTTTGAGCAGTGTTTGGTATTTATGCTTGTAATGGATGTCAAATTCATAACTTGAAATATATGATGAATCCACTTGAACATGTTCGGTTAGAACTTAGTTTTGGCATATTGGAGCTGTAGAAATAGTTTGGGATCAAAAAGGCTAGTAAATCTTTTTGTGTGATTAAATGAATTTTATCTAGGCTGATATTCGTCTTTTTCATTTAAATTAATGTATAAATGATCTTGATCTGAAAATTTATATTTAAGTTTATTTTGGTCATATGCTACTGTGATAAAATTTACATGCCAGTTGGAGTCTTATTTTATTTATTGTGAATTATGGATGAATGGCTAGTTATGATGGGTTAAATAAATTTATTCCATCTTTTAATTGGATTTAAAGATGTTTAAGTTCAGTTGCTGTTTAAAATGAATTTAAGCACAACCCCCCATGATGATGGTGAAGTTTATGAGTTTAACTTTCTTAGATATGCACACAATCACCATCAAAGTCATAATTAGTTCATCATCATCCACCCCTTAATTTTAATGAAGTTTAATAAGTTAATTTGTTTAGATGTGCACGCAATCACCATCAAAATAGATGTTAGTTCACTCTCACCACACACCATGCTTTTGTGAGATCTCTTGTTTGTTTTGATGAATATGGCTCACAAGAGTTGGGGTAATGATAACATGTCTCACCTTTACCCTGTAACTAATGCATATGCATAACGTGTCAATCTTCCCGACGGGACGTACACACTTGTTGAGGAGGAAGGATCCGCTATTGGAGAGCTGAACCAAGTTAGTGGGCAGCAAGACCTGGACCAAAGTCCAGAAGAGCCCAAGGCTATTGTTGAGTCAGAGGAAGGCAAGCACCAGAGTCACATATAACCTTTTTGGATTAAAAGCTCATACCCTTATACTTTTCCAGTATTTATGCTTTATTTTGTGCATTTAAGTTTCAGGAGTTGTTTGAAACCTAGATGCATGATCCTTAGGACTCCTATGCTCTTTTACTAGTATGTTAGGAACGCTAGTGCCATGCTCTAAGGATACGGTACAAGTCGAGTAATGACTCATTGCTCGCGAGATATAGGATGGTTATGTTGGAATCATAAGTTGGTTAATTGACTTGCTCATGTGGTAAGAGCAATAGGTTCGGTCTCGACCGAGTAGCATGGTGATGATCTAAGCTATTGAACGTACCAAGTGCCTGTCGGGAATGGGACCGGTAAGCCTAGTACCTAATGAACCAGTGCAGGAACTTTATCGCTGCTAATCTTGAGATGTGTCTCCCGGTTTGATTCCGGTAGTGCAAGTGTGAGTCTGGGCGTGCCGTGTGAGGGCGTCCCAGTAACCTTGTACTTAGGACTGTGGCATCTGTCCCTAATCTGGGGAGTGACGGGAACCGCCTGATCGGGGTAGACCCCGCATTTGTTTTTCTTTGGATTATTTATGGTCTACCTTCTTCCGTGTATCTTGGGTTTACCTCGCAAGGATATAAATCGATCGATCATCGGTCACTCGCCGTTATCCGAGTCGGCTTGACCACTGGCTACCCCATGTTTATTTATGAAACATTTTAGATTAATATTGATGCTTGATTAATTTTATTTGCACAACCATGCTTGTTTAGCTAGGTGCTTACCTAGAATGGTTAACATACTAGAACTTGAGCTAAAATTTGAAAGTAAGAATCAACTCTTAGATACTTTTGGCAAAACAAATCATCCAGCCAAAAAACCTTACATGTCTAGCTGTGTCTTTCTTTTTGACATGTTAGTCACCTTCGATGAGTCGCCGGCCGGCCGTAACTCAAACGATTGAACGAATGAAGCTGCTAGCCCTGCCGAGCTCGATCATATCAACCCCGCGTGTGTACGTGCGCGCCGAAATCAAATGTAGACGGCTGTCAGGATCAGCGGTCTCTGTACATGTTTCCGACACTGCCGCCTGTCAGCACGCAAGGCAGCAGCATGCAGGGTCCAATGTTTCCGTGTGAAGCGACAGCGATACCAGCGAGAATACGAGGCGCCCGGGCCATGTTTAGTTGGCTAGAAATTTGTCAAAAATTTACTAAATTTTCAACTCTTTCTCCATCACATCATATTAAATACACCAAAAGACATATATTCGAAGCAGTAAATGTAGATAAAAAAATTAACTAATCACACAGTTCTGTTGTACATCACGAGACGAATCTTTTGAGCCTAGTTAGTCCATGATTGGACAATATTTACCACAAACAAACGAAACATGCTACAGTGTGCTACAGGAGTTCCAGAAGTTACTTTTGCTACTTTTCCTCCAACTAAACAGGCCCCTGGTTTAATTTGTTTCATGTGAAGCGACAATGCTCAGGCCTTTAGTTCCTGATTTTTCACTACCCGTTACATCAATCTCCGGACACGAATTAGGAGTATTAAATGTGAATTAATGACAAAACTCATTCCACAATCCCTACCTTAATTTTCGAGACGAATCTAATGAGCCTAATTATGATATGATTAGACAACTTTGTGCTGTAGTAACCAATCTCTAATGACGGATTAATTAGACTTAATGGATTCATCTCGCGATTTCTAGTCCATTCGTGTAGTTAGTTTTGTAAGTAGTCTACATTTAATACTCTTAATAGACCTTGGAAGTGAACCCCAAATTTTTTCTCCAAAGTTTTTTCACGAACTGACAGGGCCTGACGGAATCCGGATGATCTAGCTTTTATTTGCCCGCACCAAGATGGATAATATCTCGAATCTTCGTATGGCTGATATCGAGCAGCAGCTAGGCTGGAGCTAGCTGCATGCCATCGTCCTCACAAGACCGAGGAGTTTCAGGTCGTCGTCGTCGATGGCCTGAATATAGAATGCGACGATTCACCCGCCATGAGCTCATGACCTCTCGCGTCGTCATCGTCATCGTCGTTAAACTAATGATAAAACTCATTTCATAATCTTGGATTAAATGAGGAAACAAATCTATTAAATCTAATTAGATTATGATTAGACAATACTCCCTCCGTCCCATAAAGAATACAAATATGAGATTTGAAAAAAAATCCCACAAAAGAGTGCAATCCTATAAAATAGATCTAATTTATTTCCTAATTAAGTGATTAGATCTGATTTGCATGCCAAAACTTACTGTATGTGGCTAACAAATGAGGGTATTAGAGTCTTTTCGCGGCACCACTAATCTATCCTAGAAAATTAAAACTAAAATTGCACTCTTTATGGGACGGAGAGAGTATGATGCTACGTAAAGCTCGTAATGATGTTTTAGTTAGACTTCAGTTGTGTAATTAGCTTATAATTAATTCATATTTAGCTCTCCTATTGTCGTCTAATGTTTGGATGTGACACGGACTAAACTTTAGACCCTAGATCCGAACAACCTCTAAGAATCCCAATGCAGTAGACCAAGAGCCTGTTTAGTTGCCAAAAAATTTTGGCAAAAAATTTTGACAGCCCCTGCGAAGGTCTATTAGAGGTAAAAAATGTAGACTAATTACAAAACTAATTACACGAATGGACGGAAAATCGCGAGACGAATCCATTAAGCCTAATTAATCCATCATTAGAGATTATTTATTGTGGCACGACGTTGTCTAATCATGACATAATTAGGCTCGTTAGATTCGTATCGAAAAATTAGGTAGGAGTTATGAAATGGGTTTTGTCATTAATTCACATTTAATACTCCTAATCAGCATCGGAAGATTGATGTGACGGGTAGTTGGGAAAATTCTTGGGAATAAACAGGCCTCAAGTCAATCAAGTCTTTGATCATTATATATATTTCTCGATTAATCTCGTGCAGTGTCACGTCAAGCTGCAATGCCGCATCTCCATAGGACCACAGCAACCCAATTCCCAAACTAAAAAATCATGCATTTCGAACATACCTGTGATGATGTGAACAAAATAAAACCTAGCTATATGGCGATTGGCGACCATATACTCCATTTCGTCCGAATGGATAGAAGAGTGGCTAGAATGTGGCATGGATAGAAGAGAAACGCCATTTCATATTTTTGTTCATACTAATGTACTCTTTTTTTTCAAAGTACTTGTCACTGTTAACTTTTGATCATAATGTTTGATCATTCGTCTTATTCAAAAAGTTATGCATATATCATTTGTTTTGTTTGTAATTTACTTCATCACCAAAGGTATTTTAAGTTTAACTTGACGTTTTGCATATTTGCACTAATTTTTTAATAAGACAAATAGTAAACATTGTGATTAAAAGTCAACAGTGACAATTAATTTGAAACAGACAGAGTAGTTACAAAATACAAATAGTCGTTAGATCGATGGAGGGAGAGATCATCATTGCTGGCCTCTGTATCTACAGTAGCTAACACAGTTCCTACACGTACTATGAAATTCGACATGTCGTTGGAAAACCCCACATAGGCATATGCAGATGCAGCCGTCGTCGTTGTCGTCATCGTCGTCCGTCCCGTGCAAGAGACCAAGAAAGTAACGTGTCGAGGTCGATGGACGGCCAGGTAGCCGTAGTCCACAAAGAATGCGGCGGGACGCGTAGGCTAAGCTAATCGATCTCACTCACCTGTGGTCAACGCATGCCAAGTGAGTGTATATGGTGCATAATTCTTGGTATGCAAGTTTACGGGGGTAAACGGTAAACCCCGAGGACCCCACGCGCGGCACGTTGGTATAGAGAACATGATTAGGCTCCTCCAACTGCCGTCCAAATCAATCACAGTCTAGCGTTCCTCAAAACACACTCTTAATAGCAATGCTGGGACGTACTCCCTCCATTCCAAATTACTTCTTGTTTTGGTTTTTAGATACATTTATTTTGTTATGCATCTAGATATATATATTTATATTTCTGTGCATAAACAAAATTAAAAGAATGTATTCTAAAATAGCCAAAACGACAAGCAATTTTCCTAAAAAAAAAGACAAGCAATTTGGGACGGAGCTACTCATCACCTGGGCTCGTGTCAATTTCTCCGAGACCGGATTAGAGCACTCCCAACCCACACTCTACCTATAGAGTCTAAATAACTGGGAACGACTTACCCAATGTGAGCGCCCGTACTTCATTATGTAACCCTGAAAATAAGTCAAGGGGAAGGCACTCCCAACCCCACTCCACCCATAGAGTCTATATGTCGAAGACTCTATCACAAGAAACTATAGTCTCTAATGTAGATTTTGTATCATGGAGTCTATCTAATATTCCTCACAGATCTTCTGCTCTCGTTTCATTAAATAAGCGGACACGTCAAGCATGTGGGCAGCCACACGGACCTTGTTTTGCGCGTAGACTTGGTGTCTAACTTAGACTTGGTTTCTTGGTTTTCACCTCTCTCTCATCATTAAATTGCTTGCCACATCAGTAAATTGCCTACGTGACAGTGTAATTAATGACTAGACTCTACCGTAGAGTCTGGGTTGGGAGTGTCCAGGTGGTAACAACCGCCATGCGTGGAGCACGGCTAGTCGGGATGCTTAGAGTCCCGCCTATGTGCAATGGCTGGCACAAGATCAATATATATTTATTGTTCTATCTTCTGTCATCTATGACTAAGGAGATCTTGGTTCAAGTTATTTCACAGACTGATTATTATATTTTCTCACAAATTTCAGTTATAGTTCCAAAATCAATTTGAGTGGAAAGCATTTTGAAATACAACATATGAATCTAATTGTACAATTGTATAGGCTATATATACATGCTTTTTAATTAAACTAAATACGGTCAAAATTTATAAAACTTTTACATAACAAAATCAAATTGTCCGCATTTCATGAATTAATAAGAAGAATTTTCACATGATGTAACGACCGTGAAACGATGCAAAATCGAATAAATTAGATGGAAACACGAAGCATCATTTGGCAATCTTGATTCTTAGCGCTACTTGTATCGGTTTACACGAAATCATACTTCGACCGCAGAATATGGGCACCGGTGAGTTGCATGCACAACTAGGTAGGTCAATTCAATCCAAATAAAATATTAATCTGCTAGAAAAAAAAAGAGCAATTCACTTATACTCGTACAGTCGTACTCCAATAGGCACTTAGACTGATAACTAGTGGGCTCGGGTTTGGCCAATACATTTTGAACAAAATTTGATCAAGTTTACCAAGTTCAATATGGAAAAATTATTACATGGTACCCGCTACGTCCATATTTATTTGAGCTTCCGAGCACTAGATATCAGTTTTATTTGACTTTTGGGTTCTCCAACAGTCAGAAGCTGCTTATAGATATCAGTTTAATTTGGAAATGAGGATGATTTTGGCTAACCGCGCCTGTTTTCGGCGAAGTTCACTTCAGTGCTGCCGTCCAGGCCCACAGCCCACAGATCAGTCCACATCGAGTAGCAGTAGCAGCTGCTGTGAGAAACGCTCGGATGGAGGATCAACGTCACCCACGACGTCAGCTCGCTCTACTCGCTTCTCCGATCCCACCCGGCCACCCCGACACCTACCGGAACCGGAAGCAGCGTGTTGTACAAAACCATATATGGCCGGCACCTTCATCGCGCCGCTTCCGTCTCCCCAACCCATCTTCGCCGCCGCCAACGACCCGGAATTCTCCCCCATCCTTGCCGCGCTCCTCGCCATGAACGACGACTTCAACGACGACGTCGGCGAGCCGCCACGGGCCGACGAGATCTTCGCTGCCGCCGATAGCACCACTCTCCCTGCCTTCTTCGAATTCGTCGACCAACACGACCAACCTGCCGCCATGCCGTTCCCGGCGCTCCCCGTGTCCCTTGGCCCGCCGCCGCCACTTGTCCCGGTTGTTCCTGCGCACCACGAAAGCACGGCCGGCGCCTCGCGGCCGGTCAATAAGAGGGGGCGGCGGAGGCAGCAGGCGGCAAGCTCGCCGTCCGCCGGAAGCGGCGGCGAGAACACGGGCGGACAGGAAGGAGGAGCTAGCGCCAGGGCTAGCCGCCGAGTGTGGGTGCGGGAGCGGAGCACCGAGTGGTGGGACGGCCTGAACGCGCCCACGTGCCCGGACGCCGAGTTCCGGCGCGCCTTCCGCATGTCCCGCGCCACGTTCGGCGTGCTCTGCGACGCGCTGGAAGGCGCCGTCGCCAAGGAGGACACCGCGCTGCGCGCTGCGATCCCCGCGCGTCGGCGCGTGGCCGCCTGCGTCTGGCGTCTCGCCACGGCGGAGCCCCTCCGCGAGGTCTCCCTCCGCTTCGGCCTCGGCATCTCCACATGCCACAGCATCGTGCTCCAGGTCTGCCGCGCCCTCGCCACCGTGCTCATGCCCGTCGCCATCCACTGGCCAGACCCAGCCGCCGCGGCAGCCGTCGCGGCCGGGTTCGAGGCCGCGTCCGGGCTTCCTGGCGTCGTCGGTGCCGTCTACACCACGCGCGTCCCCATCGTCACGCCTAGGAACAACGTCGCCGCGTACTACGACCGGCGCCTCACGGAGCGAAACCAGAAGGCGTCCTACTCCGTCGCCGTGCAGGCCGTCTCGGACGCCGACGGGGTGTTCACGAACGTCTACGTCGGCCTCCCGGGATCGCTGTCGGACGCCGCCGTCCTCGGCAGCTCGGCGCTGTGCGCGCGCCACGGCGAGGCCTGGCTGCTCGGGGGGTTGCACGGGCAGGAACAGTGGCTGGTGGGCGGCGTGAGCTACCCGCTCACGGACTGGATGCTCGTTCCGTACACGCACCAGAACATGACGTGGACGCAGCACCGGTTCAACGAGCGGGTCGCGGCGGTGCGCGGCGCGGCGAGGGGCGCGGTCCGGCGGCTCAAGGCGAGGTGGCGGTGCCTGCAGCGGCGCACCGAGGTGAAGATGCAAGACCTCCCCAGCCTGATCGCCGCCTGCTGCGTACTGCACAACTTCTGCGAGCGCGCCGGCGAGGGGCTCGCCCCCGACCTCATGCAGTACGAGCTTGACGACGACGAGGGCGACGTCGATCACGATGTCGCGCCCTCGGCAGCGGCCGTGCTGGCGCGGGACAGAATCGCCCACGGCCTCCTCCATGGCAGCCACATATATCCTCAAGTTCAGTGAGCATGCATGATTGATGTAGCATGCGTGACACATGGTTTAAAGTGAAAAACTCCAGGTCTTGTGACGTCAAGGATGTTGCAAAGCTCATCATATCCTAATCATAATATATATGATAATAAGAAGGCAAGGTAAATCATAATAAGTTAACGAGGTGATTTTATTTTGCAAGCATCTTGTAGAGAAACCTACCAACCCAACAAGAGTTTACTTGTAGGAAGAAGCAGGAAATTAGAATCTCCATTATCATCTTATGTGAGACTAAGTGATCTAATCATGTGCACCTATTTCATAGTGTATATGAATATATGATGTTATATTTGGTTAATAAACAACCGGAAATTTGTTCAGTATATGCTTAAATTTGGTTTTAAAATCTCCAGGGACAAAAATGAATTAGCAAAAGTCAGGCATATGGTTTATGTTAAGATGAAAGTTCCTTGCATCGTATGCCATTGGAAATTATGCAATTCTCATGTACCAAAAGCTTCACTTAATTTATTCCTATATATGCCTGGACTAGCTAGTTCAAAAGTGTGATCTTGGATCGATACCGCATGTTCACAACATTGGTTAATTATTTGTGCATCCATGCATGGTTGGATTACAAATTTACATAAATTAATATAGGTAACTTATTAGTGCAAAATTATATATTTTTTCCATCACTGGCATTGCCCGAATTTCATTTACTAATAAAAGCAACGAAATTTAAAAAAAAGTTCGAGTTTAAGCCACACGTTTGGGGTAAGAATTACAGCAGAATAAAAGCAGGGAGGAAACTTCAGGAGAGCAGCACCGAGGGCTCTCGCCCTCAAGCTGAAACAAACAGCTACTAAGTTCACTAGGACAGAAAGTGTAAACCGTCTAGCAAAAGCCAGCATCCCTCCAAAAACCTTTTCAGAGAGGCCCTACACAAATAATCCCGCAAAAAAAATATAAGAACATATATATATGTCAACAGTGAGAATATATTTTTGTCAGCTGTTGTGGAAGGTACAAGCGCCAGTCAAATGGCATTCGTACGTCCTTTGGATGGCTTGTGCTTCATGATTGTTTGTTGAGAAACTATGAAACTTTATTGATGTTTGGTTAAACTTGCATTGGCTTCATCATCGTTGTTGGACATCCAATCGCCTATGCATGACCCTACGTACGTGTGATGAAGATGACTATACACGTACTATGTGTCATTGTATATCTAGATCGCCTGCAGCCAAGAGAGACTAGCTCGGTTTTGAGTCCTTCGGCGATCGAGTAGAAGGACTGCAGGAGCTTAAACCACAGGCCACATGCACTGTTGACGACTGATGCATGCACCTTCCCGGAATACTTAGGAAGGATGTCCCCAAAGACCACCACCGTAAATTGTTTGGCGAGAGCATAATAACAAGGTGCATAACCATGTGCATGCCCTTAGCTTGCAACCTGTATGTGTGGCGCTGGCAGGACAGATTGTGGAGGGGGCAAGGCTGTGGGCACGGCGCGGGCAGGCTGCTTTTCGCGTGGTTTGAAAGGCCATGTTGTTCCAGGTGACTATAGGTGAGAGTGTGCTTCGGCAACCTCTGGATAGCCGCCTCGGTTCAGGCTCAGTTAGCAGCGAGCATATTATGGGTGCGTTTGGATGCCTGCGTGCACCTCGCCCAGGCTCCGCAGCGTCACGGACTCACGGTGATTGGTTGCTTGTGTGACGCCTTCAACCTGTCTCTCCACAGTTAGCAGCCACCGAACCTCACTCCCAGGAAACGAGAATGAGAACCGTTTCTCTGGAGCCAGGCTCACGGCATACAATGTATTAACAAGTTAATGATGATATTAGCAAATGATTAGCATGTTTTAAGATATATTAATATATTTTAAGGTAGATTAAAGTTTAATATAATGAAACAAGTACCATGTCGTCAATTAAAATGAAATAATATAAATTCTTATTTTTTATCTTTTTGTTTCAATTCAATATAACAAATAATGGTGCAGCTAATTAACCAAACAGTTGTTGTGCCCATCCTGTACGTGTTGATCCAGTCAACCAAACATCAGCTCGTTGCATGTCTGGAGCCTGGCTGGTAGATGCAAGTCAGGCTCGTCTGATCAGGAAACCAAACACACCCCTTCCTCCTTTCTCGGCTCATTTTTCGTATTTTGTTCTTTGTATGTGTGAGTCGCATGTACTTTTTTTTCTTTGATACTATATTTCCTAATAATCAACGAAAAACGTGCTATGACAGTATGCATGTTCTAAAAAAAAGCGTAGTCAGCAAGGAATCAGGGTACTAGTTTCACCGAGAAAGTCATTATTGGAACTATTGCAGGTGCCAGAATCAACAACCTTGGTCTAAGTTAAAGCTGGAAAAGTCCATATGATACGTTTTCTGGAGTTCCTAACGGGTTTGGTTTGTACAACAATGCAAGAAACGACTTCAACGTGCCATCATATCAAAACCAAGCATAATGAGTACTTGTTGCTTAATTAACCCAAATCCTGTCATCGGAGCATTGTCCAATCTTGCTGGAGAAACCACCTCCACTAACCCTATCTACCCCATAACCAGTGTCGGAAGTCGGAACCAGGGGGCGTCACCCGATCCCGAAAATGATTTTTCAGAGGCTGCTTGTTGGTGATGATCATGGGAGTTTGGACTCTGGAGACGGAGAAAGGGCAAAATAAATTAAGGAGATGACAAGAAAATACTGAGGGTAGAGAGTGTAGTGCCTTGGAGAAACATTTGATTGCATTAGGATTCCCCTTCCATAGGAATATAAAATTTTCTCTGGAATAGAGGTTAATACCAGCAGTTGGGTCCCGATTTAAACTCATAACATACAAAATGCTTGCAGAATATATCTTCATCAAAACCTTCAGATTAGAATGTGTTTTGCACATAATTGATGTCCAGAACCATGAAACCAGTTTGGTAAATGATTACGTGATTATGATTTCAAGTTTTACGTCCTCGAGTAATAGAAACCATGAAACCAGTCAACCTCAAATACTTGACTGATATATGTCATATGTTTTTTTTGAAGTAGCTGATATGTCATATGTACAAGCTGTATTCCCTTGCCAGATCTTGGTAGCTAGCAGCAAGATCTAGCACCTCTAGGTATATTGTACTCTGACAAGAGTAAAGTCTATCGAGATGTTCTAGCGAAAAAGGCATCTTTCAGTTCTCCTACACTTGGGTGAACTCCAATGCGTTCCCATCTGGGTCTCTTGCAAAGATTGCTGGGCGCCCAGATTTGCTGAGTGTGTAACTGATTCCTGCATTTCAGTTTAGTAGCAAGTCCATCAGATTTTTAGATGGTTGGTAAAGGAATGGCGATACTGTTATGCTGAATGACAACAGTATCATTATTTGACGGGAACTTGGGGGGGGGGGGGGGGGGTCCCCCACAGCATATAATTTTCAATTTTGAAGGGACTGAATGTCATAAAAGAAAAAGAACAGTTAGGAAACAGTTAATGTCTAGTTCTACATAAAAGTTGAAATACGAGTCTCATGTTAAAGTCATGTGAATTTAACTTCATAGGAAATATGTTGAACAGCCTTCTGATGGATTATCAGAAAATCATCATTAAGACAACTGTAAAAGTTTACAGCTACTTCTGAACAGTCAATAACACTGACAAAATGCTTGCTTAAAACTGTGTGCAAGTTTTTATGGAACCCATTTTCCCCCAAAGCGTGATTTTTTATTTAGCAAGCCAGCTGCAAAACAAACACTGGTAGGCTATTCTTAGAATTTTGGCTCAAATAAACATGTCACAGCTTAATCTGGATAGTTATTTCATTAAATAGTACGAGTGGTTCTTTTAGGATGGTATAAGGCAGCTATAATCAACAACACAAAGATTCGGGCAAGGAAGACAAAAGAATGAGTATCTACAATGCAGAATGAGCAGCAAGCAAGGAAAGTACATATTCAGGCATACCAGCTTTGTCAAATATTTCTTTCAGCTTCATTACATCTTTGATTGCTAAACAGGTATGACGATCGCGCCCACCGTGCTCTGGGCGTCCTGTCAGAGGATCAGGATTTGGCAGCTCCATCAAGTGGATCATCTCAGAACCAACCCAGAGCCAAGCCCCTCTGTATGGAAGCTTGTCAGTTGGCCTAGCAGGATTCACCTTAAGACCTGACTGACCAATGCTTCAGTTAGCTTTACAAGCACCACTGCAGAACAGCAGAAACACGAAACACATAGAACAGACAGCTAACTTACCTAGGAGATCCTTGTAGAATGCCATTGACCTTTTAAGATTTTCACACAGAATTCCAACATGATGAAGGCTAACAACTCCATAATCAGGCTCTGCACCAAAGATCAGGCATCGATTATGTTAAATCTAGCTAATGGAAGTTCAATAAAACATACATGATAGGAGTCAATTAGGCTAGTAATAACTGCCTTATACTGAGAAGTGAAGACCTGCTAAACACTTTACATCATTCTCATAGATTTGCTCTTACTAATAAAAGCAAGAAAGGATGCCAAACCCTCTCCATTTTGGAGAGGGGGTGATTTGGGATGCCATAGCTAAGATTGGCTATAGGTGGCAAATAGGAGATGGTAAGCAAGTTGAGTTTTGGGAAGACAACTGGGTGGCCTCATCTACCTTGGCAGTGTTGTTTTAGGATGTATATATTTTAGTTAATAAGCATTCAGCTACTGTGACACCAATATATGATGTGCCTTTAGAAGGCGTGCGGGGAACCAGATCAGAAGGATAAAAGGAGAGATAGCCCACATCACATCTACATAAGTGTTCACAGGAGAGGAGGATGCTCTGATCCGACAGGAACACCTCCTCAGGGGTGTCCGGGTGTATTCTTCCCAATTCTTGTACAGAATCATCAATTTCAGGGGCTTCAACCATGTGTTTGCATGAAGCTGCACGTGCCTCCCAGGGTACATGTTTTCTTGTGGCTGCTTGGGATAACTAGCTAAGAGGAGGAAAGTAGAAGATGAAACTTACCTTCTTTTGTTGAAAAAAGAAGGCATTCATCACTTCTTTGAGTGTGTAGTAGCAAAAAAATATGGTGCTGCTTAGCTTCATCAATTGCATGCTGTAGTTTGCTCTGAATCAATAGCCAAATTTTTTTTATTGTGATAAAAAATCATGCAGCTCTCAATGTATTGAGCTTTGCTACTCTATGGGGGCTGTGGAAGCTAAGGAACCATTGGCTTTATTCAGAAAGGAACTTGTCTGGGACATGCCGATGGTGTGACGCCAGGTGATCCCAATATTCAAGAGTTAGATGCTGCTCTGCCCAACACAATACCTTGATAGTTGATACATACAAGAAATGGGCAGGAAAGCTGGAATATGTGGTGTCAAAACAAGAGAAGCTATATCAGATGGATGGTGCATCACGATGCGCAATCTGACACTCAATTTTGGTGGCAAAGGTGAGTTGGGCAAGCAAATTGTTTGTTCAGCAACCATGTTAATTCTCCGTAGGTAAGATACTATCTCGAATTATACTAGTAGCAGTATTAGCTCCATGCCTCAATGGAACAATTTCAATGTATTTTTTTCTACGAACATAATAATATAAACAACTCTAAGAAATTGAAAACAATAATATTTGTATGATTCAAAGCATGAACATCTGGATGTGACTTTTCTCTCTTCTTAGCAAAGAAGAGCAGCCACAAAATTGGATCTTCAACTTTGGAACCAGTACTAAAATAGATCCTTGAGTACTAGTTCAGCTAAATGCACAATTATATACTGCAGCCCCCCCGCGCAAAAAAAAGGACAGAACATGCCCAGTCAGGCAAGAGCCCAAATTCAGTAATTCAACCACTAATCATCACGGGAACATTTAATCACCTAAAAAAATTCTATTCATACAGAGCAAGGGACCTCCCTTCTGCATAATCGAGTGAATCTATTCATTTAATTAGAGTTACCAGCAAGAACCAATAACTCACCCTGGACTGGCTCCTGCGCGGTGATGAGCTGCTGCTCCCCGCCTGTGGTGACCGAAAGGCGCGTTCGTACGCGGCGGGGCGCGACGGCGTAGGAGACAGGGTACGCCCTGGCGGCCGCGGAGCTGGATGCGAGGGGAAGAGACGCGACACACCTTGTCGCCATCGCTGATGTCTCCTCCGCCCGCCCGCACTCTCTCTCTCTCTCTCTGCTCGTGGCGTTTGTGGGCTTTGTATGGGCCTCTATTTTGTGTGGCTCCGGCCTTTTTGGCATTTTCCCCCCTTTCGATTCGATTATTTTTGTTTTGTTTTCTTCTGGTTCTTGATCATTGTCACCAAGGTGAGGACGACGTGATGGCACAGGCCTGAAAAGTGAAACCGCAGGATAAGCGACTGGTACAGCATTTGATTTGAGCCGTTGGATCATGTTTGGACGGTAGCACTCACTGTTACTGTACTTTTCTTTAATATGGTTAGATCGTGTGCGATTACGAGCATGTACCAGAGTTCGCCAAATGGGCGATGGCAGTAGCCAAACTTCAGATCATATGTCAACATTTTCATAACCGCAGCTTGCAACAGATAACCACAAATCTGACAGATCATTCGCGCTAGCATTTGGAGAAGGAAGGTGGTTGCCCACGATTGTGTGGGCACGGAGAAGTAACGACGGGAATCCGAAACAAGAAGGCATGTTTCACCACCACGGACGGACAAGATCATCAGCAACGCGGTAGACGTACGACCGATGGGAACACGTATGTAGGAGAGCATCAGCAGCAGCGATCATCATGCTCCGCCCTTGAGGATCTCCGGCATCCTCGTCGCGATGCTCTGCTTGGTTGCCGGCGAGATGCTGTGCTCCCCGATGATGGACTCCAGCACCGCCTCGCAGAGCGCCTTGTTCTCTATCGCAGCGATGCCGGCACCCGGCACCGACGAGTCATCGGAGAAGGCGACCTGGATCATCGAGACGAAGCGAATTAATTGAAACGCGTGCAGGCGAATCCGTGCCTCGTATAACAAAGGGTACGGTGCTCACGGTGAGGACTCCGGCGGGCGAGTGGGTGAAGAGGATGGACGCGCCCGGCGGCAGGCTCAGGTTCTTGGACGCCGCCTTGAACTCCTCCACGGCCGCGGCCTCGGCGTCCGTGTACTTGCCGGCGGCCTTCAGGTACGCCACGCGGCTCTCCATCACCTTCCCGGTGAACTCCTCGGCGGCGACCGTCTTCGGCCAGATGAACGTCACCCTCGTGAACTTCTCGAACTCGCCTGCAGTTGCGTTGCGTTCGTGCGTGAGATCGTCGTCAAACCGTGTAACAATATAAGCACCGGCGCGGCTGCCGGCCGACGGCGAGGGCGACGATGAGCGCGTGCCCTGCTTATTACCCGTGTACACGTCGCGGAAGAAGGCGGGGTGCGACGCGAGCTCGTCGGAGGTCCTGCCGGCCCATTTACCGGCCAGCGCCGCGACGGCCGCGTCCTCCAGGTACACGCCGATGGCGGCGATCTTGACGAATTTGCCTTCAGCCTCCATTCCTCGCACACCTGATCATGCCATTGCTGTTGATGATACTCCGCAGTCTGCACCAACTTACTCACGCAACAGAACGTAGTAAGAATGCCAACGCACCTCCGCCGGCGAGGAAGTGCGTGAGGGCGGAGCCCGGCGGGCGTGCCACCGGCGGGAAGACAATGCCCTCCACCGTCACCTCCGACGACGCGGCCATGGATGCGCAGCAGCAGAGACTATTACCTCGCTGCGTGCAGATGTGACAGGAAAGATTGGAATGGAAGGAGCTGCGAAAGGTTTGACCTTTTAATAGGCCTTGCGCTTTGCCGCCAGAGTGTTTATTTCAGAAATAAAATGACTCTGCGTGAAGGCCGCTAATTTTTAACAGCTAGAGTTTGCCATGGTCTCTTTGACTTTTCAAGGTCCAAGCTACGACTTTGACTGTTATAATTTTGATTGCCTTATGTTAAGAAATACTAATAAATTTATACAGGGACCTGGTATTGTTTTCGTATATTTAAAATTGATGATTTTAAGGTATTGTTTTCGTATATTTAAAATTGATGATTTTAAGGGTCAAAGTTTGTGTGAGTAGGTTAAAGAAACTCGATAGAAAACTACGCCAAATGCGAATACCAAAAACTACGCCAAAGGACTACTTTCAGAAAAAAAAGACTGGGCACGGAAGGCGGAAAGGCCCAAAACGAGAAAAAGCAGGCTTTTGTTTGCAGGCTGGTGGGACTCGGTGGAACTTTTGGAGTCGTTCAATTTTTTCCGAACAAAACTTTTTTTTTCACGATTTTACAAAAATAATTAGGGAAAAGTCCGATTTACAACCTTGAACTAACACACAAGTCTGGTTTTCAACCTTAAACGACAAAACCAGACATAAAAGGCCATCCAACTATCAAAACCGTGCAAGTTTCAACCTTTGAGCGGTATTGGAGGTGGTTTTCCATTTTGTGAAAATGTTAAAAAAAATGGTTTCATCTAAAAAATCATAACTAATTCATTTTAAATCAGAAAAATATGGAACTAATACCAAAAGTTTTATAAAAATGACACCTATCTATTGGTGCACTATTTGGAGTTTTTTTAAATATTATATGTTCAAGTTTCTAGTTTTTATTGCTTTTTCTAAAAATACTAGGAATATGAATAATAAGATGCAGATGACTCCAAATAGTTCACCAATAGATAGGTGACATTTTTATAAAACTTTGGGTATAAGTTCCATATTTTTCTGATTTAAAATGAATTAGTTATGATTTTTTAGATGAAACCATTTTTTTAAACATTTTCACAAAATGGAAAACCACCTCCAAAACCGCTCAAAGGTTGAAACTTGCACGGTTTTGATAGTTGGATGGCCTTTTATGTCTGGTTTTGTCGTTTAAGGTTGAAAACCAGACTTGTGTGCTAGTTCAAGGTTGTAAATCGGACTTTTCCCAAATAATTACTTCTGATAAACTTTTGCAAAACTATATCATAGCTGCCATTTGAAACGGCGTCTGCTAACTGACGCAGCTTCTAACGGCTGTTGATAATGTAAACGTCGTTGCTAACAGCGGTGATGACGTGGCCTGCGGACGACATGTAGACGTCGTTGTATACTTGTATGCGGCGGTAGGGGCAGAAGCCGTGTACAACGGTGTCTGGAAGCTCACCCGGGCGTCTGGGTGGTACTCCCAGACGCTGTTTCCAACGGCGGCGGATTTTTTTCTTTTTTCTCTCCTAATAACATCACATGGAAATAAAGTCACAATTCTGCAATGGCATGTACGACGCAAGTACTGACGTAACCGTGTGCCGGTGCTAGAAAACTTGTGTCTGAAAAAACATAGAAAAAAATGCGAACAAAACGTAACATTTTCTGTCTGAAAAGAAAAGGACCACATCCTCAAGGCCCATGAGCTTGGCTACCAAACTTGGGGCTTTAGACTTGTCACGTTGCACTGCTGCGCAAGATGGAAATGATCTCGGCGCCACTTTCTTCTGCTGAGAAGTCTTGGAAATCAAATAAGTGATGGACAAGTACCGTGGGCTCAAAGAGGCCTGCTCATCATTGGAGGACACAGACAGGAGGTTCTTCCTGTAGAAACTATATCCTTGACGGCATTCTTCAACTCATCAGTAGAAATGCTGCTTTAGCTGCCCGTGCAATCCATTGCACTGCTTAAAAGAAATGTTACACTTCAAAAAAAAAAAAAGAAGAAGAAGTTAAGCCTACCTCTCGGTTCTCGCTTCCCTCTGTCTCCATCTCAGTCCATGTTAGAAACTGAATCATTGGAAGACCATGATGCATCATGTGCCACTTGTACAAGCAACGCAAAGACACCTGAAGCTACACGCTTTAGATTGATCGATCATACAGTGTCCCCCTCCCTGCCGCCGTAGCTGCGCACCAATCAGTCAAGTCATTCCACGCCACTTGACCAAAAAAATAAAAATAAAATCATCACCTGATTTCGCACCCCAGAACAACGTTGTGGACCTCTCGATTAGTCCCCCGTCGCCGCGTGTGATTCAGCTGGGACAGACGCCCGGTGTGCAAACTGAGTGCAACACTACATACCGAGACTTGTGCGAACGGAGCGAGCTCGCACGTCGCTGTATTCCACAACGTTCTCCCCCGTTGCATGCTGTCACTTTGTCCGTTTGTCGCACGCACCACAGCATCAGTCATCAGATCATCAATCCTCCTCCTCGCCGAGTGCCCGAGTCTCTGTCAAAATCATTTGCCTACGTCTACGTGGGAGAGGATGACAGTATGCAGTAACCTTCCCCTCCTTTCATAAAGGAGAATGATTGTACTTGTTCGGCCGGCTTCACGTCCGTCCTAACATTGATCAATCAACAAGAAGCCTAGAACTCTGACCACGCTGCAACAAACCTTGTGCGTATACGGCTATCCTCCTTAACAATAATTGACAAGTTTTGCAATAGTTTGAAACGGGGAAAATGAAAAAAACAATTGAAACGTGACCGCGAATTTTTTTTTCATATGTGATGTCTGGATGCATGGATTGATTTGCCCATCACAGGGCGTGACATGATTGATTAGAGGGTGTGTTTAGATGTCAAAGTTTTGCACCAATTTTGCAAAATTGGTACGAAATACCCTGTAGCGTCAGATGAATAGTGAGAGGTGATGTGATGGGATGTGATAGATGGTGGGATGTTTTTAACCAAAATTTTGACTTCTAAACACACCCAAATCTAGAAAAACGAAATTAAGTGCCTATCTGCCTCTATTAATTATTATACCGACAAAAGAGTAAATTTGGTCTCTCGACGTACCGTACTACACAGGTAATTTCTCTGTACCGTGTTCCGAAGGCAGACACGAGTAGGTTTCATGAATTGATGTGATGTGATGTGAATTATGAATGGACGACTTCCTAGTTAATGGCAAATAGGAACATCCGATGTGTTACATGTGTACGAAGGGTAACATTTCTCAGAGAAGTTCTCGTGATCCTATTTGGTCGAGGAGAAAAATCAGGATAATTAACGTACGGAGTAATACACAATGCCAACAAGGGGAAACATTCTTGAGAATCTTAAACTGACCTCAGAGTGCGATCTGATTAGACAAGGGCTGCCCTGACATGACACGTCAGAGGCAGTTTGTTGGATTTGCACCAAACAGAACATGTAGACGTGTACTCCCTCCGTCCCAAAATAAGTGTTCATCTCACATTCGAGGAGTCAACAAGTTGTAAGTTTGACCGAATATATAGAAACTAATATTAACATTTGTGTCTCTAAACAAGTTTGTCATGAAAATATATGACATGATTAATTTAATGATTTTTATTAATATTTTTAAATATATATTTGATCAAATTTTAAAATATTTAACTTCTCGAAGTACGAGATGTGCACTTATTTTGGGATGGAGGGAGTAGTACTAGTAGTCCCTGCCCCCTTCGGTTCCATTTCTGAAATCTGAGATCACATTAAGTAATCCGTCGATCACATTTATTTGTCGTTCGGACGGGAATCATCTTCGTTAATTAAATTAACTCCACGGGTCCAAGATAAATAAATCCGAACGGAGGTAGTAGTTCTTAGCAAAGCTCTTGACATTTTCAATAATTGTTTCCATCAACTCCACCCAATCGACACAAAAACATGGCATTTTTTCCCAGTCTAATCTAGCTCGTTTAACCTTGTAAAAATAAGTTATCATAATTATGTTACATACTATGATTTTCTATGTCACAGGCTCACAGTGATATAGTATGGTAAAAAAAAACCGTATACAAAGGCACAACCAATGGTGGAATAAATGAAAGCTGAGAAAAAAAGACAAAATTACATCGTACACATACAAAGCTAGAACAAATTTGCACTAAGAGCCTGTTTAGTTGCCAAAATTTTTGGCAACCCCTTCGAAGGTCTATTAGAGGTAAAAAAATGTAGACTAATTACAAAATTAATTACACGAATGGACGGGAAATCGCGAGACGAATCCATTAAGCCTAATTAATCCATCATTAGAGATTGTTTACTGTAGCACGATGTTGTCTAATCATAGCATAATTAGGCTCGTTAGATTCGTATCGAAAAATTAGGTAGGGGTTATGGAATGGGTTTTGTCATTAATTCACATTTAATACTCCTAATCAGTGTCCGAAGATTGATGTGACGAGTAGTTGGGAAAATTTTTGGGAACTAAACAGGGCCTAAAACTACTACATAGGAGACATATCTAGAACTATTTTGGGCTATTTATAGCCATCCAAGGATTTATCATTCTTCATTCAAGTCATAGCCGCAATAGGCAATACATTGAAGTTAGAGCTACAACACTTAGACCATTCTCAATGCAAGTTTCATGTGAGTTTCAATCTCATTAAATGACATGCCACATAGGCAACAATGGTGATGTGGCATACAATTTATGATGAGAGAGAGGATTTAAGTTTCATGGGGATGAAACTCTCTGTACACGGTTACCTAGACTATGAAACTGGAATGAAACCTCAATTGAGAGCAATTTGTTTCATCTCCACACATTTCATTATCTCTTATTGGTCAATTAGATGCATCATTTAAGTGATATGTTAGCCTATGAAGCTGTGTAGTGAAACTTTGCATTGAAAGATGGTGTTTCATTCTTCATTTTAAATATACTTAGATGACATAGCACTCTAGGTAAGCACTTACTGGAGTTTAGTATAGCGTACAAGCTATCACCTTTCGAAAGACAAAAAGGAAACAATAACCAATCCTTTATAATACGTTGCAATGTTGCATGAGACAAAACAACCATTGCCAAATACTACCATACGGCCATACCATAGACGACATCCTTAAAGGGACATGCACTCCGCGTTACACGAGAAAAAGTGTACCTACTAATAACAATTTAAGTTTTTTCCCCACAAGATATATACACTTTTGTACATTTTTGAAGCAACAGGCATAGGCGCATAAATCAGTCGCTGTCTTCAGCTATCTCCATCCATTCCATAAATCGACAACGCCTCCTTGGTGAGCTCCTGTCTCTCTGCCGCGCGGTCCCACTGCCCACCGAAAGAGCCCCACCTACTCCTCCCGCATCTTGATGCTCATCCGACGGCCTGGCTCCCACCCGATGCCCGCTGCCATCCCCAATTCGTTAACGGAGAGGAGTGGAAAGCAAACAAGCCCGCGGAGCGGAGCGGAGGCCGAACCATCCATCACCAAACCCCACCCCCGACCGCCCACCTCGCCGTCGCCGGCGATCGGCCCCCGCCCGCGCCGCCGCGCTAATCCCTGCCTTATCCGTACATCCAACACGCGGCGCTGGGGCTCTGATGCGTCCCGCCGCATGGCATCCCACATTCCCCTTCCCTGCCACCGGCGTCCTCCCCCTCCTCCTCCTCCTCGGCCTCTTCGCCGTCGCATCCGGGGGCCCGGGCCCTAGCCAAGGGGCTTTCAATCGGGCGGAGGCGGGCGGCGCCGAGGCGTACTCAATCCTCACGTTCCACGACTACACGCCGCCCCCGCCACCCGCGCTGCCGCCGCCGCCGGCCGCGCCGGCGGCGACCTGCGCCGGGGACCTCCGCGGCGTGGGCGACCTCGACACCCAGTGCGTGGTCCAGAAGTCGGTGAGGCTGGGCGCCGGGGTGTACATCAGCGGCAACGGCAGCCTCGTGATCCTCGGCGGCGTCGCTGTCACCTGCGAGAGGCCCGGGTGCGTCCTCTCCGCCAACCTCTCAGGCGGCATCCTCCTGGGGCGCAGGGCCCGTGTCGTGGCCGGGTGGGTCTCCCTTGCGGCGGCCAACATCACGCTCGGCGAGGACGCCGTCGTCAACACCACCGCCCTCGCCGGCACCCCGCCCGACCAGACCAGCGGAGTGCCCACCGGGACGTATGGGGATGGCGGCGGACACGGCGGCCGTGGCGCCAGCTGCTACGTCAAGAAGGGGCAGACACAGGAGGACTCATGGGGTGGTGATACCTACGCCTGGTCTGCACTGAAGACCCCAAATAGCTACGGCAGCAGAGGGGGATCGACTACCGTCGAGAAGGACTATGGTGGTGGAGGTGGTGGTGTCGTGTGGTTGTTCGCTAAAGATATTGTGTTGAATGGAACAGTTCTTGCTGATGGTGGAAATGGTGGCACCAAGGGCGGGGGTGGCTCTGGGGGCAGCATCTATCTGAAGGCCACAACAATGTGAGTTATGCTGCAGTTGTTTTGTGGTGCATTTCTAACTTCTTACTTCCTAGTTCCTATTGTGTGGGTTGAGCTGTTTATCAGGCATTTGAGCAAGCTGATGTAGGAAGACTTAAAATCTTTTCAATTGGGAAATTCAAGACGGACTATAGTAGCTTCTGTCTTCGGGCCCGATCAGGATTTAAGCCAATTTGTATAAAGCTGTATGATTAACATGTAGTTTTTTTTATTGGTAATTTAATACAGACATATACATGAATCCTGCTTGAGGTCTTTGGATGATTAAGACATGAAGTTTATGTTCCTCTCTTGCAATACTTCATTGATAAACATAAGTAGCATATGGAATACCAACCACTTGAGTCTTTTTTTTCAGTGGAACAATTAGATTACTTTTTATGCTGATAATTAATAAACTTGAGCCAGATTTCAGCTCAGCATGCACACAAAACAATCGATGACAATTACTGCTATACGATGAGTGCCGAATCAGCAGAGGACCACCATTTCTTTGGCATCATGAGATGAGATAAATACGGAGTAGTAGCTAATGTACTCCTATCAGACCAGCTGTTTAGTGTGTACCTATGAGTAATTATGTGACAAACTAGCATGGTCATGATCGTGTTGATATTAACCCTCAAAGTCTGTTAGGAAATCAGAGTTAGCGTGACATTAGTGAAACAACTGATGATTACAGAACAATGAGCTACTTTGCTGACAACCTAAGGTGCTAGTAAATATTTGGTGGTAACTGCAAGCCCAATATGACTGTATCAGGTTCAGTTTAGCAACACGATTGTTTGTCAGGCTGCAATAGAAGAGTGAGAATGATGGCTGATGGTGAATTTAAAAGTGTTCTTGTAATCCTTTATCAACATTTCTTCCATAGCCTGGAGAATGATGGCTGATGATAAATTTGCAATTTGGCATTTGGACGCATGCCCTTCCATAGCCTGGAAGTTTCTAAGTGATGACGTAGACTTCTTTTGTGGTTCTTCTTTTTTAAATGAGGAGGTTCACTGTGTATTCTTGGGGGGAAAAACTCTTTTGGCTAAATTTGTTGGTGAAAGATTGTTCATAGTTCAAGTTGCTCCCCATCTGATACATTATCTTAACCAGGCGAGGAAGTGGCAAAATAAGTGCTTGTGGAGGCAATGGTTTGGCTGGCGGAGGTGGAGGACGTGTTTCCATCGATGTTTTCAGCAGGCATGATGATGCCCAAATTTTTGTTCATGGTAATTCACTTGGTTTTGTTTTGCGTTAGTGACTGCACATTTTTAAACGGGCTACATGTGTTTGAATCATTAATTCATTATATTGAAGTTATTGACCCATTTCTCTGCCACTGTCCTCCCTACCTTATACTCCGATCTGTCATTCTATAAGGCAGTTGATGAGATTAAGCTCTAAGTATCAGTAATCCGGTAATAATAGTTGGTAACCGGAGAATGCATGATCTTTTCAAGCTCTTAGATCTACTGTTTTTAAAATTTCCTTTTACTTGATCCACTATTACTACTATTATTACGGTTGCCAATACCCTTTGACTTCCCCCTTGTGGTGTCCCTTGCTGGGTTTCATCACTAGTTTATCCCAAGTTGCTTGGGACTAATTCGATTTGTTATTGTTGTTTTGTTCTTGTATAGGGGGAAAGAGTTCACGATGCTTGGACAATGCAGGAGCAGCTGGAACTCTTTATGAAGAAGTACCTAAGAGCATTACTGTTAGCAATGATAACTTGAGCACACAAACTGATACAGTTTTTCTAGATCCCCCATATGAGCCACTCTGGACAAATGTTCTTATAAAAAATCATGCCAAAGTTTCTCTTCCCTTACGCTGGAGTCGTATTCAGGTTAGAGGCTTTCACCATTATCTTTATGATAGTGTAGCCAATACAATTTTGCTGCAAGCATTGAACTTGATAGGTCCTGGCTTTGTTTGTCCTTCAGTCTTTCGTATCTAGCAAGGGGGCTGTAGTACTTTAAGTAACACTTTAAACCGCAATATTATTCCCTCCAATCGCAAAAATTTGCATTCTGGACATGTACATGATCCCCGAAACATAACATTGATCATCATTTTCTACTAAAATTACAAGTTTAGAACAAAGAAAAAGAATGATCTTGTGAAAGTTCTTGAGACATTTTACAAATCTATATATACAACGTCTGATCATATCTAGATGACGTTGAAGAAAGTGAGGAGAGGGATTGAGAGGCAGTCCGCAAAGCGTCTGCTGTCCAGTTCTTTTGAGCTTGAAAAAAATGCATGTGTGTGGGGTTTGACGGAAACATTGGTACTTCAGGTTGGTTGCTACGTTGTTCTGCCTGCCTTGAATCAGGATAGGTAGCGCTACTTCGTTATCTCTTTTGGTTTCATCGGTTACTCCTGTAAAAAGTCAACTTTGGTATTTCCTTTTGTCGTAATAGAAATGGGGTAAAGCCTCATTTTGAAAAAAGAAAAAAATATTTAGACAACGTCTTGGACACCAAAAAGCAACTAATTACAAGTCAAGTTGTCCAAAATGTCATATAATTATGACCAGAGGTAGTACTATTTTTCGTTACATATTAAGATGGTGTGTAGGTTGAACCTTTGATTGGATGCTCTCCAAAGTTGTATTTTTTGGGTGTGTTTGGCTGAAGGGAGTACATCTGTATGAGTTAGTGTCTTAGTGATGCATATATACAGGTAGATAACACACCTTGTCATTGCCGGCTAGTGTGCTTGTTTTCTTTTCAAAATAAGCGAAGTATTACTGGTTGTTAGTGCAGTATGCACTGGGTGAGATGTGTTCTGAATATCAGTGGTTTTGTAATTTATTTCACTAACTGTTTTTTCCCTTTTATAGTACCCTTTCTTAATTGCTTTCTATTTTCAGGCTCAAGGACAGATTCTTTTAGCTGGTGCTACTCTAACTTTTGGCCTGACACATTATCCATATTCAGAATTTGAGCTGTTGGCTGAGGAACTTCTTATGAGTGATTCCACAATCAAGGTTCTTCTTTACTTTTGTTTCTCTGTTGTTTGCTGCACTTTTGGCAATTCATAATCTGTATGCTGTATATATATATAACTCCATTTTTCAATCAAATCTAGGTCTTTGGCGCTTTACGAATGTCAGTAAAAATGCTCCTTATGTGGAACTCGAGAATGACTATTGATGGTGACAGAAAATCAGGAGTAGCAACTTCACTACTTGAAGGTAGCAATTTGATAGTCCTGAAGGTATGTTGGCAACTGTAAGGTGTGTTACATCCTTTTCTGTCTGCCTTAGACTGTATGTGATATTTTTGTTCTTATGCTTGTCAGGAATCATCTGTGATACATTCAAATGCTAATCTTGGGATTCATGGTCAAGGTGTTCTAAATTTATCTGGTCAAGGAGATACAATAGAGGCACAACGACTTATATTATCACTGTTCTACAACATAATGGTACATTAAATGTTTTTATGTTTAGTTCATTCACAATCTATCTAAAATTATTTTATCTGTATCACATTGCATGCCCATTGTGCCTTAGCACCGGTTTCTGAAGAGGTTGGATAGTTTTTTCTATCTTTGACGTTATTTAAACATTTAAATAAAATCGAGCCTACTACAAAGCTGTTGTCTGGGGACTTGACCACTGGTTTGCATCTTTTTTTAATGCCATTGGTTGTTTCTCTTTTAGTCTGTGGTATTCTTTGCTCTGGTATTTCTTATCTGAGTTCAAGATGTTGAATTTAGATTGTTCAGAGTTTAAAATTCTCCCGAGAGAATCATGTTGCTTTTCATAACTGAAGCAATCAAAATGCTGTGTCTTGTATTCTTTGCTTGGTGTGTGCTTGACTGCTGGTACAGTCATAATACGTGCAACATAGTTTTTGATATTTGCTTAACGGGTCCAGTTCGATACTTCATTGTGGCAGTTAGATTGTCTGTTACCTGTTAGTCATTGGAAGAAGATTTAGTAATTGATAAGTAATTCTTCTTTAGGTTGGATCTGGAGCTGTTCTAAGGGCCCCTCTTATAAATGGAAGTATTGGCGAGATGTAAGTTACCACCTTCAGATTTTGTGTTAATTCCTTTTTTTAATTATTTTTCTCATTGGTCAATTGTTAACAAGATTTTGTGGCAACACCAGGGCACCAAAGCTGAACTGTGAAGATGAGAGTTGCCCTATGGAAATTTTTCATCCACCTGAGGATTGCAACTTGAATTCTTCATTGTCTTTTACTTTACAGGTGTCCTTTAATTCTCCTAAGTTGTAGCATCTCCCAAGTTGTGATGTTTTATCTACTTATTTTAGAGTAGAATGCCTTTGCGGTATTGTCCCACGGTGTCATCCAGGTCTCTGAACTCTAAAAATATAAAATGCATATTTGGGTCTCCAAACTTTAAAGTGTGCCATGCAAGGTCCATATCCCACTAATCAACATGAACCTTCCTATGTTCATGCTGATTTGAGTATTTGACAACTCTTTGAGGCATGCCAAATAGGCAAGTTCATGGTGGTTAGGAAGATTTTGACCTTGAGTGGTTCATTTAACAAGTTTAGGGACTCAAATATGCATTTAACTTAAGGCCTACTTTTTCGCCGCTCCCACAACTCCACATCAAATCAAGATTTTGTATGCTAATTAAATTTCTGTTTTTTAGTCTAAAGTATAAATGAATTGCTATGCGCAAACATCCTTGGAGCTAGAGCTACCCAGCTCCAAGAGTAGCTGGAGCTCTGCCAAAAAGACCTAAGGGTTTAGGGACCTGGATGATACCATGGGATAAGCTTGAGGACTGCTGGTGCATTTCACTCTTCATTTTGTTTCCTAAATTTCCGCTCTTTTTTGCGGGGTTACCTTTTAGTTTTACTTGTAATCCATGGTGGCTTTTGGCATGCAGATATGCCGTGTTGAAGATATTGATGTTTCCGGCCTTGTGCAAGGAACTGTTATTAATTTTAACAGAGCAAGAAGTGTCACTGTGCAGCCATCTGGGACCATAACTGCAACAGGATTAGGTATCCTATCATTGTTTTGTTGGTCTGAGAACCAGAAAGTTAGGATATCATGTTCTGTTGACCACCTAGCATGTACAATGACATGAGCCAGATAACATAGTTTTGCTATAGACAGGTTTGGAAAAGTTCCATGATTAGATTCTCATAATCTGCTTACTTATTTGAGTCCGGCCTTAAATTAGAAGATGCCTGTTTATTCTCTTCACATTAGGCATTTTGAATAATTCAATATCTACTGGCTGAGGGATATGGCTGAAAAAATATTTTATCTGAACTGGTAGAATGAATGAATGATCCAGATTAAACAACTGCATATTTTTGAACTCATACTGGTTATTGGGATTTGATGCATACATGTACTGTAGTTCAGAGGTTCTTTTTTCTTTATTCACTTAACTTTTGCCAGCTATTTTTGAATTTAAGTTCCTTCTGTTTTCAGGCTGTCGGGGTGGAATTGGACAAGGGAAGATGTTAAGCAGCGGGGTTTGTGGTGGGGGTGGGCATGGTGGTAAAGGTGGTGATGGCATTTACAGTGGTGATCACGCAGAGGGTGGACCTTCATATGGTCATGCTGATTTACCTTGTGAACTTGGCAGCGGCAGTGGCAATGTCAGTGCATCTTCAACGGCCGGTGGTGGTATAATAGGTATCAAATATTGTATATATACCATTTTTGCCCTCTGTTCAGTCATTGTACCTTTTAATAGCACTGTTATTGTGCAAATTTTTAGTGATGGGTTCTCTGGAGCAATCTCTGCCAAATCTCTCCCTTTCTGGCTCAATTGAGGCAAATGGTGGTAGTTTTACTGGCTTGGCATCTCATGCCACAATTGGAGGACCTGGTGGTGGTTCTGGTGGTACAATTCTTCTTTTTGTGCGGACTTTATTCCTAAAGGAGGACTCTGTACTCTCTAGTGTTGGTGGGATTGGAAACAATGGCAGTGGTGGAGGTGGAGGGGGTCGGATTCACTTTCACTGGTCCGATATTCCTACTGGAGATGATTATGTTCCTTTTGCAACTGTTGAAGGAACAATACTTACAAGGTGTGTTTAATTCTGATTCACTCTGTCAGCCCCCTTCCTGTTTTGAATCATGTTGAAGGCCTGTGTTTTGTGTGCATTACATCTGCATGATTGTTTGGTTTTAATAATATCTACATCATTTTGTCCTGCTGATTTTAGAATGTTCGGATTGGAGTAGTTCAAGAACTTTCAGCTGGTCTTTCATATGTATGACATGTTTAGTACAGTTTCAGTATTTATAGGACCGTGGGATAGCGGGACTGAGAGGGAACAAGAAGGCAGAATCATTGTTCACTTCTAAGTTGTTTTTTCAGTCCTTTGGTTTTCTCCTCCAGTATTATTTATTTATTTTTGCTTTCTCCTGTTTCTGCCTTTTTCATCCGTTCCACATTTTAGTATTTGCCTTCTTTTCATTTTTGTTTCGAACATCTGGGCTCCATAAATTTTTGAGTATGTGCTTTCATCGACTCCAGTTGAGCATGTGAGAGGTAAATCCTGCATGTTCGAGAAAAAGATCAATGTGGTTGAGGCCACCTGCCCTAGCTTGAACTGGGATGCTTGTAGACCATATGAGTACCTCCCTGAAGGGTTTGGTTCTCCCTGCTCTAAGATAAAGGCAAGGAGGGTCTTCTCCTAGTCCCCGTGATCTCTTTTGAATCTGTGCTTTTTTATTGTTAAAATGATAATGCCTCAAGGGCCTTCAACCTTTTTTTCTTCGTATCGCTAAATTGCTGAGCTGACCATCTGTTTCTGCTATAGAGGAGGAGTCAGTGAAGGCCATGGTTTTCCTGGTGAGAATGGAACAGTCACAGGAAAGGATTGCCCAAAAGGTCTTTATGGAACATTTTGCAAGGTAACTTGTGAGACATTAGATGTGCTGCCTTACCTCCTTTGAGCCAAATCATATAACGTGTTACATTCAGAAAGATTGGTTCCCCGTTTTAGTTTCTTGTGTATCAGGGTCAGGGACACAATCCAATGTAGGGCTAGCTCTTGTGCTTTGCTTTTTTAAATATGAACCATTTTAATATAACTTTGAGAATGGACATAGCTTTCCGGTGAGATGCTTTTGTGCTTTGCTTTTTTAAATAGGAACCATTTTAATATAACTTTGAGAATGACCTTAGCTTTCCGGTGAGATGCTCAGTAGGTTAGCGTTATTGAGACCGCTGTTAATATCATTACTAATACCTCCTTTTGCTTTTTCTGTCCCTTTTCTGTGACTCTTGTTGGGTTTCATCTCCAGCAAAAATGGTCTTGTTAACTAAAAGGCCATATTGTAATTACTATCCACATTTGTACAGTCATGTCATGAATAGACACTTATCAACCTGGTAGAAACCCTCGATTATACCTCTAGTTTTTAGTTCAACTAGCTATTGCTACTTCTACTTACACTATTGCTATGCTTTCTGTGGCAAAATGCAGGAATGCCCTTCAGGAACATACAAGAATATTACTGGATCATCTAAGTCCTTGTGCTCACCATGCCCTCGAGATGAGCTACCTCTCCGTGCTGTATACATAAGCGTCCGAGGTGGTTCATGCTATGTTTTCTGCTTGTTTTAGAAACATTAGTGTAAACTGCGGATCGAGCTAAGTTTTATAAGTAGAAGACCAGAACTATATCCCTTTGATTTCTGGCATACATATATCTGTGGAGTCTGTTTTTCTAAATTCTCTGTAGTGTCACAGGATTTTTTTCCCCATGCGATTCTTGTCTCGTAGGCATGTGTATAAAGAAACCTTCAAATGGTGTCCTCCACTTTTCTTATGTCATGTTAGGAAATATGAAATGGTGTTAAGCTGGGTCTCACTTGTATATAATTTTTGGTTTTTTGTGTATGGTTATGAAGTTTCACTTCTGTTTTCTTCTGGTTATTTAATTCCATTTTGAATTTGTCTATTTCAGAACCTTTTCATCAACTATGAAAGATTTCTGTCAGTTTGCCTGAGTATTCTAAACTTAGCAATATGTTTGTCTTTTTGACAGGAGGTGTTGCTGAAACCCCATGCCCATACAAATGCGTGTCTGATAGATATCGCATGCCTCACTGTTTTACTGCTCTTGAAGAGCTGGTATACACGTTTGGTGGACCTTGGTTGTTTGGCCTGTTTCTTTCTGGCCTTCTTGTCTTATTAGCTCTTGTTTTGAGTATTACTCGGATGAAGTTTGTTGGTACTGATGAGTTGCCTGGGCCAGCACCGACTCAGCACAGCTCCCAAATTGATCACTCTTTTCCCTTCCTTGAATCACTGAACGAGGTTGTGAAATTCATTCTATCCGACTGATTCAATACCTTATTAAGCTGTGTTGCGATCATTTTTAGTGTCACTAAAATTTCTGCTAATGGGGGCAGGTATTGGAAACAAACAGGGCAGAAGAATCTCACTGTCATGTACACAGGATGTACTTCATGGGCCCAAACACCTTCAGTGAACCTTGGCATCTTCCTCACACCCCACCAGAGCAAATTTCAGAGATCGTGTATGTGTGCCCATCCTCTTTTTGAGTACTTTCAATATTTTCTTTCTTGTATCCAAGTTTTACCTGATCCATGAATATCCTCTCGACTCTTTTTTTTCAGGTATGAGGATGCATTTAACAAATTTGTTGATGAGATAAATGCTCTTGCAGCCTATCAATGGTGGGAGGGTTCAGTTTATAGTATTCTCTGTATACTTTCATATCCCCTGGCATGGTCCTGGCAACAGTGGCGTAGGAGAAAGAAATTACAGAAACTACGCGAATTTGTTCGATCTGAATATGATCATTCATGCTTACGGTCCTGTCGTTCACGTGCACTTTATGAAGGGCTGAAGGCATGTATATATTGTTTTCTGCTTTATTTGCAGATATTTTCCAATATTTCAATTTCATGGTTGCATTATGCCTGGAAAAAATTGCAACTTTGTGGTTGTGCATTACCTGCACTTAATTAGTATCAGAAAGCATAGGTCGCATTCTTACTCTTGCCGATTGTCATACGGTGCATGTCTAATCATGGTTAGATGATGTCTGATTTTCAAATTTGTAGGTAGCTGCTACTCCAGACTTAATGCTGGGTTATTTAGATTTCTTCCTTGGTGGGGATGAGAAAAGGACTGATCTTCCCCCTCGACTTCATCAAAGGTTTCCAATGCGCCTCATCTTTGGAGGTGATGGAAGTTATATGGCTCCGTTTTCACTTCATAGTGACAGAGTGGTTACAAGTCTTATAAGTCAGGTTGATTCTGCAACATTTCAGGTTGTACCAAATTGCTGAATTAAACCAATTATTCTCTCAACTTATTGATCTCTTTTATAGGCTGTACCATCGTCAATATGGCATCGTCTTGTAGCTGGATTGAATGCCCAGTTGCGTTTGGTTCGTCGTGGAAATCTAAACACAACATTTCTTCCTGTGCTCAAATGGCTTGAAACTCACGCAAATCCTGCATTGGACACTTACCATGTGCGTGTTGACCTTGCATGGTTCCAAAATACAGCATTAGGTTACTGTCAGTTTGGTCTTGTTCTTCATGCTGTGGGGGGACCAGTGGGTGCTGAACTTCAAGGTGGCGCAATAATTATAACTGAGCAGCATTCAGTGTGAGTCATTTCTTACTTGCCTGAGCAATTCCCTCTGACCACCATCTCTCCCTAATCACTTCCCCTGTATCGTCCAGAAACCAGAATACATATGCTGATTCTCAGATGAGCCACTCGAGGGTCAACGATGCTCTTTTGCGTAAAAGGATAACTGGCACCGTTCTCAATGTCGAAAACTTAAAGATCATCAAAGACAGGAGAGATTTGTTTTACCCTCTCTCTCTTATCTTGCACAATACAAAACCAGTTGGACATCAGGTGACACTGCCATTTTCACAGATATAGAAAAGTAGCAGTAATGTGCATACGGCGAGACTTATTGCATCTTGCACTCACCATGGTTTTTTTGCTTCGAACTGCAGGACCTCGTTGGCCTAGTCATCTCAATATTGCTTCTTGCAGATTTCAGCCTAGTCTTGCTTACTTTCCTCCAACTATATTCATATTCCATGGTCGATGTTTTGTTAGTCTTGTTCATTCTTCCTCTTGGCATACTGGCACCATTTCCTGCTGGGATAAATGCTCTTTTTAGTCATGGACCGCGGCGGTCAGCTGGCCTTGCTCGTGTGTATGCCTTATGGAATATTACATCACTGGTTAATGTTGTAAGTGTTCATATCCATCCTTGCCCTGCATCTGGATTTTCTTTTACAAGCTCATCATGTTGTTTAGGTTCAGAATCATGGCAGTTCTGCAGTATCATTGCTATCTGCTAGAGCATTTATTGGGATTACATATTGGCATATTGCCATTAAGAATTCAAGCATGCACCATCTGACCATCATGTAAGTAGAAGATAGAGCATGAGCACGCAGAACATTATTCCTACCCCTAGTTTGTCATGTAAAAACTCAGCAGTAGACAGTAGTGCCCTTTTTTCCCAGTGGTTTGTCCAGGAAAAAAAATGCTGAGAGAACATGTGACTAGTTGTTTTTTTTAACTTTCTTGATTTCCCCAGTTGAATAATATTTGCAATTACTTTGCATGTGTATGTTGAACATTTTTCATGTGGAGGGTGCCTACTGACTTTCTTCACAGTAGCTACTTAAGTACAGTATCATGTTTAACCTACAAGTGCACATTGCTTGCAGGCTGTGGCTTTTGTATGTGGTTTTCTGCATTATAAGTCATCAAACAAGAAACATTCAAGCATGCAGCCATGGAACTTGGGCGGGTAAGCATCTTCCCTTCCTGCTAAGAGGTGGCAACTGAACGCCATTCGTACCCGAACAACCTTTGATCTAAGAACCTTAACCCTTAAACTCTTGCCAGGGATGAAACCAGCTGGTGGCTATTCCCAACAGGACTTGTGCTATGCAAATGCATTCAAGCAAGGCTTGTTGATTGGCATGTATCTACCTTAGAGATCCAGGACCGTGCAGTTTATAGCGATGACCCAACAATATTTTGGCAGTGACAGCATTTTGGATCACAGGAGTGCTCATGGTGGGAGCATTACACAACTCAAAGTTTTTTTGGAGTTGATAAAAAGAAGACTATGAAGAGTTCGTTCTTTGTCAGCCAATCAGGGGAAGCATGTACAAAGTAGAATGCTTACAGATGCCTGCCTATAGACTTATAGTGCATCATTGACCTTTTGTCCAGTTAGTCACCCAACTTTGTTTTCCTTGTACATAGGAAAAGGGTTTAGTTGATCCATTCATTGTAGGATTTAGGATTTAGATACCATAGAATTATAAATTTACCTAAGCTAATCTTAATAGATAGTGGGAAATATCTTTCTTATTTTTTTGTTCTCATGGTCTTTTACATGATGTTTTGCTGCAAAAGGGGTGACCATCAGATATGAGGGTTCTTCTTCCCCCTATTAGATTGATTAAAGAAAAATGTTAACATGCTGATGTTTGTTGAAGCCTATGCCATATAGTACCAAAAGTGGGAATATTTTCAGCTGGTAGCTGATGTTAATGTTTAGTCATTTTAATGCATTTTTTACCATTGTTTTTTTAAACATTTCGCCCAGCACATGGGTTCTTTGACATGCAAGTTGGTTTGAGCAATTGGTTACTGAAGCACAAATTTGACAGAGTTTGCGGTGTATAGATTCAGTAGTGCCTAATTTTGGTAGAATCTCAGTTTTAGGGGTCAAACATACTGATTTGGCTTAAACTTGGGAAAATCATAGGGGACTTGTTGATCTGCATTTAACAATTCTGAAATAATTTTGGATCTATGCTTTGATTGATGGATAGAACAGTCTCATCTTTAATACTATTGTATCAAGGGTGTAACCACCTCTTTCTTTGGTATCACTGTTCTTGTGATGTGCCTCCAAATTGCCCCATGGTTTTTACTTATCTCGCTAGCTGTTGGATGGAATTGCCATGAAAATCCATTGCAAGAGGGGGGGTGAATGGTTGCCTGTCAGCAAAGTTTAGAGGATCTTATTTACGTCAGGATGTGCGTTGTTGCCAACTCTTCTCTCAATGCAACTTGTTTCTTCCCGGCTTATCTTAGCTTGGTTTATCCCGACTTGTTTCGGCTTATCTTCTCTCACACAATACTATTCAATCTACCAGTCGAGTACTATTCATTCTACAAGCCGAACAGCCTCCAACTCTTTCCTCAATCACAAGTTCACAGCACTTCGTGCATTGAAGCGTGGGTTTGCAAATGGTGATCTTCACATGATGCCCACGCGTCAGGCAGTTCCAACCGCTCAAATTATAGCCATCGATGTGTCAACTCTTCTGTCAGATAAACGCAGATCATGTTTATGAACACGAGGATCAACCAGCAACGGCCAGTCATCCAGCAGTCCGCTCGAACAGAACAGCACACGCGTCCTCGCTCGTAGCCGCTGCGTGCTTGGCGTGGTCTGACCGGTGTGATCTCTGGAGATGCGTCCATCTCCCAACCGCCCAATCAGCCCAGTTGCCACCACCACCACCTCTTCACGTTCGCCTCCTCGTCGCCATGAATCCTACCGTCCACTCGCGTGCGAAATTAAACGCTAAGAAGTGGACGGCGACGGCGAGGTCTCTGGCCACTGAGGTCTGAGGCCGTGGAAGGTTAGATTAGAGGGCAGGGAATTTTCCTGTGCGCCTTGGTGTTACCGTGTGTTGGATCAGCAAGAAAGGGACGGGAGAAGGAGAAGGAGAAGGCCAGGAACCCCGAATAAAGAAAAGGTGATAGGTGACCGGCACTGTGTGTGGCGCAAGCGGACGTGCTTCGTCTCTCCTGTTGCTCTCGCTGAAGGAGGAGACGGGCCAAAAGCTTGCAGATTCCGGCGTCGCTTGGAATTTGTCCTGACCTGCGTTTTGGTTTTGGGGGCAAGAACAGGCCAAAGCGCAGACGGAGCAAGCTGAAAAAGTGAGGAGAGGGAGCCCCCCAATTTTGTCCTGCTTGCTGCTTCTGCTTACTCCTCCTCCTCTCTGTCTTGACCTTCTTTTGTTGGTTGCGAGCTAAATTCGGAGCGTGCCAGCCTAATTTTAGCCGAGCTTGGAGATTGCCACGGGACAGATTTCTTGAGGGGCAGCTTCGGTTGGTTGCTAGGCTGGGCTCTTCCCCCCCAGCCTGTTCGATTCGACGACATGGAAGTCTAGCCGGTTACTTGCAGGTGCCGGAGCTCGCGTTTCCTGACGCGCGCTTTCTGGCGTTCTGCAAGAATCTCATCCCTCCAAGAGCAGATTCTTCCCCGACAACCTTGTCGTTGGAGTTGGAGTCCGATATATTGTTTTTTGAATTTGGCACGGCTCCGCCCCTCGCGGCGCAAAAGGATGCTCCTTTTGTGACCGGCAAGGTTGGATTCTCATCACCTTCGTTGCTGTCGATTGGGTTCTGATGTTCTTGGCGAGGTAGGCGGCGTCAGATACTCAGATGCCCAATCCTGAAGGTTGCAGCAGCAGCAGCGGCCTCGGAGGGAGTGGTGGTGGGCCGATCGGCGGGGACGCCAAGGACTTGCCGCAGCTTTTGCTCAGGGTGGGCGTCGCCGTCACGCTCTCCGTCGCTGGGCTGCTCTTCACGCGGCGCCAGCGGCCGCCCCGGCAGCAGCACCTGCTGCCACCCCCTCCTCCTTCCTCAGGTACCAGCCATGAACAGATTTGTAGGTTGTAGCGCCTGTGAAGACGGCACATCGATTGTCAATTTTGCTTTTATGCTGTGGTACATGAAGTTTGGTGATGATGTGCGTGTGTGTTTGTGATTGTAGAGTCGGATGATACCCCAAGCATGAAGGCCAGAACAGGGCTCAAGGAGCTGAGGATCCTCAAAAATGTAAGGATTTGGATTTTGAATAATTGAATTTCATGCTTTACTCGTAATTCGTACTTCTGAAGATTCAACCACCCTTTACAATTTGTCCATGTTCACGCGTAGTATTTGTGGCTTTTGATGGAAACATTTGTCTTTTTAATGCTTACAACTTTTTTGGTTCTGGTTGTGTTTTGATCTTCTCTTAAGTGATTAAAATCATTTTGCACTACTAGGTGATGTTAATATCGTCCTAAAACATTATCCTAACAGATGATCCTTTCATTTCATACATTTCAAATGGTGTCTTGTGAAACAAAGGTTTTTCAGTTTTGCAGTACAAAATGCATGAATGTAGTCTATCTTCAGTAAAACACGACTTGACTTCTCCTGTTTTATTTTGCATATTATTCCTATTGAATTGAGTGAATGTATAAAAGTGCCTTTGTTGACATGTTGGCTTTTTTCCTGTCTGTCAAGGAGGACACCAGGGCAAAAATCATCAGTGGAAACTCTGTTCACACAACCACTACAACCACAACGACCACCACCACAGCCTTAGTGCCATTGGCCCCCAAATGCAGAAGCATTGCTGATGATGAAGGATACCTCCTTCCAGAGTTCAATGAAATGGTTCTCAAAGAATTTTGCCGAGACATAGACAGTATCCCAACCACACCTGCAGCGAGAGTAAGGGAAGATGTATCTAGTGACCATGAAATCCACAAGCTTAGAGATTTGGTGAGGTCCCTGGAAGAAAGGGAGAAGACACTGGAGCTACAGCTTCTGGAGTGTTATGGTTTACAGGAGCAAGATGCTGCAGTGAGGGAGCTTGAGAATCAGCTGAAGATTAACAATGTCGAATCGAAGCTGTACTCGTTGAAGATAGAATCTTTACAATCTGAAAACCGGGAGCTGCAAGCACAGTTGTCAGAGAACTCAAAGATAATCTCTGAGCTTGAGGTGACAAGAGAGAAGTGCAAGTTGCTAAAGAAGAAGTTGGCACTGGATGCAGAACAATCAAAGGAGAAAGTGACTTCCCTTCAGAAAAAGGTCGATTCATTGCAGCACAAAGAGACTCATGAGGTGAAATATCGTATTGAGGTTGAGAAGAAATTGAAGAGGCTAGAGGAGCTAGAAAAGGAGGCAACAGAGCTTAGAGCTGTGAATTCAAGGCTGCAGCAGGAGAATGCACATCTTATTAGGCAATTGGAGCTTACACGCCTACCCCCTGTACCCAAGCCTAAAAATAGCACGGAGGTGATTCTTTACTGTTCTTGGACTTTATTATAGCTGGCACTTACTAAATCAATTTTAATCCTTTGCGGTGTTCTCAATATTTCTTTGCAAATGAGACAAAGTCACATAATTCTACCACAAAATAATTGTTTTATATGTTAGTTTATTAAAGTTCATTGTGTTCTTGATATATTTTTGATCCCTCATGAATTGAATAACCTATAATGTCTTCAGGTAAAAGCATTGGAGGAGGCTGATCGGTTGAAGCAAGAAAATGAGAAGTTGGCTAAAGAGATTGAACAACTGCAGAGTGACAGGTTTGCAGATGTTGAAGAATTGGTATATCTGAAATGGATAAATGCCTGCCTTCGGTATGAGCTGAGAAACAAGGATGCTCCATCAGGGAAGACTGTTGCACGGGATCTTAACAAGACCCTGAGCCCTAAGTCCGAACTGAAGGCCAAGCAGCTGATAATGGAATATGCCAACGCTGGTGCGGAGGATAGTCACCTGAGTCATATTGAATTTGGTTCAGAATGCTCTTCTTCAAGGGCATCGTCAGGTGAACCGGATGATGTATCAATTGATGTCGCTTCGATGACAAAGCATAAAAACCTGAAGAAGAAAAAGTTCTTCTCTAAGTTTCGAAAACTGGTGCTTGGAAAAGGAAAGGAGAACCATGAAGTTTCTACTCTGGAAAGGAGAGTATCTTTTTCAAGCTGTTCGTTCGATGACTTCACTGGAAGGGATTCACATGATAGCTATTCTTCATTCATGACAGAACCAAACATACCTGATAGTCGACGGCATGGCGATCGTAGCTTCAGTACGCATTCTGCTTTGCACAGTGTGAAATCTTGTCCTGTTGGAACAACAATTGGAAATGAGAGAAGTGATCACTCTGAGTCTGAGGTGAAGAGTATCTCTTCTAGAGAGGAAAAGGTGAATTCATTTGGTCACAGTGCTCGCCTTGATAACGGCAAGGCCATACCTGAGGATGCTGAGATTCATAAATTTGCCGATGCACTGATCACATCAAGAACAGGTTCCATGTCATCAAGAAAGTCGTCGTCCTTCAGACACTGATACACGAATAGATTAGGAGTCATCTGCTGCTGATCCATCTGCCTGGATGTATATTAGTACCAGTGCTTGATTGGGAAGTCATAGGAGGTGTTACTGGAATGAAGTTCTCAAGGCTTTATTCTTTGTGAAATGTACAGTCACCTATAGAGTGTAGCTTACTAACCTAAAACACCAACCCTTGCCATTTGGGTTGGTAATGTGTTATGTGTATCATAAAATGCCGCAGTTCAATGCAAACATACGACACTTCTTGTATGTCTCTTGTGTGCATGATGTTGAATTGCACTCGATACGCAGTTAAAACTTTCTTAGAGAATGTTCCGGCTTCTGCATCCTATCATACACAAGCGATATGGCTGGCTGTTACCACTGCGTCACAGTTCCTCCTTTTTTACCACTGTTATACTGCGTCAGCAAGGCGTCATCAGCTTGGTGGCGAACCGATGATTACATCACCTAAATCACATTACAATAATATAACAAAAATCCCATATATAAGTTGGGGTTTCAGATTGTTGGAATTGTTATCAGCAGCACGAGTTCAAGAAGCAGAACAGGAGCGAGGCAGTTTATCATTTGACAAAATCCAAATATATTGACCATTACATTTCATTTCGGAGTACAAAAGCATTCTGAGACTCCATAGTAAACCAGGGAGCATGCAGATTGTATACAACAACATCAGACGGTATAGAAACCACAGATATACCACGCACGAGCAACAAAAGGGGCAAAATTTCAGGAGCACGCTACTCTTCCGAAGGAACAGAGATAGTTCACAGCATTATTTCCCTTGGAACTGCATTCCATATCTGTTCTTGTTACTTCCATGAGTTCACGGCGCGTTCTCGAGGACCGACTTGCCTCAGCAACTGGTCATCAGCAGGCAGTAAACAGGTAGATGTTCATAAGAAACGCTGCACAATCAGAGTGAGCAGCAACATGACCTTTGGTCTTTACAGGTTAGGCTTTGTTTGGGTAGAAGAGTATTGGAGTGGAATGAAGGGGATTGAGTTGATAATGAACTTATGTCCTCTTCAATTCCTATGTCCTCTTCAATTCCTCCATTCCACTCCAATACTCATCTATCCAAACAAGCCCTTAGAGTGTTGCGTTTTACCTGAAAATATGTCTCCATCTTCTGCTTCAGAGTGGCATGCTCCCTCTTCATCTTCTGGAGCGACCTGCGGCATCTGAGACTTGGAATGGTAAACAGGTGAGCACACTGAAAAAGAATGAGATGCAGATATAGAGGTGAAGTCATGAAGTGTACCCTTCCAGATTCCTGTCATTGCATTGCGCTTTAAACATGGAGCACTCATTCTTCATCCTCAGAGCACCGATGCTGTGCCAGAAAAGAGGCTACCTTTAGTGAACTTGAACTATCTACCTTACTAATCATATTTTTGCATCAGTGAGCTGAGCACTCCAAAAGCTAAGACCATAACAGGTAATGAGAAGATTCTGAATTGCCGAGTTATGCAAAACAATTGTTTGCGATATGTTTCTTGGCATATTCACTGCCTCTATACCTTGATCCACTGCCTTTGAACTGGTGCACCAAAGAGTCCAACCGGTAGAAATCCTGAGGGTACTTTTCACTGCATCACAAGAAATTCAGAAGGTGAATGCACTAAACAGGATTGTTAAACTTGTCTTATAAGTCATGTGTGTGCATTGTACCAGAAAAATACAAATTCTTTGTAAATGAATCAGGCATATATTACTTACAGTGCTTGCTCTATGTTTGTCAACAACCTTGATGAATCTTTGAAGAACAAAGCCACTACTTCCTCAACAAAATTGGGGCTTGAATCATCCTGCAGTTCTTCCAGATGATTAAACTGTTCATCCAGGTAACCCTGCAGGAAAGCATGGGTCAGATTAAAAAGCAAAATAAAAAAGAATTAAGTCTCTAGTAAAAAGCAGTTCACTCTTGATGAGAGCCTATTCTAATTGTTTGAAATATTATGAACGATCAAAAAATTCTTGATGAGATCATGGATATAGGATATGAATGGGCATGGAGACAAGCACATTTTGGTGACAATTATGGCGGCACATTGGACATAAAAGAAAGACACGTGGAATCAAAATGTATAAGAAAAAACTATGATTTTCTTGTTTTTTCATTTGCTCCAAATCATGTGTTACATGATGACGAAAAATGAAAGATAAAATTAGCAACTGCTATTTGAAAACATTTTTAAAATCAACCGTTGGGATTGTGGTTGCCCTTAAGGGTTACAAATTCTCACTCTAAAATACACCACAAAAGACCACCTTTTGCGCAGTCCACATAAAGACCAACCAACTGAGTTCCAGCAAGTGGTTTTAGGCTTCAACCTAGCTGGGCATAAAGGGGACTCTGATGTTTGCCTACCAGAAACTAATGTATGATCAAAATGATCCTAAATTATGATGACTCTGTAAAGTATGAAAACCCACCTTTCTGTATATTCTCAAAGGAATATGAAAATAGGAAAATAAAGCGGCACGCTATTCTGTATGGTCGGTGACATCCTTCCCATTTATCTACGAAGTTCCATTATCACGAATTCACAATGCGTGCACATGATGTAGCAGAATATGGTGTGTAACTTTTAGATAGGAAGATTGGACATACTTGAGCATTGTCCTATACCTGATCAAAATCTAACAAAAATGAGCTGTGGTTCCTTAGAAAACCAAATTTGAAATATAATGAGTGAATACTCTGCCTGACAAAATGAGCTATCTTGACTATCCTATGAAACTTAAGAGCTCCAGACATGAAAAAAATTGTTAACAGGTCACACAGTTAGTCATTACTATCCCAGGTTCCCAGTGAACTGAGACAAAACCTGATCGAAGAGGTTTTTCTTCATGGAGATGATCTGGCGCCGCAAATTTGAGTAGTCCATATTTCACTACCTCAGTGCAGGCAGGTGTAGAGAACTGAGATTGGCACGGACACAGAACGAAAGAGGGTGTGTATATATAGAGGGAAACAGGACATTTTTATAACATGCAAAATCTTTATTCTACATCGATAATGTCCTCCTGTGAATAAAGCATAACAAAAAGACAAAGAACTTTTCTTTTCCATGAAACTGTTGGAAAATAGCTCAAGTACAAATGCTGCAAGTTGCTCTATGAGCTCTTTACTTTATAAACCAAAAAAGGGGGTTCTCTACTACATAAGGTTTCTGTGGCCACACTGTAAACAGCGATATCATGAAGCTGCACAACAGAAATGCATAGAACTGTTGGACCATAGAATTTGTTCCTTAAGAACTCACCTTTTTTTTGCGAATTCCTTAACAACTCAATTACAAATAAGATAAATAAAGTATTTTTAGATATGAATTTACAAATATAGACAATTGCACATTCATCTGTATCACTTATACATAAAACTCTTTCTACTATTCAGAGAGTCGGGATTGAACCAATCTCACTATCACACAATGAAGGCCATCAAAGATTGTCAGTGGACAGTGGCTGATGAAGAGGACAGATTCACTAAATCTTGAAATGCTAACTTTACACGATATCTTCTACTGCAAATGAGTTTTTGGAAGAATTAGTCTCTTTGAATGACATCAACCGTTGAAATTCCTTGTAAGTTTTTAACATAAAGAAATTTTCCTTTTAATTCATAAAATTACAGACAAGTGGATTAGTAACTACAGCCAAGCTGCCAAGAAAAGTTACAGTTAAAGCTGAAACAAAACGAAGATAATGGCTAGCTCTTGTAAACTAAGACTAACTATGTTTCCACACAATAACAACAGGAAAATGCATTGGGAAAATTAAACATAAAAAGATGTTTAAAATGACCATTGTTTTTAACATGGGACAACAGTATACTTTTCACGGAAAAATTACAGTATTGCTGATGTCATAATTCCTGATATAGATGAATTACTGAAAGCAAATCAATCCCACGTCTTCCATGACTACACAAAAAATATTCCAATAGCCTTTCAAGAAAACAGCTAAAATTGTAACTCTATGAATGGACTGGTGCTAGAAGAAAGAAAGAGATACTTGGTACTACAAGAAAAGAGAGTCTAAATAAAAAAAATGATTGGAGAATCTTTTCAAGAAGTCACTAGCAACTCCTTAAAGTCACTTCTGAAAGCGATGGGAACAGTTGGAACTCAGACATGCCACGTAATCATTACACTTAGAACAAATGGAAACAACAGCAAACTAAAATATTGCACAAGAATTCAAATTTCTAAAACATTCATGCATTTAAGTTGAAATATCGACATCGAAGTTCTGTTACTTTGAGATATTATCTTCATATATTTTGGAAATGTTTACAGGTACCTAAGATACAACATCAATAGATCATAAAAGGTGGACACCTCAGGCAGATCTGTCATCAGATGAACCAAAGGAGCTCAACTATCTGCTGCTTTTCGCCACATCTCACCTATCCTGAAACATTGTCCAAAGAAGACTAACAACAAGGAATGGGTGTGAGGCATGATCATCAAATGGGTGAAGCAGGCATCCTACTAGAAAGGAAGATAAATAGTGGCATCACCATGCTTCCACACTAAAAACCAAATGGAGAATTGGATGATAAAGAGGAAGATGCATGGTGGGCAGGAAATGGCCACTTTATTCCTTTCTAGTAGCTACCCCCATGGGTTTTCGGTTGTAGTTATACATTTTTATTTTGTTTGGTCCCATCCACTACTTTCGGTAAATGCTGAAAAGAGGAATAAACTGTATAATTGGAGCAGTGAAAATGACCTCTAGGTATCTCTGCTGGATGGTGATAAGAGAATATGAACCTGGAACATGACATTAAAATGACGGATATTGGTTTAAATGGCTAGTGTCAGTAAAGTTCTTATCTGGGCGAATCATGACAGCAAGATGCATAACAAACACTAGCCGCAGAGCACAAATCTGATCACAAAGTGAGAGGTGGCATAGCCGACACATCACTACCTTGAGAGTTGCAAGAATTGCTGCACCTCTTTTTCTATATGTGCACCTAAGCATCTTGCGATGCATATTCCCACACACACACACATCGCATTTAAAAAAATGAACAGATAAGGAGAGACAGCATCCTTTCCATGTAAAGTAAGAACCGACGCAGGACGGTAGTTCATATTTCATATTTATATTCTGCAGAGCAGAGATCGGATCGTTCACCACAGAGCTCTGTCAATGGCTGGCGGTATAAGAAATCAAATCAGAAGCTCATACATAGGGATAGACATTTTTTTATTTTGAACTGATGTGTTGATGGCGAATGATACTTCTGAAACAAACCACGTAAGATTTCGGATCCACCAACCAATTACTCACGGAAATTCCTGACCACTTAGCTTGCAAGATTGGAATATAAAGCTGGATGATTCTCAGAAGACAGGTTCCAGCCTCATGTCACAGAGCATTGCAGGTGAGTTATCTTTTATCAATTTTTTTCACCTATATTGTTGGAGATATATCTCCCTAGCCTAAATGCAACCAAATCCAAAACATGTTTTCAATTTCATATAAAGCTTCAGGGATAGTGATTCACTCACTGTTTGGACTTTGGTAATCGTAAGGAACCATCAGAGCAAGCCCCGAAATCAACATACAGGTTTCAGTTGCGAGCAGCTGCGTGCGGATGGTGTAGCGGTCAGGTTCTTCCAGACGTCCAGGTTCCCTCCTCCCCATATGACGACGACGCCACCGGCGCGCCGCGGGAGAACGGCACAACGGAGTTGCTCGCCTCCCACTGCTAGCTATACGAGGTTGTCGCCATCCCTAGCGCAATCGCAATCGCGGGTGGTGAGATTGCTGCGGAATGGTGCTAGGGATCGAGCTGGGGATTGGTGGCCGAGGCGGGACTTCGCGATTCCGGCGAGGACGGCGGTGGTGGCGGCGGACCACGCCAGCTAGGGTATCTGAAAATAATGAGGGGTTAAATGAAAATAATCAGATCGCGATTATTAATCACGATCCGATTTAGGGGGGTTATTTGTAAATATAAGGGGGCAATATGAAAATATTAGGATCGCGACTATTCATCGCGATCCAAAATAGGGGGATATTTGAAAAATACTCGGATCGCGATTATTGGTCGCGATCCGAACAAGGGTGTGTTTTGCAAATGTTTCGGGCCGCCGGCCGGCGCCATGGAAGCCGGCGAGGTCGCGCGCCGCTCGGCGTGTCCCGCGCTTGGCTTCGTAATGATCACGTACGAGCGCGGCCTGCGGCACCAGTTCGTCCGGAGGTGTTCCCGCGGCAGCGCCCGTCGCGACGCCATCCGGAAAGCGAAAAGCGGTGGTGGGAAGGGAGACGCAGACGCCGCGCTCGCCGCCGATTGCCGATTGGAGAAGTAGCCCACGGAGGAGCTGCACCCTCCTGGACGTCGGACGGTTACAGGATGGCGGTGGGGCCGTGGGGGTGACAACCGTTCTCCGCTCTCGTTTCGTTTTCCACCTGCCCGCCGCTCATTCACCCCCAACGCCGCCATTGTCTACCTCGTTAGGCGCCGTCGCGTGAATGTGTCCGCCGCTTTGCGTCCAAGGGACTACGAGCACGAGCCCGCCCTCATGTCAGTGCATTGTTACAATCTGCCGAATCCAATCTGTTTTTGTCGACGACGCTCGATTTTGGTTTCGCTTGATTCTGTCTTCGCATGGGTTTTCTGAATAGGTTATCTGAAATGATGTAGTTCATTCCACTGTTGTTATCTGAACATAGAGACACTGTACGGCGACAGTAGGGGCACAATTTTGTTGCACGATTCCTATTCTGCATTTGATGAGAGGGATTCTGCTGAGCTGAGCGTCGTCCTAATATTCGCTTAGGTTGCGCATGCACATACTGACATACAACTTGGTGGAACAGGCAAATAAACGGGAATGGGATTGTGGCACTGTCACAGCAGTCAGGCTGCTGAAGAATATATTTGCATCCATCTCCAGCATATATTTGAGGAGAAGGCTTCCTAAATTCAGATGCTTCATGCTTCCCTGGAATTAAGGATTGTTCAGTGAACCAGGCATCCAGGGTTCCCACAAGATGTAAGGTGGGCAATGATTGGAAGCTGTGGGTCATCATGGAAACTGTTGAGCATATATAAGCTGCTCTTCCACAGGTAACAGGATGAGCTTTGCTCAAATTAAAGAAGAAAGCGATTGGACAATAGGACCCACTTTACAAGGTATATATTGAATAGAACCAATGCATCATTGATCACTAATAAGGAGAGCAGTACAAGCATGAAAAATGTACCGTTTCAGGATTCAGGAAACACAAACCAACATCAACTGTTCATTCAGGTCAGTTCTCTGCCTCATAGAGAGCTCCTGACAACGCCAAACCAACTGAGCCGGCGTCTTCAGAACAGAGAAGTAGCAAGATGCCATCTGAAGAAGTTCTCATGTTTCAGGTTCACAATTCTGAATTTTCAATGGCTTGGGAAAACAACTCCTATATTTGGCAATATATAATTGTCGATAGATTAAACTCAACTCAACGCTGCTCCTGTATTTGGCACTCCTCATATAATTTACATCTTTATTCATTTGTTTAAGATTTTTCAGGAAAAGTTGCCGAACTAAACAAGCTTATTATATGCGAGAAACACGTTATTAGGATCTGATAACGTCGCCGCTCTCGTTACAAGTCGCAGCCGCTTCCGCCGGGTCCGCCATAGGCGACGTCGTAGCCAGGCCAGTCGAGGGTCTCGCCGACGACGGCGACGTCGTAGCACCTGGGCGCCGTGACTCCAAACTTGACGGGCATGTCCTTTTTGTACGTCCCATCGGCAGCCACTGTCAGGTACGCCTTCACCACGGCGGCGCCCCCGTCGTCCGGCAACCGGCCATTCCCCATCGCCGTATCGGTGTGCACGCCGTTGGGCCTCGAGTTATATACCACGCCGCCGACCTGGTTCAGGAAGCTCTCCGGAAAGGAGGTCGGGAACAGAATTTGGGGGAAGTAACCGATGGCCGTGCCGTTCACGGTCACCCACCACTGCTGCTGGCCGGGATCCGTGTGTATGCTCACCGCGACGTAGGGCACGCCGTCGTAGGTTTTGGAGGAGCCGCCGCCATTGGTGAAGTTCGTGCCGAGGGCGATCTGGTTGCTCGTCTCGTTTGGACGAACCCAGGGCAATCAAGGTTTAAAAGCTCTTGCCGTCGTCGGTCTGCATCACGCAGGGAAGGTGTTATATATTGTGCAGATCAATCCATGCATATTCGGGTGTGCATATGGAGTAATTGTACGTTACTCACCGTGTAGTACACAAACACAGGTTAGGAACTTAGGATCGTCATTTCCGAAGGTAGATTCGCTTGCCTGTATGTATGTGAGTGCGCGCGTACGTACGTGTAAGGAATTTGCCGTCTGCCGCTTAATTTGTGGATGAATTGAACGATATTCAGCGGAGTATTGATAAGAAAGAACTTGTAGCATATATTTAATTCTTTTTTAAAAGTAACTATACATCAAAGAAGATAAAAACAGCAAAATAACTATAATTGTTACCTCAAATAAAAGTAGTGCTTTATTGTTTTTTAAAAAGACGTCTTTGAGCATTTCTTGATGCAAAATCTTCAAGAACACTATCGAGATCAATTGTATCTCAAATATCCTTCTCAATGCTCTAGTCACCGTCGCCTCCTCTTCTCTCATGCATGATATGTCAAACCGTCAATGTGTGCGATACGTATGGTCTAGCGGTTTATACACTTGATACTCACGGGGCTCCAGCCTCATTGGCCTATGGGCGGCGCACAGCTTGCCCACCCCCTAGGGACGGGCCTGCCGACGGCGATCTGGTTGGTGGTATCTGGCGGGAAATCTCCACAGTGATATGGTTGCTGATCCAATCCTTTGTTGATGGTCACGGCGATGAGGGAGCTGGTAGCAGATAACTCCAGTGGCTTTATTTTGGACGGTCTGCTTGCCATGATGGAAACAATGCCAGACTATACGCCACAACTAACTACAAGCACACATAAGCCGAGTTGGCCATGCATGGTCTCGATGTGTATACTGGATCAACTCAACTCTAAATTCACTAATTGACTTGGTTTTGTAGGATGCACACAATATGTGGCTTTGGGGTGTTGAGCTAAAAAAATTTGTTGAGGGGGCCATGCGCCCCCCTCCCCCCCCCCCACCCTCATGCCCTCAGTTCCAGCACTGCCACACATCAGCAGGTACCTCATTTCTGCGAGGGTTGGTGGAGTCATCCAGCATAACATTATTTCGATTGCACAATCCACTACGAGAGATCAGCGACGGGATGACGGTAAGGCTATGTAGTCTTTGGAAATCGACGAATGGGACTTGTCCCCATTAAACAACAGCCACTTCTACGCCACTCTTGCTCCACCTGCATCGTTACAGGGCTCGCTGCGTTGTTCTAACTTCTAGACCTGATGCAACCAAGCATGCCGCCACGACACCAATTGCACGTCCATATAATTGCTTTGCTACGATTAAGTAGAAGAGTATAAATTTTAGAAGTTTTGATTTTGACCATCAAAATACAAAACCAGGAATCTATGACCACCCAACTCTTAAAATCATTCATATTTGTGCATCCAGTGATTTTGATGGATGATTTTATTTGTTGATGTGGACGACACATGGCACTCGGGCTATCAGCCCTTCTCGCTCCTCTCCTTTTCTTTTCTTCTCTCCTCTCTCTCTTTCTTCTCTCTTCTCTCCTCTCTTCTCTGCCTACAGCCGCTGGCCATCCCCCACGATACTAGCGGCGGCGGCGACGCTCAACCCCGGCCCCAAATTCGGTGGCTACGCGACCTCCTCTCCCCTTCCCGCGCCCGCATCTGCCTGTGACGGAGGTGCGTATGCGGGTAGTTGAGCGGGTGGAGCGGGGCGTTGACTGGCAGCGCAGGCAGCGGATTCCGCGAGCAGCGCAGCTGAGAAGTGGGCGGAGGTCATCTTCCCCAGGCGCAAGCGGCCTGGGAGTGCATGACGGCGGTTGTTGGTGGTTTTTTCACCTAGAGCAGGGATTTCTAGGAAATCCCTGTTTAGACGGCCAGGGGAAAGTCCGTGTGCTGAGCGGGAGTGATCCTGTTAAGTGTGTAGTGGGTGACGCTGATGGAAAATGCAAGAAACAGAGAGACAGGAGTTTGGTCAGGTGCAGACCTCTCAAAGGATAAGAGAACCCTACGTCCTGTGTGTTCTGTTTGAGAGTGAGTTATGCTCGCTGGGAGCCACTTCCCCCTCGATGAGGGTTACATGTTCTCTTTTATAGGTACCCTATGGCGGTTCATGCATACCGCCTCTGGGTGTGAATGCATCACATGCTATGAGGGGCGTTCGCAACACTGTGTGACCCCTGTCAGATGCGTCAGGCATCTCTTCCAGTCGAGGCAGAGGCAGCCGCCTCTTCCGCTTGATGTGGGCCCCGCCTGGTCGGCAAGTGGCTGGGAGACTGCTCAAAGGAGCATCCAGGGATCCTTCTCGGGATATGTCTTGGGGCAGCTCGCCCACTTGCCGTGCCGGTGCGATCTTCTCTTCTGTCTTCTCACGGGTCCCACCCTGCAGGAGTGGGCCCCCTCTTCGTGTCTTCCCTGTGTAGGTTCTCTGTACGCGGGGCAAGTCCGGTGGTAGACCCAAGGACGGCTGACGCCGCTTGAGCGGAGCGCCAGTGCTAGGCTCGGGCCCCGACGGGCTCCTGCAGACATGCCACCCCGTTCGACCGTAATCATGATGCTTTTACGAGGATGGGGCGGCCGCCTGTGCACCGTCTTGTCAACTGTTCTTCCACGGTTCTTGCGCTTGCTCTTCCTTCCCGACGAAGCGAAGTCCTCAGTCGGGAATCCCCCTGGGAGCTGACGTTAGGGGCAGCGTCACTCTGAGGTTTTATCCCTTGATGCTGCCAAGGCTTTCATTAAGCCCTGGCTTATCTCGTGGGAGTTCGTGGGCCCCGTCAGTCGGTCTCTAACTAAGGGACCCCGTTCTCTTGACGTCGATAGTGGCGCAGGACCCTCAGGCGACTTCCCCAGCAACACGTGAGCGGCTCCCTCACCTTCCCCAACACTCTCTCTCCCATGGCGGGCTCCCGACTTGCGTAGAATGTGGATGGTTGTGGTGGTTGGTGCACCACTGGTGGCGGACGCGACTCCAACGACTGTTGGTGGAAGAGAAAGGAGAGTAGAGAGAAGAAAGAGAGAGGAGAGGGAGAGAAAAGGAGAGAGAGAGGAGAGAGGATGAATGACAAGTGGGCTCCACTGACATGTGGCCTTCACATTAGCAAAACCACCCAAAAACCATTAGATCACCAATTATGAACGATTTTAAAAGTTGGATGGCCAAATATTTCTAGTTTTGCAGTTCGATGCTCAAACCAAAATGAGACAATAGTTAGATGGCAAAAATGTACTTTCCTAAATTAAATATGTGAAATTAAGACATAGGTTAACTTGAATTTTGTGATCCTCTAATGCTTCAGAGAGGGTTGCCTATGTATGTAAACGCAGTCAATCACCACGCCGTTTTGCATGTACAATCTTACAATTATTTTTTAATTAGAAAATTATACTTATCATAATATTATACATAAACATAGGTAATGAACACAACAACTTTTCATAAGACATTATCGATAGAACAATGGTCAACAAAGATTTTGAGTCAGGAAGGGACAAATCTAGGATTAAACCCTAGAGGGGACTCTCTTCTACTACTTCTTTCTTCAGCCTCTTCCTTGCTTCTTTCTCAAATTTGTAGTTACTTCTTTCTCAAATTTGTTGGTGGAGCATACGGGAGTCTCCATTGGAATCCCCTACCCTCCCTCCGTCCCAGCGCTGGATCCGTCCTCCGAGTCAGCCAACTCGATTAAATCGACCGCCATAACTACGTTACACGATCGAGATCAATCGAGATGTACCTACCTTTATTGTCGTGTTGATGTCCTCGGAGTGAACATGTAATCCTCCATGCACCCTGCAACTGCACAGTTGTGCGACAACGAAAAGAGAAATAACGAAAAAATTAGCTGCTCCAACCATCAATCTAGGTAAGGGCACGTTTAGTTTGGAGAAATTTATGAGAAAAAAATCTTTGAGTCCTAAGACAAGTCCTACTAAGAAGACTAAACATTTACTAATTATAGAACTAATTACACCGATGGACGGAAAATCGCGAGACGAATCCATTAAGTCTCATTAATTCATCATTAGAGATTGTTTACTGTAGTATGATATTATATATTAATTACCATAATTGTGTTGGGATCCGAGATAAAAGGTGAGAGAGCATCTACAAGAGACCAATAGTTCTTGTTCAATTTAAGATTAAGAGGTTAGTTAAAAATAAAAAAAACTTCATGAATTGAGGTACTGATCCTTTAAAATTGGACTCTGCATATGTTACTAGTGTACCTCGCGTGTCATATTTTTTTTCTTATCTTCTTTCTTTTCCCCACCTCCTCCTGCATGCGACACCGCTCGAGCTCTCCACATCGTCCTCCTCCTCCCCCCGGCACTCCTTTGCCGCCTGAGCTCCTCCTCCACCCAGCGCTCCTTCGCCGCCCAAGCTCCTCTTGCGCCCAGCGTTCCTCCTCCGATTGAGTTAGGGACGGAGCCAGTCGAGGGAGGGGGCTCCAGCCCCCTACTGACGCCAACTCCATGGAGCCCCCTGCACCCCCTAGTTTTTTTGGCCGTAGATGCGGTGGAAGGAAGAGTTTGAGCTACATTCTGAGGTATAAGAAGGTGATTTCATGCCAGAAAGGTCATTGGGCCCATGTTAATTATATCAGGTCTTCCTATTATGTGCTATAGTTCAGCCCCCTCCCAAAAAAAAACTTTATGCTGGATCCGTCACTGGTTTGAGCTCCTCCTCCCGGCGTCGTGCTTGGTGCCCCAAATCCGATGGCCTCGCTGCTTGCCGGCCACAGGCCGCCCAGATTCAGCAATGTTGTGCACTGCCATAGGAGCCGGATGAGACGCACACCGCGTGTCGTGGCTAATACGGGCTCGACGGCAATGGCTTTGCCCATAATCATTCACCTAGAAACGGAGACCTCGTGCGGCACCAAAGAACCCCTGTCTCGTCGACACTGGAGATGGAGGCAGCACACTTCATCTTGGCGCCCAGGGTGGGCCGACCCGCCGTTGCTCCCTTCCTCTTCCTGGCGATCAGACGCGTCGGTGTGATCTTCCAACCACACGTTGCAGGCGAGCAGTGCCCTGATGCTGTTGGGCGTGCGAAAGAACAACCTGGCCGCACACGGGAAGGGGATGGAGAGCAGAAGGGCGTGAAAGATAGTTAGCGGAGGGAGCTGGATACCGAGCTATATTGCGAGGAGAGGATTTTGAAGACATTGTAGGCTCTTGAGTCTTAGATGTACAAGGTCGATTTATCTAATTTTACAAACTTGGTAATGTTATTTAAAAGTAAAGTATTATGAGACGTGAAAGGAATTTCCTTTCAAATCCTCCTAGCCGCTGTTGTACTGCAATAATTCTTGCTAGGATCCATTTATCTTAATTTTACTGCCTTAGTAAGGTCATTTAAAGAGAGTTTCATTAATGTGCACACTCTTTTCTCAGTGTGGCCTAAAGAACATTTTAATTCTGATAAGAGCTAAGAAAATATTATTAAATTCGCAATGGGGACAGACGTGCATTGAAATATCATATGAATTTTACAACAATTTTGTAAGAAACTGACGGCGGTCAAGCATGGCGAAACAGAGTCAACTTAGCTAACTGGTTAAGCAGTATCAAGACTCAACAAATTTGTCAGAATAAGGAACCAAAAGCACCTCGATCAGGTACGCACACACGTGATTAAACGCTACGAAAGTGAAAACGACTGACGACCTGTAATGGTGTTGTATGCCGTATACGATACACAAAAAATACAGTACAAACCAAGGTATAATAAACTCCTCTAGCAGCAGCAACAAGCTTCAGCTCAACTTTTTATTGACTCAACTCACACGACGACCCTGCAGCAAAAAATGACGTTCCTTTCCTCCTCGGCCGCCGGCCGGCCATGGTCATCACCTTGCTTACCTGTAGCTGCGGTAGGTTGGGGTGTACATGCAACTCTGCGCGTACTTGACGAGGTCGTCAGGGCGCGGCAGGCGGCTGGCGAGGCCGAGCTCGTAGGCCTTTTCGGCCACCTTGGCGGCGATACGCGCCGAGATGGTGCGGATGTTGGTGAACGGCGGGAAGATGAGCCCCTTGGCGAAGTGCTCCTCGGTGACCTGCTCCGCCAGCGCCTCCGACGCCGCCAGCAGCATGTCGTCGTGGACGCGGATGGCGCCCGAGATGACGACGCCGAGGCCGAACCCGGGGAAGATGTAGGCGTTGTTGGACTGTCCCGGCACGTGCACCTTGCCGTCGTGCTCGACGGCGTCGAAGGGGCTGCCGCTGGCGAACACGGCGCGGCCCTGGGACCAGGTGTAGGCCTCCTCGGCGGTGCACTCCGAGTGTGACGTCGGGTTGGACAGCGCGAAGACGACGGGCCTCTCGTTGAAGGACGCCATGGCCTCCACCACCTCCTTGGTGAAGGTGCGGCCCACACCGGAGGTGCCGATCAGCACCGTCGGCTTGATGGACTCCACGGCCTCAAGCAGGGTCTTGAGGGGCTCGTGCTCGTGCGCCCACGGCTGCTTGAAGTGCTGCAGCGACTCCTTGCGTGACTCCACGATCAGGCCCTTGGAGTCCACAAGCCAGATCTTCTTGCGGCAATCGTCGATCGGAGTCTCCGTCTGTTTGGAAAAAAACAATCAGCACATCAGGATTTTGTTTTTCATGGGAGTAAGGCATGGATCACTACTGGACATGAGATTAGTCACTTACATGTTTTGACATCTCAAGAGCAATGAGATCAGCAATACCAGTTCCAGCCTGCAAGTGGACAAACAATTGAAATTGAACGGATCAGCAAAAGCATGCCAAGTATTGGTGCATTTTTGATCAGTAAAAGCAAGGCATTGTTCAGAACATGAGGAATAAAAGATAGATTGAAGCAATATATCGTGACTGACCTCGCCGGCACCAAGGAACAGGTAAGTGTGGTCAGCAAGAGTGCCACCGACCACCTTGAGCGCCGCCAAGAGACCTGCGAGAACCACTGAGGCTGTTCCCTGCAATCCCATTGTTATTTTGTCAGCACACTTGAAAACAGAGGACTTCAGCCTCTGTTCAGCTGTTCTGAACTTTTAGCATACATGGCACTGTCAAGTGTAAACGTACAGGAGCTGCATAATCCTACCTGAATATCGTCATTGAAGACGAGATGGCTCTTGCTGTACTTGGCAAGCAAGTCAAAAGCATTGTGGTTGGCGAAGTCCTCGAACTGTCGTCAAAACGAACATTGCATTTCAGATTGAAGACTCGGCACATAGATAAAGGCCAAACAGGCTACAAGTATTCCAATGTGACTGACCTGGGTTAGGACTTTCTCGCCGTAGTTTTGCTTGACGGCGGTCATGAACTCTTCGAGAAGCTCGTGGTATTCCTGCGGATCGTAGAAAAACAGAAAATCAGATCTCAATTCAGACAAGAGACCACCAACCTATTGTAGAATTATAAAGTGCAGACAGCGAACCTGGCCGGTGGCACGTTTTTGGCGGAGGCCAATGTAGAACTCGTCGTTGAGCAAGGACTCGTTGTTGGTGCCAACATCGATCGTGATCGGCAGGCACTGCAGCGTAAAACCATTTGCCATCATCAGCAAAATGAGCCATGGACCCTGATCTCTTTTTTATGATCACATTACAGAAGAACACTTACAGCGGATGGGCGAACGCCTCCGAGGGCGGTGTAGAGGGACAGCTTGCCGACGGGGATCCCCATCCCCTGGCACCCGAGGTCCCCGAGCCCCAGGATGCGCTCGCCGTCGGTGACGACGATGACCTGGATGCTCCTCTCCGGCCAGTTCTTGAGCACCTCAAGGATCTTGCCCCTGGAACGAAATTAACATTCCGTCAGGAGATAGCTGTTGGAACACGCAACGCTGAAGACGCGCGAACACCAGACGCCAAACTCACTTGTCCTTGAGGCTGATGTAGAGCCCCTGCGGTCGGCGGTAGATGCTGCCGTACTTCTGGCAGGCCTCGCCGACGGTGGGCGTGTAGACGACGGGGAGCAGCTCCTCGACGTTGTCGATGAGGAGCTTGTAGAAGAGGCGCTCGTTGCGCTCCTGCAGGTCCATCATGGCGATGTAGCGCTGCAGGGGCACGGTGTACTGGCGCAGGTTGTGCATCATCTTCTTCTCCTGGAGCTCCTGCGTCGCCAGCGCCGGCGGGAGCAGGCCGCGGAGGTAGTGCGCGTCGCGCTCCGCCTCCGAGAAGGCCAGGCCCTTGTTGTGGCGCGGGTCGCGCAGCAGGGTGTAGCCGCTGCACGAGGAGGAGGAAGGAGAAGAGAGATCGTCAGTAAGTTTGGCATCGGATCAGGGATCACAGCTCTGTTTCATTCAGCTTTTCGTCCTACGGAATTGGTAACAACAAGTAAATGAGATGTTTGTTATTGTCCAAAAGAATTCCGTCCTTGTTTTTACTAAGTGAATGAAATGCTGGCAATGGTCGTGGCGGTGATCAAGAAATTCCAAGAACGTGATAGTAAAAATGGAAAGTTTGGAGAAGATTTGGAAAGAGGGGAAAACAAAGGCGCGTTTGCGTAACGTATGGTCCCCGGAAGGGGAAGAATGTTTGGTAACGTAAGGTGGCCGGAGATGGTGGCAGAGCCATCGATGGCGATGGGGTCTGGTCTCGCGCAACAAACGAACACTACACCACCACCACAAACCGCGAAGGACATGATCATGGCAGGATCGTCAGAGCAGGAATCGAAACGACGGGCGGGAGAGGCAGGATGCATGCTGCGTGGGCGATCAGACGACGACTGACCTGGCGACGGAGAACGCCCACGGCGTGACGAGCTGCTCCTCGGTGGCGCGGTCCTCGCCGTACGCGTCCTCGACGCCGCCGCCGGCCATCTCCATCTCCGACGACATTTCGATTATCGACGATCTAGCTACTCTGTTTCGTGCCGCCTGTTTTGGAGCGCCAGACGCGGGTCGAGAGTCGAGAGTCGAGACTCGGGAGAGACGGTGGGCAGGTTGCAGATGGATTGCGGAAGGAGCGAGCGGCGGTGGCGCGGATTTATAGCAGGGCGAGCGCCGTGGGCCCCACGCGGCGGGAGGCGAGTCCTCGTCCCGATTTGCCACGGCGAGGAGCGGGCCCGCGTGTGAAAGGGAGGAAAGGTCGGAGATGAGGGGGGACGCGAATAGTAATCGCGGAAGAAGCGAAGGGAGGCGTCCTCCTCCCGTTTGGAAAGGAAAGGAAAGCAAAGCCCAAGGGTTGGAAAGGTGGCGGGGAGGGAACGGAAGCTGCCCGCGGCCAGAAAGGTTAGGTGGCGGAGGTCAGGAGGTGGAAGAAGAGTCGCCGGCCTCCGTGAGTTCGGTCGTCCCGTGGTCTTCAGTATTCACCGCTAGCTTCCGCGGCGTACGCGTACGTACGAGGCAGTAGCAAATACTTCATCCATTTTCAAAATACTTGACATTCCATGAATCTGAGGGTCAAACTATCACAAATTTGATCAAAATTGTAAATTAAGATAATAACATTTATGATGTCAGCTAAGTAACTTTAGATTCTTCATTACTTATATTTTTATTTTATATTTATTTGATGTCATAAATAATTATAGTTTTTCTATAATTTTGATCAAACTTAAAAAAACTTTAACTCTTCAAAACTCATAAAATAACAATTATTTTGAAACGGATGGAGTATATATCCTCAAGCGGCGACGAGCAGCTGCGTCTGCGTGCGCGCGAGCGTGCACGAAGCCAGCATGTTGATGCATGCGTGCACACGGAAAGGTCAGGCAGATCGACCCGGACACGTACGTACGTAACGAATTGATCGACGTGCCTTGCTAAACTGTTTTGTTTGTGCTGATGACATCCGGTATTCCGGTAGTCGTCCTCCATTTTTACTCGCACTACGTACGTGTTGGGTCACCACCGTTGCGCGGAAGCGGCGCTGCTACTCGTGTTTGTTGAGTTCCGACAGAATTCCAACAGGGGGAAAACAGAGGCCATGGTCAACCCCACGACGGTTCTCCATGGTTCAAACTTGAAGCAGCCACCTGTGTATAATTTTTATATAGTATGTTGGTTGACTTCAACTCGGCCAAAAGTAGGAGTGTCCACCAAAAAACACAAGCACGACATGACCTGGCGCTACGTGTACACAAGTACCTTTCCGTTTCTTTTATTTATTTATTATTTTCCCCATACTGACTGGTGACTTGTTGTTCTCTTCAAAAGTTCCCTGTGTGCAAAGGGAAAGCAGTGAAATGAAAGAAAAATAAACGCTGTCACCTAACGAAAGCGCGTGCAGGTGCAGCAGATCCTGGCGCGCCGCGGCGGGTTGCCGCAACCGTAACACCCGCTACCGGCCACCTCCAGGCTCCAGGCCACCACATCGCGGCGGCGTCCTCCACCGCGCTGGGCTCTCCTCCACCAGTCCACCACCACCCGTGGTCTGGTCCACCCCGACATGTGGGGCTTATAACCTTTGAGACCCACCACGCAGTGAGTAGCAAGCTTTGCGGTTGGACCTACCGGAGAGAGGTCGTCGCTCAGGTGGGAAAATAAGGGCTTGTTGGTGCCTGCGTGTGCATGGTACTACGCGGCCGAGATGCAGCCGGATGATGGATGGATCCCACACCAACTCGAAACAGCGTGTGCATACGCCAAGGCCCAAGGGTGGTGGTACACTTTTCCCAAAAACACATGACGGTATTTTCCCTCCGTCGTGGCTCTTTTTTCTTTACGGGGGGCACGGCTTTCGTATGAAGCGACCGATATATCTGAGCATCAGCGGTATGTACCGTCCGGGCGCCCGACCACCGCACGTACTTGTTCCAATCCCTCTACTATTTGGTACTAGCTGCTTCTCCGCGTGAATGATCAAAGTCGGGCGTGTTTGTTGGGGTGCCGACACAATCAAACCGTTTCACGTTGACCTGCACTATCTACTCCCTCCGTTCCTAAATATAAGCATTCTCCGGTTTCCGTGGTACACATTTGACCATTCGTCTTATTCAAAAAATTTATGAAAATGTAAAAATAATTATGATATACTTAAAATATATACGATGATCAAACATGTCATAACAAAATAAATAATTTTTTAATAAATTTTTTTAATAAAACAAATGGTCAAACATGCTCAATAAAAATCAACGAATGCTTCTTATATTTAGGAACGGAGGAGTACTCGCTAGTAACAGTCCGGCCGGCAATGGTCTGGTCAACAGCCAGTAGGCGACGTTTCGCACGTGACGTTTGATGAGCATTTTTATCACGTCCGGGAGGTTCGTGTTCGTCCTGAATTGTGGATCCCGAGCATGCATATGCGTCGTGGAATGGAACAGGGGCTCGATCCTACCGTGGCAGCGGGCAGCGGCGGACCTGCCACACGGCCGGCCTTAATTCTACGGAGACGGCGGCGGCGACGATGACCGGTGACCGTTCCACCCGCCGGTTTTATGTCAGGTGGAAACGAGGATCGGACGGAGCTGGTGGGGAGGTGGATCGGATTTGGGTTACAGCCTGCCCGAGATGTGCCTACAGCAGAGCTGCCGGCCGTGTCAAAGGCTCCGAGGAAAAGGACTGCTGCTGCTGCTTCTTTCTGTCCAGTCTACACCACACGACACGATCGAGAAGACCCTTGCTTTCCCGCCTGCATTGCAAGGTCATGTTTGTATTAGCTAATTTTCCTAACCGTGCTAACCAAAACCAAGAATTTTCTGGAAAAGACACACTGTGTAAGCGAGAATCGGTAGAAAATAAAAGAAAATCACTCCAATCGTTACTCTGTACAAAATCGTTCATGGTTTCCCCTCACACTTGCCTTGAGGGCTATAGAACATTATCTTTTTTAGAATCTCTTTTGTTACTCTGTACAAAATCGTTCCAACATTAGAATCAACAACAAATGGTCAGTAGATGTCCATGCATGAGAAATAAGCTACATGTGGCATGCGTGGATCAAAAAAGGTTATATTACGTTGTGAACAAATTAGGTAAGGAAACATGTACTTAAGCAAGGGTTTATATATTTGAAAGAATTAGCTTCATCTTTAATTTGCTATAATCATATCTTATACCCATGTGTGTGTTTTTCTTGTGTCTCACCGGCAGTGAGGATCTTTTAATGATTTTAAGGCTAACATCCTTACATTAGCCCAATAATCTTTTAATATGTTGTCTATTAGGAGCATAAAATTATTTTTAATATATTCCAAAAAAATCTTTACTGTTTCAAAAGCAGATATCCAAGTTTTCATTGCATTCAAGTCATCGAATTTAAATTTTAATTGATAAACTGTATTTGGCTTTGCCATTTATTAGTACTACTATATGTTCTATCAGTATAAAACATGTATTTAATAATTTATTTTTTTAAAACACGCGTGTGCCGCACGTGCACTTTACTAGTATGGATAAGGTGTCTAACAATATGTTTTATAGGTTGGAAAAAATTCTGTATAAGTTATGCACATAACTCGTCGTTATAGAAAAAGTTATGAGCACAACTCGTCGTTAGAGAAAAACTTATGCGTACAAATTATTCTTCAAACAATTGTGCATACAAGTTATACACATAAGTTATGCACGACATAAAACTTATGCTTAAAAATTATCCGACAAAATTTATAGTTCGAAATTATGAATCGAAGTTGTGTATATAAGTTCCAAAAATGAAAAGATGAAACTGATGTTTGAAAAAAGTTATGCGTATAAGTCATTCTTAAAAAAAATTGTGCATACAAGGTGTATGTATAAGTTCTGCACGCTAGCTAGTGTCAAAGTTGCGCTTAAAAGTTATGTGATAAAAGTTGTACACATAAGTTTTTGCATTCTATTAAAGTTGTGTTAAAAATTTATCTCATAAAAATTATATCGTGAAGTTATGCATATAAGTTATGTGCATAATTTTTGTTTAAAAGACGAGTTCTGTGCATAACTTTTTTCCTAACGACGAGTTGTACGCATTATTTTTTCTAAAAATATTTTTTCCCACAATAAATTATATATATATCTTATACATTTATATAATATTTACTTTGTATAAAAAATGCCTCTTGTGTCTGCATGATGGAGAGTCCCTATGTGCCTACGTCCATCAAAGATATATCTGTTACTGTAACTGAATCAAACTCTTTTCAACAAAAAATCATCAACAACCAAAGATCTCATAAAGGAGAGTCGAAACCGAAAACGGGAGGAGGCGGCGCTCATGGACACCCGAGAAAACGACGGGGCGTCTCCGACTCCGATCCCCATACCGGCTGGCGGCTTCCCTTCCGCCCGTGTGTGATTCGAAGTACAACTCTCTCTCTCTCGCTCAATAAAACTCAAGCTCCACGCACGATGGCGCTGCATGCCGAAGTAGAATTCCCTAAAAGTTCTCAAAATTGTCGCATTGTAGACCGTGTCATCTCTCACAGAACATGTTCTCAATGCAAAAAATTCACCAATTAAACAAAATTTTACGGAACTAAACGGCTGCCGTGTGCGCTGAAGGGGCCGCGCGCGCGTGCTGTCTCGCTGCGGTGTTGTGCGCTGTACGGGCCTCCCGAGTCCCGATCCGCGCTTGATTTCCTCAAGGCGCATAAGGCCAGTCTCAGTGGGGGTTTCATAGACATTAAATAGGCTGCCATGTGAGCACTTTTGATGATGTGGCAGTATATTAATGAAGAGAGAGGTAAAATGAGTTTCATGAAGATGACACCCTCTATACACAGTTACCTAGACAACTTGTGTCTTGCATGCAACCTAGAAAACAACAATAGATGAAATTATGCATTGAGAGTGAGGTGTTTCATTATTGTTCCAAATGTTTTTAGATGATGTGTCACTCTAGGTAATTGTGTTCATGACATCTGCACTGATACTGGCCTAATGCAGTTGCGTGCTCCAAATCAAGGGGCGGCGCCGCTGCTTTCCTAGGCGGACGGATCGGGTCGATCGCCGCCTGTGCGTTCGACCTCGTTCCGGGTGTGGACGACGCCACCGCGGTGACCGCCAGAGCTTCTGGGGTTCTGCGTCACCTGTTGCCGAAGCAAAGGCGTCTTCTCCAATCATCCACCATGCCTGTTACCAGTTCCCAAAATGAATTAGTGGTATTTTTTAACGAAATACTACTACAGTGGTTTTAGTTCCTTCCTTTTGTTGTAGTACTGTGGATTTGGAGTACGTCTAATTTCCCAGAGAGAGAAGAGTTGGCCGACATTCGTTCTCACCGAATCTTCGGATGTTAATTAGGAAAGTTAAATGTGAACTAATTATAAAATTAATTACACAACAGAAAGTTAATTCGCGAGACGAATTTACTATTCCTAATGAAATCATTATTACGAGATGTTTAGTGCATCATCATATTGCCTAATCATGATTACATTTAGCCTAAGATTATGAAATAAGTCTTGTCATTTAGTCTATTTTCGGTATTTCTAATTTATATTGATGTGACGAGACTAAATTTTACTTCTGACTTAAAAAAAACTCCATTTCGAATCTCACCTCTGTAGAAAGGACCAAAAGCTGGCCTGCCTGCTCCCTATAAACCTAGCACTACCTGCGCAAGATATAGTGCGTACTCCCTCGTCGCCCGTCTCAAAATATTTACATTTTTTGACTTTTACATATAACGTTTGATTTGTTTTATTAGAAAATTATAAAAATGTAAAAATAATTATGTTATACTTGAAATATATAATGATTAAACATGTCATAGCAAATAAATAATATTTTCACAATTTGTTTGAATAAGACGAATAGTTAAATGTGAAGTCCAAATGTCAAAAGGTGCAAATATTTTGAGACTGGGGAGTACTAATGCAGCAGTGCAATCATATCCTTGTGGACATTTCGCAACTCTCTCTGCAAAAATGAACAGAGACAGTGCAATAGGGGAGAGAAGCAGCCTGCAAAAATGAGCCCTCTCCATCACATTCTTCTTTCTTTGCTGCTACCTCCGCTCTTAAATATATAACATTTAGAAAAAATAGTTTATTTTAAATTAATTTTCTTGTTTTAAATGTTATATATTTAATCAAGGTCCGTCCACTGGTGATTTTCACAAACTTATCAAGAAGGTGGAGGCATTTAGGCCCACCGTACCATGGTCACTTTGGGCCACTACCACTACCTGCCACTCACCCCATTGGGCCGGAGCCGGACTCGAACGAACGAACAGCGCGGCTAGCCAAGTTCCTTGTAATTTTGTATGTTTTGCTTGCTAATGAAACGTTAGTCAACCTGTCAAATGGTTTGTGAGCCATCTGCAAGTCAGGTTGTACACCAGCTGTACGCTCATGGGCTCGTGCATTGTGATAAAATTTTTGCGTTTGCTGACGTGTAGTACATGTATGGAAACCTCAAGCCGTCAGCCGCGCGTGCGTGCTCCCCTCCAACAAGGAAATCAACAACTACTCCAGCAAGTTCCAAAGTTCGTGTCCACAGTCCACTAGGATAGGATGCGCACGTCACACGTTTAAGTTCTTAACTGCATTATGATAGTTCCAAAAACATATCCAGTGGTGTAACCTATCGCGTGGATCGTCGCGTGCTGATGTGGTTCGTGAAGTGGGCTGGGCATTACAGCAACATCAAAGCTTATTCTTGATCGGGTAAATTAACCAAAGAATCCAAGATGTGCGTGCGTATGTAGGCCGCACGTGGTGATTTGAACAATTTTGAAACATGGGGTAGATGATAGAGACGTGGACACTTTACACGTGCGCGCGACAACATACCACTCATGTGCATCTTACTCTCATTCGTTTCAAAATACTTATCATTCTGATTTTTCTAGATACAATCTTTTTATTATGTATGTGGACATACTAACTATTTAGGTACATAACAAAACGAATGTATCTACAAAAGTTATAATGATAAGTATTTTGAAACGGAGGGAGCACCTTTTACGAACCCAAAGATACAGGATTAGCGGTGTAGGAGTTTTCGGATTGACAAAGTTACCACAGACGTATTGTTCATAGTTATGTCACCTAGCAATAAAATTATCAGAAAATATACCTACTCTTATTATATGCCACCGTGATATATTGGAATTTATCCCCAATGCATTGGAGTGTCAGTTTGGAGCACTCGTCCCCACAAAAAGAGGAGATGAAGCATGCGTGTAGAGTCCTGGCGGCAAGACTGTCCAGGGCAACAACTAGCGCCACACGTGCTGGGCCCACTAATACTTTTTTTATGAACGACACACCAAATACTAGCACGGTTCCATTAGTGATCAGTTCATGATCAGTGGCCACGGTATGCCACAAGATCATGATGGGATTACGATACGTGCCACGGAAAGGTTTCCAGCGTCTATTCTTGGGATTTATGGCCACCACGATCGAATATCCCATCTCTGATCCACACGAAGCTTGAATCAATCCATTCGTCTTTCATTTTATTTTATACCCGCAGGCCTCTAATTAATTTGGTGACAGTGTGGTGCCATGGCCTGTGGCTACGGGAGTACGGGTACAAGCCTGGAAAAGAAACGGCAAAGGTTGTTGCGACGTGACACCGTGTAGAATTACGTCGCCTCGCCATAATTTCCTCGTAGAAGTTGCCATTTTGCCAAAAGGTGTTCTCTTTACGCATCACTTTTCAGTTTCCGAATTCCACTCGAGTGTCTTCAAATAATGCCCTTTCTTTTCTGAAATGACTGCCACTTGAGATTTCAAAAAAACCACTTGCACATACATTTTGCAAGCCGTGTAAAGCCACCTGTTTCTTTTTTTTCACTTTTGGGTTTATGGTGAAGGCTCTCTCATTTGTGCTTTGTGCTAGATACGTACTCTCTCATCGTAATACTTATCATTTTGATTTTTCTAGATACATTCTTTTTTAGATACATTCTTTTTAGTCCAGATACATAACATAAAGAATGTATCTAGAAAAATCAAAATGATATGTATTGTAAAATGGACGGAGTAGCAAGTATTGTGTAATAATCTTTAAACGTATTGTAGGCTAGCCTGAGAGACGGACAAAAACTATTGCAAAACCACGTGGGTAAAGATTTAGTTTTCCACGTGCGTGTTGGATTTTAAGGTGTGTTTGGTTGCTTAAATCATTTGGTTCATGTACGAAATGATTCAAAAGAATAATGATTTTTTGTTTGGTTGCGTCAATTGCACCGATTTATCCAGGATGAAGTTATTCCACCTAATAAATTGTTATACTAGTAGGAGTAAATCATAAGATACAAGCAAATTGGTTGAACCATACCATTCAGGACCATTCGTACATGCATCATGTGAACCAAACACATAAGTCGAGTTAGTTTTAGTGAAACCGACTATTTGTTATGTCGCCGAAGCTCCTTGTCGAGCCAATTTCAAAAACAGTGCAAAAACACACCGCATGAATTATTATTTTCCCCTTACAACGTTTTTTTTTGGAAAAAAAAAGAATAGCTTGCCGAACATGGAACTATATGTTTTACCATAAATTTTCTGCACTTTACATGCGTATATGATCATTGAACTGAGACAGCACAATTGGGAGTTGACGCCTCCGAGAGCAAAGCGTGCAGTGTCGCAACCGATCGAACCAGCAGATGCTGCGATTCAGGAGGGTTCCATTCCATTCTAGCCATACATGTCATCTTTTCTGATCCAAGAGCTAGCTATGATTTCGCCGTCGCATATATGGCATCTCGCTCTCCCCCATTCGTTGGTTGCTCGGTGGAAAGGCAACACTTGTGCCAAACTGCCAACAGTCCCATCACCTTCTTATCTCCGCGCATGATGTCGAAGGATGGCGATTTGCTTGGCGCCGGTCGCATGCTGTTGCTGTCTGTCATGGCGCGGCGGCGGTGGCGGTGGGACATGTCCCCGTCCGGTCACCAGCCACAGTGCCGGCTGCCTAGTATACTGACGGGTGACGGCGACGGGAAACGGGCGACGCGTGTTGCTCCCCCACTGGCTCTCTTGGCACGCCCCTCCGTAGTGGCTGGCCCCTCCGTAGTTGGACAACATTCGTATACGTGCAAGTGTGTTTCATTTAACTCAGACCTGCTCCTTCCCGTCAAGTTTTTCTTTTCTTATTTCATTTCACTCAGCCGGTAAGCAAAGATAAACTTGTTCTCCAGAACGGCAGAACATGTCTTCGGAATGTGAAAGAATTTGAAATGTGAATATATTATTACATAACTTCTATGCACAAAATACTTACAATGTGGCTAGTCATGGAACAATTTTTCTTAAGAAGAAACAAAATGCGCTTTTGCTTACGGATTACCTGTCTATTAGGTTTGTTTGGTAAAGCTCAACTAATTGTGATTCTCTATGAGAGTTGATTCTCGACTGAAGTAATTATGTGGTTGAAAGTGATTTTTATTATCTTTAAGTCTTAAAATATGGATAGAGAATCTCACTTCATAGAATTAGGAAAACTATTTTTTTTTCCAGCTCTCAGCTTCTTAGTACTCATGCTGAATTGAACGGAGAATCAACTCTACAGATTCACCAAAAAATCACTTTTCTCTTAAAATAATATTTGGCAGAGCACATGCTGAATTGAACGGAGAATCAACTCTAGAAGCTCAGACAAATAGACCTAAATACACAACTTCTGGAACAAGCACTATAAAATTACAGAATCCATACATTCAGGATTTATGCTGGCCAGGGCCAGCGTAAAAATGACTGCACAGGTTCCTTCTTTTTGAACACATGGCCTCCGAAATAAGGAACAGAAGAACACCGATTCTGAAATGTGTGGATTTTTTTTCGGGAAGTGAAATGTGTGGATTCTCGGTGAATTCACGCAAAATAGAGGCCCTGTTGAGTTTTTACTTTTTACAAATGCTAAAATAGATAAGGGGGGTGTTTGGATGAAGAGGTAAATGGGGTAAATGGGGCAAATCTATCCCAAATTTACACCAAAGGATCCAAATATGTGGGGCAAATGTGGTGGGGTAAATGTTTTGACCCCCTAATTCCATTTACCCCTAAAAGGTAGCAAATTGGAGCAAAATTGTGATGAACCCCAGCCCTCTTTCACATTCACATCCACATTTACCACACATTTACCCCTCAATCCAAACACCCCAAAGAGCAAATATTAGTAGGGGCAAATGAGAGGGGCAAAACATTTGCTTTGAGGTAAATATTTACCCCTACCATCCAAACATGGCCAAGATAAATCACAAATTAAATTCTGATGGTAGCCAATGTAGCCGCTACGAAGCCGTAAAACCATAAACACGGCCTTGCTGGCTTGCTGCACAAGAGAGAGACAGAGGGTGTGTTTAGAGCCCAAACGTTTAGGTAAAATTTGGTAATTCTGATCAAAATTAATGCAAAATACACTGTAGCGTCAAATGAATAGTGAGAAATGATATGATGAGATGTGATAAATGATGGGATGTTTTTTAAAAAAATTTAGATTTCTAAACACACCCAGAGGGGGAATGCGGTCAACAGGTGGTGGTACAGTGGCCCTTTTTACCTCTGGGAAAAGGAGGAAAGTTAGTTGGCCGGCTATAATTACTCGCATCCCCCAGGATTTGGTCCTGGCTGGTCAAATCTTTAACCGAGTCTGACAAGAAAAAAAAGGTTGCAGAGACCGACAGGCCGCCCCCAACCTGTACGTACTTCACCTGCAAAAATGATACGGTAGGCACTCATTTCGCGGCGGACATTTCACAACTGTCCCTGCAAAAGTGAACAGTATGTGTTCAGATGCTAAAATTTTGCATCAATTTTGCAAAATTGGTACGAAATATCTTGTAGCGTCAGATAAATAGTGAGATGTGATAGATGGTGGGATGTTTCTAGCCAAAATTTTGGCTTCTAATCACACCCCAACACAGGACTGGTGTTCAGGTTCTGCTCTCATGAGATACGAGTAGCAGCCAGCATGAGCAACACTGTTTGCAGTTGGCCAGTTGCACTGTTTCAAAACTTCTCCCTTTGGAATCATCTCAGTGCTCCCTCCTCTCCACATTTTCTAAAATCTTCTCCCTTTGAAATGTCGAAATCTGGATCTCATATTTTCGAGACAAAAATTTGGAAATAGAAAATTGGTGGAAACGAACAATCTCTCACCAGTGCGTAAAAAAAGGCTACATTTTCATTCATTTTTGTGTGGTTCTTCCTCCTTGACTCCGCTATCAAAAGATGACTAACTTTGTTTTTTTTAGAGGTACTACATTTTATTTATTTCTACCCACACGCACGCAATTCATCACATGAGATAATTCCACAAACGGCCCCCTTCATCATGCCTTGTCTCGGTTCAGTGCTCCTCGTCTCCACACTCAGCAGTCGCCACTCAGCCAGCTCTAGCCGCCCATGAGAATGAACAAAGAAAGCCAGCCATCTCCTTCAGCTCGCTCGGTTTCTAGCAAAAGTCAACACAGCAAGCACTCCACTTCCTGACATGCAACTCGATCTCTGCACCGGCACTAGCAACATGAAGATTTCTTCCATGATATCAGAGATGGAGATTATTTGATAATGGAGTGCTACATTAAACATGTGCCATGAATTAATTAGGCTCAATAAATTTGTTTCCCAAATTAACACATGACTTATGCGATTAATTTTATAATTATCTTATATTTAGCCATCTTGATTAGCATCCGAGCATTCGATACGACAAATGTTAAACTTTAACACCACCAAACACGCTCTTAATTCAGTTGGCAACTACTACTAGCAAACTGTCATGTTTTCCCTCAGATTGAAAGAGGCCTTAAACAAGTGGTAAAGCCTCAGAGCATGTGTGTGTTAGTGCTGAGCTTATCTTCTCTTATCTCCTCCATGCTTTCGCCCTCTTCTCAACCCCACATGCTCCCTCTCACATGTCACATTCTCTTTTCTGGGAAACTAAAATCCCTACACCCATTTGCAAATTCATCGAGTGGGAGGAGAGGCTTGCTTCCGTTTGCCCTGCCTTCCCTGGCCCCATCTTCCTAATGCTTTTCCTGCAGTGACAAACAAGAAAAATGGAGTCCACTTTCGGTCGCAGCGTCTCCCGTCTGCTGCGAATCACTTGCCTCCTTGGCCTTTCCGGTCTCTGCACTGCAGCAGCCTCGCTGCCTGCTCCTCGGGCGCAGCGTCCAGCTGGTGCTGTAGCTCCACCTCCACTACTGCGAGGTCTCTGCCCTGTCACTCCTCGACCTCGCAAGCAGCAGCCTCTTCCCCTTCCTGTCACCCATCCGCCCGCCCGCCCGCCCGTCCTATATATGCCAGCTTGCTCTGCCTCCCTGAGCCCAGTGTGTGCGCTGTGCTTCGTTTCAGCGACTTCACTGGACTGTTGGAGCACAGCACAGCCTCCTCCTGCACAGGGTAGACAGGAGAGGAGACGGGGAAGGGGGGAAATGGCTTGGAATGGCCGCTTCGGCGACGACGAGGAGGGGAGGGGCCTGGAGCTCAGCCTTGGCCTCCCGGGCTACTTCTCCAGGTCGCCGTGCCAGGCTGCAGGTGCCGCGTCTTGCCTTTCTCGTCTTGCTCGTATCATTGTGGCGTTCTTTGCCTGATCGGTGTCCTCTGTTGTGTCGGTTTCAGGTTTGCAGGAGAAGGGAAGCGCCGGCTCTGCTGCTGCTGCTCGAGCCCCGAAAGGAAGCAACGGTTCCAAGGCGAGGTAATAACCGTTGATGAACCTGCTTCTTCCTTTCTATTCCTGAAAAGAAACCCGATCCGGAGAAAGGATCTTGCTCCTTGTCCTTGAGGCATTTGCGCCTGAATCGCACATTAAAGTTCTCATCTTTGATCGTTGTCTGAACTGCTGCCTGAATTCTGCAGGGCGGCTGCAGCTGCTCCGGTCGTCGGATGGCCGCCGGTGCGCGCATTCCGGCGGAACCTCGCCTCGTCGTCCTCCAAGCCGGCGTCCCACGAGCCATCGAGCCAGAGGGGCAGTGACTCCGCAGGCGCCGCCAAGGCCGTCGAGGCCGGCAAGAAGGGCGGCCTGTTCGTCAAGATCAACATGGATGGCGTCCCCATCGGCCGGAAGCTCGACCTCAGGGCGCACGCTGGCTACGACACGCTCTCCGCCGCCGTCGACCACCTCTTCCGCGGCCTCCTTGCCGGTATGTGTTGTCTGATCCTGGTGTTTGCCGGTGTACTTAAGAAGCCTCTGAACTTACGGTCTCTGAATTCTCTGACAGCTCAAACATCAGGGGGGGAGCAGGAGGTGATCACAGGGGTCTTGAACGGCACCGGCGAGTACACGCTGGTCTACGAGGACGAGGAGGGCGATCAGATGCTGGTCGGAGACGTACCGTGGGAGTGAGTTCAATCTTCTCATCCTCATCTTCACGAAATTTTCTTTTAAATTGCAGCTGTGCAAGTGTATGTTCTGACCAACGGCTTTGCTTTCATCTTCAGGATGTTCATCGGCACCGCGAGGCGTCTGCGCGTGCTGAGGAGCTCCGACCTGAGCCCGTCCTCGGTCAGTCACCCTCACCCCTGCCGCGCTGAACCCAATCCGTGCTACTGAATTTGGGCCTGCAAATGTTTTCCAGATGTTGGTCTGATCTCTGACCCTTCTTGCTTATACCTGTTCTTGTTTTGCAGCTAAGAGCAGCGAGCAGGAAGAGAGCAGCAACCGAGTGCTGAACTGGTGGCTCTGGAGTCTGAACATGTTGACGCCTTTCCGCTAGCCGTCTGTGTAAATCTTCAAGCAGTTTCGTCGATCTTAGTATTTTGGTGACCGTGCTATTATGGATTAGGGAAGCAAGAACCGAGAGTTTATCGGTGTTGTTTAGAATCATGTAATGGTAGGAGCTGTGTCAGAACTTATTTTGAACGGGAAGTTTGGCTGTGCTCAAGGGAGGTGTCTGTTCATCATCTTGTCTGAATTTTTCAGGGGTGCTTGTATTGGCACTGCAGTCATGAGCTCGCAGTATCCATGCAAGCGCACTGATGTTGCTTGCTTTGGCTGCTTCCTGTTCGTTCCTGTTGAATGTTAATGGCTAAGTGCTTCAATGGTTAAACGATTCTTAGGCTAGAGCAAAACATAGTTTCCCTTGCCCAACACTATATGACAAGGAGGTAGCAGAGAGATTCATACATTTCACTATCATTTGCCTGATTTCGAGCTATGCAAGAATTAAGCATAAGTCTTACTGTAATAATATACCAGGCACGTAAACATTACAAATACATTCCGAGGAACCCACAAAAAGACCATAAGAAAGAAATGTGCTCTATTTCAACCGGTGCTCACTGGAATCTGCAGCTTTCGCAGTGAACACTGATGCTGCACTGCCGAGCAATTCTACTACTGTATATGCCTAAAAGATATGTCTGAATTCCTTTTATTATGTATACCTCTCTCTCGGTGCAAAGCAAAATGAACGTATTAGAAAAGATAAAACGACATGTATTATGATGAAACGGAAGGAGTTTTTTTTAAAAAAAATAAAAGCACGAGCACTGTTATGTCAGAGAAGCATGGTTTGTTACATAATTAGAATTACCTTAATTACAGAGGGAGTATTTTCTATCCAGGATGCATACCTTAATTAGAATTACCAAAAAAAATGATACTTTCGAGAGAGAAAATGAATTACTTTTTTTCTAGAATTACACAAGAGAGAAAATGAATTCTAACCAGAAGAGAGAAAATGAATTACTAAAAAAATAAACAGACAGAAATAGACCTTCCTCTAAAGCCAGCCCATCGACGGCCCAAAAATAATCTCCAAAACGAAAGCCCAGCACGATATTGGCGCCGCCCCTTCGTTCTTTCTTCTTCCCCAATCCAACCCAACCTCTCTCGCGCTGCTGGCTGCTGTGCTTCAACTCCATCCAACTCGGATCCAAAAACAAAAGAGAAAGGAAACAGAAAACAGAAGCGCGGGAAGGAGCTTCGCCGCTCGCCGCTCCCGCATCGCCTCCAGGCCTAAACCATCAGGTGCGCGCGCAACCGGACGCCCCTCCCTGTTCCTCCCCTTTTCAGTCTCTCTCCACGCCGCGAAATTGGGGGCGGGGTTCGGTGATTTCTAGGGTTTTGGTTGAGATGCGATTTGTTTTCGTTTCGTTGATCTCTGCCGCTTCGATCTTTAGCGCGCGGCCCACTTGGTTGGCGTGGGGGAGAGTGGCTACCGCGAAGCCGGGTGCGATTGGGGTTAGAAGGATAGTCTGGGGGGCTTTTGGGCTAATCGGTTGGCGACCTGTGCCGATTTCGCGTGATCTTGATCTGTGGTGGTGCCGTTGCGGTGCAGGATGATGGATCTCCCGGCGAAGGGCGGGTTCAGCTTCGACCTGTGCCGGCGGAACGACTCTCTGGAGAAGAACGGGCTCAAGATTCCCGGTTTCCTCAAGACTGGGACCACCATTGTCGGCCTCGTCTTCAAGGTGTGCCCGCATCCACTTGTTGGTATTCTGGAATTAGTATTGTGCCTTCTGCAGTTCTGCTGGTTCAGAGTTAACCGTGTTTGAGAATTTGATAGGCACGAGCTGCTATTAGGCTATTACTGTCTGACAATTTGTGCTAGATTCATGCTGCTATGCACAATTGCACATACCCGCGTTGTGGTATGATACGAGGTGGGAAAATATTCAGTGCAAGCACCTGCCTAGTGGAACTGTGGAAACCCCCATCTCTTGTGTAATGTTTGCTTCGTAGTCTTCTAGTTGTATTAGCTCAGGGGGGAAAGGTATGCATACACAAAAAACTGCAGAAATACTGTGCAAATGATGCCCTGGCAATATCCAATTGAATATTGATTTCTGCTAACTTGTGATTGAATAAATTTAATGGATGATAGTTTTACCTTGACACTTTTGTAGCCCTGTGCTAATGGATGAAAGACATCACATTCATGCGACCTGTTTGGACAGGCATTGTTTCATATTTCTGTATTGAGGTTAACATTGGACTAAACCATATTTTGATATCTAGGATGGGGTTGTTCTTGGGGCAGACACAAGGGCAACTGAGGGGCCTATAGTTGCTGATAAGAATTGTGAGAAAATCCACTTTATGGCGCCAAACATATATTGCTGTGGAGCAGGAACCGCTGCTGACACAGAGGCTGTTACAGGTAAATGATTAAAAGAATGGCATTCTGCCCTTTCCAACTCCCATTTCTTCCCTGGAATCCCTTCTCACATTTTGTTTCTTTTACTTCAGATATGGTGAGCTCCCAGCTGCAACTTCACCGATATGCAACTGGTCGTGAATCACGAGTTGTGACTTCTCTTACACTGCTGAAGTCGCACCTTTACAAGTGAGCTCCAATTTCACTGGCACATTTACCACTTTCTGTCATCCTGTCAACAGCTGACCTGCTTGCGCCATTATGTTTAGGTACCAAGGTCATGTCAGTGCTGCTCTTGTTCTTGGTGGAGTGGATTGTACTGGGCCACATCTACACACTGTGAGTAACTGAGTATCACTCTTTGTTGCTTATTGAAATAAAGTTGGGGTGCTTAAATCAACATCGGAAAGTGCAGGTTTATCCGCATGGCTCCACAGATACTCTTCCTTTTGCAACGATGGGGTCTGGATCGCTTGCTGCAATGTCAGTGTTTGAGTCGAAGTACAAAGAAGGGCTTACAGTAAGTGACCCATGCAGCAGTTGCTGGATTTAACTATGGTGGCAATATTTCTTCTATGGTGACTGAAATTGCATTTGATTGTGCTTTTTTAATTAATGAAACTATATTAATATTATAGTAGTTTTTTGTGCTAAGTTTGCATCAACTAATTTCCTTTTATCTTCTAGAGGGGGGAGGGAATACAACTTGTATGCGATGCAATCCGTGGTGGTATCTTCAATGACTTGGGTAGTGGCAGCAACGTGGATGTTTGTGTGATAACTAAGGTATGCATTACATTTTCTGTTTCATTTACTCAAATGCTGAAACTCTGCAAATTTGAAAATATATATATATCAAAACATAATTTACTGTTTACTTATCAGAGGGTGGGCTTTCAAACTATCTTTGCGGCATTGTATTTGTCTACTTTGATTTGATATATCGCTTGCACATGTTTGATTTACACCTCTGATCATCAATTTCAGATAATGCCCATTTGAGTAAAACTATAACACTGCATTGTGCATGCTACCATATGCCACAGATATCTTTTGAGCAAATCAAAGAACATGAAATATTTCCTGTTAACCCTTTAAAGTTCTTTGCTGACCAAACCCTATTGACATTACCAGGGGAAGACAGAATACTTGAGAAACCACCAATTGCCGAATCCAAGAACTTATGTTAGTTCGAAGGGATACAGCTTCACCAAGGGGCAGACTGGTGAGTTGCTTGTTGATGAATGGTACAGAATATATGACATCTGAACAGTATAAAGTTATGCATAATTCAATTCTTGTTTGCAGAGGTACTGTCCACAAAGATCACACTGCTGAAGCAGAAGGTTGAGGTTGCTGAGGGCGGCGATGCAATGGAGGAGTGATCATGCATGTTTTATCTGGACAAGTGGTCATGAATTCATAATTTACATTATCTTTCTTAGTGGGGCTACTAGAACTAGAAAAGAAGGGATGTCCTTGTTGTATTTTCTGGATTGAATCTAGACTTTTTATGCTAAAGGTATTTTTACAGGTGATTGTTGGTTCTGAATGTAGCATTGCTTAAAACTGTGACGGTATGCTGTTTTCTTTCAGTCGTTATTACTGCTGGATGCATGTTTTGTTAGGTTCATGATGAGGGAAAGGTTAGTGCTGCAAGCATATTTGGCCCTTAGCCCTTGAACTTGATTAGATTAAGAGGACACTGCAACATGATTGATGCAGCGGCTTCACTATTTGGCCTTGTGCCCCTGACTATACCAAGTCTCAATTGTTGGTCTGGAAATCTATCGAGTTCTGTATAACATGCACGCTAGATTTGCCTAAAAGAGCAGCATGTACTTGCTGACGGATTGAATATACTGTACTAATGTAGAAATTTGCAAGATCTGTGTTGCATTTGGTTCAGATTGCCATACAAATGTGGATGGTATGCCAATCGCTTGTGCATTAACGTCGACACAAAGAAACACTTGATTCTCACTCTACTAGATAAGTTTTCACATTTATGAGGGCTTGTTTTTATTCCTTCCCTGAAAGCATTGTGAAAGCTTAGTAAGCCGGTGTTTTATTAGACAAGTCATCATTACTCCTGCCTAGATAAATGGGTTATGATGAGGAAATCAGGAAAGCATTCTTTTGATCCTGAACCTGACTATACTGAAAAAACATAATTTAAATTCGCACTTCCATATAAAGAGGTAGATTGCTTAACCGAGCTATTGGCATTAGTATCTTTTACTCAAGAATCAACTTGCACTGATATGTATTTTGCATTCGGAGTGGAGGAGGTATAAAGATTTTTTTTTAAAAAAAGATTATGCCTGAGTTCATCTGAAGCAACAAACAGCTGTCAAGTAAATTTGAGTGTTATGTACTGAATGGAAAAGTTGAACAAGTAATCCGTTGAAATTAATTGCTTTATGACTATGGTCACGCAGTATCATCAAATCAAGCACCACGCAGAAGTGCAGGATGCGCTGCTGTTCGTTTGCAGCTTGGGGGGCTCCACTGTGAGCAAAAGGGCAAAAAACAAAAAAAAACAAAAAAAAACCTGAAAACAAAAAAGAGTTTGTCAGACAACCTGTGGGCCATCACAGCTAGGCGGGCCCAGCTGAGAACGATCCTCTACAGCTGAGGACAGAGCATCAACACTCAATCCAAGCCGTTAATCACGCCTGGCCCACAGGTCATGTTTCATCAACCAAGCTTAAGTGCTTGCCTCCTTATTAGTCAAGGATGCAGCGGTACGATCCTATAGAACAGATCCTGTTCAAGTAAGGTCGTGCTGCACCTTCCCAGCCTCAGCCATATAAGATGGTCGAGAGCGGCCTGCGCTTTCGAGGTGGTACGCTCTTTAGCGGTAGGTGCTAACTTTTGTTAGTGGCCCATTATCCGCTATCGAGCTCACACCCTACGCGAGAGATGATAAACGAGGTAAGTCAACGTGTCAATTAAATTTTTAAGATTAATGTTTGTGGAGATTTGTTTTGTTTAAGCAATAGGTATTGGTAGCTATCACGATGCCCCCAAGATCACAAGATCGAGCTCGTCAACATCTTCGAAGTTTCTGTTCGCATCAAGTTTTGCACAGCCTCATGGGAAGAACAACAAGATATCTTTGGATATTTTGAAGCCCCATGAAGTTACGCTTCCAACGAGTCAAGAATCAAGTCGATCGGAGATTCCTACAAACGGATATGACCGAATCACCGATGGTTGCACGTCCTGAAAATTTCTGGACAGCAAGCAACGCTGAAGTGAAACAGCCATAACTCCCTCATTTGGACTCCGATTAAGATGGATGAGTACCCGTTGGAAAGGTAATTTTATAAATTTTTCATTAGAATTATATTTTGGTGTATGTTCTGTTATGTATACAGGGGGAAATCCAAAGAAGAGGCAGCTGCAATATGATGAGAACAAGATGGTGAAGATGAGGACGACAACAACGAATAGGAGCTTGGGGAATGCTTCCATTAGACCACACATGAAGAAATTCATAGGCTTGGAACAGAACAAAGACCCCTGGAGCATTGGCAAATTAAGGCATAAGTTGACGACATCCGACGCAAGAAGATGTTTGAAGAAGACCACGAAAGATTACACACAAAGGACGACATCCAGTGGCGCGGATGTTTTGGGTTCTCACACGAAGGATCATGGAGCTACATTTTCACAACCAAGATGTGTGAGCCCACAAGTGAAGAGGAGTTATCCTACACAAAGCAACCTTGACGTCATGCGGCACAAAGGGAGAAATTGAGAAAAAGTCTACGCGAGCCACCTCCGATCATTAAGAATTGTTCCCTTTCAACTCCGGAGGATCACTCATAATGAAAAGCTCGAAGGCTAAGGTACACATTAAACTCTCAAGGTACTTTTGGATATGATATCTTTCTTTTGATATATTCATGTTCATATCCAATAGCATCTTTTGATTCTATGCCTTGCACCCTTGATGATCATGTTGATAGGCTAGAACTTCTTGAGATTGATAAAGTGGCTATGTTGTGCTTTAACTTTGTTGATTACATGCCTAATGAACCTTTGCCTAATGAGAGTTTAGCGGTGAGCAAGAAACTTATGCTACTTTTAATCACAACTTTCTTTGTTTATAAAATTTAAATTGTGGTTATGGTTGCACATGTTTTCTTTAGAACTTACAAATCTTGGACTTACTTTGTGCTTGGTCAAGCTAATGACTTTAAAAGAGCAAATGTCGGGAGAAAACCCGAGTTTCACTAACCATGTAGGGCATGAAGTTTGAATCAAGAGGAGAAAAGCTATACCCCAAAGATCGGGCAAGCCTCTCATCAAGAAAAATGATCGTGTCAAGCATGGAGAGTGGATCAAAACTGCATGGACACCTTCAAATCTTGCATGAAAGACCATGGCTTCTCGACAATGGTATAATCATATCTGTGCTCTTACGGATACCCTGTTTATATATATTTTCTTATCTAGAGATCCAAGGCATATGTAAGAGTACCAATCCATGCGTTTTAGTGGCACTTCTGTCAGGGCTGACAACCTATATCGAGTTGTGCTATGACTCGTATCGGATTCATCTTTTAGTTTATCTGAAAGCAACATCTGATATACACTTAGCATCATGTTAAGATATACCTTTGCATTTCTGGCGCCGTCGATAGAGATGGATCTTATATCTGTTTCTAGTCGATGACGTTAGCAATGTCAACAAGCATTTTTGGCGCTGTTGCCGGGGAAAGAAAGTCTATAGCCTAAATAAATAAGTTTTAGTAATAGCATGCATGCATCTCTCACACGTAATGTATCGAGAACCCAAATTATCATTACTTAAACAGGCTTACCCTTGTTCTTTCCACTTTTTGTCTATCTGATTTCAGGGTAATGTATGAATAAGAATCTTCCAGACAACTTCGTTTCAGATCCAGAGAAAATCCTAAGTAAGGCAAGGCCAAAGCCCGAATCTCGGCCCACGACCTCTGCCTTGGAAGATTCAACTGTGCGAAGCTTAACACCCACGTTTAAAGTAATGGCAAACAAGACCCTTCGCGAGTACTCTGCACCGACCCCGGACAACATTTGTACTGGTCCGGCAGTCGTTGTAGGAGATGTAGCTTTTGAGCTCAAGCCTGCACTGATCAACATGGTACAAGCTAGCCAATTTTGTGGAAAAGCTCATGAAGATGCCAACGCACACCTTCAACATTTCTTGGAGATATGTGGCACCTTCACGATCAAAGATGTGCCAAGTGATGCAGTCCTACTTCGCTTATTCCCATTCTCACTCTTGGGGCGAGCGAAGCAATGGTTTTACTCCAACAAAGACAAACTTACAACTTGGACACTGTGTTCTACTGCCTTTCTGGCAAAGTTCTTTCCTATAGGCAAAACCAATGCCTTACGGGGGAAAATTTCAAGTTTCCAGCAGCAACATGACGAATCTGTTCCTGAAGCGTGGGAGTGCTTCCAAGACTACATTTCAGAATGCCCACACCACGGAATGGAAAACTGGTTGCTCATGCAGACCTTCTACCACGGGCTCTCTACCAACACCCGTGAAACGATGGATGCTGCAGCTGGAGGTGCTTTCCTGTCTCTTACACTTACTCAAGCTACTAACCTTGTGGAAAAGATGGCGTCCAATCAAGCTTGGAACGAGTAACGTCAACCCCGCAAGAAAGAAAGAGGAATGCACCAGTTCAAGAAGGTAGACATGCTGTCTGCCAAAATGGATTTACTCATGAAGAGGCTTGAAGACAAAGCCCCTGAGAAGAAGGAAGTCATGCAACTTTTCGAATCTCGCATGACCTGTGAAGAGTGTGGAAACACTGGACACTCGGGCAGTCAATGCTCTCAGCTGGAGGAGGACGTGAACTACATCAACAACAACAACCAATATCGTCCCCAGCAAAATCAAGGATGGACCCAGCAGAGGCCTAACTACCCAGGTAACTATTCAGGTAACTATCAAGGTAATAATTCTTCCAATAATTTCCCACCTTTAAGGGACTTAGTTCAAAAACAGGGTAGAGTTATGGATAATCTATCTAAGAAGTTAGCTTCCAATGATAAAATGTTAGAAACTATTAGCAATAAAATAAAAAGTTTTTCTTCTGCCATTAAGAACCAACATAGTTTTAATAAAATGATAGAATCTCAGATATCTCAGCTAGCATCATCTGTTCCCACGGCTAACCCAGGTAAGATTCCGGACCAGCCGGAAGAATTAGAATCTGCAAATCTTGTCGATATCTATTCTGCAGATCTGTGCTCTAATAAGACAGAAGAAGGCCCAAAGTGGACTGACTGGGGCATGCCCGCCAAGAGAGGAGATCCAGGAAGGCCCGTCATCACCATCACTATTGGAGCCTATACTTTCGAGAATGCACTTTGTGACTTTGGGTCTAGCGTCAACATAATGCCCAAGGTAATATATGAGAAAATCAATGGTTCACCTTTATTGTACACAACCATCTGCTTGCAGCTTGCAGACCTGTCACTATGCTACCCTGAGGGCATCCTAGACGACATATGTCTGGGGGTAGGAAGCTCCTACGTAGTTGCCGACTTCGCTGTTGTCGAGACTGGGGGAAGTGAGAACGCCCCAATCATTTTGGGACGTCCTTTCCTTGCCACAGCCAAAGCCATCATCTACGCCGACACCGCGAAGATCGTCTTCACCATCAATGGGAAGAAAGAGAGATTCAGTTTCAAGAACAAGATCCTAAGAGCTCCTACACCCCCCAATATCTTTACCCTCAAGAGTACAAGCCAGCTGTCGAGAAGAAAAGGAGAGATAGAAGGAGGAACAAGAAGAACAATCAACCTCGACCACATGTGGAGGAAGTTTGGATGATCAACACGATTCAATCAGAAAACGAGAACCCGTTTCCTTCACCACTGCTGCAAAAGCTCGACGACCCTGGAGTGCCATCAATCCACTGCTCCATCAATCAATGGAATTTCCAGCGAGTTGTCTGCGATACGGGAACGGGCATCAACTTAATGTCTAAGGTAACCTATGAATTAATATACGGTAACCTGTCCTTGTATTCCACCTATATAATGTTGCAGATGGCGGACCAATCACACCGATTCCCGAAAGGAATTGCACGAGATGTACCTGTCAAGATAAAGGACCACTATGTCCTGACTGACTTTTTAGTCATAGACATGGGAGATGAGCAAGATCCTCCCATAGTACTTGGGAGACCGTTCTTGAACACTACAAGAGCAATCATCTACATCAGAACGGGAGAGATCCACTTCCAGTTCAAAACCGAAAAGGTACGCTGCTACTTTAATACTTATACTGATTCTGAGCAGCCCAAGAAGAACAAGACGCGGAGACGCCTTCAGAAATTGCAACGCAAGCTGAACACGAAGTTGACGGACATCAAGAACATTGAAGAAGAGATTAAAGAGAAGTTCGCTCAGTTTCTACCAGCCCAGAATTCTGAACCTGTTACCCCAGAAAGGTCTCCACCGAAGAAACAAGTTTGGAGGAAGAAAGACAAGAGTACACCTTCGGAAGACCAATCACTACCCGCGTCACCAATTGATCAACCATCGGCTATTACATCTACGCCATGGGAGTAAGTACTCGAAATTCTCGCCGAGAGGTAACTCGGTATTTATCTAAATATTTATTTTCTACATTGCATATTTTAAATTAGCATATTTACTTACCTATACCTGCATTAGAAAAAGACCATAAAAATATTTTCTGCATTTGCATTCCTTAAAGCCCCATGTACTCCGTACCGTGGCGGCATATAAAAAGAAAATAATAAATAAATATTGCATTCGCATGTTTTTGTTTTAGCATCCCTTTTGCATACAAAAATTCACAAAAATATGTGGGCACATGAAGGTTCACACATTTTAGAAAAACCCAAAAAGAAGTGGGCACATGAAGGCTCACAACATAATCCTAGAATTTGTTCCTTCGGGTATGTGCAAGACTAATATTTACAGGAAGAAATTAAGGAAAACCTGAAGGCAAACAAGTTCCAAGGATGAATCAAGGACTACTTCAAGATTTAGCTTGGGGGAGAGCACCCCCAGTTATCACGATAAGTATCATTATCCTACGTTTTTAATATTAGCTAGTTATATTTTTAAAGAGTCTTAGTTGAAAGTCTTAGTGTGAATAAATGCTAGAGTCTGCTAGTTGGCTTTTCTCTTTAATAATGATCTTGATAATTTATGCTTGGAAATGATGAATAGTTGTTCCGCCGTAATTCCTCTTAAATACTTAGTTCTCAAACCTAGATTCTCCTAAAGCTTTAAATGCTTAATTTGCTCTAAACCCAAAACCCGTGGGAAGTGCATGCTTAATCTGAGTCTAGGCTTTGAAAGATAATTCATGAAAAGTTGAGCTGCTATTTATCATATTCCTAGAGAAGCTTGATTCCTGGTTTTTCTTTTTAAAATCATACATGATGAGTTCCTGTGTCTATGATCCTTGAGAGCTTGTCATACACATCAAGATCATTCCACACCACCATTTATGCTGCTTCTAATCTTGAAGTACGCATTCTCCATCCAGCCATAAAATAGCTCATGCAACTCTTGGATATGTCTCTCTCAATGTCAAAAAAAAGATTCTGGGGCTACATTCGAAAAAAAGAGAAGAAAGAAGAGAGGAAAAAGTGAGAAGAGAGAGGGAGAGAAAAGGACAAGTGTCATACTAGGCGAGAAGGGCCTACCTCCCTAAATAATAAATTTAGAGATGAATAATGGACACAAGTCCGAGGGCGAGAAGAGCCCACATCTCTAAGGAGAGAGAAAAATGGACAAAAGTCCGGGGCGAGTAGAGCCCACCTCTCCAAGAATGGAAAGCCCAGATCTTTAAAGCCTTAGAAAGAGAGATGTAATCCAAGGGGCTAAAGGCTTACTACCTTTCACCCTCATTCATTCAACACTATCATCCCACTATACATATCTTGCCAAGTGTGACTGCATGCTTGAGAAGGTCATACACAGGATCTCTAGTTTTATCTGAAAATTTTTGCAAAACCCCAGGATGATAGTTGATCAAAGAATTTGAGATATACTGCTTGACTTGATTGTTCTGTGTTTTAATTGCTTAAGATTTATGAAAAGGATACGTACCATGGCTAAAGGTAAGAGGGAGCAATCTTGTTGAGGAGAATTTATTTTTGAAAACCATAGTACTTTTGAGGCGTGAAAGCGTTGTAGCAACTCCTGATCCTGCTATAGCATAGCTTTGCTAGGGACTAGCAAAGGGTAAGCTTGGGGGAGTTTGTTGACACATCTTATCTTATATATTTATAAATCAACTAAACATGAGAAAAGGGCATAATTGTTAATACCAATTTAGAATAGGATGTCACTAACAGATTTTCTGAAGTTTTGGTAAATTATATGATTTCAGGGACTATTCAGGAAAATATGAAAAAGAATGAAGTCTAGAAGGCTCTAGAAGGCTTCGGAACTCAACGTGACTTAACACCCAAGAAAGAAGCATCTAGAAGGGGCAAGGACCCACCTGGCTGAAGTGGGCCCTGAGGGGGGCCCACCACAGACCGGTCGGTCCCATGGTGGGACCGGTCGCCCCCCCGGGCGCCACCTCAGCCCTACTTCCAGAAGGTTCTTCCACCGCCTATGAGGATCAATCTAAACCACATGTTAGGTCGGTTTGATCGAACGGTGCACGTCATCCCCTCAGGACTATATAAGCAGCCCCTGACCCCCTTGGCAGGGAGGATCTCTCTCATCATTACATCTCATACATAGAGATCAAGTCATCAAGTCAGAGATATTACGCCCTAGAAACACCATATGGCGAGAGTAGCTAACTAGTCTAGATCTAGGATGAGGCAAGGCGTCTACTTGGCTCCTGATCGTCTAGAAGCTGGTCGAGATACTGATCTAGCTTCGCCTTTGTAAGTTCTTTATAAGTTCCTTACATTTGCTGTAGAGACATATGTGCTTATCAATGATTATATTCGAGATTATATGCTTTGGTGTTTATTATGATTACATGTTTAGCATAGTTGATTTACCTTTATATTCGTGTATGGAGTCGTATAGCCCTCACCTAGATCATCTGTTAACATGGGTGAGTGGTAAAGATAGTGTAAGCGTGGTGCTTATACTGTATTTACCTGCGATTGCACCCTACATGCCGGGTCGTGTGGTAGATCGTGGTGGTGACAGCACTATTGAGTCCTTTGCAATCCACCCCCGTGTGTAGGACTAGTGGAGCCTTATACTGTTTGGGTTGTTTCAAGTTTCGGCCTTGATCCTCCTGGATAGTCTCCCCATGCATAAGTATAATAGTTTTTCTTCTATGATTGTTAAATATATTGCACTAATCATAGTTTGTATTGACATATAGTTTAGAGTTACCAAGGAGTATCCTCGCTAACTAGGCTGTGAATACGCTTCTCTTTCTATATTGACACTTTCTAGTGGCTCACTATGTTATGATTTGATCAATGCTACCATTATCTTATTCTTTATGTGACTTACACCTGTTTATAGCATTTGATATATTTTAGCCACTCTACATTACACAACTGAGAGATAAGCATGTACTTGTTGTTATAGACAAAGACTTCTTTCCCTGTGGTAGAATATAAATACGATACCTGGTTTTACTCCTGGTTAAAATGCTACAATGGTATAATCATATCTGTGCGCTTGCGGATACCCTGTTTATATATTTTTTCTTATCTAGAGATCCAAGGCATATGTAAGAGTACCAATCCATGCGTTTTAGTGGCACTTCTGTCAGGGCTGACAACCTATATCGAGTTGTGCTATGACTCGTATCGGATTCATCTTTTAGTTTATCTGAAAGCAACATCTGATATACACTTAGCATCATGTTAAGATATACCTTTGCATTTCTGGCGCCGTCGATAGAGATGGATCTTATATCTGTTTCTAGTCGATGACGTTAGCAATGTCAACAGAGGTGATGGCTCGGGAGGTCCTCGTACGCGGCCAGGTCCGTGCCTGACGATGAGGAGTATGCTGTCGTCGCGTTGCGCGTCGCGCAAGGGAATAGCGGTGCTAGCGCACTTCTCCTAGCGTGGCGCGCCGTCGAGCCCGCTGACGGCAGGGATTCTTCTGCGGCGTCGACGGGTTGTGGCTCGCCAGCTTCGACCCGCGGAGGGGAGTTGGCGCGCGCCGCCCTGTGTCGTTCCGCCTTGGCCTGCCGCGAGCGCTTGCCAGAGCGCCTCTTGCGCCGGGGCGATCGCGGGGCAGACGCCGGAGCCGGTGCTGGCGCAGGTGCGTCGGCACCCCTGTTGAGGAGGCGCATGAGGTAGCCGTTTCCGGTCGCCTGGAAGTCCAGGCTCTCGAAACGGATCTCGTACCCGGCCGGGAGTGGGTCGCACGATCCCATGGGGTAGCTCATCGGTAGCGGTTTAGTGATGATCACCGTCGAAGATGATGATGGATGGGCCGTGCGGACCCTAAAAACGAACGTCGAGACACGCGAAGGCCCCTACCTGGCGCGCCAACTGTCGGGGTTTGTTACCACCGGCAAGTAAATTTATACGAGCGCATGTCTGAATCCGCACGGTTGCACAAGAGACACTCGGGGTTATACTGGTTCGGGCCTCCGGAGAGTAATACCCTACGTCCAGTCTAAGCAGGTGTGTTCTTTATGCTCAAATGTCTGTAGTAGGGGTTACAAACTAGTCGGGAGAGGATTTCTGCGCTCAAGTCCCTAGTGCGCGTGCGCTGGGTTCTTGTAGCAAAGTTCTGCGTACACGAGTGTGTGTGTGACTACGAGGTGATATGAGATGAGGTATCGATACTGAGTGCGTGTGGGGGTGAAAACGAACGTCCTTTACAAGTGTTCCCCTCTTCCCCTTTTATAGTCGTAAGGGAGAGGTCCATGGGAGTACAATCGAGGGTGTAGACTAGATTACAGCGTAGGGTGTCCTTCTCCGCGTCGGGCCGTCATGATGGTGCGACGGGGGTGGCGAAGAACTGTAGCGGGGTTGCTGGCGACGGTGTAGGCTTCCTGGAATCACATGCCCCGAGTAGTTGCCTCCGAGGCTTCTCGTGCTCTCCTTCGAGTAGTTCATCGAGTGTAGGGTGTAGGCTTCGTACCCTACCTCCGTCAGTAGAACATGAGCACGTCTTTCCCGGATACTGTGGGAATGGAGTGGCGTACGCCACGACTTTCGAAGTTTAGGGGGAGGCGTACACTGTGACGTTCGTGGCACAGCGCTCCCCGTGCCGTTCGTAGTACGACGCACACTGTGCCATTCGTGGCGCAGCAGGCGGATACGCCCTCTGTCACCAGATCGACCTGGTCAGGGCGGCCCAGCACGCATGGTTTGGCACGTGGTGGTACGTGGGTTCGCGTGCGCGGATATCTCGGGATATCGGCGGGGGCCCACGTCACCGTTGCCTTCGACGTGGAGCTTTAAACTTGCCGAGAACGGAAATTACTCGTGCGAACGAGTAGTCTACGCCACGCCTTGAGGCTTAGGAGGTAGCGCGCACTGTGTCGTTCGCAGCGCAATGTGCACTGTGCCGTTCGTGGTACGGCGCACACTGTGCTCTTCGTGACATAGTGGACGGATCCGCCCTCTGACACCAGATCGGCCTGGTCAGGACGACCCGTCGTGGAGGAGTGGGCGTGTGGCGACACGTGGGCGAGCGTGCGCAGATATCCCGGGATCTCAGCGGGGGGCCCACACCGCCGTTGCCTTCCACGCGAAGCCTGAACTGGTTGGGGACGGAAACTACTCGTGCGATCGAGTAGTCGGAGAGGACGGAAACTTGTTGTGCAAACCACCACGTGATCGGGGACTGTCGCGCGGGCCGTCATGTACTCGGAGGAGGTGGTGGAGCGCATGGCCGCCCGGCTCTTGGTCCATGACGGAGATGGGTCGTACGGACTGCCAAGTACTCGGAAGCGTAGTACTCGTTGTACTGGCCGCTAAGTACGCTGTGTGTCAGTCTCTACTGCGTTTTTTAGTGGTCGTGGTGAGCCCTGGTCTAGGCCGTCGTCACATCTGCTTCCGTGTTTCCGGGCCTTAACTACTCCAAGACAATCTTTTCAGATTTGAGGACGATTGACGTTGTAGTTGACTAGTAAATATTCAGGTGCACATAAATCTGATTACATGATCGGTCAGTCTTGTGAGCACGGCCAGATGAACCCTTGATCACGCCTACAGAACATCAGCGGTGATATGGGCACGTTTCTTCTTAACAAACTGCTGCCGAAAGACATCAAACTCTCCAACCTTGATTGCTTCCCGTATGGAACGGAAAAAACGAAGATAATGATGGGTATTGTGTCTGCAGAATAAAAAGAAGATAAAAAATCACGCTCTATATGTTATTACCCTACTGAAATCCATGACAGGTTTCCAACTTTACTTACATCTCCAGTAGAATCTGAGCCAGCATCTCATGGACATTGAGCAAATGATTGAGGTAAGCACGAGTGTGATTCTGGCACGTGAAGCAGCTACAGCTATCAACCAGCCGCGATGTATCTTTCCTGCAGGGAGAGACATAACAAACAATATGAGTCGCACAACAGAAAGTCAAGAGATCCAACAATTTGATGTAAAGATTGTTCGATACGGAGTATCTTTACTAAAATGGCACGGTACCTATAATTGGGATGAACATCCTTTTTAATCATTACAGTAACCAACGGATTCAATAATTAAGATGTAAACATTCTTCAATATATGTACAACAATGAATTTTAATTTGGATTGATCCGCATCCTTCTAATTACCACACTTCATCTTGTACGGTCATCATTTCAACTTAAGGTGTGAAACCAATTTAAATATATTTGATCTTTTCAAGTGACGATATATTAAAACCAAACAATCAAAAATCATGATCAAGGTTGTATGCAAATCTCTTTGTGTCAAAACGAGCACTAAGGCACTAAGCAGAGCCAACCAACCATAGTTTGGAAATTCAGTGGTTTTTCATTGTTCTGGGTGAATTGTGTATCACTTGTCCCCAAGCTTAAATGCAGCTAACACGAAATCGCCAGAGAAAAATTAGAACATTCTTCCATCAAAACACTCAAGAAGCATTTGTCTACTGCACAACAAAAGCATTTTCATACTGTTACGAACAAAGGTTTACATTCCCAACAAACAGCTGAGGCACTTTAGTTGTAATTTTGTTTATAACTGTTAAAGTGCACAGGCATACAAGTGTACGACTAAATTCACACATCTGCTATAACTGTTAAAGTGCACAGGCATACAAGTGTACGACTAAATTCACACATCTGCTCAAATATGAGGCATATGTTTTGGTAGAAGTTGTTATTTCCATTGACAAGGTCACCTACCGATATGTAGTTGCGCGCAGGTTAATCTTTGTTGAATCTCCACCATCATTGTTAAACAGATCATTCTGCATCTCTCTCCCAACCATGCCAACAGGGAAGATCAGTGCGAAACCACCCATGGTAAGTTGGTAAATATACCTGTCATTTCTGAAGTATGAAAAATAAAATTCTTTTAGCATGCTGATGAATTAATCCTATAGCACAAACATGAATGTGCGTACGTGGAGTCAAAAAGGTCGATACCGGCAGCTACACCCTCCAAGACCTCCTCTGGAAGACATACAAGGTACTCAAGTGTCAAAAGCGCATTATAACAATATTTTTCTAATAGAAAAAAAAATCAGGGTGTAAGATTTTCAAAATTTTCAAGGTCTAGATGAAGCTTTTCTTATACAACAAGTGCTCAGCATCCTATTCAGGATACTCTACGGGCATATGATGGGCTAAGATTTGGATAATTTTATCAGCATAGCTCTAGCTTGTGATTAGTGAATTATGGTGATGAAGCTAGAATGTACAAAGTCACAAATGAGATGATACAAAATACAAAGAAAATGTTCAAGTCATGTTTCTGTATAAGAAAATCCAAAGCTAAAAGACAAGTTACATCACAGGCACCTGGAAGACCAAGCCTAGACACAAGCCGAGGTTTTTCTGGTGGCAAACAATCCTGGAAGGAAAAGCCAAATGGTTAAAGCCAGGATACATAAAAAAGAAAGAGAGAACACTTCTCAACAAGAAAAACTACACCTAAATAGTGTGAACTCTACTTCGATCACAATCTAAGGCTAGGTAAGGGCAGGTGGTAAATTCTTTAAGCCTATACGAAGTAACAGTACATATGCAGAATACAACCATTAAAAAGTAAAAATCCATTAATTGTCTGAACGTGGGATGTTATGACATTTCATATCAAAGCTGAACTTTTTTATTTCAGCATGACAACCAAACAATATAGTATGTTGTGTGGTCAATGTTAAGATGTAGACAGTTAAAAACAGTTTGGTTGTACTGGATATGAATGCAATACTGCTTCCTTCATGTAGGCAGACTTAAGTTTTACAGCAGATTCACGTTTGGAACAGGATTTTATGTAAATGCATGGAGAAGTGGAAAATTAGTTTATTATTGGCTTCTTTTTCAGTTCAAACAAAAATGAAAAGGAGGGAAAATATTGGTTTCTCACTGTTACTGCATTGAGTAAACTGCAGCGCTCATCAATACTATCTCCAAGGCCAAATCCGCCAATCCAAAAGCCTGCATCAAACATGGCAACAAAAAGATTGGTACAAAGATTGTAGGATGTTTTTTTCTGATTAACAAAACAGCATTAGCAAAAAATTTCCTAAATTAGGACAGTTTCCATCCTTCCCCCAGAGAGTTAAATATAAAACCTAAATAAAAGACAACCTGAAACACTCCGCTTTGCCACTTCAGCGGCGCATAGCCTACGTTGTTCTACGCTAGATCCTCCGACAATAAAACCAAAACTATTTGCTCCAGCAGCCTGAAAAGTAGTAAGTTGAAGAAACAATCAACAACAAAAGGCTTGCCTGACGTTGATAACGATAATCGCATAAGTAAAAAAATTGTGCCCCAATTTAAACTTTATAAGTTTGGATAAGAGGCATCTAAAATTAGTGAAGTGCCCCTTAGGTCCTCTTAACTTGATAACAAATTCAAAAGTATCACTAGGTTATCTTTTTCTCAGGCTCATATAATGAAAGCCATGTGAAACAATTTAGTTGAAAATAAGCTTAACATCATACCGCATCCAAAGCAATACATGCATCAAGCCACCGCAATGTCCTGTCAACAGAGGTTTTGTTCCGTTTCTCAGTCACCCAAGCAGGTACCTCATCCGCCAAACTGGCCCATAGATTAGGCTTCATGCAGGAAACCAACTCCATATAGTCAGATGGTTTGACCTGAAAGAGTATAAAAAAATTGAATCTAGATGTACACTAAAATGTGCACCCTTGAAAGCTGAAAATGAAGTAGAGATATCAACCAGTCTACGGCCAGAAGGTGTATCAAAAGAGGCACCGAATTTGTTGGTGGCTTCACTTGATGGCAGACTCTCGATAGAATCACCTGCTGCAGCTACAAGAATGTGATCAGGCAAACCCAGCATGCGGTGCAAACCGCCAATGTTTGATATTGTCTTCATTGGAGGGCTCTCTATACTGCAAACATAAAAGATCGGTGATCAGACTTGTACATGTCCCAGGAGAGAAGCACAGTTTCTTCCACGGCATCCTGTCAAACAAGTGCATGCAGTGTCGAATTGGAGAATGCAAGGATGGAGACTTTGACTTACAAGTGGGTTGGGCAGACATGGAGGAGGAGGGAGTCCGGGAGGGGCAGTGAGGCTAGGAGGTCGCAGGACACGAATGACGGCAGTCCTTTGCGCGTTGACAGCAGCAACGCTGGCGTCTCGATGCCAATGGCGCTGCCGCCTATGTGGAGCGCACCCGCCCGCGCTTTTCCTCCACCACCGCACACTTTCGTCACTGCAAACCTCATGCCCCTTGAGTCTGATTCAAATCAGGGACGGAGCCTGGAAATTTTTTAGGGGGGGCTGAACTATAAAGCCATATCAACATAACATCACTATGACCTCTTGAAGTAGACAAATATAACGGTTTAAAGTAGTCTTATATAGTTATATATATTGAAACATCGAACGATGAAAATCATAAAATACATCATGAAAAATAAAGGTTGCAATTTATCCATACCAAAAGGTAAAAAGCCAAATCACGAAACTAAGAGACGACATGCGACGGTGACATCGATTATTTAAATCTACCATGAATCAAACATGCCATAATTCAATTACAGGTCATTCACTGTTTCATATATCAATTTTGCTGTAAAAAAAATTAAAAATCACCTTGCTGGTTGACTGGTTGGGCTCGTCCGCTCGTGACCGGCTCACCCGGTCGCCCCCGACTCCCCGAGCCTTGCACCGCCGCCCGCCGGCGCCCGCCTAGGCAGGGCAGGCCGCAGCCCTGGCAGGCCGGCACCGGCAGGGAGCTGCGCGCCTGCGCCTCAGGCGTCAGGCCCTCAGCCGCTCAGCGCCTGGACGCTGGAAGACCGGAGTCCGGAGGGTCGGAGGGAGAGAGGATGGGCTTCCCGGCCGACCGGAGTCCGGAGACCGGAGAGGCGTAGACTGCGGCGCCGCGGCGGGCGGGAGACCGGGAGACGGCGCGGCCGCGCGACGCGTGAGGAGGACGGGAGGAAACGAGGGAGTCACGAACTGGAAGTCTGGAACCGGATAGGGTTTTCCTAATTTCCTTGTTGGGCTTCCTTGTTGAGCTTTGAGTTTGGGACGGAAATATATCTTGTTGGCCCAATATACGGTAATACGTTTCTGTATTTTTTTAAGCCCCTCTGTATACATATTTGAGAAGGTATGCCGGGGGTTCTAACGTGTGCGGAGCCGTAGGGGGGGCTCGAGCCCCCCGCCCCACGGTTGCCTCCGTCGCTGATTCAAATGACGTGCTCTGAGGCGTATGTGACGGCGGGGCGCGAGGTGATGGGGGTTCCGGCAATCTGTCGAGCACCTAGCGTGCGTGCTGTCTTGCAACCGGATAGATATACAAGAGCAGGCGGAGCGAGAGGAGGGGATCTGTGGTGGATGTAGCCGTGGTGCGCGGGGGCGATGGTGGTGTGTGACAGTGTGAGCTTCACGGCAGCAGCGAGGAGCCGGGTATGGAGGCGCCGGCCGCCGCCGGTGCAGGCAGGGTACAAGTTACAACGAGGGACTAGAGGAGGATAAGGGTGGGCTTTTCATAGTTCGCATTTGGACTGAGAGGACATGGGCCGGGTGCATGAATGGCGTACATGGGTCGTGCCAGGCCCAGGCTAAGACCACCCCGCACCGGGGCTGCCAAAATCCCGGGATCCCCTCCTGCCGGAGGTTTTTCCTGTTTTGCCGCCTGCAGCGGCATCTCTGCAGGAGGACGGGAAATCCCGTTGCCCCTCCCCCGATCCTCCAGATCCAGAGGGACTCGGTGCCGCTGTCGTCGCCCCCAACGGCCTCACCAGGGGCGACTCGGGGGGCGACGCGGCTCCACCACCCCTCCCCGCCCGCGACCACCGCCGGCCCAGCTTCCCCCCTTCTCCCTCCTCCTTCCCTCCTCCCCCTCTGTAACGACCCGAGTTTTCAAAAGCGGAAAACCCGTCATTCTGTCTCGTGATAGTCCCTGGATCAAACGCTACCACGCACAGGCATTCATCACAGATAAATATCACAGTCATACATCGAAATAAAGCATCAGAGTACGAATATTATTACATATCCAGATTAATGGAGTACATCAATACACGCCTCTTGGCGGAATAACATGAATAAGAGCCTACGCAGCGGTAGCTAGCTTCCAGAAGGTGTCTCCGTCTTTATTCTTCTCCCACAGGCATCCTTGAGTGAAGCATCGTGCCCCTCAGTCGTACCATCCGTCGGCGTTGTTGTCGAAGTCTGACTCGTACCCTGCAAGCTCAGGGGCTATCCCCAAGGATTGGGATAGGTCCACGTCACCAACCGTATGCAAGCTTTAAGTGGCCTACTTCTAAAGGTAAAGAGAGGAACAAGGTAGAGGCTGGGTTTCCTAAGCAGCAGCATCAATATAAACAGAATATCATCTCCATATTCCCACCATTTCCCATATCTCTCGTCCGCAAACGGATACATCTGGTCACCTAGATCACCGTCACCAGCACCTATCTCCATCTAGGGTCGGTGCGAGAACTCCCACTCCTCGCACCTCAATGGTTGCACCCGGATCCGCGAGGCAGAGGGAGCAACTCTCCTCTCCCCGAGAACAACCACGGCTCACCATACACTCTCATCCTATAAGGGGAGGTAAAAATCCCAAAACGTAAGAGTCGGAGTAAACAACGGGCATGTCCATAACCGAGGACGCGGCTATACGTATAGATCTAAACTCTGCAGAGCGTGTACACCAGTACCCAACTCGGAATAGCACCCGGACGGTGTACGGCCGACCGGGCCTACCCAACCGAACGAACACCTAGGAGTTACGACTCCATCCTGCATCCGGGTCTCGATGCGGTCCTTCGCAAAGGACCACCCCAGAACTGTGAACATGCCCCCGTGTGGCCGCACGGGGAGCGCCCAAGAGGGAAGGGACTCCACCCTACACCCTCATCACTGATACCCTCTATCCTACTAGCAGGTATGGCATCGCACTTGCTAGGGTCGAAACGGCCCTATCCCCACTCTCGGCGAGGTGGTGTGTACGAAAGTCCCGTGTAACAAAGCGACCCACTCGGTTTCAGACCGGGGCGAGCTCCTATCCTCCAAGTCATCAAAAAAACCCCAACACCTTTGCTCCTAAAACAGTGTACCCGCCATAGGCACCAAACTGGGCATCGCCCGAGAAGACGATCCCTGGCCCCCGATCCCGGATCGGGTTGTCTCGAGCTCACCCCCGCCAAGTATCCCAAAAACACCTTCTCCTGCCGGTTTTTCCCCACACATGCCAAGAAACTACCACAATATCCCAACACAAGCACAACAAGCTCAGCGTATCATCACGCGTAAATATAGTAGTAGTAGGTCAATCAAGGACAGGGTAGTAAAAAGAGCAGTGCAAGGGTTTCGTCATAATCATCATCGTGCATAAGTAAAGCGCTAGCAGTTCTAAAGCAATGCCTAATGGGCATTCAAAGTAGGTCGGGCGTGAACCTGGGTGCGAGTAGTCATCGTAGCCGAGGTCGTCGTCGTAGTCCTGGTTCAGCTCTCCGGCTCCGGCGGCTCCTAGAATCGTATATAAATAAATAAACACGGCTGCTAAGCAAATAAATCCAAGACGAAGAACAAATAAGACCTAAAAAGAGGTAAACTCTAGCCTAGCGCGGAGTTTGGAATTTTAGAAGATTTCCAAAAATTTTTTATATTTTTCAGAGTTAAAACAGATTTATTATGAATTTTCAAAGATAAAACAGATTTCTGAAAATAAAATACATATTTACAATATTGCAGACTTTAGGCTAGCTATAGACTATCTCTCGCTACGACACAAGCAGCATGGGGGCTCTGGGCTCCATTTAACGACGTTATGGGCCGGTCGATCTTCCTTGTTGGTAAGGCCCAAGATTTCTGAAGATGGAAATGTTTAACTTCAAGGCTTCCATCTCCATTCAGTTTGACGATTTCAGAAATGTTTCAACTCCAAGGCCATTCTTCTGAATAGCAACATTCCATTTGAACATTTTGTTTGGCAGATTTCAAACAAACTTGTTTGAAGAACATACATGAAGTCACTACACTGTAAGTACATCACGAGCGCCAGTAAATGAGCCTGGAACCTGAACAGCCTGCACGACGACACGGCCATTCAGGGCGGCACCGACGCCGGACCCGTCCTTGGTCAGCTGCTAACGAACAGCGCGCCAACCCGCACCGCAACGTGCCAACTTGCCGCAGCGCAAGCGCACTGGAGTCTGGAGGTGGAGGTAGCAGAGGGCAAGCCGGCACGTGCACCGCGGCGACAGCGTAGACGCAGCAGCTGATGGTTGCAGAAGCCAGAAGGGAAGCCAATTTGGAGTGCAAATCGTGATCTACGCGCATCAATATAATTGGTACACAGTACTTAATGAAGGTAGTAAATGGCCCGGCTACTCTTTCTCAGGATCGGATCACAGGATATATAGCACCGTGTTCACAGAGATTTGGCATCGGGAAACATAAAATAGCAAATTACTAGCGATTAACAATGGTAGGTAAAGGTAAGTAATTTACCCGGTGGGGAGGTTGTCGACGTAGGAGATGATCATCTTGATCTTGCTGCCGCCGGTCGCTTTTTACTCGAGGCCTCCCTCCCGTCTCGACTGAGGCGAAACCCAGCGCCCCCACCCCCGTGCGTCCGTCCACCCGCCGTCGTCGCTCTGGCTGCTGCTCGCGGTGGCGGTGGGCTCTAGAGCCACACCAACACTCTCACCTTGTTTTTCTCTTCCTTTCCCCCTCGTTTCTGTGATTCAAAATCCATGGCACCTCCGGCTCCCTCCCCTTCGACTCCGGCGCCTCTCCGTCCACGCCTCCTCTCTTGACCGCTCCCGTTGCGCCTCCCCTCCCCATGGTCACTGCCCTCCCGCCCCCTACGCTAGCATCTTGATCGGGGGGCTCCTGCGAGTGTTTATAGGTGGGGAAAAAAGTGTAGGGAGCTCGGTGGCGGTGCTAGGCTGAGTGGGTGCCTCGCGCGGGCTTCGTGTGCCGCGGTGGTCGCACCTCCTTTCTCGTCCTGCGGCCTCTCCTCCCTGCGGTTGCCGGCTCCTGCCCCCCGCGCTGGCCTCTTGGTCGGCGTTTTGCCTACGACCTGTGGGCCCGATGTCGTGGCGGCACGGGAACACGCCGCACTGCGTCGCTTGCTGGACGCGCTCCCGCGGGGCCGCCGACCCGAGGAGATCCGGACGTAGGAAGACTTCGTCGCTGAGGTGGCCCGTGCGGTCGTCGGCCGCTTCGACGTGCCGGGCCGGGAGCGGTCGGCGTCGGAGGGGAGGAGCGCGAAGACGGCGAGCAGTAGACCTGAGCATTTTGCGGGCCGGGCCGGGTCGAAAAAAAACCTGATTATTTCGGGCTGAGAAAATCCTGCCCATGACGTCCCACTGGACGTGTCGGACCTCAATTTTCGGGTCGGGCCCGGGCTTAGGCGGGCCTCGCCAGACGACAGGGTTGTCCCATTCTCCCACGTCGAACCGACAGGAATCGACGACCTCGGCACGCGCTGTACCCATCGTCGTCCCAAGATGCCGCCGCTGCCAGATCCCACGCGGAGAGCGCGCGTGCGGGAGATTTGCCCGCCAAATCCAGGTGAGGGCAGACTGGCAGAGAGTCAGAGGGGGAGAGGATGGGGGGCGGAGCACCAGTTCCTGAGCACGGCGGCGGGTGGGCTCGACGGGGAGGCGCGACGCAGACGAGGACGGGGTGGGGAAGGGGAGGAGGTGCCGCCGGGGCAGCAGCAGCAGCCGCCAGGGGAGCCCCCGTGCTCGTCGGCGCCGCGGGGATCTGCGACAGCACCGGGCCAGGCTGCAGCGGCGGCTACGGGGAAGGAGGAGGCCGCCGGGAACCGCGCCGGTGCCCACGACTGCCCGCGCTGCGCCTACGAGCTCAAGATGGGGGAAGATGTCGTGCTTGGATCCCACGCCAGGAGGAGGCCTCCGGGCCCCTCGCCGCGCCGACGAGCTCTGAATCGAGCTTCGGCTCGTCGCGCCATGGAGACGGGCCGCCGGGGTAGGGGCAGGGTCGAGCCGCCGGTTGCGCGCAGGAAGATGAGGCCGGTGCCCGCCGCCCGCCATCGAGATGAGGCCGACGCACAGAGGAGCCGAGCACGTTGCTCTGCGAGGTCTTCCTGCAGTCCGGCCCGCGCGCCGACAGCCCCGACCCTGGCGCCGCCGACAGCATCTTCACCAGGTTCCTTGCCGACCACGAGATCAGGGACAAGCCGCCGGTGCCGCATGCCCACTTTCCGGACACGGCCGCCATGGCCTCCCACCACCAGCAGATGGCCGCCGTCGAGTCCAGGCTGTACCGCACCGTGAGCTGCGGCATGGAGGCCCCCGCCACGGGCGCCATCATCCTGATCCCGCATAGCAAAGAACGGGATGGAGTACATAGATCTCGATGTGACTATGTGAGTAGAAGGAGCTCGATGCTACCGACGCTCTGCTAGGAACTGTGATATAACATAAACAAATATGTGGTGGAGAAATTTTGGTATTTTGCTTATGCTTTTTTCACCAAATGATGTCATAAATTATTTTATTATCTTAGACAAAGACATCACAACTATATGCTTTTTTCACCAAATGATGTCATAAAATATTTTATTATCTTAGACAAAGGCATCATAATTACATAGATAATATAATATAGTTATTATATCAATTAGCTACACAATGATATACACAGATATATTTATAGTTGATCTTAGCTACACACAAAATACTAAACAACTTACTGGACTGTATAAGTTTGTTACGTGATGGCTACGCGCGCGCCTACACCCCGGGCACGCGCGCGGATATGTATCACCGACGCGATGGGAAACAAATCGTCACGCTGTCGAAAAAGTCCGCGGACCGCGCCTGCCGCCTGCCGTTGAAAAAAAGGAATTTCGACGCGTAGTTGGACTGCTTGCGTGCGTAACGCGCTGTGTTGTTGGGCTGGGCTGGACTGAACTGGACTCGTCGGGCTGGACTCGTCTAGGCTGGAGTGTGCACAAAAAAAGGAACTCTAGGGAAAGAAGGAATAATCTGTACAACTGTTTCTTCATAGACGTTAATTGAGGATCACACTATTTGCTGAATAAACAATATTTCTGAATCTTAAAAATCTCACATATTAATTAGTTCTACATATAATAATAATAGTTTCGCATAATAATAGAAAACTTCTGAACTTGAATAATTTTAATTAGTTCTACAATATTTTTGAATTAGTTCTTCTTCGCCGTTCTCCTCCAATTGTAGAGCACTTAGACATGTTGTTCCTGTTAAATACGAAAAAGTAAGATGTGCCACTATTTATTGTAAAATGTGCATGAATTTAGGATTCATAAACACTTACATTTTCCCTAAGAAAATTTTCAATAAACTGTTAATATATCTTGTTAAATTAGCTTGTACATAACTGATATAAAAATTTAACACGAAGGGCAATAACATCTTCCTACATAGAGAAAAGAACTATTTGTAAATAAAAATTTGACATTTATACAATAAAACATGATAGGAACATGTCTATAACAAATAGTAAATTGTGGAAAACATATCCATAAAACTTTATGAAGAAAGATATATGAAGAACAAAACTTTAAACACTAGAAATTATATATGAAACAAAATAAATGTTTGAGGCAAAAGATTGATGAAGAACAAGTTTAGTTATTCATCAGAAAAAGCATGAATATTAGTACGAACAAATTAACTTGTTTAGCAGAACAATTTAAATTCATCAGAACAAAATAGATTTTAATCATGATAATTAAATAATGTTGCAAATTCATCAGAACAAAGTAAATTTTAATCAGAATAATTAAATGATGTTGCTGCGAATATATTTAATTATACGACACTACTAACGGCGCCTGTTAGCGTGAGCGCAAGACGTGTCTGGGTACACAGACGAGTACGAACGAGTCCGCAAGCGCACGGATGTATCGTTGTAGCATTTCCCAGGGAAAGAGTATTCCAAGGGTTATCGAATCTACGGGACGGATGAGGTGTGGCTCCTAACCTAACTAATGGTCTAAGGACACAACTCTGGATGATAGAAAGGATATGGCTGAATACGGTCTCTCTGCTATAAACACTCGCATCGGACTGGGCTGATCGATCTTTCTTCTTGGGAAGGCCCAAGATACCAGGGATGGAAATGTTTCACTTCAAGGCTTCCATCTCCCCCCATTCAGTTTGGCATATTTCAGAAATGTTTCAACTTCAAGGCTTCTTCTGAATACCACATTCCATTTGAACATTTTGTTTGGCAGATTTCAAACAAACTTGTTTGAAGAACATACATGAAGTCACTTCACTGTAAGTACATCACGAGCGCCAGTAAAGGAGCCTGGGACTTGAACACCTTGCACGATGACACGGCCATTCGGTGCTGGTACTGGGAGTGAGCAGCGGCGATCAGGGCGGCGCCGAGGCCGGACCCGTCCTTGGTCAGCTTCACCGCCACCGACCTGGACGCCTCCTCCCCCAGCAGCTCCACCATCGTACTCTCCAGGCACTGCCTGAACTCGGCGTAGTGCTCGAACAGGCCGCCGTCGATGGCGACCACCGACCGCCGCCCGTCGCCGGGGACGGCCCTCCCGATCTTCCTGAGAATCCCGACGATCCCTGCGGCGGCCAGCCGTGCTGACCTGCTGGTGACGATGTCGCAGATCTCGACGACCATCTTCCTCGTCTCGAGGCTTGTGTCCTTGATCTTGAGGTTGTCCGCCAGTTTCTCGGCCACGATTCTCAGATCAGGCGTTTCGTCATGGTGCATTGCGGAGATGTCAGGAGTCCTGAAAATTTTGGTCAGCGATAGCATCCGGTTAGTTGGCTGCTGCAAGTGTGTTCCATTAAGCTACTACGGTATTAAATAATGCCACTTACCTCAGAATGAATCGAGTTTTGAGCTTAGTGTGGTTGACTTTGCCAAAGAGCGTAGACTGTGAGGCGATTTTAAGAAGCACCCGCCTCACGATTTCGCCGAGGTACATTCCTGAAACCAACTTCTCGAAAATCTGAAAGACAAGTCAAATTTGAAACGTATAAGTAAAGGACCCTTTTTTTCCTGTTAACGTGAGAGGCAGCGCTGGGTAGTTTCAAGATAAATCTACCTGCTCTCCTGGGTTCAAGCTCTCCTCATCCAATGCCTGATCATACTCTGTGATTGGGAGGCAGGATGAGGAGAAGTTACCCCATTCCGTATTGATCACCTGAAATGCAGAAGAAAGCATATTGAGAAGTTTGTAAAAGACAGACATAATTATGTTCTATGTGCACAAGTTATTTGCAGTGAGAGGATTCAGCCATACCATGTTTCCTGATTTAGGTAACTCGCCCTCAAATTTTGGTATGGCGCTTGCCTCTTCAACATATGCAGCATTCGAGCCAGTTCCTAATATGACACCAATGACAACATCCTCATCGTTATATCTACCGGCAGCCAGGGTCCCAACTGTATCATTGATCTGAACCATGAAAAAACAGAGTGTCAAGGTGTAATCCTATTATAGGGAAATACTGTATGTATCAGAACAGAGCCAAAAATAGATGAGATATAAGAAAAGTAAGAACTAACCAATGCAGCCACACGCATGTCGACGCCATGCTTCTCCATTGCCGTCTGCAATTCTGCGACAACATCCTCACCTACCTGAAAAAAGTTTCAGAAATGCCTTGGCATAAGAACCAGACAGTCCTTGTAGGATTTTGCATATGACAACTGGGCACCAAAACAGAATGAAAACTTACAGCGTCGTCGATCGAGAACGCCTTGGTCCACTTGATGAGCGTCCCTGACGCGATCGACGTTTGCCGCACGGGGAACGAGAACGTGAACCCGAGCTCCCTCTGCTTGTCTCCAAACACATCGTTGTGCCCCTCGTCCGCGATCACCTTGGCTAGCGCGGAAGCGATGAAGCCGAACAGCTCCTGATGAAGAAAGAGTTCAGCGGGGTAACACACCACACCACGGGTGAGTTCGACGGGAACGTGGACAGTGTGCAAACGAAGGTGTGAGGCTGTGAGCTGTGTTGTTAGTTGTTACTGACCGAGGCGTTTCCTGACATGAGGTGGGGAGGGATGGAGACCTCCTTGGAGTCGCGCTTGGCGACGCGCTTCTCCTTCCCCGCGAGCTGCACGCGCAGGACGCGGAAGTTGGTTCCACCGAGATCCAATGCGTAGAAGAACCCCTCTTCGTTCCTGAATTTTGTGTAACAGCAACTCGTAAGCAAATTGACTTCAGATTCAGAGGATTACGATATGAAATAGTAGGAACAGGCGGTCAAAAACGAAAAGATGAGCAGCAAACTGTAAACTTTTATCTGTTTTTGACTTCAACCAACAAAGCCGATTTCGTCTGCACAGCTAGCTGGAGCAACCCGAGACTCCAGGGAGACGGACAGGCATGACTGACTTCCGTTAGCAGCTGGCGCCACGCAACTGACCTCCTCGCCGGCGCGCGCGTCGACTGGCCGTCGGCTGCTGCCCGCAACGTGCCAACTTGCCGCAGCACAGCGCAGTGGAGGTGGAGAGGTAGCAGAGCACGGATTCCGCAGAGCACAGCCAGGGTCGGAAGCCGCGGCACGTGCCCGCCGCGCAAGGTGCCGCGGCGAACACGCGGGCGGACACCTAGTACGCGCTCACGGGACGGGAGACGCCAACGGCGGCCCAGCGCAGATCGAGTTGCAGAGCACGGGGGAACAGACAGACGGACAGAGTCCGTGGCGACAGCGTAGACGCAGCAGCTGATGGATGGGGTTGGTTGCACAAGGGAAGCCAATTTGGAGTGCGAGGCATCCTAAAATATGATTCGTGATCTACGCGCATCAATATAATTGGTACACGGTAGTAAATGGCCCGGCTAATAATCTTTCTCAGGATCAGGATCGGATCAGAGGATTTGGCATCGGGGAACATAATAAAATAGCAAAATTCCGCGTACTAGTAGCGATTAACAATGGGAATAGGTAGAGCGTAGAGGAGATGAACGTACGTACCCGGTGGGGAGGTTGTCGACGTAGGAGATGATCATCTTGATCTTGCTGCCGCCCTCCTCGCGCAGACCTGCCCGCATCTCCGCCTCCATGGCCGCCGCCACCTCGTTCAGCCGCGCCGCCGGCGCCGCGCACGCCTCCCGGAGCTCAGCCACCACACGCTCCGCCGCCGCCGCCACCATCGTACGTCGACGACCAAACCAAAGCCGCCCAACAACTCCTCGCTCAGCAACCGAGGAACAACAAAAGGAAGCTGTGCGAGCTTGCCTGCGCAAGAACTCGCCCGCTCCGCTCCCAAGAAACAGAGGATCAGCAAGGGACCGAGGAGCTAGGCTGGTCCTTGGCGATTTGCTTCCTTGCGACAACACAGCGAAGGGGGGAGAGGAAAATCTAATAGTCTACTAGGGCGCTATATGTCCAGTTATCCACTCGTGGTTTTGTGATCGATGATCAAATTAAAGCCTTGGTGCGCAATCCGTGGCGGAGAGGATTTGGGATCGGCCGCGGCCTCGCGCGCTTTATTTATAGCCTCCGCCCGCCCGCGCCGAGACTCGGACGCCAACGAGTTTCACCCGGATCTGCTAGAAGAGGCTGACTCGGACTCGACGCGGTGGGTAAAAGTTAAAATCGATTTGTATACTGGATATAATAATTATCTGTTACTAGAGCAATTAATTAGTTATTATCCCTGCTTGATAAAGGGGAGGAGGCGCGTCCTTCCAATCCATCGCCTTGCCAAGAGCGCTGCTTTGAATTCTCCTCCGGCATTGGCATTGCCCACGGGAAGGGCATGAGGAGTTCGCTTGGCTTTGACCGTGTGGGGGGGTGGAGTCGCGGGAAGCATCTTTTGCGGCCGAATTGTTTGTACCGTGCAACCCACAGCTACAAAAAGGTTCCGCGATTAGCCTCGGATCGTTTCACTGTCACGGTCTTGGTCACTCCATCAGGAAGGAACCGCGCCGTAAGAAAATACTACTATTACAACAATCACGTGCATTATTATGTTATGCTCAGTGGCGGACCCAGCCGAAAATTTTAGCTGGGGCGGATTTGTACGAGGCACAACGAAAATAAGTGGAAAAAAATGCACATCCACATGCGATATTTAGGGTTTGTTTAGTTGCCAAAATATTTTGGCAAGATTTTATTTTACAACTTTTTCAACAATTAGGACACAAGATAAATTCATTAAATATAATTAAATCGTTATTAGCAATTGTTTAGGCCAAAACTGCAGGCGGGACAGGCAGACGACGTACTTCTAGAGTTCTAGGCGCGCAACAGTCATGGGGCCATGGGGGGAGATTCACAGTCACGGACGGGGGCAGGCCGGTGTTGTGGACTTGTGTGTGGTTGTGGACATGGGTCAACGTTAGATGGCCAGACCAGTTAGATCCGCTGGCCGGCCCACGACGGCCTCTTTTATTTGCCCTTCTTCTTTCTCTGGCCACGAACGCTGATACGCCGCCGCCGCTTGCCTCAGACCTCCAAATGCTTGCTCCGGCCGCTTGAAAAAATCATGAGCGCTGTGATTCTGCTCTGTTGGTAGCTGGGGCAGCTGCCCCACCCTGCTGTATGGGTAGGTCCGCCTCTGGTTATGCTGATAAAACTTAAAACGACGCCCTTTCGTTTTAGGTAATGACTTGAACGACGACTTGGGAGTTTTAGGAGAACCAGTTCTGTGAAAACTGTCATTTTCCAAAGATGTTTATCCGATTTGCTATACCTGCAACGTACGCGAAGAATTCAGCGAAGCAAGCAAGGCTGACCACCAGCGAATTTTCAGGCGGCTGCAGAGGAGCGAGGATGCCGTTCGGTCCTCAAAGTGAAAGGTTTGACCTAGGGAGCTTCGTTTACACCTCACTCTGACGTGGCTGGCAAGCGCCCTCCAGCAGTGATGTGATGAGATCAGGCCAGCCCATGCCAGGTCCCTTTTGGTGCAAAGAAATAGTAAGTTGTAAATAGATGATGTTAGAATAGTATTTTTTTTTTAGAGAAGATGTGAAGGGTAATAATGTTTTTTCACTGTTCCTTTTGAACTAAAAGAACATGCCCTAAAGTAATGTTTTGTCACTAATAGGATGCTCTCTTCGTCCTTTTTTTTTTCCAAAACTCAACGAATATCAGAGCGGCTCTTACGGCTGCTAGCTTAAAAAATTGCTCGAAAATGAAGGGTCGCTAAGTCGCTTTATTTATGTCCCTTTTCGTTTTTTTTTTTGGTTTGGCAACACAGCAGGCTGCAGTTTTTTTTTTTCCCTTTCGGCATCGGAAATTTCAAACTAGCACAGCTTTGTTTTTAAATGGCTATTCCATTGAAACGACACTAGTACACGTAGATGCAGATTTAGTTTTAAAACTTGTGTCATAATTAAACATCATATTGTTGTATCAATTATGGTAGTACCAAGTGGCCTATAACGGCCTTCTTGATCACTGCTTGACGATTTCCGATCAAGAGATATCCGTAGCAGCCTAGTCGAGTAAAGTTTAATATTTTGTTCGGTTCCCTTTTATGTTATAATCTGAGTGGTGGACTGAAAGTGATGTAGCTGCTCACTGAACGTGTTAGCAGCCTGACTGGTCATCTTCATCAAACAAAAAAGGACGGAGGAAATGCTAAAGACTTTTGGTACATTACCTTTCCCTTTCATCTCTGCAGGACTGACTGCTGCGGTTGGTTTTGCTTGCAATGTAGCATCAGTAGGTAGGGGGTTCAATTCGGCTGCTAAGGCCTTGTTTAGTTCGTGGGAAAATTTGTCTTTTCAACGTTTTGAACTCCTGTAGCACACTGTAGCACTTTCGTTTGCTTGTGGTAAATATTATCCTACCATGGTCTAACTAGGCTCAAAAGATTCGTGTCGCGAAGTACATCAAAACTGTGTAATTAGTTATTTTTTACCTATATTTAATACTCTGAACTTATGTCTTTTGGCGTATTTAATGTGATGTGATGGAGAGAGTGTGGAGAAAACGTTAGAATTTTTAGCAAACTAAACAAGGTCTAAGTTAAATAAAACAGGGAAAAGGTCACGGTGAGAAAGAATTTGTGTGAGAGAGAGGCACCATGGACCGAGGCCCAGAATGGAATTCGTGCCAGCCAGGCCCAGCTAGCAAGCAGCGAGCGCGGCGGCGAGAGAGAGAGAGCGTCACGACCACAAACTATCGCATACAGCCAGGCCCCCCATGGTCCGAGGCTTAGAATCGCAAGGCGGGAAGGCCCATGCGCCAGCTGCCAGCACAAGGGCCCAGAATCGAAACGTGAATCGGTGAAGGAAATGATGATGATGATTTCCTTTGAAATCTCTTTGCATTGCACCACAAGCAATCACTCACTGTCTCACTGCCAGTTCCAAAACCACCATCATAAATCATCATCAAGGGACAAGCAAGGGGAAAACCCAACGACACGCACTTTTGGTCACGTGGCGGCACAATAATGCCCCCTGCACATCTGCATACTCTCTTTGTCCTGGCAAGTACGTACGATTTCCTTTTCCCCACGGAGAGGGAGGGGCTCCGTAGGCACGGGCACGGCGCGGCCGGTGCTTGCTTGGCGAAGCCTCCTCGTGCACGGCCGGGGCGCGGGAGCACGCGCGCACCGGCGGCATGGAGTGCGCCGTAGTCCGGCCGGCCGGCCGGCGTGCCTGCAGGCTGGCGAAGCGCCATGCGCGGTATGATGATTGGGCAGACGCGCGGGCGCGGTCTCCTCGTCGAGCTGCGCGGGCGGACACGGGACAGGCGCGATGTGATTCTGGCCTGCCCGCCTGGTCGACCACGGAGGCGGCCGTCGAGAGCTCCAACTCGAGTTCTCGCGCAGCCTCCGAGGCGCCCGGCCGGCCGAAAGGCTAAGTACTGACAGATTGATCAACAGGGGGGTCACGGGCACATGAGTACATGAGCGTGTCGCGTCCGGGTGGTGCCGCCTCTGATCGGTGACGACGGTGAGCGAGTGGGTCTTGAACTCTTTCCCCGTACAAACTTAACGGCCGGCTCTGCAAGGCGTAGATAGATCGAAGAAAAGCTGATGCTACCACCGTTTTTTCCCCTACATTTCCCGTGCATTGCATATCTGCATTGTCGAAGCAAAGCATCGGCTCATTGAACTGTGACGTATGAAGCGCATGCACGGGGAAATGCGACGCAACCCAATGCGGAAACAGGGCAAACCAACGGGGAAACACAAATCGAGTGCAAGGAGGCAGCGGCTGCCAGCCGGGGCCGTACGAACAGGCACCACCAGATGCAGCGACGTCATCACGAGCCCTGCGGGCGAAACGTGTCGACGCGCCCCCGCGGCGGGGCAGGAGCCCAGGAGGTGGTGGCCGTGGTACGACCAGTAGGGGAAATGACCGTCGTACCCCTGCATGCTGGTCGGTCGCTGTTTGAATCCCGCGGCCCGAGGGCGGCAGCGGCGCGCGGTCAGGGCCCCCCGCCAGGCAGGGGAATAAAACCGACCATGCCGTCACCTGACGTCGCCGGAGAAGATTCCTTCTTCCTCCTCCGGTCCTCCCGCCGTTCTTGATTGTGATGAGGCGCCGCAGTCTGAGATCGGATGGACGTGCTGCCTGGCCTGCCTGCGTGTGTGTCCCTCCGGATTTTAAAAAGATTCCAGGATCTCAGCTGCAGGAGCAGGAGCAGGAGCAGCGCCGCGGGGGCGCGCACCGGACCCGCGAGCCGCCCCAGGAAAGGCGTCGCGTCGCACGGCCACTGCACCGGACCGAATAATAAACAAGAGAACCACACACCGAGCACCTCTCGATCGGGTGGTGCCGCGGCGCCGAGGACCATGCCACCATGAGATGAGGCTGACGCGACGGCGCGGGACGTGTCGCGACGCTGGCGCATCAGACGCGTCACCACAGTATGTATCCAATCACGTGCAGCGGCCGCTCGCCTACTGTACGTACCAAACGGCGCCTCCGCGGCCGCCGGCGACGGCGAGGAGCGGGACAGGCCGCCGGGTACGTACGTGCCCGCACACGGCTCGGTTCGAAATGATTCCGAGGCCGTGCGGGTCGGACTCTGGCACGTACTACGCGCACGTACGCCTGGCTACTACTGTGGCATATACTGCAATGTTTCTGTGGGTACACACTAGTAGTACGTGATACGTTTTGCATCATGCGTGCATGTGGTTTTTTTTAATTCGTTGCCGAGGCCTCTTGGGGCCTGTTTAGTTGGCTGTTTTTAGCAAAAATTTTGCTAAATTTTCAACTCTCTTTCCATCACATCACATTAAATACACCAAAAGACATATGTTCGGAGCAGTAAATGTAGGTAAAAAAATTAACTAATCACACAGTTCTGTTGTACATCACGAGCCGAATCTTTTGAGCCTAGTTAGTCCATGATTAGACAATATTTACCACAAACAAACGAAACGTGCTACAGTATGCTACAGGAGTTCGAAAAGTTAAAAAGACTAAATTTCAGCCAACTAAACACCCCCTTGGATGCGCGCGTTCGAATTCGGAGCTACTGCATGCTACGGTCGGATTAATATAACCGTCTCGTATCCTATCCAATCCTATCCATGATCCTACTACATCACCTGTCCACCAGCAGCTCCAACGACTCCGTGTGCGCCGTACTGCATGCCTATGCATATGAATCCGAGCGAGCTGGTCCCAGGCATAGGTAAAAAAAAAGCGAAATTTGTGTGTGGCACACTCTGAATGTTTGGTTTTGTCCAGCACACATTGCGAATGTTGATTTAGTCTCTGGCACATTGCAAAAGTGCAGTTTGGTCTATAGCACATCACACCAAATAAACTAATCCTTTTCAGCTAGGAGGAGGTGTAAACGGACCATGTTATCCTTGGGTTCACTTGCCATGTTCTTCTCTCCTCTGTTTCATCTTTCCTGTTCTCTCCTGCCGGCATTGCTCTGCACAAAACCACACCCGTCCACCACGCTGCAGCAGGTTGCTCTGCCTGATGGTGCCGTCACTGCTGCGGACGACCGCGTCGTCGCAAATCGTCGTGGGGTCAAGCGGCAGTTCCTCCTCCTGGTTCCTGCCGCCCGCGTGCAGTGGGACTACACGCAGGAACCCGATGAGCTGTTGATGGGCAAGGCGGCCTGCTTCGACGCGGCGCTGGCCGCGCGCCTCAGGGGGCTGCTGCTGCTTCCCTGGACGGCGTCCTCCTGCCCGCTCGCGGCGTTCGTGCGGCTCGCTTGACTCCTCGTGCTCACACTCACGGAGGTGGCGCCGGTGCTCGTTGGTGAAGGGGACGCGGCCGCCGCCGTCGTCGCTGTGCACCTAGACGTCGGCGTCGCCCTCCTCGACGCCTGCAATTCCATCACCGCGCGCCTCGAGCGCCTTGGCGGCCGTCGCCTCCTCGCCCACTTCATGCTCGACCTGCTCGCGTTGTCGTCGACGGGAAGCGCGCGAGGCGCTCGCGAACCGCGACCGCCGCAGCTCAGCATCCCCGTCGCCCCCGCTCTCTTCCCTCCCGTTGCCGTTGTGCCGTGCAGCTCGCCCACCGGCCGCCGTTGGGACTTGGCCACTTGGGAGGAGATAAAAGAACAGTGCAGGCAGGAGAAAAAAGATGAAATAGAGGAGAAAGAACATGACAGGTGGACCCGAGGGTAACATGGTCTTTTTATCTCTCCTCTTAGCTGAAAAGGATCAGTTTATCCCATGCGATGTGCTGGAGACCAAAGAGCACTTTCGTGGTGTGCTGGTGACTAAATCGATATTCAGGGTGTGTCATGCACAAAAGCGCACATTCAGGGTGTGCTCTAGACAAATTTCCCTTAAAAAAAAGCATTATGAAAAAAAATACGCTAACGTGCAACGTACTCTAGTGCTACGCTACAAAATTGTGACGGGCACCCACGGTGGTCCGGCAGTCCAGCTTACTAGTAGGTTAGGATGGCCGGACGGGCGTCCAGCTACACGGGCGCGGTGGTGGTGATGGCTACAGGCTACTCCCCGGAGCAGGCGTGCACGGGCGTGCGGCCATCAGATCAGCTAGAGCTAGCCACGGGAAAAAGGAGGCGCCGCGCCATCCCGATCCACATGTATGGAAAGCTGTGTGCGTGGCTCGTGACCCGGGCCGGCGGCGACCGCCGACGACGAGGAGGCGAGGCCCAGCCGCGCCCAGGTGCCAGCGGACGGTCAAAGCGTGGATTAGCTGGCGGCGGATCGGAGCAACTGCTTTTACGGTGCGACTGGGTGATGATTGCGCTCGCGGGCGCGGCTCCGCTTTGCGCCGGCGACGGTGTAAGCTGTCGAGGCTGGAGCCGTCACACCCAGCGACGAATCTAGGAATAAATTTATGGGGGTTTTCTTCTCCCTTTTCTTCCTCTAGCCCCTTCTTTCCTCATTGTTCTTCCACAAATTTGTATGGAGGCTTAAAGGGTTCCATTGAATTTCCAGCGGTAGGGGGGCTCGAGCCCCGCCCGCCCCACCGCTGGATCCGTCCCTGGTCACACCGTCACACGACTACTCGGCAACCGGCGGTGTCCTTGCGGACTGGACCAGTGGGTGGGCTCGAGATGTGCATGCTGGTGGCCGAGGCTTCAACTGCTTCGGGGAAGACCACATCGCCGCCTCCTGCCCTCACGCGCCGCGCTGCTTCCGGTGCCACCAGCTCGGCCACCACGAGAGCTCCTGCGGGCGCCCGAAGGTTTGCTTGGTGACGGTGGAGGGCGCCCGTCCGCGTCCGGGAGGTCGCACCCCCTCCCCATCCGTGGTCGCTTCGCGCCCAGCCAGCCGCTCCCCGCCCCTACCTCTGGCTGCGCATGGGAGGGGCACCCGGCCGCCTCCGCCTCCGCCGCCACTGGAGCCCTGTCGTCGCCCTGCTCCGGCGGCCCGTGACGCCCAGCCTCCACCGCCGCAGGTGGGCCGCGGGCGTGCATCCCCCTCCGTGGCGCGCCACGACGCGGCGCCCCGGGAGGGGGCGCCGCCACCGCCTCGACGTGGCGCGGCCAGGGCGGGCGAGGTGGCCTGGGGGGTGCCGCCCCCACCTCCGCTTCCCGCGGGGCCTCCGCTGCTGTCCCCGCGCTCGGTGCCGCGGACCGCCGCCCCCCGCCTCCGCCCCGGCGCCCCTAGGGCAGCCCTCGCGTCGCCCGCAGCGGGAGTCGTGCATCGTCGCACGCATCCCTGATGTCGTGGCCAACGAGGTCGCTTTGTAGCGCGCTCTGGTCGCTATGGTCGCGGGCACTCGTCCGTCCGCCTCTACGACGGACGTGGTCGACTACCTCACCGGTCGCTTGGGCGTCCAGCCGGGGACGTACATGCCCTACTGAAGAGTATCTTGGCCCCCTAAGTGGGTTTTGGTAATTTAATGACGAACCATTAAGCTACTAATGATGTATTAAGTATATGAGCAGGTACTAAAATTCAAAGATGGCATCTAAGGGCTTCATTGCTATATAAAAAGGAAGTGATGCTAAAAGAAGGATTCCTTGGAGGTTTTTTTATTTTATATTTTGAATTTGAGTCCTAGGAATGCCGTACTATTAAGAGAGACATGAATTGTATCTTCCAAGAGTTGAAAAGGTGCTCTAGATGACTTACCAAAATCCTATGAGAGACACCTTGCACTGCACGATCACCGAGGTATCCTTAAGTGTGCTAACTCTGGAAGGCCGGCTTTGACTATGTTGCGTTGCCGGCTGTGGGCTCCCGCGGTAGCATTCTGGTCGCTTGGCGCAAAAACACTTGGCTCGTCTCCTCCCCCTCCACTGGCCTTCACCACATTACGGTGAAGGCCGCGCTGCTCTCCGCACCCTCTCAGTCCTGGTGGCTCTCGTCCGTTTACGGTCCGCAGTCCGATGCGGACAAAGTCTCCTTCCTCACTGAGATTCGTACCCTCCGTCTTACGCTTGTTGGACCTTGGGTCCTATGCGGGGACTTTAACCTCATCTATCAGGCGGCCGACAAAAACAATGACCGCCTTTCGCGCAGAATGATGGGTCGCTTCCGTCGTTTCCTTAACGACCTTGAGCTTCTTGAGCTACATCTCCAGGGCCGCCTCTTCACCTGGAGCAACGAGAGGTCGCATCCTACTTTGGAGCGTATTGATAGAGTTTTTGTCTCCTAGGACTGGGAGCTTCTTTTCCCCTCCTCCGCTCTTCATGCTATCTCTTCTAGGTGTTCCGATCATGCCCCCCTCCTCCTCCTTCTCGACTGTGGGGTGCACTCCAAGAAACGCTTCACCTTCCAGGCCTTTTGGCCTAAGGTCGAAGGCTACTTAGACACCATCAAGGCGGTCTGGTCGGGGCCGCGCCCTGATGCTGACCCACTCCGTATGATCGACCACCTCCTTCGTTAGACAGCGAAGACGCTGGTAAAATGGAGTTCCAAGGCGATCAGCAGCATTCGCCTGCAGATCCAGATTGCCAAGGAGATCATCTTCCGTCTTGAGGTCGCACAGGATTCACGGTCGCTCTCTCCAGAGGAGGTTTCCTTACGGCGTTTCCTCAAACTACGCTACTTAGGCCTGACTTCGCTGCAGCGAACGATCGCTCGGCAAAAGTCTAGCCTCAGATGGCTGCGTGAGGGGGACGCTAACACAAAACTTTTTCACCTCCATGCCAACCACCGCAGAAGGAAAATTTTCGTCCCCTCCCTTTTGGTCGATGGTCGTCCAGTTTTTCGGGAAGAGGACAAGGCTACGGCAGCCTTTGACTACTTCGACCGAATTCTGGGTACCCACCATGAGCGTTTCTGCGCCCTCGACTTTGAGGAACTGGGACTCCCGCGGCTGGACCTGCAGGACCTCGGTCTTCCCTTCTCGGAGTCCGAGGTCTGGGAGGTGATCAAAGACCTCCCACTGGACAAGGCCCCCGGCTCGGATGGTTTCACGGGTCGCTTCTACAGATCTTGCTGGTCGATCATCAGGGGTGATGTGCTGCGAGCGTTCAACGCTCTCTCTGACATGGACTTCCGCAGTTTTCATCACCTGAACGGTGCTCTCCTCACACTTTTACCCAAAAAACCAGACCCGGTCGCTCTTTCTGATTTCCGACCTATCAGTCTAATTCATAGCTTTGGGAAGCTTTTTTTCTAAAGTAGCTGCTAACCGCTTCGCCCCACACCTCTCTTCTCTAATCTCGCCCAACCAAAGTGCCTTCATCAAAGGTCGTCTCATCCACGATAACTTCCGCTACGTCCTTGGCACGGTGAGAGCACTTTCTAGTCGAAAACTTCGTAGGATCATGTTCAAAATTGATCTAGCCAAAGCTTTCGACTCGGTCGGTTGGATTTTTCTCCTTGAGCTCCTTTCGGCTGTCGGCTGCCCTCGCAGATGGACCGTTTGGATCTTGGTCATTCTGTCCACCGCTAGCACCAGGGTGTTACTTAATGGTGCCCCTGGGCAGCGGATCTGCCACGGTCAAGGCCTGCGTCAGGGAGATCCCCTATCCCCCATGCTCTTCGTGCTGGTCATGTAATGCTTCCATGCCCTCTTCCGCAAGGCGGAATCCCGTGGTCTCCTTCTAGATCTAGGGAGGAGAATCTGCATTCGCGCCTCTCTCTACGCTGACGATGTAGTCGCTTTCTTCTCTCCGGTCGAGCTCGATCTGCAGGTCGTCAAGGCGGCGTTGTCGCTCTTCGAGAGCGCGGCTGGCTTGGCGGCAAACTACACCAAGAGTCAGGTCTACCCCATAAACTGCTCTGAGGATCACTTGTCTCTGGTCCGATCCATTCTCTCCTGCACGATCGCCGACTTCCCTTGCACCTACCTTGTGGTACCCCTCTCTGTCAAAAGGCTACCCAAAGCGGTTTTGCAACCACTGGTCGATAAGGTCGCTAGGCGCCTGCCCCCTTGGCAGGGCAGACTGTTGAGCCGCAGTGGCCGCCTCGTTCTTGCCAAATCCACTCTCTCTGCCATCCCGGTTCATATTTCGATGGCGATTTCCATCTCCCCCTGGGCACTGCGCGCGGTCGAAACCCTCATCCGTGGCTTCCTCTGGTCCGGAACAGAGGTGGCCTCGGGCGGCTGCTGTCTGGTCGCTTGGGTGAATTTCACCTGCCCCACTCGTTGCGGAGGTCTCGGCCTGCCCAACCTTCGTATCTTTGGTACGGCGTTGCGCCTCCGTTGGCCCTGGCTGGCGAGGACTGACCCGGACAGGACATGGGCGGCGTTCCGCTTCCCTGTTGACCAGGCCACTCAGGCCTTTTTCAACGCCTCCATCTCCGTGAAGGTTGGGGATGGTACCCGTGCACTCTTCTGCCGGGTGCTCCGTCAAGTCCTTGGCACCAAACCTCTGGGCCGCGGTCTCGCCGAGAGTGCGCCGATCCCGCACTGTCGCTGAGGCCTTGCAGACGGGGGCGACCAGGATTCGCTGGGTCGCGGATGTAACCCACGCCCAGACTGTGCAGGTGATCTTACAGTACCTTGTCATTTGGGACCTACTGCAGGAGGTCAGCCTCACGTCCGAACCTGACCGGTTCATCTGGAAGTGGTCGACTAGCGGAGATTACTCCTCGACTTCGGCCTACTCCGCCCTCTTTCTTGGTCGCGTCGACATCCTCGGAGCACGACAGATCTGGAAGGTTCACATGCCGGGGAAGTGCAAGTTCTTTGCTTGGCTGGTCTTGCACGGCCGCTGCTGGACGTCTGACCGGCTACACCGTCACGGGCTTAGGGACTTGGACACCTGCGCGCTCTGCGCCCAGGAATCAGAAACGCTGGACCACCTGACGGTGGACTGTGTCTTCTCTCGAGAGACCTGGCTCTTGGCTCTCAGGCACATTCTCCTTCCGAGCCTTGCTCCGGATCGCCCGGTGAGGTTCGCAGAGTGGTGGTGCTCCGCCAGGAAGCAGGTCGCTAAGGCGCGGAGGAAAGACTTCGACTCCTTCGTTTGACTGGTCGCTTGGTCGCTTTGGAGGGAGCGGAACAGGCGCGTTCATGACAAGGAGGCTCTCATGCTGGTGGCGCTCGTTCCGGCGATCCTAGATGAGGCTAGGACTTGGGCGCGCGCGGGCTTCCTCCCGCTCTCTAGGTTGTTAGGTGTTCGCCCGGTGAGGGCGGTGTAAAACTTTCGCCTTCTTTTCGTTAGACCCCGTGCCTTGTTGTGTTCTAAACCGGATACTTTTTCTCCTCTCTTAATGAAAAACGTGCTTCGCACGTCTTAAAAAAAAACCGCTCCATCAACACTTGTGTAGCTAGTACTGTGTCCTTACTACCACTGATGGATGATGATGGTGCTTCGATGTGGCGTGTTCATCATGTGTCACACAGACTTCGCGCGGGTACAAACCATGATGGTGCCCGTCGATCGGTCGGTCGTGTATTCACCGTCACGCACAAGTCTCCAACAATATGCCATAATTGCCCTTTTTCCAAGTGGTAGTAGTCGCTTGGTTGAGCACGATCGATCTAAAGGCATTCCACCACGTACCACTACTTTCAACCTCTTTGGTGAACATGATAAAGACACGTGCACGTGTACTACTTGAAAATAGAGTTTTCATCCACAACAACGTTAGTACCGGACACGACTTTTGGTCCTGTAACACATGATTGCAAATGCAGCGGTATAATCTTGGATATCAAAAAAATTGCAAGTAGATGGTCGATTTTCAAGGATCGTCGTCACTGTACAAGGACAAAGCAAATTTGAAGTAATAACTTACAGAGAAAAAACCTGAAGCTTAGTTTTTTTTTCTAAGTCTTGTATCTTCTTATCTTATTAATTTCTCCGTGCTTCTCAATTAGGAGATTTAGTATCCAAAACCTCTTCAACTTTTGAGTGAGTGCATATGCGTGGGCGTCAGGGGCGGAGCTAGTCTTTGGGGTCCGGCGACCCCGACGAAATTCTGTAAAACCAGTGAAAAGGTACTGTGTGGAAAGGTACTGTGTGGGCGTCAGGGGCGGAGCTAGTCTTTGGGGTCCGGCGACCCCGACGAAATTCTGTAAAACCAGTGAAAAGGTACTGTGTGGAAAGGTACTGTGTGAGCGTCAGGAGCGGAGCCAGTCTTTGGGGTCCGGGACTCAATTAAGCTAATGACCCTATCGTGAAAGAGTGATGACCCCGGTGGCTTGTGTGGCCGGTGGTCTTCAGATTTTTATCGATTGTCCATAAAAAGGTGGACACTCCGAGATGGAGTCTTACATCATCAGATGGGGCGCCAAAAGAAACCACTCGAGTGTGCTTAAGTATTGAAGGTAATACAGTAGTAGTCACTCGAGCGTGTGCTAAGCTAGCGCCGTTCAATCCGTTGATGAACAACTGGGCGCGTCGGATCCGAGCTAGGGCCAGCCAGCACGTACTGAAGCTCTTCCAATAAATCTTGCTCCGGACGGCACGTCGTACGTAGCAGCACATGCGGTAGCTGAAACGTGTAATCATATATGCGTCGTACGTACGTGCGTGGTACACCATCATCAGTACTCGTACACACACACGTACCTTGAGCATTAAGATATATGTGCGTGCAACAAACTAGGATTCAAATTGAAACGCTAGGCACTACAGTACGTACTAGCTTCCAAATCAAACGGACGCCACTGCTCGATCCATCATCATCATCATCTAACTCCTCGCACTCAAAAAAAAAAAATCAAGTAAAAAACACGTACCTCCCTCCCCGACCGGCACGCTGATTGCGAAAAGGGTACAATGATGCATATGCTTGGGCTTCACTACCACCCCACACGCACAGTGCGTGACACCCGGGCTGGATGGCACATGCGCTGCTGGTGGCCCGTGGCCCTTGCTTGCTTTGGTACGGACGACGACGACGACGCGACGACGGCACGACACAGGTTCTCGTCCATCCCGGGCGCGGCCCCTGGGCCGGCGCGCGCACGTGCGGCGTGCCGGCCGGCCGGCAGGCCCATATGCCCATACACCATCATGCGCCCGCGCTCGCGTGGTGGAGCCTCTGTGTGAGCACGTACAGTGTGTGTGCGAATCAATTGCATACAGTATGTTTTTGCTGCTTGCTCCTCCGGCCGTATGCAGCGTGCGTGATCGATCGCCGATCATCAAATCAAACCGCCACCCTGACGGGGTACTGATCTGCGGCAGCAAAGCCATCAACGTAACCCCGCCCGCGCGCGCAGGTCGCAGCATGCATTTCTTCACTCTTCGTCCTCCTCCTCCCCGGCCGTCCGTCCTCGCCTATTTAAGCAAGCCTCTTCGCCGTCGCCTTTTCCGCCATGAATTGCAAGCCTAGCTCCGATCCTGCTCCGCCTGCATGCATGCATGCCGCGCTGCGGCGCCGGTAGTAGTGCGTGCGCCTGCGCCACCCAGTACAAGTACTCCAACCGTAACCGTAAAGCTCTCTCCGGCCGATCGATCCGGCTTTGCCGTTGGCAGGCGCCACCTGCTGGGCCAGTAGCGTAGCCTTTTCGCCGTGCACCGCAAGAGGTTGTGTGGCTAGCTGCTGGGATCCGATCGTGCTCGTCAGTCAGCTCGTGCCTGCATGGATGAGATGCAGGTGCAGTAGTGGCCTGGGCCGCCAGCCTCCGATCCGCCTGCAGGTCAAGCCTTGAGCCGCTCACGGGTGGTGGCAGGGAGCGCGGCTGCTAGTAGTGCTAGCTGGTGGTCGCAGCACAGCACAGCAGCAACAGCTCGAAAGCTCCCCCCACCAGAATCCGATCCATCTCCCTCCTCCGAGCGCCGGACCAGCAGCAGCACCGAGCTAGCCGCCGGCGAGCTCCCTCGTCTTCATCTCCACTACAGGTGGTGGTCACTCGCTCTGATCTGTTGGCCCTCAGCTCGGCCTTACCTCTATCTCCGATTTTTCTTTCTCCTGCATTGCATGCATGGTTGGATATGGTAGCGTACTGTAGGTCAGGATCCCGCTCGCGTCGCGCGCGTTGTCTCGTCCGACGGCCGCATCGTCGTATCGATCCATCCCGCCTCGTTTCCTCCCTCTCGTCTCATGTGCGCGTCCGCCATGTGTTGCGGTTTAGTAGTAGCTTTTCTTGCCAACTTGGGCTGGGCTGGGCTGGGCCACCACCGGTCCGGTAACTCCACTGTTCAAGCTCAGCGTCTTTTTGGGCTGACGCTGTCCCTTTTCCAACCTCGAGTACCCAAACAAATCTCCCCCTCGAGTACCCTCTCTCTCGTCACGCTACTTCCTCGCAGTCTCGCACCCGTTTCCGTTTTCTTTTTTTTTACTTTAATTAATGGCGACGAGCCGAGGAGAGAGAGAGAGACGGTGAGATCAGTGGAGCCCCATGCTTCGCTTTGTCCGCTAAATGGCCGCTCCCCTCACCCTTTTTATTTCGAACCCGTGCACCCTCCCACGCTTCCCCCTTCCGTTTTCCCTCTCTTATTCAAAACTCCCCACCTCTCTAACTGCCGTCACGCCTCACCTCACTCGTGTCTCCCTTCCGAGCTGCCAGGTCCGGCGATGGGCAAGGCGGCGCGGTGGTTCCGCAGCTTCCTCGGCAAGAAGCAGGATCAGGCCGCCAGTAAAGACCAGACGCGGCGGCAGCAGGACCAGCCCCCGCCGCCCACCGGCAAGCGCTGGAGCTTCGGCAAGTCCTCCCGTGACTCGGCGGAGGCCGCCGCGGGCGCCCTCTCGGCCGGAGCGGGCAACGCGGCGATCGCGCGCGCGGCGGAGGCCGCGTGGCTCAGGTCCGCGGCCTACGCTGAGACGGACAGGGAGCGGGAGCGGGAGCAGAGCAAGCACGCCATCGCCGTCGCCGCGGCCACCGCGGCGGCTGCGGACGCGGCGGTGGCTGCGGCCCAGGCGGCCGTCGCCGTCGTCCGGCTCACCAGCAAGGGCCGCGCCGCGCCCGCCTTCCCCACCGGCCGCGCCGCCGCCGCCGTCAGGATCCAGACCGCGTTCCGAGGATTCCTGGTAAGGCGAAAGCTAGTACAGCTCTGCGATCGAATCCAACAGTGCTGTGTCGATCCGCCACGTTCGTACGCAAGCTTGCTCTGTTCTCACACCACTGTTGTTTTCTTTGCTCTGTGATGAAAAACTCGCGCAGGCGAAGAAGGCGTTGCGCGCGCTCAAGGCCCTGGTGAAGCTGCAGGCGCTGGTGCGGGGCTACCTCGTGCGCAGGCAGGCGGCCGCCACGCTCCACAGCATGCAGGCCCTCGTCCGCGCGCAGGCCACCGTGCGCGCCCACCGCGCCGGCGTCCTCCCGCACCTCCACCACCCGCCCGTCCGGCCGCGCTACTCGCTGGTACCAAACGCCTCTCGTCCATGGCAATGTCTCGCCTTGCTTTCCCGTCGTTGTTTTTTTTTTTGCTGACGTGTTTGTTTGGCCGGTGTGCAGCAAGAGCGGTACGCCGACGACACGCGGAGCGAGCACGGCGCGGCGGCGTACGGCAGCCGGCGGATGTCGGCGAGCGTCGAGTCCTCGTCGTACGGGTACGACCGGAGCCCCAAGATCGTGGAGGTCGACCCGGGGCGGCCCAAGTCGCGGTCGTCCTCGCGCCGCGCCAGCTGCCCGCTGCTCGACGCCGGTAGCAGCGGCGGCGAGGACTGGTGCGCCAACTCCGCGTGCTCGCCGCTGCCGTGCTACCTGTCCGGCGGGCCTCCGCGCATCGCCGTGCCGACCTCGCGCCAGTTCCCGGACTACGACTGGTGCGCGCTGGAGAAGGCGCGGCCGGCGACGGCGCAGAGCACGCCGCGGTACCTGCACGTGCACGGGCCGCCGACCCCGACCAAGTCCGTGGCGGGCTACTCGCCGTCGCTCAACGGCTGCCCGAACTACATGTCGAGCACGCAGGCGTCGGAGGCCAAGGTGCGGTCGCAGAGCGCGCCGAAGCAGCGGCCGGAGCTCGCCTGCGGCGGCGGCGGCGTCGGCGCGCGGAAGCGGGTGCCGCTGAGCGAGGTGGTGGTGGTGGAGTCGTCCCGGGCGAGCCTGAGCGGCGTCGTGGGCGTACAGCGCGGGTGCGGCGGCCGCGCGCACGAGGCGTTCAGCTTCAAGTCCGCCGTCGTCGGCCGCATCGACCGCACGCTGGAGGTGGCCGGCGTCGAGAACGACCGCCTGGCGTTCCTGCAGCAGAGGAGGTGGTGATGGCTCCTCTCCATCGGGAAATGGCAGCGAGACGACGAGAGCTTCGGGGGGAGTAATTACCAATAAGAATGCGTTTTCATGTGTTCTTGCCAGTTCTCGTCCTTTTTCCCCCCATTCTTCTTGCTGTTGTGTCCGTTTTGCAATGTGATCATTCATGCGACCTGTGTTCCTTCCTTTTCTCTTGTTTTCTTGTGTTTATCTTGTAGCAAACAAGTGTATGAGGGAAATTAGATTCATACTGCACTTGGCATGTAAATTCTTGGTCCTATTATTGATGCTGTTCTTGGATTGTGCCCTTAATGGCTTTCTGTGTGTTGTTCAGAGCACTGAGCGAGCTGTTTCTACAATTGTGGACGCACCCATTTAACTGAATCAGCAGATGTCGTAGTGTGGACCAATCTTAGGGAACTCAGAATGAAGAAACTGCGTATTCATTTGGAAGGATCTTCATGTCACATTGTCACCTAGACACTCGAGTATCTATTGACTATTCCGTTTGGACGTCTTTTGAGTGCTCGTTTTATGTTCGAATTCAGTCAGATGGCCAATAAGATGCCACCCTGCAATCTGTCACTCTTTAGGAAAAACAATATGGCCTATAATTTGAATTGAAAAAACCTTATCCTTGTTGACATTAATAAACAAGTAAAACTCGAGGAGTACTCCCCGGAAGTCGTTTTGAGGTTGTTCTAATTTAAAATTTATAAACTTTAATTAACTGCAAATATTTTTTATGAATTAAGTTTAGAAACGTGAAAATTGTATGAGTAGATTCATATTGAAATATCGTTTCATAAAATTACTCTTTAAATATATGTTTTAAATATTTTATAGCGAAAGGTAGTAATCAAAGTTATGTTTTGGAGATCGTGCAGAAGGATGACATCTTTTCACTTTTTAAGATATGTACATGGTTTTGAAATAATATATTGACCCCATACTTTTTTTCCTTATAATTTGCAATTTAAAGTGTACTATGTTCTAGAGTATTTGCATGGCAACTCAGACAGTCTAGAACACAAATCTGCATACTGCAAATTCTACTACTTCCTCCGTCGAATGTTCAGGTATTTTTCAGAAAGAATCCTAGAATATTATTATTTTTAGACAAATTTTGAATGCTAGAACATCAAAAAAAAAATTGAACGGAGGGAGTATTCTTGTGTGTATTTTTTTCTTTTCGAAAAGTGGCTGTACTGAAATTTAACAACGTGTACTCAAATGCACAGAATCAAACGCGAAGAACGGAAGAGGCGGCGGCGCCTATCGGTTGAGTAGGTTTTTGTAGTGAATCGGCTGGACATAGAGGGGGAGAGTTTGGAACTGAATTCGTCCGGACCCATGACAGTCGAAGTGACCGATTATTTGAGGCCCCCCATCCTAGCTACAATTCTAGAGCTAGGACAGAGATTACTCATCAAAACCAAAAGGTTGTGCTACGAATTCGATCGGATTATTCTTTTCCTAGAGCCTACGGACTACGGAGTACTACCATCAAAATCCATCGTGACGTGAGTCGTGAAAAATGGAATGGAGCACACGATTCGATTTGGTTAGCACCTGGCTGGCACCCGAGCGCGAACACGACGAAAACTACACAAATTCAACGCCAAAGCCAAACAGGGTACTCACTCCGTCCCATAATATAAAGTCCTGAAGAGTTCAAAATTTGTACCAAAATATAAGGACTTGACTCTTGGAGAGATATGACAAAATTAAATAAGATTAGTGATTAGGTGAAGAGTTAATGAATAGTGTAAAATGAAAGGTATAGAGATCATTTTTCTTCACTATTGTTTCTAAAGTTTGAATGTTTCATATTCTTGTATTGTGAGACGGAGGGAGTAGTACGAAACATGATGTCGGGTAGATGCTCGCAGCAGGGAGGAGGGCGCGCGGCGCGGCGCGGCGGCGGGTCCAGTGGGCCGCCCGATCGCTCTCTCACTCGTCACGTCGCCGGGGAGGCCGCCGGAAGGCGACGCGGCACGGCATGTGGTTGCGGTGCCGGGCTTGGCTGACAGGTCTCCCGCGCGCCGGACGGGGGCCGGACCACTGGACCAGTCAAGTGTGCGCTCGGCTCGATCCGAGAGGCCCCAACACGTGAGGGCGCGCGCCTGGGTCGCCCCCAGGTGTGCTGCTGCACTGTTGGCTGCTGCTCGTTACTCGGTGCTGCTGCTGCTGACGTCACGCGCGGGCCCCCTCCCGTTTCGTACACCTGTCCCCGGGGGATTCGCCATTGGTACAAGAGCAGGTACATTGCTACATGTCAACAGTGTCGTCTCATGCAGTGCCACGTACTCCCTCCGTCCCTGTACGATAGTCGTTCTAGCTACAGATTCATGTTTCTGATAGATTGTCGTTCTCTAGCGTAGTGCCTAGTACTACAGCCTACGAGCCTAGCTGACCGCACATGCATTGCAGCAGCACCTAGCGTCCAAGCCTTGCTGACCGCACATCCACTTGCCCTCTTGGTCTCACATAGGGGTACCAGCGTTTTTTGCTTGTTACATTGATTCCCGGTTCCAGACTTCCAACGACGATCAAATAGGGACAGAGGGAGTAAGAATTTTGATAATGTGGAGGAAGGAGAGCGAGGAGAGAGAAAAATGTCGTTGCTTCGCGAAACACCCACCTCATGAGACAACTTCACAACCATTGTATGAGTTGTTGCTGTCATGCAACTTATAATATTTATTTTTTTATATGCACAAATTAAGAATTTTATATACCTCTACCAGACGACTTACAAGACCACAACTCATTGTACAGATTGTCTGTTGCGTCGACCCAAAAATTACGTGTCAATGCATGAGACAACCTCTATCAACACTAATGTACCTGCCTTAAAAGATAAGCCCATGTTGAATTGTTGAGTGTGGTGAGTAAGAGTGGTTGAGTACTGGATTTTTTGGCATATTGGCAAGCTAAAAGTTGGGTAGAAAACTTACCACTACTCTGGCAAACAATCCCACCCGTGAAAACCAAATAAGCTGCCACTCAAAAGGGGTCAAGTACAATGCTCTTAGCTCTGTTTGCCCAAATGTTCACTGCAAAACATGTTGGTCTTTCTTCCCAAATTTGAACGAGGTCCCCCAGGCAGCCCGAACCGCAAGTTGTTGCACCCATAATAACCAGCCAGCCAGATCGCACTCTCGATCTCGATCGGTGCCCGTGACAAACAAACAAAGGAGCATGCATGCATGTGATCGACCACTGGCTGACACCGCGGTGAACCCAGTGGGTTTGCTGGTCCTCCCGTCTGTTACCGTGCATGCATGGCATCCTGGTCGCTGGAACTGGAACGCTGCCTGCGGATGGAGACACGGCGGCTCTGAATTGAAAGCCATCCATCCATTTCATCCACCCCTATCCGTCCCGTACGTGGCGCCTTTCTTCTCAGCAATCATTAGCTTCTGATTTGATGGATGAGAGAGCAAGAGAGAGACAGAGGACTGATGAAACACTGGACTGACTCCCTGGGTGACCGTGCGGTGCTCCTCGATGCTGCGTGCATCAGGGCATTCTTTTTCAAGATTCGTGTCCTTGCATTGCATTGCGCTTCTTTTCCTGCACGTTTCACAGTACTCCTGGCTCTGTACTATCCTTTTTTTCCTCATGTTTTTTTTTCTTTTCTACTAGTCCCTACAAGTGCTGAGTGTCTCGGTATCAAAATTTTCATCGTGTTTTTGGACTCGACGGTTGGTAAAAAAGAATTATAATAACGGAAATATCTTGGGGAAAGTTATATTGTGCTTGAGTGTTCTTTAGGCTGCCTTAGGCACAGTTCCGTGAGCAGCTCCGGCAGCCGTTTCACAAGAAGTTGTGCCAAACGGGTATCAAAAACAGCTCCTGGCTAGGAGCTCTCGGAAAACCTGCTGTCTGGAGCACTTGGGCGGACGCACAGCTGAAAATCGTGACTTCACCCGCTCCCTCCCCAGCTGTGCCAAACACGTTACGAAACTACCCTAAACTTCGTGGTAATTACAGCCAAAATGCCACTGCCACCTACCGTGCTCATCCTCAACCAGACTATCAGAGGAGCTGGTGGAGGGCGGACCCTCGACGGCGGCGAGCGCGGCGTGGAGCTGGACGGCGACGGCGCTGGATGCCGGCGGCGGAGTTGGACGGCGACGGCGAGCGCAGGCCGGAGACGGCCACCGCATCCGCGCGGGGAGCGAGCCGGCGCCCACCCTATCTTGTGCCTGCTGTGCCGCTTTCTTCCCTCAGCATCAGCGCCGTCGTCAACTCGTCATCTGTAGGCTGTAGCTCGATGTGGGAGGCCATCTCCAGGGGGCTCCGACGGGCGGTTGTAAGCCTGTAATCTGCTAGAATCCTCACCTACAAGCCTGATCTGATTTTCTTGATGGATTAATTTTGGATCTATGGGCGGATTGGAAAGATTGGAGAGAGAGAGGAAGAAAGATGGGGAACGGGAGTGACGAGTTGCACGTTGCAGCTATTTTTTCCTTCTATCCTCGCGAGTGACGACGGAGGGTGCGGTGCTGAATGGATAAGGTGAGGGAGAAGAAATAATGGAAAAAAATAAGAAGAAAGGGAAGAGAAAATGATAAAAAAGAAAAATAATAGAAATGGAAAAATAAAATAGAAAAATAAAAGAAGGAAATAAAAAAAGAAAATAGAAGAGTAGTATGGACATTTCACCCTCTTATCCACTTTACACAGCCAAGAGAATCTGTTTTGCCAAACATTTTTCTAAAACGGTTTCAGCACCTGCACAGAATCCGCTCCACCAGCACAGCCACAGCCGGAGCTACCACATCCACAGCCGGAGCCCTGCCAAACGCACCCTTAGACTTCCCACGATCGAATTTTTCTTCATCCCTTCTTCTCCATCGCCAACGGGATATGAGATGTCTTCTTCATCTCCGCAAAAAAATCGACAGCTCATGCTTCATCTTTAGCGAGACCTAGCTCCATTTGATCCATCTTCAACGAGCTCTGGTGAGGGCACGGGGTTAGTGCCTTAGAGCAAGTACATTAGTGTGATCTAATAGACGGTCTTATACATTAACACGTAATCTTCGAGTCCATTCAATAGGTAGCCCGTACAACAGATTGTCGTATCTGTTGTATGGTAGAGTTATACAATTTTTTAATTTGTGTATAACAAAAATAAAATATTATGAGTTGCATGATACTAACTCGTACAATGGTTGTTGAGTTGTCTCATATTCCTACAATTTAGCTCATGAGGTGGTTGTTTCGCGAAACAACAACCTCTTCTCTCTCTTTGCTCTCTCTTCTCCACATCATCATAAACTTTATGTGGCACTGCATGCGACAATCTATGAGACTATTGACGTGTATCTTATGTACTTGTTCTTAGGGGATGCAGAGATAGGGTTTCCGCTTCCGTCAGTCGGGTTTCTAGTGCTACTAGGTTTAGAGGGAGGATGGTGAATAAACTCGAATGCGCCTGTCTAAATTGATGTTTTGGATTCTAAGGTCAAGTTTAAGTTAGGATAACCTTTTAGATAATGGAATCTATATAACTTATATAGGAGCACTCCACTACAAAGCATTGATTTCTATTCTTTCAATATACAAGCTATCCACCTCATATAGGAACTCATTACTCACACGCCACGTCACCATCTGTTAGAATCATGTATTTATGATTTACATCGATTTTCTGTGACTAGTAACATCCATATACGCAATTTATAAATCTTTGTGAGTTCCACACTACAAAATTTCTACAGTAAAAATGCATGAAGGATCAATCATTTAATAAAATGTTGCCATGCAATAACTTTGGTGTTTGTATTTTCAAATTTCAAAGAATGTTGTTATGTAATCACCTTAGAGTTTCTATTTTCACCAAAAATTTATGTAGCGACGTGCAGGGTGTCACCTAATTGTCTTCATTCCGGCCTACCATCCATTGCGATAAATCACATCTATTAAAACTAAACTCGAATGCACTAATGTAAATGGATGAGAAAATGTTAAGTAAAAAGTATTGTAAGATAACAAACTCACTTTCCCCGTATGCATGCACTAGCTGCAACACGACGATACACGTACACCATACAGCTTTTATCAGCTTCTAAATATCGCGGTCCTTCTTCACACACATATGAACAAAATCGCGAAAGACGAACACTAGAAACCAAATAAGATGATCGGAATTATGCTAATTCCCACCCAATTCTCGTAGCAGCAGCAACCTGACGATCTCTTCTTGCCTTCTTGGAGAGTTCGAGTCGCGGCGGCGCGGGGCAGCTGCATTGGCTTCGGCCTCTGCCCATGGCGGCGTTTGACCGGCCGACCGTCCTGCCGCGGTGGTTCGGCTCGGCTCTCGAGCCCAACTACGACCTGACCTCACCCCGTCCGAGGCCGGCTCGTGGTGGGCGCACACACACTACTCGAAGCCAATCAACTCGAAGCACGACTGGCCAAGAAATGGGGAAATTTCGCTGAATTCGAAGCAAATGATAACGAGTAGGAGTAGTAGCAGCAGACACGTTCAGTTTGAATCCTCTTTCGCCTCTCTTCTTCTCTCGTCCGAGCTTTGTTCTGATCGATCGATGCCCCATCTTACCCTGTTTACATGACAGTATGATGTGTCCTCATATATCCGCATGCACGCAGAGACACACCTGCACGGCACGTACGGCGTGCCTCTCCGTACGTACATAGCTGTGTTCGTGCACGATTCCAATCCATTGAGTCCATTACGTATACCCTGCTTCAAATTTCAAAACCCAACAGGGGACAGACGGGATCACGCCTCCAACGCCGCCGAGCTTGTTCTTGCATGCTGTCAATTTTGTTTCCATCCAGACAATTTCCTATTGTTCCATGCTGTTGTAGTACGTGCTGCATGCACGCTTATACCTCAATTACGTGTGGTCTTATCCGTGATCGGAGTAAAACTAAAAAAACAGTACTACCGTACCGTCAGTAAACTACCAGTACAGTTAATTCAAGCATGCAGTCTCTGTTGCAGCGTGTCATTTGTTTACAGACTACTATACTTGGCACTTGCTAGTACAAAACAGGTGAAAACTGCTCCATATCAGGGACGGAGGCAGCGCTGGGGCGGGTGGGGCTCAAGCCCCCCCTACCGCTGCTGCTGCCATGGAGCCCCCAATGAGCCTCTCCTCCATTTTTGAGAAGAAAGGAGGAAGAGGAAGAGGGAGAAAGAGGGAGGAAGAGGAAGAAGAAGAGGCAAGAAGAGGAATAGCCCCTCCTATGACCTGGAGCTGGCTCCGTCACTGCTCCATATATATGCATCTTTTCAAATCGTACTGTCACTGATCTACTTGCCATTTTCACAATTTTCCTAGCTTAGTGATGTATCATTTGTATATGTTTGTTTGCACCTAAGCATCTGTACTTCTAACCTTCTTAAACTGACACACATGTAGGTTAGGTTAGTTGGGTGCACTGTACTTTTATATAAACTCGTCTTTTCTGCTTGGCAGTAGCTTCTCAATCGTTGAGAAGACACATATAGCTAGCCCTAACATATATTATACTCCGATCTAGTGGAGCGAGTACTTTAATCTGCCTGTTTAAATTTGTTTCAAATACTTTTGGAGTCCGCAGCAGCAAAACCACTGACATGAGGTGATAGTGTTAGATTTGTTCTTTCAGTGTCAGCAGGCGTTGGGTACATACGTGTGCGAGCCTTCCGCGTACGTCAGCCATAGATCTACTAACAGCGTTGGATCAGGAGATTAAGCATGAAATTTACTGTACTGATTGCTGTAGTACTTAGATAATTGATACACTTCAGAGTCAGAGTTCTTAGCGCTGCAATACTGCAACATGCCAACATGGTGGTCTCATATTACCGTGATCGCGTGTTACACAGCAGCTAACTCTGCTAAAAGTCTATTTTGGTACAATTATTAGTTCCAAAGGTGCTCTGTTTTTCTATTTTGTGCGGCCATTTTGCAAGAGATCCCAGGCTCTGTAGCTCGATGCAGAAACCAGCTTGTCAGTACTACGGTGGTAGGACAAGCTTTCTTTCAGTGCGGGACAGCACTGAAACTGATGATGATGCGGCCGTACGCGTACTGCAGCTGCACGATCTTTCATGGCCTGGGTCTGGGTGGGGTTTCGTTTCGCCTGCATTCGCAAAGCATGGGTCTTCTTCTCGAGGCTCCTCCTCTCCAGAAATCTTTTTTTTTTTTTGAAATTAAACCTCTCCAGAAATCTGGAGAGCAGTTCGCAAGCCGATCTGTATTTCAAATCTTTAAATAGATTTTGTAGCGATTAACCATAGTATGTGGTAAGAGAAATGTATAGTTAATAAATATTCTTACAAAATCTTTATAGCGTTTCAGAATAAGAAATGGAGATTTACCTACTACCCTCTGTCCAGCCCTTTGTCAGTACTCCCTCCGTCCCAAAATATAGGGTCCTGGAGGGTTCAAATTTTGTGCCAAAATATAAGGTCCTGGAAGAATAGGACAAAATTGAATGAGGTTGGTGAGTAGGTGGAGAGTTGGTTGGTAGTGTAAAATAAGGGGTATAGAAGTCATTTCCTCTCACTGTTGTTTCTTGAGTTTGAACTCTCCAAGACCTTATATTTCGGGACGGAGGGAGTATATACTAATCGTAGTCGTGCAGTGCATCATACCTGCAACCTTATAATTATTGGAGTAAACTAATTTAACAGTACAACCTAACAATTACTGGAGTAAACAAGTAGGAGACTTGTGGTAGGCTGTTCATGTTTCAGTGTCACCACTTCTTTACTGCTTATACTAAGTACCGAGCAAGTGAAAACTGTCCAAGGATCTATCCAAGCTGATGTGGCCCGTAACCGGTTTAAATTTTTTGAATTCGTACTGCTGGCTGCTGATCTCTAGCTATTTTATTCACCCTTTGTTATCTTATACTCTACTAGGTGTTTATGTTAGTACCATCTAAGTATCTGTACTAGCTACTGTTAACCTTCTTAATCTGACATAGGTTAGTTGTGAATATATTGTACTTCCTGAAACTTTGGGATTCCCTAAAGTTTTGTACTAGCATTTCTTAGAGTAGTAGCTTCTTAACCGTTGTGAAGACCTAAGCATATATGGCCCTAATCGAATCTTACTATTATAGTTGCATTATTGTTTAAAATGAGTTATGTAGTACAACTGGTTTCTGTTTGCTTAGAAAAACTCGGCCTGGGAGCTGTTAGGTGCTGCGGCTCAATCCGTTCTTACTTTGAATAAGTTGAATCATTGAATGCCGGATACTCTTACAGGCTGAAGATCAACATGGGATCAGGAAATTTAGCACAGTATGTACAGTAATGCCTGATGTACTTACATACTGTACAAGTAAATTTATGTGCTACAAGTACTTCGTTTTCTGCACTAAATTTAGCACATACTGTACAAGTAAATTGCAGGCAGGTTATAGGTCCGGTGTGCTAAAAAAGAGTTCTTAATCTCGGCACTTGCAAGTTGATGATCCCTTTATCTTGTTTGCAAGGTGTATTCAGTTTTTGCTAGGATGAGAAATTAGGAAATATGCGAGACCAATTCAAGAGGTCTAACCTCGTACTATCTTAGAATTCAGTTCAAATTTGAACCATGTACTACGAAGTAGAATCCTTCAGGTAAATGAACAGAAGAGATCTTCAAGAGTCACCGAATGAACATACGGTCTCTGTCTCCTTTCTCAGAACAGTAGCGCAGCAAGAACACAACACACCCCATTAACCACCACATGCATGTCGTAGCGATGCAGCAGGGCATCGGAATCGTCCGCAGCAGCATTATCCATCGGCCGCCACTCGTCAGCAGCAGCATCATAACCCTCATTGAAAGGAGGAAACCAAAGATGGATTGAATGGGACGACGACGAGATCGACGCATGGACGGGAGCCGTGCGAATCGCAAATCACTGCATGCAAAACCAAGAGGAATCATCCAAGCGCAAGAAGAGGTCTCCAAACATTCGGACGGCCTCTCCTCATTCATCATAATCTGCAGGCCAGTTTTCAGAGCGGGCACTGTTGACACCTTAAAAGTTCATTCAGGCCCAAACATTCAGACAGTAATGATCATGCTCCCCGAGAACGGGAAACAGTAGCACAAATGTTTAGAGATGAAGACAACTGCTGAAGGCCACACCACCAAACAGGAACCGAATTGTTCAGACAAGGTTCCTGGAAATGTAAATTGTTTTCTTTTTCAAATAAACCAGGATAAATTTCAATATTTTTGTGCTGTGGTGGATGCAATTGTTCTATGCATGTGCCCTACACACATTTACTCGACAGAGTTAAGGACCTCTGCTCGCTCAGGACCATGGGTGAGAGAGAGATCAGCTCAGGCAATTCTCTGAAACTGCGCAAGCTACGGACTCATTCATTCATTCATGCACACAGCTGACGCTCTCAGCTGATATAACTGTGCCATGACCACAATATGGTACAGTACTATGAAAGTAGGAGCTCAATAATGTCTCTGCTCCAGTGCCAAAAACCGCCCAGGATGGTAATCCGGGCGACGGATGAAAACAGCAATTTTGTTTTAGCGAGTATGATAATTTTTTAAATATATGGTCACGATTTCTCATTCCACGTATGGAGGATACAACATGACAGGAATTCAGACTGTAGACTGTAAAATTAAGTTAGAACACTATACGAGCATAAATGTTTAACATTCACACACAGTTCCACAGCCCTTCTGGTCTTCAGATGAAATAGTTTTGCTGCTGATGTGAACACAGCGGGGAATTAAAGGGCAGACAAACTCCCAATTGTCTAAGGTGCACCAGGATTCTGAAAGAGAATTCCCTGCTTCGGCACAGGAGGATGCATGCGAAGGAGAACAGTATATAAACTTTGTAACAACCAATGGAACCGGTTTCTGAAAAACAAAACCTGAACAAAATAGTTCCTCTGGGGCCTGGAAACGTCAGCCTCTGAAATCTGAATGCGCACTTCCTCCCCGTCATTCTTCGCAGTACCCCAACATTGAATCCACTGCAATGCATAGGCACACAGTTTCACGCCCCTTGCTGATTGAATCAAAATGAAATCATACCATGCAGTGTGGCTGCCCAATTCATTCCAGAATTCAGATTCTACATCCAGGTCTGCAGCAAGATTTTTTTATTCCCTTGAGAGAGAAACCAGACTGCAGAAGCAGAATTCATGTATGGCTTGTCCTGGTAGGAAGGAACAAATATATTTATGTTGCTGAGATGGATAGGTAGAGATGGTACAGTCATAGAGGGACAGCAAGAACAAGAATTGAAAGCTAAGTATCATTACTGATAAAAATTCAGACTTATCCCTGCCCCCGCGTCGTCCCGCTCGGGGCGACACGGGCGGACCCCGGTCCCCGCGGCCGCCGCCCCCTCCAACTCCACCGGCCATCCTCGCCGCCGCCCGAGCGGCCGCCGGCCGCAAGGAAGGCGGCGGCGAGGCCCCGCCTCCCTCCTCTTCTCCTCCCCTCCCATCCCCCTCCCCTCCCCCCTCGCGTCTCGCTTGGCGGCTCCTCCGTTTTCCATGGCGACGGTGGTCGATTCCGGCCGGCGGCGCTCGGATCCACCCATGGGGTGGCCGGATCCGCACCCTAGGGGGCCGGATCTGCTCCCTCGACGGGCCGGCGGCCGCCGGTGGCGGCGACGGCGGCGGGGCCCGGCACGCGGCCTGCTGGCTGCGGTGCAGGGGCCTCACTCGCTGGCGGCGGCGGCTCGCGGCCTGGGTGGGCTGCGGGGCGGCGACGCGACGGGCTCCGTCCGCCGGGGTTTGGCTGCCCCGCCCCCTCGGTCGCTGGATTTGCTCCCGGGGCGGCGACGCGACGTGGTGGGGCAGTGCCCCGTCCGCGGCGGCGGTGGCCTGCCTCCGGCCGGCCGTGCCCGACTCCGTCCATGGGGTGGCTGGATCTGCGCCCTTGTGGCCGGATCTATCCCCTTGTGGCCTCGGTGTGCGGGCCCCCTGGTGGTCCCGGATGGCAGCCGTGGTGGCTTCCGCGGTTGCTGTCCCGGCAGCGGCGGTGGCGTCTGCGGCAGGTTCCCTGGCGGCCATGGTGGTGGCGGGTGGCGAGGGGCCCGGGTGATGAGCAGTGGCGGGTCGGCGGTGCCGTGGTGGCACGACCGGCCACGGTCTTTGGGCGATCGTGTGCGCCTGCGGCATCGTGGTGGTGTCTATGGCGGTGGTCGTGCAGTGGCGCCTCGGCAGCGCCGCGGTGGCGAGGTTGGTGGCGCCGGCCATTCACACTGCTCGGCGGCGACGATGCGGGTGAAAACCCTTTCCCCTGACGCGCTCAGGGGACGGTGTCGATGGCGCGACGACGTCATACCCTTCTTGAAGGCGACATCGGGCATCTCGGCCGCTTACCCTGCCTCTGCCCAAGTCCGGTGGCGTCGCCGGGTCTTCGTTGACATGGTGCTTCGGCGGTGGTCGCTCTGTGAGGACGTCTTTCTCTTCTTTTTTTCTTTTCTTTGTAAAAAAAAGAAAAAAAAAGTTATAGTGGGCAGTAGTTTCTCCTTTGAACGGGGGAGAAGAGAGGTTGTGGTTCCTGGTAGTGTGGCTCGCGTCGACGGCAGAACGGAGTTGTGGAAACCCGGATCGATGTCTAATCCGACTGGACCGATCCTTTGAAGTTGTTTGAGTTGATCGTGTCGATGTCCCAATCCGACCGATGAGTTGTTGAGTTGAGAGGTGCGTGTTGAGGTCCCAATCCAACCCACCGAAGGGCCTAGTTGTATGGTCTGCGGACCGGAGTCGTTCGGGGTTCTGCTCCCCTAGTTGTGCGGTCGATGGACCCGAGTTGTATGGTTTTCGGACCCGGTTTTCCTTATAAACTGGGCCAACTCTCTTCTTCTAATAAAAATTCGGGGAAGCATAAGCTTCCACCGTCCGTTCAAAAAAAAAAGTATCATTACTGATGAAAGCACGAAAGGAAAGGACTAGAGAGGCCTGCCTTGGCATAAATGTTATGTTCTGAGGTTTCTGCTATCATCATGCATGCCCACATTGGCAATAGTAGATGAGTAGTAGGAGTAGATGCAAATTGTGCATGAAGAGACACTCTCTTGAGCTCATTTGGATTAGTCTGCAGCATAATACATATCCACCAAAAAAAACTTTTGTTTTCTCAAAGACAATAAGGGATTAAGGGCACATGCATGAATTATATAAAAAAATATCCACAGAATCGAATCCAGCCGTTTGCCATGGACAGATTCAAGGTTAGGTGTAATTTTTTTTTACAAAAAATAAATTGCGATACCAGGGATCGATAGAAAAGATTCAATTTTGAAAACAGGACCATCCTAAGAGACCAGGTCTGATACGCCTGGTAACATCACTGGACAGAATAGATCCTTGCAGGGGTGCCTTGGCCAAAGGAATTAAAATCCTGCTCATAGAGTCCCCTGGCTCCTAAAATTTGCTCATAGAATTTTGCTAGAGGACATCCTTCAATGTTGATCCCTCAATTGAACCTTTGCTCATGAACACTCTTAAACTTTGTATATTTGCTATTGGTCCCTTTAGATAATATAATATTCATTTTTGGTTCAAAAAAGAGATATATTTTTCTAAATGACCTAACTACCGCTGCCCTTCTAACCCTATCCATTCGATTAAGGCTGGAAGAAAAGCTCAATACTCATTAGCTCGCTCGGATCGGTTCATTAGTGGCTCGGTTCAACTCGTTGGAATTTTTTTTTGAGAGGAACTCGTTGGAATTTTGTAATGAGCTGAGCTAAAATATGCTCGGTGGTCGGTAGTTACTAGAAAGGGGGGGGGGGGCGGCATTGCCGCACCATCATCCTTGACCAGTGGTGACTGTTTTGTAGCTGGTGACCCATGATTTGGATGTTAATAGCTACTACTCCTAAATGGTCATTTAAACTTGGCTGTTAGAGTAGATATATATATATAAGAAATACAACCTTGGATAAACCTTTATATTATACTATCACTAAATTTTATATAGTCCCCATCTAAAATTCCGAGGGATGAAACCACTTGGCTGCACACCAATAACCAAAAGGAACTTTGGAAGATATACATGAGCATTCTTAACGGCAATGCACATCAAATTAACTTTGCAATACTAATTCTCCACCAGAAACATAATGGTATATTGGGGAAGTATTAGTTACACACTTCAATGGAATATCTGCTTTAGAATTATGAGGTAATGTGCCTTAGTTGTGTACAAAAACTTGCAGTAGCAACTATGACAGGACAATAGCCGTAAACATGAACAACCTTGAAGCAATACACATGAGCTCCCAAGCTCTCTTAAGAACCTTGAAGCTCTCAATGTTACTGCTTGCTGAATTACATAAATATGAAAGTGGAGACAAACAACAATTGTCAGGAAGTGAGATAGCAAAACACCTTTTTTAGAATGAGTGGTTGTAACTCAGGGTGCGTTTGGCAGGGCTCCGGCTGTGGCTGTGCTGGTAGAGCGGATTCTGTGGGGGAGCTGAATCCGTTTTAGGAAAACATTTGGCAAAACAGCTTCTCCTGGCTGTGTAAGGTGGATAAAAAGATGAAATGTCCATAATGCCCTTTCTTTTTCTCTTCTCCTTTTCTCTTTTTTTATTTTCGTTTTCTCTTTCTATTAACCTTTTCTCCCTTTATTTCCTTTTCTTTCATTTCATCCCTATCCATCCATCCATCCATCTCTCGGTAGGGGATGGATATCCCATCCGGCGCGAGCTCGTCCCCCGAGCACCGAACTCCATCCGACCACCCCAGCCTCCGCTGCTAGCTTCTTTGTCCCCGTCGCCGCTGGCGTTCTCCACCCGGCCGCGAGCTCCGCCGAGCTCCACAGATCCCTCCGCCCCCGTCGGCCCCACTACAGCGATGGCCGCCGGTCGGAGCACCTTCGTCGGCCGCATAGGAGCCACCGCCAGCACCTCCGCCGGCTGCAATGAAGATGGCCCCACCGGATCTGCCACTTTCACCCGTCGGAGCATCCCTTCCCCTCATCGACCGCCGCCTCCATCGAGCACGCCGGCAGCCGGCACCATCGAGCTCCACCACCATAGCGCGGACGTCCTCCAACTCCCTCGGTACGCGGTGGGGAATCGGGGGCAGCGCGGTGGCATTTTCGTTGTAGTTAGCGCGAACTGCAGGGGCAGTTCGGTAACAGGCTGGCAGGCACGGGGCGGAGCGGGGGGGAGCTACATTTTTTGGCTCCCGCAGCACCGAACGGCTCTAGTCAGCGGAATTTCAGGGAGCTTCTCAGGAGAATCCGTTTTCCCCAACCCTTTGGCAGGGCTTCAGCAAAAAACAGCTACGGATCCGGAGCTGAATCCCTACCAAACGGACCCTCACGATAGTTTCAATTCCTGGATAAAAGGAATATGTGTTGGTCTAGCACCAGCTGCACATAAATAAGGTTGACTGTCCTGTAACTTATCAGGTCAGTACACATCGGCAACCATCACAGACTTTTCAGTGCCAAATATGATTACATCATCTTGTTAAAGGGTTATAAGCTATCAAAGCCCCGCTGACATGCAATATTCTTTTGAATTAAATGTTTTATGACTCGGCACTAAAGAAATAAAAAAATATACATATGATCTTACAAATTAGAAATCAGTTGAGGAAAACCTAATAGGGCAAACCTGATTATGGCTTCAGATCTGCAGATCAGGTAGCAACTTCTATCGTATTTAACTATTGAATATCGAAGTGCTTCTGAACAATTAAATTTTTGATGGGGTGAACTTATGAAATCCAGATATAAATTAGTAGGTCCAGAATCTTCATATTGAACACTACTGCTTCCTTGAGAACACCCAGCAATAAGGTCAATACCCAACAATGAAGTTATCGAGCTGTAGCAGAAGACTGCTGCTTGAATGCATTGCAAGTTAGCTTACTGACCTCGTAACAAAAGCTTTGCACACTAAATGCATTATCGTGTCTTACGAACTAATAAAAAAACTTGGAGCAATGACATTGAAAATTGGATTTATTGGATTAATAACATGAAAAGAACATTTGGTATGACCATACTCAACATCTGTTAGTCAAAGTCTAAGAAAGCAGTGCATTGACCGATTTGGTAATCTCTATGGTGCACAAATGTTTGCTAGAAAATCTTTGTGAATGAATGTTGATTGTATTGTAAATTAGACGTAAACTGAACCAGGTCGATCATTGTGATGCTCTCAGCTAAGTATAATTGCCACCGCATAATTATTCTCAGATCCTAAAGACAGCAAGAGGCAATGCTCTATATACCATTTCACTACATTAACAGGACCCCCCTACTTGGATACCTGAGTGATAAGGTACGTGTGCACATCTTCAAGGCATGGAACATGTCGGAGTACCAAAAGTAACAATGTAATAACTTTTTTAGACAGAAAATGGCATCCACAGCAATTCATTGTGCACTGGGAAACTGCTTTTGCTCTTTTAACATTTATGCATGCATAAACAAGCTAAAAATGTTGATAATGATTGTAGACTCAGAACATGGTTGCAAAAATAAGCTTTTGTTGACATCATTTGCAGAACAGGAATAGAAGAAACCAGAATCTCATGGTAATGGTATCAATAGTGATGAATGATGTGCTAGCCTTAATTAAAGTTTTTATATGCCTGGTAGCTTATTTTATCAAATGCAGTGCCACTATATTTGTGATTATCAGACGGCACCGCAGAGAAGTTAATGTGCCCAAGTTGGTGACCATCAGGTACTATTACTAAAGAAGATATGTGCACATCTCTATCAATTTACTACCTTCACGGGAGAGGATATGTGCAGGGTGAGTCCCGTAACAGCTTATACATCAACAATGCTAGGGGGCAATGACTAATCTTTATGCTTGGAGGCGTGAGGAAATAATCAGGGGCAGAGAACTAATATTTACAGGTTAACAGAATAACAGATATGCACCATGCTGGTTGCCACTTTACATGTTTATTTAGTCGGCTAAGGATCGATTTAACAGAGGCGGCAGCTCGATCAGTATCACTGATTTAGATAGGATAACATATTTGCACAACTTGTACCAGTTGCAATCGTCAATTGAATTGTAGAGACACTACAAACAGTAAGTGAGGAACATCGCAAGTATTATTGATGCCCCTCAACTGATGTTCCGTCGCTTATTCTGAATACCCAAGGTCCTGGGGGCACCTCCTATCTTCCTCCCGCGCCACCTGTACACTGCCGTGTCATCTGACACATGGCTTATCATCAGCTAGCAGCCATTCCCCCTTGAGACAACGCCCGGGCCAGTTCCTCGCAGACATGCATTTCGGCAAACATATTGAGGTCCCCTGTCATGAGCATGGGCTCGGGCAAGGCGCTGCGGAGGATTGCAATTGGGAAGGTCAGGAGCTTATTAAGATGCGGATTTGCAGCTCTGCGGGAGCGGTTGAGGATGGATGGTTGCTGCGGAGTGGAGCGGTAGGCGGAGGGCGGCAAGCGGCAGAGCAATCTGTGGGACGTGTGGGGGTGCGACTGGCGGTGATTCCAGACAGCGCGTGACGCGGGGTCCTCACCGGCGCTAGGCACCAGCCACCAGGGTCGCGTGCTTCGGACTTCGCCCACGCTGGCCCCTTCGACGACACAGTCAACGGAGCCGAGTCATCTGCGGCCAGGAGGAGCGGCGGGTGCCGAGCGAGAGGACGATGATGAAGCGCTCGCGGCACGGTGGGTGGTGAGTGGCAAGAAAGCGGTGGCGATGGCGGAGGGCAGCAAGCCAGCAAGCGGCACAGCAGGATGAGAGAGGCGCGGCCACGCGGGCGTCGGAGGGGATGATGACCTCGGCTGAGCGGGTCCGCGAAGGTTCCCGAGCGCCCGGGTCCGCAGCTTAGGCAACAGACCCGCACTATTTTGCATCCGACGGTCTATGTAGCGAGTTGGGCCGATCCGACGGCCAGCGGGTTAACGGGCGACGTGGACCCGCTGCCCGCCCAGGGAATGAACCCAGATTTCGTATTGTAAAGATATGTTTATTACGCAGTGCAGACAGGGATGGACCGTAGCAGCAGACAGCAGCCCACGAGTGCATTTTTGCCCAACATCGACCAGAGCAAAACGGCCCAATAGCAAAAACTCCACAGCTAGCCCAGTTTGAACCCCTCGGCCTCGATCCTCTCCTGCCTGCCTGCCTGCCTCCTCTCTGCAGGAGTGCAGGTACGTGTGCCGCCGCCGGCGTGCCAGCGACGCCTGTCCCGCGCGCAGCCGTCCCTCGCCTTGCCCCTTGCGGCTCGCGGCCACCCCTTGCTCCGAAGTCCCCGTCGACCGTCCGCTCCCCTCGGCCTTCGTTTCACCGCGCGGTCCTTCACCGACCTGTGCTACGATCGTCGGCGCGCCGGATCCCAACCCGAGTCCCGACCATGCCCCGCAGCAGCCCGAGATGGCGCCACCCGACCAGGCCGCGCCCCTGCAGGAGACGGACGCGGAGCTGCACAGCCGGAGCAGGATCCTCACGCCTGCATCCTCGCGTGCCATGAAGAGTCCGGTGAAGCCCCTGCATAGCGTGGTTTCGCCCGAGAAACTCGACCTCTCATGGATTCCTGCAGGGTATGTCTTCCATCGACCATGCTTCCCTGCAATTAAAGGGTTATAGGGATGAATTATTAGGGAGTCCAGTTTAATGTTTTTGGTTACCTTGCATTTCCGTATGCGTAGGATGGATCGTAGCTCGGCTTGCATAGTTGCGATTCGGATTCCTGCGTATGTGGAGCTACCGTGTCAAGAGTATCATGTCACTAGCAATATCAAATTGATTATAGACAAGGATACTACAAACTGGGTTGATTTCTTGGCCGAGCTAGATTCAAAGGTCGAGCATGGGGAGCAGCAGGAGTTGCATGTAAAATTCTGGGACAAAACTAGAAATGAATATGTACGGATTGCTTCTGATGCGGCACTGCTTGGGGCATTTGCTCAGTACTGGGAGCTAAGGAGGCTACCATTACAAGCTTTTGTTCATGACACTGAACCTTCCGATTTGGTTGTTGCTTCTGCCAAGATAGAGACTGTTCTAGTTGTCGATTCTGTCCAACCACTTCCTACTCATCCGCCTTCAACTCCTGAGAAAGAACTAGGCTTAAACCAGCCAGCATCTTGGGGAGAGGAGGATGAAATTGAGTATGTTGGGGTGGATGATGAGAATGAGCAATATAAAGAGTTAATAATAGATGACGAAGTTAGAATGGACCCAGATTACGTTCCTAATTCTGATGTGGAAGATAATGATGATGAGATGACTGTGGATTATGAGAAGGGAAGTGGCATGCATGTTCATGTCACTGATTTAGACAATCCTAAGATAGAAGTTGGGGTTACATTTGAAGATGGTTGTTATTTTAAGAGATGCATTAGAAAATATGCAGTACTTAATGAAGTTCAACTTGCAGTGCCATATAGTGAGGCTGGAAGGTATAGAGCTTATTGCAAGTCAAAAATGTGCAAGTGGAGAATTCATGCTTCTAGGTTGCATGATGGGAGGACATGGATGGTATGTATTGTTCTTTTTAAGTCATTTTCCCCTGCTGTTTTAGAGCATTTTCCCTGCTGTTTTTTTTTCTCCATTTTAGATTTGTTTTTCCTGCGGTACGTTTACTGCCTTTTGATCTTGTTGTATTAACTTTCTCCTTTTTCTTTATATGTTCTATAGATCAAGAAGATGCCCTACAAGCACACTTGTCCGCGCGCTAGCAAAGTAGAGCAAAATTGCATGGCAACAAATGCATGGGTCAGGGATAGAGTGATTGAAAAATTGAAGAAAGATCCTTCTACTGGTGCTGCTGCCTTGAAGAAGTGGTTGGAAGATAAGTATAGCATCAAGCTGTCTTATTATGTTGTATGGGATGGTAGGCAAATGGCACTAGACGACATATTGGACAGTTGGGAGGATAGTTTTGATGAAGCATTTTCTTTCAAGGCAGAGTTGGAGAGCAAGTGTCCTGGTAGCATTGTCGAGGTGGAGTATGAGGTCATTAATGAGAATCATAGATTTACCAGGATGTTTATTGCTTTGAAGCCTTGCATAGATGGATTTCTAAATGGTTGTAGACCCTACCTTGGTGTTGACTCTACAGAACTTACAGGCAGATGGAAGGGTCAATTGGCTGCTGCAATTGGGATATATGGACATAATTGGATGTACCCTGTAGCTTATGGTGTATTTGGAAGTGAGACCGAGGAGAATTGGAAGTGGTTCATGGAAATGCTGCACAAAGCTATTGGGTCACCCATAGGATTAGTCTTGTCTACAGATGCTGGGAAGGGGATAGACCTTGCAGTCACAAAAGTGTTTGAAAATGGAGTTGAACATAGGGAGTGCATGAGGCATTTAGTTAAGAATTTTCAGAAGAGGTATTTTGGGAAAGTGTTTGAAAGGCATTTGTGGCCTGCCTCAAGGGTGTACTGTGTACAGAACTGAGCTCTTTGAACAACACTACAACATAATGAAGGAAGCTTGTCCAGCGTCAATGGTGTGGATTGAGAAAAACCACAAGCACCTGTGGGCAAGGAGCATGTTCTCTACCTACAGCAAGGTTGATTATGTTACAAACAACATTGCAGAGGCATTCAACAATTGGATCAGAGATGAGAAGTCACTACCAGTCATTGATCTTATGGACAAGATTAGGCAGATGATAATGGAGAGATATTTCACTAGGGCAAGGAATGCCGAGCAGTTAACAAGAAAGATAATTAAGAGTGTTGTGCAAGAAATGAATGACAAGAGTAAGAATTTAAAGTACAAGCTGCACAAGAGTCATCCTTATATTGGTGAGGTGAGTGGAGTTGACAAAGAACTGAGGGTGTGGAGGCACGTTGTGGATCTCAAAGCTCATGAATGCTCATGTAGAAAATGGCAGACCAGAGGTATACCATGCTCACATGCCATCAGCTACATTGGTTCTCGGAAAGAGTTAGACCTAGAGGATTTTGTAAGCCCATATTACTCGGTTCAGATGTTCAAGGCAGCTTATGCTACATGGGTGCCAGGATTGCCTGATAAGAGCCTTTGGGAAAAGGTGGACATGGGGTTCAAGCTGATGCCTCCTATACTAAAGAAAGCAGCTGGTAGGCCAAGTTCTAGAAGGTTTAAAGGTGTAGAGGAAGGTAGTTCAACCAAAAGGAGGGCAAAATGCAAAAGATGTGAAGGGTATGGACACTTCCAGAAAACTTGCAATGAACCTGTACCTGATCCAGATGTTCCTCCTCCTGCACCCCCAAAGCCAAAGCGTGCAAGGAATAAGCCGAAGAAGGTGCATGTCGTCGCTGCTGCCGATGCAGCCACCAAGTCAGGGTGTTCAACAAAGAAGCCGAAGAAGGTTCATGTTGACAGTACTACGAAAGCATCCATGTGAGTGGCAATGATGTTTTTCTTATGAAATTGTTTGTTTTCTGTGGCTGTTAGGGGTTTATAGCTAGTGATTTTTTTATTTATTTCAGCACAACACTCACATCCTAAGCCAAAGCCTGGGACTCCTATTACAAGGGCGAGTAAGGCACAACTAACCATCAACAAATTCACCTGACAAGCAGCACTCAATCTCCTCTTACTAGGGCAAGGAAGGCACTCATGATGGGCATAATTGAAGTAGATGGGCTGTTCTATTTTGCTTTTGAATATGACTGAGCTTGCATGGCTTCTAAATTTTATGATGGCTGTGAAGATGTATGAATATTAAGCCTTCTAAGGGCTGTGTACACGTATGGATTATGAACTGTATGATGGCTGTCTGACATGTTTGGTTACGAACCATTAATGGCTGTTAACATCTGTGCCTTGTTTAACTTATATTTTGTGATTTTTTTCAAATGATATTTTGTGAATTATTGATGAAATACGATGGCTGTCAACATGGTTGTATGTTGATTTTTTTTGTTTATACTCATACATGGTGTTTTACGTGTCTGTGTGTCGTAGGGGCATTTTGTTCCGACCACTGCTATTCTCTCTGTTATGAAGCAGTATATGATTGTTTTAATAAGTATGGTGTCCAGCAGCAAATATACAAAGTTTAAGAGTGTCCAGAAGCAAAGGTTCAATTCAGAGATAAATGCCAACATTGAAGGATGTCGCTGCGAAGTCAATGCCCCCTTGACATCTCGAAAGAAGTTGCCATGATGAATGCCTCCATTGGCATCGCAGTCCGATTACTCTGAGATGGAACTGACATTCTGATCAGTGCTCACCAAGTCATCGCTTTATTGGCTGATTGCTAAGGCATATGTTTTGCTTTTGACCATCATCAACAGTTAAAATATTATATACTTCTCACATTAACTTTCAAATTTTGTTCCACAAAGAGTGTTAATTTTATCTCAATAAAAAAAGTAGTGCATAGAAGCAATGAAATGATCAAGTGGTGCTTTTTCTTTGATTCCAATACATTGCATTTATTCAGAATCTAGAAAACCAAGTAGCGTAATTAGGGATAATATAGTCATTTGTCACAACTAGTGTGTCTAAAATTTTCTAAACGAACAATCTTTGTGGGACGGAAAGTATGGTCGTGTGTTGAATTTTCCATTTCACATAGCACATATCGAGCGGCTTGCTCGCTCGCCTCCCGCGCGGGTGACGGGCGGGCACCCCAAACCCTAGCCGCCGCCACCCTCTATACCCTGCCTCCCGCCGCGTTGACGCCCGAGCGGGTCGCCGGGATCCCGCGGCCCGCGGGGGAAGGCGGCGGCGGGGTTTTCTTCCCCTCTCTCATGTGGCTGGGGGCGGGCGCGACCGCCTCGGTCCTCCGGAGCTCCCTCGCTGGCGACGGGCACCTACGCGGCGGTGGCGGCGGGAGCCACCAGATCTGGCATCGCCCCAGCCGGATCTGATGGCGGCACGACGAGCGGGCGTGGTGGTGCGTGGGAGGGGCGGCGGCCTACGCTGGGCATTGCTGCGGAGGCGGCATCTGATGCTGACGGAGCCGGCCGCGACGGCGGTCGCAGCGGTCGGTGTGGCGCAGGGGGCTGCGGGCCGAGGCTTGCCGTGGCCGGCTGTAGCTGGCCATAGCCGGCCGTGGCTGGCCGCGGTCGGCCGAGGCCGGCTGTGGCTGGCCATGGCCGTGGCTGGCTGTTGGCGCACGAGCGACGAGATCTGAGGTGAGGTGGTTGGTGCTTCTAGAAGGTGATGTTGGTCCGACACCGCCTTGGTGGTGGGGTTGGGGGCTGGCTGGTGCATGCTGGTGGCGTCGTAGTGGTGCTTCGAGTTGTGTCGGGCTTCTTCCGGTGGAGGCGATGCGGAGGCAAAGAGGAGCGGGCTGTTGGCTTGGTCAAGAACATGTGGCAAGCATGGTGTTGAGTCAGGCGTAAGTCTTCGCTGATGCCTCTGTCAGGGGCGATGGTGGCGGCACCCTTGTGGCGTCACTCTACCTGTTGGGGGTACCATTATGAGGTACCATGTCTCCTGCTGCATGGGGCTCTCGAGGGTGTGAACCTTGTCCATCTCTGGACATGCGACGACAGCACCATCGGGGTCGTACCCTCCGTGGAGGCGTCGTATCTGAGGCCCGTCTTGACAAGGCGGTGGTGGTGGTTAGTTGGTGGTGTGCTTGGTCTGTGTTGGTAGGGAGGTGCAGAGGACCCATGGGTGCTAGAGGTCTTGAGCTGGCGCGCATGGTGCTGTGGTGACCCCAGTGTCGGTTGAGCGGAGGCGTCGCTCTCATAGCGGCTTCATATATCTGAGTCCTTGGAAAAGGAGTGCGAGACGGTGGGAGAGACGAGGCCCCCATGTAGTGTGGCCTGGATCAGTGTTTTTCATCAGCGCTGCGACGTGGGTGTTCTGCTCATGCTCCTTCGGGGCAGGGGGATCGACGATCGTGTGTGTGTCTCGAGGGTGATTACCCATGGTGGAGGAGTTCGGGTGCCGCTCAGGCTTGCAGCGGGCCGTGGTTTTTGACGCGGCACAACGTTGGCGACGACGACGCAGTTCGGGGCGGGTTCTTTCGCTTCCTCTTACAATTTGTGGTGGTGTAGTGTTTTGTTGGGTGCGTTTGTTTGCGTGTGTTGTTTATGTGTTGGTGGTGTTCACTTCGGCGCGTGATGTATAATTACTTCCTCTTCTTATATGATGTGGCAGTGCTTCTGCCTTTTGTTTAAAAAAATAGCACATATTGAAAAGGCCGGAAACTGGAACGGAAAAAATAGTAACGAGCGTTATGTTGTTTTTGTTTGAGACAACACCAACTTGAGCACCGCCACAGCCTGAAGCGCCGTCGCGGCCGGGTGCGAATATGCATCGCAGGCGTGAGGGCAGCGGCGGGCGCGGGGGCAGCAATGGGAGGCGGGAGGCGGGGGGGCCCACGCAGAACTAGTCTAATCTAAAATTTAAAAAAGTTATAACTCATAAATCATGTGTCTAAATTAAATTCCGATTTCAAAAATAGATTTCTTGTGTCGAGATCTTCCAAATAAGATTCCACTTGACTATGTTTTGATGAAATATTTTAAAAAAACATTTTTTAAATACCAAAAATTAATTAGGTTGTTCCTCAGAACAATCATGTGTGTTTGTAGGAACAAGTTAGATTGTTCATCAGAACAAGCGTATATGTTTATACGAACAAAATTAACATTGTTTAAGACAAAGTGAATTTTCATGGAACAAAATGATGAAACTGAAGAACAAGTAGAGTTGTTCAATAGAACAAGCATATATGCTTGTACGAATAAGTTAATTTGTTCATCAGAGTAAGCATCTACAAGTCAAGGAACCAAATTGTTACTCAGAACAATCATGTCTGTTTCTAGGAACAAGTTAGCTTGTTCGTCAGAACAAACGTATATGTTTGTAGGAATAAGTTAGCTTGTTCATCAGAACAAGCGTATATGTTTGTAGAAACAAGTTAGCTTGTTCATCAGAACAAACACATACGTTTGTAGGAACTTATTCATCAGAACAAGCGTATATGTTTGTAGGAACAAGTTAGCTTGTTCATCAGAACAAGCATATGTATTTGTAGGAACAAGTTAGCTTGTTCATCAGAACAAGCGTATATGTTTGTACGAACAAAATAAAAAACAAAAATAGAAATAAGAAAGGAAGAAATAAAAGAGAAACAAGAAAAATAAAAAAATAAAAAAAATAAAAAATAAAAAGGAAAAGGAAAGAATTAGAAAAATAAAACAAACAGAAAAAATAAGAAATAAAAAATAAAAAATGGAAATGGAAACCAAAAAAATAAAAAATAAAATATGAATAATAAAAAAATAAGAAAAGAAAAAATAAAAAAGAAACAAAAAAGTAAAAATAAAAAAGGAAAAAGAAATTAAAAAAGAATAAAATTGAAAAATAAAAAAGAATCAAAAAGTAAGAAATAAAAAAGAAACAAGAAAATAAAAAGGAAAAAGGAAATAGAAAGTAAAAGAAAAAATATATAAAGAATAAATAAAGAAACAAAAAGAAACAAAAAAAAGAAAACAAACCACCTATATCCCCACGCCCCATCCCGTCCCCACGCACCCTCTCCCCACGTGCAGTCCCGCGGCCCCCGCGCCCAATCGCGCGCCTGCGAGCGATGTATAGTCGTCCCGGTTGCGGCCTCCCCCACGGGCCACGGCCATTGGCTCGCTGCGCACACGCCCGCAACTACTTGGGGCCGCCACACACCGGTGTGCGGCCTCTGGTCATCGCGCCGCTGACGGCTGGCTGTAGAGCTCGCCGACCACCGGTGGTCGCCAGAGAAGGAGCTCGTTGGCCGGCGATGTCTGAGAAAAAGAAAAAAATGTTAAATTTTTTTCGATCCAACATTTAGGCCCTGTTTAGTTGGTGAAATTTTTGCATTAGGAAATGTGTTCTGTGAGAGGTGACACCGTATGTAATGCGAAAATTTTGGTAACTTTTAGGGAACTAAACAAGAGCTTATTTAAAAATGTTGACAAATCGTCGATCCAACATTTTCTGAAAAGATGTTGGTGCAACATTTATTGAAAATTGTTGGAAAAATGTTGGTTCAACATTCTAAAAAACTTGGTTCAACATTTTCAAAAGATGATGAAAAATATTGGTCCAACATTTACTTAAAAAATGTTGGTATAAAAAATGTTGACAACATGTTGGTATAGAAATGTTGACAATATTTTTTTAAAATGTTGATCAACATTTTTTAATTAATTGAAAATGTTGAATGAATTATTACTGATTGGATATTAGTGAGTCACTAACTTTGGTAAGCTGGATGGATTTACAGTTTCAATGCTTTTCTACCTTCCGGGCCCATTCTTTTGAGTGAAAAAGAATAGTGCTGGAATAATATTTCTTGTGAGAGAAAATATAATGAATGTGATAGGTAAATAATGTTTTTCACTGTTCAAATGTAACCGAAAGAACAGCCTGCCTGTTCTTTCCCACTCATGCTATACGCGCAAAAAAGTTGCTGGGCCTAAGCATCCCCACATTCTTGCATGGGCCGTGACAACAAATTAAAACGGCTCGACCCAACTAAATTTATACCTTTTCCCCAAAACAGGCGGCACACAGGTATTGTACATGTTAGCATACAAGACAAAACGGACATCTCTACATAACGAATCCTGAGTCCAAGCTCCGGCACCCGATAGCGCCACGTCGCCTATTAACCCATCAGCCGTTTGATCTGGCGACCTCGCGATATCGACCGTTTGATCTGGGTTGGGGCGGGTCTCGCCCGTTAAGTCGCGAACCCTCGCGAACCCGCCTGTCACCCTGGCCCCCTCCGACTCCCCTAGCTGCGCCACTCTCCCGCTCCAGCCCAGCCCGCCGCTCTCTGCTCACCGCTACCGCCCCGCTCCGCCTCTCCTAGCTGCGCCGCCGCTACCCAGCCGGATCCTCAGGGCTGCCCTAGGCAATCCTCCTCTCCCCCACTCGGTCAGTCTCGTCTGCTCCTCCCTCTCGCGCGGGCCCCTCCCTCTCTTCCCTGCGACGACGGCCGCCGGCCTCCTCTGCGCCCACCGCTCCTTCCTCTCTTCCCTAACGCCGTGCAGCCCTCCGCCGCCGTGCGCCGTACACCTCTTCGTCGGTCGCACGCGCCTCGATGTGGAGGGCAACGATGGACGACGGGAGGCGCCGGAACACGAATAGCACCTGCACGTCACCGAAGGAGCCGAGCGGCGGCCACCCCAGGCTCAGGTAGCGCGTGGGAAGCCCAACCTCGCCGGCCTCACGCGCCGCGCTGGGAGCCCCGGCTCGCCAGCCGGAGGCAGCACGCGGTGGCCCGCATCCCCCGCAAGAAGCGGCGCGCCAACAGCCACGGCGGTAGCATCCCACCGTGCTTAGGCGCCGGGGTCTGCGATGGCGGCCCAGCGCGCTGTCTCGCGGCCGTGCTTAGGCCGGCGCTGGCCACAGCGACCAGAGGTCCGGCGTCGGCGTCCGCCAGCGGCGCGCGGATGTCCACTCCGTCAGGTGGCGACGACTCAGAGGATCTCCCGTTTCCGCTCTTGTAGCCGGCACTCCTGCTGCGCTGCTTTCTGAGTCGTATGAATGCTTCAACGTTTTCCCTGCAGCCCGGCCAGTTGCTCTTACTCCTCTGTTCTCAGCTGATTCTATTCTCCCCTGAACAATCTTGCCAATTTATCAAATATCGTCATCGCAATAATTTCTCAATTCACTGAACACCACTATTTATGATCCCATCAATATAATTAGGATCTTATGCACTGCAGCAAGAGGTTTGCATTGCCTTTCTATTTAGTTCTATTTAAGTACCTGAAAATTCTAATCCTAACCAATGGAAGTTTGATGCTTATACTGACTGATAAATAACGATCTGCTAAATGCTCCATGTCTGAAGTATAAGTATGGGCATACAAGAGATGACTTTGGATTATTTGTATGTACACAAGACAACTGCCTAGGCGCCTCCATGCTTTAGATGGGACCATAGTACTTTTATGAGTACTATAATTTAGCAAAGGTTTGTCCAAGGGAACATAATCAACCTGGTTCACATTTAAACACTTAATTATATATGGTTATTAGCGTTCAAATAAGAGGATACAACATACAAGTACAGGATATAAAAGATAATCTTATGCACGTCCCACATAGGATCACCACTGGTTAGCTCAAGAAATTGCGCGGCAACGCCGCGCCTGCAGTTTCTAGTTACACAATTATATTCATGTGTAGAACATAATTTTCAAGAACTAAATCAGCACATGAAAAATTCGCCATTCTGTGCAACAAGTCCTGGTTTTTCTGGAGCCTCTAAGAAAGCAATCCTTAACCCTTATGTCCTGAGCTCTGCTTCTACATTGCAGTCTGATCAGCGTCACATTACAGGGTCAATCTATTGATTGAGCCTATAGCTTCTTCCTCTGAAGGCACCAGTACCACCGGTGTTGGCTGGTGGTGGGACCGGAGAGTTTGCCTGCACACCTATTCTGAATCGAGCAACGATGCTGTGTCTGTGCAAGTGCAGAAGGTTAAGGAAACAAAGAGAATAAGCATTTCAGAACAGATTAGTGATGGCACACAGATTGATGTAGCTATCTGGAATCTGAGCTAGAATTATTTGCACAAGACCGTGTAAAAGGATACACCCATTTCGGAGTCTTCAGATAATTCTTTCCCGTGGCTAGTGGGTGCAACACTGACAGGAAGTAGTATAGATGTCCAACCATGATACCCAGAAGGCCAGGCAGTAACAGTGATCCAAATATCACATCCAATCCGAGCATAGCCCATGGAAGATAAAATGACTGCAAAGAAAAGAGTATCATCAACAAATTGGACATATACTGCCAAGTCCAGGAGATTACTGCATCGTTTGGGCAACATAAAGATGGACAATGCACTCAATAGTACAGTGATGTTGCATACCCTCAATTGGACGAGGCCGTACATATTTATCTGAGAATTCGGATACTCTCGGCTCCAAACATATAGAAGCATGCTGACCATAGGTATTCCCAAGAATGCAAACTCAAATAGGGGAATAGCTGACACTACCTGGTTCAAGAAATACACAATAGTATGCAGGTTTAGTAGTTGTCTTTTGGTGTTAGCTAATGCGAATTGAAAAGGATAGAAGAAAAGAATCACTGACCAGTAGTGAGATAGCTCCAAATATCATCATCCACAAGAAATCTGCAGTCCGCTTTTCGAATACACCCTTTTCCAACTGCACACCATACCTTGCTCTATATGCCAAAATAAACATAATCAATTTCAAACAACTGGAGCAAGTTAAGAATTCATAATATTGTGGAAGTAACTCGTTCAATAACTGGTGTTCAGAGAAACTTACATCATCAGTAGGCGAATACCAAAGTTGATGGAAAATGGCCCCAGAAAAAAGAAATTTGTAAATAACCTCCATATCTGTAAAGCCAAAAAAATATTTTAAAAAATAAATAAGATAGGGAATTGTAAAACAAGTACTGTGCGAATTTCCAAACATAAACAGATGACAGGCTGCACCTCGAAGTAAATTGATAATACGATACTGTGATTAACATACATCACGGAGAGATATGACAACAGATGTTCAAAATTCAGGAGCAACAAATCCTTATCCTCCCCAATCTAATAACCAGAAAGGTGTGAATTCTGGATACTACTACGCAGAGGTAACAATTTAGAAGGGGTCATTTATTCTTTGGTTGCCAGTTTATTAAATAGTTAGTGCGATTTGACTGTCGCTCAGTGTTACATATCTCACCAGATACGGCTACCATGGAGAATCATTACCTAGAGAAACCTCAAGGAATTAGTAAATTTATGTGTTCACGTATACTCTATCTAGTTGCAAAGGAATGATATCTGATCTTTGACAAGACTCCTCCCACAAAACATTTACAGAAGATAGGGTCGATTTCTGACATGGATCTTAAAGAACAAGGAAAGTGTGATCTTTTTCATTGGCTACATTTTAAAAGGCTTGGCAAATTGCCAAATTGGTGATCTTGTAATTTTGCTTTGACATGTGTGCTTTCCCATGTATCATTGGTCTTGGACACCTTTTGTAGGGTCCTTCCCTACTGTTCTACAAAAATCAGCATGATGCAACTGTCATGATATACTCTAACAGCAACATACCTCCTATGCACACTTACAAAATTTTGCAGGCAAAATTGAGGAATCAGAATCTACGCAAATGTGGTGAGATTAGGATAAGGGAAACAGAAGACAGAAAACAGAAGCTAACCTGAAATTTCTTGAACACCCAAGGGTAATATAAGGCAATAAATTCTGGGTTCAGTATCTGAAGCTGAACCAGGACGGTGGTAAAGAAACACAACGTCCCATATGCCTTGCTTATAGGTGGAAGTGAATTGTAGTACCTGAAATAGGCAAGTGACTATATATGATACAGAGCAAAACTAACAAACTACTGGTCACTGGACATTTCATAATTCCGATGCAGATTTTTTCATTTCATATTAGCTGAATGTAGATTCTTCATATTTACATTAGTGCCAACCATTTATGCAAAAAATAGGTAAAGATAAAAGGGTGCTCATTGGAGATTCGACGTTCGAAACAATGATTGAAATAAAATGGATGTAATAACCTCCTTATAAAAGGTAAGGAAGGAATTCTAAACATGGTCAGTTCACAAGCAGACATAAAACTGGTGGCAACACCAAAGCCATATCAATGCCCCAGGTTTCAATTAATAACAAATCTAAAGAGAAAAAAATTCAGAAAAGCTAACAGCTACATGGTCTGATAAGGAGGCCAGCGAAACCACTTTAATCATTATAAACTAGTACAAAATGGTAACAGAGAGAACAAATTTATATTTTCCAACTCCCAGCACACATAGTTTTAACCAAGTCCGTTTTCAAATTTGATGAGGCTGTCCCACATATTATCAAGGATCATCAAACCAGATATCTTACACGCAATTATGTTGTCAGCACAGGTTCCCAACAAATAGGCATATTGAGGTGAAAGGTAACCCGCACCCATTTGTAAATTTTGAAGTCAGCATGGTGCAAGAGCATCACTGCGTTGTGTACTAGCTCTACACTGCAGGTGATGCACACTACAGGTCTTCCCTTGGTACTAAACAACTGGAGAATCACGCTTACGTCCAATCCAAAACACATCAGTGATACCTAGATCAGGGTTCACGAAGAACACCGTCAAATCAGCCGAAACCCCCCAAACCCTAAGGGTCCAATTTAGCACCACGAACACGCACCCACAGGCCACAGCCTCCTACCCTCACAACACCCAGAGGATAAACCCACCCTACTGGATCAAAATGATAAAATCAATCGAAAATTCGGAAAGGTCTAGTTCAAAAATTCCTCCCTAGCGCACAGAAATACCACATCTGCGCGTCGGAATCTAAGATCGAAGGTCAAATTCAGATGAACACGCTGTAAGATTCGAAGGTACTCACTCGGCGGGCGAAGACATGTCGTCGCGTGGATCGATCCGAGGATTCGGTGTCTCCTGGTCCGGCCTCTCGCGTCCGCTTCCTCTTGTTGTCGTGATGTCGTCGGTCCGTTCGAAGTTTTTTTGAGATGAGATGAGATGACACGCACAAATCGAGAAATGGTCCGTTCGAAGTTTTGGGGAGGAGGAGGAGGAGGAGGAGAAGAAGAGCTAGGGGTGACCAGACGGAGGTCGCTGCGCCTGCGCGAACCTTCCAGAGGAGAAGAAGAGGTATAGACCGTTGATTCCAGATCGGAGGGGTGAGAACGGTTCGACACGAAGGTGTGCGATCTGCGGCGCAGGCGATTGGTCGGATTACGCGGCCGGGTGCTGAGGTGGCCCTGTGACGTGGTTAATCGAGCGTTTACATGAAATTCCACAGGATTTTGAATCATGTTCGCTGTAATGATAAAGAGAAAATTGAGAGACAGAGAGGGGTAATGTTGCGATGGTAATTTGCAAGCGTCCCTTATATTTTGCGCATGTGAAACCATAATGCTGTGACAGTAATTTGCCATCACAACATCAAGTGCATTTTAAACATCCAAAATGTTCTTGAAACAAAATCAGAAAAAAAAATTCTGATAAAGGAACGTAGTAGCAGGTTCCCAAGTGGCACACATTTCAGCCAAAAACACAACCCCCATCTCCTCTAAAAAAACTCCGATGTGAGCGTGACATCTCTAGGAATGAAAATGGTCTAGAAAATCTCTCTCATGTCTCCGTTATCACATTTTATCACTAGTTTCCATTCCGAAATAGTCAGGAATGGGAGCAGTACCGAAATAAACACGACTAAAAACAGACGGTAAACCAAATACTTAAACGTGAACTTATATTTTGGTATGCAAACGCATGGCATTGTTGATTATTTATGCTTGCTAGTTGGGTTGCCAACTACGTTTTGTAACTCTAAGAACTGTTATGCAGATGATCTTTTAGAAAACATATGGCTAGCATAATCTCTTCGGTCATAAAAGTATCTAGCTATTAGGATATATTCATACTAATACATATATGAAAATGAAATAAACGGGGGGTTCATCTCGTCTAGAAACGGGTAAGATAGAGATAGACCTCATTTCGCTTTTCGTAAATACGAAAGGAAAAAGTCCAAATTATTACCGTCAAGTATAATCACAGTTTGGATACCCTCTTAAAATGTTTCTTGGTTCAGTTCACCCTCTAACTATACCGTTTGATTCAATTTACCTCTTACCACAGTGTGTTTTTTTATTTCTTCATGCACAAGTGGATTTTTAAGTTTAAAATTTGCAAGATGATAGCAGACAACATAAAGTATGTTAAAAAATATATCATAATTTTTTCATCATTTTGATAGGTAGAATATTTAATAAAAAATTTTATCGTTGAGATACAAAATTATATAAAAAATCATAAATATTCTTCTAATACAGATTAGGATGTGCACTACCATCTTGCAAAATCTCAAATTAAAATTCAACTTGTGTATGGAGGAACAAGAATGACAAATTGCATTTGTGGGGTAAGTTGAACCAAATAGCTAACTTTAGGAGGTAAAATGAACCAAAACATAATTTAAAGAGTTATTTGAACTTTCGCTATACTTGAGAGTAGTAATTTGAACTTTTTTCAATACGAAAACAGACAGATGAAATGTGGAAAACGAGATGACACTAGATTTATCTCGTTCGTTTTCAACTCAGACATCTGTGCTCCGCTTCACGCCCTTGGGTTCCAATTTTTTTTTAAGAAGAAACCAAATATGTAAAAAAGAATTCCAATGCAGCTGTTGGCGTTGTTCAAGGTCGAACTGCTTGCTTGCTCCAAGGTTATTTCCCTTTTGTTCTTGTGTATATTGTGATACCGGCATAAAAACTGTATCGGCCCATGCGACCCGCCGTGGGTGTTGTCACGAGGAAAGGAGGCCACATGGAGGAATCCTTCTTGGTCGAGGATGCTGGGGCACAGCAGCAGTGCTGCGGTGCACGTACGTGGCCGTGCAGGCCGGTCGTGACGACGAGCGCGACTCTGAGCAGCACGCTACAGTGCACCACCGCAGGGCTTGTGATCCCACGTGACGCGACCAAATATTTTCGGTTACGATCCGGCCGTCCCGTGAAGCCATGTGCCCGCCGGTGCTCCCCCGCCCGTCTGCCGGCCGGCCGGCCTGATCTTATCCCAATCGCCAGGCTCCCGTGCCGCCCGGTCCCGGCTGACAATGGGCGCGGCAGCGTGGCCGAGGCGCCAACAATCTCATCCGTACCGGAGGCCAGTCCCCGGATTCCGCACCCCTGTTCCAGTTTGCGCCTCCTTCCCCTTGCTAGTACAAAAAAATTCTACCAAATACCCGTCACATCAATCTCCGGACACTAATTAGGAGTATTAAATGTGAATTAAGGATAAAACTCATTCCACAAATCCTACCTTAATTTTCGAGACGAATGTAATGAGTCTAATTATGACATAATTAGAGAAAGTTGTACTACAGTAACCAATCTCTAATAACGGATTAATTAGGCTTAATGGATTCACCTTGCAATTTTTAGTCCATCCGTGTAGTTAGTTTTGTAAGTAGTCTATATGTAATACGCTTAATAAACATTGGAAGGGAACCCCAAATTTTTTTAAGAACTAAACAGGTCCGAGACAAACAACAACGAGCGGGACCTCTCTTTTCTTTTCTTTGTTTCAAGCTAGCTGTGCACATTCGCAAACATTGGTTGAATCGTTCCTCGAGTCAAACACACCATACCACCCTTTTGAAACGCCCGCCTAACTGGTGGTAGAGCGTTCGTAAGGCCCAAGTAAGGTGGGTGGTAGGGACGGTCCCAAAGTTCGTAGTGCCCACATGATTTTTTTTTTCTTCCTCTCTTTATTTGTTTCTTCCCCAAGACTACTGCAAAATGGGGAAATTAATGAAACAAATTCTGCCTTTTAGTATTTTTTTGTTAGTTGTTTTTTTCCTCTTTATTAGCTCATCGTTTGGACCTGCTGAAATGAGGATTAATCGCATTCGACCTCGGTGAAAAGCTATGGTTCCCATGTTTACAAACTGCATCAGCGTGCTCATTGGTAGAAAAAAAAAAGGCACAGCCTGCACTCCGACATAATATTACATGTAGTGCAAATGTAACTTTACAATCCACGTTTCATTGGAAAAAAAAAACAAGTCTAGTCGCAAGCTATTTGTGTCTCACACAACACTATCCACTTGGACTTCAAATGTGATAGATTGTTCTCTCTTTTTTTCCGGTCTTTTTTCCCTCAAACTTATTAACCTGCCTCAACTTGTGATCTTAGTTTTCACATTAAGTGAATTGCGCATGACTGTATTTTTGGAACGACCGTGTACCCAAAAGCACATGATACGAGCAGGCTAAAATCAAAAGGCAATAGCGGTCTTGTGCTTTCTCTAGGTACCGCCATGATTCGATGACCAAAGGAAAAGATCTGCAAATTTCATCTCCTGCTGCTGCACGTTGGTGGGGTTTATCAGCATCTTGACCGGGCAACCCCAATCATTTCACAAAACCCAAACAACCCCTCCTCCCTGTTCCTCCCTGTTCCCGGCTATAAATACATCCACCCCAAAAAACCCGATCCCTTGCGAACGAGCCTTAGCTCGGGTGGCGAGAGCTGGCAGTGGCCAGTCCGCCCGCCGCGGTTCGACTCCCGTCTGGAGCGAACCCGGTGTCGCACCGGGGAATTTCCCCAGAGGGGTGCCAGGATGGTGTGTAGGTATAGATTTAGGGAGTGCGTGTGTAAATCCTGGTAGACGCGTCTTCAGACTTCTCGGCAGTCCATCTACGCTTGAGCGTGCGGTCAGTACAGGTGCCCACTTGAGTTCTTACGTGACGGGTCAGTACTCCTGGCAAACTTAAAAGAAAAAAACCCGATCCCCAAAACAAGCAGCGCACCAGGATCCTATCCCTTTCCCACACAGCAGTTTCCAATCCCATCCTCCCTCTTCCCCTCCCTCTCTCTTGCAGCAGCCAGCGATCGGAGCAGCAGCAGCCATGGACGGCGGCAAGAAGGGCCGGAACGGGCACAAGGCGTCCGCCGACCACCGCAGCGACCGCAAGTCGGCCACCGGCATGAGCGGCGAACCCAAGAAGGGCGGCCGCGGCGGCAAGTTCACCTGGGAGGGCGCCGACGGCTACGCCGACGAGGACCTCGACCTCATCTCCAACAAGAACAACAACGCCACCGGACGCGCCGCCAAGGGGGGCGCCAACGCCGCCACGAAGGACGACGGCGACGAGTAGGCCTCCGCCCGCCCTCCCGATCCGATCGGTCGCCGGCAACTCAAGCAACTTCTTCTACTGTAATTCCAGTTCGCTGTTGGGTTCTTGAGTTAATCATGTGGGTCTACTAGGTGCCGTGTTCCCGAGTTTGTAGTAGTAGCAGAGAGCCAGTGGGCGATCGACGGGCCGTGCAGGGTCTGTAGATACTACCATTATTCTCACCTCCTCTGTCCTTAACTTTGCTGCTGATGTTTGGGGTCTGAATTCGCAGTTCTCCCCACCGAGCCCCTCCTTCTATTTCCTTCCTTTCTAACCCCCTAAACCTTAAGTTTCTTTACCAAAACACCCCTGTTATTTCTAGATAGACCCCTAGGCTAGTTTAATTAAACCCCACCCTACCTAAATAGTATGTTTAGGTCCTGCTAATTCAAACTAAATTACTAACCAACCCTAGTTAATTGTAAACACCTCTCTAACTCGACTTTTCATGCGCGGGTTTTATCCCGATCACGCCCAACCTTCCCCATTAATAGAAGTTACCAATAGGCCCTTAGCCCTTGTAACCCCTCTTTAACCCAACACCCCATGCACAATTTTATCCAAATAATACCACACCCCTCCCAGTAGTACCCCCGCCGAACCAACCCCCTAGAACTTATATATACCCCCTCTCCGCTCATTTCCCCTCCCCGAGCTCGGCCGGAAATATGTGTGCTAATATTGTTTGCTTGCCTATGTGTGCGCTATAGCCGACGGAGTAGACGGAGGAAGGTACCCCGAGCCGGAGATCGAAGCCGACTACTGCGAGCAGGAGCCCGAAGCCCCGAACGCCGAGCCGGCACTCCCCGAAGACTTCGAAGACGGCAAGTTCAATCTCATCCTTTGGTGCATGCTTTGATCCTAGTTTTATAAACACAACCATATACCCGTTTTATAAACTGCATATTGTTTTTTTGCAAAAACATGGTAGGATAGCCACCCTTGATTGCTATAATTGAATCTTGTTTTGGCCTAAATGATTGCTTTAAAAATATGTGAGTGCTTTCAAAATGTGCGAGTGCTTTAAAAATGGAAATGGGATATTTTGGAAAATGAGTAAAGAATTGGGTAGACAGGATGGACGCGTGTGTCAGGAGTATGGGTGAGCTCGTACCTTTGTGGTTGGGCGTGTTGGAGATGTCCATCTTGTCGTTAAGGACCGGGTTGCGTGACATCTCACCTGACCCAATTATCGTACTACCACTCGACCGTTGTATGTGGCAACGGCTTAGCATAAATCCCACTAGTTAATCTACTTGCCATCAGGAGTGCGGGTGAGCAGCGGGAGATCAAGGAGTAGGGGTACGATCTGTGTGAGGTACGCCCTGGTTACGTGAGATAACCCCTTGGTTGCTCCCGTGATGGCTCGTAGGGTTAGCTAAGGTGGGTAATGGCTTTGATAGGATCCGCGCCGGCACTACGGTGTTCGTGTGGCGGTACCCTACTTGTGGGTAAAGATGTACAACCTCTGCAGAGTGTAAAACCTATTCGAATAGCCGTGTCCACGGTATTGGACGAGTCACGGTGGGGTCACAAAACTAGTGTTTGGGTTTGGGATGTTTTCATGGCGTAAGTTGTTCTCTGGAAAAGTGTGTGGCTGTGTGCCTGGGCTACTGCGGGCGGGGAGTCCGGTAGTCTTCATTTGGTTTTCACAAAACAACTGAGTTATAAAAATTGTTTGCGAAAACCTTTTCGAAAGCAAACCCCTGCATGAGTAAATGTGTTTGCAAAATAAACCTTATCCTGATCCTCGATATATCCCGTGCATGACCTGCTTATAAGCCCCTCCGTGGGTGGGGTTGAACTTGTTGAGTACGTATGTACTCACCCTTGCTTAATTAACTGTTTTTCAGAGGAGGATCCCGACTTCGTTCCCGAAGACGTCGAGTAGGTCGCTGTCCTGCACCCAACCCGTGCCTGTGGAATCAGGGTCGCCACAGAGAGCTTCCATGGCGTGGTACTCTGATGAGGCCTTAGAAGCCTTCGCTATCGTAGTTTGGTCTTTAGCTTTTGTGTTGTTTCTCGTGGCAATGGCGCTTCCGTGCCCACTATGCCGCCGTGATGTAAGGGACTGAACCACCTGTTGTAATAAATGTGTAGCCAGCCTCCTGGGACTGGTATTTATGTCACATTTAGTCACCTCTGATGAGGGGACGCTTCAGGTGGTATCAGAGCCATAGGTTGGCCGTAGGATACGACCCCTAGGATGCGAGACCTCCTCTGGCCCTCTCTAATCTTTCCTTTGCTAAGCTCATCTTTTCCAAAATCTTTACCTTGATCCTTGCCTGATTCCAGATGGCTAACCCCGAATGGAACGGAGGAGTCTGCCCTGTCCAGCCTGGCCTCCCTAACCTGTTGCTACTCAGCTTAGAACGCGTCGGAGTAAGGGATCCGCCGGAGTTCGTCTATCGGGAGTACGAACGCTACGGCACCCTTCGGTGTAAGCTGCTGATCTTCGTGGGAAGAAGCATGCTCTACCCCGACATAGAACCTTGGTTCGTCTCCGCCACTGGGTTTCGCTTCGCCGACACCTACCCAAAGGCTGCTCGGAAAGCCCTGCGACGCCTACGAGTGGTCTATAGGCAACACCTTCGACGGACTCCGATGGGATTTTTCCCACCCTCTGGAGGAAGAGGGCGCTCATGGATCGCCCGGATGAGAGGACTCGGAAGGGAAGAAGAAGACCTAGAAGATACAATTTCTCACCTGACCATCTACCTCAGAGGCCTAGACCACCTCTACCAGGAGCAAGCCCAGCAACTGAAGCAACAGATTGACAGAGCGGAAAGAGCGGAGCAAAGGATAGAGCTGGAAAGGATTAAGACAACCATGGCGGAAGTTGAGCTACGCAACCTGCAGCGAGATTACGCCAGAGAAAGAGAACGCTCTGAGGTATTCCACAAGAACCTATGGGATGAGCTCCACAAGGAACGTAGGAGAAGAGAAGAAGCTGGGTTGATGGAAGATGAACCCGAAGAAACCCACTGGGATAAGGGAACCCAGACCGAGGATGTAATGTTGGAACAAGACCTCCCACCGAAGAAGCGTCGCATTCAGCATGAGGAAGAATCCCCATGAGAAGAGAGTAGGGTACCTAAGTAAATAATAATAAGTGTACCCCCGAGGAGTGTACCCAACCTTTGTGAATAAATAAAACTATCTATCTTTTGTATCCTACCCTTTGCACAACTTGTTCAACTCTACCCTTGTTTTCAGATGGCTGAAGATGGATGGACCCAAGGCGTGTGCCAGGAGGAGCCTGGTTTTGCTCGCCTTCTTATCACCTCCCTGGAGCGCCTCGGTATCACTGAGCGCCCAAGGTACTACAGTAGAGAGTACGAGCAACTCGGCACTCTTCGCTGTAGGGTGGTCCTCTCCATCGCCAGAAGCACCCGCTACCCCAACGTCGAGCCGTGGCGCGTGACCGCCACAGGTTTTCGACATCGGGATACCTATCCCTTGGCCCTCCGGAAAACTCTTCGTTACCTGTGCAGGATCTACGAGGAGCACCTCGTCCCCACACCGATGAGGTATTTTCCTCCCGCCATCAGAACCCCAGTTTGGCAGGCCCGCATGAGAAACCTGGAACGACACCGCCACCAAGAAGACCTGCTGTACCACGTAGTTGCCTACCTTGTCTCCCTGGATAAGCTCTTCGATGACCAAGCCAAGCACTTGAGGGAGCAAATCAGTCGGGCCGAGCAAGCTGAAGTCACAGTGAGGATGCACCAAGTCCGAGTGGCCCAAGCAGAAGCAAGGACCGCAGCCGCCATAAGCAGTGAAGCCGTTGCCCATGAAAGCCTCAGGCGAATCCAGGACCAACGCATACAGGAATGGACCAACAGTGGAACACCCGTTCCGGCTGTTGGAGAAGCACAAGTCCTAGTTGGGACACCCCTCATAGGATGGGGAGGAGTTCCTGAGACCCCAACACCGTCTGTAGCCGCCGAGCAACCAACATCAACCGCCGAAGAAGGAACTTCCGCCCAGCCCCAAGAGAACGGGAACCCCCAGGATGATGACGGTGATGAGCTGCTCATTCCACTGGAAGCACACTCCGCCCCAGAAGATGGCTCACCCCGCGAGTAGCATGCCCCAGAGGCCCTTGCCAAGGAATGAAGCCGTGCTGGTCCGAGCTTAGAGCCGCACCCTTAGCTTTTGTCGAAGTGCCTTGTTGTGTAGTGTACCAGCGTTGTACCGGTCGAGTAGTTCGGGATGTATCCTCCTCTCATGAGTAAAATGAAGTTGGTTGTGCTTGTGTGTCATGTGTGCTTGTTGTGTGCTTGACGGCAGGAGTCAGATCCTGTCTTTTCAAAAACCCATCTTAATCAACTTAAACATCACATAAAATCTCATAGAAACCCGCTCCCCTACAGATGGTTTCAAGGCGTCCCGCCGGGAGCTTCCAAGGCTCCGGTCGTATGGACCCAAATGCGGAAGGATCGCATGCAGGACGAAGGGAGCGCCCTAATGACCAAGAAGTGTATCAGGATGAAAATGGAGGAGAAAACATGGTTCCGCCTCCACCACCACCTGCCGTAGACCTGGCGCAAGTGTTGGCCAACCAGACCCTGTTGCTGGAAGCCATAGCCAATGCCATCACCCGCCCAAAGCCCCGTGTTCTGGGCATGAATGAGAAGCTGATAGAATTTCTCCGGACAAAGCCACCCACGTTCGGCGGATCCGTGAATCCCTTGGATGCAGATGACTGGTTAAGGGCCATCCTGAGGGAACTAGAGCCATTCAACTGTGAGGATCGAGACAAAGTTCTTTTGGCCACCCACCAGCTCACCGGAACAGCCTTAGCCTGGTGGGAAAACTACTGTGCAGCGGCCAAAGATCCCTCCGCCATCACTTGGGATGAGTTCGTGGAAGAGTTTCGTCGCTACCACATCCCAGAAGCCACACTAAAGCGCAAGGCAGACGAGTTCCGTGAACTTCGCCAAGGCAACAAGTCCGTGGAGGAATACACCTACCAGTTCATAGAGCTGGCTCGTTATGCCCCAGAAGAAGTGGACAAGGACTCCAAGAAGCAGGAGATGTTCAAGAAGGGTTTGACTCCGGAGCTAAGGACTCTGCTTACCCCTCAGATCTACCCTGATTTTAACACACTTATGAACATGGCCATCCTCACAGAAAGAGCCAAAGCAGAGGAGAAGAAAGAAAACAAGCGCAAGTTTATGGAGCACAAGGCTCAACAGCAGGAACGTTCCCAGAGGCAGAGAAGCTTCGGACACCCCATGTCCAGATTCCAAGCCCCCATGCAGTACAGAACCCAGTCCCAAGCCACGGGCTCTCAAGGCCCCAGAACCCAGTTCAAACCGTACAACAACCAGAACACCATGAAGCCTTCACAGAGCAACACTAGCCAGGTCACTGCCAACAACAACAACAACAACAACTCCAGGGTGTGTTTCAACTGCCGTGAGACCAGACACTTCATCGCCAACTGCCCATATGCCAAAAAGCCAACAGTTTCAGCCTTCTCCAACTCCGTGAATGGGCTGAGACCGGTTGTATCTGGAGCCAACCGCGTGCCAGTTCGCAACAACAACAACTTTGGTAATAACAACCAGCAGATGAGGCAGCCCCAGCAGTCTTATGGACGAGCCCGCGTCAACCACATCAACGCCCAGGAGGCTCAAGAAGCACAAGGCGTAGTGCTCGGTGAGTTCCTGGTCAGCTCAGTCTTGGCAACTATATTATTTGATTCAGGAGCATCACATTCGTTCATATCTTCAAGTTTTGTGGAAAAGCATAAAATACCTACAGTACTACTAAAAGCACCCTTGTTAACCCGAACACCCGGAGGTGACATCAAGTGTCAACTGGGTTGCTCCCGGGTGAGAATAATTTTAAGTGGGGTAGAGTTCCTAGCGGACCTGGTAGTACTGAAGTCCAGAGGGATAGATGTGATTCTTGGGATGGACTGGTTAAGCCTTCACCACGGCCTTATAAGTTGTGCCGATAAGGTGGTACACCTAACCAACCCAGATGGAGTGCAAGTAACCTGCCGTACCCGAGGAAGCAGACCAGACATAATGGTCTTTAGCATGGAGGCCAAGTCCCTAGAAGAAATCCCAGTAGTACGGGAGTACCCAGATGTATTTCCCGAAGAACTCCCCGGAATGCCACCAGATAGGGATATAGAGTTTGTTATCGACCTTATCCCCGCAACCTCTCCCATAGCCAAGAGGCCCTATAGGATGGCAGCCCCTGAATTGGCAGAGTTAAAGAAGCAGCTGAGAGAACTTCAGCGAAATGGGTTCATCAGACCAAGCTCGTCACCATGGGGAGCCCCAGTGCTCTTCGTCGAAAAGAAGGATAAAAGCCTGAGGATGTGCGTGGACTATCGCTCACTAAACGAAGTCACTATCAAGAACAAGTATCCTCTCCCCAGAATAGATGATTTATTTGACCAACTAAAGGGAGCCAAATATTTCTCGAAGGTCGACTTAAGGTCAGGATACCACCAACTCAAGATTAGGGAGAGTGACATCCCAAAGACCGCCTTCGTCACCCGTTATGGACAGTATGAGTTCACAGTGATGTCCTTCGGACTCACCAACGCACCAGCGTATTTTATGAATCTCATGAATAAGGTGTTTATGGAAGAGCTAGACAAGTTTGTCGTGGTGTTCATCGACGACATACTTGTTTACTCCAAAAGTGTGGAGGAACATGAACAACACCTTCGAGTGGTACTGGAGAAACTGAGGGCGCACAAGCTGTACGCTAAGTTCAGCAAGTGTGAATTCTGGTTGGAGAAAATATCCTTCCTTGGACATATTCTGACAGCAGAGGGAGTAGCAGTAGACCCTGGGAAAGTCGAAACAGTTTCCAACTGGCAACAACCAACCAATGTGAGCGAAATCAGAAGCTTTCTTGGTTTAGCAGGATACTACCGGAGGTTTATTGAAGGATTCTCCAAGATTGCCCGACCCATGACAGAGTTGCTCAAGAAGGAGAAGAAGTTCGTCTGGACCGAGTCGTGTGAGAAGAGTTTTCAGGAGCTGAAAAGAAGACTGACAACCGCCCCAGTACTAACCTTGCCAGACATCCAACGGGATTTTGTCGTCTATTGCGACGCCTCACGACAAGGACTAGGATGTGTTCTCATGCAAGATGGGAAGGTAGTGGCATATGCCTCCCGCCAGCTCAAGCCCCACGAGCAGAACTATCCCACCCATGATTTGGAGTTTGCAGCCGTAGTGCATGCCCTTAAGATTTGGAGACACTACCTGATTGGAAATAAGTGCGAGATCTACACGGACCACAAGAGCTTGAAGTACATCTTCACCCAGCCTGACCTGAACCTAAGGCAAAGAAGGTGGTTGGAATTGGTCAAAGACTATAACCTAGAAATCCATTACCACCCGGGAAAAGCCAACGTAGTGGCAGATGCCTTAAGCAGAAAGTCTTATGGAAGAGCAGTACCTAAGAATGCCCAATTACAAGAGGAAATGGCATGACTCAACGTGCACATTGTTCCCCAGGGCTACGTTCACCAACTAAGTGTCCAGCCCACCCTAGAAGACAAAATCAGAAAAGCCCAAGAATCCGATAAGGAGCTGATGAAGATCCGCAAGCACACGGGAGAGAATAAGGCCCCAGATTTTAGGGTGGACAGTCACGGTACACTATGGTATAAGAACAGGATATGCGTACCTGAAGACGGAGATTTTCGGCAGACCATCATGGATGAGGCACACAACTCAGCGTATTCCATCCACCCGGGATCCACTAAGATGTATATGGATTTAAAGCAGAAGTATTGGTGGAGTGGAATGAAAGCAGACATTGCACAGTTCGTCGCCCACTGTGATACTTGTCAGAGGATTAAGGCAGAACACCAGAAGCCCGCAGGACTGTTGCAACCCTTACCCATCCCGATATGGAAATGGGATGAGATAGGCATGGACTTTGTAGTAGGCTTGCCCAAGACACAGAAAGGATATAATTCCATATGGGTAATAGTAGACCGACTCACTAAAGTCGCTCACTTCATACCCGTACGTAATAATTATGACGGAGAGAAGTTGGCCAAGCTGTATATAGCAAACATAGTAAAACTGCATGGAGTACCCAGCAGGATAGTTTCAGATAGAGGGACTCAGTTCACCTCTAGGTTTTGGGAAAGTTTGCATAAATCTATGGGAACCAAGTTGGATTTTAGTTCAGCTTATCACCCGCAGACGGACGGACAGACTGAGAGGGTGAATCAGATTATGGAAGACATGTTGAGAGCATGTGTCCTTACCTATGGCAAAGATTGGGAACAGAGCCTACCATATGCAGAGTTTTCGTACAACAACAGTTATCAAGCCAGCCTAGGCATGTCACCATTTGAAGCCCTATATGGGAGAAAATGCAGAACACCTTTAATGTGGTCAGAAGTAGGAGAACGTGCCTTGGTGGGACCCACACTTATAAAGGAAGCCGAGGAATGAGTAGCTGAGATCCGAGAAAAATTGAAGGCCGCCCAGTCTCGACAAAAGAGCTATGCAGACAGGAAGAGGCGAGAAGTAAGCTTCAATCCTGGAGAGTTCGTTTACCTCAAGGTTTCACCTATCCGAGGGACTCGCAGATTTCAAGTGCACGGGAAGTTGGCCCCTCGGTACATCGGACCGTACAAGGTGCTGAAGAGAGTTGGAGCAGTAGCATACCGGTTGAAGCTACCAGAGGAAATGGCGGATATACATCCCGTGTTCCACGTTTCTCAGCTACGAAGGTGTTTGAGAGTGATCGAAAAGAAACGAGTGCCGGTGGAAACAATTGACTTACAGCCAGATCTTAGGTACCAGGAGGTGCCTGTCAAGATTTTGGACACAGTGGTCAAAAGGACAAGGACATCAGAAGTACGGGTATGCAGAGTCCAATGGAGCAGACACGGAGTAGAAGAAGCTACTTGGGAACGAGAGGACTCGTTGAGGAAAGAGTTTCCTCACCTGTTCGGGAACTAGCCAAATCTCGAGGACGAGATTCATTTTAAGTGGGGTAGGTTTGTAACGCCCGCGTTTTTAGCTCCAAATAAATCACCTAATAAATCGTGCGTGTTTTCAAAACTGTCCAGCTGAGCTCAATTACCCCCTCTCAAACCCTAGTCACCGCCTCCCCCTCTCACCCCCGGCGCGCGTGCCGCGAATCCCGCCGGCACCGCCCGCACCCGGGCCAGCACCCACGCGCGCCTTCCCAACGCCGCGGTCGGCCACCGTGCCGGGAATCCCGCGCACGCCGCGGTCCCGACGGCCGGTCCGCCTCGCCATCACCGCCGTCCCGGAAAACGCGCCGACGCCCGGGAATCGGAAAAATCCCGCAAAACCCTTCCTCTAATTTCCCTAACATTTTTCCCTATTTTTTTTCTAATTTTTTTTTCCAAATTCTTTTTCTTCCTTCTTCTATTTTTCTTTCCTCTTCCTTCCTTTCTTTCTTCTCTTTCTTTTCTCCTTTCCTTTTTCCTTTTTCTTTCTTTTCCTTTTTTTTTCCTTTCCCTTTCTTTCTTCTCTCTCTCCCCCTCCTTTTCTCCTTCCTCCCGCGCGGCCAGGCCAGTGCCCCCGACCGGCGCCTCTGGCGCCGTTGACCCAGGCCGGCAGCGCGCCCCCCCTCCGCACGCCACCGCGACCCCACGCCCTGCCGCGCCCGGCCTCCCCTCCTCACTGCTCGAGCACGGGCCCGCGACGGGACCTTTCCCTGGCGCCCGACGGCCCGCCCGAGCCGTCGCCTCCGGCCAACAGCGCCGACGCGACCGCCGCCTGCCCCCGCGCCGCTGACGACGGCTGCCACGGCCGGCCTAACCCTCCTGCACGTGTTGACCCGCCGCAGCTCGAGCTGTCGCGTCGCCGGTCGCCGAGGAGTCCGGCCGGACTTCGAGAAGGCGCCCGAGCTCACCGGCGGCCTCCCGCCGGAAATATCTCCCCCCCCCCGAACCGCCTTAGGCCGCCTATAAAAGGGCAGCACCATCCCCTCGCCGCACCACACCGCATCCGCAGCCTCCCTGAGCACCACAGCGCCGCCGCCCCTAGCACCGCCGCCTCCCTCTGACCGCCGCCGCCGATCCGCCTCCTCGAGCCGCCTCGGTCCAAGGTGAGCACGGGGAAAGGATTCCCTCGTCCCCCTCTCCATTTTGCCCCATTCCCCAGCCGCGGCCGTGGCCCGGACCGCCGGCGGGCACCCCTGCCGGCCGGCCACCGCTCGCCCCCCCCTGTTCTGATGCGAGCCAGGGGAAGAAGATGGCATTTTTGCCAAAAACCCCCTGGCCTCCCCCCTATTTCTCCCCACCGAGCCCCTCCTTCTATTTCCTTCCTTTCTAACCCCCTAAACCTTAAGTTTCTTTACCAAAACACCCCTGTTATTTCTAGATAGACCCCTAGGCTAGTTTAATTAAACCCCACCCTACCTAAATAGTATGTTTAGGTCCTGCTAATTCAAACTAAATTACTAACCAACCCTAGTTAATTGTAAACACCTCTCTAACTCGACTTTTCATGCGCGGGTTTTATCCCGATCACGCCCAACCTTCCCCATTAATAGAAGTTACCAATAGGCCCTTAGCCCTTGTAACCCCTCTTTAACCCAACACCCCATGCACAATTTTATCCAAATAATACCACACCCCTCCCAGTAGTACCCCCGCCGAACCAACCCCCTAGAACTTATATATACCCCCTCTCCGCTCATTTCCCCTCCCCGAGCTCGGCCGGAAATATGTGTGCTAATATTGTTTGCTTGCCTATGTGTGCGCTATAGCCGACGGAGTAGACGGAGGAAGGTACCCCGAGCCGGAGATCGAAGCCGACTACTGCGAGCAGGAGCCCGAAGCCCCGAACGCCGAGCCGGCACTCCCCGAAGACTTCGAAGACGGCAAGTTCAATCTCATCCTTTGGTGCATGCTTTGATCCTAGTTTTATAAACACAACCATATACCCGTTTTATAAACTGCATATTGTTTTTTTGCAAAAACATGGTAGGATAGCCACCCTTGATTGCTATAATTGAATCTTGTTTTGGCCTAAATGATTGCTTTAAAAATATGTGAGTGCTTTCAAAATGTGCGAGTGCTTTAAAAATGGAAATGGGATATTTTGGAAAATGAGTAAAGAATTGGGTAGACGGGATGGACGCGTGTGTCAGGAGTATGGGTGAGCTCGTACCTTTGTGGTTGGGCGTGTTGGAGATGTCCATCTTGTCGTTAAGGACCGGGTTGCGTGACATCTCACCTGACCCAATTATCGTACTACCACTCGACTGTTGTATGTGGCAACGGCTTAGCATAAATCCCACTAGTTAATCTACTTGCCATCAGGAGTGCGGGTGAGCAGCGGGAGATCAAGGAGTAGGGGTACGATCTGTGTGAGGTACGCCCTGGTTACGTGAGATAACCCCTTGGTTGCTCCCGTGATGGCTCGTAGGGTTAGCTAAGGTGGGTAATGGCTTTGATAGGATCCGCGCCGGCACTACGGTGTTCGTGTGGCGGTACCCTACTTGTGGGTAAAGATGTACAACCTCTGCAGAGTGTAAAACCTATTCGAATAGCCGTGTCCACGGTATTGGACGAGTCACGGTGGGGTCACAAAACTAGTGTTTGGGTTTGGGATGTTTTCATGGCGTAAGTTGTTCTCTGGAAAAGTGTGTGGCTGTGTGCCTGGGCTACTGCGGGCGGGGAGTCCGGTAGTCTTCATTTGGTTTTCACAAAACAACTGAGTTATAAAAATTGTTTGCGAAAACCTTTTCGAAAGCAAACCCCTGCATGAGTAAATGTGTTTGCAAAATAAACCTTATCCTGATCCTCGATATATCCCGTGCATGACCTGCTTATAAGCCCCTCCGTGGGTGGGGTTGAACTTGTTGAGTACGTATGTACTCACCCTTGCTTAATTAACTGTTTTTCAGAGGAGGATCCCGACTTCGTTCCCGAAGACGTCGAGTAGGTCGCTGTCCTGCACCCAACCCGTGCCTGTGGAATCAGGGTCGCCACAGAGAGCTTCCATGGCGTGGTACTCTGATGAGGCCTTAGAAGCCTTCGCTATCGTAGTTTGGTCTTTAGCTTTTGTGTTGTTTCTCGTGGCAATGGCGCTTCCGTGCCCACTATGCCGCCGTGATGTAAGGGACTGAACCACCTGTTGTAATAAATGTGTAGCCAGCCTCCTGGGACTGGTATTTATGTCACATTTAGTCACCTCTGATGAGGGGACGCTTCAACGTGATGGTCCTTTTTGCAAGAACGCCCCTGGCAAGCGGAGAGATGGTCGGGCTCGTCGTCTCGTGAGGCGACGCCGGGCTCGTCGTCTCATGAGGCGACGAGGGGAATGCCAAGGGCTGCGCCACGGCTCGGGGGCGCAAGTCTCTGTCTCTGACCTGCCGCCATAGGCAAGTCTCCATACCAACTGCCGCCGGCAAGTCTGTGTCCCAAGGCACCGCGAATTGCACAGAGATTGTTCTGTGGAATTTGGGAGTTTGGATTGTGACCAGATGATCGAAAAGCAGCTACGTTTTGGCTAAAAGTCATGCGGTATCATGCAATGTTCTTACTATGATTTATTGTTTCGGTTGAAATTATATCCGAAAACATATAATCTATCAAAATTGAAGTAGTTAGCTATCTGAAATCATTTGAAATTATCATGATCCAGAATGTGGCCTTATGTCACAAGTTTTAGTTGCTACCTGAAAGAGTTAGCTTTCTGAAATTATCATTTTCAGAAAGTTCGTCTGAAAGTTGAGGAAACTGAACTTTCCAGTTTGGTGTTTTGCTGATTTAGTGATCATGTTTCTGTTAGTCTTTCTTGAAAATGCCTCGTAGTGTGTCTGATGGCCTTATAGCATTGTTTATTTGTATAGAAGAATGGAGTAGATATTTCTTTGATTTTCGATAAACTAAAAATGCCTCATGTTGCCGGTGTTTGTAGTTCTGAAATTGCCTCAATCGCGAGAGCTGACTTTCTTTATTTTGCACTTCTGGTTCTATTATCTATCAAATAGCTATGATCCATTATCTATCAAATGGCAACACAATGATATACAAAATAATATGCATGAATGATGTTCACTACATGCAAAGCATTAAACAGTTTGCAGACGACTCCGTCTTTAGCTGCCTGTGCATTGGACTCGAGACTCTTGCAAACGGCCTCCGTCTGTGGGTTGCACATGCCCTTACGCCCCCACCAGCACGACTCCCACGAGCGCTGCCACACAACCTCGCCGCCGGCCAACGGCACGGCCACGGCCACCCACTGCGCCACCAGCACCGTCCAACACGTCCTCCTCCCCATCGCCTCAGGCCCAGGAGACCTATTAGTATATGTTTAATTTGGTATCATTCTACCATTGAAGCATTTATTTATCACTTCTTATGTTTCCAGTATAAGAGGGCAATTGTAGTTATTTTGAGCTAAAGTTTTCTTTTCTCCTTGTTTTAATTTGCAGGCTTGGGCCCTACAAGGTTGTAGAATGTGTTTGAGTGATTCTGGCATGTGACTAATAGTACTAGGTGGCGGACATCTAAACTAGATCAATTTTTTTAATTCCTGGACTATTAATCCCTAGCTAATATTGCCTCATGCTAATGTGATGTTACATCCGCTTTTGTAATATGGAATTTTGGGCAAGATAATAATTAGCTTATCATAAATTCGTATATTTTAATATGGAAGGAGTATCAGTCATCCTTGTAAAGTTAGCACATTTTCTGCCATTTATCCGATTGACGAAGGGACTGCTTTAACCCACCTTGATGTAAAGGGAAGAATGCATCATGTTAGCAAGGAAGCATCATAGCAGGTAGTGTTTTTAAGCTTATATTGGGACCTCTATGTTCGGTAATTTATATATTTAATTTATCATGGGAATTACGTATCTTGGATGGCCCTGAGTGCACTCTTAAGGAATGAACCATCTCTTAGAGCGGTCTGGTCTCGACAAGTTTACCATGAAAAGGCCATAGTAACTAATTATATTGTGTAATTTTATTTCACTATTAATTCTTTAAATTTTGACAAATCTGCTTACAATTGTGTGAAGACAAAGTATTTAGACTTATTGTACAATTGTACTGTTACCTACATGGCTCCTATCTGGAGGAACTAGATTGCTCTGACGTTATTATTTAAGTGCCATCGGAAATTATACTCATCCCTTCTATGCCACTGACCACACGTCATAGTCACAAAAAATCCCCTACATGCCATTAGATGGCACACAAGGGGACGATTTAGATTTCAATGGCACTGAAGGAATTTGCTCTTATTATTTATTGGACTGACAGAAGGTATGAATTTTTATCCAAACTCATTTTGTAGGACAAACCATCTACAACTATATTCACATCACTAACTTCATTTGAATATTTGCTATGGCTTCTTTGAGAAATGACCAATTGACACAGACCACGAGTACCTTGCAAAGCAAACCTGATATAATAATTGCTAACTACAATTTCATTTTCACCAAGGAAAAGAAGAACAGTCCAAAGAGGATCTACAGAATGAGCTGTCACTGCGGTCGAATGGTTGTACTGGTGGCAACAACCATATGGTCCTCTTGATGTGTTGTTCGAATGCATTTCCATCCATTTCCCTAAACTTCAATGAAATTTGAAGAAACTAAAGAAACCACGGAAGAAAAGTAATGGCTATTCAAGGATAGGTCCCGCAATCAAAGTATTAATAAATCTAAAGTAGATTAGTAAAAAAACTGAACTATTTTTGGTAACCAGTTCCATCATTTTTGGGTTATATCTTTTTGAAAGTAGAGGCAATTTCAATGGCCCAGTGTTTTGAATGAGGTATGTGCATTGCCCGAAGTATTGTCGATAAGGATGTGTTTGGTTTAGCAATATTTATTGCTCAATACAATTGACCTTTTTATAATTTAATTAGTTTGATTAGTTCTAATTTTTTTATTATGCTTGTTTTGAAATATGCATTTTTGCTATAATTGTAAATTATTTATTAATATTTTAAGAAATATAATATTTTGTTTACTAAATATTTGGAAAACACGTGTGTGTCGCACGTGCATTTTACTAGTGTAATGTAAGGAAAGTTGATTTGTCATCGTTCGGAGTCTATCCAAATACATGGATTTTATAAACCTTATTGTTTGGATAACCTGGACAAAAATGTTTTTCCTTTTTAAGAAATATAATCGATGAAACAGGACCAATGAAAGATAGTAAGATACTGCCACTACAGTTTTTAGTATTGTATACGTATGGATGACATGTAAAAAATGTTCATCTACTTGGCATAGTATAAATCATATGGAACAATGTCGTGGTGCTGCCAAATTGTTTCGGTTCACCTTAATCTAAAAAACATTCAGTTCTCGATGAACATTTGCAAGTCCTTGATGACAACTAAAAAAAAAAGTCCTTGATGACAACAATGATGCTTACAACTGAGGAATATTTTGATCGGAAGTAATAGTAGTTAGTACTTTGACGACAAAGAATAAACCGGACTCGGACATAGTGAAAAGCCCATGTTGGAATAAAAGGCGCGCGTGCGGCCTGCAAACTTCACCATTCTGCACGGGCCCAACGTATTTGAATGTGGAAGAGTTTCACCACGTGTGATCTCGGCCCACGAAATGATCAGATCCAATGGATGGATGGCCCTTTTCCCCGCACCATTTTACAAGCGAGCCAGGGAACAGCAGGCAGGAACACGATTTTTCTTTATATTTTTTTTCCAATTTGCAAAATTATACTACCGTTTCGAAATTTTACAAAAATATACCACCAACGCCGTGGGTCACGGCGGATAGGCCCAACCGTCGTGGCCCACAGCGGCAGGCTGTCTAAACGCCGTAGCCCACGACGGTTGGGCGTACCGCCAACGGTCCGATGCGGCTGTGGGCCCGCGGCAACTGACCGCCGTGGGCCACGGCGGTAGGAGTTGCTACCGCCGTAGGTCACGACGGTAGGACCTAATCGCCGTGGCCCACGGCGGCTGGCGCTCCTATATAAAGGAGCGACGGCGGCCGCCGTCCCCCACGCCTACCGCCGCAGCCCCTCTCTCCCTCACCTCTCAGGTACATTTTCTTTTTTTAATTAGTTTAATTACTGTAATTAGTGTAGAAAATTAGATTTTAGTTTAGAAAAGTTAGAAATTAGTTTAGAAAATTTAGAAATTAGTTTAGAAAATTTAGAAATTAGTTTAGAAAATTTAGAAATTAGTTTAGAAAATTTGAAAATTTAGAAAAATATTTTAGAAATTTAGGAAATTACTTTATGTTGTATAGAAAATTTAGAAAAGTATTTTTTCTGTGGTAGAAAATGTAGAAAAATAGTTTCCATGTTATAGAAATTGTAGAAAATAACTTTATCTTATTTAGAAATTTTAGAAAATTAATTTTTCTGTTCTAGAAAATGTAGAAAAATAGTTTCCATGTTGTAAAAATTGTAGAAAATTACTTTATCTCGTTTAGAAATTCTAGAAAATTACTTTTTCTGTTCTAGAAAATGAAGAAAATGTAGAAAAATAGTTTCTATGTTGTAAAAATTGTAGAAAATTATTTTATCTGGTTTAGAAATTCTAGAAAATTACTTTTTCTTTTCTAGAAAATGTAGAAAATGTAGAAAAATAGTTTTCATGTTGTAGAAATTGTAGAAAATTACTTTATCTTGTTTAGAAATTTTACAAAATTATTTTTTTTCTAGAAAATGTAGAAATATAGTTTCCATGTTGTAGAAATTGTAGAAAATCACTTTATCTTGTTTAGAAATTCTAGAAAATTATTTGCAACTGACTATTTGTAACGGAAAATAATTATAACTGGCAAATGGTAGCTCACCTGTGCGCTGTGGGCGGCAGACGTGGCGCAGCGGGGTACTGGCGACTCCTGGAAGAGGCCGAACTGCCTCATCACCCGGTGGACGGCGTACTCCTCGACGTAGACGTCGTAGACCAATCGTCACCGCGTCATCCAGTACGCCTGGTCTCGGTAGCACAGGGACGAGAGGCCCTGTGGTGCGCGGGCAGCGACCATGGCAGTAGCGTACGACGTCCACCGGACCTGGGCATCGACCATCTGGTCGATCTGACCCACGAAGTCCTTGTACGCCTTCTTCGCCTGCTCACCAGCCCAAACGTGCTGCACAAAACATGAAAAGTTGATTGAATCAAACTAAAGAACTCATTAAGCGAATAAAACGATAAGGAAGGTCATTACCTTCCGGAGGCACCACAGAGAACTCATGGTGGGGAGGTCCGCTGGGTCGGTGTCTTCTGGCAGCAGCACGTACTCCGAGAGGTCGGCCTTGGGCCGACCGATGTCGAACCGCTCGTGGATCCACATCTGCAGCAGGAGAGGGCACCCCAGGAGGATCCCCTCCTTCCTCCCCGGCCTCGACACTGCCGAACACAGCCCCCTGTAGGTAGCGGCCAGAACAGCGCTGCCCCAGCTGATCTGGGGCATCTCCTCGACGGGGGAGTCGGCGATCCGCTGAGCCCAGGGGAGCAGGTACCTCGACACCGAGTCCCCCGCTGACTCGCAGAACAGCACCCACCCGAACAGCCAGAGCAGGTAGACCTCCAAAAACCTGTCCGACGTCGGGTCATCGGCCTCGTCCGCCATGTAGTCAGCCTGCACACACACAAAGGTCCATCGTCACATTCGTTTAAAATGCATACAAACGTTGAAAATAAGAGTTAGAATCACGTAAGCTGAACTGCTGGATCCAAGTCCAGGTGGGCCTGTGGTTGTTGGCGAAGGGCACGTACGGCTGAGGCGCGCGATCGTTCCGTGGAACGTTCGCGAACCGAGCAAGAAAGTCGGCGTGCCACGTCGCGGGGATGTCGATCGGCCCCATCGCCTCGCCAGCACACGGCAGTCCTCCCAACATCGCAGCGTCCTCCATACTGAGCGCCATCTCGCCGACGAGGAAGTGGAAGGTGCGCGTCTCTGGTCGCCACCGGTCCATGAACGCGGCGATCAGCAGGGCGTCGTAGCTGAACCGCGTCAACCGCTCCGCCCGGGGAACCTCAGCTCGTAGCCTGTCCCCCTCGACCAACCGCGCGAAAGGGAGAAGTCCTGCAGCGCGTAGCCTGAAAAAAAACAAAATTAATTTACTTAACGCAATTACTATTGTAAAGAAACAGAAATAAATAATAAAAATGAATTACGTACTTCAGAATCCACCGCTGGTGTATCGGCATCAACGTGCGGGTGGTCCGGAAACGTATACTGACGGGCGAACGTCCGAAAACAGCCGACACGTACGAGCGGTGGTGCCGGTCCACCGCCTCGTCGAACAACTCCGGCCGTACGTACTCCAACGGTCGAGCCATAGCTGCAAAAAAATAACATAATTTAATCAATTAGTCGAATTATACTAATTAAAACGAATTATGTGAATTAAAAATATTTTCTAAAAATTTTACATTAATTTAATCTAATTATGTGAATTATAACTATTTTCTAGAAATTTTTAATGAATTAAAACGAATTATGTGAATTTAAACTATTTTCTACGAAATTTATATCAATTTAATCTAATTATGTGAATTATAATCATTTTCTAAGAATTTTAAATGAATTCAAACGAATTATATGAATTAAAAATATTTTCTACTAATTTTATATCAATTTAATCTAATTTTGTGAATTATAACTATTTTCTAGGAATTTTAAATGAATTAAAACGAATTTTGTGAATTTAAACTATTTTCTACGAATTTTATATTAATTTAATCTAATTATGTGAATTATAATCATTTTCTAGAAGTTTAAAACCAATTTAAACGAATTATGTTAATTAAAATAATTTTTTAATATTTTTATATTAATTTAATTTAATTATTTGAATTATAACTATTTCTAAAATTTTTGAAATTTCTAACTAACTAAACTAACTAAACTAAGTTAACTAAACTAACTAGGGAACGTATCACGTGGAAACCAACCCCTCTGTGCAAACTATGGAAACTTCAATCTGAACCACACGATGTTGATCTAAAGGAGGGCTCATGGGAGGTGGGAGGGGTGATTTGCATAAGTGCATTTGCAAATCATCCCTCCCACCTCTCATGAGTTTTACATATCACCTCTCCTACCTCAACATCGTGTGACTCAGATTGAAGTTTCCATAGTTTGCACGGAGGGGTTGGTTTCCACCTGATATGTTGCCAACTAACTAAACTAAACTAATTAAACTAACTAACTACACTAACTAAACTAAATTAAATTTAGAAACATACCTTAGTCAAAAGTGCTCCGAAGGGTTAAAAGCCGAAGATCTAGAGGAGAGAGTGAGGGAGGGAGGAGGGGGTGGCGGCAGCCATCGCCCCCTTATATAGGGGTGACGCTGCCGTCGTACCCCACGGCGGCAGGCTCCTACCGCCGTGCCCCACGGCGGTAGGACTCCTGCCGCCGTGGGGTACGGCGGTAGGAAGCTGGCCCCACCTGGCAGGTCAGCCGACCGTTGGCGGCACCCCTACCGCCGTGCCCTCCTGCCGCCGTGGGGTACGGCGGCAGATGTATATTTCTCAAATTTTTTGATTCGTCCATTTATTTTTCGAAAATCAAAGAAAAAAATATATATAAAAAAATTCCATTTCGCAGATCCACTCCTCCCTTCTCCACTCCATTCGTCGTCTAACCCCCAAACCCCTACCGCCGCCGCCGCCGCCATGTCCTCGTCGACGTCTCCGGCGATCCGCCGTCCCCCGGGTCCACTGGCGCTGGGTCTGGAGTCCTCGGCAAACAAGATCGGCATCGGCGTGGTCTCCCTTTCGGGGGAAATCCTCTCCAACCCTCGCCACACCTACGTGACCCCGCCGGGCCACGGCTTCCTTCCCCGGGAGACGGCGCAGCACCACCTCGTGCACCTCCTCCCGCTCCTCCGCGCCGCGCTTTCCGAGGCCGGCGTCGCCTCCTCCGACCTCGCCTGCGTCTGCTACACCAAGGGCCCCGGCATGGGCGGCCCGCTCCAGGTCGCCGCCGCGGCAGCCCGCGCGCTCTCGCTCCTCTGGAGGAAGCCGCTCGTCGCGGTCAATCACTGCGTCGCGCACATCGAGATGGGCCGCGCCGTCACGGGGGCCGTCGACCCCGTCGTGCTCTACGTCTCCGGGGGGAACACGCAGGTCATCGCCTACAGCGAAGGGAGGTACCGGATCTTCGGGGAGACTATCGATATCGCTGTTGGGAACTGCCTCGACCGCTTTGCCAGGGTCCTCGAGCTCTCCAATGACCCCAGCCCCGGGTATAACATCGAGCAGGTAAACTGTTTGATCAAATGCTGACCTGATTATCGAATAGCTTCAGCTCAATGTTGTTTCAGTTCTAGCTGCACATGCACATATATGCTGGTTTGTGTGAGTCTTATTCTTGCTCGAGACTTCGTCACCACGAACCACTGTATCACACATGTACACATGTAAACGCACTGGGTGGCCAATTGGCGGTTAGGAAATGGTAGAAGTTAATATTGCAGCATGAATAATTTTAGCATGAACTGGTGGGTATGAATGTGGTCAGTTTTGTGTGACAGAGTGCTTGGGCAATGAAGCTCACCGTGGTTCCATTCAGTCTACGACTCTACATGATTGCTTGTATTTCCTCTTTATCTCTTAAACTAGCACATGTAGGTAGCCAAAGTGCCAAACACTACTTCGGTGCTGTTATCACATCTTGTACAATCAGCCAAACAGAACTTTACATTTTTTTTACAAACAGCTAAAGACCATTTATTATATGATACACTGCAGATTGACTGCATCCATGAGTTTTTCAGTTGCTTAAGCACTTAAATCTGTATGGAATCGCAGTTAGCTTCATCCTGAGATTGTTAAGTTCCCTTGTTTTTCAATCATTGAGAATAAATCGAGATTTGTTTGGCTGACTGTTTGAAATCGGGCTACATGCGTTGAGATGGTCTTTTGTTGCCTGTATGGGCTAATTTATGCGAGTGGGAGGGGGCACATGTTGTTGCATACTCTGTGAGTAACCATGCTTGATAACACTACGTCAGATGGGTTGTGAGTTTTGGTGTAGATGCATGGATTGTAGGCTTATAAGCCCGGAAACTTCCCATGTGCTCCAGTTTGTATTTTGTAGGCTTGAAATTATTGGATAATCCCATGAAGCTCCCACTGCTTTGCCCTATCTTCAGATGCAACTTCAGCGTATAGGATAGTTGAAGGTGGACATAGGTTAGAGTTCAGAGCTTTATGCACGCTGTGATCTCAAACCACAAATCTGCTTCATTTGTTTGGGCTGTATATTAATTTATCCAGTCCAATAGCGAAATCACTAGGCACATCAATGCATACAAGGTTTTGATCCTAATGCTTGCTTCTGAAAGTCACAAGGGTCTGTACATTCAAAATCCATCTTATGGGCCATCATTGGATTAGGTTCTTTTTGGAGGTAGATCGTTCTCTTTTGGGTCTCATGATAGGCCCTGCTGTCATGGAGAGATGTGTGTCAGGATGGTAGGTTGGCTGAAACTTGAAAGCACAATAGAGAAGGGGTAAACTGTAAATAGTCTGTGGTCTGGGCAGTGATGATTAAATTAATGTTTCTGGTGTTATTCTTTGATGAGATCACCAGAATCAATGATGGCATAAGGAAGGGACATTTGCTTGATGCACATCATCATTTTGATTGTTTACAATTGTAGTCCCTCCAGTCACAGTGACAGGCCACTTTTGGTTGTACACAGTCAACATGTTTACATGGAACTTTGAAAATGGGTATGGCTAGAGTTGTCTTTAAAAGTAGTTTCAAAGTAACATAACTTGATATAATTTGCATAGATTTGTACTAGTAATTAGTGGTAAAAACAGTGTCCTGATGGCTGTGTTGCTGTTCTAATTAACACTTATTTGTGAGCATGTATTATTAAATAAGATGATATATGCATTATGCTATTTGCGCTGATCAAATTGTGGGCAAAATATGTACCTCTCCTTCATGAATGATGTAATGCTACTAATCCTATAACCTTCCAGCACAGTTCAATTCTTCCTTGACCCTAGAGGATAGTTACTGTGTACTTGGCTTCCCTTTAGATGGCTTCTAAAACAAAGACCATGTTTTCTATAGTTTATTATTCATATATAAGATAAAGGTTTAAACATTTTCCTTTTTTTCATGGAAATTTTCATCTTGCCTACTGTTTTTTTTTCGAAAACGCAGGAGAGTTGCGCTTCATTGCATTAGAGAGAGAAAAAGGTCCCCATACATCTCCCACCTCTCATACGGGGACAAATATGAGAGATGGGTGCAACACTAAAAAAACCGGACTACCTATGGCAAAAATAAGAACATGACCAGAACACCTTGACCAAGAACCTAGATTACACTAGCCAAACCTAGGCCCTGCAGCTTTTTAGCGCCGGCCAGACACCAAAGGCTATGTTCATCTTTGAAAGCACTCATGATGGCGCTGACAGAAGGGGTTACTCCCTCAAAAACACAGGTGTTTCTGTGATTCCACAGCAGCCAAGCTCCCAGAATAATGAGAGAATTCACCCCTCTTGCCTACTGTTGCTGGCATATTACCCTAACAAGAACTGTGTTGCCTGCCTACTCACCTTCTTGGACCACTACCTTGCCGGACTAGTTCCCAACCTAGGACTTTCTAGGTGGCCAGCATACTGCCATACTCAGATCACCACTTTGATATTGTAGGACCTGTCCCTACTAGCTTTTTCCATTATTTTCGTTTGAAGACATTTTTTCATTCAAAAGGTTTATTGTCTTCCTTGAGTTCTGTTTATTGATGTTCCGTATTTATTTTCCTTGTTCAGCTTGCAAAGAAGGGAGAAAAGTTCATTGATCTCCCTTATGTTGTAAAGGGTATGGATGTGTCATTTAGTGGCATATTGAGCTTTATTGAAGCTACGGCAATTGAAAAACTTAAAAACAATGAGTGCACACCTGCAGACCTGTGCTACTCACTGCAGGTACTCTTAAACTCCTTTTTCCTTGTGGATGATAATTGACTAATTGACACTGATTGAAGTCATAAACTGCCCAGGAAACTCTGTTTGCCATGCTTGTTGAAATTACTGAACGTGCCATGGCACATTGTGATTCAAAGGACGTTCTTATTGTTGGTGGTGTTGGTTGCAATGAGCGTTTACAAGAGATGATGAGGATTATGTGCTCAGAAAGAGGGGGTAGGCTGTTCGCAACTGATGATCGCTATTGTATAGACAATGGGGCAATGATTGCATACACTGGTTTATTGGCGTATGCTCATGGTGTGACCACTCCCCTAGAGGAGTCAACATTTACGCAAAGATTCCGAACTGATGAAGTTCATGCGATTTGGAGGGAGAAGGAGATGCCCGTGGTGACTAGTATACATGCAGATGCAATGGCTGAAGTATCCAATGATGAAGCCTCCATGCCAACTCCAATCATTGTAGATTCATGAGGTAAAATTGGCACTTGCAGCTATATATTTCTGTTAATGTTATCTTATCATGACAGCTGGTTCAATCAAGACTGTTTGAGACATCCCTCATATGCTACTGAATGCTTAATAATTACATATGAGGATGGCATGCTGGGTGTGGGTGTGATTCCACCTCCAATGAACTTTTTTAGACTTCTCTTGCTAGAGAGTACATGAACTATACTCTTGCTAGAGAGTATATGAACTATACTTCTCTTGCTAGTGGCATGCAGAGGTATCATGCCCAGTGCAAAAACTGTTCTGTTGATTGGGGGCAATTCCGTAGAAATTTTTGGAGTCCCCTTTCAAGGTCTATTAGGAGTATTAAACCTAGACTAATTACAAAACTAATTACACGGATGGATGGGAAATCGCGAGACGAATCCATTAAGACTAATTAATCAATCATTAGAGATCGTTTACTATAGCACGACATTGTTTAATCATAGCATAATTAGGCTCGTTAGATTCGTCTCGAAAAATTAGGAGGGTTATGAAACGGGTTTTGTCATTAATCCACATTTAATTACTCTTAATTAGTGTCTGAAGATTGATGGGGAAATTTTTGGAGATTTTTTTGCGAACTATACACTAATGGTGATTGTTTCTTTTGTCACAGACTCCTTGAACAGGAAAGTGTAGGAGAATGCATGCATGCGATGCCTTTGCGTGCTGATTTGGAGAAAGCCTCCAGGCGTGCTGCAGTATGAGACTCAGTTGCAAAGCCTTACTGCAAGATGCTGATCTGCAACCTGGTAAAATGAACATGTTGTATGTCACATTCACACGTGCTGATAGAGTGATAGTTGACACTGATCAAACCTCACCAGTATTGTGGTTACATAAGACCTTTTCTTCTTTGATCCTTACCACCGTTTGGTGTAAACTAGTCATTATCATGATCAGCCATGCTAGGGTAACTCTTAAGCTACTCGAGTGATGTATTGGTATGCTGTTTCGATTTTAAAGCTACCCCTTTTGGGTGACCATTAGTTAGTTTCCCAGGAATGTATACGGATTGCGTTACACAGAAGCTAGATGTCCAGAACGTGAAGTCTGTTGATCGGCCTGTTCGGCTGGCTAGTGGCTGATGGCTGGCGCTGATTTGTTCTTAGAGAAAAGTACTGCTGGCTGGTAGCTGGTGGCTGATTTGTTCTGAGAGAATAGTACTGCTGGCTGGTGGCTGATAAGCCAAACGAACAGGGCGATCCTTTTCTGTTGGGCAGTGACCTTTATACCTTCCATTACGCTATGCATGATGCTGGATGCGCCTGTTGATGCCTAACTGATTGTGCATGGCAAGTTGGTCCTGGTCGTGGATTCTGCTTTTATATGCTGGATATACATGCACCTGGCAATGGATTTGTGATTATGCTGTGAAGTCTGACAGCAACAGATGGTTTGGTTAGTCTAAATCTTTTTGCCGGCGCGGTCGTGTTCGCTGCTAATGCTTGCTTCCGTTTGACGTCAAAGTAAATTCTCGCGTAACGTGCTTCTTGGCAGTCTCACGCCCTGTTCGTTTGGCTTATCAGTCACCAGCCAACGGTACTTTCCTCTCAGAACAACTACCAGGCAGCAATACTTTTCTCTAACAAATCAGCACCAGTCGTCAGGCTGACGAACAGGACGCCTGTTCGTCAGATGCAAGCCTTAGGTAACTAGCGTAAGCAGTTACCTCACGTTTGGACGCAACTGGGGGCGGGGGACCTAACATATAGTTTGAGTGAGGGCGTACACTAGGAGTAGATTTCGCCCTGTTCGTCTGGCTTATCAGCCACCCAACGGTACTTTTCTCTCAGAACAAATCAGCCACCAGCTACTGACCAGCAGTACTTTTCTCTCAGAACAAATTAGCACTAGCCATCAGTCGTCAGCCAGACGAACGGGGTGAAATTGATGAACGTTTTATTTGGTATAACATTTAGTCAACTAGCTTGGTTTGTAGAATTTGAGTGAGGGGGTCCGTCCTCTCCCTCAGCCCAACATGGGTCCGCCTTCTGGGACATACTTTTTAGGCCAGATCGCGCAAAAACACTTACATATCACAATGATTGTGTTTTCTTGAAAATGTCTTTCTTCCCAACTGGGGCAAACTATATATAACCACACGAGCTAAAACGAGCCTGGCTGTTATCGCATATAAATTACTGATCCCAATTCTCGTTACGTTTCGCTAAATACATATTAGACTTGTTTGGATTGAGGGACTAAACATTAAGTTAGCCCAAATGTTTAGCCCCATTCATTTCTCTTGTTACGGCTAAGGATTGACTTTTGAAGAAGGCTAAAAATTAGCCTCTCCAAATTTAACCTAAGTGTTAATTTGAAACTAAAAGGAAGGGTTAATGTTTAGTCTCCTTAATCCAAAAAGAACCATTGTTTGTGCGTGTGATTCGTGTGAAGTTTTGGCGCAGTCCATGGGCGATATTTGGCATGGTCTAAACTCGCGGAGGAAAGAGGAGGCAGTATCACGGTTGCTCACGTGCGTCGCGGCCGGCGGCCGGGCCCTGCTGTAACATTCCAGAAAATTAAGTTATGAAAATGTGAGAAAATTTGAATTTTTTGTGCTTTGATGAAGAGACACCCAAATTTGAACCCTTTCTAACCCCTTTCCCTAATTCCTAAATAAATAAAACCAAAAATATAAAAATATATTTTCAAATTATGGTAAAGTATGTAATTTGGAGTTTATGGATTTTATTTGAATTTTTTATTTGAGTGTGTTTGAATTTGAAAGTATTCAAATTCAACTTATGATTTAAATCTTAAATTCCAAACTATTTCAAAGTCCTATACTAACTGATGGGCCAGCTAACTTCTGCTAAAGTCTATCCAAGCCCCTCCAGCTCTCAAACCGCGGCCACCAAAAACCCACCTTCTTCTTTAGGCCCAGCACCCGGCCCAACTCGGCTCGGCCAAACTGTGCACAGGTCCTTTTCCCCTGTTCTTCTTCTTCAGCACGCCGCGCCGAGCCGCTCCATCGCCCCGCTCCGCGCTAGGCCGCACCGCCTTGACACGCTGGCGCGCACACCGAGAAGGTGGCCCGCACGCCGAGGTGGCCACGCGCTTTCCTTCACCTGCAAAACCACGGATTTGCCCCTGGCAAATCCCGCACGCCAAGCTCACCTGCTCTCCCGCGTTGCGCCTTCGCCGCCAAGGCAGCGGAGAGGGGACAGCTCTGGCCCACGCGGATTCCCTGTCTCCGTGACCACCACGCGCAGCAAAACCCCCCAGGCGAGGCCATGGAGCAAACCAAATCGCTTTTGGGGTCTCTCCCCTTTGGCTCCTCTGTCCAGTCGCCGTGAAGGAAGAAGGGGGAAAGGAGGGGGAGGAAAGGAGAAGGGGAGCTTGCGCGCGCGTCACCGCCGCGCCGCCCTGCCGGAGTCGAGGGCCTAGAAGCCGGAGCCGTCCGTGACCGGAGGAAGGCCGTCCACGAGCGGGTGGGAACCGGAACAGAGGAGCACGACGCGCCGCCGCCGCACTTCGCCGTCGTCGTCGACAACTTCCCCGCCGCGGCCGTCACTGCATCGTCTACACCTCCGCCCCTCGGTGAGCCTGCGTTCTGCCCTTCCCTTACCTTGGTCCATGGGAGCGCGCCCCTGCGCCGCGCCGCCGGCCCTCGTGCCTGGCATCTTCCGCGAGCTCGCCGTCGTGATGCACCCCAGCAACGCGCTGGCCCTCGCCGTCTTTTGGCTTGCTTGCGATCCCGGCCTTCGAGCCGTTTGTCTTGGCGTGAGAGCTCTGCCTCGCTCGCCTGTTTTGCCCGCCGGCCGTCGAGCCGAGCGCATCCCGCAGAGTTACCGCCATGGCGCACCCCAGCGTCACGACCGTGCTCTGCCGTCGTTAACCGCGCCATCGCGTCCTGTTTTTCGTCTCGTCGAGCTCGCCTGAACACCGGCCTTCGAGCCGTGCACTGACGCCTGTGTCGCCGCCGCCCTGGCGCGCCGCGCTGCGGCTTGGGATCGCCGGGAGCCGCGCGACGGGCGGCCATGTCGCAGCCAGGTGCGGCCTGAGCCCGCGCGTGTGCCACGCCAAGCACCCCCCCGTGCTGGCCCTGCTTTCGCCGCGGAGTGTGCACGCCTCCGCACCGCTCTTGAACCGCTTTCGCATGCGCTCTCGCCGCGACGCTGCGTCGCCACGACACCGCGCCGAGAGCGTCGCCGTGTCATCCCGCGCCGGCCAGGGAGCTCCACCCCAGGGGCTGCGGCCGCGCCGGAGTAACCACGTGCACCTAAGGGTCACTGGCGACCGCTTACTTGGATGCCGGAACCGTCACCGCCGTCGAACATCGCTCGCCGTCGCCGCCGGACTTGAGCCAGGGCGCGCCGGCGCGTGCACGCGTGGCGAAGGGGCGCCCGTGCGCCCCAGATCTCTTCAGGGGTATTCGCCGGACTTCTCCGGTGGAAACCTGAGGGAGTAATGGGCCAAGCCACCCATTAAGGCCCAGCTCGGCCTTTTTCCTTTTCTTGATGGACTCTGAATTTTTGTTCAGGGGGTATCGCCGGACTTTGTCTTTTTGGCCCATAAGGCAGAGTCCAATGGGCCGTTTTCGGCCCACTAACCCTTTCGGCCCACCTAAGGCCCACTAAACCGCTGACCGCTGACGTCATGCTGACGTCAGCATTATTTTAATAAAATTATTTTCGGTTTTAAATAAAAGGATTTAATAAATGTTTTATAAATCTCTTTTTCTTTAAAAATTCATAACTAATTATCCGGAGCTCCGAAAATTATGAAACCACTTGTGTTGGTTTCATAATTTCGAGATGCTCGCTGCTACCCTATCCTTATCCGCTCTTGCCCTTGAACCGAACCTCTTTTGCCCCGCGTACTTGGAGAAGGATTCGTGGCCGCTACCGCCACTGCGCCATTGTGGGTCTGGGACGCCGGAGCCCCGCAACTGGCCACTGACGTGACGCGGACAGGAATACATCCCCGAGTCGTGTTCCCTTTTGCCTCCTTGCTAGCACTTGCTCCGCCGTGCTCCCGAGCACGCCTTACCGCATCACCATCCTTTTATCGACCACGAGTCGATCCTTTCCCTCTCTCGGTGCTGCCACCGCACACCTTGTTCTGATAATGCCTTGCCTAACTCGTTTCGCCTTACTTCTCTCTCTTCATCCTCTGAGCTTCCGCTTCGTTGCACCTATCTGTTGCGCTAATACCTTGCAGGCGCAATCACCAAGGCCCTTAGCCTTTGATCGGCAACCCAACCTTGAACTAACCCTTCTCTCTAACTTGTTTTCTAGTATATAAAGCTAGTAGCTTAAAACTATTTTAATATAAAACTAATTACTTTGATTTCCTTAAATTAAACTAGTGCTGCTTGTAGCTAGTTCGGATTTACTTGGTTCTTCTAAATTGATGTTATTTGGAGTTATTGCCTAGATGATTGTCGTTATTTATTTCCGCGTCGCATCTCGTGTAGGCTTGTGATCATGTTTGAAGACCGAGCTGTGACGACGACCCGAGCTGTGACGATTGGGGAGACCTTTGACCCGAAGGAAGGGCCCAACCTCTACTACTCTACGACGACTACCGCGCAGGTGTCATGTCACTCCCGACCATGTAGATCCCATGCATGCTATTTAGTTGCTAGTGCTTTACTTATGATGCTTTGGATGATTGAAATGCATAGACAATCTTTTAGCCATGCCTTGGATTTGATATACCCTGTTCCTTGAACTTCCTACCTTTGGGACTAGCTACAGACCCCTAGCTAGTTCTCGATATTTGCTATCCATACATTTTACCTGTTTCGTGATATGGATGAATCACTGGTTTGGACTGAGATTGGGATATCTCGGTATTCTAGCGTGTGTTTTGGGTGAGTGTGTATCCTTGACGTGTTACCGCGGGAGCGAGCCGCTTTGGTTACTTGTGAACGCCTGTCTAGGGGAGATGCGACCTGGCCTCCCGCCCTAGCGGCGTGTCGGACGGTGAGAGTTGGTGAGTGCTCGCTCTTGCAATTAAGGACCGATCGACAGTTTAACCATGATCTTTGGGCTATTTTCGTACAAACCGTTCGCTCACGTATGGGCGGGGTTCGGTCCGAGAACTAGTTGGTGGTTGGCACTCAGCTTGTAGGCGGACCGATGTGGTCGTGTGAGGGGGACGGGTTATACCCCCCGAGTAGACGTCGCCCCGGCTCCTCCGGGGATGGTCTCACAGCTCCGAGGCCCTGCTGGCAAGTTTCGCGCCCCGGTTCAGGACGAGTCAGGCTTGGAGAGGCAGGAGAGTGCCACCCACTGCTAGGTAGGGATGTGGAACGACGGCCACCGTTTCTGCCCTATCCGGCGGGTCCAGTTGTACAACCTCTGCAGAGTGTTAAACCTATAGCTATAGTCCGTGTCCACTGGTATGGACAGCCCACGGGTCTGTTACTCTGGCTAGACTTTTTCTTGTGCTGTTTCTCTCCCCCGAGTGTGTGAGCCCGGCTTGGTGCCGTTGAGATGTGAGGTAGGAGTTGGTGACCTCACATCGCAGATGAGAGTGGGATGCTGTGACTCGGTTGAGTTCCAGTGTGTTGGTGTACTTTTCTCGGTTGGGGTGTTGACCCCGGAGGCGTTGACCTCAGAGGTGTGGATCTCCTCGGAGATGGTGACCTCTCTGTAATACCGCTTACCTTGATGTTGCTACCGCTGCTTGCATAAACTTACTACAGCCATATATAGGCCTATCCATGCATACTAGAATTCATCCACCGCTTTTGCTCTTTGTTGGGAAGCTGACATGACCTACCCGCTTATCGGGTAGATGGCGATGCTTTCAGACTTGGTGATCGACTACGACATCGACAATGAAGGATGGGAAGACTAGAGCTGGTTCTACACTCAAGTTTGCCTGTGGAGCTGGAGACGCTTCGCTTCGATAGATCCGCTGCGTAGATGTTTTACCTTTCTTGTTTAGTCCAGTTGGACTTGTACCCGGCTTATGCCAAAATGTTGTACTCTGATGTATTAATAAAATAATGTAATATTTCTTCTATTCCTATGTTGTATGGATTTGTACCACTTGAGACAGGATTTGCACGTGATAGCCACTTCCTGGGACTATCACAGAGGTGCAGATGATCGGGTTTTCAGTTTTGGAAATCTGGTTCGTTTCACCTGCCTTCCAGAGGAAGTTTTGGTCCCAGTGGGGGCAAGCGGTTCCTGGCTTCCTGCTGCTCGCGCGTGGTGGACCCACCAGCCACGGGTGTTGCTTTTTGTGTCGCTGCTTATGGAGCCCACCCGGACGCGTCGTTCGCCAGCAATGATGATGCTTCACCGCCAGCCGGGTCTCCCAGCACCCGCGTTGGCTTGGCAAGCAAGGAAGCGGCGCGGCACAAAACGACCACGCACGAGATCCTTCCCGTCCATACTTCCCTCCCCGCTCTGATCTTCTGCGCTCCCTTCCTTGTGGGCTCCAGTGCTACCGCTTCGGTGCTTCTTCCTCCGATCCTATCCCCTCTCCCCTCCGGCCGGCAACGGCGGCGATTCCGGGAGAGCTGCATCGCGACAGCGAGGATATCACCGCCGCGAGCCATGTGAGCTACTTTCTCAAACTCGCCTCCCTATTTCTCTCGATCTCTCTCCCGCGGACTCTCTCTCTCGTCGTACTACGCCTCAGCTTACCTATCCGACATTGTTGTGGTCGATTTGGGGTTGATCTACATCTACCTCCTGATGGCGTAGCTAGACCAGTTCTCAATTCGCTAGCACCTTTTTCCCGGAATCCGCGTGTTCAAAATTCAAATTAGATAGCTAGAAATTGTTCGTTCATAGATGCACCCGTCAAAATTTAAAACCGAATTAAAGGTAGTGAGAGGTCCGTATGTATAGGCAGCACTGCAGCTACTAGCCAGCAGTCAATTTTGGGCACCATTTCAGTTTATCAGATTATTCAGCAGATGCTGAATTGAAGGCGCTTTGTACTGTTCATTTGTTTGTGTGGAATTACCATTCAATTAGGTTGAATTTCATAGTAGAAAAGATATATAGGAAGATACCAGAGGATCGGATCGGATATGATGATGGCGCAGTACCACCTTTAATTTCCCCCTTCTGGATTCGTCTCTCGTATTTAAGTTAAGAGTTCAAATATTTGATTTGAGGAAATTCAAATATTCAGTCGGCAATTTTGATTGTGCCTACCTAATTAAATCTTGTTATTTGATCTTCTCATCTACCCATTCGTTGTTGTTTCTGCTGGTCTCAAGTTTCTTCTGACTGCGCTTATCTACTAACACCAATTGCAACCGATCGAGTAACTGACATATTATCCACGCACGCTTCAACACAGTCATCATGAACAGGGGGCACTCAGGGTCCATGGTCAGCAGCTGCTGCACCTCCGAACTCACCGACGAGAAGCTCAAGGACCGCCAGACCTCGGCTTCCCGGTGCTGCCCCAGCTGTGGCCACAGCTTCGACAGCAATCCGGTACATTTGCTACATGAAGCTTTTCAGATTCATAATTGGATGCAGCAACAATTGATTTTTCGCTTCTGGTGAATTCTCATTTATATGGACGTTTGCTGATAATCCTTCTTTTGCAAGGACATGATTGGGCTTCCGGCCGGTGTCAAGTTCGATCCGTCAGATCAGGAGCTGATAGAACACCTGGAGTCCTTGGTGAAGGATGGAGGCTCCAGAGCTCACCCTCTCATAGACGACTTTATACCCACCATAAAAGGAGATGATGGCATTTGCTACACTCATCCAGAGAATCTGCCAGGTGAGAGATATATCACACCCTTGAACCTACAGCCGTATATTCATGCACACAGCACTACAGCAGTACACCATCATCATGTTTGTTTGTATCAACTATAACTAGTTTTGGAGTATGATATGTGGCATGTTGCTACTGAGTTGTTCTACCATTCCACAAAGAATTACTGCTCACATTGATCTCTGGATCTGAAATGTGGCATATGTATAATATCTTACTAATGTGCTCCATGCCTCCATCTAGTATTATCCCTTATTTTCCCAGTCTGCTTTTCCAACTTCCACATTTGATTGAGTGTGTTCAAAGGCATTCTTCTAACTTTCGAAATAGCCAGGTAGCAGACTTTTGTATTTCTCCTTCTGCAGACAGCTGATTTCTCTAAACTTGTGACTAAAACATGCATGTAGTAATGTAGATATACTTCATCAAACCATGCATATTACTTCTTCCTTGTTTGAATCATCACCAAATAGTATACGTGTGCCCATATCGATCAAATTAATAGATACAAGTCATGATTTTTAAATATCGTGACTGCTCGAACTCTTGTGCTTACCTAGCTATTTGATCATCACTAGGTGTAACAAGAGACGGCCTCACCAAGCACTTCTTCCACAGGACATCCAAAGCTTACACCACAGGCACAAGGAAGAGGAGAAAGATCCAGTCAGATCGTGGCCTGCACGGCGGTGAAGATGTCGCCGAGGCACGGTGGCACAAGACCGGCAAGACACGTCCGGTGATCGTGGGCGGCCAGCAGAAGGGGTGCAAAAAGATCCTGGTGCTGTACATTAATTATGGAAAACAAGGGAAGCCGGAAAAGACCAACTGGGTGATGCACCAATACCACCTCGGCGACCAGGAGGAGAAAGACGGGCAGCTGGTCGTGTCCAAGGTCTTCTACCAGACGCAGCTGCGGTCTGGCACAACAATGGTGGAACAGCACAGGGAAGGTGAAAATGTGGCAGAGGCCTCGGAGGCAATGCAGAATGTGCTCCCTGGCTGTGCTGCTGATGCCACAGCAGCGACGGTCGCCATGGTGCCACAGCGTCAGCAGAACCATTGCAGCTTTGCTCCTTCGAAGATGTCTCATGAGGTAAGTACTCTCTCCATCCCAAAATAGATACAATTTTAGGACCGGGCACGCAAACCAATATGAGGTGTAAAATGATCAAACTGCTCCTTGTCTTTTATGAGAAAGATCTAGACATGAACTTATCTTTTGTGTGAGAACTTTCTAGAGTATCTTGTCTTTTGTGGTTGATTGGTCAAAGTTACATTCTTTGTGAGACAAATTTCAAACTATAGAATTGCATTTATTTCGGGACGGAGGGAGTATGCTACTGCTACCTTCACTCTGTCATGTGCTTTAAAAAAAAAAACTTCACTGAGGAGTTAGGACTTGGGAGTTCTAGGTTCATATATAGCATCGAAGAAAAGTAGAAAAAAATAATATTGATTGTCCCTGGCTGTATATCAGTGTATATATCAATAGCAAACACTCATGTTTGCTAATTAATGCAAGACTAGTCCATTCTCATTCACAGCCAAAATTTTCCATTTATTTTCATTCACAGCCAAAGTATTGTTGATATGTTTGTTACTAATTCAACTATTGCACGGGGAATGATCAGTTAGTTTGGTGTATGACCAGCTTATAGGGAACTAATTGTCTAATACACCACACAATAAATAAGCAAATTAAAGGAGAACAAACAGCATATATATGAACCATCTTTCAATCGGACTTACATCATTTCTCTCGAAATGAAAGCTACCTCTGGGTTAAATTACATCCACCCAGTGCAAAAACAAACACTGTAGGTACCAAGTACACCAACTATATTCATTGTCCAGTTCAGCAACTTTCTAGTGTGCCGTGTATACCCTAATTAATTCATTCAAGTACTAGAGTTTTCATGGGACATACACAATCTTTACGATTCATGGATTGATATTGCAGATTGATGCAGTAGGCAATCAAGTATCACGATATCAAGGAGAAAAGTGTGACAACCACCACATACCATCACAACAGCATGTCCGATCAGATCTGCATGCAAAACCAGTACCCACCGTGTCTTTCCGTGTCGCTACACCATCAAACGCAGTTTCAACAGCAATATCACCTGAATTGCAACATACGTCACTCGCACTGGACAGTAGCAGTAGGCCCTGTTGGCCAGCAATCCCTCATCGAAGTGAAAAGAACCAGGTACTTTCCAGTTTATTTTGATCCCATTTGCTGGAAATACATTATTGCAAGTAGCCAACAGGTTCTGATCAGCATTATATCATACCTGCACACTCTCTCTTCTTGTAACTTGACTTCCATTCCAACTTGAACAATGCAACAGGAGAAGCAGCAGAAAGGTGGCCGCAGATCTGCTGAAATGGAAGAACTGATAATTGACTGCCAATCAGCAAGCACAGAAGCGGTAAACTTTCTATAATATCTTTGAAACTCTCGAGTGCTTCGGGGTCCTGTACAAACTAGACTTGCAAGACGTATTTTTAGTTTGGATTTTAGTTTTGCACATATACAATATCTTTTGATCAAGTTTATTGAATACCATATTAAGAGTCCGTTCTTTTGGGTGAAAGGAATAGTATAGTTGCAAATGAATAGTGCTGGAATAGTATTTCTTGTGAGAGAAGATGTGATAGGTAAATAGTGATTTTTACTGATCATTTTCACTCAAAAGAACAGGGTAACATATACAATACCAAATAAATATGCTATCTTGACATCTTTCATGGCTGATTTAGTTAAGCTAATTTGATGTCATAGATGTTAGTTTATTTTACGACAGAGGGAATTTTGTGCTAGCATCATAAAGAGGACTTTAGCATGGCAGCTAGATTCATCCCATACTGGCTTCAATATTTGGGCCAATCCAGCATATATATCTAGACAATGGCCCATCCTTTTACTTTCTTTATTTCAAGAGCTTGACGACATGGGCAGGAAGTCAGGAAGACAGGAACCTTTATTCTTTTCGAATCATTACTATCTAAAAATGTTCATTGACATCTTCTGGAAAATAAATAATTAGCATTGCTCATAATGCTTATCCTCCTATAAATATTTGTGTTTAAGCATATACTAATATTAGAGCTACTGTTTTGGTACTACCTCCGTCCTTAAATATATGACATTTAGGACAAGAAAATTAGTTCATATTTTTGAACTAGTTTTCTTGTCCTAAACGTCATATATTTAAGAACGGAGGGAGTATCTTTCATATGTCATCGTGTATGTATAGCAATGTCAAGTTTCCTCCAGCTAATCTACTTCATTTCCAATTGAATTGAAATATCTTTATTGTTTTTTATGCTTTCTCTGCTCATGCAAAATATCAGTTGTTGTACCTATATATAGTCAGAAGCTACTATTCATTTATTCATGCATATATAATACCAAAATCTGCAAAACACCTTTTTTTTCATAGTCGTGTTTCATATATGTGGTTACCATTCAAGTAATATTTTTGTGCTTTGAGTTCAGTATTTCACTGGCACTTCATTTTAGATGACATGTTTCGTTTGTGTGGCATGTACAGGGATCAGCATCAACTCAGTCCAAGGAGGTGCAACGGCCGTACTGGCCTCCTGATCACAACCAAGATCAACATCAATTACAATGCAGCTAGTAGCACCAAATAACTAGAGCTTCAACCAACCGTAATGGCATCAAACCAAAAACTCTTCCTCCTATTCCGGGGTCCGATCCTGAACAAGTTTTTTCTTAGAGCTAGAATTTAAGGCTATGGTTAATATTATAGACATTATATTTCCAAGTGTACTAGTATAAGCTGTATAGATATGTTATTGTTTGCGGTAACATCTTGTCATTTATTATTTATAAGCTAAGATGATATGGAAGGAACTTAAGTTGATTGGGGTTATTTCGTTGCAAGAGAAAGAAAGGAACTTCAACTTTGCTAATTTTAGCCCAACCATGTGCAGCACATAGTTTTCAGTAATATTCCATTAGTTGCTGTTGAATCATTTCCACTCGAAATTGGGGACCCTCATATATGTTGACCATGGAAAATATAACTACACGGTAATTATTCTGCTATAGCATTTCTGAATAAAAATGTATTATATCACCCATATATGCTAAACAGCTAAACAAGGAACAAGCTCTTAGGATTGCAACAATTAATATTAAGCCGCAAGCTTGAGTGTTCACTGCTTCTCAAATGCAGCTTAATGCATGCATCGTACGTACGTGTGCTCCAAAGAATACCTTTTTTTTGGCGGAATACTTCAAATAATTCCCTTGTTCAGTTTTTTTGAAGCAATATGGCAGGCTTTATTCAGTCAAAATGGTTACATCGTTTACACTCAAAAGAAGCAGAAAGCTAGGGGGATCATCATCCCACATACAATTTTGCTTAACCTGCAACGCTCTTCTTGCTAAATTGTGAGCCGCTAGATTTGCCTCCCTGTTGCAATGCTCAATCTTTATATCCTGAAACCCGCTCCATATTGTAATGCACTCATCATATATTGTCGCTGCCGAATTTGCTGTAAAACCTCCGTCTTGCATTATCATCACGACCTCCATACAGTCAGATTGGATTATAAGCCGATTACACCCAATATGCTGAGCTAACATTAAGCCTTCCTTCAGAGCATAAGCTTCTGCCATTGGTGCATCTACTAAGTGAGGCACAAAACTGTGGGAAGCAGCGAGAACTCCCCCAGTACAGTCCCTTATGATTGTTCCCACACTGCCGCACCCTTCATCCTCATCAAACGCCGCATCAACGTTTACCATTACTTTTCCTTCTGGAGGCTTCACCCATCCATGTCGAATCTGTGCCACTTTCCTTGTTGCTGCTTTATAGTTCTTCACAAGTGCCGCGATGGACAAAGCTGATCGCAAGGGCCGCTGAACACTCTCTCCATGCACATATTGGCGTCGCTCCCACCAAATATACCAGGCAGTAGTAAGCACTAGCTCTGCTAATCCAACCTCTAGCCCTTGAATCTCTTCTTCTCTTCTTATAATGTCCTCTAAAATTACTGAACCCGAATGATCAGTAACAAGGTAGGGCTGCAGCTTTTCCCAACAACCAAGTGATTTCCAGACTTCCTTTGCACGGTCGCATGTAAACATTATATGTTTTATATCTTCAGCTCCATTTGGACAGACTGGACACCCTCCAGACTCCCCAATATGTCTGTTTGCCAATATCGCTCGGCCTGGCACGAATCCTTTCGGCGCCCGCCATCCAAAATTTTTGATTTTTCCAGGCACTTTCAGATTCCATAAGTTCTTCCATAGTTGTTTCCTGGAGGCAGTATCAGCCTGTGCTTGATTAAATCTATTACCAAATTTGCTATTCCATTGGCAGTGGTAGGCTGATCAAACCGAAAACTGACCGCTTCTATTAAAGTGCCAAGCCACCAGATCTTCCCTTCCATAACCAATGGGAATTTGCAGAATTCTATGGGCATCCACCGGCCAGAAGATAGCTTTAACCAGGTCTACATCCCAATTTGATGTCACCGGATTAATTAATTCATCAACCGTAGACACTAAAATGTTTCTCCTGGCTGTTTGAATTTTCAGGTTATGACTCCCTGGAATCTAGGGATCATCCCAGATATTAATCTGCGTACCGTCCCCTACTCTCCATATATATCCTTGTTTGAAGCATTCAAGACCTGCTAGCACACTTTGCCAGGTATATGAGCTTCCACTCTTCATTCTAGCCTTCAACAACTTGCCATCAGGATAATATCGGGCCCTGAGGACTCGGGCACACAATGACTCTGGATCACACAAGAGTCTCCAGACTTGCTTAGCTAGCATTGCCAAATTAAAAGATTGTAGGTCCCTAAATCCCATGCCTCCCTTGAATTTTGGGAAGCACATCTTCCACCATTCCTGTCGGTGCATCCTCCTATGTTCATCATCATCCCCCCACCGGTACTGCGAGATAGTATTCGTAATTCCTTTGCAAACTTTTTTTGAAATTTTAAAAATCATCCTCGCATATACTAGGATGGCTTGAGCAATGGACTTAATGAGAATTTCCTTCCCTCCCAGGCTGAGAGTTTTCTCCCTCCAACCATTTATTCGCATCATCACCCTGTCTATCAGGTGTCTAAAGCAGTTGGTACAAACATTTTTGGGAATGGGTGTGTTTAGAAGTCAAAATTGGGATGCAAAATTGGGAGATTTTACACGGATTTCGGGCTGAAAAGCACTGTTCCGAACTGAAAAGCACTGTAGCACTTTTCGTTTGTTTGTGGTAAATATTGTCATACCATGGCCTAACTAGGCTCAAAAGATTCGTCTCGCAAAGTACATCCAAACTGTGTAATTAGTTTTTGATTTCATCTACATTTAGTACTCCATGCATGTACCGACATTTTTGATGTGATGTTTAATGTGATGGGAAATCTTCTTTTTACATAGTGTATTTTGGGGGAAGTTGGGCTCCTAAACAGGGCCAATCTTTCCTGGACCACACATACCTGTACACAGAAGTATATATGGGCTCAGGCGCTCAGCGAAACTGATGCACTACTACGTACATTTAGGCCCATTAATTAAAATTCAGAAGTTCTTGTCCTCGTTAATGGCCCAATACTTCTTCTTGTTACTACTATTGCAATACATGTCGATCACATGTTAAAACTGAACATCTTCCTATTCTTCACAGCAAAAAAAAGGTTCTATCTTCTTGTTCGCCTTCACAACCCATGGCTTCGTCCTGGCCGTGATACGGAGATAATAAACAGATCTTAATTTGACATTTTGGAAAAGTAAGTAAGCGATAATTCATTTAGGGTGGGGGAGGAGGACGTGTGGTTATGTACTTATGTACAGTGAGCAAGTTTAGTGATTTCGCCTGCAGCCGGCTGCAACCCGTGGTGAGGTGGCGGAGATGGGTGGTGGGTCCCGCTGAAATTTATTGTGTTGCAGCACTTTCAGCCAATAGCAGGCGCACTCGCGCGTCTACGCCGGCACCGAGCAGGCGATTCACTACTCGCCCGCGCTTTTCTCTCTCCTGATTTCTCTTTGCTCCACGTTGGATACCGTCCGCTTACAACTTATTATTAAACTTGCTCTCAGTTGAAGCGGAGGGCCGCGACCCCGCGAGGCCCATGTCGACTCGGGGAAAATTTAGTCAAAGTGGAATTTGAGAGTGTCAATGAATTCAATTTATTGACAAATGTGAAACGTAAACTTAACTCTCTTGACACGTACGACATGCCAATATGCCATGCTACACGTTTTAGCAACAAATCCAAACTTGCATACAGCTCCAGATCAGGGACCTTATGCATGGTTTGTCAGGTGAACTTGGCCAACTCCCCAAGGAAGGCATCGACGTGCTCCTCCCTGACGCAGCGCGTCATCACGTTGGCCCCGTCCTTCCTGCATGGCAGTTGGCAGGCACGCCACGCAGTGCGGCACCGGCATCCGGTCCGTCCGGCACATCACCCTCGCCGGCGTCCCGCCGCCAAAGTCCACCTCGTCGGCGCCCAGGTTCCGCCAGCTCGTCACGTCGAAGGCGTTGTACCCAAACATCGCCTCATCTGCTCCGCCGACAGAAACAAGCCACCACCTTCTTCTTCTCCGCCGCAGCCGGCGACTCTGCAGTTGTTCCTCCTCTTGAACTGGTGCGGGATCGGCTGCTTCGCGCGCTTGATCAACCTCACCACGTCGTAGATGCTGCCGTTCGCCACCTCTCCGCTCGTCGGCACGAACACCGCCGACGTGACGCAGTTGCCATAGATGAGAGGCGCCGGGGTCGAGGGGTCGTCCGGCATCACCGCGCGCGTCCGGCACTGCCACAGGACGGTCATGACTGTCTCGAAGACGCTGCACGGGCCGCCGGCGTCGTCGTCGGCGGTGACCTGCTGGCCGGCGAATCCGATTTTGATGCGGTTGATGCAGCTGGAAGGGACAGTGATGTCGAGGAACGCGTAGTCCCGCGGCTCGAGGACGAGCAGCGCGTTCTCGAAGGCGGCGGCGGCAGCTCCGGGAGGGAGTCGTCGCCGCAGCTGACGGGGAGGACGGACGGCCGGGGCATGCCCCGGGCGAGCTCGCCAACGGCGCGCATGAACTGCGCGAACCCCGTGCCGTCGACGATGGCGTGGTTCCGTGTCACCGCGACCACAAACCCCCCGCAGATGAACTCGGTCACCTGCACCAGCAGCAGCGGGTCCGACGAGCGGAGCCGCTCGGCGCCGACGCCGATGGCGAGCTCGTCCAGCAGCGCCGTGGCGGACGGCGGGTCGAGGAGCCCGGCGTCCGCCGTGGAGAGAGGTCTTGAGAGCGGGACAAGTCAGGTCGATCTCTACCAGTCGAGGCCGATCCGACGGCCAGAAGAGGCCAAGCGTGGACGGTATTTCATTTACCGTCACGGGGAAGATCTCGGCACAAGAAATCTATTTTTGAAATTAAAATTTAATTTAGACGCACGATTTATGATTTATAACTTTTTTAAATTTTAGATTAGATTAATTCCTCCGTGGTCCCTACCTCCCATCGCTCCCCCACGCTCCCGCCCTCCCGCCAGGCATGATGGGTGGAAACCCATCGCATCTGTGATATATAATCGCTCCCCCAGGCACCCCCACATCCTACTAAAGTCTCTCATACCCCTTCTAATTTAGCTTAAGTAGATCATTAGTTGTGTTAGAGTATATAATTTTAATTTATTTTGTTTATATGCTTTATGCTTAGGTGGTTAACATTTTAAAGATGTTTTTTAAGGACATGATGAACCTCCAAGTTCCTTAAATAAGGTTAAATTTTTTTTGAAATATTCAAGTTTTTGGCTTTGTATAATGAGATTGTGCTAGAAAGTGCTCTAAAAATGTAAAATACACTTCACCTTATGTCTAAAAGAAAATTCTAAGCATATATGCTCTAAAAGTGAAGAAATCAATCAGAGAAAAATTGAAAATAGCAAATTATTTTGTTCATTGCCCCCTATCCTTAAATCTTGGCTCCGCTCTTTGGCCGGGCCGACGAGCACCGGCGGGGACTTAGTGATGGTGACGCTGTGACAGTCCGCCCAAAATTAACTCGTAATTAGCACATAAACTGTCCTTTCGGCCATTACGCGCTAATGAAGAATTAAAATTGTCGGAACTGCCGGGTCAAGCCTAGTGAAATCACTTACATAGCACAAGGATCGAGTACACACATTAAAACTCACACGAAGGCGAGTCCAGAGTACATTACATAATTAAAATTCAAATCTGCCTATTAAAGGCTTAATTATTACAAACCATTGTTTGACAAGATAAAATAAAGGTTCAGAGTTCGAAATTGACAGCGGAAATTACTAAGCGTACGATAACATCATGAGAGGCCAATCATAATGACATCACTCGTCGTCTTCCACCCATTCCAGCTCCCAGCCGGCTGGAATTTCTCCAGGCCACACATCATTAAAGGCATTACCTGAAAACAACATATATAGCAAGACTGAGTATACTAATACTCAGCAAGACTTACCCGTCCAAAAAATACCTCTAGACATGCAAAGCTTTTGGCTAGTGGGTTTGTTAGATAGTTGCATAATTTTTAAAGACATAGGTTAATGCTCCTGTGCTTGCCTTCGTCAGCACCGCTAGCCTGAAGCTCCTCGGGGTCCCGGTTCACTCCAACATAGTTCAGATCCCCATCAGCTTCTTCCTCTCCAGTTTCCGGCACGAGCGTGTAGTTGATGTCAGGAAGTTCTACACGGATGCATATGCATGAATTAATTGGTGAATTCAATTTAATAAAAAAATAAACACATGACGCCAGAGGTGCATGGTTGGCCACATTCACCTAGATAAATATTTATTTAGCTTAATTATCCTATTAGAGTATGTTGGTGAGGGTGTATTTCATTTTTCTTATTCGATGATGATTGTGTGCACATTTATGTATTTATAGTTATATTTCTTCACCCAAGAAACAGGGTCAAATTTAAAGACAAGTAAAATCCTTTAACTTAGGGTTAAGTTTCCCTTAAGATTAAAAAGGTGTTTTCTTTATTTTCTTTATTTTACACTAGTGTTCCTTCATAATTTAATTCTGTTAATTCCATAAACATTTAGGCAGTGAAACTTTTTATACAAGCACACATTGGTACACAAGAACGACTGCCAAAAATTCACATCAATTAGAGCTATACGCTGAGCATGATAAATATGACAATTTGCAACTAGAAAAATCAACATTTACTTCTACCATCAAATCTACTCATTCACCGGGGCTCACATTTTATACCGAGCATCCCTGGACCAATTTTAAGCTACTCACCAAAAAATAGCTTCAGAAACTATTTATATCATCCTACACAAAAAAATCACAATTTCAGCCTAGCTAGGCCTAAACAATTTATTCAGAGAGCGACATAAAAAAATTTCGAGCTAATTCTTCTACCACAGCTTAAACATGCCAAGAATAGCCTCTAGACAAAAAATAAACATTTTTGGTTCATAGAATTTAAACTACGAATTTAAATCTACTAACAAGCCTAAATCAGAAACATATATTTAGACAGCTCGTCAATTCATGATCAATTCACCAGAGATACATCTATACACAACTAGTATTTAGCCAAAAGTTGAGCTACAAATAATGCATACACAGATCTACCCAATTAAACTAGACAGATCTAGAATAAATACAAAAAGGATCATAACTAGAGATCTACACAATAACTTTGTGCAAAAACTTAGATCTAGCCTTTACTAGTCATGACTATCAACACATCCAAAATTCAGCTCCATAGCTCATCTAGTTTTTGAATTACAACAAAAGTAGTTTAAACTGAGTTTGAAATTAAATTCAAAAACTACTCAAAAAACTTATGGTCATGCTTTGCAAAAGTTGTAGATCTGCTCACAAGGAATCCAAAAAATGGGTTTTGCATTTGTAGCATTTTTCTACGATTTTCTAAGCTGCAGGACTAATTCAAAAACAACTCAAGAATCTATTTATGAACCGACCCTTAGAAAGATTTTTATATTTGCAATCGTGCCCTCGGTTTACATCCAGGACCCTAGAAAGAAAACAATCCTCACAAAAGTGCCCCCGGCGGTGGAGGGGAGCTCGCCGCCAGCGAGGGAGGACCGGAGCTGGCCAACAAACGGCACAGGGCGGCGTGGGTGCTCACCACGGACCGATTGGCGCCGGTGGGCGGAGCGGTGTTGACTCCGGCGAGCCTCGACGGCGAGGCAGCGGTGGCACGACCGCTGCGGCTCTAAATCCAGCGACGGCCGAGTCAATTCGGGGCAAATGGGTGATGGTGGAGCTCGAGGAGGTCCTAGGGAAGGTGCTAGAGGGTTTGACTGGCGATGGCATCGATCGGAGGAGGAAACGCAGTGGCGGCGACGCCAATGGCGGATGGCGGAAGCTTGGGCGCGCGAGGAAGAACACCGGGCGCCTTTTATAGGCGAGCGAGCAGGTGAGGAAGCAGAGGGCTTCGCCGCGAAGCAAAAGGAAGCGAGGAAGGGGGACCCAGGAACGGCGGTGTCGTGTTGGCCACCGGCCGGCCGACAGGGGTGCGGCGGGGCTCGGCCGCGGCGCGCGGACGCGCGACGTGTGGCTTGGCAGCGATCCTCGTGCGATTTGGTCGGGCGAGGGGCGATAGAGGACGGCATGCGCGGGCCCACACGTCCTCGACATCGGAACGGGGTTCAGACGCCGAGGTGCGAGGCAGCCGCATGGCGACACGCGATGCGCGACGTTGCACGCCCGACGTGCGCTCTGGCATCAAGAGCGTCATTTTCAAATCGGTGAGCACTAATTTGACCAAAATTTTCTTAGATATTTTGAACTGAGCGATGAAATCGGTAGATAGGAAAGTTGTAGATCTAGTATCTCTCTACAACTTTGACAAAAGCTGAGCTATGAAAAGATGCTTAGATTGGCCACAAAAGCTGAGCTATGAAAAGATGCTTAGATTGGCCAGAATCATCATGCCAAAATGAGCATTTTCTCGACGTGGTCAAAGGTTGCTTCTGAGCTTTGACTGCATTTTTGAACATCTTGCTCTTCGAATTTGAAATGCCACTGAAAAGCAAAATTGTGTCCCATGAAAAACTGCACAACTTTGGTATTTAGAGATTTTGAAGTATTTAGACAAATTTTGGAGAACGTGGCAAAAGTTCTAGAGTTAGGCATTGACAACTAGGGTTTTGACCATGTCAAGGTGGGGTTTGACCCTCAATTGATGTGTTGACTTGATAGTGAGTTAATTAGGGCTAATTAATATCATTTAAAAACTTGGGGTGTTACAGACGCTCATCAGCATGTCTCGCTCACTACCACGGCGGTGACTGGTACTGCTGGTGACTGCCACACCTTAATCCTTACTTAAAGCCCTACTACCCTAGACGTTTGGATGGAACAAGGTTTATTTGCGAGTGGGGCTTAAAGCCTCGCAGAACCAAACACCGCCTTGCTTCTGCATACCTGATGTGTGATACAGTGATAATATATAAAAATTTTACCAACCAATAATGCAAATGCAAATTAAGCCAAAGCATGGCTCGCCTGGTTACATATAGAAAGTGTTTGGTTCGTGCTATGGTAACATAAATGGAATCATATTACAATGTATTTGGTACTGGAATTGGTGATTACACTCTGTGTTTGGTTGCACTCTGGTAATGTAATCAGATTACGTTGTATGTAGTGATCAAACTGTAGAACGTAGATGGAGAGAGATTTTACACAGACAGGTAACGAAGTGCACAGGACCAGTGGCGGAGCCGAGGAGGGGGGAGGAGGCTGGCGGGGAAGGGGGCCAAGGCTCTCCTCAACAATTTTTTTTATTTACTAGTATGTATTTATATTTGTTTAGCCCAAATACAAATACCCAACCACACACAGACATACAACAGCGCGGCCTGCAACCAGTTTGCAATGGAAGAGCCCGCAACCAGCAGTTCAGGCCTCAGCAGACAGCTCGGTCGACCTAGCTTAGCGCAAAGCCTCATCAACATTTTGTTTTTCCTCATTTGATTTTCATCAATGTTTCCTTTTGCATATGTTGTCGTCGAGAGCTCCAAGCCAACGCAGCGATGCCTGACGACGAGGGCACAGACGTGGCCACAACGGCTGGCAGCTTGGCCGAGACTGCGAGGCGTGAGCACACAATTATGGTGGGTAACGACGACGATGGGCAGGGGCAAGTAGGTATCGCGAGCAGTTCTGTTGTTTCTAATGTTTCTCCTCCATCTAAAACCAATGCTGACACTATTTTCAAATTTATATCAGCAATTCGACATATCTCAAACCAGTGAAGAAACTAGTTGTGAAATTTAAATGAGTACTCCGTAAGACTTATCACTTTTGCAAACTATTTGCTTTTATATATTAACTATTATATAGTCATGACAAGCTATTCTATGCATGTAAAATAGGGATGAATTAGCAAATTATTGAACCGGCAAATTTTTGTTTGGACCCCCTAAATTTTCTCTCCAGTCCCGCCACTGCACGGGACAGAGGCACATAGCTAATAACAGGTAACAACGTCCTTGATCTGCCGGCACTCGTTCACAGCACAGATCTTTTTTAACGGTGGGGGGGGGGGGGGGCGAGAGAGACACCCCCCACCTGGTTATCATTTCATTTCATTTTGCATCAGCAGATTTAACATCAAGCACCAGGAATCAACTACACTTGCTTCCCTGCGTTTGATGCGCGCAGCCCACAGACGCGTATCCTCAATGCATGATCGGAGCAGCCGGCGCAGACATGGCTGCTGATCGTCGAACACCACGCTGTTGCGGTGTTTCCGTATGTTCTAGCAGCAGAGGAAGAGGAATACCGAGTTGTGTGGTGTAGGGAGCGCCGATGGCATCTCCACGCTCCAGAGTTCCTTCACCTGCGTGATGCTCGAGCTGGGGAGGCCAACATGGCGCCACAAAGCCGACGCGGTGGGGCAGGAGAAGATGATGTGATCCGCCGTCTCGTCCAGATCCCCGCACAGCTCGCACGTCACCGCCTCGATGATGTTCTTGCGCAGGAGGTTGTGGTGACTCTTTATCGTGAACGAGAAGCCAGATGAAGAATTTTACCCGAGGCGGAGCGCGGTTCTGCTAGACGAATTCGGCAAACGGGCAGCCGCCGGGCGCGGCCGCAGCTTTGATGGAACGGTACAGCAGGTCCGTCTTCAGCTGCCCATATTTGTTCTGGAGCAGGCAGTGCCAGACGTCGGCGGCGTCACGCGTCTGGATTGGCGCCATGAGGAGGAGGTTGAGCTGCTCCCGCTCCACAGCCCCGGTGCGTGGAAGCTGTGGCTGCAGGAAGGTGTCGACGCCCCCCTGCAGGACGCACCACACTGAGACGTCCGGGTGCGTCGCGTGGCTGCGAAGGGTCGGTAGGTGGTGGTCCGCAAGTGGCCCGATGGCGAGCCAAGAGTCCTCCCAGAAGGAAGTGTTGGCGCCATCGTTGACGCTGACAGTGGTGATGGAGCGATACGCCAGCAACAAGGCTCGCAGGGATGACCAGTGGCTGCCGGCGACGTCCCCTTCCAGCGTCACCATGTTGACACGTCGGCGAGCCCAGGACGCCCATGCTGAATTTGCTGGGTTGAGGAGCCGGTGCAGAAGCTTGAGGAGAAGACACTGATTTTGCACGCTCATGTCTTTGAGGCCGAGGCTGCCGAGTTCGCGCCGTTGTGCGGCAGGCATACTGTTTCCCAGGCGACCTGACATTGCGCTTCGCTGGCCTTCTCGGTCCCGGACCACCACAGCACGGATGTCGTCCTATTCTTCGCCGAGCAGGCAATAACCGCGATTGCGACGCTACTTTGAGATATAATGGTGACGCTTGGAAAATGATTTGAGAAGTGTCGAGTTGAGAGGAGAGCCTAGCGACTCCGGGCAGTCCCAATGAAAGAAACTAACATGGTTTCTATAGCATAAGAAATCATCTATAGAAACTATCTTATACAATGGAGGTGTCTTCGAGTAATAATTGTATTCTCTTTCTCTCTCCAAATTATATCTTCTACCTCCAATAGAAACATGACATGAGTCCCATAGAAACTATTGGTTTCTCCCCAATAGCGATTTCATGGTTTCTTGTGTATTGGGTGAAGAGTAGACATAATTTTTTCATGAGGAAACCATTTCTATGATTTGTACTCTCTTTCTTCATTAATTATGTTACCATGTCATCATTTTGCCTATGTGGTAAGTCATTTAATGAAGATAGAAATCATATTCAGTACACCATTGGGAGTGCCCTCAGCCGCATGCTTCTGATGAGCAGAGCCAAGTAGATTTCACAAATCACGTGGGAGCCACGCCGCATGCGTCCGACTACACTGTTTAGTTGGTGGAAAGTTTGGTGAAAGTAGTGAAAATTTTGCATTGGAAAACGTATTCTGTGAGAGGTAGCACGATCTGCGATGCGAAAATTTTGGGAACTTTTGGGTAACTAAACTGGGCCTAACGGTGGAGCCGAGAGAGAGCTTGAGCAGATGCAAGCAGCAAGCGCCGTGCAGAGAAAACCGCCCTCCCGAGCCACACGCTGCCTTCCCACGTTCTACCGTCAGATCTCACGAAGCTCCACGCGGCAGCGATCCGGACCAGGGCTGCAATGGAGAGGATTTGCAGCACTCCTGCACAGAAATTTTTTCTTGCAAATCAGGCCTGATTCGCGTGTCCTTCCCACGACAGCAGATAAGGCGTGGAGAATATGGTAGGTGATAGGTCCCTATGGTATATGACGACCCGTATCCCTTCCTGATCCTCAAACACGACACACAACGAAGAACACACTAATTAAGAGACAGTGATCAAAGGATATCTTAACAGTGATGACAACACGCAAGGTTGGCACTAGTATATGGTGTGCAAATCAAATCAAAGATAAGATCCGTCGTCGACGCGTGTGCCAAATTTTTTGGAGCTGGAGGCAGGCGATCACGTCGGACGGCGCGGCGCACCATGCATGCATTGCATGCATCAAGGATAGATCATCATTACCAACACTGCAGCATCTCTAGCTATTCGTGGTGTTAATCCAGTTTGTCATCAGGATCAACGCTATAAAATAAAATCAATGTGTCAGCCAAAAGCTTTGCAAGCATTATTAATTAGTACGTATTTATCATGTTGGCGTGGATCTCGTCAATTTTTGGAGGGTCTCTCGCAAGTCGCATGCTGCTGGCAACTTACATGCTGTCTGCTGGCAATCACAACATGTAGCTAGCTAGGTCCTCCAATTTGCTCGTGAGGAATCCGCGTCCGTTCCGATCGCTCCTCGATTGAATCCAGAGTTGTAAAATCTTTGATTTGCCAACCGCCGGCCGCGCGTGGTTGGCGTGTATGTTATTATATCTTCACCCCGTACGTGCAGGGCCAAAATAATGGTCATCGAGGTTAGTTGGGCATTATTGGATCGGTCTATATATAGATTATACATATAGACTATACCTGCTTCCTTTTTGAACTAATTTATTCTAAACGTCATATATTAAAAAATGAAGGTAGTACTAAAATAAAAGTATGTGATATCTCCATGCTGTAGCAATACACACACCTTCCTCTGACCCTCTCCTTATCCCTCTCCCAAGCTATTCCTAGGTCCTAGATAACTTAATTGTCTTGTAAAAAACTGAAAAGAGATCGAAAAATCTGCTTTGATCTCCATTTTGGGTTTAAAAGGCTCACATTCCAGCCTCATCTTATGTTAAGATAAGAGCCAAGAATATATCATTCCAGCCCAAGGAAGCGCTCTTAAATTTCTAATATGATGCTTTAACATAAAATCTTCATTGAGGTCGCAAATGACTCCATGTTTAGTGATGCATGCACTTGGAATATTTTTATTCATCGTTGTGACTTTTGTTAGTGAAAATTCTTATTCATTGTCCGAGATCCCCAACCTCATGTTTATAGAGAAATTCCTAACTAAGCTACTATATATTCCCTGACATTTTCCATATCGATCATTATAAATTACACTGGATAGCACCTCTCAGCCGTTCGTTCCCATGGCCAGGGTTTTAATTACCGACCGTTGCGGTGCTACCGCCGCTGAGCGGTAACGGTATACCGCTCGGTATACTGCGGTTACCGCTAATTACCGCTCAAATTCAAATTCTCAAACAAAACTCTCTATTTAATCGGTAGCGACCGGTATACCGTTCGGTAATAATGGTATACCGAACCGGTTGCGACGATTACCGGTTGAAAAAGCAATTACCGGTGCTCTTTGTATGGTTGCTACCGGTATACCGGTCGGTAATAACGGTATACCGGACCGGTTGCGGCGGTAACCGGTCGGTAAACACAAATTACCGAATCAATGAAGAATTTGATATGTTTTCAAATTTGAATTAAAAAATTGAAAAAAGTGTGTGGAATCTAATGGTGTCAAAAATTTTCAAATATTAGTGCATTTAGTATTTTTTTTGCTTGCATTACAAGTTTAACCGGCTGGATTTTTTTCTTTTTCTTTTTTGGTTGAACTTCTAATGTCCGCAAAAAATACTAAATGAACTAATATTTGAAAAATTTTGACACCATTAGATTCTACACACCTTGAAGTATTTTTAGATTTTTTTTCATTTTTCAATTTTTTGAATACAAATTCAAAAAATTTGAAAACCACCGGTTGGTAACCGGCCGGTACCGTTACCGGTCCGGACCGGTAACACCGGTTACCGCGGTAAACCGGCCGGTTACCAACGGTAATTAAAACCCTACCCATGGCAGCTGTCTAAAAGTTTAAAACAATACACCAGACCAATTCTGACATTCTAACCATTTCTAATCGTAATTTTTTAAAAATGGTTCCTATATAACAACTATATAAAATTCTACACAATACATAATTACAAATGTTCCAAATAGTATCCCCGGAACATGTAGCTGGAATATTTGTAATTGTTCTATGTGCAAAATGTTTTAATATTATGGACAGTATCCACTACGGGAGCCAGTGGCTTCCCCGAGTGCTACACTTGGGGAAGAGCTTCCGGGGAAGCCGCTAACGGGGAAGTCTTCTTCCCCAGGTGCAACACTCGGGGAAGACTTCACCGAGTGCCGTGCTGGCACTCGGGGAAGCCTTGACGCCGTCGGTTGACGGCCAACGCCGTTTTCTTTTATTATTTTTTCTGAATTTTCTTCCCCGAGTGCCACTGCCCAGGCACTCGGGGAATGAATTTCCCTTTTTTAAAAGAATAACATCTTCCTCAAGTGCCGCAGCCGAGGCACTCGGGGAAGCCACCTCTAATTTTTTTTTGATTTTCTATTTAAACCACAAAGCATATAAATGTATCACAAACCACAAATCAACAGAAATGTATCACAAACATCCAAATTTGTACGAAATCCACGCGTTCAAAAGTACGAATCACACGTTAACAAGTTCACAAGGTCAATACATAAAAACGACTCTGAAGGCGGCTCACGGCGACGTTCCAACGTTCGATCCCGGTGAGGGTTGGGACGCCCCAGCGTGCGATCCCGGTGACAGTCCAGGTGGGGATGACGCGGTGTGTGATGTCGGTGACCCTCCGACATGGTTCGACACTGCATCTGATTGGTGCTGCAAAAAAGAGAGAAGATTGCTCGTGAGTGACAAGATAAAAATGTAACTGTACAGAAAAGTTGAAAATTTTCGACAGCACCTCCCCTGCACAGGGAGGTTTCCAAAACCTGCAAGAAAAATGTCGGCATGAAGGCCAGTAACTATATTTCCGACACGAAGGCTGACATATCAACAAATCCGACACAAAGGTCGACACATCAACAAATCCGGCACGAAGGCCATCACTAGGTTTGACGCTAAGCATGAGCAAAGAAAGTAAAACATCCATACTCATACTCACCAGAGTAGACTCCCGATGATGTGGTGGTGGTGGCACAAGCAGCTGTGTCGGGATCTCCCAACCTTGTTGCTGCCCTGTTCAGATTTAGAATATTTATCACTGGATTGGAAGCAAATTTCCCTGTTCAGGTTTAGAATCTAACTCAAATTGCCCAGAAAATAAACTTCAGATTTGGAATATTTATCACTGGATTGGAAGAAAATCTAGTCAATAATATATGGTAAACAAAAGTTTATAAAATATTAATAAATTATTTGTTTGACATCTAAGGTTCAGTTGAGGTTCATAGTTATATTTCAAATTAGCATGGATGGTGATAGTAGTAAGCTTAACTGATCTGACAGTAGTTGAGGTTCATAGTCATATTTCAAATTAGTGGATAAAATTCTAGAGAAGAAGTAATGCAATCACATATCTAGACTCTAGAAACATGGCAACTCAGCTTCCAAAAATGCAATTCGTTGACAGATTTAGAACTTGTTTGATTTAAAATCCTGTTCATATTTAGAATATTTATTCTAATGGAATTTGAACTTGTTTGACAGGAAGGTTGCCGGCTTGAAAGAACAAACCAAAATTACCAGACTGCATGTAACAGACACTTCAGTAGAGAAGAAAAGAAATGGAATACACATGACAAACTTTTTTTTGACTGAAACACATGACAAACTTCAATAGCTATACTTCATTCTATAGGACCAATTTTATTTTCAGTCTTTCAGAGCAAAAGAGAATTACAAGTATATATGTGCATTTGCTAGAGTAATTAAAATGCATGGCCATTCTGTACAGAACCAATTCTACAGGTTTATATGTGCATTTACAGGTTTATAAGAGAATTACAGGTTTAAATTGCATGGTCATTCTGTACAGAACCTGCTCTTAAATAAAAATCACAGAAATCAAGCACAATGGAAGGTTAATTAGAGTTCATTTCTTTTACTTAGGCTCCTATCATATCCATTAAGTGCTCACTATACTATCACTATGTCAGACCATAATGTCTTTAGAAGATAGACAAAAAGAACATGCATCAGTGTTAATCTGACGAATGACCAAATTCCATTGACAACACCTTCGATTTGCTAGCAGGTTCAAAGGGTAAGGAGCACAGAATGAGTTCACCTTAGGGTCGATGGCCTCCATCGCCAGCAGCCAATGCAGCCAAACCCTCAAGCTGCAAATGGAGACAGGGAGAAAGAAAATTAGATCGAAAGCCATCAGATGGAGAGGACCACATCACTTGAACCCTGATGAAAGGGCGGATCAGATCAGGAACATTGAGTGAGACCTGAGGGCACCATCTACTGGAGCGTGGTAGAGTGGCCCATCACCGATAAAGCACCGATTAGCCGAGGCTGGGAACCCGACATGGCGCCAAAAGACTGGCGGAGGTAGGGCCTGGCAGCGGCAGTGGCCGGGCAGAGTTGCGGAGCTCGGTGGTGGTGCTCCGGGATAGGGGCGAGCAGGCTGGATCGGGGGGGGGGGAGGAGGGGGCTGGGAGGAGCCCCACCGGAGAAAAGGGCCGGGCAACATGGGGAGGAGACGACACAGTGCGTGTAGTGGGAGGAGCGGTTGGGTGGTGCTGTGCGGTGGGAGGAGGGAGAGGTGTGGGCCCGCGGCAGGCGCCGAGCCGGACCGCCGGTGGCGGCCGAGCAGGGGCGGTAGGCGGCCAGAGGGCGGCGGCGGCCGAGCAGGGCAAAGCAGGGGCGGCAGTGCGTGTGTGTGCGGCGAGTGTACGTGTTGTGTGCCTGTGTGTGTGCGGTGTATGTGTGTGGGTGCGGCGCGCGTATGTGTGGGTGAGTGGTGTGGGCCGGCCGGCCCATTAAGGTTTTCCCCTCTTCCCCGAGTGCTAGGACATGGTGGCACTCGGGGAAGCCAACCAGCCTCTTCCCCGAGTGCCCTGTCATGGCACTCGGAGAATATTTTTGTTTTTTTTGCCCCATTTTTTGAGGCCTTTTCACATTATTTAAAACTTCTTGTTCAAATTTGGAACAATTTTGAATTCTTTTGATATTGTTAAGTTTTTCTTTTCGTTGAATTTTTTGCATACTTCAAATTTGAACCGCATGTGCATGAAGTAATGAAATTTCTTGATTCAAAAAAATGATATTCATTATATTTGGTGTATGTTGAGGCCGTATCCAGGAACTCACATGAAATATCGAGCATCTTGTTACCGTAACATGACGAACAACTTGCTGGAAAAGTGTTTGTAAATCATATAAAATCCGAACGAAGTCCCAAAATCACGAAACTTGTCTAGGTGTAATGTTATCACATGTAGAGGCTATGATAAAAAAATTGAAAAGGTTTCGAGCAAGTTGCAACGTCGGATGCCTAAAACCCAGACATCTCTGCATGTGAACCCTAGTTTTAGGCATGCGATAACATGCGAAGATGTTTGTGTTTTAGGCATCCGACATTGCAACTTGTTCGAAACCTTTTCAATTTTTTTTATCATAGCCTCTACATGCGATAAGATGACACTTAACCAAGTTTCGTGATTTTCGGACTTCGTTCGGATTTTATATAATTTACAAATACTTTTCCCGCAAGTTGTTCGTCATGTTACGGCAACAAGATGCTCGACATTTCATGTGAGTTCCTGAATACGGCCTCAACATACACCAAATATAATGAATATTATTTTTTAAATCAAGAAATTGCATTACTTCATGCACGTGCAGTTCAAATTTGAAGTATGCAAAAAAAATTCAACAAAAAGAAAAAACTAATGAAATATACCAAAATAATTCAATATTGTCCCAAATTTGAACAAGGAGTTTTAAATAACACGGCACTCCGGGAAGAGGCTAGCTCCCCCGAGTGCCATGTAAGACACCCGGGGAAGATTTTTTTCTTAAACGGCTCTGGCTAGTGGCGCCGTCAAGTAACATTTTTCGTTCCCGAGTGCCGCTCTTCCCCAACTGTTGCACTCGGGGAAGAGGGCCTTTGCCGAGTTCCTCTCTTCCCCGAGTGCCAGGCACTCTGCGGCACTCGGGAAAGCCTCTCTTTCCCGAGTGCAAGACTCGGGGAAGTCCGAGACACTCGGGAAATTTTCGTTCTCCTGTAGTGATCTCTGTGACAACTTCAGATGTTACATTATTCTACAAACTTTTATAAGGTTCTCTCTAGAAAATTTATTGAAGTTCTAGACAATGCATCTAACCAGAATGACTAGTACATATATTTGTAAATAAATAAAAATATTGTGTAATATTTTGAGCATTTGGTTGAAATGACTTGAAATGTACAGAAGTTGTTCCAATTAACACATAGAAAATATTCTGAAACATGTAGCGAATATAAACAAAAAGGGGGCTTGTTTTGAGGATCTCGTGAAAATATACAACAACGTAATCAAAATATAATTTTAGATATTTGGTTTGAAAATAGATTTTTTGAGGATCTCGTGAAAATATACAACAACGTAATCAAAATATAATTTTAGATATTTGGTTTGAAAATAGGTTTTTTAGTTCCAAATTTGGATTGTATTTTTTTGGGTCCTCTTCTTTTCTTTTCGATTCACACAGTACAGATGCAGACACTCACGCACGCACACTCGTCCCTACAAACACACACACGCAATCCTACCTTTACGAGCATCTCCGAAAGACTGAGCCAACAAATACTGGAGATTGACGAAGTCATCATTGGCGTCTCGCTAGCGACAGGCACGTTGCCTACTACTGAAAGAAATAGCACCTGTTAAATTTTGGAATAAATTCAGAAAAATGCGAATATTAGTGCCGAGCGGAGGATTCGAACCTTTGTGGACAAGTTCAAAAAAAAGTTTACCAGCTAAGCTTCGCTCAGTCCGCTTTGGTTTTTTTACTCACGTGCGATAAAAAAGCTATTTGATTGTGCGGACCAGTACAAATAGCAGTACCCCATCAAATCAACAAACTTGTCCTGCTGACAGTTTTTTTTCGCACAATAAGAAAACAGTCCACGCGCTTCACGTGCACCTCCTGACATGCGGGCCCGTAAGTTTATTGGATGTCTCCGAAGAGACCGGGCCCCGTAAGTTTAGCAACCCGTCGAGGCGTCGATCGATCAAGCACCCCTCTATTAAACCCTACGTGCTCCCACGACGGTCTGCTCATCTCGACGAGCAACAGCATACTACATCACCAGAGGAGCTAGCTAGGGATAGATGATGGCGACGGCCAAGGTCTTCGTCGTCCTCGTGGCTCTCGTGGCCGCCGCCGCCACCTCCTGCTGCGCATGGGAGCTCAACATCCGCATGCCCACGGCGCGCGAGGTGGAGGACGCCGCTGCCGACGTGGCGGCGCCGCTGATCCACGCGCTGCGCCCGCTGGTGGGCTCCGCTGGGGACCTCGGCCGGCGCGGCGGCGTGCCGTGCGACAGCTGGCGGCTGGCCGTGGAGACGAACAACAAGCGCGACTGGAAGACGGTGCCGGCGGACTGCGAGGACTACGTCGGCCACTACATGGTCGGCAAGCACTACCGCCGGGACTCTCGCGTCGTCATCGACGAGGCCATCGCCTACGCCGAGGGGCTCGAGCTCACCGGCAACGGCAGGGAGGTGTGGGTCTTCGACATCGACGAGACTTCGCTCTCCAACCTCCCCTACTACGCCGAGCACGGCTTCGGGTACGCGTACATATACGAACATACGGAGTACTAGTTTTTTGTTTCGAATTATATAGATGGTTTACCTTTTTCAACTCTAAATTTAACCGCTCGTCTTATTTCAAAATATGTGCAAACATAGTCAACTTTAAATCATTTTTGAAGAACTATCATTAATAAATCAAATCACAACAAAAAATATAATATTTTGTACAATTTTTTTTGAATAAAACACGTGATCAAACTTGGGACAGAAAAGTCAAACGAACGAACTATAATTTAGAACAGAGAGAGTATGATACAACGAACCGTGTACACATATACATACATACTCCTATAAATACATATATGCATACATATCTTAAAAATATTAGATTTTCCAGACCTGCATATTTTGAAATTTACACGAAGTCACCATAACCATACGATTGTATTGCGTATTATTAAATACCCGGTTAACTCGCACATAGTATATATTTTTTCTTAATTTACGCTCCAGCGCAGTTATGCTTGGGGTTGCAAGCACTGAAACTTGTAAAACTCAGAACTAACACCGAAGCTAAATGGTGCAAAAGTAGCTCAATTTGTTTACGCAATAATGGAGTAAATAAAGAAATGAGAAAAATGGTGAAGAGATCTGCTTCGTCGTGTCGTATCCATCGTGTTGGGCGATGTCGCATCCATGTGAAACATGCCAGATGGGGACGTGGATAAGAAATCTTCTTTCACGAATTACACAACCTATACGTCTCAGTTCCGATCTGGCATCGATGTCATGGAATCTTAGTTTACTCGTCCCCTTGGCCAACTTTAGCTGTTCACCAACATTTTGTCATTGATCATCCATGGCTGCGGGCCTGCGGCTCAGCCTGCTGCTGATGACCGTATCGATATCTCCAATTCCTCAATCAAGTCGCATCCGATCCTTTTCTAAACGGAAGCAGTAACGTAATTAGCCAACTAATATAATGAGTTGGTTGATCACTCACTACTAGAAACGGAGTCTTTGCCGTGAGCTGGTTCCTCACGGTAAAGTTTTGTCGGCAAACAGCTCTTTGCCGTGAGTTTAAAACAATACTCACGGCAAAGGTTTGACGTGTGGCAGATGTGGCTCACGAAAAAAAATCGAAGGAAGAAAAAAAAATCACAAATCCATGCGGGGCCATCGCGCCGCCGCGTCCCCCGCCACCTGCCCTCCTCGCCGGTCGCGGAACGCCGCCTGGTTTCCTCCGCCTGAGGAAGGAACTCGCCGAGGCCGCGCCTTGGAAGGAGGTCAGCAGGCGGACGTCGAGGCGCCGCCGGATCTCGCGTCGGGGAAGCAAGGAGACGTTGGATCTGGTCGTCGGGGGAGGAAGGTGCCGCCGGATCTCGTCGTCGGGGGAGAGGAGGCCGACCGGCACCACCACCAGACCGCCACCACCACCCGGCCGCCGCCGCCGCTTCCTGTGGGCAAAAACAGGGAGGCAGATGAGAGAGAGGGAGAGAACATGTGAGCAAAAACAGGAAGGGGAGGAAGAGGAAGGCCAACGGGGCACGGAGCTCGCCCACTCCACGCACCGGAGGGGCTGCCGGGTCACCTCGTCGGAGGGGAGGAAGGAGGCCGTCGGGTCCTCGATGCGCCGCCGCCTCACCTCGCCCCACCGCTGCTCCTCACCGCCGGTGAGGAGCGACCGGAGGGGGGAGGGGAGGGGAGGCAGAGGAGGGGCCGCCGGGAAGTCGGCTCCATGCGTCGCACCGCCGGATATAAGGGGCGGCGGCGGATCTGAGGAAGGGAGAGTGAGGGAGGCGGGGTGGGAGAAGTGAGGAGGGTTAGAGTTTCAGGCGGGGGGGGGGGAGGGAGCTGATAAAGGACGGGGAGGGAGGCGGGGTGGGCGGCCGTCGGATTAGATGGGCCGGCTGGCCCATTTAGGCTTTCCCGTGAGTCCAAGTATAGGCCCACGGCAAGAAAATATTTTTTTACAAAATACATCAAAAGCATTTAATTAATTAAATATAGCAAATGACTTCAAATTAAAAATTATCAAATACAAAGTTTCATAACTTTTTGAGATACACAACTTTCATATTGCGAGTTTCTCCATTCGAGTTAGTTTACAAAATTTTAATTTCAAATTTGAAACAATCAACTTAGTTTTTCGTTGACAATATTTTCGTTCACAATCAAAAGTTGTAAACAACAAAATTTCATAACTTGTTAAGATCTACAACTTTTATTTTTAATATTTTTCCATTCGAGGTCGTTCCAAAAAAAAAATCAAAATTTCAAATTCGAGAAATTTAGACGTACTTTTCGTTGACGAAAGTAATTCAAATTAGAAATGGTTCAACTACAAAGTTACATAAATTCTCAAGACCGACAACTTTTATTTTGATCATTTGATCATTATTGTTGTAGTAACAATCTTCACAAATCATATACATCTCTTATATAGTTTCATGAAACTATATACGAGACATAGGTTTTGTGAACAAAATTATTACAATTTTGTCAAATGAAAAAATTACCCTAATAGAAGTCGTACATCTTGAGAAGAAATGAAACTTTGTAATTGAAAAAAAAATTATTTGATTTAATTTACTACTTCAAAATTTGATTTCAATTTATAGCAAAGATCCTTTTCCCGTCGGCTGGCAAAAAGACTCACGGCAAAAATGCTCTTTGCCGTGAGCTGCTCTTGGTAAATTCCTTTTTGTCGTGAGTTTTACATTTGGTCAGGAAAAAAGTATTTTGCCGTGAGCCGACTTTTGGCTCACGGCAAAATCTCTGGCTCACGACAACAATGAGATTTCCGGTAGTGACTGTATCTACTGTCTAAAACTACTATTACCAACCTGGTATTTATATTAACCATTGTGCTTCTCTTCTTCTTCGTTGTTACAGTACTGAGCCGTTCAACGCGACGACTTTCGACGCGTACGTGCTGGAGGGGAGCGCGCCGGCGCTGCCGGAGACGCAGCGGCTGTTCATGAAGCTCATCTCGCTCGGCATCAAGCCGGTGTTCCTGACGGGCCGCAACGAGAACCAGCGAGTCATCACCGTCGTCAACCTCCGCCGCCAGGGCTACTACGGCTGGATGGAGCTCCTGCTCAAGCCCGTCGGGTTCAAGGGCACCGCCATCGGCTTCAAGTCCGGCGAGCGCCGGAAGCTCCAGGACGCCGGGTACGTCATCGTCGGCAACATCGGCGACCAGTGGAGCGACATCCTCGGCGCACCGGAGGGGGCGCGCACCTTCAAGCTGCCGGACCCCATGTACTACATCGGTTAAGCGTTGGCCTCCGTAACATCTATCCAACGGCGGTCACGTTTACGTTCTCCCCCTATCCATCGCGCGCTTGGCTTGTTTTTAAATGAACTCCGTGATGATGTTACCCCTCCGTTTATATAACGTTCCATGTTGTCACGTTCAATCACGGTTAGGATTTGAGTGGAATAAGACTTGATTAGTCTCTAATTATTTGTGTTCGATAGCCTTGATTTGTCTCGTTTGGTCGAGTGGACAATATAAAATCCGCGTGAATAAAGGTACAATGTACGCAATATTACCTTTCTCCTGTCTGGTGAAAGAAATTTTTGGGTTCTCTTTCAAGTTCTATTCAGAATATTAAATATAGATTAATTATAAAACTAATTACACAAATGGACTGAAAATCGCAGATGAATTCATTAAATCTAATTAATCCGTCATTAGATATTGGTTATTGTAGCATGACGTTGTCTAATCATGACATAATTAGACTCGTTAGATTCGTCTCGAAAATTAAGATAGGTGTTGTGGAATGAGTTTTGTCATTAATTCACATTTAATACTCCTAATTAGCATCCGGAGATTAATGTGACGGGTAGTTGGTGAAAGGTTTGAAAACTAAACATACGTCTTCTCGGCACCTGTGCGTAATTAAATCGTGAAATTAATTAACCCACAGAAACCGAGCATATGCTTCTCCTTCAAAGTTCAAACCAATCCAGTCCACTGCTCCTACATTTCTTTTGAGGTTTTTTACGGTACACAATACCATCATGTACCACCGGTTGAAAATGACTCGTATGTAATAGAAAATGATCTATGTGTAAGGATCCGACGGTTGAGATAACAGTGAATCGATCGAGGCAAGATTTATAGCTAGCTGAAATGCAACTCATGAGCTTTATGTCATTAAAAATTAAGACATGAGCTATGTGCCATTGATTGTATTTTTGATGTGCTATATGTCATTGCCGTCAGTTCCATCTATTAGCCTTCCGTTTGCAACTGTAAATCTTACCAGTGACCCCCTCGGAACATTCCACTTCAGCACATAAATCTAATCTTTTATGAATAACCCCCCTGCATTTCTTTTTTTCTCGCAATTGGGTCCTCGCCCTTCTTCCACAGAGCTCATGTCTTGATTTTCAATGGCATAGAGGCCACGAGTTGTATTTCCCAATGACATACAGAGAATTCTCTCCTTCTTAGTCTCTGTGCACCACGACTGAACGCCTTAGAGCAAGGCTAATGGCATGCGTCCGTCGCAGGCTGCAACGACGGGTGGTGGTGGTGCCCCCATTGCTATTTAATGCATCCCAGTGAGCAACAGCCAGTAGCAAATGCTCCACAGCCTCTCTGCCCGCTTGAGCAGGCATTTCGCCAGCCGTCTGCTTCATTCTCTTTCATAGTTTCTCTTTCTTTCATGTAGGATCCCAGTCAGCCCTTTATAATACTTGCTCTTAATATGAAAGGGTCTCTAGTCTAGTGGTGAGAGCACCTGAGTAGCACGTAGAAGACCCAGGTTCGACTCCCTGTGAGAGCGAATTAACTGAGTCTGAAATAAAAAAAATTATTAAAAAAATAGGTTGGGATTTCGCCTACTCACTTCGGTCAAAATACTTGCTCTTAATAATCGAAAATGGATGGAGTAGTAACAAGACCATTGTGACGTTTCAGATTCTTTTTTATGGATGTTCGTGTGAGAAACATGTTGATTTTAAAAAAGGTGTAACCCCTAAGCTAGCTGAATCATTATAAAAATGTCTTCTTGTACCTCTCTAAATGAGAAATTTAATAAAATATTAAATCATACAAATAATTGTTAGTGCAGTGTTGAACTTGGAGTTTATATATCTGAATTCAAAATGTAAATATAAATCAAAACCTAACTTATTGAAGTTGAAGGCCGGCCGGCCCAGACATGCGGTACGGTGGCCGCCCCGTGACGAACTGCATGCAGATAGATGGATGCCCCCGGCCGGCCACAACCTGATCTTTACAAATTACAACAGGAGGGAAAAGAACAAGCAAGACCCGGAGACTGGAGTACATCCTTTCTCGTGGCCCCTGTAGATATATACGGTACTACTCATTGTCTGAGTCCCACCTCGTCACCTTAGGTTGTCTATTTAGCGAGTAGCAGCAATATTGTGTTTTATGCCCATCCCAGGTCACACTATTGTAATATCTATTGGGTGAGTTTGGCGTGCGCCTAGCCTGTCACGCGTTGTTGTAATAAACTGTTTTCATCTTCTTAATACAAAGATACGCAGCTCTCATGCATATTCTAGAATATATATATATATTTAAAAAATATGTTACGTCTACAATCCGCGGGATGCTGAGGGATACATAAAAAAACTCGACTTGCGGAGAGTAAGACCACCTGTGGAAGATATACCCCCAGGTACCATAGATATGTAGGTGGTGGAGTCCATCCGGGACTCCCCAAATATTCTGTTGTAATACGGATAGATCTCTTGTACTGTAACCGATTAAGGTTTTCCATGTAATCCAACACCACCGGACTATATAAGGAGTGGTAGAGGTCCCTAGATCGAGGTGTGAACCGATAGAGGGGGCCATGCCCTCTCACCCAACATACATGAGCGCGGGACGCAATACAATCCACCAAACAGGACGTAGGGTATTACATCAATCTGATGGCCCGAACCTGTATAAATCCTTGTGTCTTTGTGTTCCTGCGTTACCATCTTGCTCCTGATCCGGCTACCCCTCCACACAATCTACCACCATCGTCTACCCCGTGCTGGACTGCCGGCACTATTGTACCGACAGTTGGCGCGCCAGGTAGGGGTGGCGCTGAGATCCTTTGGCGAGCTCGATGGATGTCTTCAACATCAATCTGTCATCCAGTTATACAAATCGGATCTCGTCGGCGAACCGCGTCTCATGATGTCGGCGGGAGCGCCTGCACTATGGGACACGACGGGGCGGCGGCCACGTGGGCAAGCAAGGTGATGGTGATCCAATCCTCGTCATTGGTTACGCGCGGCGGAAGAATGTCACACCCTGAAATTTTCAATTTCAGGATGTGAATAAAAGAATAATTAAACAACAACTTTCTCATAATTTTAAAATTTTCCAACATTTACTTTTCATTATAGGAAATATAGTATGAGAAAAAAGGCTTTTGCTTGTTTTCTAAATTAAATAAAATGATTATGTGAGTGTTGCTTTCATGCCGATGCATTTGGTGTTTCATGAGTGCAAAAGCTTTTAAAATGCGCTTAGATGCTGACCAAATCCTTCCGAGAATTTTTCGGCTTTTTCTGAAATTTATTCTCATTTTCCTTAAGCTTGTTCTATTTACTAGAATCTCTAAAATCCTTTTCATGAGCTTCAAATACTTTATTTGGATTGTTCGTGTCTCAATCTATCTCTATAAAATTTTTCTAAAATTTTGAGAATTTTCTGAGTATTTTTCGTGCCTATTCTAGATTTGTTTTTGCACTGAAAAATAATTTCGGAAAAAAACTTATCCTATCCTACCGGGCCGAGCCCGAGGGTGGCTTATCAGCCCAAACACGACGACGATTTTCATTGAACAACTAAGTCATGTTCCGATGATATAATTATCTATGTTTTCTTGACTGCATGCTTTCGGCTAAACGCTACAGTCAAGAACCATACCCAATGGGTTATCATGCTGCCAATGTTGCACCTTTTCTACAATATAATTGTTCATATAATTTTCATCAAATTGATGTCTACTCTTAACGATCCATTAAGTATCTGGGGAGAACACGCCTTAAACCGAGGGACCGAGAGCTTTCGTCAAGCCAAAGTACTACGCATGCACGAGAGTACGCCCTCTGCGCTAGGAAACTGAGGCCAGTGAGATTACAGTTTCCCGTGACAGGCAAACTCCTTGGAGAAATTAAGATCTAACAGAGCCGAATACAAAATATTTAATCTACATGCATAACAAAGTCTCTGCATACATCGCAAGTTCTATGATCTTGTAGCAAGTAAATATTGTTTGTTACATCATATACTACCCATTCTACATGTTTATATTTCAAGGTACCCGAGCTTATTTCTATGCTCGGGGGCGGGACGCGGAGCCGTGAAGTTTTCCAACACTTCACGATGACAAAGCCGAGTGCTCACGCGAGAGTCAGCACTCGAGCATAGACGGCGACCGAGTGCTCGCACCAGTCAGCACTCGGGTATTACGACGGATCACTTGAACAGGGTCGACAATAGGCCTGCGAGAACACTCGTAGGTGAAAACCACTCGGATGCATCATTTGGAACACAGCAGTTACGTTGTAGCCTCAGTCCAGAAGGAGCCCCACGAGACACTTGGATGTTGTGATTTTATTGCCCTTGCACGGATTTCCTAGTGCAATGCCAGATGGTATCACTTGGGAGAGACGACTTGGGAACACGAAGCGGCATATGCCAAATTGGGTACTCGCCTGAGCGGGAATGGAGCCCCGTCCGAATCAAATGACTCGAGTAGTCAGCTCTTGTGGTGACGACCGCAGTGGGAGCTGACCACGGTGTTCCTGGAGGTCAAATTGGGTCTTGCCGGAGCGAGATTCAGCACCTTCAAGTTGGGATCTTCAGCGATCTTCAGTATCATATCCCTGGACGGATGGTTGACGTCCCCAGAGGGGCGATCGACAAAAATTACGAGACGCCACTTCTACAGCATCACGCTGGGGACTGGCATGCAGAGAAAGCGGACCAACGTCCAGTACCGCTGCACCCGGCACCTCCGGCGCCGCGCCCGAGTGCTCCTCCAAAGCACTCAGCGCTGCACCGCCGGGCTGATGGATGGCGCGGGCACCTCACCCCAATCGATAGGGACATTACAAGCTTCCTTGCACACAATACAAATCCAATACCACATCTTTCTTCAACTCAAGCACTAATCCGCAAGCATTCAAGACATGGACCATCCACAAAAGAATTTACTCGGTCGATACACGCGCACCCTTGTGGGTCCGCGGAAGCTGAAGATCAAGACTAGATGCTTATACTCTTTTTGGACTCTCGACCAGCATATTCTATGCTACTCGAGGCTCGGGGGCTAAGTGTATACACTTCACCTTCGGTGAATGTAAAGAAGACGGATCGTGGTACTCGGCAGAAGCACTCGGAGAAAGCACAGAAGACTCCATAGAAGGCTTGAAGACCCTCGACCAGTTTATCCTAATCTGCTCGAGGCTCGGGGGGCTGCGCTGTGGGGGATATACCCTCCGGGTACCATAGATACATAGACGGTGGAGCCCATCCGGGACTCCCCAAATATTCTGTTTGTAATCCGGATAGATCTCTTGTGTTGTAACCGACTAGAGCTTTCTATGTAACCCAACCCCACCTGACTATATAAGGAGGGGTAGGGGTCCCTAGATCGAGGTGCGAACCAATAGAGAGGCCACACCCTCTCACCCAACATACATGAGCGTGGGATGCAATACAATCTACCAAACAAAACGTAGAGTATTACATCAATCTGATGGTCCGAACATGTAAAAATCATTGTGTCTTTGTGTTCCTGCGTTACCATTTTGCTCCTGATCCGGCTACCCCTCCACACAATCTACCACCATCGTCTACCCTGTGGTGGACTGCCCGCACCATTGTACCAACACCACCCCATTAAAAAAAGAAAGAAACAACACTGATTAAATTTCTAACTAAGCTACCTCTATTCCCTGACATTTTTCATATCGATCATTATAAATTACACTGGATACCACCTCTCAAGCCGTTCGTTTCCATGGCGGCTGTCTAAAAGTTTAAAACAATAGACCAGGCCAAAAAAATTACAGGTATCCCAAAAAATAATTACAATGTTCTGAGTGTAAACATGATTGAATCTCTTAGCAATATATATAGAACATCAAGCCGGAAAGATCATACATTTCCTAAAGAATATTTCTAAAACGTTCGAGTGTAGAACATTATTTGTTCCACTATATATCCTGAATAATATTTTCAAAAAAAATCTGATATTCTAACAATTTCTAATTGTAATTTTTTAAATGGTTCCTACATAATAACTATATAAAAATTCTACACAATACATAATTATAAATGTTATAAATAGTATCCCTGAAACATCTAGCTGGAATATTTGTAATTGTTCTATGTGCAAAAGTACTATTATATTTCATATTATGGACCATATCTCATTATCCATGTGACAACTTCAGATGTCACATTCTACAAACTTTTATAAGGTTCTCTGTAGAAAATTTAGTCAAGTTCTAGACAATGCATCTAACTAAAATGACTAGTACAAATATTTGTAAATAAATAAATAAAATATTGAGCAAAACAACTTGAAATGTACAAAAGTTGTTCCAATTAACACATAGAAAAATATTCTGAAACAGGTACCAAATACAAACAAAGAGGGGCCTTGTTTTGAGAATCTGGTGAAAACATACAACAACGTAATCAAAATATAATTTTAGATATTCGGTTTAAAATTAGGTTTTTTAGTTCCAAATTTAGCTTGTATTTTTTTCGGGTCTTCTTTTGGACTCATGTGCACCGCAAAAAGTTGCTTGGGCGTGCGGACCATGTTCGACGTGCAAATTTGCACTGCAAATACATTATTCACACATCACATTGAGTCACATATTTTTTTCATAGCACACGTCTAATGTGTACTTTTGTAATACTTTTGCACTGTAAATACACTATTCATATGCGTAAATTTGCGCATAACAGTCCCGATTCCCGATTCTGACAGTTTTTTTTTTTGCACAATAAGAAAACAGTCTGCACGCTTCACGTGCACCTCCTGACATGCGGGCCCATAAGTTTTGCAATCCGTCGATCGATGGATCAAGCACCCCCTCTATTAAACCCTACGCGTGCTCCCACGACGGTCTGCTCATCTCGACGAGCAACAGCTAGCATACTAGCTAGTACATCACCACACTCACCAGTAGCTAGCTAGGGATGATGGCGACGGCCAAGGTCCTCGTCGTCCTCGTGGCTCTCGTGGCCGCCGCCATCTCCTCCTGCTGCGCATGGGAGCTCAACATCCGCATGCCCACGGCGCGCGAGGTGGAGGACGCCGCTGCCGACGTGGCGGCGCCGCTGATCCACGCGCTGCGCCCGCTGGTGGGCTCCGCCGGGGACCTCGGCCGTCGCGGCGGCGTGCCGTGCGACAGCTGGCGGCTGGCCGTGGAGGCGAACAACAAGCGCGACTGGAAGACGGTGCCGGCGGACTGCGAGGATTACATCGGCCACTACATGCTCGGCGAGCACTACCGGCGGGACTCCCGCGTCGTCGTCGACGAGGCCATCGCCTACGCCGAGGGGCTCGAGCTCGCCGGCAACGGCAGGGAGGTGTGGGTGTTCGACATCGACGATACCTCACTCTCCAACCTCGCCTACCACGCCAGACACGGCTTCGGGTACGCGTACATATACGAACATATGCATACTACGATACAAGGAACGTACAAAGAACCATCCATTATTGACAAAAGATAACATATATACTTTGTCATATAGTGGTACTTGTATATTGTGTGTGCGCGCGCGTGTGTAGACGACACAGACAACACATATACTACATACTTACTCCTATAAATGCGCGCGTGCACACACACATCTTACATTATGAGAATTTCCAGACCTGCATATTTTGAAATTTACACGAAGTAGTCACCGTAACCATACGAGTGTATTGCCTACTACTCCTAAAAACTGGATAAATCCTAAAAAAAATACATGGTTAACTCGCATATATGTTTCACTAGCATGTACATATATATACGCTCCAGCGCAGTTATGCTTGGAGTTGCAAGCACTGAAACTTGAAAAGCTCAGAACTAACACCAAAGCTAAAAGGTGCAAAAGTATTACGCTCAATTTGTTTATCGTGGTACCGTATCCATCTGACCATCTCTGAAAAGGTAAAAACTGGGACATAGGACAGACTAGTCCGAAGAAACTGGGACCACAACACCCCTGAGACCGGCACTTCACCTATTGACAGTGTAGATTTTCACGTCGGGTCTGGACCCAAGTGGCCACGTGGATAGGTCTACATGACCTTCTTCCCGCATAGTGGACACCCATCATGTTATCAAGCGAATGGTGGCTAACCGCCACTTCGATACCGGGCATCCCTCGCAAAGGCTCGCCCTCGATGACACTCCTAGTCAGCTGTGAGATTTGAAAGGAAAGGAACAATCGTATTTTTGACCGCAGAGAGTCTTTTGTGCCTTCTCTTGTACATAGGATCAAGCCGAGGCCTCCCTTTGGATAGCCGCGGCCGCCAAATGCTTAGCGACCCTTTTTGTGGGAGAGTAGTCCCATGCTTTCTGACCGGCTAGCCGGTTTGTACATCTTTTTTCTCTCCTCTATATCAATGAAATAGACACTATCTTCTGTCTGTTCGTAAAAAAGAAAAAGCAAAACGACCGTTGGGCGATGTCGCATCCATGTGCGTTGACCTCAAAGCTGGAGCAAAATAAACATGCCAGATGGCGGCGTGGATAAGATTCCATGACATCGAGGCCAGACACGCGTGTCGGTTCGTTGTGTAATTCGTGTCAGAAGATTAGTTAGTTTACTGGTCCACTTGGCCAACTTTAACTGTGTAAGTCATGTACTCCCTCCGTTCTTAAACGTCATATATTTAAGAACGGAAGGAGTATTAGCCAACTATACTGATGAGGTCGTTGATCACTGGATCTACGGTCTAAAACTACTACTATACGTATTATATTAACAATCTGGCAACCATTGCGTTTCTCTTCTTCATCGTCATTACAGGACTGAGCCGTTCAACGCGACGAGCTTCAACGAGTACGTGATGGAGGGAAGCGCGCTGGCGCTGCCGGAGACGCAGCGGCTGTTCATGAAGCTCCTCTCGCTCGGCATCAAGCCAGTGTTCCTGACGGGCCGCGCCGAGAACCTGCGGCCCATCACCGTCGTCAACCTCCTCCGCCGGGGCTACTACGGCTGGATGGAGCTCCTGCTCAAGCCCGACAAGTTCCAGGGCACCGCCATCGGCTTCAAGTCCGGCGAGCGCCGGAAGCTCCAGGACGCCGGGTACGTCATCGTCGGCAACATCGGTGACCAGTGGAGCGACATCCTCGGCGCACCGGAGGGGGCGCGCACCTTCAAGCTCCCGGATCCCATGTACTACCTCGGTTAAGCGTTGGCCTCCGTAACATCTATCCAACGGCCGGCGGTTACGTTCTCCCACGAGCCATCGCTTGTTTTTTAATGCTGCGTGATGTTACCACTCCGTTTACATAACGTTCCATGTTGTCACGTTTAATCACGGTTAGGATTTGAGTGGAATAAGACTTGATTAGTCTCTCATTATTTATGTTCGATAACCTTGATTTGTCTCGTTTGGTCAAGTGGACACCATTGTACATTTATTCATGCGAATTTTATATTGTCCGGTTTCGTTTATATATAAGGCATGGAGTGAAATGCATCACCGGTACATCAACTTGGTACCAAGTGTCATTCGGTCCTGAACTCATAAAATGCATTCATATCCTTGAACTTGCTAATGAGTTCATGTGACATCCAAATCTTCACAACTCATATTAAACTGCACACGTGTCAGGATGATCAAGATGCTGATGTGTCATGACATGGGGGACAAACTCGTCAGGTCCATCTTCCTCCTCCCATTTCTCCATTCTTTCCTTTCCTCTTTCTCTCCGCCGCCGCAATGCGTGAACCTCCGCACCAACCAAGCTTCTTCCGTCCACTGCACCACCCGACCTCGTCGTCAGCGCCTGCCTCGACCAAGCGCTAACCTCGTTACCTCCTCCGCGTCGTCGGAGCTCGATCCACCTCAACCATGCTGGATCTCAGCTACCCGAACATGTCCCATCCTCCACCACCACGACGGAGATCAAGCTCTCATGACAGAGCTCATCCGACCTGTAGTCGACGGTCGTTGCCTCACGAAGAGGGGCGGCGACAGCGACCAAGCATGGGGAAGCGAGAGGAGCGAATGGTAGTAGACCCACATGGGAGGGACAGTGGCGGTAAACCTCGGGAGCGCGCAGGAGGACTCGAAGGTGGCAGGCTCGGACGGGACGAGGGACGTCGGCAGCTGTCTAGCGCGGGAGAAACGGGTGGTGACTGTGTCTGGTCTCGGGAGGAGCAGACGACAGTGCTGGCCAGCCTGGGGAGCACGAGAGGACCAGAGGAGCAAACGGCTGCGGTCCCACGCGGGAGGAGCGAACGGCGGCGAGCTCGGTCGGGAGGGAAGGCGGCGGCTGTCAGGCACAGGAGGAGTGAGCAACGACAGCCTAGCTTAGGTATCCGGTGGCCCGTCGAGGAGGACGACAGTCTTGCGCGGGCGGACGGACAGGGCTGCAAGCTGGTGGGGGAAGACAGAGAAAGAGACAATGAGAGGAGGAAGATGGACCTGACGAGTGGGTCCTCCATGTCAGGACACAGTCAGCATCCTAATCATCCTGCCATGTGTGCAATTTAAAGGGAGTTGTGAAGATTTGGATGTCATATGAACTAATTAGCAAGTTTAGGGATACGAATGTGTATTTTGTGAGTTTTTTTTACGATCAGCGGGGGGAGAGCATTCCCACCTGAATTTCATTAAAGGGCTTGTGGAAAGCCAAAAAGCCTTACAGAGATGGATTGAAAATTAAAACTATCGAGACATAAAGAGGAGAGAGAGTACGACACCAAGGTACAACACACCACTCACGAACAAAACAAGAACAAAGCATGACACATCTAGTTGATCACTGCAGATTGTTGATAAGCGCCACCATCAAAACACATACTTGCTGTCAGGGGGTGAGACCTGGACAGATCTGCAAGGGGGCTACCCAAGCAGTTTGCAGGTTAATGGAGAGGATCGGGAACTAAGAGCGTAGGTGGTAGCTCACGTGGCGAACTCAGAACACGGCGAGTATGGCGAGGAACACGGGGACACGAGGGTTTAGACTGGTTCAGGCCTCCGGAGAGTAAAACCCTACGTCCAGTTGTGGTGGTGGATTATGCGAAAGAGATGAAGGTGTCCCCTCGAATGGAGTCCTATACCGCCTTATATGGTGGGACAAGCTAGGGTTCCATTCGAGGTCGGTGGACCCATATCTGGGTCGGTTACAATTTGGGAAGCTATCCTTACGGATTACAAGGAGTATCCCGTGATACTCGGACCTACTGGCGGTGCCGAGCCGCGTGCTATTGCCTTGGCTTGCACTCCAAGTACTGCGGATCCTTCGGGATCTGGATAAGGTCGCCCGGAGTCGTCGGGACTGTAGATAAGGTCGTCGGGCCCGCTTGCAGGTCGGCGGGGCTTCTGGCAGGTCGGGTCCACTTGACAGCGACCTCTGGGACACTAGTCGGTGGGGACCCATGGGTACCCATGTCTCTCACTTGCCGACCCCTTCATGGCCCTAGCAACCCGCACTACCTCTCGTAGCTACGCCGCCCTGCTGCTACCCTCCATTTGAGGCCTAACAAGCGGAATGGGGACTAAAGACAGCAAGAGGTACACAAGCCAAGATTCACTGGATACGACGACCTCCCTTGAAGCTAATGGTGATACCTTCAGCGTATCCAAGCTCCACGTACCATCCAACACCATCCAAGGGGAGGGATCCTTGAAGGGGAATGGCGGAAGTGGTGAATCACCACCCGCAATTGACTTTCTGTCACCACCAACAAGGAGAGCATCGACGAAGCAGAGGCACCGATGATAGAGACTTTTCAAACCACAACTGTCACCAACCATCAGTGCTGGCCTCACTCGTGAAGAGTAGTGAGGGCGTAGAAGCACGCCTGGCAAGAGACAACATAGAGAACCAAGCGACAGACAGACAATGCTAGAACAAGAAGAGTGACATCTTGTCAATGCCTTCGGGAAGGATGGCGACACCCAGGGGGCGTCACCATTGACGGCACTGGCATCAAGCTGAGCTAGGATTTCTCCTGATGGTCACAATCCAAAACTAGCACTCCTCTCCGATTGTGAATCGTCTCAAAACAACACCTCCAAGAAGGAAGGGCAGCACTGAAGGTGTCACTGTTGTCGGCACTGGCACAAAGCCAATCTAGGATTTCTCCCGACGATTCGTAACCAATTGCTGCAGCACACGCACCGCCAGCCACGACAGAGAGCATCGAGTGGAGCCCATACTTTACCGCCGCCGCGGCCGTGAGGACGAGTTGGAGGCGAGTTGGTCACCGTCCAGGCCCTTGAAGCACCATGGGTGCAGCACCGGCCAGAGGCCCCCAATGGCTGCATGTTCCACCACTGCAACCCGCATCTGGTGCCGCGCCGCCGGCTGCCAACCTGACAGCCAGGACCGCACATCAGGAGTCACGGGCGGCTGCACGCTGGTGAGCCGGACCGAAGCGGCAGTAGAGGGTGGGGTCGCATGCTGGGGGAGCCCAGCCCGCGTCGCCGCCCCTCGGAGTGCCGCTCGTCGGGGAGGACGCCCCCGCAACACCGCCCGTTGGACTGCCAGAATCAAGCAGGGGCACACAGATCCGCGCCATGGACGGTCGGATCTGACATGCGACGGTCGGAAAACAGGCCTTGCCGGCAACCACCGCTGAGCTCCGTGCATGGGCCACAGCGGGCCGGCTGCCGCATCCAGGTCTCCGAGCTCCGCTCGGGATAGGGAGGCTACAGATCCGGAAACAGGGGCGCAGATCTCGCGCCTGGGAAGGCAGAGCAGCCTCTGCCAGCGACCTTGAGGACGCCTGCCGTCGACCATGGAGGGGAAAGGGGATGAGGGAAAGGAGGGAGCAGAAGCAGGGATGCGCACGGCATCGGTTGTTCGGGGCTGCCGCTGGCCGCCGCCGCCGGCTGGCCGGAGCCACCACCGGCAACGGCTGACGCTAGGGTTTGGTGTGGTGGGCGAGTAGGGGGTGGGGGGCTCCCCCGAGTCCCTCCTGTGACCGACGCGAGTGAGGCGACCCGCAAAGATCAAAATCAAGTTCTTTCCATTTTGTGAGTTTAGAGACCCAAATGACACTTCGTACCAAGATGATGTACCGGTGGTGGATTTTACTCTAAAGCATTCACCGATGTTTCATTTTTCTAGATTTATAGGACGTGCGGTCTCATAAGGGCACGTACAACGCTTGTCTACAAGCCGTCTGTGAGTCGACATTTTTTCGAAAAACCCCCTGCCTCACGCTAGCGACGACCTCACCGTCGTCTAGCGAAGGGACGACGGGGGCTCGTGCTCCCAGGTCTTATTGCCGAGCCCAGCACCGTTGCATGATCGGTCGTCAGGAAGGTCGATCCCGTGTGGGAATATGGTGCCAAGAATCGATCTAGGTGCGAGAGAGTAGCAGCTGGGACCTTGCATGGTGCGGCGGGAACCCATGCTCGTGCCGCCGCCGCCGGATCTGAGCCAACGCGAGAGGCGTGAGGAGGCCGCCCACAGAGGGAGCAGCAGAGGGAAGATGGCACCCGCAGCTCCAAAGAGGAAGGCCGGGCCGCTCGCTGCTCCATGGCGCGACGAAGCTTGATTCGGGGCGCGAAGGCCACCCTCCCTCCGTCGGCGCAAGGGCGAAGCTCGACGCAAGGGCGGATCCGGGCTGGCACAGGGGCAGGGGCGGATCCGCAGCGAGCCGCGGGGCGCACGACCTCTCACATGCTCCTGCTTCGTTGGTGAGCTGTGGGGCGAGCAGCCCCTCCTCCACCAAGGCTTGCCACAGCCGCCGCGAGCAGAGGAGAGTTAGGGAGGGAGAGAGAGTTGACCGAGGTGGGAGGAGCTTGCCTGAGTGGTCAGGCGGCGGCGGAGCTTGTAGACCGGAGTGGAGGGAGGAGGAGGAGGAGGGGGAGGGCGCTGCCTGGCGGAAGGATCCAGGAGCGTTAGCGAGAGAGACGAAGGCAGGTCGAGAAATTCAGGGGAGTGTCGGTCATGGACTCCGTGAGGAGTCACGGGAGAGATATTTCTCTTGCACTTTACATTTCAGCTCTTTCTAGATATGGTTTTTACCTATAGGTCCTTGGATAAGCAAATTGGACATGAAATAGGTCATTTGAATCGGCAAATTTCGCATATAGATCCTTGATTATAGATATATATGCAGTAAAATATAGTATAAATAATGCAGCAATTGAAGGATGTTTAGGGTATTGTAGTGGTATTACAATTTCAGTTGAGCATCAAAATGGCTACAACGATCACATGTGCATATGATCACCATGATTTTTGTGTTAGATGATGTATTAAATATCTTGCACACTGACAAACAACCGGACCATTGTACAAGTTGTCTATTTAGTTGTCTGTGTGTGTCAAATAGACAACAGCCGTCTGCACTGTTGTACTTGCCCTAAACATACGACGTCTCGGCACCCGTGCGTAATTAAGTCGCGAAATTAATTGACTCACGAAAACCGACCATATGCTCGATCAAAGTTCAAACCAATCCAGTCCACCGCTCTCACCTTTCTTTTCCATTCGCAGGGCTGCCAGTGAATCGATCGAGGCAGGATTTATAGCTAGCGTGTGTTGTCGCAATTCTTCTTAGGGCAGTTCTAATGGAAGAAACTAGAGTGGTTTCTATAGCATAGGACTTCGTATCAAGAAACTAATCTTCCCAGTGGAGAAAATTTTTCAACTGTCCACATAGAAAATGAACCTATTAGTGAATCTTAGGCTCCCAGATCCTCTACGCACAGCGGTACAATGTGGCAGCAAGCAGCGGCGAGTCCCTCGTGATGGAGCCGGCGAAGGCAACAAGGAGGCGCCTACTGCGCCACCGCAGCGCCTGTGCCCAACCACGTCGCCTGTGGGCTCCGGCCAACTCCTCCGAGCCGGATCTCGGCGGCGACGAGCAGCGAAGCGGGCGCGCCGGCCGAGGCGTGGCAGCCCGAGCTCAACTGCAAGAGCGCGGCGGCCCGAGCTCCCCGGCCAGGGCGAGGCGAGCTCCCCTGCGGCGCCCTGCTACCCCACCAGGAGCGCACGGGCACCAGAAGCAACGCGACAGGAGCATCCTCCTCCTCCTCGCCTTCCCTCCGCCTCCCTCCCTCTCCTCTCCTTCCCATCTCGCGCGCGGCGGACCTCCTCAGCACGCTCGCCGGTGATGGATTCGCTGCATCCATGGCGGATCGGACTAGTGGTGGCGCAGGTCGCCCCGCAGAGGCGGGCTGCGGCGTGAGGAGGGCCACGGGGGTGCCGAGGAGCTTCATGGCGGCGGTGGGTGACGACGCTGACCTCATCCTTCTCCCCGCTGGCGACCACCACGGCCGCCAGGCGCGCCACATCGGCCGACGCTGAGGCGCTTCATGGGGAGTGCCGGCGCGCAAGCTCCCCTGCTCCCCCGTCGCCATGGCTGCCCCGCGTGATCTCCCTCGTCCTCCGCTCCCCACCCGCCACCATCGCCGGCGACCTCCGCGCCTTCTGCAAGAACTACCTCCTCCTCTCCCCGGCCTTCGTCGCCGCCGCGCTCCGCTCCCCGCAGCTCGCCATGCACCCGCTCCCTGCCCAATGGCGACGGCGCCAGCACACGGGATCTGCAAGAAACGACTAGTTTCTCCCCAGTGGCATTTGGCTGGTTTCCATGTGCATCGATCTTTGGGTGGATGTCGTTTCCTCCTCAAGAAATCGTTTCTATGTTTCACGCTCTCTCTCTTCATTGATCCCAACTGGATGAGTTCGTTAGAGCGAAGCGAAGCGACGCCCCCGTCGCCGCGGCGTGGAACGGCGGCCGTGCCCCCGCCGGCAAGGTCGCCGCGCCCCCACCCGGGGAGGGGGGCCGCCTCGGCGTCGGCGGCCGCACCTCTGGGTGCCTCACCGCCGCCCGCCGGAGAAGCAAGCCCCCAACCGCCGAAGGTCTTCGTGGGTGGCATCCCGTGGGAGACGGATGCGGGAGGCCTGCGGTGATACTTCGAGAGGGATGAGAGGGTGAAGGACGCCGTCGTCATCACCGACCGGATCTCCGGGCAATCGAAGGGGTTCGGATTCGTGACCTTCTGGGAGAAGGAGGCGGCACGGCGCGCTCTGACAGACGTGTACCCGGTGATCGAGGGGCGTCGCGCAGCTTGCAAAGCTACGACGCCGCCGCATGTAACATCCCCGGAGTTCAATTCTGCACCTCAACTAACGAGAGGGGGATTTGCTGAGCTCAATTACAGGAAGCTGCGGGAGGCGTCGACGGGCGGAAAACAAGGGGGGGGGTCCGCCTGAATCAGAGGGGGAGAATTGAGGTGATCCGCCGAATCGAGAGGGAGGAGAACCAGGGGGCGAGGCTGCGGCGAACCGGATGGGAGGCGGAGGAAGAACGCGAGAGGATTGCGAGAGACATCAGGAAGCAGTTGTTCTGCTCTGGCTCTGTTGCAGACCTAATTGCTGAACCAGTCGAAAATCGGGGAGAAGCGGAAGAGATTATCCCAGTGAAATGTCGAACCGAGGAGCGTGCATCAAGCCCCGAGAAGGGGGGGAGGCGCTGCGAGCCGAGAAGCTGAGCCTGATGATAGAGGCAGGGTTGACGACGAGGCGATGGAGGCGACGCTATGGCAGGCAAGGTCAACCTTCGGGCGGTCAATTGCTGACATCTACAGTCACTCTTGACGGGCTATTCCGACTTCGAGATGGGTTTGGATACCCAAGCCCATAACCCTGTGCACCGCGGAATACCCAACCCGGAAGGAGGAGATAAGGCGAGAGGCTTGGAGGGCCAAGAAACTAGTCAGAATCGGGCATCCTCCGCCGCAAACCAAAACCTACGCCGCCGCCGTCAAATCAGGCGTGATGGCGCGGGAGCCGGAGGGAGGAGGGTTCAAGCGAAGATTCGAGGAAGAGAGGGGTGGGGGAGATACTACCCTGACAACTCCAACTGGAGGAGGGGGGAGAGGAGTACGACCCTGCAGTTCAGAGACAGGGGGGAGCACGGGCCTCAGCGTGAGCAATAGCTAAGAGACCGCGCCCTCAGAGAGCGTGGACCGAATCAGTATGGAGGGGGAAGATCAGCTTGGGAAAAGGAAGCAGAGATCAGGAGAAGAGGCCCGGAGCGGAATGGGGAGGGATACGGCAACCAAGTCGATCCGCAGCGGCCCAGGTCTGGATAGTCGATGGGGGGCGCCTCCGGGCAGGTACGCGATCGCCGGGGAGGAGAGGCTGGAGGGGAGCTGGAGCGCTTCAACCAGGGGAGAGACGCCGCCGGGTCTGACACGAACAAGTCTGCTTCCAGGAAAGAGCAAGCCGTGTGTTTCTGGTGTCGCCAAGAAGGTCATCACCAAGCGGACTGTACCAACCCGCCTTTCTGCTTCCGCTGCAAAGAATCGGGACATATCGCTGCCAAATGCCCAAGTTCTCAAGGAAATACCATGCACATGTACGGTTTTGGCTTTCCTGGCCAAGGCTACTACAGCCTCAAGCTCCCGGGGGTGCCCAAACCGCAGCAGATGAAAGAACATGTGGGAATTATCAAGATATAGGATGGTGAAGCATCAGTGGAAAAGATGGAGCAAGAGCTGAAGAACCTCATTGACAACAATTGGGCCTGGAAGGTGAAGCAGATTGGGGAAAAAGAGTACATGGCCACCTTTCCCAACAAGATGATCCTAGAAGCTTTTTCCAGATCGAGTGGGTTTGTTCTTGCGCTGCACAGCATCACAGTCACAATGACGCCGTCGGCCCTGGATCCTGCGGCTTCATCTTTCTTGCAGACGGGCTGGGTGCTGCTCACTGTACCTGATCATATATGAGGAATGCAGAGGTGGTAAAGTTGATGGCGAAACTGGCTGGAGAGGTAATCGTGGTGGATGAAGTCTCGCTGATCAAAGCTGGACCAGTGAGGGTTAAAATCAGAGCAAGGGAATTGGGGAAAATCAACGGCATCCTGGAATTCTTTCACGAGGGGGTTGGATACGATGTGAAGTTCTCTCCTGAAAACTCGAAACAAAAAATGACTGCAGCAAGCAAGCCGCCACCCCCTGACAAAAAGCCTGATGATGATAACTTGGATGACGAGGAGGAGGACACCCTGTTTGACTCTGACGATGACCCAATCAAGAAAATTCAGGGCCTCGGTGGGGGAAGCTCGGCCTCGCCGCAGGGCAGTGGAGCTAGCCGTGGTCAGAGACATAACAAGGCGGTGATTGCATATTGCACTTCAGGGCAGGAGGGAAGGCACAGGGTGGAGGACCAGATCAGTTCAGATGCAACTCCATTGGCGATGTTCGATCCCATATCAGGCACCACACTGAACATTGCTGATGACAAGGACCGTGAGAGGGAGGAAGGGTCAGGAACAGCCGAGGGTGAGGAAAAATCCATGGCGACTGGAGGAAGAGGGGGAGAGGAGGAGGAGACAATCAACACAGACCACTGTTTCTTGGTGCACGTGGAGGACGGAGGGACAAGATACTTAAACAAAGACAAATGGCCGTCCCTGATTATTGCCAATGAAAACAAGGCTGCAAGAAGGGGGAGTTCCAAGAGTCACAGGAATCGCTGGGGGAAGGGGAAGTGGAAGACAACCAAGGTGCACGGGCAGAGGGGCGTTTCAAGCCAATGGACGTTGAGGATGGAGAGCTTCCAGAACAAGAGGTGGAGGGGGTGCCGGAGCAGCCAACCAAAGCCTCGACAAAAAGATGATTCCGTCCAGTCATCGCTGCCAGGAAGAGCGCAAGAACTCAAGGTATGCCGGACATACTTCCTAATCCCTTTGCAATCTTAAATTCCTGCAACAATGATGATCTAGAAGAGGTAGCACATAACTGTGGCGTGAACCTTGGGGGTGTGAGGAAATAATCCAGGGGAACATAGAAGCGATGAAGCTAGAGGAAGTAGCCAGAGCTGCAATTGCTGAAGCAGAATACAGAAACAGAAGGGAGAGGATTCTGGAAGGGGATCACTCCTTGGAGGGGGGAAATCTGAATTTAGAAACTATGGACAATGTTGACAGGGGTGAGAAAAAGAAGATCAATGGCAAAAAAGCAAAAGGCTCCCGCCTGAGCAGGGAGCTTAGGAGAATAGGGTGATATCAATGAGAGCCCTCATATGGAATATTAGAGGGCTTGGTGGCCTGGCCAGGGTCAGGCAGCTTAGGGAAATGATCAAGAAAGAAAGGGTGGATATTGTGGGCCTGCAAGAAACCATTAAACAGTCTTTCTCCAAACATGATTTGGCGAAAATAAACCCAGAAGAAACCTTTTGCTAGAACTGGGTGCCGGCCAGAGGTCACTCGGGGGGGATCCTCTTGGGGGTGAAAGACGAAGTGCTACAAGTGGAAAACTGGGAGTCAGGCAGGTTCTATGTGGGGGCGACAGTGAGACACAGAATAACAAACATCAGATGGGATGTTGTGACTGTATATGGGCCAGCAGATCATGGGGAGTCGGCGGAATTCCTGGAGGAATTGAGCAAGAGATGCAGAGAAGCTGTCCTACCTATCTTAATCGGGGGCGACTTTAATCTCATAAGAACCTTGGAAGACAAGAGTTCGGGTGTGGGGGATGTAAAGCTGATGAATGCCTTCAACTCCTTTATCGAACAGTTCAGTTTGAGGGAGATTTACAGGCAGGGCCCGAGATACACATGGACCAACAGACAAGAGTGCCCGATCCAGAGCAACATAGACAGAGTCTTGGTATCCACAGAGTGGGACCTTAAGTTCCCTCTCAGTAGTCTGACGACGCTCACCAGGATAGGGTCGGATCACTGTCCACTCCTGCTGATTACGGATATGGAGGAAAAGCGGGCGCAGCCTAGGCAATTCTTTTTCGAGAAACAATGGTGCAATGAGCCGGGCTTCCTCGAGATGGTTAAAACGAAATGGGAACAAACCAGAGCAAAATGCCCAGAGGGCGCCTATTCGGTAGACAGGTGGCACTCGGCGCTAGCAGAGATGAGACGATACCTCAAAGGTTGGGGGGGCAATTTGAGGGGTGAGTACAGACGACGAAGAGACATGCTGATGAAACAAATTCAGGTGATTGATGAGAGGGAGATGGGGGTGCCCCGACAGATAATGATATAGATTTGAGAGCATCCCTAGAACAGGATTTAGAGAAGCTGAGGGAGGCGGAAGAATGTTACTGGAAACAAAGGGGGGTGAGAAGTTTGTCCTGGAAGGAGACGGGAATACAACTTTTTTCCATTTACTGGCCAACGGGTGACGGCGGAAAAATTCAATCCTGTCCTTGGAGCATGGGGGGGCAGTGGTGACGGATCAAGAACAAATTCGGGGCGTGATCTATGAATACTACAAGTCCCTATTCGGGGACCATGCCCGCAGATTGGTGCGGCTCGGGGGGGAAGCATGGTCCCACCAAGGGAGATTGTCAACCACGGACAATGAAAAATTACTGCAACCTTTTACCGAGGAAGAGATCAAGAAGACAATTTTCGAAATGAAGGAAAATACGGCGCCCGGCCCGGATGGATTTGGGGTGTCCTTCTACAAAAATTGCTGGGACCTCATCAAAGAGGAGGTGGTGGCGATGTTCAAGGACTTCTATCTGGGGGGCTTAGATATTGACAGACTGAATTATGGGGTGATCACACTAATCCCGAAGGTAAAGGAGGCTAACAATGTCAAACAATATCGTCCGATCTGCCTGCTAAACGTCAGTTTCAAGATATTTACGAGGCTCATGATGAGAAGGCTTACTGATGTGGCTGGGAAACTGATCAGCCCGAGTCAAACCGCGTTTATCAGGGGGAGGTATATAGTGGATGGGGCAGTAATGCTACATGAGATTGTGCACAAACTTAAGAGGAAAAACTCCCAGGGTGTGGTTTTTAAGATAGATTTCGAAAAAGCTTATGATAGTATCAGGTGGGACTTTGCGGAGGAGGTCCTAGAGCGAAAAGGTTTCGGGGAGAGTATAAAAAAGTGGATCATGAGCACAATACGGGGGGGGGGGGAGGGTGTGCATCAATATCAACGGGCAAAACGGGCCGTACTTCAGGACTTACAGGGGGCTGAGGCAGGGGGATCCCCTATCCCCACTAATTTTTAACCTTGCAGCAGATGCTCTAGCCCTTGTTTTGGATAAGGCGAAAGCGGGGGGATACATAGAGGGGGTCGTGCCACATTTGGTCTCTGGAGGGGTGACTCACCTCCAGTATGCGGATGACACGATCCTGATGTGTGACTACGACACAAAATCAATAACGAATCTGAAATTTCTGCTTTACTGCTTCGAGTGGATGTCCGGGCTGAAAATTAACTTTCACAAAAGCGAAGTGGTGGTTTTTGGGGTGGATAAGGAAATAGAAAGCTCAGTTGCTAATATGCTGAATTGCAAAGTGGGGCGCCTACCTATGAGATATTTAGGCTTTCCAATAAGCCAGAAGAGGGTGGGAGCAGGGGCTTTCGAAGGCATAGTCGAAAAAATGAGGAAGAAGTTACAACCATGGAAGGGGAAGAACCTATCTTCGGGGGGGGGGGGAGGCTCAGTCTCACCAACACCTGGTTGAGTAGTATGCCCGTGTATACGATGAGCATGTTCCAGCTATATGAAGGGAATCACCAGCATATGGATACAGTCAGATCCAAGTTTTTTTGGGGGAGTGACGGGGATCACTTTAGATACCACATGGTTAAGTGGGATAAAGCCTGTTTGCCAAAAGAATTTGGGGGAGCGGGGATAATCAACACTAGGGCCCTGAACGAGGCGCTATTGTTGAAATGGGTGTGGAGGATGTATAACATGGAGGGGGCTGACATTTGCTGCCAATTGCTGAAGAAAAAGTATCTGACACGCAAGCCATTTCAGATTTGTGATGCGAGAGGGGGGTCGCAATTCTGGCAGGGGATTAACAAAATAAAACACAAAATTAAGAGGGGTATTGAAGTGAATGATGGCAAGAATACCCTTTTTTGGGGGGATGTGTGGAAGGGGGAGGTGCCTCTCAAACGTATCTTCCCAAGGCTATTTGAGCTCTGCCGGAAGAAGGAGTGTCTAGTAAGGGAATGCTGGGAAGAGGGGGAGTGGGTTATGGATTTTAGAAGGCCTTTAAGCCAACAAGAGGGGGAGCAATGGGATGAGCTAGTAACTTACTTGGAGAATGCTCAACTAAATGAAGGCCAAGATAAAGTGGCATGGACCCTTGAAAAAGCGGGAGTCTACACGACAAGATCGATGTATAAACAGCTGATACACGGGGGTGCGATCAATCATAGGATGCGACACGTCTGGAAAAGTAAACTACCAACTAAGATCAAAACGTTCATGTGGTTAGTGTGCCAAAACAGGGTGCAATCGGGGGAGGTTCTGAAGAAAATGAAATGGAAGGGGGACGCTCGATGTGCGGTCTGTGGGAAATGGGAAACCGCTGATCATATTTTCTTCAGATGTCCAGTAGTGATGTTTATCTGGGGGTGTTTGAGGGATGCGCTAGGCTGGGGGAGGTCCCCGAGCAGCTTACATGATGTCTTAGGGACCTGGCTGCCCTTGGGAGCAAAGAACTACAACCTGAAACTTTTTACCCTTGCTATAATCTTTTGGTCCATCTGGACAACCTGCACCAAAATGACTATTGAGGGGGTGTTTCCCAAAACACCGACCGACTGGCTTTTCAAAATCAATGCTTGTTTGCAGAAGTGGCGACCGTGGTTGGGGGGCGCTGATCAGGAGATGCTGAACGAATGGCTCGCACAGGTCAGGCGCTGGGTGGTGGATTTCCGGAAGAAGCCAAGGGAAAGCTTTGCGGATGAGGACTTTTGCTGATTCCCCTGTCGCTGGCAATAGACCAGTTACTCTGTCTTTCTCTTTTCTGTTTAGTTTTCCTCTTGCTGGTCTTTCTTTCCCATGGTGGGATGCTGCGAGGTGGTTGGCTGCCAGCGGGCGCCTTGCGCCGGGGGTGTGTATGCAGGTACTCCTATCTGGCGCTCACAAAAAACATGGAAGAAAAAGGGAGTGTTTTGCATCTGAACCAGCCGAGTGAGCTGCTGTTGCTGTGTTTCCTCTCCGCTTGTTTTTGGAGCTAGTCTTGGTAGTGTTTGTTTCGTTTTGCTTGCTTTGAGATGTTGCCTGGTGTGAGACCGGCTACCTGTCCTGTATGTCAAGCTGGAGTCCCCAGCTCGTGTCCTTGAGTCTGTAAACTCTATAAGCTTTCAATAAAAGCAGGGTTATCCTTTCTTTTTAAAAAAAATTAATACACATAGAAACCTATAACCTATTGAAGTTGAAGGCCGGCCCGGCCCGGACATGCGGCCCCGTGACGAACTGCAGATAGATCGATCCTGTCTCCTCGTGGCACCTGTAGATATATATATGAAAACTGTAGATATATATGGGACTAAAAAAATGTGTTACGTCTACAATCCGCAGGATGCTGATGGATATATGTGGGACTAAAAAAATGTATTACGTCTACATGAATTAATAATGTATATAGTATATGAGATCTATAAACTGTGGTAGTATCAAAGTAGGAACCAACTTGAGTATTCTAGATAACATTTTCTTCAGAGAAGCCCTTTCTTCTCTGCTGGTCAGCTCAGAGGAAAAGCATTGACGATCGTTGTGGATGCCTTTACAGGATCTGATTGGAGCAGCATATATATGTAGACATGACCGGTGTAGCTAGCAGTGCCGTGGATATGATGCATGATCTGAGACGTGATCGACCAGGTGACATGTGAGCCTTGCTAGATCCATCGCGCAGGCCGGCAAGCACCTCTATTAAAGCTCACCGACGGGCAGGTGCTCGATCGTCTCAACAAGCAAAACAGCGCACACTGTTATTAGTTCAGTGTACACTAGCAAATTAAAGTGGCCATGGCGACGGCGACGGCCAGGCTCGTCCTCCTCGTGGCCCTCCTGGCCGGCATCCCCTGCAGCGCGTGGGCCGTTCAGGCGGCGGCGCCGGTGATCCACGCGCTGCGCCCGACGGTGGGCTCCGCCGGGGACCTCGGCCGGCTCGGCGGCGTGCCGTGCGACAGCTGGCGGCTGGCCGTGGAGGCGTACAACAAGCGCGACTGGCGGACGGTGCCGGCGGACTGCGAGGGCTACGTCGGCCACTACATGCTCGGCGGGCACTACCGCCGGGACTCCAGCGCCGTCGTCGACGAGGCCGTCGCGTACGCCGAGGGGCTCAAGCTCGGCGGCGAGGGCAAGGAGGTGTGGCTGTTCGACATGGACGAGACCGCCCTTTCTACCCTTCCCTACTACGCCGCCGACGGCTTCGGGTACGTAATTCGCGGCGTTTATTCAACGCATGCATGCACCTAGGACTATATGCCGCGGGACGTACTAATTCGTCATGTTGTAGATGGTTTTGCATTTCTAAGCACTAACACAGAACATGTACTGATTCTAGAGAAAGTCATAATAGCAAGCTTAGTGTTTTAAATAGAGAGGACAGTAGGATTTAGCGGCTGTGTCTTTCTTCAGCCATTAAAAGCGTCACTATATTGCGAGCTTGATATAAGCGGTTATGGCCGGAGCTCTTAGGAGGCGCTATATCCTGCTATTAATTTAAACACTGGTTAGCTCTACCTGATGTCATAATATCTTTCTATATATCTCAAGATAGGATGATGCAATGTTGTTTTAAAAAAATATCAAGATATGATCATTTTCCAAAAAAACTAAGATAGGATTCAAAAAACAAATGGCTCTCCTTACAAAACCTTTATCGCAAGTGTGTCACATCCAAAAGATCGCCCACTGTTTTTCACATGAGTGTGTACTCCATTTCTAATAAAGTTGTTTTAGAACTGACTAAGTAATGAGTTTGCACTGTCTTTTTTTTCATGGTTAATTACCCATGCATGCAGCACGAAGCCGTACAACGCGACGAGCTTCGACGAGTACGTGCTGGAGGGGAGTGCGCCGGCGCTGCCAGAGACGCTGCGGCTGTACAACAAGCTCACTGCGCTCGGCATCAAGCCGGTGTTCTTGACGGGCCGTGGCGAGGACCAGCGGGCCATCACCGTCGCTAACCTCTGCCGCCAGGGCTACTCCGGCTGGATGAAGCTGGTGCTCAGGGCCCCCGGGTTCAGGGTCACCGCCATCGCCTTCAAGTCCGGCGAGCGGAAGAAGCTCGAGGACGCCGGGTACGTCATCGTCGGCAACATCGGCGACCAGTGGAGCGACATCCTCGGCGCGCCGGAGGGGGCGCGCACCTTCAAGCTGCCCGACCCCATGTACTACATCGGCTAATCTCAATAAAGCTAGAGCTGCACGCTCTCGCCTCGCGGTCATCCAACGGCTCTTTGTCAAGCGCTGTGCTTTTTCTGTGCTTGTGTTGTGATGAAAAACTGCATGCTTTTTGTTTTTATATATGACACCTCATCGGCGTTTATTGATTAATAAAACTCCATGGAGCTGCATGCTGCTGGTTTTCTGAGTTGACACTCGAAATAAAACTCATCGATCGGCGTATCTAACTTAATCGTCTTGTTCGCTGTCGAGCTATAATGCATGAGTCATGATGCTGCATGAGCATGATATATTACTATCGTCTTCTCCTTCATTTTCATTATCCATGCATGAGCAGCATGGAGTTGCACTGAGTAATTATTGCAGAATCAAACCCATGTATAAGGGCCTTGCTTTATGCACTATTTTGCCCTCGCTTCTTCCATCTTAGGAATTGTAGATTTCTTTTTGGCTAAATCAGTTGCTCCTTCCACATGAGAGACATTGGAAAGGGGCGTTGCTATTTAGCTACCGGTCGCTAGGGACGATCGGTTCCCTCCCCTTGCGAATTTTTCTTTTTTGAAAAAACTTTTTCTCCGTAATTTTCTATTTTTAGAATGGTATAACTTGTACATATAACTTTGACGTATAACTTCGAGTAATAAATTTTTGTTTGATAATTTTTAAACATAAGTTCGATGGCACGCAGAATTTATGCGTACAACTTGTATGCATAATTGTTTGAAGAATAACTTGTGTGTATAATTTTTACTTCAACAACGAGTTGTACACATAACTTTTTATGTAAACGACTAGTTGTGAGCATAATTTTTTCTGCAACGACAAGTTGAGCACATAACTTATGAAAAAAGAAAAAATTGTTGAATGAAGAAAAAGGAAAAAAGAAAATAGTAAAAAAGAAAGAGGAGAAACGGTAGTGTCCGCGCCCACAATGGGAAGCGCGGGACCCCCATCGGACCGCGGCACCGGTCGCAAACTTGTTTGATTAGAGGAAATCTGGTGAGTCAAACAACGGAAGTTTGAGCTGTTTCAGAGGCAATAATGATCGGTATGTGTAGTATATTAATTGATAATTGTTTCCCGAGTTTGGCACATGTATATAATTGAGCCCAATATGGGATGTGCTAAACATAAACTGGGCTGAAAAGGCCAAATATAATAAGATGAGAAAAAACTAGACTGGGTTCAATAAGAATTGATAGTTACATCAAAAAATTCTTGTCCAACGCGCAACATCTATGTGTAGGAAAATATTATGACGTTTTTAGTAACATTAATGTATAGGGAAAGATAGTGCGAGCTTTAATTGATATAGCAGAAAAATCCAAAACTAGTCAAGAAAAGAAAAAATGAAAAAATGAAAAAAACTATGTAAGTTGTATTGGTGCATCAACATGACCCCACCACAACTCAGATGCAGCAACCGACTGGTTGAATTGGAGCATCAACATGGCGGCACCACTCTACTCAACAGCAACGCCTGACCGGTTAGATTATTGGAACATTAACACGGTGGAAACCACTCAACTCAACAACAAACATAGACCAACTCAATTGGAACATCAACCGGCCGAAACCACAAACCCACAACAAAAACCACGCGCTGGAGCAAACCACACACCCGCGCTTGGGAGGAGACCAAGCGCTGGAACGACCGACGGAGCGCTCGTGGTTTCCTCATCGCTACTAGTTTGTCGATGCGTTGAGCTTGCAGACTGACAGTAGTGATATATATACTCATCACATCTTCTCTCACAAGAAACACTATTCTAACACTATTCATTTGTAGTTTCATGAGCCCGAAAAGGTCACTGGTACCGTAAAAAAGCATCTCTCGACACTGCCGCTTCATGTCCCTCTCAGCCGTCCAGGCAACTGCCACAGTGTGAGTCATGTTGCAATGAAAAAGAAAGCATGAATCTAAAGCTCACTTAGATATTTCTCCTTTCTCATCATCCAAAATTTTCTTACCCTAACAATTCCTCCAACTTCAGCTAGCCGCCGGCGAGATTAGGACGTGATGACCACCAGTTATAGAGGGAAGATCGGCGGCGGCTGGCTGGCCTGGCGGAGGTGGCGGGCGCGAGGGCGATGAGGCACGACGGCGAGAGCACCGCTGGCTGGATGGTGGGGATGGTGGTTTGGCAGTGCTAGGGTGGAGGACGATGGTGGGAGGCAGCGACGGCGGTAGGAGGCAGCCGCGGGAGGGGTAAGGAGGCAAGCAACCATCATGGGTGGGCAATGGGATCCCGTTGAGTGAGTAGGGGATGGACCGGGCGGCAGATGATGAGAGTTAAAAGAAAACGAGGAAGAAAGACAGATTGAAAAGAAAATCCAGGACACAACTAGAAAGAAAAAAGCGTGTAGCATGTCAAGCTCACCGTGGACACTCGTAGACACTCAGACAGTGCGGCCTCACGACCACACTGCACACATAGATGCGCCCACCGGCATATCGTGGAATTAAAATACTTCTGAAAACGCCAAAAAAAAGCATGCATGTTCATCACACATGTGCTTTGGATGCGCGATCTCGATGGCAGAGAGATACTACCTCCGTTCTTAAATATATGACACCATTAACTTTTTTTATTTGTTTGACTATTCGTCTTTTCTACAAATATTTTTGCAAAAATCGATAAACCAATAAGTTAAATCTAAAGTCCATTTGATAATAGATATAATGATATACATTTTACTTTAGCTAACTAGTTTATTCAATGTATATCAGTGGTCAAAATAGGAGTAAAAAGTCAATGGTTTCATATATTTAAGAACATAGCCCATGCATGCAATGCATCCTTCCTCATGCATGGTAGTCAAATCATGCATGCTCTCTGGACCTAGCTAGCACATGTGCTTTGCATGCACAAGATCGACCTAGCACATGGTACTCAATCATGCATGGTAGCGCAAAGGAGTATCTATCTCTCTTCCATCTAGCCCATGCATGCAATGCATCCTTTCTCATGCATGGCGAGAAGCCTCGTATTGCCAATTCCTCTCTGACACTCCTATGCTCTAAAATCTATAAATATGACATGCCATATATTTTGCATTGTAAAATCAGTTGTGTGTGATCGTGTATAGAAGTTTTCTCTTTTCAAAAAAAGAAGTTTTCAAGGGTTACCTAAAACAGATTACCTGTGTACAAACTAACAAGTCTTGATATATATCAGTGCAATGCCAGGCGTTGCATTATTGGCATCAGGGGCGAATCTAGCGGTGGGGCGGGTGGGGCTCAAGCCCCCCCTACCGCTAGAAACCCCATGGAGCCCCCCTTAGCCCCTTCTACAATTTCTCATCAAGGATGAAGAAGAGAAGGAAGAAAAGAGAGAGAAGAAAGGAAGAAGAAGATGGTTCAATGAGCCCCTCCTTGCCTCCAAACCTGACTTCGCCACTGATTGGCATCACCTACGAGATCGACCTAGCTAATCACTTGAAGCCATCGATCGCTACATGATTCGAATCAGATGCGCTCCACCGACGGCCTACACTGTGCCGCCTAGCGTGTGTGTCACTTCAAGCCCGGCCCAGACATGCATGCGCCCCCCTGACGAACTGCAGATAGATGCGCCCGGCCGGCCACGACCAGATCATAACAACAAGAAAAAGGAACAAGCATATCTCAAAAAAAAGGAACAAGCTATTACCTGATACATCATCCTTTCTCGTGCCAAGAACCATATATAGTCACCTCACTCACGTGTAGATACTACCTCCTCCGTTCTTAAATATATGACGTTTAGGACAAAAAAAATTAGTTCAAAATGAACTAATTATCTCGTCCTAAACGTCAGGGGCAGAGGGAGGGGGGACTGAGGGGGGCCAGGCACCCCCCAACATTCTACTAAAGTCTCTAATACTCCCTCCTAATTTAGCTTAAGTAGATCATTAGTTGTGTTAGAGTATATAATTTTAATTTATTTTGTTTATATGCTTTATGCTTAGGTGGTTAACATTTTAAAAATGCTTTTTAGAGGTCATGATGAACCTCCAGGTTCCTTAAATAGGGGTAATTGTTTTTGAAATATTCAAACTTTTGTCTTTGTATAACGAGATTGTGCTAGAAAGTGCTCTTAAAAAATGCCAAATATACTTCACATTATGTCCAAAAGAAAATTCTAAGCATATGTGCTCCAAAAGTGAAGAAATCAATTAGAGAAGAAATTGAAAATAACAAAATATTTTGTTCATTGCCCCCCCCCCCCCTATCCTTAAATCCTGGCTCCGCCCCTGCTAAACGTCATATATTCAAGAATGGAGAGAGTATAAAAAACTGTATATTCCTATATATGCTCGAGCTCTACAATCTAAATGTGCCATATACATGGCAGAATGTTGATGGATATGGGACTATAAGAATAAATGTGTTATGTCTACATGAATGTAGTATGATCTAATTAAGAGGTTTTCAAAAACTCCCTAAACGGGAGTATCAAAGTAGAAATGAACTTGAATTTTCTATATAACTAGGTGATTCCCCGCGCGTTGCTGCTGGGTATTTTGCCTCAATTTGTATGATTATTTGATACATTTGTAAAATTTTGAGCTTTCTTGACATTAAGGTAAATTATTGTACAAATTTATTTTATTTAATAAATAATAGTTTACGATACATATGCGGCTTATTGATGAAGTAACGTACATTTGCATGAAGGGACTACTTTTCATTTTGTTCCTTGGTGTTCTCTTTGGTGAATATAGCTTCCATGTGTGGTTGTCCGTTGCGTATGTATTGAACAATTGCTTGGTTATGTCATCACTCAGAGAATTGCCTTTGAGATGAACAGAAATTTTCCGCACTGTACCATCCTTGAGCTTATTCATTGCTTGAACATATCTATCATGCTCTCAGTAGTATTTCTATATTAAAGTAATAATTCGATTGTTAGTATAGGAGGTAAGGTGTAAGAAAGATGAAAGAAAGGCATACATGATGTGTTAATAAAAAATAGAAAGGAATGGAGAGAGATGAGAGTTGCGTTAAGAGTACCTTTTGAATTGCTGTTGCCGCTCCATTGTTGTGTAGGAGATTAACAGTATATTATGACAGGATGGAGGGGATGAAGTGGTGCAAAAAAGGAGTTGCGCTTGTCTATTATATAGTAGACAATGGCAGGAGAGATTATTTTGTAGTAATAATTGGTGTGATGGCATAATAAAATTGAATTAATAGCACTAAATGGGTATTAATATTACAGATATTATGGCATAACAAAGTGGTAATAGTATTTTGAATATTGTAGTTATTGTACCATGAAGACTTTCAATAAGGAAATAACAAAAGCAAACGGAGAAATATGTTTGTAACATCCGTATGTTACATGGAGGAATATTTATTTGGCAAAATATTAATGGTATTCATGGTGGTGTAGAAATGTGACGCCGAACAGAAAGCTTGTACGGAACTTCAGTTGCCAACAAAGGCAATTTCAGGATGTCGTGGAATGCAGTGGACTGGTTCCGCTTCTTCAGACATAGTTCCTGCCAGCAGCAATATATATGTTCGTTCAGATGTTCAGGTTCCCCTGGTTAATTCCACAATAACAATAACCCCCTGTATTCATGCTTAAACCATCCTTTTCATTAAAAGTTGCATACATAGCTTATTTTTATCTGCATTGTAATGCCAAGTGCTTCACCAACTTGCTCTCAGCCTTTTGATGTAATCTCAATAAGGAGTACAAATTGGTCGTAAGCAACCTGTGCTTCTGGTACCGCCCATTTTTGCTCTCAGTCGTGCTCTACGTGTACGTCGATTCTCACGAGCAGTATCGTGATCAATTTGAGGAGTGAGAATAAGGGAGGAACGGCGTCGTGGCTGTCCATGACGTGAAGAACTCTCCCCAGAATCTATTGTATATATTCTTACAATTGCAAATGCAAGACACCAAGATCACGTAAAACTGAAACGAAAACTGATTGGTTTCCCAAACTAAGGATGTGCGCACAACAATTACTTGTCAAAACTAAAAGGACAGACCTAGAGATGCTTGTAGCAGAGGGTGTTACCTGGTCGGCTGAAGTAGGCTAATGCGCTTGCAGTTTTCAGAGAGGATAAATCAAATCGAAGGAACCTGCAATGCGAAATTGTCGAGCAGCCAGCCAGGTTTAAAATCCACTTTTCATGCAGCAGATCTAGGGATGCTAATAAAGTTGGAACAGAGGGGTGTTACCTGGTCGGCTGAATTAGGCAAATGCACTTGCAATCATAAACCAAATCATTCAGAGAGGATAAATCAAATCACAGGAACCTGCAATGCGAAATGGTTGAGCAGTCAGCCAGGTCTAAAATGCACTTTTCATTCAGTCTTATTGCTTTCTTTTAGAGGTCTGAAAATCCACTTGTCATAGCGAAATTATTGAAAATGATTGAAAGGGGCAATACATGGAACACATAGAGTGAAGGGTGTTACCTGGTCGGCTGAATTAGGCTAATGCACTTGCAATGATAAATCAAATCATTCAGAGAGGATAAATCGAATTACAGGAACCTGCCATGCGAAATCGTTGAGCAGTCAGCCAGGTCTAAAATCCACTTTTCATTCAGTCTTATTGCTTTCTTTCTGAGGTCTGAAAATCGACTTTTCATAGCGAAATTACTGAAAGTTTAGATAAGCTTATCAATCTCGTCAGTATATACACTTTCCCAGTTTCCCTGACTGAATTCATTTCCTCCCAGGTACATCAAAAAGATGATTTTATATATTCTTGCCTTACTGCATGCCGGTTGTAAACCATCAGGGCAATCAGGATGGTGTTCTTTTGTGGAATCTATGAAACTATTAACTTTGCTGCAAGAAGAGTCATGGGATCCGGGAGAGAATGCCATGTCAGGTTTCTGACATTGATCATTTTCTTTTCTTCTTTGCAAAATTAGCATACATGCTGGGAGAAATGTTGCAGATCGACAGCAGAGTTAGAATTTAGGATATCAGACAGGGGAGAGATCAAAGACACCCATAGATTCAGTATCTAGCAACAGAAGATTATTACGAACCACTAAAACATTTAGCACCATAATATGATAACTTCTACCAGATAGATCAGACTTAAGGCAGGATAAACATCTTGGCCATATAACCTTTCCCATCGACACCCTAAAGGCCTAAGCGGTTGCTTCCACGAGAAGACGAACGAAACAGCCGGCCTAAGCGGTTGGTTCCACGGGAAGACGGAACAGCCTCTTCATGAATGATTAAAAGGGACAATACATGGAACACATGGAGTGCATGGTACTCAATCACACTGAGTTCACAAAATCTAACGATTGGAAAGCAAAATTGAAGAATCTTTCGCACCTGGGGAGGGAGGCAGTCCGATGTTTCTGCCTGGACGGCGAGGTGGGCGACGCAGTGGTGAGGGAGCCGGTCGACCTTTGAAGTGTGGAGTTCACCAGCCATAAAGAAGGGGGAAGGCTCTTGAGTTGCCATCCTGAGCCGTTTGAGGTGCCGCAGGCGCCTGAGGTAGGGGAGCCGGCGGACAGGAACGGATCCGTTTCAGGTGCTGTGGGTGCCTGAGGTGGGGGAGGAGGCGAACAGGGGAAGGGAGGTACCGGGGAGGCGAGGGGGCTGCGGCGGGGGGGGGGGGGCGTAGGGGTGGAGAAGCGAGGGCGGCGGCGCAGCGGGAACGGCAGAGGCCGCGGCTCGCGGGGATGACGCGGCGCGGCGTGCAGTGCGCCGCTGGGGGATGGCGTGCGGGTGGATTGTGGGTCCGGGGTATGACGTGGATGGCTGTGAATTGAGAGAATTGGTTAGTGGGGTGCTCTTATTAAGTTTTGTATGATAACACATGTCGACAGCAAAAGCAGCTTCATTTATAGAGGTATTTTTTCCACTTCTATAGTACATTTAGCACACACGTACATGTGCAATAATAGTTAGCGCCTTTTCCGTGGACCATACTCCATAGGAATTTCAAAGGACCTAACCAGAAGCCCTTTCTTCTCTGCAGGTCAGCTCGGAGAAAAAGCATTATTGACGCCGATGCTAGTACAGGATCTGATTCGAGCAGCAGGAGACATGACGGGCGTGTAGCAGTGCTGCGGATATGATGCATGATCTGAGGCATATATCCATGATCAGATTGACAAGGCAAAAAGGGGCAAATTAAATTTGTAATCGTGAGCATACAAATGAATGCGTCCCAAAGACGAAAAATCCAAATAAGCAGTCATTTTTTCCATTACGAATTTACAATTTACAAGGGCGCGCGTGTACACAAAACTAAAACTGTACGCATCCGCACCGTAAGTCCGTAAGTGCATTGTATCACAGTATCACACGGCTCAGTCTAAAGAAAAGCACCCATGCACATGTGTGCACTGTGCAGGAGATTCACATATAAGATTTTTCTTCCTCCAAAGAAGCTTACAAGTTACAAGGGCACAGGGGCGGATACACGCCTAGGGCCACTAGGACCTTAGGCGTGGCCGAAAAAACTCTTTATAGTATGTTCAATATTCCTGATCTAATTATGTTTTATCTGAAATGGTCCTAGTTCTCAGCTCAAGTTCGCTCGGCTTAGCAGCCAACGCCATCTCTCTCCCACTCTCCAGTCCTCACGTCCTTGGCCCAGGTGCATCTCTCACTCGCTCTTTCCCTGCCCCGAGCCGCCCGCCGGCCCCGACTCCCCGAGCTCTCGCCCGGCCGCCGCCTGACCCTAGCGCCGCCGCAGCACCAGCGCGGCTGCACGCTTGTGCCGCCGCCCGTCGAGCGCCCCACCGCACCTGCTAGTCTGCTGCCCTACTGCGCTGCACGCCTACGCCGCCGGTCAGCCGGCCCGCCGACCTGCGCCGCGGTCACCGGAGCTCGAAAGGAGAAGGATCAGAAGAGCCTGAAGAGGCGAAGTCCGAAGAGCCAAAGAGCGGAAGAGGTGCAGTAGAACAGAGGACAGAGGACACGATGAAGGGTTAGAGCAAGAAGAGATGCAGGACGCTGACATCTTTATTTTTTCTGGCGCTTACTCCGGTAATTTCATCAGGCTCATCTTTTGTGCAACAATCAGAACCGGAAGTAGGTGGAACATCATGATTTTAGTTATCTTTGTGCGCCATCATACCGTATTACTGTTATATTGTTACGTAGGAGGGTTTTGATAGTCTAGTTGCTTTGGCAAGTGGCCCTAGGCGTGAAAATGATTTGTGTCCACCACTGCAAGGGCATCAAGTAGAGTCCAATACGAAGGAGACAAGAAATCGTCGTCATGACAAGCAGCGGTGGAGCCAATGGTGAGGCGACGGAAGGGGGAGGGGGGCTGAAGCCCCCTACCATCTTAGCTATCATGCAAACTTTTTACAAATTTTGAGGAAGAAGTAAGAAAAAGAACCTCTAACCCTCAATCCTACCATCGTCACTAATGGTAAGATTAGGACATCGCTAGTGGGTGGTCTCGAAATAAATAAGCACAACCCTTCATGCATGCTCTGCATGTTCATCCACGGATCGTTCGTCGGGTAAGTTGCTGCACTTCATATCGACACGGTCTCATAAATAAACTTACGCAATGTATCATATAATGCTTTAAAGATATATGAAGATAGAAGGAAGGGTGGATCTCTCTTCTTTTGCGAAACAATCGTCCATTCAAATTGCAAAACAACTCCACAACCTTTTTCAATGTTATATCATAATATCTTTTTCTATGCACAAATTAAGAAATTATAAAGTTACCGTGAGAAAGTTTAGAAAACATCAAAATTTTAGAATGCAACAACGACCAATGCGATTCACGTGCTGATGATCAGGTGACATACTCACATGTGAGCCTCGCTAGATTTAGATTCCATTGCGCAGCAAGCACCTTCGTTCTATTAAAGCTCACGCGCACCGACGGGCAGCGCAGGTGCTCGTCTCAACAAGCAAAACAGCACACACTGTCCACTCTCCGCTAGCACTATTAGCAGAGTGGCCATGGCGACGGCCAGGCTCGTCCTCCTCGTGGCCCTCGTGGCCGGTAGCTCCTGCAGCACGTGGGCCGTCCAGATGAAGAAGGAGGATGTGGCGGCGGCGCCGGTGATCCACCCGCTGCGCTCGATGGTGGGCTCCGCCGGGGACCTCGGCCGGCACGGCGGCGTGCCGTGCGACAGCTGGCGGCTGGCCGTGGAGGCGTACAACAAGCGCGACTGGAGGACGGTGCCAGCGGACTGCGAGGGCTACGTCGGCAACTACATGCTCGGCGGGCACTACCGCCAGGACTCCAGCGCCGTCGTCGACGAGGCCGTCGCGTACGCCGAGGGGCTCAACCTCGGCGGCAAGGGCAAGGAGGTTTGGGTGTTCGACATCGACGAGACGTCCCTCTCCAACCTTCCATACTACGCCACCCACGGCTTCGGGTACGTAAACGTTATTGTTTCGCGGCGATTCAACTCATGCACCTAGGAGTATATGCCGCGGCACGTACTAATTAATTAATCATGTTAATTAACCGGCCAGCTCTCATGTGGGTACATGCTACATGTATGTACATTTCTATGTCCCAAATATTGTTTATGTATCTAGACACATTGTTTATCTAGATGAACAACAAAAAGGTATACGAACTTCTTTTTTTAGAAGAAAAAAAAGGGTAATATTCTGACCTCCGAGACAGCACACAATCAAGTTCTAACAATATTTTCAGTTAATTGGCTGACTACAAATAAAGTGGGTATATTACACAAAAGTCTATTATTACAAATAACAAGGTACAAACTTATGCTAAAACGATCTACAATTTGAGACCAATGTGCGTAGCAGTATAAACATTGGCACGTACAGTACATGTCGTATGTTTTGTCTGGTACATATGTATACTTCCTTCGTCCCACAAAGACTCTTCATTTAGAAAATATTAGACAAGATAGTAGTAATGCTAAAAGTCCAAAGTATCCCTAATAACTTTTGTTAATTGAATGAATTACCGAGTAGAATTAATTATGCATGCATACTTGCAGTAATTGTTGGACCTATTAACCTTTCTTATTTAGCGAGTTTACCTCGGTATTAATGGTGAGAGTAAATAATTGCTTCGTTAACTGGGTCAGAAGATATTATGAGGGTTTTATTGGCGGATTTTCTGAAAGTTATATGAACTTTTTTTTTGGGGATAATTTTTGAATGCTAAAAGAACAGTATGAACTAGTAGAACATGTACTGATTCTAGAGAAAGCCATAATGAGTTAGCTTAGTGTTTTAAACAGAGGACCGTAGGTTTAGCGGCTGTCTTTCTTCAGCCATTAAAGGAATCACTATATAGCGAGCTTGATATTTTTGTGGCAAGAACTCTTGGGAGGCGCCATATCCTGCTATTTAAAATAATGGTTAGCTCTATATTTCTCTGTATCTCAGGATCATTTTATAAAAAAAACTCAAGATAGGATTCAAAAAACGTATGGCTCTCATTTATTATTCTCATCGTCATCTTTCTCTCTCTGTGATGGGAAAGGGACTGATCCTCTTGGACACGTGCATGTGTCCGGGTAAAACTTTATTTAAAGGTAAAAAGTTTATTTAAAATGAGAAGGAGAGCTGACAGTTATATTAAAAAGAAGATGGAAACACAGATTGAACGATACAACAAAATGAAAAAAACAACAACTTCATACCAAGTATTTCAACAAGCACATTGTACCACTCAACAAAGGCTAAACATTGATCAATATTTAAAACCACGCAGTCCTCCTATCCTCGCATGTCCAGGTAAAACTACCATTTGGAGACGTGGTCGATGAGATATTATGCGTGCCATATCAGGACCAGCATATGTGGTCCATTGTTTGGACTTTTGCCAATGCTTGCTGGCTATATTCGCGGAAAAAAAAACAATGCTTGCTGACTACAAAATCTTATCGTTTTCGCAAGTGTCACATCCAAAAGATCGCCCAAAGTTTCCACGTGCGTGTGTGCTCCATTTCTAATTATAAAATTGTTTTCAGAACTGGACAACACCAGCTATAGCTAGTAGCTTGTCATCATATATGAAAAGGACCGTAACGTAAAATTAGTGTCTATCTGATTTGTAGAGTCGTAGCCAAGACTAATGAGTTTGCATTATCTTCTTTTTCCATGCTATTTACTCAGCACGAAGCCATACAACGCGACGAGCTTCAACGAGTATGTGGTGGAGGGGAGCGCGCCGGTGCTACCGGAGACGCAGCGGCTGTTCAACAAGCTCATCGCGCTCGGCATCAAGCCCGTGTTCCTGACGGGCCGCACCGAGGACCAGCGGGCCATCACCGTCGCCAACCTCCGCCGCCAGGGCTACTCCGGCTGGATGAAGCTGCTGCTCAAGCCCGTCGGGTTCAAGACCACCGCCATCGCCTACAAGTCCGGCGAGCGGAAGAAGCTCCAGGACGCCGGGTACGTCATCGTCGGCAACATCGGCGACCAGTGGAGCGACATCCTCGGCGCGCCGGAGGGAGCGCGCACCTTCAAGCTCCCGGACCCCCTCTACTACATCGGCTAAGCGTCGTCGATGGCCTCCGCGTGTAACAGCGCCGGCAGCCCCCCTCGATCCATCGCCTGTTTTGTACTGAACTGCGTGATGTTACCCCACCATTCTTAATAAACCGTTCCATCTTGTCTTTTACTCACGGTCAGGATTTGAGCCAAAATTACCTCAATATGTGCACAATAAACCTATTTTGATTGAACGCTCCAATAATTGTGTAAAAGTACAAAAATGAAAAAAAAGACCGCAAACGTTGAGCACAGTGCACGATGCAATGTATAAATATCAGCTCTGACTTATTTATTGAACTAGGTGATACCCCGTGTGTTTGCTGCGGGAATTTTTTAAACAAAATTTTAAGATGCATTGTGAAAGTAGGAACACTAAAATGATTACATGACAACATTCTTTTTTGTAAATAATATTATACATGGGAGCATGCTAATTTTGTTGAGAGAACCATTCTAAATTATTGATCATACATTTTTTCTACTACGAGAATTTTGTAGCATGCTACTCACAAAGATATTATATTAACCACAGAAAATCAGTTGAAGACATAAATATATGATCTAGTGGATGTTGATATAGCGTATAGTGGATGGTGACGTGGAATGCTTGCATGTTGAGAGAAATCTATCCATATTGTAGTGGGTTCCATCTATATAGTTGTATATGACCAGCAGAGGTGCGATGAGGAAGAAAAGCTGAGAAGATCCACCATCCTAGCGACTAAGCGGGTGAAGTTACATATATTGGCAAGCATGGATTTAACATATAGAATTTTTAAAATAATAGATAGATAAGTTATAGAAAATGAGAAAAAAAAACTCAATTGACGTAATATATAGATATTGCAACTCAAACTTCATATTGAAATTAGAATCTGTGTTGAATAGAATTGAAGCAGCCTTCATTAGTATGTAAGGGAAAGAAAAAATGTATTGGTATAAATTAATGCCATCTATCTATTACTATGTGATTAGCACATAGGAGGAGCTCGCATCAAGAAGGCTTCAACTTTTATGATGATGAAATCTATCTATACTATAAAGAGTGAGAGAATTGATGTCATTTGTTATCAAGATTAGGCCCACCTTCCCCCTCACAAAGTGGCCCGCATGTCATGTGGACCCCACCTAGATATGAGACCAAAAACTGAGGACCAAAGAGTCTATAGTCTATACTATAAAGAGCGAGAGAATTAATGTCATTTGTTACCAATATTAGGCCCACCTTCCCCTTCACAAAGTGGCCCCCATGTCATGTGCGACCCCACCTATGAGACCAAAAAATGAGGACCAAAGAGGGGGGAGAGTCACTTCGTCGTTGTTTCCTGTGTAAAATCGTCTCCCACCCCAAAACTTTTTTCACCACCCCCAGACCCACCCATCCTAATCAGCATCCTTCTCCTGCGGATGGCAAACCTCCTATATAGTTAGTGCTCTTGGTCCCACATGTCAATGGCATCCATCTAATCACGTCTGACACGTCTATCAATTGACACATCACATGGTGATTCTTTCCCTACTTGTTCTTTCCTTGCATTTCGCTTTCCTTACTAACGCTTTTGTATGAATGGTGTTATATCATGTTGTTTGATTAACAATGAATTTCGTCCCAAAGGAATCTTCCTTTTCTTCTATCAATCTCTCCTTGCGTGAAATGTTGTGATTGTCTCACGTATCTTATTGTTTGATTAATAATTAAGTTCCTTGTTGCGTGCCATGTCGTAACTACATCCCATAATCAAGTTGATTGACAAATACTTTCCTCGGCCAAGTAAATATAAATGGATGGGACTGGTGCCTTGTTATTTTCTACATATGTCGCTAGGTTTTCATTTATTGTTGTCTCCGTCGGTCGTCGCTTTCTTGGCAATTCACCTTGGTAAACACTAATAGTTTTGTTTCGGAAATAGTACATGTATGCGTTTATGCTTTCACGATCATCCTGCACTCTACCATCACTGAGGTATCTCTGCTACATCCTAGGCCTGGCCACCATCTACCGAACTACGTACAGGTACGACACGGTAGACAAACTGCATGCATCAGGAGACTGCAATGTTCTTATCATAAGTACATGGTGTTGTGTTTATTATCTAATGTATATGGTGTTGTTGTGGTGAGCCAATCAGCAGGCAATGGTTCGCCACAAACTGGTGGTAAACGTCTGATGATCACCATCGCCCTAGACACTGGTGGTTGTGTGTGTTGCATTTGTTCTCATGGATAGTCGAAATCCACTTGGAGATGTCACGAACACACACGCTAATGGTTCTCGGCTTGGTGCTAAGAGAGCTAGGCCAGGTAAGGCATCACTGCAACAATCTATACATAAACAATGTACTTTTATGAGTCGTCGTGTTACCTTCTCCGTTTCTTGTTTTGAATGAAGCTGATGATATTGATGAGGCCGAACGGAAGAGACAGAAGGCTAGGGTCTAGGGAACTATACGCCAATATGTCGCTAGAGAAAAAGGCACAAAGAATGCAAAAGGAAGGGATAATCATCAACGCAAGATAGCAGGGACACACTCCAACAATGGACAGTTTGATCCTCCAGCACGTGTTGTAGGACAAGGTATCAACATGGATGCCCAAATAGGTGTGTCCCCATTGACAGGTACTCCGTATGAAATAATTGATCTTGTTGTTGTGACGCATGCCTCGTGGTTATTAAGAATAATATAATTTTTGACATGTGAACTAGATGATGCCACTGTGGATTGGCTTAGGAAGAAGCCGACTTATACAAGATCAAAGCGTGCTTGTTGGGATCCTTGTAATCTGACTGACTCAGGTTGGCGGCATTGTACCTATATGCGATGTACTTTATGAATTTATGTTTCGTCTTTGTCATTTATCATTTATTATTAGAATCAAAATTCCAGTAACCATCACAGTTCTTGATGATGGTATGCTGATGGATGAATACAAATGACAAGGACAATGAAAGATTTGTTGCATTAGGGAACTAGGGAGACCGAGAAGCTATGTATAAGTCAGGTATAGAGGTTGTAGATGTTGCATTTGAGACACCAGAATTTGGAACCATGGAGTCTGGTATCACCGAAAAACTTGATGCCCCTGTTTCAGGTTTTACCTCTTAATTATCCATGTCCTTATACTTTTCTTGCACTACCCATATGTGATCAGTAATTTTTGCTAGGTGCTGAACCAATGCACACTGCCCACCAGAGACACCACGGAGATGCATCTGGAAACTATAAAAAAGGATAAAACTAGGGATATGATAGGCTATATATACTTTTGGCATCTATGTAAAAGGCCCAACGGAATGCCAATAAAAGGATGAATTACAAGAGATCGATCTGCCTTTGTGAAGCAACAGGCATGGATTTAATAACACCAGCCCATGCCTCTACTGGTACATTGTTTTTTATTTGCTTAGGTGGTTCAATTTTACTTATATTTATCAATTGCTGATAATGGAATTTTCCAAGAGTTTTAGACTTAATTAAGTTGTTTCATGTTGTTTGATTAACAATTAATCAAAGTACATGTTTAATTGTCACATTTCCGTCCTGAATGTCCTGAAAATTTTGTCGAGCCTATCAATTTGGGTTCGAGTCATATAGATCATGTTGATTTCTGTGTAATGTACTAATATCCATATATTCTCTTTGTATTTGTGTAGTAAAATCTGAATTTAGATGGAAAATGATAGGTGATTATGATCTATCTCTCCAGTAACACTAATTCGTTTTCTCTCATTTTTTCAGATTTGTATGTACAAAATTCCAACAGAATAGGTATGCGAAGTTCTCAAGTCTTTAGTACTCCAATTATTGCAGTAAATTGTTGCTTTTTTTGTGTCAATGTCCCGGCCTAACATAGTTAAAATGATGTGGATTACCAAGCAAATTTGAATAGTCTTCTAATTTATGAGCCATATTACCTCTGATGCTGCTGGAAATAGTTATTTTGTTAGTAATAGGAATAGGAAGAGTAAGGTTTTTTGCTACAAGAAAATTGTGCAAGTTGTTCGCTCGTTGTAATGTAGAAGAAGATGCATAGGCTTCCTGCACGACGCATGGAAAGATCTCTTGAAGTACTGACGCGGATGCAGCACATTCCAAGGCAGGTGGAGGTGTTGCTTTTTCAGAGCTATGGCAAGCTTGGTTCAGTGAAGGTGACAAGGCCTCCAAGGCAGAAGATCAAAGTTTGGCTAACAATCATCCAGAGTCAGCCAAATGCACCATCTTTGTTTTTTATTCAAAATCTGCTTCAATTTGCAACATAGTTGCAACTTGTTAATCTTCATGGATAGGGTTGCGGCAACCTGGACCGCAGCTTAGGTACAAGGTTCTTGGTTAAATCAACAATTAGGAATATCCTAAATTTATGAAGTGTTGCTTTTTCTAGAAGTTTTTGAAGTAGTTGTACATGTTCTCATGAAAGTAATTATGCTAGTATGGTTCGCACATATAATGGCTTCTGATTTTTTTTATCTATCCAATATGATGGTTCTATGCAAGAGAACTTCCAACAAAAAATATATGTTGGATAATATTTTTGGGGATAAAATGTTTGCACCACTATTTCTTTTCATTTACTTCAAGCTTTTAATATTGATGTATTCGTGCTGCATAATTTGTGGTAGATTAAGCGACAAAGTATCCAAGGAGAACAATTTTGCTCCTTAAGTGTGTTTCTTTTTTTCTTTTGTGTTTTTGTTTTCATAATGATAACCTCCTATCATGCTCTTAAACTCCGTTTAGATCACTTTTGTGATATTTCAATAGTACCAGGTATTGTTGCCTTTGCCATATTAGAACATCAGCTCATCTTGACCATAGGGTTATTACCCCACTCTTAGTTGTCTGTATTTATGGAGTCCTTGTTGTTTTTGTGGTGTCGTTTTGTTTTGGCCAACTGTTATTTTTCTGGTGGTTTCTTTTATTGGTCATGGTCATTTGGAAGGCTATGCGGGTTGTGGGCAAGCATGCTATGTGGAATTGCATTATAAATATAAAGACATGTTGACTATTTGTTTTGAAAGATGTTTAATGTATGTTCCTATATTTGTCATCTTTCTAATGGAATGGTTGCATACTTCATACTTTGGTAGATGCAGTGTTAATATTATGAGTATTATTTACGGAGAATATTTAAAAGAAATATTAATGGGAATATTTGAGTAATTTTATTTAATTGGAAATTGTAACTACTCTCTAATATTGTGTGTTACAAAGAAATATTTTTAGGGGCCTAATATTTTATTATAAATTGGTACCTCCAAACTTCCATGGTTATTCCTGTATCACCGAGGAAGCTTAATTATGTTATTATTCCTACTACCAATGAATATGCATGATATAAAACTTAGGCGTAACTGAATTTATGATACACATTGACTATTCTTAAAATCTTTTAAACTTGTGAGCAAACTGAGCTCAATAATTTTGGTGAATATGTTTTGGTTTGAATATATTTTAGTGAATATGGGTTCTGCATTTGTAAGTTATAGAACAATACTCAAAACAAACCGCACAATTTTTATCATGTTATTTTGTTAGGTGAATCATATGTTTTTGTTATCTCGTTCTTCATGAAGGAGGTACGGAGGTTATCTTCCACATTGATGCTTCAAGAAGTATTGGTTGTTCTACTATAATTTGATGACATCGGGTGGGTTTATTCGGTTTTGGGGGAGATGGTTTAGAATTTGGAGATTAATAAAGATAACATAATTATGAAGAAAATGAAGACCATCATTAACAAATACTACAAGGATCAAAATATATATAGACATCTTTGATATCTGATGTCATGTGGCTAATGGTCATTCTCTGATGGATTACTACTTCTATTGTAACTCTTTTATAAAAAACAGTAATATGTAATGATCAAATTGCTCCTTCCATTGTAAGTCCTATATCAAGATCACTAATATGTAATCTCTTTTCTATACTCTTGTATTTTTCAATCACGTGTGTGTCGCACGTGCCCTTCGACTAGTACAAATAAAGGCAAAAATAATGTTATTACTTTCTATGAATACCAAAAATTTTGTTTCTACATAAATATCTCCTTTTATATTAAAAACGAATTTATGATCCACGCTCCATAAGAATATTTAGCTTCGCGCCACTTTCATTAAAAAAAAGAATAATGAAACAACAAAATAAAACTATTTTAGTGAAATGGTCTATAATTTAGTGGTTACAAGAGCCTCAGTAGCATCTCAGATCCTAGGTTCGACTTGCAGTGATTTTCTCAGGAATTAACAGCGTTTGTACTTTCAGTGGTAAGCGACGTTCCCGTTGACAACGAGGCGTTTGTGGTGACTTCGTCAATCTTGAGAATTTGCCGGCTGAGTCTTCGAAGATGCTCTTAAGGGTAGAGTTTGCGTGCGTTGTGAGTGTCTCCGTTGTGCTGTGTAATTCGAAAAAAAACTATTTTAAATCAAATATTTTTAAGTAAATAGTAATAAACACAAATTGTTGGTACGAAGCGTTACCCTCATCAGTCGTCAGCACCGCGCACTGAACTGACATGTCGGCCCCACCAGATCCCACCATGTAGGCCGGAGCAGGAGCAGGAGCAAGCACAAGCACCGTCTATAAATTGTATAAAGCTCAGGTGGTGTGTGAGTGTGAGCAGCTGCTCATCTCAACAAGCAAAGCAGCGCACTGTCCAGTGCAGAGTACCCGGCTAGCATAGCAGTTAGCACACTCAGAGCGTGGCCATGGCGACGACGCTGGCGACGGTCAGGCTCGTCCTCCTCGTGGCCCTCGTCGCCGGCAGCACCTCCTGCGGCGGCGCGTGGGAGCTGAGCGGCCTCCGCTTGCCGGCGGCTGCGCGGGCCGTCGAGGCGGCCGCGGAGCGCTTCGTCGAGGAGGAGGTGGTGGCGCCGGTGATCCACGCGCTGCGCCCGCTGGTGGGCTCCGCCGGGGACCTCGGCCGGCGCGGCGGCGTGCCGTGTGACAGCTGGCGGCTGGCCGTGGAGACGAACAACAAGCGCGACTGGAGGACGGTGCCGGCCAGGTGCGAGCGCTACGTCGGCAACTACATGCTCGGGGGCCACTACCGCCAGGACTCCCGCGCCGTCATCAACGAGGCCGTCGCGTACGCCGAGGGGCTCCAGCTCGCCGGCAACGGCAAGGAGGTGTGGGTGTTCGACATCGACGAGACGTCCCTATCCAACCTTCCCTACTACGCCACCCATGGCTTCGGGTACGTATGTAACTTTTTTTAACGAACAAGGTAGAAGAGCTTTGGATTCTGTTAAAAAAACAATCAACAACACCGTCGGTTATAGTATATATTAAGACATCAACACCGCCGCGCATACACTACTCAAACTCAACTTAACTACACACAACAGTATCAGTCGGTTGGATTAGAACATCAATCATGCCACATATAGCAACTAATTGTCGCAACTCCACCGCCGACGACCTTGGCACACCTCTGCTGCATCACCAACTACCATGCGAGGAAAAAAAGAAAGGAAGAAGAAAACGAAGAAGAAAAAAAAGACCCGTCACAGCTAGGCAGCATATGCCGAACCACCATGCTACAAATTCTCGATGTTGCTTTCAAAAAGAACACGACACTAATAGTGTTGTAGACACTTGCTAAGAAGGGTTGGATTTTCACCCACATCATCATCATAGCATAGTAGGACGTGACGGTGAAGTTTAGATAAAACGCCTTCAAGAAGAAAACGATGACCACATACATCCCCATCCAAGCTTTTGCCCCTCAACCTCTACCGCCATTCATCAGAGAGTGATTGGAGCATGGAGCGTGCATATATAGCGTACCCACGTTGACGCCGCCAACTCTGCCACCATGGCAAAGCTTCACCTGGCCATAGCAAACCACGCACCACGATGGCATTGCTTGTGTGCAGCCGAGCAAGCTGATGTCAACCACACCACCAACGAACCTCTGCACGGACTCAGCTGACGCCAGCGCCTTTGTCGCAGCCCTAGTGCCACTTGTCGCTAGTTCACAGTCAAGGGCCTCATGTGTTGTCCCTGCTACCACGGGTTACAAGACACCATATTGAGTTAGATCTGATCATGGGCCGTCCAACCTAATAAATTTGACCCAGCCTACTCAAAAAGACCCTGACCCGACCATGTGACGGGTCGATCCCAAACAATTTTTAACCCATAACTCGAAAAAAATCCGACCCAAAAATTACACACAAAAATCCGAACCCGACCGAAGTTGGGCATGGGCAAAGAATTTCGACCCGGCGAAAGAACTCAAGCCGACATACGATCAGATCTAGTTAGGTCGCTAGAGGGAGGCAGTGTACCAATCTTCACGATGCGAGCGCGCTGCGGCCACCACACTAGCAACCATGCTATTCGCCATGAAAACCGGCTTGCAAGCACCCCGCACCATAGGTGACGCAATGGGTGGAGTCGCGTAAGCCCTGGACACTGCCTACGGTTCAGCCCAAGGGCGGAGCTAGCGGTGAGTCTGGGGGTTGGAGCCCCTCCTACCACCAACAGCTCCATGAGAGTCTCTCTAAGTCTCTCCTACAAATTTGAGAGGAAGAAGAGGGAAAGAAGAGGCTGAAGTTGGAGGTAGAAGAAGCAGCCCCTTCTAAACCTCGTTCCTAGCTTCGCCACTGGTTCTGTCATCAGTAGAGCTAGCACCATAACCGGCTGATAGATTTCGACAAGAACCACGAGCTCTGCACAGATCTGACATCCTCTCACGCGGATCCGGTCAGCCATTATCCCAAGGGGGGTCCGGCCGGCAGCCTGTCGGTGCTGTCGAAACAAGAAGCGGGAAGGGGGAAGAGGGCGAGGTGGCCCCGCCGCTACGTTCCTCGCTGCTTACCGGGCTTCCGACGAGCAACTTCGGCGGCGGTGGAGGCAGGGAAAGATGGAGAGCATGGGTTGGACAGAGGACCGGGGATCCACTCAGAGCCACCCCGAAATAATGTTCGTGATTCAATGCATGCACCTAGGAATCCATGTCACGCCTCAAAGCACATACTAATTAATTATGTTAACCGGTGATCAGCTCATGTATGTGTATAATCTATCTGGTTATAAGCATCAGAACTTGTACGGGTTCTAAAGAAAGCTATAATGTGCGGCCACGCCTCAAGGCATGTACTAATTAATTATGTTAACCGGTGATCAGCTCATGTATGTGTATAATCTATCTGGTTATAAGCACCAGAACTTGTATTGATTCTAAAGGAAGCTATAATGTGCGGCTTATTTGCGTGAGCTTTCTAATAGCTTTTCAGTACGAAAAGTTCGAAATTTAAACAAACAACGAACTTTTCATGCAATTTTTGTAAAGTTGGAAACCAAAAAAAGTAGAGTTTATATGAAAAGTGTGCATCTTTTGTCATGGAAAGTTGGAAACCGAGAAAAACATAGTTTATATGAAAAAGCTGAAAAGTTCAGTTTCATGAATTTTCTCGTAGCTATCTGAAGCTCAAATCTTCTAAAAGGTAGTGTTGGTCAAAAAGCCAACAACAGTTTTTCAGAAAAAAAAATTGCAGCTCAAACAAACATGCCCATAATAGTGTTTTAAATAGAGGACGCTAGATTTGGCGGCTGTCTTCTTCAGCCATTAAAAATGTCACTATTGTAGCGGTTAAGACACGCAGAAGCTCTTGGGAGCCGCTATATCCTGCAACACTGGTTAGCTCTAGCTGATGTCACAATATCTTTCTCTATATCTCAAGATAGGATCATTTTGTAAAATTTAAGATAGGATTCAAAAAAACGTATGGCTCTCGTTTATAATTGTCACCGTCATCTTCTCATTCTCTATGATGGGAAAGGGACAGATCCTCCTGGACCCATGCATCATGCATGCATGTGTCCGGGTCCGGCAAAATTATGCCATGTGGGGACGTCGTCGTCGATGAGATTATACGTGCCATATCGATTAGGACGTACGTGTGGTCCGTTTGGCCTTTTTGCCACAATGCTTGCTCAAAATCTTATCGTTTCGCAAGTGCCATATCCAACAGATCGCACAATGTTCACGTGTGTGCGCTCCATTTCTAATAAAGTTGTTTAACTGGACAACACCAGTTTGTCATACAGGAATTAGGAAAGGACAGTAACGTAACCAGTGTCTGACTCTGATCTGTACAGAGTAGCTACTACACTAACCAAGTACAGTACTAATGAGTTTGCATTATCTTCGTTTTCCGTGTTTATTAACACCCAGCACGACGCTGTACAACGCGACGAGCTTCAACGAGTACGTGCTGGAGGGGAGCGCGCCGGTGCTGCCGGAGACGCAGCGGCTGTTCAACAAGCTCATCGCGCTCGGCATCAAGCCGGTGTTCCTGACGGGCCGCACCGAGAACCAGCGGGCCATCACCGTCGCCAACCTCCGCCGCCAGGGCTACTCCGGCTGGATGAAGCTGCTGCTCAAGCCCGTCGGGTTCAAGGCCACCGCCGTCGCCTACAAGTCCGGCGAGCGGAAGAAGCTCCAGGACGCCGGCTATGTCATCGTCGGCAACATCGGCGACCAATGGAGCGACATCCTCGGCGCACCGGAGGGAGCGCGCACCTTCAAGCTCCCGGACCCCCTCTACTACATCGCTTAATAAGCGTTGGCCTCCGTAAGAACCAACGGCGGTTACGTTCTCCCTCGATCCATCGTCTGTTTTTGTAATGAACCTCGTGATGTCACCCCCTCCGTTCTGAATAAACCGTTCCATGTTGTCTTTGAATCACGGTTAGGGTTTGAGTGGAATAAGACTTGAGAAGTCAGTAATGTATTATGTATGTTGGATAACTTTGATTGTCTTGTTTGGTCAAGTGGACAATATAAATTCTAATGAATAAAGATACAGTGTACGTAGTGCTATCTTATCCTCTTGCTATGATTTTTCTGGTAGCTAATAAGAGCATCTTCAAGAGTTTGCTAAATTTTACTTGACAAATTTAGTGTTTTTGCCAACTTCTAAAAAGATATGCTAAGTAAAAAAAGAGTTCATCTCCAATAATTTGGCATAATTCACTTGCCAAATCTAGATTTAACTTACATGAGGAACCCTGAGAGAGAAACAAAAATATATTTCTACCCTTCCACCTCTTAAAACTTAAATTAGGAACCCTGAGAAAAAAAACAAAATTATTTTTATACCTTTACACCTCTTCTATTACGGAAGGATGCGCCGCGGATAGCTGCGCGCGGCAAGGGGAGGGATGCCAAGTTGTTTTGTCAAACTGTTGGAGACTAATTTTTCATGTTTTGCTAAAATTAGATGGATGCCAACAAGGCCATTGTAACGTTACGTTTCAGATTCTTTTTATGGAATATTGGGGGGAAAGAGATTCTTTTTATGGAATGCTAATGTGAGAAAAATGTGGATTTTCAAAAAGGTGTAACCCCTAAAGCTAGCTAGAACATTAAAAAATGTCCTCTTTTGCCTCTCTAACTTAGAAATTTTTAAAAGGCATTAAATCATACTATAAGGGCAAATAATTGTTAGTGTCGAACTTTGAGTTTATTGATCTTGAGTGTAATTTATGTCTGAATACAAATTTAAATATAAATCAAAACCTAACCTATCGAAGTTGGGCTCTAACTACCCTAGGCCTACTAACTAATCTGACATGGGCCCTAGCAAGCTGACTCTAGCTAGTAGCACGTCCACACCGCGGCCCAGTTACTTACCGGCCCATCTAAACCTACCCTGCCATCTGGGGGCTCCTAGGGCGTGTTTGCGAGGCTGGCTCTGCAGCCCGGCTGCACTCCCGGGGTGCAAGTCGCCGCGTTTGCCACCTTGGCTCGCGAGCGAGCCTGCCCCCGAGCAGCCAAAAGGGGTGTCTCCGCCTGGCTCCTAGGAAACACCCGGGAGGATCGTTTCCTGGGAGCACGGCTCAGCGCGGCGCACGCGAGCTGAGCGCAGCGCACGACCCCGCCTGGCAGTCGCACGAATGGTCTTTTAGCCTGGCTGCTAAATGGGTGGCAAACACGAGCTCGCATGGACCGGTCTCGTTTCGTACATGGGCGCAAACAAAGTGAGTTGGACCAGCTGAGCCAGGCCAGTCCAAGCCTGGGCTAGTAGGGCAAGCCGAGCCAGTCTGGTACAGGGTCGCAAACACGCCCCTAGTATGTCTACCGGAAGGTGGAGAAGACTTGAAACTTTCAACTCATCAAAACTCATCTAACTTACTAACTATTATTTTTTTATCAGTCCACCTCATGGCTAATAATTTAAAAATGTTCTAACATTTTCAGAAATGTTGATTTCGTCAACATTTTTTTGTCAATATTTAACAAATGTTGCAACATTTAATGTTTGGGATGGGCTTCTTCTCCGGTGCTGGCGGCACGCCGGCCGGCCGCGGCGCCACGCAGGGTCGGCCGCAGCAGGCGGTGGAGGAGGCGCAGGGTCGGCCGCGGCGGGCGTTTCCCGCGGCGGAGAGCAGCGGCGTGCGAATGGCACGTCCCGCGGCGCGGAGCAGTGTTCGTCGCACGGGAGGCTGGCAGCTGGCAACTGGAGCTCGTTGGTGCCGGATGCGCAGGGCGCAGCCGCCTGCCAGGCCGCACGGGACCGCGATGGCCGGTGAGTGACACGTGGGAGGCGCGACAGTGATGGAGGTCGGGAGGGGCTGGAGGCTGGAGCTCCTGCGCAGTGGCGGAACCAGAAACAAATTTTAGGCGGGACCAGCCAAAACTTCATACTAAATGTGATAAAAACATATCAACATCTAGTATATGTGTCACCGATTTTCTGAATATTGTTCGTATTTTATTTACAATTACAGGAGTTAGGAAAAAATAATTTGAAATTTTCATTTAGGCATGCTTTGTAGTTGGGAAATTCTTTGTATCTCTTTCTTCTCAATCTATCTTTGCAATCTCATTCTTCTTGTAAAATGTCTTCCTTTTAAGGTTAAATATGTTTTTTCTATTAAGATTATAACATAAATTAGCCTTTTTCGCATTCATTACTTGCATTAAGCTTTACAATGTACATAGACATTTGAAAATTCTCACAGCGATAGGGGGGCCATGGCCCCTGCCAGCCCCCCCTTAGTTCCGCCACTGCTCCTGCGAGGCGAGTAGGCGACGACGCACGAGATGGTGTGCGCGGCGGCAGGCTGAGGGAGTAGACGGATGGTGGTGGAGGAGTTTGGGTTTGTGTTGAGTCAGATGGACTGTTATTTAGACTCATGATGCGTTATAGTTTCATTAGAAACTATCTTCCTGGAAAGATATATATTCCCGCCCGTTACCATCTATCTGGTCCAGCTAACAAACAGCCCAGTTAACCCCTAACTGGACTGGCCCAGCACACAGCCCAGCCATCAATAGGGTTCTGATTTAAAAAAAAAACTTGGAAATTTGAAGCCTACAGATCTGGACGAATTTCGACTAATTCAGACCAGAATTCAGTTGAGTTGACCAGTCAAACCATTCATATTTATCAAAATTGAACGAGTTTGAATAAAAAATCTGACAAAACATAAGAACCAATAATTTGTGCGAGAATGATTAAACAATGATAATATGGTTCTATTCGGTTCTTGAAATTCTGAAATTTATGTGCTGCCATTTTGGTCTAGGTTTGATGAATTGCCATGAACACGGGCTCTAAGCAGCAAACATCGGCATTGCCCCGAAGAAAACAAAAAAGGACTAGCAGCAAACCATCAACAAACACCAGCAAGTTTGACGTGTCCACGGTAGTTTCGAGATGTCAATTTTTTTTACCAGAGACAAACACACTTCCCGAGTGATACTTATTTGGGGACAGGGAGTACCATATATAGAAGAACTAGGCTTGGTTTTTTTTTTTAGAATTACACAGTACAACGCAGACGCTCACAACACGCACGCACACTCACTCCTATGAACACACGTACGCAAACCCTACCCCTGTGAGCACCTCCGAAGGACTGAGCACCGGCAAATCTGGAGATTCTCGAAGTCACCACTAGCGCCTCGTCGTCGACGGGAACGTCGCTTACCACTTAATGCATAACGCCGGAAATCCCAGAATAAATCCAGAAAAATGTGCGAGCACCAGATTTTGAACCCTGGTGGGTAGCGTCCCACTGGACCGCACAACAGGTAGTCACGATATCATAGCGGCATCACTATCAGTTCATAAAAGTCTATGCCATCAGTTGTTAAGGGATTAATTTGACTGATTATTGATGAAAGTCACACCCTTTGCAATACTAATACTTACGGAATGAAAACATACATATATTTCTCCTGTCACTAGAATAAATGTCGAATCAAGAAAAATTCGGTAAGTAAAAGAAAAATCAGTCAACAAAAATGAGACACGGAAAGAAACACTCTAAAATAAAGGTGCGGAAAGCAGTGGCATAAAAAAGAAAGAGGGGCTGAAATTAGCCATCTTTATTGTTAATTTGCCGCCGTTAAATTGGTTTCCATTCACAATTACGTACAAACGCACTGTTTGTCCTGAATACTGTACTAGTAGCATATACCAGCTAGGACCACCAATAACAAGCGTACAACATATTATCCAACTCAAATGTATACATATATAGCTCATTTTATTTGGCACACGTACGTGCTGATCGATCGACTGAAGAAGAACGTTATTCAGGCGTAGTATAGTTTGCTGCTGTTCTCGCTAGCTCCGACCCGGCCGTCCATGAGCAGAGAGGAGCGTGTTAGACAGCTTAATTAGGCGACGTAGTACATGGGATCCGGCAGCTTGAAGGTGCGCGCCCCCTCCGGCGCGCCGAGGATGTCGCTCCACTGGTCGCCGATGTTGCCGACGATGACGTAGCCGGCGTCCACCAACTTCTTCCGCGCGCCGGACTTGAACTGCAACGAATTCTCCCTCACGTTCTGAGGCCTGCATGCATGCATCGAACCTTGTCACCTACGTACGGCTAGGAAATAAGCCAGGTATAGTAGAGGTATATAGGTCGTCGAAAATCTGCCTACTTGAGCAGGAGCTTGAGGTAGCCGGTGTATCCCTCTCTGGCGAGGTTCTTGGCCGAGGCCTCCCGCTTGTCCTCGCGCCGCCCCGTCAGGATCACCGGCTTGATGCCCAGCGCCTGCAGCCTCTTGTACAGCCGCAGCGTCTCCGGCAGCGCCGGCGCGTTCGCCTGCTTCGAGTACTCGCCGAACGTCGTCCAGTTGTACGGCTCAGCCCTGCGATATCATCCAGAGCATACTATAGCTAAGTGTGTATGTGTAAGCTAGGCTACCAGTTTTTCGATCGAAATCGAAAAGAGTATGTTTGTACCCGAAGCCGTGCTTGGCGTAGTAGGGGAGGTTGGAGAGCGTGGTCTCGTCGATGTCGAACACCCACACCTCGTTGCCGTTGCCGGAGAGCTTGAGGCCCTCGGCGTAGGCGATGGCCTCGTCGACGACGGCGCGGGAGTCGCTCCGGTAGTGCCCGCCCATCATGTAGTTGCCGACGTACTTCTCGCAGCGGGCCGGGATGGTCTTCCAGCCGCGCTTGTTGTTGGTCTCCACGGCGAGCCGCCAGCTGTCGCACGGCACGCTGCCGCCACGGCCCAGGTGGCCGCCGGAGCTCAGCAGCGGCCGCAGCATGTGGATCAGCGGCGCGACGTCGTCGACTGCCTCGGACGACGGCATCTCCCACGCACGCGCTCCGCCGCCGGCCGCGAGGACGACCGCGAGGAAGGCGGCGAGAAGCAGCTTGGCCCCTGCCATCGCCCGCCGGTGGTTAGAGCTCAGTCGTCGTCTTCGCCTCCCTTGCGCTTCGTGTAGTGCTGTGTGTGAGAGCCGACCGGCCGGCCGGCCGTTAAATAGAGCGAGGGCCACACAGTGCAAGGGCGTGGCGCGGCTGTGCAGCAGGTGCAGCGTTAATTAGCTCGTGTTTTCGGTCGCGACCACTGCAGATGACAAGGATTTGGGTGGACGGAAGGATGACAAGGATTGGGGCGCCCATGATTACTACGTTCCAGCAGCAAGCGGACAGCGACGTGAGCGGGTAGCTAGAGTCCTCCGTCGCCGGGCCGCCACCACGCACCGCCATTGCCACGCTCTACCAACAAGGATCATTCCCCCAATGGTTATACGATGTTTTGTTCACTCATGGTGGTTCTCGTAGTGGTGGATCGATCAAGTGAACGTTTAACTGATAGACCTACTAGGATCTACTAGATGCATTTCTAGTTTGGTAGGAACTTTAACCGTGTGTATTCAACATGTGTGTAACGAGAGAGAGACAGAGAGGGAGGGGATGAGCAATACCTTCGCCGGTTGTGATCAGGGTGGTGGAGCTTCCGGCCATCACTGGTTCTGCCGGTGAAGTTCTGCGCTAGGGCAGCGACGCGCAGTGCCGGATCTGCACTTGGGCAGCGACGGTTGGTGCAGTGACGGAGTGGCGGCGGCGGCTTCCCGTCACTCCTGCGCACCCTCCGGATCGGTCTAGGGATGTAGGTGGGGTTTGGGGCTGGCGGCGAACCTCGTGACGCGAGCCTGCGGCCCCCACCTCCTCTTTATAGCGCAGAGCGACAGGGGCCCACCAACCAGGGTTAGGGTTGGGCGCCCATCAGGGCGCGAGATTAAGGGCCCGATGGGCCGTTGGGCCCATCCGGGAGAGAGATCAATCTAACATTCTCCCCCTTGATCTCATCATATACTTTTAACTCTATCATTTTCACTTTATTCATTCCATCACAGATTAGTACATAGAGCATACTTCATCGTCACGACTCGATTGCCGATAAACAAAAACAGCTACAACATACTTCTTCATTTTGGAATAAATTCTATTCCTTTTGGGCCACAACATAATCCAAGAATTATAGGTTTTCCCTTAAATCCATGCCGGCTAAGTGTTTTCTAAACACATAGGGTGGTAAGCCTTTCGTGAGCAGATCCACAACCATGTCCTTTGTCTCTATATGCTCGAGACTTATGGTCTTATCTCGGATTATATCCTTCACAACATAAAACTTTACCTCAATTGATTTGGAAGCATTACTCGACTTGTTGTTGTGAGCATAGTACACTGCTGGCTGATTATCGCAGTACACCTTTAGTGGTTTATTAATGCAATCTACCACTTTCAAGTCGGGTACAAATTTCTTTAACCATATCACTTGTCCAATAGCATCATGACATGCTATAAACTCTGCATGCATCGTCGATGATGCAACTAACTTTTTTTTGGAGCTTCTCCACGAAATAGCTCCCCCAGCGAGAGTGAATATATATCCAGACGTGGATTTTCTATCATCTCTATCTCCCGCATTGTCTGCATCTGAATACCCTTTTATCTCTAGGCAATCAGACTCTCTGTATGTTAGCATGAAATGCTTTGTGCCTTGCGCATAACGTAATGCTTTCTTTAACATCTTCCAGTGCTCTATGCCTGGATTATCTTGATATCTACCGAGTACTCCGGTGATAAACGCCAAGTCAGGGTGAGTGCACACTTGTGCGTACTGTAAGATTCCAACAGCAGAAGCATATGGTACCGCTTTCATTTGATCGAGCTCATACTTATCCTTGGAACATTGAAATTCTCCAAAACTATCGTCCTTTACTATAGGAGCAGGTGATGCTTTACTCGCATGCATACTGTACTTCTTCAAAATCTTTTCCAAATATGCCTTTTGCGATAATCCTAAAACCCCATTCTTTCTATCTCAGTGAATTTCTATACCTAAAACATACGAGGCTTCACCAAGATCTTTCGTATCAAAATTTGAGGACAGAAACTTCTTTGTTTCCCGTAGTAGACTAACATCATTGCTAGCGAGCAAGATATCATCCACATACAAGATTAGGAAAATATATTTCCCATTTTTAAACTTTGTATAAACACAGTTGTCCTCTACATTAGATTCAAACCCAAATATTTTAATTGTATCATCAAACTTTAGATTTCACTGTCTGGATGCTTGCTTTAACCCATAAATGGATTTATTTAGGCGTCATCTCATATGTTCTTTTCCTTCCATAACAAAACCTTTCGGTTGTTTCATGTAGACATTTTCTTCTAAATCACCATTTAGAAAAACTGTCTTTACATTCATCTGATGCAACTCTAAATCAAAATGTGCTACTAATGACATTATTATTCTGAAGGAATCTTTACATGAGACTGGAGAAAATGTCACATTGTAATCTACTCCTTCTCTCTGGGTATAGCCTTTTGCCACAAGTCACGTTTAATCTTGAAGACCCATTTACAACCTACTGTTTTGGCTCCTTCGGGAATTTCCATCAAGTCCCAAACATCATTGGAACTCATCGATTTAATCTCATCTTTCATGGTCTCCAACCACTTTGACGAGTCAGCACTTCTCATGGCCTCTTCATATGAAGCGGGATCACCCTCCATATGAGCAACTTCTGTATTATAGACTTTATAATCATTTGGAATTGCCGATCTTTTAACTCTTTGAGACCTTCGAGGGGCCTCTTCTGTTTGCACATTCGGTGCCTCAACATCTATTGGCACATCATCGAGAGGTGGCTGCTGCATCTCTTCCTCATGTGCAACAGTGGGTTCAATCGGATCCTGAAGAACAGGCTCCGGATCTTGTAACATTCCTGATGTTACTTAAGTTAAGTACTTCAATTAGTAATGATAATCAAGAATAATTAGTTCCTAAGCATGTTTAACATGATGGTGATCAATTTTGCAAATAAGACCTTGGTCAAGATCTCAAAATTTGGTCAAACCCTTAAGTACTCCTTAAGGCTGATTTGGTTTTCTTGCGCGTTCTCCAAACTTCACTATAGAAGTTCAAAATCTGCCAATATAAAAGTTTTTCCTTGTTTCCGGAAACACATTTTTCATAATTGGCGGACATTTCAATTTTGAGTGAAAAATTTCCAAAAACAGGGTTGAAGCCCGTATGAACAGTAAAATCAGCCGAGAAAAACTGAAACTTCGGTGCGCGTTCCCCGTCAAACGGTTCATCAAACCATATGTCGCCCTTTGTGAAAGTTGTAGTCCTATAGTTCCTCTACAACTTTCGTTTTTGGAGAATTTCAACTTAGTTTTGAAAAATTAGAGTTTCGCTGGATCGAACAGAGCTAAATGAAACGAGATGTGCACAGCCGCCGGCAGCGTCGCGCTCCTGCGCGCGTGCATGCTGTCATCCGCCGTCCACGTGTCGTTGACGCGTTACCCCGGTGTACGGGCATCTCGTCCCCTCCGCTGTGGACCACACCCGCGCTATGGGCCCTCCGCCCGAGCGGTCGAGCTGTGCACCGTGCCTACACGCTCACGCGCGGACCGAAGCCACGCGCCGGGCGTCGCGGCTGCTAGCCACGCGATGCGCCTGCATGCGCGCCCCGACGGGCTAGGCGCCGGATTAAATGAGGAGAGCGAGGTCGACGCTTGTTTTCCTCGGCTGCCTCGCCTCGCTCGTCGTCCTGCTACGTCTAGAGCTCCGCCCTGTCGCCGGAGCACGGCAGACTAGCGGCTGTAGACCCGCACCGCCGCCAAGGACGCCCGCCGGCCACGCCCCTTCCCCGTCCAAGCCTCGAAACGGAACCCGGGTAAGCCCCTCGTCACTCCCCACTACTTCCCCGGTCTATCCCGGCCTTCTCCTCGCCGGATTTTGGTCCTCAACACCGGCCATGGCGCCTGGGGGTCACATTGCTTCTTCCCCAATAATTCCAGGGAGTTTTCCGTAATCTAGGGACCTGTTCGTAATTTTGAAAAATTTCGTCGAGGGTCTGTCAGTAAAATCCTTTTTAGGTTTCGGCTGCAACTTCGAAAAATCATTAAAAATTGTAGAAAAATCACAAAAATGTATATCCAACTGTGTTGGTTTCCTTGTGACGAGATCTACATTTTCTAGAAAGGGTGTATAGGGTTTTTCTGTTTAGTTTTGAAATGAAAATTCAAACTCAGTTTGATGTATTTTTATTGTAGTTCAAACTATACACATGATATGAAGATGAAATTTGGATATGTTATTCTTTATACCATGTTTAGATCTGTGACCAAAATTTTCATATGCTTGATGAGTAGAATTGTAGTTATGAATTTTGTAAGCTTTATTTTAGGTTAAACTTGATGCTTCTTATAGTCCCTTCAAGAAACATTTTATTTAAGCACCAATGCACCCTATGTCTTTATCATGATGTTTAGCATCTCTGGAAAAATAATTATGATTTTAGGAACTGATTTGAATGCTGTTTTGTATTTAACTTTGTGTAGGATGTTAAATTGATAACTTAAAAAGTATGATAGATCTATTTTTGAAAATTGGTCAGTAGCTTAAATTTGACATGAATGACCTGTAGAAAAAGTTGAGGTCAAAAAGATTAGTAAATCTTTTTATAGGATTTAATGAAGTTAAGCTAGACTGAAAGTTGTCTTTTTCATATAAATTAATTTATATAGGATCTGGAGCTAATTTTTGGTATTCAAGCTTGTTTTAGTCATATGTTGCTGTGTGCTAAGTTTGAGATCAGTTCGAATTATAATTAAATTAATATGAATTTTGGATGAATGGCTAGCTAGGAATTGAATAAATAGGTTTGTGTTTATAGCTTAAGTTTAAATAAGTTTTTCATGTTTAAGATACTGTTTGAAATAATTTTAAAACACATCCCCTGCTGTTTGGTGCAGTTTGTGAATTTAAATTTGCTTGAATATGCAATCACCATCAAAGTTGACTTTTAATTAACCACTCACACCCTCACCTAATGCATATGCATGTGTACGTGTAGATTTACCAGACGGGAAGTTCGTTGGTGAAGAGATCGAGTTGGGTGTTCATCAAGACTTGGACCAAAGTCCAGAAGAGCCCAAGGCTGTCACTAACTTAGAGGAAGGCAAGCCCCGGAGTGCATATAACCTTTTTTTGGATAAAATCTCACATTCTTTTACCTTTTCAGTATTTATGTTTTACTTTGTGCATTTAAGTTTCAGGAGTTGTTTTGAAACCTAGATGCATGATCCTTAGGTTCCTATGCTCTTATAACTAGTATGTTAGGACGCTAGTGCCATGCTTTAAGGACACGGTACAAGTCGAGTAATGACTCATTGCTCGCGAGATATAGGATGCTTATGTTGGAATCATAAGTTGGATAAATTGACTCGCTCATGTGGTAAGAGCAATGGGTTCGGTCTCGACCGAGTAGCATGGTGCTGGTCTAAGCTATTGAACGTACCAAGTGCTTGTCGGGAATGGGACCGGTAAGCCTAGTACCTAATGAACCAGTGCGGGAATTTTATCGCTACTACTCTTGAGATGCGTCTCCCGGTTCGCTACCGTAGTGCAAGTGTGAGTCTGGACGTGCCATGAGTGGGCGTACCAGTAAACCTTGTACTTAGGACTGTGGCATCTTTTCCTAATCTGGGGAACGACGGGAACCGCCTGGTTGGGGTAGACCCCACATTTGCTTTTATTTGATTTCTTGGGGTCTTCCTTCTTCCGTGTATCTTGGGTTTACCTTGCTAGGATATAAATCGATCGATCGTCGGTCACTCGCTATTATCTGAGTCGGCTTGACCACTGGCTACCCCATGTTTACTTATGAAATATTTTGGATTAATATTGTTGATTGATTAATCTTGTTTGCACAACCATGCTTGTTTAGCTAGGTGCTTACCTAGAAGGGTTAACATACTAGAACTTGAGCTAAAATTTGAAAGTAAGGATCAACTCTTAGATGCTTTTGGCAAAACAAACCCACCAGCCAAAAAGTCTTGCATGTCTAGCTGTGTCTTTTATTTTGGACGTGTCAGTCTTGCTGAGTATTAGTATACTCAGCCTTGCTTAATTTGTGGTTTTCAGGTAATCCCATCTGGCCTGGTTCTATTCCAGATGGTTGGGAGCTTGAATGGGAGAATGACGATGATGAGTGATACTCCATGGATGGCCTCCCATGTGTATCTTCCGCTTAGTTTTATTTCCGCTGTTTAATCTCTGAAACACTTTACTTTCTTGTATCAAAATCTGGTTTGTAATAAATGTGAACCTGTGGTCTTTTATGTAATGTTGAACTTGTACTCTGGTCCCGCCTTCGTGTGGGCTTAGCGCATATCAGCGATCCTGTTGTAAGTGATTTACCGGGCTTGACCCGGCAGAGGCGACAAAATAACTCCTTGTTATCACTTATTAGCTAAGTGGACCGGCTAGGTGATAATACGGATTTATTTTGGGCGGTTCTGTCACAGCTGGTACCAGAGCGAGTTTATGCACCAGAGTAATTAAAATACCTTAAAAACCTGTTTTTGGAATAAAACTTGCCAAGATTAATAATCCTGGTAAGTGAGTTGGACGTTAAGGTCTAATCTAGTCCGAGAGGCCCTAGAGGGAATTTTTAGGTTCTTTCAGGTGGCTAGTACTTTATGGTGTATTTAATCTGACTTCCAGCACATTCTATTCCTATCAAAACTTACATTCATGCACAACCATACTAGTTCGTCACGTTTTGCCATATGTGATGGTGCCACGGGAAAGTCCGTGAGGGATGGATGTGACCTATTCCAATGGGAACCCACGTCGCGTCTGCGTCTCGTCACGTTTTGCCATACGTGATGGTGCCACTGGAAAGTCCATGAGGGATGGATGAGACCTATTCCAATGGGAACCCACGTCGCGTCAGAGTCTTATTTAGAACGCTGTCCATGCAGCGGCTTTATGCATGGATACCGTTTCTATAAGTGAATGGTAATGAATGTGGACGCTTTTGTGAGTGCTGGCACAAAAGGTCTTGAATATCTGTGAATTTCTGCAGGTACACTAACCACGGTTGTTAGGTACGGTAACTTAAGAAACGAATAGCTTCCGACTAGCTATTATAGGGAGAGACGTATATGTATGCCTTGCCACCGGCACTAACTTCGTTTATAAGCTTAAAAGCTTTGTGAGGAAGTTTAGGACGCTTTTTGCATCATGTAAAAGCTATCAAATTAAAACTGAACTTAAATCATGTGTTGCTTGGTCTCTATTTAATTTGTGTTTCTTAAGGACCAATCATGCTAGTTTGATGCTTTGATGAGGTGTTAAGCAAAAATTGTAACTAGATGCTGTCCAAATTTTTCTAAGGATTATCTAGAAAATTTCTGGCTAGGTGTTCTTTAAGGAAATTGTTCATCACCTAGTTAAGATTGCTCTCTGAATTTCTCATGATTGTAGAATGCTTAAAACTGAAGTTAGGATCAAATTTTCTAAGCTTAGGTAATGCTGAAATTCTGTCAAAATTATGAGTAAGGCTGAAAACTCGAATTTTAACATATAGTCCCAAAAAGAATTTGACCATAGAATCTAGAACTAAAATGTTCCATATATAGCCTAGTTTATGCTGTAAGAATTTCATGGTCATTGGGTTCTCATTTTTTGAGATATGATCTTTTTAGGGAAGCTCTGCCCTGCTAAAAATTTCTGGGCAATAGCACTCTGAAAATGGATCTGTTAGACCCTTTTCCAACCTGATCTGGTTCGACCTTTGAATACCAAAAACGCTCTTTTTATAGTATAGTTGCTGCTGTCAATATTTCATGATCATAGGTTTTGTAAATCTCAAGTTATGCTCTTTTTAGTGAAGTGTTGTTCTGCTGAATTCCTAGGCTACAACAGACTGGACTTTGATCGTTTTGACCATTTTCCCAAACAGTTTTAGCTCAGCCTTTGAATACCAAAGTTGCTAGAAACCTTCCTTTCTGTGTGCTCGTAAAATTTCAGTACCATATTATTTCTACACCGAGAGTTATGAATTTTTTTTCGTGACTCTCGGCCTGCTGAAAACAGCCAAAATAGAACTGCGGTAACTGAAATTTTCGGGTATGATAACCTTAACTTTTAGCTCCGTGTTGAATACAAATGTGGTAGCACACGAACCTACGCTCTTACGGACCAAAGTTGAGCAAGGATCGATTTTTGAGCTGAAAGTTATTAACTTATTATTTCAGAGTAGTGAGGTTATCCTGAATCTAAAGTTCCTGTACTTTGAGTTCTCGTCGTACATGTTCTATTTGTTTACCTTTGTATAAACATGATTATGAATATGTGTTTAATGAAAGCTCATGCTCTCAGATGGTAGGAACTACACGCAACACTCCTGGTGGTTTTGGTGATGCAAGTGGCATCGATCCACCACCACCACCACTGAACATGACACCAATGAAAGCTCTCTTGCTGCCCCTAGTAGTTATGCTGCGTCAAATTTCTTTTGAATCAACAGCAGTAGCAGCCCCACCACAGGGTCTTGTAAATTCTCTACCCAAGGTTGAGTAGAATTCCAGGAAGAATCTGGAGTAGAGACCGACCTGCATCACCTTGAGCCCTTTTCTATGCAAAGGTCAAACCAATAAGAAGTGAATCTAGGACTAGCTTGTCTTTTCATACCTTTCCCACTAAATATCTGTGATCCTTTTTGCACGTTTCTTCCAAGTCAATGGAAGCGGGATATAAGAAAAAAGGTTAGCAAATCCTTCGATAAGTTTTCTCGATGCAGTCCGATTCTGAATTGAGGATACCTCGAGCGCTTCTCGTTTTTCCCCAACATCACGGTCAAATCTCTCGAGCCATTGACCCCATACTTTTCAGTGCCATGCCAGCATTGCGCAGCATCGTCGCTTTGCCATCTTTTGTCAAAGCTGTTGATCGCCGCCTATGCATCACTGCAGCATCGCTGCCATGTCGCCAATGGCATCTCGACTATCGTGCATCCTTGTCACCATATCACTGGCGATCATCTACGACAAGTGTCACCTCTTTTGACCCAACAGGTGACCCATTCACGAAATGAAGGAGTTAAAGACAGAACACTCCATTCGCTTTCTTTTCCGAGTATGTTAAACTCGAGAAACAATTTTCTCATTCGAAATTTGTTTTGGAAACTGAAGGATGTTCTCCGTAGATACCATAAGGAATTGACATTCTTATTAGGTATCAATGGAAAGGAATCATAAAGAGATGATCTGGTTCTTCAAATTCTTCTGACTTAATTGTTATGGAGTTTCTAAGAAGCAGCCATAATTGGATTTTTGGTCCTACTAGGGAAACTGATCCAATCATCATAAATTCAAGACGATGATCCCATCAAAGAAAATACAGAGAATTCTCGACCATATAAGTTTTTCTCATCTCTTTTCTCGCACCACGACCAAGTCTTGACGATTGTTTGACCGCCTAAGTATCTATGCTCCACCTGTCTCATGTCGTTCTATCACTCCGTCACTCCTCACTGCAGCAGCTATCGCTGCAAACCCTCCGCCAGTCCTACCACAAGTGGCTGGTGTGCCACCGCTGTTGCACCATGGCGACCCTCGATAAAAGGAGAGTATCGCCCGTCGTTTTCTACCACCTCCGAGCCAGACCTCCACTCGAGCTTTAAACCTCCATCACCATCTTTTTCATCCGACTGCTCCTTCGGTGCTCACGCCAACCATCTTCATTGTTTGCGGCTTTCATCGTCAAGCAAGCATCTTCCCCATCTCCTCGGTGACCCAAAGAAGAAGTTTAGAAGAAGGCAACAAGAAGGATCCAAACCGATGTCGCCAACCATGGCTCGTTTTCTAGAGATGTTTGATTCCGTCTACTGGACTCTAGTAGGACTGTACGTCTGCTTTGCATTCCAGATCTTGATGGTTTTAGCTTTTCATGTGTACATTCATCGCCCGCTTCCTCACGAGCGACATTGATGATGTGTGAGGCAGCCCATGTACCTTTATCATCTCTGAGATTTAGATATGGAAGAGTTTAGCATTGCTCTATGATTTCCTCATGGAACCTGTTATCTGCAGGTTTTTCCTCTAATCTTGTTGTCGAATCTCGGGACGAGATTCCTTTTAAGGGGGGTAGTCTGTAACATCCCTGATGTTACTTAAGTTAAGTACTTCAATTAGTCATGATAATCAAGAATAATTAGTTCCTAAGTATGTTTAACATGATGGTGATCAATTTTGCAAATAAGACCTTGGTCAAGATCTCAAAATTTGGTCAAACCCTTAAGTACTCCTTAAGGCTGATTTTGTTTTCTTGCTTGTTCTCCAAATTTCACTATAGAAGTTCAAAATCTGCCAATATAAAAGTTTTTCCATGTTTCCAGGAACACATTTTTCATAATTGGCGGACATTCCAATTTTGAGTGCAAAATTGCCAAAAATAGGGTTGAAGCCCTTATGAACAGTAAAATCAGCCGAGAAAAACTGAAACTTCGGCGCGCGTTCCCCGTCAAACGGTTCATCAACCCATATGTCGCCCTTTGTGAAAGTTGTAGTCCTATAGTTCCTCTACAACTTTTGTTTTTGGAGAATTTCAACTTAGTTTTGAAAAATTAGAGTTTCGCTGGGTCGAACAGAGCTAAATGAAACGAGATGTGCACAGCCGCCGGCAGCGTCACGCCCCTGCGCACGCGCATGCTGTCATCCGCCGTCCACGTGTCGTTGACGCGTTACCCCGGTGTACGGGCATCTCGTCCCCTCCGCTGTGGACCACACCCACGCTATGGGCCCTCCGCCCGAGCGGTCGAGCTGTGCACCGTGCCTACGCGCTCACGCGCGGACCGAAGCCACGCGCCGGGCGTCGCGGCTGCCAGCCACGCGATGCGCCTGCATGCGCGCCCCGACGGGCTAGGCGCCGGATTAAATGAGGAGAGCGAGGTCGACGCTTGTTTTCCTCGGCTGCCTCGCCTCGCTCGTCGTCCTGCTACGTCTAGAGCTCCGCCCAGTCGCCGGAGCACGGCAGACTAGCGGCTGCAGACCCGCACCGCCGCCAAGGACGCCCGCCGGCCACGCCCCTCCCCCGTCCAAGACTCGAAACGGAACACGGGTAAACCCCTCGTCACTCCCCACAACTTCCCCGGTCTATCCCGGCCTTCTCCTCGCCGAATTTTGGTCCTCAACACCGGCCATGGCACCTGGGGGTCACATTGCTTCTTCCCCAATAATTCCAGGGAGTTTTCCGTAATCTAGGGACCTGTTCGTAATTTTGAAAAATTTCTTCGAGGGTCTGTCAATAAAATCCTTTTTAGGTTTCGGCTACAACTTCGAAAAATCATTAAAAATTGTAGAAAAATCAGAAAAATGTAAATCGAATTGTGTTGGTTTCCTTGTGACGAGATCTACAGTTTCTAGAAAGGGTGTATAGGGTTTTTCTGTTTAGTTTTGAAATGAAAATTCAAACTCAGTTTGATGTACTTTTGTTGTAGTTCAAAGTATACACAGGATATGAAGATGAAATTTGGATATGTTATTCTTTATACCATGTTTAGATCTGTGACCAAAATTGTCATATGTTTGATGAGTAGAATTGTAGTTATGAATTTTGTAAGCTTTATGTTAGGTTAAGCTTGATGCTTCTTATAGTCCCTTCAAGAAACATTTTATTTAAGCACCAATGCACCCTATGTCTTTATCATGATGTTTAGCATCTCTGGAAAAATAATTATGATTTTAGGAACTGATTTGAATGCTGTTTTGTATTTAACTTTGTGTAGGATGTTAAATTGATAACTTAAAAAGTATGATAGATCTATTTTTGGAAATTGGTCAGTAGCTTAAATTTGACATGAATGACCTGTAGGAAAAAGTTGAGGTCAAAAAGATTAGTAAATCTTTTTATAGGATTTAATGAAATTAAGCTAGGCTGAAAGTTGTCTTTTTCATATAAATTAATTTATATAGGATCTGGAGCTAATTTTTGGTATTCAAGCTTGTTTTAGTCATATGTTGCTGTGTGCAAAGTTTGAGATCAGTTCGAATTATAATTAAATTAATATGAATTTTGGATGAATGGCTAGCTAGGAATTGAATAAATAGGTTTGTGTTTATTGCTTAAGTTTAAATAAGTTTTTCATGTTTAAGATCCTGTTTGAAATAATTTTAAAACACATCCCCTGCTGTTTGGTGCAGTTTGTGAATTTAAATTTGCTTGAATATGCAATCACCATCAAAGTTGACTTTTAATTAACCACTCACACCCTCACCTAATGCATATGCATGTGTACGTGTAGATTTACCAGACGGGAAGTTAGTTGGTGAAGAGATCGAGTTGGGTGTTCATCAAGACCTGGACCAAAGTCCAGAAGAGCCCAAGGCTATCACTAACTTAGAGGAAGGCAAGCCCCGGAGTGCATATAACCTTTTTTTGGATAAAATATCACATTCTTTTACCCTTTTCGGTATTTATGTTTTACTTTGTGCATTTAAGTTTCAGGAGTTGTTTTGAAACCTAGATGCATGATCCTTAGGTTCCTATGCTCTTATAACTAGTATGTTAGGACGCTAGTGCCATGCTTTAAGGACACGGTACAAGTCGAGTAATGACTCATTGCTCGCGAGATATAGGATGCTTATGTTGGAATCATAAGTTGGATAAATTGACTCGCTCATGTGGTAAGAGCAATGGGTTCGGTCTCGACCGAGTAGCATGGTGCTGGTCTAAGCTATTGAACGTACCAAGTGCTTGTCGGGAATGGGACTGGTAAGCCTAGTACCTAATGAACCAGTGCGGGAATTTTATCGCTACTACTCTTGAGATGCGTCTCCCGGTTCGCTACCGGTAGTGCAAGTGTGAGTCTGGATGTGCCATGAGTGGGCGTACCAGTAAACCTTGTACTTAGGACTGTGGCATCTTTTCCTAATCTGGGGAATGACGGGAACCGCCTGGTCGGGGTAGACCCCACATTTGCTTTTATTTGATTTCTTGGGGTCTACCTTCTTCCGTGTATCTTGGGTTTACCTTGCTAGGATATAAATCGATCGATCGTCGGTCGCTCGCCGTTATGTGAGTCGGCTTGGCCACTGGCTACCCCATGTTTACTTATGAAACATTTTGGATTAATATTGTTGATTGATTAATCTTGTTTGCACAACCATGCTTGTTTAGCTAGGTGCTTACCTAGAAGGGTTAACATACTAGAACTTGAGCTAAAATTTGAAAGTAAGGATCAACTCTTAGATGCTTTTGGCAAAACAAACCCACCAGTCAAAAAGTCTTACATGTCTAGCTGTGTCTTTTATTTTGGACGGGTCAGTCTTGCTGAGTATTAGTATACTCAGCCTTACTTAATTTGTGGTTTTCAGGTAATCCCATCTGGCCTGGTTCTATTCCAGATGGTTGGGAGCTTGAATGGGAGAATGACGATGATGAGTGATACTCCATGGATGGCCTCCCATGTGTATCTTCCGCTTAGTTTTATTTCCGCTGTTTAATCTCTGAAACACTTTACTTTCTTGTATCAAAACCTGGTTTGTAATAAATGTGAACCTGTGGTCTTTTATGTAATGTTGAACTTGTACTCTGGTCCCGCCTTCGTGTGGGCTTAGCGCATATCAGCGATCCTGTTGTAAGTGATTTACCGGGCTTGACCCGGCAGAGGTGACAAAATAACTCCTTGTTATCGCTTATTAGCCAAGTGGACCGGCTTAGGTGATAATACAGATTTATTTTGGGCGGTTCTGTCACAGATCTTCACTCAATATTGCCATGGGTTGAGTTACAACAGGTACTTGCACCACAACCTCTGGGACTGTCGGTGCAGGTACAACAGGTAGTGAGAAATATGACTCTTGGATCATCAGATTGGGTGCGTGCACCCGCTTCTCCTCAAGATCAATTTTCCGCACCGCCGTGCTCCCCCTCATCATTTCATCCTATAAGAAAACAACATGTCTCGTTTCTACAAACTTTGTATATCTATCTGGACAGTAGAAACGAAAACCTTTTGACTTTTCGGGATACCCAATGAAGTAGCGACTGACTGTTTTGAAATCTAACTTTGCAATGTTTGGGTTAAACACTTTGGCCTCAGCTGGGCTCCCCCCACACGCAAGTGGTGTAGAGAGGGTACTCTTCCCATCCACAGCTCGTACGGTGTTTTGGGCACCGATTTGCTTGGTACTCTATTGAGAATGTGAATAGCGGTTTTTAACGCCTCCATGCACAATCCCAATGGCAAGGTGGAGTAACTCATCACACTGCGCACCATATCCATCATTGTACAGTTGCGCCTCTCAGCTACTCCATTTTGCTGAGGCTCGCCCGGCGTCGAATATTGGGCAACTATGTCATTTTCCTGTATGAACTTTGCAAAATGTCCAGGAACTTGGCCAAATAGGGTGTGCCGACCGTAGTCCCCCCACAGTCAAATCTTACTATCTTAATTCTTTTATCAAGTTGATTTTCAACTTCAGCTTTGAATATATAAATTTATACAGCGCTTCTGATCTTTCTTTAATTGGATAAATATAACCATAACGGGAGTAATCATCTGTGAATATTATGAATGAGTCATAGCCATCCACGCTTTTCACAGGAAACGGTCCACATATATCAGTGGGGATTATCTCTAAAGTTCATGTGCTACGTTTTGCACCTTTTTTAATTTGCTTTACATACTTTCCTTTAGCGCAATCTACGCATTGCTCTAAGTCAGAGAACTCTAACGGAGGAAGAATTTCACTTTTAACGAGGCTCTCTATTCTCTCCCTCGAAATATGGCCTAAACGACAGTGTCATAATTTCGACGAAATATCATGAGTTCTCTTTCTTTTCTTTTGGACGTTCTCTGACCCGGAAACATTGACATCATTTACATTCACATCGCATAAAGAATTAACTTTTTCACGTAAGGATAACAAATAAAGCTCATTATGAAGGTAAGTAATCCCAACACAAGCATTATTACACCAAATGGCACACCGGCCATGTCCAAAAAGATATTCAAAACCATCTTTGTCCAAACGTGAAATACTAATCAAGTTTGTGTTTAATGAAGGAACATAAAGAACATCTCTAAGAAAAAGTGTAAAACCATCAACTAGCTCTAGAGAGACATCGCCAACAGCTTCAACTTCTGCTTGGACTCCATTTGCAACTTCAATGCATCTTTCTCTTCTTTTCGTGCTTCGGGTCAAATGGAACCCCTGTAGAGAATTTGCAACATGAATAGTTGCACCCGAGTCAATCCACCAAGTAGATTTAGAAAGCTGTGTATACAAGGATTCATTTACAAAAGAAACAAAGTTCTTACCATTCTTTGCCACGATGAACTTTAGCCAATCGAGGCAATCTTTCTTGAAATGCCTCTTCTTCTTGCAGTAGAGACACTAATCCCTCTCCACTGGAAGAGAGTTCTTCTGAGGCTGACGTTGTTGTTGCATGGGACCTTTACCGTGTGGCTTTGAAGAAGAGCCTTGATGGAAATTCCTTTTCTTCACAAGGTTGAAGGAAACCCCCCTATTGTTGGACTTAATCCTTTCCTCTTCCTACACACACATGGCTATAGTCTTTTCCAGATCCCACTGCTCTGGATGAATATTGTTGTTAACAACAAAAGTGTCAAACTCTCTTGGCAGAGAAGCCATAACCAAATGAACAAGGAGCTTGGGCTTAATTTCCATATCCGCATCCAGTGGCTTTAGCTTTGACGCCTGGTTGCTCATCCTAAGGATGTGCTCCCTTATGCCTTTTCCATTGCCTGTATACTTTTCATTCACCAGTTGCCTCAGCATCATGGTGGCATATGTCTTTGAAGAGCCAGTAAACTGACTCTTTATCCTGTCAAGTAACCCTGTGCAGAGGTACAACCTTCAACTGAGCTCAAAAGAGAGGGCTCAATTGTGTTCTCTATGAAAGCCATGCACTTTTTGTTTGCCGAGGTCCACTTTTTATTGTTGATGGAGCATGAAAACTCTAAAGAGGAATAATCCTCTTCTTTCTTTTTCCATGTAGCATCATCATCTTTGTCATCTCTCTGTGGCTTTGGTGGCTCAACCGGCTGTGCTTCCTTTAGCACCCAGTCAAGCTCAGCACAAACAAAAGCCAGATTCACTTTCCTACTCCATTCCTTGTGATTCTCAGCACTGAGTACTGGAACAGAGCTGATGGAGTTCATCAAGTTGAACCCTCCTGAAAACCATAATAAGTGAGATCCATAATGACAATTGCATGCATTAATCCAACATTGGTCAAAATTAAAACATACAACTGTCTATGCAATTAAATCTATATCACCGTTGGGCACAAAAGAGAAATAAATGCACATATATAACCTTTTAATCATGATGATGTTATTAACAACGTTGGTCAGTAAATAACAGCACCATAATTACCAGAAAAATTACTTTAATATGCTCCTTTTTTAATTTAATTTTCCTGTTGGTTCCAATTAAATTTAAACAACAAGCATTTCTTTAAGTAATTCGCAGCGGAAACATGAATAAAATTCATGAAAAAACTTTCTGTTCAGAAGCAATGTCACTGTTTACTTTACTTTTATCTAACCAAATTTATCTCGTTGGTTCAAAAGATGAATAGATACAAAACCATACAAAAATCATCAAAATACATGCTTCTGAAAAAAAGAAAAAAATGACATTTAAGAATCACTGTGCATTCGGCCCGGCAGCGAAACCAGGCCCATGGCCTGCTTCGCGCAACCACCTAGGCCGGCGGCCCAGCACCCAACGGGCAGGCCGCCAAAGCGGCCCGCGCGCTGCGCCCGCCTGGGCTGATTTGAGCCCAACAGCGGCTAGCACCCCTCAGTCGTTGATCTCCGCAGATCTGATCCGATGGTCGCCCGCGCTCCTCACGGCATCAAAACCGCGTGCGGCCGCTCCCCCCTGAACCATAGATCCATTTCCCCTCTCGCCCGCTTGCGTGTCTCGCACCGCAGTGCTGCGGCGGTGGAGGAGAACCTCGCCGTCTTTCCCGCCGGTGACGGCAGAGAAGAGCGCCAGCGGCCCAAAGCCGGCCATCTCCCCCCTTATTTCTCTGCTATTCTTTTCCCTCTCCCTCTCCTCCAGAGCCGCACAAGTCCGCGAGATCCAGAGAGTTAGGCCATGGTGGCCCGGAGAGGATGGTGGCTGGCACCACCGGGAGTCCTCCCGCCGGCGAGCGCGTTCCCCGCGAGGGAGAGCGCGCCGCCGTCGATGGGTTTCACCGCGGCGCCCCGTGCCCCCGTCCCTCACGGCGGAGATCCGGCGAGGACAGGGCCCGGCTTGTCTGTCCGCCCGGCGCGCCCAAGGCGACACTAGCGGTGGTAGCGACAGCGAGGTAGGCCCACAGTTAGGTCCTCCATCCCGTTCTCCCTTTGCTTTTTAGATCTAGGGTTAGGGTTAGGGTTTCTGTTGATTTGCCTTCTTTATTCGATTCTATTCGATTTGCGTCGATCTCTTTCTCCTTTTCTTCTACCCGCAACTAGAACTACAAACTAGTGAGGCGACTGATACCATTGATAGAGCTACTAGGATCTATTAGATGCATTTCTAGTCGGGTAGGAACTTTAACCGTGTGTAATCAACGTGTGTGTACCGAGAGAGAGAGGGATAGAGAGGGAGGGGATGAGCAGAACCTTCGCCGGTTGTGACAGGGGTGGTGGAGCTTAGGGCCATCACTGGTTCTGCCGGTGAAGTTCTGCGCTAGGGCAGCGACACGCAGTACCGGATCTGCACTTGGGCAGCGACGGTTGGTGCAGTGACGGAGTGGCGGCGGCGGCAGCTTCCTGTCACTCTTGCGCACCCTCCGGATCGGTCTAAGTATGTAGGTGGGGTTTGGGGCTGGTGGCGAACCTCGTGACGCGAGCCTGCGGCCCCCACCTCCTCTTTATAGCGCAGAGCGACGGGCCTACCAACCAGGGTTAGGGTTGAGCGCCCCTGATCAGGGCGCGAGATTAAGGGCCCGATGGGCCGTTGGGCCCATCCGGGAGAGAGATCAATCTAACATAACCCTCTTTTCGTTCTACTGAAATGTGCGCATGAGTGTGAGCAAAAGTGGCATCTTTTTACCAGCTATTCGCAAATCACAAGCGTTCTGTAGACACAATCGAGGAGGGTCACGAGGTGGATGAAAATTTTTATATTTTACACCAAATTCACACGGCTCACAACTTATAGCCCTCTGTAAGTCTTTCGAAATGTAACCATCTGTCTGCGATTTCTTTCCATTTGGAGACTTTGGTCCACTTTATCAATATCATAATTGTTTTGTTCTTTTTCATTTTCTCAAACCAACTGAACAGACAACTTTGCCCCTACCTCATTCTGGATGGAATCGAATCGATTATAGGCCAATGCCTCCGGTGTCGTCATCCTTCGTCACCGTGTGTCATCCTCCCCTCTGCCTCCCTCTGTTGCCCTCCTTCCGGCCTCCCTCTGCACTCCCCTACACGGGAGCTTGGCAGCAATAGGATACAAAATCCATTATTTTTTACATTTGCATGAATTGCTTGTGCTAATAATTGGTTGTGGAAGATGAGAGCGGTGGTGGAGGAAAGGAGAGGAGTGAGTTGGAGGGAAGGGTGGCACACAGCGGCGGAGGTAGGACAACGACACCACATCCAGTGACGGATCTAGGATTCAGATGTAAGGGGTTGAACACCTTCTTCTACCTCTAGACACTAAAAACTTCATTTATAGCAAAAAAAATTCAAAGAAGATTGAAGAAGAGCTTCATTGTTGTGCAGGCAATAGGAGGTCTGGAGCCCCCTCCGCCCCCTCGCTGCCTCCGTCCCTGACCACATCTGAGGTGTTGGGCTGTTTAATTGCATCGAATCTATCTTGAATCCAAAGGTGATGAGGACATCCTAGCTATACGTAACTCAGATGCCATGGTTACACCAGATACATCGCTGGTTACGTCAAGTCCACCTCCGATTATGCATTAAGAATCAAGTGCACAACCGGTTACGCAAGAACAAGCATTGGATACACAAACACAACTGTATGAAGGGTTGGTTACGCGCAACCGCAAAGAAACTCCAAGAAGAGGTGCATGCTTTCCTCTCTGAGTTACACTGCAATATTGATGAGAGTCCTATATAGTACCTAAGTCTTGTACTTTAATCTTACTTAGGTTTACACAAGAGGTTTCTCCGATGGGTTACGTGAAGGTCGCAGAAGGTTGCGTGGAAGGACACCAAGACCGCTGCCCAAGCTGAGAATGGTTACGTGATAGAAGCATCAACTTCAAATCCAAGTTTGTATCATCTCGAGAAGATACGGGACCAAGACATACATGTTTGGAAGCTCCTTCAAGTTAAGATTCCAACCCAACAAGCGGCGTATCATTTTGACTTCCGAGCTAGGAGTGATGGTCATGCTACTAAAGGTTGTGCAGAAGGTAAAAAGACGTGCGTGCACTGAAGAGGACTTCATAAATACTTTCATCAGTTGGCCTTACACCTGCCAACGTGGCCACTTCAGTTCACACTTATCCCACACCTATCTAGGATGGTTGTTCCTAGTATAAACAACTCTTATGTACTACCGAAAACTCAATTTTGATTATTATGAATTGTTAACCACATATGGTTGATCCTAGTCACGCTGCTGAGTACCTTGCACACCTTTATTCTTCCATGTTCTTCGAGGAGTTGTGAAGAGATCTCTCTGAGGTCCCCTAGTTCGTGCTATCTGATTTCCAGTACGATTGTACCATTTTGTGTGGCTTAGTTCCGGCTTGTGGTTCTATGGTCGTTTAGAGATCGAGTCGAAGTCTTTACGGTTCAGTGTCTCTCTCCCCGACTCTTGGTCGCATCCAACCTTTGTCAGGTATAAAACTATTTACTCGCTTCTTGCAGCAAGTTATCTTATTACCGTAAAGATTGGGCCATTCTATGATCTTTCTTGCAACGGTCCCTACCGAAAGAAGAATAGGAGATAAGGGCAGGGCAAAGTTGTCAGTTCAGTTCACCAGGAGAAGGAAAATAAAAAAAATAAATTCACACAAACTCAAGAAAAAGAGGATGAAACCTTCCATGTCTAAAGAATTCAGAAGCAGAGGTTATATTTCGAAAGAATTGCAAATTGAAAGTTATAACGCATGAGGTGCACGAATTTAGTATCAAATGTTAAAATTTTCTTGAGGTCCACGGAGGACGCTCGCGATGCCACAGTGGGGGATTCAGGCCTCGAGGATGCAGCTCGGATCTGGTCCACAAAACGTCATTTAGTATTTTTCATGTCTTATGTTAGTGCAAATCGGTTTATTTAGCTTCAAATCAGTAGAGTATTTTCATACAAGATCCATCTTCACTGATCCAGCTTCGGTCCAGCTGCTTCGCCCCTGCTTGGCCGCTACCCTGCCACATGTACAAACATATGTTAGGGCGTGTGTCACGGCGTCGCAGCGACAGGCTATCAACACGCGACGTGGTACCGAAGGATCTCTGATCTCGAGCAGTGGCTGGGCGCGCCCGACCACAGCACCTGTCCCATCGGTCATCAGCAATGACGCTCGCCATTATTTCTCCTAATTCCTGCTGGGCAGCTGGAGACCAGGTGAAAGGAGGAGGGCAAGCCGCAGGTCGCGCGAAGGGTGGCGCTAGCTGATCGTTACCTGCGGCTGCGAGGGAGGAAGCAGTGGTAGCAGGGGAGGCTACGTATGTAGCACACGTGCCTTTGTTCGATCGGTATAGTGATAGATCACGGAGAGCGACCCAGAAGCTCCGTCCAAGTACAGAGATCCGTGATGGAACAGAAATCGACACGGCAATTATATTGCATGTGTCCATATAGTATGTCCGATGCTTTGGAATTTGGATCATGAGTCGTGTCCAAGAAGAGGCAGCCAAATCAGAGATCATGTATTCTCTCCATACATCAAAAAGTGTATTTTGTTTAACTTATTTATTCACTCATCACATCAAAGTGTAATTCTCTCTGTACACGAAGTTATCCTAAGTTACGATAAGTTACCAACAAATTATTCCTATTCACCCGGCACCCCGCCGCGCCTCCCTCGCTACAGCTACAGCGTTGTTCAGTCGACGTCCGTCAGTTTCACATTCACAGATGCGGCAGCCAGTGGGGCATACTCGGATGGTTAAGGAATTCCTCACGTTTTCTATTACGATGCTGAGCTTTCAGGTTCCATTTCGATCACTAGTGTACAAAGCCGTCTACGTAGTACTTTGGTGACAGGCTGACAGCGTCTCGTTGGCAACGTCGAAATAACGACGAGGGTGGGTCGTTGGGTCTGCTGGTTGTTACAGGATGTCTGAGTATGTAAAAAAAACTTTCATATTGGCATCTAAAATACGTCATTAGTACGTAAATTTGACTATTTGGATACATTTAGTTACATCATCTTTCAAATTTTCTTTTCATGTGTGCTGGCCAGGTTTATTTGAGGATGTTTGAGAGAGGCAATGGGTTGGGTTCGACCTGCGGGGAGTTTACAGGACTTCCTGGAAAATTGACTACCGTTACATGATGGGGGTATGGCTTAAAACTGTTTGCGCTAACAATGATTTTATGGTCGGTGTACTGATGCGGCAAAGCTAGATAAAATGATGGCTCAAGCTCGAGGGTGGACGGAAGCTTTCCTAGAAAGAAGAAAGGAACATCAACCTGTAGAGTCTTTTGTATAAGGTGTATTAGCTAGTCTCCTGACTCCTCTTGTTTCTGGTAAAAAGTTTCAGAAGGGACGGTGTGTGTGGCGAGCTGGATAGACTTGTGCTAGGTTTCTTGTTGATGTGTGTGTGCTTCAACTGTAAGCTGGAATCCCCAGCAGTGTCGTTGGGTCTATAACAAACTGTTAATCGCTTTCTATAAATGCAGGGGCTACCTATTTCAAAAAAAAAGCCCGGAAGGAATCCTAGATGGTATAATGGACTTTGATTTTCAACATGTTGTGTGCAGTGTTAGACTGTAATTAGAGTGGAATCACTACCAGAATCGAACGCTCTGCCGAGAGCCTGGTTCCTCTCGGCAGAGGGCTTTTTCCACTCGGCAGAGGCTCTGCCGAGAGGAAGCTCTCGGTAAAGAGCTCTCGGCACACCTGGGCCGGCAAAGGCCGCTTTGCCGAGAGCCGGTGGACATCCTCTTGGCAGATATGTGCCGAGAGGCCCACCTGGCCCTCGGCAGAGGCGTTCACACCGTCCCCCGGGTCACACCGTTACGCGTGGGGCCCAGGTTCTTTGCCGAGAGCCGGGGCCCAGAGCTCTCGGCAAAGAGCGGGCCTGTGTCGAGAGCCGTTGACCACCGCTCTCGGCTGAGGCCTGCGCATGGACCCACGGCACGCGGCTTTGCCGAGAGCCACGTGGCTCCTGCTCTCGGCAAAGATGGCGCATGTGCCGAGAGCCGGGGACCACCGCTCTCGGCAGAGGCCTGCTCATGGCCCCACGGCACGCTCCTTTGCCGAGAGCCACGTGGCTTCTGCTCTCGGCAAAGGCGCGCCCCAGGCAGCCACGTCACGCACCTTTGCCGAGAGCAGTGGATTTGGCTCTCGGCACAGAGGCGTCTTTGCCGAGAGCAATGGATTTAGCTCTCGGCAAAGCCTATTTCTTTTTTTTTAATTTACCAGCAGCGTCAAAACAGCCCAAATATAGAATATTCATCACAGATATAGAATATTCATCACAGACAGCTAATATTCATCACAGACATATTATAATCATCACAGGCAGCTAATAATCATCACAGGCAGGTAATATTCATCACATAGTCCACAAATGCAAATAACGAGTCCAAATGCAAGTACAAGTTACGAAGTGGAAGTCACAAACGTCCAGCAACTCACAAATGTCCAAATGCAAATAAAAGGTGCGTAGTTCACGAACTCACTCGTTCGCCGCGTCATCATGCGGCGACTGGGAACCCGACCCCCCCCCCCCGTCGGCTGCTGCTGTGGCCACGACCCCCACCCAGACGTCTGTGGCTGTGTCATCATCCCCGGCCAACTGTGAGGCGGTTGCTGAGGGCGAAACGGCTGCTGAGGGCCAGGCGGCACCCACTGCATCCCGCCCCAAGGACTCTGCTGAACTGGCGGCGACCACTCATTTGATGCCGCCGATAGATTCTGCGTAGGATTTAAAGTGAGAAATGATAATACGAGTCATTTGTACAAGTCATTTTCGAATTCTACGTCATTCTAGGTTTTACTAACATTTATAAGTTGTATACCACGATGAGAAATGAATGTAAGGTTTAGCATTTATATGAAGTCATTGTAGGTCACTACGAGAAACAAAAAGAGGAGGGCTCGAAAGTAGCTCACTGGAGAAATAGTAGCCGGTCGAGGGACTGGAGGCAAGTACACCTGCGGTAGTGGAGGGAGTTGCGCCTGTGGCGCCACCGCTTGACCAAGAGTCTGCATGTACTGAAGCATGGAGGCATACTGCTGATTGTGGGCCTCTTGTATCGCATCCATCTGCCTCTGGTGGGCCTCGGCCATCCTTTGCATCTGCTCATCGGCGCGCCTCTGCGTCTCTTCTACATGCCTCTCCCGCTCGGCCCTCTCTGCCGCAAGCTGGACCTACAATATTTGATCTACACATTAGAATACAAAGCAAACATATAAAAATGTCAATGGACGACGCAGAGAACAGAAATAACCTGGAACTGCTCGTGCAAGCTCTCCGTAACGGTGGGCCGCCGTTGTAAGCCTGAGCTCGTGCCCCTATATCGAGATCGAACCTGCGAGAGCGACGGAACCTCGGACGGGACCAGGAGACTGTCACCAATCCAGTACCGTCCATGCGTCTTGCCGCCTCCACTCCTCATGACGCTTTCTCCATCAATAGGCTGTGTCACTGGATTGAAGTCTGGCCCACGAACCTCCCTTGCCGTCGTGATGTAATTTGTGATGCGGGGCTGGATTGTCGGGTTGTTGTACGCCTCGGGCGGGTCGTCCACGTTGAAGGTGACGTCAGACGTCGCCTTGCCCTAGTGTGTCATGCCATATACCTGGAGCTCGCTGCAAGGCTGATTCTCATGTGCCCGAGACTGCAAGAAAACAACAGAGTGGATGTTAGACTAATTGAGAGTTAGATAACAAAAAATTGGAAGAAAGAAATAACTTAACGTACCCATCTACGACCATACTCGCGAAGGTTAACGGGGCCTTGGTGGTGTGCTGGACCTGCCATGGCCAAACGCCGCCGCCGGCGCTCGAGGTGCTTTGCCTCCCAATCCTCCGTAAACCACTGATCCACAATCGCTCTCCAAACCCGAGGCCGGTCGGCAACCCACCACGGAGCCACCTGCACGTCATCAAGAACATCAAATTGACCAAATTTAATCAAAGAAAAATGAACTGAGCATATTTACCTCCATGTATTGTTCTGGAGTGAGCCGCAGGTTTCGACCTTCCCGTTTTGTGGCTTTCACCTTCTGCCTAGCATTCCAGATAATGTTCAGCGAGACGCGAGACTCGTAAATCATATCCGTCACAAGCTTCCGGCAGATGAACATGGCGTTGTTAGCCGCCGCCTGCTCGTATCCCGGCATGCATCTATAGAAATCCTGCATATAAAAGTGCTGTCAATACTTGAGCAAAATTTAATTAAGTCGATTTATTCGGAAACACAATTTATTGCTAGGAAAACTCACCCAAAACTCGCCAACCACCCTGGCGGCCGCATTCTGGAAGTCACGACCAGTCGGATCAGGGAAATCGGGAGCAAGGGCGTAGTGGTCAAACGACGTCACCAGCACCTCTCACCGAGCATCTGGCTCGCCAACCCACACGAACTCGGGGTACCAAAGCCTGGTAAGAACGCCCAAGATGCCATTGGGAAGACGCCTGTAACTACCGGGAGTGACGATCTCCCACCCTCTGCCAAAATGATTCACACAATGTATTAGTTTGAATCGTTAATTTGTTTCAAAAAAACAAATGAAAAGGTTAAGATAAGTTACCGCGTTCCCTCGAGTCTAATAACCGGTCGGTTCGCGGGTAGTATGGGGCGATCCGGAAGCTGAGCAAGACCTCGCAAATAGACCTTTGACCCCTCCCCCACCTCCTCCTCGTCCCCCCTGCTCCTCGCCCTCCCCCTGCTCCTCGTCCTCCCCCTACTCCTCATCCTCCGCCTGCTGCACCTCCTCCTCATCAACCCTGTACTCCTCATCGGACGACTCAGCAGTTGTAGAGGGTGCACCTTTGCGACCCCTGGCTCCAGACGACTCAGAGGGTGCCATGGACCTCGACGCCCTCCTCACCGTCCCGGAACCCTCACCCTCGTCCTGGTAGAAGTCGTTGAGGTTCCTCACCACAGGGGCGCGCTGCTTCGGCGCCCTCTTCTTCATTGGCGACATCTTTGATCAATCACCTGAAATAAAAAAGAGTAAATCAATCAGTACATAATTACATTTAAATACCAATTAGTAAATAAGAAACAAATATCCTAGTAAATTAGAAACATAACTACAATTAGTAAATAAGGAACAAATATCCTAGTAAATTAGAAACATAACTACATATCCTAGTATCTTACATGTTTTAGAAATATTCATCATGATCCGGATTTTCCGGATCATACTCATCATCACTATCTCGTATGTCCATAGACTCAACGCTATGCTCCAAAAGTGGAACGGTGTCATCATCATCATTGCCACTGCCTAAACGTAATCGCTTGAGTAATCTTAAGTCGTCATCATTTTGAACCTCTTCGGCAACATCGTCGTCGACAACCGTTCCATTATTGTGCAGATTAGCTGCCATTTCCTGCTTGTTCCTTTGACGCGAGTTTCCGCACTTGGCGCAGGGACACCAAATGGTTTTACAATTTTTAGGCCCTTTAACCTTTCTAAATGCTTCATCCCTGAAAGCTTGAGTGTTGTCAACCCATTCCTGTGTCACACGACCATTTGGTGCCCATCCTTTGTACATTCACTCACGGTCATCCATTCTCTATCATATCAGCGAGTTATATAAAATAAATTGCATCCTCTACACGATGTCTACACATTCTAATAGGTAAAGATAGGTCCTAATCCCACCCGTGGATGCGTAGATGAGGTTAGTTCCTGTGCTCTACTCCGATCCGAGACAGAATTTCGGCAGCACCTCCCCGCTGTTCTCCAAATACACGTCCTGTTAGGGAGATTGTGTATCCGGAGAACAACTGGGAGGTGCTGCCGAAACTCTGTCTCGGATCGGAGTAAACCATAGAAACTAAACCCATCTACGCATCCACGGGCTGTCCAAAAAATGTGGACAATTCGAAACAGATACAATCATAAATATGCAAAGTTCTGCATATTTCGAACTGTATCTCTTCCGAACGGGAGACGCCTAACTAGGTCTCGCGATCTACGACATCAAATGAAAACAAGAGCATTTTTCGTGTGCTCACCTAGTACTCCGAGACAGGGGCGGGCGGCAAGACCAGGACTCCGAGACAGGGGTGGGCGGCGCGACCTCCTACTCCTCCTCTTCAGCGGTGGTGACGGCAATAGAGACTTTCCTGCAAAAATAGATCAATGATGAGTGTCTATTCAAAATTTCGACAGCACCTCCCCTCTACGGTGAGGTTTCCAAAACCTGCAACAAATCCAAAACCTGCAACACAAGCCATGACACGAAGGTCGGGCTACACACAGGCTTCCTTCCAACGGCTCGATGGCCGGACAAATCACATGTGGTGCCCGAAGTTAGCCACGAGACTCACCTAGGAGATCAAATGACGCGACCTACTCCTCTTCCTCCACAAAAATTGCCTCCGATGGTGAGTGCGGTAAATCAAGGCATCTCTACCTATAAAATTGACATGTATTAGAAGGTTGACAACAAATATTAGAGACATGATAAAATTGCACACTAAGTTTGCTAGTATTACCTTCCTTAATATTGCTAGGTAACTAAATTAATAATATTGCTATCAAACTAAAATTTCTAATAATCCTAATTACCTAAAATTTCTAACTATACCTAAATTAATTAGCTAACTAAATTACCTATAATTCATATCTAAAATTGATAACTAAAATTTGATAACTTTCTAACCTAAATTTGCAATCCAAATTTCTACCTAAATTTGCAATTCAAATTTGCAATCCAAATTTGTACCTTAGTTTGGTGGCCATTGTAGGGGAGGAGGAGCCAGGGCGGAGGTGTGGCAGGAGGAGCAGGGGAGGACGGCGGCGGCCGGTGCCGGCTAGGGGAGGCCGCCGGCGGTGCCGGCGAGGGGCAGCCAGTGGAGGCCCTCCCGGCCCGCGCGGGAGGAGTGCGCGACCGGGGAGACGCGGCGGGGCGGCGCGGCGCGGCCGGAGAGGCACGGCCGGGGAGACGGGCGGCGGCCGGGCGTGGCTGTCCGGCGGCGGCGGCGGTGGCCGGAGGCGCGGCGGTGGCCGGAGGACGGCGGCCGGCGGCGCTGTGTGGCGGGCAGGCGTGCGTGCGTGCGTGTCTTGTGTTGTGCTGTGGTGTGGTGTGAGTGGGTGGATGCAGGTGGGCCCCAGTACGCGATTTGCCGAGAGCCAAGATCTAGTGCTCTCGGCAAATCGCATCTGTGCCGAGGGCACTAGATCTTGGCTCTCGGCAAATCGCGGACTGGGGCCCACCTGCAGCCCCCGGCCATTTGACCAAATGGATGGGAAGAGGTGGCCCCACCATCTTTGCCGAGAGCCTGGGATCTGGCTCTCGGCACAGATTGTACAGCGGGCCCACCAGCAGCACCCCGGCCGTTTGACCAGCAAGCGGGCCCGCACGAGTTCTTTGCCGAGAGCCAAGCTAGCAGCTCTCGACAAAGGGGACCTTTGTGCTGAGAGCATTACTCTCGGCACAGAATTTCTGAACCAAATTTAATTTTTAAAATAGCAAACATATGGGAAAAAATACCAAGACTTAACATGGTACCATTTATGTTGCATATTACTTATAAAAAAGTTTTTGTATTCAAACTCAAATTTGAATTTGTCTAAGTCTCTAAATCAAGTGATATTAGTTCAAATTCTTTGAAACTTCTCGTGAGATGTTCCGGTTTCTAAACAACATATGTGTTAAAGTGTTCAAAACATTCTCAAATTTTTACCACAAACTCAACATATGATATCATGAGCGCTTGACAAAATTCGTGATTTTCAAACTTTATTTGAATTTTATACAATTTTACAACCTTTCTACCTCACGATATTCATCACGATCAGAGAACCCAATGACGGAAACTTAGGTTCATTTCATGTATAGAGTGTTAGAGATGTCCCATGAACATGAATATCATTTTTCCAAGAACTTTTCTCTGTGATTTCATGCACTTGCAGTTCATATCGGACGTATACGAAAAAATTACAAAGAACGAAGTAAAATTGTTAAATATAGCAAACAGAGTCGAAATGGCGCCAATTTTGAACATGTACTCTGTATGAGTGTATGTTGAGCAAGGAAAATGTTTGAAGCCGAAAATGTGAAGTTTTCTTCAACGTTTTGCCGTGAGTGGATAGTATGCTCTCGGCAAAGAGCTGAGGCTCTAGGCAAAGGTGCGAAGTGCCGTGGGTATCTTCTTTGCCGAGAGCCTGGGCCTCGTGGCTCTCGGCAAAGCTAACAGCCGGGGCACGGCCGTGACGGCGTCGCCCATGTGCCGTCTGCTGCGCTCTTTGCCGAGAGCCTGGGCCCTCTGGCTCTCGGCAAAGGCCCTCTGTGCCGTGGGCATTTTCTCTGCCGAGAGCCAGGGGCTCGCGCTCTCGGCAAAGGCCCTCTGCACCGTGGGCTTTTTCTCTGCCGAGAGCGCTCTCGGCAAAGCCAGGAGCTCTCGGCAGAGGCTCCGTTTCCGGTAGTGAATCCTGGAGTAGGTGTGAGTTGAAATTCAATGGGATATAATTACAGTGTATGTGTGAGTTGAAATTCAGCGGGCTATAATTAGAGACCACATAGCAGGTGCAAACTAATCTCTTCGTGCAAACTTTCAATCTGGACCACATGATGTTGCTCAGTCGTTCTTTAGGAGATAATGTTGATGCACTAGATATGTTCCCATAATTAGAGTGTTGGTGTGAGTTGCGTGCAGATATACTGGAGCGTGGTATATCTAGGAGGCTAAAAGTTGCAACGTGACTTTGCTTCATAAAGTCACTGAATCCTCCTCCTGCGCGAACATTTCTCCTTGCAGTCAACACAAGGACATGGCGATATTGATCGATGCGCACTTTCCGCGTGCAGGGCCGAACGAGATCATCTGCAGTTGTAACCTCTGTAGTTAGGTCCCTGACATGTGGGCCCCACCGTGGTGGAGCCCACATGTCAGCCACTCAATTGCAGGGGCTGAACTGCAGAGGATACTCTCCGTGCAGGGCGGAGCCGTACAACGTCACCTACTTGGAGGAGTACGTGGCGAAGGCGATGGGCATCAGTGTGGTCTTCTTCATCACCGCCGGTGGCAGGCACCTCAAGAAACCCATCATCAAGAATAGAGATGGCAACAGGCACAAACCCGCTGGGTTTTGCCATCCCAAACCCATGTCCGCGAATACAAAACCTGCCATTAAAAAACCCATGACCCGTGACGGATTTAATTTTGTGCCCAAACCCACGCCCATCGGGTTAACGGGTACCCACGGGTCGCCTGTGGGTATCAAATCAAATAACAAAATTGACATATATGTGTATACATGTGTTCACAATTCAACAAGAAAAAGTAATATACATGTATATCTTCACAATTTAAAACATACACATTCAATATTGATGTAAATTAATGAAAATAGAGTATTAGCTATCCAATCATAACACCACATGTTAACAAAGCACTTCATATGAGTGACATAAAGTATAGTAAAGATCGTTTAACAATTAAACTCATGATAAGAAATAATACATGCATATAAGAGTTGGGGTTTAGCCATTAAAATTGAGGTGTAAGCTAAGAATATTGGCTTATTTAGTGATATAAAGTCGGGTCTAAAAAAACTCATGGGTTCACAGGTTTGGGTTTTATGTTCCTAAACCCATGCCCACGAACCCACTGGTCCCATTTTTTGCCCATTAGTAGACCCACAGGTATAAAAATCGACCCAAACTCGTGCTCTAATGGAGCAAAAACCCATCGGGTTTCGGGATCCATTGCCATCTCTAATCAAGGACATCTGAGGCACCTATTTTGGCCCACAGTAGTAGTTTATCAGACGGTTGGTTGAGACATAACTAAAATTTCGGCCCAATCTATGGGCCAGATTGCGCAACTCCCACAACTAACTGTTTCTTCTTTATTATCTCAAAAAAAAACCTACTGTTTCTTCTCGGAGGCACACTGCATGGTTGGTTTTGGGCGGTCGTCTCTGGGTTCGTCGGTGTGGTGCCGACGTGCCGTAAGTCCGGCGAGGCGGCGATCGTCAGAAGTTGTTGGACGCCGGGTACCCGCATCGTGCGCAACATGGGCGACCAGTGGAGCGACCTCGTCTGCGCGCCGGAGGGCGAGCGCACCTTCAAGTTGCCTGACCCGGTAGTCTGTTCAGCTTCTAACCTAGTAGCCTCCACTAGTACAAAAAGTTCTTAACGTGGCTTGTTGGAAATACGATTAAGATCTGTTTCTGACTATGCAGGTCTGCACAAGCTATCGGTGCCATATGTGAGCGTTTCCCGTCACCACCTCCTCGCGCCAATGGCTTGCCTCACCAGTGGCGGATGACTCGCGCGACTGGTGACGCTCCCTAGCGTCGCTCGCCCGCGCGGCGGATCTCACCGGCTTGCACGAACGTCGGCGGCGGCGGCGGAGGAGCTCGTCCGCGGCCCCGCCCGGTCGACCTTGCCCCCACGACCGACGGCAGACCGCACGACCCCGCAAACAGGCGACGGTGACCCGACACCGTGAATCTCACCCGGCCGAACATACGCTGACACGGAGGACCTCACCTCACGGTAAGCAGCAGCGGCGAGCAGGCCTCACCCGTGGGGAGAAATCGAGTGGGAAGATGCGGGTGGGCCTCACCCGTGGGGAGAAATCGAGTGGGAAGATGAAGAAGAGGGAGAGGGTGACGGTGAGGAGGAGACCAACACATCGAGGTTGAACAGGTTGTGGAGCAGAGGAGAATGGGAAGAGAGACGGGTGGTAACTTCACTCTACCAAATACCAAGTTACCATATCACTTTGTGCAGCCAACCAAACAACGACCATAGCAAACCAGGTTATCCTTTAGCTTGGTCAAAATTGGTCTGGGCTAGAGTTAACATGAATAAGAACTAGTACAGCCTACCAATCACCTCATTGTGGCCAACAAAGCCGTTGTTCGTGCTAATTCTATTTTGCCATATAATTGGAAGCAGTTTTAACTGTTTCGTTGATCATGAAATTGGAGGGGAAAAGTTTGGTTCGATTCAGAGACCGGAGCACGGCGATAGCGAGAGAGAGGGGGGCTTGAGGTCCGAGTCATGGCTGCGGAGTCTAGCATATAGTATCCGAGCCTGATCTGGTCCGGTCGGATGCGGGCCGACACTATTCGACCTGATGGATTCTTTGTCTCGGGCCGTGTCGGACGTCGTGCCTAACTGGCGGCCCAGGCCCGGCCCTATGGCCTATTTTTCGGGCCGGGCCGGCACGATGCCGAGGCTGGCCTGATGGGCCGCGCTCGGGCCGATGACCAGCTCGACACTATTGATCGCACCCCTGGCGGCATCCCTCGGCGCATGAGGCCGACGCGGTGCGCCCCGGCGACGGCCGGCGGGCCGGCGGCGGCGGCCAGCGACACAGCGGCGGTGTGGAGATGGTAATGACGTCGGAGTACTGAACGACGGTGGCCGCAGCCGAATCCTCACAGAGGCACGGTGGTGGTCGGCTGCAGCACCCCCGCAGCAGCGGCCGACGGCGGCGCCTGCCCCAGGGAGGTGGAAGGGAAAACAGGGAAGGAGATGTGGTGGAGGGGAGGGAGAGGAAGGGAGCACCCAGCGGCGCGACCGGCGCCTGCTTGCTCGACGGTTGTGTTGGAGGCAGCCGGCAGCGGCGACTGCTAGAGAGGGAGTTGGAAGAGGAAAGAAGCGGGAGAGATTTGGAAATTAGGCTTAGGGAGTTAGTTTATATACATCTAGTAAGGTGGGCTCCTAGCAGACCATTGGCAGGCCGAGCCTCCATTGTGCCTGACGTCGGGCCGTCATCGGGCCGTCCCCGATCGTGTCGTGCCTCGGGCCGGCACTATGGGCTGAGGTGTCGGCCCAAGCACTAAAAGGCTGTCGGACCGGGCCGGCACTAAGCATTATTGATCGTGTCTCGGACCGAGCTAGAACCGTACCTTGTGCCGCCAATCGTGCCCGATCTATTTGGAATACTTATCCCTGTTTAGTTCGTTGCGAAATTTTGGAGAAAATTTTTGGGGTTCCCTTCCAAGGTCTATCGAGAGTATTAAATGTAGACTACTTACAAAACTAACTACACGAATGGACTAGAAATCGCGAGATGAATCCATTAAGCCTAATTAATCCGTTATTAGAGATTGGTTACTGTAGAACAACATTGTCTAATTATGTCATAATTAGGCTCATTTGATTCGTCTCAAAAATTAAAGTAGGGATTGTGGAATGAGTTTTGTCATTAATTCACATTTAATACTTCTAATTAGTGTCCAGAGATTGATGTGACGGGTAGTTGGTGAAATTTTTGGGAACTAAACGGAGCATCGGTAGCTCCTATCACAAGAGAGAGACCGTCGTACAGGTGTACTCCCTCCGTCCCAAAATATAGCTTTGTTTAGACCTTTTCAAAGTCAATTTTTTTCAATTTTGATCATGAATAACGAAATAATCATAAATGCTAATAACATAAAAATGAGATTGCTAGATTTACCATGAAACCAACTATCAAAATATGTAATCTTCTTGACGAGGGCCTGGATTAGGACCCCCTAAGCAACGAGATAATTACCTTGAAGATGGAGTCCTCTGACACCATTGACAATGTGAAGGCTAAGATCCAGGACAGGGAGGGATGCAGATCTTCGTGAAGACCCTCACTGACAAGACTTCCCCACTTCCGAGTATCTTCCGCCTCGCACGAGTTCGCCTCGGCTCCAAGTACCCTCCGCTTCGCACGAGTACTCTCCGCCTCGCACGAGAACGCGTCGTCTCCGAGTACGCGCCACCCCGCCTCCGACTACTCGTTCGCACGAGTAATCTCCGTCTCCGACTAAGGCGGAGCCCCCACGGAGGAGCCGGAGCCTGGGGCAGGGGCCCCACACGAACGTGGTGCCGCCCCAGCCCCCCAAGCTTCTCCGCGACGACACGCGTGACGCCGTTTTCCACGCCATGCAAAGACCACAGCTGGCGCGATGGGAGGACGGCAGGGTCTGGCAGGGGCTGTAATGGCGCATAGTACACCCCCCACGACCTCCGACATGCCGTCACATCCAACGCCAGCTGCACGCCACCCCGTCAGAACAGGCACTCGATTACCATCTACCAGCTCTTAGGCCATAACATGGCAGGCCTAAAACGTACTCAAGAGGGCTGAGTCACCATGTGAACTACTCGGAAGAGGTGCCAAGTGCCCAGGACGAACAGTAGCAACAGCCCACGCGGCGGCCTCCGACGACACCACAGCTCAGCGCCCTCCCACTACGCCTGACGGACATCAATGACGGAAAAAACTTCACAACGCCATAGCACTGTAGCTTGTTTTCATTTTCCTTTTTTGCCCCTCGCCCTTGTGACTATAAAAGGGGGAGGGGTGCAACGTACATGAGGACCGATCACCAAGTTTGTAACCCCTACTACAGACACCCCCGGCATAAGAACACGAGTACTCGGAACTGGACATAGGGTATTACTCTCCAGAGGCCCGAATCAGTATAAAGCCCTTATGTCTCCCGTGTCGACCATCCGGATCCGACACACGATTCGATACAAATCTACTGTCGGCGGTTGAGAACCCCGACAGTTGGCGCGCCAGGTAGGGGTGCATCGTGTGTCTCGACGAACTTCACCAGCGATCCAGATGGAGGGCCGCGGGGTCTCGCTGACTCCCGGCACGACCGTGCATTTCGGCTCCCTCGGCTTCGTCTTCACCGGGCCGGCAGAGTCCGTCGTCGGGAGGACTTTCTCCCGACCCGCGCGTTCCACCGTCTTGACGGCGGCGGCGGCGCGAGCAGCCTTCGTCCGTGGTTTCACGGACGAATCGATCATGGCCATGCTGGGGCCAAACCCGACGCAGGAGCGCTTCAGGCTTGCTGCTTTCCACCTTACCGACCTCACCTTCCAGGCCAGCGAGACCGAGCCGCTGACCTGGGGGGAGTTCGCGGAGCGGTACGAAGCTTTGTACCCCCGCGGATAGCCTGGCCTCCCGGACGACCCGGTGATGGCCTACGTGAACGAGCTCTGGGCTTCGTACGTCGCCCCTGGCTCTGCGGCCCCGCGATGGGGGCCACCGGCACCCCTCCCGAACTTCACGCGGGAGTGCAACGTCCTGGAGGCCCGCACCGCCACCAGCTCGACGGACGGTGAGGAGAACCCTCGTCATCGCAACGGGGACGCTCAGCGTCGGGCACGCCTCGACGAGATCGCCGAGCCCCAGCGCCAGCTCGACGAAGAGCTGGCGAACCTCCACCAAGAGCTCGACGTGGAGGACGAGGCCCAACAAAGCCGCCGGCGCGAGCAGCATCGTGAGCAACAAGCGGAGCAGCCAGTGCCGCAAGCTCGCGTACGGGCGCGAGACGTGAACCAGCGCATCGACGAGGATGCCCCCATCAACGACGACGGCACGCCGCGCTTCAAACGCACGTCGCAGAATCTCGCAGCAGCAGCCATGCTCCTGCGTGGCTGCCTCGAGCCGGCTACGCCCGAAGAGAAGAGGGTTCGACAGCAGCTCAAGACCCTCCTCGAGACGGCGGCCGCACAGAAGGCCGAGAGCTCGGCATCGCGCGCGTGAGAGGCGCGAGGTGCGCCGTCCATACGACGGCTGGATCGATCCCCCTCAAGACACCGAGCCGCCAGCGAACCATCAGTCAAGTCGCGACTGGGGCACAACCGTGACGCTCGCGACACGCTCGAGGCCCGTCGTCGGGCTGCGAGTGACGACGGCTACGACAACGGCTACGGCAGCAACGACGACGGCTGTGACAAGCGTGACGAGCACCGCTCACGCCGGCGTCATACCCAGAGGCGAGGAGGACGCTACGACAGCGACGAGGAACGAGACCGAAGCTGGTCGCCTGACCCGAAGGGCCCGCGCGCTTTCAGTCGAAAGGTGCAAGACGCCAAGTTCCCCTCGCGTTTCCGAGCTCCGACAGCGATACCAAGATACGATGAAGAGACCAACCCAAGCGTATGGTTGGAAGACTACAGGCTCGCGTGTCGCGCGGGTGGGGTGACAGACGACCTGTTCATCATCAAGAACTTGCCGCTCCACCTCGTCGACTCTGCGCGGACCTGGCTCGAGCACCTGCCGCATGGCAGGATCAACAGCTGGAAAGGCCTACAGGAGACCTTCATCGGCAACTTCCCGGGCACGTACGCCCGGCCCGGCAAGCAGTGGGAGCTGCGCAACTGCAAGCAGCAGCCATGGGAGAGCTTGTGCGACTACATCAGGCGCTTCTCAAAGCGCTGCGCTGAGCTTCCCACCGCAACGGACAACGACGCCATCTCGGCGTTCTAAAACGGCACCACCTGCACCACCCTCATCCACCGTCTAGGGCGGAGGACCCCGAGGACAACTCGGGAGCTTCTGGATATCGTGACCAACCACGCCGACGGGGAGGAGGTGGTAGCTGCAACCTTGATTCCCCCTCCGGGTAAGGGGAAGCAAGTCGTGGACGCCGGTGAGGGGCTCTCCACGCGGTCCAAGAAGAAGAAGAAGGGCGACAAGCGAGGCCGTGATGACAACACTGTTGCGGCAATCGAGCGCAAGGCAACTCGCCCCAAGAACAATCAGAACGGCCTCCCACGGGGTCATTTTGAGAGGCTCTTGGAGGCGCCATGCACACATCACGAGACGCATGTCAAGCACGCGCTCAAGGACTACCGGTTGATGAAGAACTACGTCAACGGCACGCTTAAGCCCAAGACAGCGAATCCCCCGAAGAAGGATGCGCCACCCTTCCCCGACAACGATAACGATGACAAGGAGGTGGTCTTCCCCCGAGAAGATGGTGCGGTCCACATGATCTTCGGCGGAGCACCGGCGCGACCGTCAAGGCGCAAGGAGAAGCTGATCCGGCGCGAGGTCTACAACACCGAGCCTGCAACTCCGGCGTACCTCAAATGGTCGGACACCCCGATCACCTTCGACCGAACGGACCACCCCGACCACGTACCGCAATCGGGAAGCTACCCCCTCGTGGTGGCTCCACTGATCGGGACCAAGCGGGTCCACAAGGTGCTGATGGATGGAGGGAGCGGGCTCAACGTCCTGTACATGTCGACGCTCGACAGCATGGGCATCTCGCGGTCCCGACTGCGCCCATCGCCGACTCCTTTCCACGAGGTCATCCCCGGGAAAGATGCACTCCCGTTAGGGCAGATCGATCTGCCCGTCACGTTCGGGACGTCGCGGAACTTCCGCACGGAAACCCTCACCTTCGAAGTGGTGGGGTTCTCGGGGACGTACCACACCATCCTCGGGAGGCCGGCCTACGCGAAGTTTATGGCCGTGCCCAACTACACGTATCTCAAGCTGAAGATCCCTGGTCCGAAGGGGGTCATCACAGAAGGGACTACGTTCCAGTATGCATACGAATGCGATACGGAGTGTTTCAATTCGCTGAAACGCTCATTCGGTCCGAGAAGCTCCACGCCGAGCCTCCCTCCGAGGACCAAGACATCCCCGAGTCATCCAAGAGAGCGGCCTGCTCTTTCGAGCCCGCCAAGGATGTCAAGGATGTGGCTGTCACCGATGATGGTCGCACGCTCCGTATCGGGACGGCGCTCGATCCTAAATAGGAAAGCGTGCTCGTCGACTTCCTCAAAGCGAACCTCGACGTGTTCGCATGGAAACCCTCCGACATGAAGGGGATCCCGAGAGAAGTTGCCGAGCACAAACTCAACATCAAGCCGGGATCGAAACCGGTGAAGCAGCGCCTGCGCCGCTTCAACGACGACAACTGCAAGGCCATAGGCGAGGAGATCAAAAAGCTCCTTAGTGCAGGGTTCATCCAAGAAGTGTTCCACCCCGAGTGGTTAGCTAACCCTGTACTTGTAAAGGAGAAGAACAAGAAATGGAGGATGTGTGTTGACTACACGAGCCTTAACAAGGCATGTCCCAAGGATTCGTTTCCATTGCCTCGCATAGATCAGGTTGTCGATTCAACAGCAGGGTGCGAAACCCTCTGTTTTCTCGATGTGTACTCCGGGTACCACCAGATCGCAATGTGCATAGCGGACCAACTCGCAACGTCCTTCATTACTCCCTTTGGCGCTTATTGCTACAACTCGATGTCGTTCGGTCTCAAGAACGCGGGCGCTACGTTTCAGAGATGCATGCGACGCGTTTTTGGTGATCTCATAGGACGAATAATCGAGGCATACGTCGATGACATCGTGGTCAAGTCAAAGAAGACGGGTGATCTGATCCCCAATCTTACGGAAGTATTCTGAAACTGAGAGAACACGGGGTGAAGCTAAACCCCGAGAAATGCGTTTTCGGGGTTCCAAGGGGCATGCTCCTGGGCTTTGTCGTGTCCGAACACGGCATTGAAGCTAATCCTGAGAAGATCTCAGCCATCACAAACATGGGGCCAATCTAGAACCTGAAGGGCGTGCAGCGTGTCACAGGCTGCCTCGCAGCACTTAGTCGGTTCATCGCCCGACTCGGGGAGCGTAGCCTGCCACTGTACCGCCTAATGAAGAAGTCCGACCACTTCACGTGGACGCCTGAAGCTCAGGAAGCGCTTGATAAACTCAAGAATCTCTTGAAAACCCACCAGTGCTCACAGCGCCCAAGCCTGAAGAGCCGATGCTCTTGTATGTGGCTGCAACGACGCAGGTCGTGAGCGCTGCTTTGGTCGTTGAACGAGAAGAGCCTGGGAAGTCACTTAAAGTTCAGCGGCCCATTTATTTCGTAAGCGAGGTTCTCTCCGACCCAAAGACCCGCTACTCCCAGATCCAGAAGCTCGTGTACGCTGACTTGATCACCAAACGCAAGCTCCGGCATTACTTTGACCAGCATCCCATCACAGTGGTGTCCAAGTACCCCCTCGGGGAGGTGATACAGAATCCTGAGGCGGAGGGGAGGATAGCTAAGTGGGCCCTCGAGCTCATGGGGCACAACGTGACTTATGCGCCGCGCAGTGCAATTAAGTCACAGGTGTTGGCAGATTTCGTCGCTGAATGGACAGAGATTCAGACTCCGTCGGCACCAATCGAGCACGAGACATGGACAATGTATTTCGACGGCTCAGTCATGAAGGAAGGGGCAGGGGTAGGCCTTGTCTTCATCTCGCCTCTAGGCGTGCGTATGGAGTACATGGTCCGACTGCATTTTCCCGCCTCCAACAACATGGCTGAATATGAAGCGCTCGTCAACGGCCTTCGGATCGCAGTCGAGCTCGGAATCCACCGTCCCGAGATCCGTGGGGACTCTGAGCTTGTCGTGGACCAAGTGATGAAGGAGAAGAACTGTGTTGACCCCAAGATGGCAGCATATTGTCGAACAGTGAGTCAACTAGAAGACAAGTTCCATGGGCTCGAGCTTCACCATGTGCTGCGCGACAACAACAAAGCTGCGAACATCCTCGCCAAGGCAGCATCAAGCCGCAAGCCCGTGCCGCATGGTGTGTTCGCTAGCGATCAGCACGCGCCGTCCGTCCGAGTAGAAGGAGAGCAACAACCAGAGTTGGAGGAGCCAGAAGTCATGGAGATTGACCAAGAGCCAAACTTAGAAGATCCTGATTGGCGTTTCCCAATCCTCGAATGGTTGGTCGAGGGGAAGTTGCCCTCAGATCAAATGGAGGCACGTCGCATCTCATGGCGAGCCAAATCTTATGTCCTTATCGACGGCGAGCTCCACAAGCGGGGCGCAGCAGATATACTCATGTGCTGCATTCAGAGAGATCAAGGCCGAGACCTGCTTCAGGAAATTCATGCTGGCATGTGCGGACACCACGCCGCTGCCAGAACCTTAGTCGGAAAGGCGTTCCGACAAGGTTTCTACTGGCCCACGGCGCTGGCAGACGCCAAAGATATCGTACGACGATGTGCGGGTTGCCAGTTCTACGCTCGACAAACTCTTCTCCCAGTGCAAGCACTTCAGAACATTCCCATCACGTGGCCATTCGCAGTATGGGGGCTGGACATAGTCAGACCATTCAAGCAAGCGCCCGGGGGCTTCACGCATCTGCTCGTTGCCGTCGATAAGTTTTCAAAGTGGATTGAAGCTCGACCCGTCGCCAAGATCCGTTCCGAGGAGGCCGTAGCGTTCTTCACCGACATCATCTACCGCTTCGGGATCCCGAACTCGATCATCACCGACAATGGCACACAGTTCATGAGAAAGAAGTTCCTCAAGTTCTGCGATGACAATAACATTCGCGTGGACTGGACTGCTGTGGCACACCCAAGGGCCAACGGGCAGGCTGAGAGGGCCAACGATATGATCCTACAAGGGTTAAAGCCTCGAATCTTCATACAGCTTGAGAAGTTCCGAGCAAGATGGGTCGCCGAGCTGCCGTCCGTTCTGTGGAGCCTGCGCACCACACCGAGTCGGTCCACCGGTGCAACACCATTCTTCATGGTGCATGGGTCGGAAGCGGTTCTCCCGACGGATATTGAGTACGACAGCCCAAGAGTCCGGGTGTACACCGAAGAAGGGAACCAACTCGTGCTCGAAGATGCGATCGACCAACTCGACGAAGCTCGTGATGTGGCACTCCTACATTCAGCCCGGTACCAGCAAGCCTTACGACGCTACCACAAGTGCAACATCCACGAGCGGCAATTTCAAGTTGGAGACCTGGTACTTCGACGTGTCATGAGCAGCAAGGACAGACACAAGCTCGCGCCCCCATGGGAAGGGCCGTACATCATCGACCAGGTGCTCCGACCAGGAACATTCAAGCTTCGGCATGACGACGGCACGATCATCGCCAACGCATGGAACATAGAACATCTACGATGTTTTTACCCTTGAGTAACATTCTTTGTTTCAGCTTATGATTAATGAATAATGCCATCTGTCTTTGTTCTCGTTTCATAAGCTTCTCATTATACTCGTGTTGACATCTTTCGTATGTTTCAACGCTATCCAAAGGCTGAGTGGCAAGTGTCCTTGCGCCCATGCAAGAACATCTGCCACTCGGGGGCTACCCGGGGCACGATGCCCCCCTTTTCGTTTTCCGTTTTCAAAACAAAAACTCTCCGACAACTTTGTCGCGACCAATCGCACGAGCGAACGGTTCTTTTTGGCGGAACACCTTTTACCTCGCGAGGGGAAAGGATGTTGATCTGTAAGCGTTTCGATGTTGTTGCTTGTCCAAGTCTTTTAGCACCTACACCCCTGCGGCTACGACATGAAAACTTGCAAGTGCAACTCGGACCTACAGGTCGACGTCCGACTACTTTCAGAGGGAACATGGGTAACTGCTTGAGCTCCGGTTCAAAACGTCTTTTACAAAAAGCATGTGAGTCTTTTCTTGAGCGTTTCTAAGTTCTCAGGGGCTACGAATGCATGGCGTCACTTCATGGCTCAGGTCGAGCTTTCCGACTCTTACGCCTCTGCGGCTCTAGAGAAAAGTTCGATCGGCTTGAGCATCTAAGTGCTGCCATTCCATTCAGCAGTCATCCGTAGGTACTCAGGGAATGCTTCAGGAGGTGACGGTTTCAAAACAAAATAAAAAGCTGTTCAACACGGCATGAATACAAGTTTTGTTTAACTGACATACAACTTGATACATCTAATGCGAAGGCCCAGAGCCGTCTTCTGGTGTGTCTTTTGGAATCAGCTCCAGGTCCTTCATCACGGTGTCGGCCATGGTGCGTGCAGGGGCGGCGCAATCCTCTTCGATCTTGTCGAGCTCCTCGCTCGAGTAGCCAGGGGCCCAACCACCACTCAGCGCCTTGAAATCTAGCCCCTGGTAGTGCGAGCTGAACATGGAGAGGACCCTGTGCACCACCTACCGAGACGTCAACAGCTCCTTCTCCCGGACGAAGCCTGGCAGAAGATTGAGCCGGTCGCCAAGCACATGGGGAGGTATTTGTACTGGCGGGACTGAAGAGTATCTTGGCCCCCTAAGTGGGTTTTGGTGATTTAATGACATACGCTTAAGTGGTTAATGGTTTATCTAGTGTATGAGCAGGAATTAAAATTGTATGTGGCATCAAGTGTTATTCATTGAGTAAGCAAAAAGGAAGTGATGCTACAAAGGAGTTCCTATGAAGGCTTATTTATTTTATATTTTGAATTTGAGTCCTAGGAACGCCGTACTATAAAGAGGGACAGGAAATGTATCTTCCAAGAGTCGAACAGGTGCTCTAGTTGTCAAAACAAAACCTATGAGAGACACCTTTGCACCAACACGTTCACGGGGTTAACTTTTTGGGTGCTGACCTTGGAAGGCCGGAGTTTTCGGGGTTTTTCCCGAAGTCTCCGGACTTCCCGGAGTTTCCGGGGTTTTCCCGGATATTCCGGGTCTTAGAGCTGTAACGGCTCTTTTCTGTGTGAGGTGGTATAAAAGCCCCCTCCACCCTTTCCCTTCTCTCTCTCTTGCCCATTTTCGACCTGCAAACACTCAGAACTCCTTCCTCACCCTCTTTGCTCCCCTTGGTCTTGGTTTGGTAAGATTTGTTGGGGATTTGAGGAGGGATTGAGAGCAAGAGCTTGGAGAGTGCTAGTGAGCTGATTTCCCATCTCTAGAGCACCTCGTTCTTCGCTTGGTTGGCACATTTCGTGTTTGTTACTCTTGGAGCCTTGAGCTCCTAGCCGGCTAGGCGTTGCCTTGGAGCATCCAAAGGTTTGTGGCTGCCCAAGGAAGTTTGTATCACCCCGAAATTGAGTAAGTAACTCTAGCTTGATCTTTGTGGTCGCTAGAGGGAGGAAAGTGACCTAGGTGTAAAGGTCCACCCTTTGTGGGTTCCTCAACGGAGACGTAGACCTCAAGGTTTGAGGTTGAACTCCGGTAACAAATCCTTCTGTCTCTTGTGTTCGTTGCTCTTGTTGTATCCTTGTATATCTCTTGAGCTCTATTCTAGGGTTTGGTGCCGATCTACTCCGTGTTGAGGTTTCTGCAGGTTCTAGGTGGATAAACAGGCTTGTCTCATCCCAGTGCATAACCTATTTTCACAGATTTATGTTTTGAGTAAGTTTAATTTCTGTCGATTTGATTTCTCCCTCATAGGCCCGGACAATCCGGACATTTTCTCGGATTCTCCGGATTTCTCGGAGTATCCGAAAAAATATCCGGAAACTCCGGACCTGGTCTGACAGTTGGTTTAAAAGTTGGTAAATTTCATGTTCGACTATTCACCCCCCCTCTAGTCGACATCTTGATCCTTTCAATTGGTATCAGAGCCAAGTGCTCCGAATTTGAGGCTTAACCACTTGAAGTCAAGAAGATGTCGGATCCAAATGCTCAAGCTCCACCTCTTCCCGAAGGAGGAGATGCCGCCAACAATGTTGTTGGCACACCTCCCGTTCTACCTCAAGGAGGTGGTACCCTTGGAGCAAGCACAAGTCATCAAGCACGTGGAGATGGTGTGGAGTCCTCCGATAGTGAGGATGAAGAGTTTAATGATGCAAAGTCCAACCGCTCCACTCGACGCCTGTCATCATCAAGGAATTACACTCGAACCTCTTTCGATTACTCTCGCTTATCTTTTAACCATCCATCGGGTTCTAGCCACATTGGGAAGATACCCCAATTTGATGGAACCGGCTATTCCAAGTGGAAGAACTCGATGGAGGAGTATTTGATGGCGGTAAATCCCGCACTTTGGACTATTGTGAACAGGGGTATTACATTTCCTAGTGGTGATGCAACGCTAACTCAAGATCAAGCCAATGAGATACAAAGAAACTATCAAGCCATACGCATCATCAAGAGTTCACTCACGTCCGAAGAGTATGACAAAGTGGATGGGTTGAAGTCCGCCAAGGAAGTGTGGGACACATTGTTCATCAACCATGAAGGAACAAAGCAAGTGAGAGAAGGAAGAATCCGCGCCTTAGAAAGTGAGCTCAACCGCTTTGTCATCAAGGAAGATGAAACTCCACAAGACATGTGAAACGAACCAGATTTCCAAAACTGGAAACCCGATCCTCTGCACCTCTGTGATAGTCCCAGGAAGCGGCTATCACGTGCAAACCCTGTCTCAAGTGGTACAAATCCATACTACATAGAAGAAATAGAGGATTTATTACATAAGTTTCATTATAACATCAGAGTACAACATTTCGGCATAAGCCGGGTACAAGTCCAACGGGACTAAACAAGAAAGGTAAAACATCTACGCAGCGGATCTATCGAAGCGAAGCGTCTCCAGCTCCACAAGCAAACTTGAGTGTAGGACCAGCTCTAGTCTTCCCTTCCTTCATCGTCGATGTCGTAGTCGATCACCAGGTCTGAAAGCATCACCATCTACCCGATAAGCGGGTAGGTCATGTCAGCTTCTCAACAAAGAGCAAAAGCGGTGGATGAATCTAGTATGCATGGATAAGCCTATATATGGCTGTAGAAGGTTTATGCAAGTAGTGGTAGCAACATCAAGGTAAGCGGTAATGCAGAGAGGTCACCATCTCCGAGGAGATCCACACCTCCGAGGCCAACGTCTCCGGGGTCAACACCCCAACCGAGAAAAGAACACCAACACACTGGACCTCAACCGAGTCACAGCATCCCACTCTCATCTGCGATGTGAGGTCGCCAACTCCTACCTCACATCTCAACGGCACCAAGCCGGGCTCACACACTCGGGGGAGAGAAGCAGCACAAGAAAAGTCTAGCCAGAGTAACAGACCCGTGGGCTGTCCATACCAGTGGACACGGACTATAGCTATAGGTTTAACACTCTGCAGAGGTTGTACAACTGGACCCGCCGGATAGGGCAGAAACGGTGGCCGCCGTTCCACATCCCTACCTAACGACCGGAGACCTAGCAGTGGGTGGCACTCTCCTGCCTCTCCGAGCCTGACTCGTCCTGAACTGGGGCGCAAAACTTGCCAGCAGGGCCTCGGAGCTGTGAAACCATCCCCGGAGGAGCCGGGGCGACGTCTACTCGGGGGGTATAACCCGTCCCCCTCACACGACCACACCGGTCCGCCTACAAGCTGAGTGCCAACCACCAACTAGTTCTCGGACCGAACCCCGCCCATAACAAGGCGAACGGTTTGTACGAAAATAGCCCAAAGATCACGGTTAAACTGTCGATCGGCCCTTAATTGCAAGAGCGAGCACTCACCAACTCCCACCGTCCGACACGCCGCTAGGGCGGGAGGCCAGGTCGCATCTCCCCTAGACAGGCGTTCACAAGTAACCAAGGCGGCTCGCTCCCGCGGTAACACATCAAGGATACACACTCACCCAAAACACACGCTAGAATACCAAGATATCCCAATCTCAGTCCAAGCCAGAGATCCATCCACATCACGAAAACAGGTAAAATGTATGAATAGTAATCATCGGGAACTAGCTAGGGGTCTGTAGCTAGTTCCAAAGGTAGGAGGTTCAAGGTACAGGATATAACAAATCAAGGCATGGCTAAAAGATTGTCCAAGCATTTCAATATCCAAAGCATCAAAAATAAAGCACTAGCAACTAAATAGCATGCATGGGATCTACATGGTCGGGAGTGACATGACACCTGCGCGGTAGTCGTCGTAGAGTAGTAGAGGTTGGGCCCTTCCTTCGGGTTAACGGTCTTCCCGATCGTCATAGCTCGGGTCGTCGTCGCAGCTCGGGTCTTCAAACAAGGTTACAAGCCTACACGAGATGCGATGCGGAAATAAATAACGATAATCATCTAGGCAATAACTCCAAATAACATCAATTTTTGAAGAACCAAATAAATCCGAACTAGCTACAAGCCGCACTAGTTTAATTTAAGGAAATCAAAGTAATTAGTTTGATAATAAAATAGTTTTAAGCTACTAGCTTTATATACTAGAAGACAAGTTAGAGAGAAGGGTTAGTTCAAGGTTGGGTTTGCCGATCAAGGCTAGAGGTTTGGTGATTGCGCCTGCAAGGTATTAGCGCAACCGATAGGTGCAACGAAGCGAATGCTCAGAGGATGAGGAGAGATGAGAAAGGAGAAACTAGCTAGGCAAGGCATTATCAGAACAAGGTGTGCGGTAGCAGAGCAGAGAGGAGGAGAGGGGTTGACTTACGGTCGGCCAAAAAGGGTGGCGACACGGTAAGACGTGCTCGGGAGCACGGTGGGGCATGTGCTAGCAAAGCGACGATAACCACAGCGTAGTAGCTAGGTGGCAACGTGGGGTTGCCGTGCTTGAAGCAGAGGCCTCTACTCTCAGCACGGCCGTCCATCACGCGCGGCATTCTGGGTACTAACACTTGGTACGACGCGTGCTACACGGCTCAAAGCAAAGCAGAGAGAGAGCGGTTTTGCGGGTTGAGGCACAAAGCGGTGGAAGCTGTGCAAGCAAGGATAGTGGTAGGAACACGGCATGGGGAAGTCATTCCTGTCCGCGGCACACTAGTGGCTAGTTGCGGGGCTCCGGCGTCCCAGACCCACAATTGCGCAGTAGCGGGCAACGGCCACGAATTCTACACCACGAACGTGGGCAAAAGGGCTTGGTTCAAGGGCGAGAGCGGGAAAGGATAGGGTAGCAGCGAGCGTCTCGGAATTATGAAACCAACGCAAGTGGTTTCATAATTTTCGGAGCTCTAGATAATTAGTTATGAATTTTTAAAGGAAAAGAAATTTATAAAATATTTATTAAATCCTTTTATTAAATCAGAAAATAATTTTATTAAAATAATGCTGACGTCAGCATGACGTCAGCGATCAGCGGGTTAGTGGGCCGTAAGTGGGCCCAAAGAGTTAGTGGGCCGAATTCGGCCCAAGGGACTCGGCCTACTGGGCCAATAGGTCCAAGTCCATTAGATCTCCCAGAACAAATATCAGGGTTCACCGGAAAAAGAAAAAGGGCCGCGTTGGGCTCCCGCAGACCGGCGGCCCATCACTCCCGAAGACTGCACCGGAAAAGTCTGGTGGTGTCCTTGGAGTATTCTGGGGTGGATGGCAACCCCTTGCCGTTCAAGCGCGTTTCGGCGTGTGCCGGCGCAGTGGCGCGGCGGCGATGACGGACAGCACACGGCGGTGCTGGCGGCCCCGGTGGTCAAGCAAGCAAAGATTAGAGATCCCTAGGATCTAGTGGTTACTCCGGCGCAGTTCTGGCCCTGGGGCGAGCTCCTTGACCGTCGTGGTGCGAGGCGGCGGCGCTCTCGGCGCTGTCACGGGGGCGACGCGGTGACAGCAGCGGCCTCGGTCTGGCGCAGCGCCTGTCCTTGCACTAGGGGGCACGGGGTGCGGGCGCATACGCGTGCGTGCACGCCTAAGCGCAGCGCCTGCATCTAGCTCACGCGCGCGTGTAGACGCACGGCGTGGCAGTGCTCTGGCATGACGCGGCGACGGTTGGCGGCGACAAGCTAGCGGCGGTGCAAAGCGAAACAGCAACGGGCGGCGCGCTTCTCATCCAGAAGATCGGCGCGGTAAGGCTAGCACGCAGGTGTGCTTGCCAGGGCACGAGCACGCGTGCAGGTAGAGCCTGGCCGCGACAAGGCCGGCCGGCGCACGCGGGTCCTCGGCATGCCAAGGTCGTGGCGCGGCGGAACAGCAGCGGCACGCAAGGTCGTCACGCGGAAGCATACGGCTCGAAGGCCGGTTCTTAGGCAGGACAAAAGGCGGCGAGGGCCGGCGCGTTGCTGGGGTGCATTGCGGTGGCAAACTCGCAGAAGATGCACGGCACGAAGGCCGGCGGCGCGGCGCAGGGGCGCGCTCCCAGCATCACAGGAAGTTCAAGGGGGAAAGGGATGGAACGGGGCCGGAGGGTGCTCACGATGGGGCGAAGGTGGAGTCGTAGCAGAGACGGCCGCGTCGGAGAAGATCACGGAGGCGACGGTGACGTGGTGCGGCGGCGCGGCTTCTTCCTCTGCTCCGGCGTCAGCGTCCTTGTCTCCGGCGGGGCGACGCGGCGGCGATGCGCGCCCCTTCTTCCCTCTTCCCTCCTTCTCCTCCTCCTTCCCCTCCTTTCCTCTCTCAGCGGCGAACAGGGGACCAAAGGGGAGAACCCCAATTGTGATATGCCTTGCAACAGGGGTCTCACCCGGGGGTTTAGAGGCTCGAGCACGTCGAGGCGAGGGGTAGAAGCGTCACGGCGGGGCTCCTATTGGCCCGGGGAAGCGCGGTGGTGATGTGGCGGAGCAACAGTGGCTGGTGCGTGCGAGGAGGCATCACGACGCAGGGGCAGAAGGGGAAAAGCCACGGGCGGTGCGCGCCGGGTCTGGCTGGTTCGGCGTCCGTGCCGCAGGTGCGGTCGGGGGCTTGTCCCCTGGCCGGGGTTGCGCGCACGCGCGCCTGGACGCGGTGGCGGCATGTGTGCGGAGCGGCCTTTGACCGGGCGGGGACGAAGTACAGGGTTCGGCCGCGGGCCCCACAGGTCAGTGAGACAACAGCGGCGGGGATGAAGGTGGGCTAAGACGGGGTGCACCAGATGGGCTGTGAGAGGAGACGGGGTTGTTTAGCAGCCTGGGCCAACAGATGAGGGTGCATAGATGAACTTGGAGGATAGTTAACTGGCCCATGTTAGTAGGAAGGTTTTGAAAATAGTTTTGACTTAAGATTTAAACCATAGATTGAATTTGGATATTATTCAAATTCAAACACACTCAATAAAATCCATAAAATCCAAATCACATACTTTACCATGAATATATATTTTTATATAGTTTTATTTTATATGGAATTTGAGGTGAGAGCTAGCAATTTAGGATAAAATTTGGTAGCACTCAAGTTCAAACAAAAGTTTTAAATTTTTGTGAAAATTCACACTTGGCAAAATGTTCAAATTTTCTGGGATGTTACATTCCTCCCCCCTCACAAGGATCTCGTCCACGAGATTAAGCTCGTACCGGGGGTGGTGATGGTCTTCGCTTCGGTTTGTCTTCAAGATGTTGATGTCCTCTCTCGTTATCATCCTTAAGCAAGTTGTTAAGATTAGTCCACATATCTTCAAGATCTTTACTCTAGTCCATGTCCACGAGAAGTTCCAGTCGTAGGCCAGAGCTTCCTTTACTTTAATCTATCTCTTCTAGCCGTGTTACACAAGCTTGGTAAACTTAGGGCAGTTTGAGGCATGATAGTCTTATCTTATTCCAACCCTCTCACTCGAGGTCACATCCTTCTTAACAATTAAGTTTATTCCAAAATTTATTCTGTATGAACTCGGCCATATTCTCATGGCGTCCATTAAGTACTTTTACTCCAATTAGGCACGAGTCTCCCACTTCTTTTCATATGAGAGAGTCGTTTACTTTATGCCTTGCAGAGGTCTGCATTTCGGGCGATATCTCTAGGCCTATCTCGCTGCGAGTAAATAGTTGGTATGCCTACAGCAAGCTCTTATCCAAATTGTTGCCATATACCGAAGCTCAGATTCTTAGTGAACCCATAAGTAAATATTATTATCTTTATCCAAATTTGATTGCTTATCCAACAGAGGTACGCTAAGCAGAAGTTGAGTCTCATAAATGTCTTTTCTTCATCCATGTTTTCATATATTCTCTAGGTGTCCCTAGTTTATCCAAGAAATCCTCTTGAAGCCATACCCATCTGGGATATGTCGAAGATATAAAATATTATCTCTTGATCCATAATTAGATATTCTGGTTTTTCCAAAACATCAGTGCAGTCGCACCTCTTGTGGTGTGCACTCTCAGCAACTTGCTGCACTTGGGTGATCATATCTTCCTCTACTTACTCAGCCGTCTCGAGGCTTAGGGAGCATCTTAGTTTCGTGTAACGATACTTCCAATTTACCCCATTTCAGTACTTGTATCCCATACAGGGTCTCATGTGTTTAATCAAGGTTCCTCAAATTCCAGGGTGATTTCTCAACTTCCAGAAGTTCTCTGAGTGTCCCGTAGTCTTTACCAATCTTCGTGTGTCATTCTTATAGAAATCTATTTGTTGGTTTAGCTCGTCTCCGACGATTCTTGTCAGGGTGCTAGCAACATCCGACTTGTCCAATTAGCTCCTGGTCGTAAACACTATGAATGGTTACTTCCCATTCATGACAGTCTGTGTTAAGAAGGGTCATCTGCAACACCCTCGACTGTGTGAGTGACTCTTCCCATCCGAAATCTCACACTAGTCAATTTGGTTCCAATTTCTTAGGATGGTTCTTCACGTGGAAGTCACACCTACCTTACTCTTGTATGCTTAGCAAACTTTTCTGACTTATTTTCCAATAGGTAGGTTCCAACTGCGAGGTTGAACAGGTAACATGTGTCCAGTAATTGCCGATGTAGTTCCTCTTCCCACCAGTTCAAAATACGGTGTCTAGTAGAGCTTCTTTATTAATCGCTTATTCCAAACTTGGGATGAACTGAACTTCATGTCTAATTCCAAATGTCGGCCTCGTATTTCCTTTAGATGTCGTTAACGTATCATATTCCAAAAGCACACGTTGTGGTGCGTAGCCGTTACACTGCTTACACAATAGTTCCAAAAGAACTACTTAGGGGTGTAAGTGTGATTAATTCCATAACATGACTCTAGGATGATACTCGTGTAATGCAAACCTTGTATCCTTTGAGTTTAGTCATCCGAACCAAATTCAAACCTCAACAATACCTTCAGGTCAGGGTATTGTCCACTTAGTTGTAATCTCTTCACTTCCACGTCATGGTGATGTCGTAGACCGGTATCGGTGTCCCTGGATTCGTTACTTCTGAATGCCAGGCATGGGTGCACATCCATAACGATGGCATGGTTCAATCTGTGGTGGTAAAATAGCCCTCATTGGTATCCACCACCTTTCCTTTGACCAATTTAAAGGTAGACATTCATAAGGTATCTTATGGAGGCTAGAGTACTCGAATTAAGAATTCTCGTATTGATTGTTGTTGCATATGGAGTACTTCCTCTTTATCTGATGATTGAGTACCGACTGAACTTTATCCAAAATGCGTCGCTGTCATCTTAGGGTACTCAACTGCTCTTAACCAATATACGCTTCCATAGAGATACACACTTCTGAGCTCTCGAGGTTTCAAATTCTCGGGTACTCCTTTCTGGTTTGCGGACTAGATTCCAATGATCATCGGGTGACTCATCCGAAGTCTTGGTCTGATTAGTCGAGGTTTACAAGAAATTTTTCTTTTCTTCTGGAGATTGGTCTTGCAGTATGCTCGACTCGTCGGTCTTCATTCTTCAAGCTCTTGATCTTGTAGGATGGGTAAGCTAAGGCCTCTAAAAGGAATTATCTAAAGATCTAGCAAGCATGAGCTTCCAATACAATTTCACACAAACATGAAGAGGCATAACAACCATAAGAACATAAAGACCCAATCACTCAAGCAATGCACCAAACAAATGTGTATCTCGGGGCTGACTCCTAAGACCTCTGAGATTACACCAGGTAAAACGTTCTAGTATGTCGTGGGCACTTGAGGGATTTCTCTAAGGTTAGTGTTGCATCACTTGAAAGGATACATCCATCTGATGTCCCGGTGCTGAACTTTCCGAAACAAGCTGATGAAGTTCTTATCCATGTTGGCTTGATTGAAAGCAGGTAAATTGTGTTCCATAGTCCTCTTCGAGTCACATGACTTATTGTTATCCATTTGACTCGGGTAGTACTGATGTTGTATCCCGTAGCAACTGCTACCCTCACGATCCTCTGGGTTAGGATCCACTTGCCAAAATCATCTTTCCGACTGAAGGAGTTCCATTCGTAGCCTAAGAGGCGCATGGGGTCCTGTGGAAGGAAGCTAAAATCTTCTCGTTCATAGTCCATTGCTTCTTGTCCAGTCCTTCCAATTCAGATACTCTATTTTAGTTGGACTACTCTTCTTCGTCCCTGGTTCTCGTGACTTTGTCTTTCCAAAGGGGGTGCTCTATGTTTATCATTACATCCATGCCCCGTGTTTCTCTTCGGTTCATTCTAGTCTATCGACAACTTCAGTCGGTTAGGAGGATTCGATTCGAAGCATCCTTGTTTCACACTTCACGTTCAGGGAATTTCTTATAGTGAATTACAACTCTTTATCCCATGTATGTGATGCTTTCTTGTAAGGTATCTGATCCCAACTGTCCAATCCACTCCTTGCCTCTTATAGCAGCAGTTTGTTCTAATATCTTCGTCCCTAGCGAGTCGACTATTTGTGTAACTCCAAGTCGAGGGATCTTATCCAATTGCTGAGCTACGGGCATCTCAGGAGGTACGGACTCCTGCAACCAAGCTTACGTGTGCCAAATCCATATAGTAGGTACCCAGTTCCTTATGTTGGCGCACTTGGAATTGGAATCTTAACCCCTCGTTATCTTCAAAGTGGCGTTATCCAAACTTCGTCCTGAGCGGAGATGAGGGATGGAAGGGTGCATATTGTTCTTATCGCTTCTCTGGTATGCAGTCTTCAAGTGGCAACAAGGTGGCATTCCATTCCATCTTCGGTAGTCTGAATTCCAATGTAGGACAACTGTGATGGTGTAAACTGGTATTGAGGGTTCAACAGGGGGTAGTCCAGTTGAGTCCTGTAGAGTCGTCTTCACCTTTTTCCTGTACCCAATCTCCATCACTGCGTTTACCGTTGTTGCCTTTGTCTTGTACGGGGCATCCTTCCGTAGTATGTCTCGGTCTTGATCAAGCAACATTCGTTGTTCTCCAAAAGTCAGCAAACTCGAAGAAACGTTGTTAGTAAGTTAGTTAGTTAGTGAGAAGTCAAAGATGTAATAGTAGAATTCAAGGGGTTTATATAAGAGTCAAGGAGTATATACTCAATCAAGGATATTTAGTCTGTCCTAAACTATCGACCATTGCTAGGGCTCGTCCTACAGTCAAGTACGGCTCTGATACCACCTGAAACGAACCAGATTTCCAAAACTGGAAACCCGATCCTCTGCACCTCTGTGATAGTCCCAGGAAGCGGCTATCACGTGCAAACCCTGTCTCAAGTGGTACAAATCCGTACAACATAGAAGAAATAGAGGATTTATTACATAAGTTTCATTATAACATCAGAGTACAACATTTCGGCATAAGCCGGGTACAAGTCCAACGGGACTAAACAAGAAAGGTAAAACATCTACGCAGCGGATCTATCGAAGCGAAGCGTCTCCAGCTCCACAGGCAAACTTGAGTGTAGGACCAGCTCTAGTCTTCCCATCCTTCATCGTCGATGTCATAGTCGATCACCAGGTCTGAAAGCATCACCATCTACCCGATAAGCGGGTAGGTCATGTCAGCTTCCCAACAAAGAGCAAAAGCGGTGGATGAATCTAGTATGCATGGATAAGCCTATATATGGCTGTAGAAGGTTTATGCAAGCAGCGGTAGCGACATCAAGGTAAGCGGTAATGCAGAGAGGTCACCATCTCCGAGGAGATCCACACCTCCGAGGCCAACGTCTCCGAGATCAACACCCCAACCGAGAAAAGAACACCAACACACTGTACCTCAACCGAGTCACAGCATCCCACTCTCATCTGCGATGTGAGGTCGCCAACTCCTACCTCACATCTCAACGACACCAAGCCGGGCTCACACACTCGGGGGAGAGAAGCAGCACAAGAAAAGTCTAGCCAGAGTAACAGACCCGTGGGCTGTCCATACCAGTGGACACAGACTATAGCTATAGGTTTAACACTCGTCGGATAGGGCAGAAACGGTGGCCGCCGTTCCACATCCCTACCTAACGACCGGAGACCTAGCAGTGGGTGGCACTCTCCTGCCTCTCCGAGCCTGACTCGTCCTGAACTGGGGCGCAAAACTTGCCAGCAGGGCCTCGGAGCTGTGAAACCATCCCCGGAGGAACCGGGGCGACGTCTACTCGGGGGGTATAACCCGTCCCCCTCACACGACCACACCGGTCCGCCTACAAGCTGAGCGCCAACCACCAACTAGTTCTCGGACCGAACCCCGCCCATAACAAGGCGAACGGTTTGTATGAAAATAGCCCAAAGATCACGGTTAAACTGTCGATCGGTCCTTAATTGCAAGAGCGAGCACTCACCAACTCCCACCGTCCGACACGCCGCTAGGGCGGGAGGCCAGGTCGCATCTCCCCTAGACAGGGGTTCACAAGTAACCAAGGCGGCTCGCTCCCGCGGTAACACATCAAGGATACACACTCACCCAAAACACACGCTAGAATACCGAGATATCCCAATCTCAGTCCAAGCCAGAGATCCATCCACATCACGAAAACAGGTAAAATGTATGAATAGTAATCATCGGGAACTAGCTAGGGGTCTGTAGCTAGTTCCAAAGGTAGGAGGTTCAAGGTACAGGATATAACAAATCAAGGCATGGCTAAAAGATTGTCCAAGCATTTCAATATCCAAAGCATCATAAATAAAGCACTAGCAACTAAATAGCATGCATGGGATCTACATGGTCGGGAGTGACATGACACCTGCGCGGTAGTCGTCGTAGAGTAGTAGAGGTTGGGCCCTTCCTTCGGGTTAACGGTCTTCCTGATCGTCATAGCTCGGGTCGTCGTCGCAGCTCGGGTCTTCAAACAAGGTTACAAGCCTACACGAGATGCGATGCGGAAATAAATAACGACAATCATCTAGGCAATAACTCCAAATAACATCAATTTTTGAAGAACCAAATAAATCCGAACTAGCTACAAGCCGCACTAGTTTAATTTAAGGAAATCAAAGTAATTAGTTTGATAATAAAATAGTTTTAAGCTACTAGCTTTATATACTAGAAGACAAGTTAGAGAGAAGGGTTAGTTCAAGGTTGGGTTTGCCGATCAAGGCTAGAGGTTTGGTGATTGCGCCTGCAAGGTATTAGCGCAACCGATAGGTGCAACGAAGCGAATGCTCAGAGGATGAGGAGAGATGAGAAAGGAGAAACGAGCTAGGCAAGGCATTATCAGAACAAGGTGTGCGGTAGCAGAGCAGAGAGGAGGAGAGGGGTTGACTTACGGTCGGCCAAAAAGGGTGGCAACACGGTAAGACGTGCTCGGGAGCACGGTGGGGCATGTGCTAGCAAAGCGACGATAACCACAGCGTAGTAGCTAGGTGGCAACGTGGGGTTGCCGTGCTTGAAGCAGAGGCCTCTGCTCTCAGCACGGCCGTCCATCACGCGCGGCGTTCTGGGTACTAACACTTGGTACGACGCGTGCTACACGGCTCAAAGCAAAGCAGAGAGAGAGCGGTTTTGCGGGTTGCGGCACAAAGCGGTGGAAGCTGTGCAAGCAAGGATAGTGGTATGAACACGGCATGGGGAAGTCATTCCTGTCCGCGGCACACTAGTGGCTAGTTGCGGGGCTCCGGCGTCCCAGACCCACAATTGCGCAGTAGCGGGCAACAGCCACGAATTCTACACCACGAACGTGGGCAAAAGGGCTTGGTTCAAGGGCGAGAGCGGGAAAGGATAGGGTAGTAGTGAGCGTCTCGGAATTATGAAACCAACGGAAGTGGTTTCATAATTTTCGGAGCTCTGGATAATTAGTTATGAATTTTTAAAGGAAAAGGAATTTATAAAACATTTATTAAATCCTTTTATTAAATCAGAAAATAATTTTATTAAAATAATGCTGACGTCAGCATGACGTCAGCGATCAGCGGGTTAGTGGGCCGTAAGTGGGCCCAAAGAGTTAGTGGGCCGAATTCGGCCCAAGGGACTCGGCCCAAGGGACTCGGCCTACTGGGCCAATAGGTCCAAGTCCATTAGATCTCCCAGAACAAATATCAGGGTTCGCCGGAAAAAGAAAAAGGGCCGCGTTGGGCTCCCGCAGACCAGCGGCTCATCACTCCCGAAGACTGCACCGGAAAAGTCTGGTGGTGCTCCTTGGAGTATTCTGGGGTGCAGGGCAACCCCTTGCCGTTCAAGCGCGTTTCGGCGCGCGCTGGCGCAGTGGCGCGCCGGCGATGGCGAACAGCACACGGCGGTGCTGGCGGCCCCGGTGGTCAAGCAAGCAAAGATTAGAGATCCCTAGGATCTAGTGGTTACTCCGGCGCAGTTCTGGCCCTGGGGCGAGCTCCTTGACCGGCGCGGTCACGGGGGCGACGCGGCGACAGCAGCGGCCTCGGTCTGGCGCAGCGCCTGTCCTTACGCTAGGAGGCGCGGGGCGCGGGCGCATACGCGTGCGTGCACGCCTAAGCGCAGCGCCTGCATCTAGCTCACGCGCGCGTTTAGACGCACGGCGTGGCAGTGCTCTGGCATGATGCGGCGACGGTTGCCGGCGACAAGCTAGCGGCGGTGCAAAGCGAAACAGCAACGGGTGGCGCGCTTCTCATCCAGAAGATCGGTGCGGTAAGGCTAGCACGCAGGTGTGCTTGCCAGGGCACGAGCACGCGTGCAGGTAGAGCCTGGCCGCGACAAGGCCGGCCGGCGCACGTGGGTCCTCGGCATGCCAAGGTCGCGGCGCGGCGGAACAGCAGCGGCACGCAAGGTCGTCACGCGGAAGCATACGGCTCAAAGGCCTATTCTCAGGTAGGACAAAAGGCGGCGAGGGCCGGCGCGTTGCTGGGGTGCATTGCGGCGGCAAACTCGCAGAAGATGCACGGCACGACGGCCGGCGGCGCGGTGCAGGGGCGCGCTCCCAGCATCACAAGAAGTTCAAGGGGGAAAGGGATGGAACGGGGCCGACGGTGCTCACGATGGGGCGAAGGTGGAGTCGTAGCAGAGACGGCCGCGTCGGAGAAGATCACGGAGGCGACGGCGACGTGGTGCGGCGGCGTGGCTTCTTCCTCAGCTCCGGCTTTGGTTCGCACGAGGACAGCCTCCTCCGGTCCTCGCGCGGCTCCGGCGTTAGCGTCCTTGTCTCCGGCGGGGCGACGCGGCAGCGATGCGCGCCCCTTCTTCCCTCTTCCCTCCTTCTCCTCCTCCTTCCCCTCCTTTCCTCTCTCGGCGGCGAACAGGGGACCAAAGGGGAGAACCCCAATTGTGATATGCCTTGCAACAGGGGTCTCACCCAGGGGTTTAGAGGCTCGAGCACGTCGAGGCGAGGGGTAGAAGCGTCACGGCGTGGCTCCTATTGTGATGTGGCGGAGCAACAGTGGCTGGTGCATGCGAGGAGGCGTCACGGCGCAAGGGCAGAAGGGGAAAAGCCACGGGCGGTGCGCGCCGGGTCTGGCTGGTTCGGCGTCCGTGCCGCAGGTGCGGTCGGGGGTTTGTCCCCTGGCCGGGGTTGCGCGCACGCGCGCCTGGACGCGGTGGCGGTGTGTGTGCGGAGCGGCCTTTGACCGGGCAGGGACGAAGTACAGGGTTCGGCCGCGGGCCCCACAGGTCAGTGAGACAGCAGCAGCGGGGATGAAGGTGGGCTGAGACAGGCTGCACCAGATGGGCCGTGAGTGGAGACGGGGTTGTTTAGCAGCCTGGGCCAACAGATGAGGGTGCTTAGATGAACTTGGAGGATAGTTAACTGGCCCATGTTAGTAGGAAGGTTTTGAAAATAGTTTTGACTTAAGATTTAAACCATAGATTGAATTTGGATATTATTCAAATTCAAACACACTCAATAAAATCCAAATAAAATCCATAAAATCCAAATCACATACTTTACCATAATTTGAATATATATTTTTATATAGTTTTATTTTATATGGAATTTGAGGTGAGAGCTAGCAATTTAGGATAAAATTTGGTAGCACTCAAGTTCAAACAAATGTTTTAAATTTTTGTGAAAATTCACACTTGGCAAAATGTTCAAATTTTCTGGGATGTTACAACATGTACTACCGCTTAAACAAGATCATTAACAAGATCAAGTCCCTTGGAAGCACAAGATGGGGAAGAAGAGAAGTGGTTGATAAGATCCTCTCCGCATACATGGCTAGGGATGTGCAACTCCCAACACTCATAAGAGAGAAGAGAGGCTTCAACAAGTTCACTCCGGTGGATGTGATTGGAAGAATTGAAGAACATCTTATCACCGTCAAGGAGTCAAAGCTTTCACAAGAAATGTCCAAGATGCATGAGCAACTTGAGAAGAACAAGGGAGTGGCCCTCAGGGCATCTAACAAAGAGAAGAAGTCAAGCTCATCAACCTCCAAGACCGTGGTCAAGGAAGATAGTGATGAAGATAGTGATGAGAACTTGACTCCCGAGCAAATGACACTCTTCATAAGAAAGTTCAACAAAGTGATCAAGAAGAGTGGCTTCTTCAACAAGAACAAGGACAAAGACAAGGTCAAGACCAAGAGGACTTCCAAGAGGTCATGCTTTGGGTGTGGCAAGGAGGGTCACTTCATTGCGGAGTGCCCCAACATCAAAGTGAGAAGAAGGGTCACCAACAAGAATGACAAGAACAAGAAGAAGGAAGTTGGTGAAGCACACTTGAGTGAAGAGTGGGACTCAAATGATGATAGCTCCGACTCTGATGATGAAGTGGGTCTTGCTACTATTTCTATTGGAGAACCAATCAACAAGTCATCACTCTTTGAAGATCTCACCGATGATGAAGACGACATCAGCCACACATGCCTCATGGCTAGGGGCTCTAAGGTAGACACTCCCACCCCGCCCCTAGATGATGATAGTGAAAGTGATCTTGAATTTGAGAAAATGATAAATGGCTTTGATAAAAAGGCAACTAAGAAAATCATGTTTTTAATGAAAGAAATAGAGAATAGAGATGGGACTCTAGAGGTGCAAGAAGAACTCTTTAGACTTGAGCGAGAGAAAACCATTGCCCTTGAGAATGCCCTTGTAATTGAAAAGAAGGGTTTCAAGGTGCAAGAGGACTTGCTTAAGGAAAAGGAGCTAGAAATTCTTAGCCTCAAGAAATCCCAAGCTAAAGAGGAGTTGATAGTAGATGAATTAACTAGGGAATCTTTCCTAGCTAAGGATGCTTGCAATAAACTTGAGGGTGAAAAGCTTGAACTTCAAAAGAGCTTTGAAAGCTTAAGGACTAGTCACATAGCACTAGAAGTTCAACTTGACAATCTCAAGAATAATACTACAACAACCTCTAATGATGCTCTCTCTAGCTCTAAAGCCTCAACAAGCAATGGTTGTTCTCGGTGCTATAAAATTGATATAAATGCTTGTGCTACTAACATTGCCGAGATGAATGCTATGAAGAAAGAGATTGCTAGGTTGTCAAACTCCCTCGTTGATGAGAAAAAGAAAGAACCAAAGAGAGGTGAGTTTGAGAACCACACCAAGGGCTTTGGGTCAAGCTACATGAAGAAGTTTGGCTTTGCGGATGGGAAGGGTCTAGGTAAGCAAGAACAAGGTACAAAGGACCCCATCCCATTCATCAAGAACCACCACACTAGAGGTGTGGGAACAAGGAACGTGGTGCACGGCATGAAGCAATTGGGTGCCAAGAACTATGACAACCAAGTCAAGTACAACACTCCTATCAAGTTCAAGGGCACTCAAGACACAACACATGCACCACAAGCAAAGGCAAAAGCCAATCCAATCAAGTCAAACAAGAAGCCCAAGCCTTATGCCTCACAAGACAACTTCTATGCCGATTATGTGTTGACTTGGGACCACAAGGGTAAGGTGGTTGCCAAGTATGTGGGTCCCCGCACAAAAGGAACATTGGTCAAAAGGAATGTGTGGGTGCCCAAGGTTCTTGTGACTAACGCTCTAGGACCCAAACCTACTTGGGTACCTAAAACAAAAGCATAATTTGTTTTGTAGGCATACTCCTCCGGTGGAACCAAATGGGTGATTGATAGTGGTTGCACAAATCATATGACCGGAGAGAAGAAGATGTTTGCCTCTTGTGACATGATTGAAAATCCTACGGAAAGAATTGCCTTTGGAGGCAATGGTGGAGGAACGGTTGTTGGTCTTGGTAAAATTACTATCTCAATCAATCATTCAATTTCCGATGTTTATTTGGTTGAATCCTTGGACTACAATTTGTTGTCCGTTTCACAACTTTGTGAGATGGGCTACAATTGTTTGTTCACCAATGAGGGTGTGACCGTCTTTAGAAAAGGCGACGACTCCGTTGCCTTTAAGGGTGAACTCAAGGGAAGGCTTTACTTGGTGGATTTCACATCGGATAAAGCCCAACTTGATACATGCTTATTGGCAAAGTCTAGCTTGAGTTGGCCTTGGCATCGCCGGCTAGCTCACGTTGGGATGAATAATCTCAATAAGCTTCTAAAGGGGGAACACATCCTAGGACTAACAAACGTTCATTTTGAGAAAAATAGAATTTGTAGTGCTTGTCAAGTCGGAAAGCAAGTTGGTGCTCCTCACCCCGCCAAGAATGTACTCACCACTACAAAGCCATTGGAACTTCTTCACATGGATATCTTTGGTCCCGTGGCTTATGTTAGCATTGGGGGGAACAAGTATGGCTTTGTCATTGTTGACGACTACTCTCGGTACACTTGGGTTTTCTTTATGAAAGACAAGAGCAAAGTTCATGAAATATTCAAGAAGTTTGCCACAAGAGCCCAAAATAAGTTTGAAGTGAAGATCAAGAGAGTAAGAAGTGACAATGGCACCGAGTTCAAGAACACCAACATTGAAGAGTATCTTGATGGAGAAGGCATTGGTCATGAGCTCTCTGTTCCATACACTCCACAACAAAATGGGATAGTGGAGAGGAAGAATAGGACTCTCATTGAAGCCGCAAGAACCATGCTTAATGAGTACAAGACTTCGGATAGTTTTTGGGCGGAAGCAATCAACACGGCTTGTCATGCTATCAACTATTTGTATCTCCACAAGCTTCGACACAAGACCGCCTATGAACTTCTAACCGGTAAAAAGCCTAACGTGTCTTACAATAGAGTTTTTGGTTGTAAGTGCTTCATTCTTAATAAGAAGCCCAAAAGCTCTAAGTTTGCACCTAAAGTTGATGAAGGTATCTTTCTTGGTTACGCCTCAAACGCTCATGGCTATCGTGTCCTCAACAAAACCACCGGTTGTGTTGATGTCACGTGTGACGTGACGTTTGATGAATCTAATGGCTCTCAAGTGGAGCAAGTTGATGAATTGTGTGTAGGCAAGGAAGTATCTGCTGAAAAGGCTATAAAGAAGATGGCCATTGGAGAAGTCAAGCCTCAAGAAGAAGATGATGAGGACTGCGAGATCTTAGAAGAATCACCAAGTTCACCTCCCGCTGCGAACCCCGGAGAGTCCGGAGAAAAACCCGGAGACTCCGGGATTCCCGGAGACTCCGGAGAAAATTCTGGAAACTCCGGATTTCCCACTGGTGACTCTCAAGGCAGTCAAGAAAATGAGGATTTGATTCAACAAGAAGCTTCCGACCCACACCCAAGAGTTCGTCAAAGTGTTCAACGAGATCATCCCGTTGACAACATTCTTGGAAGCATCCGTAGAGGGGTAACAACTCGTTCAAGATTAGCGAATTTTTGTGAACATTACTCATTTGTTTCCATGTTGGAACCACTTAGGGTTGAAGAAGCACTTGAGGATGCGGATTGGGTAATGGCCATGCAAGAAGAACTCAACAACTTCACTCGGAATGAAGTCTGGTCCTTGGTGGAACGCCCCAAGCAAAATGTGATAGGTACTAAATGGGTCTTCCGTAACAAGCAAGATGAGAATGGCGTGGTGACCAAGAACAAAGCAAGATTGGTGGCAAAGGGGTACACTCAAGTAGAAGGCTTGGACTTCGGAGAGACCTATGCACCGGTGGCAAGGCTAGAAGCAATCCGCATACTCTTAGCCTTTGCCACACATCACAACTTCAAGCTACATCAAATGGATGTCAAGAGTGCTTTCTTGAATGGCCCAATCTCCGAAGAAGTCTATGTTGAATAACCACTGGGCTTTGAAGACCCACAATTTCCCAACCACGTCTTTAAGCTCCATAAGGTGCTCTATGGGCTCAAACAAGCCCCACGAGCATGGTATGAATGCCTTAAGGAATTTCTCTTAAAGAAAGGCTTTGAAATAGGCAAAGCCGATCCTACTCTCTTCCCTCGTAAACAAGGAAATGATTTATTTGTATGCCAAATATATGTCAATGACATCATATTTGGTTCTACTAATCAAGTTTGGGTTGATGAGTTTAGTAGGATTATGACCAAAAGATTTGAGATGTCTATGATGGGCGAGTTGAAGTACTTTCTCGGATTTCAAATCAAGCAACTCAAAGAAGGCACATTCATAAGTCAAACCAAGTACATCAATGATATGCTAAAGAAGTTTGATATGAACAATGCCAAGCCCATCAAAACACCTATGCCATCAAATGGACATCTTGATCTAAATGAAGAGGGCAAAAGCATCGACCAAAAGGTATATCACTCTGTGATTGGATCTCTACTTTACCTTTGTGCATCTAGGCCCGATATCATGCTTAGTGTGTGCATGTGTGCAAGGTTTCAAGCTAATCCTAAGGAGTGTCATCTAATGGCCGTTAAGAGAATCTTTAGATACTTGGTTCATACTCCTAACCTTGGTTTGTGGTATCCTAAGGGCTCCACTTTTGATCTACTTGGCTACTCCGATTCGGACTATGCCGGTTGCAAAGTAGATAGGAAGACTACATCCGGGACTTGCCAATTCCTTGGAAGGTCCTTGGTTTCTTGGAGTTCCAAGAAACAAAACTCCGTTGCCCTTTCCACCGCCGAGGCCGAGTATGTTGCAGCCGGCGCTTGTTGTGCTCAACTACTTTGGATGAGGCTCACTTTGAGAGACTTTGGTTGTAAGTTTAGCAAGGTGCCACTCTTGTGTGACAATGAGAGTGCCATCAAGCTAGCTAACAATCCCGTAAACCACTCAAGAACAAAGCACATAGACATAAGACACCATTTCTTGAGAGACCACGAAGCCAAAGGAGATATCGCTTTAAGTCATGTGAGCACCGATAAGCAACTAGCCGATATCTTCACAAAGCGTCTTGATGAACTAAGGTTTTGTGCTTTGAGGAGTGAGCTAAATATCTTGGATTCTAACTTGGCTTGAGATCATGCACATGTTTGAGTGACCTAGAATAAGTCTTTTGAAAATAAAATGATTTGCAAAACTTGTGTTCATTTGTTTTTGAAATATTTGGATCTTATTTTGGTGCAACACTTGGGCTATTATTCTCATTGCTTGATTGTGGCTAGTCTCAAGTGTTGTTACTACTCAGGCTCACATATACTACATGTATAGTCATCCAAATCTATCCCAAATCAAATTCCTTGCAAATCTGCTCGCTGGTCTCAGGGGGAGCGGAAACTTCGGACAAATTTTCGGAAACTCCGGGTTTCCCGGAGATTTCGGACTTGGTCCGGACATTCCGGGACTTTAAGGGTATATATATACCTTTTCACCGCGGTCATTTCTTCCTTTCTATCTTTTACCGCGTTGACTGCTCTCCCCACTCTCCCGTCGCCATCCCCCTCTCTCCCTCAGTCGCCCCTTGGCTATCTCCCTTTCCAACCGGCCAAAATCCGTGGGAGTGAGGGATTGAAGGCTCCAAGAGGTGGAGAAGAAGGATCTTCGCTGCATTTGACGCCTTGAAGCTTCTCCCCCTCTCTTCCCAAGGTATCTCTTGAAGACCTAGCCCGATCTATCTCCCTACTCGTTTCCTTTCGGTATCCTCTTAGGGAATAGTTGGAATAGACTCTATAGGCTCTAGATCTGCAATATCTCTCAGTTTCAATGGTTGATCTGTGCGGCATTACAGTTTAGGGTTTCGGCTGTGAAACCTGGAAACTCCGGAAATCTCGAGCCCGGACTCTCCGGACATCCCGGAGTATCCGGACTTTTTCCCGGAGTCTCCGGTGTTCACACTGAAAAACCCTAAGTGGCAGTGCTTTGCATCTCTTCTATTGCTTATCTCTCATATCCATATCCTTCCATATCTTCAGATCATGAGGGTGAAGATCCGGCGTGACACGGATGAGCCCTCCACTCAAAGGAGGACCAAGGCAAGGCACGACCCCGCCTCCTTGAGGGTCGTGCAAGAGACCTTGGGCCAAGAGTCCCCTCAGCGCAGTGCCAGGCCAAGAAGGGGTGATCCCCCTCCATCTTATACTGAGGGAAGTGAAGAAGAAGAAATTGAGGAGGAAGAAGGGACTGAAAGTGATGATGATGAGGTCGAGGATGACACCTATGAGCAGCCCCATGAGCCTCCTCGCCGCCATGGTAAGGGGCCGGCTAACGAAAAATCCAGCTACAAACCTCACCCCAAAAAGAGCCACAAAGCCTCCTATATCAATCAAAGCCGACCAGTTGAGCGTCAACCTCCCAAAACCAAACAAGGAATAGCAGCCCACATCTGCCCTAAAACACCCCCAAGGCTCATCCCTTCTCTCCCATCAAATGTGCAAGTAGTGAACACACCTATCAAACTCCGAGAGCCCGGATCGGTCCTTGGATTTGCTGAGCACATGTTTCGGGACTACTCCAAGAACGCTCTTGTAGTTAGAGAGCAAAGGGAAGAGAATGTTTATCACTATCTCAAGGGTGAGGGGCTAGAGGCAAGGTTTTGGTGTGACTTCCATAGGGATTTCTATCAAACCGTCATTAGGAACCCCAAGTTGGTGGCTAAGAACATGATACCCATTGTGAAGATGAGGTACATTGATTGGAAGTACTATGAAGATCTCAACAACACTGTGTTCAATTCCGTGATTGAGAAGTGCAAAGAAGTGGGATTGTATGACATCATGGGCTTTCGCTATAATTGGAACAAGGAGATCCTCGCCCAATTCCATTGCTCCTACTTCTATGATCCCTACGACAACACCATCACATGGACTACTCAAGGCAACAAGTGCACAATCGACTACATGACCTTCTCTAGGTTGTTGGGACTTGGATCAAAGGATGAAGATCGCACTCCCATTCACAATGAGATCAAATACAAGCCAAGGGACCTCCCCTACATGTTCCCAAGTCGTGCCTTGGCTGTTGAGGGAAAAGCGGATCAACTCAACCCGTACTACTACTATCTCAATCAATTCTTCCGAGCCACCATTGACCCTAAGCAAGGAGATGCTACAGCTCTAAGGTACTATGCTCCAAATCTCCTCAATAGGATGGCACCGAACGAGGAAGGATTTTGCATATTTGACTTCATATGGAATGAGTTGAGGAGAGCTATGAATGATCCCATGAAGTATCTCCCCTACGCTCCTTATCTCATGTACATGATTGAGAGAGTTACAAATGTCCGCTATCCCAAGGATGTTGTCCATGAGCCCTTTCGCCAACTCCGTGACCGAGCCAAGAAAGCTCCCAAGGCTTCGAAGTATGTTGGCTCCTCTAGTGCAGCTCCTCGCCATGATGACATGCCCGCTGCACCCTCTCCATCTAGGCCTCCCCGTCGGCACCGTGGCTCCATGATCAAGAGAGTCTTAAAGAGCATCTTCAGCATGTGCAAGACCATGGCCACGGAGACAAATGAGAACCGCCGGGACATCATTGAGATCAAGTCTCATCTTGGCCTCCCCACCGACCCCTACCGTGAGCTCCCCACCTTCGATGACCCATTTGCGGAGTGGGACGCCCATGAAGAAGAAGAGAGGCAAGAAGAGGAAGAGGAAGAGGAGGACAACAACGACAATGAAGAGGAGGAGGACGACGATAACTCCGAGTGATCCAGCTGCTGCCCCACTCCCTTTTTAGTGCTTGATGCCAAAGGGGGAGTGAACATTTATCTATCTATCTAGTGTGGAACTATGAATTTGGATTTGGAGACAATGGCTTATAATAACTTTAAATTCGTATGCGTGTAAGACTATGTAAGCTTGAGACTTATGGTTGTGTGCTTGTGGTTGTTTGCTCAGTTTTTACATCCTAAGGATGCTACATGTTAGATTGAAAATACTTGTTGAATGTTGTTTTTCACTGGTGCTCAAAAAGCTCGGAGAATCCGGACTTTTTCCCGGAGTTTCTGGGATTCCCGGAGATTCCGGGACTGGCCCGGACATTCCGGACTTTTGAGCATCAGATTTCTTTTGCTTCCTTTCAGTGCATGAACTGTCAAGTGCATTTCACAAATTACTTGTTGCACATCACAAGCACCCCACTATTGTAATACTCTCATGTCTTCTTTTCTTGTGCAAAGTTTGGTCCTAAAATGACCATTGATATTAAAAATCAATATGCACATATTAAGGGGGAGTATTACAAATTGTCTTTTAATATTCATTGATTATCTCTTGTTAGACTTAAATGTGTTGTCATCAATCACCAAAAAGGGGGAGATTGAAGAGTATCTTGGCCCCCTAAGTGGGTTTTGGTGATTTAATGACATACGCTTAAGTGGCTAATGGTTTATCTAGTGTATGAGCAGGAATTAAAATTGTATGTGGCATCAAGTGTTATTCATTGAGTAAGCAAAAAGGAAGTGATGCTACAAAGGAGTTCCTATGAAGGCTTATTTATTTTATATTTTGAATTTGAGTCCTAGGAACGCCATACTATAAAGAGGGATAGGAAATGTATCTTCCAAGAGTCGAACAGGTGCTCTAGTTGTCAAAACAAAACCTATGAGAGACACCTTTGCACCAACACGTTCACGGGGTTAACTTTTTGGGTGCTGACCTTGGAAGGCCGGAGTTTCCGGGGTTTTTCCCGGAGTCTCCGGACTTCCCGGAGTTTCCGGGGTTTTCCCGGATATTCCAGGTCTTAGAGCTGTAACGGCTCTTTTCTGTGTGAGGTGGTATAAAAGCCCCCTCCACCCTTTCCCTTCTCTCTCTCTTGCCCATTTTCGACCTGCAAACACTCAGAACTCCTTCCTCACCCTCTTTGCTCCCCTTGGCCTTGGTTTGGTAAGATTTGTTGGGGATTTGAGGAGGGATTGAGAGCAAGAGCTTGGAGAGTGCTAGTGAGCTGATTTCCCATCTCTAGAGCACCTCGTTCTTCGCTTGGTTGGCACATTTCGTGTTTGTTACTCTTGGAGCCTTGAGCTCCTAGCCGGCTAGGCGTTGCCTTGGAGCATCCAAAGGTTTGTGGCTGCCCAAGGAAGTTTGTATCACCCCAAAATTGAGTAAGTAACTCTAGCTTGATCTTTGTGGTCGCTAGAGGGAGGAAAGTGACCTAGGTGTAAAGGTCCACCCTTTGTGGGTTCCTCAACAGAAACGTAGACGTCAAGGTGTGAGGTTGAACTCCGGTAACAAATCCTTGTGTCTCTTGTATTCGTTGCTCTTGTTGTATGCTTGTATACCTCTTGAGCTCTATTCTAGGGTTTGGTGCCGATCTACTCCGTGTTGAGGTTTCTGCAGGTTCTAGGTGGATAAACAGGCTTGTCTCATCCCAGTGCATAACCTATTTTCACAGATTTATGTTTGAGCAAGTTTAATTTCTGTCGATTTGATTTCTCCCTCGTAGGCCCAGACAATCCGGACATTTTCCCGGATTCTCCGGATTTCCCGGAGTATCCGGAAAAATATCCGAAAACTCCGGACCTGGTCTGACAGTTGGTTTAAAAGTTGGTAAATTTCAGGTTCGACTATTCACCCTCCCCCTCTAGTCGACATCTTGATCCTTTCAGGGACGCCGCTCTCCGTCAAAATCATGTCAACGTGACGTCCAAGCTTGGCACGTTCCAGTATGTTCTTTTTGAGCGCAACCTCCACCTCATGCTGGGCCTTCCGAGAATCCTCCAGCTCGGCTTTGACCTCTGGGAACAGAGAACGAGTCAGCATTGAGCCAAGGGAGACACAAGCATGAGTAAGAAGGGGTCAAGGTAAGAAGAATGTACTCGAGAGCTGGACCACTAAATTCTTGGCCATCTCAGACATCTCGTGGATTTTGAGCTCCACAGCCACGACCTCTTGTGCCTTCTCCGCCAGCTTGGCCGCCTGTGCAGTACGAGCTATGCGAATCCCTGTGAAAACCAAAGAGTGAAGCAGCCTCAGTAGTGATTAACGTAGGGAAGGAAACTTCATGAAAGTCAAAGAACGCAAAGATACTCACCCTGGATCTCTCGCGCCATCTGGCTGTTCTCCTCGCGGAGCCGTGTCCCCTCGTCGGTGACCTCCTGCAGCTTGGTGGAAAGGTTGCAGACCTGATTGTTCGCCGTCTTCAGGTCCGCCACATGGTCCGCAAGGTCTTGTTGCAGGTCCGCCACCTTCTTCTCAAGCGTCGCCTTCTCTTCGGCGGCAGCAGCAGCGGCAGCTGCATTCCGAGCTGTTTCGGCGGCTGTGGCAGCTGCAGTTCGCAGCTCCGCGGTAGTGGCCTCCACCTGGGCAAGCTTGGCCTCGAGGGCAGCCTTCTCCGACACGGCGGCGTCCGCGGCAGACTGCGCGACGACTGCGCGGTCCTCCGCCGACTTTGCTGCAGCTTCGACAAGCAGTCCTCACCGACGCCTCGCCCGCCACCGCTCCAACAGCCGCCAGTCGGGCGGCGGCCAGCTGCATCTCCAGCAAGGCCTTCTCGGCCTGGAGCTCCTCGATGGTGTGCGTCTTCTCGGCGCTGCACCTGGCGAGCACCTGGATCGAAAAAGGGCCAACTGCAGCAACAACTCAGAAATCGAAACACAAGATCAAGGAGTAGGGCTCGGCCAGCTCACCGACGAAGCCGGGACGACAAGCTCGTTGATCTCCCGCTCCGCCCACCGCAGACCCCACACAAAGCGGTGGCATGCCATGGCTTCTTCATCCTCGCCGTCGTGCGCCTCAGAGTCATGGGCTCTGGCCCACGCGGCGCGCCCGAGGCCCAGGCCTGTCCACTTCCCTTGGGGGCTGAGGAGGAACAGGCGCCCGAGCTCTCGCCAGCTTCTCGGATGATGGTTGGAGAAGCGCAGCCCATCGCGTCCTCGAGGGAGGAAGGCGTCTGCATGTCGGGAAGAGGCGAGTCCGCAATCTCGACCACCTCCGCGACTACAGCGGCGGGCTGGCATAGCGGCTCCGACGGCGCGATGGAGTCCGGCACCACTTCTTCCGCCTGGGTCCTGGACGCCTCAGGGCCCGCTGTGACCCCCTCGGCCACCACATCCTCCTCGACCGCCACGGCGACCTCCGGGGCGGGCAGCACGGACGCCTCGGCTAGCAACTCCTCCGACGCCAGCAAGCACTACTCCAGTTTGGCCGCATAGGCAGCCGCGTCACCACCTGGGAGGGTCGGTCCCCCCATATCCATGGCCTCCGGGAGCCGTGAGGACAACAAGGGGGCCACCACTTCCACAGTCTCGCCGTCACCGGCACCCGACGCCGGGAGCTAGTCTGCCTCTGGAGCCGCCTGCGCGACAGCGCCCTGATCAACGACAGGCGCCACCAGGGGCTCGGATCGCTCGGGGGCTGTTTGCCCCCCGACCACGCCTACGTCCTCCGATGACGGCGAGGGCGCTGCCGCATCACGAGTCTCCGGCGCCGCCGCTACCAGCTCGGGGGCTGTCTCCGGCGCAGACGGAGGAGTTGAAGAGCGGAGAGCGGACGAGGGGGTGTGCGCGCTCAGAGCCGCGTGCTTTCGCGGTGCAAGGCTGAGCGCACCAACGTTGGAGCAGCTGACACGGAAAGAGCAAATCAACAAGGCAAACGAAAATCGAAGAATAAGAAAACAAGATAGCACGAGATGACACTTACACGGAGGAGGTGATACAGGCCCGCTTAACAGGCCTGGAGGTGGCGCCCGGTGACTCGGGGGCTGGCCTCTTACCCCCCGGCTGGACAGAGGACGGCCCTCGACTATCACTCTGGGTGATGGGGACCTGTACGGGCGGGGCTCCGCCGCCTCGGATGACCAACGACTGAAGACGCCGCGGAGGAGCGTCCGCGCTCTCCCCGTGCGACGCGGTCAGAGCAGGCGCCGACGATGTCGATCTCGCCTTGGGGGGCGACCGCCTCCTCGGGGAGCGCGACCCCCGCCGCGATGAGTCGCCGGAGGGAGGGCGAACGGACGGATCACGTTCTGCCAGACGTCTGGACGAGTCGTCTCACCGCGGGGACCTCCTCCTCTCTCTCTGCTGCTCTTGGCCGCCAGGGCCCGATCGGGAGCGAGTCACCCTCCGATCCTCCTGGTCCGGGCGTGGGGACGGGCGCGAGCCGGAGCTCGTTCCCTGTTCATGAGCAGCAGGCTCCGGCCCCTGCCTCGAGCTGGACGCCGTGGCCTGCTACTGGGGAGGAGGCGACGAAGACGACAGCGCGCTCCAGTCAACACTGGCGCCACCATCATCACCAAACCAGGGCGGCGACGACGAAGGGTCCTCATCCGAGGAGACGGTGCCCTCTCCCAGCTTCCTACGTTTAGCGCGGCGATCGTTCCGCTCGCGCTTCGCAATCTCCTTATCCTTATGCTGGGCCTTGCGGTCGGCCCTCCTCCTCTCCGCGGCAGCCTGGGCACGATTCGGCATCGCATCCTCAGGAAGAGGCGGCTTCGCAGGGAGAGGGGCCGCAGGCCTCAACTAAGAGAAAGGAAGAAGACCAGAATCAACACAAAGGATGCAAGATAGTCGGAGGGAAGAAAGACTTACAAAATTTTTGGTCCCCTCGTGGGGGAGCATGGGTAGGATTTGGGGCGGCGGCCATGAGAAGTTGGCCTTCCCGATTGCCTACCCCACGCGGCGCTGGATCTCATCCAGCGAAGCTGGCCGAGGAGCCGACACAGTCCCGACGAAGGGAGCCCTGTCCACCGTCATCTGACAGATGCGAAGATGGCGATGCTGGAGTGGGATGATCCCCAGCGCATGGTACTGGCCGATGACGGTCGCCAAGTCAACCCCAGTGTCATGCAGCTTGGCCAGCATCGTCCAGTAGTCCCCGAGCAGCCTGTCCTGCTCTGCCTCCGGGGGCCCATAGCTCCAGTTCGCCGGCGCCTCGGCGATTGAGGAGCCGGTATACTTCAGCAGCGGGAACTCGGGGCAGTCCTTGAGGTAGAACCACCCCTTGTACCAGCCGCTGTTGGAGCTCGTCAACGTGTCGGAGATGTACTCCTCGCTCCTCTTCGTCTTCATCTGAAGATTGGCGCACCCAAGGGTAGCCGGGAGCGACCTGTCCTTCAGGCACACAAACTTGAAGAAGTACCGGAAGAGGTGCCAATGGGCGCCCACTCCCAAGTACCCCTCGCACAGCGCCTCGAACGCCGCCATTTATTGGATGCTGTTGGGGTTGAGGTGGTGGAGTTGCAGCCGGTACTCGGAGAGGACGGCGCGGATGAACCGGCGGGCCGGAACAGTGAAGCCCCGCTCGTGGAATGTCACGAACGAGACGATGTAGCCTTCTGGTGCGTGCGGCACCGACTCGTTGCCTGGGACCCTCCACTCCTCAGCGGCGGTGAGGACCGGTAGCTGGCCGGTGGCGACAAGGCGCTGGAGCATCGAGTGGGAGACATTGGAGCGCGTCCAGTTCGACATGGCACCTGTCGAGCTCGAGGGCAAGAAGAAGGTTGAAGAAGCGGTGGCGGCGGCGCAAGGGTTAAGAGCAGATGAGCGAGTGGCACTGGCAAAAGCAAGAAATCGGGGAAAAAGTACGGAGCTCAACTGGCGCGCGGTTTATAAGGGGCAAATGTGGCCGCTGACATTTAATGCTGGCCCCACCACGCCGTAAAACCGCCCGCTTGGTGGACGCATCCCCCGAGACGACAAAGGCACGCCCGCGTGATGGTTCGATACCAGGTGGGGCCGCAGGTCTGAATCAGCCACGCGCCGTCCCCTCCAACCGTCACCATCGCCACGTCAGCAACGACCGACGGAGTAGACACAACTACCGATGCAGCCACAACCGCCGTGACCGGAGATTTTGAAGCGACAACATTTCAAAAATTCAAAACCCCATAAACGAGTCTACAACTGTTTCATGGGCTCGGGGGCTACATCCGGCGGATGTGCTCGCGCGCACCCACCGAGTAAATCAAGGAACAACAACGACAATATTTCCCCGACGCAGAGCCTGCGAGCGAGTCCTTGACTCCCACCACAGGCTCGGGGGCTACTGACGAGGGCCTGGATTAGGGCCCCCTAAGCAACGAGATAATTACCTTGAAGATGGAGTCCTCTGACACCATTGATAATGTGAAGGCTAAGATCCAGGACAGGGAGGGATGCAGATCCTCGTCAAGACCCTCACTGACAAGACTTCCCCACTTCTGAGTATCTTCCGCCTCGCCCGAGTTCGCCTCGGCTCCAAGTACCATCCGCTTCGCACGAGTACTCTCCGCCTCGCACAAGAACGTGTCGTCTCCGAGTACGCGCCACCCCGCCTCCGACTACTCGTTCATACGAGTAATCTCCGTCTCCGACTAAGGCGGAGCCCCCACAGAGGAGCCGAAGCCTGGGGCAGGGGCCCCACATGAACGTGGCGCCGCCCCAGCCCCCCAAGCTTCTCCGCGACGACACGCGTGACGCTGTTTTCCACGCCATGCAAAGACCACAGCTGGCGCGACGGGAGGACGGCAGGGTCTGGCAGGGGCTGTAGTGGCGCACAGTACACCCCCCCGACCTCCGACATGCCGTCACATCCAACGCCAGCTGCACGCCACCCCGTCAGAACAGGCACTCGATTACCATCTACCAGCTCTTAGGCCATAACGTGGCAGGCCTAAAACGTACTCAAGAGGGCTGAGTCACCGTGTGAACTACTCGGAGGAGGTGCCAAGTGCCCAGGACGAACAGTAGCAATAGCCCACGCGGCGGCCTCCGACGACACCACAGCTCAGCACCCTCCCACTACGCCTGATGGACATCAATGACGGAAAAGACTTCACAACACCATAGCACTGTAGCTTGTTTTCATTTTCCTTTTTTGCCCCTCGCCCTTGTGACTATAAAAGGGGGAGGGGTGCAACGTACATGAGGACCGATCACCAAGTTTGTAACCCCTACTACAGACACCCCCGGCATAGGAACACGAGTACTCAGAACTGGACGTAGGGTATTACTCTCCGGAGGCCCGAACCAGTATAAAGCCCTTGTGTCTCCCGTGTCGACCATCCAGATCCGACACACGATTCGATACAAATCTACCTACGTCACCGGCATCCACGTCCTCGGGAGGTACCACTTAAGGTACGCTACCCAGGACGCGCCGTCGTGAAGGCGGTGCTCGGTGACGACGTTCTCCTCATGCGCCACGGACGCCCACTCGTCCACGTACGGCTGCAACCTGTCGACGAACGACGTCACCCCAGACACGCCCTTACGCGTCCACCTAGCATAGATGAAACAAAAAATTATTTGCAACTGACTACTTGTAACGGAAAATAATTATAATTGGCTAATGGTAGATCACCTGTGCGCTGTGGGCGGCAGACGTGGCTGTGACACCCTAAAATTCCATCACTAAAATTTGCTTAAGCAACATAGTGTTTTAGGATTAGTCTTAATGACTTAATTAATTTGCTAATTAATTTGAGCTCTAAAGTAATTAAATTTAATTTAAATAATTTAGAGTCAAGAAGTGGTTGTGCATCATTATTTGGCTTTGCATAGTGTTTATGTGTGCTAGTGTGAAGTTTTAAAAGTTTATAAAATAATTTGAAAAGTTTGGAAAGGTTTGATTTGAATTTGAGTTTTTAAAGGTTTGAATAAGAGAGTTTGAAAAAGAAAAGAAAAAAAACAAACCTACCTTTCTTTACCCCTCCTTCCTTTCCAGCCAACCCCGGCCCATCTTCCACCACGGCCCGCTCAGCCTTTCCCCTCTCCCTTTTCTCTCTGCCAGGTGGGGCCCGCCTGTCGGCACCTCCTTCAACCTCTCGCTCTCGTCCCCTGCTTCACCATCGTGACGGCCGCCGCTTTGCCCCGCGCTCTCTCGCCTTCCCTTCCGAATCCAGTGCCCCAATTAAGGGCAGTAAATCCCGCAGCCCACGACTCCATCATTTTCCTCTTCCGTTTCCCCCTCTTTCTTGCCTCCTTTATACCCGGATGTCCCGTCAGCCATCAATGGCAAGTCCGCTGTCCGCCACTCCCCTTTCCACTTCCTCTTCCCCTCTCTGTCCATATATAAGCCCGTGCACAAGCTCTCGCCCCTCCCTTTGCTCAGACGCACCCTGCATTGCTCCCTCATCTCCACACGCGCGCAGCCACCAAAGCCTTTCTTCGCCGCCTCTGTTCTTCGCCGCCGCCGGGGAAAACGTCGACGGTGAAGTGCCAGCCCTCTCTCTTCTTCTCCTCTGTGCACAAGGCTCACCGCTCTCTCTCTCTCTCTCTCTCTCTCTCTCTCTTTGCTCCAGGGGAACATCTTCGTCACGGGATCGAGCTGCGCCCTGTTCTCGTCCGCCGGAGCGCCGCCCGAGCTCACCGTCGTCGTCGAACTCCTTCTTCAGCACCCCTCTTCACCAGTAGCCTTGTTCATTTCATCTTTGTGTGGTGAGCATCAAAACCCTGCCTTTTTCCCTCTTTCTCAAGCACTACAGCCCCGGCACAGGCTCGCCGGAGTTGCCGTTCCGCCCCTTCCGGCGCCAGCCGCCGTGCTGGCCCGAACCCCCCTCCAGAAGCCCTGGCCATGTGCGCGAGCTTCCCCGCTCCGCATAGCACCCGCTCGTGCACGTGATGGTGGCCGGGAACCCTCTCCCGAGCTCACTCCGGCGAATCGCCGCCGCGCGCCGCCGCGCAGCTTCCTTCTCCGGCGTCCTCGCCGCCGCTCCTCGCGCGCGTGCGTTCTCAGCCGCCGGATCACAGATCAACGGCTTAGATCCACCGCCGCCCTAGGTCAAACATGAGTGTAACGGTCAGCACCTGGTATTCTTCGTTAAGAGCCCCTGTGGATTTATCTTTTCGCAAGCCGGTCCTTCCACCATCAAAGATCGTTTCAATCAGGTCCTTCTTTTTATGTTTTAGCCCCTGTCTTCTCTAGTTAATAGCAACCGAGGTCCTTTTCACTCTTTTTCACACATGAGCCCCTCTGTTTATATATGTAATTATGTTTCTAGTCCCTGGTTTCTTTCAAATAAGCCCTGTGAGCCAAGTTTTCTTTCAGAAAAGTCCCTATGTTTTGTTTTAATCATAACTTTCATGTTTTACCTCCGTTTTTCGTGTATAATATATCGAAATGATCGTATCAGCGAGTAGAACCTTTTTATCAGTGTGTTCTTAGCATATAGAACTGTTTGGTGTACTATTTTATTTATTTATTATATGTTCATGCTTGTGCGTAGATATCGTGCCTGTTTCATCTGAGCACCCTGTCGGAGAGGATCAAGAAGAGCCTTTCTTCGAAGAGGAGGATACTCAGTTTGTAGAGGAAGGCAAGTGGTCTTCTCCCTCTGCATATTCTTCTTGAACCTATATAACTGCATGTTTAAATAACATTTACTTTATATGTTGTTATGCATAAATTTGATGGGAAATCACCTTTTTAAGGACATGACTAGAGTTTTACCCCTATCACCTTGATCAACCCTTTTTGATAAATATTTTGGGTAGATGAATGCTTAGTTGCTATACATGGGCTGGTTACAAGTGGTTTTATGATAAAGACTTTCATGCTTATGAAATATTGGTTATGTTTAAAGATAAGATCATATGATTTAATTGGAACATGGAGAACCACCCAAGAAAACAGTACAACCACAGTCCATATGGCTCTGGCTTAGCCAATTAATTAGGCGTGTGAATGTTCTGACAGCCTTTCCTGAATGGGGCACAGGGGGCCGGAGTTGTAGGGGTATAGCCCGGTTCTTTTGGAGTAGCAGCCTTTGTTAAGGTGCTGACCACTAGGGAGGGTTATGGTCCGCTCCGCTGCTGTAACTGTCGTAGGTTGTTGGTCTTTTGCATTGCCTTTGTAAAGGCTTCGTAGTGAACCCCTAGCCACTCACCTCGGCAGTGTTTAAGGGTCTAGCTAACCCGGGCAACATGGGGAACACGAGCTGTGGTGAAAGTGTACAACCTCTGCAGAGTTAAAACTGATCGATCAGCCGTGCTCACGGTCAAGAGCGGCTTGGACCCTCACATGATAATTGAACTTAAAGATGAATTTAAATTGTGGTTCCTTATGGTTTTGAGATATGGTTACAAATGTTTAATCTTTTGGGATTGGTATAAACTTACATCTAGTAATAGGCTTGCTAATAAAACTTGACCAACATTAAGATGCTGACCGCTGCAAAAACCTTAGCCTATCCTTGATAGCCTTGCATGTTTTCCCCCACTTGCTGAGCTCCAACCATAAGAGTGCTCACCCTTGCTTACCGCTGTTCAGATGAGAACAACGGTGAGGAGTACTGGAGCGATTTTGAGGAGTTCTGAGGCATGCGATCCCCCAGTCATGTGCCTGTGGAAGATGAAGTTGAAGTCATCCGTCTAGTTATCGTTTGTTTTATTGGACCTTTGTGTCCACTGCCTGAGTGTAATATTGGATATTGTAATGGTTAACTCTTGTACGTTTGATTACAGTTATGGTATTACACTCTTTTGTCTATCGTATGTGTGTAACTTGATCCTGGTGCACATATGAGATGCATTTGGTTTCATTTCGAAAATCGGATGTGACAAAGTGGTACCAGAGCAGTAATGACTGTAGGTCGTGGCCTTAAGATAGAAATGGTCGAAAATTAAGGATTCATGATCTAGAAGCCATGTCATCATTCAAAATTTACTCAATTATGTATAAAAACTAATTTATTCAGTTTTCTTTTATTTAAATGCTATCATTTTGTTTTATCTATGCTGAGTCTCCTTTTTGCTTATCAGATGGCCAGAACAAAGAACACTGCACGCAAGAGCACTGGTGGCCGTGTCCCCACTGGTCGGTTGGCACCCTGCTACCCAGTAATTGAGCCAGAGCAGCAGCCTGAGGTTCAGGTGGAGGTTCAGGTGGAGGATGAGGTTGAGGAGGATCCTGAAGAGAGGATACTCGAAGATGACGCCGAAGATCACCGTGGGATACCGCAGCTGTACGATGGCACCTACTTGGAGGTGGATGCCGATGGCGATGTGGTGATACCTCCAGCTGCCCCTGGCCCTGCCCCTGATGCTCCTGCACAAGATGCTGCTGGAGGAGATCCAGATGACTCTAGAGACGACAGCAGTGACAACAATAGTGAAGACAGCAGCAATGGAGATGGCAGAGATGATGGTGATGGTGGCAGCGACGAGACTGAAGATGCTAACAGTGCTGCGAACGTTAATCAGATGGATGAAGACCCTCGCTTCCATGGAGCGACATATGACTATCATCATGCTGAGGATGTTGAGGGACAGTTTGTGGACTTACTGGAGGAGACCCTGCAGTATCTCGACTTCACCGCGAGGCCTCTCTACGTCACCAGGCACTACACAGAGCCTGGGATGGAGGATTACTACACCACGAAGGTTCACATTCATGTGCCTCTTCGTGGAGGTGTTGGGCACCATGTTCACTCTTCTCACTCCAGCTCAGCTCCTATGACGGAGGAGGCTGCTTCGGTGAATGATGCAGCGAGGAGAGCTCTGTGGTCCGTCAGTAACAGATACCGTGAGCAGCTACATGAGTCTGACTTCCGCCATGTCCTTAGCCGTCCTCGAGCCAGCGCCAACACTGTTGTTCCCGTGGGGAATAACAGAGATGGTCGTGTGGACATCCTGGCCCGTGTTGCTTCAGCACTCAATACGGACTTGGAAGGTTCTTACGATGAGGTGGACCGTCTCCATGATCAGCTCCAGAGGGCACAGGCACGAATTGCATAGCTAGAAGCACAGGTTGCTGGGCGACATCCTCCAGAGGAAGAAGCACCTTTCTGTCCTTCGGAGTCTCCGCCTCGCAAAAGGACCCGCTATGGTACCGACAAGGCTACTACCAGCGTGCGGCAGGAGTAGAGTTTAGAAGACCTACCTTTTATCTTGTCATCGATAGAACGTTCCTGTGAGGACGATTTTTGTAATAATGTTTGTTGCTTGAAAACTTGGTTGTTTCGTTTCTTTGTTTGAGTGTGTTGTTTTGTGGAGTGATGGCCACAAAGCAACGAGAACAAAATCATTTAGTTAATAAAGGGTTGGTTTGTCCTTTTCTGTGATGTTTCTATATCAAGTTTGGATGATACAAAGATCTGTTCACGTAACTCTCTGACTGAGCAGTCAAGTTTGAATTTTATCTTGAGCTACAGAACTCCGTTTGATGTGAAATCAGTTGGGTTAGATCACAAATTTTATGAGTAAATTTCTGGTAAATTTTCAGCAGTAATGAATAAGTATTCACGGAGTTATGAACAAAACTTGAGGGATGTCAGAATCTGTAAAACTCTGCTGACACAGTGGACTTGTTTATTTTATATCACAAGTTGTATAACTTCAATTGAGACGAAACCAATTGGGTTGGCTTTGAAATTTCTTACTGCATATGCTGAATTATTTTCATAATTTTTGGATAACATCACTGGGAGTTACATGTGACTTATTGAGGCTAACAGAATCTGTTCAAGTTAAAATTCAAGCATCCTTATCCATTGAGTTTACTCTTTATGCATCACTTATCTGAAGTACATTTCTCTAACAATCAGATGGTACAAACCAGGTCAGGAGGAGGTCAAGACGTCCCGCCAGTGATTCGTGCTCATATAGCTAACCAACAAGCTCAAGTACCACCACCCCCACCCCCACTACTTAATCAAATGGATCTGGCTATGCTGCAGTTCCTTACCGCCCAAACCCAGCTGTTGTAGAATCTCACTTCTACAGTCCAAAACCTTCAAGCTCAGCAACAAAATCAGCAAGCACCACCTCCCCCGCCTCACCCACAGCCGAGGGATAAACATAAGGAGTTTATGAGCCACAACCCTCCCACCTACTCTCACTCAACTGATCCACTGGATGCTGATGATTGGTTGAAGACAGTTACCAAGAAGCTTGAAATTGTTCAATGTACTGACAGAGAGATGGTTCTGTATGCTGCTGGTAGACTGACTGGGCAGGCTGGTGATTGGTGGGATGCATATTCAACTGCACATCCTAACAGGAACAACATTACTTGGCAGGAGTTCCAGGACAATTTCCGTACCTATCACATTCCTTCGGGAGTAATCAATCTCAAGCAGAAGGAATTCCTGGCACTGAAACAAGGGAACATGTCTGTCACTGAATACCTTGACAAGTTCACTCATCTGTCTCGTTATGCTCCGGATGAAGTCAACACAGATCCCAATAGGCAAGAAAGATTTCGGGATGGTTTGATTGGGCCACTCAATTACCAGCTACAAAGCCATACATTTCCGAATTTCCAGACACTGTTGAATAAAGCTATTGGACTGGAGAGTAAGAGGAAAGAACTGGGCGAGCAGAAACGCAAGTTCCAGTCTCATGGGCAATCTAGCAGTAACACTCGTCCTCGCTACAGTTCACAGCAAGGCTCTTCTCAGTATCGTTCTGGTGGTCAAGGAGGGAAATATCCTCAGAATTTGCAGCTGCAGCGTTCGTTTCAACCACAACGCTTCAACCCTCAGACACCACGAACTCCTACTCCTCAGCAGAATCGCTCTAACAATGGCTCTGGGGCACTTGTCAGAAACACCACTCCTGTTCAGCCTGGTGGATGTTTCAAGTGTGGAGAGCTGGGACATTATGCTAACAATTTTCCCAAGAGAGGAATGCAGACTCCCCAGAAGGATAATGGGCAGAGGCCTGGACAGTCATCATCTCAGCCTCGCACTCCACAAGCTCCTAACAAGAGAGGCCAGCAGAACTATATGCGTGGCTGAGTGAATCATGTATCTGTGGAGCAAGCCCAGAATGACTCCGACGTGGTACTGGGTACGTTTCCCGTCAACTCTATACCTGCTACAGTTTTGTTTGATTCGGGAGCATCACATTCATTCGTAACCGATCAATTTGTGACAAAACATAACATATCTATGAGTCCTATGAAGATACCATTGGTAGTTAGTTCCCCGGGAGGTGAAATGAAAACTGGTTATATATGCCCACGAGTGAATATTAATATCATGGGAGTAGACTTTCTGGCTAACCTGGTAGTCTTAAAGTCATGGGGAATAGATGTGATCTTAGGGATGGATTGGTTACGGAGTTGTGATGGAATTATTCAGTGCCGAAAGAAGTCAGTATTGTTAACCAGTCCACAAGGAGAAAGAATAGAATATGTGGGTACCCCCTCATCCAATAGTGGCACTATGAATTCAATTGAAGGCAAGGCCTTGGAAGATATAAAAGTAGTAAATGAATATCCTGATGTGTTTCCAGATGATTTACCAGGTATGCCACCTGACCGTGACATTAAATTCAGTATTGAACTTATACCTGGTACTGCTCCTATATCAAAAAGACCATATAGAATGGATGTTAAAGATTTAGCTGAACTAAAGAAACAAATAGAGGAATTACTCAGTAAAGGGTTTATCCGTCCTAGTTCTTCACCATGGGGAGCCCCCACACTCTTCGTGGATAAAAAGGATGGATCTAGGAGGTTGTGTATAGATTATCGATCTCTTAATGAGGTTACTATCAAGAACAAATACCCTTTACCCCGGATCGAGGATTTGTTTGATCAAATGAGAGGAGCAAAAGTTTTCTCTAAGATAGATCTCCGATCGGGTTATCATCAGTTGAAAATCCGTCTGGAGGATATTCCAAAGACGGCATTTACATCTAGGTATGGGTTGTATGAGTTCACTGTGATGTCATTTGGATTGACCAACGCTCCAGCATACTTCATGTACTTGATGAACAAAGTGTTTATGGAGTATCTTGATAAGTTCGTCGTGGTATTCATTGATGACATTCTGGTGTTTTCTAGGAGTGAGGAAGAACATGAAGAGCACTTGAGACTAGTGTTGCAGAAGATTCGGGAACATCAACTGTATGCCAAGTTTAGCAAGTGTGATTTCTGGTTGAAGGAGGTCTCTTTTCTCGGACACATTATCACTGATGGTGGGATTGCAGTGGATCCAAGCAAGGTCCGGGATGTGTTGAATTGGAGTCCGCCTAAGAATGTACCGGAGATTAGAAGTTTCCTTGGACTTGCAGGTTACTATCGTAGATTTATCGAGGGATTCTCGAAGATTGTGAAACCCCTTACAACTTTACTAGAGAAGGGTAAAGAGTTTAAGTGGGATGACAAGTGTCAAGCTAGCTTTGAGGAATTGAAGAAAAGATTGACCACAACTCCTGTGTTGATAATGCCGGATATACACAAAGGGTTTGATGCGTATTGCGATGCTTCTCGGCAAGGATTAGGTTGTGTGTTAATGCAGGAAGGAAAGGTTGTAGCATATGCTTCAAGACAGTTAAGGAAACATGAGCAGAATTATCCTACTCATGATCTCGAGTTAGCTGCAGTTGTGCATGCTCTCAAAATCTGGAGGCATTATATGATTGGAAATAAGTGTCAAATTTTTACTGATCATAAGAGTCTAAAGTACATCTTTACACAGAAGGACCTTAATCTAAGGCAATGAAGATGGTTAGAATTAATCAAGGATTATGATCTGGATATTCAGTATCACCCTGGTAAAGCAAATGTTGTAGCAGACGCATTGAGTCAGAAGAATCAGGCCAATATGCTGATAGGTCGCTTGTTACCTCAAGAGTTATGTTGGGAAATGGCACAGCTTAACTTGGGAATAGTTGCTTAGAATGAGACCTTAACGTTGGAAATCGAGTTGACACTTGAACAGGAGATTAGAAAAGGACAATTGACTGATGAAAAGATTATGGAATACAAGAAGTTGATAAAGTTGGGTAAAGTTCCAGAATTCAGGGAAGATGAACAAGGAACTGTGTGGTTGAAGAACAGAATCTGTGTACTGAGCTTAAAGAGCTGAGAGAAACCATATTGAAGGAAGCACATGATTCAGCTTACTCTATTCATCCTGGAAGTACTAAGATGTACCAAGATTTAAAACAAAGGTATTGGTGGTATGGGATGAAAAAGGATGTAGCAGCTCATGTAGCTTTGTGTGACACATGTCAAAGAGTCAAAGCCGAGTATCAAAGACCAGCAGGGTTGCTTCAACCTTTGAAGATACCTGAGTGGAAATGGGAAGAGATTGGCATGGATTTCATTGTGGGTCTACCTCGTACTCGTGATGGGTATGACTCTATATGGGTTATTGTGGATCGGTTAACCAAGGTAGCACACTTTATACCAGTGAAGACGACATACACTGGAGTTAAGTTGGCAGAGCTATATAATTCAAGAATAGTGTGTTTACATGGAGTTCCGAAGAAGATAGTGTCAGATCGAGGCACTCAGTTCACTTCACGGTTTTGGCAGAAGTTACATGAATCAATGGACACAAAGTTAAACTTCAGTTCAGCGTATCACCCTCAAACAGATGGACAAACAGAAAGAACAAATCAGATCCTTGAGGATATGTTAAGAGCTTGCACTTTGAAGCATGGAGGTAGCTGGGATAAGAGTTTGCCTTATGCAGAGTTTGCTTATAACAACAGCTATCAGTCTAGCATTAAAATGGCTCCTTTTGAAGCTTTGTATGGAAGAAAATGCAGAACACCTTTGTTTTGGAATCAGACTAGAGAGAGTCAGCTCTTTGGACCGGACAGCATAAGAGAAGCAGAAAAGCAAGTTGAGATAATTCGGGAAAATCTCAAAGCAGCACAATCACGACAGAAAAGTTATGCTGATCCTCGTAGAAGAGAAGTGATATTGGAAGTTGGTGACTATGCATATCTTAGAGTGTCACCTATCCGAGGTCTGCGAAGGTTTAATGTCAGAGGGAAGTTGTCACCTCGTTTTATCGGACCTTTTAAGATCTTGGAAAGGAGAGGAGAGGTAGCTTACCAGCTGGAGCTACCAGCACAGTTGTCAGGAGTACACGATGTGTTTCATGTATCGTAGTTAAAGAAGTGCACAAGTGAGGTCAGAATAGAACCAGTTCAACTGGAAGACATCGAGATGGAGAAAGATTTGACTTATAAAGAATATCATGTCAAAATCTTGGATACCTCAGAAAGGGTTACTCGGAGCAAAGTCATCAGAATGTGTAAAGTACAGTGGAGTCACCATAGAGAGGAAGAGGCAACCTGGGAAAGAGAGGATGAACTCATGGAAGACTTTCCTCAGCTGTTCTCTAATCCTTCTGAATCTCGGGACGAGATTCTCTTTAAGGGGGTAGGATTTGTGACACCCTAAAATTCCATCACTAAAATTTGCTTAAGCAACATAGTGTTTTAGGATTAGTCTTAAGGACTTAATTAATTTGCTAATTAATTTGAGCTCTAAAGTAATTAAATTTAATTTAAATAATTTAGAGTCAAGAAGTGGTTGTGCATCATTATTTGGCTTTGCATGGTGTTTATGTGTGCTAGTGTGAAGTTTTAAAAGTTTACAAAATAATTTGAAAAGTTTGGAAAGGTTTGATTTGAATTTGAGTTTTTAAAGGTTTGAATAAGAGAGTTTGAAAAAGAAAAGAAAAAAACAAACCTACCTTTCTTTACCCCTCCTTCCTTTCCAGCCCACCCCAGCCCATCTTCCACCGCGGCCCGCTCAGCCTTTCCCCTCTCCCTTTTCTCTCTGCCAGGTGGGGCCCGCCTGTCGGCACCTCCTTCAACCTCTCTCTCTCGTCCCCTGCATCACCGCCGTGATGTCTGCCGCTTTGCCCCGCGCTCTCTCGCCTTCCCTTCCGAATCCAGTGCCCCAATTAAGGGCAGTAAATCCCGCAGCCCACGACTCCATCATTTTCCCCTTCCGTTTCCCCCTCTTTCTTGCCTCCTTTATACCCGGATGTCCCGCCGGCCATCAATGGCAAGTCCGCCGTCCGCCGCTCCTCTTTCCACTTCCTCTTCCCCTCTCTGTCCATATATAAGCCCGTGCATGAGCTCTCGACCCTCCCTTTGATCAGACGCACCCTGCATTGCTCCCTCATCTCCACACGCGCGCAGCCACCAAAGCCTTTCTTCGCCGCCTCTGTTCTTCGCCGCCACCGGGGAAAACGTCGACGGTGAAGTGCTGACCCTCTCTCTTCTTCTCCTCTGTGCACAAGGCTCACCACTCTCTCTCTCTCTCCTTGCTCCAGGGGAACATCTTCGTCACGGGATCGAGCTGCGCCCTGTTCTCGTCCGCCGGAGCGCCGCCCGAGCTCACCGTCGTCGTCGAACTCCTTCTTCAGCGCCCCTTTTCACCAGTAGCCTTGTTCGTTTCATCTTTGTGTGGTGAGCATCAAAACCACACCTTTTTCCCTCTTTCTCAAGCACCGCAGCCCCGGCACAGGCTCGCCGGAGTTGCCGTTCCGCCCCCTTCCGGCGCCGGCCGCCGTGCTGGCCCGAACCCCCCTCCAGAAGCCCTGGCCGTGTGCGCGAGCTGCCCCGCTCCGTGTAGCACCTGCTCATGCACGTGATGGTGGCCGGGAACCCTCTCCCGAGCTCACTCCGGCGAATCGCCGCCGCGCGCCGCCGCGCGCCGCCGCGCAGCTTCCTTCTCCGGCGTCCTCGCCGCCGCTCCTCGCGCGCGTGCGTTCTCAGCCGCCGAATCACAGATCAACGGCCTAGATCCACCGCCACCCCAGGTCAAACATGAGTGTAATAGTCAGCGCCTGGTATTCTTCGTTAAGAGCCCCTGTGGTTTTATCTTTTCGCAAGCCGGTCCTTCCACCATCAAAGATCGTTTCAATCAGGTCCTTCTTTTTATGTTTTAGCCCCTGTCTTCTCTGGTTAATAGCAACCGAGGTCCTTTTCACTCTTTTTCACACATGAGCCCCTCTGTTTATATATGTAATTATGTTTCTAGTCCCTGGTTTCTTTCAAATAAGCCCTGTGAGCCTAGTTTTCTTTTAGAAAAGTCCCTGTGTTTTGTTTTAATCATAACTTTCATGTTTTAGCTCCGTTTTTCGCGTATAATATATCAAAATGATCGTATCAGCGAGTAGAACCTTTTTATCAGTGTGTTCTTAGCATATAGAACTTTTTGGTGTACTATTTTATTTATTTATTGTATGTTCATGTTTGTGCGTAGATATCGTGCCTGTTTCGTCTGAGCACCCTGTCGGAGAGGATCAAGAAGAGCCTTTCTTCGAAGAGGAGGATCCTCAGTTTGTAGAGGAAGGCAAGTGGTCTTCTCCCTCTGCATATTCTTCTTGAACCTATATAACTGCATGTTTAAATAACATTTACTTTATAGAGTAAAATGCACCTCGGGTCCTTAAACTTGTTGCTCTGTGCCAAATAGGTCCATCAACTTTGAAAACGCATTTTTGGGTCCCTAAACTTGCTAATCGTGCCAAATAGGTCCAAATCTTGGCTAATCGTACCTATTTGTTCTAATCTCTCTTATCACCACTGCCATCTTCCCCGTCCCTCCCACTTTCTCTCCCCACGCTCGCTGCCACTACTTTGTGGCGCCCCTTCATGGTCCATGGTGTAGCTGCCACTGGGCGAGATATGTTTGTGCGCTCGTCGTCACCCACCAGCGTCATGCCCCATATGAGCTCCTCCTTCTACTCAGCTACCGGTGCAGGGCGCAGCCTCAACCTTAACAGATGTGGCTGACTGGGACGTGAAGAGGAAGATTTGATGAGGAGGGGGGGCTAGGGAGGATGACAGGGATGAGAAGAGGGATTAGAATAAATCGACACAGTTAGCCGAGATTTGGACCTAGTTGGCACGATTAGCAAGTTTGGGGACCCAAAAATGTGTTTTCAAAGTTGATGGACCTATTTGACACAGGGTGACAAGTTTGGGGACTCTACTTTATATGTTGTTATGCATAAATTTGATGGGAAATCACCTTTTTAAGGACATGACTAGAGTTTTACCCCTATCACCTTGATCAACCCTTTTTGATAAATGTTTTGGGTAGATGAATGCTTAGTTGCTATACATGGGCTGGTTACAAGTGGTTTTATGATAAAGACTTTCATGCTTATGAAATGTTGGTTATGTTTAAAGATAAGATCATATGATTTAATTGGAACATGGAGAACCACCCAAGAAAACAGTACAACCACAGTCCATATGGCTCTGGCTTAGCCAATTAATTAGGTGTGTGAATGTTCTGACAGCCTTTCCTGAAAGGGGCACAGGGGGCCGGAGTTGTAGGGGTATAGCCCGGTTCTTTTGGAGCAGCAGCCTTTGTTAAGGTGCTGACCACTAGGGAGGGTTATGGTCCGCTCCGCTGCTGTAACTGTCGTAGGTTGTTGGTCTTTTGCATTGCCTTTGTAAAGGCTTCGTAGTGAACCCCTAGCCACTCACCTCGGCAGTGTTTAAGGGTCTAGCTAACCCGGGCAACATGGGGAACACGAGCTGTGGTGAAAGTGTACAACCTCTGCAGAGTTAAAACTGATCGATCAGCCGTGCTCACGGTCAAGAGCGGCTTGGACCCTCACATGATAATTGAACTTAAAGATGAATTTAAATTGTGGTTCCTTATGGTTTTGAGATATGGTTACAAATGTTTAATCTTTTGGGATTGGTATAAACTTACATCTAGTAATAGGCTTGCTAATAAAACTTGACCAACATTAAGATGCTGACCGCTGCAAAAACCTTAGCCTATCCTTGACAGCCTTGCATGTTTTCCCCCACTTGCTGAGCTCCAACCATAAGAGTGCTCACCCTTGCTTACCGCTGTTCAGATGAGAACAACGGTGAGGAGTACTGGAGCGATTTCGAGGAGTTCTAAGGCATGCGATCCCCCAGTCATGTGCTTGTGGAAGATGAAGTTGAAGTCATCCGTCTAGTTATCGTTTGTTTTATTGGACCTTCGTGTCCACTGCCTGAGTGTAATAATGGATATTGTAATGGTTAACTCTTGTACGTTTGATTACAGTTATGGTATTACACTCTTTTGTCTATCGTATGTGTGTAACTTGATCCTGGCGCACATATGAGATGCATTTGGTTTCATTTCGAAAATCGGATGTGACAAAGTGGTACCAGAGCAGTAATGACTGTAGGACGCGACCTTAAGATAGAAATGGTCGAAAATTAAGGATTCATGATCTAGAAGCCATGTCATCATTCAAAATTTACTCAATTATGTATAAAAACTAATTTATTCAGTTTTCTTTTATTTAAATGCTATCATTTTGTTTTATCTATGCTGAGTCTCCTTTTTGCTTATCAGATGGCCAGAACAAAGAACACTGCACGCAAGAGCACTAGTGGCCGTGTCCCCACTGGTCGGTTGGCACCCTGCTACCCAGTAATTGAGCCAGAGCGGCAGCCTGAGGTTCAGGTGGAGGTTCAGGTGGAGGATGAGGTTGAGGAGGATCCTGAAGAGAGGATACTCGAAGATGACGCCGAAGATCACCGTGGGATACCGTAGCTGTACGATGGCACCTACTTGGAGGTGGATGCCGATGGCGATGTGGTGATACCTTCAGCTGCCCCTGGCCCTACCCCTGATGCTCCTGCACAAGATGCTGCTGGAGGAGATCCAGATGACTCTGGAGACGACAGCAGTGACAACAATAGTGAAGATAGCAGCAATGGAGATGGCAGAGATGATGGTGATGGTGGCAGCGACGAGACTGAAGATGCTAACAGTGCTGCAAACGTTAATCAGATGGATGAAGACCCTCGCTTCCATGGAGCGACATATGACTATCATCATGCTGAGGATGTTGAGGGACAGTTTGTGGACTTACTGGAGGAGACCTTGCAGTATCTCGACTTCACCGCGAGGCCTCTCTAAGTCACCAGGCACTACACAGAGCCTGGGATGGAGGATTACTACACCACGAAGGTTCACATTCGTGTGCCTCTTCGTGGAGGTGTTGGGCACCGTGTTCACTCTTCTCACTCCAGCTCAGCTCCTATGACGGAGGAGGCTGCTTCGGTGAATGATGCAGCGAGGAGAGCTCTGTGGTCCGTCAGTAACAGATACCGTGAGCAGCTACATGAGTCTGACTTCCGCCATGTCCTTAGCCGTCCTCGAGCCAGCGCCAACACTGTTGTTCCCGTGGGGAATAACAGAGATGGTCGTGTGGACATCCTGGCCCGTGTTGCTTCAGCACTCAACACGGACTTGGAAGGTTCTTACGATGAGGTGGACCGTCTCCATGATCAGCTCCAGAGGGCACAGGCACGGATTGCACAGCTAGAAGCATAGGTTGTTGGGCGACGTCCTCCAGAGGAAGAAGCACCTTTCTGTCCTTCGGAGTCTCCGCCTCGCAAAAGGACCCGCTATGGTACCGACAAGGCTACTACTAGCGTGCGGCAGGAGTAGAGTTTAGAAGACCTACCTTTTATCTTGTCATCGATAGAACGTTCCTGTGAGGATGATTCTTGTAATAATGTTTGTTGCTTGAAAACTTGGTTGTTTCGTTTCTTTGTTTGAGTGTGTTGTTTTGTGGAGTGATGGCCACAAAGCAACGAGAACAAAATCATTTAGTTAATAAAGGGTTGGTTTGTCCTTTTCTGTGATGTTTCTATATCAAGTTTGGATGATACAAAGATCTGTTCACGTAACTCTCTGACTGAGCAGTCAAGTTTGAATTTTATCTTGAGCTACAGAACTCCGTTTGATGTGAAATCAGTTGGGTTAGATCACAAATTTTATGAGTAAATTTCTGGTAAATTTTTCAGCAGTAATGAATAAGTATTCACGGAGTTATGAACAAAACTTGAGGGATGTCAGAATCTGTAAAACTCTGCTGACACAGTGGACTTGTTTATTTTATATCACAAGTTGTATAACTTCAATTGAGACGAAACCAATTGGGTTGGCTTTGAAATTTCATACTGCATATGCTGAATTATTTTCATAATTTTTGGATAACATCACTGGGAGTTACATGTGACTTATTGAGGCTAACAGAATCTGTTCAAGTTAAAATTCAAGCATCCTTATCCATTGAGTTTACTCTTTATGCATCACTTATCTGAAGTACATTTCTCTAACAATCAGATGGTACAAACCAGGTCAGGAGGAGGTCAAGACGTCCCGCCAGTGATTCGTGCTCATATAGCTAACCAACAAGCTCAAGCACCACCACCCCCGCCCCCACTACTTAATCAAATGGATCCGGCTATGCTGCAGTTCCTTACCGCCCAAACCCAGCTGTTGTAGAATCTCACTGCTACAATCCAAAACCTTCAAGCTCAGCAACAAAATCAGCAAGCACATATGAGATGCATTTGGTTTCATTTCGAAAATCGGATGTGACAGTGGCGCAACAGGTACAGGCGACTCCTGGTAGAGGCCGAACTGCCTCATCACCCGGTGGACCGCATACTCCTTGATGTAGACGTCGAACACCAATCGTCGCCGCGTCATCCAGTACACCTGGTCTCGGAAGCACAACGACGAGAGGCCCTGTGGTGCGCGAGCAGCGACCATGGCAGGAGTGTACGGCGTCCACCGGACCTGGGCATCGACCATCCGGTCGATCTGACCCACGAAGTCTGTGTACGCCTTCTTCGCCTGCTCCCCAGCCCAAACGTGCTGCACAGAACATGAAAAGTTAATTGAATCGAACTAAAGAACTCATTAAGCGAAGAAAATGATAAGGGAAGTCATTACCTTCCGGAGGCACCACAGAGAACCCATGGTGGGGAGGTCCGCTGGGTCGGTGTCTGCTGGCAGCAGGTCGTACTCCGAGAGGTCGGCCTTGGGCCGACCGATGTCGAACCGCTCGTGGATCCACATCTGCAGCAGGAGAGGACAACCCAGGAGGATCCCCTCCCTACTCACCGGCTTCGCCACACCCGAACACAGCCCCCTGTAGGTAGCGGCCAGAACAGTGCTACCCCAGCTGATCTGCGGCATCTCGTCAAGGGGGGAGTCGGCGATCCTCTGAGCCCAGGGGAGCAGGTACCTCGACACCGAGTCTCCCGCTGACTCGCAGAACATCACCCACCCGAACAGCCAGAGCAGGTACACCTCCAGAAACCTGTCCGGCGTCTGGTCCTCGGCCTCGTCCGCCATGTAGTCAGCCTGCACACACACAAAGGTCCATCATCACATTCGTTTAAAATACATACAAACGTTGAAAATAAGAGTTAGAAGCGCGTACGCTGAACTGCTGAGGCGCGCGATCGTTCCGAGGAACGTTCGCGAACCGAGCAAGGAAGTCGGCGTGCCACGTCTCGGGGATGTCGATCGGCCCCATCGCCTCGCCAGCATACGGGAGTCCTCCCAACAACGCGGTGTCCTCCAGACTGAGCGCCATCTCGCCGATGGGGAAGTGGAAGGTGTGCGTCTCTGGTCGCCACCGTTCCATAAACGCGGCGATCAGAGGGGCGTCGTAGCTGAACCGCGTCAACCGCTCTGCCCGGGGAACCTCAGCTCGTAGTTTGTCCCCCTCGACCAACCGCGCGAAAGGCAGAAGTCCTGCAGCGCGTAGCCTGAAACAAAAAAACAAAAATAATTTACTTAACGCAATTACTATTGTAAAGAAACAGAAATAAATATTAAAAATGAATTACATACTTCGGAATCCATCGCTGGTGTATCGGCATCAACGTGTGGGTGGTCCGGCAACGTATACTGCCGGGCGACTGTCCAAGAACGGCCGAGACGTACGAGCGGTGGTGCCGGTCCACCGCCTCCTCGAACAACTCCGGCCGTACGTACTCTAACGTTGCCTGAGCCATAGCTGCAAAAAATATAAAATTTAATTAATTAGTTGAATTATATCAATTTAAACGAAATATGTGAATTAAAACTATTTTCTAAGAATTTTAAATAAATCGTAATCTAATTATGTGAATTATAACCATTTTCTAGATATTTTATATCAATTTAATCGAATTTTTTGAATTATAACTATTTTCTAGAAATTTTATATCAATTTAAATGAATTATGTGAAATAAAACTATTTTCTAAGAATTTTAAATAAATTGTAATCTAATTATGTGAATTATAACCATTTTCTAGAAATTTTATATCAATTTAATCAATTTTTTTTGAATTATAACTATTTTCTAGGAATTTTATATCAATTTAAACGAATTATGTGAAATAAAACTATTTTCTAATAATTTTAAATCAATTGTAATTTAATTATGTGAATTATAACCATTTTCTAGAAATTTTATATCAATTTAATCGAATTTTTTGAATTATAACTATTTTCTAATAATTTTATATCAATTTAAACGAATTATGTGAATTAAAACTATTTTCTAATAATTTTATATTAATTTAATATAATTATTGGAATTATAACTATTTTTACGCATTTTATATCAAGTTAAACGAATTATGTGAATTATAATTATTTTCTAAGAATTTTATGTCAATTTAATCAAATTATTTGAATTATAACCATTTTCTAGGAATTTTATATCCATTTAAACGAATTATTTGAATTATAACTATTTTCTACGAATTTTATTTGAATTATAACTATTTCTAAAATTTCTAAAATTTCAAGAATTTTTAAAATTTCTAAACTAAGTTAACTAAACTACACTAACTACACTTACTAACTACACTAACTAAACTAAACTAACTACACTAACTAAACTACACTAAAGTTAGAAACATACCTGAGTCAAAAGTGCTCCGAAGGGTTGAAAGCCGAAGATTTAGGAGGAGAGAAGGAGGGAGGGAGGATGGGGTGGCGGCAGCCGTCGCCCCCTTATATAGGGGTGATGCTGCCGCCGTACCCCACGGCGGCAGGCTCTCCTGCCGCCGTAGGGTACGGCGGTAGGAAGCTGGCCCCACAGTTAGCTCTCCTGACCGTTGGCGGCACCCCTGCCGCCGTGTGGTACGACGGCAGATGTATATTTCTCATAATTTTGGTTTTCGTTATTTATTTTTCGGAAATCAAAGGAAAAATATATATATAAAAAATTCCACCCAGTACCCTCACACCTGATGCTTCTATTTTTGGCCCACAGTAGTTTCTCAGACTGAACTGGTAGCTATGGGCCATAACTAGAATTTGGGCCCAATCTATGGGCCAGATTGGTAGCTAACTGGACTGAACTGCATGCATGCTTTTGCAGGCCGTCGTCGCTGGGTTCGTCGGTGACTCTGTGGTGCCGTTCAAGTCCGGCGGGCGTCAGAAGCTGGTGGACACAGAGTGCCGCATCGTGGGCAAAATCGGCGACCATTGGAGCGACCTCGTCAGCGCGCCGGAGGGCGAGCGCACCTTCAAGGCGCCCGACCCCATGTACTACATCGGCTGAATATATATATAGTAGCCCTAGCCCACAAAGCCGTCGTTCGTGCTAATATAATTCTATTTTGCCATATATAATTGGAAGCAGTTTTCACTGTTTCGTTTGATCATCATGATGAAATTGGAGGGGAAAAGTTTGGTCCGATTCAGACACCGGAGCACGGCGACGGCGAGGCCGCGAGAGAGGGCTTCATGAGGTCCGAGTCATGGCAGCGGAGTACTAGCTCCTCTCACAAGAGAGACCGTCGTACAGGTGTACAGGATTGATAGCAACATCTCACATGGCGAGCGAGCGAGGAGGGGCCTGCACAGCGGCCGGCCGGGGCCATGCGCTGCAGCCGCTCGCTCCTCCTCCCTCGCTGTGCATCGCAGTGCCGGAGCCCAGAGCAGCATCCATCCACCAACGGACCAACCTCCCTGCCCCCTGCGCATTTATGGCGCCATTAACACATCTCCCGAGATCCACTTCTTCCCCCAGCTCTCCTTCTGCCTCTCGTCTCCTCCCCCGTCAATCCGTCATCCAGCGACCAAAAGACCACGGCCACGCATCATCATCGTGTTCCCAACCGTCGTTCGTCAACCAACAGCTAGTGTCAGCTGCATTCACTCGCATTGCATCGCAGCTGGCCGGTCACTGGCACTAGTGTTGTGGCTTGTAGCCGTGGACGAGGACAAAGCAAGAACGTGGAACGCCGCAGCGCTGTCAACTGATCATGCTTACACAATGGAGAGATTATGTACTACTAGTATTCACCCGTTACCACCGCCATGTAATTAATGATCGATGCGAATCGAGGCTAATTAGCCTTGGTGCCTCCAAAAAAAAGAAAGATTAGAGGAAGAAAAAGAAGAAGAAAAACAAGAAGCACGGTGACGGATCGATCAGGGCACGGTGACGGTGACCGCGCCCCCGGCCCCCGCGGCGCCACCCGGCACCCCGAACGGCAGGCCCCCGACGCCGACCCCGACCCCGACACCCACGCCGACGGACACGGCCGCGTCGCCGCACCCGGCGGGGCGCGCCCCTGGGATGCGGAGGCAGCTGAGCCCTCCCTCCCCCGGGAACCCGTCGCACTCGGGCTGCGGCCGCTGCATGTCCCTCCCCGGCACGCAGTTCCCCACGAAGTCGAACACCCCGCGGCTCCCCAGCTGCCGGTCGCACCGCTCCCCGATCCCGGAGAAGAAGTTGAACGCCACCGACAGGTTGGTGATCCGCCGCAGGCCGCACAGCAGGTCCGGCAGCTCCCCCGTCAGCTGGTTGTGCGCCACGTTGAGCACCTCGATCCCCGACAGGCACGACAGCGTCCCCGGGAGGTGCCCCGACAGCGCGTTGTAGCTCAGGTCCAGCACCTGGATGCTGGGGAGGAAACCCAGCGCCTCCGGGACGCAACCCGTCAGGTTGTTGTTCAGGAACAGCACCTCCCGGACCCGGCCGCCGCCGCCGGCGTACCCGTACGAGGCCGGGACGGGGCCGGTCAGGTGGTTGTTGGCGAGCGTGATGACCGTGGCGGGGGACGACCACAGCGTGTCCGGGATCTGGCCCTCGAACTGGTTGTCGTTGAGGAACAGGGCGTCGAGGTCCTTGGTGAAGGCCTCGGCCGGGAGCTCCCCGGTGAAGGCGTTGAAGCGGAGGTCGAGGTAGACCAGCGACGGGATCAGCAGCGTGGACGACGGGAACGTGCCGGAGAAGAGGTTGTTGCTCAGGTCCAGCTCCGTCAGGTACTCCAGGTCGCGGAGCGAGTCCGGGACGGCGCCGCCAAGGCGGTTGCTGTTGAGGTGGAGGAACGTGAGGTGGGCGAGGAGGGAGACTGCCTCGGGGAGGGTGCCTTTGATGTTGGCGTGGTTGAGGTCGATCCCGGCGACAACCGTCGTGGGGGCGGCGCCCGCGGCCGCGGCGCCGTCGGGCGGCGCCGAGCAGTAGACGCCGCGGTAGGCGCACACATTGGCGCCCTGCCACGACGACAGCGCGCCGCGGGGGTCCTCGGTCACGGCAGCCTTCAGCGCCTGCAGCGCCGTGTACTCCTGGCTCGGCGCGGACGAGGAGGAGGCACCGGTGGCAGGGCTAGGGGACGGAGGCGGCGCGCCGTTGATCCAGGCGGCAATGGCGGGGCCGAGGCCGAGCTGGGAGGTCGGGGCGGGAGACAACATCAGCAGGACCACGGCGGCGGCGGCGGCTGCTGCACGGGAATGGAAAGGTGGCGGCCGCCTCATGGCTGCCCGGCCGTAACCTTACCCGGCCGGGGGTAAAGCTGTGGCCTGTTTTGCCGGAGGAGAGACCACGAGTGATTCTTGTGAGAGGAACGAACGGGGACGGTGGGGGAGAGTGGCCGGCCGGAGGAGAGAGAGGTGATCAGCTCGGGTGGTAATGCTACTAATGCATTGATTGATCTTCTCTCCTCTTCCTGATGTGTGCTGTGCTAGATGCTCTCGCTGATCATCCACAGCTGGAACTGGGATGTGATGGGTCCAGGGCTGGCTGGCTGATGGTGGTCTTTAGCATTGCTAATTGCTGTGTCCTTGTTACAATGTTGCTCATGTGAAGTATCCCTGTAACTGTAACTCGCCGGTGTAAACCTACACGAAGAGCGTCATATAAAGGAGCTGTAATTAACATTCTCCAGCAAAATTTATGCTTTGGAAATGTACCCCTTTTAATTGTAACTGTAGCTACTTACTCGAGTATACCACATAGGAAGTCCACCAAAGCCCTAGAGATGGATCCATTAGTTTGTAGTTTCCTTTTGTGATGATAATTTGAAAACAATTCCATTTACCTTATAACTCATGAGCATGTTACTTAAAATTATTTATTTGCTATTTTTTTAATGACGGCCAGTAAGCTCACCGATAAGATCACCGGCACGTTCGTCGTCTAGCCGAGCAAAAAATCAACTTTCGTATCCCTATCCAAACAATCCAAACAAGCAAAGTTCGCAATCAAACAGATCCGAGGTCCAGTACGGTAGCGAATGCCTAGGTGGTAGCACTTTGTTCACAACTGTAAAAAAGACGAGAACACATATGTTCTACGGCGTGGATGCTAAAGTTGGACAGGCAAACCGAAATTTCCATGGATTCCATGGATGTTGACGGGCTGTTTTTTGTTACTTCAATGTTCTGCAGAGGTACTTGACCAGAATAGAAAGTTCTCCAAGAATCATACATGTTTCCTCAAAAAAAAATCACACATGGTTTTATTGACACACGCTTGGCGACTCGGGTGGCGGCGGATGGCGAGAAAATGAACTACAATGTGCAGTTGAGAGTGTGAGCCAACACGCAAGTACTGATCCAAATTACTCCATGTCTCCATCCTTCTCAAAATGATTGTCGTTCTCCCTTTCCGAGAAACAATTTTGATTATACATTATATAAATACATATTAATTTCTATGGTACAAAATTAATATCACTAGTCCATCAGTCTGTGCTTCCGCACGAGCTATATTTTTATAAATTATAACACACATCATTTGTGTATATTTTAATTATTATATTATATGTTAATAGTTTAAGAAATAGCAGATTATTTTAGAATCATATTTTGATTTATATTTTTGATATAGGTCATTTGGATTCAAATTTAAGATAACCTCATGTTATTTTGGTACAAATTTAAAAGATTATTTTAAGTTATTTTTAAGTATTAGTGGTGGATAATTTATTTGCAAATTTAGAGGGTTATATTAAATTCTTTTTATATAGCAGAAGTGGGCAATTTTGATAAAGATTAGGATGTTACTTTGGTTTATTTTATGTAATGGTAGAGGTGGGTAATTTATATATAGCTTTAGGGGTTTACTTTAGACTATTTTCATAATGGCATAGGTGGGTAATTTTTTAGAAAATATAATAGATTCAATGTGTCAGGGTTTGTTACCGCCGGTAAGTAAATTTATATGAGAACGCGTGTTCTGATCCGCACGGTGGCACAGGAGACACTCGGGGTTATACTGGTTCGGGCCTCCGGAGAGTAATACCCTACGTCCAGTCGGAGAGGAAGTGTTCCTTATGCTCGGGAGTTTGTAGTAGGGGGTACAAACAAGTCGGGAGAGGGTGCAAAGCCCAAGTCCCTGATGTGCGAGTGGCTCAAGTAGCAGAAGTCTGCGTACGTGAGTGTGTGAGCTCTTGCGGTGTTTTTATGAGATGAGATATCGATGCTAAGTGCGTGTGGGGGTGAAAACGAACGTGTCCTGTGAGCACCTCTACCTCTCCCTTTTATAGTCGCAAGGGGGAGGCTCAGGGTGGTTACATCGAGTGCATGTGAGCTGGTCTATAGTGCGAGGCGTCCTTATCTGCGTCGGGCTGTCAGATAACAGGAGCGGCGAAACACTGTTACGGGGCCTTGGGTGACGGTGTAGATCCCGTGCGTCCCAAGCAGCCGTCCCGGGGCCCCTGCGCCCTTCTCTGGGTAGTTAGTCGGGTACAGGAGGCAGAGTACGCACCCTGATCCCGTCAGTAGATCAGGGGCTTGTCTTTTCTGGGTACCGTGGAAATGGAGTAGTCTGCACCGCGGCGATCGAGGGATAGGTGACGGCTTGCACTGTGCCGTTCGTGGCACAGCGTTTCCCGTGCCTTACGTGGTACGATTCGTACTGTCCCTGCTTGAGGAGCAGTAGGAAGATCCGACCTCTGACACAGGACCGACCTGGTTAGGGTGGACCAGCGCGGGGCGGTTGGCACGTGGCGAGTCGTGCGCCCAGGTATCACAGAATACCAACGGGGCCCGTGTACTTGCAGCCTTGACGGCCAAGTCTTGAACTGGTCGGAAGCGGAGAACTACTTGTGCGAGTAGGTGATCTATGCCGAGTCTTCCAATGCTTAGGGTGTAGCGCGTACTGTATCGTACGCTGCCCAGCGCCCTTTACACCGTTGGCGGTACGATGGCTACTATGCCGTTCGTGGCAGGGTTTGACGAATCCATCCCCTGACACCGACTCGGCCTGGCCCGGGCGGACCGTTGCGGCAGTGCGGACACGTGGCGGCACGAGAGGGAGCGTGCGGGGAGTTCCCGGGATCCCGATCTGACAGGCCCACCCACCCCGCGCCTTCCCTGCGAAGCCTGCGCGGGCCGGTGACGGAAACTACTCGTGCGAACGAGTAGTCGTGACTCCGAGGCGGAAACTATTCGTGCGAGCGAGTAGTCGGGAGTGGAGGTGAAAACCTGTCGTACGGGCCGCCACATACTCGGGGAAGAGGGTGCGGGCGGCTGTGGGCCACATGCCTTCTGGCTCATGGCGAAAACTGGTAGTACGGGCCTTCACGTGTCCGGGCAGCGTAACACTCGTTGTGTTAGCTTCCGGAGAACGCCGTACGTGGGTCCGTACTGCGTTTTTTAGGGGTCTTGGTGGGCCCTGGTCTATGGCCTCGTCAGTAGCCCCCGAGCCTGGTGAGGGAGTCGGAGACTCGCTCCCAGGATCAACTGTCATGTAGACGAGGAGACTTGCTGTGTTTTCTCTGGCGGGGACGCGCGAGCGGACCCGCGGTTAGTAGCCCCCGAGCCTACGGACAAGTCGGTGACTTGTGCGTGGGGTTAAATGCTGGATTTCTTGGACAAGTCGGAGACTTGTGGCTTGTCGCGTGGTGTGCGTCGTGGGGTGACTGACAGAGATCTCGCGCCGGTTGGGAGATTTCCGGGTCCCACTTCGGGTGACGTGGTGGCGCGGTCGTGGGCGGCTGGCAGCAGTGGGGCGCGCCTTTTGAGGGGTGACGCTTCGGCGGATGGAGGACGCGGCCCGAGGCGGCCCTGGCATTTACTGCAGGAGGAGAGGTAATCATTCCCCCCCTTATATACCGCGGCCGCCGGCCAATTTTTCCCCTTCTGCTTCTTTGTGCTCTCCGCCGCCGCTTCTTGCCTTTACTCCCATACATGCCGCGTGCACACCGCGGAGCTCACCCCGCCTCCTCTCGCAAGCTGGAAACACCCACCGCCGCCATCACAGCCGACGCGATGTCGAACTGGTCATCTTCGACGGTGACCTGGTCCAAGCTCGACCGCCTCGCGTCCGACGGCATGCTGCCGCCACTGACCGCGGTGAAATAGTGGAGGGTGCCTGGGCCGGAGAGCAGCCCCCAGCCCCCGGCAGGGTATGTAGTCTCGTTCATGCTGTTCCACGAGTGAGGCTTCTCCGTCCCGGCGAGACGATTTATCCGCGCCGTGCTCGAGGAGTACGGCTTGGAGCTTCACAACCTCAACCCGAACGGTGTCCAACAGATGGAGGCGTTCGAGGCTTTGTGCGAGGGGTACCTTGAGCAGGGAGCCCATTGGGACTTGTTCCGGTACTTTTACAAGTTCGTCTGCGTCAAGGACAACAACTCCGTGGCGGTCATCGGGTGCGCCGGCCTCCGCGGGAAGCAGGGGAGGATGGACGAGTACATCCCCACCTACCTGACTTCCTCCAACAGCGGGTGGCACCGAGGATGGTTCTACCTCAAGAATGACCTCGAGAACCCGCTGCCGGAGTTCACCAATCGCTGGTACGATCGGGCGCCGGCGAAATGGAGCTACGGGCCGGAGAAGAAAGACCGTCCCCGGTTCCTCGACAGCACCCTCGCCGCCCTCCAAATACTCCGCGACAACAGGTTGAACTTCATCACCTTGATTGGTGGCTACCATACCCGGGGGGTCGTCTCGCTCCGTCGTCGCGCGCTGCGCCTCTGGGAGATGACGGACGATCGGGCTCCCTTTAAGGGGACCGTGACCGCTCGTCCTCTGCCCTCGCTGGACGTGGTCCAGCGCCGGGTGTCCCAGGCCACCGGAGTCACCTGGATGTTCTGGCCGCCGCTGGGCATGCTGCAGATGCTCCCTTCCCCAGCCACGGCGGCTCTGGTATGTCTCCTCTGGACTTCCTTTCGATTCGTCTTTTGTGGTTGCGAGTGGTGATTGTTCTTGTGCTTGCGCAGATGAAGGATGTGCGCGTCCTCCCCTCTCGTCCTCCGCTAGAAGAGGACCGGACGCTCACCCGGGAGACCGCTGCGCGGCAGCAGCGGCTAGGGCAGCGCAAGAGGGCTCATCAGCAGAAGGAGATCGAGAAACGGGAGAGGAACGACAAACGCGCCTCGTGCCGGCGCAATGGGGAGAGGGACGTCTCCAACGACGAGGATCCCTCATCGGCTCTGCCGGACTCGGATGAGGCCGAGTCCCCGTTCGAGTGGACCGACGATGAGACGGCGCCGTCTTCGCAGCCACACGGCGGATCGGCGCCCACCTCGGCCGCAGCCGGCACCAGTTCGAGCCGGCAGGCGCCCTCCTCCTCTTTCCGGGCTGATCAGCCCGGAATGAGCAGCCGTGTTCCTCGGCGGGACCGCCACGAGAGGGGCAGGAGCTCTCCGTGGCGCGGCGACACCGGCCGCCACGAGTCGAGGCGCGACGGCTCGCGTCACCACTCCTCGCGTCGGAGGTCTCACTCGCCCTCCGCGCGTCCATCACGGGAGCTGCGGAGCGTGCCGGCGGCCTCCCCGCCATCTGCAGCCCAGAGCGGGAAGGTGGCCCCGACCCAACGGCGGCTCGCGTCGGTCGTCGTTGCCAGAGGTGGGTCAACGCCACCTCTGACATCTGCTCCGTCGTCGGGGAGCAAGAGGGTGGCGTCCCCTCGCAAACCCACGATCGGCTCCAAGCGGCCCCGTCGTGTCGCAGAGGGGTGAGTTCCGAGTTGCAATCTTCTGGTTTTTGCTTTGTGCTTCTAGCGAATGCGTTTTTGCTTGTCGTCGTGACATCCTTTTTGGTTCAGGGCGCCCGACCGCCGCACCATGAGGCCGGCACCTGTCAAGGCATTGCGCCGTCCTGCCCAGGTGGGCGGAGACGCGCCGTCGTCGAGCGACCCGCCTTCCTCCCTTCCGTCGGAGGCGGCGGTGGAAGAAGCAGATGGGTCTGGGACCCAGGTGGTGACCGTCCCCTCACAGAGAACTGCGAGCCCGACTCGCAGCGACCTGTCGATGGGGATGATGGGCTTGGGGGGAGAGGCCCCCACCGAAGAAGCGCTCTCGGCCCACGCGGCCGAGTTGGCGAGGTGCCTGTCCGGGGCCCAAGGGCAGGACCAGGAGAACCCTGCTCCCGAGGCACGGGCGGACGACGACGGACAACCAGCCCCCGAGTCGTCGACGGGGGCGGGCGCACAGCCAGCCCCCGAGTTGTTGACGGGGGCGGGCGATGACGCGGACACCGAGCGGCCAGCCCCCGAGTCGCTGGAGGGGACGGCCGCTGCCGCTACGGGCTTCGAGACCCCAGCCCCCGAGTCGCTGGGGGAGCGGGGAAAACCGTGGCGGAGGTGGAAATGGAGACCCGAGCCCCCGAGTCGGCGGGGGGCACGGGGAGTATTGTTGAGATGGTGGAGGCGGGCGACCGCACCTCTGAGGTCGTGGTGACTGAGGGGGTCGTCCCCATCTCATCGGTCGCCGCATCGGACGCCGCCCCCGCAGAGGTGATCGTCATCCCGGCGTCGCCTTCCCCGACCGTCTCCCCCGTCGGGACGGTGGACGAGCAGACGCCTCCCTCGATCGTGGAGGTCGGGGAGAGCTCGAGGGAGCAAGGGCCGACTACCTCGACGGCGGCGGAGGAGGAGGAGATGGAAGTCCCGCCGCTCTGGTTGGTGTCCATTTCGCCGGCTCACGCCTCCGTAGGCCCGAACCTCGACAGCGACGCGGAGCTGGTCTGCGCTTGAGCGAGATGGCGTTGCGCCAGTCGGAGCGGGCAATCAGGGATCTGATCCCTGCCTCCAGGGTGAGCCCTCTTTCCTCCTCTTTGTTTCTCATGCTTCTTTTCCTTTTCTTCTTAGTCGTGCGACTCATGCGTGGTTTAGGAGCTCGTCGGGCGCTCCGAGGACAAGGCGCGGGCCTTTGAGGCACTCCGCGCGGAGAAGGTCCAGCTGGAGGCGCAGCTGGTCGCGGCCCGCCTCGCGGCGGTGGGCGGCGAGGCCAGCCGGTCAACGGAGCGCGCGTCCTTTGAGGCGAGGACGAAGGCCGCTGAAGACCGTGCGGCCACGGCGCAGGCGGAGAAGGCCGCCCTGGAGGAAAAGCTGGCCGCGGCGGAGCAGGCGGCGGTGAAGCTGCGCTCCAATGCTGAGGCCGCTGCCCGCACCGCCCATCAAGAGAGGACGGCGCTCGAGACCAGGGCGGGCCGGGTCAAGTCCGACCTCCAGGCGGCTCGTGAGAGGGTGACGACACTCGATGCCCAAGTCGGCAGCGTCACCGCCGAGAAGGGCCGTCTTGAAGAAATTGCCCAAAAGCGTGAGAATGAGATCCTCGGTGAGTACCTTATGACCTGTTATCTCTGCTTTCCATTTCCGTGCGGTTTCTTGATTCGAGACGTCGTCTTTCTTCTGGGGTGTACAACTCTCCGTGTGGCCCGTACCGACTTGGAGAAGCAAGTCGCGGATTACAAGAGTGCCGCGACCACCCGCCTTGTCGAGAACCAGAAGCTGGTGGAGCTGATTAAGGAGGCTAACGAGAAGCTCAATAGTAAGAGCCGTGCCCTCTTCATCTTTTGCCTTCCTTGGATTGGGACATATTTCGCTGATATTGGTCTTTTCACTTCTCTCCAGAGGTCATGGCTGAGCTCGAGCAGGAGCGGAAGTCGCACGCAGGGGCCCGGACCGAGGTCAGGCAGTTGGAGTCGATCCGCAATGGGATGGGAGCGGCCATCATCAAGGCGTGCGACGAACTCGGTGTTCCTCCCGGTCCCATGAAAGATCGCTTGGAGTTGGTCGCTACGACAGCTCGTCAACAGTCGATGGATACGGCCGGCGACGCCGTCCGCAAGGTGGTAGCCATCTTCTTGTCGCACTACCCAGACCTGGACAGGGTGCTGCTTGGCCAGGGATGGTGTCCGGGCTACACCAACGAGCAGTATGACAGCAGCGAAGAAGGCGCCATCGACTACGGCAAAGCTATGTTGGGCCATGCCCTCCACGACCTGGGCTTGTAAAGAAAAAACTAAGTTGCCTCACCGAGGCTTTTAATAGTGCTTGTAAAAGCTTGTGGGCCAAGTGTTTATGGCAAACTTGTGGGTTAAGAACCAGTTTTTATTTCAAGTTTAAGCATTTTGATTGTTTATCGACCTTTTCTTCGAGTAGCTAGAGGACCTGTGAGCCCGAGTAGTGTAGCTTAAAACTTTGCTGGCGGTGTCTTGCTCCGTAGCCGCGGAGGCGTAGGAACTTGGCGACTCGACCGGGCTTAGTTTAGGAGCGTTACTACTCGAGCGGGCAACCCCCGAGTACTTCGGAGAAACATAGGTGCGCGTACATGTTTTTGCAAACAGGAAAACTCTTGAGACTTTGAGACGGTTACTCGGAATCCCTTGGAAGGGGCGAGTGATCGATGACTTGAGGTCACAAACTTTGCTTGTGGGTCTTTGTACCGTAGCCGCGGGGGCGTAAGTACTCGGGGCCCGGACGAGCGCAGGTTCATGACCGCTAGAGTCGTCGTCCATCTCCCTTTAAGGAATGTGAGTGTACCGCAACGATCATACGAGAAACTGTAGTCGGTTTTTGATCGAAAAAAGGTTTCACAACACTCAGGGGAGGGGGGTCGTAGCCCCCGGGTAGCCCCCGAACCCATGGACAAGTCGGAGACTTGCCCATGGGATGAGACAAGCATAGAGACACTTTACTCGAGTAAAAATGTAAGCTTGAGAAAGATATCATTTCACGAAAAAGAAAGTAGCTCGGAGCTCTTACATTATCATAAAATGAGAACTAAATAAATACTTAAGGGTAAAAATGGCATAGCTGCTCTATGTTTCAGGCGTTGGAGATGACCCTGCCGTCCTCGTACTTGAGTTTGAAGGTTCCTGGTCGGAGCACTTGGTCGACGATGAAGGGCCCCTCCCATGGAGGTGAAAGCTTGTGTCTCCCCTCGTTACTTTGAACTCGTCGGAGGACGAGGTCGCCGACTTGGAACTCGCGCTCCCGTATGTTGCGCTCGTGGTAGCGGCGTAGAGCCTGCTGATATCGTGCTGAGTGGAGGAGGGCGACGCTGCGCGCCTCATCCAACTGGTCGATGGCGTTCTCGAGGGCGAGCTGGTTGCCTTCTTCGGTGTAGGCTTGAACCTGTGGGCTGCCGTAGTCGATGTCCGTTGGGAGGATCGCTTCCGACCTGTGGACGAGGAAGAAAGGCGTGCAGCCAGTAGCCCGACTTGGCGTGGTGCGCAGGCTCCATAGGACGGATGGGAGCTCTGCGGCCCATGTCGCTCGAAACTTTTCGAGACTCTTGAATATTCGCGGCTTCAGACCTTGTAAGATCATGCCGTTGGCCCTCTCCACTTGCCCATTGGTTTTTGGATGCCTGACAGCGGCCCAGTCCACACGGATGTGGTTGTCGTCGCAGAACTTGAGGAATTTCTTGCTGGTGAACTGCGTGCCATTGTCGGTGATGATGGAGTTCGGGATCCCGAAGCGATAGATTATGTCGGTGAAAAACGCGACGGCCTCCTCAGAACGGACATTTGTTATGGGCTTGGCTTCGATCCACTTTGAGAAGTTGTCAATGGCAACGAGCACGTGGGTGTAGCACCCAGGTGCTTTTCTCAGTGGTCTGACCATATCCAGCCCCCAGACCGCGAAGGGCCAGGTGATGGGTATGGTTTGCAAGGCCTGTGCCGGGAGATGGGTTTGTCGTGCATAGAACTGGCAGCCCTCACAGCTGCGCACAATCCGGATTGCATCGGCAACCGCGGTGGGCCAGTAAAAACCTTGTCGGAAAGCTTTTCCGACAATGGTCTTTGGTCCGGCGTGGTGTCCGCATGTTCCTGCGTGGATTTCTTGCAGCAGTTCCTTGCCCGGGTCGGCCAGGATACACCGCATGAATATGCCTTCTGCGCCCTTTCGTCGAAGCTCGCCGTCAATCAGCTTGTACGACTTAGCCATTCGAGCGATACGTCGAGCTGTCTCCTTGTCGGGCGGCAGCTTTCCTTCCACCATCCATTCGAGGATCGGAATCCTCCAGTCAGGGTCTTCGAGGTTGGGCTCTTGTGCCCCATCAATCTCCATTACCTCTTGTGTTGCCGGTTCTGGCGGCTTGTCCTCTTCGGAGTGAACAGCCGGTTCGTGCAGGTCGCTGGCGAAGACCCCGTGTGGGACGGGCTTCCGAGTCGATGCCGCCTTCGCAAGGGTGTCAGCCGCCTTGTTGTACTCGCGTAGTACGTGATTGAGCTCGAGCCCGTGAAACTTGTCCTCCAACTCGCGCACCGCCCGGCAGTAGGCGGCCATCTTCGGACTTATGCAATTCTTCTCTTTCATAACCTGTCCCACGACCAGGTCGGAGTCCCCCCTGACGTCGAGGCGCCGAATTCCCAGCTCGAAGGCGATCCGGAGACCGTTGATGAGCGCCTTGTACTCCGCGACGTTGTTGGAGGCCACGAAATGTAGTCGGACCATGTATTCCATTCGCACGCCCAGAGGCAAGATGAACACTAGTCCTACACCGACTCCTTCCTTCATGAGGGATCCGTCGAAGTACATGAGCCACGTCTCGTGCTCGATGGGAGCAGAAGGCATTTGGATCTCCGTCCATTCGGCGACGAAGTCAACCAATGCCTGCGACTTGATGGCGGTACGGGGCGCGTACTCGATATTCTGCCCCATCAACTCGAGGGCCCACTTAGCGATTCTACCTTCCGCCTCCGGGCTCTGTATGACTTCGCCAAGAGGGTACTTGGACACCACCGTGACGTAGTGTGAGTCGAAATAATGCCGAAGCTTCCGCTTAGTGATGAGGACAGCATAGATCAGCTTCTGTATCTGCGGGTATCGTGTCTTCGAGTCAGAGAGGACTTCGCTCACGAAGTAGACGGGGTGCTGTACTTTCTGCATCTTGCCAGGCTTGTCTCGCTCAACCACCAGCACCGCACTCACGACCTGGGTCGTCGCAGCGATGTACAGGAGCATCGGCTCTCCCTCGGCCAGCGCGGTGAGCACCGGTGGACTTTCGAGTAGTTTCTTGAGCGAGTCGAGTGCTTCCTGCGCTTCTGACGTCCACTAAAAGTGCTCTGACTTCTTCATGATCTTGTACAGCGGCAGGCTGCGCTCGCCTAATCGAGCGATGAACCTGCTGAGGGCAGCGAGGCATCCGGTGACGCGCTGCACTCCCTTCAGATTCTTGATGGGTCCCATGCTCGTGATCGCAGAGATCTTCTTGGGATTGGCCTCAATGCCACGTTCTGAAACGACGAAGCCGAGTAGCATGCCTCTGGGGACCCCAAAGAAACACTTCTCGGGATTTAGCTTCACGCCGTGCTCCCTCAGCTTTTCGAAGACCGCGGTAAGGTCGGGTATCAGGTCGCCTACCTTCTTTGACTTGACCACGATATCATCCACGTAGGCCTCGATTAGTCGACCGATGAGATCTCCGAAGACGCGATGCATGCATCTCTGGAAGGTGGCTCCTGCATTCTTTAACCCGAAAGGCATGGAAACGTAGCAGTAAGCGCCAAACGGGGTGATGAACGAGGTGGCAAGCTGGTCGATCAGATCCATCGCGATCTGATGATACCCTGAATAAGCATCGAGAAAACAGAGGGTTTTGCACCCAGCCGTCGAGTCGACTACTTGATCTATACACGGTAAAGGAAATGGATCTTTTGGACACGCCTTGTTCGGGCTCGTGTAATCAACGCACATCCTCCATTTTCCATTCTTCTTCTAAACGAGTACAGGGTTTGCTAACCACTCGAGGTGGTAGACTTCACGAATGAACTCTGCACTAATGAGCTTCTTGATCTCCTCACCGATCGCATTGCACTTGTCGGAGTTGAAGCGGCGCAGACGCTGCTTGATCGGCTTTGAGCCGGGCTTAATGTTAAGTTTGTGCTCGGCGACCTCCCTAGGAATCCCTGGCATGTCGGAGGGTTTCCATGCGAATACGTCGAGATTCGCGCGAAGGAAGTCGACAAGCGCGCTTTCCTAGTCGGAACCAAGCGCCGTCCCGATACCGAGTGTGCGGCCATCGTCGGAGACGGGCACTTCCTTGGCGTCCTTGGCGGGCTCGAAAGAGCAGGCCGCACGCTTGGACGACTCGAGGATTTCTTGGTCCTCGGAGGGGGGCTCAGCAGCGAGCTTCTCAGACCGGATCAGTACTTCAGCGAACTGGAAGCACTCAGCATCGCATTCGTATGCGTACTGGAAAGTTGTACTAGTTGTGATGATGCCTTTCGGGCCGGGCATCTTCAGCTTGAGGTACGTGTAGTTGGGGACGGTCATGAACTTAGCGTAAGCTGACCTTCCGAGTATCGCGTGATACGTCCCCGGGAACCCCACCACATCGAAGGTGAGGGTTTCCGTCCGGAAGTTGCTCGGAGTTCCGAACGTGACGGGCAGATCGATCTGCCCGAGTGGGACTGCCTCCATCCCGGGTACGACCCCGTGGAAAGGCGCTGTTGACGGCCGCAGTCGGGACAGCGGGATCCCCATGTCGTCCAGGGTCGACATGTAGATGACGTTGAGGCGGCTGCCTCTGTCCATCAGTACCTTGTGCACACGCTTGGTGCCGAACAAGGGTGACACAACCAGCGGGTAGCTACCCGGTCGTGGTATGTGGTCAGGATGATCGTGCTGATCAAACGTAACCGGCATCTCTGACCACTTCAGGTAGGTCGGAGCTGCATGCTCGAGCTGGTAGACCTCTCGTCAGACCACCTTCTCTTGGCGCTTGGGCAGCTGCGCCTCCGAGCCCCCGAAGATCATCATCACAGCTCCGTCTTCCCGAGGGTAAGCGCCCTCGTCATCTCCCTTGTCCTTCCCTCCGTCGCCGGTCGGAGGGTCGCCTCGCTTTTTCAGTATGCCGGCGAGGTAGGCCTTCATCAGGTTGCAATCCTTGAAGGCGTGTTTGACCGGGCCCTCGTGGTTGGGGCACGGGGCGTCCAACAGCTTCTCGAAGTGACCCGATGGAGGGTTGCTTCTGGGTCTCGCTGTCTTTCAGTCGACAGCGGCCACCAAGGTATCCTCACGGTACCTCTTTTCTTTGCTCTTCTTCTTCTTGGTTGGTGTGGACGGACCCTCGCCAGCTTCGGCTGGCTGCTTCCCTTTGCTTGCGACGGAGCTGAGCGTCGCAGCTACGGCTTCCTCCCCGTTGGCGTGGTCGGTCGCGATGTCGAGCAGCTCCCGAGTAGATCGCGGCTTCCGTCGCCCGATCCGATGGATCAGCGTGGCACACGTGGTGCCTTTCTGGAAGGCCGAGATGACGTCCGTGTCGGTGGTGCTGGGCAACTCGGTGCACCGATTGGAGAAGCGTCGGATGTAGTCGCGCAAGCTCTCACCATTCATCTGCTTGCAGTTGCGTAGGTCCCAGGGGTTCCCTGGTCGGGCGTACGTGCCCTGGAAGTTGCCAATGAAGGCGTCGCGTAGCTGCGACCAGCTGTCGATCTTGCCTCGTGGCAAGTGCTCGAGCCACGTGCGGGCTGAATCCGCGAGATGTAGCGGCAGGTTCTTGATGATGAACTGGTCATCTCGCGCCCCGCCGGCATTGCATGCCAGCCGGTAGTCTTCCAACCAGACGCTGGGGTTGGTTTCACCGTCGTACTTCGGTACGGAGGTCGGAGCCCTGAAACGCGAAGGGAAACGGGCGCTGCGCACATTCTTCCCGAAGGCACGAGACCCTTGGGCATCAGGCGAGCCGCTCCTGCTCCGGTCCTCGTCGCTGTCGTACCGGCCTCCGTGTCGCCGGTTGTACTCCTTACGAGGTTGCTCCTCGTAGTCGTCGTGCTGACCCACGTCAGCCCTCCGCCGTGCCTTGATGGTGTCGCGTGCGTCGCGGTTGGGACCTAGTCGGCTCTTGACTGGCACGTTGACCTCTTCGGACTGTCGTGGCTGCTGCGACGGTGCCGCGGGTTGTCGCAGCTCGGAGCACCCGCGACCTTGCGAGCCCCGCTGTCGAGAAGCGGAGCTCTCCGCCTGCTGCACGGCGGCAATCTCGAGGAGTATCTTGATCTGCTTATGCATCCCTTTCTCTTGAGGCGTGGCGGGTTCTAGTACCTTCCGGAGAAGGATTGCAGCTGCTGCCAGGTTCTGTGACGCCCTTTTGAAGACGGGCGTGCCGTCAACGACATCTCGGTCGTCTTTGATGATGCGCTGCTGGACGTCCCTTGCCCGTGCGCGAGCGGGAGTCGGGTTCGGGTCCTGCCCGAGTTGTTGGTGAAGCTGGGCCCGCTCATTGTTGAGCTGGCGCTGTGCGTCCTCCAACTCGTCCAATCGGGCGTGCTGTGCGGCGGCGTTGGGAGGAACTCGGGCCTCGGCCGCACTGTCCGCCGTCGAGCTGTGGACGGAGCGAAGCGCTCCATCCAGAGTGTGGGTCGGTGCTGGCGCCATCGGGGTGTTGCCAATGACGAAGCACTCGCGTGAGGGGTCGTAACCCCCGTCGTCGGAGTCGTCGGAGTAGCCGAAACAGTAGTCGGCCGCCGTCTGTAAACGACGGAAGGCGTCAGCGTCGCGAAGCCCGGAGCAATCCCACTCCGGACCCGAGATGTCATCGGTACCGTCGGTCACGAGGTACTGTTCGTCGGGCGAGGTTGCTGGCAGCTTCAAGTTGCACCAGAGACGATGACTTGGATAGTTATCATACAGAGCCCGGTCCGTGCTTGACGAAGAGGAATATGCTGCCGCCACGTAAGGCCTTCCTCCATAGATCAGTGGCGTCGGGGCGCTCTCCCTGGCGATGCGCTCCGTTGAGTCCGACGGCAGAGAGTCCTCTGCTGCGCCGGCGGGTTGAGATGTACCAGCTTTGACCCGCGGAGGGGAGCTAGCACGTGCTGCCCTGCGCCGCTCCGCCTTGGCCCGCTTCGAGCGCTTGCCTGAGCGCCTCTTGCGTCGGGGCGAGCGTGATGAGGCAGTCGGAGCAGGAGTTGGCGCAGGCGCGTCGATGGCCTCGTCGACGAGGCGCATGACGTAGCCGTCTCCAGTCGCTCGGAAGTTCAGGCTCCCGAACCGGATCTCGAGCCCAGCCATGAGCGACTCCGGTGACCCCATGGGGGAGTCCATCAGCAGCGGCTTGGTGGAGGCTTTTGTCGAAGCGAACGATGGGAGGGCCGTGCGGACCCTAAAAAGAACGTCGAAAACACGCGAAGGCCCCTACCTGGCGCGCCAACTGTCGGGGTTTGTTACCATCGGCAAGTAAATTTATATGAGAACGCGTGTTCTGATCCGCACTGTGGCACAGGAGACACTCGGGGTTATACTGGTTCGGGCCTCCGGGGAGTAATACCCTACGTCCAGTCGGAGAGGAAGTGTTCCTTATGCTCGGGAGTTTGTAGTAGGAGGTACAAACAAGTCGGGAGAGGGTGCAAAGCCCAAGTCCCTGATGTGCGAGTGGTTCAAGTAGCAGAAGTCTGCGTACGTGAGTGTGTGAGCTCTTGCGGTGTTTTTATGAGATGAGATATCGATGCTAAGTGCGTGTGGGGGTGAAAACGAACGTGTCCTGTGAGCACCTCTACCTCTCCCTTTTATAGTCGCAAGGGGGAGGCTCAGGGTGGTTACATCGAGTGCATGTAAGCTGGTCTATAGTGCGAGGCGTCCTTCTCTGCGCCGAGCTGTCAGATAACAGGAGCGGCGAAACACTGTTACGGAGCCTTGGGTGATGGTGTAGATCCCGTGCGTCCCAAGCAGCCGTCCCGGGGCCCCCTGCGCCCTTCTCTGGGTAGTTAGTCGGGTACAGGAGGTAGAGTACGCGCCCTGATCCCGTTAGTAGATCAGGGGCTTGTCTTTTCTGGGTACCGTGGAAATGGAGTAGTCAGCACCGCGGCGATCGAGGGATAGGTGGCGGCTTGCACTGTGCCGTTCGTGGCACAGCGTTTCCCGTGCCTTCCGTGGTACGATTCGTACTGTCCCTGCTTGAGGAGCAGTAGGAAGATCCGACCTCTGACACAGGATCGACCCGGCCAGGGTGGACCAGCGCGGGACGGTTGGCACGTGGCGAGTCGTGCGCCCAGGTATCACAGAATACCAACGGGGCCCGTGTACTTGCAGCCTTGACGGCCAAGTCTTGAACTGGTCGGAAGCGGAGAACTACTCGTGCGAGTAGGTGATCTATGCCGAGTCTTCCAATACTTAGGGTGTAGCGCGTACTGTATCGTACGCTTCCCAGTGCCCTTTACGTCGTTGGCGGTACGATGGCTACTGTGCCGTTCGTGGCAGGGTTTGACGAATCCATCCCCTGACACCGACTCGGCCTGGCCCGGGCGGACCGCTGCGGCAGTGCGGACACGTGGCGGCGCGAGGAGTGTGCGGGGAGTTCCCGGGACCCCGATCTGACGGGCCCACCCGCCCCGCGCCTTCCCCGCGAAGCCTGCGCGGGCCGGTGACGGAAACTACTCGTGCGAACGAGTAGTCGTGGCTCCGAGGCGGAAACTACTCGTGCGAGCGAGTAGTCGGGAGTGGAGGTGAAAACCTGTCGTACGGGCCGCCACGTACTCGGGGAAGAGGGTGCGGGCGGCCGTGGGCCGCATGCCTTCTGGCCCATGGCGGAAACTAGTAGTACGGGCCTTCACTTGTCCGGGCAGCGTAACACTCGATGTGTTAGCTTCCGGAGCACGCCGTACGTGGGTCCGTACTGCGTTTTTTTGGGTCTTGGTGGGCCCTGGTCTATGGCCTCGTCACAATGACTGTGATGATTTGAGTCTACTTATTGACGGCTAGATGTTTTGCTTTTTTTTTAGAATTTCTAGTATTTCTCTCTTTTTCTATAGTGTCCACCTAAGATCCCTTATGACTTCACCTCAAGACTTCAAAAAGAGTCTTCAATTAGTAATATTAAGATAAGATAGATATTTGAATCTAGTTTTTTAATAAATTTATTTTAAGATACAAATATTGCACATATTTTTCTTACAAATTTGGTTAATTTGGGACACGAAAACGTTTGCGGGCTAGTAATTGGCATCCATGGAAAAAAGAGAGATGGAGGGAGAAGAAGAGGAAAATAGAGGAGGAAGAAGAAAGGAGAGGCTGAAGGAAGGATAAGGGAAATGAGCTCCTCCAACCCTTTGCATCTTGGCTCCGTCTCTAGGGGTGCAATTTGGCACTAAACCAAACGTAGCCAGGACCATGAAATTGGTGCTCTTTATGATCAGTACTAGAAATTTGCCACTCGTTTGCAATGGTGCAGGATCCGGTTCGCAAGTGTGGGAGAATCCCATGGGGTAGTACAAAAATGAATTTGACCGTCCTCCCTTGATAACAACAGGCTGCTTTGTTACTGGCTCTGCCAATTGATTTTTTTTTCTGAATTCTGAGCAGCATGGAGCCCTTAGCTTCGTACTTGCACTGTGCATGGGCACCACGGGGTCACGAGGGTAATTGACACTGCTACTGTGCTACTACATGTCAACTCTGAACTATAAAATGTTTTAGACAGGCCTTTTTCATTATAGCTGTGAGATCTCCGTGAACAAACACGGGCCAAAGATGTACAATTTCTGATCCAACGTCGTCCCAAAACAAGTAGTGAATGTGTTGATCCGAAATGTTGGTGTAGCCTATAAATTGCAACAGTAAGGTTTGCACTCCGTTATTTAGGAATAGCGTACAAACCTTTTCATTATTTAGGAATAGAGTAGCAAACTATGATATGTGGAGAACTCGCGCTGCCCCTGTCGTAGCACTTGATGAAAATATATTTAGATTTTTATTCTACTACTAGATGTAAGACATTGTGAAAAATATTTTTCAACGAAATTACTACATTTTATTCGTTATGTTTCCAAACTAGTAACTTGTATATTGATGTATGAAAACCTACTAATGCAGTTGTGTATTATTTTAATCCATGTAGAGTAGGTATGGATATCTATAACAACTATATAGGTCAGACCCACTACAAGTCATGGATAGATTTATCTCAACATGCAAGCATTTCACGTCATCATCTACTATACGACATATCACCATCCACTATATGCCATGTCACCATCCACTAGATCATATATTTATGTCTTCAACCGATTTTCTGTGGTTAATATCATGCCTTTGTGAGTAGCATGCTACAAAATTCCCATAGTAGAGAAAATATAGGATCAATCTATCTATAACAACTATATAGGTGAGACCCACTACAAGTCATGGATAAATTTCTCTCAACATGCAAGCATTCCACGTCACCATCCACTATACGACATGTCAACATCCACTATACGCCATGTCACCATCCACTAGATCATATATTTATATCTTCAACTGATTTTTTGTGGTTAATATCACGCCTTTGTGAGTAGCATGCTACAAAATTCTCGTAGTAGAGAAAAATATAAGATCGATAATTTAGAATGGTTCTCTCAACAAAATTATCATGCTTTCATGTATAATGTTGTTTACAAAAGAATGTTATTATGAAATCACTTTGGTGTTCCTACTTTCACATTGCACCTTAAAATTTTATTTAAAAAATTCCATAGCATCGCGCGGGGTATCACCTAGTGTTATATGTTTTCGGTCACAAAATAGTAAATTTACCTAAATAGCAATTTTCATTATTACTCATTACTAGGCATTAAGACAATTTTAAAAAATTAAATATCAGTGGTATGTGACTCGTTGGAGATCCTAATGACGAAATGATTACTTATATTAGAAATTATTAAGGAATGAAGTAGAACTGAACAGAGAGACTATGTTATCCACCAACAAAAGTAGGTGTGTTACTTATTGCTCTTCGTTTAGCCCGATCGCTTGCTTTAGCCGAAAGCCATTAAGATTTTAAGAGGTCTCTTCTTTGTACGTGCTCCTTTTGTTGGAGCTTAGAAGCAGCATGCACGCTCTTATTGAAAGCTGGTTAGTACTATAACAAGGTCCATGCAGCACACGAACAATTATCCAAGTTCCGCCCGCGCCTAATCTTTGCAACAAAGCAACTGAGCATATCATCGTGCGAGATTATTAATAGAGTGGTATCATCTAGTAGACTTGTATTCTACTTCCTATGAAAACTAATCATATAGATCTAAAATTAAAAAATACTAAATGAGTAGGTTGGAGCTTCACATGCTGATTTGGGTAAATAAGGATGTCCGCACAGGGTGCGGTAAAAGCCCCGCTACACGGTGGACCGATGGCGTACGCCCTTCGGCGTTTTCCCCCCGCACCGGGGGACGCGAAACCGCACGGGACGTCCCGTTCGGTGCCGCGGTTCGCCAAATCCAGTGGCTTCCCGGCATGCGCTACGCCCCCGCGGCGGTCCCACCTCGCCTCGTCGTTGATGCTCCGCGCCAAGAGAGGAAAGGAGAGAGAAGACGCCGAGGCAGCAGAGAGAGATGGTGCCGGGAGAAGCTGTAACACCCTAAATTTCCATCACCAAATAAATATAAGCAATATGGTGTTTTAGTTTTTGTTTGCTAAGGAATAAATAATTTATCAATTAAATTGGCTCTAAAATGTTTAAATATCATTCTATATAATTTTAGAAGCAACAAGTGCTTGTGCATCATATTTTGAAGTGCATGGTTTATGTGTGTTGGTGTGAAGTTTTAAAAGTTTTTAAAATGATTTGAAAATTTTGAAAAGATTTGTAGAGTTTAAAGTTTGAAAAGAATTTGAAAAGTTGTGGTTTGAAGTTTGAAAAGGGTTTAAAAAAACCCAAAACCTCTTCCCCTCTTTCCCCTTAACCCTGCGGTCCAGCCTACTCTCCCCCGCCGGCCATCTTTCCTTCCGACCCATCTCCCCGCGCCGGCCCACTTCTCCCTTCTCTCTCCTTTCTTTCACTGACCGGCCGGGCCCGCTCGTCAGATCTTTCCCCCTTCCTCCAGCCGGCCGCCCCCCTCTCCTCTGTTTCTCATCAGCAGCCCCGCCGCCGGCCGTTTCCCGGCCTTTCCGCCTTTCCCCCTCCTTCAATCCGGCATTCAAGGCTCAGTTAAGCCCGGCTTCACTTCCCCTCCTTAACTCCCCTACCGTTTCCCCCTCAAGCGCCCTCCTTTCTTGAAGGCAGTTAAGCCGCCGGCGCCGTGGCCATCATTGGCAATCTCCACCCCGGCCGTCGCTCCCCCTCCCTCTCTGCTGTATATAAACCCGTGATCGAGTCACTGCCTCGCTCTTTCCGCACCCGAGCACACCCTGCATCTCCCCTTCCTCGCGCACGCACCGCCGCCAATAGCTCCTCTGCCGCCGCGCCATTGGCGGCCAGTGAAGAAGCTCATCGTCGGTGGAGTACCCCTAACCCTATCTCCCTAATTCTCCTTTGCGTGCAAAGCTCATCGAGCTCTCCCTGTCTCAGGATCGCCATCGGACCGCGCGACGCCCAGGAGCCCCTGCTTCCCTCCCGGAGCGCTGCCCGTCATCGATCTCCGCCGTCTCTGCATCATCGTCGTCGATCTTCTTCATCGCTTCCTCTTCGTCGCCGTTCTTTGCACCAGGAGCTCCGTGTAGTGGTAAGAACCCCACCCCCTTCTTTGTTTTCCTGCGCTTCGAGCCATAGCCCCGGCACCCGCATGCCAAGGTTGGCCGCGCCGCCCCCTTCCGTGGCGCCGTTCGCCCGTAGCCAGAGCCACCCCCTAGAACCCGTGGTCGAGTTCGCCTTCTCCCCAGCTCCCTGTAGGTGCTATCCGCGTCGAGTTTGGTGGCCGGGAAGCCGTTTTTGCGTGCGCCGGCGAACTTCCGGCGAGATCGCACCGGGCGCCGCCGTCCATCGCCGCGTGCCTGCTTGCAGGCCACCAGGACCGCCTGATCCAAGATCGACGAACCAGATCGCATACCCCTTCACTTTAAGTGACCGGTGCACCGTGCACCCGTGGACCAGGACCACCACCGGTCAATGGCTTTGTCAGCAGCCGCGTCAGCCGCTCCGGCCAATCGGAGTCCGCCACGTGGCGCCTCGTCAGCTAAGCCGCCGCTGTCAGCCGCTCTTTTGCAGAAAACTCCCTGTAGTTTCTAATATCACAACGATGCCCTTTCACCTATTAGAATTCTTACACATAAGTCCATATTTTTATGATCTAGCCCCTGAAGTCTTTAGATTCCTTCACCAGAGGTCCTTTTCACTCCTTTTTGCATATAAACCCCTCTATTTATATGTATAATTATGTTTTAGCCCCTGGTTTCTTGCAGTTAAACCCCTGGAAGTCCTGTTTCTTCACAGAAAAGTCCCTGAACCTTGTTTTAGCCATATCTTTTCCGTCTTTTATCCGTTTTAAGCGTTCTTGGTGTCCATGCGACCGTCTTTTCAAACCCGTCAGTTTTAGGACCTTGTTTTGGCTGTATCTTTTGCGTTGTAGCTCCGTTTCCACCGTTTCAAGTTGCGTTAGGTTCATATCAACTCAAACTACGCGTTAGGACTAATGTTGAACATGTTCTTTGTTTTATAATTTATTTAAATATTAAATATGATTAATTCCTTATACATATGCTTTTCTAATTAAAATCTAGTTAGAGTTCAACACGTGTTTTCATAAGAAAGTTAATATGATTAACACTAGTTAAATATTTCTTATAAATAAAAGTTAATTAGATGTATACCTTGGTTTTCATAATCAAACTTAAATTGATTAATGATTATGCAATTTGCTTTCCAAATAAAAGCAACATAGGCTATATCCCGAGTTTTCTTAATTAAATGTCAATTTGATTAATATGAATATAAATGTGTTTTTAAGTTATAATTTGATTAGTTGAACTCGAAATATAAAGATAGACGCCTAGATGCTTTTACATGCTTCTTTTAAATTAAATGTTTAATTTGCATAAATCAAACTTGAATATTTACAAATAAAATCGGATTACGCTTACATCGTCTTTTAAATACAAATATAACTTGCTTAATTATAAATAGGGTATTTCTCTGAAATAACCTATGCACATGATTTTACTTAATTAAAAGATACCTAGCACATAGTTAGCTCTTGTTTGTGATCATCCAAAGCTCCCGATAGTTCCGAGTGTTTTTGCGTTCGCGTTCCTAGAGCCAAACCTTGTTCTCTCTTTAAGCTTTTCATGCTTGGTGTATTGTTTTGTTTATTGTATGCTTTCTTGTGTGCTCGTAGACATCGTGCCAGTTTCAAGTGAGCAACCAGTTGGAGCGGATCAAGAGCAAGTGTTTGAAGAAGAACCCCAGTGTTTAAGCAAGGAAGGCAAGTGGACTTCTCCCCCTGCATATTCTATTTTTTGTCCCACACAACTTGCATGATAACTAAGTTTACTTTTAAATGTTGTATTGCATAAATTTGATGGGAAATTACCTTTTTAAGGACATGACTAGAATTTTATCCTCATTACCTTGAATAACCCTTTTAAAGTAAATGTTTTGGGTAGAAATGCTTAGTTGCTATAACTTGGGATGGTTCAAATGAATCTTTTACAATATGATGAATGTTGATCATGATAACTTTGGTGATATATATGTGTGTGTTTATGGTTAATAACAAGATCATATGGTTTAATCGGAATATGGAGAACCACCCAGGAAAACAGTGCAATCACAGTCCATATGGCTCTAGCTTAGCCAATTAATTAGGTGTGTGATTGTACTGGTGACCTTATCCGTAAGGAACGCAGGGGGCTCGGGGTTGCAGGGGTATAGCCCGGTCTTCTTGGCCGCAGCCTTTGCTAAGGTGCTGTCCACTAGGGAGGGTTATGGTCCGCCCTGAGCTGTAACTGTCGTGGGTTGTTGGTCTTCTGCATATCTTTGTAAAGGCTTCGTAGCGTCCCTATGCAATCACACCTCGGAAGTGTGGTATTGTGCCTGATCAGCACATGCGTGGTTGGGTTCAAAGTTCTTCGGAACTTTTACGCGAGTTGTGGTGAAAGTGTACAACCTCTGCAGAGTGTAAAACTGATCGATCAGCCGTGCTCACGGTCAAGAGCGGCCTGGACCCTCACATGATAATCAAACTTAAAGATGGAATCAAATCATGGTTTCTTGTGGGATTTTGAGATGAGATGCTTTCCTAAATGCTTAAGTGGGTTGGTATAAACTTACATCTAGTAAATAGGAGCTTGCTAATAAAATTTGACCAACATTAAAATGCTAACCGCTGCAAAACCTTAACATATCCTTGATAGCCTTGCATCTTCCCCCACTTGCTGAGCTCCAACCATAAGTGTGCTCACCCTTGCTTACCCGCTGTTCAGAGGAAAACACTGGAGAAGAGTACTTCAGCGACTACGATGAGTTCTGAGGCTTGCGTGCCCCCAGTCATGTGCCTGTGGAAGATGAAGATGGAGTCGCGTCTTCATAGTTATCGTTGTTCGTGTAAAGACCTTCGAGTCTAACGTCTGAGTGTAATAAGAGATAATGTAATGGTTTAACTCTTGTACGTTTTTATTGCTGTTTATTGATATTTCACTCATGACGTCTATCATATGTGTGTAAACTTGATCCTGGCGCACATATGAGATGCATTTGGTTTTCTTCGAAAAATCAGGTGTGACAGAAGCAGGGGAGAAGCAACAACGGCGGCGAGTCGGAGTCGCCCTCCGCCGCCGGGAAAAGGGGAGGCCCACGTCGGCCGGAGAAGGAGGCCGTCGCGCCCCTGCTCGCCACCGGAGCTGGAGGAGTAGGGCAAGGAGCTCCACCCGTGCACCCGCCCGCCAGTGGATCTTGGGGAGCTCGAAGGATCCGCAGCGGGATCAGCTGCTCGACCTTGGTGCGCCCGCCATGGAGGACGGGGATGGAGCCGCCGGTGGCCGCGAGATCCCGCCCAAGCTTGCCGCGCCGGTTCGCCCATCCGCCGGGCCCGGGGCCCTGCTCGCCATGGATCCGGCGTAGGGTGCGCGAGGGTGGAGCAGGAAGGGGAGCCCGTCGCACCTGCATCCAGGCGCCCGCCGCGCAGGAGTCGGCCGTCGCGCACGAGGTGTGCCGAGCCGAGCCGCGCCGCCGCCTCCTTTTCCCTCAAGCCGGCCGCCTCCTCGGCTTCCCCGTCGACGAGGTGGGAGGGAGGCGCGAGAGCTCGGAGTCACCGCGACGTCGCTCCTCGTCGCAAATCGGTGGCCGCCGAGCAGAGGAGGGAGCTCCGTCCCCTGCTGCGCCCGCCATGGAGCTCCATCGACGCGCGACGAGGGGCCGACATGGGATGTCGTCGCGCCGCAGTTTGGCTCGAGGCCGCGCCGGAGCTCCTCCGCCCCTTCTCCTCCACGCTGGGCCGGGCGAGCTTCGCCACGCCGCCGGCCAGCAATCCCGCGGCCTGGCTCCCCGCGGTGCGTCGGCCAGCAGGCCCGCGGCCTGAGTCCCCGCGTTGCGCTGGCCGGCGGGGGAGGAGAAGAGTCGCCTCTGCGCTTGCCGGTGGCGGGATCGGACCGCGCGGTGGAGGCATGGCCGGCGGAAGATGCGAGGCAGGGCAGGGAGAGAGAAAGGAGAGATGAGGGTGGGAGGGGAAACAGAGGTTAAAAAAGAGAAAAAAAATACGTCGGGTGGGCCCATATGGTGGTAGTTTGTATGGAGTACTAGATATAGGGGATGACGAGTGCCGGAGAATTGAAATTGTACTATAAAAACTCGATGATGTGACAGAATATTCCCTTTAGGGGATGATTTTTAGGATACGACGAGTGCGGCCAGCCTAAACAAAAAGAACCAGTAGAAACCTGGACTCATTTGATATAACGATACAGAAAAGCGAGAGAGAAACCGAAACTTGGGTTATTAGGACTTGATATAACAAGGTTCATTTTCGTTCATTCCACCGGCACTTACCTTATGTGAATGCTTCTTCAGGCTTTTGACTCTCGCTTCATGAATGTACCGCGGCGTCACCCGTCACTCTGCACTGCAGTGCCAATGTCACTGTGGCAGCAAGAAAGCGTGCAAAAAGCTGCGTTTGACTTGCTGACCGGCTCTACGCTACTACTCTCTGCTCCACCCATACATTTCCCCGTCCTCACCTCACATGTCTCCTGCAAGATGTGGTGCACCGTGCAGTGCGTGCACTGGTGCTCTCGGTCCATGGCAGCGGCAACTGCTGAAGATGCCATGCTTGCAAGTTTGCCGCTATGGCATGGCAATACTGTTAGAATTTATATATATGAATAGTTCCTCTAAATAAAATTTATATGAAGAAATTTTAATAAATCTCTAAGGCTCAATATTTGTATTCTATACTGGGCTTTAATGTTTAAGCCTATTAGTAGAGGTGGGAGGTATAACATCAATTAGTACCATATTGCTAGTTGAGATTAAGATAGAGAGTTTTTCTCCCTATATATTTGTACCGATCCTCGTGAGGAAAGACACAACAAAAACTATAATTGGGAGTTTCAATTAGAAAATCCTAAAGTAGTAAAAATAATATTTTGCCTCTTCTCCCTACTGCGCCACCGTCGCCAAGACTCCAGCCCGATCGTTCGCGTGCACCTGCGACCGGGCGAGCAGGTCTCCGGAACTGTCGTCTTTGTGATCCTGCACCGGGAGAAGGCGAATAAGGTTTTTGGAAAGCGCTCTTCGCGCGACTGCTCCCGATCTTCGTCACGGCTCGTCTTCCGTCAAGATCCAGGGGCGCTGCGTCCCGGCGTCGTCTTCGTCGGCCTAATCGAAGTCTTCCGCCGTCGCTAATCGACGACAGTGACAGCGAGCAGGACGACCTCAGCTTCGCCTTCGGGAATCTCTCCATCGCGCTGTCATCTACGAATTCCAGCAGCAGGTATTATTCTTGCGATCTGGTCTCATCGTTCTTCTTGATCAACATGGTCAATATGTTTAGTGTACGAGTTGTGCTTACACTAGTTGCCATGATCTGTGATATAAGTTTGAGCCTAGTTAGTATGCAACATATGCTTAATCTAGTTGTTCACTTCGTCATGATTTATATTATGGTTTTAATCTGGAAATTGCCTAATATTTCAACAATCCAAAAACCTTATAATAGGTCTTTTCCAGTACCTATGGCTAGTTTTGTTGATGCGCTGAGGCCGGAGAAGTTCTCTGGTGCGCACTTCAAGAGGTGGTCTGTCAAGGTCACAGATTGGCTTACTGCCATGGAAGTTTTCTGGGTCAAAGATGGCTTACCTGAGGGAAACATCTCTGATGAGGATCAGAGTAAATTCCAGAAAGCCAATGATATCTTTGTGGGAGCTGTGCGTAATGTGCTTTCGGATCATCTGTTTGATTCAATGATGCATATACGAGACGCAAAGGCTCTGTGGGATCATCTGAACACTACCTCTGGTGCTTCAGATGCAGGCAAGGAATTGTACATCATGGAGAGCTTTCATGACTATAAGATGGTTGCTAACAAATCCATAGTCGAGCAAGCTCATGAGATACAACGCCTGGCTAAGGAACTTGAACTCCTTAAGTATGTTATTCCCGATGAAGTTGTGGTTGGTTGCATTATTGCAAAGTTGCCTTCTCCTTGGAGGAACTTCGCCACAAGCCTTAAACACAAGAGACAGAAGATAACGGTTGAAAACCTGATTCAATCTCTTGATGTTGAAGACAATACTCAGAAGGGGAACGAGGAACATAGCGCTAGTGCCCACTTTATCCAGAGAAATTTCAAAGGCAAGAACAAAAGAAAGGGGAAACATCATCCTTTCAACGCCAAAGCAACTACTACCTTCAAGAAGAAGAAGAAAGACAAGTCTGAGATGTCATGTTTCACATGTGCTGAACTTGGTCATTTTGCTAAGGATTGTCCAAAGCGAGCAGACCGTAAAGAGAAAAAGGTCAACCTCGTGACTGCCTCAAGTGCTGATGACGGGTACGGTAATTTTCCTACCGTATTTTCAGTATTTCAATCACCTAGTTAGTGGCTTGATACGGGTGCTAATGTTCACGTGTGTGCTGACATCTCTTTGTTTTCTTCTTACCAGGGGTTCCAAGGTTCTTCCGTCCTGATGGGGAACGGGTCACATGCTTCTGTTCGTGGTGTTGGTACGGTAGATCTGAAGTTTACTTCGGGCAAGATCGTGCAGCTGAAGAACGTGCAGCATGTCCCTACTATTCGCAAGAATCTTGTTAGCGTTTCTCTTTTATTAAGAGATGGTTTTAAGGTAGTGTTAGAGTCCAATAAAGTAGTTATGTCTAAGCATGGACAATTTATTGGTAAAGGCTATGATTGCGGAGGCTTGTTCCGCCTAAGTTTAGCAGATTTTTGTAATAAGTCAGTCAATCATATTTGTGGCACAATTAATGATATTTCGAGTATTTGACATTCTCGCTTATGTCATGTGAATTTTGGTTTGATGTCACATTTATCTAGCTTGCGGTTAATACCAGATTTCACCATTGCCAAAGGTTCTAAGTGTCATAGTTGTGTGCAATCTAAGCAACCTCGAAAGCCTCACAAGGCAGCGGAGGAGAGACACTTGGCACCTCTAGAACTCATACATTCTGATCTATGCGAGATGAATGGTGTGTTGACTAAAGGTGGAAAGAGACATTTCATGATTTTAATTGATGATGCTTCTAGATATTGCTATGTTTACTTGCTGAAAACTAAAGATGAGACTTTAGACTACTTTAAAATCTTTAAGGCTGAAGCTAAAAATCAACTAGAAAGAAAGATTAAATGTCTAAGGTCAGATCGTGGTGGTGAATATTTTCCTATAACTTTTGATGAGTTTTGTGCGGAACATGGTATTATTCATGAGAGGACACCTCCCTATTCTCCTGAATCCAATGGGATTGACGAGAGGAAAACCCGCATATTGACTGACTTGGTGAACACCATGTTAGATACTGCTGGTTTATCAAAGGCATGGTGGGGGGAAGCTATATTGACTGCAAGTCATGTCATGAATAGAATTCCGAACAAAAGTAAAGAGACAACACCATATGAGATTTGGGTTGGAAGGAAACCATCACTTTCATACTTGCGCACGTGGGGATGCTTGGCGAAAGTCAATGTTCCAATTACAAAGAAGCGTAAGCTTAGACCAAAGACGGTAGATTGTGTCTTTCTAGGATATGCTCACAATAGCATTGCTTATAGATTTTTAGTAGTAAAATCTGAAGTTTCTGATATGCATGTTGATACAATTTTTGAATCTCGTGATGCTACATTTTTTGAGAATATTTTTCCTATGAAAGATATGCGTAGTAATGCTAAATTTTCCTCTGAAATAGCTCCTGATAGTACTATACCTATCGAGTCTCCTGTTGAGTCATTTGAGCAACCACTTGAGAAGGATGACAATGAAGTTCCTGTGAGAAACAAGAGACAAAGGATTGCAAAATCTTTTGGTGATGATTTCATTGTATACCTTGTGGATGATACTCCCACTTCTATTATAGAGGCATATGCATCTCCAGATGCAGATGATTGGAAAGAAGCAGTTCGTAGTGAGATGGACTCGATTCTTTCTAATGGAACTTGGGAGCTATCTGAACTACCATTCGGTTGTAAACCAATTGGTTGTAAGTGGGTGTTCAAAAAGAAGCTTAAACATGACGGTACTATAGACAAGTACAAGGCTCGGCTTGTGGCTAAGGGTTATACTCAAAAGGAAGGTGAAGATTTCTTTGATACTTATTCACCTGTTGCTAGAATGACCACTATTCGAGTACTACTATTCTTGGCTGCCTCATATGGTCTGATCGTCCATCAGATGGATGTGAAGACAACTTTTCTTAATGGAGAGTTGGATGAGGATATTTATATGGATCAGCCTGATGGGTTTGTAGTAAAAGGTGAAGAGCAGAAGGTATGCAAATTATTGAAATCTTTGTATGGCTTGAAACAAGCACCTAAACAATGGCATGAGAAGTTCGACACTACTTTAACTAGTGCGGGCTATGTTGTTAATGAAGCTGATAGGTGTGTGTATTATCGACATGGTGGGGGTCATTTTGTTATACTATGCTTATATGTTGATGATATTCTAATCTTTGGAACAAACTTGGATATTATAAATGAAGTCAAGTCATTCTTGTCAAAGAGTTTTGACATGAAAGATCTAGGAGAAGCTGATGTAATTCTGAACATCAAGTTGATTAAGGAAGAGAGTGGGATTACTCTATCACAATCTCACTATGTTGAAAAGGTCTTGAGCCGTTTTGGCTATATGGACAACAAGCCTTCTCCAACACCTTATGATCCTAGTGTGACTTTGAGAAAGAACAAGAAGGATACCAGAGATCAATTGAAGTACTCTCAGATTGTTGGTTCACTCATGTATCTTGCTAGCGCAACCAGACCGGATATCTCTTTTGCTGTGAGCAAGTTGAGTAGGTACATGTCCAACCCGGGTGATGATCATTAGCATGCACTAGAAAGGGTCTTGTGTTATCTTAAAGGTACAATGAGCTATGAGATTCACTATTCCGGGCACCCAGCTGTGCTAGAGGGATACAGTGATGCAAACTGGATTTCTGATATTGATCAAATATATGCTACTAGTGGGTATGTCTTTACTCTTGGAGGTGGCGCAGTGTCATGGAGGTCTTGCAAACAGACTATTTTGACTAAATTAACCATGGAAGCTGAACTTACAGCTTTGGATACAGCATCCGCAGAGGCAGAGTGGCTGCGTGAGCTCTTGTCTGACTTGCCAGTGGTTGAGAAACCAATACCGGCTATCCTTATGAACTGTGATAATCAAACAGTGATCACTAAAGTGAATAGTGCTAAGGATAATGCGAAGTCAACAAAACACGTTAAAATACGTTTGAAGACTGTCAGGAAGTTGAGAAACTCCAGAGTAATTAGTGTATCTTATATACAAACAGATAAAAACCTGGCAGATCCCTTTACAAAAGGGCTATCACGGAATGTGATAGAAATTGCATCTAGGGAGATGGGTATGAGACCCATGTGAGTTTACAGTAGTAGTAACCCAACCTTTTTTATCGGAGATCCCGTGACTAAGGACCTGGGAAGAACAAGCTATTGGTAAACTGAGGAGAGTATAATGATAACCCTCTCTATGTGAAGATGCAATACTCTCAGAGTAATGAGGCACTGTGTGGTAGGTTGGCAAGAATGCCTTGATATGTTCTATTGACTTTAGCGAGTGAAGATGCTGTCCTACAGAGCATTCTTGAAAGAACATACCTATATGAGCTTGACTGTTAAACGTCGCAGTCTATGAGACTTGGGTGATCTCTAGTAAACTCATGAAGAGACAAAGGAGTATGACGTATATGCTCCACCCACGGGGTAAGGCTACTGGTAGCCAAGTATCAGTTTGGCTTTAAGTAAAGCTTGTTCGCACAAAACTTGCAATTCAAGACGTAGTCCATTGTTCAAGTTGTAGATAAGTGTACCTTGAAGTTCTAGGCAGAAGTTCAACTTAACAGTCTCTGCCGAAACACTGGTATATCAAACAGTAGTGAGAACAGGCAAATCTCTAAATGGGCATTTGAGATCTGGTGGGGGATTGTTAGAATTTATATATGAATAGTTCCCCTAAATAAAATTCATATGAAGAAATTCTAATAAATCTCAAAGGCCCAATATTTGTGTTCCATACTAGGCTTTAATGTTTAAGCCCATTAGTAGAGGTGGGAGGTACAACATCAATTAGTACCATATTGCTAGTTGAGATGAAGATAGGGAGTTTTCCTCCCTATATATTTGTACTGATCCTCCTGAGGAAAGACACAACAAAAACTACAATTGGGAGTTTCAATTAGAAAATCCTAAAGTAGTAAAAATAATATTTTGCCTCTTCTCCCTACTGCGCCGCCGTCGCCAAGACTCCAGCCCGATCGTTCGCGTGCACCTGCGACCGGGCGAGCAGGTCTCCGGAACTGTCGTCTTTGTGATCCTGCACCGGGAGAAGGCGAATAAGGTTTTTGGGAAGCGCTCTTCGCGTGACTGCTCCCGATCTTCGTCACAGCTCGTCTTCCGTCAAGATCCAGGGGCGCTGCGTCTCGGCGTCGTCTTCGTCGGCCTAATCGAAGTCTTCCGCCGCCGCTAATCGACGACAGTGACAGCGACCAGGACGACCTCAGCTTCGCCTTCAGGAATCTCTCCATCACGCTGTCATCTACGAATTCCAGCAGCTGGTATTATTCTTGCGATCTGGTCTCATCATTCTTCTTGATCAACATGGTCAATATGTTTAGTGTACGAGTTGCGCTTACACTAGTTGTCATGATCTGTGATATAAGTTTGAGCCTAGTTTGTATGTAACATATGCTTAATCTAGTTGTTCACTTCGTCATGATTTATATTATGATTTTAATCTGAAAATTGCCTAATATTTCAACAAATACAGCGCCTGGTCAATGTATCAGTACGCGGTTGCAAACTTGCAATTGCAACCCGTGAGTCACTGAAGGTCTGATGGATCGGAGGAGATGATGAGAGACTTACATGGTAGGCCCCACTACCGCCCGGGCCGGGGGATGACCGTACAGAGCTCCAGAGCAGGTTTTTTTCACTGCCGGGCTCCGGTTTTAACCGGACTGGTTTGACCGGAAATAGGTAAAAACCGGACAAATTCAAATTTCAAACCAAAACGCGTAGTGCAATTGGTTTCTAGCGGTTTACCGAGCGGTTTGACCTGTAAGTCGGATCGGTTTGACCGGTAACCGATTGTTGAACAAAAAAAAACCAAATCAGGGAAGAATTTGGCGTGTTTTCAAATTTGAATTAAAAATTAGAAAATAAAAGATTTTTTTAAAAAATATTACAAGGTGTGTAGAATCTAATGATGTCAAAAATTTTCAAATATGAGTGTGCATTTAGTATTTTTTTGCGGCCATTAGAAATTGAACGACCAATTTTTTATTCTTTTTCTTTTTTAGTTCAACTTCTAATGCCCACAACGTATACTAAATGAACGAATATTTGAATAATTTTGACACTATTAGATTCGTAGCAACTTAAAGTATTTTTGGAATTTTTTAAAGATTTTTTCATTTTTTTAATTCAAATTGAATTTGAGCGGTTGGGATCCGACCGGAACCGAACCGGTTTGACCGGTAACCGCGGTTTCCGAATCGGTTCCGGTCACTAATAAAAACCCTGCTCCACACAGTCCAGACCTCCGGTTGATGAGTGTGAAGCAGATCATCAGCGGCACAGATCAGTGGAGTGTGGGGGCAGATCGTCGCTAGTCTTTTGGCAGCTTGTGGAAAGTCTCTGATTGGCAGGACCTATGTTGCACAGTACGGGGATACGGATACGGTGATACGGCGATACGTTATTTTCAAAAAACAGTAATACGAGGATACGGCAAACCAAAAATTTCATAGTCATAGAATAGATAAATATAATAAATAGTTGATAGTGAATAGTAAAACTAGTAGCACTAATCTGTAAGACTGTAACTAGTAGGAAATCTGTAATCCGATCAGCAACCAGCCAACCACGGCCTGGCGAACAGCAGCCTGCTAGTTGGAGATCCATCACCCTTTGCGAGCCATACAGACACGACAGAAGACTACACAAGCAGTCGAAGTAACAGGAGCCAGACGAGGACGTCGAACGGCATGCGCAGGTGATTACCGGCGCTGGCGGACGGCGGGCCGCGGAGCCGGAGGCTTCCGGCCTTGCGGAGGCCGACGAACGAGGAGTCACGCCGCCGCCGCAGAGGCGAATGCGAAGCGATTTAGGGTTCTGCCGCGAGTCAGTATTTATAGGAGACGTATCTCATCCGTATCTCGTTTTTTTTCATTTTTTTTTGACGGGAAAAACGGGATACGGAGGGACACGCGTATCCCTGCCGTATCGGCCGTATCCCCGTGTCCCCGCGTATCCATACGGGGATTCGGCACCCGGGTGACGTATCGGTGCAACGTAGGGCAGGACCGTGTCGTCCTGCTTTGTCCTTGAGCTGAGACTTGACTCGAGACGAGAGAGATGAGGAGGTTCTTGTCCTGGCAAAATGGTGTTGCGAGTCCCGACTCGCGGACAGTGAGTAATGTTTTTACTGCTAGGAATGGTTTTGGAGAGTTTATCCCTCTAGCGTAGGAATTTCAAAGGTGCAGTGCAGGAAAGAAGATCCCCGTCGGAGAGGAGGGTGAGAGGCGGTTTCTTAACCACGGAGTGCTTTCACTAATCAGCAGCATAATCAGGTAGCGGAGGGTGATGCCCTCCTGGCACATGCGCTACCACCAGCATCAGTCCGTGCGTTACTTATTGCTCCTGTTAATTAGGTAGATACACATCATTACATCTCTCTGACAACACTTATGTTTCCATTGAAAGCCGTTTAGTGGATAAGGTCCGTATATACCATGCATGCAGCTAACAGATCGATCAAACGCAACGTAATGTACACTCAATGGACAGGAACGTGCGCGAGTTTGGAGCAGAGAGTAGTAAAAAATTGAAAAAAATCCCATTGTTCCATGCGCATTGCGCACGGCTTGATTCAGGTCAGAGCTTGTTCGTCTTGTTTCGGTTCAGCTCATTTTAACTTATTTCGGTTTATTTTCTCTCATAAAATACTATTTCATCTATGAAAACTATTCAACAGCCAAATAAGTTCTTAGTTTCTGTGTTAGTTCAAGGAATAGTAGTTTGCTTGGCTTGATTAGTGAGATAAGACGCATCACGCACGCAACCTCTTGTTGAGTTATGATCCAAATTATTTTTTGTCTTCTAAGGCCGACTTCTGGCCACGCCTCTGATCGAGGTCGCGACTGAGGAGTGGGGGGAGGGGGGCAACGCCCCCGCGGTACGGTACGGGTCATATATTCCCGTTAGAGTTTCGCACAGAGGATTATTCTATCATATTCTTATTCTTGTAAGTCGCCGCTGTTGGCGTTGTAACACTCCCGTCATAGCTAGTGAAATTCTTGCTGACTGGCACCCGTCATTTTTTCCTCCCGTGTTAAGAGAGTATTCCACGTTAAATCTCGTATCTCCTTTACAGTTTGATTCTTTTATTTTTCGTTGTTGATTTGCCATCGTTTATAACACCTCTCTCCTGACTGCCCCGCCTCCAATCCATACATACCACCATTCCCTTCAGCAGTACACGCGGGACCCCAAGAGAGCCTGAGCTGGAAAGCAGAAGATGGCAAAGTCGCAAGAGGGCCTCCTCAATCCTTGCAAGATACTGTATGCCATAGGCAGTGCAAACGGCAATCCACCACGATGCAACTTTTTAAAATGGTTCAACTTCTCTGTATTGGAAAATTTGATGAAAGTGGTAAAAATTTTATATTGGAAAACATGTTCTGTGAGAAGTGACATGGTCTGCGATGCGAAAATTTGGAGAGTTTTTGACGAACTAAACAGGGCACGGTTTAGCTACTCCGAATTCGTGGTCCTTGTGTCCCAAAATTTCATCGATCTACAATAATGCAAGCGCACGGTTTGCTAGTGGCAGAGGGTGTTTGCTAGTGGCTCCCCTGGGGGCTGCGGTACAAAAAGGCACTACAGTAGTCGCACTGCGCGTGGGACCACTGCACCATTGACACTCAGACCTTTTCCGAGATCTCACGTTACCTTTCCGTGAGTGTCCAAACCATGGTCACGAACCAGCCCATGCATGGACATCCCATGCATGGAACTTTTTTTTTTTACAACACCCATGACCCATGCATGGAACATTGGCGGTAGTTAAATGTATAGACCCGGAATGTTTGTGTAGCGTATAAACTGCAGCAGTAAACGTTTGAGTATTTACTACTAGTGTGTTTAGGGATGGATAAATGGAATCAGTGGGCAGTAACAATGGTAGTTTCATGAAGATTTTCGTGGTATTAAATATCAACAATTTTGCTGATGTGACGATGAAAGAGAATAAAAGAGTTTTATGATATGATATGTGAGAAAAGTTTCATCTTCATAAAATTCCAGTGACGGAAATACCTAATTTTCAATTTAAATAATTTAATTGTACACTGAAGCTGATATAAGTAAGGCCTTGTTTAGTTGGTGGAAAATTTTGCCTTTTCAACTTTTGGAACTCCTGTATCACACTGTAGCACTTTCGTTTGTTTGTGGTAAATATTATCCCACCATGGCCTAACTAGGCTTAAAAGATTCGTGTCGCGAAGTACATCAAAACTGTGTAATTAGTTATTTTTTTACCTATATTTAATACTTCGAACATATGTCTTTTGACGTATTTAATGTGATGTGATGGAGAGAGAGTGGAGAAAACGTTAGAAACTTTAGCAAACTAAACAAGGCCTAAATTAGCATTCTCAAGGTTTAGGCCTTTAGGGCACGCAGTCACGCGGCCACGCACATCCATCACGACCTCCAGTGCAGCCTGGGACGCACGCCTTGACAAGTTAGCCACGAGACCATTGCCTGCTACCGCTCGAGATGCTCTGCCAATGCCTGCTGCTTCAAGTCCCCGCCAGTGCCAGCCTGCTTGTGCTTGGCGCGTAGCTTGAGAGTGGAGGAGGAGCCTCCGCAATTCTTGCAACTCCCAATAATTGCACGTTTCTTCAGCTGTGTTCCTGGAATTTTTTTATATATTTTTTTTCTAATTTGCAAAATTATACTACCGTTTCGAAATTTTACAAAAATATACCACTAACGCCGTGGGTCACGGCGGTTGCATTCTAACCGCCGTGGCGTACGGCGTTGGGGACTAAACGTCGTCGGCCCCGGCGGTTAGAATGCAACTGCCGTGGCCCACGGCGGTTGGAGGGCGTTGACGGCGTTTGGGAGGACTCCACGGCGGTGAGACCTAACCGCCGCATGCCACGGCGCTTTGCCCTAGCCGCCGTGGCCCACGGCGGTTAGGACCAGCCGCCGTGGCCCATGGCAGCTAAGGTCATTTCGTTTTTTTTACTTTATGAAAGAAAAAAAGGAAATTAAGGAATATTGGTTCAATTATTGAGAACACAATCACAATAAGATAAAGTTCAAATATTACAGTACCATGATTCAAATGAAATAGTAGTTCAAATATTACAGCACTGCAGGAAAGACTACAACATCATACAAAATGACAAACTTCAGCCATTCTTGCGATGTGACGACGAAGGTTTAACTTTCTTGGTAGCTTTTATAGTAGGTGGATTAGCAACACACGGGTCTGCTGGTGGAGCATAACAACCACCCCAAGGAGGTTCCTCTCCTCTTGCAATGACATCTGAAGTTTTTTCTTGCAAATAATGATGCATGTCTTGTGGAGCATAAAGAGCATCCCAAGAAGGTTCCTCTCCTCTTGCAATGGCATCTGCAATTTTTCCTTGCAAATAACGAAGCATAACTCTTTCCAATGTGCTCATTTTCTTCGGATCAGGTGGTGTATTTGTGTTTTTCCCCTTGTGGTGTGACGAATCACGATCACCATTACCATCCTCACCCCTCCGGCAGCAGCAGTAGACATCTGTAATTACTGTTACAAAATATCTAAATTAATTACACTATTCGAAACTAATTTAATTAATTACATAAAATAAATAGAGGAAACATACCTAAGAGAGAGTAGCAGCCAGAGGGGAGAGGGAGGTGGCGGTAGGGGCAGCCAGAGGGGAGAGGGAGGTGGCGGTAGGGTGGGGCGGGACTGCTGGTTGGAACCGTCGCCCTTTATATAAGCGCGGCAGCCGCCGTCCGCCACGGCGGTTGGAACCTACCGCCGTGGCCCACGACGGTCGCAATGATTCTTTTAACTTTATGACAAAGAAAACGAGCAGGTAATAACGAAAAGCAAAGTGACATCATAAAAAGTAGTCATCATCACAAATAAGAGTGCTGCTGTCTGAACAATATGCAACCTAATCTAGCAACGCCTCTTCTTGTGGTGCAGCCTGTCTGCTCGCGCTGCGGCCCGCGTCTGGTCGCGAGGGTACGTCAACGGGTCAGGTGGGTGGATCTGCCGACGCCTAGCATCAGCAGCGGCATCCGGTGTCGCCATCGCCGCCGGCAGTGGCGTAGTCAGAAAAAAAATTGAGCTGGGGCGAACTTCTAACGACCGACTAAACCGAAATCAAGAACATAAAGATTCAGATCGCATCAATGCATCCATATATCACAATCACACAATTTTAATACGAAGTTGAGATATTACCTCAAATTTGAAGAATAAATTTGCAATGCACCGCACATGGTAAAATGCAAAAATAGAAATAAAAAATAGATGAACCTATAAATTGGACAAAGACATCAATTAGCAAAAATAGCTAGTAATAATAAAGTGGTCATATGATTTAACTCAACTACTCAAGTGCTTGCGTGACTGCATCTGCCTGCTGCTGTCATCTATGTGCTGCTGGACCTTGTTTAGACGTTTGGGCTGTTTTAGATGTTTTCGGCTGTTGGGCTAGTGGGCTGGAAATTACGTAACCAGTAAAGACCCAAATTAAAGGGTTGTCTTCAACCTCTACCTAGCCGGCGACCATGCAGCCGCGCGCCATGGCGGCCAGCTGCGTCTGCTTGCCGGAGCTCGGATTCTCGCAATCCCAAATCGAGCTGGGGCGGCAACCCCAGCTCGCCCCAACGTAGATCCGCCACTGGCCGTCGGTGACCCTGCAACCTGGTGGGACGACCCTGGCAACCTGCTCGCCTATGTGCCTGTGGGTCGCGCGCCTCGTAGCTGCGACCCTCCTGGCTGCGTGCATCCTCCTTCCTGTGTCCACGTGGTTGGCGCGCCTCCTAGCTGCGACCCTCCAAGCTCCTCCTGCGTCGTCCCACCGTGCAAGAAGTCGAAGTCGTCCAGGTTGAAGTCGTCGAACGCTCCCGTCTGGTCGTCTAGGCTGGAGTCAGAAGGCTCGCCGGTGCCGACGAAATCTGGAACAAACAACATTATTAAATCATGAATCATAATTAATAAATTTTTGTATTGTTATATAGTTAGAGATATAATTGTGGTCATTACCTGTGTGAAGAGCAGTGCCAGTGGACGAGGAAGGAACAACTGCTGGTGGTACTACTGGTGGTGCTCGTGCCGGAGCTGCTGTAGGTCCTCGTGGTACTGGTGCTGCTGCTGCTCTGGGAACTGGTCCCCCTAGAGGATGCATCCTCCAGGGGGTAGGATGCACCGGAGGGCGCGGCGCGTAGAAAGTGGCCAGGAAGGGTGGCCGTGACGACGACGACGGTGCCTGGTGCGAGCGACCAGTCGAGGCGGAGCTGGAGGACGACTGGGGGTACCGTGGAAACAGTGGTAGAGCCGGGTTACCACGGTAGTTGACCGCAGTAAGGAACCTCGTGGTCAGTGGCGGACCGTGGCCACGTCGACGCCTAGGGCTGACATTAGCTACAGTATAGGAAATGGGCTCAATTTTGTGCTACAGTGTTTGCTAGGTGGACGCGTAAGGGCGTGTCTGCGGCGACGTCGTTCGTCGACAAGCTGCAGCCGTACGTGGACGAGTGGGCATCCGCGGCACACGAGGAGAACGTCGTCACCGAGCACCGCCTTCACGACGGCGCGGCCTGGGTAGCATACCTTCAGTGGTACCTCCCGAGGACGCGGACGCGGGTGACGTACGTGCCTGCTACCCCGCCACCGCCACCGGTCCCGGACCACGACAGGATCTTGCCGGACACCACGTACCCGGTCCGCCGAGACCAGACCGCCGACACAGCGGTAAGCTACGATACTGCAAACATATTTCATTCATATGACTTTTCATTATAACATGTGTTACTAATTTTGTGAGCAGCACGACGCGCTTGCTGAGATCGTGCGGCTCGTAGCGTCCGCGAGGGAGCAGTGTTTTACCTGGGGGCATCAGCAGCACCAGCGCACGTACGACAGGATCCTCGATGCTGCGACGAGGTACTCCGCCGTCGTGAACTACGCCGGGGCCGCAGAGATTCCTCTCCTTCCGCGCCACCCAGCGTCGTCCTCGAGCTCCGCCTCGACAGCGGCTTCGCAGCCGACGCCTTCCACCTTTGCCGGCGGCTTCTCGGCTCCGACGGCACAGCAGCAGCCACAGGCGCAGGGCCCGCACACCTACGTGCAGCGGCCGTTTGTTTCCCCCGGCGCAGGTACTTTCAGTAGACCTTATTTTCAACTAATGCAAGGAATTGTTGTGTGTTTGTGTTATACTATATTCTAATCGTACAGGGTGACCACCGCTCTTTCCGACAGCCGGGCCTCGACAGCCGGAGACGACGGCACCTAGAGCGCCGATCTTTCCGCTAGGAGGTTTCAAACCGCCGGTCTTTCAGTTTGCGGCGGCAGATATTCCTTCCTCGTCCACTCCGCTTATGTTCCAGCCTGGTAACGACCTTAACTTTACAGTAAAATTCGTTAAGTACGATACGTTTTGGAGAACTAATACTATTCGTTGCAGCCGGTTTCGACGCGACCATCGTCGAGACTCCTGACGAGCACCTGGGCTGGGATGAGTTTGGGTACGGCGACATTCTCGCGGCCATGAATGCCCCGCAGGCCGAGGAGGTTGGCCCGTCACAGTTCACACAGGCACCGCCTGTTGGGACTCAGCAGACACGGCCAGTGGGCGGAGCGACCCCGGTGGCCGGCGGAGCGACACCGGCTGGTGCAGGGTCGTCGTTGGCGGGCGGAGGGACACCGGCGGGCGGAGCGACACCGGCCGGCGGAGGGACACCGGATGCTGCAGGCTCGTCGCAGGCGGCCATGACGACACCGTCTCCCGACCAGCTCGGACCGCGGGTGGTCAGGCAACCTGACCCCTGGACGTACGCCCGGGACCACACCTGGGCTGACGCTAGAGCTGTTAGGCTGAGGAGGCACCGACGCATTTAGATGTAGTAGTACTTTTACCATGATTTTGTATAAACTATTTGCATCTACTCGTTGATTATGATATGATCTTGTGATTATGCTTACACTTATCATTTTGTTGTTTTTTTAAAAAGGTTAAAAGTGTTTTAAAAATGAATTTTTTTTAAAAAAATAAAAATGGCCTTACCGCCACGTGGCACGACGGTAGGGGCCTGCCGCCGTGGCAGGGGCCTGGCGCCGTGCCACGCGGCCCTGCCACCTGAGGTGCTCTCCTACCGCCGTACCCCACGACGGCAGGGGTACGGCGGCAGATGTATATTTCTCGAAATTTTTGGTTCGTCCATTTATTTTTCGAAAATCAAAGAAAAAAATATAAAAAAAAATTCTGCGAAATGTGAAAGTGTAACCGAAACCGGGCCCATTAGGCCTAATGAATGAACTTTCTCTAAGAGCCCATGAACTCAAAATAGGTTGGCCCGGTGTCCGGACTCGCTCGTGTGAGCCATTATTTTTATTTTTTTCCCCTTCTGATCGCATGTTTCATAAAGACTGCTATTTACAGTTCTGCAAAGCATAACCTCTTCTGGAAACATTTTTTTGTCCATTCACGACTTGACCTCGGTCTGGTCTCTGCTTTCCCATCTTTATTGACTTTTCAATCTTGAGCACCGACAGTTTTATGATCAGGTCGTGTGCCCGCGCGCGGATTGCAGTTTTCTCATGCTTGGATTACCAGAAGAAAATTCACAGATGCTACTGGATTCGCAGCTGAGGGTTCTGGTGTCATGGCCTTGACCCTTGACGACGATCACAGGGTACTAACAGATATAATATCGGCGTGTGTGGTTCCATTTCCCCTTGAGAATCTTTACAAAATTGATTGACAAAGGTCAATGGCAAGTTTGCAACATCTGGAACAGGTACCGGATTCCCTGGCCATCATGCATCTCCCCGCCGGCCCGACCGCCCACGGGTACTGAACATCTCGTGTGTTTCCTGACGACAGGTACTGAACATCTGGAACAGGTAATTCCCTGACGACAGAAGCATACGACATGCTCGTGTGTTTCCTGCCCGTGCATGCTGCGTCGTTTCTCAACTCTGACCAGGGAGGAGGAAGCAACAAGGAAGGCCGGCAGGAGGGGGTAGCTTGCGGATGGCGGTCGCGTGAATGCTAAGCTGGTCTTCGCTCTGGTTTGTTTGGTCCCGGGGTCAAGAAAGAAGCTGCGGGTTCCGGTTGGTGGTGGTGGGAGGCGCCGGCGTTTCTCTGCAGCGGCGCCGCGGCGGAGCAGAAGCAGAGTCCCACGGGTTTAGAAGTCTCTCTCGTACTATCTTTCATTCTCTGCTAGTGGGCTGAATGAATGGTGGTCGCTTTCGTTCGGGTCAAAGTATCACGAGGAATTCTGATACATGGTTACGCTTATCGCCACCGTACATCTGGAGATGCAGAGGCGTGGGGAGGATTGGTTGGTTGGTTGGTGCCTCTTGGCTTTTTTTTTTTTTTTTGACAACAGCCTCTTGACAAATTTGGTTCCACCAGCAAAAAAGACGATACAGAGGTGCACCGATCAGTGTTGTGTTGCGAGATGTGTGTGGCTCCTGAAAAAAGAACCAAGGAAATGGCGTGCTTAGGTGGCTTCTCTGACTTCTACCCCCAATTCCTTTTATTTTCTACCCTTTCTACCATGTGGCCGTGTGGGGATTGAATACTTCACCCTCAAAACACTTTGTGTCATAAAAAGGGCTGTGGTTTGATGTGCTTGCTGCAAGCTTTACAAATTATTTGGTTGTATGTTGACGATCTAAAGTTATTTTGATACTCCTTCAAAAAAACTTCTAAAGTATGTAGAAACATGTAAAGAGACATTCTTCCACCAAAGAGAAAAGGACATGGGTAGTGGTGGTGAAAGTGGTACCTGCTACTGAAGCATAAAAATGTCATGTTAATTGTTTGTTCAGAGTCACAATTTCCAGATAGGCCATCAGACCATCATTTCTGGACACAATGAAAACCAGTTCAAAAGCAGCTCCAAAGGGCCTTCACTGTGACCCATGACAGAATTTTCCAACGAAGAAATCTGTCATGGGTCGAGATTAAACTAGAACGAAACAAGACATTTTGCAGTGGACCAAGGCTTCTGGTTTCTCCACTTGTACTATCTTTTCTCTCGCTTAACTTAATCTATTGCCAAAACTCCTGTGGTCACTTTCAAATAAGCTCTGATGTTATTTTTGAATCTCTGATGTTTCTTCGTTGAAGTTTATGTGCCTTCCAATAAATAATAACATTCCTTATATATAAACTAATAATATTTTAGCACGAGTGATCTCTGTTTGCTTTGCATATCTCTTTCAGTTATTCTATTGGCTCAGTGGGTTCAATCAATTTTAAGCTAGGAAACATCGTTGACGTTTATGCGCCTTCCAACGAGCAACCATTAACCTAGGACCACAAGAGGCAAAGCTTTGCTTTTCCTCGGCTATTCCTAACAATTTTCCAATAGAAGAAACCGTGCAGCCTATTGAATAAGTTAGACCACTAGCATAATCCAAGCAACCGTGCTTGTTGTGGGCTAGAATCCATCGTAGAAACGCATGTATAAAACAAGAAACTTGTAGTATCCACCTCTAATATACTCCGTCACCTAGTGGAAGAATTTTACAAGAACTTTGCATTCTCTCATTCGCGTCGGCGACGTGTCGCCGCAAATGCTCACGTCACAAGAAAAAGAAATCCTGAAAACCATTGCTTTCTGAAGAATATACTTTCGGACATGAACAGTCCAAGTTGATGGCGTCAGGACACATTCAGTAAAAACAGTGTAGGGCATAATACAATTCTGAAGGAAAATTTTATTTGGTGAGTTCAAGACACAGCGCAGTTTTGTTAGCAGAAGAATAACAGATTAAATGGTTAAAATTCAACAAAAGAGTAATATTATATGAGATGGAATAATTATTTATGTTGACCATGCCGTGATGCTAACCAATTGATCGATAGGCAGCATCATGAATATGAGATATGACAACAAAGAGTATCCAACGCAAGTTTTTTTTCTATACAAATCATGATTTGGCGAGCTCTTGAAACATTTGCCTCGAGTCATGAATGAAAAAGGATTTAATAAATGAGTCATTCTCTTTTTACAATTAAATTTATTCAAGTGTGCCAAATATACTTTTGGTTTTTTAACTGTGGAGGGAAGGACAGTGTTCGTCTGGCTTATCAGCCACCAGCCAGCGGTACTTTCCTCTCAGAACAAATCAGCAACCAGCTACCAGCCAGCAGTACTTTTCTTTCAGAACAAATCAGCACCAGCCACCAATCGTCAACCTGACGAACAGACCGTAAAGAACAAACCGACCAAAATGATTCTTCTTGGTCGCATAGAAGAGGATCTAAAAAAACAATGTTCGTGAAAAGACCTTTTGAGACTATGTGCTGGTCAGTTGCTTGGGGAAAAAAGAAACTGTGTTGGTCCATCTTGGTGTGTCTACGCCTTCTTATTATTTCTTTAGATCATTTCTTCCAAAACAAACTAGTTGATGAGAAGATGTTTCTAATTGTTTTTAAAAGCATAATTTAAAAGCAAAACCAGACATTTTTTTGTGTTAACGCGAATTCGTTTTTGGGATGCTAATACTTCATGCATAGTTTTAGTATCAAACATTGTGAAGTGTGAATAGTTTGTCTACCTCTCTCGATCATCGATATATGGTTTGGGTGGGTGCCTCTCACGCTGTTGTTTCATCTAAAAACTATTTATCTCTAGCATGCAATTAGTGGAAAAGGATTGATGACAAAAAACAATTGTTCTTGGAGTAATAATTAACCGTACCTAGTTTTGCATGGATATAACCAAAAGGTTCGACTGATCGAAACGACAAATTTCACTAGGCCAGAAACGATTTCTCCTGGCGGGTAAAAAGAGTTTCTGTTGGCGGGTGAAGTAACCGCCAGCAACCTTGAGCCAGGAGAAATCGTCATTTGTGCTGGCGGGTGCTTGCCCGCCAGCACTGAGACTACAATGCTGGAGGGTGACTTAAGCGCCCGCCAGCACAATGAATTTTACAAAAGCTCGAAATAAATAGCAAAAAAAGTTTTTTTAGGGAGGAACCCCACCGGCCAGCCAGCCACCCGCTCCCGTCAGCAAGTCGCAAGTTGCGCGCTATTTTTCGCACAAAGTCGCGACGCTGCGCGGCCGGCAAGAATCGAACCCACGACCTCCACTCTCGCGCGAAGCCTCCTCTACCACTACACTACACACTCATATGCGCTCATATCCAGTTTTCATTCTACTCATATTATACTACACCGAGACACCGAGTGTAAATTGCCTTTTTGAGACTCTAAACGGCTTCAAATTAAAAACTTGTCAACTACAAACTTTTTGAGATCTATAACTTTCATGTTGAGCAAAACTTCATTTGAGGTCGTTTACAAAATTTGAATTTCAAATTTAAGAGATTCAAACTTAGTTTTTCGTTGACAATATATTTTCAAATAAGAAAGTTGTAAACTACAAAGTTTTATTACTTCTCAAGACCTACAACTTTTATTTAGAATGTTTCTCCATTCGAGGTCGTTTGAAAAATCCAAATTTTCAAATTCGAGAAATTTCAGACGTACTTTTCATTGACGAAAGTAATTCAAATTCAAAAAGGTTCAACTACAAAGTTTCATAAATTGTCAAGACGAACAACTTTTATTTTGGTCATTCGGTGTAGTCGTAGTAACATTCTTCACAAATCTTATACATGTCTCATATAGTTTTATGAAACTATATAAGAGAGATAGATTTTGTGAACAAAATTATTACCACTTTGTCAAATGAAAAACAATCTAAATAAAAGTTGTACATCTTGAGAAGTAATGAAACTTTGTAGTTTACAACGTTTTGATTTGACAACTTTTTACTGCTTTAAAAAGAGATTGTCACACAACCCAAAATTTTGAAAAATATTGTGCTGGCGGACGTGTTAAGTCACCCGCCAGCACTGTGGTCACAATAGTGGCGGGTGACTTCACGCGCCCGCTAGCAAAAATGGACTCATTTGTGCTGGCGGGTGACAATTGCGCCCGCCAGTAATCTATTTTTCATGTGTCAGTACAAATCCATTTTGGCCTAGTGTTTGGAGTACATTTTTGTTCCTCTGTATAAAAATAATATGTTTCTTAAATTGTCTATTTGAAAGGAACAAATAATGTTTGTAGTGGAGCACATCCAAGAACTGAACAAAGCCTCTGCATATTCTCATTCCTAGTAGAACTATGTACGGCATAGGACCCTCCAGCAAACTTGGTCCTTGTTTTCTTCTTCGTTGGTTTTGTTTGAAGAAAACCGGTGTCCAAGGTATCAAAACATGAAGATCCTTATTCGAGTCAAATGACACATGCTCCGAATTTCTCTTACGCTCTTTCAGTTCTCCTGTATTCATCGTCCAACCAAGGTATCACGCTAAACGTGCCAAAACATTCTCTAGAACTAGCATAAAGATTAAAATAGTATAATAGTGTTAGCACAATATAATTCTGCAGTTATTTATTAAATTAATATATATATTTGGTTCTAAAACAAAGATCACTCGCGAGTTGGGTCTACTGAATCTTAAATTGTTCAACAGGAAATCCACCGCGCCTAGCTCGTCACACATGGTCTCATTTAAATTATATAACTGTGAGATAAAAAAAAAGTTCTATAACCGTTCTATATTGCACGAAGCTATTATAAATGGGTGCCATATAGGACTAAAACAACTTATTTTTTGAAGACATTTTATTTTGTAATGAAAGACCATAACAATTATAATAATCACTCCATAACAATGTTCATAGTTGAAGACTAAAGTGACTTGCGACCAATATGGTTTTTTTTTCTCCCTAGGTCCGGTCCAAGTTGACACCAGAATGCCATTGGACAATTGGAGTCATTGGACGACCGGGCAGGTGGTAGCTCTGTGTCTTTGGTGGCGTGCGGCTCCGTTTCCAGTTAATTAAAATTCAAGCTTGATGGCTTCGTGATTGACCAATGCTTCCTCCTTGGGTTTGTCTACGTGATTACAACGAGTAATCTCTAATTTTAAATCACTATATCCGGGTCAAGACAATGAAGGATTAAATATTTTTTTTTTGCATAGTCCCCTAGAGGGAAAAAAATACTCCCACGGTTCCTAAACACATATACTTTCTACGTCCTTCCTAAATTGTAGGTTATTTTACCATACTAGACCTGTAAAAGAAAAAAAAATGAAACACACTATAGACGTAAATGCTCAAACACGCATACAAGATACAACCCTAACTTTAGAGACTGAGCAAATCCTCGAGAAATATAGGAAAATGTGGGCACCAGCGATGAGTTGAGAACTTGAATTATGGTGAGCAAATTCCCCCACAAGGAACCTTACCAGATGAGCTACGCTCAGAAGTTTTATTATGTATTTAGATATAATGTATATCTAAATGCATAACAAAAATGATAAACCCAAAAATACTAAAATGACATACAATTTGTGACGGAGGGAGTAACATTTTGGACACCGATATAATTTATCATCAAGTTTAGTGCAAATTTAAGTCTATTCGTTGGTGCCCGAAATTACCATTCATCAAAATTTCAGTACATTCACCAAAAGGCTAACCTTTTTAATTCAAAATTCGGTCGAAATTTGGTGAATTTCTATAATTTCGGTGAGGATTGCAGAATGAGTGAAAATGAAATCTAGAACCTGTATGTATGTGACCGTGTGTGTCAGACTTCAAGCATAAAACTCCTACAGGGGTGAAAATCCCTACTTGGAAGAACATGGTTGCAGATTCAAATAATGACACGTTTTTTAATTAACATTGAGGTGTTGATGAATAAATTATCCATATAATTTACTAACTTATTTCACAAAGGATTTCTTTTGATTAGTTCTTAAATAGCGTGTAGGAAATAATGATTGAAAGATTCGGTGATGCCACAATTTTCTGTGACAATAAGTCATCATCGATGACTAAATGGTTCAATCTAATTCATCAAATTATTCCCAAAGTTGTTTGAAGCGTCCAGTTTTTATATTTTTTCTAGTCTAGAAAAAAAGAGCAAACAACCGGAGGAGAAAGAAAGAGAAACGAGCTGAGAATCCGAGGGCCGAGTTCCACGCGCTCTCCGACACCGATACCGAAAATACCGACTCCCGCCGTCTTGTCCGGCTCGCGCTCGCCGCAAACGCACCACTGCCCCCTTTCCTGGCCGCTCGGCTATATAAATCCGGCGCTCGATTGCCCGCCTTCCCACACCAATCCCAAGCCTCACAAAGAACAAGAATCCCAGTCCTCCCCTCCCCAGCGATTCCGGCGAATTCAATCGTCCGATAGTCAGCTCTCCTCCGATCGGTCAAGTTTCCTTAGTACTGTGATGGGATCGATTGAGACCGCCACCGTCGTCGTCGCGCCGGCTCCGGTGGCCATCGCGCTGCCGCCGCAGCACAAGCTTTTGGAACTGAAGTCTTCCTTCGCCCCCGCGGCGAAGTCACCGCCACCGGCGAGGAAGACCAAGCCGACGGACAAGAAGAAGCTCGCCGGCGGCTGCGGCGGGTACGTCCTCGAGGATGTCCCGCACCTCACAGACTATCTCCCAGAGCTCAAGGTGAGTCATCGTCGTCTTCTTCTTCACAAAAAGAGAGGAGAAATTTCTTTAACCAATACGGTAGATTGCTTTTTGCTCACGTTTTCGATTTGCTGTCCATCTGCAGAGCTACCCGAATCCCCTGCAAGACCACCCTGCCTACTCTGTCGTCAAGTAAGTAGTAATCTGAATCGGAATATCCCCTGAATTTCGTGGCTCCAAATTCGATTCCAGTTTCGATCTGTTTGCTCAATCGTGTTGCTGTTCCGATCGCGCAGGCAGTACTTCGTGAACCCGGACGACACGGTGGCGAAGAAGATCGTGGTGCACAAGAGCAGCGCGCGGGGGACGCACTTCCGACGCGCCGGCCCGCGGCAGCGCGTCTACTTCCAGCCCGGCGAGGTGACGGCGGCGATCGTCACCTGCGGCGGGCTCTGCCCCGGCCTCAACACCGTCATCCGCGAGCTCGTCTGCGGCCTCCACGACATGTACGGCGTCACCAGCGTGCTCGGCATCGAGGGCGGCTACAAGGGGTTCTACGCGCGCAACACCGTGGAGCTCACCCCGCGCTCCGTGAACGACATCCACAAGCGCGGCGGCACGGTGCTGGGCACCTCCCGCGGCGGGCAGGACACGGCCAAGATCGTGGACAGCATCCAGGACCGCGGCATCAACCAGGTGTACATCATCGGCGGCGACGGCACGCAGAAGGGCGCGGCGACGATCCACGAGGAGATCCGGCGGCGCGGGCTCGCGTGCGCGGTGGTCGGCGTGCCCAAGACCATCGACAACGACATCGCCGTCATCGACAAGTCGTTCGGGTTCGACACCGCCGTCGAGGAGGCGCAGCGCGCCATCAACGCGGCGCACGTCGAGGCCGAGAGCGCCGAGAACGGCGTCGGCGTCGTCAAGCTCATGGGCCGGAACAGCGGCTTCATCGCCATGTACGCCACGCTCGCCAGCCGCGACGTCGACTGCTGCCTCATCCCGGAGTCGCCATTCTACCTCGACGGCAAGGGCGGCCTGCTCGAGTTCGTCGAGAAGCGCCTCCGGGACAACGGCCACATGGTCATCGTCGTGGCCGAGGGCGCCGGCCAGGACCTGATCGCCAAGAGCATTAACCTCGCCGACGCCCACGATGCCTCCGGCAACCAGGTCCTCCTCGACGTCGGCCTCTGGCTCTCCCAGAAGATCAAGGAGCACTTCAAGAAGAAGACCAACAACTTCCCCATCACGCTCAAGTACATCGACCCGACCTACATGATCCGCGCCGTGCCATCCAACGCCTCCGACAACGTCTACTGCACGCTGCTGGCGCACAGCGCCCTCCACGGCGCCATGGCCGGGTACACCGGCTTCACCGTCGCGCCGGTGAACGGAAGGCACGCCTACATCCCCTTCTACGTAAGTCCCTCTGATCCATGGATTTGCTTGCAAGTTTTTTCTCAAGCTCAACTGTGAATGATTAACACCGGTTGAAATGATGAAACTTGCAGAGGATCACCGAGAAGCAGAACAAGGTGGTGATCACGGACAGGATGTGGGCGCGGGTGCTCTGCTCGACGAACCAGCCGTGCTTCCTGACGCACGAGCACGTCGAGGGGGCGGGGCAGGACGACGAGGAGCCGCACCTGCCGCTCGTCGAGGGCGAGAACGCGCTGGTCAGGAGCCCGTCCACGATGTGCAACGGCAACGGCCACCTCTGCAGTGGCGCGGCCTGAACGAAGAAGATTCAAGGCGCTGGCTCAACTATATTATATTGATTCACATGTGTTGATGTAAAATGAATGAAGAAGGGTCCCAATGTGGTTGTGATTGTGTAGGTTTTCTTCATAACTTCCTTTTGTTCGTTCTTTGGAGTGATGTTATAAGGGTATGGACAAGAGCAAAGAGGAGAATTACTAGATGTACACTTGTATGCGGTTATCAGAGTTTTTTTTTTAAAAATCACAAGAAACGGGGAATATGTAAATTCTTACCATGGTATGTATGGAGTGCAACAGAAGTACTCACTATTCAGCCTATCGGATCCAGTCAATTATTTTTGAAACAAATTCCACAAGAATGAAAAAATAATATGTGGTATTTTTTTAAAAAAAATATTCTTTAGCTCAATTATTTTTGAAACAAATTCCACAAGAATGAAAAAAATTAACTTAGAAGCTAGGTACGTGTTTACGGTTCCATTAGATTCAACACTTGGGGTGAAACCATTAAGGGCTCGTTCGGTTCCTTAGGAACGATCCCCTGGAATAATTCCTAGCAGAAATGATTAGTCAATTTGCATAATCTTGCATCTGCCAGATTGGTTCCTAGGCTCATTCCGAGCTAACCGAACGAGCCCTAATAGGAAATGCAATGAAGTTCCTTCTCTAACAAAGAATTTTTTTTCTTAAAGAGAATGAGCATGGTTGGTCCTTCTTTAACAAAGAAAAAAAGAGTTTTTTTTCTTTTGCTCTGCCTCTACCTATATGAGTACATCTGAGAGACCGACGAAGTCACCACAAAACCGGTTGCAATAGCAAAATAATGTGCAAAAAGAAACATTGTACGCAGATACCGTAATGAACATTCAAATGCGCAACATCAATTTAATTAATTATTAGATTACTTCTCCTCCCAACATGAATCATGAATACACAATATACTTGTTTAGTTCTCTAAAAGTCTCCAAAATTTTCGCATCGCAGACCGTGTCATCTTTCACAGAACACGTTTCACAATGCAAAAATTTTACCACTTTCACATAAAATTTCGTGAACTAAAAGGTGTCCCAAGTGGCCTCACATCTGGCGAGGACGAGGCGACGGAACAGTGTAACCTGCGCAATCGAATCCCGTGGCCAAGCCGTTCCCGCACTTTCTTGTCACCATCACCCACTTCCACAACGCGATTCTTTCCTTGTCCGCCACCGTAAACTGTCGGCAGATGTCCGCAACATTTGCTCCCCTCACCAAAGACTGTCATGATTCACGTTCCAGGGTGACCCTAAGTTCTTCACAATCTTGTGCCTGCACTCATTGATGATTTCATCTTTGAGGTACCGCACAATGAACGAGGAGGAGTAGGAGGAAGCGGGGACGGCTGCTTGGCGACGATGAGGAAGCAGCATAGGTACGCTGATCCTGTCACTCTTGCACTGCCAGCCATTATCCTTCTCTTGGTTGTGAGCTATCTGTTGGTGCTGGTGCGCACTCTGCTTGCTCTCTCTATATAGCTGCTCTCTGCAGCCCCTTTCAAGAAATCATGCATTCATTCTAATACGCATCTCTTCATTTATTACCAAGGCATCTCATGGTTCCAGCAACATGTCATGTAGAGTAGAGGAGGATGCGATCCTAGGACTGATGCATTTATTATTATTTTTTTAAAACAAGGTATCCCCATGCCTCAGCAACGTATCCTGAAGAGGATACAGTCTAATGCATTTACTAAAAGAACTATAAATATATATATATATATATATATATATGGGATATGTTCTCCGGTCCATATAAAAATCTAGGATATGTTTTCAATTCCTTCATTGGTGCTAGATATACTCCATGGAGTTTCAGATATAGTCTCATTTTTAAGATAAGAGAAATTTTAGAGCGCTTGAAATTGATGAGGGCTTTTAATTAAGATAAATAACTATGCCATAGTCTCTACTAGTTTATACTATATAGTACTATGTTTTCACATCGTTCTTTTTGGAAAGATTCAAGGCATTTTGGGCGCAAAGATTATAATCACAGTAGAGAGGGATTACAAGAATCTGACTTCTCTGAATAATGATCCGGGCTGTACTCGTTGAAGATTACAAGAATCTGGGATGTTGGAATCTCATATATATAATCTGGTGGCTAAATAAGTAGTTACATAAACACTACCGAGATGGACATGTGTTCATTTGGGAGCTACACAACGTGTTTTTCTGTCTGGTCTATGTACTAATATTTGATGAGTCAAGACACCCATTTTTCCCGAAACAAATATTTGGAAGCTTAAATACCTCCAAAAAAATTCTCTTTTCATTCATCTAACTGGGGTGTAATACTAACAAAGGACAATTTAGCCAAGATAAACTGGGCTGGTAGTTAAATTTGTTGTTTTTTATTCTAACGAGAGGATCAAACATCTCTTTTTTATTGTTAATAACATGCTAAATCTATTTGAATAATTTTTATACAGCTATTGGGTTTATCCCACCTAGGTCAATAAATCATATGCTGTTGAATTCGTTAAGGGCATAGAAAACAAGAGACAAAATGTTTTATCTTTTTTTTTTGCTCAAAAAATGTTTTATCTTTAATAGGATTGTTGGCAATATGTGGGCTATTTTTTTGTACTCCCTATGATATGGTATTTTGAGGGGGAAAAAGGTTCACCTCACTTTTTTCATGCAATCTTCATGGGAGCTTATTAGATGCAGTTTTGGTCCCCCATTGTAGTGTGAAATCACAATGAAATCAATTTGTGGGGCAAGCAAAGCATTGGAGATATTGTCACTTTGTATATCTTCACTAAGAATGGAATTTGCTTATGAATTTTTTTGTGTGTGTTGGTGAACTTTTTATCTACATTTTGATGAATAAATTTGAAGACATATTTGCTACAAGAACTTCGCTTTGTGTGGTTGTAGAAGCGGAAAAAATTCCATTTCTCTTAAAAATTTAACTTTTTAGATGGCTTTTATAATCCTTATGGTATCCAAATGTACTCCCTCCGTCCAAAAAAATAATGATGTTTTGAGATTTTTTAGACACATTAGCGGTGAAAGCGCATGTACACTTAATTATTTCACTTTGCATATAAAAAATAGAGAAAATATGTTTCCATCTAATCACGCATGCATGAGATCAATGCACCAAATTATGCATGAGATTTAAATATTAGAACATCATTCTTTTCGGGACAAAGTTTGAATGCCAGAACACTATTCTTTTTGGGACGGAGGGAGTACATGCTTCCTACTCTTATGAACACCTGCATTGACAAAATGATGCTACACTACACAGATTATTATTCCCGGGCGATGCACACATTCAAATCACACATGATTTCTTCATATATTATATATATTTATCGGTTGAGCACATCATGCCCAAGTGGGCTTACATGAAGCTATTAACAATGGTTACGCTTTCAGAGGAGGAGGGACGATGTAACCCGCACAATTAGTCCATGTGGGCTTACATGAAGCTATTAACAATGGTTACACTTTCTAATGAAGAAAACTATTTTTCTATTGAGGAAACTATTTTTCTAACTAAGAAATTACTATTGTAATGAGGAAATCATTTTTGACTCGGTACTAGTGTTTAAATAATGAATGGAAGACTATGTTACACAAATTCAAACTACTTAAATCCATATTCCACATCAAGTATAAACTTCTTCCTCATTTTCTAATGATAAAAAACCATTTTGATGGTATTGAAGAAAACTTTTTTCTAATAAAGAAACTATTTTTTTCCTAAGAAAATGTTTTTCTTAAGAGGAAAAAAATTTTCTAATGAGAAAACATTTTTTATAATGAGAAAACTATATTTCAAAATAAATTAATATTATAATAAGCAAACTATTTTTTGACTAATAAATTATTTCTCTAATTCTAGTATTAATATTCTAGTCATTTCTCTGAGTAAGTACATCTAAAACATTTAATATATTTATTTATATAAAAATAATGAAAAAAAATTAATTTGTATCATCATATATAACATCTCATCCAACTAACACGGCACATCCATTTCAATCAATTATATTAGAACATAGACAAAATACAATAAATAGAAACAAATCCCTATTCTTAGTTCATTTTAAAGTGCTAAAATACTCCTATTTCAACCAATGAAACTCAACAAAATAAGCATGAATCAAGGGAGGATGAAGTAACTAACCTCTAGACCACGTCAATGAGTGAAATCGTCGAGAAATGGTCGCAAATCCTGCAAAAGCTCCTCTAGGGCGCCATGGAGAAGGAGGAGCTCGAAGTGGAGAAGTGAGGGGAGGGGGACTCGGGCTGGAGGAGGAAGAAGCTGAGATATAGCCGTTGGACATTAGTACCGACCCGTATTACGAGCCGGTACTAATGTGGCTACATTAGTACCGGCCCGTATTAGTACCGCGGTCATATTAGTACCGGCTCATATTCAGCACCGGTACTAATGTCCCATTTGTCCATCGGTGACGAAATGTATATTTTCGTCACAGATGTGTCTCCATTCTGTAACGAACTACGTGTCGTCATGGAGATGGATTCAATCTATGACGAACGTTGTTGGTCATGGATGAAACCCCATTTTCGTCATAATCTCCCGTCTGTCTGGCTACCTGACGGCGTCGTTAACGGCGTTTGTGTTGTGTGACGATCCGGTTTGGTCACAGATGTTGTTATGTTTTGGTCATAGCCTACCGTATGCCACGCTGGCAGATGACGTGGTAGTGACGTCATCAATGACGTGGCTGATGTCATCATCATTTTGGAATCGTCATAGAATTCATGTTTAAATCATCACAGAATGCTATTTGCCATCGTCACACTTTGATATAAAATGGTCACATATTTGTCGTCAGTTTGGTCACAAATTTAACATCACTTTGGTCACAGATTTGACATTAGTTTGGTCACAGATACACCATCACTTTGGTCACAGAATTGCAGATAATAATGTAATTGGAATTTGCAAATGATACTATAATGGGTACACAATTCCATATAAGATTGAAACAAGTATTCAAGTGTGCATACAACTTAGTGGACAACACTGAACTCAGTTCACAGCGTCACCACTAGACATCGCATATCACTAAATAGTTTGTTCAAACAGTACCAAATATAATAAAAGCTGAGGAGCAGCTATGTTCATGTCGATGAAGCAGCATTTCCCTGGAGGGACAACAGCTTCTTGAGGAGCAAATTGGTCTCCGCCATCTCCTTGCTGTTCTGCTCTGTAATCTTCTTGTACTCCTCCGGCTCCTTGTGTGTCCTTGCCCGCTCTTCCTCTGCATCTTGAATTTTCTTTCTGAGGTCATCGAGTTCACCTTGAACAGCTGTCGTCGCTTCAGCTGTAAGTTGCTCCCGAAGCTCACTTTGATTTGATGATTCTGACTTGGAGGATGGCGGTGTTTGGAAGTCAACACTCTTCAGGAATTGGTTGGAGCTGTTCTGAGAGAGCACCTTGGACACGACATGCACACTGGATGCTAACATCTCACCTTCAGGAACAGGTTCAGCCCTCAAAGCTTCCATTTCAGACTGAAATATCATGAAGATAAAAGGGTTACATGTATTTGACCAATAGGAAGATGACAATTGATAATTATTGCAATAAATTTGAGGTAGACATATGTCACAAGATATTTGTCAATTTCGGATATTTGTCCACAAACCCCAAAGAACCAGATCATTCAAATCCTACTAATATGTATGCATATAATCCACTTTTGATTTATGTTAAATAGCAACTAGTAGGCATATAGTCTTTGCACTTACCAGTGCCTCTCTTGCCGGGTCACTCAGGCCATGTTTGGAGCTGGTATGGCAAGTCTGGAAGGCCTCAACTGCGTCTACTTCTTCAGTTTGATCTAGGCTGGGTTCTACCATGTTTCTTTTCTGCTTCTGTATCGTGGAAAAAAATCACAGCAGATGAAATGGAAAATGATTTGTTCAGTGCAAATGTGCATGTAATTGAACAAGGTAATGTTGTACTTACATATGCATGTAAGTGTGCCTCATAGCAGCGAGGACCCGTAGCCTGATGATACTTGACTTGATTGCGGTTGTGCCTGTTGCTTTCACGTGTTTTCTATAAATGATTGAACATGTTAGATGGTATCATAGGTTCAAAATAAGATCCTTTGGAAACTGATAGTGAATGAAGAATGTAAGACATGATACACATACCATGGATCTGTCCACTTTGCAACAAGTGGCCTCCATTATCCATCAGTCATGTAGCCAACAAGAGAAGTTGTTGCAATCTCATTTGCAGGTACACCATTGAAGTATCGCTTCTTGAGTCGATAACGTTAGTTTTTTATAGCAGTGCGCATCACATCGGTCATAGCTGCCTTTGTTGAGGCATGGTTTGTGTTAATAGCCAAGCAACCCTAGGCATATGACAGTTCGATATTTAGTTAGTCAGATAAGCTTAAGGTACAATAGTTTAATATGGATACAGTAATTCACTTACAGCTAGCTGTCCCTCAAAGGATTTGTAGTGTTTGTCATCTTTCTTGTAATCTTTCCAATGTGGAAGGATAGGAATGCTTTCCCGAATGATGACACCAGCCTCTGAAGCTAACTTGGCAGCTTGAACAGGTTCATGCTGCCTTCTTTTCCTTCCTGAACAACTATGGGCAATCTCCTTCCCATAGCTTTGGTCATCCTGTCTAGCTGCTTTCCCACAGTAGGTGGTCTGGGCCTCCTAGGACGTCGTTGTTCAACAGGTACAAAATAGAATTTCTATTTAGTTAAATGATTTAATTTCTTCAAAATCAACAGAAAAGATGACATAACTGACTGAAAAAATATGACTTGCCTTCAGCAAGTGTGTTGTCATCATTAGCATCTCCAATGTGTTGCTGTACAGCTGCATTGTCATGACCAGCTGCTACATTGCCTTCCTCTGATGTTGTGTTGTCATGAACAGCTGTTCCATTGCATTCTTCTGCGGCTGAATTGTCATCATAAGCGGTTGTAGGATCCTGTACAAGAAGCCTTTTTGACGTTCTTGTTTCAGATTCAGAAGGAAGCACATCTGATTGAGTAGCTGCCCTCACTCTCTTACTGTTCCTAACTCCAGGCGCCATTCTTGGAATAGACTTCTTGATCTTTGGAGATATGATTTTGCGACTACGGGGTGAGATAAGCTGTGGGAAAAAATAGAGGAAATTACCTAGATAGCATCAAAAAAAACTTCACCTTCTCTTTGTAGCACCAAAACTTGAAAACTGCCTTGTGTATGCACCTCTGAATTTTTTGTTCCCTTGATAGAACTTCCGTTGCTCCCGTCACTCTCTACCATCAAAAGCAAAGCGGGCCCACCAAGGGAAGACCAGGTGCTCCTTGGGACCTCTCCATCGCAGGCGGCACTGGCAGACAGCGCATGGTCGGCACCGGCGGCGTGACCCACCGGGATGCACTAGCGGCCATCTCCCGGCGGGCGAGCTCGCCTTGTCTAGCGTCGGCACACCCAGGCCGGTGATGTCGCAGCACCCACCATGGCCCAGCGCCGTCACTCCCTCACGAGGAAGCTCACCCTATGGTGCCACGACTGCCCACGTCGGAGCTCGCCAGCCGGCGCGCGTATCTGCGCCGTCGCTGCCCATGGTGGAGCCTCGTCAGCCCGCGAGCGTATCTGCGCCGCCACTCCCCGCAGTGGAGTTCCCCAGCCCGAGCACACATCCGCGGAGGAGCTCGCCAGCATGAGTGCGCGCCCACGACGGAGCTCGCCAGCCTGCGTGCGCATCTACACTGCCGCTCCCCGACCCGAGCGCGCGCCCGCGGCGGAGCTCCCCAGCCCAAGTGCACGCCCGCGGCGGAGCTCCGCAACCCGAGCGCGCGTCTGCAAAGGAGCTCGCCAGCCCGAGTGCACGTCCGTGGAGGAGCAAGCACAGCGGTGTAGTAGCGCTTGGGGCTGGCCTTGAAAAAGGCGCACGGGACCCGCCCGCCGCCGAGCCCGGGGGCCTTCATGGTCCGGCAGGTGAGCGCCCACACTGCGCCAGCCGCCACTGAGGAAGGCCATGGCCAGGAGCACGAGCGCCAGCGTTGCGTACGCAGTAGCGGCACCGCCGCGCCCCTGCGTGACCCATGGGCGACGACGCGACGTCAGGGAGCTTCTGGACGACTGCGGCTGCCAGCCAACTGTAGGCGCCATCCAGGAGCTTCGCCGCCATCTGGACCCACGGGCCAGTGGCTTCAGCCGCGGAGCCTGCGACTGTCCTCGCCACCGCTGCAATTGCCGCGACACCAGTCGCGAGTGCGGGCGGATAACGGTCTGGCACTCAGGCTGGGAGATCGGCGTGCCAAATTAGGGGCAAAATTGTCTTTTTCTCTCCTGAGTTAACACCGTTAGTGTTTAGACTAACAGAAGTGCTATCTAGGGAACAAAAATTTTATAGATGCATACACAAAGAAGTTTTCAAGTTTTGGTGCTACAAAGGGAAGGTGAAGTTTTTTGGATGCTACGTAGGTAATTTCCTCGAAAAAATACTCATGTAAGTCAGGTGCATTAATAAGGAATACCATATATTAAACAAGATGAATGTTTGAAAGAATGTGCATCTAAATCCAAGAGCATAATTCAGATCAGAAACAGTTAATTACAATCCAATATATTAATAATGAATACCACATATTAAACATTTAATTGCAATGCAATCTAAATCCTAAAACATACTTCAGATAAAAAACATTTAATCCTAGATCATATACTAATAAGGAATACCATATATTAAACAAGATGTATGTTTTAAGTATGCCCCATCCACTACTTTGAAGATAGAAGAAGCACCTCAAATTCTGGCTGCTCATTAGATTCAGTGTCATCATCATCAGTACTATCTCCTTGATCATCCTCACCAAGGAGATACTCCAATGATGATGAATCTTCATTATCTGTTCCCTTGTTTGTTGATTTTCCCCCTTCTTTTGTGCAGATTGTGGCAAGGAGTTATTAAGTTCAGAAGCTATAGTATTCAATCCGACCTCTTCAAAGTTCTTTTGATTCTCCGCCACTTGTCTATCTCGGATTCTCTCATAATCCTCAACTATTGTAGGTTCTTTGAAGGACAAGAAATTGGGTGTATTAGAAATTTTAAAAGGCTTGAACTAATAGTTTAGAGGTAATAACACTACTTAAAAGATAGATTAGAGGTCTAAGATCTGAGATAAGAGCTACAACTATGTTTGGACTCCTAGATCACAAATGCCGAGGGTATTACAGTGAATCAAAAACTGTTATAACTCTATGAATAAGTATGAATATAAATGGGACTGATCTACAAATTGCCAGACAAATACATTACAAATTGCTAGACAAATACAAATGCATCATAAGCATAGACAGAAGTAATCTTCATAACTGTACTACAATTAGATTGGTGTCACAAAAGCAACTGCTGAAGACTAGTACTGCACAATCAACTCCATAACAATACCAGGAAAATTGCATTTGTACTATAACAAAATTGTAGATCTACTTTAACAAATAAAGTTACATTTTTGCACATACTTGCAGGTGTGTTCCTACGTTGACCCCTTGTTGCCACCATTGATGTTGTGGCCAAGTTGCGAATTGAAACATGCAGATGTGCTTAGGGTTAGGTTGTCATCATCAGGAGGTGGATGAGGAGAGAAATGTAGGCGAGAGAGAGGGATAGGGGGCCGCGTGAGTTCAAGTTGTCTTCTTGACAGAGCTGCTCGGCGGCGGCGGCTGTGGTTAGGGTTTCGTCGATGTGACTGAGTGGTTGATGGGGAGAGATAGGTAGGTGGGGCGTTGAGAGAGAGGGATAGGTGGAGACGGCGTGCAAACTAGTAACCTGGGATGAGGAAGCACCTCGTCGCCGACGATGGGTCCTGTGGCGGCGGCAACTTCTCCGGTTCGAGGAGGAGCAGTCGAGCAGATAAGAAGTGGGGGAGGTTTGACGAGAAGTAGGGAGGGAGGTTAATAAAGGCGCAATTTTTTTCAGGAGAAAAAGGCACCTACAAATTTTGGCGCAATTCTTGGCGCTCTTTTTTTGGTAGCCTGATATCTAGTATTAGTAAATTTTCTCTCGATTCCTGACGAACATACTTGTGTAGCCCAATGGTAAGGCCCATTGACTGGCAACCCTTGGCTCCCGGGTTCGATTCGTGCAGGGCTCATATTTTTTGAATAGCGTTTGTATTATATTTTTTTAAACAACAATTGTTTCTATGTTCTTTGTTTTTTTAAAAAAATTTCTTCATAAACACCTCATTTTGCATCGATGAACACCCTATAAAAGTTTAAGATGATTTGTAGATAGTGGAGATAAGAAAATCTTACATGTGGTGACGTCTCTCGCGTAGTGACATTGGTCGTAGTGGGACATGTATGCGGTTGTGAGGACGTGCACCGCCACTTTGTCAGAATGAATTGAATTTTATTTTGTCATGACTGTACACCAAATTGGTGTGTCCTTGCAAGTTTTTAGATTTTTCTAGCTAGGTTAGGGTATTTTTAACATTTATTCTTTAGTAAATCAACAAATAATTATAGTAATAGGAAAAATGCTCTGAAAATTGCACAAGCTCCACCTTTTGGTGTATTATGTTGTCAAAAAAGTTTCAAGTGATTCTGAGAAAGTGATGACGCACATCACCACTAAAGCATACATGTCTCACACATGTCATTGTCACTCAGCGAGAGATGTTCATCCCTATGTGGGATGTGTAGTACCAGTTGCTCGAAATCATTTGAATCTTTTTTGGTATGGTTATGGATCCAAACTATGATGTTGTGTGAAGTTTTGGAATTTTCAGACCAAGTTTGCCTATTATTGTAAATATTTGTTGATTTAATAAAGAATAAATGTTAAAATCATCTAATCTTGCTTAAAAATCCGAAAACTTGCACAAGCTCCACCTTTTGGTGTATTATGTTGTCAAAAAAGTTTCAAGTGATTATGAGAAAGTGATGATGCACATCACCACTAAAGCATACATGTCTCACACATGTCATTGTCACTCAGCGAGAGATGTTCATCCCTATGTGGGATGTGTAGTTCCACCTTCAAAAGGTCATTAGAATAATATTAGTGCCATGGTCACACACTAAAAAGTTCAAAACAAATGAAATAAAATAAAAGAAGAAAAAAAAGAATAAAACAAAAAAATATGGCTCCCACAGGATTCGAACCTGGGAGCTGTGGTGTTAAATTCAGAGCGCATTGCCGTTGGGCTAGGAAGTTGTATTCGTTTGATGTGAAGATCTATTGCATTTAACACGTTGAAGGGCCGCCTTTCACCCCAGATCTATTAAAGTCGTTTTCCCCCAAATCGTCCCCCAAATCGTCACATTAACACCACCTCGTCGCCTCCGCTTCCTCTCTCGTGTGCGCCACCGCGTGCGCCACCACCACATCCGCCCGCGCTTGCGCTGCCGCAATTGCCGGCGGAGGGAAGATGATGAAGCGGGTGAAGAAGAATCGGGGCCTCCGCCGCCTCCGCCGGTGTCGGGGACATCGTTCCTGATGTCCCACCAGGCTTCGAGAGGGTCACTCCCAATCCCAATCGCGCCGGCAGATTGACATTCTCGTCTGCATAACCTGAGGTTCAATCTATTGGCTTTCCCAGTTCGTCTTCAGGGTTCTTTGCAATCTTTTTAGTGCACCTGCTGAACAAATGAATCAGATGATGTTGAATCTTTTTTAGTTCAATTAATCACTAAAAAAGAGTTAGCCCTAGATCAGATGATGTTGATGCTTTCATGGTACAAAATTTTCGGTTAAACAGAGTGTGGAAAATGATTTTTGGGTTTTGTAATTCTTGTTGAAGGAAAAGAATGTCATTGCATTTCTTGCTATGTCAGACGCTTGTATTTGACAGTACAAGGTATGGAATCACAGATTTAGTTTTATGCATTTTTCATAAATTTCACATGTAGCCTTATGTATTAGTGTAAAGTTTTTATATGATATAAATGACTATTTTTTTCCTTTTTCTGGCTTAATTAAGAAATTTTAAGTTACTTGTCAATGATTTAGGTAGTGTAGAAATTATTCATGATCAGTTAGTGCCCATTTTTTAGCTATCTCTGCCATTCATAGTTAGGTAATCATCGTGCCACAACAACTAGCAGTGTTTTGCATTAATATTTTTTGCAAGATTATTGATTATCCTATTTACAATATGGTCTTGTTTATCAAATATCAGCGTTTCACTAAGCTGATTCATGGTCTTGCTTATCAAATTTGCAGGCCAACGCGCACTGAGAGTCAGCGAGTGCCACAACAAGAAGTCAGAGGTGAAGGGGAAGGAGACGCTGACAGAGATGAAGTCAGAGGTGAAGGGGAAGGAGACGCCGACAGAGGTGAAGTCAGAGGAGAAGGGGAAGGAGACACTGACACCGATGAAGTCAGAGCTGAGGGGGAAGGAGAAGAAGGTGAGTTGACTGCTGTAGTCATCTACATTTTTTTACTTCGACTTACTGCTGTAGTCATCCATAATCTATAACTGGCAACCCTTGAATTTGCTTGAGCATTTCCAATTAAGGATATTTTAGTTAACACAGCCAAGTTATAGTTGAGTCAGTTTTGTTGTTTTGGTGTATATCAGTTAGTAGAATTATATGCATGTTAAGTATACATGTCCAGTAATGTTTTACTTACATATGCATGCTGCTCATTTTCCAACAGATGGACTTCTGGGAGTTACAAAACGCAGTGGTAGTGTCACAGGAAAATGTCAAGTGGCTTGAGGGTGAGCTCAATGCGGAGAAGAAAAGGAAAGCAAGACTGCATCTGAGAAGGCAATAAACAAGTAGTGCTTTTGTTGATGTCAGTGATGGTTGATGCTTTTGAATTTTGGTGGAACCTCTCAGTGCCAACGGATGGAAGACATGAACCTCTTAGTTAGTTGTGGCGTAGCAGGCTGGAAGGCAAGAAGATTTTGTGCCTTGCTTGCTTTAGCTTGTAAATATAAATGGTCAGTGCAATGTTCCTAGTTAGTATTGCCCTATGTGGCAATAAGACAAGTAACCTTCATCTGATGGCATGTACATGCCTATAAATATATGATATTAGCTTGTTAAAGTATCATTGGTGTTTATCAATCTGTTATTTTTTGTGGATTTCGAGCTTTTAAAATCAAAGTTAAACTTGTTCATGTGCAGACGCTGAAGCATTTATACATATGAAATCCATAATGTCATAACAAATTTTTGAAATCTCAAACAAACTCTACTGTTCGAAACAAATAGTGTAAATGATCTCAACTACTTATACTGGTAAAAACACAATTATTATACTAGAAATCTTCATCTTCGTCATCTGGGGACATGTCATCATTGCCATCATCACTACAGTACTGCAGCTGTCAGTGTTTTGGCCACTGAGCCTACCAAGGGGGTACCCGAGGTAGTAGATTGTGCGGTGGAGGATCGCCAGACCTGGAACTCGAAGGTACACGCGAGAACACGGGACACAGATTTATACAGGTTCGGGCCGCCAGAGTAGCGGACCCTACGTCCTGTTTGGAGTATCATGTATGGTGCCCTGCGCTTGGGTGTTCCCGGAGGGGTTGGGGGATTCACCTGTCCTCCTAGGTACCCGACCCTCCTTTATATAGTCCAGGGGCGGGTTCCTAGTCGGTTACAAGATATGAGTCCTAGTAGGATTACAAGGATCTATGGTATGAGTTCATAGTCTTCCATGTATAGGTACCCAGGGGTAATGGTCGACAAGCCCCCGAGCACTTTGTAGTCTTGAGCAGCGAGTTCGAGTAGTCTTAAAGCTTCGTCGAGTAGTTTCTGATCGTCTCGAGTACTAGCTAGTCGAAGTCTTCAATAGTACTTGAATTTCCGAAAGAGTGGAATGTGCTCTAGTTCATCTATGAGTACTTTTGAATCATCCCCGAGTAGTTCCGAGGCGTCCCCGAGTTCTAACCCAGGAAGTCTCCAAAAAATACCCATCTTGTCTTGAAGTCTTGATCTATATGGAGGTGCGATTTGCAAAAATCGCACTCCGTATGGAGTGTAGCCCCCGAGCCTGAGTTTGAATCAAAGAATCAAGCTGAGGGTCAATCTTGAATCTGCATCTTCCGTCTTTGAAAAAAAAGGTTGATGGTTGTAGCACAGTAGCCCCTGAGCCTTGAAGTGATTAGATGATCAATCCAAGGGTCTTCAGTTCGCAAAAGCCATCATCCGAGTACTCTTGTAGCGTCCAGCCCCCGAGATTACGAACCAAGTGAGCTATATGAGCCACGTCGTGTAGTAATTGGAGTTGAGCCCCCGAGCTGAAGAACGAACAGAGCATGCTGAAGTTGTCTCTGAGTAGTAATTTGGCGTGAACCCGTTGTACTTGAGAAGTAGCATAGACTACTCGAGTCGTCTTCGAGTGGTAATGTTGCCGTCAGAGCGGACTTTAGATGCGACCATAGTCGACTTTATACCGTCAGAGCGGACTTTAGATGCGACCGAAGTCGACTTTTAGATTGCCGCACGGAGCGGACTTTAGAATGTGACTAGAGTAGTTGACTTTGTGATGCGACTAGAGTAGTCGACTTAGAGATGCGACTTGAGTAAGTTGACTTTGTGCTGCGTGGAGCAGACTTTTAGAATGCGACTTGAGTAAGTTGACTTTGTGCTGCGCGGAGCAGACTTTAGAATGTGACTTGAGTAAGTCGACTTTATGCTACGCGGAGCAGACTTTAGAATGCGACTTGAGTAAGTCGACTTTATGCCGCGCGGAGCGAACTTTGAAATGTGACCGAAGTCGACTTTGTGCCGCGCAGAGCGGACTTTGAGTACTTCGAGCCAAGAATGAAACCCAAAACACAAAGCTGAAAAGCCAAAAAAGCACGTTCCGGAAGGCAAAAAAGCGAATTAAAAAACTGAAAAACGAATTGTTTTGCCTCCGGAGCCGTCTGGAAAAAACACATTGCGTCGAGAACAATGTCCGAATACACTATTGAGTAATAGTGTCTTAAGTACCTCTGAGGCTATGAGCCTAGTGAGAGAGTACTCGCAAGCATGTTTCGAAGAACGAGTAAGACCGTAGGAGGCAGTTTGATGAACTCAATGTGTTGGAGTTCCACTGAGACCCTACTATGAAGGGTGTTACTCTAGGCTGCAGCCTCTTGATTAAATAGAACAAGGACAGCATGTGCCACTTATAGCTCTATATGACACGGAGTCGTCTGGAGAGGGTTATCGTGACCCCCTACGAGTTGTTGCAGCCGAAGCCGCCTGGAGAGGATTGTCATGATCCCCTACGAGTAGTCGCAGCCGAAGCCGCCTAGAAAGAGTGTAGCTCAAACCCAAAAGTTGCTTACAACTGAGTAGTCGCCTGGATCAGAAAACCGGATACAGCTAGGTAATCGCCTGGACCTGAGAATCACTTACAGCCTGGGATCGGCATAGAAGCAGGAACCCGAAGTAAGGATCGGATGGTAATAGGGAGGCCTTAGAGTATGGATCGGCATGATAATAGGGAGACCCAGGGTAAGTTGGGCAGAGCGAGAGTACTTAAGGCCATGCGTTTCAGACCCATGGTACGAAGAGTGAAGACCGCGTGCAGCTAGGTACCATCGTTGCCAGGACGCGAGGGCCATTTACAGCTAGGTTCCATCAAAGCTTACACACGCAGTATGCCGCCGGAGTGGGCGAAAGTGCGACCAGAGTCGACTTTAGATTGCCACGCGGAGTGGACTTTAAGAATGTGACTTGAGTAAGTCGACTTTGAGATGCGACTTGGGTAAGTCGACTTTAGATTGCTGCGCGGAGCGGACTTTAGAAGTTGTCTCCTTGGGAAAGCCCCCGAGTTGATGGAGTGAGCTCGTGGTGACTTGTTGATATGTCCTAAGAGTAGTCGGTATAGTGCAGCTCTTGTGGAAAAATCCGTTGAGAAGCGTACACCAATAAGTAATCCTTGGCGTGTTGTCCTGCATGCGCAAAACAAACCAAAGAAGAAGAAAAAAGTAATCATTTAAAATAAATGACTTACTGATACCGCAGGAGCAGTCTGGAGATGCGACCGAAGTCGGCTTGTACCGCCGGAGGGGATTTTGAATGAACCCGTGGACGAGTGTTGACGAAGTCGACTAGTTGGAGGTGGGTCCGACTAGTTGTAGGGGGTGTAGAAGCCGTTCTCGATTAGTTTTCTAGTGGAAACTTGTCGAGAAGAGTAGCCGAAGTAGTCCACAATGAGTTGGTGTGACCACAAGACGATGTCAAGGCGGTGCACGGCGTAGTCGAAGTAGAGCCGGTACAGCCACGAGCCGACGAGAAGTCGAGCGGCAAGGCGACGCGCCCGGATGCACGGCATAGGCGCAGTAGAGTTGGTGCAACCAGACGATGAGTAGTCGAGCCGCGAGACAAAGTGACCGGGCGCACGGCGAGAGCTAGTGCGACAGACAGACGAGAAGTCGAGCGGCAAGGCGACGCGCTCGGATGCACGGCATAAGCGCAGTAGAGCTGGTGCAACCAGATGATGAGTAGTTGAGCCACGAGACAGAGTGACCAGGCACACGGCGAGAACCGGTGCGACCGACCGATGAGAAGTCGAGCGGCGAGGCGACATGTCCGGATGCACGGCATAGGCGCAGTAGAGCCGGTGCAACCGGACGACGATTAGTTGTTGCCTAGTGTCGATGTAGTTGTACTCGAGGAGTTGATGACGAGGTGGCGTTGCCGAGTATTGATATAGTAGTGCTCGCATACGCCTTCCGTGTGCACCAAGCAAAAATCTTAAGATCTTCCTTGGTAGCTTGCTGGTGTGCGAGTAGTAATTTGCCATGAATTGATTTTTAGCAAACCGAAAGAACTTGTTGGGTCCGCTAGCTTCTGATGCTTCTCGGTGGCCTTCTGTGTGTGCTTAGCATGAGCATTTAATTCGGACGAAAACCCGAGCCTGTTTAGTTGGCAAACAAAAAAATTTGGGGTCCCTTTGGAGGCCTATTAGGAGGATTAAATGTAGACTAATTACAAAACTAATTACATGAATGGACGGGAAATCGCAAGACGAATCCATTAAGCCTAATTAATCCATCATTAGCGATTGTTTACTGTAGCACGGCGTTGTCTAATCATGGCATAATTAGGCTCGTTAGATTCGTATCGAAAAATTAGGTAGGGGTTATGGAATGGGTTTTGTCATTAATTCACATTTAATACTCCTAATCAGTGTCGGAAGATTGACGGGTAGTTGGGAAAATTTTTGGGAACTAACAGGGCTGATTTAACTTGAGTACACGGGACACAGATTTATACAAGTTCGGGCCGCCGGAGTAGCGGACCCTACGTCCTGTTTGGAGTATCATGTATGGCGCCCTACGCTTGGGTGTTCCCCGGAGGGGTTGGGGGATTCACCTGTCCTCCTAGGTACCCGGCCCTCCTTTATATAGTCCAGGGGGGTGGGTTCCTAGTCGGTTACAAGATAGGAGTCCTAGTAGGATTACAAGGATCTATGGTATGAGTTCATAGTCTTCCATGTATAGGTACCCAGGGGTTTATGGTCGACAGCAACACTGTCTCATCCTCCTCCTCATCCTCGCTACCTTCATCAATAATTGGAGCTTGCTTCTTATTTCTTATAAATTCTTGCAAATTGCCTTCAATTATAGTGGCTTCCCCACCTTGAATATTTGGCCATGACACGTTATCGTCACCTTCTTGCACCACATGCTCAGTATCTGAATGGTAATCATCCTGATGCACATCATGACTGGCCTCATCTTTTTTAGCCACATCATAAATATTCCTCAAAAGTACGCTTTGAAGCATATATTCTTTTCAACCTTGGCAAAAGTGGAAAATGCCTCAGTACCTTGTGTGGAACCTGCTTGGTCCCAGTTTCGTCTTTCCATCTGGACTCCTTGCATACTGGGCACACATTCAACTTAGCATACTTGGATGTTTTCGAATCCCGAAACAACACACAATTGTTCTTGCACACATGCATGTTTTCGTATCCAAGGCCCAACTCTCGAAGGTATTTCTTTGCCTCATCATAAGAATTTGGCAACTCACTCATAGGGTATCCTGATGAGATCAAGTTCATCATCATGGAAAATCCTGCATTGCTGATTCGATAACGAGACTTGATATACAACATCCTCACCATAAAAGAGAATTTTGAATGACTAGATCCCGGGCTAAGTGCCTTCTTCGCACACTAAAAAAACCCTGCGGTCCATGACGGTCGATTTTCGTCACAGATCATCGAAATTTCGTCATAAAACAGCATCTATGACGAAATTTCATATCGTCATGTATTGAGCGTCACAGATTAAGCGCCGTGACGAACTAACATTTTCGTCATAGATTAGCGTGATCCATGACGTTCTCAAGCCGTCATAGATTGCTGCAAAGCCCATTGAACCCAGCCCGAAGGCCAAAATCTATGACGAAAGTGACCGTTATGGATTAACTTGACACGTCACTGGAGATGACATGGACGATGAGTTGTCTACTGATGTGGATGAGGATGTGGCAATTAAAGACTTGGCAATTGATGATGTGGTAGCCGCATGGCACATGATGTGGCAGGCACGTGGCGCTGATGTGGCAGACGCGTGGTAGATGATGTTGTCGGTGTTTTAGACCGGTAACCTACCAAGGGGAGTACCCGAGGTAGATGAATGTGGCCTCGCCGAGATCGGTAACTCGAAGGAGAGACACGTGGCACACAATTTAGACAGGTTCGGGCCGCGAGGTGTGTAATACCCTACGTCCTGTATGCTGCGTAGCTCTGGATTGATTGGGTGTGTTTACAAGATGATGCAGATGAAGAGATAGGGGTCCCTGCCTCGCCTTATATAGTCCGGGAGGCAGGGTTACAAGTCGGTTTGAGGGGAGAGTACTAGTCGGGTACGGCTAGGAGTACTTTACATGGATCCGGACATGTGTAGCTTCCTAACCGAGTACTATCCCTCTGTAGTCCTTGCGCCCCACGCCAGCAGGTGCCGTGTTGCCCAAGTTGAGTAGTCCCAGGGGCCCACTGAGTAGTCGGTCATGGTACCCACCAGAGTAGTAGGCCCAGGGATGTCCATACGACAAGCCCCCGAGTACTTTGTAGTCGAGCAGGATGTCTTCGAGTAGTCTTGATGGGCTTGGCGAGTAGTCCTTGAGCGTCCCCGAGTTCCACAAGCCGAAAGTCCTCAAGAGTGCTTGAACCATCCCGAGGCTGGAAGGTACTCCAGCTGATCTTTGAGTAGTCTTGAAGTCTTCTCAAGTAGTCCCCAAGCGTCCCCGAGTGCTTCTCTCGAAGGTCTTCAATAATACTCGTGATGTCTTGATGAAGAAACCATATGGAAAATGCGATTCGGAGAATCGCATTCCATATGGAATGTAGCCCCCGAGCCTTAGGTCGAATCGTAGATTCAAGCTGAGGGTCAATCTGAAGTTCTGCCAATCTTATCCCGAAAAATCCGGAGAAAAAACCAAAGGACACATGGCACGGAGCCCTCGAGCCTTGAGTCGAGTACTTCCTCTCGAATTAAAGGGTCATCTTGACTGTAGAATGTGTCCTGAGTGGGTCTTGAATCTGGTTGTATCCCACTGAGGTCATCTGAAGTAGTCGAGCCCCCGAGATGGAGAGCATCGAGTACTTGAAGTTGAAGAGTCACGCTGCTGCCGCTAGGTCACCCATCTGGCGCCGTATCTGCCCGCTGAGAACCGAGCCGCCGGGGCCGGTTTTTCACTCCTAGCAGTTGCATTCCTCAGATTAGATCTGAATCGCCGCCCCCTCCGCTCCGCTGCTGTCGTCGAGGGAGGCGCAGAGACCTAGATCCATTTGCTCGCGCCGCCGCAGTTCACCCGCCGCTGTAGCCCCCGAGCGAATGCGAGTGAAGACACCCGTCATTTGGAGAATGAAGGGATCTCCAGCGAAGGGCAAGAAGACCGGCGCGTCGAAGAAAAGGAGCCGCGATGAAGAAACCGGGGATGTCGGCCAGTCGTCGACGTCGCCACCCTCGTCCCCTCGCCCCAATCCGGCGAAGGAGTGGAAGAAGGCGAAACTGAAGACCGAGGACCTCCTCGCCTTGGTCAACAGTGGGTTCCTTCGTGAGAAGGAGGTGGATCTATGGCGCACCGCCACCGGTGATCCATACCCGATGGAGAAGAACCCGGACGAAATCCCAATGTTCGCCCGGTTCGTAGAGCGCGGATTGGCGCTCCCCGCCAGTGATTTCTTCAAGGGTCTGCTTAGGTACTACGGCATCGAGTACCTTAATCTCAACCCCAACGGAATCTTCCATGTTTCTATTTTTGTCCACTTCTGCGAAGCATTTGTGGGTATCAAACCCCACTAGGTGCTGTTTCGGAAGTTCTTCCGGTTGAAGCCACAACCGAGCACCAACGACACACGAGTAGTCGGAGGTGCCGGTATCCAGATGCGTGAGGACGCCGCCGACCAGTACCTGCCGTACAAGTTGATAGACTCCAACCAGGACTGGAAGGCTAAATGGTTCTACATCAGCAACCACCATCCTGAGCTGCCGAAGCCGAGCGGGTGTCAACCGAAGCACAAGCCGTGGTGGAACACAGAGCCCACCATGCAAGAGGTTATTCAGCTTCCCGAGTTGCTGAAGAAAATCAAGGCCCTGCGAGAAGCCGGTCTGAGGGCCGAACACGTGGCCTTCAGCTTCGTGAAGAGGAGGGTGCAGCCACTGATGGCACGAGACACCCTTGGGTACCAGTACACCGGCAACAAGGATACGTTCCGGATGCCTGGCTTTGAAGTCGAGGACGACGCCATTGTCGAGAGGCTGGGCAAGATCTTCAAAGACATGCCGCCGTACACTCCTTGCCTAGTTCCTGAGTACTCCGCAGCTCGGCCGCCAAGCCAGGTCAGTAGTCGTGACAGAAGCCCTCGAGTACTGATTTGCTTGAAGTAGTCGTACTCATATGTGCTACATGTTGTAGGATGATGTGGCGAAATACGTCTCAGTCCCGACTTCCCCTCCGCGACTTGTGGAGCAACCAGAGGAGAAGGGCAAGAAGAAGGAACGCCGCGAAGTCGGTGAAGGCAGTGACGCCATTGTCATCGAGTCCGGCTCTGATGACGATGAAGATGAAGAAACACTGCAGCAAAGGTTCCAGCTGCGCTCCAGGTTCAGGCGAGCTGGGATGCCAGACGTCCTAGTCATCATCGAGAGGCCGTCGAGTCTCGAGGCTAACCTACCGGTGCCGCCGAGGTGGCCTCGCAACGTGGCGCGGAAACGCGCCGTCAAGAAGCTGAAGATCTCCGAGACGACCAACCAAGAGGTAAACACCGCGACTAGGGTAGTCGAGCACAACTGATAAGTAGTCGTGTGCTGATGAGTTGTCTTGTAATGTTGCAGGATATCCCCTCCCCGGACCCCGTAGACCAGGGCGACGAGGGGGTCCTGGACACTGTGGGGGCGGCAACTGATGGGAGTATCAGCCCGCCTCCGTCAACCGAAGAAGTCGTGCCAGTAGCGGCACCGCAGGAGACCGGCGCTGCGGAGCCGCAGCCATAGGTTGAAAAAGGATGAAACCCTCCGCCGGTTGCAGCTGTGGAGCAACCGGAGGAGGCATCTGTTGAGGCCGGAGCTGCCGCCGAGGCTGGCATAGTTGATATTGCCAGTATACTAGGTGCTCCGACCGTGACCGTCGTGCGGTCAACACTGTAAGTTCTTATGAACTTTCAAGTAGTCGTATAGACGGCAGACTTGCATTGCTGACTTGATTACTCTGTGATGCAGGAAATCCACGGACCTGTCGTGGGACGGTGAGGAGACCAGCACTCCAGCCGACGGAGAGGGCCGCTCGGCGGAGGAGCGCGAACCCACACCGCCGCCACAGACTGAAGTCACGGTGGGGTCGACGTTGGAGGAAGCCACCTTGGTTGAAGGTATGTGTCCTGTCACCACTGGTAGTCATTATGCATAGTAGTCGTAGCCGCTGAGATTGACTGTGTGTACTCATTGTGCCAGGAGCACAAGCTGAGGGAACCTCGATTCCTGAAGCCATGGCCATGGAAACGGCTACTGTGGAGTCGGAGCCCACAGGACCGATGGCCGGAACAGCGGAAGAAACAGCCCCCGGGCTGGGGACTGCGGTGGCCCCTGAGTCGAGTGCGGAAGTGCAGGACGATCCGCTCCACGGGACGAGCACAGACGTAGTCGTCCGCTCGCCCTTCATAGAGGAAGCCGCGCTACCCATTGCAAGGCTGCTGGTGCCACACCCGGGCGGGCCCAAGATTGCTCCACTGGTGGACCGGTTGAAGGAAGCCCCCGGGCGTCTGGCGACGTATGTCAAGCACTTGGCGAAGTCGATCCCGAACCAAGTCTTGGCATACATGAAGTCATATTTCCCCAAGCCTCCAGTGGACGTAGTCGCCGGTGGACTTGCGGCGAACTGTACTGACGATCAGTACAAGACCCTCCTGGAGGAGATGGCGCCCATTGCTGAACAAGTGGCGGAAAAGCTCAACCTTCAGTAGGAGTACCTGTAGGAGTAGCTTAAGGTAGTTGATGGAAAATAATCAGAGTTGTTAGTAACTTGTTTGGATTATCAATGAAAGTTGTCCACGATATATTTGTGAAATAAGTACTCGTAGCCGCCACTTGCAACGAAGTGTGCGGAGTACCAAACCGTGGTGGAACTTGTGAGTAGTAGTACTCAGTAGGAGATGCCTGATTGGAAGGCACAGTAAAGAAGTTGAATGAAAATCAAACTTTATTACTGATGAATAGGTACACCTGGATGGTCAGAGCCGTTTACAAGTGTAGTTGCCAGGACCCGGAGGCCGCCTACGGCTAAGTGGCGCTAGGACCCTTAGGCCGCTTACAGCTAGAGATCCGTTAGTAGTCGTATAGACTGGATCTAGAGTACATGGTCTTATAGACCGCCGCTAGAGTCCTCAGCGCTCTAAGCAGCCCAAGATCCGGTAGTAGCCGTTGACGCTGGATCTTAGAGAAGAGTAGTTTGGAGACTAGTGCCAGGACCGGAAGGCCGCTTACAGCGAGGAGTCCGTGAGTAGTCGTGTAGACTTGGACCCGTAGAGTAGTCGAGCGACTATGCGTAGAAGCGACACAGCTGGTCGACGTTCCACGAGTTGCTGATGTCGTCGCCTTCAAGTGTTTGGAGGCGGTAGGAGCCTGGTCCGGTCACCTTGGAGATTGAGAAGGGACCTTCCCATGGTGAGCTGAGCTTGTGTAGTCCATCCGTGTTCTGGATACGACGGAGGACTAGATCGCCGACGTTGAAGGAGCGTTCCTTGATGTTGCGATCATGGTAGCGTCGGATACCCTCGAGGTACCTTGCTGATTGGACGAGGGCGGTGCAGCGGGCTTCTTCGAGACCGTCGATGTCAACCCGTCTGCTGTCTTCTGAGATGCCTTCGTCGTATTGTTCTACTGCCGGGGATTCCCACATCACGTCGGCAGGTAGAATAGCTTCGGAGCCGTAGACCAGGAAGTAGGGCGACTGCCCCGTCGGCTTGGTAGGCTGAGTACGAAGCCCCCAGAGTGCGTTGGGTAGTTCCTTGATCCACTTGCCTTCTTTGGTGTTAGCTGCGTCGTGCAATCGTTTCTTGAGGGCGTCGAGTACCATCCCGTTAGCGCGCTCAACTTGGCCGTTGGCGCGGGGGTGGGCGACTGAGACGTACCAGATGTCGATCCCGCTGTTCTCACAGTACTCCCAGAACTGATGGTTGTTGAAGTTGGAACCCAAGTCTGTGATGATGCGATGGGGCAGCCCGTAGCGATGCATGAGTTCATCCAAGAAGTCAAGTACTCTGTCGGCCTTTAGGCAGGTGACCGGCTTCACTTCGATCCACTTGGTGAACTTGTCGATGGCCCCAAGACTCTGTTGAATCCTCCTGGCGTAGTTGGCAGAGGCCCAATCATGTCGAGCCCCCAGCAGGCAAAGGGCCAGGTTGGTGGTATGGTGACTAGCTTGTAGGTCGGGACATGTTGCTGCTTGGCAAAGAATTGACATCCTTGGCACTTTCTGACGAGTTCTTCAGCGTCGGCCAAAGCTGTGGGCCAGTAGAAAGCTCGTCGGAAAGCCTTGCTCACCAGCGTTCGAGAAGACGCGTGGTTGCCGCAGACGCCTTTGTGGATCTCCTCCAAGATATCCTTGCCTTCTTCTCGAGGTATGCACTTCATGAGTACTCCAGAAGTGGCACCTCGCCTGTAGAGCTTGTCTCCGACTAGTACGTAGGCCTTGGCTCGACGGACGAGTTGTTCGGCCAAGTTCTTGTCGGATGAGACCTTCTGCTCGCGGATGTAGTCGATGAAGGGTTGTCTCCAGTCCACGTCAACCATCATGACCTCCTGGCCGGATTGTAGTGGCAGGGTCAGTGGCCGTTGGCGCCGACTCCGGGATGGATGGCGCATGAAGCTCGTGGACGAAGACTCCAGCAGGTACTTGCGCGTGAGTAGAACCAAGCTTCGACAGGACGTCCGCGGCAACATTGTTGTCGCGGACGACGTGGTGGAACTCGAGACCGTAGAACTTGTTCTCGAGCTTGAGGACTTCCAGACAGTAGGCGTCCATGTTCTCCTTGTTGCGATCCCAAGACTTGTTGACTTGGTTGATGACCATTGCGGAGTCACCGTAGACTAGTAGCCGCTTGATGCCCAAAGAGATTGCGAGGCGGAGCCCGTGAAGTAGGGCTTCGTACTCGGCTTCGTTGTTTGAGACCTTCCAAAAGATCTGCAGGACATACTTGAGTTGTTCACCCTTTGGAGAGATCAGGAGTACTCCTGCACCTGCACCCTCGAGCTTGAGTGATCCGTCAAAGTACATCACCCAGTGTTCTGGCCGCTCGGTTGGAGTTGGTAGCTGATTCTCCCGCTACTCTGCCATGAAGTCGACTAGTGCCTGGGACTTGATAGCAGTACGTGGCTTGAAGTCGATGTTGAGGGCGCCGAGTTCGACCCCCACTTAGAGATTCTTCCAGTAGCATCCTGATTGCGGAGTATGTCACCGAGCGGGTAGTCGGTGATAACGACAATCGAGTACTCTTGGAAGTAATGTCGTAGCTTCCGCGAGGTGATGAGCACTGCGTAGAGTAGCTTCTGGACCGGCTGGTACCGTGCCTTGGACTCTGACAGAACCTCGCTGACGAAGTAGACTGGTCGCTAGACTGGGTAGGCGTAGCCTTCTTCCTGCCGCTCGACGACGATGGCAGTACTGACCACATGAGTAGTCGCAGCGAGGTAAAGCAGTAGCTGCTCCTTTTTGCGAGGAGCCGTGAGGACCGGTGGCTTAGACAGGAAGTCTTTGAGCTGCGCCAGAGCTTGATCAGCCTCCGCGGTCCACGTGAACTTCTCTTGATGCTTGAGTAGTTTGAAGAAGGGTAGTCCTCGTTCTCCAAGCTTCGAGATAAATCTATTCAGGGCCGCCATGCACCCGGTCAGCTTCTGGACATCCTTGATGCAGGTTGGAGCTTTCATGTTGGTGATGGCGGAGATCTTCTCGGGGTTGGCTTCGATGCCACGATGGCTGATGATGAAGCCGAGTAGTTTCCCAGACGGTACGCCGAAGACGCACTTGTTGGGATTGAGCTTCCATTGGTACTCTCGCAGGGATGCGAAAGTCTCTTCAAGATCGGGGATGAGTGTATCGGAGTTTCTGGTCTTAACGACCACGTCATCCACGTAGGCTTCGACGTTCTTGTTGAGCTGCTTCTTGAAGCAGGCCTGGATAGCTCGTTGGTAGGTGGCGCCGGCGTTCTTCAACCCGAACGACATTGTCGTGTAGCAGTATGCGCCAAACGGGGTGATGAACGCGGTCTTCTCCTGGTCTTCTTCCTTGATAGCAATCTGGTGGTACCCGGAGTAGCAGTTGAGGAAGCAGAGCAGGTCGCAGCCCGCCGTGGAGTCGATGACTTGATTAATCCGCGGCAACCCGAAGGGGTCTTTGGGGCAGTGCTTGTTGAGGTCGGTGTAGTCGACGCACATCCTCCACTCGTTGGTGTTCTTGCGGACGAGGACGGGGTTGGCGAGCCACTCAGGATGGAAGACTTCACGGATGAAGCCCGCCACGAGTAGTTTGGCGAGTTCCTTCTTGATGGCATCTCGTCGGTCGTCGGCGAAACGGCGAAGGTGTTGTCGTTTGGGGGTAGTTTTAGGGTCGACGTTGAGTGAGTACTCGATCAGCCTCCTGGGCACCCCTGGCATGTCCGCTGGCTTCCATGCGAAGATGTCTCGGTTAGCCCGGAGGAAGCTGACGAGCGCGTCTTCCTATTTCGGGTCAAGACCCGCCCCGATCATGGTAGTCTTGCTGCTGTCGCCCGTCCCAAGGTCGATGGCCTTCACTTGGACTTCCTCTGATGGCTGAGGCTTGTTTGCGGTGTCGGTCTTCTCGGGAATCTCGAGTTCGGTTGGGGCGTGCTTCTTAGATGCAGCAAAGATCTCCATCATTGCATTGGGTACTTGGTTGGTTGATGCGAGTTCCACGGCTTCGGTGTCGCAGTCGAACGAGATCTTCAAGTCCCCTTGCAATGTGAGTACTCCGGCAGGACTTGGCATCTCGAGTACCAAGTAGGTATAGTGTGGTACCGCCATGAACTTGGCGATAGCTGGTCTGCCGAGGATGGCATGGTAGGAGGTTTCGAAGTCCGCAACCTCGAACTTGATGTACTCGGTGCGGTAGTTCTCCCTTGTCTCCCCGAAGGTAATTGGCAGGACCACTGAGCCCAGTGGAATAGCTGCGTTACCGTGGACAATGCCGTAGAAGGGTGACGCGCTCTTGGTGAGCATGTCGGTGATGTCGAGCTTCATCTTCTTCAAGGTCTTGGTGAAGAGGACGTTGAGTCCGCTCCCGCCGTCGATGAGGACCTTGTTGAGTCTGGAGCCCGCGACTACAGGTTTCAGGACGAGTGGGAAACGTCCTGGTTCGGAGAAGCTTGTCCATTGATCCGCGCGGGAGAAGGTGATGGGTACCTCTGACCACCTCAGAGGTGTCGGCACCGCTGGTTCGATGTTCAAGACTTCCCGTCGGGTGGCCTTCTGAGACCGTCTAGTGGGTAGTCCGCCGAAGAGGACATTCACCGTCTTGTCAGGTTCCTGGAAGTCACCGTTGCCCTCGTCGACTTTTTTCTTGCCCTTCTTGTCGTGAGGAGGCCGTGGGTCGGGAGTATCCTTGAGTGCTCGCCGGAGCTGGTAGCACTGCTCGGTGGTGTGATTACCATCCAGATGCCACGGGCACTTCTCTTTGAGCAAGTCTCTGAAGCCGCCTGAGGTCTTTTTCGAGTTGTCCTTTGCAGGGTGCTGTATAGCCGCGACTGTGTTGTCTGGCTTGCGCTTGCGGTTGGAGCTCGAGTAGTTGTTGTTGTGGCGACCCCCTTGATCTTTGTTGTTGTTGTTGTTGCCGCCCGTGTTGCTCTTGTTCTTGCCGCGAATGGAGTCGTACTTGGCGTTTGCCTTGTCCTCTTCGTCGGCCCATGACGTAATCATGTCTTTGAGCTTGGTGATGGAGCTCGGGCGGCGGCGACCGAAGTCTTCGAAGGTGCGACGGTAATAGAGTCCGTCTTGGAAGAGGTCGATGACTTCTTTGTCGGTGACGTCGACTACGGTCGCGCGCTTGTCGAAGAAGCGCCGCAAGTACTGGCGAAGCGTCTCGCCTTGTTCCTGTTTGACCATCGCCAGGTCCATGCAAGTACCCGAGCGCCCCATGGCGCCCGCGAAGTTGCTGGTGAACTGAGCCTTCAGCTGGTCCCACTGGTCGATCGAGTTCTTTTCAAGTGACTCGAGCCATGTGAGTGGAGCCTGATCCAGGCAGAAGGGGAAAAAGAAGCACTTTGCGTCGTTGTTGCCACCAGCATTTTCGATGGCCAAGGCGTAGCACCTAAGCCACTGAACTAGATCTTGCTTCGCGTCATACTTGGAGATCCCGAGAGGTTTGAATTTCTCGGGAAGAAGCAGGTTGCGAAGTCTTGCGGAGTATGCGGGGAAGCTGTCGTTGTCGCTTGCCTCAGTAGCCTTCTTGCGGCAGATCTCGTCGATCTTGTGGCGGGCGTCGTAGCCGCCACGTGCGTTGCCGGTGGCGTGGCTAGTCGCGTGGCCTCGGCCGCCGCGATCGCCGCCGCCACCAGCTCTTCTACCGGCGTCATGGGATGAGCTCCCGCCGCTGCTGCCACCACCGCCGCCGCCGCCGCGACTACCTCCGGTGCCACCCTGGCTGATGCCGCCCTGTGAGGGTCCTCCAGCCGAGGTCCTAGAGCGGTTGGGATTTGGCTGGTGTTCACCACGGACACGGTTGTGTCCGCCATCTGCCGGGCTGCGGCTAGTGGCTTCGTGGTTTCTGGTGTCGTGAGTTCTGACGGGGGGTACTTGGGCAACTCTGTTGTCGACCCGCATGAAGTAGGTGTCTTCGGCGAGTTTGGCGATGACTTCACCCGCACGGATCCCCTGGGCCTGCCGTGCTATCGTGGTGATAGACATGAGGCACTGCTCAGGAGTAGTGTGTTCCCGGTTGGCAACTTGCTCCAGGGCCTCATTGAGGTTCCGGATAGGGAGAGTTTCCCGGAGACGTCTGCGTCGATCGTTCCGCTTCCTATTGCGGTCACGCCGGGTGTTCTTGTCTTCGGTGCTCTCGTTCGGAGGTGCGTTGGCAGACAACTTATCCTCTGAGATGTCGTCAAGGTACTGGTCAGGTCGGTTTTCCGAAGTCCCAACATCTTTGGCCGTCATGAAGACTTCACGGTCGGGAGTGCAGAGACTGGAGTCAGTAGTCACCACCTCGGTGGGGGTGTGCTCGTCGTTTAGAGCCAGCGGGGTCCCCTCCTGGAAGGGGAGTGAATCGAGGTAGGTGACGCAGCGTGAGTTGTCGTCCGTCAGGTCTGCAGGCTTGCGGTCGGGCCAGTAGACAAATCTGCCGGCGGGAGTAGATGTAATGACCAGGCCAGTGGCAGGACCTGACAGCGGTTCCTCAGTCATGTTGAGCTCGGACTCGGACTCGATTGGGTCCGATCCGAAGTCGAACTCGTAGGAGGAGTCCGAGTAGTAGCCGGTTGCGGTGTTGGAGTCCGAGGAGTACTCGGAGGCAATCTCCTTGCCGGCCCGGCGTGCAGCGAGAGCTTCCGTGTGGGCCCTGCTAGAATTGCAGAGGCCGTATGGGAAGTGCTCGTGGAAAGGGGCCGCTTCACACGATGGCTCAGGAGCCGGCTCGCATGAGGCGATCCAGGGCGACGTCGAGTTCGAGTTGGAGGCGGATCCGAGCTCGAAGTCGGCGACTTGGTTGTAGAGCGAAATTTCACCGAATTTTTCGACGAGTGGGCCCGTGGTGACTTCGGGAAGCGTCACGAGCCCGGTCTCTGGGTTCGGGGTCATGGTGAGGTAGCGCTGGAACGATCCAGCGCCGTCAGCGGTGCAGACCCAGAAGCCAAAGACGAAGATGTCGCCGCGGTTGAAGGCGGCGGTTGGCTTGATGACGATTGAAGCCGTCGAGTTCGCCATGTGATCTTCGGCGAGATCCCCTACCTGTCGGGCCAGCTGTCGGTGTTTTAGACCGGCAACTTACCAAGGGGAGTACCCGAGGTAGATGAATGTGGCCTCGCCGAGATCGGTAACTCGAAGGAGAGACACGTGGCACACAATTTAGACAGGTTCGGGCCGCGAGGTGCGTAATACCCTACATCCTGTATGCTGCGTAGCTCTGGATTGATTGGGTGTGTTTACAAGATGATGCGGATGAAGAGATAGGGGTCCCTGCCTCGCCTTATATAGTCCGGGAGGCAGGGTTACAAATCGGTTTGAGGGGAGAGTACTAGTCGGGTACGGCTAGGAGTACTTTACATGGATCCGGACATGTGTAGCTTCCTAACCGAGTACTATCCCTCTATAGTCCTTGCGCCCCACGCCAGCAGGTGCCGTGTTGCCCAAGTTGAGTAGTCCCAGGGGCTCACCGAGTAGTCAGTCCTGGTACCCACCAGAGTAGTGGGCCCAGTGATGTCCATACGACAGATGTGGCAAGTGATGACGTGGCAGATTACAGGTTCAATTCAAAATGGGCCAATCCAGCCGAAAAAATAACAAAAATCAAATTAATCACGTTTGCATTCAGCATGACATCAAAGGAAACATCATATACATTTTTTTCATCCAGGATAACAATCAATCAACCATTCCAGCACCAGAAAAAACAAAAAAAATCAGTTTCAGCAGAACACATTAAGTTGCAACCGCATAGCTCCTGCTTAACTTGGTTCATTTTGACCCAGTAGAAGAAATATGAATTACGCTTGACGTCCTTCTCATTCACATCCACAACAATGTTGTACCTGCACACATGGTAAATTTCAAAATGTAAAGGAAATTTAGAGGTTGAGATCTCTGCGATGTGAACTCCATACATACACAAAAAATAGTCTAAGAAATAACATAAGCAATTTTATACCTTTCTGCCATTTGGCCAAACAGGTTGCTGGTACAGCACATGGACTCCTTGCTGCTGGAGCTAGGACTCAATGGCCGCCAAAGTAGCAACTGCATCAGTTGAGTCCATGTAAGCATCTTTTTAATCCATCCTTTTCACATAGCAGTATGCATTCTTTTCCCAATGATCTGTTAGATAAAACATGTGTTCATGAAAACATATTCACATCATTGGAAATAAACAGCTAACAGCCTAACCTAATGTACAGATATACAATTGATAAGAATGTACAAAACTGAAAGTATCTACTGCAGTCCTAATTAACAAAGCTGAAAGTCAGTCTGCAGCAATTCCATCACTCTTTGAAATGATGTAGCAAGCAGCAATACAGGCCAAAAGAAACATAGAAGTTGACAGTACTTAGTCTCAGTATTGGCTATCAAGAATTTGTAGACTGACACACTAATGTTGAAATCGACAGGACTTTCTTATGCATACTAGCTTGCACATGCTTTTGGATTTGATGGTACAAGAATTAGTATTCAAAAAAATAAGGGATGAAAGAGCACAGGGTAATACTGGTAGCAAGTAACTGTTTCATGGAGGTTGTAACTTCCTAGTTCCTAGATAATATCACACAGAGAAATGTCACAACCCAAATCGTGAAAGATGACAACATGACCTCAGGTATGCCAGCAGCAAAATTCACCATACACTTGGCATGGACATCAATGAACTGTGTGCAACGATATACATGATTCACAAAAAGTATATGCTTCAAGATGTAGCAGAAATACAGAGCACTTGGTAAGGTCACATACAAAACAGAAACACTTTCACAAGGGTGTATTCACATACAAAACAGATTAATACTCCCTCCGGTTTGGTAAAAGAAGTCGTTTTGGACAAGGTTTGAGTCAAACATTGGAAATATAAATCATGAATAACTTTTAAGTCGTTGAGTTTGGAAATGTGAAAACTACATGAGTAGATTTGTGTTGTAAAATACTTTCACAAAAGTATACATATGTTAGTTTTTAATAATTATTTTTATAAAAATAAGAAGTCAAAGTTGTACTTTGGAGACCGTGTCGATGTCCTAAACGACTTCCTTTACCAAACCGGAGGGAGTACAGCATCAGATGAGGCTAACTTAAGTGCCATACACCAACAGGTATCTACCACAAAATCAAACATCAGTGTTATCTAATACTCTATTATTAGATATTCCAATTTCAATGTGTACCTAAATTTAGCCAATTGCATTTATGCATACATGTGAATTGCAGTGATCAACAAAGGCTGGACAGACCTGCTCACCTGCATGAGAAGCACGGTGTCCTCGACTATTGGCTTGGCCGCGCCGGTGAGGTCGTGCGGCCTCCTTGTCCATGGCCAGCCGCTACTCACCCCCACGCCAGCCACCACTGCGCCACCGTCGCACAGCCGAACCACCATGGCCGTAGGTCAACAGCCCGCGACACCACCAGTTTGAAGCGCTGCCACCTTCTAGTATAGACAAACTCAAACTGAACAAATATGTACAATGTAATTCTGCAAACATGAGCTCCTGATAATGGCAAGTAGCTAACAGCATACGACATGAACCAGAGATGCACACCACTGCATGATTTGGACTAACATATTGGTGTAGTTAAGAAATGCATTCATTCCCAAATAACCCAAGTACATGCAGAGAAGAGTAAAGAGCAAATGCAAGAGCACTACTGTAGTTTAAGGCGAAAATACATATAACTGATAGATCCATGATTAATAACTTTGAAGTTGCAGGGTTCCATTCATCTCCAGATCTAGTAGCACAGTAAGGAAGCATGAAGCAAAACAGAAAAGGCTAAATATAGAACAGAGCATTGAGTATTTGCATTATCTCTAGTTCTCTAATCTAGATATGTACAAAAGAAGACTACAAGTTATCAAACTACCTGTGGGCTCCTCCAGCATCGATGCCTTGGTGAAGTTATGCACCTGCACCATATATGGCCATGAGCTCAGTATCCAAGCTAAGTACTTTGCCCAACTTAAATTCCAATACAGGCCACACCAAAAAAATGTAGCTTCTTCTAGTTTTTCATCCAACTAAAGAGATCGAGACAGGTATAAGGTAGGAGAAGCATCTCACATGGATCGATCTGGAGGAGAAGCAGCTCAGAATAATTTTATCCTAATACTTTTAGGAATCAAAAGGGACACGATGCATCAACTAGAACCCAAATCGAGTCGCACGAGGCATCAACTAGAACCCAAATCGAGTCGCACGATGCATCAACTAGAACCCAAATCGAGTCGCACATATCTATGGAGAGATCGCAGGAAGAGAGGGGGAATCACCTGCATACGCCGGCCACCACGGCGCCGTGGCACTGTGACGAATCCAGGCGCCGTGCCGCTGGCCTCCCGAGACGAGCACCGCCGCCGCGGGCCGAGCGCCGCTGGTCAGCCACGCCAGGGGGACCCCGAGCCGAGAGCCTCCTGTCGACCACGCCGCGGGGGCCCAGGATGACAAGGAACCCTGCCGGTGGGCAGCTGCGCGGCCGCACAGTGACGGGCAGGAGGGGAGGCATCTGAGGGAAGCGGCGCGTGGATCTTTGTAACACCCCAGGTGTTTATTAAAGATAAATACCTCAATTAGTGTTGTTAATCATGATTAAAATTAGTTTCTAAGCATGTTTTGTTTGATTATGCACACTTTTGCACAAAAGCCCTTGGTCAAAGTCAAAATCCATGGTCAAACCCCTATAGATCCAAGAGGCTGATTCGGTTTTCTTGCGCGTTCTCCAAATTTCACTATAGAAGTTCAAAATCGGCCAATATAAAAGTTGTTCCTTATTTCTGGGAACACATTTTTCATAATTGGCGGACATTTCAATTTTGAGTGTAAAGGTGCCAAAAACAGGGTTGAACTCGCTGTGAACAGTGTTTCGGGGCCGAGAAAACTGGCAGGTTCGTCACGTTTTTCCCACCAATCTATTCACCAAAACATAGGTCGCCTTTGGGAAAGTTGTAGTGCTATAGCTCCTCTACAACTTTTATTTTTGGAGATTTTCAAGTTAGTTGTCACTTTTTGGAGTTCAACAATTTCGAATACGCGCAGCTGGAACTGAGTCAGGCGCTTGCGTCGCCGTCGCCGCGTCCAGAGCGCGAGTGTGCGCCGACCGCCTGGCCCATCCACGTGTCGCGCGAGACGGACTCCGGCGTACGGACGTCGGGGCGACTCCGCTATGGACCCGCACGTCCTGGCTCGCTCCGCCCACTCTCCGAACCATGCGCCGCGGCCTGGTAGCAGACTCCCTCGGCCACGCACCGGCTTGCGCAGCGCCCCGCGCATGCAGGTCGCCATCTGGCCGTCCTCCTGTCATCAACATGCCGCCATACCCCTCACACGGCCGTGTTGAGTTGTCGTCCCCTTGGCAAAAACGAGACGTCGCACAACGTTCTGTCGTCCTCGCTGTTCCGACCGCAGCTCGCCATAGCCACACCACCGTCGAGCTCCCTCTCCCACTCCTCACCACCCAGCCTCGAGCACCCCAGGGTCGCCCCACGGCTCCACTTCACCTTCCCCGGCCACCAGCTCGCCTCCACGACGAGCACGCTCGCCGGAGCAGAGGCAGAGGCGGCCTCAGATCCGCCGCACCGCCGTTCTCCATCGCCGGAGCACCTCTCGACCTCCAGACTGCTTCAAATCGAACCCTAGGTGAGCCCTCGCCACTCCCCACCACTTCCCCGGTCCATCCCGGCGACAAGCTCGCCGGATTTTGACCTCCATCGCCGGCCATGGCGCCTGGGGACCTGTTTGTGATTGGGATTCTCACCTAGGGACCTATTTGTAATTACTGAGGACCTATCTGCGAATCCAGGGACCTGGTGGTAATAAGATTCTTTAAGGTTTCGGCTACAACTTAGAAAAATCATTAAAAATTGTAGAAAAATCAGAAAAATGTAAATCCAACTGTTCTGGAATCCTTGTGAGTAGATCTACAACTTTTACAAAAGTTGTATAGGGTTTTTCTGTTTAGTTTTTAAATGTAAATTCAAACTCAGTTTGAGGCATATTTGTTGTAGTTCAAAATGTACACATGCAAATGCAATGAAATTTGGATATGTTGTTGTGTTCTTCATGCTCCGTTTTGTGACAAAGTTTCACACATGTTTGTTGTGTAGAACTCTAGTTATAATTTTTGTAAGATCTATGTTAGTTTAAGTTTGATGCTTTTTATAGTTCCCTCAAAATATAACTTCTTTCAGCACCACTGTACCCTAGGACTTTGTTGTTATGTTAAGCACTCCTGGAAAATGATAGTGATTTTAGGAGTCTGTTTAATTAGTGTTTGGTATTTATGCTTGTGATGGATGTCAAATTCATAACTTCAAATATATGATGAATCCACTTGAATGTGTTGGGTTGAAACTTAGTTTTTGCATATTGGAACTGTAGGAAAAGTTTGGGGTCAAAAAGAGTAGTGAAACTTTGTGTATGATTTAATCAAGTTTACCTAGGCTGAGTCTTGTTTTTTTCTCTTAAAATAATGAATAAATGATCTTGAGCTGAAAATTTATATTTAAGTTTATTTTGGTCATATGCTACTGTGGTAAAATTTTCATGCCAGTTGGAGTCATATTTTTATTTATTATGATTTATGGATGAATGGCTAGTTATAATGGAATAAATAAATTTATATTATCTTTTAATTTGATCTAGAGGAGTTTAAGTTCAGTTGCTGTTTAAAATGAATTTAAGCACAACCCCTTGCTGATGGTGAAGTTTATGAGTTTAACTTTCTTAGATATGTACACAATCACCATCCAAGGCATAGTTAGTCCATCATCATCCACCCCTTAATTTTAATAAAGTTTAATAATTTAATTTGCTTAGATGTGCACGCAATCACCATCTAAGTAAGATTTACTTCACCATCACTCACCCCATACCTTAATGAAGTTTAGTAAGCTATTTTGTTTAAATGTGTACACAATCCCCATTTAAATAGTTGTTAGCTCACTCTCACCACACACCTTACTTTTGTGAGTTTTCTTTGTTGTTTTGATGAATGTGGCCCACAAGAGTTGGGTTAATGATAAAATCTCTCACCTTCACACCATAACTAATGCATATGCATAACGTGTAGATCTTCCCGACGGGACGTACACGCTTGTTGAGGAGGAGGGATCTGCTAGTGGGGAGCTGAACCAAGTTAGTGGGCAGCAAGACCTGGACCAAAGTCCAGAAGAGCCCAAGGCTAGTGTTGAGTCAGAGAAAGGCAAGCACCGGAGTCACATATAACCCTTTTTGGATTAAAAGCTCATACCCCTTTACTTTTCAGTATTTATTGTTTACTTGTGCATTTAAGTTTCAGGAGTTGTTTTGAAACCTAGATGCATGATCCTTAGGAATCCTATGCTCTTTTACTAGTATGTTAGGAACGCTAGTGCCATGCTCTAATGATACGGTAGAAGTCGAGTAATGACTCATTGCTCGCGAGATATAGAATGCTTATGTTGGAATCATAAGTTGGTTAAATTGACTCGCTCATGTGGTAAGAGCAATGGGTTCGGTCTCGACCGAGTAGCATAGTGCTGGTCTAAGCTATTGAACGTACCAAGTGCTTGTCGGGAATGGGACCGGTAAGCCTAGTACCTAATGAACCAGTGCAGGGACTTTATCGCTACTAATCTTGAGAAGCGTCTCCCGGCTTGATTCCGGTAGTGCAAGTGTGAGTCTGCACGTGCCGTGTGAGGGCGTTCCAGTAACCTTGTACTTAGGACTGTGGCGCCTGTCCCTAATCTGGGGAGTGACGGGAACCGCCTGGTCGGGGTAGACCTCGCATTTGTTTTTCTTTAGATTCTTTTGGGGTCTACCTTCTTCCGTGTATCTTGGGTTTACCTTGTAAGGATATAAATCGATCGATCGTCGGTCACTCGCCGTTATCTGAGTCGGCTTGACCACTGGCTACCCCATGTTTATTTATGAAACATCTTGGATTAATTTTGATGCTTGATTAATCTTGTTTCCACAACCATACTTGTTTAGCTAGGTGCTTACCTAGAATGATTAACATACTAGAACTTGAGCTAAAATTTGAAAATAAGGATCAACTCTTAGTTGCTTTTGGTAAAACAAGCCCACCAGCCAAAAAGCCTTACATGTCTAGCTGTGTCTCTTATTTTGACAGGTCAGTCTTGCTGAGTATTAGTATACTCAGCCTTGCTTAATTTGTTGTTTTCAGGTAATCCTATCTGGCCTAGTGTTATTCCAGATGGATGGGAGATTGAATGGGAAAACGATGATGAAGAGTGATATGTTGTGGATGGCCTCCCATATGTATCACGCGTGTAGTTTAATTTCCGCTGTTTAACTCTGAACCATGTTTACTTTTATGTACTCAAAACCTGGTTTGTAATTTTAAGTACTTGTGGAATTTTATGTAATGTAATGATGTACTCTGGTCCCGCCTCCGTGTGGGCTTAGCGCATATCTCGATCCTGTGAAAGTGATTTACCGGGCATGACCCGATAGAAGTGACAAAATAGCTCTTGGTTATCGCTTATGAGCCAAGTGGACCGGCTTAAGTGATAATCCGGATTTATTTTGGGTGGTTCTGTCACAGCTGGTACTAGAGCGAGTTTATGCACCAGAGTAATTAAAATACCTTAACAAACTTGTTTTTGGAATAAAATTTGCCAAGATTAATAATCTTGCTAAGTGAGTAGGACGTTAAGATCTAATATAGTCCGAGAGGCCCTAGAGGAAATTTTTGGGTTCTTTCAGGTGACTAGTACTCTATGGTGTATCTAAACTGACTTCCGGCACATTTATTCCTGACAAAACTTACTTTCATGCACAACCATACTAGTTCGTCACGTTTTGCCATACGTGATGGTGTCACGGGAAAGTCCGTGAGGGATGGATGGGACCTATTCCAATGGGAACCCACGTCGCGTCTGCGTCTCGTCACATTTTGCCATACGTGATGGTGCCACGGGAAAGTCCATGAGGAATGGATGGGACCTATTCCAATGGGAACCCACATCGCGTCAGAGTCTTAATTAGGACGTTGTCCATGCAACGGCTTTACGCATGGATGCCGTTTCTATAGTGAACGGTAATGAATGTGGACGCTTTTGTGAGTGCTGGCACAAAAGGTCTTGAATATCTGTGATTTTCTGCAGGTACACTAACCACAGTTGTTAGGTACGGTACTTAAGAAACGAATAGCTTCCGACTAGCTATTATAGGGAGAGACGCATGTATATGCCTTGCCACCGGCACTAACTTCGTTTTTAAGCTTAAAAGCTTTGTGAGGAAGTTTAGGATGCTTTTTGCATCATGTAAAAGCTATCAAACCAAAACTGAACTTAAATCATGTGTTGCTTGGTCTCAATTTAATTTGTGTTTCTTAAGGACCAATCATGCTAGTTTGATGCTTTGATGAGGTGTTAAGCAAAGATTGTAACTAGATGCTGTCCAAATTTTTCTAAGGATTATCTAGAAAAATTCTGGCTAGGTGTTCTTTAGGGAAATTGTTCATCACCTAGTTAAGATTACTCTCTGAATTTTTCATGATTTTAGGATGCTTAAAACTGAATTTATGATTAAAACGGCTGGGCAAGGTCATGCTGAAATGCTGTCAAATTTCTGAGTTAGTCTGAAACTCGAATTTTTAAATATAGTTCCTAAAGGTTTATGACCAGACAGTCTATAGCAAAAATGTTCATTATCTAGCTTAGATCATGCTGTAAAAATTTCATGGTAATTGGGTACTCAGTTTTTGAGTTATGGTCTTTTTAGTGAAGCTCTGCCCTGCCGAAATTTCTGGGCAACAGCACTCTGAAAATGGATCTTTTACACCCTTTTACAATCTGAATTAATTCAACCTTTGAATACCAAAAATGTGAGTTATAATGTTATCGAGTTGCTGACAAAAATTCAGAATTTTTGGGTAAGCATAATTTCAGTTATGCTAAGAATGGTGAATGACTGTTTGCTGATTTTTCTGGGGCAACAGCAAACTGAATTTTGGTTTAATCACCTATCTTCCAATCGGTTTTATCTCAAACTCAGAATACCAAACTTGTGCCTCATAACCTCACTGAGCTTCTGGTGAATTTTGAAGACCTCTAGGTTTTTGGTTTTCAAGGTACACTACTTTCTCTATCACTGCCAGAATCTACCGTTTGTGCACCTAAATCCATCTTGGTTCTCACATATCTCTCTCTCCAGATGACCCAACCTCAGTTTTCTGAACATTGATGCTGAGGGATGAACTCACCCTAATTGCCTTCACAAGGCTGGGTTTTCTACGCTTTTGTGGGAAACATTCTGCCTTTGTAGCTCACACTGCGGCCAAGGCAATTCCCTTGCATGAGTAACATTCTGGACATGGGTCGAACGTGAGGCTCTTCTCACTGTTCATGACACCTCTCAATATCGCCTAGGTTGAGTATGCTTTCACATGGCATGTGCTGCATTGTTACCATATGGTGATGGGAGCATGGCCCAAAGACTTGGTACTAGACGTAATCATTTGATAGTTGTGAGCTTTTCGCAGCAAAAATCATAATGAAAATATTAATCTAGTTTCCTTTTATTTCTGGGTTATGAAATCAAAACCAAAGTTGTCTGGAACTCCATGTTTTGTATGATCGTAAAAAAATCAGCATTTTTGCATGTGTAGTTTGAGAGATATCGAATTTTTAGCAAGCTGCTGCCTGCTGTCCAAAACTGCTAGACAGATCTTTGGTAAATGAATTTTTCGACTCCTGTAAAAGTTGAATCTATCCTGGAGTTGAATACCAAAGTTGAAGCTTATGAAACTCTACACATGCTGACCAAAATTTAGAGTTTTTTTGACACTTGAACTGAGAGATAGAAATTTATTTCTCAGAGCTGTTGCTGTCCAAATTCTGGAAATTCCATTTGAAGTTTCCTTAGACATGCCTACTTGTCATTTTTGTTGGCAAGATTTTGAATGTATATCTAAGGGAAGATCACATAGTTTGATGGACGGAAACCCTTTCCTCAATTCCGGAGAAGTAGTTGATAGTGAGGCAAGTGGTAGCAATCCGCCATCGCCATCGAACTTGTGCTATACGAATGGCTATTACCTTCCATTTGGTGTGGTGATCAATGCATGAGGCTAGCCCAACTTGAAATTGCTCTCGCTTGGCAAGTGCGTGATTAGCACCATGAGAACATGGCCAAGGACTGGGTACTAAATGAAATCACTTGATAGCTAGGATTTTTTTTCCTCCAACAAAATTGTGATAAGATCTTCGTTTAGTTTTCTTGAATATTGGGGCTACTTCAAGAATACCAACATGGATTGAAACTTTGTATTCGACATGCTCATCAAAATTCAGCCTTCTCGTTTCTATCCATCACCCCGTGAAGTCTCGAGGGCTAGTTTGACCACCTCCATATCTGTGCTTCGCATGTTCTGTGTCGCTTTGTCACAGCCACCGCTGCTGATCGTGGTCGTCTTGTCGCCAAGGCATCCTAATGCCGGCCACCATCGTGCCACATGCCACCACCACACCTCCTTGCCACCGGCCCCTACCCAAGTGGCGCGAGCACCACCGCCACTACACCTCGGTGAGCATCATTAAAAGGAGCACCTCCCCGTCGACATTCACCGCTCAGAGTTGCATCCACTTAAGCCACCATCTCGCCAGCTGTTTTCTTTGAGCACACACCGGCCACTTTCACCGCTTACGACATTCCACGTCGATTAAGCTCTTTCCTCTATCTTCCCCAGCAATGTGGAGAAGAGTCAAGCACATCCAACAATCGGTGTCAAGTCCGAGCCTTTCCCTGAAGCTCGTCCACTGAAGGTTGGTGCCAACATCACAAAGAAGAAGCTCGAGAAGAGAGCCACAAGAGGGAGCCAACCCCACATTGCCAACTATGGATCGTTTTCTAGAGATGTTTGATTCCGTCTGCTGGACTCTAGTAGGACTGTACGTCTGCTTTGTGTTCCAGTTATTGATGGATTTAGCTTTTCATGTGTACATTCATCGCCCGCTCCCGCACGAGCGACATTGATTTCCTCATCAAGCCTGTTATCTCTCCTGGAGGTTTTCCTCTAATCTTGTTGTCAAATCTCGGGACGAGATTTCTTTTAAGGGGGTAGATTGTAACACCCCAGGTGTTTATTAAAGATAAATACCTCAATTAGTGTTGTTAATCATGATTAATTAGTTTCTAAGCATGTTTTGCTCGATTATGCACACTTTTGCACAAAAGCCCTTGGTCAAAGTCAAAATCCATGGTCAAACCCCTGTAGATCCAAGAGGCTGATTCGGTTTTCTTGCGCTCAGAGTTTTAGGAGTTGTTTTGAAACCTAGATGCATGATCCTTAGGAATCCTATGCTCTTTTACTAGTATGTTAGGAACGCTATTGCCATGCTCTAATGATACGGTAGAAGTCGAGTAATGACTCATTGCTCGCGAGATATAGGATGCTTATGTTGGAATCATAAGTTGGTTAAATTGACTCGCTCATGTGGTAAGAGCAATGGGTTCGGTCTCGACCGAGTAGCATGGTGTTGGTCTAAGCTATTGAACGTACCAAGTGCTTGTCGGGAATGGGACCGGTAAGCCTAGTACCTAATGAACTAGTGCGGGGACTTTATCGCTACTAATCTTGAGATGCGTCTCCCGGTTTGATTCCGGTAGTGCAAGTGTGAGTCTGGATGTGCCATGTGAGGGCGTTCCAGTAACCTTGTACTTAGGACTGTGGCGCCTGTCCCTAATCTGGAGAGTGACAGGAACCGCCTGGTCGGGGTAGACCTCGCATTTGTTTTTCTTTGGATTCTTTTGGGGTCTACCTTCTTCCGTGTATCTTGGGTTTACCTTGTAAGGATATAAATCGATCGATCGTCGGTCACTCGCCGTTATCTGAGTTGGCTTGACCACTGGCTACCCCATGTTTATTTATGAAACATCTTGGATTAATTTTGATGCTTGATTAATCTTGTTTGCACAACCATGCTTGTTTAGCTAGGTGCTTACCTAGAATGATTAACATACTAGAACTTGAGCTAAAATTTGAAAATAAGGATCAACTCTTAGTTGCTTTTGGTAAAACAAACCCACCAGCCAAAGAGCCTTGCATGTCTAGCTATGTCTCTTATTTTGACAGGTCAGTCTTGCTGAGTATTAGTATACTCAGCCTTGCTTAATTTGTTGTTTTCAGGTAATCCTATCCGGCCTGGTGTTATTCCAGATGGATGGGAGATTGAATGGGAAAACGATGATGAAGAGTGATATGTTGTGGATGGCCTCCCATATGTATCACGCGTGTAGTTTAATTTCCGCTGTTTAACTCTGAACCATGTTTACTTTTATGTACTCAAAACCTGGTTTGTAATTTTAAGTACTTGTGGAATTTTATGTAATGTAATGATGTACTCTGGTCCCGCCTTCGTGTGGGCTTAGCGCATATCTCGATCCTGTGAAAGTGACTTACCGGGCATGACCCGGCAGAGGCGACAAAATAGCTCTTGGTTATCGCTTATGAGCCAAGTGGACCGGCTTAAGTGATAATCCGGATTTATTTTGGGCGGTTCTGTCACAATCTGAGGGACACGGAGAGGGTGGAGCCGACCCGCGGGGATGGGATGGGCAGACGCGAGGGAGGTGCACAGGCCGCAGCACCAAGCCGCCTGGGTTGCCTGTGGCCGGATTTAGGCCTACCTCAGCCGAGTCTCCGTGCCGCCGTGCAGCCGAGACACCGACGAGTTGCCTCCTGATGTGACCCTAGAGTCGTGGTCATGGAGGAGAGCGGCAAGGTGGGGTGGCCACGGCCGCCGTGTGCCCAGTTGTCGAGGAGGAGGAGGCAGAGGCGAGGGACCGCGACCGTCATGTGCTGAGGAGGCGGCGGCAGAGGGGAGAACGGGTTGCGGCTAGGTGAGAGGTGTGCGGGAGGAGGTAGGGTTTACACTGGTTGAAGCACATTATATACTGAGGAAATGCGATCAGAACCATCAGATCGACGATCGACGGTCGAAAATTGTTGGGCTATTTGGGCCGGTATGGACTTCTCTACTTAATATTTTTCTTTTTCTTTTTTTATTGCACCATTGTAAAGTAACTAGCAACAATAATTATCTTTTATACTTCAATATATTTTTAAAATGTAAAGTACTACATATGTAGTGTTACACCAGAGTTTCAAGAATTTTCAAGTACATTTGCTATTTTCTATCATTTAAATGAATTTATGCGTGTTTATCAAAAGTAATTTCAAATTGACCTATATGTACCTCTAATAAGATTCATAAAAATTCAAAAAAATTATATTTAGGCTTCTATGGTCTATTCTTTCCCACATCTAGGAGATTGATGAAAAATCCAATTGATATATAGGGAAAATTCAAACTTCTACTAGCCATCTTATTATCAAATAATGATAATAATACTTAAAACTTCTCCAAAACTTATGTAAATTGGCATAAAATCATTTTATGAATGTATAAGCTTGATAAAAAAGTTTCATAAGATTTTGTGAAAATTGAAGTATACATTGTTCATAAACTAGTTAGTCTCTCACATTGTTTCATACAACTCAACTTAAACATTGAAGTTTCTATAACCTAAACCATTTTCTTGCTCATGTACACCTCAATTCTGGATATAACCTTACATTTACTATTATATTAACATATGGGGATTCACATTTCCATTTGTTGTGCAAAAAAGTTATTTTTCTATTTTTTACATCACTAATGAGTACAATAGTCTATTCTTTCCCACATCTAGGAGATTGACGAAAAGTTCAATTGACATATAAGAAAAATTCAAACTTCTACTAGTCATCTTATTTAAAATAACGATAATAATACCTAAAACTTCTCCAAAAATTATGTAAATTAGCATAGAATCATTTTATGAATGTACAAGATTGACAAAAAGGTTCCATAAAATTTTGTGAAAATTGGAGTATACATTGTTCACAAACTATATAAGTCTCTAACACTGTTTCATACAACTCAACTTAAACTTTGAAATTTGTATACCCTAAAGTATTTTTTTGCTCATGTACACCTCAATTCTAGACATAACCTTACATTTACTCTTCTATTAACTTATGGGAATTCACATTGTCATTTGTTGTGCAAAAAAGTTATTTTTCTATTTTTTAAATCACTAATGAATACACAACTTGCAAAATAGTTATTTTATATGCCCCAAATATATTTTTCACACGTAAAAGACAATATATAAGTTGTCATGTAGGAGTTTCAAGAATTTTCAAGTAGATTTAATATTTTCTATTATTTAAATGAATTTCTGTGTGTTTACGGAAAGTAATTCCAAATTGAACTATGTGTACCTCCAATAAGATTCAAAAAAATTCAAAAAAATATATTTAAACTTATATGTTCCATTCTAACCCACATCTAAGATATTGATGAAAAATTCGATCGAATTATAGGAAAAACTCAAACTTCTATTAGTCACCTTGATATAAAATAATAATAATAATAATAATAATACTTAAAACATCTCTGAAAATTATGTAAATGAACATAGAATCATTTTATAGATGTACAAGCTTGTCAAAAAAGTTTCATGAAATTTCAAGTGCATACGAGTTTGAACATGTCAAAAGGTGTTCAAATTTTGATGTTTGAGTTGAGTTTTCGAGAGTAATGCGGAAGACCTATCTAGTTTGTGAACAATGTATAGTCAAATTTGTCGAAATGTTATGAAAATTTTTTGGCAAGCTTCCACACCCCTACAATGATTATGTTCCAATTTACATAATTTTTGGAGAAGATTTAGATATTATTACAAATGATTTTCTATCATGTACTAAGGTGAAAAAGAACAAATCATACAAATAAATCAAATAAATAATAATTTAAGTATTAACAAAGTTCATAAAGTGAAAAACCATGATTTTACAAAAAAAAGGGAAAAAATCGTGAAATCCGGAGTTCATATGTGAAAGATATACTAATTACAAATTTTTATTGCGAATCAAAAAGAAAAAATGAATCATCTGTGTGTTCTTCATCTTCTTCTCGACGTTGCCACGTGGCAGAACTGGATTGGCCCACGCGGTCGTCCCAACCAATAGCGGACTTATGTTGCAGGAAAAACGAGAATACGTCACTATAAAATATTAAATACCAAACTTCTACACAACAACGCTCGTAGTGTAGTGGTAAGCCACATTAGTTGTATTCCCACGACCAGGGTTTGAAACCTAGGGCTGCCCCTTTGCGCAAGTGTGGCTGCTTTTTTTAATTCCCACATGGGTAAAACAAAATAAATAGCTTTTAAATCCCTCCGAAGTCACAAAGCCAACTGCGGTCCAGTGGTAACGTCATCCAGATGTGGTCACTAAGACCTGAGTTCGAATCCTTCCCAAGACTATTTTTGATCCAATTTTTTTACGCCGCCCAGGGGTTGCCAGCCACAGCCTTGCACGGTCGGCCACGGCCAGGGCGCAGCCGGCCGGGGCTGTGACGCGGCCGACCGCGGCCAGGGCGCAGCCAGCCGGGACCGTTCCGCGGCTTGCTGTGGCCGGCCGGGGCTCGGCCGCTGCGTGGCGTGGGAGGCTGCGGCCGGCCGGGGCCGTGCCGCGGCTGGCTGTGACCGGCCGGGGCTCGGCTGCTGCGTGGCCGCAGTTGGCTGGTGGCAAAACCAAGTACAAAAACGTTGAATACAATGACAAAACACAAAATGTTATGTAGTGTAGTGGTAGGAGTGATTTAGTTGAAGTAGGAGTTGCATACTTCAAACCGTAACCCACACAATTTTTATTTTTTTGATTTTTTCTTGCCTACGCATACATATTTAATTACTATTTTTTCCCTACCTACTCATGGTTTATGAGAAAATTAAAAGAGTAACACATCTTAGTTACTTCAAGTGACACAATTATTTTATTAGCTTCAACTCCATGATGTTTTCATTTTTCAATATATGACAGACACCAAATTTTCGTCACAGAAATCGGGTTCATTTCTCAATCTATGATGGACACAAAATTTTCGTCACAGAAATTGGGCTCAGTTTGAGCCTGAATGGGCTATTCGCTGATCTGTGACGATTTCTGATTTCGTCATGACGATTTCGTCATAGATCACAGGATTTCTTGTAGTGGCATCTTCAAGGACTCTTGCAAACCTTGGTTGTTCTCCATCAGCCTCTGCTAGAGCATACAGATCTCCAATCATCTCTGGTACTCCAAGATCCTCATCAAGATGACCATCATCGTCCACATCCACATGTATCCCATAGTCATGATCACCTTCCACATCCTGGTGCTCTGTATTCTCAACTTCAGTAGTATCTGCAGACTCCCCATGATGAATCCACCCGGTATATGTAGCTGACATTCCAAAGATGTGTATATGGTTTTCTACATCATGCTGGTGTCGCACCCTTTGATTAAGACAATTGTGGCAAGGACAACGTATGTCGGTGTCTTCGGAGTATCTTTCTCTAACAAATTTCATAAACTCTTCAACTCCTTTCAAATATGCAGGTGTGAATTGTTTCCCAAATATCCAGCTTCTATCCATCTGTTTTGACAAACAGATCAAATATTTTAAAAACACCCAAATAGATATTAAACTGAACACAATACAAAAAATTGTATATTTAAACAATTAATTGATATTCAGATGCAAATAGGATCAAAAAAATTAAAACCATTGATGCATATATGAACAAACCCTTCAAACACATATGAATATCTGAACAAATAATTTAAACATCAAATTCATCAAACCTTGATTCCGCTATCGCCGTTCTGACCACGCCCGACACCCTCGTCGCGCCAGCGCTAGTTTCCTGCACTCGAGGCCTCCTCTGCCCTCGTCTCACGTGCTGGTGCTGCTCTCCTACGTCACCGCCGCGTCGATGGGGAAAAGCTCGACGTCCTCGATCACCTGCCGGCTGGCTGCCGCCCGAGACGATCTGGCCTCGATGATCAAAAGCGCGACACAAAAAAACCCTGGCCGAGACGATCTGGCCGTGATCGCTACGAAGGGCGATACTCAACAACATCTGGCCGCGATCAAGGGTACTCGGCCCAACTTCGCATCGATGCAGGTAAAGGCCCATTATTCATTAATAAAGTGATAAATAAAAAAACTGCATACTTACAACATGAAAGACCACGTAGCGCAGTGGTAGAGCTCCTACCTGTGTATCACCAGGTCCCACAAGGTCCCTGGTTCGATACTCCGCGGGAGCTTTTTATTTTTGTGAAACACAATTAGATGATGGGCCGACAGAAAAAAAAAAGATGATGGGCCGTGTGGCAAACACATCCCACGTCGTTAAGTGCACTACTAATTTGTGACCAATTTGATTCATCATTAGTTGTGCCAAATGATTCAAATAAATTATGACGATATCTAATCTAATCTGTGACCACTAGGTTTCATCATTACCATACGCCATACCAAAACATAAACAATGACGATCTCCTTATACTATTTTGTGACGTAAATTATATTTTCATCATTATTCTTTCAGCCAAATCTTCGTCACTTGCAACTTATGATGAAGACGGACATTTCGTCATGGAATACATACCATTCTGTGACCAAAGTAAGCAGCGTCACGAGCAGATCGTCACTGATAATCACTTTTCTAGTAGTGACTATTTTCAGACTTTGCCATTTGGTCTGTCACTTGACAGGGCAACAACATGCTTTCAATCTCTGTAAGTTTAAATATGAAAAATCTTATTTTCCTTGCTCCACAACTGCTGCCATTTGTTGACCAAAGTTCATAGATCCCGTTTTGCATATTATTATCCCAAGCTTAGATGAAAAACATATTGTAAAGAGGTCGCTTGCACTTGCTTATAAAACTGCAGTTTGTGGTTCCTTCAAGTTCCCAGACCTTGGCATGAACTGAACATTAACATGACATCAGTGATCCAGTGGGATGTCGATCGGATAAAGGTCCATTGATGAAAATTTGGGGCCTAAAGCAACAGATGCAACTTTAAAGTAATTCTTTTGGGGAGAATGTGTGGTTCAAGAACAAATGATCCGGTCCTCTTGCTTGTTTGAATAGAAAGATAAAAGGTGCACATATTTTTTCATAGGACGTGTTCCATAAAGATTTACAAGACATTCTAAGTGTTCGATAATTTTTGCTTAACACACGTGCGTGCCGCACGTGCACCTTGTAGCGAACATGGCCTCATATGCCATTTGTTCAAGTTTGATTTTGGTGATTAATGACAACATGATCAATGGGACTAACTATATTGTTGAGCATGTCTTTGTAGACATTTTTAGGTCCCATGGATGTAAAAATACTACATGCCAAAATGAGAAGATAGTGTATTTTTCAAGGGTCAAAACCGTGGAAGAAAAAGAAAGAAAAGAGTAGCGTCGGATGAACCGGCGGTACACTAGAAGACGGCGTCGGTGTAATAGCCGGATGAAGTAGTACACTGTGTGAAGACTCGAGTCAACATTATGATCACCGGATCAACCGACGCCCCCATTTCTAGTTGCACCGGATGAATCAGGAGACCAAGCCTGCAGAAATCAGTAGCACCGGATGAACCGATGGGTGAGCAGCGGTTCATCCGACGGTGTCAAATCAGCTAACAGAGAGGTCCGGGAGCGAAGCTCTTCATCACCGGATGAACCGATGGACATAAGGGTTTCAGCAGCGGTTCATCCGATGACCGTGTATTTGCTAACAGAGAGGTTTTGGTCGCGAACCCATCAGCACCGGATGAACTGACGGTTAAGTGAGGAGACCGTCGGTGCAAGCGTTGGAGGATATGTGTCAGTGGGTATGCAACGGCTAGGTGACGTGGAGGGCACCGGATGAACCGATGCCTATGAAAAAGTGACCATCGGTTCATCCAATGGTACGTTTTTCTATGGCCGTTAGCCAACGGCTCTTTGGACGCCTTGGGCTATTTATACCCCCTCCACTCACCCATTTGGAGTTGCTGGAGTATGTGGAAGAGCAGAGTCTTAGACACATTGGAGATCATACCCATGCCATGCTAGTGCTTAAGGGAACATCCAAAGGCTTTGCATATGCTTGGTGTGTGTGCTTAGTGCTAGGTTAGCTTAGAGCTGAGTGAGTGCAAAGTGTGCCTACCTTGTGAGGTGATTCTCGAGTGGATCAAGTTGTACGACATGTGTCGGAAGCCTTGGAGCCTAGGTGGTTCTCCGGTAAACGTCTTCGACCCTCCGGCTTGGTGTGGAGCGGCGAGGACACTTTGTGCGGGGGACGTGGAGACCCCCTTCCCTTGGTGGAGAAGCTCCTTAGTGGAGGCGGCATCAAGGTGACCAAGGGAGCTTGGCGAGTGCCTTCGTGGCGAGCCTTTGTGGCAAGTCAAGTGGTGCTCTTGAGAGAGACTTGGTGACCGGGAAGCAATACTCTTGTGTAGAGTGCTTCAACAACGTGGACTAGGGGTGGCTTAGTGCCTACCGATACCATGGGATAAATCGCATGTCAAGAGTTTGCTTCCTCTCATCCCCTTTACGTTTATGCATTACTCTCTTGCAATCCTTACTTGCCTTTACTTTCCTAGAGTAGTATCATGCTAGGATTGGCTATAAGTTGCAAAACTTGTTTTGGTATGGGAGTTTCACACTAGAACAACCATAGTTGCACATCTAGATAGTATGTTCTAGTTTATGTTTATGCAAAGTAGTGAAAGCCATAGGTTAAGTTTTTAAGTTGCCTAATTCACCCCCTCCCCCTCTTATAGGCTACGGGCATCCGATTCCTTACACACCTTACTAGTTAAGACAAGCATCCACTATAAACTATGTTTTCATGTCGTTCTTTTTGGAAAGATTCAAGGCATTGGGGCACATGGATTATAAAAATCTAGACGGTAGATAGGGATTACAAGAATCTGAATTCTGCTGAATAATGATCCGGGCTGTACTCTCGTAGGAGATTACAAGATTTGGGATGTTTGAATCTCATATAATCTGGTGGCTAAATAAGTAGCTACATAAACACTACCGAGATGGACATACATGTGTTCATTTGGGAGAACATTAACACGACATGTTTTTTTCGTCCGGTCTAGACACCCCTTTTTTCAAAAAATAAATAAATAAAAAATGGAAACTTACAACTGCCTTCATGGATACAATGACCCCAAAAAATACGCTACGCAGATTCCCGGACGACGATTATGCACATTTAAATCACGTACTTTATTCATATATATACATATTTCTCAGGTTAGCATCATGCCCCAAGTGGGCTTACATATATACAGGAAGCTAGCTAATTCTCTGGTTAGCTTTCAGCGGAGGAAGGACAATGTAACCTGCACAATTAGTCCCTGCGGGCAAGCCGTTCTCGCAAACTTTTGTGACCGTAGCCCACTTGGGCAGCGCGATTGTCGCCTTGTCCTCTTCAGTGAACTCCTGGCAGATGTTTGCTACGTTTGCTTTCCTCACAGCTCGGCAGCAGGGACTCAGAAATGGCGGGAACGGGCGCCCCTTTATTTTGTTGATGTAAATCATGCAGTGTTTCATGATGTCATCTTTCAAGGCTTGCACCTCGTACGAGGAGGAGGAGGAGCAGCAGGAGCAGGAAGTCAGGAACATATGGCTGCCAAGACGACGACGGTGAGGCACCACAGGAACGCTCCTGTCACCCTTGCACTACGACCAGCCATCTTAACTAACTTCTTCTTTGTTTGTTGTGAACAATCGATCTGTGGTGCATGTGAATCAATCATACTCCACACTAGTTCTACATTTATATGGCATGTATAGCGGCCGCGTGCAGCGTGCAGGCCTCTTTGTGCAATAATTTATTTGAGAATTTATTAGTTTATTATTATCTAATGGGATATTGATATGTATCCATGTAGCAGCACCGTACGTATCCTATACCTAGAGGATACCATATATGTAGCTACTCTGCAGCCATTTTTTCTAGCAATTGTTCATTTAATTTATTACCAAGGTATCCCATGGTTTCAACAACATGTCCTGGAGAGAGGATGCGATTCTAGGACTGATGTATTTATTTTTTAAAAAATAAAAATAATCAGGCTATGGTCTTAATTTATTCCAGTCATCTTTCTTCTTGGATGTAATAAAAAAGGTATGGCTAGTGGTGCAGCCCTTTTCGAGCAATTGTGTGATCGCTTCTCAATGCGTACTTCTTCATATACTATTGTTGGGGAATAGACCAAAAATTAGTCACCCTCGAAGCGGCGAAGAAACTCAGTTTTTCTACAAAACGCTCAAAGCTAACTATAAATGTTGATGACGTCATTTTCGAGGATGTAAAATGGGAAGATCACGACGAATCAGAGACATGTGTGAACTTCGAACTCGAGAAAGGTTAAGTGTCAGACAAGTTTTTAGCAAATATGGGGATTGTGATGAAACCTTTGTGAATCTAGACAAGCGAAGTTTGTGGAATGATGTTTTTACTTATTCCTTGAGTTTTGATGAACCTCGGATGTAATGGTTACATGGTGTTTTGGGAGGTTGAGAGGAATGACGTCATTCTTTACGAGAGTTTGAGGAAATATGGAAGTTTATGTGAAATATGAAGATTTCTGGAAAAGATGTTCCCCTCTGTTTTGCAGGATGCGAAGTTGGGCGAAGGGTCAAGAATTATGAGACTAAGTTTTGATACTAGAGACTAAAGGCATGGCACTTAGGAGATCAAGAAAACGTGAAAGGCTCAAGTATCATCGAAAGTGACGTCAGCATCAGAGTAGCTGACGTCACTTCATGCGTAGTGGACGAGAAGGGAGGGGGAGAAATGTCAATCCTAAAGGAGGAATTTGAAGTTGAATTGGTCAATGGCGTGATCGAGAAGAAAGAAGAGAACGTGAGAAGCTTGGCTACGCTAGGGTGAGAAGCTTGGGTACGTAACGACATTCTTGTAAATATATAGGATGGTCACGCAAATTGCGCGATCACCGCAAACATTTGTGTGCACGAATATCCTTCAAGGATGCTAGGCGTACGGGGTAAATTTGGAATGTAAAAGTGACCTCCATGCACTATAAAAGGAGTCTTCAGCCTCTGTGTAAGGGATCCAACTTTTGAGAGATAAAGTGTTCGCCTTTTCACGTTTCTAAACCTTTTACTGTTGCGATATTTTTTAATATCCAACAATTATCAAGGTATCCCATGCGGCCATGCCTCAGCAACGTATCCTGAAGAGAGGATACGGTCTGATGCATTTATTAGAAAAGCTATACAAATATATATTTGGGATATGTTCTCTGGTCCATATAAAAATCTAGGATGCCCTTTCCATTTCTTTGTTGCAGTCGACCTCTGTAATTGTTGTTGTTCTTTGTAACTTCACGTCTTGCTTGGAGATTCTTCTAAAGTCGCTTAACAGTAATTCTCCTCTTCATAATAAAAAATGTGTTATGCAAATCTTAATATAATTAGATATACTCCATAGAGTTTCAGATATGAACCCTTCAGATATAATCTCATTTATTAAGATATATAGCTTGACATAGTCTCTGCTAGAGTGTATGTTTTCACATCATTCTTTTTGGGATAAGAATGTATTACCGGCGAACAAAACACATATAAGAAGATAACGACGCACAGCTTACAACCGATTGCATTGATAAAAGTACGGTACACTAGGCAGATTCTCGGACGACAATGCACATTTAAATCACATAATTTATTCATATATAGGAGTGCCCCAAGTGGGCTTACATGTATAGGAGTACATGAAGCTAGCTACGGAGTAACTAACAACGCATGGTTACACTTGCAGCAGAGGGACAATGTAACCCGCACAATTAGTCCCTGCGGGCAAGGCGTTCCCGCACGCTCTTGTGACCGCAGCCCACTTGTACAGTGCGATTGTCGCCGTGTCCTGGGCAGTGAACTGCTGGCAGATGTTTGCTACGTTTGCACCCCTCACACGCTGGCAGCACACACTCTCCGGTTTTGGAAACGGGCTGCCCAAATTTTTGTTCATGTAAAACCTTTCAAGGTCTGCAACTCGTACGAGGAGGAACAGCAAGAACAGATGGCTGCCAAGACAACGCTACCCACCAGGGTTCAAATCCTGTGCTCGCACCTTTTCCTGAATTTATTCCGGGAATTTCCGGCGTTATGCATTAAGTGGTAAGCGACGTTCGAGGCGTCAGTGGTGACTTCGAGAATCTCCAGATCTGCCGGTGCTCAGTCCTTCGGAGATGCTCATAGGGGTAGGATTTGCGTACGTGTGTTCATAGGGGTGAGTGTGCGTACGTGTTGTGAGCGTCAGCGTTGTACTTTGTAATCTAAAAAAAAGACGACGGTGAGGCAGCACAGGTACGCTCCTGTCACTCTTGCACTACGACCAGCCATCTTAACTAGTAATTGCTTCTTTGTTGTGAATGATCGATCGATCTGCAGTGCATGAGAATTGATCGTACTCCACACTGGTTCTACTTTTATAGCGGCGGCCGCGTGTAGTGCAGGCCTCTGTGCAATAATTTATTTCATAATTTGGTAGTTTATTCAGTGGGATATGGTATCCATGTAGCAGCACCGTATCCTATACACAGGATAGAGGATACCATGCATATTTGTGGCCTTGCAGTCACTGAGGAAATTGAAATATGATAGCTAGGATACATGTTTTGTTCCTAGAATAAAAAAAAACTAGGAACATGGGATCTTTGATACGGCCTCGTTTTTATTAAGAATATCATTGATAGATGAGAGTTTTTACAGTGTTTGAAGATTTTAGCAACCGTCAACAGGATCAGATCTAATGGTTTAAAATTGGGAGGAACCCGTTACAAGAAACCAAATATGTGGACCAGAACCTATATTTTGTGGGCCACTCTACCTCGCCCGAGCCGGGATCTGCTTCCTCTCCAATCCGCCATCTCCACTGTCACCTCGCCTTCGCCGCCACCGCCAACACCCCCTCTCTGGCTCGGATTCCCTTCTCCACCTCGCAGATCTGAGCCGGCTCACTCCACTTCTTCCTCTCCGCCCTCCGCCTCCGCCCTCTCCACTACCTACAAAGCAGCTCTGGTTCATTCACCTTCAAGTCCCCTCATGATCCTCCGTCACTGCCTCGGCAGTGAGCCTCCCACCGGCTCCGAGGACGAAGTTCATCTACCCGCAGACGCCAGTTTCAGCTTCATCTTTGGGTCGTCGGCGGCGCTTCTACACGACGGCGTCTTCAGCCACTTCAACCTTTCGCTTGGCGAGGGCCTTCCGCACCACTGCACCCATGCGTCGCTGACGCCCCTGCTGCAGTTCACCGGCGATCTGCTCATCGGCGGCGGCTCTTGATCTAGAACTAGGATCTTGATTGTATTTGGTTCCTTTTACAAGGGCCTAGATGTAATCCTGCTGCTTTAATATAATATATGTGGTTATTGTCAAAAAAAACTATTTCTAAAAATAGTGCAAAGGGTATAATTGTCTCTTAACCCGGCACCGGCGCATCACTACTCTTGGAGCTGCCGCCGCCGCAGAATCACGGCCTCTTGACAGCTCGACGTCCATGCGCTACTGTTGGCTGCTTGATCACAGCGCGCTGTTACCGTGGCTGATGGGATGCGAAATCCGCAGTTTCGTTATGAAGGATGGCCGGCGACGATCCCTGCGCAGGTGGATGGCGGGCGGCAACAAGCCCTTGCACAGGCCAGGAGGAGGCGGAGACTAACACATTTTCTGATTCGATAACTCTAGATGAAACTGCCGTCAAAATAATCAACCTAGAATAAATTACTATGAAAGGCGACAGGACAAAGTTGTTGCGAAATAACCGCGTCCCTCCCGCGTCGCCCCTCCCGCAGGCGACCGGGAGGCGAAACCCTAGATCCGCCTCCCCCCAGCCTTTCCTCCCTCTTCCACCTCGCCGCCGCCTGAGGAGCTGCCGCCGGCAACCCGAGCGGGGCCCAAGGAAGGAGGCGGCGAGGCTCTCTCGCTCCATTCTGGCGGATCCCGCGCGGGCTCGACGGGCTCTGGCTGGGTTGGGCGGCGCCGCTGGCTGGGCGTGGCAGCGGTGGCCGGAGTCTGGCGCCACGGCGACAGGCTCGGGATGTGTAGGTTGGTTGGGGGCGTGCAGGATGGCTGCGGCAGTTCCGGCGAAGCTTCTCCAGGTGGACGGCAGCAGCGTCCGGGCGGCGGCGGTCTGCCTGCCCCTCCGGCGGCGGCGGCTTGCTCCTCCGGGCCTGGGCGGCGGCGGCTTGCCTGCTCGTCCCTTCGGGGCTGGGCGGCGGTTGCCGGCCTACTGGCCCCTCCGGGGCCGGGCGGCGGCGGTGGCGGCGGCCGGTCGGCCTGCTGGCCCCTCCGGGGTCGGGCGGCGACAGCGTCCGGCTTGCTGGCCCCTCCAGGGCCGGGTGGCGGCGCCGGCCAGCCCCTCCCTCTCGGGCGGCGTTGGTGGGTGGGCAGGGGGCATCTGATCCGCGTGGATCTAGCGTCCCCTGCCCCCGATCTGGCGTCTTCTTCCGCGGCAGCTGTTGCAGGGTCGACATCATCATGGTGGTGGAGTCGGGAGGCTTGTGCTGGGTTTCTTCAGCTTTGGGGCTCGCGTGCGGCGTCATGGTGGCGCTCTGGGCTGCGCCGGGCTTCTTCTCTTGCAAGGGTGTTGCGGAGGTGGTGGGGGTGTGCTGTTGTATTGGGGTCGTATGTGTTGCAGGTTTGGGATTCTGCCGGGCGAAAGCCTTCACCGACATTTCTGTCGGTGGCAATGGTGACGGCATTCTTCGAAAGTCGTTTTCCCTGTTGGGGGCACCATTGTGGAGCTCCCTGCCCCGCAACACAGGGCTTTCGGGGTGAAAACCCTACCCATTTTGGGTGAGCGACGGCGGCACCGGTGGCGTCGCGCCCTCGTTGGAGGCGTCGTCTCTTGAGACCCGCTTCGGCCTGTGACAGTGGCATTGGAGGAGTTGCGCTCGTTTTGTGTCGGTGGCTTGGTGCTGAGGGTCCATGGGTGCTGGAGGTCTTGGATTGGCGTGCGGGATGCAGTGGAGGTCTCGGTGACAGCTGGGCGGAGGTGTTGCTCTCATGGCGGTCTTAGATATCTGAGTCCTTGGCAGAGGAGTGAGGCGGTGGATGAGGCGAGGCCCCCACGCAGTGAGGCCAGGATTAGTGGTTGCCCCTGGTACTGAGATGAGAGTATTTGCTGAAGCTTCACTGGATCAGAGGGATCGACGATCGTGTACGTGCAGTCTGAGGATGATAGTCCCATGGTGGAGGAGCTCAGGAGGGGTTGTTCGGACCTGCAGCGGGTTGCGTTTTTGACGTGACACAGCGTTGGTGACGACGGCGCAGGTGTTAGCGACTTGTTTTGATCTTCTCTCCTAAGTGGTTGAGGCTGGTGGTGTGCTGTGTCGGGTGTGTTTGTTTCTGTTCAGGGTTTGTTGGGTGGTGGTGTCCGCTTCGGCGTGTTATGTACAATTACTACTTCTTCTTATATGACATAGCAGTGCTCCTGCTTTTATTTCAAAAAAAAAAGAATAAATTACTATAATATCCTTGTTTCCAAATTAATTATGGTGGGAGGAACCTGAAGTTCCTTCCAAGCACCATAACAAAGCTCTAAGTTAAAGGAGTATCATTCTAGTGTAAGTTAAACGTGTGTTGTTACACTGACACAAAACCTTTTCTTCTTCATTTTCCCCCTGCTCCTGTGATTGAAGTACTACTATACGTACTGTACTGCAAATCCTCTTATTGTCCTTCAACTTAATATATAGCATCGCAGTTTTATCAGTCATTTACTGAAAATTCATCAACGTTGAGGCTGCACAAGGCAAAATTCTGCGGCAATCATGTTTATAGTCTGTATGTAATTATGTACCATGAGAAAAGAGCACCTAAGATGCATTCTCTGTTGGTACTGCCTGCCTTCAAACAAAACTGCCGGATCCATTTTGACGTAAGGATTATTCCTTTCACTCCAGGTTCCAGTTGCGACAGTGACAATGGACACACGCAAGTGAAGCCATGTAATCACCAGACCTAAATACAGAATTTTAGACTGTGAGCACTTAGCAGCATCCTCGTGAATATCTACATATATAGGTGTATACAACACAGAGGGAAGAAAGCAAAACCTTGATCCATAGGGTGACTTGCATGCTGCAACTATGTGAGATTTTGCCATATCTGCATCTTTCTGTTCACAATCGATTGAGGCTAGTAAATAACTTGGTTATGGCAATAGTCTTCAAGTAGACTTGTGACTGATGCTGACTACAGAAAATTCTATAAGATTTGTCGTTCCGACAATTTCTTTGTCAAATACATGTACTGAGCCTGCAGATAGATGATAAATGACTACTACTCCATTGGCAATATACATATTTTTTCACACTGAAAAACTGCAGATAACAAGTCGTGATGCATAATTTCATCCATTACTTGTAGAAAATTTATTCTACATCCTCAAGGAATGCTACAGAACTGAATGGAATTTTAAATATCGCGTAAAAGATTAAGGAGATGGGTGGAGCACTGAAATTTCATAGGAACAACTTCTTCCATGCAATAACCAAGAAAAATTCTCATGTTCTAAAATTTTCATACCTGAGATTCGTAGTAAAGCCCCGCATATAATGAAGAGTAAAAGGCCTCGCCGTCAGAGCCACTCAAAAAGTTTGAAACTAACTGAAGAGATACAAATTGAAGCAGAAGAATCAGGAAATGTCCACCAACAATTAATCAGGAAGCAGACTGAATTCACACATTGGAACTTTTATCGTAAACCGTATAACCTTTTCAGGGTCTCCACCATCTTTAAACAATGCATAAGCTTCACGCATTACAGGTCTTGAGTCCAAACCAACCTGAAACAAGTGATGCACATCAGGTACCATATGACTGACAGAGGAACTCAGATCATAGATTTTTCTTCTAGGAACTTACCTCCAAGAATCGCTTCCTTGCTTCTGCTATCCCATACAGCTGAGCCTCACACAGAAAGCACCATATGGACTCTTCGGTGTCCTTAGGATTAGCTGCAACATCCAGTCTGAACTGCTCTGCACCTTCCTCAAACTTATGTTTGGATAAACTAAGATAATTAAACATCTTTTGGAGTTCCCCATTAAATTCCAGGATCAATGCTCTTAGATAACATCCGACCATTCTTTCGATCATCGGTCTAGGATTAAAGCGCCACACATGGATGAATTTTACACACCTGTCGAGGTAATACAATGACAGGCCCCTTTGCCAGGCCCCTTTGCCAAAGATCTGTAACAAGGAGTTAGCTGCAGTGCCAAAGGGTGCTAGACCAGTTGGTCAAAGCACACCAGCGACACCCCACAGGTTGTGAGTTCGAACCCCAGGTGGGGCGAATTTCCCCCTGTGGGTAAAAAAAATCCCCTCGCTGGCCCCGTGTGCCAAAGCACTGGTTAAGAGACGGCCCAGGTCGGCCTGAGGACCGTGTATGGCCCAGGTAGGTAGTTTCCCACGGGTTACGACTCTCAGTGTCAGGACGGGGCCAGGGTTCGGGGATTTTCTCGGTCGGGGAAGCCGAGGCTTCTTCTTAAGTTAATACCATGGGGGCGGTCTTTCCCTCACCGGCCGAGTTTTTTTTTTAAGAGTTAGCTGCAGTTATTGACCACCGCAAGGCAATTGATGCAAGAACGCTGGCATAATGACGTTCAGAAGCACAACTCAAACAAAAGCGGATTAGCTCGTACACTGCTTCTGCGGTGGATCCAACTCAATGGCTTTGTCGAATTGTGCCAATGACCCAACCACATCTCCCTGCAATGTAATGCATCCGAAACGTTTACAAAAGCCACCTCTAGCTTCTAGGACCTGAATATCACACCAGTGCCTGAACCGGCTCCACTGTATTTTTTTTATATATATATAAGAAAGGTGATGTTCCCTGGCCCATGAATTACCTGGCGGAACAGCTGCATACCTTGCCGGACGGCGAGGGACGCGGCGGCCTGCCCTGCCGCTCCGCCGGAGATGAAGTCCCAAATGCCGGCAGGCGCTGGAAGGAGGAGCCGGCGCGGGACGGCCCGCGTGGCCCCCGGCACTGGTGGGGAAAGGGAAGGAGATCGTCGGAGCTTGGAGGGACAGGGATGCGGGTGCCATTTTGGGAGGGAAGTGACTCGTGCCCTTTCTCAAGTGATTGGGAATGTAAGGTGAGTGTCGCACTGTCCCCTTCCCCATCTTTCATCCTTGCTTATAGGTGCGAGACAAAACTTACCATTACGCATTCCGTAGCTCCAGATTGCGACTTAATGCTCAATCGTCTGTGGTGAACTGATAATTTGATAGCTTTGGTTTACGTTGAGAACTTGAGATTCTTTATTTTGTTGTTTAGAAGTATTCTTAAAAGTTCACACTATTATCATCTGAGAAAGAGCGCATAGAAAAAGAAAAAAAAAATCAAATATGTGAGATGCCCTTTCTCAAGTGATTGGGAATGTTCCCCATCCTCTCTTCCATCTGTTATCCTGCTATGGCACAAGCGCCCTGTTCGTCTGGCTTATCAGCCACCAGCCAGCAGTACTTTTCTCACAGAATAAATCAGCCACCAGCTACCAGCCAGCGGTACTTTTCTCTCAGAACAAATCAGCACCAGTCATCTGCCGTCAGCCAGACGAACAGGCCGAAGATAAAACTTACCCTCAAACCAGTTCATGCTCAAATGCGGGCGCAATCTGTAGCTCCAGATTGCTACGCTTTACATTATTTTATGAACCTGAGATTCTTGTTATGTTTTATGGCTGTAGTTTGATAATTGATTCGATTAATTTGATAACTGCACTGTTCGTTGACTACCGTGCAATTTTCTTTACGAAATTGCAATTGGTATGATCCAGTTTCTTAAGTCTTCTTAGTTCGGACTATTGCACGCTTTTGTGTAGTACCAGCTGTTGGAAAGACCATGGACTGACAGTGTTTTAGTAGGGACTAGTCCATCAAAGATTTGATCATATGAAACTGGAGATTATATGTTCATACATATGCTTCTTAGCGGCAAGGTTTTTTTATATTAAAAAAAAGCTTCTTAGCAGCATGGTATGTTGAGCACTGCCTCGTCGAAGCAGCGTGCTTAAGCGAGATGATTCATGTCCTGTGAGAGCAGAGAAGGGTACAAGATTACTGTGCACATTTTGAGGTCGACAATACTAGAAGTCTAGAACTATGTTATTCGTTCAGTACTCAAAAGTGTATTAATTTTGATCCACACGTGGAGCTCGTTTTTCAATTTGTGCAGAATTCAACAAAATCCAATTTTGATCCACACGTGGAGCTCGCTTTCTCAATCCGTGCAGAATTCAACAAAATCCACTAGTATGTGCAGTCACTTGCACTAAAACAAAATTCAGGTTAAGACCACTTAAGTGTAGCTCTTTAAAGCAAAACTAAGGCCAGCCTCAATAAGAGTTTCACAGCATTAAATATCATCAATTATGCTGACATGGTGATGATAGATAATGACTAATGAGGACTTTCATGGGGTGTGAGGGAAGTTTATCCCCATGAAACTCCACTAGCGGCACAGTTACCTACAATTACCATACACCGAGACTGGTCTAATAATCACCAGAAAATTCTGGACATCTGTGCATACCCACAAGCTCTCTTCTCAAGAAGATCCAAATACCAATATCTGCCGTTTTAGGGGCAAGTTCTCGTGTAACGATTCAAACCTTATTTTGGTTACCCCCCACGTTTCTTGTGAGGGGTAGAAGTGTAGAAACACTATCACTGCAGAACTTAACACCCTAAGATTATGCCGTTACATAAACTGGACTGCTTTGCCCAGACGACGAATAAGTCTCAAACTGCTACAAGCTATGAAGGCTTAAAAGGTCAGACGTAATGAACCCCCTCACCCTCAATCACCTCTCCAATACGATAAGCAGGGTTTGTGTCTTCAAGAATTCTATCTGCTGACTCTCTGCTTACCACAAGAACCATCCCAATGCCCATATTGAATGTTCGCCGCATCTCTGCATCATCAATGTTTCCAACCTACAAAACTCAAAATATGTTTAAAGACTGTCCACTGTCTGCAGATGCTGAAAAATCATTAGGCCAAAGCTCATGATTTGTTAGCTCTAACCTGTTGAAGCCACTGGAAGACCGGTGGCACTTCCCATGATCCAGTAAAAACTTTCGCCCCAAGTCCAGAAGGAAACACTCTAGGAATATTGTCTGTAAATCCACCACCGGTAATGTGGGCTAGCCCTTTTACACCACCCTTGCTAATTATCTCAAGTACCTTTTTTGTTTCAATCAAATGGAGTAAAAAGTCCTTTAGGCATCAGAAGGAAATATGATATGGATCACATAAGCACACCAATGAACCAACCTGCTTAACATAGATGACAGTTGGTGCCATAAGAGCTTCACCAACAGTAGTTGTTATGCCATCATTTCTTGGTAGTTGGTCACTCAATGAAAGTCCGCTTTTCTCCAGTACTCTTAAGGATTTTTCAGCCATCAGTATTTAGATGTATAGTTAAAAAGTAGGAAGGACTACTGGAAAGAAAATAAATTTGAAACACAATGATATATACAAATTTGAAACAGGTGGAATTCAAAAGGTACAATACCTTCTAGCAAGAGAGAACCCATTAGAATGAACCCCACTGGAAGGAAGACCTATCAGAACATCTCCCTTAACAATGTTTTTTCCATCGATGAGCTTATCCTTCTTCACTTTACCCACAGCAAAACCACTTAGATCATATTCACCCTGCGCATAGAATCCAGGCATCTCTGCTGTCTGTAAATGGTCAATTGATCTGTAATCAGTTCTAACTGTTTTCGGCATATCACAAAAGTAATCCATACATATCGCTCAGTTGTTTAAATCAATGCTAAGCGAGGTGGATTTATTTGGATTTGTACAAAATAAAGAATATAAACAACCAAACAGTCTGAATATTTTGTCAGACTGACATTTTTGAGACTGATAACCTATGTAAATAGGCTAGGGACCGAATAGGCTATTAAAATTTAAGATAACAAAAACCTATTTCCGTGATGTGAAACTAATCTTACTACGAAGACGTGTATGACTAAGACATCAAACACAAGTGTTCAAATTTGTCTGTCAATCTGTTTCTCAAAAAAAAAAGTCTGTGGAAGACATTTGATTCATCACGCAATTATAAATCTTAAGACAACGAAAACCTATTTCTATGGACATGTATAAGGACTCAGACATCAAGCATAAATGTCCGATTTTTGTCAGTCGAAAACACAATGGAAGACATATGATCCATCCATATACAGATTATGTGACTTACTACGCATCACAAAGTTAAATTTAATCATTTTAATTTCAGAAAAACTCACCTCCCCTCCTAGGAGAGCGCAATCTGATTGTTGGCACCCATCCACAATCCCCTTGATAACCTACATAATTCATAAAGCAATTATGGGCAAAATCAAAATGTCCATGAGCTTAAAATACAACAGAATAAGCATGAGAAAGGACAATGTATTGTGTTCACTTGAGCCAAAAATATTGACAGTACCTTCACTGCAAGGTCAACATCAAGCTTGCTCGTAGCATAGTAATCTAGGAAGAACATTGGTTCTGCACCTGAAGTTACAATGTCATTGACACTCATAGCCACCTGCCACGATGACATAAAAACATTCAGGAACTGTAGTACATAAGAACAACAGTGCACACAGCAAGTGAGCACATACCAGGTCAATGCCAATTGTATCATGAATACCAGTTTCAAAAGCAAGCTTCAGCTTTGTCCCTACACCATCAGTGCCAGCAACAAGGTAATGATCTCCTGTTCAAACAAAGCAAAAGGAATGGGAAACTTTCAGAAAGAACTGATCTAAGGATCACAAAATTGGCATAAATATATTGCCGCATCAAGTGAACAGCAGCAAACAAACAAGCCAGACATGGCACAGACAGCGCCTCAGCATAATCATAACTACTATTAAAGTAATAAGCAAAAACATAATTCAGCAAAACAAAGAGGAGGAGAAGTTAGCAAAGATAAGGTGATGGCAGTGAATACCAAAGGGGAAGAGGCCGCCGAAGCCGCCAATCCCGGGTGCCATCTTGCGGATGCGGCGCACAAGCTCGGCGCCGGCATCGATGTCCACGCCGGCGTCCTTGTACGTCATGCCTTCGTCCTCCTCACCTTTGGTGGAGGAGCAGGCCACGGAGACGCGCCGCATCCCTTGGCCAGACTGCGGAAAGCTGAGCCGCTGCGGTTGGCTAGGGCCCCGGCGAGTTGCGGGGGCGGGAGAGCTCGTCGGCCCGCGGAGGAAGCTGACGAGGTGGGAGGTGGTCATGGGGAGAGGCGGCGGGAGGAAGAGCGCGTGGCGGGACGCGGCGGCGGATGCGGCGGCCCCGAAAGCGATTGTGCTCGCGAGAGGGTTGAGGTATCTCGCGGTATAAGAAGGGAGGCGGCGTCATTGGGCCGGGCTAAAAGGGTGAATGGGTAAAGTTATTGGCAGTAAGGCCCAGTAGAGCGAAATTGGGTCCATTCGGCCTAATTTGGTAGAAAAGCATTTTTACCCTAAAAATGAATGGCTGAAACGCATAAAAAAATGTTACTGATGGGCCAATTGAGAGCCTATTGGTGGGCTTCTGGGTTTTCGAGTATACTTCAATGGGCTGACATTGCCACATAGGCCTAATCTTTCTTATTGTCTGCTATGCTTAAAATGGGTCCATTCGACCTCTTTTACGATTTTTTTTATATTTAATTTTCTTCGATTTTACGAAAATAAATAGTCGGATTCAACATTGGTAGAAATAGCCACGAACCGCCGTTTGAAACGGCGGTTGGATACCTGCCGCCGTTTCAAAAGGCGGTAGGCACCTACCGCCGCCTCAAACGGCGGTAAGTACCTGCCAGCCGCCGTTTGAAACGGCGGTTGGGACATCCGCCACGTGGCCCGCTGGCCAGGCACCTACCGCCACGGCCAACGGCGGCAGCAGTCCAACCGCCGTTTCAAACGGCGGTTGACCGACCGTTGGCCACCTACCGCCGTATCAACTGGCGGTAGGTGCTACCGCCAAACCAACCGGCGGCTGGGCCGTGCCTATATAAGGGCCGACGCCCCTGCCGTTGGCGGCTGCGCCTCCCCCCTTCTCCTCTTGTCTTTCTCCTTGGTGGCCTTCTTCGGTGTCCATCAGGTATGTTTCCAATACTTCTCTCGTATATTTAATAAATATGGTAGAAATAGTTTAGAAATCCTAGAAATAGTTTAGAAAAATCTAGAAATAGTTTAGAAAAATCTAGAAATAGTTTAGAAAATATAGAAATAGTTTAGAAATCCTAGAAATAGTTTAGCAAATCTAGAAATAGTTTAGAAAAATCTAGAAATTGTTTAGAAATTATAGAAATACTTTAGAAATAGTTTATAAATTATAGAAATACTTTAGAAATTTCTAGAAATTCTTTAGAAATATAGAATAACTTTAGAAATTGTAGAAATAGTTTGGAAATTTTTAAAAATACTTTAGAAATTGTAGAAATACTTTAGAAATTGTAGAAATCCTTTGGAAATTCCTAGAAATACTATAGAAATTGTATAAATGCTTAGTAAATTCCTAGAAATACTTTAGAAATTGTAGAAAATACTTTGGAATTGCTTAGAAATACTCTGGAAATTATAGAAATACTTTGGAAAATCCTAGAAATACTTTAGAAATTATAGAAATACTTTAGAAATTGTAGAAATAATTTGGAAATTCCTAGAAATATTTTAGAAATTATAGAAATGCTTTGAAAATGCTTAGAAATTATGTGTGACTTTATATTTCATTTTTTTTGCAGCTATGGCTCAGCAGCAGGTGCCGCCTTTTCCGCAGCCCCTGTTGGTGCTGTTCGTCCTCCCCGGGAGCCCCTGCCGTACGTGCTGCCCGAGCTCTTCGACGAGCGGACAGACAGGGCGCACCGGTCCTACCACTCCGCGATCTGCAGGGCAGAGCTAGGGACCGTGCGTTTTAGAGGCCCGGGGCACTACAAGCCGCTTCACCCCGGCTGGTGTCCGAAGTATGTAATACGACACCTTCGTATCTTTGTATTTCCTCATTTAAATTCGTAATTAATTTTTATTTTCGTTTTGTGGTGCAGGCTACGCGCAGCAGGGCTTCTTCCCCTAGCGCGCTTGGTTGAGGGGGACCTCATGCGGGCCGCTTTGCGACTTCCACGACTCAGCACGGCGTGCAGGCGAGGCGTTGGACGCGGCAGCGTCGGTGGAGGCGGAGGCGCGGGCGACCGGACGGGGGGCGGTCTCGTCGGGCTCGGCGACTCCACAGGCACCGACCGGAGGGGGGCGTCCCGTCGGGCTCGGCGACTCCACAGGCAGCGACCGGAGGGGGGGCTGTCCCGTCGGGCTCAGGTGCTCCCTTAGCAATACCGCCTCCCGAGCCAGCGGTCGGAGGACGCGATCGCCATCCACGCGACCCCCTCACGTACCCGACCCACCACACGAGGGCTGCACAGAGGGCGGCGGCAGCGGCGAGGAGGAAGAAGCACCAGGGTCCGCCACGACCGACGAAACGCGGTCGTATTTAGATTTGTATTTGGACACTTGTCGTGTACAGTACTTTGTTTGTTCTAATTATTTTATGTATTTTCGTATTCAGTTGCCTGTTATTTCGCATTTATAGTATTGAGAAAAACCAAAAAGAAAAAAAGAAAAAAACCAAAAACAAAACCTACCGCCAGTTGAATTGGCGGTAGGCTTAACGAAACCGCCGTTTCAACTGGCGGTAGCTGCCAGCCAGCCTGCCGCCACCCATACCGACCCTGCCGCCACTGTTACAATCCTACCGCCAATTGAAACGGCGGCAGGTACTTACCGCCGTGTGAGGCAGCGGTAGGTTCTTACCGCCGTTTGGAACGGCGACAGGGATCCAACCGCCGTTTGAAACGGCGGTTCGTGACTATTTCTGCCAATGTTGAATCCGACTATTTATTTTCGAAAAATCGAAGAAAATTAAATATAAAAAAAATTCCTCTTTTACAGCGCCGCGTCCTCTCTCCGATCATCGCCAGTCTCCCGTCGCCTCCGCGGCTCCGCAGCGCCGCGCTCGCGCGTCAGTGCAGGCAGAGGGCAGCGACCTCTGCGAGGACTCTGCTCATTAGGGTTTGCCTTCCCTTGCGTCCTCGGACGCGGCTTGCAAGGTGGGTGCCTAGTCTTTGGTTCATTGTAGCAGGGGTTTCTTCTAGAGGGAATTCCCTGTGTACCATTATAAAAGTTCTCAATGCCCTCTGTACCACTGAAAAAGTTTGTGATCCCACTCGGCCACCGACAAAATTTTCTCTGGACTCTGGTGCCATTGCCGTCTACATCCGTCACGCTCCGTCACGCTGACTCGTGCTTTGACCAAAGTTGGGCCAAAATGAATGTAGTGAATGACCATTTTTACCCTCTCTGCATCTGCATGTGGACCTCCTCTCGCCTTGACCTATGTAGCCAACTCAAGTCACCAGACCCGTCTCCTCCTCTCTCTCAGCCTTTCTCTGTCGCTCTCTCTCTCGGTCCCAAAAGGCGGCGAAACCCTAGGGTGTCGGCGGCGGCGGGAGCGGCGGCGGCGGGTTGCAGATCCGGTGCCCAGAACTTCACTGCGCGAAGAAGAGGGATATGGGGTAGCGAGGAAGGTGCATCTGCTCAATTTGCTCCATCCACATGAAGAAAGAGGATTTGCTCACGGATTGACAATGGCGGGGTCGAAGGAGCGGCCTGGATGGCTTCCAGAAGGGTGAGTGCCAGTTCCCTTTGTCCATTCTCAAGCATTTTCATGTGGCCATGTGTAGATGATATGGTGATGCTTAAAAATGGTGGGTTTCATCTGTAGGATGGACCCGAAAACGAGCTACAACTTAGAAATCCGTCTTATCGCCAACAATACTCGACGAGGCGGATGGTTTAGCTATAGCAAGGTTGTCGATGCTGACATTACAAATTTCAAAGATTTACTGGGTGAAATCGATGACAAATATCCTGCCGGCTATGGTGACGTTGTCAAATTTTTCTATTATTGTGCTGACACCATCTCAAACATCGAAGTGAAATCTGACCAAGATTTAGTTGAAATGTTTGCCAAACATGTGAGTACCAAGACCTGTTACATTTTCATTGCTCGTCATCATCCTAGTTGTGAGCCACCAGCCATACCATTGTGGAAAGAGTGTGATTTAGTCCCATGCACCCCTGCAATGCCAGATCCTAAGCTTCTTGAGACTAGCCAGTTGACACAAGGTTGCACTGGAACTTCCGCTTCCACTGAGACAAACCCAGAAAATAGGTTCCTAGAGAACCCAGAACCAGAAAATGAGCATGTGGGTATTGATGAGGAAGGAATGTACATCGATACAGGGCCACAGATTGATCCAACTATAGACAATGATGAACCAGAACCAGAAGATGTTGTTCCCTCTGACTCTGAAGCTTCCTCTGACTCTGATTCGGACTATGAGGATGAGGCAGATGAGATGGTAAAAGATAAAGAGCCACCTGTGAACCCTGAAATAGTGTATGACAAAGCTGACCCTCCCATGGAAGAAGGAAGCATTTATCCAAACATGTATGAATTTAAGTTGGCATTAGCAACCCATGCAATTAGGAAAGAGTTTGAGTTTGACATTGAGAAGAGTGAACCAGGGAGGTACAGGGTGTATTGTAGTGAGAGAATTGATGGTTGTGGGTGGAGAATTCATGCTTCAACTATGGGGGACAACTTGACGGTCAAGGTAATTTGTCCAAATGTACTGCTTTCTTTAGTTTTTTTATATTATACTACTTTTAATTTGTTGCATTTACTTCTGCAGGTGAAGAAGAATCCTCATGAACATGACTGTTATACCACGAGATTCAGTGGCAAGGTGAAGTGTGCAACAAAGTACTGGGTATGTGAGAAAGTTAAGCACTGGGTTTGGGAGAACCCAAAGGTTGCAGCCAAGGAACTACAGAGGAGGCTAAAGGATGAGTACATGGTGGATGTCCACTACAAGAAAGTATATCATGGTAAGGAGTTGGCACTATCTCAGTTGTTTGGAGATTGGAATGAAAGTTTTGACAACTTGTACAGATTCAAACTGCAAATTGAACAGTCTTGTCCTGGAAGCTTTGTAGTGATAGATCATCACACCATCAAGAACAAGAAGAGGTTTAATAGATTGTTCTTTGCGATGAAACCCTGCATTGATGGGTTTCTTCAGGGTTGTAGACCTTATTTGGCAGTAGATAGTACATTTCTTACTGGAAAGTTTAGAGGCCAGTTGTGTGTTGCTTGTGCAGTAGATGGACACAATTGGCTGTATCCAGTTGCTGTAGGAATTATAGATTCAGAAACAAATGAGAATTGGAAATGGTTCATGGAGAGGCTGAAGGAGGCCATTGATACTCCAACTGGGTTGACATTCTGCACTGACTGTGGTACAGCAGTAATGACTGGTGTAATAGAAGTATTTCCAACTGCTGAGCATAGAGAGTGTATGTGGCATCTTGTACAGAATTTCAAGAAAAGATATTCAGGTCAAGTTTTTGATGATAATTTGTGGGCATCATCATACAGCTGGAACTCTTACCTCTTTGAGAAGCACTGGTCAGCAATGGCTGCAGCCAAGCCTGAAGCTATGCAGTACTTGAAAGAGAGCCATACCAAGATTTTTGGCCATGTTCTTGGCCATCACTGGTACACTTGCAAGGAAGGAGATCCTGAAGACATTGCAGATATGCTTGCTGAAAGGTGATCACCACCACTTGTTTGTCTTCAATTTTTTTCTCTATAACCAATACTAACACAACCTGTTATAGGGGCCCACCTAAGAAGTGGAAGAAGAAAGCAATACCTGCCTCCACAGAAACAAGCATTGTACCTGTCCAGCTTCCAGCAAGGATGGTTTTCCCTGACTTGCCAATTGCATCCATACCTACTGGGGAGAAAAGGAAGAGCACTACTGCATCCACATCTGGTGCGAAGAAGAAGAAGAAGACAAGTGCATCAACATCTGGTGGGGAGAAAAGGAAGAGCACTACAACATCATCATCGGCTAGGTAACATGCCCTTATCTACATTGGCCTCTGTCAACAATCAAACATTTTTCTAACTATGTTCCCCTATGTACATTGTCTAGAAGATCTGGTGCAAACTCTAACAACCCAGAGCATGTGCCTTTGACCAAACTACCAGTTAAGAGAAAAAGAGCAAAGGTTGGGGTGGAACAAGCAGTCCAAGGGTCTCCTGCTATGAGCACTAGAAGCAAGGTTCCAACTTCTCCTCATAGCCCTGCGATGGGAACTAGGAGCAAGAGGAAGCTCGATATCTGATAAACTTGACTTATCAGCGACAAGTTATTTTGTGTAGCACCCTTTGGTACTTGTAAGATCATTCTGGATAACCTAAAATGTTGAACTGTGTCCTGTATTTGGTCTGCCTATTATCTAGCTCAAAACTGTTTTATGAACTAGAGTTGAATGTTTATCAAATATCGGATGTATGTCATTGCCAACTTCCATTCCTGATTTCATTTGTACAAGCAAAACGAGCAGCTCACAGCACGTGCTGAGCACTAGAGTTGAATGTTGCCGCTGGTCACTTTATAGAGGGACCAGACCATTTTGCGGCCCACCCTGTCTTTCTGGCGCCAACTTTGCCGCCAAAACGAGCAGCTCACAGCACGTGCTGAACTCAAGGGTAAAACAGTCATCTCCTGTGTCCGTCAGCTGCTGTTAGGACTAATATAGACGGCGATGGCACCAGAGTCCAGAGAAAATTTGGTCAGTGGCTGAGTGGGATCACAAACTTTTTCAGTGGTACAGAGGGCATTGAGAACTTTTATAATGGTACACAGGGAATTCCCTCTTTCTTCTACTCTTTAACCATTGGATCTAGATCCGTGAACGGCTCTTAAAGTTCACGAGCACTGTAAAATTTCTCTCATCTTGTCGTCTTCTTGCTGGTGATTTAACCACTCCAGTTCGGCAAAAGAATTATGGTCTCGCTAACTTGAACCAGAAGCATCCTCCGTTTCTGCCAATGGAGAGCACTGAATACTTGTGCATGAATTATGATCCTAGACTGAAATGCCGTCTACAGGCTTCAACCTAGAAACAGCTGCTTCATCGTTCCCAAAAAAAAAGAGAAAGAAACAGCTGCTTCATCAAGAAACTAAATACATATGTATCTCGGTTGGGCTTTCTCCTTTTTAATATAAGTAGCTCTCCTGCCAGTTCGTTTCAAAAAAGAAAGAAACTAAATAGGAGTACATACGTAGACTGTATTCCTGTGATCATGTTCGTATATATGTTGTACAAAGGGACATCTTGTAATGTCAAGCAAAACTATATCTTCAGTGAAGATAAGTAAAGTTCAGTGAAGTTTGCCTTTAGGAAATTATAAATTACTATATTACTCTATTTCCTTACAATCCTGCATTTTGTCACTCTCGTCCAATTCATCATCTTTTCCTTACCTATAAAGCTCCTGCAGAACTAGGGGGGAGATTGTCAATTTCCTACTGCATTGAACTGAAATGCATAAAACCAAGACATATAGCTTGTGAGGCATGTGCATTTAGCAATCAGTTACACTGGAAGTAGTAAATAGGGTTCTTTTTTTTAAAAAATAAAAATCTAAACTTACAAGGACCATATGCCATTCTATACGGAAGGTACCTATCTCTGTTATTCCCAATTCCTTGCAGCCTAGGCGCACATGCCACTGATATGCGAAGGTGAGAGGTGACACAAGTGGGTAAAGGTGATACAAGTGTAGGGAGCATGGCGTTCAGAAAAAAAGCCCAGCACTGAGGATAATGACGGGCATTACGATTAGACTGCTGCTCATGTTTTGTTTTGTGTACCTGTTATGACGCTTCGGACTTAGATGTAACTGAATGTAGCTCACTTATTGCCCTGTTCGTTTATTTGCTAACAAAGAGGCCGTTGTTACAGTTTTTGTTCGGTGGACATGTCTTTTTCCTCAACTTTGATTAAGATTTAACTACCATTCGGTACGTTTTAGCTACCATTCATATCCTCTAGTTCTGCCTTTGCATGAGCCGTCTTTAATCAGATGCTACCAGAAAATCGTACTAGTAGTAGACTGTACAACAGTAGCAAAGTTTGTCTCATCGTGCTGTTATCAGCTTAGCAGTAGGCTTCAGATCGATCACCATGACATGATGAATTGCATATATAGCCTATAAAAATCATGTTTCGTGATCGATTCCTTGATTCCGGCTTGATTCCTGGTGTGCTGCTAGGTGTCATGGACAGATCGTGCTCGGTGGCGGTGGCGATGCTGATGGAAAGCAGCCATGGCTGTGCGATGCAGACATTCAGCATGGCGACAATTTATCTTTCTCAAGGTAGGCAGTCAGTACACTACCTTCCCTGACCCTCCCACTTTAGTAGCATCACGCATATCGTACCGTCCTTTGATATCTTGTCATCGAATTATGCCGTGTTATTGTGTGTGATAGCCTTGATGGAATTCGATGCCTCTGAAAACTTCAGGATCAAGATAACCTTTGCCTACAAGGCAACAAGCAGTTACATGCCCTCCACTCCATGGTTATGTGAATATGCGATCAACGCAGAGATCGATCGAGCAGGCCGGTCCAGCAGCTAGCTCCAGATCAGATCCCTCGTGAGAATGAGACGCAAGAGCTGATTTTTGCATTGGTGATTTGATGCGTCGACGATGGCTTTACCTGACTCGGAAAGGGACACAATCACACAAACCATTGGAAGATGTGGCACTTCACATCTCACCGGGTGACTGGGGAACATGTTGCCCTCTAAATGTGCCACAGATGGACGGACCGGGATCACTGACGCAAGACGCCGGGGGTCTATTTCTTTGCAGAATGCGGGTCGGTCCTTGCTCAGAAAGCGACGGCCATGGACTCGATGGAGCTCCCAACGGCTGCAAAACCTTGTGGACTCGTCAGGTGACACCTGCATCTGCCGGTGCAGTTGCAGTAGCACACACCAATAATTCAGCATACATTATTATGTACATGGGGGCATCTTTGGAATCTGAAAGTATGAGCCGGAAGGATCCAGCACCAGTGTTGAGATCCATAATTGACCAGGCTGTCCTTGCACCGATTGCGATTTTGAGTGACTGGTTCTTGTGGCTTTAATTGCTTGTTTCTTCAGAGTTCACAAAAGAAGCTGTTCCTGCTGCCCGTTGCTTTCCTGAGGATGGGCCAACAAATTATGTGTCTGAATGTCACTGCTGAGCACTGATATGGCTGGTCAGGATACAGTATATGGTGCCTGAAGAAAACCAATTATTGTGTGACGGTGCTTTAATTTGCTTTCAGTTGTGAGAGCTTCATGCTTAAGCACAGTTAAAGGCTAATTCTTTCTTTTGACGTGTGCTAGCGTTGCCAAGCTAACTTGGTCAGGTGATGATGGATATGTGCACTCAATGACTTCAACTGGAGGATGAGGAATGTTTAGTATGAAATTGGTAAAATTCTTCTTCTTTTTTTCAGCTTTGGATCGAACTACAGGATTGTTCTGATAAAGTCAAATATTTCTTTTCACTATAGTAGGACCATACAGTTGGTTTGTGGAGGAGGGTAACCTGCTGTTTATGTCTCCTATATTCTGGGATTATCCCTTCTGATGGCATGAAGTTTTGCATTGTACTACTTTTGCTATTTTCAGATTGATTTCGCGCTCGAGTGGACTGCTGGGATATTCTTATCTAGGTAAAGCAGGAAAAGAACATTAGTGGCAGATCTCATGAGTCATGACTCATGACTGTAACATATAATGCTTTCATAGAATCGCTTGATGTCGCCCACTGCTCCCTTATTCTCCCCTGGCTTTTCATTTGTCTCGTGTTCTCTTCACATTAATTTACAGAGAGATCACTGTTTCTTACCACGCATAATTATTAATTTGGATGTAGTTATCAGAAGCATTTTCAATCTTATCATAGCCAGTTGAGTCTATAGATGTTGATATTTGTTGGTCTTTACTCTTTAGACCTGCTGCTACATCAATCACGAATTCCACGTCCATCATGACTGCCATGGCAGGTACTGATCTGAACTCTGATGTTGCATTGGCTTGGATCCGAATCTTGTGGTTGCCCGTAAAACCTGACTCAAACTGATAGTTAGTGTCATGACTCATGACTTCATGAGTGAGGACTGATGGTTGCTGTTTCCTTATGTCTCGACACTTTCTGTGGTGCTATGTTTACGGCGATAACCCAACTACTATTTGGTCAAATTCAATTATGTGGGTACGAGGAGTTTTTCAGGATATATCTATGGAAATAATTAAAGCTCAAATATTTTTCAGGATTAATAAGCCTCTTGCCTTCAAATTAAATGAACTGCATGAACAACATCAACACCATGCGGTTTACAAAGGGATTATTCCCCGCAGGTATGTGGTGATCTAGTATATTTTTTAAAATTTCTGCAAAGTTCGTGTGAAATTTCTATGGTGATCGTCTGGTCGATCTCATGACCACGGGTCGTGGGATAGTATGTACGTGGGCAGTTCCTAATCCACTAGTGCCAGGATTCTTGGAAACAGAGACTAAAGTAACCAAAGCAAATTAGTACCCTAACGGCTAACCCTTTAGATTTCCCCCAACCCCTACACAAGTTGACATGGCACACCCCAACCTCTATGAGTTGCTGATGTGGCATTTTATATGTGCCCCATCAGTCTTTGAGGTCGTATGTGGCAGTGACACGTATTGAGGCTATCTTGCGTGGTTATTCCTCTGGGTTTGTATCGACAGGGGTGAAAAGATAAAGGTGATGGACGTAAAAGAGATCCTGAACCGGGAGAAAGGGGGGAAAGAGACACGAGTGTTGAATTAATCTGCCAGCCCTAACCCCACTTTACCTCTTAGTCTAGCTTAATTAGGATCAACAGCCAAGTTTGTTAATGCCACCTTGCCAACTTGTATTTTTACCTTTTTTTTAAGTCCTCGTTCTTCTAGGGAAAAGATCTGCTACAATATTCAATTCTCTAGGTACTTGCCAGTCCTACAATTCAAAAAAGTTATATTGAAAAAATGTTATGGTGATAAGGATATGGACAAGTATATAAATATTATTTTCAGATGATATTATCTCGCTAAATATGATTTATCTTATCTGTCAAAGCTTCCAATAATGTTTGATATTGCACACAATTGGTAGTTGGTACATCTAAAGAGTGTAGATAATTTTCATAAAAGAATTGTATATAATGAGTTCAGTTATCTCTTCTGTATCATACATATACTATGTTAGTAGTTATTACATTTTCTCTCCCCTGCACAACAAAAACGAACTAAAATGTTATTACATGAATGGTACTACTATCATATAAAGGAGCATCATCAAAATGTTTTCAGAATTTGCATATGTTGCTTCTTGTTTTGAAAAGCAATCAAGCTATTTTAATTATTTGTCACCACACAATTTTTTCATTTGTTAAAAATCACTGCAACTGCATCAGCAATGCTTTATATCTTAAGTTCAGTTCTAATGAACCAATTTTAACAGTACAAGATCTTCGGTCACAAGAGCCGGCTATGCTTTTAATGCTAATTGTACTTTATCTGGAGTTAAATATTCTAATACTACTGTTTCTTTTCTTTTTTTTTCGAATAAATCAGCAGGAGCACTGTGTCTTTTCAAACCCACGAAATACGCCTTCTCATCCATCTATGCCTCTATGGTCGTCACTTTCACCAACTTAGTCTTCTCCCACTGCTTATCGAAATCGATGTTGCCGGCCGATCACACGACACACGAGATCTAACCAAGTCATCCTTTCCGTTTCCTTGTGCCACCTCGCTTCTATTTTTATGCTCCCAAAGTGACTTAGGTATGGAACTTTTTTGTGTAGCCTTGCATGTCTTAGTTGAAGACCACCTACGTAGTACAATATTCCACTCCTTGCGTAGGGTTTCAAAAACAATTTGGAAAGAGCACTACTGAACAGTATAGTGCATTCATAGATCTTGCTAGTATATGATGGCGATCAGGTAGTAACTATCGAAGACCTTTCAATCCTATACATATTTTCACATGACAAGGAAAAAGCACAAGGGGATGGGGACTTCTTTCTTTAATGCACTTTTGTTTTTAAATGTGATGTGTTAGTTAAGTTGAAATATTGGACAAGATAAAACAAAGTCCTTCAACTTGATCCACTAGCTTAGAAATTTAGCTAGGGATTAAAATTTTCCCGAAGTTGACACGCACAAACTTCAATGTGGATTACATATTGATTGAGGTGCTTGTAGTTGTAGCCTTGTAGGTTAGGGTAGATATGGAAGATATTTCTGGTGCTATGAAAAATATGACCATTTACAGTCTACATAGCTTCAATAGAACCGTCACTAGGTAATGACTATCGTTCAGAATTCAACCGTTATTTTCAGTAAAACTTTAACTAACACATATTGAAGGCACATTATGGCGTGATGCAAAGGATAAAGACCATGATTATAGATGAGGGAGAAGTCCATTTTTTATTACTATGGAACTATCACCTGAGTTTGATTTTGGTCATCCAATTCCAAAACTAGCTAGAAATCTTTAACCGTCCAACTATCCCACTAGCTGACACAACAGGAAAACCCAAGTTTGCTGTGTTTTTTGGACGCATGGCAAAGGTTACAAAACGCACGGCAACGTCTTTGCCGTGCGTTTTTCTCGTTAACGCACGACAAAGGTCACACGGCAGCGATTGGCACGGTAAAGGACCTTTGTCGTGCGCTTTTTGTCGCACGCACGGCAAAGGCCCTTTGTCGTGTGTCAAAGACGGCGCACAGCAATAAAAAGTGGTAACGGCACGCCGACAGAGCCGGCCGTTCACAAACAGTTCCCGAACGTTTGCCGTGCGCCTCTCACTGAGACGCACGGCAAACAAAACAAAAAAAACAAACAAAAAACCTATTTACCGCCGCTGCTGCTTCCCTGCCGTTGCTGCTACCAGGCCGCCGGCGTCGTCGCCACCACCACCACCAGCAGCCCGTCGGCGTCGGCGTCGCCGCTACCAGCAGCAGCCTGCCGGCGTCGTCGCCGCGGCCACCACCAGCGCGCCGTCGGGGGAGCCACTACCTCGCCGGGCCACCGGAAGAGGAGAAGAGGGAGCCGGCGCCGAAGAGGAGGAAGGCGGTGCTGGACGAGGAGGAGGCCCGCCGTGCGCCATAGACGAGGAGGTGGGGCGCGGGGGAGATCCATGGCCGCCGCCGGATCTTGGAGGGGCCGGGCCGTAGCGCCATGGGGAGGAGGAGGCCGGCCTCGTGAGGAGGAGGCCGGGCACCGCGCCGTGGGGAGGAGAAGGGTGGGGCCGTGCGCATGCGCGTGCGCGTGCGGATCCGGCGGAGGGCGGCCGCGTGCGGATCCGCCGCCGGGAGCCCCGGCCGCGTGCGGATCCGGCAGAGGGCGGCCGCGTGCGGATCCGCCGCTGGGAGCCCGCCTCCGCCACCTCGCCACTGTGGAGGAGGGTGCCGTGGAGGAGGACGCCGGGCCGCCGTCCACCGTCGTCGTGGGAGAGATGGAGGCCGGAAGGGAGAGGGTGGAGAGGAGCGCGGTGGCCGGGAGGGAGGAGCGCGGTGGAGAGGAGGGGCGGCGGTCGGGTGGTGGAGAGATGGAGGCGCAGGGGGTGAGGGAGAGAGGGTTAGGCTTAGGGTTTGAGGGGGGAGTTTTTATATAAAAGATCTCGTTGAATTTGGACTGTTAGATCCTCAGATCTACGGCTCACAATGACCGGCGTGTGTTGGGCCGCGGTGGGCTGTTGGGCCAAGCTCAGAATGACTCAGGCTCTTTGCCGTGCGCAAAAAAAACGCACGGCAAAGAATATTTGTCGTGCGCTTTTTAATATGACGCACGTCAAACTTTTTCTCTAATTTTATATAATTCATAAAAATTATCAAACAAATTTGAAAAAAAAATAGAAGAGGTCTTACATTGGACTAAATAACATGGATATTGTTTTTTCACTCATTTTATTCTAGTATTTGAATCACTTGTATTTCAAATTTAGCATCTTTGAAAAAATTGCTTGAATTGCAATTAATTAGTTAAATATAGCAAATTAATATAAAAAATCTACCAAATTTTACCATGAAGTATCACATGTTGTATGTATAGAGTAAAAAAAATCAAAGTGAGGAGAATTTATTTTGAGGGACTATTGGATTTGGGGTTTAGGAGGACATATATATGGGGAAATTTTTTTTGCCGTGCGTTTTTTCCAAAAACGCACGGCAAAGGCTTTATATAGAAAATCTAAGTTTTACATAGAAAAACACTAAAATTGTCAAATGACTTCGAAAAAACACCAAAATTTTACATACAACAACTTATATTGTCTATTACTTATAGAAAAAATTTGAATTGAAATTCAAATTTGATCGTCGCTTTTCATTCAAACATAACCATCTACTTCTCAACTCTTTGAAACTTCTTCGGAGATGTTTCGATTTGTAAGCACCGTACATGACAAAATGTTCAAAACTTGTTCAAATTTGTACTACAGCCTCCACGTATGATATCATGAGCCCTTGACGAATCTTATAATTTTCTGACATCATTTGCATTTTTTAAAATTTTTAAATTATTTGGACACATGATCATGGTCGTGTTTTCTAGTCAAGATGTTCAAAATTTCTTTTGATTTCATGGAAGAGGTCTTAAATTAGGCTAAATAACATGAATATTATTTTTTTCACTCATTTTACTCTATTATTTGAATCACTTGTAGTTCAAATTTGGCTTTTTGAAAAAAAATGCTTGAAATGCAATTAATTAATTAATTATAGCAAATTAATACAAAATCTACCAAATTTTACCATGAAGTATCACATGTTGTATGTATAGAGTAGAAAAAATTTCAAAGTGAGGAGAATTTGTTTTGAGGAGCTATTGAATTTGAGACTTAGGAGGACATATATATATGGAAAAAAAAACTTTGCCGTGCGTTTTCTCATAGACGCACGGCAAAGAGGTATCTTTGCCGTGGGCCGGCATGGAAAACGAACGGCAAAGAGGACAACAAAAACTTTTCCCCTCCCCTTGCTAACGGTGGGTAACGGCCGGTGGAAAAAAAATGTTTGCCGTGCGCCACGAAACAAAACGCACGGTAAAGAATCTTTGCCGTGCGCCGAAAATAAAACGCACCGCAAAGATTCTTTGCCGTGCGTTCTTCAAGACGCATAACAAAATTAGCTCTTTGCCATGCGCTCGATAAAAAACACACGGCAAATATCGTAATGCACGGTAAACATCGGTTTTCCCGTAGTGTGAGTTTGATTAATCACCACCCAGGCACTGAAGGAGCTCTCTAAGGCATCAAGCTCACGTGAGATCATGAGTCATTGATCTTCGGACTCAATCGAGAGTGATATGGTTGCAATTATTTCTGTTGGTAGTTGTAGCCATTTTTCATTTTTGGGTGCAGTGTTGTCTTGTCGGAATGACTGTAGCTTTTGTTGTACTCCTCTCGTTAAGGGTGGTGTACTCCCTAATCTGGGTTTTACTTCTGTATCAATATAATAGGTGTTTTTTTGCCTGCTTTCATTGTTTCAATAAAAAAAAATGGCACTCCTAACTCACTGAAAGTTTATTGATTAATACTCAAAAGCATTCAGACCCTTCTTTTTCACTCAGTTTCTTGTGCTCAACGCTCACCTTTGTTGTTTATTGTGCATTGTGATTTGATTGGAAGGAGTGAAAGAAGGTGCATGTAGACCCATTGGATTTAGAGTAGCTCGACAGGGTTCTGTCCAAGACCAGTTTGTTGTGTTCCGAGTAGACTTTGTCTCATGGTTCTTTTTCTTCTATTTATATCTTGCCACTGCTGGAATTCTTATTCATATTAAAATTTGCATGGTTAATTCTTTCAGTGCATAGTGTATTAGTGTATAGAGTTTGAAGATCAGAGCTATAAAAAATTGCACTGCAGCACACTTGCAGCATTATACATTATTTATATCATCATTTGAATGCAATGTAGCTTCCATGTCAAAATTCAAAAGGCTACAAAAAAAAACTAATGTCACAATTGAATTTATGATACTATCCTTTTTTTGTGGGATCTAAATTATTTTTTACTGTTGAATTTGTGCAGATAGGCCAGTCAAATGGGATGGACAAGTGAGTTAAATACTTAAATATGATTAACATCTTAATGCAATATAAGTTACTCCTACCGTCCCGATTTATATAGATTGTTTTGGCTTTTTTAGATACATAATTTTAGTTGTGCACCTAAATATATGTTTTTATCGAGATACATAGTAAATTTTATGAATCTAAAAAAAAAGCTAAAATGACCTCTAATTTGAAACGTAGGGAACACCTTATACGCGGAAAGCCACTATTCAGAAATGCACACATCAGTAGTCCTTAATTAAAAAGAAGAAGGCATCGATCAATAGCAGCAGCTGAAACTACGTAGTTGTTTTGCAGAAACTTTGTGCGCGAAGCATTTTCACTTGCATTTTGCCCTCCCTTTTTCCATCAAACGCATTGAAGAAAAGGCAAGGAGCCGAGGAACGGAACTGTGTATGTCCTAGGTGATCTATGGGCGTCTACACTGATCTATCTGATCTGCCTGCTGTTATGCGCGGCTCTGCACCTGCATGCATTGGTGTGTGGCGTCCAATGATTCCCAATCATGGTCGACGCTGCAAAGTTGTATGCTTTCTCAGAGGTAATAAAGATGAATACTCCATTAGATTTAGTTCGATTGGTAGCAAGTAAAAGCAGCGGCATGTTTTCTACCTTTTCCATTTCTTCCATTGACGGTCCTCAGCCGGCTGACTTGAACCAACGAGACAAGTGCCAGTTAATGGAGCTAATCACAGCTCAAGCCCGCAGCTTTAGAAAAGTTGCTCCGATATCGATCGTCACCAAACTGAGTGCAAAAAGACTCTGGATGTTTGGATTATATGTGCTGAAACTGCGAGCGAGAGGAGTCGTTCCTCGGACACACCGAAATTGGTGAAACTATGGATTATCCCATTGCTTTTTTTTTTTGATAAAGATCCCATTATTGCTGCTTTGTGACAGACCGTACGTACCTAAGCAAGGTGTGGCGTAGAACAGAGGTAAAAAAATTGACTGCTAATGTTTATCTACTATAGAATTGACCTGAGCATAGCAGCTTGAGAAGCATGCAGGTGAAGCTTTTTGGCGCGAGAGAGATGGTGACAACCTTATCCGCGGGAAATCCTCCCAACTGCACTCCAATCCACAGCGTCGGCAGACGCCGTCGTCGCTGTCCAGCCTAGGAAGAAATTAACAACAGCAACAGGCATACGCATGCTGATATAAACATAAACAGATATTCGTTGAAGATATTTAAGCCTGCTTTGTCGTCGCCGGCAGTAGCAATCCTATCCATCCTTTGTACAAATACAACGTTGTAAAGTATTGCAAGTTGCATGAGTTTGGTTAGTTGGATATGCATGCAGGGTCAAAAGATCGGAAGCTTGCTGAGCAAGTGCAGGTGCAGGTAGTGTGCGGCACTGGGACGATGTGGCTTTTATGATTAGTTTACTAGTTGCTCATGCGCTTTGACCCTACCATGACAGTGATATGTTCTCATCAGAATCGATCTGTTCTCAGTTATCCGATCTCGATCGGTACCTTGGCTTTGACGATGTTAACTCCGATCCTGGCGAGGGTCCTACCGTACCTATTTTCTGAATCAAATAAACGGATAGATCGATGGATGCAAACGTTTTTTTAGATTACTGATGATAGCTAGTGACCAACGAACGAACGCTGCAGTCGATCGTGTTCTTGATCATATATATCCAATTAAGGTCGTTGATCCGCGCGCGCGCTAAAATGGTTAGCGTCGTGGGGTTCCCGTGGATCCTTTTCGAGGTGGTCGCCGCCGTCGCCGCCGCGGGCACCGCCAGACAGGACGCGCATATCTTGCGCGATCGATCGTCGTCGATGCACCCCCTGCTGCTGACTTTTTCGTGGAGAGCACGGGGTACGGGTTGTTTCACGGCTCGTTTTTTTCCTCCCCCGACGTCCAATTTGGGATGACAATGGGCGGGGTAGGGTAAGGGTAAAGCATTTACCTGCTTGTTGGCATACCTGTCTATCTCTATTATACCTTTACCTGTCAAATGTAACGGGTAAGAATTCTTACCCGTGCCCTTACCCGCAGGGTAAGAGGGTACCCGCTGGGTATTGAACATAAAGTCTCAATGAGTTCATATCCAACAGTACAATAATACTTTGGTAGCTAAATAAGTCTCAAACTTCACAATCACACACATACTGACATAAATAAGTCTCAAATTTTAACTCTCAAAATGTCACAAATGCTGATATGCAGCGGGGTGCGGGGATCTGACCGGAGGAGGTGGCTGGCGAGCGGCAGGGCACAGGGATCCGGCCGGAGGACACGGCGTGCCGATGTGAGGTTGGTGGGAGCAGCGAGGCACGGGGATCCGGCTGGAGGAGGCGGAGTGGCAATCTGGACAAAGGAGGCGGCGTCGGGGGTGGAGTGGTGGCAGAACTACAGAGAAGGCGTCGCTGCGTGGCCCATGTTGGTAGATAGGGTGGTGTGTTCGAGGTTGTATATATTGGCTTGGGACAAATGTTTGTATGTAATTCTTTAATAAGGGTACCCGTTGGGTACCCAAGGGTAGAAATTCATACCCGTAGCTCTACCCGTGGGCAGAATTTCACACCCGTACTCTTACCCGCGGGTAGAATTCTATACCCTTACCCTTACCCAACAGGATAGGGTACCCACGGGTACCCTTACCCATGGGTAAAACTGCCATCCTTACGTCCAATCCTGATGGCGATGGACAGGGAGGTTTCAGAAAACTCTAGAAGCGCTGTTCACGTTTTCTCTTCTTCTTCAGGATAATGCATATGCTGCCGTTGAATCACCGGACCAACAACGTTCCTGCTGGTATGTGCCGTCAGGATTGGACTCATCAACTCTAGCTCCGTTAGTTAGCGACAGTAGTACAGAAATTCAAGAGAGCAGAGACCGTAGTATAACTGTACAAATGTATAGACCTACTAGTACACTACAAATGCAAGTCTACAACAACAGTAGAGGTACAAGCAGCTACGGCATCATGCACGCACCGTCGCAGCTAGCGTACCAAATCCATCGCCCTTTGCCTTTGCATCGCTTTGCCTTTGGCGTGTAGGGCCCCTTCTCACCAGTTCGTCTCCCCTTGGTCATCGCGTACTCCTGTGCCCATCCACCCAGGCCGTGGTCCATCTCGTTGCAGGAAAGCAAGGCAAGGTCGGTGAGCGCCATTGATGGCCTCCGATCAGAGACTGCTGCACGCAGTTGCTCCGATCCTTCACTTCGCTCACAAGAACGCCATGACTTTCCTGGCTCACGGTACTGTGCCCAAGTGCTGTTGCAACGGATCGGATCGGATCGGATCACAGGCGCCGCTGCATGCCCATGCATGCCCCATTGGCAATTGCAGCCGGTGTGTGCTCTGCCGCCCCTGGCTGGATGCACCCCCACCACCATCCCAAACATATACTGTTACAAGGTGAATTAAGAAACTCAGCTCGTTTAATGCAATCAGTGCTCTCCAGTCCAAGATTAATGCCTTCAATTCTCTGTTGGTGAAGGTACAACTCCACCGGGCGCAGCACTGTAGCTGCACTGTGCAACATTACATATCGTTGTCGTGAGTTTGTTTGGTAGATCTTCGGCAGAATTGTTATAAGAAAAAAAATATTATGGGTTAATTTGTACGACAGGTACAAAATGAACTGGAAAAGAGAAACTAGCCGAAGCAGGCATCCAAACTGGCTCTTGTGGTGAGCTGGAGAACTAGCTATTTTAACGGCCTGGTCGGAAGAAATAAATCCTTCCGATCCCATATTCCCATGGAGCCCCGGGCGCCTTGATAGAAAGCTTCCCCATTGTAGGCATGCCAACCAGCCCGGCGCGGGTGGTGGGCCTAGCGAATGCCTCTCAATCTCAAAGATTAATTGGAGCTTAATAAAGACTAGCTCAGCTCGCTGTCTCTGGGAACCCAACATTTCCTCCTCTTGGGATGCAACAGCTCAGAAAAAGAGCAGCGGCGAGCAAGCACCAGGAAAGGCGCATCTACGAGTTCCCTGAATAAAAAAGCAGCGTCTTGCATACTCCATGGGCCATCATGCCACAGCATCCACATCACATCGACCTCCTGCGAGTATTTCCGGTCATTGGATTACCGGTCTTTTCTTGGGCATTGCGGCTTTTAACCATCTTTCTGACTAGTAGTAGTACGTGATTTTATACGCTCTCTTTAATTTGTGCAAAGCTAATGGTCGGTATGTATATGCACCGCACAAAGCTATCCTCAACCCAGAGACGGAAATCAGGAGGCCGAAAATCGAGTGGCAAGTCGATTGAGAAAATATGACATCGACGCTTGTTGAATTCAACAGGTCTGCCTTTGAAACGCTAGACTTTTACATAGCTTCATAATAATCTTTTTTTCTCTCTACCGTATCAATAGAAACTCGCACTATTAATAACAGTTTGTTGAAAAAAATCTTTTCGATATAAATTTGCACAAAATGTAAAAAAAATCAAGTAGGTCACACAAGACAAATCAGAAAGGGGAGACCTAACGATTAATTTGTCACCCTTAACATAGTGGCCATCTTAATATTAGTTTTGTTATCAACAAGTGTTTGATTGCCGTCACAACTTAGTTAATAGCTTCTTATCTTCATGATCGTAGCTTAATTGCTCTGCTTAAACTTACACACAATAGCCATTTTTCTTGGCTACCCATCTTTGTAAAAAGAAAAATGTGTGGCATTTAAGACTGTCTCCAGCAGTGTGCTGCATCCCCACCTGCAAAATCTGGTTTTGAGAGAAAGAGAGAGAATGCTACAGTGGGAGCACTCCAGCAGCAGCAACCCCTTCCCCGACCGCATCCAGTTCCGGTCGTTGCCTCCCACGCGCCCCTGGATTCCGAGCCGCCATCGAGAGGACCGAGAGGAAGCCGCCGTCACGGACCCTAGATCCCGCCACGCCGGAGGGCGCCGGGTGGAGGAGGTGGCCGGCACCGTCTCGCCTCGCCACCACCGCCGGAGGGCGCTGGGCGGAGCAGGCGAATCGACCGTCGGGTTGGAGGCGCGGGAAGAGGAGGAGAGAGCTCGAGGGGGCCCCGTCCTGCCCAGATCGAGGGAACCCCGCGCGGAATCCGCGCGCCTGCGAGGTGGAGGAGCGCCGCCGGGTCGAGGCAGGAGCGCTGCCGGGTCGAGTCCGGAGCACGGGGCGGAGGAGCGCCGCCGGGTCGAGGAGGATCGCCGCCGGATGCGCCGGATCTGCGACCTGGAGCCGTGGCCTCCGCCGGATCCGCCGGACCTCGAGTTGCTCCGCCGTTGTGGTCTGTGGAGGAGGCGGGCACGGGGTGGAGGCGGCGTCGGTGAAGGGAGAGAGGCGCGGGGTGGAGGACGCTTCGGTGGTGGCAGTTGAGATTAGGAAAGGCTACAGTGCCCCCGAGAATGAGCGTGCGGGGAGGTGCGAGCGCATTTTGCAGCGCGCGTTGCGCCTACCGCTGGAGCCGGTAAAGTACATGTTTTTTCCTCAAAATGAAGATGCGGTGCCGGATGTGGTAAAGTACATGTTTTTTCCTCAAAATGATGATGCGGTGCCGGATGGAGAAGTTGTTGGAGACAGTCTAACACTAGCTAGTTGCCAAATAAACGCATACCCTAAAATTCTGATGATTTGCTGGACACGACGATGTTGGGCAGCCAGCTAGTGAGCTAGGCATCTGAACCTGGATTCAATCAGATCCATGATTTGTGCACTCAGAGCGTCGGAGACGATCAGTAATCGCACGCTCAACAGTGACCGCCGGCAGGTAATCGATTGACGTCGCCGGGAAGGCGCCAAGCGGACTCCGCCACCGGACAGCGACGCTCCGACAGCTCCCGGTACTAGAAGCAATGAAACCACCTCACTGCTCATCGTCGTCGCCGCCGCCGCCGGCGGAGCACGAGGATGGCACTTCAAAAGACAGATCCTATTTTCATTTGGTTTCACAGGCCACAATTTGACGGGCAATCACATGGGCGATGAGCCGATGACCACTATTAGGGGGGAAACAGCGAGATCAATTAATTAACAGGGCGGGGTTTGATTCCTTACCAGCAAAAAATAGTACATGGTACAGGGTACATGCTTCGTACTACAAAGCAGTAGATCGATCAATTAAAGAAAAATACAAAATACATTGGGTGAAATACAGATGAGTAAATAACTCGACGATCTTAAGATGCAATAATAACAGAATCAACGGCGGAATAGGAAACAATAAACATCAACTTAGGACGTTCTGGAATCGCTCGTAGTAGTAGAAATTAGAAGCTCCACCGGCTTGCCGGCCGGCGAGGTCACCAGAGGCGGCCGTGCAGCCGGCGGCGTGGATCAAGATCCTGCTGGCCACCTTCTTTCTTCAGTCTTGGATCGCCGCCATGCCATGCTCCACCTCCACCTCCACACACACACACGCAGACACACAAGAACACCGGCACTATGTACATCTACACAACCCATATACATGGTCGTTCGCCATATCTTCTTCTCCATCCAACTTTCTACCATGTTTTGTTGGCAACTTGTCTCCTTCTCCCTTCACTGACATGCCACCATCTGAAAGCCCCAAAACAAATCAACCCTTCTCTGCCTCCCCTCCCTCCTCCAGCAACCATCCAAGAATATCCGACGGAAGGAAGAACATATGTACAAGGATCAGGAGAATCTTGGCAATAAGAGGGGGAAAATGTTTTTTTTTGTTTTTCTTCTTAATTTTCTTCTCCAGCTGTGCAGCTCTGCCTCCGCTTCCTGGCCCGCTTACCATGGATTGCGTCTCAGTTGATGAGGTCGGAGACCCAGCCGACGTCCGGAGCGGCGGCTGGGGCCACGCCCTCTGCGTTGGCGGAGGCGGCAGCGTCGTTGGGCACGGTGGCTTCTTTGCTGAGCCGCTCGAACACCTTCTCGCGGAGAGCTCTTCCGGACTCCACCCTCTCCATCACCGGCTCCTGATCCCCGATGAGCCCGAGGTTGAGGCGCTCCACGGTCATGACGGTGGCGCCGGAGGGGGTGGTGACCGTCACCGTGGACGGTCTGGTCGGGGTGGACGGGAGGCTGTAGAGGGCGGCCGGGGACTTTGGGGACCCGAACGGGTAGCTGGCCAAGAACGAGCCCCCGGACGGCGCTGACCTCGGCGAGCCTCCGCCGCCGAGGCGGAGCTGGCGCAGCGAGGCGAGTACCTCGTTGACGGGCGAGCCGACCCCCGGCCAGGAGCCGCGGCGGAGCGCGCCGGCGGCGTCCGGCGACATTGGCGGGGAGTCCGAGGGCGGGGACCTCGGCGGCGAGACGAGCGTGCTCGTCGGGGACGACGACATGGCGCCGCTCTTGGTGAGGTAGCTCTCGAACGCCTGGCGTCGGAGCGGCGAGCCGTCGTACGACTCGGCGAGCGGTGACGGCGCCGCGCCTCCCCTCGGGCTGGACTGCTGCTGCGGCGGGAGGACGCGGAGCTGGTCCGGCGTGTGCGCGAAGAAGCAGACGCGGCGGCGGCAGGCGGTGCCGTCCTTGCAGGGCTGCGTCCGGTAGCGCGCCGGGTGGAGCCAGCACTCGAACACCCCGTGCGCGAACTCGCACGCGTCGCCACGCTTGCACCCGCCCTTGCGGAAGTCCGGGCACGCCGTGCCGGAGTAGTGGTACCGCCGTGGGTCGCGGCGCCGGGCCTTCTCCCCCGGGTGCGCGTACGGGCAGTCGGTCCAGTCGTGGCTCCGGCCGCGGGAGCACCGGCGCACCTTGAACTCGTACATCCGGAACTCGTCGCAGGCGTACGCGTCCACCGCGGCCAGTGCGTCCTCCTCGTCGTCCTCGTCGTACGCCGCCGCCGCGGCCTCGTTCGACGGCAGGTAATGGCGCAGCGCCGCCAGGAGAGCGTACGGCGACGCGTCGTCGCCGTCCATGCCGCCGCTGGCCGGCGGCTGCTGCCACGGCGGCGCGTGCGCTCCTTCTCCCATCATCATCATGGTCGGTACGTCTCTTTGGAACGTCGGTGGCGGGCGGTGGCTTTTGCTGGTGGTCTTTGGAGGTGGTGTGGGGGGCTTTGGCTCGGCCGTGGACGGGGACGAGGAGGCCAAGGGGAGGCCGGTTTATAAACTGGCGGTCTAACTGGGGTTATCCGACGGGCAGCCCCTAGATAACCGAGGTTAACCGCGGTTAACTGACGGGAAACGGGGAGAGTGGGGGAGTATGTGTCACGCGGGAGCGGCAAACTGACGCCGTCTCTCGCCTCGGTGGCCTTATCCTCGGGTAGCGGTACTGACACGTGGGACCGTATGCACGTGGGCCCACGTGTCGGTTCGTGGTGGCGACGTGCAGACAGGACACGTGGAGCGCGGGGAGGGGCTAGCGGGGGCATGCGCGGGGCGAGGTGGACCGCGGGGCGCGCCGGTCCAGGGGACACGTCGTGGGGTGTGGGGTGGGGAGACGTGACGGGCCTGCGGATTCGTTCGGACGGAAGCCATAGTAGTGAGCCGTACGTAGAGAGGCCCAGGTGAGGGGAAATGCTACGTGCACCGACCGCTGGGCTTTCCCACGCACGAGCTGAAATTGAAACCAGGCACAACGAGTTTTTGGTTTTCAAAGTCTCAGTGTCTTTCATTTCCTACCTTTTTTTTTACGAAACTTCATTTCCTACCCTTGATTAAAGTTTTAAAGAATAACATCATTTTTGTATCATGTTATTTAACAAGAGTATAGTGGAGATTTCATATCGATATTTTCTTTAGACTTGGATTTTTTTTCCAGTTCGCATGGTGCACTATTAACAATACTGTATATAAACATTATTTATAACATAAAATTAGCATTTAACTATCGTCGGTTTCTAGTGTATTACTAACCTTTATCTTATCAAAACTTTACTCCATTTCTATATTAAATTTGAAGGAAATGACGCATTCTTTTTTCTGATAATGATTCATTAATTTTTGTTCCGATTAATGGAGCTATTTCTTTATGTCGTAGTTGGAGTTTACTATCATACAGCGCAACAGCAAATGGTGCACGCATTAAGAATTTATAGACTAACCACTTTGAGACCTGCTAGTACGACGCAAGAATGGCCACGCGCGTTCACTTCAAGCTGACACTGAAAACGTACGACACGTTCCTTCATTCACGGGCTCACAGCTTTCCTGATGTGAAATAACTTACGAAAAATTTACAAGAAAATAGAGAACGAAACATACATGACGCGAAAAGTTTTTTTTTTAAATTTTGTATGCATGAAGCATTAAATAAAGTTTATTTGCAAAATCTTTTCAGAGATGAGCGTAACTTTACGTGATGAATCTAATGAGCACAATTAATTAATGATTTGCTACAATAATACTACAGTAATCATCCTCTAATCGTATAGTCAAAATCCTCTTTAGATTCCTCTCGAAAATTTACATAGGGGTGTGGAGGTAGTTTTGTAAATTTGACTTCATTTAATATCTTAAATTAGTGATTAAAGTAGCATTTAATACCTAAGTTTTTACTTGACACGTTTTGAGATGCCCTCCTTAATCAGTTGAAGAATCCAAGTTGCGGCGACTTTAGATTATTTTTAGAGACCAAATATCTAGAAGTTGTTTGTTTCTTCACATGAGTTTATTCGTCGACGAATGATGAAAGCGAGCTAGAAAGGTTGGCATAAACAATAATAATATCATAAATACATCTAAGATCAACGTATAATCTCACGTGTGTTGCAGTGTCGTTGTGTATGAGTGGGATAAAGGTTCGAGAATTTTCTCAACTTGTGTGGAGAAAATCTTCTTCTTAATAAAATGTCGTGAGGTGATATTACCCCCACAAGTTGAGTTTTTTTTATAATATCATAAAAAGCATTTGCGGTTCAAAATTTATCTGAAAACAAGGCATGGCTACCCATGCATGGTTACCCAATTTAGTACTCATTGCAAATGGTAAGTCGTAGTTGTTATTATGTATGTAGATGCATAAGAAAAAATGTGAATCTTGATATGTCAAAACTAAATTTGGAACAATTGAAGTATATGCATGTATTATAACTAGATCTAATTTATAAATAGAAGTAACTAAGGTCATTTTACTTTTGTGTTAATATGTCCTAAAATTTTTAGAATGAATTTGCTTTTATAGACTGAGGGAGTATGTTGCTTGTCCAAGTTCTAAATTATTCATTGCAAACATCTACTGCGCGTACTACTAGGGAGTATACATTTTAAGAAGGTTGTGCGTCTGGTTAGTAAAGTTGTTACTACTTTTCTGTTGCGTGTATTTTTCAGTACTTATTATACTATCAAACAAAATTGTGAAGTGGCTAAACACAGGTGGACGGCTTAGCTTAATATGGGGAGTAGTAGGTTAGGTAGTTGCCAACTTCGCAAGGATGACGGCGCAGCGGCGCTGATTTTATCCGCCCTGGAATGGAAACGTTTCAAACTCGTCCTCTCGCTCAGATCAGGTGAATCCAGTTGTTGTATTGTGCGTCCCATCAGTAAGGTGTTTGGATGGAGGGGTAAATGGGTTAATAGGGCAAATTTACTTCAAATTTATTCCTAATGTGCCAAACATGTGGGGCAAATGTGGTGGGGTAAATGTTTTGTCTCCCTAATTCCATTTATCCGTAAAAAGTAGCAAATTAGAGCAAAATTGTGGTGGACCCCAACCCTCTCTCTCACATCCACATCCACATTTACCTCATATTTACCTCTCAATCCAAACACCTCAAAAAGTAAATATTATTATAGGCAAATGAAAAAAGCAAAATATTTACCTTGAGGTAAACATTTACCCTACAATCCAAACAAACCCCAAATCGAAGAGCATTACTAGAAGCTGCCGGCACCTGTTCATGATTGCTGTCTCGTCTTATCCGGAAATGTTTTACCGTTTCAGCCTTCCTCTGGGATAGAAGCCAAAGGATCCTATTAAAAATTTCTGAATTGAAAAGGGAAACCAATTAGTTAGTTTTGATAAGACCAACACATCATCTAGGTGCACATCTAGCCAGGTATATACTTTGTGTGTACAAGATTCGATTCCTCCGTGAGGAACTGAGAGAGAGGGAGAGAGTAGAGAGGAGTAAAGGGGATACGGTACTTTCACCGGTGGCCATCTCACGTTCGCTTGGAGAAGATCTGCTCTAGGGCAGCGACGCGCAGTGCCGGGGTCGTCGGGGCGTCGGCATGGTGACGGAGCTTTCCGTCACTACTGCGACCCAGTGTAGATCGGGTTAGGGTTTGTCGGTAGGGGGCGCGACTGACGACGAACCTCGTGAGTTGAGCCTATGGCCCCCACCTCTCTTTATACTTGCAGTATGACATGGACCCGCCAACCGGGTAGGGTTGGGCGCCCCCAATCAAGGCGCAGATCCAGGGCCCAATGGGCCGTTGTGCCCATTGGCAGAGAGATCAATCTAACATTCTCCCCCTTCAACTCATCACATACTTTTAACTTTATCATTTTCACTTTATTCGTTCCATCACGGATTAGTACATAGAGCATGCTTCATCGTCACGACTCAATTGCCGATAGACAAAAACAATTACAATATACTTCTCCATTTTTGAATAAATTATGTTCCTTTTGGGCCACTACATAATCCAGGAATTATAGGTTTTTCCTTAAACCCATGCCGGCTATGTGTTCTCTAAACACATTTGGTGGTAAACCTTTCGTGAGCGGATCCGCAACCATGTCCTTTGTCCATATATGCTCGAGACTTATGGTTATATCCCGGATTTTATTCTTCACAACATAAAACTTTACGTCAATTGGTTCGGAAGCATTACTCGTCTTGTTGTTGTGAGCATAGCATACCGCTGGCTGATTGTCGCAGTACATCTTTAGTGCTTTATTAATACAATCTACCACTTTCAAGTCTGGTACAAATTTCTTTACCCATATCACCTGTCCAATAGCATCATAACATGCTATAAACTCTGCATGCATCGTCGATGATGCAATTACTTCTGTTTGGAGCTTCTCCACGAAACAGCTCCCCTTGCGAGAGTAAAATATAACCAGATGTGGATTTTCTATCATCTCTATCTCCCGCATAGTTTGCATCTGAATAACCTTTTATTTCTAGGCAATCAGACTTTCTGTATGTTAGCATGAAATGCTTTGTGCCTTATGCATAACGCAATGCTTTCATTACCATCTTCCAGTGCTCTATGCCTGGATTAACTTGATATCTACCGAGTACTCCGGTGACAAATACTAAGCCAGGGCGAGTGCACACTTGTGCATACTGTAAGCTTCCAACAGCTGAAGCATATGGTACCGCTTTCATTTGATCGAGCTCATACTTATTCTTGGGACATTGAAATTTTCCAAAACTATCACCCTTTACTATATGAGCAGGTGATGCTTTACTCGCATGCATACTGTACTTCTTTAAAATCTTTTCCAAATATGCCTTTTGCAATAATCCTAACACCACATTCTTTCTATCTTGGTGAATTTTGATGCCTAAAACATATGATGTTTCACCAAAAACTTTTATATCAAAATTTGAGGACAAAACTTCTTTGTTTCCCGTAGTAGACCAACATCATTGCTAGCGAGCAAGATATCATCCACATACAAGATTAGGAAAATATATTTTTCAATTTTAAACTTTGCATAAAACACAGTTGTCCTCTACATTAGGTTCAAACCCAAAATTTTTAATTATACCATCAAACTTTAGATTCCACTGTCTGGATGCTTGCTTTAATCCATAAATGGATTTCGTTAGGAGGCATCCCATATGTTCTTTTCCTTTCACGACAAAACCTTTCAGTTGTTTCATGTAGACATTTTCTTCTAAATCACCATTTAGAAATGCCGTCTTTACATCCATCTGATGCAACTCCAAATCAAAATGTGCTACTAATGCCATTATTATTCTGAAGGAATCTTTACATGAGACTGGAGAAAATGTCTCATTGTAATCTAATCCTTCTCTCTAGGTATAGCCTTTTGCCACAAGTCGTGCATTATACTTTTATATGTTCCCTCTAGAGTCACGTTTAGTCTTGTAGACCAAGTTATAGCCTATTGTTTTGGCTCCTTCGGGAATTGTTTACCAAGTCCCAAACATCGTTGGAACTTCTCGATTTCATCTCACTTTCCATGGCCTCCAACCATTTCGATGAGTAAGCACTTCTCATGGCCTCTTCATATGAAGCGAGATCACCCTCCATATGAGCTATTTCTGTACTGTAAAGATTTATGATCATCAGGAATAGCTGATATTTTAAATCTTTGAGACCTTCTAGGGGTCTCTACTGTTGGCATATCATGTGCCTCAACATGTGGCACATCAACGACACGTGACTGTTGCTCCTCTTCCTCATGTGCGACAATGGGTTCAATCGTCTCCTGAAGGATAGGTTCCGAATCTTCACCCATTGTTGCCACGAGTGGAGTTACAATAGGTGCTTGCATCACAATCTCAGGAACTGTAGGTGCAAATACAATAGGTAATGAGAAAAATGACTCTTGGATCATCAGATTGGGTACATACACCCGCTTCTCCTCAAGATCAATTTTCAGCACTACCGTGCTCCCCCTCATCATGTCATCCTCTAAGAAAACAACATGTCTCGTTTCTACAAACTTTGTATATCTGTCTGGGCAGTAGAAACGAAAACCTTTTGACTTTTCTGAATACACAAATGAAATAACAACTGATTGTTTTAGAATCTAACTTTGCAATGTTTGGGTTAAACACTTTGGCCTCAGCTGGGCTCCCCCACACACGCAAGTGCTGTAAAGAGGGTACTCTTCTCATCCACAGCTCGTACGGTGTTTTGGGCGCCGACTTGCTTGGTACTCTTTTGAGAATGTAAATAGCGGTTTTTAACGCCTCCATCCACAATCCCAATGGCAAGGTGAAGTAACTCATCATACTGCGCACCATCTCCGTCACTAACGGTTATGCATTTTAGCTACTCCATTTTGCTGAGGTTTGCTCGGCATTGCATACTGGGCGACTGTGCCATTCTCCTGTAAGAACCTTGCAAAAGGTCCCGGAACTTGGCCAAATGGGGTGTGCCGACCGTAGTACTCCCCCCACTGTCAGATCTTACTATTTTAATTCTTTTATCAAGTTGATTTACAACTTCAACATTGAGTATCTTAAATTTATCTAGTGCTTCCGATCTTTCTTTAATTAATTAGATAAATTTAACCATAACGGGAGTAATCATCTGTGAATGTTATGAACGAGTCATAGCCATCCACTTTTTCCTTAATGCATTCTACGCTTTGCTCTAAGTCAGAGAACTCTAATGGAGGAAGAATTTAATTTCATTTTAACGAGGCTTTCTATTCTCCCCTCGAAATGTGGCCTAAACGATAGTGCCATAATTTCGATGACTCTTGAGTTCTCTTTCTTCTTTTCACATTGTTCGACTCAGATACTTTTCAAATCAAATACAGAATTTACTTTTCACATTAAGGATAGTAATTAAAACTTATTATGAAGGTTTGCAACACCAACACAAGCTTTATTACACCAAATGGCACATTTGCCATTCCAAAATGACATTCAAAACTGTCTTTGTCCAAAAAATGACATGCTAATCAAATTTCTATGTAAAGAGGGAACATGAAGAACATCCCTAAGTAGAAAGACGAATCCATCGGCTAGCTCCAGGGAGATGTCGCCAACAGCTTCAATTTCTGCTTGGATTCCGTTTGTCACCTCATTACTCCTTTCACTTATTAACGAAGTCCGGGTCGAACCGAATCCCTGTAAAGAATTTTGCAACATGAACAGTTGCACCCGTCAATCCACCAAGTAGATTTTAAAAAACTGTGTATACAAGGATTCACTTACAAAAGAAACTATGTTCTTTACCTTTAGCTGCTATGAGCTCCTTTAGCCAAATGGGGCAGTCTCCCTTGAATGCCCCATATTTTTGCAATATTGACCCGACTGAATAACATTTATTGTTGTAGAGCCAGTGAACTATCTTTTTATCTGTTCAAGATATTCTCCCACAGAGGCACAATCTTCGATTGAGTCCAAAATAGCACTCTCAACCGTGTTCTTTATGAGTCATGCACTTATTATTTGCATTAATCCACCTTTTATTCTCAATGGAATATGATAACTCTAAAGAAGCATAATACTCCTTCCTTTTAGCCCATGCATCATCATCATCTTTAGCATTTCTCACCAGTTGTGGTGGACTCATGGGTTGTATCGTGTCAATTACCCAGTCAACCTCGGCATTTACAAAAGCCAAGTCAATCATCCTTCTCCATTCAATGTAGTTATAACCTTTGAGAATTGGTACAGCCTTGATGCATTCCATCAAGTGGTACCCTCCTGAAAACCACAATGAAGAAGAATCCATAACAACAATTGCAAGCATTAATCCAACATTGGTCAAAATTAACACATACAATTGTTTATGCAATTAAATCTATATCACCGTTGGGCAGAAAATAGAAATAAATGCACTAATACAACCTTTTTAATCATGATGATGTTATTAACAACATTGATCAGTAAATAACAACACCATAATTACCAGAAGAAATTACTTTAACATGCTCGTTAAATTTAATTTTCTCGTTGGTTCCAATTAAATTTAAAGGACAAGCATCACTTTAAACTATACGCAGCGGAAAAACATGAACAAAATTCATGGAAAACTTACTATTCAGAAGCATTCTGTCACTTTTCTAATCTCTAAGCAATTTTCTCGTTAGTTCCAATTGAAAAGAGATTAAAACTATACAAAATTTAACAAAATATGCTTCTGAAAAAGATTTAAACTATTAACAAGAGCCACACTGATTTAGAACTGTGCTTGCGGCCCAGTCGTGAAAAACCGGCCCGAGGCCCGCAACTCTTGCCCGCATGGGCTGGCGGCCCAGCAGCCAAACAATAGGCTGCCAAAGTGGCCCTTGCTCTTAACCCTCTTGGGCTGAATCTGGCCCAGCCGGTGCGAGACGCTCGCAGCCGTCCATCGCCTCCGATCCAGATCGACGGCTGCCTGCGTGTCTAGTGCGAACAAAACAATTCACAAAAGGATATTGTGCATCACTGTTCATTTTAGCCCATGGGAGAAAGCCGGCCCGCAACCTTTCTTCTCCCGTCCGCTGGGCCCGAGGCCCAACAGCCAATGACCAGGCCACCGAAACGGCCCAGTCTCGCATCCCGCCTGGGCTCCATTTAGCACACCAGCAGTTCAGCCGATCCCGGCCGTCCAGCGCCGTGGGATCACGATCAGACGGTCATCCGGCCGTTTCGCAGGGACAAAACCTTCCCCCGGCGCCCGTGGTTCCCCTGAAACCCTAGATCCTCTTTTCTTTCCTTCTCCCCGGTTCCCCCGCAGACCAGCGGCGGCGGGTGGCCCGTGACCGGCGGTGTGCCGGCGACGGCGAGGTCGAGTGGCGCAGCACACGACGGCGGCCGGCTCCCCTTGCCTCCTTCTTCTTTCCCTTGTCCACTCTTGCAGCGCAGACGCCGGCGCGTGGAGAAGCCATGGCCGGCAACGCTAGCGACGGCCAGAGGACGGCATCGCTCGGCACGCGGCCGAGCCCGACTCTCCCTCCTCAGTCCACTCTTTCCCCTCCCTCTTTTCCTCTAGCCCCGCACAAGCGAGATCCAGAGTGGCCATGGTGTCCGAAAGAGGGTGGCGGCACCGCCGGGATCCCCCTCGCCGGTGAGCGCGTTCCCCACGATGGAGAGCACGCCGCTGTCGAGCGGTTTCACCACGGCGCCCTGAGCCCCTTCCCGCACGGTGACAAGACGACGGCGAGCAGCGACTCCTGTCCATGACCCGCACGGCGGCGGGTCCTTTTCCCGCACAACGGCGGCAACATCGACGGCGAGGTAGGCCCCAACAGGTAAGTCCTCCCTCCCGGTTGCCCTTTGCAACTTTCTGATCTAGGGTTAGGGTTTTGATTTTATTTGCGTTTTCGATTCGAGATCGACTTTCTTCTCTGTTTCTTCTTCTACCCGTGCAAGATCTACAACCTAGACCTAGCTCTGATACCATTGATAAGACCAACACATCATCTAGGTGCACATATAGCCGGGTATAAACTGTGTGTGTACAAGATTCGATTCCTCATACAACCTTTTTAATCATGATGATGTTATTAACAACGTTGATCGGTAAATAACAACACCATAATTACCAGAAGAAATTACTTTAACATGCTCTTTAAATTTAATTTTCTCGTTGGTTCCAATTAAATTTAAAGGACAAGCATCACTTTAAACTATACGCAGCGGAAAAACATGAACAAAATTCATGGAAAACATACTATTCAGAAGCATTCTGTCACTTTTCTAATCTCTAAGCAATTTTCTCGTTGGTTCCAATTGAAAAGAGATTAAAACTATACAAAATTTAACAAAATATGCTTCTGAAAAAGATTTAAACAATTAACAAGAGCCACACTGATTTAGAATTGTGCTTGCGGCCCAGCCGTGAAAAACCGGCCCGAGGCCCGCAACTCTTGCCCGCATGGGCTGGCGGCCCAGCAGCCAAACAATAGGCTGCCAAAGTGGCCCTTGCTCTTAACCCTCTTGGGCTGAATCTGTCCCAGCCGGTGCGAGACGCTCGCAGCCGTCCATCACCTCTGATCCAGATCAACAGCTGCATGCGTGTCTAGTGCGAACAAAACAATTCACAAAAGGATATTGTGCATCACTGTTCATTTTAGCCCATGGGAGAAAGCCGGCCCGCAGCCTTTCTTCTCCCGTCCGCTGGGCCCGAGGCCCAACAGCCAATGACCAGGCCACTGAAACGGCCCACTCTCGCATCCTGCCTGGGCTCCATTTAGCCCACCAGCAGTTCGGCCGATCCCGACCGTCCAGCGCCGTGAGATCTCGATCAGACGGTCATCCGGCCGTTTCGCAGGGACAAAACCTTCCCCCGGTGCCCGTGGTTCCCCTGAAACCCTAGATCCTCTTTTCTTTCCTTCTCCCCGGTTCCCCCGCAGACCAGCGGCGACGGGTGGCCCGTGACCGGCGGTGTGCCGGTGACGGCGAGGTCGAGTGGCGCGGCACACGACGGCGGCCGGCTCCCCTTGCCTCCTTCTCTCTTTCCCTTGTCCACTCTTGCAGCGCAGACGTCGTGAAGAGTATCTTGGCCCCCTAAGTGGGTTTTGGAGAGTTAATGACAAAAGCTTAAGTGGCTAATGATAGTTTAAGTGTATGAGCAGGGATTAAAATTACTAAAGGCATCAAGGTGGTTATATTGCTTATCCAAAAAGGAAGTGATGTCTAAAGAAGGATTCCATGAAGGCTTAATTATCTTATATTTTGAAATTGAGTCATAGGAATGCCGTACTATCAAGAGGGACATGAAATTTACTTTCCCTGAGTCAAAAAGGTGCTTTAGAGTAACTAACCAAACCTTTGAGAGACACCTTGCACCAAACACTTCACTGGGTTACTATTTTTGGGTGCTAATCTTTGAAGTCCGGAGTTTCCGAGTTTTACCCGGACATTCCGGATTTCCCCGGAGTTTCCGGGTCTTAGAGCTGTAACGACTCTATTTGGGTGAAGAGGTATAAATACCCCTTCCACCCCCTTCTTTCTCTCTCTCTTGCCTCATTTCGAACTGTAGCTTTCAGAACACCTTCTCCCTCCTCTTTACTCCCCTTGGCACTTGGTTGTTGAGCTTTGGTAGGGATTAAAGGAGGAATTCAAGGCTAGAGCAAGTGAGAGTGCTAGTGAGCTGATTTCCCATCTCTAGAGCACCTTGTTCGTCGCTTGGTCGGTGATTTCGTGTTTATTACTCTTGGAGCTTTGAGCTCCTAGCCGGCTAGCCGTTGCCTTGGAGCATCCAAAGGTTTGTGGCTATCCAAGGAAGTTTGTATTACCCCGACATTGAGTAAGTGGCTCTAGCTCGATCTTTGTGGTCGCCAGAGAGAGGCAAGTGACCTAGGTGTAAAAGTCCACCCTTTGTGGGTTCCTCAACGGAGACGTAGACCTCAAGGTGTGAGGTTGAACTCCGGTAACAAATCCTTGTGTCCCCTTATGATTGTTGCTCTTGTTGTTTGCTTGTTATCCTCTTGAGCTCATTTCTAGGGTTTGTTGCCGATCTACGGTTTGGTAAAGTTGCTGCAGGTTCTGGGTGGCGAAACAGGCTCTATTCATCTCAGTGCATAACCTATTTTCATAGATCTACATTTGAGCAAGTTTGATTCAGTCGATTTAGTTTCCCTCTCTGAAGCCCGAACAATCCGGACATTTTCCCGGATACTCCGGACTTTCCGGAGTATCCGGAAAAATATCCGGAGACTCCGGACTTCAGCCTGATAAATTTGTTTTAAGTTGTATTTTTTCAGGAACGACTATTCACCCCCCTCTAGTCGACCTCTAGATCCTTTCAATTGGTATCAGAGCCGGTTGCTTTGTTTGAAGCTTAACCGCTTGGAGAAAAGAGATGTCGACCCCAACTAATCAAGCAACGCCACCCGAAGGTGACTTGACCAACCCCGGTGGTAACCAACCCCCCGTGAACACACTCGAGGTTCCTACGGGTGCAGCGGGAGGTACCAGTGGAGCAAGCACAAGTCATCATCCAAGAAATGAAGATGGTGGATCATCTTCATCAAGTGATGAGGACTTTGATGATGCAATATCAAACCGCTCCACTCGTCGGCCTTCGGGAAGGGAGTTTTCTAGAATCCCTTACGATTACTCCAATTTAATCTTTGATAAACCATCGAGTTCCCACCACATTGGAAAGATACCCAAATTTGATGAAACCGGCTATTCCAAGTGGAAGAACTCGATGGAGGAGTATTTGATGGCGGTAAACCCCGCACTTTGGACTGTTGTGAATAGGGGAATCACCTTTCCAAGTGGAGATGCTACTTTGACACAAGCACAAGCGAATGAAATCCAACGCAACTATCAAGCCATTCGCATCATCAAGAACTTTCTCACCGCTGAAGAGTATGACAAGGTTGATGGTTTGAAGTCCGCCAAAGATGTGTGGGACACTCTCTTTATCAACCATGAAGGAACAAGGCAAGTTAGAGAAGGAAGAATCCGAGCTCTTGAAAGTGAGCTCAACCGCTTCGTCATCAAAGAAGATGAATCTCCACAATACATGTACAACCGCTTGAACAAGATCATCAACAAGATCAAGTCTCTTAGAAGCACAAGATGGGGAAGAAAAGAAGTAGTTGATAAGATCCTCTCCGCTTACATGGCTTGGGATGTTCAACTCCCTACACTTATTAGAGAGAAGAGAGGCTTCAAGAAGTTCACTCCGGCGGATGTGATTAGTAGAATTGAAGAACATCTTATCGCCGTCAAGGAGTCAAAGCTCTCACAAGAAATGTCAAAGATGCATGAACAAATTGAGAAGAACAAGGGAGTAGCCCTCAAAGCTTCAAGCAAAGACAAAGAGAGAAGGGCAAGCTCATCATCCTCCAAGACCGTGGTCAAGGAAGATAGTGATGACACCTTGACTCCCGAGCAAATGGCTCTATTTGTGAAGAGGTTCACCAAGGTGATGAAGAAGGGTGGCTTCTTCAACAAGAACAAAGACAAGGACAAGATCAAGACCAAGAGAACATCCAAGAGGCCATGTTTTGGGTGTGGCAAGGAGGGTCATTTCATTGCGGAATGCCCCAACATCAAGGTGAGAAGAAGAGACACCAACAAGTATGACAAGAACAAGAAGAAGGAAGTTGGTGAAGCTCATTTGGGTGAAGAATGAGATTCAAATGATGATAGCTCCGACTCCGATGATGAAGTGGGGCTTGCTACAATATCCATTGCTCAACCCATTGACAAGCCATCACTCTTTGGAGATCTCACCGATGATGAAGATGACTTCACCCACACATGCCTCATGGCTAGGGGTACCAAGGTAGACACTAAACCTTCTCCCCTAGATGTTGATGATGATAATGATAGTGATGATGAATTTGAAAAAATGATCACTTGTTTTGGCAAGAAAGCAACCAAAAGAATTATGAACCTTCTAAATGAGATCAAGAATAGAGATGAGACTCTTGAGGTGCAAGAAGAACTCTTTAGACTTGAGCGAGAGAAAACCATTGCCCTTGAGAATGCCCTTGTAATTGAAAAGAAGGGTTTCAAGGTGCAAGAGGGCTTGCTCAAGGAAAAAGAGGAAGAAATTCTTAACCTCAAGAATTCTCAAGCTAAAGAGGTCGTTATAATAGATGAATTAACTAGGAAGTCTTTCCTAGCTAAGGATGCTTGCACTAGACTTGAGAGTGAAAAGGTTGAACTTCAAGAGAGCTTAAAACGCTTGAGAGCTAGTCACATTGCAATTGAAGTTCAACTTGAAAACCTTAAGAATAGTGCTAACACAACCTCTAATGATGCTACCTCTAACTCAAATGCTTCTACAAGTAATGGTTGTTCTAGATGATATAAACTTGATTTAAATGCTTATGCTACTAACATGGCCGAGATGAATGCAATGAAGAAAGAGATTGCTCGGTTGTCAAACTCTCTTGTTGAGGAAAAGAAGAAGGAACCTAAGAGAGGAGATTTTGAGAACCATACCAAGGGCTTTGGTTCAAACTACATGAAGAAGTTTGGCTTTGAGAATGGGAAGGGGCTAGGTAAGAATGAGCAAGGCTCCAAAGACCCTATCTCATTCATCAAGAACAACCACCACACAAGGGATGTGGGAACAAGAAATGTGGTGCATGGGATGAAGCAATTGGGTGCTAAGGTTGAAAGTAAACAACCTAGGCTCAACACTCCCATCAAGTTCAAGAGCTCCAATGGCACATCCCATGAACCACAAGTAAAGACCAAAGTGGTGCAAGCCAAGCAAACCAAGAAGCCCAAGGCACATGCTTCACAAGACAACTTTTATGCCGACTATGTGTTGACTTGGAACCACAAGGGTAAGGTGGTGGCCAAGTATGTGGGACCCCGCACACAAGGTTCAATGATCAAAAGGAATGTGTGGGTACCCAAAGTTCTTGTGACTAATGTGAAAGGACCCAACTCTAATTGGGTACCTAAAAATCAAGCCTAATTTGTTTTGTAGGCATACTCCTCCGGTGGAGCCAAATGGGTGATTGATAGTGGATGCACTAATCACAAGACCGTAGAGAAGAAGAAGTTTATGTCTTGTGAAATGATTGAACATCCTACGGAAAAGATTGCCTTTGGAGGCAATGGTGGTGGAACGGTTGTTGGTTTAGGTAAAATTGCTATCTCAACCAATCATTCAATTTTCGATGTTTATTTGGTTGAATCTTTGGACTACAATTTGTTGTCCGTGTCACAACTTCGTGAGATGGGCTACAATTGTTTGTTCACCAATGAGGGTGTGACAATCTTTAGAAGAGGTGATGACTCCGTTGCTTTTAAGGGTGAACTCAAGGGAAGGCTTTATTTGGTGGACTTTACATCGGAGAAAGCCCAACTTGATACATGCTTAATGGCAAAGTATAGTTTGAGTTGGCTTTGGCATCACCAACTAGCCCATGTTGGGATGAATAATCTCAACAAACTTCTAAAGGGGGAACACATCCTAGGACTAACAAAAGTTCATTTTGAGAAAGATAGAATTTGTAGTGCTTGTCAAGCCGGAAAACAAGTTGGTGCTCCTCACCCCTCCAAGAATGTTCTCACCACTACAAGACCATTGGAATTACTTCACATGGATATCTTTAGTCCCGTGGCCTATGTTAGTATTGGAGGAAGCAAGTATGGATTTGTCATTGTTGATGACTACTCTCGGTACACTTGGGTATTCTTTTTGCGTGACAAGAGCAAGGTTCATGAGGTGTTCAAAAAGTTTGCAACTAGAGCTCAAAATGAGTTTGATGTGAAGATCAAGAGAGTAAGAAGTGACAATGGCACCGAGTTCAAGAACACCAACATTGAAGAGTATATTGATGGTGAAGGCATTGGTCATGAATTCTCCGTCCCATACACACCGCAACAAAATGGGATCGCGGAGAGGAAGAATAGGACTCTCATAGAAGCCGCAAGAACCATGCTTGATGAGTACAAGACTTCGGATAGTTTTTGGGCAGAAGCGGTCAACACGGCATGTCATGCTATCAACCGCTTATATCTTCACAAGCTTCGACACAAGACCTCTTATGAACTCCTAACCGGTAAGAAGCCCAATGTGTCTTACTTTAGAGTTTTTGGTTGTAAGTGCTTCATTCTCAACAAGAAGCCCAAGAACTCTAAGTTTGCACCTAAAGTTGATGATGGTATTTTTCTTGGTTACGTCTCAAATGCTCACGATTATCGCGTCCTCAACAAAACCACCGGTTGTGTTGATGTGGCGTGTGACGTGACATTTGATGAATCTAATGGCTCTCAAGTGGAGCAAGTTGATGAAGTGTGTGTAGGCAAGGAAAAAAGACCTCTGCAAATGATATCAAGAAGATGGCAATTGGGGAGATCAAACCTCAAGAAGAAGATGAGGAAGACGAAGTCATTGAAGCAACACCAAATGGTACAGCCGCTGCGAAGTCCGGAGACTCCGGAGAAAACTCCGGAGAGTCCGGGAAATCCGGAGAATCCGGGCGAACCGGAGTGTCCGGGCATCTCGGAGAATCCAGACTTTCCGAAAACTCCGGAGATTTGTCCGGAGATTCCGGACCCTCTGATGGTGATGCTCAAACACGTCAAGAAGCTGAAGAATTGATCCAACAAGACTCATCTAAATCACATCCAAGAGTTCGTCAAAGCATTCAAAGAGATCATCCAGTTGACAATATTCTTGGAAGCATAAGAAAAGGGGTCACTACAAGATCAAGATTGGCTAACTTTTGTGGGCACTACTCTTTTATGTCCATGATTGAACAAAATGGGTGTACCGCAACAAACAAGACGAGGATGGGGTAGTGACTAAGAACAAGTCAAGGTTGGTTGCCAAGGGATATACTCAAGTTGAAGGCTTGAACTTTGAAGAGACCTATGCACCGGTGGCAAGACTTGAAGCAATTCGTATCTTATTAGCTTTTGCTACACATCATGATTTCAAGCTCTTTCAAATGGATGTCAAGAGTGCATTCTTGAATGGCCCAATCTCCGAAGAAGTGTATGTTGAGCAACCCCGGGCTTTGAAGACCCTCAATTCCCCAACCACGTCTACAAGCTGCATAAGGCGCTCTACGGTCTTAAGCAAGCACCTAGAGCATTGTGGGGGATATACCCCCCGGGTCCCACACAGAGGGGCTTCATAACATGTATACGTATACGGAGATGGGCCCACCCGTGTGGGGATACGGCATGGCGTACGGATCAGGATGAGGCGGCACCCGAGGAGATATCATCCCATGAATGAAGACCGGTTAGTTAGGAAAGATATTACTTGAGCCCGAAGGTCAGATCTTGTAATCGGTCAGTTATAGATTCCCTGAGATCTGTAACCCTACCCCCCAGGCTATATAAGGGCGGCAGGGACCCCCCTCAGAAACAACTCCATTTGATTCCCATTCGCGGAACCATCAATACAACACACCGAGCACAGGACGTAGGGTATTACGCCTCCCGGCGGCCCGAACCTGGATAAACCCCTGTGTCCTTTGTTCACCATCTAGCTCTAGTCTCGGCGATCCCCTCCACATAATCTACCACCATAGCCTACCCCGTGGTGGACTGCCGGTCCATTGCACCGACAGTTAGCGTGCTAGGTAGGGGCTTCGCCGCGATACTTGGCGAGCTTGATGGCCGCAGTTAAGATCCCTGCTAGTTGCCTCGCCTTCGCCGTGTTGGGAGCGGGAATCCCATTCGGGAGCCTCGATCCCGTCTCCGCCGTCGACGAGCAGGCGGCCGGCTACGTGACTCCTCCTCAGGGTTACATCACCATCGGGGAGATCCCATGCATTCTCTCCGACACCGTGATCACCACGGAAAAGCCTTCCGGAGTGGTTTCCACACCGCCCGCGAGGAGAAGACCGGCTGCCAGATCCAATCTAGACAAGCCCAAAGCCTGTCGAGTGCTTTTCAGCACGCCGCAGCAAACTCGGAGGCCACCCCTCCCGGTTCAAGATCTGACGGTTGCAGGGTCATCGAACCCTCCCGCGGACGATCTGGTTGAATCTATCGATCGGGTCATTAGCCACATGGCTGACACCATCGCCATCTGCGAGGCAACCTTGGGTACCCCGCAGTCCAAGTGCTTTCCCTTCGGGTTGAAGAGCACCGCCGCCTCCGTGATCACGGAGGAGGTGAAGCGAGACCTAGCGGTGATCCCTGCACCCGAGCCGGTCGAATACCACTCGGATGAGGACTCGCCGCGCTTCGTGAACGTGGTTCTCTCCCCCACGCGAGAGGGAAACCGCGACGCGTCCCTCCTCCCCATACTGGAAGGGGACAAGGACGGTCAACTTTGCGATTGGACTACGGATGAATCTGGGGATGAGCGCCGGTCAGGCCGATCTACAAGGCGGTCCAGCCCTGAGTATGTCTCGGATGGGTCCTTTGCATCCCTTGAGGCGGCTCTTGGCCTGGACGAAAGCTCTCCCTCCCGCGGGTCCAACGACACGATCCTGATTAGCTCTTCAAGCTCACCCTCGGACCTGTCCGACGGAAGTTGGTCGCCTGCCTTTGTCTACGCGGCAGCACCAGGAGCTCCGCCTGCGGTCTCCGAGGACGAGCACACTCAGGATAACGAGACGGCCGCACAAAAGGCCGATCGGATACGAAAGAATGCGGACCGAGCGCGACAGCGCCAGGAAGCCCAGCGCTCCAACCAGCGCGATGAGGAGGAGGACGAGGATCTTTTCGAAGATTCTGACCACCCGCGCCGCAGCAGGCGGCGACATCGCACCCGCCGATCCAACAGAGTTCAGCCCCGAAGGCTCGAGGATGACTTCACCCTTGAGTACGATGGGCACAAGGTCTACGCGACCCCCAAGGCAAACCTCATTGTGCTAAATGAGGCGGTCGAGAGGTTACCTCCGACTACGCCAGACATTGGGCACATACGAGCCCTGGTGCAGGCCGCTGCGACCCAGCATAACCGCGTCGATCCCTCCCCGCCAGTTGGGCAGGGAGAGACGGAGGGTACCCGCCGCTCGCGCCATAAAAGAGCGCGGCGCGACGAAGGTGGAGACTTGCGCGACAGGCTCCGCAGCCGCGACGCAAGGACCACGATCAACTGCAACCGCGAGGAGCGCCGCCGTCAGGAGTCGAGGCGACGCAATGACTACGACAAGGAGCATGGAGCTCCCCGCCGTCAAGAGAGACGCGGCGACTCGCAGAGCGGGTACAAAGACTACTACTCGGATTCCTACGGGGAGTCTGGGGATAGCTACAGCTCCTACGAGCGGCCGGCCGGCGGACGCCGCGAAGGTCGAGAGGGTGCCCCGTCCTACGATGGCTTCCTCTCCCTCTCAAAAAGGCTACGTCAGGTGACATGGCCCCGAGGTTTCAAGCTGTCCGACGTCGACAAATACGAGGGCACGTTGGACCCCACGCAATGGCTCCAGATCTACTCCACCGCGATCAAGGCCGCGGGAGGAAACGCCGACGTGATGGCAAACTACTTGCCCATAATGCTCACGAAGGGGTGCAGAAACTGGCTTGCGGGGCTCCCAAGGAACTCCATTACATCCTGGGACGACCTCTGCAAGTTCTTCACGAGCCAATACTCCGGCACATGGGAGAGGCCGGGGAACAGGAGGATGCTGGACCAGATCCGGCAGTGCAAGAACGAGTCGTTGCGCTCGTACATTCGACGCTTCTCCGAGAAGAAGAACTCTCTTCCTTTCGTCGAGGAGCACGACGTCATCAGCGCCTTCCAGCATGGACTGGCTTACGGCAAGCTGGTGAATAGGTGGGCCCAGAGGCCCCCAAAAACCGTAAACGAGCTCTTCGCCATAGCCAACAAGGACGCTGATGGTGAAGAGGCAGAACGCGAGCAACTGAAGCACATCAAGTCCCACTGGGAAGATGATGATTCCCCACGTCTGCGTCAGCCACGTTGCGATCCGGACCGAGAGGGAGAAACCTCCCAGCAGGGCGCATGGCGCAACAGGAGGTGCAAGCCGGCCGAGGTCGTAGCAGCCCGCCCCGAAGCGCATGGACCCCTCTGAGTTCTAGAGGATGTTGGACATGCAATGCCCGTACCACAAGAACCATAAGCACTCGGCTCGCGACTGCTTTGGCCTGAAGAACCACTTCTCCGGCAAGGGCCGCTCGAAGGGTCTCCCCAAGAACGACAAGGGCAAGGGGAAGCGCGCTCCCCCGGCGGATGATGACGAGGAAGACTTCCAGGTCGCCAACCGTACGGTCAACATGATCTATGGCGGCCCGGACCAGATCGAGGGAAAGCGCAAGGCCAAGCTCACGGACAGGTTACTGGTGTATGCAGCCCAACACGGCACGCCCCAGTTCCTGCGGTGGTCGGAAGTCCAGATCACTTTCAGTAGGGAGGACCACCCGGAGGCAGTCGTCAAACCCGGGCGGTACCCCCTCGTGCTGAAGCCTACGATCCGCAACGTGGGACTTCGCAAGATGCTGGTGGATGGAGGCAGTGGCCTCGACATATTATTCGCCAGCACGCTCAAGGAGTTGAACCTCACTCCCTTGGACTTGAGCCCAACTGACAAGCCTTTCTTCGGGATTTTACCCGGAGATCCGTCAGTACCACTCAGTCAGATCTCCCTGCCAGTCACCTTTGGCACGATCGAGAACTACCGGACAGAGTACATCCGCTTCATAGTGGCGGACTTCGAGACAGCCTATCATGGCATACTCGGCAGGCTGGCGCTAGCCAAGTTCATGGCGGTGCCCCACTATACCTACATGGTACTGAAGATGCCTGCGCCAAACGGGGTCATCACCATCAGAGGCGACTCCAACACAGCCAGCGCTTGTGAGAAGGAGAACCTCCGCATCGCTGCTACCCTGGATCTCTCCACGCGCACTGCTGAAGTCCTGGCGGCTGCCAGCAAGCTCGACCCGGTAGATCTGGAGATCCCAACCAAGAAGCCGGCGACGGAGGCGATCCAGCGGGAGAAGGAGGCCGTGAAGAAGGTGTCGCTCAACCTCGACGATCCTGCGAAGACGGCGACCATAGGGGCCAACCTGGACCCCAAATAGGAAAGGGTGCTCGTCGAGTTCCTGCGTGCTAACTCCGACATATTCGCTTGGAAACCAGCTGATATGCCAGGAGTGCCCAGAGAGCTCGCCGAGCACTCCTTGAAGGTTGACCCGAGTGCTAAGCCGATCAAGCAAAAGCTTCGTCGGTTCGCGGCTGACCGCAAGGAGGCAATAGGGGTAGAGGTTACGAAGCTGTTAGCTGCCATGTTCATCAAAGAGGTGTATCACCCAGATTGGCTGGCTAATCCAGTTCTTGTATCCAAAAAGAATAAGCAGTGGAGAATGTGCGTTGATTATACCGATCTCAACAAACACTGCCCCAAAGAACCCTTCACCCTCCCTCGAATAGACCAAGTCGTTGATTCCACGGCGGGCTGTGTCCTGCTCTGTTTTCTCGACTGCTATTCAGGCTACCACCATATTAGCCTGAAGGTCGAAGACCAGATCAAGACGTCGTTCATTACGCCCCATGGTGCGTACTGTTACTTGACAATGTCCTTTGGTCTGAAGAACATCGGCACGACGTATCAGCGTGCCATCCAGGCATGCTTGAGGACCCAAATCGGCGTAAACTGCGAGGCATACATAGACGATGTTGTAGTCCAGATTTGAGACCCTGATAACCTTATCAAGGACTTGTCTGAGACCTTCGCTAACCTGAGGATTTACCGGTGGAAACTTAACCCGGAAAAATGCGTTTTCGGCGTTCCCTCAGGAAAACTACTCGGATTCCTTGTCAGCAATCGCGGCATAGAGGCAAACCCAGAGAAGATCCACGCGATCACTCGGATGAAGCCTCCCAAGTGCCAGAAGGATGTACAGAAACTAGCCGGGTGCATGGCAGCACTCAGCCGGTTCATCTCACGACTCGGCGTACAAGGCCTGCCCTTCTTCAAGCTCCTCAAACATCAAGACGATGATTTCAAGTGAGATGAGGAGGCCCAGAAGTCTTTCCTGGAACTCAGGAGCTATCTGCAAAAGGCCCCCATCCTCACAGCACCAGAGCGGGGGGAAACTCTCTACCTCTACATCTCGGCTACCACGCATGTGGTAAGCACGGTACTAGTTGTGGAGCGCAAAGAGGAAGGACATGCTTACGCCGTCCAGAGGCCGATCTACTTCATAAGCGAGGTATTGACCGACTCTAAGGTGCGGTACAATCAGGCGCAGAAACTGCTCTACGCACTGTTGATCACCGCACGCAAGTTGAAGCACTACTTCGAAGCTCATAAAATCGTTGTAGTTTTCGACTACCCCATATGCGACATCCTACACAACAGAGATGCCATGGGAAGGATCGTGAAGTGGTCCATCGAGCTGGCCGCACACGACATAACTTTCATACCGCGTAACACGATCAAGTCGCAGGTACTCGCAGACTTCGTGGCAGAGTACACGGAAATTCAGACGCCATCCACTGCCGCTGAACCTGAGTATTGGACCCTGTACTCTGATGGATCACTCAGGATTAAAGGAGGCGGGGCCGGCATAATTTTCATCTCCCCAACAGGAGAGAAACTGCGATACGTGCTGCAGATCATGTTCAAGGTTTCGAACAACGTGACCGAGTACGAGGCGACTCTTCACGGGCTCCGTATCGCCGTGTCGCTCGGGATAAAATACCTGATGGTCAAGGGCGACTCTGCTTTGGTGGTAAACCAGGTTAGCAAGAAGTGGAACCGGACCAGCGAGAAGATGGACTCATATTGCGCGGAGATCCGCAAACTCGAAGGCAAGTTCTACGGCCTGGAGTTTCAGCATGTACTCCGCGACGATAACAAGGCGGCCGATGAGCTGGCAAACATGGGATCCACGAGAGCCCAGGTACCACCCGGCGTCTTTGTTCAAGATTTGGTCAAGCCCTCCATCAAGGACCCCGATGCGCAAGTCGATCCATCAGAAGGACTCGGCGAAGTCCTAATGATTGAACCACAACCCGAGTAGGTTTCAGAGATGGTCGAGTACATCAAGGATGGCACGCTCCCGAATCCTTCACCAGGTCAGGAAAGGAAGACGTGAGCGCTGCATGAACGGATCAGTCGCAGGAGCAAGAACTATGTCCTGATTGGCGACAACCTGTATCGCCGAGGTGGACAGTCCCGAGTACTCCAGAAGTGCATACCGAAGGAAGAAGGACGACGACTCCTAGCGGAGATTCACGGAGGCATGTGTGGCAACCACGCCGGGGCAAAAACCATTGTTGGAAAAGCTTTTCGGTCTGGTTTCTACTGGCCCACAGCCGTCGCGAACGCTGAGGCGCTGGTGAAATGTTGCGAGGGATGCCAATTCTTCGCAAAACAAATACACGTTCCAGCCCAAGCTCTGCAGACGATACCCGTTTCATGGCCCTTCGCATGCTGGGGACTCGACATGATTGGGCCTTTCAAGAAAGCATCCGGAGGGTACGACCACATCCTGGTGGCAGTCGACAAGTTCACCAAATGGATAGAGGTCAAGCCGATAAAGGCGCTCACGGCTGCCAAGGCGGCCGGGTTCATAGGAGAAATCGTGCATAGATTCGGTGTCCCTAACAGGATAATAACCGACCTAGGTACAAACTTCACAGGAAGGGAGTTCCAGGAATATTGTGACGAACTCCTCATCAAGGTGGCACACGCCTCAGTCGTGCACCCACGTGCTAATGGCCAAGTTGAGCGAGCTAACAGAGCAGTGCTCGAGGCACTCAAGAAACGCATCTTCGATTGCCTGAAAAAGTACTCGACTCGTTGGCTACGCGAACTCCCTGCAGTACTCCGGGGACTGCGGACACAGCCGAGTCGTGCTACTGGTCAGACTCCTTTTTTCCTGGTGTATGGATCTGAGGCGGTGCTCCCCACCGACCTCATGTTCAATGCACCAAGAGTTGAAGTATACGACGAAAACGAGGCTGAGAAGGCGCGGATTGAGGACATCGACAGCATCGAAGAAGGACAGCTTGCAGCAACAATCCAGGCAGCACGGCACACCCAAACTTTGCGGCATTACCATGATAAAAATGTGCAGGAGAGAGCTTTTTGCGTTGGAGATCTAGTCCTGCGAAGGATCCAAAGCAAGAAGGACATGCACAAGTTAGCAGCCTCATGGGAGGGTCCATTCATAGTCAAGGAAGTCAGTAGACCGGGTGCTTATCGGCTGATGCGGAAGGATGGCTCGGATGTGCCCAACTCATGGAACATCGAGCACCTACGCCGTTTCTACACATGATAAAGCTATGTATCATTTTCTGTTCAAAGTTTTTTGTACATTATCCATGTTAGCAGTCTATGGTAATGAATTCAGATTCATGTCTCATGAAGTTTTTCTACTTCGCTCTTACAACTGCTCACATGCCTTTTTCACCCAAGTTTCAATCCAGAAACCTGGGGACTGCTTTACATACAGCGAAGTTTTCCATGTTAAAACTAAATAACGCTCATCTAACACGGATCTTATGACTCATAAAGTACTCGGTAGCACACGTCTTAAATCGTGGGTCGAGGTTTTCGCCAAGCTAAGGTACTACGCGTGTATGAGAGTACGCCCTCTGCGCTAGGAAACTAAGGCTAACGAGCCTACGATTTCTCGTAATAGACTAACTATCGGGGAAATTAATAGTACAAAGATACCGTCAAAGTAAAGCGCCTACTTAAAAGTACCAAATGTCAACGAACCAAAGTACCAGTGCACCAACAGCACCACAAAATATTACAATTTTTAACTTAAAAGTTTTTTATGGCTGGGACAGGAGGGCATCAGCACCAACTCAGCCGCTGCCACGACGTCGTCAGCAAGCTGCTCCGCCGTGTCCTTCACCTCCTCCAGCAGTCGCTCAGCCTGCTGCGGCGACGTCCCACGGGCGAAACCACCGCGGAAGCGATCCACGTTAATCGAGGGGTAGAAGGAGCGGAAGACGGCGAGGCAGTGGCTGGCACTCGCCACGCCGACCTCGCAAAGACAGCCGGGGAAGCGCGCCGCCGCCGCCTGGGCACGCTCTAGAAGGGTCGGTGGGCGTACCACCGGGTCACCGAACGGGCTCACGGAGGGGGACTCGGCAAGGGGCGCCAGCTCGTCCAGGATTGGGCGCAGCGCCTCGCCGAGAGCTTTGAACTGAGCCCTCTCCGATGCGACGCGGGCCTCAAGATCTGCATATTGGGCAAATTGTTTTTGACGGAAATCTGGTCAACGTCAGAAGCACTTATCAACAAACATCCAAGGAAAACACGAGGGTGCAAGGTAACCAACCTGACAGCTCTTTTCTGGCCACAGCGGCCCGCCTAGACGATTCCTCGCCGTCCTTCCGGAGCTGCTTCATGCGGTCCCATAGGGATTTGAGCTCCTCCTCCACCTTGGCCCGAGCTATTGCCAAGAGTTGATCATCACAAAGCACTCAGGCAACGGCGAAACAAAAGCAAAACATAATCAACATACCTTGCTGGTGCTCCCCCGCCGCCGCCCGGAACGTCGCCTCGTTCGCCTCCGCAGCCGCCTTCTCCTGCTGCAGCCTCTCAACCACCCGGTTGTTGCTGTCTCGCTGAGCAACAGCTTGCTGCTCGAGACACTCCAAACGGGCGCGCAGAGTGGCATTTAGATCGACAGCGGTGCCGACGCGGTCGAGCACAGCGCTCCTGCGCGCAGACTCCGAGGCCACGGTCTGTCGAGGCATAGCAAGAGATGAAACAACTACAGCTAGCAAGCACCTACAAGGATAAGAGGAAAAAAGAATTACCTCTGCAAGCTGGAGGGTCCTCCGCGTAATGGTGACGAGCTCCGCGCGGTTCTCGGCGTCGATCGCCGGATCCCCAAGCACTTCATTCACAAGGCCGCCACGCACCTGGGCGACACGTCCAGGACGTGGCGGGCTGAGACGTGGCTGAGGGAGCTCCCGCTGGATCTCCTCGACGTCAGAGGCCCCAGCCGCAGCGGCGCCGGAAGCTACAATGTTTCCAGCCTCACGCTGGGGACTGGGATCACGAGCAGCAGCGGCAGCAGCCGCAGCCGCAGCATCAGGAACCCCCGACGCAGCAGCTGGGTGCTCATCAGAAGCACTCGAGCGCGGTGACGCCGGGGCGGCAGACGGCAGGGACGACTCGCCAACATCGGAAGGGAGGTCGCAGGGACCCCTGCTCGTACAAACAAGACATAAAGATCTCTTTCCAATCCTATGAACCCAAGAGAAGCAAAGATGGAAAATTTCAAAAAGACTTACTCGGAAGACACGCAGACGCGGGTGCGCCGTAGAAAGCTGCAGCCAGAGGAGGTGGATCGCTTCACCCCACTGACCGTCGTAGTCGCCGCCGTAGGTGCTGGTGACGGCATTGCAGCGGCAGCCTGCGTGGTCTGACCGGTGGGGTGCGCAGCGCCCGCCGGCGGCGGCACAGAGCCTGCTTGCTGAGAAGGAGAAGAAGTGAAGTGACCGGAAGGTGCCGGCGTCGCCTGAGCCGTCGTCACTGAGGGAGCTTCGCCGATGTCAAACGAGAGAGGGATCTCCTCCTCCTCGTCCTCCGGCAGCACGAGCTTGCGTCGGCGCACCTCTGGGTCGTTGATCTTGAACGACCCAGGGGGCGCACGTCGCACCTCAGGATTTCGGCTGCCTTTGCACTCCTTGCCCTTGCTGGCCGGCGCGACGCGTCTCCTCTCCGGAGCAGGGACTGTGGGCTGACGGGGCTCAGACTGAATCGCCTCGTCGCCACCCGCCGTGACGTAGGCGCTGGTGCACTCCATCCTCTGCAGCTCGCCAAGGCGGCCGGTCAAAGGACCCTGTCCGGCCAACGAGCCAGGCACAGGTGCCACAGAGACAAAGCCCTGCGATCCTACGATTTCGCAGAAAAAACAAACAGAATCGTTTCATCAAACATCTGGTGGGCACATGTTCATGCCTTAATGGGCGCCCTATAAAAGACAAAATCGTTACCTCAGGCGGATAGTTCGCCAGGTTGAATGGCTTCGGCGCGTTGCGGTTGGAGATGACGGTGCCGAGAACGAAGCACTGACGGACACGCTCCCTCAGCTCCTCTGCTCTCCCTGGCTCTGCCGCTCGCCGTGCCGCCTCGAGGTCGTCGGCGGCATACTCGTACGCCGAGCGCACCCTATCCCAGAGCGGCTGCATGTGCCGGACGGCGAAGCTCGCCATCACCGCGACGCCAGTGAGCCCGGCCTCCTTCAGCTTCCGGATATGCTCCAGTAGCACAGACACCTGCCCCATCAAAGCATGGCCAAGCTCTTCATCCCAGCATGGGAGAGGAGTCGGCCGTGTGTCGACGTCGCAGGGCACCGCCGGAGCATGGTTGGTGGTGTAGAACCACTCCGAATGCCAGCCCTTGTTGGAGCTGACAAGCGACACCGGAATGTACTCAGCAGAGTGCCTCTGCTTGAGCTGGAATCTGGCGCCGCCCACCACCCGTGGCTTCTTGGCGTTCAGGTGGGGCTTCACCCAGAAGAAGTAGCGAAAAAGATTGAAATGCGGGGCGATTCCAAGAAACACCTCGCACAGATGCACAAAAATGGAGATGTGCAAAATGGAGTTGGGGTTGAGATGGCACAGCTCCAAACCGTAGTAGTAGAGCAGGCCGAGGAAGAAGGGATGCGCGGGCAGGCCGAACCCGCGGAGGTAGGCCGACTCGAAGATGACGGCGTCGTCGGTCGACGGCGTGGGGAACTCCTCCCATGCAGCGGGCCGCCATCCCTCGACGGCGGACTCGAGCAGCACTCCGCCCAGCACTAGGGCGGTGATGCGCTCCATCATGGAGACGGAGCTTACCCACTCCTCGCTCTGCACCAGCGGCGGAAGCGGGGACGACGACAACGGAGACGGCGAGCGCCTCGCCTCGGAGGCGCCACACCTTGACTTCTTCGAGGGCCGGCGGGATCCTACCGGCGACATCCTCGCGGGGCTCGGGGACTCGGGCGGGGAGCGGTTTACACCCTCGCAACGCTCGGGGACTGCCCGGGAATAGCGGCCTGGATGCGGCGCGGCGGCGGATCTAGATCTGCAGCCTCGCCGGAGCCAAATCTGGTGGAGATCGAGCTAATGCGGCGATAGACCCGGCAGATCGAAGGCGGAGCGGCCGGGGAAGGAAGAGCAAAGGGCAGCTGCGTGGTTTCCTATGAGAAGCGGAGCGACGTGACTGCATGGATGCGTGGCGTACGACGCCCCCGGGCTGCCTTAAATACGGCAGACGGAACGGTGGTCGTGGCGGGCCCCGCCCCCCGTGCGGTCGCATCGCCGCAGCGTGGGAGATTTCTTCTCGCGAGAAACTCGCGAGCACGACCCGCGCGCAACGCGCTAGTGCCCAACCTTATCCAGGACGCTTCCGATTCTGGCTGCTGGGTCTAAGTGGGCCGTGGCTCTAAATGGGCCAAAGGGTTAAAGCCTTTCCTTCTACGGGAAGATACCCTTAAACTTAAAAGAGCTTTCCAAAAATGATTGGTTGGCTTAAATCACTCAGAGGCCGTGACCCAGAGTCACATACTGCCAGGTTATCAGATAACCCGCCCTCGAAAATTCGGTTTTGACTCCTAAGAGAGTTCCAAAAATCTACTAGCTCATGAGTGTTCTCCCGGAGGCATGCCATACATAGGCCAAGGCTGTTCAGAAGTCACGAATATGCTGACTAGGACAGGTGACCTTGCGCGAGTGCTCCGTGAGAACACGGTGGGCCACACGGCAAATTTGGCATAGGGCCGGAGCTCTAACCAGACACCGTACCGGGTCAGATGATCCGAGTGGTACTCTCCCAAACGGCATGATGGTAATACCGAACTAAACCCTTTTAGAGCTTCGAAATAGTTACTTTAACTATTACGAACCTCGGGGACTGCCCTAATGGGCGCATCTCGAGATGCGCCCATTCAGCGGCTACAACCCGCCACCGTGATCATCCGGACTTATTCCAAGACAAAGTCTCATTGACTAAAGTCAGGATCGGGGATACGTGAGGCAATCAGTGGTACCTTTTTCCTAAAGGGGCACCCATTCTAAAAGACATCAGGGAGTGGTCGCTTAGATTCTCTTTTGACCCTAGATAAACCTCTTCAATCTTTATCTAGGCTCGGGGACTAAGTGTGTACACTTCATCTTCGACGAAGATGTACAACCTCCAAGCCCGGATGATCTGAGTAAATCACAAACATGGTGAAGAGCTCTCCTCAACCACCAGGCAACCACGAGTTCAGCTTCAAGACCGCTCGGCTGCACCGAAGATCGGATCAGACAGGATTCAAAGCACTCGGATGGAAAGCATTAAGCACTCGGCCAAATGGCGAAAGTACACGAGAAGGTACACAGGGCTGAAGATCGAAGTTGCAGTCTGGTCAAGAAGTGCTCGGGGACTGCTGTGGGGGATATACCCCCCGGGTCCCACACAGAGGGGCTTCATAACATGTATACGTATGTGGAGATGGGCCCACCCGTGTGGGGATACGGCATGGCGTACGGATCAGGATGAGGCGGCGCTCGAGGAGATATCATCCCATGAATGAAGATCAGTTAGTTAGGAAAGATATTACTTGAGCCCGAAGGCCAGATCTTGTAATCGGTCAGCTATAGATTCCCTGAGATCTGTAACCCTGCCCCCCAGGCTATATAAGGGTGGTAGGGACCCCCCTCAGAAACAACTCCATCTGATTCTCATTCGCGGAACCATCAATACAACACACCGAGCACAGGACGTAGGGTATTACGCCTCCCGGCGGCCCGAACCTGGATAAACCCCTGTGTCCTTTGTGCACCATCTAGCTCCAGTCTCAGCGATCCCCTCCACATAATCTACCACCATACCCTACCCCGTGGTGGACTGCCGGTCCATTGCACCGACAAGCATGGTATGAATGCCTTAAGGAATTTCTCCTAAGGAAAGGCTTTGAAATAGGCAAAGCCGATCCTACTCTTTTCACTCGCAAAGAAGGAAATGATTTATTTGTGTGCCAAATATATGTCGATGACATCATATTTGGTTCTACTAACAAAGCTTGGGCGGATGAATTTAGTAGGATTATGACTAAGAGATTCGAGATGTCCATGATGGGAGAGTTGAAGTTCTTTCTTGGATTTCAAATCAAGCAACTCAAGGAAGGCACGTTCATAAGTCAAACCAAATACACTCATGACATGCTCAAGAAGTTTGACATGGACAAGGCCAAACCCATCAAGACTCCAATACCATCTAATGGACATCTTGACTTAAATGAAGATGGAAAAAGCGTGGATCAAAAGGTATATCGCTCCATGATAGGATCCTTGCTTTACCTTTGTGCATCTAGGTCCGATATTATGCTTAGTGTGTGCATGTGTGCAAGGTTTCAAGCCAATCCTAAGGAATGTCATCTCATGGGTGTTAAGAGAATCTTTAGATACTTAGTACACACTCCTAACCTTGGTTTATAGTACCCAAAGGGCTCCACTTTCAATTTACTTGGCTATTCCGACTCGGATTATGCCGGTTGCAACGTAAATAGAAAGAGTACATCCGGGACTTGCCAATTCCTTGGAAGGTCCTTGGTGTCTTGGAGTTCCAAGAAACAAAATTCCGTTGCCTTATCCACCGCCGAGGCCGAGTATGTTGCAGCCGGCGCTTGTTGTGCTCAACTACTTTGGATGAGGTTCACTTTGAGGGACTTTGGTTGTACGTTTAGCAAAGTGCCACTGTTGTGTGACAATGAGAGTGCCATCAAGCTAGCGAATAACCCCGTAAACCACTCAAGAACAAAGCACATAGACATAAGACACCATTTCTTGAGAGACCACGAAGCCAAAGGAGATGTCGCTCTAAGTTATGTGAGCACCGAAAAGCAACTAGCCGATATCTTCACAAAGCCTCTTGATGAACTAAGGTTTTGTGCTTTGAGGAGTGAGTTAAATATCTTGGATTCTCGTAACTTGGCTTGAGATCATGCACATACTTGAGTGCTCTTAGATAAGGTTTTTGACAAAGAAAAATGATTGGAAAACTTTGTGCTTTTGATTTTGAAATATTTGGATCTTCATTAGGTTCAACACTTGGACTATTGTTTCCATTGCTTGATTGTTGGCTAGTGTCAAGTGTTGAACTTATCAAGCTCATATATATTACATAGTAGACTCCAAATCTGTTTCCCAATCAAAATTCCTTGAAAATTCTTTGGTTGTCTGCCAGGGGGAGCGGAGTCTCCGGACCTGAGCCCGGAATCTTCGGAATCTCCGGACTCAGCCCGGATACTCCGGGTTATAATGGTTCCCTATTTATATCTCGTGTTACTATGGTCAAACCCTAGTTTTTCACTTTCTACCGCAGTCACTTCTCTTCCACAGCCGTCTCCCCCCTCCAAGTCGTCCATGGCGCCCCTCCTTGCGACCTAGGGTTTCCACCCCTCTCCATCCTCCTCCACCCTCGAGCCCCCCCATCCCCACCGGCCACTCCACTTGCTGCTCCTCTCCGGCCCTCCCAAGCCCCAAGGAAGCATCCTTCCTCGCCGGTGACTCGTGGAAGAAGAAGGAGAAGCCCCACTCCCGTATTCAAGTTGACCTCAAGGAGTTGAAGCCACTCGTGGTGAAGACTCACGAGGTGTGCAAGGACTCGTACTTTGGAAGCACCCCCACGGTCTCCATCTCTCTCCTAAGGTACCCATGGTCTTTTTGGCCGATCTCTCTCTCTGTCGGATGAATCCATGGATATCTCCTGCATAATTAGACTCCTTATTCTCTATAGAACCTGGATCTGCAATATCTCGAGTTTTTAGTGGTTAGTTTATACTGCATTGTGATTTAGGGTTTCAACTGCGAAACCCGGAATCTCCGGATTTTCACATCCGGATACTCCGGACTTTCCGGAATATCCGGACAAATTTCTGGAGACTCCGGGGTTCGCACCTGAAACCTCAAATTACCTTGTGACGTATCTTCCCATGAACTCTATCTCATGTTTGGATCCTTATCTTTGATCAGATCATGAGGGTGAAGCGCGATTCCGGGGAACCCGTCACCCAAAGGCGCACCAAGGCTAGGCATGACCCCGCTACTCTAAGGGTTGTGCAAGAGACATTGGGTCAAGAGTATTCTCAGCGTCCACCCAGAGCAAGAAGGGGTGATCCCCCTCCCTCCTACTATGAGGGTGGTGAAGAAGAAGAAGAAGAGGAGATTGAGGAGCAAGAGGGGAGTGAAGATGATGATGATGATGAGGTGAGCGATGAGAACTATGAGCAGCCCGTTGAGCCTCCTCGCCGTCATGGAAAGGGCCCTGCAAAAGAAAAGCCTCGCTTCAAGCCTCATCCCAAGAAGAAGCACACCGCACCATATATCTCCCAAAGTCGTCCCGTTCCTCATTCCTCTCTTCCAAAGAACCGCGCCACACCCTACTCCCACATCTGTCCTAAAACTCCCCCTAGGCTCATTGCCACCCTCCCATCCGATGTGAGGAACATCACCACTCCAATCAATCTTAGGGACCCTAGCTCCGTGCATGGGTTTTCCGAACATCTTGCTAGAGACTACTCGAAGAATGCCCTTGCCGTGAGGGAGCAAAGAGAGGACAATGTGTATCGCTATATCAAGAGTGAAGGACTTGAGGCTCGTTTTTGGTGTGACTTCCATAGAGATTTCTATCAAACCGTCATTAGAAGCAACACCATGAAGCTCAAGAACAAGGTCCCCATTGTGAAGATGCAATATATTGATTGGAAATACTATAAAGAGCTCAATGATCTGGTCTTCACTCAAGTTATTGCTAAGTGCAAGGAAGTGGGTCTCTTTGATCTCATGGGCTTTCGCTACAATTGGAACAAGGAAATTCTTGCCCCATTCCATTGCTCCTACTTCTATAATCCAAGGGACAACACCATCACATGGACCACCCAAGGAGGCAAACACACCATTGACTACATGACATTCTCTAGGCCCCTAGGTCTTGGTTCCAAAGATGAAGACCGCACTCCCATTCACAATGAGAAGTACAAGCCCAAGGATTTGGCCTACATGTTTCCCAACCGGGCTTTGGCGGAATTTGGTAAAGCAGACACTCTTCTTCCTTATTTCTACTACTTCAATCAGTTTTTCCGCTCTACCATTGATCCTAAGATGGGTGATGCAACCTCTCTTCGCTACTATGCTCCAAATCTCCTTAATCGTGCGGTACCGGAAGAAGAGGGTTTTTGCATTTTCGACTTCATTTGGAATGAGCTTAGAAGGGCCATGAATGATCCTATGAAGCATATCCCATATGCCCCTTATCTCATGTGCATGATCGAGCGGGTCACCAATACTCGTTTTCCTAAGGATGTCTCCCATGAGCCACTCCGTCATATCCGTGACCGCTCCAAGAAGAGAGCACCTATGGGAACCACGCACTATGGCTCTTCTAGTGCAGCTCCTCGTCATGATGATGAGCCCATCACTCCTCCACTGGCTCGCCCTTCTCGTCCCAAGAAAAGCATGATCAAGCGTGTGCTTAGGAGTATCTTCTCCATGTGCAAGTACACCGCGGAACAAGTGAACGAGAACAGGCGCAACATTTTTGAGATCAAGGCCCATGTCAACCTCCCCACTGAGCCCTATCATGATCTTCCGGAGTTTGATGATCCCTTCGCCGAGTGGGATGCCATGGATGCTGCCCGTGCCGCTGCTGCTGTTGCTGAGGCTGCGGAAGAGGAAGATGATGACTCTCCTCCCTCCGCTTCTTCTCCTCAACCTCTACGGTCCCGCCGCCATGCTCGAGTTGAAGAAGAGGAAGAAGAAGAAGAAGAAGACGACGACGAGTGATCACTGCTGCCCCTGCTGTCCTCACTTCCTTTTTGGTGCTTGACGCCAAAGGGGGAGTGATTTATCTTAAGTTTATGTCGGATTTGGAACTTATGGCTTGTAATAACTCTAAATTTCCGTCTATTTGTGTAAGACTGTGAGCTTGAGACTTATGCTTGTGTGAATGTGGCGGTGAACCCTGTTTTTATCTGTCTAAGGAAATTGTGGTAGTTTGAAATGACTTGATGATTTCTATTTTTCTGTGTTGACCATAAATCCCGGAGATTCCGGGCTTTACCCCGGAAAGTCCGGATTTTTCCGGACACTCCGGATTCTCCCCAGAGACTCCGGGTTTCTGAGCATAACACTTCCTTGTCATTTCTGAGTGCATATTTTGTCATGAGCATTTCACACATTTTTCCTGTTGCACACACAAGCACCCCACTCCTTGTCACATGACACACTCATACTTTAGCTCTTGTGCAAATTATTGGTCCTAATGGACCCTTGAGATTCAAACTCATATTGCACACATTAAGGGGGAGTGTCATGTAGACTTTATTTATTGATTATATCTCTCTTGTTAAACTTAAGCTTGTTGTCATCAATCACCAAAAAGGGGGAGATTGAAGAGTATCTTGGCCCCCTAAGTGGGTTTTGGAGAGTTAATGACAAAAGCTTAAGTGGCTAATGATAGTTTAAGTGTATGAGCAGGGATTAAAATTACTAAAGGCATCAAGGTGGTTATATCGCTTATCCAAAAAGGAAGTGATGTCTAAAGAAGGATTCCATGAAGGCTTAATTATTTTATATTTTGAAATTGAGTCATAGGAATGCCGTACTATCAAGAGGGACATGAAATTTACTTTTCCTGAGTCGAAAAGGTGCTTTAGAGTAACTAACCAAACCTTTGAGAGACACCTTGCACCAAACACTTCACTGGGTTACTGTTTTTTGGTGCTGATCTTTGAAGTCCGGAGTTTCCGGGTTTTACCCGGACATTCCGGATTTCCCCAAAGTTTCCGGACTTTCCTGGAGTTTCCGGGTCTTAGAGCTGTAACGGCTCTATTTGGGTGAAGAGGTATAAATACCCCTTCCACCCCCTTCTTTCTCTCTCTCTTGCCTCATTTCGAACTGTAGCTTTCAGAACACCTTCTCCCTCCTCTTTACTCCCCTTGGTGCTTGGTTGTTGAGCTTTGGTGGGGATTAAAGGAGGAATTCTAGGCTAGAGCAAGTGAGAGTGCTAGTGAGCTGATTTCCCATCTCTAGAGCACCTTGTTCGTCGCTTGGTCGGTGATTTCGTGTTTATTACTCTTGGAGCTTTGAGCTCCTAGCCGGCTAGGCGTTGCCTTGGAGCATCCAAAGGTTTGTGGCTGTCCAAGGAAGTTTGTATTACCCGACATTGAGTAAGTGGCTCTAGCTCGATCTTTGTGGTCGCTAGAGAGAGGCAAGTGACCTAGGTGTAAAGGTCCACCCTTTGTGGGTTCCTCAACGGAGACGTAGACCTCAAGGTGTGAGGTTGAACTCCGGTAACAAATCCTTGTGTCCCCTTGTGATTGTTGCTCTTGTTGTTTGCTTGTTATCCTCTTGAGCTCATTTCTAGGGTTTGTTGCCGATCTACATTTTGGTAAAGTTGCTGCAGGTTCTGGGTGGTGAAACAGGCTCTATTCATCTCAGTGCATAACCTATTTTCCTAGATCTACATTTGAGCAAGTTTGATTCAGTCGATTTAGTTTCCCTCTCTGAAGCCCGGACAATCCGGACATTTTCCCGGATACTCCGAACTTTCCGGAGTATTCGAAAAAATATCCGGAGACTCCGGACTTCAGCCTGATAAATTTGTTTTAAGTTGTATTTTTTCAGGAACGACTATTCACCCCCCCTCTAGTCGACCTTTATATTCTTTCACGCCGGCGCGTGGAGAAGCCATGGCCGGCAACGCCGGCGACGACCAGAGGACGGCATCGCTCGGCACGCAGCCGAGCCCGACTCTCCCTCCTCAGTCCACTCTTTCCCCTCCCTCTTTTCCTCTAGCCCCGCACAAGCGAGATCCAGAGTGGCCATGGTGTTCGAAAGAGGGTGGCGGCGCCGCCGGGATCCCCCTCGCCGGCTAGCGCGTTCCCCACGATGGAGAGCGCACCGCTGTCGAGCGGTTTCACCACGGCGCCCTGAGCCCCTTCCCGCACGGTGACAAGACGACGGCGAGCAGCGGCTCCTGTCCATGACCCCCACGGCGGCGGGTCCTTTTCCCGCACAACGGCGGCAGCATCGACGGTAAGGTAGGCCCCAACAGGTAAGTCCTCCCTCCCGGTTGCCCTTTGCAACTTTCTGATCTAGGGTTAGGGTTTCGATTTTATTTGCGTTTTCGATTCGAGATCGACTTTCTTCTCTGTTTCTTCTTCTACCTGTGCAAGATCTACAACCTAGACCTAGCTCTGATACCATTGATAAGACCAACACATCATCTAGGTGCACATCTAGCCGGGTATAAACTGTGTGTGTACAAGATTCGATTCCTCTGTGGGGAATTGAGAGAGAGGGAGAGAGCAGAGAGGAGTAAAGGGGATAGGGTACCTTCACCAGTGGCCATCTCACGTTCGCTTGGAGAAGATCTGCTCTCTAGGGCAGCGACGCGCAGTGTCGGGGTCGTCAGGATGGCGACGGAGCTTCCCGTCACTACTGCGACCCAGTGTAGATCGAGTTAGGCTTTGTCAGTGGGGGGCGCGACTGACGACGAACCTCGTGAGTTGAGCCTGCGGCCCCCACCTCTCTTTATACTCGCAATATGACAGAGGCCCGCCAACCGGGTAGGGTTGGGCGCCACCGATCAGGGCGCAGATCCAGGGCCCAATGGGCCGTTGGCAGAGAGATCATTCTAACAAGTTTATTTTATTTCCTTCGAGCACCAACTCGCATTTTCTTGTGAAAACTAAATATATCTGCTTGCAGCAAGATTTTACATGATTATCATGTATGTTGTCTAATTTATAGCCTGAAGACACTTGGTATGATGCAAATTCTCCCTTATAAAAAGCTAGGAGTAAGTCTATATGGTTATCTGTCCGTAGTGGTCAGGAGAGATCGAGAGAGAGGGAGAGAGGCCCTCATATGTTTCTTTTTATCCCGTGCAAGTTATACAATTTTGCGCCTTCTTGCATTTAAATTTCTTGGAGCATCATCCTATACGGCAACATGATGACACCATAATATTTGTTCAGTTTAAACCCGTATTGTTGGGAAAACCTGGCTAGTATGCGTTACCTTTAAAACGAGATCAGTTTTTATGCAGAGATGAGGGGTGGGCATTCGGGTAATTAAAAATCAGGTCGGAAAATTTAGATATTTTAAAATTCTGGTTTTCAAAGTACTTCGTAGGAGGTACCCGAATAGGCGAATACGTAGTACTATACAAAATATAGAATACTCTTCAAGTACCCGAAAATTTTGGGTTTGGATTTTCTCGAAATACTCAATAAATTGTATTCACATGTTCTCAACTGCCACCATATGCTGTGCTCACAACTATAATACAGTATCAGATGCAATAAAAACACATATTAACATATCATGTACTAATGTACACATCAGTGACAAACAAATCGATAGATCTAACTAATAAAATGGTCAAACATGAAACACATAAGTCAAAATGTGCAAATATTTTAGGACAGAATTAGGAGTATATGCATGGTAGAGCTCTCTAGCGAGATTAATTACTACCTCCATTCCATAATATAAGTATTCATTGATATTTGCTGATCACGTTTGACCATTCGTCTTATTCAAAAAAATTATAAAAATATTATTTATTTTGTTATGACATGTTTTATCATCATATATATTTTAAGTATATCATAATTATTTTTATATATTAATAATTTTTTTAATAAAACTAACGATGAAACGTACATCACAGAAATCGAATAATGCTTATATTTTGGAATGGAGGGAGTACTAGATTAGCGTGGGAGGTTTATAACGCATCAGCCATCACCGTACAGTAGGTGTACGATGGCAGGTACTAGCAGATGCAGGCACCACCAGGCAGGAGGCGCGTACTACAGTACCACGCGTGCATGCCGCTAGGCGCTAGCAAGCTCCCTCCACCGGCCGGCGGGGGTCCGTGTGAGCGTGCCAATCAGTGGCGACACGTGGAGGCGCCAGGGTGGTTGCGTCTCGTTCGTACGCTCCCGTGCCAGGGTACGGTGCACCGAGAGCCCTGCCGGGTGCCAGCCCTCTTGATGATCCATCTATCGGAAATCTGCCCAAGATCCGGTGCACCGCACGCACCCCAGTTCGATCCCTCCTCCCAATCAAGGCTGCACTGCACGCGTCCGGTGGATAGAGCTCTTGTCCCGGCCGGCCGGTCCATAGGCCTATCCTACCGGCACCTTTGCTTTGTCGTCTCCCCTTTTCCTCCCTTTTGAGGAACTCCTTTTGTTTGTTGTTGTTTTTGTAGAACTAGAATACAGTACGGACATACCATTCTGAGTTGCTGAACATTACGTTTTCTTGTAGTACGTGTTTCCTGCTACTAATCCGTCTTCAATTGGCTATTAGCATCTTGTAGATTGTTTGGTCGGGATGGAGTAAGCGGTGGAGTGACTGATGATGGGAGTGCAGCAGACGATTGACGACGGCAGCACCGCAGCAGGATCCAGCCAGGGCAGCAAGACCGCAGGAGGAAGGGAGGGAAGGGGGGAGGGGGAGGCGACTCGACGAGGCCACGGGGGCCCAGAAGTTGGCGTACGCGACGGTGGCGGCAATCCATCCATCCATCCGCGCGCGCACCCATCCCCGTGCCATACTCCACGTCCACGCCCACGACCGCGACGTCGCGCGGTGTCCACGCCCCCGGCGCGCCACATGGGCCGAGGAAGGGACCCACACGCTGCTGACGTGGAGGGGAGCCAAATAGCTCCCGGTCCCGGGCGGTCCGTGCGTGTTTGGTGGCGTGGCGGGGCCACACGGTCAGTCGTCGAATTGTTGCCGTCGTCTTCCTTTGCCGCCTCGCGACGTGATGTAATACTACGCGTACCCCCATCGTCTGCTTGTCCAGGAAAATATCTCGCGACTCACTGTCGTACGGAACCCATATGGCACGGGCGGTGGCCATTGATCGATTATGATCCCTCCGATGGTCCTGTTTGATACTCTAAGAGCAACTTCAGCAGCTTCCCTATCTTCTCCCCAAAAGAAAAAAATAGTCATATAGGGGATGAAATATTCTCCAGCAGATTCCCTATAGCCTCCCCTTTTTTTCTCCATTGACTAAAAATCCCTCTCCATCCCCTCTATAGAGGGGAGCTCTCCTCCATCCCCTACTCTGTGGGACCCACTCGAAAAAAACAGATCAGTTCGAGCGAAGCCGGCGGCGCGGCCCGCGGGCGCCGCTCGGCCGCCTCGCAGCTCTCCTCCCGCCACGCTCCTCACGCTCCTCCTCCGCTCAGCTCCAATCCTCCTCCTCGGCTGCTGAGGCGGGCGGCGCCGCCCGGCTCGCCGTCCCGCGCGCCATCCAGGAGGCGACCTGCGCGGGCAGAGCGAGGCCTGAGGCCGCGAGCCCCGCGACGCCGGCGGCGTTCCTGGGCAGCCGCGCCAGGAGCTTCTTCGGGGCGCACGCCGCCATGGCCTTGACCGAGACCTGCCGCAGCGGGTTGCTTCCGTCGGTGGTGTTGGCGACGAGCCGCGTGTGGATCAGGCTCGCGGCCGCACACCGCCCCGTCACCGGGTTGTACGGGTACGCCGTGCACCGGTTCTTGCTGGGCCGGCCGTCGTCGCGGCAGCCCGGCGGGCGGTAGGCGTTGGCGAGCTTGCAGACCGGGTCCTGGCACGTGATGTTTGCCGGCATGTGGTCAGCGGCGCACGTGGACCAGAGGAGCGTGCCGGCGGGGTCGACGACGTGGTTGGCGCCGTCCCTGGGGGGGATGGTGTAGAGGGAGGTGGCGGCGTCCTTGGCTACCGGGAAGAGCACGGGGTCGGCGCACGAGGCTGGCCACGCCAGCACGAGCACCGAGACGGCCAGGAGCAGCAAATCGGTGCTTCAGTATCCACTCTCCCTTCTCGAAATCCTTCAGAGTCCAAATCTGCATCATGGTGCAGGTGCAGTCTTCTCGTACAGCATATTGCAAGAATCCCTGAGACTATCCGAGGCACCCAAGCAATCCAAACCGGTTGGATGGAGGACAGGAAATCAGACGGCATGCCCGGCCTTCTGGATCAACAGCAAGAACCTTCCTCTCATGAGTGAGCAGATTGACAAAGCCATTGATGAACACACTGCCCATTCCTTCAACCAGCCTGACCCGGGACTCAGGGCAAACGTGGCTCTGCACCCACATGCCGCTCTCCGACGAGAATACCTCAAGGCCTTGGACACGAAAATTGCTGCTCTCCTCACACAAATCACACAATTCGCCACTGTCGTAGGCATCACCGTCGGTGTCCGAGAGAGTATCATCTTCAGATTCTTCGAAATCGGCATCAAAGAAGACCTTTTGCACAGGCTCGGCTCTTGCAAAGTTGAGCGCGTGGAACCGATTTGAGATTGAAGTGGTTCCGCAGACAAAGACAGAGGGAGGTGCCAGCGTGCTGCTGATGGCTGCCGCCCTGCTGCAGCTGCTTCGGGTCCGGAACGCCCAGGGCCGCCTTGTGCGCCTTGTCCGCCGCCAGCCGCTGCTGCTTCCCCGCCGCCGACGCGACCGTCCGCACCAACAGCGACCAGGGGTGGATGGATGGGATGGGATGCAGCGCGGTGCGGTGCGGTGAGCAAAGCATCACGCGGAGGCCGAGCTGGCTGCCTGCGCCATCGACGTCGCGCGCGAGGATGCGCTGGCTGGAGGCAGGCCTGCGCTGGATCCGCACGGAGATGAGATGAGATCATGAGGGAGAGAAGAGGGAGGGATGAAGGAGCCCGCGAGGACATGCCGGTGGTGGAGGGGCTGGAGGATGATGCGGCCGCTGCGGGCGTCGGCGTCGGCGCGAGGGGCGCAGGTGGTGCTCGCCGGCCTGTCGCAGCCTCGCAGGAGAAGCACGGGGCGGGGGCGAAAGATCGAAGATTTGGGGGAGGGGAAGAGAGGATGACGTGGCATGGTGGGATTCACGAGTTGGGAAGGAGAATAGGGAAACTGCTGGAGCAAACTGTGTTTTAGGGCTGTAAATATTTTTACTCCACCCCTAATAACTTTATATAGGGGATGAAATTTACTCAAGCTGCTGGAGTTGCTCTAACAGGGTTAAAGTTAGAGTTAGTTTCTAACTCTAGCTCTAGCTCTAAACTAACTCTAGCTCTAGATGTGTTTGGATGCAATGATTAGAATGACATTAAATGTACTTTTTCAATCATTAGGGCCTTAGGTGTGGGTGGAGGGAGAGAGAAAAGTTACTTTTTGGTGGACCTAACATGAACTAGCTTCAATAAGCACCTCTTGGGTGGGATAGTTTTTTGGGGTGAGTTAGATGCAAACTAGCCTAATCTAACCCTCCTATTTGGATACTTTTAGGCTAGTTGGTGCTAGACTAGCTGCTCTAGCTCATGGACCGATGATCCGATCTTCCTCCGGCCACCGGCCTGCTGCCGGAACAGCAAACGGTTAACCGCGTATTCCTACTACGCGCCTCCCGCGCGAGAACGATCCACACGACCACCCCAGGTCGATCCATCGCTGCATGACGATGAGGAAGCTCGCTTCACCATGCATGGTCCAACAAATACAAAACCATGGTCTTCCTGCACGGCTGCACCTAGCAGGGCTGCAGGGGGGGTGGTACGGTGGGAGCACTGCACGGAGCGAATAAAAAGCTGGCGCCGCGCGGGACACGTCGTCATGGCAACCAGTGGCGCGCGCGGGGCGGCCGCTGGTTGGTGGCAAGAAAGCTCAAGCTCAAGCTATAGCAAAGGGGGGGACGACGTACGACCGGGGCGACCGATCCGCCGATCCATCCAGAGCTCGAGAGAGGTGGCGGGCGAAGGTACGACGCGGGGCCCGCGTGCCGTCCTCGCCCGCCGCCCCGGCGCCCCCTCGCCGAGCAGAGGACGACGCTGCATGCGCTCCCTTGTCGTCTTGCGTGCCGGCCGGTCCTGCCGATTCGCGCTGTTCCTCGGCTCGGGGTCCTGCTGGCTGCTGCTGCGCACCACCGGTCCACCGCTCGCAGCTCGCCGCTGACTCCGCCACCTGCCTCTGCTTGTTTGGGGGCCCTAGCCCCTTGTATACGGATACGGGGGCGTGGCAACGAGGAGCGGACAGGACCAGTAGCGTCGTTGCTGGGCGCGCGTGCCGCCGGCCTGCATGCATGCGGGACGTGGCGTCGTCGGCGGGCGGTGCCGGCCGACGGCGGCCGTCTGGCTGGATCCAGGAGACCACACGTCCACACTCGATCGGCCCTAGTCTACAGTATTACGCCCTATACTTACACAAGGGTGTGCTTAGATCCTAAAATTGGGATGCAAATTTCTGAGATTTTGCACGGATTTTAGGTTGAAAAGCACTGTTCCGAACTGAAAAGCACAGTAACACTTTTCGTTTGTTTGTGGTAAATATTGTCCTACCATGGCCTAACTAGGCTCAAAAGATTCGTCTCGCAAAGTACATCCAAACTGTGTAATTAGTTTTTGATTTCATCTACATTTAGTACTCCATGCATGTGTCGGCATTTTTGATGTGATGTTTGATGTGATGGGAAATCTTGTTTTTGCATAGTGTATTTTGGGGGAATTTTGGTCTCTAAACACACCCCAAGCCTTAGGGGGTGTTTAGTTGGCTGAAAATTTGCAAAATTTTTGCTAAATTTTCAACTCTCTCTCCATCACATCACATTAAATACACCAAAAGACATATGTTCAGAGCAGTAAATGTAGGTAAAAAATTAACTAATCACACAGTTTTGTTGTACATCACGAGCCGAATCTTTTGAGCCTAGTTAGTCCATGATTGGATAATATTTACCACAAACAAACGAAACGTGCTACAGTGTGCTACAGGAGTTAGAAACGTTAAAAAGGCAAATTTTCAACCAACTAAACATGCCCTTACTTTTGGAATCAAGAAAGCGACTAATCAGTTGCAGTCAGTTTCATCAGTAGGCTTCTACGGAGTACAAGCTAGCTAGCATCAGCTCCGGGAACTCACCCCGGCCCGGCCCGGCCCTAACCTCTCGGCGGCCCTCGTAGTTTTCTGATTTCCGGCGTTCTCTGGTAGCCGTGCCCGTGCTGCGGGCCACACTACATTACAGATTTCCGTTGCGAAAACATATTCGGCTAGCTAGCAGGTAGTACATCATACTATCGTAAAAACTTCGTACCAACAGGATCGTACACTCTACCGGCTCATCTGGTACTGTATTAGTAGGGACACTACAATAAGTAATTACTCGGTGCTAGGAGCGATAATAATCAACAATCCCAGCCGGCCGGCCGGCTTCATGTGCCACCTCACCGCCAACCATGAACCATCCGTAAAAAAACTAAGACCGATAGGGTAAGATGATCATCCGTCCTCTCTTGATGCCTCTCCTTCATTTCCTCCTCCTCTCCCAAGCTACAGAGCCTCTCTATAATGACCCTGTCTGCATCAAGAGGGGACACATTAACCTCTTTTAGCTCCAAATTAGTCCTTGAGTCTCAAAACAGAAGGCTAATTTTGTAGGAGCTAATGTTTAGTCCCCCTCCAAATCCTTAGTCACCAAAAGCTAGGGGTGAATAGAGACTAAACATTGAGGCTAAACATTAGGTAGGAACTAATATATTTAGCCTTTAGTTATATAAAAAAATATATTTAGCCTTTGATCCAAACAGGGCCACAGCAATAAGCCCATACGACACATCCGCATCCCATCCCAAGCATACACTGTACGAAGTGCGAATGGACATGTAGTCCAATGGTAGGACGGCCTAGTGGGACGCTACCCACCAGGGTTCAAATCCTGGTGCTCGCACCTTTTTCTGGATTTATTCCGAGATTTTCCGGCGTTATGCATTAAGTGGTAAGCGACGTTCCCGTCGACGACGAGCGTCAGTGGTGACTTCGGGAATCTCCAGCTAGTGCTCAGTCCTTCGGAGGTGCTCATAGGGATAGGGTTTGCGTACGTGTGTTCATAGGGGTGAGTGTGCGTGTTGTGAGCGTCAGCGTTGTACTGTGTAATTCTCAAACAAAAAAAAATCTAAGTACTAAGTGCATAACAAAAATCATATATACACCTATAAATAAAGGCTAAAACAACACAATTTCGAACGGGAGAGTATAATAAGTGTGATGAACAACATCACACGGAAAAAGATTATTAGAGTGCCGGCCAGTGTTTGACGGCCACTTTAGGCAAGGTATGATATACTTTACCTCCTCCACACGTATGAAAGTGAGGGGTCCACGTAGAACACCATGGAAAGACTTAACTAAGCTCCTTGATTAGCGTACAAGGTTTGACTAATTAGTTCACGTACTACGGCTTACGTGGAGCAAGGAGGGCCTCAATCATCCACACCACAATCTTGTAACCACACAGATAAAAAGATGTTCGTGATCTAGAGCCTTACTAAATCTTAATCAACGGCTTTACCCACTTTGGGCCAGAGATAGATATAATTTGTGTCAGCCGGCACATGACTCCGGTTGTTGCTAACGAACCCATGCATGTCGATCTTGGGACACGTATGACGCATGCATCAGATCGAAATTAAAGGCGTTGAGCTCTTCTTCCGGCCGGGTGCACACGCGGCCGGTTGATGACGTTGACACAGCAGCTAGATGTGGGATTGATTAAGTGGCTAGCTTGCTTGTGTGGTGGTCGTTAGTTTGGAGAGATTCTATAGCTACACTGCAGTAGTGCATGCAGGAACTGACGTGCAGTTACTATCTGCGACGTTCCGTTATTAGTTGCAGACGTACAGATCGCATGCTACGGTATGCATTTTACAGAGCATGCACTGCTTCTAGCTAGTCTGCTATATACGTACGTTACGTGTACGTACCCACACAGTGTTTGTCACTTGTCAGCGCAAGTAGTTTTCGCCCGAATCTTTTGATCATGTACGTGCAGAGGAAGGCTTAATTTTGGAGCCTTGTTGGACGATCGATATACACGTTGTCACGAATCATGATAGGAGGTGACGTCATGTGCGCGGCATGCCGGCATGCACGCAGCAGACGAGATATACTCCGTAATTAGCAATGCAAGTGCCAAGAGCGCGATCGACGAGGCGCCAAAATAGCCGGGCTGGAAGATCGACACGCATGCATTGCGGGTTGCGGCAGCCGCGCCGGCTGGCAAGGAGGACAACAACACACAGTAGGCGCATACGTGCGACGGCGCGGCGGCAGCACGTACGTACGGGCTCGATCATCGGTCGCATGGGGGAGAAGGGGACGACGACGGGGGGACCCCGGCGAGGCGCCAGGTCGCCGGAGCGGCACGTGATGCCGGCCGGCCCGGGAGGGACACGTCGTCGATCCATCGATCACTCTCGATTTATCCCTTGCCGTGCATGGTGATGCGGGGTGGCATCATCTTGGTCTGGTTGGTGCGAGACCGGGAGAGCCTCATCCTCATCCAGTGATCCTGCAAGCCCGCAACCGCATGCAAATCTATCTTTTCAGCAGTGGGACCTCCAGCCGTGCACGTACTTCCTCCAGTTTGGTAAAAGAAGTCGTTTATAACAAGATTTAAGTCAAACATTATTAAAAATATAAATGATGAGTAACTTTAAGCCGCTGAGTTTGGAAATGTGATAATCATATTAATAGATTTGTTTTGAAAATTATTTTCATAATAATATACATATATGACTTTTTAATAAATATTTTTATAGAAAAAATAAGTCAAAATTGTGTTTTGGAGACCGTGTTGCTATGCTAAACGACTTTTTCACCAAACCGGAAGAAGTACCTACGTTGGTTACGCAAACTGCAAATGGCATCAGATGCATAAGAGATAAACTCATCAGGTACACACGAGCTATATAAGACGGAGTGAGTATATATAATGTTTCGTCTTTCGTGGGCCGCCGTGTTGTCCGTTGTCCCTCACTCTAGGGAAGGAATAAAACTCCCAACTTCCAAATGTTTGGATGTGAGGGGTCCACGTGCATGCAAGATCATCCAAACTTGATTAAACATGCTTGGTTAGCGTACAAGGTTTGACTAACGTAATCACCCGTAAGAGAACGGCACACGTGGATCAATGAGGGCCTCAATCATCTGTTTATCCCTTGTACTAATATAACCTTATAAGCTAAAAACTAACTAGAGGGCACCGGTAGCTTAATCAACAGCTTTTTACCTACTTTGGCTTCAGGCCTACTCGATCAGCTGGTACATACAGGTCATTATTGCCGTCACATGACCGTGCTTTTTGTTAACTAACGTTTGTTCTAGGACACGTATGGGTACGTACCTAGCTGAGCTAGCCAGATCTAGGGAACCGCTCTTTGCCATGTAGAGTCGCAAAGGGTACCTTTATTCTGAAATTATTATACCAACCATAAAACATAACTCCGGAGGAACATATGTGTATAGACAAATATTTTGCACTGCCGGTGTTACAAACAATGACAGGAAATCTCACTCTTTAAAGGTTTCAAGAGATCCATGACAAACAAGCTGCCGAATATATATGAACGTTATTCTAATAGTGTTATAGCAGTAGTAATTTACATGTGAATTTAGGTATTAATTTATGATGTTTCTAATAATATGATAAGTAGGATAACTTGGATGAATATATATAATTCAAATACATAATGAATGGTTTATTTAGGACATTTTCTTGTAACGAGTACTTATTTAATTTGTAAAATGAAATAGATCCAAATAGTTGCTTCTGTTAAGCCGATCTCAGTGGAGAGTGTCATAGGAGTGTCATGAATATTAAATATCACGTCACATCAGCAAATTTACTGGCATGTCAGAGTTATTTATGAGGAGAGATGACGAGGAGTGTCACGGGATCGATGAGAGAGGACACTCCACTAGCACAATTCTCAAATCTCAAGTTTCTAGTCTTTGTAACTGTGCTATGACACTCCCCACTAAGATTGGCCTTAGTGATGATTATGTTCAAATTTATATGTTACTTTATATTTTTCAATAATGGCATTGGTGTATAACCTGGGTACAGATTAAGGAGGCTACTTTAAATTGTTTATCATAATTAATACTAGTAGAGAGGTAAACTTTGAAACCATAATAGATCCAATAATGTCTATTCAATATAATGATGAAATTATATCTAATTGATGAGTGGATGTGAATTCTTTAATTTAATGCAGAATTATACTTAAGTACTCAAATCATAACTATTAAGCCAATTTGTGTTTTGGATGCACAACCAATTGTTAGATCATTTGCATATTATAATTTATGAGGAAAATGGGTGGATAATTTAGATGCCAAGCTAGGGGAATATTTAGATTAATTTTTATAACACAATAGGTTGGTAGTTTAAGTAAAACTTAGATGTTTATTTAAGAAAATTTATATATATCAAATGGCTCTTGTTGTTAATGATTATAGAGTCTGGTGAATTGATGGTTAGATATTTTTATTTTGTTTGAATTTTTAAGATTTGTCTTGCAAAATTAGTGTGAGGCTCTAAATAATAAAAGGATAAGATGGTGACGTTTTAACTCTCAATACTAAAATAATAAACAATATACAGATAAATGATTCGAAATCAAATTCATAACCAATAGCCAGCCAGCCCAGTATTGCACGATGTTTGAGATTATGGGCTGACCGAAGAATCTTCAATCGGAACAATTTAGGCCCAAAATCGTCAGTGGCTTAGGGCCTGTTTGCCAGGGCTCCGGCTCCTCAAAAACGGCTCCGACTCTAGCTCTTCCGGTGGAGTGGCTTTTCTGATGGAGCTAAAACCGTTTTGGAAAACGTTTGGCAAAACGGCTTCACCTGTTGGATTGATGTTGTAAAATGTTTAAATTACCCTTCACTATATTTTTTTATCTTTTTCCCTTCTCATTTTCATATTTTATTTCTTTTTCTCTCTCTTTTTCTTTTTTTCCTCCCCTCCTCCTTTTTCTTCTTCCCTTCTCTTTCTTCTCCTCCACTCATTTCTCCCCATCCCCATCCTCTGCTCCTTCGCCAGTAGCGCCGCCCTCCCCCGACGGATCCCGCGTGCCGCCCTTCCGACGGATCCGGCCGCCCTCCATCTCGCGGCGGCGCCGGCGGTGGCCGCCCCCTCATCCCCGTCTCTCTCCCTCTCCTCTTGCCGGCCGCCGCCGCCAGCTCCGGCCGGCCACACGCGGCCCGCGCTCCTCCGCCCGCGCCTCGGCATCCCTCCCCGATCTCGTCCGCATCAACGTCAGCCACCGCGGTGGGGTCCTCGACCACGTCGTTCAGACGACGCAGGCACGCGGCATCGCCATGCCTCGGGCGGCCGCCGTCGGGTCTTCTCCTCCGCCTCGTCGCGCCTCGGGCGGCCGCCGCCCGGTCTTCCCCTACACCTCGCCGCGCCTCGGGCTGCCGCCTCCTCCGCCTCTGCCCCACCCCGCTGGCACCTCCGCCCAACTCCACCCCTCCCTCCTGCCGCCGGATGCTGTTGCCGCGGGCACCACCCGAGGGCACTCGCTGGAAAAAAGGTGGGTGGGTGAGGCGGAGCCGGATGGAGCCACGAAAACGTGGCTTCGCCTCCCCTTCGGAAGCCGCGAGGGGCTCCAGCACTGGCTCCACACCCAGAGCCGGTGCAAAAATCACCGTTTGGCAGGGCTCCAGCTGGAGCCGCCCGTGGAGCCGGAGCCGGAACCCTGCCAAACAGGGCTTTATTCTTTCTTTGCGGATGTCGATGACCGACAGACCCACTCGTTCTCTCTGTCCATATCTCCGTAATCTAATCGTGGAAAGACACAAACCAATGCAAGAACGAGTGTCCTTCATTCTTCATCTGCTGCTCCCTCGATTGTTCCTGTACCTGACAAAGGACACGTCCGAGACGTGTGACGTGCCTGGCCGATCCGTCGCCCAAGCAGTCACTCTCCCTTCCCATTAAGCCCGTGACTCACCCGCCGCACAACAGCACTACACACGTACTCTCTGTTCCAAAATAAGTGTCTTTATGGTATTCGTACCAGTCAAATATTTTCTACTTTGACTACATTTGTAGAAAATATTAGTAATATTTGTATCTTCAAACAAGTTTACTATGAAAATAAATTCAACAATCTAACTAATGATACTAATTATGTACTATAAATATTAATACTTTCTTATTTATAATTGGTCAAAGTTAAAATTGTTTGACTTCTCGAGAAGTGAGAATGACACTTATTTTGAGACGGAGGGAGTAGCAATGACAATTAATGGATCAAATTTTCCGAGACAAAAGTCTCATTCTGACAGCCAAACTCTTTACACTCCAACTAATTTGCTTATCCTAAACGTTATGTATTTGAGAACGGATGGAGTACTTCAAATTGTAAGTTGTTTTAATTTTTCTAGATTAGTAGGAAGTAGTTGTTTATATGAACTTAAAAAAAAATCAAAACAACATATAATTTGGGACAAAGGAAGTACACCAGAGAGGTTAATCCTCTGATTACAAAGGTTGGCAAAAGAAAGGGCCACCACACACAGCTATGGTCAAGTAATCAGCCCTGACCTTTTCATCTTCAAATTCTACACCATCGTTACAGATTAGACAAATACAGTGCTTCTATCCTAGCTAATCCTCTCCTTGATGCTTGCTTTTCGTGTGTAATAACCTCACGATGTCGCCATTTGCTTAGTGTCAAACATGCTTTATTAGGTCAGGGGCCTGATCATGGTCATGGCAAATAAAGGGGAATATGTCCCCTCAACTTGCACCGCATATATCCAATCCAACGACGAAATGTTTTCTTGCTTCATCACGCAAGTAATCCTTAGCCGCCACCTGTTAATTCATACTCCAAGTGGAACTTTCAGATGTTTCGCCCAAATCTCATCCCTATCTCGCCGACAACGACTGCCCTGCCCTGGTTATTCACTAACCACACCACGGCTGCTACATCTCCTGACCTCGGCAGCCAGGTAGGTACGTGTACCATGTGTGGGCGCTAGTGATTAGTCAGTGTCAGTGAGAGATGACGAACCAAAGAGAACAATGATTGATAGATCTTTATTGGCAGTACACAACTGGTAACATTCACATAAACATGTAGAGCCAATTTGGACGCATGGCTTGCAAATTGGCTCCATGCATGCATGCATGGCTAAGTTAATCTGCAAGGACATGATGATCATGTATAGTATGTGTGCTGTGCTGGACTGCTGGTGGTTCTGCCTGTCCCTGTCAGCGAGGTCTGCAAGTGCAAACTGAATATTATAGGTTCCTCTTTCACCTTGTGCAGGCCCTGGAATATGACTAGCAACAACTTTGCCATGCCTTTGTGTCAACATAAAGCTAAGGTGATAGAAGTATGATAAGAAATTTAATCCACTGTTTCCTTTTCGTCTCTTTTTTGCAGTGTGCGTTGCTGATCAGGCTAGTAGTTACAGTGCAACTTGGTTCTGCTTGTACATGTTGCCTGATCTTCTGGACATATCCTTTTCTGATCCCCTTCCCTCCTCTCTTTCTGACGAGAACCGAGGGTTGAAGAAGATCAGGTAACTCTGACAGCCCCGAAGTAAGGCATGTTCCGGGACGGACCGGGCTGGTCTGATAACCGGGATGTCGACATCTTCAGCTCCAGATCAGGCATCTGTAGTTGTTGCGCCTGAGGCTTTGCCATCAGGTTCGTCAGGGACGGTGGGTGCTGTGACTGTGATGCACCAGCAGCAGCAGGAAATGGTGATGTGCTGCTCATCAGGTTCAGGAATGGAGGCAGCACCACATCAGCTCCATTCGTCCTTGCATCGTCGACCGACCTCGGCGATAGGCTGGGGAATAGTGGCAGCCCGGATACCGATGCTATCCTCGGCATTGCTACCTTCTTTGCACATTCAACCTGCAGATTGTGACAGGCTAAAGTTACACGGCAGTACGGCACGCTGCCGGGGAACAACGAAAGGTTACCTATCAGAGGATTCAGGTCGTTCAGTTACCGCATCAAAGAGGCTGGACCTCCTCCTCTTCTGGGTGAGGCTGTTCTGCCTGAGGAAGTACTTCTGGGCATGGCTGGCCACCTGCGTCGGGGTCCGCGTTGTGACGAAGTGCCGGGAAATGCCTCGCCAGTCGCCCTTCCCCAGCTTCTCCAGGCCGGCGAGGAACATCCGGTGCTCTTCCTCGGTCCATGGAACCCCTGCTTCACTCAGGTGTTACAGAAGAATACCAAGATCCCGGAAGTGTCGAATAGCTTCTAAGGTGTACTGATCGTTCACGTCGTAACTATTCCTCAGTAGAAACAAGCTGACAGCGACAATATTTTACCATTGGTCACCTGATAAGTGCACAATTCGACCAAGAACGAACTGTTTGCTAACTGTAAAAGACCAAACATACTGTTCCATACAAAAATAATAATTCATTTTCAGTTCTTTCCTTGCAAGAAATTGCTATGGCAATTATTAGCAAAACTTGCAATTCTGAAACGAAATTTAGATTCACAGTAAATTCAATTCTGTGGTTAAAACTCATAACTGTTGTGATACAGAAACTCTGGAACATATAATCGGAGCAGAATAACAAATTAACAGAAGTAAGCGCATTAGTTTGTTCCAGTCTCACCTTTCTTCCTCTCCTGAACCCTGCCCATGAGGCCATCCGACATGTAACCACTGGAGACCCTCTCCGAGTTCTCCTCTATTGACACAAGTGAAGACGAAGACGACGATACCGAAGGCGACAAGCTGGATGCAGCAGCTGCAGCAACTCCATAGTAGGCAGCCGGCGATAGGCACTCCATGCTGAGGCACTTCTTCAGAGGAGGGGAGCCTACCTGCAGCTGCACCCCAAACAGCCTCAAGCCACCACAGCTAGTATTACCGCTGCTGTTACTGCTGGCACTAATGCTGTTCTCATGGCCTCTGTGGCCACTGCAAGTTCTGGAGTTGTGGCCATTGTTTCCACAACTCGAGCACTTCCTAGCCATGCCCAATTGCGATGGCTGGAACAAGGCACGAGAAGCTGCAGTGTGGGAGGAGCCACCAGGAAAGAGAGACAACTTCTGTGTGGCCAGGTAAGATGGAGTAAGGTGTTGTAGCTAAGGGGCTTAATAAAGGAGGGAGAATTAGTGGCAAGGGCTATTTGGGCAATAACCAAAAAACTCCTGTATAATAGAAGGGGACATGCCATACTTTTTGATGGTTATGGCATATAGCTGCATTTAGAATCCACAGGTATCTGTTGAGTTGTATCTGCTACTATTACTTGATGTCATTCTCAGCAGTCAGTACACAGCATATAAATCTACAATTCCACATATTTTGTTAGATGTTTTAAATATTTTACTGAGAAGTATGGGATTTTTCCAAAATACGTTTCAATCATAGAAGGTCAGATGATTGCAACTGAATATGATCCTTAGTTACGTGTATCTTGCAGAAATTGACTAAGGATTTTATAAAGCACTCTAGATGCTGATGTGTTTTTCGTAATTATTGAGAGGTTTTCTTCGGTACACAATACGTTCCAACAGTCGTATTATCGGTTTCTTCGGTTTTTTCTCTAAGGGTAAAATGGTAATTTGGTTGATATATGTTTTAGAAAAAAAATTCCCCGCTACCCACCCGGTCCACCCATGCACACCTCCTCCCTCTGTTTTTATATATTACAAAAATGACATTTTACATTTCCGATAATACCCTTTAACTACCAGTACGACCTTTAAATACTACCGTACGACAGCTAAAAAACCGGTCGTATAGAATTAATCTCAACCGTCCGATCCTTACATATAGGTCCTTTTCTATTACATACGAGTCCTTTTCCAACTGGTCGTACAGGTCGTATTGTGTACCGAAGAAAATCTCATTATTGAAGGTCGATTACAGTATACAAGACTCATAATACTAGAATACTGTCCTGTCCAGGCTATAGTGTGTATAAGAGTCTTGGGATATTATAATCAAATATCATTGCCAGAGGATTCAGTAGTAATGTTCTAGTCCAGAGAGGTAGCAACGGTCCTGGACTAATCTTATTAATTTTTCCTTTTAAAAATTAGAGAGAGCGAGGTAGTGATGCATGATTATGTCACATTAAGGAAAAATTAAATCAAGGGATGTCATCTGCTGACAACTGATGAGAAAGAAATGCAGATGCCTCCACTCAAACTGACAATAAGAGAATATCAGAGCATGGAGTTCAGTTGAAATGGGTAAGGCTGAAACCTCTATGCTCTGATATTAGAGCATGGAGTTCAGAACTACTTGATATCATCTGGAAGGTCAACAGTTCTTTTCCTATATTATTTACCCAATGTAAATAAGGAGGGTGGACTTTGATCAACCAAATAGTTATACTAGTCCTTTAAAGAAAACAAAAACCTAATTGGCCAAAAGTGCAACAAAACCTGATTGAAATTTACCTTCACCCCCAAACATTATTATCTGGAGATATAACCACTATTCCACTAAAAAAAGTACATTGCTTATACCCTTTGAAATTGAAATCTGAGGAGTGAATTTACATGTTTCTCAGAGCTGGTATAGAGATTCGTAATTAATTGGAATTAGAAGCCAAATAGATTCCAAAACTCTTTGTACAGCATATCCTAATCCACTAAGAAAATGGAATCAGGCAATCAGCTAGAAACAAACAGGATTGGATACAAACATATAAATGATTGAAGTAGCTAGATGTAGTGACTAGTGGAAAATGGTTCTTTAACTACTCTCCATTGTATCTACACATTGGGCAATAGCAGGGGAAAGAAAACAGAATGCAGCACCAGCCTTTGTTCTGAAAGTTATCAAGGTTAGGTAAGAAAGGTACAGGGCTTGAAAAATTAGACTATCGCCTTAACTACCCAACAAAAAAAATATGACTACTCTTGCTATATTCCTCAAGCAGAATTATCAAAACAGTGAAATTCTGTAACTTTACATACAGCCCAAGTCTAAAATGACTGCTGGTTGCCTAAAATGCACATAATTCAACTAATAAGATCTGAGATATACATTTTTGAAATTAATTTGTGGTGACCAACGGAAATGTCCTTTTAAGTAACTTCGAATGGACACCAAAATAATCTGTATGCCCTGGCACATATAATAAAAGGGGACAGCTAAAGGTTGAATAAAAGCAAAACATAGTTATCTGCATAATCCCATGAGGACCAAACCTAGTCCTTATGGACGCCCTTTTTAGGTCCATACACTCCAGTGGTTGCACTTTCCTGACAAAAGCAATCAGTTAGCACTCTTTGTTGGCCTTGTGTGTCGACAGATCCAAAAAATTTAATTGCTGAGTGTGATGATGTGCTACGATACATCACTTAAAGTGGTGCCTATGGATAACTCCAAGAAGAGTTTCATTTCCAAAATAACATCCTTAATGGATTCATTGGTTGACCAGATGCGCTGAAACATAGTTCTTTTGTGAAACATCCGTGTACGGGAGACAACAAGTTTTCGGGTTCTTCATATGAAGAGCACTTGATTCGTCCACTGGAGATGAATATGTTGCAGGAGCCAGCAGCCTTGGTTCCTGCCAAAGTGCCAGCTCCAGTTTATTGTTTCCATGTGACTGTACGATGGAATGAAACAGTCAGAAGACGGAAGAGCTAGGTTGGAGGGATATCCATATCTGAAGTAGATGGCAGTGGGAGGTATTCTTGGTTCACTGAAAAGGGACCAGGATAGTACAACTGAGATAGACATCCAACGACATAATTCTGTATCTTTTGGCATCTACTTTCAGTATTCACAGCCCTGAAAGAACAAACTGTGCATGATTAGAATCATGTTGGCTAGACTTTTGGGATAAAACACTATACTGGGTGGCGACCACATCTCTTGTCATTGCTGATGAGGGTGTAGCGATTTTCTATTTCTTATCTTCAGTCGCCAAACAATTACTTTGAGGATTCTTATGCTTTCTCTTTACTGTCAACAAACAATAAATTATCTAGTCTCTCTAAATATAGTCATCATAGCCATTGCATCAACAGGAAGGTTATACCTAAGATGTCAAGACTCGAGACTCCAGAGTCAACAAGCGAGAGAGAGAAATAAAAAGAAACTTCATGATCACTGCTTACCCAATGGCTTCAGAGAGAGTCCTTTGTTCTGAGTTCTGATGAGAAACGCATCAAAGGACAGGCAATAACATTATCAGGCCATCAACCAGCTGTCACAGGCATGACTAGCTTCCAACTAGGCAACTACATGTCTGTGCCACAGCCACATTGGATGCCTGTCGTTTCAATCTTAATTTGTTCTCTTCACTCTCATTCTCCATGTAGATCATGTACTTGTACGTACCAATAATGGTGGATAAAGTGGGAAAAATAAAGTCCGCACAATTGTGCATCAAGGTCATCTGGGCTTGTTTGTTCAGCTAATCTGGACCATATATTTGGAATTTTTTTTATTTTTACATTTTCCCCCCCTCAATTTTGCAAAAATATATAGTCCGAATTTTTTTTTGCAAAACTATACATCTAGCGCCGTGAGGGATGGCGGCAGGGACCTACCGCCGTGCCTCACAGCGGTAGGAACGCGCGCGGTACTGTAGCGACTCCTGTCCAGTCTGTTTTCAAAAATTTGTAATTTTTTTGTTTGAACTCGGATAGAGGTAAACTTTATATGAAAATTATAGCTTTCGACGAGATCTACAACTTTGTAGTTCAAAGTTTTTCCATTTGAAGTCATCTTCATAGTCAAATAATCGATATACTATCCAGATCTCAGTTTTCGTATCGAGAACTCAGTTTTCAGTTTATGTTAAAAAAATTGTAACTTTTTTGGTATGAACTCGGATGGAGGTAAACTTTATACGAAAATTGTAGTTTTCGACGAGATCTACAATTTTGTAGTTCAAAGTTTTTCCATTTGAAGTCATTTTCATACTCAAATAATCGATACACTATTCAGATCTGAAGACTGCAAACTGAGATCTGGATAGTTTATCGATTATTTGACTATGAAGATGACTTCAAATGGAAAAACTTTGAACTACAAAGTTGTAGATCTCGTCGAAAGCTACAATTTTCATATAAAGTTTACCTCTATCCGAGTTCAAACAAAAAAATTACAATTTTTTGAAAACAGACTGGACCCTACCGCCGTGGCCCACGGCGGTAGGAGGCGCTACAGTACGGCGCGCGTTCCTACCGCCGTGGGGCACGGCGGTAGGTCCCTGCCGTCATCCTCCACGGCGCTAGATGTATAGTTTTGCAAATTTTTTTGCGGACCATATATTTTTGCAAAAAAAGAAAAGAAAAATGTAAAAAAAAAAATTCATATATTTGAATCGCCAGATTCCGATAAAATCCAGGAGATGTGTGAATAATACCCCTTCTTTCAGTGCAAGGGTTGTATCTTGTATGCAGAATGAGTTGCTATCTTCAGCTCAGCAAGAGAGATGACCATACTAGACGTTACGATGTTAGATGAGCAGTAAGTATGGCATGTGCATTATTTGGTTGGAAGAGCGGATTCATCATGTAAGATCGGTATCGTGATCGTGATCTGTCCCTAGAAGACTGCCGTCGGCTCTCCATTCCATCAAGTGCCTTGTGTCGATTTGCTACTTTCATCATGCGAGGGATCGAATGGCGCCACACAAATCGTTATCCAGCACATTTGGCGCATGTGTAAGTGTTGCCCGATGGTCAGATGCCGATAATCTTTAATTTGGTCCTGTTCTGACGGTCCTCCGATCCACATGCATGCAATTGATGAGCAGACTGATGCGTGGGCTCTCATCATATCACAAGCTTATCGCATAGTTTGCCGTATATGTACATATGAAACGCATGCTTTACACGTAACTGCCACCCGACAATATAATCTTCTTCGTCAAACGACGATGACGACGCAGCAGGGATCAAAACTTCTCGCCGCAAACAACGGCCGGCCGGAAGGTTACGGGGAGGATGTCACATTAATTCGCCACGCCTCGGCTCATGAACTTGGAAAGTTTCGACTAATTCTTCAACAGACAATTTGTCACTAGCTGATTACCCCAGGTGAGAGTACAGATACAGATTTTGCATGCAGTTCATCCAAAAGGCCCATTAAGTTGCTTGGCCTGGGTGGGCTTCACACGTCCTGCAACGTTGAGAAGAGAGGTCTTTTACGACGCACAATACGATATGTACTACCGATTGAAAAAAGAACTCGTATGTAATAAAAAATAACCTATATGCAAAGATTCGACGATTGAGATTAATTCTATACTATCGGTTTTTTAGCTGTAGTACGGTAGTATTCATAGGTCGTATGAGTAGTATAAGTGTATTATCAGAAATGTAAAATGGTATTGTTGTAATATAGGAAATGAAATATATGAATCGAGTGTGTCTCGGTTGAATGGGCAGCGAGAATTTTTTTTCAAATAATATATTTTGAGAAAATTACTATTTTACCCATAGTAAAAAACCGGTAGTACTACCGTACTACCGCAGAGTCGTATTGTGCGCTGTAAAAAACCTCTGAGAGTAGTGGTTGAGAATAGAAATAAAACATTTGATTAGATTAAATTTGGAAGCCAAAATCTAGATTCATAAAGTTACGACGGCACATGGGCTTCAACATTGGTGCAATACATATGCAAGTGATAAAACCATCATGAATATATATGGAAAAAGCATATACTAGAATTCTGAATAGAGATTAGAGAGCACTGTGGATTTTGCAATAGAAAATGAACAAAGGGATAGTAAAGAAAATGAAATGCTTCTTATTAGCTGTGTCTTGAATCTATACACGAGTTTCTACAACTTATATGTCGTAAGATTCTAGCGCATCGTTGGAGCATGTGTTGATAAACTAGTTATAGAAATTGAATGGGGAAGACAAGTGGAGAGGGAGAACTGAGATTCACACTATGGGTTCTGACATAAATTTCGAAGGGGAAAAAATTCGAAGGGGAAAATTTTTTTAGAGGCCAGGAGCTAGCGTAGCTCTCTGCATCTACGACGTTAGGTACCGGGTTCTCTCTATGATACGCCTGGCCGGTGACTCTCTCTACGCTAGCGAGAGGCCACCGCGGGAGTTCGAACCCGGGTTGCTAGACTGAGATCGAGCTCAGTTATCCACCCAAGCATCCCCCTACCCCTCGAAGGGGAAAATTTTCGAGGGGGGCTCTGACATTTAAAATTATTAAGTGACAGACAGGACCGAGACCACTATGGGTTCGCGTGTTAAATAAAACAAGTAATAAAGAAAATGAAGGGTGCAACGCGTGACTGGGTTAGTTTAGTAGGTCTGATTCACCACTGCACATGCTATAAGAATCGTGATCTTGTAAAAAGTTTATTTAGGCTCTGATTAGTTCTCCAAAAGTTTTCAAAATTTTCGCATTGCAGACCGTGTCACCTCTCACAGAACACGTTTTCCAATGTAAAAATTTCACCAATTTCACCAAAATTTCACCAACTAAACGGGACCTTATTTGCTAACAAACATAGTTCTAATTTTTATTACGGCAATGAAAAACGAGAGCAGTATTAAATTAGTATGACCGTGTTTGGTTCACATAAGTCAAATGACTTAAAGTAAAAAAAACGTAAATAAATTACTTGTGGGAGCCAAACAACTTTGACTTATTTGCTACATAAATCTCCAGACTTTTAAGTCCATAAGTTGCTCTACCTCTACTTAAAATTGCATAACTCACCTTTTTCCTTCCTTGTGTTCACGCTGCAATAATGATCAAAACCATAACCAATAAGCTCCCCTCCCCTGAATATCCAAAGAGATGAACTTTTTTTCTAATAAATTATATCATTTCAAGTACACCAAACGCAGAAAGAGCATGGATTGGACAGGAAAGGGATCTTAGAAAAAATGCTATTGGTTATTTATTAAAATCAGTTACTCCCTGTCCCATATTGTAGATTTAGTTTTCTATAGGTTCATAGCTTTTTATCTAGATATCTAGCAAAATCTATAAATCTATTAAAAAGAAGATCGACCTACAATTTAAGAGGGAGGGAGTACCAAATCACATGCTATGCTGCCGTACTTTGATTGATAACAGTGACACTGGAAAAAACAACAATATCATAGACATAGTGGTACTTTGGCGAGGCATATGATTTGAGCCTTGTTGATCCGGACTCCTATAAAAGACTAAAAGAGGCAGGTCATTTCGCATCGGTGAGATGCTTAAGCCAAGCTAATTGCATCGATCGGTAATTTCTAGTGTCATTGTGGTAGCTTAGGATTTAGCAAGTTCAAGTTGCGCAGCTAAATACTACTACTCCGGTAGGGCATATGGCGCAGCTAGTGAGGATATTCTGCAAGGCGAACGACAAGTTGAGTGTGGCCGTTCGTGGCAACAAAGTCGTTCTTGCCAATGCCGATCCCAACGACAAATCCCAGGCAAGGCCATACGAATGAATCATATACATACATACCTTTTCTTTTTAGAGAGAAAAAAAGGAATCGTTTCTGGTCTCTGCAACCGCACACAGCCTAGTTTCTTGATATTCTCAATCATAGTTCTGTATCGATCTAGTATCTACATACAAGTTGTTGGTTTCAACAAGGATGTATCCTTCCATTATCTGTGATGAATGTATGCATGCAGCAATGGCGCAAGGACTACTCTGTCTGCGGGCAATTGAAGGACGGCCAGGGCCAAAGTGCATTCGTGCTGGTGAACGAAGCTACAGGGCAAGCTGTAGCCAACATGACCTCATATGCCATTAGTTCGAGTATGATTTTGGTGATTCATGACAACATGATCAATGGGACTAACCATATTGTCTAGCATGTCCTTGTAGGCATTTATAGGTCCCATGGATGTAACCACAATTAAAGCCAAAATACCACATGCCAAATTCAGAAGATAGTCTATTTTTCAAGGTTATACAACAGTGGTAAGATGGCTCCAAGAGGTGGCAAGTTGAACCAAAGTCAAAGACGCAAGAAAACAGGAAATGACACCGTCGGATGAACCGACGGTACTCTAGAGGCGAGCGTCGGTGTACTTGGTACACTGCGCAGAAGGCCAACTGAATTGGCACCGTCGGATGAACCGACGGCCCACATTCTAGTTGCGTCGGACGAGTTGCAGAGCTGAAGCCGCGAAGACAGAAGCGCCGGATGAACCGACGGGCCATTGGACCGAACCGTCGGTCTATCCGATGACCAAGTTTGAACAAGACAGAGACGCGCCAAGACGAACCTTTCAGCACCGGATGAACCGAAGCCTTGGTCAAGTGGAAGCATCGGTCTATCCGACGGTCACGAAGCAGCATACAGAGATGTTTTGGCTGCGAGATCTTCAGCACCGGATGAACCGACGCACCGTCGGTATATAGCGTCGGAATAGTTGTGTCAGCAGAGCTGCAACGGCTAAGTGATGTGGAGGGCACCGGATGAACCGACGCCCTGGAAAAGCATAGCATCGGTTCATCCGACGCTACCTTTTTCAGTGGCCGTTAGCCAACGGCTAGCTGAGTGCCTTAGGCTATTTATACCCCCTCCACTCACCCATTTGAGGTGGCTGGATTGTGTGGAAGTGCAGAGGAGTGTAAGACACCTAGAAGATCATATCAAATTCATCCAAGTGCTTAATTGCTCATCCATAGACTTGCATATGCTTAGTGTATGTGCTTAGTGCTAGGCTTAGCTTAGAGCTGAGTGAGTGCAAGGTTGTGCCAACCTTGTGAGGTGATTCTTGAGTGAATCAAGTGTACAAGGTGCGCCGGAAGCCTTGGGGCCTAAGTGGCTCACTGGCAATCGTCTTCGACCCTCCGGCTTGGTGTGGAGTGGCGAGGACACTTTGTGCGGGGGACGTGGAGACTCCCTTGCTTGGTGGAGAAGCTCCTTAGTGGAGGCGGCATCAAGGTGACCAAGGGAGCTTGACGAGTGCCTAAGTGGCGAGTCAAGTGGTGCTCTTGGGAGAGACTTGGTGACCGGGAAGCAATACTCTTGTGTGAGTGCTTCAACAACGTGGACTAGGGGTGGCTTAGTGCCTACTGATACCACAGGATAAATCACGTGTCAAGAGTTTGCTTTCTCTCATCCCCTTTACGTTTCCGCATTTACTCTATTGCAATCTTTGCTTGCCTTTACTTTCCTAGAGTAGTATCTTGCTAGGATTGGCTATAGGTTGCAAACCTTGTTTTGGGATGGGAGTTTCACACTAGAACAACTCTAGTTGCACATCTAGATAGTATGTTCTAATTTATATTTATGCAAAAATAGTGAACCCATAAGTTAAGGTTTTTAGATTGCCTAATTCACCCCCTCCCCCTCTTAGGCTAACGAGCATCCGAGTACTTACAAGTGGTATCAGAGCTGGGACTCACTTCCTTCACAAGGATACGCCAATTCGATTGGTAAATTGTGAAAATCGGCTCATTGGAACGGTTAGGCTTCACCGCCTAGTGAGTTGCTCTATAGAGGTATGAAAGGGGTGGATACCTTAGGTTTGGCTCCACATTTCGATGGCACGGGCTATCCTCGTTGGAAGGTGCTTATGGAAGCATACCTCCAAGCGAAGGACCTTGATGTTTGGAGAGTCACCGATGAGGGCATGAAAAATGGTACTAAGAAGGAAAAGTAATTTGATGTGATTGCTAAGAGTATCATTTTGTCCTCACTAGATGTAGGCGTTTTCAATAGAGTTTTTACTTGTGAAAATGCTCATGAGCTATGGAAAACCATCAAGGAGCAAAATGAGGGTTCAAAAGAAGTTGCTAATGAACGCTACGGTTGTCTTCTTGAGGAATTCAATAACTTTAAGCAACTTGCTAATGAAAATGCCGATTCTATGTACTCGCGCCTAAATGTGCTTGTCAATAAGATCAATTCCTTAGGTGTGAAGAACATTACGGACTTGAACATCAATCGCAAGATCCTTCAAAGTCTCCGGAAGCCCGACTATGACTTGGTGAAGGCTATCATCTATGAGAGAAAGCTCGAAGAATTGAAGCCATCTCAAATCTTGAGCAAGATCATGGCACATGAGCTTCAAATCATGCCCGAGTCCAAGAAGGTGTCCCAAGAAAAGCCTCAAGAACCATCTTCTCCAACCACAAGGCATGCTCTATCAAGCCAACAAGAGAAGGTGATGAGAAGAATGGCAATCCATGGAAGCTCAAGTGAAGAAGATGATGATGATGACAATGAAAGCTCCTCAAATGATGAAGATGTTGAATCTATTGTGGCCATGTACGTGAAGAAGATCTTCAAGTATGTGAAGAAAATCAACATGTACGGCTACAACGTCCACTTGAGAGAAGGGCGTCATAACCAACACATCAAGTTCACCAAGATCAAGCACAAGACCAAGATGAAGGTGGTCAAGGAGAGGAGGCCAAAGCAAGAAGCAACTATCGCCGTCCGTGAGTGGACAAGTGGTGGAGAATCAAGTTCTTCTAGCTCAAGTGATGAATCAAGAAAGAACTTCACCACCCGCTTCATGCAAGGTCCTTCATCATCACCACACATGTGTCTTATGGCTAAAGGTATGGAGAGCAATGTAAGTGATGATGAATCTGACACCACCTCTCTTGATGATCTTGTTGAGCTAGTCCATGAGCAAAAAGGAATACTTAAGAAACAAGCTAATGAAATTAAAGAACTCAATGCTCTCAATGATTTTAGTGCAACCCTTGCTACAAATTATGAACATTTGTTGTGCAAATTCAAATTGCTTAGCAAGGAGTGTGATGAGCTAAAATCTAAGCTTGAGAGCAATGAGACTAAAACAAGTAATTCCTTTGAGCTTGATGAATCATCTATCCCTTGTGCTATTCCTATCTCCAAGGTAGATGCTTCAACTTCTTGCATTGATTTAATTAATGAATCTTGCTCACCATCTTGCAATGAGAATATTGTAGAAACATGTGATTGTCTCATAGCCAAGAAAAATGATGAGCTCAAGTAAGAAGTGAAATGGCTCCGAGAGAGGTTGTTTAGCTTGATGGGCGAGGGCAAGAACAATGAGGAACAAGTGGACATCTCTCAAGACATGAAGAGCAACGTCCAACCTTCTCAAGATAACCGTGAGCCCATGGTGAAGAAGCTTGAGAAGGGTGAAACTGTGACTTGCTACAAGTGTCATGAAGAAAGGCACAAGTTCTACAAATACCCTCAATTTGTCAAGAAGATGGATAAGGGTGAGAAGAAGAAGATGAAGCCTATCATCAAGAGCTCCCTCATCTACACCAAGCCTAACCGCAAGAACAAGACCAAGAGCAACACATACATTATCAAGAAGAAGACTAATGGCAAGGTGGTTGCACATAAGGTTGGGAAGATGAAGGCGGAGCGGGGTTGGAACCAACCCATTTGGGTGCCCAAGGAAGTCATCACCAACATTAAGGGGCCTCAAATGGTTTGGGTTCCAAAGGCCACTTGAAGGCCTTGAGTGCGGGGACTTGGGAGGCTTGGCACAAACAAGATGTGAAGATTCAAGCCAAGAAGCCAATCTTGCAAGTTAGACATGTGTTGCCCAAGTTCCCCGGTTGAAGTAATGGAAACAAGAACCTATCTCTTGTATCATTGTAGCTCTATTACCTTGTTTAGGTTGCATTTGTTGCAATGTTTACATATGGTAGGTTGCTTGTGTCATGTGCTAACCCATGAGCAATCTACATGGTTTGATTAGTGTGTAGGAAAGCTACACTTGTTCTTTCAATGTGCATGTTTTCATATATATCTCTTTGCATCATGAGCAAGCTATAGGGTTAGCTTCCCTTTTGTCGTCATAAACAATGTGCATACATTTGATTGGTGATTCAAACACTAAATGCACACATTTAGGGGGAGCTCATCCTATGGTTTGATTATGGGACTAACATTGTTTCAAGCTTATTGCGTGTAGTCCCTTGGTGACGCGTTCCGGTGCGGTGCTTCATTTTAAGAGAATGCTATTTCACTCTCAATGTGATCTAACATCTCTAAAAGAGTGAATATAGCAATATGAGCTTCATGCTATTGAGTCATGTCCTTGCGAGCTTATGTCTATATATAAGTTCAAAGGCAATGTACTCATACATTCCTAATCCTTGTGGTACCCCAAGTGTCTTCTATGCAAGCTTCTTTCAAGTGGTGTCACCTAGTGATATCATTTCCAAGTGGCTCATCTCAATGTGGTGCCAACAAGGTAGAGAGGATCAAATCCCCCAGAGGTATGCAATGATCAAAAGACAACAAGTGATATCTACAAGTGGTAATGTAACAAGAACCCATTTGTCTTATCTCTTGTCCTTTAAGCTACCTCCTTGCATGATATGCTCTAAGCTTTCTTGTCTTACAAGTTTGTAGTTATGCACTTGATTTCCACACTATCATTTTGTGCACACACTTAGAGGGAGCTTAGTTTGTATCATGCTAAGTCTCATGAGCTTGTGATCCACCTTAGTTAGTCACACATGTGATGTCTTCATTGATATCATACATATGGATCATGGTTCATGCGGCTTTCTCCCTTGTTTCTAACATTTCTCTTTGAGCTATGTTTGCTAGGACTTGCTAGTTTCCTTGGAGACCTTTTGTTTTGGTCACTTTTTGGAGATTTTATTCCAAAGGGGGAGAATGTGAGACCAAAGCAAGTTAGAGTTTCCAAAATGGGAAGAGTCAAGCTATGTGTGAACATAGGAAGAGAAGATCAAAAAGGGGAAGTATGATCTAGGGGGAGTTTGGATGATGGTAAGCATCCAAGCAAGTGTAAATGACTCTAATTTTGTCAATTTTTGCAAATTTATACTTGCTTTGATTGTGTTGTCATAAATCACCAAAAAAGGGAAGATTGTAGCGAACATGACCTCATATGCCATTAGTTCGAGTATGATTTTGGTGATTCATGACAACATGATCAATGTGACTAACCATATTGTCTAGCATGTCCTTGTAGGCATTTATAGGTCCCATGGATGTAACCACAATTAAAGCCAAAATACCACATGCCAAATTCAGAAGATAGTCTATTTTTCAAGGTTATACAACAGTGGTAAGATGGCTCCAAGAGGTGGCAAGTTGAACCAAAGTCAAAGACGCAAGAAAACAGGAAATGACACCATCGGATGAACCGACGGTACCCTAGAGGCGAGCGTCGGTGTACTTGGTACACTGCGCAGAAGGCCAACTAAATTGGCACCGTCGGATGAACCGACGGCCCACATTCTAGTTGCGTCGGACGAGTTGCAGAGCTGAAGCCGCGAAGACAGAAGCGCCGGATGAACCGACGGGCCATTGGACCGAACCGTCGGTCTATCCGATGACCAAGTTTGAACAAGACAGAGACGCGCCAAGACGAACCCTTCAGCACCGGATGAACCGACGCCTTGGTCAAGTGGAAGCATCGGTCTATCCGACGGTCACGAAGCAGCATACAGAGACGTTTTGGCCGCGAGGTCTTCAGCACCGGATGAACCGACGCACCGTCGGTATATAGCGTCGGAACAGTTGTGTCAGCAGAGCTGCAACGGCTAAGTGACGTGGAGGGCACCGGATGAACCGACGCCCTGGAAAAGCATAGCATCGGTTCATCCGACGCTACCTTTTTCAGTGGCCGTTAGCCAACGGCTAGCTGAGTGCCTTGGGCTATTTATACCCCTCCACTCACCCATTTGAGGTGGCTGGATTGTGTGGAAGTGCAGAGGAGTGCAAGACACCTAGAAGATCATATCCAATCCATCCAAGTGCTTAATTGCTCATCCATAAACTTGCATATGCTTAGTGTATGTGCTTAGTGCTAGGCTTAGCTTAGAGCTGAGTGAGTGCAAGATTGTGCCAACCTTGTGAGGTGATTCTTGAGTGAATCAAGTGTACAAGGTGCGCCGGAAGCCTTGGGGCCTAAGTGGCTCACCGGCAATCGTCTTCGACCCTCCGGCTTGGTGTGGAGTGGCGAGGACACTTTGTGCGGGGGACGTGGAGACTCCCTTCCTTGGTGGAGAAGCTCCTTAGTGGAGGCGGCATCAAGGTGACCAAGGGAGCTTGGCGAGTGCCTAAGTGGCGAGTCAAGTGGTGCTCTTGGGAGAGACTTGGTGACCGGGAAGCAATACTCTTGTGTGAGTGCTTCAACAACGTGGACTAGGGGTGGCTTAGTGCCTACCGATACCACGGGATAAATCACGTGTCAAGAGTTTGCTTTCTCTCATCCCCTTTACGTTTCCGCATTTACTCTATTGCAATCTTTGCTTGCCTTTACTTTCCTAGAGTAGTATCTTGTTAGGATTGGCTATAGGTTGCAAACCTTGTTTTGGGATGGGAGTTTCACACTAGAACAACACTAGTTGCACATCTAGATAGTATGTTCTAGTTTATATTTATGCAAAAATAGTGAAGCCATAGGTTAAGATTTTTAGATTGTCTAATTCACCCCTCCACCTCTTAGGCTAACGAGCATCCGAGTACTTACACAAGCGCTTGAGACCAGAAACTTAAAACCATCGTCCGACAACGATTTAGCACAGGTAAGCTTTTATCTCGATACGAGCTACCACTAGCCTTTTCCGGATAGCCATTTGCATTGGTGAATGAGCTTATTCCTGAGCCTTGGCTGTACGTTCTTGCCAGGTGTATTTGGCTTCCTAGAACGCCAAGGAAGGCGTGACGCTCTCGATGATCTGGACGGAGAGCAAGGAGGATGGCTTCCGTGAAGTGAGGGTGTTGAGGGACATCACCACTTCACCAGGACCCTCAATGGCATAGGAGGGAGTGTCAAGGACGGGACGACCGTCGGCCTTTATCGCTCACAGCCAACGAGTCTCAATGCGATTTGGAAGATGGATCCCATCAGTGTCACTCCTCCCCCACCGAACCCCGACCCCCCTGCCCCTCCGAAGCCCACCAAACCCACTACTCCGAACTGATGGAGTTTCTCGCTTCCTTTGATGTTCGCAACAGTATTTTCCAGCACTATGTTTGTTGTCGTTTAATTTAATCAGTTTTCACAAATAAAATGTATCCTTTGACACAGGTCAATTTATACTCACTGTTGTAATAAGTAGTCCATTCGTTCCAAATTGCTGGTCATTTTCACTTTTTTAGTTCATTCGTTCCAAATTGCAGGTCATTTTCACTTTTTTAGTTCATACATATTATTAGAGGTTTTCTTCGGTACACAATACGTTCCAACGGTCGTACGGTCGTATTGTCGGTTTTTTCTCTAAGGGTAAAATGGTCAGTTTTTTCCCAACGGTCGTACGGTTTTTTCGAAAATAATAAGATTTCAGTAAAATGAATGAAGATATAATGTTAATTAATAAAGATTTGATATATTAAAAAAATGACAATTTACATTTCTGATAATACCCTTTAATTACCAGTACGACCTTTGAATACTACCGTCTGACAGCTAACAAAACCAGTCGTATAGAATTAATCTCAACCATCCGATTCTTACATATAAGTCATTTTCTGTTACATACGAGTCCTTTTCCAACAGGTCGTACAGGACGTATTGTGTACCGAAGAAAACCTCTATTATTATGCATCTAGACACAAGCACACTATACCTAAGTGCATAGCAAAACTTAGAAACGTAAAAAGGATCTACAATTTGGAATGAAGGAAGTAATAACTACCAGAGGAGGGTGCACATGACTGTTCTTCAACCTTCCCTGATTTTACTCTTGAATAAATATGACTGCTGGTTCCATTAATATTACTGCACCCCCTATTTAGACCAACTGACTGATTTTCAGCCTACCTAGTTTACTCTCAATTATACTCTTCTCAATTATACTCTTCGAGCACAACATGGGGATCATTTGTGGCTGTCTTTTACAGCACACAATACGACCATGCGGTAGTATGGTAGTATTACCAGTTTTTTTTACTATGGGTAAAATGGTAATTTCCTCAAAATATATTATTTGCAAAAATTTTCCCCGCTGCCCATTTAGCCGAGAGGCACCCGATTCATATATTTTGTTTCTATATTACAACAATACCATTTTATATTTCCGATAATACCCTTATACTACCCATACGACCTATGAATACTACCGTATTACAGCTAAAAAAACCGGTAGTATAGAATTAATCTCAACCGTCGGATCTTTGCACATAAGTCATTTTCTATTACATATGAGTTCTTTGTCAATCGGTAATACAAGTCGTATTGTGCGCCGTAAAAGACCTCATGGTGACAGTGATGACAGGTAGTGCGCGAGTCTATACAAGGCCAATCGTCGAATGATGGTGGTACGTTACTTACATGCCGTGTATACGGAGAAAGCATGCAATTGTACGGGAGGACAAGTTTCTTGAGTGGTATAGTCGGAAACTATACAACACATGTTTGTCATTGTGTAAAATTTCTATAGCGAGCAATTCATATTGTGTTAGATATACCATAATTTAATGTTAGAACTTCTATTCAAAAACCGGCTTTTGACTAAAAACCCAACAGGTCTGAAGCCGCAAGCACATTTTAATGTTGTTATAGGCAAAAAAAAAATGCAGCTATCTGCTGGGCCATTTGGCTCATAAGGAATGGTACTATATTAAATTTGTATGTTTCGACTCATACTAATTTACACAATGCAATGTTTGCATGTAAAGCAAAACTACATTTTCTGTTGGTCTCGAGGACGGCATGGGCAAAATGGCATCCAAACTCCAAATTGTTCAAGAGATCCATGTAAAAGTGATTGTATTTTTAAAGATGTGCTCCAATTTAAGATCTATACATTTACTCAAAAGCTTGTCTGTTGACAGATAGAGTAAGTGAAATGGACATTGTACAACATCTTGCAATTTTCAGATCTAGTGTGTTCACTGTAAACCTCCAATCCAATTTTTGATTCATCATCTGGTCCTGCTCCAGAGCTAGCTATGTCATTGTTAGCTAGGACGACATACTCCCTACAAATAGACTATCCATATTTGGTACGCATAAAGTATCTTTATTTTAGCTAAAATAGAGCATTACAATGCAAATCAAAATTGCGTAAGTTGCTTAGCCCTAATCACTTCATTAGAGCCTTGTCAATACTGTGAATCTGTGATACAAAGGTATAAATAATCTGCCACTTATTCCACTTGTAAATCTTAATTGATATTTCAAAATTTGAGGTGGCATGAATAATCTAAGTGATATTTGTCTTCTCAGATTGAATATTTCATTGCAAAAAGTTCAATAATAAATTTAGAAAACTAATTCAGGAATCACACAAGAGCAATGTGTTTTGGATATGAAATTTTCTAATATAAAGAAATATCATCTTAGTTTTTTGCTAAAATTCGACCCAACCTGGTCTCTCAATTGGAATAATTAAAATTTAGGACACAAAAAATTTCACTTTGTTCGCATCTTTTGCTTTCAAGCCTAAACTTTTATTAGTATATAGATTTAAATGTTCCCATCTGTTTCTATAGTAGCTAGGGATTTTTCCGAACTTTAAAATTTTTCTTTCTCATTGGATGTCAAAGCCTTTAACGAAATGAAAGTAGATGATTTCAAAATGGTATCACCGGTCGTTTGACCAAATAATATGGAATCTAAAGGTTGTTTGTATGAAAGAATAATGGATCGATTTATTTTTAGAAAAACAGATAACACAAGCAGAGGAAAAATTGAGTGGTACTTAAAAATTGGAGTATCTATTTATTTGTCGATTTAGTTTTAAGAGTAAAATCTGTCGATAGATTTTGAGATGTTACATATGTTGTTATGTGATGTTGCAGATATTATTCTCCCATGTTACATATGACTGAAACATGAAGTACTATGAAACATGCAAGCAATATACATTGAAACATAGTAAATGGCATCAGTAACATTAGGAGAGTCTACTACATTTCCTCCCCTAAAATCACAAAATATTTTGAAACATCAAAGAACAATGTCTGCAACATCAAAAATTTGATAGATTTTCTTGAGACAAATAGAAAAACTCCTAAAATTTGCAACCTAGTTTTTATAATAATTTTTTATTTGCATTTGTGATCTATCATCTATGGATAAATATATCACTTTGTATGTGGTTTTCCCAGACATAATACAATATAGCCAAATGAATCTTGAGGTTATAATATCGAAAGTATCTTATGCATGGTTACAATACCAAGCACATAGTTTGGTTGATCCGCATATCAAATGTCATCAAGCTAAGTTTGGATGAGTTCACCACCCTAATTACTTGATTAGAGCCTTGCTAATACTATAATACAAAGGCATAATCTTCAACCTATTCCACTTTTATATTCTAATTTTTAAGGTGGAGTACATAATCAAAGCCTCGTCTTTCTATTAAGATTAAAAATCATGATAATACAACAATTAATAATATTTAAAAATATTGGTTTATGAATCACTATAGTTCTATATTTCACATATGAAAGCTTCTGGAAAAATTCGGGGATATTAAATTTGACTCTAGTGATCTCAACTACAATAATTTCAGAAGTTTGTAAAGCTTTGGACTGAAAAAAATTCATTTGGTTTGGAATATTTGCTTTTAGATAAAAAAAACTTGTACCAAATGAACTATGATATTCAAAATGATATCATCTTTTGACAAAAATGTTGAATACAAAAGTTGTTTTTTACACAAACAAATAATGAGTTTCCTTTAAAAGCAGATAACTAAAATTGAGGAAATAACTGATTGATCGATACTCCTTGCACAACTTCCATCCTAATAAATGTTAATTAAGTTGTATCAGTGATATGTGGATCAAATATTTTACCAAGCATGCAGTTCGCATGGACATAATATAATATAGTCAAATGATTCCTTAGGTTAATGTGCCAAAAGCATCTTGTGCATTGTGATCCAAGGCCTGTGATTAAAAAACTCACCGACAAAGCATACAACTTGGAATCTATGTTGGTTAACACGCCAATGGTATCACCTCATTATTTTGTGAAATGGAGTGCAGGGTGCATTAAATGGATACATTGTTTATCTTAATAAAAACTAAAATACATGTTTCTGCTATCTAATTTAATCCCAGCACCCCACCACTTTGATACTATGTTGTACACTTGTACATCGACTTAATTTTATAGGATTATCTAGGTGATCTATTAAACATGAATAGACATGGTGAATATCTAGAACATGCATACACTTGCAACACTTAGGAGTGGTAAAAGATCATGCTCTCATGTCTCCTTCACAACCCAACTCAATGCTATCTATTTTTATTTCAAAATCATGTAATATTATGTCCCAACCCGTATTGAGCTCGATCCTGCAATTTGCTAGGCTAAATTAGAGGGCACTTTACCACCCCTAGCAACACTCCATCAAAGCTAGAGATAAATAGTTTGAAATCTTCATTAGATATATATTCATTTGGTAAATAGATATTCCACCTATTGCTATTATTATATAATTTATAAATAAGTGGAACCAAAGCACAACTAAGTTATTGATAGGGCCATACCACAAAGTTTTGTGTTTATCATTCCCCTCATCAGGGTCATGCATTATTCAATTTTATTCTCCATACAAAATATAAATAAAATTGATATAGTTCTACATACTAAACTCTTATGTTTGAAGCTACAAACTTGTGTTAAAAAACTTAGAAATAGCTTTGTATCATATTGAAAATTTTATTGTCTATATAAACATATAATAATATAAAAATACGAAAAATTTGTATTTGTGAAAAATTCGAAAGTTTACTTAAGAACAATGCATTCTTATTTTAAAAATCTCAAATTTGTCTCCAATATTTATGTTAGAAAGTTCGTCAACTCTTGAAATCTCTTGTGTTGAAAATTCAAATTGAGAATGAATCTATTAAAATAAATATAAATGGTTTGCATAATAAATGAAGTTGGGTGAGTCGTTAATATAATGCAACAATTTTCATAGAAAAATATGAGAAGTAAAGCTAGTTTTATGAAATAGTAATGGCATGAATTTTCTTCTTTAAAGACAAGTGCCACTCCACATGCTGCAGCCTTGTGTTGCAATAAATATTTATTTGTCATGGTGATTCATGGATTCAATATTTTAACAAGCATGCTTTACATCAAATGGATTAAATATAGTCAAACGATTCTTTTGGTTGCAATATTGAAGGCATCTTATACACGGAGATCCTTGATGTTTAATTAGCTAAACTAACCTACCCACTGGCATATAAACACTTGATTAGGCCCCTAAAATCAGATCACGTGATGCATAGGTCTTGTCTCTTGATTTCATAAAACTGTGTGCACATACTCAAGAGTTTTTAAACTCCAAGTGAAATAATAAACTGAATGGTAACTAGCTATTAGTATTAAAAATGTGCCACAAAATTCATAAATTAAATTTAAAATTTATTTGGTAAAAATAGTTTTATTTTAAATCTTAAAATGCCTGAAACTGAATGGTAATACATATGTTGTCCTCACATCCTCCCCGTCCTCACTACTGGAGCCAACCTCATATGTGTCGGTTCTAGGATCGCGTAATGAAACCAACATGGATGAGATCGTTCATCCGTGCATGCTTCGTAGCCAGCACGAAAAATTTTATTAGTGTCGGTGCTAAACTAAAGCCATCACAGATATTTAACTACACACATCGGCTTAAAAGTACACCTGACGCAGATGATTAATTAGAGTAGTATATGTATCAGAGCTAACTTACCACCGACATGATAGTTAACGTATTACACTAGTGCTAATTATGGGTTGGTAAGAATACTGCATGCTCTGTAGGCAAGAAAAAGAAATGATAATTTGTGAGTGAATTGACCATTATTGTGAGTATCATATCATTATTACAAAGTAATTGAATACATAACACATGAACATTCAATATGAATATATATGAAAGCGCGTGTACTAGACGTTCATAACAACTACATGTTCTCACTTGTCTTGTTTTGACACTCAGTCATCATGTGCCTAGTTCGTCATAACTCAATGCATCCACAATATGCATAGTCCAGTAGGATAATGCGGCCTTGTTTATTTCCCCAAAATTTCACCAACTACCCGTCACATCAATCTCTGGATACTAATTAGGAGTATTAAATGTAGATTAATGACAAAATCTATTTCACAACTCCTACCTTAATTTTTGAGACGAATCTAACAAGTCTAATTATGTCATGATTAGACAACGTCATGTTATAGTAATCAATTTCTAATGACAGATTAATTAGACTTAATGGATTCGTTTCGTAATTTCAAGTCCATTCATGTAATTATTTTTGTAACTAGTCTACGTTCAATACTCCTAATAATAGACTTTGAAAGAGGACCCAAAAGTTTCACCTTACAAACTAAACGGAGCCTGTTAACAAACTAGTAGGGAGGACATGTTTTGTATCATTCCAACAAGCTAGCCACGATGCACAACTAGTCTTCCAATCCATGTTAACTTGGACAGGAAACCTCACAAGTGGTCGAGCACATGCTTAATGCTTTTGAACTGCAAGCCAAATCAATATGATGCTCAGCTTTGACTTCCTGCAGTCGATCGGCAACAGTTCGTGCCTTTCAATTCCTATCCAAAGGTTCATAATAGATAAACAAATACACACTTATTAATGACTTGTAAGCAATGAAGGCATGAGGATCGCTATTAACCAAACAAAATTAGGTTGCTTCTTCTAAATTTACTGCCTATATATGCATGCATATGATATTTTGTCTAACATGTTTGGTCGGCCTTCCAAACAAGGCGAGATGATATTCGAACGGTGGATACGTCCTAGTCTACTCCTTTGAGATCACTGGTGGAGAAAATATTCTGAATATTTTTCTTAGATGCATCCCTAAGTTTGTGCAAGCCTGAGTGCCATTTCCTTTTGCTAACACTACTAGTGCATAGCTGTTTAAGTAGGAATAATGCACACATGACTGGCATTTCCGTGTTACGTGGATATGGTCAACCCATAGCGGGCATGGGACATGTTATTTGTAGCTGATCTATTAGTTACTGCATGCCTCACTTCACTACTCCCATGCCCTATAAATTGTCCTCACTAGCCTCGCTTCAGATACGACAGAGGGACCAACAAGAAACACACCCAGCATCCTATAACCTGCAGGAGAATTCTTTCTCCCGGCCACTTCCTGCCAGCAAAAAATGGCCTATTATGCAGTAGCTCCCCTCCTCTGCGCGCTTCTTGTGTCCTTTTCTGTGACAAGCAACGCTCTTGCTGAAGATAATGTACAGATTACCCTTTACGTAGAGAACCGGTGAGCGAGGGAGCCAAGCGTACCGCAGTGACATCCGTAGAAACAGGCGGATTTGGCTCAATCTTCATGAGCGATCGATCGATGGCTGTTGGGTCAGGTGGCAACCCACAAATAAGTGCCGGACGTGCTCTGGGCGTGTATTTCAAATCAAGTGCTGCTCCAGCGAATATATGGACCGTCTCCATAACCCTAGTGTTCGAGGGTACAAGCAGGTAATTAAGGGTCTTTTTTTTTCTCAGACACAAAAAGGTGCTAGCTGTTTGTGAATCCAAACATGACAAAATATCAAATGCCAAAATTAAAACAGGTTCAGTGGATCCACACTTCAAGTGGCTGGAATTGATCTTGGGAAGGAATGTGATTGGAGCATTGTAGGCGGGACAGGGAAATTTACTTTGGCTCGTGGTGTTGTCCACCGCAAATTTATCAATGTCCCTGGTTCAAAGATGCATGAAGAACTTAAGATAAATGCATACTACAGCTCGATCTCTCCCATGAGGGTAAGTAGAATAATGCTAGGTCCTTGATATAATCGATGCTCTTTCATTTCTCTCTCTTTTTTAATGTAAGGTCAACTACGTACATACTACTGTTGCATACGGTGATATATTTGCTAAGTAATTTTACTTTGGTAGTTCAATAGGTTCTTTGTTCTTATACATGCTAATGTCCCAACTTCATCCTAAAATAGTTCTTAACAACCAAGATTTCATGTTAATTAAGTTTACCCTTTATCGTGATATATTGTGTGTGCTCGTCTGCCCTAGCCTATATTTCCTTTTCCACTAATAATGGGAGTGTCAGTTATTGGAGCTAACCATTTTCTTGAATTTATATGTATTTATGCAGGTTTCTTCCTAATAATGCTGGTGGGTCTCGAGCTATGTTCCAACATTTAAGTAGTATATTTTCCACGTATGCCACACAAGATCACCACCAAGTTGTGCACTTTTTTTGTATTTTATCCCAAAATAAGTAATCTCAATTCTGCATTTGGATTAAATACCACATTCGTGGGCTCCATTGTACCTTGCTAGTTGTTCTAGCATCTTTATCATCAGGTCTTATGATTAATAAAGTGGTGTACTTTATTTATGGAAAATAAGAAACAAATACTCGTTCAATATCCATATGCTTCTAAACAGCTTTTATTTAATTTTCTCTTTTTTTAGCAAGAACCGTGGGGTAAAGCCCCCCGACAACAGAATAATATATTAAAAACGCAACTGACAAAGGGTTACAAAGGGAACTTACAGGAAATGCCAACCAGCGGTTAGGCAGTGAGAGAGAGGGAAAAGAGGAAAAAGAGAGCTCTAACTAAAAAAACAACAAAACAGCAGAGAGGAAACAGGGGGGGGGGGCACGGAGCTGAGAACAAAAATCAGCAATAAGCCAATAACCAGCCTAGATGGAGTCCAACCAGAGCCTAATGGACTGATGAAGCTGAGATTTGATTCTGAACAGATGAATCAATACTTGACCTTTGAAAGACGCCTTCCAGGAGGTGAGACTCAGAGTTTTCCCATTGAAGATGAAGTCATTTCTCTCAATTTAAATTTCTCTTTCTATAGTTCCTTCTAATGTATATATCTTGTGGTATGTACATCTTTATATTAGAGTTTGGATGTGCTTATCACACATGCTTTCATAACGATACATTTGTACCTTCTTCTTGTTGGTTTTGTGTGTGTGTGTGGGGGGGGGGGGGGTCAATCCACTCTAGAAGTAAAACTTTCGTATTAGAAAAACAAAAGAAAAAATAGTTTTATGACACCAAAAAATACTCAATTTTATAAAGATACTGCTAAATAGTCTCAATGCCACTGGAAAAAACTGTTGGTTTAGAATTTACAAGTATGTGATGTTTTTCCCTATCAATCATATCATTCTCCTCATAATAACTACAACATATAGAACATTTCTAGAGTGAGATTGGTGTTGATGGAGGTTGCACCATAATTGCAAATAGCTAGGCATCATGCTTGAGATCAGTGTTGATGGGTGCATATATGAATCAAGCACAATATATCTTCATGGAGGAGTTGTTTCAAGTACAACAACATTTGACTAACTGAGAATGTGGATTTATTTCCTGGTTTATGATAATGATGACAATTACTAAACTATTGGTCTATGGTAAAGCTTTTGATTGTCCGATGCATTTTTTGAGAGGATGTCTTTGAACCCTACAATTTTCTCATTTTTGGAAATAAAGTAGCCTCTGGGCCAATTATTTTCTCCATTTTTTTGGGGATAGAGATTTTATCCCTCCAAATTCCACTTATCCAGCCTCAAGACATTGCATATAGAGATTTCTATCATTGCTAATTAATTATCTGTGATGGAAAAATATATGTTTGTCCCTAACAGAGAATATCTGGCTTGTGTGAAACTATGAAAAATGAAGAGTTCTGAACCGAGGATAATGATCCTATGTTTAGTAGTGGATCTTATAGGATTTAATGCGTACCATGTGCCATTCAGTATGTCGCTAGACATGTTATATATTGGCTCAAATTTAGAAATATTCAGTATAATTCATCATAAACTATAATTCACAATATGTACGTACATACTTCTTCTTTTTACTGAAGTCCCCTTCCTATTTTTTTATATGATACTTTTGTATATGCTTCTAATTTGGAGATAAAATTATATTTTAGAGATCAACACATTCAGCGTTCTATGAAAAGATGTATTTATGTGGGTCAAATTGTTACCTTTTCCTTAGACTATTCCGAGGTTATCGAAACATGAAGAACAAGTACGTACATTGCTTATCTAGCGACGTTCTTGTGCTTTTAACACCATAGGTTGTGTTGGTGTCGTGTGGACACAAGGATAGAAACAACAGTCTGGCGCGAGTAGACTTAGGGTGGTCATCACTTGTCAGGGAATATGGATCCATTAGACTATAGGTTCACTCGCATGGTAAGATCACAACGTGTCATCAAAAGGAAGAAGCATTACACATACATGATAGCAACTTTTCAATTTCTTTTTTAAACAACGTGCATAGCACGTATTTCATTAAGCAGAAGAGAATTACAGCTAAGCAACCTTAGGAGAGCCCCCGAGGCGCAAAGTTACAAAGAAACAAAACAAAACAACACAACGACTAAGCGGCGACCAACAAAGGCCGACACGACCACAAAGAACGGAACAACAGAGGAGACACCACGACGAACAACACGACCTACAATGCCAAGGCCTGCAGGAAAGAGGCACACCACGGGTGCAAGCACAACACGGACGGACGCACAACCAACTACAACGGAAGAAGGACGAGAATGCCATGCAAGACAATGCCTTCAAGAAGGGAACGACGCCGACGCCGCCATCATCTGTCTACTCACGAAGAAGCGGACCAAGCTTTCACCCGGCAAGACCAAATGGATGGAGGCCGAGAAAACGCCTCCAGCGAGGTAAGCAACGTTAAGGAACGCCACCATTGCCAGCACGACCAGCGTCAGACCACGCTTTCGCAAGGCCTCCGGAACCAACTCCACGCCGACGACCGTCATAGCCGGAAGGGGGCCAAACGATGGAGGACAGCGAGCAACCCGTGATGAGAACGAGGGTAAGCAGCTGCAAGCCGGCAGAACGACCACTCGCAACCAAAAACGACCAAGGGGGAGGGAGGGAGCCAAAGCTCCACCACCACCTCCCACGACAATGACCCTCTTCAACACCACTCGACGACACAAGGCTGACACAAAGCGCCATGGGGAAGATGAAGACCCGTCTGCCCAACCCTACCAGCGAAGCAGACGACCAGAGGGGGCATGACCCAAAGGCGAGACCACTAGCCGAAGAACGAGCACCTAAGAGGCCGACAGCCGCAGGGTGGTACGAAGCAGGGCACCCTCCAACAACCTCCAAGAAAAGTCGAGCAGCGCGGCACAACAAAGACCAGGAGAAACCAACTGGGAAAGGCATGACCTTGCGACCATCAGCCCCGAGCAAGTGCAGCAGCGGAGCGCCGCCGGTGGGGCCCCCGCCGCCGACAAACCAGGGCGGAAGCCGGAGAGGGGGGCGTCCACCACCGGCACCAGGAGGAAGGAGACGCCCCTGGCCCGTCAGAGCCGCGCTGCCGACGACCAGCTTGGCGGGGACCGCCCACCCAAGGAAGGCCAGAGCCACCACCGGTGGGGGCCCCCGGCGCCGCCGCCGCTGCCGAACCAGGCGGAAGCCGGAGAGGGGGGCATCCACCACGCGGGAGGAAGGAGACGCCCCCGGCCTGCACGGAGCTACACCGCCGACGAGCAACTGCTCCGGCCCCACCCCCCGCAGATCTAGGGTTGACCGGGAGGTCGCCAGATCCGCGAGGGGGGAAGGAGACCCGCACCGGGGAAGGCAGATCCTGTAACATCCCAGAAATTTAAGAAAGTAAAAATGTGAGGAAATTTGAACTTTTATTTATATGATGATGTGTCACCCTAATTTAATCCCATTTCTAGCCCTTACCTAAATTCTATACAAATAAAACCAAATTATAAAAATATAAATTCAAATTATGGTTTAAATAGGTGATTTGGATTTTATGGATTTTATTTGGATTTATTTGAGTGTGTTATGAATTTGAATAGTTCAAATTCAAATCTATAGTTTAAATCTATATTCAAAACTAATTTCAAATTATATTCAAAACCTAACTCACTAACCTGGGCCAACTAACCTACCCTGAAGTCTACTCGTGCCCCTCCTTTTCTCAGCCCGCGAACAACTTCGCACCCCCTTTTAGCGCACGGCCCACCAGGCGGCCCAGCCCAGCAACACCTCACGCCCCGCCGTCCGTGTTGCGCCGACAGGTGGGACCGGCCGGGGCACTTGTCTTCTTCCCCGCGCCCATCTTGACCAGGCCGCACTGCACCACCGCGCGCGTGCGCGCGCCCACCCGGCCGGGGGACAGGCCCCCGACCGCGTCTGTGGCACGGACGCCGAGCCAGGCGGCTGCGCCCGCGCACCGCCCGGGGATTTTCCCCTTTTGCCCCTGCGCCGTGACGCGTCCCTGCGCTCACCAGCCACTGCCGCACCGCCACGTCACCACCGCGCCACATCCAGCCACTAGGAGCCCCTGCTGTGCCCGTTTTGCCCTTGCCTCGATGTGCTCGACCTGCTAAACCCCCTGGCGAGACCCCTCTTGGAAGCCATCTCTCAATTGGGGTTCCTCCCCTTTGGTCCTCTGTTTCGCCGTCGGGAGGAAGGAGAAGGGGGAAAAGGAGGAGAGAAGGGGAAGGAGGAAGGAGAGGAGGTGCATCACCACCACGCCGTCTTGCCGGTGCCAGAGCAGGCAAAGCCAGAGCCGGAGGATTAGAAGAGAAGGCCGTCCGCGAGGAGGCACATACCGGAGCAGAGTCGCCGCCGCGCCACAGAGAACACCGCCGCCTCTTCACCGCCGCGGACTCCACTGCGACGTCTTCACGTACGCCCATCGTAAGCACCCCGCCGGCCTGCTTCTTCCCTCCTCCCTTGGTCCTTCCTGTGATGTCCGGGAGTGTGCCCTGCACCACGCCGCGCCGGCCGTCGTGCCGAGCGCCGAGCTTTGAGCTCGCTGTCCAGCCCCTGTCCGGCCTTCGCGCCGCCGTTTTCTGCAGGATCCCCTTTACCTTGTCGCCGCCGTGCACCCCAGCGCGAGCAGGCAGGCCGTTGGCCACTAACCCGCCGCCATCGTCTTCGCCGCGACGCGCCGGAGCACCGCAGTGCTGCGTGCGTGTTCGTGCGTGTAGGCCGAACCTCGTCGCCGCACGTGTGTCTGCGTCGCTCGCCTCCATGAGCATCGCCGCCACGCCGTGTGGTTCCGCTGTCGCCGTTGTCGTGAACGCCGTGTCGCGGTCTTGGTACGTCGAGCCTCCGCGCACGCCGACTGGCCATGTCGCGGCCAGGCTCTGCCTGTGCGCGCATGTGTGCCCTAGGGAGCACGCCCAAGTGCCCGCCGAGTCGCTCTTGCTGCACCCGCTAACACCCGCATGTGATCTAGTTCAGTGTGTAACCGCTGCTGCACGCCGTCACCGCCGTCGCGTCTGCTCGCGCCGAGAGCGCCGCCGTGTCGAACCTTGCACGTGCCCAGGTGCTCCTCCCCAGAGCTGTGGCCGCGCCGAGGTGACCGCTAGGTCCTAAGGATCCCCCATCCTCGCTTGCACGGGCACCTGAGCAGCTGTAGCCGCGTATCGCAGTTCGCCGTCGCCGCCAAGCGCATGCCAGTGGCGCGCCGACGCGCGCGTGCAAGGCAGGGAGCACCGCTGCGCCCCAGCAGAGTTCAAGGGCCAGCGATGGACTCCTTCGCTGTGAACGTAAGGGAACCACCTGGGCCTTAGCCCATTAAAGCCCAGTGACGGCCCCTTTCTATTTTCTTTTCTGACTCTGATTTTTGTTCAGGGAACCAATGGACTTTGCTCTTTTGGCCCATGAGGCTGAGTCCATTGGGCCGAAGCCGGCCCACTAACAGTTTCGACCCATTAACGGCCCACTAACCAGTGACGCTGACATCACGGTGACGTCATGCTGACATCATCAATTATTTTCAAAACTAAAATCCTTTTCTGATTTATAAATGAATTTGAAAATTAATTTATAAATCCTTTAACCTTTGAAAATTCATAACTAATTATTTATAACTCCGAAAAATATGAAACCAGTTTCATTATTTTTCTAAAAATGAGACGGTGGTGTTTGTAGGTAGTTTGGTTCTGTTTGGATATTTTAAAACTGGGTTTCTTTGGATTTATGCTTAGATGATTGTCGGTAATTTAGCGTCTCGTATCTCGTGCTGCACAGACCCGAGCTACGACCCGGAGGAGGCCTACGACCCCGACTTCAACCCAGATCAGGACTACGGACGCCAGCTAGGTGTCATGTCACTCCCAACCATTTAGAACCTATGAATGCTTTAGTTGCTAGTGCTTAATTACTTTTGATGCATGTTTCAAAATTGCATAGACAATTGTTAGCCATGCCTTGTAATTGTTTTACCCTGTCCTTGAAATATCTACTTTCGGAACTAGCTACAGACCCCTAGCTAGTTCCCGGCTTTGTTCATCCATATGTTTTACCCTTAGTTATGGATGGATCTCAGGTTTGGATCGAGGTTGGGATACCTTGGAATTCTGGCGTGTGTTTTGGGTGAGTGTGTACTCTTGACGTGTTACCGCGGGAGCGAGCCGCTTTGGTTACTTGTGAGCGCCTGTCTAGAGGAGATACGACCTGGCCTCCCGCCCTAGCGGTGTGTCAGACGGTGGGAGTTGGTGAGTGCTCGCTCTTGCAATTAAGAACCGATCGACAGTTTAACCATGATCTTTGGGCTATTTTCGTACAAACCGTTCGCTCACGTATGGGCGGGGTTCGGTCTGAGAACTAGTTGGTGGTGGCGCTCAGCTTGTAGGCGGACTGGTGTGGTCGTGTGAGGGGGACGGGTTATACCCCCCGAGTAGACGTCGCCCCGGCTCCTCCGGGGAAGGTTTCACAGCTCCGAGGCCCTGCTGGCAAGTTTCGCGCCCCAGTTCAGGACAAGTCAGGCTCGGAGAGGCAGGAGAGTGCCACCCACTGCTAGGTCTCCGGTCGTTAGGTAGGGATGTGGATCGGAGGCATCCGTTTATGCCCTATCCGGCGGGTCCAGTTGTACAACCTCTGCAGAGTGTTAAACCTATAGCTATAGTCCGTGTCCACTGGTATGGACAGCCCACGGGTCTGTTACTCTGACTAGTCTCTTCTTGTGCTGCTTTCTCTCCCCTGTGTGTGTGTGAGCCCGGCTTCGTGCCGTTGAGACGTGGGGGTAGGAGTTGGTGACCCCACGTCGTAGATGAGAGTGGGATGCTGTGTCTCGGTTGAGATCCAGTGTTTGGTGCTTCTTTCCTTGTTGGGGTGTTGACCCCGGAGGCGTTGTCCTCGGAGGTGTGGATCTCCTCAGAGATGGTGACCTCTTGGCATTTCTGCATTCCTTGATGTTGCTACCGCTGCTTGCGTAACCTTCTATAGCCATAAATAAGATTAATCATGCATACTAGATTTATTTTCTTTTGCTTATGCTCTTGTTGGGAAGCTGACATGACCTACTCGCTTATCGAGTAGATGACGGGATTTCAGACCAGGAGCCGGACTACGACTTTGAGCACGATGGATGGGAGGACTGAGGCTCACCCTACACTCGAGCTTGCCTGCGGATATGGAGTCTACTTCGCTACATGAGAGCTGCTGCGTAGATGTTTACTCTGTTTGATTCAGTCCCGTTGGACTTGTACCCGGCATATGCCGAAATGATGTACTCAGAAGCTTAATTATTATAATATTATGGGGACCTTTATGTATTTCCTTTTGTTGTACGGTTTTTCTTTACTTTCTGAGACAGAGATTTGCACGTGATAGCCTCCTGGGACTATCAAAGAGGTGCAGGGATCGGGTTCCCTTCAGAGCAACTCCAGCAGACCCCCTATTTCACCCCCAACTCGAAAAGTAGGGGCTGAGGGTGAAAAAATGCACTCCAGCAGGACCCCTACTCAGGCACCAATTCTAGGGGGGCACCCAAATCCTCCCGTCCAGCCCCTTCTCCCGCGGGTGGAGACAGAGGCCCCTATTTGGTGGTTGCGGCCGTTCCTCCCTCCCGCGTGCGCTCGGAGTCCCCACGCACGCCGGCACGCCACCCCTTCTCCGCCGCCGTCATCCTCCCTGCCTGCCTCGCCTCCTACCTGGGCCGCCGGTGCTCCTCGAACTCCGCCGCCACCCGTCGAGCTCCGCTGCCACCTTGGATCGAAGTCGCCTGCCGCTGGAGCTCGAGCTTCCTGCCGCCGCTCTTCTCCCATCCCTGGACGCCAGACGACGGTCAAATCGAACTGGTGGCAGCGCAAATCGCTACAAGAAGGTCAGCTCTGGCACATACCTGTGCAAATCGCCATGGGTAGCTTGGTTCCGCTGTAGATTCCACCGCCCCTGCTTCCAAGCTTTGCACTGCCTCCCATGCACAGATCCGCCACCGCCGCTGCGAGCTGGGGGAGTAGCGCGGTGCTGGGGTTCGAGCAACAGTCGGGGAGGAGAGGAGGAGCCACCGGCGACCCGAGCTCCCGCCACCGCCCCTGGATCTGCCGGCGGCCACAGACGAGCTCCCTCCACGTGCCGTCGCCTCCGCGCGCGCCAGCGGTCGAGCTCCCTCCGCACGCGCCGGCGGTGGCGCTCCCTCCGCGTGCGGCCAGCAGCAGAGGTCGGGGATGGATGTGGGACTGTGGGAGAGAGGAGAGACCAAGAAGGAAAAAAAAGATGACCAACTGACCAGCAGGTCCCACATGTAAGTCGAGAGTAGGGGTTACAAAATTGGGGCTATTGCTGGAGTTGAGCACAAAATTAAAGCCCCCAAAAGTTAGGAGCAGCCCCTATTGACCCAAGTAGGGGCTCTAAATAGGTGCTCTTGCTGGAGTTGCTCTCATTGGAAACCCGGTTCGTTTCAGATCCGGCGCCGGAAGGGCGCGCCGCCGCCGGTGACCCGAGAAGCGACCTCCTCGTCATCGTGGTGGAGCAAGGGGGACTCGAGGGAGGGAGAGGGAGGGAGAGGAGGAGGCTGGCCGCCACCGCCGTCGGCGAGGAGGCGGCGGCGGCCGTCGGGAGCCGTCTGCGAGGGCCCGGCGGCACGGTGTGGTTGCCCCCCCCCCCACCCCCCTGAGTCACCCTCGGGGAGAGCAACGCGAGGGTCGGGAGCGCTTGCGGTAGCACCATCTTTTCAATTTCTCGCTGAGTTTCCATATCGAGGGGATCATACACAAAAGGAACCAAGGGTGTTTAGTGTGATTCAGGTTGAACCTAATAATCACGGTAGGAGCCGTTTTGCGAAGTTGGTCTTCTGTATAGTAAGCTACATCTCATTCGTCCTGACTTGAAAATGGTCTTCTTTTTTCAATCGAAGAACTGCAGACTTTTTTTTTGCATTTGTTGCAATATTGGGGGTGTGCAGTAGTTGCCTGATTGAAATATTTTCCTTCTATGTTTTTTCATAGTCATGGGATAAATGTATTTGTGGATGTGCTAAAACTAAGCCGGTGGGGTAAGACTACCCTACGATTTTCATTAAGAGAAGAAAGTCTCCTACCGACTTAGAAAACTCCCGAACTCTGACTTCATCGGTGAGAGGATTTTTTTTCAGAGATAAACTCTGACGAGAAAAACCTGCACCGAGTGAGTCTCGAACCCAAGGTGTAGGCGCTACATCCAGCTGCTCCACCAACCAGGCTAGTGCCCGTCCTCTATTTGTGGATGTGCTGATAGGCTTGGGTATCTAGTCCTGAATCCTGATCAGCGTGAAGTCCGTTTGTACTCTGGAGTTTCTAGTTGATCGGTGTCTTATGTGTAGGGCTGGACGAAAAGCTAGAAGCTCGTTAGCTCGCTCGAACTCGCTCGTTAGTGGCTCGGCTCGTTAGGAAATTTGAACCGAGCCGAGCTCAGGTTTCAGCTCGCTACGATAACGAGTCGAGCTCGAGCTGGCTCGCGAGCCCTAACGAGCTAGTGCAGCAACCAACAAACGAGTTGATTCTTGTTAGCAGAGTAGATAGAGTAGTAATTTTCTTAAGTACTAGATTGTTTGTTGGCTACTTGGTTTCATGGTTTGTTGGTTTGCAAAAATATCGTATTTGTTGATTCCATATTTACATGTTGATTGTGATTTTTTGAATTTATAACTACTAACGAGCTGGCTCGCGAGCTTAACGAGCCAGCTCGAGCTTCTTAACGAGCCGAGCCGAGCTGGGTTTCTAGCTCGCTAAGATAACGAGCCGAGCCGAGCCAGCTCATTATCTAAACGAGCTAGACCGAGCCGAGCCTTAACGAGCCGAGCCAGGCTCGATAGCCAACCCTTATGTGCCTCCAAGGTTTAATGCCATTTATAACTTTTTTTAGATAAAGAAAACATTTTCGGCCTCTGCAACCGCACGCAGCTAAATTCTTGGTATTCTCGCTGGCTGATCACAAATAATAAGAGAAAAAACAGTTTATAGAAGAAAATCAAAAGCCAAACCTATTATTGCTTCTCCATCCATTCTCGGCAAAGATATCCCACACAACGACCTCCAAAGCCTTGCTTGCCAAACGGACAGTCTCCCTTGTTTCCTCACGCTGTAAAGGGGATCAAAATCGCAGCTAATAAGCTTCCCTGAAAACAATCAACATAAAAGAGGTAAACTATTTTTTTCTCAAAAACCAACTCGTTACGTGTACACTAAATTGCCCACATAAGAGCTGCATTCCCAACAAAAATCAAACTTCGTTTATACCCGTTAATGTCATTTATAACTGTGCAAAAATAAATAATTTTGTGGAGGGCTAGGGCATGCACAATTTATCTGGTAGAATATTTCTATGGTAACAACATTAATAGGCACAGAGAATACTTACTGACAATATCCTACTCTGCACAGTGCCGTAAAAGACCTCAAGAAATAATATACTCACTCGGCTCTGATTTATATGCGTGACGCTTATTAGCTAAAATTTGAGCTATGCAACGCCAAATAAAAAAGAACGGAGGGTTATATAATACGGCAGTCAGAAGATTCTTGTATCTTATATAGCTAAAAGATTTACTTCTTCTGGAAATTAAAAAGATTTACGGCACAACAGAATACCATTATTAAAGTTTCGCAAAAAAAAGGACCATTAGTAAAGATTTTATAGAGGACTTTACAGTGAAATACAGCTGTCGAGCTATTTCGTTCCAAGCTGGCTGAGAGAGCCTGCTCGAGCTTTGGCCAAGACAACAAAATCAAGCCTACCTTGAAGCTCAAGTCCCAATCAGGTTTGGCTCAATGCCTGAGCTAGAGCATGTGTAGGCAACACTACGGGAAACTATGGTTTTGCCGAGTGCCCGATACACTCGGCAAAGAGCGGTTTCTTCTCGGCAAAGGGTTTGTCGAGAGTAGCTCTCTCTGCAGAGATTCTCTCGCCAAAGGGGGTCTTTGCCGAGAGCCGCCCCCTCTGACTCTCGGCAAACGTGTGTCGTGAGTGCTACTGAGCTCTCGACAAAGTTTTTTGCAAAAGAATACAAAAAGAAATCCCACAGGCCGGCCGGGCACTGCGGCCCCGCCGCGCCGCTGTGGTTCTCCGCTGCCGCAGCCTCCCCGTTGGCCACCGAGAGAGAGAATGAGTGAGAGAGAGACAGAGACATACCGCCGCCGCCGGGGATCTCGCCGCCGGGGGAGAGGAAGCCCCGTCCGCCGCCACCATTACCGAAGTCGTCGGAGCCCGTGCTGCCTGCCACCGCAACTGCCGGATCTGGCCATCGCGTCCCCTGCCGCCTCTTGCCGGATCTGAGGAGCCACACCGCCACCACCGCACCTCCGGCCACCGCCACCGGAAGAGAAGAGGTTGACGCGCCAGAGGAGAGGAGGTCGAGGTCGCGCACGCCAGAGGAGAGGAGGTCGAGGTCACCGTGCCGAAGGAAGAGGAGGCCGCCGCGCCACCAGATCTAAGGTCGAGGTCGCCGCGCCGCCGGATTTGAGGTCGGGGTCACCGCGCCGGAGGAAGAGGTGGGCGCCGCCGTGGAGGCCATCACCGCCATGCCGACGTCGGGGGAGAGGAGGCTGAGCTCCTCCTTATGCGCCGCCACCGCACCTCGCCCCGCCGCTGCTCCTCACTGCCGGTGAGGGGCAAACGGAGGGGGAGGAGAGGGGAGGCTGTATTCAAAATTAGTTAAATATAGAAAACTTATTCGAAATTGTACCAAAATTTTACAAGTACCACCACATGATGTATTTAGAGAGTAGAAAAAATTTTAGGATATAAAAGCTAAATATAGCTATGGGTTGCTTCACAAGTGTGTCCCTTCTATATTTTATCGTCGGCCAAATGAAAACCGTCGGCAAAATAGCTGTTTGCCGAGAGCTTTTCTTGGCCGTCGGCAAAATAGCTGTTTACCTAGAGCCTAGACAAAAAAGCTCTCAGCAAACCTTTATTTTGCCGACGGCTAAGAAAAACTCTCGGCAAACCCATATTTTGCCGAGGATTTTTTGTTTGTCGAGAGTTTTCTTGACGGCCCTCGGCAGGGCCGTCCCTGGGGGGAGGGCGAACAGTGCGCCGCCCATAGGCCTCATGAGGCCAGGGGCCCATGAGGTATAGATGTTTCCTGCGCATGATACGGTACCGTATACACAACGGCGCCCGGACGCTGCGACGTATCGCATCCTGTTCTCACGCACGACGGTCGAGATCGAGAAGATGAGGAGGGCCGAGCCGGCGAGGCCCCGAGGGCGACGGGCAGACCGACGGCGTCACGGCAAGCCGGTGACTAGGGTATCCTCGACGACTCGACGCCCGGTTTGTCTCCCGTCTGGGCGTCTCTCAATCTCCCTCTCTGTCAGGATTGTGCTGCCGTGCCGGCGTTCAAGCAGGAGGCCATCAGGACATCAAGTTTGCTGATTAGGATTTGTGAATTGGGATTGCTTGTTTCAGGTCGAGATCATCAGGACTCAGGAGGTGATCGTTTGTTTAATTGTTTCTCGATCACAGACGACGAGGACGGCCTCCTCTAATTCTCCACGGCAAAGGTATGGTCCGTATGGATTTGATTGCTGACTTGCAGTTTAGCACTAGTGTACAGATCGATCGTGCTTATGGGGATAGAGCATAGATGTTGAGATTGATTTCTAATTCAATATTTTTTTATCATGTTAGATGTTAGGAAAGAGACACAAGTCTGGTGTTGCATCAAAAAATATTTAAAGACGCCTTTTTAAAAAGCACTGTGCTTTTATTTGAGGCAATCATCATAGTTATTTTGTCATTTTTATCTTCTTTGATGTACTGTTACTTTTAAAAAAGAATTAAATATATGTTAGTACAAGTTATCTCTTATCAATAGTATTATATAATGTAATCGTTACATTAAAATATTAGATTGTTAGACTTTAGTGTCTTACTCGCCTAAGGGCTCATGAAACTTGTGGGACGACCCTGGCTCTCGGTAAACTCTTTCTTTGCCGAGTGCCCGAAGAAAAGCTCTCGGCAAACCCCTGAGCTCTCGGCAAAAACACGATTTCCCGTAGTGCAAGATGGCTTGAGCTCTCTGCTCATTTTAAAGCCCTAAACTCGGGCTATTCGTGATGGTAAAATATGGTCTGGGAATTAGCAACACACCTACTGCTGCATACATAGTTTAGAGAAAGAAATTAACTACCGACAAGCATCCACCTGCAGAGTGGTTCGATCTCCCCCAAAGAAAAGAATCAGGCGGCTCGCGTGATACATGGATCACATAAAGAAATTAAGGAGCAAAATGTGTGAGCTCATCTAGCAATCGTTCGATCATCCTATAGGCCTATAAATTGCCATCTCAGCTTTCATTTTCCCCAAGCCTCACCCAAGAAAAGAGTGCACACACGCACAACACATCCATCAGCAGAAAACTTGTGGTATTTTTGGTTGTTCCGGCATACAGGCATGGCAGCCCCTACCCCTCCCATCAATATCAAGATCAACAAAGCTCCTGAAACTACCACCACAAAGTACAACGAGCTTAGGATTACCGGACTGTACCTGCACCACGCCTACCATCCAGATCCGAGTGGAACACATCTTACCCTCCTCAAGCCTAATGGTCCTAACGGGTTTGGCGCAACCGTTGCCAACAACTGGACGATACACAATGGGCCGAACCCCAAAGTGGATGCCGTCGTTGCAGCGCACAAGGCTTCAATATGAAGAGTGGTGCCTGGTATAACCTATTCAACATAGTCTTTGAGACTGATTGGTGAGTACGTTGAAGTTAGTATGGGTTTTAAGCATATACTGCATACCTCAGATGCCTTGTAGAGAATAGCTGCCTAGTTATGTTTCAAGAAGTTATTACTTCAACATTATTTCTCATGTGTTGTGTATATATTACTAGACTAGAAAGGCGAAAAGGAATAACATTTGCTCACGAATATATGTTTTAGGCTCAAGGGTTCTACACTTCAGGTGATGGGAGTTGGTGTTGATGAAGGTGATCAGTGGGGCATCTTCAGTGGGACTGGACACTTCACTATGGCTCAGGGTTACATCAACAAAAAGCTCCATAAAAGACTTCAGGGAGAGAATATTATAGAACTTGATATCTATGCAATATTCCGGCCAACAAAGGTGAGGACAATATCAAGGGGTTGGCTTCCATGGTAAAAATAAAGAAATAAAAAAGACTCCTCTACATATCTATTTAGTTTAACTGCAGTTGTCAGATTTTCTTCATTAATTATTGAGCATTAGGATCGAAGTTCATTAATAACTTCAAGAAAATTACTCCACCATTTTTCACTTCAGAGCAATCTCAAAGAGGAAGGACCGAAGGGCGGAAGTGGAGGGCAACGCCATACACCCTCAGATGTACCTCATCGTCTTGAGGTTATCAAAATTGGAGAAAATACAGTCATTGAGTCCATTGAGTATACATACCTTGACCCATATGGTATGAAGCACACTGAAGGTCCGTGGGGCAGCAAAACTAGTACATATGTTAGCACAGTAAGTGCATTTTATTCGACCTTCTCAGAAAATAAACAAGGATCCATATGATGATATATATTCTCAAGATCCTCCTCAACAACCATTTTTTTCTGTATATGTATATATATAGGTTACTCTTCAGCCGACGGAGGTCGCAAGGAGGTGTCGGGAACTATTGGTCAAGTCAATGGCACCGATGTTGTATCATCGCTGAAACTTGTCACAAATCTCCGGACATATGGGCCTTATGGTAAACCATCAGGAAATCCTTTCAGCCTTCCTGAGAAGCAGGGTGGCAGCGTTGTGGGCTTCACTGCCCGCACAGGAGAGTTCGTCAATGCCATTGGCGTTCTCGTGCGTCCATGATGATGCTCCAGTTACCTGCGATGCTGCAATAATCTGCGGGTCCTTCTCTTGTAGCAATGATTCTCGTATTTGCCCTTTTTTTTCTTCTCCTTTCACCATCAGTACGCCTGTTGGAGAAATAAATTTCCCAGTGACAACTACACTTTCCTGGGATCCTTTTTTTTAGTTTATTCAAAAGGACTACTGCTTGCATCATTGCATGGATGCTCTGTTGTAGCATGTCCCCAGTGGATCTTTGAAATGTAACTTTGAGTTTGATGCAATAAAGGAACATTATCTTTGGACATATGCATGTTTGATGTTTCCATTTCTATTTATATAAAATTTGTGTATGACACTATTGACTTATGATGCATCTAGCTAGGGTATTATCTTAAACCGTTACAAATATATAGAATTTATATGGATCCATGCTAGTTCCTGTCGCGATGGGGAATTAGGAAGGTTATGGTAAGAAAGAGAGGTCAGTACTCAGTAGCTAGTGGTTGTCTACTGGAAAGAAGAAACGCAGAGGGAGAGCTGATTGGGAAGATCGAAGAAGTGGTTGTTTGGAGGAAGATATCTTCCTGTCCATTTCTGGCTCAGCAACCTCTTCTTCCCCGGAGTGTAAACATGTCTCAACATTGAAGAAAACCCATGAAACACAACACAGCCTATACTAACTAGCCCAGCACGCGAGCAACGAATGAAAAATCAATCCGACTGAAAGATATAAAAAAAGCGCAAAGATTTTAGATCCATTATTCGGGCTGCAATGCAACTAAGCCCAAACTTTGGTTAGCACATTAGTGACCCATATTATGGGGCTGTAAACTAATATCGGCCCAGAGACAAGTGAGCACCTAATTAAACTACGCAAGTAAGGCCCATATAATATTCTACCGACGACCTTCTTGGCGGTTGTAGTTTTGTAGATTTGCTGCAATACAAACACTGCCTGCACAGCCATAAAAAAAAACATCTGCAATCTGAATATTTTTTCTCCTTAATCCGCATGATGCCCACTTAGACTGATCAAACTACCAAGAGTTCGTTTCTCTTTCTCTCTTTCTTTTTTTTTTTTGAAAAAAAAGTTCATATGGTTACTTCCAGTGGTAGGTCAGTCATTTGTTACAACACTTGCAGGGAGAAAAAAAAACGTTCTGGTGCGGTGTTGCTTTCCTTCTTCGATTGATGTAGTGACCAACCAGTAACACGTTGTTGGTACAGATGTTGAAGGTAAACATATTTTTACATAAATAGTTGTTTAATTGGTGACGCTATTGTTTACTTCGTGTTCAGTTTAATTTGTCTCAGCGAGAGCTACGATCTTGCCTAGATCAATAAAGCTCTCACATCTATATGACCTATATATAGATGCACTCTGCTAAAAATTATTAATTTTATTTCTCTTTTCATGCTAGCTATCTAAATCATCCTCCATCAATTTTTTTCTTCATGCATCAAAGTTATTTCCTACCAACTAGGGTCATTACATAAGTTGACAGTGGTAGACGAAATCAACATTTTTTTTCACCAGTCTCCTTCTGTCTACTCCACTATCCCACCAACGAGTTGCTACCCCTTTATTAAAACTGAGCAATTCGTGTGTCATCGAAAAGTTCTTTCAAATCTTATAGCAACGCGTGGAGTAGTACTTAATTTTGAGGGAAAAAATTCTTAGACAACCTTAATTTTAACATGTAAAACTCCTTTAAGATTCTACAAAGATGCTATAGTAGTCCTGGTTGGAATTAACCCAGGACTTCAAGACCTTGCAACACACAATAGCTAAGGCATCCATGCATGGCGTTGACACCCGAATTTGACAGGCCTAGGCGGACCGGTCAGACCGGTGGCCCAAACCGGTTAGACCGGTGTGGTCAAGTTGCTCAAAATGCAATTTAGACTTCATCATTAGATAGGTCTCGTCGAGTAGATCAAGATTCATATGTGGAACGACGTCCAAATCGGAGTCCCGATGAAAGAGATATGCCTTTAGGAAGATCTGCACGTCCGGCGAGCCACACCGGTCTGACCGGTGCCCCTGAGTTCGAGCCAAATTGAAGCGTCCTGATAGATTTAGACTTGTAAAAAGAACTTCTTTGCGGGGCAAGACCTCCCCACCTTATAAATATAAAGGGTCACGACCGATTGAGGGATAATCACAATCGAATCTATCAATCTATCTTTTATCGTTTTGTATTTACTTTTATCTCTCTACCCAACTCATCCAACCCTACCATGATGTTCTTCCTTCATCTCCGTGATGTCTGAAGACGTCCTAGCTGGCCTACCGAGCCTAAGACAACCCTGCGTGCGCCGCCCTGACGGGATCCTGCTCGGGCGACGTTCGTTGGTCTTTCGCCGAATTTTCCCAGCGACACCGGTCTGACCGGTGACCCGCACCGGTCTTACCTGTGCCTGCATGGAGGCGCTGCAAGAAGCTCCTCCGCGTGCTTGTTGGCCCCGAAAAAGTGCCAACACATAATTTCTAAAAGAAGACCTTATTAATTAAGATCCGGATTCCAGAAAATTACATGATACGAAGTAGAAGTCACGAGCCATGCCAATGTTTATATGGCAATATGGCATGCACCCAAGCGCGTGCATGGTTTTGTTATGCACAGTCGACTGGCATCGTGTTTGAATTTGCTGCGTCAGTTAATTGACACGATCTATCGTGCCAGAAACACCCTTCATAGTGTCTTGTAAGCCTTTGGTCGTCTCACGTGCTTCTTAGTGGTAGTCCTCAGTGTGGTGGTGGTGTGATGTTTCCCTCGTTGTATTAGTTGTTGTTTTCTTTGTGTCTTTGCACTTTGGGGTTTTCCCAATGTTGCACTTTGTATACCTCTTTTCTATTAATGAAAAACGTGATATGCACGTTTTTAAAAGGGACTATTGCGTTTCTGCCCTTACTTTGGATGTCAATTGTGATTTTGCCCCAACTTTCGTCTTCAGTGCATTTTTACCCTCACTTTATGAAAATGAAGCGTCCGTTTACCCCTACTCTCAACGCCGTCTGTTAAATCTGCAGCAAACAAAATGAAATAAATACAAAAACCCTTCATAATAGGGTGAAAAGACCTAGGTACCCTTATCCTCATCCATCCTCATCCAGTTAGCCACCACCACACGGTCCTCGAACTCGAACCCTAGCCTAGCCGGAGCCGCGCGACGCATGAGGGCGACTGGCAGGAGGAGGCGCGCGTGAGGTCGCGGTCCGCGCCCAGGCCGCGCGAGGCGTCCGCGCCCAGGTGCCGCGCGGGGCGTCCGCACCAGGCCGCGACCTCGTCCAGGCCGCGCGGGGCGTCCGCGCCAAGCCGCGCGAGGCGTGCGCCCAGGCCGCGAGGCGTCCGCCTAGGTGCCGCGCGGGCGTCGCGCCCAGGCCCGCGAGGCGGCCTCCCAGCCCCTGGCGCAGGCGGCCTCTTCAGGTGCTTTGTGAGAGCAAAAACAGTCCGTAGTATGCTCTGTTCCTCTGATTGGAGTTATTGGATTTCGATTCGACTTAGAGACCAATTAGCTTAGATTTTGGGACGATTTTAGCTGACCATACTGTGATTTGTAGGCTAAATCACATGGATTTGAATCTTGTTGTTAGAGTTGGGTCCTTCTTCACTCTTCCTGATAGAGGACCAAAGACATGGCGGCAGGGTAAAACTTTGCCAACTCAAATGGTTGACATCGATAACTATGACTTGATGGGGTTGGTTGATTTCATAGCGGAGCACTATATGTGGGGTTCAAAGCAGTACATTTCTTTGTGATGTGAGTTGGATGGTAGTTCTATGGAGATAAAGTCAGATGAGAACCTGCGTGAGTGGTTACAACTTAACCTAGATAAGGGAGTAGTTCATATCAATGCCCAGATAACTGATTTTGAGGGCCCATTGCAGTGTTCACCAACAAAACGTAGGTTTCACCCTTCTGTTAGGAACAAAACAACCCCAATTGAACCACCCATCATTGAGCCATCAACAAATGAGAGAACCACATCCACAACCAAAAAGAGAGGCACCAAAATCAAAAGGAAAGAGCCAAATGATGGTGAGAGTGTAGCGGTTGATGAGGAGGGTATGTATTCTGACACTGATTCACTTGTGGCACCGAGTGATAGCAGCTATGATAGTGATTTGGCTGCTTCATCTGACTCTGATGATGATTGCTCAGATCTTGAGTTTGATCCTGATGGTGAAGTAATTGATGATGATGAAGAATATGATCCTCCTCCCTTTTCTTATGATGTTGATGATCCAAATATTGGTGTAGATGTGGTATTCCCAGATACGGATCAATGTAAATCTGCAGTCACTCATCATGCAATCTTGAACGATCATGCCTATGAGATTGTGAAAAATGACAAGACAAGATTTAGAGCCAAATGCAAGAGAGCCAATGAGGGCTGCAAGTGGAAGTTTTATGCATCGACAAGTCCGAAGTACATTGGTTGCAAGGTAATTTTCAGCAGCAATTTCTGTCATTTTAGCAGCAATTTCTGTCATTTTCAGCAGTTATTTCTGTCATTGTAGGTTAAGACAAGTGGACCATTTGCTGGACCATTGTAGTTTTGCCTTTATTTATGTCAACTTGTTTGCTGAACCATTTTTTCTCTATAAATGAAGTGCAAGTGCAGGTGAAAGGGGAAGGGGAAGGGAAAGGGAAAGGGGAAGGGGAAGAGCAAGTGCAAGTGAAAGTGAAGCAGGTGCTGCTCGAGGAGGAAGAGGAAGGGGAAGGAGAGGAGGAAGGGCAAGCGAAACAGAAAGGGGGAGGGGAAGGGGAGGAGGAAGAGGAAGAGGAAGAGGGAGCCAGGCTGCATTATTAGGAATAGATGCATGAATGTGATGCAATCACTGAACATTTAATATACTAGTTCCTTTTGTTGGACATGTATGATGGGGATGTGATCTGTTGGTGCCCCCTTCTCTTTTGGACATGTATGATGGGCATGTGATCTGGTGGTTCTCTCTTAGATGCATGTGGTTTGTCTATCTATATATATGCATGTGGTTTGAACTTATTTGAGTCATGATGCTGTCGAAATTTTGTTAAATTTCTGTTCATATTTTTGCTGAGATGTTGCTCAAATATTGTGTCAAATTTTGTTAAATTCCTGTTAATATTTGCTGAGATGTTGCTCTAATATTGTGTCCAATAAGGGTATATTCACAAAGTTGTAAAAAAAAGTAGGGGTATATTCGCAAGGGCAAAAATGTCATCTTTGACGCCGTTATGTGCTGTTCACAGAGTAGGGGTAAAACTTTGCTTCATTTAGGAACAGTGAGGGTAAAAATGCACTGAAGACGAAAGTGGGGGCAAAATCACAATTGGAGTCGCACACAGGGGCAGAAACGCAATAGCCCCTTTTTAAAAAGATTTCTCGTTTTGTGTTGAGGACGCAATACTTAATGTCTACTGCTACCTACCTCAAGACATCTCAGTTTCGTTACCTGTTTAGCTCGGTGAAAATTTTTGGAAATTTTTAGGTTCTCTTTTAAGGTCTATTAGGAGTATTAAGCGTAGACTAATTATAAAACTAATTACACGAACGAACTGGAAATCACGAGACGAATCCATTAAACCTAATTAATCCATTATTAGAGATTGGTTACTGTAGCACAACGTTGTCTAATCATAACATTAGGCTCGTTAGATTCGTAATGAAAATTAAGGTAGGGGTTGTGGAATGAGTTTTATCATTAATCAACATTTAATAATCCTAATTAGTGTCCGAAGATTGATGTGACATGGGTAGTTGGTGAAATTTTTGGGAAGTAAACAGGGTTAGAAATTAGGTAAATGTGTCGATTGATCATATATGATGAAATTTCTCTTTGTATCTCTTTTTTTTCTTCTCGTAAAGACTTTTTTTCTGGAATACGCAGGAGAGCTGCGTATCATTGTATTAAGAAGAAATAGATCGTTTTGTTACAACATGGGCCAACCAGGCACACGCACACGGGGTTACAGCTCTATAGGATTATACGTAAAGAAACAACCTAAACCCTTTCGGGGATGAGCACATGACTCAACAAACACTGCTAGCGTTGTTAACCTGCTTGGCCACGGCCATGAGGTCCGTGTCAGAGAGGGCACATGCTGCCGGGAAGATGTCGCGAAAGGCGGCGAAATCTTATGTGTCCACCGGTCCAGCGAACACCTCAGCAAGGTCCTGGTCAGCAGAAGTGACTGCGTCCTGAGGCTCTTCATACGGACACGAGCCCTGCTTGTCTAGCTTGCCCAACCTGCGCATGAGCAGCACCTTACCTTTCTTAGAGGCGCGCACCGTGGAGTTCATTGTGTCCTTGGCAAGCCTGCTACTCCGGCGAGTCGTCGTGGCGGTGGAAGGGGAAGGTGCAGCCGGCAAGGTTGCCAGTGGTACCTGCAGCGCCTGACGGACACTAGCCAGGGAGGCCGCGGTGGCGGCCTTAGCAGCTTCGGGGTCATTGTTGGGTTGACTCCTGACCCGCTTCAATGGGATCGCGATCTGGTCTTGACGATTTCTCCTAGGTGTACTGGGTGGGTCGGATGCATGGTCCAACGCGTCTGTTGGCGGTCGATTTCCGTCAACCGAGAGCGGGGTCTCGCCTCCTCTATCCTGTAGTTAGTAGTAGTACTAGTGCCTTTATGACTTTTACCCCCAGTGGTAAGTACTACTCGGGAGACGCCGCTGACGTCGTCGTCGTTGCCGCCGTTCTTCTTGGCCTCCTCGTCGTCGCGGACTTCGCCGCCCAGGTTAACTTAAATAAAATAAACTCGCTCCCTCATCCCCACGCCCCCTTCCTCCGCAGCACGAATCTTCCATCCCCTTCCTCTGGCCTGCCAGATATGTGTTGCTCTGACTCACTACCAATTGTTGACGGTCGATTTCCATCAACCAAGAGTACTTGTTACACTTTGGTTTGAGATTTGATTTATAACTAACCCGCCACTAGGCACACTAATGATGTAACAAGTTCACACTTGCATGTGGTTTTTGGAGTGTGTTGTTTACGCAGGAATTAAGTACCTAAATGAGGACTTCCGGGAAGAGTTCATCAAGAACTTTGTGAGAAGATCACGAAGCCCGGCACAAGTCAAGACACGAAGTGAATATGACTCCAAATGACCCGAGGACCGAAGCTTGAAGCTGTGAAAGTCCAAGGACCTAAACAGAAGATGCGGGAGTTCGTACGCCAAGTACCCTTATCCAAATCGCGGGAAAAACGACGTCAAGGACCCACATGAAGTTCGGCAAATATTCAAGAAGACACGAGAAGCGTCGGGGAGCGAACCGGGCCGAAAAGGGCCCAGGACGGCCGGCCCACCCCCTTTTCGTGCCGGTTCGCGTCCCCCTTTGACCTACATGCTCCTCGGTGTATTTATATCGCCTGCCTCCAATGGCCGCCACATCCAATCATCAGAACTCAGCAAAACCTAGAAGTGAACACCGGAGGGAGACGACGGCGGCTGCGAGTCCTCGAAGTTGTCTAGGAGATGGCCTAGGCCGACCCTAGCCGCCATGGCCGCCCTGCGTGGTTGTGCCATGGTGGAGTTCCGGAGCTACGCATTCATCATCATAGGTATGGCCTCGGTGGTGATGGTGTAATGTATACTTTCATGTGAACAATGATAATCTTGTCATCCAATCTATTAAGCGATTCCATGTCTCCGTCTTTACTTTCTACCTTTCATGAATATGTTTGATCCTTAGTCTAATGCTAGGTTAGACTACATAGCATGCTTTATGTAATCATGGTGATTAGATCTAGTATGTTGACCCTTCATGGTTTGTAGACATGTCCATGTATGGGCACGCCTGTGGATCCCCCGCTTCATTAAGGGAGCATCGTGACAGGGTGATTTCCCCCGAACGAGCGGATGTTCTCGGGAGGTAGGCCGGAGGTAGGAGTTTAAAGATGCTTTTAGATGAGATGCTTGGTTTGTTGTTCGTTTGCCGGAACTACAACTAGAAGGCGATAGACTTAGTTGTCTCCTTGGTGGCGCTTTACCTTGCCTATGTTCGTGTATGTGATCAACCTTGAGCTATCATACACGTATCTCTTAAAGGTTACCTTATATGCAATCTACACTTCATGTTAGGTTAGTTCGACAGATTAGGTAGAGAACCTTAGTGGTTTGCTTCCGATCCTTGGATTGACAATCCTTGGGGGACCCTCCTTGGTCAAAAGGCACCAAGTCACCTGTACACTTGCGGTGAACTTCAACACGGTTTTGAACCGTCAACAAGCCCTTTTTCTGGCGCCGTTGCCGGGGATCGACAACTCGAACCCTAGGGTGATCTACCTTTCTATTTTACTAACCCTACTTTTTATTATTGCATATACGCTTGTTTTCTTGTTTGTGTCCTTGAAAGTAGGTGAAAAACTAGACACAAGACGTTCGATGAGTTCTCTACATACACACCCTAACAAGATGGTTGCAACATCAAGATTCGCTCTTTAGTGGTAGGTGCTAACTTTGGTTAGTGGCCCATCATCCGCTATCGAGCCCACACCCTACAAAAGAGCACGTGAACAAGGTAAGTCAACGTGTCAATTAAAATTTTAAGACTAATGTTTTGTGGAGTTTTGTTTGATCAGGCAATAGGTATTGGAAGCAATCGATGCCCCCGAGATCACAAGAAGCTCTTCAACATCTTCGAAGTTTCTGTTCGCATCAAATTTTGCACAGCCTCATGAGAAGAACAACAGGATATCGTTGGATATTTAGAAGCCCCACGAAGTTACGCTTCCAACGAGTCAAGAATCAAATCGATCGGAGGTTCCTACAAGCGGATATGGCCGAATCACCGATGATTGCACATCCTGAAAATTTCTGGACAGCAAGCAAAGCTGAAGTGAAACAGCCATAACTCCCTCATTTGGACTCCGATTAAGATGGATGAGTACCCGTTGGAAAGGTAATTTTATAAATTTTTTAATAGAATTATATTTTGGTATATGTTCTGCTATGTATATAGGGGGAAATCCAAAGAAGAGGCAGTTGCAATATGATGAGAACAAGATGGCGAAGGTGAGGACGACAACAACGAAGAGGAGCTTAGGGAATGCTTCCATTAGACCACTCATGAAGAAATTCAGAGGCTTGGAACAAAACAAAGACCTCTGGAGCATTGGCACATGAAGACACAAGTTGGCGACATCCGGCGCAAGAAGATGTTTGGAGCAATCACGAAGGATTACACACAAAGGACGACATCCGATGGCGCGGATACTTTGGGTTCTCACACGATGGATCATGGAGCTACATGAAGGCATTTAAGACGTGTGTAAAGCCCCTCAAATAAGTTAAGAGTAGTGCTCCTACACAAAGCAACCTTGACGACGCGTGGCATGAAGGAAGGAATTGAGAAAAAGTCTACATAAGCCACCTCCGATCATCAAGGATTGTTCGCTTTCAACTCCGGAGGATCACTCACAAAGAAAAGCTCGAAGGTTAAGGTACACATTAACCTCTCAAGATACTTTTGGTGATGATAATATCCCTTTGATATTTTGATGACCATCCAAAAGTATGTTTTGATTCTATGCCTTGCACCCTTAATTGGCTAGAATTTCTTGAGAATGATAAAGAGGCTATGTTGTATTTACACCTTCAATTTCTTTGCCTAATGAACCTTTGCCTAATGAGAGCTTAGCGCTGAGCAAGAAACTTATGCTACCTTTAATCACAACATGTTTTGTTCATCCAATTTAAATTGTGGTTATGGTTGCACATGTTTTCTTTAGAACTTGCAAATCTTGGACTTGCTTCGTGCTTGGTCAAGCTAGTGACCTTAAAAGAGCGTTTGTCGGGAGAAAACCTGAGTTTCACTAACCATGAAGGTCATTAAACCTTAATAAAGAGAAGAGAAACCATGCCCTAAAGGAATTGCAAGCTCGTGCATCGCCCCCCGAATCTCGAGTACGGACGTTGTTGTTTTCATCAATTTTGAACACCCGATCTGATATGTGGAAGAAAGAAAAAGTTGAAAATCAAAAGCTCCATCAATTGCCGATTCCAACGCCTCTAAGATCGAGGGATTTGAAGACCAGTAGAAGGAGATATGATAAAAAACATGAGGCGTTGCACAGTCTGAAATCAGATTTGGACAGATTGCAGCGTTGGAGTAAAACGAGCATAACTCACTCGTTCGGAGTCCATTGGGGGTCAACAAAGACTTGATGGAAAGACAATTTCATGCGCCACGCATCAGAGAAATTGTTTGCTACATGTTCTGGTCTGGGCAGAGAGGGAAATTCATGAAAGAGGAAACAGCGACGAAGAGCAAAGGAGGAGAAGGTGACGATGATGCAAGGAAACGATCGGGCAAGCCTCTCATCAAGTAAAACGATCGTGTCAAGCATGGAGAGTGGATCAAAGCTGCATGGACACCTTCAAATCTTGCATGAAGGACCATGGCTTCGTGACCACGAAAAGGTACGTAAGAAAGTCGAGCTTTATGACTTTAAATGAAGCGCTTTGCGGGAGGCAACCCATTTTCTTTTATTTATACATACATACATACATACATACATACATACATACACACACACACATATATATATATATAAAATATGACCATCTACATTGTGATCTTAAACTGAAACATCAAGTAACATTGTACCATTGTTCTAATAAATACCACAACACCATGTTGTTTGATTTAAATGCTATTGAGGGAGCACTTTGTTCTTGATCTTGGAAAACTTGTAGACCCTTTTGTGTGCCTATTAGTGTTTAGGTTCTTTTTTCCTTTGTGTCTTTTTAGATAGAGCTATGAAGTTGGCACCATCCTTTGACTCTAAACTTGTGGCTAGTTAATTTAGGCTAATTTTTAGATCACCACCATATCATGTCATTTTGTTCATCCACATTGCATTGCATTGCATGCTTGGTTTTGATCTAACTTTTTGTCCAACCAACCTAAGCCTTCACATAGTCCCCACCAAAGACCGTAGCCAACAAGAGTAGGGTTGACTTGTGGCCAAGCTCACCTCTATCCCTTGTTCTAACTAAAAACTTTGACTAGCCCTCCTACGAGAAAATCTTCCACACCTTTAGCCTTCCTAAAAACCATAGGTTTGTTTTCCATAAAAAGATTTTCGACACCACCTTATATAGAATTTCTATGCTAGACTCCCTCTCTTCAAAATTCTTGTTTGAGCCAAAAATATAGGATACCCATAACCTACCCTTAAAACCTTGTTAGTTTGGTTGTTTGATCTTTTCAACCCTTGCTAACATTTGTTTGCGCTAACTCTTTGCATTTGCATTTTGTATCCCCCTCATTGTCATCATCCACTTTATGTTAGCATTGGTCTTCGTCAAACTTTATGATGAATGCTTTTATATGTATGCTTCACGGGCATTTTAATTTTGCAATCTTGTGTAAACATGGTGTTTAGACATGATTGGAGAGCACCATCATTCAGTTTTACATACCTTGCTATCATGTTGCATTGATTGGTTTATAAACTTTGCAATGCGCCCTACTTATCTTACACTATAAGGAATTGATAATCTTGGGATAAGCATGATGTTTTGACCTTGGTTAATAAATCTTTATGGCAAGGGAAAAGTTTGACAACCACTTTGTAAGCATGGAGCTTAGAATTTGGTGTAAACATTGTTTTGTTTTTACACCATCCTTTCATTTGCATACACACTTGCACACATGTACACCCACTAGGTTTTAACTTTTCTTTCACTAGATTAAATATGCCACAAGTTAAGATCTTAGGAGATGTCTTTGGTTTGTCGGCATAGAGTGAGTATTCCCGACCGTCACCTCAGGGGTACTTTGTGCTTTAGAATTGTTTTGCAGGCATTATGAATCACTCCCATAAGTTCGTGATAAAAAGCTGAAATCAAGATCATCAACACCTCCAAAATCTCGAAAGAAGCGCTGTTGTTTTCATCAAGATTAAGCACACATTCAGAAGTGTACAAAAGAGGAAAACTGGATTTTTAGGAGCTCCATTAAGCCTTCTTTCCAACGCATTAAGATTCAACATTTTAGGAGACCCGTGCAAGGAGTTACAACCAAATATTTGGGTGTCACACTTTCTGAAATCAGCCCGGGACAGCTTGCACTCACGGAGTAAAAAGGGCACAACTCCTTTGTCCGAAGTCCGATTGGGATGAATGACCACTCATTGGAAAGATAATTTCAAGCACTCTGCAATGGAGTGATGATTTAGTACACGTTCTATTCTGGAAACATAAGAAAAATTCGTGGAAGATGAACCAGCAATGAGGGACAACATGGAAGGAGGTGAAGATGGAAACAATTGGGACAAAGGCTTGTGACAAAGGGTGGATGTTGGAGGACAATCAAGACAAAGTGAAGAGTATGACAATCCATACATGGCGGTAGGACTTCAAGATGGTTCATCATCTTCCATGCCTAGCAACATGCTAAGCATGGGGGAGGATTTGGTGAACATGAGAAGACCGCATGGAGCAATGATCACGGTTCTTCTTCCATGTTAAGCACAATGCTTAAGCATGGGGGAGGCCACGGTACACTTCAAGGATCAAAGGACGGTAACAAATCCTCAACCCTCTTTTTGTCCTCGTCTTTCTATATGCTTGTACATATGTTTATGCCTTCAACAACCTTAGATGCAACCTTCGTATATCTCTCTATACAATAACATGGCTACTAGGAGTACAACCTAGGTTTGTTTTGTTTTCAATCACCATCACCTTGTGCTCACCATGATGATATCCCGTATGCTCTTGCTTATGGATATATGATGATCATTGCCGCTTTGATCATTCTTGTGCTTGGTTTATATATGATTAAGCTAGTGCTCTCTTTAATATGATCTGAAATTTTAATTAATGCTAGCCTAATCTTTTGTGGAGGTTATGATAACTTAAGTCCCATAGTTGTTTTTCGTTGCTCTCATTTTTGAATGAATCAAAGATCATTTATTTTTGTTCTTAAAAGATATGCTAACCTTGTCTTTAATACCACTTGCATTTTGCTCTACCTATCCAAAGCCTTACATTTAATTAAGTGCAAAAACCTTAGTTTACAAGATTTATTTTTGGGTGCATTGATTCAAGGCTTGATTTCTCTGGGTCGAGACTAAGAAGCTGGTCATTCCGTTTTTTGCGTATCGTTCTTTATGCTAGCCTCTTCTATCCGTGCATTGTGAGTTTCCACATTGGGAATTTCGCAAACTTCGCCGGGTATCCAACCACAAACCCCAAATATATCTTTTTTGTGTTCACCTCCTTGACCACAACCCAATATATGAGTATGGATGAATATTTTGAGGAAGATTACAAGGAAGATGCTTCAAGTGAGTAAGGGAGACTTCCAAAAGGATCCATAGAAGATTTTTCGAGTATCTCTCTCTAAGAAAGTATGAGAGCTTCAATTCCCACATTGGCACATTTATCGCCTCTTTTGCCCGAGGACGAGCAAACATCTAAGCATGGGGGGGTTGCCAAGGAAGTGCTAGTATAGTCTAGAGTTCAAGGGGAGCAAATAAAGAAAAAGAAAGAAAGAAGAAAGAAAAAATATATAAATAAAGCTCCCCGGTTCTCTAACTATGTTTAGTGCTTTTTGAGTTTTCAAGAGGATTCAAGATCAAGACACATACTCATCTTTCCAACCATGTGCAATCTGATAACGAGGACTTTGTTTGTGCCTCGGGATCACTCTTTACCATTTGTACATGTCCACCTATCTAAAAGTGTGTGTTCATCTCTCCCCCCTCCTTGATAACATTATTTTTCCAATGACCTTTTTGACGAGTCTCGGTAAGTCCATGAGAAGCTTGTCTTGTTTTGATAATATCTCGACTATAATATCTTGGTAGGACTAAACTTTCCCATAGATCCACATAAAGCTTTCCACCAAATATTTGAGAGAGGAAAGGAGTATGACAAGTAGGCTTGAGAAACAAGATGAGACGAGAGTTCATGAACAAGATGCAAGGAGGTTTATTATTGATCTTGGTAAAGCAATTTTTCTTCATCCCGCTCTTTACCTTCAAAATTTCTGAGATTTGTTTAAAATTTGAGAGCATGATTAATTACTTATGGAAAGAGCTTAAATGATATCTACCCTCCATAGAGATGAAAGCTAGTTACATTATGAAACTATAACAAATATAAAATTGGAGAGCCTTATGTTTTCTCATGTATGAACAAGTGCAGGGTATGAACATTGAAGGGCAATACTGACATCCATTAAAAGCTTACTCGAGGACGAGCAAGGTTTAAGCATGGGGGTATGTTGACGGTCGATTTCCGTCAACCAAGAGCACTTGTTACACTTTGGTTTGAGCTTTGATTTATAACTAACCCGCCACTAGGCACACTAACGATGTAACAAGTTCACACTTGCATGTGGTTTTTGGAGTGTGTTGTTTACGCAGGAATTAAGTACCTAAATGAGGACATTCGGGAAGAGTTCATCAAGCACTTTGTGAGAAGATCACGAAGCCCGGCACAAGTCAAGACACGAAGTAAACATGACTCCAAATGACCCGAGGACCGAAGCTTGAAGCTGTGAAAGTCCAAGGACCTAAACAGAAGATGCGAGAGTTCGTACGCCAAGTACCCTTATCCAAACCGCGGGAAAAACGACGTCAAGGACCCACATGAAGTTCGGCAAATATTCAAAAAGACACGAGAAGCATCGGGGAGCGAACCGGGGTCGAACCGGGCCGAAAAGGGCCCAGGCCGACCGGCCCACCCCCTTTTCGTGTCGGTTCGCGTCCCCCTTTGACCTACATGCTCCTCGGTGTATTTATATCGCCTGCCTCCGACGGCCGCCACATCCAATCATCAGAACTCGACGAAACCTAGAAGTGAACACCAGAGGGAGACGACGGCGGCTGCGAGTCCTCGAAGTTGTCTAGAAGATGGCCTAGGCCGACCCTAGCCGCCATGGCCGCCCTGCGTGGTTGTGCCATGGTGGAGTTCCGGAGCTACGCATTCATCATCATAGGTATGGCCTCGGTGGTGATGGTGTAATGTATACTTTCATGTGAACAATGATAATCTTGTCATCCGATCTATTAAGCGATTCCATGTCTCCGTCTTTACTTTCTACCTTTCATGAATATGTTTGATCCTTAGTCTAATGCTAGGTTAGACTACATAGCATGCTTTATGTAATCATGGTGATTAGATCTAGTATGTTGACCCTTCATGGTTTGTAGACATGTCCATGTATGGGTACGCCCGTGGATCCCCCGCTTCATTAAGGGAGCATCGTGACAGGGTGATTTCCCCCGAACGAGCGGATGTCCTCGGGAGGTAGGCCGGAGGTAGGAGTTTAAGGATGCTTTTAGATGAGATGTTTGGTTTGTTGTTCGTTTGCCGGAACTATAACTAGAAGGCGATAGACTTAGTCGTCTCCTTGGTGACGCTTTACTTTGCCTATGTTCGTGTATGTGATCAACCTTGAGCTATCATACACGTATCTCTTAAAGGTTACCTTATATGCAATCTACACTTCATGTTAGGTTAGTTCGATAGATTAGGTAGAGAACTTTAGCAGTTTGCTTCCGATCCTTGGATTGACAATCCTTGGGAGGGCCCTCCTTGGTGAAAAAAGCACCAAGTCACCCGTACGCTTACGGTGAACTTCAACACGGTTTTGAACCGTCAACACCAATACAGCTCGCCTCCGCCTCCGCCTCCACCTCTATCATGCAGTCTCGGATCCTACTGACCCAGACTTCTACCAGGCAGCTCCACACTCGGCGTTGGCTCGACGACTTTGTCTCCCCCTGGATCTCTACTTCGAGCTTCATCTTCAACCTCCGGCGACGGCAAGCAACATATCCTTCGGTCGCCGGTGTGCACCTCCTACGGCTCTGTCGATCCATCTTCCACCGTCGCTTTGCACGGTTTCCCATCCGGGTGTATGTGTCATTGTCGCCTCTACGACCCTCTGCCGGCGAGCTCGTCGTCGTCAATGCCTTCCCTGTAGCTGTTGTTCTTACCCGATCGCATGATCAAGTTGTAATTTGGTCTTCTTCGGAGGACCTTTCTGTAAACTGGCTGCTTAATATATATATATATATATATATATATATATATATATATATATATATATATATATATATATATATATATATATATATATATATATATGTATGTATGTATGTATGTATGTATGTATGTATGTACACACACTATTTGCAGTTGTCAAAAAAAAAACTATTGCATCTATTTTCCCATATATTTCAATCATCTTTCATAACCATTGCGTTTAGACCAAGTGGAACAATTTTAATTTGTAATGTGGTACGGGGATCCAGGACCTCCGGATCCTAAAATAAAGCTTCCTCAGAATCTAAATTCCTAGCAAATTAAGTTCTGAATGATATTCTTCCAAGATCGCAGCCGCCATTGTTTCTGCCACGCACCGATGCACCCCTCCCTAGCGTGCATGATTTAAAGTATGAACATGTGGTCATCCACTCGATCTCCACTGGCATCCACACATAAGACGAGATGATAGAGTGCACTGTTAGCTGGTATGGCACGACCGCGCAGCCAGGTTACACTCGATCATGCAAAAGTTTTTTTTTAAAAAAAACGGAAGCCCAACTGACACTGACACTGCCAGCAGGTTGATATTCTCATGCAAGTCCACACACTGTTAAGGCTTGAAAACTTTCAAAAACCCGAGACTTTATATTTAGTTTGCTGAGACCAAGGAGCACCGTAAGGCTCTTCAAACTTTGGTTACCTATATATCCACACGCCAGTGGATGGTACCAGCTAGCTGTTATGCTCATGTGTTTTATTTAGACTTACACTACTAGGGAAGGAGGATTCCATCCCAGGCTATTTTTAACATTAGTACCGAGTATATTGGCACCCGGTACTAATGTACACATTAGTACCGGGTGAAGAGGAAGGACACCGATGCGCTCCAATACGAGCACATTAGTACTGGGGCTAGTTCCCACCCGGTACTAATGTAGTCTGACCACATTAGTACCGGGTGGGAACTAGTCCCGGTACCAATGTGGGCACATTAGTACCGGGGCAAGGAAAAACCCGGTACTAATGCACCTCGCCGTGCGCGTGTCCCAATGTCGTGCCATGCGCCGTTTTTTTCTACCGCGCGCGTCCTCTTTACTCCGTCCTCCTAATTTTTCTCCACCTATACCGCCGCTGCCCACTACTGCCCACCACCGCTCATTCTATCCGCTTCCTCTCCCTCATCTAACTTCTCTCTATCTTCTTCTTCTCCTCAGATCCAGGGCGGCGGGGAAGGCAGGCCGTGGAGGACGGCCGGCCGGGACGCGGCCACTCCGGCGCGGGGGCGCGCAGCCTCACCAGCGCGGGGGCGCGCGGCCTCCTGGCGCGGGGGCGCGTGGCCTCCCTGGCGCGGTGACCGGCGGCCGCGCACACGCGAGGATAGGTCCGACAGTGCGGGCTGCCTGGCCGGCCGGCGCGGGGGCCGCGGTCTCCCGGCGCGGGGGCGTGGGCGCGGCCTCCCTGGTGCGGACAGAACGGCGGCCTCCCTGGCGCGGAGACCGGCGGCCACGCGCACGCGTGGATGGGGTCCGGCGGCACGGGCTCGGGGACGCGGATTCCGGCCGGCCGCGGGTCAGGTCGCCTGGGGAGCCACAGCTCGGCCTCCGCCCTGGGCACACGGGCACCGCTGCTGATTGTTTCTGTGTGTTCATGTTCGTTGTTCATGTTCATGTGTTCTTGCTTGTGATCCATGTGGTCAATGATTTGTGGTTCTTGTAAATCTGTGGTTCATGGACGTTCTTGCTTGTGATCCATGTGATTGTCAATGACTGATTCTTGTAAATCTGTGCTATGATTCATGTGGTTGTATATGTTCTGTGAATGTATTAAAGTGATTTTTGTGAGTGATTGAAATATATGATTGAGAAGTATAGTGGAAAAAGTAAAAAAGGAAAATGAGGGGAAAGGGAGACGGAAAAGAAGGGACGGACGGAGGAGAGGCGGCAGACGAACGTGACGGCGAAGAAGCATTAGTACCGGTTTTCCACCCCGGTACCGGAAGAACAATACCGGTTTGGAAACCGGTACTAATGCGTGTTTAGAACCGGTACAAAAGCCGGGTTCCCTAGTAGTGTTATAGGCCTTATGGGGCTCAGGTATAAGCCTGGTTGGTAATGTTTCATTTTCTTCGTGTCCTCGCACTTATGTCATCTCTGCGTTTAGTTGGTTGAAACTTTGATGAAATGAGTGAAATTTTTTGCATTTGGTTGAATGAACTGACACGGTCCTCTAGGTGAAAACTTTGGTGAGAATTCCAGGAACTAAACTTTGGCCCATGCTCAGAGGCAGCGTCGTTTATGATCAGAAGAAGGCAATGATCAACTTGTTCGACCTTGGCCCTGGGATGTCCAACTCGAACATGCTTACAGATCGACCTCGTAGAGATGGTACACGAATTTCTCCCTCTTGGTGTTTTTGCTGCAAGGCTTTTGAATTCAATGCTCCAGTAGACTTGATTTTGCTTATCTTCTCTACTTGTGTTAAATAGTAAGACGCAAGCTTTTGCAATTGACCAGTGATAAATGTTTATGGTGTCCTCTTAGTGCGGGCTGGATTGCACTTGTGTCTTGTGGACAATGATTCCTTTTCACGATGTTTGCCATTTTTCCTCTAGACGATGACTTTACTTGTCCTTTCCTCTTTTCTTTTGCCAGCAGATTGATAGTACTCCAAGGTTCTATGGCTCCGTCGAGTTTTGCAAGGACTGTTATCAAAACTGAAATTTCTCTGCATTTTTGTTTGATATTTCAGGTTCTCCAGCTTCTAGAAACAGGCAAGAGATGTCAAGAGAACAATTGATCCTGCAAAAGTATCATGTCATGTATTTACTGGCTTGAACTACCATTTTCCTAGGCGATTTTCTACTCAATATGCAGTAGACAAGAGTCTACTGAATTTCATTGAAGCAATACCATTATCGTGTTTTGATAAGAATACTGTTGCAGGGAGCTAGTAACTGTCGCTCAGCAAGCAATAAATCAAATTAAATGCGTCTCCATTAAATGCTGTATCGGCAAAGGAAATGTCCAAGGAATTGGATTCGAAGAAGAAGCCGCCAAGTGTCATTGCCAGATTAATGCATGGGACTTGAAGAAGATCTACCTGGTCAAGAGGCGACATTAGAACACTCACAGTGCAGATTCTACACAGTAAAGTCTAAGAGCATTTATTATCTCGAAGTTATCATAGATTTGGAGTCTTGGTTTTTCTCACTCTCTCTTCCATAAATATACTACCACATAAGCGTCACATCAGCAAAATGCAATAAATATGAAGATAATAAATAGACTTAGACTCTATGGTAGAGTCTGGGTTGGGAGTACCCTTACAATCTGCTATAAGAAATTTGCAATTCCGCAGAAGAAAACAGTCTACATCAACCTCAAGAGCAGTATAGTTCCACTATGACAACACGGGACATACACGTATGACACAAAGAAACTGTTCAGTTTAAGGATGTTTATGAAATCAGCGAAGAACGTACCATCTCGAGGACCAAGCTTATCCGAGCGGGGACCCTTGTCGTTACCTCACTTTTCCGTCTCGACCTCGCGCCGCGAATAAGCCGTCGTTGGCGCGGGGGGACGGAGTAGAGCTGTTCGCGCCGCGCGGTGGGAGGTTGGTGAATCAATGGGTCATGAATTACGGGGTGCTTGCATTGGCAGATCCGCAGATGGGATCACATCACACCACACACGGGAATGAAGGCTATAGCGACGGCGGCGTTCTGATGGATCCCCGATAGCATGCACGCACGCGGAACGGTTTTCCGAATGCGGGCGCCGTATAGTAGGCGCGTGGTCCATGCCGCCCGCCTTGGATTGGACACGCGACACCGGCACGAACGCGCTCCAACAGCTGGCGCTTTGGACGTCCCAGGAGCTCCCCGACGACGACACAGCCGCGGCTCTGAGGGCCGTGTCGCACATGTCGTCTCCTGTGCCAGTGCGTCTGTGTGCGACGACGCAGCGGAGGCATGTGACCGCCAGGAATCAACACTGCACGTCTGCTCGCACAGGCCGGCGCACCGCTGCCCGCTGCCTCGGCGTCAGAGTATATTGCTGTAGCAAGATGCTGTCGTTTCAGAAAAATTCAACACACATGCCAAGGGCTGTGCTTTTGCATGTATTAATTGTGCATGAGGCTGTGGATATCCGAATTCGTATTCGACAAAATCATCAATATGGATATTCGTATTCGTTTTTAATGTGAATGTTAAGTGATGTATCTTTATTCGATTTTCAATTTTTTCTCCATCTGGTTCCAGATTCGTATTCGACAAAAATGTGAACTATTCGACACTATCTGTATCCGCATAGAACAAAATACTCATGAAATCTTCTAAAACTTCTTTTGATGACTAATTAGTAATTACAAAATGATCTTTTTGATGACAACTAACTAATTTTGCTAACCTAATATTACTAGATTATATAATGATCTTTTTTAATTAATTCTAATCATGGTAATTTTAAATACATTATATTATTTAGCAAATAAATTATATTTAAATGTTGTTATGTACTTATTTTTACTATTAGAAGATGTTTATATATTTAAAAAGTACTTATTTTATATTTATTGTGATATATTAATTAATTAATAGATATTTTACTTGCAATAAGATATCTATTATGTACAATCATCATAATTTACTCTCTACTTGTAATATGACTTGATCAATTATAAAACCATCTACAAATGAAATTGATACTCATTATGATTCTATGCTATAAATTGAGCAAGTATTCGAATGCGAATCCGAATTCGAAATATCCGTTTTGTATTCGTATTCGTATCCGAATTCGAATTAAAATATGGTAAATAGTGGCATCCGAATTTGTATCTGTGTATTCAATCCGAAACTAAGTACGAGCAACCCGCACGGGCTACCGAGGCGGGAGTTCAGAGCCGGGCGATGCAGAAGAATTGCAGAGGCGGAGGGAGGGAATCTTGCAGGCAAACTAGCTCGAGCATAGGCTGCGTCCGTGCCGGTGGTGCCGGGCTGCTCGTCAGAGACGGCATCGCGAGTTGCAGGACTTAGGGATGGAAATATGGAAATGGAATCCGAATTATCCGATATCCGTATCCGCTAAAACGTAAATATGGATATCCGTATCCGTATTCGAATTCAAATGTGGTAGAAAAGTGGATACATCTGAATTCGTTTTTGTCGATTTTTTCTCTATCCGATTCCATGCGTATTCGACAATATCCGGCACTATCCGTATTCGACTATATAAAACTGTAACTTATCTCTATTACTAATGGCAAATTAGTTTAATAAAATACTAATAATGATAGTGTATAATTGAAAAAAAAATATATCCATAACTAATGATTATGACATTAATCTTAATATTAAAAATATTACATCCATAAAACAATTTAAAAGTTATATTTAAATTTAATGACCAATATCATTAATTCAAATGATAAAAATACATTAATATAAATTTAAATTTTAATTACCCTAGTTTATTTATGTATTGATGAAAATATTTTTCATGTATTTTTATTATTTGTTTGATAAATATATATTAAAAATATGTATTTATTAATAATTTTATTTATTATATGATTAGTTATTAAAATAAATATGGATGAATGTGATCATTCTTAATAAGCGATCTCTCTTATGTACTAATACGTTAGTCTTTACATGTTTGTAATTGTAAATTATCAATAAAGAAAATTGGTAAATGTTGTCTTTCGAATCGATTAAATATCCGATCCGTTTCCGAATTCGAGACATCCGTTTTGTATTCGTATTCGAGAAAATTCGAATCTGTATTCATATTCGAGTAAAAATATGATAAAATGTGCTATCCGAATCCGATTTCATGCGAATCCGATCCATTTCCATCCCTAGCAGGACTGGCGGACGAATAAATTCTCGGGCGCGGGAGCGGAAAGGGGCGGGAGGAGCTGGGAAAAGGTGGCAAACCATAACCTCGGCTTCAGATTCTCCCTTTGCGCAGGGATTGGCCGAGCCGCCCCTAATTCGCAGGCTTTAAACCGCGGCCGCATCAACGAGAGACAGACAGGATTAGGCCGCGCTGCCTCACACTCGGAAGAACAAATTCCGAAGAGCGAACTGGGACTGAAACCGGATAAGGAAGATAAAAAGATCTAACAAAAATAGCACAAAATCATCAACAAGAGAGGAGAAAAAAACGGGATACACATAGAGAGAGGAGCGTAGTGGTGGTAGATGTTAGATGATAGGCAATATTCTGATATATTTTAATTCCATAATTAAATAGACATTTTAATATTGCTGTGAGTGAAACAATCCATGTGCAAATGTTCATGTTTAAACAACAATTAAACATAAACCTATTCATGATTATACCACTAATAAGCATGAATACTAGTTTAAGAATGTACCCCGTGAAAGGTCGGGTGACGGCGTCACCCGAAGTTCCGATATCACTTGGACCAATCATACTAATCGTATAGCGACCTCAGTCAATGTAGCCGTACGAATTCGGTGCAGGAAGATGATCGCAGTGAAGACCCGGCTGTAGAGGAAGTAGTCGTTCGGAGTCGACGTAGAGGAAGTAGTCGTACGGAGTCGTCGTAGAGGAAGTAGTCGTACGGGAGCGAGCAGTCGCGTGAAGACGCTCCCCAAAAACCTTATCGCCTGCCTATCCTGAGCAGGATCTCAGTAGCAGGACGAGGTTCCGGAGGCTCTGCTCTCGCCGGTACCGTGCGCGCGGTGCAAGCGATGGGAATGCAAAAGCAAAGCAGCAAACAAAGAGGAAGAAGGGAGAGGTCTCATAAGCAGTAGTACCTGAGTTGTGACTTGGTAAGTTGAGGAGGAGGAGGAGGGCCTCCTTATATAGGCGAGCAGACACGGAGGGAGATGAACCTGGACGTACTGAGTAGTAATGGTCACGGTTTAAAACCTGAGTAGTAACGGTCGCGGTTTAAGGCACCATGGTTAAGGCTCAGTAACGGTTACAGTTAAGGAGCCATTATTCCTTTCCAACAGCCAACAGCAAAAAGATGCTCCTGCCCCGCAACTCGTCACGTCCGTCACGTCACGTCCACGGCCTCGGCCCGGCCCGGCGAGGCGAGCGAGCGCGCGCGTGTGTGGTACGCCTATCTCCTTTATTCAACTTCACAAGAGGTGTACCGAAAGGCTACCTCATAAGTTGGATGGGAGACTCCTCTAATACCCATTTGGTATTTATCACTTTTCCCTAGCATTACATAAATGGGCTTTTAATTCTTTCATTGTAATAAATGGCTTTAGGCCCATTTATTCTAACAATTCCCACCAAGAATTATAAGCCACATTGGAAATGCTCTCATCTTCCCTTTTGTTTTCGATATACCAGCACTGCGATGGAGACTGTTAAGTTGAACATCCACCAGGAACTCAAGTTACACTTATTTGCAACTGAACAATGGACTATGCCTTGAATTGCCAGTTTTGTGCATCTAAGCTTGGCTAGAGCCCTTTACTGATACTTGGCTGCACATAGCATCCCCGCGGGTTGGAGCTTATGGGTCACACTCCGTGCCTCTTCATGAGTTTTCTAGAGATCACCCAAATCTCATAGACTATGACCAGTAGTCGATACTCATATAGGTGTGTTCCTTCAAGACATACTGTAGAACTATGTCTTTGCTTCAGAGAAACAACTACCTTGTTTCATGAAAGCCACTTGGAGCACATTAAGGTATACATACCAGCCTGCCATACAGTTTTGAAGAGAAATGCACCTTTCCATGGACCGAGCCTTCTCAAAGGTTCTCTTCTCTCAGTCAGACCATAGCTTGTTTCACCATCTTAATTCACGGGATCTCCGATCACATAAGACCGGTTTCCACTATGGAAAAACTCATGTGGGTCTCAAGCCCAGTTCCATAGATACATTGTCTATCACAATACGTGATAAACCCTTTGTAAATTGATCTGCCAGGTTTTTAGACGTATGGATGTAATCCAAAGCTATGACACCGGTGTTTCTCAATTTCCTTACAGACTTCAACCGCCTCTTGACATGCCTGGATGACTTCATGTTGTCCTTTGAACTGTTCACTTTGACAATCACAGTTTGATTATCACAGTTCATTAGAATTGCCGGTATCAGTTTTTCAACTATCGGCAAGTCCATTAGGAGTTCACGAAGCCACTCGGCCTCGACAGTGGCAGTATCCAATGCTGTGAGTTCTGCTTCCATTGTTGACCTGGTTAGAGTCTGCTTGCAAGACTTCTAGGAAACAGCGTCACCTCCAAGTGTGATCACATATCCACTTGTGTCTTTTAACTCATCAGCATCAGAAATCTAGTTTGCATCACTATATCCCTCCAAGACTTTGGGGTCTCCGAAATAGTGAATGCCATAGTTCATTGTGCCCACTAGATAGCGCATTACCCTCTCGAGAGCACGACAGTGTTCACTGCCCGGGTTTGAAACAAACCGGCTCAGTTTACTAACTGCATATGCAATGTCAGGTCTCGTGGCGCTAGCCAGATACATCAGCGAACCAATGATCTGGGAGTATCTCAGCTGATCCACCATTATCCTCAGGTTCTTCCTTAGAACCAAGCTGGCGTCGTAAGAAGTTGGTGCTGGTTTAGAGTTGCTGTAGCCAAACCGACTTAGCATCTTCTCAACATAGTGAGTCTGTGATAGAGTCACCCCACCATTTTCTCCCTTTATCAGCTTTATGTTAAGGATAACATCAGCCTCTCCCAAATCCTTCATCTCAAACTTTTGAGATAGAAAGTCTTTGACCTCCTTGATCACTTCAAGGCTCGTGCCAAAGATAAGTATGTCATCTACATACAGACACAAAACCACTCCTTCGCCCCCACCATAGCAATAGTACACACATTTGTCAGCTTCGTTTGTAACAAAGCCAACAGATGTCAAAGTTCTGTCGAACTTATCATGCCATTGCTTAGGTGCTTGCTTGAGGCCATAGAGAGACTTCACCAGCTTACACACCATTCTTTCTTGACCCTTTACTACAAATCCTTCCGGCTGATCCATATAGATCTCCTCTTCCAAATCTCCATTTAGGAAAGCCGTCTTAACGTCCATCTGATGAACGAGAAGACCATGAGAGGCTGCCAGAGAAAGTAGTACTCTTATGGTGGTCAATCGAGCGACTGGTGAGTAAGTATCAAAGAAGTCTTCTCCTTCCTTTTGGGTGTAACCCTTGGCCACAAGTCTAGCCTTGAACTTATCAATAGTACCATCGGGCCTAAGCTTCTTTTTGAGCACCCATTTGCATCCCACAGGTTTGCACCCGTAAGGACGCTCAACAACCTCCCAAGTTCCATTTGACATGATAGAGTCCATTTCACTCCTCACTGCTTCCTTCTAATAGTCAGCATCAGGTGAAGAGTAGGCCTCTGCAATGGTCTTGGGAGTGTCATCCATGAGGTATATGATGAAATCATCTCCAAAGGATTTCTCTGTCCTTTGTCTCTTGCTCCTCCTAGGAGCCTCATCATTATCCTCCTCAGGATGCTCAATAAGTGTAGGCTCATTGAGTTCCATCGGCTTGGTGGAGTCGTCCTTTTCGACAGACTCTTGCCTAGATGAACTTGTTTCATCTCTCATTGGAAAAATATTCTCAAAGAATGTAGCGTCTCTGAACTCCATAATTGTGCCGACAAGCAAGTCAGGCACTCCAGATCTTACTACCAAGAATCTATATCCGATGCTGTGAAAAGCATACCCCAGAAAGACACAGTCTACCATCTTTGATCCAAGTTTACGTTTCTTGGTGATTGGCACACTGACTTTGGCCAAGCAACCCCAAGTACGTAAATATGAAAGAGTTAGCCTCTTCTTCTCCCATTCCTCGAATGGTGTTACTTCCTTATTCTTCACAGGCACACGGTTCAGGACATGACAAGCCGTCAGTATCGCCTCACCCCACCATTCCTTAGATAGTCCCGTGATTTCTAACATGGCATTCACCAAGTCAGTCAGCGTGCGGTTCTTTCTTTCGGCAATCCCATTGGATTGGGGTGAATAAGGCGGTGTCCTCTCATGAACGATACCGTGTTCCTCACAGAATGAATCAAAAGTATTAGAGAAGTATTCGCCACCTCTATCAGACCTTAGGTGTTTAATCTTTCTCTCAAGTTGATTTTCTACTTCAGCTTTATAGATCTTAAAATAATGTAACGCTTCATCTTTTGATTTTAACAAGTAGATGTAACAAAATCTAGTGCTATCGTCTATCAAAGTCATGAAATATCTTTTACCGCCCTTTGTCAACACACTGTTCATTTCGCTCAGATCGGAATGAACTAATTCTAGAGGTGCCAAGTTTCTCGCCTCAGCAGCCTTATGTGGCTTGCGAGTTTGTTTTGATTCAACACATACGTGGCACTTAGAATTTTTGACAGAGGTAAATTTTGGAATTGAACTCAAACTAGCTAAGCACAACATACAACCAAAATTAACATGACAAAGCCTCGAATGCCAAACATCTGATTCATCATTCATCACATGGTTCACAACATTATTATCAAACAATCAAGAAAAGCGGAACAAGCCTCCGCTATCATAGCCTTTTCCAACAAAGGTACCAAACTTAGAAATGATACATTTATTTGACTCAAAGACTAACTTAAAACCGTCTCTATACAATAGAGACCCGCTGACTAGATTCTTCTTGATGGTAGGTACATGCTGCACATTCTTCAATTGTATGGTCTTCCCCGAAGTGAACTTCAGAGTGACCGTACCGGCACCAAGAACACGCGCATGGGCACCGTTCCCTATCAACAAGGATGTAGTCCCCCCGACCTGGTAAGAAGAAAACATAGAAATGTCAGCATATACATGAATATTAGCACCGGTGTCTATCCACCACTCTGGTGAAGAACATACTGAAAGAACTGTAGGTAATAAATTACCGTACCCCGATGTTCCTCTACCCTCGCTAACAACCATGTTCGCTGTCTTGGGGGCCTTGCGATCTTTGCGATCCGGGCACTTTGCAGCAAAGTGATCCGGACTGCCACATGTGTAGCAAGCACCCCCTGGCTTCCTTTTCTTCTTATCAGGCCCGTCGGCTTGCTTAGCCTTGGGCGGGTTCTGTGAAGGCTTCTTCCTCTTGTTCTGGTTGTTCTGGAACTTGGGATTGCCCCTCTGCACAAAGTTTGTGCTTGAGGAGCCGGCTATTGCCTTTCCACGTGTGTCCTTTGCTCTCGCCTTCTGTTCAACATCAAGAGTCGCAACAAGGTCATCAAAAGTGAATTCCTTTCTCTTGTGTTTTAGAGAGGTAGCAAAGTCCCTCCAAGAATGTGGCAGCTTAGCGATAATAACTCCAGCCACAAACTTTTCGGGCAACACACATGGGACCTCTCTGCTGTAGTTCTCAAGCTCCTTAGCCAGCACCTGTAATTCATGGGGCTGTTCCACCACAGGACGGTCTTCAACCATCCTGTAGTCTAGGAACAGTTCCATTACGTACAGCTCATCGCCGGCGTCAGAAGCTCCGTACTGAGCCTTAAGAGCCTCCCAAATGTCCTTCCCCATTTTGTAACGGAGATAGGTATCCACCAGATTATCAATCAGAACGCAGATCACGGCACCCCGGAATAGATTATCATCTGAATTGAACTTTTCCCCCGAGACACCCTCGGGAGCTTTTCCGGTGATGACGTACATCACGTTCATGGCAGTGAGCCACAGGGTGGTCAACTCACGCCACCTCTTAAAGTTAGAACCATCAAAAGGCTTTGGTTTAATTGCATTTGCAAAGCTAGTCACACCAAACATATTCCTATCAACATGTTAAGGTTTTTGGATTGTTAGATGATAGGCAATATTCTGATATATTTTAATTCCATAATTAAATAGACATTTCAATATTGCTGTGAGTGAAACAATCCATGTGCAAATGTTCATGTTTAAACAACAATTAAACATAAACCTATTCATGCTTATACCACTAATAAGCATGAATACTAGTTTAAGAATGTACCTCGTGGAAGGTCGGGTGACGACGTCACCCGAAGTTCCGATATCACTTGGATCAATCATACTGATCGTATAGTGACCTCAGTCGATGTAGCCGTACGAATTCGGTGCAGGAAGATGATCGCAGTGAAGACCCGGCTGTAGAGGAAGTAGTCGTTCGGAGTCGACGTAGAGGAAGTAGTCGTACGGAGTCGTCGTAGAGGAAGTAGTCGTACGGGAGCGAGCAGTCGCGTAAAGACGCTCCCCAAAAACCTTATCGCCCACGTATCCCGAGCAGGATCTCAGTAGCAGGACGAGGTTCCGGAGGCTCTGCTCTCACCGGTACCGTGCGCGTGGTGCAAGCGATGGGAATGCAAAAGCAAAGCAGCAAACAAAGAGGAAGAAGGGAGATGTCTCCTAAGCAGGAGTACCTGAGTTGTGACTTGGTAAGTTGAGGAGGAGGAGGATGGCCTCCTTATATAGGCGAGCAGACACGGAGGGGGGATGAACCTGGACGTACTGAGTAGTAACGGTCGCGGTTTAAGGTAACGGTCGCGGTTTAAGGCACCATGGTTAAGGCTCAGTAACGGTTACAGTTAAGGAGCCATTATTCCTTTCCAACAGCCAACAGCAAAAAGATGCTCCCGCCCCGCAACTCATCACGTCCGTCCGTCCGTCCGTCCACTCGTCACGTCCACGGCCTCGGCTCGGCGAGGCGAGCGAGCGCGCGCGCGCGTGTGGCACGCCTATCTCCTTTATTCAACTTCACAAGAGGTGTACCGAAAGGCTACCACATAAGTTCGATAGGAGACTCCTCTAATACCCATTTGGTATTTATCGTTTTTCCCTAGCATTACATAAATGAGCTTTTAATTCTTTCATTGTAATAAATGGCTTTAGGCCCATTTATTCTAATAGTAGAGAGAACAAACGGGCGGAATTCGGAGGCGCTCACCTGCGGCGGGGAGGAGGGCGGCGGCAGCATTCGCCGAATACATTGTACTGTGTTTCTGGCCGGCCGTTTGTGTCTTTCACATTTTTGCTACACCTACCTCGATCATGCTGCATTAGAGCATCTCCAATTTGTCAAATTTTACTTGGTAAATCTGGTGTTTTGCTAACTTTTAAAAAGATATGTCAAGTAAAAAAAGAGTTTATCTCCAACAGTTTGGCATAATTCACTTGCAAAATCTAGATTTAACTTAAATCAGGAACCCTAAGAGAGAAAAAAATATGTTTCTACCATTCCACCTCTTAAAAGTTAAATCAGGAACCCTGAGAAAAAACAAAATTATTTTTATAACTTTCCACCTCTTGTGTTACGGAAGGATGCCCCGCGGATAGCTGCGCGCATATATACGCGCAGCGAGGGGAGGGATGCCAAGTTGCTATTGATGTCAAGTTGTTTTGCCAAACTATTGGAGGCTAATTTTTCATGTTTTGCCAAAATTAGATGGATGTCAAACTAAGATAGCAAACTGTTAGAATTGCTCTTAGAGCATCTTCAAGAGTTTGTCAAATTTTACTTGACAAATCTGGTGTTTTGCCAACTCTAAAAAGATATACCAAGTAAAAAAAGAGTTTATCTCCAACAGTTTGGCATAATTCATTTGCAAAATCTAGATTTAACTTACATCAGGAACCTGAGAGAGAAACAAAAATATGTTTTTACCCTTCCACCTCTTAAAACTTAAATCATGAACCCCGAGAAAAATAAAATTATTTTATATACCCTTCCACCTCTTCTGTTACGGAAGGATTGGAATGGATGCCAAGTTGCTATTAATACCAAGTTGTTTTGCCAAACTGTTAGAGGTTAATTTTCATATTTTACCAAAATTAAATAGAACTAAAATGCCAAACTGTTGGAGGTTAAGAGAAAATTATTATGAACGATATACACGTGAAAATATACCGAGCGACATAGTGAGAAGGCTTTAGGTCCAGTGGTCCACACAACCACATCTAGGGTTCATCACTTATCTTCATTTACGCTACTATATATGGCCGCATTCCATTTTGCTCAGCCCATTTGGTGTACTCCGTATAGTCAGAATTGCCATTGAACTAGATACTCCTAGGAATATATATGGATCGTATTATGGCTGATTTAGGAACACAGGGAGTAAAACAAATGGTCATATCTAAGCCACTAAACTGTCCCTCGGTGAGTGTGAACTATGTACTTCGCCATCTAGATACATGGACATTAGATCAGGAAGCATAGTCTTAATCTAGAGACGGGGTCAGAATGTAATCCCTCACCTCAACAAGACGCCAAATTATGGATTTTGGTGGCAGAAGCTTAGGTTTTCTTAGAAACAAGTTTAGAGAAACGATAATGCTTCAAACCGGACGTCCGGAGTGAGGACAAAAAATCGGACGCCATCCCGCAGGCGGCAGGCCCACCGCGCGCGCTGATGTCTGGACGCACCGGTCCCCCTCCTGCTTTGCCCACCCACATCGTCTCTGGTCCACTCGTTCTTGTAGAGCAGTTCTCTATCCACTCATTACATCTCCATGTGCATCTCTCTGCGCGCTCTCTCTCCACTCGTTTCTGCTGCTCCCTTTTCTCCACTCGCTCCACCCCGTGCACATCGTTCCTGCTGCTAGCTCTCTTGGGCTTGCCTGTGCGCGGAGGACGAGCAGCCGCCGTGCGAGCTCGACTCGGCCTTCTCATGCGTGCCGCCTGCTCCGCCTCCACCCCCGCGTGCCGGCCGCCGGCGAGGAGAGGGAGCCTGCAGCCCCTGAGCCTGGAGTCGCGGATCCCAGTGGGAGCTCCGCCTGGAGGCCCTCCGCGGCTGCACGCCGGCCAGAGGAGCCGAGATCTGCTGCGGACCACGACGCCTGGAGGCTCTCCGTGGCTCCGCGCACCTTCTGCACCAGCAAAGCTCCGCGCGCGCGCCCCTTGTGTGCTGCTGCTAATATGGAGATCCGCCTGCTCCAACGGATTCCACGGCCGAATCCCGGCGGAGCGCCGCCCGCCCTAGGGCCTCTCCCGACGGGAAGCCGCTCGCCTGGCGCCTGCGGCCAGGGGCGAGCTGCGTCGGCCGCCGCGCGAGCCGCCCCTCCCATTCCTCCTGTGCTCGACGCCTCGGGCCGCTGGTCAGCCGTCGCCATCGCCCCCATCCCTCCCCTCAAATGATGTGCATTTTGTTGCATCAGTGTTGTTTCTGGCGATGCTGCGTCAGTGTTGTTTTCATGTTGCAGTACCTGAGGTTCTAATGTTGCGGTGTTGATTTGAGATTTTTTTTATATTGCAATAGCTGTGCTCATAAAGTGTTTCAACTATTTGTGTTGTATGTTTCAAGTGTTTTCCTGTGGATGTTGAGTGTGAGAGGCACTGTTGCGGGGAGTAGGCGGCGCCCCTCCCCCCGCGGCGACGGTAACGGAGCAGGAGGAGGACGAGGAGGCGGTCGGGGAGAAGCAGTTGCCGAGGTGGTCGCAGACGAGATCGCGACGGCGGCGCCCAGACGGTGGAGATCCGGTGGGGAGGCAGGGCGCCGGTGATGGCGAGGGCGGCCACACCGTCTAGGGGTTCTGATGCGGTCATGGGAAAGAGTGTGATGTATGTTGCAAATATATGTTTTGGGTGTTTACGAGGGTTCGAGGGAATGTTGTAAGTGTTTCATGTTAATGTTCTAAAAATAGATCTTGATGTTACAATGTCGCAAAAGTAGATCTCGATGTTGCGGGTGTTGTTTTCAAATGTTGTGTATGTTGTTTTTTAATGTTGCAAAATTTTTTCTCCATGTTGCATGCAACATGATTTGATGTTGCGACGGGATGACTTGATGTTGCCATGGGATTTGTACTTTTTCTAGTGCTACAGTGTTGATCTGACGTCTATAGTATCTTGATCTGACGGCTGCGCATGCGTCTGATTTTTTTCTCTCCTCCGGACGTCCCGGCGCTAGTAGTCTCGTTAAAGAAAACCAACCCCTTTTTTCAGCATTGCCTTTTGGGCATAACCAAGACCAAAAGCTGAAAACAGACTTTTTGGCGTGCCATCCTACATCATGACAAGTGTTAAAACCCTTCTTCTTTCATAAAAAAAAACAAGTGCTAAAAGCATGCTGCTGTGGGCCCACTTGTCACTGTGGGATCTAGTACAGTACTCACTCCGTTCCAAAATATAAGCATTCTCTGATTTCCGTGGTGTACGTTTGATCATCCGTCTTATTCAAAAAATTTATAAAAACATAAAAATAATTATGATATACTTAAAATATATACGATGATAAAACGTGTCATAACAAAATAATTAATATTTTCATAAAGTTTTTGAATAAGACGACGCACGGTGCGCACTGAATTTTTTTTCCGTGTACGATTTGATCATCTCTTCCAGCAGCCCGAGCCCGACAGAGGAGAAATCCAAGAAGCTATGCGATGGCTCCTCATTCGCGGAGCCTGCAAGGTAACCAACCCCTTCCTGCCATCTCCAGTTATCTGCGGGCAATGAAGATACGATCTCCGTCCTCAAACCATTTTGATCCGAAATTTGTTCTAGTCTTTGAACCTGCGCCGTCTCTGTTCTGAATTCTCCTTCCGTTTTTCGATTCCTTGGCGTCCAGCCTTCTCCGTGTGACCGAAACATTGTTCGATGCTTTGCGGTCACAGGTTCGTTCACGGAATCTCTCTGCTTCCAGAGGAGCCTCATCGATCTCATCAACCTCCTCCTCCTCGGCATCTACACCCTGAGCTTGGTGGTCGCTGCTTGCGCGAGGAGATTCAGGGATCGCGCGAGGGTCCAGCCATTGCTGTGCTCTGTTACCTCTATCTGCTGCGCTGTTCTTGGTGTTGCCTTTGTCTGCTCCGGCGCATGGGGCTCCTCCTCCACCACCTCCTGCTCGTCTCCGGTGGCATGGCTATTCGTCAGAGGGGTGGTTTGGATCGCCGTCTCGTTCTCTTTGTGCGTCCGCCCGACCAGGTTCTCCCGAGCTGCGGCCATGGCATGGTGGGCGGCGCTCGCGGCTATGGTCACCGCATACAGCGTCGAGAAAATCGTGAGGGGGAGCCCGTTGGAGGTGCTCGACGTCGCGTCGTGGGCCGCAAGCTCGATGCTTCTCCTCTGCGCGATCAGCGTTTGCAGAGGAAGCACGACCGGCGGCGATGGCAGCGAGGACATCCAGCCGTTGCTGACGACGCCGGGAGGCGGGGACGCCGGGGAGCAGAGTAAGGCGCCGGCGGCGTTCGGCGAGGTCGGGTTCTTTAGCCGCCTCACGTTCACGTGGATGGACCCGTTGCTGCGGCTCGGCTACTCTAAACCGCTCGACCTCAGCGACATCCCGCCGCTGGACGCAGACGACGCCGCGGAGGCGGCGCAGCGGACGTTCCTGCAGGAATGGCACCGGCGGAGGCGTACGGACGGCGGGAGAACGACGAGCAACCTGGTGTTCTGGGTGCTCGCCGAGTGCTACAAGAAGGAGCTCCTCCTGACGGCGCTGTACACACTCCTCCGGACGCTGTCCTTCTCCGCATCGCCGGCGATCCTGTACTGTTTCGTGTCCTACTCCTACCAGCAGGAACGGGGGATCGCCGCCGGGGCCACGCTCATCGCCGGCCTGGTCGTCATGAAGGTCGTGGAGTCGCTGTCTCAGCGGCACTGGTTCTTCGGATCCAGGCGGCTCGGCATGCGCATGCGCTCGGCGCTCATGGCGGCCGTCTTCGAGAAGCAGCTGAGGCTGTCCGGCGAGGCGAGGAAGCGGCACGGCGCCGGCGAGGTCGCGAACTACATCGCCGTCGACGCGTACCGGCTCGGCGAGTTCCCGTTCTGGCTGCACTGGGCGTGGTGCATGCCGGTGCAGCTCGCCCTCGCCATCGCCATGCTCTTTTGGACCGTCGGCGCCGGCGCGCTCCCGGGCCTGGCCCCCGTCGCCGTCTGCGGCGTGCTCAACGTCCCTCTCGCCAGGATGCTGCAGCGCTACCAGTCGAGGTTCATGGCGGCGCAGGACGAGCGGCAGCGCGCCACGGCGGAGGTGCTCAACGCCATGAAGATCGTCAAGCTGCAGTCGTGGGAGGACAGGTTCAGGGAGAACGTGCAGCGGCTGCGCGACGCCGAGGTGCGGTGGCTCGCCGAGACGCAGGTCAAGAAGGCCTACGGCAGCGCGCTGTACTGGATGTCGCCGACGATCATCTCCGCCGTGATCTTCGCGGGGACGGCCGCGCTCCGGAGCGCGCCCCTGGACGCCGGCGTCGTGTTCACCATCCTCGCCACGTTGCGCGTCGTCTCGGAGCCGATGAGGGTGCTGCCGGAGGTGATGTCTATCATGATCCAGGTCAAGGTCTCGCTCGACCGCATCGGCGAGTTCCTGGCCGAGGATGAGTTCCAAGACGACGCGGTGGACAGGACCTGCATGCCAAACTCCACCACGAGCCTGACCGTGCGAAGTGGTTCCTTCAGCTGGGAGCCTAGCAAGGGCATTGCGACTCTGAAAGGCGTCAATGTCACCGCCATGCCGGGTGACAAGATCGCGGTCTGTGGGCCCGTCGGTGCAGGGAAATCGTCGTTGCTGTGCGCAATGCTTGGCGAGATACCAAGAATGTCCGGATCGGTATGTTGCAGCCATTGCGCTTTTGTTCAAAATGCTACCAAGCATATGACATGATGAACTGATCTCCTTCCCCATTTCTGTTGGTCAGGTATCAGTTTCTGGCTCGGTCGCCTATGTTTCACAGACATCCTGGATCCAGAGCGGCACGGTGCGCGACAATGTACTCTTCGGGAAGCCAATGGACAATGAGGAGTACGAGAAGGCAATCAGGTGTTGTGCATTGGACAAGGACATCGAGAATTTCCCGCATGGAGACCTGACTGAGATTGGGCAGAGAGGCCTGAACATGAGTGGAGGACAGAAGCAAAGGATTCAGCTTGCCAGAGCGGTCTACAACGACGCAGACATCTACCTCCTCGACGATCCTTTCAGCGCCGTCGATGCGCATACAGCTGCTACCCTTTTCAACGTAAGACTGACTATGGAATGGCTGCTGTCGCAGCTTACGGTCATTTCATTTCATTGATGTCTGAAGCTCCTGTATGTAGGATTGTGTGATGGAAGCACTTGAGAACAAGACAGTCATTCTTGTGACGCATCAAGTTGAGTTCCTTTCCAAGGTTGACAAGATTCTGGTAAGTGAACTTTGCACCTGTATACTACTTTGAAAGCAATTTCATATCAGAGAACAGAGATAAGCTTAACTTTCCCTCAGGTCGTGGAAAATGGGGAAATAACTCAGGAAGGCACCTATCAGGAGCTTCTGCAGTCTGGCACAGCATTTGAACAGCTTGTAAGTGCTCATAGGGACTCAAAAACACCACTAGACTCCCAGGATCATGGCAAAGGTGTTAAAGAACCGACCTTTCAGTGCCAAATACCGATGATACCACGGAACAGTGAGACGGAGATCTCCACCGGTAACCTACAGTCAGTCCAACTGACAGAAGAGGAGAAGAGGGAACTAGGTGAAGCTGGACTGAAACCATACAAGGACTATGTTTCAGTGTCCAAGGGCTGGTTTCTCCTTGTCCTGATAGTACTTGCGCAGTGTGCGTTCGTTGTCCTGCAATGCTTGGCAACTTATTGGCTTGCAATTGCAGTTCAAAACCACCAGTTTAGTGTTGCAGTTGTTGTTGGTGTCTATGCAGTGATGGCAACTGCAAGCTGCCTCTTTGCCTATGTTAGGAGTCTTCTTGCTGCTCACTTTGGCCTGAAAGCGTCAAGGAAGTTCTTTTCGGGGCTCATGGATTCAGTGTTCAAGGCCCCGATGCTGTTCTTTGATTCCACTCCAATTGGAAGGATAGTGACTCGGGTAAAATATTAATGTCAACATCTCAGTGATGTTTCGGCAGACGTAAATGTCATATCTGATATTTTTTTCATTCTTTGAATAATGCAGGTTTCATCAGATTTGAGCACATTAGACTTCGACGTACCGTATACGATGACCTTTGTGATATCTGGCACGATTGAAGTGGCAGCAACGTTAGTTATTATGACCTTGGTTACATGGCAAGTAGTACTGGTGGCTGTTCCTGTTGTGATTGTGCTAATATACATTCAGGTGAACACCGTTTCGGAACTCTTAATTCCTGGCTTTGGCATGTTGAGGCTAATGAAAATAATGGCTTTGTTGCAGAGATACTACATTGCATCTGCAAGGGAGCTAGTAAGGATCAATGGAACTACAAAGGCACCTGTCATGAATTTCGCAGCAGAGTCGATGTTGGGGGTGATCACCATAAGAGCATTTGCATCAACAAAGAGATTTATTCAGGCAAACCTTCAGCTCATCGACGTAGATGCCACACTGTTCTTCTACACCAGTGCTGCATTGGAATGGGTGCTTCTGCGTGTTGAAGTGCTGCAAATCTTGGTCATCATCACATCATCCATCCTTCTTGTCTCCCTACCGGAGGGAGCTGTTGCTCCAGGTACAGAATTTAAAGTTGAGCTGAAAACATGTGCGTGATGCGATCCTAACCAGTAAAGTTTGCTCTTGGTAACTTTTGTAGGCTTCCTTGGCCTATGTCTCTCATATGCATTGACACTTTCATCTGCCCAAGTATTCTTAACAAGATTCTACTCATATCTGGAAAACTACATAATATCTGTGGAGAGAATCAAGCAGTTCATGCAGCTCCCAGCAGAACCTCCAGCTGTCATCAGTGACAGTAGGCCTCCTCCTTCATGGCCATCTAAAGGAAGAATAGATTTAGAAAATTTAAGAGTAAGAAGCTCAAAACGCCCTTATAACAATCAAATATTTTGTTTGCATTAACCCATGTTTGTACTTTATCTGTTTGCAGGTCAAGTACAGGCCAAATGCGCCTACAGTCCTGCGAGGTATCACCTGCACATTTGCAGCAGGGAACAAGATAGGAGTTGTTGGCAGAACCGGGAGTGGGAAAACCACTCTTCTGAGTGCAATGTTCCGCCTTATCGATCCATCCAGGGGGCGAATACTCATTGATGACCTTGACATTTGTACCATTGGACTCAAGGACCTGAGGATGAAACTCAGCATCATTCCTCAGGAGCCAACCCTTTTCAGAGGCAGTGTAAGGAGCAACGTAGATCCTCTAGGTCTGCACACCGATGAGGATATCTGGGAGGTCAGCAAAATTATAAATTTGAACTGGCAATTAATACCACTGCATTCTGAAATGCATTCTGAAGTGTATTTCCTGATCCTGGTCCTCATGCACTATTCTATTTCAGGCTTTAGACAAGTGCCGGTTAAAGAAAACAATCAGTGCACTTCCTGGACTCCTTGAATCACCAGGCGAGTCAAAACTCTAAACTGTGAATATCCTCAGAGACACTCGAATATATTCGTTAGGAATGTATAGCACAGAAAATTCTCTGGTCACTAATCATCCTAACATTTTTCAGTGAGTGACAATGGCGAAAACTGGAGCGCTGGTCAACGGCAGCTCTTCTGCCTTGCTCGTGTTCTCCTCCGAAGGAACAAGATACTGGTCCTTGATGAGGCGACGGCGTCCATTGACTCAGCCACCGATGCCATTCTGCAGAGGGTCATCAAGCAGGAGTTTTCAGAGTGCACAGTGATCACAATAGCGCACAGGGTTCCTACTGTCACAGACAGTGACATGATCATGGTTCTTTCATACGGTAAGCACTTGTAACAATCTGTCTGAAATGCAGATTCACCGACAAAATAGAGCATTTCAGAATTATCTCCAAATTGTCGTGAATAAATTTTTGTTGCGACTGCAGGCAAAATGATCGAGTATGACAGGCCATCAAGTCTGATGGAAAACAAGGAATCTGCTTTCTGTAAGCTTGTCGATGAGTATTGGTCCAACTATAACTGAAGATGCAAGTAAACCAATCGCCACTGTATGACATGAATAGAAGGTTATTCATGTTGGCTATACATTGCCCATCACTTCAATCAATAATGGAAATTGGCAAAATTGTTCAGAGGACCATCATTCCAGGTAGAGATAAAATAATGATCTGCATTGTGTGTGGATAGTAAATCAAAATAAGGGTGTATTATGCAAGTCCTTCTCAGCCAGACACAGCAGGTGCAGTGGTCCAACACATGACAATTTTGTCGGTATGGAAGCTGAGCATCTGAAACACTGGAAAGTGATTTTATTGTCTCTGTCAAACTACTTTGAGATGTACATTTGTGCTGACAGCTGACTACAAAACAAATTGAACAAAGAAACATCCTGGTTATCTCTATTATGGGGTTCCCTTCTGCTCTTTCTTTTCAATGTACATTATATATGTTATCATCAACAAAAATGGTCATTTGCCATGGTATATAAGCAAGGTGTGACCACCACTCATGTACTAGAGCGACCAGCCTGTGGCTATCTTCAGTTTTCTGAGATGAAATGTAATGCAGGTAGTCCGTTTTCATTCTGACTCCTGAGACTTGTTTCCGTGTGTGTTAGAAGTCGATAGCAACCTGAGTCTTTATTGGCTTCAGCTTCACACCCATACTCTCAGGAGATAGCAGCTCAGGCGATATACAACACGGGCTCAGTGGACTGCGTGGGCTGCTGCTCAGCTGATACGGTCTGTAAAGTCCATATCCCATAAGGAAGTACTCCATTGGCATCAGCATGGCATATGGCTGCTCCTCGGTTACAAGCGAGCCACAATCCTGCACCTGCGATTAACTCACAAAGTGATCTGAGTAAAATGCTTCTGTTCCAGACGTGCTTCTGTCAGGAGATGGCAACACATGGAACCTTATATTACCTCAACTAGTGCACAGTATTTCCTGTCCAGCTTTGCGGTCATATGGATGGCATCCTCATGGAATGCTGAGTTCTCCCCCACAAAAATTAGTGTGCGGCATTGCAATTTCCTCAATGAGTCTGTTAAGTCATGCCTCCTGCAGGTAGGGGAGTCCATATGAGCATCCAGATTCCAGAGACTAAGAACTCTAGCTTACTCAACACAAGAAATAAATGACACACTACATACTCATTTATCGACTGGAGAAATCGCCAAATATTTTCACCCTGCTTCTCATCGAGTAACTGCATATAAAATTAATAATAAGCAACTGCTATTAAAGGAATGTGCAAGAACTACTGCTATTTCTGATGTAGTGGTCAACTAAGAAAAATAATCCGAACAGAAAATAAAAGACTAACACTTTTACAGGCTTGCACGACGTCTGATTCAGGATATTGTGCATCCCCACGCACTTTCTGAAGAGTGAGATCAGTAAGACAAATGAGTTCCCAGATGACAAGACGAGAACAGTGAGATCTGAAGCTACCTTACTAAAGTACCGCTGAAGCAAGCACTCCTTGACCAGGCCTCGAGTCCCGTAATAATAGAGCAAATTTAACAATATCTGTTGCATGAGTTGTCATCATTTATTGATTGCGATTACCTGGCAGGATAGAAAATGGCCAGTTGTTACTGAAGAATGAAGTTACCTTATTATACAACCATTCACTCCAGGATGGGGGTTTGCACAGAGGGGAAACCAGCATCAGTCCTATTACCCTCTCCCGATATTTCGTCTGACAGAGTATAAAAATCCTTATTAGCACAGCCTCAAGAGAGACATTTTATATTAACTGACAAGTCTGTACTCATGGAACACATACCGCAAAGAGTGTGAGAACATAGGCACCAGCCGTGACACCAAGGCACATCACAGATCCTAAACTGAAAAAAATATCAAAAGTGTGAAACTAAATTAAACACCTGTAATTATCCAGTGAATAATTTCTATACACAAAATTATACATTGGAAGAATCCATGCATTAGGACTAATGTCACGACAGTACGACACAATACCTGAAAAAATCAAGCACATCTGCAACCTGATCAGCAAGATCATCGACAGATGGCACCGGCACATCCGAAGTGATCGGAGCCGCTCCCAGCTTTAGGACTCTTAACAAAGGCCATGACAAAGATCACGTAAGCAACTGAATCAACACAAGGCCAACATAACGCGTGAGAAAGGTTAAACCGGCATTACTGACCTCATGCCCTTGAGGATTGATATGGTATATGCAGAAATTGTGGAGCAGCAAAGACGCAGCTTCCGGGCAGAAGAACAATCCCTGGAAACAGGACATGTCTGGCAAAGCCAAACAGGAAACAGTAGCATATGAGCCATGTTCAGTAGACCATTGCGGAATCCAATCATAAGAGTTATCAGTACAACAACAACAACAACTTAGCCTTTTGTCCCGAACAAGTTGGGGTAGGCTAGAGATGAAACCCACAAGAAACAAGGGTAGGAGAAGCACAAAGCACAAGAACACAAAAGAACAAAAGAAAAAGAAAAGATCATGTTTCAGGCACATTGATAGCAAGTCTCCAAGCACTTCTATCAATAACTAACTCCTTGGGGATGTCTCACTTCTAATCATAAGAGTTATCAGTAAATTATAAAATCTGTGACGACACTTACAATTCAAGCCTACATCCGGGTACGTAATAAGGGCAGGCTTGTCCTCATCTCCATACACTGCAACGGTTACAGAACCAAATCTCGTCCTCACGAGATGCTCCTGTTAAAGAAAAGGCACACCCTTTTTAGTTCTTAGCACTAGTCCAGCCAACATGGACCACTCCAAAGTCCAAACAGAAGAAACTTGGAAGTGGAACAGGCTAAGTTTGGCAAATTTTGGGCGACTTCCACAGCAGATGAAGACAGGGACTAAATATTAGTATCAATATCAATTGCAAGAAGAAACATCAGAATTCAAACATTCTTATTGACTAGGCACGACTAGGAAAAAAGAAATTAACAGAGCATAATTCTTGCAGCCGAGCAGCAGTTGTTTGACAAAGATGATAGAAACAGCAAAACACTGGGTAGAAACCCCAAAAATAAAAGGCATTTGACAACATTGCAGAGAAAAAAAAAACCCATTAGTATAGACTGCATTTCAAGGAATCAAAACATTCTAAGCAGAGAGAAACAATAGACAGTAGTGGAATAAAGCAAAGAACTAAAATTTTGAAACTGAAGACCACAGAAGTGGCCATCGGTAACTGAAGCAAGAAGTTAAATAGGTGGTTGTCGTCGGATCGACTCGGACCTTGCCGCCGAAGGAGATGCGCTCGACGTCCACCGACACGGAGCCGGAGTCGCTGGAGTCCCCCATTGCTTCTTCGTTTCCAGAGCCGCCTCTCCCCCTTGCCCTCCTCTGCTCCTACCGCCTCCGGCCTCCGCCTCCGCGCGCGGGCGCCTATATATACGGCGCCGCAGGGTGCTCCTGCTCGGCTTGGTCATCACCTTCCCTCCCTCACCGACGCCCACGGGGGGTGAGGGGTCAAACTCACCGGGTGGGTCGTCGCACCCCTGCCGAACCCCCTTGGATTGGATTGGTTGCGAACGCACGAACCAGCTCTCGTCGTCGTTCGATGGGTCCACCTGTCATTGATTGGGATCTGGGGTCCTGGACGTGGCATGGGCTTCACCTGATTGGTCGTACTGTGTGGGGTCACTTGTTTGAGGACAGTGATGACTCCCATGCTTCACCTTGTGAAACATTAAATATTTTAAAAATAGAATAAAGATCAACTAAATTAGGTGTCGACAAACTAATAAATTAGATAATTCCCATATTGGTATAAATTAAAATTTATATGTGCAATGCTCAAAGGAAATCTATAGAAAAAACCTGAGGGATATGACGCTCATCAGAAAAAAAAAAGTGACTGTTTGGAAGTGCTCGTCAGAGGAGCACTTCCAAATAGTGATATGTCCGGCTCCAACAAATCATATCAAATAGATTCGCTATAGTTCCATGTAAACTATGGTGTTGAGAATTTCTAGTGATTTCTAAAAAATAGTCTAGGTAGATTCCAGTCGATTCTTCTTATTTAGTTTTTGGAGACAAAACAGTTTTTTTTTCTCATAATGGCAATTGCCTGACGACTAATTAGTGTTTGAACAAAAAATAAAAATTAATACCCCTATGAAATAGATCAAGTTCCTGTTTCCGAGAACCTAGAGCGGCTATCACACGTAATGCACAATCAAGTAGTACAAATTTAATTTAGAATCGTTTGGCTTTGAAAGAGAAGGGTTGGCTTTAGGTTTGACTGAGTTCTAAATGAGTACACTCAAACAGACGCTTTAAAAAAAATTAGAATTCTAATATTACTCAAAACCGATTTTGCATACACCCTCACCCCTCCTTTCAGTGCAAATCTATACAAAATAGAATACTCGAAGCCACTCTCTAGCTCTACCACCGACTCCCCTTATGTTAATCAAATCTATCAAAAAAATGCGCCGTTGCCGGGGATCGAACCCGGGTCACCCGCGTGACAGGCGGGAATACTCACCACTATACTACAACGACTTGTTTGTCTGCGTCCATGCGAGGTCCAACTTGACTGATGAACTTTTTGTTGTTAAATGTTAAATTAAATACTGTATATTACATAGCGTACCTACTGGACCACTACTGGAACGCAAACCCAGAAAAGTACGTGAATGTCTTGGTCGTGTCATTTTCCTGTGACAGTATGGTTTAGGAGAAATGAACGTATAGTATATGGCAGTTTCATATGTAGTGTTGGATCAGATATACTCCAGTGGATAAGAATGTGGAGGAGAAGTATAGCTAGTAGTGAGGCGCTGCGCTAGCTGTTTGTGGTGTTCTCTGTTGGTCTTTGGCCTAACATAATGGATATGGATGACAGAAAGCAGCAGCAAAGCTCTTAGACGAGTATCACGTTATTAGTGGTGCTGGCAAAATTGCGACACTTTTGCACTATCTGGGAAAGGTCACTGTTAAGGCATCTTTTTCCTCTCTTCATCTTGAGTGGTGCTGTATCGACCGGATTGGGTTGGTTTGATTAATTTGGTGTGCTGTTGGGGAGCGAGAATTTGGCTGCGCGGTATGGTGTAAAATGTCAACACGGTTTCAGCCTAACTAAGGATTTCCTATCACTGATATGCGCTAAGCTAGGCCGTGTAACCGTAGTAGGTACAAAATTTGATCTCCCCGGTGGGCGTAGTTGTAAGTGGGTTTCAAGTGACTCTTTTGACTGCACCATGAATCTTTCACCATGGTAAGAACTGCAGACGAGAGAAACGCGCGCATATAGCTTCTTGACTCGTACTATATAGGCGGGTTCGGATAAGTGAAGGGAAACGACGGCATTTACAACGGTGTGTGCGCACATTGAGAAGCTGAGTTTCAGCAATTACTCCATATGCTTGTCTGATCGACGACGGAGAGGGTAGCTGGCTAGGGTTCTTGTTGTTGTTGTTGGGATGTGCACGCGCGCGCCAGAAAAGAACGAGAGGCTTCTTCAAGTTGGACTTTTATATATCCGGCCATCTTCAGGGACCCCTTTCGGATGATGTGAATGCACTGGAGGTCAAACATGGAAGCTCAAACTGCCGCGCAGTTAGGGTATTTGTTCTGTTGTCCTGCATGGCATTCAGAGTACCAATGGAAAAAACAAGCTTTGAATTCACCCAGCCTATCGCCTCCGCCCACCACAAACATTTGTACACACTGACCCTGTTTAGTTCTCAAATATTTCACCAACTATCTGTCACATCAATCTCCAGACACTAATTATGAGTATTATGTCATGATTAGACAACGTTGTGCTATAGTAATCAATCTCTAGTGATGGATTAATTAAGCTTAATGGATTCATCTCGGGATTTCCCGTCTATCTAAGTAATTAGTTTTGTAAATAGTCTACGTTTATTATCCCTGATAGACCTTGAAAGAAATTCCCAAAATTTTCAGTTCTGAACTAAATAGGGTCGAATGTGCCCTTGATATAACTGTGGCCCAATGTGAGCCGCAATCTGTTCGGTAGATCTTAAGGCAGCTTCTCGTGCTTTGTACGATTTATTTGTTGTGAGAGGAGAATATTGTACTTAGAAACAGAAACACTACGTACGCAAACAGAAAAGCCGTGGTACTACTAATAGTATGTGACATTGGCCCTACACTCTCTGGTGTGAGTGTTGGACATAAGGAGTATGAACACGACATATTTTCTTTAAACTTGAAAGGTGGAATAGCCAATCTGGCGCTCAAACTATTACGCAAAGCTCAAATTGACTCCTGAATTATCAAAACGTCTGATTTGGTCTTTCATCTTTCAATTACAACTCAATCTAGCCTCTTCCGGCCCGCTGAGCATGAAAAATGTCTAATTTGCCCCTCTCAATTCCTTTTAGACGTCTGAAACGAATTATTAGAGAACAAAGATATTGCATTGTAATCTTAATTTTTCTCAGTGTTGTAATTGTCTGTGGCACATGGTTCATTGTGTAACATGTGGAATGAATGTAGAAACAAATTGCATTGTTGGCAAATTGTTCACAAATTGTTGGCAGATGTAACATGTCTCATGGTTTTGACATAATAAATGATACAAAAGCATTGATGCCTTGAAAATAGGCATTGAAACTACATCTACTTGTTCTGTGACTGCACCAGGATCTTCTTGGATGTTTTTTTCTCTGAGAAGAGCTGCTTTTTCCTGATGCTGATCCACGGCCAAGTGATGTGGATTATGAGTTGGGAGGGGCAAATTAGCCAATTTGCATGCTCAGCGGGCCAGAAGGAGCTAGATTGAGTTGTAATTGAAAGATGAAGGACCAAATCAGACATTTTGATAGTTCAGAGGCTAATTTGAGCCTTACGTGATAGTTCGGGGCAGAGATTGGTTATTCCGCCGACTTGAAAAGGGGAGACTTGTGTACACATGCTGACATGCATGCCAACCCCTAAGACTAACTCCAGCGGAGTGTGCAAACTGATCTGCATCTGCAAAATGGGGCAGCGGCAGCCACTGTAGCAGCTCCAGCGGAGTCTGCAGCGGTCGCTGCAAAATGCAGGCGGCCCTCCCCGTCGTGCATACTCGGGGCTGCCGCATCCCAACCGCTCCACCCGCTGGCCCGCTGGACCCAACCGCCCGTCTCCTCCCTCACCCGCACCTCGCCTTCCCGTCTCCTCCCCCACTCTCTCCTCGGCTCCTCCCCCACCCGCGCCTCGCCTTCTTCGTGCCGCGCGCTACTCCGCCACCGCCTCTCGGTCCCGGCGCAGATCCGGCCGGGGCGGACCTCCCTCTCCCCTTCCCAGCCCCGGACGGCGGCGGCCCGAATCGAGCTCCCTCCTCTTCCGCGGCGCGGCGAGCAGGTCAACGCCACCGCCTCCTCCTTCCCCGGCGCGGCGAGCAGACGGTGGCCGCGGCAGATCCGCGCGGGGACCGCCCCACATCGACCTCGGCGAGCTCCTCCACCTCGGCGGCGGCCCGCATCGACCTGCAGCGGTGGTGGCTCGGCGGCGGTGGCGGCCCGCATCTACCGGAGGCGAGGCACGCGACGGCAGTGGCTCGGTGCAGGCCTGCAGCGGCGGTCTCGTCAGCGCAGGGCCCCATGGCTGCGTCGCCCTCCTCCTTCCCCGGCCACCTCCTTCTTCCCGAGCCGCCACCTCCTTCCCCAGGCTCCTCCTCCTCCTCCTCCTCCAGGGCGCGCGCAGCCAACTACTGCGCGCGATGCGCGAGGGGAAGCGCGAGACCGCTGGAGGCGTTCCTCCTTTGCGCGACGAGGTCGTATGCATATGGCTCTTTTTTGCAGATGGGCGACGGAAACCTCCTGGAGACGGTCTAACACACTACTGCTGGTAGCCTTGCCGCTTTGACCTACTTGACTTCGAACAAGCTAAGGAAAGACGGCGATGATGGTTTGAAGCGAACCAAACAAAAATACGCTCCGGTTCGCGTGCCGCGCCACACCCAATGAGACAACAATTAAACCAATTCGTTACCCTAGCAACGGCCACGGAGAGAGACAGAGGGAAGATGCTTCCTTCCTTCTCCTTGTGGAGCCAAGCATTTTGTTGTTTGATCGTGCATGTGTGAACAGGCACGGCCGCGCCGGTGACTTGCATTGCATGGGCCAGCTACCATCACCGTGCATCCCTGTAGCGTCGTCGTCGCGACAGCGGCACATAGGGCGTGTTTGGTTTGGAGGGCTAAAAATTAGTCCGCTACTGTTTACATGTTTGACCGTTAATTAGAGGTATTAAATCAAGTTAGTTTACAAAACGACCTTCACAACCCCCGGCTAAATCGCGAGACGAGTCTAATGAGGCCTTTGACCACACGATTAGAGAATGATTACTGTAGCATTACTGTAGCAAACCATGGATTAATTTAGTCTCGCAAGTACGTTAAGCAAATAAAGAAGGGCGCAAAGCGAAGCACAGGTGTATTAGAGATTATACAGACGGACATTTGTGGTCCATTTCCTGTGACTTCGGTGGATGGTTTTGATTCATTCATTACATTCACAGACGATTACTCGTGCTACGGTTATATTTATCCAATTAAAGAAAAGTCAGAAGCATTGGATAAATTTAAGATATTCAAGGCTGAAGTAGAAAATCAGCACAACTTAAAGATAAAAGTAGTAAGGTCCGACCGTGGAGGGGAGTACTACGGTCGACACACCCCATATGGCCAAGCTCCTGGACCTTTTGCAAGGTATTTGCAGGAAAATGGCATAATTGCTCAGTATAGTACATCGGGAGAGCCTCAGCAAAATGGAGTAGCTGAAAGGAGAAACCGTACCTTGATGGATATGGTTAGAAGTATGTTAAGTTACTCCACCTTGCCAGTTAACTTGTGGATGGAGGCACTAAAAACCGCCGTTCACATTTTAAATAAAGTTCCCACTAAGTCAGTACCTACAACACCATACGAGCTATGGACAGGAAGAGAACCCTCCTTAAGATATATGCGCGTGTGGGGTTGCCTAGCTGAGGCTAAAGTCTTTAACCCAAATGTTGGGAAGCTAGATCCCAAGATAGTGAGCTGCCATTTTATTGGCTAAACAGAAAAATCTAAAAGTTATCGTATCTATTGTCCTGACAGACATACAAAGTTTGTAGAAACAAGACATGCCATCTTTTTGGAGAATGAGATGGTTAGAGGGAGCATAGTGCCTCGTGAGATTGACCTTGAGGAGAAGTGGGTATATGTGCCCACTCTAATAGTCGAGGAACCAGTCTTCGTGTCACGTGTCGCTCCGGTGCCTGCAGTGCAACCCACAGCAGTGCCAGAGCCTGTTGTAAGTTCTCCTGTGCAAACTACAAGAGCAAATGAGGAACCTGTCATTTAGGATCCTACAGAAACAATTGTTGCGCAGGAAGAACCTCAACAGTCCCATGATGCAGAGGTGCCAGCTTCAGAGGAGCAGGTACCAGCCACTGAAGAGCCAACCAATGAGGCCCCGAGAAGATCTCAAAGAGTTAGAAAGTCAGCTATCCCTGATGATTATGAAGTTTACAATTGTGAGGAAGTTCACATAGAGGGTGATCCTACTTCTTTTGAAGAAGCTATGAGTAGTCCAGATGCATCCAAGTGGCAAGAAGCCATGGAGGATGAAATGAGATCAATGAGTACCAATAAAGTTTGGGACTTAGAAGAAATTCCTAAAGGAGCCAAACTAGTAGGCTGTAAGTGGATCTACAAAATTAAATATGACTCTGAAGGGAATATAGAAAAATATAAAGGACGACTCGTGGCTAAGGACTTCACTCAAAGAGAAGGGATAGATTACAATGAGACTTTTTCCCCCGTCTCTTGTAAGGATTCTTTCAGAATCATAATGGCTTTAGTAGCACACTATGATTTAGAACTGCATCAGATGGATGTAAAGATGGCATTTCTAAATGGAGATCTATATGAAGATGTCTACATGACTCAACCCAAAGGTTTTGTTGTGAAAGGCAAAGAACATATGGGATGTCGTTTGAAGAAATCCATTTATGGCTTAAAGCAAGCCTCTAGACAATGGAACATAAAGTTTGATGAAACGATTAAGACATTTGGGTTTAAGGCAAATGTTGAGGACAATTGTGTATATGTTAAGTTTAAGAAAGGGAAATTCATTTTCCTGATACTGTATGTGGATGATATCTTGCTTGCTAGCAATGACATCAGACTACTACAGGAGACAAAAGGCTTTTTGTCCTCAAACTTTGACATGAAAGATCTTGGTGAAGCCTCATATGTATTAGGCATTCAGATTCACCAAGATAGGAGAAATGGGGTTTTAGGTTTATCGCAAAAGGCATATTTGGAGAAGATCCTAAAGAAATTCAATATGCATGCAAGTAAAGCCACGCCTGTTCCTATTCAAAAAGGCGATAAGTTTGGACTTTATCAATGTCCAAGGAACCAATACGAGATCGATCAAATGAAAGTGGTTCCATATGCTTCAGCAGTAGGTAGCTTACAGTATGCACAAGTGTGCACTCGCCCGGATTTAGCATTTGTTACAGGAGTACTCGGAAGATACCAGTCTAACCCAGGCATAGAGCACTGGAAGATGGCAAAGAAAGCATTAAGATATGTGCAAGGCACAACAGGCCTCATGCTAACATATAGAAGATCTGATGTTCTAAAAATAAAGGGATATTCAGATGCAGATTATGCGGGAGATAGAGATGATATAAAGTCTACATCTGGATATATATTCACTCTCACAGGAGGAGCTATCTCATGGAGAAGTTCCAAACAAGAACTAGTTGCAACATCTACGATGTATGCAGAGTTCATTGCATGTTATGAGGCAACAGGACAGGTCATGTGGCTAAAGAAGTTTATTCCCGACTTGAGAGTGGTAGATTGTATCCATCGACCACTAATGCTATACTGCGACAATGCGCCGGCAGTATTTTACGCTCACAACAACAAGTCGAGTAATGCTACCAAACCCATAGAAATAAAGTTCTATGCGGTGAAACATAGAATCCAGGATCAAACTATAAGTCTGAAGCACATTAGTACGAAAGATATGCTTGCGGATCCGCTCACTAAAGGCTTACCACCCAGTGTGTTTGGAGAACACATTACCGGTATGGGTTTAAGGGAAAGCCTATGAATCCTGGATGGGCCTAGTAAAGATCCTTCAGAATGGATAAGTGTACTGTGGCTGGTTAATCTAATTGTCATTACAGTTGAGATGACCCATGCTCGATGCATTTATTTGTAATGAAGTGGATACCCAGCGAGAGGCTGAGATAAAGAAGTTTTAGTTGAGATCGAGAGGGAGAATATTGGAGTCGATCTCCCTAACCCAACGGCCCAAAGGCCGGTGGGACTCGGTCTCGCGCCCTGGGTGGGGGTGCCCAACCGATCTATGGTTGGTGGGCCCCGATGCACAGTGCTATAAATATAGGGGTGGGGGCCACGGCTCTAATCACGAGGTTGACAGCGCCGCAATCACCCACCCTGAGAAACCCTTCCGCCTGAGGGAGCACTGGAGCGCCGGGAAGCTCCGCCGCCGCCGCCGCCAACGTCGTGCTTCATCTCCCGGACCCGGTGCCATCGTCCTCAACTACGCTACGCCCGATCCGCCGCCGCCTCAAGCCCGGAGACGCACCTCCTTCCTAAGCCGCCCGCCGTCGAAGCCCCTGCGCCGACGACCGACGACATGGCCAAGGACACTGCTGCCACTGATGGTCTACTCCTTTTACCCTTCCTCTGTTAGTGTAGTTTTATGTACCAGTTGTTTTAGTGTAGTGCTTAGGGTTGTAGATCTAGATCCAGTTTTATGTTTCCATGTTGTTTAAGTTCTACCCGTCTAGTACATGCATCTAGAGTATCCTGTGTTAGTTCTAACAATGGTATCAGTCGCCTACTAGATTGCTTTACTAGATCAGGTTACACAGTGTTCATCGTTCAAGTCATGACCCCGAATCGAAGAGAGGAGGGGGAAAGAAACACTGGAGACAAGTTAAATCGATGCAAATCGATGAAGACAGAAACCCTAACCCTAGATCCATTAAGGTTAGGGGAAGAACTCGTGTCAAATCGATGAAACGAGAGAAGAACTCGACGAAGTTCCTAACCCTAGAACGAGAAACGGCGGCAACTTACCTCGCCGGCATCACCACCGCCTCCGGCGGGAAGGTTCTGCTCGCACAGGTGTTCACCGGCGCGGCGCAGAGGGTCAGGGCGCCACCACCGGGCCCCTCGACGGCCACGCGCTCACCCGGAGGGGAACGCGTGCGCCGGCGAGAGGGCCGGCGGCGGCACCATCTTCTTGTGTCCTTTTCCAGTGAGTTCTACGGGGGAGTAAGAAGAAAGGGCTAGCAGAGAGAGCTGGAGGGGGTGTAGTTGTCGCGCACGGGCGGCGCCGCCTCTCACCCGCGCCGGCGAGGTCGCTGGACGCGAGGAAGAAGATCCCCAGCGCCGCCGCTGCGGCTTTGCTGGACGGAGACGGACCGAATGGGATTAGGGTTTCCCCTAAGGCGTCGCGGCTTATATATGCCCCGATTTCAACAGGAGCGCTCTGGACCGTTGATCTGCTCATCGACGGCCGCCAGCGAAAGCGAGTTAACTGGGCCAGATACGGCCCAGGCGGGATGTGGCCGTGGGCCGTCTCGCCGGCCCAGCCATTGGCTGCCGGGCTTCAAGCCCAAGCGGGCGCGGCAAAGAGGCCGTGGGCCGGATTTCAATGCTGGGCCATATGAGTTGGCTGCGAACAGTGATGTTTCGCAATTTTATTTTAGATTTTTCAGAAGTATTTTTTGAATAAATATTTCATATTTATTTGAATATAAAGTTTGAATCTCTGTTTAAGTTTTGAACCAAAGGGATAAATTTTTACAGAAAGTAGTATGCTTCTGGAATTTTAAGTTTATTCATGAGTTTCCGCTGCAAAGTTAATTCTTTAATTAAATTGAACCAAAGGGATATTTAATTAGAGAAGAGTAAATTTAAAGTATTTTATGATATTGTCATTTTTTTTCTGGCCAAAGCTAATAATTACAATATTATAAACAGATTTATTAAAGTTTTTAATGTATTGATTCTATTTTTCTGCCCAAAGGTGATATAGAATTAATGTAGAGTATTGTTGTATGTGTTAATTTCGACCAAAGTTGATACATGCAATAATTATAATTTTATTTATGTTCTCACCATTTCATGAATTATTATTTCAGGACTGAGTCACCTCAGCACCATCCCTGAGCTAATTGGAAGCAATTACAAGGAATGGCGTAATCAGTTGGACTGCGTCCTTGTGATGCTGGAGCTAGATTTTGTGTTGGAAGAACCTTGTCCCACAGCACTTGAGGCTCCTGTGAGAGGAGAAAATGAGACTGCAGAAGCGTTTGCGACGCGCCAGCGTGACCACCCTGACAGGGTTGCTGAGCGTGATCTTGAGAAGGCCAAGTGGCTGATTGCTAACAAGAAATGCTTGAAGATCATGCAGACGAAGATGTCTGAGATAATCAGGGCTTCAATCCCTGAGAAGAAAGCTGATGGAGTTGCACACACTGCTGCCGAATACTTGGCAATAGTGGAGAGACAACATGACACGCACTCCAAAGCTTATGCTAGCACCTTGATCAACAAGCTCACCACTATGCAGTATAGTGGAGGTGGTGTTAAAGACCACATTCTCAAGATGAGCAACATGAATGGAAAGCTCACCAGGATGGAGATGGGTTTGCCAAATCAGTTTTTGGTACACCTGGTCTTCAAGTCACTCCCTCCTGAGTACTCGACTTTTGCAGTTAACTATAATGCTATAGAAGAAAAGTGGGACTTGCACAAGCTCATAGCTATGTGTGTGCAAGAGGAAGAAAGGCTCAAATCTCAGAATGGTGGTTCCATCTCCTATGTACAACACAATGTACAGAACAACAATAACAAGAAGAGGAGTTTTGGTAACAAAGGTTACAAACCAAAGAACCAGCATGAGAGTGGGTCTTCGGACGCTCAAAACAAGCCTTATGGGAAAGCTCCCATACAACATGATCAGCCTCAGCCACCACAAGGCAAGCCTGCAGTTGGAAAGGATGTGTGTCTTTGGTGCAAAGAAAAAGACCACTGGCAGAGGCAGTGTCCTAAGTGGTTGAACTTCATGTTGAAAAATGGTGAGGACATTATTACTTTTGTAGATGAGTCCCTGTATTTGAGTTATTCTAAGTGCACTTGGTGGATAGATTCAGGAGCAACTATTCATGTTGCCAATTCTTTGCAGGGATTCCATTCGAGGCGGACCCTTCGAAGAGGCGAAAGAAGAATTAAAGTCGCCAATGGAGTGGAGGCTCAAGTAGAAGCTATTGGAGAACTCCCCATAAAGCTACACAACGGCTTCATACTACACCTCCATGACGTCCTTTATGTTCCGTCTTTAAATAGAAACTTGATTCCAGTATCATGCTTAGCAGATTGTGGATTTGAGTGTCATTTTGGCACTGAGAAATGTTTGATTAAGTACAATAATAAGTGTGTTGGTCTTGCCTTCCGACAAGACAAACTTTATAAGTTATCTATGCATGATGAGATCAATGTTTGTGATGTGAATGTAAGTGAGACAGAGTTGGTCCCCTCATCTACAAATGAGAGTAGAAAGCGCAAAAGAATTGATAGCGTCTCTTCGAAATTATGGCACTGTCGTTTAGGCCATATTTCGAGGGGAAGAATGGAACATTTAGTAAAAGAATCAATTCTTCCGCCCTTAGAATTTTCAGACTTAGAGCAATGCATCGATTGCATAAAAGGCAAGTACGTTAAGCAAATAAAGAAGGGCGCAAAGCGAAGCACAGGTGTATTAGAGATTATACACACGGACATTTGTGGTCCATTTCCTGTGACTTCGGTGGATGGTTTTGATTCATTCATTACATTCACAGACGATTACTCGTGTTATGGTTATATTTATCCAATTAAAGAAAAGTCAGAAGCATTGGATAAATTTAAGATATTCAAGACTGAAGTAGAAAATCAGCACAACTTAAAGATAAAAGTAGTAAGGTCCGACCGTGGAGGGGAGTACTACGGTCGACACACCCCATATGGCCAAGCTCCTGGACCTTTTGCAAGGTATTTGCAGGAAAATGGCATAATTGCTCAGTATAGTACACCGGGAGAGCCTCAGCAAAATGGAGTAGCTGAAAGGAGAAACCGTACCTTGATGGATATGGTTAGAAGTATGTTAAGTTACTCCACCTTGCCAGTTAACTTGTGGATGGAGGCACTAAAAACCGCCGTTCACATTTTAAATAAAGTTCCCACTAAGTCAGTACCTACAACACCATACGAGCTATGGACAGGAAGAGAACCCTCCTTAAGATATATGCGCGTGTGGGGTTGCCTAGCTGAGGCTAAAGTCTTTAACCCAAATGTTGGGAAGCTAGATCCCAAGATAGTGAGCTGCCATTTTATTGGCTAAACAGAAAAATCTAAAAGTTATCGTATCTATTGTCCTGACAGACATACAAAGTTTGTAGAAACAAGACATGCCATCTTTTTGGAGAATGAGATGGTTAGAGGGAGCATAGTGCCTCGTGAGATTGACCTTGAGGAGAAGTGGGTATATGTGCCCACTCTAATAGTCGAGGAACCAGTCTTCGTGTCACGTGTCGCTCCGGTGCCTGCAGTGCAACCCACAGCAGTGCCAGAGCCTGTTGTAAGTTCTCCTGTGCAAACTACAAGAGCAAATGAGGAACCTGTCATTTAGGATCCTACAGAAACAATTGTTGCGTAGGAAGAACCTCAACAGTCCCATGATGCAGAGGTGCCAGCTTCAGAGGAGCAGGTACCAGCCACTGAAGAGCCAACCAATGAGGCCCCGAGAAGATCTCAAAGAGTTAGAAAGTCAGCTATCCCTGATGATTATGAAGTTTACAATTGTGAGGAAGTTCACATAGAGGGTGATCCTACTTCTTTTGAAGAAGCTATGAGTAGTCCAGATGCATCCAAGTGGCAAGAAGCCATGGAGGATGAAATGAGATCAATGAGTACCAATAAAGTTTGGGACTTAGAAGAAATTCCTAAAGGAGCCAAACTAGTAGGCTGTAAGTGGGTCTACAAAATTAAATATGACTCTGAAGGGAATATAGAAAAATATAAAGGACGACTCGTGGCTAAGGACTTCACTCAAAGAGAAGGGATAGATTACAATGAGACTTTTTCCCCAGTCTCTTGTAAGGATTCTTTCAGAATCATAATGGCTTTAGTAGCACACTATGATTTAGAACTGCATCAGATGGATGTAAAGATGGCATTTCTAAATGGAGATCTATATGAAGATGTCTACATGACTCAACCCAAAAGTTTTGTTGTGAAAGGCAAAGAACATATGGGATGTCGTTTGAAGAAATCCATTTATGGCTTAAAGCAAGCCTCTAGACAATGGAACATAAAGTTTGATGAAACGATTAAGACATTTGGGTTTAAGGCAAATGTTGAGGACAATTGTGTATATGTTAAGTTTAAGAAAGGGAAATTCATTTTCCTGATACTGTATGTGGATGATATCTTGCTTGCTAGCAATGACATCAGACTACTACAGGAGACAAAAGGCTTTTTGTCCTCAAACTTTGACATGAAAGATCTTGGTGAAGCCTCATATGTATTAGGCATTCAGATTCACCGAGATAGGAGAAATGGGGTTTTAGGTTTATCGCAAAAGGCATATTTGGAGAAGATCCTAAAGAAATTCAATATGCATGCAAGTAAAGCCACGCCTGTTCCTATTCAAAAAGGCGATAAGTTTGGACTTTATCAATGTCCAAGGAACCAATACGAGATCGATCAAATGAAAGTGGTTCCATATGCTTCAGCAGTAGGTAGCTTACAGTATGCACAAGTGTGCACTTGCCCGGATTTAGCATTTGTTACAGGAGTACTCGGAAGATACCAGTCTAACCCAGGCATAGAGCACTGGAAGATGGCAAAGAAAGCATTAAGATATGTGCAAGGCACAACAGGCCTCATGCTAACGTATAGAAGATCTGATGTTCTAAAAATAAAGGGATATTCAGATGCAGATTATGCGGGAGATAGAGATGATATAAAGTCTACATCTGGATATATATTCACTCTCACAGGAGGAGCTATCTCATGGAGAAGTTCCAAACAAGAACTAGTTGCAACATCTACGATGTATGCAGAGTTCATTGCATGTTATGAGGCAACAGGACAGGTCATGTGGCTAAAGAAGTTTATTCCCGACTTGAGAGTGGTAGATTGTATCCATCGACCACTAATGCTATACTGCGACAATGCATCGGCAGTATTTTACGCTCACAACAACAAGTCGAGTAATGCTACCAAACCCATAGAAATAAAGTTCTATGCGGTGAAACATAGAATCCAGGATCAAACTATAAGTCTGAAGCACATTAGTACGAAGGATATGCTTGCGGATCCGCTCACTAAAGGCTTACCACCCAGTGTGTTTGGAGAACACATTACCGGTATGGGTTTAAGGGAAAGCCTATGAATCCTGGATGGGCCTAGTAAAGATCCTTCAGAATGGATAAGTGTACTGTGGCTGGTTAATCTAATTGTCATTACAGTTGAGATGACCCATGCTCGATGCATTTATTTGTAATGAAGTGGATACCCAGCGAGAGGCTGAGATAAAGAAGTTTTAGTTGAGATCGAGAGGGAGAATATTGGAGTCGATCTCCCTAACCCAACGGCCCAAAGGCCGGTGGGACTCGGTCTCGCGCCCTGGGTGGGGGTGCCCAACCGATCTATGGTTGGTGGGCCCCGATGCACAGTGCTATAAATATAGGGGTGGGGGCCACGGCTCTAATCACGAGGTTGACAGCGCCGCAATCACCCACCCCGAGAAACCCTTCCACCTGAGGGAGCACTGGAGCGCCGGGAAGCTCCGCCGCCGCCGCCGCCAACGTCGTGCTTCATCTCCCGGACCCGGTGCCATCGTCCTCAACTACGCTACGCCCGATCCGCCGCCGCCTCAAGCCCGGAGACGCACCTCCTTCCTAAGCCGCCCGCCGTCGAAGCCCCTGCGCCGACGACCGACGACATGGCCAAGGACACTGCTGCCACTGATGGTCTACTCCTTTTACCCTTCCTCTGTTAGTGTAGTTTTATGTACCAGTTGTTTTAGTGTAGTGCTTAGGGTTGTAGATCTAGATCCAGTTTTATGTTTCCATGTTGTTTAAGTTCTACCCGTCTAGTACATGCATCTAGAGTATCCTGTGTTAGTTCTAACAATCCTAGTACTGACGCACGACAAAAGTGCTGTTCTTTTCTGACTGTCAAAACCAGTTGTTTCTCCGTTCCTGAACTTATATTTTTGATTCACAAGAGAGAAGGAAGCTAAGGTCCTCGCTAGTGATCGATGGAGATCTCTGTTTTGTCGGCAACGCCGACCGTACGTCGTCGTCGCTGTGCGCTGCGCATCCGGGGATCTATCGGAGAGCGCGAGAACTGTTTGTGTGCGTGCGTGCTAGCAGGAGGCGTGTCAGGATCCAGATTTATTGACCTGTCTAGCTGCTGGGCCATGCATGCAGCAGCATCGTCAACGTTGTTTGGTACATGCCCAACAGGCCACGAAATGGCGCGATGCCGACCTGCATGCGCTGCACAGGCCTACGCCTCGCCTCGCCTCGTCGATCGATCGCCGCACGCACGCGCGCACGCACGGTAGAGCTGAGAGAGAATAGCTCGTGGTCTCGTGGCATAGAAGAGAATCAGGCCGGCCGGCTTTTCTTTTCATTACTGCGGCTCTCGATCGAATTTGGCAGCCGTGATTAGCGTCGATTATATTGGACTGGACAATTGATTGACTATCTAGCTATACGTGTTAGGGCAACGTCAACTTCGCTGTAACAAGCAGGTCAACCAATTCTGGCAGTGTGCGTACGCCAAAGGGAGCGTCAACCTCGGAGAGCTGGCGAAAATTAAAAATGTTCAAGTCTACTGCATGCGTGTTATTAGCGGGTATCAAGTATCATCATCTCTAATGCTGTATGTGCTGCTGTACGTGCCGCAAGACTGAAATGATCCTGCCATCCTCTAGCTAATGATGTCATGTGCCACACTGCCATTAATTAATTAATTAATTAATTAATTATAGTGCACCAGCTAGCGCGATCATAGATCGATTGCGAGACTGATAGCATGGCACACACTGCCTGCTGTCGGTGTAGGAAACTACACAGGATGGAGCCATGCAGGAGCATGAATGCCTGATGCACCCAGCAGTCGATTGCATGCCCTCAAAGAAGAAGAAGAAAAAAGGATGCATCATGTCGATCGTTCCATTATTTCCGTGCTTCGTCACCGTCCTTTTCGATCTTCTCCTTCTTCTTCGCTTCAAAGAGAACATAAGAGCAACTTCAAGAGCTTCTTTAAAAATCACTAGTTAAAATCCTGATTTGACTAGTATGTAAAATGAAATAGCTAGCAAAAAGTTGATGAAATCCAACAGACTAGCTAAAATCAACTCTCCATATGCTCCACCGCAAGTGGGTTCCGCAACAGATAGCTAGCGGGACTGGCTAGCCAAAGATGGCTAGCAAAGCCCCCGGTTTAGCTAGCGGAGGATAGCGAAGGTAAGTTTAGCTAGTCTGTTGGATTGAGTTTTTAGACAAATTTTCTATTTTTTAGCTAGTTATGTCAAGATAGCTAGTTTCTTGGAGTTGCTCTAATGCGATCGTTTTCGTCCTACTATGCTCCTCCTCCTCCTCTCCTGTAGGCTGTAGCTAGGCTGTCGGTGAGAGTCTACTGAGAGCAAGTGAAATGGGCCGGACCAACAGCTTGGTACAAGCAACTGCCCTACTCGAATGAATGGGCCCAACACAAGTGTCACACCACTTTGTGACATGTTTTTTTTTAAATATATTTATTTTTTCATAATTTTTCGAAAATATATAGCGGATTCAAAAATTTGCAAAAGTAACCTCCAACGGCTGTGCTAAATGGCGGTAGGGACCTACCGCCACTAAGAACGACGGCGGGGGTACTGTAGCGCCCCGACTGGCATTTCAATTGGCGGTTGCTACAGTAACCCGCAGTGGTACTGTAGCGGGTTCGTGCCGCCGTTTCTTGTGGCGGCAGGCACAGCTTCTCTTTGAAAAATCATAATTTTTTTGTATGAACTCGGATGAGAATAAAATTTATATGAAAATTGTAGCTTTCGATGAGATCTACAACTTTGTAGTTCAAACTTTTTTCATTTGAAGTCATCTTAGAACTCAAAAAATCAATATACTATCCAGATCTGGATACCGTAAACTGAGATCTGGATAGTATATCGATTTTTTGGATCCAAAGATGACTTCAAATGAAAAAAGTTTGAACTACAAAGTTGTAGATCTCGTTGAAAGCTACAATTTTTATATAAATTTTATCCTCATCCGAGTTCATACCAAAAAGTTATGATTTTTTTAAGAGAAGTTGTCCCTGCCGGCACGAGAAACGGTAGCAGGAACCCGCTACAGTACCCTCGCCGAGTTACTGTAGCAACCGAAATGGTGTGTACCGCCCCACCCGCCGTTCCGCTGCCGCCATTTACCACGGCGGTTCGAGGCTACTTTTGCAAATTTTTGAATTCGTTATTTATTTTCAAAAAATAGTGAAAAATAAATATAAAAAATAAAAAAATTCTGAGTGATTAATGACTGACTGACTTGGCGCCGTCGAATTGAAGTGGAGTTTCGTTTGCTTTCATGAAAAATAAAAGAGAAATGGAAAGCGTCAAGTGAAATCAGCCCAACTGGATAAAGCCCAGCCTGCGGCCACTTCGCTCGCATGCTTGTGCAAGCCCAAAACTTTGCAAATTCTTACAGCGGCCCAAAACTATGCTTTGTGCCAAGCATTTCTGGTAAGTTCTGGTGATCAAGAAAACAAATATATGTCAATATTATGGTAATCAAGAAGACACCTACAAATAACGCCTTTTGTCCCTAACAGGTTAGAGCAAGCTAAAGATAAAACCCAAAAGAAATAAAGGTAATCAAGACACCACCAGATTTAAAATACAAAAACCCACGCACATAGAATTAACGTAGGTTATTATGCTCAAGGTAGTGGTAAGCATGGACCAAACACGCCAGAAGACCGCTCCCGTCACTCCCGCCTAGGGCGACTGGGGCGCCCCCCCACCTCCGGCGAGCGCCCCTCTCCCCTGACTTCCCCTCCCTGTCGCCGCCGGAGGGGCCGGCTGGGAACCCACGCGGGCCCCAGGGACGGCGGCGGCGGGGCCTCCTCTCGTTGATGGCGCCTCTCCGGGGCGGCGGAGCGGCACGGTGTGCCCTCGCCGGCCCCGGCGGCGACGGTGGTGCGGCGGCAGATCTGCCCCCTCCCCCTCCCGCTGTCGGATCTACAGCGCGTGCCCGCGGGGGCCCCGAGTGGGCCGTCGGCTGCCTTGCGGTGGCACCAGACGTGGGGGCGCTGCTCCGGTGCGGCGGTGCCCCCTGGCCTGGGCCCAGCCTCCCCCACGGGCGGGTTCTGCGGTGGGCGGCAGCGGGGGCGCCGGCTGCGACAACGACGGCCTTCGGCGACGGCTCGGCACGGCGGCGGCCTCCGGTGATGGTGCGGCAGGTGCTCTCCAGGGGCGTTCGGCAGCCGTGGACGAGGTGCTCGGCTTCTTGAAGCTCCTCGCGTCCCTCGGTGGGAGGAGCGGCGCCATGGTGGTGCGGCTTGGCTCCCGGCACGACACCGTGGTGGTGCGGCGGCCGCCGGTCCGTCACGCGAAGTTCGGCACCGTGGAGGTGTTCACTTCACCTGTGACAGAGTCGGGCGGTGGGATTATGGTCGCTGCCAGCCCGGAGTAGCCTGATGCTCGGCGGCGGAGTTGGCGGTGGCGTGTCGCCCAGGTGTGGGGCGGTGACAGTGCGACGGTGCGATGGCGGCTGGAGGTGTGGTGCTACAGCAGTGACTTCTCCTCGACCTTGGTGACTGCAGTGTTGGTGTCGGCTTGCTGTGGTGATCGGTTGCAGCAGGAGCTTGCTGTTTCGGGCGAAACCCTCGCCAGATTCGTCCTGGTGGAATGGCGGCGGCGCCTTTCAGGCGTCGCTATCCCTGCTAAGGGCGCCATGTTGGAGTGGCAATCCTGCTACATTGTCTCGGGGTGTAAACCCGGTCCAACTCCTGGACGAGCGACAACGGCGCCTGTGGGTGTCGTAACCTTCTTGAAGGTGTTGTCTTCTAGAGACACCGTTCGTTCGTGGTCGGCCTACTGCTCGCGGGGTGCTGAGGTCGGTGGAGGCAGATCTGTCGTAGGGCATGCGTACGGGGGTTGCCTACCTCACGCCAAGGCGCCTGCTTTCTTGATGGTGGCCGAGGGTCTTCACTCGTCTGTCGTTCGTTTGCTTGCAGCGTTCCGCGGCGCCTGGTGTTGCTTGGTAATCTTCAGTGTGGTGCGGGACAGTGTTGTTGGACGGCGCTTGCGGCAACGACAACCTGTGACGACTTGGCCCGCAGCGGATCGCGGCAGGGCTTTCAGCACGGCTGAACTCCCCCGGTGCGATACATCGTCGGAAGACGGCGCGGGCAACATCTTCGGTCTTCTGGCTCGATGGCGGCGGCTTTGTGCGGGGGGGGGGGGGGAAGCAACGTGATGATTCGAACCTCGGTGGTGGTCTGGCGGCTCGGTTCGGTTCCCGGTGGGCGGGGCACCTCTTCTTGCTACCTTGGCGGCAATTCTTGGAACGAGTCCGGGGTGTGGTGCCGTGCGGCGGGTTTGGAGGTCCCCGCGCACGTGCGAGTGGCATGCTGAGTGGCGGGTTGGAGGTCCCCGCGCACGCGAGAGTCCAACGACGGATGCGGCGAGGCCCCCGTCCGTTGGTTGTTTGGGACTCGGTGTTTCTTCATGCCGTCAGGTGGTAGGCATGGGTGCAGCAGCACTACGGCGGTGGGTCCAGCACGGCGGTGGCCCTCTTCGGTGCGGTGGTGCCGCCCCTCTGCTCCTTATCAATGGCGGATCTCTCCGACGGTTTTGATACATACAGGTCTGCGAGTGGAAGCTGCTGTCGTGCTTTGTCTTCTCTGTCGACGTTGTGAGTAGTGTCTGGCTGTGTTGATGTCCCAATCCGACCGGCCAGTGTGTTTAGTCGAGCGGTAACCCGTGTTGATGTCCCAATCCAACAGGGCGAGTTGTTTTTTTTCTTTTATTTTATTTTCCTGCCTATGATCTCCCAGGGTCATAGTCTTGTATTTTTCTTCTGCTATATCAATGAAACACACACTATCTTGTGCGATTCGTTCAAAAAAAATTATGCTCAATGTGGCTCAAACATATATATACATCATGGGAGTCATGCCCATTGTCAATTCACAAATCGTCAGTGTCATGTAGACATGTAGTGTTGATCATAAGTACTCCTTCCATTCCAAATTACAAATTGTAGATTGTTTTAGCATTTTAAAGTACATAGATATTATTATGTATCTAGACATATATTATATTTAGTAGACGCATAATAAAAATTATGCATCTAGAAAATGATCTACAATTTGAAACAGAGGGGTATAGTTTATTAGGCTGGCAGAGAGGGAGAAGGGGAGGCGACGGCGGAGACCTAGAGAGAGAGGACAATCCCTGAAGCGCCCCTCGCCGAGCCGGTGGTGGCAGAGGCAAGGGAGGACGCTGCGGGGCGGATATGACAGGGAGATCGATGGGGGAGGCGATGGGCGTCCGAAGGGAGGAGGTGCGGCGACCGTGGGGAGGGGGCGAGGCGGCGGCGGCTGGGAAAAACGAGGAGTGAGGGGAGCGAGGGCGGCCAAAAAAAATTGGGGGGGGGGGCGAGTCGCAGATTGGCAGATTCACGGAGCGGCAGACTCACGTACCAAGATATTATCTCTTTTTCATTCTTTTTAGTAGTAGAGATTGTTCAATCGTAGGCACACATACATGCAGTGATATATATGACGGGATCACTTCAGGGCGCAAACAATAAAATCAGACCGGCAGTGTTATAACTATTCTCGATCTCTTCCAACTAACGTTATCTTTAAGGAAATTTCCCCAATATTTTTAACTCGTTGACTCCTCAATGGATGAAATTTTGTAGCTTGGTGTGCATCGATCCGTCGACGATCCAATTGATGTATCAGTTCATATAGATAATTGATGTCAAAACATGAAGAATACAGACAGGTGTCGTATGCGTGATATTTTTCGTGTATAGAACACATAACTAGGAAAGTGCCTGTGCGTTGCTACGGGCAATAACATATAAACCCAACATATTCGCACAAGAAGTATATCAAGTGTGGCATCTTAAAAAAATCAAGTATAAAAAAAGCTCAATAAGTACTGAACCAATATTATGATTATGAATCAAAGAATATTTCCATTAGAATTCCGTATCATGGAAACTCACACAACAACATTTGTATTTTCTAAAAAAAACTTTTTAGATACACAGTTAAGCTTCAGATATATAATGGGAATCGAAGCTACTGCCAGTTGAAAGATCCATATGATTTCCAAAAATTCTTAAGATAAAATTTCTGAAAGCTTCATGCTTCACCCAGACATGCTTGCCAACATCATAAATTATTCTTACCATAGATTACTTTCGGTGTCTAAACTCTCAGCTCTCAACTCATACGACACCCCATGTACAACCATGGAGCAGTGATAGCAATGCCTGCACTCTACCTGATAGCAATGCCTGCACTTTACCGTTGCATTCAAACTTGTCATGCTCCTGCACTGTGCATTTACTCCAGTTTACACTGCTTGCCTTCCATGCTGTAGATACTCTCAATAATGACATGTACTTTTGCATGGTCTCATTGTCACCGGCTGACCACCATCAATCTGCAATACTTTTACAGCCTCTGTCAAATTAGCAGAATCTGCAAGAGTACATTTGCATGTACAAGTAATTATAAACCAGAGAGATCAAATCCTACTCTATAACCTTACACTGGATAAAAGGAAAAAGAATCAGCTCTTTCACATGCTGACAATTTTACACCAATATGTTGTATGAATTTCATACGTAATAAATAAAATTTATGAATGGCCACGCTACCACCATCACAACACAGGTAGATCTAAGAGTTTATTCTCAAAGATTATGGAAATTGATGATATCCCTCCAAACAAGAAGCTAATTCATATGTGCATTAATCTGCCTGCATTAGGCAATATATGCCATGAACAACTATTCAACTTTTCTATACCACCCAGTAAAGGTACCAATTACAGATCAATGGGACAATAAATACTACAATCACATGACTAAAAATCAACATATCATTGACATTGTCCCATAAATCAAAATATTGTCCCAAATATTGTTCTGTAACATGCAGACAGATGGATATGGATCAATGTACCTTGATAATGTTGTCTGCCTTCTCCTTTTTCCTCAAGTGAGCTGGTGAGCCTTTTGCTACATGATTTTCTTCTGCTTCTCCTATTCTTTCTCCAGGCTCACAGCTTCGTGATACAGTTTGCAAGATCCACATTATATACCTCTCAGTCATCATAAGAAGAAAATTACCTGAACATGCTTGTTTACAGTTTTCGCACCTCAATCTTCTTCTGCTCGTACACCACCATTAGCTTGTGGTACTCTTCTGAGCCTTTCTCGTATGGACCCTTCTGAGCCACACTGTGAGGATTCTCAAGGTAAATATTTTTAGAAATAAATAAACATTAATAATAGATATACAGATATCAAATATGAATAGATACACTAAAGAAAAGAACAACAAAAAATAGTAGATTGATAGTTGTTCTTGCCCTGTTGAATGAGTGCTACTCTGCTTTGGCAGAACGCTATCTCTTTACTTGGGTGCTTTTTGCCAGGTTCCAAGTCTGCTTGCTGTGGTATACATAAGAGCTGATCGACTGGAGATGGGCTAGCTTATCTTTTCATAATTATTTCTCAACGTCAGGTGTCTTGAAGAACAAATATACTAAACACTATCTCCATACGCATACAAATGCAGACATGCAGTAGTAGCACTACAGTAAGGAAATTATCATGCTTACCAGGAGTTGGCTCAAACTTTGAAATCCTTCTCATGTATAAGTTCCTCACTTCTTGCTCTAGTGGGAAATCACCCTCAAGATTTGCCAAGCTTCTTTTTTTTCAAAGTAATATTTGCCAAGCTTCTTCCAGATGAATAATCCATTGTTACCTCCTCTAGGACCTGATCAACAAACTAATCAGGAGTCCACGATGGCCATTAGAACCAATTGCCTCTTTATTTTCTCTTGCAAATTGATGGGGCACTAATATAATAGGAGTGAACCTATGCTGTCACATTACATTTGCCATGTAAATGGGAAAAAGGCAATGATAATGATTTTTCTACATTGCTTTGAGCAGTATCCATCTTTTAATTCAGATTGGAAATTCCAGCCTTCCTCACATGGTAGATACTTATTGCTCAAAATGACCCTGAAAGCTTTCTCACATGGAAGAAACTTTATTGCTCAAATTCAGATCTCAGTTTATATGAAATTTGTTCCAGGCAGAAATTGCATCATATGAAGAATAATTAAAAACAACACTTGGTCTGCCTACAACTCAAAATTTCTTATGTATGAACAAACAACCTGAAGCAAGGTTAAAGTATTGCAAATTAAAATTGGTCAGACATGGCAAAAGCAATGCGCATGCAAACTTCTCAAATTACTTGGCTTTTAGCTGCAAACTACTATTATATGGCTGGATAATGTAGAGAGTTAGCTGGACAAACAATGAGCACATAGTTTTACTTCGTAAGACTCGTGGCATCCACATAATATTCAGAAATTAGCAATACTGAATTGTTCTAGATAGGTCAGTAGCTCAAATAAAATGCTACCAAATAAAATTAAAAAGTGAGCTAACAGAAATCTATTTACCAATGATCATTAGCAAGTGATTTGCAAGTAGCTTTTTTAATAGGCTCAGAATCATGGTCCATTGGTGACACAGTACCTTTATGAATATGCTAGAAAGAATATCATAGTGCAATATTAGTGCATCATGGTTCAGAAAAAAAAAGGGACACATGGGTAAGATATGGCAAATTCTCAGTTTTGAAAGCACAATCTTTTTTCCACTCCTTGGATCGATAAGATATGGCAAATCCTCAGTTTTTTTGTAAGATTATGGACTATGACAAATAATTCATAGAAGTAAAGAAGCAAGCCAAAAAAGACATTTAACTCGAACATATATGCGGATCTTATGGTAATATCATAAACCCTCGCAGAAGAGTAAGATATCATAAACCCTCGCAGAAGAGTAAGATATCATAAACCCTCACAGAAGAGTAAGATATCTGGACTGCTCCTAAATAAGCAATGATATTACCATTTAGTATAGATGAAATATCTGCATGGACCAGATTAGAAACAAGCTATAAGTTAGTTCTATCACTTAAAGTGAACTTGCTGCATGGTATTTTCTCGTGCTCTCCTGTCCTAGTTAAAATGTCTCTCCTTTGACCTCTCTGTCAACACAACATCGACAAAAAATCAAAACCTAGTAGATGTCACAGTTAGGAACTCAAGTAACCGTGACAATGCTAAAAAGAAAGATGGAGTCAATCATCCTGGCAGAAATAAACAATCCAGATGTAATGGATGGCTCAAATATATTACTCGAACCATGAATCAAATCGAGCAGATCGAGGAATCGAGACTGACCTGGCGGAGGAGGCCCATTGTGGCGGCACATAGTGGAGAATTACTATTAATTAGCATAAAACTAAAAAATGATATTCATTAAGAACATTAGTCATCTTAAAATCTATAGATGATCTACTTATCCTAATTATTTGACACACCAATGTTCCATTAGCAGCTGTTGTCGGGGTTCGGTACCGCCGGCAAGTAAATTTATATAAGAGCGTGTGTTCTAATCCGCACGGTAGCACAGGAGACACTCGGGGTTATACTGGTTCGGGCCTCCGGAGAGTAATACCCTACGTCCAGTCGGAGAGGAAGTGTTCCTTATGCTCGGGAGTTTGCAGTAGGGGGTACAAACAAGTCGGGAGAGGGTGTAGAGCCCAAGTCCCTGGTGTGCGAGTGGTTCAAGTAGCAGAAGTCTGCGTACGTGTGTGAGTGTGTGCGTTGTATGAGATGGGATATCGATGCTAAGTGCGTGTGGGGGTGAAAACGAACGTGTCTTGTATGTGCCACTACCCTTCCCTTTTATAGTCGCAAGGGGAGGCTCAGGGCGGTTTACATCGAGTGTGTTGATAATCTACAGTGCGAGGCGTCCTCCTCTACATCGGGCTGTCAGGCTGCAGCAGCGGCGAAGCACTGTTACGGGGCTTTGGGTGATGGTCCAGATCCCGTGCGTCCCAAGTAGCCGTCCCGGGGCCCCCTGCACCCCCTTCCGAGTAGTTAGTCGAGTACAGGAGGCAGAGTACTTGCCCTGATCTCGTCAGTGGGTCAGGGGCTTGTCTTTTCTTGATGGAGTTGTCTGCACCATGGAGATCGAGGGATATGTGATGGCTTGCACTGTGCCGTTGGTGGCACAGCGCTTCCCGTGCCCTCCGTGGTACGATGCGCACCGCCCCTGCAGAGGAGCGGCAGGAGAATCTGTCTTCTGACACAGGATCGACCTGGACAGGGCGGACCTGTGCAGGGAGGCTGACACGTGGCGGGCCGTGTACCAGGGTATCACGGGATGCCGACGGGGCCTGCGTACCTGCAGCCTTGACGGCCAAGTTTTGAACTAGTCGGAGCCGGAGAACTACTCGTGCGAGTAGGTGATCTATGCCGCGTCTCCCGATGCTTAGGGCGTAGTGTGTACTGTACCGTACGCCGTCCAGCGCCCATTACGCCGTCCGCGGTACGACGGTCACTGTGCCGTTCGTGACAGGTTTTGACGAATCCGTCCCCTGACACCGAATCGGCCGGGCTCGGGAGGACCGCCGCGGCGGGGCGGACATGTGGCGGTGCGCGGAGGGACGTGCGCGGAGATTCCGGGATCTCGATCTGGTGGGCCCACACACCTCGCGCCTTCCCTGCGAAGCTTGCATGGGTGGGTGACGGAAACTACTCGTGCGAGTCGAGTAGCCGCGACCGTGAGGCGGAAACTACTCGTGCGAGCGAGTAGTCGGGAGTGGAGGCGGGAATTTGTCGTGCGGACCACCATCTACTCGGAGAAGAGGGTACGAACAGCCGCGGGCCACCTGTCTTCTGGCCCATGGCGGAAACTGGTCGTACGGGCCTTCACGTGCTCGGGCCGCGTAGCACTCGTTGTGCTAGCTGCCGGAGCGTGCCATTCGTGGGTCCGTACTGCGTTTTTCAGGGGTCTTGGTGGGCCCTGGTCCATGGCCTCGTCAGTAGCCCCCGAGCCTGGTGAGGGAGTCGGAGACTCACTCCCAGGATCAACTGTCACGGAGACGAGGAAGTTTTGTTGTATTTTCTCTGGTGGGGACGAGCGAGCGGACCCGCGGGTAGTAGTCCCTGAGCCCACGGACAAGTCGGAGACTTGTGCGTGGGATTAAATGTTGAGATCTTGGACAAGTCGGAGACTAATGGCTTGCCACATGGCGCGAATCGTGGGGCAATTGGCGGAGATTTTGCGCCGGTCGCGAGATCGTCGGGTCCCACCTCGGGTGACATGGCGGTTCGGTTGTGGGCGGAGCGCGGCAGTGGGGCGCGCCTTTTGAGGGGCGACGCTTCGATGGTCAGAGGGCGTGCCCCGAGGCGACACGGGCATTAACTGCAAGGGTAGATGTAATCATTCCCCCGTTTATATACCACGGGCGCCGGCCAGTTTTTCCCCCTTCTGCTTCCGTGTGTTTTCCACCGCCGCCGTCTTCTTGCCTTTGTCTTCGCTCTCGCCGTGCACACCGCAAAGCTTGCCCCGCCTTCGCTCGCAAACCCGGGTCGTCCACCGTCGCCACCACCGCTGATGCTATGTCGAACTGGTCGTCTTTGACGGTGACCTGGTCCGAGCTCGACCGCCTCGCCTCCGACGGCATGCTGCCGCCGCTGACTGCGGCGGAGGAGTGGAAGATTCCCGGGCCGGAGAGCAGCCCCCAGCCCTCGGCGGGGTACGTGGTCTCGTTCGTGCTGTTCCACGAGCGAGGGTTCTCCGTCCCGGCGGGACGGTTCATCCGCGTCGTGCTCAAGGAGTACGGCTTGGAGCTTCAGAACCTCAACCTGAACGGCGTCCAGCAGATGGCGGCGTTCGAGGCCCTGTGTGAGGGGTACCTGGAATAGGGAGCCCATTGGGACTTGTTCCGGTACTTCTACAAGTTCGTCGTCGTGAAGGACCACAACTCTGCGGCAGCAATCGGGTGCGCCGGTCTCCGCGGGAAGCAGGGGAGGATGGAGGAGTACATCCCCACCTACCTGACCACTTCCAACAGCGGGTGGCACCGAGGGTGGTTCTACCTCAAGAACGACCCCGAGAATCCGCTGCCGGTGTCGGTGTTTTAGACCGGCAAACCTACCAAGGGGGTACCCGAGGTAGTTGATTATGCGGTGGAGGATCGTGATCGGGAGACCGAGAACTCGAAGGTATGCGCAAGGACACGGGACACAAGATTTATACAGGTTCGGGCCGCCAAGGTGGCGAACCCTACGTCTTGTTTGGGGGATCAAGTATGGCGCTCTGCGCTTGGTGTTGGGTTGTTCAGATGTTCGGCTAGGTACCCGGCCCTCCTTTATATAGTCCAGGGGGCGGGTTCCTAGTCGGTTACAAGTCAGGAGTCCTAGTGGGATTACACGGAATGAGTCCTAGTAGGATTACACGGGAATTCTAGTAGGAGTCCGTCTTCATCCTTCCTTGTATGAGTACCCGGGGTGTATGCCCGACAAGCCCCCGAGCACGTTGGAGTCAAGAGTAGTAGTTCAAGTAGTCTTGAAGCCTCTTCGAGTAGTTCCTGAGCGTCCTCGAGTACTGCTTGGAGAAGTCTTCAATAGTACTTGAACTGCCACGAGGCTGGAAGGTGGTCCAGCTCATCAGTCTTGAAGTCGAGATTATATGGAAGTGCGGTTGTAAAATCACACTCCATATGGAGTAGCCCCCGAGCCTTGGGTTGAGTCCCAGACTCTAGCTGAGGGTCAGTCTTGATTCTGAATCTTCCGTCTTGAAAAATTGAATGATGGGTATAGCATAGCAGCCCCCGAGCCTTGAAATGATTAGGTAATCAATCCAAGGGTCTTCAGTGTTCGTGAAAGCCATCATCCGAGTACTCTTGCAGCGTGTAGCCCCCGAGATAAGAGAGCCGTATGAGCCACGTCGAGTAGTTGTTGGTACGGAACCTCCGAGCTTGAGAGTGAGCGAAGTCTGCTAGAGTTGTTCTAGAGTAGTAATTTGAATGCAGCCCCCGAGCTGGAGAGTTTCCGAGTAGTAATTTGGCGTCGAGCCGTGGAGCTTGCGAAGTAGCCGTGCCATCAGAGCTGACTTTAGATGCGACCGAAGTCGACTTTAGATGCCGGCAGAGCGGACTTTAGATGCGACTTGAAAAACCGAAGTCGACTTTAGTTGCCACACGGTGCGGACTTTGAGGTGCGACTTGAAAACCGAAGTCGACTTTAGTTGCCGCACAGAGCGGACTTTGAGGTGCGACTTGAAAACTGAAGTCGACTTTAGTTGCCGCATGGAGCAGACTTTGATATGCGACTATAGAAGTCGACTTTAGATTACCGCGCGAAGCGGACTTTAGATTGCCGCGCGAAGCGGACTTTAGATGCTACTATAGTAGTCGACTTTGTGCCACGTGGGGTGTACTTTAAGATGCAAAAAACAAAAAGCACTTCCGGAATGTAAAATCGAATGAAAAATCAGAGAAAACAAATAGTTGTGCCGCCGGAGCGGGCTTGAGCACCTGAGCCATGGATTTCAGACCCAAGGTACGGTTGCCGCCGGAGCGGGCTTGAAAGTGCGACCGGAGTCGACTTGAGTACCTGGGCCATGGATTTCAGACCCAAGGTACGGTTGCCACCGGAGTGGGCTTGAAGGTGCGACCGGAGTCGACTTGAGTACCTGGGCCATGGATTTCAGACCCATGGTACAGAGCGCGAGTACTTAGGGTACGAAACCCATGGTACAGGGTATGAAAACCACGTGCAGCTAGGTACCATCGTCGCCAGGACGTGAGGGCCACTTACAGCTAAGTTCCATCGAAGTTTACACACGCAGTATGCCGCCGAAGCAGGCGAAGGTGCGACCGGAGTCGACTTTAAGTTGCCGCGCGGAGCGAACTTTAGAAGCTGCCTCGTTGGGATAGCCTCCGAGTTGATGAAGTAGGCTCGTGGTGACTTGATAGATATACCCCAAGAGTAGTCAGCAGAGTGTAGCCCTCGTGAAAAACCCACCGAGAAGCGTACACCGATGAGTAGTCGGCATGTTGTCCTACATGATGAGGAGAATAAGCCAAGAAAAGAAAACAATAATCATTTAAATAAATGACTTAGCTGTTGCTGCCTGGGCAGACTGTTGATGCGACCGGAGTCGAGTTGTGCCGCTGTAGCGGACTTTAGATTGCGACTGTTGGCGTCGACTTGTGCCGCCGTAGCGGATTTGAAATTGTGCAGTTCTGAAGTGTAGTTCCCGTGTAGAAGCATGCACAGACGGGTAGTCCTTGGCGTATTTGTCCTGCGCATGGAAGACAAACCAAAGAAGAAAAATAATCATTTAAATAAAGGACTTAGCTGTTGCCGCTAGGGCGGTCTTGTAGATGAAGCTGTGACGGTCGGCGATGGAGCCGCGACGATTGTTGCTGAAGTTTGACCAGTCAGAGTTGATTCCGACTAGTTTGGAAAACTAGTCAAGATGAGTAGTCGACGCGATGCGGCCGGAAGACGATGTCGCGGTGGTGCGCGGCGTACTCGAAGTAGAGCCGGTGTTGTCGCGAGATAAGTAGTCGCGACGCACGGCGTGGCTGAAGTGGAGCCAGTGCGACCGGACAACAAGTCGAGCGGCAGCGCACGGAGTAGTCGAGCCGCGAGACGGAGCGACCGGGCGCACAGCGAGAGCCAGGGCGACCAGACAACAAGTCGAGCAGCGGCGTACGGAGTAGTCGAGCCACGAGACGGAGCGACCGGGCGCACGGCGAGAGCCAGTGCGACCGACGAGAAGTCGAGCGGCAAGACGGCGCGTGGTCGACGACGAGCCGCGCGAGGAGCCGAGGCACCCGATCGCACAGCATAGGCGAAGTAGTCGACGACGAGCCACGCGACAAGCCGAGGCACCCGATCGCACGGCGTAGGCGAAGTAGTCGACGACGAGCCGCGCAACGAGCCGCGCGACGTGTCGAGGCACCCGGACGTGCGGCGTACGCGAAGTAGTCGACGACGAGCCGCGCGACGAGCTGAGGCACCCGATCGCACGGCGTAGGTGAAGTAGTCGACGACGAGCCGCGCGAGGCGAAATAGTCGACGATGAGCCGCGCGACGTGCTGAGGCACTCGGACGCGCGGCGTAGGCGAAGGAGTTGACGACGAGCCGCGCGAGGCGAAGCAGTCGACGACGAGCCGCGTGACGAGCTGCGCGACGAGCCGCGCGATGTGCCGAGGCACCCGGACGCGCAGCGTAGGCGAAGTAGTCGACGACGAGCCGCGCGACGTGCCGAGGCACCCGGACGCGCGGCGTAGGCGAAGTAATCAACGACGAGCCGCACGAGGCGAAGTAGTCGGCGATGAGCCGCGTGACGTGCCGAGGCACCCGGACGCGCGGCGTAGGCGAAGTAGTCGACGACGAGCCGCGCGAGGCGAAGTAGTCGACGACGAGCCGCGCGACGTGCTGAGGCACCCGGACGCGCAGCGTAGGCGAAGTAGTCGATGACGAGCCGCGTGACGAGCTGCACGACGAGCAGCGCGACGTGCTGAGGCACCCGGACGCGGGGCGTAGGCGAAGTAGTCGACGACGAGCCGCGCGAGGCGAACTAGTCGACGACGAGCCGCGCGACGAGCCGCGCGACGTGCCGAGGCACCCGGACGCGCGGCGTAGGCGAAGTAGTCGACGACGAGCCGCGCGATGTGCCGTGGCACCCGGACGCGCGGCGTAGGCGAAGTAGTCGACGACGAGCCGCGCGAGGCGAAGTAGTCGACGACGAGCCACGCGACGAGCCGCGCGACGTGCCGAGGCACCCAGACGCGTGGCGTAGGCGACGTAGTTGACGACGAGTCGCGCGAGGCGAAGTAGTCGACGACGAGCCGCGCAACGAGCCGCGCAATGTGCCGAGGCACCCGGACGCGTGGCGTAGGCGAAGTAGTCGACGACGAGCCGCGCGAGGCGAAGTAGTCGACGATGAGCCGCGCGAGTTGAAGTAGTCGACGACGAGCCGCGCGACGAGCTGCGCGACGTGCCGAGGCACCCAGACGCGCGGCGTAGGCGAAGTAGTTGACGACGAGCCGCGCGAGGCGAAGTAGTCAACGACGTGCCGCGCGACGAGCCGCGCGACGTGCTGAGGCACCCAGACGCGCGGCGTAGGCGAAGTAGTCGACGACGAGCCGCGCGAGGCGAAGTAGTCGGCGATGAGATGCGCGACGTGCCGAGGCACCCAGACGCGCGGCGTAGGCGAAGTAGTCGACGACGAGCCGCGCGAGGCGAAGTAGTCGATGACGAGCTGCGCGACGAGCCGCGTGACGAGCCGCGCGACGTGCCGAGGCACCCGGACGCGCGGTGTATGTGAAGTAGTCGACGACGAGCCACGCGAGGCGAAGTAGTCGACGACGAGACGCGCAGCGAGCTGCACGACAAGACGCGCGACGTGCCGCGCGACGTGCCGAGGCACCCGGACGCGCGACATAGTTGAGCGTGTTCTGCCGACGCGCGAACAGAGTACGGAAATCGATTCCGTTTTTCGACAGAACTCGGCGACTTGCTTTGCATTGCGACTTGACTTGCTTGTCGTCGAGTAGATTGATTTTGATGATGAAAAGGTCCTTCAAATTCGCCCGGTGGTGATGATCTCCCCTACCTGGCGCGCCAGCTGTCGGTGTTTTAGACCAACAAACCTACCAAAGGGGTACCCGAGGTAGTTGATTATGCGGTGGAGTATCGTGATCGGGAGACCGAGAACTCGAAGGTATGCGCAAGGACACAGGACACAAGATTTATACAGGTTCGGGCTGCTAAGGTGGCGAACCCTACGTCCTATTTGGGGGATCAAGTATGACGCCCTGCGCTTGGTGTTGGGTTGTTCAGATGTTTGGCTAGGTACCCGGCCCTCCTTTATATAGTCCAGGGGGCGGGTTCCTAGTCGGTTACAAGTCAGGAGTCCTAGTGGGATTACACGGAACGAGTCCTAGTAGGATTACAGGGGAATTCTAGTAGGATTCCATCTTCATCCTTCCTTGTATGAGTACCTGGGGTGTATGCCCGACAGCCGGAGTTTACAAACCGATGGTATGATCAAGCGCCGGTGAAGTGGAGCTATGGGCCAGAGAAGAAAGATCGTCCCCGGTTCCTCGACAGCGCCCTCGCCGCCCTCACAAGACTCCGCGACAACGGGGTGAACTTCATCACCCTAATCGGCAGCTACCACACCCGGGGGGTCGTCCCGCTCCGTCGCCGCGCGCTGCGCCTCTGGGAGATGGCGGACGACCGTGCTCCGTTCGAGGGGACCGTGACCGCTCGCTCGCTGCCTTCGCTGGACGAGGTCCAGCGCCGGGTGTCCCAGGCCACTGGGGTCACCTGGATGTTCTGGCTGCCGCGGGGCCTGCTGCAGATGCTCCCTTCTCCGGCCACTGCGGAGCTGGTACGTCTTCCCTCGACTTCCTTTTGATTTGTCCTTCGCGGTCGCGGGCGGTAATCGTTCTTGTGCTTGCCCAGATGAAGGATGTGCACGTCCTCACCTCTCGTCCTCCACTGGAGGAGGACCGGACGATCACCCGCGACACCGCCGCGCGGCAGCAGCGGCGGGGGGAATGCAGGAGGGCCCACCAACAGAAGGAGATCGCGAAGCGGGAGAGGAACGACAAACGCGCCTCGCGCCGGCGTAACGGGGAGAGGGATGTCTCCGATGAAGAGGATCGCTCATCGGCGCCGGCGGACACGGACGAGGACGAGTCCCCTTTCGAGTGGACTAATGAGGAGACGGAACCGTCCTCACAGCCGCGCGGTGGATCAATGCCCGCCCCGGCCGCAGCTGACGCCAGTTCAGGCCGGCAGGCACCTCCCTCCTCTTCCCGGGCTGATAAGCCCGGAACAAGCAGTCGTGCTCTTCGACGGGATCACCGCGAGAGGGGCAGGACCTCTCCGTGGCGCGGCAACTCCGGCCACCATGAGTCGAGGCGCGACGGCCCGCGCCACCATTCCTCGCGCCGGAGGTCTCACTCGCCCTCCACGCGCCCATCTCGGGAGCCGCGGATCGTGTCGGCGGCCTCCCCGCCACCAGCAGCCCAGAGGGCGGTGCCGCCCCCGACCCAACGGCGGCTTGCGTCGGTCGTCGTTGCCAGAGGCGGGTCGACGCCACCTCCGACATCTGCTCTGTCGTCGGGGAGCAAGAGGGCGGCGTCCCCGCGCAAACCCACGATCGGCTCCAAGCGGCCCCGCCGCGTAGCAGAGGGGTGAGTTCTGAGTTGCAATTTTCTAGTTTTGGCTTTGTGCATCTAGCGAGCACGTTCTCGTTTGTCGTCGTGACATCTTTCTTGATTCAGGGCACCCGACCGTCACACCATGAGGCTGGTGCCCGTCAAGGCATTGCGCCGCCCTGCTCTGGTGGGTGGGGACGTGCCGTCATCGAGTGACCCGCCGTCCACCCTTCAGTCGGGGGCGGCAGCTGAAGAAGCAATTGGGTCGAGGACCCCGGTGGTGACCGTCCCTCCCAGAGAACTGCTTGCCCGGCTCGCAGCGACCTGTCGATGGGGGTGATGGGTTTAGGGGGCGAGGCCCCAATTGAAGAAGCACTGTCGGCCCACGCGGCCGAGTTGGCAAGGTGCCTGTCCGGGGCCCAGGAGCAAGACCAGGAGAACCCTGCTCCCGAGGCGCAGGCGGGCGATGATGAACAGCCAGCCCCCGAGTTGTCGTTGGGGGCGGGTAACGATGCGCAGCCAGCCCCCGAGTCGTCGGCGGAGGCGGGCAACGATGCTGACACCGAGCGGCCAGCCCCCGAGTCACTGGAGGGGATGACCGCTGCCGCTGCGGGCTTCGAGACCCCAGCACCCAAGTCGGCAAGGGGAACGGGGAGTAGTGTTGAGATGGTGGAGGCGGGCGACCGCGCCTCCGAGGATGCTTCCGCTGCAGTGACGATCGTGGTGACCGAGGGGATCGTTTCCATCTCGTCGGTCGCCGCATCGGATGCCGCTCCAGCTGAGGTGATCGTCATCCCAGCGTCGCCTTCTCCGGCCGTTTCTCCCGTCGGGACGACGGAAGAGCAGATGCCCCCCTCGACCGCGGAGGTCGGGGAGAGCTCGAGGGTGCCGAGGTCGACCACCTCGATGGCGGAAGAGGAGGAGACAGGAGTTCCGCCGCTCTGGCTGGTGGCCATGTCGCCGGTCCTGGCCTCAGTAGGCCCGGGCCTCGACAGCGAGGCAGAGCTGGCGGCACGCCGCCGCCTAGAGCGTAGCCTGCGCCTGAGCGAGATGGCGCTGTGCCAGTCGGAGTGGGTAATCAAGGACCTGATCCCCGCCTCGAGGGTGAGTCTTTTTCCTTCCTCTTCCCTTCTCATGCTTATCTTTCCTTTTCTTCTCAGTCGTGAGACTCATGGGTGGTTTAGGAGCTTGTTGGACGCTCCGAGGACAAGGTGCGGGCCTTTGAGGTGCTCCGCGCGGAGAAGATTCAGCTGGAGGCGCAGTTGGCCGCGGCTCGCCTCGCGGCGGCAGACAGCGAGGCCGGTCGATCGACGGAGTGCGCGTCCTTTGAGGCGAGGGCGAGGGCTGCTGAAGATCGCGCGGCCGCGACGCAGGCGGAGAAAACCGCCCTGGAGGAGAGGCTGGCTGCGGCGGAGCAGGTAGCGGCGGAGCGCAAGAGAAGACGGAGCTCGAGACCAGGGCGGGCCGGGGCGAGTCCGACCTCTAGGTGGCTCGTGAGAGGGCGACGACGCTCGAGACCCAAGTCGGCAGCCTCACCGCCGAGAAGGTCCGCCTCAAGGAAATTGAGTAAAAATGCGAGAATGAGATCATCGGTGAGTACCTTACGACCTGTCATCTCTGCTTTCTGCTTCCATGCAGTTTCTTGATTCGAGGCACCATCTTTCTTCTGGGGCGTACAGCTCTCCACGTGGCCCGTACCGACTTGCAGAAGCAGGTCGCGGATGAGAGCCAGGTGTGGTTCGAGGACCGGTGGATGGTCGCTTCCTGGTGTGATGAGTGATTGACAACGTGGTGTGGACTGATTCTTGGCTAAGTATTGCAGGTGCAGGTTGCGGCTTGACTGGTGCAGGTGCAGGTGCAGGTGAAGAACAAGCGTGAAAGGTCGTTGCCGGTGAGGCCTCCAGGTGTGGAGAAGACAAGTAGGCTTGGTTCGAGGGACCCAGTGGCCAGCGGGGTCAAGTGCGGGCTGCATGGTGGTAAGAACGGCAAGATGAAGTCATGGACGGTTTCTTGGTTGAGCCTCAAAACCAAGGTCGAGCCGGGACTACGTGGGAGCCGAGTCATGAGTGGTGATTGGCGGAGGCTACACCGAGTTCGCGGGGTTTCCGGTGGTTCACCAGAAAATCACTGGGTTCCTTGGTTGATCCGAAAAGCCAAGACCGAAGAACCGAAGACGGAGGTGCAGCAGCTCCAGACCGGTCTGACCGGTGGGTCTGACCGGTCTGACCGGTGGGTACCGGTCTGACTGGTGAGGAGCACCGGTCTGACCGGTGTGCGACGACGCAGTCCGGAATCTTCGAAGCGGAGGACACGCGTCGGGATCGCAAGGCTTGCGTCGAGGCTAAGCAAGTTTGCGGTCGCTGGGCATCCGTCCGATGGTGCGAAGACAAAGACTTCCAATTTCGCCCTCGAGGGGCATGTATCCCTAGTTAGCTAGTAAGGGTATTTTCGTCTTTCGGTTGCCTCCATATAACCCAAGTGGTGAGAGGATGGCAGCCATCTCTTGGAACCCTAGCTCATTTGGTTTTCCTATTTTTCCTTCCTATTTTCTTAGGATTTTCGTAGGACTAGCTTGAGAGCTTCATGGTGAGATCTTGTGAGAGGGAAGGATGATCGGGCGGTAAGCTAGACCTTGTATGAACCTCTTTGGTATGTATAGATGATTCGGCGTGGTTCCTCAAGGCTTGGATGTGTCTTTCCCGTTTCTCCTTTTTGGTGATTTTCGGAGCCCTTTCTTGGCGATTTTCTTGGAGCGATTTCGAGGCCTTTCTCTTTGGGATTTGGTGGGGGATGTATGCATGAACCCTTCGTGGTTCTTTTTCTTTTGATTCCCCTTCCAAATCCGTGAGCAAAGGGGCTCGATTTTAGGGTTTTCGTGGCTCTAGGGTTAGAGGCGTTCTTGGTGGGATTTTTTCGATTCCTCTTGATTTGACAAGTTTTGGTGGACCAAATCTTGGCTATGGAGTACCCATGAGGTGTTCCTACTATCCCCAAAGTCTTGTGCAAAACTGTGGAGCGAATCGGGAGATCGGGAGTTGGATTTGGAGGAGTTGACTCGCGGGCGCTGTTCATCCCGAGCTGCCCAGGCACGACCGGTCTGACCGGTGCTCTTGACCGGTCTGACCGGTGCTAGCCCTTGGTGGGTTTTTGTCTCGGGGAATAGCCTTGTCCGTGTGGTTTTGTCCCGTGGTCCTGCTGATCAGTTCTTGGCGTGTTTGGAGTTGTTTTGCTAGGCTTTGTGAGGGGTTCTTCTTCCTCACAGGTTGTGTTTCGTGGTGGTTTTTGTTCCAGGGCCTAGAGGAGTCACTGAGGCTTCCTGAAACGTTTGCTGTGCGGCTGCTGTAGCCACCGGCCTGACCGGCTCTGTCCACCGGTCTGACCGGTGTCACCGGTCTGACCGGCGCAGGCCATCGGTCTGACCGGTGTAGCACAGGCAGCAAGCCATGCAAGTTTCCGCTGTGTGGTTCGGTGAGTTTTGGCTCGGAAGGTTGAGTGTTGGTTCCTAGGACCAGTAGCACTCCAGTGGCTGTGTGGTCTTGACCAACTTGGGTAGTTGAGTCGGAGACGTGAGTTGGAAGCAGTGTTCGTCTTGTTGGAGTTCTCATCTCCTTCGAGAAGAATTTTTATCGACTCACAATCACTCCCCCCCTCTCTGGTTCGCCTAATCGGTCCTTCAGCGGATCATGAGAGCGCTGCGACCACCCCCCTCGTCGAGAACCAGAAGCTGGTGGAGCTGGTCAAGGAGGCTAACGAGAAGCTCAACAGTAAGAGCCGTGTCTTCTTCGTCTTTTGCCTTCCTTGGATTGGCTCATTCTTCGCTGATATTGGTCTTTTCACTTTTCTTCAGAGGTCGTAGCCGAGCTCGAGCAGGAGCGGAAATCGCTCACGGGGGGCCAGGCCGATATCAAGCAGCTGGAGTCGATCCGCAACGGGATGGGAGCGGCCATCATCAAGACGTGCGACGAACTCGGTGTTCCTCCCGACCACCTGAAGGACCGCTTGGAGTTGGCCGCTGTGACAGCTCGTCAACAGGCAATGGATACGGCTGGCGACGTCGTTCACAAGGTGGTGGCCATCTTCTTGTCGCACTACCCAGACCTGGACAGGGCGCTGCTTGGCCAGGGGTGGTGCTCGGGCTACACCGACGAGCAATACGACAGCATCGAAGAAGGCGTCGTCGACTTCGCCAAAGCTATGCTGAGCCATGCCCTTTATGACCTGGGCCTGTAAAGAAAAACTAGGTTGCCTTGCCGAGGCTTTTTAATCATGCCTGTAAAAACTTGTGGTCCAAATGTTTATGGCGAACTCGTGGGTTAAGAACCCGTTCTTCTTTCAAGTTTAAACATTTTGATTGTTTGTTGCCCTTTTCTCGAGTAGTTAGAGGACCTGTACGCCGAGTAGTGTAGCTTAAAACCTTGCTGACGGTGTCTTGCTCCGTAGCCGCGAGGGCGTAGGAACTTGGCGACTCGACCGAGCTTAGTTTTAGAAGTGTTACTATTCGAGCGGGCTGACCCTGAGTACTTCGGCGAAAGATAGGTGCGTGTACATGTTTTTGCAAACGAGAAAACTCTTGAGAGTTCAAAACGGCTGCTCAGAATCCCTTCATAGGGGCGAGTGATCGATGGCTTGAGGTTATAAACTTTACTCGTGGGTCTTTGTACCGTAGCCGCGGGGGCGTAAGTACTCGGGGCCCGGACGAGCGCAGGTTCATGACCGCTGGAGTCATCGTTCGTCTCCGTTTGAGGAATGTGAGTGTGCCGTGTCGATCATACGAGAAACCATGGATGGTTTTTGATCGAAAAAAGGTTTCGCAATGCTCAGGGGAGGGGGGCCGCAGCCCCCGGGTAGCCCCCGAGCCCATGGACAAGTCGGAGACTTGCCCATGGGGTGAGACAAGCATAAAGACATTTCACTTGAGTAAAGATGTAAGCTTGCGAAAAGAAATCATTTCATGAAAAGAAAAGAAGCTCAGAGCTCTTGCATCGTCATAAAATGAGAACAGAATAAGTACTTAAGGGTAAAAACGACGTAGCTGCTCTATGTTCCAGGCGTTGGAGATGACCCTGCCGTCCTCGTACTTGAGCTTGAAAGTTCCTGGACGGAGTACTTGGTCGACGATGAATGGCCCCTCCCATGGAGGTGAGAGTTTGTGTTGCCCCTCGTTACTCTGAACTCGTCAGAGGACGAGGTCGCTGACTTGAAACTCGCGCTCCCGTATGTTACGTTCGTGGTAGCGGCGTAGAGCTTGCTGATATTGTGCTGAGTGGAGGAGGGCGACGCTGCGTGCCTCCTCCAGCTGGTCGATAGCGTCCTCGAGGGCGGCCTGGTTGCCCTCTTCAGTGTAGGCTTGGACTCGCGGGCTGCCATAGTCGATGTCCGTTGGGAGGATTGCTTTCGACCCGTGGACGAGAAAGAAAGGCGTACAGCCAGTAGCCCGACTCGGAGTGGTGCGCAGGCTCCATAGGACTGACGGGAGCTCCGTGGCCCACGTCACCCGAAACTTCTCGAGACGCTTGAATATCCGCGGCTTTAGACCATGCAAAATCATGCCATTGGCCCTCTCCACTTGCCCATTGGTCCTTGGATGACTGACAGCGGCCCAATCCACAAAGATGTGGTTGTCGTTGCAGAACTTGAGGAATTTCTTGCCAGTGAACTGCGTGCCATTATCGGTGATGATGGAGTTTGGGATCCCGAACCGGTAAATGATGTCAGTGAAGAACGTGACGGCATCCTTGGAACGGACATTCGTTATGGGCTTGGCCTCGATCCATTTCGAGAACTTGTCGATGGCGACGACCACGTGGGTGTAGCCCCCGGGTCCTTTCCTCAGTGGCCCGACCATGTCCAGCCCCCAGACCGCAAATGGCCAGGTGATGGGAATGGTCTGCAAAGCCTGCGTCGGGAGATGGCTTTGTTGTGCGTAGAACTAGCAGCCTTCGCAGCTGCGCACGATCCGAGTTGCGTTGGCAACCGCGGTGCCTTTCCGACAATGGTTTTTGGGTCGGCGTGATGTCCGCAAGTGCCTGCATGGATTTCCTGCAATAGCTCCTTGCCTTGGTCAGCCAAGATGCACCGCATGAATATGCCTTTGGCACCCTTTCGACGGAGCTCGCCGTCGACCAATTTATACGACTTGGCCATGCGAGCGATGCGTCGAGCCGTCTTCTTGTCGGGTGGTAATTTTCCTTCCACCATCCACTCGAGGATCGGAATCCTCCAGTCAGGGTCTTCGAGGTTGGGCTCTTGCGCCCTGTCGATCTCCATGACCTCTTGTGTGGACGGCTCTGGCGTCTCGTCCTCCCCGAAATGAACGGACGGCTTGTACTGGTCGTTGGCGAAGACTCCGTGTGGGACAGGTTTTCGATTCGATGCTGCCTTCGCGAGGGTGTCAGCCGCCTTGTTGTACTCACGCAACACATGATTGAGTTCGAGTCTGTGAAACTTGTCCTCTAGTTCGCGCACCGCCCGGCAGTAGGCGGCCATCTTCGGACTTATGTAGTTTTCTCCTTCATGACCTGTCCCACGACCAGGTCGGAGTCCCTCCTGACGTCGAGGCGTCGAATTCCCAGCTCGAGGGTGATCCGGAGACCGTTGATGAGCGCCTCGTACTCAGCGACGTTGTTGGAGGCCGCGAAATGTAGTCGGACCATGTATTCCATTCGCACGCCCAGAGGCGAAATGAACACGAGTCCGACCCTGGCTCCTTCCTTCATGAGGGATCCGTCGAAGTACATGAGGCACGTTTCGTGCTCAATGGGAGCAGGAGGTGTTTGGATCTCCATCCATTCAGCGACGAAGTCAACCAGCGCTTGCGACTTGATGGCAGTGCGGGGCGCATACTCAATATTTTGCCCCATCAGCTCAAGGGCCCACTTAGCGATTCTGCCTTCCGCCTCCGGGCTCCGTATGATTTCGCCAAGCGGGTACTTGGACACCACCGTGATGCGATGTGAGTCGAAATAATGTCGGAGTTTCCGCTTGGTGATGAGGACAGCATAGATCAACTTCTGTATCTGTGGGTGTCGTGTCTTTAAGTCGGAGAGGACTTCGCTTACGAAGTAGACGGGGCGCTGAACTTTCTGCATATTGCTAGGCTCGTCTCGCTCAACTACCAGCACCGCGCTCACGACCTGGGTCGTCGCAGCGATGTATAGGAGCATCGGCTCTTCCTCAGCCGGCGCGGTGAGCACCGGTGGGCTCTCGAGTAGCTTCTTGAGCGAGTCGAGTGCTTCCTGTGCTTCTGGCATCCACTGAAAGTGCTCCGACTTCTTCATGAGCTGGTACAGCGGCAGCCTGCGTTCTCCTAGTTGGGCGATGAACCTGCTGAGAGCAGCAAGGCATCCGGTAACACGCTGCACCCCCTTCAGATTCTTGATGGGCCCCATGCCCGTGATCACAGAGATTTTATCAGGGTTTGCCTTAATGCCGTGTTCCGATACGACGAACCCGAGCAGCATGCCCCTGGGGACCCCGAAGACACACTTCTCGGGGTTCAGCTTCACGTTGTGCTCCCTCAGCTTCTCGAAGACCGCGATAAGGTCAGGTATCAGGTCACCCACCTTCTTTGACTTGACCATGATATCATCGACGTAGGCCTCGATCAGCCGTTCGATGAGATCCCCAAAGACGCGACGCATGCATCTCTGGAAGGTGGCCCCTGCATTCTTCAACCCAAAGGGCATGGAAACGTAACAGTACGCGCCAAACGGGGTGATGAACAAAGTAGCGATCTGGTCGATCAGATCCATTCCGATCTGATGGTACCCTGAATAAGTGTCAAGAAAACAGAGGGTTTCGCACCCAGCCGTCGAGTCGACTACTTGATCTATGCGCGGTAAGGAAATGGATCTTTCGGACAAGCCTTGTTCAGGCTTGTGTAATCAACGCACATCCTCCATTTGCCATTCTTCTTCTTAACGAGTACAGGGTTTGCTAACCACTTGGGGTGGTAGACTTTACGAATGAACCCTGCACTGATAAGCTTCTTGATCTCCTCTCCGATAGCCTTGCACTTGTCAGAGTTGAAGCGGCACAGACGTTGCTTGATCGGCTTCGAGCCGAGCTTAATGTTAAGCTTGTGCTCGGCGACCTCCCTTGGAATCCCCGGCATGTCGGAGGGTTTCCATGCGAATACATCGAGATTCGCGCAGAGGAAGTTGACGAGCGCGCTTTCCTAGTCGGAACCGAGCGCCGTCCCGATACGGAGTGTGCGGCCGTCGTCGGAGACGGACACTTCCTTGGCGTTCTTGGCGGGCTCGAAAGAGCAGGCCGCACGCTTGGACGACTCGGGAATTTCTTGGTCCTCGGAGAGGGGCTCGGCAGCGAGCTTCTCAGACCGGATCAGTGCTTCAGCGAACTGGAAGCACTCAGCATCGCATTCGTATGCGTACTAGAAAGTTGTACCAGCTGTGATGATGCCTTTCGGCCCGGGCATTTTCAGCTTGAGGTACGTGTAGTTGGGAACGGCCATGAACTTAGCGTAAGTTGGCCTTCCGAGTATCGCGTGATACGTCCCCGGGAATCCCACCACCTCGAAGGTGAGGGTTTCCGTCCGGAAGTTGCTCGGAGTTCCGAACGTGACGGGCAGATCGATCTGCCCGAGTGGGACCGCCTCCATCCCGGGTACGACCCCGTGGAAAGGCGTCGTTGACGGCCGCAGTCGGGACCGCGGAATCCCCATGTCGTCCAGGGTTGACATGTAGATGACGTGGAGGCCGCTACCTCCGTCCATCAGTACCTTGTGCACACGCTTGGTGCCGAACAAGGGTGACATTACCAGTGGGTAGCTACCCGGTCGCGGTATGTGGTCGGGATGATCGTGCCGGTCAAATGTGACCGGCATCTCCAACCACTTCAGGTAGGTCGGAGTTGCATGCTTGAGCTGGTAGACTTCTCGGCGGACCACCTTCTCCTGACGCCTGGGCAACCGCGCCTCCGAACCCCCGAAGATCATCATCACGGCTCCGTCTTCGCGAGGGTAAGCGCCTTCGTCATTACCCTTGTCCTTCCCTCCGTCACCGGTCGGAGCATCACTCCGCTTCTTCAGCGTGCCAGCGAGGTTGGCCTTCATCAGGTTGCAATCCTTGAAGGCGTGTTTGACCGGGCCCTTGTGGTTGGGACACGGGGCATCCAACAGCTTCTCGAAGTGACCCGAAGGAGGGTTGCCTCTAGGCTTCGTTGTCTTTCGGTCGACAGCGGCCACCAAGGTATCCTCACGATACCTCTTATCTTTGCTTTTCTTCTTCTTGATTGGTGCGGACGGACCGTCGCCAGCTTCGGCTGGCTGCTTCCCTTTGCTTGTGACCGAGCTGAGCGTCGCGGCTACGGCTTCCTCCCCGTTGGCGTGGTCGGTCGTGATGTCGAGCAGCTCCCGAGTAGACCGCGGCTTCCGCCGCCCGATCCGATGGATCAGCGTGGCACACGTGGTGCCATTCTGGAAGGCTGAGATAACATCCATGTCGGTGGTGCTGGGCAACTCGGTGCACCGCTTGGAGAAGCGTCAGATGTAGTCGCGCAAGCTTTCACCCTTCATCTGCTTGCAGTTGCGCAGGTCCCAGGGGTTCCCTGGTCGGGCGTAAGTGCCCTGGAAGTTGCCGATGAAGGCGTCGCGTAGTTGCGACCAGCTGTCGATCTTGCCCCGCGACAAGTGCTCGAGCCACGTGCGGGCCGAGTCCGCGAGATGTAGCAGCAGGTTCTTGATGATGAACTGGTCGTCCCGTGCTCCGCCGGCGTTGCATGCCAGTCGGTAGTCCTCCAACCAGACGCTGGGGTTGGTCTCGCCGTCGTACTTGGGCACGGAGGTCGGAGCCCTGAAGCGCGAAGGGAAGCGGGCGCTACGCATATTCTTCCCGAAGGCACGAGGCCCTTGGGCATCAGGCGAGCCGCTCCTACTCCAGTCCTCGTCGCTGTCGTACCGGCCTCCGCGTCGCCGGTTGTACTCCTTACGAGGTTGCTCCTCGTAGTCGTCGTGCTGACCCGCGTCAACCCTCCGCCGCGCCTTGATGGTGTCGCGTGCGTCGCGGTGGGGACCCAGTCGGCTCTTGACTGGTACGTTGACATCCTCGGACCGTCGTGGCTGCTGTGACGGTGCCGCGGGTTGTCGCGGCTCGGAGTGCCTGCGACCTTGCGAGCCCCGCTGTCGAGAAGCAGAGCTCTCCGCCTGCTGCACGGCAGTAGTCTCGAGGAGTGTCTTGATCTGCTTATGCATCTCCTTCTCTTGAGGCGTGGCGAGCTCTGGTACCTTCCGGAGAAGGATCGCAGCTGCCGCCAAGTTCTGCGACGCCCTTTTGAAGACGGGCGTGCCGTCAACGACATCTCGGTCGTCGTTGACGATGCGCTGTTGAACGTCCCTTGCCCGTGCGCGAGCGGGAGTCGGGTTCGGGTCCTGCCCGAGTTGTTGGTGAAGCTGGGTCCGCTCATTGTCGAGCTGGCGCTGGGCGTCCTCCAACTCGTCCAGTCGAGCGCACTATGCGGCGGCGTTGGGAGGGACTCGGGGCTCAGCCGCACTGTCCGTCGTCGAGCTGTGAGCAGAGTGAAGTGCCCCATCCGTAGTGTGGGCCAGTGCTGGCGCCACCGGGGCGTTGCCAATGACGAAACACTCACGTGAGGGGTCGTAACCCCCGTCATCGGAGTCGTCGGAAAAGTTGAAACAATAGTCGGTCGCCGTTTGGAAAAGACAGAAGGCATCAGCGTCGCGAAGCCCAGAGTAATCCCACTCCGGACCCGAGATGTCATCGGTACCGTCGGTCACGAGGTACTGCTCGTCGGGCGAGGTCGCAGCAAGCCCCATGTTGCAGCAGAGGCGATGGCTGGGGTAGTTCTCGTACATAGCCCAGTCCGTGCTCGATGAAGAGGAACACGCTGCCGCTGCGTAGGACCTTCCTCTATGAAGAGGTGGTAACGGGGTGCCCTCCCTGGCGATGCGCTCCGTCGAGTCTGACAGCAGGGAGTCCTCTGCTGCACCAGCGGGCTGCGGTGTACCAGCTTCAACCCGCGGAGGAGAGCTAGCACGTGCTGCCCTGCGCCGCTCCGCCTTGGCACGCTTCGAGCGCTTGCCTGAGCGCCTCTTGCGTCGGGGTGAGCGTGGCAGGGCGGTCGGAGCGGGAGTTGGTGCAGATGCGTCGGTGACCTCGTTGACGAGGCGCATGTCGTAGCCGTCTCCGGTCGCTCGGAAGTTCAGGCTTCCGAACCTGAGCTCAAGCCTAGCCACAAGCGACTCCGATGATCCCACGGGGGAATCCATCAGCAGCGGCTCGGTGGAGGCTTTCGTCGAAGCGGATGATGAGAGGGTCGTGCGGACCCTAAAAAGAACGTCGAAAACACGCGAAGGCCCCTACCTGACGCGCCAACTGTCGGGGTTCGGTACCGCCGGCATGTAAATTTATATAAGAGCGCGTGTTTTGATCCGCACGGTAGCACAGGAGACACTCGAGGTTATACTGGTTCGGGCCTCCGGAGAGTAATACCCTACGTCCAATCGGAGAGGAAGTGTTTCTTATGCTCGGGAGTTTGCAGTAGGGGGTACAAACAAGTCGGGAGAGGGTGTAGAGCCCAAGTCCCTGGTGTGCGAGTGGTTCAAGTAGCAGAAGTCTGCGTACGTGTGTGAGTGTGTGCGTTGTATGAGATGGGATATCGATGCTAAGTGCGTGTGGGGGTGAAAACGAACGTGTCTTGTATGTGCCACTGCCCTTCCCTTTTATAGTCGCAAGGGGAGGCTCAGGGCGGTTTACATCGAGTGTGTTGAGCTAATCTACAGTGTGAGGCGTCCTCCTCTACATCGGGCTGTCAGGCTGCAGCAGCGGCGAAGCACTGTTACGGGGCTTTGGGTGACGGGTCCAGATCCCGTGCGTCCCAAGTAGCCGTCCCGGGGCCCCCTACACCCCCTTCCGAGTAGTTAGTCGGGTACAGGAGGCAGAGTACTTGCCCTGATCTCGTCAGTGGGTCAGGGGCTTGTCTTTTCTTGATGGAGTAGTCTGCACCGTGGAGATCGAGGGATAGGTGACGGCTTGCACTGTGCCGTTGGTGGCACAGCGCTTCCCGTGCCCTCCGTGGTACGATGCGCACCGCCCCTGCAGAGGAGCGGCAGGAGAATCCGTCTTCTGACACAGGATCGACCTGGACAGGGCGGACCCGTGCAGGGAGGCTGACACGTGGCGGGCCGTGTACCGGGGTATCACGGGATGCCGACGGGGCCTGCGTACCTGCGGCCTTGACGGCCAAGTTTTGAACTAGTCGGAGCCGGAGAACTACTCGTGCGAGTAGGTGATCTATGCCGCGTCTCCCGATGCTTAGGGCGTAGTGTGTACTGTACCGTACGCCGTCCAGCGCCCATTACGCCGTCCGCGGTACGACGGTCACTGTGCCTTCGTGACAGGTTTTGACGAATCCGTCCCCTGACACCGAATCGGCCGGGCCCGGGAGGACCGCCGCGGCGGGGCGGACATGTGGCGGTGCGCGGAGGGACGTGCACGGAGATTCCGGGATCTCGATGTGGTGGGCCCACGCGCCTCGCGCCTTCCCTGCGAAGCTTGCGCGGGTGGGTGACGGAAACTACTCGTGCGAGTCGAGTAGCCGCGGCCGTGAGGCGGAAACTACTCGTGCGAGCGAGTAGTTGGGAGTGGAGGCGGGAATTTGTCGTACGGACCACCATGTACTCGGAGAAGAGGGTATGAACGGCCGCAGGCCGCCTGTCTTCTGGCCCATGGCGGAAACTGGTCGTACGGGCCTTCACGTGCTCGGGCCGCGTAGCACTCGTTGTGCTAGCTGCCGGAGCGTGCCGTTCGTGGGTCCGTACTGCATTTTTCAGGGGTCTTGGTGGGCCCTGGTCCATGGCCTCGTCAGCTGTACTGAATATTTGATATACATTCTGCTAACCATAGTACTGTCGAGATTTGTTCAATGTTTGTTTTTGGATTTCTCATATGGCTAGCATACGACTACACTAATGAATTATGTGTGCAACAAAAAATCCATACTGAAATATAAACTATTGTAAACTCACGATTCATGAAGAGTGGATGAGTTATTGTTCCATGTGAGTCTTCATAGCTGATCACATCGGCCTTCTACAGCAGCATCTCCAAGTCCGCATCATCACATCCACGGTCGCACATGACATCTCAGCTGTAACAGAAAATAGAAATTTTTAGAGAAATTGCATGCTTAGTCCTTTCAAAGAAATTTCAGGGGCATGAATTCACAGCCGGCGTTGGGTGCCTGGAGACAGCCCGGTGTGGTGGAGAACGAAGAGGTTCGGCAGAGGGCACACCAACGTGAAGGACAGAGGAGGTTCGGCAGGGGCGTCCCGCCCCGGGAGTGCTTGGTGCATGAAGGAAGGAAGAGTCGGCTGGTCCTGTACCGACGGCGGTGTCGATCCGGCGAGAAACGCTACAGACGCGGCGCCTGGCGTGCCAACGACAGCTGAGGAGGAGTCGACCCAGCGCGACAGCGAAGTTGATCCGGAAACGCAAAGAAGTGACGACGTCTTCTTCTCCCCCCTTCCAATCCTCCGCGGCCATCGCCTCCCTGCTCCTGGTGCCACCGCCGCCGCACCTCCAACAAAATGGCGTACGCATGTTGGATGCGACCGCGGTGCCGTGCCGAGCGGGGGATTTGGGGAGGACCAGAGGAGAAAGAGTAGTCCGCGTCCCCAGCCTCTGCGGCCGCCGCTGACCGCTCGAGGGAGGCGTGGCCGTGCGGAGGAGACGCGACGGCGGCGGTGGAGGGCAGCGAAGGCTGGCAGAGAGGGAGAAGGGGAGGCGATGGCGGAGACCTAGAGAGAGAGGACAATCCCTGAAGCGCCCCTCGCCGAGCCGGTGGTGGCAGAGGCAAGGGAGGACGCTGCGGGGCGGATCCGACAGGGAGATCGATGGGGGAGGTGATTGGCTTCCGGAGGAGGAGGTGCGGCGACCGTGGGGGGGGCGAGGCGGCGGCGGCTGGGAAAAAACGAGGAGGGAGGGGAGCGAGGGCGGCCAAAAAAACCGGGGGGGGGGGGGAGGCGGGGGATCGGGTGGGAGGCGAGTCGCGGATTGGCAGATTCACGGAGCGGCAGACTCACGACCAAGATACTATCTCATTTTCATTCTTTTTAGTAGTAGAGATTGTTGAATCGTACGTACACATACATGCAGTGATATATATGACGGGATCACTTCAGGGCGCAAACAATAAAATCAGACCGACAGTGTTATAACTATTCTCGATCTCTTCCAACTATCGTTATCTTTAAGGAAATTTCCCCAATATTTTTAACTCGTTGACTCCTCAATGGATGAAATTTTGTAGCTTGGTGTGCATCGATCCGTCGACGATCCAATTGATGTATCAGTTCATATAAATAATTGATTGATGTTAAAACATGAAGAATACAGACAGGTGTCGTATGCGCGATATTTTTCGTGTATAGAACACATAATTGCAGCCAGTACGTCCCTCTCGAATGGAAAGCTAATTAAGAGAGAGAAAAGAAGAGCGCTGTTAGCTAGAAACTACTACCAATATCTTATCTCTGGTTGTGGTGTTGACTCATTGGATAAGTCCACATATGGAACATTACTGTGTCTGCTAATTGACTTTGATTTCATAAGGTTCCCCCATTCGGTATTCATGTTGCTATATATGTATATCTGGAGGTCAGCATGATTATTTTATGTCCACGGAAGGTTAATTAACATCGATCGTCGTTTCGATCAGTGTCCCCAGCTCACAAGTAACGCGAAGAGAGTTCATTCCTGAAGTCGCCATTTGTTGGGCAGGCGCAGTGTATATATGATGTTAAAGCGTGACGTGATCTTTTACCTGCACTATCAAAATGTATGTGTTAGTTCAAAAAGATGGGATTTGTGGCATAAGTCATGCAGTCGGCGCTGGATTATGTCACGCGCCCTCCTAGCTAGGCATATCATGCATAAGAAATATGGTTGGTCCCCTGAAGCTCGGAGGAAAAACTCTCGAGCTACTAATGGGTGGAACTTGAAATGAGGGATTTTTTTACAAATTAGTTTTCAGCATTTATTTCAAAATAAGGATTTGAATTCAAATTCCTACTATCCAGCGGGCTCTTCTTTAAACTCATGGATTCCTACTTCACTTTTCTTGTGTCAACTGAATCATATGAAGCAGGGCACCATGCAAGGAAAGAGAGCTAACTAGCTAGCTACATGAACGAGAACTCGATAAGTATATGTATACTGGCCATTATTTTTTCTCAAAAGTCCTGCAGATGTATAGTACAACTGAATTTTGTTGTGTAAAGTTTTGGTAGCAACTCGATCAAATTTTAAATTAAAATAAGGATTTGTAATTTTTTTATTCAGTATATACTTTGCAAATCTTTTATTCAGATGTCCTATATACTACAAAGTATCTTATCATACTATTACTAATTGAAGACTTCTTTTGAAACCTTCACATGAAGCCACCTAAGATCCTTAGTGGCTACTCTAAAAAAAGAGAAAAAACAAAGGAGCCTCCACATGAAGCCACTTAGGATCCTAGGTGGACATGGTAGAAAAAATATCAAAAATTACCACTTATGCCATTATAAAGAATTAACCTAAAGAACCCCCTAAATCTATCTCTTAATTATCACATCTACCACTAAAAAAATTAGGTCCAACATTATAATGTCGTCCACATCTAATTATCGTACATGCATCCCAAATTTTAAAAAGAAAAACTACTATACTCAATTTTCTTGATATCTGATAGACGCAAGCTATACCGAGGAGAAGACAGAAAACATAGTAATTTATTGTCTTGGATCTTTGAAATAATAACAGATTCAACTGTACTTCCTAGAAATTTCTAAGAATAGTATATATGCACTACAATCTTAAAATGTATTGATCTTGCGACAATTATGACAACTAATGATCATTAATATATTGTGTAATATTTAAACTATGTGTTGTCTATGCTGCAAAATTATGTGGTCCTTTATATGATGCCATATTAACAAACCAAAATTTAAATGAAACAAACAATAGTATATTATAACCATTTTAACTTGTATTAAAAATAATATGTAAAAATATTTATGTCAAATAAAATCACTAACCCGTGCGGGAGCACCAGTTGACGGGCTAGTTCAAAACAAAACAAAAGGTATACGGCTATATATAAATACAAAATGGAAAAATATAAAAGAAAACTTTGGATGTTTGGAACATCTGTTAATTTGGATGCCAATATAATTGATATTCAATCATGAAAAAAAATCTAATGAAAAATTAGTTAGCCCTCATTTACCTCTACTGTTGCCTTCTAGGTTATTAGTGACATCTACACTTCATCATCAAGATTCCACAGGAGCTCGAAGTCCTTCCCTGCATATCACCATATTCATGGATCACTTAATTTACAAGATATACTAAATAAGTGACCATCAGCAGTCCCCAAGAAGAAACAAAGGGGCAAGGATTAGACTTGTATATATACAATAATGCAAATGGCCTAACCCCCAGCTAATAAAATGCACGCGCGACCTCCGCACAGCCCCATGCGCGCATCGTCGCCTGAGCTAGCTGCTTGCATTGCTGGATCGAAATAAGAATAAGCGCATGCACATGCACACGCACACCACACTACCACAGGAATATATCTGGACGACGACTCTGGCCATCGATCTATATATGTTCTGGCGGCGGCTGACTTGACTGAAAACTCCTCTTGCCACCGGAGCCACTCGATGATTATATTCACCTATTTTTATTGGCTAGCATCACGCACGAACCTGCTGGCCTGGCTGTCTCGTGGACACTCGATCATATCACCATGGAAGAAATTCATGTGGATCAACATTGGCATGCATATATGATCATAGTCTCTCTTCTGAGATGTCATAGAACATGCTGAATGCTACACTCGCATATTTAGATGATTGGTCTTGACTTGTAATATGCATGTCTCTTTTGGGTTTTTAGGTCGCTGAACAAGTGAATATAATTGTCCATCTTTACAATTACCAAGTGCCAACCTTATTTAGCTTTCCACAAGTTATTACCCACGCAAAAGCAGAGAGGCAAATTGATTTTTGCATTGTACGTCCAAAGGAAGTGGTTAAAAATCGGGGGCTTTGACGGTGGACCGTATGTAGCATATGATTATTTTTGGAAAGGTTAAATAGGTAATTTTGCAAATTGTAATAAATTTGGCAACCTCATAATTCCACCCCGCCTAAAACTCGAATGATAATATTATCTACAAGTCTTCAGCACCAGCAAAGAAGTCAAACTAGCAAACTAATCCTGATCGAATTATTAAGTTCCTATATAGGAGTACGATACAAATTAATCTTATGTGTATGCATGGTAGTCCAAAGACTCCTCCAAACTCCAAATTGAAGTTCAGACAAATCCATGGGTCCAGAAGTCAATCTCTCTCCGTCCAAAATTATCAGTAAGTTCCTAAAGATGGATGCCACCCCCCTTTCATTTTCGATCTTGTTTTCTTAGCTTGTTGACTATTGCAAATATCAGCTATATAATTTTGAATGTTCCCGGCGATAGAACGGCTAGAAATGGCGTTGCCTTTTTATGTCATACTAGGGTCGTCCTAGTTAGGTGCTGTCTCACCCGAGAGGTCCTATGTCGACATGCATAATTTTTTTATTGGCCGCACCATCCTTGCTTGAACTTATGAATGAGTTGCCAACAAAATTCTGCTTGTTTTTGAGTGCTGACCTACACAATCATTCGTGAAGGAATATTATATGCCTTGAACCCTAATTTGGATGTTCATTTGTATTTTAGTTTTTTCCTAGTACATCCACTGGTTTATTATTCCCCCGAAAAGGACACCAGTACATACCATTTGGCTTAGTCCAGTGTGATTTCATTCAATTCGCACTAAAATCTAAATATATTGGATGGCCACCAAAGCTAGATATAATGCATGCATGCATGAACATATTTCTCATAATCATTTATGTGCTTTGTCCTAATTCAAACCATCTTTGGTTTGACTAATTTTTTAGATAATGAAAAATAGTTCTGGCTTCAGAACCCTCATGAGAGGGACATATGAACGATTTGACTAATTAAACTTATGTAGAAAAGTATCAATATTAGTGAATTCATTGTGAAATGCATTTTTATTTATGGCGTATTTTTTGTGAGGTAGATTTAATTTGATACTCTTATATATATATGAACATTGCGATGTAATATAGTTTTACTTAGGAAAAAAAACAAGAAATGATTATATTTTGGCACATAGGAAGGAATACTATAGATCGAATATCTCAATTTGTCTCTCTGTGCATGTGCGCGTCTCAAACATATAATTAAATTATAATTGTTTAGCCAAATCTACAGACACACAAAAAAATGCTGTTTCAGACGTGTAATCTCTTGTTCGCGTCCACCAGGACTAATTTTCACGTCCTAATTAACTGCACATAATTTAATGTTATCCTGGATGCACACATTACGACATGGAATGAAATCATGCATATAAAATACATTTGTGTACACACAACTTGCTCTACGCTTCTACTAGTTGCTAGTATTTTTATAGTTAGCTAGCTTGGTTAACCTGCATGTGCTGAAGCCACGTTAATTCCTTTCGTTCACAGAAACTGAGGTTTACAATAATATTTTCTTCTCGCCCATCCAACCCTGAGAGGCCAAAATAATTTCATTTTATTAATCATCATACTATTATTAGTCGTAATTATGTTTTCTTGTGTTGAAGATTAAAAAAGGTTGCAAGGAGAGGAAACCACATTAAGGGGTGGTCACAGGCTAGCTTTTGGTCTTAACTGGAAGCTTAACTTATTGCGTCAATAATTCATACTAGATCGCAGCAGGATGTTTTGAAATATGAATTTTCAAATTAAAGTGTACTTGATTTTTAGTAGCAGTACGTAGTAGTACAAAATCTTTATATGTCATTTCATTATCGGCCGGGATCTCTACTAGCATGGATATTTCATGAGCCGTTGGCTGCTCAGCTGGAGCCTGACTGGATTCATGAGTAGGTTACACGCACGCACTGGTGTCCATTCTCATGCAAACACAAGCAATGCATGATCGAGCTGCCAATCTTTCCTTAGTTCACACATAACCAGCAGGGCATGCATATCCAAATATGTGGATACATTGGACAAATAGCTCCATGTCACACATAACCGTCCTGCACTCTAGTACACTCCACGTATCCGATCCTTTCTAGATTTGTTCATACCTTGCCCAGCCAAAACCATACATCACTCGAGTACATGGTTTTCAAACAATCAACGGATTTGGTCGTCGTCCTTGCTTTCTCAAGTAGTCCTTAGATAAGTTGTTTCGCACAGGGTTAGCATTTAGCAATGGTTAGGTCAAAGTCAAGCTAGCAGCTGATCGATGCAATCGGTCATACTAGAACACACGATGCATGGTATACAATGCATGTGGTTGTTGTTTTGGGCAGACAGGAAGGCTGTTTAATTTGTCGCAACAACCTTAGCTAGCTGAACGGCAAATCAGCTCGATCTAGGTGTTTCAGACTTCTCTAGCGATCGAGTAGCAGCTCTATCTCCAAGGATTTTAATACTGTCAGCGCTGTGTCTTTTCTCACCTGACCATAGACGACCATTGGAGCATTCTTCTAAAATCATAGACTACCAGAGAAATACGGGGTCCTCCGATCCGTCCATCTCTGCCGAAAAGTAGTGTACTTGCAGCTCCAATTCATATCATATCTCGTCTTGACAATGTGAAAAATCAAGCTTTGGTCTTTTCTATAACAGCTAGCAGCCATGCATTCTGCTTCATTATCAGAACATCTTCATCATTAGCTCCAAATTAATATCATATCTCGTCTTAAAAGAACTGTGAAATGACGACTATCTCAAGATCAACCAATAGGGAACATTTGGATTTAACAATGTGAAAATCAAGCTTTGGTCTTTTCTATAACAGCAACCATGCATTCTGCTTCACTATCAAAGAACATCTTCGTCATTAGTCCTTATTGTGAATAATCTTAGACGACATTAGTCAAAATGGAATAAAGGCGGGATACATGTCTCTCATTTATCATATTTGCCCAGTGTGCATAATGATTTACAGCAAAATGGCGCTATGGATAATATTTAATAAATTAAATATGACAATGTTTATTTATTACCAATATGATTAGAGTTTGTTGTTATGCACATGGCTCATAAAGGACTTGTTTGGATTCATGGTGTTAAACTTTAACACCTCACTTTTGCTAAACTTTAACACCATGGAGCCAAACAGGAGTGTTTTGTATACCTATGTGCTAAACACCTCCATGTATTAAACTTTAGCACCTCCATTTGAGCAACCATGGAACCAAACAGGCCCTAGAAGAAAAAAAACAACCATGTTTTAAATACAAGCTGCAGTAGTACCAAAGGGGCGGTCCATAAACTTCACAATAATGCCAAAATGGTTTTAGATTGGCAAAAGGCGCTCTATGGAAGATATATGGAAGTTCAGAAAAATTCTCAAAAACATCACATGTAGAAATATTACATATGTCCAAAAATAAAATAAAATATAGCACTTTCTCATTGAAACCCTATAACATAAGCGTTTTGGGGTTGTAACTGATTATAATGTGTGTCAGAGATGCTATCACTGATGATTGTTCTAAAATCAGGTGTGATAGTGCCCTACAATAGAAAATATAAGGAAAAAACACATACCGCAGGGTCTAAGAACATGCAGAAACTTGTACTCGCTTACTCATGTTGTTTAAATCGCACAATCTCCAACATACAATTTTGTCGATTACAACTTTATATAACATGATAATAAAAATTTCCAAACTGTTATATTATGAAAGCATTTCAGCTAATCCAATGGTAATTATTTCCAAATGATCAATAATCCATATTATTTTCCTTACCCCCTCGTCCAAAAAAACAAGAATTTTAGAACATATTAATAAAGAAGTAAAATGACCTTAATTATATTTATGCTAATTGACTGCCATATACACATGCACATACCTACTAATATGGTACAATAACTTGTTTTCTGAACTTTTTTGAATCCCAAAATGACTTGTTTCTTGTGACGTACTAAGGGATTAGATCGATGATCAAAGTTAAGATAAAGCTTATTGCATCGATTTTAGGATATGTCATACATGAACAGAACGAGGTTGGTTCAGTTTTTCAACTAGTTACAGAGCTACTTTAATTTCTGCAGATTTTTGAAGCCCTACTCTCAATCATCCTAATCAGTAGTAAACAGAACAGTAATGGAACTTTTGTTTTAGAGACTAGAGAATAATTCATTCTGGGACAGTAATAAGACTTGATTTTAGAACTTTGGAAAGTGAAGTGTACATATATACTCCATGTACTCTATGCATTTCATGCAAAATTTAAGAAAACTAGGAAGAGAAGCGACCGAGAACCACAAATTATTACAAAAAAAAAGCTGGTTTTGATCCACCATCAAAAGAATTACTCTTCCCCAATCTCTTCTCATCTCCTCATCACCATGTCCGGCCACACTCATGCACGTCTCCCAATCTTGTCACCCAAAAGGATGGCAAGGAAAAAAACTTTTTTTTGCCAGGCCTTATTTTTGTAGGCGCTTGTTCCATCTCTCCGTGAAGCAGCTCAGTCGTTGCAGTGCAACATCGAGAGTCTCCAAGCTCATGTTGGCGAAGCACACCCTGAACCACCCTGGCTCCGAGCAATGGCACGACGACCCCGGCGAGATGTTGAGCTTCGCCTCGGCGACCACCTGCCGCCACAGCCTCAGCTCCCCTTCCACCGTCGCCTCGTCGAGCAGCGCCCGCATGTCCACCCACACGAACAACCCCGCGTTGCCGCGCAGGCACGTGAGCCCGGCGCGCGCGAGCCCGGCCGCCATGTGGTCCCGCCGCTCCCGGAGCCCTGCCCTGTTGGCGCGGACGTACGCCGCCGCGAACGCCGCGTCCGAGAGCATCGTGGCGAGCGCGCGCTGCGTCTGTGATGAGACCAGCGTGAAGCTCGACATGCGCCGGGCGGCGGCCACGACGGCGTCGTTGCGCGAGCACACCACGCCGACGCGGAACCCCGGGAGCCCGAGGTCCTTGGAGAGGCTGTACACGACGTGCACGCGCGCCGCGACGCCGCGGGCGCGGTCGTCGCCGCGGCGGACGCGGTCCTCGACGACCTCCGCCACGCTGACCAGCTCCGGCGCGTCGAAGACGGAGCCCGAGTAGATCTCGTCGGAGATGAGGTGGAGGTCGTTGCGCGCCACGAAGTCGACGATGTCCTTTAGGGCGGCCCTCTCGATCGTCGTGCCCAACGGGTTGGACGGGTTCGTCAGGACGACACCGCGGACGCGCGCCCCGGCTGCCACGGCCTCGTCGTACGCGACCTGGAGCGCTTCGGCGGTGACCTGGAATCCGGTGTCGCTGCCACAGTGCACCGGCACGATGTTCACGCCGGTCCTCCACCTGAGGTCCCTATCGAACCTGCAACAACCATCACGCGCCATGATTATTAAGCAGCATGTCGCAACGATGTATACGTATACCACTGTGAGATCACCGGCCATGGTGACAATGGAACAGTGTGTTTACTTACCCAGGGTAGTAAGGGGTAGGGACGAGGAGGGCGTCGCCAGGGTTGGCCAGGATGAACGTAAGGAGCTCGTTGGCGGCCGTGGCGCCGGCGGTGAGCACCATGCGGTCCGGGTCGAACCTTGCCTTGCCTCCCCTTATCGTCTCCATGAAGCTCGCCATTACCATCCTGAAAGATTTGAGCCCATGGTAGTCCTGGAACAGGGCGTTCTCTCGGAACCCGGCGCCGCAGTCAGACACCTCGGGGTGCTCCCTGAGGTACGCTTCCAGAAGATCAAAGGACACCTGCACCACCGCCACACCATGGCTAATCAGTCAGCTTCGTTCATGATAGAACACAACATGACGACGATGCATTCTGGGGTGATCCGGTCTTCAGCAATCCTACCTGGTTCTCCGCCAGGCCCATCTGGATGACACCGGATGGGTTGGTGATGGGTTCATAGGGATCCTCGTCGTAGGCTCTCCACCCGGCAAAGTAGGGCGAGTCCTCCCCGTGCGCCGCCGAGGTTGCGATGTCCGACAGGGAGGGCTCCGGCTGGGAGGAAGCGAGCAGCCTGCCACCCATGGTTGGGACGTTGGGTTTGTGTGATCAGCTGAGAGCGATCGAGAGGCTAGCTAGAGAAGTGTTCAGAGCAAGCTACTGTTCTCTATTTGCTCCGAGAAGGTTGCAGGCTGGTGATGCCAATTGGACAGTGAACAGGCAGGCAACCACTGGCTTGGGTTGGTTGGTATATATACACAGATGTGTGCGTATATTATATGTGTGCTGGGTGTGAAAATGTCAGAGGGGTGGAAGAAGTTCATGAGCTGAGGACATTAAAATTTTTCAAATGTTTAAAAAATAGTGGAGGGGGTAGTTTGGGGCTAGACTTTTGGGGTGTCAATGATTGGCTATATCTGGCAGTATTCTTCTGTGTTCAGAGATCATATATAGAGAATGAATAAGCTAAGTGATCTTATATATGCATTGCATAGCTGTTGATTACCCACTTAACCACACTTCAAACTGAAGATGCAGTGCTATGGTCCATGGTTACTTTTCAGTGTTTTTTTTTCAAACAAAAAATGTATGTGGATTTGGTTGACCTTTATGCTTGTGACGGATTCACCATGCATGGTCGTCCAGCCTGAGCCAATTAGGCCGGTTTTCGTGGGTTGCTGCCCAAGGAGGTGCGTTATTTGTGAAGGTCAACCCAGCTGAGAATTTGAGATGAGATTTTGTTCACATGAGGGTGAATATATACGCTCAAGTAGAGAAGGGGAATAATATAATTTCTAGTAAATAAAATCGGTATATATGTTTTCACACCAATTTATCAGCCGTTATTTTACCTTTGTTATTGTGCGTGTTCCTTAGTCATTACTACATCACTTAATACTCCCTCCGTACCAAATTACGATTCATTGCTGACTTTTATTCAAAATATTTGATCGTTCATCTTATTCAAAAAAAATTAATGTCCATCATTTATATTTTGTTCATGCCTTACTTTATCATTAATAGTATCCTAATTGTGATTTATCTTTTTGTATATTTGCATTAAACTTTTTGAATAAGATGAGTGGTTAGATGTTGTAAGCAAAAGTCAAAGGTACGGTGAATACTATTTTGGGACAGAAGGAGTATTTTATTAGGAATCAATAATCACGTCATAATCAGACCATGGCACCCTCTCGTAGCACATCCTCAACTTCGCACATAGACTGGCCCAAACAGACACTTTTACGTCCGGTACGTACGTGGCCACATAGACTCATTCATGGAGTACGCGTTAGCCTCAAATTAAGATGATGTGTACGCGTTAGCCTCTGCAGTTCGTGCAACCAAACGATATAATACCTCAGACGAACCCATCTGTTGGATGAAACCGCGTTGCATATACGGGTGATCATGCATTGTTCCCTTGTTTTCCTAGCATAATCTCCTAGTATTCAAAGCGAAATATAAATATTTCTAGTGTGAACATGAGTATCATCGTGGATATGGACATACGCTGGATACATGTTCGACCCAAAACTGATTATGGTTAAACTAATGGGTAGCACACAAAAATAAATAGTAAGAAGAGAGATTAATTTTACTAGTAAAACTATCAATCATACAATATGTGGTAAATAATTACTTATCACGGCGATTATGAAGATGGTTATGTGAATATTTAATTTATGCATTGCGATTTTGCAAAGTACTCCCTTCGTTCCAAATTACTATTCATTTTAGTTTTTTTCTAAGTACACAGTTTTTGATGTGCACATAGGGAGGCAAACTGAACATGGAAAAATCTAACAATGGAAATTGTGAAAGATTCCAACATGCATATATACGTTATCAGCTTTGTCATGGTACTTGCATGTACTTTCCTTTATTTTCAAGTACAATTATTGATGCGTTTGAAAAAGGCATATATATGTTATGAGCTTTGTTAGGCTAGTCTCACTGGAGTTTCATGAAGAGCTGGAGTTTCATAAAGAGTTTTATTGTATTAAATTTACTGACGTGGCGGAGAGAGAATGTGAAAGTTTCATGGGATGTGAGGAGAGTTTCATCATCATGAAACTCCACTAGCACAGTTATCTAGTTTTCAGTCTAGGTGGCACCATAAAACTTGCACTGAGACTGACCTTATGATACTTGCATATATTTTCCTTTCTTATCCTTCTTACAAAAACAATCAATAGATTTACACATAATTTAAAGGATACTCCCTCCATCCATTTATCTAAGGTCTATTTTGAAATTTGAAAATTCTATTTATACAAGGCTTATTTGTGTTTTTGCATTGGAAAACACTAAATCGTCGTTTTGGCATCTGTGCGAGTAATAAATTCCTCTCACATGCTTCTCAGGAGATTAATGACAGGGAGGACTTTATTTCTTTTCCTTGATCTTTGAGTCAAGTGCAAATGAGCCTTAGATAAACGGATGAGGGAGTATCATACTAATTCCTCACCATTTTAAGTACTTCATGGTACTTCTACCGTTAGATTTCGGTGTATGGATTGCTCTCATTAATTTTAAGCACTCTAAAATTTCTCAACCATTTTCTAGCAGCTCAAAAGTGCATACTGATTGGCGATCTGTATTAGAGCAACTCCAGCAATAACCCCTATTCCAGGGCCCTTATTTGCTAAGTAGGGGCTCTCCCTATTCTATAGGGTCTCGTTTTTTCACTCAACTCCAGCAAGGGCTCGTACTCTTGACCCCCTACTCTTCTTCTTACAAATGGGTCCTATGTGTCAGTGACTATTCTTTTTTCCATTTATTTTTCTCTCCTTATCCTCCCCAGCTGGCCATCTCTCTCCACCCTCTCTGTCACCCCACCCCACCCATCTCTCACGGGAAGGCCCCGTCCTCGCCGCAGACGGCGGCGGCGAGCCCGAGCTCCGCAGACGGCGGCGGCGGCGGCCATCCCCCAGGCGGCGTATGCTCCGGCGGTGGCGAGCCTGAGCTCCCGCAAGCTGCGGCGGCGGCCCCGGATCTTGACCCAGGCAACCGCGGTGCCGGCACTGGCGAGCCCGAGCTCCAGCCCCAGGCGAGCTTGAGCTCCAGCAGATCCGCGGTCGTGGAGGAGCAGAGGAGCCGGATCTGCGGTCGGCCTGTGCGGCGGCGCAGAGGAGCTGGGATGCCGTGGCCGGCCTATGCAGCGGTGCAGAGGAGGCGCTGGGTTCTCGATTCGACGACCCAGGTTCTCGATTCGATGACGCAGAGCAGCTCCGGCGGCGGCGGGCGGCGCATCCCCAGGCGGCGGGCGGCGCATCCCCCGGCAGCGGGATCCCGAGCTCGGACGGGGGAGGAGCGGGCTCCACTCATGGCGCGTTGGGAAACTGCCCAACGACCGAGTAGGGGCTCCTCTCTCCACCCGTGGGAGAAGGGGCCGAAAGGGGAAAAATAGGAGGTGAACGATGATAGGGACTGTAGTCAGGGCTCTGCTGGGATTCATTTTTAGCTCTCATCCCCTACTTTTTGAGTAAGAGCTCCGCTCTTATACTGATCTGGATCAAACATACGTGAGATCTTGATATGCTAGATGTTGGTGACATAGAAAGTCGTTGTAGACTGCTTGAAGCAATAATTGTTCATATGTTTGGCAACTGGCATGCTTATGTAATTTTTGCACATTACTGGATTAAGAAATAGAGATTGGATTGCTGAAATCATACCTGGAATCGTCCTACAGATATTATGTGAAATCATACCTGGAATCGTCCTACAGATATTATGTCTGTCTATGATTTGACTCCGTAAAGATTCTTTTGCATTGAAGTTGATCTACAACTTCCGTAGCATTGCTACGAGTGTATATCACGGAGCAATATATTAGCTTGCAACATTTCCTATCCAAAAAGGTGTGGTAATATAAACACGCATGTTGCGCATGCGTATCTTTGGTTGGTTACCAATTGACACTAGTAATGTGCAAGAACATGGGCGTGTATGCAACGTGGAATGCTCCAGTATCATACATCCGTTCCTGCGGACAGCATTTTATACACAGCCCCTAGGCCCTAGGTACCTTAGCTAGCTATAGAATCAAATCACTACGCATGAAATGGTGTTAGGTCATTAGCTGTGTCTGGGCTTTGATATAGCTACCTCTAGGATCCCTTGAGGTTCAAGAATCAAATCCTAATAACATTAGTTTGGTTGTCTCCACAAATCTACAAACATGTTGGAGAAAACCCTTGTGTTACATATCACTACGATCGAGGTCAGTAGAGAGATCCACTGGTACAATGATTGATGGAGTAAAACTTAATAATGTGTTGAACTTGCTAGTTAGTTCACAGGTATCTCAGTCGGATATAGATCATTCAGATTCAGGGTGCGCTTTTTTTTCGTTTAAACTAGCTAGGCTGTTTTCTCCCATATATTTTTAGAAAAGGGAATATATATTAATATCTCAGCTTTTGCATCGACTAATGCATATAGTAGTTTCTTATTACACGCTTATAGTTAAAATCCACGGGAAAAGAAAAACACAAAGTGTTGGTCCGTAAATAAATAAATCTCTCCATCTTCACTAAGAAAGCAAATCAAAAGGCAATCATATTTCTGAAACTCCATCCATGAGCGGCAAAGACCTCCATGACCGCAGACTCAATAAGTCTACAACCCGTCTTGAATGATGGACGATCCTCCTCCTTATGAAGCAGCGACCAGAACCGAATTCAGTGCGTCCTCCTGAAGAGTACCTGTAAGTATGAATGCACTATGCGCCCTTGTCAAAAACAACATCATTTCTGGATATCCAAATTACCTAAAAAAATAGCAATTGCTCGTACTAGTATCTGACGTCTGATATATAGTACTCCCTCCGTCCTTAAATATATGATGTTTAGGACAAGAAAACTAGTTCATTTTGAATTAATTTGTTTGTCCTAAACGTCATATATTTAAGGACGGAGGGAGTATGTATGTGTTGTAAAGCTTATTACTGATGAGTTTGAAAACCAAACTTTTCAAAACCATATTATAGCATTTGCTAGATGTCAAACTGCTGTGTGTAGTCTTTACTAAAAAAAAAACTGCTGTGTGTAGTCAATGGGTAACAGCTTGAACTAGCTAAGGATCAGCTATACACATAAATTCCCAGGCACTCTTAAAAGCAAAATTTCCAGCTACGCGTTCTAGAGAAGAAATGAATGGATGCTGGCGGACACATCATCAAGAGAGTCAATCCCCAAAGCTTAGCGTCTCTAAGCAAGGAATGTATGTCACGTCGACCTTGTTAGAAGCAAAGCAGAAGCGTTATGAATTGTCTTGAAAGTTTCCTTTTCGTAATTATCTTGTGTTCCAATTTAGTATGCCCTTGAAGAGGCTATCTGCTGAGTGCTGACTCTTACTTTGCACGTTGCCAACCAGAACCCGCGTTGTCTCGAGTTGGCAACGTATGCCATTTTCTGATGCATTGTATATGCATCTGTATCTGAGCTAGGTGAGAATTTATTGGCTAAAATGGAGCTGGAAGTTCATGAGGGATATGCCTCTGCTTATGAGCTTATCGGTAGCTAGCAGCAACTGATGGCTCCATTTGTAGAAGCGATCTATATATGCATGCATGTGCATGCGACGACAAGAATTTGTGATATGAATAAATAACTGAAAACCTGAGAGTTTGGTTTTGACCGGTAATTTCAGAGCACCTTTTTATAAAAAAAATAATGATTTTATTATGATTATTTTTGAACGAACGGTCACAAGACAATGCCTATTTCATTAATATAGAGGAGAAGTACAGCCGGCTAACCGGAAAAACAAAAAGGAATTTACAGATGCGCACTCAAGGTCGCCAGACACTTGGCTCCCGCCGAGAGCCAGAGTGAGAACTCTTCTTTAATCTTAATTACAAGTGTAGGTATAGAAGACTCTGTACGGTTGAAGACCCGACAATTTCTCTCTTTCCAAATTTCCTAATTGATGAGAAGCGCCATGGAGCGGGAAGCTTTACGTGAAATGTTCCGCCGCGAGGATATGATGACCCACCATTCGAGTGGGGTCGCGGAAGATGGCCAACTTGCTGGTTCTAGGTCCGGTAGTCCGATCCAGTTGGCAATCTCGTTCCAAACCCGGCGCGTGTAGCGACAATCTGCAAGTAGGTGATGCGCAATGTCCATAGTTTGTCTGCATAGGGGACAAATGGGGCTGTGGTCCCATCCTCTGTGCGCCAGTCTATCGCAGGTCCACACTCGGTCTTGTAAAATGAGCCATGCAAAAAACTTGCATTTAGGAGGAGCCCAAACTTTCCAGATGGACGCGAGATCGGGCGTGGTAGTGCAGTTTATTTGTGAATTGAGCTTTGTAGGCAAAGGATGTGGTGTAGTGTCCTCCGCCCTGAGCAAGAAGACAAGATCGTCCGGACCTGAATACTTTAATTATTTATACTCCCTCCGTTTCAAATTGTAATTCGTTTGGCCTCAAATTTGATAGCTCGTCTTATTAAAAAATGCAAACATAATCAAATTTAAATCATTCTTGAAGAACTTTATTAAAAGCACACATCTTAACAATTTTTTTTGATATTTTGCATAGTTTTTTAAATAAGATCTGTGGTCAAAGTTGGAGTAAAAAAATCAAATGACCTACAATTTGAAACGGGTTGAGTATATGAAATGTCATGCATGTACATTTTTACAATAAATATTTTAAAGAGGAACGGTAAGGGTACTAGACAGTTTTGACCAATGATTTGTATAAATATGATATTTCTAGTATGATGATTATAAATCTATACAGAGCAAATGGAGCCGATCATAAAGCAACGACCAACAACGTCAGGAGACTCCTTCCGTGCCAACAGAGCAAATGGAGCCGATCCTAATGGGTCGGTTTGCCTGGGAAGATTTTTGGGTTGGGCTAATCAACAATGAATCCATCCATGACGGTTGATTTTTTTTTAATTCTTTTTACAATTTTACTAAAATAATCATGTGTCTAACAAATTTTACAAAAAAAATCCTCATTTAATCCGGCCGTTGAGGATTATTTTTATAGACACAATTATTTTTGTAAAATCGTAAGAAAATTACAATTAAAAATTTAAAAATTTCATGACGGTTGGTTAGCTTAGTCCACCAGTGGTTGACGGGCCGGTTCCACGCTGATGGGCCAAATCAGGCAGCTGGGCTTAAGTTTTTATTTGGCGAATAGCTGGGCTTAAGCTTAATCCGGACGGCTGCGCCGGAGATAGTTGTGCGTCGCGCGTCGGCGGGGAGGGTTGTTGGTGCGCCGCCACGGGCGGCGCAGGGTGGGTGCCGAAGGGCGGCGGAGCGGCGGCCATTGTCACGTGTCCCACGCCAAATGACACGCCCTTCCGGTTCCGGCCACGAGTCTTATTTTGGGCAGCATGAAGCGAGGTCAGATCGGCGGTGAGTCCAGGGCGTCGATCGCGGGTACGTGCCATGCCATGGCTTGTGTTCGTCGGTTAATTTTGACGCCTGCCTGCTCTCGCTCCAGCCAAAAGTAGCTTCTTTGTTCCAGCCGAAACGGCCGGCGATCAACGGCCGCGTCCGCCCGCCAGCTCCGTCCTCCCATGGACGCGTATAAAACCGAGCCCACCCGCGGCAGTTCCTCCTTGTCGGAGCTCCGTTTCTCGCCCGCGCCGCCGCGAGCTCCGGCCAATCGCCCCTGCTCCGGCCTCCATGTCCAAGCCCGCTCTCTTCTCCGCAGGTAGGATCATCCGACCGAACGTGAATGCTGCTTGAACAATCTTGTATCTTCTGTAGCATTCCCCGATCAAAGATTGATTATTCCCCTTGAACCGCGCGCAGATCCGTGGCGTCCTCGCCGCATTCCGCGGGTCTGATCCGGAGAAGGGGCGCGGCGGCGATCGAGCGGGGACCGGCCACGACGACCGTGACCACGGGCCGCTCGTGCCGATGGCGCCCCCGCCGGACCAGGGCTCCGGCTCCGGCGCCACGACCGAGGAGGCGGCGGCGGCGGCGGCGGGCGAGCTGAGGAGGCAGGCGTCCTGCGCCTGCGCCATCGGCCGCGAGGAGCCCACCACCGTCGCGCGCCACGAGCGCAGGCTCTCGGCCTCCGCCGACGCCTCCACCTCCATCTCGTCGTCCGCCGCGTCGCCGGCGTGCTCCGCCTCGTCCTCGTCCACCAACTACCATCCGGCGTCCAACAAGCTGTCGTCCGAGAGCATCCCCTTCGCGCCGCCCGACCTCGCGTCCTTCTCCTACTCCTCCTCGTCGTCCTACGAGAGCTTCTTCCACATCGAGGCGTCCGACCTCGGCGCCGCCGCCGGCTCCGCCGAGTTCCTTGACTTCGAGCCGGCGGCGGCGACGCGGGCGCCCGGGGTCCAGACGATGGCGCAAGCGCAGGGGCAGCAGCAGAGGCCCGCTCCCGCCGTGTTCGACCCCAAGCGGCTCCCGTCGTCCATGTTCCGGACGCGGTCGACCAGCCCCGCCGAGTGGAGCGCCACCTCCAACGACTCGCTCTTCAGCATCCAGCTCAGCAACTGCGGCGACCTCACGGCCGCGTTCTACGCCGACATGTACTACGACGCCGCGGGGTTCCCCCACTTCCCTCACATGGGCGGCGAAGCGGCCCTGAAGCATTCGGAGTCGTCGTCGGTGCGCTCGGGGGGTCTCTGCGTCAGGCACGACTGCGCCAGGTGCAGCGGCAGCGGCGGCAGGACCACCAGGAAGTCCGTCAGGTTCGCCGCCACGGAGAGCGTCTCCACCACCGACGGCAAGCACTCCGTCGTCGTCTCGACGTACGTGGACGTGGCTCACTGGCTCAACTGACCCCATCGTTTGCCGCTGGATGGTTTCTCGATCTGTCGTCGTCGTCGTCGATCCTTACGTGTGAATGATGATTTTGCAGGCTCGAGGTTGCCATGGAGGAGGAGGACAAGGCTCTAGCGTCGGCAACGAAGGACCCGGCAGCAGGGTGGTGCGAGTTAGGGTGCTGTTGGCCGTCGCCGGCGACTTCGTGGTGGCCTCGCTGCTGCTTGTGCTACGGCTGCGGCTGCCAATGCAAATGGTGGCTTTGAACTTGGCGGGAAGGGAGCGCGCGCGATGTACAGTGAAATGAACTCACCATTTTTTTTCTGAAAAGGAAAAGAATGTGCCCTGTACATATATGGGTAGGCATAGTGGTGGATTCAGGATTCGTAAGAGTTCATTAAGGGACTGTGTGCATCATCTCACGAATTCTTCACTTTGCCTCTCCGACTCTTTCGCCGTGTTCGTCACTTATCAACCACCAGTCAACAGTAGTTTTCTCTCAGAACAAATCAACACAGATCACCAGCCACCAGCCTAGCGAACAAGCTCTTTGACTTTCCTTCCAAATGAAGCATCCACATTATCCTGTCATCAATTTAATTCCGGGAGGACAGCCACAAAAAGAAATGAATCATAGGGGAACTTTCAAGGACCAATCTCACACCTCTAAAACTTGTCACTTCATGTTGGGACACCTCATGACAACTTTCATTGGTAACCTTTTCCAGGAGAGTTTTCATATAACTTTTTAATAATCAAGAAAAATGGAAAACTTATATTGGATAATATCTTATAGAGATTTCTTTAAACAAAGCTCTTTGGAGAACAATTGGAAGCTCAAGTTGTACAACAGAACTTTTGTAGAAAACTTATTAGGCCTTATCAAATGGTATGAGCTAGTATCTAGCTCTAAGCACTCTAAGAGACAACCATTCCAATGATCTATTTTTTAGCACATACTAGCTCTGTTCTTAAATATATGACATCATTAACTTTTTCTATTCATTTGACTATTCGTCTTTCCTACAAACTATTTTTTGCAAATCGACAAACCAACAATTAAATCTAAAGTACATTTGATAATAGATATAATCATATATTTTTTTATTTTAGTTAACTAATTTGTTCAATATATATTGGTGGTCAGAATTGGAGTAAAAAGTTAATGATGTCGTATATTTAAGAATGGAGGTGATAGCTCATGATATGAATGACTCCACACATCATCCTCGAGTAGCCTCAAAACATGTGCATGAGTCTATCTCTTATTCAAGAGGTAGCTCTTCACTTTTATCATTGTTCATCGAATATAAAACTCTGAGCTAAGTACCTTAGATCTGGTCATTGGTGAAAGCCTTAGCACACAACTTGTACAAACAACCTTTTCAGGATAACCTCTCAAGAAGATCTCCTTAAACAAGTTTAGGAAATAACATAAAATTTTGTAGTAAAGCATCCTAATGCCAAGTTTGGCGTCGCTCTCACGGGCGACTCGGGTGGACCGCCGCCACCGCCTACAGGCCCCCACTTCGGTCGCCCCTGAAAGTGCATCTAGGCCCCTAAGTGGATTTTGGTGAATTGAATGACAAAACGATTAAAGGTCTAACATATTTGTTTAAGATTGTGAGCAGGTTTTATTTATATATTCATGAGTTATTGTTGAGATATATATATTGATGAATGAATATTACATGGCTCACATTGGAGAAGACAAGTATATGTATGATCCTAAGGCATAGTGACAAATATCAAGCAAACAAATGAAGATAAATATCAGGAGTATTTTAAGAAGGTCAATTCATGATCTCCGATAAACATGGTAGCTTGGTTGAAGTACAAGGATCATAGAAAGAGAAGATGATAATTCTTTATAAGTCGAATGCAAGGCTCCATGTGGGAAATGAAGACACAAGGATGAGTATAGATTTTATGGTCCTTAGTTGGAAGCTTGCATATTCGTTGTCAATCAAGGACAAGCATTTGAAGCGGGATTTCAAATGAAGACTAATTGTGAATGAAGCAAAACTTAACTCAACGTGGATTGGATAAGTGATGAAGAGATCAACCGAGATGACTAGGGTGAGGGACTAAGCAATCTTTGGGGTTCTAGCTAGGCCGCTATGTGTGTTTTGCTAAGGTGAAGTTCTAGTATCCGTGGGTCTCCAAGTATCATATCCAAGCTTTGACCGAGGGAAGCAATACAACTCATTGATATATTATGATTGACAATATGGAGTGACTTAAGAATCTAAGTGTGCATTTCTATGCTATATGGAAAGATCTTAAGCCACTAGCTCAAGTATGGACGTGCTCAAGACATTGGTGAAAGTTGGAAGCCCTAAAGTGGAAATTGATCAAGTATGTCAAGATTGAAGACATTCAAGCTCAAGAAGTTGACAAGGTGTTTTTATTAAATCTTGAGTATAGGAATGCCGTACTATCAAGAGGGATACAACATTCGTTTTATGACCAAGTCAAGTGCTCTTAGAAAACTTTAGTGAGAAACAGTCTTAGAGTGTGCTAACAACCCCTCCTAACCTAACCTAAGCCACTTCATTTCTTTGGTAAAGTGTTAGTGTGATAGAAAGCGTTTTGGGGGTTTCTCGGGCTTCACCGGTCTGACCGGTGAAGGGCACCGGTCTGACCGGTGCAACTAGGCCCAACGACTAGTTTTTCAAACACCGGACTGACCGGTGTGGAGCACCGGTCTGACCAGTGCTGCCCGACAGCTAACGGCTAGTTTTCGTGTTGAGGGGTATAAGTACCCCAAGTCCTCCTCTTGGATGGGCTGCTGTTCTTGGTGAACTTGCTGAGCTTCCAGGTCATTTCTAACAAGCCTAAAGCCGTAGTGGCTCACCCCAACCTCTCTCTTTGTGAGATTTGTGGATTCAATCCATATCTTTGAGTTGGGTTGAGTTAGTGAGATCTTGAGAGCCTTTGTGAGCTAACAAGAACATTCTTATAGCTTGAGCACTTGAGTTTCGCGTCTACAAGCATTGAAGTATTTATTACTCTTGGAGGTTTGCCTCCTAGACGGGTAGGCGTCGCCGGCTAGCTCCCAAGTTGTGGTGAGCAGTGGCAAGTTTGTGAGAGTTGTGATCTTGCCTCTTCGTGGAAAAGATCGCCTTAGTGCAATCGAGGAAAGTGGTTGAAAGAGACCCGGCTTGTTGTGGGAAGAGTTAGTTGAGAACTCGAATCCCTTACAAGCTCCTCAACGGAGACGTAGCTTCCTTAGTGGAAGTGAACTTCGGGAAACAAATCCTTGTGTCTCTTTGTGGTTTGCCTCTTTAAGTTGTTGTTCTAGCATATTTAATTTGCTTCCGCTTCGATCTACTTGGGTGTGCTATTTGTGTGTGCAGGGATCATTATCCTACTTGAGATTATCTACCAAAACCACTCACCAAGTTTGATTCGTGCTAGAAGTCAAGAGGAACTTGAAGCTGTTTTCGCAGGTGTTCTGTGCTGCACCGATCTGACCGGTGTGGTGTACCGGTCTGACCGGTGCTCACCTGTGAACCAAAGCCAGCACCGGTTTGACCGGTGAGGCACACCGGTCTGACCGGTGAAGCCTGGCAGTTCAAGTTTGCGGGGAAGAAAAGTTTAATTCGGTCATCTGCCTATTCACCCCCCTCTAGGCGAGATCAAGGTCCTTTCAGCCCCCCACCTCGCCGCCGCCAGAGCGCGCCACCGGGAGCCCGCGCGGGCGCCAGGACAGCGGCGGCAAGGCCTGCTGCCCATGCAAACAACTACTCCCCAGCTTCTCCCTCCACCAAATAAGAGCCATCCATGGTCGGTGGCGCTCCAAGCTTGGAGTTGGTCCAGAGCGCTCGCCGGCGGTCGGATTCGCCTCCTAATCGATCGGATCTAGCGCCTCCACCCCAGGAGATGCCTCCCCTCTGGCTGTCGCGGTCATCGGGACGCCGGTGCCGCGGTGGAGTGCGGCTAGGCCACGACATGAGTGGAGATCCTCGATGCTCCCTGATCCTCCGCCTCCATTCAGCCACATTGGTGTTGTGGCAGCGACGCACGTGCCCAGCTGCTTTGGTGGCCGACGCTCCAAATCTGCGCACCGATGTGGCACGGTGGATACCCCTGTGCCCAGATCTGCATGATGGCAGGGTGCAGTGGGTGCCCGGCAGCCAGCTCTGCGCACTAGCGGAGTACGAGCTCAGTTGCTGCAGATCGTGTGCCCGTCCACCACGGGTGTACGACCATGGTTGCGGGTTAGCACAGGGAGAAATCCCAGTCAAGCTACAGGCCGGACGGCAATGGCGACGCTGCAAACACCGCTTCCCTCCTTGGAGGCTTTGTCGAAGAGTTGCCTCTATGTGCATGTCTGTGCCGTCTTCAACTCCTCTGAGCAAGTTTTTGGGTGCGATTGGTGGTCGGATTTGTTGGTGGTCGGATACTAGTTGTGGGCTATTATCGTGAATTGATTGGTGTCCCTCATTCGGCACCTCTACTCCGTCAACGATCTTTACATCAAACTTTATGCCAGTGCCACATCTTTTATCATTCCCCTTCAAGGCTTCCTCCCCTTGTATGCTGTTGGATGGCGAGATGCGGAGCCTGAATGTGCTTTGAAAGGTGGTTCGATCAGCTCCAAAAGGGAAGATCGTCATTTTCCTGTGAGCCTTGGCTTGCACTCTTCCTGTCGCCTTTAGTCCACTTTCTGTTGGCCCGACCCTCAGATGGAGGGTGACAGCGGGGCGGCGTAGCTACGAGAGGTGGTGTGGAGGTGTAATGGTTGCAGTGTATCCGACGAGTATGTTGTTCGGTGGTGGTTCCCCTTGACGATTGATGCTCGTCTTTCTAGCTTGTATCTTGGCTTTGCTTCCTCGAACTGTATGTGCGTTGTCCTCCTTGTTCCAGGTGTTGTCTACAAGCATTGAAGCATTTGTTACTCTTGGAGGTTTGCCTCCTAGATGGCTAGGCGTCGCCGGCTAGCTCCCAAGTTGTGGTGAGCAGTGACAAGTTTGTGAGGGCTGTGATCTTGCCTCTTCATGGAAAAGATCGCCTTAGTGCAATCGAGGAAAGTGGTTGAAAGAGACCCGGCTTGTTGTGGGAAGAGTTAGTTGAGAACTCAAATCCCTTACAAGCTCCTCAACGGAGATGTAGCTTCCTTAGTGGAAGTGAACTTCAGGAAACAAATCCTTGTGTCTCTTTGTGGTTTGCCTCTTTAAGTTGTTGTTCTAGCATATTTAATTTGCTTCCGCTTCGATCTACTTGGGTGTGCTATTTGTGTGTGCAGGGATCATTATCCTACTTGAGATTATCTACCAAAACCACTCACCAAGTTTGATTCGTGCTAGAAGTCAAGAGGAACTTGAAGCTGTTTTCGCAGGTGTTCTGTGCTGCACCGATCTGACCGGTGTGGTGTACCGGTCTGACCGGTGCTCACCTGTGAACCAAAGCCAGCACCGGTTTGACCGGTGAGGCACACCGGTCTGACCGGTGAAGCCTGGCAGTTCAAGTTTGCGGGGAAGAAAAGTTTAATTCGGTCATCTGCCTATTCACCCCCCTCTAGGCGAGATCAAGGTCCTTTCAGCCCCCCACCTCGCTGCCGCCAGAGCGCGCCACCGGGAGCCCGCGCGGGCGCCAGGACGGCGGCGGCGAGGCCTGCTGCCCATGCAAACAACTACTCTCCAGCTTCTCCTCCACCAAATAAGAGCCATCCATGGTCGGTGGCGCTCCAAGCTTGGAGCTGGTCCAGAGCGCTCGCCGGCGGTCGGATTCGCCTCCTAATCGATCGGATCTAGCGCCTCCACCCCAGGAGATGCCTCCCCTCTGGCTGTCGCGGTCATCGGGACGCCGGTGCCGCGGTGGAGTGCGGCTAGGCCACGACATGAGTGGAGATCCTCGATGCTCCCTGATCCTCCGCCTCCATTCAGCCACATTGGTGTTGTGGCAGCGACGCACGTGCCCAGCTGCTTTGGTGGCCGACGCTCCAAATCTGCGCACCGATGTGGCACGGTGGATACCCCTGTGCCCAGATCTACATGATGGCAGTGTGCAGTGGGTGCCCGGCAGCCAGCTCTGCGCACTAGCGGAGTACGAGCTCAGTTGCTGCAGAACGTGTGCCCATCCACCACGGGTGTACGGCCATGGTTACGGGTTAGCACAGGGAGAAATCCCAGCCAAGCTACAGGACGGACGGCAATGGCGACGCTGCAAACACCGCTTCCCTCCTTGGAGGCTTTGTCGAAGAGTTGCCTCTATGTGAATGTCTGTGCCATCTTCAACTCCTCTGAGCAAGTTTTTGGGTGCGATTGGTGGTCGGATTTGTTGGTGGTCGGATACTAGTTGTGGGCTATTATCGTGAATTGATTGGTGTCCCTCATTCGGCACCTCTACTCCGTCAACGATCTTTACATCAAACTTTATGCCAGTGCCACATCTTTTATCATTCCCCTTCAAGGCTTCCTCCCCTTGTATGCTGTTGGATGGCGAGATGCGGAGCCTGAATGTGCTTTGAAAGGTGGTTCGATCAGCTCCAAAAGGGAAGATCGTCATTTTCCTGTGAGCCTTGGCTTGCACTCTTCCTGTCGCCTTTAGTCCACTTTCTGTTGGCCCGACCCTCAGATGGAGGGTGACAGCGGGGCGGCGTAGCTACGAGAGGTGGTGTGGAGGTGTAATGGTTGCAGTGTATCCGACGAGTATGTTGTTCGGTGGTGGTTCCCCTTGACGATTGATGCTCGTCTTTCTAGCTTGTATCTTGGCTTTGCTTCCTCGAACTGTATGTGCGTTGTCCTCCTTGTTCCAGGTGTTGTCTACAAGCATTGAAGCATTTGTTACTCTTGGAGGTTTGCCTCCTAGATGGCTAGGCGTCGCCGGCTAGCTCCCAAGTTGTGGTGAGCAGTGACAAGTTTGTGAGGGCTGTGATCTTGCCTCTTCATGGAAAAGATCGCCTTAGTGCAATCGAGGAAAGTGGTTGAAAGAGACCCGGCTTGTTGTGGGAAGAGTTAGTTGAGAACTCAAATCCCTTACAAGCTCCTCAACGGAGATGTAGCTTCCTTAGTGGAAGTGAACTTCAGGAAACAAATCCTTGTGTCTCTTTGTGGTTTGCCTCTTTAAGTTGTTGTTCTAGCATATTTAATTTGCTTCCGCTTCGATCTACTTGGGTGTGCTATTTGTGTGTGCAGGGATCATTATCCTACTTGAGATTATCTACCAAAACCACTCACCAAGTTTGATTCGTGCTAGAAGTCAAGAGGAACTTGAAGCTGTTTTCGCAGGTGTTCTGTGCTGCACCGATCTGACCGGTGTGGTGTACCGGTCTGACCGGTGCTCACCTGTGAACCAAAGCCAGCACCGGTTTGACCGGTGAGGCACACCGGTCTGACCGGTGAAGCCTGGCAGTTCAAGTTTGCGGGGAAGAAAAGTTTAATTCGGTCGTCCGCCTATTCACCCCCTCTAGGCGACATCACGGTCCTTTCAATTGGTATCAGAGGCGAGTGCTCCGATTCGAGCTTAACCGCTTAGAGTTTGACGATGTCAACAACTCGTGAGGTACCTTTTGAGCCTCTAGCTCCAGATGGCTCAAACTATGCTTCTTGGTCAATTCATGTACTCAAGTATATCAGGACCATGGGTCCACTCGCTGAGAAGATTGTTATTGCTAGCATTCTACCTCCTCATCTTAGGGAAAACAAAATTGATTTGTCAAAATCATCCCTAGAGGACTTAGAGTGTTGGCAATGCAACTCTCGAGTATTTAACTACATTTGTAGTATGTTGAGTAATGATGTGCAGGAATTTATCTATGAAAAGATTGAGACTGATGCACACACCATTTGGAAAATACTTCAAGAAGAATATGAAAAGTCAAAATGGATTGATCAAGAGCAAACCATAGAGAAGGCACTTGAGGAGTGTTCAAAGTCTTCACTCAACAACATTGAGCCTCAAGTGTCACTTCCCAAGTAAGGAGAAGGCCAAAGAAGCAACGACACTGTCCCTCTGCAGGGACCGGTCAGACCGGTGATACACCGGTCAGACCGGTGCCAGCAGAAGCACCAACATTTGCTTGATGGCCAAGAAGGAAAAGAAGAAGAAGACCAAAGGAGGAAAGATTTAGACAAATGAAGCTTCAAGCTCCTCGACTATGGAACTTGAGGCTCTCAAATCCGAAAATGCTTCTTTGGTTTGTAAGTATGATTCGCTCGCTAGGCAATATGATAAAGTTATCAAATCCTTTGCTTGCGTAGCTGCAGTGGATCAAGATAATGAAATGCTTAAAGAAAAATTAGGGATGCTCACTAGTGAGCATATGGCTCTACAAGCAAAGCACAAGGAATTTGAGTGTTCTCATGAGAGGCTTGTAGATTCTTATGCATCACTAGAGATAGCTCATGAGGTTGTGCTTTCTTCCATAAAATTTATGCAACCTCTATCTCACACATGCACATGCTCACAAGTTCAAATTGATTTGTCTTGCACTAATGATTGTTTCTCTCAAGCAAACCAATCTAGCATTGAGCATGTACTTGTAGAATCTTGTGATGACCTCATTGCTAAAGAAAATGATGAACTCAAGCAAGAGGTCGAAAAGCTTAAAAGAAACTTGTATGTGTTGAAAGGGAAGAGTCAAGTGCAACCTTCTCAAGATAACCGTGATGACATGGTGAAGAAGCTTGAGAAGGGATCAACCGTCACTAGCTCAACTCCTCAACAACATACCAAGACCTATAAGAACAAGATTCAAAAAAAGAGCAAAGTTGGGCATGTCAAGTCACTCCATTGCCCGACTAAGCAAAAAGAACAAGAAACACTCTCCAAGAAGACAAGAAGATCAAACAAGTGGAGAGTGTGCTACAAGTGCATAGCACCGGTCAGACCGGTGGCGATCAGATCAGCCACTCCCCAAGGCAACAAGGTGATAAAGACCCCTTCTCCAAGAACAAAGCTCAAAAGCAAGCACGGACAAGAAATTACAAGAAATGGTGTGACCAACAAGGACAAAAGTCGCATTTGCTATGAATGTCGTCAAAAATGTCACATGGGCAAAGATTGCCCGAATGGTAACATTCCTAAATCAAATCTTGTCCATTATGATTTCAATAAGCTTAGGGAAGATAAAAATATTACTTATGCTACAAGAGCGGTTAACTCACCTCAAACTAGCATAAGAGCCATTTGGGTCCCTAAGCATCTTGTGACTAACCCTATAGGACCCAACAAGCTTTGGGTACCAAGAAATGCTTCTTGAGCTTGCAGGAACTTAGAGATGCATTGAAGACATGGCTAAGTGAAAAGAATTCTTAATTTGATAAATTGGCCATGTGAAGAGCTTAAGAGTCAAAATCGTACTTTCAGTGACATCTCGGTAAATTGTACTTAATTATGAGTCTAAGTCACTCTCGGTTCTTAGTGAACTCTCATGTGTCACAAATCTTGGATTAGTGAAGCATGAGGAAGTGACTTTGACAATTTCTGTAAAATTTACCCTCTCATTCCATTCGATGTTTTTAATGGCTCTCTAGTAGAGCAAATGTCTTGATGAATATGCAGGTACCAAAATGTGATATGTTCACAAAATCACAAAGCAAGGCAAACAAGATCATCAAGGGCGCTGGGACAGTCGTCACCAGTTTGACCGGTGCTGGGTTTGTTCCTACAAACGTCGGGTGATCCGGACCACAAGGCCGGGTGACCTGATACGTCTCTGCATACAGCCGGGTGACCCGGACCTAGTAACCGGGTGACCCGAACCTCGATCGAGGCTGAGCAAGAAGCCACCGGTCTGGCCGGTGGATCCCACCGGTCTGACCGGTGGGGATAAAATGCCTCAAGATTGTTAGGAGACATCTTCTTGGTGATCATGAGTAAATGGTATGAGTATCTTGACACATTTCAACAGTATTATCATTTATGTGTCATGACCAAGTACGTGAATGAGCTACTCCATATTCTTGATTGAATATTGTGCAATGATCGAGAAATTCAAGACATCTCTATGCACTAATTAAGGGGGAGCTCACGTCATTACTTGTGTCACTTGTGAGACTAACAATTTCTTCTAGTGATCTTGTAGTCTCATGTATTCGTGCACCTTAAGCAAGCTCTTAGAAATCACCTTTCTCTATAGAACTCATGTAAGAGCTAGCAACTACTAAAATAGAAAATATGCATGAATAAAATGGCCTAAGGCAAAGGTATGGTCTCCAAATCTCCTTTATTTATTGTAATGCATCTAGGCCATATTACCATGCTAGTGTGCCTTCTTTAGCATGTAATTGCTTCAAGTGAATTCTGTGTGCTTCTCTAGATATTTGGTTGATACCTTTGTGTTCACTCGACTTTGTGCCTCGTGGTCAAGGGTATGAGTTAAATATACTAGAACGGCTATTTGTTTGAAGTGGATGCATGCACTGTGTGTTATAGGATAGTTTTTCTAAAAATCAACTAGCATGTATAGGAAGTGTGAAATTTGAAAAATATTCGGTTCTTGGTCTTTGTGACCCGATGGAATTATTTGTGACTATTGTTCCCAATGCTTGATTGATGGCTAGTCACAAATGAGAAGATTATCTCAAGTCCATAATAATCTCTTTATCTACCTCTCTCACTTGGAAGAATCAAGTTTATCAAATAAATTGGATAGTTCTATATTCTTCTAAGATCTGTGAAAAGTTGGATCACAATCATGTCAATATCTTTTATCCAATCTGTGTGAAGGAGTAAGGATCAAAACCTTGCAATATCAAGTCAAGTTGTGTTTTAAGGGAGCATCGGTCTGACCGGTTGTAACACCCTAAAATTTCCATCATTAAAATAATGTAAGCAACATGGTATTTTAGTTTTTGTTTTCTAAGGAAATAATAATTTATCAAATAAATTATGCTCTAAAATATTTAAATATCATTTGATTAATTTTAGAAACAATAAGTGCTTGTGCATCATATTTTGAAATGCATGACTTTTGCTTGCTTGTGTGAAGTTTAAAAAAAAGAGTTTTAGTTTGAAAATTTTTGAAAAGGTTTGTAGTGTTTGAAGTTTGAAAAGGTTTTGAAAAGAGTTTTTTTTGAAAGGGTTTTAAAAGAAAAGGTTTGAAAAAAAAAGAAAACCTAACCCCAAACCCTCCTCCCCTTTCGGCCTGCGCGACCCAGTTATCTCTTTCCGGCCCGAGGCCCAGCTTCCCCTCCTCCTTTTCCTTCGGCCCAGCGCCCCGGCGGCCCACTTCCCCCTCCCCTCTCTTCTCTCACTGCCACCGGGCCCCACTTGGCAGATCCATCCGCTTCCCCCGGCTCCCTCCTCTGCTCCGCATCCTGCGCGGCCGCCGACCGTTTCTCGCGCCGTGCGCCTTCCTCTCCGCCTTCAAGCCGCCATCAAGGCACAGTTAAGCCCCGGTGCCTCTCCCTCCCATCATTTCCCCGTCGGTTACTCCTCTCTCCCCCTTAATTTCCATCAAACCCGTCGGCGCCTGCCACGGCCATTGATGGCCATTGCCCCGGCCGCCGTTTCCCTCTCCCTCCTCTTCTCTTCAAAGCCAAGGCCGAGCTCTTGCCTCGCCCTTTTTCCTCCTTTCCGCACCCGTGCACGCCTCGCACCCCCTCCATCTCGCGCACGCGCCGCCCGAAGCTCCCGGCCGCCGGGCCATTGCCGGCCACCCTGAAGTTTCTCGTCGACAGTGAAGTGGCCTTGTCTCTCTCTTTCTCCTTCATCGTTCTTGATGCTTACCCGTGATCCTCGTCGTGCCAGGACCTCTCCCGTCGCCGGATCGAGTTGCCGGAGCCGCACCGCAAGCCGCCGCCCAAGCTTGAACCCGCCGGCGTCGATCTTCCTCACCACCGCTCCTTCGACGCTTCCTTCTTCGCCTGCAACTTCACATCAACGTAAGGAAGCGATCTCTCTCTCTCTCTCTTTCTCGCAACCGAGGCGCCCAACGTTGTCGCCGCCGTGTGCCTGGGCCGGTCGTCCGCCGCCGGTCGGGGTGCCCTTCACCCGCAGCCCAAGCCACCTCCACAAGCCCCTGGACAAGTTTGCGAGCTCCCCAGCTTCATGTAGGACGAAACCGCGTCCCAAACCGAGGTCTGTAGCTCGTTTTTTAGTCTCCGGCGAACTTTTGGTGGAGCGCCGCCGTGCGCCGCCGCGCGCCGTGTCCCTCCGGCGTCACCGCTGCCGCTCTCTCGCGTGCACGCCACGTCCGCCGTCCGATCCGGCGCGGACGGCCTGGATCAGCCCCGGCCCCGAGTCAAACCGGAAGATACCGGTCAATACCGAGCCGCCCCTGCTTTTTTTTACAAAAATGTCCCTGTTGTTTCTAATATCACATATATACCCTCCCACCAGTAGAAATCCTGACATCTAGGTCCTTCCTTTTGTGTTTAGCCCCCTGAGTTTTCTCTTTTTCCCCGGCCATCCATCAAGAGATCTACGGCCCAGATCCGTTCCAGCCGTGGGTCAACAGACCCAGAACGGTCAACCTAGGCCGTTTTTCTAAAAAGCCCCCCAGTTTCTTTAGTTTCACAACCATATCCTTCCACCTTATAAGATCCTTGCAGTTAGGTCTTGTTTTAGTCGTTTTAGCCCCTAAGCTCTCTGGTTTTTCCACCCGAAGTCCATCCTTGATCTTTTGCGCATAAGCCCTTCAGTTTATATGCGTAATTAGGTTTTAGCCCCTGGTTTCTTGTAGTTAAGCCCCTGGAAGCCCTGTTTCTTCACAGAAAAGCCCCTGAACCTTGTTTTGGCTGTATCTTTTGCGTTTTAGCTCCGTTTCCACCGTTTCAAGTTGCGTTAGGTTCATATCAACTCAAACTACGTGATAGGACCAATGTTGAACATGTTCTTTATTTTATAATTTATTTAAATATTAAATATGATTAAATCCTTATATACATATGCTTTTCTAATTAAAATCTAATTAGAGTTCAACACGTGTTTTCATAAGAAAGTTAATATGATTAATACTAGTTAAACATTTCTTATAATCAAAAGCTAATTAGATGTATACCTTGGTTTTCATAATCAAACTTAAATTGATTAATGTTTATGCAATTTGCTTCCTAAATAAAAGCAACATAGGTCTATCCCGAGTTTTCTTAATTAAATGTTAATTGGATTAATATGAACATAAATGTGTTTTTAAATTATAATTTGATTAGTATAACTCGAAATATAAAGATGAACGCTTAGATGCTTTTACATGCTTCTTTTAAATTAAATGTTTAATTTGCATAAATCATACTTGAATATTTATAAATAAAATTTGAATAAGTCTTACATCGTCTTTTAAATATAAATATAACTTGCTTAATTATAAATAGGGTATTTCTCTGAAATAACCTATGCACATGATTTTACTTAATTAAAAGATACCAAGCACATAGCCTTGTGTGATCATCCAAAGCTCCCGATAGTTCCGAGTGTTTTTGAGTTCGTGTTCCTAGAGCCAAATCTTGTTCTCTCTTTAAGCTTTTCATGCTTGGTGTATTGTTTTGTTTATTGAATGTCTTTTTGTGTGCTCGTAGACATCGTGCCAGTTTCAAGTGAGCAACCAGTTGAAGTGGATCAAGAGCAAGTGTTTGAAGAAGAAGAACCCTAGTGTTTAAACAAGGAAGGCAAGTGGATTTCCTCCCCTGCATATTCTATTTTGACCCACACAAATTGCATGTTAACTAAAATTTACATTTAATTGTTGTATTGCATAAATTTGATGGGAAATCACCTTTTTAAGGACATGACTAGATTTTATCCCTATTACCTTGGACAACCCTTTTAATAAATGTTTTGGGTAGAAATGCTTAGTTGCTATAACTTGGGATGGTTCAAATGAATCTTTTACAATATGATGAATGTTGATCATGATAACTTTGGTGATATATATATGTGTGTGTGATTAATTACAAGATAATATGATTTAATTGGAACATGGAGAACCACCCAGGAAAACAGTGCAACCACAGTCCATATGGCTCTGGCTTAGCCAATTAATTAGGTGTGTGATTGTACTGGTGACCTTATCCGAAAGGAACACAGGGGGCTCGGGGTTGCAGGGGTATAGCCCGGTCCTCTTGGCCGCAGCCTTTGCTAAGGTGCTGTCCACTAGGGAGGGTTATGGTCCGCCTTGAACTGTAACTGTCGTGGGTTGTTGGTGCTTTTGCATGTCTTTGTAAAGGCTTCGTAGCGTCCCTATGCAATCACACCTCGGAAGTGTGGTATGATGCTTGGCCAGCATCGCATGGTTGGGTTCAAAGTTCTTCGGAACTTTTACGCGAGCTGTGGTGAAAGTGTACAACCTCTGCAGAGTTAAAAATGATCGATCAGTCGTGCTCACGGTCAAGAGCGGCCTGGACCCTCACATGATAATCAAACATAAAGATGGAATTAAATCGTGGTTTTCATATGGTTTTGAGATGAGATGCTTTCCTAAATGCTTAATTTTGGGTTGGTATAAACTTACACCTAGTAAATAGGTGCTTGCTAATAAAATTTGACCAACATTGAAAATGCTAACCGCTGCAAAACCTCAGCCTATCCTTGATAGCCTTGCATCTTCCCCCACTTGCTGAGCTCCAACCATAAGTGTGCTCACCCTTGCTTACCCGCTGTTCAGAGGAGAACACTGGAGAAGAGTACTTCAGCGACTACGATGAGTTATGAGGCTTGCGTGCCCCCAGTCATGTGCCTGTGGAAGCTGAAGACGGAGTTGCTTCGTCTAGTTATCGTTTGTTCGTTTTAAAGACCTTCGAGTCTAACGTCTGAGTGTAATAAAGAGATAATGTAATGGTTTAACTCTTATACGTTTTTATTGCTGTTTAATGATATTTCACTCATGACGTCTATCATATGTGTGTAAACTTGATCCTGGCGCACATATGAGATGCATTTGGTTTTCTTTGGAAAATCAGGTGTGACACCGGTGCATACCACCGGTCTGACCGGTGGAACCCTAAAGCCACATCTTCCCTCTTTTGGATCCTAAGTGGAAAGAAAGGAGTTAATATCATATCAGGTGAAGTTTTCAGATGCAAAATCTCTCAAGATTTGGAAGGACGGTACGGAACTTCCGAGCCTAGGGTGGAACTTCCGATAAGGACTTTCTGTTTGAATTATCAAAATCGTCGAAACTTCTGACCCCGGATCGGAACTACCGAGCTGGGCTGCTGGTCGAACCAAAGGGGGTCACCGGTCTGACAGGTGCCTCCCACCGGTCTGACCGGTGGCACCCGGGAGTTACCCGTGAGTGCACAGTAAAAGAATATCTACTTCTACCCTTCCTCTTCTCTCTCCTCTATCATTTCACCTGCCATCTATCTCCTTCAACCCGTGGACACCTCTCTCCATCTCTCTCCACCTCTCTTCCTCCTCCAAGATCTAAAGTGGTTTCAACCAAGGAGACCTAAGGTTTCAACCAAGGAAAACCACTTCTCCTCCATGGAAAAGAACCCCCTAGGACTACTGAGGAAGGATCTAAAGTGGCTCTTTGGTTTCGAATCAAGTTCTTCTCTCCAAAGGTATCTAAAACCTTCTTTTGCCCGATCTCTCTACTCCTTTGAAAGTTCAAGGATTCCTTTGGTAGAACATCTCCTGGCAACATATAGAAGACATACCTATAGATCCATAACGTTTCGTTGGGTACATTGTGAGGACTCGAAATTTGGGTGTGGACGGCTCTCACCGGTCTGACCGGTGCAGCTCGTCCAACCCTAAATATCGTTTTCTTCGTGTATTCGATCTTTATCTATCTAGATATGTCTTGAGTTCATCTTTGATCATATCAAACCTGTTCAGGCTGCTAAGATTGACAGTTAGGGCCATTGGCTCTGTTCTGGAGGGCACCGGTCTGACCGGTGGCCCCACCGGTCTGACCGGTGGCGTCCAGAACAGACCCAATTGCTCAAAACTGAGTTTTTCGATTCCTAATCAATTTCAAACTCTATCCTGGTGTCTTATACACTTCCATCATTTCCTTTGTGACCCAGGACAGCAGCCATGCCAAGAGTTAAGGAAGGTGCTAAAAAGAGAAAGGAGGAGATCATGGCTCGGAGAGCGGTCACTCCAGGTGCTTTTCCTAGAGGCAGTGGCAGTGGGAGGACTTTGAGGCCTTGTACATCTCATGAGAGAGCTGAGAATGTTGCTGGTGATACCCAAGGGGCAAGCAGTGATGATGATGTTGAGGATGAGACATACACTGAGGCTCTTGATCGCCCTCATGGCAAGGGGCCAGCCAACATGGATGAAGATGAGTTTATTGGAGAGGGTGAGGATGATGATACAGGGGGCCTAGAGCGAGATGAGGATGATGATCCTATGGATGAGGATGAGGCTGATGATGATGATGACGGTGGTCATGGTGGGCTTAGGATCACAAAGCCCATATACATGTTTCCCAACAAAGCAGAGAATTTTCATGGTTCAGGGAAAACAAAGAAGTTGAAGAAGTTGAGGGACATAAATGCTTATGCTAGTGACATGACAACTTCAGATAATAGGTTTTGGGCTCAGTTTCAGCAAGACTATTACACTTCAGTAATCATAAAAAAGCACAAAATCACCCATTAGGCACAATATGTGGATTGGAACTTTATGGAGCAGAAAAATGATCCTATCTTCAATGAGATCATTAGAGTTTGTGAGCAACAAAGGGTGAAAGATCTCATGAGATTTAGGTATGATTGGAATAGGGAAATAATTGCTCAGTTTTATACCACAGTGCATTTTGGATATAAGGATGGTGAAAGAGCTATGCTTTGGATGTCAAATGGAGTGAAGTATGGAATTCGCTTCACTAGATTCTTAGCTCTTTTCAACATTTCCCCTCAAGACAAGGACTATCCTAAGCTACATGATGAGGGTTTGCTTAAGCTGGAGGCTATGTGTTTCATGTACCCTAGGGATAAGAGAGCTAGTGTCGGACACGTGAAGGACCTCTACACCTACTATTCAATTTTAAATAGGCTCCTTCGTGTGACACTCACTCCTAGGGATGGCAACCCCTCCGATGTGTCCAAGTACATGAAGAATTTGATGATAGATTTGCAACCAGGGGCACCTCCATTTAGTGTGGGGGATTTCATTTGGCAAGAAATCAAGTTCTTATCAGAAGATCCAAAGAAGATTTGCAGCTATAGTTCCTACATCTTGTACTTGGTTGAGAAAGTTTCTAAGATTGGATTTCCTAAGGATGTCAGGCACAAACCTTTTAGGCCCAATCCTACCAAGTTTCCAAGTATTCCTTCTCCTGAGCATGAACTAGAAATTAGAGAAGAAGAAGGACAAGGGTGGGGGCAACATCAGCCGGAACAGCAGCAGCAGCAGCCTGCTGCTCAGATTGCCACCGGTCTGACCGGTGACACCCACCGGTCTGACCGGTGGAGGCCTAAGCAGCAGTACAGACCCAGAAAGGCCACATCTCCAATGCGCAAATTCATAAACTTTCTTTTTGGTATGTGTAAGAGCCAGCATGACATTAAAGTGGCACAACAAAGAGAAAGAAGAAATAGGAAGAAGGAGAGGGATTCTATGAAGATGTTGCATGCACACTTTGGGTTTCAGCCTCCTCGCTCACCCATATCTCCTATTCCGCCTGAGGTTCCTATACCCACATTTGAGGAGAGGATAAGAAGCATGGCAAATTCGGGATTGGTGAATCAGTATGGCAGCTTCTTATTTGAGTCAGGCGAGGGGAGTTCTTCGGCACCACCACCACCACCTCCTCCATTTGATTCAGCAGGGACTTCTCAGCAGGTTGATACTCCAGAGGCACCTGAGGCTCCTGAGGATTGGGCTAGTCGCATATCTACCGACATATTTGGATGGACCTATCCCCAGCCTCCTCCACCTCCTCCACAGGGTATGATCGATCCTCCTCTAGATCTTAATCTCAAAAAAACCCCTCCCAAGAAACTTATTTCTTACATCTCCTATGCATTGCCTCGCTTATATCTAACATAGGGGATGGACCCGGATGGTCGGCTTGGAGTTGATCAGCTGCAGCTACACCTTCTCCAGGCTCTTCTTGGATGCTTGATGACAAAGGGGGAGAAGATGGATTGAAAGCTTACATTTCAACAGTTAGTGCAGCAGGGCAGTGGTCACCGGTCTGACCGGTGGCTTGCACCGGTCTGACCGGTGCCGACTGATGAGAGCAGCTGTGTAATAAAATTTCGTATTCTGTTTCTTTGTGGACTTGAGAACTTTGTATGAGTGCTTGTATGTGTGTTGAACTTATTTATGTAATATTAAGTGACCTTATGCTAGATTGTGATGCATGATTTGTATAGTGAATTGTTTGTGTTGGCTAAATGGGGTATGGTGATCTAAACCGGCTTGCAATCCCGGTCTGATTGCTTTGGCCCAGATAGCACACACAGTTTTTGAGCTTTGTACGCTGACTGGACGTGACCGGTCTGACCAGTCAGAGTCACCGGTCTGACCAGTGACCATCTGGTCTTTGTACTGGTTGAGCCTGACCGGTCTGACCGGTCAGGTGCACCGGTCTGACCGATGGCGCCCTGTCAGAACACTTGTTATTTTGCTTTGTGCTTAACTTATCATATGCATCACATATTTTATCTTGTCACTCACACATGTTGCACTCCTCTGATTCTAAGATATAGGGGGAGCTCTCATGCTTTTTCTCCCTAATTTGTACTTTTGGCATTTGAGGCCAGATCTTTGAAATTCCATTCAAAGCACAAATTAAGGGGGAGCTCTAGCTATATCTGAGGATCGAATTGCGCTTAACTGGTATATTTGTAAGCTTTAATCGAGTTGTCATCAATCACCAAAAAGGGAGAGATTGAAAGTGCATCTAGGCCCCTAAGTGGATTTTGGTGAATTGAATGACAAAGCGATTAAAGATCTAACATATTTGTTTAAGATTGTGAGCAGGTTTTATTTATATATTCATGAGTTATTGTTGAGATATATATGTTGATGAATGAATATTACATGGCTCACATTGGAGAAGACAAGTATATGTATGATCCTAAAGCATAGTGACAAATATCAAGCAAATAAATGAAGATAAATATCAGGAGTATTTTAAGAAGGTCAATTCATGGTCTTCGATAAACATGGCAGCTTGGTTGAAGTACAAGGATCATAGAAAGAGAAGATGGTAATTCTTTACAAGTCGAATGCAAGGCTTCATGTGGGAAATGAAAGAGGACACAAGGATGAGTATAGATTTTATGGTTGTTGGCGGTCGATTTCCGTCAACCAAGAACACTTGTTATGTTATAGTTTGGATTTCATTTTGGAACTAACCCGCCACTAGGCATACTAATGATATAACAAGTTCATCGTTGGATGTGTGTTTTGGAGTTTAATGTTTACGCAGGAATTCATGCACTAAATGAGGATAAATACATTTGGTTCGGAGGATGATTTACATGATGATCAAGAGGCTCCGACCGTGCGTGAACTTGACTCCAAAGGTGGCAAGGACCAATGAGCTTCGAAGAAGAATCTCCGAGGACTAAGATGAAAAGACCGGAAGATCATGCATAAACACCCCTTGACTTGGTCGCGGAGATAATGACGTCCAAAGCCCCTATCCGAAGGAGGAAAAACCCCAAGGTGCAAGAAACAACACGTGGCAAAAGACGGGGCCGAACTGGGCCGAGGATGGGCCAGGCCGGCTGGCCCACCCCCTCTCTGCCTTGGTTCGGCGCCGCCTTTCTTCGGTGATATATTCGCAGAACCCTAATTGTTGGAGCGAGAGAGCCATTCGCGAAAGATGACCAGAGAAGCCTCGGGAGATCAAACACAAAGGAGAGGGTTGATCTTGAGGGTGAAGATTGAGGAGGATCATCACCTAGGTCAACGGAGGTCACCACGAGGAAGGAGGACGCCGGGGCCTTGCCACGGCGCCGCCGGAGTTGAAGGACACCGAGAGACGGACTCCATCGGAGGCATCCACCATGTTCAACGGTGCCATGCCTAGCGTCTTGATGGGGTAAAATAATCGTTTGTCCATGAAGTTGTAATGGATCTTGACATGTAGTCACCCACTCTTTGTTTGGATCTTTGTCTATCATATCTTCATGTTGATGATGCTTAATGTTTAAGGTTTGCTACCATTGCCATCGGGGTTGCTCCCGTAGATCACGTCAACATACCGTGCTCATTAGGGTTAGAGACGATTACCTTCGCGTAGTGACAAGTACGAGGGAAAGGAAACGCTTAACTCTTTGTTCACATCGTTAGATAGATTGGATCGGGGTTTTACCATGTTTTGGGTGATTGCATCTCAAGTACCTAGACTCCATGGGCATACGTCTTTCATACTCGTGAACCACCTTTGTCTTTCTCTTAACGCAATCTAGGGTTAGTGTGTCTTTACTTTATAGATTAATCTTTACATCATAAAGTCCTTAATCAACTAAGTTAGTGTTAGGTTAAACGCAAGTAATTCTCTTGCTCCGTGGATTGACAAGAACCTAGGGGGTCCCCTCCCTTGGTGAAAAAGGCACCAAGTCACTCCGTGGACTTACGGTGAAGTTGAACGCGGGTTCGAACCGTCAACAATGGTCCTTAGTTGGAAGCTTGCATATTCGTTGTCAATCAAGAACAAGCATTTGAAGCGGGATTTCAAATGAAGACTAATTGTGAATGAAGCAAAGCTTAACTTAACGTGGATTGGATAAGTGATGAAGAGATCAACCGAGATGACTAGGGTGAGGGACTAAGCAATCTTTGGGGTCCTAGCTAGGCCGCCATGTGTGTTTTGCTAAGGTGAAGTTCTAGTATCCGTGGGGTCTCCAAGTATCATATCCAAGCCTTGACCGAGGGAAGCAATGCAACTCATTGATATATTATGATTGGCAATATGGAGTGACTTAAGGATCTAAGTGTGCATTTCTATGCTATATGGAAAGATCTTAAGCCACTAGCTCAAGTATGGACGTGCTCAAGACATTGGTCAAAGTTGGAAGCCCTAAAGTGGAAATTGATCAAGTATGTCAAGATTGAAAACATTCAAGCTCAAGAAGTTGACAAGATGTTTTTGTTTAATCTTGAGTATAGGAATGTCGTACTATCAAGAGGGATGCAACATTCGCTTTATGACCAAGTAGGCGGGGTAGGAGCAGAGAGAGAGGGGGATGGAGAGAGATGTAGGAGATGGGGAGGGGTTGAAGAAAAAGATGACGTGTGGGGCCCACATGGCAGCAGTTGGAGAGAGAATTAGTAGATGTATGTGTATTTGTATACGGTCTGACAGTGGGTCCGGATGCTTGAAAGATGTAGAAAATGGTAAGGATCAGGTAGACGATGAATTGTAATGGTAAATTTCGGAATAGACGAATTGTAGTGGTATATCTCCAACTTTTGAAAATTGTAATGGTACCTATCCGAATAAAAAAAAATATGAAAGGGCCGCCAACCATGAACAAACGAACGGAATAGATCTTCCCGGGCACACGGACACGCGGGCCCCACGCCACTTCCTCCCGGGCTCCGGGCCCGACGTGTAAATCAAGCTGTCCTCGCTGACTCGCTGGTACTCCGTATACGTCATAGACCGACCGGCCACCACTCGCCACCACCGCGCTTCGCCTCCTCGTCTCCACCGAATCGAGAGCCCAACACGCGCACGGAGCTGGGCGGAGAGAGCAGCCAAGACGTACCCGTACCCCCTCCAATGGGGGACTCCGACGATGCACCGCCGGCAGTCCACAGCCGCCCGCCGCGCCCGGCCCGCGGGAGCGGGGGTCCCGTCGAGGGCTTCGCGGCCGCGCTGCGCCGCCGTCTGAAGTCCGGCGCCTCGGCGGCCGCTCGCGCCAGCTTCGCGGCCGACTCCGGGGACGAGTCCGGCGCCGGCGAGCCCTCCTCCTCGTCCCGCTGCCGGGGCACCAGCGAGGACGCTTCGTCCGCCGGCGGCGAACGGGGCGGTAGCGGCGGCTCCGGGGGAGGTGCCCCGGACTTCTCAGCTTTCACCTTCCGCGCTGCCGCGCCGGTCCACCGGAAGGCCAAGGAGAGCCCCCTCAGCTCCGACGCCATCTTCAAGCAGGTGAGAACAGGCCCCCTATTTTTCCAATGCCGCGCGAGCTCGTCGAATTGTCAGCTGCGCGGCCGATTTAACTGTCTTACCCTGCTTGATTAGTCGATTTCATCAGTTACGGCTTTCGCCTGCTGTGTTGTAACCATAATCGGGGAGCTTCCAAGTGCATTTGCGATAAAGGTGCCCCCTTTGCGGTTGGAATCTGGGAGGGGAAGTAAACATTTCGTGATGCAGATGCGTCCACTCGTGGAATCATAGTTTCCTGTTTGAAGCTCCCAACAGTTCATTTCGTTTTATACGTCATTTGATGACGTAGTTAATTAGTGGCATGGTGTGTCTCGAGTAATGTGGAAAAAGGAACTTTATTAGTTGGGTACCGGTGGTTGGGTGCTGTGGGTTCAAATCACGTGACCCCTTTAACCATAGATGCAGTACCTCTGTACATGTGTGCTTCAGCTCACATGCTAAAGTCATAATGAATGAGTCTATTCTTCTCCTTTTTCCTGTAATTTTTGCTTCCTTTTTTTGTATCTATGTTGTACTATTTCTTAGGATTATCATTTTCTGGATGACAATATGATCCATTTAATCAGCTGTCTGTTAATTAATACTTCTCTTTTGTTGTTTTGAACAGAGTCATGCAGGCCTTTTCAACCTGTGTATTGTTGTTCTTGTTGCTGTGAACAGCAGGCTCATTATCGAGAACTTAATGAAGGTTCTTATCAGACTTTTTTCATCGAGCAAGTGGCCATCATTTTTCATCAAAAATTACATATTTATAATTATTTGAGCTGTCTTTTTCTGATGCTTTCTGCAGTATGGCTTATTGATAAGATCTGGCTTTTGGTTTAATGCTACATCATTGCGAGACTGGCCACTGCTAATGTGTTGGTAATAGTCAATACTTCCTAGAGTCCACTTCTTTGATGGCTTGTTGCCTCTGAAACTTATCATCTTTTCAATCTTTTATTTTTTTCAGCCTTAGTCTACCTGCTTTCCCCCTTGGAGCATTTGCAGTTGAAAAGTTGGCATTCCACAATCTTATTACCGATGCTGTAAGCAGATACATACTAGCTAGAAACCTCACTTTTCTGATATACATATTTCTGCAATTTATACATTTTTTCCGTATTGCATATGGACTATTCATTGCATTTGATAAAAACAGTTTCTTCGAAAATTTGTTTAAATAACATTAATTTGTCATTCACTTTTTTCAGGCTGCTACCAGTATTCACATATTTCTTACAACAGCTGAAATTGTATATCCGGTGCTCGTAATTCTTATGTAAGCATGTTTAACCTTTGAAGTATGTTATTGACTACGCACTTTGCTCTGTAACAAGATGTCACAATCGAATTTATCAAGAAGGCACATAGAAGCAGAGAAAATGCACGTGCCAATATTCTGTACATGAGGCTACCGTAAGCTTATTTGAAAAGTCAAATGATGTTAGGAACTCTAGTAAATGAAAAGTCAAATCACATTTGGAACTTTTTGTGAATAGATCTTCTGTACAAATATGGGTTCATTTTGCTTTGTTTAATATCAAATTCTGTAACTTCGTTCAGGTGTGATTCTGCAGTTTTGTCAGGCTTTGTGTTGATGTTTATTGCCTGCATTGTTTGGCTGAAGCTTGTATCTTTTGCACATACAAACCATGACATAAGGAAATTGATCACAAGTGGCAAGAAGGTATGCCGTCTGTTCTACTATTTCCTTTATCCATGCTTTTTTTTTTGAGCTTCCCTTTCATTAATGGATTAGTTAGCCACAAGGAAGCAGCCTTTTAAATTCCGCTTTTCTCATTTCACTTTTAAAAAAAAAATGCATCTGAATACTGCCCAATGGGACTACAATCCTGTTGACTGAACTCTTTAGACTTTCTCTGTAACATAATCTCCTGCATGCCTGCCTGCGTGTGGGATTAAGAATCCTTAGGGAAGCAGATATTGGCATCTCTCCTTTCTTTTCATTTTAAGTTTCTAAACACATATGAAATGCTAGATGCTACGCAAGAGGATGGCAATCTCTTTGACCTCATTGAACTAGACCTTAGGATTAGTTTTTGCGTCACTTACCAAAGTTCTTTACATACTTTAGTGATTTTTCTGCTGCTGTTGGGGAATTCTTAAGGAGTTGTGACATTTAATGTACCAACGGTATTTTATCTTTCTTTTTTTTGTGGAAAAAGTCCCTTTTTAGGGAAAAAGTCCATTTTACTACCCTGAAAAATCCATTTTGTCCACCTAGGCCCTTAAGGTTAAGTTCGGCTCGATGTACTCACCCAAACTATTTCAATTGGTCCAATCCACCCCCTAATAAGATTTGTCTTTTTTGTTTCTCCACTTACTAATGGAGTTTTAAGTTCACTTTTTTTGGGTGACATAGGACATCATTACTTATATTAGAAAGATATAAAAAATTGCAGGAAAATTAATGATGGGAAATTCAAGTAATTTTTCAAACATTGGGTATCATGCCCTTTATTAGCCCACAAAATTTCGAATTTAAAACTCCACTTGTATGCGGAGAAACAAAGAATACAAATCTTGGTAGGGGATAGATTGGACCAAATCAAGTAGTCTGGGGGAGTAGCCTGAGAAAATTTATGGCCTGCTGCCTCTCATACCTGGCTGTTCCTTCATTTCCCCGCTTAGCCCTTTTACTTTGCTACTTTGAGGTGTTCATGGTAGTCTGGCCCAAGGTGCTGTCCCAAGCTGTGGCCTGGGAATCAGGGGTTCAGGACCATTGGGTGACCTGACTGGCTTTGTAAAATGGTAATTAAAATAGACACATGTTACATGTATGTCAGGCATAAAACTTAAGTTCTTAAGTATATAATATAATATACCTTGTTTTTTTGTAAAAAGTAACGAATAAAACTAATGTTCTTAAGAATATAATATATCTTTACTATTATAAAAAACTAATACTGTTATGCGGCTTCAGGCCAGGAGTGGTGGGGTTTTCCAGGCCCAGCCTGGCCCCACACATAAGAAGTTCAGTTACTACCACTCATGTTGTTTTTACATATTAAACTGTTGCTGCTTGAGATTAACACCCTTTCTGTTAGGTTGATAATGAACTCAGCACAGCTGACATTGATAATTTACAACCTCCAACTCTTGGGAGCCTAATATACTTCATGATGGCTCCAACACTTTGTTATCAGGTAATTTTCTGTCCATCATGTATGTTGATCTGAAGCAGATATTTGTTTTTTCATTGCCTTTTGACTGGCATTTTCTACTCAGCTGCAAAGAGAAGCTGACAAGGCATAACTTTTAGAAATGTACTGCTTCTGTTTTGCTTGCAGCCGAGCTATCCTCGAACTACTCATATTAGAAAAGGTTGGCTGATTCGTCAAATTATTCTGTACTTGATATTTACTGGTCTCCAAGGATTCATTATTGAGCAGGTAAGCCATTCAGATATCTGTGCCTTCTAAAATATCCTAATGCATTTCTTAATATTTTACTGATGCTACCAACTTGCAGTACATAAATCCTATTGTGGTGAACTCTCAACATCCACTGAAGGGAGGACTATTGAATGCTGTGGAGTCTGTTTTGAAGCTATCATTACCAAATGTTTATCTGTGGCTTTGCATGTTCTATTGCTTTTTCCATCTATGGTAAATTCTATTTTACTATTTATAATTCCAGTTAAATTGATGGCCAATCATAGAATATAGTTATTCAAACATCAGTCTATATTCATACTTCCTCTTGGAACTTCCATGATCCTGAAGAAAATTATTTCTTGTGCCCTTTAAAATATGCATGTTTGCAGTTTTGAACACATATACACTTATACAGGTTAAATATACTTGCTGAGATTCTTCGATTTGGTGACCGTGAATTCTACAAAGATTGGTGGAATGCAAAAACAATTGATGAGGTGCAATACTATTGTTTTATAACCTAGTATCACTTGTTTCTTCAACTGTAAAAAAACTAGCATACTGATGTCGTGTACGATGTTTGCTGCTGCTGTTGCTGCCTGTGCACTCAATGGGATCAGTATTGGAGAAAATGGAACATGGTATGCTTTTCTTTGCTTTAAAGCGATAGTACTTATAGCAAGGATATGTCAGACATGGTATTAACATTTGGGATCAGATATAACCATTTTAAAAGCAACATCATTAAAAAAAATGGCAGGCCACTGTAAAATGTTGAGAAAAATGAAAGTCATTGTCACCTCAACTCTCTTGTTTGTCTAATTTAACCCTTCACTCTGATACCATCTAAATCTAGCATCCCAATGATACCATTTGATTTTGATCCCTGACTGTCTTTGGTGGTTTTGAAGTGGCATGGAAGCTGTTTATTTTGGCAACTAGGCCTTGAGAATAGAATAGCAGTCGGGCCAGGCCATGTTATAGCCTGTATGTAAAAAAACACCAACTTGGAGGAAAACTTCTGCTGCGTCACTGGAAAACCACAAAAAATGTGACCGGGGGTCAAAATCGAATGATGTTGGAGTTGAGGGTCAAAATTAGATAACCAGAAGAGTTGAGGAGCTAAAAAGTGGACTTATTCCAACTTGAGACCTGAACGTCTCTTTTGCTATGAAAAACTATTATAAGTTCCAAATGTAGAATAAAGTTAATGAATGGATGATACCATTATGCAGTGGATTATTTCTTATGCAATGCTCTTTTTGGGTCCATCTGTTGTATCTTTGTGACTGATAATGTTCACATTTCCACAGCCTGTGCATAAATGGATTGTCCGTCATATATACTTTCCTTGCATGCGGAATGGTATATCGAAGGTAAAATAAAATAATATATATATGGATATTTTGCTCATTGTTGCTTCTCATCTAACCCTAAATTTCAAGTAGTCTTAAACCTGTAAAGATTCCAGTAACAAAAGGTTTATTTGAATTTATTGAGCAATAAGGATGTGTTGATTTTTGTATGGATCTACTGTCCTCTGCTAAAAGACTAGCTGCTATGTTGGAGGTGCCTTGTACTCTGTTAATCTGGCCTTTTGTGCTGTTATTATTTTACTGTTGAAAGAGCCATTTGTGCTTATTTTGTTGCAGGAAGTTGCTGTTTTTATATCATTCTTTGTTTCTGCTGTACTGCATGAGGTAAACTTGCTATCCATTTTCCTTTTGGCTGCACATATTGTATACTGTTCTGCTTTTAGGCATGTCCCTTTTGAGTTTTGACATGATTTTATTCTGAAGTTAAAAGCTGTAGATTGTTTGGATGAAGTTTGTTCTTTATCTTATACGAGTATTTGACAGTCCAGTCTCTTTTGAGCAAATTATGATACGATTTCTTTACAATTGTACACCAGCTATGTGTTGCTGTTCCATGTCGCATACTCAAGTTCTGGGCTTTCCTTGGAATCATGTTGCAGGTAATTGGATACAGCCCAAATGCTGTTGATAATATCCAACATTTCATCCTTTTTCCCATTATTAGTACTCTTTCTTTCTTAGATGTGCTATCTTACGAGTAGTAAAAGATATCTATTTTGTAATGTGACTTCGTCATGTGGTCTCATCTAACATGTGAACCTTTTCTTACGCCATGTTTCGTTTATCCCTTTGCCAGATCCCCCTTATCATATTGACATCATACCTCAAAAATAAATTCAGAGACACAATGGTGAGCCTTGTTTGCCTTAGTTGCTACAGTTAGGATTGTTCTTCGATGTGAACCTGTTCTAACTTGTGGTATCTTCAATAGGTTGGCAACATGATCTTTTGGTTCTTTTTCTGCATCTATGGGCAGCCAATGTGTGTTCTCTTGTATTACCATGACGTGATGAACAGGATCGAGAAGACAAAATAAACTTTCTGCTGATCCTTTTGTCTTCCGCTCTTCCATCATATATGGAATCTGAAAAGCAATAATTTGTGTGCACTCGACAGAACTGCATCCGTTTTGATAGCTTCACTATGGCCTATAGCCTTCCAGGTTTTTGGTGGGAGTCCAGGGTAGATCGTATTATTATGTGTATGATAGCTAATCTCATCTCACTCTTGTATCTGTACATAAGCTTCTTTCAGGTGATGTTCTACATGTAATTGTAATGGAATATTATTCCCCTTTGTGCACTATTTGGGTCACCTGCTCATGATGTTAGAATAACACCATTTGGTATCAAGATTGAAACTGATGGTGCAGATGGATGGCGGCATGTAAACTCTGAATGTCCAAGTTAAAATTTTCTTTTACTTTAATTTGGTCAATTTATGCTGAACTTCAAATTGGGCTCGGACAGTTTTTTTAAGCCCAGTCAGAAAATGAACACCCCAACCCCGAACCCTAACCACCTCAATCCCCACCGCACTAACCTTACCGGATCTCCGTTCGGCTTGTCTTATTTCGGCTTATTACGTAGTACTTTTATCTCATAACAAATCTGTCGAACAAATCAGCACGTAGTACTTCTCTCTCAGAAAGAATCTGCCGTACAAATCTGTCAAGAACCTGCCGAACGAAGTCGGTCGTCGGAGGTGTGGGAGAAGCTCCCTGTGGCCACCCTGTAGTGCAAAAAAAAATTTTGGGCGCATAGTATAGCTTTTCTCATCAAAATATAATGGCACGATCGATTGATGTCAAACCAAGTTCAAAGTGTCTCAGAATTCAAGTCGTTGACAACAGAGTGGCATGATTGCGTTGAACAGCACACCATGTGTGAAATTAGCATTACTATTCTTAACAGCTAACAAACGGTCGCAATTGGTACAAGTTGAATTTTCTGTCAGTTTTGTCAATTTTCGCTGAACAGTAAATTCGTCTCGGTCAGTTCCTTTTAGTTTTCTCTTAACATTTGGTCCTTTAAAAGAAATTAAAAATGGCATGGACTAGATTGACTTATTGAGTACTGGTAGCCCATGAGAAAAGGAAAACGATTTCTCCTTATAATTTCAAATTTCAAGCTGTGTCCTCAGAATTATATTCCTACTTGACGGCAACATGGTGGCATAATTCCGAGTTGACCGTGTGTAAAATCAGCATTACAATTTTTTGCCACAAGCGGCGGTCGCATTCCTGCACATGTTTATTACAAATTGCATGATGAATATATGATGGGTTGAAAAGTAGAGAAGAAACATCATCGATCGGCCGGCGGGCGTTCTAGCCTTCTAGGACCGGAACTTTGCTCCGATCCTTTGTGCCGTGCCCACGTCGGTGAGGAACGTCTTGGCGAGGAGGTCGTCGGGGAGCCCCGAGCCGAAGAGCGTGTCGGCGAGGAGCACGAGCCCCGGGTTTTGGCTGCTGAGCGTGGCGTACAGCGCGGCGGGCTCGGTGCCGTTGTTGTAGAGGAAGTGGACGAGCCCCTGCGGCACGGCGAAGACGTCCCCCTTCCGGAGCACCTTGGCGTACACCTTGTTCTCCGGGTACGACGACACGAAGCCGAAGTAGACGGCGCCGCTCAGCACCACCGCCGTCTCCGACGCCCGCGGGTGGTAGTGCGGCGGGAACACGGCGCCGGGGGCCACGTCCACGCGCGCGTGCGACGCGCCCAGCGTGTTCAGCCCGGGGATCTGCACGGGCAGCGCCGTGAACCCGTACCGCCGGTTCGCCGTGCCGGCGCCGGCGCGGTCGACGCCGGAGAAGAAGAAGTCGTCGGGTGTCACCGCCGCCGGGTCCTTGCACGGGACCCCGTTCACGTGCACTTTCGATGTCGTGTCTGCGACGCAGAAGTCTTGGAGAGGGTTGGGGTCGAAGGCGGCGACATGGCCGGCGGCGAGAGCAACGACCACCAGCAGCACTGCTGTGCTAGTAGCCATGAATGGTTGTCGATACTGGTGTAATGCGCTGATAGGTTGGTTGATTTGGTTAACGAGCAAACAAGAGCAGTAGCTCGTTTGTAGGAGTTGCGTTTGGGCCTTGTGATTCAGGCACATATATATAGGGCAATATATATGCATGGCGAGGGTATGACGCAAGGAAAGCAAATGGTCATTATCATACAAGGGAAGGGAATGGTCGATCTCCAAATTTGTATGGAGGTTACTTTGGAAGGAAATAATCTCAGAATCAATGTCAATGGAGCTGTCCCATCCATTTACAGGAGAGTATGATTTCAGATCATCCACAGGATAGTATGATTTCAAGTCATTTTATTCATTGCCCAGGATGAAAAGAATGCAACTCATCTAGCCACTGTAAACCTAACTCATTTAGTTGGAATTGTAAACTAGGCATGGACGAACCTTTTCAAGTGATCATATATAGTATGTATATGTGTACTGTAATATGCTCATGGTTTATTTTGATTCATAAAATTTAATATCTGTGTTTATAATCACCATGTGCGCACCAAATACATACTCTAACTTATACTCCACCCCTACTGCAAATGTCTATCCCTACTATATAGTTTAGTCACTACATTAATCCGCTAGTTTGTCTTTGTACTCCACTCTATATGATCTTGTCTTTTAGTCCACTTTTAGCTCACTTAAGAATGAATCCAGGCTGTGTTTGGGAGACAATGAGCAGTAACGAATAAGGAGCCATGCCAATCGCCAACAGAACAGGCAAGTTAACAAAAAGCTCGATCCTAGTTGTTGGCAGGCATGGCTGCGCGTTTCTTTTTGACATGTCTTCTGGTGTCATAGCTAGTTATAACATTTTTCAGCACAGAAGACTCAATATTATGTGCCAGTCAGAGCCACGAATTATAGTTGAGACAGAAGAAGTCCATGTCATATTTAAGATGGAGATTCTCCAATCTTTGAAATTTGACTGGGTTGAACATGTAAATTACCAAGTAAATTAGCTACTCTTTAAACCGAGCATAGACTTAATATTCCTGTAGGTACCATACTTACCACTAGCAATGCAAGGCATGTGTTGATTTTTTTTCTGGAATACGCATGAGAGCTGCGTATCTGTGTATTAAGAAGAAATAGATTGTTTTGTTACAACACGGGCCAACCGGACACACGCACACGGGGTTACAACACTAGAGGATTATACGGCAAAAAGGACAACTCCCTTATAGGGATAACCACCTCACTCAACACACGGAGCTCACGTCGTTGACATGCCTGACCACGGCCATAAGGTCCGCGTCAGAGAGAGTATGCGCCGCCGGGAAGAGGTCACGGAAAGCATCGAAATACTCCTTGTCGATCGGCCTAGGTCCAGCGAAAACCGCGGCAAGGCTCATGTTGGCTGCGGTAGCATCAGCGACCTCCGCCGCAGGGTCTTCCGTAGGACGCGTGTTCAGCCTGTCCAACTTGCGCATGAGCAGCACCTCACCCTTCTTAGAGGCACGCACAGTGGAGTTCGCGGTCTGCTTGGCGAGCCTGCTACTCCGGCGAATCGCTGAGGCGGAGAAAGGGGGTGGCGTTGCCAGTACCGTCGGCAAGGTTGCGAGCGGTACCTGCAGTGCCTGGCGGACGTTAGCCAGGAAGGCCGCGGTGTTGGCCTTGGCAGCTTTGAGGTCGTCGTTGGGCTAAATCCTACCCCGCTTCGATGGGGTCGCGGCCTGAACCTGACGAGTTCTCCTTGGCGGCCTCCTGGAAGAGTTGGGGCTGTGAAAGACCATGGGATGGGAGCACTCAGGCTCAACACCCGGCTGGCAAGGCACAGTCCCCGAATCAACAGTCGGAGGCTCCACCACCGACTCGAAGTTGAGACTAACTGGTGTTGGCAGGGCGGCTGGATCTTGTGTAGCCGTAGTGCTACGCGGACGACGACTATAGGTCTTGCAAGTGGCAGCTGGCGCAGTCTGTAGTGGCGCATCACAGTCTGGTGGTGGCGCACCACAGTCCGGCGGACCGTCAGGCGACCGGAAACACTTCGGTGAAAAAGCCTCGAGCTCGAACAACATAGGATCAGTTGGGACAGCCACATCTTCACCTCTAGGTGGGCATTGAGCTTCAAAGGCCACCAGCTCCGAGGGCGACGATTTGTTGGGTGCATCCCTCGCACACGCTCTGAAGATCACCAGGAAACTCCTCGGGGCGACTTGCTGGACCACGAGGCTGTCGTCGGAGGTCCCAGGAAGTTCCCGAGTGGCAAGCCTCAAAGCTGCAATAGAGCTGTCTTGGCGCCCACCAAGTGCTGCAGCCAAAGAGGACGAGCCGCAACTTCTCCTCCTCAGCGTCCAGCTCGGCCAACCGCGAGGGGGGAGAGTCCTCGGGAATTGGACGGAGCGAAGGAAAGCCCGTCGGCAGGCTGTCGTCAACCGCCGTCTTAATGGAGACGTCCGCGGATCCAGACGGCACCGGAAGGTCCGAAGGCGGCGGCGGGGGAGACCCTGTCCCCTGCGGCGACCGACGTGGACCACCATGCGGACGGGCGGCCGCCGTCGAACTGCAAAGCCTCTTGCAGTCTCGAGCACGGTGCCCAAAACCACGGCACCGGAAGCACCTTGGTGGGAGACGACATTGGGCCACCAAGTGCGTGAAAGACAGGCAATTGAGGCAGCTACCTGCGAACTTCGCCGGAATGTGCGACACCGTAGGGGGAGGGACCTGCTGGCGCAGAGCACGGCGCTATCGACGCTGTCGAGGAGAACGATGACTCTGTACCACCGTGAAGCCATCCGCATCCCTTGGTGGCGAACTTGGCTCTCGCTGCGGCTGAACGACGATGGAGCGCAGGCGATTGCTAGAGATGTTGCGGACGGGCTTGATCAGGCGAAGAGGAAGGTCGTGGACCAACCGCGTTTGGCCGCGGCACCTCTGCTGGGGGCGGCCAGAGCGAGCTTCGACCCGCGGACCAAGCCGGTCGTGTACCGACCCGGTCGCGCGCGGGTTAGGGGGCTTGGCAGGGGGCGCCGCCGAGGTCGAGGTAGAGGCAGACGTCCCCGTCGGACGAAGCAGGATGTCGCGGTAGGACGGGAGTGGCGGGTACTCGTCGTCAGAGTCGTCTAAAGGTGGGGAGCCGTCGCGCTAGCGCAACCTCTTTCCCCGCCCACCGGAGGTGCCGCTCGGGGAGAATGACTCCGTGTCGGGGGAGAGGGAAGAGGGGAAGAGCGCGGGGGAGGCAGCTGGGGCGGAGGAGGTGGCCGGGGCGAGGGTGGCGGCCGGTGCGGGGAAGGGGGCCGATGCGGGAGTGGCTGAGGTTGCAACCGGAGCGAAGGTGGCCGGGTTGGCGGAGGCGACGACTGGCGTGGAGGCGGCCGACGCGGGGATGGCCGGCTCGGGGAAGGCGACCAGCGCAGGGGAGGCGGGGGCGGCGGAGGTGGCAGCCGGCGTGGTGGAGGCGACCGGCGGAGAGGTGGCGGCCAGCGACAGAGACCCGCCCAGATTTAGGGTTCTGGGCGCCATGAGAGGGGGTGGAGAGGAGGAGTAGCAGGAGGAGGAGGAGGGGAGGGGTGGCGGGCGGGCGCTGGCCGGCGGAGAAGGGCGGGCGAGTGCTAGCCGCCGGCGGGGAGGCAGGCGGACGGGCTAGCCGTCGGGGCGCGAGGGCCACACAACTCTCAATGATCTCTCACTATGAATAACTAGATTTTAGACAGATGATGTCATGTTTCACTTAAAGTATTGCATCTAGTTCGTATTTGATCAAGATCCACAGCATTGTAATCAGATACCCCTGATTACAATCAGGGCTATAAACAAGTGACATTGTAAAATGTGTTAAACAAATATATGAAGCTGCTCACCGAAGGCTAACTTTTCTTTGAAACCAAGCATAGACTTAATTCTAAGTTCTGCTTGAATTTTGTTGGTATATTTTCCATGAGAAGTTCAATACTAATATGCACTTGATCTCAAAATTATTTTCCTTTCTTGGCAGATTGAGCCCAAAATTCATCGTACTCTAGCGCATGTGCTTGGTTGGCATGTGAATGGTTATTTATGATAAGGTGCTTGACCTTATCATATCTCAATGCCAGCTGGCTAGTGGCTATTCCCTGGCTGTGGTGGACAATTTGTGAGGCCAGTGGGTAATGGTTGCAATTCGCATTCATCTTCAAGAGGACTCTTCTAATAGTTATGAATAGAATTAAGTTTCAGGTGCTACCGACGCACAGTAGCACTCTAAAAGTGCATAAAAGATATGGATGCACTATTCATGCAAAATTTGAGCAAATAAGAGAAATCAGCATGTGTAGTTGGGGGTTAGCACAGACAAATAATTTTTATAGGGTAAAGATTTTCCTATTTGGAAGAGGAACCTTCCTATATTGGATCCAAACTTCTTTTATAGAATATGAAAAATACAGTACTGCAGGTGCTGTTCACAATACACATCGAAATTTAAGGAACAATGAAGCTGAAGCATCAGGGGTCGTAACGTGCAGCCTTCAGTAGTTCAATAGATAGATACATCTTATTTCCTTCACTACTAGTTTGCTCACACATATGTTAATCTTACAGTATGCAGAGCAATACTACTATCGAAGTGAATTTGCAAAGGAAGAAGGATCAGCAAGAGTGGGAATTGCTACTACTCCATCAAGCATTTGTGTCACCTTCAGCATTGTAGGTCTCGTGGTCGGGTCCTCCTGGAGACACCACAATGCCACTGCCACAAACCTTTCCACCACCTTCAGATTGCAAATTGCTTCATCATCACCCTGCACCAGAAAATCAACTCTACCGCACCTATAACAGTCGTTTGCCCAGTAAGTCAAAATTTTTTGATCCTCATCTGCAGCCTCCAATTCAACGTTCCGCCGACAACTGATGAGCTCCAACAGGATGACTCCAAAGCTATACACATCCACCTTGGCAGTGATACTGATACTCTTGAACCACTCGGGTGCAACATATCCTCGGGTACCCCGGATACCTGTATTTGTTTGTGTCTGGTTGGTTCGGAGTAGCTTGGCTAAGCCAAAGTCTGAGATCTTTGCTCTGAAGTTGCCATCGAGAAGGATGTTCTGGGGCTTCATGTCACAATGGATGATCTGTGTGCTGCATTCCTCATGTAAGTAAAGCAGCCCCCTGGCTATCCCAATAGCAAGCTGAACTCGAACATTCCACTGAAACTTGACATCTCCAAATAGGAATCTGCTGAGTGATCCATTGCTCATGAACTCATACACCAATAGTTTTTCTTTTCCTTCGTTGCAGATTCCTAGCAACCTGACCAAGTTCTTGTGGTGCGTCTGTCCAATAGCTTGGACTTCAACACTGAATTCTTTTTCTGATTCCTGCTCAAGCTTGTCAAATTTCTTGACAGCAATGCAGGTCCCAAGCTGGTCTTGCAGCTGGCCTTTGTACACAATACCAGATGCACCAGTGCCAAGCACCTCCTGGAATTCATTAGTTGCTTTGTCAAGCTCAGCATAAGTGAAGGCTTTTATAGGCAGTCCTAGGTTGCTTGAGGACTGGAAAGATGGGACAGTCTGTCTAGTGATTGTATATCTGGTGCCAAAAAGGAGAATATAGATTAAGACAAGGATCGCCAAGACAGAGCTTCCCAGAATCAATGAACTTCCAAGGATCCAGTATTTCTTATCCTTCTTCCATGTGCTGAACAGCTGTGACTGTGTATTATTGTTCATTGCCGTTGGTATCTTGATGAGAAATGTTGTGTACGCATACGCATCACCCCCCATAATTCCATTTGATAAAGGAAGCTTCTTCTTATAGCATGAACCATTATCACGATCATAAAACACAGTGACCGCACAGAAACAATCTGTCAGACAGAGCTGCCGACACTTGTTCTCTGTTATGGGATGGTACTGCTCGTAGTCAGCTAGAGGCCAATTTACGTGGTACATTGTTATCAACTGAAAGTGGTTTGTGGCTTCTGCTTCATCCAAGTCACAATTTTGTGGCTGAAAGTCCGGTTTGCAGCCTTTATACTTCCTCTCTTCATCAATAAACGAGTACTGAGTTGGGCAATTGCAGGTAGCAGTCGGGCTGGTTGTGCTATCATACGTGCAGTAACTATTGAACCCACATGTTCCGCTGCCGACCTTTGTCATTGCTAAACAGATATTTTGGGGCTCCATGTCCACTACAGACCATGCCTGGTTGTTGGCCTTCTTTGGATATGTATATTGCCGGAAAACACCATCTGGGTCAAGTGTAGCCCGATGGTAGTAATCCGCCATGGAGCCAATTGCCCCTTGTGTCATAATTGTTTGTGTGCCATTATCCAATGTTATGTATGTTCTGCCCGTCGAATCAAACACCAGCTTTGTGGTGTTTCCAACAGTGGACCAATAAGAGTCATATTGGAAACCAGATGGCACAGCGACAGAATAAAGGAAAACACCATCAGTTTGCATGTTAAGGATGAACCTGCCATTAGAGTAGTCTGTGGCGATGATCTTGCTGCGGAGTGTCATTCCAGGGGTGAGCACTTGTGTGGGCAGGATTGTATCTGCTGAGTCGTTGAAAGTTGCCCACTTGGTTGAGCCATCTGCAGCAACCAGTACAAAGTTTCCTGTATCGAGCATGGTGGCATAAGCTGCCGCACCAACAGACTGGGGAGTCCATACCTCTGTATTGGTGGGGTCGAGGAGGGATAGCGTCCCACTCGAGGTGAGATGGAGGGTTGAACCAGATAAAACCTGTACAAGCGCTGGATCTGAATCATTGTTCTTGGCATACCAAACCACCGTCTTGTTGCTGATCTTGTTGAACCAGACAGCAAGCAGATAGGAGGTGTTACCCTCGATGGGCCGGAAGCCGAACGCGAAGTCGCTAGTTGGTGAGAGCCAAAAGCTGCTAGGCCCTTGAGGTGTCAAGGAGGAGCCTAAGGTTATGTTCTGTTGAGCTTGAAGAGTAGTAGAGGACAGCAGCAGGAGCAAGAACAAGAGGAGAGGTGTCATGGTGCGTTTGATTTTGCTTCTAAGCTTGTGTTCAGTTGTACAGCTGATGGCCAACTTATGTATCTCTTGGTTTTTGGAGTCTTCGTTTACTTGACTTGGCTGTCGATGGGTCATCGGAACCATCATGCGGTGTAACAGTAGGAAGCTTCGAACTGGTTAGTCATGGAAGTTGGCTGCTCCACGAGCATGGGTCCTTGTCTGTGTGACTAACTCCTTGCTGGACTTGTTCAAGAGTGGTGATTTGTCACACTGGTCCTGCTGTTGCATGTTCAGTGGTTCTGCTTCTGCCGCCAGCCTAAACCCTACCCTAACATAAGGCTTTATGGAGGTATTTTTAGCTCCGTTGTGGATACTTTTTTTTGGGATACTGGTGTAGTGGTGTGTGCTGAAGTTGCCTGAAATTTAGTCCTCCTCTTCAATACATATTAGTACACGTTTTTTTATTCCATTTACCACAATGTAGCTACGAGCGTTCGGTAGATCTTTGGCAGATTTGTACGGCAGAATTGTTCTGTGAGAAAAATAATATATGCAAAAGAAGCTGACAATTTGTTGTGAGAGAAAAATACTGTAGCATAAGTCTTAAAAGAAGGCCTGCCGAACACTCCCGTTACATCTATGTGGTTGTTTGTTTTTTTTATTCTACCTTTGTGGGTTGAGTTTTCTATCTCCTACATTTATCTCCTCTTTTTCCCCGTCAAATCTTGGGTTGATTGTGATATAGTGACATGGTTCGTCAGATTTAATTTGGTTCTCAGTTCTGATATATGTTGCAAACTTATGCATCTCTATGGGTCATCGGCCTGTGGTGTAACAGTAGGCAACTTTTGTCTGTGTGACTCCTCATTGCTCGGCAATCATAGCATAGTCAAAGCCCTAAGCATAGTTGTCATGACGTTGTGGTGAGCCCAAGTGGTCACGCCTAGGCGCCGGCCTAGGCAACAATATTTTTTTTAAGAAAATGGATAAAGTTTTGGCCTCTGCAACTATATACAACCAAGTTTACAATATCTTCATCTTACAGACTGATCACAAACAAAATGGTAAATGGTACGCAAGAGAAGGAACAAATCAAAATCGAAGTCTATTATTTCTTCTCCATCCATTCTTATCAAATATATTATATATCCAAAGGGACCACCATGCCTTGACGACAATTAGACGATCAAAACATATAATAGCTCATTTGATTACGAATTCAACATATGTCTTCACATTGTAAAAGACAATATTGTTGGCTGCAGCGACGGATGCAGCGGTGGGGCTGGGGGGCTCCAGCCCCTCCTACCGCCGTGACTTCCATGGGAGAAAGAGGAGAAATGGAGGGAGAAAAAGAGGAAAATAGAGGAGGAGGAAGAAGAAAGGGGGCGCTGAAGGAAGGGGAAAAGATTCAGCCTCTCCATCCATTGCATCCTGGCTCCGTCCCTGGTTGGCTGTATCCAATAGTTGATACAAATGAATTATAGCACCGTACATTCGTTTACCATCATTCATATTGTTATCATCATTCATAGGCTAGCAGGCTTAACCACATATAGCCTGACATAACACAGATTTCCAGTTAACGACGCTATGCATATCAGCATATGGAAGGGGTATTTGTGAGTTTTATGATCAGTAGAATACAGTCGAGACACGACCCTCGTGTCATCTCCGCGGAGACGGCTCGAGGGGCTCCTCCCCCGCGCCGCCTAGCCCCCCTGGCTCCCGTCGGCCGCCGCCGCCACCTCCTTCGCCGCGGCGGCGGTCAGCAGGGACGTCTCACAACCGACGCCCTTGCGTTCCCCCTTCCTTCCCCTCCCACCTCTCAGCCTCCCTCCCTCCTCTTCACACCACCACCATGAGGTCACCCCCTCAGTCGCTGGTGGTTGCGCGTCATCTCGATGCCGGATCCGCCATTCCTGGCGCGGTTCCGTGTGGCCGACGGCTCCCCCGCCTCGCCCCGTCCTCACCCACCGGGAGCCGGGGAACCCTAGATCTGGGGCTGCCGGAGCCGTCGCCGCCCTCGGCGCTGCGCACGCCGTCCTCCCCGCGGCTCCGGCCGGCGGGCGCCCTCGGCTCTGTGCGCGCTGCCTCCTCGCGGATCTGGGGCGTCCGGCCCTGGAACCCTGGATCCGGCGCAGTCGGGCTCGGCGACGCTGGTCGTGGGTCTCGCTAACCCTAGATCTGGGGCCGTTGGGGCCGCCGTCGTCCTTGGCGCCTCTGCTCCGTGGACGAGCGCCCTTCGGCTCCTCGACGCCGCTCCAAATTATGTTTATGACATTCTAGGTTCTAGCCTGGTAAACTTTTTTTAAACTTCTCCCATTAATTTTACATAGATTCACAATACATGGTTTATATGTTAGTTGATTCATCATGGAAAATACTTTCATAATATACAAATACAACTTTCACTGAGTAAATTGTATATTTTAACAGAAGTGCAAGATAGCGTCACTCACATTAGTGACTGTTGTATTGCTATCCTACATGACTTACATGTGGAATGAGATGGATCATTTTTTATTAGTATATTTGTTAATTTTTTTGTTGCCCTTGGTGTTTGAACCTTATCTATGACAAAACAAAATGTAGAACATTTTTCTTTTGAAATGATGGTGAAAGCTTCACCTATAAATTTGTTAGAAGGAAGCCCAGAGACAAAAGAGATACAAGAGGTGAGATATCCTACGGAGCAAGGAAAATAAAATGAGTCGCTCACACAGGAGTCAGTGTGTGACCAAAATAACAAGGAACACACTAGGACTACCGACATCAAACTTTGCATGATGATAGATGTTTGTGTGCGCTATACATTCATATTTTTGAATGAATTTTTTATGCAACGATTTATGTGCTAACATGTTTGGTAGCATGGTAGCACCATAACCCGAGTAGCACTGGATATACACTCATATATAGCGATGACTAACTGGAAACGCAAAACCAACCGAATCACATCGCCTTCGCCACATGATATTGAAGAATGTCACCCAAACGAGCTGCTTTTGGACACTCATCTTTTAAAAACAAGAACAATAGAACAGCCATCTCTTTTCCCTAAATTGTTTGGCATCAATATGATATCTAAAAATTCAAGAGGAGATACCTAAATTCATATTTAGAAAAATACTAAATAATCAAGCCATCTCCCAACATAGGTTTTATGATAAAAATATAAGTTCCTTCACAAGGTACATGAAAAAGGTAAGTTTTTAATTTAATTTCAGATATAAAGATAAACCAAATGAACTCAATTAAGTGCAATGATGCTAGAGATGATGCACATGTATGCTCCATGTCATGATTAAATATTTTGGGCTGTTACAATCACCTCTCTCCAGTGTCCCCGCTACCCTTTAAAAGAATAAGAAAAAAAACTTCCAAAGCAAACAGAAGGCTGGATTTACATTTCTTTATTCTTATTTTTCTTTCCCATCTCAAGTATTGAAACATTTAAGAGCTGTGTTCAGTTTGGTTACGAGCTCAACAGCTGTCTGAAAGCGTTCTCCAATCTGCATTAAATTGAAACTGGTCAAACATACGAACGTGTAAAATCTAAGACTGGACAGTTTCTTTTGTAGTAATTTAATTAAGTTCTCATAGATATTTTTTTTGAAACGAGAAGTTCTCTTAGGCTATTCCCGGTGCAAGTTTCATAGGGATTTCATACACATTAATTATGGTGTCATGTCAACATTTTTGATGATGTGGCAGCGAGTTAATGAGGAGAGAGGTGAGGGAGATTTCATATAGATGAAACTATGTATGCAGGTACCAACATAGTTTGTGTCTTGCATGTAGTGCATATGAAAACCACACCATGAAATTTTGCATTGTAGAGGGAGTTTCAAACACAATTTCATTTTCATTTTGCTTATGTAGCTATCTTGGAAACATCAAATGAAATACTCACCTGGGATTAGCCTTAGGATGAAACAAAGTTATTTACTCCAACATAGGCTGTTAACATACACTACTATATATTAAACCCTTCGTAGCTAATTAAACACATTTGTCTGTAGACTGTAGTTCATTAGTTACATATTATTCACATAATTAGCATAATGATTATATTAATCAGGAGAGAGAATACTCACCTCTGCCGTGATGGTGATATTGAGGCATGAGTTTGTGAATGGTACATCACTAGTGTTTACGATAGAGAGACCATGTTTCTCAAGCTCGGAGATTAGCATCACCAGCACTCCTCTCCTATCCTTGCAGCATATTCTCAGCAGGATGGTATCGCCATTGATTCTTGCCTCAACAGTCGGGCTAAACCCACCTGCACCGAAGGTGCTCTCATTGGAGCCCGAGGTGTCACTACCGTCAGTCGACATGTGACACTGGCTCTGAAAGACAGTGGGTTCGGGCATTCTTCGTCTTGCACTTTGTCCCCTTAGTGTCTTCACCTTCTCCTCAAGCTGCTTGACGTACTCAATGGTGCTCCCTAGAAGAGAGACCTTATCTGTCTGAAAATTTGAGGTTTTAGAACTTATCAGAAACATCATGGATTAAATATATACTTTTCTCATTATGATTTAACCTAGGTTTTTTGTGGAAATATGATTTAACCTAAGTTCTGATGTTCTATTTGCACCCTTCCCGCTCCACCACCACCCCCCCCCCCTAGCTCCCTAGTCCCTAACTCGTCTTTTCAAAACTGTATGGCATGATCATTCAAAGGTTCAAGATGATTAAATGAGTTTAACTAGTGGTTTTTATTTACAAATGCTTACTAATTTTCCTTGAGTATAAAACACTTTTTGTCCATTATTCAATATTCAAGTGAATAGATCATTAATTTTAATAAATCCATTCATAATAGCATGACACCATGAGGTACCAAACATTTTCCTAAACAAATATTTCACGTATACACCATCAGCATGAATATATGCATAATTTATAAATTTGAATAGTTTATATTTCCTTCATCCCAAATTGTAGGTCATTTTGACATTTTAGATTGATAGCACTAGCTATATCTCTAAAAATGTTAAAATAATTTAGGATAGAGCTAGAGTATGAGAGTAACACCATCCCAGCAAGACAAATTTAATGGAATATCTTTATGCATCTGGCACAAGCACAACTATCTCACTTTACAAACACTTGTTAGTCTGCAAGAGGAGATATATTGCTTTTTTTCCTTTGGTGGAAATCACATTGTTTTTTTGATTGGGTGAACAGAAATTTCTGTCGTCAAAATTATACATATAAAAAAATTTAGAGTGCTTGAAATTAATGAGAGCCATCCATACGAGGAAATCTAACGGTGAAAGTACTACAAAGTACAAAAATAGTGAAAATTACTATGATACCCTTTTAATTATGTGTAAATATATTATTTTTCAATAGGAAGGATAAGAAAGAAAAGTACTGCAAGTACCACAGATACTTTCAAGTACTGTAACAACTATATACATATAATGTAAATAAACAAATGCACGAATCCTTAACTAAAAATGGCGATCGTCAAATTAAGGCAAGTCACTTTTACCACTAAACTAAATATTTTTAAAGAAAAGATATAAATTTGTCATATATATAAATCTCTAAGATTAATATGTGTAATGCAACGAAGCCATTGTTCTAGTTATCATGAAAACTGTAGTTTCTCAATGAAATGGTTTTACAAACTGTGATATCCGAAAATGTCCTAAAACTTTGGACCACTGTAGGGTAAAACTAGATGTACGAAGCCAAACATGCATGTTTGTTATTCATAGATTATGTTTAAGGGAAAATTCTTTCAAACAAATATTATTGCGCTTCTAGTAATTTATGAGACATCCAGGAAAGTTATTGAAGGAGTATGTTACCAATTACCATGGGATACCGCATGATGTGCACAAGACGACATAGTTGGAGTGATGATGATATAATATAAAACAGAACAAACAAGAGCTAACAAAAATTTGTTCACGTGTCTCGAGAAGAAAAGTGTGCGCCACGGCCATGCCTCTTTTGGATGCGGTTGATCTCGGCGCCCGAGTTCGTCTCGCAGATCGCCGCTGGACCTGACTGGATTGGATCTTAGGGTTGCTCGATCAGGCGATGCCTGTCTCCCGGCCACCCGCTTCCGGCTCTTCGGAACTCCAAATCCTGCCGCACCGCGCCGGCCGCCAAGGGCCAAGCCACCCACGCCCGCCGTCGTGCGGGTGCTGCCGCGTGGCCGCAGCCGACCGTCGATCGGCTGCCCCGGTTCACGTGCACCGTACCGTCCTCACGCTCTACGGCGAAACCCACACTGCGGCATGCGGCGCTGCCTCCTCCTAACCGGCGGCCGGCGGCCATCCGCGTGGTGATTCTAGAGTTATCTCTATCGAGAGATTCTCTCCACGTACGTATGCCGCCTCATCTCGTGTGATACTTCAGTAGTCCCAACTCTCAATTTATTCGGGATAAATAATCTCTCCATAACGAAATCCCAACCAAAAGCTAGCACCTTGTAAGGCCACGTCGTCCGTTAGCAAGCAAGCCGTTGGATCTAACGAAAAGACGACACAAACCATCCGATTGCGGATCAAATCGGGTCTTGCCCACATCAATGCACACCCGGGAGGAACTCGCGAATCTTCTCGGTGCATCGGCCCGTTATGCTCGCTCGGGTCAACAAGATTCGGGGAAGGGGAAAGGGAAGAACCCCTGCGCTCAGTGACGAATCTAGGATTAGGTGGTAAGGGGGGGCTGGAGCTTCATCTTCTTCCTCCTCCCTCCTTCTTCTTCCTCTTCCTCCTCAAAATTTCCATGAAAAACTTGCAGGATTACCATTGGATCCAGGGTGGTAGGGGGGCTGGAGCCCCCCCGACCCACCGCTGGATCCGCCGCTGCCTGCGCTGCGAGGCTGGGGCGACGGCGGCGGCCCCTTAGCAGGGGCATCTCGCGGCGAGCATGGCTCCTGGCGGCTCGCGGTGGCCGGAGGGCGCGGCGGGCGTGCAGTGGCGCGGCGCGGCAGCTGCGGTACGACAACAGCGCCGGGTGCTTGCGGCAAGCGCGCGTAGAGGCGGCGGCGATGACACCAGCTGCTCGAGGATGGCGCCTGGTCCCAGCGCGGCACTGCGGCAAGAACGACCCCTTGTCGACCAGGGCTCCGCGGGCGGGTGGTGCCAGCAGAATACCGAGCCTCGGCGAGGGCGCGAGGCATCACAGCGCGGTCACGGTCCGCCAGTGCCAGCAGCTGGTCACACCCAAGGCCTCTGCTCCTCTCCGTTGCCGTCCCTGCTCGACCTTTGTCCGTCCTCCACCATTCCTCAGCGCCACCCACTGCTTGTGTGCCTACTTCCTGTGCACACCATGGAGAGACGAACAAAGATCCAAGGATGAGCGGGCTTGGCCTCGAATGCGTGAACGCACCCCTGCGCCCGGCGCTATCCCTGTAGCAGGATGCCCAGACCTCGATCTGCCACACGCCGGCAAAGGCGTCATCGGCACAGCTCTGCAAGGGACGAGGCCACCAAGTGCGCCATCCAGCCTATCACCCCATCAAGTGCGCCGGGCGTTTGCAGCTGTGTGTAGCTCGCGCCACGGACGGAGGTAGTATGTGCCGAGGATGGCACGCTCGCGGACGGAGGTAGTGCCGAGAATGGCGTGCTAGCTCGGCGCCAACTAGATCGAGGCGCTCCGCCGCAGGCAAGCATCGCCTCCTACGCTGCAGATGTGACTCCGGTGGCCACTAGAGCAGACAAGGGAGCTCCAGCTATGGTGTCGTGTTGGCGCTGCTAAATTAAACAGAGTTCAGTTTCTTTGTTTACCCCGCTGCATGTTGCCTACTGTTTCATAATCGTAATTCTGGATTGCTCTGCGCTCTCATATTTACATCTTGAGGGTTGAATGGCAAGGTCCATGCAGAAGTCATGGTAAAATAATCTGCTCCAGTTGCACAATAGTGATACAGGGGTACTGTTCTTTATTTCATTTGTCTACAAGAAGTAGTGTGCTGCTATGAAACATTCAGGCAAACTAAATATCTTGACTGGATTTTGATACTCACTTTATGTTTACACGTAACTGATCTTGTACCATTTGGTTTTACAGAGAAAAACATTCTGAATGATTTCTGTTGGTGCTCAAGAAGATCAAAGTCTCTCTGTCTGAATTAAAAGTGGCACAAATCTCTGCACTTGACTTCGCCCATATTTTGTTAGCATAGTATTATGCCTAAAAAAGTCTTAGTAGTTGTATATATTCACAACTGGTTTCCTAAACCAAAAACTCCTGGTGGTTGCGCGGCAACGCCGCGCGCTAGTTTCTAGTTATATCCAAACGCAAGCGGTTTAGAACGAAAGAACAGCCGCCGGAGTACCGGACAGGGCATCGCATCATTGTCATGTACCTTGGTGAGGTCCGGGACTATGGTGGCCAGCGCCCCGAACTGCTGCTGCATCTTCTCGCGCCGCTTGCGCTCAGCGACGACGTGATCCTGTGTGTTCCAGACTTACAGTGCGCCCGGCTCCGCCGCTCCGGCGCCGGCACCTGCTGCGCCGCTTCCATGGCGTCCGGCCAGTATCCTCCTGAGAAGTCGACGGTGCTTGGAAGCTGCCCGCCGAAAGAGAGGATGCGGTTGCTTGACGACGGCTGCCCTGGATCGTTCTTGACTGCCACCGCTCCGAACGGCAGGCTGGGAAATTCCGGCGGCGGGACCCCAAAGCCGCCCGGGAAAGTACTGCAGGTGGAGCTGTGATGAGGATGAGGAGGGCGGGATGACGAGGAAGGCCTATTAGCAAAAGGCGGCGGCGCCATTTCCGGTGGCGCTGTGTAGTGCTGCTGCATGCCCTGCATCCTGGCCCTGGCGTGCTCTTCTTGCTGCTGGTACATTATGTATGCCAGCTCGTCCTCAGGATCCGGCATGGACATCGTCATATAGCAAGAATTAATTAGCCGACACTTCTTGAAATCATTTAGATAAGCAGTTTACAGAGATGTACCGGATGTGAATGCCATTGATTCAGTTCATCCATCACCTTGATCGATATATCCTTCGAATCACTGCAAGGATTGAAGAACAGGAATGAAGCACGGATTAGCAGAAAGCAAAGGCGGGATATCTGAACAAATCTACCATCTTTCAAGGTTATTTGTTTCTGAAGAAACTCATCAGGCAAAAGAACACACCTGTTTCTTGACTGCTTCTCGATCTGACCGGCCAAGTCCTCCCCACTGTTTCTTGACTGTTTCTCTGACCGGCCAGCCGGTGCTTATATACAGGTATCGTGGTGTGAATTACGGCCCTTGCTGTTCTGAAGAAGCCGTTCACGTGCTCCTTGCGTTTCTCAGAAAAGGCCAAGCTAAGTGTTGATGAGGTGACCAACGAGCTGCTAGCAAATATTTGCACGATTGCATGGTTGGATCTCCACACGTTCCTATTTTAATTTTCTCCAACGGCAACGCCAATCCTTTCCTCTTTGGGCTACTTTATTTTGTGCTGACATCACTGCCCTGATCCTTGAAGATCTCGTTTTATCTTGTTTTTTCTATGAAAATTTGTCATCCTATAAGCACCAAGTTTAAACAACTGTTTATCATAACTCAACAAAGCCTGTCTAAAGATTCAGTAGGTTCTACGACAGTGACACTGTTCTATCCAGAAAAATGTCCCATCTGTTTTTGAAGAAGTCCTCCATCTCCCCCAGAAGTTACAACGCGTAGTAATAAGAATCCGTTCATGAACAGGTAGCTTATAGTTAAACTAACCGAATTGTGAACTACAGGGACGGATGCAGCAGGGGGCTAGTGGGGCTCCAGCCCCCCTACTGACTGCAAAACAATGGAGTTTTCTTTCAACTTTCTTTAAATTTTTCTGCTATGAATGAAGTTTTTCTACTGTCTAGAAGTAGAAGAAGGTATCCAGCCCCCCTACTTCTAATCATGGATCCATCACTGGTGAATTACAGTACACAGCGTACGTTTTGTAAGGATGTGTGTACATCTATGTTGTTGGAGGCGAGTACAAATTCTGAACTTGAGCTCCATACTTCGTCCATACCAATATAATTAACGGGTGTTGCCAATTGTTTAGGTAATTAATCCATGTGATGATGGAGTAGGGTTTTTTATTGTGAACTTGCAATGCAAGCTTTAATTTAGACTGCAGATCCAAGCAAATCCCAAGAAAGTAGATTTAAATCAAAAGTACAAGTACAACGGCAACTGGCTCCTAAGTCTGAAGAATCCGGAGAAAATATTTATCATCTGAAGAAAATCTTAACAAAAGCATAAAGGAAGAACCATAGCCTCCATGGTTTTGTCTTGGTCCTGCCAATCAGGAGATGCATGCATGCATGCTGATTGTTAAAACAGCATGCTGTTGATGCATTGTTCTAGGAGCAACTATATAAAAATATGGTTGTGTGCACATGCAAAAGCCAACTGAAACGAACCGGGTTTCCGAAGACGGAACCGATCCCTGCACCTCTGTGATAGTCCCAAGAGGCTATCACGTGCATATCCCTGTCTCAGAAAGTAAAGCAAAGTACCGTACAACAAGAATAATTACTTGAAGGTCCACATAATATTATAATAATTAAGCATCTGATTACATCATTTCGGCACATGCCGGGTACAAGTCCAACAGGACTGAATCAAGCAGAGTAAACATCTACGTAGCGGCTCTCATGTAGCAAAGTAGACACCGTATCCGCAGGCAACTCGAGTGTAGGGCGAGCATCAGTCCTCCCATCCGTCGTCCTCAAAGTCGTAGTCCGGCTCCTGGTCTGAAAGTCCGTCATCTACTCGATAAGCGAGTAGGTCATGTCAGCTTCCCAACAAAGAGCATAAGCAAGAGAGAATAATTCTACTATGCATGAGTAATCCTATTTATGGCTGTAGAAGGTTAAGCAAGCAGCAGTAGCAACATCAAGGTAAGCAGATAAGCCGAGAGGTATCCATCTCCGAAGAGATCCACACCTCCGAGGACAACGCCTCCGGGGTCAACGCCCCAACAAGGAAAGAAGCACCAAATACTGGATCTCAACCAAGATACAGCATCCCACACTCATCTGCGACGTAGGGTCACCAACTCCTATCCCCACGTCTCAACGGCACGAAGCCGGGCTCACAACACACAGGGGAGAGAAGCAGCATAAGAAGAGACTAGCCAGGTGAGAGATCGTAAGGGCTGTCCATACCAGTGGACACGGACTATAGCTATAGGTTTAACACTCTGCAGAGGTTGTACAACTGGACCCGCCGGATACGGCAGAATCGGATGCCTCCGATCCACATCCCTACCTAACGACCGGAGACCTAGCAGTGGGTGGCACTCTCCTGCCTCTCCAAGCCTGACTCGTCCTGAACTGGGGCGTGAAACTTACTAGCAGGGTCTCGGAGCTGTGAGACCATCCCTGGAGGAGCCGGAGCGACGTCTACTCGGGGGGTATAACCCGTCCCCCTCACACGACCACACCGGTCCGCCTACAGGCTGGATGCCATCCACCTACTAGTTCTCGGACCGAACCCCGCCCATAACAAGGCGAACGGTTTGTACGAAAATAGCCCAAAGATCAAGGTCACACAGACGATCGGTCCTTAATTGCGGGAGCAAGCACTCACCAACTCCATCCGTCCGACACGCCGCTAGGGCGGGAGGCCAGGTCGCATCTCCCCTAGACAGGCGTTCACAAGTAACCAAAGCGGCTCGCTCCCGCGGTAACACGTCAAGGATACACACTCACCCAAAATACACGCAAGAGTTCCGAGGTATCCCAACCTCGGTCCAAACCTGAGATCCATCCATAACTAAGGGTAAAATATATGGATGGAGTAGTGCCGGGAACTAGCTAGGGGTCTGTAGCTAGTTCCGAAAGTAGGTGTTCCAAGGACAAGGAAAACAATTTCAAGGCACGGCTAATCAATTGTCTATGCAATTTCAAAACATGCATCAAAAGTAATTAAGCACTAGCAACTAAAGCAAGCATAGGATCTATATGGTTGGGAGTGACATGACACCTGGCTGGCGTCCGAAGTCCTGGTCTGGGTTGTAGTCGGGGTCGTAGGCCTCCTCCTGGTTGTAGCTCGGGTCTGTGCAGCACGAGATACGAGACACTAAGATACCGACAAACAACTAGGCAATAAATCCAAAGAAACCTAATTTTAGAAGATTCAAACAGAACCATACTACCTACAAACAGCACCGTCTCATTTTAAGAAAAATAAAGAAACTGGTTTCATATTTTTCGGAGTTATAAATAATTAGTTATGAATTTTCGAAGATTATAGGATTTATAAAATAATTTCCAAAATCATTTATAAAATAGAAAAGGATTTTTATTTTTTAAAATAGCTGATGACATCAGCATGGCGTCATCGTGACGTCAGCGTTACAAGTTAGTGGGCCTTGGTGGGCCGAAAGAGTTAGTGGGCCAGATTCGGCCCAATGGACTTAGCCTCTTGGGCCAGAAGGACAAAGTCCAACCGACCACCCTGAACATAATTAGAGTTCGCGGGGAAAAGAAAAAGGGGTCGAGCTGGGCCTTTCTGGGCTAGCCGGCCCATTACCCCTTCAGGCTTCCACCGGAGAAGTCCGGCAGGTCACCCTGAGGACTGCTGGGGCGCGAAGGCGCTCCTCGCCACGCGTTCGCGCGTCGGCTCGCACCGGCACGAGTCCGGCGGCGACGGCGGACAGTGTTTGACGACGGTGACTGCTCGGACGCTCAAGCAAGAGAGGGTCGGTGATCCCTAGGTGCACGCGGTCACCTTGGCGCAGCCCCAGCCCCTGGAGTGGGGTTCCTTGGCTGGCGCGGGGGTGACGCGGCGGCGCTCTCGGCGCATTCCGGAGGTGGCGCGGTGACAGCAGCAGGCATGCGCACTGGCGCCCACGCTGGGGTGCACGGACTTTAGGTGCACGCGCTGCTGATGCCGGGTGCGGGTTAGCGAGGTTGAGCGCTTGCGTGCGTTCGCGCGCTCGACACGGGGTGGCCGGCGGCGACGGCGACACGGAGACCGACGGTGGCAAGACAGCAGGGGTGCACGGCGGAAAACAGGAGCGGTGCGTGCACGAGCAGCAACAGAAACACCGCGCGGCACGGGCAACACGTAGGTGTGCTGGCCCAGGGCACGAGCTCGAGCGCCAAGCTTTCCTTGGCCGCGACTCGGTCGGCCGGCGCGCGGGCACTTGGCGAGCCAAGGCCGCGACGCTAAGCGGTCAGCAGCGGCGGATCCGTCCCTGCAGATGATTTACGGCACGAAGGCCGGGTACAAGTGCACAGTCACACGGCAAGGAAGAACGGCGAGGCTCGACGCGGCGTTGGGGTATGCCACGGCGGCAGCTCGCGAAACAGCACGGCACGACGGCCGGCGTGCGCGGCGCAGGGGCGCGCTTCCCAAACATCACAGGAAGGACCAAGGGAGAAGGGAAGAGACAAGCCGGCGTAGTGCTCACGATGGGGCGAAGGTGAAGACGTAGCAGTGAAGACCGCGTCGGTGTAGAGGCGATGGCGGGGATCGCGGCGGCGCGGCGGCTTCTCTGCTCCTGTACAGCTTCGTCGCGGACGGCCTCCTCCAGTTCACGAGCGGCTCCGGCTTCTGGGTCCTCGACTCCGGCAGGGCGGTGCGGCGGTGGCGCGCCTCTCTTCTTCCTCCTTCCTCTTCTCTCCCCCTCTTCCCCCTTCTTCTTTCACTCGGCGGCAGAACAGAGGACCAAAGGGGACAAACCCCAATTGCGAGTTGCCTTGCAACAGGGGTCTCGCTTGGGGGTTTAAAAGCTCGCACACGTCGAGGCGGAGGGCAAAAGGGTCACGGCGCAACTTCTATTGGTTGCTGCGGTGTGGAGGTCGACGTGGCAGTGCGGGAATGGCTGGCGGGCGCACGGCCTCGTCATGGCGCAGGGGCAAAAAGGGGAAAAGAACTGGGTGGCGCACGGGCGCAGTTGCCTGGCTTGGCGTCTGTGCCACGGGCGCGGTCGGGGGCTTGTCCCTGGCCTGGTGCGACGCGCGCGGCCGCGGCAGCGGAAAGGGGTCGGGCGCGTGTGAACGTGCGGACCTGCACCCGGGAGAAGACGACCGGCGCACGGGTCCACCTGCCAGCGACTCGTTCGGGAGAAAACCCTCCGGCGGCGTGGTGGGTCGCAAGCTGGGCCGAGAGATGGGTCGCGCGGGCTGGCTTCGGCTGTGAGGAAAAGAAGACCGGGGGCTTGGTTGGTTCCTGGGCCGGAGGTTGGAGGTGATCAGATAGACTTAGAGGAAGTTAGCAGGCCCATGTTAGTATAGGGTTTTGAAATTAGATTTGAGTTAAGTTTAAACTATAGGTTTGAATTTGAATAGTTTCAAATTCAAAACACACTCAATAAAATCCAAATAAAATCCCTAAAATCCAAATCACATATTTTACCATAATTTGAAAATATATTTTTATATTTTTGGTTTTATTTAATTAGGAATTTAGGAAGAGAGGCTAGAGAGGGTTTAAATATGGTGTCACATCATCAACAAAAGAAAAGTTCAAATTTTCTCACATTTTCATAACTAAATTTTCTGGGTTGTTACATTCTCCCCCACCACCGGGAATCTCGTCCTCGAGATTTAAGCTCCATCCTCTCCCTCGAACAAGTGAGGGAACTCTCTCCTGAGATCGGACTCTTTCTCCCAAGTTGCCTCTCGCTCCGTGTGGTGACTCCACAGCACTTTGCAGTAAGGAATTATGGTCCTCCTGGTTTCCTTTGTTGCTTTATCCAAGATCTTCTCGGGGTACTCTGCATACTCCAGAGTGTTTTGCAGGTCAAGTATCTCCACCAGGACTTGCTTTGCTTCCACTTCCTTTTCACTCTTCTTTAACTGCGACACGTGGAACACAGGGTGTACAGCGGACATCTCTGCTGGTAGTGCGAGCCTGTAAGCGAGCTTCCCAACTCTCTGAGTGATCCGGTATGGTCCCACGTACCTCGGGGCAAGCTTTCCCTTCACAGCAAACCTCTCGGTTCCTCTCATCGGTGACACTTTTAAGTAGACAAAGTCACCCACCTTGAACGACAAGTCTCTCCGGTGTCGGTCGGCGTAGCTCTTCTGTCTGCTCTGGGCAATTCTTAGGTTGTCTCGAACCTTCTCCACTTTCTCCTCAGCTTTCTGGATAGCATCGGCTCCAAAGACCATCCTCTCACCTACTTCTGACCACATCAAAGGTGTCCTGCACTTCCTCCCGTAGAGTGCCTCGAAGGGTGCCATCTTGAGACTTGCTTGGAAGCTGTTGTTGTAAGAGAACTCTGCATAGGCCAAACTGCTCTCCCAATCTGTGCCGTAGGTTAAAGCGCAAGCTCTCAGCATATCCTCCAACACCTGGTTTACTCCCTCAGTCTGCCCGTCCGTAGGGTGAAAACTTGTGCTGTAGCTGAGTGTGGTTCCCATCCGGGTGTGGAAACTCTGCCAAAACTTTGCTACGAACTGGGACCCTCTGTCAGACACTATGCTCCTCGGGGCTCCGTGTAGCCTGAGTATGTGACACACATACAAGTCTGCCAACTGGTCTGTCGTGTAACAGATCTTCACGGGTACGAAGTGAGCTACCTTCGTCAGCCGATCCACTATGACCCAAACGGAATCGTTGCCTTTCTGTGTCCTGGGTAGACCCACCACGAAGTCCATGGAAATGTCATCCCACTTCCACTGAGGAATATCTAACGGTTTCAACAGGCCTGCAGGCCTCTGGTGCTCGATCTTCACTCTGCTGCAAGTGTCACAACAAGCCACGTAGTAGGCTATGTCCTTCTTCATATCCTTCCACCAGAACCTCTGCTTCAAGTCTTGGTACATCTTGGTGTTTCCTGGGTGAATGGAGTACCTTGAATCATGAGCTTCTTTCAGTATCTGCTCTGGAGTTCCTTGTTCTGTGGGACACAGATCCGGTCTTTCAACCACACGGTTCCCTGTTCATCGACCCGGTAGTCCTCAGCTTTTCCTTCCAACATCAGCTCTCGAAGTGCTCCAATCTCCTTGCAATCTTTCTGAGCTTCCCGAATCCTGCCTTCCAAGTCGTAGGTCACTTGTAGTGTGTTGAGTTGTCCCTGCTCTACAATCTCAACCTGAAGCTGCTCTAGCTCGTCGTGAAGTGCTGGCTGCTCCTGCCTCACCATCAAGTTGTTGCAATAGGACTTTCTGCTCAGTGCATCTACCACAACGTTTGCCTTGCCAGGGTGGTAGTGAATCTCCAAGTCGTAGTCCTTGATCAGCTCTAGCCACCTCCTCTACCTCATGTTCAACTCCGACTGAGTGAAGAAGTACTTCAGACTCTTGTGATCGGTGTACAACTCACACTTGTTGCTGATCAAGTAGTGCCTCCAAATCTTCAAAGTGTGAACGACTGCTGCTAGCTCCAAGTCATGAGTGGGGTAGTTCTCCTCATGCTTTTTAAGCTGCCTCGACGCGTAAGCAACAACTTTGCCCTCTTGCATCAGCACACAACCCAATCCTTGCTTCGAGGCGTCACAGTACACCACGAAATCCTTCTTGATGTCTGGCAGGGTAAGAATCGGAGCTGTCGTGAGCCTCTTCTTCAACTCCTGGAAACTCCTCTCACAGGCCTCTGACCACACGAACTTCTTGTCGTTCTTCAATAGCTCTATCATAGGCTTTGCTATCTTGGAGAAGTTTTCTATGAACCTCCTGTAGTATCCTGCCAACCCGAGAAAGCTCCGAATATTTGTCACTGTGAGTGGTTGTTCCCACTTGGTAACTGCTTCCACTTTTGAAGGGTCAACCGCAACTCCCTCTGCTGGCAACACATGTCTCAAGAAAGCAACTTCCTCTATCCAGAACTCACACTTGCTGAACTTTGCATACAACTTCTGCTGTCTCAGCCTTTCCATCACAATCCAAAGGTGTTCCTCGTGCTCCTCCGCTGTCTCCGAGAAAATCAGAATGTCATCTATGAACACTACCACGAACTTGTCCACCTCTTCCATGAAGACCTTGTTCATCATGTTCATGAAGTAGGCAGGTGCATTGGTCAGTCCGAAGGAAACCACTACGAACTCGTACAGGCCGTACCGAGTCGTGAAAGCTGTCTTCGGGATATCCTGGTCCCGAATCTTCATCTGGTAGTAACCTGACCTCAAGTCAATCTTGGAAAAGAACTTTGCTTTCCGCAGCCTGTCTAGCAAGTCGTCAATCCTGGGCAAAGGGTACCGGTTCTTAATCATCATTGAGTTGAGTGTCCGGTAATCCACACACATCCTCTTGGTGCCATCCTTCTTGTCCACAAACAAAACTGCCGAACCCCAAGGTGAGGCACTTGGTCGAATGAACCCTTGCTCTTGCAGTTTCTTGAGTTGCTTCTTCAGCTCATCTAGTTCATCTGCGGACATCCTGTACGGGCTCTTGGCCACGGGTCCAGCTCCTGGCATCAGCTCAATCACGAACTCAATATCCCTGTCTGGTGGTAACTCGGTCAACTCCTCTGGAAACACGTCGGGGTACTCCCTCACCACCGGGATTTCCTCCAAATCCTTTCCTTTCATGTTGCATAGCATCGGCGTCGACCTCTGGCCCTGTGGCTTGATCAACACTCTGGCTCCGCTGGGGTGCTCCAACTGCACGTACACTGGGTTGCAGTTCACCAATCTTTTGTGCTGAGCTAACCACTCCATCCCAAGTATCACGTCGATCCCGGTCGACTCCAGAACGGTCAGGTCTGCCACGAACAACTATTTTTCGAACACCATGTTCACTCCTCTACACTCCAGCGTACTCCGCTTCTCACCTAGCGGGGAGCTGGTAACTATAGGCCGTGGTCTGGGCTTAGTTGGTAATGACCTTTCCCTTACAAACTTAGTAGAGATGTACGAAAATTGAGCACCGGTATCAAACAGAACGGAAGCCATAACTGAATCGACTAAAAACTCACCGAGAGCCACGTCTGGCGCTGCAGTTGCCTCTTCTGCGGTCAGGTGGTTCAGTATGCCTCGAGTCGGTGGGAGTGCGCTCTTCTGCTGGTTCTGCTGAGGCTGTCCTCCTGGAACTGGTGCCTTCGCCAGTGTCTGGTACTGGGTGTTCCTGCTCTGACCTCCCTGTTGAAACTTCTCCGGGCACACGTTGGACTTGTGGCCTAGCTGACGGCAGTGGTAGCAAGTGACCTGTGAGCTGTCGTAAGCTGGCGGCTGCTGCGGCCTGGGCTTCCACTGACTCGAACCTCCACTACCTCCGGGGTGTCCTCTGCCCTGCTGAGTGAACTGAGTCTGCGGCTGTTAAGGGTAAGGACGCTGTCTCTGCTGTGAGTACTGTGGCGGAGCGGACCTCTGTCGCTGGTGTGACCCTGGGTACCCTGCACGTTCTGCACGCTGTCTCTTCTCTCCACGGACCTCCACATAGTCCAGTCTCGACTTCTCCACAACCAAGGCCTTGCCCACCAGGGCGTGAAGAGTGTCACAGTCGTGAGCAGCCAAGTGGTGTGCCATCCCTCTGTGGAGTCCCTTGCGGTACCAGTACATCTTCTTTTTCTCAGTGTTGGAGTCGTCTGGGGCGTACCGCATCAGCTCCTGGAACCAGTTCGGGTACTTTTTGCACTGTCATCGATCCCATCTTCAAGTGCCTGAACTCGTCTGCCTTCCTATCCATCACAGCCTCTGGAATGTGGAACGCTCTGAAATCCTCCACAAACTCCTCCCACGTGATGCGGGTAGGGTCCGTGTGTGAGTCACAGTAGCTGTCCCACCAAGCTCCTGCCGTGCCGACCAGCTGGTGCGCGGCGACGTACACGCACTCCTCCTCAGAAAGTTCGGTGAGCTCCAACTTCTTCTCAATCTCCCTCAACCAGTTGTCTGACACAAGTGGGTCTGGAGAGTTGTCAAAGGTAGGTGGACGCAGCTTGGTGAAACCCTTCACTCTCTTCTGCAAGCTCTCTGGCTGGTTCCTGACGTTTCTCCGGTTGTTGTTGTTCTGAACCACAGCATCGGCGATTGTCTGCATCAGCTGGGTCTGAAGCGCCATCACGGCTGCTAGGTTGGGTGGTGGTGCCGGCTGCTCGGGCTCCTGCTCTGGCTCAGGCTCAGCTTCCCCCTCGAGCTCCTCCTCGGGGTCAGCTGGTGCTCGGCCTCCTCCTCGGCCTCCTCGACCTCCTCGCCCGCCGCGGCGTCCACCACGGCGTCCGCCACGTGGTGCACGGCCTCCACGGCGGCCATGACCTCGACCTCCAGCGGGGAGAGGGACGTCCTCCTGCTCGGTGTCCTCCCTGGCTGCCTCCTCGAAACGGCGTAGGAGCCGTCCCGACCTCCTTGCCATCGACATCTGTTTTAAGAGTTCGAGATCGTGAGAAACGAGTTGTCGGAAATTAACTTTAAGGTACTTAAGCATATAAGGAGTATCTAGCTAACAACAAACAATTTCACACAAACATATAAGAAGCATGAAAACCGGCAAAAGATCGATAACTCCAAGCACTCATGCAAGATCACCATACAAAAGGTGTGTATCTTGAGGCCTACTCCACAACCTTCGAGATTACACAGAAGCATGAGAACCACATCGCGATACATAAGGGGTGATCAACTAAACATGAACATCAAGAAGAACTCTATCCTAGCTGACTACAGGATCATCCCCTCAAGGTGCCTGCTCCTGAACTGTAACTGGTGAGAGCGGTGGTGACACGGTCTTCGGACTGAGTGGAACCACGTAGAATGGTGGGTCGTTCACTCCTGGGTAATCTGGTATCTCAATCTCTGGTAGGTTGAAGTAGGCTGCCAAGCTCCTCAACGCTCTGGTCATCTCAGGGGTGTCTGAACTGCCTCGTGGGTAAGGTCGCTGTGACGGAAGTAGAGTAGGGGGTAGCTCAAACGTCTCTGTCCTCACCCTGGGCCTCTTCTGCGGTGGTAGCATCTCTGCCAACTCCCTGAACTCTGCCACTCGTCGTAGGTCGGAGTCCCTCCAAGCTGAGCTGGTCCTGCTGGCTGTGTCCTGTGCCTCGTACACTCTGCCTCCCAAGTACCAGAGGTGGTTGTAGTTCTGAGTCAGCCTCTCCTCGTGTCCCCACAGTCGTAGCTGGTAGTCAGTGCAAGCTGCTCTAAGAGACTCTACCAGGTACTCCTTCTCCCGCACCTTCAACCGCTCCTCTCGGGTCGCTGCCTCTGACTCCCGCAAGGCGGTCTGTGTCTCCTCTAGTCTGGCTCTCAGCGTGGCGATCTCAAATGCATCTCTCTCTGTGCTGGCTCTGGCGGCCGCGAGTCCCCACTCGGTGATCTGGATGTTCCTCCTATGCGCTTCGTTGAGAAGGTACACCAATTGACTGTTCTCTCTCTCCAGCTGGGCGTTCCGTCCCAAGGTGTCGTCCCACTTCTGTCGTAGAAACACGATCTCCGAATCTGCCCAGTAGAGTGCCTGATCCTGAGCTTGAATGAACTTGCTTGCCAACTGGCTCCTCGGTGTAAGCTGCCTCGTCTGTGTACCACCTGCTGTGGTCGTACAGTGCTGTCGGAAGAACCTCGAAGGGTGTATCCTTCGACCTCTGCTCTAACTGTCGACACACTTTCTTCAGCGCGAGTCTGGCACAACACTGGTGAGCCTCCAGGGTAGAGTTGTCGAAACACGTGACTCTGACCTCCTCGAACTCTGGCACGTGTGGGTCAGCCGGTATCTTCAAGGTCAGCTCCATCGGCGACTGGTCTACGACGGCCATGGTGTGTCCCTCGTAGAACACCTCACTTGTCTCCACTCCAGCGGTCTCCAAACAGTTCTTGAGGATCTTGCAGAACCCTCTGGCCCACTGGCCGTCGGTCTTGAGGGGGATCCACGTCAGCTGGTCCATCTGCACGTTGTTAGGGTTGTTAGTCAGAGTTAGTATTGTTAATCAAGGTAGTATATAGTAAAGTGCAAGGTATTTATATAAAGTTTCATGGATTGCATATAAAGCACAAGGTGTTTGGGCTTTCCTATACTATCGTCCGTTCCTAGGCTCGTCCTACAGTCAAGTACGGCTCTGATACCAGCTAAAACGAACCGGGTTTCCGAAGACGGGAACCGATCCCTGCACCTCTGTGATAGTCCCAAGAGGCTATCACGTGCATATCCCTGTCTCAGAAAGTAAAGCAAAGTACCGTACAACAAGAATAATTACTTGAAGGTCCACATAATATTATAATAATTAAGCATCTGATTACATCATTTCGGCACATGCCGGGTACAAGTCCAACAGGACTGAATCAAGCAGAGTAAACATCTACGTAGCGGCTCTCATGTAGCGAAGTAGACACCGTATCCGCAGGCAACTCGAGTGTAGGGCGAGCATCAGTCCTCCCATCCGTCGTCCTCAAAGTCGTAGTCCGGCTCCTGGTCTGAAAGTCCGTCATCTACTCGATAAGCGAGTAGGTCATGTCAGCTTCCCAACAAAGAGCATAAGCAAGAGAGAATAATTCTACTATGCATGAGTAATCCTATTTATGGCTGTAGAAGGTTAAGCAAGCAGCAGTAGCAACATCAAGGTAAGCAGATAAGTTGAGAGGTATCCATCTCCGAAGAGATCCACACCTCCAAGGACAACGCCTCCGGGGTCAACACCCCAACAAGGAAAGAAGCACCAAATACTGGATCTCAACCAAGATACAGCATCCCACACTCATCTGCGACGTAGGGTCACCAACTCCTATCCCCACGTCTCAACGGCACGAAGCCGGGCTCACAACACACAGGGGAGAGAAGCAGCACAAGAAGAGACTAGCCAGATGAGAGATCGTAAGGGCTGTCCATACCAGTGGACACGGACTATAGCTATAGGTTTAACACTCTGCAGAGGTTGTACAACTGGACCCGCCGGATAGGGCAGAATCAAATGCCTCCGATCCACATCCCTACCTAACGACCGGAGACCTAGCAGTGGGTGGCACTCTCCTGCCTCTCCAAGCCTGACTCGTCCTGAACTGGGGCGCGAAACTTGCCAGTAGGGCCTCGGAGCTGTGAGACCATCCCCGGAGGAGTCGGGGCGACGTCTACTCGGGGGGTATAACCCGTCCCCCTCACACGACCACACCGGTCCGCCTACAGGCTGGATGCCATCCACCTACTAGTTCTCGGACCGAACCCCGCCCATAACAAGGCGAACTGTTTGTACGAAAATAGCCCAAAGATCAAGGTCACACAGACGATCGGTCCTTAATTGCGGGAGCAAGCACTCACCAACTCCATCCGTCCGACACGCCGCTAGGGCGGGAGGCCAGGTCGCATCTCCCCTAGACAGGCGTTCACAAGTAACCAAAGCGGCTCGCTCCCGCGGTAACACGTCAAGGATACACACTCACCCAAAATACACGCAAGAGTTCCGAGGTATCCCAACCTCGGTCCAAACCTGAGATCCATCCATAACTAAGGGTAAAATATATGGATGGAGTAGTGCCGGGAACTAGCTAGGGGTCTGTAGCTAGTTCCGAAAGTAGGTGTTCCAAGGACAAGGAAAACAATTTCAAGGCACGGCTAATCAATTGTCTATGCAATTTCAAAACATGCATCAAAAGTAATTAAGCACTAGCAACTAAAGCAAGCATAGGATCTATATGGTTGGGAGTGACATGACACCTGGCTGGCGTCCGAAGTCCTGGTCTGGGTTGTAGTCGGGGTCGTAGGCCTCCTCCTGGTTGTAGCTCGGGTCTGTGCAGCACGAGATACGAGACACTAAGATACCGACAAACAACTAGGCAATAAATCCAAAGAAACCCAATTTTAGAAGATTCAAACAGAACCATACTACCTACAAACAGCACCGTCTCATTTTAAGAAAAATAAAGAAACTGGTTTCATATTTTTCGGAGTTATAAATAATTAGTTATGAATTTTCAAAGATTATAGGATTTATAAAATAATTTCCAAAATCATTTATAAAACAGAAAAGGATTTTTATTTTTGAAAATAGCTGATGACGTCAGCATGGCGTCATCGTGACGTCAGCGTTACAAGTTAGTGGGCCTTGGTGGGCCGAAAGAGTTAGTGGGCCAGATTCAGCCCAATGGACTTAGCCTCTTGGGCCAGAAGGACAAAGTCCAACCGACCACCCTAAACATAAATTAGAGTTCGCCGGGAAAAAGAAAAAGGGGCCAAGCTGGGCCTTTCTGGGCTAGCCGGCCCATTACCCCTTCAGGCTTCCACCGGAGAAGTCCGGCGGGTCACCCTGAGGACTGCTGGGGCGCGAAGGCGCTCCTCGCCGCGCGTTCGCGTGTCGGCTCGCACCGGCACGAGTCCGGCGGCGACGGCGGACAGTGTTTGACGACGGCGACTGCTCGGACGCTCAAGCAAGCGAGGCTCGGTGATCCCTAGGTGCACGCGGTCACCTTGGCGCAGCCCCAGCCCTTGGAGTGGGGTTCCTTGGCCGGCGCGGGGGTGACGCGGCGGCGCTCTCGGCGCATTCCGGAGGTGGCGCGGCGACAGCAGCAGGCATGCACACTGGCACCCACGCTGGGGTGCACGGACTTTAGGTGCACGCGCTGCTGATGCCAAGTGCGGGTTAGCGAGGTTGAGCGCTTGCGTGCGTTCGCGCGCTCGACACGGGGTGGCCGGCGGTGACGGCGACGCGGAGACCGACGGTGGCAAGACAGCAGGGGTGCACGGCGGAAAATAGGAGCGGCGCGTGCACGAGCAGCAACAGAAACACCGCGCGGCACGACCAACACGTAGGTGTGCTGGCCCAGGGCACGAGCTTGAGCGCCAAGCTTTCCTTGGCCGCGACTCGGTCGGTCAGCGCGCGGGCACTTGGCGAGCCAAGGCCGCGACGCTATGCGGTCAGCAGCGGCGGATCCGTCCCTGCAGATGATTTACGGCACGAAGGCCGGGTACAGGTGCACAGTCACACGGCAAGGAAGAACGGCGAGGCTCGACGCGGCGTTGGGGTATGCCACGGCGGCAGCTCGCGGAACAGCACGGCACGACGGCCGGCGTGCGCGGCGCAGGGGCGCGCTTCCCAAACATCACAGGAAGGACCAAGGGAGAAGGGAAGAGACAGGCCGGCGCGGTGCTCACGATGGGGCGAAGGTGAAGACGTAGCAGTGAAGACCGCGTCGGTGTAGAGGCGACGGCGGGGATCGCGGCGGCGCGGCGGCTTCTCTGCTCCGGTACAGCTTCGTCGCGGACGGCCTCCTCCAGTTCACGAGCGGCTCCGGCTTCTGGGTCCTCGACTCCGGTAGGGCGGCGCGGCGGTGGAGCGCCTCTCTTCTTCCTCCTTCCTCTTCTCTCCCCCTCTTCCCCCTTCTTCTTTCACTCGGCGGCAGAACAGAGGACCAAAGGGGAGAAACCCCAATTGCGAGTTGCCTTGCAACAGGGGTCTCGCCTGGGGGTTTAAAAGCTCGCGCACGTCGAGGCGGAGGGCAAAAGGGTCACGGCGCAACTTCTATTGGTTGCTGCGGTGTGGAGGTCGACGTGGCGGTGCGGGAATGGCTGGCGGGCGCACGGGCTCGTCATGGCGCAGGGGCAAAAAGGGGAAAAGAACTGGGTGGCGTGCGGGCGCGGTTGCCTGGCTCGGCGTCCGTGCCACGGGCGCGGTCGGGGACTTGTCCCTGGCCTGGTGCGGCGCGCGCGGCCGCGGCGGCGGAAAGGGGTCGGGCGCGTGTGAACGCACGGACCTGCGCCCGGGAGAAGACGACCGGCGCACGGGTCCACCTGCCAGCGACTCGTTCGGGAGAAAACCCTCCGGTGGCATGGTGGGCCGCAAGCTGGGCCGAGAGATGGGTCGCGCGGGCTGGCTTCGGCTGTGAGGAAAAGAAGGCCGGGGGCTTGGTTGGTTCCTGGGCCGGGGGTTGGAGGTGATCAGATAGACTTAGAGGAAGTTAGCAGGCCCATGTTAGTATAGGGTTTTGAAATTAGATTTGAGTTAAGTTTAAACTATAGGTTTGAATTTGAATTGTTTCAAATTCAAAACACACTCAATAAAATCCATAAAATCCAAATCACATATTTTACCATAATTTGAAAATATATTTTTCTATTTTTGGTTTTATTTAATTAGGAATTTAGGAAGAGAGGGTTTAAATATGGTGTCACATCATCAACAAAAAAAAATTCAAATTTTCTCACATTTTCATAACTAAATTTTCTGGGTTGTTACACCAACGAATCTGATCCAGATCCAGGCGATGCCTTCTCATCGGGTGGCGCAAAGAAATCAATTTTTAGGATAGATTTAACAACTCATGCAATTACTTTGCCTTAATTAATTGGTGTCATGTCATGACATGTGATACTTCTACAAAAGTTATATATACTCCCTCTATCCCAAATTACTACTTGTTTTGGTTTTCCTGGATACATAACTTGTTCTACTCCCTCTGTTCCAAAATACTTGTTGTTTTGACTTTTCTAAATATATTATTTTAGCCATGCATCTAGATATATGTCTAGATACGTAATATTATGAAATGGAGGGAGTAGTAATTAGGAACGGAAGGAGTACTATATTGCAGTTTTTTGTAATTCAGCTATTGTTTTCGTTTCGGCACCTACTAATAATATATATATTTGTAATGCAGTAACAACATCGATCTCTTCAAGTTCAAGCTCCCACCATATCTGCTATTATAGCCACGTGGTATTTAACTTCGAGGACCACAGCATCACCAAGCGCTTAGTTGGGCTAACTTTTAAAAACTGAAAATTCAGACTTCTTGATGGATGGAATCAGCTCCGAGCAGGATTGGTTAAAAAATTTGTCACCACTCACCATCCAGCCACTATCACCAATCCTGCTCGAAGCTAGGGTGCATATAAAATTATTGAGAAACAAATTTTGCTTAGATTTAGCGGCTTCAAGTACTTGCAACCTGATCATCATTCTCCAAACATCACATGGTCTAATCAGTAATTAGCCAGTTGACTAATTGTGTAGGCCGGCGAGCATGGCCAACTTGGGTAATTAAAATTGGAACACGGGAGTTCGTCTCTATATAGCTTGTACTCCGTTTTGTTTCATGCAGGCCTCTGTGTTCATGTTTAGTTATATACTTATATAAATATAGTATTGCTAAACAAAACTTACATAAATATAGTTGGTGGCAGTACCAATGCCAGCACCACTTTGCCAGCATCAACCAGTTACTGAACTTGGAATGATGAATTGCCCTAATTACACTCACATGCAGATTTATCTTCTGATTAGCCAGTTGCTTCAGCTGAGACGAAAAGCGCGCAGCGTAGGGCTGGAAAAGCACAAAGGAGATGGAACGAGAACGACGGCGTAGCAAAAGAAGAAAGGAAGGAGGTGAACGGGCCGTACAAATTGGGCCAAACCCGTGAATGTGGGCGATACATTGCGTGCAGGCCCATAGTAAAATCGCGACTTCGCGAAACAGGCCGAATTAAACTGTCGAGAACTTTGGATGGGGGTGTTTTTCGAAAAAATTATATATTTTTTTTCTTGATTTTCGAAAAATAAATGACGCAAACAAATTTTATTGAAAATATACCACTGCCGCCGTACTACACGGCGGCAGGGATCCCTACCGCCATGTGGCACCACGGCAGGGGAGCCGCCAAAGGTCGGGGGGACTGGCAGTGGGGTCAGGCTCCTACCGCCGTATCACACGGCGGCAGGAACCCTACCGCCGTGCCACACGGCGGTAGGAGCCTGCCGCCGTGGGGTACGGCGGCAGCCTCACCGTTATATAAGCTGCCGCGGCTGCCGCCAGTCCCTCCCCCCTCCTTCCCTCTCTCCTCCTAAATCTTCGGCTTTCAACCCTTCGGAGCACTTTTGACTCAGGTATGTTTCTAACTTTAGTTAGTTTAGTTTAGTTAGTTAGTGTAGTTTAGTTAGTGTAGTTTAGTTAGTTAGTGCAGTTTAGTTAATTTAGTTTAGAAATATATAGTTTAGAAAATTTAGAAATTTTAGAAGTAGTTATAATTCAAATAAAATTCGTAGAAAATAGTTATAATTCATAAAATTTGTTTAAATTGATATAAAATTCGTAAAAAATGGTTATAATTTGTTGGGGGTGCGCTTTAGGAGGCCTAAGGCTAGGGACCCCCTTGTGTGTAAAAAAGACCTGAAAATGGGGTATAAGGGCTATGTAAGGGCTGAGGACCCTAATGTAACAACTAAGAACTCAATTGTAATGGCTAGGGGCCTCGAGTGTAAATATTAGGGACTTGAATGTAATATTCGACCCTACTAATGGAGATAATGTAAACAGCCACCTCCTCTCTCCTAGGGTTTGGAAGGGAAGGGCACCTCCTCTTCCTATAAATAGGACCCCAAGAGGTGGAGGAGGGGGACACTTGACCTTGGTATTCATTGATCTCTTGTTCAATTGTCTCAAGTTTTCCCATCTCTCCTCTCTTTCTATCTGTTTGGGATTTCCGGATCCCAACAGTGGCGCCCACTGTGGTCTCGCACGAAATAAAATTCACGATTACCATGACAGAAAAAGAGATTTCAAGAATCGAAGTATTCCATTTAGTGGCAAAAGTCTAGAAGTTTTCCTTGAGCACCCTCGGAATAAAAAATTTCGAAATCTCAAAATTTCAGAATCTCGAAATCTCGAAATCTCGGAAGAAAAAAAATCTTGGAATCTCAGAAGGAGAAAAATCTCAGAATCTCAGAAAAAGAAAAATCTCGGAATCTCGGAAGAAGAAAAATCTTGGAATCTCGGAAGAAGAAAAATCCCGGAATCTCAGAAAAAGAAAAATCTTGGAATCGAAGAAGAAGAAAATTCTCGGAATCTCAGAAGAAGAAAACTCTCGGAATCTCAGAAGAAGAAAAATCTCGAAATTTTTTGCACGAGTAAAAAATTCACGATTACCACAACCATTTTTTTCAAAAGGTTTTTTGCACAACAAATCCACCGTGGTTTTTTGCACGAAACAAAGTTCACGTTTACCACTACGAAACATATTCTTCCAAAATTCGAAAGTGCTAGACATGATATTTGTCGCTGATGTGATCTTTCCATCACCCTAGGAGGTGATTTGTCAGAATCTCAAAATCTCGAAATCTTAGAATCCTAAAATCTCAAAAATCTCAAAATCTCGGAATCCGAGAGAAATCTCAAAATCTCGGAATCTCAGAACGAGAGAAATCTCGAAAATCTCAGAATCTCAAAATATGCACGAAAAAAGTTCACATTACCATAGCCAAAACATATCTTACAAAGATCGAAGGTAATAGACATGATGTTTGTTACCCGTGTGATCTTTCCATCACCTTAGGAGGTGATTTCTCGAAATCTCAAAATGAGAGAAGTCTTAGAAATCTTGAAATCTAGGAAATCTCGAAAATATCAAAATCTCGGAAATTTTGGAATCTCAGAACAGGTGATTTCTAGGAATCTCAAAAATCTCGGAAATCCTAAAAACTCAGAAATCTTGAAATCTCAAGAATCTCGAAATCTCAGAAACCTTTGCTCGCTCATTTGGTTTTCTTGTTTCTATGAAAACTTTTGGTTATTTTTCTACTTGAGGTTTATGATCTTTCATGTTTATAAACTTCCTAACTTTTGTGAACCTCGAGTGGAGAACAGAGATGTTTTCTAAAGCAAATATTTGTGTTTTTAGCATATTCCGACAAGAGTCTCGTTTGTTGAATATTCCTTGAAAGGTTCTTAACCTCGAGTAGGAAAACAATAAGAAAACTAAGATTCCCATGACAAAAAAGTTTTTTCCAAAGATCGAAGGTACCAGACATGATTTTTGTTGTAGGTATGATATTTCCATCACCCTAGGAGGTGATTTCTCGGAATCTCAAGAATCTCGGAACACAAAAAAAGTTCACGACTACCATAGCCAAAAAATTTCTTCCAAAGATCGAAGGTACTAGACATGATTTTTGTTGTAGGTATGATCTTTCCATCACCCTAGGAAGTGATTTCCCAGAATCTCAAAAATCTTGGAATCACAGAACGAGAATCTCGAAATCTCGGAACAAGCAAAATCTCAGAATCCCAAACTCTCAAAATCTTGGAATGAAAAAAAAATCTCAAAATCCTAGAACAAGCGAAATCTTGTAATCTTGGAGTGAGCAGCCTGCAGGAAACAAAGTTCACGATTATAATAACCAAAAATATTTTTCGAAAGATCGAAAGTGTTGGGCATGATTTTTGGCACTACCATTTTCACCTCATCACCCTCGGTGGTGATTTTTATCACTTTTGAGCAACACCTTCTTCTCCTTGATTCCCGAGCTTCAACTGTTCGCAAATTTTCAGTTGTGATTGTGTTTACTTTTTCAGGAATGTGGACGATTCTGTGAATCAGCGCAAAAGAGGAATTCTGGAATCTCGGAACCTCGCAACCTCAAGCGGAAACTCATAAAATAATAGTATACTTATTATCTATGCTAACTCCTATGTTCACAGGTTGTATCCTTTAAAAATACACAATTTATTCATAATTGCGTATTTTCATCTCCTTTAGAAGTTTTTGCTATGTTAAAAATTTTCTCTAGAGCCCTAGAGGGGCTACACTGAGAAATTCTTTGCCTATTGCTTAGAATTTTTTTGCTAACCTGCAGGACTTCACCAATATGAGTATTCCTTTGCTAGTAAAACTAATTTAGGCAATTATGTGATCGTTTTTGCACCATGTGCACATCCAATTGCTCAAACTTTTCAGAATATTGTTAACATTTTAGAATATAGTTCGCTTTTACTAAAAAGTTCCCCCATAGAGCTAAGTGCAAATTTTAATAGTCGAAGCAACCAAGAGTTGCTATATCGACTAAAACTTGAAGTAAGTCCACAAAAGCTTTCCATCAAGCTTTTGTCGACTTATCTCTTTATTTGTGATGCTATTATGTTTCTAATCGAAACATCCTTCAAAAAATACCGATGCTTTCTCCTTTGCAGGTATATTGGTTTTCATCAAATTGAAACATGATACTATGGTTCAGATACACATTTGGATTTCCTTCTCGCTTGGAATTATCTAAACACTTAGTTTTCATCATCCATTGGAATTATCACTATTGGTTAATGGACTATTATGAAAAGAATGGCTCTCAAACCACCAAGTTATAATCTTTGGAAGCTGATCAAGGCAATTCAGGACACTATTCTGTTGAACATTCCCCTCTACTATGAGATAAATCTATGCACATCCAAGCATTTTCATTCATATGCATCAGCATGCATCAAAAGCATTGCATTGCATGAGTTATTCTCATTTTTACTTTAAGCCAAAGGCAACGGGAAGTTGCGGCCATATCCTAAAAAAGTGTGGTTACCCAGAAAAACCACAAGGCCAGGATGCAACGGGAAGTTGCGGCCATATCCCCAAAAGAGCTTGGTTATCCCAAAAAACCACAAGGCCAGGAGGCAACAATAAGTTGTGGCCATACCCCAAAATTTCGATCAAGGCCCAGAGGGGGCAATAAGTTGTATGGATTGAGTTCCAAAGTTTATTATTATGACCCAATAGAGGCAACAGTAAGTTGTATGGGCTAATTTCTAAAAACTAGGGGCCTCAAGGACAACAGTTTGTTGTGGCCATATTTTCAAACTAAAAAAAGATGCTTGGGGTTGTGACTCCACGGTATTCCAACCATCAGCAAGCACAACCTCAACGATCGGGTGATGCTAAAGCTAAGTTGTTCATGCAAAAGATATTGTAGGGGATTGACCAAAAAGTTAGCTTGTCACCCTCGGAGCGTCGAAACAAACACAGAACCTCCGAATTTCTCAGTTCCAAGATTTCCAGATTTCTCAGAACTCTCGAGATTTTGGACTTTACAGAATATCGCTTATTTCTGACTTGTATGAAGAAATCATTGACTTATTTGTCTGAGGCTAAAATACATATTTCATAGCATGAATGGGATTAATCTATGACCCTCGGAACAGTAAAGTGTCCAGGAAATATACGTTTCTTGTTTGGTTTCAGGAAAGAAGAGTTCTTCGGACTTACATGTCCAAGGGATTGCGATTCTCTGAAACGTCGGTTCCAGGTCCAAAGGTCCTCAGAAAAAAGATACTGATGTGTGATGTCCAAGGGCTGCAGATCCATACGCCACTTTAGTTTCGCAAAAATCATACTTGTAGGACAGCTTCGCTTATTTTTGTCGACATTAGAACAATGTTCCTTCATTTAATATTGAAACCAACTCCGCATGTTTATGCTTTCTTAGCTATGTGTCTTTGTATCAAGGATAATGTCAAAGCCATACACAACAACTATAATTTTCGACTACATGCTAGGGGTTAGGGGCTGCTGTTCTTCTTTATATAAGAGTTTCTGACTAAAACAAGTAAATTTTTTTGCCAGCAATTGCTATCACAAGTGGACCTTTTTTATGGCCAACTAAGAATCATAAATTTTTCAGCCATGAGGGTTATCTTCTTTTTCTCCAGACAAAATTCTTTAATACCATATGGTCCATGTAAAGATAACTAGCTAAAGTATGTACTAAAATAGCTTGCGAGGTACAAAACTGAAAGTGTTCTCGTATTTTAAAACCTGGAGAGAGCTTCGGATGGCAGTTGGCCATATATTCAACGATCTTTTCAGCCTATATGCTTACTGGCCAAAACTCCAAGATTTCGGTTAAAGTAGACAAATTTCCAAAAATCTCCACATCCGAGGATCTTTAAAGGCTATTTTTATACATTTCCTAACTTTGTGAGAGCCTCGGATAAGGAGGTATCAGTCCTTTTTGTTCTTTCAGCGGTCTAAGAGAAAGAGACGTCATCATAAGTGATAGTCGCCAGAACCCGGAGATTTTTCTAACTATACGAGGAGTGACGTCTCCAAAGAAGCACATTCTCTTTTTCATCCAAAAATTATGTTTATTATCTCTAAGAAAAATTCTTGGGAATTTCTACACTCGAAGCTTACAGCTTTCTCCACAGTCAGATAAGTTTCCTACCTATCCTTAATCTATGATCAATATTCATTTCTTATTTATGATTCTGCAAAATTTACGTGACATGCAAATTATTCAAACTAGCAAGAAATATCGTACCTTTTGCTGAGACATGTGATACAAACTCTCTACACGGCATAAAACAACTCGTATCATAATGTATTATGCGTAACATATAAGAAAATGATTGTCATCAGTACTATGAACTGCACAGTTTGTTATTTTAGCTTGCTTCTTACTAGCCAATTTATTACAAGTTAATATTAGCTTAACAAATTACTTGTCAACTGGCAACTCTTTTTTTAATGGTCGAGACTACTTTTCAATTTCGGAGAAAAAACTTTCAGGCTAAAGGGGCTCTCCCTCGGAATCTCTGAAATCCTCGACTCTGCATTTTTGGATACGACGGATTAAGGGGCTCACCCCCGAAATCTTGGTCAACCTCAACATCACCATCTACCTCATCACCTTAAGGGGCTCACCCAAGGAATCTCTGTCATCCTTGGCTATATCAACCTCAACATCGTCCTCATCAACCCCAAGTCTTCCACTCCATCGGCTTGAGGAGCTCAACCACACTACTTCCACTACATGCGGAGCTTCTCTCACGAACACCAGCCAAGAGGGGTGGGGGTACTGGAGAACCTTGTCCATCCTAGTTGTCTGGTGCTCGTGAGAGAAGGTTTGAAGATATTAGAGCTAACTTCGGAGGCGACAACATCAACTCTGGAAACAAGGTCTTCCGATCAAGGCTTAGGAATGAAACCCCGGATCGAAGCTCATCATTCAAGACACTTGGATGCATGGTACTTGGAGTTAGAACATGAAAACTCGAGAATGTGCATACTCTTTTCTCCATGATCTTTTTTTCCCATTGGGTTTTTGGGATGGAGTTTTTAGTGAGGTGCACACGTGAAAGTTGTAAAGGATATTCCTTTGCAACCGATGTTTAAATTGTAACTGGACATCTTTTAAACAAAAGCAACTATTGGGTCTTGTTGTACCGGCTAAGACTAAATAGTTGAGGGGCTACTGTTGGGGGTGCGCCTTAGGAGGCCTAAGGCTAGGGACCTCCTTGTGTGTAAAAGAGGCCCGAAAATGGGGTATAAGGGCTATGTAAGGGCTGAGGACCCAAATGTAACAACTAAGGACTCAATTGTAATGGCTAGGGGCCTTGAGTGTAAATATTAGTGACTTGAATGTAATATTCGACCCCACAAATGGAGATAATGTAAACAGCCACCTCCTCTCTCCTAGGGTTTGGAAGGGGAGGGCACCTCCTCTTCCTATAAATAGGACCCCAAGAGGTGGAGGCGAGGGGGACACTTGACCTTGATATTCATTGATCTCTTGTTCAATTGTCTCAAGTTTTCCCATCCCTCCTCTCTTTCTATCTGTTTGGGATTTCCGGATCCCAACATAATTCAAAAAATTCGTTTAAATTCATATAAATTTAGTAGAAAATAGTTATAATTCAAATAATTAGATTAACTTGATATAAAATTCTTAGGAAATAGTTATAATTCAAATAATTCGTTTAAATTGATATAAAATTCCTAAAAAATGGTTATAATTCAAATAATTAGATTAAATTGATACAAAATTCTTAGAAAATAGTTGTAATTCAAATAATTCATTTAAATTGATATAAAATTCGTAGAAAATAGTTATAATTCAAATAATTCATTTAAATTGATTGAAAATTCATAGAAAATGGTTATAATTCAAAAAATTAGATTAAATTGATACAAAATTCGTAGAAAATTGTTATAATTCAAAAAATTCGTTTAAATTGATATATTTCAACTAATTGATTAAAATTTGTTTTATTAACTATGGCTCAGGCACCGTTAGAGTACGTACGGCCGGAGTTGTTCGAGGAGGCGGTGGATCGGCACCACCGCTCGTACGTCTCGACCGTTCTTGGACAGACGCCCGGCAGTTTACGTTGCCGGACCACCCGCACGTTGATGCCGATACACCAGCACTGGATTCGAAAGTACGTAATTTATTTGTTATATTTATTTCTGTTTCTTTACAATAGTAATTGTGTTAAGTAAATTATTTTTGTTTTTTTCAGGCTACACGCTGCAGGACTTCTGCCTTTCGCGAGGTTGGTCGAGGGGGACAAGCTACGAGCTCAGGTTCCCCAGGCAGAGCGGTTGACACGGTTCAGCTACGACACCCCTCTGGTCGCTGCGTTTATGGACCGGTGGCGACCAGAGACACACACATTCCACTTCCCCGTCGGCGAGATGGCGCTCACTCTGGAAGATGCTGTGCTTTTGGGAGGACTCCCGTGTGCTGGCGAGGCGATGGGGCCTATCGACATCCCCGTGACGTGGCAGGCTGACTTCCTTGCTCGGTTCGCGAATGTTCCTCGGAATGATCGCGCGCCTCAGCCGTACGTGCCTTTCGCCAACTCCCACGGTCCCACCTGGACTTGGATCCAGCAGTTCAGCGTACGTGCTTCTAACTCTTATTTTCAGCGTTTGTATGCATTTAAAACGAATGTGACGATCGACCTTTGTGTGCAGGCTGACTACATGGCGGACGAGGCCGAGGACCAGACGTCGAACAGGTTTCTGGAGGTGTACCTGCTCTGGCTGTTCGGGTGGGTGATGTTCTGCGAGTCAGCGGGAGACTCGGTGTTGAGGTACCTGCTCCCCTGGGCTTAGAGGATCGCCAACTCCCCCCTCGACGAGATGCCCCAGATCAGCTGGGGTAGCGCTGTTGTGGCCGCTACCTATAGGGGGTTGTGTTCGGGCGTGGCGACGCCGGCGAGTAAGGAGGGGATTCTCCTGGGTTATCCTCTCCTCCTGCAGATGTGGATCCATAAGCGGTTCGACATCGATCGGCCGAAGGCCGACCTCTCCGAGTACGACCCGCTGCCAGCTGACACCGACCCAGCGGACCTCCCCACCATGGGTTCTCTGTGGTGCCTCCGGAAGGTAATGACCTCCCTTATCATTTTCTTTACTTAATGAGTTCCTTAGTTCGATTGAATTAACTTTTTATGTTGTGTGCAGCACGTTTGGGCCGGGGAGCAGGCGAAGAAGGCGTACAAGGACTTCGTGGGTCAGATCGACCGGATGGTCGATGCTCAGGTCCGGTGGACGCCGTACACTCCTGCCATGGTCGCTGCCCGCGCACCACAGGGCCTCTCGTCGCTGTGCTTGCGAGACTAGGCGTACTGGATGACGCGGCGACGATTGGTGTTCGACGTCTACGTCGAGGAGTACGCGGTCCACCGGGTGATGAGGCAGTTCGGCCTCTACCAGGAGTCACCTATACCTGTTGCGCCACGTCTACCGCCCACAGCGCATAGGTGAGCTATCATGAGCCAGTTATAATTTTTTCCGTTACAAGTAGTCAGTTGCAAATAATTTTTTGTTTCATCTATGCTAGGTGGTCGCATAAGGGCGTGTCTGCGGCAATGTCGTTCGTCGACAGGTTGCAGCCGTACGTGGACGAGTGGGCATCCGCGGCGCATGAGGATAACGTCGTCACCGAGCACCGCCTTCACGACGGCGCGGCCTGGGTAGCGTACCTTAAGTGGTACCTCCCGAGGACGCGGACGCGGGTGACGTACGTCCCTGCTGCCCCGCCACCGCCACCAGTCCCGGACCACGACAGGCTACTACCGGACGGCACGTACCTGGTGCAACGAGATCAGACCGCCGACACAGCGGTAAGCTACGACACTGCAATCATATTTAATTCATATTACTATTCATTATAACATGTGCTACTAATTTCGTGAGCAGCACGACACACTTGCTGAGATCGTGCGGATCGCAGCGGCCGCGAAGGAGGCGTGTAACACCTGGGGACCTCTGCAGCACCGCCACACGTACGACATGATCCTCGATGTTGCCACGAGGTACACCATTGTCGTTAACTACGCCGGGGCCGCAGACATTCCTCTTCTTCCGCGCCACCCAGCGTCGTCCTCGAGCTCCGCCTCGACAGCTCGTTCTTACCAGGTGCCTTCCACCTTTGCATGTGCTACTTTCTCGGCTCCGACAGCACAACAGCAGCCACAGCCACAGGGCCCGCACACCTACGTGCAGCGGCCGTTTGTTTTCCCTGGCTTAGGTACTTTCATTGGACCTTCTTTTCAACTAATGCACGGAGTTGTTGTGTGTTTTTGTTATATTATCTTTTAATCGTACAGGGCGACCGCCGGTCTTTCCGACGGGACTAGGAGGTTTCACCGGGCCTCGACAGCACCTAAACCGCCGGTCTTTCCGACGGCAGATATTCCTTCCTCGTCCACTGCACCTATTTTCCAGCATGGTAACGACCTTAACTATTATAGTAAAATTTGATAAGTACGATACGTGGAAAACTAATATTATTCGTTGCAGGTTTCGACCCGACCGCGGCCTCGATGGAGTCCCCTGACGATCAGCTGGGGTGGGATGAGTTTAGGTTCCAGGACTTGCTCGCGCCCATGGATGCGACAGAGGTCGAGGAGCTTGGCACGTCACAGTTCACACAGGCGCCGCCTCTTGGGACGCAGGAGACACAGCTGCCTTTTAGATGGTCCCAGGCGGCCGGCGGAGCGACAGAGGCAGGCCCGGCGGGCGGAGCGACACCGGCTGGTGCAGGGTCGTCGCCGGCAGTCGGAGCGACATCGGCTGTTGCAGGCTCGTCACAGGCGGTTGCAGGGTCGTCGCCGGCAGGCAGAGCGACACCAGCGGGCGGAGCGACACCGGCTGTTGCAGGCTCGTCGCAGGCCGCCATGGCGACACCGTCTGCCGACGAGCTCGGACCCCGGGTCATCAGGGCACCTGACACGTACGCCCGGGACCACACCAGGGCTGGTGCTAGAGATGTTAGGCCGAAGAGGGGCCGGCGGATTTAGATGTATTAATATTTTGTATCACAGCAGTACTTTGACCATGATCTTGTATAAACTATTTTGCATCTACTCGTTGGTTATAATCTTTTCTTTTTATATATATGCCAATTTGTGTTGTGATTATGTTTAAATTTATCATTTACTTGTTTTTAAAAATGAAAAATTCTAAAAAATGAAAAAGGGTGGTACCGCCGTGTGGCACGGCGGCAGGCCCCTGCCGCCGTGTGGCATGGCGCTAGGACCCTGCCGCCGTGCCACACGGACGTGCTGCCAGACGTGCTGTTCTGCTGTCGTGGCGCGTGGCGGCAGCTGACGTCGTCTGCCACGGCGGCAGCATCCGTGCCGCCGTGCCAGACGGCGCCAGAACACTGTCGCCGTGGGGTACGGCGGCAGAGGTATATTTCTGCTAAATTTTGTTTGCGTCATTTATTTTTCGGAAATCAACGAAAAAAATATTAAAAAAATTCGTGTTTTTCATCCACTATTAAATGCAACTTTGACCACAAATAAGAGTACTAAATAAAATCAGTTTCCAAAACTACCTTCACAAGTAAATTTTCGAGATGAATCTAATGAGATCTTTGACCGCGTAATTAGAGGCTGAGTACTGTAGCATCACTGTAACAAATCATGGATTAATTATGCTCATTAGATTCGTCGCGTAAAGTTACACTCATCTGTGAAAATGTTTTGCAAATAGATTTCATTGAGTCCTCCATGCATGAAAGATTCCTTTTGTGTGGAAAATTTTTTTCTCCTAACCAAACACGGGCCTAGTAGCATTGTATATCCATTTTCTAAAAAGGTGGTAAAGGTTTTGAGAATTCGCAAGTTAAACAAAATAGTCACAAACCGCAGTGATGCCTGAGGTTCAAACTGCAGAAGCCTGCATAGTACTAGTCCAACATGTGATCGTTAAAAAAAACAGTTACAAGCCATCGTCTAGCTTAAACTTCAGAGTTATGTGCTAAATTCATGTATCTTCTGTATCCCAGCCTCACTCATAGTAATTGTAAAGAGACTTGCCCTTCCATCTGATACCAATTTTTTTCTTCAGACAAAAAATGTGCCCTGACTTGTTCTCCTTTTAATAATTAAGTAATGTACACGCACTCCGTGCATACATCTAACAAAAGAATCACAAATGGTATCTACAAACTGACAAAGTTGTACATCAAGGTACACGATGAACAGCAAAAAGAATCGAAACAATATGCTAACTAACCTAGCTAACAGCAAAAAATCACTGGCCTATCAGAAAACAATCTGGCCAATCGGTTATTGTTCTGATCACCTAGCCAAACAATGAAACAAGAACAAGAACTTGATGGGGTTGTTCACTCACTGCAACCTGCTTCTCTTGAAGTCAGGCAGAGTGAGCGACACCGCCGTCTGAGGCTGGAATCCCACGGACGCCAGCCTCGGCGACAGGATCATCGCCGGGCTCGGCCGGGGCGACGGCACCGGGTCCCTCTTCCTTGACGGCGAGCCGCTGAGCCTCGGCGAGAGGTTCACGTGCTCCAGCGCCCTGGACTGGAGGTCCTGCGGGTAGTCGCGGACGCACCGGATGCGTGGGCCCGTACCCGTTGACCACCGGCACATCAGGTGGTTCTTGCCGTGCTTGGCAGCGTCACCGTTCGCCGGCGGCGGCTCCGAACTGTGTGCCTCTTCTTCGGTGTCAGTGTGAGGGTGGATGTCAGCGTCGTCCTCCTCTGCTTCGCTCATGTTTCCGTCGTCGGATGTCCGGCGAACATCGCCGTCGACCACCTCCGACTCGCTCATCTGCTCATCGGCAGCTGCGGAGATCGTGGTGTCATCTGTCCCGTTGGTATCGCCGGAGACGGCGGCGTTGGGCTGAGCGTCAGGTTTGCTCTGCAAGGGGTACTCGTCGTCTTTGTCCATTGGGGATTTCTGAAAGAAACCATGTCATTTGTATGTCATGTCAGTTCTGAACCTTGATGAATCACTCTTAGGAGTGGACAATAGTGTTGGAAAAAAAACAATTTGTAAGATTTGGTACTAACATTTACCTTGACGTCGGTGAGGTCGACGCCGTTGTCCTCAAGGTACCGGATGAACTCTCTGAAGTTCTCTTCGGTTGGAAGGTAGTGACCACTGTACGGCCATATAGCCTGAAGAAATGCAGGCAACGCCGTCAGTTATGTCAGAAGTTTTCTGAGGGTGTGTTTAGATCCAGATGAATTGGCTGAATTAGGGAAGAATTGGGGAAGAATTGGTGTAAATGCAGATGAATAGGAAGAGGTCATGTGAGGTGATGTGATAGATGATGGGATGTTTTTTGCAAACTTTTTGGGATCTAAACACACCCTGAATGGGAGGCGCTGTTTTTCATCGTATGAAAAAAGATTTATTCTCAGTACGAACATACCTTGAGGATTCCTTCTTTGACGACCAATCTTCCGGCAGATGTTATGGCTCCACCAGCTAGGAAACTGGAATGCTGAAATGATCCCTTCTTTTTCTGCACATAGACAAAACAAGAACTTCAGAACCAATGCTGCAAACAACTGTATCTGAAAAGAACAAATTCGGTTTCTGGAATTTATAGGTACTTCTACAAGTGCAGTATATATAACTGAAATCTATGTTTACCTGTCCAACATAAAGTGCTTTGGTTGTGCTGAGGACAAAAATCCACTTGGAATCATCCAAAGTTTGAACAAAAGCTCCATTTTTCTTGTACACCAGTTTTCCACTCTCCACCACAACTTCATACTCTTGTCTTTCTTTCTGCAATTCATAGCAAGAACACACAAGTGTCAGGATCAGCTGATCATCCAATTACAATTCACCAGGCTGCTAAACCTTGAACAGAACGCTACTTTTTTCATTAAAAAGGTGCTTACTGGTCCAAGGTACTTGATGCACTGGCTCTGAAGTTTACTCCTGGGGCATTTCTCAAGGTTTACTTCTTTGCCTTCCCCAATGTCCAACCTGTACATTTCATAAAAGAATATGCACTTCACATTAGCCTCATTTTCAAACTGGCAAATTCAGATTCGAACGACACAACTCAGGTTCACTCACCAATAAAAGAATGGCTCTGTACTCTCACTCTTGGACCAGACATCATAATAGATGTGCAAATTGTGCCCATACCGATGCCTCGGGTCAATCTGCCAGCAAGCACATTCAGAAAAAGGAGCAGCAGGATCAGTAAACAAATAATCACTCGCTGCAATCTCACTGGATCTTAAATTCTATTTTAGATCCTAGGTTAAGAAGTAGCATGTGACTTACAGCTTCGAGCCAGTGCTGCCTCGCCAGCTTCTGCGCCTTGCCGTTCTTCGAGAGACCCTTGCCAAGCTACAAATCGAGAGCAACAAACAAAAACAAAAAGGGAAGATCGCGTCAGCAGCTGCGAATCCGATGGAATTCCAAGCGCATCTCGATGGGCATTTCTGGCGGACCAACACAACACAGCTGTAAAGCGTGGCGGGGGTTTGTTTGGTTACCTTGGCCACCCTCGTCCTGGCGCGCGCCCACCGCGACGCCGCCGTCTCGGGCTTGCCGCCGTTGAAGAAGGAGACGGAGCTGTGCTTGAGGGAGGCGAAGTCGAGCGCCTTCCACCAGAGCTCCTCGACGACGACGGCGCAGTCGGCGAGGTTCCGCCGCGTGCGGTAGCTCTTGTACACCTTCTGCAGCTTCACCGCCGCGGCGTCGAGCTCGCACTTGGGGCTCGGCGACGGCGACGGCGACGGCGGCGACGCCATGAACACCATGTCGTCGTCAGCGATGGTCTGGCTCGGCCTGGTGTCACGGTCCACTATCGAGGCCACCGCCGCCTCGGCCTCCCACAGCTTGAAGCTGAGTGACGGGAGCAGCTTGCCCTTGGGGAAGCAGAGCTTCTCCTTGTCGTCCCACGGAGGGGAGACTCTGTTCACCACCATGGCGCCGTCCTTGGTCCTCGGGCTGGAGATCTCGATGCCAAGAGCTTCAGCCCATTCGTTGCGGTACAATCCCATAAACTGACTGAACACTCGACCTGAAACGCAAATCATTCAGCGTCAGCTTGTACGATGGCACAGTGATCAGGACCAACTTGCAACAAGAAAGAAGAGATAAGAGGGAGACAAGGCAGGTGTGCTCTCTGATGACATGGTCAAAGTCAGAGAGAAGAAAGAATGAAGTGAACCAAACAAACACTTGGAACAAGCGCAGGCTGCTGAGCCGGCGGAAACGACTGGAGACCAACCACATCCAAGAAATTCCACGGCTGCCACCACCATAGGATCCCTGCATCTAAACCAGCAAAGGAGACGGCATGAACTGCATTGAGCTTAGCAGGATCCAAGAACCTGAAGCCCGCGTCACTGCTGACGAAACTTTTCTTTTTCCCTATCTACAATATCTGCTAACTTCGCAAGGGAATACAAACAGGGTAGAGGCTTCAAAGATCACAAATTGATTCAGAATTCTGCATTTGGCAACGCACTAATTCAGACGCTAAGCATCAGGTACAGGTCTCAAGATTACATTTCGAGCGAAGAACTCTGCATCTATGATATGATCTCACGCACTAATCCCAATCCGCAGCGAGAAGAATCCATGCCCTCCCCAAACCATGAGCAAACAAAAGCTACACCTAATTTGAGAGCAGAAGGAAAGAGCTCCATGACCCTTACTTACCTGCTGGTGGTTGTCTCGCAGTGTGAACCCCACCCTTCTCCCAAAGAACAGGAACAGCTGAAAACTTGGGAGCTGCTGCCGAGACGAAGCTATGGAATTAGCTGGAATGCGATGTGGCTAGCTGTTGATGATGCACTGCAACCTCAGGGGTTGTCACTGCCCTCTCATATATATAACGAAATCTAGGACTGGGTCCCGCGCCGGCGTGGGGCCACCGCTCCCCCGGAGACGTGGAAAAAATACAGGAGCAGGAGCAGCCGGCCAGCGAGATCGTTCCGGGTTCCCCGTCCTCCAAGAAATCCGAGTCTTTGCTCACGGCTGATGCTCAACTTGCTGCGTTGTTGCATTGCTGCTCTTAATTGAATGTTATTCCAGTTTACACCTTGCCCAATCTCTTTTTTCCAATACACGCCCTTGTTTGTTCAAACTCGTATCCGCGTTAGAGGAACAACTACACGTAGACTTTCTTCTGGATATATTGGACTATTGGAGCTAATCTTTCTTTTGGAAATTGTCCAAATGGTATAGCACACATGTTTCCTACTAATAAACGTTGCCGCCTTGCCGGCAGCAACATATTGAGCCTGTTATATGTGGAGTTTTTGGACTTCCTCTCGTAATCTCTCTTGGTATATGCAGCTACTCATGCAATAGCTCTCGGACGTGCGATTAAGCCCGAATTTTAGAAATACTAATTACTAAATCTGTATAATGCAGCAGTATTCTTAATACAATTTGTAATCCCAAAATCCCAAGGCAGCATCCATAAATATTCTAACTAGGTGATGCCCCATGCATTGTTGCGGAAAATTTTTAAATAAAATTTTAAGATGAAATTTGAAGGTGGAAACACTAAGATGATTGTATGACAACAATTTTTTTCCAAACAATATTATGCATGAAAATATGTTTATTATGTTGAGAGAGGACATCTCTTAAACAACTGATTCTCTATGTATTTAGTCACAAAAAATCGATGAAAGACATAAATGGTAAAATAGATGACCTTAGTGGATGCTAACATGGATAACTTGCATATTAGAGAAACAGAAGAATGGCTCTTAGTGGGGTGCATCTATATATGTTATATATAGATAGATAATGGCACTCACAACCTTAAGAAAAAACGCTAGAATTGATTGCGCAAGGGTTTTGCTGAAAGATCAAATTGAAAAGAAAAGAACATCTTTCAGCCTTCAGTATTGTAAATTTACAAGCAGCATATATAGGAAGGACATAGTATCTTAAATGTTTATTGTTTTGGGGGGAAAACAATATAAACTCCATATGTGTTTGCAAAAGGTGTCATTTTTTCAATATGATCCACGCCCTGTTCGTTTGGCTTATCAGCCACCAGTCAGCAGTACTATTCTCTCAGAACAAATCAGCCACCAGCTACCAGCCAGTGGTACTTTTCTCTCAGAACAAATCAGCGCCAGTCATCAGCCACCAGCCAGCTGAACATATAGATGGCCAAATGGGCTGGGCCAAACGGGCGGCACGAGGCACGGCACGATTTGGCCCGGCCCAAGCACGGCCCGGCCCGCATAAGGATGGGCCGGGCCGGCACGGCCCATTATGGCAGGCCATGCTTGGGCCGCTGCCGCGGCACGTGGGCCGGCACGGGCACGGCCCATTTAAGTGGATGGCACGATTTGGCCCGTTATATCTTTCCTTACACATTAAAATTAGTTATGTTTGTAATTGTCTGAACATATTATACCTAAATATAGGTCAATATATGACAACATGTATATGTGTATCATTATATGTATGCTAAAACTATCAAAATTCTAAAAATGTGAGCATATTATATGTATTTATGCATCAATTGTCATTGATTTTAGATTTTTTTTTTTGCTTAGTGGGCTAATGGGCGGCCCGGCCCACCTAGCACGCGGGTTGTTGGGCCGGCACGGCCCGCATAAGCCATACCCAGGCCGGGCCTAGGCCTATAAGGTGGCACGTGGGCCGGCACGGCACGGCCCGCCAACATGGCCGGGCCAATGCAGGCCGGGCCTAAACAGGCCGGGCCAAGACGGGCCCGGGCCAGGCCGGGCCGGGCCGCCCGTTTGGCCATCTATACTGAACAGGCCGAGTCTCCGGAGATTTTGATCAACTCTTTTTCTTTCTTGATCGATCAGCAGTGACTACTAGCTACTACGTACTTCTCCACGAAGCGATAATAGATTTACAATAATACGATGACGAAGATGCTTTTCGGATCAAATTCAGAAGTAGAGACGACATGGGCAGCCAAATCTTGGAACTGTTTGATTGCACGTGTACTCGTCGAAACTGTTTGATTGCACGTGTACCAAATCCGACACTTACTGTTCAATTAGTTTGTGCTTCAATGGACCATCTCAGAAAATGCCTAATGACCTTTCTGCGTAATTAATCCTGCTTTTGAGCTGCATAAAGCACCACCGATGTGGGTAATGGCACTGGACCACCATGCGTAGCGAGTAGTAGACCGTATGTAGTGGGTCACTCGAGCCGGATGCGTTCAAAGGCCAAGGCTACGGCAGCAGTCAGCTAGTTTGGTGCCATTTTATTCATGGTCGTGGATGGTTTTGCATATGGTTTCCCATGTAGCTCGAGCTGAGAGCAAGCTAGTGCTGGTGGTTGGCAGCGCGCCATGAATTGGTCGTGGCCTTGGACCGGATCTGATGCGATGCGTGCCCGGCTTCGATTCAGAGAATCAGAGAGTGCTCCTTGGGGTGGTGGTCAAGGCCGCCGTTGATCCGACCTTGCATGCATGGAAAATCCATCTTTTTGTTGATCAGCCACGTCATGCACATAAATCGTTCACTGGGGATAAAGTTTGAACTGGTATTTCTTTTGTTTGTTTTTTTAATTTTGCAAAGTCGTAGTAGAATGCTAAGAACAGAGTTGGGAGGCAGGTGCTGCATTGCATTGCATTAGGGTCTTGTTTGAGGCATATGTATATAATTAATTAACGTTACAGAAATAATCAAGAAACTGCCATATGTCAAACTGATTTCCACAGACCTAATTAAGGTTGACGTGCCAAAACGCATCGTCATGCATGACACACCTTGTTAGATTCATACTGCTTTTAGCTTAATTATATATAAGAGCAAAGTTTACTCTGATCTACCTAGAGATAAGGTAGAAAGAGATTGGAGCCTTTCCATTTGTTATTTTCCTAGGAAAGTGATGGTTTACAGGGATTTTTAATTTTCACCACCTTCCCTACCTTTCAAAATATCATTTTTTGACGGGGTAAAAAGAATGAATTGAGGCAGACGACATCTGATGAGAACGTAAAATTTAGTCAGCATTCCAACTTCCCTGGATACGTCGGGAAAGCAGAGTAGTCCGCCCGCTTCAGCTTGCTCATGAGTCAAATAGTCAGCAACCCAAGGGTCTCCCTGCAATTTGACCCTGACGCGGCAGACGAGACGACGACACCTCGCGCTTCGCTTACATACGCGCTGAGCTGTGTTTCGTTTCACACCTCACGTACGTACGTATACATGCTGCGCTACAAGCAAACGAGACCGACCCGACCAACACGCTGTACGGACACGCGGCCAACGTGTCGCTGCCGGTGGGACCCACGGCCGGTTTGTCTTGTAGCCTTGTAGGATTCTTGGCGCGCACGAGGAGTCTCCATCGGCGAGCTTCACTTCACACCGTGTGCTTAGCTTAGCTAATCACCCCCCACACCTTCGCTAATCGTTTACACATCACCACGTAGGCACCGGCCGGATCGGAGAGGATCTTTTATAACACAAAGTCCTGTGGCCACACGGCAGGGTGACAAATGGCGGGCGGGTTAGCGAGCGCTAGTTTGGGATTAGTACTATATGGTTAAGACCCAGCTCACGAGCTTAATGACGCCTGCTCTAATTATTTGTTGACCTAACTTGCTATATATGTATGCATATAATATTTCTGGAGGGTATATTTTCATATATGGTTATTACTAGTGTGGTTCAGGGCGTGTTGTACACGTCACCGGCCAAATAAACTCGCGGATGTTCCGATCCGATCCCAGCTGCTAATTCGAGCTGTCACGAGTGCTCTTTAAACACTTGTCATGTGCTCTGATCTCCCGTGTTTTCTAAATAAACAGGGTAAGGTATTGTATCTGGTTCTTTTTCCTTTTTTTATATGGGGGGTGACTAAATAGAGCTAGATTCTCTACTAGTATCCCATCCGTTCTAAATTTCTGATCTCCATGCACTGCTTCTTAACGAAATACAATGTGAAAATATTTCTAAATAATTCCGCCCAATTACAATTCGCATACAAGTTGCAGATCGAAAACACAATGGTGCAGCTAGTGGTAGTGCAGCAGATTATAGATTGCCGTTTCCTGCTCGATTCGCATGTACAATTTCTTCAACGCTCAAACATGCTTTGACAGGATAGGATGGCAGATGAACGGAAAATTAAAGAGGGCGCGGCGATCGTCCACACGGAGACGACGAAAAGGATAGCACGCTAGCTAGAGAGTAGAGACTCGATCAGCCACACCGATCGAGACGACGGCGACGTACGTGTCGTCCCTGAGACCCTGACGACCGGACCGCCGGATTCCTTGCGAGTGAAGCCTGGTACTGGTAGCAGCTTTTACCTGCCCCCGCCGCAGCCGGCAGATCGTCGGGTCAACGACGGCAGGATGCGTCTCGATTACGAGCGAGTCAACTCGCGCTGGGAACGAGCTGCTTGGCGGCAAAGCTTCAACTCGATCCGTTGACAAATCTGTATTTGACATATATGGATGCTGAAATGCTGGAGCTTTTTTTCATTGTTTTCTGCATATAAAGATCCCAGTGTACTTGGGGTTGTACTTTTGGTCGTGCCTTCACACTCCATATAGTTTTGCATCACTAAAATGCTTATTAGTCTGCAAAAAATATTATTGGTGCATATTTTCTGTATGCATTATAAGGATATAGGGACTGCTTAGTTGTTGATCCTCACTAAAGAGAGAACCAAATAACTCCGGAATGAAAGTACTACAGCAGCACACCCAGTGACGGAGGTAGGATCAAATCTAGGGTGGGCTGAGTTCTTCTTCATTCTCCATCTCCACTTAGGGTGCCTTTGGTTGGAGCTTTTAGCTGCTTTTGCTTTTGGCAAAAGCCAAAAGCCAACCAGAGGGCTTGACTGCCATCCAAAACCACAGTCAAAAGTAGTTTTTGTGTAGTACAAACTTGAAAGCCCCTCAGACCCTACTTTTGCTGGCTTTTGGGTCACAAAATTACCTACCTGCCACTGATTACACATGTACCGGTTCGTTTTTTCCTTCTATTCCGTTCGCGTCTCCCTCCGTCGCACCCATCGCCGCAAGCTCCCCACCGGAGAGCTCCGCCGCGACCTCGCCGGCGCGCGGGAGATCCCCACCGCGGCCTCGCCGGCGCGGAAGCCCTCCGCTGCGGCATGGCGGGCGCGCAGGAGACGCTCCAGGCCCCGGTGAAAGGGGGGGGAGAAGATGACGAGGTGAGAGAGGGAGGGAGGGGAAGATGTTGTTTTGTGCCTATGACGTGTGGGGTCTACTCGTAAGTGAGAGAAACTTCTCCAAAAGTCACAGCTGTTGCACCAAAGGGTCTTGTGCTTTCCTCACAGCAGATTTTTCATAGCAGCTTTTGCAACAGCCACATCTCACAGTAACTTTTGCAAAAGCCACAACCGAACCAAACACACCTTTATTCTTCTTATTTTTCCTCTCTTCTTCTCGTATTCTTCCATTAAAATCAATGGAGTCCCGCGTTGGATCCGTCGCTGAGCACACCCTCACTAAACAGAAAAGAAACAAAAACAACCAAATTGTATATGTAATGTACTTGGAAGCATAATTTCTACCACTTGTATAACTTACGAAATACACACAGGAAATATTAGTTAAAGAAGAAGTACATTACTTTTTTTATTGAATAAGTAAGAAGTACAATATTTCTGTAATTTATCGAACAAATACATAGAAAAATCATAGCAGTTAGCTCACAAAACGTGACCTTTAAACGAAATATATATGAGAGCATAACCTGTCCGAAAGATCTAGGGAATACTCCCCCATCTATTTTTATTTTTATAAGACGCACACACATATCTATATTCAGAATTTGCAATTTTTACCAACAAATTGACTATTAATTTTCATTTTATAATATAATTGTTAGATGGTTGGATTCATAATCAAATATGCTTTACCATGATTATAAGGTTACAACCATACTCCCTCCGTTTCAAATTGCTTCTCGTTTTGGCTTTTCTAGATATTTTTTTTTGTTAATATAGTACTACCTTTTGTTTTTTTATTTGACGTGGGGAGCTCAAACTTAGGCCAAATAACACTGTTGCGGCTGTCTGAAACATCAATTAAATGAAAACAGAGGTAGTATATGATAAATGAATGGTCAAAAACATTATTTAGAAGACCATATCCAGTCATAATATGACTTATAAAAACAGACGGAGGGGGTAATAACGTTTACGAGAGTTTGCCAGCTGCGATGACAAAACACAGTGCAACTCACATAGTTTGATACATGCATCTTGTCTCAGTTTACGATCTTTTTTTAAAAAAAAACAGTGTCCCAAATAAAAATAAAAATTAGGGACGCCCGTACGTGGTGCAGAAGTTATTCCCAAAGACCGTGTTTGGTTGCTAAAAAAATTTCATGCAAAAGGAATCTTACACGCATGGAGCACCAATGAAGTTTATTTACAAAAACTTTTCATAGATGAGTGTAACTTTACGCGACAAATCTAATGAACATTATTAATTAGCGATCTGCTACAGTAGTGCTACAGTACTATGTTCTAATCATGCGGTCAAAAACCTCATTAGGTTCGTCTCATGATTTTGCTCAGGATTGTGAAGGTAGTTTCGAAACTGACTTTATTTAATAATCTTAATAAGTGATCAAAATAGCATTTAATAGGGGGTGAAAAATTTTTCGCCCCTACCAAACACTGCCGTGCTTCACTGTTAAGCTAGCTACCACCAGAGACCGTTGACAAGTCGTGGAATTTCATTGCCATGCTGCCCCTGGCGCACGATGGGAGGGGAGGGGGTACGGTGACGGATCGGACCCGCTCATGATGCACCCGGCCGGCCTTTTTTCATTGTTGGGTGTGTTTAATATCAAAATTGGGATGCAAAATTTAGAGATTTTGCACAGATTTTGGGCTGAAAAGTACTGTTCCGAACTGAAAAGCATTGTAGCACTTTTCGTTTGTTTGTGGTAAATATTGTCTTAACATGGCCTAACTAGGCTCAAAAGATTCGTCTCGCAAAGTACATCCAAACCGTGTAATTAGTTTTTGATTTCATCTACCTTTAGTACTCTATGCATCTACCGACATTTTTGATGTGATGAGAAATCTTCTTTTTGCACAGTGTATTTTAGAGGAAGTTTGGACTCTAAACACACCCGTTGTTGGCTCGGCCTCGGTTGGTGCCCGGGGAACAGCTAACGCGTCCGGTCCGTCGGCGGCGGTCTGCGGTCTGCCCCGATGGATCCCTGCAATTCTCGCCGCCATTCCGTTCCATTCAACCCTCCTCCTGCCTGCCACCTTTGGCAGCCATCATTAAGCATGGAGGTAGCTGTAGCTGTCAACGGCACCGCACGACGACGACGCAGAACGAGGCCTTGTTTAGTTCGGTGAAAAATTTGCCTTTTCAACGTTTCGAACTCCTGTAGCACACTGTAGCACGTTTCGTTTGTTTGTGGTAAATATTATCCTACCATGGTCTAACTAGGCTCAAAAGATTCGTGTTGCAAAGTACATCAAAACTGTGTAATTAGTTATTTTTTTACATATATTTAATACTCCGAACATATGTCTTTTGACGTATTTAATGTGATGTGATGGAGAGAGAGTGGAGAAAAAGTTAGAAAGTTTAGCAAACTAAACAAGGCCCGAGTCGACCTGCACACTTCACTGCATGCGGTCAGAGTTAAATGCTGTCATCAAAAGTCGACAGCTCGGTCGGTCGGTCAGAGCACACATACATGACCCGAGCGCGCGGATGGATTACCACTTCGTTTTTGGCACATCGATGTGATCAAGCTTTAGCTTGTTGCGTGGACCGGCACCGTACCTCCAGTCGTAACGCGCGCGCGTTCCGGACGCTACGACGACACACACGGCCACCTCCAGTCCAAGGACGACATGGAGTGTATTTACTATGCATTTCAACAAGGGTTTGTTTTCCTTTGTGGTGAGGGTTCAATTCAGAGCGGCTAGCTGATGGATTGGGATGTACTCCACGAGAAGTCGTCGTTGATTAATTGATGGATACTCCCTCCGTCCCACAAAGATCGTTCGTTTAGAAAATTTAAGACATGCTAGTAGTTGTGACAAATGACCTTGTTACCCCTAATTAATCATGCATTGGAACTTGAAAAAAGGCATCAAATAAGCATTTCATTGGCTCCATGTGTTTCTCAATGCAATATTTTCTTGGTACTTGGTGTTAGTTAATGAGAAGAGCATTTAATACGAGTTAAAACAACACTCTTTGTGGGACAAAATTTGAAAGCTATATGAACAGTCTTTGCGGGACGGAGGGAGTATGCTCGCAGATGAGCTGTGCAGGAACAGGTCAACAAACAACTTGGTTTCCTTTTGTTGTGAGGCCGGGTTCAGGGCTTAGACACATGCACGAAAATAAAGTAGTAGTGTGAAACAGAGTTGTGACAGACAGCAGCTCGGTGTAAGCTAGCTTGTCCATAAACAACCGTCGCCCATTAGGCAGTCCGTGCGTACGGACGGGTACGAGCTAAAAACGCAGGGTGTGACATGTGGACCCTAGTAAATTTTAAAGATTCATGGGCTTGCGCTAAGAAGATATTTTGGACATTACTGCATGGATCTCTTGTACATGGAGGATGGTGTGGTGATGATGATATGTTAGAGAAAGAAATACCAAAGGTTCTTAAAAAAATAATGTCAAAAAAAATTCTCGCGATTAAACTAGACGGCCCTTTCCCGCGATTAAAATAAATACTAGTACTATGTTTAGAATTTTTCTTTTTTACATTTTCCCCCTCAATTTTGCAAAAATAAATGGTCCGCAAAATTTTTTTGCAAAACTATACATCTACCGCCGTAAGGCATGGCGGTAGGACTCCTACGGCCCACGGCGGTAGCTACAGTACCGCGCGCGGGTGTACTGTAGCGACGGCTACCGTTGTGGCCCACGGCGGTAGGGGTACAGTCTGTTTTCAAAAATTTGTAACTGTTTTGCATGAACTCGGATGGAGGTAAACTTTATATGAAAATTGTAACTTTCGACGAGATCTACAACTTTGTAGTTCAAAGTTTTTCCATTTGAAGTCATCTTCATAGTCAAATAATCGATATACTATCCAGATCTCAGTTTTCATATCGAGATCTCAGTTTTCAGTTTATGTTCAAAAAATTGTAACTTTTTTGCATGAACTCGGATGGAGGTAAACTTTATATGAAAATTGTAGCTTTCGACGAGATCTACAATTTTGTAGTTCAAGGTTTTTTTATTTGAAGTCATCTTCATACTCAAATAATCGATATACTATTCAGATCTGAATAGTATATCGATTATTTGAGTCCGAAGATGATTTCAAATGGAAAAACTTTGAACTAAAAAGTTGTAGATCTCGTCGAAAGCTACAATTTTCATATAAAGTTTACCTCCATCCGAATTCAAACAAAAAAGTTACAAATTTTTGAAAAGACTGTACCCCTGCCGCCGTGGGCTACGGCGGTAGCAGTCGCTATAGTACACCCGCGCGCGGTACTATAGCTACTGCTGTGGGGCACGACGGTAGGGGTATGTATAGTTTTGCAAATTTTTTAGCGGACCATTTATTTTTGCAAAAAAGAGAAAAAAAATGTAAAAGAAAATTCCTATGTTTACAGGGCAGGCGCGCTCGCTCACAGCAATTATTGGGCCCTAGGAGAAACTCCGATCTTAGGCCCAATGTGGCCCCACACTGCGCAGAAAACATACAAAAATGAGCCCACCCACAATGCTGTGCAAGGCCTGAGCGAATCGAGAGAGGAGGGAGGAAGGAAGGACAGACATAATATGGGCTGACTGAAGCCCATCGGAGGTTGGTTTAAGCAAGACGACGAGCACTTTTATTTTGCTGTGACGAGCCTTAGCTAAAAATTTGCAGTTGTTCTAAAAAAAACTAAATTTGCAGTGGTGCATACTTTCATGTAAAAGTAATCAAACCCTGTTGGGTGGTATTCGATTTCACCACCACGTCATAGAATTTGAAACGTGGTTCTATGAATGATGCCGTTCATGCAGTACCAGCTTGAGAGTCGATCTCCACGAGTCCACGTAAATTGATGGGCACACACCTTGTAGCAGCTGGAGTAGCCTATGGACTGGAATGGACGACCTTTTACCGTCCTCGAGATCTTCACCTCGTGGCATGCATGCATGGCGCTAGCTAGATCCCTTGTGATAAGCCATGATTAAGCTAGCTAGCAATCTGTTCCTTCTCCTTGTCTTATCCTTACGAAACGAGACCTACGTAACGTACCTTCCTGTCACTGATTTAAATAAATATAAATATATATATAGTAGTATATATATGCATATCTTTAAACCGGAAGGAAACAAAAGACCACGGATGATGACACACTGTTGGTCAATCATCGATGGCATGTGAGGCAGCAGCGAACCCTAATCTAACTAACTGCCTCTCGGTTGGATCAGGGCAGACGACCGACAAAGCAAACTGTTTGCATGCATGGCGACATTGATCGCACAGTTAGGATGCAGCAGAGAGAGAACTGTACTGATCATCGACCTAATGATAAGGCCTGAAGCAACTTAATTAGCAAACGAGTTCGACTACTAGATCTCTGGTAATAATTACTCCTAACCTTTTTCTTATTGAAATTAAGAAAGCATTGCACAAATAATTCCAACCGATCGACTGCTGTGTCGTCACCCGTCACTAGCAAGAGGGTCTCTGTTAATTCCACAACAACAATGATGATCATGTGCAGTCAAATAAAGCAGCTAGCCATGGCATATCTTGGATTTTCTTAATAACCAGGAGACACCCTTTTGGATGGAATATCATGTGATGCACCCAACTACACTAATTCAATTATATTCATCACCTTTTGTAGAGAAGGGCAAAAAAACAATGACCTTACTAATATGCGCCCGGTTTGGATCCATGGGGCCTAGAGATAGTTTTAGCTAGTTGGAGCTCAACTAGCCACAAAGTATCCAAACATGAGGGCTAGATTGAGCTAGTTTGCATCTAGCCCACCTCAAAAAACTATCCCAACCAAGAGGTGCTTATTGAAGCTAGTTCATGTTGGGTCCACCAAAAAGTGACTTTTCTCTCTCCTCCACCCACACTTAATAATTGAAAAAGTACATTTAATGTCATTCTAACCATTCCATCCAAACACCTCTAGAGCTAGAGTTAGTTTAGGGTTAGAGCTAGAGTTAAAAACTAACTCTAACCCTGTTAGAGTATCCAAACAGGACCAATCATAATATAAATTATACAATAATAATGTCATGGCATGTGCACTTACTGTTTTTGCCATATATAGCAGCAGTATACCACTATTATGGCACAATACCATTTACAAAGGAAAAGGAGGGCCCAACTGAATCAAGCAAGGTGCACAGCAAGCGCACATCTCCGTCCACTACTACCGATGGCCGAAAGCTAGCTGAATAGCTAACCAGCAGCAGACCAGAGACGTTCTTCCTCCTCAAACCTTTTTACAGGAAAAAAGAAGGATCGACCGGCGAGATCAAAAGGTGAAGTCGTAGTCTAAAGTTACTTGCCATCAGCGCCCAAAGTTGAAAATGTATGACCAAACCAACCAATACAAGAAGATAGATGCCAATAACAAATTAAAACAGATATGCGCTTGCATGCATGCATGATGTCACCAGAATGCAGACAGAGAACCTGGTGGGGGCCACTTGAAGTAATAATTGGGAGGCACCGTTGTCCACATTAGCTCTCTCTAGCTTTTTGGATGAATCATTGCAGCAGCACGCAGCAGTGTTGTTGGAGATGATTTAACAATCACCAGCCCGCCCGGAGTTGATTATAGCACTAGTAAATTGCTGAGAACCGTCCGTCGATCCAATGCGGGAATAGTCTAGGAGGCCCGCCGGCCGGCGCCGGTCTCCTCCCCGGCCTCCACTAAGGACAAACTTGATTCCCATGCATCATCATTAGGGTTCCATGTTTACATATATGTAAAGTGTGTGTAATAAACTATATATGTGATGCATCTAGCTGCTTCCTCCTCTCTGTACTTGTTCCGTCCTGTGGCCCATGATGCATCCGCTGGCCGCTGCCTCTGCATGCATATTCATTGAAAGGGTTATTGAATAATTCTGTAACACCATGCGTGGAATTAAAGAGAGGTTGAGCGGGGGCGTTTGGTTCCAAAGACGAGATGGGAAGAGCCTCCTCCTTCTCGTCCTAGGTTTGATATGGAGCACGAGAAATAAAATCACATTCACAAGAAAACATACTCTGTTGTGCAGGATGAACCTGTTCGTTGATCGAAATCGAGCAGACGGGAACGTCCCTTTACGACACCCACCGTGTTACGTACGTTGCTCCGTCGACAGTGGCTCTCGGGGAGGTCGCGCGGCGCTGGAACAGGCGGTCGAGCACGCAGCGGCACCCCGGCCGACGTGCGTGCGCGAGCTCGGGCTCGGCGGCCGGCCACCGCCGGCGAGCTTAATTGGGATAGATACCGTCAGCACCGGCCGGCAGCAGCGGCGGTGGCCGGGCCGAGGGCAGCAGGTGCACGGTCGCTGGCAAGGGCCCCTGTCGTTTCTGCCATTAAGCGCAGTTTGTCCGTATGCGTGGCGTCCTACTACTAGTCATTGCCCACGCACGACGGCATAGCTTCCTGCAGGAAAGGTGGGCAAGTGAGGCCGGCCGTGCATCGCGGCGGCCGGTTTATGATTTACCTCGTGTGGCGACGGAATCCTGAGTACGGCGACTGTTGTGCAGCATTTACGTCAGGCATGGGGTCGTCTGCATGTGTTCTTCAATTCGTGCATGCACCAGCAGAGAAGGAAGCTAGATTCCAGCAAAAATGCCAAACCACGCATGAGGGATATGGATGGATGCATGGGCGGGCATCTGCTGCGTCGTGTGCAAAGCTGGGCTAAACAAACAGTTTATAGTTATACTATACTGTTTTGTCCCCATGTAATACGGATCGGAGAGGGATCGTACATACGCTGTGTCTGTGTGTATAATGATTGAACAACCGGCAGGCAGGGGGAGACCCAGCTGCATCGTCATCAGCTGCATGCTGACCGATCGATCGAGCTGGTAGCCCATTACTTAACGTTATGTTAGCTCGTTAGGCGTCACACCCTTGCGGTTTGACGTAAACGGTGGATGGAGAGATTCCCGCCGTTTTGTCCTCATCTCATTCACTCTCGCATCGTCCGCAATGTTTGCTGATGATTGATCAAAGTAAGTTCCTTGTTGTTGTTTTCCATGTCGGCAGGCACGTGCATGCATTTGAGTTGTTGGAGCAACTCCAGCAATAGCCTCTACTCAGACCCCCTACTTTGTTGAATAGGGGCTGCCCCCAACTTTTTGGGGTCCAAATTTTACACTCAACTCCAGCAATACCCCCAACTATACAGCCCCTACTTTCGTATGACACGTGGGACCTAATCGTCAGTGGGTATAATTTCCTCCCTCCCGTGTCCCGTGCTTGAGCTCCATTGAGCGTCGAGATCCAGCCGGCCGGCGAGACGGCTCTGCGGGGGAGTTCAAGGTGTCCCCGGCGGTCGGTGCGGGAGCTCGATCCGCAGCGGCGGAGGGAGATCCAGGCGGCCGCGGTGGAGGGAGATCCAGGCGGCGCGAGATCCGCCCGGACCCAAGCTCCGGCCAGGCAAGGTGCTGACGGCGCGAGATGCTCCTGTGGATGCGCGAATCCAACTCGACGGTTGGCGAATCGATCTCCAGCCAAGCGAATCGAGGCGCGGCGGCGCATGGAGGCCCGGCGAGGCGGCGTCCTCGCCCTCCCGGTCGCGCGAGGTAGCGTCTGCGGGGCTCGCCCTCTGTGCTTCGAGCGGCGGTAGGTGGAGCTCGGGGCGGGGCGGGCCGCCGCTGACGTGTGAGCTTGAGCTCCTACCGGCGAATCGAGGCCCGACCGGGCGTGGAGGCGGCGCCCTCGAGCTCAAGCACTCATGGCGAATCAAGGTCCGACCGGGCGTGGAGGACGGGAGCTACGGGCGGCCGGAGAGGAGAGCTCCCGGCGGCGCACATGGAGGGACCGACGAGGGAGAAGCCGCTCCACTCGGTGGCGCGCGGAAGGGAAACGACCAACGAACCGATAGGGGCCTCCTCTCTCCACCCGCAGGAGAAGGGGCTGGGAGGGGGGATTTGGGTGCCCCCCTAGAATTGGTGCCCGAGTAGGAGCCCTGCTGGAGTGAGTTTTTTGACCCTCGGCCCCTACTTTTTGAGTTGGGGCTCAAGTAGGGGCTCTGCTGGAGTTGCTCTTAGTCACCAATCGGTAACATTATTAACCATTGACACTGTACAGGATTTGCGAGACATATAGACGGGCCTAATAGCTGGCCAGAAAGACTTTTTGTCTGAAAAATATACTAAATCATCATAGTACTCCGTTCTAAAATATAAGGCAGCCAACTCATTCAAAATTTATTCTCAAATACAAAACATCGTAGGCATATTTAGATTATTTCTTATTTAATATTTGTCGGAAAAGTAAACCATCTGGCACTGTACGTGCCAAACAAAAGTAGATCACTGTTGGAATTGACAAGATAATTTCCCATGCAATGGTAAATTGTCAGTACTGGTTCACACTGTACATTATTATTGGAGTTACTAACCAACAACTAAACTGTTTTTTTTTAGAATTTCAGCAATAAATAGGAGTATAGTACTTCCCCTCTCCCAAATTAGTACTCCGTTTTAACTTTTTTAGGCACATAACTTTTACTATGCATCGAAATATAGTGCATGTCTACTACTAGTTGCATGGAAAAATATAAGGCCCCATGTGGTCGCGCTCGTGCAGAGGCTGGAGCTGGAGCGGAGCAGGCGGAGCTGTGTTTTTTAGCTCCGTCGGCTCCTCTGGTTTCCCAACAAAATAGCTCCTCCTCTCCCATATCTGACAGCAGAACCACTTCACCTCTCCAGCTGTTTGGTGCAGCTCCGGCCAAAAAGAGTTCCAGGAGCCGTTCGTGTGGAGCGCTCTCAAAGGGGGTCTAAATATACAAAACTACGATAATCTGTAATTTGAAAAAGAAGGAGGGAGTATTTAGGACAAATGGAGCGAGCAACACTTATTTTCACCGTACCGTGACGATAACGGCATCTGAGGGTATATTTTCCAACAGGTTCAACTGGGCAAGGTCGGTTGATGACGGCAGTGTGGCTTTAGCTTTACCAGCTTTATTCTGATGCTAACTGCGTGCTAGCTGCACACAGGATCGCTCACTCCAATTTGGCGTACCAGATCAGACCGGCCGGCCAGTTCCATTCAATTCTTCACAAAACACTTGGATTCACACTTACTAGTCGTCCCTTAGTATGATTGTGTGTCACTTTGTTCCAAGATCCCATTTTCCTAGTGCCAAGTATATGCCATTGCGCCGACGCAAATTGTAGTTTCTAGCTAGCCCGTGTCCTTGTTAGTGGCTTATTAATCATGCTTGCATCAACAGGCAACAAGAAGGTAGGCCCGGCAGTTCATGCACCCGTACGTCACAAAAGAAAGAGAGAAATAAAGCAAAACGGATGGGAAAAGAGAGAGAGGGAGGGGGATGATGACGAATGGTGGCGTGATATGGTGACGGGCTGAAGGCGATGGTAGTGGTGGTGCTTCCTGACCCAACTCCATCTACAAATCGAGTCACAGGATAACTCGGCTTTGGAATATGACGACATATATAGGCATGATTGATGGATAGATATACAGATCAGTCGTGGTGTATGTGCTGATCAAATCATCATGGCGCAAAACAAAATTAACGGTCCTTTTGGTAGGACTTCAGCTCCGGCTCCTGCTTCTTCTGCAATTTCAGTTGAAATCCTACCAAACAGTTTAATTAAAACAGCTCCACACCCTTGAAACACTAGAGGAGTCAGAGCCGTTTTATATAGAGAAGCCGGGGAGCCGTTTTATATAGAGAAGCCGAAAAATAGCTCCTACGATATCCCTTCTTTTTCATGGAAAAGCCAGAGCCCTACCAAAAGGGGCCTAAGTGTATAATAGTATAGCTCTTTTGTTTCTTTTGTTCAAGCAAATGGTCACGTCAACTAGTTCCAGTAAACTAGGTTTTTGGTTTGTTTTTATACTAGCTGCAAGTTCACTACTAGTAGTAGTTGGCAAATTAGAGAGAGTAACAAGTTGATGGCTTTGACAAGATGGGTTAACTAGATAGATATCGTGTTATCCAATAATACTCAATTACCAGCCGGCCGAGAGGTGCTTTTGACATCTACACGGGGTGTGGAGAAAGATGACAACTATATATGCATCCACATCACACAAAGCGGCCATTCATCGCTTAGAGCTGAGGAGAACGCACCATGCTTCGACCACAAGGTTCGAATATGCTCAAGTATAATAGTGTTCGTCACGGAAGCTCCAGTACGTACTCCATTCAACGCTCAAAGGAGAAACCGTTGACACATGCAGCAACTGAGCTGCGTTTCGTATAGACTCTCTATGGGAGCTGATTTTTCAAGAGAAGTGATTCTATGGTTAAAAGTGATTTTCTTCGATTCTTTAACATAAACTCTTAAACTCAGAATCACTCTTATTAGAATAAGGAGAAACTACCTCTTCCCAGCCTTTTAGTTTATTTCATAGAATCATTTCACAGAATTAATAGAGAATTACTTCTCTCCGAAAAAACTATTTGGCAAAGCCTCTGCTGGAATCAACATAGTATCAGCTCTCAGAGCTCTACCAAACGCACATCGAGAAAGTTAACGCTTTGCTACTTCTAACTTGCTGCAAGTGCTGCCTTTGTTTTCTAAAAAGCTGATTTTCTTTTATCTTCATATAACGAGAGGTGATGGACACGACTACCATAAAACGAGAGGTTCGTTCAACGCGAAGCCCCTTTTGTAAGTGGATCCGGAGATGGCCTGATTGTGTTGATGGCTAAGCGACACTCTTGTGATCAGAAGAGCTTGCCACCACGAGCTGATAAGCACAAGAAGAGACTATACATGCATGCATCGAGAGGATCGTGGTGGGGAGTGACAAGCGAGCTTGTGTCATGCAATATGCGAAGGAAGGCACGCGCAAACCGTCCGGCCAGAGCTAAACATCGAGCACAAAGGATATGTGTGCGTTTTCAGCGAAAAAAATAGTCACAGGTCCTTTACATTCGCCATCTTTTGATTTTATAATGTGCACATATACTACAGTAGTACCCTATAATATTTCTCATTAAAGTATATTGTCGTGCAGAACATTAATTATTTAGTAATAATAAAATCAAAATCACATGCCCAAAATTAATAAAAAAATTGTACCATAAATATAATGCATAGTTATTATGTCACACATCCTGTCATCAACAACACCAACAAAAAGAGCACCAGCTAGCAGATGTCGTGATTACACTAGACGAGACGTATGCGGAATTAAAGCAAGGCACCATGGGAGGCAACTAAGTGCAAAAGTCGGGCCTTTCCACCAGACGTCGCCCCCCGATAAGAAAACTACGGCCATTAGTTTTTGTCCCTCTCCCACTATGGTTGGAGGTAGCCACACTCACTCAAACTTTCTTGTGCAACTTATCAAAAAGATGTGTGCAACTTTAGAGCAACTAGCTAGTTTTATTCCCCTCCAAGGAAAGAAAACCTGCTCATTACTTCCATAATGCATGCCTAATTAAAGCCATGTAGAAGATACCGGAACAACAAGAGCTCAATTATGCTTCCATGAACCGAAAGCATAAACCAATTAATAAGCTCTTGTGAGAGTTGAGGCATACCATATTTAGGACATGATAGCACATGACTAGCTATAGGGTACTGCATATAAAAGTTAAATAAGTTTAAATCACATATATGCACACTGCCCTTTTGCGCCTCGCTAACAATTCTCGTAAAAGGAAAATGGGATGATAATTTGCTCGAATATGTTCCTATTTTTCATAAACCCAAAACGTACCGCCTTTTTGTGTGCTTCACCAATTGGTTGATCATATCTTTTACTAACCGCATCATGCCACTACGCTCGCAATTAGTCATTGATTTGGTGCCAATTAAACTAAGCAAAGCAGTCTATGTTTACTAGCGGTATAAGATTGAGGGGACGAGAAAGGGAGAGGCGGACTAACGTAGGCCGTGAGCTGTGCCACCTTTTTTTTTGGAATAATATAAAAGAGATGTGTGACACTTTAATTTTGCGTCAAATCATGTTTAGCAAACTAGCTAAGACGTGGCAAGTTGCTTTGCTTCCGATTGGGTGTGCTTAATTGATTTGCGGGGTTTAATAGAGTGTGGAGTCGTAGTGGACGCTGCCGTCATCTCCAACGTACCAAAGCGTATTTTTGCTTTGGTCCTTTTCTGCTTTTTTTAAAGGCGCCTTGGTTTGCATGCGTTGTTAAGGTAAGCAACGGGGCTACGTTTCAGTTTAGTGAGCTGTGTGCTTATTACACAGTACTGTTGCTGAGGTGTCACGGCATGTCAAGCACTTTTTTCCGGGTGGAATAAAGTGATCATCGCTCACGTCGTGTGGGCCGTCCATATATGGGTGACGTGGCGCAAAAGGTCCTTCTTCGTTCATGGATATTTAGGTTTCGCCTCAGGGGCGGAGCCAGCCGGCCAAGTCACCGATGTCATTCCCACAAAATATTGATGTCATCTACACTTATGAACATAGCCCAACAGTGATTTGCCACTGATGTTCAAGAAACCATCGATGTCAAATGACATCAATGAAAAGGCCTGGCTCCGCCACTGTTTCGCCTCACTGCCACGTATGTATATATAGAAGGAATGAACTCCACACGAGAAGAACGATGCTGTAGATTTGAGAGGAAACAGTTCAATGCCAAGCTAGTAGTGTTGTAAAAAAGAACTCAATGCCTGCAGAAATTAAGTATTTAGCCCCACCAAATTGGTATTTTTACCATTCGATTTCTCGGAATGTACAACTCTTGTGAGGTCTCAAGTACTCCCTCTATTCTAAGGTTCACAATTTTCATTATGAATCTAAGGACCTCTTTGGAACACAGGATAGGAAAAATGTAGGAATAGGAAAAACATAGGATTTGAGGTGGCATGCATGTGCAATCCTATAGGAATGAAAACATAGGAAAAGATAAGGATGCCCTTTGGAAACACGACGTAAAAAACACAGGAAGCTGAGACCTGTGAATTTTATGTCCTAATTTTGATTTTTTTTTCAAGTTAGTTGTTTGCATTTGAAAAGAAAATATATTAGCTTCAATATTGCAAAAAAAAGTAGTGAAAAGAAATCAGGAAAATGGACTACAAAACAGTACAAACACAAAAATGCTAGCAAAAAATCGAGCCTGTGTTACTTACTTTTGTAGTCAAATAAAAAATGATCGACTGGAGGCCGTGTTGTTCTTTCTGCTCTCTCTCTCTCTCTGTGTTTCCTGTTTCCCATAGCCGGCCAGACAACCATTGCAAAAGCGCTCTTATTCCTCTGCAGCGTCAGCCATTGTTGCAAAACTAGTTAATTACCGCCAAGCTCAAAGGTGTGACAGGTACAAGACAACAACGGAACAACCAGCAAGTTCGCGTCAGAAACTCAGGATTCTTTCCAAGAGGTCCGAGCTCTTGCTTATTTTCCTACGAAATCAGGCCATAGGAAAGCATTCCATAAGATTGTTTTCTTTCCTTTCAATGTTCCAAAGGGAGCTACAGGAAATAATCCTTAGGATTCTCAATCCTACAAAATTCCTTTGTGGATCCTCATTCCAAAGAAAGCTTAAATGTATCAAAACGACCTATAATATGAAACGAAAAGAGTACATAAGAAACTTTATTGCGTAAACCACACAAAGATGCAAAAGGACGATCTGATGGGCGGACCATCCCATTTCTCCTACCAAACACCCATAAATTTGGATGGAAGGAATTTTCATGCATGTGGAAGCATACATACATACTCGGAAATCGACGTGCAGTCATACTGAGATAAATATACACGCGCACGACGCCGGCCAGGCTGCAATAATTCGGGAAAGCGTGGGCGGCGTGAGGCGCGCGTACGTTGTACTGTGCCAGTTGACTCGGCAACAGGAGATCCCAGCCGCTGGCTCCGCGGCGGGCGGCATCCCCGCCGTTCCGGCGTCCGAATCCGTGGGCCGTGACGTTGCGCTCCCCCCCGCGCGCGCGGGACAGCAGCGACGTCAACGGACGGTCCGCGCGCCACGTGGCCCGCACCATGCGTGGCCCCCGACGGTGGGTCCCGCCCACGAGCCGGATCAGTCCCCTTGCTGCGCGGTGACGTCGTGGTGGTGGTGGCCCCGTCGCGGGAGAGCTCCCTTTGGCTTTGGGCGCGCCTCGTGACGTCATCTTTCTTCTCCGTCGCCGTTGAGGCGAGGCATCAGGACAGTTCCAACCCAATACACTTATATACTAGTCATAGTTTTCATAAATGTCACATCATTAAGAAACTGGTACAAGACACTACTCACTCCGTTCCTAAATATAAGCATTCTCCGGTTTCTGTGGTGCACGTTTGACCATTCGTCTTATTCAAAATATTTATAAAAATGTAAAAACAATTATGATATATTTAAAATATATACGATGATAAAACATGTCATAACCAAATAAACAGTATTTTCATAATTTTTTGGAATAAGACGAATGGTCAAACGTATTCAGCAAAAGTTAACTAATGCTTATATTTAGAAACGGAGGGAGTACTATTCCAACTCAAACATCAATATTCTACACTTGAATTTAATGCTACTCATCTCTTATTATGCTTTGGATGGCGTGTACAAACTAGGTCTCATGCAAGATCCGGTTTCCTTCTCTTTTCTTCATTTACTCTCTTGGCACATCATTTTTTATCCTAGGTGGCAGCTCATTTAATTCTATGGACACCATCCTAGTCATTGGGTTGGGACTGCCCTCAGACTAATTTATGATGTGCATAGTTAATGAGTACATAATCAGACTGCCTGTCTGGGATTGATTTACCACTTCCGCGTTTAATGATACTATCTCCGTTCTTATGATGTTTATGATAAGAAGTTTAGTTCAACCTGCATGTGACGATCCTGTCCAAAATCAACTACTCTAGTTGATGGACATGGTAGCACGTATATGAGGGTAATGCTAGAGAAATATTACTACTACACGGTGAGAATTATAGTAGTCGCTTCCTTAATAGTTATTATGCCTTGAAGAGGACCCAATGCAACATGGCCCGCGATATATATAGGAGATGATGAGATTTCACATGGTTCCAACTAGCTAGGATTATGACATCCCACCCTCCCACTTATGTATGACAGTATGAGTCCCACACATATAGCATATCAGCATGTATTGGATGGTAGCTTACATCATAATGCAAAAAGGGTTCTTTACCAAAATATAGCATACGTTCTGCTTGTATCAAATTAATCCAAAGGAACACAAAGTATATATACATATATATTTGCATGTGACGACTGTGCTTACAACTCGGTTAAGTCTCAACGGTATCATGTTAGAGCAACTCCGGCAACGATCCCTATTTAGAGTCTCTACTTTGTTGAGTAGGGACTGTCCCTAACTTTCTGGGGCTCTAATTTTAGACTCAACTCCAACAGCATCCCCAACTCTAAAGCCCCTACTCTCATCTGACATGTGGGACATACTTGTCATTGGGTGATCTATTTCTTCCTCACCTCTTCTATCAGCATCCCTCCAGTCCCATCGCCATCTCTCCCTTGTGATTCCTATGTCCAGACGAGGTAGGGCTCGAGTTCCGGCCCAGCGCGGGAGCTCGAGCTCCGGCCCGGCGCAGCGGCAGCGGCGCGCGCGGGAGCTCGAGATCCGGCCCGGCGCAGGGGTGCTCGATAGACCTGAGCATTCCACGGGCCGGGCCGGGTTCGGACCTGAGCACACTTGTCATTGGGTTTTTTTTCTGTGAGCCCATACTTTTTGAGTAAAGACTCAAGTAGGGTCTCTGCTGGAGTTGCTCTTAGGAGCATCCACATAACTGGAGTGTGGGGGATTTGAGAATGAATTCGTGCGGGGGGTAATTTGAGAAAGGGAAACTAGATGTAAATATGCAGAAAGCTAGTGATATAGACACGCATAAGTGGGCGCAAAGATAGCCCTATCTTCACATGATAGGAATTGTGTGGCTAATGAAATGCGATTCTAGTGTGTTTCATGATGAAAGTAGAGATGAGTCGAAACTGTACCACCACCTAGCTAGTATACGTCTTTGAGCATATTAGGCTGCCACACTTCTGTAACACTGTGAGCCTCCTTGTCTTCAACCTCATCTATATTTTGTTAAATTTACAATGCCGGCAATGGCTTCTTCATCCAAATTAGACGTTTATTACATTATAACTATCTTAAAAACTTTATTTACTCTTGCACGATTCCACAACTCCCTTGATGTCCTTGTATAAGCGATCAAAAGTTGAAACCCACTCCAATTCACATATCCCATGTTGTATACGTACCCTGTAACTAACACACTCATGTCTGTGCCAAATAGTTTTGGCGATCGCCTTTGGAGTTTGGACGATTGCTCCGCTCCACCTCCACTTTGCTTGTTCAAATCATCCAAGCAAGCAAGCAAGCTTAGCCCCGGCGTCCATCCACGTGACGCCATCCCGGTCCCACCACGGCCCGTCACCTTCCGCCTGACGTCACGCCCCCATGTGCGTCCGGTCCTATATATACGTGGCCTCCCCCACGTTCCCCCCGGCCCGGATCTTGACGGCGACCACCCAACCAGCCACTCACTCACGCCGTGAATTACCAGCGCCGGCAGGCAGGCAGACCTCAAAGCAGCATCCAGCAGCTGGGTAACCACACCACACGCCTTCTCGTCCGATCCGCCCCAAGCCAAGAAACGAGGGAGGGAGGGAGAAGGGGATAGATGATGCAGGTGGACGGCGGCGTGAGCTGCGCGGTGGCCGCCACCGCCGGCGACGCGGCCGCGGCGGCTGCGCCCCGTTCCCGTCGCCGGCTGGGCCTGACCATCGACCCGGCGGGTGACGTGGAGGCCCCCGCGGAGCGCGTGGGTCGTCTGGTCCGCGAGAGCCCCGTGGTGATCTTCGCCCGGCGCGGGTGCTGCATGTGCCACGTGATGCGGCGGCTGCTGGCGGCCGTGGGCGCGCACGCGACGGTGATCGAGGTGGAGGAGGCCGCCGAGGAGGAGGCCGCGGCGTCGGCCGCCGCCGCCGCCGCCGTGCCGGCTCTGTTCGTGGGCGGCGCCCCCGTCGGCGGGCTCGACGGGCTCATGGGGCTCCACCTCAGCGGGCTCCTCGTCCCGCGCCTCCGCGAGGTCGGCGCGCTCTGCGGCTAGGCCGGCCGGCCAGTGAGGCCGCGGGGCGGCGAGCGACCCCCCGTCCGCCGGCACGCCGCGCGCCCTGCTGCCGCCGTGTCGTCGCCTTCTTTGCTTTGGGCTCTGTAGATACACGGGTACGTTACGGTTACGTAATTTAGTGGGAAGCCGAGGGGGGTATGTAGCAAAATGGGCTGTGACGTTTGGAGGACGTCCGTGTGGAATCCGTCATCCGTGACCGTGTGCGTTCGCTTTCGCTGCGTCTGCTGCGCGGTGCTTTGGCTGAAGGGGAGGGGCCTCTGTGAGAAATGTGTCTGGATCTAAATGTAATTAATACGTTTTCTTTGTACCTACAAGCGCGTTACTGTCTATTTCTCTTTTTTTTTGCCCCTCTACGGATCGGATCCTCCTCTGCTCGCTCGGCTGTCGGCTGTGACGACGTGGGTTTGCGGCTGCAACCGAAAGAATTCCAGGACCAACCAAGAGAGAAATAAAAGGAAGAGGAGTTCAAAATGGTAAAGCTTAGCGTAGGTGTGGTTGGAGTGGACTATCATGCATCGAGTATACGTGTAATTGGAGGCGAGATAAGGTATTAAATAAATTGAAAGGCGAGCTTTGCAGGTGAGGTAGAGTGTTGGTTTGCCTCCGCCTCCCTCTCTGCGAATTGGAGTTCTCCAGCCGGGAAAGGTCGGCGCTCCTAAAGACCTGCCGGTGCCGGATCATGGTGTTCCCAAAAAGGAAGTCAGGTTCAGGGTATGAGGGAGAGATGAGATAACCACCGAATGAGATGAGCCGTACGCCCTACGGCATGCAATTTCTGAGGGTTATTAGTTAACAAATCCAATGTGTGAGGGAGAGAAATATAATGAGCAGCCGCGACGGATCAGGAATTCAGGATCAGCTAGCTCTGCCACGGCCACCGGACCCGATGGATCCCGTGAGTCCGTGACGATACGCAGTAGTGGTAGTGGTGTAGCTGGGGCCGGCACTGCACTGCACTGCACTGCTCTCCCGTGCGCGTCGTCGTCGTCGGCGAGTTACGAGCAACCCGACGACGACGCCCTGCCCTGCCCTGCCCTTGTGAGAAGAAGCAAGCAAAGGAAGGCTCGCTCGGCCGCTTCTGTTTGCACGCTTACTCGTGGCCGTATCCGGGCCGCCCGGATTCCTCGGCCAGGGCCCAGGAGAGGCCGCCGGGCGGGACCCCCTGCCTCTGCCTGCACGCGTGCGTGCGTACGCAGCGTCTGGTCAGCGTCTTGCGGTACGTACAGTGCCAGCGCACGTACGTACGCACGTCAACTCCGGCGACAACTTACAAAATTTCTCAAAAGTTCTCCAAAAACACGATTTAGTACGCCAAAAGTTCTCAAAATTTTCGCATCGCAGACCGTGTCACTCCTCACAAAACACGATTTTCAATGCAAAAGTTTCACCACTTTCATCAAAAATTTCACCAACTAAACGGAGCCCTGATCTCCTCGCTCGTATTGTACGCACAGGGGGTGTGTCGTCTCTGCCGGTCTCTGTATAAAGTCTGTACGCACACCGCACACGCTGTGCTGGACCAGCCAGCGGCAGCGCTCCGATCCGGCGCCTGAACTCGACGCAGAACGCAGGCGCGCGTGCACGCAGCCTCCTCTGCTACGGAGCGGTCCAGACGCACGTGACCGCGACGCCTGCCAGTCTGCCACCACCCCAGAGAGGCAGATTGGGGAAGAAGATGACTGACAATCAACTGGGCTGAAAGTGGCCTGCCATCTATGCCATCGGCCCAAGCCCAGGCGAAAGAATGCCAGTTATGAACAAGGAGGCCTCCTCGATTGCCCACGGGCCGAATACGAAAGCACAGACGTGTGTGGAAATTTTTTTATATATATTTTAGTCATTTTGCAAAAATATACGACGGTTTCAAAATTTTACAGTTTTGACAACCATTCGCCGTGGCCCACGGCGGCCGCCGTGGCCCACGGCGGTTTCAGGTCTAACCGCCGTGGCCCACGGCGGTTCGGCAGTCGCCCGTGGGCCCCAACGGGCGTGGAGGTCAGCCGCTGTGGGCCACGGCGGTTGACGACAAACCGCCGTGCGCTACGGCGGCAAGGCCAACCGCCGTAGCCCACGGCGGTAAGGCCCGTGCAGCCGCCGTGACGTACGGCGACAGGTTTGCTACCTCTATATAAGCCGAAAATTAGTCCGGAAATGTCATAAAAATTCGGAAAAAAAAGAAAGAGGGTTGGGAAGGAGAGGGGAGGAGAGTGAGGGGGCGGAGTAGCGAAGCTCTGCCGGTTCTTCGCTTTATTGTAAGTATTTCGTCGATTTAAACTCTTTTAGCAGCTACTTAGAAACCATATTTAGTGATTCACTGCGTTTCTTTAGATCTGTAGTATTAAAAATGTCCTGTTTGTAGGGTTAGTGTTGAGGAGGAGAAGATGGGAGGTGGAGGGTGTGGAGCAGTGAAACTCTGCTACTTCTTCGCTTCATTGCAGGTATTTCACTGATTTCACTAATTACAGTAATTTCTATTTCGGTGTACTGTAGATTTCTGTAGATATGTAGTTGTAGTTTAGTTTATAGATCTGTAGTTGTAGTTTATAGATTAGTAGTTGTAGTTTATATTACGTAACATATTTACTGTTAAGTGTGTAGATTGCGGCTGATTAGTTTGTTAATGTAGTTTAGATAAGTTTATTTGTTTCTTAGTCCCTGGATGTAGCATTTGATAGTAGTTACTGCTTTTTATTATGAATCAGACATGTCAGAGTCAGTCACAATCAAAATATATTATGGAATTGGAGAGATTATATATGGTCCACAAGAAGTTGACTTGTCAAATTATAGTTCAGTTGAGAAAAATGTTTCAAGAGCAGGAGAAAGAACTTGGGAGGCTATAACCAACTGGCTGGTCAAGGCATTTTCAGTAGATTTAGAGCACCAATGCATGTCGGTGATGGCACTAATCAACAGAATTACACCAGTGTATTGGGAGCTCGTGGCACTTGAAGGGACTCCACGATGGAGGGGTTTTATCAGAAATGCATGCCGAGTTGGTTTGCCTGTGATTTTGTTTGTCCAAGTTTACCAGAAGGGTGGGTCTAGCAGTCAAGTGCATGAGGAAGCTGAGGATGTGGATGAGGGGGGAGGTGGTGAAGAAGGGGAAGGTGCTGAAGATGCTGAAGGTGCTGAAGAAGGTGAACAAGAAGAGGAGGAAGAAGGGGATTCTGAGGGTGAGCAGACATCTTGAGGTTATGTTGTCACTGGTGTTATTGATGAGGGAGAAGTAAACCCAGAGGTGATGAGACAATATCAGAGAGAGTTGGAAGCTGATGAACGTGCATTGGAAGAGGACTCTTCAGATGATGATGATGATGATGATGAGGATGAGGATCATGTGCCCTTGCATTGGCGGAACTACGATTTCTCCCGGTGTACTGTTAATACTGGTGAGAATGTGCCATGGGAGTACACGGAGAATGAGGTTTGTGTAGGTGCTATGTACCCCAGTACTGCACATCTGAAGGATGCAGTGAAGCAGTGGTCCACCTTGACTCTACACAGGGAGTTCAGGGTAGTCAAGAGCTCTCCTAGGATATATGATGTGTGTTGCATCAATGATGATTGTTCTTTTCGAGTGTATACATATATGGGGAAGTGAGACAATTACACACAGGTGAAAGAAGTGAAATGTCACACTTGTACCCTTGATCGTATTGATGCAAGGCACCGAAACATTTCAGCCGATTTTGTTGCAAGCCACATGTACCCTCACATAGCGAATAGCCCTGAATATGCACCGAAGGCAATTATCGGTGCAATTGAGGAAAAGTTTGGGTACACCATCGGTTACGGTAAGGCATACCAAGCAAAGAAGAAGGTGTTGGAGCATAGGTGGGGTACTTATGAAGCATCCTACCACAATTTGCCTAGCTTGCTACACACAATAGTTCAGATGAATCCTGACAGCTACTATGATATCAAGGACTATCCTTGTGTGGAGAAATCAGGCAAGCTTGTGCTTCAGCGGTCATTCTTGGCATTGGGTGCCTGCGTTGAGCCTTTCAAATTGTGTCGACCGGTCATTTGCATAGATGGCACTTTTCTCACAGGCAAATACAAAGGAACAATCCTGACAGCTGTGGCAGCTGATAGTAACAATCAGTTGCTTCCTTTGGTCATTGCATTTGCTGAGGGGGAGAACGGTGACAGTTGGTACTGGTTCCTTGAGAGGTTGAAGAACATGGTGGTCCAGGATGTGCAGAATGTGTGTGTGATACACGATAGGCACAAAGGTATTTTGCAAGCAATCAATGACATGAAAGAGGGTAGCACAGAGCGATACAGAGCTCCATTGTGGCCAGATGTTAAGAGCAGGTGGTGCGTTAGGCACATGAAAGCAAACTTCCACAGCCAATTCAAGAACAAGACCCTGGCTAAATTGTTTGAGCGGTTGTGTGAGCAGACTCAGCAGAAGAAGTTTGATGCCATATGGAAGAAATTAGATGAGCTGACAAAGAAGGCATCAGAGGAGATAGCAAAGAGGCCAGTGAATCCCGAACCTGGAGAGGAGCCAATTTCTCTCGAGGATGTGGGATTAGATGGCCCTCAAGTCAGGCACAGAAGAGGACGTGCTGTGAAGACCTTCAGCTAGTGGATTCAGAATGAGCCTAAGGAGAAGTGGTGTCTCATGTTTGACGAGGGCGGAGCAAGACATGGAATAAAGACCACTAATTTTGCTGAGTCTTACAACTGTGTGCTCCGCGGTGCAAGACCTCTTCCTCTAGTTGGCATCATTGAGTTCTTCCTGTATCGTACAATGTTGTACTTTCACACTAGGAGCCAGATTGTGGATGAGGTTATGAGGAACACTCAAATGAGATACTGCACAAAAATGACTGAGTATCTGACCAAGGCTCAGAACAAAGCACTTAAACACAAGGTCACAACGCAGCCTTTGCACCAGTCTGATGACAATAAAATTATGTGGAGCTATGAGGTTGAGTGCGAAGGGAAAATGCGCCTAGGCCCGTAGCGTGAAAAGACGTTTCAAGTTGCTGAAGTTGGCAACCAAATATGCAGATGTACATGCCGGAAGCCACTGCTACTACACATCCCCTGCTCACATGTGGTCACCGTATGCTATGAACTGCAATAATTCAGCTTCCATAGGTACGTGCCATGGTACTACAGCAAGCAAACTGTTCAGAACATTTGGAACCAAACAATTCAGGGTTACCTCGTGCAGGGTTCTTTTATTGAGAATCCCAAAGAAAATGTTGTGCACATACCAAATCCAGATCCTCAGTTGTGTCAAGGCATTGGAAGACGGAAGAAGAAGAGGATTAGGAACAACATGGATGAAGCAGAAGCTGGAGCTGCAGTAGTGATGTGCTACAAGTGCCTCAACACGGGTCACACATACAAGAGGTGCACAGCCACAAGTTATGCTTGCAACGCACCACCTACGGCCAGTGTGGGCTCATCAGCAACTTCAGGACCATCCTAACCCCCATCCGGACGCGGACGCGGACGCGGACGTGGGCGTAGGACCAACGCAGGATTCAGATGATCACAATTGCTTGTAATGTTAAGGCATTTAATTTCGGAATTTGTAATATTTGAACTATATTTGTTGTATGAACTTATGCATGGTACTGTATTGTAATAATTGAACTTCTATTTGTATTATTTTGCTGGTGATTGTTCTATTCTTTTTTAATAATTTATGCCGATTTCAGTCGTATTATTTTTGGCCTCTGATTGTTCTAATCTTGTTTTGCAGGTTTGCAATGGCCTCCTCAGGTCCTGAGTTGGACTTGGACTTCCTCACGAAGAGGAAGGACAATGCCGAGGTGCCACAGGGGATCGACACTCCTATGTGCTTCTGCGGTGACAATTGCAAGCTTGTTAGGTGCAAGGTTCTGGGGTACGCCTACGGGATGAGGTTCTTCATGTGCGCTAACTATGCGCACGACCCGATCCAGCCATTCGACCGTAACCTTAGAGCCAAAGTAAAGACTTACTACATTTCTCAATTATTCATTTGTCATTTGTGATTTAATATTTGCTAACATGTCTTTGGAAAAAGACTCCACCTCCTCTTTGTGATTTCATGCAGTGGCTAGATACCGAGCAGTCCGACTTCGACAAGAGCTACGTCGAGGGAGAAGCCCGTGATGCAAGGGAGAGGTGGTTGCGCATGGTTGAGTGGGAAAAGAGAGAGGAAAAAAGGAGGAGGAGCAGAAGGAAATGCGCCATCGTCAGGAGATGAGAGAACGTGAAGCGGCCCAGGCCCGTGAAGCCGACAGAGAGAGGAAGTGGGAGATGGCTCGCCGGGCCAAGGCAGCTGGGCCGGATGCCATAAGGAAGGGGAAATACCCCCGTTGTACTCAGTAGACCTAGAGTATTAGCCGGACTGTATCAAATAATGTCGGATTTCATGACATCGTCAACTAGGGTCCTCGGTTTGTATCGTTAAGAACTTTAATCGAACATCATTAGAGTGTGTTTTATTCGTTACGTGTGTTTCGTTATAGTGACTGTAATATGCAGAGTCGTTGTGTTTCCTCTGAGTCACTGACGCGTTCCCCTCCCACGGATCGTCTGGCCCACAAAGCGACAGTGCCCTAGTACTAGGGTGTGTTTTCTCCGAGTCACTGCTTCGTTTCCCTTCCCACGGATCGAAGGGCCCACCACCCAGGCAGCCACCTTCTATATATACCACCATTCACTCCATTGCCTTCTTCTCAGAGCACTCAACAATGGCTTCGTGGAGTGGGGATGGACACGGTTTCGGTCCTGAGTTGTGGCATCAGCAATCAGAAGATTTCGAAGCCAATTTCCCACTGAAAGGCAAGAGTGACTTTAGATCGATGCGTGATGTTAGAAGCTACGCACCGAAGCAAACGGTGTTGTGGCCTAGGTGTTCACATGGTGAGTTCTGCGTGATGCAAGTGTACCAGGGATGGAACAACTCCGGTCGTCGCTTCTGGCACTGCCCATATGCATGGGTAAGCAATGTCCACAAATTTCCTCATCATCTTTCTTTCGTTTGGTAACGTTTTCTTGCCTTTTGCAGTACTCCACCCAAGCTGAGAACTGCGGTTTCTCGCAATGGGTGGATCCACCAGCTATTGATCCCTATCAACAGTACATCGACTACCTCGAGGATGTCATCATCTACAACCTGAAGCGGGAGCTGTCGGAGGCATTGGCTTCTCCAGATCCATCGTCTAGCGCAGGAGAAGACCGGTGCTACAAATGTTCGACCTGCACTTGTGAATGTCACAAGAAATATTGGTCCCCTCTACCTTCACCACCTCCACCCCCACCGGGGTACTACATGTTGTCGCAACACTCCGGCGGCTCTATGCTCTCTGGGCAGTTCTCGTACAACTAGATTCATTAGAAATGTTGCAATGAAATTTCTAAATTCCCTAAGGCATGTTATCTGTACGTAAGGTGCTTCGTTAGGGTACTAGCACCGTACATGCCATTGCAAATGTGTGTTTTCTCTCGTTAATTAAAAAAAACTAACAGCCGTGGTCCACGGCGGTTGGCCACATGCAACCGCCGTGGCCCACGGCAGTTGCAAGGCGGCTTCATGCCGTCGTGGGGGCACTGCAACCGCCGTCTGCCACCGCCGTAGTCCACGGCGACTGCCGAACCGCCGTGGGCCACGGCGGTTAGACCTGAAACCGCCGTGGGCCACGGCGGCCGCCGTGGGCCACGGCGAATGGTTGTCAAAACTGTAAAATTTTGAAACCGTCGTATATTTTTACAAAATGATTAAAAAAATAAAATCCACGTGTGTGTGTTGTAAGTACTTCTTGCCCCACGCATTTGCCCAAGCCAAACTAACGAAGCCAAGGATTTGTATTCGTTACAAAATGATTAACATTTGCCCACGCATATTTGTTATTACTGCATGCATCAAAACAAAGTCTGTACCAACAAATCCCCACCCCTAAGTTCAAAATCTCTATCTCTACTTAATAATATATATAATCTATACTATAAAGAACGAAAACAATTGAAAACAATTCTCATCCAATTCGAGCCCGCTTTACCCCTCACACCGGACCCACCCGTCAGGTTGCATGATGACCAAAAAGGTGAAACAATCATAAAAATCACAATTTGGGAAGTGTTTCTGCTAAAAACATAATGTTTTTGTTACCCAATCTCGCCTTACCCACCCATAATGTACCCACGTCGGGCCCACTCACCCGCATCAGACCTACCTTGCCACTACCGCCCGTCGTATGGACGCTGGGAGATTGATTTTTTCCGGTCGGTGACAACCGGAACTCCGCATACTCCGGACTCTTGACTTCCTAATAAAATCCTTCTGCATGTCGTGCCGCGGCAGCTGCATGCATCGGTGCGTGGCATGGCTGCCGGAGGACATAATCTTTGACGTGCTGACAAGGATGCCGGCGAAGGTGTTGTGCCGGTTCCGTTGCGTGTGTAAGGGCCTAAGAGGTGGTGCGCTCTCATCTCCGGCGAGGCCTTCGTCGCCGCCCAGAAATCCAGCGCCGATCCGCTCATCGCCGGCGTGTTCTGCACATCGTCGGGATGCAACGTCCGGAAGTTCGAGCTGCGAGTGATGGACATGGACGGCAGCATCCTCAAGGTGTTCAAGGACGTGGCCAGGTCTCTGTTTCCCACCCGCCTAGACCTCATCTGCATCCACGGATTGCAGGGCAGCTCCACGATCATCGATCCAACGGCAAGTCGAATGTCGACGGTCGGCGAACACAAACCCAGGCTCCCCAACCGAGAGTGGATTTTCCACCGGCACCGGCGCGGGCAGGTAAGTTTTTTTTTGAAGGAAAACAAAGTTCCGTTAGGTATGTGTCCCAGGCAAATCGCCGGACACCAACAAAGCTACAGAGTCTGGTAGACAGTCTTGCCACAGCAGAGGACCGTCTATACAATTCAGGCCCATAGCCGCCAGAGTATCAGCAATAACATTACAGACTCTGGACACATGAGAAATATTACATTCAGAAAATTCATTATACATAATAGTTTTGATATCGCACAACAGAGGGCCTATGACCGATCTATCAATGCCCGGTACAGATAGAGCCTTTGTGATTGAAATTGCATCAGTCTCCAGAATAACACGTCTCATCCCTAGTTCAGCAGCATACTCAAGCCCCTTCATACAGGCAATTGCTTCAGCATGTTGAGCAGACAATAGATGATTTGCTGAGCCAGCACCTGCAGCAACGACATCGCCACAGTGATCTCTGATGACAAAACCCCACCCAGCCTTGTTTGATCCAGGAATAAAAAAACCCATCACAATTGATCTTGTAGACATCTTCAGGCGGAGTTCTCCATTTTGGTCTGCAAGTCGAGGTCTTAGTCGGCCTTCCAGAATGTATTGTATCTTTCCACACCTGAAAATGGAACAAAGTTTCATTAGTCACCTCTTGTGCATTTCTTTTCCTTTCACCTGAATTTGCCTTATTGCGTGCAGACCACCAACACCACATAAGTAAGATTATTTTACATTGGCAGTCAACATCAAAACTCCATATTTTCTCCAACATTGCCTTCAGTGAATTTTCAGCCATTAGCATAATTCTCATGTCCTCCATATCTAGCAGCTACCAGCATAGTTTAGCCTCCTTGCATTTAAAAAAGAGATGGCCTAAATCTTCATCAAACCTCGAGCACATTGGACGTAATGTATCTAGGCGCACCCCCTCTTGGAAATATTTAACTTCACCTGCAACGCATTGTGAGCCATACGCCAGACAAACACGGGTGGTTGATGATGTTCCAAAAAATCGTGCGTAAAGATGGGTGGGTGAAGTTGGTCCCACCACTTTTCAGCGCGGGCCCGGCAGATGAAGTTGGTGAGGCAAAATCGTGAGGCACGCTCGCTTTCCTCTCCACGCCGCTGCTCCAATTCCCCTCCCCCATCGTCTCCTCGTCTCCTAGCTCTTGCTCGCCATGGAGGGTACGGCGTCGTCGGCGCCCCAAGTCCCCAACCCTTCGCCTCCATGTCGTCCACACCCTCCCCCATCGGATCTATTCTTGTAGATCTTGCTCGTGGTTCTCTCTTCCTGGATCTAGCTCGGCCATGGAAGGAAGATCATGTTGGTAAGATCCGGCATTGAACTCGCTCCTTGAATCAATGGAGGAAAGAAGAGATCCCCCCAGAAGATCACATCTTGGTGTAAACGGAGAAGGTACCAATCTCAAATCTATTGCGTTTTTTGTGTTCTATTGTCGGAATTAGTTCTTCAAATACCAATATAATCAAGATGGTACTATGATTGTAATGAAAGAAGATGGTACTGGAGCCATCGTGAAATTTGTCTATGGAATTGCCTGATTAGAGACAGGAGGCCCCCAGGTCTTCTTCGATTTGGGTCGTGGTGATGCTGAGCACGGTGACGTTGTGGTGGCTAAGGTCTATTGACTTTCCTTTTTTCAGTGAGTTATTGGTTCTTAATTTAACTGTAATTCCGTGTTTGTTTCTTCCCTCCTCCTGCCGTGACACCCACGAGAAGGATTCCAAGATTTTTGAAGCCCTTCTTCTCAATTTCTGCATCACCATTGGCTGGGAAGTAGAGGTTAACGGGAGCAAGATGTAGTAAGTATTGAATATTGTTTTTTTTGCTTTTTTCGTAGGCTATTAATATTGTTCTAGCGTGCGGGTTTAGATCTATGACAACATGTTTAATTCCAATTGAGCATGGCGAAGACAGGGAGTAGGCAAGAAAAACAATTACCTTTGCATGCTAGTCTCTTGCAGACTTTATTATTATGCTATTGGTTTCTCTCATCCATCTTATTTGTGTGTTCATATGCATGCCTGTAACGTTCGGATTTAAGAGAAGATTGATATTATTTTTTAAAATAAGATCCTGGTATGAATATGATGTTTATGAATTACATTGTGTATTTCTGAAAAGAAATCCTAGTTTATTCCATTTAAAAGACTTGTGCAAAACTCTCAAAACCAAATGTTAGTTCTCTTTTAGGTTTTATAATATTTGTATACATGTTGGTTCATGGCTTGGATCCTGTAAATGCTACAAATTTAGCAGTCATTGGTACTAAAACAACATAAAGATAAGTTTTTATTTGATTTTTTTATTCCATTGGGGCTTTGTAATGAGCCATGTGTTTAACTTTTTTTTACCAACATCAATTCATTTTGTTCACCAAAGTGGGCATCTCTTATGCTGCCATCACATCATGTTGGTCCATTTTTCTTGTAATGTTCACTTGTTCAGTGATCAATGCAAAATCCCATTTCTTGGTTTCCCCATTCTGGAAAAAAATTCTGGTACCATGAAATTGTTCAACCTTGTGCATGCAGGATGCAAAGTAAAAGTACATACAAGTGATGGTATAAGGTCAGGGATATACATCAAAACAGGTAAACGTTTCTGATCCAAAACTTTCTTGAGTCGTATGCATGCATACATAGTTCCAAGGAATATAAGAGGAACAAAGGAAGAATGTTCATCGATAGCACATCATTTGTGCATGAACTTTCTGGTTGCTTTGTTTGTAAGGAAGATGCACATGCACAAATGTTTCTCCATTTTAATAGAAATTTCTCCTGTTACACTTAATTTACTTGATACAAGTTTTTTATTTTCTTCTCTATATTTATGCTACTATTTTTTCTTGTATTTTCTCAAATACCCTTTTTTGCTTGGGGAGTTTGATTGAAATGTTTCTCTGAACTGTTAGAAACCCTAGTAAATTTGCAAAAAAATCATGGCATTAAGAATCAAAGTTATTGGTTTCTCCATTTGGAAATTAAAAATATTTCTTGTAACATGATTTTTTTTTCTGGTATGTGTATGCAAGATGCAAAGTAAAAGTAACGTAGTACCATACAAGTGATGGCATAAGGTCAGGGATACCTGATACATGCAAATGTTTCAGTTCCAAAACTTTGACCTTTGTAATCCTTTGCATGCTTGGATAAACTAAGCTTGGATACATGTAACAACAGCAATGATAATTCTTCAGTGTAGTTTAAGGTGATTTCAGATTAAGAGAACCAATTTCAGCACCATGTTTGAGCAGTTTGAATGTTTCAAGTTATAAAAGAACTAAGATATAAGACATGCTAAGTTTTTTTAAAAAAATCCTGTGGCATCTTTTCTCTCGAGTCAACAATGGGGCTTGGAGCAGTTCTGATTGTTCTTTACACAAGAAAATAACTGGTACTTCCCCATCTTTATAGTGTTTTGTTTGACATTACATTACAAACATGCATTTCGTGATGCTACCTTTTATCTTTGGTAACACAAGTATTCTTATCGGTAAACTTGACTAGCATTCATCTTCTTTTCTTTTCAAGAGTGCATACCATTTATACAGTTCTAAAGAAAAGAACTGAAACAGGGAAAAATGTTGGTCAACATCAGTTTGAAGTGGTGTGCAATGTTGCAGAGAAGATTATTAGAAAGGAATAGAAACCACAAAGATGTTGCCTCATCTACAATTGTCATGCGTTCTCATGGACATGATGTATTTGGCAATTTCAGGATCGATAATGTAAAGATCACATTGTATCGTCTTTCAATTTTTTACCCTTAAGTTTGAGATCTCATATGTACAGATCATGTTGCATGCTCAACTCTTATTTTTGGACATGTTACGTGCATGAATGATTAACGTGTTTTTGGTTAAGAACTTGTTAAATTTTGGGTTCTAGAAAAGGATCCGTGAGACAATCAACAATAATATATGATAATATTTGAATGTTATGAAGTTTTAACAAAAAATGGTTCATGTTTGTGGTATCAACAATAATATCTGATAATATTTGAATGCTATGAAGTTTTAACAAAAAAAATGGTTCATGTTTGTGGTATTTAATTATTATTATGAAATCATGTGAAAAAGAATCAATTGTCGTATGTGAATACGAATCCATGAAGTACGAATATAAAAATAACCTGTTGCATGTTGCTGCTCGGCTATTGTGGTTGGTCTGACAAGACTAGTGAGACCAAGCTATGGGAAACTTGCCTGGAGGCTGGACGCTGAAACATCTCCCATCTGTGTCGCGAGGCAGAAATGCCAGGCACAATACGGGACCCACGTCGTGTCCTGAACCATGTGGGCCTCGGTCCCAGATGAAGATGAGCGGCTACAAACTTCCCTGCCCCGGCCGATGCCGGTGGGATATCAATTCCCTCCCCAACACGGCAACACACCAATGCCGGTGTCCATGACCATGAGACACTACAGCTTCGGCCGAGCAGCTTTGTCCGGTGCCTCCAAGATCCTCCGTATCCACAAAACATTCCAGGAGGGCAGCTGTGGCCAGCAGCTCTGCGACATCGCAACCGTGCCCAGCAGCTCTGCGACATCGCAACCATCAGCGACAGCTGTATGGTGCACATCCGGCATGGAGACAGATGCTAGTGCCTCCTTTGTAATACCGATTGTCATATGTAGTGGTTGCAAGGCCACCATCAATGGCGTTCTCTACTTATTGTCTGCTGGTAACGCCACCTCATCAAGGCTGGCACCGCATAGTCAGTATTAACCTCGAGAGCGAAGAGTGGACCGAGACGATCGATGGCCCAACATTGCGGTTTGGGAAGGATGGACTTGGCTGAAGGAAGATAAAGAACCACAATTATATTCCCCTGCCGTGAGCAGAACTGTCATCGACACCTTCAAAAGGAATTTCATGTTGCTTTACTGGTCGAAATGTTTATTATATCTTACGAACCTATTGTATAATATGGTAATTTGCGATCCCCTTAACCATTGTTGGAATCTCTTTATATCAAATGATAAAAATCACCTATATTGACCTCTCGACCGAACCTATTGTATGTGATTAGGACTCAAGTATTAGTATTGTAATAAGTGAGCACCAGGTCCGCGAGAGGGCGAGGTACTACGGCTACCACCACTAGGGGTAGCAGCTAGATGCTGCTCGATCTCCGACTTCCGGCGTGGCGACGATGCCGTGCTGCTCCCACACCGCATGGTATGGTTTGCAAAGCTATTTATTAACTAGCCCACCAACATTATTTTGAGGAGTCTTAACCATTAGATTTTGTGAGATTTTTTATGATTTATTTTTCTAGAATGTCTCGTGAGAAGTAATGGCCGAGTCTGACATGGAAAAAATAAGGCTACATAACTATAAAACTATTAACTTAAGCTGCTTATCATTTGTTAAATATTCCAACACAATATTTATATGGAATATATACTTATTAATTATCTTCATCCTATTGATATATTTTAGTTAGGATTTACTCTACAACATTTCCATCCATATTTAAATCTTTAAGAGTAATAATATATGCAAATTTAAGTGGTTATAAGTTATTTTTAGTTGTAGGTAATTTAGTTGCAAATTTAGGGGGTTAATTTGAATTATTTTTATAATGGTAGAGGTTGATAATTTAGATATAGATTTAGAGGGTTATTTTCATAATGGAATGGTGGGTAGTTTTTTAGAAAATATAATCGATCTAATGGCTATGATGATTTGAGCCTAGCGACAGATGGCTAGATGTTTTGCTTTTTTTTAGAATTTATAAGATTTTTCTTTTTTTCTAGAGTGTCCACCTAGGATCCTAGGTGGCTTCACCTGGAGGCTTCAAAAGGAGTCTCCAATTAGTAATGGGTAATTTTTTAAAAATATAATAATTGATCTAATGGCTATAATGATTTGAGCCTACCGACTGATGGCTAGATGTTTTGCTTTTTTGAGAATTTATAAATTTTTCTCGTTTTCTAAAGGGTCCACCTAGAATCCTAAGTGACTTCACCTGAAGACTTGAAAAGAAGTCTCCAATTAGTAATAGTAAGATGCATATCATTCAAATTATTTCTTCTAATGTATGAAATCTTTTTAATATATTTTTATAACCACATGTGTGACGCTCGTGCATCTATGCTAGTATTATAAACCAATGAGTGGAATTTTCATATGTTCTGCCTTAATAGCTTCGTCCGTTCGTCGGTCGCTGGGGTAAAAACCAAGTAGAATACGACTCCTGACACACTTCCTTCGTCCCTCCCTCTAACGTCTCTACTTTCCGTGTTCCACACCAGCCTGAATTCAGTAGTAGTTGGGTAGGCTTGTGCGTGGCTGGGCCATCGTGTTCAGGAGCCCTGTGCAGCTAGAGTTGCTGCCTCCACTGATCTCAAAGCAACACTTGGATCAACAAGCGACGAACAAGCTGGACCTAGATATTTTCTCCATTAAAAACTGGTAAGATACCTATGTTTTTACAAAAATAACATTTTGCAGTGATAATAAATAGTACATATGAATTTCACTCCTTAGCAAACCAATACTAAAGCGAGTGGCGCTTCTACCTTGTTTTTCGTACGTCATTGACCGATCGAAGGTGTGGAACCAGAGTAAAACCGAAGTTCCTACACAAACCTGCCAAATGTATGGGTATGGGAGAGAAGGTCGTGGACTGCAAGAACAAATGGTAAAAGTTTTGGATTTGAACCTGTGACCTGAGGTATGTAAGGAGGGAATGAAATCACCATATAATTTGCATATTTTTGTTTTAGCCGACGGGGCACATCGATTGATGGGAGTTGTGGAATCGGGGTAAAATCGGAAGTTCTAAGGCAAAAATGTCGAATCGTGTGCATTCCGGAGAGAAAACCATGGACAACGAAAGTTAAGGGTAAAAATTCAGGGATTAAACATGTGATATGTAAGGCAGAGGGGATCAAATCACTAGACCATTCACATATTTTGTTTTAGCACAAATACTTCCACCATTTGACTTTAAAAACATGACCATATGCATTTTGAACTAATGAGTCAATTCATGCACCAGAATCATTCAATAATCGCATGGACACATGTGATCATCTCTAAGCAAAAATCTCTACAAGAGCATGTAAAAAATTTCTTGCATACATATACCGATGTCAAGCACATATTTTGGTTAATTCTTAACTTTTTATATACTAGGTATATTTTTATCTTGAATATTTATATTATTTTCTCATTGTTTTTCTAACAGTGTGCATCAAATTGACAAAACATCCATTGCTACATGATGAAAATGTAACTTTAAAAATATGTCCTCTAAAAAGATATCTAATATTCTTGTTGGTGAATAATAAAAAATAATATTTTACTGTAGCAAAGCACGGGCATTGTGCTAGTTAGATATATATGCATGGTTAACTTCAACCGGGCAAACAATGCAAGATGTACACATAAAAGTATTCATAACTGGATTGGATATCAAACTACTGAAAGGCCCACTGATAATTGTAGATTTATCTCTGTCATTTCCACTAATGCATTGTCAATCCTTAACATTCCACTATTATAAATTTTCAAGAAACAACTTGATGAATCATGTTGTTTTACAAGAGTTATAAGAGAAAAGTAACAGAGTAACAATTACTAGCAGGATAGATGATCAAGAAATAGATGGGCACGCACAAATACACCAGTAGCTTACAACGTTGGCCCGGTATCCCGAAGGGGTATTTAATTTATATAATCCTGACAGATGGCAGCGGATGCACAATTTATGGCGATGAACCTTCTTCCTTTGTAGAATGCTTATCTAGCCAAGAGATTATATCATTGAGAACTTGGAAAATTGTATTGTCTGGCTCACCTTCCAAGATAGCATGGTATGCACCTTTGTAGAGGTACAACTTCTTGTCTTGGCTCTTTGCTTTCTCATACAGAGCTTCACTCATGTTTGGGTCGGTAACCAAATCAGCCTCACCATGTAATATGATCATGGGCAGTGAAACGTGAGAAAGAAGCACACACCAACCATCAAAAACATCCTAAACAACAATAGTGTGAAAATAGACCATCCACAATGCCATATTCTAGCATAAGTTGTTAAAATTCTCCTCCAAACCAGCACACTTATTTACACTGAAATTTTATAAAGGCAAGTGACTTGTCTAATTACAACTATTTATTTTTGTAATGTTATGCTAAAAGCATGAATTTTGTTAAGGGTATTATAATCCTGTTTGCATTCCTATTTATTTGCTCTTGTACCCTTATATATTGCCTCCTTAAGGTTATTGTTCAGGACAAGCATCATTCATAACTTAGAAGCCAAACTAGAGTTAGGCCTTCTTTTTTTCCGTTGTGTTCCCTAGTCATTCCCTTTTTCAACTCCATTGCATGCCAGATTTTGTGCAGCACACCACCATCAAACTATAAAGCTACAAAATCAGCATGAATATAAACAAGCCATTCATCACTAAATGTGAGTCATCATTGGATCCTCATAAAAAGTCAACAATTCCTATAAATAAAAAAGCACATGAAGTGACTATTGAAAGTAACACTTTGAAGTTTGAACATGAAATCCACCTAATTGGTGTTAGGGACTAATAGCATGCATGACATGTATAACTCAAGTGACCGGAGGAAACCAAACATGAGACACATACTTCTTCCAAACGTCTTTCTATCTCTTGTGTTGCATTCAACATCTCCAGAGCAGTTCGGAGACGTGGTTTATCCTTATATGCGATCACACTAAAAGAACACTGCATTGGTCAGTGAACTAATAAGTAGACCGTAATTGCAATGAATGGCAAAAAGCATGAACCAAGTAACTAAATATTCAAAAAACAAATGTTTTCTCTTTTACAAGCACAAAAACACTAATAGTGCCTGCAAATGCATGTACGACATTCTCGAGCATAAGACAAAAGTAGAAGCATAGTAAATCTTATAGTCACAAATTATTTGTTATATTGATTACTAAATAAGCTGAGAGTGCCTATTCATTTGAGGTGGAATCTAAAGCAATACTAAATGGATTCTATTGCATGTTATTACCTACAAAAATATGTCTTATCAAAGATTACACAAGGTAGTCATAATGGAAGAAGAGGAGGTTATAATGGAATGAAAGAGTCAAATATTAGTTTCAAAGAATTCAAGATGACAACATCAGACCTGCACTTGTTTCTTTTTTCTCTTTGAATGCCAACTTAGCCAAATCTTTTTGAGGAATAAGCTTTTCTTTTGGCAGAAGTTGGCCATAAAAATTAGAACTTGCCGAATAGGCCAAGATGGAACCACATCATCTGCAATCCATTGAAATGATGTTGTGATTAAGTGGTTAGGAATTAACTTACATAGATAACATTATTCATAGATCTACCTTGCACATGGGTGCAACTAGTATTGCACCATTCCATTCATTTGGTTGCTTGAAGTTAACCTTCAATGCAACTGCACCACCCATCGATTGACCAAAAAGAAAGCTTGGCAGACCTCTATGTTCAGAATCTCCTAACAAGAAACAATAACATGTTACACTCAAATGGTAATCTTGAATTAAATATTTTTTTGCAAAAGTGCCAATCATTTCTGAAATTCATGTGAAGAAATAGCACCAGAAACTAGCAAGATCACAATGACAGCATACCTTTAACCTTAGCAAAGTGCCCAGCTACATCATCAACAAGAGTATCAAAACTTGGAATATATCCATGAAGTCCTTCCGAAAGGCCAAAGCCAGGGTAGTCAAGTGCAAAAACTCCATATCCAACTGAAGCAAGCTGTTGACGTTTGATTATCGTTGCAAAGTTTGTTTGGACTTGCAAGCGGACAAATCCTCCGTCGTAGTCAAGGGACCCTTCTTCCCTTGAGTGGTGAACCCAAGGTATCGAATCCGTGGAACAATGTGTAACGCAAGATCCAATCTAATAAGCGGAAAACACTTTGATCTTGAAAAGGGTTTTTGCATCTAATCTATGGAAGAACCATGAAAACATATCTAATCTACTAAACACCGGAGGTAGCAAGAGAAAGAGAGGGGAGGTAAAACCAATCTAGAGATTGGATCGGGTCTTTTGTTGAAGTTCCAAAACCAAGAAGAATAAAGCAAACAAATCTCACTAAAAGCCTCTTTAAATCTTGGCTTCCGTTCCAACCCTCGAAGGCACCTACCGTACACGTGAGCAACATCCTGTCACGATGTCCCGCTTATTGTGTAGGTGAACCTAAGAGCACATTCACGAGGAACGTGTTGAAAACGCTCGGTAAGTCAGGTATGCACCTCTAGCCACCATGGCTACAAGAACATCCTATGCAATCTATCCGCGGAATAGATTGGAGAATAAGAAAACCCAAGCGAAGACAAAATCGTAGTGAAAGCACTTGATCGCTAGAAATCGGATTCAATCTTGCAAATTCAACATGAAGTATAATACATGGACAAGATCACCACCAGGATCCTACCTTGATCTTGATCCTAGCTTCTAGAACTCTGACGTGGTCTTCCATGCAAGGTTCCCACGTCGGCTAGGGAAACCCTAGTCAACCATCTCGACCCTCTCCTCTCCGGAAGGGTGTCCCTCTCTTCTCTGCTCCTCGGCGACGGATGACGAATGGCTTGATGCGTTGCTCGAGGCACGGGGACTATAAATAGCCCGAAGGTCATCTAGGTCAAAGGGGGTGCCGAACAGCGCCCGGAATGGGCTGGGCCGGCCGGCCTGGGCCGACCGGCCTGGGCCCAGTTCGGCCCCGGCTTTCTTCCAGACGCTTCTCGCGACTTCCTGACTTTTTGCCGAGTTGCATGTGGGTCCTTGACGTTAATTTCCTCAAGGTTTAGATAAGGGTGCTTGGCGTATGAACCCCCGCATCTTCTGTCTGGGTCCTCGACACTTCTTGGCTTCATGCTTTAGTCCATGGTTCATTTGGAGTCATGTTCATCTTGTATCTTGACTTGTCCCGGGGTCCATGATCTTCTCGTAAAACCCTTGATGAACTTTACCCGGAAGTCCTCATTTAGGCTCTTGATTCCTGTGTAAACAATAAACTCCAAATACCATGCACGAGTGCGAACTTGACATATAATGAGGGTTAAGATCGTTAGTGTGAATATCAAATTAATACCAACATAGAAGGTAAACATGTGGCTAGGTTGACAGAAATCGACCGCCAACATCCCCCCATGCTTAAACCTTGCTCGTCCTCGAGTAAGCCTTCAATGGATATCAGCGTTGCCTTTTAAAGTTCATACCCTGCACTTGATCATACATGAGAAAACATAATGCTCTCTAGATTATTCATTAAAGTTCCATAATGTACTAATTTTTATCTTTATGGAGGGTAGATATCATTCAAGCTCTTTCCACAAGTACTTGATCATGCTCTCAAACTTTTAAACAAATCTAAAAATTTTTGAAAAATAAAGAATGAGATAAAGAGAAAAATTGCTTTACCAAGATAAAAAATAACCATCTTGCACTTTGCTCATGTACTCTCATCTCATCTTGTCTCTCAAGCCTACTTGTTCTACTCATTTTCTCTCTCAAAGTATAAAGTGGAAGGCTTTATGTGGAGCTATGGGAAAGTTTAGTCCTACCAAGATATTATAGTTGAGGTATTATTAAAACAAGACTAGCTTCTCATGGTCTTACCGAGACTCGTCAAAAAGGTCATTGGAAAAATAATATTATCAAGGAGAGGGGAGAGATGAACACACACTTTTAGATAGGTGGACATGTGCAAATGGCAAAGAGTGATCCCGAGGCACAAACGAAGTCCTCGTTATCGGATTGCACATGGTTGGAAAGATGAGTATGGGTCTTGATCTTGAATCCTCTTGAAAACTCAAAAAGCACTAAACATAGCTAGAGAACCGGGGAGCTTTATTATTTTTTCCCTCTCTTCTTTCTTTCTTTCTTTCATTCTTTTTCTCATCATATTTTTTCTTCTTTATCATTTTTTTTCATCATTTTTTTCTTTCATCATACTTTTTTTGAGATTTTTTACGGTACTTGTGAAGTATTAGGAAGTATTAGGAAGTATCTGCATAATTAATTAAAAAGTTAAAGTAAATATGAAAAGGACATTACGGTAATGTCCTCCCCTGTCTGTTTCTCCTATCCCTCCTGTTCGGTCTCTCACACACGGCACGCCGCCGCCGCCGAAACCTCGCCGCCCCTCGCCAAATCGTCGCCGTCACCACCTCCCAGGTCTAGTCTGCCCCTCCTCTCTGCGTCTCCCTCCAATCCCCGGACTCCCTCCTCCTCGAGTTCGTCCGCCACGTCAGCCAGGCCGGGAGGCACCCACGCCGTGCCTAGGACTGCTAATGGGTTTTAAACCGCCCCAAACCCGCCCCAACCCAAAGTTGATTACACAGCGGTGGTTAGTCAACCCACCCCTCACCGCAAAAAACACCAACCCACCCCGCCCCGCCCCGTTTGCGTGGGTTGTACGCGGGTTTGCTGTACAGAACAGAGTTGTCGCTATCACAGACCTGTCGACGCGGGTAGCAGCATCAGCGGCAGTGGCCCGCCCGTCGCGTGGTGGAGCGCGGCCTCCCCGGTGGGAGGCGACGTCGTGCTCTCCGGTACCGTCCTCCTCTTCGTCGCCCTTGGATTGCCGCCGCCGCCGCTTGAACATAGCATGCCGCCTCGACAGATTAGTGATACCTGAGCGGCGCGGGCATGTCCTTGAGCTTCATCCCCTGGTAGTGGATGTCATGTGAAACGTATCAAACCACTAATAAATCAGCTCAACCAGATCACATTTGCTTAGCACATACAGCGAAAATGTGATGTATTGTACGTGCCGATGCGAAGTGGTTGACATCGCGGTGGTGCACCTCGTCGGCGCGCACGACGGTGACGACGTCCTTGAGCTTCACGTCGGCGGGAAGGCGCCAGTAGTCGATGTCGATGGCCGGCACCGCCGTGTTCTCGATGAGGCCCGCCTCGAGGTCCTTGAGGTACTCAGTGTACGAGTGCACGACCTCTTCCTCGAGGTACCCGACGACGCGGTGCGCGAACTTGGGGGAGAGCAGGTACCCCGTACCCGACGAAGTAGTCGTTGAAGAAGACGCCCTGCGCGACGAGCATGAGCGCACGCTCCCACCACCGCGGCTGCGTCACCTCGAGGAAGGTCGTGAGGTGCATGCGCTCGTTCTTGGCCTCCTCCAGCGCGCTCGGATCCACCCGCCGCCGCCACCCCCTGTTGGCCTGCGCTGCCGCTGCGACCGCGGACGGACCATCCCCTAGCGCCGCCCTTCCCGCGCCGCCGCTGCAGCTGCGGACGGACCAACCCCTAGCGCCGCCCTCCCCACTGCGCCACAGCGGCCGCGGAGCCCAGACCCACGTGTCGTCGCTGTCACCGCGGACAGCCGAGCCCCACGCGCCGCCTCCCCGATCCGCCGCTGCGGCTGCGGACGGACGCGCCGCCGCCCCTTGCTCCGCCCGGCACCGCCCCTGGAGTGGCTGGAGCAGACTGAGGATGACGAATGGTCGAGAGCCAGTCTAAATTATAATGAGAAATTACTAGGATACCCTTTCTCAATTAATCAAAATATTAATTAAAATTTTCGTGGGTCCCACTAATTTGATACTTCCTAATACTTCTCTATAGAAACTTCCTAATACTTCCAGGGTATTCCACCGTTAGATTTCGTCGGATGGACGGCTCATAAAAAGAACAAGTACGTTAAAATTTCTCACTTTTTTTCTTTTTTTATTTGCTCCCCTTGAACGCTAGACTATACTAGTACTTCCTTGGCAACCCTCCCTGCTTAGACGTTTGCTCGTCCTCGGGCAAAAGAGGTGATAAATATGCTGTTGGTATTTGTTAAGCCTACAGAAATATTATGATGGATAATCCGCAAGCGCACGGATACCGGTGAGCACTTCACCCGGGAAGAGGGTTTTAAATATCGAATCCACAGGGAGAAAGGTAGAGAGAGTGATCTGAGATATATAACTAATCCCTGAGCAGCTATCAAGGAACTTGGTAGAAAGAGAGGTTAGGAGAACTTTTAGGATTATGTAGTTCTCACTCGCATGAGCTATGTATTATTGCTCTTATGGGGAGATTGCCTGAAGACACACTTAGGAAAGGGAGCCTCCCGACATTCGATAGGGGGAGTCCTACGGTTTCTATAGACGGGAGGTGGACTACAAAGGACTCAATGGTGCTGTCACCACCACCGATCCGGAATATAGAAGGTATTCATAAGCTAGCTAGTCTAAGCACCACGCTTACACTAAACATGCAACTTTAACTCAAAGGCCACAAGAATTAAAGCACTCATAAAGAGTTATGAACCGTAAGAACAATAATAACAATGTTACTCACTTGAATAAGAAGTTGACCTCTCCATAAGGTCTCAAGATCGGGCTCCAATGGAGACCGATCCCAGAGGAAGAAGAAGAAGAGGAGACACCGACATGTCCGGGCCTTCCTTCCTACTCCGCCTCTACTGCACTCTAATTCTCTCGAACAAGATTAGCTAGATCTAATTAGATCATGGCTCTAATATCTCAACTTGATACTAACTCTCCAACTCTAATTCTAATCTAGAGCTTCTATCTCAGGTAGGCATTGGTGATCTAGAATGAATTGGATGCCTGCCCTGGGGTTAGGGGGGCTGCTTATATAGTCCTGAGGGGGTACCGTGCGCCGTAGGATCAAACCGACCTAAACAAGTGGTTTAGATTGATCCTAGGAGGCGGTGGAGGAAGCTTCCAGAAGATGGACCGAATCGGTCCCTGTAGCAGGCCGATCGGCCCCGTGAGGAGGCCGGTCGGCCTCCCACTGTGGTGCCTCAGGCCCATCTTTGGTGGGTGCATGCGCGTCGTCGTGCCGTTTCCGAAAAACTATAATTTGCGTCAAACGGAGTCCGGATGAGGAAGTTATGCCCGTTTTACCGAACCCCGCTCTGCGACTGATATCTTCTGATTGTGAGCTCCGAATATGGCGAATGATATATCCGTTTCGATCATCTCGACGAGGTCTTCACAATGTTGTACTTTAATTCTTCATTTAAGATACTTTTATGTTGCTCTTTTGTAGGAGTTGGATCGGAGTACGTCTTTGAGTCGTATGACTTGATAACTCTCGATGTTTTCCTGTTTTGTCCCTGCAAATCATAACTTCACCAAAACTCATGGAATTCATTAGTTGCAAACCCCTAAGTCTATATTGATATTCATTTTATGCCCTTTTCTATATTCAGTTGACAAGTAAAAGTATACATTAATATGTGTCAACAAACTCCCCCAAGCTTACCCTTTGCTAGTCCCTAGCAAAGATATGCTGTAGCAGGATCAGGAGTTGCTGCAACGCTTTCACACCTCATAAAAGAAGTACTATGATTTTCAAAAATAGATTCTCCTCAACAAGATTGCTCTATCTTACCTTTAACCATGGTGCGTAGCCTTTTCATAAATCTTGAGCAAATAAAAGACAAAACAATCAAGTCAAGCATTATATCTCAAATTCTTTGATCAACTATCATCCTGGGATTTTTGCAAAAAATTTTCAAATAAAACTCAGAGATCCTGTGCATGACCCTCTCAAGTATGGAGTCACACTTGGTAAGATATGTATGGCGGGATGATAGTGTTGAATGGATGAGGGTGAAAGGTGGTAAGCCTTTAGCCTTTATAATATCTTTTTCTTCTCATGCATCTTGGACTATATCTCTCCTTCTGAGACTTTTAGATCTGGGCTTTCCATTCTTGGAGAGGTGGGCCCTACTCGCCCCGGACTTTTGTCCATTTTTCTCTCTCCTTAGAGATGTGGGCTCTTCTCGCCCTCGGACACGCGTCCATTATTCATCTCTAACTTTATTTTTTTCTTTCAGGGAGGTAGGCCCTTCTCGCCTAGTATGACACTTGTCCTTTTCTCTCCCTCTCTCGTCTCACTTTTTCCTCTCTCTTCTTTTTTTTCTTTTTTTTTCGAATGTAGCTCCAGAATCTTTTTGACATTGAGAGAGACATATCCAAGAATTGCATGAGCTATTTTGTAACATGGCTTGTGGCTAGATGGATGATGGATGATACGTACTTCTGAGTTAGAAGCAGCATAATTTTTGTGAAGTGGAATGGAATGATCTTGATGTGTATGACAAGCTCTCAAGGATCATAAACACAGGAACTCATCATGTAGGATTTTTCATGTTTTTAAAAGATAAACCAGGAATCAAGTTTCTCTAGGAAATTGATAAATAGCAGCTCAACTTTTCATGAATCGTCTTTCAAAGCCTAGACTTAGATTAAGCATGTACTTCCCACAGGTTTCGGGTTTAGAACAAATTAAGCATTTAAAGCTTTAGGAGAATCTAGGTCTGAAAATTAAGTATTTTAAGAGGTATTACGGCGGAGCAACTATTCATCATTTCTAAGCATATATCAAGATCATTATTTGAGAGAAAAGCCAACTAGCAGACTCTAGCATCTTTTAATACACTAAGACTCTTTAACTTAAGCAATCTAATATTTAAAACATAGGGTAATAATACTTATCGTGGTAACTGGGGGTGCTCTCCCCCAAGCTGGATCTTGAAGTAGTCCTTGATTGGTCCTTGGAACTTGCTTGCCTTTGGGTTATCCCTGTAAATATTAATTTCGCACATACCCGAAGGAACAAATTCTAGGATTATGTTGTGAGCCTTCATGTGCCCACTTCTTTTTGGGTTTTTCTGAAAAGTGTGGACCTTCATGTGACCACATATTTTTGTAAATTTTATATGCAAAAGGGGATGCTGATGCAAAAACATATGAATGCAAAATTTATTTTATGCCGCCACAGTAAGGATTACTTACATGGGGCCTTAGGGAACAGATGCAAATGCAACAAACATATTTATGATTTTTTTAAATGCAGGTATAGGTAAATAAATATGCTAAATTAAAAAAATGCAAAAAATAAATATGCAGATAAATACCGAGTTACCTCTCAGCGAGCATTTAGGTACTTACTCCCATGGCGTGCGTCATTAATGACACCTCATCGGAATGTTGTGCCAAGTATGGTGCCTTCAATGATCTCGATGAGTGGCATATATGAGGTAGCCGATGGAGATGGTGTTTGTTCAGTTGGTGACGCGGGTAGCAGCAGGTCTTCCGAAGGTGTACTCTTGACGTCCTCTTTAACAGGTACTGAGTGTTCGGTAGGTCAGGGTTGAGCGGACTTCTTTTCAATCTTCTTAATTTCTTCCTTGTCCGTCAACTCCGTTCCAACTGGGCTTGTGAATTCTGAAAGCGTCTCTGCGTCTAGTTCTTCTTGGGTCTTGTGGTGTTCAGGAACAGTCTTGAATCTTGATGGGGACGTCTTGCACAACAGTATCCCAGAGTTAGTGGGCTTGGTCCACCATCTTTGACACTGAGTTAATGCCTGTTCCTGTGTTGTGGACAACTTCTCTGGAAGCTTCTTTGGTTGATGGAGCGGTGTATGGTCGGCATTCCAGGGTCGTCCATCTTAGGTAGTAGTGGTGAAGGGAGTAGGTGCTCATAGTCTGATTTGATCGGGTTGATCATCCAGACTCCCTCCACGTCTCACTGTTCTTCTTGTTTTGTCAGCTTGGTCATCCTTGAGTACATCATCTGATCTTGATAGCCAATTAGTGATGGCGTCGCTCATGTCCTTTGCTGATTCAGCTGCTTGAAGGAGGCTTTGATAGTGGCAGCTGGCAGCGTCTTGTTTAGTGTGCATGTTTGTAGGTCGGGGATTTTCACTTGTAGGATTTGGGGAAGTAAGACTTCTCCTCTTTTACGCAAAGTGAGTCCTGCTTGCAAAGACAAGGTAGAGATCAAGTGCATGGGTTCTATTGGTGGAAAAACACCAACAGAACAATAATTTCATTCATTCTACTCTAACTTTGGGCACATTGAACAAGATAAAGATAACGCATAAATTTATTTTATGACAAGGGTAGAAAGATCAGAAGATGAATCTAGCACGTAAATCTTTTTTAGCAAAATAAAGGGTGATCAAGGCGGCGGTGCTAGAAACAAATAAAAAACTAACATGTTGAGCTAACAAGATTGGATCATGTGAAACTGTAACTCTAGCATGTTTGACTTTTCATTTATGAGGATGCCAGAGTAAAGGGAAATGACAACTTACCTCAAGGTGTTACCTTTGTTATGGAAGTATGATGGCGCTATGACATCTTGCGGTGGTTTCTCCCTTGAATGTATACAGCTTGTGGAGTGGCAGGTGCATGTGAGGAGGCATGGCTTGATCATCTTCAATGGAATTAGCCTCCTTCCTTTATGCATCCATCATCCAAGAATTCCTCCTTGAGTAAGTGCTTCTGATTGTGGATCTTGTTTGCGTCACTCTTCTTCTTCTTAGTTCATAAGGAATTCTTCTCACGTGTCTTGCTCCATCTCTAGTGAGTTCATCTTGACCTCCCCCAAGCTTGTCTCAGAGTTTGTTCTTTTTCTGCAGGGGTTAGTCCAACAAAACATACCAGCATCTACTATAGTGTACTATTGGTTCAAAAGTCAACCTAGACACCACGTCTAATTTGATTTAAGAAGGCATTCTAACCTAAGCACCACGCTTAATTCAAAAGCCTTTAGAAGAAAGATCACCTACTCCTAAACAAGGCACCATGCTTCATTTAAGAGATGCATGAACTCATTCTAAACCTTAGCATACTAAGCAGACAAAAGGTAACATGAAAGCATTAGAGATTTAATCAAACAGAGACGGTACATCATGATCAGTGTTTAACAGAGTGAGCATGTCATAAAGGTAGAGATAACCAAGCTAGTGTAGCAACATGATAGGAGATGTTTCTATGCATGTGATTCAATGTTGCGTAGTGACTGGTTGGACATACCTTGTATTGTCATCCTTCGTTCTCTTTGCTCCAAACCTGGAATGGTTAGTGACAAGAATACCCGAAGGAATATTTTTATAATTATACCTCTATGCTCACTACGCAGGGGTATATGTAAGTCTTATAGTATTTCCCCCTAGCGTGCTTGTTTTTAGACAAAAAGCTCATCCTTAGGAAACCTTCAAATTATGAGTCAAGATGGTGAAGTGGTTTCCCTTATATTGCTAATCTCAAGATTTCAAGCCGTTGGGATATTCATTGACAACCACCCTTTCTAAATTTTAGAGAAAAGAAGCATAAGGGGGTTGGAGATCTTATTGTGCGGCAAGATTTGAGATGGCAATTGAATTCAGGAGTTTTCTCAAATGAGCATGGACTAGGTGGAAAAGTTCCATTTGTGAAGTAGCTTTCATGCTCATTGATGTTCTCCAGGTAATGTGCTCCTTTTGGTCTTCCTTAGATCCTTCAAAAAATTTTAGGATCGTGAGGGGACGCAAGAAAAAGGGCACAAGAGGATTCATTGGGCTCAAGGATGAGGTTAAAGATGAGTTCGAAAAGTTATCTAATCTGAACATAGAAAGAGAGAGACAGAAATGGCTTCTTGATGGCTTTGCTCTCTTCCTATGGCATGATTAGATATGCCATCCTTGAGGTTTCCCTAATGTCCTTGTGTAGCAAAAAGGATGCTTTTTAAGAGACTATCTACTTAGGGGATTTGTATGCTCAGAAGTCTCTTGTGAAGCTTGAAGTTTCATGATCTTCCCAAACTCATCATCTATAAGGGTTGAATTTATTCTTCCCTTAAAGGTTTTCAGGACATTGATGGTTTGGGTTTGATAGCTAAGTCTTGGAATTTGAGTGATGGTGATATAGCTATCAGAACTTCCCTTTTGTGGCTAGAGGATGATTGCTTTTCTTCCTTTGGGTGGTCATAAAGAATGCTAGTGTAAGGGTTCCACCCGCTGAGTTCGTCAAAGACAAACCTTGCCTTAGAAAAGGAGAGAAAAGTTCCTCTAGATACTGCATGATGGTCATGCGCACAACATTCTTAGGATGGGGCCAAAGATTCACTACCCTTAGAGGATAATGATACAAAGATTCCTTACCCTATTAAGGATATGATCCGGCTCCTGCGGTGAACTATGGGGTAAAAGTCTACACTAAAGGTAGAACTTATGGTTTCCCAGGCTCTTTCTTGCTTCATCTCTTCAGTTCCGGACCATCAAAGATGAAGACTAGAGTTTTCGTGTGTTGCTCCTAAGAAGGATTGTTTCATGATCATTTTGACCAACCGTAGGCGTAGCTCATGGCCAGATGTAAGGATAGGATCTGAGGTTTCTAGTGGCCAGAGCTTCCGCTTTAGGGTGCAGCTTAAGATAGATAAATGTGGAATCAAATGATCCCACAAAGATAGCAATAGGTGAGAAGATAGGAAAAAAGATAAAAAGATAAAAGTATGGTACAAGATATAGTTATACTCAAGAGTTCTCTCTTAACCGTTCTCCCCGGCAACGGCGCTATAAATGCTTGTTGGTATTTGTTAAGCCTACAGAAATATTATGATGGATAATCCGCAAGCGCACGGATACCGGTGAGCACTTCACTCGGGAAGAGGGTTTTAAATATCGAATCCACAGGGAGAAAGGTAGAGAGAGTGATCTGAGATATATAACTAATCCCTGAGCAGCTATCAAGGAACTTGGTAGAAAGAGAGGTTAGGAGAACTTTTAGGATTATGTAGTTCTCACTCGCATGAGCTATGTATTATTGCTCTTATGGGGAGATTGTCTGAAGACACACTTAGGAAAGGGAGCCTCCCGACATTCTATAGGGGGAGTTCTACGGTTTCTATAGACGGGAGGTGGACTACAAAGGACTCAATGGTGCTGTCACCACCACCGATCCGGAATATAGAAGGTATTCATAAGCTAGCTAGTCTAAGCACCACGCTTACACTAAACATGCAACTTTAACTCAAAGGCCACAAGAATTAAAGCACTCATAAAGAGTTATGAACCGTAAGAACAATAATAACAATGTTACTCACTTGAATAAGAAGTTGACCTCTCCATAAGGTCTCAAGATCGGGCTCCAATGGAGACCGATCCCAAAGGAAGAAGAAGAAGAGGAGACACCGACATGTCCGGGCCTTCCTTCCTACTCCGCCTCTACTGCACTCTAATTCTCTCGAACAAGATTAGCTAGATCTAATTAGATCATGGCTCTAATCTCTCAACTTGATACTAACTCTCCAACTCTAATTCTAATCTAGAGCTTCTATCTCAGGTAGGCATTGGTGATCTAGAATAAATTGGATGCCTGCCCTGGGGTTAGGGGGCTGCTTATATAGTCCTGAGGGGGTACCGTGCGCCGTAGGATCAAACCGACCTAAACAAGTGGTTTAGATTGATCCTAGGAGGCGGTGGAGGAAGCTTCCAGAAGATGGACCGAATCGGTCCCTGTAGCAGGCCGATCGGCCCCGTGAGGAGGCCGGTCGGCCTCCCACTGTGGTGCCTCGGGCCCATCTTTGGTGGGTGCATGTGCGTCGTCGTGTCGTTTCCGAAAAACTATAATTTGCGTCAAATGGAGTCCGGATGAGGAAGTTATACCCGTTTTACCGAACCCCGCTCTGCGACTGATATCTTCTGATTGTGAGCTCCGAATATGGCGAATGATATATCCGTTTCGATCATCTCGACGATGTCTTCGCAATGTTGTACTTTAATTCTTCATTTAAGATACTTTTATGTTGCTCTTTTGTAGGAGTTGGATCGGAGTACGTCTTTGAGTCGTATGACTTGATAACTCTCGATGTTTTCCTGTTTTGTCCCTGTAAATCATAACTTCACCAAAACTCATGGAATTCATTAGTAGCAAACCCCTAAGTCTATATTGATATTCATTTTATGCCCTTTTCTATATTCAGTTGACAAGTAAAAGTATACATTAATATGTGTCAACAAACTCCCCCAAGCTTACCCTTTGCTAGTCCCTAGCAAAGATATGCTGTAGCAGGATCAGGAGTTGCTGCAACGCTTTCTTAGTCTCGGGCCAGAGAAATCAGGCCTTGAATTAATGCACCCAAAAATAAATCTTGTATATACTAATGTTTTGCACTCAATCAAATATAAGGCTTTGGATAGGTAGAGCAAAATGCAAGCGGTACTCATGACAAGGTTAGCATAACTTTTTGAGAATAAAAAGATTCTCTAATTCATTCAAAATTGAGAGCAACGAATAAGAACTATGAGACTTAAGTTATCACAACCTCCACACAAGATTTAAGCTAGCTTTTAATTAAATTTCAGATTCATATTAAAAGAGAGCACTAGCTTAAACATGCATAAATCAAGCATAGGATCGAGCAAAGCGGCAACAATCATCACATATCAACATGGCATCAACTTTTTATCTTCACTAAAGGTGATAAACTTGGTGGCAAACTTTATTCATATTGATTTAAAGCAAACACTACTACTAACACACATGATGAAAAATAAATAAAAAAAGAAAACGATACGCATATATAAACTTGCATAAAAGCTGAAAATAAAGAAAAGGAAGGAGGGAAAATCGAACCAAAGTTGAAAGTATTATTATTTCTTTTTCTTCCTCCTTCTTCATTCTTCATCTTACGGTGGTTGATATTGATGGTCTTGCTTGTAGCATGGTTGCGCCGGTCCTCCTTGAAATTATTCCGGCGGTGATATGTAAAGGCGACCAACTTGATAGACAATGTTTGCGGTCCCTTCTTCCATTTGACTTGCATTGGTTTGGATGGGGTGCCATGAAAACGTTAGGGACCATGTATGGTGGAGGATGTGGTGGCGTGGCTGCCCCACTCCCCCATGTTTGCATTGGCATACTTCCTCCATACCGGAATCCCTCCATGTGGTTGTTCATTATCTTGATGTGCAGTCTTCTCCTTCGTCTTGGGCCGCGGAGGATGATCCCTCTCCCACAATTTTCCTTTTTAATCTTCTTTGCCGGTACAAGAAATCCTTCCTCTAACCAATTTTGTCTTCATTCAATCTCAATCTCATGTTGGGAAGAGGAACATTTATCTTTTTCAACTTGTACCTTCTCCTCTCATCTCCACTAATGAATTTTCCTTGCTTCATGTACTCGATCCCAAAGAAATCCCGACAAGGAGAAATTTTGGGTTCCTTGTTATCTTCTCCGAAATCATTCCCCAAAAATCCTTCTAACATATTTTCTTGGACATCAACTTGCTCCGGGGCTTCCTTCTTGTAACCGAGTAGTTCTCCAATATATCCATAAGGAACTAGTTGCTCTTTATCTTCAAGGTGGAATGAGAGGCAGGACACCCTTTCATTAATGACTGGTGCCAATGTATAAGAATTTCCAAGGCAAACTCCTTGTGAGTAGTCACACCAACTCCATTAAAGAATTGCACCCATCCAAGGTTGCTCAAGATTTGATATCCGAGTAGAATCCTACACTTGGAGGGCGGCATCAAAGTCAACATTTGGCACAAAGCTTCCTCTCAAGACGAACAAGCCTCTCCTCCTCCTCCGTCTTCATGATGAATCCATTGGAATGCCTCGGAGTGTATGGCGGTGGAGTGGATGAATGATGACCTTCGATGATGATGAACGTGTCTTCCTTCCGAGGATGATGTTCATGGCCTCTTTGCTGCATAAAGTCACAAACAACTCCCCCGGGGGTTTCTCGCCGGTGGAAATACACACAAAGAAAGAATATGAAGGGCGGAGTTTATTATTGTTAGGGTGAAGTGTGAGGTGCACAAGATAGTAGTGATGTTTGCCCAAAGGGTTTATGAATACTTGAACATGCAACCGCCTATCATGGTGAAGCTAAACCAATCTATTGAGGTGTGACAAGATATGTTGACGTGATCTACAGGAGCAACCCCGAAAGCAAGGTAGCTAACCTTAATCATCAAAGCATCATCAACATGAACAAAAGATTGAAAACAAAAGGATCAGCGATTACATGACAAGATCCTACAACCCCAAGGAACTCAAAAAAAATTCCTAGGTTGTTTCTGGAACTTATGGGCTATGAACTCAAGAACACGAATTAACAAATGGATAAAATACTTACCAGGTGAAGGGGAGCACCGGGGGCCAAGTGGAGGCTAGGCCGGCCTAGGCCGATCGGCTTAGGGGGCCTCCTAGTCCTTTCGCCTCCAGTTTTCTTCGAGATGCTTCTTGCTCCCTTCTTACCTTGTGTCCGCGTGACCCATGAGATTCCATCGCCCAAACGTTCACAACCACTCCTTTGCTTGCGTGATTTAGGGTTCCACCTCCATTATTTTGCTTTGTGTCACTTCTTTTCTCCCTTGCCTCATGTGCTTCCACTAATTTCCTGCAAAACAAAGCCCTTGCTTCCCCATGCTTGTTCTTTGCATGTGCCCAAGATGCCAAATGATGGATACCTTCCTGCGATGCATCATGGAGCACTATATGTTAATCAAGATCAAAAACCTCCCCTTAATCATGTTTAGATGCTAATTACTCCTCTAATTTTGAAAAATTAAAAATTAACTCAGCGCTAGCGATGAGTCCAAATATATCATTAGAGGAGATTTTAGGCATCCAAAACAATTGTAAAATTTATTTTGGTTGCACCGGGATTGATTGCTTTCATTAATTGATAGCAAGCTCCTCCGACTTGACCGTGGGGGCATAGGTTTAGGTTCTAATTTTGGCCAAACATGAGAGAGAGATTTTGAATAAAAAAATGAATTCAATGGGGCTTAGAAAAATTCTAATTCTAGAGAAACCGGTAGATGTCAAGAAAACTAGCCAACCTTAACATCATGGAGAAGATGAAAGGCTTGGATAGGATCTGAATTTTTGGTACGAGTTTCTCAAAAAGAGGCAAATAAAACATAGGATGGCTCATGTCATTGATTTATGATAAAAAAATCCAAATAAAACGACTGAGCAAATAAAAGGTTCTCCGAAACTTGTTCAACCACATAAGAGCTTATGGTATGTATTGCGTAACAAATTCTAAGACTCACTTACTTGAAATTTGGAAATCTTCCGGGTTGCCCTCCCGGTAGCTTTATTCTTGACTCGACGAACGGGTTGCCTCCCACAAAGCGCTTCGTTTATAGTCTATAGCTAGACTTCTTCTCTTCTTCACTTCGGATCAACGCTCTTTGTGGGCATTGCAATCTTGGGGACCCCACTTCTACACCATCATTGGCCTTGGTGTAGGTTTTTTCTTCGGCTTAGTCATCTTTTTGGTCTTCACAGGCGAACGTTGATTCTTGGTCTTGACGGATGCAACAACTTTTGTGTCTTCTTCGCTTCGTTCTCCTTGAACTCTTCCCTTCCGATGCAATGATGAGGTGGAATGTATTTAACATTAGCCATGTTACATACCTCGAATCGCAGTTCACTTGAATGCACTCATCTCGCCATCACTTGATCTCCCCCTTGCTGACGTTGATTGTTGCTCCGACGGTCTTGAGGAACGATCTCCCTAGGATGAGTGGCAGATGAGGTTGATCTCTTTTTGATCTTGGACGTGGAGTTTCTCTTGGAGATTCCGACGATGTCCAGCCTCCGCTTTTAGATCTTCGTGTTGCACGTCACCTTTGCCTGCAAAATTTTTCTAGACTATCCACAAAATATATGTTTTTTTTGTTGGAGATGTAGACGTCCACCTCCCATTAGGGTTAGCCAAATATATACAAAAACTAAAAGAAAACTAGGGTTTAGCAAAATCCTAGATTAGATTATTATTTTTTAATTGAGGATGATCAAAATTAAGAGATGCAAAAGAAAATCAAGAGAAAAACTGAAAATACTCACAAACGCAATACTAGATTGAATCTTGATTACTTGTTCCCCGGCAACGGTGCCAGAAAAAGGGTTTGTTGACGTTTGATTATGGTTGCAAAGGTCGTTTGGACTTGCAAGCGGACAAATCCTCCGTCGTAGTCAAGGGACCCTTCTTCCCTTGAGTGGTGAACCCAAGGTATCGAATCCGTGGAACAATGTGTAACGCAAGATCCAATCTAATAAGCAGAAAACACTTTGATCTTGAAAAGGGTTTTTGCATCTAATCTATGGAAGAACCGTGAAAACACATCTAATCTACTAAACACCGGAGGTAGCAAGAGAAAGAGAGGGGAGGTAAAACCAATCTAGAGATTGGATCGGGTCTTTTGTTGAAGTTCCAAAACCAAGAAGATAAAGCAAACGAATCTCATTAAAAGCCTCTTTAAATCTTGGTTTCCGTTCCAACCCTCGAAGGCACCTACCGTACACGTGAGCAACATCCTGTCACGATGTCCCGCTTATTGTGTAGGTGAACCTAAGAGCACGTTCACGAGGAACGTGTTGAAAACGCTCGGTAAGTCAGGTATGCACCTCTAGCCACCATGGCTACAAGAACATCCTATGCAATCTATCCGTAGAATAGATTGGAGAATAGGAAAACCCAAGCGAAAAGAAAATCGTAGTGAAAGCACTTGATCGCTAGAAATCGGATTCAATCTTGCAAATTCAACATGAAGTATAATACATGGACAAGATCACCACCGGGATCCTACCTTGATCTTGATCCTAGCTTCTAGAACTCCGACGTGGTCTTCCATGTAAGATTCCCACGTCAGCTAGGGAAACCCTAGTCAACCATCTCGACCCTCTCCTCTTCGGAAGGGTGTCCCTCTCTTCTCTGCTCCTCGGCGACGAATGGCTTGATACGCGGCTCGAGGCACGGGGACTATAAATAGCCCGAAGGTCATCTAGGTCAAAGGGGGCACCGAATCGGGCTCGGAATGGGCTGGGCCGGCCGGCCTGGGCCCATTTCGGCCCAGTTCGGCCCCGGCTTTCTTCCAGACGCTTCTCGCGACTTCCTGACTTTTTGCCGAGTTGCATGTGGGTCATTGACGTCAATTTCCTCGCGGTTTAGATAAGGGTGCTTGGTGTATGAACTCCCGCATCTTCCGTCTAGGTCCTCGACACTTCTCGGCTTCACGCTTTAGTCCATGGTTCATTTGGAGTCATGTTCATCTTGTATCTTGACTTGTCCCGGGGTCCATGATCTTCTCGTAAAACCCTTGATGAACTTTACCCGGAAGTCCTCATTTAGGCTCTTGATTCCCGTGTAAACAATAAACTCCAAATACCATGCACGAGTGCGAACTTGACATATAATGAGGGTTAGGATCGTTAGTGTGAATATCAAATTAATATCAACATAGAAGGTAAACATGTGGCTAGTTTGGCGGAAATCGACTGCCAACACAAGCTTCCTAGCAACCCCTAAAATAAAGGAACCAGTAAAAACATGATAAAAAAACAGAGAAACCACAACATTACTAGCATCATAGAGGAAAAGCTAACCATCAAGGAAGAAGGTGCAGGTGTCCCCATAACCATGGCACAAACAAACAATTGCTTTCATGTGTTGGTTTTCTGGAAACCGACATTTCAAGAATATCTCCACACCCCTCGAGTTACGCTCATATGTCTGTAAAAGGAAAAAAATGATGGTTGATAATTAATAAACAAGCTGAAACAAACTTTTAAAAAGAGATCCAAATGGTGTGTCATCATGGTTTCAAACTTGGGAACCATTGAGCAAGCATGTTTTGCATTTGATATTTCAATCTTAAATAATCTAGCAGACCCAATGAAAATTATCTATAAAATAGCCAACTCCCAATGTTCACCACATATCGTAAAACAACAAGGAGAAACTAATGTGCATTTGGATGCACTCTAAGAACTTCAACAATATATTGCCTTGTACTCCCTCCATTAATCTATGCAAGGTCTATTTTTGCTTGGCTCAAAGACAAAGGAAAGCACTCCCATCATTAGTTTTTTTTTGCATGGAAAAAACAATGGGCTTTTATTGTGGATTCGTTACTCCAAGCATCACTTCCAAGAAAAAAAATGAGAATATACCTCGCAAAAGTGAGTTTTTGAGATTTCACAATAGACCTTGCATAGATGAGTGGAGGGAGTAGTAATGTTTTCATAAACAAATATTAAAACTATCCAATATTTTTGCAAGGTGATTATTTGCTTAAGTTAGTGAAATAAATATGCCTACTAACTCATATAGAGAGAAACCATTTGAATTTCTCCCATAAGTAGAGCATGCACTCACCAATGGTAAAAAGGAGAACCAGACTCTACATGGCACAAATAATCTTGTATACATAAAGATGACTACAAATTGCGGTAGTTAAGTTCAAGGACCTCCTCATTCTAATGAAATTGTTAGTTTTAGGAATAGTACCTCCTTTGTTCCAATGCCATTATATTGTCCCTGGAACATAAAACGAATGCAAGTGAGTGAGATCATACATGGCATGTAAAATCATAAAGCGTATTTACCATCTAGTTCTATGTCATCCTTTGTAGCGAGATGAGTGAATAAAATTGTGATAGAGAAGATTCAAAAAGGAACAATGTAATACCAACACCTCCTACCAATTGGTATGAGACATTTTGATTATAGGGTGATTTTTTTATGAAAAAGGTCAAAAATATATTGTCCGCAAACATGTTTCTATCGCAGCTTTCTACATTACGTGTCGAGCAAGTAAACATAATTAACAAAATCAGCACTAGTATTATATCGCCTAACAAATCACATGACAATATGTCATTGGAAAGTATACAACCGAAAAAGAAATAACATATGTTTTCGAAGCAGATAGACATGCCATAGTTATGTGTGGTGAGAGGGTTGACCTTGAAGAGGCAATGGTCGATGTTGAGCTGCACGTCTTTGAACACCTCGCGGACGTGGCATCGGTCGGGGGCGTGGTCTAGGCGCGCCTCCAGTACCTCCCGCTCCAGTGCCTCGTCCACCAGACCCTCCCAATTCCTTGAGACTTGGGCCGGAGCCGAAGACGACGACGACTTCATCGTTGCGCACGCGCCCCACATCGTCCGGTGGCTGAGACAGATGGAAGATCCACGACAAAAGGAGGAGGCAGCGCCGAGGGGAGAGGGAGATAAGAAATTGGCGACACACCTTCCGCAGGAAGACGGGAGGGGCGTCGCCGGCGGTGCGGGAAGGAAGACTCCAGCGAACGCCATAGACTTTTTTTTTCTTTTTTTGGAAAAAGAAGAAGTTATCAACTTTCTTCTTGTTTTTGTTGAGCACAAACTTTCTTCTTTTCTTTTCTTTTTTTGAGAATTACAAAGTAACGCAGACGCTCACAACACGCACGCGCACTCACCCTTATGAATACACGTACGCAAACCCTACTCCTATGAGCAACCTCCGAAGGACGGAGCACCGACAGATCTGGAGATTTCCGAAGTCACCACTGGCGCCTCGTTGTCGACGGGAACGTCGCTTACCACTTAATGCATAACGCCGAAAAATCTTGAAATAAATCCAGAAAAAGATGCGAGCACAAAGATTTGAACTTTGGTAGGTAACGTCCTACTGGACCGTCCTACCATTAGACTACAAGCTCATTCACACTTTGTTCTTTTCTAGTACTACCTATATTTACCTCCGTTTAAAAGGAGCCCATATGACAACTGAAGCAGGTGAAATATAGAGGACACCGTCGTGCTAAAAGTACCACTGTGCGCGGCCTAGCCGCCTAGTGAGGCTTGACGTTTGTCTTGGTTTTGAACTCGAACTTCTTGTAACGATCAGAGATGCCTTTTTGTTGTAGGTCGCGGCACTGATGGATTTGAATGTCTTCTTTGAGAATATATATACCTGTTTGACATGTTTGCAGTAACTAACATTAATCATCTTTCCCTGAAGACTACAGGTTGCAGACCTGCAGAGTAGCGCAATCAGACGAGGGACCGAGTCCCACAAGGTCGTTCGCCCCTTCTACCGCTCCGTGGATTATTCTGAGCGGACTTGCGATGCGGGCATGGAGGTGTTTACCATCGGTGGCCATGATTCGTGCTGGAGGATTGTGGAGGATCCACCGTACCCGGTTTTTGCACCACGCCCCATGTATTTCAAGGGTTCTCTGTACTGGCACATAGACAAGGAGTTCCTTCACAGCCCTCCGGAACCAGGTTTCCTTCGCTTCAGTTTAGAAGGATGAAACATTCAGTTTCATATCCTATCCTGTCTTGCCATCGGAAGGTAATCGACTTGACTTCGTCGAGCTGGGTGGAGAACTGTGTCTGGCCCAATACCTGACGACACAAATAGTGATATGGAAGTCACCGTCTGGTGGCAATCATCAGTGGGATCGTGTTTATGTTATGAATTTGCCGGAGGCACGGACGTTCCGACCGTTCGAGTTTCTTAGTGATCGTGTACTCCTTCGAAGAGGTAACTGTGTCTACCGCTACGACGAGGCAAGTCAGACGGCAAAGGAAGTGGTTTGGGTGGATCAGCTGAGGTACAAGAATCCCAGGACCGGCAGTTTCGACTTCGTCGGGGAGGATTTCTATTACTTCAACATACTTCCATACACAGAGAGTCTTGTCCCGTTAACAACAAGGCTGGGATGACATACTTTGCGCAGTTGCGTTGAGGCTGAAGCTTCATTGAACTCGCACAAGAGAAGTTTGTATTTGAATTCTTTTTTTGTCATTTCTATATGTATGCTATGAACAGATTTCAGACAAGCAATGAGCTTTTTCTTTTGAAGTAAGACGCAATGAGGTTTCAATGTAATATTTTTGTTTTTGGTCCCTATTTGACTGTTGGCTGTTGCTGAGGAGTGAACATTGTGTGACTTCAATTATCCGCACGTATGCCTGCGAGTTCCAGCTCCACAAGAAGCTTGTGGTATCTTTTTTAATTCAGTATTTTTGTCGACATCTATCTCTACTTTCCAAAGAAAAACCAGTGTACAGTGTGAACCGTTTTGCAGTGTATCTCTACTCCTAAAAAGAATGAAAGTACGAGAAAAACTTGGTACGTCGTTTTTTCGCTCCGTCCGCACGTCCGTCACCCGCTCTCCAGATCACGGCCCCTATCCGCGCGTCCGCCTTCCGCAAATCCGCAACGTAGCGCAACCGTGTCCGTGCTCGATCTCGCCCTCTTCCTCCACCTCTACGTCTGCCACGTCCGCCGCCGGAATCGGCGCCGCGCCGAGGCTGCCGCGGCCGCCTCTGCTGCCACTACGTGAAAACCTCAAATAGGTCACGCAGCATTTGTAACGGGCCCTTAACACCCGTTACATGGACTCCATCTGTAACGGTTGTTGTTTGGCGCCCGTTATGCATAAGCGTGGCAGGCTCGACCCCGACGTGGCCAACACAGCATCCGTTACCAATGAGGACTTCCAGTAACGGGCTTCTTAAACGCCCGTTACAGATATTCTTTGTAACGGACGTTAAAATGCGACCGTTACGAAAGTTAAACCTATCGGTAACGGGCTCTTTAAGTCCGTTACCGATCACTGCCATATCGGTAACGTGCTTTTAAGTCCGTTACTGATGACAATTTGACGCCCGTTACTAGACTCGGAGCTCAATAATTAAAGTCCATTAGCACTGTCACTGCCGTCAAATATTTGACTATGTCATCATAGCAAATATTAGATATCACACAAACATATAATTATGTCTCTTAAATAAGATGCAAAACCACAAGTCCACATAGATAGTAGTCATAAGAGCATATTCTACATATTTAAGATGCATATATAGCTAGCATCACATGTTCACATATGACATGCATAATGTTCAGAACAAACAGATTCACATGATCACATCTGACGTGCATCAGCAGGGGCACTAGTTATATGGCTTCTTTTGTGCTACAGCCTCAAGTTCAGCTATCTTTGCCTCTAGTTTTACAAGTCTTTCCTGCAGCTCAGCATTCTTCTTTGCAGCTTCGGCAAGTTCAATATCCTTCATCTTCTGTGCGCCTTTAAGCTTCTCCACCTCAGATTCTAATATTTTCTGACCATTTGCTAGGAGACTTATGTCGTCCACAGCCTTGTCATCCATCCTTCTATCCACCTTGTCGAGTACTTTCCAGATGCAGTGAAGATCCTCCCGAGTAACAACACATTTCTACAATAAAGGCAAATTGATGCAAGTTTCATAATTAGATTGCCAAGTTTAATATCATGAAAGATGTAACTGGTCAAACATGAAAGTTTTGTTTAGCTGTAACTGGGTTCAGAGCTTGGTTGATCCTGTGGATTTGTTTCCAGATCATATCAATGTCCTCCCAAGCTACAGCACCTCCCTAAAACAAAGGCACTGGATGTTCAGTTAATAAAAGTTGATGTAGCATGAAGATTCAGAAATTGAAGTAGTATATAGAATAAGTTCAACAATTTTGTGAGCAACATATGATGAGTACCATGTATTAAATTTTAAGCATAACAAAATTTCTACTCGAAATGTTAATAATTTTTCTCCCGAGTAACAACACATTTCTAAAACAAAGGCAAATTGAAGCAAGCTTCACAATTAGATTGTCAAGTTTAATATCATAAAGTTGTAACCGGTCAAACAAGTAAGTTGTTTAGCTGTAACTAGGTTCAGAACTTGCCTGCTGCTTCTCTTTACCAATGTCATCCTTCTTCATTCTTTCCATCCTGTTTAGGAATGTGCAGATGTAGTCTAAGGTTTTCTTGAGCTTGTCGATTTCTGTCCAGATCCTGACAATGTCATGTGCTGGTACAACAACTTCCTAAAACAATGGAAAATCGATGCATTGGAACCATTGATCAGTGAAGGCACTGGATGTTCAGTTAATAAAGTCGTTGTGTATGAAGATTTAGAAATTGAAGCAGTATACAGAATGAGTTCAACATTTTTGTGAGCAGCATATGATGAGTACCAGGAATTCAATTTCAAGCATAAATCTAACTTCAAGCATACCAAACTCGAGGAAGGCTCGGCCTCTGCCTGCCGGGCGTCGCCGGAGTCCACCCCCTTGGCGCTTGCGCGCGTGTACGGCCTTCTCCCCCTGGCCGACGAAGAACCGACCTCTTCACTGCGGAACCTCACTCTCTTGGCGGGGGCGGCGGGCGGGGCCTTCTCCTCCTCGCTGCAGAACCTCCCTCTTGAGTCGCGGCGGGGAACGACTGCTTTCCGCCGGCCATCTCTGCGACGGAGATAAGGAAGGAGAAGGGGATCGGAGAGAAGGCGACGGAGACGAGGAAGGCAGAAGGTTTGAGAAGGAAGGCAGAATGGCAGATCGAGTGGCAGGGGAGAGTGGATTTTGGTCAAACATTGGGAACAAAGGATACGTGGATAAGCCAAACCTCGTCTCCAATGCACGGGGGCGGCGCGTGGGGCCGGCTCCTCCTCGTCGGTTTGGAGGGGCAAATGCGACGCGGAATAACCATCCCGCGTAGTCTCCTTTGTATCTGTCTTGATTGACAGGTCAGCCCGATCTCTCAGGGCTCCCATTTCGACATACAGGCATAATCAACAAAAAATCTTTTGAGACAAAACAGACATAATATAGATAAAGATAACTTGTCCACATATATAGATAAAGATTACTTGTCCACAAAGATCCACACAGATATACATAATTATTACAAACAGTTAACTTGTCCATCTAGCTAGGCCTTAACTTGCCCGTCACATTTTTACAATGGTCATGCTATCTGACCATGCACATCAACAAAAGCATGCCCCCTTCAACATCAATAAAAGCATGATATCTTCAACTAAGGTTTACTTTTTTTGCAGCCTCTTCAAATACAACCAAGGTATCTTGAAACACATCGAGCGCATCTTCCATGGGCTGCAGATTTTGTTCAGCCACAAACTTGTACCGCCTCATGAATGCAGCCTTTGTGAGGAGGATGTGCATTTCTTCCTTAATATTATCAACCTCAGGTTTCACATATTCCCAGACAGTGTCATGCCATTTTTTTCCTATGGAATGAAAAACATAGGAAAGTTGCTACATTGATCATTTGGATGAACCATAGGAATGAGAAGATTGAGATAGACAAAGGAACAAGCTAGCCATTTCATAGGAACAAGTTGCTACATTTATCATGTTAGAAATCCTACAAAATCTCTACGGAACAAGCCATTTCATAGGAACAAGTAGATCAAGCTCAAGCTCAAGCTGCTCCATTTATAGAACAAGTAAAAGGCACTGTGATTCAGAGAAACTTGCCTCACCATCGTCGTGGTAGTTGCCAGCGTCGGATATGAGGTCCTCTGCACCTTCGCCGCTCCCTCGACCCCTCACCGTCGTTGCAAGACATTTGTCGTCGCAGACGTGAGGCAGACGCCTTGCCCTCTTCACTGCCCCCTCGCCGGCACGCTCCTCCCTGCCGTTGCTTGGCCCCTCGTCGGAACCCGAGAGGATCCAGTCAATGACGCTCATCTCCGGCTTTGGGTTTGCTGCACCGCCGCTTGGCCCCTCTCCGACGGTCATCGTCGTCTCCGTCTTCGCCGCAATCTCACCGCCGCACACGCGGATCCAGTTGCGGCACCGCATCGCGTTCAGCTTCTCCTCCTCGATACACGGTGCGCGGGGTCGTCCGCTGCTTGGCCCCTCATCGGCGCTCATCGTCGTGTCCCCGCCTCCGCTCACCTCGCCGGCGCCGCCTCCGCTCACCTCCGCTAATCCCTAGTGAGAAATTAGGAAAGCGTCGTGTGTGCTGCGCTTATCTATTCGGGATCTTATATTCATTTTCCAAAATAGAGAGCCATTGCCGACGCAGGTTCGAGAACCCACGTCACATTAGTTGTCACGTGGGGGCGGGCAGGCAGGCAACGGTTATCTTTTTTATATAGGCTGCTGACGCTGACACGTGGGCCCGACACTATTTTTTTTGAAAGGAAACTTGCTTCCCTCAAATATTAGAGCTCATAAAACAACACCTATAAATTCATTAAAAATACGAACAATTAGTAGTTGGTCATTTAGTATTCAAATAAAATATCAGCAGGCACACTTGTGTAACCAAAATTATCAAAATTCGAATTTTTATCTCGTGTTTGGGATATAATAATTCTAATAACGTATTAGGTTCGTCTAAAAATTCTACAAATTGAGTTGGCAACATAATTTGGGTCCCTAAACTTGTCAGAAAAATTTCAAGTGGTTTCTAAAAAGGAAGATCATACTTGTGTACAAATGTGTACATCTCTCACATAGTTTCCTAGAATGTTACTTCGACACTGAAGTTTTCCACACTTTACAACATGTTTGAACTCGTATACATTTGAAAATTTAACAGAACTTTGTGTCCACCTTAACAATACGAAATACAAAGCTTCATTAGTAATGGTTGCGTAAAACAAATATTATTTCTATGTTCTACTTATCAAGTACAAGATAAGGCATAAAAACATTACTAACAAAAAGGAAATATACACTAAACAATGAAATTAATGAAAAGATGACGATTTTAGAAAAAATAAGAAAAAATAATCATCAAATTTGGATTACGTATGACCGAGAAATACGTGACACAAAATTTGGTTCCAAATTAAAAGGAGAAAGGAAAATTGTTTCCTTTGTGGTCGGTTTTCAGCGAATAGAGGTATTAATAAATTAAAATAAGCTATATGAACAGTCTTTGCATTGGAACTTGAAAAGAGGTATTAAAATAAGGTATATGAACAGTCTTTGCGGGACGGAGAAAAAAGTCTTTTGTCAAATGCGACGCTGGTTAGTGGACACGCGTCACCGCAGCGTACCGCGTTCCGAGGCGTAGTGGCGTGTCGTAGTGGGAAGACTGGCCGCCTGACGGTTCCCCGTCTTGTCATATAAATGCCCGACCGGCCAAGAGCTTTCTTCCATAAGCTTCAAGCGCGCCACCAAGAAAACCCCAGCACCACCGTCTCCGGTCACCAAGAGCTTCTTTTTCCTCAAGCGCGCGCATGACATCATCGTCGAGCGAGCCATCGAGGAAGCGGGGAAGGGAGGAGGACGACAACGACGAAAGCCGCTGCCGTCGTCTCATCCAGGAGGCGCCGGCGCCGCCGGCCGAGGAGGCACCGACACCGCCGCCCGTGCAGCCCTCCTCTCTGAGTTCACAACTAGTTTTGGACAACATTTGGTCCGTCCAACTCTTGGCCGAAGCTTTCAGGAAGCTTCAACAGGTGGGCGTTAAGCTCGGCGTGCCACGACCCAACGATCCGCTGTAGAGGTCTGTGAAGGATTTCGCCTTCAAGATCCATTGGTTGGCTGGGGACCTTCAGAGAGTCGTGATCTGGGGCGACGGCGACGGCGACGATGGCGGCGACGGCGACAATGGCGGCTTCGACGGCGGTGACGAACGCGGCCTCGGCGGCTCCGACTCCGACTCCGACGGTGGGGCTCCTCCGGCAGCGGCGACAAGTCTTCCTACCTTAGCTTAATTAATTTGTTCCTCCTCTGTGTGTTCATCCTCCTCTGTTTGTTCGTGGAACTCTGCTTGTTCCTCCTGTGTGTTTGTTGAACTTGTGATGAACTACATCTAAGTGGCAGGGGAGAAGGGGCTTTTGGTCAAACATTGGGAACTCTGCTTGTTTGTCATGAACATGTTCCTCTGTTAATATGTGTTCCTCCTGTGTGTTTGTTGAACTTGTGATGAACTACATCTAACAATGGCAGAGTGGAAGGGCAGAGTGGCAGCGGGGCAACAATGAATTGCAATGTTTGTTACTCTATTTGTTAGTGAAAAGATTCTGAGTTTCGAAATGCGGGTGCAGACTGGTTAATTTCACACTGAAATGTCAACACAGATGAATTGATGAAATTTGTGATATGTGACACATTAAGATTCGTGACCCAATTGTCATTCCATTCCATTTTCTTCATTCATACATTTAAGTTTGTCATCTGTGACAAATTTTTCATTCCTCATTCACACAGATGAAACAAATTAAAGCACCACTTTTCACATCACAATTACTTCTTTGCAGCATACATCCCCAGTAAACATCCAAATACTACACAAACAGCACCCACAATAATCAAGTTCATCTTCCAGATCACATTGTCCATCTTCTCCTCCAGTGTTTTCTTCCTCTGCTTGTCGTCCGGTGCTTTCCTCTGATTGTCACTCCCAAGTTGACAATCCACTGAATCAACTACTTCATCGATCACGTCTGCCCAGTTCGACGGTCGAAAAGATATGACACCAGCATCCTTCAGCATCTGGAGATACTCCTTCTCGAAACGGTAATATCCACAAAGCTTGGGGAACTGTGCAAATCAAAAGCACATAAGAACCCTAACTCAGATTTGGGAAATCACAGCTCAGACTACTCACCGTGTTCCTCGCACACTTGAAATAAAGACGACCGTGGTTTTCACCTTCCTTCTGCGTCCTCCCCTCCACCACCCGAGCCATACCACAGTCCGGGCAAGGGACCAGTGGGAAGCCGCTTAGCTCACCGACTGGATCCAAGCCGATGGAGTGAATGCGGCTGCCCCGACCACCTTGAAACCTGCTCCTGCCACGTCCACCTCCAGACGAATCGGCGTAGTGTGACATGTGCGCGACGGTAGGGAAAGGAAGGGCGGGCGGCGGTGGAGCTCAGAGCGGGGAAGAAGAAGCAGGGAGCTCAGAGGTCAGAGTGTCGTGTGTGCTGTGCTTATCCCATTCGGGGTGTTATATTCATTTCCAAAATCGAGAGTCATTTCCGACGCGGGTTCGAGACCCCGCGTCTCATTTGTTGTCAGGTGGGTTCGACCGGCCAGGCAACGTTATCTTTTTTATATAGGCTGCTGACGCTGACTCGTGGGCCCGACACTTTTTTTTTGAAATGAAACTTGCTTCCCTCAAATATTAGAGCCTATTAAACAGCACCTAAAAATTCATTAAAAATATGAACAATTCGTAGTTGATCATCTAGTATTCGAATAAAATATCAGCAGGCACACTTGTGTAACCAAAATTATCAAAATTCGAATTTTTATCTCATGGTTGGGATATAATAATTGTAATAACGTCTTAGGTTGGTCTAAAAATTCTACAAATTGACTTGGCAACATAATTTGGGTCACTAAACTTGTCATAAAAAATTCAAATGGTTTCTCAAAAGGAAGATCATACTTGTGTACAAATGTGTACATCTCTCACATAGTTTCCTAGAATGTTATACTTCAACACTGAAGTTTTCCATACTTCACAACATGTTCGAACTCATATACAATTGAAATTTTAACACAACCTTGTGTTCACCTTAACATTACGAAATACAAAGTTTCATTAGTAATGGTTGTGTAAAACATATATTATTTCTATGTTACTTGTAAGAAATAAGATAAAGGCGTATAAACAACATCCAGGAAATGGAGTTATATACGAAACAATGTCATAAATGAATAGAAGTTTATTTTAGAAAAAATCAGAAATAAATATCATCAAATTTGGATTACGAATGACAGAGAAATACGTGATTCAAATCTTTGATTGCAGATTAAAAGGGGAAATGAAGCAAACCGTTCTTCATTCGAATAGAACTAGCCCCGACCTGACGCGTTTTTCTAATAATATTGGGCCTTTCAGATTTAAGGCCCACACACGCCCACTCGCGCTAGGGTTAGTAGCGAAACGCCTCCCTCACACAGTCACCTCCTCACTCTCCCCTCGTGCTGTCGTCTTTCTCCCCCTCAGGCCGCCGCCGCTTCCTCCCCCTCGCCCCTTCCGCCGCCGCTTCCTCACCCTTGCCTTCCTCCCCTCACCCCCTCCCCCCGCGACGCGATGCACGCTACACACCTTCGCTGAGACGCGCGCCACACCACCCCTCACCTTCCAGCGACGACGACTAGGAGGAGGAGGAGGGATCCAGCGCACGAGGTCGACGCGCACTAGGTGTCGCCCTAGCTAATTTTTTTTCTGGCTCCGCTACTGATGTTCAATTAGGGTTTCAAGTTTCAAAACGTATACTTAGCATTTTCCTTTCGACTCACTTTTATATTTGGTTTTGCTCTTGTTCCATATGTACATTTGGACATTCTCTCCAAGTTGAATAAGTACCTCATCAGCAACAGAGGCAGCGAGCATCTTCCTCTTTAAAATGGTAAGGTCGTATTGCCTGAACTAATTTTTTAGTTTCTGAATATTGCATTTATGTTAATGGTTCACCATAGAACCAATGAGATTATAGTGGGCTAAACTAGTTACTGTAATTATTTTCTCATTTGTATGGTCTTATACGTAGGACTGCCGACATGGGCAATTTGAAGAAGATGCATATAATGAAGAAGATGGATATGCCACTGCTAGTGAAGAACAAGAGCAGGTGGGTGGGGCTACGGGCCGAGCCAGAGTGCCAAGGACAGCGACAAAGTGGCCAAGAGACAAAATGGTAGTCACTGAGGTTGAGAGAGGGGGGATGCCAGTACCATTGACACAAAAGCGCAGGTTCAGGGCGCTTGCAGGGCTCATCGCTAGACAAAAGATACGTTTAGATTTGCCAGAAATAAAAAACTAAGCGATGAACAAAAGTGGTACTTGTTTGAAACCTATATGCAGAAACACTTGGAGTTCCAGGAAGACATGAAAGAGCAGGCATTCAAGCTTTTGTGGAAGATTACAGCCAAGGCATGGAGACAATTCAGATTTCAGCTTAGGCGAGATTTTATCAGAAAAGGACTTGAGCCATTTGGAAAGCACGACTTTATCAAGCCGGAAGAGTGGACAGAGTTTGTGAAACAGCAGGAAACCGAGGAAGCCTCATCTCTTAGTGGCAAGTTCAAGTCACTTCGAAGCCTGAACACAAACGAACATAGCATGGGTCCAGCTGGTTATTGTGGAAAACTACCACTGTGGGAGGAACAGGACAGGAAATTAGCTACGGCTGGGATCGCCAACCCATATGATGCCATCACTGATGATCATTCTAGGAATTGGATGCGAGCAAGGAGTAAACTAATGGTGAAAGACGGTGTTGCCGAGGTAGTGTTCAACAAATTAGCAAATGAAAGTGTGGCTGCAGACATCATGGAAAAGAATGCACATGCAGAATCTTCAGGAATGACTTCATGGCTGAGGGAGAATGATGTGCTAAGTCAGTGCTTGGGCCACCCCGAACAACCAGGTCGCGTGCGTGGTGTCTCCAGCTACCAGGGCTGGAAGTTTGCATGGCCACAGCACGCTTCCATGTACAGGAAGAGGAAGAGGGCCAGTACTGACTCATCAGTTGATAAGCAACAGATGAAGGAAGAAATCAAGTAAGAACTCAAGGCTGAGATGGAGAAGGATATGCTTGACATGATGGCACGAGGGTACCAGGTGGTGTTTGCACCAGTGTCCAATCGCACAAGCCCTTCACCCGCCGGACTGAAGAGCAGCTGTGCGTCCGCAGATAATGTAGGTTTGATCAACGGCACTACAGAGTTGTCGACAGAGGTACTGCACATTGCTTCCCCCACACAGGAAGACCTTATAGGCACGTTGACTGAACCCACAGACTGTGGCCTATGGATCATATTTCACGGTGTTGAATGTGAAGCTGCAATTGGTGTGGTTCAACCAGAGCAGACTATGCTACACACAGTCCCGATTCATGAAGACTGTGCTGTGGTCGAAGTGTTGCATGTATATTCTGTCTTTAGGGATCACGTGCTATAACACCCTCCTAATGACGAGGTGACGACACTTGGACAAGCTCTACACCAGAGGATACAGTGGAAGAGGTGTCACATTCACATCAAGGGAGCACCAATTGCAAAATCTTGTTCGCACACTATGGTACAGTTTCCTTCTGGTTCACAGACTACAGGACAAAACCCAAACCCAGAAACGCAAACTACAGAACAAAATACCCTACCTGGTAACCCACCTCCGTCTCCTCGTCCACACCCAGAAATGCAAATTACAGAACAGATTCATTCCCAACCTGGTAACCCACCTCCTCCTCCTCCAGACCCAGAAACGCAAATTACATCCCCACCTTCTCATGAAAGAACAAAACCTCCATCCCCAAAAGAAAGTGCTCAAAACAATGATGCCAAAGCAGGAGCCCAGAGTCATGTGTTGGCTGATGCCGAGAAATCTGTCGACGACAGTTCGAAGAAAGCTGCAGGTACATCTGGGCCCAATATCTCTGCAATAGCTGCTGGTCAGACACCACCTGAGAAACTTTCTTCAGCCATCTCAAAGCAGCAGGAAAAGAAACTCGCTGAAAATAAAAGGTCTACCAGAAAGCGATCTGAGAAACCTTCTTCAGCCATCTAAAAGCAGCAGCAGCAGAAAATTGCTAAAAATAAAAGGTCTCAGAAGCCTATCACAAAGCCTTCTTCAGTCATCTCAAAGCAGGAGGAAAAGAAGCCTGCCAGAAAGCCATCTGAGAGAAATGCTAAGAAGAAGGCGGCCAATGTTACTATGACTCATCTTAACCCAAACTACAAATTTGGAAATGCAATGCTCAGTGCTGCTGAATTCAACCATCCGGATACTGCTCCTCCTTCTGTCACTAATCTCCACAATTTCTACATGGGACGTTGTAAGGACAATGATGAGTCTCTGATTCAGGGCATAATATGGCCCAAGCACGGCTGGTGGCCTGTGAGAGAAGATGAAAAATACGAGCTGTTGTCTGTGATCATAAGCGACTTGTACGATCTCTTCAACTTGGATGCTTTGGATATGGGACTTCTCCGCTGTTTCATCCTGTAAGTTGCTTGAAAATTTAATCTGCTTCTCACTAATCATTTTCTATCTAAATGTGCTTTCTGCCTCAGTTCATCTTTACTATGTATTTTACCTCCTTACACTTTGTTTTTTCTTAATATTAGGAATATGGCTGTAGAAGTACGGCAGAAGAAGGAACCCGTTGCCTTCCTTGATCCTGAATGCTTTAGCCAGTCAAATATACAAAATAACAGGGACTTTTTTGTGTCCTATACGAAGCGTGCCTACCAGTCATATGCTAAAAAGAGAGTCATCATTTCCTGCTATAACACTGGGGAGCACTGGATTGCAGTGGCGATCTTTCCAAAGCAGAAGACGGTCTTGTATCTTGATTCATATAGGATGCTAGACACTAATTTCTCTCAGTTGGTACTTGCCATTGATGAGTAAGTTCTTTTTCTTTCTTAACCTACAAACTTCCTCAACAAACTCTGCGGAGTTTATTAATAGTGCCCTAACCATTGTTGCATGTTTTGTTGTAGTGCTTGGAATAGTTACTGTGATGACAACAAATTGCCCCGCTGCGCCTTGAACCATGAGAAGGCTTTTGATGTACGTATTACTTAATATTTTCTGCCTGTGGAAGCTAGTACTAAAGCTTGAGTTTATTTCTTCTCACCACTGTTTGTCTATGTATATTTATCGCAGTGCCACCAACAACCTTACAAATCCAGAGTCTGCGGCTTCTATTGTGCCTATCACATGCTTACAGTGAAAAATAAATTCAAGGACCCTGAGGTACTTTCTTGGGATCTGCAATTGTAACACCTGCAACTGAGCACAGTTCTTGCTTATTAGCACTGCACATGTTTGGTAACCACCTGTGTGCTGACTGCTGACATTGTTATATTCAGGCATTTCGCATACCTACTTGTCAGCTGCACCGAGACACGCTGCTCCACATTAGGGAAAGAACTGCCTCATTCCTAATGGACCAGGTGATCGCACCCTCAGGAAAATTTCACATTAATGATGCTATGATGGCTCGCATTGTATCTGATACCAATCCTCATGGCCAGTGATGATATTGTTGTGAACCTTACTTAGCTTGTTAGAAGAGGATACTGATTGCCTGAATTTTGACAGATTATACATGTGAATCTTGTGGATTTCTATTCAGTTTGTGTAGTTTTGTGAATGTGGATGCTGGACCTAATTTTTGTGAAAGTAGACAATGCGTCTCCTTTAGTTGAGACAGAGGAGACGCAAGTTCACAGTACTCGTCTCCTTTGGTCGATTAGAGGAGACGCACGTACACAATAGGCGTCTCCTTTGGTCCAGACAGAGGAGACGCACGTACACAACACGCATCTCCTTTGGTCGAGACAGAGGAGACGCACGTACACAGTACGCGTCTCCTTTGGTCGAGACAGAGTGAGACGCGTACTGACAAGATGCGTCTCCTTTGGTCGAGACAGAGAGAGAGACGCGGGTTCATAGCAGGCGTCTCCTTTCGTCGAGACATAGGAGACGCGCACTGACAAGACGCGTCTCCTTTCGTCCAGACGGAGGAGACGCGCACCGAGGAGACGCGTCTCCTTTCGTCCAGACGGAGGAGACGCGCACTTACACGACGCGTCTCCTTTCGTCAAGACAGAGGAGACGCGTCATTTTCCGCGTCTTCGATGTTGAGTTCATGTAACGGGCTCGGTTTCTGTGACCGTTACCAAAGGTCCATGTGAGCCCAGAGAAACAGACATTTCAGGTGACCGGTAACTAGTTTCGGTAACGGTCTTTGTTAGACACCCGTTACTAATACGTGTTATGAGTAACGGGCTCAGTGTCTGCACCCGTTACCAAAGGCTCCGGTGGGCCCGGAGAAACAGCCATTTCAGGTGACCGGTAAGTAGTTGTGGTAACGGTCTTTGTTCGACGCCCGTTACAATTACGTGTCATCAGTAACGGGCAACGGCCCGTTACCTTTGTTGGCTTATTTGTAACGCTTGATCGGTAACGGGCGTTTTGCCCGTTACCAATGGCCATCCGCGCCCGTTACCAATGTCTGTTTTTCACGTAGTGTGCCTCCCCACCCGCGCGCCAGCTGCGCCTCCTCCCCACGGGCCACGGCCGCCGCCGCCCGCGTTCAACCCTCACGGCTTCGGCTCCGATCTGCCGCCCCACCACTCCCTCCTTTTCCTCCAGCATGCGTTGTCGCCGTCGTCCATGGCCGCCGCCGCTCATGGATGTCATCCCCTAACGTTGCCCGTGCCTCCTGCCCTGCGTCCTCTCCTTCTCCTCCCATATCAAAACCTTTTTTTTTTTTGGCTGACAGTGAAATATATATCCTGATATTTCAAATCCTTATGCATGCTTCTGTGAATATTTGCTCGGATTGATCCATATTTTTATTATTTGTGGTCCAGTTCTTGAAATGATGGTGAATTGTGTTCGGTTGTTGAGACTCTTAAAACTTTGTTGTTCTGAAAGTTATGTATGACATTTTTTTAATTGTCTGCTTTACTGGTACTTAGATTGACTGTATCATTGAATTCATAATGCTTGCAATTGTTCTGAAAATGATTCACATTTCAGGTCCATATAGTTTCAAAACGCTTGGAAATTAAAGACCACCTGGAAAAACCTTTGGATCCATGTGTAAAACTAAAGAAACAACGGGTCAGGACATGAGTTCTCATAGGTTCCAAGCCCTCAAGATCTTTGATGGATAATGCAGTGCCGACAAATGACAACATTAATTCATCTTACCATTTGAAGAATTTTTTTGCTACAAAATAAATTTTAAGACTATTCAAAATATGTGTCATAGACTCATAGTTTGATTTAGCTTTGATCCAATTGTATCAGATATGATAAATGCTTTGTGTGATGTCTCTAATTTCCATGGAAGATGAATTAAACATAACCTAATGTAATAGGTTTGATTTTGGTCAATTCTATGACCATTGAACTACGGTTCTTACTCTATCTTTCTAGCTTTTTTTATGGAGACTTGAGTACCATCCACAAAATGCATGGCATTGTATGTTTCATATATACTCTATCTTTCTAGCTTTCTAGTGACTTAGTGAGCCAACAAATGCAGCCCAATCTGGTAGATCAGGGAGGTCTCACAACCCTCTCGTCACCATGTCGACATCGTTTGCCCACAACCCCCCGCCGCGCCGCGTGCACGTGACCTCTCCGTGACACATCGGTCCCTATCCGCTGGGCCCCGCTTCATAGGGACCCACCTATCAGTGCAACGAACACATGCAGAGCACACGCTCCCCCGTACGTGGGGCCCAGGCAGTTATACGGTCGCGTGGTCCCGCATCACACGCCGTGGGCGGGGACCCGAACCATCTCCGCCGTCCGTCGAGGAGACCAACGGCCAGGATGCCTCTCGGCGCATGGACCCGGCCCGGCGATCGCCTCCTCCAGCCTACCGGCCCCACCTGTCGGCGACGCGCACGCGCAGACCACCTGGGTGCGGCCGCTGCCGTCCACGTCGTCGATGGCGTCGGCGCATCGCCACCGCGGTTGGGTGCACTCGGCACTCCCACCACCATGACGACATCTTTCTTCTCTTCAAAGTCCGCCCCGACTCTCTTTCCTTCCATTCGATTCGACTCTTTCCCCACGACTTCGACTTCCTCTCTCTCTCTCTCCATTAGTCGTGACACGGGGGGCTAGGAATCCCCGGCATCGAAAAAGCGGCCGGCGAAAGAACCGATTTCCCCAAGATTTTTGTCCGCCCCGCGCTGTCCGTCGCAGGATCGGATTCTCCGGCGGCCATGGCCCTCGCCGGCCTCCGCCGGCACGCCGCCCAGTTCCTCAGCACCAGCAATGGTGCGCAATTCAGTTTGCTTTCCGAGGTTTTCTTGGCATTCTTTCGCCGTTTCGTCTCGAGACTGACGGTTCTCCATGTGGTTTGCGTGTTGCGCAGAGCTTATGGCGGCGTCGCTGTCGACGGAGACCTGCGCGGAGGAGATGAAGAAGGCGGAAGGGGGCGGGTGCCGCGACGACGCCGCGGCGCTGCGGCTCAAGGAGGTGGCCATGGCGGCGATCCTGGTGGCCGGCGTGCTCGGGGTGGGCCTGCCGCTCGCGGGCCGGAAGCGCCGCGCTCTGCGCACGGACAGCGCGGCGTTCCGGGCGGCCAAGGCGTTCGCGGCCGGGGTCATCCTCGCCACGGGGTTCGTCCACATGCTGCACGACGCCCAGCACGCGCTCTCCAGCCCCTGCCTCCCCGCCGCGCCCTGGCGGCGGTTCCCGTTCCCCGGGTTCGTCGCCATGGCCGCCGCGCTCGGCACGCTGGTGCTCGACTTCCTCGCCACCAGGTTCTACGAGACCAAGCACCGCGACGAGGCCGCGCGCGTCAAGGCAGCCGCCGCCGCCACGCTCGCTGCGGCCTCGTCCACGAGCGACGAGGACATCACTGTGGTCACCGTCGTCGAGGACGAGCGCAAGGCCCCGCTCCTGCAAACGCACTGCCACGGACACTCGCACGGCCACGGGCATAGCCACGGCCATGGCCACGAGCTGGTGCAAGTAGAGGGCCGCGAGGGCGATCTGTCGGACCATGTCCGGTCTGTCGTCGTGTCGCAGGTGGGTGTTTGATCAGCTCATTTGGGATGCTTTTGGTTCTTCATGGAGCACACTGTGATGGCCATTGCCTTGGTTGCAGATACTGGAGATGGGGATTGTGTCTCACTCTGTGATCATCGGGTTGTCACTGGGAGTGTCGCGGAGCCCGTGCACAATCAGGCCACTTGTCGCAGCGCTTTCATTCCACCAGTTCTTCGAGGGGTTTGCATTAGGCGGGTGCATTGCTCAGGTGAGAACTCCAGTAAACTGACATTGAGCATTTCTCGTTATTTAATCAATAAAGCTCCACCAAGTTATAATGGTGCCATGATGGACGATTTTCCACATACTGATCAACATGGAAGTGAAATTATTTAGATTACACAAGTTTCCAGCACTTTACCTGTTTGGTAATCTGTACACGGCCCTACATTTATTTTTGTCTGAATTTGCTCCTTTGTAAATTCCATGGTTGAGGAATCTGTCTTTAAGAGCATGGACCCAGCCCTTGAAACCTATAGAAAACATAATTTGTGGATATTCCATCACTGGCTTGTTGAAGTTGATTGAAATTACTGTGCAAGAATAAATCAAATTATAGAGTTGTAAAAAGATGAGTTTATTTAATTTAAGTTGGTGGAAAAATCCAGCTGATACTCATGCCTTAACTTGATATGGGGTGAATGTAATTTGTCGGGTTTTTCTCATTGCATTGTTCCTTTTGCTAACCTTCCAAGTTCCCTGTTTTGCATGTTTCTACCTAAAATACTGATATGTGTCACTTGACAGTTGGAATTCAGACCTCCTCTGCACTATTGACCTTCTCAAAAATCATGTTTAATGTTTTCAATACTACAAGTTTGGCAATACTTGTACAGCTTTTTATACTTGATAGGTTAGGAGATGGTATTGACATGTCAGAATTCAAACATTTGACTTTAGTAATATAACAGGGTATTGCACTGTGTTGCTGCATCTTTTTCTTCTCCTTTCAGTTCATTATTCATGTAAACGGCCATCTATATAAAGTAGTTTGCTTGCCTACTACTTTATAGATAGGATTGCAGAGTCATTTTTTAAAAGTAGGATTGCGGAGTCATGGCAATCTGATTGGATATCCATTTACTGACTGAATCGCATTAGCACTAGATGGGCTCTGCAAAAAAAATTGCATGAAGATGTTTGCATTACTGATTTACTTTGTCTTGACACTTACTCATTTATTATTTCCTTTATTTGGCTGACTGAGGCTTCCTTTTCTCACTTAAATTATTGTTTGACTCACTGCCAAAAAAATTCTCTCCCTACAGGCACAATTCAAGAACCTTTCGGCGATCCTAATGGCATCTTTCTTTGCCATTACAACACCAGCAGGGATAGCTGCCGGGGCAGGCTTGGCCACGTTCTACAATCCAAATAGCCCGAGGGCTCTTGTGGTTGAGGGCATGCTCGACTCGGTGTCGGCCGGCATTCTCATATACATGTCGCTGGTGGATCTCATTGCCGCGGACTTCTTGGGTGAAAAGATGACCGGTTCGCTGCGACAGCAAGTGATGGCATACATCGCGTTGTTCCTTGGTGCTCTCTCCATGTCATCGCTCGCAATATGGGCTTAAGACCTGGCCCTTGGTTATCCGATAAGATCATAAGAGGTGCAGGCCCTGAGAAAATTCCTGGTGTATATGTATAGTTGTAAGGTTTCCGGGGCGTTCTGTTTTCTCACAGACCACAGTAGTAGGTAGCTTGCCTGTGCTGATCATAGGATGCCCTGTGTTTTAAAGGGCGTGAAAGGAACACCGCTCATGTAAAAAGTGGGGGGCATTGTACCTGCAATGCCCCGACCATGGCGGTTCCATAGGTGGCATGTTGATGGCCGGTTTTATATTGTACTTGAGTGCGAAGTGCTTTGGTTTTCTGAAACGACGAGCAAATTTGCAAAGGAATGGATGTGCGACTGCCGCGGCATCTGCTGCTTGGTTTTGATTTAGTTTCTTTTTACTGTGGTTGGTCCTCTATTGTCGAATTTGTAACAGCGTCGAAAGATTACCGTTCACGGACACGAGGTCTGCACTAAATTCTTTGTAATATTTTGTTTTTGGAACGAACGGAGCACTAGACTTTTGTGCTTTGCGATCAATGAATGGCAACGCCTGGAAGTGGAGAATCTAAGCTGAAAAGGCAATTTTGGTGCCCATCTTTTTCTTTGCAAGTGCACCACGCTCACTGTTGCTTAAAGTGCCGAAGAACATTCAGGCGGCCAAGAGAAAATGACAAGCACAGCTTATAGTAGCTGACTAGCAGTGGTTCAGTATTTCAAGATTGTTCGCCCATTTCTTTTCCTTTATCCTTTTTAGAGATGATCTTTTTTATTCCTTTCAATATTTTTTAGTTGCAGAACTTAATATTTCTAGAATGAAAGCATTGGATACTCTTGGAGATGCTCTAGATTACTAACGAACCAGGCAAATAGGCAATCAGACCTCCCACTCTCCCAGCTCGTTTTTAGCTAACCGTGTGTCTGGTCAGAAGAGGATGACTAGTTTACCACTTCTTATCAATTGAAGAGGATAATTGTTGGGGGTGCGTCTTAGGAGGCCTAAGGCTAGGGACCCTCGTGTATAAAAGAGGCCCAAATAAGGGGTATAAAGGCGTATTTGTAAGGGCTAAGGACCTGATTGTAGCATCCAAGGACTCAATTGTAATAGTTAAGGACCCAAACCTCCTCTCTCCTAGGGTTTGGAAGGGGAGGGCATCTCCTCTTCCTATAAATAGGACCCCAAGGGGTGGAGGAGGGGGACACTTGACCTTAGTATTCATTGATCTCTTGTTCAATTATCTCGAGTACTTTCATCATTCCTCTCTATCCGTCTGATTGGGATTTCCTAAATCCCAACGGTGGCGCCCACCGTGGTCTCGCACGAAATAAAATTCACGATTACCATGACAGAAAAAGAGATTTCAAGAATCGAAGGATTCCTTTTAGTCATAAAAGTCTAGAAGTTTTCGTTGAGCACCCTTGGAATTTCGGAATCTCAAAATTTCGGAATCTCAAAATTTTCGGAATCTCAAAATTTTCGGAATCTCAGAATCTCAAAAGAAGAAGAAATCTCGGAATCTCAGAAGAAGAAAAATCTCGGAATCTCAGAAGAAGAAAAATCTCGGAATCTCGGAACACGAAAAAAGTTCACGATTACCATAATCAAAAGATTTCTTCCAAAATTCAAAAGTGTTAGACATGATATTTGTCGCTGATGTGATCTTTCCATCACCCTAGGAGGTGATTTCTCAAAATCTCAAAATCTTAGAATCCTAAAATCTCAGAATCTCGGAATCCGAGAGAAATCTCAAAATCTCGGAATCTCAGAACGAGAGAAATCTCAAAAATCTCAGAATCTCGGAATATGCACGAAAAAAGTTCACGATTACCATAGCCAAAACGTTTCTTACAAAGATCCAAGGTAATAGACTTGATGTTTGTTGCTCGTGTGATCTTTCCATCACCCTAGGAGGTGATTTCTCAAAATCTCATAATGAGAGAAGTCTTAGAAATCTTGAAATCTAAAAAATCTCAGAAATATCAAAATCTCAGAAATCTTGGAATCTCAGAACAAGTGATTTCTAGGAATCTCAAAAATCTCGGAAATCCTAAAATCTCAGAAATCTCGAAATCTCAAGAATCTCGAAATCTCAGAAACCTTTGCTCGCTCATTTGGTTTTCTTGTTTCTATGAAAACTTCTGGTTATTTTTGTACTTGGGGTTTATGATCTTTCATGTTTATAAACTTCCTAACTTTTGTGAACCTCGAGTGGAGAACAGAGATGTTTTCTAAAGCAAATATTTATGTTTTAGCCTATTCCGACAAGAGTCTGGTTTGTTGAATATTCCTTGAAAGGTTCTTAACCTCGATTAGGAAAACAGTAAGAAAACAAAGATTCCCACGACAAAAAAGTTTCTTCCAAAGATCGAAGGTACCCGACATGATTTTTGTTGTATGTATGATCTTTCCATCACCCTAGGAGGTGATTTCTCGGAATCTCAAGAATCTCGGAATCTCGGAACACGAAAAAAGTTCACGACTACCATAGCCAAAAAATTTCTTCCAAAGATCGAAGGTACTAGACATGATTTTTGTTGTAGGTATGATATTTCCATCACCCTAGGAAGTGATTTTCCAGAATCTCAAGAATCTCGGAATCTCAGAACGAGAATCTCGAAATCTCGGAACAAGCAAAATCTCGGAATCTCAAACTCTCAAAATCTCGGAATGAAAAAAAATCTCAAAATCCTAGAACAAGCGAAATCTTGGAATCTTGGAGTGAGCAGCCTGCAGGAAACAAAGTCCACGATTACCACAACCAAAAATATTTTTCGAAAGATCGAAAGTATTGGGCATGATTTTTGGCACTACCATTTTCACCTCATCACCCTCGGTGGTGATTTTTATCACTTTTGAGCAACACCTTCTCCTTGATTCCCGAGGTTCAACTGTTCGCAAATTTTCAGTTGTGATTGTGTTTACTTTTTCAGGAATGTGGACGATTCCGTGAATTAACGCAAAAGAGGAATTCTGGAATCTCGGAACCTCGCAACCTCAAGCGGAAACTCATAAAATAATAGTATACTTATTATCTATGCTAACTCCTATGTTCGCAGGTTGTATCCTTTAAAAATACACAATTTATTCATACTTGCGTATTCTCATCTCCTTTAGAAGTTTTTGCTATGTTAAAAATTTTCTCTAGAGCCCTAGAGGGGCTACACTGAGAAATTCTTTGCGTATTCCTTAGAATTTTTTTTGCTAACCTGCAGGACTTCACCAATATGAGTATTCCTTTGCTAGTAAAACTAATTTAGGCAATTATGTGATCGTTTTTGCACCACGTGCACATCCAATTGCTCAAGCTTTCCATAATATTGTTAACACTTTAGAATATAGTTCGCTTTTACTAAAAAGTTCCCCCATAGAGCTAAGTGCAAAGTTAATAGTCGAAGCAACCAAGAGTTGCTATATCGACTAAAACTGGAAGAAAGTCCACAAAAGCTTTCCATCAAGCTTTTGTCGACTTATCTCTTTATTTGTGATGCTATTATGTTTACGATCGAAACATCCTTCAAAAAATACCGATGCTTTCTCCTTTGCAGGTATATTGGTTTTCATCAAATTGGAACATGATACTTTGGTTCAGATACACATTTGGATTTCGTTATCCATTGGAATTATCTCAACACTTGGTTTTCATCATCCATTGGAATTATCTCTATTGGTTAATGGACTATTGTGAAAAGAATGGCTCTCAAACCACCAAGTTATAATCTTTGGAAGCTGATGAAGGCAATTCAGGACACTATTCTGTTGAACATTCCCCTCTACTATGAGATAAATCTATGCACATCCAAGCTTTTTCATTCATATGCATCAGCATGCATCAAAAGTATTGCATTGCATGAGTTATTCTCATTTTTACTTTAAGCCAAAGGCAACGGGAAGTTGCGGCCATATCCCAAAAAAGTGTGGTTACCCAGAAAAACCACGAGGCCAGGATTCAACGGGAAGTTGCGGCCATATCCCCAAAAGAGTGTGGCTACCCAGAAAAACCACGAGGCCGGGATGCAACGGGAAGATGCGGCCATATCCCCAAAAGAGCGTGGTTATCCCAAAAAACCACAAGGCCAGGAGGCAATAATAAGTTGCGGCCCTACCCCAAAATTTCGATCAAGGCCCAGAGGGGGCAGCAATAAGTTGTATGGACTGAGTTCCAAAGTTTATTATTATGACCCAATAGATGCAACAGTAAGTTGTACGGGCTAATTTCTAAAAACTAGGGGCCTCGAGGACAACAGTTTGTTGTGGCCATATTTTCAAACTCAAAAAAAAAAGATGCTTGGGGCTGTGACTCCACGGCATTCCAACCATCAGCAAGCACAACCTCAACGATCGGGTGATGCTAAAGCTAAGTTGTTCATGCAAAAGATACTGTTGGGGATTGACCAAAAAGTTAGCTTGTCACTGTCGGTGTTTTAGACCGACAACCTACCAAGGGGAGTACCCGAGGTAGATGAATGTGGCCTCGCCGAGATCGGTAACTCGAAGGAGAGACACGTGGCACACAATTTAGATAGGTTCGGGCCGCGAGGTGCGTAATACCCTACGTCCTGTATGTTGTGTAGCTCTGGATTGATTGGGTGTGTTTACAAGATGATGCGGATCATGAGATAGGGGTCCCTGCCTCGCCTTATATAGTCCGGGAGGCAGGGTTACAAGTCAGTTTGCCAGAGGAGTTCTAGTCGTGTGCGGTTAGGAGTACTCTACATGGATCCGGACATGTCTAGCTTCCTAATCGAGTACTAGTCCTCTGCATGCCTTGCGCTCCACGCCATCAGGTGCTGTGTAGCCCAAGTCGAGTAGTCCCAGGGACCCACGGAGTAGTCGGTCCCAGTACCCACCTGATTAGTGGGCCCAGGGATGTCTGTACGACAAGCCCCCGAGTACTTTGTAGTCGAGCAGGATGTCTTCGAGTAGTCTTGATGGCATTGGCGAGTAGTCCTTGAGCGTTCCCGAGTTCCACAAGCCGAAAGTCCTCAAGAATGCTTGAACCATCCCGAGGCTGGAAGGTACTCCAGCTGATATTGGAGTAGTCTTGAAGTCTTCTCGAGTAGTCCCCAAGTGTCCCCGAGTGCTTCTCTCGAAGGTCTTCAATAGTACTCGTGTTGTTTTGATGAAGAAACCATATGGAAAATGTGATTCGAAGAATCGCATTCCATATGGAATGTAGCCCCCGAGCCTTAGGTCAAATCGTAGATTCAAGCTGAGGGTCAATCTGAAGTCTTGTCAATCTTATCCCGAAAAATCCGGAGAAAAAACCGAAGGACACGTGGCACGGAGCCCCCGAGCCTTGAGTCGAGTACTTTCTCTCGAATTGAAGGATCATCTTGACTGTATAATGTGTCCTGAGTGGGATCTGGACCTGATGTAGCCCACTAAATCCATCGGACGTAGTCGAGCCCCCGAGACTGAGAGCGTCGAGTACTGGAATGTGAAAGGTCAGGCTGCCATGGCTGAGTCACCCGCCTGGCGCTTATCTGTCCATCTGGAACTAAGCCGCCCGGCGGCTTATAAATAGCCAGTGAAACCCTTAAGGTTTTTTTTACTCCCAACGACAGCATTCCCACAGATTAGATCTGAGAGACTGCCCCTTCTGCTCCTCTAATGCCATCGCCGCCGCAAGCGTAGATTAGATCTACTTGCGCCCGCCGCCGCAGTCCGCCCACCTCCGTAGCCCCCGAGCGAATGCGAGTGAAGACACCTGTAACTTGGAGGATGAAGGCTTCCCCGGTGAAAAGCTCGAAGACCGGCGCGTCAGAAGAAGAGGAGCCGCGATGAGGCCGGAGATGCCGGCCAGTCGTCGTCGTCTTCGCCTGTCTCCCCTCGCCCCAATCCGGCAAAGGAGTGGAAGAAGGCGAAGTTGAAGACCGAAGACCTCCTCGCTTTGGTCAACAGCGGATTCCTCCGTGAGAAAGGGATAGATTTTTGGCGCACCGCCACTGGAGACCCTTACCCGATGGAGAAGAATCCGGACGAGATCCCGATGTTCGCGCGATTTGTGGAGCGTAGACTCGCGCTGCCGGCCAGCGACTTCTTCAAGGGGATGCTCAGGTACTATGGTATCGAGTACCTCAACCTCAACCCCAACAGGATCTTCCACACTTCCATCTTTGTGCATTTCTGCGAAACTTTTGTGGGGATTAAGCCCCACTGGATCTTGTTCCGAAAATTCTTCCGAGTGAAGCCGCAACTGAGCAGTGATGACCCGCAAGTGGTCGGAGGCACCGGGATTCAGATGCGTGAAGACGCCGCCGGCCAGTACCTACCGTACAAGCTCATCGATTCCAACCAGGACTGGAAGGCGAGGTGGTTTTATATTGCAAACCATCACCCCGAGCTGCCGAAGCCGAGCGGGCGTCAATCGAAGCATGCGCCATGGTGGAACACGGAGCCCATCATGCAGGAGGGTATTCAACTACCCCCGCTGCTGAACAAGATCAAGGCCTTACGGGAAACCGGACTGAGGGCCGAGCATGTGGCCTTTAGTTTCATGAAGAGGAGGGTGCAGCCACTGATGGCGCGAGACGCCCTCGGGTACCAGTACACCGGTGACAAGGATACGTCCCGGATGCCTGGCTTCGAAGTCGAGGACGACGTCATCATTGAGAGGCTGGGCAAAATTTTCAAGGATATGCCCCCGTACACACCGTGCCCGGTGCCAGAGTACTCCGCGACACGGCCGTCCAACCAGGTCAGTAGTCATGACATAAGCCCCTGAGTATTGATGTGCTTGACGTAGTCGTACTCATGCATGCTTGATGTTGTAGGACGATGTGGAGAAGTACGTCTCCACCCCACCCTCTCCTCCGCGACTTGAGGGACAAGCGCAGGGGAAGGGGGAAGCCAAAGCGAAGGAGCGTCGCGAAGTTGGTGAAGGTGATGATGCCGTCGTCATCGAAGACGGCTCTGATGACGAGGATGAAGAGACACTGCAACAGCAATTCCAGCTCCGCTCAAGGTTCAGCCGGGCTGGAATGCCTAATATTCCCGTCATCGAGAAGCCATCTAGCCTGGAGGCTAGCTTGCCGGTGCCGCCTAGGAAACCGTGTAATGTGGCGCGGAAACGCGTCGTGAAGAAATTGAAGCTGTCAGAGGCCGCCAGGCCGGAGGTGAGTAGCATGACTAGTGTAGTCGAGTACTGCGATAAGTAGTCTGTTGCTGACAATATGACTTGTATTGCTGCAGGACATCCCCTCCTCGGACCTTGTTGATCAGGGTGACGAGGATGTCTGGGAGACGGTAGGGGCGGCAGCTGAAAGGAGCATTAGCCCGCCACCGGCTACTGAAGATGTCGTGCCAGAGGGGGCGCAACAGCAAGCTGACCCCGTGGAGCCGCAGGCGTCAGCGGAAGAAGCCCAAGACCCACATCCAGCTGTGACTGTGGAGCAGCCAGAGGAGGCGATGATAGAAGATCCTGCACCGCTCCGCTCGGCGCCCATGCCAGAGACAGGATCATCAAGCCGCGGTGGTCTTGAATTGCTGGACAATGATCTCATTGACCCGGCCTTTGTGTCACTGGGCATGGAGTCGTTGCGCCGGATAGAGAACTGGATCAAGGTACGGTGCGAGTACCCTGAGTTTACTTGCCTTTCTGAATGCTGAGTACTGACCAGCTGCTGTGTCGTGCGCAGGGCTTGGTGGAGAGATCTCGTCAGAAGACCGATCTTCTGAAGGGATATGGTGACGCCGTCCTCCGCGCCGAAGCTCTGGAGAAGGAGCTAGAGAAGTCAAAGAAGCACTCCACGTTGCTCCAGTCCAAGCTTGATGGCGCCTTCGCCCAATACCATAACGAAGTACAGGAGATGCAGGTGAAGAGGGACGACTTGATCCGGACGAACAAGTCATTGCGCCAGAAGAACAAAGGTATGTCTTCCTCCAAAGCCACCGGGTACTAATTGTAGTACGTGTGAGTAGTCTGACCTTGCGTCGAGTTGTCTGCAGATCTTGAGGCAAAGGTTGACCAGCTGAAGGCGTCTGAGATGTATCTTAAGAACATCGTGTACCACGAAACCGACAAGAGAGAGGTACTTGAACATGAGTATGCTCAGTAGCGCCATGAGTGTATCAAGCACATGGAGCTTCGTGAAGCCTCAGACCGTGACCTTGTCAATTGTTATAAATCTCTGCAGAAGCTCAATGAAGACTGCGAGAAGCTTTGAGGTCAGCTGAAGGAACTCGAAGAAGCCGCGCTGCCCATCATGAGGCTACTGGTGCCACGTCCGGGCGGGCCCAAGATAGCCCCTCTAGTAGACAGGCTGAAGGAAGCCCCCGGGCGTTTGGCGACATACGTCAAGCACCTGGCGAAATCCATCCCGAACCAGGTGTTGGCGTATACGAAGTCGTACTTCCCAAAAGCACCGGTAGATGTGGTAGCTGGTGGTCTTGCGGCGAACTGTTCCGATGAGTAGTACAAGACTCTCCTGGAAGAGATGGCGCCCATCGCGGAGCAGGTGGCGGAGAAGCTGAATCTCCAATAGATGTACCTGTAGAGGTAGCTTAAAGTTGTTGATGTAAGACAAACAAAGTAGTCATAGACTTGTTTGAAATATCAATAAAAGATGTCCACTGCTTGTATATGTAATGAGTACTCATGGCCGCCACTTGCAGCGAAGTGTGCGGAGTACCAAGCCGTGGAAGTAGTTGTGAGTAGTAGTACTCAGTATGATCTGCCTAAGCAGGAGACACAGTAAACAAGTTGAGTAGAATCGAACTTTATTACTGATGAAAAAGGTACACCTGGGTGGTCAGGGCCATTTACAGGTGAGTAGTCGCCAGGACCCGTAGGCCGCCTACGGCTAAGTGGTTGCTAGGGCCCTTGAGCTGCTTACAGCTGGAGATCCGTTAGTAGCCGTATATGCTGGATCAGTAGTACGTGGTCGTATAGACCACTGCTAGAGTCCTCAGTGCTCTGAGTAGCTCAAGATCCGTTAGTAGCTGTTGACGCTGGATCTTGGAGAGGAGTAGTCCGGAGACTTGTGCTAGGACTGAGAGGCCGCTTACAGTGAAGAGTCCGTGAGTAGCCGTGTAGACTTGGACCTGTAAATGAGTAGTCGAGCGACTACGCGTAGAAGCGACACAGCTGTTTGGAGGGTCCGTGAGTTCGTGAGTCAGGTCAGTGAAGAGTCCGTGAGTTCCACGAGTTGTTGATGTCGTCGCCTTCAAGTGTTTGGAGGCGATATGAGCCAGGTCCAGTCACCTTGGAGACTGAGAAGGGACCTTCCCATGGCGAGCTGAGCTTGTGTAGTCCGTCCGTGTTCTGGATACGACGGAGGACTAGATCGCCGACGTTGAAGGAGCGTTCCTTGACGTTGCGATCATGGTAGCGTCGGATACCCTCTAGGTACCTTGCTGACTGGACGAGGGCGGTGCAGCGGGCTTCTTCGAGGTTGTCGATGTCAACCCGTCTGCTGTCTTCTGAGATGCCTTCGTCGTATTGTTCTACTGCCGGGGATTCCCACATCACGTCGGCGGGTAGAATAGCTTCGGAGCCGTAGACCAGGAAGTAGGGCGACTGCCCTGTTGGCTTGGTAGGTTGAGTACGAAGCCCCCAGAGTGAGTTGGGTAGTTCCTTGATCCACTTGCCTCCTTTGGTGTTGGCTGCGTCGTGCAATCGCTTCTTGAGGGCGTCGAGTACCATCCCGTTGGCGCGCTCAACTTGACCGTTGGCGCGGGGGTGGGCGACTGTGACGTACCGAACGTCAATCCCGCTGTTCTCGCAGTACTCCCAGAACTGATGATTGTTGAAGTTGGAACCCAGGTCTGTGATGATGCGATGGGGTAGCCCGTAGCGGTGCACGAGTTCATCCAAGAAGTCGAGTACTATGTCAGCCTTTGGGCAAGTAACCGGCTTGACTTCGATCCACTTGGTGAACTTGTCGATGGCCACCAAGACTCTATTGAATCCTCCTGGCACAGTTGGCAGAGGCCCAATCATGTCGAGCCCCCAGCAGGCAAAGGGCCAGGTTGGTGGTATGGTGACTAGCTTGTAGGCCGGGACGTGTTGCTGCTTGGCGAAGAATTGACATCCTTGGCACTTTCTGACGAGTTCTTCAGCGTCGGCCAGAGCTGTGGGCCAGTAGAAAGCTCGTCGGAAAGCCTTGCTCACCAGCGTGCGGGAAGACGCGTGGTTGCCGCAGACGCCTTTGTGGATCTCCTCCAAGATGTCCTTGCCTTCATCCCGAGGTATACACTTCATGAGTACTCCAGAAGTGGCACCTCGCCTGTAGAGCTTGTCTCCGACTAGTACGTAGGTCTTGGCTCGGCGGACGAGTTGTTCAACCGTGTTCTTGTCGGAGGGAACCTTCTGCTCGTGGATGTAGTCGATGAAGGGTTGTCTCCAGTCCACGTCGATCATCAAGACCTCCTGACCGAGCTGTGGTGGCACAGGGTCAGTGGTCGTTGGCACCGGCTCCGGGATGGATGGCTCGTGAAGCTCGTGGACGAAGACTCCAGCAGGTACTTGCGCGCGAGTAGAACCAAGCTTCGACAGGACGTCCGCTGCAACGTTGTTGTCGCGGACGACGTGGTGGAACTCGAGACCGTAGAACTTGTTCTCGAGCTTGCGGACTTCCAGACAGTAGGCATCCATGTTCTCCTTGTTGCGATCCCAAGACTTGTTGACTTGGTTGATGACCACTGCGGAGTCGCCGTAGACTAGTAGCCGCTTGATGACCAATGAAATTGCGAGGCGGAGCCCATGCAGTAGGGCCTCGTACTCGGCTTCATTGTTGGAGATCTTCTAAAAGATCTAGAGGACGTACTTGAGTTGTTCGCCCTTTGGAGAAATCAGGAGTACCCCTGCACCAGCGCCCTCGAGCTTGAGTGAACCGTCGAAGTACATCACCCAATGCTCTGGTCGCTCTGCTGGAGTTGGTAGCTGATTCTCCCGCCACTCTGCCATGAAGTCGACTAGTACCTGGGACTTGATAGCTGTGTGTGGCCTGAAATCGATGTTGAGGGCGCCAAGTTCGACCGCCCATTTAGAGATTCTTCCAGTAGCATCTTGGTTGCGAAGTATGTCACCGAGCGGGTAGTCGGTGATGACGACGATCGAGTACTCCTGGAAGTAGTGTCGTAGCTTCCGCGAGGTGATGAGTACTGCGTAGAGTAGTTTCTGGACCGGCTGGTACCGTGCCTTGGACTCTGATAGAACCTCGCTGACGAAGTAGACTGGTCGCTGGACTGGGTAGGCGTGGCCGTCTTCCTGCCGCTCAACTACGATGGCAGTACTGACCACGTGAGAAGTCGCAGCGAGGTAGAGCAGTAGCTGTTCCTTTTTGCGAGGAGCCGTGAGGACCGGTGGCTTCGACAAGAAGTCTTTAAGCTACGCCAGAGCTTGATCAGCCTCCGCGGTCCACACAAACTTCTCTTGGTGCTTCAGTAGCTTGAAGAAAGGTAGTCCCCGTTCTCCAAGCTTCGAGATGAATCTGTTCAAGGCCGCCATGCACCCGGTCAGCTTCTGGACATCCTTGATGCAGGTTGGAGCTTTCATATTGGTGATGGCGGAGATCTTCTCGGGATTGGCTTCGATGCCGCGATGGCTGATGATGAAGCCGAATAGTTTCCCAGATGGTACGCCGAAGACACACTTGTTGGGATTGAGCTTCCATTGGTACTCTCGCAAGGATGCGAAAGTCTCTTCAAGATCGATAATGAGCGTATCGGAGTTTCTGGTCTTGACGACCACGTCATCCACATAGGCTTTGACGTTCTTGTTGAGCTGCTTCTTGAAGCAGGCCTGGATAGCTCGCTGGTAAGTAGCGCCGGTGTTCTTCAACCCGAACAACATTGTCGTGTAGCAGTAGGCGCCGAACGGGGTGATGAACGCGGTCTTCTCCTGGTCTTCTTCCTTGATAGCAATCTGGTGGTAGCCGGAGTAGCAATCGAGGAAGCAGAGTAGGTCGCAGCCTGCCGTGGAATCGATAACCTGATCGATCCGCGGCAACCCGAAGGGGTCCTTGGGGCAGTGCTTGTTGAGGTCGGTGTAGTCGACGCACATCCTCCACTCGTTCGTGTTCTTCTTGCGGACGAGGACGGGGTTGGCGAGCCACTCAGGATGGAAGACTTCACGAATGAAGCCGGCCGCGAGTAGTTTGGCGAGTTCCTTCTTGATGGCGTCCCGTCGATCATCAGCGAAGCGGCGGAGATGTTGTCGCTTGGGCGTAGCTTTAGGGTCGACGTTGAGTGAATGCTCGATCAGCCTCCTGGGCACCCCTGGCATGTCCGCTGGCTTCCATGCGAAGATGTCTCGGTTAGCCCGGAGGAAGCTGACGAGCGCGTCTTCCTATTTCGGGTTGAGCCCCGCCCCGATCATGGTAGTCTTGCTGCTGTTGCCCGTCCCGAGGTCGATGGCCTTCACCTGTACTTCCTCTGCTGGCTGAGGCTTGTTTGCGGTGTCGGTCTTCTCGGGAATCTCGAGTTCGGTTGGGGCGAGCTTCTTGGACGCAGCGAAGATTTCCATCATTGCATTGGGTACTTGATTAGTTGCTGCGAGTTCTACGGCTTCGGTGTCACAGTCGTAAGAGACCTTCAAGTCCCCTTGCAGCGCAAGTACTCCAGCAGGACTTGGCATCTTGAGTACCAAGTAGGTGTAGTGGGGAACTGCCATGAACTTGGCGATCGCTGGTCTACCTAGGATGGCATGGTAGGAGGTTTCAAAGTCCGCAACCTCGAACTTGATGTACTCGGTGCGGTAGTTCTACCTTGTCTCCCCGAAGGTAACTGGCAGGACCACTGAGCCCAATGGTATAGCCGCGTTACCGGGAACGATGCCATAGAAGGGTGACGCGCTCTTGGTGACCATGTCGGTGATGTCGAGCTTCATTTTCTTCAAGGTCTTGGTGAAGAGGACGTTGAGTCCGCTCCCGCCATCGATGAGTACCTTGTTGAGTCTGGAGCCCGTGACTACTGGTTTCAGGACGAGTGGGAAACGTCCTGGCTCGGAGAAGCTTGTCCATTGATCTGCGCGGGAGAAGGTGATGGGTACCTCCGACCACCTTAGAGGTGTCGGCACCGCTGGTTCAATTCTCAAGACTTCCCGTCGGGTGAGCTTCTGAGATCGTCTGGTGGGTAGTCCGCCGAAGAGGACGTTCACCGTCTTGTCGGGTTCTTGGAAGTCGCCGTTGCCTTCGTCGACTTTCTTTTTGCCATTCTTGTCGTGAGGAGGCCGTGGCTCGGGAATATCCTTGAGTGCGCGCCGGAGTTGGTAGCACTGGTCGGTTGTATGATTGCCATCCAGATGCCACGGGCACTTCTCTTTGAGCAAGTCTCTGAATCCGCCAGAGGTCTTTTTCGAGTTGTCTTTCGCAGGGCGCTGTATAGCCGCGACTGTGTTGTCTGGCTTGCGCTTACGGTTGGAGCTCGAGTAGTTGTTGTTGTTGCGACCCCCTTGATCCTTGTTGTTATTGTTGTTGCCGCCCGTGTTGTTTTTGCTTTTGCCGCGAATGGAGTCGTACTTGGCGTTCGCCTTGTCCTCTTCGTCGGCCCATGATGTGATCATGTCCTTGAGCTTGGTGATGGAGCTCGGGCGGCGGCGACCGAAGTCTTCGAAGGTGCGACGGTGATAGAGCCCGTCTTGGAAGAGGTCGATGACTTCTTTGTCGGTGACGTCGACTACGGTCGCGCGCTTGTCGAAAAAGCGCCGCATGTACTGGCGGAGCGTCTCGCCTTGTTCCTGTTTGACCATTGCCAAGTCCATGCGGGTACCCGAGCGCCCCATGGCACCCGCGAAGTTGCTGGTGAACTGAGCCTTCAGCTGGTCCCACTCGTCGATCGAGTTCCTTTCGAGTGACTCGAGCCATGTGAGTGGAGCTTGATCCAGACAGAAGGGGAAGAAGAGGCACTTTGCGTCATTGTTGCCACCAACGTTTTCGATGGCCAAGGCATAGCACCTGAGCCACTGAACTGGGTCTTGCTTCGCGTCATACTTGGTGATCCCGAGAGGTTTGAATTTCTCAGGAAGGAGCAGGTTGCGAAGTTGTGCAGAGTAGGCGGGGAAGCCGTCGCTGTCGCTTGCTTTAGTAGCATTCTTGCGGCGGATCTCGTCGATCCTGTGGCGGGCGTCATAGCCACCGCGTGCGTTGCCGGTGGCGTGGTTATTCGCGTGGCCTCGGCCCCCGCGATCGCCGCCGCCACTAGCTCTTCTGCCGGCGCCGTGGGATGAACTTCCGCCGCTGCTACCGCCACCACCGCCGCCGCCGCGACTACCGCCAGCGCCTGCCTGGCTGTTGCCGCCCTGTGAGGGTCCTCCCGCCGAGGCTCTAGAGCGGTTGGGGTTTGGCTGGTGTTCGCTGCGAATGCGGTTGCGTCCGACGTCTGCTGGGCTGCGACTAGTGGCTTCATGGTTTCCAGTGGGAGGGACAGGGGCGACTCTGTTGTCGACCCGTATGAAGTAGGCGTCTTCAGCGAGCTTGGCGATGAGTTCGCCTGCACGGTGCCCCTGAGCTGTTCGTGCTATCGTAGTGATAGACATGAGGCATTGCTCAGGGGTGGTGTGTACCCGGTTTTCGACTTGATCCAGAGCCTCTGTGAGGTTCCGAATGGGAAAAGCTTCTCGGAGCCGCCTGCGCCGATCAGCTCGTCTTCTGTTGCGCTCGCGCCGGGCATTCTTGGCCTCCGTAGTTTCGTCTGGGGTGCGTTGGCTGATTCCTCGTTAGCTGAGATGTCGTCGAGGTACCGATTGGGCCGGCTTCCTGAGGTTCCAGTTTCCCCGGGCGTCATGAAGACTTCACGGTCGGGAGTGCAGAGGCCGGAGTCGGTAGTCGCCACCTCGGTTGGCGTGTGCTCTTCCTCGATCGGGTTCAGCGGCGTCCCCTCCTGGAAGGGGAGTGTCTCGAGGTAGGCGACACAGCGTGAGTTGTCATTGATCAGGTCTGCGGGCTTGCGGTCGGGCCAGTAGACAAATCTGCCAGCAGGAGTAGACGTGATGACCAAGCCGGCAGCAGGACCTGATAACGGTTCCTCGATGGGGTTGGGCTCGGACTCGGACTCGATCGGATCAAGACCAAAGTCGAACTCGTAGGAGGAGTCCGAGTTGTAGTCGGGGACGGTGTTGGAGTCCGAGGAGGACTCGGAGATGATCTCCTTGCCGGCCCGACGTGCAGCGAGAGCTTCCGCGTGGGCCCTGCTAGAGTTGCAGAGACCGTATGGGAAGTGCTCGTGGAGAGGGGCCGCTTCACACGATGGCTCAGGAGCTGGCTCGCATGAGGCGATCCAGGGCGACGTCGAGTTCGAGTTGGAGGCGAATCCGAGCTCGAAGTCGGTGACTTGGTTGTAGAGCGAAAATTCGCCGAATTTCTCGACGAGTTGGCTCGTGATAGCTTCGGGAAGCGTCACGAGTCCGGTCTTCGGGTTCGGGGTTATGGTGAGGCAGCGCTGGAACGATCCAGCGCCGTCAGCGGTGCAGACCCAGGAGCCGAAGACAAAGGTGTCGCCATGGTTGAAAGCGGCCGTTGGCTTGATGATGATTGAAGTCGTCGAGTTCGCCATGTGATCTTCGGTGAGATCCCTTACCTGGCGCGCCAGCTGTCGGTGTTTTAGACCGGCAACCTACCAAGGGGAGTACCCGAGGTACATGAATGTGGCCTCGCCGAGATCGGTAACTCGAAGGAGAGACACGTGGCACACAATTTAGACAGGTTCGGGCCGCGAGGTGCGTAATACCCTATGTCCTGTATGCTGCGTAGCTCTGGATTGATTGGGTGTGTTTACAAGATGATGCGGATCATGAGATAGGGGTCCCTACCTCGCCTTATATAGTCCGGGAGGCAGGGTTACAAGTCGGTTTGCCAGAGGAGTTCTAGTCGTGTGCGGCTAGAAGTACTCTACATGGATCCGGACATGTCTAGCTTCCTAATCGAGTACTAGTCCTCTGCATGCCTTGCGCTCCACACCATCAAGTGCTGTGTAGCCCAAGTCGAGTAGTCCCAGGGGCCCACGGAGTAGTCGGTCCCAGTACCCACCTGAGTAGTGGGCCCAGGGATGTCTGTACGACAAGCCCCCGAGTACTTTGTAGTCGAGCAGGATGTCTTCGAGTAGTCTTGATGGCCTTGGCGAGTAGTCCTTGAGCGTCCCCGAGTTCCACAAGCCGAAAGTCCTCAAGAATGCTTGAACCATCCCGAGGCTGGAAGGTACTCCAGCTGATATTTGAGTAGTCTTGAAGTCTTCTCGAGTAGTCCCCAAGCGTCCCCGAGTGCTTCTCTCGAAGGTCTTCAATAGTACTCATGTTGTTTTGATGAAGAAACCATATGGAAAATGCGATTCGAAGAATCGCATTCCATATGGAATGTAGCCCCCGAGCCTTAGGTCGAATCGTAGATTCAAGCTGAGGGTCAATCTGAAGTCTTGTCAATCTTATCCCGAAAAATCTGGAGAAAAAACGAAGGACACGTGGCACGGAGCCCCCGAGCCTTGAGTCGAGTACTTTCTCACGAATTGAAGGATCATCTTGACTGTATAATGTGTCCTGAGTGGGATCTGGATCTGATGTAGCCCACTGAATCCATCGGACGTAGTCGAGCCCCCGAGACTGAGAGCGTCGAGGACTGGAATGTGAAAGGTCAGGCTGCCATGGCTGAGTCACCCGCCTGGCGCTTATCTGTCCATCTGGAACTAAGCCGCCCGGCGGCTTATAAATAGCCGGTGAAACCCTTAGGGTTTTTTTTACTCCCAACGACAGCATTCCCACAGATTAGATCTGAGAGACTGTCCCTTCTGCTCCTCTGCTGCCATCACCGCCGCAAGCGTAGATTAGATCTACTTGCGCCCGCCGCCGCAGTCCGCCCACCTCCGTAGCCCCCGAGCGAATGCGAGTGAAGACACCCGTAACTTGGAGGATGAAGGCTTCCCCGGCGAAAAGCTCGAAGACCGGCGCGTCAGAAGAAGAGGAGCCGCGATGAGGCCGGAGATGCCGGCCAGTCGTCGTCGTCGCCGCCTGTCTCCCCTCGCCCCAATCCGGCAAAGGAGTGGAAGAAGGCGAAGTTGAAGACCGAAGACCTCCTCGCTTTGGTCAACAGCGGATTCCTCCGTGAGAAAGGGATAGATTTTTGGCGCACCGCCACTGGAGACCCTTACCCGATGGAGAAGAATCCGGACGAGATCCCGATGTTCGCGCGATTTATGGAGCGTGGACTCGCGCTGTCGGCCAGCGACTTCTTCAAGGGGATGCTCAGGTACTATGGTATCGAGTACCTCAACCTCAACTCCAACAGGATCTTCCACACTTCCATCTTTGTGCATTTCTGCGAAGCTTTTGTGGGGATTAAGCCCCACTGGATCTTGTTCCGGAAATTCTTCCGAGTGAAGCCGCAACCGAGCAGTGATGACCCGCGAGTGGTCGGAGGCACCGGGATTCAGATGCGTGAAGACGCCGCCGGCCAGTACCTACCGTACAAGCTCATCGATTCCAACCAGGACTGGAAGGCGAGGTGGTTTTATATTGCAAACCATCACCCCGAGCTGCCGAAGCCGAGCGGGCGTCAATCGAAGCATGCGCCGTGGTGGAACACGGAGCCCACCATGCAGGAGGGTATTCAACTACCCCCGCTGCTGAACAAGATCAAGCCTTGCGGGAAGCCGGACTGAGGGCCGAGCATGTGGCCTTTAGTTTCATGAAGAGGAGGGTGCAGCCACTGATGGCGCGAGACACCCTCGGGTACCAGTACACCGGCGACAAGGATACGTCCCGGATGCCTGGCTTCGAAGTCGAGGACGACGTCATCATTGAGAGGCTGGGCAAAATTTTCAAGGATATGCCCCTGTACACACCGTGCCCGGTGCCAGAGTACTCCGCGACACGGCCGCCCAACCAGGTCAGTAGTCGTGACATAAGCCCCCGAGTATTGATGTGCTTGACGTAGTCGTACTCATGCATGCTTGATGTTGTAGGACGATGTGGAGAAGTACGTCTCCACCCCACCCTCCCCTCCGCGACTTGAGGGACAAGCGCAGGGGAAGGGGGAAGCCAAAGCGAAGGAGCGTCGCGAAGTTGGTGAAGGTGATGATGCCGTCGTCATCAAAGACAGCTCTGATGACGAGGATGAAGAGACACTGCAATAGCGATTCCAGCTCCGCTCAAGGTTCAGCCGGGCTGGAATGCCTAATATTCCCGTCATCGAGAAGCCATCTAGCCTGGAGGCTAGCTTGCCGGTGCCGCCTAGGAAACCGCGCAATGTGGCGCGGAAACGCGCCGTGAAGAAATTGAAGCTGTCAGAGGCCGCCAGGCCGGAGGTGAGTAGCACGACTAGTGTAGTCGAGTACTGCCGATAAGTAGTCTGTTGCTGACAATATGACTTGTATTGCTGCAGGACATCCCCTCCTCGGATCCCGTTGATCAGGGTGACGAGGATGTCTGGGAGACGGTAGGGGCGGCAGCTGAAAGGAGCATTAGCCCGCCACCGGCTACTGAAGATGTCGTGCCAGATGGGGCGCAACAGCAAGCTGACCCCGTGGAGCCGCAGGCGTCAGCGGAAGAAGCCCAAGACCCACATCCAGCTGTGACTGTGGAGCAGCCAGAGGAGACCCCTGTGGAGGCTGGAGCTACAAGCGAAGCTGGCATAGTTGATATCGCCAGTATACTGGGCGCTCCGACCGTGACCATGATGCGGTCAACTCTGTAAGTTCTCTGAACTCTCGAGTAGTCGTGTAGTTGACAAGCTTTATGTGGGTGATTGATCACTTCATGATGCAGGAAATCCACGGACTTGTCGTGGGACGGTGGGGAGACCAGCACTTCAGCCGATGGAGAAGACCGTTCGGCAGAGGTGTGCGAACCCACGCCACCGCCTCAAGCTGGAGCCGCAGTGGAGCCGATGCTTGAAGAGGCTACTCTGGCTGAAGGTACACGTCCAACTACCGCAAGTAGTAATTATGAAGAGTAGTCATAGCCGTTATCTGACTTGTTGAATTGATCCTGACAGGAGCACAAGCCGAAGGAGCTACCATCCCTGAAGCGGTAGCCATGGAGACGGCTGCTGTGGAGTCCATGGAGCTGGTTGTTGAAGTGGCGACAGCAACAGCCCCCGAACCGAGGACTACGGTAGCCCCCGTGCCGAGGACGGACGTCGTCGTCCGCGAGGCGATGATAGAAGATGCTGCACCGCTCCGCTCGGTGCCCATGCCAGAGACAGGATCGTCAAGCCATGGTGGTCTTGAATTGCTGGACGATGATCTCATTGACCCGGCCATTGTGTCGCTGGGCATGGAGTCGTTGCGCCGAACAGAGAACTGGATCAAGGTACGGTGCGAGTACCCTGAGTTTACTTGCCTTTCTGAATGCTGAGTACTGACCAGCTGCTGTGTCGTGCGCAGGGCTTGGTGGAGAGATCTCGTCAGAAGACCGATCTTCTGAAGGGATATGGTGACGCCGTCCTCCGCGCCGAAGCTCTGGAGAAGGAGCTAGAGAAGTCAAAGAAGCACTCCGCGTTGCTCCAGTCCAAGCTTGATGGCGCCTTCGCCCAATACCATAACGAAGTACAGGAGATGCAGGTGAAGAGGGACGACTTGATCCGGACGAACAAGTCATTACGCCAGAAGAACAAAGGTATGTCTTCCACCAAAGCCACCGGGTACTAATTGTAGTACGTGTGAGTAGTCTGACCTTGCGTCGAGTTGTCTGCAGATCTTGAGGCAAAGGTTGACCAGCTGAAGGCGTCTGAGATGGATCTTAATAACATTGTGTACCGCGAAACCGACAAGAGAGAGGTACTTGAACATGAGTACACTCAGTTGCGCCATGAGTGTATCAAGCACATGGAGCTTCGTGAAGCCTCAGACCGTGACCTTGTCAATTGTTATAAATCTCTGCAGAAGCTCAATGAAGACTACGAGAAGCTTTGAGGTCAGCTGAAGGAACTCGAAGAAGCCGCGCTGCCCATCGCGAGGCTGCTGGTGCCACTTCCGGGCGGGCCCAAGATAGCCCCTCTAGTAGACAGGCTGAAGGAAGCCCCCAGGCGTTTGGCGACATACGTCAAGCACCTGGCGAAATCCATCCCGAACCAGGTGTTGGCGCATACGAAGTCGTACTTCCCAAAAGCACCGGTAGATGTGGTAGCTGGTGGTCTTGCGGCGAACTGTTCCGATGAGCAGTACAAGACTCTCCTGGAAGAGATGGCGCCCATCGCGGAGCAGGTGGCGGAGAAGCTGAATCTCCAATAGATGTACCTGTAGAGGTAGCTTAAAGTAGTTGATGTAAGACAAACAAAGTAGTCATAGACTTGTTTGAAATATCAATGAAAGCTGTCCACTGCTTGTATATGTAATGAGTACTCGTGGCCGCCACTTGCAGCGAAGTGTGCGGAGTACCAAGCCGTGGAAGTAGTCGTGAGTAGTAGTACTCAGTATGATCTGCCTAAGCAGGAGACACAGTAAACAAGTTATATAGTCCGGGAGGTAGGGTTACAAGTCGGTTTGCCAGAGGAGTTCTAGTCGTGTGCGGCTAGGAGTACTCTACATGGATCCGGACATGTCTAGCTTCCTAATCGAGTACTAGTCCTCTGCATGCCTTGCGCTCCACGCCATCAGGTGCCGTGTAGCCCAAGTCGAGTAGTCCCAGGGGCCCACGGAGTAGTCGGTCCCAGTACCCACCTGAGTAGTGGGCCCAGGGATGTCTGTACGACAGTCACCCTCGAAGCGTCGGAAGAAACACAGAACCTCTGAATTTCTCGGTTCCAAGATTTCTGGATTTCTCATAACTCTCGAGATTTTGGACTTTACAGAATATCGCTCATTTCTGACTTGGATGAAGAACTCATTGACTTATTTGTCCGAGGCTAAAATACATATTTTATAGCATGAATGGGATTAATCTATGACCCTCGGAACAGTAAAGTGTCCATGAAATATATGTTTCTTGTTTGGTTTCAGGAAAGAAGAGTTCTTCGGACTTACATGTCCAAGGGATTGTGATTCTCTGGAACATCGGTTCCAGGTCCGAAGGTCCTCAGAAAAAAGATACTGATGTGTGATGTCCAAGGGCTGAAGCACCCTTGAACAAAATGCATATCAATTTTCCAGATCGAAGCTGCCCGTTACAGAACTAGATAAGTTATCCATACGCCACTTTATTTTTGCAAAAATCCTACTTGTAGGACAGCTTTGCTTATTTCTGTCTACATTAGAACAACATTCCTTCATTTAATATTGAAACCAACTCCGCATGTTTATGCTTTTTTTAGCTATGTGTCTTTGTATCGAGGATAATGTCAAAGCCATACACAACAACTAGAATTTTCAACTACATGCTAGGGGCTAGGGGTTGCCGTTCTTCTTTATATAAGAGTTTCTGACTAAAACAATTAAATTTTTTTGCCAGCAATTGCTAATTACAAGTGGACCTTTTTATGGCCAACTAAGAATCATAAATTTTTCAGCCACGAGGGTTATCTTCTTTTTCTCCGGACAAAATTCTTTAATACCGTATGGTCCATATAAAGATAACTAGCTAAAGTATGTACTAAAATAGCTCGCGAGGTACAAAACTGAAAGTGTTCTCGTATTTTAAAACTTGGAGAGAGCTTCGGATGGCAGTTGGCCATATATTCAACGATCTTTTCAGCCTATATGCTAACTGGTCAAAACTCCAAGGTTTCGGTTAAAGTAGACAAATTTCCAAAAATCTTCACATCCGAAGATCTTTAAAGGCTATTTTTATACATTTCCTAACTTTGTGAGAGCCTCGGATAAGGAGGTATCAGTCCTTTTTGTTCTTCCAGCGGTCTAAGAGAAAGAGACGTCATCATAAGTGATAGTCGCCAGAACCCGGAGATTTTTCTAACTATACGAGGAGCGACATCTCCAAAGAAGCACATTCTCTTTTTCATCCAAAATTTATGTTTCTTATCTTTGAGAAAAATTCTTGGGAATTTCTACACACAGAGCTTACAGCTTTCTCCACAGTTAGATAAGTTTCCTATCTATCCTTAATCTATGATCAATATTCATTTCTTATTTATGTTTCTGCAAAATTTACGTGACGTGCAAGTTATTCTAACTAGCAAGAAATATCGTACCTTTTGCTAAGACATGTGGTACAAACTCTCTACACGGCATACAACAACTCGTATTCATATAAGAAAATGATTGTCATCAGTACTATGAACTGCACAGTTTGTTATTTTAGCTTGCTTCTTACTAGCCAATTTATTACAAGCTAATATTAGCTTAACAAATTACTTGTCAACTGGCAACTTTTTTTAATGGTCGAGACTACTTTTCAATTTCAGAGAAAAAACTTTCAGGCTAAAGGGGCTCTCCCTCGGAATCTCTGAAATCCTCGACTCTGCATTTTTGGATACGATGGATTAAGGGGCTCGCCCCCGGAATCTTGGTCAACCTCGACATCGCCATCTACCTCATCACCTTAAGGGGCTCACCCCAGGAATCTCTGTCATCCTTGGCTATATCAACCTCAACATCGTCCTCATCAACCCCAAGTCTTCCACTCCATCGGCTTGAGGAGCTCAACCACACTACTTCCACTACATGCGGAGCTTCTCTCACGAACATCAGCCAAGAGGGGTGGGGGTGTACTGGAGAACCAGTCCATCCTAGTTGTCTGGTGCTCGTGAGAGAAGGTTTGAAGATATTGGAGCTAGCTTCGGAGGCAACAACATCAACTCTTGAAACAAGGTCTTCCGATCAAGGCTTAGGAATGAAACCTTGGATCGAAGCTCATCATTCAAGACACTTGGATGCATGGTACTTGGAGTTAGAACATGAAAACCTGAGAATGTGCATACTCTTTTCTCCATGCCCTTTTTTCCCATTGGGTTTTTGGGATGGAGTTTTTAGTGAGGTGCACACAGGAAAGTTGTAAAGGACATTCCTTTGCAACCGATGTTTAGATTGTAACTGGGCCTCTTTTAAACAAGAGCAACTATTGGGTCTTGTTGTACCGGCCAAGACCAAATAGTTGAGGGGCTACTGTTGGGGGTGCGCCTTAGGAGGCCTAAGGCTAGGGACCCCATGTGTATAAAAGAGGCCCAAATAAGGGGTATAAAGGCGTATTTGTAAGGGCCAAGGACCTGATTGTAGCATCCAGGGACTCAATTGTAATAGTTAAGGACCCAAACGTAATATTCAAGCCCACCAATGGAGATAATGTAAACAGTCACCTCCTCTCTCCTAGGGTTTGGAAGGGGAGGGCATCTCCTCTTCCTATAAATAGGACCCCAAGGGGTGGAGGAGGGGGACACTGGACCTTGGTATTCATTGATCTCTTGTTCAATTGTCTCGAGTACTTTCATCATTCCTCTCTATCGGTCTGATTGGGATTTCCTGAATCCCAACAATAATAATTTATCTGTTTTTGCAGTTGTCACTATCACAGACATCTACAGAGGCATCGACAAGAGTAGAGTTTGACAGGACTCTGTCATGGCGCCATGGCGGAGTTAGCATCCACCAGACGCAGCACGGCACACGTGCGCGGTTGCCGCGCCACCGCAGGATCCCATGAATAGAGACGACAGCCGCGTTCCAGGATGAGATGACGCCGTCGTGCCCGCCTGCGTGCGCTCGAGCGCTAGGCTTCTCGCTCCGCACCGATGGACACGACGATCCGCGCGCGCCATTGCTGCCAGAGCAGCGCAGAGGAGTGGAGATCTGAAGATAGGGTAAGGCCTGATCGAAGGAAGTGTATATCCGCTTCCCGCTGGAGCATAACGTGACGAGGACGGCGACGGCGGCGGACGCCGGTGGACCGGAGGCGCGGCGCCGCGGCGGGCGTCCGTCTGGCCGATCCAGGGACCCTTTTAAAATGTCCGATTCGAGTATTTGCAAATATACCCCTTATTTGCATCGTTATTATTAATTGCGATCGAAACAAGGTGTTTTACAAATATATAAATCGTATTTTTATAGAAGGACCCCTAAATTGGATCGCGACCAATAATCGTGATGGCTTCTGCAAATATTCCGCGACCTCGCCGGAGCAACTCACGAGGCCGCGCCACCGCCGGTGATCTCTGCCAGCCCCCTACCGCCGTGAGTCCGTCGAGAATCAATCTCCTGCTCCTAGCCGTCCCTCCAGCTCCGCGCGCTCCGCTCATGGCCAAGCTCCTTCGGAGATGCTGCCGGCGCGGCGGTGGCGGCGCCACCTCGGAAACTGGGTGCCGTAAACACGACCGCCTGTGCCAGCTCAAGGCCTTCCAGGTGGGCTTCTTCCACGCCGTGCCCGCGGAGCTCTTGGCCCACCATTCCAGCAAGGACCCGGCGAGGCGCGTCAGGTACCCGAGCAACTTCGACCTCTTCCAATTCCAGGTGCCCGCGGCCTGCTGGCGCGACACGCTCTTCCTGGAGGTGGCGGCGCCGGAGGAGGACATCCCGCCGGCGTGCATGGTCGCCGTGCCGGAGTACACGCGGGGTACCCTGGAGCCGACGCCGTCTACATGGGGACAGCGGAGGAGCTCCTCGGCTACTACAAGGACAAGGCCCTCGACGGCAGATCTGCGCTGGCCCGCTTCCGGCTGCTCTGATCATCTGATCCATGATAGAGGCATTGCTGTTCGCGCCACCAAATATACAGGTGACATCAAAGTATTTATCGATTTCACCTTCCGATACAAAAGGGGGGAAACATACCTCAGTTTCAAACCCCTAATTTGGATCACGAATATCAACAGATACAAATCGGAGGGCCTTTTGCACATTGCACATAGCATGTGCGTTTCTGAATGTTATCTTAGTCTTGCAGACAATATAAGACTGACTCCAACAGATGAAACCCAAACACGAGAGACATTTGATAGTTTGAGTGGCGCACAGTAAAAGTCTGCGGACGCAAAACTATCCGTCAACAACAGCAGACCCATAACCATCTGCACACTTCAACGATGCTCCCCCGGGCCCACCACTACCGACGCCAGACGTTTGCGTCCTCTTCTTTGGATGATGCTTCACTTCAACGGTGCTCCCCCGGGCCCACAACTACCGACGCCAGACATTTGCGTCCTCTTCTTTGGACGATGCTTTTTTACATCTCCTCTCGGCTAGTATGCAAAATGGGTCATTCTTTTGGGTCAGCTGTTGGAGCACATTTTAGCTAGGCAAATGCATTGTGAAGGACCTATTTTGGGTATGAGTTGTGTTGTTGGAGATAGTCGGTTGATGGCCAAATTGGCTATGCATCTTTCAGATCCCGCTCTGCAATTTCTCTATGCCCATATATCAAATTGTTTTTCTATTCCGCATCGAATTAGTTGCATGCATATACGTCGTCGTAAGCGTACGGGTAGATATGTGCATTTCTCTTGCCGAATACGTGGGTGGAATTTCTTTCTATATGCGGTTTTCTTAAGAAGGAGGTTCACTTTTCTCTTGTACTGCAAATGCAGGCCTGCAAAGCTCGATCATATGCGGCCGGCGGCCAGGACGTATATTGGGCCATTCGCGTAGATTGGGCTGGTACGTATGCACGCAACTGTAAAAAAATGGACAAAACTAGAATGTTGGTCCGCGCTAATAACGCGACTAGATTTTATAAATTATAATTTTAAAATAGTACATTAGTTATATATTTCTAAATCTCTCTTGATTAGTTAATCATCTTTTAAAATCATTAAAACCTGTTCGGATGTAGATATTGAAGCCTATAATTTGAAATTGGTATCGATACATCTCAATTTTATTGTTTGTATGGTCTTGTATTGTTGGATGAAAATTGAATCCATTACCCAATGGCATTTGATGTTCCACCATACCTTCGCATATATTGCAAGCTCTGCAGCTCCGTATTTGACTGAAATCGTCTCTTGCATATCTCGACCCCTCCACGAACCTACCTCTCTTTCTCTCTCTGCACTCTGCCTCTCTATTTTTGCTGCTTCTGAGTTCGGCTCAAACGTTGACCTTGCATATAGAGTTTGAGTGCTCAACCTCCCACCGTGCAGATCCAAATCCACTCGATGAGCTCATTGTACCTGGCAGGGGTGTCAATAGCTATCGTAGCCAACCATGCATGAAGCTTTCTATCGATCTACGGACGGGCTCGTGCAGGAGCGGCACATATCTGTGTGTGTGTGTGTGTGCAACTCTGTCTTCCTCACATCACCAGTATTGCCTTCTTTCTCCTTCGCATACATTGCAAGCCCTTCAGCTACGTATTTGACTAAAATTGTGTCTCTCATCTCGCGTTCCCTCCACAGACCTCTCTCCTCCCCCTCTCCCTCTCTTTCTCTCCCCCCTGCTCTCTCTCTCTCTCCACTCTGCCTCTCTAATCCCGAGGCTTCTGAGTCTGACTCAGACATTAATCTTGCGTAGAGAGTCTGGGTGCTCCACCCCCCAACGTGTGGATCCAACTCTACTCGGCGTGCTCGTTGTACGGCGGGGGTGCTAGTTGCTATCATAGTCAACCATCAAGCTTTCTTCAATCTAGGTACATGCTGGTGTAGTAGCTGCGCAAGTCTCTCTCTATGGGTGCAACTCTTTCTTCCTCCCATATGGAGGTCCCTTCTTCCATATGGTCAGCAATCAGTGCCTCTTTCTTTCTCTTCTCCCTGCTCGTTGACGGCCCCTTGTTTGTTGTGACTTGTGCTTGGTGGCCGATTCTTCCTCTTCCATCGAAGCATCTTGCACAAAATTTCAATTCCATGCTTTTGATATGCAAACATGAATTGAATTGGATTGCTTCCTAGAATTTCAAAAGTCAAGTTTGTGGTCATCCAAACAATAGAATTAGAATTCTAGTCCATTTTAGTACCATGGTTGATTTGGTATATTAAATATAATTCAACACCACACCTCCAATATATGCACCAAAATGTACCTGAGTATACTTATGTGCCTTATTTTAGAGGTTCATATAGATTTATTCCACCTGTATAAGTTTTTCTATTTTTCATTCCAATTTTGTGTTCCAATGTAGGAAAGGTGAGATGTATTTTTTTATTTAGGGCACTCCTTCCGATTTGTCTTCCAACGTAGCTAGAGTGAAAGATTTTTTTACTTAGGGCACTCCTTCTGTATTCCAAATTTTTCTTTTAATTCTAACTTTGTATTTTCTTCAACATAGATTATTTGGATTAATCTAAATAGCCCAAATCTTCATTAAACTTAAGAGTGAGTATTCTTCTCTTTTTCAGATTAACATAATCATTTTAGATGTCTTTTTATCAATATATATATAATCTTGATTATTGTGGTGTCATTTCATTTATTATGCTAATGTTTTTTTTAAGAATAGGAGGGGTAGCCCCTACATTTATTATGTGAATGTTGACTCCCAAATAATATTAGATTTCATATGTAGTACGAATCCACGTATGGACTCCTGAAATTATTTAGCAAATATATAGTTATTGCTATTAAGTGTAGCACGGATCTTGTTTTTTTATTCCTTATTTTTGCTGAGTTGTATTAGACATGGACTCTCTATGTTATTCTCGAGATTCTAAAATTGTATTAGACATAGACTCTCTAGGTTATTCTCGTAATTCTGAATTGTATCATACATGACTCTCTATTATTTTTAATTCTGACTTGTATTAGACATGAACTCTCTAGGTTATTTTTAACGTGAGAATTTCTATACCCTCTTGACGAATGTGGTGGCTTCTTTTAAGATATACTCCCTCCGTCCCACAAAGACCGTTCATTTAGAAAATTTAAGACATACTAGTAGTTGTGACAAATGACCTTGTTGCCCCTAATTAATCATGCTTTGGAACTTGAAAAGAGACATCAAAAAAACATTTCATTGGCTCCATACGTTTCTCAATGCAATATTTTCTCGATACTTGGTGTTAATTTAATGAGAAGAGTATTTAATACAAGCTAAAAGAACATTTTTTGTGAGACAAATTTTGAAACCTATATGAACAGTCTTTGCGGGACGGAGGGAGTAGTAGATGAAGGTGGAACTAAACAGAACCTTCCTGCAACAACAGAAATTCAAGTGCTGGTCATTTATGTACACCAAACAGACTACCTGGCTACTGCTAACCCCGAACTACCCCCGGAACTTCAGAAAATCACGGCTCCACCAGTCAGCCACTGCTCAATCCAAACACACCGGTCCCTACTCACTACTGTACACATCAGTACAGCCAGTCAGCCATAGTTTCCACACTACTGTCCGAACTACTCCGGCCTGCCTCGTCGCAACAGTACAAGCCGGCTTCCGCTCTCGCCTCATCGTATCCTACACGCGCAGCTACTGGCTGCCGGACTGCCCCTCGCCCGCGGGCCCATCCGTCAGGAGCTGGGCGACCCACTCGACAGCGGCATCGTCGTCCTCCTCCTCCTCATCGACGTTGTTCCTCGCCGCGGGCTCGGGAAATGGCCACGGCCACGGCACGGCCGGGGCCGGCGGCGCGCCGGCGCGGCCGTCGACGGACGCCATCACCGTGGACGCCGGCTCTGACACCGACGGCCCGCAGCTCTCCAGCGGCCAGCTGCTGCTGGCCCCGCCCACCGCCGTGGAGTAGAGCGCGGCCGGCAGCGGAAGGGAAAGGGAGGCGGCCCCGGCTGCGAGCTTGATCTCGAGCTCGAGCCACCTCATGACCTCGGCGACGGACTCCTCCGCGATGCCCTCGTGCTCGTCGTAGTCCTCCGCGTACAGCCGCTCCGCCACCTTCCCGACCACCGCCGCAACCTCCGCCGCCTGCATCGCCTCCTCCCCGGCTCGCTCCTCGACGCCTAGAGCTAGGGGCGTGTCTTTGCTTTGCTTTGCTTGCGTGGCGGTGGGCGGGCGGGGGCCAAGGCGCTCGCCTTTTATAATGCCACGCGAGCGACGGGGCCAAGCGGCAGCCGTCGGATCACCAACGGGCACTGTCGTGGCCGTGCGATCTCGTTCGGGGAGAGCGACACTGTGAGGGCAAGTGACGGTTCTGCCCCTGACCCCTGTCGCCGTAAACTGCGTGCTCTTCGGGAAACTGCGCAGTTTTCCAGGACACTGTGTACCGTGCAGTGCAAAGCTGCAGGAAGCAAGCATTGACGAGACCTGACCTGACCCACTCCCGCCTCCCTGTGGGTACAGAAGGACGTCCTGCTCAGCTGCTCCGCACCATGATCGTGATTTCCTGAATCCTGTGCGTCCTTTCGCAGTTTGGCAGTTGAAGATGTCACCACCGTTTAGTTCCGTAAAAATTTCGTGAAAGTGGTAAAATTTTTGCATTAGAGCTCGTTTAGTTCTTAAAAGAGTAAAGTGCACGACCGGTCTCTAAACTATCAGGGGGTGTGTCATCCCGGTCCCTAAACTCTCAAATTGACCATTCAAGTTCTCAAACTTGTTGGGTTGTGTCATCCCGGTCCCTAAACTTGCAGATCACATGTTTAGATCCTCAAATTTGTTTTATTGTGTCATCTTAATCCCCAAACTTAATTTTGAATCTCATCTAGGTCAAATCAAAGCGATCTAAAAAATTTATATAACAAATAATTCATATTTTTTTATACAAACTCGAATGAAGACAAACTTTATATCAAAATTGTAGGCCTTGAAGCGATCTACAACTTTGTAATTGATTTTTTGAAATAAAACAGTTTAAGATCCAAAATTTTAATTTTAAGTTTCAAATTTCAAAATATATAAAGCATACAACAATATTTTAAGACCCTAAACAGTTTTAGTTAAAAAAAACTTTTCACCTACTCCCTCCGTCCCAATATATAAGGTCTTGAAGAGTTCAAACTCAAGGAACAACAGTGGGAGGAAATGACCTATATACCCTTTAGTTTACACTACCCATCAACTCTTCACCTACCCACCAACCTCATTTAGTTTTGTCCTATCCTTTCAGGACCTTATATTTTGATACAAAATTTGAATCCTTCAGGACCTTATATTTTGGGACGGAGGGAGTACAAAGTTGTATACCACATTGAGGGCTACAATTTTGATATAAAGTTTGTCTACATTTGGGTTCGTATGAAAAAAGTATCAATTACTTTTTGATATACAATTTATAGATTGCTATGTGTTGGCCTAGATGAGACTCAAAATCAAGTTTGGGGACGGATGTGATACAACTGAACAAGTTTGAGGACCTAAATGAGTGACTTGCAAGTTAAGGGACCGGGATGACACAACTCAACAAATTTGAGGACCTAAACGGTCAATTTGAGAGTTTAGGGACCGGGATGACACACCCGTGATAGTTTAGGGACCGGCCATGCACTTTACTCTTCTTAAAATTTCAACCAACTACCCGTCACATCAAACTCCGGACACTAATTAAGAGTATTAAATGTGGATTAATGACAAAATCTATTCCACAACTCCTACCTTAATTTTCGAGACGAATCTAACAAGCCTAATTATATCATGATTAGACAATATCGTGCTACAGTAAACAATCTCTAATGAAGGATTAATTAGACTTAATGGATTCGTCTCGGAATTTCCCGTCCATTCATGTAATTGGTTTTATAATTAGTCGATGTTTACTACCTCTAATAGAGCTGAAAAGACACTCCCAAAATTTTGGCCCCAAAATTTCAGCGAACTAAACGCGCCCTAGGAAGTGTGTTCTGTGAGAGATAGCACGATCTACAATGCGAAAAATTTGAGAACTTTTAGAGAACTAAACAGTGCTACATGCACTTTATGAAAAATACAGGTAACAGCAACCTCCATCTAATGATAGGATCTCGTTTGTTTTCTGCCCTATTAAATATAAGGTTCGTTTCATCTAAACGTATGTATTAGGGCCTGATTGGTTGCTTGGTTCCAGCCCGGCCAGGCTCTCGGCATGCGACTTGGGCGTGATTGGTTGCGTGCGCCAGCTGCCGAGCCAGGCCACGGCGATGCAAAATTTGCCTCCCAGCCAGGCTCGCTGGAAACGTAAGAATCGAGCGTTTCTATCGGGCCAGGCCGGCGCGAGCACACGGTGTGCACAAGTGCAGAGAGCAGCGGTGCAAGGCTAGCTCATGCATTCAGTCAACCAATCACCTTCTTTGCTTAGCCATGCTGCAGGCGCGCAGGCTACCAAAAGAAGGGCATTTGCATGGTAGCAGCCTGTCCCGGACGGGCCTGGCTCACTGGTGTGATGCAACAACGAGGCGTGCAGGAAACCAATCACACCCTTAGTGTTCGAGTACTCCTTCCGTCTCAAAATAAATGCAATTCTAAGACCGAGCACGCAAACCAATACAAGATGTAAAATGACCAAATTACCCCTGGTCTTTTATTAGAAAGATCTAGTTATTGATTTGTCTTTTGTGTGAGAAGGTTCTAGAGTCACTTGTCTTTTGTAATTGGCTAGTCAAAGTTGCATTTTTTGTGGGACAAAAATTTGAATCCAAGAATTGCATTTATTTTGGGACGGAGGGAGTACTCGATTCGACATGAAGCCGTCGCTATACTTGTATTTTCGGAATCAGGTCGTGTGATCTTTTGTTCGCCAAATTTGCATGAATAATAAGTGTTGAAACATTGCATCTCGTTTGCTTTCTGCCGTAATAAATATAAGTCACGTAGCATCTGAACGTGGAGCTGTGGATATACTTTTTTTTAATCAGATAGTATATTCGAATAGTGCAGAAATAGTATTGAAATAGTATTTTTTTTATAGAGGCCGTGTTTGGTTGGCAAGGCAAAAAAAATTAGCCTTCTACTGTTCACTTATTTGACCGCTAATTAAGAGTATTAAATCAAATCAGTTTACAAAACTACCTTCACAACTCTAAGCTAATTTGCGAGACCAATCTAATGAGGTGTTTGACCGCATGATTAGAGGACGATTACTGTAGTATTAATGTAACAAATTATGAATTAATTATACTTATTAGATTTGTCACGCAAAATTACACTTATCTGAAAAAACGTTTTGTAAATAAATTTTATTTGATCCTTCATGCGTGAAAGATTTCTTCAGTCTAAATTTTGAACCTTAGGAAACAAACACGCCCAGAAAACATACATGATTGATGTGATAAGTGAACAGTGTGTTCGAGCAAATTATCAGTCCGGTCGCGGAGGGGACGGCAATTGCTTCGTCCCTGACAGACAACCTGCCGGTGCATTCATAGGCGGGATCACCGGTCAGGAAGGAAGCGATCCCTTGCATTGACTCGCGGTCGCGGAGATCGGCAGGAACACAAGACCAACAGGAGGAGGCCTGGTCTTTTGCGTGCACGCATGGTGATGCATGCGACTCCTAGCTACCGTATCATTTGACTAGGGTGTGTTTAGAAGTTCAATTTTCCTCAAAATTTATTATGTAAAAAGAAGATTTTTCATCACATCAAATATCACATCAAAAATGTCGACACATGCATGGAGTACTAAATGTAAATGAAATCAAAAACTAATTACACAGTTTGGATATACTTTGCGAGACGAATCTTTTGAGCCTAGTTAGGCCATAGTAGGACAATATTTACCACAAACAAACCAAAAAATGCTACAGTGCTTTTCAGCTCGGAACAATGCTTTTCAGTCCAAAATTCGTGCAAAATTCAGAATTTTGCATCCTAATTCAGAGATCTAAACACACCCATATGCGCCCTGGCCCTGCCTGCCTGAAACACGCGCTTCGGCAGCAGAGAGAGAGGCGTGCAGGCGTGTGTGTACAGTACACTATCCCTCGAGCCCACCGCTTCTGGGGTGTGTTTAGAAGTTCAACTTCTCTCAAAATTTACTATGTAAAAAGAAGATTTTCCATCACATCAAACATCATATTAAAAATGTCGGCACATGCATTGAGTACTAAATGTAGATAAAATTAAAAACTAATTACACAGTTTGGATATACTTTGCGAGACGAATCGTTTGAGTCTAGTTAGGCCATGGTAGGACAATATTTACCACAAACAAACGAAAAGTACTACAGTGCTTTTCAGTTCGAAACAGTACTTTTCAGCTCAAAATCCGTACAAAATCCAGAATTTTGCATCCAAATCCAGGGAACACACCCTTGATGCTACGAAGATATCGCTGGGGGCGTGAAAGCGTTAACGTTGCTGCAGTGCACAGGCTCTTTGCAGCTGCTTGCCGGGCCGGCCGAGGCCATCAGGGGTTAGGTCTACTCCGTAGACGTCTAGTCCCGACTCCCGAGCACAGCGGCACAGCGAGCGCCAAGGCCGGCTATCCACGGGGTCAGAAAGAAGTCAGAACTCGGACCCGGCCGGGCGCCCACCAACTAGTGGCTAGTGGCTAGTGGCCAGTGGCTAAGGCCTGTTTAGTTGGCCAAAAATTTTGGCAAAAATTTTTGGGCTCCCTTTCGAAAGTCTATTAGAGGTAAAAAATGTAGACTAATTACAAAACTAATTACATGAATAGACCGGAAATCACAAGACGAATCCATTAAGCCTAATTAATCCATCATTAGAGATTGTTTACTGTAGCATGATGTTGTCTAATCATGACATAAGTAGACTCGTTAGATTCGTATCGAAAAATTAGGTAGAGGTTATGGAATAGGTTTTGTCATTAATCCACATTTAATACTCCTAATCAGTGTCGGAAGATTGATGTGACGGGTAGTTGGGAAAATTTTGGAAACTAAACAGGCTCTGGGCACTGCTGCCGCGTATCTTGGAGGTTGTCGTCTCATGCTGCCGCCATGACCGGAGGAATGAGCTCACCCGATACGAGATCCGTTTCCCTGCTGGCGCCCTATCCGCAGCACAGATCGCTTGCGAGTTGCGACGAATGCATGCAGCTCCTCTGCCACCAGCCCACGCAACGCGTGCGTTTGGATTCACAACGTCTGTTCTGTTAGGGAGGGCTCCGACTCCACTCAAAACAACTTCAGCTCCGACTCTTCTGGTGGAGCGGCTTTTCTGGTGAAGCTGGAGCCGTTTTAAGAGTCCGTTTGGCACGGCTCCGCCAGCGGCTCCCGGAGCTGTTTTGCGCGGAGCCGTGCCAAAGGGGTGCCACAAACGGCTCCCGCAGAGAAGCTGCCGGGAAACCCGGTGACTGGAGCCGTTCGGCCGGGAGGGAGCTGAAAATCGTAGCTCCCCCCGCTCCGCCTCCCACTTTCCATCCATTACCCTCGGGGGCCCACGCGACCGGCGAGCGCAGTGGAGGCGGGGCAGAGGAGCGTTGGGGCCTGGGGGCGGACAAGGCCGGCGGCGCTGCATGGCAGGCGGAGGAGGTGCTGCGCGGCCGGAGGACGCCGATGGGCGCGGTGGAGAGGAGGCCGGCGGCGCGTGCGGAGGAGGCCGGCGGGCTGGAGAGGAAGTGGCGACGGGGCAGAGATCCGCGGTGGCTGGGATCTGCGGAGGAGGAGCACGGAGACGATGCGGCAGATCCTCCCGACCCCGTCGTCTTCGCCCTGGCCAGCGGAGAAGCAGCCCGACGGGGCAGTCCCGGGCCGGTGAGCTCTGCCCCTCCGCACAGATCCGCCCGACCTCTTCGTCAGCGCGGAGCGGGAGGAGAAGCACGACGGCGGGGCTCATAGCGAGTGGATGGCGGGGAGCTTGATGCTGGAGGCCTGAATCGTAGCGAGTGGATGGCGGGGAGCTCGATGCTGGAGGCCTGGAGCTCGGTGCTGGAGGCCTGGAGCTCGGGGGTAGTCTCCTGAAGAATAGCGCCGGGAGACAAGATAAGGCAAAGAAAAAATAAAGAAGAGAATAAAAGAAAAAAAAGAAAAAGAAAAAAAGAAGGGCATTGTGGACATTTCACACTTTACACAGCCAGGAGAAGCTGTTTTGCCAAACGTTTTTCTAAAACAGATTCAGCTCCACCACAGAATCCGCTCCACCAGCACAGCTACAACCGGAGTTGTCACAGCCGCAGTCGGAGCCCTGCCAAACACACCCTAAGAAAACGTTTGGAAAACGGCTTCTCCTGGTTGTGTAGAGTAGATAAGAGGGTGAAATGTCCATAATGCCTCTATTTTTTCTTCTTCTTTATTTTCTTTTTTTACTTTTTTTCCTTATTTTTTCCCGGCGTTATCTTCTCCTGGACCTTCTCGCCCGTCCAATCCACCCGCGCCCCAGAGATTCCCGCCGGCCGCCTCCTCCACGACGCTCCCGATCTCGCCGCCGGTCACCTCCATGCGGTGCTCCCGACCTCACCGCCTCCCAGCTCCCCCTCGCGGCACTCCCGACCTCGCCTGCCTTGAGACCCACAGCTCTCCGACGGCGGCGTGGAGGCCGAAGGGCGGCGGCGCGACCCTAAGGCTCGCGACTGTCCGGCGACGACGCAGAGGCCGGAGGGTGGTGGTGCGCGGCCCTGAGGCCCCTCCCCTCCGGTGCAACTCTTGGCGTTCCCCATCGCGACCCCCGGCACATCGGAGGGGAGCAGAGGACCGTCACGTGGGGCGGCCTCCAAGGCGCGACGGGGCTCAGCGCAGATCCGGCCGGCGGCGAGCTCCCTCTCCCGCCGGCCTCGCATCCGCCGCTCCCGCCGGCCTCCACTGTCTCTGCTGCTCTGCCTCGCTCCCGGGCCACAAGCTCCGGCCGCTAGGGGCCGCCGCCGCCACATGCTCGCGTAGAGGTCAAGCGCAGGGACAAGGGTAGTGCCGACGACATACTCCAAATTTTTTTACAAGAGCAAGGCTGGGAAGGGGAGGCGGAGTCACGTTTTTGTGGCTCCGTCTCCTCTGTGGAAGCCGTTTTGGGCTTCATAGGCGGCTCCAAGGATGAAGCTGCTCCAAAAGCACCCGTTTGGCAGGGCTCTGGGTGGAGCCGCGGCTGGAGCCGGAGCTGGAGCCCTGCCAAAGGGGCTCTAAGTTCTTTTTTTTGCGAAAGCGTATATTATATATATTATATTAAGTTCCTGTAGAGGTGTTTCGTTGTGAAACTTGCGTTTGTGTAGTTGTATGCGTGTCATCATTTTACCTTTCATAAATGCACTTTATTACAATGAAAATGGGTGTGGGGACTTGAAAATAAATCTCATAAGCATCATTCTATGAGCTTAGAGCCCGTTCTTTTGGGTGAAAAGGAATAGTGAAATTGTAAATAAATAGTGCTGAAATATTATTTTTTGTGAGAGAATATGTGATGGATGTGATAGATACATAGTGCTTTTTCACTGTTCCTTTGTAACGAAAAGAACAGAGCCTTTATACACTTCTGGAGAACTTCTAGAAATAAATCCAAATAAATTTGTTGTGTTTGAGTAAAAAATCCCAAATAAGTAGGAACTTCTATGAATTTGTGTGAACCAATGAAAACGTAAACGGTAGACGAAGACTAGTCGATGACCCATCATTTAGAGTTTAAACGGTCTATACTGTTTTAAACTATGTTTAAATGGGTTAAACAGTTTTCTACTGTAGTACTTAAAATACATAAATTACTAGTATGAATGACATCTTTCTTGATGTGTCCTATCAGTGATATCAATTTGAACAATCTATGTACCAACAAAATATGAGATGAGTGTTATAGCAAGAAACTAAGAACAATAATGATTAACGAACAAAACTTCAAAACTCAAATCTATTCTAGAAAGTAATGCGACAACAAATGGCATAAACAACCACAATTAAATACATTGCCGCCTCAAAACCATTTTGATGCATGCTTAATGATCAAAACTTCAAAATTCAAAATTGCTCATATGCTCTATCTCCTAAACGGGTTCGTTTAGGCTATCTAATGCCATTTCAAAACTGCCCCGTTTAGGATATTTTTCCCGTTTAGGACCGCGGGTCAAGCGTTTAGGAACCCGCCTGTGAGACATGTGTACCCTGGGTCCCTATCGACCAGGGTCACAGTCGTCCCTGACAAGTGGGTCCGGCCTACCAGAAGACTTACCGACCTGATAGTGGGCCCAACAGACCTGATATGTGGCCCACAAGACCTCCTGAAGACCTTATCCGATACGACTAGAAGACTTGGAGTACATGTCAAGACGTCGGCTGCGCCGCCTGACCTTCCAAAGATTGTGGGATACAGTTGTAATCAACTAGAGTTATGTATCCTGGTCGTAACCGACCAGGACTGTGGTCGACCGACCTTGTCCGCTGGCCAATATAAGACGGGCAAGGCCGTCCTCCAATGTATCTCGCTACACGTTCACAATCAATCTACACCAACAACTGGACGTAGGGTTTTTGTCGGTGTCAGGATTAACTCCGGCACTAACTAGTGAATTGCGCTGTAATCTGTCTCTCGATGGTTGGTGCTAAGGCTAATGGGAGACAAGGATTTATCCTGGTTCCGGTCGTGGGGCCGTACGTCTAGCAAGGTGTGCTCGCGCACTGTATTAGCTTGCATCGGTGCTGCTCGTAGAGGGCGGCTACAAGCGAGGCGGGAGAGGAGGCGAGCCCTCCAGGTCCATGCTAGGATGATTGTGGCAAGTGCCAATATCGGGAATCGTGGAATGTGGAGTGAGCGAATGCGCGTGAGTGTGTGAATGAGCGTCATCCTCTTAATGGGGGCGTCTGCCTCTCCCTTTTATAGACCAAGGGAAGGCAGTTACAGTAGAGTCTCACAGTGATATGTACAGAGTCGTGTACCGGCGGGCGTGGCGCCAGGGATCGTCGTCCCTGCTCCTGGCGCGAGTTGGAGACGAGCTCCGGCTTCTGCGGGCGGCGTGGCGGCTCCTGCGTATGTCCGGACGTGATTTCGAGGGTGCGCTCCTCTGCCCGCTCGACGGTCCAGCCGTGGAGGAGAGGACGGGAGTTGGCAGCACAAGGCCACGGCATGTCGTCAGCCTGTCCGCACAGGGCTGTGCAGCCCATCGCACAGTGGTGAGGATGACGGCACAACACCGGGGATGTCCGCACAGTGACGAGGATGGCCGCGCGACGCCGGAGTTGGTGGAGGAGGCGCCGCACACGTCGTTCGTACGGCGGTGCCGGTCAGCGCGTGCGTCCGCTCGCTGCCCGTACACCATTCGAGGGTGCCCCCATGCCTGTTCGAGGGTCTTGCCGGAGGGGAAGGACGGGAGCAGGTAGCACAGTGCCGCGAAATGACGCCGGCGTGTCTGCACAGGGTCAAGGATGGCTGCACAGTGGCGGGTCAGGCCGCACAGTAGCAGTGTCAGGCGTACAGATCGCGTCAGCCGCGCGGCGTGGGGGAAGACGTGCTTTTGACTTAGGCGCCCCGCCGCAGGGTCGGGCATAAAATGTCGTTGTCGAGCAGAGCGGAGGGGCTATGCGCCGTTCGTCAAGGGGCGGCCTCGAGCGAGGCGGAACGGATGCCCGCCCGAGGGGGGCCGAGCCCCTCGAGCGAGGCAGAAACCTGCTTGAGGGGGTCGGGACCCTCGAGCAAGGCGGAAACCTGCTCGAGGGGGTCGGGACCCTCGAGCGAGGCGGAGAGTGGGGCACGCGCGTGGTCCCTGCCGTCTAGGAGGCCTGGGCTGTTGCTGGGCCGCGGCAGGCCATGGGCCCGACATGTGCCTTGCTCCTTTATGGGTTCGTGATGACTTCGACCGTACGTCATTTGCGTTTAACGAGGGTGATTATCCCTTTAGTTAGGGGACCCCTGATGACCGTCTCTAACAGTTTTACTCTCCGGAGGCCTGAACAAGTATAAACTCGCCGTGTACCTTGTGTTCCGTGTGCTATGACTAGCATAACCATCGAGTCCTTAGTTCCAGATCTCCTCCACCGAACAAATAAACCATCGGGGTTGACCCCCCTTTGGACTGCTCAGAACTAAACCTCTGACACCGCGTAGGCCCTAAACTGTGCAGTTGTTCACCGTTTATCGTTTAAACCTGTTTAGATGACCGTTTAGCTCGTTTAGGAAAACACTGGTGTGAACCAAACATGGTCTAATGTGGGAGACTCGGAGGGACTGAACAGCGCGCGAGGGTTCACTCTCAACATGTTGTTTGATTGATTAAAATATCGAAATCTCTCAATTTTCTATTTGTGGAATATCATAATTTGTATCCATAATTTCGATGTGTGACTTTATAATTTAATTTATATGAAAATTTGTTTTGCGCAACTTCAATGTCATGGTAGAACTTATGTGTACAACTTCAAATTACAATTTGTAAGAATAACTACGAATTTTGTCTTTTTAGAAAAATGTAACTTAGATGCACAGCTTTTTTCCTAACAGATGATAAATTTCGTGAGACAACTTTGGTAATATACATAACTTAGCAGTAGTATTTACTAGGTATAGGAAAAAATTGAAGAAGAGAAAAAAACAAAGAGGTTGTTCGGCTGGTTTGTTCAACAGTGCTCAGCTGGTTTGTTTCGGCTTATTTCCTCTCACATAATACTATTCATTCTATCAGCCGAGCACTATTTATTATACCAGCCGAACAGCCTCAAACGTGGAGAAACCTGTACACGAATCTGCTGAAATGTTATGAGGTCTGCCGATTCAAAGCGTTCGTTTCTAGTCGGGCCCAATTCCGGCCTGGTGGTGGCTGGCAGCATCGGCCCATTGCCGTGTCCTACATAACTACTCATTGAAGAAGAACCGGAAAGTAACTACTACGGTCCGGGCGCTGGCTTCGTCGCGGCCCACCAGCCCAGCCCCGCCTCTCCCTTGGCCCACATGGCCGGCGCCGCGCCGCTCGCCGGGAATCCTATACATCTTCCGGAAGATAGAAACGAAGTTATCTATAAATACTTCAAGATTCGTGCGTGTGGTAGCAACCGTCGGATGACCTTCTTCTTCCTCTCACCTCCTCCAGTTGCCGCTTGCCCGCTTCCATTCGTGCCGCCGAGCGCGCGCGCTCACGCGGGAGGACGAGGAGGGTGGGCGGTGGGGGGAGCGGCCGGCGGCGAGGTCGCCGCCGGCCGGGGTTGTGGTCGAGGCGGCGGCGGGTTAGGGTTCGGGGTTGCGGGATGGGAGATCAGGAACGGGCGGACAGTGGGGGGAACGGCCGGCGGCGAGGTCGCCGTCGGCCGGGGCGGTGGTGGAGGCGGCGGAGCTTAGGGTTTGGGTTCGGGGGTTCGGGTTTCTGGGGGCGGAGCTTCAATGGCCGCCGGCCTTAGAGGAGAAGGTCGTGGGCGGCGGTAGGCCCGGCGGTGGTGGTGGTACGGCCGGTGGCGGAGGGCGAGGCGGCGCTGGAGCGCCGCCGGCCGGGCAGGGCTGGATCCCCGGTGGGCGGCGGACGGCGGCGGGGGCAACAAGTTGCGCGATTAGGAAGGGCGGGGTGGACGGGAGGTGGTGGTCGATGGGCGGACGGCACGGCGGCGCGGCAGCCGCCGGCCGGGGTGGTGGAGGCGCCGACGGCGGGGTTGGGGGAGCAGCCTGAGGAAGAAGATGAAGAGGTGGTGAATGGGTCGGTGTTGGGTTGGAGGTTCATTGTGTTATCCATCTTCTAGTAGGGAGATAGGGAGATAGGAGCCCCCGCCGCTCGCTCTCGCTGGCCGACACGCCGCCGCGCGCGTTCTGCTCACCACGACCACGCACGACTGCACGAGGGGAGGGAGACCGACCAGGCAGTCGTCGCCTCCCGTGCTGGCTGGCGTTCCCGCTTCGTGCCTCCTACCTGTCAGTCTCCGCGCGACACAAGCAGGCAGGCCCCCGCACCGCCCGCGCGTTAATCATTTCGTGTTGACCTTTTTTATCGCGTCACTTTACTAATTAACCCCTCCGCTCCAGCACTCAGCCACTCGATCCACCGATTAAATTAAATTAAGCAACCCGGCCCGTCACTTCCGCGCCAAGCCGCTGCTACCGCTAGTCCAGCCAGGGTGTGCGTAAGGAAGGAAGGGGGACAGACAGGGCACTGCCCCGCACGTCACGGCGCGCCGGCGACGGCGGGGATTATTAGAGAGAAGAAAACAAAACAAATCCCCCAATCAAGTTGCTAGCTGTCCGTCACATGGCCCCGGCCGACGTGCCTTCTCTCCCTCCTAATTCCGGCGCCGCATCTCCATGGCTGGATTAATCATGCGCTGCCGCCACCAAAGTGCTTCGTGATCACATAAAGTAACTACACGAGTGCTCGATCAACCGCCTCGCTTTTACCGACACTCCTCAGCCTACAGTTCATCGCCGGCTAAGTGCTATAAGGTATACATACATATTGTTAATCGGTTCCATAAAAAAAAGTGATTAGGCAGCGAAGATGTATTGCTAAAGTTTGGAAATACGTCGGCACCAAATTTGAACGATCTAGAGAACTTCTGGCTTATTAAAATCCAACGTGCGTGCACAATCGTGGTAGTAAATAAAGCTAATACTCTGCCCCTCTTGAATTCCTAGTACAATTTCAGATCCCGCGTGAAGGCAGCCAGCCGGGGCGTATAAATGATGCGCGTACCACGACTACAGCTACAGCTACAGCTCAAGAACAAGTACCGCCCACTTGCAAACTTAAAAATAAATTCATTCCAATTATACAGTGTACAATATCAGATCTCCAATTATACACCCACGACTACTCAATCAATGCCAGAGAGAAAAAAAAATGTTTTTCGATCCATCAAGAAAAGAAAAGAAAAATGCCTGGGGGGAATTTACACCGACGCGACGCACGCACGCATGGATGGGGTGGGGAGAATTCCTACTCGTCTGCTCCGATATAATAATGATGATATAAATAAGGCAATTATCGCAGCGCGTATATATAAATATCAAAGCGAAAAAAACCTTTTTACTGAAAATTTCTTGCGCTCCAGCCAGCTGCTGCCCCTAACAACGTCTCCCCTGCTGCCCGTGTAGTACAGTACCTAGAAAGTCCACTTCCAGATCTTGACGCGGACTCTGACCTTGCACGAGTGCGCCGCGGTGCTCACCGTCGCCGTCGCCGCCGGCGTCGCAGTGTCGGCGTCGGACGGCGCCGGAGCAGGCGCGAGCGCGACGGTGCTGTTCTTCCCGCCCTTGGCCTTCTTCCTCGGCGCGGCCGGCGGAGGCGGGGGTGGGGGTGTCACCTTGATGCCCTCGCAGTGCACCTGGATGCCGATCTTCTTCGTCCTGATGCTGCCCACCCGGGCGCCGGCGGTCGTGTCGGCGTCAAGGACCACCGAGAACCCGCCCGACTTCCTCACGTCGCCGGCCGCGGTGGGGTCCACGGTCACCGCGGTGGAGGAGACGGTGGCGGTGAGCACGGTGGTGTTGCCCGCGGCGTGCGTGAACCCTGGCACCGTGGCGGTGCCCAGCGGGAGGGAGTTGGCGGCCGTGGCGGCCGAGAGGGTGAAGTCGCCGTACACGTAGACGATCTTCTTGTTGGGGTTCCTGGCGGTGACGGTGAGCGTGATGGCGTCGGTGAGCACGGGGGCCGTGGGCGCGGAGGTTGTCAAGTTCAGCGACGCGAGGCGGACGGAGGAGACCGTGAAGGACGGGTGCTGCGGCCGGTACAGGAGGTAGAAGGCACCGCCCGCCGCGGCGGCGACGAGAGCCAGGAGGATCACCACCAGCAGCGCCCAGCAGAAGCAGCAGCAGAAGCTGCACCGGCACGACCGCCGCCGGCGCTTGGCAGGGGCCTGAGGACGGTAGATGGGACGCTGGTACATCTGCGACTTGGGCGCCGGGAACGACGACGCCGGCGCGCCGCCGCCGTTGGCAGCAGCGGCAGCAGCCGCGGCCGCTGGGGGCGGGTTGGGCTTGGCGGCGGGGTAGACGCGTTCGGCCATTGGCGCCGCCGTGGCCGAACACACAGAATGAAGGCGCGGTGGTGGCGGGCTTTGGGAATTGGATGGACGGCCCCGGCTGCTGGTGGTGGTGGTGGTGCTGCGGCTTGGTGGTGGTGGTCCTGTGGAGTTCTTGAATGGACGCGGCGAGATCTAATAAGGCAGGGGGGCAAGGGGAGGAGAGAGGGAAGGAGAGCGACGCGTCACCACCCACCGTTACGCGGGATCGATAGCTCGACCTCACGTAATGATTTGCTGTTCCTTTGCTAACTGGCGCCCTGATCCTTTACTACTTAATTTGGTGGATTATCAGTGGGCCAATTACTTGTGACTTCTGCACCACCTTTTGTGTGTCCACTGTGCTGCATTGCCTGCGCAATGTGTCGCCTTGATATTACACTTCTCCATCTTGGCACTGGATTAACTTTTTTCTTTACAAGGAAAATAATTTAATATGCAGCTTATTTGTGCAACCCTATTAACACCAGGTGTTTTTGACTTTTCCGTTCACAAATGAACTGCAAGGATGCACGCAGACGTGTATTCTTGAGAGAAACGAAATGCATCCAGCAGGGGCTGTAATCTGGGTGGGTACAGTTGCGTTATGTTGGGCTATCTGGCGCTGCCGGAATGATGTAATTTTTAAGAAAATGAAAACTAACTCTATCATGCAGGTTATTTTCAGGGGAGCATACTGGTTACGCTCCTGGGCTCAGCTTCAGCGTGATGAGCAAGCCAAAAACACCCTCACCCTGATGAGTAAGAAATTAGAGGTTATTGCTTTAGAGATATCAAATAGAGGGTGGAAGCACTTTTATCATTTGCTTTAGTCCTTGTATCTTTTCAAGACTTTGGTTTGCTTTTTTCACCAAGATTGGTTTGTAATAATTGGTTGTGTACATCCATGAATGTAGAGACCGGATTTTGTAATCCCTTATCTAAAAAAAATCCAGCAGGGGCTGTGGAAACAGCAGCATCTCAGTTTTTAGCACGGGTAGAGCACCCATCCACCAATTGTCTGAAATTAGCACTGGTACTTTAGCTCGTCGTCAGTGAACCATATACAATCTGCAGCATAATACTACTCTGCTAGTCTCTGCTAACACAACTTCCTCTGCACCCCCATGTGTTCCTCATTTGCAGCTTACTACGTAATAATCACCAGAGTAGGGCAGACTGACTAAGATTAGTTAAGTACCTGATGGCCTTTTTGACTCCAGTGTCATGAGCCGCTTTCAGCAGTTAATTTTTAGGGGGCAGGTGCCGTCGTTACGCTCAAGGTTATCCCTCAGCAAAGCATCTGGCAGGGACTCGTAACAGCAATCAAAACCGTGTATTTCACGCAAACTTATTTACTCTGTCTGTCCATTGTCCCACTAGCCCCAAATCAGTCTAATCTCGTTCTTTTGACCCTCCAAATCAGGCTAGTATACACACTGTTAGTTTCCTTCATAAACAAGGGCTACACTGTTGGCGCGTTAACGATCCGCTGTTCACTGGGCTAGTGGTAGCTTCCAAATTCATGTGGGGCGGCAAGGCTAAACAGCTGGGGTTGTTACAGATTTTGTGGGTGAGGAGCCTTGCGATTTCCAACCTGTGATTAGCAGCAAATAATTGGCACGACGACGGGCGGCGTCCCCGCTGGCGGTGTCGTGCGGGGCTCCGGCCACGGGCCGCCACCGCGGTCTCGGCTCCCCTTCCTCTCCCCCCGGCTGGAAACAGACCGAATCCAACCAACCTCGCCGGGAGCCCGCAGCCAGCTCAGCCAGGTCGTAGTGGGCGCCCACCCTGGCAGCGATAGCAGCAGCATCAGGGAGGCGAGGGGAATGTCACATGATGAACCGATCGAGATCGATGATAACCTAACCTTCCCCTGCCCTTCCAAAAGTGGTTAAGTGCTGCCAAGCGAGATTGAATGATTGGGCTCGTAGACACATCAAAATGCGAGAGGACTGGAGCGTCATGGCCTGTGGCTTCCCGGGCTCCAGGGAGAACATGCGTGTCTGCATCGTCGTCGTTGTTCATCCTGTGTCTGCTAGTTTTAGCATGTAACCCGTCAGGATCGGATTTCGGAAGCCCAGCTGATGTTCGCACACCGGCGGGCGTTGCTTTCCGTCCCGGCCCGTCACCATCGATCCCGTCGCGAGGAAGCGACGGACGCCATGCATGCCATGTGCGTGATGGGATGATGACCGACCACCAAGCCCGCCGCCGGTGAGCTTGCATGCATTGCCTCCGGACAGCTTACACCAAAGCCCCGCCGCCGCCGGTGGGAACCCAGCCCAACCGCAGGCCTGACACAGAATGACTTCCTAGGCTTTGTGATCGACGACCACGCGCCGCCGTGAGAGAAGTAGAAGCGGAATGCTGCATGTGCGGCGCATGTGAGCCTGCGAGGGGAGGCGCGTGGAGGTTGACTGGTGGGTAACGGCAACGGCAGCAATGCTGTTCATCCTGCCGGCACGCGTGTGGCAATATGCAGTTTCACTAGCGGCTGATCATGCATGTGTAGAGCTGGGACTTGGCCGTGCTATTTATGAGCCGCACGAAACACGATATTTTGGCACGACTCAAAGTACGGCACGGCACGATAAATTTTGGGCCGTGTCGGCACGACACGACACGTATTTTGGGCCGGCACGACACGAAAATGACCCATTTGTAAATTTGTAGATTATTCCTTCCTGATAGCATGCGTTATATGCATTATATAGTCTAATATAACTAATAACATAGAAATAGATCACAAAATCTACCTTACATGTATGAAATTATGTTAATCATCATTCATATCATAATAAACACTACAAGAAATCCTTTGATCCATGACGAAATTCCTATGACGTTATTTGATTTCGTCACAGATCACACTACATCCATGACAAACAGTCAGATTTCGTCATAGATTCGTGGTGTTGTATATGAAGCCTGATATGAAATCCAAACACTATGACATTTTGTCAATTTCGTCATAGATTTCAACACATATCACACTGTATTCATGACAAACAGTCAGATTTCGTCATAGATTCGCAGTGTTGCATATGAAACCCGATATGAGTCCAAACACTATGACGTTGTGCCAATTTCGTCATAGTTCGATCCACGATGTGTTTCAGCATTTCGTCATGATCGATAAATTTTAGAAAAACTTTCATATAACGTGTGAAAATAAATATACATTATCACGATCAAGGTTCAAACCGTGCACCTCTTGCCTCAACTAAACAACCCTTACCACTACACTACATACAAATTTGTATTTTTCATTTGCATTCAACATTTTTAACTTGGTTTTGCCACCGGCCAACCGCGGCCGCGCTCGGCCAAGCCCCGGCCGGCCGCAGCCACCCGCGCCACAGCCCCGGCCGGCTGCAGCCTCCTACGCCAAGGCCGTGGCTGGCCGCGCCCTGGCCGCGGCCGGCTGCACCAAAGTCGTGGCTAGCCGCACCCTGGCCGCGGCCGGCTGCTCCAAGGCCGTGGCTGGCTGAGCCCTGGCCGCGGCTGGCTGCACCAAGGCCACCCTCAAGATTAAAGGAAAAATAAAAAAATGTGGTCCAACATGGGTTCATACCCTGCACACCAAGGAAAGAGTAAAAGCACTTCTACCAACAGACCACCTCCTCTCATAGGGTAACATGTGTTATTTAAATTTACTCATAAGTGTACATTTGTGAAAAATGTATAGTGTCACTTTAATGAAATCATTTAAATTTTTTATCATATACTTGTGACCCTAAAATATGTCTCCACACAATTTTTTCAAATTTTTGACCAAATTTGAATATTATTCTATTTACTATGAGGTAATTTTGACATAAAAGTTTGATTTGCCCCTAAAAGAGAATTGAATTTTTCATCAATCTTCTAGATGTGGGCCAGAATGGACCATATGTGCCTAAATATAGTTTTTTGAGTTTTTTTGAATCTTATTAGAGGTACATATAGGTCAATTTGGAATTACTTTCGGTAAACACGTAGAAATTCATTTAAATGATAGAAAATAACAAATCTACTCGAAAATTCTTTAAACTTCTAGGTGACAACTTATATGTTGTATTTTACATTAGAAAAATGTATTGGGGGCATATAAGATAAATATTTTGCAACTTACTTCACAAGTGTGTATTCATTAGTGGTTTAAAAAATAGAAAAATATCTTTTTTGCACAACAAATGGCAATGTGAATCCCCATATGTTAATATAAGAGTAAATGTAAGCTTATGTCCAGAATTGAGGTGTATATGAGCAAGAAAGTACTTTATGGTATACAAACTTTAAAGTTTAAGTTGAGTTGTATGAAATAATGTGAGAGACCTATATAGTTTGTGAATAATGTATACTCCAATTTTCACAAAATCTTATGAAACTTTTTTGTCAAGCTTGTACATCCATAAAATGATTTTATTCCAATTTACATAATTTTTGGAGAAGTTTTAGGTATTATTATCATTATTTTATAATGAGGTGACTAGTAGAAGCTTTAGTTTTCCCTATATGTTAATTGAATTTTTCGTCAATATACAAGACATGGGCTATCATGTAAGATAGTATCCTAAATATAATTTTTTAGAAATTTTATAAATATTATTTGACATACATGTAGTTCAAAAATTAAGTATTTCCAATAAACACCCCAGAAATTCATTTATATGATAGAAAATAGCAAATATTGTTAAAAAACTTTGAAAATCCTATTTGACAACTTATATGTTGTATTTTACATGTGAAAAAAGTTTTGAGGGTAAGTAAGATAATAGTTTTTCAAGTTACTTCACAAGAGTCTATTCATTAGGCATTTTAAAATAGAAAAATATCTTTTTGCGTAATAAATGGCAATGTGAATCCCCATGTGTTAATAGAAGAGTAAATGTAAGGTTATGTGTAGAATTGAGGTGTACATGACCAATAAAATACTTTAGGGTATACAAACATCAAAGTTTAAGTTGAGTTGTATGAAACAATGTAAGAGACCTATATAGTTTGTGAACAATGTATACTCCAATTTTCACAAAATCTTATGAATTTTTTTTTGTAAAGCTTGTACATTCCTAAAATGATTCTATGAAAATTTACATAATATTTAGAGATGTTTTTGGTATTATTATCATTATTTTATAAAAAGGTGACTAGTAGAAGTTCGAGTTTTCCCTATAAGTCAATTGAATTTTTCTTCAATCTCCTAGATGTGGGCTATAATGGACCACCATATGTTCCCAAATATAGTTTTTTGAATTTTTTAAATCTTATTAGAGGTACATATAGGTCAATTTGGAATTACTTTCAGTAAACATGTAAAAATTCATTTAAATGATAGAAAATAGCAAATCTACTTGAAAATTCTTGAAACTCCTAGATGACAACTTATATGTTGTTTGTTACGTGTGAAAAATAAATTGGAGCATATAAGATAATAATTTTGCAACTTCCTTCACAAGGGTGTACTCATTAGTGATTTAAAAAAAATAGAAATATAACATTTTTGCTCAACAAATGGCAATGAAACTTAATAATTGTTAAAGTTATGGTCAACATATGTTTGTGAACAAATTTTAGATGCAATGGAGTTTTAAAAAGTTACAAGGTGTTCAAATCTTAAAATTTTTGTTGTGATGTATGAAACAATATGATGAACTATCTAGTTTATGAACAATGTATACTCCAATTTTCATAAAATCTTATGAAACTTTTTTGTCAAGCTTGTACATCTATAAAATGATTCTATGCCAATTTACATAATTATTTGCGAAATTTTAGGTATTATTATCATTATTTTATAATGAGATGACTAGTACAAGTTTGAGTTTTCCACATAAGCTAATTGAATTTTTCATCAAAATCCAAGACATGGGCTATCATGTAAGATAGTGGCCTAAATATAATTGTTTAAGCTTTTTAAAAATATTATTTGACACATATGTAGTTCAAAATTTAATTATTTTCAATAAACACCTAGAAAATCATTTAAATGATAGAAAATGCAAATATGTTCAAAAATTCATGAAGTTCTTACACTATAACTTATATATAACTTATATGGTTTCAATTACATTTCGAAAGTGTATTGGATATTCAAGATATTGTATTTTGCAAACTACTTCACAAAAGTGCATTAAATGGAAAAAGAAAAAAGAAAAATATTAAACAGAAAAGTTTACCGCGAAAAGCATGATTTTGGCCCAACTAACTATCTGGCCCAATACATGACATCTTTTTGATCGTTAGATGGAACTTTGGATGACTCAGATGAACCGTGCACCGAATAAAAGTACCTGGATGCCCACCAACCGCTTCTTCCCAAACCCTACCTCTCCCTCTCCCCGCTCCGCCCACCCGTCCTCCTCGTCTCCCCCACCGACCACTGGCACCCGGCCATGGGGCTTGCAGGCGCAAGATCCGGCCGTCGCGGACCCAGATCCAGCCATCACGGGCCCAAATCTAGGGCTTCCATGCGCCTGCCTCTGCCGCGTTGGCGTGGCCCACCACTCCCCCCGCGTCGTCATGCTCTTCTCGCTCGACCAGTCGCGACCCGAGTCTGCCTGACCACCCGGCCGCCGCCTGACTGCCATCTCGACGAACAGGACAGCGGATCCAGGTTCAGGTGCGCCCCTCATTCATCCCCTTCTCACCATCTCCTCTGCATCGTCCCTTCCCTGTCCAATCCCCTTTACTTTCTTGCTAGGGTTCTACTCCGGCACGGGCTTGGCGTGTCGGTGAAGGGCTAGGGTCTACGAGCGGTTGAGCATGATCTTTCTCAATCACGCATGGGTGCTGGTCCACCTGCAGCAGCCATCCCTTCGTTGCAGGTCATTCCCTTCCTATGCGCCTGCATTTTCTTTTTCCACTAGCAGCTAGCAGGGAACTTCGTATGTGTTTGAACATTTTGATGTTAATCCTGACACTAAAATATATCCTAAATGTTTTGTTCCGTTGGATTCAAGTAGACATTTTCTTGCCAATCATTTTGTGAGCTAAGCAAGATGCCTATGTGTTCCATTGTGAAATGAACATTGCGTCTTTGTTACTCATGTGAGCATACTGTAAACATGAATGTCTAATGTTTAATTTTGTGACCTCCATTCATGAAGTAAAACACTAGCATTTCAGTGATCTATTTCAACAAATGTTGCTTGTGTTCAGGTCCATTTGTGCATAGTGTCATGACTGATCAATATCTGTCAATGTTCGTGCATCCTTTATGGTTCAGTTAGCTTCCATGCAAATATGTGTATGCACTGAAATCATAGTGTGTGATCTTTTAGCTGGAGCCTTGTCTTGCTAATCTTTGCTTACTTAAAAAAGTACTAGCACATGACTGCAAAGATATGACTAAAAAAAGACATGAAAATTTCCACGACAATTGTGTGTGAACCTAGTGTCTAGAACTGCGCCATCACCTCCCTGCTCAAAGATTTTTTTCAGTTAATTGTAATTGCAATTTCAGAACTGAGAAAGCAATACAGTGAACTAATGCAACATTCTCCCTTAATGACTAGCTCATGTGCTTCATTTATTCATTGTTGGTTTTGCAAATTGTTTGGTGGAGGAATAGAACTGCCTACATCTCTTGTACTACTATATTTCCTTACCTCATGTGCTTCATTTTATTCATTGTTAGTTTTGCAAATTGTTTGGTGGAGGAATAGAACTGCCTGCATCTCTTGTACTACTATATTTCCTTAATTGTTTGGTGCAGCAGCCTGACTGTCCAGATTGCCTGCCTGACTGGTTTTGTTTCTGTGTTGAGTAATTCCAACTAGGGACTGTCCTTTGTTGTCTGCTGTACTAACCATCTCTAGCATTAGATCTATGTTTCCTATTAATGCTTGATTAAGCTTCTGATTCAGTTGCAAATCTGAATGTTACATGTTCTTCTTGTCTAGGATTCGTGTTGCAGATAACCAGCTAGTTGACCATTCAGGATTTTACACAGGAGCCTTGAATTGGCCATGTGGTTCAAGGTAAGATCTTCTTAGGCAATCTTTTTAGTGGCAATCTCGTAATGCAGTAGTGGAAACATATGTCAATTCCTTCCATGTATCTGACTTGCCATGTATCTGCTAGCATTTATAATGGTTTTTAGCAAGGACTACGAGGACATGCTGGTTATTACGTGATAGCTCTAGCTGAAACAAATTAAACAAATGGACTAAACAAATGGACTGGTAGTATTATCGAGATGGTTGCTAGTTGAAACTGAAACCAAATTAAACCCGGTGTTTATTATGCTTTAAATTGAATGGTTGTATACTTGTAGTGGTCGAAAGGATAACCTGTGAGATGAATCTGCTAATTTAAGTGCTAGCTGTTACTTCTATCTGTGTTGATTTCTGTTTATTTCCAGCTTATATTTCATAGACTTGGCTAGTTGTTTAGCATGTCCTTCTGCCTGCGTAGAATCTGTACAAGTCAAAGCTAGCTCATTACAGTAAAGTGCTTAGGTTGATCTGCAGCAAGTAAAAAGGTTATGCTTTCAATAGTCATTTCATTTGTTTATCAAGGTTTTTTAGAAATCAAATAGTGCTTGTTTGGTTGTTTCTTAGTCGTAAGGCATTTGTTTTCTGTTAATGGAAGCAGGAATTTGTTTGTAACTTGCATTTCCAGTTGGCTTATTCCCAATGTGATTTGCTCATTAATTTGGAGTAGCATGTGAGCTCATTATTATTTTTTGTATGTATGGAGCTCACATCTCACAGATCTCTACCTCCGATTTTCCTATACATTTTGAAATTTATCATATGTGCAGGTACACCATTGTTGTGGATGTGAATGAGAAGGACGTCAAGCATACATGCATATTTCTTGTATGCATATTTCTTCTAGGTGAAAGATAAAGAACCAAGCACAGAACTTAGCTTGTACTGGGTCAAAATCAACCAAGTTAAGCAGCATGGTGGTATGTTAGCTTACAGCGGGCCACAACTTTTTGGTTTTTCTGGTGCTGGAATAGCTGATTGCTAGTTATCCTGATGAAAAAAATGTATACGATGTTTCCTTTGATGTCATGCTGAATGCAACATGATTTATTTGATTTTTGTTACTTTTTTCCGGCTGGGTATTTGATTGGGCTGAAATTTGTATGGATTGTATTTTTTTCAATGTGCTGGAAATAAAAGCCAAACAGCTGGTTTATTTTAGACCCATTTTGAATTGAGCCTATTAATTACCACGTCATCACTTGCCACATCATCTGCCACGTGGCTGCCACATCAGCGTCATGTGGCTGCCACATTATCTGCCACGTGGCTGCCACGTCATCTGCCACGTGGTTGCCACATCATCTGCCACGTGGCTGCCACATCATCAACTGCCATGTCATTGATTGCCATGTCATCTGCCACGTCCCACGTCAGCAGCCAACTCATCGTCCATGTCATGTACGAGTGACGTGGCAAGTTAATCCATGACGTTCATTTTCGTCATAACTTTTGGGCTTTGGGCCGGGTTTAGTGGGCTTTAGACAATTCTATGACAGTTTCATAACGTCATGAATCATGTTAATCTATGACGAAAACTTAAGGACGTCACGAGAAGGGATCCGTGACGCTCAATACATGACCTTCTTAATTTTCGTCATAGATGCTGTTTTATGACGAATTTTCGATGATCCATGACGAAAGTGACACGTCATAGACTGCAACATTTTTTGTAGTGAAAGTTGTGTTCTCGTATGGTCAGAAGTAGTCACATCACGAGAGCCGTGCTTGGGCCGGGACGGCACGAAGACGTGCCGCCGTGCCACGGGCCGTACTTGGGCCTAGTAAAAAATTTGTCGTGCCATACCGGTATGGCACGACGTACCTCGCGTGCCTAGAAGTCTAAGCACGAGGCACAAGAGTGCCGGGTCGGGCCGGCACGGCACGGCTAAGTCCCAGCTGTATGCACGTGGCAGTTAAGTTTTCGGCTGATAATTAAACAAGAATTGCATTTCCACGTCCACGTTCGCAACCAAATAAAACTGACGGGCGCACGGCATCATCAATAATTCTCGGAGAAGAATAACACAGAAATACAGAGTAGTAGTAGTACGTGTACAGATGATGTGGCAGTAGTAATACTCGAGCGCTCGCCGTATACCACTCGAGCGCTCGTCGTATACTACTACTACTACAGAGTACAACTCGAGCGCTCGCCGTATACTCCTGGCCGTGGCTTCGTTCCAATTCCTCCCTTCCACCTGGAATAATCATCGAGGCGGAATTTGTTGCCTTGCGATCCACACCGACCGCATCTGGGGGTTTCACTGTACGAATCATGTATCCAATCATCCAAAACTCCATGGCCTGCTGTCTGCTCATGCATCCACCTCGACCGACTGCTACACCTGGCCACCTGCCTGCTGTGTAAGATTTTCAGATGGTGAAGGTTTGAAACATTGACACCACTGCTGATGTTATGGATTGGTTGCTTCTTCCTGACGTAATGAAGCTCGGGGGTTACATGAGGGAACCTTTATTATGTTTGAACGACTGAGAGTTAGCTTTATGAGCTTCAGAAGGCAAAGCTACACTAGAATTGTATTGATCCAGAGGCAGTATTTTTGGAACGTTTGGAGACGTTGGACATTGTTTCCCCCTTCTTCGCTTTGAGTAACCGGAAAGCATGGCCCCGATCGTTATCTCATCTTTGGTCTTCAGTTCGAAACCGGAGGCAACTAATATTCCCTATGTTATGGCTTTTCTATAAAAAGCAGGGTGAAACTTTTTTTCTAGAAATGAACTAATGTTTTTTTCTATTAAATCTGTGCAAATTGAAGTTCGTCCCAAATAATTCCCGCATTCCAACTAGTAGTTATCTAATTTCGCTGGAACCTGAACAAGACTGCCAGTTTGGCACCGTTAAGTTGGTAGGTACAAGTACAACACAATATACAATTAATACAAAACACAACTGCATATATTCCGATCAAGTACAAATTAGTGAGTCAAAATACAAACCCTCCCCGTTGTAGAGGAATAATACGGCATGCATACATACATGTACCACACGTATTTTATTGGTCCCTCCACTCCAACTAACACCTTGCACCGACACATACGAGCGGACCACGACGCGCGTGAATCGGTTGAGCACTTCGCCTGAATTTGCGTTTTTTTAAAAAAAAGAGCAACAAGCACACTCATGCACGAATGCTAGCTCCGATGTAGTATGAGAGGTTGGTCGATTATTCAGTCTAATGTACGAGTGTCATTAATTGCGTGGAGTGATCCTTTAATTTATTACCAGAGGAACAAACGAATGAAAGAATGAAGCGATAATGCGGCGCCAAATTGCAGGTATATTACATACCTCACGTGCCTCACAAGGTAGCTAAGAGCTTTTATTAATTTAATATAGGTAAAAATGGTTATGGAGTGGTAGCAGCACGAAACTAACTAACCAACCAACCAACTCGATGCGTCAATCATCAGTTGAGAACGGTTCTGGTTTCCTCAACATCCATCATCGATATCGTTTTTAGGAAGGATCTGTCTACCTGCTGGATCAGGCTGAGAAGGACGTGGTACCCGAACTGCGGTGGACGTGCGGGAACCCCTGCGCTGCGCCACACCCATCGAGCGGGCACGCTACGCGCTTGAGATCGAAATGGTGTTGGAGCTCTCTCGATCAAATTAACGGCGCAGCCGGCCACGCGCTTGCTTTTCCTCTGCTGACGGAAGAAGAGGCTTCCGCTCCGGCGGGCAACGGAGCCGTGCGTTGGCGTACCGAACCGGCGCGACGGTTGTTGCTGTGGGGGCACAAGCAGGCAGGCAGGCAGGCGCACCGACGACGCCGACAGATCTCACGCGGCACCTCGTCGTCCCTGCCCGTTCACTCGCGCGTTGACTCTGGCAGATCGAGGGCCCCAGGGTCTATGTGCAGAGGGAGTTATGTTTCGTCGGTGTGAGGTCACGTTTTCTTTCCTTAATTTGGCGTGCAACTATTCCACTCAGCTGCCAAGCTGCGGGGCGAGTGCAAAACCGTGATGGCAGTGAGTATTCCCGATTAGCATGTATAGTTCGAAAAAATTTCTCCATCAATCCTTCAGACACTAATAATTACATGTATTAAATGTAAATTAATGACATAATCTATTTCATAACTCTCTTAATTATGTCATGATTAGATAATATTGTGCAATCGTGCTACAATAAACAATTTCTAACAACATATTAATTAGTCTTAATAGATTCGTCTCGCGATTTCCCATCCGTATGTGTAATTAGTCTACGTTTAATATCTCTAATACATCTTGGAAGGGACCTCAGAAACTTAACGAACTAGACATTTGAACCCCATCGTCTCAGCTGCAGGTCCGACCGTCAAAGAGAGTGACGCACCAGGGTGATCACACGTTAACAAATCCACGGCCGGTTGTTGAGCCGTCCAAGCCGACACGTAACAGTAGAGTAGGACAAACGCACGAGGACACCAAATTATATTACTTTCCTTTCCTAGTGGCACACACAAGCAACAACAGCATTACGTACGTATTTGATGCTTCTGTACACTGCTGACGCGCGAATATTAGCAACACACAAATCACATAGGTTTCACGCGCTTGAGAGTGGGCCGTGGGAGAGGAGTGCTCAGCTGCAGCGATGAGTAGCAAATAGCCAAATACCATATTGGTGATGGCACCACACTATCGTCACTATCAACTCCGATTTATTTTCAAGCAGTAGACAGATGCATGGTATACATCAGGAACCAAGTGATGATATTAACCGTCTGATCCGTAACGCACATCATGGAAGTCACAGTGGCATGTGTGCTCGTATATACATGTATTAATGTATAACACGAAACTGACGTCTACCTGCAGCCCGCTCCCTCGCTGCGACAGGACGGCGAGAGATGCCGCCCCAGCAATTGGTGTAAAGTACGTTACTGAATCTACATCCATCAATCAGGGGGTGTACACTAAAAAATACCGCGGTGTTGTGTGATGCCTAGATATATGCTTCTTCAGGAGCTCTCCGGAGAAAAAGGTTGCTGTTGGAGTAAAGCCACTAACAGAACAGCAGAAATCGGATCGCCCCAATTAGCAAGCTTTCAGCACCACGTATAAGCATCAGTCCCCTTTCAAGTTTCAAGGGCCGGAAATCCATACAGTCCTACTCTTCCTCCTCGACCTCAGGTGGCAACGTTGGGCTTTTTGAGCACAAAGTGGTGTTGTGAAGCTGCTGTATTTTGTCAGTGATGTTACACGAACCTGCAATGGAATAATGAACACCTTACAACATCAGTCAGAATTTCCACGTACGTGCTTGAGGCGAAAGAAATGGCATCAGGCATTTTGCAGGTAATACATAGGATAATATTACATAGAAAAATCAACCCAGCTTTTGAAATTTACCTGAACATTTCTTATCCCACACAGCAATGGAGGTGGGAGTGCATGTTGGATCACACATTGCACGGTTGTCTTCATGCTTGACATTCATGGTAAGCATCCATGCGCCAATGGTAACGTCTTCATAATCAAACATCCTTAAGCTGGGATAGCACAAAGGGGATAGTGACTATTGGAAAATACAAGAAAGAAAAAAGCAAGGAAAATTGTGTAGAGGGAACAAATCACAAATTAGTATTTGTGCACACTGTATTGTCATGATCCTGCAGTTCATTTGATCCTCATAACATGAAGCAATTCATGGAATTTTGAGTATACTCTGCATATCTTAAACTTATACGCACGCAAGATATTTAAATGATGTTTGTTGGATGAACAATCTGGGTTAATGAACTCCATGTTTCACGAGAAAAGACAGATCAATCAAATTATTTCAAGACCACACGCAAAAAAGTAAAATTCAGGTGTACATTCACATTGCCTAAGCACAGTTCATGCATACAAATTATTGACATGAGTTTCTTGGATGCACCCAGTATGTGGATAATGATTTTCCATGATTCGGTTGAAAAGAAAGGCCAACAAAATCATACTGACAAACCTTTCACTCTTTGCAGTCGCTACAGCTTCAACCACCTCAGAAGAAAGAGCATACAGTGAACCAGATGCGTGCACAAAGTACTCGTTACCTAACAACTCCCATGAACTTTCGTACCTGCAATTTAGACAGAATCTCTTGCATCAAGAAAGAACTGTGAAGCTATAATTTGGAAAAACTACTGACGAATTGATGTTCTAAGCCAACAACCAAGCATACAGAACACAAAAGGACTCCAACTATAGACTAAAACCACTACAGTACTATAAATCTACAGATTATTAACAGACATGATCAGTGAACAGGGTCGTCAAAGAGTTCATGGCCAGTACATGCCATGGGTATTGGCATAATTTGCGATAGCGAATTCAGTATTTCATAACAGTTGCATGTACAAAAACAGATGTATGTTAATCAATTTAGAAGTAACACATGTCCGACAATTTGAACTGACTAATTTATTTGTAAAGAAATGTATCTCAATCAATTTTAGAAGAAACATGTCTCAGAATTTGAACTGACCATTTCATATTCGGATCACTGACAACTGGTCCCTTCTTCATGCAACCAACGTAAGTCCGGTGCTGAGGTCTTTCTTTTGCAAGAAGAGCGGCAAGTCTATCTGTAGTATGAAAAGGAGTCATATAATGTATCTAAGAAACAGTCAAACAGTAACTGTAGAACATAACCACTGACTTCACCTGGGCGCAGATAGATATCATCATCAGCTTTGACATAGAATTCTGCGTCAAACATATGATAAGCTGCTTTGAAAAATGCTAACCTGTCCCATGGGTAATCAAAATCGGGTTAGATGAGATTAATCACATGTAAGTTTATATGTACAATTGTACAAACACAATGGTCAAGAGCTTATACAAGCTTACATCTTCTGTGGCGGTTTTGTATCCTCGTCAGCATCAATAAATAAGAAGTCATGATGCATGTCTGCCTCTTTCTGAAGATCTTCCATTTTTTGTTTGTCCTTGGGGCGTCCAGTCACAAACCTAAAAGTTAAACCAGTTCCATGTTCCAAACTGCAACATAGAAGAGGAAAGGGGGAAAAGTAAGAACAAACAAGTTTCAACATGTTACTCGGATCTTAAAAGTTGAAAAATGTAAAAAAAAAATTTCCTATTAAACCGTTTAGCCAATGGATGACCTTAACAAGAGACACTAGAGGGTTGACATGGTTGGGTTATAGATCTTTGCAGCATTAAATGGGTACAATACAGGTGTCGGAATCTGACCCGGATCTGAGTATTTGATTTGTCAACGAAAGAAAAAAAAACTTGAAATTCAAATACATCCAAAGATATCAGATTTTATATTGTGTTTAATGGTGCCTCGCCCAGGATGGAGCGGGTGCTTCTCCTTGCACAGGAGGAAGCTGTTCTCTGGAGGCTGGCAGGCGGCCAGGCGCCAACAGCATTAGTGATCTGGTCGCTGCTCGACCTGGGGGATAGCAGCGTCCGTTGGTGAGGGGTGGTCGTCCTTTGAAAATTTAACGGGCACGTATGTAACCTAGATCCTGAGGGGCGTGTGGTGTGCGTTGTATGGCTATTTGAGCCTTTTATCTCCTTTATTAATGCAACGATATGCAGCTCTCTTGCGTATTCTAGAAAGATATCAAATTTTATAATCTGTAAATTCAACTGCTAAGCTTCAGTCAAAGATTAAAAAAAATGTTTCTTGGGTTGCATGGGCACCTTACAAAAAGAGGAGGGAGTATATCATTACAGAGTTCATGTAGAAAACACTACAGATGTTTAAGTTCTTTGCATCTCCAATCCTCGATCTCCAGAACACTTTCTAATCTCATTTTCAAGATCAATCACCTCCTAATCTCAATTTCAAGATCCATCAGACATGAAAATTTTAACTGAAACTAATAGTTGTAAGGAATTCTGCCCCACTTCAACCATATTACAAAATAGCTAGCATACAATGAGGTCCAAACAGATTTAGGAGAGTTTGTTTAACTGAGGGCATACTAGACCAAATCACAACATTTCATCTATGAGCAGAAATTTATGCGCCAGCATTTTAATCTGGTTCTGGTAATGTGATATATAGAATACCCAATATTTTGGTAATGTTCTTTCATAGTAGTTCAAGCACAGTTTATCCATGAGAAATGAATGAACAGTTAATGAAGCTTCTCATAGATTCTAATTTTATTTCTCATCCCAGAGGCCTCTCTGTTTCACATGGAAAAGCATATATCATAACACTTGATTATGTATGTACTGTGCAAAAAACACAGGATGCATCTGAATGCAAGTTGGACAAAAATGATAAAATGTTAATTCTTCTATGTACTATCATAACTTTGAATGAGAAATGATCATTTCTTAGTGGTCCAATAGACATAACTTTGAATGAGAAATGACCATTTGCTTAGTGGTCCAATAGAGATGAAATCTACTTCAGTGAGTGAGAAATGATCATTTGCTTAGTGGTCTTGATGTACACTCTCTGCTATGCATCCATGACACTTGATATACAACAATCTGCAGTCCTCTACTCCTCTTCCTTCAGAAACGACTAGAATTTCCTTGCAACTACTTCCAGTTCTGAAACTATACTCTGCTCGGGAGGAGGACACGGAGAAGACGATGGCGATCCTCGCCCCGTACGAGTCGCCGCCGCCTCCAGCGCCGCCGCCGGCGAACGGAGAGTGCGATCAGCCACGGAGAGGGGAGCGCGCGTCGCAGACAGGAGGTCCCCACGACCCCGCGGTGCAAGGATCAGGTATTACCCCTCGCGTGGATACGTGTCACGCATCCGCCCGCCATGGTCGACTGGTTCCTGGGCCATGGAGGTCAGAGGCTTGGCCGAAACTGACATGGAGGGGCCAGCCCGCCCACACACCACCCCCCCACATCCCGCAGCTCCATCCGACCGAGACGACCCAGCACCCACCGAACCCGCCGCCGCTCCCACCAGATCCACCGCCGCCACGACGAATTCGTCGACCCCGAACACCGCTAACCCTAGTTCGACGAACCCTCCGTGTTCGTCGACAAGGGGACACCCACCCACTGCTACAGGCTCGATCGGATCTACTCGGCTTGGAGGATTTGATTTGTCTCACCTTTGGGGGAGAAGCCGCGAATCCGGGAGTTGCGACTCGATCTCGGTCCCGAGTAAGAACAAGCATCATACGGAGCGGCCGACCCAAGCTCCCCCCCTCGGCGGGACGAGCCCTACGTGGTCGACGCTCGGGGGAGATTCTAGGTCATTCGTGTAAGTTTTTCAAAGTTCACCACAGAAACTACAGAGAGGGATGGATAACAGGGGGAACTACGAGCAGAGGTTCCACCCGGGAGATGGGAGAGAGAGACGAGGCCCGGGGGGCAATGGTCAGAACTTCGAGCAGAGATTCGGTGACAGAGGATACCAAGGTGCAAGAGGAAGGGGAAATTTCAGAGGGGGGCGACAGCAATTTCAACAATGGAGGCAAAGAGACTATGAGAGACAACAAAACCAACAAGCAGGGAGAGAGCAACAGTTTGATCTTCGACAGAACCTGAGGCAAGGCAGAGAGGCCAAGACCCAAGAGGAAGAAAAGATGCAGACTCAAGATCAGGACATCAAGAAACAAACTGAAAAAGGAATACAAGATACAGCAGGATCAGAAAGCTCAGACAAAATGGAAAATCTGAAAAGAAAGGAAGCAGATAAGGAAGAGATGGACTATAAAGAACCACAGGGGGGATGCAAAAGATGTGGAAGAGTGGGGCATAAGTCAGAGGAATGTTTTAGGCCACTGATATGCACTAGATGCAAAAAAGAGGGGCATGTCCCTAGAGCCTGTCCTGAAATTGCTCCTTGGGAGCACATTGCCCCCTTCTGTGGGCTTGCTGCTCCTAAACTGGGTTTCCACATAATACAAGAAGATGACAATGGGGAGAATGTCAAGGATATTTCTAACTTTGCTCTGATCACAATTAAGGAAGGGACAGCTACTGCTAGACAGGTGGAGGGGGAGTTCAAAGCCCAGGCTGGACCTAGCTCAACCTGGAGATGGTATGCCAAAAAAGTGGCTGAAAATAAATTCCAAATGAAATTCCCCACAGCAAAGAAAGTGGAGGAACTGGCTTTTTTTAATGGAATGATGATGGGAACTGTACCAGGTGTAACTTTCAAAGTGGAACCATGGAACCCAAATGTTGGGGCCAAAGCAAAATTGGAATCTGCATGGTTCAGAATTGCTGGGATCCCCACTGACAAAAGAACTGAGAAGAGAGCTTGTATGGTGGCATCTCTGGTTGGTATCCCACTAGAAGTGGACAAGATCAACCTAAAGAAATGGAAGTATGTCAGAGTCAAGATTGGATGCAAAGACATAACCAAAGTACCAGCAGTGGTGGAGGGTTTGTTAGACATGCATTTCTATGACTTCATCTTTTAGAGAGAGATTCACATTGAAGGGCATAACCAACCAGGATGGAACACTTGGACAAGAGCCAATGAGGGGAATGATCACCCATCCCCCAAGAAACCAAAAAGAAATGAGGAAAAAGGATACCAGGGGGGCTCTTCTGGAACTCATGATGCTGAAGCTGGAACATCAACCCAACAGTATGGCAAACAACATGCTGCAGAAAGAGGAGAGGAGTCAGTAAAGGGAAAAGAGAGTAATATTGAGAAAGAAGATAAAGAACAAAGCATACAAGATAAGCAAGGACAAAGAGATGCAATGCAGGAAGACAGGATCAACCCCACTGAAATAATATCAAGCCAAGAAAGTGAGGACAGTGTGTGCTTTGAGGAGCTTCTATCACCAGGAGGGACCCACTGGAACTTTGGCTCCATTCAACAGTCAGATATCAGAAATATTTACAGAATGCAGCTGAATGAGACTAGATCAGTGGCTGTGAATGAGTATGGCACAAATCTAGCTAAAAGCAAACTTGACCCCTTGGTGGTGTTAGAAGCCAAAACTGCTATGGCTAAAGGAGGAAAAATAGGAGGAAAAACTCACAACACAATGGCAGAAAATCTTGGAGAGATGATGGGGGAAGGGGAGACAAGTAATATACAAAAGGAGTGCTTGCAAGAAGAGATGGTCAACACAGAAGGAGGAACCCAAGAAGCTCCTGAAGCAGAAATTTACAGTCAAGAAGAAGGGACTATAAATAAAAGACCTGTGGAAGGAGAAGACAAAACCCCTTCAATGAAAGAAATTGCTTCTTTGATTGCTAATGAACAGGTGAATCTGGAATACAAAGCAAAGGCTCCGAGTCCCATTCTAGCCAACCAAGAAAACATACCTTCAGATTCTCAACAAAAGGGACAGGAGAGAGAGCAAGGGGAATGCACCTCGCCAAACAACTCACCCAACTGGGATAGCCTTGAAGAGGAGACTATAGATGAGACAGAGCTGCAGGCTGTAAATCAAGAGAAAGAGACAGTAGAGGAGCCAGCAAAAGAGAAAGAAAGAGATACCAAGACAGTGGGGCAAAATAAGGGAGGAGAACCTGTCAGGCAGAGTGAGAGAATCAAGAGACAAGAGATGGGAGGCATGAAGATTGCTGACAAGGCAGACATGGTGGCCAGGAAAAAGAATCTGGAAGGTAATAACCTTAGCTACAAGAACTCCTTTGCAGTTCTGGATACTCTAACTTTAGTTAATAAATTCAGTAAAATGGGAGGCAACTCCAAACCTGTTAACTTAGAAAATTTTGATATTCTTAAAGATCTAGAAATGGCTAGAAATAATATGAAGGAGAGATTGGAAAATTTAAACAAGGAATCTGATGAGGCAGAGACTGAAAATCTCCCCTTAGAGGAGATGAGATATATAGAATGGAGATCAGACTCTTCTGATCTCTCTGATATAGAGGGTTTTCAAGTGGTGTCCAGGAGGAAAAAAAAGAAAAACAAAAAAAAGAAGAAATCCCTAGGAAAAATGAACAGCCCTAAAGGACAGTCACCCCAACCTACTGATGGGAATGACCGTTTGGAAGGAGAAATATCTAGTCATAGTACTAGGTATTGTCTCAGGAAGAAGAGAAGTGCTAATTTTAAATATTCAAAATGATAGGCCTTATATGGAACTGTAGAGGGGTGTCAAAAAAGGGAATAGCAACTAAAGTAAAGGACCTATACTCTGAGTATAAAGCAGATTTCATTGGGCTGCAGGAAACTATGAGGAAGAATTATACTGATAAGTTCTTTAGAGTGATTGACCCACAGAAAGGATTTGTCTGGCACTGGTTGCCCTCAACAGGCAAATCTGGTGGGATTTTATGTGGTATTAAAAAAGAAAAATTTGAGATTGTCAGGGTAGAGGAGAAGGAATTTCTCTTATCAGTTGAGGTGATAGACAAAAGTATGAGGAAAAATCTGATGCTGATCATGGTGTATGGCCCTGCACATGAGGAAAAAAGAGAGTTTTTTAACTGAGTTGGCTGAAACCTGTTCCAAAATTAAAATCCCCACCCTGATTGGAGGGGATTTTAACATACTAAGATTCAGTAATGAAAAGAATAAAACCTTTACAGGTAACAGATACACTGACATGTTCAATTGGATTATCAATTCCTTTGAGCTGAGGGATTTACCTCTGATTGGTGGAAAGTATACTTGGAGTAATAATCAAAGTGAGCCCACATTGGAAAGACTGGACAGAGTCTTGATAAGTACTGAATGGGAAACAATTTTCCCCTTAACAAACCTTAAGAAAACCCCCAGAATTATGTCTGATCATAATCCTTTGATATTGAGATCAGATATAGGGGAAATTAGAAAAACAAAACAATTCTGTTTTGAGACTGCTTGGGTTAAACACCCAGAATTTTCTGAGAAAATAGCAGAGACATGGGGCAGAGAGATAACAGCAAGAAATGCAGTGGAAAAATGGCACATCAAATTAAACAGAGTGAAGAAATTTCTCAAGGGATGGGGACAGAACATAAAGGGACACACTAGGAGATACAAAACCTTGTTGAAAGAGGAATTAGCTAATTTAGAAAAAAAGGAGGAAGAGGAAAGCCTGACTGCTTCCTTTTTGGAAAAGAAAACATTCATCCAAACTGAACTGTTGAGGGTATTGGAAGAAGAGGAATTGTATTGGCACAAAAGATCCAATCAAAACTGGTTGCTACAGGGGGACAGCAATACAGAATATTTTCACAGATATGCCAATGGGAAAAAGAGAAAGAATATGATCTTCCAGATGGAGAATGGAGACAATACCTTACAAAAAGAAGAAGAGATTCTGGAACATGCAACAGAATATTATAAAAACCTGTTTGGGCCCTCAGAAAAGCCCCTATTTGATCTGGACCCAGACTGCTGGAAGCAAGAGGAAAAGGTTACTGAAGAGGAAAATGAAGCCCTCACCAAACCTTTCAGCTTAGAAGAGTTAAGAGTAGCCATCTTCACCATGGAGACAAACACAGCCCCTGGGCCTGATCACATACCTGTGGAGTTCTACCAGAAAAGTTGGGAATCGATTAAACTGGACTTGTTTGACATGCTCAATGAGTTCTGGGGACATAAACTAGATCTGGGGAGACTCAACTATGACATTATAACACTGATCCCCAAGATGAAGGAGGCCAACAAAATACAACAGTATAGACCAATCTGCTTACTGAATGTAAGTTTTAAAATAATCACAAAAATCCTGATGCTCAGATTTGAAAGCTGCATGAGTAGGATCATTCATAGATGTCAGTCAGCTTTCATAAAAGGGAGAAACATAATGGATGGAGTGATGACTTTACATGAGATACTACAAGATGTTAAGCACAATAAGAGAGATGGGCTGATCCTGAAACTAGATTTTGAGAAAGCTTATGACAAAATGAGCTGGGAATTCCTCTTTGAAATGTTGAGACAAAGAGGCTTCAATGAAACCTGGTGCAAATGGATTAGAGAAGTAGTAACAAGTGGCACCCTTAGTGTGCAAGTGAATGGTTCTGTTGGAAGTTATTTTAGAAGTGGCAAAGGGGTTAGACAAGGAGACCCCCTATCTCCCCTTTTATTCAATCTAGCTGCAGACAGTTTAGCCAAAATGATACATAAAGCCCAGGAAAATGGTTTGATCAAAGGATTAGTAGCAAACTATATTGAACAGGGGCTAGCTGTGCTCCAGTATGCAGATGACACTATTCTATGCATTGAAGATGATTTGGAGTCTGTTCAAAACATGAAGTTCCTGCTCTGTCTGTATGAAAAAATGTCTGGCTTAAAAATTAACTTCAATAAAAGTGAAGCCCTCATGGTTTCACAAGATTATGAAAAAACTATTGCATATGCTGATATCTTAAACTGTGCCACTGGAGAATGGCCAATCAAATACTTGGGTGTGCCAGTGACTAGCAGTAAATTGCATGTTGTTGACTGGCTTCCAGTAGATGAAAAACTGATAAAAAGACTGGATGGATGGAAAGGAAGTGCTCTCTCATTTGGAGGGAGATTAATTCTCATAAATTCGTGCCTCAGTAGTATTCCAACATACTATATGTCAATGCACCTACTCCCAAAAACAATTCTGAAAAGGATGGATAGGACCAGAAAAAGATTTTTTTGGCAAGGGGGAGGAGAAAAAAGGAAATACCACCTTGTCAAATGGTCTAAAGCCACCAGTCCTAAACAAAAAGGTGGATTAGGCATCAAAGATCTGAGAAAAATGAATCTCAGTCTTCTATGCAAATGGTGGTGGAAACTAGAACATGAGGAAGGTTTGTGGCAGGACATTGTTAAGAAGAAATATAAGATTGACAGAGGGATTGCCCAATTACGGCAAAATCCCAGAAACTCTTCAGTCTGGAATGATCTGTTAAAAGTAAAACAATTATATCTGAAAGGGAGAATTATGATAGTAGGAAATGGACACAGTACAGATTTTTGGGAGGACCCCTGGTGTGGAATGGTCCCTTTGAAAGATAAGTTCAAGGAGTTGTTTGATATTTGCACAGAGCAAAATAGGAATGTGACAGAGATGGCAGAGAGAGGTTGGAGGATGAATTTTAGAAGATGGCTAGATGAAAGAGCACAGACGCAGCTTAGGCAACTGAGAGATATGTTATCTACTTGTGCCCTCTCCAATGAAAAAGACAAAGTGAAATGGACTTGGGAAAAATCAGGGAAATTCTCAGTTAAATCAATGTATAAACATCTCTTCAGTTGGGAAACAAATAATCCTAATAAAAAACTGTGGGAAGCCAAAATCCCCATGAAAGTTAAGATTTTCATGTGGCTGATACATGAAAATGCTATTTTGACCAAAGATAACCTCAGCAGGAGAAATTGGCAGGGTGATAAAAGATGCTTTTTCTGCAATACCTCTGAAAGCATTGAACACCTATTTTTTGATTGTTATATGGCTAGATACATTTGGAGTTTGATTGCACATATTATGGGGGCTAATTGCAGACCCTGCTCTTTTGATCAATTCTGGGTTTGGGTGGATAGATACATAAGTAGCAACAAAAGGATACACTTTGTAGGTCTGTCAGCAATTTGCTGGGCAGTTTGGAAAACTAGAAACGCTATTCATTTTGAAAAGAAACAAGTTAAATCTCCTACTGAGATTATCTGTTTAGCCTCATCCTTCCTCACATACTGGGCAGGGCTGTCAAAGGAGGCCGACAAACAGGCGCTGGAAGCTGGAGCGGAGGCAATGAAGGAAGCCGCTCTTCACTTCCATCCAGTACAAGACACTGGGACCGTTGACAATGGCACAGTTCTGTTGCAGTGAGAAAAGAAGCTCCCCTGAAGCTTGAAGTTGGATTGGCTCAACGTTGGTAGTTCGGTTGCTGCTTTGCTAGTCTGCTCTAGACTTCTTTTGTTGTTAGCTCTGCTGGAAGCTGTAAACTCTTCGTGTTAGCTGTTGGTGGTTGCAGAACCTGGGAGTCTGCGGTTTTTTCTGAAACTCTCTGTAATAAGTAGGCGTACTATTTCAGTCCTTTGCATGCTCAACTCTGTAATTTCGTTACATTAGTAATGAAATTCGGGCGATGCCCTTGATGGAAAAACTACTTCCAGTTCTAATATGTGAATATTAATTTATTAGTGTGAAGCACCAAGCACATGGTGGAACCAAATTTATATAGCTGTCTGAAATCGCCATGACTGCTGATTTGCTCATTTCTGCTATATTTGATAGAACGCCATAAGTACTGGCACTGGAGATCATGTTAACAATGATTCGCAATCCACGAGAAGTCAAATCATGGTAACGAGTAAAAACACCGAATATCCCCAATTAGCAAGACTCGCCCTGCACTACTCTATGGAAAAGTGCATGCCCTGCGTTTGGAACAACTACAACATAGAATCATCCGTTTTTCAGGTTCCAAATGGTGAGCATTCGCAATTGGAACAGAATGTAGTGATCTAAGCTACTTGAAACCTGTAGAGGAGAAACACAAGTAACACTAAGCCTGCAAGCAACGTTTTATCAGATCCAATCGTGATATCAGCTCGACACGCACACGCAGCTACAAGCTTCTAGTACAAGCATGGCCCGAGCAGCACCGACATAGATCATGAATCTACCCAGATCCAAGCAGCATGAAATGGAGAAGGTAGCTAGCTTATGGAAGTGTGCGGAACCTTACGATGCCTTCGGGGTTGGGCGGGAACCAGGTAGCCCGCAGCGCGGCGCGGCGTGCGGCGGATCCGTGCTCGGTGTGGACGCCCACGACGGCGAGCACCTTCTCCCTGTCGCCGGCGGAGTAGTTGCGGCCAGACGAGGAGGACGCTAGGAAGGATCGGAGCGAGTCCTCGGCGGGGCCGCAGCGGAAGGCGACGGCGGGAGGCGGCTGCGGCGGGGGCGGGCGGCCGCGGCTGGCGGAGACGGCGAAGGCGAAGGAGGCGGCGGCGAGGATGAGGCAGGTCGCGGCGAAGAGGACGAGGAGGCGGTTGGCGGAGCCTGGGGAGGGGGAGGGGAAAGTGGGGGTGTAGGGGCGGCGCGGCTTGGCCTCGTCGTCGGAGCGGCGGTAGGGGAGGATGTCGTCGTCGTGGTGGCGGTGCTTGGGGTGGTGGAGCGGCATTGCTGCGGCCTGCGGCTGCTTCTAGAAGGTTCTAGGAGGAGGGAAGCGGAGCGAGAGGGAAGAGGTCGGATTGTCGAAAGCAGAGGAGGTTGAGGTTGGTTTGATCTGATCTGACTGTCCGAGCGACCTTGCTTTGGGTTTAAGCTATGATTAATATGATAGCCACACTTTACTATTACACAAGTTCTACAGTACTGTGCTAAGCCTTTCGACTGAGCAGTAATTTTAGTGAATTTGACTGTGTTGTGTCAAACTTGCAGTATAAAGACACATTTCTCATTTGAAACCGTACTTCGTAAGGGTCACCTCAGCATGTAGATGGTAAGTGAGTTAAGTGTCTCAAATTTCGACCAAATTTGTAAGAAAATTACATTTACAGCTATAATGTCAAATAGTAAATTAAAAAATCCATAGTAAATGAGGATTTAATGAAACTATTTTGTGTTGTAGAGGTTAGTATGGTTTTCTGTAAATTTGATCAAAGTAAGAGAAGTTTAACAACAAAGGGAATAATGTACTATTCACTGCATCTATGTTAGTTCATTTAGGTTTGTTCGAAGTTAAATTTCACCATCAACATCTGAATTCTTTAAATTTAAGATAAAGTATTTCTATGAACATTGGTACCTAAAATTAAAAAAAATATTTGACTCAGAACAAAATATAGATGAACTTATATACATATATATGATGAGCTCCAAACTAAGTTTTGTTTTCATGTAGATGATCAATGTAGTATGAAAGTTTGGATGCAAAAAAAAAAAACCCCTTGGAATACAATGACATGTTGATTGATTATGTATTAATTGCTGAACAATATAGTACTCCCTCCGTTTTTTAAAGAGTGTCCACGCACCTTGGTTTCTTTCCGGTCAAACTATTTGAAGTTTAACCAAATTTGCAATGAAGAGTATCAATATTTATAACACCAAATAGGTATGGTATGAAAATATCTTTCATAATGAATCTAATGAAATTTATTAGACATCAAAAGCATGAATATATTTTATATAAACTTCGTAAAACATAAGATGGTTTGACTTAAGACAAACACAAAGGAACACTATTTTGCAGGACGGAGGGAGCAAGGTTCAAATCCTCCTGTCTATATTTTACACGATACAATCACTCAATCAGTATGTATCCTTATACATTGGCGCTACATTGAAGGCAAGCTCCGACCTATATTTTGTTAAAATTGCATACCTAGCTGTTGGCATGCATATGGCGGCTTACATGCATGCATGCGTCTGGATCATGTTTATCACGAGCATTTGACCTCGAGCAGCCGGCCGGCTCACGGTGACAAAGTACCATGCATGGAGTCATCAGCCGTGGAGGAATGGACAAATAATCATTAATTATGTAATACGCCATCTGAAGACTCCAGCGTCATGGATAAGTATTCCCACCAACCACCATGTATATCGGTCAATGGTGGGCAGCGACGCCATAGGACGAAAATGAAGATGCGGTCAGTGACGGATTCAGGATTGAACTCAGGGGGGCTCTTCTTCCTCCTCCTCCTCTTCCTTCTCTTTTCTTTCTTCCTCCTCCTCTTTTTCTTTTTCCTCCTCTTCACCTATGGTTGAAATTTGTAGAGGGGGCTTGGGGGGGCTTCCATGGGATCCATGGGGGCAGGGGGGGCTCCAGCCCCCCCGGCCCCCACGTTGGATTCACCCCTGGATGCGGTCAACTGAAAAGAAAAAAATGATATCTTAGGGTTCCCCAAACCGGTGGGAACCGGTCCGGTTTGACCGGTAACCGGTCCTACCGGTCCGGCCCGGTTCCTAAAATGGTCGGTAATCGGATCCTAACCGTAACTAGAGAACCTGGTCGAACCGAGAATTCCGGTTTACTGGCCGGTTTGCCCGGTTTGCCGCCCGATTTTTTTGGGCCGGCTAACCGGACTGGGTCCGGTTTGGGGAACCCTGCCTAGGACAACAACATTCTTCTACGTGGATTGTGATATCTGTCCTGCAGTCCTGCCTCTGTGTATAGGATGTGTTTTAATTCCATGTCTATTTTCTCAGAGAGCTCAAAATTGCTTCGCCATTTGATTAATGTTTTCTCATCAGATTAATCTCATGCAACTGAATGTTGGTAGTACATACTCGCCCTCAGTCTGCATGCCATCGAAAATTAAGCTTTGTACCTGATGCTAACAGGTTAAGTTTTCTCATAGACTTGTGAAGCATCGTGAAGAAAAAATGATAAGAGAAATAATCGACTTTCCTCTCCCGGGAAAGTTGAAGTGATGAACTAGGGGCGACGGCAAGTTTGTGTGCAAGTGCAATTATTAAGATATAGGGTCAAGTCGTTTCGAGACCCGTGCAAGCAACTGCCAAGAAAGGAACAAGTGATTTTAGTAGTGTTAAATAGGAATTCCCTTCTTATAATTCTACAACATATTATTAGGTCTTGTTTAGTTGAGAGAGAAACTTGTCGAAAATGTCACATCCAGTTTACCAATGCGAATTAACAGAACTGAAAATCACAGTACAAATCTATGAAGCCTAACTAAATCATTATTAGAAGATGTTTGCTCTAGCATCATATTATCTGATCATAACTTAATGAAGTTTAATAGATTCATCACGCGAATTTATTTGGGAGTTATGAAACGAATTTTGATTTGAATCGATGTTTAATAGTATTACTAATTAGCATGAGAGACAACGGGATGATGCAAATGCAACGCATGAATAGTATTAATCTAAACGCTCGAAGACGGCTGACGCGACAGGACTCTTGGCTGCATGCATGTCTTGGAGGTAGGTAGCGATTCCCAGGTAGGCTGACGTGACATTATGATTGGCGTATGCTCTTGCGGTCTTGCCTTTGTGTCATGCAGGTACTGTCTCATAAGATTTTAAGATTTTGTTGATTTTTATTTATCATCACTCGTCTTATTTGAAAAATTTATAAAAATATTATTTATTTTATTATGATATATTTTATCAGGCATATATTTTAAATATATCATAAATATTTTTATGGTTTCATAATTTATTTTTGAATAAGACGATCGATCATAGTGAATTGCAAAAATCGATAAGTTTATATATTTCAGAACGGAAGGAGTAGGTAGCGATTCCCAGGTTAACTGACGTGAGTATGTGACATTTACCACTGGCGTTATAATGCTAGATCTTTGACTGCGTATCTCGCAGGTAGGTAGCGTTTCGCACGTACAGTAGACATCTGTATACGACTTGTCCTCGCACGGCCTTTTGCTTTGTGCCGCCATCTATGAATAGTGCTCAACTTGGCACCGCACGAACAGGTCCGGTCGGGGGGCCTGCTCGCCTGTAAAATCTTCGTAGTCCGCACAACCACAATCTTCAATTTCTCCTAATGTGAGGTTCTCATAGTGTTTTAGCATTTAATTTTTTGTATAAACTTTCTCCACTAAATGCGTCCTAACGAAAATTCTACTACGACTAGATAGTGATACTATTTTATTACCACTTAACATTAGGAGAACTCCCTATCAGTAGTGCCGTAACCATCGTCCCAGCCAGCATCATCACACGATCACAGTCTCGTCGTACTAGCCGGCGGCTAGCAGATTCTCCGGCCAGATAGACCGTCCTGCTGGCGTGCGAGATGCGAACAAGAACAAGGCAATGCAGCGGCATGCTCACGTCCTGCTGCCTCTGAAGTTTCCACGTAATTATTAATTAACCTGTGGCTTGCGGCAGCTGCGCGCGGCCTATTTGTAGGCGAGTAGGCGACTTCTCTGCGCGAGCTGAGGGTCACTTGTCATCCCGCCATCCTTTCCTCGTCTCGCAGGGCCAATACGTAGTACTCCACAGGTGGATCGGTCACCAGGAGGAAATGTATCGGTGGCCGTGGCCGGCCGCCGGCGAGCTCGCCATGGACGACGGTTGCAGCAGCTGGTTGCCCGCGTTCCAGCAGGGTGGCGACGCAGCTAGGTACGAACGCGCTTGGCACAAAGCTCGTACAGTATATGATCATAGTGTATATCTATTCGTATTATCCGGTGATTCTGCTTCTTCAGTGAGCGCAGCTGTTGTGGATCGGAGCTCGTGCAGCAGGAGCCGCAGGACCTGCCGATCAGCTACTACCAAGTGGACGAGCAGCTTCAACAGGCAACGATCGCGCTCCTAGCTATAATGGCATCAGCTACCTGTTAATAACTTTGTACTGCATGAACTGAAACTAGCTAACAATCGCGCGTGCATATGCTGCCACGGTGCGTGGGTGCGCAGATCTACTTGCTGATGGGCATGGAGGAGCACGGACGGCGGCACGCGGAGGAGGTGGCGCCGTCGTCCCAGTCGTCGGCGGCGTTCCGCTCCTTCTCTGGGACGGGGAGCCTCGACGAGGCCTCGTCGCTCATCATCACGCCGGGGAGGACGAGCAGCACCAACTCTCGCCGCCACACGCCGGAGGTCTCCCCACCAGTCACCTTCGCCGGCGACGGCGACCACTACTACTATGGCCAGTGCTACTACGGCAACCTTGACAACACGATCATCCCAACAACTCTGGAAGGGTTCACGTGCCAGCAAGCACAACATCATGAACGACGAGAGCGCGGCGCCGCCGGCGCGTTCGTGCCGTACAGCCGCCACCTGAGCACGAAGAAGAAGCTCAAGCCGCCGGGCTCCGGCGGGCAGAGGGCGATCAAGGCGGCCATATCAGCCTTGGCACGGATGCACACGGTCAGGCTTGCCCAGTGGCGCCGGCAGTGCTACCACCAGATGGAGATGGCATCAGCTGCGCCGCCGCCGCCCGCTGGGACGAGCAACAACGACAGCTGCAACAAGCTGCAGCACGTCATGTCGGAGCGCAAGCGCCGCGAGAAGCTCAACGACAGCTTCAAGGAACTCAAGACAGTGCTGCCCCCTGCACCCAAGGTACTTAACTGAAGCTCCCAATACATCATGCATCTTTCCCGTTCATCATCAACTACCATTTCTGAAAGAAAATGTGTTGCTTTGCCATCATGCATATGTCATCATCATCATGGTCCAGATAGACAAGGCATCCATACTGACGGCAGCAAGGGACTACGTGAACACCCTCAAGTCTAGAGTGTCTGAGCTGGAGGAGAAGAACAGAATGTTCGTAGAATTGCAGCGCCGCCACAACAATGGAGTTGATCCAGACGATGTTTCCAGTGAAGAGATTCAAGTCAGCATCGACAGAGCAACAGCAGAGGAAGTTTACCTCAAGATAGTGGTAAGGTCAGGGTGCAACGCCATGGATGTTGTAGTTGGTATACTCGAGTGCCTTAAGGAGATAGGGGACATCAGATTGGCGGCCATGGACACGGGAAACAGATCCACCACCTTAACATTGCAAATGAAGGTACAGATACACTTTTTCATGCATGATTATTTATGAAGAAAATGGAGCTAAAATTATGCACGTACACCGTGCATGATTTATGAAGAAATTATGTTTACGCTAATAATGTAGTGATGATAGACTTGACATGCTTTTGAGTTAATTTTGTGCTACCTATATTATAAACGAACTGAGCATTATTTAACAAGGCATATTGACAATTGATCCTCTCTCCGATATTAATACTGCAGACTAGCAGATGTGATGATAATTTCCTGAAGGAATATGTTATCAAGAGTGTCAAGGGTGTGATGCAGTCAAAGATAGAGACATCCTAAAAAGCATCTTTGATACTTCGGTTGAAATGGGTATCAGGTTTGTGTGGTTTTTAAGACGACCAAATAAACAAAATGACCAAAGCAATTAATGGAAATTAACTAAAATGTCAAACATATGGACATTTTTCAAAGAGAGAGTTGCTATTATTGATTCTTGAGCTGAATGTGGAGGTCAATGAAGAAAGCTTCAGAGGATCTTCAATTTTAAATGGTATGCTGACGAGACTGTTCTTGTAACAGTCCAGTCACTTCACGGAAGAGACGTGTGTAAGAAAAAAATATGAACATGCAAAAGAAATATGCATGGATGTAAGAATATGAAATTGTTGGTCACTTCACGGAAGAGACGTGTGTAAGAAAAAATATGAACATGCAAAAGAAATATGCATGGATGTAAGAATATGAAATTGTTGTCTGTGAAGACTTATGGCAACGTTTACGTGTAGCAGATCTCGCTGAGTCATCTCAAAGAGTTTGAAAATACAAGTACATTACAGCAATGATGAATGACCACTTCCAGCGTCTAGGTTGCGGTTAGGCACGGAGGTTGGTGCTCCCTCCTTGACTGAAATATTATTTTAACAGAAAGTTTGATGCAATTATGCAACTCACATGTGGACTTGTGAGTCATAGACTGATAGCACCCAAACCAGAAGAACTTAAAGGAATACAGTAAAGTACAATATGTTAAGGGTGGAGACATGCCCAAAAACAATGAATTGGCTACAGAAAACGGCCACATTGGCGATTCTTCATGGCATCTTCCCCTAAAATTGATGTACAACTCTGTTGGTTCTTCTGTCCAACAAAAGGAAAAGTTTCACGCGCTATAATACACATTTTCCCTTTCAAGAATGGGAAACAATAATCCATACAACATCTGATTCGTGGAACGGGGAATCCAAAGATTCTCCTTACTCCTGAGCTGATTAGGGTAAGAACTATAGTGGGGGAAATGAGCAGGACCATGTATAAGTGATGGGCAGTGGGGGAACCCATTCTGTAGAATCTACCGTGGGCTAGCTTCCACAGGTTTCCCCTGCTGACTTGCACTACTATCCAACAATTCAACGTACCCGACACCAACGGGTGGGCCAATGCTGCAACGAGCAGTGTTGTGAATTGCAATGGCATCCTTCAGCTTTTGAAACTGCAAATGTAATATGGGGTTAGGTGTAAACATCCACACAAGTAATACAATCAGAATGATTTCCAACTAAACTATTGCAATGTGAAGCGGGCTTGTTGAGATATTCGAAAAGAAGGTGCAGTTCATGTTCTTGCACAGTTTTTGAGATGGAAAAGATCATAGAGGAGGAATGGAATGAATGAAAAAAAAGATCTACTAAATTACAAAATATGAAAAGTTTACATTAATAAAAGCCACCGAAACGTGTAAGGAAACCTCTGATCTCAAATAAAATCATGCAGCAACAGGTGAGGTGCTCATACCTTAGCTAAGGAGCAGGAGAAAGCCTCCAGTAGCCCATCAGCTCCACGGTAAAAATGGAAGAAAGGGAGGACTTTGACATTCAGTCGTTTGCACATAGGTTTGTTTTCGTCAAAATTTACTTTTAGAAACAATATATCAGGATTCTCCAAAGCTGCCCGGCATAGCTGATTACATTGCAAAAGCATCAAGATTAGAACATATTTTATGAAGTACGCAAACTATAAAAACTACTTCAAGATGATCAGATGGCATTGTAAATGAATATACACTGTTAGAATAAGTAAAGAAAAAAACATTCAAGAAATTAAAACATCTCCAATATGGATTTACTAAGTGCACACATATGTAGCATGATCAAACACTGTAAATGGCTATCGCTTGGTGTATGTTCTTTGCTGACAATGTGGTACTAGCTGATGGGAATGGGACAGGGTTGATAAGAGACTGGAGTTGTGGAGACAAACTTTGAGGTGAAGGTTTTAGACTTAACCAGACCAGTAGTTGAGGTCTAGGATTGGTGCTACATAGAGATGGTGACATCAATGAGGATGTTAGCCATATAATCAAAGGCAGGTGGGATGGGATGACACGAAGCCTCTGGCATCCTCTGCGACAAACAAGGTGCAGAAGCTAAAGGGTGAGTTCGAAGACAGACCAGACCTGCGATGTGATACAGCACAAAATGCTGCCCTACCAAACAGTGGTCAAATGTGATGCCCTACTATGATAAAACATGTCATAACAAAATAAATAATATTTTCACAAATTTTTTGAATAGGACGAGTGGTCAAATGTGATCACCAAAAGTCAACAAGTCCTTATATTCTGGGACGGAAGGAGTATGTGTATTGGTAGCAGAGATACCCATGGAATAACTGCAGAAGTACCAGAATTCTAAAGTGCAAAGTAGTTAGATGCTGAAGAGTTGATAGCCAGAGACCATAGGTCAAACCAGTTGTATGAACACAAATCCACAGTACACCTGATTAGATTAGATGGCCAATAATAATGTGCTGGAAGTAGGGGTTGTAGCAAAGACAAAAGGTCTAAAATATCTTTCAGTTCCATTAGATTTTTCAGGCAACTTCTAAGTGTTAATTCCATCATAAAACTTGAGAGGGCATGTTTAACTGTCCAGTGTTGTCCAAAAAATAACTACACATTACCCACATGCAAAAACCTATGCTCTTTTCATTCTAAAATGGTTCCATTCTCCACAGGATGATGGGACCATGCAAACTTCTGATAATTAGTGATTTCCTAATCTTATCAAACCAAATTAATGCTTTCACATGCTTTAAACGAGCTACATTATTTTAAAAACAATATTTAATTGTGTACATCCTAAATGATATGAGCAGTGTAACAGTGTAAAGTCAGAATTAACTATGTGAGGAACACATTAGGAATAAGAAATACTTCAGTCCAGACAAATTAAACATCCAGCAGTTACATTCACGATTAATGGCATTACCCTTGGAAAGAGTGCCCGGCACGAACCACACCAGGTTCCGTAGAACTCGACAACAACAAGCCTGTTTCCAGCATCTCTCAGTGCATCCAAGAACTCCACTGTGGAGTGGATGTCAATCATGTTTGGTCCAGCATTTCTCTCCCACCATTTTGGTTGCTCGCGGGCGCCACTCTCTGGGTCTGCTGCATAAACCTGGAATAGCCAACATAACAAAAGCATCAAACACCCCGCAGCATAAACCAAGTAATTACATCTCTCGTGTCTAAGCACACCATGCAAGCCTTTTTTAAGAACATACACATTTTCAACCAAGCAATAATTGCACGACGCAAATACAACATAGCACAATCGACAACTTGAAAGTCTGAATAATCACACACATCTTGCTGGACTACTTAGACAAACTGTGGCGAGGGAAAAACCGAAAAGGGCATCACTTATTGCACTGGTTAAAACCAAAATCAAGCAAACACCGATTCACCATGGAATTCGCATAGTACAAGGCTTATAATCAGGCCTGCTACACATTTCCATTTTAGATACCATAGCATTAATAACATGGTAAATTTAGAACTAAACACCGGGCACTCCAATCCAAAACCTTGATGATGAGCACCAAACCTTGATGGAACAGACCAAGCCATGAAATTCACCTAGGATTTTGCTTTCATTCTAAATCACACAGAATCGCATGATACTCCAAAGTCGATGCATGTATACCCTCCAATCCAGAGCCGAAATTCAAAGCACTCCAGCAACCACGAGCCTCGCGACCAACCAAAAAATCTAAATCAAGTGGTCGCCCCCGCGCATCGTTAGCGCAGGAAGTCGCCCCGAACCACAAAGTGAGGAAAAACCCGCCGAGAAACCCTAAGGAGCGCCACATCTCCGCGGGGCCGACGAGCAACTAGGAAGCCAGTTCCTGCTGAAACAAGAGGGACGCGCACCTTGTGCCGAGCGAGCCGGCGGGGCCGCGGGTGCGGGTGAGCGGCCGCAAGTCGCACCCGCCGCGGCGAGCCGGGCGACGAGAGCGCCCAGCGAGACGGCGCGGACGAGGAGGTGGACGACGAGGAGGCGGAGGCGGGGGTCGGGGCGACGAAGCGGCGCGGGAGGAGGAGCGCGTCGGCCATCCGGGGGAAGGACCCGCTCCGGGCACCCGATAGACCGCCGGCGCCGGCGCCGGAGGAAATCCGGGTACGGGGAGGCGGCGCCGCGTGAGGGAGCACCGGAGAAGCTGGTGGTGAGGCGTCAGCGCTGGCCTCGCTGCCTCTGCCCCTCTGCTGCGCTCCCCGCTGCTTCGTCGGGGGCGGGCGGGGAGAGAGGAGGGTGTGGACTGTGGTGGAGATGGGGCTTGGCTGACGGATGGCGTCGCCGTGGATGGGGAGATTTTTGTTTTCGCCAATCAAACGGTACACACGCCACGCTCGCATACACGAACGCGCACACTCACCCTCTGCCTCACCTTTACAAATGTTTTTTCTCCAGAGGTCAAACACAATTCCAAAACTATCTTCTCAAGATCATTAACTAGTATTATTAAAAAAGATAATTAACTAGTGTTAGGTTCAGCTCTTCCATCCTTCATCATGTCACCAACAGGGTTTTTCTTACCGACCAGTCGCCGGCTACCGCCGCCCGGCAGTAGCGGCTCACCGGTCTGGTAAGACTACTTACTAGTAAAAACCGAACAAACTCAAATTTCAAATTCAAACGTGTAGTCCAACCGGTTGGTTGCGAATTAATAAAGAATTTGGTGTGTTTTTAAATTTGAATTAAAAATTTTAAAAATAAAAGAAAAATTTCTAAAAACATTTCAAGGGTAGAATCTAATAGTCTCAATAATTTTCAAATATTAGTGCATTTAGTTTTTTGCGGGCATTAAAAGTTCAACCGGTCGATTTTTTTTCTTTTTCTTTTTTGGTTGAACTTCTAATACCTGAAAAAAACTAAATGAACTAATATTTAAAAAATTTTGACACCATTACATTCTACACACCTTAAAGTATTTTTTTCAATTTTTTTTTTGAATTCAGATTTCAAATTTTAAATTTGACCGGTTGTAAATCGGCCAGTACCGCTATCGGTCCGGACCAGTGACACCGGTAACCGCGGTTCCCGGACCGGTACCGGTCAGGATTTTTAACCCTGGCCACGAAACTTCTTTTGCTTAACAAGTATGGAGCACCACCGGACAACAACTAGTAGCAGCTTTGGACTGGAGCTTTGGAGCTGTTCAAACTTCAAACACAAAATTAAAGTTGCAAACATTGTACTGCTCTTACGCTAATTCATCTTCAACGCAAATGGGTTAAGCGAACACGAGCGCGTTTTGCGCCACAAATGCATGGTACTCTCAAGTTCAGCTCGGAGGAGGTGCTGGATTTTTCACTAACAGTGAAGTTTGATGTAATCTTTTTTTGATTGGTTGTGACCAACTTCATTTGGAGAATGTAGAATGTACAGCTGGAAAATTCTCATCCGAGCAAGCTATTTCATCAGTCATCACCATTGGACATTTGGACCTCACCACAAAATGCTTCCCGTCATGGCGTCGTCCAGTCCCCAAGCTAGGAGGAAGATCAGAACAAGGATTTCCCTTGAAGGCTTCCTCAACTCAGAATTTCAATAACCAATTGCATGCGCTGCTACTAGAAACTCATAGCTAGGGAAGGAAGAAACAAAAGCAATTCCAAATTGAATGCCGTTGTGTCATCTAGTAACGATGTTTTTCTCCCTTCAGGCTAAACCAATTTTCCCCACGATGAGTTACATGACAAGTGACTTTACACCCTCGGTTCTCACTGCCATTTTGTTGCTCTTTGCAACATCCAAGTAGACAGGTTTACATGATTACTCTCACCCAACTTCTTATTTTTCATCTGAATCCTTGCTGGTTAGGAACTGGTTAAGACATCCCTGCATTGATTTTTCAGTTTTTATTTTTAGGAATAGACATGGATCGGACATGGAAGAAAATCAACTAGCTTTGAGGTTGCTCCATGAAAATCAAGAGTAAACGCACATTCTATTCACTGCATTATGTAGAGAGTTGTGCTGCAATGAACACCAGCAGAGTGCGCATTCCTCCTACAATATAGTGCATTTGTACAGCCAAAGAACTGTGTTGAAGGCAAAGGAACAGAACAAATGAAAATATTACCACCACGTTACCAGCCAGTACCGTCAACCCCCCCTATACCTATCTACTCGCAGGTTAACCCAACTCGGTGGTCTTGGCAGCTTTTTCAACCACGATCAGCTCAAAACCTAGTTGTTCATCTGTCCATGGGGCAGCAGCTTCAGCGCCTCCATGAAGGTGTTCTTGAGCCTGCCCAAGTGAGGCTTCACGTTCTGCTTGTCCAGGTACACCGTCTTGAGCGCGTTCCATCCCTGCTTGTGGATGGAGTTGGGGTCCCTGAGCACCGGGTCGTCCCTGGGGTACTGCTGGCTCAGGCTCGTCTCGTCCAGCTGGATCATGTACTCCAGGTAGTGGATCTCCATGTCCGCCGACGGCTCCTTGAACGTGCCGCGTGCCAGCCACTCCAGCCCGCCGTAGGGCACCACCTGGATGAGCACGGCGCCCGCGGGGAGGAACACCATGTTGGTAAGGCCGTCGCCGTGCACGCCCACCATCACGTCCGCAGAGTTCACCAGCCGCGCGAACTTGGACACGTCCGTGCTCACATCCGGGTCGCCCACGCGCACGTCGAACCCCAGGCTCATGGCCATGTCCACCATGGCACGCTCGTTCAGGAACCGGCGCGAGGACCGCCGCGAGATGATCAGCAGACGGGGACGCCGCCGGATGTCCCACCGGTCGTCGCCGCTGGGCGTCGCCTTCGCGCGCTCCAGCCCGAACGCGCCGCGCAGCATCGCGCGGAACTCCGCCATGGAGGTGGAGGATCCACCACCCGGCGTCTGCCTGGACGCGTCCACGCCGAGCTCCTTGTGGAACGTCGGCCCGACCACCACGCTCGGGTAGCACCGGACCTCGTCGTCGCTGTCGATGTCGACGACCTCGTGCTTGCTCAGCTGCTGGAAGATCTGCAGGTACTTGGTGGTCCACCACGACTTGAAGTTGCTCACCAGGAACTGCACCTCACCGGCGTAGCGGTGCGCGGTGATGAACGCCGGGATGAGCACGTCCGTGTAGTCGTGGAACAGGTTGCCCGTGAACCCGCCGGTGGAGAGCACGAACGCGGTGGCCGAGCTGTTGACCGTGCAATGCGGCGCGTCGCCGGGGGCGGGGACGAGGGGCCGGAGCGCCCACTCCGTGACGTGGGAGAGCGCGAACGCGTCGTGCTTCCGGCAGTACGGCTTCACCTTCCACTCCCGCTCCAGCGGGGCGATGTGGATGGTGTGGATGCGCCCCTGCACGCGGACGTCGCCGGCGGCCTCGCAAGTGTCCGAGCGGCGGCTCGACTCGTAGCACACCGGCTTGCTTGGACTGAGATGCTCGTCCCCAGCGGCAAGGGCTGTGCTGCTTACGCCGACACCGCCACCGACACCGCCACCGACGCTGCTGCCTGAGTTATCGCTGGGCTTGGGCTGAGTCTCCTCCTCCTCCTCTGCTCCTGCTGATGCAGATCCAAAGTTAGCTCGAATTGATGCAGATCCAAAGTTAGCTGCAGATCTGCCTAATTTTAATAGCTGGACAAGTACGCATTCTCGTCCCCAAATTTCAAGCAACTGCCGACAAATCTTGAGATCGAACTTTATAGCAGCAACGGGAAAGGATTTTGCAGCAATCTCGCGAGCTAATGAGCAAATCTACTCGATAATCGGACACGGGGTTGCCTACTCCAACCTCCGTACATGCTAGATTCAGATAAGAAAAATGCGAAAGAAATTACCAGCTGAATCTGCAGTCTCATCGAGGGTCTCCATCTTGACGCTCTCTTTCCTCATTTCCTGCTCTGCTTTGATGACCTCCTCTGTCTTGCCTGCGCCGCACAGTTCAGAGTTCAGATAAAGCGAATCCCCACCCAAGAAACGCGAATCTGACAAACGACATGCCAAAAATCTCACAAAACGTAAGGGTGATTTACCAATCGGGGAGAACCTGGCCCTGACGAGGGACAGCAGCAGGAGGGATCCGAGCATGAAGGCTATGAGCGCCACGTTCCCCAGCCTCCTCCCCTCCCCCCTCGACAGGTTCCGGTTGGACTTCATGGCCTCCCTCAGCTCGCCCTGCCCTGCCTTCAGCCTCCCCTTCTATCTCTGGAGTACCTCTCTCTCCTGAGCTTTCGTGCCTCGAGGTGCTTGTCTTCACCCGACCGGATGGTTCTCGAGGGAGAGCTGCCTGTACCGCCAGCAAATGGAGATGGAGGAGGTGTGCGGCAGCACTAGGCTCGTTGCTGTTGAACTGGCCAAGCACTAGCTCGTTGATGTTGACCGGGGCAAAGGCCCAAGGGGTTGAAGTGGTAGTGTGGTTGACCGGGCGACAGGCACCGCTCCAGCTCAACACGGTCGCCCAAAAAATCAGAATGGAAGGTTGCCATGTTTTCATGGAAGATTTTGTTATTAAGCTATATAAAATTCACATAAAGATATACTCCTTCAGGATATGCTAACTATTCAAACCCAACAGCTGTCTGTCACTTCATTTATTGACACGCGCAAAAGTAATTGGGATACTGCGAGTCAATTACTCCATCCGTCTCAAAATATAAAAACTGGTTATAACATATTTTATCATCATATAATTTAATATTTTAAGTTTATCATAATTATTTTTATATTATCATAAAATTTTAGAGCTCCTTTCCGGTGCCCTATACTAGACTATACTAGCATTGAAAAAGGCTAGTATAGAGACATCCAACGGCTCACATCAATTCTATACTTCGTAAAACTTATCAGTAGTATGAGTGGGTAGTATACGGTGGTATAAGAGTATTATGGGAATAAAAAATAAAATAACTTTTACAATTACAACCTCATATAATTTGTTAATGAGAATCCCACTTATTACAATTTCCAAATTAATCACACACGATTCATGTGTAAATGTATGTATCTGTTGTTTTCTAGAGTCACTGTCTCTCACTCTCACTCTCATCTTGTCGGGGACGGTCATTAGGGGTCCCCTAACTAAGGGGATAATCACTCTCGTTAAGCGCGAAACCGCCCAAGGACTGTTTATCCTTGGCCACAGGACTGCACGGGCCCACAGCCCGCCACGGCCCAACAGCGGCCTGAAAGGTCCGCTTGGCAGCCTCGCGCGAGGGCTCCAGTCCCTCGAGCGGATCTCCACCTCGCTCGAGGGCCCCAGTCCTTCGAGCGGATCTGCGCCTCGCTCGAGGGTCTCAGCCCCTCGAGCAGATCTCCGTTTCGCTCGAAGAGGTCCGGCCCCCCTCGAGCGGGCAACCACCCCCGCTCCACTCGGTAGCGGCGTTTAATTCCCGGCCCCACGGCGGGACGCCAAAGTCAAGGGGGAACCTTCCCCCATGCCGCGCACCTGACACGGTCAAAGCGCCCGACACCGCCACAGTGCGGCCTGGCCCGCCACTATGCAGCCATCCCCGGCACTATGAGGGCATCGCGCGGCCCTGTGCGAACAGGCCGGCGTCATTCCGTGCCACTGTGCCACCTGCCCTCCGTCCTCCCCTACGGCAAGACCCTCGAAAGGGCATGGGGCACCCTCGAAAGGTGTACGGACGGCGAGCAGGAGCGCGCACTAACCGGCACCGCCGTACGAGCGGCGTGCGCCGCGTCCCCTCCACCAACTACGGCGCTGTCTGGCCATCCCGGGTGCTGTGCAACTGCCCCGGGGGCTGTGCGGCCATCACCAGCACTGTGTCGCCATCCCCACCGCTGTGCGATGGCACACACGACACTGTGTGGACACGCCAGTGACGCGCCGCCATCCCGCGCCACCAACTCCGGTCCTTCCTCCGGCGGATAGGCCCTCGATCCAACGGGGCCGCCCCTCGAAGTCAAAGCAGGACAAGTCACAGTGACCGCCACGCCGCCCGCGGAAGCCGGAGGGCGCCACCAACCCGCGCCAGGAGCCACGACGCGCGGGACAAGACCGCCGGCGCCATGCTTATTAGTACGCAACCACTGTATCGGCTGCTGTGCAGCATCCTGCAACTGCCCTCCCTTAGCCTATAAAAGGGAGAGGCAGAGCCCCCTGCGCGGGGACGACGCGACACACTCACCGCGCACAACACGCCACCTTGTTCTAGGTATTGGCACTTGCCACAATCACTTAGCCGGGACTTGGGGGAATTTCCTCCTCTCCCACCGTGCTTGTAGCCCCCCTCTACAGGCACCACCGGTGCAAGCTAATACAAGTGCGGAAGCACACCTACTGGACGTACGACCGCGTGGACGGAACCAGGATAAACCCCCGTGTCACCTTAGCTAGCACCGACCATCGAGGAGCTGATCTCAGCGCGAATCACTAGTTGGTGCCGGTGCTAATCCGGACACCGACAGTTGGCGCGCCAGGCAGGGGCTCGCGTTGCGATCATCCGACCCGCTCTCTCGATGGTGACCGTCATCGAGCAGACGTCGGAGAGGCCCGCCTGGGGCGAATCCGACTCATTCCCGGCCGGATTCGAGATCTGGTTTGGGAGCATCCACTACCAGGCGACTGGCAACGGGTACCATATGCGTATCCTCAACAGGGACGCACTCAGGGCGGCGCCGCCCGGCACGTCGGCAGCCCCGATGCCAGCGGTGTTCCCACCGCCACCTCGACGCCGCAAGCGTTCGGGGAAGCGCTCACGGCGAGCGCGCATGGCGCGACGCCAAGCGGCGAACGCCGGCTCCCCGCCAGAGGGTCGAAGCCGGCGAGCTCCCACCTGTGAGGGCAGACCAAGGCAGCGCACTTCCACCGGCGAACTCCACGGCGCGCCCCGCGGAAAGGGCCGTGGCTGCGCAGCTGCGATACCGCCACGGGATGCGCAGCGCCGCCTTGGCGTATCTTCGTCGGCCGGCACCGACCTGGCTGCGTACGAGGACGTTCCGGACCACCACTACATGTCCATCCGGAACCTTGTCATCACCTCGCCCGACGAGTCCTACCGCGACACCGACGGCGAAGAGTACAGGTACGGGCGTAGGGCGCCGGAGTGGGACTACTCCGGATTACGGGACCCCGACGCTTTCAGGCGGTTCCAGTCTGCAGCAACTTACTGCCTCACCTGCTCCGACGACTCCAGCGAGGGGGATTACGATCCCACTCGTGAATGCATCGTCGTCGTCCTCGGCGAGGGCGAAGGCGAGGGAGGCGGAGCAGGCGACACTGCGGTCCGCAACAACGTGGCCGTCACCCCGCCAGTGGGGGCGACGCCACCGCCGTCTGACGCTGCGTGTGCCGCGCAGATGGCCCAGCTCCGCGAGCTAGAGGCGAAGCTGAACGCAGAGCGCGAGCAGCTGCGGCAGTTGAAGGCCACGCTCGAGAGGGACAGAGCCGGCCCCTCAACCCAGGGAGCACGCGCTGCGGGTCGTGTGGCCCGCGAACGCATCAACGCTGACGCCGACGTGGACGAGATGCCGAACCTGGCAAGGGCCAGCCAGAAGCTCGTGGCCGCGGCGACTTTGATTTGGGCCATGCCCGAGCCATCGACGCCCGAGGGACGCAACCTGCGCCGCGAGGCGCAGGCCCTCATCGAGCAGGCAGCGGTGCAGCAAGCCGAAAGCTCCGTGTCCCGCATGCGCCATCAGTCTGCCACGAAGGCTGGTGGGGGCGGACGGGACCAGGAGGCATCGGTCCACACTCCGCACCGGGTGCCTACCATCCACGAAGGCAACCAGAGGACCCCTGCCAAAGATCGGATTCGGGATACGCGCGGCGCGCTCAACGACGGCGACGCCCGCAACATCCTGAATAAGAAGAGGCAGGACGCCACTCCGTCACACGGCTACAACCCACGGCGTTGCGAGCGATACGACAGACGGGAGGACAAGAGCCCGTCGCCGGGGCCGCCGGGCACGCGTGTGTTCGGCCGAGCGATCCGCACGGCCTCGATTCCCCCGCGCTTCCGTCAGCCAACGACCGTGAACAAGTACTCGGGGGAGACGGACCCCCAGGTGTGGCTCAACGACTACCGCCTGGCATGTCAGCTGGGCGACGCCACCGACGACGCCATGATCATCCGCAACTTGCCGCTGCACCTGGCGGACTCCGCGCGGACGTGGCTCGAGCACCTGCCCGCGAACCAGATTCACGACTGGGACGACCTAGTCAGGACGTTCGTGGGCAACTTCCAGGGCACATATGTGCGCCCCGGGAATTCCTGGGACCTCCGAGGTTGCTCCCAGAAGGCCGGTGAGTCCTTGAGGGACTTCATCTGCCGCTTCTCCAAGCGCTGCACCGAGCTTCCGAGCGTCGGTGAGTCCGAGGTCGTGCATGCCTTCTTGGAGGGCACGACTTGTCGGGACCTCGTGCGCGAGTTGGGGCGGAACCCTCCCACCAGCGTCAACGAGTTGTTCGATGTCGCCACCAGCTACGCTTCTGGCGAGGAGGCAGTGGGGGCGATCTTCGACGGTAAAAAGGGCAAGCGGGCCGAGGAGGTGCCCGCAGAGGGCAGCAAGCCCAAGGAGCCCTCAAAGATGCAGAAGCAGGGCAAGAAGGGCAAGAAGAACCTGGGCAAGAAGCCCATGGAACAAGATGAGGGCCCCGAGGAGGTCAACGCGATCAACGCCGCCAACAATGGGGCTCGAGGTCCCCCTCGAGGTGGGGTCTTTGACGACATGCTGAAGAAGCCCTGCCCGTACCACAAGACCCCCGTCGCTCATACCCTCGAGCAGTGCGACATGCTCAAGAAATATTACAACCGCGTCGCCGCGAAGGAGGACAACGCCAAGAAGGATGCGAGCGACGGGGGCAAGGATGGTTTCCCGGAGGTGGAGAACGTGTTCTTCATCTTCGGGGGGGGGCACCGTCGATATGACGCCGCGGCAGCGCAGGCGTGAGCGTCGAGAGGTCTACTCTGTTCACCCGGTCGTGTCGTCATACCTTGACTGGTCAGAGGAGACGATCTCGTTCGGCCGAGAAGACCACCCGGATCACATCCCTAATCCGGGGCAGCACCCGCTTGTTGTCGACCCCATCATCGGCAACACACGGTTTTCCAAGGTGTTGATGGACGGAGGCAGCAGCCTCAACATCATGTACTCCTCCACCTTGGAGCTCATGGGGATCGGCTTGGACAAGCTGCGGCCCAGCAAGTCGTCGTTCCACGGCGTTGCGCCGGGCAAGCGAGTCCAGCCTCTAGGGCAGATCGACCTGCCCGTCTGCTTCGGCACACCGAGCAACTTCCGCAAGGAAGTCCTCACCTTCGAGGTGGTGGGATTTCGGGGAGCGTACCACGCCATCCTTGGCCGGCCCTGCTACGCCAAGTTCATGGCGATCCTGAATTACACCTACCTGAAGCTCAAAATGCCGGGGCCCAAAGGCGTCATCACGGTGGGCCCTTCATTCGAACACGCGTTCGAGTGTGACGTCGAGTGCGTTGAGCGCGCTGAGGCACTCGCGCATGACGAGGCCCTCGTGGCGGACCTGGAGAAGCTGGCCAACGAGGCCCTCGACTCCACCAACAAGCACGCCTGCAGCTTCGAGGCCACGGAGCACACCAAGGCCGTGCCCCTCGACCCCAGCGTCCCCGAAGGCCAGACGTTGAGGGTCAGCTCCACTCTCGACCCGAAATAGGAAGTGGTGCTCGTCGACTTTCTCCGCGCCAACGCTGACATCTTTGCGTGGAGTCCCGCGGACATGCCGGGCATTCTGAGGGAAGTCGCCGAGCACTCACTTGATATCCTGCCCAACTCCAAGCCGGTCTCTCAGCGTCTGCGATGATTTGACGAGGAGAAACACCGGGCGATTGGAGAGGAGCTGCGAAAGCTCTTAGAGGCCGGGTTCATCAAGGAAGTGTTTCATCCAGTGTGGCTAGCTAATCCTGTACTAGTTAAGAAAAAGAATGGGAAGTGGCGGATGTGCATTGACTATACCAGTTTGAATAAAGCATGTCCTAAAGTTCCCTTTTCTTTGCCACGGATTGACCAAATAGTTGATTCCACCACGGGGTGCGAGTTGCTATGTTTCCTTGATGCGTACTCCGGTTACGACCAGATCAAGATGAAGGAGTCCGACCAGCTCGCGACCTCCTTTATCACACCGTTTGGGATGTTTTGCTACATGACGATGCCGTTCGGACTCCGAAACGCCGGGGCGACAAACCAGGGATGTATGCTCCACATCTTCGGGGACCACATCGGGCAGACCATTGAGGCATACGTCGACGACATCATAGTTAAATCCAGGAAGGCGGGCGACCTGGTGAATGATTTGCGCATTGCGTTCGAGTGCCTTCGGGCAAACGGGGTTAAGTTAAATCCCGAAAAATGCGTCTTCGGGGTGTCGCGCGGCATGCTCTTGGGCTACATCGTCTCCCAGCGAGGCATAGAGCCCAACCCGGAGAAGGTGTCGGCCCTCGAACGGATGGGGCCGATACGCGACCTGAAAGGGGTACAAAGGGTCCTGGGCTGCCTTGCAGCTCTGAGCTGATTCATCTCGCGCCTCGGCGAAAAGGGGTTGCCCCTGTACCGACTGCTGCGGAAAAGTGAGCACTTCTCCTGGACCGCCGAGGCCCAGGAGGCCCTCGACAAGTTAAAGACAACACTTGCTCATGTCCCGGTACTGACCCCACCTCAAGAAGGCGAACCTCTGTATCTCTACGTCACCGCCACAACCCAAGTGGTCAGCGCGGTCATCGTGGTGGAGAGAACGGAAGAAGGCCATACCATGCCAGTCTAGAGGCCGGTCTACTACATCAGTGAGGTGTTATCGGATACCAAGACGCGATACCCCCAGATCCAGAAGCTGCTCTACGCGGTGGTGCTCGCGCAGCGCAAGTTGCAGCACTACTTCGAGGCCCATCCTGTCACCGTGGTGTCCTCTTTCCCTTTGGGGGAGATTGTCCACAACTAGGACGTCTCGGGTAGGATAGCAAAGTGGTCCGTAGAGCTAATGGGTGAGGCGCTCACCTACGCACCACGAAAGGCGATCAAATCGCAGGTCTTGGCGGACTTCATGGCTGAGTGGACCGACATTCAGCTGCCCGCCCCTCAGATTCAAGCTGAGTGCTGGACCATGTACTTCGATGGTTCAGTAATGAAGACGGCCGCAGGCGCGGGCCTGCTCTTTGTCTCACCCCTCGGGGAGCACATGCGGTACTTGGTGCGTTTGCATTTCCCTACGTCGAACAACATGGCGGAGTACGAGGCCCTCCTCGGTGGCCTCCGCATCGCCATCGAGCTCGGCATCAAGTGCCTTGACATCCGGGGAGATTCTCAGCTGGTCATTGACCAGGTAATAAAGGACGCAAGCTACCACGACGAGAAGATGGAGGCGTACTGTGCCGAGGTGCGCAAGCTCGAGGACAAGTTCTTCGGATTCGAGCTCAACCATATCGTGCGCAAGTTCAACGAGGAGGCGGACGAGCTGGCCAAGATCGCTTTGGGGCGAATCACGGTTCCTCCGAACGTCTTCGCCCGCGACCTCGCCAAACCCTCCGTCAACCTCGACAAACCCGCCAACGCTTCCGGAAAAACCTCGGGGGCCGACCCCTCGAGACACACGGGCACCAAGCCCATGGATGAGGACCCCTCGAATGGGGAACTCAAGGCCTCGGACCTCGAAGGGTCCCAGGCAGACGAGGCCGAGGCGATGGAGATCGACAACCTCCCGCCCCCTCCGCGGGACTAGCGCGACGAGTACCTCACATGGTTGGATCGAGGGGAACTCCCTCCGGGCCGAACCGAGGCAAGGTGTATCGCCAGGAAAGCCAAGTCCTTCGCCGTCATCGAGGGTGAGCTGTACAAGCGCAGCGCCGCGGGGATCATGCAGCGTTGCATTTCCATCCCTGAAGGACGGGAGCTGATCCAGGACGTTCACGCGGGCGAGTGCGGTCACCACGCCGCTCCGCGTACCCTCGTGGGCAAAGCGTTCCGCCAGCGCTTCTATTGGCCGACGGTGGTCGCCGACGCCAACGAGGTGGTGCGCACCTGCGAAGGGTGCCAGTATTACACGCGAAAGACCCATCTCCCGGCCCACACGCTGCAAACCGTCCCCATCACGTGGCCTTTCGCTGTGTGGGGACTAGATATGGTCGGGCCCTTGCGAAAGGCGCCCGGGGGCTTCACCCACATACTCGTGGCCATCGACAAATTCTCGAAGTGGATCGAGGTCCGCCCCATCAGCAGCCTCAGGTCCGAGCAGGCGGTGCTATTCTTCACGGACATCGTGCACCGCTTTGGGGTACCCAACTCCATCATAACGGACAACGACACTCAATTCACCGGCAAGAAGTCCCTGGAGTTCTGCGACAGCTACCACATCCGCGTGGATTGGTCCGCCGTGGCATACCCACAGACTAATGGCCAAGTAGAGCGTGCCAACGGCATGATTCTACAAGGCTTGAAGCCAAGGATCTTCAACAAACTCAACCAACTCGGCCGGAAGTGGATTCAGGAGTTGCCATCAGTCGTTTGGAGCCTCAGGAACACCCCGAGCAGAGCCACGGGGCTCACCCCGTTCTTCCTGGTCTACGGCGCAGAAGCCGTGCTCCCCACGGATTTGGACTACGGGTCCCTGAGGATCAAAGCCTACCAGGAGGGACAAAACCAACAAGATCGCGAAGACGCGTTGGACTGCATTGATGATGCCCGAGATGAGGCGGTCCTACACTCCGAGAAGTATCAGCGATCCCTGCGACGCTACCAAGAGAGCAAGGTCCGGCCCCGAGACCTCAACAAGGGGGATTTGGTACTCCGACTCCGACAGAAGAATTAAGGACGCCATAAGCTCACGCCGCCGTGGGAGGGGCCATACATCGTTGCCGAGGTCCTCAAGCCCGGCACGTACAAGCTCGCAAACGAGAAAGGCGAAGTCTTCGCCAACGCTTGGAACATTCAACAGCTACGTCGCTTTTACCCTTAAATTCCAAGTCGTTTTGCGCATATTCAGCACCCCAGTCGGTTGTATATACGTTAAGGCTGTGAATAAAGACAAGGAAGACTCGGCTTTCCTCCGAAAACCAAGTCCCCCTCGGGGGCTACTATGGGGGGCAACCCCCCCTAAACGGTCCCATTTTTTTCGCAAAAACCTTTTCTTCCGAAAATGCCAAGCACGTCATGCCTCGGAAGCCCAGACAGGAAAAAGCAGGGCGCGAGTAGCTAAAAGGTAAAGCCGGGCGAGCTAGGAACGGCCTACGCCTCCAGCAGGATATGGCTACCCTCTCTGATACCACTTTACCTTCAGGCTGCTCGCAAAAACGATTGATCCCAGCCGAAATCTGCCTAGGTGACGGGGAAAGACTCAACGGCATACGTAAAGCGAGTCACACTTAAGTTACAAACCTCAAAGAGTGGATTGTTTTGTTACATGAGCCACCTGGCTCGAATCCTGATCACAACTTAAGGGCTTCGGCGCCGGACTACTTTCAGGGCTCGAGGGGACCCGCGGGAGGAGCGGTCGGGAAGAGGTCTTCCTCGAACGCGTCAGCAAGATCCGCAGCGGCGTCCGCAGCGGCAGCATTGACCTGGTTCACAGTGTCCTGCGCCCTGTCATCATCAAGGTCATCGGCGACGACGTACCCCGTGGCCAGCGCCGCAAGGTCGACAATGTAATGCGTCGACACCACGCCGAGGGTCTTCTGGATGCCAAGACGGAGGGCGCCCTTCATGCGCTCAGTGACGCGACCACTCAGAGCCCGAAGGCGGCTCGCCAGCGAGCTCCCTGACAAACCGGTGCCCTCGTTGATGCTCTGGCACGCTTCGAGGGCCGCCCGCTCCAGAAGCCCCAGCTCTTGCTGGGACGAGGTGTAGGCCGCCTGGAGCACTTCCACCTACGTCGCTGACTCCCCCAGAGCTTTCCGCAGCCCTGGGGGGAGAAAGGGTGAGTCGAGAGCGAATCTCGATGAACCTGAACAACAAATAAAAGGCTCGGGGGCTGCGACTTACCCTCGACCTGCTTCCTCTCCTTCTCAAGCTCCGTGCGCGTGGCTCCAGCCTCCTGCTGCAGCTGCAGGAGCGAAGCGTCCTTCTCCACACCGACGGTCCTCAGGGCCTCGACGGTGACGCCCTCCTGGACCAACTCCCCGGTGAGCCGCTCAGTCTCCGGCTCCCGAAGCTGAAGCGTGGCCCTAGCCTCTGCGAGTGCGACACGCTCCTGGTGGAGCTGGGACTGCGCCTCCTCCCGTGCTGAGCGTTCGCGCTGGAGGGCGGACCGAACTTCCCCAAGCGCGACACGTTCCTGCTGGAGCTGGGTCTCCGCCTCCGCGCGCGCGGTGCGTTCCTGCAGAAGCTGGCCCTCCACCCCGAAGAGCGCCTGGACCTTCTCCTGCAGAGCAGCGCCCAGCTTCTCGACCTCCTGGGTATTTTGTTGGGCTTGGGTCTGCCAAGACCGCGCCCCCTCGAGGCTCGTATGATCCTGCAGGAGTTGGGCCTGCGCCTCGGCAAGGGCCGTCCCCTTCTGCGCCAGCGCGGCCTGAACCTCGGCAAGAGCTTCACGCGCCTTCTGCAGCTCGTCGCTCGCCACCGCCAGCGCCTCCTCCTTCCCCTGGAGCGCGGTCTTCATTTCCTCGGCCTCCTAGGTCTTTTGCGCCGCCAAGGAGCGTTGGTCGGTGTGAGCATACTCCATGCCCATGAGGTTATACTCCAGCCAACCGTTGTCCGCCCGCAGGGCCTCCACCATCGCGTCCAGGCCCTCGCACTACGTCTGGTACCAGTCGAGGTTGGAGCTCAGCTCGACGATGCGAGCGAATCTCTCGCTCGCCTGGCCCTGCAGCTCCTGCGGGTAGTGAAGGGAAAGTAAGGAGTAAAAATCAAACGAGAAACACCCAAACAGGAAAACAGGGGAGCGAATGGCGATCAAGCTCGCGTCCTTACCTGGAAGATCTGGAACGACCTGCCCCCGTGGAGCCGGACCGCTTCGGCCATAGTAGCGCGAAGAGAAGCGGCGTTGGTACTGAACTCCTGCCACAGCACCCTCTCGAACCTCGCCTCTTCCAGCAAGGTCCGCGGCACCCCAGGGAGACGGAGCCTCTGCTCCCACTGTGGCGCGTCGGTGTCAGGCGCCGGGACCGCGACGCCGGACGTCGACGCCCCGGCACCAGACGCCGGCTGCTGCGACATCACGCAGCCGTCGGATCGCACCACCAGCACCCCGGGCACGGGCCCGGGGGCGTATCCGACCGCTGCCTCCACCTGACCCCCTCTGGGGGTAGAATCACCATCAGCAGGGGCCTCGGCCGTCCCGCGGCCCTCGACCCCCCGACTCGTCGTGCGGGCCCGCTCTCGCCCTTGCTGGGCACCACGGGTCATCGTCGCCCGCATGGCCTCCACCGCCGCTTCCTCCCGTCGCCGTGGCCCCGCGGCCACGGTCGCAACACGCGACGCTTCACCCGTCGCTGCCGTGCCCGCCGCCACCCGTGGCGCCCTCTCCGAGCGGGGCCTCGTCACACGCGGCGCATCCAGTGCCCCCAGCTTGAGCACCTTGACGGGCGCAAGGCCAGGGACAGCGGGCGCCGTCCTGACAACGAAAGGAAGGGTGGGTGACCGGGTACATGATATCAAGAACACGGAGGGCAAAAGACAACTCACCTTATGCTGGAATAACCCCGCTTGCGCTTCCTTGAGGGTTCTGGGGGCGCCTCCGCCGCGCCTGCCGACGTCCTCGGTGGCGACCCCGCGATGGGCGGCGCCGTATCCGCCTCGAGGGTCGGCTCCGCGGGGACCCCCTCGACCCCTGGTGACGGGGGCGGCACGGCTTCCCACCTGTCAGAGGTGGTCCGCCCCCCCTCGCTCTCCTCCTCGTCCGAAGACGTGTTTACCGGCTCCGGCGAGGGGAGAGGCCCTGCTGCTCCCACAACAGGTAATCCTCGTTGTACCTGTCGAGGCGCTCTTGCCTCCTGATCCTCTTCTCCTTCGCCTGGGCCGCCTGGTCCTTCTGCCTCTGCTGCCAGGCGCGATTGGCGGTCTGCGACCAGGGCGTTGGCGCATCCGATGTGGGGACATCGACATTCACCCCCTGCCGCCAACGACCACTGTCAGATCAAGCATGAGGATGAAGAAGACAAAAAACGAAGAATCGACACTTACTTGACCGGCGTCCGGGAGCATCACGAACAACCACAGGTCGTCGTCGCTGTTTCGCACCACCCTGGGATTCACTGCGCGCCTCGCCCTTGCGGCCGCGTACGCCGGGGCAAGCGACTCCTCCAGCAACCGTGAGCAGGCCAGAGCCACAGGGTTGGCCTCGCTCCTCATCTCGAAGATGGCGAGCTCCCTCTCCATGAGAGGAATCACCCGTCGACGGTGGAAGTTGGCGATGACCGACGCCACGGTCAACCCGGCGTTCGCCAATTGACTTATGGCGTCGGTGAGAGGCTCGAGCCTCCTCTGCCTCGACGCAGGCGACACCCCGTGCGCCCACGAGATCGGCCTCTCCGTTAGCACCTTCCCGGTGTACGGCGGAAGGCCGGTGCCGTCGTTGCGCAGGTAGAACCACCCCTTCTCCCAGTCAGAGTTGTTTGACGTCATTGTACACGGCAGGAACAACTCCTTCCGGGAGTCACGCACCGAGAGCGTGAGCCCGCCGGCACGAACCACTTGGCGCGTCCTCCTCTCCTCCGTGGCGAGCATGTGAAGCTCGCCGCGGAAAAGGTGGACCCACAGGTCCCAATGCGCCGGGATTCCTAAGAATCCCTCCCAGACGGCGACGAAGGAGGCCGCCTGCGAGATGGCGTTGGGGGCGAAGTTATGGAGCTCTACCCCGTAGTGGTAGCATAGCCCCCGCATGAACTTGCTCGCGGGGGCGTTGAAGCCGCGCTCGTGCAGCCACAGGAAGCTGACGACGTAACCCGTCGGAGGATTCAGTTGTTGGTAATGTTATCCTAAACGCTAAACGGTAAACAGTCGGTCACCCTTTGTTTAGCGTTTAGACCGTTTAAACGGTGTTTAGACGGAGTTAAACGGCCTAAATGATTTTGCATAATAACAATAAAATATGCATATGTATGTACATAAAAGTCAAATATGCTAGGTGGACTATATATTTGCACATGTAAAAAGCAAATATTCTACCAAATAATTTTTTTAAAGAAATTTATATTCTACAACACTTCATATACTTATAGTGTTAATTATTTTGATGTTAATTGCGGTAGTTGTAATCCTCTTATTGAATAAGTTATGAATTAAACGGTCATTTAGTGCATGTAATCATGATTAACTTGATTTTGTTTAGACAATTTAGACGGCTTCGAACGGTTTAAACGGGTTAAAACGGTCCAACTGTTTAATTTACCGTTTAGGGCCTAAACGACACGGTCGACCTCTGTTTACCGCTTAAACAGTGTTTAAACAGACTAAACGACCGTTTAGGCGAACAGTGGTTGTTGGTGCGACAACGACGGGATGATCCACGCCGGGTTCGGCCCGTCGCCGGCCGGTGCCAGCTGACCGCCGTTCACCAGCCCCTCGAACGATAGCCGATCCGCCGTCGACCGGGGCCACGGGAACGCCTCCAGCACCCGGATCGAAGACATGTCAGAAGGAGCAGTGGGACACGGGCGGCTGCGGAAGTGGCGGAGCGCGAGCGGATCTGAAGCGGCGAGGCGCGTAGCGCTGAGGGAGACGAAGAGCAAGGGACGGGTGCGAATGGCAGAGGTAAGGAGTTTCCCCTGCGCTCCCTGCTTTTATAGAATCGAAAGGGGCGGAGCCCCCGGAAGCGCAGCGGGCGGCGACAGTTAATGCGGCCGGTGCCCCTCATCGCTGACAGCGGGGCCCCACAGCGCCAAAACCGCTGCGCGCACGCGCGTGCGCCATGATTACCGCATGATAATCCAAGGGACGTAGCGCCCCGTCTCATCGCCCTCACACGTCGCCCACATCGCGTCGCCTAAAAAGGCGCGCCCACTCCACACGCCCCGCGCCACGTCAGCCGTGGCTGGCGGAGCGCGGCGGCCAACCGTCTCACGGACGCATTTCGAACGCCAGGGGTTCCTTCTCGCATAAGGATAACCCCCTGTAAAACTCGAGCCGCGGACTCGAGGGCCGACCCCTCGAAGGGATACGGTTGGCGCCCCAATCCAAAGCAGGATGAGGCCACAAGGCCACGGCCTGTCGATACATCCTCGAGAATGAACTCGAGGAAGCCCGGGGCTCAGGCCCGCATAGCTCTACTGATCAGCGGCTCGAGGCCCAGCCCGCTGAGGGTACGATGGGCGCCGCAGATGCCCCTCGATCTGGGGGTTTACTGATCAGTGGTTCGAAGCTCGACTCGATAACAGATCTGTGAGCGCCACAGGTCCGCCAAGACGGGAGTGCCCGGTGCCTCCCCGCAAAGGCCCTACTGATCAGAGGTACGGAGCCTGACCCCCGACGGGTTCGAACAGGCGCCTCAGATTGACAGAGTCAGGAACGATCGGGGCGCGCGCAATCGAGCCTGTCCCCGAACGCGAAGTTCGGGAGCGCCCTACATATCGTGTTCAAGGCCAGGACAGGGGCAGCCAATTGAGGGATCCCATCGAGGGAGTGCTTCCGCGCCCTCGGCCCCCATCGAACGGGGACCGAGCCCTGCTTGGCAAACCCCTGCAAGCGCTCACATGGACGTGTCTCCGGACCACGAGCCGACCCCTATCGAACGGGGCACGGACGCCCACTTGAACTATCCGTTAACAGCTCGCCGAGGCAACCGTGCTCACTGCCCGCTCGAGGGTAGCACGGCTTGCCTCACCCCTCTACCCTGCGAAAGGGCAACGAGGGTCGTAATAAAGTCGAGAGTCCGCATCTGATCGCCCCTGATTGGGCCAGGGCTCGGAGGCTCCTCGCACCACGACCGCCCCAACGATCGCCGCATCAACTCGCCTAAGGCCGCGCCCCCGAAAAAACGGCCGGCCTACCCGAAATGTCTTGGGTCGACACGATGCCTCCCCTCCCGCGTAGATCGTCGATGCCGGCTGAAACACCACCGAGGCCGGCTGAAACAAACGCAAGACGAGCCACGTCGCCCTATGTATTTAACCCCTGCATGAGTGCACACACTCCTGCAGGGCTTCGGGGGCTTACACCCGTGGGTGCGCTAGCGCGCCCCCGCAGGAAAACGCGAATGATCAAACGGGACGAGACTCGCGCACGGCACCCGAGAGCGGAACCCGTTCCAGCAAAGGCTCGGGGGCTACTGTCGGGGACGGTCATTAGGGGTCCCCTAACTAAGGGGATAATCACCCTCGTTAAGCGCGAAACCGCCCAGGGACTGTTTATCCTTGGCCACAGGACTGCACGGGCCCACAGCCCGCCACGGCCCAACAACGGCCTGAAAGGTCCGCTTGGCCACCTCGCTCGAGGGCTCCAGTCTCTCGAGCGAATCTCTGCCTCGCTCGAGGGCTCCAGTCCCTCGAGCGGATCTGCGCCTCGCTCGAGGGCCCCGGTCCTTCGAGCGGATCTGCGCCTCGCTCGAGGGTCCCGACCCCTCGAGCAGATCTCCGTTTCGCTCGAAGAGGTCCGGACCCCCTCGAGCAGATCTCCGTTTCGCTCGAAGAGGTCCGGACCCCCTCGAGCGGGCAACCACCCCCGCTCCGCTCGGTAGCGGCATTTAATTCCCGGCCCCACGACGGGACGCCAAAGTCAAGGGGGAACCTTCCCCCATGCCGCGCACTTGACACGGTCAGAGCGCCCGACACCGCCACAGTGCGCCCTGGCCCGCCACTATGCAGCCATCCCCGGCACTATGAGGGCATCACGCGGCCCTGTGCGAACAGGCTGGCATCATTCTGTGCCACTGTGCCACCTGCCCTCCGTCCTCCCCTACGGCAAGACCCTCGAAAGGGCATGGGGGCACCCTCGAAAGGTGTACGGACGGCGAGCAGGCGCGCACTAACCGGCACCGCCGTACGAGCGGCGTGCGCCGCGTCCCCTCCACCAACTCCGGCGCTGCCTGGCCATCCCGGGTGCTGTGCAACTGCCCCGGGGGCTGTGCGGCCATCACCAGCACTGTGCCGCCATCCCCACCGCTGTGCGATGGCACACACGACACTGTGCGGACACGTCGGTGACGCGCCGCCATCCCGCGCCACCAACTCCGGTCCTTCCTCCGGCGGATAGGCCCTCGATCCAACGGGGCCGCTCCTCGAAGTCAAAGCAGGACAAGTCACAGTGACCGCCACGCCGCCCGCGGAAGCCGGAGGGCGCCACCAACCCGCGCCAGGAGCCACGACGCGCGGGACAAGACCGCCAGCGCCATGCTTATTAGTACGCAACCACTGTATCGGCTGCTGTGCAGCATCCTGTAACTGCCCTCCCTTAGCCTATAAAAGGGAGAGGCAGAGCCCCCTACGCGGGGACGATGCGACATACTCACCGCGCGCAACACGCCACCTTGTTCTAGATATTGGCACTTGCCACAATCACTTAGCCGGGACTTGGGGGAATTTCCTCCTCTCCCACCGTGCTTGTAGCCCCCTCTACATGCACCACCGGTGTAAGCTAATACAAGTGCAGAAGCACACCTACTGGACGTACGGCCGCGTGGCCGGAACCAGGATAAACCCCCGTGTCACCTTAGCTAGCACCGACCATCGAGGAGCTGATCTCAGCGCGAATCACTAGTTGGTGCCGGTGCTAATCCGGACACCGACACATCTCTTCCTCTCAGCATCGTTCATCTGCCAGACAGCCCGCCGCCGGCCGGAGGACGGCGGCTGCTCCTGGGTCATTGCAAGCAGTAGGGCTGGACGTCGAGCCAGCTCGGCTTGGCTCGGCTCGGCTCGGCTTGGTCTGGCTCGTTAATTTAACGAGCCAGCTCGACTCAGCTCGTTAACAAAATAAGCAAAAATGCTAGCTCGGCTCAGCTCGTTAATAGCTCGAGTCAGCTCGTTAGGCTCGCGAGCTAGATGTAAATTTAGAATGACATTACCACCTTAATATATATGAAACACAAAATAATATAGTAATCATACATTTTTAAATCTCCAAAATATTGTAGTAAACCCATATGTAATCAGCATAATATTGATTAGTTGTGACTTGTGTGTTTTATTTGCACTCCTTATGCATAGTGCATTTCAGAGACTTAAAATTTATGATTACTAAAACCTAACCGTCACTTCTCTTTTTATCTATTATCTAATCGAATGAATTTTAAATAAAACAGTTGAGTGGATGGGAAGTCGAACAGACGTTAAAAGGAAACTAATTAGGAATTGGGAGGAGTGAACGAGTGGATTTAAGCCCGCCTCCTTATCAACTCCTCGTATTTGACTCTACGTGTTTAGCTTGATTGGCTCGCGAGCAGCTCACGAGCTGGCTCGAGCTAGCTCGTTAATGAAACGAGCAAAATCAATTGCTTGCCTTGTTAAAAAATCGACCGAGCTGAGCCAGCTCACGAGTTTTTGGTTTGACGTCCAGCCCTAGCAAGCAGTGAGAACCGGTGGGGAGAGGCAATGGCGGAATTCTTCTTTGACCAAGCCACAATAGAGAGGCAATGGCGGAATTCTTCTTTGACCAAGCCATAGTAGAGAGGCAATGACGGAAGGAGTTGTTGCCTCCAGCATCGTCAAGGAGGTTCTGGCCAAGATCGGCTCCTCGATTTGGGCCGAGGCCGCCCTCCTGAGGATCTTCAGGGCCGACCTGAGGACCATGGAGCGTGATCTCGCTACCATACGGGATGTCCTCTTTCACGCCGAGAAGCGTGGCGGTGGCGGCAGCGACAGCGCCGTCTGCGACTGGCTCCGCAGGCTCAGGGATGTCGCCCACGACATCTACGACCTCCTCGACGAGTGTCGCACCGACCTCTGCAATTCGCGCCAGCGCAAGAACACGGCGTGCGGCAGCGCCACCAACCTCTGCTTCCTCCGCTCCCTCGCCATGGCGCATAAGCTGAGGTCCCTGAGGCGCAAGCTGGACGCCGTCACCTCCGGGAAGGACAGGCTGCGCCTGAACCCCGGCATCCACCTGAGGAGGCAGAGGCAGCGCGACGTCGGGTGCGGCGGCGCGGCGTGGCGTCGGGTGCGGCAGGGAAAACAAAGAGATCGTGGAGGGGTGACGAGAGGAGATGGAAAAGTACAGGTGAAGAAATGAAAAACCATGCTATTAATTAGTTATTGACATATGTACCAAAATAGTCCTTATCCATACGACTATACCTCATACCGCTCATTAGTGGTATAGGGCACCGGAAAAGAGCTCAAATTTTAAATACGACGAGTGGTCAAACGTGATCAGCAAAAGTTAAATTCTTATATTCTGGGACGGAAGAAGTACTACCAACAAATTACGAATTTAGATCGTAGGTGAATAAACTAATACCTGAGAATAGAAGAAGTACTACCAACAAATCCTATACTGTACGAATTTAGATCGTAGGTGAATAAACTAAGAGAGAATAGGTTATCTGATAGATAAAGAAACAGTACCACGCCGACCCAAGACACATTGGGTTTTTTTTCAGAGAAGAAAAACGAGATACCAGTTAACAATCTGTCCATGTATACTGATGTATGAAGCCGCGAGTCATTGGGTTGCTATCATCAAGCTCGAACTCGGCCGGCACCTACGGATAAGTGTCCTTTGTTGCTGGTCAGAAGCTATTGACAAAGTAATTTGGCTTAGGTTGTGGCTGATATGCTCACACGCTGTCTCCGTCTCACATTGAAACACCCATTATCTTTTTAGAACTCGTGAATCGCAAGGCAAATCTCTTCCGGTTTGACCATTGCACTCCCTTGTTCAGGACGGGTTCTGAATAACCGTTGCGCAAGCGCCAGATGATTGAGCCCAAATTCACTTCAGATTGAATCATAATTTCACTGACAAAGAACATCTAGTAGAGAGAACAAATGTTTTGCATTGGAACACCAATTTAGATACACAAAGGACGCCAATTTAAGCACATTATTATTTATGAACAAGTGCACAAACGGATCAAGAACATGTGCAATAATAATCCACTCTAACAATTAATAACCCAAGGAGCAAGAACACGATGGAGAACGGAAGAACACATCAGCTCACAGTGGCTAGCTAGTAGCCGGACGGCGGCACGGGCGTGTACCACCTCCCGGCCTCCTCGTCGATGCTGTCGGCGGGGCGGTGGAGCAGGGCGTGGAAGAGGACGACGAGGAGTCCGACGAGCAGCGACATGAGGATGTTAGAGGTGGCGCCGGTGAGCAGCAGCAGGACGAGCGTGACCGCGGAGAGGAAGGCGATGACGACGCCGTCCCCGACGGGGCGGCCGCAGATGAGGAGCGCCTGGTCGACGTCGCGGTCGCGGAGGAAGTAGAGGAAGAGCCAGCCGGCGAAGCAGGCGAGGAAGACGAGCAGGGAGACGGGGTGCCAGAGCAGGGAGGCGAACACGACGGCCAGGACGACGAGCGCGTAGTTGGCGGCGAAGTGCGCGAGGTTGGCGCGCGCGCGGCGGTAGGCGTCGGGGAACCCGCGCGGGACGGAGAGCGCGCCAGGGTCCGCGAGCTCGCGCCAGGGCCGGCGCGCGGCGAGCGCGGACGCGCCGCGGGCCTTGGCGCGGGAGATGAAGTCGAGCGGGTAGGTGGAGGAGGAGGAGGAGGAGGAGCCGCCCGGCGGCGGCGGGGAGGAGGAGGTGGGGATGGTGCCGTACTTGGACATGGCTGGCTGGCTGGCTGGGTGGGGGCGGATGGTCGGCGGCGCCGGCGAAGAGGTTGGGAAAATCGGGTGAGCTTGACGTGCAGTACCTGGATTCTGGAGTTCGGAAGGGGAGGTGATCCAATTATGGAGAGGCAGACTGTAAGTGGGGAATTGGGGATAAACACGTGGAGACTGGAGATGTACTGGTGGCACCATCCAGACCGTTGATTATTATTCGTAGTAGGAGGATTCTGTTGTGGGCTAAGTAAGGAACAAATCATGCCATAAAAGCCCAGTTCTGGCCTTGGCCCGTGAAATGATTATTTGGGCCAGTAAATTGCGTCGTTACCTTATTTCACCCAACAACAACCCACAGCTCTGCCGATGGCCCCATTCGTGCCTTCTCTGCCTGCTGCTGATCTGTTGACTGTTGTCAACTTGTCATTACTACCTTTTTACTCAAAAAAAAAAGAGTCATTACCTTTGTCATAGTAGTACTCCAAAAATTCTATTTATTTGATCCCTCCTTCGATATCAGACATCAGTAACATGTTTGCAACTTTGCATCCCTAAAAAAAAGAAAAAAAAATCAGTAGCATGCTTGCTTTTGTTGACAACTTGACATGATCTTATACTCCCTGAAGCTGAACAATGAAGCTGTTCGGCTTATCTCAGCTCAACTTATCTTTACTTATTTTCTCTCACAGAACACTATTCAATCTACCAGCTGAACACTATTCTTCGTATCAGCTAAACAAAAATATGTTTGTCACTACCATCTCGCACTCGCACCTCTTTCTGGCCCTGCCACTGTGTTCCAAGCTTCTTTGAGAACGCGTTCTGAATAACAGTATCGTTGTGCAAAATGACAAATAATGGAGCCCAAATTAACTTCAGGTTGATTGATCACTCCCGAAACATAGTTTAATAACGTACCATCGATCTAAAGAGAATAGATGTCCGTATGACACATGTAAATACACAAAGAACCCAAATATATGAGCACGTATACATTTCTGAGCAAGTGCACAAAACAGATCAAGTACTCCCGCAATATGAGCTAGAAAGCCAAGAAGGTCGTCGAGGACCGGCTCACGCAATCACGCTAGACGGCTGATCGGGCTTACTTGTCGTCGCCACACAGTCCAGCCTCCTCGTCGACGCTGCTGTCCGTGGGGAGGTGCAGCACGGCGTGGGCCGCGATGAGCAGGAGCCCGACGGCGAGCACGACAAGGCCGCCCGCCGTGGCGCCAGTGACCAGCAGGAGAAAGGGCGTGAACGTCAAGAGCAAGCGGAAGACAACACCGGGGGAGGCGAGGGAGAGGGGGACGACCATGGGCAGCAGGTAGATGGTCCCCCACCAGATCAGGCAGGCCGAGTAGAAGACGAGGTAGACGAGGCCGTAGTTGGCGACGAAGTAGGCGAGGTTGGCGCGCGCGCGGCGGCGGGCGTCGTCGAGACCCGCCGGGACGGAGAGCGCGCGCGGGTCCGCGAACTCGCGCCAGGGCCGGCGGCGCGCGGCCGCCTCGGGGGTGGAGTCGAGCGTGGTGGTCGAGCCCTCCTTCGGCGGGGTGGAGGAGGAAGCAGGGATGGTTCCGTACTTGGACATGGCTAGCTTAGCTGGATGCGCGCGGTGGCGGGCGGGCGCCGGCGAGCGAGGAGGCTAGCTAGCAGGAGCGCGAGACGCGGTGGGTGAACTTTGACGTGGCTCCGGTCTTTCACAAGGCTATTAGGGCAACTCTAGTGTTTATTTCCTTAGCTCAAGCTAAGATGGGACACGTCATAGATGGTTTGCTAGCAAAATAAGCTCCAATGTGTGGATTTTTTAGCTTGAATTAAGATGGGATCCACATAAATAGAAAAGTCTTTCACCTCAATCAGGATTGGCTGGACCCAACCACTCTCCTCCTGCCAACGACTCAGCATTAAATGCAATCAGTTTTTTCTATTCCTTGCACCGGGTGCGCAACAAAGCTACGGGTGCTGAAAAATGCTAAGCTAGCACCTGAGCTCCAACATTTTGCACCTTCTCTGTCTATTTCTCTCTCCCTGCGGCACCTCCTTGGCAAACACACTGGAGCTGCCCTTACACGCTTGCGTGAGTATGTGATGATTGATACAATGAGAAGCGTATGGGCAGAAGGCGTTGACTGTTACGTTGAATAGCACTAGTGTTCTTGTGGCTGCTCCTTCCAAGTTCCAACTTCCAACAGTAGAAGAGGGCGACTTGAGGCCGCGCCAGAATAGCCATATCGTTGTGCAAAGTGCCAAATAATTAACTTCATCAAGAGAATAATTATACTTCTTATACAGATAACACAAAATTTAAGCACAAACAGACCAAAGAACACCAGCGAAAACAATGCCAACTGACCAACAACCAAGAAGGTCGACGATCCCTCGCGATGCTAGCTAGTCCGTGGACGGCGGTTCGGGCTTGTTGCCCAGCCCAGCCTCCTCGATCGTCGACGCTGTCCGCCGTGGGTAGGACGGTAGGTGCAGCGCGGCGTGGAGCACGACGACCAGGTGCCCCACGGGCAGCGAGATTCCAACGATCGCCGCGGCGCCGTCGAGTTGCAGTAGCATGACGATGGAGAAGATGAAAAGCGCGGGGAAGGACGGGCGGCGCCAGAGGACAAGGCTGGAGAAGACGATGAACTGGTAGAGGGGCCGCCCGAGCCTTAGAAGTCGGGAACGCGGAACGTGGGCATGTTCCGCGTCTCGGGAACTTCGTCCCGGAACGAGGAACGGGGACGACCGGGAACGGCGTTCCCAAATCGCATGGAACATCGATCCGAGGTTGCCGGGACATAGAGACGGATCGAAGAAGAATCAAATCATTGAAGAAGGATAAAATTAGGTTCCTGGACATACCAAGCCAATGCATCAAGGAGCAAGGGCTGCCCACCGTCGCCGCCGGCAGGCTGCCGCCCAACCGTGAGCCCGTGAGTACGCTGAGGAGGAAAGCTTGCCGAAGAAGAAGACCGGTCATCGCCGGAGAGGAAGGGGAGCGGCCGCTGGACAGGGAGAGAAGGAGCACAGTCGCCATATCGAGATTGAGAGGGGGGAGACCGGCAGCGAATCGGAAGGGAGGACGCCACGACCGTGGCCTGTCGCTCGCGGCGGCGGCAGCGCGTGGGCAGGTAGGCGTGTCCCTGTGTGCGTGTGTTTTTTCAGGTTGGGTTAGACAAAAAAAAAAAGACACCGTAGTGGGCTGAATGGGCTATAGTTGTGGGCTGGACTGCTGGAGTTCATATGCTATGATTTGTTTCCTCTCTTTTTCATTTAACAGCCATGTATGTATCGTTCCGGAAACATCATTCCGGGAGCACTTGGAACGCGTTCCAACTCTGTTGGGAATATACGAAATGAGTATACTCACGTTCCCAAGTGGTTTCACAAAATAGTGTTCCGCGTTCCACGTTCCGGTTTCTCGTTCCCAATGTTCCGGGAACCTGACTTCTGCCCGAGCAGGGAGACCACGAGGACGGCGACGAGGACGAGCTCGTAGTTGGGGGCGGAGCGCTCGAGGTTGGCGCGCGCGCGGTGGTAGGCGCCGGCGAGGCTCCCCGGGACGGAGAGCGCGCGCGGGTCCGCGAGCTCGGTCCAGGGGCGGAGCGCCGCCAGCGCGGGGGTCTCGCCGCTGGAGGTGGAGTCGAGCGCGGCGGATGACGGGGCCTCGGGCGGCGGGGTGGTGGATGGGATGGTTCCGTACTTGCACATGGCTGGCTGCCTGGCTGGACGCTCGCGGTGGCTACCGGCGGCGGCGGCGGCGGCTCCAGCGCTACGCGGTGGGTGAACTTTGACGTGACTCGGCGCTCCGGTCTTACTACGGAAGATTATACGCTAGAACGTGTGACGTCGTCTGATAGTGTGTGGTGGAGTGCATGGAGAAGACGTTGACTGATGTCCCGATAAGAAGTTGAACCAAATAGCATATGGCTGCTTGATATTCTTTTTTCGCCACAAAAATGACTACCGATCTGATCATGTAGTTCATGCAGGAAACATTCTGAATTACCGTATGCAAGTGCCAAACAATTGAACCCACATCGATTTCAGGCTGATCACTCCCAAATCGTAATTTCACTGAACAAAAAATATAATCTGATATGGAGAACAGATGTCTCCATGGTATGAACATACAAAGAACACAAATTTAAGCACATCGTTTATGTACTTCTGAGCAAGTGCGCAAACAGATGAAAGATCGACTAGGATGGCGAAGCAGGCTGGAGCACCTCACGCTGGTTCGTTGACGGCGGTGGGCGTGTCGCGCGGTGCAATAATAATCCCCGGCGCCTCCTCGTCGTCGCCGTCGGCGCCATCCTCCGCGGGGCAGCAGTGCAGCACGGCGTGGCCGCCGACGAGCAGGAGCCCGACGGGCACCGAGACGAGCACGCTCGCCGCGGCGCCGGTGGTCGTCAGCTGGAAGAGCGCGAGAACCAAGAAAAGGGTGAAGAACTTGCCGGACAGGTCGCTGAAGGTAGAGGACGGGCAGGCAGATGGACCGCCACCGCCGCCACTGCCAGAGCAGGGAGACCGAGACGACGGCGAGGAAGGCGAGCTTGTAGTTGGCGGCGAAGCGCGCGAGGTTGGCGCGGGCGCGGCGGCGGGCGTCGGAGCGACCCGCTGGGACGGAGAGCGCGCGCGGGTCCGTGAGCTCGCGCCACGGACGGAGCGCTGCCGCGCGGGAGGTAGTGGAGTCGGGCGCCGTGGTGGATGAGCCCTGCTAGGGCGGCGCCGGCGGGGTGGTGGAGGAAGCGGGGATAGTTCCGTACTTGGACATGGCTGGCTGCAGGACGCGTGCGGTGGCTGTGTGGGTGAACTTTGACGTGGCTCCGCGCTCCGGTCTTACTTACGGAAGGTTATACGCAAGTCGCTAGAATATGTTGGATTGGCTGATAGCGTGTGTGGATCGGATGTCGAGTTCGTTGTTCGTTCAAATGGTGACATCGTCAAGCTCAGTTTTTGACCATGTAGTTCCTTGAGGACACATTCTGATTACCGTGTGCAAGTGCCAAACAATTGAGCCCACGTTGATTTCAGGTTGTTGATCACTCGCAGATCGTAATTTCATTAAGATTATAATCTACTACAAAGAGCACAAATTAAATGTAAAGCGCATTTTTTACTTACTTCTGAGCAAGTGCATACACAGATGAAGATCGTCGAGTAGGATGCATGGTCTTACTTTAACATCACCTCACGCTAGTTTTGTTGACTGACGGCGGTGGCGGTGGGCGCTATCCCGCGGTGCCAAACAACTGACCCGGCCTCCTCGTCGACGGTGCCGTCGTCCTCCGCGGGGTAGCAGTGCATCACGGCGTGGGCCCCGACGAGCAGCAGTCCGACGGGCACCGAGACGACCACGCTCGCCGCGGCGCCGGTGACCATCAGCTGGCAGAGCTGGAGCGTCATGATCACGGGGAAGGCCTTGCTGGACACGAAGAGGAGGCACAAGAGGATGGTGGGCGGGCCCATGGGCAAGGGCCGCCACCAGAGCAGGGAGACCGAGACGACGGCGAGGAAGACGAGATGGTAGTTGGCGGCGAAGTAGACGAGGTTGGCGCGCGCTCGGCGGCGGGCGCCGGCGAGACCACCCGCCGGGACGGAGACGGAGAGCGCGCGCGGGTCCGCGAGCTCGCGCCAGGGGCGGAATGGCAACGCGGCCGCGCGGCGGGGGCACCTGGCGCAGGAGGTGGTGGAGTCGTCGAGCGCTGCCGCGGGGGGTGGTGATGATGAGCCCTCGGGTGGTGCCGGCGGGGTGGAGGACGAGACGGCGGCGGGGATAGTTCCATATTTGGACATGGCTGGCTGGATTATTGGATGCGCGCGGTGGCCGGCGCCGGCAAGAAGTGGACGCTGTTCTGTGTGATCTGGTCAGTGGTCTTATGGAAGGAAGGCGAGTAGTGTCAAGTGTGAAATATGGGCGCTGACAGTTGACACCATACGTACAAGTGGTAGCATAGTAGAATTGACCGTCGACATCATCCGAGACTGAGGGATGACTATTCGCCCTGATCAACTTGGCATTCGAGTGGTCCTGGCAGCTCAGGACTCCTTCGTTCTCCGTATCTGACCTTTACAACCGAAATTGAGCAGGGCCCTGCCTAATCAATATTGAACAGACCCTGTTTTTTCTTAAAAAAACAGTAAAAACATTATTTACTTATCACATTTATCGGTATGACCGGCGCTTTCTATAAGAGTGCTTGGCCTGTGATCAAGACGGACCTCCTCAGTGCAATCAATGCCTTTTACAACGTCGACTGGAGGCAATTTCGATGTGTCAATGGGGCGCTACTGATTTTGATCTCTAAGAAGGAGCCACAGGACTACAGGCCCATAAGTTTAATTCGCAGCTTCCCCAAGTTAGTGTCCAAACTGCTTGCCAACTGCCTGTCCCCGCGCCTTGATGAGTTGATCCAACGCAACCAGAGCGCATTCGTCAAAGGCCGATCCATCCTGGACAATTACAAGTATGTGCAAGGGGCAGCAAAGCTGTTGTAGAAGAGGAAAGTGCCGAAGGTATTGCTCAAGCTTGACATCTCCAAGGCCTTTGACACGGTTGCTTGGCCTTTCCTTCTCGAGCTGATGCACGCCTGGGGCTTCGGACAGCGTTGGTGCGACTGGATCGCCTTGCTCATGTCGACGGCCTCCGCCAGAATATTGCTCAACGGGCAGCCGGGCGAGACCATCCACCACCGCCGCGGCCTACATCAAGGTGATCCCCTCTCGCCGATGCTTTTCATCCTCATCATGGACGTTCTCAACAGGATGCTGGGGAAGGCAAGTGAACTGGGACTCCTGCAACCAATCGGACATCCAGCCATCAAGTACCAGTGCAGCATGTATGCCGACGACGTTATCTTGTTTGCGGCGCCGGTCGTTGAAGATGTGCAAGCTATCGCCCGGATTCCGACCATTTTCGGTGATGCGACGGGGCTAAGGACCAACCTCGACAAGTGCTCAATCACGCCAATCTACGACACCGACGAGGAAGCCATGGACCTTTTTCAGGCGGTACTACCATGCCCGATTGCTCAATTCCCCATCACTTACCTCGGTGTGCCGCTGTCGACCAAAGCAATCCCCAAGTCCCTCATCAGGTCATTGGTGGAGAAGGTGGCTAGGAAGCTACCTACATGGAAGGGACCTTTGATGCCGAAGAGTGGCCGCCTCGTCCTCACCAGGGCAATACTCTCCTCGATACCTACCTACTGGCTCATGGCAGATCAACTTCCGGACTGGGCCATTGAGGACATTGATCAGATACGGCGCAATTTCTTCTGGGCTGGCAAGGACGTGTCGGCTCGCGGTAAATGCTTAGTGGCTTGGACCACTGTTTGCCTCCCGACATTGCAAGGGGGGACTAGGCGTCCAGAACCTCCGGCTTGCCGGCCAGGCGCTGCGAGTTCGGTGGCTGTGGCTGCAGCGCACTGACCCTTACCGGGCTTGGACGGTGCTGTCGATCAAGGTGGAACAACAGGTTAAGGAGCTCTTCGAAGCCTCGGTCATAGTGCAGGCTGGCAGTGGTACACAAACCTTCTTCTGGCTCGACAATTGGTTAAACGGGCAGGTAGTCAGCGATCTTGCACCCGCCCTTACGGCCCTTGTGAGACCATGGATCAAGAGAACGCGCACGGTGGCGCAGGCCTTGGAGAACAGACAATGGGCGCGAGACATCTCTGGTGGTCTCCCCGTTCCAGCTCTAGTCGAGTACCTACACCTTTGGGATCTCTTGGAAACAGTTCAACCAAATCCCAATGTCCAAGACATGGTGCGCTGGAGATGGACCCGGGAGGGACAGTATACCGCGCGATCGGCGTACCAGTTCCTATACCAGGGCCAGATGTAGCCGCCCGGAGCTGGCCACTTATGGAAGTCGCTTTGGAAGTCCTGGGCACCATTGCGAGTCAAGTTGTTCCTCTGGTTGGCTTGCCGACGCCGGGTCTGGACAGTAGACAGGAGACGCCGTCGGGGCCTTGCTACTCATGATAGGTGCTTGCTCTGTGACCAGACCAACGAAACCATCGACCATCTCCTCGTCACCTGTCCAATCGCGAAGGAAGTGTGGTGGAGCACCTGTTCTTGGGCGCGATGCGTCTACAGCCTTGGCGCCGCGGCGACCGTCCAGGAATGGTGGGAGCAGCTTGTCTCGGCGCAAGCCGCAAAGCACCGGAAAGGCATGTCCACGCTTTTCATGCTCGTTTGCTGGCACTTGTGGAAGGAGCGGAATGCGCGTGTATTTGACCGGCGTTCAGCAACCGTGGCAGTAGTGCTAGATAGGATCAGGGTAGAAGCCGACTGATGGATTGCCGCGGGCGTTCGAAAACTTGGTAGTCTATGTCGCGAGTAGTCCGCATGAGGTAAACGCGCATGCGTGCGCGCTTGTACAATTTTCTTCTGCTTAATACAATGATGCGCAACTCTCCTGCGTATTCAAGAAAAAAAAGAAATATTATTCCAGCACTATTCATTTGTAAATTCACTGTTCACCCAAGACAACAAACATCCCGAACAAAAAAATCAGAGAAATATCGCGACATCAGGCCCAAATATCTGGGCCGGCCCACAAAATCTATATTAAGCCCACGAAACTCCAAAGGAGGGAATTGAGCAGGCCTCCGGGGCAGGCTTGGGCTTAGTCCTGACGACAATCGCCGCCAATGGCTCCAAAAAAACTAACATTCGTAGCATCTGAATCTACTAAGGGTAGGCATGGGCTTAGCACTTTATCTATACTATAAGGAGCGAAAACGATTGAAATTTTTTCTCACCCAATTTGGGCCCGTCGTACCCCTCACGTCGGACCCACCTGTCAGGTTGCATGATGACCAAAAAGGTGGAACAACCATAAAAATCATAATATGGGGAGCGTTTTCTGTAAAAAACGAATTGTTTTTCTCACCTACGTCCACCCTACCCGCCGATGTGTACCCGCTGGGCCCGCTCTCACGCACCCTCCTAGCCCTCGGACGTCGGCTCCCGCACGTCATACTCTCCTCCTAATTTCACAACCTCACCCCCCCTCGAGCCCTCTCTCCCCACCTACCCCGCCTCCTCTCCTGGTCTCCTCTGCCCATCCCCTCACCCCTGCTCGCCGGAGCCACGGGGAGAGAGCAGGGCCGACATGAACGGCGCGCGAGGCCTCTCCTCCATCGTGGCCGCGCTGCCGACCCCGTCCACCACAGCCTCCGTGAGGACGTTACCGTCGCTCTTTCCCCAAGGTCCATGGCGCCGTCGAGCTGTGACAACCCGCCCAGGAAAATACCGTACTATCGCCTAAACCAATCCACTTTGGTCATTAAGCAATAATAAAGTATCATCCTGTCGTTAGTTGCCGGGTTAACGCCCGGTGAAATCACTTTACATAGCAACAAGGATCGACATATATGCATTAAAACTCACGCGAAGGCGAGTCCAGAGTACATCACATGATTAACATCCAAATCTACCCCGAAGGGTTTAATTATTACAAACCGAAGTTTTTGACATGATAACGAGTTCAGAGTTTTGAAAACAGCGGAATTAAAATAAACGGCGCGAGGAACATCACAGGAGGCATGTCATGATGCCTTCATTCATCGTCTTCCGCCCACTCCAGCTCCCAGCCAGGCGGGATCTCTCCAGGCCACACGTCAGCAAAGGCATTACCTGGAACAACAGATTATAGCAAGACTGAGTATACTAATACTCAGCAAGACTTACCCGTCGGTGATAACTACATCACCAAATCTAGACATGAGAGGCTTTTTGGCCACTGGGGTTTCTTTAGCTGAAAAGCAACAAAGAGTATGTCCTTACTTTCAAGATTTTAGCACAAGTTCTAGTTGATTATTCTTTTCTAAGTTAGCAAGCTATTGCAAGCATAAGTTGTGCAAGACAATTAATCAAGCATAAATATTCATCAACTTCCATCATTAGGGATATCATGGCCAGTAGGATAAGTAGTCTCAGATAACGGTGAGAGGCCGACAACCAGTTGATTCAAACCTTGCAAGGTAGACCTAAACACACGGTAGGGTGCCCCCGCGAGGACAACCACCAGGCGGTTCCCGTCATTCCTCGGATTGGGATCAGATGTTACAGTCTTAAGTACAAGGCTTACTAGGCTACGCCACCAAGGTCACCTAGCCTCACACATGTACTCGGGTGGCGAGCCCGGGGCCGCAACCCTAAGATTAGTAGTGCAAAGTTCCCGCACCGCCTCATTTAGGTACTAGGCTTACCGTACTCATTTTCCGACAAGTGTTTAGTACGTTCAAACACTTAACCCACGAAAGCCATTGGACCGGAGCCCACATCCCATGCTCTTACCACGTGAGCAATCCATTTAAGAAGATCTTATGATTCCAACATAAGAACCTATTCTCGCGAGTGACAAGTATCACTCGACTTGTAACGGTCCTATAGCATAGCAGCTATCGACCTAGCAAACTAGTAAGGACATAGGTACCTAGGGATCATGCATCTAGGGTTTCATTTCAACTCCTGAACGTAAATGCACAAACATCCCAAGATAGTTATGTAACTTTTTAAAACACATAGGACAATGCACCGGGGCTTGCCTTCGTCAGCACAGTTAGCCTGAGGGTCCTCGGTGTCCTCGCTCACTTCCACGTACTGCAGCTCCGCGTCAGCTCCTCCTTCCTCGACTTCCGGCACGAGAGCGTAGTTACCGTCAGGGAGTTCTACACGGTATGCAATGCAGGGTTCAGGTGGAGTGAGAGACTAATTATTTCCTCCACTCTTGTTGGCCATATTCACCTTAACAAACATTTATTTACTAATTCTTTTCATTTAAGTTATTATATGTGAAGGCTTATTCTTTTAATCTTTTCAATAGTGACTGTGTACATATTTAAGCAAATAAATTAATTCAAATTTCACAACAGCAAGAGGTTGGTATTAAGCCTTTTAAAATGATTTACATCATGTGTATAAAGCCATTAGGTGTGGATGTGGTGATTTTCTCATTTAATTTAATATTAAGCTTTAATGCCTCTATTGCTTTTATTCACAAAATAAATTAATAAAATTTAGTGGAGTGTTTTATGAAGCACTACCAACCTAAACAAAGCCACTGCACACACATGCACACTTAGGATAGCTATGAAATTAAAGCTACTGAAAATAACAAAAGCTAGCTACTAAAGCAAGATAAATGTATACAAAAATAAATACACATCAAAATGATTCCAACTTTCTGACACATGGCCTTTGGTCCAAAACCAAGCTAGCCATGTAATATATACACCTAGAACTATTATAGATCTTGGGTTATGCATTTACAAAGAAAATTGAGCATATTCCAAGAATAATTATTTATGACAATTATAAAATTGTGATTAATTCACCAAAGGTGCATTTAGGCATAACAAGATCACAGGCATAAGTTGGGTACAAAAATATAATTATATTTATCTACAAAAATCATTTGGACAGATTCTGCATAGATACAAAACAATTTATATTAAAATATCTACACCATAACTTTGTGTAATTTTTTGTACAGCATCTAGTAATGTCATAACACACATCATATCCAAAATTCAACTATAGATCACATGTGGATTTTTAGATACAGCAGATCTAGGTTGTACCATCCTCTATTTTTCATGCAAAAACTGTCAGGAAAAACTATGGTCATGCTTTACAAAAGTTGTAGTGTTTCTCACAAGGAATCCAAAAAAATTGAGTTTGCATTTTTCTGATTTTTCTATGATTTTCTACGAATTTTACAAGAATCAGCATAAAGTCTAATACTATTTAAGAATCAAGTTTCACATGAGTCCCTGGAAGTTTTCAAAACCTTACAGATAGGCCCTTGATTTGCACTCAGGCCCCTGGAAAGAAAGAGTTGTTCGCAATGTAGTCCCCGGGGCGGCCAGCGGCGGTCCGGCGCAATCCCGGTGAGGCCGACGGCCGTGGTCGGCCGGGAGCGGGCGGAGGGTGGCCTGGGAGGCTCCTAGGCTCGGCTTGAGGGCTCGGTCGGGGCGGAGGCGTTGCCGGCGAGCCCGCATGACGGAGCCATGCGGCGGCGGCCGCTGGAGTCCCTGCTCCGACGAAGCTACGGCGAAGCCTCGACAACACACGACGGTGTGAGCTCCAGTGGCTCCTAGGGGAGGGGTTTGAGTGGTTGGGAGGCGCTGAGAGTGAGTGGAGGGCAACTCGGCTCGGCGGCGCCAATGGCGAGGCGGCGGCGAGCTCAGGGCGGTTGAACGGCGGGCGCGCGCGAGAATGCAATGCGGTGCCCTTTTATAGGGGCTCACACCTCCTCAGCGACGCAAGGGGAAGAGCGAAGGGGAACCGGACGCGTGCACGGGCACGTAGGGAGGTGGCCGGTGAACGGCACGGGCGGGGGGTCCGGCGCGGCGCGGCGTGGGCGCGGCACGCGAGGAGCGCAGGCTCCAAGGCGCCTAGGTGCGCGCGCGGCCTCGGCATGCGCAGCCTCGGGGCGCGCAGCGTGGCCGGGGCCCGGACGTCGAAGGGCGGCGGGGTGCCACGCGGCGGGCGGGCGCGCGTGGGCGCTCTGGGGCGCGTCCACGACGTCGCGGTGCGATAAGGGTCTGGTCCAAACCTGTTTGCACCTGTTTGACTGCTAATATCTCCAGATTTTTGAACTGAAGTGCACCAAGGTCCAATAAGCAAAGTTGCAGATCAATGAATCCCCTACAACTTTTACAAAGGCTCATAGGGGTTTTGAGCAATGGATTTTGCACAAACTGCACGCAAAGTTGCTGGTTTTTATGACTCTGGTGAATAGTAAAAGCTGAGTTTGACTGAGAATTTCACCAATTTCCACTCCAAATCTCGAATGCCGCCAATTATGAAAAGTGTGTCCCTCGAAAAGACGAACAACTTTTATATTGGCCCATTTTGAAGTATTTAGGTGAAATTTGGAGAACGCGGAAAAAGTTCCGGGAGATGCTCAAAGACAGGGATTTTGACCGGGGTTTTGACCAAGGGTTGACCACAAGTGGGTGTTGACTTGATCAAGAGGGTCATTAGGGCTTGTTGACTCGGTTTTCGAGGTGATGACCCAGGTTGACCATGGTTTAACCAACGTCAGCAGGTTTGACTCGGCTGATTCGGTCATTAGCACTAATGATGCTAATTAAAAACCTGGGGCGTCACACGAGCTAGGGCCGTGGCCGCTGGATCTGGACGGCGGTGAGGCCCCTGCATGATCTCGCGGAGGCTCCTCTCCAGGCAGTGAGACTGGACAGCGACGGTGGAGATCTCGCGGTGGCGGCGGCAGCCTCCTCTGCGTGGGCCTGGCTGCAGCGGCGACGGGATGGCGACAGCGAGCTACTGCTCCTGCTCGAGCTCCAGCGGCGGCGGCGGGCCTCGCAGCGGCGTCGGATGGCGTGGCAGTGGCGGCTCGAGCTCGGGCCCCTCCTTCCTCCCCCAAGGTCAGTTCATGTTACCTTTATGGCTTTACCTATGTAAAACTATGGGAAAAATCACTTAACTTTGTAAGCTGAACGTACTAAAGCAATGAGGTTAAATGACATAGCACTTCAGTGTCATTGATAATTTTGTGATATTAGCATCTGAGCGCTAATAGCTTTTGGATATACTTAGCTTACAGTTCTTGGTTTATTTGGAGTATGTGTTGATTCATATTTCATTAGACCTAAGCTTTGGCAAAACCAATAGTGCAGATCTGTGCAGGTATATTTATGTTTGGTTATAACTTGGTCTTCTGAACTACTCTGCAGGGACCAATAGGCAAGGCATCAATTTCATGTGTCTCTAGTGCTGCACATACTAGAACAATGCGGAAGGGATCATCAGATCATCTTGTTCTTAATATTGGTTCAGAGTCAGAACGACTAATTGTACAGGATTCAGACGACAAAGGTATTGTAGCATACTTCTTTTGGTTTCCTTTTTTCCATTACATTTAATGTGTAAATAACATAACTGTATTTCTCATCTTTGAAGGCCATATAAAATCACTGCATACATCTGGCTTGATTCCAGCACAGGGAAAGCACATTGCAGATAGGGTCGATGCTATCTGGTATGTTGATTACACTATTACAAATAATGCTGCCCTTGTGTGTTGGAAACTTAATGAGGTGGGCCATGCTCAACATTCTCTCATATGCTTGCCTGTAGTGGTTTAGCAACTTGCACTGCTTAGCTCTCCATATCTCAAGTGATATTGTAGCAAATGTGCTTTTCTTTCAGTTGGCATGCATGGACTAATGACCATTCTGCCAATTAATGATGCTGCTAATGTGCAATCACTTGTCCATCAGAGTGAATTCAACCACCGGGAACACCACAAAGGATACTCTGTTCTGCAGGTGATCCATGATGCTACGCTACTGTTTTAGCAAATGAATTTATTTCCGCAAGCACGTGAGGATTCTAAATCTTTGAATTGGATGGAAAGGAGCTGCGTTACAGAATCAAGGTACCTCACTTTTCCTTATAATTTTTATCCTTTGAAATTTGTCAGTTGTGTATGCTGAAATGCTCATTGGTGATCCTGTGTGTTTCTTTTTTAAAAAGAGATCCTGTGTGAATGTGTGATCTTAGATGGGTTTGTGATCTCACAATGCTGACATGGTCCTGCATTAGCCATTATTATCTGTAACTACAGGCCCCATCACTGTGTCCATGCTACATACATCTATAATAATTGGCAATATTATCCTATTAATAAAAGTATAATTTGCCACGTTTACTTCCCATGCCTTTATACTCTAAATATCATATTGCACTGTGAGTAATGCATTTACTTATTGAAACTGTGAGATTTTTCCAAAAGAAAAAACAGTTCTTCTGAAATATTGTTATGCTTATGTGCTTCTGAAATATTGCTCCTCATCACTACAACGACAACTTAATTTCCCTGATTGAGATAAAAAATAGTTCCACAAACATGCAACCAGCTTAGTTTGTCTAAAATCATTACCTGTTAGGGGGAGTGGAGTTTTATATTAGTGTAGTTAATGTCCAAATTCGAGGAGAAAACTAGCAATGTTTCCAGAAATTGGAGTATAAATTAGCAAAGTTGGTTCAGAAATATTATTCCATTGGAAAATGTAGAAACTGATCATGTTGTCATCCACACCCTGAGATTTTAATAAAGGAAAAAAAGCGCAATGGAAGTTCTCCTTCTTGATGAGATCACAGTTGCCTTAGATGTATTGGGAAGATCAATATTTTTTATGGTCTTGATGATTGGCCAACGCACATTGTAAGCTCACTTGTATCTCATTCTCTATAAAGTAATTCTTGTGGAGTTATGGACATAATGATAATTATTGTTGTTGCATTTCAGGTTTACATTGCTCATGGGAAGCTGCAATTAGCACCGCCTTTGGAAAAGGTCAAAGAAATGAGACAGGTATCTCTCATGATAAGTAGCATCTGTTGAGAAACCAAGTTGATATGTGCCTTGGTTTGTATATGATGAGCGATTGACCGGATGTTTTGAGGCTTTGTGTTGAGTGTGTTTCGTCGGGTTGTGTTGTCGGTTGTGTAACTTTCTATGTGTTGTGGTGTGTTGTCAATGCACTCGTGAGGAGTGGTTGACAACGTTGTGTGGACTGACTCTTGGCCTAGTATTGCAGGTGTTGGTTGCGGCTTGGTTTGCGTTGGTGCAGGTGAAGAACAAGTGCGAAAGGTCTATGCCTGTGTGGCCTCCGAGGAGTGGAGAGACAAGTAGGCTTGGTTCGAGGGCCCCGGTGGCCGACGGGATCAAGTGCGGGCCGCATGGTGCAAGAAGAGCAAGACGAAGCCGTGGACATGGAGTCGGTGCATCGGTGGCGGCCAAGTCAAGGAACGAGGCAAGACCGAGTAGACCGTCCGGGCGCCGGAGGTGAAAGGCTTGACGAGCTCGACGCTTGGCGTGGTGAGGCCGGGCCGTGTACGCGGGGTTTGGTGGTTTGGCCACAAAACCATCAGAGGACGGTTTCTTGGTTTGGGCCTCAAAACCAAGTTCGAAAGCCCAACACGACAGAGACGGGGATCCGAGAGCGTCGGGAAGCTTCGAGGCGGGTGACACGCGGCATGATCGAGGTGCTTGCGTCGGGAGGACGTGAAGGCCCGATGGATGCGCAACCGTCCGATGGTGAACTTCATGTGTTGACCAAAATGCCCCTGTGTGGGCTTGAATTGTAACTCCTAGTGTAGGGGCACTTCGGTCATTTGTCCGGAGGGCCTATATATAGGAGGAGTGGCTGATTTGGGCAGCCAGCTCTTAGGCTCGAGGTGGGAGTGCTCTTTCATTTTGGGGTGCTCTTGGGAGAGAAGGAGAGAGTTGGCTCTTTGTTTGAGCTTTTTGCCATCCAAGATTTGTGATTCTTGTGAGTGGCTTGTATCCGGATATGGCTAAGTGAATCATAGTGATTACTTCCTCTTAATCTTGTGCCATATCCTTTATCCCCTGCGTTTTTCTTTCTCGGAGGTATTTTCGGAGCTCTTTTGGAGGAATTTTGTTCTTCGCTTGATTCGTCGATTTTGAGGGCATTTCTCTTCGGATTTCTTTCAGGGGATCATGGGTGGATGTCTTGTGCATCTTTGTTGATGATCTTGACCCCTCAAACGCCGGGAATCGGGCTCGATTTGGTGAGGTTTGGATGAACTCGAGTTGGTGCTTTAAGTGCACGAGATTTGCGATTCCGGTTGATTGGATAGGTTTGAGACTCCAAGATTTTGGACATAGCTTCTCTTAGAGACGCTTCTCATCTACCCAAAATTTGGATTCAATCCATCTAGCGGTTAGAGAGATCCATCGATCGAAAGTTTGGAGTTGACCCGCGGGCGATTTTCTGGGCTACCCCGGGTGACCCGCACATAGGGGCCGGGTGACCCTAGGTCGCGTTGACTTTCGAGTTTCTATTGCTTCCGATTTAGATCTGTAGAGTTTCCTTGATCTTTTTGAGGAGATCTTTTGGGAGAAACTTCTTAGTGTTATTGCAAAGCCTTGGTTAAAATCTCATGATTTTAGGAGGTCATTTGATTGGGTTTTGATTTTTTATTCGATCGTCAGTTTGCTGATTTTCTGGGCGCGTAGGGTGACCCGCCCCCCTGACATGTTTTGCCACTGTTGGGAGGCGGGTGACCCGCCCCCTGTGTCAAGGTGACCCGTCTTGGCTCAATTTTGCCCGGTTTGCATCCGTTCTTTGCTTCTTGCTTCCGCTAAGAGTCTCAAGCCTTTGTAGCCTAGTTTCTAAGGTGTCAAGAAAGATTTGGGGTTGCTTCCACTCATTTGTAGCCTAGTTTCTAAGGTGTCAAGAAAGTCTGTTGGAAATACTTGCTTTAAGTGTGGGGAGACTGGTCACTATGCCAACAACTGCCCCCAGAGGAGCGTGCAGAATACTCCAGTGCAGAGTCAGCAGATGAGGGATGGAAACAAGACCCCGCAAAGCTCCAAGGGACAGCAGAACTCCACACGTGGTAGATTGAACCACGTAAATGCAAGGACCGTGTTTGGTATGTTCTCTATCAACATTGCCCCCACATCAGTTCTACCATATCATTCTCAAAATCTTTCTTAGTTTTTCCAAATCTCGAGGACGAGATTCCTTTTAAGGGGGGTAGATTTGTCACACCCTGAAATTCCCAATTTCAGGATGTGAATAGGATGAAAATTTAAATAACGATTTTCCTATAATTTTAAAATTTTCCCAACCTTCAATTCTTTATATGGAATATAGTACAGGAAAAAAACATTATTTGTTTTCCGAAAAATAAATAAATGGCTTCATGTTTGTTGCATACATGCTGCTGCATTATTTTTGTTTGGTTGAATTCAAATTGTTATTTGAATTCAGTTGTTTGAATCTTTAAGAAAAGAAAAAAAACAAAACCCTTTTTCCCTTCTGTTCGTCGCGGCCCAGTTACTAAAGTCTGGAAGATGCCCTCAGACTCATGGCTCAAGTCGCAGGACACCCCTGAGCTCGGCAGCCCGTTCTTCAGCCCGGTCCGTCTGACAGAAGTCCATCCTTGCTCCCTGAAGACCACGGCTCGGTTCGCCCAAGGCCCTGTAGCTCGCAGCCCGGTTGGCTTTCGGCCCAGTGCTGGCCCGTGCTCACCCCCCCTTCCTCGGTCGCTGACGGCTGGGCCCCGGTCGTCATCCCCGTCCTCCAGCCGCCCGAGCCGGACTCGAGCTCGAGCCCGATCCCGTCCGTGCCGCACCGTGTCCCGCGCCGCTCCTCCTTGGCCCGCACGCCAAGTCAATCGAGCCCGGCCCTATAAAAGGCCGCCGCCACCGCCGAAGCCCCGTTTTCCCCTAACCCTAGGGCTCCAAGCGCCGCCGCCAACCCTAGCCGTGCCACCGAGCTCAACCCGCGCCGCTGCTGCCGTTCCGCCGTTGAGGAGCAGCCTCGGAGCACCGCACAGTCGCGGGGAAGTCGCCGGTGCCGCTTGAACGCGTCGCCGTCCTCTCCAACCGCCCGTACGCTCTCACCGGAGTCCGCCGCCGTGAAGCTCCGCCTCGCCGAGCCGTGTGTCGCCGTCGCCGGACCTAAGGTCGCTCCGCCGCCTTCTTTGAGTTCGTTTCGCCGTGCTCTTCGTTTTAGTGCAACCCGTGCTCCGAATTGTGCACCCCAGCCCGGTTGGGAGTTGCGCCGGCGAGCTCGCCGCCGCTCGCCGCCGCGTGCCGCCGCGTCCTGTTCGGCCGCGCCGCTCGCACGCGTGCGTGCTGGCCTGGCCGTCGGATCGAGATCCGACGGGCCGGATCTAGCTCGCCCCGGGTCAATACCGGTCAGCGGTTCTTTTCACCGCCTGTTTTGCAGGAAAGCCCTTAGGGTTTTTAGATTCACATATGTATCCTTCCACCATAGAGAAACCCTTACAGATAAGTCCAGATCTTTTCGGTTTAAACCCTAGACTTCCTGGTTTTTCCACCCGAGGTCCAGCCCTAGTGTTTTTGCACCGCAGCCCTTAGATTTTTTATGTAATTAGGTTTTAACCCTCAGTTTTTGCAGTTTAACCCCTAGAAGTTTAGTTTTCCTGCAGAAAAGCCCCTGTATCTTGTTTTGGCCGTAGAATACACGTTTTAGCTCCGTTTTTAGCGTTCTTTATATCCACGTGATCGTCTCGACGAGTAGAACAGTTTTATGCCTCTGTTTTGTTATGTTAGTACTGTTTGGTGATTGTTTCTTATTTTATTCCATTGTTTGCTTGTATGTGTACGATGTGTTGCGTAGAAGACGGTTCGTACGTGGAATACGCTGAAGTTGAAGATTTTCAAGACTTTGAGCAGCAGCAAGCGTTGGTAGAAGGTAAGTCCTTGCTGCATTCCCGTTTAACCTATTACAACATGCATTTTAATTACACCGTTTTTATTTGTTGCTTGCATTAATGTGATGGGACCTATGTTAAGGTTTGACTAGCTTTGTTTATTCCTATGCCTTGATCAACCTGGGTTTATGTTTATGTTGGGTAGACCTTGCTTAGTTGCTCAACTTGGGATCATGGTGGTTTAAATGAACAACAATGTTAATCTTGCTTTACTTATGTTATACCTTCATTAAACAAGATCACCTGTGTTAATCGGAACATGGAGCGACCACCCAGGAAAACAGTACTACCACAAGACATATGGCTCTGTCTTGGCCAAGTAATTAGAAAACCTGGTGTTAGGTATGCTTTACCCGATAGGGGTTGGGGGTTGCCGGTAGTTGGTGTATAGCCCGGCCCTCAGACTGATCTGCTCTATGGTAGCTTCGCAGCTGAGAGAGGTTTATGCATTGCGCTGTCAAGTAACCTAGCGAGCAGCCTGCACCTGGGGATCTTTGTAAAGGCCTCGTAGCGTCCCTATGCAATCACACCTCGGTAGTGTGGTATGATGCTTGGCCGGCATCGCATGGTTGGGTTTAAAGTTCTTCGGGACTTTTACGCGACTTGTGGGTAAAGATGTACAACCTCTGCAGAGTGTAAAACTAACTAGTTAGCCGTGCCCACGGTCAAGGGCGGCCTGGACCCTCACATAAGTAAACTATGAAAGATGGATTAAACTTGTTGCATTTACTTTCGTTTATGATGATGATGCTTATGTTAATCTCTGGGTTGGTATAAACTTACATTTGCTAGTAATTCAGCTTGCTTAATAAAACTTGGCCAACTAAAATGCTGACCTGCTATGCAACCACAAGCTTCCACCATAAAGCCTTTGCATGTTGTTATAGAGTTTTCCCTTGTTGAGTACGACATGTGCTCATACTTGTTGTTCTTTTATATTGCATCTACACAACCCGGTTGCTGCTCAGACGGACGCTTTGAAGACTTTCCTGGAGAGTTCGACGGTTTCTAGGCGGGCGTGCCACCAGTCAGCTGCCTGTGGAGACGTCCTTTTCCGCTGCTAGTACTCGCTTTTGTTACGATTATGAGACATTCGGTCATGTAATAAAGTTATAATACTTCCTTTACGCTTTTGACACTGTTTTTGGTATTCACTGAGTTGATGCATGTGTGTAACTTGATCCTGGCGCACATGTATTCTATGCATTCGGGTTTGCCTTTAAATCCGGGTGTGATAGAATAGCAAGTTGTCATCTGTTAATTCAAATGTGGTGCGGGAAGAGATTTCGCCACCTGTTCTCAATGAGGTGTCAAGCGAACAGAAAACACAAGTAGATGTTGAGATAATTAACGACAAGGATAGTCAAGAGTCAATCTGGAGTTGGACACGACCGGTGGATCAACTATCAAAACAATACAGGTAACATGAAATTTCTTTTACATATATAATTGTGATTATTTTGTATAAACTACTAGAATGTTAAATTTATGTTTTTTAATCATTGTGGCCCAACAAAATCAACCATGAGATCAAGCGCGACACACCGTGGACGAAGGTGGTCGTCGTCAACGAGAACCTGCGTACAGAGTTGCAAAGCAGAACGATGTTCGAGACCAAAAAGATAGACGTCTCCCAGATGATGGACAACTATGCCATAGTCCACAACGTCGCATACAACAATATGGAAGAAGACGAATCACATCAAGAAGAAGAAGACGACAATAGCTCCAAACAAGAAAAGGTTGACAATGAATGGCAGTCGAAGGACGAGAAAGAAGAGGACAAAGAATATGATGATAATAAAGACTTAAGGAAGCAAGAGCTGCAGACATTATTCAATACAACATACACAAAGTCCAAAATGATATCTTCATATTCTTCCCTAAAGTACATGTTTGATTACATATATCACGGATCACGTCTTTCGCAACCAATATGAAATGTTAAAGTTTTTGACGTGTCATTATATGAATCAGTTAATTAATTATCACAGATTTTTAAAATTTGAATAAATCGTGTCTTTGTAGCCGAATTTGTGAACTCAATTAAAATTATTTGCAGCGAAATTTGTCACGTTTTGTTACTTTTATTCACGATAAAACTGCGATGGCCGACGGCGCTCTGCTCGGCCGACAGACGGCGCAAGTTATTACATACACATACCTGTGACATACTGACATGTAATGTATTTACCATCGATATAAATATTGTAAACACGTGCGTGTCACACGTGCATCTTACTAGTAGACTCTGAAGAAAGAAAGAAAGAAATAGGGACCTATCATGAATCCAACATGATCGGCATGCTCTACATTGGTATAAGTCAAATCTGTGCACTGAGTAGTACTCGAGTTGCAACGAGAACATTGTTCAATGTCTGAATCTCTTTGTTCTTGGTTCTAACCCTTTCTTGTTGAATCTTTTTTAGGTCTGAGAAACCATGTGTGCACTGCAGTGGATGCACGTGCACCGGACAAAAATTACCAAGCTACTACCATGGGGACGATCCAAAAGCAGAGATCGATAGCTCCAGTAGGGTACAAACATATTTTACATGAAACTCACATTGCTCGTCATTGATGTCATGTGGAGACCAATTCTAAACAAGTCATTTTGTGTGCTCATTTTCGCTTCAATAAATTTAGATATATATTTAATACCACTGTTATTTTCAACCTGAAACTGTAATTCATAATTGGCTCCATTGAATAGGGCACAAGAATGAACTGCAAGCAAATTACAGTAGAGTTCTTAATGAAGGCATTTTTCTTGTTAACATAACATTGCTTAAATCCTGTGATAGGTGAATTTTATCACAATACTTGAGTTCACAAAATTTATAGTACCCAGCAAAGTATTCAGATAAATTTCTGATTCTCATTCTGTAAGGCTCCAAATTGTTGGATCTCAATAATCAGAATTGTAGAATCTACTGACTAGAACTGTAAACTCGACCAGCCCAATCAATCTTGATTATAAAACTGTAACTGGTGCAAAGCTTCCACGTAACATATAGTACGTGTTCCAGATTAGCATACTTAACTTGGTGCAGATAAATTATGTTACTGAACAGCAAGTAACCCACTATCTACCCCACTAAGCGAGACGAGTGTGTTATCTTAGCATCAAGCTAAGGTGCTGGCCAATAATGTCATCCAGTAATACTATTCTTCAATTCCAAAAGCTGCATGCAGTGGCTAATGATTTCATCACTCGGTGGCTCACAACAGAGAATCATATCTAAAGCGCCTTTAGGTCTGCATGCAGACCTAACCCAGCTCTTTGACCACTCCGTCTAATCATATCCTTGGTATAAAAGCAAGAACAGAAGCATGCAAGCTGCAAAGGGCCAAATAAGAGAGCGTGAGCCTCAGCCTTAACCTGTGTGTGTGTGGCGTAATCATCATACCGGCCGGGTGATAGCTCCTTAAACAAGTGATTGGATTGTGTGGGCTCTTGGTCTGGGTCTCCAGTTACATGATTGCTTCATATGATGATCAACACCAGTGTTAATATACTAGGTTGGGTCATTATTCATCAGTTTACACGCATACACCTACATGAATGTTGCCACATCTAAATAAGATCGAAGACAAAATCTCTTTTTTTTAATACAATGATGCACAATTTTCTTGCGTATTCGATTTTTTAAGACGTGCAAAGCACGTTTTTCATTAAGAAAAGAGAACAAAGTTACAACGAAACAACTTTAGAGAGATCCCAAAGGGCCACAAAGCAAAGATACAAAGCTCAACAAGCGACCTAACAACTAAAACAACACAAGAAAGAAAGGAAGAATACCACACCACCACCACAAGACCCAGAGCGACTAGAGGAGCGTCGCCTGCTGGACAACAAAGACGCCAAGAGCACACGCACCATCACCGGAAGCTCAAAACCTAGAAGCCAAAGAGGGCCGAGTGACGATGCCATGCAGGACGATTCCACCATCACCCGAGAGCGTGAGCCTCAGCTTTAACCTGTGTGTGTGGCGTAATCATCATACCGGGTGATAGCTCCTTAAACAAGTGATTGGATTATGTGGGCTCTTGGTTTGGGTCTCCAGTTACATGATTGCTTGACATGATCAACACCAGTGTTAATATACTGTAGGTTGGGTGATTATTCACCATTTTACATGCATACACCTACATGAATATAGCTTTATCATCTAAATACTCCCGTTCCAAATCATTTGTCGTTTTAACTTTTCCAGAGACATTCATTTTGTTATATATATATATATATATATATATATATATATAACAAAATGAATGTATAAAAAATCAAAGCGAGAAGTAATTTGAAGTAGAGGGAGTAAGATCGAAGACAAAATCACATGCTTTTGATGCTGCGAACACCCGTCCAATAATTTGTCGGTAGGAATAGGTGAAAGCCAAGTCTCAACGAACCGTACGTCTGGGCGCGCGTCTTCGGCATCGAACTTTTTTGAGCACGTGCACATCGGTATTCCGGGAGTGCTTTGTCACGTGCAGTTGGATAGATGATACACCTCCGTGAAGAGTCAACCACGCGTGCGCCGCGCTAAAGTTTGATGCGTGGAATCTTTTGGCAAGTATAAAGGCCATTCAAATTTCGCTTTCCGCTCGAGTGAGGCCCAAATTTGATTTTGTATTTTTGTCATCATGCCGACCCGCGCGCGCGGCGCTAACCAATATATATAGTAGCTGCCAGCCGACTAACAATGATGCATGCTAAGATAACTTAAAGGATCTCATCCATCGGCCCCAATAATATTTTTTAATAACTAGTTATTAATGAGATTATCTCCCAATATAATAACTAGTTGTCTATCAGCTTGATGCTCAGTGATTTTTTAGAATTGAGAATATATTGACATTCCAAACTCTACGTGAATCATCGATACACGGCCAACACGAACAATGCATTTGCATGCAAATTCACAAACGCGTGGAAGGCATGATTGCAGCCAAAAGGATCGGAGGAGGTCACATCACCTCCCCTTTATGCCACTAGACCTACTGGTAATCATCATCGCCGCTATGCTGGATCAACATGCCGGCTGCCTAGACAAACATTTCTTTTTCAGACGAAGGTGTATTCCAAATTATTATTTATTTTGATTTTTTAAATACATATTTTGTGTATGCACATAGATATATATTTATGTCTAGATACATAACGAAAGTGACGTATCTAGAAAAAAATATTGTACAAAGGCAAGGCCAAAGAAAAAAAAAGATACTGTACAGAAGTATAGATATATAAAGATACAAAAGAAAGTCAAGAAGGTATAGAAAGATATATAAAAGATAGTACAAATTTAAAATCAAGAAGACTCCAGCTAGTTGCTGATCATAGCCAGGACGCCACCCTATCTCTGACGAGGCTCCTCTCATCTGAAAACGCTCCATTTTCCCAGCACTTCAGCATATACACCCCCTGGTCTGGTCACAGACACACGACCACCATTCGGACCCTCTCGCGATCCACAGCGCCGATCGACGACCGGAACCACCACCACCACCCGGGCGGCACGCGATGTGGCCCGATGCCGGTCCTTGGCCGCCGGCGTCCATCGTCGGCTCCGTCACGGCGGCGCTGCTCGTCGCCGCCGTCGTGGCGCGGTTCTTCATCCCACGTCTGTGGTCAATTAATAAGCGACGACGGGGGACGGCGGCGAGCGGCGCGGCCGGATCATCAGCAGCGCGGGTCCCCGCCGGCTCGCTCGGGTGGCCGCTCCTGGGCGAGACGCCGGCGTACATCCTCGCGGCCTACTCCCGCCGCCCGGAGTCCTTCGTGGAGAGGCGGCGGCTCCTGTACGGGAAGGTGTTCGCGTCCCACCTGTGGGGCTCGCCGGCGGTGGTGAGCTCGGACCCGGAGGTGAGCCGCGCGGTGCTGCAGGCGGACTCGTCGGCGTTCGTGCCGTGGTACCCGCGGTCGCTCATGGAGCTCATGGGGCAGTCCTCCATCCTGGTGCTCGGCGGCGGTCTCCAGCGCCGCCTGCACGGCCTCGCGGGGGCCTTCCTCAAGTCGCCGCAACTCAAGGCGCGGGTCACCGCCGGCATGCAGCGCCGCGTCGGCCGCGCCATGGACACCTGGCGGCGGACCAGCAACGGCGGCGCCGGCGCGAAGACCGTGCGCGTCCAGGACGAGGCCAAATCGGTACGTGACGCCGCCGTCGCCGTCCCTCTCCTCTCTCTGACATTCTCCATACTGCATGCACATGCACGTGTGTAGAAGCATCGGAGCTGCTTCGTTTCCGTAGGGTCGCCGGCACACGTGCCGGCCGGTTCGTGCACGCGTGCGCTGCGCACATACATGTCGTCGCTAGCGTGTGGTGTGGGGAGGTCCCGGCCGGGGTGAATCCATGGGCGCGCCGTGCGTGTGGATACGCGACAAGCGAGGCGATGCTTCGCAGCTTGGGAGTTAGCATTTGTCGACGTGCAAATGGAGAGTCATGGACATTATTGCTTGCCAAATTGCAAAGAGTATACCATGTATACAAAACTTGCGCCAACTCATCACACTAACGACATGTTTGGATTAAGGGGTAGAGACGTAGGGATAGGGATACGCCGAAACGGGATAGGGACAGAGAAATTTCAGAATTTGACACTCAATACGCGTGCCTCGCGCGATATAACTTTCAATTCGCAAGCATTTCGAAATATAACCATCGGCACTCGAATTTCTTTGATTTGAAGGATTTCAACTCTTATTCACGATTTTGAGAATTTATTTTACCTTTTACTTCTCTAGCCCAAGTGAACGGACCCATTTGTTCTTGTCTTTCTCTTTGCCTCCCCCTCCACAGGGTTACAACCCAAGTTCATCCCTTCGGGCTTCCTCCACTGTCACTGCTCCGCGACCCTCCCCTCCATCATCACCCTTCCCTCCGCGTCCTTGCCTTCCTCTGTGGCCCTCTCCTCCGCCAGGCTCCCCTCTGTCATGGTCCTTCCCTCCACGGTCCTCCCCTCTGCTGGGCTCCCCTCCGTCGTGGCCCATCCCTTTGCAGCCCTCCTCTTTGCTGTCCCTCCCCCCGCCTCGCTGCCCTCCCGACCCTCCGCCGTCTCCATTGCCCCCACCACCCTCTGTCGCCCTCCCCTTCGCCGTGGACCCGCTCCGCCGGTAGCCGCCCGATGAGTTCTTAACCGACCGCCGTCGCAGGAAGAAGGGTGGTGGAGCGAAGGAAGAACGTCAGACAGAGGAGAGCTGTGGAGAGGAGGTAGGGCGCCGAACAGAGGAAGGCAGCATAGGGGAGCCCGGCGGCGCCGAACAGAGAAGAGCGGCGGAGGAAAGGTCGGCGCCACCAACTGAGGAAGGGATAGTGTTGGTATGAAGGGAGGACGCCGGACAAGGGCAGAAGGACGAACGGGACAAACCAGTGTCCTCCAATCGGGTCAAAGAGAAAGATAGGGGCAAATTCATCTGTTCACTTGAGCTGGAGAAGGAAAAAGTAAAACAAAATCTCGAAATCATGGAAAATGGTTGAAATCCCTCAATAGAAAAATGTGAAAAAAATGGAAAATGGTTGATTTTTTTTAAAATCAAAACTAATTTCATGCTGCCGGTTGAAACGACGAGAAGGTAACGCCGTTTGAACTGACGGTTAGGCGCTACAGTACACTTACGACTAATTGAAATGGTAGTAGGGCATTGTAGTCCCGACGGGGTACTGTAGCACCACCAAATGTCGGTGCAACCAGTAGCTGCCACTCTATCTTTAAAAAAAATCATAGCTCTTTCATATGAACTCGGATGAAGATAAAATTTATACGAAAATTGTAGCTTCCTTCGAGTTCTACAACTTTGTAGTTCAAACTTTTTTCATCTGGTACCTCCTTCCCTGCTGTTTCAACTTGCGGCACGAGGTTAGTTTTGATAAAAAAAATTAACCATATATTTTTTGTAAAAAAATAAAAATAAAAATTCTCGCTGGCGAGAGGCCCTGCGACTGCGACTGCGAGCTCCCCGCAGCAGGCGGCGAGCGCAGCAGTCAGGTTTCCTGGATCATCTGATCCTGCGTGATGTTGGGTTGGGCCACGCTGTGCCTGCTTGTATCTGTAGTAGTGTGGAGAAAAAGGTGTGGTGCGTGGTCCCAAGTCAGAGAGAGGGAAAATGGTGTGCTACGTCGGCGAGGACCCCCCGCCGGCCGCCGCGCGAGCGTACTGCTACATCGTGACCAGCGCCGTCCCCAACCCATTGCACCCAGACAACCCAGTCCTCTCCTATCCTCTCTCTTCTCCCTGCTGCCGCCGTACGTCTTCCCCTCCATCCCGTCCTCTCTCCCCCTCAGCCTCAGCTCTCCTCAGATACAGCGAGGTGTGTTAGATTAATCTTGTTGGTTTTGCATTAGCAGCATGTTTAGTTTTGTGCATGTGTCAGGTTAGCATGAAATAGGCTAGTCCATGTGAAGAGTGCGTGCTGCATGGCATTGTGGGCAAATCAGAAGTGAGTAGTGAGCTGATTGCCTGGCCAGGAGATGAGTGCATGCAGGAGTTCATGGGTCAGCTATGCATGGAATTGCGGCCAGCAGGTTGGCCAAGTCGTGAAGCATATCCAGGAGGAAGAAGCGGTCCAGGGCATGCAGAGATGCGTGGCCTGAATTCCTGGAGAGATGGGCGCTGTGAATGGCCGTGTTAGTTAACAGTCATGCATCTAGTTAGCTTCTGAGTTAAGCAGGTTGTGGTTCGGTTCTTGCGGCCAGTTGAGCACGTCGCAAGGAACGACCTGTCACTAGTATGGGTCTTTAAATAGGAGTATGTGTGATCAGTTTCAGTTAAGTTGAACAAGAGAAGAAGGCATAGTTGTGTGCTGCCGTGTAGCTCTGTGTGTTCCTCTTCCACTGTGAGTTCATCGTGAGATTGTGTGAGTTCCAACAAGGTGGACAGGTGGTGAGGAAGAATGGTGAGCGCTAGCAACGCAGGGTGGTGCAGGGTCTCATCTGCGTGGTGCCTCCTCACGAGACTCGGCCGCGCCGCGAGCGGCAGCGCAGATTGAAGCAGGCGGTCCCTGTGCAGCCTCCAGCAAGTGGCCACCGCCCACCACACGACCGGACCAAGCTATATGCTGCCTCCACACCACTGGCCGCCGCTACGCATCGCCTCCAACCCCTGCCCGGCGCCCGCCGGCCGCCACCAATCGCCTCCACGCTGCTAGCCACTGCCTCTGCCCGGCGCCCCCCGGCCGCCACCAATCGCCTCCATTTCTGCTCCGCACGACCACGCTGACAAGCAGGTCACCAGCAGTCAGCACCATCCTGGGTGATAGGCGGACGGATCCACAGGCACCTCCTGAGTCCTGTGCACGTAGTCCTATCTACACTCTCCGACTCATTCCTTTTTCCCTTGATTTCTTTCACCCTTCTATTTCTTTAGGTTCTTCCACACTTCTTTCATGTAGAGCCAACTCTTAAAATAAGAGATGGGCACCAGTAGCTGATTCGTTCCATGGATGGCAAGTAGCTTTGGATTTAAAACAGAGGGAGGAAATTCAAATCAGCATATTCTTTATTGCGTCCTTAATAAAGGAGAAAATTGTTCTTGTGTTTGATATGAGCTAAATAAAGGTCTTTCTTCTTTGTGGATTGAATAATGCACTTTTTTTAAAACGAACAGACAGGAGAGCTGTCGATTATATTAAAAAGAAGGTGAAAACTTGAATGGGCGAAACAACAAATTAAATACAACAACACACTGACAGGTTGGATTGAGTCATCAACCCATACTGCATCATGCTCAGGCACTCAACTCAACTAAATAACACATCGGCCGTATTTTGGGGAAGATGTGGATTCTGATGACCTTTCATGACCTCTGGTTTTGGGTGCCTCTTTCTAAATGTTCTGCTGCATGTATAGTAGTTGGCTACCTTGGCTATCTATATATAAAGTTAAATGTAAGTTGTCAATACAATATCCTTGTAATTTTGAATAGATGTGCTTTTCTTTGGTAGTTAGGAATCCTGATCCTAATGTGTAATATGTTGCTAGACAGAACCCTATGATTGCATAATGTAGATGATCGAAATGTGTAATATATGACTAGACATAAACCCTATGAGCTACAAATGCCACATGATTAGTGATGACGACACTAATCAATACTATTTAATGAAATCAGTTGTGACAACTGATGTGTTAATGTACTTTTTATGTTAGTGTTAATTTAAGGGGCACGTCACTCTCCACAAAAAGAAGCCACCTGTTTTTATATACTAGGTGAATTCCCCGCGGGGCTTAATTTTTTATGATTATTTGATGCATTTGAGAAAAAGTGAAGATTTGAACTTTTTTACATGAAGATAATTTATATTTTACTCCGTATTTAATAGATAAATGAAGATGATACACTGTTTAATTGATAAAATAGAAATGTTATCGAGGGAATGCAAGCGGAAGACGTCCAGCAGCAGGATGTCTGGCCATTTGTGATCATCAAGTCAAGTTAACCACATTTCAGTGTCAGAAATGATAATACCTTTCTGGGCGCCACCCTCGTCGTCGCTGATGATGATGCCCTGGACGGCGGCACCATAAGCGACGGCTTTGTGAAGGTTGATCCTCTTGTTGTTGGGCTCTTTGCACTAAGCCTGCCACTGGGGAGGGTATGGATAATAGATAAAAACAACAGGCCTACTTTGCACGCAGCTACTCCCATCCGTACGAAGCAGCGGCGGTGCAGCCGTGTCTCGCGGTTCGCCCGAGGAGGCGGCACGGCTGGGACGAAGCGCCTCCCCTCCAGCTCCATCGGCTTAGTGATGGTGGCGACACACAGGGAGGCAGGGCGGCTTCTGTTCCTTGAGATGTGGCCTCCTCACGTTGGTCCCTTCAGGCGTCAGTGTTTAAAAGCTTCTGAAGTTGCCGTTCCTTCATGTGTGCAATGCAAGCCGTGGAGCCTCTTGCCTCTTGAGCTGCCGTTGCCCAAGAGAATTAATCGAGTCTTTTCAGCTACCACGCTAGTAACTCCAGTAGCATATTAATGCAAATGCTGCGCTGGTGAGGAGGCGGCGAGATGGGCATGACGGGGACTCGGGGAGGTTTGAAGGGGGCATGCGCGGGGTGGGATGAAGGGATTAAGTGCAGGTGACGCGAGCGCATGACGTGGATCGTTGAGAGGCTAGAGAAATCTATCCAGACTTGCTAGTGGGTCTCACTTATATATTTGTTTATGATGATTCTGTTGACATTTTAAAGGCAAATATATACTTATTATTGGATTTGATTTGTTCTTAAGTGGTTGGTGTGTTGATGATTAACCGATTTATAATTCTCTGCCCAAGTAAGCTATCTTCTAATTAAGCCTTTTTGTTTTTATCAATGCCATGTTGTGCAGATTGTGTTTGAAATCCTAGTGAAGGCGCTCATAGGGCTAGATGAAGGGCACGAAATGCAGTGCCTCAGGCAACAATTCCAGGAGTTCATTGCCGGTTTGATATCACTTCCCATCAAGCTTCCAGGGACTCAGCTCTACAGATCCCTCAAGGTAATAACCACACGAAGAAGTAACAGCATTTCACCTTTGGTCTCTTGATGAGCTGAAAAACTGCGTCAATTATAGGCTAAAAAGAGGATGACAAAGCTGATACAAAAGATCATCCAAGAGAAGAGGAGAAAAAAGATCACCACCGAAGAATGCAAGGACGATCCGCAAGGGGATCCACGAGACATGATCGACGTGCTGTTGGGAAATGGCAGCGACGAGCTCACCGACGAGCTGATATCCGACAACATGATCGACTTCATGATCCCTGCCGAGGACTCGGTGCCCGTGCTCATCACGCTGGCTGTCAAGTACCTTAGCGAATGCCCACTGGCTCTTCAGCAGCTGGAGGTATGCATGTTTAATTTAATCTTGTCGACGAATCAGTTGAGACCTGCATATATATGTGCATATTATTAGCTGGTGTGTGTAAATATGTAATAATGTAATTTTTTTGGTGACATGCAGGAGGAGAACATGGAGCTGAAGAGGCGGAAATCGAGTATGGGAGAAACCCTAGAATGGACAGACTACATGTTGCTCACCTTCACACAGCACGTAAGCACATAGAGACATTGAGTGAGCTTGAAAATCAAAATCGATCGCTTCCGGGGCGATCGATCGAGAGATCATCGTTCATTAGCATATCACCTACAATGATGTGTGTATAATACGAAATGCCTCATCAGGTGATCACGGAGACGCTGCGGATTGGCAACATCATCAACGGGATCATGCGGAAGGCGGTGCGGGACGTGGAGGTGAGGGGCCACCTCATCCCCAAGGGCTGGCGCGTCCTCGTCTACTTCCGCGCCGTCCACCTCGACGCCGCCGTCCACGACGATCCCCACGCCTTCAACCCGTGGAGGTGGACGAAGGAGAGGGCCGACGTGACGACCGGCGGCGGCGGCGGCGGCTTCACCCCCTTCGGCGGCGGGCTGAGGCTCTGCCCGGGGCTGGACCTGGCCAGGCTCGAGGCCTCCATCTTCCTGCACCACCTCGTCACCAACTTCAGGTGGGTCGCCGAGGAGGACGCCGTCGTCAACTTCCCCACCGTGCGGCTCAGGCGAGGGATGCCAATCGCAGTCACGCCCAGAACGTGATGAACGCACAATTTAGTCCCGATTGGAAATCCACGCTCTTCGCCGTTCTCCAACCCGGACTAAAAGGCCGGTTTTGCACCTGTGCGAGTTCCACGCCCATGAGCAAGAAACGCTCCGGTCGTCGTAGTCTCATCTGTCCAAAATGAAATGTTCATATTAAGAATTTAAGATAGACATTCATAGATGGATCCGATCCGCTCCTGTGTTGGAAGCAGACCTCCCTCTCGTCAAGTCGTCATGCATGCGTACATTCCTTATCCATGATGACGTAAGCGCCTTCAGCCTCCAGATTTGTGGACCAAGGAAATGGGCATGGTCTCATGGAGCAGGTGTCAGCTTCTTAACCTATTTGCTCGCCTACCTTGGGGCAACCCTGGAAAACTCCCGCCGTGACCCATTTTAACCGCCAATAGAATTGACTTCCACGGCAGAGTAGCATTGGCAGCTAGTGCATCCTTATTCTGATTCAGCAAATAGGGCATGGAACCAACCTGAATAGTTCACCTTTTTAGAACATCACCACCCTTCCAAGTAATAGCACAGAGTATTGGGAAAAATAGGAACGCAAGCACGGCCATGTGGATGAAACACATATCATATGGTTGACACAAAATTGATCCACTCACTCGGATATTCACAAGCCGGTTTGCAGAATAGTACTCGGCTCACATGAAGCTATACTGCAGAGAAGCAACGATCGCAGAACGGAAACCTAATTACAGTGTAAAAGCTCAGTGACGAGTAACGAAATAAACACTCGGTTGCATACACATGAAGCCAAAGGGCAGAAATGCAACAGTATGAAGAAAGGGAGATCAACTACACTGTAAAACGAGTAACAGAATGATACTCATGCATGCACGTGAAGCTAAACTGCAGAAAAGCAACAATTGCTGAAACTAGAATTATCTGATATGAAATTAATTAATCACTTGATATATTCATACAGTTCAGATTACCACATTATCAGGAACCAAAGCTCACAAATAAGGACAGGTCAAAACATATTTTTAAGCTGAGGTCTAAAGAATCAAGGTACCACTATAAGGGTCCGAATTCCCAAGCATGGAAAAGCAACAGAACATGACAAAGAGACAACTTAGCAATCTACATAACTTAAAACTATATGCATGATAAGTAATTAAAATTACAATTTACAACAAAACAATTTTAGGACTCTATGGACAAACACGCACAACACCCAACACTGCAACACACATTTCTTACAACCATGCTAGGCAGCTAGGGCAACTATTGAAGGAACAGAAGCAGGCTTCCGCATCTAAGAGATTGGTTAATTATGTGCTAAATTAGAACTATTGTCACCCTTCAAAATTCCAAAGCTATTCAGTAGTCCATATAAATAAACTCTACAGAGTGCGCCAGTCAACCAGCACGGACCTTATGACACTGTTCTTCCATAGCAAATGGAAGCTAAGTACAGATTTTTCGCCCATTTATCCTGCAAACACATCAATTAGTACGTGCAAATGGATGATCCATCTGAAGTTAGAGGAAAGGGACAAGAGTATCAAGTCACCTTCACGTGTTGACTGGGGAAAGCAGATGTTCTTAGGGTTTCCTGTGTTTCATCAGCAGGCTTTCTCTTGGGGATGCTCAAGATAAATGCTGCTTGGTCCCATGTTGCAGCTGTCGAGGTGATGCGGAATCCATTATCCCAACGCCGATGGATGCCCTCACTTGGATACAAGAAATCAAGCTCCACAACCTACATCAGAAAATGTTGAAAAAAATAAGCAGCAAAGTAAACCATGTAGCTTTTAGCATATGCTTTACTGAACTCTCAATGTTCTTATTGAGATTCAGCAATGACAAAGCATGTCAATTGTCAATGTGATCCAATTTTTCGAGAATAGTAGACCAATGGAACAGAATGCACTTAAAACATACAGGACGTGACCACGTTAACATACCTGAGCTGTAAAGCCAGCATTACGCGACATGACCACTGCCCACCGGTTTCCTGCAGTGGCCATGGAAGTAACATAGAAACCCTCCCTCCATTTTTTGTTTATCCACTTGAAGGGAAATGAATCGCTTACTTTGTAGGATTGCTGAGCATATTGTGTTCCTGGAGAGGTAAAAGTCAAAACCAATATACAGACTTAGTGCATGCAAGTGCAATATCGTAAAACTGTAAGAATCTCCAACTAAAAGCTTGCAACTGCAGCTTGACAAAAAAATCAAGACCAAACTAGACCAGTTTATCTCGCTATACACAACTTCTGGAAACGAAAAAGGCAGGATTTTCCATGGACAATCTGTCATTCTGTCAACACCATACCACACCAATGTTACACAATGTTATAATGTATACGCAAAAATAAGTTGGAATCCATACTGAGTAATCGAGGAGGTCCAAGGTTCCAAAGAACAGTACCACGACATACTATCATATTCCTGGTTTTAAGCATGCATGCAAGAGTGTGTTTTTTAGCCCAAGCACCAGTTCCATTTGTATTACCTCTTGACATGACAACCAGTGAACTCCCATTGTTTGCACCTGCTAGTGCAGTTATATAGAAGTTTTTCTCCCACTGCTCCATTATCCATTCCTGAAAACAATAGAGACAAGAAAATAAGAGTAAATTTCAATAGAGCGAAGTACACATCAACATAATATCAACAGGCTATAAATCCTACAAAACAAATAAAAAGAGTTATCATGATATGAACTTGGATTTTGGGTGCAAATATCCTTCAGATGAGACAGTGATGGCTTTGTGGTAGAAAGCGATATTGAAGGAGAACGCTAGAGGAAGAAGGGAACTCTGGAAGGGGAGGCGCTAGGCTGATGGAATGCGACATGGGAGCTTTACTTTGATTATTCATTACTTGCCCTTAAACAAATGCTCATGGTCCCTAGAGTCCTTAACACGATCCGCTTCTGTGGGATATGATGTTCAGCCCTTTCTCCTTGGCGGTGTGCCATCACGCAGGCCCAAAGCCCATAACATATGAGAATGCTGGAATACAAAAGGCACAGACCAGTATCTAGCTTACCTTGTGAAGAAAATATGGAGAAAGTTCATAAACTTGAGAAGTAAATCCAGTGCCAGCATCCATTATCAAAGCCCACAGATTTGTACAAGAGGCGACAGAGCTTATGACCAAGCCATCCTCGTTACCTTTTGAAATATGCTGTGCTAACCTACTGTCTGCAACATTATAGTGATACCTGCAAATGAACCATGGTTAGAGACTTATGCGCCTATGTGGAATGTAATTGTTCCCAGATGACTTTCTCGAGACAAGGAATGCGGCATCATTCCACGCTCCCGGCTGCTAAGATTGATACCTCTGTTTCATAGGCCGCCTGGCATTGTAAACACTAATCCATTGGGTCGCAGGCATCCCCATCCTAATCTTCTTCTTAGGTTGCTCATCATCATCTTCCTCCATCATTAGGCGGCCTCTCTTCTGACCTACCTGATATATAAGCTGGTAGAAACACAAAACTTAGTTTATTAGCATCCATACAGATGTAGTCATGTGTAGAAGAGTACAACTCCCAAATAAGCAGTGGCACCCAAGCCCTCCATACAAATGTGATAGCTGGGAACAATCTTTAGCTAACAAAAAGCCGCGAGGTTAGAAACGATAGTACCTTCTGAGCACCATCTGTATTGATTGGCCTTATGTCTGGGTTCGGACCAACAATTCCATCAAAAAGAGAAATGCACTTCGCATAATTTGGTTCTTCATCAAACTTTAAGTTCACGACATACTCGATAAATTGTCGAAAAGGTTGCGGGCAGAAGCAACACAAAGATTCTGGGGAAGTTGCCATCTTTTTCTTGCAAACAAGGAAACCTTTATTCTCCCCCTAAAATCAATTTGTAGAAAACTCTAGTAAGGGGAGAAAAGGAGAAGCACAGAAATCAGTAAAGAAAATGTCAAATTCGAAACAAACTTCACCTGATATCCTTGCCAAGGTAGGCGCCCACGCAGAAGAAAAACAAGTGTATATGCAAGGGATTCAAGGTCATCCCGCCTACTTCCAGTTCTTCCCAAATGGGCATGCACACTAGCATAACGCACAGTTCCCCTGTTGAGTTAAAAAAATTCAAGTATGTAACAAAATGTCAGCTTAGAAATAAAAAAAGATTAAAGCCATAATGAGTTAGAACCTAACAAAGTCTTGCTCTTACAAACCTAAAAACGTCGGGCCTCTGATCATAATCAACATGCTCTCCTGTGCTGGTATCTTTCCATTTAGTAGCTGTGATGAAAATCAATAAAACAATGCTAAGTCAAATGAAATAACATATATATTGGAAGGTCCAATGGCCCAATATGACACTAATTTTTTTTCCCTGAATCAGAATATCAAATGAAATCACCTAAACCAAGGTCAACAAGAAAAAGTTTCTTCTCTTCTAGGGTGCCTGGAGGTCCGAGCAAAAAATTTTCTGGTTTTACATCTCCATGGACATACCTACCATAAGAAAGAGATTTTAGCTATAAATTTATACACAGTATGCAACATATATTAGTTTCCTTTTGCAAGAAGAGTATATTAGATACCCTTTTGAATGCATCTTCTCCAATATGGAAATTGCTTCTATCGCAATGCAAGCAACCATTTCAACAGACATACTGCAAACAAACAATTTTTAATCAATTAATAAACTAAGAAGAGTGGAAAACACTCTAAATAGAACAGATGGAACAGCATTAGATACTTACGAGTGGGAGTTATTATTCCAAACATCCCAGAGGCTTGGTCCCAACATGTCCATAATCTGCATAGAGGTAACAGTGAGGTTTTTCTAGGTAGTAGGTAATGAAGTGGCCAAACCCTTTTATTCAATACCCAATACATGCAAGCAGTGGGGGTAGTAGTCAACACATATTTTGGTGAATGGAGTTAGATAGTACGCAGTATGGTAGTGTCAAGTACAGTCACCAGCTAAGTAGAATGTGGATATAATTAGAAAAATATTTATGAGTTCTCTGAGCCATTGTGCTAAAGGGCAGCTTTTCTGCCCATAGGCCCACAAGTGCCCAAAACGGGAAAAAAGAAGTCACTAATTTTGCCCTTTGTATAACTATCTCCTGGACATAGCAAAGTGACCTCACCAATCACGAGGTAAGTACATTCCATGGAGGAAAAATTGGATGTTCGAGTTTTTATGTTTCTAATGATTCTGTCATTACTGCCGGTACCAGTATTATTTATAGTGAGTATTTTAGTAATCTGAGGCAGGAGCTAGAGAAGGATTAATTAGAGTAAGCATAAACAAATGGAAAATTTTGAAACAAAATGGGTTATACATCATACATGTGCTAAAAAAAATAGGGGCAATTTTCTAGTTTAGCAAGGGTGATTGGGCATGCACTGTATACAATGGTAGTATGCTTGGAAATATGAAGGGGCAAAGTCTACACGCTTATTACCATGATATAATACTCTCCCTGCTTCCCTTTGTAGTGTACTCTTGGCACGCCATGAATTCCACTAAGAGTGCTGCAGGATGATTGTTTAATATAAATACAAAGGTAACATGTAAATTTCAGTTGCAATCATGCCGAAGAGAAAAAATTATGCTATGGTGCAACAAAATGGGACAAAACTGTCACTTACTTGTACACTTGCCACTCATAAGGAGCACCGTAGTTGCAACCTTTGCTGGTTCGATGTTCAAATTTTATTGCAACCTGGTATGAAGGAAAGCATGAATACCGATGCAACTACGATAGTATATCAATCTTTAAATACGAAGACAATTCCAGAAAAGGAGTACAGACCTCCAAAGCATTTGCACCAGGTGTCCTTTCACTAACACTAGGAGAGGAAATACGGCGACCGACATATACTTGCCCAAACCCTCCCTTTCCAAGTTTTCTGTCAAGTCTGTAGGTAGGTGAATTACCAATTTGAACCTGTTCAAGCACACCAGAAAATTATACAAGTCATACCACCATTAGTCCAACACAACATCCTATCTTGAAAGCTGATTATTATTGCAAGGGCTCAAATGAAACTTATACACCACTACACATGAGAAGTGAACAAAGACCCGTCAATGTCTGCTACAGGTATAGGCCATTTACGTGCTGATTAAAGAAAAGCTCTGTCATGTGAAGATGTGTAAAGTTCTCGTGATGATAAATCCATGCTTTTTTCCACACCTAGGTACTTTATTATTCTTATTAGGACTTAATCAACACAAAAGAAATGCAGTTACAACAAATGAGACAAACAACTAAACAGGGCATCTCACATCCATGAGCAACCAGTAACAGAAATCAAATGCAAAACAACAGTAATGATAATATAACATGCAATAATCATAATCTTCAACAGCTGGGTTAAGCAACTCTCATCCCCAGTTGGGAGAAACAATTAAAAGATTTGAAGTTCTAGGAACCCAGACTGATAAAAAAAAAACTACTTGCTATAATATTTGTATCAGTCATAATTTCCTGAAGTTATAACAGAAGTACAGAACTCCTGTGCTAACAGCCTCACACAGCAGTCATCCTATCTAATAACTTCCATAATTTCCATCAAGAGAAAAGAGACGAAAGTGGATAGAGCAACTCCAAAGTTGTTATGCATCTATTTCTCTAGGTTCTTTAATATTACAAGTTACATGTTTTACATTTTCATTAGACGAAATTTATATGAGATCCAAAACCCATTTTTCAGCATGCAGGTGTTCATGTGTTCCTTCCTCTTTCTGGAAACACTATAATATGTGCTATTATTCTTATTGAAAACACGGTTATTTGGTGCTTTGAAAAAAACTGTCATGCAGGGATGCCAACCTAAACATAGCCACAGCTCTAGATTTTTCTTTATTACGACATCATAACTACATATTCCCCACCATATAAACAGCACATAGTTATTTCAAAAAAATAAACAATGCATAGTTGGTGCATCATATTCTGATGGAGCCTCACTGGATACAAAATAAACCGTCCTTACAATGTTATACAATCGGCAATGCCATACTTCCTCGCATCAATTGGTTACCTCATAGATCATCTACGACATTAAACTTTGTGTGGCTACTAAGAGAAAACAAAAGTGGTATTTCCTTTTGCTCATCGGCTTCGCTAGATATGGAAAATAAAAACACCAACTCCACGCATGCCATCCCTAGCATGAGACGAGCATCGTATTTCCAAAAATGGCATGTTCATTTAACATTCCACACTAGAGCAGTAACACCAGCGCCAATGCCGGCCGAAACCTAAGAAGAACCCGAATTACTCTGTACCGGTGCCCTTAACATGGCAACTAAACCGGACAGCTCCATCAACAACGCAAACGCCGCCTATCCATGCCAGGATGCCACACAGCTCGGAGTTCAAGCGCTCAATGCCCAATTTGCCGCGACCAACCACCGCCAGCGTCTAATCGTTGGTCCCAGATACCAAAACGCCGCCGGATGCGCGACTGTCGGAAGCTAACGAGAGAGACGAGAGAGATCCTAACCGTCTCGGGAAGCGGCGTGGCGCCAGCGTCGTCGCCCGGGGCGGCTCCGGCCCTGTCGATGCTCCGGACGACGCTGTCGCCGTCGTCGTCCATCCCCGCGCGGAGGGCAGCCCTCTCTCTCCTGGTCCCTACTCCAGCGGCGAGGGGGTTGCTCCTCCTTCAGGCAACCGCTGCTTTTCGCTCCTGCTGGTGCTCCCCCGCAGGGAACCGGGACTGCGGGCGGTAAGGGCTAGGGTTCGAGGTTGTTTGCGCGAGGTTGAGGCGGAGGCGGAGGCGGAGTCTGGACTGATCGGCGACGGGGAGGAGATGACTAGATGAGAGAGAACCAAATGGAAAGCAAAGCAGAGGAGACGAGAGCGGCTGGAAGATTCTGGACGGAGATCTCTCTCGGCTCCTAGCGCAGATTCCTTCCTCCCCTCGTCGACAGCGTAGAGCTATGGTTCTGCCTCTGTGCGGGGAATACGTACTTTACAGGTTACGCCTTTGGTAGTCATCATAATCGTTATTCAGCAAAACTGCTCATATTTCATTGCTAAAATAGTTTCTCTTCCCCTCTTCAATAGGCACTTTTGCATTATTCTCAAACAAAAAAAAAGGCACTTTTGCATTTTTTTTTGTTTCAATGTAACTTGACGTTTGCACTTGCACGATGATTCGATATAATTTGACATTCATCCACGAACTTCTCTGATACTCCCACTATGCCACAACTGAAATGAAATACACCTCAAATATTATACATGTATTCCCCACAATTTATACTAAAAATGATAATGTTTCACCATTACAAGCCTAAATGTTTAAGCATCGCCGCATTGTTGCTAATATACTTCTTTCGTTTTAAATTGTATGTTGTTTTGACTTTTATAAATTTATAGTTTTATGAATGTTTACATGTATCTAGACATACATTATTATATTTAAGTGCATATAAGCAGGTTACGGAGAAAGTACTTTCTACTTCCTCATTCCAACAACCTATATTTTTGAGGCGTCATCTAACATTATGATTTCAGGCCAATTTCTTATGTCATTGGAAATTATATCCACCCCTTGTATATCACTAGATCCACATGTCATAGACATATAAAGATCTCGATATAATTTTTCAAGGCATATATAGAATTTTCTCTATAATTTCTCAAATTCCCGCGGCAATCCGGCTAGCAATAGTGATTTAACGGGCCTAATTTAACTGCTAGGGATGGGCTCAAATGGGCCTTGTAGATTTCCAGAGACGCCTGGACCTTTCGGTTCAACTTCTCGTCCTCTCCTCCTCCCCCCTTCCCGTGGTGGCCTGGTGGGTCTACTGACTGTCTGTCTGTCTCCTGTCTCCCTTCCTCGCCGCCGCCGCCGCCGCCGCCGCCGCCATCCCTCACCGCCGTCCCCAGGTTGCTCTCCGTCATGGCCGACGCCACCGCCGCCCTCGAAGGTTCCACTGGATCCAACCTCGCTCCTCTCTTCTCCCTCTATTTCTGCTTCTCTTCCCTTGCTCTCAGTTTTCTTGCGTTTGATTGGATTGTATCGATTCCACTGCCTCGCCAGCTCGGAGCAAGGTGCAAGCTTTCCTAGAGGCTGCGCGCGCCGGCGACCTCGATTCCCTAAAGAGTCCGTTACTACCATCTCGCTTTCTTCCACTGTCAACTTCTCAGTTCTCACCGGAGGGAACCTAGCTACTTGCAGACCTCGTCTCGGTTCTCGACGAGGAGGGCACAGGCGCCGCCGCGGTCGCCGCCGCCGTTCGGGATGCCAACAAGCGCACCGCGCTCCACTTCGCCGCGCGCGAGGGCCGCACCGACGTCTGCCAATTCCTCATCGAACAGCTCGGCCTCCCCGTCGACCCCAAGGATGATGATGGTAATGCATCCTTTGTTTTCTATCTTTATTATGTACCCAACTGTATCTGTAATTCTGTATGTATGCCATCTCATCTTTACCCGCTCCCTCCTGGCTAGGCGAAACTCCACTCATCCATGCTGCACGTCAAGGCCATCTGCACACTGCCAAGTATCTCCTCGACCATGGAGCCGATCCTTCTGTGGCCTCCAGCCTAGGAACCACAGCGCTACATCATGCTGCAGGAATAGGTAGCATGCACCCTCCTTGTGCAGCATTTTTTTTTCTGTTTTGCAATACCAATCAATCATCAAATCATGTATATTCCATTGAGCAGGAAACACGGAGCTCATGAAGCTTCTTCTCTCCAAGGGAGTTGATATTGAATCAGAAAGCGATGCCGGTACTCCCCTTGTATGGGCCGCTGGTCATGGACAGCAAGATGCAGTCAAACTTCTGCTTCAACATAATGCTAAGGTACTGATTTTTTTCATTCTTCTTTTGCCTTACTACATATCTCCACAATCATTTTTTACTGCAATCCCATTGCCTTCACTTGAACCGATTAACACAAAAACCTTTAGCAACAGTTTCGCCTTGTGTTCCAATTTAGAGCAATAGAGGAGATCCTAATAAATGTATAAAATAGCTCAGGGTCTACAAGAACAGAAAAGGCTGATGTGTGTGTGTGTGTGTGTGTGTGTGTGTGTGTGTGTGTGGCCAACAGATCTCATGGGACTATAATACAAAAGCTAAAGATGATATATTAGTTAATTTATTTTTTCCCAAGACAGTAAATGAGGCGACAATTTCTTTCAGAACTTTAACTTTACCAGATCCATACCTGCCAGTTGGGATATCTTTCATCTGAACATGATTCTGGCACTATGTAAAAGATGTGTATGTTTTACTGGATCCAGATGTGCCAATCTGGAAGGCCAATAAATATTTTTTGATTTCTATGTACTCTTATGACTTAAAGTTAGGATTCATACAATGCTAATTATTGTGCTAATGCTTTGCCTTTCTATGCAGCCAAATACCGAAAACGCTGATGGTGTCACAGCACTAGTATCTGCTGTTGCTGCAGGTTCCCTTCCATGCTTGGAGGTTCTAATCGAGGTGCACAATCTGAATTTGATGACTGATTGATTGAAACATTTGTTCTTTCTTCCCCTAGCATGTTCTGGGCTATGTTATTGGGATTCGTAGGAGCACACACATAAATAGAATTAAGAACATTTCTTGTGCCCCTATTTTTAAATCTTTGCTTTTATTATGCAATGCAAACTATAATGCTTGTTTGCCAGCATAAGAGAGTTTCAGTGAAAAGATGCGAAATGTTTCTAGTCTTCAATTTGTTGACTAAGCTGTTTCAATTAGTTGACTGATGCACACTAGACATCAATATTGCTCTATGTACTTTGTTACTGTTAGTAATAATGCCCTTGTATCAACTATGCTTTCTATACCTCAGACTAACCAATGATATGCAATGCAGGCAGGTGCAAACCCAAATATCAAGGCTGGTGGAGCAACCCCATTGCATATTGCTGCAGCAGATAGTAGAAATATAGAATTAATCAACTGCTTACTTAAAGCTGGAGGTGACCCAAATGCCTGCGATGATGTAAGTTGTATTCCATGATTCCATCTCAATAAAACTAGTATTATATTGAAATTTCAATATCCAGGTTCATGCTATGTGTTGGCCTGTTTTAAAGATCCATAAGATGCAGCCAATCTTTTGGTCTTTTTGTATTGTATCTGACCATGCAATCAAACACCAAATAACTTGATGGTACGGCTGTTATATTATTTATATACTGTCTTATTACAAACTACAGAGTGTATTAGTGGTAGCTTTGGTTTGAGCAACTGCCTTTCTGTGGCTTCTGTAAGCACTTCCATTACCTGGTGCGCTGAAAGATAATTCTTTGTTGGGTGTCAATGCAGATCAAATCATATTTACGTGTTGTTAAATAGTACATTAGGACGTGGTTAATTATTTGTTCTGTCATACAGACAAGTGAAGCTGACATCTGATTGCCATGTGATTTTCTTCCTCAGGATGGACTAAAGCCCATACAGGTCGCTGCTTGGAGTAACAATCGTGAAGTTGTGGAACTTCTTTTACCATTAACGTCCCCAATTCCTGGTGTTTCAAACTGGACTGTAGATGGAATTATCGAATACATGGCTAAAGAGTCTGAGGAAAAGGTGCTGCTTGAGTTGAAACACCATTTTAGCTATTTTGCATCCTCATAGGTTCAAACCTTGCAAGTTCCATACATATGCTAACTGTTGAATAAATGTTGCAGCCTCAATTGAAGGAAGTAACATCTAAGAGTTCAGGCAGACCGCAGCCTGTTGAGGTATGTCATGCACTCATGCTCATACATACTTTTGGTGTCAATCAAGGCTTTCATTTGTCTTAAATGACCGTTACGTATTAGGAAAGATAACCAGGGCTTCTACCATCTTATAATTCTTAAATGAAGGTAGACTTGATCTGGCAGTTGAGTGCTAAAATTTGAAATCTTACATTAGTTAATTGTGCTGTGCAGGTGTCATCCGAAGCAAAAAAGAGATCCTTGGAAGCTAAATCGAGGGGTGATGATGCCTTCAGAAGAAAGGACTACCTTGTAGCTGTGGATGCTTACACGCAGGTGACTAAAATGAATGATTTTTCCACATAGAAAGAGCACAGCAAAATCAAACTCTGGAACTGGGCTTCTAACAGTACCTGTTATTCTTCATCCTCATAACATTGGCACGAAATTGGATTTCAGGCTACAGAGCTGGACCCAAATGATGCGACAGTTCTCTCAAACAGAAGCCTCTGCTGGTTGCGGGCAGGGCAAGCTGAGCGTGCTCTGGAGGATGCCAAAGCGTGCCGAGCATTGAGGCCAGACTGGGCTAAAGCTTGCTACAGGGAAGGTGCAGCCCATCGCCTGTTACAGGTATGTGAGATTGAGAGATGTGATTGGGAATTCACCCACAGCCTGTTTACTTCTCTAGACCGACCAATTTATCCGTTGTGTGTGGTGACCCTGGCAGAGGTTTGAGGACGCCGCAAATGCCTTCTACGAGGGCGTGCAACTTGAGCCAGAGAACAAAGAGCTGGTCAGCGCGTTCAGGTATATAAGCAGAACTAGTTTCCTTTCGTTAGTTTGGCCAGTATGGACATGACCTTGGTCATGGCCATGCTATGCTCTGGTTTGTTCTTACAATTGTTGATGTTTTTTATGTTAATGAAACAAACAACAAACAGGGAGGCCATCGAAGCCGGGAGGAAGTTCCACGGGGTGGACACGCCGAATCCAGCACAATGAGACTGAAGGTGCATTGATTGCCTTCGATTAGAGAGATGATGAGGAATCAGTCTAGTTGGACGGGCACGAATGTTTTGTCGGATCGGGATTTAATGAGATGATGAGGAACTCAGAGTTCGAACGGGCAGGAAATTTGAAAGTTTGCCAAGTTTTGTGAGTGTTGTTTGCCATGTTTAGCTTGGTACGGATCTGGGGATGCTCCGCTTGTTAGATTTGAGATGATGGATGGAAAAAGACATGGCATCTCGGTATCTCGCTGATACGAACCTTTGTTATTTTTTCCCCTTGCGGAGACGAACCTTTGGTTTCTACCAACAAAGTCACCTTTGAACATATAGCAAACAAAGTCACGTTGAACTTGAACGTATAGCAGCATGTCACGGACAATTCATGAAATCTATATAGTTATCGGCCCTAAAACTTGCAACATTTACATTGCCTGAATGAATTTACTCCAATATTTCGCACTTGTGGCTAGCCTCATTTTTCCCATGGAGTTAGTTTTTTTAGGGACGTCAAGAGAAACTTTTTGAATTTTTTTTATATTTTTTCTTGATTTCCGAAAAATAAATGACGAAAACAAAAATTACGAGAAATATACATCTGCCGCCGTACCTGCCGCCGTGTGGCACGGCGGCATGGCACGGCGGCAGGGGTGTCGCCAACGGTCGGCGGTACTGGCTTGTGGGGTCAGGTTCCTACCGCCGTATCACACGGCGCCGCCGTGGGGTATGGCGGCAGCCTCACCCTCCTCCCTCCCTCTCTCCTCCTAAACCTTCGGCTTTCAACCTTCGGAGCACTTTTGACTCAGGTATGTTTCTAATTTTAGTGTAGTTTAGTTAGTTAGTGTAGTTAGTTAGTGTAGTTTAGTTAGTTTAGTTAACTTAGTTTAGAAATTTTAGAAATAATTATAATTCAAATAAAATTCGTAGAAAATAGTTATAATTCATAAAATTTGTTTAAATTGATATAAAATTTGTAGAAAATGGTTATAATTATCAAAATTCGTTTAAATTCATATAAATTTCGTAGAAAATAGTTTTAATTCGAATAATTAGATTAAATTGACATAAAATTCGTAGAAAATAATTATAATTCAAATAATTTGATTAACTTCATATAAAATTCTTAAAAAATAGTTATAATTCAAATAATTCATTTAAATTGATATAAAATTCTTAGAAAATAGTTATAATTCAAATAATTCATTTAAATTGATATAAAATTCCTAGAAAATGGTTATAATTCAAATAATTAGATTAAATTGACATAAAATTATTAGAAAATAGTTGTAATTCAAATAATTTGTTTAAATTGATATAAAATTACTAGAAAATGGTTATAATTCAAATAATTAGATTAAAATTGACATAAAATTCTTAGAAAATAGTTGTAATTCACATAATTCGTTTAACTTCATATAAAATTCCTAGAAAATAGTTATAATTCAAATAATTGGATTAAATTGATATAAAATTCCTAGAAAATAGTTATAATTCAAATAATTGGATTAAATTGATATAAAATTCTTAGAAAATAGTTTTAATTCACATAATTCGTTTGAATTGATATAAAATTTGTAGAAAATAGTTTTAATTCACATAATTCGTTTAAATTGATATAAAATTCGTAGAAAATAGTTATTATTCAAAAAATTTGTTTAGATTGATATAAAATTCCTAGAAAATGGTTATAATTCAAATAATTGGATTGAATTGACATAAAATTCGTAGAAAATAGTTTTAATTCACATAATTCGTTTAAATTGTTATAAAATTTGTAGAAAATAGTTATAATTTAAAAAAATCATTTAAATTTATATAAAATTCCTAGAAAATGGTTATAATTCAAATAATTGGATTAAATTGATTTAAAATTCGTAGAAAATAGTTTTAATTCACATAATTCGTTTAAATTGATATAATTCAACTAATTGATTAAAATTTATTTTTTTTTCAGCTATGGCTCAGGCACCGTTAGAGTACGTACGGCCGGAGTTGTTCGAGGAGGCGGTGGACCGGCACCACCGCTTGTACGTCTCGGTCGTTCTTGGATAGACGCCCGGTGTCAGTGTTTTAGACACCGAGCCTACGATGGGGTACCCGAAGTAGTAGATTGTGCGGTAGGGCTCGCCGAGATCAGGAACACGATGGTGAGACACGAGGCACACAATTAGACAGGTTCGGGCCGCAATGTGCGTAATACCCTACGTCTTGTATGCTGCGTGGCTCTGTATTGATTGCGTATGTTTTGAGAGGGGTCCCTGCCTCGCTTTATATGCCACGGGAGGCAGGGTTACAAGTCGGATTGGTACAAGGGTACTATTCGAGTAGGACCCGGAGTAGCCTATACAAGGCATGGAAAGCTACCCTAGTCTTAGTACAAGTCCTTGTCCGCCTTGTCTTGCCTTGTGGTCCACAGTACCAGCACCGTGGCCCACTAGTCGTGTAGTCCAGGTGTACAGGAACTCATCTCCCGGGTATGACCCACAGTGTGTTGGTGGGCCCAGGGATGCCCGGTCGACAAGCCCCCGAGTACTTTGTAGTCGAGTGTAATGCTCCAAGTAGTCTTGAAGATCTCCACAAGTAGTTCCCAAGCGTCCCCGAGTTCTACAAGCTTCAATCTTCAATAGTACCTGAATCATCACGAGGCTGGAAGGTACTCCAGCTAACTCCATGAGTAGTCTTGAAGTCTTCTCGAGTTGTTCCCAAGTGTCCCCGAGTACTTCCCTTGAAGGTCTTCAATAATACCCGCTTCGTTCTTGAAATCTTTGCATCAAAGATCCATATGGAAATGCGATTACTGAAATCGCATTCCATATGGAATGTAGGCCCCGAGCCTTATGTCGAATCCAGGATTCAAGCTGAGGGTCAATCATCTATTCTTTGATCTTGCTCCAGAAAATCCTCAGAAAATCCGAAGAAATAATATAGGAATGTGATTTACAAAAAATCGCATCCTATATGGATGTAGCCCCCGAGCCTTAGTTCGAATTGACAATTCAAGCTGAGGGTCAATCTGTAGTCTTCGTCAAATAATCCTATAAAATCCTGAGAAAAACTGAAGGACACGTGGCACGGAGCCCCCGAGCCTTGAGTCGAGTACTTTCTCGAATTGAAGGATCCAATCTGACTATAGAATAGTGGCCTGAATTCAGTGAACTGTAGCTGAGTGAAATCCAATTCCATCGAGTAGTTGAGCCCCCGAGATAGAGCCGAGCAGGTCTTGGATTAGCTGAGTGAAATCCAATTCCATCGAGTAGTCGAGCCCCCGAGATAGAGCCGAGCCGGTCTTGGATTTTAGTCCTCTGACTTAGCCAAAAATTTCGCCTAAGTGAAACCAATCTGTTGAATTCGAAGGGTCACCAGGCCGAACCGTTTTAGGGTTTTGGTTTTATAAATACCCGAAAGGGTATCCCTTAGGGTTTTCACTGCTTCCATTTGCCCTTAGATCCAGAACGCCTTAGCATCCATAGCCGCCGCAGAGTTCGAATGCCCATAGTGCCAAGAGTGCAAACCTCCATCCCTTCGCCGTCCTCCGGTCAATGCGAAAGAAGACCCTCGTGACGGGAAGGATGAAACCCGCGCCATCCAAGGGACAGAAGAGGAAATCCGGCCGCGGCAAAAATGAGTTGCCGGAGCCCAAGTACAAGACGGTGGTCATCACGAAGCCCCCGAGTCAGGCTGTCTCTTGGAAGAAGTCCAAGATGAAGGAGGACGATATCAAGGTCCTCGAAGCCGGCGGGTTGCTGCGCGAGAAGGCTATTGCTGGTTGGAGCTCTGCCGCTGGTGATGCATGGCCAATGGAGAAGAGCCCGGATGAAATCCCAATGTTCGGGCACTTCGTCGAGCGTGGATTGACGCTGCCGTCATCGGATTTCTTCCGCAGCTTCCTCGACTTCTTCAAGTTGGAGCACGTACACCTGAACCCCAACAGCATCTTCCAGATTGCAGTGTATGTGCACTTCTGCGAAGCCTTCCTAGTATCCGCCCTCACTGGGCCTTGTTCAGGAAGATCTTCCGGTTGAAGCCGCAGCCCAACGCCAACTTCCTAGTTGTAGTCGGTGGAGCCGGTGTGCAGATGCGCCAGAAGGCACAAGAATTGTACTTCAAGTACGATTTGATAGATTCAAATCAAGACTGGAAGAACAAGTGGTTCTACATAGAGAATGCCCCACCGCAGCTGCCGAAGCCCAGCATGTTCGCACCAGTATACGATCGGCTCTGGAAAGATGAACCCACAATGCAGGAGTGCATCCAGATCCCCGAGTTGCTGGCGAAGATTGCGCAGAAGAAGGCGCAAGGCTTGACTGCTGAGAGAGTAGCTTTCAGCTTTATGAAGCGACGGGTACAACCCTTGATGCAGCGGGAGCATCTTGGGTTCGAGTACACTGGAGCAGATGATGGCTCCAGGCTTTCTGCTGAAGAGATCAGCGATGATCTTGTAATGGAGCGGCTGCAGAAGATCTTCAAGAATCTTCACGGGATTCCTGCAGCTGTCCGCGAATACAGTGCCGACAATCCTCCGCGCATGGTAAGGTTCCGAGAAGTAGCCCCCGAGTACTTATTGTAAGTAGTCGTGCAGCTAACAATTGCCTTGTTTCGCAGGAGGATGTCTTGAAATTTGTGTCTGTTCCCCCTCCTCGTCCTCAAGACCCACTACAAGCGCCGGAGGGAGAGCCAACCGAAGAGGAGGCTCAAGCCCCCGAGAGTAGTCAATCTGCTCAAGGGGAAGAAGAAGTCTTGGTGGAGGACGCCTCCTCAAGCGATGAAGACGGCCAAACACTTCAACAGCGTTTTGAAGTGAAAAGCCGCTACGGGTACTCTGGGGCGTCCATCCCCAGTGGCCTCGCCGCAGGAGCATCGAAGAGGCCGGCATCATCTCTTGCAGATGATGTTGCGCTGCCGCCACGGAAGAAAAGGACCACGGTGGGGAAGCGAGCCGTAAAGAAGATCTCAGGCCTCCCCTCTATTACAGTAAGTGTTCGAGAACCTTCTAAGTAGTCGATGTTGCATTGAGTACTTATTCTCTGCTGTAATGGCTTGTTTTTTTTTGACTTGTGCAGATTATCGAGAGTGCATCTAATGTAGCCTCAAGTAGCCCCCCAAGAATAACAGAACCCGAGGTGGTTCCAGCGTCGACTGTGGAGACGGTGGCGCATGAGCAACAAGAGGCTGCGGTACCAGAAAATGTGCCGCCAGTGGAAAGTGTGCCAGAGGTGCCGGCGGCGCCTTCTTTCTTCGACCTGCTGGGACCGAGAGTCACGGTGCCTCCTGCTGCTTTGTAAGTTCCCGAGTACCCAAGTATTTAATATGATTATGTACTCTACTTTTGCTGACCAACTTGTTGATGCAGAAAATCCACTGATGTCAAGTGGGGCGCCTCTAGAAGTGGTGCTGCTGAAGGAGACCAGACTCCTCAAGAGCAACCGAAAGATGTACTTCCAGAGCGCCAAGAAGTACCCGCAGAAGCTGATGCGGCTGAAGCACTGCGCTTCCTTTGGAGAGACGTGGTTAAGGCAGCGGTGGAGGCAGCTTCCAAGCCAAAGGCTGAAAATCTTGAAGATATCGAAGCCATGGTGAATGAAGGCTTGGAGGCTAATCCTGAAGCCATGCTGCGCCACGAAGAAGTCCCAGCAGCTGAAGCCCCTGTGCATCATGTTGATGCACATCTGGCGCTGGAAGAGAGCCCAGAGAATCGCATGGTGCCACACGAGCCACAAATCGAAGACCCGGCTCCTCTGCGCAGCGCTGCAAAGTACTCTGCAGCTAGCACAAGTACCCAGTCCATGGCAGAGAACTTGATGCCATATGATGACTCCTGCCTGGACGAGGACAACTTGCATGCTCATGCAGAAATGTTCCGCGGTGTAGAAAAACTCCTTGCGGTAATTTTGTGTAGTCTCTTGTAGAGTACTTGTAGTCACAGATATCATGTCTCTGACTCATGAGTTGTTTTTGCCCTTGCAGGAGGTAGTCAAGCAGTCGAAACGCAAGACTCGCCTGCTTGAGCAACACGCGGCTGACATTGAGGAAGTCTCGTGGCTTAGAGAAGAACTGAAGCAACAAAAAGCCTTGTCTCTGAAGCTGCAGGAGAAACTTGATGCCAACGCCGCTGAGTACCACAACGAGATCCAGAAGCTGACGGCGAAGAAGGATGAAGTTGTTGGTGAGAACAAGTCCCTGCGCCTGAAGAATAAAGGTAATCTCCCTTCTGAAATCTTCATTGAGTACTTTTGCTCTTGCGCACCACATCTGATAAGTAGCCTTGATCCTTTACAGAGCTGACGGAAGAAGTTGACAAGTTCAAGAACAAGGCGCTGGACTGGCAGCTAGCCTTCAACCGTGAAGAAGCAGCTCATATGGATCTGAAGGAAAACTATAAGGTGCGGTGCTTCGAACTTGAGCGCGAAATGGACATCCGCATTGCCGGCTGGACTGATTTGCTCTGTTGCATGCAGTTGCTCAAGGAAAAAATTGAAGAAGCCGAGGGCCTACGCTCAGAGCTGAAGGCCTTGACAGAGGCGGCCGAGCCAGTAGCAAATCTGTTCGAGCCCAGAATCGCCGGAGTTCAGCCCCGTCCACTTGTGGAGAGGCTGAAAGATACGCCGAAGAAGATTCTGGAGTACGCTCAAAGGCTGGCCTGCACGATCCCAAATCAAGTCCTGAGCTTCATCAAGTCTTTCTATGCCGAGGCGGATCTTACGGTCATCATGAATGGCAGATCTGGAGATTGCACCGACGATCGTCTCAACGAGCTGATGCAACAAACTTCTCCAATTGCGGAAGCAATCTCCAAGTTCATCGATCTCCGTTAGATGTACCTGTAGGTAGAAACACTAGGGGAAAACAAGTGTAATCCCGAACAAATGTTTATGTAATATAATTGAAAACTTTGAAGAAATCAATTATCTGGATCCCTTTGTATGCTTATGTGTTGGCCCAGTACTCGAGTTGGTATTGAGTGTGTGGCTGCAAAAAGAGATACGATACACGAGTAGAAGTACTCAAGTGTAAACATGTTCCGAAGAACGTTAGCTTAATCATGACGAGTTGAACACCTTAGCTGTAGCAGCGTAAAAGAAGGCTTTGTCATGAAATAAGCTAAGAGTAGTAACAAGTCGATGTAGAGTAGCGGCTTGTACTAAACACATTGTACAGAGTTTACAATGTCTTAAGTACCTCTGAGGCTAACTAGCCTAGTGAGAGAGTACTCGAAAAGGACTTATTCATAACGAGTTGAACACCTTAGCTGTAGCAGCGTAAAGAAGGCTTTGTCATGAACAAGTGGAAGACAGTAACAAGTTGGTATAGAGTAGCAACTTTATTACTGAATACATTGTACAGTGTTTACAATGTCTTAAGTACCTCTGAGGCTATGAGCCTAGTGAGAGAGTACTCGCAAGAATGTTCCGAAGAATGAGTAAGACCATAGGGGACAGTGTGATGAACTCATCCTTGCTGTAGCAGCAACTTGTATGAGAGTTCCACTGAGACCCTACCAGCAGGGTGTTACTCTAGGCCGCAGCCTCTTATTGAAAAATAGGAACATGGACAGCATGTGCCACTTATTGCCCTACACGATACAGGATCGTCTGGAGAGAGTTATCATGACTCCCTACGAGGTCGCAGAATGAGACTGCCTGGAGAGGGTTGATGAAGCCCCCTGCGGGTGCTCGCAGCTGAAAGCTACGAGAAGATACAGTCGAAACTGTCTGAAGAGAATTATCTTGATCCCCTACGAGTGGTGACAACCGTAGCTGTCTGTTGAGTGGTTACAACCGAAGCTGCCTGGAAAGGGTTGATGAAACCCAATACGAGTTGTTTTACAGCTGTAGCCGTCTAGAGAGGGTTGTTGAGACCCCCTACGGGTAGAAGCGACAAAGCTGGTCGATATTCCAAGAGTTGTCAACTTCCTCGCCTTCTAGAGTTTGAAGACGATATGAGCCTGGGCCAGTAACCTTTGCAATAGAGAAAGGACCTTCCCATGGCGAGTTGAGCTTGTGTAGTCCTGCCGTATTCTGGATGCGACGAAGGACTAAATCACCAACGTTGAAGGAGCGTTCCTTAACGTTGCGGTCATGATAGCAGCGAATCTTCTCAAGGTATCGAGCGGATTGAACAAGTGCGTTGCAGCGAGCTTCCTCGAGACTGTCGACATCTGTTTGTCTTGTTTCTTCAACTACACCTTCTTCGTACTGATCAACCGTCGGAGAACGCCACATGACATCGGCAGGCAAAACGGCTTCAGAGCCGTAGACCAGGAAGTAAGGTGACTGCCCTGTGGGGGTAGTAGGCTAAGTGCGTAGCCCCCAGAGTGCATTGGGTAGTTCCTTGATCCACTTGCCGCCCTTGGTATTTGCTGCATCATACAGTCGCTTCTTGAGAGCATCCAGTATCATTCCATTAGCGCGTTCCACTTGGCCGTTGGCACGGGGATGAGCAACGGAGACGTACCAGATGTCAATTCCACTGTTCTCGCAGTACTCCCAGAACTGGTGATTGTTGAAATTCGAACCCAGGTCTGTGATGATGCGGTTAGGGAAACCATAGCGATGTACGATTTCGTCCAAGAAGTCGAGGACTCTATCAGCCTTGGGGCATGTAACAGGCTTGACCTCAATCCACTTGGTAAACTTGTCGATAGCCACCAGAACTCTGTTGAATCTTCTTGGCGCATTTGGGAGAGGACCAATCATATTCAGCAACCAGCAAGCGAAAGGCCAAATTGGTGGTATCGTGATGAGCTTGTAGGCAGGAACGTGTTATTGCTTGGTGAAGAATTGACATCCTTAGCATTTCTTGACTAGTTCTTCTGCATCAGCAAGAGCTATAGGCCAGTAGAAAGCACGTCTGAACACTTTTCCCACCAAGGTGCGGGAAGAAGCGTGATTGCCACAGATTCCTTTGTGTGTCTCCTCCAAGATTTCCTTGCCTTCTTCGCGAGAAACACACTTCATGAGTACATTAGAGCTTGCGCCTCGCTTGTAGAGTTGATCTCCGACTAGAGCATAAGCCTTGACGCGGCGTAAAATGCGCTCGGCTTCTGGCTTGACTTTAGGAATCAACTGGTGTTTAATGTAGTCGATAAAGGGAGTTCTCCAGTCCACGTCAATCATAAGCACTTCTCGATCAGGTTGAACTGAAGTAGTCGTGGGTGCAGATGATTGATCCGGAATTGATGGTTTGTGGAGTTCATGGACGAAGATCCCAGCTGGCACTTGAGCTCGTGTAGATCCCAGCTTCGACAAGACATCCGCAGCAACATTATTGTCGCGGACCACATGATGAAACTCGAGACCGTGAAATTTGTTCTCAAGTTTGCGTACCTCCTGACAGTACGCATCCATATTCTCAGCATTACTATCCAATGAATTGTTGGCTTGATTGATGACCACCAAAGAATCACCATAAACAAGTAGTCGTGTGATGCCAAGAGAAACTGCTAGGCGAAGACCATGCAGCAGAGCTTCATATTCAACTTCATTGTTTGAGACCTTCCAAAAGATCTGCAAAACGTATTTGAGTTGCTCGCCCTTGGGAGAAATCAAAAGTACCCCGGCACCAGCGCCTTCCAACTTGAGGAAACCGTCAGAGTACATGACCCAATGTTCTGGACGCTCAATTGGAGTTGGGACTTGATTTTCCCGCCATTCAGCTATGAAATCAACCAAGGCCTGAGACTTGATAGCGGTGCGAGATTTGAATTCGAGTGATAGAGCGCCAAGCTCTACAGCCCACTTAGAAATCCTTCCTGTGGAATCCCGGTTGTGCAATATCTCGCCAAGCGGGTAGCTAGTGACCACAGAAATCTTGTACTCGTCGAAGTAGTGGCAGAGCTTCCGTGAAGTAATCAGAACTGCATAGAGTAGCTTCTGCACCAGAGGGTAGCAAGCCTTGGACTCTGAAAGAACTTCACTGATGAAATAAACAGGCCTCTGGACAGGGTAGCCATGGCCTTCTTCCTGCCGCTCAACGATGATAGCAGTGCTGACGACATTAGTAGTCGCAGTAATGTAGAGCAAGAGCTCTTCATTGGGCGGAGGAGCTGTGAGGACTGGAGGCTTGGATAAGAACTCCTTGAGCTGAGAAAGAGCTTGATCAGTTTCAGTTGTCCATGTAAACTTCTCCTGCCGCTTTAGTAACTTGAAGAAAGGAAGACCCCGTTCTCCAAGTCGTGAGATGAAGCGATTGAGTGACGTCATGCAACCAGTAAGCTTCTGGACATCTTTGATAGTAGTTGGAGCTTGCATGTTGGAGATGGCAGTAATCTTCTCAGGGTTTCCTTCGATGCCACGATGGCTGATGATGAACCCGAGTAGTTTTCCTGAAGATACGCCAAAGACACACTTATTGGGGTTGAGCTTCCATTGGTACTCGCGTAGTGAAGCGAAAGTTTCCTCAAGATCCGTGATGAGCATGTCTGGATCCCTAGTCTTGACAACGACATCATCCACGTATGCTTCCACGTTCTTGTGAAGCTGCTTCTTGAAGCACGCTTGGATAGCCCTTTGATATGTAGCACCAGCATTTTTCAACCCGAAGGACATTGTTCTGTAACAATAAGCACCAAACGGGGTGATGAATGCGGTCTTCTCTTGATCAGATTCCTTAATTGCAATTTGATGATAGCCAGAGTAGCAATCCAGGAAACAGAGTAGAGCACAGCCCACCATAGAATCAATGACTTGATCAATTCGCGGCAACCCAAAAGGATCCTTGGGGCAATGCTTGTTGAGATCAGTGTAGTCGACGCACATCCTCCAGTCATTAGAATTCTTCTTTCTGACGAGCACAGGGTTAGCGAGCCATTGCGGGTGAAAAACTTCCTTGATGAAGCCAGCCGCGAGTAGTTTAGCGAGCTCTTTCTTGATAGCAGCCCTGCGATCGTCAGCAAAGCGCCGAAGGTGTTGTCTCTTGGGGGTAGCATTAGGATCGACGTTGAGTGAGTGCTCGATCAACCTCCTGAGCACACCTGACATGTCAGATGGTTTCCACGCAAAGATATCACGGTTAGCCCGAAGGAAGTTGACGAGCGCATCTTCCTATTTAGGATCAAGCTGTGCACTGATCATGATCGTCTTGCTGCTGTCACTAGTACCGAGGTCAATGGCTTTGAGCAGGACGTCACTAGACGGTGTAGGCTAGGTGTTGTTGTCAGTCTTCTCAGGAACCTCCAGCTCGCTCGGAGCAACCTTTTTAGCGGCAGTGAAGACCTCCATCATTGCATTGGGTACTTGAGTAGTCGAGGTGAGTTCTACGACTTCTGTGTCGCAGTCGTAGGAACGCTTCAGATCCCCTTGCAATGAAAGAACTCCCTTGGGGCTCAGCATCTTGAGAACCAAGTACACATAATGTGGGATAGCCATGAACTTAGCGAGACCGGGCCTGCCGATGATGGCATGGTAAGAAGTCTCGAAGTCAGCGACCTCAAATTTGATGTACTCGGTACGATAGTGATCCTTGGTCCCAAAGGTAACAGGTAGTACAACTAAACCCAAAGGAACAGCTGCGTTGCCCGGGATGATACCATAAAATGGTGAATTGGTCTTGGTAAGCATATTGGTGATATCCAGGCCCATCTTCTTCAAAGTTTTGGCAAACAAGACGTTGAGACCGCTGCCACCATCACTGAGAACCATGGTAAGCCTGGAGCCTGCCACCACTGGATCCAGAACGAGAGGATATCGTCCTGGCTCAGAAAAACTAGTCCATTGATCCGCCCTTGAGAAGGTAATGGGGGTTTCAGACCGCTTGAGATAAGTGGGAGCTGCTGGTTGGATGGACATAATCTCCCTGAGAGCTAGCTTTTGCATGCGCTTGGTTGGAATACCACCAAATATGACATTGACAGTATTGGAGGGGTTCTGAAACCCCATGTCTTTGTCTGTGTTAGCCTTCTTCCCCTTGTGTTTGCGATATCGCGGGTTTGGGTGCGTTGGTTCGGGTGTGTTCTTCAATGCACGCCGAAGTTGGTAACACTGCTCTGTAGTATGATCACCCTCCGGGTGCCATGGGCATTTCTGCTTGGTCAAAGTTGCCCAGTGAGGATCATCTTCAGGCTTGGCGGTGGTTTCCATGGCAGCAACAATGTTGTCGGGCTTGCGCTTGCGATTGAGATTACTCGAGTAGTTATTCCCTTGGCGGTTGCCCTGCTGTTGCTTGCCATTATTGCTTCCTCCAGTGTTGTTGTTGTTGTTGTTGTTCTAATTGTTACGAAGATGCTTGAACCGATTCCGAGCTTTGTCTTCCTCGTCCGCCCAGTGAGTGATCATTTCCTTGAGTTTGGTGATGTTGGCTGGGCGAGCACGACCAAAATCTTGGAAAAGCCTATCATCATAGAAACCATCTTGAAAGGTGTCTATGACTTCTTTTTCGGTGACATCAACAACAGTAGCTCTTTTCTCAAAAAAGCGGCGCATGTACTCGCGAAAGAGTCTCACCTTATTTCTGCTTGATCAGGGCAAGATCCATCCTGGTGCCAGGACGACCCAGAGAACCCGCGAAGTTGCTGGTGAAGCGGTGTTTGAGTTGTTCCCAGTTGTCGATGGAGCCACGTTTGAGGGACTCAAACCATGTGAGGGGCTCTTGCTCGAGAACAAAGGGGAAATAGATACATTTAGTATCATCATTGCCTCCGGTATTGGAGATGGACAGAGCATAACAGCGCAACCACTGCCTTGGATCTTGCTTGCCATCATACTTGAAGATGCCGTAGGGCTCGAACTTCTCTGGAAGAAACAGATCTTGAAGCCGAGCAGAGAAAGCAGGAAAAGAATCAGAGTCATTATCCTTTTGCTTCTCACGCTCAGCACGTCTGGCGTTGATTGTGTGCGAGCATCGTAGCGAGAGTCTCCTGACTTGCTGTTGTCACTGCCATCATCGCCCTTGCCCCTGTTGCTAGCTTCCGGACGTGTGCGATTGGGAGTAGGAGTAGTACGATGAGCACCCCCACTGCTGCCATGGTGACTAGGAGCACTAGTATTCTGTCGTAGCATAGTATAGGCTAGTTCAGCCAGCTTCGCTGCTTCAGCAGCCGCCCTGTCACGAGGCATAGAGCGACCGAGTAGATTGATCGCGTTGATAGCTTCCTCTGGAGTACGATACTCACGAGTAGCTACCGCATCCAGAGCTTCTTGAAGATTACGGGTAGGTAGAGCTTCCGCGAGTTCCCGACGAAGAATTGCACGATCAGCATTGCGTTGACGACGTGCGGCCCTGACCTCCGCGGTTTCATCAGCAGGAGCATTAGCAGAGAGTTCATCATCAGATACATCATCCGGATAACGATAATTGGAACGGTGCCATTGCGGAGTAGATGCGTCGACGACGAACACTTCTCGATGTGATGAATAAGTACTCGTATTCTGAATGAGCTCAGTATCAGTGTCATAATCAACAAGCTTGACGCCTTCCTGGAAGGGCAAGTTGTCGAGACAGGCGATAAAGCGCTCCTGATCATCCAGTGAAAGATCAGCAGGCACATGCTCAGGCCAGTAGACAAATCTACCCTCAGGTGTCGATGTGATCACCAGTCCATGAGCAGGGCCAGACAATTGTTGTACTTCAACAGAATCCGAACCATCGTCGAACTCGAACTCAGAAGAATCCGAAGAGTAGTCGAAGTTGTCGTCCGAATCTGAAAAGTACTCGAGCACGATCTTCGGGCCAGGGCACATGAGGCGCTTCAGTGCGGCTTGGTAAGCGGCACTGACATGGCGATGACCGAAAAGAGGTGGTGCTGGAATGTTATCTAGGCTGAGCGCAAGCTGTGAAGCTGAAGAGGGCAACCCAGGCTGGATAAGAGGCGAAGTCGAATTGTACTCGGACTCCGACTCGAGTTCTCTGAGCGGGTCAGACATCGAAATTTCGCCAAATTTTTTGACGAAATTTTCCATCGAAGTTTGCGTAAGCGTCGAGGACTTGAGCTTTGACTCCGGAGTTGGCGCTAAGAAACGCAGGAACGATCCGGCGCCGTCAGCAACGCAAACCCAGGAGCCAAAGACGAAGGTGTCGCCTTGCTGGAAAGCGACGATCGGCTTGATGGTGACGAGAGCCATCGAGTTCGCCAGTGGATCAACGACGAGATCCCCTAACTGGCGCGTCAGCTGTTAGTGTTTTAGACACCGAGCCTACGACGGGGTACCCGAAGTAGTAGATTGTGCGGTGGGGCTCGCCGAGATCAGGAACACGATGGTGAGACACGGGGTACACAATTAGACAGGTTCGGGCCGCAATGTGCGTAATACCCTACGTCCTGTATGCTGCGTGGCTCTGTATTGATTGCGTATGTTTTGAGAGGGGTCCCTGCCTCGCCTTATATGCCACGGGAGGCAGGATTACAAGTCGGATTGGTACAAGAGTACTATTCGAGTAGGACCCGGAGTAGCCTATACAAGGTATGGAAAGCTATCCTAGTCTTAGTACAAGTCCTTGTCCGCCTTGTCTTGCCTTGTGGTCCACGGTACCAGCACCGTGGCCCACTAGTCGTGTAGTCCAAGTGTACATGAACTCATCTCCCGGGTATGGCCCACAGTCTGTTGGTGGGCCCAGGGATGCCCAGTCGACACCCGGCAGTATACGTTGCCGGACCACCCGCACGTTGATGCCAATACACCAGCGCTAGATTCCGAAGTACGTAATTCATTTGTTATATTTATTTCTGTTTCTTTAGATTAGTAATTGCGTTAAGTAAATTGTTTTTGTTTTTTTTGTTACACCGGCTGTTGCAGACTCGTCGCAGGCGGCCATAGCGACACCATCTCCCGACCAGCTCGGACCCCGGGTCATCAAGCCACCTGACCCCTTGACGTACACCCGGGACCACACCTGGGCTGGTGCTAGAGCTGTTAGGCCGAAGAGAAGCCGACGGATTTAGATGTATTAGTGTTTTCTGTCACAGCAGTACTTTTACCATGATCTTGTATAAACTATTTTGCATCTACTCGTTGATTATGATTTTGTGATTATGTCTAAATTTATCATTTTCTTGTTTTAAAAAAATGAAAAAAGTGTTTTACAAAATGAAAAAATCTCAAAAAATTAAAAAGTTTGTTACCGCCGTGTGACACGGCGCCAGGCCCCTGCCGCCGTGCCACACGGACGTGCCGCCAGACGTGCTGTCCTGCTGCCATACCACACGACGGCAGGGTCCTGTCGCCGTGTGGTATGGCGGCAGAGGTATTTCTGGTATTTGTGGTTCGCGTAATTTATTTTTCGGAAATCAACGAAAAAAATATTATATATAAAAGTTTCCTTCCGGATTTACTCACGCTCCCACGTCGGCCCAACCAAAGGCCCAGGCGTCCAGCCCAATCACCCATTCGGCTCTCCCTAGGCGTCCGCTCGGCTCCGGGTGCCGCACAAAAGCGACGCTGCCGCCGCAGCAGTCCGTCGTCGTCTCCAACACCGACCGGCCGAGCCGCCCTCCCCCTCCTCCCTAGCGCCCGCGTGCGCCTCGCTGCTGAGCCCCATCCTCCTCGCTCCTGGACTAAGGATTTCGTTTCCCAGAGGCCAATTTTCCCTCTCCTTTCCCTTTTTCCGCTCCACCCTCTCGGCCTTATTTCCTAGCGGCGACGACAAGGCGAGCAGCCGCTGCCAGGTCTTTTGTCGGACGACCATCTGACCTTCGTCGGGCGCCGGCGACGAACATCCGACAGGTACGCCCACCTATTCCCTTCCCTTCATGCGGCGCGGAATCGAACCCCCAAACCCTGATGTATGCTAGTTGTATTTGGATCTGATCTGACTATGTATTCTTCGAAACTTCGTTTCTTTCAAGCAATTATCGATGTCCTAAATTGGGTCCGCTCCTGGTTATTCGGTACTCAGGTTCTTCCTTCTCCTAAAAAAAATCACCATTGGTTAGCATTGTTGCTTCCTCAAGCTAGCTAGCGCATGTGTTCCTCTTGTCCTCGTCTCTTTACTTGCCACATCTTTCGCTCTGAAACAAAAAGTAAAGCTGATAGACCGCGGATTAAAGCTAGATTAAAGCTGATATTAATCCGGATTATTGGTAACTGCAAACTATACAAATGTGCATTTACTGTGATTCATGGAAGACCTCCTTTTACTTGCATCTTGCTCGTGATTGTCAACAAACTTGCAAAGCAATGTCAACAATATGCTATTGATGCAGGATATCTCTCCACGATGGGTGACTACACAATCCAGATCAGCACCAAGCTCATTGATCAGCTTGCTCGCGATGATGAGAAGGTCAAACGCAAAGTCAGGAAGCCCAAGCCCAAGAAGAAGACCCCTGTGGAACGACATGAAGAACCACATGAAAGTGCACCAAAGGAACTCCCAAGCGAACCCAAGACGAGCAGCCCTGCTCCTGCTCCTGGGTGGCCTCTGCAGCCTCCACCTATGTTTCTGCCAGTGACTCCTGCTCCCCCACCACCCCCAACCACAATGCCAGAGGTGGAAGCCATCCGTTCCATTCTTAAAGAAAGCGAGGCGGTTCTGGAGAAGCTGGACAAGCAGGAGGCTGGGGCACGCCAAGAGCTCAGCAAGAGAGCAAAGGAGCTGCACGACAAGGAGTTCAAGCTGCCGTACCAGAACCCCATGCCTTGCACTGAGGAGAGAGCTGGTTGCCTCGAGTGTTACAAGAGCAATGCGAAGGACCCGCTCAAGTGCGCTGAAGCAGTCAGGAAATTTGAGGCATGTGCTCGCATGGCCATGAAGAGGGCCTCCACCAAAGCCGATTAGTAAGTAGCCCATGAAGTTCCATGAGTTGGGGTGACCTGATACACTATTCTGCCTTGTTCCTTACGTTTTTGAGGTGATCCAATAACCTGGATGTTTCATGGGAACCAAAAAACATCTTTGTAGATTTCTAATTGCACTGCACTGGGCAGGTGAGGCTGCCTAAGAGTTTAGAGCTTTCGTATTACATATGTTTGGCACAATCGGTATATCAATTGATGGTGCGAAGTTTTTTTGTCTGAATGAGATTTTATGAGTAAGATCAGAATGCACAGCTGAAGTACTTTTTTTTTTTGCGCAAAGGCTGAAGTACTTATTGTTGCTGTATATTGGTAACATGATCGATTTATTGGCATAGTCATACGCTTTGGCCTGTGCCTCTGTTTAGCTCTTTTCAATGTTAAGTGACACATTTTAGCAGCATCATACCCCAAGTATCACTGCCTTGCTGGTTACTTACAATCTTTTTGGTCTAAAATGCACCCTGAACTCGTGAAAGAAATCCTACCCAGCGCTGATGATAGTAGCGCCAATGCCAAGGCACAGATGCTCCTCCAAAATTCCATCTCCAAGTGAAGTGTATGTATATGGTTAGTTTGATCTGGATAGTTCTTGTTGCTGCTTGTTTCAGATAATTTTGTCAGTGATTGCAAAGTATGGGGGTATGTTGCATTCTCTTGTTATAGGGATGGGTCCGTCTTCTCTAAAAATCTGCTGGATGGCTAGAGTTCTGTTGTCGCTAAACAACCAAAAAAACATCTGCTTGCTATCTTTGTGAGTTGTGGCGGCACTCTATTATCTGCTGCCACCCTAGCTCCCCATTGCATTCCATCTGTCCAATTATCTTTCTCATCTTCTATTTTCCTTTTGTCTTCCTATGCCCATTTTGTTTGTTGTTGGGTCTGCACCAAGGTGGTTAGTGCTAACTAAAAGGAACTCTTGTAAAAACTACTAATAATCTCAGAGAAGTTGCACATTAGTTTGATTTTACTTCTAGCAAAAGAAAATGGTTAATGCTGTTACCACTCTGTCTTGCTGATGGATTGAGTGCAACTCATCTTGAGGCTGATGTCTTGACTTGCTCTTGTATCCTTGAGTTTCATTACACCACTATGTGAGGAGAAGAGGTCTTTAGTTAATTTATTTAGTTTCCAGAGTGCATGGTATATCGTTTTTTTTTGCAACAGTCTTTTTTTTGTGTGTGTGTGCTGTATTTTCAAACTAGACCATGCATGATTGTTTATCCTTGCTACTCCGCGGCATTCATGGTTTCGCTGCTAGCTGCAGTTATATATTCCACGGTCTAAATGAATTGCCCCTCCAAGTTCCAACAAAAGGGAGCATGGGGCAGTGTTGTTCTTTGCTACGAGTACTCACTATGTCTCAAATTACTATTCCTTTTGACTTTTCTAGATAGATAGTTTTTGCTATGTTTCAACAGAAGGGATTTATACGTTGCAAAAACTATGTACTTTTTTTAAACGGAAACATAGGCTTCCATTAAACATTGCCTCCAGGCTTCTCACCGGAGACCAATCGAGTTACAAATTCTGGTGCTTCTCCATAAACATATTTGAAGCAAACGCACCCAAACCAGTACAGCTTTTGTAAACTCAAAACACAACAAATCTTGCGTTTGACTCAACAAAACTCCATATGGGCTTCTCTCCAAGCAAATTTGATGCAAGTGCTTCACCTAGAATTGATGCAACCAAGGTACTAAATAGCGTTCATAACGCCCGCAATAGCGGCCGCTATAGCGGTAGCGGTACTCCGCCGCTACCGCTATAAGGTAGCGGATCCAAGATAGCATGTTTGGACTTAACGACTGCTATTATCCGCTATTGCCTGCTATTGGAGCCGCTATTGCCCGTGTTAAGCCGATATTTGCTACATTTATGCTTCAAATGATATATGAATACGAATTAAATGGTAACAATAATATTTTGATTAGTTATTTAGGTAATGTACAAGAATTATGGAATGATAAATGAATTCTTTATTTATGGATATGATAATTTAATATTAATATGTATCCCTAAATCATAATTATATTTATTTATTTGTGACTCTTATCGTGAAATGTAATTGACTAACTTAAAACTTTAATATTTTTCATGTAAACTTGATGTTAATGTACTAAAATTGTGACTATTTCTTGAATTCCGCTATTTGAACTTAGCACCTGCTATAGCAGCTGCTATCCGCGATCCGCTACACCGACACTAATCCGCTACCATACCACTAAACGCTATTTAGTACCTTGGATGCAACTGTCTCAACAACATGAGTCATTACTCATTACCAATTGTGCTCAACAGCATCTGGAATAAAGGATTGGGGGTGCAACTCAACAGCATCAGGAATAAAGTTTAACAGCTTTTCGTTCTTTTTTTTGTCGAGGAGCAAAATGTCAACTCTTTTTTTTTTTTTTTTGAGATTTGAGAAACGCAAATGTCACCAAATTTACCACAACGAAACAAGCAAAGATATGATGTCCTACTATCGAAGCCCAACAACTATCTCGGCCCATCTAAAAATTGACTTCAACCTGGCTGCAGCCGAAGACCGGCCCAACCCTCTCATTTCCCCCAAGCCTCCGGCAATCGTCGCCGCCTAGGGTTTAGGCTTCCGGCCGCCGCAGCCTCCACACAGAACGCGAGAGGGGGATCGCCGGAAGAGAGGGAGCCGCGGAGATGAGCGGGAGCGCGTTCAACGCGTTCAAGTCGCGGGTGCCGGTGGCGTGGAGCCCGCGGCTGTACATCACGCTGGTGCGGGGGCTCCCCGGGACGCGGCGCCTCCACCGCCGCACGCTCGAGGCCATGCGCCTCCGCCGCTGCCACCGCACCGTCGAGCACCGCACCACGCCGTCGCTCCTCGGGATGCTCACGCAGGTCAAGCGCCTCGTCGTCGTCGAGACGGAGGAGATGTACAACGCGCGGAGGCAGGCGGAGGAGGAGCGGCGCGCGCCCAGGCCGCCGCTCGTCATCTCGCACCACCCGCCGGCTCCGACCCCGAAGCCGGCAGCAGCCGCGGCCGAGGGTGCCGTAGCCACTGCGTAGTAGCCTCTGGTAAACTTCTGGAGCCCAGATTGTTCCCCGAGCGCTCCGTTTCTTTTCGTATTGCACGCCCTTGAAGTGTTTGATCCAGTGTCCCAGGAGAGAGTGTGCTTAGGGGCTGTCATTACATCAAATTTATTTGCGTTCTGTTCCAATGAAATTAAATGTCTTAGCATAAAGAACAAGAGTTTGCAGTAGTGATTAATTTGCCACTTCATTTCTGTATCAGGATTCAGGAGTGCTCTACATCAGACATCAAACCAATTGTTCTACAGTTTTTTCCTGATAGGTTTCTCTAATTGTTGTGTTACATCATCATGGAGAATTTTGCGATTATAGGACTCAAACAAACGTGGTTTGCTATTTTGACACTGGACCCACAATTCATAGACACAGATGGACCCATTTGTCATCCACAAAGGTTGTCAAAATAGCAAATCACGTTTGGAGGGAGTCCTATAATCACAATTTTTTCATCATCATGTAAGGTGACCAAATGGAAGGCACAATTCTAACCACATTATGCTCAATAGCTCTAAATATTATTGGAAAATCAGATTGTTGGGCTACTTGACTGATCCAAGGAGAACAATGAGATTGAATGATCAGTGTATAATTAATTTCATTATTAAGGGTTACAATGATGTTTTTTTTGGCTTTGCAAAAAAAGAACTGAAGGCTTTTGTGATTCTAACTAAGTAGCATATAGAAAAAGGCCTCGTAGTTGTTGAAGTTGAGTCAAAAGCTATACAATTGGCCTGGCCTACCTATTCTTGTTAAGGGTTTACCCTAAGCAGGTAACTGGTTGTTTCTACTACACATTGATATCAAGTCCTTGAATAAATAAATAAAATAACAGTACTATAATGTCATAGCTGCAAATTGTGGATTCAGCCCTTCCGAATCAGGCAGTGCATGAAAAGCAAGTATAAAACATTTCTGTGCTACTTTCATGTATTCCTTGGTTGACGAGTTATGCAGCATGACTTTATTGCATATCAAGTATGTGACTTTAAATGGTAGTAAAAGGAGAAGGGCGACCAACCTTGATTTAATACCACACGACCTCAATGTGCCCAGGCGGCCAGGCTAGAGCAGCTAATCTAGTGCCAAATATTCTTCTCTTGGTTGTGCATGTGATTGGCAAAATTGTCTACATGTTTGCTTTGAGGGAAATTTGAATGAATAGATATATCACTTATTGTTTTATGACAGCCAAGGTGTTAGTAGATGAACCATCCTTTGAATTTTCAGTGCATATAAAACAGAAATTTCTGTATTGTATATTAACCTCACATTGTATGATTTATGACATGGGTCTCACCAAATAGCTTTTCATGCCCCACATGATGGTTAAACTTGGGGCTTGTTTAATCTCCCCTCCACCAAACCGGACAAGCCCTACCACAGTTACAGTTTCTTTTTTAGCAACTCTTATTCTTGCTATAGCACCGCTTATGAGGCAAGAAAGGGTGAATACATACAGAGTATGTTACAACATTTTTTTCTCGCTAATAAAATCAGGAAATCAGAAACAGTTGCAAACATGCAAAGGAGAGCTGATTCTGTCATAAGCTATTGTGGGCATTTAGAATGATAGAATGTGATTACTTCTGATGATATTGATGAAATAAAACAGACGGCTAATCATTTGGAAATGGTTACAGAATACTCATTTTTATTGAGACTCCTTTGGGGATTGCATAAAAGGGGACCAGCTAATTATGTGTGTAGGGGATCATGAATTATTTTGTGGTCTGATTATGTTATTCAACTCCAAAAATTTAAGGGTAGTTTGGCATACTTATGGTATGATAGGGACCATGAGTAATAATGTTGTTTTGCTATGTCATCCGATCACTAATATTTACCTTTGGTTTTCTTGTAGAGCATCAGAAGCTTTTCATGAGAGTCCGGCAACATAATAATTAACGTGCCTTTTGTCAACAGATGATTTCATTGGATCCTCCTGCTCAACAAGATCTAGCAACCCATGCTATATGCAACACACACTGCAGGCTGCAGCATGCTCCTGTTTTCATTGGCCCTGTATTTTAGATTGTTATTGACTGATGCCATTGTCTTTCAATGCTTGTGGTCATTGGTTAATCAAGCTCAGTGCAATTACTAAAATCCCTTGAGATGCTCTTTGAGATGTGTCATTGGTTTCTTGCCTAATTCGTCCTAAGGGATGTCAGCTTTTAAATCCATTGCATCGTGATTGTATAAACCTTAGCAAAATGGTTGCTAGCTTTGGTTATAATTGCCAAAATTGCTTCTGTTCTGAAAGTAAAACTGGCATGTAGACTGGCGATTTTGGTGCTGTGCCTTCTTACTCTGATTTTACGGTGAAAATGAGTATTAGTCGATATTATAATTATTAAATTTGGCTGTTATACTTCTTTTTTTACTTTTTTGCACTCCAAAGATTACATGTGAACATAATATGTTCAGCACTTCAAACACCTAAAACCTTATCTGCGGATCAAAACAATTCGTCCTGTGTGTTTTTGCTTGCTGATGGTGGATTTGTTCCACAATTCTTTGGAGGAAAGAAAATAAAAGAATTGCATTTCACAAGTCATGCGTCCTTTATACCTTTAAGTTGTCATCATCACTGAGAAAGCGAAATGTACTGCACATAAAGAAAGAGACAAACATTTCCCGTCGTATGTCGCCTCTCAAAACGAAAGGCAGAGATAAAAGAGATGGTGTGCTCTTGCTCCAAAAGCCATATGACTTGGCTTGCTCTTATCTTCACACAAGCTCCCACTTAGCTTTCGGTCATATCATCACCTAGCTATGTTCAGTGGTGAAGAAGAATCTCATCATCTTGAGGATTCAACATAGGAGAAAAGTAGTGGACGATCATCTGCGTCTCTGCAACGTCTACACAGCAATTTATATGTGCCAGATTTGTATATGAGTACATCTATGAAGCAACTGCATGTCTACACTACACGTCAAACTTTGACAGTGAAGTCAGAAGTTGTTAAATATTTGTAAAATTTAAATGATGTAGTACGTGCTCTAGGAGAAACAGATGATGATTCATGAGAAATTAAGTAGCTGCCTAAGATGGTTGTGGTTGGGTGGACACTGAATTAAGTTGATTATGACAATGCGCGGGAGCATGCATAACCTAACTAATAAGACGGATGGATCCGTTGGCCTCATAACTCTCGTGTCATATAATACCTGAGCCTTTGTGAATGAACACATTTTCGGATTGACACTCCCCCGAAAACGCAGGTTCTAATAGTAGCTACTCCATCCGTCCATCCCAAATTATAAGTTATTTTGTTATACATCATACTCCCTCCGTTTCAAATTACTTGTCGTTTTGATTTTTCTAGATACATTTTTTTTGTTATGTATCTATACATAAATATATATCTAGGTGTGTAATAAAAGGAATGTATATAGAAAAATCAAAATAACAAGTAATTTTAGAACGAGGGAGTAATATATATTGTATCTAGATGCGTAGATGCATAATAAAATGTATTTTCGTTTGAAAACAGTAAAAGGTATGAACTTTAAAAAAATCCTAAATGACTTTGAACTTGGGATGGAACATGCAAGGAGTATAACTACAAACCATAGCGAAATTATATGGTTATAAAAGTACCTTTGGAGACATACAAATTCTGAAATGTTCGATCTCAATATACACAAACTCACGGAAGGATCAAGACACTGCAAGGATGGATCACATGTACACACAATGTGTTGCTCATTGTATGCTAGCTCCAATAAATCCTTACTAGAGATATTATAGAAGCTTGGACTTGGAGAAGGCAAGTAGTTAGGTAGCTGGACAAAGAAAGAGTTGCTCCTTTTATTTGCAAGGAGAGTGCAACAACAATAAAAAAGAAAAACACAAGACCTCCACCTTACATACTTATTTGGGGCCTGCAGGCACAAGCTTTGTGGAAAATACATGACATTCTAAGTATTTTACATGCCATATATGAATGCATGTAAATCAGTCAACATATAGACCAGCGAGTGGCAAATAACAAATAGAGAAGCAAAGACGAAGCTGTTTATATATATTATTACTTGAGGACGACAGCAAGAATCATGCACGCAAATCAACTTCAAACGAAGAAATGAACGGAATCGTAAGATTGCGTAGCTACATATAGCAGTGACCTGCACTTGCAGCGTGATGAGTAGTATCTGCACGAATGGAGGTGTCTTCGATCATCAGGAGGTATATATAGCTAGCTCGCTAGCTATGGCAGCAGCTAATTAATAGTCGCCGGTGGTGATGTGCACTCCGATGACGATGACGAAGATGGCGATGAGCGCGAAGAAGATGATGGAGTGGACGAGGATGGAGACGGCGCTGGTGTGCAGGTTGCCGAAGTCGATGAAGTTGCAGCGGCCGGGGAGCTGGAACAGCAGCCCCGGCGAGAGGAGCACGAACAGCACCACCGCGATCACCACCGGACCCCAGTCAGACATCCTCTGCTTCTCTGCTTTCTTCACTTGCCTTTCTTGCTTCAACTCGTTGGACGACGATCCAACTCGATCGACCAAAAGGAAAAATCGATCGATCGATCGCTAGCAGGTGATGGTATTAGCAGCTATTGCTATTGTTGCAGAACGAAGCAGCTAGCAGGTGATGGAATGCCGAGGAGCTCTCTCTTGTAGCAGCTGCTTTTGCCTCTGCAGGATGGCTGGCTGTCAGCAGACTGTTAGTGGGAAGGCTTATGAGCTATATGCATATATGCTTCTTGAGTTGTGGGGTGGAGGGGAAGGTGAGGTTGAGCTGATCATGTGGCTTGCTTTCGCCTGGTGCTCTCGCTCTCTCGACGACGCTGCTAGCTCTGGCTGTGCGTGCAGTGGCCGGTGGCGTTTCGCTATCCGTGGCCGTTCCCTCATGACTATGGCATCATGTCCCTCGCTCGCGCCTCTTCTCGATCAATTCGTGCTTTCATTCTCTCCGTCTCAATTTCACCGACAGCATATGCTATATACCAAGAACTACTCTGCATCAACAGTAACAGAAGATGCATGAAGCCTTTTTGCAATGTGTAAGTATATATAATCCCAATTCCCAATTGGATACCGCCATTGGTCATCAGCATGCTGACAATTAATTAAGATGGCAAAGATTTTGCTGATGCTCACCATGTTAATCAGGTCATCCAACCGATAATCCCCAAATCGATCGAGCGTTTCATGTCGTTTCGCTTTCTGTCAAGGCAAAAAAATAGTTATAGATAAAGCTATAGCGTGCAGATGGAAGACAAAAGGCAATAATGCAATAATATGATTCCAGGAATATGTGGGTGGGGTCTTCTCTGAATTTGGACTCGTTTTATTTAATTGATTGGTGCCTGAATATGCATGCTATGGTGCTGCCACTAGCTCAAAAGGCAGCAGCAGCGGATATATATATATATATATATATATATATATATATATATATATATATATATAGATAGATAGATAGATAGATAGATAGATAGATAGATAGATAGATAGATAGATAGATAGATAGATAGATAGATAAGAGCAAGCACTATTTACAGTATATTTTATTATTAATAGCTAGGTCGATCTGTATCTCCTTCCTGAATCCTGACCTGTCGTCTGTCAGCAGTTCATCCTTACGACTCGTTGTCTGAAAAAGAAAAAGTTAGTTCCTTATTACGACTAACGACTGCTTTCTCTGCGTGTAAGACAGGTCCAATCCAATCAGCCAATCTAACCAAATCAAATCGTCAGAGTGAAGCAAGGAATCTCTTGCTCTCACAACCTTCAACTTTGCCACCTCCTTCCTGACGAGTGACGAGCTAATAAGGCGGCTCTTCGATCGATCATCTCCCTCCACCTCGCTCTTTCAAGAGGCCACTGGATTAATCGAACATGCATGTCCATGTCATGCGCTAGGAAATCGATCAGCTCTGCAGCCTGCATCCACATACAGTGCTGACTGCTGAGAGAGTGAGTTGGTGAGGAAGATAGGCGTGTAAAGGCACCAGTCAGGCAGTCAGTGATCCATTCATCTCAAATCTTAGTGGGTCAACAAGAGTATTGATGTACTTACTGTACATTAAATTGACCACAGACAGCGGAGGAGTTGTCACTGATCACCAGTTCAGTAAATGCATATAATTAAGTCTGTTCATAAGAGTTCAGTAATAGAGTTGGGATGGAGAGAGGGGAGGCTGCTCCTGCATGTCAGCATCTATCGATAAATTAAGCTGCTGCTTCGTGCCATCCATCCATTTCCAGTACTTCTCATGGCTGGTTGGAATTTGAATAGGGTGGACGGGCCACACTTGAGCTTCTTGCGCCTTCACATCTTTCCTGTCATCATATATGGTGGCGACGTGCCTTCCGTCGATAGCCACAGATGAACGACAGACGGGTTAATTTCCTTGAGATGATCAGAAGATTCAGAAGAAGCTATATGTGTGGTTTCCCTTAGATGATCACTCATGCATGTAACTAAACAACTCTGACAAATTAAAAAAATTAAGTTAACTGAAACAGCATTCACATCGATCGATCATACATGTATAGAATATATAGCAGGTAACTGAACCTAAGAAATGGCCAAGAACGACTAAATTAAAGCAACACCAATTTCCCTCCCTACTGCACATACTGTACATACGCAAATTAAGGCCTTATGAGTAATCTATCTTATTGGGGACCTTGAAAACAAAGCAGCAGTTTGAATTGACCTTGATTAAAGGCCAGCCCAACACATGTATATAATCTATGCATATGCCCATATATACATACACACCGCATGAATCATCGGATGGATCGATCGATGACGGATGATCAATTGATCATCATCAGAGATGGATACGTATATACGGTAGTAGCTTAACTTGCTGCATGCATGCCTGGCTAGTTGCCGAGCTGGATCTGGACGCCGATGGCGATGAGGAAGATGGCGTCGAGGGCGAAGAAGAGGAGGGTGTGGACGAGGATGGAGGCGACGCTGGTCTGGAAGTTGCCCAGGGCGAAGAAGCGCGACTTGGCGGGCATCTGGAAGATGAGCCCCGGCGACAGCAGGATGAAGAGCACGAACGAGATGAACACCGGCGCCCAGTCCTGCATCTTTCTCTGCTTTACTCCTTCTCCGATCCCGCTCTGGCCTTCTCGTCCAACCAAAGCTAAAGCTTCCCCTCCGGCCGCCTGCTCTCTGCTCCGATCACTCGCGGCAGATGGACAACGACGACAGGCAGGCGTCTATGGCTGGCTCACTCGCTCGCTTCAGAGAGAGGCTTTTGTGTGATCATGGAGAGGCCATATAGCTTTTTCTTGCGACATGTGACTGTGACGTTACAGAATACAGATGGATGCGTTGCCCGACCACTGGAACGGGAATGAACCTTCTTGTTGGTGTGTAGTCCGTTCTCCATTGGATGAGCAAACCGGTGGTGGACATCCGCCGTGGGCCATTGCAGTGCTAGGCTGACTGCCCCAGTGTAGTGGTTGTAAAGCAGGAGCAACAATGCATTTTAATTTGTTTTTGGAAATCGAAAAGGGGAAAAAGACAGTGCTCCCATCCCATCCCATCCCACTCCAAAGTACAAATCAACAGCAAAATCGGTCAAAATTTGGCTCCAAGAAAAACTTTATCACTGAATTGTTATTATATATGAAAATGCACTTCTACTACTCGACTAGTCGATCGGCTCATATATTATCGCGTCACAAATGATGATGTGCAGCGGCTTATTACATTATCATAAACTCTAAACAGCGGGATTTCCAAATCAATAGTAGTAGGCCGAAAGGGCGCAGGGGGTGGTGCAGTAGCCGGGCAGCGGGTAGAGGCCACACATGGCGGGCAGGCTCTGCGCGGCCTGCGCCACCGCCATGGGCGCCTGGGACGCCGGCAGGAGCTGCTGCCACTGCCGCATCAGAGCCGGCGCCGGCCGCAGCGGATCGTACAAGCCGCCGGCGCCGGCGCCGCCTTGCAGCTGCTGCGCGACGGACTGCGCCACGCTGCACATGGCCTGGCACCGGGACATGGCATCCATTAGGCTCAGCTGCTGGCAGCATCGCTGCCGGAGCGGCTGGCAGACGGCGCTCGGCTGCCACATCGGCTGCTCCCGCCGGAGGTAGTAAGGCGCCGCCGCCGGGCTGCACTGCGGCTGCCGCAGGAACTCGGCGCAGGCGTACAGCCCGCCGCCGCCGCCGCCGTACATTCCCGGCTGCGGACGCCAGTACCAGCTGACCTGCTGCGCAGAAGCGTGGGCGGCGGCGGCGGCGAGAGCAAGGACAGCGAGCACCATGAACGACATCTTCATGATGCTTTAGACCTTGTGGATGTTTTGCAATTTGCAGTAGTACACTGGTGTCTGAAGAACACTGTATAACAATGTAGTATATGGGTCGATGAAACAAGGACAAAGATGAATCGAATCTGATGATACAGCACGAATGCTTTACATATGTGAAGGCAATTTATATAGCCGGTCGCCGCTGATCGATTGATCATCCGTGGCTTGCGTTCTCCAGCATTTGCTTTATTTGATTCTGCAACTGATGATTTCGGAGCGTTGCATTGCATTTGCATTACGTGCAAATGCAGACATGTCTTGGTACTTGGATTTTTGGATATATCTATAATCCACATCATCCAAGCTCCTTTACAGCACATATGTTGTGTGGATGGATTCGCTTTACATGTAAGGATTTGTTCAGGGTTTTCGTACGCTTGCGAAGCTAACTCTGTAGTACTGTGGATGCTGTTGAGATACATCCATAGCTTGTTATTGGCTTCAAAGTATGGCGTCGATTCACTTTACACGCCCAACATATCCTGCTCACACGAGGCAAACCAGAACCGGCTATGAAGACAGATCAGCATGCATGACTCACCGATTCATGCAAGAGTCCTGCAGTGCTTACTGCCTTGTTGGATCGAAACTAAGTCTATACATTGTAAAGTACTTTCACGAATTTGTAAAAAATAGATCATCTGGAGAAGAAGTACCATACACTGATACACACGGCACAAAAATGACATCCTCTCGGTGTATATGAACAGAATCCCTATGCTGACAATGCCAACTTTGCACCAAGAACCCAAGCGAAAACATAGCTCTGGATGATCGGCAGCACTTGCACGCAACGGCAACGTGGGCAACAACGGAACATCGATTTACCATCAGCTTACACCAACCGAAGCATCAGAACATACAAAGGCTACACGGTAACATTCGTGAACAAAAGCCTTTCCCCACAACAGGGCAAGGAGAACCAGCACATTTATTCCAGCCGAAAAGCAAAAGTATGCCTCAGATTTGTGAGCTTGGCCTTAACTCGAAATAATTGCTGTAACTAGCGGGAGATAGTAGCATGATAAGTTTGCAGTATCATGGTATTCTCAAGTCAACCCAGGTGGGGGGAATGCCGACTTCCATCCGAGGTAAGACAAGTAAAAGTTTAGACCACCGGTAGCTCCCCGCACTCACTGATGACTACTTTCTTCAATGGACGGTCACCTCTGTCAGTCTCCGACGACTCAATCAACCTCACGATGTCCATGCCTTCAAGAACCTGGCCAAACACGACATGCCTCCCATCCAACCAAGGCGTCTGCATCCAAGGCACCAGTCAGGGTTATCTTTGGCACTGGGGAGGGGGGGGGCTCATTCTCAGGTATGCACAATTTACCTTGACGGTACAGATGAAAAACTGGCTGCCGTTGGTGTTTGGACCGGCGTTAGCCATACTGACCGCTCCAGGTCCAGTGTGAACCACTAAAACATGAAAATAGCATGCCATAAGTTTTTAGCAGGCGGCAAGAAACCACATACCATATCAAGACTATTTCAAATGAAGAGCATACATTTGAAGTTCTCATCTTTGAAGGTGCGTCCATATATGCTTTTCCCACCAGTACCCTGCAAATGTAGCTTATATTCAATCACATGTGAATAGTTGAAAGATTCAAGTTCCAATTTAGTTTCTCTAGGTTCAAATGCTCAAACACAAAATCATAGCATTTGTGCACTGTCTAAAAACCAATACGAGAGTCTGCACAGAAGAAATTGGGTGCCCCAACCTTAGTCTTATGCTGTGTAACTGCCAGTTAGGCTACATAAAGTTAAACTTGGAAATTGTGTGTGTCGGTATGGAAAACAAGAACTTGATTACAATCACTTATAAGTTCATGAATTAAGAGATCACTCGTAAAAGAGTATGAAAATGCATATATGACCATGAACTTAATGTACTATGACAAGTTTTTAGGAGCACTACAAAGGTTGCTGTATAATATGAAGCTAGCTAATTACTCCATCCAACTATCCAAGGCCCATATCTTTTGACGCAAAGACCAAGGGGGAGAAAACCGGACGTCCCACGACAATTACTATTCCTCCTTAAACCCCGTCCGCTATTTCCTCGTCATTAAATCCGCCGATCCCATCCCGCGCGCTGAGATCAGTTGTGGATGGAAAAAACTGTGTCCTCCCAAAATCCATCGATTCACTTCCAAAACAACCGGTAAGGCTGTGGCTCCAAAAGCCAAAATCCCAACTGATTGGCCATGATGGACTCCGATGGGCTCCTCCACGGCCACGCCCAGGGACTTGTCGTCCACATGGCCGACGAGCGTCTTCATGCCCAAGCCGACGAGCGAATCGACAGCCACGACCAGGGACTGTCGTCCAGGCCGACGAGTGTCTCCAAGCCCAAGCCCACGAGCAGTTCGACGTCCACACCGTCAACGAGCGGCTCGTCGTCAAGCCCGTCGCCCGACTCGTCCAGGCAACTCGAGCTATAGATTGAAAAACGGAAGGAAAAATACGGTGGCGCAGAGGATCCGTTGCCAAGCCTCGGTTTTTAATCCAGTCATGCGTCCGGGCGCCACATTTACCGCCGCAACGAGAAATGAAGCGCTCCGCGTCCTTGACCCCGAGAGAAAACGGGAATAGGCCTTGGATAGATGAAATTTTCAGATTTCCTAATAGGCCTTGGATAGTTGGATGGAGGGAGTATCTAGAAACTTGTGTAGAACTCCTCTTTCTATTCATTAACTAAATGTCTGGCATATCGTACTCTCAACAATAACCCCAAAGTAAGAAAGTATTTAGCAGTATCATTAACAAGATTAAACAAGTGCATTTGTAGAATTAAAAATAAGTAAAAAAAATCATTCAATCTTCTGATAGAACATATCAGCACAACAGCATGCAAATATTCTTTAATTTCTCTAAACTGAATGTGCAGGATAGCATAAATATCCAAGTGCACACCAGACTTTAGTGAAGTAGGTGAACACATACATTGCCCTTGTCAAAATCTCCACCCTGAATCATGAAGTCCTTGATGACACGGTGGAAACTGGATCCCTTGTATCCAAACCCTTTCTCTCCTGCAGAAAGAAAACTTTGTTATGTTTCTCTTCTGGGCAAGACAATACTCGAAATGGAGTAGATTGCACGACAATAAGGTAGTCCAGTAATCCTTCGTACCAGTACAAAGGGCACGGAAGTTCTCTGCTGTTTGGGGAACATCATCCCCAAACAAGCCAATGACAATCCTCCCAACATTCTTCCCCACAGGATTCCCGATGCTTATGTCAAAGTACACCTTGTTTGTGATTTTGGACTGAATATCTGCTTCCTGCAGAGGGCGGAAGAACCAAATCAACACCATGAAACATATCCAATCCATCCTATTGTGCCTTACAAACTGAGACAGAAGAGCTATACATGAACCAAATGCGGCCCGCAAAGCTGCCTAACCCCAGTGTCAACTAGAAACAGTAGCACATCTGCTTCTTCGTGCATGTAATGGCTAAAGTGGTAATCATGCATACAACTATAAGGTTCAATCAATTTATCAGAGTGGACAAGGCACATAAATCATCAATGATGAACTTCAATTTGCACTTCTGTCACATGACTGTGAAATGAATAAAGACTAATAAATCTAATAAAATGAATGACCAGGGTTGCAGTTTTTAGCTTAAACGATAAATCTCCCTGGTAAAATGGGACACCGCTTGAATAAAGACTAATAAATCTAATAAAAAGGAGGAAGAAATCAGCAGCGGTAAAGATGGCACCTTGGGTTCAGCGCTGGCGGATGTGACGAAGCGCGCGCGGCTGTGGGAGGGCACAGGCGCGAGGCCCCCGGAGGAGACGGCCTGTGAGGGGAGGCGGTCACCGCGGAGGGATAGGAGCGGCGAGGAGGCCTTGGAGGCGAGGAAGGCCCGCTGCCCGGATGCCGCCGCCGCCGCCGCCGTCGCAGGTCGCGCGATGGCCTGCAAACAACAAAAGAGGGTCCAGGGATTGAGAGCTTTGGAAGAGGTGGCGTAGAGGTAAGGAGGAGAAGGGGGAGCTTACGAGGGAGGCGAAGGAAGTAGTAGCCGCCGCCATTGAGGTGGGGTGGAGAGGGGAAGAAGATGGTTGCTGGAGAATGGAGACACCAATCCGCCGGGGGATATAGTAGATAAAAAGGGATATACGCAAAATCCTCTTACAGATGAGCCCCCAGAATGAAATTATGGTGAAAATTACGTACAGGTCCTTAGGTAACACCTGAATGCGCACATCACTCCACGGCCAGTTTGGCAGACTTTTTTCTTCTTCTTTTGGTAACGGCACAACATTTGCAATTTCTTTTGCTATCCCTTGAGTAGTGTTTGCAACATTTGAAAATATTATGTATGGTTAAAATTATCATTTTAAATTTTTAACGTTTCTTTTTTTTTAACATTCAACATTTTCTTATACTATTAAAGAGTTTGGTCTTCCTTATCACTAACAAAGACCTACCGAGATAGATTATGGTTAGGATAAGTATGGGACTGTAGAGCTTCATTTGTCACCGGCAAGCTTGGAAGGAGCATCATTTGTCAGTAAATAGTTAGGAACATCAATATTTAAAAGTTTGTATAAATTAACAGATGCTAATAGAGTCATATAAAAATTGTAACTCATCACGCCTTCAGTTTAATATAATACTTTTCTGTTTCAAATTGTAATTCATTTTGACAAATATAAATTCATAATTGTTAATATGTATCTAGATATAAGTATATATTTAAATGTATAATAAAAATTAAGAATTTAAAATGACAAAACGATCTCAAATTTAGAACGGATGGAGTACTTTTTGAAAATGTCGGTAGGCAAAGTTAACAAAGTTTTATTTGTGACCAGGGAAACAAGAAAATTTTTTGCCAGACCAACATTCCAATTTCGAGTTATTAACATTTACAGTTAGTGAGTCACCAAGGTGTTGCAGTTGTTTGCACATATGGTGCTTTTACGGTGGACCATACCACTCTATATCACGATTGGAAAAGGACCAATATGGAAGGATCCGACGGTTGAGATTAATTTATACCACCACACCTTGTACCTGTGGTATAGAGTGGTATAAGTAAATAGGAGTATTATTGGAAATTTTATCTCGATGGCATAAATGAAATTTCCCTTTAGTACACACGCACGTAAGAGCTTCGTCTTCCTCATTTTCTCCTTACTTTCTCTTTGTACTTCGCCCAGAAAATCAGAGGGCCGGCCAAATCCATCACCGCAACAAGAACTAAATAAAATCGATTGCCTAAGACTTAATCTTACCTCATAGGTTTTCAATTTTGTTAGAGATAGCTTATTTTCCCGTTGATTGCTCAATTCAATCCGCTAATGGTGGATGTGCGGATGCATTCCTGCTTTCCAAGGCGGAGGAGCTGGGCACGTTTGCCGTCGTCACGCACTGTCCATCCCTCTATCTTTTCTGATTCGGCGCCGTCTGTGTCTCCTATTGCGCCGCTGTCGTGGCCAACCGTACTCCGACCGGCCATGGCTGCTGATGCCGTCACGGACCACGAGTCCACGACCACGCCAGCCAACTCGTGTGCCCCTTGAGCCTCGACCACAATCATGGCTGCGGACGACAGCTGAGGCACCAGCTTAACCCGGCGGCGGCGGACCAGGAAAATTCGGACGAGATGGAATTAGGCCGCACCAAAATTACTAAATTTGCAACAATTACCTAGTTACCCTTAGCCCATACTCTATACCACCACCTGATGGTATGATCCACCGTAAAAGATCTCTTGCACATATCCCAGTGGCCGGAGACTTCAAACCTTCCACAGTTCCACCCCATCCCATAACGATGACGTGGCGATCTCTTCTCATCCTCCTCGTCTTTGCTGCGCTTACCGATACTCAGCCTGTTCGTTTGGCTGGTGGCTGGTGGCTGGTGCTGATTTGTTCTGAGAGAAAAGTACTGCTGGCTGGTTGCTGGTTTGTTCTGAGAGAAAAGTACTGCTGACTGGTGGCTGATAAGCCAAGCGAACAGGGCGACTACCGCCGCCGTCGTAGAGATGCACCGTTCGTGGTGGCACGCAAGAAGGTGCCTCTCTCCGGTCCAGGCCTCGACACCGAGCACCTCGCAGTCACCCTTGACCTCAGTGCCAAAGTCAGCCCAGCAGGTAGGGGCTGCCCCCCCCCCCTCATCTAGCTCCGCCCCTGGTCGACCTCTACAACCACGGTGTTGCGTCAGTTCTCGTCTCCTTTTGTCAAATTTCTCACATGTTCTATATATGAGCATGCAAAGACTGGAATTAGGCCAACAATGGCACATCTATTTGTCAAGGGGCTCATAGTTGGAGTGGTAAAGACCACTGGCGGGGGGAGGGGGGAGGGGGGGCTCCCACTCAGGGTTTAAATCCTGGGTGTGACACCATTTGTGCTGTGAGGTACTCCTCTACAATTTTCTTTAAAAAAAGAGCGCCTCTATTTGTTATCTAACGATTAACATTGGCCGTCATCCTAGGCTATATTTTCAGAAAGATCCGGTCTAGCTCTATACGAATATTGACGGGAAACAGGTGGACGAAAAAGGTTGAATACAAGTCTCTGCCATGTCTAAACAAACAAACAAACAAACAAACATTGGCTACCGGTGTTACAGTGTCAGCCTGTCAGGAACTACCACTTTACTAAACTGCATATTTCATTTTTTTTTGTACTTAAACAATACCGGAATGTACTAGGTAGTACCTAGTGTTAACATTTTGCCACCAGCTAATTAGTCGTTTGACTCGTCAAACTGGTACATCCATATACTAGATGGATGACTCATGTTAATTATAAACACTTTTAAAAAAACTAGTTTTTAATTTTAATTCTAGATTACTTCCTAAAAAACCCCCTTGACGGCATCTCCAATGGCATATGTACTGTAGCACCTGCAGTTTACCACATTGTTTGGAGTGCAGATTCTGTGTTATTTATTTAGACTGACTAGAACAATCGGCGCGCGTTGCGCGCCCTACAGTGTATATAAGTATATGGTAAAGATTGAATGCAAATACAAACACGAATATCATATAAAAACATACGACTATGAGATACATTATAAGCACGGAATGACATTATATAAGGTAATGAAAAGCGACGAACTATATACATGATATAAGATCAATTCATCACGGATCACCGCATCTCGTAGCAAGCACATTGTCAAGTTCTATCATAAGTGTTTGTCTAACATTTGAAGCATGAATATTAAAACACTTGAGGAAGCTTGAGGAAGCTTGGGTCACAGGCAAAACCTGAAATTGCCTCCTCACTACAAGTGAACATGAAGTACCACGGCTTCTAAGGCACCATTTTACTCCATGTCTGTCTTTGGGCATGCACAATCTCATGCCACCTCTTGCAGACACACGATACTTGCAACCGGCAAGAAGAAAAGAACCTTCTCCAAGAGATCATCAGGGAGGACAGCGTCCAATGACACTGCCACATCCCCATTCCAGTCTTCATCATTGTCTATGTTTTAGAACCTGTGAACCAATGTAAGGATACATCTCCCACTCTTCTGACCCCATCACCATCATCCAGTGAAAAACAGTAACTAATACAAAACCCTGTAAGAGATAATATTGTAAAACAAAATTAGGGATAATGCTACATATATAAATGTGGAAACCACCAATGCAGAGCTAACAAAGTATTTTAAGCCCCAAAACATTTCACTGTGAATACAAAGTGCATGTAAATAGGGCGATCAAAGTCCAATTATTCAAGTTTCCACTCTATAGTCCACTTCACAAGCCATTCTCTATGTATTATGATTGTACTCCATTTCCTTGTCAATAATAGTAAACTCATTCAACTATGCTCTGTGAAAACTAAAATCAAGTGTGAAAACTAAAATCAAGGTAACTGCATCACTAATTCAAGTAATTTGATTTCTGAGTAGCACTACTATCAGGTAGACTTCAGACGTTGGAATTTACTACTTATGAGGAAAATACATCTTTCAAAAAGATTTATCAATCACATTCATGATAGATCAATGTAAAGCCCCTCATTATAGATCAATGTAATGCTATAGGCAAAATCAACAGCACATTTAAGCACAAGTCAAATAAGAACACTCATTCACACATAGAAGGGGGACAAAGGCAGACCTTAGGAAAAAAATGATTTACCAAAGAGCTCCTAGGTCCAGGTTACCTGCGCACCTACACAGCAAGAATCAACCTATAAGGCAAATCTGCAATCTGTATATCTTAATCATAGTATATCTTGACAAATTTTCTGTAATTCAAAAGTTTACAGAAATATATCTTAAACAACCTATGAGACAAATCTGCAAAATAAATAGATGCAATCTGTATGCTCTAGTACAATCAAGGAATAGATGCAAGCATAGGGAATGATAGTAGCAAGTGTAGATCCTTTGTTTACATTTAACACAAAGAAAAGAAGTAAATTGATAGCAGCTAGTATAGATCATTTGTTTACTTACCAACAACGCTGAGATGGAGAGTGCGAAAGTTTTTACAAAAATCACCACCAAAGTGATTGCTTGACTCATCAGTTTGTATGTTTGCTTCGGCACACCGCAAGAAGCCATGAAGGCATCAAAGAAGAATCAACCCAAAACCTGAAACAAACCAACAGATTAGGTTCATGATTTAAAACAGCAAGGAATGCTATATGCAGACAAATCAGTCTATGTAAGAGAGAACTTCCTGAATCACATGTGTTCAGTAATTAGTTAATGAACTTACCAATCCTATGCATTGTCCAACCCACGGGCAGTGATGGTCAAAACGTTCCACGCAATTGTTGCAGATTGAGCAATGGGAGCAACGAGGAGGCCTGTATAACATGCAAGTGTCACAGTACTTTGTCTTCACAGTGATTCCATTGACAACAACATCCTTCACTTCGGGGCAAACGCAAAGGTGGAGTCTGGTTAGCCCCAACCTCTGCATTGCCATCAAAACCTTCAGGTTCTGGAGGATGTGCATTGCGAGGTATGATACCCGGATCTCTTCCAGAAGTTAGAAGCAGAAGACTCAGATCCTGAAAATTGGCAAAATGTTTAAACAAGTTAGAGGATATGTTACCTATAATACTTTTTTCTCCTTGCAAGCATGACCATACTTGAAGATAATTTGTGTATGTATCAAATAAAAAGATCAGGATAGGACCACAAAAAAATGTTTGGTGCTAGAAGCCTAGAACACAGCAAGTTAAAAGGACATAACAGGAAGAATAACCCCCATTTCTTGATATCCAGCTCAGGTATATCAACATACCATACTTGAAGATAATTTGTGTATGTATCAAATAAAGGCGATCGGATGAAGGTGATCGGACGGACGCGCATTCCAGACGACGTAGCAGCGCCCAGAGGGCTCCGCAGAGGAATATATAGCTTTGGATGGGCTGAACTGTATGGGCTAGGCCGAAATACGACGTATGGAAGAGAAGAAACCCCAGGCCCACGAAGGTCTCTGGCTGTCTTGCTCAGCGGCACCAGCTAACCCTGTTTTCTCTCTGCCTGCGCGGCGGGCAGCCATTGCCCGCTAATGAATCCGATAAAGTGATAAACCTCTCTGCCTTCCCATCCCAAACTGGAGTCGCCGGCGGCCGCCGCATCCTCTCTCCCCTGCTCTCCCGACTGGTTTCCTCTCCAGCTGGTAAGGAAACCCTACTCTTCTGGATGGATTTGTACACCTAGTTTCCTGCGGTTGGTTTGTTTGCTGCTTCCTGCAGCTCAGTTTTGTATACCGCGAATTGTTTTGGGGGGCGGTTCAGTTTAACTGAATCCCAACTGCCCTCCCGCAGCTAAGCCCGCCACTGGAGTCAAGTCAGACATGGGGGCAGGAGAAGGTGGGCAAGAGAATTCGTTCAATTTCCTTCAGGTTTTGCTCGGTGCGTTAATCTCTCCCTTATTACTTTATTATGTAGTTTTTTCCAGCAGTGTTGCTCCGTTTTGTTGGATCTCTGCTAGCTCCGCGGTGCAGGCGTGCTGCTGAGTAAATTTTTCACGGTTAATGGCGTGAGGTAGCAAGTTGCAAACTTGCAACTTCGGTTCTGTCACACGCAATTCATGCTGAAAGTCAACTAATGGATGCCGAGTGAATGAATTGTATACAATGTGCCTGACGCTTTGCCGTGCTTTTTTTCTTCTTCTACTAATACAAAGTTGACAATCCTTCCTCTTTCTGTCCTTTTCAAATTTTTTTGGGAAAAGTCACTAACCTTTCGTACTGCGTATAACATTTTCTTTCCAGAGGGCAGCATAGCTGGAGGAACTGCTGGTGTGGTTGTGGAAACAGCCCTGTACCCTATTGATACAATAAAGACCAGGCTTCAGGTCATTTTGTTTTTTTCTGCACAATAGCTGCTTTTTATATATAGCATCTTTAGAAAACAAGAGATGTGATGTGCTTTGGCATATAAAAAATTCTTATCTAAATGTGCCTGCAATGTGCACTGAATCATATTCCACCCATGCTTAAACTAGAGTTTTGTAATTAATTATCTTGTGCCCATTGTTTACCACCATCGTACAGTTGCAACAATTACATGTTGCCTGAAAATTGTGATTTATGCAGGCTGCTCGAGGTGGAAGCCGAATTGAATGGAAAGGCTTGTATTCTGGATTAGCTGGAAATCTTGCTGGCGTCCTCCCGTGAGTACATGATATCTCTTTGTGAATTGGCATGTGTTAGTTAGTTTGCACATGATGCAAATTTTCCTAAAAGCAATGTCAAGCTAAAAGATGTCAACCTATTATGGCCCTACCTCGAAGCATCACCAAATTTTGTTGGGTGCTTTATTGAAGTAATAATATGAGTTCAGGATATGATGTGATTATTGTCCTCCGTCCATTGTCGTTACCTGATCAAGTGTTGTCTGACTGCCAATACACTCTTCTAAGAAGTCATATTCTGTGGATTAACATTTTGCGACTACACCATTAGATGAAATTGCTGTCTTTACCTTTTATACTGACTGCGATCTTCTTAGCCTAACCTGTAATTTATCACAGGGCCTCTGCTATATTTGTCGGAGTGTATGAACCAACTAAAAGAAAGCTACTGGAGACACTTCCTGAAAATTTGAGTGCTGTTGCCCATTTTGTAAGTTAGCACAGTCAAGCTCGATGTACAACTTTGCTGGTGCTTTTCATTCTAGACCTGCGAATGGCAATTTTAGCTTTTAAACTATCAAGAATGCTAGTTTTTTGTCTTCTCCATGAATCCTTAGTCTCTACTACAGCATATTGATTTATATTGACCATGTCTTTTATATGCAATTGCTACAGACTGCAGGGGCAATTGGAGGTATTGCTGCTTCCCTTGTTCGTGTCCCTACAGAGGTCTGTAATTTTACACTTTTCTACTGCAGTTAGTGCTGTACTACATTCAAAATTAGGTCTCATTGCATTCAGGTGGTCAAGCAAAGAATGCAAACTCGTCAGTTCAAGTCAGCGCCTGAAGCTGTTCGTCTCATTGTTGCTAAAGAAGGATTTAAAGGACTCTATGCTGTATGTATATTCTGGTATTCCTATTTAGGGAACAATCTTTTTAGATGTAATATTAACTTTTATTTGAAGAATGAACGACTGCTGATTTGATGCAGTCTGGCAATGTTATCCATTATAATTTCTTTTGATTGACAGGGTTATGGTTCCTTTCTACTTCGAGATCTTCCATTCGATGCGATTCAATTCTGCATATATGAGCAACTTCGAATTGGTTACAAAGTTTTGGTAAGACTAGTCTTTTCTCCCTCACATCTGTCAAACTACTCATGAACAATCTATTCAAGGCTTGAAACCACTTATGGTCTTAGAAATGATATTGAGCATTCATAAGTTGCTGCACGTTGTCGTCCCTGGATGATTTTATTCAGTAGGGTTAAATTTTGTGCTATGATGAGCAAACTATTATTCCCGATTTCAATACGTCATGCAGATATGATTTGGCATGCCACTGTATTTCCATCAGAATCTGTTCACACTTTTTAGAACTGAATGACTTGATTGTTCACCAGAATCACCACATACGACAGATGTGTGTAGTCTTCACTAAGCAGCAATTGTTGTAGCCAAGGTGCGACATAAATTGTAATGTGAACTTTTAACAATTCTTTGTACTTATTGTATTTCTTTTGTCACAAGTATGCCATGTAGATGTGAGTTGATCTGCAGCTGTATACCATCAACATCTATTCACATCTTTTTAGGACTGAATGACTTGATTAGTCGTTCATATTATGTCGTTTTCACTAAGCAGCAGTTTCTGTATACTATTGTCCAACATTAGCTGCAACTAAAGCTTTTGAGAACTCTTTGCGCTTATTGTATTTATTTATTTATTTTCACAATTTATCCAGGCGAAGAGGGAGTTGAATGATCCAGAGAATGCACTTATTGGTGCTTTTGCTGGTATAACCGTATAACTACATTACCAGTCTAATCTTTTTTAGTTCTCATACTTGCTTCCTCAGTATCTGGCAGCTCTCTCTTGGGTTCTTTTATTTTCTCTTTCTGATTGAATCACTTCTCTGCACCGTGTATTTGAAATTTTTGCTAGGTGCCATTACCGGAGCTGTAACAACTCCCCTTGATGTGATGAAGACAAGACTAATGGTTCAGGTGAGTATATGTACCTGTAACAAAACATAGCACTTAGATGTTCAAATTTGCACTATTGACCATTTCTGTGTTGGATGTAATTGCAGGGACAAGGAAGTCAGTACTCTGGAATTGTAAACTGTGCTCAGACAATCCTCAGAGAGGAAGGACCAAGGGCATTCTTAAAGGTAAAGCACTGCATGTAAGATTAGCTTCACGACTTTTGAATAAAAACAAAGAAAAAAACTATATTACCTTTTTTTTTGAACGAACGGGCATGAGTCAATGCTTATTTCATTGACAAAGAGGAGAAAAAAAAACTATATTACCTGACGATGTTGGATTCACCCTTGGATGAATTTTGGATGCTGAGTTGTGGGTACATTATATGAACTTTGCTGCACTCCATGGCGTTATATTAGCCCTATTTTGCTCTACATGACTGGCCCCTGCCAATGGTGCTGTCTGAACATTGTACTCTTGTGTTCTGTGTGAGTGCTGGTGCTGCGAAGCATTGGACTAATTTGATTCTGTTGGGTCATGACAGGGCATTGAGCCGAGGGTGCTGTGGATCGGCATCGGTGGGTCTATCTTCTTTGGTGTGCTGGAGAAAACCAAGTCGATGCTAGCTGAGAGGAGGAACCGCGAGGTAGCAGGGACCCTCAAGGATGAGTGACTGAGTGGGTGAAGATCGCTAGATTGATTCATTTCCTTTTTTACCGTTGAATCTACCTAGATATACAAAATAAACAGTTTCCTTTACTTGGTTCTTAACATTTTGTTGAAAGCACTTTTGGTTGATACATCATGGCAGAGCATTGTGGGTTTGTTTCATCTAGTTCTCGTTGATTTCATTTTGAGGCACATAATGCCTTCGGTGGGCACTGCTGGTCTGCCCTATGAATCGAGGGACGAAACATTGATTGTTACTAGACGTCTCAAGCTTTCCAGCTCCGGTACAGAAACGAAGAAAAAGAAAAGGCAAATGACTGGTGCTGATTTGTTCTGAGAGAGAAATACTACTGGATGGTGATTTGTGTGGAGAGAAAAATATTGCTGACTGGTAACGACGAACAGAGCGAAGATAGAATTGAATACATAGACTACCTTCTCTTTCGCTGGCAAAACTCTAACGTCAAAAAGCACCAAATGGCACCAAAAGTGCTGAGAGAGGTACTCCCTCCATTTCATATTACTTGTCATTCTAACTTTTGTAGATACATCACTTTTGTTAAAAAAGCAAGAATAACAAGTAACATGAAACGGAGAGAGTATATAGGTGAGCTGATATTCCAACCAAAATCCTCTCCTGCCCAAGCAAGCTGCAATCATCTACTTACCACCACATGGATCAATCTGAAAAGCAGGCCCAAAAACGAGTATTTTCAAAATGCAACCTCCTCTCTCAAATTCTGGCATTTCTTAAAAGTGTACTGTGACCATCGAACCTTTCCAAAACTCGTTCCAACAACAGTACATGAAGAGCAGAACAATGTATAACTATGTATGTACATACATGCAGGGCAGAGCACGGCCCTCCTTATCATTCATTATCCGTTGCACAAAATCAACATCAGGACCAGTACACGAAGATGCTACAACGTATTATGTCCCGGCCAATTCAATTCAATCAAATTTACACCATCCACGAATCATAGTGGTACATAAGGGGGAAAAAGGGTTGCATATAACTGAATATCATTCCATCCTGTTCAAGATCCGTGACTATGTACGAATGGATGCTTGTGGCACCGTAGGCAATCCCAGTTCGTCCTCCTGCATCAAATCGAAAAAAGAAAAATAAAGCAAACCGTAAGTACAGGTCCACCATGGAGACACTTTATGCCACTGCAGGCAAACCAAACTAAGCACCAGCGTGAATGGTGCACCACTGGAGACCCAGATGCCAGTTCAGTATCCAGATGTCTACGGATAGTTATTTCAGGCATCTGAATTGAGTTGCATGCATCTAGAAATAGGTGTTTCAAACACAGCGGATCAGATCCACATGTAGTTTTTCCCATGCTCCCTTCCTAGTAAGTTTGTAACCTTCAAATGCAATTCAGGTGCCCATTTTCTCCTAGCCAACAATATGATATCTTATATATGCACGTCACATTTTCTTATCTGTTGTTCATTGGATAAAGTGCAGTGTGCTCATTTTTTTATTTTTTCTTTGGAATTGTAAAGCGGGGGAGACCCCCCACTAAGTGTGCTCAATTTTCTGGACCCATGGTTGCACTAGGCTTCGATAATGTTATACAGGCTACAAGTGTCTAATAAATATACGGTTTCTTACTAGTTGGTGGTTAGTGCACATGACAAGTTAAAGAAAACCAAATAATTACTATGGCGAGCATGGAAAAACAACACCGATATCCAAGTATGCAAAAATCTAAAGATCAATCGCACAATTTTTACTACCTGCTGCTGGTGTGGTGGTGCTGCTGCATGGCCAGTTGGTGCAGCAGGTAAGTTGAGTTCAGATTCTTGATCGGGTTGAAGGTAAGATGGGACTGACTCTGATTCAAAGTCCATGTCAGCTTCCAGAGCATCAAGTTCTGCATATTTTAAGAAACAATTATGAGAATGGCAGACAGAGAATTAATGTTTTCTTCCACCTTTCTGGCAAGGTATACAGTTTGTAAATATACGCAGCCTTGCAAATTATCTAAGAAAATCAAATTGCCAATATGAGCCTTACCCCCCATAAGTTCTTCCTCATCGATGTCATCAGGAACATTGTAGCTTCTACCAAGAGTTTCTTGTATTTCATTGCTAACGTCCATAAGATCCATCATCTCATCTTGCATGCTCTGTAGATTACAGAAGAGTACATATAGTTGCATAAGAAAATAGGAATATAACCAAAGTGAAAATGTGTGCAAGGTGTGAATACTGGAACCATGAAGAACCCGATAAGATGGAAGAATGCTACTTACGTCTATATCTTCAAGCTTCACAGTTTTCATCATTCCTTTCAGCTCTTTGTTGGCAGCCTTCATTGCAGTCATCTGTTCAGTGAAAAACACTTGGATGTTAGTCCAGGAATCTAGATGGAAGCTACCAACAGAAATCAAGGTTCTTAGCAACAAGAGCTATACAGTTTGTTGAGCATCTTTAAGTCCCTCTGATGCAAAAGCAACTTGGTCGAGGTTGTATGTTTGGTTGTAAAGCATATCACGCTGTCCTTCATACCTGTAAGGAAAGCAACATACAGAGGGTGAGGGTAGGAAGTAGGAACTATAAGATAAGTGGCGAACGGATGCAACAAAGATTCTCCAACTAAAAGAGTCTCGGCATATTTCAGGCGGTAGAATATCAATTCCATTTTTGCAATGCCTACATGAAATTCTTGCTTCTCACTTTGGATGAGCGGCCACCTCCAAAACACAATTTGGGTGGCCAATTTGTATGATGGTATATTTGTAAATAGGAGTATAGGACCCCTAATGTATGTATGGATATAGTAAGATATCACTGGTACTTTGTTTACTGAATGCAGTGCAGCAGTTAACACATGTGCAAAATCCTAATGTCGACTCAGCATAATCCCAAGCAGTTAACCAATAAAGATTACACACAAACAGCATTGTAAGTAGGCTGACGTGAGGCTAGGTCAGGGTACTATCAAATTGTCATAAGTGAAGTAATTGCCGGATTGGGTTGTCTATAAAAGGTAAAAAAAGTAAATAGTCAACCAGCAGGGGGCAAGAGAAAGAGATTGATCTCTCACATCCTCCGCTGCTTGAGGACCCTCATGGCCCGTGCCTTGACGGCCTCCTGCGCGGGGCCTGGGCGCGTCTTCTTGATCTGCTCCTTGTAGCGCGCGAGCTCGGCATCGAGCTTCTTGATCTTCTCATCGACGGTGTCCCCGCGCTTGCCGATCTGGTCGGGCGGAGCAAGACTAGAGATTATTAGCCCTGCTACCTAAGGAAGGAGAAGCAAAGAACGCAACTGAGGAGGGGATTCGATTGCATACTCGGTCGGTTGCGTCCTGGATGGTGGGCGGCGGGTCCTTGTTCTTCTTGGCGCCGAAGATCTTCTTCATCGAATCCGGCGGAAACCAAGCGAGTCGACGGGATTGTTCGAAGAAAAAAAAAGGTGAGCCGAAGGAGGGTTGGGGATTGTGGGGTTGCGATTGCTGGGCGACGCGGGATTGGGGTCGATCCTATCAAGGGACGTTGAAATCGACCGAGGGAGGGGAAATTTCCGTCCTGTTCTCAGGCGGTTATCGAGTTAGTTGTGTGGAAGCTTCCTCTCCCTCTCTTCTTCCTACGACTCGGACTCGGTCGGTCTCCAGTCTCCACCACACGGTTTCCTTGGATGGAACTGGGCTGGCCCAATAGCCCAAGTGAGTTTTTTTTAATATAATATAGCCCGTGAATTTGGTTGCAAGCAGTTGGCAGCAGCTAGCTGCTCCTTGAATTATCATTAATCCAACTCATTACGAAATTATTTTCGTTTATTTTTGTTTCATCACAAAATATTAATCATTGCAAAAAAAAACATCAGTTCTATATCTACTAACAGAACAGTGGTAATGGGATATAAATTCACATGCCTCCATGCGATTAAGACCCAGAATTAGGTTGCAAGTGGATCAATGGTGTTTTCTATTCCCTCCGTTTTAAAATGCAAGCCCTTTTGGTTTTTCTAGGCATAACTTTATCTTCAGCTACATAGCAAAATTTATGCACGTAGAAAAGCTAAAGCGATCCTACGTGTTGAAACAAAGGTCGTAGGTAACAATAATGTCATGCCACTCTAGATCATTATTTTGAAAAATGTATTTTTGTTCTTTTTTTTAGGGCAATGTATTTTTGTTCATTTTATCAGTTACTTTCTTCGACCCATGATCTAGAATATTTATTATATTTATACTTGCATCCTATCCAGATTGTATAATCTAGCAAGATGTGGGTGCATTGTTGACTAGACCACTGTAGTTGGGAGGAAAACACAGCTCGCTAAGATTTGTGGGACGTGATCGAACAGAACAAATTTTATGTTGTAAGATTGAGCAGCCAACAAACTAAGCTGGTGAGGGTAAGACCGCCCTCACGGTTTTCATTAAGTGAAGAAAAGTCTCCTCCCGACTTAAAAAACTCCCGAATCCCGGTTTCACCGACGAGGAGATTTTTTTTTGATAAACCCCCGTGAGAAACCAACGTCGAGGTGAGGGTTCGAACGCTGACCGATTGCGTGCTCATCTGCTACGCTAGCCACCCGAGCTGTTGCTCGTTCACTGTTGAGCAGCCAACTGGAGTAATTAATCAATCATGGCGGCTCTAATCATGCATCATGCATGTGCTTCTTCCTTCTACCTTATCCACCTAAATATCATAATCCACCCAGGGCAGCAACCATGCAGACAGTGGCGGACCTAGCCCAAAATTTTAGCTGGGGCGGACTCGCACAATGAGCGTCAGTGCAAACAAATCATCAGCAGCACCTGTTGACACCAAAACTTGGCGTGATGACCTTGACCACATAATTCCACATCGACTCAATACGAGCTAAGAGCATATACATAGATGGTCAAAATAATTAACAACCCATCTAATGGTTTGTTTATTAACTATTAAGTTTTCGGTAAGCTATTTAATTTATGCATAGAGCCATAAACCATGATAATCAAATATGAATCAAACTTTGTGTGCCATTTTGTTGCTTTATGTGGTTGCATCTGTTCAGAATAAGATCACATTCACAAGACAAAAAATCATATTCTGTCATTTTTTATTGAGAATTCAGAATTCCATCTAGCTAGCACATAAATTGGCAATGCTTTTATGCTTATTTGACAATTTACTTCAGCAAACATTGACCTCATCAGAAAATAATCAGGTTGGCTTTTAGCAAAATAGATGCCCTCGAGAAGAGTCAAGCATAAGATTGAGTCCACAGAGCAATGTCACACACCACTAGCATAGCTAAGTAGGAAATTTTATAGTTGCAGAGCAGCAAAGCAGTCATGAGCAGCAGCAAAGCGAGATGGAAGAAGTTACCCAGTTCGCCGCCGCACCCAGTGGCATCTACGATGCGGTCGCCACTCCCCTGCTCTCCCGTCCCCTCCTCCACCTCCTCCATGAAATCGCCCTCTCCGGCGGAGGTGGCCGCGGCCAGGGACCCGCCAACGCTGAACGGATGCGGAGGGCAGACGACAGAGGTTGTGAGCGGCGGGCGGCGCTAGGGTTCTTGCCGCGGCCGGGACTCGGAACTATTGGGCGGCGCAGCCACGACGGGGGTTCGCGGGGCACTCGGTAGGAGCACAGTGCAGGCCAGCAAAGGAAGGCGGCAGGCCGGGGGTCTGTGATGGGCCAAAGATAATTAATTGGGCCCTCCACTTGAAATATTGGACCACCAGCAACTGGCCCATGATGGTTGTTTTCTTGCTTTCTTCCTCCTCCGGCAGTCAGATGCAGAACGCCACCGCCGCCGTTGCTAGCCTCCGACCTTCAAATCCAACCTCCGGCCACCTACAAACTCCATGGATCGTGAGGTTCTACTCCAGCAGTAGCTGGGGCAGCTGCCCCACCCTGCCATATGGGTAGGTCCGCCTATGCATGCAGAATCCTGACTCCTGAGTACCAATCCGGTTGTCCATGAGCGGGCAGGCGTGTGGAATTCTTTAAAAAAATGAAGAGATAACTTTCCATTAATGGACCTCAATTACAACTTACAAGAACGACTGGAGAAACAAATTACTTCCTCCGGTCGTTGGGACAATAGGCTCTCCCCGCGTCTCCCCGCCGACGCCCCTCGCCCCCGCCGCCCGCTGCCGCCGCTCCGCCGGCGGCGGCGGCCCTCCCTCTCCCTCCTCCCTCCCTCCTCACTTTCCTCCCCTTCCTCCCTCCCCTTCCCTAGCCACCACCACACCTAGGTCGCCTTCCACCACGCCTCCTTCCTCCCCCGGCCCCGGCTGTGGCCGGCGTGCCTCCCGACGCCGCCCTCTGCCCCTTCCCCCCTCCTCCTCCCGCGGGCCCCCGGATACCCTAGATCCGGGGGTGGGTGCGGCGGCGGTGCCCTTTGCCGCCGCGGGCAGCCTCGGCACGGCGGCCCGGGGGAGCCGGGCGCGGCCCTGCTGCTGCTGGAGGCGGTCTGGTCCTGCAGCCAGTCCACCTCGCCGTCGTCCAGCGCGTCGCCCTCTGTCGTCTCCGTGGCGCGCAGGTAGCGGCGCTGGCCTTCGGCCCCCTGAGTGGCCCGTCGCCGGAGTGGAGGATGAGGAGGGCGCGGACGTCGTCCTGCCGCTGCGGCCTCCCCCTCTCGGCAGCCCGCTGCGGCCTGCGTCCTAGGCCCCCTGCGCGGCGGCCTCCCGACGCGTGGGCCCTGCTTCCCGCTGGACTCCCCTACTGCAGCGCGCAGGAACCGGCGGCCCTGACCCCATCCTCCTCCGCCTCCCGGACGGCTGCCCCCGCGTGCCGGTTGACCCGGCTGCCTCCGACGGCCCCTGCTGCCTCCGGATGTGCCCGGGCCCGATCTGGGCCGGCGGGCCTGTTGCCTCGGCGGCCGTGCTCGGCAAGGCGGCACCTTGTGCACGCGGGCGGCCGCGCTGCGCCGTGGCCAGGCGGGGGCCTGCGGTGGCCACCTGGCCAGCTGCGGCCAGGCCGTCGCCCGCTGCGGCCTGGCCGTGGCCAGCGGCGTCCTGGCACGCTTCACCGCCCTGCGCCGCCGCGGCGCGCGTTGCGCCGTCCCGGTCCCGACGCGCCCCCGGCACCTTGACACCCCCTGCGGCGCCCCCTGTGTGACTACTCCGTTCCGGCCTCCTCGGCGGCCTCGGCTCCTCTCGCCATTGTCGGCCGTTTGTGCCCCTTCCTGCCGACCTTGTTGACCGTGCGTGCAGTTTGTTCCTCGCCGTCGCCTGCGGCCCCTCCCGGGCGGTCGGCTCCTCCTTGCCGGCGTCCATCTCTGGGCTGACGGCCGCGGTCCCTCCCCCCGTGCCGGCGGCCGTTGTGCCCCCCCTTCTGCTGGTGGCCGCTGCCCTTCCTCCCGTCGGCGGTCACGGCTCCTCCCACTTCTCGGTGCCCGCAGTTTGGCGGTTTGGACCCTTCTTCACGTTGCAGTCGGCGATTAGGCGGCGAGGTGGCTCGGACGACTTCGTTTGGTCCTGGAGGAGTTGTTGCCGTCGCCTTGGTCGTGGCGGCTCCCTGCACCTGCACCCGTTCTCCTCTGCCTGCGCCGAGGCTTCCTGCTGCGTTCTCCACCGCCTTGCCTCTCCTTGTTTGCTGTGGCCGGTCGTGGATTGGCATCCGAGGCTGGGGCGAAAGCCTTGTCTAGCTTCTGCTAGGCCGACAATGATCTTACCCTGCTGGGGGTAGTGTCGCGGCCTCCATACGCCTTGGTTTGCCAGGTGAAGACCTGGCCTGCCCCTTCGCGGGTAGGCGGACGATGGCGGCGTCATCGTCACTCCCTTCCTGGAGGCATCGTCTTGCGGAACCTCCACTACGGTCCACGCTCCTGCAAGTTGTTGGCAAGCGGTGATGTGCGGGTCTCCTCGGTGTTCGTTTGTGCAGGACCAGGGCTGTCCTTGGGGGCCTCTCCGTTGTACCCTTCTCTGCTTTCTTGTGGTAGTCTAGCTTGGGTTGGTGATGTGGGATCTCTTTTCTTTTTCTCTGTTCGTTTCAAGCGTAACATTGTTGTTCCTTCGCTCTTTGGGGGTTCTCCCATTGTGACGCGTTGTAAAACTCTTTATTCTCTTAATGAAAAACGTGCTTTGCACGTCTTAAAAAAACTTCCTCCAGTCATTAATACATGACGTTTCCGACCAGATTTTTAACTAGAAGCAAGCTGATTGGTCTGAAACGTCATCTATTGTAGAACAGAGGTAGTACAAAGGAGTAGTAAGAGATTTAAGATCCTGGAGAGTCCCTGCAATTTCTAAGGTTTGATTATGTACATCTTGTTCTTGTGCCATAGCTTCAAGTACTTCGCACTCGGAGTCTGTTTAGTTTTTTTGTTTGGTAATATTTCTACTTCTTTACGTAGTATATTTATCTCAAAACAAATTATTCGTACAAATTAGCAGAAGTCCTTTTAAAATCTCCGGAATAAGATGGGTCACATCTTGATTCCGTGCAAGTATCATGCCATCCTTGGTACTGAGAGAAGACCGCAAATAACATGAACCATTGTGATGCGCGGCATCGCCATACAAAAGAAGACTAATCAAGGCACCGTTTAGTTCAGTGAAAATTTGATGAAAGTGATGAATTTTTTGAATTGAGAAGCGTATTCTGTAAGAGATGGCATGATCTGCGATGCGAAAATTTTAAGACATTTTGGGGAACATGCTCCAGACAAGATGACCTTACCTACTGCTCGTAATGCAATCATGCAAGTGAAAACCACCGACGTAAGGCCTTGTTTAGTTTGCTAAAAATTCTAACATTTTCTCCACTCTCTCCATCACATCACATTAAATATACCAAAAGACATAAGTTCGGAGTATTAAATATAGGTAAAAAAATAACTAATTACACAGTTTTGATGTACTTCGCGACACGAATCTTTTTAGCCTAGTTAAGTTATGGTAGGATAATATTTACCACAAACAAACAAAAGTGCTACAGTATGCTACAGGAGTGCAATTTTGCATGACGAATCTAATGAGCATAATTAACTAGCGATTTGCTACAGTAATGCTATAGTAATTATGTTCTAATCATGCGTTCAAAGACCTCATTATGTTCGTCTCGCGATTTTGCTTGGGATTGTGAAGATAGTTTTGAAACTAATTTTATCTAATACTCTTAATTAGTGGTCAAAGTAACATTTAATAGGGGTGAAAATTTTCACCCCCTACCAAACACCGCCAAAATGAAAGAACGAGGGATCGCAGCAGGAACTTGCATCTACTTCACGCCTATATTTGCGTGTTGTTTATGTTTATCTCACAACAGATTAATCGAAAAAATCTGCATAAATCGTTTTAAAATCTGTTTTAGATGATCCAAATGATTTGATTACGATGACGAGGGTGCGCTCGCGGCCGTGTCTAGCGGTGTTTCTCTCGATCACGACACGAGTAGCAACGCCCGAAGCCGTTTCCTTCCGTCGCTCTGCAGCTCTCCCGCCCGCCTCGCGTTCCTCGAGCGGCCACTCCTCTCTTCTTCCTTCGGTCCTTCCTCCAAACACCTCTGTTCTCTCTCTCCATCATTATTGTTCCCCACCCAACATCGCGCAACTCGTTTGTTTCTCTCTCTCATCAGTCAAATCAAGAGACCGGGAGAGAGAGAGGAAAACAAAAGAAAAGAAAAGAAAAGAAAGGGTCCGTCTCCTCCCTCCTTGGACTCCGGCTCCGGCCGGCGAGCCACCTCACCGGCGTCGCACCCCAAGCAAAGGAAGCACAGGTATGGCAATGGCATCTGCGTGCCGTCTCCCACCACCTGCGCCTGTCCATTCCGAACCCGAACGGGTTGATTCTGATTCACCAGCGTGTTTTGCCGTGCATGCGATGCTACTCCACTAGCAACAACGGAGTAGCAGAGCCGTTTGCCCCCGCCGCGTTGCGTTGCGTGCGGCGGACAGGGCGCAGGGTGCTAGTGCTTGCCCTGCCTCTCCCTCTCGCCGCGGCCCCCCGCCCGGCTACAAGATTTCGCTTGCTTGCAGTGCGGGAGAAACCAAAGAAAATAAAAGAAAACAAGGCGGCCGGCCGGATGGCTGGCCGGCCGGGAGAAGGGGGCAAATGCAAATCTGTTTGGGATGGGAATGCTTGCTTTCGCGGGACACGTCCTCCTCCTCCTCCTCCCTGCCGATTTGCTTGCGGGGAGGATTTTGGGGGGTGGGGTTTTGGAATCGCGTAGGCGTGCTGCGTAGCCTATCCTTCTCCATTTCCCCGCATTGCGTTGCTGATTCATTCTCCACGCCTCCAATCCACCGCTGCCTTACGCCCAGGGAGAAGCAACCACCCCCATCCCTCCTCCCACATTAATCCCCGCATGCAGCAGAGTGTTCTTCCCTCCTGTCATATAATCCATCCATCCATCAGAGGAGACCAAACCTAAACCCGGCCGTAGAACAGAGCAGAGCAGTGGCTCCTCTCCTCTATTTCAGTTTGATTTGATTTGATTTGATTGAGAGGCGCACAGGCAGCCAGGGGAGGAAGCAACAGTACAAGGTCGGTTAGTTTTCTTTTCTTTTTCTTTTTTTTTTCTTCTCTGCCCCTCCCTTGTTCCTCGTCTCTGCTTCTGGTTGCTGCCCGCCCGCCCCCCTCCCCTGTTTGCAAATCCAATCCCCATTTCTTCTTTTTCCAATTCTGGGAGTGGGAATGCAATCCTTTTGCCTTTCCCTTTCTCCATTTGCTGGCTAGCTTCCGGCCTGTTCGCTTGGCTGGTTGCTGGTGGCTGATTTTTTCTGAGAGAAAAGTACTGCTGCTGGTGGCTCCAGCAGCTGATAAGCCAGGCGAACAGGGCGGAACTTCTTTCTCACCTGGGGTACCTGAACTTTTTCTCTGCATTCCCGTGCCTTTTCGTGTCCCATTGCCTATTTGCGTTAACGAAAATTAAGAATCTAGTAGTTGTTGCTTAAGAAGGGAGCTGGGTGCTTGCGATCGCGCAAGCCCTCCACGTTTCCGGTTATCTGTGCCTCTCTCTTTCTCTCATCTTATCCTTCGATATTTCTTAAGCAGGAGGCATTAATGAGAGGGGCCATAACCTCCAGGGCTTGAGTTGAGGTCAACAAACTGCAGTACACAAGCAAAAGGAAAGCCAGTCGAGCCACAAAGTTTCTGCACCTATGGTGATAGCATCTGGAGCTGTCGACGGGAGGCACCTGTCGCCCTTTGCTACGCTGCCGGAGTCATCGTCTTCGTCGTTCTTCTCAGAGGATCTCGTCCCTGCTGAGGTTAGCCGTGAAAACCTTGCTCTTGTCATTTTTCCCCCTGATGATGCAATATCTTTAGCACTGCATCGATGTGATTTCATTTCCATGTTTCATACAGAGGCAAGTCGGATTTTGGAAAACAGAGTCAATGGTGGACCACAAAGGTGTGGATCATGCTTCATTTTTAAATTTATTTCATGATTCTTGCTTCTTGCATGATTGAAATCGTCTGTTAGGCACTATGTTTTTTAAAAAATTCCTCATACACCCTTACAAAACGTATGGTCCTTTCTATACTAGCTGTTGGCAGTTAGCAGAGTTATTGGTCCTTCCATAAAATCTCCTAAAATGATACATACCTAACTTGCCTTGTCCAACTCATGCTCCAGAGAACAGCTCATAAACTCATGTTTCATGTTTACGCACCGGGGGGGTACTCCACCTGCTGGTTCTCCTGCCCGATTCTTGCCTATCCATTCGAATTGTTTAACTAACTGATTAAAACCAGAAAGTCGGGCTGCTGGCCTGCTGCATCAGTTTAGAAGTTTAGCTAATTCATCAGCATCCAATTTTTAGTAAGCATTTTGGACGCAACTTGGGGCAGGGAATGCGCCCAAGCTTTTCTTACACTGGAATGTTTATAGAATTTTTGCGCAAGACAGTTAGGTAGGAATTGGTTGGAGGGTTCAGTAAGCACAGTTAGCGATTAAATGCCTTGATCGACATGTCATCCACTCTTGTCGAAGGCTTAACATTGTAGATTGAACTGCTCTTCAGGAACCGAGTGTATTCGTTCATGTCCATTAATGTCAGGGAGCAAGTCAGTTTTCGCTTCTCCACTTGACAAGGTCCATCCCATGGGTGCAAATCCTGCAGGTGGTCTGGAACATCCACAAGGGCAAGCCTTCAAGGGCCAACTGGACATGCTTGGCCTCAGTAATTTGATGGGGAAAGAAGAAAATACTTCAAGCCTGCCATCAATATCTTGGGGAAATTTCCTCGGTGGTTCCAGATCCAGTCTTGGCTCATCTACAAGAGGGACAGCTTTTGTTGAACCAAGTAGTGCTGATCAACTTGTGCGTGATTATGGAAACTACCCTTCATCCAACTCCTTATCTGAAGTATTTAGTAGCAAATGTGAGTTCCCTTTGCACTTTCAAAAAACTAAGTTGTGTTACTAGAGATCGGGGAGCTGGTACCATCATTAGTTGGTTCCTGTATTGACCTTGCCAACGTTTTGTTCTCCCTGCCTTAATGCTTCTGCAGCAAGAATGATGGCAAGTGGCTTTCCTGGCCAATCTGCTGACGCAAGTAACTCCGGTTGTGAGGGAGATGAACCTCTAGGGTCCATGAAAGAAATGGAAGCTCAAACCATTGGGGACCTCCTTCCTGATGATGATGATTTGATATCCGGAATCACTGATGGCTTCGAATGCACTGTCTTGTCTAATCATGATGATGCTGATGAAGATATATTCTACACCGGAGGAGGTCTGGAGCTAGAGAATGATGATTTCAGTAATCGTGACAAATTTCATGAAGGTTCCTTCACGAGTCAACTTTCTGGGAAGCACTCTATCAATGAACACGCTTCCAGAACTCTTATTGTAAAAAATGTTAACCCAAGCATTGAGGATGCTGAACTAAGGGTTCAGTTTGAGGTTTAATCTCTTTCCTTATTCTCTCTTGATATTTCATTTCGCTTTAGTAAATACTGTCCTTTTAGACTCACATATGTAATATGTCTTCCGTCTGAACGACCAGCAATATGGGGAGATACAGGCACTTCACACATCCTGCAAGAACCATGGATTCGTTACAGTATCTTACTATGACATAAGAGCTGCACAGAATGCAATAAGAGCACTCCATAACAAACCCTTGGGGCTGATGAACCTTGATATTCAATTTTCCATTCCTAAGGTAAACTCATTAGCAGTTTCATTGAAGTAGAATGCTTCACTGCCTGTATGATAATACGGTTAAAAATCTTCATCAGTTGGTAGACTAAGACTTTAGCAGATTAATACTGCAAATTTATACAATACTCGAGTAGCTTAATGCTGCAAGTTTATACAATGTACTGATGGTGTATCTTATCCTTCACTAGGAAAATAGTCAAAACAAAGATCCCAACAATGGAAGGCTGGTTGTATCTATCATTGACTCGTCCATCTCCAACCATGACCTTCTCCAAATATTTAGTGTTTATGGTGATGTCATGGAGGTAGTATTATTTCTGAACTTAGCTTTAAGAAATCTGAGGTCCAATATATGCTGACCATCATTTTCCTTTCGGACTATAGATTCGCAAGGCTCCTATAAGCAGCAGTAAGAAATTTGTAGAATTCTATGATGTCAGAGCAGCAGAAGTAGCACTGAATAACCTTACCAAGGGTGATGTCTCGTGCTCAAAAATCAAAGTTGAGCATAGCTTTTCTGGAAGAGCAGGATTATGGTAATTAGCTTGGCTGACATTTCCTTACTATTTCTGTCAGTATCTTGGGAATTGTACATTGTTGGCCCTTCATAAGGACTGATTATGTTGTCAGAAATGCACTGCATATTATTGTCTTCATTACATTGGAAGTTGGGACTGTGCTAGGAAACTGTCCAAGATGCTGCAAGTAGTAATCTTTTGGTAGTGGAAAAATATAGAATTTTGCAAATGCTCGTAGATGTATGGCAGATGTATAGCACTCCACATTTTCAAGTTTCACTTTAGCCTTTGTTGTGCTGTTGTAATCATTTGACTGTTCTTCCATCCATGGTAATCAGAAATTAACTTGCACAAATCATTCTAACTTTTAGGATTTGCATGAGAACCAAACAAATTGCCTGGCAACTATTACTTTTTATGATGTCTAATGAATGAGTGACTGTACAAGTACACCTGAATTCTAAACTGCTATTCTCATGCTTTCTGCTTGGCAAATGGCAAGTCATACTATGTGGCCAACGAACCCTATCAGTTTGTGTGGTGAATAACATGTTTTCGCTGTGCTTAACAGCTTCACAGAGCAATGTTCTGGAGAATGGGAACAGAATACTGTGGCTCACCAACTTAAGAACTCTCCACCTGGGACTATTGGTATGTACTATATGTTGTAGCTACTTTTAACATTACTTATCCCTTCTGTCCATAAATGTTGAGCCTGCGATTCCTTTGAACATGTTAAACAGGAAGGTCAGACCCTAAAAGTTGGGAGAACCGCAGCATTCATGATTTATATTCTCCAGTTAGAGCGCAGCTCCATAGCTTCTCTGTGAATAGTGCTCAGAAGTTGTCGTCGCCTATCAGAATTGGACCTATACGTCAGCACAATAATCAAGCTAACCTTGGTGAGCTTAATGGGTCGCTCGGTCATGGAAACTTTGGACGTGGACTGCAAGCCTTCCACCCAAACTCACTGCCAGAGTGTCATAATGGCATCTGCAATGGCTCCAAGTCCATGACATTAAATGTCAGGAATTCAGGCATCAAGCTAACTGATGGAGTGGACTATAATAACCATAAACTGTGCTCCGGTGATCACCATGGTCATTCCTCTGATCAAAGTGAAGGTAAAATTTATGTTCCTAAATACTTGTAGGTTTGCCTTTGCATACCTTTGTTTAATTGCTGAAATTTGTTGATGTGTTAACTTATATTATGCTTCCTAGAATTTCCTTTTTTTTAATTCAGTTTCAAAGTTCATCAGTACTTTTTTTCAGCACTTTTCACAGGAGTTGGAAGTTGTCCCCTTCATGGACATCACCACACCTGGAATAACTCAAATGGTGGTTTTCCTCAAAGCCCCTCTGCTCCAATGTTATGGTCCAACTTTCATCAACCAATGCATATACATGGTTACCCTGCTATGCCACCTCACATGCGGAACACTGGTGCTCATCTTATGGACCAGCATCACTTGGGTTCATCTCCAAGCAATGTTGGTGGTTTTGCAAATGTACATTCCTTCCATCCAGGATCTCTTGAAAATGTAGGGTTTCTAGGCAGCCCACAATTGTATCCATCAGATCTCTCAGTATTGGCACCTGCCAGAGGAAATTACAGGGAGACCATGTTCTCCCCTGTAAATGCTGGGTTTCCATCACTTCAAATGTTTCATGCAACCAACGGAAGGAATCCAATGATGCGTGTTTCTACCTCATATGATGCCACTAATGATCGGATCATCAGGAGCCGCAGGCATGATGGAAATGCTGCCCAGTCTGAAAACAAGAAGCAATTTGATCTTGACCTTGACCGCATTGCAAATGGTGAAGACTCTCGCACTACACTGATGATCAAAAACATTCCTAACAAGTATGTTTACACCTTGTGCCAATTTTTTGTTCCATATTACCTGTATCATGTTGGCCTTCTTTCATCCTGGACTTACTACCCTCAACACTGTCAACAGGTACAACTGTAAGCTACTTCTGGCTGTTATTGACGAGAATCACCGTGGGACGTATGATTTCATCTATCTTCCAATTGATTTTAAGGTCTGTTATTCTTTTTTCTCCCAAGTATAAAGGTTGGAACTTGCATTAAGATTCCTAGGTGCTGACTCGTGCAGTGTTTGCCTTACTCAGAACAAGTGTAATGTGGGCTATGCTTTCATCAACATGACTGATCCACAGCACATAATTCCATTTTACAAGGTATACATGGCTATGTGTTCATGCCTTACGAGGCAACTCAATAGTAATAGGAAGTATTTACAGTTTAACTTGCCTTTCTGGATTGCACGTATGTTGGGAGGAAGTAACTGGAGCTTGGTAATTTTGTGCAGACATTCAATGGCAAGAAATGGGAAAAGTTCAATAGTGAGAAAGTGGCATCTCTTGCATACGCCAGGATCCAGGGAAGGAATGCTTTGATTGCCCATTTTCAGAATTCTAGCCTGATGAATGAAGAAAAATGGTGCCGTCCTATGCTTTTCCACAAAGACGGTCCACACGCAGGAGATCAGGTACGTGTAATGTTGCTGATGTTATCATTACTGTAAACCTCTAGATTACAGGAGATCAACAGTCCTTAACTTTACTTATTCTGTTCAGGAGCCGTTCCCTGTGGGGAACAATGTCCGGACTCGGTCTGGGAGAAACAGACCAATCACCAGTTCAGACACTAAAGAGGGAAGTCCCTCGACCTCACCTAACTAAGAAAACCTTAGCAAGAGAGCCCAGTTTCAAGTTGGCTCTCAACTGAGGAGAAGCAATGTTGCTCACTAACTGGAGGCTGAAGAACCTGTAATAAATCATTCCCTGTTTTGCTTTCTTTCTCTTTTCTTTTTGTCCTCATCAACATGGCTGTGACTTGTGAGTTCGACGATTAGCAAGAACTCTGCTCTGCATGAGCCTGCTGGAGATTCACCCTACAGTACGTCTCAGTTTTGCCTTGACATCGAGCAACCCATTTGCCGAGGGCTACAGGCACGGAGAAGAGCAAGTAGGTGAAGAGCAGAAATGGTAGAGGTGCTGTGTTTCCGGCAGTGAAGGCAGGTGAAAACGAATTTGTACAGTAGGATTCATCGAGATTGTGAAACACTGATCTATTTGAATTGTTTGTTTCATGCTACATTTTGCCGTGCTGGCTTCCTTGCATAGTTGCATTCACTTCATTTGTGAGGTTTGTGTTATGGTCCACCTTTCTACCGTTCCTGTTCCTGAAGATTGATGTTACCTCATGCAATCCCACAGATATGAGCATAACACGAAAACTTGCCCTGGATATATGTGTCAACAAAATGTTGAACGGATGATACTCCCTTCATTCATCTATGTAAGGTTTATTTTTGCTTGGCTCAAAGATAAAGGAAACACTCTCGTCATTAGTTCTTTCTTGCAAAAAAAAACAACCGGCATTTATTGCTGATTTAATTACTCTCTACATGTGTTTCACTCCTGAGGCGTGCGTGTGATGAATTAGTGCTACAACAATCCCTGAAACGTCACTCCCGAGGAAAAATCAAAACAGACCTTGCAAAAGTGAATTATTGAGATTTCATAATAAACCTTGCATAGATAGTAACATAAAGAAAAAACTTTCAACTTCGGAACGTATTGCGATATGAAGGTCCAAAGCTCAAAGAACTTACACAGCACTCCATGTGATGCCGCATGCTCAAAGGAAAGCATTCGTCATGTTAAACTGTAAATACTTCCTATTACTATTGAGTTGCTTCGTACAGTTTAACTAGCCTTTCTGGATTGCACGTACATCCATTGGAGTGCTATTGAAAATGTGACGCCGCATGCTCAAAGAAGCATTCGTCAGAAATTGCAGCGAACGAGCAGGTCAGACTTCGGAGAATCACACAGCACTCAACAGATAAAAACATACACGCGCACGATATAGGCATAGGCTTACACAGGAATTGTACGTCCAATGGAGCTGTTAACTTAAATGGTTTAAGCATCTCGGATAAACAACCATCCAGATTCCAGGAGGAGCGATCTGGGAATCCCCAAGGTGGCTATCAGTTCCCCAAGCCAAACCAAAAGAAACAGATGCAGCACAGCACGCAGTCCAGTTCACCACAGGGGCGGTGCTGCAATCACCCCAACCAAAAGAAAGCAAACTTCCCAGACTACATACAACCTCCCCAAAAAACGGAGCCTGCCTTCAATGTCATCAGGCTCCAGGCCACCAGCAGCCGCACTCCCCTGCTTGCTGCTTCCATCACCATCAGCAACCAGCTCTAGCACGGCTTCTGGTCCTCCTTGCCGGGCTATCATCAGCTTCACTTGCATTCGCACTGCTACGAGTCACCCTGCGACCACTGCTCAAAGCAGGACTACCACTGCCTTCGTTATCCACATCACCACTCTTCCTGGTCCGTTTCACTGGAGTGCGAGTAACCTCTTCCACAGCAGCAATGTTCTTCTTCACTCTTTTAGCAGGTGCACCATCTGTGACACTCTCAGCATCACCCTTGCGCTTCTTTGTCCCAGCTTTTTCTTCAACTACCACATCCACCACTCCGGTCACACCCACCTTGGTCTTCTTACCATCTTTCCCTTCCTCCTTGATTTCAACCACAATTTTCACAGAACCATCAGTGTTAGCATCAGCATCAGCACTGTCTTGCCCTTCCTCGTTCATGCTGCCATCATCCTCTTCCTTTGCCAAGGCATCATCATTTCCCTCTGACTCACCATCACCACATTCCTCAGCATCATCTGAAGCCACCTTGGTGTCACCTTCTTCAACAGCCTTGCGTTGCAAAGACTGAATCAGCTCCATCATTTCTCGGTTGATCTGAAACAAAAACATCATAAAGCAAAGCATGTGACGAACTCTACAATCTGTGCACCATATATGCTAGCCTCTCGACAAACTTATACTTCACCACACCTGGGGATTCTCTAGGAAATCACAGATGTCAGTTGGGCAGGAAGGGCACTTCTTCACAATCTTCTGAGCCCTTAGAGTCCGACCGCCACGGCTTCTTTCCCTCATGGAGGCCTGGCTATCATATGCCCCGAGCAAACAGGTCTTGCAAAAGTTGTGAGCACATGGAGTTGTAAGTGGTTCTTTAATCAGCGCCCGGCAGATAGAACAACCGAACTCTGCAGGACCACAGAACATAAACTAATTCAGAGATACTGCCATCAAAACATCATAAGAGTAACCTCAAAATAGGTCAAACTGAAGGGCACAAACCTTTCAGTAGCCTCTCAGCCACAGACATATGAGCACGCTTTGTTGCTCTCCGGATTTGCTTGTCAGTCTCAGGATCCCCAGAGAGAACAGGCTTCCTGCTGATTGGCGGAGGCACCACCCATTTCCAGCCTTCTTTCTCCTGTCATGATGAAATATGAAATATAAGCTGTTCATAACACAGTGCAGTAACATTGGAAGAAAAGACAGGTACATACAACATAATCCCATGAAGGACGCCCTTTCCTCTCCGTTATATCAGTTGCACCTTGCAGCTCTTTTATCTTTGGCAATGGCCTTGGACGGTCACCATGATCATCACTTAAAAGCCAAAGCACAACATGTCAGCAGGAACAATGCCCCTTTTCCTAAAGACCAGAAGCTATAGTCTAGTAGCCACAAGGCACAGTATTTTGTTTTCAAACCTGGTCCATGGAGCAGGTTCATTGTCACAGCGTACGAAGAGATACCTGCAGACCTTGAACGTACCCTATGGCAAAAAGACAGAAGAGTATTCAATACATTTTCATATATTTATTCAATTTGTCAGCTCATAAGAACCCGCATGGTATGAAAGCATGGAGCTACATCTGCACTCTGTATACAGGAGAATAAAATTACCTGAATGCCAATCTTTCTCCAACATTTCTCAATTCTGTAAACTCCATCATACCTCACACCAGATTCAGGAGCATATGAGGAGCGCTTCTCTTTGTGCGACCTATTTAAGAGAATGTAGTGAAACAAAAGTTCAAAGATCCTAGGATACATAGTAATATAGACTGAAAATAGCCAATCTCAGTATTTAGCAATTCAGGAAAGTAAGAAATGGACAGAGGAAAGCCAACACAGGGAACAACATTGACATTGAGCAGGAGTAGAGCTGTACAATCATATCTCCATGTCAGAAAAAAAAATGACAGAAGAAAGCATACCTCACAACCCTGACAGGGTAGCCCTTCAAGCAACTAATGCGTAAAGCAGCATTCAGCTTCTCAAATTTCTGATCAGATGATTGCTCCTTGTTTGTCCGCTTGTTCCCACTTAGATCCCTTCCACCACTGCATAAGTAGATATAATTTTGCAGACATTTCAATAAGGAGAGCACACTCTAGGATTAGTAATGAAAAAAAGATAAGTGGTTAAATTAATAACCTTCCGGTGTAAAGAAACCACTCTCCGTGGTCTTCATCATCTTCATACCCTCCTGATAGAGCTACTGATTGAGCACCATGTGTAGACTGGCCAGCAATACCAGCTACATGAGGGAAATGGGCACCCCATTGCCTGCACTCAAGACGGTCTTCCCATGTTTCCCCAACTCGAATACCAATATTCCTTCGGGGGTCATTTTCCGCAAGAATGGGGCCAAAATGGTCAGGTGCAATGGTCACAAAGATCTGCCCACTAGAAGCGTTTGCTTTCCCAGCCTTCTTAGCCCTCTCAGTTGTAAATGCCTTGTCAGGCCTATCATCATTCCGAATATAATGATATGGAGCTGATGAGCCTGCCGAGTTAGCATTCTTTGAAACCTTAGCCATCCGGATAACCTCAACTAGTGCAGAGTTGATTCTTGGTTGCTCAGCCATTTTGGCTGGGATTTGTCCCCGACATTTACCACACGTCCTTTTCCCATTCTGAATCCACTTCTGGAAGCATTTCAAGCAGAAGTTATGACCACAGGGTGTCTGCAGAAGGCAAAAGTGTATTGTCCATTAAACATGGCACAAGCAATAATTGAATAGATGGTAAATATAAGTTGCAAATATACTACGTTTTAAAAAGCGAAACATACAAAGATTGTTTATAATAAAGGGTTAAAAACAACTCTCGAACTGGAATGGTTTGTCATTGAAGATGAGTTAAGAATTAGAGAACAATGAACAGACTGCTGTTGACAAACAGCAAACAGGTTATGGATGTCTCATGCTACCCGATAAGTTTGAGAGTAGGAATCGCAATAAACACTTACCAGTGAATGAGCATACTAAATAAACAAATACTGTTGATTTCTGAACAAAAGTTAGCAGACATGCACAAAGATAGGAGACCGCCGGCCTATTCATTATGGAAACACACTCCCTCCGTTTTTGTTTGTATACATATCAAGATATAAACTTTACAATCTTTAATCAATAATTTAACTGTCAGTTTTTTTATGATGTAAACTTTATATGGTTTGATCGATAATCATTATGATAAGTTTACATAACCATAACAATATAAGATAAGATAACCGAATGGTCAAAGTGTAATTTGGAATACCATGCCAAGTCATATCATGCCATATAAACAAAAACAGGAGTAGCAAACAACACTGTCAAATAGCTAACTTTCCAAAAGACAAAAGGACAGCCTAATTAAAGAAAGTCTGTAAACCCTCGGAGCAGCTCATGTTACCAATTTCATATTGGAAGTTAGCAAACAACATAGTTAAGCAGGTAATGTTTTTGACAAATGGAGGCAGACTACATGTTATGGGAAGTTAACAAACAGCAGATAAACATAGGAAATGAAAAGAGATTCCACATTTAAGCAAACAGCATTGGTTCTCTGTAACATGTTTAAGCAAACATGGGATTAATACCACTAGCGGTAGCTCCAGCTTGGAAAACATGTGCAGATACAAGCAAGACAAGATGATGGTGAAAACACTAGGAACAGATCCTCACATCTGAAATAAATGAATATATAAAAAAATGCAGCATTATGATGAAGTTACATCAGGATTTGAACAGGCAGAATAGAATCAGAATGGAGAAGATCGAAGCACAAATGTAAAAGGAATGTGGAAGATGATTGATACTCAGAGCATAATCTGGAATTATGCAGGTACATCCCAAAGGGTGAAACATTTGCAAATGTCACTCTGAACAAAAGTTAATAGAAATTAGGACTGTGAAAGCCTATTTATGATGGGAACTGGGAAGTTACCAACCCAACCAACAATCCTCAAACAGCTAACTTTTTCAAGAAGACAAAGAGACACCATGTTCATTAGATTAAATTAATACACTCTGAGCAGCTAATGTTTCAAAAGATGACAAATCTAGGCTATTTCATATCAGAAGTTAGCAAATAATATTGTCAAGCGAATGCCATTTTTTCAAGATAGAGCCAGCCTATTCATTATGGAAGTGAGCAAACAATATCGATGAGCAAATGCTAGATTTAAGGAAACAATATTGGTTCTCTGTAACGGATTTAAGCAAACATGGGATTAATACCACTAACAGCAGCTCTAGCTTGGAAAACAAGGATAAATGTGCGGAATAAAATGAATAACAGTAGGAAACATATCCCCGCATCTTTGAAATAAATAAATACAAAAATATATGGCATGAACATACAGAAGGACATTTTGAATCGAACAGGCCGAATCAAATCAGAATGGGGAAGATCTAAGGAAAAAGTAAAAGTAATGCAGAAGATGACTCAGTTGATCGACAATCCGGACCTGTGATCTAAGTCAACATTCAGTCGCAAGATGCACTGGCCACTGGTGCTAGATACGAAGAGGCATGGTTAGTGGAATGAATCGGAATGGGAACTTACGGTGACGGGGCGTTCAGGAAGCTTCATGCAGAAGACGCAGCTGAAGTTCTTCCCCACGATCTCGAGGGCGTCGTCCGCCGCGTCGTCGTCCTCATCGGCGGCGGCGGGGGCGGAGCCGGCGAGGAGGGCCTGGCGGCGGCGCGCCTTCTCCTGGTCGGAGAGGGACTGGTCGGCCTCGATGGCGCGGATGGCGGTGACGAGATCGTTCCCGGGGCCGGCGGGGGCCGGGGCGGGGGAGGAGTCAGGGGAGCAGTCGGGGCAGCTCCAGCTGGCGGCGTCGGCGAGGGCGGGGGGCTTGGAGAGGCACGGGGAGTGCCACGGGGTGGCGCAGGTGGAGCAGCGGAGGAGGTCGACCTCGGGCGGGTTGGCGGCGCGGCAGACCATGCAGACGCCATCGCCGTCGCAGGGGAGGTCCGGCATGGTGGAGGCGGCGGCGGGTGCGGGGGAAGGATTTGGTGGGGGAGGGCTGGAGCTAGGGTTTTGCGGCGGGCGGAATGGGGAATGGGGCGGGGGATTGCGGGGAGGAGGGGGGGGGGGAGATGATGAAGAGGAGGCGAGGGGTGGGGGTGGTGGGTTCAAATTTTTCGGTTTGCCGCTGAGCGGGCGGGCGGGCGCGGCGGCTCTCCAATTTTTCCCACCACTTCCTCCTCTTGCGGCTTGCTGCTGCAGTGCTGCCGTGCTGCGACGCGGAAGGAAGGTGTGGGGAATGCGATGGGATGTGGCCCGGCCGGGAAGAGGGGGGAAGGGTGGTGGGCCCCGCACATAACCTGTCCGCTCCCTCCGGTAAACTCACCCGGATGTCAGGCTGCCAGTGGGCCCCACCTTTATCGGGACCCGTCGCTCAGTGGCTGCGGCGTTGTAACGGGAATGGTGAGCGAAGGCTTTCGGAGCGTTTCGGGAAGGGAGCGCCAATGGGAAAGACGGAGAGTGGGGAGAGTCGTGGGCGGCTTCCATGGAGTGACGCCTTTGCCCCTCGCTCTGATTTTTTACGTGCTCGCCCATTCCGTCATTTTCACTGTTGTCCACGTCATTTCACTTGAAAATCCTTTAAGATAGTAAGCAAGTAAAAAAATCGAAAAATGAAAATTGAAAGTCCTCCTAAGGGCAAGTACAACGGGAGTTCCGGAGCCGTCTGCAAGCCGATACTTTTTGCGAAAACAACCTCCGCTCACCCTGCAGACGGCCATGCTGTCGCCTCGCGAGAGGACGGCCGCGGCTCGTGCTCCCATACCGATCGACGACCTCGCCCTCCCGTTGTACGCTCAAGTGACGCGCCCTCTTGATCTGCGAACTGCGATTCTACGGCACCGTTTAGGTCGGTGAAATTTTGGTGAAATAAGTGAAATTTTTGCATTGAGAAGCGTGTTTTGTGAGAGATGATACGATCTGCGATGCGAAAATTTTGAGAACTTTTGGGGACTAAACACGACCTACGTCGCACTCAACATGCACCGGTTGCCCCGCCTTGGTCGAGACACCTTCCTGCGCTCCGCCTCACCGGCGCGGCAGCGCTGCGCTCCGTTCCTCTGGCCACGCTGAGCTTGATCCATGCAACGCAGGTGCCCAGGTCAGGCTCGACGCCCGCATCAGCGGTGTCGCGCTCGATTCGCACGCTGGACAGGCAGCACCGCAGCACTCTGAGATCTCATCCAACCTTGCCGCCCCTCCCTGCAGATAAGGACCAGCGTATGAGAGAGAGAAGGGAAGGGAGAGGTTGGAATACACATGGAAGAGAGACAGGAAGAAACGAGAAGATCGCACGTGAGGTGCATCAAAGAGGTAAGCCTAGAAGGGTAATTTACTAATTTGGTCTTCTCATCTTACTTTACTTTTTCTATGTTTTAAGGTTTTTAAAACATCACCCTCGGCATATTTCACAAGTAACATAAATTGATAAACCATTCACCCTTTGACACAAAGCAACAATATAGCATGTAAAGATGAAGGTCATACTTGATCACCATGATATATGTGCACATGCATAGAATAAATAGTATATAGACAACTAAATAGACAAGCCTTTGTATAAACCGTCTGTTTTATTGTCTGTGTGCCGTATTCAAGATTATACAGACGGGAGCCGTCTACACTATTGTACATGCCCTAATGGCTTGTTTACTTCTTTAAAATTTCATCAACTACCCGTCATATCAAATTTCGGTCACTAATTAGGAGTATTAAATGTGGATTAATGACAAAACCCATTTCACAACCCCTACCTTAATTTTCGAGACGAATCTAACGAGTCTAATTATGTCATGATTAGACAATGTTGTGCTACAGTATACAATCTCTAATGACGAATTAATTATACTTAATCGATTCGTCTTGGAATTTTCCGTCCATTCATGTAATTAGTTTTATAATTAGTCTATATTTACTACCTCTAATAGACCTTGAAAGGGAGTCTCAAAATTTTGGTGAACTAAACACATCCTAATTTGGAAGGGAGGAGAGGGACGGAAGAATAAAATGCCCGAAGAAGATGACAACTAATAAAAATGATTAAGGAGATTACAAAATCAAGTCACCGGCTTTCTCCTCTCAGCGACGACTAGGATTTTAAGTTGGGGTTAGTAGTCTACTACGTGTTTGGTCGAGTGATGAAAACGGATCGAGTACGAACGGATACTGCGGATTACAGACAGTATATAATGTGTCGAATAATGATATTTGTCATATTTGGATTGTAGAAATCGAATTTTGAATATCCATATACTAATACGGTACGGATAATTACGGATATTGAATGCTCAGATTTATATACGATATTACCATTTAAGTGTCTGATCCTCTCAGTTGGACGGAGAGACGGATAATATCTGTACCACTTTCATCTCGAGCAGATGGCAGTGGCTGAATATGAGCAACAAGGTGAGGGCAGTGGTTGTGGCAGGGTGGAGGAGGACATCTGATGGCTGGTGCGTGTGACGAGGGTGATAAAGAGAACTGGTTAGGAAGGGTGAGGGATAGAATTGAAGTACTAAATAAAAACTATTTGCAAAACATTTTCACATATGAGTGTAATTTTGCAGATGAATCTAATGATTATTTTGGTTAGTTTTTTTTATTAAATTCATATTTAATACTCCTAATTAGTATTAGGAGTTTGATTTGATGGATTGATGATGAAATTTTTTGAAACTCCTTAATAAAAATAAGTGTTTTTCTCTTTATAAAAAAGCTTTTCAAATTGACACCTGACATAGCAAGGCAGCCGGCAGGAAAACGACCGCGGACCGCGTAGGCAGTGCCGGACTTCGAAATGACACGACGACGATAGATGATGAGTCGTCTCTCTCGGTCTTGTCAGCTCAGCTTAAACAGACGCCCGTGTTTGGAAGGAAGAGAAAAAAAATTCCATCTAGGGAATCTTTTATGCATGGAGTACTAAATGTAATTTATTTGTAAAATTTTTTTACGGATGAGTATAACTTTTCGTGATGAATCTAATAAGTATAATTAACTAGTGATTTGTCACAGTAATGCTACAGTAATGATGCTCTGATTATGCGGTCAAAGATCTCATTAGGTTCGTCTCGTGATTTTGCTCGGGGTTGTGAAGGTAGTTTTGAAACTGATTTTATTTTATATCCTTAATTAGTGGTTAAAGTTGCATTTAATATCTTTTGTAAAAAAAATCGTGTTTGATCGTTTGGTCAGCCCTGAGCTGCGAGTCTGCGACCCGGTGTTTAGAAGGAGGGTGATAATTTTATCACTTTACTGTTTATAGTTGGAGTATTAAATAAAATTCAGTTTACAAAACTACCTTCACAATTTCTAGACAAATCACGAGAGGAATCTAATAAAGTTTTTGACCATATAATTAGAAAATGATTGATGTAGTATTACTGTAGTAAATCATGAATTAATTAGTCTTATTAGATTCGTCACACAAAGTTGCACTCATATGTGAAAATGTTTTACAAATATACTTTATTTAACGTTTCATGTGTGTAAAATTATTTTTGGGTGAATTTTTTTCACCCATACCAGCGGTCAGTGGCATTGTCATAATGTTTTCTTAATGCTTGATATTTTTGAGTTGATTATGTGATGCCTCTTTTCGCATGATAGCAACAAAAGAGGCATTTTTTTATACCTTGAGGCTGTTCGGCTGGCCAATTCTTGACTTATTTCGGCTAGTTTCGGCTTATTTCCTCTCACATAACACTATTCAATCTACCAGCCGAATACTATTCAATCTACCATTTTGAACCTATTCTCTATCCATTCTCCTTCAACTTTTGAGTTGGAGATATTCTATTTGCGCTTTCCCAAAAAATCGTTGTATCAATTGAACTTCCTCCAAAACATAAAATCCTTGCATATAAAATCCTTTTGTAGTAGCCAGTGTAAATGTATCTAAAAGCATACATGCCCGTAGCTAGCGAATTCTTTTCATACTTCTTTTTCGTATAAAGAATAAAGAAAATGTGGGAAAAAAGCATGATGTTGCACCGAGGATTCGCACTCCCGACCCAACCAATGGAGATATTAACTTAATGAAAAAAGAAACAGAGACATTTCATATTCATCATCTTAATGTTGGTCCTCTTGTGAATGTGCGTGTTGCACCAAAAATCATGAGTGCAAAAATTCTATACACGCTATAATTTTAAATGCATTTTGATATGATACAGTAATTCTCATTTTTTGGCACTCGCGGACAAAGTAAATCTACACGGCAACGAGTAACATGGAGTGATATATGCTATTTTATAGATTGTCTAATAGTAATAATCAACTGGCTATACAAAATAGCCAATTCGAGATAAAATAGAACGAGTCATTGAAAGAAGAAAAATGCACACAGTAGGTCGTCAATGCAGTAAACGAGAGCCTGGTTGTGTGCCCGAACCCGCTGGATTATGCGCTAATTTACGCCAACGAGTATCATGGAGTGATCTATGCTATTTTATAGCTTGTCTACTAATAGTAATAATCAACTGGCAATACAAAATAGGCAATTTGAGATAAAATAGAGCGAGATACTGAAAGAAGAAAAATACACACAGTAGGTCGTCAATGCAGTAAACGAGAGCTTAGTTGTGTGCCCAAACCCGCTGGATTATGTACTAATTTTATATTTGGACCACGAACATTTCATGTATACCACATATCTAAAGGTTGATATATCAAGATTCACACTTTAAAAACTTTCACCCATAATGACGTTCCCCCCTAGTACATGCCGCAAAGGAACCACAACTATCACGAAGATGGTACCTAAAATTTGTTTGTTCAACCTCTCGATCGGGTGTAGGTGTGCTGGGGAGGGGGAACGAGATCCTCGGTCATTCAGCCTCTGCTATTAAGTGGCTGACGTGTGGGTCCCCAAGCGGTGGGACTCACACGGTAGTGACCCAATGGCAGGGGTATCAATGTCAGAGGAACCGGTTTGGGGGGTCCTCCCCTAGTATGAGGTGTGTAAAAGTGCATTTAGGCCTCTAAGTGGATTTTGGTGAATTGAATGACAAAACGATTAAAGATCTAACTTGTTTGTTAAGAATGTGAGCAGATTTTTATTTAAATTATTCATGAGTTAATATTGCTATATATTTGATGATGAATATTGTATGGCTCACATGATGAAGACAAGTAAGTGTGTGATCCTTTGATAAGAAATGATAAATGTCAAGCGATCAAATGAAGATAAATATTAGGGATATCTTACAAAGATCAATTCCGAGTCTCCGATGATTGTGGTAGCTTGATCAAAAATCAATGGGTCATAAAAAGAGAAATGGTGTTCTCTACTAAATAATAAATCCAAGGCTTCATGTGATGATTGTGAAAGGATACAAGGATAAGTGTATATTTGATGATCCTAAATTGGAAGCTTGCATAAACGTTATTAATCAAGAACAAACATTTGAAGCGGTATTTCAAATGAAGATCAAATATGGATGAAGCAAAGTCGAACTCAATGTGGTTTGGGTAAGTGATGAAGAGATCAACCGAGATGACTAGGGTGAGGGACTAAGCAATCTTTGGGGTCCTAGCTAGACCGCCATTTCGTGTTTTGCTAAGGTGAAGTTCTAGTATCCGTGGGGTCTCCAAGTATCATATCCAAGTCTTAACCGAGGGAAGCAATACAACTCGTCTATATGTTATAATTGGCAATATGGAGTGACTTAAGGATTTAAGTGTGCATTCCTATGCTATGAGAAAAGATCCTAAGTTGCTAGCTCAAGTATGGATGTGCTCATGAAGATAGCAATTGTTGAAAACCCTCAAATTTAAGATTGTTCGAGTATGGCAAGATGAAAGATATACAACCTCAAGAGGTTGACTATGTATTTACTTTTGTCCTTGAGTATAGGAATGTCGTACTATCAAGAGGGATGCAACATTAGCTTCATGACAAGTATCAAAAGTACTCATTAGTTGACCTATGTGAGAAATAGCCTTGAGAGAGTCCCTGAGTGATCTAACAAACCTCTAACCCAACCTTAGCCACTTCAACACGTCTTGAAGTGTTTGCGAAAAGAAAAAAAGGTTTTGGGAGTTCTCTACCCAGGGTGGTCTAACCGCCTCTGGGGGGCGGTCTGACCGCCCCAGGCTGCCAACGGCTAGTTTTTCAAACTGGCCGGAGGCAGGCGGTCTAACCGCCCTGACCAGGCAGTCTGACCGCCCTGGTCACTTTTCTAACGACTAGTTTTCCTTGAGTGGGGTATAAGTACCCCACGAGCTCCACTTGTTGGAGCTGCTGATTCTAGGGTTGTTGGTGTGCTTCTCTTGCTGTTTTTGTTAAGCCAAAGCCATAGAACCTCTCCCCAACTATCTCTTTGTGAGATTTGTGAGATTCAAGCTCTATTCTTGTGTTGGGTTGAGAGTGTGAGTTTGTGTGAGCTGAGAAGAGCCATTCCATAGCTTGAGCACTTGTGATTCGCGTCTACAAGCCTTGAAGCATTTGTTACTCTTGGAGGTTTGCCTCCTAGACGGCTAGGCGTCGCCGGCTAGCTCCCAAGTTGTGGTAAGTAGCGGCAAATTTGTGAGGGTTGTGATCTTGCCTCTTCGTGGAAAAGATCGCCTTAGTGGAATCGAGGAAAGTGGTTGAAAGAGACCCGGCTTATTGTGGGAAGAGTTAGTTGAGAACTCGAATCCCTTACAAGCTCCTCAACGGAGACGTAGCTTCCTTGGTGGAAGTGATTTTTGGGAAACAAATCTTTGTGTCTCCATTGTAGTTTGCTTCACTTGTGGTTTTCTAGCATATTTCTATTTGCTTCTGCTTCGATCTACTTGGGTGTGCTTGTCTTTGAGTGCTGGGATCATTACTCTGTTTGTGACCATCTACCAAGGCCACTCACCAAGTTTGGTTCATGCTAGAAGTCAAGAGGAGCTTGAGCCATCCTTTGCTGGCTTTCTGCGTGGAAGCGGTCTAACCGCCCTCCCCCCAGAAGAAACCAGCAGGGCGGTCTAACCGCCTGTGCCAGGGAGCTCAAGTTTTCGGGGGGGGGGGGAGTTTTATTTGGTCGACTTGCCTATTCACCCCCCCCCCCGCTCTAGGCGACATCAAGGTCCTTTCAATTGGTATCAGAGCCGAGTGCTCCGTTTCGAGCTTAGCCGCTCAGAGTTTGACGATGTCAACTACATGTGAGGTACCGTTTGAGCCACTAGCTCTAGATGGCTCAAACTACATTTCTTGGTCAACAAATGTTCTGCATACTCTTAAGGCTACGGGTCCCACTGCGGAGAGCATTGTTGTTGCGAGTATCCTTCCAAAAGATTGAACATATGTCTCTCTTGAGGATTTGGAAAACACGCAACTCAATGCCTCTATTGTTAACTTTTTGCGTAGTTCTCTATGTGAAGATTTTTAGGAATTTATGCTAGAGAACAAGAACATTTGTCGAGATGCTCATCGCATTTGGATTTTACTAAAATACTTTGTGGACTCCAAATTGGATGAAGATGAAAGTGATGATGAGGACGAAGATGAGATAGAGGAGTGTTGCACTGCCTCTACAACCCTCACTGAACATCAAGCATCCACTCTCGAGAAGGAAGAAGGCGATAGAAGAGAAGACCCAGCTCCTTTGGAGGGGGCAGTCAAACCGCCCACCCAGGGCGGTCTAACCACCTCTGGCAGAGGAAGTGAGTCCTCGTGCGTCGAGGAGTCTTCTCAAGCCCCAAGCTCATCCTCACCAGTTCTAGAAGCTTCAGAAACATATTATGGTGAAGGTGCTTGCGTGATGGCCAAGAAGAAGAAGAACAAGAAAAAGATAAGAACCAAAGGAGGAAAAATTAAAAAAGATAAAGCCTCAAGCTCAATGGAAAAGCAACTTGAGATTCTTCAATCTGAGCATGCCTCCTTGGTTTGTGAGTATGAGTCATTGGCTAATCAACTTGATTATGCTAAAGCTAATGACATACTAGAAGTAAAACTAGAGAAGCTCACTAGGGAGCATATGGCTCTACAAGCAAAACACAAGGAACTTGAGTGTTCTCATGAGAAGCTTGTAGATTCTTATGCTTCACTAGAAATAATGATTTTGCTTGTACTAAACTTTGTTGTTCTCAAGCAAGCCAATCTAGTATTCAGCATGTATTTGTAGAATCTTGTGATGACCTCATTGCTCAAGAAAATGATGAACTCAAGCAAGAGGTTGAAAAGCTTAAGAAAAACTTGAGTGAGTTGAAAGGGAAGAGCAAAGTGCAACCTTCTCAAGATAACCGTGCTAACATGGTGAAGAAGCTTGAAAAGGGGTCAACCGTCACTAGCTCAGCCCATCAACACCAACTCAAGGACAACAAGATCAAGATTCTAGAGAAGAAGAAATTTGAGCTTATCAAGTGCAATCAATGCTCAAAGATGGGGCACTTCGCTTCACATTGCCCTACCAAGCTCAAGGCTCAAGAAACAATCTCCAAGAAGAAAAGAAGCTCCACAAGAAGGAGATTGTGCTATCAATGCAAAGAGAAGGGTCATTTTTCCGCAGATTGCCCACAAGTCAGCAGTGCTGACCAGGGGCGGTCTGACCGCCCCCTCAGGGTGGTTAGACTGTGTCTGGCCACCACAGCCAAGATGTACTGCAGCAATGAGGAGAAAGCTTACCCTTCAAGCAAGAAGCCCACATACAAGCCAAGACAATACAAGCAAATGACTCCCAAGCCTAGAAGTGACAAAAGCCGCATTTGCTACACTTGTCGTGAGAAGGGTCACATGGGCAAGGATTGTCCAAATAGTAACATTCCTAAATCGAACCTTGTCCATTATGATTTTAGTAAGCTTAGGAATGATAAGAATGATACTTGTGCTATGAGGATGATTAGTTCACCTCAAACAAGCACTAGGGCCATTTGGGTTTCTAAGAACCTTGTGACTAACCTAGTAGGACCCAACAAGTGTTGGGTACCGATAAGTGCTTGCTGAGCTTGTAAGTTGATCGAGTTGCATTGAAGTCATGGCGAAAAGAAAGGAATTCAATAATCAATGTCTTGCCATGACAAAAGCTTGAAAATCATTCGATCAATGCAATCTCGGTAATAAGTGCTTAAAGTCGTACCTTGGTCACTCTCAGTTTTTTGTGAACGCTCATGGGTCACTAATCCTAGGATTGTGAAGCATGAGGAAGTGACCTTGACATTTTCATAATATTTATACTCTCATACCATTCGATGCTACTAATGGCTCTCTAGTAGAGCAATTGTTGTGATAAGCTTTGCAGGAATTTATTTAGGAAATTTAAAAGCTTATCGAAGGAAAAGAACTGAAAAATCACCAAATGAAAATCTCGAGGGGAGGGCGGTCTACCGCCCCCCATAGGCGGTCTGACCGCCTGTCCCATTCAGAAGTGCTTTTCGGGTGACCCGGCCTCTGTGGGCGGGTGACCCGTTTCATCTCTGGATGTTGGCGGGTGACCCAACCCCTATGGCCGGGTGACCCGGGGTAAAAGCAGAATTTCTTTTTTTGGTGTAAAATGCATCGAAGGTGATGAGATACCTAACTTATTTCAATTGATAAATCATTTATATGTCATGACTAAGCTTTGAAGATATCTCCCTTGTTCATAAATGAATCATGTGCTAAGTTCGAGAAATTCAAGAATCTCTAAGCACTAACTAAGGGGGAGATTATTTCAAGGTTTAGGTCATTTGTGGCACTAACAATTTCTTCTAGTGATCTTGTAGCCTCACAAATTTGTGCAACATATGCAAGCTCTTATTTGACACAATAATCTTAAAGCAATCAAGTTAAGAGCAAGCCGCTTTTAAATAAAAATATGCACAAATAAAATGTGGTCTAAGGAAAAAGGTATGTTCTCTTGAACTCTTTTAAATATTGAAATGCATCTAGGCCTACACGTACCATGCTAGTGTGCCATTCTTAGCATATAATTACTTCAAGAGAATTTTGTGTATCCCTCTAGATATTTGATTGATACCCACACATAAACTCGACTTCGTGTCGTGTGAGTGTCCTCTAGTTGGGTATGAGCTAAATATACTAGAGTGGTGATTTACTTGGGGTGGATGTGTGCACTTTGTGACATAGGATAGAAGTTTTGAAAAATAAACTAGCATGCGTAGGAATTGTGGATTTCGAAAAATATTTGAATCTTGGTCTTTGTGACCTAATCAACTTAATTATGACTATAGCTCCCCTTGATTGATTGTTGGCTAGTCATAATTAAGAAGGTTTTCTCAAGTCCATAATATCTCTATATCCATATCTTTATCTCTCTCACTCTTGGAAGAATCAAGAATTATGAAATTATTTGGAAAATCAATTTTTCTTCTAAGGATTAGCAAAAATGGATCCTTATCTTCCATAAATACTTTATCCAAGCATGGAAAAGGAAAAGGATCAAAATCATTTCAAAATCAGCTTTTTCCAAATCCATCCGGGGGGCGGTCTAACCGCGGTACCCATGCGGTCAGACCGGGTGTCACGGACTTTAACCTTTTACCCCTCCCCGTGAATCTACAGTTCATTTGACCCTATCCATTCAACCCTCTCTCTCCCCACGGGCAAAACTCCTTCTCTAACCACCAGAAACGCCTCCCTCTCCTCTCAAGCTCTCTCACCCCCTCTCATGGTGATTTGAGGATTCAACCATGGAAAACTAAATCCCCACCGTGGAAAGGACTCTCCTAGGGGTGCTGAAGCAAGTTCCAAGCCTGCTTCTTGGATTCCTCTCAAGTTCATCTCTCCAAAGGTATTCAAATCTTGTTTTTGCCCGATCTCTCTACTCGATGCAAATATTTGAATTTCCTTTGAGCTATCATCTACTGGCAACCCCTAGAAGACATTCCTAGAGTTTCATTCAATTTCGTTGGCTACATTGTCGGGAACAAAATTCTAGGGTTTCACTGCCCCGGGCGGTCTGACCGCGTGGGCAGGGCGGTCTGACCACCCTGAGCAGTTTTGCCCCAAGAGTTTTGTTCTTGGCCATGAATTCAACCTTGTTCGATCTAGGAATATTCCCTGAAATTTATCTTTCATATCTCGGCATTGTGCTGCTGTCGCTGGCCTGGAAAGCCATTGGCTCAAAACTGGCAGGGGCGGTCTAACCGCCTGCCCAGGGCGGTCTGACCGCCCTGCCCAGTTTTGTGCCAATTGCTTCACGTGCTATGCATCGACTCGTTTAATCTAGCTAATCTTGTTCCTGGTGACTTATACATCCTTGTTTCACTCCTTGTAATCCAGGAACAGCAGCGATGCCTAAAGGTTCAGGGGCCGAGAAAAGGAAAAAGGGAAGATAGGATGCTACCCTCACTGAGGCCGGACAGAGCTCACGTGCTTATGATATCAGGGAGAAATTGAGACCAAGGGGTCAGCAGAGGCCAGTTTATCAAGACTATGGAGAAGATATTGAGATGGAGAAAGAATTGAGGCTAGCGATGATGAGGTAGAGGATGACACATATGTATGTGCAGACCATCAGGGCAGAGCTCGAGCCATGTTCAGTGGTGTTGGTGCTGGTGGTAGAGGTGTTGGTGCAGGTAGTAGAGGTTTTGGTGCTGGAGGCAGTGGAGTTAGTGAAAGGACCTTGATGTCGCCTAGAGGGGGGTGAATAGGCGGACGACCAATTTAAACTTTTATTCCCTGCAAACTTGAACTGCCAGGCTCCACCGGTCAGACCGGTGCGCCTCACCGGTCAGACCGGTGCTGGCTTTGCTTCACAGGAGAGCACCGGTCAGACCGGTACCCCACACCGGTCAGACCGGTGCAGCACAGAGAACCTGCAAAAACAGCTTCAAGGTTCTCTTGACTTCTAGCACGAACCAAACTTGGTGTGTAGCCTGAGTAGATGATCCCGAGCAGGGTAATGATCCCTGCACACCCAAGTAGATCGAAGTGGAAGCAAATCAAATATGCTAGAAAAAACTTAGAGAGGCAAGTCACAACGAGACGCAAGGATTTGTTTCCCGAAGTTCACTTCCACCAAGGAAGCTACGTCTCCGTTGAGGAGCTTGCAAGGGAACCACAAGAGGTCTCCCACAACAAGTCGGGTCTCTTTCAACCACTTTCCTCGATTCCACTAAGGCGATCTTTTCCATGAAAAGGCAAGATCACAGTCCTTACAAACTTGCCGCTGCTCACCACAACTTGGGAGCTAGCCGGCGACGCCTAGCCGTCTAGGAGGCGAACCTCCAAGAGTAACAAATGCTTCAATGCTTGTAGACGCGAAACTCAAGTGCTCAAGCTATGGAAATGCTCTTGTTAGCTCACAAAGGCTCTCAAGATCTCACTAACTCAACCCAACTCAAAAATATGGCTTGAATCCACAAATCTTACAAAGAGAGAGGTTGGGGAGAGCCACTAAGGCTTTTGGCTTGCTAGAAATGACCTGGAAGCTCAGCAAGTTCACCAAGAACAGCAGCCCATCCAAGAGGAGGGCTTGGGGTACTTATACCCCAAAAGGAGAAAACTAGCCGTTAGCTGTCGGGCGGCACCGGTCAGACCGGTGCTCCACACCGGTCAGACCGGTGTTTGAAAAACTAGTCGTTGGGCCTAGTTGCACCGGTCAGACCGGTGCCTCCACCGGTCAGACCGGTGGAGCCCGAGAAACCCCCAAAACCCTTTCTATCAAACTAACACTTCACCTAAAAGATGAAGTGGCTCAGGTTAGGTTAGGAGGGGTTGTTAGCACACTCTGAGGCTGTTTCTCACATAGGTTTTCTAAGAGCACTTGACTTGGTCATAAAGCAAAAGTTGCATCCCTCTTGATAGTACGGCATACCTATACTCAAGATTAAATAAAAACAACTTGTCAACTCCTTGAGCTTGAATATCTTTAACCTTGCCATACTTGATTAATTTCCACTTGAGGGCTTCCAACTTTGACCAATGCCTTGAGCACATCCATACTTGAGCTAGTGGCTCAAGATCTTTCCATATTGCATGGAGATACACACTTAGATCTTTAAGTCACTCCATATTGCCAATCTTAACCCATGAACTTGATGCAATGCTTCCCTCGATTAAGGCTTGAATATGATACTTAGAGATCCCACGGATGCTAGAACTTCACCTTAGCAAAATACGAAATGGCGGCCTAGCCAGAGCCCCAAAGATTGCTTAGTCCATCACCCTAGACATCTCGGTTGATCTCTTCATCACTTATTCATTGCACGTTGAGTTAAGCTTTGCTTCATTTATAATTAGTCTTCATTTGAAATATCGCTTCAAATGCTTGTTCTTGATTGACAATGAATATGCAAACTTCCAACATAGGACCATAAAAACTATCTCTATCCTTGTGTCCTCTTTCATTTTCCACATGAAGTCTTGCATTCAAACTATGAAGAATTACCATCTTCTCTTTCTATGATCCTTTTATTTTAACCAAGCTATCATGTTCATCGGGGATCATGAATTGACCTCCTTACAATATTTCTGATATTTATCTTTATTCGTTTGCTTGATATTTGCCACTATGTTTTAGGATCATACATACATTTGTCTTCTCCAATGTGAGCTGACAATATTCATTCATCAATATATATATTCCAACTGTAGCTCATGAATATATAAATAAACCTGCTCACAATCTTAGACAAAAGTGTTAGACCTTTAATCGCTTTGTCATTCAATTCACCAAAATCCACTAAGGGGCCTAGATGCACTTTCAATCTCCCTCTTTTTGGTGATTGATGACAACTCAATTAAAGCTTACAAATATGATAATTAAGCGTAATTCGATTCTTAGATATAGCTAGAGCTCCCCCTTAATTTGTGCTTTGAATGGAATTTTAAAGATTTAGCCTCAAATGCCAAAAGCACAAATTTGGGAGAAAAGCATGAGAGCTTCCCTTATATCTTAGAATTAGTGGAGTGCAACATGTGTGAGTGGCAAAGTAAAATGTGTGATGAATATGACAAGATAAGCACGCAGCAAAACAACAAGTGTGCTGGTTGGGCGCCACCGGTCAGACCGGTCAGGCTCAACCAGTACAGGAACCAGGCGGTCACCGGTCAGGCTGGTGACCCTGACCGGTCAGACCGGTCAGGTCCAGTCGGCACAAGAAACTCAAAATAGTGCGTGCTATTTGGGCTAAGGTGATCAGACCGGGATTGCAAGTCGGTTTAGATCACCATACCCCATTTAGCCAACACAAACAATACACCATACAAATCATGCATCACAATCTAGCATAAGGTCACTTAATTATTACATAAATAAGTTCAACACACATCCAAGCACTCATACAAGGTTCTCAAGTCCACTAAGAAACAGAATTCCAAATTTTATTACATGGCTGCTCTCATCAGCCGGCACCGGTCAGACCGGTGCAGCCACCGGTCAGACCGGTGACCACTACCCAGCTGCACAAGCTACTGAAACGGTAAGCTTTCAATCCTATATCTTAGAATCAGTGGAGTGCAACATGTGTGAGTGACAAAGTAAAATGTGTGATGCATATGACAAGATAAGCACGCAGCAAAACAACAAGTGTGCTGGTTGGGCGCCACCGGTCAGACCGGTCAGGCTCAACCAGTACAGGAACCGGGCGGTCACCGGTCAGGCCGGTGACCCTGACCGATCAGACCAGTCAGGTCCAGTCAACACACGAAACTCAAAACAGTGCATGTTATTTGGGCTAAGGTGATCAGACCGGGGTTGCAAGTCGGTTTAGATCACCATACCCCATTTAGCCAACACAAACAATACACCATACAAATCATGCATCACAATCTAGCATAAGGTCACTTAAATATTACATAAATAAGTTCAACACACATCCAAGCACTCATACAAGGTTCTCAAGTCCACTAAGAAACAGAATTCCAAATTTTATTACACGGCTGCTCTCATCAGCCGGCACCGGTCAGACCGGTGCAGCCACCGGTCAGACCGGTGACAACTACCCAGCTGCACAAGCTACTGAAACGGTAAGCTTTCAATCCTATATCTTAGAATCAGTGGAGTGCAACATGTGTGAGTGACAAAGTAAAATGTGTGATGCATATGACAAGATAAGCACGCAGCAAAACAACAAGTGTGCTGGTTGGGCGCCACCGGTCAGACCGGTGCTCCTGACCGGTCAGACCGGTCAGGCTCAACCAGTACAGGAACCGGGCGGTCACCGGTCAGGCCGGTGACCCTGACCGGTCAGACCTGTCAGGTCCAGTCGGCACACGAAACTCAAAACAGTGCGTGCTATTTGGGCTAAGGTGATCAGACCGGGGTTGCAAGTCGGTTTAGATCACCATACCCCATTTAGCCAACACAAACAATACACCATACAAATCATGCATCACAATCTTGCATAACGTCACTTAATTATTACATAAATAAGTTCAACACACATCCAAGCACTCATACAAGGTTCTCAAGTCCACTAAGAAACAGAATTCCAAATTTTATTACACGGCTGCTCTCATCAGCCGGCACCGGTCAGACCGGTGCAGCCACCGGTCAGACCGGTGACCACTACCCAGCTGCACAAGCTACTGAAACGGTAAGCTTTCAATCCATCTTCTCCCCGTTTGTCATCAAGCATCTAAGAAGGGCCTGGAGAAGGTGTAGCTGCAGCCGATCAACACCAAGTCGACCATCCGGATCCATCCCCCGGTGGTGGAGGAGGAGGAGGCTGAGGATAGGTCCATTGAAATATTTCAGTGGAGATGCGACTAGCCCAATCCTCAGGAGCCTCAAGTGCCTCAGGAGGCTCAACGTGCTGAGAGGTCCCTGCTGAATCAAACTGAGGAGGTGGAGGTGGTGGTACTGAAGAGCTCCCTCCGCCTGACTCAAATAAGAAGCTGCCATACTGGTCCACTAGTCCTGAATTTGCCATGCTCCTAATCCTCTCCTCAAAGGTAGGTATGGGAACCTCAGGTGGAACAGGAGATATGGGTGAGCGAGGTGGTTGGAGCCCAAAGTGTGCATGGAACATCTTCATAGAATCCCTCTCCTTCTTTCTATCTCTTCTTTCTCTTTGTTGTGCCACTTCAATGTCATGCTGGCTTTTGCACATGCCAAAAAGAAAGTTGATGAATTTGCGCATTGGAGAGGTGGCCTTCCGGGGTCTGTACTGCTGCTCAGGCCTCCACCGGTCAGACCGGTCAGACCGGTGGCAGTCTGGGCAGCAGGTTGCTGTTGCTGTTCCTGCTGGTGCTGCTCCCATTCTTGTCCTTCTTCCTCTCTGATTTCCGGATCATGCTCAGGAGAAGGAATACTTGGAAACTTGGTAGGATTGGGCCTAAAGGGTTTGTGCCTGACATCCTTAGGGAACCCAATCCTAGAGACTTTCTCAACCATGTACATGATGTAGGGGTTGTAGCTGCAAATCTTCTTTGGATCTTCTGATAAGAACTTGATTTCTTGCCAAATGAAATCCCCCACACTGAATGGAGGTGCCCCCGGTCTCAAAGCTATCATCAAATTCTTCATATACTTGGACACGTCGGAGGGGTTGCCATCCCTAGGAGTAAGTGTCACACGAAGGAGCCTATTCAAGACTGAATAGTAGGTGTAGAGGTCCTTCACGTGCCCAACACTAGCTCTCTTGTCCCTGGGATACATGAAGCACATAGCCTCTGGCTCTAGCAAACCCTCATCATGTAGCTTGGGATAGTATTAGTCCTGAGGATCAATGTTGAAAAGAGCTAAAAATCTAGTGAAGCGAAGTGCACTGTGACATAAAACTGAGCAATGATTTCTCTATTCCAATCATACTTGAATCCCATGAGATCCTTCACCCTTTGTTGCTCACAAACTCTAATAATCTCATTGAAGATAGGGTCATTTTTCTGCTCCATGAAGTTCCAATCCACATATTGTGCCTGATGAGTGATTTTGGGCTTCTTTATGATCACTGAGGTGTAGTAGTCCTGCTGAAACTGAGCCCAAAACCTATTGTCTGAAGCTGTCATGTCGCTAGTATAAGGATTCACGTCCCTTAACATCTTCAGCTTCTTTGTCTTCCCTCAACCATGAAAATTCTCTGCTTTGTTAGGAAACATATATATGGGCTTTGTGATCCTAAGCGCACCATGACCACCGTCATCATCATCCTCATCCATAGGATCCTCATCCTCATCCTGCTCTCGACCCCCTGTATCATCATCCGCACCCTCACCTATGTACTCATCCTCATCCATGGTGGCTGGCCCTTTGCCATGAGGGCGATCAAGATCCTCAGTGTAGGTCTCGTCCTCAATATCATCACCACTGCTTGCCCCTTGGGTATCACCAGCAACATTCTCAGCCCTCTCATGAGACGAACGTGGCCTCAAAGTCATCCCACTACTGCCGCCTCCAGGAAAAGCACTTGGAGTGGCCGCTCTCCGAGACATGATCTCCTCTTTTCTTTTCTTGGCACCTTCCTTAACTCTTGGCACAGCTACTGCCCTGGGTCACAAAAGAGATTACAGGAATGCATAAGACACCAGGGTAGAGATTGAAGAAGATTTGGAAACGAAGAACTCAGTTTTGAGCAATTGGGTCTGTTCTGGACGCCACCGGTCAGACCGGTGGGGCCACCGGTCAGACCGGTGCCCTCCAGAACAGAGCCAATGGCCCTAACTGTCAACCTTAGCAGTATGAATAGATTTGATAAGCATGTTGATGTACATAAGACATATCCAGATTGATAAGAGTCAAATACATGAAGAAAGCAAACTTTAGGGTTGGACGAGCCGCACCGGTCAGACCGGTGCGCTCACCGGTCAGACCGGTGAAAGCCGTCCGCCCCCAAAATTTGAATCCTCACAATGTACCCAACGAAATGTTATGGATCTATAGGAATGTCTTCTATATGTTGCCAGGAGATGTTCTACCAAAGGAATCCCTAAACTTCCAAAGGAGTAGAGAGATCATGCAAAAGGAAGTTTTAGATACCTTTGGAGAGAAGAACTCGATTTGAAACCAATGAGCCACCTTAGATCCTTCCTCAACAGCCCTAGGGGGTTCTTTTCCACGGAGGAGAAGTGGTTTTCCTTGGTTGAAATCCTAGGTCTCCATGGGAGGTGTTTGGAGGAGGAAGAGAGGTGAAGAGAGCTTGAGAGAGGTATCCACGGGTTGAAGGAGGGAGGCAGGTGAAATGATTGAAGAGAGAGAAGAGGAAGGGTAGAAGTAGATATCCTTTTACTGTGTGCTCACGGGTGTCCCCCGAGCACCACCAGTTAGACCGGTGGGAGCACCGGTCAGACTGGTGACCCCTTTTTGGTCCAACTGGCGGCCCTGCTCGGTTGTTCCGGTCCAGGGTCAGAAGTTCCGGCGATTTTTGAGAAACAAACAGAGAGTCTTTATCGGAAGTTCCGCCCTAGCCTCGGAAGTTCCGAGCCATCCTTCAAAACTTTGAGATTTTGCCTCTGAAAACTTCACCTGATATGATTTTAACTTCTTTCTTTCCCCTTAGGATTCAAAAAGATGGAAGATGTGGCTTTAGGGTCCCACCGGTCAGACCGGTGGTATGCACCGGTCAGACCGGTGCTCCCTTAAGACACAACCTAATCTGATGTTGCAAGATTTTGATCCTTACTCCTTCACACAGGTTGGATAAAGAATATTTATGAGATTATAATCCAACTTTTCACAGATCTTAGAAGAATATAGAGCTATCCAATTTAATTGATAAACTTGATTCTTCCAAGTGAGAGAGAGAGAGAGATAATGAGATTATTATGGACTTGAGAAAATCTTCTTATTTGTGACTAGCCATCAATCAAGCATTGGGAACAATAGTCACAAGTAAGTCGATCGGGTCACAAAGACCAAGAACCAAATATTTTTCAAATTTCACACTTCCTACACATGCTAGTTGATTTTTCGAAAAACTATCCTACAACACAAAGTGCATGCATCCACTTCAAACAAATAGCCGTTCTAGTATATTTGACTCATACCCTTGACCACAAGACACAAAGTTGAGTGAACGCAACGGTATCAACCAAATATCTAGAGAGGCACACAAAATTCACTTGAAGCAATTACACGCTAAGGAAGGCACACTAGCAAGGTATATGGCCTAGATGCATTTCAATAAGTAAAGAAGATCCTGAGACCATACCTTTGCCTTAGGCCATTTTATTCGTGCATATAATCTATTTTAGTAACTGCTAGCTCTTACTTGTGTTCTTTAAAGAAAGATGATTTCTTAGAGCTTGCGTAAGGTGCACGGGTACATGAAACTTACAAGATCACTAGAAGAAATTGTTAGTCCCACAGATGACACAAGTGATGAGATGAGCTCCCCCTTAATTAGTGCATAGAGATATTTTGAATTTCTCGATCATTGCACAATATTCAATTAAGAATATGGAGTAGCTCACTCACGTACTTGGTCATGACACATAAATGATAATTCTGTTGAAATGTGTCAAGATACTCATACCATTCATTTATGATCATCAAGAAGATGTCTCCTAACCATCTTGAGGCATTTTATCCCCACCGGTTAGATCGGTGGCTCCTTGCTCAGCCTCGATCGAGGTTCGGGTCATTCGGTTACTGGGTTCGGGTCACCCGGCTGTATCCAGAGACGTATCGGGTCACTCGGTCCTGTGGTCCGTATCACCCGACGCCAGCCAGAACAGGCTAGGCACCGGTTAGACCGGTGGGACCACCGGTCAGACCGATGTGGGCTGTCCCAGCATTCTTGATGATCTTGTTTGCCTTGCTTTGTGATTTTGTGAACATATCACATTTTAGTACCAGCAAATTCAGCAAGACATTTGCTCTACTAGAGAGCCATTAAAAGCATCGAATGGAATGAGAGGATAAATTTTATAGAAATAGTCAAAGTCACTTCCTCATGCTTCACCAATCCAAGATTTGTGACACATGAGGGTTCACTTAAGAACTAAGAGTGACTTAGACTCAATATTAAGTTCAATTTACCGAGATGTCATTGAATGTAAGATTTTGACTCTTGAGCTCTTTACATGGTCAATTTATCAAATTAAGATTCCCTTTTTATTAACCATGTCTTCAATGCATCTTTAGATTTCTGCAAGCTCAAGAAGCATTCTTTGGTACCCACAGCTTGTTGGGTCCTATAGGGTTAGTCACTAGATGCTTAGGGATCCAAATGGCTCTTATGCTAGTTTGAGGTGAGTTGACCACTCTAGTAGCATAAGTACTGTTTTCATCTTCCCTAAGCTTCTTGAAATTATAATGGACAAGATTTGATTTAGGATTGTTACCATTCGGGCAATCTTTGCCCATGTGACCTTTTTGACGACATTCATAGCAAATGCGGCTTTTGTCCTTGTTAGCCACACCATTTCTTGAAATTCCTTGTCCCTGCTTGCTTCTGAGCCTCATCTTGGGAGTAGGGGTCTTTCTCGCCCTGTTGCCTTGAGGAGTGGCTGACCTGGTCGCCACCGGTCTGACCGGTGCTATGCACTGGTCTGACCAGTCACGGTCAGATCTGCTGCTTGCTGCATCATTTGGGCAAGTATCCGCTAGATGTCCCTTCTCTCTGCACTTGTAGCACACTCTCCACTTATTTGATCTTCTTGTTTTCTTGGAGAGTGTTTCTTGTATCTTTTGCTTAGTTGGGCAATGGAGTGACTTGTCATGCCCAACTTTGCTCTTTTCTTGAATCTTGTTCTTGTAGGTCTTGGTGTGTTGTTGGGGAGTTGAGCTAGTGACGGTTGATCCCTTCTCAAGCTTCTTCACCATGTCATCACGGGTATCGTGAGAAGGTTGCACTTGACTCTTCCCTTTCAGCACATACAAGTTTCTTTTAAGCTTTTCGACCTCTTGTTTGAGTTCATCATTTTCTTTGGCAATGAGGTTATCACAAGATTCTACAAGTACATGCTCAATGCTAGATTGGCTTGCTTGAGAAAAACAATCATTAGCTCTAGACAAATCAATTTGAACCCGTGAGCATGTGCACGTGTGAGATAGAGGTTGCATAAATTTTACGGAAGAAAGAACAACCTCATGAGCTATCTCTAGTGAAGCATAAGAATCTACAAGCTTTTCATGAGAACACTCAAGTTCCTTGTGCTTTGCTTGTAGAGCCATATGCTCACTAGTGAGCATGTCTATTTTTTCTTTAAGCATTTCATTATCTTGATCCACTGCAGCTACGCAAGCAAAGGATTTTATCACTTTATCATATTGCCTAGCGAGCGAATCATACTTACAAACCAAAGAGGTGTTTTCGGATTTGAGAGCCTCAAGTTCCTTAGTCGAGGAACTTGAAGCTTCATTTGTCTCAACCTTCCCTCCTTTGGTCTTCTTCTTTTCCTTCTTGGCCATCAAGCAAATGTTGGTGCCCCTGCCGGCACCGGTCTGACCGGTGAGACTCACCGGTCTGACCGGTCCCTGCAGAGGGACAACGTCTTCGCTTCTCTGGCCTTCTCCTTGCTTGGGAAGTGACACTTGAGGCTCAATGCAGTTAAGTGAAGATCTTGAGTACTCCTCAAGTGTCTTCTCCATGGTTTGTTCTTGATCAATCAACTTGGGCTTTTCATATTCTTCTCGAAGTATTTCCCAAATGTTGTGTGCATCAATCTCAATCTTTTCATAGATAAATTCCTGCACATCATCACTCAACATACTACAAATGTAGTTAAATACTCGAGAGTTGCATTGCCAACGCTCTAAGTCCTCTAGGGATGATTTTGACAAGTCAATTTTGTTTTCCCTAAGGTGAGGAGGTAGAATGCTAGCAATAACAATCTTCTCAGCAAGTGGACCCATGGTCCTAATATAATTGAGTACATGAATTGACCAAGAAGTATAGTTTGAGCCATCTAGAGCTAGAGGCTCAAAAGCTACCTCACGCGTTGTCAACATCATCAAACTCCAAGCGGTTAAGCTCGAATCGGAGCACTCGGCTCTGATACTAATTGAAAGGACCTTGATGTCGCCTAGAGGGGGGTGAATAGGCGGATGACCAATTTAAACTTTTATTCCCCGCAAACTTGAACTGCCAGGCTCCACCGGTCAGACCGGTGCGCCTCACCGGTCAGACCGGTGCTGGCTTTGCTTCACAGGAGAGCACCGGTCAGACCGGTACCCCACACCGGTCAGACCAGTGCAGCACAGAGAACCTGCAAAAACAGCTTCAAGTTTCTCTTGACTTCTAGCACGAACCAAACTTGGTGTGTAGCCTGAGTAGATGATCCCGAGCAGGGTAATGATCCCTGCACACCCAAGTAGATCGAAGCAGAAGCAAATCAAATATGCTAGAAAACAACTTAGAGAGGCAAGTCACAAAGAGACGCAAGGATTTGTTTCCCGAAGTTCACTTCCACCAAGGAAGCTACGTCTCCGTTGAGGAGCTTGCAAGGGAACCACAAGAGGTCTCCCACAACAAGTCGGGTCTCTTTCAACCACTTTCCTCGATTCCACTAAGGCGATCTTTTCCACGAAGAGGCAAGATCACAGCCCTCACAAACTTGCCGCTGCTCACCACAACTTGGGAGCTAGCCGGCGACGCCTAGCCGTCTAGGAGGCGAACCTCCAAGAGTAACAAATGCTTCAATGCTTGTAGACGCGAAACTCAAGTGCTCAAGCTATGGAAATGCTCTTGTTAGCTCACAAAGGCTCTCAAGATCTCACTAACTCAACCCAACTCAAAAATATGACTTGAATCCACATATCTCACAAAGAGAGAAGTTGGGGAGAGCCACTAAGGCTTTTTGCTTGCTAGAAATGACCTGGAAGCTCAGCAAGTTCACCAAGAACAGCAGCCCATCCAAGAGGAGGGCTTGGGGTACTTATACGCCAAAAGGAGAAAACTAGCCGTTAGCTGTCGGGCGGCACCGGTCAGACCGGTGCTCCACACCGGTCAGACCGGTGTTTGAAAAACTAGCCGTTGGGCCTAGTTGCACCGGTCAGACTGTCGGGCATACTCCCCCGGTACCCATATGAGGAAGGATGAAGACGGACTCCTACTAGAATTCCCCTGTAATCCTATTAGGACTCGTTCCGTGTAATCCTGCTAGGACTCCTGCCTTGTAACCGACTAGGAACCCGCCCCCTGGACTATATAAAGGAGGGTCGGGTACCTAGCCGGGCACCTGAACAACCCAACACCAAGCGCAGGGCGCCATACTTGATCCCCCAAACAGGATGTAGGGTACGCCACCTTGGCGGCCCGAACCTGTATAAATCTTGTGTCCCGTGTCCTTGCGCATACCTTCGAGTTCTCGGTCTCCCGATCACGATCCTCCACCGCACAATCTACTACCTCGGGTACCCCCTTGGTAGGTTTGCCGGGCTAAAACACCGACAGCTGGCGCGCCAGGTAGGGATGATCATCACCACCGGGCGAATTCGAAGGACCTTTTCATCATCAAAATCAATCTACTCGACGACAAGCAAGTCAAGTCGCAATGCAAAGCAAGTCGCCGAGTTCTGTCGAAAAACGAAATTGATTTCCGTACTCTGTTCGCGCGTCGGCAGAACACGCTCAACTATGCCGCGCGTCCGGGTGCCTCGGCACGTCGCGCGGCACGTCGCGTGGCTCGTCACGCGGCTCATCGTCGACTACTTCGCCTCGCGCGGCTCGTCATCGACTACTTCACCTACGCCGTGCGATCAGGTGCCTCGGCTCATCGCGCGGCTCGTCGTCGACTACTTCACCTACGCCGCGCGTCCGGGTGCCTCGGCACGTCGCGCGGCTCGTCGTCGACTGCTTCGCCTCGCGCGGTTCGTCGTCGACTACTTCGCCTACGTCGTGCGTCCAGCCTCGTCGGCTCGTCGCACGGCTTGTCATCGACTTCTCTTACGCTGTGTGCCGCCACGACATCGTCTTGCGGCCACACCGGCTCGTCGTCGACTACTTCGCCTACGTTGTGCGTCCAGCCTCGTTGGCTCGTCGCACGGCTTGTCGTCAACTTCTCTTACGCCGTGTGCCGCCGCGACATCGTCTTGCGGCCACACCGGCTCATCGTCGACTACTTCGCCTACGCTGCGCGTCCGGGTGCCTCGGCACGTCGCGCGGCTCGTCGTCGACTGCTTCGCCTCGCGCGGCTCGTCGTCGACTACTTCGCCTACGTCGTGCGTCCAGCCTCGTCGGCTTGTCGCACGACTTGTCGTCATCTTCTCTTACGCCGTGTGCCGCCGCGACATCGTCTTGCGGCCACACCGGCTCGTCGTCGACTGCTTCGCCTCACGCGGCTCGTCATCGACTGCTTCGCCTCACGCGGCTCGTCGTCGACTACTTCACCTACGCCGTGCGATCGGGTGCCTCAGCTCGTCGCGTGGCTCGTCGTCGACTACTTCGCGTACGCCGCGCGTCCGGGTGCCTCGGCACATCGCGCGGCTCGTTGCGCGGCTCGTCGTCGACTACTTCGCCTACGCCGTGTGATCGGATGCCTCGGCTCGTTGCCCGGCTCGTCGTCGACTACTTCGCCTACGCCGTGCGATCGGGTGCCTCGGCTCGTCGCGCGGCTCGTTGTCGACTACTTCGCCTATGCTGTGCGATCGGGTGCCTCGGCTCCTCGCGCGGCTCGTCGTCGACCACGCGCCGTCTCGCTACTCAACTTCTCGTCGGTCGGTCGCACTGGCTCTCGCCGTGCGCCCGGTCGCTCCGTCTCGCGGCTCGACTACTCCGTGCGCCACCGCTCGACTTGTTGTCCGGTCGCACTGGCTCTACTTCGAGTACGCCGTGCGTCGCGACTACTTGTCTCGCGGTAACATCGGCTCTACTTCGAGTACGCCGCGCACCGCTACGACACCGTCTTCCGGCCGCATCGCGTCGACCACTCATCTTGACTTGTTTTCCAAACTAGTCGAGAGCGACAGAAACGCCCCAACAACTAGTCGGAATCAACTCTGACTAGTCAAACTTCAGCAACAATCGTCGCGGCTGCATCTCCGACCGCCACAGCTTCATCTACAAGAACGCCCTAGCGACAACAGCTAAGTCATTTATTTAAATGATTGTTTTTTCTTCTTTGGCTTGCCTTCCATGCGCAGGACAAACACGCCAAGGACTACCCGTCTGTGCATACTTCTACACGGGAACTACCCTTCATAACTGCACAATCTCAAGTCCGCTACGGCGGTACAAGTCGACGCCAACGGTCGCAATCTAAAGTCCGCTACAGCGGCACAACTCGACTCCGGTCGCATCAACAGTCTGCCCAGACAGCAATAGCTAAGTCATTTATTTAAATGATTACTGTTTTCTTTTCTTGGCTTGTTCTCCTCATCATGTAGGACAACATGCCGACTACTCATCGGTGTACGCTTCTCGGCAGGTTTTTCACGAGGGCTACACTCTGCTGACTACTCTTGGGGTATATCTATCAAGTCACCACGAGTCTACTTCATCAACTCGGAGCTATCCCAACGAGGCAGCTTCTAAAGTCCGCTCCGCGTGGCAACTTAAAGTCGACTCCGGTCGCACCTTCGCCTGCTTCGGCGGCATACTGTGTGTGTAAGCTTCGATGGAACTTAGCTATAAGTGGCCCTCGCGTCCTGGTGATGATGGTACCTAGCTGCACGTAGTTTTCATACCCTGTACCATGGGTTTCATACCCTAAGTACTCGCGCTCCGTACCTTGGGTCTGAAATCCATGGCCCAGGTACTCAAGTTGACTCCGGTCGCACATTCAAGCCCGCTCCGGCGGCAACCGTACCTTGGGTCTGAAATCCATGGCCTAGGTACTCAAGTCGACTCCGGTCGCACCTTCAAGTCCACTACGGTGGCAACCGTACCTTGGGTCTGAAATCCATGGCCCAGGTACTCAAGTCGACTCCGGTCGCACCTTCAAGGCCGCTCCGGCGGCAACCGTACCTTGGGTCTGAAATCCATAGCCCAGGTACTCAAGTCGACTCCGGTCGCACCTTCAAGTCCACTACGGTGGCAACCGTACCTTGGGTCTAAAATCCATGGCCCAGGTACTCAAGTCGACTCCGGTCGCACCTTCAAGTCCACTACGGTGGTAACCGTACCTTGGGTCTGAAATCCATGGCCCAGGTACACAAGTCGACTCCGGTCGCACCTTCAAGCTCGCTCCTGCGGTAACTGTACCTTGGGTCTGAAATCCATGGCTCGGGTACTCAAGCTCACTCCGGTGGCACAAGTTGACACTAACGGTCGCACCCAAGCCCACTCCGGTGGCACAAGCCGACTTCGGTCGCAATCTTAAGCCCGCTCCGGTGGCAAAACTACTCGTTTTCTCTGATTTTTCATTCGCTTTGGCTTTCCGGAAAGTGCTTTTCGTTTTTTGCATCTTAAGTCCACCCCGCGTGGCACAAAGTCGACTACTGTAGTTGCATCTCAAAGTCCGCTCTACGCAGTAATCTAAAGTCGACTTCTTCAGTCGCATCTCAAAGTCCGCTCTACGCGGCAATCTAAAGTCGACTTCGGTTTTCAAGTCGCATATCAAAGTCCGCTCCACGCGGCATCCTAAAGTCGACTTCGGTTTTCAAGTCGCATCTCAAAGTCCGCTCCGCACGGCACAAAGTCGACTTCAGTTTTTAAGTCACATTCTAAAGTCCGCACTGCCGGCATCTAAAGTCGACTTCGGTCGCATCTAAAGTCTGCTCTGACGGCATGGCTACTTTTCAAGCTACACGGCTCGATGCTAAATTACTACTCGGAATCTCTCCAGCTCGGGGGCTGCACTTCAATTACTACTCGAGGATAACTTCAGCAGGCTTTGCTCGCTCTCGAGCTCGGGGGCTCCGCACCAACAACTACTCGATGTGGCTCATACGACTCTCTTATCTCGGGGGCTACACACTGCAAGAGTACTCGGATGATGGCTTTCGCGAACACTGAAGACCCTTGGATTGATTACCTAATCATTTCAAGGCTCGGGGGCTGCTATGCTACACCCATCATTCAATTTTTTCAAGACGGAAGATTCAGAATCAAGATTGACCCTCAGCTAGAGTCTACGACTCAATCTAAGGCTCGGGGGCTACTCCATATGGAGTGCGATTTTGCAACCGCACTTCCATATAATCTCGAGTTCAAGACTGATGAGCTGGACCACCTTCCAGCCTCGTGGAAGTTCAAGTACTATTGAAGACTTCTCCAAGCAGTACTCGAGGATGCTCAGGAACTACTCGAAGAGGCTTCAAGACTACTCGAACTACTACTCTCGACTACAACGTGCTCGGGGGCTTATCGGGCATACTCCCCGAGTACCCATACGAGGAAGGATGAAGATGGACTCCTACTAGAATTCCCCTGTAATCCTATTAGGACTCGTTCCGTGTAATCCTACTAGGACTCCTGCCTTGTAACCGACTAGGAACCCACCCCCTGGACTATATAAAGGAGGGTTGGGTACCTAGCCGGGCACCTGAACAACCCAACACCAAGCGCAGGGCGCCATACTTGATCCCCCAAACAGGACGTAGGGTTCGCCACCTTGGCAGCCCGAACCTGTATAAATCTTGTGTCCCGTGTCCTTGCGCATACCTTCGAGTTCTCAGTCTCCCGATCACGATCCTCCACCGCACAATCTACTACCTCGGGTACCCCCTTGGTAGGTTTGCCGGGCTAAAACACCGACACAGACCGGTGCCTCCACCGGTCAGACCGGTGGAGCCCGAGAAACCCCCAAAACCCTTTCTATCAAACTAACACTTCACCTAAAAGATGAAGTGGCTCAGGTTAGGTTAGGAGGGGTTGTTAGCACACTCTGAGGCTGTTTCTCACATAGGTTTTCTAAGAGCACTTGACTTGGTCATAAAGCAAAAGTTGCATCCCTCTTGATAGTACGGCATACCTATACTCAAGATTAAATAAAAACAACTTGTCAACTCCTTGAGCTTGAATATCTTCAACCTTGCCATACTTGATTAATTTCCACTTGAGGGCTTCCAACTTTGACCAATGCCTTGAGCACATCCATACTTGAGCTAGTGGCTCAAGATCTTTCCATATTGCATGGAGATACACACTTAGATCTTTAAGTCACTCCATATTGCCAATCTTAACCCATGAACTTGATGCAATGCTTCCCTCGATTAAGGCTTGAATATGATACTTGGAGATCCCACGGATGCTAGAACTTCACCTTAGCAAAACACGAAATGGCGGCCTAGCCAGAGCCCCAAAGATTGCTTAGTCCCTCACCCTAGACATCTCGGTTGATCTCTTCATCACTTATTCATTCCACATTGAGTTAAGCTTTGCTTCATTTACAATTAGTCTTCATTTGAAATCCCGCTTCAAATGCTTGTTCTTGATTGACAATGAATATGCAAACTTCCAACATAGGACCATAAAAACTATCTCTATCCTTGTGTCCTCTTTCATTTTCCACATGAAGTCTTGCATTCAAACTATGAAGAATTACCATCTTCTCTTTCTATGATCCTTTTATTTTAACCAAGCTATCATGTTCATCGGGGATCATGAATTGACCTCCTTACAATATTTCTGATATTTATCTTTATTCGTTTGCTTGATATTTGCCACTATGTTTTAGGATCATACATACATTTGTCTTCTCCAATGTGAGCTGACAATATTCATTCATCAATATATATATTCCAACTGTAGCTCATGAATATATAAATAAACCTGCTCACAATCTTAGACAAAAGTGTTAGACCTTTAATCGCTTTGTCATTCAATTCACCAAAATCCACTTAGGGGTCTAGATACACTTTCAGTTAGAGCTGATGCAGAGATTGAGGAAGTCGATGATGATGCTGGTGACAATGAGGAAGATAATCCAGTGGGAGCAGCTGGAGTGCCTCCCGATGATGATGATGATGCTGGAGGGAATGTTCCTCCTATTGTTGTTAACTTCTTGCCAGAGATTAGGGTCCCTGTCTATCCTCTTGTTCGAGGCCCTGTGGATTATTACAGTGAAGGGATGGCAGAGACTCTGAAAAATATGAGAAGGGAGAATCCTTATGATCAACAAAAGACAGTCTCAGATTATCGGTTTTGGTCCCTTTTTCAGCAGGACTACTACTCTACTGTCATTGTTTGCCGAAGAAATGCTAAGATCACCAGTGAAGCTCAGTGCATTGATTGGGATTATATGGCAAGAAAGAATGACAACATTTTCAATGAGATAATCAGAGAGTGTGAATTGAAGGGGTTGAAGAACATCATGGGTTTCATGCAACATTGGAATAAGGAAATCATAGCTCAGTTCTATGCTACTGTTTACTTTGGATATATGGGAACTGAGCGAGCGATGTTCTGGGTGACTGAGGGAGATAGGTGGCACATCACATTTACTAACTTCCTTGCTTTATTCAGGCTTCCCAATGATCTTAATCTTAGCAAACTTCATGATGATGGGATTCTTAATTCAAGGGAGATGAAATTTATGTACCCCAGGAGTAAGAGGGCCTTTGCAGGAACGGTCAAGCTGCTTTATACTTACTAGTTACTATGCAGTCCTTAATCGGCTTTTCAGGAAGACCCTCACCCCTAGAGATGGGAACTCCTCACATATCACTGCTTTTCAGAGGAACCTTACGGTTGCTATGAGACCGGGGGTAGCTAGGTTTTGTGTTGGTGACTTCATTTGGCAAGAAATCAAGAATTGTTCAGAGAATGCTCAAAACTTGTGCGGACATAGTCCATATATCATGTATATCATAAGGAAGGTCACCAACACCAAGTATCCAAAAGACATGAGACACCGACTCTTGCAACCCAAGCACAGCCTGACCATCAGTGTTCCCTCCTCTCCAGAAGAACTGCGAGAACAAGAAGGAGATACCCGTTGGGACGACGTGGCAGAAACATTGCAGCGAGGCAGAAATGAGGGTGGGGGCGGTCTGACCGCCCCCCACAGGTGGTCTGACCGCCCTGAGTACTACCAGCGGCAAAACACCTCATTTTTCAAGAAATTGTTCAATATCCTTGCTGGTATTTGCAAGAGTCAGAGGGACATTGAGGTTGCAAATGACAGAGCTATGAGAGAAAGAAAGAAAGAGCGGGATTCGATGAAGAGGATGCATGAACACTTTGGGATTCAGCCACCTTGCTCGCCCATTTCTCCTGTTCCTCCAGAGGCTGAGATACCGTCAGTGGATGAGAGGATGCTGGGCTACATCAACTCCAGTTACTATGAGGAGTTTGTTTAGAGACACTATCCTGATGTGGGTGCTTCGTCTTCTCAGGCTCCACCACCTCCTCCACCACCTGTTTATGCTCCTAGGGGGTTTGATGCCTTGTTTGGTGGTGAGTCCTCTTCTCAGGCTCCTCCACCTCCTCCTGTGGAAGATCCGAAAGTTCCTCTAGCAACACGACTCTCAGCAGATTTATTGAGTTATGGTCCACCTCCTCCATATGGTATGGTTGATACACTTCTATATCTATAGTCTGAAAACACCATATCTTGATCCTTATATCTTAATTATCCAATGCTTTTATCTTTCTCAAACTTAGGAGGGATTTATCCACCTGGAGATGGCTCGGAGTGGGGACATTGGTAGTGATCAGCCTCTGCATCTTCTCCAGGCCCTTTTATGGATGCTTGATAACAAAGGGGGAGAAGAATGGATTAAAGCTTCAAGTTTTCATCTTTTTAGTTGTGCTGATCTGGTGCAGGCGGTCTGACCACCCCAGGGATGCGGTCTGACCGCCCCTGGCTGTTGGTTGAGAGAGCCATGTAATAAAAGTTGGATTTAATCTTCTAGTGGACTTGAGAACCTTGGATGTGTGCTACTGCGTGTATTTGAACCTATTTATGTATCTTAAGTGACTTGGTGCTAGTTTGAAATATTTATATGTGATGATGTTTGTTTTGTGTTGGCTGAGTGGGGGAGGCGGTCTGACCGGCCTGCAACCCCGGTCTGACCACCCCAGCCCAAGCAGCACACACATTTTTCTTGTTGAATGCTTATCATGTCATATGCATCACGATTCCTTTTTATTGTCACACACACTTATTGCACATATTCTGAAGATATAGGGGGAGCTCTCGTGCACTTTCACTTAAAATGTGCTTTTGGCATTTGAGACCAAATTTTTGAAATTCCATTCAAAACACATATTAAGGGGGAGCTCATCCTATATCTAAGAATTCTTATGCGCTTAAATGTTTTATTTGTAAGCTTTAATCAAGTTGTCATCAATCATCAAAAAGGGGGAGATTGAAAGTGCATCTAGGCCCATAAGTGGATTTTGGTGAATTGAATGACAAAACGATTAAAGATCTAACTTGTTTGTTAAGAATGTGGGCAGGTTTTTATTTAAATTATTCATGAGTTAATATTGCTATATATTTGAGGATGAATATTGTATGGCTCAGATGATGAAGACAAGCAAGTGTGTGGTCCTTTGATAAGAAATGATAAATGTCAAGCGATCAAATGAAGATAAATATTGGGGATATCTTACAAAGATCAATTCCGAGTCTCCGATAATTGTGGTAACTTGATCAAAAATCAACGGGTCATAAAAAGAGAAATGGTGTTCTCTACTAAATAATAAATGCAAGGCTTCATGTGATGATTGTGAAAGGATACAAGGATAAGTGTATATTTGATGATCCTAAATTGGAAGCTTGCATAAACGTTGTCAATTAATAACAAACATTTGAAGCGGTATTTCAAATGAAGATCAAATATGGATGAAGCAAAGTCGAACTCAATGTGGTTTGGGTAAGTGATGAAGAGATCAACCGAGATGACTAGGGTGAGGGACTAAGCAATCTTTAGGGTCCTAGCTAGACCGCCATTTCGTGTTTTGCTAAGGTGAAGTTCTAGTATCCGTGAGGTCTCCAAGTATCATATCCAAGCCTTAACCGAGGGAAGCAATGCAACTCGTCTACATGTTATAATTGGCAATATGGAGTGACTTAAGGATTTAAGTGTGCATTCCTATGCTATGAGGAAAGATCCTAAGTTGCTAGCTCAAGTATGGATGTGCTCATGAAGATAGCAATTGTTGAAAGCCCTCAAGTTGAAGATTGTTCGAGTATGGCAAGATGAAAGATATACAAGCTCAAGAGGTTGACTATGTATTTACTTTTGTCCTCGAGTATAGGAATGTCGTACTATCAAGAGGGATGCAACATTACCTTCATGACAAGTATCAAAAGTGCTCATTAGTTGACCTATGTGAGAAATAGCCTTGAGAGAGTCCCTGAGTGATCTAACAAACCTCTAACCCAACCTTAGCCACTTCAACACGTCTTGAAGTGTTTGCGAAAAGAGAAAAAGGGTTTTAGGAGTTCCCTGCCCAGGGCGGTCTAACCGCCTCTGGGGGGCGGTCTGACCGCCCCAGGCTGCCAACGGCTAGTTTTTCAAACTGACCGGAGGTAGGCGGTCTAACAGGGCGGTCAGACCGCCCTGGTCACTTTTCTAACGACTAGTTTTCCTTGAGTGGGGTATAAGTACCCCACGAGCTCCACTTGTTGGAGCTGCTGATTCTAGGGTTGCTGGTGTGCTTCCCTTGATGTTTTTGCTGAGCCAAAGCCATAGAACCTCTCCCCAACCATCTCTTTGCGAGATTTGTGAGATTCAAGCTCTATTCTTGTGTTGGGTTGAGAGTGTGAGTTTGTGTGAACTTTGTGAGCTGAGAAGAGCCATTCCATAGCTTCAGCACTTTTGATTCGCGTCTATGAAAGGATCAAGATGTCGACTAGAGGGGGGTGAATAGTCGAACCTGAAATTTACAAACTTTTTAAACCAACTGTCAGACCAGGTCCGGAGTTTCCGGATATTTTTCCGGATACTCCGGGAAATCCGAAGAATCCGGGAAAATGTTCGAATTATCCGGGCCTACGAGGGAGAAATCAAATCGACAGAAATTAAACTTGCTCAAACAAAGATCTGTTAAAATAGGTTATGCACTGGGATGAGACAAGCCTGTTTATCCACCTAGAACCAGCAGAAACCTCAACACGGAGTAGATCGGCACCAAACCCTAGAATAGAGCTCAAGAGGTATACAAGCATACAACAAGAGCAACGAACACAAGAGACACAAGGATTTGTTACCGAAGTTCAACCTCACACCTTGAGGTCTACGTCTCCGTTGAGGAACCCACAAAGGGTGGACCTTTACACCTAGGTCACTTTCCTCCCTCTAGCGACCACAAAGATCAAGCTAGAGTTACTTACTCAATTTCGGGGTGATACAAACCTCCTTGGGCAGCCACAAACCTTTGTATGCTCCAAGGCAACGCCTAGCCGGCTAGGAGCTCTAGGCTCCAAGAGTAACAAACACGAAATGTGCCAACCAAGCGAAGAACGAGTTGCTCTAGAGATGGAAAATCAGCTCACTAGCACTCTCCAAGATCTTGCTCTCAATCCCTCCTTAAATCTCCAACAAATCTCACCAAACCAAGGCCAAGGGGAGTAAAGAGGGGTGAGGAAGGTCGAAATGGGCAAGAGAGAGAGAAGGGAAAGGGTGGAGGGGGCTTTTATGCCCCCTCACACAGAAAAGAGCCGTTACAGCTCTAAGACCCGGAATATCCGGGAAAACCCCGGAAACTCCGGGAAGTCCAGAGACTCCGGGAAAAACCCCAGAAACTCTGGTCTTCCAAGGTCAGCACCCAAAAAGTTTATCCCGTGAACGTGTTGGTGCAAAGGTGTCTCTTATAGGTTTTGTTTTGACAACTAGAGCACCTATTCGACTCTTGGAAGATACATTTCCTATCCCTCTTTATAGTACGGTGTTCCTAGGACTCAAATTCAAAATATAAAATAAATAAGCCTTCATAGGAACCCCTTTGTAGCATCACTTCCTTTTTGCTTACTCAATGAATAACACTTGATGCCACATACAATTTTAATTCCTGCTCATACACTAGATAAAACATTAGCCACTTAAGCGTATGTCATTAAATCACCAAAACCCACTTAGGGGGCCAAGATACTCTTTAATCTCCCCCTTTTTGGTGATTGATGATAATACATTTAAGTCTAACAATAGATAATTAATGAATATTAAAAGACAATTTGTAATACTCCCCCTTAATATGTACATATTGATTTTGATTATCAATGGTCGTTTTAGGACCAAACTTTGCACAAGAAAAGAAGACATGAGAGTATTACAATAGTGAGGTGCTTGTGATGTGCAACAAGTAATCTGTGAAATGCATGACAGTTCATGCACTGAAAGGAAGCAAAAGAAATCTGATGCTCAAAAGTCCGGAATGTTCGGGTCAGTCCCGGAATCTCCGGGAATCCCAGAAACTCCGGGAAAAAGTCCGGATTCTCCGAGCTTTTGAGCACCAGTGAAAAACAACATTCATCAAGTATTTTCAATCTAACATATAACATCCTTAGAATGTAAAAACTGAGCAAACAACCACAAGCACACAACCATAAGTCTCAGACTTAAAGTTATTACAAGCCATTGTCCAAATTCAAATCCATAAAGTTCCACACTAGATAGACAGATAAATGTTCACTCCCCCTTTGGCATCAAGCACTAAAAAAGGGAGTGGGGCAGCAGCTGGATCACTCAGAGTCCTCGTCGTCCTCCTGCTCTTCATTGTCGTTGTTGTCCTCCTCTTCCTCTTCCTCTTCTTGCCTCTCTTCTACATCTTGGGCGTCCCACTCCGCAAATGGATCATCGAAGGTGGGGAGCTCGCGGTAGGGATCGGTGGGAAGGCCAAGATGAGACTTGATCTCAATGATATCCCGGCAGTTCTCATTAGTCTCAGTGGCCATGGTCTCGCACATGCTGAATATGCTCTTTAAGACTCTCTTGATCATGGAGCCACGGTGCCGACGGGGAGGCCTAGGTGGAGAGGGTGCAGCGGGCATGTCATCATGGCGAGGAGCTGCACTAGAGGAGCCAACATACTTAGGAGCCTTGGGAGCTTTCTTGGCTCGGTCACGGAGTTGGCGAAAGGGCTCATGGACAACATCCTTGGGATAGCGGACATTTGTAACTCTCTCAATCATGTACATGAGATAAGGAGCATAGGGAAGATACTTCATGGGATCATTCATAGCTCTCCTCAACTCATTCCATATGAAGTCAAATATGCAAAAACCGTCCTCGTCCGGGGCCATCCTATTGAGGAGATTTGGAGCATAGTACCTTAGAGCTGTAGCATCTCCTTGCTTAGGGTCAATGGTGGCTCGGAAGAATTGATTGAGATAGTAGTAGTAGGGGTTGAGTTGATCCGCTTTTCCTTCGATGGCCAAGGCACGACTAGGAAACATGTAGGGGAGGTCCCTTGGCTTGTACTTGTTCTCATTATGAATGGGAGTGCGATCTTCATCCTTTGATCCAAGTCCCAACAACCTAGAGAAGGTCATGTAGTCGATTGTGCACTTGTTGCCTTGAGTAGTCCATGTGATGGTGTTGTCGTAGGGATCATAGAAGTAGGAGCAATGGAATTGGGCGAGGATCTCATTGTTCCAATTATAGCGAAAGCCCATGATGTCATACAAGCCCACTTCTTTGCACTTCTCAATCACGGAATTGAACACGGTGTTGTTGAGGTCCTCATAGTACTTCTAATCAATGTACCTCATCTTCACAATGGGTACCATGTTCTTAGCAACCAACTTGGGGTTCCTAATGACGGTTTGGTAGAAATCCCTGTGGAAGTCACACCAAAACCTTGCCTCTAGCCACTCACCCTTGAGATAGCGATAAACATTCTCTTCCCTTTGCTCTCTAACTGCAAGAGCGTTCTTGGAGTAGTCTCGAAACATGTGCTCAGCAAATCCAAGGACCGATCCGGGCTCTCGGAGTTTGATAGGTGTGTTCACTACTTGTACATTTGGTGGGAGAGAAGGGATGAGCCTTGGGGGTGTTTTAGGGTAGATATGGGATGCTATTCCTTGTTTGGTTTTGGGAGGTTGACGCTCAACTGGTCGGCTTTGATTGATATAGGAGGCTTTGTGGCTCTTTTTGGGGTGAGGTTTGTAGCGGGGTTTTTCCTTAGCCGGCCCCTTTCCATGGCGGCGAGGAGGCTCAGGGGGCTGCTCATAGGTGTCATCCTCGACCTCATCATCATCACTCTCGGTCCCCTCTTCCTCCTCAATCTCTTCTTCTTCACTTCCCTCAGCATAAGATGGAGGGGGATCACCCCTTCTTGGCCTGGCACTGCGCTGAGAGGACTCTTGGCCCAAGGTCTCTTGCACGACCCTCAAGGTGGTGGGGTAGTGCCTTGCCTTGGTCCTCCTTTGAGTGGAGGGCTCATCCGTGTCGCGCCGGATCTTCACCCTCATGATCTGAAGATATAGAAGGATATAGATATGAGAGATAAGCAATAGAAGAGATGCAAAGCACTGCCACTTAGGGTTTTTAGTGTGAATCCCGGAGACTCCGGGAAAAAGTCCGGATACTCCGGGGTGTCCGGAGAGTCCGGGCTCGAGATTTCCGGAGTTTCCGGGTTTCACAGCCGAAACCCTAAAGCGCAATGCCGCACAAATCAACCATTGAAACTAAGAGATATTACAGATCTAGAGCCCATAGAGTCTATTCCAACTATTCCCTAAGAGGATGCCGAAAGGAAACGAGTAGGGAGATAGATCGGGCTAGGTCTTCATGAGATACCTTAGGGGAGTGAGGGGGAGAATCTTCAAGTCTTCAAAATCGCGGTAGATCCTTGTTCTCCACCCCTTGGAGCCTTCAAACCGTAGCTCTCACTCGATTTGGATGGGTGGAATCGAAAATCTCCAAGGGGGGGCGACGGCGGGAGTTGGGGAGAGCGACGGGAGTGAAAGGGTGGCCGGTTAATGCGGTAAAAGGGTGAAAGAAAGTAACCACGGTGAAAGGTATATAAATACCCTTAAAGACCCGGAATGTCCGGACCAGATCCGGAATCTCCGGGAAACCCGGAGTTTCCGGAAATTGTCCGGAGTCTCCACTCCCCCTGAGACCAGCGAGCAGATTTGCAAGGAATTTGATTTAGAATAGATTTGGAGGACTATACATGTAGTATATGTGAGCCTGAGTAGTAACAACACTTGAGACTAGCCACAATCAAGCAATGAGAACAATAGCTCAAGTGTTGCACCAAAATAAGATCCAAATATTTCAAAAACAAATAAACACAAGTTTTGCAAATCATTTTCTTTTCAAAAGACTTATTCTAGGGCACTCAAACATGTGCATGATCTCAAGCCAAGTTACGAGAATCCAAGATATTTAGCTCACTCCTCAAAGCACAAAACCTTAGTTCATCAAGGGGCTTTGTGAAGATATCGGCTAGTTGCTTATCGGTACTCACATGACTTAAAGCGATATCTCCTTTGGCTTCATGGTCTCTCAAGAAATGGTGTCTTATGTCTATGTGCTTTGTTCTTGAGTGGTTTACGGGATTGTTAGCTAGCTTGATGGCACTCTCATTGTCACACAAGAGTGGCACCTTGCTAAACTTACAACCAAAGTCTCTCAAAGTGAGCCTCATCCAAAGTAGTTGAGCACAACAAGCGCCGGCTGCAACATACTCGGCCTCGGCGGTGGAAAGAGCAACAGAGTTTTGTTTCTTGGAACTCCAAGACACCAAGGACCTTCCAAGGAATTGGCAAGTCCCGGATGTACTCTTCCTATCTACTTTGCAACCGGCATAGTCCGAATCGGAGTAGCCAAGTAGATCGAAAGTGGAGCCCTTAGGATACCACAAACCAAGGTTAGGAGTATGAACCAAGTATCTAAAGATTCTCTTAACGGCCATTAGATGACACTCCTTAGGAATAGCTTGAAACCATGCACACATGCACACACTAAGCATGATATCGGGCCTAGATGCACAAAGGTAAAGTAGAGATCCAATCATTGAGCGATATACCTTTTGGTCGATGCTTTTGCCTTCTTCATTTAGATCAAGATGTCCGTTTGATGGCATAGGTGTTTTGATGGGCTTGGCATTGTTCATATCAAACTTCTTGAGCATATCGTTGGTGTACTTGGTTTGACTTATGAATGTGCCTTCTTTGAGTTGCTTGATTTGAAATCCGAGAAAGTATTTCAACTCGCCCATCATAGACATCTCAAATCTTTTGGTCATAATCCTACTAAACTCATCAACCCAAACTTGGTTAGTAGAACCAAATATAATGTCATCGACATATATTTGGCATACAAATAAATCATTTCCTTATTTACGAGTGAAGAGAGTAGGATCGGCTTTGCCTATTTCAAAGCCTTTCTTTAAGAGAAATTCCTTAAGGCATTCATACCATGCTCGTGGGGCTTGTTTGAGCCTATAGAGCGCCTTATGGAGCTTGTAGATGTGGTTGGGAAATTGTGGACCTTCAAAGCCCGGTGGTTGTTCTACATAGACTTCTTCGAAGATTGGGCCATTCAAGAAAGCATTCTTGACATCCATTTGATGTAGCTTGAAGTTGTGATGTGTGGCAAAGGCTAAGAGTATGCAGATTGCTTCTAGCCTTGCCACCGGTGCATAGGTCTCTCCGAAGTCCAAGCCTTCTACTTGAGTGTACCCCTTTGCCACCAATCTTGCTTTGTTCTTGGTCACCACGCCATTCTCATCTTGCTTGTTGCGGAAGACCCATTTAGTACCTATCACATTTTGCTTGGGGCGTTCCACCAAGGACCAGACTTCATTCCGAGTGAAGTTGTTGAGTTCTTCTTGCATGGCCATTACCCAATCCGCATCCTCAAGTGCTTCTTCAACCCTAAGAGGTTCCAACATGAAAACAAACGAGTAATGTTCACAAAAATTTGCTAATCTTGAACGAGTTGTTACCCCTCTACGGATGCTTCCAAGAATGTTGTCAACAGGATGATCTCGTTGAACACTTTGACGAACTCTTGGATGTGGGTCGGAGGCTTCTTGTTGAATCAAATCCTCATCTTCTTGACTGCCTTGAGAGTCACCAGTGGGAAGTCCGGAGTTTCCGGAATTTTCTCCGGAGTTTCCGGGAATCCCGGAGTCTCCGGGTTTTTCTCCGGACTCTCCGGGATTCGCAGCGGGAGGTGAACTTGGTGATTCTTCTAAGATCTCGCAGTCCTCATCATCTTCTTCTTGAGGCTTGACTTCTCCAATGGCCATCCTTTTTATAGCCTTTTCAGCAGATACTTCCTTGCCTACACACAATTCATCAACTTGCACCACTTGAGAGCCATTAGATTCATCAAACGTCACATCACACGTGACATCAACACAACCGGTGATTTTGTTGAGGACACGATAGCCATGAGTGTTTGAGGCGTAACCAAGAAAGATACCTTCATCAACTTTAGGTGCAAACTTAGAGCTTTTGGGCTTCTTGTTAAGAATGAAGCACTTACAACCAAAAACTCTAAAGTAAGACACGTTAGGCTTTTTACCGATTAGAAGTTCATAGACGGTCTTGTGTCGAAGCTTGTGAAGATACAAATGGTTGATAGCATGACAAGCCGTGTTGATTGCTTCCGCCCAAAAACTATCCGAAGTCTTGTACTCATCAAGCATGGTTCTTGCGGCTTCAATGAGAGTCCTCTTCTTCCTCTCCACTATCCCATTTTGTTGTGGAGTGTATGTGACGGAGAGCTCATGACCGATGCCTTCTCCATCAAGATACTCTTCAATGTTGGTGTTCTTGAACTCGGTGCCATTGTCACTTCTTACTCTCTTGATCTTCACTTCAAACTCATTTTGGGCTCTTATGGCAAACTTCTTGAATATTTGATGAACTTTGCTCTTGTCTTTCATAAAGAAAACTCAAGTGTACCGAGAGTAGTCGTCAACAATGACAAAGCCATACTTGTTCCCCCCAATGCTAACATAAGCCACGGGACCAAAGATATCCATGTGAAGAAGTTCCAATAGCCTTGTAGTGGTGAGTACATTCTTGGCGGGGTGAGGAGAACCAACTTGCTTTCCGGCTTGACAAGCACTACAAATTCTATTTTTCTCAAAATGAACGTTTGTTAGTCCTAGGATGTGTTCCCCCCTTAGAAGCTTATTGAGATTATTCATCCCAATGTGAGCTAGCCGGCGATGCCAAAGCCAACTCAAGCTAGACTTTGCCAATAAGCATGTGTCAAGTTGGGTTTTATCCGATGTGAAATCCACCAAGTAAAGCCTTCCCTTGAGTTCACCCTTAAAGGCAACGGAGTCGTCGCCTCTTCTAAAGACGGTCACACCCTCATTGGTGAACAAACAATTGTAGCCATCTCATAAAGTTGTGAAACAGACAACAAATTGTAGTCCAAGGATTCAACCAAATAAACATCAGAAATTGAATGATTGATTGAGATAGCAATTTTACCAAGACCAACAACCGTTCCTCCACCATTGCCTCCAAAGGCAATTCTTTCCGTAGGATTTTCAATCATGTCACAAGAGGCGAACATCTTCTTCTCTCCGGTCATATGATTTGTGCAAACACTATCAATCACCCATTTGGTTCCACCGGAGGAGTATGCCTACAAAACAAATTATGCTTTTGTTTTAGGTACCCAAGTAGGTTTGGGTCCTAGAGCGTTAGTCACAAGAACCTTGGGCACCCACACATTCCTTTTGACCAATGTTCCTTTTGTGCGGGGTCCCACATACTTGGCAACCACCTTACCCTTGTGGTTCCAAGTCAACACATAATCGGCATAGAAGTTGTCTTGTGAGGCATAAGGCTTGGGCTTCTTGTTTGACTTGATTGGATTGGCCTTTGCCTTTGCTTGTGGTGCATGTGTTGTGTCTTGAGTGCCCTTGAACTTGATAGGAGTGTTGTACTTGACTTGGTTGTCATAGTTCTTGGCACCCAATTGCTTCATGCCATGTACCACATTCCTTGTTCCCACACCTCTAGTGTGGTGGTTCTTGATGAATGGGATGGGGTCCTTTGTACCTTGTTCTTGCTTACCTAGACCCTTCCCATCCGCAAAGCCAAACTTCTTCATGTAGCTTGACCCAAAGCCTTTGGTGTGGTTCTCAAACTCACCTCTCTTTGGTTCTTTCTTTTTCTCATCAATGAGGGAGTTTGACAACCTAGCAATCTCTTTCTTCATAGCATTCATCTCGGCAATGTTAGTAGCACAAGCATTTATATCAATTTTATAGCACCGAGAACAACCATTGCTTGTTGAGGCTTTAGAGTTAGAAAGAGCATCATTAGAGGTTGTTGTAGCATTATTCTTGAGATTGTCAAGTTGAACTTCTAGTGCTATGTGACTAGTCCTTAAGCTTTCAAAGCTCTTTTGAAGTTTAAGCTTTTCACCCTCAAGTTTATTGCAAGCATCCTTAGCTAGGAAAGATTCCCTAGTTAATTCATCTACTATCAACTCCTCTTTAGCTTGGGATTTCTTGAGGCTAAGAATTTCTAGCTCATTTTCCTTAAGCAAGTCCTCTTGCACCTTGAACCCCTTCTTTTCAATTACAAGGGCATTCTCAAGGGCAATAGTTTTCTCTCGCTCGAGTCTAAAGAGTTCTTCTTGCACCTCTAGAGTCACATATCTATTCTCTATTTCTTTCATTAAAAACATGATTTTCTTAGTTGTCTTTTTACCAAAGCCATTTATCATTTTTTCAAATTCAAGATCACTTTCACTATCATCATCTAGGGGCGGGGTGGGAGTGTCTACCTTAGAGCCCCTAGCCATGAGGCATGTGTGGGTGAAGTCATCTTCATCATCAGTGAGATCTCCAAAGAGTGGTGACTTGTTGATTGGTTCCCCAATAGATATAGTGGCAAGACCCACTTCATCATCGGAGTCGGAGCTATCATCATTTGAGTCCCACTCTTCACCCAAGTGTGCTTCACCACTAGGAAATGTAATACCCCTGTTCACAATAGTTCAAAGTGAGGGATTTGCCGCCATCAAATACTCCTCCATCGAGTTCTTCCACTTGGAATAGCCGGTTCCATCAAATTGGGGTATCTTCCCAATGTGGTTAGAATCCGATGGATGGTTAAAAGACTGAAACGAACCAGATTTCCAAAAGTGGAAACCCGATCCTCTGCACCTCTGTGATAGTCCCAGGAGGCTATCACGTGCAAATCCCTGTCTCAGAAAGTAAAGCAAAGTACCGTACACAAGAATAAATACATGAGGGTCCATAATATAAGGTAATAATTAAGCATCAGAGTACATCATTTCGGCACATGCCGGGTACAAGTCCAACAGGACTGAATCAAGCAGAGTAAACATCTACGCAGCGGCTCTCATGTAGCGAAGTAGACTCCATATCCGCAGGCAACTCGAGTGTAGGGCGAGCTTCAGTCCTCCCAGCCGTCGTCCTCAAAGTCGTAGTCCGGCTCCTGGTCTGAAAGTCCGTCATCTACCCGATAAGCGAGTAGGTCATGTCAGCTTCCCAACAAAGAGCATAAGCAAGAGAGAATAATTCTATTATGCATGAGTAATCCTATTTATGGCTGTAGAAGGTTAAGCAAGCAGCGGTAGCAACATCAAGGTAAGCAGAAAAGCAGAGAGGTATCCATCTCCGAAGAGATCCACACCTCCGAGGACAACGCCTCCGGGGTCAACACCCCAACAAGGAAAGAAGCACCAAATACTGGATCTCAACCAAGATACAGCATCCTACTCTCATCTGCGATGTGAGGTCACCAACTCCTATCCTCACATCTCAACGGCACGAAGCCGGGCTCACACACTCGGGGGAGAGAAAGCAGCACAAGAAAAATACTAGCCAGGTGAGAGATCGCAAGGGCTGTCCATACCAGTGGACACGGACTATAGCTATAGGTTTAACACTCTGCAGAGGTTGTACAACTGGACCCGCCGGATAGGGCAGAAACGGATGCCTCCGTTCCACATCCCTACCTAACGACCGGAGACCTAGCAGTGGGTGGCACTCTCCTGCCTCTCCAAGCCTGACTCGTCCTGAACTGGGGCGCGAAACTTGCCAGCAGGGCCTCGGAGCTGTGAGACCATCCCCGGAGGAGCCGGGGCGACGTCTACTCGGGGGGTATAACCCGTCCCCCTCACACGACCACACCGGTCCGCCTACAGGCTGGATGCCATCCACCTACTAGTTCTCGGACCGAACCCCGCCCATAACAAGGCGAACGGTTTGTACGAAAATAGCCCAAAGATCAAGGTCACACAGACGATCGGTCCTTAATTGCGGGAGCAAGCACTCACCAGCTCCATCCGTCCGACACACCGCTAGGGCGGGAGGCCAGGTCGCATCTCCCCTAGACAGGCGTTCACAAGTAACCAAAGCGGCTCGCTCCCGCGGTAACACGTCAAGGATACACACTCACCCAAAACACACGCAAGAGTTCCGAGGTATCCCAACCTCGGTCCAAACCTGAGATCCATCCATAACTAAGGGTAAAATATATGGATGGAGAAGTGCCGGGAACTAGCTAGGGGTCGGTAGCTAGTTCCAAAAGTAGGTATTCCAAGGACAAGATAAACAATTCCAAGGCACGGCTAATCAATTGTCTATGCAATTTCAAAACATGCATCAAAAGTAATTAAGCACTAGCAACTATAGCAAGCATGGGATCTATATGGTTGGGAGTGACATGACACCTGGCTGGCATCCGAAGTCCTGGTCTGGGTAGTAGTCGGGGTCGTAGGCCTCCTCCTGGTCGTTGCTCGGGTCTGTGCAGCACGAGATACGAGACACTAAGATACCGACAAACAACTAGGCAATAAATCCAAAGAAACCCAATTTTAGAAGATTCAAACAGAACCATACTACCTACAAACAGCACCGTCTCATTTTTAGAAAAATATAGAAACTGGTTTCATATTTTTCGGAGTTATAATTAATTAATAATGAATTTTCAAAGATTATAGGATTTATAAAATAATTTCCAAAATTATTTATAAAACAGAAAAGGATTTTTATTTTTGAAAACAGTTGATGACGTCAGCATGACGTCACCGTGACATCATCGTCACCGGTCAGTGGGCCGAAAGAGTTAGTGGGCCGAATACGGCCCATTGGACTCAGCCTTTTGGGCCAAAAGGGCAAAGTCCGTCGGACCACCCTGAACAAAAATGCAGAGTGCGCTCATTAAAGGAAAAAGGGCCGGGACGGGTTTGTTTTGGGCTGCCTGGCCCAAAACCTTTTCAGTCCCACACCAGATAAGTCTGGTGAGGGTCCCTGAGTTATTCTGGGGTGCGAAGGCACCCCTCCGCTTCACGCGCGCGCGCCGGCGTGCCCTGGCGTGCTCCCGGCGGCGACTGCGGGCGGCGATCGAAGGCTGCGAAGCGCCCGAGACGCAAGTAAGCGATGATCAAGGTTCTCTTGGGGCACGTGGTTATCTCCGCGCCGCCTCAGCTCTGGGGAGTGCTTAGGGGCGTAGCGCGGAGCGCGACACGGCGGCGCTCCCGGCGTGGGCCAGAGACGACGGCGTGCGCGATGGCCAGCAACAGCGGCGACACAACAACCCAGAACGCGGGCGGAGGTCAGCAGAAGCAGCGCAAACGACTCAGCGTTCACATGGGCGTGCTCACCAGAGTCTCTGCGCGCGTCCAGGCCGAACCTGGCCTCGACGTGGCCGACCGAGGCGCGGATCCTCGGCGATCCGCGTCCATGGCACAGCGCGCGTTACGGCTGCGGATTGATCAAGCGGCGTAGCACCTGAACTCATGGGGGTGAGCTCCTTGGCGCACACACCGACACGCACACAAGCAAACCCAAGCGGCGTCAGTGCCGGTTCACGCACACGAGCAGGCACTCAGCGCGGCGGCGTCCTGGCATGTCGCGGCGGAACGGGTCCAGGTGAGTTAGTGGCCTACGGCCTGCCGGCTCGCGCTGGGGTGCACGACGGCGGAAAGGAGATGGGAACCTGCAGAAGAAGCGGCTCGATGGCCGGGCATGGGCTGAACAGAGAGCTCTCGCTCGGTGCACGGCGCGGCGGCCGGCACTGCGTGGCGCTGGGGCACGCTCCCGAAGCATGAGGGAAGAGAAGAGCAGACCCAGGCTCACCGAGGGGCGGAGGTGAAGGCGTTGCAGTGAAGGCCGCGGCGGTGAAGGTGTTGTCGACGACGGCGAAGCCCGGCGGCGACGCGTTCGGCTCCTCTGCTCCGGTCCCGTGCTCCCGCGGACAGCCCTCCTCCGGTCACGGGCGGCTTCAGCGGGTACGGCTTCGGCTTCCGGGTGACGGCGCGACGGCGAAGCGCACGCGGGTCTCTTCTTCTCCCTTCCTCCTCCTCCTTTCTCCCTCTCCCTCTCCCGGCGGCGAACAGAGGACCAAAGGGGAAAAACCCCAAATGCGAGTTGCCTTGCCAGGAGGGCCTCGCCAGGGGGTTTAGCAGGTCGAGCACGCCGAGGCGAGGGCAAAACGGTCACGGCCGGGCGCCCATTGGCTGCTGCGCGACGCGTTGCTGATGTGGCGGATCGGCAGTGGCTGGCGTGGCGCTAGACGCGTCACGGTGCGAGGGCAGAGAGGGAAAGGACCGGGCGGTGCGTGGGCGCGGCCGCCTGGCTCGGCGTCCGTGCCACAGGCGCGGTCGGGGACCTGTCCTCTGGCCGGGTGTGCGCACGCGCGCGTACGGGCGCGGCGGCGGTGCGGTGCGAGGTGCTGGGGCGGACCGGCTCGGGGAGGAGAAGAACAGGACGCCGGTAGCTGGGCTGGCTGGGCCGCCTTGGGCTGACTTCGGATGAGTGGAAAAGAGGCCGGGGTTTTGGTTGTTCGCGGGCTAGAAGATGAAGGTGGTTTGCTGGACTTAGAAGAGGTTAGCTGGCCCAGAAGTTAGTAAAGGGTTTTGAAATTAGATTTGAATTAAGTTTGAACTATAGGTTTGAGTTTGAATAGTTTCAAATTCAAAACACACTCAATAAAATCCAAATAAAATCCATAAGATCCAAATCACATATTTTACCATAATTTGAAAATATATTTTTATATTTTTGGTTTTATTTATTTAAGAATCTAGGAAGAGAGGCTAGAGAGGGTTTAAATATGGTGACACATCATCAACAAATGAAAAGTTCAAATTTTCTCACATTTTCATAACTTAATTTTCTGGGTTGTTACATTCTCCCCCACCACCGAGAATCTCGTCCTCGAGATTTAAGCTCCATCCTTCCCCTCGAACAAGTGAGGGAACTCTCTCCTGAGGTCGGCTTCCTTCTCCCAGGTTGCTTCTCGCTCCGTGTGGTGACTCCACAACACCTTGCAGTAAGGAATTGTGGTCCTCCTGGTTTCCTTTGTTGCTCTGTCCAAGATCCTCTCGGGGTACTCTGCATACTCCAGGGTGTTCTGCAGGTCGAGTATCTCCACCGGGACTTGCTTTGCTTCCACTTCCTTTTCACTCTTCTTCAACTGTGACACGTGGAACACAGGGTGTACAGCGGACATCTCTGCTGGTAGTGCGAGTCTGTAAGCGAGCTTCCCAACTCTCTGAGTGATCCGGTATGGTCCCACGTACCTCGGGGCAAGCTTTCCCTTCACAGCAAACCTCTTGGTTCCTCTCATCGGTGACACTTTTAAGTAGACGAAGTCACCCACCTCGAACGACAAGTCTCTCCGGCGACGATCGGCGTAGCTCTTCTGTCTGCTCTGAGCAATCTTTAGGTTATCCCTGACTTTCTCTACTTTCTCCTCAGCCTCCTCGAGAATGTCCGGACCAAAGATCATTCTCTCTCCTACCTCTGACCACATCAAAGGTGTCCTGCACTTCCTCCCGTAGAGTGCCTCGAAGGGTGCCATCTTGAGACTTGCTTGGAAGCTGTTGTTGTAAGAGAACTCTGCATAGGCCAAGCTGCTCTCCCAATCTGTGCCGTAGGTCAAAGCGCAAGCTCTCAGCATATCCTCCAACACCTGGTTTACTCTCTCAGTCTGTCCGTCCGTCTGAGGGTGAAAAGCTGTGCTGTAGCTGAGTGTAGTTCCCATCCGGGCGTGGAAACTCTGCCAAAACTTTGCTACGAACTGGGACCCTCTGTCAGACACTATGCTCCTCGGGGCTCCGTGTAGCCTGAGTATGTGACACACGTACAAGTCTGCCAACTGGTCTGTCGTGTAACGGATCTTCACGGGTACAAAGTGAGCTACCTTCGTCAGCCGATCCACTATGACCCAAACGGAATCGTTGCCTTTCTGTGTCCTGGGTAGCCCCACCACAAAGTCCATGGAAATGTCATCCCACTTCCACTGGGGTATATCCAACGGTTTCAACAGTCCTGCGGGCCTCTGGTGCTCAATCTTCACTCTGCTGCAAGTGTCACAACAAGCCACGTAGTAGGCTATGTCCTTCTTCATATCCTTCCACCAAAACCTCTGTTTCAAATCTTGGTACATCTTTGTGCTTCCTGGGTGAATGGAGTACCTTGAATCGTGGGCTTCTTTCAGTATCTGCTCTCGGAGTTCCTTGTTCTGTGGAACACAGATCCGGTCCTTCAACCACACGGTTCCCTGTTCATCAACCCGGTAATCCTCAGCTTTTCCTTCCAACATCAGCTCTCGTAGTGCTCCAATCTCCTTGCAATCTTTCTGAGCTTCCCGAATTCTGCCTTCCAAGTCATAGGACACTTGCAGTGTGTTGAGCTGTCCTTGCTCCACAATCTCAACCTGAAGCTGCTCTAGCTCGTCGTGAAGTGCTGGCTGCTCCTGCCTCACCATCAAGTTGTTGCAATAGGACTTTCTGCTCAGTGCATCTGCCACAACGTTTGCCTTGCCAGGGTGGTAGTGAATCTCCAAGTCGTAGTCCTTGATCAGCTCTAGCCACCTCCTCTGCCTCATGTTCAGCTCCGACTGAGTGAAGAAGTACTTCAGACTCTTGTGATCGGTGTACAGCTCACACTTGTTGCTGATCAGGTAGTGTCTCCAAATCTTCAGAGCGTGAACGACTGCTGCTAGCTCCAAGTCGTGAGTGGGGTAGTTCTCCTCGTGTTTCTTGAGCTGCCTCGACGCGTAAGCAACAACTTTGCCTTCTTGCATCAACACACATCCCAAACCTTGCTTCGAGGCATCACAGTATACCACGAAATCCTTCTTGATGTCTGGCAGGGTAAGAATCGGAGCTGTCGTGAGCCTCTTCTTCAACTCCTGGAAACTCCTCTCACAGGCCTCTGACCACACGAACTTCTTGTCGTTCTTCAACAGCTCTGTCATTGGCTTCGCTATCTTGGAGAAGTTTTCTATGAACCTCCTGTAGTATCCTGCCAACCCGAGGAAGCTCCGAATATCTGTCACTGTGAGTGGCTGCTCCCACTTGGTAACTGCTTCCACTTTCGAAGGATCAACCGCAACTCCCTCTGCTGACAACACGTGTCCCAAGAAAGCAACTTCCTCCATCCAGAACTCACACTTGCTGAATTTTGCGTACAACTTCTGCTGTCTCAGCCTTTCCATCACAATCCGAAGGTGTTCCTCGTGTTCCTCTGCTGTCTCTGAGAAGATCAGAATGTCATCTATGAACACCACTACGAACTTGTCCAGCTCTTCCATGAAGACCTTGTTCATCATGTTCATGAAGTAGGCAGGTGCGTTGGTCAGTCCGAAGGAAACCACTACGAACTCGTACAAGCCGTACCGAGTCGTGAAAGCTGTCTTCGGGATATCCTGGTCCCGAATCTTCATCTGGTAGTAGCCTGACCTCAAGTCGATCTTGGAAAAGAACTTTGCTTTCCGCAGCCTGTCTAGCAAATCGTCAATCCTGGGCAAAGGGTACCGGTTCTTGATCGTCATCGAGTTGAGTGTCCGGTAATCCACACACATCCTCTTGGTGCCATCCTTCTTGTCCACAAACAGAACTGGCGAACCCCAAGGTGAGGCACTCGGTCGAATGAACCCTTGCTCTTGCAGTTTCTTGAGTTGCTTCTTCAGCTCATCTAGTTCATCCGCGGACATCCTGTACGGGCTCTTGGCCACGGGTCCAGCTCCTGGCATCAGTTCAATCACGAACTCAATATCCCTGTCCGGTGGTAACTCGGTCAACTCCTCCGGAAACACGTCGGGATACTCCCTCACCACCGGGATTTCCTCCAAATCCTTTCCTTTCATGTTGCACAACATCGGCGTCGACCTCTGGCCCTGTGGCTTGATCAACACTCTGACTCCGCTGGGGTGCTCCAACTGCACGTACACTGGGTTGCAGTTCACCAATCCTTTGTGCTGAGCTAACCACTCCATCCCAAGTATCACGTCGATCCCGGTCGACTCCAGAACGGTCAGGTCTGCCTCGAACAACTGCTTCTCGAACACCATGCTCACTCCTCTACACTCCAGCGTACTCCGCTTCTCACCTAGCGGGGAACTGGTAACTATAGGCCGTGGTCTGGGCTTAGTTGGTAATGACCTTTCCTTTACAAACTTAGTAGAGATGTACGAAAACTGAGCACCGGTGTCAAACAGAACGGTAGCCATAACTGAATCGACTAAAAACTCACCGAGAGCCACGTCTGGCGCTGCAGCTGCCTCCTCTGCGGTCAGGTGGTTCAGTCTGCCTCGAGTCGGTGGGGGTGCGCTCTTCTGCTGGTTCTGTTGAGGCTGTCCTCCTGGAACTGGTGCCTTCGCCGGTGTCTGGTACTGGGTGTTCCTGCTCTGACCTCCCTGTTGGAACTTCTGCGGACACACGTTGGACTTGTGGCCTAGCTGACGGCAGTGGTAGCAAGTGACCTGTGAGCTGTCGTACGCTGGCGGCTGCTGCGGCCTGGGCTTCCACTGGCTCGAACCTCCACTACCTCCAGGGTGTCCTCTGCTCTGCTGAGTGAACTGAGTCTGCGGCTGCTGAGGGTAAGGACGCTGTCTCTGCTGTGAGTACTGTGGCGGAGCGGGCCTCTGTCGCTGGTGTGACCCTGGGTACCCTGCACGTTCTGCACGCTGTCTCTTCTCTCCGCGGACCTCCACGTAGTCCAGTCTTGACTTCTCCACAACCAAAGCCTTGCCCACCAGGGCGTGAAGAGTGTCACAGTCGTGAGCTGCCAAGTGGTGCGCCATCCCTCTGTGGAGTCCCTTGCGGTACCAGTACATCTTCTTTTTCTCGGTGTTGGAGTCGTCTGGGGCGTACCGCATCAGCTCCTGGAACCGGTTCGTGTACTCCTGCACTGTCATCGATCCCATCTTCAAGTGCCTGAACTCGTCTGCCTTCCTGTCCATCACAGCCTCTGGGATGTGGAACGCTCTGAAGGCCTCCACAAACTCCTCCCACGTGATGCGGGTAGGGTCCGCGTGTGAGTCACAGTAACTGTCCCACCAAGCCCCTGCCGTGCCGACCAGCTGGTGCGCGGCGACGTACACGCACTCCTCCTCCGAAAGGTCGGTGAGCTCCAACTTCTTCTCAATCTCCCTCAACCAGTTGTCTGCCACGAGTGGGTCTGGAGAGTTGTCAAAGGTAGGTGGACGCAGCTTGGTGAAACCCTCCACTCTCTTCTGCAAGCTCTCCGGCTGGTTCCTGACGTTTCTCCGGTTGTTGTTGTTCTGGACCACAGCATCGGCGATCGTCTGCATCAGCTGAGTCTGAAGCGCCATCACGGCTGCTAGGTTGGGCGGTGGTGCCGGCTGCTCGGGCTCCTGCTCTGGCTCAGGCTCAGCCTCCCCCTCGAGCTCCTCCTCGGGGTCAGCTGGTGCTCGGCCTCCTCCTTGGTCTCCTCGACCTCCTCGCCCGCCGCGGCGTCCACCACGGTGTCCGCCACGTGGTGCACGGCCTCCACGGCGGCCACGACCTCGACCTCCTGCGGGGAGAGGGACGTCCTCCTGCTCGGCGTCCTCCCTGGCTGCCTCCTCGAAACGGCGTAGGAGCCGTCCCGACCTCCTTGCCACCGACATCTGTTTTAAGAGTTCGAGATCGTGAGAAACGAGTTGTCGGAAATTAACTTTAAGGAACTTAAGCATATAAGGAGTATCTAGCTAACAACAAACAATTTCACACAAACATATAAGAAGCATAAAAACCAGCAAAAGATCGATAACTCCAATCACTCATGCAAGATCACCATACAAAAGGTGTGTATCTCGAGGCCTACTCCACAACCTTCGAGATTACACAGCAGCATGTGAACTACATCGCGATCCATAAGAGGCGGTCAACTAAACATGAACAGCATGAAGAACTCTATCCTAGCTGACTACAGGATCATCCCCTCAAGGTGCCCGCTCCTTAACAGTAGCTGGAGAGTACGGTGGTGACACGGTCTTCGGACTGGGCGGAACCGAGTAGAACGGTGGGTCGTTCACTCCTGGGTAATCTGGTATCTCAATCTCTGGTAGGTTGAAGTAGCCTGCCAAGCTCCTCAAAGCTCTGCTCATCTCTGGAGTGTCTGAACTGCCTCGTGGGTAAGGTCGCTGTGACGGAAGTAGAGTAGGGGGTAGCTCAAACGTCTCTGTCCTCACCCTGGGCCTCTTCTGCGGTGGTAGCATCTCTGCCAACTCCCTGTACTCTGCCACTCGTCGTAGGTCGGAGTCCCTCCAAGCTGAGCTGGTCCTGCTGGCTGTATCCTGTGCCTCGTACACTCTGCCTCCCAAGTACCAGAGGTGGTCGTAGTTCTGAGTCAACCTCTCCTCGTGTTCCCACAACCGCAGCTGGTAGTCGGTGCAAGCTGCTCCAAGAGACTCTACCAAGTACTCCTTCTCACGCAACTTCAACCGCTCCTCTCTGGTCGCTGCCTCTGACTCTCGCAAGGCGGTCTGTGTCTCCTCTAGTCTGGCTCTCAGCGTGGCGATCTCAAGTGCATCTCTCTCTGTGCTGGCTCTGGCGGCCGCGAGTCCCCACTCTGTGATCTGGATGTTCCTCCTGTGTGCTTCGTTGAGAAGGTACACCAACTGGCTGTTCTCTCTCTCCAGCTGGGCGTTCCGCCCCAAGGTGTCGTCCCACTTCTGTCGCAGAAACATGATCTCTGAATCTGCCCAGTAGAGTGCCTGGTCCTGAGCTTGAATGAACTTGCTGGCCAACTGGTTCTTCTCATCCTTGCCCTTTGTGTTCTCCTCAGTGTAGGCTGCCTCGTCTGTGTGCCACCTGCTGTGGTCGTACAGTGCTGTCGGAAGAACCTCGAAGGGTGTATCCTTCAATCTCTGTCCCAACTGTCGACACACTTTCTTCAGCGCGAGTCTGGCACAACACTGGTGAGCCTCCAGGGTAGAGTTGTCGAAGCACGTGACTCTGACCTCCTCGAACTCTGGCACGCGTGGGTCAGCCGGTATCTTCAAGGTCAGCTCCGTCGGCGACTGGTCCACGACGGCCGTGGTGCGTCCCTCGTAGAACACCTCACTTGTCTCCACTCCTGCGGTCTCCAAACAGTTTTTAAGGATCTTGCAGAACCCTCTGGCCCACTGGCCGTCGGTCTTGAGGGGGATCCACGTCAGCTGGTCCATCTGCACGTTGTTAGGGGTGTTAGTAAGAGTTAGTATTGTTAATCAAGGTAGTATATAGTAAATTGCAAGGTATTTATATAAAGTTTCATGGATTGCATATAAAGCACAAGGCGTTCGGGCTTTCCTATACTATCGTCCGTTCCTAGGCTCGTCCTACAGTCAAGTACGGCTCTGATACCAACTGAAACGAACCAGATTTCCAAAAGTGGAAACCCGATCCTCTGCACCTCTGTGATAGTCCCAGGAGGCTATCACGTGCAAATCCCTGTCTCAGAAAGTAAAGCAAAGTACCGTACACAAGAATAAATACATGAGGGTCCATAATATAAGGTAATAATTAAGCATCAGAGTACATCATTTCGGCACATGCCGGGTACAAGTCCAACAGGACTGAATCAAGCAGAGTAAACATCTACGCAGCGGCTCTCATGTAGCGAAGTAGACTCCATATCCGCAGGCAACTCGAGTGTAGGGCGAGCTTCAGTCCTCCCAGCCGTCGTCCTCAAAGTCGTAGTCCGGCTCCTGGTCTGAAAGTCCGTCATCTACCCGATAAGCGAGTAGGTCATGTCAGCTTCCCAACAAAGAGCATAAGCAAGAGAGAATAATTCTATTATGCATGAGTAATCCTATTTATGGCTGTAGAAGGTTAAGCAAGCAGCGGTAGCAACATCAAGGTAAGCAGAAAAGCAGAGAGGTATCCATCTCCGAAGAGATCCACACCTCCGAGGACAACGCCTCCGGGGTCAACACCCCAACAAGGAAAGAAGCACCAAATACTGGATCTCAACCAAGATACAGCATCCCACTCTCATCTGCGATGTGAGGTCACCAACTCCTATCCTCACATCTCAACGGCACGAAGCCGGGCTCACACACTCGGGGGAGAGAAAGCAGCACAAGAAAAATACTAGCCAGGTGAGAGATCGCAAGGGCTGTCCATACCAGTGGACACGGACTATAGCTATAGGTTTAACACTCTGCAGAGGTTGTACAACTGGACCCGCCGGATAGGGCAGAAACGGATGCCTCCGTTCCACATCCCTACCTAACGACCGGAGACCTAGCAGTGGGTGGCACTCTCCTGCCTCTCCAAGCCTGACTCGTCCTGAACTGGGGCGCGAAACTTGCCAGCAGGGCCTCGGAGCTGTGAGACCATCCCCGGAGGAGCCGGGGCGACGTCTACTCGGGGGTATAACCCGTCCCCCTCACACGACCACACCGGTCCGCCTACAGGCTGGATGCCATCCACCTACTAGTTCTCGGACCGAACCCCGCCCATAACAAGGCGAACGGTTTGTACGAAAATAGCCCAAAGATCAAGGTCACACAGACGATCGGTCCTTAATTGCGGGAGCAAGCACTCACCAGCTCCATCCGTCCGACACACCGCTAGGGCGGGAGGCCAGGTCGCATCTCCCCTAGACAGGCGTTCACAAGTAACCAAAGCGGCTCGCTCCCGCGGTAACACGTCAAGGATACACACTCACCCAAAACACACGCAAGAGTTCCGAGGTATCCCAACCTCGGTCCAAACCTGAGATCCATCCATAACTAAGGGTAAAATATATGGATGGAGAAGTGCCGGGAACTAGCTAGGGGTCGGTAGCTAGTTCCAAAAGTAGGTATTCCAAGGACAAGATAAACAATTCCAAGGCACGGCTAATCAATTGTCTATGCAATTTCAAAACATGCATCAAAAGTAATTAAGCACTAGCAACTATAGCAAGCATGGGATCTATATGGTTGGGAGTGACATGACACCTGGCTGGCGTCCGAAGTCCTGATCTGGGTAGTAGTCGGGGTCGTAGGCCTCCTCCTGGTCGTTGCTCGGGTCTGTGCAGCACGAGATACGAGACACTAAGATACCGACAAACAACTAGGCAATAAATCCAAAGAAACCCAATTTTAGAAGATTCAAACAGAACCATACTACCTACAAACAGCACCGTCTCATTTTTAGAAAAATATAGAAACTGGTTTCATATTTTTCGGAGTTATAATTAATTAATAATGAATTTTCAAAGATTATAGGATTTATAAAATAATTTCCAAAATTATTTATAAAACAGAAAAGGATTTTTATTTTTGAAAACAGTTGATGACGTCAGCATGACGTCACCGTGACGTCATCGTCACCGGTCAGTGGGCCTTAGTGGGCCGAAAGAGTTAGTGGGCCGAATACGGCCCATTGGACTCAGCCTTTTGGGCCAAAAGGGCAAAGTCCGTCGGACCACCCTGAACAAAAATGCAGAGTGCGCTCATTAAAGGAAAAAGGGCCGGGACGGGTTTGTTTTGGGCTGCCTGGCCCAAAACCTTTTCAGTCCCACACCAGATAAGTCTGGTGAGGGTCCCTGAGTTATTCTGGGGTGCGAAGGCACCCCTCCGCTTCACGCGCGCGCGCCGGCGTGCCCTGGCGTGCTCCCGGCGGCGACTGCGGGCGGCGATCGAAGGCTGCGAAGCGCCCGAGACGCAAGTAAGCGATGAACAAGGTTCTCTTGGGGCACGTGGGTATCTCCGCGCCGCCTCAGCTCTGGGGAGTGCTTAGGGGCGTAGCGCGGAGCGCGACACGGCGGCGCTCCCGGCGTGGGCCAGAGACGACGGCGTGCGCGATGGCCAGCAACAGCGGCGACACAACAACCCAGAACGCGGGCGGAGGTCAGCAGAAGCAGCGCAAACGACTCAGCGTTCACATGGGCGTGCTCACCAGAGTCTCTGCGCGCGTCCAGGCCGAACCTGGCCTCGACGTGGCCGACCGAGGCGCGGATCCTCGGCGATCCGCGTCCATGGCACAGCGCGCGTTACGGCTGCGGATTGATCAAGCGGCGTAGCACCTAAACTCATGGGGGTGAGCTCCTTGGCGCACACACCGACACGCACACAAGCAAACCCAAGCGGCGTCAGTGCCGGTTCACGCACACGAGCAGGCACTCAGCGCGGCGGCGCCCTGTCATGTCGCGGCGGAACGGGTCCAGGTGAGTTAGTGGCCTACGGCCTGCCGGCTCGCGCTGGGGTGCACGACGGCGGAAAGGAGATGGGAACCTGCAGAAGAAGCGGCTCGATGGCCGGGCATGGGCTGAACAGAGAGCTCTCGCTCGGTGCACGGCGCGGCGGCCGGCACTGCGTGGCGCTGGGGCACGCTCCCGAAGCATGAGGGAAGAGAAGAGCAGACCCAGGCTCACCGAGGGGCGGAGGTGAAGGCGTTGCAGTGAAGGCCGCGGCGGTGAAGGTGTTGTCGACGACGGCGAAGCCCGGCGGCGACGCGTTCGGCTCCTCTGCTCCGATCCCGTGCTCCCGCGGACAGCCCTCCTCCGGTCACGGGCGGCTTCAGCGGGTACGGCTTCGGCTTCCGGGTGACGGCGCGACGGCGAAGCGCACGCGGGTCTCTTCTTCTCCCTTCCTCCTCCTCCTTTCTCCCTCTCCCTCTCCCGGCGGCGAACAGAGGACCAAAGGGGAAAAACCCCAAATGCGAGTTGCCTTGCCAGGAGGGCCTCGCCAGGGGGTTTAGCAGGTCGAGCACGCCGAGGCGAGGGCAAAACGGTCACGGCCGGGCGCCCATTGGCTGCTGCGCGACGCGTTGCTGATGTGGCGGATCGGCAGTGGCTGGCGTGGCGCTAGACGCGTCACGGTGCGAGGGCAGAGAGGGAAAGGACCGGGCGGTGCGTGGGCGCGGCCGCCTGGCTCGGCGTCCGTGCCACAGGCGCGGTCGGGGACCTGTCCTCTGGCCGGGTGTGCGCACGCGCGCGTACGGGCGCGGCGGCGGTGCGGTGCGAGGTGCTGGGGCGGACCGGCTCGGGGAGGAGAAGAACAGGACGCCGGTAGCTGGGCTGGCTGGGCCGCCTTGGGCTGACTTCGGATGAGTGGAAAAGAGGCCGGGGTTTTGGTTGTTCGCGGGCTAGAAGATGAAGGTGGTTTGCTGGACTTAGAAGAGGTTAGCTGGCCCAGAAGTTAGTAAAGGGTTTTGAAAATTAGATTTGAATTAAGTTTGAACTATAGGTTTGAGTTTGAATAGTTTCAAATTCAAAACACACTCAATAAAATCCAAATAAAATCCATAAGATCCAAATCACATATTCTACCATAATTTGAAAATATATTTTTATATTTTTGGTTTTATTTATTTAAGAATCTAGGAAGAGAGGCTAGAGAGGGTTTAAATATGGTGACACATCATCAACAAATGAAAAGTTCAAATTTTCTCACATTTTCATAACTTAATTTTCTGGGTTGTTACATTCGAGTATAATCCCTTGATGATGACGGTCGACGAGCGGAGCGGGTTGACTTTGCATCATCAAATTCTTCATCATCACTATCGGAGGTCTCCATACCACCACCATGTGCTTGATGACTTGTGCTTGCTCCAATGGCACCACCTCCATGCTGTAGAACGGGAGGAGGACCATCAACATTGATGGAGTTTTCTCCACCGTTGGGAGGAGGCGTTTGTTGAGCATTTGGATCCGACATCTTTTTGACTCCAAGCGGTTAAGCTTCAAATACTGAGCACTTGGCTCTGATACCAATTGAAAGGATCAAGATGTCGACTAGAGGGGGGTGAATAGTCGAACCTGAAATTTACAAACTTTTTAAACCAACTGTCAGACCAGGTCCGGAGTTTCTGGATATTTTTTCGGATACTCCGGGAAATCCGGAGAATCCAGGAAAATGTCCGGATTATCCGGGCCTACGAGGGAGAAATCAAATCGACAGAAATTAAACTTGCTCAAACAAAGATCTGTGAAAATAGGTTATGCACTGGGATGAGACAAGCTTGTTTATCCACCTAGAACCTGCAGAAATCTCAACACGGAGTAGATCGGCACCAAACCCTAGAATAGAGCTCAAGAGGTATACAAGCATACAACAAGAGCAACGAACACAAGAGACACAAGGATTTGTTACCAGAGTTCAACCTCACACCTTGAGGTCTACGTCTCCGTTGAGGAACCCACAAAGGGTGGACCTTTACACCTAGGTCACTTTCCTCCCTCTAGCGACCACAAAGATCAAGCTAGAGTTACTTACTCAATTTCGGGGTGATACAAACCTCCTTGGGCAGCCACAAACCTTTGGATGCTCCAAGGTAACGCCTAGCCGGCTAGGAGCTCTAGGCTCCAAGAGTAACAAACACGAAATGTGCCAACCAAGCGAAGAATGAGGTGCTCTAGAGATGGGAAATCAGCTCACTAGCACTCTCCAATCTCTTGCTCTCAATCCCTCCTTAAATCCCCAACAAATCTCACCAAACCAAGGCCAAGGGGAGTAAAGAGGGGTGAGGAAGGAGTTCTGAGTGTTGCAGGTCGAAATGGGCAAGAGAGAGAAGGGAAAGGGTGGAGGGGACTTTTATACCCCCTCACACAGAAAAGAGCCGTTACAGCTCTAAGACCCGGAATATCCGGGAAAGACCCCGGAAACTCCGGTCTTCCAAGGTCAGCACCCAAAAAGTTTATCCCGTGAACGTGTTGGTGCAAAGGTGTCTCTCATAGGTTTTTTTTTGACAACTAGAGCACCTGTTCGACTCTTGGAAGATACATTTCCTGTCCCTCTTTATAGTACGGCGTTCCTAGGACTCAAATTCAAAATATAAAATAAATAAGCCTTCATAGAAACCCCTTTGTAGCATCACTTCCTTTTTGCTTACTCAATGAATAACACTTGATGCCACATACAATTTTAATTCCTGCTCATACACTAGATAAAACATTAGCCACTTAAACGTATGTCATTAAATCACGAAAACCCACTTATGGGACCAAGATACTCTTCAGTCTACAAGCCTTGAAGCATTTGTTACTCTTGGAGGTTTGCCTCCTAGACGGCTAGGCGTCGCCGGCTAGCTCCCAAGTTGTGGTAAGCAGCGGCAAGTTTGTGAGGGTTGTGATCTTGCCTCTTCATAGAAAAGATCGCCTTAGTGGAATTAAGGAAAGTGGTTGAAAGAGACCCGACTTGTTGTGAGAAGAGTTAGTTGAGAACTCAAATCCCTTACAAGCTCCTCAACGGAGACGTAGCTTCCTTGGTGGAAGTGAACTTCGGGAAACAAATCTTTGTGTCTCCATTGTGGTTTGCTTCACTTGTGGTTTTCTAGCATATTTCTATTTGCTTTCGCTTCGATCTACTTGGGTGTGCTTGTCTTTGAGTGTAGGGATCATTATTCTGGTTGTGACCATCTACCAAGGTCACTTACCAAGTTTGGTTCCTGCTAGAAGTCAAGAGGAGCTCGAGCCATCCTTTGCTGGCTTTCTGCGTGGAGGCGGTCTAACCGCGTCCAGAAGACGGTCTAACCGCCCTCCCCCCAGAAGAATCAGCAGGGCGGTCTAACCGCCCTGTGGAGGCGGTCTGACCGCCTGTGCCAGGGAGCTCAAGTTTTCGAGGGGAAAAATTTTATTTGGTCGACTCGCTTATTCACCCCCTCTATGCGACATCAAGGTCCTTTCAGTGGGACCGTGAGTGTCTAGCGAGATCAAATCTCAAACATCATAACAAACCTTGGAAATGTCAAATTGGCAACACCGAGTTTGTCGTGGCAGAAATTAACTAAAATGCCGTTGAAATGAGTTTTTTCCATTTTGTTTTCCCCACACTATGACACAAACACATTCTAATGGAGATATCTCCATCAAGAGACGGTCGAGTTACATCCAAACATAATACTCTCTTCTTTTTTTATATGACATTTGTTAGTTCAATTTTGAGTTAGCCAACGTCATATATAAAGGGAAAGAGGGAGTAGATATTATGATACATGCCTTGATGAAGCAGCTAGCATGCTGCAAGACTCAGTGAGCTAGAGTGATATGTATACCAAATGTCGGTGTGGATGCCGGCACGTCGAGATCACTTTCTAAACTCAGTTTAGAGGGTGTTTGGATATGTTTTAGTCCTATGACTAAAACTAGTCTGACTAGTAGTCTCAGTCACCTCTCTATTTTGAAGGTGAGACTAAAGTCAAGATTTTTCTCTCCCCCTTCCCTTCTCTCCCATGCATGAGGAGTAAATGAGTAGAGAGAGGACTAAAACAACTTTAGCTACCTCCTCTCCTGCGGAGTACTAAAGAGTTTTAGAGCATGTTCTGTTCGGTGAAAAGGAATAGTGAAGTTGCAAATGAATAGTGTTAGAATAGTGTTTCTTATGAGAGAAGATGTGATGAATGTGATAGATGAATAGTGTTATTCACTCTCCCTTTTGAAGGAAAAGAACAGGCCCTTAGTCATAACTAGTTTTAGTCACCTTTTAGTCCTATTTGTTTGGAAATTTAGTGTCTACACTTCTCTTAGTTGTCTCTTACTTGGCTGCCGTGCAACTTTGTACACTTGTTGAAAAAAGAATAAACTTTGGATACTTCGTTTGGGTATGCTAGATTTCAAAGAGGTTTGGCAGCTCACTGGATAGGAAGGCCCATATTGCGAAAAGGGGTCACCTGATGGGGTGTACGAGGTAAAAAGTGCCAACAAACAATCAGTACTAGAATGAGATCGAGCGTTTTCTAGAAGGGGTTGTGTGCAAAATATCCCGGAGTGCTCCCACCCGCGTCGATCTAGTCCGTCGTTTCCGCATCGTGCGGCCGCCGCTGGACGATAACACGGCAGCAGATGCGGCCGCAGCAGCACCGACCGCACCTGAGGTGCTCGTCGCTCCAGAGTTTGTTCTTGTTCTCACCTCTCTCTAGGTCCTCTCCCTTTCCTCCGTTCATCACCTGCCTTCCCGGCGGCGACGACTGGGGCGAGCGGCGCCAATCCTCCGCCAGGTCTTCTGTCAGGCGCAGCGCCGGCGACGGGTATCCACCACCAGGTACGCCCTCCCAGTCCTCCCTCTCCCATCCCCGCCGCACGAGACCGAGCTCCCCAAACCCTAATGCAGGCTGTTCTTATCCGGATCTGACCCAGCCAGCTACGAGATCCGCCCCTGATCTTACTGTTCGGTGGTTTCGCTGTTTCAATCCGTTTGGTACCAACGCCATGCGCGTCCTCCCGTCGATCCGGCCGCTGAACGATTTTTTCCTCTCGTCTCTTGTTTCAGGAGCCGCTCAACTTCAAAATCAAGGACTCCGCTGGGGGCATGGAGCACTACATGATGAGGCTTGGCGCGGGAAACGGCCAGCAGCTCTCCAGGGTGGAGCCAATCCCTGACCGAAGGTCAAGGTTTTGGCAGGTGGATGTGCAGCCTGGGGCTCGAATTGACCTCATCTGCCCTCAACCTCGCCGCCTCTCTCGTCCACCCTTGCTCATGGACTCCATCAGTAGACCCAGCCCCAAGCCTAACGGGTCAGTTTTTCCTTGTCTCCTCGACGCGACCACCACATACTCGCATGGACCTCAGATGTTAGATTCAGGTCACTATTTAATTGATTTATTATCTATGAATTCTGTGGCAGCTGCAGACCTGCTAGATAGGCCATAGGTTGCATGTTTGTGTATGCTTGTTAGAATTTGAGCGCCAATTGGTAGGCCACAGGTTGCATGCTTGCGTACCTGGTAGATTTTGAACGCCAATTGATTGGCCGTTAGTTGTGTATGCTCATGCTGAGGACAGCAGATATAGACATATAGTAGTATTATACAGGTGCAAGCTTGCTTCAGATTTATGATGCAGTATAACACGACAAATGTTGCGAGATACATTCACATTAGCTGCGTGCGTATAGGGTTACATGTGGCGACAAAAGGTACTCGTTTAGGCTGGATTTCACACATGTCCGTTACAAGCTCTCGACAGCACTGTTTGCATTTATTTAGTGACAAAAGCAGGCGGTGGCCGTTGCATAGCCTTGCATATGCTGGACAATAACTCAATATACTTTCTGATAGACCACTGAATGTTGCAAAGTTGAGATTTCAATCGTGCACATTTCTTACCAAGGCAAGTGGATACGTTGCATGCTATTACATGTACTGGCAAAGTATAGGCAATAATCACTGCATAGGATTGTGTGTTTTGCACGGTACGTTTCAAATAATCATATATGATTGGGAAAAATTGGGTGCTTGACAACTGCAGTAGCCAAGCATAGGAGTACAAGACTGACCCTTTTACTGACGCTGTGTGTTATGTGATGGCAGGGCACTCCCAGTGTATAGAGCTGACTCCACTTGTGACATACTTGATCTCATCCTTAGCAAGGTATCAGTTGTTTTCTTGGTATTGAAAATTTAGACTTGTGATTTTTTTTTTGCGGTATAGTATTTCTTATGGATATCTGAGTCATACAACATGTTCTTCCCTGTTCAGAATGACCCTGATGTAGATACTGATCCAAGCAGCCAGGCGGGCTTTTTCTGTGGCTCACCTCCTGTACGCACTAACAATCCTGTTATCCATGACCCACTGTTTGGTAAGAAGACACCATCCTTTTCTCCTTTAGGGAGCTCTTTCGGCAAAATGGGAGCTGGAAGAGCTGAAGTAGGTTCTCCGTCTTGCGGGGCGAGCAGCCCAAAAGTAAGAATTGAAGGTTTTGCTTGCGGGAACAAAGAGCCCGCGCACTGTGCAGTTACATTTGCCTGAGCATTTGATGATGCCCATTGACCCTAACGCTCTTTTGCTACCTCACAACCTGTACATTTCCCGGTTCGCCTGAGGATATAACTAGTTTCTTTCTATAAGCTACTAGCTGCTCATTCAAGAGTTGAGTCAAGAGTCTTTGAGTCCAGTGTCTGATGCCCTTGTGATTGTGGCTTTTGAAACTGCACAATCGCTGGGAGCAGAGGTTCCGGATGTACATATGAGTTGTTGGTTGTACCTAGTAGATGTTGTATGTGTCTAGTAGATGCAGTAAGGTTGGTCCATGTGTCAGTGTCTGTAAATACCGTGGTACATTTGGATCTAAGTTGAAATATGAAATTTATCTTATTCTGCTCTCATGCTGTTGATTGGAAGTCGTAAATCATGATCTTTGTGACGCTGCTGCAACAATGACAAGTATCGGCTGTATCTGAATGCCCATTAGTGTTTGCAAATGACGGATGTGGCCCTGTTGTGTGGCAGGCCATGCAGCTACAGCTAATATTGTACAGGAGACGAGCATTCGTTTTCCTGGTCCTGAATCCTGATCGCCAAAATGTAAATATGAAGCAAAAAGGTTCAAGAGGTGAAGAAGAATCTCTGCCGGCCTGCCCTTTGCGTCTGGCTTTTGTCACGATCGATCATGTGAAACAATTCTGAGGTGAAGGCGACGTGCTTGCGCGGGGAAGACAGCAAGTTACTGCTGTTAACCCTTTGATATCATCAACAGGCACGGTTCTGTTCTTGAAAATTCCTATCAGCCCAGTGAGGGAGCAGAGCATTTGCAAGTTTGCAACAATATAGGTGTACATAATTTACAAGAGTCAATGGTGCTGGACATGGGAGGAGATTTACAACAAAGAATGGCGTGTTATGTCAAGTTACAAATGGACCAATAAAAGAACATCAATAACTACATCTGAGCCGTTCAACTTGCTTGAATGAACACGTATGAACAGAACTAGTGATTGAACAAGGTGCGTGGATGAAAATGAAATGAATCAATGGTTGTCCTGTACAAATGAATCCAATTAGTCGATGGACCGACCAAACCGATCTTCAATTTAGGATGCTGCGAGCTGTGGGGAAAATATATGGGCTGAGCTCAAATCTTGTCAGTTCCATGCTTTCCCTAATTAAGCACAGTACGCCGCATCATCTGAGGATGGCCCTGGAGTGCCTGAGGATCATGTGGAAGGGCGTAGTCGCCGTGGCTGTTGTTGCTCTGGTGACTCTGGGCAACGCCGCCGCAGCACCTTCCGCCGCCGGCTTGTTGCCGGTGGCGTTGGTCCTTCCAACCAGCTTGCCCAGGCTATCCCGCTTGCCACCGCCGCCGCCGCTTTTGTTGGTGGTGGTCGTCGTCGCTGCTGGCACAGCCGCCGCCTGCAGGGGGGCGAAGGGCAGCTTGGTCTGCGACATGGCGGGGCGCCGGCGAGGAGCCTCCGGTGTGGAGGTGGCGCTCCTCCTGGTGACGGCGCCGTCGCGGCCAGCGGCCAGCTGCAGCGCGTGGGGCAGGCTGGACTCCAGCAGCAGGACGGTGGCGCAGTGCTTGAGCACCTCGAGGTTCATGCGCGCGTCGTCCAGGCTCCGGTGCTTCTGCTTGCCGATGCCGAAGTAGGTCGCCAGGGTGGCCATCTTGAGGTCGCCGGCGCGGCGCCCGAACTCTGCAGCCAGCACGTTGAGCGAGTCGATCACGCCGGCGGGCTCCGGGGCCGGGCGCCCGATGCCGGCGAACGCCTCCCGGAGACGCGGGCAGTCGAAGCGCTGGATGTTGTGGCCCGCCCACACGCGGCCTGCATGCGCCAAGGTTTCGTTCGCCATGGATTATTTTGTTGATCATCAGCATCGATGCGAGAATGAACAAGGAGGAGCCGAGTGTTGCGTACCGTCGAGGATGTCGAAAATCTTGTCGGCCACGTCCCGGAACGTGGGCGCGGAGGCGATGGCCTCGACGTCCGTGAAGCGCCTGGAGACAGCGGATAGGTCCCCCGGGCGGATGAGCGTGTCGTAGCTGCCCACCTCGACGAGCTTCCTGGGGCACACCAGTATGGCGCCGAACTCGAGCACCCACCACCGGCCATCCGGCGACGGCGCCGTCGTCTCCACGTCGAAGAAGACGATCTCGCCCATCCTGTTACTACTGCTGTTGCTCATGGCCGCCGGATCGGATGAATTGAACACCTAGCTAGCTAGCTAGGAAGAAGAGAAGCTGGGCAGCTGGTCTAGCTAATTTGGGACGCACACGCAACGTTAACGTATTATCTGGGATCGATGCCGCTGCTTCTTTGTTGACGTATTATCTGGGAAATGGTTGGAATGGAAATGGGGGTTGTGGAATGTGGGTGGTTGATTGATCTCCGTGTTGTTCCGTTCGTCGTCGTACCGTTGCATATATAGATATCATCCTCGCCGGAGGAGCTGATATATAGCGCAGACCAGGGCCGGCCGGAGGAAGGGGGATGATGCGAATATTTGCGTCGGCGGTGTAGGTTAGCAGTGGAGGGGGGTTACTGCCCGCCTTTAGCTTGCACCTCAAGTCAACAAGTTGTGCTCGATCTCTGGCGGCGGCGATTGCCGGCCGGCGTCATTCATTTCGTGTGCTCTCGATCTGCTTGCTTCGCTCTGCTGCAATCTCTCGCCGATGGAGAGTCTTCCAATCGCAAATAATGCAGCTGCGTGCAACAGCTAACAGTGCCTGCAAGCAAAGTGCAAAGCCCAAGGCCAACAGAAGAGGAACTTGATAACCCAATGAGCGAGGCAACCTGGTGCGCCCCTGCTACTATACGACATGTCGTCCTAGCTGGCCGGCAAGCCTGCAGGCTATGCAGAGCCGAGCCGAGCCGGCCGCCATGGCGCTAGCTTCAGCCTTTACATGGGCACCACAGCAAGACATGTATGCTTCTCTTAGTTTGCAGCAGCAGCCATGCAGAGCCTGATTACTCCGGACATGTTTCGCGTCGGCAATCACCACTAGCTAATCTCTCTGTTTCAAATTATATGTCGTTTGACTTTTTCAACTCCAATTTTGATCGTTGGACTTATTCAAAAAACTTTGTGTAAACATAGTCAAATTCAAGTTATTCTCGAAGAATTTTCATTAATAAAGGAAGTTACAACAAAAAAAATATACGAGAATTTGCGCAATTTTTTGAGTAGTAAGATGAGTGGTCAAACTTGGGGTAAAGAAAAGTCAAACGAACTGTAATTTGGAACATAGGAAGTAGTAGCACTACGGGAAACACATCGTTTGCCGTGAGTCCGATCCTCACGGCAAAGGTCGTGATACTCACGGCGTGAGTAGCCGCCGGCAAAGGACTCACAACAAAGTTCTACCGGCAAACAACAACTTTGCCATGAGCCTTGCCCTTGACTCACGGCACACCTTTGCCGTGAGTGGTCTTCAACTAACGGTCACGGCACGGAGGCGGCATGACAACACTCTTTGCCGTGAGCCTCACGTCTGTCTCACGGGAACAAGACTACACGTGGCAGCTGATGTCAGCCGCTGTTGCCGTGAGCCACCGATACACCTCACGACAAAGAGCGCCGATGTGGTAGCTGGCGTCAGCCTCTTTGTCATGAGCCGGGCATGTGGCTCACGGTAAAGGTAGTCTCCCAGATGCCAGGTGTGGTTCCTTTGCCATGAGCTTTGGCTCTTGCTCACAGCAAATAAAGCATCTTTGCCATGAGCAATGGTTTTTACTCATGACAAAAGACCTGTTTCATCTTTTTTTTGTTTTGTTCCAGAATCTTATATGCAACCTCACATTCGATACAACATTACAGGCAGCTCAAATGTCACCATAATCATCACACATAGTTCAAATACCATAACTAGCACATGTAGTCCACATAAGCATCACAGACAGTGTAAGTATCAACATAAACTCACAGGATTTTTAAGTAGTACACAAATGCAAAATAAGTCCACAACCACTAGTCCAAATGCAAAGACGGTCCCTAACTCACTCCTGCGGCAACGACCTTGGCTGCTGCTGCGGCGACGGCTCTGGTGGCTGCTGCGGCGACTGCGTCCCCGACCCCCCAGGTGGCGTATGCGGCCATGAGTAAGCTGGTGAGCCGCCAGTGGGCGGCAACGGCCCCATGCCCGGCAGGACATGCTGCCAAGACGACCACGTGTAGGTAGAGCCGTGAGGCGCTTGCCCCCACGGTCCCGTCCCTACGAACCACTGAGGCCGCTGAGGTGGCGACATGTCCACTGCACCGGGGCTATCATTTGATGCCGTCGACAAATTATGCACAAGATTTTAAGTCAAAAATACGAACTGAAGCTCTAAGTCATTCAAAGTTTCTAAGTCATTCTACATTTTTAATTCATTCTAAGCTCTAAGTCACAACCAGAAATGAAAAGACAAGTGGGAAACAAACTCACCGGAGTACTGGAAGGCCTAGGAGGAAGGAAGAGCACAGGTGGAGAAGGGAGTTGCACTTGTGGTTGTGATTGAGCAATCACCGTAGAAAGACCTTGCACGTACTTAAGCACCTGCTGCTGACTGACCTCGACATACTGCTGCAACTGCTGCTGGCTGGCCGCCTGCTCCCTCTGTCGTTCGGCCCTTTCTTCTGCAAGTTGGGCCTACATTTTTTGACCCCAACATTAGCATACAAAGTAGACATATATTCATGGTCAATGAACGACGGATATAGACATCAAATAACCTAGACTATCTCCAGCAAGGACTCATCAACTTGCGGTCGTCGTTGTACGGGCGGGGTTGAGCTCGTGCTCCGAGCTTTCACCGCTGGGAGACTTCGAACATCGGCCAGGTCGAGGATGTTGTCGCCAACAAAGTACCGACCATGCTTCTTGCCCTGTCCAATCCGCATAACAACTGCTCCATCAAGGGGCACCCTCCTCGGATCGAACTCTGGCCTATGGACCTCCCTTGCCATCATGTTGTACCGAACAAGGCGGGCCTGGATCGTCGGGTTGGTGTACGCCTCCGGTGGGTCTACCTCGTTGTAGGTGATGTCCGACGTCGCCTTACCCTTGTGAGCCAAACCATATGCCTCGAGCTGGGAGCAAGGCTGGTCACCATGTGAACGAGACTGCAACCAACAACAAAATTATCACAAATAATGCAAAATTGTGAGAATTACAATAATGAAATGATTTCACGTACCCATCTAGCCGCATACCGGCTTAGGTTTAGGTTGCCTTGATGGTGTGCCGGACCTGGCATCTTTAAACGCCGTTCCCGGTGCTCGAGGTGCACCTTGTCCCACTCCGGGTCCAGCCACCTATCCACCAGCATTGCCCAAGCCCGCCGATTGCTGCTACACCACCAAGGAGGCACCTGCACGTCATCAAGTGTAGGTCATACAAGAAGATCAAATTGGCCATAAGTGAATGAAGAAAAGTCAATATTGTAGTGATATGTACTTTACCCTCAACCATTCTTCTCTGGGCAGCTTCTCGTTTCTTGCCTGCTCTTTGGTGATTTTCAACTTCTTGTGCTTTGTGTAGTAGAAAACGACAGTGCTGACACGTGTCTTGTAAATCATATCATGCACCAGCTTTTGACAAGCATGCCTCGCCACCTTATTCGCCTTGTCTAGAAATCTCTCCTCACATCTGAAGAAATCATGCATATACAAGTGTTGTCAATACTTTAGGAATATACAATGTTAATGCAATGTATTGAGATATGCAATGTTTTGAGAGGAAGACTTGCCCATAGTTCGTCAACCACCCGCCCGACATTGGTCTGGAAATTCCTTTCGTCCCGATCATCTTGATCGATCACGGTGACGTAGTGGTCAAACGTCTCTGCTAGGTCCTCTCGGTCACCAAGCCCCACCACCTCGGGTTAGTGAACCCTGCACAAAATACCGAGGATGCCATTGAGAAGACGTTTGTGACCACCTGGAGCAACTTGCCTCCATCCCCTTCCAAATTGGTCACGACAAATTAATAGTTTTAATTGTGAATTAAAACATAACCAATAAAAAAGCAGTGATAAATTACCTTTTCCCATCAGGTGTAATAATCGGTCGGTCCGCAAGCGCTATGGCAAACAAAATCCTCACGATTTCCGGTAGTGTAGCTAGATCGAGGCGGTTAATTGAAACTTCAAAACAAAATAAAAAAGACTTCGATTTCTCGGTCCATTAGCTGATTAACAGTCGGTGTTATGTTAAGCTTGCAGTTAGCTGCATGTTGTGATGTACTTCAAATTGTATATGTAATTTTGTTTTTTCTAGGGTGATGTTTTGGTTCCGAAAATGTAATGCAAAGGTAATAAACGTAATAAAAAAGCACCGGTATCCATTGCGAAGATAACTAGGATTGTTTGGTAACCATGCTGACATGCTGTAACACGCAAATTAATTAATGGAAAACGGACGTAGATCAGCTGTAGCAGTTCCGGCCGGCTATGCATGCACAGGGGGGGTCAGGGGCGGCTCGGGCTGTAGTCGATTGAACTTGTACAAGGACCGGATCCGATTACACGGTAATCGATTACAGCTCCTAACCAAACGAAAACAATTTGCTAAAAAAACAAACGAAAACAATTAAAATCGCTTTGCACTGTAAACCGATCGATTACGTTACAAAACAACCAACTATAAACAGTCACGTGCCAATTAAGTTTTTCAGTCGCGTGGATGACAGGATCGACAGGCACGTGCCAATTATATCTTTTTTCCTCCGGCCGGAGTTCTTTATTTTTCGATCAGTTGTACGTGCTACGCAGGTTTAAAATCAAGATCGGTCTACTACTGCTTGCATATTTACGCAGATGATGGTGGAGTAGGATTATCGAGTTGAAGCGCAAGCAATTAATAAAAATTGCGTTTCCACACGGCACGGTCATCGTTAATTACGTGCACAGTTAGTTCATCCATGGATGACGCAAATGTTGTGTGTTTTGTGAAGCTAGGTTACACTGATCTGTTAGTTATGGAATGTCGGTTGCTTGTTTGCATGCGCAACACAGGCAAAAGCAATTATACAGACGGCAACTTGCATTATTGGATCTCTATGAAACTAAACTTTCAGATGCAGCATGGGACGACGACGAGACGGAGCCAGCAGGGGGATCTCGGGGATTCGGAGGATAGAAATATTCCCTCTTCTGGGCTTCTCCTCCATGGGAAGGGAAGGGAAGAAGGTCAGTGAAAGCAACAGCAAAGCAAAAGCAGAGCAAGAAAGCTTTGTTATTAGGAGGAAGAAGGCCGGGAGGGAGTATTTGCTTCCGTGAGTGCATGGGTCGCCACCCTACGCACGCAACCTGCCCGCCGTTAGTGTTTCGCCGTGGTTAACGTATGAACCAAATAAACCATGGATGCATGCTTAACTCTCACGCTATCCGTTGCTTTTGTCTTGCGACTTGTGAGAATGTGACCATATATATGTACTCTCGGGACTTTGTCTAATTACCATGATGAGTTTTAAGACTATGCATGAGATAGATTAAAGTTTGTAGTAAGAAGTTAAAGTTTGGTGCGTCGTCTCAGCCTCACGGGTTATTCGCCCCTGTCGTATATAGACTACTAGTAAAATGCATGCGTGACACGCGCGTCTAAAATACCATAATAAAATATATTTATAAAATGAAGTTGTATTTGCATATTCAATAACCAAGAAACATAATTTATATCACAAAGCTTTTAGAAAAATAATGAACACAACAATTTATATATTCATAATTTAACTATGAACCCTGTTTACTTTTTTTAAAAAAAGCTATCAGCTATAACTCATGTTCTGTTGATAATGTGATTTCTTCTCAATCATATCAATGTTGCTCTCCAAATCTGATTGAACATGAACAGACAGATAGTCAACTCATCAGTAACACATATTTTGTGATGAAAAAACTGCTGGAATCCAGACGTATGTCATTGGAAATACCTGATCAGAATGAAAATCTGCACGTCTGCAAGCAGGCAGGGAGTCTGAACTCTACAGCTGGGGATGTCCTGGATGCCTTCCAACACACGAAGCTTAAGTAATAACTACACAGCTCAGCTATTCCAGAACTCAAACATTCTTCACTGCAGTAACTGTGGCTTTTTTTTAGTTCCTTCAGCAACCAGTCACAAAACAAACAGAGCACACGTAGGCATCAATTCAACATACATGTTCTAGTCTTACACTGCTATCTGCCAGTTCTGAACAGGAATTAACGTGGAACATAGAGCGTATTAGAAAATTGATCAGTGAATCTTGCAAATATAAATGTTGAGTTCAGAGGCTCCATTCATCTCGCCTCAGATGACCCCATTATCAGTTTTGTTTTTCCCTTTAGGCTTTAGTAGAACACAGACTGAACTCGTACTTCCAAAGTTGCAACTGCATCAGAATTCCGCACACATACAACAGGTTGCTACGGAATCAGAATGAATCCTGTAAGTCTAGACTATTCAGAAATTGTAAAATCCTTTTTATGTGTTTCTAGCGACATCAGTCAGATGGTCGTTCAAGATTTGAAATCCATTTTCAAAGCCGCAGTCAGTCAAGTAACAAACACATCAGACTCCTCGAATGGGAAAAAGATTTGAAATGAAAAATGAAAAGAAACGAAAGAACACCAACCAACAAGATCAGGGCAAAATTTTCCTACCTGCGTGGCCGCGCTGCCACCAGCGGTATTGCCGACCATCCTTCTGTCGGGAAAGTTGGAAACTTGGAATCGTGACATCGTGTGTGCCTCCTTGTTGGGGAAGACGTTGAGCATCCTCCTCAAGCCCACAGAGACCGCGGCGGCGGGCGGCGAGTCGCCGACGATGGGATCTCCTCGCATGCAGTCGTCGGTGCCCTCCACTCACGCCGGGTGCTCCGCCTCCTCTTCTCCCATCACCTCAGCCCCTCAACGACAGATGGGAGGTCACCGACTCTTCATCTGCAAAAGGTTGTGGCGCTCTGCAAATGGTTCAACAACTCAGAACCAGAGGCCCAGGACGCGCGCGCGATCCTGACGTGGTCAAGCGCGGGACACAGCCAGCGGAACCGCGGAAGCCGGTGCGCCGGGCGCGCGCTTCCTCGCCGGCTTCCATGTCGCCGGCCTGCGTCGAGGTCCTCCCGCAAGTCCTCGTCGATGTCCGGGTCCGACCAGAAATCCATCGCCGCCGCGCGGAATTGGTGGCGGGCGGGTGCCCAGCGAGGGATTTTTTTTCGATTTCGATTCAACACGCGGGAAGGGAACCTGGGCCCAACGGGTCCAAACGTGGGTATGTGCAGGTGGGTGACAAAAGAATTAGTTTTTTGGCAGAAACGCTCCCCAAATTACGATTTTTCGGTACTTTCATAGTCCTTCCACCCTATCCACTTCTAAAAACATATGACGGGTGGGTCCGTCGTGAGGGGTACGATAGACCCGATTTGAGTGAGAAAAGTTTTTAATTGTCTTCGCTCCTTATAGTATAGATAATAAGTTTGTCCAACAAATTTCTCGTAATTCGGCATGTTTATTACCTTTATTTGGGACCGTTTTCCTTCAGATATCATAGTTGTACTATCATATCTAGCACAATTATTCATGCATAAAGCACCTTTAGCACTTGCTAATGGTATACGTGGGACGAGTCAAGCAAAACTTGATGAGGCCAAACACAAACCATATCAATCGGTCAACATGTATATATGGGAAATATAAAAAAACACATAAAAACTACACGACGATGTGCTAGACCGTAAAGAAATGCTTGTTTTTTTTTTATGTCTCTTTAAAGAGGTTGCAGATTTGATCTTCTGTATCTGAGAATCTTTTGAAAATCCTTGCACACTTTCACAGAATTATCAACATTTAGCTAAGTTTTATCAGTAGATGACTGACCATACAGTAGATCCCTCGAAAGTAATTATACATGAAGCTAGCAAAAAAGAAAAACAAAAAACACTACGCGTGCCATGAGTTGGCCACGTTGGATGATAAGACACGGTTATTAATAATAAAGAGCTAATGATCATATCCTGACTACGATAGCCAAACTGAAACATGCAGGCATGGGAACAAATACATATATATAGTCCATCGATAAATAATGTTGTGCGCTGGTAGTCGTCGCGGTGTATCTGTTTCTCACTCGGCATAAAGCCATGTAGTTTTCCTATTTCTCCTAGATTGCTCTGATTTTAATTGGTTTCAACTAGTCCATCAGACTGTGGGGGAAGCACGGGCTAGTACTTTTAGATGACACATAATAAATATTATAAGTTATTATTTAAATTAGAGGAAATAATCAATAATATTTTTTTAAATTAATACATGTATAATACATTAATAAGCATTAGTTAAATATCATATAACGATAGATTTTTTTATTTAAATATTAGAGAGATTAGTTGCGTCACACATGACCAGTAAGGGATGATAGTTAGATGATTTTTTATTTTATTTGAAGCAAAGATATTTATAAATTATGATGTGACCGGTGATTCGTTTGGATTTATTTTTTATAGTGACATATGTGGGTAATTTAGACATAAAAATAGAGGTGTGTTTTTAGTTCTTCATAAAAAAACACATAAAACCTACACGATGACCGTAAAGCACTGAGATGCTTGATTTTTATATTACTACGATGTCAATATTTTTAAAAAGACATATGTGAGTATGTCTTTTTAAAAAACTGGACGTGGGGCGGTGGGGGAGTACTATACCCACGAGAAAAACATGCCTCGAGCATTACTGCCGTCTTGTTTTCAATGTTTAATTATTTGCCGTGTCCAATAGGCAACAGTATGTACTCCGTACATCTGGTTGTTCTGCATCCTCTCATTCCACACAAACTCAAGTCACGTGCGTCTGGTGGCGTACGCACGTGCGTGTGGAAGCGACGGTGCGGCGCTGGCCGCGCGACGTTGTTGCGCCATCAGCCATCTCTCCATCTCGGTAACCTGGTCGTGGTTGCTGCGTGCTTCGACTGGGCTCCATTCCTCGATCAATTCACAAGGATCGCCGGCTATTGGTATCTTTAATTTGCTTTATTCCTACTACTAGGTCGTGTGAATGGTTTCGACGCAATAATCTTTGAATTCGTAGTCCTTGGCATAATTATGGGTGCAAATCGATTTTCCCGTCCATATCGAGAGCCTAGGACGATGCTGACCTCTGACCTCCGTGTTAGCGTTCCTTGGCATAATGCATGGCACGGCTAGCCAGCGCGTTCGTGTTGTCTCAAGTCCTGGATCGTGTCCGCGGGGCATATGGCATCTTGGCATGCACGTACCCGGCCGGCAGAGAAAACACATGGACCGTGTGTGGCTGTGGCTGTGGCTGTTTGCAGCAGCAGTGTGCTGCCTGCTAGCGCTCCCTGTGATATCAGTACAGTCACGCGATGCAGGCGTCAGACGGCGACGCAAGCATTTTGTTGGGAGTACTAATGTCAAGCCGTCAAGACACAAACAGATGGTGTGGTGGAATTGACAGGGGAGGAACGGGCCAACGGGCGCGACGGCGACGGGAGAAGTGGCGTCACCTCGTATGCATGCATATATGCCTTCCTTTCCGCCTAATTAAACAGCGTATTCGTACTATTCATCTTTCCATGGCCGATATTTTTCAAGAGGTCACTCTCCCAAAATATAGGAGAAGGAAAGAAAATGACATTTTGTTTTTTGAGAAAATGCAAAAATAAATTTATATAAAAAAAATCGTGCGGAGGACCACATTTGTGTGGTGTAGACATCGGATGGCCCTCCCAAGTCCCAACCCTTTGGCGCAACTCCCACTCCCACTGTAGTATCTATGCAGGAGCCGGATCTGGAGCCGGAGCAAACCACATTTTCCAGCTCCACCAGGTTCACCTCTTTCCCGATTCATTTTTCTTTTTTATTCATGCAACAGCTTTTGCGTATTGTATAATAACACCCTTGCAGCAGTACGGGAAACCCAACATTTGCCAAGTGCTTAAAACCTACGGCAAAGATTTTGTCAAGTACGTGTAACACTCGTCAAAGCACACATGGCAAACGGATACTCGACAAATATATAGCTCTTTGAAGTCTGCTTTTTGTTGAGCACTAGCAAAGAGTTTGCCGTGTGTCAAAAAAGCCCTTAGCAAAAGTGTAGCACTCGGCAAAATGCAAACCGAAAAAATACCAAAAAAGTTTGTTTGTTTAATTATTGCCCTTGTTACACCAAGCCCGTGTTGCGTGTTGTACAATGCTCTTGCAGCTGGAGGAGTCGAAGGTGCTTGGAGCTCTACCAAAGAAGCCTTTAGGAGTAAAAAAAGAGACTTTGTGACAGTCAGCAATATGGTGTTGGTATTACGAGGATTTAGAGTAAAGAGTTCCATGCAGTTAGACAAAAGTCGATTTATGTAAACTTTCACATTACTATCTCTGTTCTTAAATATATGACGTTTAGGACAAGAAAACTAGTTCATTTTAACGGAGGGAGTATTTATCTATAGGCCGAAAGTTGATTTATATAAACTCTTTCACATTATTATAACAGTTTATCTATAGGCTATCTCATGCCGATGTTGAATCAGGCGCTGCACTTCCCCAATCATGCATGCGTGAAACAATAAAAATCAAACCTATACTGATGGCTAGCGTTGAAGTGTATCAACACATGGACTACCGTGTCCTCGTGTAAACTGTGCCGAGCAAACATCCACCCCCACATGGATCGTGCATGTGTGTCTGTACGTACGTCCGCGCGCTGGTTGCTAGCTAGCGTTGCATCATATCAGTACAGTCACGGGATGGAGACCGCAGATGTTAACGTTGTATTTCTCTCTCACAGCAAATAGATCGTACGTAATAACGTACATTATTTTTTCTCTCAAAACAAATTAATGTTGTATTTCCTTGGGATGAAATTTTTTCATCCCCTCCCAAACACAGCCTGGCGAACGAACTCAAATGGGGTAGTGCCATCAATCACTTGATTTTTGTGACAGTAGTATGTATCCAGCATGCATGCCTTCCTTCACGCCCGGCCGGCCTATTAATATTCGCGATTTCTTTAGCTCACTTCTCCCATCTCACTCGTCGACCACTGGCAGTATCTATCAGGTAACTGCGAGAAGAAAAGAAAAGAAGGTTTTATTTTTTACGATCGACCTGCAGTACAGCAGGGAGTAGTGGCAAATAATTGATGGAGGACGAGGTGGCGGCGGTGCTGCTGCCGGCCAACAGGTCGTCGCCGTCGTCGGCGGTCGTGCGCATGAACAGCAGCGGCGAGGGCAAGATGAGCTACGCCAACAACTCCGACTTCCAGCGGGTGATCGCCTCCGTCACCAGGAAGGCGAGGCGGGACATGGCCGCCACGCTGTACCGCGCCCTGGGCCGCCCGGCCACGCTGGCCATCGCCGACCTGAGCTGCGCCACGGGACCCAACGCGCTGCTCATGGTGTCCGACGCCGTCGAGGCCGTGCTGGCGGAGAGCAACAGCAAGGGCGGCGGGAAGCGGGAGGCGCCGCCGCCACAGCTGCACGTCTTCCTCAACGACCTCCACGGCAACGACTTCAACGCCGTCTTCCGGCTGCTGCCGTCGTCGCCGCTCGCCGGCTCCGGCTGCTGCCTCGTCTCCGCCTGGCCGGGATCCTTCTACGGCCGCCTCTTCCCGGATGCCAGCCTCGACTACGTCGTCTCCTCCTCCAGCCTCCATTTCCTCTCCAAGGTCTTGAATGCACTGCTCGCTTCTATCATGCATATATATATGCTGGGTACTGGAACTCTGGAAGTACACTACTGGTGCATGGAAATTTATTTAATTTCAAAGAAAAAAATTAAAATGCATGCAGGCGCCGTCGATGGCGACGGAGCATCTCAACCGGGGGCGAGTGTTCGTGTCGGCGTCCGGCCCGGCGGCGGTGCTGGAGGCGTACCGGGCGCAGTTCCACGCCGACTTCCTCGGCTGCCGCGCCGCCGAGACGAGGCCCCGGGGCCTGCTCCTCCTCACCTTCGTCGCCAGGAGGGCGGCGCGCCCCTCCGCGCACGACTGCTACCTCTGGGACCTCCTCGCCGACGCGCTCATGGACATGGCCGCCGCCGGGCTCGTCGACGAGGACCGGGTCCACTCCTTCAACGCTCCCTACTACGCGCCCTGCCCCGACGACCTCGCCAGGGTCGTCGCCAAGGAGGGCTCCTTCGCCGTCCGGACCATGCAGCTCTTCGACACCACGCGCCGCCGCCTGCTCCGCCCCGCCGGCGCCGCATCTCTCCCACCGGCTAGTCGTAATAATAATAAGTTACGCGACGACGAAGAGCAGCTGCCGCGGTGGATGGCCGGGGAGACGGCGAGCACAATCAGGGCAGTCGTGGAGCCCATGCTGCGGACGCACTTCGGCTGGGACGCCATGGACGGGCTCTTCTGCAGGTACCGCCTCCTGCTCGAGGCATACTACCGCAGCAAGGCCACCAGGAACAAGGACGACATCACCAACGTCTTCCTCGTCCTGGAGAAGAAACAACATTAACTAGCTACCCCGATGATGCACGGCTACGTGTACACCCCTTTCCTTTCATTCGCCCTGTGCCTTCAACTGAAAGTAGTATGAAAAATATTATATGTATTTTTCAAAACAGTGTATCAAGGTTATTTATTTTCTGCTAAATATATCGTGGGGTTGTTCTTTCTCTATAACAAACATTCATTACAGTTTTTATTACGGACCGGAGAGGTACTTAATTAGAACCGCATCAAGTTATTGCCCTTTCCAATTCTAAAAAAAAAGTTATTGCCCTTTCCAAAATCCTTACGTAGCAAAGCCCTTCAACTTGAGGTTTAATCACCTTTTTGATTGATATATTGAATTTTGTAGCGACATGTTTTGCTTAGATATTGATTTAATCTATCAATTATATTAATACCGGAATGTTAAAAAATCACAACCTTGGCTCAAAGGTGATAGAAATTCAGAACACCACTCCTTCGACCCATGCTCCCGCATGGGCTAATATTTTTAAAAGCTATTATATTTAAAATTATTTATGAATCAAACTTCTAATTAATATTCAAAATTGTTTATCTACTATGCTCTCATTTTTTAATACTTCAGCGTAATACTCGTATAGACGTGTATTCATCTTTGTCCAAATCAAATTGAATTTTAATAAGTAATCACTACATATATTTTTTCATACACATTCACATTTTCTCCATTCTGTATTTGCTCCCTCCGTTCCAAACTAGAATACAAGGTCGTTTTTATTCCGGCCTAAAAACCACAACTCTGTGTGTGTTGGCTCTGGCTCCTGTCGATCCCTGTAGCATTACTATAGTGTGAGGCTGAGAGAGGGACCTTTTGCCAGCTCTGCTAGATTCTTTCCCCTGAGATCCTCTGCAGTTGTGACCTCTGCAATTAGGTCATCGACATGTGGGCCCCACCGCGGTGGGGCTCACATGTCAGCTACCTAACTACAGAGGTTGGACTGCAGAGGATCTGGTTCCCCTAGTAGGTTGTAGCAAGGAGCCTTTCGGTTTTGCTCTTTGCTATAGTGCAGCACAATACTGACAATGTCATTTTACTGTAGCATGGAGCTGAAACTCATGGCGCAGAGCCACACCAAATGCACCCATAGATGTCCAGATGGCCCATACATAACGCAAGACATTATATGTCGTTTTGACTTTATGAGATCCATAGTCTTTGTTATGCATAATAATATTTATGCATAAAAACCAGAATGATCTATACTTAGGAACGGTGAGGAGTTTAGTGTGGATTTTGTACATATGTAACTTTTTCTATGTATCTAGATATACTATTTATCTAGATCCATATAAAAAACTATTCATTACAAAGCCAAAACAAATAGTAACACAGCATGCAAAAAATATTTTTGGATTATTTCATATTTAATTAAGTATTAATAGTCAAAATTGTTTATCTACTAGGCTCTCATTTTTTCATAAACATTCACATTTTCCCCATTATGTATTTGCTCCCTCCGTTACAAGGTCATTTTTATTCCCGCCTAAAAACCACAACTCTATGTGTTTGTAGCATTACTATAGCGTGGAGTCGAGAGAGCGACCTTTTGCCAGCTCTGCTAGATTCTCTTCCCTGGCCGTAGCAAGGTGCAAGGAGCCTTTCGGTTTTGCTCTGTGCTGTGCAGCACAATACTGACAATTACATTTTACTGTACCACGGAGCTGAAACTCATGGTGCAGAGCCGCACCAAATGCACCTGTAGATGTCCAGATGGGCCATACACAACCCACGACATTATACGTCGTTTTGACTTTATCTGAATCATAGACTTTGTTATGCATAATAATATTTATGCATAAAAAACAAAATGATCTATACTTAGGAACGGTGAGGAGTTTAGTGTGGATTTTGTACATATGTAACTTTTGCTATATATCTAGATATACTATTTATCCAGATCCACAGAAAAAACTATTCATTAAAAAGCCAAAACAAATAGTAACACATCGATGCAAAAAATAATTTTGGATGATTCCATATTTGTTTGAATGTTTACTTATTTTTTAAAAAAGTTCATTTAAACATTACAAAAACATGCATGGATATCCTTTTAAATTGTGTAAGCATACTATAGTGTTCATTCATAGTCAATTAAAAATAAAGAAAAATCAAATATTAATTATTGGGGTGCTGACGCTTGCGAGGTTCTCCTTGCCGCCGGCCTGCTTGCGCGCAGCCCGCTCACGCACGTGCTCAACTCCTCGCGCACGGCCCGCTCGCGGCTTCCTTTTCCTTGCGGCGCTTTCCAAGCTTGTCGAGGCGACAACCCGAGGAAACGTCGCCTTCAGCCGGCTGAATTTTTTTTGTTGCTGGACCGCCGCCGCCGCCCAGTACTCCGTCTTCTCCTCCAAACCCGACCGGCCGAGCCGCCTCGCCCCTCCTCCCTCGCGCCCGCGTGCGCTTCGCAGCTGAGCCCCCTCCTCCCCGCGCCTGGTCTCCGGCTTCCGTTCCCCCAGCTGCCAATTTTCCCTTTCCTTTTTCATTTCTCCGCTCCACCCTCCCGGCCTTATTTCCCTAGCGGCGGCGGCGACAAGGCGAGCAGCCACTGCCGGGTCTTTTGTCGGCCGACCACCTGGCCTTCATCGGGGGCGCCGGCGACGAACATCCGACGGGTACGCCCACCTACCCCCTTCCCTCTCCTGCGGTGCGAAATCGAACCCCCCAAACCCTGATATGGTATTTATATTTGGATCTGACCCTGATATGTGCACACCCATGCCCTATACCTATACTGGCTCCGCCCCTGGCGCTTGCTCGGAGACTAGGGTTAGCCCTCCGCCGGTCGCCCAGATCCTCCCCGTCCTGACCTTTTCTTCCTCTTGCTGCAGATCTACGGCACCGCCAGCAAGGAGCCCTCGCCATCCCCTTCCGGAGCAGCAAGGTATCCCCTGGTCGATTCTCTCATGTACCAGGCTCTCGCTGCATTAGTTCTCTCCTGTTTGAGCCACTCGAACAGACCAGTTGTTAGTAGTCTAAACTTAATTTTTGGATTGTTTATTTCTTATAACTCAGAAGTACTTAGTTGCATGAGTTTCTCGCTAAAATAACTTCCAAGTATATTGTTGTGATGCTTTCCAATCTTTATGCTAAATACAGAACATGGATTGGTTTCGAGGCTGTTTTTTCTTTCATATGTGAATTTGATATGTATATATATGCCAATTTCTACTCGGAATTTATCATTGGTTAAAATGTATAGATGCATGATTTGGCTATCAGTGGTGCAAATTATTGATCACGCTGCTTGAGTTGTTGCTGCGATGTGCGTACACGCTGTTTGTGCCGCGGACCACCTGTCACCTAAGATTCCTCAGCTGAAAGAGGCAAAATTAGGATGCCAAACCTTAATGTTCATTTTCCATAGTGGTAACCAGCACTGTGTAGAATAGCTTTGCATGAGGAGGGCCCCGTTTTTTCCACTTGTGCATATTGCTTAGGACAAACTGCTTGCTTACAGACATAATTAATAGCTTAATTGAGGAACAAGTTGCCATGTTCCTGCAAGTGGTTTCCACGGTTGTAGGTTTAGGTTGGTAAACCTTAATAGGAGTTTGCAAACAAGTCATTTCGGCTTGCTTATTGTACAGTATTTCTCTCTTAGAACAAATCTGTCATACAAATCAGTCAGCAGTACTTTTCTTTCAGAACAAATCTGCTGTACAAATCAGCACAAGATCTGCCGAACAAAGACGATTTGACCAGTTGACCACTGTCCCTGGAGGTCCACCCTAAAATTCAATCCGACTGAACCATGTTTTGCATGCCAAATTACAAGAAAGCTGCAGTGTTCCCTACAGAACGCAGCCCTAGAGGCTGCTCTCAGGGTCCTCCCAGGTCTGGCTTAGGTAATAAGGGGGCATTCGGTTTCTTTGCTACTTTACCTGACCTTGCCTTGCCTTGCTAGACCAGCCAATTCTTGGCGGCACAAGCGAGTCAGATTGGCTCTCTCGCATCAGCAAGGTGAAACCTTGCCAGCAGAGATCCTGAGACAAGCTATCTGTCCTTCCAAACGCATATCCCTCGTCCCTATCCTTGCTTAGCAAGGCTAAATAGTAACCTGCAATGGTTCCAAACGGTCCCAAGGTAATGGCCGTGACCAATCTGCCCTCTTCATCACCTCACGAGTCACGACTGCTTAAGTCGAACGATGACAGTTCTCTTGCTGTCCCTTATCAAGCATGCTAATAGCTTGCTGGCCTTGTTAGGCGTTTTGAGTTGCTGCAAAACTGCTCACAAATGAGACCCATGGTCTAAATGATGAATTCCTCTTTGCTTGCTAGGTTGCAGTAAATGCTGTATGCACCAATTTTTGCGCTGTGCATGCTTGTCAAACAAAATCCGTGTAGCTTTTGTCACTCGTTCAAGGAAGCCCATGGCTAATTTGGTGCAGGGACAGACGTGAGAAGCAGCTGGAATGTTAGGAATTTAATCACATAGGTTGAGGACTGGGATTTTTGGGAGGATTGTCGTATATAATTCACTTTAGTAGAATTGCTATGGGGTCTGTATGCTTGATTTGTTGCCTGTGCGCTTGGGATAGAGTATCTAATGCAAATTGATTTGAGTGTGCATGTTGTTATATGATGACATGAGCACCAATAAATGTTTGCCTATGTTACCTTATAATGATGTGTCGATACGTGGAATGGGTATTAAGTTTGTGCTGGAAGATTTCTGATAAACACCTTTTGCATACTAGTTCATTGTATGCTGATGAATTGTTAAAATGAGGATCAATAAGAGGTGGCTAGCGTATGAGGAGACTTTCTAGGCCCTCTGCTCTTAGTGTTGCTTCCATCAAAAGAGGAAGACATGTATATGTTGGAAAGGACCTAGTGTTGTGAGGCAACAGCACGGAGTTTAATAAATATGTGGCTTCTAAACTAGTATAACTCTTAAGTTATTTTTGTATTTTGATCTGCAAAACAATTGGTTCTGTCAGATTGAATTGATACATCATTGGTGCTTTCCTCGGTTCATCCCTGATTTTTTTTATAGCTGCCAACATCTTTTCTGCAACATGCAAATTTCACCATATGCAGTTTGTGCGAATTTTTTGAATTTCTAAATCCCTACTGCAACCATATCTACCCCACAGACCAATCACCAAATTTGTAATGATTGTCAATTTTTGACAAGTTACTAGCTCTCTGTGAGCCTCAGTTGTTTCTTAACAGTGCTGTAAATGTATTTGGCTATTTGCTGTACTATACATTACATTGTTTTATTTTAGTATATTTACATGAGAAGCAATCTGTTAGCAGAGATTTATGTTCCTTCATACCCAACACTTGCAGAAGAGGCTATATGTGCTTACATGGAAATTATATTAGTCATTAAATTTTTGGTGTGTGTTTCATGGAGTCAACTTGAGATGCTTTTACTATAAATAAAAGATCTCGTGCGTTCGAGAATAAATAAATAAATAAAGTAATATCCCACTTCAAACCTTCTTATTCTCCTTTACTGCACAAAGTGATAAATGTGCTCCTGATTCCTGAAGTTGTCCAGCATGTGGTTATAGATGTTGTCTCACTTCAACAAACATGAATCAAAGTGCCTCTAGGTTGGGAAAACGCTGACGTATAGCTTTGACTTATGATTATGCCATGGTGTAGGAGAGCCAGGACAAAAAAAATTGTGAATGCTCTTGCCCGATCTATGCTTTATTGTCCACAGATTAAATAAAAGCTTAATCATGATTAGTACACCAGTCATAAATAACATTTTACCCATGCATCATTATTATGTCCAGTGAGCCAGAAGTGCATTGGTGTTGGGAGCTGTCTGTTACCAGCTTCATCTTACAGTTCATTTGTTTTACTTTTACCACATGAAGTTCATTTTTATTCTGCTGTCATGCTTTACTATTTCTTGGTTATACTAGCATACCCTGTAAATTTGGCTTATTCTGTTGCTATAGTAATAATGTTTTCTGTGAATCTGTTAGGTTTTCCTAGAAGCCATTGTCGACGATTCTTAAGTTTTCATCATCAAGAATGATGCATTACATATCTATTATGCTATATAAATAGACAAATCCAATTTCAAACAGAAAAATCTATTTTAACTTAGGATGATTCCTGTACTTACTACAAGATTGTTTGATCGAGGGAGCACCGTTTACAGAGTTGAAGTGCCTTGCTTGAAATATTTAACCAGTATATGATATGAGTATATGACAATAACCTTTTGCCAAGCACTATAGAAAATTGATCTCTGGGAATACCACCGTTTACAGAGTTGTAGTGCCTTGCTTGAAATATTGAGTATGGTTATGCCATTTGATTTTTTTTTTGAAATATCCCTGTGCAGATTACTTTTTCTTTATACTCTTTACTAACATGAGCATCTTGTATTATTTCTCCAGGGTAGGCAACAGGCTGTTGGATTATGGACCAACATGGCAGGGATGACCATGTAAGAACTATCAGAATATAACCTTGCATAGGTTCCTATTACTTCCTCACTATGGCTAACCATGATGCAGGAAGGGGTTGATGTTGTTGGATTTGAAGTCCCGCCTTCACCGGATGCTAGCTACAACAACCCTGTTCCTGGAAATGAAGATGAAGGTCGGGAGCCCCCATTGGTCCCTCCTCATCTCCAGCATACGCTACTGAGCTTCCCACCAAGCCAAGATGAATCAAGCCCCCTACCTCAACCCCAGACCGTGGTGCTCAACCACCTCTACATCGAGAAAGAGAACACAAGATCTGTGGTTGCTCTGGGGATCACGCACCGGTTCAGGGCGAAGTTTGTGACAGTTGTCCTTTACAAGCCAGTGCTGAGGCGGTAGGGTGTGTGTGGCTATTCTGCGCCTCATGCTTCTGTTTCGCTGCGCAGGAATGGTAATTAAACACGCTTGGGATGTGACCCACCGAACAAATAGAACCGCCCCCCTCCTGTTGTGCAGATTCTGCAGAAACAGAAGAAACCTAGGCTGCCGTCATTTTCGAATGATTAGTCTTGTACTTAATTGGCTGTTGGTGGTGGCAATGATGGTTGGGTTGTAGTTTATGATCTGCGCAGCTTAACTAAGTGTTGTGACGTTGACAAAATAGTGAGAATCTGCCTGGTGATGTATGTGACTCAAACTGTTGTTTCACAGTGGGTGTGGCCCGTGTGCAGCAACCTGGAAGATAAATCGAGAGTGCATTTTATCACAACTCACAAGTGGCTTGCTGCGTTTTAGGTAGTGATTCCAGAGTTCTGCGTACCCATGTTAAAGCACTGCAACCTATTGTTGCTGGAGCTGGTGCTTGAATGTTGCGGAATCTCTGAATACAGCAGGATATCCGTTCAGTAAAAAATCGATGGCTTGGATCATTAACACGGACTGTAATAATCTCAAAAAAAAAACACGGACTGTAATGTGAATCAGGCTTCGTTTAGATGGCAAATTTTTTGCCAAAAATTTGCTACTTTTTCAACTCTCTCTCCATCACATCACATTAAATACACCAAAAGACATATGTTCGGAGCAGTAAATGTAGGTAAAAAAATTACTAATCACACAGTTCTGTTGTACATCACGAGACGAATCTTTTGAGCCTAATTACCCCATGATAGGATAATATTTACCACAAACAAACGAAACGTGCTACAGGAGTTGGAACAGTTACTTTTGCTAGTTTTTAGCCATCTAAACATGACCTCAGTGTTTCTTCTGTTTTTGCCCCCTTCCTATTGAGATGTACCTAATTCTAGACCGATTTGTTTGTTCGATTGACTGAAACGTACAAGACCCATTCCAAACGCCCAGGGGCTACGTACAGTTCTTGCTTGACCGATTTGTTTGTTTGTCCAATTTACCTAATTATCTTTTGTCTGATTTGTTTTAATTTTTTTTTCAGTATGTTTTTAACAAGTCAGTCTGAGTAATTCATTTTGTTGACTGATTTTCTTCTTATTTTTCAAACAAATTTCTGATTAATTGTTAGTAGGTGCCCCTTGCTGCTTTGTCAAAGCCTTATTGGTCAAAGAATGATTGAGAACAACTGAGAAAAAGTGCCGGTTGTCGACTAGCTACCTCACGTAGTGCCTGCCACGCAACTAGTGAGGCATGAGATCAGATCATAAGAGTAGTGTTGCCATGATAATTATACGGGAACATATCAGGTGGAAACCAACCCTCCGTGCAAACTATGCAAATTTCAATCGGAGCCCATACTTGGAAATGAGCGAGGATTTGGAAGTTTCCCGAAATATAGAGCAAAGCTGTTTTGAGAATATAATCATGAGCCGAGAAGAATTTGCATATATAATAAGTCGAATTGTTTACTGAATTTCTAGCACGTGTAGTAAAACTAAAGGAGCGAATAATTAAACTAATTAGAAAGAGGGACCGGATCGAATAAAGTGATGAAGCTAGATGCTATATATGTGTGTGGGCAACGATGGCGTGATCTCGTGCAGACTAGATTTGCGGTGGAAAGGATGGAAATGCTTAAGGTGCAAATATAAAAGCAAAGAAAAAGCGAAGCTAAGCATGCCATGGCATACCGCCATCTCGGAAATGCACTGACACATTATGACGACATTGAAGCAAAGTCCGCGCACTGAAAATATCTGTCGCGCGCGTAATAATGCTTGTTACAAATTTACAATGACAATATCATATGGAGTACTCCTTCAGTCTCAAAATATAAGTATTTATCGACTTTTGTGATTCACATGTTTGATCATTTGTCTTATTCAAAAAATTTATGAAAATATTATTTATTTGTGTATGACATATTTTATCATAATATATATTTTAAGTATATCATAATTATTTTTTTTATTTTCACAAATTTTTGAATAAAACGAGTCGTCAAAGGTGATAGAAATCCACGAAGATCGAGTGACGCATGCGCATGCGTGATCATATATGATCTCGAGCTGGGTGTACTGTAGCAGTATGCATAAGAAGCATTCGCTTTATCATGCACTTGTGTTTAGATCCAAAAAATTTAAAAAAAACATCCCATTATCTATCACATCATCTCATATCACCTCTCACTATTCATTTGCATTTACACCAATTCTTCCCCAATTCAGTCAATTCATCTGGATCTAAACACTGGGAGTGTTTAGATCCAGATGAATTGGCTGAATTGAGAAAGAATTTGTGTAAATGCAGATGAATAGTGAGAGGTGATGTGATAGATGATGGGATGTTTTTTCAAACTTTTTGGGTTCTAAACACACCCACTCTTAAGAATGACTACTACTCGTTGCATCCACAGAACAGAATGCTAGCTCCGTAGCTCGGCGATATGATGGACGTAGCCACCACTCTCGGCACTAGCCAGCCCGAGCCTGCCGCTTGACGTCAAAGATGGATGGATCCGTCCACGACTGGTGCCCCCGGAGATTCAACGCTGTCATGATCGGGCCAGGGACGGCCAGTGATCAACTACTCCGGCACGCACGCCGGAACTTTCGCCGCCGGCCGGCCGGCGTGACGTGTCCTCCAATCTGCACGCACGAATGTACTGTACGTGAGTGACTGACTGACACCAGTGGCTAGCACTGAAGAAAGCAAGGAGCATCTATCTTCAGACCAGACCTGACCTGACGCAATGCCGCCAGTAGACGTCGACGGACTGATCGATATAGGGCCGGCCCGTAATTCCAGCTGTTTCGGACAAGCAAGGGGGAGTGGGTAGCCAGTTCATCTCCGTCCGTCCCTCGATCCACTGCACTACTGTTCTTCTCGATCACTTTCCATGGACGATGGCATGCACCAATTCCAAGCACCAGCATGCCAAAGCCAAGGTCATCTTCTTCCTCCTGCTGGTGCTGCTAATCCCAGTTTCTTCATCAGCTTCTCCTTGGTCACCGCCGCCGCCGCCTTCCTCTTTCTTTTAGCCGCTTCGTCCGCGACATACCGCTTCTGCGCCGTCGCCGTCGCCATCGTCTCCCGACTCCTCCTCAAACTCAAAACTCAAAACGATTCGAACCACCAGCATCGTCATCATCAGGACAGCAGCGACGGTAATGCGCAGCCGCCGGCGGCGCCACCGGGGAGGGGGAGCGGCTGGTGGTGGTGCGCCGTGGAGACGCTGGCCTTCGTGGCCGCCAACGGCAGCGGCAGGGGCTTCTACCACTTCGTCGCCGAGCGCCACCGCCGGCACGGCCCACCCTGCTTCCGCACGCCGCTCTTCGGCGCCACCCACGTCTTCGTCTCCTCGCACGCCGCCGCCCGCTCGCTCCTCGCCGCCGAGCCCGCCGGCTTCTCCAAGCGCTACGTGCGCACCGTCGCCGACCTCCTCGGCGAGCACAGCCTCCTCTGCGCCGACCACGCCGCGCACCGCTCCCTGCGCCGCGCCGTCGCGCCCCTCTTCAACGCCCGTGCCACCGCATCCTTCGCCGCCGCCTTCGACGCCCTCACCCGCCGCCTCATGCGGGACTGGCTGGCGCTGGCCACCGCCTGCCGCTCCTCCTCCGCCGTCGTCGTGCTCGACGCCGCGCTCGAGATAACCTTCGACGCCATCTGCGACATGCTCGTGTCCACGCTGCCGCGCGACGCCAAGAGGCGGCTGCAGGGCGACGTGCTGGCCGTGACGCAGGCCATGCTGGCGTTCCCGCTCCGGCTGCCGGGCACGAGGTTCCACGCGGGCCTCCGGGCGCGGGAGAGGATCATGGAGGTGCTGAGGCGGGAGATCACCTCCAGACGGCAACGTGGTCACGGCGGCGCCGGCGGCGGCGACGACATGGACTTCCTGCAGAGCCTTCTCCTCAGGAGCCAGCAGCAGTCGGGGAACGACGGCGAGGCGCTCCTCACCGACGAGCAGATCCTCGACAACATCCTGACGCTCATCATCGCCGGTATGTACAGTACCTGAGATCCGACATGGTTGAGCAGCAGATGCTTTAGCTTTTCCCTATACATAACATCTATCTGCTCGTGCTGATTACAGGCCAGGTAACTACAGCAACCGCAATTACATGGATGGTCAAGTATCTTGCCGACAGCAGAGAATTCCAAGAAACCTTAAGGGTGGGTCAGCCAGCCAGTCCGTCCGTCCAAGAAATCCGAATCTGATTCGCCTCGATCTTATTTCTTCTTTTTGTTGATGCATGTACGCGCAGTCGGTTCAGCTGGAGCTGGCACCCAAGCAACACCAGGATTGCCCCCTTACGCTTCAACATCTCAGCAGCATGGAGCTTGCATACAAGGTCTGAACTCTGAACACCCATCTGTCACAACTGCAAATCTGATACCATCAGCCGCAGTACATATACTAGTAGTAGAATATACTGTATAATTTGGGTACATTTTTGAGCTGTGCTAGACTGTGAAAGAGTCTCTGAGGATGGCCAGCATAGTTTCCTGGTTCCCAAGGGTAGCACTCGAGGACTGCCAGGTTGCAGGTACTTCAATTTCTTATCTGAAAGCTAGTAGTAAGTACACATTAACACAGACACAGTATGAATATACAAGTGTGCTAATTAATGAAGAACCCAAAATACCACTCCTGTAATCCTGTCCTGTTGCAACAGGGTTTCAGATCAACAAGGGCTGGATTGTGAACATTGATGCGAGGTCGCTGCACTACGATGCGACGATCTACGACAATCCGACCATGTTTGATCCTTCAAGATTCAACGTAAGTCCGAGAAGAAGGCAATCAGAACCATTTTCAGTATTGACTGATTAACACATGCGATTGGATTCATTGAACAGGGGGAGGATGTGAAGCAGCCGTACAGCTTCCTGGTGTTCGGAGCAGGCGGGAGGACCTGCTTGGGGATGAACCTCGCCAAGATCATGATGCTCATCTTCCTGCACCGGCTTGTTACAACCTTCAGGTTCATTTTCACACCGTTTACTAGTACATTACTGATGACAGCCAACTAAATGAATGGAATCTGTTTGCTCACCGATCCTAGCTTGAAGACATGATTCTATTAATAGAGCAGGAGGGACCGTAATGCATTCAGGGGCAGACTAACCCATATGGATATTGTTTGTTGCAGATGGGAGATGGCAGACGATGACACAAGCCTAGAGAAATGGGCAATGTTTCCTAGGCTCAAGAACGGGTGCCCCATTCACCTTACACCCATATGATAGGATGAACCCCATGGATCAGGTCAGATCAGGTGACAACTTGGGGTAGGAAATTAGGAATGAATATAGGTTCTGTTTGTAACCCCGCTGCTGATGGGATAAATGAAGAAAGTCGAGCACACAAAGGGAATAGAATCGATGCTTATGTACCCTCAATAATGCGAAGAATCGTTTATTTTGATCCGGTCTCCAAATTAAATACTTTGACAATCATTTTGTCGCAAATATATCGTTCGTATCGAAATGCAATATCGAAAAGCCACTGGTTGTGAAGTATGTAGCACGGATACGTTGGAGAGGTAACGTATCATGTATCCGATACATACATGGTAGGTATTCCTTTCGTCCCAAAATAAGTACACATCTCACATTTTGAGAAGTCAAACACTTTTAAATTTGACCAAATATATATTAGATAATAATTATTATTATGATAATAAATAACAATCATTAGATTAATCACATCATATATTTTCATGATAAATTTGTTTAAAGACACAAAATCAATATTATTTTTCTATATGTTTAGTCAGATTTAAAATTCTTGACTCTTCGAAACGAAGATAAGCACTTAGGGTCTGTTCTTTTCCTCACAAATGAATAGTGAAATGTACTATTTACCTATCACATTCATCACATCTTCTCTCACAAGAAATACTATTCCAGCATTATTTATTTGCAACTTCATTATTTCTTTTCACCCAAAAGAACATACTCTTATTTTAAGATGGAAAATATATCGGCAATAAATATAAATACGAAAAAATTGATACGTGGGCCGAGACGAATTAGGGTTTAGGGCTCAGCCGGTCAGCCCACATTTCAGCCAGGGCATCATTACACACGTGGAAGGAAGGAGGGAGGCGCGTCATTAACGACCCCCGGTAGTGGCGGGTCCCACACTCCACTCAGTCCACAGTCCTCTCGGCCTCTCCCCACTCTGCCTCGCCGCCGGTCGCCGCGGTCACCGGCCGTTTCCATGGAGATGGATGGGAACAGCGACATCCCGCTGCCCCAGCCGCCTCCCGCCAAGGACGCCGACGAGGCCGCAGCGGCGGCGGCGGCCCTCTCCAAGCGCGCCCGCAAGAGGAGCAGGTACCTCTCCCCACCCTACACCGACACTGATGTCCAGGAGGAGGAGGAGGAGGAGGGTGTCGCCGGGGAGGTGGAGGAGCTGCCCGATGTCTCCGCCGCGGCGGCGCTGTCCTCTCTCCTAGCTGCCGCGCCTTGCTATGGGCAGGGGGTGGATTCGGCGGCCCTCTGTTTCCTGAAACTGCACAGGAGCAGGAATAGGGCCACCGCCGGCGGCGGCAGCTCGAACGACGGTGGTAACAAGAAGTTCCCGTCACCTGGCGGCGGCGGCGGCGGCGGCGGCCACACGAAGCTCAACCTCAGCGCATGCCCTGCCATGTCCGGGCCTGTTGATGGATCCCCAGCCCCAGCCCTGGCCAAGAAGAAAAATCCCAACGAAGATGGCCCAATGCAGGATGCTGCAGCACCGGGACAAGCACAAGCTGCTGATTTTGCTGTCAATGGAACCTACGCCGCCGCCAATAGTGCGCCGCCGCCGGAGAGGAAGACGAAGAAGTACAAGAAATGGGCGAAGAGCGCTGGGCCTCCACCTCCACCTCTTCTTCCGAGGCTCCCGCTCACGGACATCAGGAGTAACCTTGAGATGATGATCGCCTCGTTGACGGCTACAGCGGAGGCAGCACCGAACTCGCCCGATAATCTTGTGAGAGAAATGCAGGGTCTTCTGGCCAAGGTTGACAGGAAGCTGCAGGGTTGTTCTGCTACCGCTGCTCATCACCATTGACAGCAGCCCAGCAAGTCAGCAGTAGCACCCACCCTCTCCAGCAGAACTCTTGTAGCATCTCTGCCTGACCATCTCCTTGATACTGATCCCTGTTCTTTCTAGCTGCTGACCGTCGGTCTTTTATAGTTGCAGCATCTGTAATCCTAGTTTCAGCAGCTGTAATCCTAGTTTCTCATCTCATGTAGTCCTGTAAATAGTTGATCCTTGCTCTATGTGGCATGTAGTGGTACTTTTGTAGCAGATTATGCTCTGTATGAAGTACAGTATCGTTTATCATGCATCGTCAGGGTAACATCGCCGTTGTTGATGAGGCTGCAGCTGCAACTCTTGTTCCCACTCTTCGACCTGATACAACTATTGCAAAACTGTCATCTTGCTGTCCAAAATCAAATCGAAATAAGCATGTGTTTTGCCAAAGCAACCCTCCCGTCCAATTTTCACTGAAAGACCATTCCTATAGCTGAAGACCTTCCTGCTCAGGAGATGGAATGATGCGTAAACAGCAGAAATACCCAACTGAGTCTGAAACTGAATGAAGCGTGCGGCAGGATGGTAGTCTGGGGAGAGCGTGCACTGACAATGAGTCAATGACAATCCTTTGCAGACCAAGAAATAGAACAGCTGGAGAACACCTCAATAGAAAAGAGCAAACAAACAAGCATCTCCATGTCATTCATTATGATGCTAATCACAAGTTCAAGACCTGAAGACAACAATTCACAAGCATGTTTGGTAAGCGCCCCCAAATGCACAGCCATTGGAATCTTATTGATATGTTTTCCTATGTACAAAAAGTTGCATTAACCTAAATACAGAAACTATTTCCAACTTATTGAATTACTGGTATCCATCTTCTGCTGCTGAGCCGTTGTTCTGATTCAGAGATTATTCAGAAATGCATGACGGACTCCTAGATGTTCCCACATCTTGCTTATATTGCTTCTCTGTTCTTGGAGAACCTCGCTTTTACTTAGATGGTCTCTGATTGTTCTTCGATCTCGCTACGCCCAGCATCACTTGCAGCCACACCATTAACAGGCACTTCGGTGACAACAGCAGATGCACTTGAAGCACCGATCACCTGCATCTCACCAGCTGTCTCAGAGGCATCGCTTGAGGGCTGCTTAGGAAGAGTCTTTGGTTGACGTATGGCAGCTGCTGCTTCTGGCATGACAACACCTGGAGGCTGAGGGGGCGTCCAGCGGCGCTGAGGTGGCGGTCTTTCCTCAATCCCAGTGTTGTAGGTCAAAGGCCTAGGCTCATCAGCTTGAAAATCAGGGGCCTTTCCATTCTGGTGATGGGATGGAGGATAGTTATCATGGGCATCAGTATATGATCCATCATCACTCAGCTGAGAGTTGGATCCATAACCAGGCCTCTGCTGTGAATACTGCTGCATCTCCCATGGCTGTAATTTTTTCAGAGGAAAACACAAATGGTGTGAAAGTCAATTCAACTCAAAGACATCATTGTGTCAGTAAATGCAACAGATAAGAGGCACCTTCTCACCTTACTGCCAGAAGACCTATCCCCTCGTTGTGCAGTGGACATCGTCTGCTCAAAGCACACAGATACAATCAGGATAGTGGTATGGTACATGCTTTCAGTGACAACGAATAAGTTAAATGGACGGCAACAAAATAGATGTTATGAATTACATTAATAGATGCGAGAATGGTAAAGAACACAAACGTGTGAGATATTTACCAATAATGCATACACATATTTAGCTAAGAGTTCCGCAAAATTACAGAAACAGGTGACAGGGTCGAATAGCTTTCAACTGATCAATAAACAGCATCACAGCACAAAATATGTTAATCATATGCACATCTCATAAATGAACGCATTTGGAGGTTGAGCAATATTGAGAAGATATAACGGCCAATATATAATAAAAATACTAGCTTTACCAACAGCAGGAGCTTCTTTATAGCTAGTCTGAAAGGAATGATTTTTTTTTATAAAAATGACTTTTTAAAATATAAGCCATGTAATCTCATTAAATAAACTATTTTAGATCTGGTCAGATAGTATGTGTGAGAAAAATACAGAAGCAAGGATTTGTGTATGGTGGATTTGCAAACAACACCCTTTGTTTACACAACCATATTTAGCTGATTTGCAAGATGCGACATTTTCTGGAGCTGATAAACTCAGACATAAACTGTTCGGAAACTTGAACGAAGGCTGGCTGCCGGCAAATACTAGCTGTTCCACAGGGTTGGTTAAAGCGAATGTGCAACCTAATACTCTGCCCCACCCAATCCAGCTAATTTTACAGACACTAAATGGATGTCAATTTGTTTTCCTTCGTTTCACTAGGTTGTTTTTTTCCACCTGGTGTGTGTCTGCTAGGGATCAAACTCAGGTCTCATGAGCCCAAACACCTTTGTGTTAACCAGCTGAATTTATCTGGTTGCAGGGTGTCAAATACAAACTAATCAGCTCCTTACCTCCGCATAAGATCTTGAAAATGACCCAGCTGTAGGTTCAGTAGGTGCTGGCACAAATGAAGACCTCCCTGCTAAAGAAACCCAACAGCATGTAAATAAACAAGGAAACACCAGTCTCAGTAAGGCAAGAAAAAAATCAGAATAGATACCAACCGGAGGCAAAGTCACCGTTTGATGCACCATACATGTTAGTTTGCTACAAAAAGGGTAAGTGATCAGACATAGGACAATCATTCAAAGCAAGTGCGTGCTTGTGGAATAGGAATACGGGATGGACACTATAAGTGCACACCTGAGAAGCTCTCCATGAACTGTTAACTGGCCCTGGAATTCCAATCAAATAAACTTTAGTTGTGAGATTCTCATAGATATCAGGGTCAACGATTATATTGAAACCAGAAAGCAAAATTTTCTAATGTAGGACCTGCGTGCGGGTAATTTTACACAGCACTAAGGTACTATTCTGATAACAGAGCTAAGCACTGAAGCATGAAGGACACATGAATTGTCAACACTGACCGTTCCTTATAGCAGGAGGGGCGTGCTCTTCCAGTGGGCGGTACTGAGAAAATCTATCCTCCCTGGTAATGTTTATGGATTCCTTGCTATGATTGAGTGACTGGCTCAAGGATTTTAACTCCTTGGCTTGGGAATCTAGAGCTTGCGTTAATGTTACAAGTATCTTCTTTTCTGCCAACAAAACAAAATAACATTATTGGCAAGAAAGAAGAAGCAAACCTGCCAAACCATAGACAAGTAGATTGAAACCTTCATCCTTTGAAGCAAGCAGTTGTTGGTTTGTTTTAGCAATATCTGAAACAGCAGACGCAGAAGCCTTTACAGCCTCTGCCATTTCCTCATCAATCTTGGCCTTAAGTTTGTTGCCTTGAGTTTCATCACCTTCTGCTACCACACTGCGTATCCAAGACTTGAGCCGGGGAATGAACAGTTTCTACAAGCAAATATGTGTCGTGTAGTGAGCCAGAAAGTTGGAAACATGTCGAGTGGCCTGGGCAGGAATTAAAAATACCTTGATAAAGACAGCAGCACTAGCACCAAAACCAAGCAACAGCCCTGCAGCAAGGAATGCTTGGTACCAGCTGAACCTGGGCTGCGTACGAAGGACAACAGAGCCAGCAGTTCCAGGCTGCACAGACTGCACTGGTGTGTATGTCGGCACCCCAGTGACTTGATTCTGGCTGTTGGCTGAAAATCAAGCAAAAGAGTGAGAAGGCAAGCTTGTTGGTGACTGAAAGTCTGAAATCAACCTGTTGAGATGACACAAGCAAGAGGGCTTTGGATCCATTAGTGCTACTATGGAGTAACTAACTAACTATTAGCAGGGGGCTGTTTGGATCCACCGACTAATAGATAGTTGGATAGTTTGATATATAACTATTAGCAGCCCCCAACTAGCTAATGTACTAATTGTTAGCGGGATGGGCTGCTAATAGTTAGTACGTCTATTAGCGGCCATTTCTGGATCCACACTTGCTAATTTTTGCTGCTAACTATTACTAGCACTAACTGATCCAAACAGGGCCTTAGCACACTCACCCTGCTGCTGTGGTTGTGAAGCAGTAGCAGTAGTAGCACTTGGTTGCGGATCCTGCAGCAGAATCAGAAGGACGTGAGGGGGCATGAATGAAGCTGCTGGTGGCCTTGGTAGATCCAGTGGTATCTTACAGGGACTCTTCGGAAGGCCTCGTCGATCTCCTGGGTGGTGAGGCCCTTCTTCTCCAGGAAGGACCGCCTGTAGACGACGGGGGAGCCCTTGACCTTGGGGTGGGAGAGGAACTTGACGGCGTTCTCGACGTAGTCCTCCCTCACGGGCTGCGGCGGCACCTCGAACACGAGCTTCTCTGCCCCGGCTCCCGGGTCAGCATCCGCTGCTCCTGCTGGGGCAAGGATCCAGTCCAATCAGGCGTATTCAGGATCCCAAACCCTCGTTAGGGTGGGGGATTCAGTACAATTGAAACAGTAAGAGGAGGGAGGATTATCGAATTGGAGGGAGGCAGGTACCTGGGTTTGGGGATTGCTGCTGGCCGGAGCCGGTGGTGGAGGCCATGGCCTCGCCCTCGTCTCTCCCGGGACCGGGGGAACGGAATTACGGAACGGGACGGGGGAGACGTCGTCGTTTGCTTGTGCTTCTCCAATCACCTTCACCTATGTGCTGCTTCAGTCGTCAGACTCCAAAACGGAAACGTGTTCCTCGTCATGCTGGTGTGGGGTCGCGTTCATTTTTTTCGCAACATTATCTTCCCGTTAGCAACATTTTCTTTTTTGACACGCGAAAAACCACTCTTTTAGAAACGAAAAATATGTTTTTCCATGTATGTGATGCGCAAATAAGAATTAAAATAATGCATGCTTCATATTCATTAGATTTTTTGTAATTAGTTTTATTATAACATTTTATGTGTAATACTATTTTTTTTACAATTACACAGTACAACGCAGACGCTCACAATATACACACACTCACCCTGTGAACACACGTACGCAAACCCTACCCCTATGAACACCTCCGAAGAACTAAGCACCTGACAGATCTAGAGATTCCCAAAGTTATGCGAGCACCAAGATTTGAACTCTGCCAAAGAGTTCCTAATGTTGAACTCTGTGCCTCCCCAACCTAGCTCCCACTATGACATAAAGTCAAACAACGGCCAAAACAAATTCTCAACATGAAGAGATCCTTGAAGGCTTGCCACTACTAGCACACAATCTATATAGAATGTGTACAAAAGTCTCTTTAAAATATCTCGAACGGTGAGAGAGTTGAGAAGGAGAAAGGTGGGAAGGTGTCGTGATTTTGTTTTATTCATGATGTTCGAGGTAGTCACACACAAATGCTTTAAAATCCTCTTCCTTCTCAAGCCATGTCACAAGAAGAAGCAAATCTCAGCAAAGAGTAGGTAAAACGAAGTGTCACAAGAAGAGGAATAGAGGAGCTCGAGGATGGGCCATGCCGGCATCGATAAAGGTAGGAAGGAGATATCTAATCTGAAGTTATAAAGTAATGAAGAGTGAAAGAGTTGATGCCATAAGTTGATTTTAGATTCTAATCTAAGATCTAAAAAATTTATGTGAGAGAGAAAGAAAGAGAGCAAACCTTGTGTGTATTTTTCTTACGTACTCCGTAGTAGTAGTTGTGTTCGAAGAAAAAACCACGTGCGTGAGAGGTATACACGGACTGGAGGACGATTTTTATTCCGCCTGGTATACTGGATTGGCATGAAACGAAATCTGTGTACAATTAGTTTTCCTTGTAACTCGGGGAAACAAACTTTTAGTAGGTAGCGGTAACACCGGACGATTCGTTGCGGCGTTGGACTCCAATCCCGTGCCGTATCCATGACGGACCGAACCGGGCCGGGACGGGACGTGCAATGCATATATATACACATGACTCCTACACGGCTCGCACGCAGCCTCCTCCTACGTAAAACGAAACAAATCTTGTCATCATGATCTACTCGTTCGGCTCCATGGCGACGGCGTCCTTGCGCGGCGTGATCCGATCCATGCCGGCGGCGGCATCGTCGTCCTTGGCCACCATGCTCCCGACGATCCGATCCATGTCGTCGTCGATGGCATCCTTCTTGCCCACCGGCGTGATGATGCCATCCATGTCGTCGATGGCGTCGTCCTTGCCCACCGGCGAGATGGTGAAGATGAAGATGCAGCAGCTTCAGGAGGCGTACAACTCTCAAGCCTTCATCTTCGGCCTCGCCCTGGTCGCCACCGCCGCCGCCCTGCTCGCCTCGTGCTACGCCGTCGGTGGCATCGTCAAGCGCCGCGGTCTCGAGAACCAGCAGCAGCAGCAGCAGTTGCCGCAGCACGGCGGCGTGGCGGAGGGCACGGCCGCTGCGGCGCGCAGCAGCAGCGCCGGCGGCGGCGATCTCCGCGGAGCGCCATCACCCGCGAAGGCGGCCGACGACGACGCCACGTCGTCGGCGTCGTCCGGCAACCCAAGCCGCAGCAGCAGCAGCAGATCGAAGAGCAGAACCAGGGAAATCATAATATTGGACGACGACTCCTCCCTCGAGGACTACGTCGAGGAGTGCTCGAGCGACGGCGAGGAGGATTCGATGACGGCGGCGGGGGGCTGCAGGAGCGGAAGCCCGTCGTTGTCGGAGTGGCGCCTTCTTGGTGTTGAATCGTAATCGATCGATGGACCCTTCCATTGTTGCACATCGTCCAAGTACTACTACTACTATACCTACTAGCTAGCAGAGTAATGAATAAGAATAGATAATCTAGCTCTTTGATTATGTTGGCAGTGGCAACTTTTGTTTAATTTGGTGGATTTATTAAAGCAACAGGTTGTTATGTTAATTGTTTCCTGCTTTTCTTATTTGCAAGTAGCTACTACATTTGTTAGTAATTTCACGTTCCAAATTATTACGGGTTGTTTTGACATTACAAGGTTCACAATTTTTGCTATGCATATAGATATATACTTTTGTCTAGATACATAATAACAATTACAAATATATATTTACCAAAAGAACTTATGATTTAGAACGAATGGAGTAGATTTGTTTTTAAAAGTAAGGTTAAGCAACAGATCCTTCTATGAACTTAGAGATAAACTAAGAAAAAGATGGCAGGCGAAGATGAATTTACCCCCATACATACCATCATCAAGCATAGACCAGCAGTATCTATATTAAGAATCAAGCATATCTCCATGACTCCATGCTTAGTTGGAAATATAGGAGGACACCAGTGGTTGCATTAATTAATTAGCAAGAAATGATTAGAAATACTACATACCATCACCAAGCATAGACCAGCAGTATCTATATTAAGAATCAAGCATATCTCCATGCTTAGTTGGAAATATAGGAGGACACCAGTGGTAGCATTAATTAATTAGCAAGAAAAGATTAGAAATACGATGGCAGGGTTTGGCAAGTTGCTTTTTAATAAGGACAAACTAAAAAAGCAGACTACATGAAAAGAGATCAAACTGATCACATGATGCAAGCGCAGCGCCTCATCAACAATTGGGCAGCCCTTGTGATGGCGTTCTTGTGTGCAAGTGAATTATTGCCTAGTTACAGGAATATGAATTATTGCCTAGTTCATGGAACCTTGTCTATGTCTTCCTGCTAATGGCGTCAACAACAACGTTTGTCCGTTCGTCGAGGTTTAGACAGAGCACGTCTGCTATTTTTGCCGCCAGGTCTATTGCAATGGCTTCAACATGTCTTCCTGCAATTTTTTTGGGGGACTTGTCTTCCTGCAAATTGGCTTTGATGTAGATACCTCAGTTGGTGTTGTCTGGCAAAGTGAATGCCTCTCTGAAGGTGCAGAGCCATCAGGTAGAAGAGAGGCGATGGTACAGCGACGGCCGGGTTGGCCTCAGGGACGGATGTAGCGGTGTAAAAGATATTCAAAGTTTAGTTTTAGTTGTAAAACTAATTGCAGAAGTTGTGATTAATTCGCGACACGATTTTATCAGGCTTTAGTTGCAGTCGTAAAACTAATTGAAGTCGTGGCTAATTTGCGATGCAATTTTTTTTATTAAACCTAATTAATTCGTTATTAGGATACATTTACAATATCACTATACTGTAAAATTATGAACTAATTAAATTTAATAGATTTATTTCGGGAGTAAGTCCTCATTTTGCAACTAGTTTTGTACTTCCTTCGTTCTTAAATATATGACACTGTTGACTTTTTAATCCAACTTTGACCATCAATATCCATTGAATAAGTTATTAGTTAACTAAAGTAAAATTTGGATCCTTATTTCTATTGTCAAATGTACTTTAAATTTAACTTATAGGTTTATCGATTTGCAAAAATATTTGTAGAAAAGACGAATAGTCAAACGAATTTAGTAAGTCAATGGTGTTATATATTTAAGAATGGAGGTAGTAATTAACTTTTATTTAATATTTTCTAATTAGTATCTAAACATTCAGTGTGATAAGCACTACATTTTAGTCTGCGGATCCAAATGTATAAGAAACATGCTAGCAACATTTGTCTCCTCTGAACCCGACTTCCTCTCGAAGCGACTCTCTAGCCTCGTCTCCTCCGCTCGGGCCCCTCCCTCTCTCCCCTCCGGCGAACTCGTCGGCGGCGAGAAGGGAGTAGGGGACCCCAACTTGTAGATCGAGTACCTCCCAACCTTTTTTAGTTTCTAGTTGCCTATGCCTTTTTCCCTCCATGATAAGAACTACCATGGCTGCGCCGCCGCCGCCGTGGTCACCGGCCTTCTTGTTCTCCTTGTCGCTTTCGCCGCCCAGGTATGTTTAAATAAGTACCACCTCCACTCCATCTACGCCGCCCCTTCCGCCTCGACCTCGAGATTTGCTCGTCGTCGACCCGACATCACCGCCGCTCCACTCCGCCACTCCTTCCGCCAAGCAGCCTTCATTCCTGCAGATCCAGGCTCACCCCCAGTCACCTCATCACCGGATGCTGGCTCGATGACCTCGCCTCCCCTAGGGATTCAATTTTGAGCTTCGTCTTCTACCTCCGACGACGTCAAAGCTACCTATCCTTCGGTCGTCTGGAATGTGCTTTATCGGCTCGGTCGTCCCATCTACAACTGCCTCGAGCAGTTCTTCCATCCGGGTGTAAGCACCTCCAGCGCCCCTACGGCCCCTCGTGGGCGAGCTCATCATCGCCACCACATCTGTTATGCTTGTGCTTATCCGGTCTTTGGACTTGTTTGTAATTTCGTCTTTTTCGGACGACTTGTATGTAACTTGGTTGCTTAATATATAAAATTTACACTTTCAAAAAAATGTATAAGAAACATTAGACACGTTAACGCTCATAGTAGACGTTCTAGGGTTGTGTCGCATGTACTAGTTGTCACGTGTTCGTCTGCTGCTATCTACTAGCAACTCGGAGCACTCACAATGCATACTCTAAAGTAAAATCTACACCTATTTGTTACTTCGAAGATCTCATAGATTTGGAGACTGGAGTCTTGTTTTTCTTCCTCTCTCTCCTTCGTAAACACACTGTCACATCAACAAAATAGCATCATGTTTTTTCAGATTTTTTCTCTCTAAAAGCATAATAATGTGAATAATCTTATTTTCTCGGCTGGCTTGTTATTTTGGGCTCTTCTCCTCCCACCTCCACGGACCACGCACGGCTGGCTCCACACAGACTTGAGACTAGCCCAGTCTGCAGTCTCCAGTCTCTGCCGCCTCCTCCCTCCCCTCCCTTGCAGCCCGTGTCCACCGTCCTCCCCTCCCCTCCCCTCCGAGCCTCCTGCTAGGCAGGGCCGGCACCGGGTAGGGTAGGGTTTCGCCTCCTTCCGCGGTCCGCGCCCATCCTTCGCCACCCGAATCCCGCACCCGTCATGGCCGATCCCGACGAGCTCGGCCGGCGGCTCGCAGCGGTCAGCGTCTCCGAGCCTCCTGCCGCCGCGGCCGCGCTCGAGAGCAGCAACAACAACCTCTACCAGGTCATGCGCGCCGTGGAAGACGCGGAGGCGACGATCCGCCAGCAGGTATACCCCACCGTCTCCCCTGAAATGAATGCTCCGCTGCCGAGTGATGTATTCAGTCGAGTGACCGACGCTCCTCTCCTCGTCTCCAGCTGGAGGAGAACAGCCGGTTGAAGGACGAGCTGATGCTCAAGACGCAGGAGCTCCACAGGATTGTAAGTCCAAATCCCCCACCCCAGGGAACAACTGTCACTGTCTGCACGAACGAAACAAACTACTGCATCAGAGGATTCCCTTTTGATTTCAATTTGCCTTATTATGCGCTATCATGCTGTATTGCCGTGCGCCTAACAGCTTTAACCTGTGCCCAAACCAGAGGTCGGAAGCCGCGAACACAAACCAAACTTCCTCTCGTGGGATCCATCAGGACCGCACCCTTGACAGCAACACAAGCGGCTTCTCCAGTGCTCCGCTTGGGAGTACCGCAGAGGCCTTCAAATGGGGTGCTGGGGAGCCCATGCTGCAGGATGCTACGAGGCACAAGTACCTCGAGGCCACCCAGTCTAACGGGATTCCCAGGAAATTTTCGGGGGACCAGAGCGCCGCCGATAGTGCATTCCCATCTCAGCTATCTACCCCGTCATCTCGTTCCCTTTCACCAACCAGGTGCATTCTGAATCCAATCTCTCTTATGATAGCCTTACATTTTCTTTTTTGACCTCGACCAACCCTTTCCTTGCAGGCACCGCAAAGAACCGGACTATGATTCTAGGTTCAACTTATCTGGACAAGGTGTACTGCCTGTGCCTGTTTCAGAGCTCAACTCAAACGTCGTCTGGAAGCAGGTATCGACTAGTTCGCTTTGCCTGTCATTGCCATTTCTTTCTATTCGCTCTTCTTGATGAAGCTTTTTCCTTCCACAGGATCTTCTTGCTAAGGTTAAAGAGCATGAGGAGGAGATTGCACAATTGAGAAGGCACCTTTCCGATTACTCTGTGAAGGTGACTATGCACATCTAAGAATCTTTTCTCCGTACATTTCTTCTTCTTCAATCTTGACTCATATCATTTTTAACAGGAAACACAAATACTTAATGAGAAACATGTCTTGGAGAAACGCATTGCATATATGCGCATGGTAAGCAAATTTCTGTTTGGTCCTATCAGGCATAAACTATCTTGGAGCGCACGAACCTATGCTTCAACTGCTTCCTTTTTGTTTTCTTTTTTACCAGGCGTTCGATCAGCAGCAGCAAGATTTGGTTGATGCTGCATCGAAAGCTTTGTCTTACAGACAAGACATTATTGAAGAAAACATCCGTCTGACATATGCATTGCAGGTAACTGGTTTTAACCAAGCTATTGTACCACATCCTAAAGTTCTGAGAGCCGTTAATTTCCTCATTTGCTTGCTTTGATCCCAACATTCAATTGTAATCAATTCATTTTCATTGTACTTGTTTTTTTACATATCTTCAGTGTAGTAAACTGTAGCATTCCCTTTCTGATTTATGAAGCAACTAGATTCTGTGCAGAAGTGTTTACTGAACTGATTTCTGTTTGAGTGACTTCATTATCAGGATCATTCTTATTTATTCTATTTGGATAAGCTAGACTTGCACGAATACGATGCAATGAATTTTCTTTGTGAAACCTCATTGTCTGGATTTGGCAAAGTAAAGTGAAGAATGCTGAGTTCTACTTTATTCCATCATAGGCAGCGCATCAAGAGAGATCGACATTTGTTCAGTCTTTATTGCCTCTTCTATCAGAATATAACCTTCAGCCTTCTGTTCTTGATGCTCAATCCATTGTCAGCAATCTGAAGGTATGTGCTGTTGTGATTAGTTGCTTGTTTGGTATTGATTAAATACCCTCTTTTGCTTTAAGTTAGCTTACCCATGGTGCATTGGGAGTTTCTTTGTATATGTACACGGGGAAATTACTTCACTTGGTTGGATAGATGACATTCATACTGAGATGAGGCTAAACTACCATCTTAGTGAGCTTATGCCAAATTTACTGGGATTATCTTCTAAATTTAGATATATAGTATCCTTGCTAAAGAAGAGAAGTGATTAACATTTTAACGCACTAGTCACAAAACAATCAAGAAACGAAATTAAATAAAGTCCCTTGATTTTTCTTATTCCTTGCTTGGTTGAAGCAGGCCCTCTTAGTTAAACTTTCATTTTCATCTTGTAGGTTCTGTTTAAGCATTTGCAAGAAAAACTTATTATTACTGAGGTGAGTCACATTCATCCTTATTTATATGTATCTTGTGAAACTGGAGCTAGTATAAACCTGCTGCCTGTCTAGTTATGCTTGCCAAGTGTTCACAGAAACTTGGATGTTGTAGGAGAAACTGAAGGAATCACAATACCAGATTACTCCATGGCGTGCTGAATCTTCAAATAATACAAGTGCTGCTGCACAGTCACCTTCTCATCCTACTGGAAATGCATTGGTACCTCTATATGTTTCTATGTGTTTTGTCATATACTCTCAGAATGCATGCATAATTGCATATTCCAACTTTCATCACATTAAAAAAAAAACTTTTATCACATTTCGCAGGTAAAAGCCAACCTTGACATTGTGCCCCAGCAATCATATTCTCATGTTCAGTCTCCAGCTTCTTCTCCTGTTCGAGCTAGACGTGACTGGGATTTATTAGGGAATGAAAGCAGTCAGGCCATTCAAAGTGAAGTTGCCACAACGAATGCAGAGCATGATAACATTGAAAGGACCTCTCCTTCAACCAGGTTGCCAGTGGTTATTTCAACAATTCAATTGGATGGTGTTTTATCTATTTCTTGCGATTGTGCAGCTATTTGTTTTTGAGGGAAAACAGTAGGGGAGGTCCCTACTGCGCTAGATATATATTATAAATGTAGAAAGGAGCAAAAGGACTACACAAAAGGGGAAAAGGAGAAACAAAATGATTTTTTTATATGTGTACTGTACTTATCCCCCGACCACATCTTGTACCAATACACACTAATATAACTATCTATTACTTATAATTCGTACCAACACACACTAATAAGACTATGTTTTATGAAATCATTTCTGAACTTATGAGTTATTAAGATGGTACTCTATTACCATTTTGTTTCGCTATTGCTATTTTTTCTTTCTTTCTCTTTGGTAGACGCGGCCCTTGTTGGATTTGGGGACTGAAGTAGACCTGAGCATTCCACGGGCCGGGCCGAAAAAAACCCGGGTTTTTCGGGCCGAGAAAATCCTGCCCATGACCGTCCCATGGGACGTGTCGGGCCTCAGTTTTCGGGCCGGGCCCGGGCTTGGGCGGGCCGCCCGCGCATTTTATAGTGTAAAGTAACTAAAAACAGCATTTCGGGTCGGGCTCGGGCCAAAAAATTTTTTCGCGGGCTTCAAGATCTTTGCCCACACCCGTCCAGTAAAGTTCGTGGGCGGGCCTGGCGCGGGCCGGGTCGGGCCGGGCCAAAAATGCTCAGGTATAGACTGAAGGCTTTGTTGTTATACTCATGGTTACGGTTTTGTTATTTGTATGGCACATGTTCAATTATTTAGAAGAAGAATGGATTAAGTATACTGGTTGTTTAGATCATTAAATATGCTGCTCTTCAACAAGTGTTGAGAATTGGAAAAGTGAATGTACTGGAACATCAAGAATGTAAAATTTCTTGGTAAAAAACTTTGAGGTATACTGAAACATCGATGTTCCTTGCTTCTGATGTTTTGCAGCAACCACAAGGTGAAGGATGTCCCTCAAGGAACTGAACATGCTTCGCGTGCTGTTCGATTTAACATTGAATCCAAGGATCAAAACCCATCATTCAAGGACCTTATTAGGAGTGATGCCTCAGAAAATCTGGAGGGAGCTGAAGCCCAAATTCCACAAGAATCTTCTGCACAATGGGAGTCTGAAGGCTCACCTAATTTGGCATCTGGCCTTGATGATGCAAATCCGCAATACCCTTATCTTCCTACCGTCCTTGAGGAGCCTAGTTCTTCTTTTTCTGAAGGTTTTGCATCTTTAAATTCGTGCATCCAGCCTACCATATTACCTCAGTTCTGATGGTAAACAACATTGTTATGAAATGCGCAGTTGCAGAGGATGATCCATTGCCAGCCATAGATGGACTAAGAATCACAGGTGAAGCCTTTCCTGGAAGAGAACTTCAAGCAAGTGGGTACTCCATCAATGGGACCACAAGTTGTAATTTTGAGGTATGCTCTATTGCCTTTGCCATCCACTTTCTGAATATACTTAATTCTTCTGTATTCATCATAATCTGCTTTTGCAAATTCTTTTTTCGCTAACAGTGGGTGCGTCATTTGGATGATGGATCAGTAAATTTCATAGAAGGTACTTTTTCTTGAGATGCAAGATAGAAGTGCTGCTTGATAGCTTTGTGGCATTTTTGTTTCGTTTTGGATGTACTTTTAAAATTTTGTATTTCATTTTTTGTTTGCTGGTGGCTGGTGCAGGTGCACGGCAGCCCACCTATCTAGTAACTGCTGATGATGTGGACTCTGTACTAGCGATTGAAGTCCAGCCTCTGGATGACAGAAAAAGGAAGGTATATCTTTGCAACATGTGCTGGACATTCTTAAACGTCATTTTCTTTTCATTCTTACATTTTTTGGATTCAATAACTATGACAACTTTTGTTTCTTGGATATTAGATGATGGGTGGTACCTGTCTGCAGTGATATTAGCTTCATACTAGTAACTTCTGTTTTGTAGTGTATACTGAGAAGCAAATGGATAAAAATACAGTCCATTTGCTGAAAACCTGAGAGGCAGTTTTTTAAATTGAAATTCGCAATAACTGTAAGGTGGAAAAAGGTGTGATTAAATTTGTATGGTATGTTTTCTTTATCGATCAGATAAAAAAAAAGTTAAAGGAGAGTGTGTATGCTGGTAGAGTGCTGACACATAGTTGATGGTTTGAAAACAATAACATGAATGATTGTTGGGATGCTGCAAAACATTTGATTCATTGAAACTCTTTTCTTCTTGTAGGGGGAGATTGTGAAGGTTTACGCTAATGATCAAAGAAAAATTACATGTGGTAAGTTTCCTGATATGGTTCATTCTTTTAGTAAGGGGACACCATCCTTTTCTTCTTCTTTTAGTTGCACCCCATACCATTTTAAAACAATTGGTATCTGAGCTCCATTTCTTCTTAAGAATATTGCCAGAATAATGCGAGGTCTGGGATGGTTGTTTGTAACGGCAGTGAGAAAAAAGAATCATATTATGGTGTAGAGGGGTTAAAGTTTCCTTTTTCTTTTGGCCTATTTGATATATCTCAGTATTAGAATAACCCATATTTTTGCAGATCCTGAAACCAAGGAGCTTATCAAGAAAATTCTTTCTATGGGGCATGTGTCTTATGAAGTTTTGTTACCTGTACGTCCCCATTTCTTCTCAAATTGTCTGCCAAAAGCACTCTTGTTACACCTTTTCAATATCATATAACCATGCAAACATCAAACTATTTTACAGGTTAGGTTTTTAGATATGTGGGAACCAGCTGTCTTGGCAATAAAGAGGGAAGGTTGCAGCATTAAGTGTAATGGACAGCGTGGTGTCGTCGTTACAGAGAAATTCCAGCAATCCATGACTGTATGGTTCCCAAAACCCGTGTCCTTACAAATTACTGTGTTTTATTTCTAAAAAAAACTGTGTCTGTGATACTCAATTATTTAAATAAAAAACTGTCTTGGAATTTGTGACCAACCTTCTATGTTTTTCTACCAGCACTATCTCTGCCAATGTATAGATTACCTGCATGAACTTTATCAGTAGATGTGTCATCTCAACAGCTTCCATCATGTTGAATTTAGTAGGTGAATATCTTATGCTGAAGGTGCATTTCTCTTTTTAGGGAAATCTAAGGTTCATCTGAGAGATCTCAAATATTTGAAGTAGCATTTTATTGTGAATGGAAGTAGTATTTGTTAGTTTTTCTTTATATATTTAGTAACTCAGGTTCTGGATTCTCTAGACTTTTGTATTCCATTCCATTTTTAATATGCATGAACTAATCTTATAAAATATATGCACGCACTAATCTTGTACAATTTTCACAGATCAATGTCCCATATGGCCGTCCTAATGAATTCTCAATTGTTTCTGCTGATGGTGCTGAGTACAATCTAAAGCCTGCAGAAAATGCCCCGTGAGTTTCATACTACACTGACACTATTTGTTACGTAGCAGTATATTGCAGTTTTTGCCTTTTGGTGCACCGATTTACTGCTAAGAGCATGTCAGAATCCAGCAGTGTGACTTCATCAGATGAATGCATGACATCAATTATTCTTGTTACTTTTGCATTTGTGGTAGTTATTTTTTGAGTGATGGCCTAGGTCGTAACAATGGCATAACAGAGTTACTAACTGAAAATTTAAAAAAAATTCCAGATCACGAGATGCCATTGTTCTAATATTAAGACTGTTCAGAATGAAGGTACATGCCCGTTTCTCACTGAATTTTCAGGCTTAAAAAATTCATTTGTAATGCATCGATGATGAGTTAGGAATGTGTTTGTGCTTGCAGGCAGTTGAGAAGAGTAAAGGAAGAAGAAAGGGCGTCTTCTTCAAGTAGTCTCTAGTAGTAGTATTAGGTAGTGGCGTGGCAAATCTCAAAAAAAAAAAAAGGTAGTGGCGTGGCAGGTTTGTGTGTTTGTATTTAGTATTTTTACCTATGTTTTTGCTGAGTCTTTGTATGTAGAAAGAAAGTGTGTTGATTGATGCGCCCGTATCTGTAAATGTTCCATCCAATTCAATTCGATTCGATTCAATTGGCACCGCACCCAATTTTGTCTCGTTGTAAAGAGGGATGAATTCAATTTTAGAACCACTGCAGTTTCATCACGTTTCACTGGGGTTAACTTGCTACCTCCTGGTTAGTTGCAACAATGCTTCGGCAGCCTGATCTCATCTGCAGATCGACACAGTCATATTGTAGAACTTGATGGGAGCTGCCGTAAAGCAGAAGCAATTCAGATTAGACATCAGCTGGAGGTAATCCGGTGCCCTACATTTTACTAGATTCCTAGCAAAGTGGCACTTGATCATTGTGTCTGGTCTGGCTGCGTGCATCCATCCAATGATCCAATCATTCGCTCTCTACACTCCAAGCAACTCATTGCCGACAGTGGTAGTTTGGTTACCCGTCTGTTGATTTTGGGAGAGGAACTCTGTCAAATTTTTGACCATCTGTTTTTGCTCAAAGACGCGTGCTCCCTTGTTCACTGTTTTACCCTTTTGGAGTTTAAAAAAAAGACAGCACTTTTGCAAATATGATTGACCCTTTTAGTGGTCGTGATGCAATCAGCGGCGTGCGGAGCAACTTAATGAGTGAGGACGCGCCAGCAAAGCAGAGGGACCGGGGGCAAGTGCCTTATCTTGTTGGCTTTGGATGACAGGAATCTATACATACATCGGTAGCAAAAGTATAATAAATCGAATCATACATGACTCCGGTTCTGCATTTACTGAAGGTTCATGCATGGTCCATATTTAGAATTTTTTTTGCGAGGACATATTTAGAATTTTTTAAAGATTCGCTACTAATGTAGTATCACATAATAATTATGACCTGCATTTGAAATGGTTAAGATAATCTCAAAACATGACGAGAGAGAGAGGGAGCACATTGGCACGACTTATATGTGTGGGGAGTGCCGTATTTTCTAGCAAGTTGAATCGTTTGTCAATTTCTACGAAATTCGGTCAAAATATATGCAAATTGTATACGGCACTGACTAACAGTTTCTTGCATGCAAAAGATGTTTTCACGAGAGATCGTTTGTGTTTATGCCATGCGTTACACTATCCCTGTGATCCGGAACGTGAACACATTCTTTCTCTGCCACTGAACAAAATTGATACAAAGTGACAAAGTTTGGCGACAAATCAAGCCTACATTCGGTGCGGTTGGTGACCCGTGTTACCAAAACTTGTTTGGCAACTGTATAGTATACTAGGTGTGTGCACGTAGCTAAGATAAAAGTTGGATACTTCCTCGCAAAAAAAGAAGATAAAAGTCGGATACTTGGATCACACCGGCTCCGTGAAAGAATCACAATCTCTTGCTGGATGGGGGAGGCACAGTTATTATTTCCTTTGGTCCAACCCTGCCCAGCAGGCCACTCCAACCCCACACCCACAGGCCAACCGCAGGAGAGATCAGGTCACGCTCACGCAGACGCAGCACAGCACTGGTCCAAGTCCAACGACCGACGGGCGACGGAGCGACCGACCCCAGCACGCAGCGGCGGACGACGGAACGGAAGGGGAATCATCATCATCGCGTCGTCCACTTCCCTCCGGCCTCCAGCTCCTCCCCCCACTGACCGCTGCTGCCACTTCCATTCCCCGTGCCACTTGGGTACTGAGACTGCGGGTTGCCTTCTTCAACCTCCCTCAATCTGGCATCTTTCCCCTTCCCTTGGTCTGGTAGATAGAGAATAGATTCATTCATCATTGGTTGCTCTTGCTTGCTCTCCCTCAACTGGAGAGCGAGAGGAGCCGGAACCGTGGATTTTCCAGCCATGAATGGAAACGAAGTGAAATCCCCACACCACTCCTGATCTTTCAGGCCGTTTCATCTTCCTCGGGGGAGGAGAGAGGAGTTGGGGAAAGAGACCGTCGAATTCTTGCATCGTCGTCTTCTCGCTTTGCTTGGCGTTGGTTCCACTTGCACACCGTTCAATCCGGTTTCTCCGGTGGCGTCCCACCTCGTCAAAGCAACCAAAACCTCCTTTTTCTCCCTCTCTCTCTCTCCTGCCATCGGAGTCAAGCAAGCTCCCGTTTTTCATTCACCGCATTCGATTGGGTTTCCTTGCAGCAGCCACCGCCCTCCCTCTGCCATGTCCGGCACCGCCACCACGGTGGCGACGCAGCGGGAGCCCAACCACCTCCCGAAACCCTGATTCATGGCGCCCGCCCCGTCCCCGGCGCCCGCCGCGTCGTTGCGGCCCACTGCCACACCGGCCGACCCCGCTGCCACCCCACCTGCCGCGGCCGCGGCCGCGCCCCCGCCCGCCTCCCCCCCGCCGCCGCGCGCCGCACCTCCGCCCTCCCGCTCGCGGGCTCCTCCACCTCCGCGACCTACTGCCTCGCCGCCCCCCGCCCCGGCGCGGCCAGTTGCTCCTGCTCCAAGGCCGCCGCCGGTCGCGCCCCCTCCGACGTCCCCGCCGCCGACTGCCCCTCCGACGCCCTCGCTCTCTCCGCCAAGAACGCATCCGCCGGAGTCGCCGACCCCCGCGTCACCTCCCGCCGGCGCTCCGCCGCCCGTGCCGGTGTCACCAGCGCCGACGAAGCACAAGCCATTGCTTACGCCTGCCACTGCGGCTAACCCGCCGCACACGACCAGGAACCCAAGTTCTGACAAGCCGTCCAGCTCGGCCCCGACCCCCGGGAGCTCCCTTGTCGGCCGTGGAGTCCCCATAGCCATCGCCGCGGTGCTTGCTGTTCTGGTGCTTAGCCTCATAGTCTCAGCAGTTTGGTTCGCCAACAAGCGCAAGAGGAAGCGAAAAGATGGTTACAGAGCTGGTTTCATGTCACCTACATCACATTTTTCTTCGAACCAACCTTCAAGTAATTTGTTTCTGCATTTCACTTAGCATAGTATGCGACTCTGCCGATGGCAACACCACAGCCACTAATAACATGTTTTTCCACTTTCTTCAGGTGGTTCAGCAAATGTAGGCTCGTCAATTCATCCTTCTGTCCACACCAACTATAGTGCAGGGAGCCCCAGGCTGAAACAATGCTTGTCAGATATCAGCATGGGAAACTCCAGGTTCTTCTCATATGAGGAGCTGTATCAGATTACTGATGGTTTCTCAGCTCAGAAGCTTCTCGGTGAGGGAGGCTTTGGATCGGTGTACAAGGGCTGCCTGCCAGATGGTACATATGTTGCCATTAAACGACTCAAGGATGGCGGCGGACAAGGGGAACGTGAGTTCCAGGCTGAAGTAGAGATAATTGGTCGGGTGCATCATCGTCATTTGGTTTCTCTTGTGGGATACTGCATTTCCGATGACCAAAGATTACTTGTATATGACTTTGTGCCTAATAACACCCTACATTTTCATCTTCACGGTATGTTATAGCCTTTTCCTACATTTTTGCAAGAGCATCTCCAGCTTCTGCCAGTAAAAGATGAATTGATCTTACAATCACAGGACAGGGAATGCCTGTGTTAGAATGGTCCACCAGGATTAAGATTGCTGTCGGTGCTGCTCGTGGAATTGCTTACCTGCATGAAGATTGTAACAGTCCTTCCTACTTCTCGCCCTCTTTGCAGTATTCATTTCCATCTATTTTTGTGTGTTAATTGTTAAACACTTTCCTCTTTTTACCCTTTTGCAGGCCATCCAAGGATAATTCATCGAGATATCAAGTCCTCAAACATTTTGTTGGATAACAACTTTGAGGCAAAGGTAACTACATTCCCTAAATGACCCTGATTTTCCCCAACAATGTAGAAACTATATTTAATTGGCTGATTGAATGCTATCCATGAGTTCTAGGTGGCTGATTTTGGTCTTGCGAGGTTGGCATTGGATGCTGTAACACATGTAACAACCCGTGTTATGGGCACATTTGGGTGAGTGAAGTGCTGTCATATTTGAAATAGGATGTCAATATATGACATAATCATACATAATTCATGGCTGTACTTCTTCTCCTTCCTTTCAGGTACATGGCTCCGGAGTATGCATCAAGTGGCAAGTTGACTGAGAGATCAGACGTATTCTCTTTTGGTGTAGTCCTCTTAGAGCTTATTACTGGTCGAAAACCTGTTGACACATCGAGACTGGGTGATGAGAGCCTCGTCGAATGGGTGAGTTTTAACGATGAACTTATATCAAGCCTGGTATCTAGAACACCTTTTTTGTTCACTATGATTTTTGGGAGTCTTCTCAGGCAGCAATAACTGCATAAGCTTGTTCACTTTTATTTCTATTCTGGAACACTTTGGTAGTGTGCTCAATTTTGGACTGCCAAGGACTCATTGTACGTGAATGATATAACCATAGGCATTATATTCTTTTTTGAGAATCATAGGCATTATATTCAAGATAGTGAACCGATCATGATGTGTGCAACAGCATAGTAGCTACAGCTTGTCAGTGTTTAAAGAACTGTTGCATTCCTGCACCATTAAAGGTTTCTTTACAATTTACAAACTGCAGCATTTGTTGGTTGATTCCCCTTTGCCAATTATTCGCAGGCTAGGCCATTGCTTTCTCGAGCTCTGGATACAGGCAATTTGGAAGGGGTGGTTGACCCCAGGCTTGAGAAGCAGTTTAATGTACCGGAGATGTTCCGTATGATCGAGGCTGCTGCAGCCTGCATTCGGCACTCGGCATCAAGGAGGCCCAGAATGAGCCAGGTACCTGAAAGCAATCGCATGGTTTATGTGTTGGCTCATTCGTGAATCTGGAAGATGACATTTGTGCTGTTTCCGATTCGGTTCAGGTGGTGCGGGTTCTTGAAAGCTTAGCGGACATTGACCTAACAAACGGAGTTCAGCCTGGGCAAAGCCAGCTTTTCAACGTGGCCAACACGGCGGAGATCATGATGTTCCAGCGGATGGTGGCCGGCGCTCAAGATGACAGCTCCGACTTGAGCCTATACAGTTGGAGCAGGGGCACTGACGCCACCCCGGATTCCAGGATCTTGTGACGATGGCCTTCTAAAGCTTCTTCTGACTGTGTCTGTAGACTGTAGCAACCCTTCAGTTACAGGACTAGCGAGTTCAGGTGGTTGTATCAAGTGAAGTGTGGTTCCCTGACCGACCTTAAATTCTGTAGGAAAATCAAAGTGATGTGTAGATTACACGGGTGAGATAGTGTTTGTTCTCTTTGCTCTTGTATCATGATGAAGCCATGAAGGCAGAGATTGATTGATCACGATTTATGCAGATTTTTTTGGAGAGACTGAGAAAAAACATTGTAGAGAAACCCATGGCAGGTGGGCAGGCAGGCATCTTCAACTTCTTGTCTATTCCTGGGGACTGGACAAGGACGTGTTGTTGGGGTTTGTCGAGTCAATCTGAACCAAACATGAGAATGCTTCCGTTGATGGCGCCGCGGCTGCCGGTACGGCCCTGACTCGCCTAACCATGAGAATGGTCTGCAAAGGGATGTCCGGTCTCTTTCTGGCCTGGTCTTCTGAGGAGTTCTGAATTCTGATCGTCTCCTTCCAGAAGCAGGAGTAGAGACAGAGAAATAACCAGAGAAAGCAAGGCAACACGGACAGAACAGGACGAAGGAAACACGGGAAAATGCTCCTTGAATTCATGTCCCACAAAAGAGTAGGCATCGGTTTTCTCATGATAAAAGAGTATAGACATCAGAATTGACCATTCCATCAGGAGAGGACCAAATCCTCGCTATTCTCAGGAAGAGTCAATTTAGGAAGCCCAGACAGCTTTTCGACCCACCGGATCCATTCGTTTCATCAGTTGCCTCGTGATTCATGTGATTCTGTCTATCCTAGTGATTTGGTATTTCTCCCCTGAAAGCGATTCTGTTTATTCATTTGTGCGAATAATGATGGATCTGCCTTTTCTTTTATTTTTTTACAAAGATAATCGCTCCGTCCACAGATTTTGTGCTTTAAAATTGCACCCCCTGATTTGTTTTAACTTTTAACTTACATGCACCCTCATATCTACTCTAATTTTCACCCACTGTTTGATTGATTTTTTGCTTTAATATTTGCTTAGCGTAGTTCTATTGAAACACCTTGTCTGCTGATGAAAATTATCTACCGAACGCTCGGACCGTTTCTCGAATGTTGACTTGCTAACTGACGACCCTTCCCAACCTGCACTTCCTATGGGCACCCAAAAATGGACTCAGACACCAAGTAATTCATGAACAAAACCAGGGGAAAAAAGAAGAGGCTTTATTCTTATTTCCTGCCTTGATTAACTGAGAACAAAAGAAATGAAAAAAAGAACTAATCACCCCCAAATTCATTAACCAGGGGAGAAACAAAAGAATGAAAACTAACTTTATCCCTCCCTCCATCCCAATGTAGATCGTCTACCCATTCCTACTCCATTCAAAAATATTGGCTCCCTCCTACTGGACACTCACACTCCCATTACCTCATGTACACTATGCGTTGCCTTCACACCCTAGCTAGCTCTTCCTAGCCAACTGCTTTAATTTTCCTCTTGTATTTACAACATATCAATAATGTATTATGTATATATCTATCTATATATGTGTTGATCAGTTGATGGATGCGTGCTGTCACGACATCTCCACCTGCTGCGGCGAACCCGTGTGGTGAACCTGCTGCTTGTGCTCGCCGTTGATGCGGCGGAGCACCACCGCGGCGTCGCGGCGCGCCGACACGCCGACGCCGGTGGACCGCACCGAGAACTGGCGCAGGGCGTGGCCGAACTCGGCGTCGGCGCTGGTCTCCGGGTCCGGGTGCGCCCTCTCCCGGTGGCGCAGCCACTGTATCTGGTTGTGGTAGTCCGGGAAGAACCACGACTTGGCCGCGGCGTAGGCGAAGTAAGGGACGAGCGCGGCGGCGGGCACCAGCAGCGTCACCACCCAGTACGACGGCGCCCCCGCCAGCGCGTCGGCGAACACCATGTAGTAGTCGGTGGAGAAGCTCGGCGTGATGGCGCCGTACGCGGCGAGGAAGACGTACCAGAGGGCGACGCTGACCCAGATGCAGGCGTGCTGGACCGCCGTGAGGTGGCTCACCGTGATCACCATCTGGGTGTTCACGGCCCAGACCACGCACGTGTAGGTGGCGGCGCCGAGCGCCGCCTTGTCGGCCACCTCCCCGCTCTGCCGGAACGCCTCGTGCCCCAGCGACGCCGTGGTGAGGAAGAAGATGATCACGGCGCTGACGACGGCGTACGCCACCCACCCGAGGATCCTCCGCCACCGGAATAGCAGGTTCTGGGGGCCCTCCTGGTACAGCATCGGGAACTGCATTGCCAAATACAGTAACACTCTCAGTAAGGTACGGGTACGATCGACCGACGGCGCCATTTCCAAACAGGTGGTATACCTTGATGCAGAAGCGAGCAGAAACGTCCTGGTCGAAGACGCCCATGGCGACCACGGGGAGCGACGTGAAGAACACGTTGTAGCACGCCAACGCCCAGTCGTTGTAGAAAACTTGGCCTGAAAACGATGTGTACGCCTCGTACAGGAACAGGGTCACGCCGAACGTGATGTTCTTGTAGAAGAAGTAGCATATCTGTGGAAAAAAAATTCCAGCAAATCAATTAACTACAGTTAGTCGTTCATTCAGCCAAACTCACAAAGGGAAGAAGGTGCGAACGCCAGCTTGCGGCATCCTGCATTCAAAAGCTAAAAGCGCGTACCATTGATGAGATCCTGCTGTAGCACCAATGGCCATGAACAAGCAGAAGGCGCTCCAGGAAGCGGAACTGGGCGATGGAAACATCACTCGCCATGACGGCCTGATGAGCAATACCAGAGCTGGTCAGAACGTAATTCCACGAGATTCCTCTTGGAGTCGAAATTCGGTGAGCGTGAGTAGCAACAACAAACCTGCATTCCTTCCGCGCCACTGATCCCGACCCCAATATCCGCCTCCTGAATCATGCCGACATCGTTCGCACCATCACCGATCGCCAATGTGACCTTACCAGTGCCGTTTTTGACAAGCCTAGTCACCTGCATCACCAGTAAAAATGGAGTTCAGAACCGAAATGGTTTTCCTGCAAAAAGAGGGGGGAAAGAGGATTTGAGATGCGGCTGAGCTTACAAGTGCTTTCTGCTTGGGTGAAGAACGGCAGCAAATGACTGATCCGCAACCAATTGCAAGGTCAAGGAACATGGCCTTCGTGTCATCCTCCAGCGCATACGTAAGAGACTTCCCGTCAATAATCAAGGCACAGGTTTCACCAGCAGATGCATTTGCAAGCTTCTTTCCCTCGTTTATTTGTCGCACCACACTATCCTTTGATGCCTGCAATACATCAGAAGATTTGACAGAATTATTTTTTAAGACAATAGATTAACAAAATTGCCATCCTCCTAACATTCTCCGCACTATCCTTGGGTTCAGAAATTTTAAGCTAAAACAGAGCAAGGAGGAGAAGATCTGTCCTTTGTGGAGCTGTTTTATTTCCTACCTTGGTTATGACAGCCTTATCGCTACCTTTCTCCAACGCAATGATTTCTGCTGTCTCCAGAGTAATTGTTATTTGCTTCATTCCTTGTCTTAATAGACTGCAGGCATATCTGTGAAGAAATAGTAATGCATTTTAAGTTCATGAAATTTACTATGTATTTCCATCCGTACCAAAACCGTAAGGAGAGATGGCATACCCAATGTTGATAGCTGTCTCCATCTTGTCACCTGTTAGCACCCATATCTTGATGCCAGCTTGAGCAAGTTTGTCAACACATTCAGGCACCTAGAAAATTGAACAAATATGAGCAAACTAAAGAGAATTCTTAGATTTCCATAGATTACCACATGGAAGAAGATTTTCTCACCCCCTTTTGTAGTTTATCTTCAACAGCAGTAGCACCAAGAAGGATAAGATCCCTCTCCAGCGAATCTGCAGCCTCCTCGATCTTTTCGTCTCTATCAGCACTGACAGAATTCTTGGCTGCTGTGAACTTTCTGTCAAAATATGCATATTCATCCTCCTTCAGCTCACGGTATGCGAGAACTAGCGTTCTCAAACCAGCATCAGCATATTCATTTATGTGCTGTTGGGTCACTTCTCTATATGCACTCTGAGAACCAGATAGCCTTTCAAACATAACACTGCATACATCAAGATCAAGTCAAGAGAGAGCCATTGTGTAATTGAGGAGATCATAAGCTGGTGCATCATGTTATCAGCTTGCAGTATTGAACACAGAACAGAACGAACCTGTCAGCGCCTTTAGTGAACAGAAATGTTTTCCCCTCCTCGTTCTTAACTACTACTGACATCCGCTTCCGAGCACTGTTGAACTCAAGTACATTCAAGATCTTATATGATCTGCCAAACAAAATTATAGAAATAAGTTTGGAATGACAAAAGTTATCAGTCCACCCATGACTTTTAAATAAAATTACGGAAATGATGCTACTGTGTGTCAAATCCTAAACTTTCCAGGAAAACTAAAACAAAGTTCGAGCTCATACCTGTCAACTTGTTTTCCAGACACAGGATCCAACTCGTGTAGAAAAACATCTGTCTGAGTCCGTCGGTAAAACGTGAAACCGAGTTCCCGTGCTGCAACAACAAAGGCCGCCTCGTCGGGGGACTCTGCTTCGTATGAGATCTTCCCTGATTCCTCGTCAACTTCAGGTATGCACGTGTGACAAACTGCCAGCAGCCGGAAGAACATCTCGATGACATGAGAGTGGGGTTGGTTAACCCAGTTACCGTCCATGATGCGCTCATCCGTGAAATTAAATCCTTTGACTGCAACCTTCCCCTCTGTCTGAAAATGTTGGTTGCCATTGTCCATGTCGGCGATCATCGGGGAGCCTTTCCTCTTGGCCATTGCTTTCTCGACCTCCGTGATGCCACGGCCATACGCCCTCCCCGCAATCGAGCATTTGATGAACTCCATGGAGTTGCAAGTCAAAGTCCCTGTCTTGTCTGTGAGGATCGTGTCGACTTGTCCCAGCTCCTCATTCAAGTTGGAGGTCCTAGCATGAGCTGGCGTGTCTGTCTCCTCGTGGTACATGTGGATGTCCTGGTTGATGAAGAGCGCCTGCAGGAGCTTGACGATCTCGATGGAGATGTAGAGGGAGATGGGGATGAAGTTGCCGTAGAGCATCATGGCTGTCAGGAAGTGGAGCACCGATGATATCGCTGCCCTGTTGGGATCATAGTAGATGGTGGTGTCGTCAGGCCTGAGGTACCATCTCTTCATCCTGCCGTCGCGCAGGTCATCCCTGGTTGAGATGCCGAAGAAGATGGAGCCGACGACGGAGATGAGGACGAGCGAGGACAGGAGGAGGTAGACGATCCGGTCCATCTTCCTCTCGATGTTGCTCCTCTTGGAGGGGGCCTTCATGGCGTTCTGCATAACCTTGGTGTCATGGCCGGTGAAGACGACGGCGCCGTACACGAAGTCGGTGTTGCGGAGCTTGGAGTCCCTGAGGAGGAGCTGCTGCGGCGAGAGAGGGTGCTGCTGCTGCTGCTGCTGATGGCCTTCGATCTCGATGTTGCCGACGAAGGTGTAGAGGTGCGCGTTGGGGTCCTCGCACCTTATGACGGCGCCAAAGCCCCGGAAGCTGTCGTCGTCGGGCAGGGAGGTGGAGGTGGCCTCGAGGGACTGCTTGAGCTTGAGGTTGGTCTCGCCGTCGAGGTTCATGGTCTCGACATAGCAGATGGCGTCCTCGTAGCTGGACGAGAGCAGGACGAGGTCGGCCGGGAAGAACTCGTCCTTGTCGACCCTGACGATGTCGCCGACGCGGATGTCCTTCCATTTGGCGTCGAGGAAAGCGCCGCCGTGGAAGATTCGGGTCCTCCTGTTGTTCACCTCGGTGTCCTGCCCGGATAGAAATTCATCGTCCACGGTGAGTGAGTGAGTGAGTGAGTGAGTTGTAGTTACTGGATGGTTAATTCGTGTCTGAAACTCAGAAGCCAAGAGGTAGATGGTTGATGGTGGTAGTAGTAGTAATTAAGATAGGAGTTAAATACCTGCTGCTTCCTCCTCCAGTCCTCGACGGCCTCCTTGACCATGGTGGCGACGAGGACGATGACGAGCGGCAAGACGGCGGTGGTGGAGCTGAAGGGCGCGAGGTCCGTGTAGGCGAGGAGGGCGGTGACGAGGAAGTAGACGTTGGCGACGCGGCGGAACTGCTCGAAGAGGGACTTGGGCAGGAAGGTGAGCAGGCTGTACTTGGTGGTGGAGATGGAGTTGCTGGAGCTGGTGATGATGGCGAGCTGCTGCTCCGCTGCAGGGTCCAGCTGCTCCTGCTCCTGCTGCTGCTGCAGGCGGAGCGCGGCGGCGCCGGCGTTGACCACACGCGAGTATCCCGGGCCCCCGATCCTGGACTCGGTGCGGTCGTCGGCGACGCTGGGCCGCCGGCCGCACGCGAAGCTGTAGAGCTTGCTGAGCCGCAGAGCCGCCCTCCGCCGCCTCCGCCGCCGCCTGTCGGGGTTATTGCTGGGGTCGTCCCCTTGCTCGGCGGCCATTGTGTGAATCTGGTTTGCGCGCGGCAGCGGGGAATGGATCAGCTGCTTATTTACTACTTGGCCAAGCAAGATTGGCTTTTGGCTAAGCAGGAAGAGGAGGAGGAAGAAGAGGAAGAGGAGGAAGGATTGGAGAATGGGAGGGAAAGAAACGAATTGAGCTCCAGACAAGGGCGTGCCCGACGGACAGATTTATGTGGGGGGTGGTGTCCTATGGTGTGGATGCTTGTTGGTTTGCTTCTCCCTTGGAAAGCTCCGTCCGAGAAAATGGAGCAGCAGCCGCGTCGCTGGGGAGTTGCCAAGCATGCAAGCCAGGGGAGACCGGATCAAATCAAGCGAGGCGAGCCGCGCCAGCCTAACAGTGCAGGCCAACGCCGGCTGCTTGGTGGCTTGGTCTCTGGTCCGGCCGCCTCCATTGGTGTCTGGTGGAGTGGTGGTGGAGCTGCTGGAGAGAGCGAGGCAGGTGGATTTTGGAATCTCGTGCTCCGCCAGTCGCCGCCGTGGGGGACGGAGTTCTATATGCATGGTTGACTTCTCTCCTTTTATCTCCCCTGTTTTCCTCTCTCCTCTCACCTTGGCTGCCAAGAATTTTCCTCATCTTCGCCTCCCTGGCTCCCTCTCCCTGCCTGCCTGTGCCTGATGTGACGGCTCTCCTTCTCTCTGTCTTCTAGAATCTTAGATTATGTGGTCGGTTAAGGCCTGTTCAGTTACTGAAAAGATTTTGGAGAAAAATTTTAGGGTTCCTTTCTAAGGTCTATTAAGATTATTAAATGTAGACTACTTACAAAACTAACTACACGAATAGACTAGAAATCGCGAGATGAATCCATTAAGCCTAATTAATCCATCATTAGAGATTGGTTACTGTAGCATAAAGTTGTCTAATCATGTCATAATTAGGCTCATTAGATTCGTCTCGAAAATTAAGGTAGGGGTTGTGGAATAGGTTTTGTCATTAATTCACATTTAACACTCTTAATTAGTGTCCGGAGATTGATGTGGCGAGTAGTTGGTGAAAGGGAAAAGTCTAATTTTCAACCTTGAACTATCACACAAGTCTGATTTACAACCTTAAACTACAAAACCAGATATAAAAGACCATCCAACTATAGAAACCGGGCAAATTTGGCCCTTTGAGTGGTTTTGGAGGTGGTTTTCCATTTTGTGAAAATGTTAAAAATTTGATTTCATCTAAAAAATCATAACTAATTTATTTTAAATCAGAAAAATGTAGAACTTGTACCTAAAGTTTCATAAAAATGCCACATATCTATTGGTGAACTATTTGGAGTCATCTTCATCTTATTTATTCATATTCCTAGTGTTTTTAAAAAACAATAAAACTAGAAACTTGAACATACAACATCCAAAAAGCTCCAAATAGTACACCAATGGATATGTGACATTTTTATAGAACTTTGGGTATAAGTTCTATATTTTTCTGATTTAAAATGAACTAGTTATGAATTTTTAGATGAAACCAATTTTTTTAGCATTTTCACAAAATAAAAAACCACCTCCAAAACCACTCGAAGGGTCAAACTTGCCCTGTTTCGATAGTTGGATGATCTTTTATGTCTGATTTTGTAGTTTAAGGTTGTAAATCTAGAACTAAACAGAACCTAAATGAACGAGTTAATCAAGGTAATAATTCATGAAATAATTCCTCATGTGAGCAGGAAAAGTACTAACAATTCTTGATGTGAAATGGAGAATGAGCATACTATATACTGGAGTCCTGGAGCGACGTCAAGCGTGTGCGTGGCGACCGCGCGCAACGAATTCCAGAGAGACGACGCGTCCCTTTTGCGTCAACAAGCTCCCCTCTTTTGAGTCAAATCCTGTGACGTGTTGGGGGATTACTGCCAATCTTATTACCCCCTGTTTCCCCGTAGTGCACGTCTTGAGTCTTGACCTCCGCAGGAAATCCATTAGAACCTTCCCTTCCCGCTTAACCTCTCCTTTCACACATACATATACTCCCTCCGTTCAAATATATGATGTTCATAACAAGCTCGTTAGTTCATTTTTGAACTAACTAATTTATTATAAACATCATATATTTAAGAACATATGTAGTACATATATATTACTCCCTCCGTTCTGATTTGATCTGCGTATAACAAAATAAAAGCTATCCATAAATGATATGTGTATTCCTAGTTGAGACCAATCATGTTATGAATTGCTTGGCTAATTAGCTCGTTTGTTGATGCATCACAGAGAGGAATTAAAGTTCTTCTTGGTCTTTGACGCATATCAAACCTGAACGGAAGGAGTACTATACATGCATGTATGCATACGACTATATACACACTTTCAGAAAAAGAGAAAAAATCGCAAAGAAGGGGAAAAAAGAAGAAGAAGACAGAAAGTCCGCCTACCCACAGACTTTATTTGCACAGATGTACGTACGGCGCAATCGCGCAGAAATGTAGCCATAAAAAATTTGAACCTTTCTCTTTTTTTTTGAGAATAAAAATTTGAACCTTTCATTCACCACTACTAATCAACACGCAAAACAATAGTTTCGTATATACACGATTGTATATGTATTATAGTCAACCTGCACATGTAATCACATCGGTTAACGAGTCACGATAAACACCAACTTTTCTTTTCTTTTTTATAGAAAAAAAACATGGGAAAGAGTTTACTGCTTTCCTAGAATCTATATAAACTATATAATTGGTAACCACTAACGATTTCTCTTTCCTCTCAACACAGGGACGGATCCAGGAAAAATTTTAGGGGGGAGCTGAACTGTAAAGCCGTATCGACATAACACCACTATGACCTCTCTAAATAGACAAATATACCAGTTTAAAGTAGTCTTATATAGTTATATATATTGAACCATCGATGAACAATGAAAATCATAAAATACAGCATGAAAAATAAAGGTTGCAATTTATCCATACCAAAAGGTACAAGGCCAAATCACGAAACTAAGAGACATGTGACGGTGACATCCATTATTCATCTGAGGAAGCAACTTGCACCTGCACATATTGGCATATAGATAATTGATTGGCCAAATATACATGGATCTCGAAATTATTAATTTTCATTTTAATTTAGAAGAGAAATATTAGTTTAGAAGAGAATAGAGCATACCATTACTTTTTTGGGCAACTGCATACGACGTGGTTTCATCTCTTGAAACCGCTTTTTAATCTTTTCGATATCAATCAGTCTAAATATCTCCTTCTCACAATAGCATATCATCAGGTCAATGAGCCATCAGGTCTTGCAATTACTGTGCTTGTTCAAATTATCCTTAGCTTTTTTCCAATTCACATAACCTTGATGTGCAAATACAGAACTCCCAAACTTTTCAGGTTTTGCGAAATTAAAGAAGAGATAACAATATAAGCAATAAGCTGCGTCCTTGGACTCACTATACTCTAACCAATCAAATTCATCAAACCAAGCCTTTTGAAATGAATTCCTGAGGTTGGGTTGGACCATTCAAGGCATATGCTCTCCTCAATTGGTCCCTAATTTCAGATTCATAAGAATCGATTGGTTTGCGATTACCAGGGTCTGCAGTTATGATTGAATGACTAAACTCTACTCTAGGTTTCTTTGGTTGACTTGTGCCCTCATTAGCATGTGGAGTACTTGAGCCAGAACCACTACCACTCGAAAAGTAATTGAACAGAGTTCTTTTCGACATACTGAAAATCTGAAAATTGAAATCAAACATTCCATCATTCAATCTTCCTAATCAATTACTCAATTTGATTAAGTTTTGTTCTAAAAAAATCACCTGCTGGTGCTGGCTTGCTGCCTACTGCGTTGTTGCGCCGTGCCGCACTGCCGCTCGGTGCTCGCGGTCGCGGGAGTCGGCGAGTCGCGGCTCACCCCCGAGCGGCCGAGCGTTGGGCCGCCGGCACCCGCCCCGCCGCGGCGCCGCCCGTCGGCGCCCGCCGGCCTGAGCTGCGCTTGGCCTGGGAGACCGGAGCCGGAGGGAGCGCCTGGCCTGCCGTGGACCGAGGGAGCGAGCGCGATGCAGGACCGACCGGCCGGGGGACGGGAGACGGCGCGTCGGGCTGGTGGCGACGGGAGACGGCGCGTCGGGCACGAGGTCGCGAGACCAGCGGGCAGGGGCGACGGGCAAGCAGGGAGGCGACGACGGACAAGAGGAAGTGTCGAACTGATAGGGTTTTCTGGTTTGGTGGGCTTTTCTTTTGTTGGGCCGAAGCAAATAAAAAGAAGACAAGTTGGCCCAATGTACAAAATACGTTTGTGTATTTTTTTCAGCCCCTCCTACCTGTATATACCTCAGTACAATTTGAGGAGGGACTCCACGGGCCGGCGCGCCGTAGGGGGGCTCGAGCCCCCCTGCGCCCCCGGTTGCCTCCGTGCCTGTCTCAACGCGCCACGTCATAACTCACTACACGCCATGTCATTATCCACTATAAGTTATGTCAACATCCATCAAGTCATATATTTATGTCTTCGTCGATTTTCACATAATGGCCACACTTGCATACGAATCGAATCTTTAGCACTGCCCAGCAGATACCTTGACATGGTCTATATGTCCGAGCCTTCAGTTTACTTATTATATTATTTTTTTGTAACAAAAAAAATGTTTTCTACCATGCCATGCAGGTTGTGCACTCGAAAAATCAAATCCTATACATACACGTATGTAGGGATGAAAACGGATCGGATACGGACGGATATACTTCGATACGGATACAGATAGTTATTTTTTCTCGGACTCGAATTCGAATACAAATAGTGTCAGATACAGATACGAATACAAATAGAGCGCAAATAGTCTCAGACTTACGGATGCAGATCGAATACGTCATAAGCCGAATACAAATAGTATCGATTACGAATATTTTCTCGGATATTGAGTAAAAGCTACATTACAACATTTACAAATATCGTACATGTTAATATGTACGAAATAAATCAATGCACTACAAGAAGTCGCGATCAACAATTAACAAATAGTCATGTTAGGAATGTGAAAAAATGATAGATTGCAAAAAAATCTAAAAAGATCAACAATTAACAAATAGTCATGTTATGAATGAAAACTTTGAGTGTACAAACTTTGATGTTTAAGTTGAGTTGTATGAAACAATGTGATAAACTACCTAGTTTATGAACAATGTATACTCCAATTTTCACAAAATCTCATGAAACTTTTTTTCAAGCTTGTACACCCATAAAATGATTCTATGCCAATTTACATAATTTTTGGAGAAGTTTTAGGTATTATTATCATTATTTTATAACAAGGTGACCAGTAAAAGTTCGAGTTTTCCACATAAATCAATTGAATTTTTCATCAATCTCCTACATGTGGTTAGAATGGACCATAGGCGCCTAAATATAATTTTTTAATTTTTTTTGAATTTTATTAAAGGTAGATATAGGTTAATTTTGAATGAGTTTCTAGAAAATAGCAACTCTACTCGAAAATTCTTGAAACTCCTAGGTGACAACTTATGTATTGTATTTTACATTAGAAAAATGTTTTGAGGGTATGTAAGATAATATTTGTCTATGTTACTTCACAAGGGTCTACTAATTAGGTTTTAGAAAAAATAGAAAAAAAACTTTTTCGCATGAAAATTGGAAATCTAAATCTCCAAATACTAATAGGAGAGTGAGGGTAATGTTGCATCCAAATTTGAGATGTCCATGGGGTAAGAAAGTACTTGAGTGTGTACAAACTTTGAAGTTTAAGTTGAGTTGTATGAAACAATGTGATAAACTACCTAATTTATGAACAGTGTATACTCCAATTTTCACAAAATCTCATGAAACTTTTTTTTCAAGCTTGTACATCCATAAAATGATTCTATGTCAATTTACATAATTTTTAGAGAAGTTTTAGGTATTATTATTATTATTATTTTATAACAAGGTGACTAGTAAAAGTTCGAGTTTTCCATATAAGTCAATTTAATTTTTCATCAATCTACTGTATGTGGGATATAATGGACCATAGGTACTTAAATATAATTTTTTTATTTTTTTAAATCTTATTAGAGATACATATATGTCATGTTGGAATTACTTTCGGTAAACATGCAGAAATTCATTTAAATGATAGAAAATAGAAAATCTACTTGAAAATTATTGAAACTTTTAGGTGATAACTTATATGTTGTATTTTACATTAGAAAAATATTATGAGGGTATGTAAGATAATATTTGTCTATGTTACTTCACAAGGGTCTACTAATTAGGTTTTAGAAAAAATAGAAAAGCGACTTTTTCGCATGACAATTGGAAATATAAATCTCCAAATACTAACAGAAGAGTAAGGGTAAGGTTGCATCCAAATTTGAGGTGTTCATGGGGTAAGAAAGTACTTGAGTGTGTACAAACTTTAAAGTTTAAGTTGACTTGTATGAAACAATGTGATGAACTATCTAGTTTATGAACAATGTATACTCCAATTTTCACAAAATCTCATGAAACTTTTTTTTTCAAACTTGTACATCCATAAAATGATCCTATGCCAATTTACATAATTTTTGGAGAAGTTTTAGGTATTATTATCATTATTTTATAACAAGGTGACTAGTAGAAGTTCAAATTTTCCATATAAATCAATTGAATTTTTCATCAATCTTCTACATGTGGCTAGAATGGACCATAGATGCCTAAATATAATTTTTTTTATTTTTTTGAATTTTATTAAAGGTAGATATAGGTCAATTTGGAATGACTTTCGGAAAACATGCAAAAATTCATTTAAATGATAGTAAATAGCAAATCTACTCGAAAATTCTTGAAACTCCTAGGTGACAACTTATGTATTGTATTTTACAATAGAAAAATGTTATGAGGGTATGTAAGATAATATTTGTCTATGTTACTTCACAAGGGTCTACTAATTAGGTTTTAGGAAAAATAGAAAACAACTTTTTGAGGGTATCTAAGATAATATTTGTTTCATGTTACTCGGATAACTATTCGGATACTTCGGTAGTATCCGAGCGGATATCCGATATCCGCCGGATATCGCGCATACCGTATCTGTATCCGGTATCTGGTACAATATCCGTTATTCATATTGGTATCCGAGTAAAATATCCGGATACTCCCATTTACCACCAAATTGCTGAAAAACCTCTTCAGTCGGTCGGTCGGGAAATATCCGTACCACTTTCTTCCCTACACGTATGCATTGATCTGCCCCTCACTAATTTTGAGATTTCTATTTCTGGCCTTCCTTTCTAGAAGGTCTCGTCTCTTTCTTTCTTTCATTCCATTCCCACTGAGATTAGAATCATATCAAAGCTGTTCATTCATTTTAGCAGCTGAGTATATACATGACGTTGTACTTATACACTAAGATTCCAGAACCCTAAAATTTTAACTGATTTTAGCTAGCATTCCACAAGATCAAAAAGGTGGGAGTCAATCGCTTGCTTTTCCATCCACCCGTCATGCATCTTGATCTTCCGGAGACCAATATGCATCATGATCTTCTAGAGACCAATATAATATGCAAGTCTTGTTTCGAGATTGGCCACCGCATCCGCAGGATCACGTGGCTATTAATTGTAGGAAATTTTATGCCAAACAGTTCGATTCAATTTGCACAGCAAGTGTGGTTAAATTACTCTAGCAAGATTTAAAAAAAAAAAATAGGTCAAATAATGCTCAAAATCTGTGCACCATGTGATTCCGTATTTCCATGTAGATGAGCGTGGACAAGAATTCTAACAAAAACTAAGGTCAAACAGGAATACAGGATGCAATCAGTACTACTCCCTCTATTTCAAATTATATTTTCCTATAAAGTTGATCATGATTAGAGGAGTTTAATTTAACAAATAAAACCAAAATATAAACTATAATTTGGAAGGAATGAAGTAGCAAATACAGAACCATCTACTAATGCTAGCTGCTAATAATCCAGTTATATTATTTATTATACTATAGACCAGCAAGAGAGGATCCAGTGATGCATGGCTGCTGGCGTATCAGATAATATGCGTGGATGGGGCTACGAGTACGGCCACATGGAGGAAGCCGAGCACGGTGGTTGAATACATACCATCAGCTTCTCCTTTCCCCAGCATAAGCGCTGACGAAACATGTACATCTGCGTCGTCAGAACGTATGAGATTTCAGGGTTTTTTTTAATACACATGTTTTTGTTTTTTTGCCTGGGTAGTGGTGTGCCTAGTGCTTGATCTAAGTCTAAGAAGTCATCATCGATGCCTAAGTACCCATTTTTTTAAATTTCCTTCTCAAGGCAGGACAAGAGGGAAAAAGTCAAAGTGTTTTGAGTCAGCAATTTAGGTTAGTTGGACCCTCTCACCTCCATTGGCATCAGCAGCCGCGATTGATGGGGTTCTGCCAGAGTTTGACCTGGAAATAAGACCGAATTCTTGAAGAAATTTCCCCCGATCTTTTCCACGGCTAGCGTCGATGCAAGCTGCATTTTTGTTTATAAGACTCAGGAATCATGTGCTCTCTTCATTCTCAAACAGACCACTCAGAAACTTTGCTCACACAAAGTTGATAGCATTTAACAAGTGCAGAATGCTACTGGCAGATTTGTCATGAAATATTTCATAGTATTACTTGCATTTATCATGAGTTTTTAGAAAAAGTTGACTCAGATGACTGAATTATGGCACAATGCATGATCCAGTTCATAGCTAAGAATCAAGGTGGACGCCACACCGTGTGCGCTAAAATAAGAAAGGGATTGGAGTCTAGAGCTGAGGCCAACCAAAGAACCAAACTAATTACATGTGCATACACAAGAATAATTAGGAACACAAACAGCCACCAACTGTTTGCTTGATGTCTACGTAAGCTGCATGTCAACTTATGCACATGGTACAACAACAGGGACAACCAGCTGGTCTAAACCAATTCAAATGAGGTGCAGATCATCATTGCCCTACCTAGCAGCCACAATCTATATGGGCCAAAGTTTAAGTTGAATACTCCTTCGGTTGCATTGTTAATTAGTCCAACATATGTGTCCCACAACAGATTATCCACCTAAACCATCAGATTTATTAATCTAGTCTAGGTAGCACTGACTACGCACCTAGATAGACCAACAAAATCCAGTGAACAAACAGGAGATTTGCTAAAAGAAAAGGATTAGCAAGAAATGAACTCACCACATATACGGCAATCATTAGTTTTGTAGTTTCAGTACTCTTGTCGATGCCATGTAGCAGCCTTTAAGGTCATATACTCATATATGTTGACCAAAACTAGGAAAGAAGAAAGAAATTCGTGCTCGCCTCTGTAAGAATTGCAAGCAGTGAATTGCTGTCAGATATAGCATTGTGGTACATGGTTATTCCTGAAGAAAAAGAAAATTAATTGCAAGCAGAGTAAAGACAAAGAAAGCACAATCAAAAGAGATGCAATTGGTACAAATTTAACAATTAACACACCAATATTGTTTTCTGTGTAACAAAGATCATTTAACTGCAACGTGCCAAGCGATATACATGATAAAAGGCACATATATTGCTCAAGGTAATGGAGGGATTCCATGACTGGCAGACGGCAAGTAAAATTTAATCGGACCCATTTGCGTATTTCTTTATAGCAAATATGCCACATATAGCTTATTTGCCATTCTGATGGAAATGGTCAACATGTTTCAGCAATCAAGCAGTCGATGAATGCCAATATGTCAGTGCAATCTAGCTTGCAAAACAAGGTATAAGCCCCTGGAGGTATATGTGCGTGAAGGACTAGTATATCTGAAGCGGGATTACCCCATTACAAGAAATTAGTGTCTGTCTCTGAATTGGCTCCATCTCTTCGCCCTGATCTCTCGGAGAGCCATCAAGCAGAGGGCACTGCCGCAGGCACTTGCAGGTCACAGATGGCTCGCTGATATAAGAGGTGCCCTTACTGTCCAGGTGCTTATTGAATATCTGCTCTTATGGGATCTAATTGAAGGGACTATCCTGCATCGATGGCGCTTCACCAAATCTGGTCAGTATTCCAGTAAATCTGCCTGCAATGCTTTCTTTGTCAGATCTATCAAATTTTCCACTTGGAATAGGATCTGGAAGACTTGGGCTCCAATGGGCTGCAAGTTTTTCATCTGGCTTGCCATCAACAACAAATGTTGGACAGCAGAAATCCTTGCCAAATGCAGCAGCTCTTTTTGCGATCAGGCAGAGGAGTCAATCCAGCATATCCTTGTTTCTTGCATCTTTTCTCGGCAGGTATGGACAATCATTCTCCAGAGATTGGACTTGTCTGCTCTGGCACCTCAGACAATAAATAATCACTGCTCTGGCACCTCAGATCATGAATAATAACTTCTGGTGGTTCAAAGCAGCACAGAGAGTTGCTATGCTTTGAGAAAAATATTGAACTCCTTGATCATTTTAGTCGCCTGGGAGCTTTGGAAACATTGCAACAAAATTGTATTGAATGGTGCGAAGCCAACAATCTCAGAGGTGCTACTTGCAGTGGCAAACGAGAGCAGCCTCTGGGGTATTGCTGGAGCATCTGCACTTAGGGAGTTGCTGTCAAGGTCACTTGCCTTGGGTTCTTAGACTGCCAATGCATTTGGTCTCTCCTCCATCCCAAATTACTATTTGTTTTGGCTTTTCTAGATACATAGCTTTTGATATGCACCTAGACATGTCTAGGAGCATATCAAAAGCTATGTGTCTAAAAATGCCAAAATGAATAGTAGGGAGTAGTTCTGAATGGGTGTGTTTTTCTTCTTAAAACTGTGTGTTTGAGAAAAAAATGTGTAGCTTGGAGCATTACTGTAGGGCGTCACGACCCTAGAAAGCAGGGAAAATAAAGGCTTTCAAATTTCAACAGGAAGCTCCATCTTTTTCAAAAAATAGCAACTCATTTTTATTCGTAGAATCCTAAATTTTTATTTTTTCCATGCTTTTTGAATCTTAGATCCCAGACAAGGGACTTGCCAATATCCTAAGCAGTGACTAAAATTGTTACTAGTCAATTAATTTGTCTATCTACTTGGTGATAAGGAATTCCTGAGCACTAGGGATGAAAACGGATCGGATACGGACGGATACTGCGGATACAGATACAGATAATTTTTCTTTCTCGGACTGAATTCTCGGATCGAATATGGATACGGACAGTATATTTTTTGTCGAATAGTGATATTCATCATATTTGGATCATAGAAATTCAACTTTGAATTTCCGGATACTAATGCGGTACGGATAGTTACGGATATTAAATGTCCGGATTCGAATACGGTCTTACCATTTGAGTGTCTGACCCTTTCGGTTGATCGGTCGGACGGATAATATCCGTACCACTTTCATACCTACTGAGCACCATACCCAACTATGGGGGAAAACATGACCACACTAGCATGCCTACACAAGGGAATGTGCAAATTATCCAAATTGTGGAGACACAACTAGCACTGCAGTCTTTATTGTGAACATAAACTTGCCTCAAAAGGCACGGTTTCAGCTACAACAATATAGCTTTAGAATGAACCCGTGAGATAATTAGTTTACACTTAGTTGACCAGGTCAGCTCTTAAAATATAAAAATTTTCCTATACGGTTTGGAAGCAAGTAGCAGCGGTGAAATTTCCAACATGCTTCATTCACCAGACTTATGTTCCCCTTTCAGAAGTAGTTTCCTATTCTACCATAACAGAAGGAAAGCACACTTTATGTTGCAATTAGCAAAGGGTGAAACAAGATACTCCACACTTTATGTCCCGGGAGAAAATAGACGTTAATTTTTCTGTAGTAGCTATACCGACTTTATGAAGATCAATACTGATGCTTCTTCAGTTCTTCTAATCACTTCCATTTTTCTTCACGGTCCCTTCTGTTTTCCTCAGTAATACAAGGTTTTTTTTTCCTCTGACCCCGTTTGGAAGGCAGGTATTTTTTTTTGTTTCTGATTCGTGCAGGAATTGAAAGATATTCTAAAATTGATGAGAAATTTCAGTGTTTAAAATATGTTATAAATAGTTTCATATCCAATATATGGTTCTAACTTGTTAATTTCATAAAGGGTACAAACAGTAGTGGTAAGGAAACAACATAGGCGAATGAGAACCCAGACTAAATGAGTTGTATTTCACTGGTCCAAGTGGTCAGAATGTAATAAGCTCTGCTACAGTTTTATGTGTGTGCATTTTGTCTTTCTAGAGTTTGACTGGCTTGGAGCAGAGAGTAAGTAAAACCTATGAATGCGTACAAGTGTGAGTAAAGATATGTGCATACAACAACCTATACGAAAGAGAAACTTGCACAAGTTACCAGTCCAAGTTTGCAAATTTGGTTCATAACTCGGTTCATAACAACAACTATGGTAAGATTCATTCCATTCCACAAGATCCAGTGTATCAGTGACACATATTAAGTGTGGCCCTCTTGCTAGCTAAAGTGTTCAGTTGGTTTTGATGATCTAGAATAAATCAAGTTGGCCAAAAGAAAAAAAAATGAAGCTTTTGTGGCTTATTAGGTATATCAAACAAGAAGGTTCTTTATCTAGATAGCATAAAACATGTAATTGAAAGAATATCAGACAACCGTAAAGATAGTTAATGCAGTGGCATTGTTGCTCCAAAACATTTGTAGTACTGGGGTTAATAAAGGGGAATGCACATACCATCAAAATGCATAGCTCCACTAGTCATGTTCCTTGGCCTTGGATTCAAATGACTCCTGCCAAATGAAGTTCTCTGGGGTAGGGGGGGATTCCTGGGTGGCTAGCTGAGCTCGATCTCAGTCAAGCGACCCGGATTCAAACCCCCGCGGTGGCCTCTCGCTAGCGCTGAGGGAGTCACCGGCCGGGCGTATCATAGAGAAAACCCGGTACCTAGCGTCGTAGACGCAGGGGGCTACGCTAGCCTCTGGCCCCTACAAATGAAGTTCTCTGCATTGGGATTGTTAGATGTCGCATTAAATAACCCAAAATGAAAATGGTACCAAGAATGCATCCCAGGTCACTCGAGGGGTAGAAAAGAATACTGCAAAATTGATCTTTGGAATAAGAGCAGATATACCTGTAATATTTTCCTCTACCTTATCCTTTTGGGCATTGCCCGAATTTCACTACCAAAGCAACGAAATTACAGATTTCAGATACAAACGAGCAGAAACATTCGACTGAACTAACAGCAAAAGCAACTTCCATTGGCATGCTCTCAGGAGTCAGGGTCCCTCACCAACCTACCGAACACTAACCAACAGTACAGCTAAGCGAGAACTCAAACTGGCAGCTTTCAGCAGAAAAGACTTCATTTAGACAGGAAATCAAATCCTTCATTGAAGCGATACTACTTCCTGGTGCCACTCTTTCATCCCCAATTGATCTGAGTAAAAAGAAATGAATGAACGAAGGAAGGAGCATGACTCGTGTCCATGCTCACGGCGAAGGCAACGACCTGGACGAACGGGCTGCTGTTTAACTCGCCGAGGAAAAGACGGCAGCAGCGGCACGGCGACAGTGATCGAACTACATCCAGACAAGGCGCGGACGGCTTTGGCGCCTCTCCGTCTCCGCGACGCTGGGTCCTGTCACTCACTCACCCAGTGAGTCCGTGTGGAAACCTCCGACGGCGGAGTCTGAGGACGCTATCTATCACCCGGTGAGCGAGAGAGACCATGGGGGCAAGCATGCCGTAGTGGCAGGAGCGAGAGAGGAGGTAACGACGCCGGGAGCAAGCGGGGGCGGGGAGGGAGTAGAGGCGGGCAGCCGGGCAGGCGGCGGCCGGAGGCGGCGGATGGGACATGGATCGGGGAACTTGCCATTCCATAGGGGTGGAAATGTTGTTTTTTCAAAATTATTGATATTTTTTTGAGAATAAAATTATTGATATTATTATAAAGGGAAAAGTTCAATTTTCAACTCAATTGTCACAAGAGTCTAATTTTAAATTCTTCAAAAGATTCTCTTTTAAATCAACAATAACCTCTCCTTTTCCATTTGTTCTCCATTGTATAGGTGAAAAAACAAAAATAAGTAACTAGTAAACCGGACAACAAGGGCTATCAACTGTCAAAACCCACTTTAACTCTTTGGATGATTCAAAGGTGGTTTGTAATTTCTAGAAAATTTTAAAATGATTTAAAATCATAGCTAATTCATTCAAATAGGAAAAATATGAGGTTGGTACCAAAATTATCAAAAAAAAATACTTATGATATTTGTTGATACTACATTACCAGTTGATTACACCTTGTTTGCTGTTTGGCCTAATATTTTATTTCTTGCGACAAAGATAAGAAACATGAACAAATAAGATTCAGTAACACGATAAACAATGGATACGAACATACTAATTATAACTAATTGCATTAATTTTTGTGTGAAGAATTGTTACCTAGATTGGCTGCTCGATGATCGTTCTCATCCCAACATGAGCTATGTGGACACATCTATGAGTTTTGCTAATGCATGAGACTTCAATGTATGATGTAGTTGACTGCCACATATAATAGATAGGAAAGATAGGGAGAACATTTGAGCTCTTTAAAACTTGCAATGGAAAAGATATTTGACAAAAGTAGTGCAATCATCCTATATAAAAAGAAAACAAAGCTACAACAGATGAGTTAACCATATACATGAAAAATTATTTTATTTTAATTCTAAAATATAGAAGCTTTTCTTACTTTGATACTTCTTACACTTTGCAGAGCAGTGAAGTAACAATAGATGCTATAGTTACATACTTACAACAACTCCAGTGGATCCTCTAAAGGACCCTATACCAAGTTTAGAGGGTTAAGGAAAAGCTCATTCCATTTTGAGGAGGCATCCAGAATTCTCTGTCCACCCTCCATTCCCAAGTGGGGTCTCTAGGAAGCTCTTTATTCATGAGAACTATTGTTGGAGTTAGAAGCATTGTTGTGATCCTCAACAAATAAAGAACCTATATTTGACCTTCGGGGCTTTGGTTTAAGGGATTTTGTTTTACGTTGATCGTGCATTTGACAAAAAAATACATATAAACTAAAATAGGATGCTTAACTTTGTTTTACCATCTCAAAATATCACGATATCCATTTCACACTACCTATACTTCAGACCATATATGATATTTGTCTTGTATTTCTTGCCAACTCTTATCATTACTGCATAGCACCCTTTCTCATAGCTAGAGTCACCAATGCAACCTTCCTTACATTAAGAGGGTGATTGGTTCCCTACACACGAAGCTTGCGGGACGCAGACAACATTTGATTGGTTGCTTGATCCTGGGACTACGCCAGACCCACTGCGTGCAAGGGCAGCCCCGCGACCAGACTTTGGAGAGACGTGAGGATAGAGCGTTTCCGCTAGACCTAGTTCGCGCGGTGTTGGAATGATCGGCTTCAGCAAGCGTGCAGAGGAGGAAATGTTAATGCTTGGTAAAGGACCCTATACCAAGTTTAGAGGGTTAATAAAAAACCCACTCCATTTTGAGGAGGCATCCAAAATTCTCTGTCCACCCTCCATTCCTGAGTGAGGTCTCTAGGAAGCCCTTTATTAATGAGAACTATTGTTGGAGTTTGAAGCGTTGTTGTGATCCTCAACAAATATAGAACCTCCATTTGACCTTCGGGGCTTTGATTTAAGGGATACTGTTGAAGGTTGACCGTGCATTTGACAAAAAATACAGATAAACTAAAATAGGATGCTTAACTTTTTTTTACCATCTCAAAATATCACGATATCCATTTCACACTACCTATACTTCATACTATATATGATATTTTTCTTGTATTTCTTGCCAACTCTTATCATTACTGCATAGCACCCTTTCTCATAACTAGAGCGAGGGTGATCGGTTCTCTGCACGTGAAGCTTGCAGGGTTGCTTGATCCTGGGACTGCGCCAGACCCACTACGTGCAAAGGCAGCCCCGCGTCCAGACTTTGGAGAGACGTGAGGATAGAGTGTTTCCGCTAGACCCGGTTCGCGCGGTGTTGGAATGATCGGCTTCAGCAAGCGTGCAGAGGAGAAAATGTTAATACTTTTTTTTGAGATCAAGAAAATGTTAATACTTTTTTGTGCAAACTTGGTAGGTGCTCTACCTTTTCATTATAGAAGAAGCAGCAAATGTTGTAAAAATTTACAAGCCCGGACCGGACCAGGCTGTAGGAACTAAAAGCTATGCACTCTATGTTACAAACAGGTAATGCAGCGTCACCACAGTCTAATGGACTATTCTTGTGGCCTCTCTGTATGCGATGACTTCATGTTTGATTAGTCCTGCTAATTGGACGTCGTTGACTGCTATGTTCTGGAACACCCTGTGACACCTCTCCTTCCATACGTTCCATATGGTGTAGATAATGACCTGTAGGTGGCTTTGCCTGTCATCAGCGCCTTGCCGAAGCAACGAGCACCACCAGCGACGTATTGATCTTGCGGTAGACGGTGGTACCTGGATGTTGAACAGGGTGTCAACCTGTTGCCACACCATCTTTGTATAGGAACATTTGACAGTCATATGTAGGTGTGTTTCAGGTTGTGTGCGGCATAGGGTGCAGACAGGGTCTGCCTGTCTACCATGCTTGAGGAGACGATCGGCTGTTGGCAGCTTGGTCTGCAGTAGCAACCATATGAAGAATCTGCATTTGTTCTCCACCTTGGCCTTCCAGACTGTATTCCACGGTCCGTCCTTGACTGCCCCCATGAACTGGACATCATAAGCTGATTTAGCCGAGTATGTACTTGTCGCCGTGAACCGCCAGGTGATTGTATCTTCTGCTGAGTTTAGTTGCACCCATGGTTTTAAATAGCGGGCTATGGGAAATAGCGGCACCTTTTTTTCAGCAGTTATGAGGCTATAGCGGTGCTATAGCGCCGCTATGGCAAATAGCGGCATCACATAATTGATGCACAAAAATATGCTAATGCAGATATCTGATGACCATAAATATGTTTCTGCAGTACATAACTTAACTTAATATGTTTCTTCAGCATTACATAACCTAACATAACATGTTTCCAAAGCATCAGGACTATAGGAATTCAGAGAACATTAGTTAAAAATAGATAAAGATAACATATTACCACTGAAGGATAATCTATTCATCGGAGATAGACTTGTCAAAAGAATGGTCACTCAGGTCAGCCATGTCGATATCATGATCATCTTCTGTGTCCGAAGATAAAACAAACTCAGGCTCATCTTCATTGCATTCAGTTATGTCTATGATCCTCCTTGTCTTCTTAGGGCGGACAGGTCTCTTCCTTTTGCCCAGTTCTGCTTGTACTCCATCTTGTTCTTTCTCACCTTCAGTTGCAGCATTTGCTGCAGCTCCAGCAATGAATTCATTATCATCATCTTCTAGAATATCGGCAACTTGCTTCTCAAGTGGATCCCTTCTTCTGTCATTTTTTTATGCCCCAGCAGGGAATTAAATTTTACAAATACAAGGTCTCTCATCCTATCATGAGTTAATTTGGCCCTTTTCTTTGCATGAACCTGAGTAGTAGATTGGAATGGCATCAATCCAAAGTAAAACCAAAATAAGCTTGAAAGTAGTAGACAACAAGATATTAGACACTAAATGACTAAAATGATCCTTACTTGTTCAAAGCAACTCCAATTTCTCTCACAAGCTGATGAGCTGCAGGTCAAGCCCAAAATTCTTATTGCCAACTTTCTAAGATTTGGACAGCTGGTTCCATAATTCAGCCACCATTTGGCTTCATAAAAAAATATTATTTAGAATGATTGCACCAGATGTCAAATTTATTACATGGTAATAAAGGATAGATCATATATGTTGTAATGATTAAATTAATGAGGATGACTAACTCACATGGATCAAAACTTCCATTCCTCCTCTGCCTAACAGCAATGTCTTTGCCAAATGACCCTACCTCATCTTGGTACAGATTGAGCTCATCCATTATCTTGTCTTGGATTTCTACATCTTCAATCATCTTTGTGACACAAGTAACAAGACCCTCTCTGAATGTTCCATCTAACTCGATCTCTAACTTATTGGGATAATAATAGTATGGGTTCAAGTAATAACCAGCCAGATGCAAAGGAGTTTTCAGCTTATTATCCCACCTCTTGTCAATAATGTCCCAAACAGCTTTGTAACGCTTCTCATCATTGTCAAATCTTTTTGCTATATCTTTCTTTGCATCTAGTAAACAACCATACAGGAAGCCCATTCCTGGTACATCACTATCCATCTTTCTAAGAACAATAGCGAGTGGCTCAAAGTAATTGACAGCAGCATCAACATTTTTCCAAAATGTATCAGACCGCACCACTTTGGCAACATCCTTCCCTTTACCCTTTTTTAAGTACCCCATGTCATTTAATTCATCTGACCTGAACAACCTTCCCAACTCTTTCTTGTTATCCAGCAAGCTCTTCAAATTCAAGTAGGCTGTAGCAAAGCGAGTAATACCAGAGCGCACAAGATCCTTGCTAAGGAAAGTCCTCATGAGTGCCAACACCCTTGCATGAGAATATAGGAACGTAGTCAAAGATCTTGCTTTCACAATTGTTTTATCAACTACCTCAATCTTGCCTATGTCCTCCAACATTAGGTCAATAGTGTGAGCAGCACAACCAGTCCAGAAAATTGAAGGTCTCTTTGCTTTCAGTAGAGCTGCTGCTGCCAAATTAACACTAGCATTGTCGGTCACCACTTGAACGACATTCTTCTCACCTATGTCGTCGATGCATTTGTCAACAAGTTCAAAAATGTATTTGCCATTCTTCTTAACCGATGAGCAGTCCACTGAATCAAGGAAACAGATCCCTTTAGCACTATGAACTACAAGATTCATTACTCCCCTAGCTCTCTTATTGAAAGTGCATCTAGGCCCCTAAGTGGATTTTGGTGAATTGAATGACAAAGCGATTAAAGATCTAACTTGTTTGTTTAAGAATGTGAGCAGGTTTTTATTTAATTATTCATGAGTTAATATTGCTATATATTTGAGGATGAATGTTGTATGGCTCACGTTATGAAGACAAGCAAGTGTGTGGTCCGTTGATAAGAAATGATAAATGTCAAGCGATCAAATGAAGATAAATATTGAGGATATTCTACAAAGATCAATTCCGAGTTCCAATGATTGTGGTAGCTTGATTAAAACTCAATGGGTCATAAAAAGAGAAATGATGTTCTCCACTAAATAATAAATGCAAGACTTCATGTGATGATTGTGAAAGGATACAAGATTGAGTGTATATTTGATGATCCTAAGGTGGAAGCTTGCATAAACGTTGTCAATCAAGAACAAGCATTTGAAGCGGTATTTCAAATGAAGATCAAATAGGGATGAAGCAAAGTCGAAATGGTTTGGGTAAGTGATGAAGAGATCAACCGAGATGACTAGGGTGAGGGACTAAGCAATCTTTGGGGCCCTAGCTAAGCCGTCATTTCGTGTTTTGCTAAGGTGAAGTTCTAGTATCCGTGGGGTCTCCAAGTATCATATCCAAACCTTAACCAAGTGAAGTAATGCAACTCATCTACATGCTATGTTTGAAAATATGGAGTGACTTAAGGATCTAAGCGTGCATACCTATGCTATATGGAAAGATCTTAAGTTGCTAGCTCAAGTATGGATGTGCTCATGAGGCTAGCAATCGTTGGAAGCCCTCAAGTTCAACACGTTCAAGTATGGCAAGATGAAAGGTATACAAGCTCAAGTGGTTGATTAGGTATTTATTTTCGTCCTTGAGTATAGGAATGCCGTACTATCAAGAGGGATGCAACATTAGCTTCATGACAAGTATCAAAAGTGCTCATTAGTTGACCTTCGTGAGAATTAGCCTTGAGAGAGTCCTTGAGTGATCTAACAAACCTCTAACCCAACCTTAGCCACTTCAACATGTCTTGAAGTGTTTGAGAGAAGAGTAGAAGGGTTTTTGGGAGCTCTCTGCCCAGAGCGGTCTAACCGCCCATGGGGGGCGGTCTGATCGCCCCCAGGCAGCCAACGGCTAGTTTTTCAAACTGGCCGGAGGGGGCGGTCTAACTGCCCTGACCAGGCGGTCTGACCGCCCGGGTCGCTTTTCTAACGGCTAGTTTTCCTTGAGTGGGGTATTTATACCCCACGAGCTCTACTTGTTGGAGCTGCTGACTTTAGGGTTGCTGGTGTGCTTCCTCTGCTGTTCTTGCTAAGCCAAAGCCATAGAACCTCTCTCCAACCTTCTCTTTGTGAGATTTGTGAGATTCAAGCTCTATTCTTGTGTTGGGTTGAGAGAGTTAGTTTGTGTGAGCTTTGTGAGCTGAGAAGAGCCATTCCATAGCTTGAGCACTTGTGATTCGTGTCTACAAGCCTTGAAGCATTTGTTACTCTTGGAGGTTTGCCTCCTAGACGGCTAGGCGTCGCCGGCTAGCTCCCAAGTTGTGGTGAGCAGCGGCAAGTTTGTGAGGGCTGTGATCTTGCCTCTTCGTGGAAAAGATCGCCTTAGTGGAATCGAGAAAAGTGGTTGAAAGAGACCCGGCTTGTTGTGGGAGACCTCTTGTGGTTCCCTTACAAGCTCCTCAACAGAGACGTAGCTTCCTTGGTGGAAGTGAACTTCGGGAAACAAATCTTGTGTCTCCATTGTGGTTTGCTTTACTTGTGGTTTTCTAGCATATTTATATTTGCTTCCGCTTCGATCTACTTGGGTGTGCTTGTCTTTGTGTGCAGGGATCATTACCCTGCTTGTGACCATCTACCAAGGTCACTCACCAAGTTTGGTTCGTGCTAGAAGTCAAGAGGAGCTTGAGCCACTCTTTGCTGGCTTTCTGCGAGGAGGCGGTCTAACCGCCTGGAGGAGGCGGTCTAACTGCCCTCCCCTAGCAGAAAGCAGCAGGGCGGTCTAACCGCCCTGTGGAGAAGGTCTAACCGCCTGGACCAGAGAGCTCAAGTTTTCGGGGGAAAAGTTTTATTTGGTCGACTCGCCTATTCACCCCTCCCTCTAGGTGACATCAAGGTCCTTTCAATTGGTATCAGAGCCGAGTGCTCCGTTTCGAGCTCAACCGCTCGGAGTTTGACGATGTCAACTACATGTGAGGTACCGTTTGAGCCTCTAGCTCTAGATGGCTCAAACTACATTTCTTGGTCAGCAAATGTTCTACATTCACTTAAGGCAATGGGTCCCATTGCGGAGAGCATTGTAGTTGCGAGTATCCTTCCAAAAGATTGGACATATGTCTCCCTTGAGGATTTGGAAAACACGCAACTCAATGCCTCTATTTTTAACTTTCTGCGTAGTTCTCTATGTGAAGATTTTCAGGAATTTATGCTAGAGAACAAGAACATTTGTCGAGATGCTCATCGCATTTGGATTTTACTAAAATCCTTTGTGGACTCCAAATTGGATGAAGATGAAAGTGATGATGAAGACGAAGATGAGATAGAGGAGTGCTGCACTGCCTCTACAACCACCACAGAACATCAAGCATCCACTCTCGAGAAGGAAGAGAAGAACCAACTCCTCTGGAGGGGGCGGTCAAACCGCCCTCCCTGGGCGGTCTAACCGCCCCTGGCAGAGGAAGTGAGTCCTCATGTGTCAAGGAGTCCTCTCAAGTCCCAAGCTCATCCTCACCAGTCCTTGAAGCTTCAGAAACTTACTATGGTGAAGGTGCTTGCCTAAAGGCCAAGAAGAAGAAGAACCAGAAAAAGAGAAGAACCAAAGGAGGAAAAATTGAAAAAGATGAAGCCTCAAGCTCGATGGAAAAGCAACTTGAGACTCTTCAATCTGAGCGGGCCTCCGTGGTTTGTGAGTATGAGTCATTGGCTAAACAACTTGAGTATGCTAGAGCTAATGACATACTAGAAGTTAAATTAGAGAAGCTCACTAGAGAGCATATGGCTCTACAAGCAAAACACAAGGAACTTGAGTGTTCTCATGAGAAGCTTGTAGATTCTTATGCTTCACTAGAAATTGCTCATGAGGTTGTTTTAACTTCGGTAAAATCCATACAACCTCTCTCACACACATGCACATGCTCACTTGTCAATAATGATTTTGCTTGTTCTAAACTTTGTTGTTCTCAAGCAAGCCAATCTAGTATTGAGCATGTACTTGTAGAATCTTATGATGACCTCATTGCTCAAGAAAATGATGAACTCAAGCAAGAGGTTGAAAAGCTTACGAAAAACTTGAGTGAGTTGAAAGAGAAGAGCAAAGTGCAACCTTCTCAAGATAACCGTGCTAGCGTGGTGAAGAAGCTTGAGAAGGGGTCAACCGTCACTAGCTCAGCTCCTCAACACCAACTCAAGGACAACAAGATCAAGATTCTAGAGAAGAAGAAATTTGAGATTATCAAGTGCAATCAATGCTCAAAGATGGGGCATTTCGCTTCACATTGCCCTACCAAGCTCAAGGCTCAAGAAACAATCTCCAAGAAGAAAAGAAGCTCCATCAGAAGGAGATTGTGCTACCAATGCAAAGAGAAGGGTCACTTTGCCGCAGATTGCCCACAGGTCAACAGTGCTGACCCAGGGCGGTCTGACCGCCCCCTTAGGGCGGTTAGACCGCGTCTGGCCACCACTACCAAGATGCACTAGAGCAAAGAGGAAAAAGCTCACTCTTCAAGCAGGAAGCCCACATGCAAGCCAAGACAAGACAAGCAAATGACTTCCAAGCTTAGAAGTGACAAAAGCCGCATTTGCTACACTTGTTGAGAGAAGGGTCACATGGGCAAGGATTGTCCAAATGGTAACATTCCTAAATCGAACCTTGTTCATTATGATCTCAGTAAACTTAGGAATGATAAGAATGGTACTTATGCTATGAAGATGATTAGTTCACCTCAAACAAGCACTAGGGCCATTTGGGTTCCTAGGCACCTTGTGACTAACCTAGTAGGACCCAACAAGTGTTGGGTACCAAGAAGTGCTTGCTGAGCTTGTAGGTTGATCGAGTTGCATTGAAGTCATGGTGAAAGGAAAAGAATTCAATAATCGATGTCTTGCCATGAGAAAAGCTTGAAAATCTTTCAATCAATGCAATCTCGGTAAAAAGTGCTTAATGTTGTGTCTTGATCACTCTCAGTTCTTTGTGAACACTCATGGATCATCAGTCCTAGGATTGTGAAGCATGAGGAAGTGACCTTGACATTTTCATAATATTTATTCTCTCATACCATTCGATGCTACTAATGGCTCTCTGGTAGAGCAAGTGTTGTGATAAGTTTTGCAGGAGTATATTTAGGAAATTTAGAAGCTTATCAAAGGAAAAGAATTGAAGAATCACCAAATGAAAATCTCGAGGAGAGGTGGTCTAACCGCCCCCCAGGGGTGGTCTAACCGCCTGGCGTCCCAGGAGTGCTTTTTCGGGTGACCTGACCTCTGTGGGCGGGTGACCCGTTTCGGCTCTGGATGTTGGCGGGTGACCCGGCCCCTATGACCGGGTGACCCGGGGTAAAAGCAGATTTTCATCTTTTTGGTGAAAATGCATCGAAGGTGATGAGATAACTAATTTATTTCAATTAACTAAATCATTTATATGTCATGACTAAGCTTTGAAGATATCTCCCTTGTTCGTAAATGAATCATGTGCTAAGTTCGAGAAATTCAAGAATCTCTAAGCACTAACTTAGGGGGAGATTACTTCAAAGTTTATGTCATTTGTGGGACTAACAATTTCTTCTAGTGAACTTGTAGCCTCACACATTTGTGCAACATATGCAAGCTCTTATTTGACACAATAATCTTAAAGCAATCAAGCTAAGAGCAAGTCATTTTTAAAATTAAAAATTTGCACAAATAAAATGTGGCCTAAAGAAAATGTATGTTCTCTTGAACTCTTTTAAATATTGAAATGCATCTAGGCCTATATATATACCATGCTAGTGTGTCATTCTTAGCATATAATTGCTTCAAGTAAATCTCGTGTGTCCTTCTAGATATTTGGTTGATACCCACACATAAACTCGACTTCGTGTCGTGAGAGTGTCCTCTAGTTGAGTATGAGCTGAATATACTAGAGTGGTGATTTGCTTGGGGTGGATGTGTGCACTTTGTGATATAGGATAGAAGTTTTGAAAAATAAACTAGCATGCGTAGGATTTGTGGATTTTCTAAAAATATTTGAATCTTGGTCTTTGTGACCTAATCAACTTAGTTATGACTATGGCTCCACTTGATTCATTGTTGGCTAGTCATAATTAAGAAGATTTTCTCAAGTCCATAATATCTCTATATCCATATCTTTATCTCTCTCACCTATTGGAAGAATTAAGAATTATGGAATTTTTGGAAAATCAATCTTTCTTCTAAGAATTAGCAAAAATAGATCTTTATCTTCCAAAAGTCCTGTATCAAAGTTTGGAAAAGCAAAAGGATCAAATATTCTCAAAATCAGCTCTTTCCAAATTCAACCGGGGGGCGGTCTAACCGTGTACCCCACGCGGTCTGACCGCGTTTCACGGACTTTCTGTTTTTACCCCTCCCCGTGATTCTACAGTGCCTTTGACCTTATCCACTCACCCCTCTCTCTCCCCACGGGCAGAAGACCGTCTCCAACCTCCAGAACCACCTCCCTCTCCTCTCAAGCTCTCTCACACCCTCCCATGGTGATTTGAGGTTTCAACCATGGAAAAATAAATCCCCACCATGGAAGGGGCTCTCCTAAGGGTGATGAAGCAAGATCCAAGGCTGCATTTTGAATTCCTTTCAAGTTCATCTCTCCAAAGGTACCTAAATCTTGTTTTTGCCCGATCTCCCTACTCGATGCAAAACTTTGGATTTCCTTTGAGATATCATCTATTAGCAACCCCTAGAAGACATTCCTAGAGTATCATTCAATTTCGTTGGGTACATTGTCGAGAATCGATTTTGGGGAGAAACTGCCCCAGGCGGTCTAACCGCGTGGAGCGGGCGATCTGACCGCCCCGCGCAGCTCCTCTCCAAAATTCGTTTTCACGCATGTACTTGACTCATATCTATCTGGAATTGTCCCATGAACAGTATTTCGGTATCCTTTCTGCTAGGTGTTGCTATGTTTGGCCGAGGAAGCCATTGGCTCAAAACTGGTAGGGCGGTCTAACCGCCTGGCCAGGACGGTCTGACCGCCCTGTCCAGTTTTGTGCCAATTGCTCCACACGCCTTGCTTTGACATGATCTATCTAGCCGTTCTTGCTCCTGGTGTCTTACACATATGTGCTTGACTTCTTGACCCAGGAACAGCAGAGATGCCTAAAGGTTCAGGGGCCGAGAAAAGGAGAAAGGGAAGAGAGGAAATTGTTTACACTGAGGCCGGACAGAGCTCACGTCCTTATAATGTCAGAGAGAAATTGAGGCCAAGGGGGTAGCAAAGGCCAATTTATCAAGACTATGGGGAAGACATTGAGATGGAAGAAAGAATTGAGTCCAGTGATGATGAGGTAGAGGATGACACCTATGTATGTGCTGACCATCAGGGCAGAGTTGGAGCCATACACAGTGGTGTTGGTGCCCATGGTAGAGGTGCTGGTGCTAGAGGCTTTGGTGCTGGAGGCAGTGGTGTTAGAGCCGATGCAGAGATTGAGGAAGTTGATGATGATGCAGGTAATGATGAGGAAGATAATCCAGAGGGTGCAGCCGGAGTGCCTCCTGATGATGATGACGATGCTGGAGGAAATGTTCCTCCCATTGTTGTCAACTTCTTGCCAGAGATCAGGGTCCCCGTTTATCCTCTTGTTAGAGGCCCTGTGGATTATTACAGTGAAGACATGGCAGAAACTCTGAAAAATAAGAGAAGAGAGAATCCTTATGATCAGCAAAGGACAGCTTCAGATTATCGGTTTTGGTCCCCTTTTCAGCAGGATTACTACACTACTGTCATTCTTAACCGAAGAAATGCTAAAATCACCAATGAAGCTCAGTGCATAGATTGGGATTATATGGCAAGAAAGAATGACATGATTTTCAATGAAATAATCAGACAGTGTGAATTGAAGGGGCTGAAGAACATCATGGGTTTCTTGCAATATTGGAATAAAGAGATCATAGCTCAGTTCTATGCTACTGTTTACTTTGGATATATGGGAACTGAGCGGGCAATGTTCTGGATGACTGAGGGAGATAGATGGCACATCACATTTAGTAACTTTCTTGCTTTATTCAGACTTCCCAATGATCCTAGTCTTAGAAAACTTCATGATGAAGGGATTCTTAATTCGAGGGACATGGAGTTTATGTACCCTAGGAGTAAGAGGGCACTTGCAGGAACTGTAAAGCCACTCTACACCTACTATGCAGTCCTTAATCGGCTTTTCAGAAAGACCCTCACCCCTAGAGATGGGAACTCCTCACAGATCACTGCTTTTCAGAGGAATCTTATGGTTGCTATGAGACCGGGGGCAGCTAGATTTTGTGTTGGTGATTTCATTTGGCAAGAAATCAAGAATTGTTCAGAGAATGCTCAAAGCTTATGCGGACATAGTCCATATATCATGTATATCATAAGGAAGGTCACCAACACCAAGTATCCAAAAGACATGAGACACCGACTCTTGCAGCCCAAGCACAGCCTGACCATCAGTGTTCCCTCCTCTCCAGAAGAACTGCGTGAACAAGAAGGAGATGCACATTGGGACGATGTGGCAGAAACACTGCAGCCGGGCAGAAATGAGGCTGGGGGCGGTCAGACCGCCCCGGGCGGTCTGACCGCCCTGATCACTACCAGCGGCAAAACACCTCTTTCTTCAAAAAATTGTTCAATATCTTGGCTGGTATTTGCAAGAGTCAGAGGGACATTGAAGTTGACAATGACAGGGCTATGAGGGAAAGAAAGAAAGAGCGTGATTCGATGAAAAGGATGCATGAACACTTTGGAATTCAGCCACCTCGCTCACCCATATCCCCTGTTCCTCCAGAGGCTGAGATACCATCAGTGGATGAGAGGATGTTGGGCTACATCAACTCCGGTTACTATGAGGAGTTTGTTCAGAGGCACTATCCTGATGTGGGTGCTTCGTCTTCTCAGGCTCCACCACCTCCTCCACCACCTACTTATGCACATAGAGGGTTTGATGCCATGTTTGGTGGTGAGTCTTCTTCTCAGGCTCCTCCACCACCTCCTCCTCCTATGGAAGATCCGGAAGTTCCTCTAGCAGCACGTCTCTCAGCGGATCTATTTAGCTATGGTCCTCCTCCTTATGGTACGAGTGATGCTTCCCTAGCTACTTTATCTGAAATCACCATACCCGACTCTATATATCTAAACTCTCCTATGCATTGGCTACCTGAAAATTCTCCATAGGAGGCTCTCAACCCAGTTGGGACGGTTGGTGATGATCTGCAGCCACATCTTCTCCGGGCCCTTTTATGGATGCTTGATGACAAAGGGGGAGAAGAATGGATTAAAGCTTCAAGAGTTCATCTTTTTATGTTGCTGATCTGGTGCAGGCGGTCTGACCGCCCCAGGCATGCGGTCTGACCGCCCCTGGTAGTTGGCTGAGAGAGCCATGTAATAAATTTGGATTTCTATTCTGTGGACTTGAGAACTTTGTATGTGTGCTACTGTGTGTATTTGAACCCAATTCTGTATCTTAAGTGACTTGGTGCTAGTTTGAAATATCTATGTGTGATGATGCTTGTTTTGTGTTGGCTGAGTGGGGGAGGCGGTCTGACCGGCCTGCAACCCCGGTCTGACCGCCCCAGCCCAGTCAGCACACACACATCTTTCTTATTGAATGCTTTTTATGTCATATGCATCACGACGTTATTTTATTCCTGTCACACACACTTGTTGCACATATTCTGAGATATAGGGGGAGCTCTCATATACTTTCACTTAAAGTGTGTCTTTGGCATTTGAGGCCAATTTTTTGAAATTCCATTCAAAGCACATACTAAGGGGGAGCTCATTCTATATCTAAGAATTCTTATACGCTTAATTGTTTTATTTGTAAGCTTTAATCAAATTGTCATCAATCACCAAAAAGGGGGAGATTGAAAGTGCATCTAGGCCCCTAAGTGGATTTTGGTGAATTGAATGACAAAGCGATTAAAGATCTAACTTGTTTGTTTAAGAATGTGAGCAGGTTTTTATTTAATTATTCATGAGTTAATATTGCTATATATTTGAGGATGAATGTTGTATGGCTCACGTTATGAAGACAAGCAAGTGTGTGGTCCGTTGATAAGAAATGATAAATGTCAAGCGATCAAATGAAGATAAATATTGGGGATATTCTACAAAGATCAATTCCGAGTCTCCAATGATTGTGGTAGCTTGATTAAAACTCAATGGGTCATAAAAAGAGAAATGGTGTTCTCCACTAAATAATAAATGCAAGACTTCATGTGATGATTGTGAAAGGATACAAGATTGAGTGTATATTTGATGATCCTAAGGTGGAAGATTGCATAAACGTTGTCAATCAAGAACAAGCATTTGAAGCGGTATTTCAAATGAAGATCAAATAGGGATGAAGCAAAGTCTAAATGGTTTGGGTAAGTGATGAAGAGATCAACCGAGATGACTAGGGTGAGAGACTAAGCAATCTTTGGGGCCCTAGCTAAGCCGCCATTTTGTGTTTTGCTAAGGTGAAGTTCTAGTATCCGTGGGGTCTCCAAGTATCATATCCAAGCCTTAACCAAGTGAAGCAATGCAACTCATCTACATGCTATGTTTGACAATATGGAGTGACTTAAGGATCTAAGCGTGCATACCTATGCTATATGGAAAGATCTTAAGTTGCTAGCTCAAGTATGGATGTGCTCATGAAGATAGCAATCGTTGGAAGCCCTCAAGTTCAACACGTTCAAGTATGGCAAGATGAAAGGTATACAAGCTCAAGTGGTTGATTAGGTATTTACTTTCGTCCTTGAGTATAGGAATGTCGTACTATCAAGAGGGATGCAACATTAGCTTCATGACAAGTATCAAAAGTGCTCATTAGTTGACCTTCGTGAGAATTAGCCTTGAGAGAGTCCCTGAGTGATCTAACAAACCTCTAACCCAACCTTAGCCATTTCAACACGTGTTGAAGTGTTTGAGAGAAGAGTAGAAGGGTTTTTGGGAGCTCTCTGCCCAGAGCTGTCTAACCGCCCATGGGGGGCGGTCTGACCGCCCTCAGGCAGCCAACGGCTAGTTTTTCAAACTGGCCGGAGGGGGGCTGTCTAACCGCCCTGACCAGGTGGTCTGACCACCCCGGTCGCTTTTCTAACGGCTAGTTTTCCTTGAGTGGGGTATTTATACCCCACGAGCTCCACTTGTTGGAGCTGCTGACTTTAGAGTTGCTGGTGTGCTTCCCCTGCTGTTCTTGCTAAGCCAAAGCCATAGAACCTCTCCCCAACCTTCTCTTTGTGAGATTTGTGAGATTCTAGCTCTATTCTTGTGTTGGGTTGAGAGAGTTAGTTTGTGTGAGCTTCGTGAGCTGAGAAGAGCCATTCCATAGCTTGAGCACTTGTGATTCGCGTCTACAAGTCTTGAAGCATTTATTACTCTTGGAGGTTTGCCTCCTAGACGGCTAGGCGTCGCCGGCTAGCTCCCAAGTTGTGGTGAGCAGTGGCAAGTTTGTGTGGTCTGTGATCTTGCCTCTTCGTGGAAAAGATCACCTTAGTGGAATCGAGGAAAGTGGTTGAAAGAGACCCGGCTTATTGTGGGAGACCTCTTGTGGTTCCCTTACAAGCTCCTCAACGGAGACGTAGCTTCCTTGGTGGAAGTGAACTTCGGGAAACAAATCTTGTGTCTCCATTGTGGTTTGCTTTACTTGTGGTTTTCTAGCATATTTATATTTGCTTCTGCTTCGATCTACTTGGGTGTGCTTGTCTTTGTATGCAGGGATCATTACCCTGCTTGTGACCATCTACCAAAGCCACTCACCAAGTTTGGTTCGTGCTAGAAGTCAAGAGGAGCTTGAGCCACTCTTTGCTGGCTTTCTGCGAGGAGGCGGTCTAACCGCCTGCAGGATGCGGTCCAACCGCCCTCCCCCAGCAGAAAGCAGCAGGGCGGTCTAACCGCCTGGACCAGAGAGCTCAAGTTTTCGGGAGAAAAGTTTTATTTGGTCGACTCGCCTATTCGCCCCCCCTTCTAGGTGACATCAAGGTCCTTTCACTTATCCGTCCATGCATCAGTCATGAGTGAACAACCTATCATTGCCCACTGTTCCTCATGGCTCTTGAATAAATTCGCCACCTTTTTCTTAGCTCTCTGCAAAAATGGATTACTCATCTCATGTGAACTAGGTCCATCTAAGTTTCTGCCAAAGTCTCCAATTGCTTCAAGCATGAGATCAAAACTAGGAAGATTTACTGCATTGTGTGGAATACCAGCTTCATAAAAAAACTGACAAATATACTCACAAGCTCGGTCTCTCCTCTCTTCTCTTTTCTGAGTTGACAACTTTGTTTGCACCTTCTTACTAAGGCTGCTTGTTCCTTTCTTATCAGCAACAACTTCTTCTGGAGTTAACTAGCAGAACTTCTCCATAGGGCCACCTTTTGAGCTGCTTGCACTTCCATCTCTCCTTGAGGTCAGAACAACAACCGAATTGCCACCCTCTTCTTCATCTGATGCTTCTCCCTCTGAATGATTCAAGTTAACTTCAGCTCTATTCCTCTGTCGTTCCTTGGTTTTACTTTCCTTAACAGCAGCCTTCTTTGTTAGCAGTGCAATCATCTCCTCCTTCACATCAGTCGGAACTTTATCACACAGGGAAACATTGCTTTTAGGAATCTTAGCTAAATGATACTTGCTCCTTGTAATGCCACCTGAGCAAAGCTTTTCACAGAAATTGCACCTCAGGGAATGCTTTTTTAACTTATCTGGAAGAGTACAGTACTTCCAAGCAGGGTCTATTGTTGAATTAGAGTTGGCTTCAGCAACTGCATCTATCGCGGCTGAGGCAATTCTTGAGACATCAACGCCTGCACCTATGCAACAAAGTAAAAAAAATCACAACTGTAAATCCCTAAATCTGAATCTATTGAACTCCAAAATCCAAGTTCCAAAAAAGAGAGAACATGTATGAAAGATTCAGGACTCAGGATGTGGGTACTTGCCTGGCTGGGACTGATTATTGGACACCTTGGAGGTGGTCACCGTGGTGAGGGTGCTTGAGCACCTGCTCTGCTCGTCGTCGGTTGCTGAGCAGTCATCGCTGCTTGTTGTGGAGGAGCACTGGAGCAGGTCGGGGATGGGGAGAGGATGCAGCAGTCGCAGGCGGAGTCGTAGAGCGGAGCGCAGCCTCGTCAGCGTACAGGCGTAGGGGACTACGGCGGCCGCTCGACGCCGCAGGAATCGCAGGAGCAAGGCGGTGCCGTCTCCCGTGACCATGAGGCCGTGACCCCTTGACCTGGGTCTCTGTCCCTATGGGTTTTAGGGTTTGGTTTCAGCTATTTTGAGCCACAGTGGGTTGTAAATTTGAGTTTATGCCTTACATTTGGGCCTGTCTCATGAAATTGGTAAACAACGCTATAGCCTGCCGCTACGATATTAGTGTTTAGCGCCGCTAACCAGCGCTTTAGCGGCCGTAGCTGCCATAGCGGCACAATGGCCAATAGCTTAGCGCGGGCACTTCCAGCGGCGCTATAGCCCGCTATTTAAAACTTTGATTGCACCTACGAGAGTTGTGCCCCGAGTTCAACAAATTGCCACATCCCTGCATCGGACTCCAATCTGCGCATGCCTCGCATCCATCTTCTGGTAGGGAGGGCTACAGCTACTGAATGGTTCTTGCGCCATGCCAGCCTGAAGCATTCCGGGGCAATTTCCATTGGCGCACGACCGTTTAGCCATTTATCTTTCCAGAAACAGGTCTTCACACCGTTGCCCACTGTGATTACGGTGCACAGTTTGAAAAGATCCTGTTCAGCATCCGTGAGTTTGATTTGCATCGCTGCCCAAGGCTTGGTCGGCTCTGTCCACTTCAGCCACGGCCACCGTAGTCGCAGCGCCCTATTGAAACACAACAGGTCTTTGATGCCCAGACCGCCCAGTTTTTTGGCTCTACAAACCCTGATCCAATTGACCGCACAGTGACCCTTCCGTGGGTCATCCTTCCCTATCCATAAAAAATTCCTCCGAATGCGGCCGATCCGTTTGATCGCCCATTTGGACAGTGGGAACGATGTCATGTGGTATACTGGGATGGAGGTGAGCACAGAGTTTACCAGAGCGAGGCGTCCCGCCCGGTTTAGCAGACGGCCATTCCATCCTGGCAGCCGGGCTCCGATCTTGTCAATTAGAGCTTGTTCATCCAGCCATCTTGTTTTGCCAATGTGTAGTGGTAGTCCCAAGTACTTGACCGGAAATTGACCTAACTGTCCTCCGAATTGTGTTGTTAGTTGTGTTGTGTCGAGTTCCTGTGTCTGTATCATGAACATGACAGATTTGTGCATGTTTGTGTGCAGGCCTGAAGCATCACCGAAAGCATTGAGCAGATGTTGCACATTGGTGACGTCCTGCAGTGTTGGCCGTATGAACAGGGCTGCGTCATCTGCGTAGAGGCTCGTTCTCATCCGGATTGGGTCGGCACCAATAGGGTTGAGGAGGCCTTGGTTAGTTGCTTGGTCAAGTAAACGTTGCAAAGGGTCCATTGCAAGGATGAATAGCATCGGGGATAATGGATCCCCCTGACGTAGTCCACGGCGGTGTTTGATTGGCCTGCCCGGTGAGCCATTGAGTAGGATCCTTGATGTGGTGCTTGCCCATAGAATGCAGATGATGTCCCGCCACCGCTGACCAAAACCCAGCCGTTGCATTACTTCCAACATGTATTCCCATCTGACGCTATCAAAAGCCTTGGCAATATCGAGTTTGAGAAAGATCGTCGGTGTCTTGGAGCGGTGGAAATGGTTTTATCACCCCTTGGATGTACTGGAAGTTGTCTTGGATGCTTCAGCCTGTTATGAATGCACTTTGACAAGGGGACACAAGCGTGGGTAGGTGTGGTGCTAGTCTGTTAGCAAGTACCTTGGTCAAGATTTTTGCCACACTATACATTAAGCTGATCGGCCTGAAATCAGATGGGCTCATTGCATCATCTTTCTTCGGTAGTAGGATGATATTGGCAGAGTTGATGAGTGATCATGTGTTAGCTCTCAGATTGTAGAGTTGCTGGAAAGCCTGCAGTAGATCAACCTTGATAATGTTCCAAGCCAATTTGTAGAACAGACCAGTGTATCCATCTGGGCCAGGTGACTTTTCTGAAGGAGCCTCAAAAATTGCCACCCGCACTTCCTCTTCTGTGAAAAATGTTAATACTTGTGAGCTGGACAGTGAACCAATCAAAATCTCCACCGAACTTGACCGTCTGGGTACACAGTGGCAAGCTTGGCCAGCACAACCCAACATCGTTGCTGCGAGCCAGGTTGGGATGAGTAGTGAACCAATCAGATCCTAAATCCTCACGTTTCCTCTAACATTGCATATCGTCCTTCATCTATCAATACTTTGCTAGTTTTGTAATATTTTTCAAATTGTATGTATCTTACCATTCTTTATTTATTACCTGAAACCTTGCAAATTTTGGTCACCTGTTTTTTAAGCCCTGATTATAAAGTAGAAAAACTCATTTATTTGACGGGGAAAAACCTGGGGGTATATTTCTCAAAAAAAAAAACTGGGGGTATATATAGCTTTGGGCGGTGGGCCAGTTCTTCGATCTCCAATCGAACGGCCCAGATCAATCGCGGGTGGGCGAGTGCCGCTAGACTGAGCGGAGTCGGAGAAGAAGGGAAGACCGTTTGGGTTACCTCTCGCCTCTTTTTGAGGCGTCGGCGATCCGGCGTGAGCAGATCATCTGTCTGCTGTGGTTTTTTGTGAGGGGGGAGAGGAGAAGAGGCCGAGGGGGGGAAAACCGGGGGAGAGCAGGGGAGGAACCGTGAGGGCTCGATCGTACCAGTCGAGAGGCCGGCATCGGATCCATCAAGCCGCAGCGCCGTCAGGTGCCGCCGCCGCCGCGCCGGCGGATTGGATTCGACGCCGGCAGGGTCCCTTGCCCTCGCGATCCAATCCAAACCAGTCGAGTCCTTGAGGGTGGGGAGGAGGGTGATCCCATTCCATCCCACATCTCCCCCCACCATCCATTCCACATGCCGCCGCCGGCGGCGGCGGCCCCGCCGCAGGGGAACCTCACCACCACCGATGCCCTCACCTACCTCAAGTCCGTCAAGGAGCAGTTCCAGGACAAGCGCCAGAAGTACGACGAGTTCCTCGAGGTCATGCGCGATTTCAAGAGCAACAAGATCGACACCGCCGGAGTCATCGTCCGCGTCAAGACCCTGTTCCACGGCTACCCCGACCTGATCCTCGGCTTCAACGCCTTCCTCCCCAAAGGGTATGAGATCAAGCACGAGGACCTCGACAAGAAGCCCGTCGATTTTGCCAAGGCCATCAGCTTTGTCAACACGATTAAGGTTTCGTATCGCGTCATTCGTCTCCGCCCCCCACTCCCGATTTGCCTCTGTAAAGCACCCATCTGATTATTTTTTTACATCTACGTCTCAGAGCCGATTCCAGCAGGAGGACCATGTCTACAAGTCATTCCTGGGGATCCTCAACATGTACCGTATGCATAACAAGCCCATCCAAGATGTTTACGAGGAGGTACCGTGCCTTCCCTGATCCCTCCACACGTTTCTTGTACATGCCACTGCATAATTCTGCCTCACCACTTCTCGCCCACCGCAGGTCGCGAAGCTGTTCCATGGTCATCCTGATTTGCTCGAGGAGTTCAAGAACTTCTTGCCTGATAACCCCACGCCTCCGCCGGCAGCCACCGTCTCTAGAGTCAGAAATGATGAGAAGAGCACCATAATGCATTCTGCTAGGAGTGCTCAGACCATCAAGGTGAATCTAGAAATAAAATCATATGTGTTCAGTTCCAAATGCATCGATTGCTATGTGCTCTCTAGTCTCTCCGTCCATCAATGCAGGTTGTATTTTAGCCTTAAGTTTCTCTTATGCATAATGGTAAATTTCATCTGAATATAAATCTATTGGTGCAACATTTGTACACTGTACCCATGCATAAATTGACAAATTGTTGGCCGAACATTTCAATTTTGACCTTTTCCAAATCAAAATATGCCTTGCATTGATGGATGGATGGAGTACTAGTTAGCTGGGAGTTTTTCCACGGCTAGAAGTGTTTTGTTAGGAAGAATAAAAAAGTTCCCCTGTTTCCCTTGCTATTAGTTTCACTATTCTTACCGTGTTTAATGAAATTGATGAGATGTAATAGTATATGGATAAACGTTTTTTCTACATGTGCTTTAGGATAAACATAAGTTGATGAAAAGTTGTACATGGTACTTGTTGGTCGTGGTGCACAAATAAAACATGGAAGTGCATGGAGTAATTTTGTCTATTAGGTCCTTGTTCCTGCATATATCTTTAAACTCCAGATTTATTGAATGTGAACCTACTAATTTACTCCCCAGAATTCTGGTATGTGCTTATTTTGTTGCTTTCCAGAGGGAGCGAGCTTTTCTGTCAACAGCTGATCGTGACTCCAGTGTTGATCGCCCTGATCCTGAGCATGATCTCCCGAGAAGGTGTACCCAGGAGAAAAATCGTAATGCCTGCCACAGTCAGGATAGAAGAGATTATGAAAGGAATGATAAATATGACAATGGAGGGCTATGTAGCCGCAAACCTCAAAGAAAGTTGGAGGAAACCGGTGATGATGCACTAGGGGGTCCTAGCATCTCTCCTTTATCATTCAATGATAATTATGCACTGAAAAGTGAGTCTCTTGCCACATTGAATAGTCCTAATGTTACTTCATCCATGTACAGATGTTGACCACTTGGTTTATACTTAATATGAAGTTTGGAATCCATCACGTCTTTTTTGTTCCTCTGAACAAATAACATTACATTCTGAATCGATGCCTTCTTTCCCCTGTTCGACATTTTCAAACTTGATTCATCTCTTGCTATTCTAAAATCAGGTTCAAGCACACAACGGTCTCAATTTTGTGAAAAAGTGAAGGTAAAGCTAGAGCCTGAAGCTTACAAAGAATTCTTGAACTGCCTTCACATATACAGCCAAGACATTATTACAAGAACTGAATTGAAAAGATTGGTAAGCCGAGATGATATTATATTTAAAGCTGATTCTAGTTTCTAGCTAATGATCTATGGGACTTGCTATATGAAAACTATGGTAGCTAATGATCTACGGGACTTGCTATATGAGAACTAGGGTAGTAAAAATATTTGAATTTTCTGAAGATGGAAAGGTTTCTGATTTTCAGGTAAAGGAGCCGCTTCAGCACTACCCGGATCTTGTGAGTGGATTAAGTGAATTCTTGGATCACTGTGAAAACATAGGTGGGTCACATGTTACTTTTTGTGGATGCAAATTTATTTGATGTATTTCCGTGATTTTGTATTTGAGTATATTGTATTTTCCAATCTCTAAATGGTTCTTTTACTTTGCAGATGGCTTTCTGGAAGGAATCCTAAAAGAAAGTAAGTGAAACTGGCTGTGAAACTTTTATTTTCTTTTGTTATGCTTTTATAGGGATGTTTATGTTAGTATTCTGGAATGAAGGGCAAACATCACGGACTGTTACGGAAAGAGAGAGAGACAAGGAGGGGCATGGAGATCCTGAGAAAGAGAGATATAAGGAAAGAGGAAGACCTGAAAAAGTATCACCATTCAGTTCTAAGGAAGGAGCTAGTAACAAAGCCACTGCATTCCCTAGCAAAGAAAAATATAACCTGTGCAAACCGATATCAGAGCTTGATCTATCAAATTGTCAGCGGTGCACACCAAGTTACCGACTTTTGCCTGAGAATGTGAGCTGATACAATTCTTTGTAGTTTATGATAATGTCTTGCGTGCCATCTCATATTTTTACATTTTCTTTCCAGCATCTAATGCCTCCTGCGAGCAACCTGACTGACATTGGAGCTGAAGTACTGAATGATCTCTGGGTATCAGTGACCTCGGGAAGTGAAGATTATTCGTTTAAGCACATGCGCAAAAATCAGTATGAAGAAAGCTTGTTTAGATGTGAAGATGACAGGTATGGAGTTCTTTATTTTTACTTGTTTGACTATGCCTAATTGTTGGTACATAGCAGTGCTGACTCTTATAGGTTGACAACTTCCATGTTTAAAAGGTCAAATTTCTACAAGGACCTAACTAACCAGGACTTTTGATATGAATATATGATGACTGTTCATTCATAGCAACTGTTTTGTTATTATGTTAAACAACTCGGCCATGGGGGTGTAGTTGCATTTAGTAAATCCGGTATATTTATCGGTACCTGTTTTTGGACCACAAGCGGTAGATGGTTAAGTTTTTCCTCAAGGATTACGATTACTTAAAAGTGCAGAGCTAACTATGGGAACTTCAGTCAGTTACTCAGTTATGTCTGCAACTAATCTGACATACAAGATTAGGCATGGTGCATAATGACCCTTTGTTTCTTGTGCTACTGCAATCTGTCACTCATCATGGCAGTGTAATATCTAGTTTATGGTATTTCTTTGTACTCAATGGTCTTGCTATTCTGTTACAGTACCTCTCAAGATCATAGTCAAAACTTGTTGGATGGTTGATTTCAGGTTTGAGCTTGACATGCTGTTGGAATCCGTTAATGCGGCAATTAAACGTGTTGAGGAGTTGGTAGAAAAGATGGACAAATCACTTAAACCAGACAGCTCTATCCCCATCGATGAACATTTGACGTGTAAGTGTTCACTTGTGACCATGCATCAAAATGCTTATGTGTACGGTGGTTTTCTCTTTTCTCTTTTTGTTGAAGTACATGCATATTATTGAACTTTTGCTTCTCTTATAGCTTTGAATATGAGGTGTATTGAGCGGCTATATGGTGACCATGGACTAGATGTCGTGGATGTTCTTCGCAAAAATGCTGATGTGGCATTACCAGTTATTTTAACCAGGCTCAAACAAAAGCAGGAGGAATGGTCAAGGTGCCAGTCAGATTTTAATAAAGTTTGGGCTGAAATATATGCAAAAAATTATCACAAGTCTCTTGACCATCGCAGTTTTTATTTCAAACAACAAGATGCAAAGAATCTGAACGCAAAAGGTATGCACATGTTCTATTGTTCCAAGGCATTAGTGCTGAAATAATCTATTAACTGTGTATTATCCTATCTCATGGACCTTGCACAGCTCTATTGGCTGAGATTAAAGAAATCAATGAGAAGAAAAGGAAGGGGGATGATGTGCTACTTGCTGTTGCTGCTGGCAATAGGCGGCCCATATTTCCCAATATGTCATTCGAGTATGTAGATTCAGACATTCACGAAGATCTTTACCAGATCATCAAATACTCTTGTCGAGAACTCTGCAGCTCTTCAGATCAAGTCGACAAAGTGATGAGAATCTGGACAACATTTTTGGATCCTTTATTGGGCATTCAGCATCGAGATCATGGCACTGAAGATACAGGTATGGTAAAAGCAAAGAGCCGAACCAGCAAAGTTGGTTTGGCATGTGGTGAGAAAAGAAATAATGCAACACCAAATGGTACAGTTGCTGTTAAGCCTGCCAATGGTGATGAAAACATTCTAAAGGAACGTGTACGACCTTCTCGTGCTATATTTGTCAATGAAGCTACAGGAGATGCTCAAGATGGTTCTCATGAAGCTGAGGAAGCTTTCAGCAGAGGCGAAGACTTACCAAATGCTGAACGGCATGGAAGAGTACGAAACACCAATTCTACAGCTGACAAAGTAGCTGCATTAACTGCACAAAACATCTCCACCAAAGGATCGAACATTAATCTTTCTCCAAGCGAGAAAAATCAGGGTAGAGCAAATATGGACCTTGTAGCAGGTTTGGCTGCCTATTTTCATCACCCTTTTTAGCTACCTTACTCTGTTTCTTTGCTTATAATTGTGATTTAATTACCAACTCTCAAGGTTTAATCTTACTTTATAGGTAGTACTTCCTCTACTGGAGCTAAGGCTGTGGTTGAATTTAAGGGTGGGAAGGAAACAATTCCGTCTATAGGGGTATGGTCATTCTTAAACCGGGTCTATCTTCTTTCCATGGCTGTTGCTATGACTGTGTTATCCCCAACTTTGTTTTTTCAATACTCAATTCAAGCATACGTGGTGAAAGAAAAAAAAACATGAAAACAGGAAATGGAAGTGTTAGATTTTCAGTGGTGCGCATTATATTTGTTCCCTGAAAACATTGAGGAAACTCATTTTATTTTTTTTAATGTAAGCATTATCATTTCAGCAGAACAGGGAAGCTGGTAGGATCACATCTTGGTATGGAGTGGGTGTTAATCCATTTAATGAATATTCTGGGTCCCACGACAATTTAAAGCCAGAAAGAGAAGAGGGTGAATTATCTCCTAATGGTGATTTTGAAGAGGAAAACTTTGGTGTTTTCCAAGTTGAAGCTTCAAATGGAGCTTCTAAACTAAAGGAAGGTTCAGCTAGCAGACCTCTCCAGGGTAGACAGAAGGAAGTTGTCAAGTTCACCGGCGAGAATCATGCCGATGCAGATGATGAAGGTGATGAGAGTGCCCAGCGGTCTACAGAAGATAGTGAAAATGCATCCGAGGCTGATGAAGATGCCTCTGGCAGTGAATCTGGTGGTGGCGAGGAGTTTTCTCGTGAAGATCATGAGGAAGAAGAGTATGACATGGACCCTGATACTAAGGCCCAAAGTGAGGGTGAGGCAGAGATTACAGAGGCACAAGATCTGGATGTAGGAATATCACTGCCATTTTCAGAACGTTTGCACAGTACTGTTAAACCACTCTACAAGTATGTCACTGCCACACTACAAAACCAAGAAGATAAAGCTACAAATATATTTTATGGAAATGATTCGCTTTATGTTCTGTTCAGGCTACATCAGGTTAGTTTCTTCAATATCTTGCAGAGTTTGTCATATGTGCCTATGTGGTCTTCTTGGCTAACTTGTATTGATTGCAGATCTTATACGAGAGAATATTGTCAGCTAAGACAAACTCTTCCACATCAGAAAAGAAGTGGAAGGCTTCAAAGGATGCAAATTCTCCAAATCAATATTCAAAGTAATATTCTCAGATCTCAATCGTCAGTCTTTATGGAAACATCGCCTGTTGTATACGGCTAATGTATTGTTAGTGCAGGTTTATCAGTGCACTATACAGCTTGATTGATGGTTCTTCTGACAGCACCAAATTTGAAGATGACTGCCGCTCCATCATCGGGACTCAATCATATGTTCTCTTTACTTTAGATAAACTGATAGTCAAAGTTGTGAAGCAGGCAAGTTTCTCATATACCATATCTATTTTACCACAGAATAGCTACATTATTAACTTTTATTTTCTATTCGTCTGCAGCTTCAAGTAGTTGCATCTGATGAAATGGACAACAAGCTTCTCCAGCTTTATTTGTATGAGAAGTCCAGGTCTCCTGGGAGGTTCCTCGATCTGGTATATCATGAAAATGCACGTGTCCTCCTCCATGATGAGAGCATATACCGGTTTGAATGCGTAAGTTCCATTTCAGAATCTTTATATTCTATTTCTTGTGTCTTACGTAAGCATACCTGCATTACTTAGTGTACAATGCAATGTTTCTCTGAAGAATCCTTGTATCTTACTACACATTAGGGAGGGGAGGGAGGGGCATCATTTATTTTGCACATTGCATGTTTGGATCTTCCCACTATGGATAACAGACACTTTCTTTTGCAATCTGCAGCATTCAAATCCGACAAGATTATCTGTTCAACTCATGGAGTATGGGAACGAAAAACCTGAAGTGACTGCTGTCTCATTTGATCCAACCTTTTCACAGTATCTTTATAATGATTATCTACCATGTAGTTCAGATACCAAATTGGCTGATGATGTCTTCCTTAGGAGGTACTATACTGGCATTATAATGGACCCCTCGATTTTAATTTCCGTGTTCGCTTTCATGATTTTACATCTTTACTTCAGGAATAAGAGGAAGCAAGGGAGAAATGATGATTCCCCAGCTTCTTCGAAGACCATGGATGATGTCATGTTTTCCAATGGTCTTGAATGCAAGATATCTTGCAGAACCTCGAAGGTACGGACATTTGTACTGCATGATCTACAGTCACTCTTGCCTTTTGTAGACACTACTGAGTACCGACTCCTTTCAATGTCTGCTGTCGTTTGGACCATGGGGCTAAACTACTTTATCACCATCAATATTTTTCGAGTGCCTAAGTATGGTATCACATTTGCAGGTTTCATATGTCCTTGACACTGAGGATTTCTTATTCCGTATGAGAAAGAGGAGGAGAGTTCCATCTAGTGCAACCATGCCTGCGAAGGCAAATTTTGTGGAAGCTTACACTGTAAAATCACAAGAATTTCGTAGATTTCTCTCCAGGCAGTAGTTTGTTGTAGCTGAATTGTGGTAACTGTAATGGCATGTACAGTTGGGGAGTCTTGTGAGTACAGTAGTTGGAGGAAAGAAAAAGGTACCGTTGTTGCTAATTTGTCATCTTACTGGAATATGCTTGCGGCCCAATGACGGCAGCACAATTGATTTAATGATTCTTTTGTGGTTTGCTCACCTAGCAATTATGAATATGTACCAGTGTCCCTGGCTGTCCAGGGGGCGCTGGCGGTGAAATATACTTTGAAATACGGGAGAGTTTTTATTTTTCCAAACGTAATAAGCTTATTTTTGTACTACCATCGATGTCTAGGATCATTTTTGTGCCATCGATGTCACATCCAAGACGTGTACAAATAGGGTGTCAACAACTATTGCTGCACTGTGGCAACACATGAGAGGAAGTGAAACAATGTGTAAGACGCGCGTCTAATTCAAACAACTTTTTTTAAAAAGTAAATAAGACGCAAATGGAACACCCTGGGTGCAAACATCTGAAATACCGAGATGTTCTTGTACTGAAGGTTCTTCAATATAAACACCAAATGAATCGAACTTAACAGAACAAGCTGTTTTATTGTCAACTGTTCGTGTTCAACGAAACTAACAAATTAAGCCACCGATGCATGCATGGCACGCTACCAAGAAGGACGCTATGCGATACACCTGCTCTCTGAAAAGACCTATTCAGAGCTGGCAATGGAGGGCTGCATGCCAAGCCTCCCAAAATTAGGACGCGCAGGGCTCCCATTCTTACGCCCACACCACAAGCGACCCCACTGCCTCCACCGCTATAAAAACTTGCTTCGACTCCACTTCAGCTGCAGGAACCACACACAGATCGATCCGAGTCGTCGAGCTAAAAAAAATAAAGAGATCATCATCATGTCAGGCAACAAGATGCGTGTGGCCATGCTGAGCCTGGCCCTGGTGGGGTTGCTCCTCGCCGCCGCCGCCGCCACCGCCTCCGCCAAGAACGACGTCACCATGGGCGGTGCCGACACGAGCGACGGCGAGTCCGAAGGCCGGGTTGTCTACGCGGACATGAAGCTGGCCAAGACCAGATCCGGCGGCTCGTCGTCCGACGCGCCGGTGCCGGCACCGGCGCCAGCGCCAGGACCGAGCTCGAGCGACTAAATAAGCGTAGTTGCATACTACGTCGTACTACGCTTGCTACCATTGCTACACACACAAATCTTCCGAGTACATTATGTTTCTTGGTTTTTCTTGTATGGTTCCCACTGTTTTTTTTCGTGTGTTGATTTTATTATCAGGCTGTTTATTTGTCTACCTTTTTGAAGATATATTCCAATAATGTTGGAGGGTATATGCATACATACATGTTTGTGATGTTTGTCTATCTATGATCTATGAAGACCTTTTTTTCCAAAACAAGATCGCTCAGATACATATACCATATTAGTTTAGGATTCTTAACAATCAAAGTGATCAGCAGGTGAGTTGGTAAGTCTGACAGCACACGAAACCCCCCCGACCCGCGTCGTCCTCCCGAGGGCGCCGCGGGGCTCCCTCCCCGCCGCCACCTCCGCTGGCGGCGGCGGCCCAACCTCCCTCCCTCCCTCCCTTTCCCCCTCTCCTCCTCTGCAGCACCACCACACCTACCGGTTGCCCCGCCGTCGCCCCCTCCCCCGGCTCCGGCCGGTGCCGGTGCTCCCTGGCGCCGCCGGCCCCCCCTCGCGGCGTCCCCCTCCCTCCCCCAACCTCCGACTCCGCCCTCCCCGGCCCTCCCCCTCTCCCCCAGATCTGGGGCGGGCGCGCCGGCTTGCTTCTGCCTGCGGCGGCGCTGCTGTTCTCCGCCTTCCCTAATCGCGTGCTCTGCTTGCTCTCCCATGTCGTGGGGGGCGTGCGCCTCCGTCGTCCAGCCTGACCCAGCGCTGCTGGCACCTGGGCGGCTTGGCCGTGTGCTGCGCAGGGGTGACGCACATCTGCGACGAGGCGGCACGGTGTATCTCCGCCACGGCCGCCGCGGTTTCCGCTGACCAGCCCCGTCGCCGGTCACGGTGCTGCTCGGGGGCAGAGGCCACGCGGTGGACCTGCCAGACTCGACCCGCAGGTGCTGCGCCGCGTCGCGGGCTGGGGGCCCGGGCAGGTTGCCGTGGCGCTCTCTGTCGTGCCGCCTCCGCCTGGGTCTCCTGTCACGGCGGCATCCCGGGGCACTGTGCCAGCTCCGGGTTCGTGCTCGCCGGCCCTCCTGCGGTGCCCGCCCTATCCTGCCCTCCTCGAGCTCGCCGCCCAGCCGCGCTGGCGGGCGCTTCCCCTGCTGGAGGCGCAGCTCCCTGAGGTGCGGGCGGCCAGGGTGGGCCAAACCCTAGATCTGGGCTCGGCGGGCGTGGCGACGCAGGCCCCTCTCCCCCGTGTTGTCGTCGCCGTTGCCCCCCGTCGCCCACGGATCTAGGCCTGGGCCTGGGCTGCCAGGCCGCCACCGACCCTCCTCCCCGACCGCCACCGCCGACGACGCCTGTGACAGAACCACCCAAAATAATTCCAGATTATCACCTGAGCCGATCCACTTGGCTCATAAGTGATAACCAAGAGTTACTTTGTCGCCTCTGCCGGGTCATGCCCGGTGAATCACGTACACAAGATCGAGAATATGCGCTAAGCCCACACGAAGGCGGGACCAGAGTACAAGTTCGATATTACATAAAAGTCCACAAATGTAAATTATTACAAACCAGGTTTATCATACATAAAAGTAAAGATGATTCAGAGTTTTAACAGCGGAAATAAAACTAGCGGAAGATACACATGGGAGGCCATCCATGAAGTATCACTCATCATCGTTATTCTCCCATTCAATCTCACATCCATCTGGAATAGCACCAGGCCAGAAGGGGTTACTTGAAAATCACAAATTAAGCAAGGTTGAGTATGCTAATACTCAGCAAGACTGACCCGACAAAAAGAAAGTACAACTAGACATGCAAGGCTTTTTGGCTGGTGGGTTTGTTTTGTCAAAAGCAACTAAGAGTTGATCCTTACTTTCCATTTTTAGCTCAAGTTCTAGTATGTTAACCATTCTAGGTAAGCACCTAACTAAAACAAGTATGTTTGTGCAAACAAGATTAATCAGTCATCAATGTTAATCCACAATGTTTCATAAATAATCATGGGGTAGCCGGTGGTTAAGCCGACTTAGATAACGGCGAGTGACCGACGATCGATCGATTTATATCCTTGCAAGGTAAACTCAAGATACACGGAAGAAGGTAGACCCCAAAGAATTCAAAGAAAAACAAATGCGGGGTCTACCCCGACCAGGCGGTTCCCGTCACTCCCCAGATTAGGGACAGGCGCCACAGTCCTAAGTACAAGGTTACTGGAACGCCCTCACACGGCACGTCCAGACTCACACTTGCACTACCGGAATCAAACCGGGAGACGCATCTCAAGATTAGTAGCGATAAAGTCCCCGCACTGGTTCATTAGGTACTAGGCTTACCGGTCCCATTCCCGACTAGCACTTGGTACGTTCAATAGCTTAGACCAACACCATGCTACTCGGTTAAGACCGAACCCATTACTCTTACCACATGAGCGAGTCAATTTATCCAACTTATGGTTCCAACATAAACATCCTATATCTCGCGAGCAATGAGTCATTACTCGACTTGTACCGTGTCCTTAAAGCATGGCACTAGCGTCCTAACATACTAGTAAAAGAGCATAGGAATCCTAAGGATCATGCATCTAGATTTCAAAACAACTCCTGAAACTTAAATGCACAAAGTAAAACATAAATACAAAAAGTAAAGGTATGAGTTTAGAAAAAGGGTTAGATGCAACTCCGGTGCTTGCCTTCCTCTAACTCAGCACTAGCCTTGGGCTCTTCTGGACTTTGGTCCAGGTCTTGCTGCACGACAGTGTGATTCACCTCTCCACTAGCTAATCCCTCCTCCTCCTGGGTGAGAGTATACGCCATGTCGGGTAAATCTACACGTTCATGCATATGCATTAGTTTATGATGAAGGTGGAAGAATTACCACTAAACCCAACTCTTGTTGGTCACATTCATCTAAACCACCAAGAAAACCCACAAAAAGTATTGAGGTGTGATGAGGGTGAACTAACTAATATTTTGATGGTGATTGTGTGCATATCTAAGCAACTTAACTTACTAAACTTCATTAAAAGTAGAGAGTGAGTAATGATGGACTTATTATGACTTTGATGGTGATTGTGTGCATATTTAAGCAAATTAAATTAACAAACTTCACCAAATAGTAGAGGTGTGTTTTAAAAATTATTCTAAACAAAAACTAAACATAAACACCTTCCTTAAATTTAAATAATAAAAATATATCTATTTAATCAATTCTTAACTAGCCATTCATCCATAATCCATATTAATTAAAATATAACTTCAACTGATCTCAAAATTTTAACACAGCAGCATGTGATTATAAAAAGCTTAAATACCAAGTTTCAGCTCCAGATCTTATATAAATTAATTTAAATGAAAAAGACAAGATTCAGTCCAGATTAACTTCATTAATTCATACAAAAAGATTTATAAATATTTTTGACCTCAAACTTTTCCTACAGTTCAATAATGACAAATCTAAGCTCCTGACCAACATATACAAGTGGATCCACCATATTTTTCAAGTTATGCATTTAACTTCCTTCACAAGTATAAATCCAAAACATCATTCAAACAAGCTCCTAAAATCACAAATATTTTTCCAGATATGCTAAACATCATGAAAAAGGCCTAGGGTGCGTTGGTGCTTAAATAAATTATATCTTGAGGGGACTATAAAAAGCATCAAGCTTAGTCTAACATAAATCTTCCAAAAACTCATAACTATAAATCTACACAACCAACATGTGTGAAACTTGGTCACAGGTCTAAACACGGCTCACAAAACAACATATCCAAATTTCACATTCATTGCATGAGTACATTTTGAATGACAATAAAAAATACCTCAAACTGAGTTTGAATTTACATTTCAAAACTATGCAGACAAACCCTATACAACTTTTGTAGAAGTTGTAGATCTGCTCACAAAGAATCCAAAACAATTGGATTTACATTTTTTTGAATTTTCTATGATTTATAATGGATTTTCTAAGTTTCAGCCAAAACCTAAAAACTCTTTCACAGAGGGACCCTTGAACTTATTTTCTAAAATTATGTATAGGTCCTTGCTTTACAGTTTAAACCCTGAAAAGAATGAAATCGAAGCAATGTAGTCCTCGCCGGCGAGGAGGAGCTCGCCGGCGGCGACTGACTGCCGGGATTGGTCGGGGAGCGGGCCTGGAAGGATTGGGGACGTACCCTAGACCGATTCTTGGGCTCAGGTGGTGCGAAGATGGCTCCGGACTGGCCGGCGACGGTGAAGGGGCCGACGGCCTCTGCTGCGGCTCCGGTCCGGCGAGAAGCGGCGTGGCCGCAACAGGCAGGTGCTCGGGCGCTGGACGGGGTGGTCACGGAGTTGAGCAAGAAGCGAGGGGGGCAGCGGAACTGGCTGGAGGCCGAGCAGCGGCTGCGGCAGCTTAGAGCATCGGGCGGTGCTCTGCTCCGCACGCACCAGCGCGGCAGCGTGCGAACCGGGCAGTAGGGTGAGCTCGTCAAGGACGACGAAGCGGACGAGAAAGAGCACGCGGAGCGCCCCCACTTCCCTTTTTATTACGCGGACTGGCACAGGGCGCCCTCGCCTGGCAGCGGTGCGGCTGGCGCCTCGCGCGGCCGGCGCGTGTCCACTCGGGGCGTTCCCACTCGGGTGGACACTGTGACAGAACCGCCCAAAATAAATCCGGATTATCACCTAAGCCGGTCCACGTAGCTCATAAGCGATAACCAGGAGCTATTTTGTCGCCTCTGCCGGGTCATGCCCGGTAAATCACTTACACAGGATCGAGATATGTGCTAAGCCCACACGAAGGCGAGACCAGAGTACAAGATTACATTACATACAAGTCCATAAGTACTTAATATTACAAACCAGGTTTTTCAGTACATAAAAGTAAAGTGTTTCAGAGATTAAATAGCGGAAATAAAACTAAGTGGAAGATACACATGGGAGGCCATCCATAGAGTATCACTCATCGTCATCCTGCTCCCACTCAAGCTCCCAACCATCTGGAATAGATCCAGGCCAGATGGGATTACCTGAAAACCACAAAGTAAGCAAGACTGAGTATACTAATACTCAGCAAGACTGACCCGACAAAAAGAAAAGTACAACTAGACATGCAAGGTTTTTTGGCTGGTGGGTTTGTTTTGCCAAAAGCGACTAAGAGTTGATCCTTAATTTCAAATTTTAGCTCAAGTTCTAGTATGTTAACCATTCTAGGTAAGCACCTATACTAACCAAGCAATGTTGTGCAAACAATATTAATCCAGATGTTCTATAAATAAATATGGGGTAGCCAGTGGTCAAGCCGACTCAGATAACGGCGAGTGACCGACGATCGATCGATTTATATCCTTGAAAGGTAAACCCAAGATACACGGAAGAAGGTAGACCCCAAGAAATCAAATAAAAGCAAATGCGGAGTCTACCCCGACCAGGCGGTTCCCGTCATTCCCTAGATTAGGAAAAGATACCACAGTTCTAAGTACAAGGTTTACTGGTACGCCCACTCATGGCACGTCCAGACTCACACTTGCACTACCGGTAGCGAACCGGGAGACGTATCTCAAGAGTAGTAGCGATAAAATTCCCGCACTGGTTCATTAGGTACTAGGCTTACCGGTCCCATTCCCGACAAGCACTTGGTACGTTCAATAGCTTAGACCAGCACCATGCTACTCGGTCAAGATCAAACCCATTGCTCTTACCACATGAGCGAGTCAATTTATCCAACTTATGATTCCAACATAAGCATCCTATATCTCGCGAGCAATGAGTCATTACTCGACTTGTACCGTGTCCTTAAAGCATGGCACTAGCGTCCTAACATATAGTATAAAAAGCATAGGAACCTAAGGATCATGCATCTAGGTTTTAAAACAACTCCTGAAACTTAAATGCACAAAACAAAACATAAATACGAAAAGTAAAGATGTGAATTTATCAAAAAGGTTATATGCACTCCGTGGCTTGCCTTCCTCTGACTCAACAATAGCCTTGGGCTCTTCTGGACTTTGGTTCAGGTCTTGCTGCCCACTAGATTGATTTAGCTCTCCACTAGCGGATCCCTCCTCCTCAATAAGCGTGTACGTCCCGTCAGGAAGATCTACATGTTGTGTATTAGTTATGGTGTGAAGGTGAGAGATTTTACAAACGAACTCAACTATTGTTGGCCACATTCATCAAAATAAACAAGAGAACTCACAAAGGTATGGTGTGTGGTGAGAGTGAACTAACATCTATTTTGATGGTGATTACGTGCACATATAAACAAATTAAATTATTAAACTTCAATAAAAATCAAAGGGGTGGATGATGATTGACTAACTATGCCTTTGATGGTGATTGTGTGCATATCTAATAAAGTTAAACTAAAAAAAACTTCACCATCAGCATGGGGGTTGTGCTTAAACTCATTTTAAACAGCAGCTGAACTTAAGTAATTTCCATTCAAAATAAAAGATAAATATAAATCAAATTATTCTATTTTAACTAGCCATTCATCCCTAATTCATAATAAATAAAATAAGACTCCAACTAGCATGAAAATTTTACCACAGTAGCATATGACCAAAATAAACTTAAATATAAATTTTTAGATCAAGATCATTTATACATTATTTTAAATGAAAAAGACAAAAGACAGCCTAGATAAACTTCATTAATTCATAAAAAAAGATTCACTAGTCATTTTGATCCCAAATTTTTCCTACAGGTTCAATATGCCAAAAATAAGTTCTAACCCAACATATTCAAGTGGATTCATCATATATTTCAAGTTATGAATTTGTCATCCATCACAAGCATAAATACCCAACACTGCTCAAGCAGACTCCTAAAATCCCCATTATTTTTTCAGAGGTGCTTAACATCACAACAAAGGCCTAGGGTGCATTGGTGCTGAAAGAAGTTATATTTTGAGGGAACTATAAAAAGCATCAAGCTTAAACTAACATAGATCTTACAAAAATTATAACTAGAGTTCTACACAACAAACATGTGTGAAATTTGGTCACAGATCTGAACATGAAGCACACAACAACATATCCAAATTTCATTTCATTTGCATGTGTACATTTTGAACTACAACAAATATGCCTCAAACTTAGTTTGAATTTACATTTAAAAACTAAACAGAAAAATACTATACAACTTTTGTAAAAGTTGTAGATCTACTCACAAGGATTCCAGAACAGTTGGATTTACATTTTTTCGATTTTTCTACAATTTTTAATGATTTTTCTAAGTTGCAGCCGAAACCCTAAAGAATCTTATTACCACCAGGTCCCTGGATTCGCAGATAGGTCCTCGGGAATTACAAATAGGTCCCTATGTGAAAATCCTAATCACAAACAGGTCCCCAGGCGCCATGGCTGGCGATGGCGGTCAAAATCCGGCGAGCTCGTCACCGGGATGGACCGGGGAAGTGGCTAGGAAGGATCGGGGGCTTACCTAGGTCCGATTCTTGGGCTCAAAAGGGTGCAGAGCGGACTCCGGGCCGGTCGGCGGCGATGCAGTGGCCGGCGGCCACAGTTGCGGCTCCCTTCCGGCGGACTGCGTCGAGGCCGCGACAGGTAGGGGCATGGGGCGACACGGGGTGGCCACGAAGGCGAGCGAGCTGCGAGGTAGGGTAGTGGGATGGGCCAAAGGCTGAGCAGCGGCTGCGGCGGCCTGAAGCACCAGCGGCGCTCTGGTTCGCGCGAACAAGCGCGACGGCGTGCGGCGAACCAAGCAGGGCGAGCTCGTCGAGGACGACGGAGCGGTCAAGAAGGACGCGCGGCGCCTTCACTTCTTCCTTTATATGCGCGGACCGGCACTTGGCGCATGCGCAGGGCAGCGACACGGGTGGCGACTGGCGCGGCCGGCGCGTGTCTCGCACGACGGCGTCCTGCGCGAATAGGCGCGGCGCACAGGGTTTTCAACGGGTGGATGGTCCAGGGACAGGCGCGGGTCCATAGCGGAGCCACCCAGGCGTCCGCGGCCGCCACGTGGACGCAACTGCCGCGGACGTGCGCGCGCTCTGGGCGCCGCGACGACGACGTCGGCGCCTGTTTTTATTTCAACAGCCCTCGTTCGAAATTGCATAACTCCCAAAAATGATAACTAAGTGAAAAATCTCCAAAAATAAAAGTTGTAGAGAAGCTATAGACCTACAACTTTCACAAAGGGCGTCATATGTTTTGGTGAATAGATTTGTGGGAAAAACTCGTTGAACTTTCGGAATTTCTCGGCCCCGGTTTACTGTGCGCAGCAGCTTCAACTCAAATTTAAGCGACTTTTCACTCAAAATTGGAATGTCCGTCAATTATGAAAAATGTGTTCCCAGAAGTAAGGAAAAACTTTTATATTGGCCGATTTTGAACTTCTATAGTGAAATTTGGAGAACGCGCAAGAAAACCGAATCAACCTCTTGGATCCTTAGGGGTTTGACCACGTATTTGGACTTTGACCAAGGGCTTTTGTGCAAATATGTGCATAATCATGTCAAACATGATTAGGAGCTAATTAATCTTGATTAACACAACTAATTGAGGTATTTATCTTTAATAAACACCTGGGGTGTTACAGTCTACCCTCCTTAAAAGAAATCTCATCCTGAGATTTGACAACAAGATTAAAGGAAAACCTCCAGGGGAGATAACAGGCTTGATGAGGATATCAATGTCGCTCGTGCGGGAGCGGGTGATGAATGTACACATGAGAAGCTAAAACAATCAAGAACTGGAACGCAAAGCAGTCATACAGTTCTACTAGAGTCCAGCGGACGGAATCAAACATCTCCAGAAAACAAGACATGGTTGGCGACATCGGGTTGGATCCTTATTGTGGCCTTCTTCTAAACTTCTTCTTTGGGTCACCGAGGAATGAGGGAAAGCTTGCTCTGCGAGGAATGGCGTACGCGTCGGCGGCCAAGAGCGGTCGGAGGGAGGGGGAGGGGCGGGTATGCCGAGCTCAAAAGGAGACAAGGCTCAGTGGTGGTGGACTCCCTTTTTATGGATGGTCGCCGTGGCGCGGTGGCGGTGGTGCTCATGGCCACTTGAAAAAGGGGTCGGCTGATCGATGCGGTGGTGGCGGCGCGTGGCACGATAGTGGCCGGCATCGAGATGCCTCGGCGACGTGATTGCGGCCATGGTGGTGTGTGCGGAAGCAGCGATCAGCTGCTGCGGTAAAAAGGTGGCAGAGCTGTGCTGCGCAATGCAGTCATGGCGCAAAAAGGGGTCAAACGGCTCGAGAGAAATGACCGTGACTTTTAGGAAAACGAGAAGAGATTGGTTATCCACTATCTAGGAGTGAGATTTATCGAGGAGAATTTAGCAAAGGAGTTGAGCCTGTCTAATGTTTGATTAAATCCTGATTCCTTTGGTTTGGAAGAAATGTGTAAAAGGGTCATGGATCGCTGATTGACCGAAAACTCCTTATATCTTGACTTATGGAGAACCTTGAATGCTTATGAAAAACTTTGCTCATCCTCTTTCAATTTAAGCCAGCTGACTGGATTAGGTATTAGTCAAACTCTGAGATTTTTGGAAAGAAGGAAACCAAGTCAAGTGGTTCCACAAAGGTTTCTATGAAGAAAGGGAAGGCTAGTAAACAAACATTTTGTTAAGTTTGTTTACTGAGATTTTTGAAATTAATTTAGGATGCAACAAAGACCTAAATTTAGGGAGTGTCGCCTGTCGGCCCCACGATCTGAAAATTTGAGCTTTCATTAAACACATATTCTTAAACTTGTTCATACAAAGGTAAACAAGTAGAACATGTATGACGAAAACTCAATCTGCAGTAATTTCAGAAGCGGAACAGCTGCACTACCCTGAAGCATAAAATTCATAACTCTCAGCTCAGAGGTCACATAATGCTCATCTTTGGTCAGAATGTGCATAAATTTATATGCTCCAACATTGGTATTCAACTCAGAGGCAAACACTGAGGTTAACATGCCCGAAAAATTCAGAGACCAATGTTATGTCTTGGCTATTGGACAGCAGGCAGAGGGTTACTAAAATTTCCATAACTCTCAGCACAAAATTGCAATGATGCTGAATTTTTACGATCATACAAAACATGAAGTTCCAGACAACTTTGGTATTGATTTCATAACCCATAAATAAAAGGAAACTAGATTAATATTTTCATTATGATTTTTGCTGCGAAAAGCTCACAGCTATCAAATGATTACGTCTAGTACCAAGTCTTTGGGCCATGCTCCCATCACCATATGGTAACAATCCAGCACATGCCATGTGAAAGCATACTCGACCTAGGCGATATTGAGAGTTGTCATGAACAGTGAGAAGAGCCTCACGTTCGACCCATGTCCAGAATGTTACTCATGCAAGGGAATTGCCTTGGCCGCAGTGCGAGCTACAAAGGCAGAATGTTTCCCACAAAAGCGTAGAAAACCCATACTTGTGAAGGCAATTAGGGTGAGTTCATCCCTCAGCATCAATGTTCAGAAAACTGAGGTTGGGTCATTTGGAGAGAGAGATATATGTGAGAACCAAGATGGATTTAGGTGCACACACGGTAGATTATGGCAGTGATAGAGAAAGAAGTGTACCTTGAAAACCAAAAACCTAGAGGTCTTCAACATTCACCAGAAGCTCAGTGAGGTTATGAGACACAAGTTTGGTATTCAGAGTTTGGGATAAAACCGATTGGAAGATAGGTGATTAAATAAAAATTCAGTTTGCTGTTGCCTAGAAAAATCAGCAAACAAACATTCACCATTCTTAGCATACTGAAATTATGCTCACCCAAAAACTCTGAATTTTTGTCAGCAACTCGATAAAGTTATAACTCACATTTTTGGTATTCGAAGGTCGAATTAATCCAGATTGAAAAAGGGTGTAAAAGATCAATTTTCAGAGTGTAGTTGCCCAGAATTTCAGCAGGGCAGAGCTTCACTAAAAAGATTATAACTCAAAAACTGAGTACCCAATTACCATGAAATTTTTACAGCATGATCTAAACTAGATAATGAACATTTTTGCTATAGATTCTCTGGTCAAATTCATTTAGGAACTATATGTAAAAATTCGAGTTTCAGACTAAATCAGAAATTTCAACAGCATTTCAGCATGACCTTGCCTAACAATTTTAATCATAAGTTCAGTTTTAAACCTCCTAAAATCATGAAAAATTCAGAGATCAAGCTTAACTAGGTGATGAACAATTTCCCTAAAGAACACCTAGCCAGAAATTTTCTAGATAATCCTTAGAAAAATTTGGACAGCATCTAGTTACAATCTTCGCTTAACACCTCATCAAAGCATCAAACTAGCATAATTGGTCCTTAAGAAACACAAATTAAATAAAGACCAAGCAACACATGATTTAAGTTCAGTTTTGGTTTGATAGCTTTTACATGATGCAAAAAGTGTCCTAAACTTCCTCACAAAGCTTTTAGGCTTAAAAACGAAGTTAGTGCCGGTGGCAAGGCATATACATACGTCTCTCCCTATAATAGCTAGTCGGAAACTATCCGTTTCTTACATTACCGTACCTAACAACCGTGGTTAGTGTACCTATAGAAAATCACAGATATTCAAGACCTTTTGTGCCAGCACTCACAAAAGCGTCCACATTCATTACCGTTCACTTGTAGAAACGGTATCCATGCGTAAAGCCGCTGCATGGACAGCGTCCAACCTCGGACACCTCCGTTTGAATGGAGTTAACCTTTCCGCCTATTGCGGGATCGCACATGTATGGAAAACATGGCTAGACACAGACGCGAGGTGGGTTCCCATTGGATTAGGTCCCATCCATCCCTCACGGACTTTCCCGTGGCACGAGCACGTATGGCAAAACGTGATGTCTAGTAAGGTTGTGCATTAAAGTAAGTTTTGACAGGAATAAAATGTGCTGGAAGTCAGTATAAATACACCATAGAGTACTAGCCACCTGAAAGAACCCAAAAATTCCCTCTAGGGCCTCTCGGACTAGATTAAACCTTAACGTCCTACTCACTTAGCAAGATTATTAATCTTGGCAAATTTTATTCCAAAAACAGGTTTGTTAAGGTATTTTAATTACTCTGGTGCATAAACTCGCTCTAGTACCAGCTGTGACAGAACCGCCCAAAATAAATCTGGATTATCACCTAAGCCGGTCCACGTGGCTCATAAGCGATAACCAGGAGCTATTTTGTCGCCTCTGCCGGGTCATGCCCGGTAAATCACTTACACAGGATCGAGATATGCGCTAAGCCCACACGAAGGCGGGACCAGAGTACAAGATTACATTACATACAAGTCCATAAGTACTTAATATTACAAACCAGGTTTTTCAGTACATAAAAGTAAAGTGTTTCAGAGATTAAACAGCGGAAATAAAACTAAGTGGAAGATACACATGGGAGGCCATCCATAGAGTATCACTCATCGTCATCCTGCTCCCACTCAAGCTCCCAACCATCTGGAATAGATCCAAGCCAGATGGGATTACCTGAAAACCACAAAGTAAGCAAGACTGAGTATACTAATACTCAGCAAGACTGACCCGACAAAAAGAAAAGTACAACTAGACATGCAAGACTTTTTGGCTGGTGGGTTTGTTTTGCCAAAAGCGACTAAGAGTTGATCATTAATTTCAAATTTTAGCTCAAGTTCTAGTATGTTAACCATTCTAGGTAAGCACCTATACTAACCAAGCAATGTTGTGCAAACAATATTAATCAGGCAACAATATTAATCCAAATGTTCTATAAATAAATATGGGGTAGCCAGTGGTCAAGCCGACTCAGATAACGGTGAGTGATCGACGATCGATCGATTTATATCCTTGAAAGGTAAACCCAAGATACACGGAAGAAGGTAGACCCCAAGAAATCAAATAAAAGCAAATGCGGAGTCTACCTCGACCAGACGGTTCCCGTCATTCCCCAGATTAGGAAAAGATGCCACAGTCCTAAGTACAAGGTTTACTGGTACGCCCACTCATGGCACGTCCAGACTCACACTTGCACTACCGGTAGCTAACTGGGAGACGCATCTCAAGAGTAGTAGCGATAAAATTCCCGCACTGGTTCATTAGGTACTAGGCTTACCGGTCTCATTCCCGACAAGCACTTGGTACGTTCAATAGCTTAGACCAGCACCATGCTACTCGGTCGAGATCGAACCCATTGCTCTTACCACATGAGCGAGTCAATTTATCCAACTTATGATTCCAACATAAGCATCCTATATCTCGCGAGCAATGAGTCATTACTCGACTTGTACCGTGTCCTTAAAGCATGGCACTAGTGTCCTAACATACTAGTATAAAAAGCATAGGAACCTAAGGATCATGCATCTAGGTTTTAAAACAACTCCTGAAACTTAAATGCACAAAACAAAACATAAATACGAAAAGTAAAGATGTGAATTTATCAAAAAGGTTATATGCACTCCGTGGCTTGCCTTCCTCTGACTCAACAATAGCCTTGGGCTCTTCTGGACTTTGGTTCCGGTCTTGCTGCCCACTAGATTGATTTAGCTCTCCACTAGCGGATCCCTCCTCCTCAATAAGCGTGTACGTCCCGTCGGGAAGGTCTACACGTTATGCATTAGTTATGGTGTGAAGGTGAGAGATTTTACAAACGAACTCAACTATTGTTGGCCACATTCATCAAAATAAACAAGAGAACTCACAAAGGTATGGTGTGTGGTGAGAGTGAACTAACATCTATTTTGATGGTGATTGCGTGCACATATAAACAAATTAAATTATTAAACTTCAATAAAAATCAAAGGGGTGGATGATGATTGACTAACTATGCCTTTGATGGTGATTGTGTGCATATCTAAGAAAGTTAAACTAAAAAAAACTTCTCCATCAGCATGGGGGTTGTGCTTAAACTCATTTTAAACAGCAGCTGAACTTAAGTAATTTCCATTCAAAATAAAAGGTAAATATAAATCAAATTATTCTATTTTAACTAGCTGTGAGGGGGTGAGACCTGGACAGATCCGCTAGGGGGTTACCCTAGAGGTTTGCAGGTTGATGGAGAGGATCGGGATCTAAGAGCGTAGGTGGTTATGCACGTGGTGCACACGGAACTAGGCGAGTATGGCGGCGAGGAACAAGGAGACAAGGGTTTATACTGGTTCAGGCCTCCGGAGAGTAAAACCCTACGTTCAATTGTGGTGGATTATGTGAGGATGAAGATGAGTCGTCTCTGTGCATGGAACCCTAGGCCGCCTTATATGGGGGGACGGGCTAGGGTTTGCATGCGCAGGTCGGTTGACCCGTGTCGGGGTCGGTTACAACTGTGGGAAGCTTATCTCCCGGATTACAAGGAGTATCCCGTGATTCTCGGAGGTACAAGCGGCGGCGTGCCAGGTCGCCGTGTCTTGTCTTGCACGCCAAGGCTTCACGGGTCTTCCGGGAGCTTGATCAGGTCGCTGGGCCCACTTGTAAGGTCGGTGAGTCTTCTGGAAGGTCAGGTCCACTTGTCAGGGGCCTCTGGGACCCTGGCCGGTGGGGACCCATGGGTACCCATGTCTCTCAAGTCCCTGGTCGACGTGTAGGCGTAGCGGTCGAGGCGGGGTCGTGTCGAAGAGCAGCAGAGGCGCGGCACTGTCGAGGTCGTGAAGGGTGCACGGGGATCAAAAAAGAAAAGAAAACCCCTCCGATGCGCGCACGAAGTTGAACGCCGAGCTTCTGGGTTGAAGGTCCATAAGGTCGTAGTGAAGACGAGGCGTAGATCTTGCAGAACCGCCAACCAGACCTGAATCAGGCATGTTGTAGCAGCAGTCACGACCTTCAGAAAGGTCAACAAGCCTACCAAGGGTAGGTCGAGCAGAGATGTGATGGAAGCAGGCTTCCATTAGGTCGAGGCGACCCAAAGAAAATAGGGCGTCGAAGACACACTAGTGTAGTAGCCCCCGAGCAGTAAAGCGACCAGTATGGCCGGTTTGATGCTCTAAAGAAGAAGAAGAAGAAGAATTAGCCGAACCTACGACCTTCTGCTTAGGAAACTGACGCTCTTGTAGGGTCGATGCTAGAGGACAAGAGCTCCAGAATCTTTGCAGAGAGTAGCAGGCGACAGGTCTGTCATAACCAGAGGCACAAGTGCACTGTACGGTCACGGGCCAGCACACTCATGAAGCACAGGCCACTGCCATCCTCAAAAGACAAAGGTGCCTCAGTGTGCAGTCAGGTAGGGGTCAGGCGCGCCGATGCCTTTTTACAGACGAACAGTGACCTCGTGCTCCACGAGGGTACAGTGTCTGCGAGGATAAGGACGCCACGCAAGTTGGCCTTACGGGTAAGACTGAATGCAGATACCTGTTGGTATAAATAGGTGCCTAAGGGTTGAAGCAAACCGCACCAATCTTCAGAGGGGGTCCAAGATGACCCAGTGTAGTAATATTGCCATGCCGTGGGCTTGTGTCCGCCCACCAGAGTGTAGAGGTGATGTAGTTTATGCTTAGAGCTAGAAGAATGCTTGTGAGGCTCGAAGAACTCGATTGGCCTCTTCTCCCAGCCTCACCGAGGAGCCCGGAAGGAGTATGAAGCAGCAGTTGCATCATCAGCCCTGACACTTTCAGGCCTGATGTGATACTGGTGAGCACCGCGCTCCATCCGGCGAGGTTGGTGTTAAAGCTCGGACCTTCTGCAATCTTATAGCGAAGCTCAGACTTGAAGCTGGGCACCGCAGGAGACTGGTTGGTGCGCGAGTAGAGGTGGCTGTGTGGCAGCTACCTCCACAGTGGCTGTGGAGGTCATCGAGTAGGTCCTGAAGCCAGAAGAAAGCTTGTGACAAGCCTTATTAGTGTAGATTGAGTCGTAAGCACTTTGGAAGGTAATTCAGGACCTTTAAGATCTTTGTATCTTGTAATTTGGCCAAGGGCCAAACTCCTTGTAGCTTATGAAGCTGTAAATATAGATTTGCATGAGCAGTGTCATGGCTTTAGTAGTTTGTAAGGGCGCCCGGGCTGCAATGGTACGGATACCAAGGTCCCAGCGGGGCTGTAATAGCACGCCAACCTTCAGGAGGCCTTTCGTAGAGACAAGGGGTCCATGTCGACCTGGGTCGGCACGGCCGTTGAGCAGTGACACAACGCAGGTAGTCAACCTGAAAAATCCTAGGTCTGGGACGACTTAGAAGGCAGCAGGGCCTTAGCAACCTCGGGGAGGTGCTACTTGACCAAGAGGTCGCCAATGGGCAGTGGAGCCATTAAGCACGGGGCCGTTGGTGCAGCCATTTAAGGCAACGTTAATAAGTAGCAGGACCTTAGCAACCTCGGGGAGGTGCTACTTGACCCGGAGGTCGTTAATAAGTAAATATGGGTATGAACCCATGATTGGAGACTGGGGCGACCTACCAAGCGGTAGTCCCTGTCGACCTTGTGAAGGTAATGTTGTTGACCCGGAGGTCGCCAGAGGCCAAGAAGCCTTGAAGAAAATGATTGGGAGGGGGCTTGAAGTAAGGCATAGCGAGTCCATGGACGTCGGGCCGTTGGGCAGAAAACCAACGGGCATGGATTCCCGCACGGCTCGAGCCGTCACTGCCTGTAGCCGTTAGGCCGAAAGAGCAGTTAGGCAATGTATCCGTTGGGTCGTCGGTGATGTCACCGAATCCGAGGGGACGTTTAGGGTGTCGCGGCCCACCACACTGAGGCGGCCCAGTTATAAAAGGCCGAGTGAAGGGCTGAGGACCCCACTCGCTTCCATTCCCCGCAGTAGCTAGGGTTTCCAATCCGTCGCCAGAAGCTCCAGCGCATAGATTCGCCGGCGCCGCCGTGCTTAGATCCACTGCGCCCAGTGCTGCCGTATGCGCCAAAAGTCCCTGGTGGTGTTTAGAGCTAGATCCACCAGCTTCGAGGAAGAGGAAATGGCCCCAGAGCTTGCGCCGGCCTCGGAGAAGGTGTGGGAGCACTCGACGGTGACGGAGGCGCAACTTAAGGAGCTGGTGGAGCGCGGGCTGCTGAAGCCCAGGGAGCAGGTGGGGTGGAGGCCCGCCGCCGGTGAAGCGTTCCCCTCCGAGGGAACTGGGGAGACCGTCGCCTTCGTCTCGTATGTCGAGCACGGCTTTGGGGTCCCGGCGGGCGACTTCTTCCGCGGGCTTCTCCACTTCTACCGCATCGACCTGGTGCATCTCGTCCCTAACGCCATCACCATAGTATCCTCGTTCATCCACCTGTGCGAGGCGTACCTTGGGATACTGCCACATTTCGACCTGTGGTGGTATTTCTTCGAGGTGAAGAAGACGGGGAAGAACGGCGCCGTCGGCGCCGCCGGCTTCATGCTACGCCACCACATGAAGATAGTGTACATCGACATGGAGGTACCGGACAACACCCAAGGCTGGAGGCGGGGCTGGTTCTACATCGACAACCCCAAACCATCACTAGAAACCAGGTCGGGGCTCGCGCCAGTCCTGGTGCCAGAGTGGTCCAACCAGCTAACGTCGCGGGAGATGGACGCCATCAAGCCGCTGCTGGAGGACCTCAAGCAACGGAAGGAAGAAGGGCTGACTGGCGGGGCGGTGGCCATCAGTTTCAGCCGGAGGCTGCTGCAGCCAATCCAAGATCGGGTGCACCCGGCCTACGAGTATTGGGGTCAGACCGACCCAACCCGCATACAGCAGCGCAAGGTCTCCAAGCAGGAGATGGTGGCGCGAGTGAGGGAGCTCTTCAATGGGGTGATCCGGAACCGGACATGCCCCAAGGCGTTCTCCCTCACACGGCCCGCGGACGTGGTATGTCGCTGATCGACCTTGATTTCTCTGTTGTTGTTGCATTCCCCTTTTTCTGAAACAAAGGTCGACTGTTTGCAGGGTCGTGAAGGTTTGTTCTGGTGTCCGGCTCCCCTCGCTGACGAAGGGGAGCTGTGACGCCCCAGGTTTTTAATTAGCATCATTAGTGCTAATGACCAAGTCAAACCTGTTGACTCTAGTCAAACCGTGGTCAACCTGGGTCATCACCTCGAAGACCTAACCACAACCCCTAATGGTCAACCATTGGTCAAAGCTTGGTCAAACCCTAGCTAAGACCCTAGTCAACCCCCTTGAGACACCTAGTCCTTTGGAACTTTTGCTGCGTTCTCCACATTTCGCTTAAACACTTCAAAATCGGCTAATATAAAAGTTGTCCGTCTTTTCGAGGGACACGCTTTTCATAATTGGCGACATTTCAAATTTGGAGAGGAAAGGGTTCAAAAGTGCAAGTCAAACTCGATTTTACTATTCACCCGAGCCAAGTTTTTCTCCAAATTGGCATTCAAATTTCTCTTTCAATTTGAATCCAAATCAAGTTCGGTTTGTGCCTAACGTGTAGAGGGTTGACTCACCTACAAGTTTCGTATCTACCGAAAACAAAGTTTGAATTCGAAGTTTTGAACAAAACACGGTCAAACTTGCCATCTCGGGGCTTGACCGGGGCTGAGAGCGCGTCGGCGCGACGTCGTGCGCGCGTGGGCGCCACGCGTCGCTGCCGCGTCGCCGCCGTGCGCCGCCGTACCCGGGGCCCGGCCGGGGAAGCACTGTGTGCGCCCGGCGCTGCCATCATCCGCGCACGCACCCCGAGCCACGTCTCGGGCGGGGGAGCCGCGCAGGCCGCGCGGTGCGCAAGCGCGCCCGTGACGTCGGACCCCCCTGTCGCGCACGCCCGCCGAGGCCCGCGTCGCCGTACCGTGGCATATTCGTCGTCGATTCCTTCACCGCGAAGCGTTGCTCATCCACCCGCTCGCTGGCCTATAAAAGCCGCTGTCCCTCCCCTCGCGCGGAGCGCACGCCACCGCCTCCGCCGCCTTTACCGCCGCCGTGCGGAGCTCACCCCTGCGCCCACTTCTTCGGCACCTGACTCCTCGAACATCTCCCCTAGGACCCATTGGAGCTCGAGCCACCGCTTGTTGTCCCGCATTCCGCCGATTCTCGCCGGAATTCCACCTGCGGTGGCCGCACAGCCCCGGCCTTGCCGCCGGAGCTCTCCCCGACGCCACCGCCGCCTCCAATCGCCTCTAGGTGAGCACCTAGGAGGTCCCGTGCCATTTGTTGGCCAGGTCCGGCCGGCTATCGCCGCCGGCGAGCTCACCCGGCGGCGGGAGGGTAGAATTGTGAGGATTTGATTCTTTGCAAGGGCCTAGGTGTGAACTAGGGGCATATCTGTAAGACTTTAAAAGATTCCAGGGACCTTGTTGCAAAGTAGTTTCTTCAATAGTGTTTGGTTTTTGTTGATTCTTGTAAAATCCGTAGAAACTTGTAGAAAAATCATAAAAATGCAATCTCAATTTTGTTGGATTCCTTGTGAATAACCCTACAACTTTTGTAAAGCATGACCATACTTTTGAGTGATAGATTTTGCAAAAAAATAGAAAATTGTTAAACCTAGATCTGTTGTAGTTCAAAATCTACTTGTTATATGTATCTGAATTTTGGATATGTTGTGCGTTATGTCATTCCTAGCTTCTATACCAAAAATTGCACAAAGTTACTATGTAGATCTTTTATTATGATTTATTTTGTATTTATTCTGAATCTACCTAAATGATTTTTGTAGCTTAAACTAATTAGATTTCTGTGCTCAACTTCTGTATGTGACCATTTTGTTCCTGAATTCACCTCTGGTGAATTAATCACAATTTTATATTTGACAGAAATATTTATTCCTGAAATATGCTTGATTTTCTGTGTAAATGCATAGCTCAAGATCTATAGCAGCTCTAGGTGTATTTGTTGCATTCCTAGCTTAGTTTTGTTCCAGAGGCCATGTGTGGGAAAGTTGGAATCATTTTGATGATTATTTATTTTTATATGCATTTATCTTGCTTTAGTAGCTAGATTTTGTGATTTTTGTTGTAATTAATTTATAGCCCATGTGAATGTTTAATCTTGTGCAGTGGCTTTGTATAGGCTTGTAGTACTTCTTAAACACTTCCACTGAATTTTATGAATTTATTTTATGAATAAAAACAATAGGAGCCATTTAAGCTTAATATTAAATTAAATTGGAAAATCACCAACCCCACCCCTAATGACCCTATGTGTGTAATGTAAATCTTTCTAAAAAGATTAAGACCACCTTGCTGTTTTGTGATATTAAATTAAATTATTTACATAAATGTGTACACAGTCACTATTAAAAAGAATAAATAATAAAGAACCCCATATTGTTCCTTTATTGGAAGAGTATGCTGAATGTATGTTTATCTAGGTGAATGTGGTCAACCATGTACCCCCTGGTTGTCATATGTTGTTTGTAATTAATTAAATTAAAACCGTTAATTAAATCTTGCATTTGCATCCTCGTGTAGATCTTCCCGACGGTAGCTATACGCTCGTGCCGGAAGGAGGGGAAGGAGGAGCTGACGGAGAGCTGCAGTACGTGGATGTAGCTCAGGACCTGGACCAAAGTTCAGAAGGGCCCAAGGCCAACCTTGCCAGCGAAGGCAAGCCCCGGATCATTAACCCTTTCTTTTTAAAATTATGCAATTATCTTTGCTATGATTGTGCATTTACGTTTCAGGAGTTGAATTGAAACCCTAGATGCATGATCCCTAGGTACCTATGCTCTTTTACTAGTATGCTAGGTCGATAGCTGCTATGCTATAGGACCGGTACAAGTCGAGTGATGTTCGTCACTCGTGAGAATAGGTTCTTATGTTGGAATCATAAGATCTTTATAAATGGATTGCTCATGTGGTAAGAGCATGGGATTGGGCTCCGGTCCAGTGGCTTTCGTGGGCTATGCTTTTGAACGTACTAAGCACTTGTCGGGAATGGGACCGGTAAGCCTAGTACCTTAATGAGACGGTGCGGGAACTTACTATTACTAATCTTGAGTAATCACCTGCCCGGCTAGCTACCGGGAGGTGGGTACATGTGTGAAGCTGGGTGCCTTGCGGGGTACGCCAGATAGCCGTGTACCCAGGACAGTAAGATTCGATCCCAAGCCGAGGACTTTTTGGGAACTGCCTGGTGGTTGTTCCATGTGAGGGCACCCTACCGTGTGTTTAGGTTTACCTTGCAAGGTTATAAATCAATCGATTGTCGGCCTCTCACCGTTATCTGAGACTGCTTAATCAACTGGCCATGATATCCCTTAATGATGGAACTTGGTGAATATTACTGCTTGAATTAATTGTATTGTACAATTCTTGATTGAATTAGTTGGCACACTTAGAAATGGTAATTAAGTAGAATTTGAGCTAAAATCTTGAAAGTAAGGACATACTCTTTGTTGCTTTTCAGCAAAAGAACTCCACCGGCCAAAAAGCCTCTCATGTCTAGAGTTTGGTGATGTAGTTATCACCCGACGGTTAAGTCTTGCTGAGTATTAGTATACTCAGCCTTGCTTTATAAATGTTGTTGCAGGTGTTGTTTGACCGGTGAGATTCCACCCGGCTGGGAGCTGGAATGGGTGGATGACGACGAGTGACAACATCACGGACAGCCTCCTGTGATGTCTATCGTTTCGTAGTTGAATTTTCTGCTGTTTTCGAACTCTGAACCTTTACTTATCATGTCATGAACAATGGTTTGTAATAATTAAACCCTTCGGGGCAAATTTGGATTTAATTTGTGTTTGTACTCTGGACTCGCCTTCGTGTGAGTTTTAATGCATATGTTCGATCCTCCGTGTGATTTCCAAGTGATTTACCGGGTGTTAACCCGGCAACTAACGACGAGATGATATTTTACTGTCGCTTAATGGCCAAAGTGGATTGGTTTAGGCGATAGTACGGTATTTTCCTGGGCGGGTTGTCACAGGAGTGCAGCTTCAAGGTCCGGGCAGCGGGGCACGTGAGGGCTCCACCACCGAAATTATTGGAGAACTACCTCTCCGACTCATCGGTGGGGGGTAGCGATGATGAGGATCCGCCCGTGGCGAGCTCTGCGCCGACGATTCGTAGTACGCGGCAGGCCACCGCTAAGATCCCGGCTTACAAGGGTGTCAAGATCATCTCCGCCACCATCGAGGCGGAGAAGAAGAAAAGGAAGAGGAAGGACGTCACTGCATCATCGGAGACGGCAACGACTAACACCGAGGTCGTTTACGAGGAGCAGGACGATGCGCGGTCGCGTGACGTCACCACAGGATCGGGCGACGTAGCGGCCGCGGGAGGGGACGGCACCGCACTCGGTGTTGTAAGTGAGCAACAGCCGAAGTCGAGTGTAGGAGGCGTGAGCGACCAAGGGTCGCAGAAGAAGCCAAGGCGGGAGCCGCCTAGGCCAATGTCGCTGAAGTTGAAGGCCGACAGCAGGTACATTACAGAGCTTGATTGTATGCTTTTCTTCATCTGTGGTGCTTGTTGAGTGCGTCGGCGCTGACGAGATTTGTGTACTTTGGGTAGCGGGGCTCCTGCTGCGTTAGGCAGCAGCAAGAATGCCTCGGGCCAAGAGGCCTCCGGGCGGAAGGTTGAGAAGGTGCCGGTGGGGCAGTCGCCGGCGACCTCAGGCGAGGACGTCACCAGCGAGGTCCCTGAGACCGTGGGGACAACACCGTCGGTGGCAGCCAAGGTCGCTGCTGAGAGTGCGCAGCAGGAGGAGGGCCCGCGCCAGCAAGACCTGCCGGAGTCAGATCTGCTGGAGACGCCGCCGGCGGAAACCAGAGGTGGAAGCGGGGAAGCCGAACGACAACGGTGCCTCTACGCCGGCACTCCGTGGGAGGATGATGTCTGGGCCGACGCCAAGGACCTTGATGACTTTAAGGCGGCGCGGGCGACCATCACAGAGGCAGCGAAGACGATCGGCCACACGCTCATGGTGAGCTGGTGTTTTCTTTAGGGCTAAGACTTTTTAATTCCCCAAAGTGCACTGACTTGACGATCTTTCATAATGTATGGATGCAGAACCTTGCCGAACGAGCGCAGGGTAGAGCGACCTGCTGACGGAGGGCGCCAAGCTTCACGCGGAGCTGGCAGCGACCTGGGAGGCCGTGCTTTAGGCCAAGACGGAGGCCGCGAAGGAAGTAAGGAGCCTCAAGGACGAGGCGATCTTGAAGGACCAGGCCATCGACGCCTTGAAGCGGGAGCTTGAAGCTACAAAGCTGAAGTCGAAGGAGACGGAGGACGATCTGAAGAACGCCACCGCAGGTATGCCGAGAGACGCCCTTTTGGTCTTTTTTGTTTAACCGTCGTGGTAACACGTTCTTGACCTCGGCACTTGCAGAGGCCAAGAAGAGGGAGACTGCCCTGAAGAAGGACCTCAAGGAGTCGAAGGAGCAGGTGAAGATCCTCAAGGAGAAGCACAAGGAGGTCATCGCCAGTGAGTCTTACTTCACCCGTAAAGCTGCTTATGAATTTGGGGCGCGCAGGGATCTAGAGATCGACCTTGGTCGGGCGATGCAAACCCTTATTGATCATCAAGAGATGGCTGCAGATCTTGAGAAGGAGCTGGACGACCTCAAGGAGGCCGCCGAGTATCTTGTGGACGTGTACGCCCCGAAGGTCGAGGGTGGTCCACAGGAACTCGTCACGCGGTTGGAGGACGCGGAAGGTCGCATAAAGACCTTGCTAGTGGACAGCGGCAAGCTCGCTGCTGCTACGGCACTGGCCACGGTGAAGCATCATGAGCCGTCGTTCGACCTGGAGAAGGTCAAGGAGGAGCTCGCCTTGTCGCGGCTGGTGGCCAGTGAAGAGATTCAGGCCGCCGCGGAGGAGATCATGAAGAAATAGACCTGTAGACGTAGCTCAGATCTGGCAAACAGTTAGTAACGATGGGTCGAGGACCCTTTTGATGTAATATAAACATTGCATGAATGAAAAAAAAGCATGTCCCGTGATCCCTTATTTGACTTTGTATACTCTTTATAAGAATGCCAAGGTAACGAAGTTGCGAGACCCCTTTTCCTCTGCTAACCCAACTCAGTGGAGGAACGGCTTACCGACCGCACGGCTCGACGTTGGAGGCTTAAGTGCGGCCGGCACGCGGAGGGGGTCGGGGACCCAAGATCAAGCAACCCCGCGACCTAGAAATACTTATAAAATGCATAAGAAGCTGTGGTAGGGGAACACTGGAAGAGAGAGGTGAAAACCCCAGGTCGAGCGACCCTTAGGTTGGCAAAGCCAAGCCCCCGAGCGTGAAGGGCCGAGCTTAGAGCCAAGCCCCCGAGCGTGAGGGGTCCGGTTTTAAGCCGAGCCCCCGAGCGTGTCGAAGGGGATGGGTGCACAGAAAACAAGCAGGTTGAAAGAGCAATCTTTACTGAATTACAAAGGATAGAGTACATAGCTTTATTGCGATACAAGGCTCATAAGGATAGAAGCGACGCAAGTGCTCGATGTTCCAGGGGTTAGGAACACCCTGGCCATCGGCCCATTGGAGGCGATAGGTCGCCGGTCCAATGACCTCCTTAACTATGAAGGGGCCTTCCCAAGGCGCAGAGAGCTTGTGCATATCCTTGGTGTTCTAGATCCGCCGCAAGACTAGGTCGCCAACATTGAAGGAACGTTCCCGCACATTGCGGTCGTGGTAGCGACGTAGCTGCTGCTCGTGGCGAGTATGGCACATGAGCGCAGCCACACGGTGTTCCTCAACGCTGTCGAGGTCGAGCCGGCGCGTTTGCTCTACTTCTCCTTCGTCGAAGTGCTGGATGCGAGGAGCACCGAAGGCCACATCGGTGGGGAGGATAGCCTCTGATCCATAGACCAGGAAGAAGGGTGAGTACCCTGTAGCCGAGCTAACTTGGGTCCTGAGACCCCAGAGGACGTGAGGGAGCTCTGAGAGCCACCTGGTGGCGTAAGGCACTGAGCCGTCAAAGATACGGTCTTTTATGGCCTGTAGAACCATGCTGTTGGCCCGCTCGACCTAGCCGTTGCACCGTGGGTGTGCCACCGAGAAGTAGTATACATCGATCAGGCTGTGTTGACAGAAGTCCCAGAATTCGGCTCCTGTGAAGGCCATGCCAAGGTCGGTGACAATCCTATTTGGCCCCCCAAAGCGATGGGTGATCTCCTCGATGAATTTGGCCGCCTCTTTTGACGTGACGCTAGATACGGGGCAGACCTCGATCCACTTGGTGAACTTATCCACTGCCATGAGTATGTGCTTGTAGCCGCTGGGGGTGGTCTTGAAAGGTCCCACAGAGTCGAGACCCCAAACTGCGAAGGGCCACGACGGAGGGATGGTCCTGAGGGCCTGAGCCAGGAGGTGCTACTACTTAGCGAAGAACTGGCACCTCTTGCAACGACGTACAAGTTCTTGGGCATCAGCCAAGGCCGTGGGCCAGTATAAGCCAGACCTAAAAGCCTTGCCTGCCAGGTTGGAAGAGGCGGTGTGGTTCCCGCACTCGCCACCATGGATCTCGTCCAAGAGCCTGGGGCCCTCGGACCGCAGGATGCACTTCATCAGTACTCCGGTGGAGGCGGACCTCCGGTAGAGTTCCTTGCCGACGATGACGTAGTTAGCGCTACGCCTCGTGATCTTTTCTCGCTCTACCTTGCCCTCAGGTACTCGATGCTTGAGGAGGAAGGCAATGAAGTCAAGGCGCCAGTCATCTTCTGCGTCAACCATGAGGATCTCGCGACCTTTAGGCGAGGTAAGCTCGTCATCAAGCCACTCTGGGTCGAGGATGAGCTTGATGGACGGCTTGCGTAGGTCCTGGACGAACACTCCGGCCGGAACCAGAGCGCGCTTGGAGCCAAGCTTGGAGAGGACATCCGCGGCGACGTTGTTGTTGCGGCAGACGTGGTGGAACTCGAGCCCTTCGAAGTGACGCTCGAGCTTGCGCACCTCAGCACAGTATGCATCCATCATATCCTTCCTAGCTTCGGAGTCCTTGCTGACTTGGTCGATGACGACCTTGAAGTCACCGTAAGCCAGGAGGCGCTTGATCCCGAGGGAGACGGCGATGCGGAGCCCGTGGATGAGGGCCTCGTACTCGGCGCTGTTGTTGGACGCCTTGTAGTGGATCTGCAGGACGTACTTGAGGTAGTCACCCTTAAGGGAGATGAACAAGATGCCCGCGCCTGCCCCTTCGAGGTTCAGGGAACTGTCGAAGTACATCTTCTAATGCTCAGGTCGCTCCGGCGGCGGTGGCTGCTGGATCTCTGTCCACTCCGAGACAAAGTCTGCGATGACTTGGGACTTGATGGCCTGCCTAGGGCAGAACTCTAGGTCGAACTCGCCTAGTTCGATAGACCACTTGACGACGTGCCCAGAGGTGTCACGACTCCGTAGGATCTCGCCAAGGGGAAAGGCCGAGACGACCTGGATCTTGTGGGATTGGAAGTAGTGCCGGAGCTTTCGCGAAGTCATGAGTAGCGCGTAAAGCATCTTCTGGGGCTGGCTGTACCTGGTCTTGCTGTCAGACAGGACCTCGCTGACGTAGTAGATAGGTCGCTGGACGGAGTAAGGTCGCCCCTCTTCAAGTCGCTCAGCCACCAGGACGGCGCTGACTACCAGTACCGGGGGCGTCGTGAGGAAGGTCTTGAGTTGCTCAAGAGCTTGGTCCGCCTCCTCGGTCCAGGCGAACTTGTCCGCCTTTTTTAGCAGCTTGAAGAAGGGCAGGCCTTTCTCTCCGAGCTTGCTAATGAACCGGTGTAGTCGATACACATTCTCCATTGACCGGTTTTCTTTGGTACAAGAACCGGGTTGGCGAGCCAAACCGGGTTTTTACACTCTCGGATAAATCCGGTAGCTAGGAGCTTTATTAGCTCTACCATAACGACGTCCTTGCGATCTTTCGCAAAGCGGCGAAGCTTCTGCTTGACAGGCTTCGCCGTCTTGCTTACATCCAAGGCGTGCTCAGCCAGCTCCCTAGGAACGTCTGGCATATCCGATGGACTCCAAGCGAATATATCGACGTTATCCCGGAGGAAGCTGTTGAGCGCGACTGCGCGAGTTCCTATTTGGGGTCGAGCCCGTCGCCGATCACCACCATCTTCTCTGGGTCGGCAAGGCCGAGGCAGACCTTCTTCGTCGATGGAGCCGCGTCTAGGGCGGTCTCGGTGCGCTTCTGCTCCGGGACGGATTGGTCGACAGGGTCGACTTTTTCGGCCTCAGCCACCAAGACCGCGGAGGCCTCGGCGGCGGCGGAGGTCGCAACGAGGTTGAGAGCCTCCGTGTTGCATCTGAAGGAGATGACGAGGTCCCCTTTGACAGAGAGGACCCCACGCGGAGCCAGCATCTTCAACACCAAGTAGGTGTAGTGCGGGATGGCCATGAATCTGGCCAGCATCGGACGACCTAGGATCGCGTGGTAGGAGGACTTGAAGTTGGCGACCTCCAAGTTGAGGTATTCCGTGCGGAAGTTCGCCTCCATACCAAAAGTGACCGGGAGGGAGACTCGACCCAGGGGTTGGGCCGCCTTCCCAGGGACGATGTCGTAGAAGGGTTCGTCGCACTCCGTCATCTTGTTGAAGTCGAAGCCCATCTTCTTGAGGGTATCAACAAAGATGATGTTGAGCCCACTGCCTCCGTCAATCAGGGTCTGGGAGAGCAGGCCTCCATCCACCATAGGCTCGACGACGAGCGGGAAGGACACGAGGTCTGGGATATGGACCCAATGATCAGCTCTGGAGAACGTGATCGGCTGCTCAGACCATCGTAGTGGCATGATGGGATGAGTGTGGACGAGGTGGACGTCGCGCTTGTCCTTCTGGTAGCGCCTCCTGCTGGCGCTGGACTTGATTCCGCCGACGATCATGTTGATCGCACGGGTTGCGGCCTGGAAAGGCCCATTGGGGTTGCCCGATGCTGGTGGAGGGGGCAGGTTCGTCTCGTCGCGGGCAGCTGCTGGAGCCGGGTCGTTGCGAGGTGGCTCGCGGCGATCGTCATACCGATCGTCGTGGCGGTCGTCGCGCCGATCTCGCCGATCGTCGCGGTGGTAGTTGTTGTTGTAGGGGCGGCTGTCGTGTCGCCCACCGTCGTTCCTGGGTCGCTTGGGGTCCGCGGAGGCGCTGAAGGCCCTCTTGAACTGGGAGCACACGCGGAGAGTGTGGGTGGCCCCCTCATGGAACCCACAGATGCTGTCGAGCGCTAGGTCGAACTCCGCTTGGTTGAAGGACAAACCTCGCCGCCCTTCGGCCGCCAGGACCTCGGAAGGTCGCTTGCGGAGCTTGTCCGCTGCAGTGTCAGATGCACCAGCGTTATCAGTGTCGAACTGATTCTGGAGCACATCTTCTGTGTCCATCAGCTTGTTGACGATGACCATGAGCTCCTTGACGTTGGTCGGGCTAGCCTCATGGATTTTCTCGAAGACCTTGAGGTCTTTGATGCCTTTCTTGTAGCTGTCGACGATCTGGTCGTCCCTGACGCCAACGCACTCATTACGGTTCTCGAAGAACCGAGTATTGTAGTCGCGGAGCCGCTCCTTAGGCTTCTGCATGACCCGCCCCAGGCTGAATGCGTTCCCAGGGCGATCATAGGTCGCCTGGAAGTTCGACGTGAAGGCCCGGGACAGATCGGCCCAGGTCTTGATGCTGCCAGGCGTAAGGTTGTTGAGCCGGAGCGAAGGGGCATTGCCCATCACCAGTGGGAAGTAGGCCGTCATGTGGTCGAAGCTACCACCGGCCGCCTTGACGGCGACGTAGTAGGTCGATAGCCAGATGTTAGGGTCGGAGCGCCCATCATACAGCTTGATGTTGGGCTTGATGTTGTCGGGGTACTCCACCCTCTTGAAGCGGGCATCCAGCGCTGGGAAGGCGTTGAGTGCAAGGTCGTCACTGGTGCCTCTTGCCGGGGTGGCATCTCGTGGCTCGGAGTGGACACTGCAATCCGGGACGACAACCTGGGAACGTGGCTGCCGGTCCCGGTCGAGCTGGACGATGGTGGGATCGCCGTGATCAGCGTTGTACTTGGCCCGGTGCTGGTTCTCGATCTCATGCTGATCACGGAGCTCACGCTCCATGATGCAGTGGACGCCGCCGGGCGGGCCGTGCTCACGGTCGTAGTCCAGGCGGCCGCGGAGCTCGCGCTCCTCGTGCTCCCGGTGGCGTTGGTCGACGACGGTGCGGGCGTCGCGAGCACGCCTGTTGGTGTCGAGGTTGACGCGAAGGTCACGGGCAGCAGCGGGCTGCTGGGCGGGCTGCTCAGGGTTGTGCTGAGCCACCTCCTCCTGGACGGGGGAGAGATGGCTATGCGCAGGTCGATGAGATCGACTGCGCGAGTGGCGGGTTGAGGATGACGCGGCGGACCTGGAGGCCGCGCTCTTCTCTTCCACCAAGGCGTTGGCGACCCGGAGGTACGCGAGGGCCTGCTCAGCTTAAGGCGACTGGACTTGCTGTTGCCGGGTAATGGTCACACCTAGGTTGGCCTGGGGGCTGTTGAAGGTTGCGATCCCAGCTTCCTCGAATTCGAGGCGCAAATCACGAGCGCAGGGCAAGGCACGCCGCTGCTCATCCGCACGTCGCTCAGCGCGGCGGATGTTTGCCTGGATACGGGCCGCCTCGTGGGAGCTGGTCGCACCCACGCGTGGTGGCTCGTTCTCCGAGATCACCATCACCTGACGGAAGATGACTTCCAGGTCGTTCTGGAACTTCCCGCAGTCCAGAGACTGGGTAGGTCGCTTAGCTCGGCGAGGGAGCTCGTTGTCGATCTTCTTCCACAGACGACACCCGCGGAGGGTGTGCTTTGCACCCTTGTGGTAATTGCAGGGCACGTCGAGGGGGTCGCGCCGAGTGCGAGGCGCAGGCCTTGGGTCGCGTGAAGGTCGCCGCCCAGATTGGAACTGAGGAGGCGTGGAGAGTTGGCTCAGGCGAAGGCCGGGCGCAGACTTCAGGCCGAAGGGAAACACGTCGTGGTGTAGCGCTGTCTGCGCCGAGCGTTGATCTCGTTCGCAGATCTCCCAGGTTTCCCTCATGGAGCCGATGATGTTTTCCATCCCCTGGACAAGGTCACAGGGTTTGGGTGGGTGGGTCTCCGATACTAGATCGGGAACGGGGACGGCGGCGGACGCCGTGACGACCTTCTCGGGGGTCGCTGGTGGGGTCGAAGCTGCCGGAGCAGGTGAGGTCGCCGTGAAAGATCCAAAGCAGATCTCCACGGGGTCGGCGAGGAAGGCCGTCATGCTCGCCGAGAAGACGACGCCAGATTGGGCCACCATGCTGCACAGCGAGTTCCCGATCGCCCCTACCTGGCGCGCCAACTGTCAGGGGGTGAGACCTGGACAGATCCGCTAGGGGGTTTTGTAGGTTGATGGAGAGGATCGGGATCTAAGAGCGTAGGTGGTTATACACGTGGTGCACACGGAACTAGGCGAGTATGGCGGCGAGGAACAAGGAGACAAGGGTTTATACTGGTTCAGGGTAAAACCCTACGTCCAGTTGTGGTGGATTATGCGAGGATGAAGATGAGTCGTCCCTGTGCATGGAACCCTAGGCCGCCTTATATGGGGGGACGGGCTAGGGTTTGCATGCGCAGGTTGGTTGACCCGTGTCGGGGTCAGTTACAACTATGGGAAGCTTATCTCCCGGATTACAAGGAGTATCCCGTGATACTCGGAGGTACAAGCGGCGGCGCGCCAGGTCGCCGTGTCTTGTCTTGCACACCAAGGCTTCGCGGGTCTTCCGGGAGCTTGATCAGGTCGCTGGGCCCACTTGTAAGGTCGGCGAGTCTTCTGGAAGGTCGGGTCCACTTGCCAGGGGCCTCTGGGACCCTGACCGGTGGGGACCCATGGGTACCCATGTCTCTCACTAGCCATTCATCCCTAATTCATAATAAATAAAATAAGATTCCAACTAGCATGAAAATTTTAGCACAGTAGCATATGACCAAAATAAACTTAAATATAAACTTTTAGATCAAGATCATTTATACATTATTTTAAATGAAAAAGACAAAAGACAGCCTAGATAAACTTCATTAATTCATACAAAAAGATTCACTAGTCATTTTGATCCCAAATTTTTCCTACAGGTTCAATATGCCAAAAATAAGTTCTAACCCAACATATTCAAGTGGATTGATCATATATTTCAAGTTATGAATTTGTCATCCATCACAAGCATAAATACCCAACACTGCTCAAGCAGACTCCTAAAATCCCCATTATTTTTCCAGAGGTGCTTAACATCACAACCAAGGCCTAGGGAATTACAAATACGTCCCTAGGTGAGAATCCCAATCACAAACAGGTCCCCAGGCGCCATGGCCGGTGATGGAGGTCAAAATCCGGCAAGCTTGTCGCCGGGATGGACCTTGGAAGTGGCTAGGAAGGATCGGGGGCTTACCTAGGTCCGATTCTTGGGCTCAAAAGGGTGCGGAGCGGACTCCGGGCCGGTCGGCGGCGATGCAGTGGCCGGCGGCCACGGTTGCGGCTCCCTTCCGGCGGACTGCGTCGAGGCCGCGACAGGTAGGGGCAAGGGGCGACACGGGGTTGTCACACCTGATTTTCCGAAGAAAACCAAATGCATCTCATATGTGCGCCAGGATCAAGTTTACACACATATGATAGACGTCATGAGTGAAATATCAGTAAACAGCAATAAAAACGTATAAGAGTTAAACCATTACATTATCTCTTTATTACACTCAGACGTTAGACTCGAAGGTCTTTTAAATGAACAAACGATAACTAGACGAAGCAACTCCGTCTTCAGCTTCCACAGGCACATGACTGGGGGCACGCAAGCCTCAGAACTCATCGAAATCGCTGAAGTACTCTTCTCCAGTGTTCTCCTCTGAACAGCGGGTAAGCAAGGGTGAGCACACTTATGGTTGGAGCTCAGCAAGTGGGGGAAGATGCAAGGCTATCAAGGATAGGTTAAGGTTTTGCAGCGGTTAGAATTTTTAATGTTTGTCAAATTTTATTAGCAAGCACCTATTTACTAGGTGTAAGTTTATACCAACCCACTTAAGCATTTAGGAAAGCATCTCATCTCAAAACCATACACAAACCACGATTTAATTCCATCTTTAAGTTTGATTATCATGTGAGGGTCCAGGCCGCTCTTGACCGTGAGCACGGCTGATCGATCAGTTTTACACTCTGCAGAGGTTGTACACTTTCACCACAGCTCGCATAAAAGTTCCGAAGAACTTTGAACCCAACCACGCATGTGCTGATCAGGCACAATACCACACTTCCGAGGTGTGATTGCATAGGGACGCTACGAAGCCTTTACAAAGGTATGCAGAAAACCAACAACCCGCGACAGTTACAGCAGCGGAGCGGACCATAACCCTCCCTAGTGGACAGCACCTTAGCAAAGGCTGCGGCCAAGAGGACCGGGCTATACCCCCTTCAACTCCGGCCCCCTGTGCTCCTTTGGGATAAGGCTGTCAGATAATTCCACACTCCTAATTAATTGGCTAAGCCAGAGCCATATGGACTGTGGTTGCACTGTTTTCCTGGGTGGTTCTCCATGTTCCGATTAAACCATATGATCTTGTTATTAACCATAAGCACACACATATATATCACCAAAGTTATTATGATCAACATTCATCATATTGTAAAAGATTCATTTGAACCATCCCAAGTTATAGCAACTAAGCATTTCTACCCAAAACATTTATTTAAAAGGGTTGTCCAAGGTAATAGGGATAAAATTCTAGTCATGTCCTTAAAAAGGTGATTTCCCATCAAATTTATGCAATACAACATTTAAAAGTAAACTTAGTTATCATGCAAGTTGTGTGGGACAAAAATAGAATATGCAGGGGGAGAAGTCCACTTGCCTTCCTTGCTTAAACACTGGGATTCTTCTTCTTCAAAAACTTGCTCTTGATCCGCTCCAACTGGCTGCTCACTTGAAATTGGCACGATGTCTACGAGCACACAAGAAAGCATACAATAAACAAAACAACACACCAAGCATGAAAAGCTTAAAGAGAGAACAAGGGTTGGCTCAAGGAACGCGAACGTAAAAACACTCGGAACTAACGGGAGATTTGGATGATCACATACAAGAGCTAGCTAGTGCTTGGTATATTTTAATTCAAAAAGATGTGCATAGGTTATTTCAGAGAAATACCCTATTTATAATTAAGCGAGTTATATTTGTATTTAAAAGACGATGTAAGCCTAGTCCAATTTTATTTATAAATATTCAAGTATGATTTATGCAAATTAAATATTTAGTTTTAAAAGAAGCATGTATAACATCTAAGCATACAACTTTATATTTCGAGTTGAACTAATCAAATTATAATTTAAAAACATGTTTATATTTATATTATTCAAATTAATATTTAATTAAGAAAACTCGAGGTAGCATATATTGCTTTTTATTTAGAAAGCAAATTGAATAAATATTAACCACTTTAACATTTATATTATGAAAAGCCGAAAAGTAGCTCTAATTAGATTTTATTTAGAAAACAAGTTTAGTATAAATTAATCAAGTTTAAAATAAAATAAATTCGTAAAACACATTTTATGGTAAACATTAGCACTAACGCGTATTTTATTGTGAGACGAAACTAACACAACAAGGACGAGCTTAAACGAGTAACCCGTGAGATCTATGGATTAAATAGGAATTAGGGATCTAATCATGTTTAACCGGAGATTGGATGGGCTATCAAAAAAGATTCCTGAGACACGATAGATTAAAATAAAAGAAAAGAGATAGGCTATATTGCTGAAATACATTTGCTGAGATTTACTGGAATTGTATTTTCAAAGGAATACCTTGTATATGACATGAGCATGATGTAATCCTGACATCATGGAGGTTGACATGTACTGATTGCTTGCTTCCCAGCATATACTCACGTACTGCAAGCACATGCATGCAAGCATGGATAAATATTGTTGACGCAAAAGAGTGTTTGACATCAGCATGATCACACGCTCATATCATGCAAAGAATAACTAACATATATGCGAACACTGGCGGATCTATGTTGGGGCGAGCTGGGGCAGCTGCCCCAGCTAAAGTTGGGATCGCATCAGCAACTCCCCTTCTTCTCCGGCGATTTTCTGAGCTCCGGTAGCGGCAGCAGCCATGGCGGCGACGGCCTTCGCTGGTTCACACGGAGAAGAAGGGTCAGCGGGGCATGCACCGTTACCGGGCCTCTGTTACCTCTTGCAGCCTACTTACTGGTCCAGCAGCCTAAAACAGGCCCAACCGCCCAACACTTGGCCCATACTGGTCCACCAGCAGCAGCAGTCCAGCACTCCAGCACCGAACGCGGCAACCCTAGGTCCTGCCTCGGTGCCTCGTGCGGGCTGCGGCCGTGCGGCGGGCGGCGCCGGCGGCTCCGGGAGTCCGAGACCGAGCAGGAGCAGCGCCCAGCGGCGGCGGCTCGGCCTCCGGGAGTCCGAGCAGGAGCAGCGGCGCAGCGCCCAGCGGCCGGCTCCAGGAGACGGGAGTTTTGGAGAACGCATTTTGCACTGAAACTCATCCATTTAACCAGGTAGATGTTCTTTTATTTGCCAATAGAGATAGCTGCTTACAATCTATTCCACGTCTATTTTAAAGATAAATCTTTTCAACGTTGTTCTATACGCCGATTTGCTATCAATTTACAGGGATCCAGGCTTACCGTCTATAAGCCGGGATACCGGGAAATTGATAGCAAATCGGCGTATAGAACAACGTTGAAAAGATTTATCTTTAAAATAGACGTGGAATAGATTGTAAGCAGCTATCTCTATTGGCAAATAAAAGAACATCTACCTGGTTAAATGGATGAGTTTCAGTGCAAAATGCGTTCTCCAAAACTCCCGTCTCCTGGAGCCGGCCGCTGGGCGCTGCGCCGCTGCTCCTGCTCGGACTCCCGGAGGCCGAGCCGCCGCCGCTGGGCGCTGCTCCTGCTCGGTCTCGGACTCCCGGAGCCGCCGGCGCCGCCCGCCGCACGGCCGCAGCCCGCACGAGGCACCGAGGCAGGACCTAGGGTTGCCGCGTTCGGTGCTGGAGTGCTGGACTGCTGCTGCTGGTGGACCAGTATGGGCCAAGTGTTGGGCGGTTGGGCCTGTTTTAGGCTGCTGGACCAGTAAGTAGGCTGCAAGAGGTAACAGAGGCCCGGTAACGGTGCATGCCCCGCTGACCCTTCTTCTCCGTGTGAACCAGCGAAGGCCGTCGCCGCCATGGCTGCTGCCGCTACCGGAGCTCAGAAAATCGCCGGAGAAGAAGGGGAGTTGCTGATGCGATCCCAACTTTAGCTGGGGCAGCTGCCCCAGCTCGCCCCAACATAGATCCGCCAGTGGTCGGGTGTAACAGCCATTACTGGACAACGTTACTGGAGAGGAGGGGAAACGGAGAGGAAAGCTGTTGAATGCTTCACCGAGAAATGAAGGGCGGCCGGCTCAGGAGAGCTAGCAGCGCGGGCAGGCCGGATGGCTGGGCGCGCACGTCGAGATGGCGACGGCACGCGGATCGGCTCGGGCACGGTCGGGTGCAACCGGAGATTGGGAATAGTCGGGCGCATGGGCCTAGGCTGTCACGGCACGCGGGTGGGATGTGAGTAGGTGCAGGACCCAACCCGGTTTTTCCAAAACGGCTTGCGGCCGCATATACAATCCTTCGGTAGAGCGCGCGCTAAGATTCGCGCTGGTCAACCGTGCCTGCCGCGCTCTCTTGTCCCAACCATGCCTGAGTCCCAATCCCGTCTCATCCATTACCGTCTGCTCGCTTCGTTCTATTCTAGCTCTTTCCCTCTCCGGACTCCACTGCCATTCCTCTCGTCTCCCCTTCTCCGTCTCTCTCTCCACTGACTCGCCGCCGCTCGCTTCCTCGCCGCCGTCTCTTCTGCATGCGCCGCCGCTCCTCCCGATCTACACTGCCGCAGCCGCCGCTATCCAGCTGTCGTCCTCTTCTCCCTGCGCCGGTCCTCCCTCTTCCTCACCGATCTATGCCACCGTCGGTCCTCCCTCTCCTCTTTTCCAAGATCTACGCCGCCGCCGCCGCTATCCCGAGGCTCTCCCCTTTTCCCTGCGCTGCTCCTTCCTCTCCTCCCCGGTGCTTCTTCTTCAATGTCATCGTTGTTGCCGTCCTGCTGGCGGCCGACGATATTCTACTTTTTTTGTTATCATCTTTCCTTTTCCTGATTCAATGACTGACTTGTTTTATTCTGGTTTTTTGTTACATGATAAGCAACACCATATATGGCTGGACTCTGCTTGAGATTACAATAATCTTCGCCACGAAAGTTCTGATGTTGCACAATTGTTATAGAAGGTAGACCTTTTGCTGTCATGCATCTTCGAATGCTAAATATAACCATTGACCAAGCTAAGCTGCAACTACTTACATACATGCATATTGCCGTCAGTATATATCTTACAGCATTTGTTGTGAAACTTATGTTAGTTTGGCAGTAGATTTACTTTTCCTCTAGAATGACAAGCTGATATGCAAAGGTGCAAGTACTTAGATACTATATGCATATTACCATTGACGTGACTTGTATATTGATGCTATAATATATACAAGAAGATTTTGCATTCCAATTTCTGTCAACACGATTTATCACCTTGTTTTCTATGCAAAACCATACAATCATTGTGGAAATTCTCAACACACAAGCCTCCGTGGCTTATGGTTCAAGTATATCCTTATTTTAGGTATATGTATATTATGACTGAACAAAGACACTAAATAGTGAGCCCCAGTCATACTTGCAGTTCATGTCCAGGTGAAGTCAGTACTTAAGGACCCATATACAACCATGTGTTGACCTTGCTGGAGTTTTATCTCTCTCACTTTTGGCAAGTTCTTTTTTTTCTGCTACATAGTTCCAACCATTTTTTGTGATTGATTACATCTTCTTTGTGCTTGTAAATCAAGTGTGATTCAAATACATCTCATGCCTTGCTGCTATGCTTATAGTCTTGTCATTGGACACCATGAAAAGTACCATCCATACTTCTGAACATTTTACCTTCACTATGTACCTCTTCTGATATATTTCTTATTTATTGTTTCAGCAGCTCTGCCAAACTAGTGATTTTATTAATATCAGTTATTGAGTTCGTGGATAACCTGCAGCTTTCCCTCACTCTTGATATTAATTGCATCTGATAAATTTTAAAGTCTCTCATGCTGCATACATATGTCTCATGCCTGATATCACCAAAACTTAATATTGTGACATGGGAACTAATAGTGTAATAAAACTTGAGTACTATGGTGTTCTTAAGCACTATCTGCTCAGTGCTAAGTGAGGACTTTTGTGTGACATTCTTTTCCATGATAAACTTTTTCCGTTTGAGTTATATACTGTTATGTCTTATTTGTGCCACAAATTAAAGGTTCCAACTCAATGCTTGTCAATGCATCCATAACCTGAGTTATAAGTTCATATAACCTGAGTTATATGTCTGTTATGATATTTGCCCCCTTATACTCTTTAAAGCTGATTTATATGCCATTACATGTTTAATAGGAATATGTTGCATGTTGCTTGTTTATTATGGGTATTGTTAACTGCAACTAGCAAAAGGAAAACACCACTATTTTCATAGTCTTGTGCCTTGCAGCACTCTTGCACCCCATATTCCGTATATACTTGGGCTATCACCATTTCAAGTTAAGAAACACATAAGCAATGGGAAGGGCACACAGGTGATAGTTTCTCTGTTGAAGTCATACTTCATGTTTCAAATGTCCAAGTAGTTGATCCTATCACTGGGTGTGTAATGTGATACTTGATATGTTTTACTACTTATAGAAATTTGGCTTTTACATTTATAAAATCATTTGTCCACACAATGTTTACGGCAGAAAACCATGTAAAGGTCGGATATAAGTATTTGGAAGATGGGACCAAAGTCAGGTTCACTACGTAGGTTTTACTGACTCAACTAAATAGGTTTTACTTTGTTTATTTTACCCATTAGTACTATACGGCTATACAATTTTAGTATATTAATTGTTGCTCATGGGTTTGTTTTGCTCCTTTCAGTATATATTGTTTCAGTATATTAGTTGTCACTCATGGATTAGCTTTGCTCCTTTCACTATCTCATTATATGAGAAAATGTTGAACTTTGTTCTCCTGGTGACCAGCATGTTGGTAGTGAAATTTATTCTCTTGTTTTTCAGGAGAAGTTTGGACCCATTTAGTAGTAAAAATTTTATCCCTGTTTCAACCAGGAAGATAATTCAAGTTTTAGGGATCTATATGAGCACAGGTAATGCTAATGGTTCTCAACAAAAGTTTTTCCATTCTCCAAGCTGATCTAATGTGATTTGATCTGCAAATTTACTTTATTCTACTAAATGTTGATAAAATATTTAGTGCATCACTTTATGGGAATTTTGTTGTTTTACTTTGTTATTTACATCTATTTAGGTAAACAGGTACCCAGTAACTCAGAAAATGAAATTGGTACATTAATGTTTTTACAGTAGATACCGTCTTAGAGTGACGCTTAGAACTGATGGGCTGCTAACTACGTGCTCCTTTGCACTAACAGATAGAATGCCTTTGTATTCATTGCATTTTGCTATTTAACACCATTTTTGTTTCATAATAATGTGTAATCAGCAATATGGCTAGTTGAATGGAAATATAAAGTATGAGGATGCTTGGATACCTTTTAGTCCTATGACTAAAACTAATCAGACTAAAAGTTGTTAGTCTCACCTATGTTTGGATCCAAATCCTAAAAAGACTAAAATGTAGTAAATAAGCATTAATTATCTCTCTCACTCTCTCCTTTTTCTTCCTCTCCCACCAATAGATGGGGCGTGGTACAAATTTTTATGAGGTTAAATGAAGAGAGAGAGCTAAAACAAAATTTAGTAGGAGTTCCTCTTACTAAAACATTTTAGTCTCAAGACTAGTTTTAGTCTCTTTAGTCATAAGTGCTTGGAACTTTAGCCCATCAAATAGACTAATTTTAGTCAGACTAAATTTAGTCCTTTGGATCCAAGCACCTCCTATGTTAGGTTGGGTTTATACAATCATAGTTAAGTAGCTTGCAGACAAACAAAAAAGTATCCTAATGCTAATTTACATAGATGCGATAAGGGGTAGATTTCACAATTTTTTTTGTTGATCGACATATGTATGGCAGGAACACTTGCTCAAATTAACTTGTAGTTTGTTTTCCATCACCACAAACACAAAGGCATCATTTATAAAATGGTTCCATCACCGTGGAGGCACCAGTTGACTTTGACATTATGTCGTGACAGGTTCGTACTCCATATCTCCCCTTTCCCAGACACAGTGCTTGGATTGGACACTCGTGACTCGACTGCGAATCAGGGGAAGTGCAGAAGGGTGAATGTTGGAGGTTTTTTTTTTTTTTGAAAATTTCAGTTGGAGGATGATTTCGGATTTCCAGTGCCTAGTGCACTTGGACTGGTTGAGTGCACTCATTACTTTTTTGAAATAAAGAGTGAAACTTATTACTGTTATAACCCTTTCCATGGCATCCTTTTCCTGTTTTTTAATACTTGGAGCAACTAACTATTTATTTATTAGAAGTAATTGTCTACCTTTTTTATACTATTTAACGAATGCCCCCCTGCCAATCGTTTGTAAAGTTATTTGTAATCCTTCAACTTAATCATAAGTTTATGAATATGCATGCACACAAATATGTGTTGCAGAAGCATGCCGCCCTAACGTTTGCTGCATCAATTATAATGAATGTCCCAGAAACTAGCGAATATACAGCGGATCGGAGCAGTGAGCGGCATCAGTTTCCACACGATCTTGCTTTTGATTCTCCCCGACATGGTCCCGCTTTCTCATATGCTCAGCATGACTCCCCTGATGCCCAGTTTCTCAGAGCAGGACCTTGTTTAGTTCGGTGAAAAATTTGCCTTTTCAACGTTTGGAACTCCTATAGCATACTGTAGCATGTTTCGTTTGTTTGTGGTAAATATTATCCTACCATGACCTAACTAGGCTCAAAAGATTCGTGTCGCAAAGTACATCAAAACTGTGTAATTAGTTATTTTTTTACCTATATTTAATACTCCAAACATATGTCTTTTGACGTATTTAATGTGATGTGATGAAAAGAGTGGAGAAAACATTAGAAATTTTAGCAAACTAAACAAGACCCAGGGTTAATAAGACTTGGCTTGTAGCCGAGCCTTGTCACTATGGAGCCAACCTGTACAGCAACAACAGTTTTGGAGACCGGAAAAAAGAGTGGAACCAGATACTGCGCTGGAGTGTGAAAATCTCGGAGCGCGTGTTGCGCTTGGCGCAGCAGGCAGCGACTACAGTAGCTTGGTATTCTCTCTCGTCCACGTCGATTTATTGCTTACGTGTTGGTCGCTACTACCCTTACCTGCTCTTATGCTCACCATGACTCCCCTGAAGAGACATTTTTTACTGTATATGTGTACTGGGCTACTGCCTACTGGCCTTGCTTCTGGCTGGCTGCACATGAGTTGTCTCAGCAGGTTGCTGTAGTTTGACAGTACTATCCGGCAGCACAGTAAAATCTGGCAGCACAGTAGTTGTGCGCTAGCGCTGGCCTCCGCGCCGGGCGCTTGTTTTCTCCACTGTTCATGTACTGTTTTAGTATTATTTAAAGTTATGAGCTACGAATTGGAGAAGGCCTAACTAACTCACGGGACCCATGTCAGTGGAGAATTGTTGTTGCCTCGGGACCCCATGTAAGTGAACCTGCCTACCTACAGGCACAGTGAGATGCATTTGTGCAAGCTGGTGGCGGCAGGTGGGGAATTGAATGTAAAATGAAAGAACCAAATGCATTGTATATAGATTGAGTATATACTCCCTCCGGTTTGGTAAAAGAAGTCGTTTAGAACAGCGACACGATCTCCAAAACACAACTTTGACTTCTCTTTTATATAAAATTATTTATTAAAAAGTTATATATGTATACTTTTATGAAAATACTTTTCAAAACAAATATATTGATATGATTTTCACATTTGTAAACTTAACGACTAAAAAGTTATTCATCATTTATATTCCTAATGTTTGACCCAAACCTTGTCCAAAACGACTTCTTTTATTAAACCGGAGGGAATACTGGATCTATGTATGAGAAGAGATCCTAAAATTTACAAAATTTACACATCACGAACAGTATCTATATATCATTATTAATTAATCCATACCATAAGTATTTTATTCTCTAAAAATATACATGTCTTCTATTCCACACCAATATTAACTTGGAACATAATATGAATGGAACTCAATATTATTATTAACTCAATATTATTATTAACTCAATATTATTATTAACTTAGAACATAATATGAAGGGAACTCAATATTATTATTAATCGCAAGATGAACCAATATTCTTGCATCACTAAATATAAATTAATGACAAAACTCATTCCACAACCCCTACCTTAATTTTCGAGACGAATCTAATAAGCCTAATTATGACATGATTAGAGAACGTTGTGCTACAGTAACCAATCTCTAATGACAGATTAATTAGACTTAATGGATTCATCTTGCGATTTCTAATCCATCCGTGTAGTTAGTTTTGTAAGTAGTCTACATTTAATACTTTTAATAGACCTTGGAAGGAAACCTTAAAATTTTTTTCAAAAACTTCCAAGGAACTAAACAGGGCCTTAGGTGCGTCGTCACTACAGTGAAAAGCTCCTCCACTTGACCGCGGCTTGCAGCAGGGAAAAGAGGAGGTAGCTGCCTATCAGCCTACTCCATGCATGCCCCTAGCTCATGGAAGTACTTGTAACCTGCCACACATCACAGAGTCCTGACGATTTGACTATCAAACCTTGCATTGATGGTGGGAAGTTGAAGAAAAAGCTTTGAAGAGAACAAATTAATTAACTTGGTTTTACTTGATCTTTATAAAATATGGCAATTTGATGAGAAATAAATACCCCGTATGCATACAGGGCAGGTCCTTTCAACATGTAATTATCTTTGTGTAATCATAGTGCCTTTCTAGTTTTCTTACACAATCCCATTAGTGCGAAAAATACAAAACACATGTAACAACTAAGAAGCTAACACTGAAACCCTATATCAGACATATATTATGACTTGTGACCTCATACATTATTAAGTTCACATTTCATAATTATGAAATGTGAGATATTGCTTCTGACTGTTTAAATATGTTTTGAAGGTATTGTATGGCTTATTAGCATAAAATTAAGCATTAAGAAAGAATATTTGCAGAAAAGAGGAAGTCAAGAAGCATTACATAAGCATTTGTAAGGGTTTTCTTGTTTGCCAATACAATGGAGCACCCATGATTTATGGCATCCTTCAGCAGACTAACAGTGTCAAAGGTTGCAGAACAGTCAACTAGCTAGTACGAGAGACTTGAGATTTGAATAGGGTACATCAGTGTGTAACAATGTAACATGGGCTTAAAATAAGAAACATGATCCAAATCTATCAGAGACAAAATAGCAAGTATGTAAAATTTTCAGTGCTCTACTGATGGGAGCATACAGTAAAAGGCAGAAAGTAAAATACTATACTAGAGGAAGAGGAACATGTTAGCAACACCGCTGTCATTTATCCTAAAACACATTAATTATGAAATCATTGCTTCTTTCGTACTATCTTGATTAATCCATTCAGCACAAAATAACAATTTAGAAACTGCTACTCTCAGAAGCAATATCTTGTGTTAAATCAACACATGGTTGTATATAGGTCCTTAAGTACTGACTTCACCTGGACATGAACTGCAAGTATGACTGGGGCTCACTATTTAGTGTCTTTGTTCAGTCATAATATACATATACCTAAAATAAGGATATACTTGAACCATAAACCACGGAGGCTTGTGTGTTGAGAATTTCCACAATGATCATGAACAATTAAGTTGTACAGTTAAATGGGATCTAAGAAAAATAAAGTATGTCAAATTAGTCGCTAAAATATCATGTCCGCCAGGTATGAATGTATCATTTAGGTAAATATCACTAATTTTCAACTTATGTAGCATGAGTGACTTTAAAATTTATCAGATGCAAGGATTAATACCAAGAGTGGAGGGAAAGCAAAATATTCTTTAGCCAAATGCATTTGCCATGGAAGAAAGGAAAAAAAAGAGAGAACTTTATATAACACAATTCTTAAGACTCTTTAAACAAGATAGTGAGTCAGTTTCGTAGTGCTTAGTATATGGCAGGTAATCACCCTACCTTCAAACACTTTAGGTGGGTGTAAGGATCCAAGCAGGCTGATTTATGGCCCATTAGAGTCAATCAGTTCACTGCTCACTATGAAAGCAGGCTGATTTATATATGGTCCAAATCATACACATGGTTAGTAAAGCAAGTCCTAGTGCATCACTCACTATAGCTGCTGCTAACACATTAATCAAGACGATAACAAATGGCCACCAATCACCAACCATAGATCTCATTTACTAGGTGCCTGGTAAAGGATTGCGCAAAGAGTACTCCTAAAACTGGTGCATCCAATGGAAAAAGAGTACAAATCCTAAAGAAATCGAATTGTAGAGCTTGTTTCTTAGATAACGAACTAACATTCTGCTATAATCTTATATCTCAAGGACACTGCTGCAGGAACCCTAACAACCACTGTACTTTATATAAGTACATACATCCCAGAACCTTGCTGCAGGAAATATATAGAGAGTGGAAGACATACTGATTGCTGCGCCAAATGGAGGTACGCTGCATTTGGTGCTGCAAATGTTGTTATTGATCCAGAATCCAGATAAATAAGGTGTGGTTCATTTGATGAACCCAACGTCGTTGTTAACCCAGATTCAATAAATACTTATGCAGATCCAGGTAACGACTGAACTTTTTGCGAGAAGAAACAACTCACAAAGCACATAGCAACGATGCGGGAGACGGGAGTGCCGGCGTGCGTTGCCCTACTTCGGCGGTAAAGGCACGGCTGGACTGCGGCAGATTCGATGGCAGAGGATTCGGCGTCGGCGGAGTGGATACCTGATCCAGATTTGCTAGAAGGAGGAGACGAGCGGAGCGTCGCCGACTAGCGGAGCGGAGCGGCGCCGACGAGCAAAGTGGCGACGTCTCAAGGGGAAGGAGGAGACGAGCGGGGCGGCGGCGACGACGCAAGCAGAACCTCGGCAATGGTGCAAGTCGAAGGAGCAGAGCGGCCGATGGCACGAGCAGAGGCCTCGGCGGCTGAGGGTCACGAGGGTTGGAATGGCACACGCGAAACTGGGAAACGAAGCCTGTTCGAGCTGCACGGGAATGGGAACTGGGAATGCCGTTGGGTTGACCGTGCGCGAATCACAAAGCAGCTGTGAACGGTCTGGACAGTACATGCGGCCGCAAGCCGTTGCGAGACTGCATTCCTGTGCAGGACCGGGAGGCCAGACACGCGTGTGTCGGCGCATGCGCGAGAGGCGAACAGACCAGGGAAACGGACAGGTGGGCGGGAGGGCTCCTGAAGAGAAGCTCACCTGCTACGGAAGGAGACGAAGGCGGACGACGGCAGGTGGCGAACGCACGGATCAGCGGCTCGATCGGCGTTGTGGTACTCTTGGCGGCATCGGATTGGCCTTCATGCGGGGAGCTTGAAGGCAAACGACTGATTTTTGGAAGAGGGCGGACGGTGGCGACTCGATCTCCAGGCCGAGGTGGTGCTCCCGTGACGGAACGGCGACGACGTGGCGCGGCGCACTGCTCTGGTAGTCCGGCGGCTTCTGCAGGTGGCGACTAGCGGCGGTGCTGTAGGGGCGCGAGGGTGTGGCGGCGGCGCTGGTCGAGACAGCAGCAGGGGCACACGAGGGACCGGAGCTTGGCTTTTATAGGCAAGAGGAGGAGAAGAGGCGGCCCAGGATGGAGATCAGGAAACGACCGGCCATTAATGGCAGCTTGAAGGTGGGGTGATGGTGGTGGCCGAGTGGAGCGGCCGTTACCAGGAAGGAGGCGAAACGGAGGGGCAGCGGCGCGCGGTTACTGTGGGAGGTGCGGAGCAACGCGGGGAGGTGAGCAGGCGCGCGGGACGGCGGCGGACAGACTTGAGTCCGTCTCGATTTGGTGCTGTTGAGAGAAGGGAGATGACGAGTGGGGCCCGGCTGTCGGCGAGATAGAGAGAAGAGAGATGTGCTGCAGCTGGGCCGAGCAGAGGACCTGGGCTAAGCGAGTGGGCTGAAAGGGGAGGAGGGTTTGGGGTTTGGTTTTCTCTTTTTTTCAAACCTATTTTTTTTAAAACCCTTTTCAAAATTAAGCTCTTTCCAAACTTTAAACACTTCAAACTCTTTTCAAAATTTTCAAATCATTTTAAAAACTTTTAAAACTTCACACCATCACATATAAACACCATGCAAACAAAAGATGATGCTCAAGCACTTGTTGCCTCTAAAATTACTCAAAATGATATTTAAATATTTTAAAGCCAAATTTATTTGATAATTTATTTATTCCTTAGAAAACAAAAACTAAAACACCATGTTGCTACATTATTTTAATGATGGAATTTTAGGGTGTTACAGGGGTGGCCACGGAGGCGAGCGAGCTGTGAGGTAGGGCGGTGGGATGGGCCAAAGGCTGAGCAGCGGCTGCGGCTGCCTGAAGCACCAGCGGCGCTCTGCTTCGCGCGAACAAGCGCGACGGCGTGCGGCGAACCGAGCAGGGCGAGCTCGTCGAGGACGACGGAGCGGTCAAGAAGGACGTGCGGCGCCCTCACTTCTTCCTTTATATGCGCGGACCAGCACTTGGCGCATGCGCAGGGCAGCGGCACGGGTGGCGACTGGCGCGGCCGGCGCGTGTCTCGCACGACAGCGTCCTGCGCGAATAGGCGCGGCGCACAGGGTTTTCAACGGGCGGATGGTCCAGGGACAGGCGCGGGTCCACAGCGGAGCCACCCAGGCGTCCGTACGCCGAAGGCGTGTGCGGCCGCCACGTGGACGCAACTGCCGCGGACGTGCGCGCGCTCTGGGCGCCGCAACGACGACGTCAGCGCCTGTTTCTATTCCAACAGCCCTCGTTCAAAATTGCATAACTCCCAAAAATGTTAACTAAGTGAAAAATCTCCAAAAATAAAAGTTGTAGAGGAGCTATAGACCTACAACTTTCACAAAGGGCGTCATATGTTTTGGTGAATAGATTTGTGGGAAAACTCGTTGAACTTTCGGAATTTCTCGGCCCCGGTTTACTGTGTGCAGCAGCTTCAACTCAAATTTAAGCGGCTTTGCACTCAAAATTGGAATGTCCACCAATTATAAAAAATGTGTTCTCAGAAGTAAGGAAAAACTTTTATATTGGACCATTTTGAACTTCTATAGTGAAATTTGGAGAACGCGCAAGAAAACCGAATCAGCCTCTTGGATCCTTAGGGGTTTGACCACGTATTTGGACTTTGACCAAGGGCTTTTGTGCAAATATGTGCATAATCATGTCAAACATGATTAGGAGCTAATTAATCTTGATTAACACAACTAATTGAGGTATTTATCTTTAATAAACACCTGGGGTGTTACAGACACGACGCACAAAACCCAGGCGGGCGGAGTGTCCACCATGGGGTGCCCGGTCCACAGCGACGTCGCCCAGGCGTCCGTATGCCGGACCGAACCGCAGACGCCACGTGGACGGCCCGCGGACGCGCGTGCTCTGGACGCCGAACGACGACGTTGACGCCAGCTTCTATTTCAACAGCCCATGTTCAATATTGCATAACTCCCAAAAAATGATAACTAAGTGAAAAATCTCCAAAAATAAAAGTTGTAGAGGAGCTAAAGCACTACAACTTTCCCAAAGGGCAACCTATGTTTTGGTGAATAGATTTGTGGGAAAATCGTGACGAACTTTCTGAAAATCTCGGCCCCGGTTTACTGTTGACAGCGCGTTCAACTCAAATTTACGCAAACTTCCTCTCAAAATTTGAATGTCTGCCAATTATGAAAAATGTGTTCCTGGAGATAAGGAAAAACTTTTATATTGGCCGATTTTGAACTTCTATAGTGAAATTTGGAGAACACGCAAGAAAACCAAATCAACCTTTTGGAACTATAGGGGTTTGACTATGACTTTGGAATTTGACCAAGGGTTTTTGTGCAAAGGTGACGGGACCCAATAGTTCCAAAAGACAGCGATTACAAGCGACTATCACAGCCACGATGGCCCCAGGCGTATTTTCGATGGTTTTCTGGATTTATTTTCATAAAGGAAAACGGCTCCAAATCAAGTGGTATTCCGGGAATTATTCTTGTGAAGGAAAACGGTCAAAAACCACCTCCGTCACCTCACATGCTCACCAACAAGGCACTTCCGACTAGCTGGCATCCCTTCCGAACAGCTTTGAGTCCTCACAGCCCACGTATGTATTAGGTGTCAGAGGCATTCATTGCTCCTACCACTTGCTTGGGAAGGCACGACGCCGGAACATGCAATCACCACATGGCAACAGCAGCCAGCAGGAGCCAAGGGCGGCGGGACCCGCTACATGAGGAGAAAGCTCCCTCCCGTACACATGTTGAGCATGCACGCTCTCTTTCTTTCTCTCTCCACTCATGTAACCTGCTCCCCTTGACATATAAAATGGAGAGCAGGGGTCCTTCCCAAGGGGGGTTGGGTTTTTGCTTTTACTTCCTCCTTCTCCTCCCAGGAGGAGCTCCCTCTTTCTTCTTCTACCTCGAGCCATCCATGGCTCTCACACTACAGAGACTTGGGACCAAGCTCACTCTCTCGCCCATTTGTAACCCCTACTACAAATCAGCGCAAATAACACAACAACGCAAACTGGACGTAGGGTGTTACTCTCCGGAGGCCCGAACCAGTATAAATCCCTGTGTACCCCCATTTGCGCAACCGTCCGAAGCCCGGCACGCAATCCGAGAAATTTACTGCCGGCGGTTACGGAACCCCGACAGTTAGCGCGCCAGGTAGGGACTTTTTGCGTGGCACGACGTTTTTTGCAGGTCTCGGATGGACAACCCCGATGACGACGGCGGCCGCGACGCCCACAGCCGTGACGACACCTACAGCAACCGCGACTCCGCCGGTAACGACGGCGGCGGCGGCCGCGATGCTAACGGCCGCAGCAACGCCAACGGCAACCGCGACTCCGCCGGCAACGACGACGACGACGGCCGCGATGCTAACGGCCGCAGCGACGCCAACGACAACCGCGACTCCACCGGCAACGACGACGGCGGTCGCAGCGCCGACAGCTACAACAACTTACTGTGCACTCTCTTTCTTTTGCCGCTGCTCTCCTTTCCTTGAATGGCACAATGCTAGTAAAGGCAGCGGCGGCGACCTGGCTCTCTCGTCCCTGCCAAATGCAAAGCAATAGTGTGTGATTTCCTTCCCTTCTGAAGAAGCCGAGCAGCAGCTTTTTTTTCGGCCTGCGGGGAGTAAGACCACCCCCACGGTATTGTATTAAGAAGAAGATATTCTCACACAGGTCGAGAAAATCTCCGAACCCCTACCCCACCCATACACAGCGGCACCGCAGCACACGTGAGATAAGACTGGCCTTAGACCTGTGCTTTGACGTAGGACAGACGAGGAGATTTTTTTACAACAGCAGACTACTGGGAGGGCCATCCGGCCGCTCAACCACCGCACACATGTGCGTCTGCTGGGGAAATAAATTCTCCCGGTAGAACACGCAGGTGCAATTCCTAGGAATTAAACCTGGGTAGGCAGCCCCACCACCGTGAAGGCTTGCCATCCGAGCTACGCTCGGCTCCTGAGCAGCAACAGCTCGGCTCCTTTTCCTCCAACCAACAAGTGGAGAAAATCCTTTTCCCCTTTGTTTTTTCCACCAAGAGCGACACCTTGCTATTCCCGCGTGCCTACATCCAATTCGAGCGGCAGCCCGTGGCATTTTGCCTGGCCACTCCTTTTTCCTCGATCGAACAAACAGGCACGAGGAGCTGCATCTCGCGCTCCTTGTTTTCCCCATCGAGCAGGGCGACGGTCTCGCGACGCGGGTCCCGACCTACGGCCACGGCAACCTCCCAGCACGGGCCCCGATCGCTGGGCAGTCTCCCGACGCGGAGTCCGTCACACCGAGGCGGCGGCCTCTCGACGCAGGCGCGGGCAGCCGGTGCGCCGCCACGGCATCCTCGACTCCTCCCTCGGCGAGGCAACAAGCAGCTCAGGCACACATCGAGTCCAGGCACCGGCGGCCACTCCCCTCGGCTCGGAGCTATTCGCGCACGCGGCGCGCCATCCTGCGTCGCGACCGGCGCAGCGGCGTCCTCCCCCGCGACTCCAGGACGGTGGGAGGGAGGCCCCGACTTCGCGGCCACTTCCCGGCGTCAGGACGGGCGGAACAGGCCCACGGCCGCGGACGGCGGTGCGCCCCGCTTTCCTCGACAACGTGACGGCCCGCGTCCTCCGCGGCGCAGCACTGCGGAGCTCCGACCACCACGACCGGCACGACACCATCTTCCCCTGCTCTCTGCTCCCCCTCGCCAGAGATCCAAGCTTTGGTCTTCTTTTTCATAATGATTCACGCACGAAGTAAACCAGAGCTCCCTCTAATTTTTCCAATCGCAAGACCGTGCATTTCTCTCCAATCAGCAACAAGTCTTTCCCCTTGCTTCCATCTTCAATCGGCCGAGCAAAAAGCAAGCAGCGGACTTTTTGTTGCCGCAGTCCTCCTGCTTGCCCACCTGCGCTGCCGCATGAGAGTAGAAGGAGTGCGGCGCGCGCCGGGGGCTAGGCGGGCCGTGCTCGTCGCGCCGCGCCGGAAGCTGCGCCGGCCGGCCGCCGTGACGTAACATCCCGTAATTTTTACGAGGTGTTTTAAATTGTGAAAAATGTGAATCTCAAAAGTTTTGGTGAAATTGTGTGCACATTTAAAATTTATAAGATTGTCTTCTCACCTTTCCTCAATTTCCTAGATTTATTTTGTGCTAAAATATAAACTTTAGGAAGTATAAATGTTAGTGTGATTTATTTTGGAGTTCAGTGGATTTTATTTGGATATTAATTGAGTGGAGTTCAAATCTGAAATTCAAATTCAGATTTGAATTATATGCATGTGTGTGTAGAAATATAGGAAAATCCCTAACCTTTAGTTGGGCCTTAATCCTCGCCGTTGAAGTTCGTCGATGCTCCTCCAGCTACCGTCGCCGGTCTGCTACCCGTCGGCCCACCTGCACTTCCGGCCTGCCTTGGCCTGTCTACCCTCTCCATCCCTCTTGTATCTATGACACCCGGGCCCCACAAATCAGCACCCCATCCTGTACATCTTTCTCCCTCCAGTGAGGCCATCCGTGGGGCAAGCCGCGCACCGCGAGCCCCATGGCGCCGCCGTGCTTGTGCGCTGGCGCTCCCGGATGCACGCCACGCCGCCTGGGAGCTCCGCCCGCCGTCCATCCCTCAGCTTGGAACCCTAGCCGCCGCCTATAAAAGCCCAATCGAGCCAGCCGCTCCCCTGTTCGCCGCCTTGGGGGTTTTCCCCATCTTCGTCCACCGCCACCAGAGAGAAGGAGAAGGGGGAAGAGAGAAAGGGGAGGAGGAGAGGGAGCCGGGGGGAGGAGGCGCGCCCACCGGGGGAGGAGCCGCTGCCGGAGCGCCGCCGGAGGCCTGGCGCACCAGAGCGCCTCTGTCCGGCCGTCTCTGGGGAAATTTTTCCCCATCTCCAACCGCTGCCACCAGTTGAAGAAGAGGAGGGGAGCACGCCCTAGAGACGAAGCCGCCCGCGCAGGAGCACCTCGCCGACCCGAAGCTGCAGTTGCTGCGCGCGGACCTGCTCTGCTTCATCCGCCCGGCCTTTGCTGCAACCAGACGCAGTGAAGCCGACGTTGGGGGCCGCCTTCGCCAGGACGTCGACACTGCCGTGAAGCCAGAGGAGCGTCGCCGTCGCGCTGGAGCAGTCCCCGTCGTCGACCACGCTAAGTAGCTGAAGCCGCCGCATCACGGGAACATCGACGCCGCAGTGGACCACGACTTCAGGACCGGAGAGCTGCTGCCGCCATGGACGTCCTCAGCGCCGTGAAGCAGAAGCCGGAGCCGCCTGTGTGCTGGGAGCTCTAGTACCTCGACTTCGACCACCACCTGTTCGGTAGAATGCCCGAACCGTGAACCGGCCAGCTTCCTCTTCACTGCCGCTGCAGCCGCGTCCCCAGAACGCTAGGTGAGCCTCCCTGCATATCCCCCTCGCCTGAAGATGTGGAGACCGGCCTTTGAGCCGTGTAGGTGTTGTTGCTTTGCTTGCGATGCGCCGCCGCGCGAACCGCCGTCGCCTGTGTTGCCGGCCATCGAGCCGTGCTTTACGCTTGCAGGTGCCGCTGCCGACGTTCCGCACGCGCACCACCGCCTGACCGCCCCTTCTGTCCTTTCGCCGGCGAGCATGCCGCCTTGCCTGCTGCGCCGTCGCAGTCCAACCGCCGGTTTGTACGCTCGAGCACGCGCACGCAAGGATGGCAGAGGCTTTGCCTTTTAGCTCGCCGTGCCGATCTTCAACCGTGTTGTCCTGAACTGTTGCTTGCACGTCGCCCCGCCGCGTTCTCCCATGAGCCGGCGCATGCGCGTTCGCCGAGCAAGTGAAACAAAGGCCGAGCCTTTGGCCACCCGAGGAACCCCAACCTCGCCGTGCACGTGTGTGCGCACTCGAGCACAACCACGCCACCGCGCTGCTATCCGTCCTGCCCTTGAGCTCGCTGTTGTGCACGCGACACTTGAGCTCACACCTTTCTTCGCCCTACACAAAACCTTAGGACCTCCCTAGGCCTTCACCGTCGCGTGACCTTGTCCAAGCCGGCGCGCTCGCCCGTCACCCACACGCGTGCGAGCCGATCTGTGCTCTGTTCCTCACCATTGTCTTCTGTTGCCGGCCGTCGATGAGCTCACCGCCGGTCGTCGGGCACCTGAAGTGCTACCAAATCTCAGCCTTGTACCATGCCACACGGCGGCCCTCTCACAGATGTCAGTAGTCACAACAAAAGAGGAGCCCTGTAGATGATCAGTACCTATGGATGGCCCTTCTGACCTTCCAGCAGCCCGACAGCCAATCTGCAGTTGCCATCCCTGTTTGGCTTCTTAACAGTTCTGCTTCAGCAAGCCAATATATGATCTTTGCCCCTTTGTGCACAACCCATAGCCGGCCTCGGTTCCTTACCAAGTCGCTGCCAAAACCCATCTAAGGCCGTGCCTTTCTGCCTCCTAAAGGCCCTGCTGCTGCCTTCACCTGTAGCTGATCGTTGCCGGTTATGGCTGCGCAGCGAAACCTCCTAGCCTCGGCGAGCCGCTACCTTCCTGCCGTCTAGGTGTTGCCTAGCTGAGAAGAATTATGCTAAATAATTCTTTTTGCCATGGCTCTATGCAATCAGCATGCCACCTTGATCTTATGTCACAAACCTTATGCAAGACCGACCCTTTTTATCCGTGTTATGCATAATTGCACTTCCAACTTATGCAAAAGCAAAGCTTTGCTGCACGGTCATATCTTGAGCCCGTGTGTTCCACAGTTCCATCCACCTAAAGCTTCCAGCCTTCCTTTGTGAGCAATCTGTGCACTTACACAACCTGTAATGCATAGTGGGCAGCCACCTCCTCCCTAGCACCGCTTGTAGCTTGCTGCAGCTACCTTCGTGGCAGCCATGCGAGCGGCTATAGCTAACCTCCAGCCAACTAACAAGTAACCAGCAGCCCACCTACAGCTAGTTAACAGCCCCTCTTGACCTTGCAGCCGCCCTACAGCTAGTCTGCAGTTCGTTTGCCGCCAACAGCAACTCTGATTGGCTTCTAACAGCCTTGCTGCAGCAAGGCAATATGAGACCTTTACCCCTTTTTGGTAGCCCTGCAGCTAACCTATAGTTAGCTTATAATCCTATCTGCTGCGATAATGATTTTAATTTCAAAATTGAGTTTTAACTTCAAAAATTCCTAACTAATTATTCGGAGCTCCGAAAAATATGAAATCAGTTTCATAATCTTTCTAAAAACATGACGCACCCGTTAGTCTAGTATTTGCTCTCTTTTTGGATCTTATTGCTTCTCTTTGGAGTGTATTTGCTTTAGCTCTCGTACTTATTTATTTATGCGAATCTAGGAACTACCGGAGCCGAGGAGTGAGCCAGAAGATCGAGTACGACTACAGTGACTACGACGACTACTCGCTCACAGGTGTTCACGCCCATCCGACTTTGAATACCTATTAGGCATTGCTTATTAGAATGCTAGCGCCATATTTATTCGCATGATGATGATGAACCTTGCATAGCCTATTTTGATATCATGTCCTTGATTGACCTACTACTACTACTATACTATATATGTGTGTATATACGCTGAGCTTCGCTATGCATGTGTGGGATTAGATGTGGTTTTAAACCTCTTGGCGTGAGTTGTGGGTTGGGAAAACTTGGAGAGTTTCGAACCCCCGGTTGGAGTAAGCAGACAACAACCGACTTTCGGGTCGGGGACAGGAGGTGACCTTGGACGCCTCCTACGGATATGAGATAAGGAGTTTGGAGCGGCGATACCTGTGATGGGTGCCGTAGCGGACCACGTGGTGGAGACGCATTGGTAGACTTTCTGCTCTGGTCTAGATGTATCGGTGGAACCTATGATTCGTGGGAATATGTTGACGTGCGCACCACTTACCCTATGGGAAGGGTTCCAGCCATTCTCTAGTTAGGCGGTACCAGCTCTGCGGGAGAAGCGTGTTAGGATTGGGCTTGCCGTTTCACGAGGGTGTGCGGAGCCTGGCTGCTGTTCAGCCCTTGTTTCACGATCCCGGGGCGGGCCGCTTGCATGGCCTCCAGCTGTTGTTTCCGCGTGACGTGGAGATTCGCTCCTCCCCGCGCATCGGTAGCGCCGCCCGAGTAGTGCGCCCGGGTCCACATACCAGTCGGAGCCTGGACTTGTCGTGCGAGGCGGAAACTACTCAGAGGGACTTCTCCGAGGAACTCCTCGGAGGATCTTGTCGTGCGAGGCGGAGAGTACTCGTGCGAGGCGGAGACTTGTCGTGCGAGGGTTCCTCTAGTGGGAAACTAGTCGGAGATGCAGCCGTCCGGCCAAGGACTGGTCGACTTGTCGGTGAGGGTCTTGACGAAGATCTGCATGCCTTCCCTGACACGCAGCTCCAGGTGAAGGGTGGACTCCTTCTGGATGTTGTTGTCAGCAAGGGTACGACCATCCTCGAGCTGCTTGCCAGCAAACAGTTGACTCCACCTCGAGGGTTGTGGTTTTGCCGTTGTTTTTAGGAAGATAATCTTGCCGTCAAAGGGGACCCTAATCTGGGTCCTCGTCAGTAGCCCCCGAGCCTGAGTGGGAGTCAGGGAGTCGCGTTCAGGCTCAGTTGGTGGATCTTGGAGTTGAAGGTGTTCTTCGGGTTCTCGGTGGGTGCGCGCGAGCGCATCCGCCGGATGTAGCCCCCGAGTTCGTGAGTGAGTTGGAGACTCGCTCGCGAGCTTTTATTTGTAATTGTAGCCGTTGTAGCCTTGGAGGTTTCATCAGGGCAGTTACGACCGCAGTGATGACGTGAGCGTGGTCATGGGAGCGGGTATCTCAGCCGACGTGACCGATGTGACCGCCCCATCAAGACCGCGCTCAGGCTCTGCAAGTCTGCACGTCGCGGGAATCAAGGCGTCGCGGTTGCGTGCGGCTGTTTCGCCGGGACACGCGTATTAGCGGGCGAAAATCTTGCTGACACGGCGGGCCCGGCGCCGAAGATGAAGAGTCAGGCCTGTCCCCTTTTAAAACCGCGCGTCGAGCGCTGGTTCGGGACTTTGCTTTCCGCTCGCTTCCTTTCTCCCTCGCGCTTGCCCCTTGAGCTCAGAGTTCTTTCGCCTCCACATTACCGCCGCCGCTTGCGTTCCCAGCTCGCCCGAGACTCCGCCGGCGCGATGTCGAGCTGGGCGCGCTCCAATGTCTCCCGCGAGCAGCTCCTTCGTCTCGTTGAGGTGGGCCAGCTGCCTCCCCTCACCGAGGCTGTCGAGTGGATCGTCCCTGCCGACGAGTCCGTGCCACGCCCTCCCAGTGGGTACGTGGTGTCGTTCGTGGTCTTCCATGAGCGCGGCTTCTCCGTCCCCGCGGGCAGGTTCATCCGCGGGGTGCTGTTCGGGTACGGGCTGCAGCTTCAGCACCTCAACCCGAACAGCATCCAGCAGATGGCCGCCTTTGAAGCGATGTGCGAAGGGTTCCTTGGCATCGGCGCGCACTGGCATTTGTTCCAGTACTTCTTCAGGTTCACCTGTCTGAGGGACGGCTCCCGCGCGGCGACGATTGGCTGCGCCAACCTTCGAATGAAGCAAGGCCGCGGCGACGACTACATCCCGGCGCCGCTGACCAGCTCGAACTGCGGCTGGCACGGGGGGTGGTTCTACTTGCGGAACGACCCCGAGCACGCGCTCCCGTCATACACCGGGTGCTCCATCGCGAAGTCGCAGCGGAACTGGGCTGATGGCCCGGCCAAGAAAGAGCAGGAGAAGATGCTCAAGCCTCACTGGGCCGTGCTCGGGCGTCTTCGGAACGCCGGGATCACCTTGGCGGAGGTGGTCGGGCAGTACCACGCCCGAGGAGTTGTGCCGCTCCGGAGGCAGCCGCTCCGGCTCTGTGACATGACTGCCGACAGGGCCCCGTGGGTCGGGACGGTGACCGCGCCGGAGCTTCCGTCGCCACTCGAGGTTCAGCACCGCGTGGCGCAGGCGATCGGGAGAGCGTCCTACTCGTGGCCGCCGTCGCGGATGCTCCCGATGCTCCCCAACGCGGGGACAGAGAAATTTGTAAGTTATCCGTCTTCTTGGCCAGTTTCATTCACCTTTTGTCGTGGGAAGATCTTCTCGGATTTGACCTTGGTGTGTTCTTGTTGCGGCAGTTGAAATGCGCCCACCTCGTTCCGGCCAAGGCGCCTCTCCCGGAGGAGGCGATCTTCAACCAGAACTAGGCCGCGGCGGAGAAGAGGCGCGCTGCGCGTAAGGCGCAGCATAAGAAACGCCAGATCGCCAAGCGCGATCGCAATGATGACCGCAACAAGAGGCGGAAGGCGGGGGAGCAGGGCGTCTCCTCCGATGAGGATCCGTCGCCCGAGCCGTCGTGGAGCGGCGATGTCGCCAGCGCGGCGGTCGACTGGAGCAACATGTCGGGGTCGTCCTCGTCGTCGCCGCCCCGTGGCGGTGAAGTGTCGTCGTCGCGCCGGCCGCGAGAGGCGGGTCACGACAGGACTGTGGGCTCGAGCTCACGTCCGGCGGCTCCCCCTGCCCGAGTGGACCCGCGGTCGATCCGCTCCCGTATGGTACCCAGCGGGACGGGCGCTCCCGAGCCGCAGAGATCCGCGCCTCGTCAGATCGATTCCCCGAGGAGGTCGGAGGAGCGATTGGTGTCCGTCCGCCAGTTCTATGACGGCTCGGACCGCCCGGACTCCGACTCCTTGCAGAGGCGCCGGTCGCGGGGGAGGTCGTCGGATTCGGCGTCGACGCCGAGCGCGGCGCCGGTGGCGGAACCGAGCGATGCCCCGCGGCGCTTACAGTCATTGCTTATCCGGGGTGGCGGGGCCCCGGATGTTCATGTACCCTAATCGCAGGCGGGGGCCGAGGTCCAACCCCAGCCGTAGCGGAGACCGGAGGGACAGCCCCCGAGCGAATGAGGGAGAACGTTGCCGCCGTAGAGGCGGCCGGCCGAAGCAGAGGAGCGCCCAAGACAGTGGACTCAAGCCACGCCATTCCCGAGCAGGGCTTGAAGCGCGCCGCCCCCGAGCAGGGCATATCGGACCGCCCAGTGAAGAAAACCCGGGTGCGCTCCAAGATGTAAGTCTCCGACTTCAGCTTTTGCCTGTCATGTCTCTTCCGACTTGTTTGTTGATGCTAGCATTTGTCTTCTCATAGTCATGCTGATACTGGTGCGCTTAGCCTGGGGCCCCTGAAGCGACTGGCACTAAGGGCACAGGTGATCTCTCCCGAGCCTCAGCCCCAGCCCCCGAGCGCCAGGCCGGTGTCGTTACAGGCCGAAGAGGCGCCGTCGGTGGTCGTCGAGACGAGGACGCCAACCGCGCTACCTCCACCAATCCCCGCCACCGCCGTCGAGGAGGGTGAGGCGGCCACGGAGCGACCGTCACTCGGGCGGCCCTGGAAGCGCCGTCCGAGGCTGGCCCGAGCGTCGAAGGGGTGGTGGTAGTCTTGGATGAAGACTTGGCGCCTCCCCCAGCTTCGGAGAGTCACGATGCCGCGGCGACCCTGGCGTTGGAGCCGGCCCAGGCGCAGGTGGCGTCGAGCCTTCTCCCGGCTGTGGAGGTGCCGGTGCCCTCTCTGGCAGCGATAGTTCAAGGTCCTCCCCCGACTGTGGAGGTGGCGGAGTCCTCTTCGGTCCGAGCTTCCCTTACGATCGAGGAGATGATGGATCTGGATACGTGCCGGTTCATCGACTTCCCCGGCGACGGGGTAATCGACATCGAAGCGCCCCAACTCCCGGAGAAGGAGTACGAGGTGGCGGTGGAGCGGAGGTCCAACGAGCCGACGACCATGGAGACGGTCGCGTCGGTCTTGAAGGCGCTGCAGGAGTACGAGCGCGCCGGCGGCTTCGCCTCAGCCGCTGCAACAGACGCGGAAGATGTGGCCCTCGCGGCGCCCGCGGCTCGTGTGGAGCCGACAGAAGACGCATCCGCACCGCCGCATGTCGACGAAGGTCGGGAGGCGTCGTCTCCCGAGTTGGTGGAAACCGCCGAAACTCCAGCCCCTGTGCTGGAGCCTGGCGTGGCGGAGCCCGTTGTTGGGGAAGAGGGGGCATCATCGCCCGGTCCGGTCGCTGCTGAGGCCGAGGGTGTCGAGGCTCGCGTGCTTGACGAGCTGGCCGCCGTTGCACAAGAGTCGGCCGTCCCCGAGACGGTGGCCAGGGTCGCCACCTCGGAGATCCAGGTGGCCGAGGAGGCGGGTGCGTCTCTTTCTCAAGGCGCGGCAGGCGGCGAGGCCCGAACACTTGAGCTCGCGTGCACTTCGTGGGCGGCTACCTCCGGGCTTGACTCTGACTCCGAGGACGACGAGGAGGCCGAGGCGCGCCACACCTTGGAGCGTGGGATGACCTGGGTGCGTCGGGCCTTTGACGAGCTCATCTTCCCCGCGACCTCGGTGAGTTTTCCTGTCAATGATTCTTTTTTTTTGATTCCGCGATCTTCTCAAGCTACGCCAGTTAATTCGGTTTTGTTGGCTGTAGACCCTCGAGTCTTCAGGTCGGAGACGCGCCCGCGAAGTGCGCCAACTCCGCGCGGAGCAGACTCAGCTGGAGATGCAGCTTGTCGTGGCCCGGGTAGCGGCAGCCGGTGCCGTGGCGAGCGAGACATCCGCGCGGGCGTCCCTTGAGGCCGCCCGTCAGTCCGCGGAAGACCGAGCCATCTCCGCCGAGACAGCCGCCGCAGCGGCTGCCACCGAGCGGGACTCGCTGGCGTCGAGGCTCGCGCTTGCCGAGGCTGAGATCGAGAAGCTCCGAGCGGCCGCAGCGGCCGCGGAGGAGGCGGCTGAGAGAGCCAAAACCGCCGCGGCTACAGCGGAGACCACCGCCCGAGAAGCCTCCGAGACCGCCGCTCGTGAGAAGGCGTCCCTCGAGGCAAAGGTGTTGGAGCTGGAGAGTGACTTGAGAACGGCCAGGACGGACTTGGCGATGACGAGCCGCCAGTTTTCCCTGGCCTCGAACCAGCTCCAGGTGGCAACCGAGGAAGCGTCGCGGCTTCAGAGTTCCAAAGCCAGGTTGTCGCAGGATCTCGAGGGTAAGTCGGACGATCTCCGGTTCTTGTCCAGTCCAGCGCTTGCTTCTTGTCGGGACTTGACTTGATGACCTTGGTTGCAGGGTCGCGCGTGATCCGCGCGGGGATGGTGGTGCAGCTGGCGATGGCCAAGCAAGAGCGGAACGCCGCCATCCTCAAGGTTATCAAGAAGGACGGTGTCCTTAAGCGCTTGTCGGAGCAGCTCCAGAGTACGTACCGAAGTTTGGTGTTATCTTGTTGTCCTTTTTCTTCCTCTCGAGCTCTCCGTGACTCCCTGTCTCCGCTTGTTCTTCAGAGGTCCAGGCCGAGCTGGAGCAGTCCCGGGCATCTCGAGAGCAGGACGCGTCCGCCCTGAACCAGGCCCGCGAGGCCCGGCGCAAGTCGGATGCCATTGCCGAGAAGGCCATCGGGGACATCGCCAAGCTGGGCAAGGCGATGAGTTCGGCCATGGCCGCGCTCGGTGTATCGCTTGGTCTGCGGACGCCCGAGATGCTGATCGAGGAGGCTGGTCGTCTTCCCGGCGTGGTGCGAGAACTTGAGTTGTCGACGGCTCGTCGTGCGGTGCACCGGATCCTCGCCATGATCGAGTCGCACTACCAAGGGCTGGACCGCATGGCGCTGAGCGGCGGCTGGGCCCCTGGCATCTCCGACGACCAATGCGACGAACTGGAGGTGGACTGCGCCGCCTTAGCCCGCGAGATGGCCGACGCTGCATTGAAGGATCTGGAACTGCTGCCACAAGACGAGTCAGAGGCTCCAGGAGTCCCTGGGCACCCGAGTTAAACATGCCACAAGCTATTTGTAATAAATTGAACACGTTGCCAGGTTATCGCGTAGCTAGGCTATTCATCTGGCGTTATCTCTCGATCGCTTCCGAGCGCCCGAGGACGACTGCAGCCACGCGCAGTCGAACTTAGAGAAGCGAAACAGTCAAACCGTGCTCTGGAGCCGCGGGGGTGTAAGAGTCGTAAGGCTTGGCCCCTTCGAATCGCTAAGCTCAACCGTTCGTTCGCAGCCCCCAAGTCCTCAGAAGGTTTGGGAGATAACTGAGGTTTTAGTTGCGCAAACTCCTCTTTTGGACCGGAGCCCGAGTGGTCATTCGAATGTTCTCGGAAAGGGGTTGGATGAAAGCCGAAGACTAGAGAAGTACTCGCAAGTCTTCGTGCTGTAGCCGCAGGGGCGTTAGCACTAGGAGCTTTGAATGAATAGGCGACTCGCCATCTCATGCAAACTGTCATCCTCACCTTTCCCGAGTTCGAGTTTCCACCAAAAAACTTCTCGCTCGTGCGATCGGTCTCGACAAAGTTGTCGGAATTTTTTGAAAAATTTTCGAAAAAACGTTGAGGACCCGAGGGCATTGTGCCCTTGGTAGCCCCCGAGAAGGGAGCGTCTTTGACTTGGTGCAAAGACGCTGCCTGCTCAAGCATAAGTATTGCTATAAAGAAAAAAAGCGCACAACCGAATATAAACTTGAACTCGGAGACAAGTGCACAGAGGCAAACAGCATGTATTTATTGACGTACGAGTTCAGAACATTTACTCAAGGGTAAAATGGGCGCAGGTGTTCGATGTTCCATGCGTTGGTGACGACCCTCCCGTCCTCGTACTTGATCTTGTATGTCCCTGGTCGGAGCACCTCGTGGATGATGAAGGGCCCCTCCCAAGGTGGCGACAGCTTGTGCCGGTCCTTGCTGGCTTGAACCCGTCGGAGAACGAGGTCGCCGACGTGGAACTCGCGCGGGCGCATGTTGCGCTCGTGGTAGCGTCGTAACACCTGCTGGTACTTGGCGCTCCTCAGTAGTGCCACATCGCGCGCCTCGTCAAGCTGGTCGATCGCGTCCTCGAGCGCGACTTGGTTCTCTTCTTCAGTATATGCCCGCACTCGCGGGCTGCCGTAGTCGATGTCGGTTGGCAAGACCGCCTCGGAGCCATGTACCATGAAGAATGGCGTGAACCCCATGGCCCTGCTTGGCGTAGTGCGTAGACTCCACAATACGGACGGCAGTTCGGCCACCCATCGTGCTCGAAACTTGTCGAGCCGCTTGAAGATTCTCAGCTTCAAGCCTTGCAGGATCATACCGTTCGCCCTCTCGACTTGCCCGTTCGTCTTCGGGTGAGCTACAGCTGACCAGTCCACACGGATGTGGTTGTCGTCGCAGAAGTTGAGGAATTTCTTCCCCGTGAACTGGGTGCCATTGTCAGTAATGATCGTGTTGGGGATGCCGAAACGGTAGATGATGTCGGTGAAGAACGAAACGGCCTCCTCGGAGCGGACGTTGACTATGGGTCGAGCCTCGATCCACTTTGAGAACTTGTCGACCGCCACGAGGAGGTGAGTGAAGCCCCCGGGTGCTTGTCGGAGGGGTCCCACCTTGTCGAGGTTCCAGACCGCGAAGGGCCACGTGATGGGGATCGTCTGCAGCACTTGCGCGGGGAGGTGAGTTTGCCTTGCATAGAATTGGCAACCCTCACAACGCCGCACAATGTCCTTTGAGTCGGCGACCGCTGTGGACCAATAGAAACCTTGTCGGAAAACTTTTACGACAAGGGTTCTCGGCCCGGCATGGTGACCGCAGGTGCCAGCGTGTATCTCTTGCAGCAGCTCGCGGCCTTGATCTCCGGGAATGCACCGCATGAGTATGACGGCCGCCCCGCGCTTGTAGAGCTCGCCATCAATGATGACGAAAGCTTTCGCGCGGCGGGCGATGCGCCGGGCTTCTGTTTGGTCGGAAGGGAGCTTCCCCTCGATCAGCCACTCGAGGATGGGGAAACGCCAGTCGGGATCCTCAAGGTTTACCTCCGGTGGCTCGTCGATTGCCATGACCTCGGACCCCGGCTCTTCAGGTGGTTTCTCGCCCTCTTCTCGTACAGATGGTTGATGTTTATCGCTCGCGAAGACGCCGTGTGGAACCGGGCTACGACTGGATGCCGCTTTCGCAAGCACATCGGCCGCTTTATTGTAGTCGCGCAGCACATGGTGCAACTCGAGGCCGTGGAATTTGCCCTCCAGATCTCGTACGGCTTGGCAATATGCCGCCATCTTCGGGTCAACACAGTTCTTATCCTTCATGACTTGTCCCACGACCAATTCCGAGTCACCCCTGATCTCGAGACGCTTGATCCCAAGCTCGACAGCGATCCGGAGACCGTTGATCAGGGCTTCGTACTCAGCAGCATTGTTTGACGCCGGGAAATGTAGTAAGACCATGTACTCCATGCTCACGCCCTGGGGCGAGACGAAGACAAGGACTACACCGGCTCCTTCCTTCATGACCGAGCCATCAAAGTACATGATCCAGGTCTCGTGCTCGATTCTTGCTGGTGGAGTCTGCATCTCCGTCCATTCGGCCACGAAGTCTGCGAGTACTTGGGACTTAATCGCGCTGCGCGGAGCATACGTGATGTTTTGCCCCATCAACTCAAGCGCCCATTTAGCGATTCTTCCTTCGGCCTCGGGGTTCTGGATGACCTCCCCGAGTGGATACTTGGACACCACAGTGCTGGGGTGTGCGTCGAAGTAATGCCGGAGCTTGCGCTTGGTCATCAAGATCGCGTACACAAGCTTTTGCATCTGTGAGTAGCGCGTCTTGGAGTCGGAGAGTACCTCGCTGACGAAGTACACTGGTCGCTGCACCTTCTGGGACCTCCCGGGCTCTTCCCGCTCTACCACCAAAGCCGCACTGACGACCTGGGTCGTCGCTGAGATGTACAGTAACATTGGCTCTTCTGCGGCCGGAGCAGTCAATATCGGGGGACTCTTGAGGAGGTTCTTGAGTGAGTCGAGTGCCTCTTGCGCCTCGGGGGTCCACGTAAAGTGGTCGGACTTCTTCATTAGCTTATACAACGGCAGGCTGCGCTCTCCGAGCCGCGCTATGAAGCGACTCAAAGCCGCAAGACAGCCTGTGACGCGTTGTATGCCCTTCAGGTTCTTGATCGGCCCCATGTCCATGATGGCCGAGATCTTCTCGGGGTTAGCTTCAATGCCGCGTTCCGACACGACAAAGCCGAGGAGCATTCCCCTCGGAACCCTGAAAACGCACTTCTCGGGATTCAACTTCACCCCGTGTTGTCGTAGCTTCACGAAGACTTCAGTGAGGTCGGGGACCAGATCCCCTGTTCTCTTTGACTTGACTACAATGTCGTCGACGTACGCTTCTATGATGCGGCCGATTAGCTCCCCGAAGACGTGTCGCATGCATCGTTGGAAAGTTGCGCCCGCATTCTTGAGCCCGAAGGGCATCGTTTGATAGCAGTACACACCGAACGGTGTGATGAACGAGGTTGCGAGTTGGTCCGCTACACACATCGCGATCTGGTGGTACCTGGAGTACGCATCGAGAAAACAGAGGGTCTCGCACCCTGCCGTTGAATCGACTACCTGATCTATGCGAGGCAAAGGAAACGGATCCTTGGGACACGCCTTGTTAAGGCTCGTATAGTCAACGCACATCCTCCATTTTTTATTCTTCTTCTTTACAAGTACAGGGTTTTCTAACCACTCGGGGTGGTAGACTTCACGGATGAACCCTGGACTAAGGAGCTTCAAGATCTCCTCGCCAATCGCCTTGCACTTGTCGTCGTTGAAGCGGCGTAGGCGCTGTTTCACCGGCTTCGATCCCGGCTTGATGTTGAGTTTGTGCTCGGCAACCTCTCTCGGGATCCCCTTCATGTCGGAGGGTTTCCACGCGAACACGTCGAGGTTCGCTTTGAGGAAGTCGACGAGCGCGCTTTCCTATTTAGGATCGAGTGCCGTCTCGATACGGAGCTTGCGGCCGTCGTCGGAGACGACCGCATCCTTGACATCCTTGGCGGGCTCGAAAGAGCAGGCCGCACGCTTGGACGACTCGGGGACGTCCTGGTCCTCGGAACGAGGCTCAGCATGGAGCCTCGCGGACCGAACAGTTGCTTCAGCGAACTGAAAGCACTCAGCGTCGCACTCGTATGCGCGCTGGTACGTAGGCCCTACTGTGATGATACCCCTCGGTCCGGGGATTTTCAATTTCAGGTACGTATAATTAGGCACGGCCATAAACTTCGCGTAGGCCGGCCTCCCGAGGATCGCATGGTATGTCCCCGAGAACCCCACTACTTCGAAGGTGAGGGTTTCTGTGCGGAAGTTCCGCACGTCCCCGAACGTAACGGGCAGATCGATTTGCCCGAGGGGAAGCGCCTCGATTCCAGGTACGACCCCACGGAACGGCGCCATCGACGGCCTCAGCGCAGACCGCGGGATGCCCATCTCGTCAAGTGTTGACGCGTAGAGCACGTTGATCCCGCTCCCCCCATCCATCAGGACCTTGTGGACCCTTCTGGTTTTGAACAGGGGGGCTACCACTAGTGGGTAGGATCCAGGCTGGGGTACGGTGTCGGGATGGTCCTTGCGATCGAAGGTTATTGGAACCTCCGACCACTTTAGGTAGGACGGCTTCGCAACGTCGGCGTTCATGACTTCACGCCGGATGAGCTTCTCGCGCCGCCTCGAGGGCTTCGCCGGTGATCCTCCGAAGATCATATGCACCGCTCCGTCTTCACCGGGGAACACAGCCCCCGTGCCATCATTGTTGTCGTGGGATGGGCCTTGCTTGTCGGGGTGGTCCGCCGTCTTCGGCTTGAGGGTGCTCTTGACGTAGTTCTTTATCAGCCGGCACTCCCTAAGCGTGTGCTTGACGGGGACCTCGTGGTGCAGGCATGGTGCGTCCAGGAGCTTCTCGAAGTGGTCCCTGGTCGGTGCAGGCTTACCCGGGTTGCCCTTTGGGCGCGTCGTCTTGCGCTCCGCTGCCGCGACAAAGTTGTCGTCGCGGCGGCGCTTGTCATTTTTCTTCTTCTTTTTGAAACGCGAGGACGTTCCTTCGGTAGGGTCCACGACTTGCTTCCCCTTGCCCTGAGGGGTGTTGAGCGTCGCGGCCACCGCCTCCTCGCCGTCGGCGTGATTGCTCGCGATGTCGAGGAGCTCCCGCGTCGTGCGCGGCATGCGACGTCCGAGTCGATGGATGAGGGAGGTACACGTCGTCCCATTCTGAAACGCCGAGATGGCGTCGTTGTCGGTTGCGCCAGGGAGCTCGGTGCAGCGCTTGGAGAAGCGCCGTATGTACTCGCGAAGACTCTCCCCGGGCTGCTGCTTGCAGTTGCGCAGCTCCCACTGTTTGCCAGGGTGCGTGTACGTGCCTTGAAAGTTGCCGACGAAAATCCGCCGCAGGTCGGTCCAGTCTTGGATCTTGTCACGGGGCAGGTGCTCGAGCCACGTGCGTGTAGAGTCGCCGAGGTAGAGTGGCAAGTTCTTGATCACGAAGAGATCATCGGTCGCTCCTCCGGCATGGCACGCAAGTCGGTAGTCCTCGAGCCATACGCTGGGATTGGTGTCCCCGTCGTATCTTGGCACATTGGTCGGGGATCGGAAGCGCGAGGGGAACTTCGCGTCGCGAATGCTCCGACCAAAGGCCCTCGGACCACGCTGGCTTGGCGACCAACTGCGCTCGCGGTCGTCGTTGCTATCGTGGCGTCGGCGGCGCCCACGGTCGTCGTCGCGGCGCGAGTGGTGGTCGTGGTTGCCGTCGACGCTTTCCGCTCGTCGCCGGGCTTCTAGGGTATTCCGAGCGTCGCGGTTGGGTCCTAGACGACTCTTGACCGTCGATGCCGCGGCCACAACCCCGCCCCCGTGTCCTTACTGCTGAGGAGGAGGCGGGTTCGGACCGTGGGTGGATGGTGCTCCATCTCGTCCGCGCTCCGAGCGCTGCCGCGAGGCGGAGCTTTCCGCTTACTGCGCCGCTGCAGCTTCGAGCAGCGCTTTTAGCTGCTGGCGTACTCGTCGCTCTTCCGAGGTTGCCGGCTCCGAGCAGCCGCGCAGCAACATGGCCGCGGCGGCCAGGTTCTGGGATGCCCGCCGGAAAAGCGGCGGTGCGCCAGCGTCGGCGTTGACGTTCGCGCCTTCGTTGGCGCGCTGGTCGTTGTTGGGCTCTGGTGCGCGCGCGGGTGGTGTCGGCGCACGGCCGTGCGGCTGGCTTGCGGCCGGACGGCGCTCCCGCCGGCTTCCGTTCGCGTTGCCGGGCTCGCCCTGAACAGATTGTCGATCACGAGGCTCGGCGTCAGTGCCGAGTTCTCGATGCAGAAGGACCAACTCCTCATCGAGCTGGCGCCTCGCCTCCGCTAATTCGTCGAGTCGGGCCCGCCGCTGGGCTTCGGCACCACGATGGCGTGGTGCATGCTCCGATTCGGAGCTGCTCGACGCAGTGGCCACGCAGACGTTACACTCCCTTGTGGGGTCGTGACGTCGCGCAGTTGGCGCCCTCCGAGTAGCTGCAGACCTGGGGACGATGCTCGTGGCGCGGAGGCTGTTGACGTAGGCCGTCACCGGGTCGTCCGGTAAGCCGGGTTGTCCACGAGGGTACATTGTGGAGTACCGCTCCATGAATTCCCCCCAGCCCAGCGGTCCGTCTCCACTGGCCTGGAAGGCGAGGTCGGTGAGGTAGTAGGCGGCGAGCCTAAAACGTTCCTGCGTTGGGTTTGGCCCCAACATGCCGATGATGACGTCGCCCGAGTAGCTTCGGACGAAGGCCTCGCGCGCCGCAGCCCCTGAGAGGACATTGGGGCGAGGCGACCGGCCGAAGGTACGGCCAACAACAGACTCCGCCAGCCCGGTGTAGACGCAGCCGAGGGAGCCGAAACGCAGGGTGGTCCCGGGAGTCAACGTGACCCCGCGATCGTCCATCCGATCCGCTGAGTTCGTCGAGACACACGATGTGCCCCCTACCCGGCGCGCCAACTGTCGGGGTTCTCTACCGCCGGCAATGAATTTTTATCGATCGTGTGTCGGGCTCGGATGGTTAGCGCAGGAGACGACGGGGTTTATACTGGTTCGGGCCTCCGAGGAGTAATACCCTACATCCAGTGTGTTGCAGCCGTGTTCCTGAGCCAAGCGTGCTCGTAGTAGGGGTTACAAGCTAGTCGGGAGAGGGAGTTCGTTCCCAAGTCCCGGGTGGTGGTGTCTGGTCATGTGTAGATCTAACCCTTGTGAACGTTGCCTTCCTCTCCCTTTTATAGTCTCAAGGGGAGGGGCACAAGGGGGAATACAAAAGAGTTACAGTGCTTGGCAGCTGGCACGTCCCGTCGTACGTCGCTGTCCGCCAGGGCGCATTGAAGCCGAGTCGCGATGCCTTGTCGGGGAAGCCGCCGCGTGGTCGGGTTGGACTGTTCCCTCCGGGACGCTTGGCCTTCTCCCCGAGTAGTTTGGGCTTGTCTTAGTCTTCCCGAGTACTTGCCTAGCTTGCCACGCCCGAGCCTAAGCCTAGGCTCGTGCGCGTCGTAGAGGGTGCTTGAGTGCCTCGGGTTGAGTCTTGCGTGTGGCAGAGTAGGAGATGATGGCGATGCGATGGCTGAGCGGCTTGTCAGACCTGCATTAAGGCTCTTGCCAGGGCGGGCCGCTTGCATGGCCTCCAGCTGTTGTTTCCGCGTGACGTGGAGATTCGCTCCTCCCCGCGCATCGGTAGCGCCGCCCGAGTAGTGCGCCCGGGTCCACGTACCAGTCAGAGCCTAGACTTGTCGTGCGAGGCGGAAACTACTCGGAGGGACTTCTCCGAGGAACTCCTCGGAGGATCTTGTCGTGCGAGGCGGAGAGTACTCGTGCGAGGCGGAGACTTGTCGTGCGAGGGTTCCTCTAGTGGGAAACTAGTCGGAGATGCAGCCGTCCGGCCAAGGACTGGTCGACTTGCCGGTGAGGGTCTTGACGAAGATCTGCAAGCCTTCCCTGACACGCAGCTCCAGGTGAAGGGTGGACTCCTTCTGAATGTTGTTGTCAGCAAGGGTACGACCATCCTCGAGCTGCTTGCCAGCAAACGGTTGACTCCACCTCGAGGGTTGTGGTTTTGCCGTTGTTTTTAGGAAGATAATCTTGCTGTCAAAGGGGACCCTAATCTGGGTCCTCGTCAGTTTGTGAGTGTGCAGGATCGGACTTGGAGTGAGTTCCGAGTCTACGGTTTTTGTGAAGGAAGGGTTGCGTTGCTTCGCTCAAGGATGCCTGTGGTGAAGATCGAGGATGAAGACATGAAGCCCTAGTTACCGCTGCGCAGGATTTCTTCTTGTCGCTTAGCCCAAGGGGCTTGTACTAAAATCGTACCGAGTTGTTTCGGATGTAATATATTTTATTTTGTACTCTGTTTTCGTTGTATGGAAATGATATTAATCTGTAATGAGTTCTGTACGTGATAGCTACTGATCCAGGGACTATCACAAGGGTACAGGGAGTCGGGTTTTTCTCACCGAAAACCCGGGTCGTTACAGTGACGCCATCCAGGAGGAGCGGGCGCAGTCATGCTCCCGACCGCTGCGACGGCACTTCGACCTCCGACCACGGCCGGCGGCGCGACGGCCTCTGCTCCGCTCCTCCTCCTTCGCCCAGGAAGCCGGCGGCGAGCTCCACCCCTTGCTCCGACGGCCGCTCCCATCTCCCTCCACCCACGGTCGCGTTGGCGGCTTTTCTTCACGGCAAGGAGGCAGGGAGGACTCTAGTGTTTTTTCTTTCCTTTTTCTACGCACACCCGAGGTGTCTTCCTGTGCGTCCGATTTCTAGGCACGGAGTGGAGGCCGCTGTGGGCAGGAACAAGTCAAAGACGCAAAGAAGTCGTGCGAACGAAAACTAATCGGGGACGAGCGGAAAGAAGTCGTGCGAGCCAGCTTACTCGGGGAAGGACGGAAACAGGTCGTGCGAACGAGCCTACTCGGTGACGGACGGAAAGAAGTCGTGCGAGCTAGCCTACTCGGGGACGGACGGAAACAGGTCGTGCGAACAAGCCTGCTCGGGGAAACTACTCGGGGACGGACAAAACAAGTCGTGCGAATCAAGCAGCCACTCGGGGAACTACTACTCGGCCAATACTGCGGCGCCCGGCTCTGCTTCCTCGACGTACGGCGGCCCCGCGGCGCCCAGCTCCGCTTTCTCGACGCGCGGCAGCCGGCGGCGCCCGGCTCCGTTTCCTCGACGCGCGGCAGCCCGGCGGCGCCCAGCTCCGCTTCCTCGACGCACGGCGGCCCGGCGGCGCCCGACTCCGTTTCCTCGACGCGCGGCAGCCCGGCGGCGCCCGGCTCTGTTTCCTCGACGCGTGGCGGCCCCGCGGCGCCCTGCTCCGCTTCCTCAACGTATGGCGGCCCCGCGGCGGCCGGCTCCGTTTCCTCGACGCGCGGCGGCCCCGCGGCGCCCAGCTCCGCTTCCTCGACGCACGGCAGCCCCGCGGCACCCGGCTCCGCTTCCTCGACACACGGCGGCCCGGCGGCGCCCGACTCTGCTTCCTCGACGCGCGGCAGCCCGGCGGCACCCGACTCCGCTTCCTCGACCCACGGTGCCCCGGCAGCGCCCAACTTCGCTTCCTCGACGCGCGGCAGCCCGGCGGCGCCCGACTCCGCTTCCTCGACATATGGCGGCCCCACGGCGCCCAGCTCCGCTTCATCGACGCACGGCAGCCCGCGCGGCGCCCGGCTCCGCTTCCTCGACGCTCGGCGGCCCGGCGGCATCCGGCTCCGCTTCCTCGAAGCCCGACGGCGTCCGGCTCCGTTTCCTCGACGTACGGCGGCCCCGCGGTGCCCAGCTCCGCTTCCTCGACGCACGGCGGCCCCGCGGCGCCCAGCTCCGTTTCCTACGCACAGAGGCCCAGCGACGCCCGGCTCCATCTCTTCGACGCACGACAGCCTGTCGGCCCCTCTGCTCCGCCGCCTCCAACTACCGCAACAGCCACTCAACAGCTGCCTCGATCGAGCCGAACGCCACCATCCGGGTATCTACGGACTCCGGCCCATCGACGCAACGACGATCTCAACCGTTCGCCGATCTTGTCGGCAACCGCCGCTTGGCCACGACGGGCAACACGAAGCTCGGGGGCTTATCAGCTCAGACCCGAGAGCAACACCTCGACTTCTCCAACGTAAACACGAATGGAGCTAAGTATCATTTTAATACTACTATTTTCTGGCTACTCCATATCCCAGCATGCGTCTTCGGGATATCGTCGTTTACCTTAAGCATAGCCCCGACTGTGTATACAGCCCGAGCGCCACCCGAGCAGTCGGGCTACGGCCAAACAGGCGTATCGCGCGCACGCATACTCTTTTCTTCGCCAGTTTACTTTCTTGTTCCTCTCTTGCACAAGTCACTAAAGTACTCGGGTAGCACACACCTTAAACCGTGAAACCGCGACCCTACGCCTACACTTCCTACGCGTGCACGCTACCAGCTCCCTACGCAATAGATGCGGCTGTCAGGGGTTAGTTGCGTAAACATAACAGGATAACTACCCGAGGAAATTAATGGACTTAAAGGAGTTGGAATTAGAATTTACGCTGGTCGTTGTCAAATGCGTTTTCTTCTAAATTAGTATTTGTCGCACCACATGCTGTTGTCCTCCTGTCTTCTTTTGTATGAACAGGTCAGTAGACTCGGCCCTTGTACTAGGGGGCTGGGAGACGACGACTACACGGCCCCCACGCTCGGGGGCTACACGACGACTACTCGGCCCTCGCGCCCGGGGGGTGGGCGACGACTATTCAACCGTCACAACGACCACGCGACATTTCTCCAATGGCCCCATCGGCTCCTCACGGCTCTGCACCCGAGGGCCGGCACCACACACCGACGACCGGGAGTTCGAAGGCTGGCCTGTCGAAGGGTTCGACAGCCGCTCCTGGGTACCCGAGCGAGGGGCAGCGAAGGATGGGCCCCAGCGGCCGGAACTCAGGCGCACGAGCGCTCTGGGCATTCTGAACTGCGTTCGAGTCTTGATGGAAAATGTGGTCATGGTTTTTCCCCGATGGAAAGGCGACGAGCCGCCGGGTCCAATCGAACGGGCTCGGTAATTTGATGACTTCACCATCAGGAATCTGAGGTCGATCACCAGCTGATCCGTCCGGAACTCAGCGAATGGGATTCCGAGGCCTCGCTCGGACTCACCCGCACGCAGCTCACGGGGTGCCGGTCTCGGCCAGCGAGGTAAGCCTCGACGTCACCCAAGCCCTCCTTCCTAACGAAAAGGATGCGCGAGGGAGACGCAACGAAAAGGGAAACCGACCCCCCGACTAGTGCCTCGCGCCGTGCGAGGTCACCAAAAATTCATCTTCCTCCCACAAGCTCGGGTGCGACAACACCTTCGACGAAACGATGTTCAGCTCCAAAATCACTAACCCCACAAGCGAGTCTGCAACTCCCTAGTGGGCTCGGGGGCTACATCCGGCGGATGCGCTCGCGCGCACCCACCAAGGAAATCATAAGGGAGAACTACCACGACACTTCTTCGTCACTGAACCTGTGAGTGAGTCCTTGACTCCCACCCCAGGTTCGGGGGCTACTGACGGGACCCAATATTATGGGTACCCAAAGACAGCGATTACAAGCGACTATCACAGCCACGATGGCCCCCGGCGTATTTTTGATGGTTTTCTGGATTTATTTTCATAAAGGAAAACGGCTCCAAATCAACTGGTATTCCGGGAATTATTCTTGTGAAGGAAAACGGCCAAAAACCACCTCCATCACCTCACATGCTCACCAACAAGCCACTTCCGACTAGCTGGCATCCCTTCCGAACAGCTTTGAGTCCTCACAGCCCACATATGTATTAGGTGTCAGAGGCATTCATTGCTCCTACCACTTGCTTGGGAAGGCACGACGCCGGAACATGCAATCACACATGGCAACAGCAGCCAGCAGGAGCCAAGGGCGGTGGGACCCGCTGCATGAGGAGAAAGCTCCCTCCCGTACACCTGTTGAGCATGCACGCTCTCTCTCTCTCTCTCTTTCTCTCTCCACTCATGTAACATGCTCCCCTTTACATATAAAAGGGAGAGCAGGGGTCCTTCCCAAAGGGGGGTTGGGTTTTTGCTTTTACTTCCACCTTCTCTTCCCAGGAGGAGCTCCCTCTTTCTTCTTCTACCTCGAGCCATCCATGGCTCTCACACTACAGAGACTTGGGACCGAGCTCCCTCTCTCGCCCATTTGTAACCCCTACTACAAATCAGCGCAAATAACACAACAACGCAAACTGGACGTAGGGTGTTACTCTCCGGAGGCCCGAACCAGTATAAATCCCTGTGTACCCCCATTTGCGCAACCGTCCGAGGCTCGGCACGCAATCCGAGAAATTTACTGCCGGCGGTTACGGAACCCCGACAAAAGGTGCTCATAATCATGTAAAACATGCTTAGGTTCTAATTAATCTTGATTAACATGACTAATTGAAGTACTTAGGGTTAATAAATATCAGGGATATTACAACGCCCTCTTACCAGGCCGCCGTCACCGACGCCCCCTCCCCCCAGCGACGCCCCGAGGACCTCGCTCATCTCCCTCGCCGGCTAGGTTCCCCACCTCGAAGACAACGATGGCTCCACTTCGACGATGACTCCTCCTTGTTGGCTGCTCCCCGTGCTCCGGGTTGCGGCACGGCGGGGCCCTTCGTCGTTGCCTGCGGCCCTCCCTCCCTCCGTTGGCCGCGGTCCAGCGGCGTCGTCCTCCCTGTGTGACGCACCACTGCCCCCGCCCCGACGTGCCGCCTCCCTGCTGGCGGTGTGTCGCGGCGCTTCCCTCCGCGGCGACGGCCACGGTCCCCCTCCTCTCTTGGCGGTCGTGGCTGCTCCCCTGCGGCGCCCCCTGCTTACGGTCTCCCCGGAGCCCCGCCTCGCCATCGGCCGTGGGGCCGAGCTCTCCCCCTCCCTCCCCAAAGCTCCGCCCCGCCGTCGGCCTCGAGGCCGGCCTCGGTGACGTTGCCTCCCTCCTGCGCTGTGGGTCGCGTTCCCCCTCCGCCAGCTTTGCCTGCCCTGTCCCTCGTCGTCTGTCTCCCTGGTGCACGTTGTCGTCGGCTCTCCTCCCTCTCTCTCAGCCTTGCCTGCCTAAGCCTTTCTTCGTCTTCTTCTCGGTCACCTGCTGCTGCTTCCATCGTCCTTCCTTCCTCTGGAAACGGCGTTCGGCCTTGTGTGGGTGTCTTGGAGGCCCTTGGCGAAAGCCTTTAGCTAGCGTCGGCTAGGTCAACAATAGTTGTGCTCCCCCGTAACTACCCTGTTGGGGGCATTGTTGCGGGCTCCAATTCGTTGCGGTCTGCCAGGTGAAGACTTGGCCCACTCCTTCGTGAGTGGGCGGACAACGACAGCGTTGTCGTCGCTACCTTCCTGAAGGTGTCGTTCTGCTGGACCTTCTCGCTCGGCCTACGCTGCTTCCAGGGGTTTTGCTTGGCGGTGATGTGCGTGTGTCTCTGTTGTGTATTCTTTGCGGGCTTGGTTGTCTTAGGTAGCCTTGTGTGGGTGTGGTGCTTCTCTTCTCCCCCTCTGTTGTAGTCTCGTTTTTTCTTTCTTGTCTGTCTTCCGCGCTTTGGGGTTTCTCCCTTAACCGCGTTTTGTAAAACTCTCTCCTCTTAATGAAAAACGTGCTTTGCACGTCTTAAAAAAAGTGATCAGCAGGTTCCATCATAAGAAACCTAACCAAAGCTAAATTCAATTTTGCACATGATGCTTAAAGGGTGGATAGGGTGCTTAAGTTACTTTGCACCGGCGCTTAATGTGTTCTTGAGCCTTTTTAAGCACAAGTTTGTATCGTAGAGAAAGTTAAATTAACTATGGTGGTTCCTTAATTAAAAAAAACAACATGTGAAAATAGGATGGTTTCTAGATGAATCGAGAGGCAGTTCCTTAATTAATTGGGCCGCCTCTAGAAATGGTTTCATTAAATCAAGTAAAATCCTTTTTAATTAAATTGAGGTGCTTGTGATTTTTTTGGAGGAAAAGATTGCAAATTTATGAAATGGTTGTCTTCATCTCTAGTAAAATTTATGAAATGATTGCAAATTTTCCGACACTAGAAAGTTAGAATATACACCCCTGACACTTATTCATCAAAAAGAACTATATAGGTGGAGATGTCGCAATGATGCTCATACAAAATTCACTATACCATAAATATTCGCATATAGTTTATACATTTTACCATATAGACAGGGATGTACATGATATATCCTTCCATGGAATTAATTTCCAAAGTCAATTTAATTAAGATATTAAGGGAAAAATGTTTATCAACTTTTTGTGAACCATTTACAGTAAGGAGTTGCCTGTGAAAATGACATTTTCACAGGTAGTTCCAGCCGCTGATGATGAACACTGAATGATCTCTTCTCTGGTTTCCTTGTTTTTATCACTAATCCTTCATTTTCTTCGAGAGAGCACACAAAAACGCTTAGTGTACATGGACATGGAAACAAGAATGGTGAAGTTTGGAAGTAAGGAAAAAATAAACAACAAATATACAGAAAGCTGAAAATGTGTGAGAAAACTTTGTAGGGCTCAAAATGGCATGAAGACAATCGAATGTTAGGGTTAAATAAGGGAACAAATATTCAGCAATTTGCTTTTTTCATGTCAGGTTCGAAATTATTTTATTGGAGAAAAAAGAAGCGCTCAGTTTCAAGTTTGTATGCAAAGTTATAACTATTTTACTGAACACTGCTTATTTCAATCCAAAACAAATCCGTCCATCAAAACTGTACGTTTTAGGTTTTTAGCTTTGCAAGAATAATGGGTGTTCTGTGCTCACTATAAAAAATGGTTGTCAATTTTAGACTATAAAAATTAATATTTCTTCGAAGATCGACTATACTGTCGGTTTTAGGCTTTGAGCTTTTGTAAGAGCATAAATAGTTTGCGCCATCGGGTCACATGTACAGAAACAACGATGCAGATGATTGCGAATGGTGATACTTTCTACTGACAGTATTAATCAATTTCCACTATGGTTGGTTCGTGCCGGTAGAAAGAACCGGGCGGTGAAAATCAATCAATACACCGCCAATTCAACCCATAAACTGAGGTTACAAATGGCGGTTCTTTCCACCAACACTAACCTGATTTACGCTACTGCGGCGTTGCACGAAATAATTATGACTTTATTTTTCATGTTTTTGGATCAAGTCTGAATTGTATTCAAGCTAGCATGAATTTCTGGAAAGAAACCAAATGACAAATGTTAAATCCCTTGCAAATCTCCTTCCAGCTCATTTTCTCTCTTGAGCCCAATAAAGCCCACCAACTATAGGGCCCCATTTGATGATCACTGACGACTGACCTGATGAGTCAGTTAATCATGGCAAGTAAAGCATTCACTGATGTGTGTAATAATATTAACTCTTATGAATACTACGTATATATGACTACATTGGTATGGGAGTCTGATTGTCTGAAATGATATATATACATGTGCTCACTTGCAGACATCACATTCCACTGCCGCCGCATCATCCTGGTAGAAGTAGGAAAGCAGGGGATGAGTTACTGGACACATAAAATCTGCTGCTTGATGCAAGGCCACACTCGATGACACACCTGTTTGTTTTGCCCCGAACGGCGTCTCGCCTTGTTCTTGCATTGACATGATGAGCTCGGCGCCAGCCTAGCGACCCGGAGCATGTGCCGCAGCCTCGACTGCGCATGGTTGTAGATGCTGCAGCAAGAAATGGATTAGATGAGTGTCTCGATCTTTTAGGATGTGTTTCTTCGCCAAACAAGAAAATACAGCGTGTTTGGTTCATGGGACGGGACGAGATCAGGGTACCTGAGCCTGTGCCTATTGCAGGACGCGAAGAACACCGATATGCCATTGAGTATGCCCCTGATGGCGCGAAAGATCTACGCTACACGCACTTGTTGTGTTATACATATATCATATATGCATTGCAGCATGATGAGATGAGAGAAGAAATCCAGAAAACAGATTTGTGTGTGCTGTGTAACCTGGGAGAAGAGGTCGTTCCAGAGCGTCTTGATCTGCGACATGTCGAAGGCGCCCTGCTGCGCCGCTTCCGACATGTGGTTGAGCTCGAAGATGCTGCTCATGGTCTCCCAGATGTCCTTGCCGAAGTTGTAGGTGGCGGAGAGCAGCGCGCCCGCGCACCCCGCCAGTGCCGCCGCGACGCGCGCCGGCAGCATCGCCACCTGCAGCAGCGGCCACAGGCACCCCGCCACGCTGTCCAGCACCACGTCGAACGGCGCCCACACCACCTCCGCCATGTCCACCAACAGCTCCCACGCCGGCGCCAGGCCCGACGCCAGCAGCCCGCACAGGTCCCCGCAGGCGGCCAGCACGGGCCCCAGCGCCCCCGCCAGCGGCGCCGCCACGGCCCGGAGCACCGACCGCGCCGCCCGCAGCAGCGCCGCCAGGCTCTGCAGGCACTTGCGGAGGTTCCGGAGGAAGAGGATGGTGCCCAGGTACTGGATCCGGGTCACCATGTCCCACCTCTCGATCCAGCCGAAGAGCGGGCCGCAGATGCGCGCCGCCGCGGACTTGAGCAGCGGCACGTTCTTGTACAGGTCGTAGAAGCCGATGAGCAAGGTGGCCAGCGACGCCAGCAGGTAGAGGCTCCGCGCCAGCGGCCGCATCCACGGCCGGTACAGCTGGCACAGCAGCGGGTACGACTGGAAGAAGATCACCCACGGCGGGAGCCCGGACTCGAGCAGCGTCAGCAGCCGGATGTCCGACATGATGATCCGCCGGAGCTTCAGCGGCAGGAGGCTGTCCCGGAACCGGAGCAGGATCAGCGTGTCGCTGTACTGCGCCGGGGCCACGAACGGGGACTCGGCGCGCGCCCGCCGGGCCCGGGCCGACGCCGACGGCGAGCTGACGATGCCTTCAGCCTCCGACGAGTACCGGGGCCTGCTATGGTCCATCTCTCCGGCGCCGGGGACGTCGTCGTCGTCCTCGGAGACGGCGCTGAGGGACGAGGACGAGCACGTCCGGCGGAGCGCGATGCCGCACTCCTCCAGCTGCTCGCTGGGGTCGGAGTGCGCGTGGAGGGCGGCGAGGTAGCCGCGCAGGGCGCGGGCCTCGGCGGCGCGGCCGAGGAACCAGAGGTGGGTGCAGCCGGCGGCCTGCTCCGCGCTGTAGAACTCCCACTTCTTCATGTACCGGGCCTCCAGCGCCAGGGACGTGTCGGAGAGAAGCTCGTTGAGGTAGTTGATGCCGTGCACGTCTCGCCACGACACCTCGAACACCAAGAACCCGTGCAGCGCCCGGCTCAGGTCCTCCGCCACCGCGAACCACCGCTGCATCGCATCGCTCTCGCCGCCGCCGGAGGAGGCCGCCGCGGCGGCCGAGGCGGCTTTGGCCGCCGCTGCCAGGGACGGGACCTGCTTGGTGCGCGAGTTCGCGAACGGAGACATCCTGTACTGAAATTGAACTGCTATCAGCTGAGGCTTCGATTTGGCGGCGACGTCGACGCGGCCGGTTTGTTACCTTGGTGACCATGAACTGCCACAGCCTCGCCGATCGCGACTGCTTGGTGGTGAGCCAAGGCTGGTTGTCCACGAGGATGAACACCTTCTTACTGAGCGGGGCGAAGTAGAGGAACGCCCGCGAGATGTAGGATTGAATGTCCCTGCACGCACGACGGCATCAGAATGCATCCTTCGTCTTCGATCATCCCTACGTACTGATCGTCTTCATCAGAAACCAAACAAGAAATTACCCGATCTGCAGGCCTGTCAAGGGGTAGATATCTGGCAATGCCTCCATGTATGCTAGCTAGCCGTCGTACTGCTACGACAAACCGGTCGATCTGGAGAAGACGAACGATGAAGAATAGATGCATGCGCAATTAAGTAAGAAACACAGAAGAGCAACACATGCATGAACATCAATCAGATTAGTTAGAGAGAAGACCAACCAACGGAACTGAGCATAATCTTTTCCCTACGACTGCGAGGATGAATCAGCAAGTCATACCATGCATTTGGGGGTGGATCGCCGAGTGAAGGAGACGATGATGGCGAAGATGGAGGTGCAGGCGTAAGAGAAACCAAAACAAGTGCTCGCGCAGCTAGGCTGGGAGGGAGAGGGGGGTGTACTAAATTTGGGGTTCTCCAATCCACTCCACTAAGCGCGAGAGAAGCACGACGGTCCACTCTTTGCTCTTATTCTTTTGTTTGTTGTGTGTTTGGAAGAGTCACAAGGACGCTACATTTTATTTCATTCCTCGTCGTTTATTTCAGAGTAAAATGCATTGAAGATACTTAAACTAATTCAATTGTATCACTTATAACCTCGTACTCTCAAAATGCATTTTCAACTCTTTGAACTTGGGATCGGGTGTCATTTAGATCCATGTACTCTCAAAGTGCAGATTTATCTCTCTAAACTTAGATTCGGGTGTCATTTAGATCCATGTACTCTCAAAATGCATTTTCAACTCTTTGAACTTGGGATCGGGTGTCATTTAGATCCATGTACTCTCAAAGTGCAGATTTATCTCTCTAAACTTAGATTCGGGTGCCATTTAGGTCCATATACTATCTAAAGGCATTGTCATCTGAATTAAATTGAAAAAAACTTAATTTTACACATATACAATTTTAACTATAGTAACATAAAATGTGTTTCAACTCACCCTATGTGTACAATATTGATATGCTGAATCCAGAAAGATTGTTATTCTTTTACTTTGGAGGTAATATCATATAGGTGCACATGACATGCATGCTCAACTATTTTTGCAAGATTGTTCAAATTTGAATAACTCGTGGTTGCACAATACTAAACTAAAATTAGAGATTTTTAAGATAAATTACTACATGAAGAGGTGAAGCTAAAGAAGCAATAAAACGAGTAAGAAAATATGCTAATAAAAATGATAGGTTGGTTTAAAACATAAAGTTTGATCTTATCATATTAATTATATTAGTAGGATGATAATGTGTTTCAAGTTTAGGGACCTATATGACACCTGAAGATAGGTTTAGGGAGTTAGAGCTGCACTTTGAGAGTATATGAACCTAAATGACACCCGAGCCCAAATTTAACGAGTTAGAAATGCATTTTAAGACACAACCGGACAAGTTTAAGGAATGATCATGCACTTTTACTCTTTATTTTATTTCTACTACTAGTAACCATCTTTAGCTACTGTGTTCGTCAGAAATTAAATCATGCATATTTTGCGTCGAGTTCGAATTTTATGTTCAGTTTTCGAAATGTGTTAGTTTTTTATTCAGATTTTGAGTAAAAAATTAGTCCATACCCCGTGGTTTAGATCAGGTCGTAAAAATCGGCCCACAATGACCCGACATATTGACGGTTCGTGTCTGGTTACTTTTTATTGACGGATCAAGTCTAGTTATTTTTTATGAGTGGGTCGGGTTGGATGGTTCGTGATCAGGTATAGTATGATTGGGATGAGAATTGAGAAACTGCAAAAGCAACTCTCTCAATAATAATGAAAATGGTATTGAAATATCCATTTTAAGTTATTAGAAATATTTATTAATTCGAAGATTGTTTTATTAATTGGAAGACTGTCGGAGAATTTCTACTTTTATATTTTTTTCCACACCCATGAGGCTACGAGTCGGGGTCGTGTTTCCGGGCCCCCGGAGTCCTCCTTGTCAGTTAGCCCAGCCTGACCCATGTTGTATCGATGTGAGCCTAAGAAACAACCCACCCATGTAACAGACAGGTGCAACCGCACACTGGCGCAGCTTGCGAGTTGCAGCCTTGTAGTGGGGCAGCCGCATACCGATCTTCATGTCACCGCCGCCACGCCTCCACCTCCACCTCCACCCGACCTAAGCATCCAACGGGCGAGTGGGCGAGGGCAGTGGAACCAAGCTCATCGGCACAAGAGATCCCAATGAAACCTCCTCTACCCCGCGGCCCGCGCCGACGTGGCGTTACAGCGACATAGCACCTACGACTACTCGTCCTAGCTCGCTGGCATAAGAGATTTCAGCGAGTCCTCCTTTACTCCGCGGTTCGCATGAACGTGGCCTTACAACGACACAACACCTGTGACTCCTCGTCCTTTTTCCCCAAGGTGAGCGGCTGAGCGCCAACCCTAACTCCTCCCCTGTGGCCACTAGATATGCAATCAATTCTATTTATTCGTGATGTATGCAATCACTACTTGTAATAGTGATGTATTGGATATAATTGACTTGTGTGTAATCTTGTATATCACTCAGTAGCGGGCGTACGATTACAAAAATAGGTGTACATACATTCTTAATTTTGTTCCTAAATATATATTATTTCATTACATGATTTTACCTTGTTTGAAACTAACAATTATATATATGAACATAATTCTTTTATATTTTTAAAGTTGTGTTTCTTTAAATATATTTGAACTTTTTTATTAAGATAAACGCTACATGGATAACCATATATTTTGAGCGATGTCATGGTAACTTTCAAACTTTTGTGATAAAAAAATTTGCTGGTTGGTTATTTTTGTCGAAAATTTAGTAAATCACAAAGTAGTTACACTAGCCTAATAAGAAACATAATCGGTGCTTTTATAATACATTATTAAAAAATATTCACTTTCTTTTATATGCAACGGGGATGTTTTTGTTAAAATATCATTTATCTAGAACTATCATTAAAAAGAAAATCTTTACATTATTTTGAAAGATGTATATATCTATTTCATTTTAATAATATTTTAAATGCATTATTCACAAACTAAAATATTTTAGGTAAAGTTACATATTATGCTAAGGTAATACTTTAGAAAAAAAATAATACTAAATATTCATATCACATTCAGATTACTTGTTCTCGCTGCATGCTCTGCTCTTGTTTCTATCTATTGGTGCCTTCTCTGACATGCACCGCCCGTGCTTGTTGCAGTGTCTTATGCACATCGTCTCGTCGCGGCAGCCCATGCTCGTTGCAAGCGCACATTCGTACCTTGTCCACGATTGTGACTTATTGATGTCATCTATCTCCGCAGTGTGCTACTCGTACTTACCACAATACCCTTCAGCTACTAACTTTGGGAAAAAGCAAATAAAAAAACTAACATTTGAAAAATGCTACCTTTGTTTTGAAAAATGCTGAATTTATTATATTCATATGTAGTTTAAAGAAAATCTTAAGTGTGCTACTAACAGTGCTTTGATTATGTTATTTTGAATGTTAGTATGACTTTTTAAGTTATGAAATTTATTGTGTTAGAATATTAATTAAGTTTAGATTCTCAGATTAATATAATTGATCGGTTTAAAATATGGAACTCCTTTTCCGTGCTTCTTACGATGTTGATACATGACGTATCTGGATGATTTTTTCGATACAACACAACCTAGTTGCGCTTCTCATCCTTAACTTGACGAGCACACGATCCATCTTCTGTCTCCTACGGTCTACTTTTTTTCTCTTTGCAATCCACCACCTTCTTCGTCTCCACGACCTCAACGCGCGTTGCTCTCTACGCGGTAGGTCCGTGCGCGACCCTCCACACTCTCTTACCCAGCTGTAGTTCGAGTCTTTATCACAACCTCTTTTTCTTTTTTGAACAACTAGTTCATATCCGTTGTTCGTTAAAAATGATAAGGTGAAGACCAGTCCTTTCCAAACGCCTAGGGGAGGCGCTTTAGCAGCAAGCGGTGAAAAAAAAAAGAAATGACTCGTGGGCTCGTGGCCCAGCACACTAGTCAGCCCACCGCCGCCACCGCTCGTCTCTCTCCCGCAGTCTCCCTTTCCTTTCCTCCCTCTCTCTGTGGTCTGTGCCCGTTGACAGCGCGGAAGCGGCGGCGGGAGCCCTGCGCTGGATCCGGAGGAGGGCGTGGGGCTGTGGGTGGTGGAGCAGGGAGGAGCGCGGCGGCGGCGGCGGCGGCGGCGGCGGCGAGTGGAGGTAGAAGAGCGCCGAGCAGGGCCGCCGCGGTGGGGTCTATTTCCCCTCCATTCTTCCCCTCCCTCACTCCCTCTTGCTGCTTTTTAGCTAGGCGACCAGGACGCCCAGGATTGTTGGAGCGCCTGGAAGCCTAGGCGACGCCTTTGAAACCCTTCGTCGAGCGACGGGCGCTTCGCCGGCGACGAACATCCGACAGGGGTATGCCTTCCTATTCCCCTCCCTTCCCATCCTGCTACGCGAAATCGAACACCCAAACCCCTAACGTAGGGTATTTGTATTCGGATCTGACCATGATTTTACTTACTAAATTCGATCTTTTTGCAACAGTTATACTGGGTCCGCCCCTGATAGCACTGCATATAGGTTATGAAATGGTTACCCAATTTTGCTGTAACATGTAACCATCTGACATGTAAAGTGCAGCGAAAGTCATTTTAAACAAAAAAAAAAAAACTTGTGGCATACTTAGCTTTGTAGCGAGCAAGAATGCAATCTCGACTCTGGCACTAGTGGTTCTTATTCTGGAAGTTTGACTATATGCTTTTGTTGGTCAAAGACTTGTATTTGGTGTTTGAATATTGAACTCTTGATGGTCTGTTTGTTTTCGTTCCCTTTGCAGCTTTGCCTATTTGGTAATTGTCACCTCGTCAAACTGTACAGACATTTGCTACTGTACAAACTGAGGTCAGTCAGGCTTGGGGGCGGGTGCCCATTTTCACCCGAATCAGGGTTCAGGAGTTGGGCAGGTTTTCTTCTTGGGTGTTGGGTTCGGGTGCGTGAACGCTCCACTCAGCTTCGACCTGCCCCCGTTGCCATCCCTAGTCAATGGCCATCCTCCATAGGACAATCTTCATTTTGGCTGGTCATCGAAACCTGCCCCTCCTCGACCTGCAGCCCCTCCACGCCCCATGCTACTTCTCACCAGCTTCCCTCAGCGAATCACGTAGCGCCACATGCCATGGATGGCCTCTGGTTTTCAGCTGGGGTTAATGATTAACGTTTTAACTGATAGAATTGGTCTTACAAATGTGCATCAACGAATGTCCATGACAAGGATTAGCTCGGCGCAAGCTTCAAAGTTTGTGGGTAGAACAACTCATGGAATGTGGTGCACATTTGAAATCAGTACTATATAAGACACTCAGATAGAACAGTTGCGGCTCGCGCATGATGTAAACAATTCTGATGATGTTTGAGGGGGCAAACCAACCAGCAGGAGAGTGAAGAAGGGCTATGGCCTTTGTGGGCTGCAGATGTTGCCCCTTAGTAAATGTCACCAATAGCTGATGGACTGAATAGCTCATTCAATGTGATGCTCTATCTTGGTTCCATCAGTCGGAAAGTAATATGGACCCATTTAGAGAAGCTACTATGTGGTTTGAGATTTCAAATGCGGGGAAAAACTATTGAATTATAGTACTAGACTGTACTTTGATCTGATTGCATAAGTAATATGTATTATGTAAATATAACTTCCTTTTTTGTTTGTTAGTTCGTGTTGTTTGGAAATGCACAATACAATCAAGTATGAACACATAACTGTTAGAGTTGCATCGATTGCGTGTCTATGTGGTTTGTTTCTACTTTTGGTTATAAGGGTCTCTTGTTTGTATCACCGCATATAAAATTAAATTCATTGCACGTTCTGCCACTTGTTCTAGGAGTTGTCTTCGTGCTGAAAGTGCCTTTTCTTTCTTTCCTTTTTTTGCCATGACTTGAGCAAACAATCCAAATTGTTCATTCCTCTCCATTGAGGCATCCAGTTGTGGATTTTCTTGCTGTGCAGGTTGTGCAGCCTATTTTCCATAAATATTTGCCATGTATGTTGATCCGCTACTCAAGGGTAAAGTGAGATGCCTTCAATGGTTATCCCTTAGGCTCACACACTAGACCAGAGCGCTGTCTGGAATGTAGGACGACACCAAGTTACCTGCTCTCAAAACTTAGTCCTAAATGAGGAACAGGTCAACGTGGGATGCCACCCTGTTTGTCACCAGATTGTTGTCTCAGTAGTGGGGACGAAGTTCCTCGTTTGTCGCTCTTGTCTTGAGAAAGAAAAGAAAATATCATTTGCCATGTGTGCACACCGCACATTGATCTGCTCACATTGCTAAAACTAGTATGTGACATGACGTGCTACTACTAATGTAGGTCTAAGATTTTATTTTCTTATTTATTTACTTATCTGTCCCTTGCTTTTAACACATTGCCTCTCATGCACAATAACCTGACTAAGCTAGTTTGTCATATATTGCTTGCCTAGAATGTTAGGAGCGACATATTTTTGCTTGATTCATCATCATCTGCATTCTTGATTGCATTACAGCAAAGAAGCCAGGACAACAGGGTGCATGGATAAGGAGGAGAATAAGGAAGCATCAGTGAGCATTAGCAACAATGACATAGACACCAATGATTTGGAGGATGACGACTATGATGATGATGATGGGAAGCACACGGTGGCGCTTGGTCCTCAGGTTCCCCTCAAGGACCAACTTGAGCTCGACAAGGTAACATACTAACATGATTATGCCTGATCACATCATGTGATTATGTGACACCTTCAGTAGGTTAGGCCACCATCTATGCCGTGATTAGTGATTACTGTTGCTTCCCCATTCATTTACCCTTTGAATGTGATTTATTTGCCTAGGATGATGACAGCCTAAGGAGGTGGAAAGTGCAGCTCCTTGGAGATGTTGATACCACTAAGCTTGGAGGTACATTTAATACTGCACTGATGCTCCTACTGTCCTACTCCGTACATGTGTTGCAATCTCAGAAATGAAAGTCATTATAGAAACCAAACATGGTTTTTCCATGGCATGATCTGATTTTTTTCACTACAGCCTTGCTGTTTCTTTCATTCACTTTCGGGCACACTAAAGCACTAATAAGCTTACCTTTAATTTTGTTCCTTAAGAGACAAGATAACATTGAGTTAGAATTCCGGTGCAGCAAAATAGATTAACTTGAGCATGGCCTGGAAAGTGCCGTCAATCAAACAAAGGTTCCATATGCTTGGACTGATTGTACCTTTATGTATGCAGAGACTGCAGAACCAGAGGTGACCATATTGAACTTGACCATCCTAAGTCCGGAGCGACCAGATCTGGTTCTGCCGATCCCACTTGTGCCAGATGACAAGGGGTACGCATTTGCGCTTAAGGATGGGAGCACCTACAGCTTCCGCTTCTCCTTCACCGTCTCCAACAACATTGTGTCTGGTCTCAGATATACACACAATGTCCGGAAGACTGGAGTAAGAGGTGACTCATAATTAATCATATGCATAGATGTTTTTCTTTGTTGATTACATACTGATGCAGCACTTTTATAGAATAAGGATGGTGGCATGAAGTTTGAATAGTTTTACATGATCCTTGTGTTAACTTACATCTGCATTACAATGTAGTGCTTGTCACGTAAAGCTTACCATGAAACCACTAACTATTTGGCTCATGAATTTCACATTACATGACTGATGCTTTTTATTTAAACGTAATTGCCAATGTCCTTTTTTTGCAATTAATTTTAATGCTCATATTCACTTATCCGGAAGTCAGTTAGCTTTTGATATCAAAATCCCAGTCATCGAGTCAGCACATGCTCCCCCTCGGCCTGAGATAGTTGACCCTCTGGTTGCTTTTTGCAGTGGAAAATCAGAAGGTGATGCTGGGGACCTACAGCCCTCAGCAGGAGCCTTACACATACGAGGCTGAGGAAGATACGACCCCAGGCGGCATCTTTGCTAGGGGTTCATATTCTGCAAAGCTGAAGGTAAGGAAACCCCTCTAGTATTTTCTACACATTTGGAAATGCATAGCCCAGTGTCGTAATGAATTTGCCTGAATTTGATTTTCCAGTTTGTGGACGATGATGGGAAAGTCTACCTGGACATGAGCTACTGCTTCGAGATCCGGAAAGATTGGCCAGCCTCGGCCTGAAATTGAGTGTGAAAACATGGTTTAGGTGGCATGTAACAGGCGATGGATAGTCTTGTGTCTTGTGTGTACGATTCTCGCCGAGCGACGGCGTGGCCCGGCAATCGAGCTGAAAGGCCAAAAACAGAATTCGTTGTGTTGCCTGATGGGCATGGCTCGGAAGAATCCTCGTGAGATGCTATACTTTGAATCTGTGGAGTTCACTTATCCATTGCTGCGTTTGTATTGTATTGTCCTCCTAGTCCTAGAGCTACTCCCTCCGTCTCATGAAAAGTGCAATCCTAACTTTTTGAATCTAACAAAGAGTGCAGTTTTAGAAAATAGATCTAATTACTTATCTAATTAAGTGGTTGGATTTGAAATTTGATTTGCATATCAAAACTTATTACATATGGCCAACAAATGAGAGTATTAGTCATTTTATACCACTACTGATCTGTCTTAGAAAAATTAGAATTGTACTTTTTAGAAAAGAAAAACTAGAATTTTACTTTTTTAAGAGAGACATCCGAAAAGAGTACTTATATTTGATTCATATCGAGGAAAACAAATGGCAGGCTATTACTCTTTTGTACACGGTCACTTTTTAGAAAAAAAACGACTTCTCGGAGTAAAAACTTTTTCAAATGCTCCACGGCCTCATTGGGCCGTGAGCCAGCAGCAGCCGTGCGACCCACACACACGGCCAACAACGGGCCCAAGCGATGGTGAGCTCCTCGTGGCCCATTTAGGGCGTCCTCTATTTTCTCCGGCACACAAGGGAAAGCAAAAAGAAAGAAAAGAAAATGACCAACGGCCGCGATTGGTGCGGACTGCGGAATCAGGATCGAACGGCCAGGCCGTGCTCTGCGCCTTTTAAAAGCCTGCCCGACTCCGCTCCATTCCTCCCATTCGTTCCATTGTGCGGCGGCTTAAACCCTAGGCTCTTCCATCGCCACCTCCGCTCCGCCCCCGCCGCCTCCTCCGTCGCCGCCGCCGCCGCCGCCGATGGAGTTCTGGGGTAATCTCTCGATCCCTCTCCAGCGCTTTGAGATACCAACGATTGGTCGCTACGGTTCGATGGAATCCCGTTATTCGGATATCTTAGGGCTTTGGGTACCTTGTGGTTTCGCCGTCTATGTTGTGCCGATGAGTTCAATTCGCCGCTTATATTCTACCATCCTAGGGTTCGAATACCATTTCTGTGTTCCCGTGCGAGCTTTACGGATATCTTAGGGCTTTGGGTACCTCGTGGTTTCGCCCTCTGTGTTGTGCCGATGAGTTCGATTCGCCTCGTATATTATAGCATCCTAGGGTTCGAATACCATTTCTGTGTTCCCGTGCGAGCTTTTATATTATTTCCTCGGTCGAGTTGGCCTGTGATTGTTGTGCACTTCTTTTAATCTGGTAGTATTATTGGCTAGCTGTGTAACATGGAAGGCAATCTTTGCTCAATGACTTAACCATACCTGCAATTGTGTCGACTGTCGACTCTTGGAGGCCCCTTGTGGTGTTTAGGGTTTAGGGCTTACATTGCGGTGATTTTACATTCAATTTTCTGCAAAGTGCAAGTCTTGAGCAGCACAATATCCCTAGTTAATATATACTTACAGTTGCTTTGAACTATCCAATGGCTGCATATCGAATGCAGGGTTCTGGTTAAACAGCAGAACATACTGTGTTAATGAAAAAGTGCAATTTTAAAATCTGAAATAAAATCAGTAGGTATCTGCCATGGGTGATGGAGAACACATAAGGCTCTAGTTATTTAAGCAGATAATGTTTCCCATTGTTAACTAACTAAGGCATATACACAGATCTGTTTAGTGGCAGCACTTATTATCTCTCATTTAACACCTGGATAAGTGACTTTGATTTGTTTGCCCTTAGGATTCTAGTGAACATCTTGCAGTATACTCTTTTGATTCTTGTTAAATGGCATTGCATTATAATCTTCTTGACATAAATCTAGCCTCACAGTGGTTGGTCTTCATTTTTTGCAGGTCTTGAAGTCAAGCCTGGAACCACTGTTAAGTGTGAGCCTGGTGAAGGCTACATCCTGCACCTTTCTCAGGTTGATGCCAGAACATGTCTCTGTAAATTGTGATTCTTTTGTCTGTACACTCATGGTTCTCTGTAAATTGTGCTTCTTCTGTTTGCACTCTTTGAGATACTCATGGTTACTATCTGGCAGGCTGCTCTTGGGGAATCAAAGAAAAGTGACAATGCTTTGATGTATGTCAAGGTTGATGATCAGAAGCTAGCCATTGGTACCCTGTCACTTGACAAATACCCCCAAATCCAATTTGATTTGGTATTTGACCAAGAGTTTGAGCTTTCACACACCTCAAAAGCTGCCAGTGTCTTCTTCACTGGTTACAAAGTTGAGCAACCTCTTGAGGAAGATGGATATCCTTTATAGTGTCCAATTAATTATGTTTCCAAAAGTCTAATATTTTTATTTTGTATCTGTGTCTATGTGAAATATTTGTTTCCTTGACCTGCTTTTTGCCTTGTTCCACAATGGATTTTGATTCTGAAGAAGATGAAGGTAACACCTGCAATTTTATATGTAGTAGAATTTTGTTATGGCACCCTGACATGGATTAACCTGCCTGCATGATTTCAGATGAGGAAGAGCTGGAAAATCCAGTAATCAGGGCAAATGGTATATATTCATCTTGTTAATGTTTTGGCAAGTTGGGTTTATTCTTTGCTACCTTTGACTCAATGAGATATTATTCTGTCTACTTGTGTGAGTTAAGGCAAAGCTGGAGCTAAGGAGGATCAGAAAAGTGAAGGGAAGGCAGTGGCTGCAGCTTCAAAATCAAGTGCTGCTGTAAAGGATGTTGCAATGAAAAGCAAGGATGATGACAGTGATGAGGATGAGACTGATGATTCTGATGATGATGATGATTTATCTGCCGAGGAAGGCGATGATGATGTGAGTTGAATGATGGGGAAATGGTTTATGTCTGCATACAGATTGCTATTCCATGTTGATTAACTCTATATTGGCTTGTTGTAGGACTCTAGCGATGAGGGTGATTCCAGCGAGGATGATGAGGACAGTGAAGAGGAGGAAGAAGAAACTCCAACTCCCAAGAAGGTATGTGCTTACTTGATGGATATACTGTTTTTTTCACCTGAGTAATCTGTTCTTACCAGATGCTATTGATGGAACATTTTTCAGCCAGAGGGCAAGAAGAGAGCGGCTGAGAATGCTCTGAAAACACCCGTTTCTGATAAGAAAGCGAAGGTCGCCACACCATCTGGCCAAAAGACAGGTGCATAGTTAAACTGCTTAGTTAGGGACTTGTGCAGGGAAAGTGGGTTTGTAGTTTTGTGGTTTCTTCTGGGGTTATGATTATGGATTTCTGCTGTGTTGGTTCCAGAATTTTGAATGTGCATTCTGTTGAGCAGGTGGCAAGAAGGCTGTTGCTCATGTGGCAACTCCACACCCAGCTAAGAAGACCCCTGCGAACAATGACAAGTCTAAGGAGAAGTCCCCGAAATCTGGTGGTTCTGTCCCGTGCAAATCATGCACCAAGTAAGTTTGATGGTCTTCCTTTGCTGGCAAGTTGGCAGTGTTCTATTGTCCATGCATTCACCGTGGTGTTGAAAAAGCAATGTATTGAATATCCCTGTTCTGGTTTGTTTTGTCTAGGACATTCAACAGCGAGATGGCTCTGCAGGCTCACTCCAAGGCCAAGCATGGTGGAAAGTGAGGGAGGGACCTCTGCTAGGATTGGTGCTTTCTTAGAGTCTGAGAAGAAACGTGGGTGGTAGTAGGCCTGTCCTGTCCTTAATTTGCCAAAGTAGACGTCTCGTGGTGGGTTTATGTGATTGATGCGTTCGTGTCGAGACTCGAATGCTGCAAAACATGGCTGTCGTGAACTTAAATATTTTGGGTTGTTTGGCTGGTATTATCGTTAATTTTTTAATCTGCCTTCTATGTTGCTTGCCATCGGTTTACGTCAGATGCCCGACCACTGCTTGGGTGGATTCGAACAGCCATCTCGTGAAAGTGTGAAACCGACTTCTGATTTATTTTTGTTTTCATGGTGAAATTTGAACTGGTTTTTTGCTGCAGTGCTCAAGGGGGTAAGAGCAGATTGTTCATATCCATTCGCAATAAAAAAAAAACTACCTAGATTTAGGAGATGATCAGATGGAAGAGAATTTTAGTCAGATCTCTTTTAAAAAAATTGATCAATACAAGTCTCTAACCCTCTCTTCATACATGAGAATACAAGTCTCTTTCAAATTGGTTTATGAGCTTATGTTTTGGTAGTTAGCTGCGTGTGATTGCTAAAAATCTCTTCCCTCTCTTCTTCATACCGGAGAATAAGTCTCTTCCCAATCAGTTGATGTATGAGCTTATGAGGTATAAGGTATTGGAGATCATTGATAGTCAGCTGCATGTGATTGCTAAAAATATAAAAGTAACTATTCAGGTGCAGAAAAAAAAGATGTTTTTTTAGATTTACAAAAAATATTTTGGTAATGAGGAATGAGTAATCATCTGCTAGGTGCCATACCAATCAAGATTTGAGTTGTTACGTGCCCTAATTGCGATCTTATAAGACTTCGATCTGACTTTATCTTCTTTTTTTTTTGAGATGCGATCTGACTTTATCGAAACAAACCAGATGTGACTTCATCTAAAACAACCAGAGGTTGTGGGCCGTCACCTGTCAGAGCTGAGGCCTACTAGGCCCGTAGCAGATCCATTTTCGCGCGCGCGCGCGCGCCCTCCCTCCCGCCAATTCCACTGCTTTGCGCGGGAATTGCACGCCACCCCACCTCACGCCGATCCCTAGATGTGGATGGAGACGGAGATGGACACAGGGAAGAAGGAAGCAAGCGGTCATGGAAATGGTTTGGGGTCGTCGGTGTGCTCCTCCGCCGCCGCCGGAGGACGACGAATTCGAGAGGTCCAGATCCGCCAAGGCCAAGAACGATCCCCTCTCCGTCTACGGTAACCAGCCACGCAACTCCTTGCTCGATCCATTGGTGTTCACTTCACTTTATGCTCTTCTGCATTCTTTCCTAAGTTTTTTTTTAAAAAAATTTAAGATAAGAAATGCATTATTTTCTTAGTTCCTTTTCGGCCTGCAAAAACACCTAAGATCCGCAGATATATAGGTATCCGATCAGTTTCTTGTTTCGCAGAGGCCACGCTGCTGAAGCTGCGACATGGCTCGGTGCAAGCGTTTGCTGCGGCCCTGCCGGATGAAGAAGGCGCGAACGGAGGCGGCGGCAGTGGAGCTGCAAGCGCTCAGAGCAAGCAAACAGACTAAGGGAAGGGCAGGGCAGCTGGGCAGGGCATCTCATCTCATCTCCTCTAGTTTTGATCTTGTATTGTGTGTGTTTGTGTTGTATGCTTATATTGTTTTGTGGTATTAGAAAGAAAATACAATAACCCAATAAGATTATTTGTTATGGTCTCTGTCTGTTTCTTACTACGCGCCACTGATTGGGGTGCTTGTCAAGATTTGCAAATTGCATCGTTAGGCTAAGTCCAACAAAGCGTTGCAAATATGAGAGGTAAAACCATGTTTGCATTCTCTGCACAGTGCAGAGGAGAGAAGGCAAAATGTGCCGTCTCCAACAGGTGAAAGGGAAAAATGCAAAATGCGTCGGAGCAGCCGCCTCGTCGTGCGCCGCCGCCACCTCCTGCCCCGCCGGCGACCTCCGCTCCTTCCCATGCGCTGGCGGCCTCTCTCCCTGGAGCTCCTCCTCCCCTCCTGCCCTGGAGCTCCTCTTCCCCTCTCTCCACATCAGTTCGGTCGCCGCCATCAATTCTGCGGCGGCCCGATCCGGCGCGAGCTGGTGCGGCAGCGGGGAGGATCTCCAGCCAGCCCCGGCGGCGCCGCGGCCTGAAGCGCCGTCTAGCCGGCGGCGACAGTGCGGGCTCCCCTCCCTCCGGCGGATTCGCGTGTCCACGAGCTCCTCCAGTGGCCGAAGGGAGAGAGGATCTCCGGGTCCGCCGGGGGAAGAAGCCGTCGCGCCCGCCGGGGAAGAAGCCTCGCGCCCGCGCACCGCCACAGCCCGTCTCTTCTCCCTCCTCTGCTCCCAGTGGCGACCTGGGGCGTCCGCCCCTCCCCTGCTCTCTCTCCGGCGGCAGTCCCCGGAGCTCCTCCTCGCCCTGCCGCGCCGCTCCGACTGCTCCCCGCCGCGGTCGCCTCCGCGCCCCGACGGTCGCTCCCCGCCGCGATCTCCTCCTCCTTGACGCGGGAGCAGCACCGGTCGTTTGCATTCGAGGAGAGAGGGATTGCAAATCTGCATCGCCTCTCTCTTCGATTGCAAATATGCCCTGCGGGTTGCCTCATCTGTTGGAGGTGATGCCTTCGTGAACAGTAGCGCCGGGAGAGGCATTTTTGCTTTTGCCCATTGTTGTTGGACTCAGCCTTAGAGATGAACTGCTGCTTTAGGCCTGCCATTCTACTGATGCTGCGCAGTGCAAATCATTGCTTGAAACAAATGAAAGCGAATCATTGCTCGAATACTCAAAATTCTGAAATTTAAAACGATGCACAAGTACTGCTGTACAGCTACCCCCCCCCCCTCACAAACATTATTCCTAGGAAAGAAGAACACAATTCCTACATTGTTTTAATTCATACTTCCTCCGTTCTTAAATATATGACGTTTAGGACAAGAAATTTAGTTCATTTCGAATTAAATTTTTTTATCATAAACATCTTATATTTAAGAACGTAGGTATATATATAGTACATAAAACTTCATCAACTCACGGACGAGCCATCCGAGCACGATATGAGCTATCAAACATTGACAGAGCTCCGACGAGCCATCAATTCCTTAATCAACCGTTCGACATCGTTGTACGAAGAGCCGCCCTTCTCTTTTGCGCTCTCGGCCTTCCCACGCAACTCTTTAGCCTTCTTCCTTATCATCCTAGCCTCTTCGTCATCACCCTTCACTCTGCGTCTCTGCTAATGCTTTCCGCGATCTTGTTGCCGCTGACTACCTCACCACGGACGTCCAGCTTCCACGCGTGGCGCCCGGCACCGACACCAACTCCTATCCCGAGCACATCCAAGATGAGCTTCTCGTTGTAGAACTGGTCGGCGTGCCGAGGCCAAGTCACCAGCGGCACGCCTGCGCTCACGGCCTCCAGCACCGAGTTCCACCCGCAGTGCGTCACGAACCCACCGACGGCTGAGTGCTTGAGGATGAGCATCTGTGGAGCCCATCCCCAGAAGATGATGCCCCGCTCTCCGCCGGGATCAATGAGGTCGGCGAAGCCTTCCGGCATCCACTGTGATGCGTCCGTGTCCGATTCACTCATCACCCAAATGAAATTCCTTCCGGATTGCTCTAGGCCGCGCGCCGTCTCCCGCAACTCCGCCGCCGTGACACGCGCCAGCGTGCCGAATGAGACGTACACGACCGAGCCGTCCGGCTTCCCGCCGAGCCACCGCAGGCACCGTTCCGCCTCAGGCGCGAGCCCGCCGGCGCCGCCCCTCGCCGTTGAGTCCTTGCTGGCGTGCGCGAGCGGGCCTACGAGCCACACCCGGCGGCCGAGCGTCGTGCGGTAGTGCTCGGCGTAGCCCGGCTCCAGCTCGGCGAAGCTGTTGAAGAGCTCGCCGTAGCTCCTCCGGTCGGCGGCGTGCACGAGCTTGTTTAACTCCCACGCCGGCTCGTTCTTCCTCGGGTTCATCATCTGGCCCTTCCTCATCGCGACGCGGTGCGGCAGCCCCGGCAGGGATACGACGGCGCCGGCGTCGTCCGGATCGAGCTCCTCCAGCAGGTTGTTGCGCAGCAGGGAGTCATGGCAGGCGCGGGCGAACATGCTGCTCCCGAGGAAAGACAGCCGCGGGACGCCGTGCTCGGCGGCGGCGTCGGCGGCCCACGGGTAGAAGCTGTCGGTCACGGCGGCATCGGGGCGGTGGTCGGCCAGGAACCGGCCGAAGGGCTCCCGGAGCCGGTTGGTCGCTTCAAGCAGCATGTGCCTGTCGGCATCCGAGGAGAGGCCGACGACGCTCTCGACGCCCGGCGGCAGCCCGACATCGGGGAAGGGGATGATGGAGAGGTCGATCGCCGGGGCGCCGGCGCCGCGGAAGGCGTCGTTGGCTCGGTCGACGGCGGAGCGGATGACGGCGGCGTTGACGGGAGTGACGAGGATGCTGCACTTGACGCCGCGAGAGGCGAAGAGGGCAGCTATGTCGGCCACCGGGATGAGGTGGCCCGGCGCGACAAACGGGAAGAAGAGAAGGTGTAGTGGCCGCTGCTCATCGTTGGATGCCATGGCTGCTTTGCTTGGCACTTGGCAACGCCCTTCTTCCTCGATTCCACATGGGTCAGATCCCCAAGTCCGTATGCATCATCTGCTGCAGGATATGAAAGACGAATCAGAGGAAAAAGGAAATGGGACTGGGAAAGCTGATGAGCGACGGCATCACCATCCTTGTCTTCAACGAATCTGACCGGCGGCACCGCGGCAGCGTGCTTGGCTGGTGGCCGAGGGAGGGGATTCCGGATTCTGCTGCAAGCTGCAGCATTTGAGTGCTCTCTGGCTATTACCGTACCGTGCAGGATAGCTCACCAACGATAGCCTTATGTCTTGTTATTTTTTGTTCAACTGTTGTCACTGTGGTAGTATGAGAGTAACACCCACTGTCGAACAATATTAGCTCGTTAATATAACCAGACGAGCCGAGCTAGCTCGTTATTGCAACGAGCTAGAGCGAGCTGAGCCGGCTCGTTATCCACCCCTAGCTCCAGGGCTCCCGTGCAGCCCCGCAAGCTCGGCTGGTACAAACATTGCTGATGCACTGAAGAAAGCTAGTACTAAGCTTAGGTGTACATGAGCTTTTTTTTTAAGACGTGCAAAGCACGTTTTTCATTAAGAGAGGAGAAGCAACATCCGTTTCGGAATACAGGAGGCACGTGGCCTAACGAAAAAAGAGATTACACCGCCCGCACCGGACGAACACCTAACAGCCGAGCGAGCCGGAGGAATCCCGCACGTGCCCAAGATCTAGCCTCCTCCAGTATCGCCAGAACCAGCGCCACCGGCATGAGGGCTTCCTTGTCGTGAACACGCCGGTTCCATTCTTTCCACAGCGACCAAGCGACCAACCAGACGAAGGAGTCGAAACCCTTCCTCCGTGGCTTAGCGACCTGTTTCCTGGCGGAGCACCACCACTCGGCGAACTTCACCGGGCGATCCGGATCCAGGTCCTGAAGGAGAATATGTCGGAGGGCCATATGCCAGGTCTCTCTAGAGAAGTGGTCCACCGTCAGATGGTCCGGCGTTTCGGATCCCTGGGCGCAAAGCGCGCAAGTGTCCGAGTCCCTAAGCCCGTGACGGTGCAGCCGGTCCGACGTCCAGCAGCGGCCGTGCAAGACCAGCCAAGCAAAGAACTTGCACTTCCCCGGCATGTGAACCTTCCAGAACTGGCGTGCCCCGAGGATGTCGACGCGACCAAGAAAAAGGGCGGAGTAGGCCGAAGCCGAGGAGTAGACTCCGCTAGGCGACCATTTCCAGATGAACCGGTCAGGCTCGGAAGTGAGGCTGACCTCCTGCAGCAGGTCCCAGATGACGAGGTACTGCAAGACCACCTGCACAGTCCGGGCGTGGGTTACGTCAGCGACCCAACAGATCCCGGCCGCCCCGGTCTGCAGGGCCTCAGCGACAGTGCGGGCCCGACGCACCCTAGGCGAGACCGCGGCCCAGAGGTTAGGTGCAAGGGATTTGATAGAGCACCCGGATAGCCAGCTGTCTTCCCAGAAAAGCGCACGGGTACCGTCCCCCACCTCCACGGAAATGGAGGCGTTGAAGAAAGCCTGGGTGGCCTTGTCCACGGGGAAGCGGAACGCCGCCCAGGTCCTGTCCGGGTCAGTCCTCGCCAGCCACAACCAACGTAGGCGCAGCGCGGTGCCAAAGATACGAAGGTTGGGCAGGCCGAGTCCACCGCATCGAGTGGGGCAGGTGACATTCACCCAAGCGACCAGACAGCGACCGCCCGAGGCCACCTCTGTGCCGGACCAGAGGAAGCCACGGATGAGCGTTTCGACCGCGCGCAGTGCCCATGGGGAGATGGAAATCGCCATCGAAATGTGGACCGGGATGGCCGAGAGCGTGAATTTGGCAAGCACGAGGCGGCCACTGCGGCTCAGCAGTCTGCCCTGCCAAGGGGGCAGACGCCTAGCGACCTTATCAACCAAAGGCTGCATCGCCGCTTTGGGTAGCCTCTTGATAGAAAGGGGTACCCCGAGGTAGGTGCAGGGGAAGTCGGCGATCGTGCAGAAGAGGATGGATCGGACCAGAGACAGGTGCCCCTCCGAGCAATTGATGGGGTAGACCTGGCTTTTGGTGTAGTTTGCCGCCAAGCCGGCCGCGCTTTCGAAAAGCGACAAGACCGCCTTGACCACCCGCAGATCTAGCTCGACCGGAGAGAAGAAAGCGATCACATCGTCAGCGTAGAGAGAGGCGCGAAAACGGATACTCCTCCCTAGATCTAGAAGGAGACCGCGGGATTCCGCCTTGCGGAAGAGGGCATGGAAGCATTCCATGACCAGCACAAAGAGCATGGGGGAGAGGGGATCGCCCTGACGCAGGCCTCGCCCGTGGCAGATTCGCTGCCCTGGGGCACTGTTAAGCAAAACCCTGGTGCTGGCGGTGGATAGAATGACAGAGATCCAGTCGGTCCATCTGCGAGGACAGCCGACAGCCGAGAGGAGCTCCAGAAGAAAAACCCAGCCGACGGAGTCGAAAGCTTTCGCTAGATCAATTTTGAACATGATCCTAGGAAGCTTTCGACTAGAAATCGCTCTCGCCGTGCCAAGGACGTAGCGGAAGTTGTCATGGATGAGGCGACCTTTGATGAAGGCACTTTGGTTGGGCGAGATGAGAGAAGAGAGGTGCGGGGCGAAGCGATTGGCGGCCGCCTTGGAGAAAAGTTTCCCAAAGCTATGGATTAGACTGATGGGCCGGTAATGTGAAAGAGCGACCGGGTCTGGTTTTTAGCTAAGAGGGTGAGAAGGGCACCATTCAGGTGGTGGAAGCTGCGGAAGTCCATGTCAGAGAGGGCGTTGAACGCCCGCAACACATGATCTCGGCCTCCGAGAAGGGAAGAGCCAGGTCCTCCAAGTCCAACCGTGGGAGTCCCAACTCCTCAAAATCGAGGGCGCAGGAACGTTCATGATGGGCGCCCAGAATACAGTCGAAGTAGTCAAAGCTGTCGAAGCCTTGTCCTCTTCCCGAAAAACTGAACGACCACCGACCAGAAGGGAGGGAACGAAATTTTTCCTCCTACGATGGTTGGCATGTAAGTGGAAAAGCTTAGTGTTGGCGTCCCCCTCACGCAGCCACCTGAGGCTGGACTGTTGCCGAGCGATCGTTCGCTGCAGCGAGGTCAGGCCTAGGTAGCGTAGTTTGAGGAACCGCCGCAAAGAGATCTCCTCGGGAGAGAGCGACCGAGAGTCCTGCGCGACCTCAAGGCGGAAGATGACCTCCTTGGCAATCTGGATCTGCAGACGAATGCTGCCGACCGCCTCGGAGCTCCATTTTACAAGCGTCTTCGCTGTCTCACGAAGGAGGTGGTCGATCATACGGAGCGGATCAACATCAGGGCGCGGCCCCGACCAGACCGCCTTGACTGTGTCCAAGAAGCCTTCGACCTTAGGCCAAAAGGCCTGAAAGGTGAAGCGTTTCTTAGAGTGCACCCCACAGTCGAGAAGGAGGAGGAGGGGAGCATGATCGGAACACCTAGAGGAGACATCATGAAGAGCAGAGGAGGGGAAAAGAAACTCCCAATCCTGAGAGACAAAAACTCTGTCGATACGCTCCAAGGTGGGATGCGACCTCTCGTTGCTCCAACTGAAGAGACGGCCTTGGAGGTGGAGCTCAAGAAGCTCAAGGTCGTTAAGGAAACGACGGAAGCGACCCATCATTCTGCGCGAGAGGCGGTCGTTATTCTTGTCGGCCGCCTGATAGATAAGGTTGAAGTCCCCGCAGAGAACCCCAGGTCCAGAGAGCATCGGACGGAGGGTACGGATCTCAGCGAGAAAGGAGATTTTCTCCGCATCGGACTGCGGACCGTAAACGCAGGAGAGCCACCAGTACTGAGAAGGGGCGGGGAGCAGTGCGACCTTCACCGTAACGTGGTGAGCGCCCAAGGACGGGGAGGAGACGAGCCAGGTGTCTTTGTGCCAAACGACCAGAATTCCACCGCGGGAGCCCACAGCCGGCAACGCAACATAGTCAAAGTCGAGCTCTAACATGTCAAGCATGAAGGAGGGGGGTACAACCGCGAGCTTAGTCTCTTGCAGACAGAGAAGAGAGACCCGCTCGGAAGCAACCAACTCGCGGACCACCGAGCGTCTAGCACGCTGGTTAAGTCCACGGACATTCCATACAGTAATGTTTACATCCATTTAAACACAAAAAGAGACGACCACTCGACTAGCACAGGCTCAGGCCTACGCACCGACGACCAGCTGCTCCTCGGGGAAGAGCTCACGAATCGCCGCCTGGAACTCGTCATCTTCCAGCACGGAGCACTGAAAGGACCCCTCGACCTGGGCACCGAAGAGCTCTCGGATAGCTCTACAGTGCTCCTCCGACAGGCCAACAGCGAAGAGCCTGGTGTAGCGCTGAAACGCTGTAGCGTCGGGTGCCTCGCGCGGCCCCACGACTCCCAGCTTCCGCATCAGCAGGTTCTGGCCCGCGGTGACCGTGTTCGGACCCTGAGCCTTGGAAACCGCGGCGAGACGGCTGCTGCGGCGAAGCGTGGCGAGTGGCGGGCACGCCCTCGCCCGGCGACGGCGCGGCACCCCAAGAACCGGGGGAGGAGGAGGCCGCTGCAAAGAGGCGCAGAAGTCCACCACCAGCGACCCGAAGTCGCCCGGAGAAGGCTCCTCGGTCGCAGCAGTGGGCGGGGACTGCGACCTGAGAACCTGGGAGGGGGTAGCCAGCTCCGCGGCCAACGGAGGCACGTCCGGCGAGCGTCGAGGGGTAGAGAGACCCGACTCGGCGGGGGCCGGAGAGGCAGAGGGCGACCGTAACAGAGGCGGGGCGACCACGAGGGAAGAGCCAGGCAAGGGGGACGTGGGCAACGCCAGCTGGCGGTCCGCCAGGGGGGAGAGCAACCTGCGGAAGATGTCCGCCACCGGCACCACGCGAGGGGGGTAGAGCTCTCCCCCCCGCACGCGGAGGCAGCGTGAGGCACGGCCGAGACGAGGGCAGCCGTCGTCGTGTGGATACCAGAGGGCGGCGTGCCACCAGGGCCGACCGCGGCCGGACCGGAGGCGGTGGCCGGGCCGCGGCCGGCCGAGGCCAAGCTGCCCCAAGCAGCGGCCAAGCAGTGACTGGCGGTGGCCAGGCTGCGGCCAGCCGCAGCCAGTTAACGGCCAACGGCGGCCGGGCGACGTCCCGTGGCGACCGGGCGGCAGCCGGCCGCAACCAGGCTGCGACGTGTCGCGGCCAGGCTGAGGCTGGCAGCGGCCAGGCCGGTGCCGGCAGCAGCCAGGCGGCGGCCAGCCGCGGCGGGGCAGCGGTCGGCAGCGGCCGGGTCCAGGCTGGCTGGCCCGGGGCAGGCAGCAGGTGGAGCCCGGCAGGCGTCGGCGCGAGCAGGCGAGGCAGGAGAAGCGACCAGAAGCTCCGCTTCAAGAAGCATCGGGTTGTCGGCGAGGCTCCTGAGCGGCGTCGACTCACGAAGCAGAGGGAGGTGCCCCGGCGGCGTGAACTCATCACAGCTGAAATGCCGCGCGACCGGAGCCGAAGAGGTAGCAGAGGAGGAAGCCCGGGTGAGTGGGGCCACTACCGGCGACGCACGTACCTCGGCTGGCCGCGAAGAGTAGGGGGCAGCAGGGGCGCGAAACGGCACAGCAGTGGCGGAGAGGCGAGACGACCGAGGTGGGACGGCAGGTGGGTGGTGGATGCCCTGCAGCGCCCAGTAGGGGTAGGAGGGAGCCGGAAGGACCGGAGGAGGTGCAAAGGTGGGGGCACCCCAGCAGGAGGCTCCCTACCCACCCCCTGCACGACCAGACCGCCTGCCAGAAGCGGGTGGAGGCCCCCCCCTCGGGGCCCGCGACGGCACGGCATCAGCGCCCCCGACGATCGAGGGCCCCGGCAGCGGGGGGTCAAAAGAGCGACCTGAGGAGCCAGAAGGGCCACCCTCCGACCCCCCGCCTGGGAAGCCCCATCAGCCGGAGGAGCCAGAGTGTCGGTGATGTGGGCGATGTCGACCGTCGCCCGGTAGCGCAGGCAGGGCTGGCCGGCGCCCAACCCGGGGAACTCGATCGGTGCCAGCATGTCCATCTGCACCGGGATCAAGTCCGGGTCGACGCAGCCGGCCAAGACGACGAGCTCCTTGAGGTTGGCCTTTGACTCTGACTTAGGAGCCAGGTTGATGATCACGCAGGAGGAGCCGAGGACGTCGTGCGCCATGGAACGCAGCCACAGGTGCGGAGGCACGCCCTTGATGCCCACCCGCACCTGGTAGCGTAGCGCCGCGTCGACTGCCCAGTTCTCCTGCTGCCACCGGCGGAAGGTGAGGCGGAAGGGGCCGTCCGGGGTGGGTGCATTGAGCACCTGCAGCATCTCAGGGCCGTCCTGGAAGACGATGAGGAAGTCCTCTCGGAGGAAAGGATAGGCCATGAACGTCCCCGGCAGAACGCCCAAGCGACCGGTGAGATAGGCAACCACGTCCGTCGTAGTGGCGGACGGACGAGTGCCCGCGACCATGGCGACCAGAGCGTGCTCCAGAACGACCTCGTTGGCCTCGACCTCAGGAGTGCGTGCGACAATGCACGTCTCCAGCTGCGGGCGGCGCGAGGGGTGCCCCAGGGGCGCCGGGGGGAAGGGGGCGGAGGCGGAGGGGCCGCGGCCCTGAGAGCGGGCACCGCCGCGGGGGCCCCCGCGGGAAGGGGAGGAGGGGGCGGCGCCCCCCAGGCCACCTCGCCCGCCCTGGCCGCTATACGACGAGGCGGCGGGGGAGCGTCGTCCCGATGCGCCGCGTCGCAAGGCGCTGCGCTGTGGCGTGCTGCAGAGCGGGGGGCACGCCCGCGGGCCCCCTCCGGCGGAGGAAGCGGCGGGCCGCGGGCCGTCGGGGCAGGGCGACGACGGGGCTCCGGGGGCGGCGGCGGCCGCGCCTCCAGCCTCTGTCGAAGAGGCGGAGGTGGAGGTGGACGGGCTCCCCTCCCCTGCACGGCGTGAAGCGGTGGCGGGGAGCAGCCGGCCGGGCGCGGAGCGACCAGGGGTGGGGAGGGGGTGCGACCTCCCGGACGAGGACGGGCGCCCTCCACCATCACCAGGCAGACCTTCGGGCGCCTGCACGAACTCTCGTGGTGTCCGAGCTGGTGGCACCGGAAGCAGCGCGGCGCGTGAGGGCAGGAGGCGGCGATGTGGTCCTGCCCGAAGTAGTTGAAGCATTTCCCCACCAGATCCGGGGGGACGGAGGACGGAGGAGGAGGTGGCGGCGGCGGCAGTGACCGCTCCGCGCGCAGCTGCCTGCGCGACCGCACCTCGACGAAGCCGTCGGCGTCCATCCGCGGCCCCCGGGCGTGCCTGTCAGGAGGCGGCAGCGCTCCCACGTTCACCCCTCCCCCCCCGCACGGCAAGGCTCGGCCGCGGGCGGAGCAGCAGGGCGGCCGCCTCCCGCCTTGGCACGTCGCCGAGGAGGGGCGGAGGCGGCCGCGGCGGCGACAGCGGCCGCTTGCCCAGGATCCCCCTGGCGGAGGCGACCACGGGCCGCGGCACAGTCGTCGACGAGAGCTCGGCAGCGGCGGAGGCAACGAGAGCGGGGGGAGCACGGAGTAGCGACCGAGACGGGTGCGGCGGCGGAGAAGGGGTGCGCCCGAGCACCGGGATGCCGGCCGCCCGCACCTACGCCGAGAAGGTGGGGGAGGGGGAGCGACCACGCGGCACCGGGGAGTACGAGCCCGAGGCGGAAGAGCCCGAGGCCTCGAGGTCCCAGAGCTCCCTGGAGGAGGGAATAGAGGGGCCGGGCTCCGCCGAGCCGGGCTCAACTCTCTCCACCGGTACGACCGGGGGAAGATGGGGACCAGAGAGGCCGCCATCCCCCTGCCCAGCAGAACACGCCCCCGCACATGCAGCGGAGATGAGAGGCAGGCGGTCGGCGCCCGGCGCCTCCAGGGGGCACGGCCAGGCAGCGGGGGTGGAGGGAGAAGGTGGCGCCTTGCCACCGACGAGCCCCGCGCACGCCTCAAGCTCGCGGAGAGGACGCGGCCAGGCAGAGGGGGTGGTGGTGGAGGGCGGCACCTTGCCGCCGCCGTGCCCCGCGCACGCCTCCAGCACACAGAGGGCGGAGGTCACCGCGGCCGGCCCGACGGCGGCGAGCGCGGCGGCCGTGGCGGGGGAGAGACCCGGGACGGCGGCAAGGGCGGTGAGGGTGTCCGCCTCACCCACGGGTGTAGCGACCGAGAGAAGAAGAGGCGAGGGGGAGGGGAGAGCCTCGACCGGCGGTGGCGAGCCCACGTCAAGACCATCGTCGAGCTCGTCGAAGCGAGACGAGGAAGGGACGACCGGGGCGGAGGCAACGAACGCCCCAGCAGCCGCGACAGGCCGCGCAGCAGGCGGGAGGCCGGCCACGGCCAGCATCCCGGCGGGGCGGCGCCCGGCCAAGGCAGCGGCCGCGACCAGAGATGCGCCCCTGCCGGGCAGAGAGGTGGACGGCACGGCCCCAGCCGGCGAGCCCCCGGCAGGCCGCGCTGCGGCCGGCGAGCCCCGCGCGGTGGCCGGCGCGGTCGCAGCCGGCGAGCTCCCAGCGGGACGAGTGGCGGCCGGGGAGCCCTGCGCGGCCACGGTCGGAGCGGACCGAGCGACGGCCGGCGGGGCCCGCGCGGCGGACAGCACAGCCACGGCCGAGCCCCCGGCGGGCCGCGCGACGGCCGGGGAGCGCCCAGCAGGCCGGGCGGCGGCCGGCGAGCCCGCGGGTGCGGCCGTGCCGCTGCGGCCGAGAGCAGCCGCGAGCCGTAGGTCCGGCGGCGGGGCGCCCAGGGGCACGAGGCCGGCGCCGGCCCCGTGGGGCGCCGGTTGACCTGCCGGCGGCGGGAGGGCCCCGTCCCGATCTCCCTGCACAGTTGACGGGGAGGCACGAGGAGGGCACGAACGGAGAGAGGGAGCCGAGGTGGTCGCGGATCCGGTCTCGGCTCGGGCGGAGGCGGCCGGAGCCGGCCGGGAGCCGCCGGCGACGGTCCGCGGGCGGCGGGCGCGAGAGGGGCCCGAGGGGAGGGGGTCGGGTCGGTCACGGGCGTTCCAGACCGAGCTGTTGTTTACAATTGGTTTCTAGGTGTACATGAGCTATCAAAATCCAGTGTTGTCAGTGTTTAGGTAGGCTTCTCAGTGTTTCAGAGTGTGTGCAATGTGCATCCTGGTGTTCAGCTTCACTCCATCAAATCTGGTAGTTGCCTGCTTAAGGTGGCTGTAAATTGGCGAGTGCGAGATGAGTGAGATATGGTAGATTATTTGATATATTTCAATTACGACATTTTGCAAATTTCCAAAAATATCTCTATACTACTCATACTACCTATTGATATTATCTATATTAATTTCAACCGTCGGATCCTTTAAAATATGTTCTTTTCTGTTTAAGGATGGATAGTGGCTGGATTTCTTGTAAATTTATTTCAAACCGAAATTCGGATTTTATGCTATTTTATAGAAAATAGAAATACTACATGATAGTATTATACATCGTAAAATACCTCTTGATCGATCACCCCACGACTCCCATCTCACTTTTGAAGTGAACTCTACATGTTACCTGTGTGATTTGGAGCTCCTTCTCTATATGTCACCTATGTGCAGGGACGAAAGCAGCCGGCAGAGTGGGCTCGAGCCCCCTACCGCCGCGCGCTCCATTGAAAAAAAAGAGGGAAGAAGAAGAGAAAAGAGGGAGGGGGGGCTGCATGAAGAGCAAGAGGAATGAGCCTCCCAGCTCGGCAATCTTAACTTCGTCACTACCGGTGTGATTTGGAGCTCCTCACACAAATTTTTTTCATCCCATCTTGGACTTATACAAGTTGTAGTATCACGTCCTTCTGTAGAACACCTGCGAAACAAAAATCTGCGGAAATTCCCCAAGAATGAGCCCCCAACTCAGCAATCCTAACTTCGTCACTGCATGTGTGATTTGGAGCTCCTCCTCAAACAAATTTTTTTATCCTATCTTGAGACCATATACACTCATCCTCCTCCATTTTCTCCTTCAAAACAGAATATGCCATCCTGGTTATCGAGATTCTCTCCTTCATATTCACTTCTCCCGCATCCATCTTCCTTCATTTTCTCTCCTCCATCCCAACTCCCAGCTGTGTGGGGCCCACTCCCACATATATTTTACCCCCCTCTCCCTCTTCCCCCGGTCTCTCTCTCCCCACTCCCTCTGTTTCTCCGCCCGCCCCTGCTCTCCTTGCCCCGGCGGCGCTCGCCAGCCGCCCCTGCCCTGCCACACCGCGTCCCCGGCGGGCGGATACAGAGGAGAAGGACGGCCTCGCGGCCTCGCAAGGAGCATGTGGCGCGGGACGATGCGTGTCTTCTTGTTGTCCATCGCCGCATTGCCGGCGAGCTCAAGCACCTCAGCGGCGAGGTACTGGAGGACGGCGGTGAGGTACTCGAGGCACCTCAGCTGCCGACACGCTGCGCATACCGGCCCTTCTTGAGGTAGCGACCCATACGACCTCCGGCGGCGGCGGGGACGGGAGCGAGGTGGGGCGGAGGTCGCCGCTCCTCCCGCACCGGCGTGACGTCGACCTCAAGCTCGCCGTGACCGCGCGCGGCACCGGGGCTAAGGGCGGAGCAGGGGCGTGCAGCAGAGGTGCCGACCGCCGAGCGCTCCCACTTCTTGTGGCCGTCGACCTCGGGAGGGTGGAGCTCGGGGCCGGCGGCCACAGCAGCGGCGGCGAGCCCGGCCGCCCCCAAATCCGGGCTCCGGTTGCGCCCCTGCCGTTGATTCGGAGCCAGCCCGGACCTCCTCCCATGGTGGCCCCCTCCCAGCACCGCCTCCTTCCCCGGGGATCGAGGCGTGGGGCGGAGGAATCGACGAAGCTCGACTCGCCCGCTCCTTGTCCTCCGGCGGCCGCGCCCCTGCTCCCTCGCCGCGCCCCTCCCCCACCCTCCCCTGCTCTTCCTCCAGAGGCAGAAGCTCCCGACGGCGTGGGCTCGGGCCGACGGAGCTCGACTCGCCCGACGGCGGTGCGGCCACTAGCAGAGCGCGGACGGTACGGTCGCCGAGGTCTGTCTGCGCCGGAGGTGGAAGATGAGCAGGGCGGCGGCTCCCGACGCAGCAGCTCGAGGCTCGACGCGCGCGAGGTTGTTGGGGGGTGCCGCGGCAGCAGGACCGTGGTGGGCCCTGCACCCTGCGTCCGCCGCTCTCTCCGGGCTCGACGACAGCAGCGACGGACAGTGAGCGCGGCGGGAGCTCTCTCCGGGCAAGGGCGCGAGGTAGTTGGGGTGGCGGCATCAGGACGCGTCGTGGGCCCTCGCGGAGCCCTCTTGATCCTCTAGATCTGGAGGAAGCGGGGGCGCGACGCCTTTTCCCGGTCTCCTCCAGGAGACCGCTGCAGCCCTTTTCCCTTCAAAAGGCGATGGGAAAAGAGATAGCGGGGTTTTGATGGAGACCGGTGCGGGTGGTCTAAACTTATACAAGTTGTAGTATCACGTCCTTCTGTAGAACACATGCGAAACAAATCTGAGGAAATTCCCCGATGCGACACCCAAGTTGATCCCCACGGGAATCAAACCTGAGCGGGTGGGAAAAAAAAGCTTTGGATTGGAATCAGAAATGTTTCTCCACAAAGGAGTTATCAACTTGAGACCAAGACAGGCCTCTCAAACTCTCTTAAAACAAAATTGCTAGTACTACGGGAACTCAACCTAGTCACTGCCCATCAGGGGCGCAATCCGGAAGAGTTGTGTGGATTTAGCCTTTCAACAAGCCTGGACTTCCTCTCCTCCTTGGTAAAGCTTCTTCAGGTTGAAAATATTCAGGATTACAACAGCTAAGCAGCATATACAGTCAATACTCAGTACAGGCAACATGCTAACAACTTCTTTTAGGTGAAAAGAAATAGTGAAGTTACAAATGAATAATGTTGAAATATTATTTTTAGAGAAGATGTGATGAATGTAATGAGTAAATAGTACTTTTTGTTGTTCCTTTATAACGAAAAGAACAGAACCACAAGGTCAGCTTGAGTTTAAGGTGTAGTCTGCCTGCCACATGGCCACCATAGATGTACCTGCAGTGAACCTCTGCACCAAGTCGCTTCTGAAGTTCTCAATCCTGGTTGAACCATGTTTAGTTCACCAAAATTTTGGAGCAAAAATTTTAGGAGTGGTTTTCAAGGTCTATTAGAGGTAGTAAACATAGACTAATTATAAAACTGATTATATGAATGGACGGGAAATTCCGAGACGAATCCATTAAGTCTAATTAATCTGTCATTAGAGATTGTTTACTGTAGCACAACATTGTCTAATCATAGCATAATTAGGTTTGTTAGATTCGTCTCGAAAATTAAGGTAGGAGTTGTGAAATAAGTTTTGTCATTAATTCATATTTAATACTACTAATTAGTGTTCGAAGTTTGATGTGACTGGTAGTTCGAAGAGCAGGTACAGAGACGACGGTTGGTGGCGACGGACAGATCAGCTAGATGGACGATGTGGAGGAGAGAAGGAAGGTGAGAGAAGATAGCTTGTCTCCAAGTTCAGCGCAAAGCATGGCACAACCGCCTATGCACTTGTGTGCCTGCGCTGCTGCTTTCTCTTGCCTGCTATCAGTTAAAGATGGGCCCAATAGTTAATACAAAATTGGGATTAATTGATACTATTGTATGAACCGGCTCCAGAGACTTGGCTATCAGCCTAGTGCTAGTCGCAACCACTAGCCATGCTCTAAACCCAGCAAAGCTCCTGTCAAGACCTCCATTTAACACTCACTGGTTGGCAGGTTGCAATTTCACCACAGCATGCTGCAAATGCTCATTTTTTTTTTGAAATAAGAGCAGGAACACTGCTATATCATTTAAGAAGAAGAAGTATTAGTACATAACACGTCGAAGCGGACACCACCACACGAACAACCCCCCACACACAAACAAACGCATCCAACACAGCACACCACCACCTCTGACCACTTGGGAGAGGAGTTCGAAACAAGCTGTCAACACGCATGCTGCAAATGCTCATGAAAGCGCTTAAAATAATTAGGCATACCAATATACCATTCACAGCAACCCTTTTTGGGTTCATTTGGCAAAAAAAAAAAGAGGAGTAAAGTTATATTAGGTGCTAGTAGAAAGCTACAAGTGCGCGCAAGAAAGAGAAATCAAGCACAAAACACGCTTTCGAATCTGGAATTGATGGAAATTTCAAATAATAGGTAGGGAAGAAATAAGTTTTTTTTAAAAAAAAAGAAGGAAAAGTGTTGAGAAAAGGGGGAAAGGATGGATGATTGGGGAGGGCGGTGCCTGCCTGTTGGCTGTTGCCTGTTGGTGGAGTGGTAGGGGGACCCACGCCATGTCGATTCCAGCTCATCATTCGCGCACGTCTCTTCTTCCTGCCAGCAACAGCGAAGCCTACTGATCTTTTGGTTGGGAGGAAATTTTGGAGGAGCAGCTCATGGATCGTCCGTCCTGTACTTCGATTCGATTCCACTAGTTCGATTTGACTCGGTTCCCCTCCCTTCTCTCGTCCATGGATGCTCGGATCACCACCACCACCGGCGGCGGGACATGCGCCATCGGGGAATTTGGTATTCTACACCCCCCACTCTAATCTCGATGAATTGATGGATATGAAATTGGAGATTGAATCCGGGATTTGACTGCAGTCTGGGACGTGGTGCTGTGGCGCCGGGGCCGCGCCGACGTCAGCGCCTGCCTGCTGGCGGCGACGGCCTCCTCCTGGCTGCTCTTCTACGGCTCCGCCCGCGGCTACACCGCGCTCTCCCTCGCCTCCGACGTGCTCCTCCTCCTCCTGACCGTGCTCTTCCTCTGGGCCAAGGCCGCGCGCCTCCTCAACCGGCCGGCGCCCCCGGTCCCGGAGATGCGCGTCCCGCAGCACGCCGTGGACGAGGCGGCGGCGCTGCTGCGCGCCGCCCTCGACGCCGTCCTCTCCGGCTTCCACGGCATCGCCACGGGCAGGGACTCGGTTCTCTTCTGCCAGGCCTTCCTTTGCCTCTGGGCCGTCTCGATCGTCGGCAGCCTCACCGACTTCCCCACCTTCTGCTACGCGAGTGAGCTCCTCCTCTTTCTTTTCCTGTCTTATTTATTTATTTATTTATTTATTTACATCATCTGTGAGCCTGGCTGTTCCAATTCACCGTGAACTCTAGCTCAAAAGAATCCAGTTCACCATGGATTTCAGCTCGAAAGAATCCAAATGACCATGGATTTTAGCTTGAAGGAATTCAATTCACCATGACTCTGCTGCAGGTATCGTGGCTGCTCTGACCCTCCCGGCATTGTATCAGAGATACCAAGAATGCGTCGACACATACATGAGATTTGCCTACCTGAACCTGCGCATGTACGAGATGGTGTACGAGAGGTTCTCCATGAAATGCTTCGTCAGGGTCAGGGATTGGGTAATGGAGATACTCAAGGATCCATGACCAGCTCGCGCCGCATTGCATCGCTTGCTTCCACAAGGATCGGATTTGATTGGATTTGATTTTGATTTGATTTTTTTCTCTCTAGTTTGGTTTGTTTGAGCATAGCATAGCCTTTATCAACACAGGGAAGGGTCGAAACATAGAAGGAAATTAGTGCTGATGATTGAGTGTGTGCTGGTTGCTTTGGTCTTCAGCTGCTGCCGCTGTTGTTCAGCCAGGAGCTAGTCTAGTGTGATGCATCTAAGTGGCTGCGGCTGTTCCAATGTAATTGCTCAGCGCAGCCACAAGCTCATGTAGTTGTTTCTGGGTGTCGTCCCCAGCTGCTTTCGTCTAACAGTGGAGTTTGTACAGATAGACAAAGCTCACTGTAAACATTTTGCTCATCTTCCTGAATGAAATGGATTGAAATCCGTTTGGTTTGTCATGAAGTTCACTATAGACGACCCCCCCCCCCCCCCCCCCCAAAAAAAAAAAGAAGAAAGCATGCGAGAGCATCTGGAACACATGACATGGTCCCTGGGATTGCTTAGCTTCAACCAAGGAGCTGACTTAAAGAGTCAGACTCACAGCAACATGATCCATCCACATCTAGATCGACAATCACGTCCATGGTAATGGCGCAGCAAAACAACTGGTTCGACAAACCTCCAGATTCAGCAGCTAAGGAGGTTCTGCAAGCCTTCAGGTTCCAAGTTGGCTGCTAGCCAGCTACGCTAAACATAATACACCACTGACTGAAACCGACTGACTGATACAGTTCGTACTCGTTCACTATCCAGACCGACGAGCACATCAGCAGAAGAACATGGAGCTCCTGACTTTCTCATGCAGGCGTGGCAGCTCCGGCACAGGAACACTGCCCACCGAGGTATGCCCTCCCTGGCTGGAGGAGGCATCCGACATCTCCTCAAATTTCAGGAACGTGCCAAGCTGGGCCGCGGCGAGATGGGCATAGCAGATTGGAGCAACTGCCAAAAAAATAAAAACACCTCCGTCATTTACTGTGCAGCAAACAGCACTTTGGTAAAATCTAAACTGGGACATTCTGACCTACCTACTGAGATGGCGGTTGTGCTCCTTTGATACCTGAAAGGTGGGGCACAGCAACAGTATAAGCGAGGGGGCTATAGCCTGAAATTAGTCACAGTGAAATGCTACCACAGTTCCCTACTTACACATAAGAGAGCGAATGAACAAACTCCTGCATTTCATCAGCAGAGAAGCCTATCTCATCGTGCAGAACATGATAATGTGTGGGCCTTGATGTTCCCTGGTACAGACAAACAAGTACCCAATATTTAGCGCCTAGACAATATTGGATTCAGAGATAACTTACAACAATCAGCTCTAGACAATTTCATACAGGAATCAGAAACAACTTACAATCATCCCAGCATGTGCACACATGTAGAAGTCAAAGTTTCTAGGATGGCAGACCTTATTGTCCACAACAGTACCTGCAGAATGACAGTTTTATTGGTACCATATATATCACAGGGAACCGCCAACAAACATGTAAATGGTAGGACACTTTGTAAATAGTTTGGAGATAAATGTTACCTGGAGGAACATTATCTGGAGATCCAGTCTGGAAAAACTTGGTATGATGATTTTTCTGAGCAACGATCACTGTGAACTTGGGTGACCACTTCTCATCGAGAAACTTGCATGCCTGCATTGATTAAACAGAGCCGTGCAATCAGACATGAGTAGGTGGCAAACTAAGCAAATGTGGAAAGGACAAATCGAAACAAATGCCTTACCTCAATGATCTGATCAAGCTCAATATTTATGACCTGGGTAAACTGGCTTTCACTAACTCCATCCCTAAAACCAGCAAATGGTTATTATCCATTCCAGTAAAGAATGGACTTTCACAGTAACCTTTTTTTAGAGTTTTCTCAACAAGATTTAGTGATATCAGGAAATAGTAATTCCAGAACTTCAAACCTGAAAATAATGATGTGGTCTGGCTTTCGCTTTCCAGAGCTAGTGTAGAAGTCAATCAGTGATTCCCTGGAAGTCCAAGGTATGAAGATAAACAAGGATATTCAAGAGGCACCACGCATAGCATACATACATACTACATATATGCACATAGTAAGAAAATCTCTCTTACCGAATGAGGCCATCATCTTCAGTTCCCCGTGGCTTAAACAAGGAGGACATCATTTCTTGCCTGGGGGATTGGGTGTGCACTGATGCTCTATATCTAGAGATCCGAGGCCACTGACGAGAGCTAACCACCTAAACAAAGTCCAAAGTTATGGCTATGACAGATTAACATAAAACCATGTCCTAAATTTACCAAATCATTTAGACCCTATGTGAACAGAGCAGAATTGTAGAGTAAAAGTGCATGAATCTTATCTTACCGCAGCAATGGAAGGTCTATCAGATTGTCCAGGATGCCCATGAGAGACATCCATGCCCAAGATGAGGGTAGGTAATTTTGACACATGAGGTATTGCCAGAGACATTTCAATTTGCAGCAACGAGTTCAACCCACCAAGCTGGTTAACAACAGGGGAAAGGGATTATACGCTAGTGAAATCATACAGTGCAAAGGAAGATAAATCATGCCAAAAACCTTTGCATTAATCTTCATCAGCAAATTAAGCAGGTATGGATCATTGACTCTTATCGGAGCTAGACATTGTGTGACAATACCAAATTCAGCAAGGCATTTTCTCTTCCAAGGGCCTGGTTGAAACCCAAAAGGTATAATTCTTGCAAATGTACGATAATGATATGGAAGGGTAACAATGGTAACCAAAAATAAACCAACCATAGACTTCACAATTTTTCCTTTCAGGAAGAAGGCACAAGAGGAACTTAGGAGCACCAGGAAGTTTTGATTTTATCTGCTCAAACATATCATCCACTCTTCTTGACACAGGGGCACGCCTCATAGAGGGGCTCTCTTCAAACACATTAAAAGGCTGGTCCATTTGCTGCCAAAATAATAAGGTGAGCAACAAAACTTTGTGACAGAATTTGTGTGAGGCTAAAACATACAATTCCCTTTGCAGATGCATTTCTGATCAGATCATGAATAAGTCTCCCAACATCACAACGTGCAGAGAAATTAACAACCGCCCACTTATCCACAGAGCAGGTTTCAATTAGCTTCTGAAAGGGGAGGCAATAATTGGCAAAGGTGTCAGAAAATCTTTCATAATCGAAGTGATAGAAGATACGAAAAGAAGCATGGTGACCTTATTGGTGAAATTCCACCGTCCATTTCGTGATAAGATATCTTCACCATTGCCGGCTTTCAGCTACATAATATGAGATTAGCTTAGATACATTTTGCTGATGCAATCATACGGGTACAATGTTAAGAACGAGAAAACACATAAGCTCAAGAGAATTGTCACCAACCTTTGGAGCTTGCAGGACCCTTCCTTCAATTTGAGTAAATTTTGGAGCAACTGAAATGCCACAAGACCTCAGCATGGGGTCGGAATCATAATTACTGTGTTGCAGTGCCTAGCATTTAGGGTAATCATTAACTGTCAATTATTATAATCATAGAAATCAAGGCCATGCAGTTATATGTGGCTGCAGCATGCTAAAATCAAGATAGCAACTCACATCGTTAAGGACTGACATCCTTTCTTCAGGCTTCTGTCTAGACTTCTCGACAAGGCTGGACCTTTGTAGTGTAGATAAAGCTTTGGTGTATCTTTGCAATGGAATAAGATTGCATAGCTAACACAGCACAAAAACATGGCATACAACATATTTTTAGTAAATAACAAAGAGATTTAAGGATGTACACAGGCTGATTGGAAACAAACCTCGACTGGAAAATATGTTGGACGCTTTGCTTTCCCCGCATTTATACAGGGATAGTCACCAGAATACCGCAGTTCAATTCCTTTCTTCATATAGTAGTCATAGACGGTTATTTCAACAGTATCACCATCTCCATTGCTGCCATCCCTCCTCTTTAGAGGAAATCTAGTTGCATATACCAATGAGAAATCATCAATTAAAATGACAGTAATATTCACCGAGCAAACACGCATCACAAAACATGCTGAAAGCACAAGAATAAGTCAGCAAAATAGTAAGCTAAGCATTGATATTGGAACAGAATTAATAACAGCATATCTTCTGAACAAAAAATGATCTGAAACAAGCTTAATGCCCTAGGGAACTTGTTTCAAGTAAAGCCCTGATAAGAATGAACATAACAGTAAGAAAATATGTGCTCACGTCTGTTCATTGCAATTCCTCTCACTCAGACCAAAAATCTTGAATTCGCCATTCCCATGAAGTGTTTTAATCCTCAAGTTCTTGAGAGCACGCTTGGCCTATATTGAGTATGCATCCATCCAAAATAGAGTTATCAAAACATATCATATCAACGCACTAGTATGATCAGTCAAGCGGTTTCATACAAAAATAATAATAACTTACCTTTTGCCAGTCAATTTTGTTAGGATGATCAATTTTCTGGTTGGTAAGAAGAAAATCGATAACAGGGCCTGGCTTCACAATCATTGTTGTTGAAACATCTGTGAGTTTCAGAAAATAAGATAACATGAGCATGAAAGGTCAAATGTGAGCACTACACAATAGCGGTTACATGGTACTGGTGCAGGACGAATACATACCAATGTTCAGGGAAAGCCCACTCTGTGTGCCACGGAAGCTTGAATGAAATCCACGGCAACCCACCACACCACCACCCAAGTCAACAAAATTAGAAGGGTTGTTGTGGAAAAAGGATTGCCTCACTATGAGACAGCCCCTGCAAATAGTAAGAAAAATTAATCACCGCAATGATGAAGGGCATATAAAAGCCTGACCAAAGGATATACTTAAATCTAGGTACAATCATCCGTGAAGATACATAGTTACGTACTGTTTTGCAGCATGCTGCCTCAGTATGATATCAAGAACACGGAGAGCCTCCAGGGAGTTCTCTGATTCTTCGCCTCGAATGACTTGACCAATAGCACTCATAGGAATTTTTGCTGCAAGCGTTAATTCAACTTTCAAAGTCTTCGGCTGGTAAGACCTCCTCATTCTCTTCCTGTCACCACCTCCGGGACTGTCATTACCTCCGGGGCTTCCATTGGCAGCAGTCCTACAACCACAACAATATATGGCAATACAAATTACAATTCTGCAGCATAAATAGCAAGAAATGGATCGAAGAATAAAACTAACTTTCCAGTAGATGCATCCTCCAAAACTACAGTGAACTCATTGTTTACTTGTGGAAGAGCGCCAACTGTAAACAGGCTCTTTTCTCCATCATATGCGAAGTCCTTGTTAGAAAGCTCAGAGTTATATGTCTGCTGAAGTTTATCAATAACCTTTCTTCCTATCCCTTTCCCTTCAACAGGTTGATCATCCTCATACTTCAAATTCACCTATTCAAGTCGAACGAGACAATCAAATCAGTGAAGGATTCGCAATACAAGCAAGGGTGTGCAACAATAAATTTGAGTAGGTGAACTTGGCCAGCAGACATACATGATAGTGACAGAAAAGGTCTTCACTACTTTTCACCGAGACTTTAAAGTGATTTGAATAGAGCTGAATCAACTGCCCTTTTTTTCCTATACCAGGCCTGACCATTGGTACTTTCTTAGGCTTTGCTGGCTTGTTTGATGGCAATTCTCCCACAATATCTTCAGCTTTAATCGGCACCACATCTGGTGGCACCGGAGGGGGTGGTGGCAACTCATCAGCCTCACCATCTTGAGAACCCATTTTCAGATAAAAACAAGCCCTCTGCAAGGAAACAAGGGTAACAGTGATTATATATGTTAGTTAAAGTAACAAGCACTAAAATGAAACTTGTATAGATGCAACAGCAGCATTTAATCACACAGTTTAATCTATAACTCAGCATCTAGCCCTACCATCTTCAACACTACATGATCCACTTCTTCTTCTTCTTTTTTACTTCTTTATCAGGCAAAATTCAGATAAAATGTGCCTGTGTAGCGAATTGAAAGACAGGAATAGCTACGACTCTATGCCCAACTCGTGAACTCAACTCCAAGACAGAAATAGCTGTGACTTATGTCCAATTCCAACTTCTTTTACCAACTCCTGAAGTTAAACTCTCACTTTCATCTGCACTAGACACGTCTCTCAGCTCTTGTGCGTGTTAGCCAATGCAGAATTTCGTTTTACTTGTTCCACATGACCTCACTAAGTAGCAAGAACACATTTGGGGCACACAACAAAAAAACTCTCTTCTACAACCTATCATACGAGACATTAACCTTGTCTAACCACGGGCCTTTGGCGGCTGCATTACAGTGTGGAGAACACAAGGACTGAGGAGTGACCACTGACCACAGTGTAAAAGAAGCGCAGAACTTTACTAAAAACACGTGACCCTAGTTGCCTGTCAGATCATAGGGAGAAACTGCGCAGTAGCGTTGACTTGAAGAATCACAAACACCGATGGAAAGACAGAATGCGATATTTTGTTGAATCAACTTTTCAGGTATATAAGATAGAAAGACGGAAGCCTTTGGTGTAGTGTAGATGACAATTTAACAGCTTGGCTCCATATAAAAAAACTAAAGAAGGCAAAGCGAGGCAGGACTCCCCTGTGTGATAACCGCAAAGGCACACCAAAAGAACCGAAACCCCAAAGCGGGCTCGGCTCTTCTATTTGAAGATGAGAAGAAAAAAAAAAAGAACAAATCTGAGAATGCGATAAAAGGTCCCGAAAACCCTAGGAAACCACGAACTGCATCTAGCGAAAGGGAAGCGAACGGGGGTTTCTAGGGAGCTAGGGTTACGCGCATTGCAGATTTTTCCTAACCTAACGGACTCTGAAATCAACCGCACGAAAGCATCCAGGCGGAGGGAGGGAAAGGGAAAGGGATAGGGTTCAGGGGCGCATTTCGTTGCCTTCGCTTACCAAAACAAGAGCAGCAGGGGGGCGGGCGGGCGGGGCGAGGCCTCCGAAGTCTGCTTCTCCTGAACAGGGGGGAGGGGTGGAGTGGGAGTGGAGTGGAGGTGGAGGTGGAGCGGTCTCACTCCTCGCAGTCCCCTGCCGCTGTTAAATGAGGCAGGCCAGGCAGGCGCTCCTCGATCGGCGCGACGGGGCGGGCGGCTCCTCCTCTTCCCCCCTCCTCTCGGCCTCTCCTCCGCTCCGGCCCGCCAGGATTTCGCCTCTCTCACCTCCTGTCTGTCCTTCGTCGACGCGCGCCACCTGGCGGCGACGCGTGCTCAGACGCGGTGGACGACGGGGACTGAGCGTCTTGGGACGTGTGCAACGCCGGGCCATGCGGCCCAACAACCTGCTTGAGGCCCAACCACGTACGATTGAATACAGCGTGTTAGAGTATAATCCTAACTAAATTTGAAGTTTCAGATCTCTGTAAAAAAAATAGAAAACTTGCTTTTAGGTGGAGTAAACCAACAGTTTCCTGTGCATTTTTGTGCTCACCTCCCAGCAAGGCAGCAACCAGCAGCTTGTCTGGATGCTTGCTGTCGAGTACCACTGCTATCTCAGTTCGTGCGCCATGCAGCTGTGCTCTTGGCTCAAAACAAATCGTCTTCTTTTTCCCCACCGCAAAGCAGAAGCAGAGCTGCGCACCGCGCTCGAATCCTTGAGCACTGCCACCTCGCATCCAAATTCCTCACGCTTGTAGCTCCGCCAGCATCTAATCCACGCTCCACGCCCCTCAATTCCATAGCTCCACACCGGCCGAGTCGATCCGCCCGTCTTTCCGTCCGTCGGTTGCCATACACCATCTCCACGGTGAGCTACTGGTTGCTGGGCGAGGCCTTCGCGCCATCGAGGAAGCGCGCCCGACGATGAGGACATGTGGAAGGAGTTGACCCATGGGTCTCGGTGGTGGCGAGCGAGCCGAGGAAAGGGAAGAGTAGCTGTGGAAGGATTCCACGGCGGGGGAGATCTGGTTCCTGAACGGCGACCGACGGGGGAGGTACGGCGGGAGGGTGTGCAGGATGGGTCAACGACGCGATGGCGGCAGGGAAGCACGGCGCGAGCACGAGAAGGAGGCGACAGCGCACGCGGGAGGGGCGAGCGGCGCGGGAAAAAGGCGGAGAGCGCGCGGGAGGGGGTGATAGCGAGCGCCACCAGCTAGCCAAAGATGACGAGCAAGACACTGGTTGTTCCGAGCCGGATGACGAGGCATACAACATAAAGGGACTGTTGGATTCTACTTTTTTGTGATTTTTCTAAATTTTACAGAGTTAAGTCTTTTTAAAGAGTTTCTTGGAGATGCTCTTAGGATGAACTATTTGTTTTTTTAGGAAAACTGGTAGGTGCTCTACCTTCCATAAAGTAGATAAACAAAATGAGAGTATTTACAGATGTGGTATCAGAAAAAGGATGAACAATTACCTCGTATGAGGTAACTGAATAGTAAATGTTTATTTAATATTTTTAAAATTTTAAAAATATGTAATATATATCTCTAGATTTTAGTACCACGCGTGTATTGACAGTATTGTTACAGCACATCTACCGGCTACCGTGATAGGCTTTGAAAGGAACAAAATCTGATGTGTCACATGAGAGGCAAAATAGATCCAACTTGCATCCTTGCACGGTTGCATCACATTTAACGTAAATGGCTCTCTGTTTTTTTAAGATGAACATGATAGACTTTCAAAGAAAAAAAATGTGAGACTCACGTGAGAGGCCAAACGTAATGTACCGTATTTTAACTAGTGTAATGCCCGTGCGTTGCTATGGACAATTAAAAGATCATGCACATAATGGAAACACTTCACATAATGGAGACACTAACGACAAGGTTTTCATGACAAAAGTCTCGTGCAAAGGGATTCAAAAGTCTCAAGCAAAGATACTCATGCTTAACAAGGCATGTTTCAAGCAAAGATCACTCATGCTTAACAAGGCATGTCTCCCATCCTACAAATCCTACAAATAAGTTATATCGCGTTGAAGTAGTTCTTCCACTTCTCTAGGGAAATCGTCTGGACATTCATTTTCAAGGCTCTTCAGCATGTCCAACAAGAATTATGCTCTTAGTGAATGTGACATCTGTGTATGATTATAGATAGTAAATTAATAACTTAATTAAGCATCCAGACCACCAAATATACATAGAGGATATATATGCTTACAGGGCTGAGGAGCAATCTTCCACCATTCCACTTTTTTAGATAATTGTATACAAGAAAGCCTGATAATTTCCTGGAGAAGAATCAATGTTTAGTTGTTTCGAATAAATGAAATGACTATTTCATAGGAAACAAGAAACAATACACATTATTTCCAGTTATTACTTCTAGGAAGCCATTTTGGGAAATCATGATACCAGCCACAGATATCATCATTCCACACAGGATTTGCAAATTTCGTAGCAAGGTTGAAATGATTGGCAATTACATAATGTAGATATACATGGCATGGTTCGATCAGTCCCTGTGTACTTTAGATTTGGAGCAAGTGGATCCATAATGTACCCAGTTCTTTTACTCATATCTATAATGAATAAAATGTATAGCCTATCTCGATGATAAGCAATAAAACCTGAAACAAAAACCACTATCAGTGCAAAATGAGCAAACAAATTTGAAAGGAGTTTACAGAACATATATCTTACGGTGCTGCAATATTGAACATCGTAGCACATGTAAGGCCAACATTGAAGCAATTGTGCCAATTCTTTGTAGTCTATCTTGTCACAACAGCGTGGATCTCGTCCAATCTGAGATATATCCTGTTGATATTTACAAAAGTAATAGCTATTTGATTAGATATAAAATTATATAAACAACAATGGAACAACTGGTATCAACTTACACATAATTGGAGGTCCATGAAGTGGTATTTTTCTTCTACAAGCAAACTGGCAATGTTGCACGCCACCGTCCGAACAACCATGTTAAAGAAATCACGATCCATCAGTTTGTTTGGGTCTAAAATGTCTCTAATTGTTCTGAGAGTTATAGAGATTGGGTATGGGTTGTTGCTTCGGACCCATTCTTTGCTAAAAACAAGGAAGCGGAACAGGAATGAGTTGATCCGATTGTTAAAAAAACCAACCAGCACAAGTATTAGTATATTATGCTTACTCTAAACACTTTGGATCGTCGATTGACCATATGTATATGCTCAACCGATGCATCAATTCCTTACTGTCCATGACTATTGTAGCAGATGGTTTAGGTGCTATAGGTGTAGTATCGATAATTTCAACATCACTTGAACTGTCTTCAACATCATGTTCTTGAAACCTGTTTTTTATGTTTAATCTTGAATCCCACAAGATAGCAGGTAGCTTAAACCTGAAATTGTTTATATCATCCTGCAAATAATATAAGTTACAGTAATAAGTTCAGCCTAAAATTATCTATATAGATCTGCCATATATATCTATAAAGATCTGTCATATATATATAACCTGAGTTATATCATCAGAGAGGGAAGATCCAGTCCAATATTCCATGAAGTTTATCATCCACAAACCACAAGATGTACTGTGCAAATATTAATAATTAAAAAAATCAGTTTCTTCTCCAACATTGGTATCAATGACCTTCACATCATGTTCTTCTGTTTCCATATCAATAATATTGGGTTCTGTAAGTTGTTTATTTCTGAAACATTAGTTGTTTAACAATAATAGTAGGTTGTAGCCTTGTTAATCGATAACAGTGCTTACCCTTCTGTTGTGTGACGTTAGAATTGAGAACACTGCACTTCCCTTCAACCCCTTCTATTTTCATGGTCATTTCATCAAGTTCTGAGTCTGCAAACAACTTTCAGGTGGTCATTGCGCCAAAATAGTATAGGATATGAATAAAATGCTAAAAACTAAGGTGCTAAGATTGTATCATATTGTAGAAAAATTTATTCAATGATTTCCGGTGCATAATAGGACAACTGTGCTTACCCTTTTGTTGTGTGCCGTTAGAATTAACAGCACTGCTCTTCCCTTCAACCCCTTCTATTTTCATGGCCATCAAATCAAAGTTCTTAAAAGCTCCCCCCGATTGCCCTCCTCTCCGCGTTTCACGGGACGCGTGTCGCGCAGCGCGCGCTCGGCCGCCCATGCCCGCCCCGGCCTGGCCGTTTTGCAAAAAGGTCCCTGATGTTTCCGAAATTTCAAAGAACTCCCTCGGCAGTCAAACCCTACCCCTCTCTCCTCTCTCGCCCCGCGCCGCCGCCGCTCCGATGACCCGGCCTCCTGCCCGTGGCTCGCCGCTCGCCTTCGTGGCGGATCCGGCCTCCCCACGCCGCCACCCTACCATCCTCCTTACCCCTCTCCTCTCTCTCCTCCCGCATCGTCGCTCCACCCTCTCCTCCCCACATCGTCGCCGCTTCTGCGACCCGCCTTCCTGCTCGCCTCTGTGGCCACGCGGAGGCTCCGGCCACCCCGCGTCGTCAAGCCGCGGGAGGGGCGTCCACGAGTACGACGTCGGCCGGCGGATTCGTGAGTACAACGGAGGCAACGAGTATCCAACGATTCGTGTACATCTCCCTCTAGGTGCATGTTTTGCTGGCAGCTCCCTTAATTCCGTGGATCAGGAACGGCAAACAGGAAGCAGCAGCACCAGGGATTCCGTCTTCCTGGGGGTGTGGAGTTGGTGTTCTTTGGGCAGCAGTGCTGTGGTGGCGTGTGATGGTGGTGCAGTCCCGCGACCTGGCATCCAAGGTGGTTGGCAGCAAGGGCACGGTGGGTGCCCCAAACATGTTTGCTGAAATGCCTGCCCAAGCTACTGATTACCAAGTGTTTGATAGAACACTGACTATGCCTTTTGGTACATCGATGAAGCAAGTGGTGGCCAAAAGTGCAGCCACGTGCTTTAATCTGGGCAAGGAAAAAATTGTCGAAGTGAACATGTTCAAGCAATCAACGGTTTGGGTTGAGGACAGGCAAGGCAAGCTTGTCCAGGATAGTTTACTGAAGCAGCTTACTCTAGGCACAGATGACTCTTTTGGTGAGTTCTTGGATGCTGATGAGTGGAAGCAAATTGCGCAACTGTTAATCAATGGTGGGTTTAGTGAAATGTCTCCCGAGACGGTGATATCAGAGACAAGCAATACTGCCGGCCAACAGCTCTCTGTAAACTGAGATATGGAAATTTCAGATGAATTGTTTGATGAAAAGCTTCTCGCAGATGTGATTTGGGAAAAGGAAAAGGAAATTTCAGAGGAGTTCTCAGATGTGATCTGGGATAGACAAATTTTAGATGAGTTAGTTCCAGAGGTGTGACTTCATTTGGAGAGGGCCAGAATTTTGAGCAAGAAGTACTTGACAAATTATCTGTTGTGGATCTGGTGACTACACAAATGCCTAACAAAGATTCAGTGGTTAGGGATGATGCTTCACAGGTCGGACATGATGAGCTGCACTGCTATGATACTGTTTGGGATGAAGATATACAGTCTAACAAGGATTTGCATTGTGATTTATTGAAGCAACTAGCCATGGGTAATCAGAACAAGCCTAATGGCGTGGCTGTTGGTGAGAAACAGGGGCCTATACATGAGAATGATGTACTGGCCAGTGGCAGCATCATCTTGTTTTCTCTGCTGATTATTCTTCTCAGGAATTGACTCCAACAGTATCTAAAGATGAGGGAGCAGCACTTGTCAAGCAGGAGCCAGTAGCAGGTGGTGGACAGTTTCTACATGAGGTGGATCAGAAATTAGACAAGTAAGCAGTGCTTGAGGAAACATATCACAAGGCCGTCGCATGGGAGGACATACCATCTGACAGCCAAACACATGACAATGTACTGCAGCAATTAGTCAGGTGGGAAGAGGATGTGCCACAAAACCTTGACCTGTACAACAATCATTCAGAGAAATGCAATTCTGTCAGGCAAGAACAGAGAGGCAATATACTCACTAATGTCGGTGATTTACCATTGTTTCTATAGTTTGGATCCCAACCATTGAGAAAAAGTGCTTTTAACCAGCTGCTAACTCAACTGTCCATCCATAGTCCTGATGAACAGAGCTTTGCTCTGGTCAAGGGTCTGATCAAATGCAGAGACAAACCCTGGGTGGCTCAAAACTCAACCTTACAGACAAAATGGATTTAGGTTTGTCACTTAGATGAGCTTTACATTTTCTTTTAAGAAAAACCCTTATTGTGTTTGGTTTCAGTATCATGTGGTAACTGACTCTTTTACCATTTGAATTAACTGTATACTGATCACTGACAGTCTCCATTCTGCAGAAATGCAGCCATTCTGATGTTGTATGTAACCAAAGCTAAGAAGTTGTTGGATATAGTTCAGAATGCAAGTCAGTTGTGCCTATGCTAGATGTGGTGATGAGATGTGATATGTAACGAATTTCGGAATGCTGGACAAGTATCGCTGATCGTTAGAATGGGTGATCAGATGTGCCATAATCGTATAACTGTAGTTGCTGGAGGAACACCTAAGATTTGATGTATAGGGTGCTTTACCAGTTGTGATGTGGATGCTGAACAAACACCTCATGTATTATTCTTTTCGTGCCAAGATATGACGAACATCTTTAATGTTGTCTTTGTTGTTGTTCATTTAGATACGTGCAATTGTCATTAAGATATTGGTAGGGCGCGCAACGCGCGCCAAATTGTCTAGTCTGATCAAGTTCGGAGTCTACAAAAACCTTCAGGTGGTCATTGCGCCAAAACAGTATAGGATATGAATAAAATGCTAAAAACAATATGGTGCCAAAACTGTATTAGATTGTAGAGAAATTTATTCAATGATTTCCGGTGCATAGTAGGACAGCAGTGCTTACCTTTTTGTTCGACCAACAGAACCTCGAGCCCAGGATCTTCACAATCGACAACACTGACCTTTCTTTCCTCTTCTATTTCCATGGTCATTTGATCGAGTCCTGAGTACAGAAACAACTTTCAGGTGTTCATTGCGCTAAAAACAGAATGTGATGCCACTAAATGCACGATTTTGCATTATGGGGAGGATGCTGCTTTGTTACTAGCAACCACTTCTCCTTCTGAACAACTGGATACTTTGAGGGAGAAAGAACATTACAGAGAAAGAATATTCAGAGGATACTTTGAGGGAGAATGAATATTACAAATTATTTCATTAGAGCTACAGCGGACACTTCTAAAAGTGGTACAGATGATAAAGAAACTGTGGAGGCACACCAAAATAGTGATGATCAGTTAACTGGATATAGCAAAAACACAAGATCAGAATCTAGACCAGCTTCTTCAGATTGTAGATGATGGCATGTCTAGACAATATGCAGTTTCATTGCTTGAGAAGGCAAAAGAAGAACAACAACATAACTGCTACTGTATGAATATTGCACTGCAGAACATGCAAAATGAAACCACAGAAAAATGTAGCAACACAGACGTGGCATGGCGGCGGTGGCCGAGCGGCTGTGGCGGTGGTGACGGACGGCAGCCGAATGGCCCGTCTTGTAGGCGCTCCAGTCCACCAACCACCTCTCCAGGTGGCCGTGGATGAGGGCTTTGACGTCGGCGGCATCGCAATGCTCAGGAGGGACAACGCTTTAAGCGCGTTTAGCTCCGCAGCATGCAGGCACACGAACGGGGCATCACCATGCAGGTTGACGTTCTGGCCACCGTGCGGCGCACAACCTGCCCTCCATGTTGTAGAGCAAGAGCTGAGTACAGATCAGAGAAAGAAGTGCTTGTGGCGTTAGAGGAAGATGAAGTGAACAGGAATATGAAGGGAGGATCCGTGGTTCTTCATTTATGTGGCCGTCAGCCTTGGGAGATGAGGAGTGAACTTTATTTGCACTCTTCTTGATTAAAGGAGCCGGGCTCAGTTTTCATGGGCATTAGTTATTGTGAGAGAGGAGTTCGTTTGGAAGATGAGAGGTCTTTTTTGTGTGCAAGAGAGATGAGAGGTCTGGTATGCGCCAGGGAGATGAGAGGTGGGGTGAAAGGCTGAGGTTTGATCCGGAGGAGGTGAGCCGTTGGATCGTGGGTGAGTGAGAGAAAGTTGATGTTTGCAGCAATTTGGGCCTTTGGATGGTGGGTGAGTGAAAGAAAGTGGATGTTTACTGGTACAATTAGTTGGGTGTACTTAATTTGCTAATGACTGTTGGGGTGATTTAGTTGTGTGGCTTTAGAAAAGAATTAACTGGTGCATTACATAGTGGTAGTGATTTTCCATATCGTGACATACTAACACATGATAAATCTGGCCATTTTTGTATGTGGAAATATGTTGCGTTAAATGCATCATATTTTGACCAACTTCAATAGTTTGCTATCTTAACTTGGCATCATCTAATTTTGACAAAATATGAAAAATTAGTCTCCAACAGTTTGGCAAAACAACTTAGTATTAATAGCAACTTGGCATCCCTCCCCTCGTCGCGCGTATATATGCGCGCGAGTAGGGCTGGACGCCAAGTTAAAAACTCGTGAGCTGGCTCAGCTTGATCGCAGCTCGGCTCGGCTTGGCTCAACTCGGTCGATTTTGCAACGAGCCAAGCAGTTGTTTTTGCTCATTTCACTAATGAGCTAGCTCGAGCGAGCGCATGATCTGCTCGCGAGTCAATCAAGCTAAACACATAGAGTTAAACATAGAGAGGGGATAAGAAAGTAGAATTAAATCCACTTATTTGCTCCTCCAATTCTTAATTAATTCTCGTTGGTTTGGTTGTTTTATTTAAAATTCATTCAATTTCATAATAGATAGAAAAGGACGGCTAAACTAATTAATTTTTAATACATATCATCTATGTAATCAGTATTATTGTAGATTATTTGTGACTTGTGTGCTTCATTCGCACTTCCCATGCACGATGCATTTGAAGACTTAAATTTTTTAAAATTACTATATTATTTTGTGTTCATATATATTGATGTGTTAATGTCATTTTAAATTTACATCTAACTCGTGAGCCTAATGAGCTAGCTCGAGCTATCAACGAGCTGAGTTGAGCCAACATTTTTGCTCGTTTTGTTAACGAGCCAAGCCAAACTGGCTCGTTAAAATAACAAGTCAGACCAAGCTGAGCCGAACCGAGCTGGCTCTGCGTCCAGCCCTACGCGCGAGTATCTGCGGCGCATCCATTCCGTAACAAAAGAGGTGGAAGGACTAAAAAATAATTTTATTTCTATCTCGAAATTCGTGATGTAAGTTTTCAAGAGGTGGAAGGACGTAACATGATTTCGTTTCTCTCTCAGATTTCTGATGTAAGTTAGATCTGGATTTGACAAGTGAATTATAACAAACTGTTGAAGATGAACTTTTTTTTACTTGATATATCTTTTTAAAAGTTGGCAAAACACAAGATTTGTCAAGTAAAATTTTACAAACTCTTAGAGATAGGTCAAAAATAAGTGACAGTTACACCTCCGTGAGGATAACGGGAGAAAAAGGAGCGTTCCCTGCGAGTTTGCCGGCCTTTTTTCATTTATTGATTATGTAATTGTATCTTTGATTGAAAATCGACGGTTGGAATTCATTCAAACTCGTACCTCCCAGGAGATATTCGGAGTATACGTGTAGCAAAGCTCATAATAGGGAGTCCTCCGTCCATGGCGACATTGGAATGCAACAACAGGATTACAGGAGAGAGACGTATGCATCAGAATCGAGCCAAAATAAAAACACGACGACGCAGGCTCTTGGTTTCGTTTCGTCCAGTCGCGCGCAAGCTGAGGCTAATGGAGGAGTATTTATCTTTGGTGACTTGTCAGCCTGGCATTCGACGCCCATCTCGTCCTCACCTCCCTGTTGAGATTGAGAGCTCCCGTTTGTATCATTTTAACAGCCGTGCGGTCGAGTTAGCTACGACGCATAGCTATTAGGATGGGATATATCTATAGGTGGGCGTGGACCAACCTTGACTGCTCCAGTGGTGCACCGCACGATCCATTATATGGTGCTATAGGTCGAACCGTTACCTGCTCCGTGGGCACCAAAGGTTCGTGCGGGTCGCTCCAAGAATAACCTGCTCCGCTGCTCGTTTGTGTTACTACAAGACAACTACTGCAGCAGTGCAACTTCCGTGTGCCTTGTCAGTGAGACAGTGACCAAGCACAAGCAGGCAAACGGCCGGGCGAGTTGATCGTGGAGTAAATTAGCCCGTACAAGCACCTGCATAACAAAAACCAGCTTGGGTGTTGAACCTTCTCAGTGACTAAGCAACCCAACAGCCCAATGTTTGCCAAAACAGCCATTTTTTACTGATAAAACCAAGTGATAGCTGTGCAATATTCATACACGAAATGGTGGAATAAAGCTCATGTCCACCAGATACAAAAGATTCAGGGTCAAATTCTACAAACATACAGTTCATAAAGAGTTAATGGACTAACTTGATACTTCAAAGAGCTAGCAGGACATATACTATACTAGTACTAGATACTACTTTCTGAAGTTTTGAACAGAGCCACAGTAGAACACCCCCAAAGATCATTTACATTTGTTTTCCCATAATACAATAATCAATAATACTGACTGCCTGTTTCCAAGAAAGATAAGCGCAGCACATGTTCCTCAGGCAGGCTTTCCACCACTCTGAAATTCTTGAACTCCAGAAAACTGCAAAGCAGATGGAAGTGAGATTTTGCAAGCTATATACAATCCCAGTGAAATTACAATATATGAAGTGGCCTTGAAAACTCTGATAGAAGGATCTGAATTACTTTCAAAACAACATTTAGTTATCACCCAAAAGCCAAAAGAAATAACAAAGCACAATTTTGGCGCTAGTCATCAATTGTTTCTGCTCGCTCAACATCACTACAGAAATGCAACATACTGACCAGGCTCAAGAGCTTACTACAGCCTGTTATTCAAGTAAGTGTTAAAAAATCTGACAATGCAACAAAGGCAAACATGTATTAGTAGGGAATTACATAGGAGTTCCCTGCAATGGTCCAACAAAAAATATCTTTTTTTAATATCATGGCAACCATCCTGTACTCATCTTTAGAAGCCTTTGCTCTTATTAATTCGCATGTCATATAACAGGTTTCTGTTGGTATTGTATAGTTAATGGCATCACAATATCATTGGGGAGCATGGGTGCCTTCGCTGGAACAATTGCAGTACAAGTTCCTTCGTTCTGCAAGTCAGTCCCCATGTGCGAACGAGCCGCTGGTTCAGTGGTAGCACTCGCAGTGGTGAGGCTGCCGGTCGGGAGTTCGACTCCCGGCCTCGCACCGGGGCACAGTCCCCAGTGGGATTTTCCCAGATTGTTTCGCAGGTCCTGGATTCTTACGTGGCGCCACAATGGGACTACGACGTGCTCGTCGTCTACGAGGCTTAATGCTTCGGTGATCTCCGGAAGGACGTTTAGGTGTATAGGTTGTAGCTTCTAGGGGTGTGCGTGTGTAGTGGTGTGAGTGTGTTGTGTAGAGTTCAGATACTACGACTTGTATACTAGGAGTCCAGGCTCAAAAAAAAAAGTCAGTCCCCATGTGCGTGCCCCAAATCCCAATGTAAATTAACTGTTTCCAAAGATGAACCACTATTAATAGGGGCAAGGACAATGGAGTTCCCTACAGTGTTTTTACGGTTCATTATCTTATTTTTTACTATTTTGTTGGGTCATATGAGGAATGTATTAACTATAACATGTTGTCGGGGTTCTCAACCGCCGGCAGTAGATTTGTATCGAATCGTGTGTCGGATCCGGAAGGTCGACACGGGAGACACAAGGGTTTTATACTGGTACGGGCCTCCGGAGAGTAATACCCTACGTCCAGTTCCGAGTACTCGTGTTTCTATGCCGGGGGTGTCTGTAGTAGTGAAGAGTATCTTGGCCCCCTAAGTGGGTTTTGGTGATTTAATGACGGACCATTAAACTGCTAATGATGTATTGAGTATATGAGCAGGTACTAAAATTCTAAGATGGCATCTAAGCGCTTCATTGCTATAAAAAAAGGAAGTGATGCTAAAAGAAGGATTCCTTGGAGGTTTATTTATTTTATATTTTGAATTTGAGTCCTAGGAATGCCGTACTATTAAGAGGGACATGAATTGTATCTTCCAAGAGTTGAAAAGGTGTTCTAGATGACTAACCAAAATCCTATGAGAGACACCTTGCACTGCACGATCACCGAGGTATCCTTAAGTGTGCTAACTCTGAAAGGCCGGACACTCCGGGTTTATCCCGGACAATCCGGACTTCCCAGAGTCTCCGGGCCTAGTCCGGATACTCCGGGTCTTAGAGCTGTAACGGCTCTTTTTCTGGGTGAGGAGGTATTTATATCCCCTCAACCCTATCCACTCCCTCTCTCTTGCCCATTTCGACCTGCAACACTCAGAACACATTCACTCTCCCTCTTTACTCCCCTTGGCCTTGGTTTGGTGAGATTTGTTGGGGATTAAAGGAGGGATTGAGAGTAAGAGCTTGGAGAGTGCTAGTGAGCTGATTTCCCATCTCTAGAGCACCTCGTTCTTCGCTTGGTTGGCAATCTCGTGTTTGTTACTCTTGGAGCTTTGAGCTCCTAGCCGGCTAGGCGTTGCCTTGGAGTATCCAAAGGATTGTGGCTGCCCAAGGAAGTTTGTATTACCCCGTGATTGAGTAAGTAACCCTAGCTCGATCTTTGTGGTCGCTAGGTGGAGGAAAGTGACCTAGGTGTAAAGGTCCACCCTTTGTGGGTTCATCAACGGAGACGTAGAGCTCAAGGTGTGAGCTTGAACTCTGGTAACAAATCCCTTGTGTCTCTTGTGCTTGTTGCTCTTGTTGTATGCTTGAAATCCTCTTGAGTACATTTCTAGGGTTTGTGGCCGATCTACTCCGTGGTGAGGTTCCTACTGTTTCTAAGTGGTGGAACAGGCTTGTATCTCTGTATTGCATATGCTATATTCACAGATTTGAGTTTGGCCAAGTTTGATTGCAGTTGATTTAGTCGTCTCCTCAAAAGCCCAGACAATCCGGACATTTTCCCGGATATTCCGGACTTCCCGGAGTATCCAGAAAAATATTCGGAGACTCCGGACTTTGGTCTGATAATTTGTTTTAAGTTGTGATTTTTCAGGAGCGACTATTCACCCTCCCCCTCTAGTCGACCTCTAGATCCTTTCAAGTAGGGATTACAAACTTGGTCATCGGTCCTCTTGTACGTTGCACCCCTCCCCCTTTTATAGTCACAAGGGCGAGGGGCAAAGAAGGAAAATGAAAACAAGCTACAGTGCTATGGCGTTGTGAAGTCCTTTCCGTCATTGATGTCCGTCAGGCGTAGTGGGAGGGCGCTGAGCTGTGGTGTCGTCGGAGGCCGCCGCGTGGGCTGCTGCCACTATTCGTCCGGAGCACTTGGCACCTCCTCCGAGTAGTTCATACGGTGACTCAGCCCTCTTGAGTACGTTTTAGGCCTACCACGTTATGGCCTAAGAGCTGGTAGATGGTAATCGAGTGCCTGTTCTGACGGGGTGGCGTGCAACTGGCGTTGGATGTGACGGCATGTCGGAGGTCGTGGGGGTGTACTGTGCGCCATTACAGCCCCTGCCAGGCCCTGCCGTCCTCCCGTTGCGCCAGCTGTGGTCTTTGCATGGCGTGAAAAACGGCGTCACGCGTGTCGTCGTAGAGAAGCTTGGGGGGCTAGGGCGGCGCCACGTTCATGTGGGGCCCCTGCCCCAGTCTCCGGCTCCTCCGTGGGGGCTCCGCCTTAGTCGGAGACGGAGATTACTCGTGCGAACGAGTAGTCGGAGGCGGGACGGCACGTACTCAGAGACGACGCGTTCTCATGCGAGGCGGAGAGTACTCGAAGCCGAGGCGAACTCGTGCGAGGCGGAAGATACTCGGAGCCGGGAAGTCTTGTCGGTGAGGGTCTTGACGAAGATCTGCATCCCTCATTGTCCTGGATCTTAGCCTTCACATTGTCAATGGTGTCAGAGGACTCCACCTTCGAGGTAATTATCTCATTGCTTAGGGGGCCCTAATCCAGGCCCTCGTCAGTAGCCCCCGAGCCTGTGGTGGGAGTCAAGGACTCGCTCGCAGGCTCTGCGTCGGGGAAATGTTGTCGTTGTTGTTCCTTGATTTACTCGGTGGGTGCGCGCGAGCGCATCCGGCGGATGTAGCCCCCGAACCCATGAAGGAGTTGTAGACTCGTTTATGGGGTTTTGAATTTTGAAATGTTGTCGCTTTGAAATCTCCAGTCACGGCGGTTGTGGCTGCATCGGTAGCTGTGTCCACTCCGTCGGTCGTGGCTGACGTGGCGATGGTGACGGTTGGAGGGGACGGCGCGTGGCTGATTCGGACCTACGGCCTCACCCGGTATCGAACCGTCACGCGGGGGTGCCTTTGTCGCCTCGGGGTATGCGTCCACCAAGCGGACGGTTTTACGGTGTGGTGGGGTCGGCATTAAATGCCGGCGGCCACATTTGCCCCTTATAAACCGCGCGCCAGTTGAGCTCCGTACTTTTTCCCTGATTCCTTGCTTTTGCCAGCGCCGCTCGCTCATCTTCTCCAAACCCTTGCGCCGCCGCCACCGCTTCTTCAACCTTCTTCTTGCCCTCGAGCTCGACAGGCGCCATGTCGAACTGGACGCGCTCCAATGTCTCCCGCTCGATGCTCCAGTGCCTTGTCACCGCCGGCCAGCTGCCGGTCCTCACCGCCGCTGAGGAGTGGAGGGTCCCGGGCAACGAGTCGGTGCCGCACCCACCAGAAGGCTACATCGTCTCTTTCGTGACATTCCACGAGCGGGGCTTCACTGTTCCGGCCGGCCGGTTCATCCGCGCCGTCCTCTCCGAGTACCGGCTGCAACTCCACCACCTCAACCCCAACAGCATCCAACAAATGGCGGCGTTCGAGGCGCTGTGCGAGGGGTACTTGGGAGTGGGCGCCCATTGGCACCTCTTCCGGTACTTCTTCAAGTTCGTGTGCCTGAAGGACAGGTCGCTCCCGGCCACCCTTGGGTGCGCCAATCTTCGGATGAAGACGAAGAGGAGCGAGGAGTACATCTCCGGCACGTTGACGAGCTCCAACAGCGGCTGGCACAAGGGGTGGTTCTACCTCAAGGACTGCCCCGAGTTCCCGCTGCCGAAGTATACCGGCTCCTCAATCGCCGAGGCGCCGACGAACTGGAGCTACGGCCCTCCGGAGGCGGAGCAGGACAGGCTGCTCGGGGACTGCTGGACGGTGCTGGCCAAGCTGCGTGTCGCCGGGGTTGACTTGGCGACCGTCATCGGCCAGTACCATGCGTTGGGGATCATCCCACTCCAGCGCCACCGTCTTCGCATCTGTCAGATGACGGTGGACAGGGCTCCCTTCGTCGGGACTGTGTCGGCGCCTCGGCTCCCTTCGCTGGACGAGATCCAGTGCCGCGTGGGGCAGGCATTCGGGAAGGCCAACTTCTCGTGGCCGCCGCCCCAAATCCTACCCATGCTCCCCCACGAGGGGACCAAAAATTTTGTAAGTCTTTCTTCACTCCGACTAACACTCCGACTATATCGCAGCCTTTGTGTTGATTCTCGTCTCCTTCCTTGCTTTCAGTTGGGGCATGTGACCCCTCTCCCCACGAAGCCGCCTCTTCCTGAGGACGCGTGCCCAGGTAGCCGCGGATAGGAGGAGGGCCGCCCGTAAGGCCCAGCATAAGGATAAGGAGATTGCGAAGCGCGAGCGGAATGACCGCCGCGCTAAGCGTAGGAACATGAGAGAGGGCACCGTCTCCTCGGATGAGGACCCTTCATCGTCACCGCCCCGGTCCGGTGATGACGGTGGCGCCAGTGTTGACTGGAGCGCGCTGTCATCTCTGTCGCCTCCTCCCCAGCGGCAGGCCGCGGCGTCCAGCTCGAGGCAGCGGCCGGAGCCTGCTGCTCATGAACAGGGAACGAGCTCCGGCTCACGCCCGTCCCTACGCCCGGACCAGGAGGATCGGAGGGTGACTCGCTCCTGATCGGGCCCTGCCGGCCAAGAGCAGCAGATGGAGAGGAGGAGGTCCCCACGGCGAGACGACTCGTCCAGACGTCCGGCGGAACGTGATCCGTCCGTTCGCCGTCCCTCCGGCGACTCATCGCGGCGGGGGTCGCGCTCCCTGAGGAGGCGGTCGCCCCCAAGGCGAGATCAACGTCGCCGGGGCCTGCTCTGACCGCGTCGCACAGGGAGAGCGCGGACGCTCCTCCGTGGCGTCTTCAGTCGTTGGTCATCCGCGGTGGCGGAGCCCCGCCCGTGCAGGTCCCCCTCACCCAGAGTGACAGTCGAGGACCGTCCTCCGTCCAGCCAGGGGGTAAGAGGTCAGCCCCCGAGTCGTCGGGCGCCGCCCCCAGGCCTGTTAAGTGGGCCTGTATCACCTCCTCCGTGTAAGTGTCATCTCGTGCTCTCTTGTTATCTTATTCTTCGATTTTCGTTCGCCTTGTTGATTTGCTCTTTCCGTGTCAGTCGCTCCAACGTTGGTGCGCTCAGCCTTGCGCCGCGAAAGCGCGCGGCTCTGAGCGCGCGCACCCCCCATCCGCTCCCCGCTCTTCAACTCCTCTGTCTGCGCCGGAGACAGCCCCCGAGCCGGCAGCGGCGGCGCCGGAGACTCGTGATGCGGTGGCGCCCTCGCCGTCGTTGGAGGACGTAGGCGTGGTCGGGTGGCAAACAGCCCCCGAGCGATCCGAGCCGCCAGTGGCGCCTGTCATTGATCAGGGCGCTGTCACGCAGGTGGCTCCAGAGGCGAACCAGCTCCCGGCGTCGGGCGCCGGCGACGGTGAAACTGTGGAAGTGGCGGCCCCCTTGTTGTCCTCGTGGCTCCCGGAGGCCATGGATATGGGGGGAACGACCATCCCAGGTGGTGACGCAGCCGCCTATGCGGCCAAACTAGAGCAGTGCTTGCTGGCGTCGGAGGAGTTGCCAGCCGAGGCGTCCGTGCTGCCCGCCCCAGAGGTCGCCGTGGCGGTCGAGGAGGACGTGGCGGCCGAGGGGGTCGCAGCGGGCCCTGAGGCGTCCAGGACCCAGGCGGAAGAAGTGGCGCCGGACTCCATCACGCCGTCGGAGCCGCTATGCCAGCCCGCCGCTGTCGTCGCAGAGGTGGTCGAGATCGCGGACTCGCCTCTTCCCGACATGCAGACGCCTCCCTCCCTCGAGGACGCGACGGGCCGCGCTTCTCCAACCATCGTCTGAGAAGCTGGTGAGATCTCAGGCGCCCGTTCCTCCTCAGCCCCCGAGGGAAGTGGACATAGCCTGGGCCTCGGGCGCACCGCGTGGGCCGGAGCCCATGACGCCGAGGCGCACGACGGCGAGGATGAAGAAGCCACGGCATGCCACCGCTTCGTGTGGGGCCTACAATGGGCGGAGCGAGCGATCAACGAGCTTGTCATCCCGGCTTCGTCGGTGAGCTGGCCGAGCCCTACTCCTTGATCTTGTGTTTCGATTTCCGACTTGTTGCTGCAGTTGACCCTTTTCTCGATCCAGGTGCTCGCCAGGTGCAGCGCCGAGAAGACGCGCACCATCGAGGAGCTCCAGGCCGAGAAGGCCTTGCTGGAGATGCAGCTGGCCGCCGCCCGACTGGCGGCTGTTGGAGCGGTGGCGGGCGAGGCGTCGGTGAGGACTGCTCTCGAAGCTGCAGCAAAGTCGGCGGAGGACCACGCAGTCGCCGCGCAGTCTGCCGCGGACGCCGCCGTGTCGGAGAAGGCTGCCCTCGAGGCCAAGCTTGCCCAGGTGGAGGCCACCGCCGCGGAGCTGCGAACTGCAGCCGCCACAGCTGCCGAAACAGCTCGGAATGCAGCTGCCGCTGCTGCTGCCGCCGAGGCCGCGTCCCGGACCGCCGCCGAAGAGAAGGCGACGCTTGAGAAGAAGGTGGCGGACCTGCAACAAGACCTTGCGGACCATGTGGCGGACCTGAAGACGGCGAACAATCAGGTCTGCAACCTTTCCACCAAGCTGCAGGAGGTCATCGACGAGGGGACACGGCTCCGCGAGGAGAACAGCCAGATGGCGCGAGAGATCCAGGGTGAGTATCTTTGCGTTCTTCGACTTTCATGACGTTTCCTTCCTTGCATTTATCACTGCTGAGGCTGCTTCACTCTTTGGTTTTCACAGGGATTCGCATAGCTTGTACTGCACAGGCGGCCAAGCTGGCGGAGAAGGCTCAAGAGGTCGTGGCTGCGGAGCTCAAAATCCACGAGATGTCCGAGACGGCCAAGAATTTGGCGGACCAGCTCTCGAGTACATTCTTCTTATCTTGACCCCTTCTTACTCATGCTTGTGTCTCCCTTGGCTTAATGCTGACTCGTTCTCTGTTCCCAGAGGTCAAAGCCGAGCTGGAGGATTCTCGGAAGGCCCAGCATGAGGTGGAGGAGGCGCTCAAAAAGAACATACTGGAACGCGCCAAGCTTGGACGTCACGTTGACATGATCTTGACGGAGAGCGGCATCCCGCCAGTACAAATACCTCCCCATGTGCTTGGCGACCGGCTCAATCTTCTGCCAGGCTTCGTCCGGGAGAAGGAGCTGTCGACGTCTCGGCAGGTGGTGCACAGGGTCCTCTCCATGTTCAGCTCGCACTACCAGGGGCTGGATTTCAAGACGCTGAGTGGTGGTTGGGCCCCTGGCTACTCGAGTGAGGAGCTCGACAAGATCGAAGAGGATTGCGCCGCCCCTGCCCGCGCCATGGCTGACACCGTGATGAAGGACTTGGAGCTGATTCCAAAAGACACACCAGAAGACGGCTCTGGGCCTTCGCATTAGATGTATCAAGTTGTATGACAGTTAAACAAAACTTGTATTCGTGCCGTGTTTAACAGCTTTTTATTTTGTTTTGAAACCGTCGCCTCCTGAAGCATTTCCCGAGTACATGCGGATGACTGCAGAATGGAATGGCGGCACTTAGACGCTCAAGCCGATCGAACTTTTCTCTAGAGCCGCGGAGGCATAAGATTCGGAAAGCTCGACCTAAGCCACGAAGTGACGCCATGCATTCGTAGCCTCCGAGAACTTAGAAATGCTCAAGAAAAGACTCGCATGCTTTTTGCAAAAGACGTTTTGAGCCGGAGCTCAAGCAGTTACCCATGTTCCCTCTGAAAGTAGTCGGACATCGACCTGTAGGTCCGAGCTGTGCTTGCAAGTTTTCGTGCCGTAGCCGCGGGGGCGTAGGTGCTAAAAGACTTGGACAAGCAACAACATCGAAACGCTTACAGATCAACATCCTTTCCCCTCGCAAGGTAAAAGGTGTTCCGCCAAAAAGAACTGTTCGCTCGTGCGATTGGTCGCGACAAAGTTGTCGGAGAGTTTTTGTTTTGAAAACGGAAAACGAAAAGGGGGCATCGTGCCCCGGGTAGCCCCCAAGTGGCAGATGTTCTTGCATGGGAGCAAGGACACTTGCCACTCAGCCTTTGGATAGCGTTGAAACATACGAAAGATGTCAACACGAGTATAATGAGAAGCTTATGAAACGAGAACAAAGACAGATGGCATTATTCATTGATCATAAGCTGAAACAAAGAACGTTACTCAAGGGTAAAAACATCGTAGATGTTCTATGTTCCATGCGTTGGCGATGATCGTGCTGTCGTCATGCCGAAGCTTGAATGTTCCTGGTCGGAGCACCTGGTCGACGATGTACGGCCCTTCCCATGGGGGCGCGAGCTTGTGTCCGTCCTTATTGCTCATGACACGTCGGAGTACCAGGTCTCCAACTTGAAATTGCCACTCGTGGATGTTGCGCTCGTGGTAGCGTCGTAAGGCTTGCTGGTACCGGGCTGAATGTAGGAGTGCCACGTCGCGAGCTTCGTCGAGTTGGTCGATCGCATCTTCGAGCGCGACTTGGTTCCCTTCTTCGGTGTACGCCTGGACTCTTGGGCTGCCGTAGTCAATATCCGTCAGGAGAACCGCTTCCGACCCGTGCACCATGAAGAATGGTGTTGCACCGGTGGACCGACTTGGTGTGGTGCGCAGGCTCCACAGAACGGACGGCAGCTCGGCGACCCATCTTGCTCGGAACTTCTCAAGCCGTCTGAAGATTCGAGGCTTTAACCCTTGTAGGATCATACGGTTGGCCCTCTCAGCCTGCCCGTTGGCCCTTGGGTGTGCCACAGCAGTCCAGTCCACGCGAATGTTGTTGTCGTCGCAGAAATTGAGGAACTTCTTTCTCGTGAACTGTGTGCCGTTGTCGGTGATGATCGAGTTCGGGATCCCGAAGCGGTAGATGATGTCGGTGAAGAACGCTACGGCCTCCTCAGAATGGATCTTGGCGACGGGTCGAGCTTCAATCCACTTTGAAAACTTATTGACGGCAACGAGCAGATGCGTGAAGCCCCCGGGCGCTTGCTTGAATGGTCCGACTATGTCCAGCCCCCATACTGCGAACGACCACGTGCTGGGAATGTTCTAAAGTTCTTGCGCCGGGAGATGAGTTTGTCGAGCGTAGAACTGGCAACCCGCACATCGTCGTACGATATCTTTGGCGTCTGTTAGCGCTGTGGGCTACTAGAAACCTTGTCGGAACGCCTTTCCGACTAAGGTTCTGGCAGCGGCGTGGTGTCCGCACGTGCCAGCATGAATTTCCTGAAGCAGGTCTCGGCCTTTGATATCTCTGAATGCAGCGCATGAATATATCTGCTGCGCCCCGCTTGTGGAGCTCGTCGTCGATAAGGACATAAGATTTGGCTCGTCGTGAGATGCGTCGTGCCTCCGTTTGATCTGAGGGCAACTTCCCCTCGACCAGCCATTCGAGGATTGTGAAACGCCAGTCAGGATCTTCTAAGTTTGTCTCTTGGTCAATCTCCATGACTTCTGGCTCCTCCAACTCTGGTTGTTGCTCTCCATCTACTCGGATGGATGGCGCGTGCTGATCGCTAGCGAACACACCATGCGGCACGGGCTTGCGGCTTGATGCTGCCTTGGCGAGGATGTCCACAGCTTTGTTGTTATCGCGCAGCACATGGTGAAGCTCGAGCCCATGGAACTTGTCTTCTAGTTGATGCACAATTCGACAATAGGCTGCCATCTTGGGGTCGACACAGTTCTTCTCGTTCATCACTTGGTCTACGACAAGCTCAGAGTCCCCACGGATCTCGAGACGGCGGATTCCGAGCTCGATCGCGATCCGAAGGCCGTTGACGAGCGCTTCATATTCAGCCACGTTGTTGGAGGCAGAAAAATACAGTCGGACCATGTACTCCATACGCACGCCCAGAGGCGAGATGAAGACAAGGCCTGCCCATGCCCCTTCCTTCATGACTGAGCCGTCGAAATACATTGTCCATGTCTCGTGCTCAATTGGTGCTGGAGGAGTCTGAATCTCCGTCCATTCAGCGACGAAATCTGCCAATACCTGTGACTTAATTGCACTGCGCGGCTCATAAGTCACGTTGTGCCCCATATTTGTGATGGCTGAGATCTTCTCGGGATTAGCTTCAATGCCGCGTTCGGACACGACAAAGCCCAGGAGCATGCCCCTTGGAACCCCGAAAACGCATTTCTCGGGGTTTAGCTTCACCCCGTGTTCTCTCAGTTTCGCGAATACTTCCGTAAGATCGGGGATCAGATCACCCGTCTTCTTTGACTTGACCACGATGTCATCGACGTATGCCTCGATTATTCGTCCTATGAGATCGCCAAAAACACGTCGCATGCATCTCTGAAACGTAGCGCCCGCGTTCTTGAGACCGAACGGCATCGAGTTGTAGCAATAAGTGCCAAAGGGAGTAATGAAGGATGTTGCGAGTTGGTCCGCTATGCACATCACGATCTGGTGGTACCTGGAGTACGCATCGAGAAAACAGAGGGTTTCGCACCTTGCCGTTGAATCGACTACCTGATCTATGCGAGGCAAAGGAAATGGATCCTTGGGACATGCCTTGTTAAGGCTCGTGTAGTCAACACACATCCTCCATTTCTTGTTCTTCTTCTTTACAAGTACAGGGTTAGCTAACCACTCGGGGTGGAACACTTCTTGGATGAACCCTGCACTAAGGAGCTTCTTGATCTCCCCGCCTATGGCCTTGCACTTGTCGTCGTTGAAGCGGCGCAGGCGCTGCTTCACCGGTTTTGATCCCGGCTTGATGTTGAGTTTGTGCTCGGCAACTTCTCTCGGGATCCCCTTCATGTCGGAGGGTTTCCATGCGAACACGTCGTGGTTCGCTTTGAGGAAGTCGACGAGCGCGCTTTCCTATTTAGGATCGAGCGCCGTCCCGATACGGAGCGTGCGGCCATCATCGGTGACAGCCACATCCTTGACATCCTTAGCGGGCTCGAAAGAGCAGGCCGCTCGCTTGGATGACTCGGGGATGTCTTGGTCCTCGGAGGGAGGCTCGGCGTGGAGCTTCTCGGACCGGATGAGAGTTTCAGCGAATTGAAAGCACTCAGTATCGCATTCGTATGCGTACTGGAACGTAGTCCCTTCTGTGATGACCCCCTTCGTACCGGGGATCTTCAGCTTGAGATACGTGTAGTTGGGCACGGCCATAAACTTCGCGTAGGCCGGCCTCCGAAGGATGGCGTGGTACGTCCCCGAGAACCCCACCACTTCGAAGGTGAGGGTTTCCGTGCGGAAGTTCCACGACGTCCCGAACGTGACGGGCAGATCGATCTGCCCTAACGGGAGCGCATCTTTCCCGGGGGTGACCTCGTGGAAAGGAGTCGGCGATGGGCGTAGTCGGGACTGCGAGATGCCCATGCTGTCTAGCGTCGTCATGTACAGGACGTTGAGCCCGCTCCCTCCATCCATCAGCACCTTGTGGACCCGCTTGGTCCCGATCAGTGGAGCCACCACAAGGGGGTAGCTTCCCGGTTGCGGTACGTGGTCGGGGTGGTCCGTTCGGTCGAAGGTGATCGGGGTATCCGACCATTTGAGGTACGCCGGAGTTGCAGGCTCGGTGTTGTAGACCTCGCGCCGGATCAGCTTCTCCTTGCGCCTTGACGGTCGCGCCAGTGCTCCACCGAAGATCATGTGGACCGCGCCATCTTCTCGGGGGAAGACCACCTCCTTGTCATCGTCATCGTTGTCGGGGAAGGGTGGCGCATCCTTCTTCGGGGGATCCGCTATCTTGGGCTTGAGCGTGCCGTTGACGTAGTTCTTCATCAACCGGCAGACCTTGAGTGCGTGCTTGACAGGCGTCTCGTGATGTGTGCATGGCGCCTCCAAGAGCCTCTCAAAATGACCCCGCGGGAGGCCGTTTCGATTGTTCTTGGGGCGAGTTGCCTTGCGCTCGATTGCCGCAACAGTGTTGTCGTCACAGCTTCACTTGTCGCCCTTCTTATTCTTCTTGGACCGTGTGGAGGGCCTCTCACCGGCGTCCACGACTTGCTTCCCCTTACCCGGAGGGGGAATCAAGGTTGCAGCTACCACCTCCTCCCCATCGGCGTGGTTGGTCGCGATATCCAGAAGCTCCCGAGTTGTCCTCGGGGTCCTCCGCCCTAGACGGTGGATGAAGGTGGTGCAGGTGGTGCCGTTTTGGAACGCCGAGATGGCGTCGTTGTCCGTTGTGGTGGGAAGCTCGGTGCAGTGCCTTGAGAAGCGCCTGATGTAGTCGCGCAAGCTCTCCCCTGGCTGCTGCTTGCAGTTGCGCAGCTCCCACTGCTTGCCGGGCCGGGCGTATGTGCCCTGTAAGTTGCCGATGAAGGTCTCCCGTAGGTCTTTCCAGCTGTTGATCCTGCCACGTGGCAGGTGCTCGAGCCAGGTCCGCGCAGAGTCAGCGAGGTGGAGCGGCAGGTTCTTGATGATGAACAGGTCGTCTGTCGCCCCGCCCGCGCGACACGCGAGCCTGTAGTCTTCCAACCATACGCTCAGGTTGGTCTCTCCGTCGTATCTTGGTATCGTTGTCGGAGCTCGGAAACGCCAGGGGAACTTGGCGTCTTGCACCTTTCGACCGAAAGCGCGCGGGTCCTTCGGGTCGGGCGACCAACTTCGGTCTTGTTCCTCGTCGCTGTCGTAGCGTCCTCCTCGCCTCTTGGTATGACACCGGTGTGAGCGGTGCTCGTCGCACTTGTCACGGCCGTCGTCGTTGCTGCCGTAGCCGTAGTCGTAGCCGTCGTCGCCCGCAGCCCGACGACGGGCCTCGAGCGTGTCGCGAGAGTCGCGGTTGTGCCCTAGTCGCGACTTGACTGATGGTTCGCCGGCGGCTCGGTGTCTTGAGGGGGATCGATCCTGCCGTTGTACGGATGGCGCACCTCGCGCCTCTCGCGCGCGATGCCGAGCTCTCGGCCTGCTGTGCGGCCGCCGTCTCGAGGAGGGTCTTGAGCTGCTGTCGAACCCTCTTCTCCTCGGGCGTAGCCGGCTCGGGGCAGCCACGCAGGAGCATGGCTGCTGCTGCGAGATTCTGCGACGCGTGTCTGAAGCGCAGCGTGCCGTCGTCGTCGACGGGGGCATCCTCGTTGATGCGCTGGTTCACGTCTCGCGCCCGTACGCGAGCTTGCGGCACCGACTGCTCCGCTTCTTGCTCACGATGCTGCTCGCGCCGGTGGCTTTGTTGGGCCTCGTCCTCCACGCCGAGCTCTTGGTGGAGGTTCGCCAGCTCTTCATCGAGCTGGCGCTGGGCCTCGGCGATCTCGTCGAGGCGCGCCCGACGCTGAGCATCCCCGTTGCGATGACGAGGGTTCTCCTCGCCGTCCGTCGAGCTGGTGGCGGTGCGAGCCTCCAGGACGTTGCACTCCCGCGTGAAGTCCGGGAGGGGTGCTGGAGGCCCCCGTCGCGGGGCCGCAGAGCCAAAGGCGACGTACGAAGCCCGGAGCTCGTTCACGTAGGCCGTCATCGGGTCGTCCGGGAGGCCTGGCTGTCCGCGGGGGTACAGAGCTTCGTACCGCTCCGCGAACTCCCCCCAGGTCAGCAGCTCGGACCCGCTGGCCTGGAAGGCGAGGTCAGTGAGGTGGAAAGCAGCGAGCCTGAAGCGCTCCTGCGTCGGGTTTGGCCCCAGCATGGCCATGATCGATTCGTCCGTGAAACCACGGACGAAGGCTGCTCGCGCCGCCGCTGCCGTCGAGACGGTGGGACGCGCGGGTCGGGAGAAAGTCCTCCCGACGACGGACTCCGCCGGCCCGGTGAAGACGAAGCCGAGGGAGCCGAAATGCACGGTCGTGCTGGGAGTCAGCGAGACCCCGCGGCCCTCCATCTGGATCGCTGGTGAAGTTCGGCGAGACACACGATGTGTCCCTACCTGGCGCGCCAACTGTCGGGGTTCTCAACCGCCGGCAGTAGATTTGTATCGAATCGTGTGTCGGATCCGGATGGTCGAAACGGGAGACACAAGGGTTTTATACTGGTTCGGACCTCCGGAGAGTAATACCCTACGTCCAGTTCCGAGTACTTGTGTTCCAATGCCGGGGGTGTCTGTAGTAGGGATTACAAACTTGGTCATCGGTCCTCTTGTACGTTGCACCCCTCTCCCTTTTATAGTCACAAGGGCGAGGGGCAAAGAAGGAAAATGAAAACAAGCTACAGTGCTATGGCGTTGTGAAGTCTTTTCCGTCATTGATGTCCGTCAGGCGTAGTGGGAGGGCGCTGAGCTGTGGTGTCGTCGGAGGCCGCCGCGTGGACTGCTGCCACTGTTCGTCCGGAGCACTTGGCACCTCCTCCGAGTAGTTCATATGGTGACTCAGCCCTCTTGAGTACGTTTTAGGTCTGCCACGTTATGGTCTAAGAGCTGGTAGATGGTAATCGAGTGCCTGTTCTGACGGGGTGGCGTGCAGCTGGCGTTGGATGTGACGGCATGTCGAAGGTCGTGGGGGTGTACTGTGCGCTATTACAACCCCTGCCAGGCCCTGCCGTCCTCCCGTTGCGCCAGCTGTGGTCTTTGCATGGCGTGAAAAACGGCGTCACGCGTGTCGTCGCGGAGAAGCTTGGGGGGCTGGGGCGGCGCCACGTTCGTGTGGGGCCCCTGCCCCAGGCTCCGGCTCCTCCGTGGGGGCTCCGCCTTAGTCGGAGACGGAGATTATTCGTGCGAACGAGTAGTCGGAGGCGAGACGGCACGTACTCGGAGACGACGCGTTCTCGTGCGAGGCGGAAGATACTCGGAGCCGGGAAGTCTTGTCAGTGAGGGTCTCGACGAAGATCTGCATCCCTTCTTGCCTGGATCTTAACCTTCACATTGTCAATGGTGTCAGAGGACTCCATCTTCGAGGTAATTATCTTGTTGCTTAGAGGGCCCTAATCCAGACCCTCGTCACATGTATTCATCTTTACAGCTTTAATCTCAATTGTGTTCTCAATTGTTGTTGGCAGGCTGGTAGCATCAGGAAAAATTGTGAAACTTCTCGAGCAACACGAGATGACCTATTTCGAATATTGCTGCAAGGTGCACAAGATGGAGATAGGCCTAGAATACTACCAGCTTCACAGAAACAACAGTCACCACAAACATTCAGAGATGCATTCGGAGCTAAAGGTAGCTAAGATGACAGGCAGCTCAAAATTGATTTAGGAATGGATAGATAACCACATATACTTCATGCTTGTCACTAAATGTCACTATGTAAGCAACTATACAATACTTCACACAACTACAATAAACAATTTAGCAACACAGGTAAACAAGTATGACTTGGATTGCTAGATTGAAATAAACTAAATCAGAAAATTATTTCTATTCCACAATATTTTGTAGAAGGCCCAAATCTGAACCTGGCACATCTATGTCTCAAACAACAGGGAGTCAGGGACATCACATTAACAAGGAACGCTCCAGAAACAGAAGCGAAATTGGCTGAAGATTGCAAAACAAAATCTTTTCAGTTGGTCTACCAATGGTGGAAATGGCGAGGATTCAAACCTGGGGGTAGCCATGGTAGTGGGGGATGCCGGCTTGCTACAAGAGGCACGGCCGGTGGGGAATCGGTTGACGACTCGATCGGCGGGGAATGCGGACGGCGACTCGACGGGGAATCTTGTAGAGGTAGGAGGTGTCGTCGGTGAGGTTCCTACGACGGCCGGAGGTGGCGTCGGGGAGGGAATCCAGGCGGGAGCACGGGGTCAACGAGCTCGATCCGGGGCGGCCGCCCGAGAGCGCGCGTCGGCGACGAAACCCGGGTGGACGCGCACCACGGCGGGGTTGGCGTCAGCGGAGGAGACGATGGTGGGGTTCGAGGAGGAGGCTGCGTGGGCGGCGGCGAGCCGGCGAGGATGGAAGAGAGGTGGCGTCGGCGGCGCAGGGTCGAACCCCTCGACCCTAAGGTTCGAGTCCGTCGAACCGAGGGGACGTCGTGGATTTTTACTGGAGCCCAATAGGTTAGCTTTCGTGGGCCAGTTCGACGAACCATTGGGCCGAACCGAACCACGCCCATGTATAGATATATCCCGTCGATTTGGACGGGCAGGGGCAGATAGACGCATCTGCAGGGCCGGCCTGCCTGCCGTAATCCAAATGTGAGATGGAGTAGAGTCAACGGGGCAGTTGTGCTTCGCTAAGCTCACCGTGCTTTTTTTTTCTCCCTTTTGTTTTTGACAATATAATGAATGTACTTTGCTCGCTGACCTAAGATTGGCAATTGTGTAATGATACTTGTGCTTTGCTATTGTTAAATTACAACAGAACGAAAGGGCTTTGCTAAGAACAATATAATGATACTCCTACTTTGCTAGCTCGATCACAATTGTGTTGTGTATTGCGTATTGCATTGGGAGAAAAGGCAAAGCAATATCGAACAAATACATCACGCATATTCAGGCTGCTTCAACCCATTCAATTCAAATTCAATAATTTTGTAGCCCATCCCGAACGAGTTAGTTGCATTGGCCTGCCTAATGTGGCACTATTATTAGTTTCGTATGGGGTGTTTAGTAGCCGCCCAAGCTCGCTCTGAACTTCGTAACCCATAGTAGTATTATTTTTACTACTACTATAATAGTGTCAATTATACTAATGAACGAACAGACCAACTGGAAATGGAATCACCAACAGTATAGTACTACTTCTAGCAGCTAACATTGTACTCCCCCTGGCTCTGCTCAATTATTGTGTTCCATCTGCATTCCGTTTTCTTTATTTCTCTGTGTGTGCTAGCAGCCGAGCGCTACCTGAGAGCTACATTCCCCTTACACTCGGCCATGTTACTGTAGAATTCCATCATGTTTTCCCCCTAAAGGCATGTTGCATACGGCATACCTCCATGTGCGTCGTCAGCTAAGTCTGCATTATCATCCAACCGCATTTGGCGAGAAGCATGACACAACGGGTAGGGATGATACTTAGGATAATCCCAACCAGCTGAGTCATTCATCACGCAATAAGCAGAGTAGATGATGCTTAGGTTAATCCCAACATGCACGACGCTGTTCTTTATACCACGCCGTAGTCATGCAAATGAAGAAGAAAAAATATATACAAGTCTCTCATGTGCATACTATTATCATGGTGTTCCTCAAAATTCATTTGCTCTGCTTCTTCCTAATGAAATACGTGCTTTGTGAAAAATTAGACCCTGGTTAATCCCACAAATCAGGTGGGATTGAAAGAGAGATTGATGGGGTTAGTTCTTTATAAAAGATATCTGTAGAGGGTTAACTCTTACTAACATATCTGTAGACCTTGGTGTGAATAACCGAGATGCCAAGTGTCTTAAGAATATAAGATGCGGCGCATGATGCATGATGTGAAGGGCACGACGACGCATGTAGAATTGTAGATGTAGGAGTAAAATTTTGTGAGCTTGCAATTGCATGCATCATCGGCTGACCCGGCTCCATAATTCACTTTTGACTTGTCCTCTTCGATTGATCTCGATTGTTTGCTTGTTTACACTTTTCTCCCATCCAAAATTTCAATGCGCTCCGTCGGCGTCGGCTCTATTCTATTCACACATGCGCCGCCACGGCGACGTGGACACCCGCCGCTCCCTCCTCCTCCTCCCCTCTGGCGCGGCCGGCGAACCACCGCGCCGTCCGCCGCGCGATCGGCAGCCACCGCCGGTTCTCCTCCTCCGACAGCCGCTCCCTCGCCGCGCCGCGCAGCCGAGGCAGGCTCACGATCTCCGACATGGACCGCACCCCGGAGGATATCATCCTCGCCGCCGCAGGCACCGCGGCGTCGACCGCCGCGGAGCTGCTGCACCGCCCGCCGCCTGATCGGCCGCCCACAAGCAGCCGCTTCCTCTCCGTCTCCCCTGCCTTCGTCGGCCCGGCACCGTCCGCCTCCTCTGATGCTGATAGAGATAGCTTGGCTTCGTTGTAGTCCGGCGAGTAATCCGGGAAGGAGAAGCGGCCGCTGGACATGGAGCGCAGCATCTCGGTGTCGAGGCCGATGAGGTCGGCGGAGTTGAGCTCGCTCCACCGGCTCTTGAACACCACGTCCGACACGATGATGCGGTGCTTGTGTCTGTCCAGCTCCGGCGACGGCGGCGGCCTCGCCGGCGCCGCCTCCTCGTCCGCCTGCTGCTTCGGGCCGGCGCCTCCCGCGGCGAACCTCGCGGACGGCACGCGCTCCACGAAGATGTCGAGGAGGTCGCGCCCGCTCCCCGCGTCGGCGCCGTCGCCGCCGTCGAAGCGGCCGGAGGACAGGCCGTCGCCGCCGAAGACGATGCGGGCGCTGGAGGGGTACTTGAGCCCGAGCGAGGCGTCGCCGTCGTCGACGCGCGCCCGGCACAGCGGGCAGCTGGCGTTGGACTCGAGCCAGCGGTCGACGCAGGCGAGGTGGAAGGCGTGGCGGCAGCGCGGGAGGAGGCGGAGGTGGTCGGCGTCGTCGAAGCGGGCGAGGCACACGGAGCACTCCATCCCCTGCCGCGCCCCGCGCAGCGTCGCGAAGCGGAAGAAGGGCAGCGCCTCGATCACCGGCTTGGGGACGCCGGCCTGCGCCGGCGCCACCGCGGCGTCATTGCCCGCTGCGGCGGCGGCGGTGGCGGTGGGGATCGCGGCGGGCAGGGGCGAGGAGGAGTGGCAGAACTTGGCGTACATGAGGAGGAGGAAGGTGAGGGAGAAGATCATGGTGAAGATGCCGACCACGATGGCCACGCTGGGGCGGAACGAGACCTTGATGCCGGCGCCCGGCGTGTTGTTGTTATCGGGAGCAGTCTCGGCGGTGGTCGTCTGCGCGGCCGCGGAGCACGCCGCTGTGGACAGGACTACCACGAGGAGAGGGAGGAGGAGCCGGCGCGGCAACGGCAGCGCCATGGCATGGGGCGGACGGACAAGGTAGTCAACGGCGATCCTCGAAGATTGTACGCGCTGCTCAGTGTCTGGGAGGGGACTGCGTGGCCATGGTGGGAGTCGGTAGGAATGATGTAGCAGAGGATACGAGAGCAGAAAGCAGAGGACGAGGAGGAAGAAAGCCCGCGCGGGGCAGGGAAAGACCGAAGACTCAATTTTTCATGCAGCTAGTAGCGGGGTGTGAGTGGGTCCCACGACATCCCTTCCAGGTGGGCCATGTTGTTTATTTGTTTGTTTGTGTGCTGTTTAGATTCTTGCTCTTCGTTTCATTCCCCGTGTGCGCTGTACCTCAGCGTCAGCCTCACCTGCTCCACGCTGACTTTGCAAGGGTCATGATGCTAATCATCATGCGTAAAATACAAGAGCTCATGTCAATCTACGATCTCAGCAGGCGTTGTATCTCCATCCGATGCACTTTGTTGCTGTTGGATTCGCCTCCGATCGAAAAACTACAGCAAATCTTCTTCATTTTCCTTTCGCCACGGAAAGTTAAGTCAACAATGGGCTGGCGACGTATTGACATGATGTTTTGCTTCATCCGAACTAACCCCATTTGCCATGCTTTGCCACCCTGCATCAGCGCTATCATATTTGTTCTCTAAATTATAAATTATTTCAGTAAAGGAATAAAGGATAAGGGATTCCCAAACTAAAAGTTAAGTCAAAGATCTGACAGATTGGATTTTTTTTGAACATCTGACAGAATGGATTGAGTCTGTGTGCATGTGCACCAATGCGTATAATAGCACTTGATATTTCCTTTTGATTAAAAAAATTAGCAAGTTGGCCCGCCCTAATAGCGCGGTTAGATTTGATAAATTATATTTTTTAAATGCTATATTAGCATTGTATATCTCTTATTTTGTTATCCATCCTTTTGAAATTACTAACACTGATGTAGATCTTGGAGTTCGAAATTTAGAACTGGTATTGATACACTCGAATTCTGCTATTTGGATGATGTTTTAATTAGTGGATGGAAATTGATCCAACAAAGAATGTCATTCGACGCTTCGCTGCACTCTTGCATACAATGTCAACCTCTGGAGTTTCGTATTGCACTAAAATTATTGTTCATCCTCTCATCACTTAGTCTCCGCCTGAAATGACAGAGCCTCTCGCTTCTCCACTTTTGATGGTCGAACTCTGCCTCGTTGATTCGCGGCTTTGAGCTTGTCTCAGGTGTGTTGACCTCACGTAGAGTCTGGGTGCTCCACTTCCTGATGCGCGGATCCAACTCGATCCTTTGGTGAGCTCGTTGTACCTAGTTGTTGTGCTGGTTATCGGCGTAGGAGACCTTGAAGCTTCCTCTAGATCTGGGGTGAGCTCAAGCGACAGCAGTGCAGGTCCCCCTCTCTTTCAATCTGGGTGCACCCCTTTTTTCGTCCCATCCAATGGTACCTTAATTCTTTCTCCCATCTGAAAGTCTCTTCTTCCTCACAATCGGCAACCGACATCCTGACTTTTTGTTCTTCCTGCTCACGGTGGCCCCTTCTTTGTTGATGATGCATGGCGGTCGGTTCTCTCTCTCCTAATTTGAGATCTTGATAAATACATAAGATTTTTTATATATACATATTGTATCATGTCCTCTAGGACATATATTTATTACTTGAAATGCTATCTTCTTGGTCGTTATTGAATATACATTATGTCTTCTAAAATGATAATATTACGTTTGACAATACCTATATAACTTCCATGATAACTATTGATCTTCAATAGTAGGTGCCATTATTCATTGTGCACATACTTGTGTTCATCATTGTGCTATTTGTTTCTTCATCATTACATACCAATCTAATTCCAAAAAATTAGAAAATATATGACAAACCAACTTGATCTCATCACTTCCTTCTTTCTTATAGATACGTGAGGTCAAGAAATTGTCTATCTTTAGTTACTATAGAGGACCTCATGTCACTAACAGGTGGCCTATTCGCAACCAAACCCATGTTCTAGGGACACAAAGTCCCTCTACTGCAGAGGAGGCTTATCCTAAATGATGACATCATGCTGATCATTTATTTTATCTCCCTCATGTTTATTGTGCAAAATACTTCCTCCCATCCAACAATACCTTCTTCCTCCCGTCTGAAAGTCCCTTGTTCCTTACTATGCGTATAGATATGTGCGGTCGAGAAATTGTTCCTCTTTAATTACTGCAGAGGACCTCATGTTATTAATAGGTGGCCTATTCGCAAGCAGACTCGTGTTCTAGGGACTTCCATTTAGGATTAGTCTGCTCTGCAATTAGTGACATCATGCTGATCATTCAATTTATCTCCTCATGTATATTGTGCAAAATAGATGTTTGCATTAGTAGCTTAGATTTATCAGCACATCATGCTAGTTTCTCGGCTGTATCACAATATTTGACCATATCCAATGCTTTTGTTTTCTCTTGTTGTCCTCCTCCTTCTGTCAACCTTGCACCTTCTTCTTTTTTGCATTTTACTAATTTGTTGTAGCCATTTATGACCACCTACTTTGTCCACTATTGTTGTCTGCTACCTCAGTTTTTTTCTGACCAAAGAGGTCGTATCGCATTGGTTGCTATCCAGGAAGTGAAAGGATCTAGAGGTCGACTAGAGGGGGGGTGAATAGTCGCTCCTGAAAAATCACAACTTAAAACAAGTTATCAGACCAAAGTCCGGAGTCTCCGGATATTTTTCTGGATACTCCAGGAAGTCCGGAGTATCTGATAAAATGTCCGGATTGTCCGGGCTTTTGAGGAGACGACTAAATCAACTGCAATCAAACTTGGCCAAACTCAAATCTGTGAATATAGGATAAGCAATACAGAGATACAAGCCTGTTCCACCACTTAGAAACAGTAGGAACCTCACCACGGAGTAGATCGGCCACAAACCCTAGAAATGTACTCAAGAGGATTTCAAGCATACAACAAGAGCAACAAGCACAAGAGACACAAGGGATTTGTTACCGGAGTTCAAGCTCACACCTTGAGCTCTACGTCTCCGTTGAGGAACCCACAAAGGGTGGACCTTTACACCTAGGTCACTTTCCTCCCCCTAGCGACCACAAAGATCGAGCTAGGGTTACTTACTCAATCACGGGGTAATACAAACTTCCTTGGGCAGCCACAATCCTTTGGATGCTCCAAGGCAACGCCTAGCCGGCTAGGAGCTCAAAGCTCCAAGAGTAACAAACACGAGATTGCCAACCAAGCGAAGAACGAGGTGCTCTAGAGATGGGAAATCAGCTCACTAGCACTCTCCGAGCTCTTGCTCTCAATCCCTCCTTCAATCCCCAACAAATCTCACCAAACCAAGGCCAAGGGGAGTAAAGAGAGAGAGAGTGAATGTGTTCTGAGAGTTGCAGGTCGAAATGGGCAAGAGAGAGGGAGTGGATAGGGTTGAGGGGGTATAAATACCTCCTCACCCAGAAAAAGAGCCGTTACAGCTCTAAGACCCGGAGTATCCGGACCAGGCTCGGAGACTCCGGGAAGTTCGGACTGTCCGGGATAAACCCGGAGTGTCCGGCCTTCCAGAGTTAGCACACTTAAGGATACCTCGGTGATCGTGCAGTGTAAGGTGTCTCTCATAGGATTTTGGTTAGTCATCTAGAGCACCTTTTCAACTCTTGGAAGATACAATTCATGTCCCTCTTAATAGTACGGCATTCCTAGGACTCAAATTCAAAATATAAAATAAATAAACCTCTAAGGAATCCTTCTTTTAGCATCACTTCCTTTTTATATAGCAATGAAGCGCTTAGATGCCATCTTAGAATTTTAGTACCTGCTCATATACTCAATACATCATTAGTAGCTTAATGGTCCGTCATTAAATTACCAAAACCCACTTAGGGGGCCAAGATACTCTTCAATCTCCCCCTTTTTGGTGATTGATGACAACACCTTTAAGCTTTTAAAAGAGAGATAAATAAATTCAGCAAAGAGCTTTTGATCTATCTTGCAACACTCCCCCTTAATTTGTGCATATGGAGTTTGAATCTCAAAGGTGCTTTAAGCACCAAATTTTGCACAAGAGAGAAAAAATAAGAGAGTGTGACAAGATGATCAACAGTGGGGTGCTTGTGTTTGTGCAAACAAGATATATGTGATGCGTATGACAGTTTATGCACTCAATGAAGGATAAAAGGGGCTGTAGTGTCAAAGCCCGGAGTGTCCGGATCCACCCCGGAGAATCCGGAAACCCGGAGTGTCCGGAGAAAAATCCGGAGTATCCGGACTTTGAAGACTCAGCAAAAATAAGTTCATCACAGAAAATTTTCAAACTATCAACTGCATCCTTAGACAAATAAAATGCAACCTAGATATCTAGCATCACAAGCACATAATCAAACAGTCTCAAGCTCACAACACATAGTCTCACACATAAAAGTTATTACAGATCATAGTTCTCAAATTCTCCAAGTCTTAAACATGAAACTTAAAGATACTCACTCCCCCTTTGGCATCAAGCGCCAAAAAAGGAAGTGTTGGAGCAGCAGCAGCAGTGATCACTCGTCGTCGTCGTCGTCTTCTTCTTCTTCTTCATTGTTGTCCTCCTCCTCCTCCTCTTCTTCTTCTTCTTCTTCTTCTTCTTCTTCTTCTTCTTCTTCTTCTTCTTCTTCTTCTTCTTCTTCTTCTTCTTCTTCTTCTTCTTCTTCTTCTTCTTCTTCTTCTTCTTCTTCTTCTTCTTCTTCTTCTCCTTCTTCCTCTTGCTCTTGCTCTTCTTCTTCCTCTTGTGCAGCAGCAGCGGCATCATGGGTATCCCACTCCGCAAACGGGTCATCAAACTCGGGGAGCTCGTGATAAGTGTCCGTAGGAAGCCCAATATGAGACTTGATCTCAATGATGTCACGACGGTTTTCATTAGTCTCGGTGACGATGCGCTTGCACATGGAGAATATGCTCTTGAATGCCCTTTTGACCATGGAGCCCTTAACCTTGCGAGAAGATTTGGAAGAGTGTGAAGGGCGAGGAAGGGGCTCATCATCATGGCGAGGGGCAACACTAGAGGATCCGACAAATCTTGTGCTCTTCTTCATTGGGGCTCTCTTGTCTCTAGCACGAAGATGCCTAAGGGGCTCATGAGTGACATCCTTTGGAAATTGGGTATTGGTGACCCTCTCAATCATGTACATGATGTATGGAGTATATGGGAGATGCTTCATGGGGTCACACATAGCACGGCGAAGTTCATTCCAAATGAACTCAAAGATGCAAAATCCTTCTTCTTCAGGGGCCACACGGTTGAGGAGATTGGCGGCATAGTGCCTAAGAGTTGTGATATCTCCCATCTTTGGATCAATGGTGGCACAGAAAAACTGATTGAAGTAGTAATAGTAAGGAATGGGATTGTCAGTTTTTCCCTCATGAGCAAGAAAGGCGAAGGGGAACATATATGCCATGTCCTTGGGCTTGTACTTGTCTTCATTATGGATTGGAGTGTGAGCTTCATCCTTTGAGCCAAGACCAAGCAAGCGAGAGAAAGTCATGTAGTCAATGGTGTGCTTCTCGCCTTGAGTGGTCCAAGTGATAGTGTTTTGATGAGAGTTATAGAAGTAGGAGCAATGGAATTGAGCAAGAATCTCTCTATTCCATCCATATCGAAAGCCCATGATCTCATATAGTCCAAGTTCCTTGCACCTATCAATGACGGCGTCAAAGGTGGGATTCTCCAACTTCTCATAGTATGCCCAATCAATGTACTTCATCTCCACAATTGGTGACTTGTTCTTGGCCTTCATCTGTGGACTCCTTATCACTGTCTGATAGAAGTCTCTATGGAAGTCACACCAAAACCTCGACTCAAGTGCCTCACTAGAGATATACATGTAGACATCCTCCTCTCTTTGTTCTCTGACGGCAAGGGCATTCCTAGCATAGTCTCTCACCATTTGTTGGGCAAACCCTTGCACAGCCCCGGGGTCCCTTAGGTTGACAGGAGTAGTCACCACCCTCACATTTGATGGAAAAGTCACGGTGAGATGGGGTGGAGTTCTGGGACAGATTTGGGAGTAGGGAGTGGGACGGTTCTTTGGCATGGATGGACGAGGTACGGGCCTAGAACGGGAGATGTAGGGGGCTTCACAGGATTTCTTTGATGGCTGAGCTGGACCTTTCCCGTGACGCCTAGGAGCAACTCTATACTGATCAACGTCTTCTTCCTCTTCTTCCTCTTCCTCACCAACAACTTGATGTTCTTCCTCTTCTTTGATCTCTTGCTCGGTGTAGACAGGGGCACGAGCACGAGTGGACCGCTGAGAGGAGCCAAGCCCCAAGGTCTCATGCACTACCCCCAAGGTTTGAGGGTCGTGCCTAGCCTTAGTCCTCCTTTGGGTGGCCGAATCGTCTTGCTTGTACTTCTTCCTCATGATCTGGAGATGAGTAGCAAGGAGTACATAAGAATGCATCCATGGAAAAGGTGTGTGACGCGGTGATTTGGAGTTTCAGCAAGAAAATCCGGAGTCTCCGGGAAAATTCTCGGATAGTCCGGGAAGTCCGGAGTGTCCGGAAAAAGTCCGGAGTCTCTGGGTTTTCCTGGCGAAACCCTAAATCACAATGTCTCACAAATCCACCACGGGAAACTCAAGATATTACAGATCCACTACGTCTAGAGTCTAAAGAACATTCCTATCCAAGAGATTTCGCAAGATATGTCCTAGAAAAGGAGATCGGGCAAAGGAGCCTTTGAATACCTTAGGGAAGAGAGGGAGAAGTTCTTCAAATCTTCAAAACGAGGGCAGCACCTTGCTTCCCACACCTTAGAGGCTTCAATCCCTCACACTCTCAAGATTTGGAGGGTGGAAACCCTAGGTTCTATGGAGGAACCAAGGGATGGAGGAGAGGGGCGCGGGGGAGCACGGGGAGGCGACGGGAGAGGGAGTAAAAACGGTCCACGCAGTAAAAAGGTGAAGACTAGGGTTTTGACTGCGGTAAAAATGTTTTTATAGGAGTTAAGGTCTGGAGTATCCGGGCTGAACCCGGACTCTCCGGGAAATCCGGAGTATCCGGGGAAAAGCCCGGAGTGTCCGGCTCCCCCTGAGACTGGGCAACAGATTTTCAAGGAATTGAGATTGAGATGGATAAAGATGATCATGAGTGAAACTAATGTGAGCTAGAGAGGTTCCAACACTTGATACTAGCCACAAACACACAATAAGAACAATAGTTCAAGTGTTGTGCCTAGAGAAAGACCCAAATATTTTTCAAAGCAAATCCATACCAAATTTTCAAGTTCTTTTCTTTTGTAAAGATCTAGCCTAAGTCAATCAAACATGTGCATGATCTCAAGCCAAGTTACGAGAATCCAAGATATTCAATTCACTTCTCAAAGCATAAAACCTTAGTTCATCAAGAGGCTTTGTGAAGATATCGGCTAGTTGCTTTTCGGTGCTCACATGACTTAAAGCGATATCTCCTTTGGCTTCGTGGTCTCTCAAGAAATGGTGTCTTATGTCTATGTGCTTTGTTCTTGAGTGGTTTACGGGGTTGTTCGCTAGCTTGATGGCACTCTCATTGTCACACAAGAGTGGCACCTTGCTAAACGTACAACCAAAGTCCCTCAAAGTGAACCTCATCCAAAGTAGTTGAGCACAACAAGCGCCGGCTGCAACATACTCGGCCTCGGCGGTGGATAAGGCAACAGAATTTTGTTTCTTGGAACTCCAAGACACCAAGGACCTTCCAAGGAATTGGCAAGTCCCGGATGTACTCTTTCTATCTACCTTGCAACCGGCATAGTCCGAATCGGAATAGCCAAGTAGATTGAAAGTGGAGCCCTTTGGGTACCATAAACCAAGGTTAGGAGTGTGTACTAAATACCTAAAGATTCTCTTAACAGCCATGAGATGACATTCCTTAGGATTGGCTTGAAACCTTGCACACATGCACACACTAAGCATAATATCGGGCCTAGATGCACAAAGGTAAAGCAAAGATCCAATCATGGAGCGATATACCTTTTGATCGACGCTTTTTCCATCTTCATTTAGGTCAAGATGTCCATTGGATGGCATTAGGGTCTTGATGGGTTTGGCCTTGTCCATGTCAAACTTCTTGAGCATGTCATGAGTGTACTTTGTTTGACTTATGAACGTGCCTTCATTGAGTTGCTTGACTTGAAATCCAAGAAAGAACTTCAACTCTCCCATCATGGACATCTCGAATCTCTTAGTCATAATCCTACTAAATTCATCCGCCCAAGCTTTGTTAGTAGAACCAAATATGATGTCATCGACATATATTTGGCATACAAATAAATCATTCCCTTCTTTGCGAGTGAAAAGAGTAGGATCGGCTTTGCCTATTTCAAAGCCTTTCCTTAAGAGAAATTCCTTAAGGCATTCATACCATGCTCTAGGTGCTTGCTTAAGACCATAGAGCGCCTTATGGAGCTTGTAGACGTGGTTGGGGAATTGAGGGTCTTCAAAGCCCGGTGGTTGCTCAACATAGACTTCTTCAGATATTGGGCCATTCAAGAATGCACACTTGACATCCATTTGAAAGAGCTTGAAATCATGATGAGTAGCAAATGCCAACAAGATGCGGATGCTTGAAGTCTTGCTACCGGTGCATAGGTTTCTCAGTCCAAACCTTCAACTTGAGTATATCCCTTGGCAACCAACCTTGACTTGTTCTTGGTCACTACCCCATCCTCGTCTTGTTTGTTGCGGTACACCCACTTTGTTCCAATCACATTTTGTTTAGGGCGTTCCACTAGGGACCAGACTTCATTCCGAGTGAAGTTGTTCAACTCTTCTTGCATGGCTATCACCCAATCAGCGTCTTGTAATGCTTCTCCCACGGAGAGAGGTTCAATCATGGACACGAAAGAGTAGTGTCCACAAAAGTTTGCCAATCTTGATCTTGTGGTAACTCCTCTTCTTATGCTTCCAAGAATGTTGTCAACGGGGTGGTCTCTTTGAACATTCTGACGAACTCTTGGATGTGGCTCAGAAGCTTCTTGTTGAATCAAATCCTCATTTTCTTGAATGTCTTGAGCATTATCTTCAGAGGGCCCGGACTCTCCGGGGTTAGGTCCGGAGTCTCCGGAATTTCCGGATTCTCCGGACTTTTCTCCGGAGTGTCCGGGTTTTGCAGCGGTAGTGAGGTTTGGTGATGCTTCAATGACTTCATCTTCTTCTTGAGGCTTGATTTCACCAATGGCCATCTTCTTGATGTCATCTGTAGAGGTCTTTTCCTTGCCTACACACACTTCATCAACTTGCTCCACTTGAGAGCCATTAGATTCATCAAATGTCACATCACACGCTATATCAACACTACCGGTGGTCTTGTTGAGAACGCGATAGCCGTGAGCATTTGAGGCATAACCAAGAAAAATACCATCATCAACTTTAGGTGCAAACTTAGAGTTCTTGGGCTTCTTGTTGAGAATGAAGCACTTACAACCAAAAACTCTAAAGTAAGACACATTAGGCTTCTTATCGGTTAGGAGCTCATAGGCGGTCTTGTGTCGAAGCTTGTGAAGATACAAACGATTGATAGCATGACAAGCCGTGTTGACCGCTTCCGACCAAAAACTATCCGAAGTCTTGTACTCATCAAGCATAGTCCTTGCGGCTTCTATGAGAGTCCTATTCTTCCTCTCCACTATCCCATTTTGTTGAGGAGTGTATGGGACGGAGAATTCATGACCAATGCCTTCACCATCAAGATACTCTTAAATATTGGTGTTCTTGAACTCGGAGCCATTATCACTTTTTACTCTCTTGATCTTCACATCAAACTCATTTTGGGCTCTAGTTGCAAATTTCTTGAATACATCATGAACCTTGCTCTTGTCACGCAAAAAGAAAACCCATGTATACCGAGAGTAATCATCAACAATGACAAATCCATACTTGCTCCCACCAATACTAACATAAGCCACGGGACCAAAGATATCCATGTGAAGCAATTCCAATGGTCTTGTAGTAGTGAGTACATTCTTGGAGGGGTGAGGAGCACCAACTTGCTTTCCGGCTTGACAAGCACTACAAATTCTATCTTTCTCAAAATGAACTTTTGTTAGTCCTAGGATGTGTTCCCCCTTTAGAAGTTTGTTGAGATTATTCATCCCAACATGGGCTAGCCGGCGATGCCAAAGCCAACCCAAGCTAGACTTTGCCATTAAGCATGTATCAAGTTGGGCTTTCTCCGATATAAAGTCCACCAAATAAAGCCTTCCCTTGAGTTCACCCTTAAAGGCAACGGAGTCATCGCCTCTTCTAAAGACGGTCACACCCTCATTGTTGAACAAACAATTATAGCCCATCTCACAAAGTTGTGACACGGACAACAAATTGTAGTCCAAAGATTCAATCAAATATACATCGGAAATTGAATGATTGGTTGAGATAGTAATTTTACCTAGACCAACAACCGTTCCACCACCATTGCCTCCAAAGGCAATCTTTTCCGTAGGATGTTCAATCATTTCACAAGACATGAACATCTTCTTCTCCCCGGTCATGTGATTAGTGCATCCACTATCAATCACCCATTTGGCTTCACCGGAGGAGTATGCCTACAAAACAAATTAGGCTTGGTTTTTAGGTACCCAATTAGAGTTGGGTCCTTTTACGTTAGTCACAAGAACTTTGGGCACCCACACATTCCTTTTGATCATAGAACCTTGTGTGCGGGGTCCCACATACTTGGCCACCACCTTACCCTTGTGGTTCCAAGTCAACACATAATCGGCATAGAAGTTGTCTTGTGAAGCATGTGCCTTGGGCTTCTTGGTTTGCTTGGCTTGTACCACTTTGGTCTTGACTTGTGGTTCATGGGATGTGCCATTGGAGCTCTTGAACTTAATGGGAGTGTTGAGCTTAGGTTGTTTACCTTCAACCTTGGCACCCAATTACTTCATCCCATGCACCACATTTCTTATTCCCACACCTCTTGTGTGGTTGTTCTTGATGAATGGGATAGGGTCCTTGGAGCCTTGCTCATTCTTACCTAGCCCCTTCCCATTCTCAAAGCCAAACTTCTTCATGTAGTTTGAACCAAAGCCCTTGGTATGGTTCTCAAACTCTCCTCTCTTAGGTTCCTTCTTCTTTTCCTCAACAAGGGAGTTTGACAACCGAGCAATCTCTTTCTTCATTGCATTCATCTCGGCAATGTTAGTGGCATAAGCATTTATATCAAGTTTATAGCATCTAGAACAACCATTACTTGTAGAAGCATTTGAGTTAGAGGTAGCATCATTAGAGGTTGTTTTAGCACTATTCTTAAGATTGTCAAGTTGAACTTCAATTGCAATGTGACTAGCTTTCAAACGTTTTAAGCTCTCTTGAAGTTCAACCTTTTCATTCTCAAGTCTAGTGCAAGCATCCTTAGCTAGGAAAGACTTCCTAGTTAATTCATCTACTATAACGGTCTCTTTAGCTTGAGAGTTCTTGAGGCTAAGAATTTCTTCCTCTTTTTCTTTAAGCAAGCCCTCTTGCACCTTGAAACCCTTCTTTTCAATTACAAGGGCATCCTCAAGGGTAATGGTTTTCTCTCGCTCAAGTCTAAAGAGTTCTTCTTGCACCTCAAGAGTCTCATCTCTATTCTTGATCTCATTTAGAAGGTTCATAATTCTTTTAGTTGCTTTCTTGCCAAAACTAGTGATCATTTTTTTTAAATTCATCATCACTATCATTATCATCATCAACATCTAGGGGAGAAGGTTTGGTGTCTACCTTAGTGCCCTTAGCCATGAGGCATGTGTGAGTGAAGTCATCTTCATCATTGGTGAGATCCCCAAAGAGTGATGGCTTGTCAATGGGTTGAGCAATGGATATTGTAGCAAGCCCCACTTCATCATCGGAGTCAGAGCTATCATCATTTGAATCCCATTCTTCACCCAAATGAGCTTCACCAACTTCCTTCTTCTTGTTCTTGTCATACTTGTTGGTGTCTCTTCTTCTCACTTTGATGTTGGGGCATTCCGCAATGAAATGACCCTCCTTACCACATCCAAAGCATGGCCTCTTGGATGTTCTCTTGGTCTTGATCCTGTCCTTGTCTTTGTTCTTATTGAAGAAGCCACCCTTCTTCATCACCTTGGTGAACCTCTTCACAAATAGAGCCATTTGCTCGGGAGTCAAGGTGTCATCACTATCTTCATCACTCTCTTCCTTGATCACGGTCTTGGAGGATGATGAGCTTGCTCTCTTCTCTTTGTCTTTGCTTGAAGCTTTGAGAGCTACTCCCTTGTTCTTCTCAATTTGTTCATGCATCTTCGACATTTCTTGTGAGAGTTTTGACTCCTTGACGGTGATAAGATGTTCTTCAATTCTACCAATCACATCCGCCGGAGTGAACTTCTTGAAGCCTCTCTTCTCTCTAATAAGTGTAGGGAGTTGAACATCCCTAGCCATGTAAGCGGAGAGGATCTTATCAACTACTTCTTTTCTTCCCCATCTTGTGCTTCCAAGAGACTTGATCTTGTTGATGATCTTGTTCAAGCGGTTGTACATGTCTTGTGGAGATTCATCTTCTTTGATGACGAAGTGGTTGAGCTCACTTTCAAGAGCTCGGATTCTTGCTTCTCTAACTTGCCTTGTTCCTTCATGGTTGATAAAGAGAGTGTCCCACACATCTTTGGCAAACTTCAAACCATCAACCTTGTCATACTCTTCGGCGGTGAGAGAGCTCTTGATGATGCGAATGGCTTGATAGTTGCGTTGAATTTCATTCGCTTGAGCTTGTGTCAAAGTAGCATCTCCACTTGGAAAGATGATTCCCCTATTCACAACAGTCCAAAGTGCGGGGTTTACCGCCATCAAATACTCCTCCATCGAGTTCTTCCACTTGGAATAGCCGGTTCCATCAAATTGGGGTATCTTTCCAATGTGGTGGGAACTCGATGGTTTATCAAAGATTAAATTGGAGTAATCGTAAAGGATTCTAGAAAACTCCCTTCCCGAAGGCTGACGAGTGGAGCGGTTTGATCTTGCATCATCAAAGTCGTCATCACTTGATGAGGATGATCCACCATCTTCATTTCTTGGATGATGACTTGTGCTTGCTCCACCGGCACCTCCCGCTGCACCCGTAGGAACCTCAGGTGTGTTCACGGGGGGTTGGTTACCACCGGGGTTGGTCAAGTCACCTTCGGGCGGCGTTGCTTGATTAGTTGGGGTCGACATCTCTTTTCTCCAAGCGGTTAAGCTTCAAACGGAGCAACCGGCTCTGATACCAATTGAAAGGATCTAGAGGTCGACTAGAGGGGGGTGAATAGTCGCTCCTGAAAAATCACAACTTAAAACAAATTATCAGACCAATGTCTGGAGTCTCCGGATATTTTTCCGGATACTCCGGGAAGTCTGGAGTATCCGGGAAAATGTCTAGATTGTCCGAGCTTTTGAGGAGACGACTAAATCAACTGCAATCAAACTTGGCCAAACTCAAATCTGTGAATATAGGATAAGCAATACAAAGATACAAGCCTGTTCCACCACTTAGAAACAGTAGGAACCTCACCACGGAGTAGATCGGCCACAAACCCTAGAAATGTACTCAAAAGGATTTCAAGCATACAACAAGAGCAACAAGCACAAGAGACACAAGGGATTTGTTACCGGAGTTCAAGCTCACACCTTGAGCTCTACGTCTCCGTTGAGGAACCCACAAAGGGTGGACCTTTACACCTAGGTCACTTTCCTCCCCCTAGCGACCACAAAGATCGAGCTAGGGTTACTTACTCAATCACGGGGTAATACAAACTTCCTTGGGCAGCCACAATCCTTTGGATGCTCCAAGGCAACGCCTAGCCGGCTAGGAGCTCAAAGCTCCAAGAGTAACAAACACGAGATTGTCAACCAAGCGAAGAACGAGGTGCTCTAGAGATGGGAAATCAGCTCACTAGCACTCTCCGAGCTCTTGCTCTCAATCCCTCCTTTAATCCCCAACAAATCTCACCAAACCAAGGCCAAGGGGAGTAAAGAGGGAGAGTGAATGTGTTCTGAGAGTTGCAGGTCGAAATGGGCAAGAGAGAGGGAGTGGATAGGGTTGAGGGGGTATAAATACCTCCTCACCCAGAAAAAGAGCCGTTACAGCTCTAAGACCCGGAGTATCCGGACCAGGCCCGGAGACTCCGGGAAGTCCGGACTGTCCGGGATAAACCTGGAGTGTCCGGCCTTCCAGAGTTAGCACACTTAAGGATACCTCGGTGATCGTGCAGTGCAAGGTGTCTCTCATAGGATTTTGGTTAGTCATCTAGAGCACCTTTTCAACTCTTGGAAGATACAATTCATATCCCTCTTAATAGTACGGCATTCCTAGGACTCAAATTCAAAATATAAAATAAATAAACCTCCAAGGAATCCTTCTTTTAGCATCACTTCCTTTTTATATAGCAATGAAGCGCTTAGATGCCATCTTAGAATTTTAGTACCTGCTCATATACTCAATACATCATTAGTAGCTTAATGGTCCGTCATTAAATTACCAAAACCCACTTAGGGGGCCAAGATATTCTTCAGGAAGCCATTGTCTCACTTTTGTATCGTCATTGTCTCCAAACCCCATATGGTCGATGCTTAACATCTTCTTTGTCAAATCACTACTATGCAAACGTACATGTATTGCTCATCAAATCTTTCTTATCTTATCGTCTTCTGTGGCATTTGATTTTTTTTCTCTCCGTCATGATGGTAGATTTGTATGTGCGAGAATCAAGTATTTCATCACCCATGTTGTATTTTTCACTGCCTATCTCCAAAAAAAATCTACGAGATTTAGAGCATGCTTGGTACGCTTGTTGTTGCTTTCTCGCCTCGTCTGTTTGCCTCGTGATGCCAGGCAAAGCAAGGTGAGCTCCCATGGGAGCGCTTGTTTTTCTTATTGTTGCTCACCTTGTATCTCGATCTAATAGTGTCATAGACGCTCGATCGATAGCAGCGGAGGTCTATTTGGCCATGGCGAAGGTCAATCTGATAGCAGTGGAGGTCAAATCGACGACACCAGAGATCCAATTGATAGCAACGGAGGTCGATACAGCGGCTGAAGAGTTTGATTCCGCGGTGGCAGAGCTTAATTTGGTTCTCTTGCACCTGGATTTTATGACGATAGAGCTTGTTTCAGCAGATGCGGTGTTGATTCGACAGTATCCTGTGCCCTAAGGATTTTATAGCTTGATCCAACACGTCATAACTCAATTTAGCAGGAGCGAAGGTCAATCTGGCTGCGGTGGAGGTCAATGCGAAAGCAACGAAGGTCGAATTGACAGCGGAGGTCGATTCAGTGGCTAAAAAGTTTGATTCGGCAATGTAGAGGTTAATTTGGTTCTGGTGCGTCTGGATTTGATGACAGTGCAACTTATTTCAGCAGTTGCGAAGTCGATTCGACAATCTCCTACACCGGAAACGATTTTCTTACTGAGCCGGGCAAGCTTGTCGGGCAAATAGGCGAGCGAGGCGAGCCGTTGGCAAGCGTACCAAGTGTGCCCTTCATCGTAGCATCCCTATCATATTTTAAACAATATACTTAATTATTTAATTGAAGTTAGATTTGCATTTATATATATTTATAAATATATTACATAAAAAATTTATACAAAGCATAACTTCTGATAAGGTTAAGAGGTACATATGAAATTTTGAAGATTAAATTTTCCATCTTTAGTTTTCAATTTTTGTTCCAACGTGGAGGGTCAAGTAGACTTTTTTTAACTCAGGGAACTCCATATGTACATTAGAGTCTTTGTTTTCTTTTTATAATTCTGAATTTGTCTTTTTTAATATAATTTTTTTATGAATCTAGACCTTCAGATCTTCATTAAATCCAAGGGTGGATTTTCTCGAAAGATAAATCCAAAGGTGGATATTGTTATCTTTTTTGGATCAACATAGGAATTTCTAGACCCTCTCGACGAATGATTTCTTTTAAATTTATACAAAGTATAACTTCCAATAAGGTCGAGAGGTAGATATGAAATTTTGAATATTAAACTTTCCATCTTTAGTTTTAAATTTTTGTTCCAACGTGGAGGGTGGAGTGGACTTTTTCTTGAACTCAGGGAACTCCATCCGTACATTAGAGTCTTTGTTTATTTTATAATTCTAAATTGTCTTTTTTAATGTAGTTTTTGGATTAATCTAGACCTTCAGATCTTCATTAAATCCAAGGGTGGATATTCTTCTCTTTTTAATGTAGTTCTTGATTAATCTATACCTTCAGATCTTCATTAAATCCAAGGGTGGATATTCTTCTCTTTTTAATGTAGTTTTTGGATTAATCTAGACTTTCAGATCTTCATTAAATACAAGGGTGGATATTCTTCTCTTTTTTGGATTAATGTGAGAATTTCTAGACCCTCTCGGCGAACGTGGTGGCTTCTTTTAACACTCAAGTTAGGCAAATAGGCGAGCGAGGCGAGCCGCTGGCAAGCGTACCAAGTATGCCCTTCATCGTAGCATCCCTATCATATTTTAAATAATATACTTAATTATTTAATTGAAGTTAGATTTGTATTTATATAAATTTATAAATATATTACATAGAAAATTTATACAAAGTATAACTTCTAATAAGGTCGAGAGGTACAACGGAATTTTGAAGATTAAACTTTCCATCTTTAGTTTTGAATTTTTGTTCCAACGTGGAGGGTCAGGTGGACTTTTTTTTAACTCAGGGAACTCTATGTGTACATTAGAGTCTTTGTTTTCTTTTTATAATTCTGAATTTGTCTTTTTTTAGACGAACGTGATGATTTCTTTTAAATTTATACAAAGTATAACTTGTAATAAGGTCGAGAGGTAGATATGAAATTTTGAATATTAAATTTTTCATCTTTAGTTTTAAATTTTTGTTCCAACGTGGAGGGTGGGGTGGACTTTTTTTTGAACTCAGGGAACTCCATCCATAGATTAGAGTCTTTATTTTTTTATAATTCTGAATTTGTCTTTTTAATGTAGTTTTTTGATTAATCTAAACCTTCAGATCTTCATTAAATCCAAGAGTGAATATTCTTCTCTTTTTAATGTAGTTTTTAAATTAATCTAGACCTTCAGATCTTCATTAAATCCAAGGGTGGATATTCTTCTCTTTTTAACGTAGTTTTTGAATTAAGCTAGACCTTCAGATCTTCATTAAATCCAAGGGTGAATATTCTTCTCTTTTTTGAATTAATGTGAGAATTTCTAGACCCTCTCGGCGAATGTGATGGCTTCTTTTAACACTCAAGTATTAAGATAATAGATAGATTGTAACACCACATGCTGAATTTGTAACTACTACTCCCCCTCCCAAATTACAGAGGGTTTTGACTTTTTTAGGTTCATAAAAAAGTCAAAACGATCTATAATCATCCTGGAGGGAAGGAAAATTACATGACTAGCTTGCAAGCATTTAGGACTTCTTATGTGTTTAATTTTATGATCATATAAAGCTTATTTTAGTATAGTTTTCGGTATTTTTTTAATCATTTTTTTCTCAAAATGGAGTGCGAGATTTACCACACCACAGTTGTTCCCATTTTTCACGATGGCTGACGCAACATGGAGTCATCAACAAAATGTTCTCGTTTTCCCATTAGTTGATTAAAAGCTTTGGATTTTAGAATCTAACAGTCCAAGTATTGTCCCCTTCGTAGCATCGTCTTTCTTTTTATCTGCTACTAGTATGGATGCACGTGCGACACGCACGTGTCTTTTAATTTTTTTGTAAATAGAACTTTTAGATTCATAAAAAATCTTGTAAATAGAACTTTTAGATTCATAGAAAGTTCAGAACTTTGGAAGAGAAAAATTACCACAAGGTATATATACCTTCATAAATATTTAATAAAATACAAATAACAAAGGGTGGAGATTGAACCTAGAAGAAACGTTCTATTCATACATTATGCATAACACCATCATACCTTCTTGCAATGGTAAAGAAATACGTGAATTTACAAGTAACAAAAATTCAGACAATACTAAAGAATGCCAATGCCCAAATCACATCAATAGCATTGCAACTCAACTCCTCCTGATCCTGACCCTTATACTTTTGTTGCTCTCGCACTTCAAATATTAATAACCTCCATACGAGTCACACTTTCAGTCACAACTCACTTCCGCAATAAGGACAGTAGTGTCTCCAATCTCTTTTTATAATTTCTATGGAAACTAATTAGATCATGTTTAGATAATATGGTACTGCAGTAAACATTTTCTAATGATGGCTTAATTAAGCTTAAAAGATTCATCTCGTGATTTCCAGTCCATTGTAATTAGTTTTATAATTAGATCATATTTATTCTTCCCAATTAGCATATATAAACTCGATGCGACATTTTTGATAAATTTCTTCTCTCAAATAAAACAAGACCTAATAATAATAATATCTATGCATGTAGAAAAATCAAAATGACCTATAATTTGGAATGAAGGGGGTAGATTGCTTGATTAATCAACTACAAAAGGGAATAAGCAAGAAGCAAGCAGATGAATTAATCAACTTTTTTTACAATCACACCGATTCAGATGGTATGCGCAGGGTACGTAGAAGAATAACCTTACCACTGCAAATTAAATCAATCATGGAGTATATTACATCTAAATCTTACCTCATGATTGAAATATCCGACGAGCTGCCCGCCTAATATCTTGGATGTTGCTCCTTGCAACTACAGGTTGCTGGCAGCACTCAACGCAAAGGCACAGGTGCATACCTAGGCATTGTTGCAGATCGATCGAGGTGGTTCCATGAATCGATAATATAAGGCTGACAGCGCACTGGTGCACGAAACGTCCTTAATAATTTGTTGCAACCTGCATGGTGCCTGCAATAATCTTACCCCCTTGGATGAAGAAGAGGCCCTGACGAAGGTCTTGCCGCGGGCTGTAGCGGCAGACGATGCTGCCACTGGCTGCGACGTGCTTGTCCTCCATGTACTTGGCGATGGCGTGGGAGCTTGAGCCGGTCCTCTGATCCTCTCCCGAGCGACGCGGTCGCCTTGATCATCTGCACGGAACAAACAAACAATCTCGATCAGCACCTAATTCCAAAATGCAACCAAACCAAACCCAAGTAGGGCCGGTGGGAGGCACCGCCGGCGGCGGGCTTCGGCTTCGGCGATGCGGCGGTCTTGGCGGGTGGCGTGCGGACGGGACGGGGCCGTGGTTGCGCTTGAAGAAGGAATCAGCCAAAAACAATTAGGAGTCCCGGGAGACAAGCGCCGATAAGAAAAAAAAGTGCGGACACCGACGGGCCGACATGAGAGAGGAGTTGTTAATCCAAGGGACTTGGGGAGAGGGCAAGTGCGGGTACACGACGTGGGTAGGTGCGGGGTGGGTGAGAAAAACATTATGTTTTTGGCAGAAATGCTCTCCAAATTGCGATTTTTTGGTCCTTCTATAGTCCTTCCACTCCATCCACTCCTAAAAATATATGATGGGTGGGTCCGACATGAGGGGTGAGGTGGATCCGATTTGAGTGAGAATTGTTTTCAATTGTTTTCGCTACTTATAGTTAGATATATAAAGTTTCATATTATATCATTGAATAAATAGAAAGACGGGTAAGTTTGGGCCTAAAAATCTCAGAAGCGATGAGCTGGGGGCTTGTTGTGGCTTCAATTCATGAATACTCTGGGCCTATAGATTAATGAGACAGGTTAAAACCAATCAATCAATACTCGTATACGTTTGCTGACACTTCGCAACCAAAATTGCCGGTAAGGAAAGCATAACTCTGGAAAGCACAGCAGAAGGTCCGATCCCGTCTTTTTTTCTTCTCGCAAAAGGAGTTTTAGCATTGTAGACTTTGGGAGGAGATGGTTAGGTTATCCCCGCTCGCGTCTTCGCCATCTCCGACGACCAGAGCCGCGCCGGCGCCACCTAGCTCGCCGCGGGCCCTACGCCATCAGCGCCACGAGGGAGTGGTCCATGGAGGACTTGGTGCAGGGGGGCGCCGCACGGGGACGTGTCGCGCAACCACCCACCATGTTCGTCTGGCAGATGGGCCAGGAAGGTCAGAAGCATGGCCGCGCCTGACTTGGGGGGGGCTAGCCTCGCACAGGTTCCTTCTCCTCCACTACTCGCAGGGGGATCCATCCTCGATGTCGCCACCACCTCCGCCTCCACCACCACCGCCGCCTCCGCCGCCGCCTCCGCCACAGTCGCAGCCTTCACCGCCACCACCACCCCCGCCACCGCCACCGCTCCCACCAGATCCTTCGCTGCTGCAGATCAACCCTAATTCGCCGGAACCTTCGAGTCCGGGTGGAAGTAGGGCTGGATCTTCCGTTTCTCAAGGAGGTTGGGGGAACCTTGGGGGATTCGACCTCTCGCATCTATGGAAAAGAAGCTTGGAGTCAGGAACTTGTGAGCCGGTCCCAATTCAGAGAGGGTCCTCGGCGCCTGTGACGACCACCCCAGCGCCCCTCGGTGGTGCTAGGGCTCCGTGGTCGGCACTCGGAGGGGACGCTAGATCCTTTGTTCAAGTTCTAAATTCGCCACCCCCGACCCATCCTCGCAAGCTGATGGAGGGGAAAGGTTTCCAAGGGAATCAAAGGTACCAACAGGGGGCAGAGGTTTCAACAGAGAGAGGGGAGATTTGGCCGAGGGCAAGGGAATTTTGGACAAAATTTTGATCAACGTCAAGATTTCCGAGCGGAAGGGGATAGAAGAGGGGATTTCAGGGGAGGAAGGCAATCATACAATCAATGGAGGCCCAGGGGCAGGACAGGTAGAAGATGCAGACAAATGGGAGGGGACAGCACTATGACCTTCGGCAGAACCTGAATCAAAACAGAGAAGGGAGGCAGCAGGAAGCGGGTGGCCAGAGACAGCAGCAAGACAAGGGTGGCATTGATCCAACAAATGCTTCCCAGGAATCAGCATTGCATGGAAAAGAGGGCAAGGCAGATAGTCTGAAGAGAAAAGAGATGGGGAAAAGCAATGATGAAGTTAAGGAGGTTCAAGGAATCTGTAAGAGATATGGAAGAATTGGTCACAAATCTGAAGACTGCTTTAGGCCTGTGATCTGTGGAAGATGCAAGAAGGAAGGACATGTTGCAAAAGCTTGCTCTGAATTCCTGCCTTGGGAGTGTGTAGCTCCTTTTTGTGGCCTTGCCGCACCTGAACTTGGATTTCATGTGATTCAAGGGGATGAGGAGGGGGAGAAAAGTAAAGATACTTCTAATTTTTCCCTGATTATCATTAAAGAAGGAGTGGCTACTGCCAGACAAGTGGAAAATGAATTCAAAACCCAAGCAGGCCCCAACTCAACTTGGAGGTGGTTTGCCAAGAAAATGGCAGAGAACAAATTTCAGTTGAAATTTCCTACTACAAAAAAAGTTGAAGAGCTGGCTTTTTTTAGTGGCATGCAAATGGGGACTGTACCAGGGGTTACCTTTAAGGTGGAACCCTGGGATGCCAATGTGGGGGCTAAGGCAAAACTGGAGACTGCCTGGTTCAGGATCTCTGGGATCCCCACAGAAAAAAGGACTGATAAGAGAGTTTGCTTTGTGGCTTCTTTGGTGGGATTGCCTTTGGAATTGGACAAGAACAACATCAAGAAATGGGATTATGTTAGGGTCAAAATTGGTTGCAGAGACATCACAAAAGTCCCTGCTGTAGTTGAGGGGTTGATGGATATGCACTTCTATGATTTTATATTCCAGAGAGAAGTACTAATAGAGAATAAGCATACTCCAGGTTGGAACACCTGGACAAGAAACCAAGATGGTGGGGGTGGTGATAACCCTTCACCTAAAAAACAAAAGAAAGGAGAAGGGAAAGAATTCCAAGGAAAGTTCACTGGGAAAAATGATGCTGAAGCTGGTTCTTCTGAGCAGGGACAAAACAATCAACACAACAATGTTAGGCAGAATTTGGGATTGGAAGGGGTAAATGCCTCTGGAAGGGGTGTGGAAGACAGAGGAAGGGAGGGAGAGGTGCTTATTGGGCAGAATAGAAATCTGCAGGACATTTCATCAGTGCAAAATAGGGGAGATATGAGACCTGATGCTGAAGCCAACAAATCAAAAGAACCCATGTCTGTTGATGAGGATACTAATAACAAGGCTGTTGACAGTGGAGAAAGTAGTGATAGTCTTTGTTTTGATGACCTCATCTCACGTGGAGGGGAGCACATGAACTTTGGGACATTCACCCAAATGGACATAAGGAATATCTGCAGGATGCAAATTAGTGCGTCTACATATGTGGCCTACAATGAATATGGATCAAATCTCTGGAAAAGCAAGTATGACCCTTTGACAGTGATAGAGTCAAAGTTTGCCATGGCTGCAGGATCTGAAAAAGGGAAGCTGGTGGAGGTAGAATGGGAGGAGGAACAGGATGGTAGGGAGAAAGCAAGTAACTCACAATCTTTCTTCCCCAGCCCTGCAAAATATTCTCAAGAACCACCTGGGGGTATTCTGTCAAGTCAAGAGGGAGAGCAAGTCAGCCCAGGGCAACAGTTGGGTTTTGGAGTGGATGAGAATCTGGGATTAACTTCCTCCAAGGAGGCTATCTTGGGTGAGGATACCATTCTGGAAGGGGGTGACTCTGAAACCCCTGCAAGCTATGGTCAGGAGAAGGGAAAGGATCAATGGGATGGGGGTCATCAGAAGCAGAATGCTGGAGGAGAAACAACTTTATCTAAAAATGGGGGGGATCTTCAAGCTTTCATAGTTGGTGAAGAAGCTGATCAGCTAGTGGGCAACCAGACAGTGGAGGGAGTGTTGGGGAGTGTCAACACCCAACATCAGTCAAAGCTCACCAAGACTAGTGAGGCAGAAGGAGGGGAAGAAACACAGAAGATTGAAGGAAACATTACAAGACAGAGTGCGAGGATCAAAAATCAAGGTATGTCAGGAGTGAACATTGTGGATAAGGCTGCTTTGGCAGCGAAAAGGAAAAATCTTGAAAACAATAATATAAATTGCAGGAACTCCTTTGCAGTTCTTAACAATTCTGTTTTGTCTACTAAATTTCAGAAAATGGGAGGGAAAGTAGATAATTCTAACCTTGAAAATTTTGACTTGTTAAAAGATATGGAGCTAGCTAGATGTAATCTGAAAGAAAGAGCTGATAAGTTGTCCTCTGAGAAGGATGTGGAAGGTACAAGTAATCTCCCCTTAGAGGAGATGAAATTTATTGAATGGGATTCTGATTCATCTATAGATGAAGAAGGATTTCAGCGTGTTAGCAAAGGAAGAAGGAAAAAGAAATCCCCCAGAGTGAAAGGGAGAAATAAAACAAAAAACACCAAGAGCACCCAATCCCATCCTCTAGATGAGGGGAGGGCTCTTGAGGGAGATGCATCCAGATCTTGTTCTGGATATAATCTCAGAAAAGGGGGAGCAAACAGGAAAAATTAGCAATGATAGGCCTTATTTGGAATTGCAAGGGGGTGTCCAAGAAGGGGATTAGAACAAAAATTAAGGAGTTGTTGGCAGATTGTAAAGCAGACTTTGTGGGCCTGCAGGAGACAATGAAGGAGAATTACTCTGACAGTTTGTTCAGAGCAATAGATGGTAACAAGTTGTATGCCTGGCACTGGTTGCCCTCTAAAGGCAGATCTGGTGGTATTCTATGTGGGATCAAAAGTGATAAGTTTGATGTAATTAAGGTAGAAGAATTGGAGTTCTCCATTAAGGCTGAAGTGATTGATAAAAAGACAAATCAAAAACTCTCTCTGGTAGTGGTGTATGGGCCGGCTCATGAGGATAAAAGAGAGCAATTCCTCATTGAGTTATCCAGTATCTGTGCTAACATGAGGTTTCCCACCCTAATTGGTGGGGACTTCAACATTGTCAGGCATAGTGAGGAGAAAAATAAGAGTTTTGTTAGTAATCGTCTTTCTGAGCTTTTCAACTGGATCATAAATTCTTATGGTCTGAGGGATTTGAATTTAATTGGTGGTGTTTATACTTGGAGTAACAATCAAGCTGACCCAACTTTAGAAAGGTTAGACAGAGTTTTGATAAATGGGGAGTGGGAAATGGTTTTTCCCCTAACAAATCTGAGGAAAATTCCAAGATTCTTATCTGATCACAATCCTTTGATATTGTGCTCAGATCAAAATGTAAATCCAAATGCAAAGCAGTTCTACTTTGAGAATTCTTGGGTCAAACACCCTGACTACTTGAGGAAAGTAAAAGAAATCTGGGAAAAGGAAATCTCAGCAAAAGATGCAGTGGATAGATGGTGTATTAAAATCAACAGAGTTAAAAAATTTCTAAAAGGTTGGGGAAACAGTGTCAAAGGCCACAACAAGAAGTACAAGTCTAGTTTGCAAAATGAACTAGCCTCTTTGGAAGAAAAAGAGGAGACAAGTGCTCTTCCAGCACATTTATTGGGAAGGAAAACATTCATTCAGACTGAGTTGATGAGGTTACTAGAAGAGGAGGAGGCTTATTAGCATAAAAGGTCAAATCTAAATTGGCTCTTGCAAGGTGATAACAATACTGAATTCTTCCACAGAGTGGCCAATGGTAAGAAAAGGAAAAACATGATTTTTCATCTTGAAAAAGATGGTGAGGTCCTGGACAAGGAGGAGGAGATCTTAAAACATGCAACTGATTATTATAAGGATCTCTTTGGCCCCTCAGAAAGGCCTATGTTCAATTTAGATCAAGAATGCTGGGAGCAACATGAAAAAATCACTACTGAAGAAAATGAGATGCTAATCAAGGACTTTACTATGGAAGAGTTAAAAAACGTAGTGTTTTCAATGGAAAAGAACACAGCTCCTGGACCTGATCACCTGCCGGTTGAATTTTATCAAGCTAGCTGGGATATCATAAAAATGGATCTGTTTGAAATGTTGTTGGAATTCAGTGTGGATAAGTTGGATATAGAGAGACTTAACTATGGGGTCATTACGTTGATACCAAAGATCAAGGAGGCGTCCAAAATTCAACAGTACAGACCTATTTGTCTGCTGAATGTGAGTTTTAAAAATAATTACTAAGATTCTAATGTTCAGATTTGAGAATTGCATGAGCAGAATAATCAACAAATGTCAATCAGCTTTCCTGAAAGAGAGAAATATTATGGATGGAGTTATGACCTTACATGAACTTGTGCATGATGCAAAAGTTAGAAATAAGGAGGGAGTTATCATAAAATTAGACTTTGAAAAGGCTTATGATAAGATAAGTTGAGATTTCCTTTTTGAAATCCTGAAACAAAGAGGTTTTTGTGAGGTTTGGTGTGTTTGGATCAGGAAGGTTTTGACAAATGGAACTCTCAGTGTCAAAGTGAATGGTAAAACTGGGAGCTACTTTAAAAGCAGAAAAGGGGCAAGGCAGGGGGACCCTTTGCCCCCCTGCTATTCAATCTAGCTGCAGACAGCTTAGCCAAAATGATTCACAAGGCCCAAGAAAATGGTCTGATTAAGGGACTAGCAGCAAATTACATCCCAAATGGAATAGCTATACTTCAATATGCTGATGACACTATCCTGAGTTTGCAGGAGGATCTAGAAAGTGTGCAGAATATGAAATTACTTCTATGCATCTATGAAAAGATGTCAGGACTAAAAATTAATTTCAACAAAAGTGAAATCCTCATGGTCTCACATGATGAACAAAAAGCTATCATGTTTGCTGACATTATGAACTGTGAAACTAGATCTTGGCCAATCAAATATCTAGGTGTTCCAGTGTCAGGATCAAGATTGCATATAGCAGATTGGCTTAAGCTTGTGGAAAAAATAGGGAAAAGATTGGAAGGATGGCAGGGGAATGCTTTGTCTTTTGGGGGAAGACTGACTTTAATTAATGCTTGCCTCAGTAATATCCCCATTTACTCCATGTCCATGTATCTTATCCCTAAAACGGTGATTAAGAAAATGGACAGTATTAGGAAAAAAATCTTTTGGCAAGGAGGAAGCATTAAGAAAAAATACTACTTGGTAAAATGGCAGAAGGTAGTAAAACCAAAGCTGAAAGGGGGACTGGGGATCAAGGATCTTAGAAAAATGAACTACAGCTTACTTTGTAAATGGTGGTGGAAACTAGAAAAAGAAGAAGGCATTTGGCAAGATCTGGTCAAGAAAAAATACAACATTTCAACTGGAATAAGCCAGTTGAGGTGGAAACAACACAATTCCCCTGTGTTGAATGATTTACTCAAAGTAAAAGAGTTGTATCTGAAAGGCAGAGTCATGATTGTGGGGAATGGTCAGCTCACAGATTTCTGGGGTGACCCTTGGTGCGGGATAGTGCCCTTGAAGGATAAGTTTGTTGATTTATTTCAGATCTGCAGAGAGCAACATAAGAGTGTGGCTTATTTTGCTGAAAGAGGTTGGAGACTGAGTTTTCGTAGATGGCTAGATGAAAGAGCTCAAAACCAGGCCAGGCAATTAAGAGACATGTTGTTGTCATGTGCTCTGTCTGAGGAAGAGGACAGAAGTAAGTGGCTGTGGGAGAAATCTGAGAACTTTTCAGTGAAATCTCTATATAAAAGTTTGTTTAGTTTTGAACCCAATATGCCTAACCATAGGATTTGGAAATCCAAAATCCCTCTGAAGATAAAGATCTTCATGTGGTTGGTGGGACAAAATGCTATTCTTACAAAAGATAGCCTTGCCAAGAAAAATTGGCAGGGAAATCAAATTTGTTATTTCTGTTGCATCAATGAAGATATACAACATATTTTCTTTGAGTGCCCAACTGCTAAGAGTATCTGGAGTCTTATATCTTGGATAATAAGAGCTAATTGCATACCTAACTCTTTTGCCCAATTTTGGGTCTGGGGTGATTTATATATGAAGAAATATAAGAAAATTCTTTTCACGGGTTTGGTAGCAGTTTGCTGGGCCATTTGGCGTATAAGAAATGCAATATGTTTTGATAAAAAATCTGTGAAATCTCCTACTGAGATCATCTGTCTTGCTTCTTCTTTTATCTCTTACTAGGCAGGTCTTCACAAGAATGAAGAAAAGCTTACTCTGGAAGCTGGCGCAGAAATGATGAAGTCTGCAGCTCTTCGCTTTCATCACAATCAAGAACCGGCGCGGGCAGATGCAGGGATGGTGCTCCTTCAGTAAACACATGAACGGCTGATCTCATGCTTGGGGCGTGGACTTTCCTTTTGCAGCAAGACCGGAGAAAAAGCCTTGGTCCTTTGTGTTTGTCTGCGAGTTTATCTGTCTTCTGTTAGTCTAGCGTTGTGTTGTTTCTCGGATCCTCCAATGGTCAGGTCCTCTGCACCTGGTGTTGGATGGAGATTTGTAAATCTCGTTTAAACCTGGCACTTTTCGTGTTTCTCTAGGAGTGTTGAACTTTTATAATTACGTTGCTTTTTAAGTAATGAAATTCGGGCAAGGCCAATTGTGGAAAAAAGGAAAGCATAACTCTTTCCTTTTTTAATTACACAGTACAACGCAGACGCTCAGAACACGCACGCACATTCATCCCTATGAACACACGTACGCAAACACTATCCCTATGAGCACCTTCGAAGGACCGAGCATCGGCAGATCTACAGATTCTCGAAGTCACCACTGACGTCTCGTCGTCGACGGAACGTCGCTTACCACTTAATGCATAACGTCGAAAAATTTCAAAATAAATCAAAAAAAAAGTGTGAGCACCAGGATTTAACTCTGGTGGGTAGCGTTCCACCGGACCGTCCTAGTAGACTGCAAACTCATTCGCAACTCTTCCTCTCCTGTCCTACCACCTTGCCTGCCTGCTTAACAAGAAGATTTAATGGTGAAAGTCCCAACTAACCTGTTCCAGCCCAATCAGCAAAAACCTGAGCTTGGGCCGGGCTCAGGCCATTTTCTCAAAGGTGTGTCCTGCCAGGCAAAGTCATGAGAGAGCTGCGTAGAAATTCTCAAAAGAGAGAGAGAGAGAGAGTGGAAAGCAGCTAGGAATCGGACAAGCACCGAAACGGAAATTGGCTTGAGGACAGAGTCTGCAGCGCTGCAGGCTGCTTGCATAGGCTGGCTGGCTCTGAAACCCACGCAATCCCATCCCTTCTCCTCGGACCTCGGCTCCTCCCTTCTTCCTTCCTTGCTCTGCCCGGCCGCCCCAGCGATGTCGTCGTCGTCGTCGGCCCTGGCGAAGGGCAAGTCCGCGATCGGATCCTCATCCGGATCTGCCAAATTCGAGGTGAGCAGGTGACCCTCCCTCCCTCCCTCTCCCTTGTTTCCTCGCTCTGTCCCTGCATGCCCAAATCAAATCGGAGATCCTCCTCCTGATAAGGCAGCCGGCCGTGTGTGTGAGCGTGTCGCGTCGCGTGCAGGCCAGAGGGAAATCCTCCTCCTCGGCAGCATCCGCGGCCACCAAGCGAGCAACAACCACCACCACCACCGCCAGGGGCAGAGGTAAGGCCGTGAAGAAGGTGTACTCGCTGCCCGGCCAGAAGTTCGATCCTCCGGAGGAGAGGGAGCCACTCAGGATATTCTACGAGTCCTTGTCCAAGCAGATCCCCTCCAGCGAGATGGCTGAATTCTGGTATGTGCGTTCTCCTTTTCCCCCCACATCTCATCACACTTGATTGAGTCGCGTCCTGTGACCGGTGATTGTGAGCCTAGTCAAGCATAGGTACCAGTACCACTGCAGTCATATATAGCTGCTGATTGCTAAATATGCTGTGGTTTTATCCTCCGATCTGGTGCTGCAAAGCGCAGGGGACATGCTAACATTCAAAGTAGGCAGGATCCACAGTGCTCGAATGAGTTCAATCGCTGGACATTATTAGGAAGTAAATTTTAGGAAAAGGGCAACTCGTACGTATGCGTTTTATTAGTTAAAGTCTGACATTGCCACATTTGCAACAAAGATAGATGCTCTTACGAGCGTATCAGAGAAGTTGCGGCATCTTGACTGTCAAGGAAGGAATAAGAAGAAATGTTGGTTGTAAATCACTAGAGGGCTCATAGCTTGGAAAGGATAGTTCAAAGCCAACCCCAATCTACAAACAGAATGGCTTCTTGAACAAACTAGCTCCTTGGATGCCCAAATGGGGGGATGGGAAGAAAATCTTCACATTAAAACCATAAGAAATTGGAAACTGGTTAATGTCAGCCATTGTGTTTCTCCTCCCTTGGTCTCTTTCTTCACTTCATCCAAAAGTTAGGGGGCAAACAAATTTTGAGGAAATACATCTTTCAAGGGTTGCCATTCAGATAAGTACTATAGATTATCTTGCAACACACTTTGTCGGAGCATCATGCTGTATATGGCCTCACATGCAAAATGTGTACCAGGTTAATGGAGCATGGCTTGTTACCTCCAGAGAGAGCAAAGAAAGCATATGAAAGGAAGCAGAAGCGGCAGCAGCAAGTGCGAATGGGCACCCCGATTAAGCCTAGCGTAAGAAAAGATAGACCCGAAAGTTCAAAGAAACCAGTCTCATCAAGCAACATGGATTCGAAGGCGAAGAAAAGAGTTGATTACAGCGACGATGACGATGAGTTCATTGTGAAGTTGAAGAGATCCAGGGGATGACAAGTTTCACAGATGAGGCGGATACATTTACTTTGGTTCCTTGATACAAAAAAAAATAGAAGACATTCTTTAGGATATACTATGGTGAAATAAATGTGCACTTTGCAACATACTGTAAGTGTTTTCAAAACAGATAGGTGGTTCAGCTTGCAACTGTATCTGAATCTTGAATAGACATGGCCTGCAAGTTTGTGCTGTTAAATTGGAAATGCCTGCAAATGCGCCCAATTTGTCTGGAAATCAATGTATTCTGTATGAAACGAAACGGACATATACTAGCAGTAATTACATACATCTCCAAAGAGGTAATAAACAATAAAGGATGGAGAATAAGAAGGAAAAGGGCCTGCTGGAGCATGCGTGGTTACACACATGAGCACATCACACACAGGCTGAGGCCGGATTTCGTTGGTAGTACAGTGGTAATACAATGGTGTTTGATTAATTTGGCCGTTTAAAAACAAACAGGCAAGCAAACAAGCAAATCAATACTGCGTGCAGGGAGATGCACGCACGCATATATATGAAGAAGAAGAAGAAAAAAGCATGGATGGATCGGTAATCAGTTGACGAATCTAGGGGCGTTGGGGGCCATGGCCCGATGGACGTTGGCCGGGGAGGTGCCTTTGAGATGGTGGTTGAGGCACTTGTCCTTCCTGAACCTCATGATCCCCTTGATGTGCTCGAACTCCCAGATGTGCTCCTGCATCATGATGTTGCCGATGATGCTGGGCCCGCCGTCGAGCAGCTTGCGGAAGCCGAGGCACGCCACCCCGCGGTCCACCTCCGGCATCACCACGCTCTTGGCATCCACGTCCAGCACCGCGCCGCCCTCCAGCTCGAACGCGAAGGACGGTATGGTGACGTTGTTGGCCGGGTCCACCCCGTCGCCTGTGAAGGTCCACCTGTAGCAGAAGTCCAGGCCGGCGACGTCCTCCCGCGGCAGGTGCGCCAGGTGCCTGTCCAGGGCGGCCGTCACGGCGTCGTACGCGGGCGGCACCAGGGCGGTCAAGGACGAGCCGGTGTCGAGGATGACGCCGGCGTGCTTGACCTTGTCGTCCCACACCTCGGGCGGGATGTCGAGGTGCTTGCCGCCGACGGTGATGGCGTCGACGTGGAAGCCGAAGGCCTGCTTTATGTCCTGGTTGTACACGATGTTGGTGACCATGGTGCCCGGGCCCGTCACGGCGGGGTTGGGCCCGAAGGTGAGGTAGCTGTTGGCGTCGCGGCCGCTGTTGGCGCTGAGGAGGCAGAAGGAGAAGCGCTGGGCGAAGCGGCTGGAGGTGATGACGCCGAACGAGATCTCGCCGTTGCCGAGGCCCAGCACGCCGTCGTGGGCGTCCACGACGCCGCCGGCCTCCACGATGGAGCAGCCCAGGACGAGGCCCGGCAGCTTGGCCATCCTCCCGTCCGACAGCGCCACCGTCGCCTTCTCAAAGCCGTAGATGCCGATGGTCACCGTGCCGTCCTGCGTCCTTCGATATGATGGACGACAGAGCACATGCATGTTTCAGACCTTACAATTCACATCTACTACGTATTGTTAGCAGAACAATACGTACCTATCGTAGTAGCTGCACGAGACGTTATTGCCGGCCTCCGGGCACGTGGTGTAGGGCAGCACCCCGCACTCCGCCTGCGAGCACCGGATCCTGCGCCACGTCGACGACAGCGCCGGGCGGTACCAGTTCTTCTTCTCCACCTTCACCGGCGTGCCGTCCTCGCCCACCGACATCGTCTGGGCCGCCGCCGCCGACGACCGCCCGTAGTGCTTCCCCTTGTGCCGCCGCAGCCGGCAGCTGATCCACGTCAGGTCGTTGGCGGTGTCCAGCGCCAGGTTGAAGGGCAGCGCCGGCGTGCCGAACCGCACCGACACCAGGTACATGCCCACGTGCGCGATGTTGAGGGCGCTCCGCATCGGCAGCTCCATGAACATGCTCGAGTCCGACAGCATCTCGGGGACTTTGGACGACCCCGCCAGCTGCCGCCTGCTCGCGTGCCGGAGCCGGTCCTTGGCTACCAGGGCACGGAAGTGCTCGCGGCGCTTCTCGCCGGCGGCGGGCACCACCGGCGGGATGACCTCGAAGTGGGCGGAGGTGCCCTCCTTGATGGCGTCGCCGTCGATCTCGGCGCCGGCGGTCAGGAAGATCAGGAGGCCATGGAGGGCGACGAGGAGGAGGACGGAGCTCAGCGGGAGGCCCGGCATGATCTCGCTAGCTAGTGCCTACCCCTGGCCAGCCAGCCAGCCAGATGCTGCCTGTTGGATTCACGCCTAGGAACGCTCTAGCAGCTAGGACGATTGCTGTGCGGGGACGACGAGTTTGTAACTGGTCGAGGCGCCATTGCTGCTCCCATGCATCTACCCTGGCTATGCGTGGACAGGGGCAGGCGTACGTGAGGACACCATTGTTTTGGCCCTCCGGATTCCTTCCTGTGGTGCGCAAGTGTGCACGTTTGGTTTGTGGCCGGCAGCTCTTTCCGAGGGTCTCTCTCCTAAAATTAGAAAAAAAAAGATTTTGTCCATTCGATATATAATAACTTTGTGTGAGAATTGCATGGGGATGCCCCTCAATGCAGCCCGGAAATCCATTTCCAAGCTCTCCGGCCCTATGTACTGCTAAAACTAGGCTCGATTCGACAGAACTTTGGAACGCAATGTTGAGTTTGAGGCTGACCGCGAGTTGCACTCGCTACGGTCGGTTGAGCACTCGAGCCACCTCCCCCAGCAATACACCCACATGGGTGGGTCCCGCTGCCTTTCCCCACACTCGGCACCCAGCCCCACCCGCAGAACTCTCTTTCCTATCCCCTTTCTCTTTCCCTTTCTGCTCTCTAGATCCAGCCGGCATGGCCGCACGGGCGGAGGCGCCGCGGGCGAACGCGCTCCCGGCGGTGAGCTCTCCGAGGCCCGCTTCTCCCGGCGAGCTACCGCCCGCGGAGAGCGGTGGCGCGGGGGCCCGCTTCCCTAGCGACTGGCGGTACGGGGGCCTGCTTCACCGGCGACCGGCGTGGACGCGGGTTGCAGCCCGAGGGAGCGGCAGCGCCGACGCCCCGGTGAGATGCGCCCTCCACGACGTGCTGCTCTCGCGGGACCAGCCTCCCCCAGGTTCGTGGCGGCGCGAAGGTGGCCTCCCTCGGTGACTCGCGACAACGGCCGACCCCGGCGAGCTGCTGTCGCCGGACCAGACTCTCCCGGGGCGACGGCCGTCGGCGGTGTTTTTTTTTTCTTTTCTCATATTTTTTCTAGATTTATTATCCAAAATTTTTTTGCTCTTTATTTTTCTATAGGATTTTTCTGAATATTGTGCCGTTCCGAAATTTTCTGCATAATCTTTTCTTTAAAACCTTTTGCAAACTTTTTTATCCACAAAGTTTCGAAAAAAACTTGAAAAAAAATTGCCACGTAAAAGTTTTTTTACTTCAAAAAAAATTCCCCGAAATTTGTTTCAGAATTTTTTCGTTTGAAAATGTTTTCATAAAACTTTTTTCTGATTTTTTGTTTCAAATTTTTGTGTATAACTTTGCCTCAAGTTTGTTTGAAAATTTTTCTGGAAAACTTTTTCTGATTATTCTTGTTTTTTTTGTTTAAGTTTTCGTCTGATTTTGTGCAAAAGTTTCGTTAGAATTTGTGATTCAAAATTTTCTCATTTTTGCTCGAAAACTTTTATGTGAATGTTTTTTTATAATTTTTTGACAAAATTTTTGTGCAAAATTTTCATTCAAACTTTTTGCTGAACTTTTTTGTCATTTGTTTTTGAAAACTTTCAGTCCGTCTGCTTTTTATTTTTATTTTTCTTTCTCCCTCACCCACGCGCTCAAGTCTGGTCACACGTCATGCCTCTGGGCCTGGGGGATCACGCGCACGTGGGTTGGAACTACCGGTCGGAAATCGACCGGACGGGCGTTCCCGTGCAGGCGCCCGTAAACTTGATGTCCCCACTTTGGAACCCATCCTTCCATTATATTTTCTTCTTCAAATGGTGATTTGAATAAATATATTGGAAGAATACTTGAAAATAAAATAGTTAGTGAAATAACTCTTTTTGGGATAATTTCTTGAAAATCGTTTGTTGAACAACTCTTTCATGGAAAGTGACGTGAACACAACCTTTTTAATATTTTTCCTAAATTTTGAATTTTTTTGTGCAATGTTATGTTATTTGAATATAAATTTACTATGAAGTTTTTTAAGTCACATTTATAACAAAAACATATGAAAAAAGTTGTGTAAACAAGTCTATTATACATAAAGTTTTATACCAATATTTTTCTGGAGGACAACATCCGAGGAAAACAAGAGACAATTCATCTATAAAATCATTTTTTGACCATCCACCTTTTGTCTTTGTTTGATTTTGGAAATCGAACTTCAAAGTCAGATATCTTTGGTCATCCAATCCAACTATCAAAACCATTCAAATTTGGTCATTAGGCTGTTTTAATTTGATTACTACTTCACGCCCGCACCTCCGAATTAGGTGATTCTCGCGGTCACACGTTCATAACGGTGAACTTTATCTTTTAAAATGTTTTATACTATTTCATCACTTTATTATTATTATTATTATTATTATTATTATTATTATTATGTTATTGTGTAAAAACAACAATATAAAAAAGCATAACAAATAGTTATAAAATAATATGATTAACATTTTAAAAGATAAACTCATTGTTATTATCATATGACCACAATAATCAATTAAATCGGAGATACAAGAAAAATAGAAATAAATTTTTTTAAGATGCGAGAACTATTTTAATCTTGTGATCATACTGCATGTTATTCGAAAAGCTTCCCTATTGTTTGTTTTTGTTATTTGTTTTGTTGAGGAAAATTGGATGTAACTAATCTGATGCACAACTGGAAATTACGAGCACGTATCCTTTGTATCACACGTCCACACCAGCAAGCGGAAGTTGCCCTTCAAGCATGCAGCATGCAGCGCGCAGCGAAAATATTGCACACGTAGGGAATCGACCTCAGGACCTCTAGCATTAATACTAGCTCAACTAACCAACCAGACCATAATGCTTTTTTGTTTGTGATTCAAACGCAATCCTATTTAATAGGGGTAGACTGGGAAAATTTTACCTAATTAATCACTCTTTGTATGCTAAATGATTTCCTAAATGACTTCTAATTGTGATATGCAGGGAGTATACACATAACTTTGATACACAACTTCTTGATATAACTTTTATGATATAATTTTTTAGCACAACTCCGATAGCGTGTATAAATTATATATACAATTTTTATGGTATACATAATTTATATGTACAACTTTTATGGTATACATAACTTATACGTATAACTTTTTCAAACATCAGTTTTATCTTTTTGAAACTTATACACACAACTTCGACGTATAACGGCGAACTACAGTTTTTTGTCAGATAAGTTTTAAGCATAAATTTGATGGCACGCAAAACTTATGTGTACAATTTGTATGCACAATTGTTTGAAGAATAACTTATGAGTATAATTTTTTTCTATAGACGAGTTGTACGTATAACTTTTTCTATACATGACAAGTTGTGCGCATAATTTTTTTGAATTATGCAAATAACTTATGCATAAGAAAGATTTGTTGAACAAAGGAAAAAAGAAAGAAAACCACATTGGGGTCCGCCCCACGTAGGAGCTTGTGCCCCCCGCGGTCAAAACCGCGCGCGCTGAGCGGTCGAGCGCCATATTGGTTTTCCGCACAGCCACACAGCTATAGTTAGCCATTTAGCTTGAGGCCCATGGGCCAGCTCAAAGCACAAATTTTTGGCCCGACACAAGTATGGCCCTGCATGATGGTTTTGAGCTCGGGCCAGCACGACCCATACCTCGGTCTAGTGCTGGGCGCCAATGTCAGCCCACCGTGTCGGCCTAGCCCTAGCACGAAACAGGCTGCCTGACGCAGCACGTGGGTTGGCACGCGACTCATTGGCCCAGTTGGCCCGCATATATAGTCGTGGCTCCTTTCCCTCAAACCCTAGTCGTCCCGTCTCCCCTCCTCCTTCGCCATCGCCTGTCTCTGCTCCGCCGCCGCCGCCTCCTTCTTCCCCGCCGTCCCCACCAAACCCTACTCGGCCCCTGCTCCTCTGCCGCTGTCCCCTCCTCCAATGTATCCTCTTCTCCCTCGCGTCCCAGGCGGCGGCGGCCTCCCGTGCATGGAGGCGTCGGTCCGGCATGCATGGTGCGGCGGTGGGGATGCGGCCGACGGTACGCCACGACGACCTTCTCTTCCTCCCCGGGTGCTCGCCTGAGGAGCTCCCGCGTCGCGCTGGTCGCACCTCGTCAAAGAACGGCATGGGGCCGTGCCCGCGTACCTCCTCCACCCACCGGCCGCCTCCGTCGACCGCGGGCCACCTCCTCCGATGGCCGGTGGTGCGGGCTGGCATGAGCACGATGGACCGTCGTCGTGTCGGCACTACACGCAAAAAGGCTGTCGTGCTCGTGTTGTGCTTCTAGCTCGGCACGTAGTGCCCACACGATCGGCCGTCGTGCCGCATCGTGCTCGTTGGATTGTGCTCGTGCAGTGCTGAGTTTGGCGGCCCAGATGGCCATCTATCTATACACGCAGCAGCCAGGACATTGGTCTTGAGGGTGCGCCGTCAGTAACTCCAGTATCTTGGATCAGTGCCGTCCTTGTTCCTACTGAAGCGGCCAGGACATACTGTCTGAGGGTCTGCCCGAGCATGGTGTTTGTGTTCACCCCCGATCAGAGAGGCTCAGAACAAAGAGCCATGCCGACATGCCGTGCACTGCAAGAGGGGTGCATCGCATTCCCCTCTGCAGCAGCAGCAGCAGCAGCAGCAGCAGAGACGCGAATCCTGCAGACATGTAGCGCGTTGGGCTGCAAGCCATGCACCGGTGCACGCCAGTACGCTACAACATTCTCCCTGGCCGCCGCCGCTCTGCTCGCTTGGCACCTTGCTTTGCTTGAATAAGCAGGCAGGCAGAGCACAGAGCAGACAGAGCAGGGCCGGCGGGCAGGGCAGGGCACTCGATGGATCATCTTTTGCTTTTGCTTTGGGCTGCCGCTCGCTGCTTTATCGCCGGCCCGGTCGGCGTCCTCCCCTCCCCTCCTACCGGCAGCGAGCGAGCGAGCGAGCTGTGGGGGTGAGGTGGTGGATCAGCGACCGATCCATCCTTGAAAAGAAGAGAAAGGAGCCATTCCTTGTTTACTGATCGCGACCGGCCTCTCTCTGCTTCATCAGTCTCTCCTCTCCTCCCTCCATCAGCATCACCACCAGACTGGCTCTCTCGCTCTCAAGAGTCCAGTCTCCAGTCTCCACTCCATCGATCGCCGCCGATCACCTCCACCCCCTGGCAGCACCAAGGGGAATGCCTCGTCCGGCCGCCTTCCTACCCACCACCATCGCCTAGTTCAGCCACCGCCCGGCAGCTAGCTAGCTTCACCGTCACGGCTCTGCAGCTTTGTCGTCCCACCCCATGGCTCGTGCTGATCTTCTCCCCCGCCTCCTCATCCTCCTGCTGCTGCTACTTCTGCGCACTGCCGTCGCGACCACTGCCACCGTCCCTCAAGCTGACGACGACGTGCACAGCAGCTCGCTAGCCAGCCAGGCCGCCACCCTGCTCTCCATCAAGGCCGCCTTCGCCCCGCCGCTCCCGCCGCCGCTGCGCGCATGGACGCTCGCCAACACCGCCGCGCTCTGCTCCTCCTGGCCGGGCGTCGCCTGCGGCGGGCCCGGCGGCCGCACCGTCGTCTCGCTCGACGTCTCCGGCTTCAACCTCTCCGGCGCGCTCTCCCCGGCCGTCGCCGGCCTCGCGGGCCTCCGCTTCCTCTCCGCCGCGGCCAACTCGCTCTCCGGCGCGCTGCCGCCCGCCGTCGCCTCCCTTCGCGGCCTGCGCCACCTCAACCTCTCCAACAACCAGTTCAACGGCACCCTGGCGGGGCTCGACTTCTCCGCGATGCGGGGACTCGAGGTGCTCGACCTCTACGACAACGATCTCGCCGGCTCGCTCCCCGCCGGCCTCTCCGCGCTCCCGAGCCTCCGCCACCTCGACCTCGGCGGCAACTTCTTCTCCGGCACCATCCCGCCGGCCTTCGGCAGTTTCCCGTCGATCGAGTTCCTCTCCGTCGCCGGCAACAGCCTCACGGGTCCCATCCCGCCCGACCTCGGCAACCTCACCACGATCCGATACCTCTACCTCGGCTACTTCAACCGCTTCAACGGCGGCATCCCGCCGGAGCTCGGGAGGCTCGCCAGCCTCGTCCACCTCGACCTCGCCAGCTGCGGCCTGCAGGGTCCCATCCCGGCCTCGCTCGGCGCCCTCACCAGGCTCGACACGCTCTACCTCCAGACCAACCAGCTCAACGGCACACTCCCGCCGTCGCTCGGCAACCTCACCGGCCTCCGGTTCCTCGACGTCTCCAACAACGCGCTCACGGGGGAGATCCCTCCCGAGCTCGCCGCGCTCAGGGGCCTCAGGCTGCTCAACATGTTCATCAACCGTTTCCGCGGCGGCGTCCCGGAGTTCCTCGCCGGCCTCGAGTCCCTGGAGGTCCTCAAGCTGTGGCAGAACAACTTCACCGGCGCCATCCCGGCGGCGCTCGGCCGCGCCGCGCCGCTCCGGGAGGTGGACCTCTCGACGAACCGGCTGACGGGGGAGGTGCCGCGGTGGCTGTGCGCGCGCTGGCAGCTGGAGATCCTCATCCTGCTTGACAACTTCCTCTTCGGACCCGTGCCAGAGGGGCTCGGCGCCTGCGCGACGCTCACGCGGGTGCGGCTGGGACAGAACTACCTGACCGGCTCGCTCCCGCGGGGCTTCCTCTACCTGCCGGCGCTCACCACCGTGGAGCTGCAGGGCAACTACCTGACGGGGCCGGCGCTGGAGGAGGACGACGCCGGCGTCCCCGCCAGGCTGTCGCTGCTCAACCTGTCCGGCAACCGCCTCAACGGTTCGCTCCCGGCGTCCATCGGCAACTTCTCAGCGCTGCAGACGCTGCTCCTCGGCGGCAACCAGCTGCGCGGCGAGATCCCGCGGCAGGTCGGGCGGCTGAAGCGGCTGCTGAAGCTGGACCTGAGCGGCAACAACCTGACCGGCGAGGTGCCCGGCGAGGTCGGGGATTGCGCGTCGCTGACGTACCTGGACCTGAGCGGGAACCGGCTCTCCGGCGCGATCCCCGGGCGGCTGGCGCGGATCAGGATCCTCAACTACCTGAACGTGTCGTGGAACGCGCTGAGCGGCGGCATCCCGCGGGAGCTGGGCGGCATGAAGAGCCTGACCGCCGCCGACTTCTCGCACAACGACCTGTCCGGGCCCGTGCCGGACAACGGGCAGTTCGCCTACTTCAACGCGTCGTCGTTCGAGGGGAACCCGCGGCTGGTGATGGGCGCGCCGCGGCAGTGGGCGGGCGCCGGCGGCGGCGGCGGCGGCGGGATGGAGCAGCAACAGCAGCAGCAGCAGCAGGGCTCCTCGTCCTCGTTGATGGGGCGGCTGAAGCTTTTCGCGGCGCTGGGTCTGCTGGGCTGCTCCGTGGCGTTCGCGGCGGCGGCCGTGGCGACGACGCGTTCCGCGATGCTGCGTCGGCGGCGCCGTGGGCGGTCGTCGCCGCCGTCGGGGCGGTGGCGGATGACGGCGTTCCAGAAGGTGTCGTTCGGGTGCGAGGACGTGGTGCGGTGCGTGAAGGAGAACCACGTGGTGGGGCGTGGCGGCGCCGGGGTGGTGTACCGCGGCGCGATGCCCGGCGGTGAGGTGGTGGCCGTGAAGCGGATCGTGGCGGGCGGCGGCGGCGGGTTCCAGGCGGAGGTGGAGACGCTGGGGCGGATCCGGCACCGGCACATCGTGCGGCTGCTGGCCTTCTGCAGCAGCAGCAGCAGCAGCAGCAGCAGCTCCTCCTCGACGTCGTCGTCGTCGGCCGATCATCATCACCAGGCGGCGCGGCTGCTGGTGTACGAGTACATGGTGAACGGCAGCCTCGGGGAGTTGCTGCACGGTCCCGACGGCGGTTCGCTGTCGTGGGCGGCGCGTCTGCGCGTGGCGACGGAGGCGGCCAGGGGCTTGTGCTACCTCCACCACGACTGCTCGCCGGCGATCCTCCACCGCGACGTCAAGTCCAACAACATCCTCCTGGACGCGCGCATGGAGGCCCACGTGGCCGACTTCGGGCTCGCCAAGTTCCTCCGCGGCAACGGCGCCTCCGAGTGCATGTCCGCCGTCGCCGGATCCTACGGCTACATCGCGCCAGGTACGTACGTACGAGGAGCACATCTCAGCATCCACATGAGCACATCATCCTGCTCATCAGCTCTGCACTACGGCTAGCTAGCTGCCAAAAGAACGGCCGCCATGCATGCCTGCTTCTCTATCCTCGCGCTGTTGTCTCGATCGATCGCAGGTAGGAGACGAACGAGAGGTAGTGACGCGACGGTCATGGCGTGCGCGGTGATCCCTAGGCATCGTCTGCATGCATGCACTACCGATCCATTAACTGCGTGCTAACTCGATACGATAGGATCCAAATCCATGATCCATCTCTCTCCATCAGCGGCCCAGCTGCATCTGCAAGCCGTTCAGACTACACAGTGAAAAAACAAGACAGGACACCAGGGGTGGGCCCACACCTCCGATGAGGCGATGATGACTAGACGCCGGGCCGCGCCCGCCTCAAAGGAAGCGCCCGCTTTGGCTTTGGCTTCGCTTTGCGTTTGCATGCATGCCCCGGCGGCCCTGCTGGCTGCTGCCATCATCAACGCCCTCTCTTTTGCTTTTCCTCGCACAAAATACCATTTCATGGCAGGACGGTGCATTCTACTACTCCGTACGTACTCGTAGCTCCTTTCCATGTCCTTTTTTTTTAAAAAAAAACTCTCTCGTCTTTTGTTTTGCCTCGGCGAGCTCACTGCACTGCATGCACTGTGCCTGCTGCTGCTGCTGCTGTAGCGGAGAATGAACCTAAGCTTTTTGACCAGGCTAATCATGCGTGCATGCATGCATATGGTTCCAGTCTCTCGGGTACGTACGGTACTGCTTGGATACTACCGTACACTGTATGTCAGTATGTGTGTAGTGCGTACATATGCTGAAAACGAAGGATGCCTTTGAGGTTTGAGCTGGATAGATTCTCAGAATCTCGATCAGTCTGGTGTGCAGTAGTGGAGGGCCGGGGTCGGTCCTGTTCGATGCAAGGCATGGTTATTTTAGATAGGCTTTAGTGTGGTTACATGCTTTACTTGTTCACTGTTACCGACTTTTAATTAGTGCAGTAGGGGTGACTTTGTTTGCTTTATTTCCATCTGTCATTCTAAAGGGTTACACATCTCAGTCATCTCGGCCGAACAAAGTTCCTTTGCGAATAGCGACCCTTTACTAGCATACGCTACGTGTGCGTGCATCCTTTATTCCTTTTTACCGAGTTCACCGTGTCCGCGTGTGGTTACAAAGTTAGGTTGTGCGTGGTCACAAAGTATGGGGGAGCGATCATGCACGCCTGCATACCCTTTTTCTCCTTGTACGTGCATCACAAAGCTACAATTGTGCTGACCTCTGCACGTTTGAATGTTGGTCGTGCGCATGCAGAGTACGCGTACACGCTGAAGGTGGACGAGAAGAGCGACGTGTACAGCTTCGGGGTGGTGCTGCTGGAGCTGCTGACGGGTCTGAGGCCGGTGGGGGAGCACCTCGGCGGGGACGACGACGGGGCGGTGGACCTGGTGCAGTGGGCGCGCGCCCGCGCGTCGAGGAGGGGCGGCGGTGTGGTGGCGCTGCTGGACCCGCGGCTGGGCGGCGACGTCCCCGTGGGGGAGGCGGCGCAGGTGCTCTTCGTCGCCATGCTCTGCGTGCAGGAGCACAGCGTCGAGCGCCCTACCATGCGCGAGGTCGTCCAGATGCTCCAGCAGGCCAAGCACCACCCGCCGCCGCTGCCGATGCCGACGCCCGCAGCGCCGGCAGCGGACGGCGCCTGCTGACAGCTAGCTGACAGCATTTGGATGGATCGGAGTATGTGCATGCCGGCCGGCGGCCGGCGCAGAGCCACGCACAACCTGACATATGTCTGTACTGCACGCGGCCATGTCTGCGCCCCGGAGTATACATGGCTGTGCTACTGCTCGGAGAGGAGGCCAGTACTGGAGGGGATCGAGGAGCTCGCGTGGCCTCGCGGCCATGTCGCGCGGCCGGCGGAAGGGGTAGCAGGCCATTGGAGTACTGTACTGGTCCTAGTAGGCTAGTAGTAGTTGTTGTAGTTGATGCTGCTCATCCAGTGCTCCTGCCGCCGGCACGGACGCACGGTAGTCGCCGCCTTGTCGGCACTGGCGCCTGAGCTGAGCGACGGCGACGCATGCTGAAATGCATGCCGCCGCAGCAGCCAGCAGGGGTACGTCGTGTCTCTGTCCCTGTACAGGGGGATTCGGAGGCGGTGGAGATTGTTCCATTCGCCTCTCCGTCGTTCGTGGTCGTCGTCGGCATGCAATGCATACTCCTACCTCACTAGTCCCTAGGCCCTAGTCCCTGCCATGCATGCCAACGCCATGCATGTCAGCACGCCGCAATGTCCCTGTCAACGCGAAGCAGCGCCCTTGTCTCCTTTTTGTTTTTCTTCTTGGCCCGCCGCCGGGCTGTTCGGATGGTAGATTAAATAATGTTCGGCTGGTAGATTAAATAGTGTTGATAGATTGAATAATGTTGTGTGAGAGGAAATAAGCTGAAATAAGTCGAGAAATGACCAGCTAAACAGTGTTTTGGTGTGAAAACCGTTGAACCCCCTTTGATTTTGATGTGTGCATTCCAACTTCCTGCCCTTTTTAAGGAAAAATATGTAACTTTTTTTTTATTTTGTTCTTTCTTCATATCGATCTTCATTCATGGACCTTTTCATCTAGCAATGTTTTTTTACAAAATTTTGGAAAATATTTTTGGATAGACTATTAAGAGTAACAAACATAGATTAATTAGTATATAAAACTAATTACATAGATAGACGAAAAAACGTGAGACGAATCTATTAAGTCTAATTAATTCTTCATTAGAGGTCATTTAATGTAGCACAACCGTGTCTAATCGTGGTATAATTAGGCTCATTCGATTCGTCTCGCGGTTTGATCCGAAGGTTATGAAATGAGTTTTATTATTAATCTGCATTTAACACTCCTAATTAGTGTCATTAGTTCAATATGACGGGCGGACCGAGAAATTTGGGAACTAAACAGAGCTTTATTTGAAGCTTACTCCCAAAGAACTTGTCTGTTTCAATTCTTGGGACTTGTTTCAAGAAGTTATCCATAACATAATATGAATCCAAGCACATATTATACTTGTGCACACTCGTCCTTATGATAATGCGCACCTACTCCTATGAGCATTCCACATGAACTACAGAACTAGAATGTCAAATGTTGACATGAGAAAGTCAACACAGAATCAGAGCCTTGGTCCCGTTTAGTTGGCTGAAATTTTGGTGAAATGTGTGAATTTTTTTACATTAGATTGCGTGCACATAGAGAAAAAATAGGTGAAATTTTGATGAAATAGGTAAAATTTTTGGAATATTGAGGAACTAAACGGGGCCTTAAGACCACACCGCCACCGGTAAAAGAACAAAAATACAAGTACGTACTTGTGCTGACTGGCGAGTCAAAATATTTAAATTCGGATGGTCAAATTCCACCACAAAAAGATTTTGAGTTTTTTAAAAAAAACTTTACTTAGATAAGTCTTTTGAAGAATGTGTTTGTAAGAAACCTCTATAGAAATTGACAAATTGTTGTGCATAAGATTCCTCAAGAAGTTTTCCAAAAAAAGCTTTCCGAAGAACCACATCAAAAGTTTGCCTAAAAACCTATAAAAAAAATCTCTTTATAAACTATTCATAAATTTGATTGAAGAAATTATGACTCTAAATAACAATTAATTATTATAAGAAAAACACTGAAAACATAAGCGCAACGAAAATGTTACAAGCACTTATATTCAATTTTACTTCTTTTTTTAACTACATTCGTCATTAAATATATGATATTTAGGTTAAGTATATACTAGTTCAAAAATAACTTATTTATTTGTTCTAAATAATATATTTAAGGAAGAGGATTTAATCAAATTTCTATCTTTTCAAATTTAATTTTTTGAAACGAAATAAACTGAACTCCTGCCGAGCCCTATCCGTGCTAGACAAGGTAGAGCTGGCCTGGCGGAACCGGAACCAGGACCAGCACGGCAGCAGGGTCATCGCGTCCGACCTGGCCTCCCTCCTCTCTAGTCTGACCTGACCCCACCCCGCGCCCTTTGCTGTCTTGTTCCCTTCACCAACCTTTCCCTTCCCGTCCCAACTGCCGACTCGCCGCGCGCCGCCGCCTCGCCGCCGTCTCCGCCCGCCCGTCTTCTTCTTCCGAATAACAAGAAGAGAGTAAACGAGGCCTGCGCTGCGCGGCTCTGCTCTGCTCTGGGCCTCAGGTTCGATCCCGTAGTTCTCCTTGATTTCTTCCTCATGTTCTCGCTTTCTCTCGATTCATAGACCTCAGCCCGGCGCCGATCTCTCCTATCCGTGTGGCTTGGATCTCTGTGGTATGCTTGCCAGACTAGACTGGAGGGTTAGTTTTAGTAGCTAGCTTTAGCAAGCTCCAATTTTGTCTCTCTTGCGGATCAGTAATTCAATGATTGAGTTCCGTTTGTTCGATTGTGTGTCAACTTCACTTAATTCAGTAACCCCAGCTGTTAGGTGTCCCGGCCTCCCTCAATGGGATGTGAGGACGGGGCATGTCTTAATTTTCAACGGGATCGAGCATTTGATATCATTTGATGATACTCCGCATAAGCATGTTTTCTCTGCTTATTCAGTTCAGGGAATTCAAACTAGTAGAGACTCCTACCTTTTCCTTCATGCTGAAATTATACAGCATCCCTCCTTACTTCCTTAGCCTTATTATTAGTACAGTTAACACATTATGCGCATGAGTATGGATTACAGGAAGGATCTTAAATTTTCTGTAATAAGTAAAAAATGATAGAAATTTGGGAGTCAACGACGGCTGCAGGTCCTCTTTGCCTCATATAACAAGGAAATACTGTACATATACTGCAACAAAGTTTTATCTCTGGTACCGTGCGCATTTGCATAGGTTAAATTCTGGTACCAGGTGATCAGTTTATCCTAATTACTTCCACACATGTGCTTGTACACTTTTGAATTAAAAGGGTACCTGGACTTGGAACTGTCTCTTGCAGTGAATTAACCATTCATTCATTAGCATGCTTATATTTGGAGTCAAATAATTTTACAAAGTCCAGCTTGATGTATGCCTGATAAATACATCGCCTGGAGAGGTATTACTTCATTACCAGCTTATGCGATAGCTCAGTAACGCTATTTACCTTTCTGTAAACAGAGTATGCACTTCTAGCCATATTTGGATGGATGATGTTTATGGGCGGATAGAAGTCTTCCCCCAATACTTTGTACCATCAAAAGAAGCTATGGAGAGTCCTGATGGTCTATCCACAAGTAAGAATAACCTGGATACTCCACCAAGGTGATACTTGTGGTGAAAGGGATTCTGTTTCCAAAACTCATTCTCTGCTTTTGTGGGTATGATGACATCATGTTCTCTCATGTAAGCAGTTCACAAAGACATTCCTGGACTCCAAAACGAGCTAAGGGAGCTGCATCTATTTTGCGTTTGTTGTCCATTCCCCGCTTGAGATGGTCCACGAGCAATGAGGATGATGACAAGGTTACTGAATCATCTCTACACAAGTTTCCTGCTTCTGTCTTGCATGTTAGCATGAGTGCTCTCTTGCAACACTAACAGTTTTCATTGATAGCAGATCGAATTATCCAGGGCTGAAGTAGAGTCTTTACGAACCGAAATAGCAGATGCTGAGGAAAGGGAATCCCACTTAAAAGCTCGGTATGATATACAAAGATAACAACCTTTTAATATGCACTTCGTTGAAAAGTTGCTATATTCTGATGATTTTATTCACATTTTGTTTATGTTTTGGCCTTCTAGATTGGAAAACATTGATGAAGTTTTGAGATATGCTCGTCTTTCTGGTTATCTCCACATCAGAAGTGTACGAAACCTGTCCTTTTTGCTTTTGTTGCTTCATTCTTGTCAAATCCTTCAAGACTAATGAGTATGGACTTTGGCATTTATAGCGATGGACCCAACTTCCTGGAGAACCACCTATCTTAGACGATGCTGATGTGGATGACTGGCTTCCTCGCTTTGTTGTTCTACAAGGGCAGTGTGTGTACTATTATCTGAAATCTACAGGTATATTTTTATTTCCCTTTTTTTTGGCAATCTTCCAGTCACAAATATGATACCGGTGAATGCTGGCATATGATGCATTCAGACCTTAGTTGTCACTGAACTTGTGACATTTCTATATTTCAGATTTGAGCCCACAAGAATCTACACTGTTACATGATGTTGTTGAAGTAGGGCGGCTTCCAAACTTTGTGCCAGAAGATGAAAAGACAAGATATGCGTTTTACCTGTTGACCCGTCAAGGCTTGAAGTTTGAATGCTCCAGTACCTCCGAAATACAGGTAACATAAAGCTACTCTGAAATGCAGAAAATGAATCCATGGGAGTTGCACGGTGCCATCAGGAATGGACTTGATAGAAATTGATAACACATTTTCCAGGTTGATTCGTGGGTAAGAGCACTGTCAAATGATTGCAAATTGCGGGATGGTGCTGGTGAGGATGCGATGAAGAAGACGAGCAGCCAACTAGAAGATGGGTCGTGGTAATCGATCTGACATGGGTTTCGGTTCTCAGCCAAAGAATGCTCTGCTTGCCGGATGTACGTACATTACAGCAGAGTAATGGGCTCGTGCTGGTAGCAAAAACATTTTCTGTTAATTCTCCTTAAAATCCTCGATCGATTGATCAGGAATTTAAACTGCCCGTGTATAGAATACTCGGTGTACATGCATGTAAAGGAAGCAGCAGATATAGAGAGACGCGACACAGCAGGATACGCATGTGTAGATTTCCTTGCTCATCATATTCAAATTCTTTGGGCACATGCTATTTTGTGTGGCACAAACAATTTTGTCGGCCGTCTGATTGGACTGTGAAGATGGTTGTTGTTGTATCCACTATGTTTGCCGGTGGAGTGGTCAACCAAGAGCCTGTCTATAATTGAATAAAAAGAAATCTTATGGTGCCGGTAGAAGTCAACTAGGGAGTCCCTGTAGTGCAAGTGAATCACAGGTCATCACAAGGGAAAAGACCTTAAATTATACACACTAATTAATTCAATAGATAGCATTACATATATTTCTCCGGATCCCATCCGATCCTACACCATACTAATTTGAGACTTGTTTGGAGTCTTTTTAATTTGGATTGGACCATGTATTAATTTGAGAATCTAGCTATTATATGCATACCATTCATGGTCTTGGGTGTATATACGAAGTCCTCCACAATATATATGGGAGAGTATAGCCAGCCATCCATATCGTGTCTCGTGGACCATGGCACCATCCATCGTGGTCCGGTGGACCATGGCCACGGTGCCGATGAGGCGGTGGCTCGAGCTCGCCGTGGGAGCGTCCATGCTGGTGCTGCTCGTCGCCGCTGCTCCACCGCCGCTGCCGCCGCCGCAAGCAGCCGGTGGCGTCAGCTTACACCTCGACTCTGACCAGGCTAGTTGCTATACATACTTTGCCTTCTTAGCTTGTTGGATCTCTTTGCACACGAAATCAGTAACAGACTAACGGCGGCACACATGAATGACGATATGCAGGTGGTTGTGGACAATGGCGCGGTGCAGGTGTCGCTGTCGAGGCCGCAGGGCCTGATCACTGGCGTCCGCTACGGCGGCGGCGGCGACCAAAACCTGCTGGAGTACAACGCCAGCCAGGGGAACTCGGGAGGGTACTGGGATGTGGTCTGGAACTACCCGCGGTACAACAACTTGGCCGGCAGTGTCATCCAGACCCATCTACTCCTAAAGAGAAAATTGCAAATTTGAGACTCCAAACGTTGCGTTTCGCGGTTTTACCATTCCTAACATCGACTTCGCAAAATTAGGTCTCGAAACATTGTCCTCTTGCAAACCATGTCATTAGGTGTATTTCCCCTCTTTTATAATCAAAATACATGTATTTGCCACTTGAAAAGACCGTTTTGCCCCTTTTTTTTCCTCACGCTGCTCAAGACGTCGCTGCATGTTGCCCGTTCGTATTCTGTATCGAAGAACCCTAAGCCACAGGCGCCGCGAGAGGCATGGAGGACGGCGTCACGCCGCTCCGCCTAGCGCCGCGCCCCCCGGCGCCGCTCCGCTCGACACCCGTGGCCCGGCACCGCTCCGCCCGGCGTCGCACCGCCCGGCGTCGCACCGCCCGTCATCGCTCCGCCCGAGACCGCTCCGCTCGGGGCCGCGCCGCTCGGGGCTGCTCCGCCCGCCACCACGTCGCCCGGGGCCGCTCCGCCCGCCACCGCGCCACCCGGTGCTGCTCCGCCCGGCGCCGCTCCGCCCGCCACCGCGCCGCCCGGCGCCTCTCCGCCTGGCAGCGCACCGTCCGGCGTCGCTCCGCACGCCGCCGTTCCGCACGGCGCCACGGCACCCGACGCCGCGCTGCCCGGCCAAGCTTTGATCGTCCCTGGTGCCGTGCCGCCCAGCCACGAACTGACTGCCGAGGAAGTCCTAGCCGCGCTCGCCGCCCAGGGACTGACTGCGAGGTCGTCCTGGCCGCGCTCGCCGCGCAGGGCGTGGCCGCCCAGGGCGTGGTTGCGCCGGCCGCCCAGAGCGTGGCCGTGCAGGCCGCGGATGGCTTGGCCGCGCCGGACGCCGAGAGTGGCCGAGCACGACGCCTTTGGAAAATCTTTGCTGATGAAAGATAGGTTCCAGGTTCCGATTCTTTCACCCTCTTGCTCCATCGAACTTCATCAGTATCATATAAACGGTTCCAATTCCAATCATTGTCCAGCAATTCCAATCTTTTTATCATATAAACCCAGTATTCACTATTCACTCCGAGAGAGATCGGTACTAGTTGAGTTTCTTTCCAGCAGATTTCTCGTGGCGTCGAACAGGTTCGTGTAAACCAGCCCGTTGCCACGGTCTGTCACCGTCGTGCCCGGCCGGAACGTCGCGTACTCGAGGCTGATGTCACGCGGATTGTCCTTGTAGGCGAAGTAGGGGTACACGTTGGCGAGCAGCGGCGCACCAGCGCCGGCCAGGAATCGCGCGATCTCCACCATGTAGGGTTGCGCGAGCACACCGGCCGAGGGAGGGAACGAGTTGGCGATCACGTCGAGCCTCACACACGTGGACACCTTGACGGCGGCGAGGCCGGCGGCGGCCAGGGCGCGTTGCAGGTTCCGCATGGCAAGGAGGATGCTATGCGCAGCCTCGCCGCCGACCTCGTTGCCGACGGCGATGTACGTAATGCGCACGGCGGGGTAGTACGGCTTGACGTTGACCTGCACCCACGACGCGGCTCTGGGCTCGCTGGCGGCGAGTCCGGTGATGTCCTCGTTGGCAACGTCTCGAGCAGCTTGAGGAAAAAAAAAGAGGGCAAAACTGTGTTTTTAGGTGGTAACTACATGAATTTTGATTATAAAAGAGGGGAAATACACCTAATGACATGGTTTGCAAGAGGACAACGTTTTAAGACCCAATTTTGCGAAGTCGATGTTAGGAATGGCAAAATCGCGAAGCGTAACGTTTGGAGTCCCAAATCTGGGTACATTTTATTGACTCAGGCTTCGGCACGCATCCTAACGGGCCCGAGAGCGGACCCGCCAACTGACACAGCACGCCACGTTGGCTCGAGGCAGACTTTTTTTTTTTTTGCAAAACACCCCCTGTCGTCCTCTCCGCCTCCATTCGATTCGTCCCCAACCCGTGCTCTTCCGCCCGTCGCTGCCGTGCGACACGCCGCCATCCCCCATCCTGTTCTCCTCCGTCGCTGCCGTGTGAGTCGTCGGACGAAGGATAAAGGAGGCAGTGGTGGCGAAGGAGTCCGCCGCGCCGGCGGCGGACGATGGCTCCGAGATTGCGGCGGAAGGCTGACCCTCTGCCGTCGTATGGTGAGTGTGTGATCCGGCCCAAAACTCGTGTAATCGGTGATGGATTGGAGGAAGTAGTGCCCGTAGGATGGTAGAAATTTCAATCTTGTGGGGCTGATGTTGATAAATTTATTGCATTCTCAGTAGGATTTAGGTTGGGGTTTTGGAGTAGCAATTTTATCTTGAAATTTGGCCTAATTTGTTGTTTCTGTTGATTTGTGCGTGTGCCATAGGTGACAATCCTGACGAATTCACAGTAGAGGCAAAAGCTGCTGTAAGAAAAAGGAAGGCTGCATCTACAAAGAAGGGAGAAGATGCAAAGAAGAAGGCAAAACCATCACTGAATTGATGTGGACCTGCCTTTCTTTTTTTTTCTGGTCATCTTCCATGAATGAGATTCAACACATTGGCTAGCCCAAAATTCTACCTTTTGATCTGATGTAAATAACTGTGAAACAATGGCTAGTCCAAAATTATACTCTGCCTCTTTTGTAAATGAATAGGCCTGAATGGTCAGTAGGATCTTTCATATGGTTAGCACAAAAACTCAGGTGGATGCTATGCAAGTATGCAGTTCACTTCATATGGTCAGTATGCCTGAATGATTATGCTATGCATTTGAATAAATTTTCCAGAACATTCATTGAGCACTTGTACATATTCATCGCATTTAGTAATTATTAGCAGAGCCCCATGGTGTATACTGAGCTCTATTTTCAGTATATTTCAATTTCTAAGAAAAGTCATTGAACACATACATTCATTCATTCATGCCAAATTCAGTACATGGCAAAATTCAGTGCATTCTAAGAACATTCAGTGAGCATTTGCACATATGCTAGTCAGTCTGATCCTAAGGTGGCCATCTCCTTCTTGCCTGCTACCTCTCTGCCGTTGCCGTCGGGCAAGAAGCCGACCCTCCGAGGTCTTCTTCTCCTCGCCTCCTCCCTCTCCTCCACTGCCACCGGGTGCTAGCGAGCCAGCTTCTCCTCGACTGCTTCCTCTCCGCCGCTGCCGCCGGACAAGAAACCGGTCTGCAGCCGGCTCCGCGGCCTTCTTCTCCTGCCACCTTGGAGCTGCCTTCTCCGCATGCTCCTGCCGCTCCGTGCGCGCCAATGGGGAGCGCTAGCTGGTGGATACAGGCAACGACCGCACCGTGACATTGATCCTGCCATGGGGCTGTGCTTTGTTTGCTGCTCGATTGGGCCACGGGGCAGCGGCGGCGGCGGCGGTGATTCTGCGCAGAACAGAGAGGAAGGGGAAAGGATGGGACTGAGGAAATTAATCGCTGAGCACCCTATCTATACTTGTATGTACTACAGGGTGGTCTATGCGAAAAACCAAAGCAAAGCGGCGGCCTCGGGCACGTGTCGGCCAGCGTGGCGTGCTGTGTCAGCTGGCGGGTCCGCTCTCAAGCCCGTTAGGACACGTGTCGAAGCTTGAGCCAAGAAACTGTACCCAGATGTGCATTTCAAGAGTAGATGGGCCTAAATGACACTGCCGGCCAAGGTGCATTTTACTCTATTCTTGCTTTAACACGAGCTCCAAATCTCCGTGTCCATCAATATGAATGCTTGGGTTAATCTGGCCTGGTTGGTTGCAGTTTTCTTCTGACTGTGATTCCCTTTTGCTTAGCAGTAGATGCATACATAGGTTGCGATTTTCATCTGTAAACCTTCAGCAGTAGATGCATGGTTTGGACTTTCATTAGCATATAAATGATTGCTGATTTGATTTGTGATCACTACAAAATAGCTGAAGTTAGGCCAGCACATATGCTGAGGTGACGCTTGGTAACAATGCACAGGTTGGACGGTACAGAGTTCCAGGTCGTATCCTCAAGTGAGGAGCAAGTGGAGCTTTCCTTCAGGAGCTCATACAACGCGTCACGTCCAGACGGCCTCCGTCTAAACGTCGACAAGAGGTAAGTGCATTAATTTTTAAATTCGAAAACACTACATATTTATTTATTTATTCATTATTAGCAACCAAAAATATAGTTCTGCAAACATCAAAATGTCCAAGGATCTTTCAAAAAAAAAAGTCAAAATTGCCCTGTTCGTTTCATTGAGACAAAGACTGCATGCAGGCTTGTGATGCTGAGAGGCAGCTCCGGCTTCTACTGCTAAGCCATCTTCGAGCACGCCCGGGAGCACCCAGCTCTGAACATCTCCGTGGCTCGCCTCGCTTTCAAACTAAACGCCGCCAAGTACGTCAACTACACACACATCCACCCTTGTTTTTCTTCTTGATTAATTACCTTTTATAACACAATCAATACTCGTAATAATGTGTTGTGTTAGGTTCAACTACATGGCGATCTCGGACGACATCCAGAGGTACATGCCGAGCGCGGCGGACAGGGACCCGCCCCGCGGCGTCCCGCTGGCGTACAAGGAGGCCGTCCTGCTGGTGGACCCCGTGGAGCCAGAGTTCAGAGGGGAGGTTGACGACAAGTACCAGTACTCCATGAACAACGAGGACAACACGGTGCACGGGGTGGATCGCCGGCGGCAACGACCCGGCGGCGGCGGCGACGGGCTTCTGGGTCGTCACCCCCAGCGACGAGTTCAAGAACGGCGGGCCGCTCAAGCGGGAGCTCACCTCCCACGTCGGCCCCACCTCCCTCTCGGTATGTAACGTTTAAGCACGCCGCCGGCGCTGCTCCGGATAAACATGTCCTGATCGACGACGATGGACATGCAGGTGTTTCTCGGGCCGCATTACGTCGGCAGGGACATAGTGATCGAGTTCGAGGAGGGCGAGTACTGGAAGAAGGTGCTTGGCCCCGTCTTCATCTACCTCAACTCCGGCCGATCCGACGCCAAGGGAGAGCTCTGGGAGGATGCCAAGGCGCGGGCGTGAGCGGAGGTGGGGAAATGGCCATACGATTTCCCCCGGTCGCCGGACTTCGCAAAGCCAGGCGAGAGAGGCTCCGTCACGGGGAGGCTCTGGGTCAGAGACGAATACGGCGTCGCCAACAAGCAGCAGCAGCCGGCTGCTCTGGCCTACGTCGGGCTCGCCGCGCCCGGCCGACCTGGTTCCTGGGCAACAGAGAGCAAGGTACAAAACCCGGCCGCCGGCTTCCAACTCAGCTCAAATTTGTTTCGTTTGTAATCCGATCATCCATGGCTGACGGCCAGCTCCGATCGATCCCGGCGACATGCATGGATGCAGAGGTACCAGTTCTGGACGAGGGCCTCCTCCGACGGCAGCTTCAGCATCGGCAACGTCCGGGAAGGGGTGTACAACTTGTACGCCTGGGTCCCCGGGATCCTCGGCGATTTCATGCACACCTCCCCCGTGACGGTGACTCCGGCGGCGGGCGCCATCGACGCCGGCGACCTCGTGTTCGAACCCCCGAGGTCGGGTCCCACGCTGTGGGAGATCGGCGTCCCGGACTGGTCGGCGGCGGAGTTCTACGTGCCCGACCCCGATCCGAGGTACGCCAGCAGGCTCTTCCTGACCAAGGACAGGTACAGGCAGTACGGCCTGTGGGAGAGGTACGCCGACCTCTACCCCGACGGCGACCTCGTGTTCACCGTCGGCGAGAGCAACCACTCCACGGACTGGTTCTTCGCGCATGTCACAAGGTATATGCAGTCACCTATCGCGTGCATCTATATGTACATATATATATATATATGTGTGTGTGTGTGTGTGTGTGTGTGTGTGTGTGTGTGTAAAGCTCTGATTCATGCATGGATTTATACGGTTCGTAATTCGGTTGGTTGATGCAGGAAGGTCGGCGGCGGCGGCAAGCAGGGTGACGCGGTGGTGCCGACGACATGGCAGATACGCTTCCACCTGGACGACGTCGTAGCGGGCGGCAACTACACGCTGCGCGTCGCCCTCGCGGCGTCGCACAAGTCGAGCCTGCAGGTGCAGGTGAACGGCGGTGACGGCGGGGGCGGCACGCGCGGCGCGCCGGTGGCGGCGGCGTTGCTGATGGGTGACAACAACGCCATCGCGCGGCACGGGATACGCGGCACGGAGTGGAGCCTGGACTTCGGCATCGAGGGGCGCCTGCTAAGCAAAGGCAACAACACCATCCACATCACCGAGGCGAGCGCATTGAACCACTTCGTCGGGGTCATGTACGACTACATTCGCCTAGAGGGCCCTTCCACCTCGCAGTAGTGGCCGGGCCGTGACCTGCTTCCATGCTATTCCCTTCGTTTCAAAATACTTGTCGTTCCGACTTTTCTAAATATATTCTCTTTATTATGCACCTAGATAGTTAGTCTGTTCACATGCATAATAAAGTGAATATATCTAAAAAACCAGAATGACAAGTATTTTAAAACAGAGAGAGTACACTTTAGGGTCATTGTTCTGTTCTCATCTAGCTTCTCTTTTGAAGTTTCATGGGAAGAATCCCACTTAAAAACTCGGTATGATATACAAAGAAAAGAACATCTTAATATGCACTTCGTTGAAAAGTTGTGTTGGGGAATCAACCATTTTCGGTCACTTTGGAATCGTAGGAGGGAACACAGTTTTTCTATAAACACGGTTTTCTCTCGGAAGAGGATAAAGATTCTCAGCAAGATTTAGGTTTTATGATGAAAATATTAAGAATTTCACAGTGCGAAGTCCATGGAAAGATCCCTTTTTATGTTTGTTGAGTTTTGGTAAATTTCGGTCTCAATAAAATCTTTATTTCTTTGAAGAATAGAAGGAAGTGACATCATTCTTGATAAAAGGTTGACGATATATGAATATTTACGAAAAACATGAAATTCCTCGAGAAAAGTCTTTTTCTCTTGTTTTTACAGGAAGCGGAGTTGGTTGATGAATCAGGATTGATGAGACACATTCTCGAGACTAAGGACTCAATGGGGCAAACTTCGGAACCCAAGAAGATACAAGATATGCGAATTTTACCAAAAGTGACCTCAACATCAATAATGATAACATCTGTCCAAGTGAAGATGATAGAAGGAAAGAGGAGGAAATCTTGATCTTGAAGAGGAACTTCGACATTTGAATCAGTCAATGGCCTGATCTAGAAGGAAGAAAAAATTTGAGAAGCTTGACTACGCGAGGAGTGAGAAGCCTAGCCACGCAAGGGCACATTTGTAAATATAAAAAGTGATTGTGTGATTACCGCGGACGCATTGTACCCCGGATATTCTCCGAATATGCTTTGTAGTCAGGGGTAGAATCGGAGTGTAAAAGTGACCTCCGGGCACTATAAAAGGAGCCATCTACCTCCGTATAAAGGGATCCACCTTTTGAGAATTGAAGAGCACACCTTTTCAGAACTTTTTCACCTGTTCTATTTGGCTACTTTTCTAATATCCAACAGAGGCGCTCACTGTGTTCTTAGTCGTTAGAAACCCACGATGGCCCCACCAAAGAAAACCAAGAAGTCCACCAACCAAGACCGAGAGAACGAAAAAACCAAGAAAACACAGAAACAAGGCCTTATCCTTCACTCCAAGGCCAACGCGGTACAAGACCCAGAACAAACCCAAGATACACAAGGAGACAAGAATGAAAAAGGCAAACAACCACAAGACATACCAGAAAGCAGCACCGGAGATGACAAAAATGAAGTAGTAGAGAAAGAGCTTGAAGTCACACTAAAACAAGTCGAAACACTGAAAAGGCAAAAAGAGAGACTCGCCATGCAGCTCAAAGCAAAGAAACAAGCCACGAAAAAGGTATAAAATCTCGAATAAGCAAAAAAGAAAATAGCTCAGTTACAAAAAGAGCTCAGTGACATGTTTGAGGCGGAAAATAGCTCTCTTTGGCGAACCACACCAGATCCAACCTTAGCCAAAAAAATCAGGCAGTCAAAGAGAACCCCATATTTGCAAGAAATTAAGATCCAGTAAATAATGGAATCGCCTAGTTCAATGACTTAAACTCCCCACTCTGTAGGCCTCCAAACAGCTCTGTCGCTTTCAAAGTACAAACCAGTGTCGCTTCCAAAATTCAATGGTTTTGGCAACTCAAGACAGTTCCATATGAGCTATGAAGCTGCCGTAGCCTCAGTTGGCAGAGATGACGTTGCTTTAGCAAAATCTTTCATCATCGCATGTGAAGGACTAGTGTTGAATTGGTATTCATCATTGCCCCCGCACTGAGTTTACAGCTGGTTAGAACTAAAAGCCAAATTCCTCCAAACCTTCCACAATGCAACAGCAAAATCAGCAGATCTTTATCACAGCAAGCAAAAAGATAGGAGCCTCTGGCAGTTTTCGTCAGAAGATTCATGCAGTTGAAATCTCAAACTCCAGATGTTGATAATAAAACAACAATCTCAGCCCTCATAAATGGTTTGACACCAGGTCAAACAGCGGGTCATTTCTCCAGGCTAGAGCCTCAAACTATGGAAGAATTGTTCGACGAGTTGGAGAAATACTGCAAATCAGACAAAGATCACAGAAGAAGAGTGGCAGAAAGAGTTCAACAAAGGCAATTTCAAAGGGGCAACAATTGGTCCGGACCTTCACAAGCCATCATGAATGTTCAGGATCAACCACCAAACAACCAAAGCCAAGGCCAAAACATCAACACCCAGGCAGTCAGCAGGGTGGCTATTCCTCAAGAGATAGAGGAAGGGGACGAGGCAGAGCACCTCCGAAACTATACAATCATGACAGTAGGGCCCCATACTTTCGGTGTGTCTGTCATGACAAAGGTCATAGCACAGAAGCATACCCAGAAACCAAGAAAACCTTCCAAAGAATCCAAGATCAACAACGGATGGTTGACATAATTGCCGCACAACCCAAGACAATACAACACACCTACTGGCAACAACAGTCGTTTCCCCAAACCCAGCCTTTCATCCAGCCACAACAAACAACTTGGCAACCTTCACCACAATTCTACCCACAACCCCCAAATTACTCAAGCCCAAACCTCACAACAGTTTTACCCACAACCTCATTCCACTCAAAACCAAACCTCGCAACAACTCTACCCTCAAACTCAAGCCATCCAAGTTATTGAGCAAGCACAACCTGTCCAAATGAAAGAAATCCTACCACCACCACCAGCCCAAATGCCAAAAGCCGAGTCAAACAACACTCAAAACAACCCAAGGGCACTGCCATCCTTCAGAATGATCATGCCTATAGTAGGAGGTTCATCAATGGAGTTCGATACCAAAAAGCAGAGAAATAATTATTTTAGAGAAGTCAATACAATCATCAACGATGGTCCAACTTTCACCGAAGCAGATTTCAAGCTAAAATCATCAAATCACAATGATGCAATGGTCATCGATGTTAACATCGTTGGCTGGATTTTGGGAAAAGTCGTGGTAGATAATGGAAGTTCAGCTGATATCATTTTCACTAGCACCTTTCAGCGGATGAACTTAGCTCTCCACATGCTACAACTACTAGATAACTCGTTGCTCGGTTTCGGAGGAAAACCAATAAGAGCAAATGGAAAAATCTCACTTCCAGTTTCATTTGGGATATGGATAATGCAAGAATAGAGCACATCACGTTCGATACTGTGGACATGTACTACCCATACAATGCAATTCTTGGAAGATGATTCATCAACAAATTCAATGCAGTGTTCAGGCAACTCTTCCTTTGCATGAAAATACCAGCTCCAATGGCATAATCACAGTATACAGTGATCAGCACGAAGCAAGAAAAATCGAAAGAGGGGTTACCCTGGGTCAAAAGAATGTACATCATTTGTCAAACGACGAAGAAAAGAAAAAGCCTTATGTCGAAGCCAAGAGGGACAAGAAAAAAGTCGAAGTAAGTGCAGATAGTGAAACAAAAAAGTTTATCTAGATGGCATGCCAGACAGAGCAGTCACAATTGGGGCAAATCTTGATCCCCAGGAAGAGGAAGAACTGATTCATTTCTTGAACAACAACAAGGATGTCTTCGCCTGGTCAGCAAAGGACCTTCAAGACATCGACCGCGATATCATTGAACATGCTCTCGAAACAGATGGCAAGATTCACCTAAAGAAGCAAAAACTTAGAAAAATGTCAGAAGAAAAGGTAAAAGCCGTAGAAGCAGAAGTCCAGAGGCTACAAGATGCTAAAGTCATCAGAGAGGCAATGTACCCACTATGGTTAGCCAACATAGTGACAGTAAAAAAGAAAAATGGCAAATGGAGGATGTGTATAGATTTCACAGATTTGAACAAAGCCTGCAAAAAGGATGATTATCCACTTGAAAGAGTTGACAGAGTGGTCGATGACGCTGCAAATAGCGAAATGCTCCCGCTCCTCCACTTGTTCTCAGGATACCATCAAGTCAGAGTTAGGAAAGAAGACGAAGAGAAAACGAGCTTCGTAACACCTTTTGGAACTTACTGCTTTGTGAGAATGCCTGAGGGACTAAGAAATGCAGGATCTACTTTCTCAAGAATGATCACAATTGTGTTGCACTCACAGCTTCAGAGAAATATCCTAGCTTATGTTAATGATATAATCGTGAAAAGCATAAGAAGAAGTGATCATATCAGAGATTTAGGTGAGACCTTCGCCAATCTAAGAGCAGCGAATTTGAAGCTGAATCCAGAAAAATGCGTTTTTGGCATCCAAAAAGGAAAAGTTTTGGGTTGTCTTGTATCAACCAAGGGCATCGAAGCAAACCCTGACAATATCAAGGCTATCGCAGATATGCAAGAGCCAACCTCTATGAAAGATGTCCAGAAATTAACAGGAAGAGTTGTAGCATTAAACAGATTCATCCCCAGAGCTGCCGAAAGGAGTTTACCTTTCTTCCAAATACTCCGAAGTTCAAAAAACTTTAAATGGAGTGAAACTCAAAGGCAGGCATTTCAAGACCTCAAAGATTACTTGTCAAATATGACAAAGCTATGTCCACCTGAGCCCAGATCACCGCTCCTCTTATATATGTCTGCCTCTAGCTCAGCTATAAGTGTTGTCCTTGTACAAGAGAAAGAAGAAGAGGGAAAACTGAAGCAAATTCCAGTTTACTTCGCCTCATAAGCTCTTTCAGGATCAAAATTATTTTATTCAGAACTAGAGAAAATTGAATATGCAGTTGTGATGGCGGCAAGAAAGCTTAGGCACTACTTCAAAGGTCATCAAATAAGAGTTATCACAAATCAACCTCTGAATGACCTTTTCACAAACAAAGAGGCCACCAGAAGAATTGTTAAGTGGGCCGCAGAATTATCAGGCTATGTGGTGGACTTTGAAAGAAGAAGTGCGATAAAGTCACAAGTTCTTGCGGTCTTCATGGTGGATTGGACCTCTCCAACAATAGAAAACAGTGATGATGTACAAATACATTTGGTAATACATTGTGATGGAGCTTGGTGTGGCAAAGGGGTTGGAATTTCAGCAGTGGTGACGTCTCCTTTTGGCGTCAAAATAAGATATGCAGCAAGACTAGAATTTCCAGATAAAGCTCCATCCACCAACAACACCGCGGAATATGAATCTCTTTTGATAGCACTTGGAAAAATGAAAGCATTGGGCCAGCAAACTTTCATCATCAAATCCGACTCCAAAGTCATACAAGAACATGTGGAGAAAGAAAGCGAAGCAAGAAATACAGATCTCATCAAGTATCTGGATAAAGTAAGAGAGATGGAAAATATTTCAAAGGATACACAGTGCAGCACATACCAAGGGCCGAAAATGATGAGGCAGACAAACTAGCAAAAGCAGCTGCACAAAAACAGCCATTACCACCAGATGTCTTCTTTGAGATTATCACATCTCCATCAGTAAAAGAGAAAGAGGAAAAGATGGTGAACATGATTGAACCCTTCAACTCGAGAGCTCAAATCATGACCTATCTGAGAGATCATTATGAACCTACTGATGAAGTAGAATTAAACAGACTCAGGCAAAGAGCAAGGGGTTACACCATAGTGGATGGAGAATTATACAAGTCAGGAGTCTCTGAGCCATGGTTAAGGTGCATCGCCTCGAAAAAGGAAAAGAGCTTTTGGCAGAAATCCACAGTGGATATTGCGGAGCACAGATTGGTACAAGGGCTTTGGCAGGGAAAGCAATAAAACAAGGATTCTTCTGGCCATCAATGAATGTAGATGCTAAGAAATTGGTTCAAGAGTGTGAAGCATGTCAGAAAACTGCAAATCAGCACAAAACATCTTCGATGCCAATTCAGCTTATATTACCATCTTGGCCATTGCAAAGATGGGGAATGGATCTAGTAGGACCATTACCAACAACACAAGGCAATTGCAAGTTCGATGCAGTAGCCATGGATTACTTCACAAAATGGATTGAAGCAAAACCTCTAGCAAACATCACATCATCAACAGTGCAGAAATTCTTCTGGCAAAACATAATTTGCAGATCCGAAGTTCCAAGAGAACTCACCATGGATAATGGAAAGCAATTCGATTGCTATACTTTCAAAGAATTTTGCAAAACTATAGGCACACATGTCAAGTTCTCATCTGTATACCATCCTCAATCAAACAGAGTAGTAGAGAAGGCAAACAGAATAATTTTTGCAACATCAAGAAGTGTCTATTTGATCAAAAGAAGGGCAAGTGGGGTGTAACATCCCAGAATTTTGAATGTTTTGCCATGCGTGAATTTTCGCTAAAATTTAAAACTTTTTATTTGAACTTGTGTGCTACCAAATTTCGAACCAAAATGCTAGCCTCTCATCTATATTCTCATATAAATTAAAACCGAATATAAAATTTCTTTCAAATTATGGTATAAATAGTGATTTGGATTTCTTGGATTTTATTTGGATCTCAAAGGTGAGTTTGTATATTTGGATTAAATCCAAAATACAAACTAAAGCTAGCATTTAAATAGGATCTTTAAACCTTGTGTGACTAACTCTAACTTTGCACCCGAGCTAACACTAGCCAATTAGCTCGGCATGATCTTCTAACCTCTACCTCAGCTCGATCTGCTAATCTCTAAGCCCACAACCTTTTTCCGATTCTTCCAAAGTGCTCTTGGGATTTCTTAAAGAATTATGGAATTATTTTCCGACTCTTCAGATTAATCCTTTGCAATTAATTCGATTTCAGAGAATAAACTGTAATTCATGTGGACTTAATTCCCTGGAATTCATTTGAATTATGACCAAGTTTTCCGGCTTCTCGAATTAATACTTTGCTATTGATTTCGTTCCCAGAAAATTTAGTCTAATTCTTTTGTTTTAGTTCTACAAATGCAGAATTAATTTGTTTCGTCCCAAACTTTGGACCTATCTAAAAACTCATCTATCTAACCCTAACTAGTTGCCTTAAATACTCTTAACTCCTCTCCACTTCTCTTCTTCCCCAGCCTTCTCTTCCCTGCCGCCGCCTCTCCTTTCTGTTTCCTTTCTTCACCGGCAGCCGCAGCATCTCAAATTCTTTTCTCCTCTTCTTTTCCAAACCAGCTAACAGCTACGAGTTCCAATTCCCCAAGCACACCTTGCAGTTACAGATCGATCCTCTCCCAACCGAACAGCACCAAGACCTCACCCTCTATTTTCCCCATCGCAAGAACCAGCTGCTCGCCTCTTTATTCTTTTGGTCAGCAAGCAGGCTACTAGCAGCATGAGGGGCCATGATTTTTCTGCATCTCGGCATGCCCGTCTGCTCATTCCCAATCGAAGTCAACAACAACTACGGCTCGGCTGCCATACCTTCCAGCCACGCACCAGGCCGCTGCCTGCTTTTCCGTCGCGCACCCAACCGAGAGGAAGCCCCAACGCCAAGAGAGGAGGAAGAAGGAGAAGGTGCCGCGCTGCGTCGTGCCAAGGACCCGCGCCGCGCCGCCCTGTAGCCGTCGCCCGCGCGAACAGAACCTCGGGAACCACCTCGCCGCGCCGACGCAAGGAACCAGGAGGCTGAGGAACACCCGCGTACTGCTGAACTGCATCCTCGGCGCCAAGACGACGACGACGAGCTGAAGATGTTGCCGTAAACAACGACCTCGTCCACGAGGAGCCCAAGACGGAGGTTCGGATCGGTGCCGCCGCCAAACCATACGCGACCTGTGCTACGACGACGAGCCTGCCTGCTTCGCCCCGCCACGGCCACAACCTCTCCCTGCACCGCCGTGATCTTCCTCAGGCCCTTGGTGAGACACCCGATCAATCCACCCTCCTTCCTTTCCGTGCTCGCCTGCCTGTGATGAGGTGACCTTCGTGCCGAGCAGTTGCTCCCGGTGCCGATCGTTGGTGACCAAGGCCGCCTGCTCTGCCGTTGATCCTGTGAATGGCCACCATGTGTTCGACGCCTTGCGCGAGTAGAGCGCAGCCGCTCGCCTTTCTCTTTTGCGTCGTCTCCGCCCGACCTTCGTGTCCAGGCCTTCTGCAGGTGCGCCGCCGCTCTGCCGCGCGCACCCCTGCTCTGTTCCGCACCCCTTGCCGCCATGCCTCGCCGCGCTACACCGCACCACTCTGGAGCCCTGCGCCGCGCCTTCGTTCCGCCGCGCCGCGCTGCCCTGATTCGTACCCGTGCCGTCGACAAACTGTGAACCGGTCTTCGCGCCGTGGGTGCCAAATCGCACTGCGCCGCCCTTGTGCTCTATCCGGCCTTAGCGCCGCGTCCCCGTGCAGGTGCCGCGCTACCGCTTGCACCGCCGCGCTTCGGCGCTGAGCCGAAACCGCGCCACCGCCTCCGCGCAGTTCGCCACCACCGCCGCTCTGCCAGCCACGCCGCCCTGCTGCTTTGCGCCGCGCCGTCTTGCAGCTGCCGCCATCGCCGCGCTGCGCTCTGGAAGCCAGCCGGCGACCTAGCAACTCGTCGTCGTCGTGCTGTGTCGCTCGGGCATAACGTCGAACACCTGGTGCGCGCGCAACCGAAGGAAGGATCTCCTTCGTGTCCCAGGACAGTTGAGGGGTCGTTCCTGGACTTCTGCGAGGAGGGCCTAGTTGAGCCTTAGCTTGGGCCTTGGCCCATCAAAGCCTGCTGAGCCCAAGGGTTAACCAGGTCCAGCCAAGCGTTGTTCGAGGACCTTTTCTAGACTTCAGGAGTCTTGGGCCGAACCGGGCCGGCCCAATGGGCCACTAACACTTTGAGCCCACTAACGGCCCACAAACTTGCTGACCGCTGACGTCATGCTGACGTCAGCAGGGTTTTTAACAAAAAAATATTTTCTGTTTTTATAAAAATAGAAAAATAAATATTTTATGAATCCTTTCTCCTTTAAAAATTCATAACTAATTATCTGGAGCTCCGAAAATTATGAAACAAGTTGCATTGGTTTCATAATTCCGAGGCGCTCGCTACTACCCTATCCTTGTCCCTTCTTGCCCTTGAACCGAGCCCCTTTTGCCCCGCGTTCTTGGTGTAGAATTCGTGGCCGCTGCCCGCCACTGCGCTATTGTGGGTCTGGGACGCCGGAGCCCCGCAACTAGCCACTAGCGTGCCGTGGACAGGAATAACTTCCCCTGGTCGTGTTCACACCGCTTTCCTTCCCTGCACCTTAGCCACCGCTCTGTGCTGCAATGCGTGTACCCGCTCTCGCTCAGCTCCGCTTACTGTAGCGATGCGCGTACCGCACTGCGAGCTCATAGCTAGGATGTCGTGTGTGATGGACGGTTGTGTCGTGAGCAGAGGCCTCTGCTTCACGAACAACAACCCCGCGTTGTAACTTAGCTACCTCGTCGTGGTTGTCACTGCATCGCTAGCACTGACCCCTTTTCGCTCCTAAGCACGCCTTACTACATCACCGTCTTTTATCGACCACAATTCGATACTTTCCTTCTCTTTGTGCTGCCACCGCACACCTCGGCCTGATAAAGCCTTGCCTAGCTTGCTTCGTCTTGCTTTTCTCATATCATCTCCTGAACCTCCGCTTTGTTGCTACCATCAGTCGTGCTAATACCTTGCAAGCGCAATCACCAAAGCTCTTAGCCTTTGATCGGAAACCCAACCTTGAACTAACCCTTCTCCCTAATTTGTTTTCTAGTATATAAAGCTAATTGCTTAAAAACTACTTTTATTATAAAACTAAATGCTTTAATTTCCATAATTTAAACTAGTACTACTTGTAGCTAGTTCGGATTTATTTGGTTCTTCTAAATTGATGTTCTTTGGATTTATTGCCTAGTTGTTTGTCGTTATTTATTTCTGCGTAGCATCGCGCGTAGGCTTGTGATCTTGTTTGAAGACCCGAGCTGCGATGATCGAGAAGACCTCCGACCCGAAGGAAGGACTCAACCTCTACTACTCTACGACGACTACCGCGCAGGTGTCATGTCATTCCCGACCATGTAGATCCCATGCATGCTATTTAGTTGCTAGTGTTTTATTTATTATACTTTGGATGATTGAAATGCTTAGACAATCTTTTAGCCATGCCTTGATTTGATATATCCTGTACCTTGAACTTCCCACCTTTGGAACTAGCTACAGACTTCTAGCTAGTTCCCGATATTTACTATCTATATATTTTACCTGTTTTGTGATATGGATGGATCTCTGGTGTTGGGCTGAGATTGGGATATCTCGGTATATTCTAGCGTGTGTTTTGGGTGAGTGTGACTCCTTGATGTGTTACTGCGGGAGCGAGCCGCTTGGTTACTTGTGAACGCCTATCTAGGGGAGATGCGACCTGGCCTCCCGCCCTAGCGGCGTGTCGAACAGGTGGAGTTGGTGGAGTGCTCGCTCCTTGCAATTAAGGACCGATCGACTGTGTGGCCTTGATCTTTGGGCTATTTTCGTACAAATCGTTCGCTCACGTATGGGCGGGGTTCGGTCCGAGAACTAGTTTGTGGATAGCATTCAGCTTGTAGGCGGATCAGTGTGATCGTTTGAGGGGGACGGTTTATACCCCCGAGTAGACGTCACCCCGGCTCCTCCGGGATGGTTTCATAGCTCCGAGGCCCTGCTGGCAAGTTTCGCGCCCCAGTTCAGGACGAGTCAGGCTCGGAGAGGCAGGAGAGTGCTATCCACTGCTAGGTCTCCGGCCGTTAGGTAGGGATGTGGAACGGCCGATCCCCGTTTCTGCCCTATCCGGCGGGTCCAGTTGTACAATCTCTGTAGAGTGTTAAACATATAGCTATAGTCTGTGTCCACTGGTATTGACAGCCCTTTCGATCTCTCACCTGGCTAGACTTTTCTCGTGTTGCTTCTCTCCCCTGTGTGTGTGAGCCCGACTTTGTGCCATTGAGATGTGGGAATAGGAGCTGGTGACCCCACATCGCAGATGAGAGTGGGATGCTGAGTCTCGGATGAGATCCAGTGTTTTGGTGTACTTTCCTTGGTTGGGGTGTTGACTCCAGAGGCGTTGGCCTCGGAGGTGTGGATCTCCTCGGAGATGGTGACCTCTCTGCATTTCTGCTTATCTTGATGTTGCTACCGCTGCATGCATAACCTTCTTCAGCCATATATATAAGCTTATCCATGCATACTAGAATTCATCCACCGCTTTTGCTCTTTGTTGGGAAGCTGACATGACCTACCCGCTTATCGGGTAGATGATGGACTTTCAGACTCGGAGACCGACTATGACTTCGACAACAAAGGATGGGAAGACTAGAGCTGGTCCTACACTCAAGTTTGCCTGTGGAGCTGGAGACGCTTCGCTTCGATAAATCCGCTGCGTAGATGTTTTACCATTCTTGTTTAGTCCAGTTGGACTTGTACCCGGCATGTGCCAAAGAAATGTACTCTTACATTATAATAAAATTATGTAATGTTTCCTTTATTCATGTGTTTTATGGATTTGTTCCACTTGAGACAGGGATTGCACGTGATAGCCACTTCATGGGACTATCACAGAGGTGCAGAGGATCGGGTTTCCAGTTTCGGGAATCCGGATCGTTTCAGTGGGTGGACGAGCTACCAAAAGTAATCTGGTCACATAATACCACCACTTCCAGAGCAACAAGATTCTCGCCTTTCCGCCTACTATACGGTTCTGAGGCAATGACACCAGAAGAGATAAAAAAATGTAAGTCTTAGAGTAATAAAAAATGCAGAAAGCCCAGAAGAAACAGAGAAGATCGAAAAAGATATGATAGAACTGGATGTACTTGAGGCTGCTCAGAACTTGGACAAATACCAGCAGGAAACAAAGAAATGGAAATACAAGAAAATTGTAAGAAAGGAAATAAGAGTTGAAGATTTGGTTCTCAAAAGAAAAAAGAATTGGGAGAATCCCGGTACGTTACAATAGGCTTGGGAAGGGCCCTACATAGTGAAAGAAAGCAACAGGCCAGGCTCTTTCTGCCTAACAGATGAGCTGGGTGTGGAGCTGCCACATTCGTGGAATGTCGACAGTTTGCATAGATATTACCCATAAAAACAAACATTGTAAATATCGTCGGCCTGTGAAACTATAAATGAGGTCAAGGTCAAAATTTACTTTTTCGCAGATTCTAATTCCAGTTTCAAAAAATGTAAAAACCTCAGCCTGTGAATCTATAAACAACACCTAGGGAAAAAAGTCTTACTTTTCCGCATTTACATTTACCGCAAAATGGACCGTACTCTTTTCCTTGCAAAGGGGACTCCAATCAGGAGGCAAGGTTTTTAACGAGGCAGATCCTATGTAAGTTTTCTTTCTATCATTAATGAAAGGAAAATTTCCCCAAAAATGTCTAGCGAAGTATGAATGACTATCCATAAAGTCACATGGGCCAGAGGCAACGGATGTTGCGGCCATATTCCCAAAAAATGTGGTTACCCAAGAAAACCACAAGGGCCAGAGGCAATGGATGTTGCAGCCATATTCCCAAAAAACGTGGTTACCCAAGAAAACAGCAAGGGTCTGAAGCAACTGATGTTGCGGCCATATTCCCAAAAAGCGTGGTTACCCAAGAAAACCACAAGGGCCAGAGGCAACGAATGTTGCGACTGTATTCCCAAAAAACGTGGTTACCCAAGAAAACCACAAGGGCCTGAGGCAACGGATGTTGCGGCTATATCCCCAAAAAGCGTGGTTACCCAATAAAACCACAAGGGCCTGAGGCAACAGATGTTGCGGCCATATTCCCAAAAAGTGTTATCACTTAAGAAAACCACAGGGGCAAGAGGAAACAGAGGTTGCGGCCATATTCCCATAATTAGTCATTTATTTGTGAATGTTTGATTTTACATAAAAATTATATATGTCTTTTACCTGAAAGGTTGACAAACTTATTTTTCTTTCCCCAACACGTTGTGCTCCAAAGATTGTCTAAAGACAGTAAAAAGTTTGTGTAAAGCTCTATACAATACAGGAAAGCAAAGAAAGTTGAAGCAACCAAGAGTTGCTATATCAACTATGGTTCTGACCAGCAAAGGTAACTCCACAAAACTCAAAGCAAGTTATGTCGACTTATCTCGTTTCTTCGACTAATTAAAAAACTTCAAAGTTTCAAAAGAACAAGAGTTAAATTCAAAATGAGACATTTCGCATACCAAAGCGCAAGACAGGGAGGGTGATGCTTTTTTTGCAAAAAAACAACCTTATTTGCCCATTTGTCATACAAAGTGTCTAGTTTTATTACAACACTTCGCTTGTCCAACGTTTCATCTAAAAGTTACAAAAAGTTATAAAGGAAGTTCGAGTACATTCCCAAGTTTCGAGCCTCGCTATTCCGCAATATCGCAGACATATGCGAAGTCATCATCCATGGCTAAGGGGCTCTATCGTCACGGACGACAAATTCTTGTTTTCCACTACGGAAATAGCGAAGTCATCTCATGCAGAGAAAAACCAACACAACGGAAAGTTGTGCATCGAAAAATATTCGCAGTAGAAAACCCAGAAATCTTTGAAGGAACAACTAGGATTAGCTTCTTTGTACAATCGCCAGGATGCACCACTGGAGAGAACCCGTTCATGATACATACAAATAGGTACCACATCTTGTGCAGGCCCCCCCACCAAGGACCTGTGTAGGTTAAAGTTCACAATCAGCTTTACATTTTACACTTCAAGCAACATTGTTCAAAAGTTCTCTCTCATCTATCCCTAAGTCAAATATGTCAGAATCTAGTCTTCCTCAGACAACCTACAAGGATTCTGCATCTCCTCCAGTACTAGTGCCAAGGGCTTTGTCAGCAACTTCCTTTTCGGCATCCTCTTCCTCTTTCATAGCCTATGAAACCAAGGATAAACGATCTTAGTAAAATCCTGAGAAACTTTTTTCACAAAACCAAGTTTCCTTAAAATATGAGGTTTACATCAAAAGGTACCTTCGCAAGCTTCGCTTGGGCAGTTTGACGTGCAAGCTGTTGACCGGAATTCATCCAAAACTTTTTCACAAAACTCTTCATTATAACTTCAACATTTTGACTAGCTCGCATTGCAGCAACACTGAAAGCATCAGGATGTGAGGCACCATCTGCTCAGATTCGAATTTCTGCGCAGTCCCGAGCTTCAAGTAGTTTAAGCAAAGACTCAACGCTGAAGGCGGCAGCTTAGTTGCTGATACTCGAAATCACTTCAGGCAGCAAGTTGAACTCCTCCGACATCCACTCCATCACTGCTTCAAAGTTGTCTATAGGGGGAAAAGGGTTAGGCCTGGAACCTAATTCTCCAAGAACTATCTTATAAGCTTCGAACAATTGTTCGAAGTGCTCCCGAATAAACCTATTGATTTTTTAATAAAGCAGTCCCTTCCGAAAGTTCTTTCTCAATAGCCAAAATTCTCAAATCCTTCTCACTAATGGCTTTGCCCAACTCAGCATTATGTTTTTTCAAAATCCGCGTAACATTGGCATATTTCTCCACTGTGGTTCTTAAGTTCTCTATGGCAGCCGCGTCATCAATGTTCTTTTGTTCCAACTTCTTGCATTCGGCAGAAAGACCAGTTATAGCAATTTCCAAATTCTGGTTTTTTGACTTAAGAAGGGTGTTTTCTTCCGAAAGAGTATTATAAACCTCAATTGCATCCTTGGTTTCTTGCTTTGAATCGGCAAGATCTCTTTCCAACTTGTGCCCAGTCAATTCAAGGATTTCTCTCTCGTGTTCACGAGATTTCTCCATGGCCACTTTCCCAGCAACAGCCGATTTGAAACCAAGTGTCGTGTTGATCATAACAAGCTCTTCCATAGGGAGTATGCACAATTTTTCTTCAAAAACTACAATTTTTTTTACAAAAGTGAGAAGAGAAATGTTTCTTAACAAAAACCTAAAAAAGCATAGAGCTAAAGATCTCCTACCCGTAGGATCGAAGTAGTTTCCAACCTTTTCACCTTCTAGCATGGTAGAATTAGCAATGTCGGCGACCTTTTTCTAAGCAGCTCCAACTGCTTCCTTCTCAAAATCTTGAAGGTCTTCGGAGAGCACGGACGGAGCTTTTGCGGCTTCACCACCTATTTCACCCGCATTTTTTTATAATCAGTTTTTTTTGAATGCCAAAGCATTTCAAAATTAACTTCGTCATCCCTGTCAAGCCCCGGACCACCAACAAAAATCAGCTTACCCTTCAAATCAGTCCTGAAGGCCTCGTTGTAAGCTATAACTTTGGGAGGAAGTTGTGAGCTGCTAGCAAAATCAAAGTAGCCTTCAACAAGAGTATTCTCCAAATCTACAGAAAATTGCAAAGAGACATCACCAGGACCAGTCTGGCCAGAAACATTACTTATCACGATATCTTTAATTTTTTCAGCACTTGTTGCAGCACCAAACAATACAGGCGCTGTAGTATCTTTCGGTTTCTCTAAAAAACAGATTTTCCAAGTATGAGAGTGTGATATCAGAAAAAAGCAAAGCAAGAAAAACAAAAGTTCGTCTTATCTGGCTCACCTGGCTCATCTTCGCTGTCAGAGAACACGTTAATCACACGAGTCTTTTTCGAAACTTTCTTCTGGAGAGTCTTTTCAGCAGCAAGTTGGGTCAACACTTGCGCTGCAACAACTTCATCCTTGGAAACTTCTTTATTATCAGCACCAGAGGCAGTTGATGAGTCCTTATCTTTAGATAAAGATGGAGTCTTCAAGCTCTTGTCCTTGGGGCCAGCTTGTTTCTTTTTCTTCAGATTTTCCAAAACTTTTCTCCTATCCGGCACAACAGTTACAACAGTGCTCACCACCTTCACAACTTTTTCTTTCCTAGACACTTCAATTGCATCTTTCTCTTCCTCCTTATTGCCCTTAGCTTTTTTCTGGCGCTTAGAGCTGGTTTCAATCTCCTCGGAACCAGTCACGCCAGGGACTTGAAATTTTCTTTTGAGGCCAGCAGGTCACAACACCACCCAAGTTCCGAAAACACACGGTTTACCCTATGCTTATGCTTCACAATCTTCTTATAAGCTTCATATTCTTTTAGATAAAAGGGCCCAAGTAGGTCAAGCGTCTTTCTTTCAACTTCGGCAACGAAAACCTCAAAGGTTTGCCTCGATGGAAGCTGCAATTCAAAATGAGGAAAAGGCACTAGAACATTGTGCCACGGAACACTAAGATAAACAATTTCCTTCGGAGCCCATCCATGACACAAAGGACAGATGTATGTAGCTGCATATTCTTCAACAATGTCCCGTCCTCCGCAGAGATAACACGCAAGAGAAAATTTTTCCTCACTCTTCTTAAAATCTGCATCCTTCGAGTAAGGAGGGCTATAAATAACATCCAAAGGCCCAATATCACAGGAAAATACGCATTGAGGAACCCCAGCAGCCGAAGTGTTGACGACCGCCATGTCCACATAAAACCAGTATTTCAACCAGTCATCCTCCCACTTATTCTTGTAGCACTGGGAAAGCTCAATCCGGCTGGCTTTTTTGCGTCGAGTCTTGAAAGTACAATAGCCGTACTGACCCTCGAAGTTCTCACCACCAATTTTAATAATCTTCTTCTGGTAATGGAGATCAAACAGTCTCACGAAGCAATGGGAATTAATGACTCCATCAAAAGTTTTCTCAATCCAAAAATATTTGGAAAGAGCAACGATAGCATTCGGAGTAAGCTGATGAACATTCTGATAGTGATGTGGCTATCCTTGACAATGTAACACCCTAAAATTCCATCACTAAAAATTTGCTTAAGCAACATAGTGTATTAGGATTAGTCTTAAGGACTTAATTAAATTGCTAATTAATTTGGGCTCTAAAGTAGTTAAATTTAATTTTAAATAATTTAGAACTAACAAGTGCATGTGCATCATTATTTGGCTTTGCATGGTGTTTATGAGTGTTGGTGTGCAGTTTTAAAAGTTTATGATATAATTTGAAAGTTTGGAAAATTTTGAAAAGAATTTGAGTTTGAAAAGATTTTGAATAAAAGGGTTTGAAAAAGAAAAGAAAAAAAAACAAACCAACCTCTTCTCCCCTCCCTTCCTCCCTTTCAACCCACCCCAGCCCACCAACCTTTCTTCCGGCCCAGCGCCACCCCGCGGCCCGTCTTCCCCCCTCTCTCTCTCCCTCGCGCTCGCTGACGCGCCGGCCCCACCGGTCAGCATCGTCGTCTCCCCCCAGCCCCCTTCCCCTGCTTTACCGTCACGGATCCCGCCGCCCTGCCCTGCGCCCCCTTGCCTTCCCCTTCTGTCGACCATACACCCCTGGGTACCCATACAAGGAAGAATACGAACTCATACCATAAATCCTTGTAATCCTACTAGGACTCGTACCATGTAATCCTACTAGGACTCCTATCTTGTAACCGACTAGGAACCCGCCCCCTGGACTATATAAAGGAGGGTCGGGTACCTAAGACAGGCGAACACCTCAAGGTGAATCCCCCAACCCCTCCTGGGAACACCCAAGCGCAGGGCGCCATACTTGATACTCCAAACAGGACGTAGGGTCCGCTACTCCGGCGGCCCGAACCTGTATAAATCTGTGTCCCGTGTCCTCGCACATACCTTTGAGTTCCAGGTCTGGCGATCCTCCACCGCACAATCTACTACCTCGGGTACCCCCTTGGTAGTCTTAGTGGCCAAAACACTGACAGCTGGCGCGCCAGGTCGGGGAGATTGTCAAGATCATCAAAGAATTCGAAGGACCATCTTCAAAATCATCTACTCAAAGCGGCTCGTCGAGTTCAGATTCAGAGCTGTCTCTCGGCGACTCGGCGTGTTGCATTGTCGATCCCTACAAGATCAATCATCGGATTGGAAATTCTCATTCCGTGTCCCATTCGACTTCTTCACAGCATAAGGCAAATTTGCCAAATTGGGAATCGAGACGGTTTGCTGCTCTCCAAGTCCGAGTTGTTTTCTATTTCAAAGCACATGCACCAAGGCAGATTACAGAGCATCGACGTGATGTGAGCTGCAAATTTCTGAGTGCCTGCGCCTCTATTTTGCTGGGTTAGTCACGCCAAGACTACTACAAGATTCTGATTTGGTGCCTGCAACAAATTCATTTTGCCAAATTATGCTATATGCACACGGATGCTACCAGCACCCTTCAAGATCGTGGTTTGGATCACACACAAGACGTACGCGAGTACAACTACTTCAACTACGCTGTGCGACCGGGTGCCTCGGCTCCTCGCACGGCTCATCGTCAACTACTTCGCCTCCGCCGTGCGCCCGGTCGCTCTGTCTCGCGGCTCGACTACTTATCGTCTAGTTGCACCGGCTCTACTGCGCCTATGCCGTGCATCCGGGCGCGTCGCCTTGCCGCTCGACTTCTCATCGGTCGGTCGCACTGGCTCTCGCCGTGCGCCAGGTCGCTCTGTCTCGCAGCTCGACTACTCATCGTCTGGTTGCACCGGCTCTACTGTGCCTATGCCGTGCATCTGGACGCGTCGCCTTGCCGCTCGACTTCTCGTCGGTCGGTCGCACTGGCTCTCGCCGTGCGCCCGGTCGCTCTGTTTCGCGGCTCGACTACTCATCGTCTGGTTGCACCAGCTCTACTTCGACTATGCCGTGCACCACCTCGACATCGTCGTGCGGCCACACCAACTCATCGCGGAAACTTCGGCTACTCTTCTCGGCTAGTTTTTACTAGAAAACTAGTCGAGAACGACTTCTACGCCCTCCACAACTAGTTGGACCCGCCTCCGACTAGTTGACTTTGTCAACACTCGTCCACGAGTTTATTCAAAACCCGCTCTGGCGGTACAAGCCGACTTCGGTCGCATCTTCAGACCGCTCATGCGTATCAGTAAGTCATTTATTTTAAATGATTACTTTTTTCTTCTTCTTTGGCTTGTTTTGCGCATGCAGGACAACACGCCAAGGATTACTTATTGGTGTACGCTTCTCAACTGATTTTCCACAAGAGCTACACTATGCCGACTAGTCTTGGGACATATCAACAAGTCACCACGGGCTCACTCCATCAACTCGGGGGCTTTCCCAAGGAGGCAACTTCTAAAAGTCCGCTCCGCGCAGCACAAAGTCGACTTACTCAAGTCGCAATCTCAAAGTCCACTCCGCATGACAATTTAAAGTCGACTCTGGTCGCACATTCGCCCGCTCCGGCGGCATACTACGTGTGTAAGCTTCGATGGAACCTAGCTGTAAGTGGCCCTCGCGTCCTGGCAACGATGGTACCTAGCTGGACGCGGTCTTCACTCTTCGTACCATGGGTCTGAAACGCACGGCCCTAAGTACTCTTGCTCTGCCCAACTTACCCTGGGTCTCCCTGTTATCGTGCCGATCCATACTCTAAGGCCTCCTTGTTACCATCTGATCCTTACTCCGGGTTCCTGCTTCTATGCCGATCCCAGGCTGTAAGTGATTCTCAGGTCCAGGCGATTACCTAGCTGTATCCGGTTTTCTGATCCAGGCGACTACTCAGCTGTAAGCAGCTTTTGGGTTTGAGCTACACTCTCTCCAGGCGGCTTCGGCTGCGACTACTCGTAGGTGATCATGACAATCCTCTCTAGGCGGCTTCGGCTGCGACAACTCATAGGGGGTCACAATAACCCTCTCCAGACAACTCCGTGTCGTATATTTAATCAAGAGGCTGCAGCCTAGAGTAACACCCTTTATAGTAGGGTCTCAGTGGAACTCCAACACATTGAGTTCATCACACTGTCTCCTACGGTCTTACTTGTTCTTCGGAACATTCTTGCGAGTACTCTCTCACTAGGCTCATAGCCTCAGAGGTACTTAAGACATTGTAAACTCTGTACAATGTGCTTATTTCACAACAAAGCCTTCTTTTACGCTGCTACAGCTAAGGTGTTCAACTCGTTGTGATTAAGCTAACGTTCTTCGGAACATCCTTGCGAGTACTCTCTCACTAGGCTCATAGCCTCAGAGGTACTTAAGACATTGTAAACTCTGTACAATGTGCTTATTTCACAACAAAGCCTTCTTTTACGCTGCTACAGCTAAGGTGTTCAACTCGTTGTGATTAAGCTAACGTTCTTCGGAATATCCTTGCGAGTACTCTCTCACTAGGCTCATAGCCTCAGAGGTACTTAAGACACTATTACTCAATAGTGTATCTAGACATTGTAAACTCTGTACAATGTGCTTGCGAGTACTCTCTCACTAGGCTCATAGCCTCAGAGGTACTTAAGACACTATTACTCAATAGTGTATTCGGACATTATTCTCGACACAATGTATTTTTTCCAGACGTCTCAGGAGGCAAAACATTTTGTTTTTCTGTTTTTTAATTCGCTTTTTTGCCTTCCGGAACGTGTTCTTTGGCTTTTCAGCTTTGTGTTTCGGGTTTCTTTCTTGGCTCGAAGTACTCAAAGTCGACTTACTCAAGTCGTATTATAAAGTCTGCTCCGCGCAGCATAAAGTCGACTTACTCAAGTCGCATCTCAAAGTCTACTCCGCGCAGCATAAAGTCGACTTACTCAAGTCGCATCTCAAAGTCTGCTCCGCGCAGCATAAAGTCAACTTACTCAAGTCGCATCTCAAAGTCTGCTCCGCGCAGCACAAAGTCGACTTACTCAAGTCGCATTCTAAAGTCTGCTCCGCGCAGCACAAAGTCGACTTACTCAAGTCGCATTCTAAAGTCTGCTCCGCGTAGCACAAAGTCGACTTACTCAAGTCGCATTCTAAAGTCTGCTCCGCGCAGCACAAAGTCGACTTACTCAAGTCGCATCACAAAGTCGACTACTCAAGTCGCATCACAAAGTCGACTACTCTAGTCGCATTCTAAAGTCCATTCCGCGTGGCAATCTAAAAGTCGACCCCGGTCGCATCTAAAGTCCGCTCTGACGACAACAATACTACTCGAACACGAGTCGAGTAGTCTATGCTACTTCTCAAGTACAACGGCTTCACACCAAATTACTACTCAGAGACAACTTCAGCATGCTCAGTTCGTTCTTCAGCTCGGGGGCTCAACTCCAATTACTACTCGACGTGGCTCATATAGCTCACTTGGCGCATAATCTCGGGGGCTGGACGCTACAAGAGTACTCAGATGATGACTTTTGCAAACTGAAGACCCTTGGATTGATCATCTAATCACTTCAAGGCTCGGGGGCTACTATGCTACAACCATCAACCTCTTTTTTCAAGACGGAAGATGCAGATTCTTGATTGACCCTCAGCTTGATTCTTCGATTCAAACTCAGGCTCGGGGGCTACACTCCATATGGAGTGCAATTTTTGCAAATCGCACCTCCATATAGATCAAGACTTCAAGACAAGATGGGTATTTTTTGGAGACTTCCTGGGTTAGAACTCGGGGACGTCTGGGAACTACTCGGGGATGATTCAAAAGTACTCATAGATGAACTAGAGCACATTCCACTCTTTCGGAAATTCAAGTACTATTGAAGACTTCGGCTAGCAGTACTCGAGACGATCAGAAACTACTCGACGAAGCTTCAAGACTACTCGAACTCATTGCTCAAGACTACAAAGTGCTCGGGGGCTTGTCGACCATACACCCCTGGGTACCCATACAAGGAAGAATATTAACTCATACCATAAATCCTTCTAATCCTACTAGGACTCCTATCTTGTAACCGACTAGGAACCCGCCCCCTGGACTATATAAAGGAGGGCCGGGTACCTAAGACAGGCGAACACCTCAAGGTGAATCCCCCAACCCCTCCGGGGAACACCCAAGCGCAGGGCGTCATACTTGATAATCCAAACAGGACGTAGGGTCCGCTACTCTGGCGGCCTGAACTTGTATAAATCTGTGTCTTGTGTCCTCGCGCATACCTTCGAGTTCCAGGTCTGGTGATCCTCGACCGCACAATCTACTACCTCGGGTACCCCCTTGGTAGGCTCAGTGGCCAAAACACTGACACCTTCCATCTCTGAGCCACAATTATGGGCGGTAAAGCCCGCAGACCACGTAGCCATCAAGTCCCCTTCCGTTTCTCCTTCCTCTTGCCTCCATAATGCCCCGGATGAGCCGCCGGCCATCAATGGCAATTGCCGCCGCCGCCGGAGCTTTCCCCCGCTTCCCCTTCCCCTCTCTTGCGCTATATAAGCCGGGCACGAGCTCCTGCTTAGCTCCTTTGCCCACACGCGCCTTCCCCTAACGCACACACACCTCAACTCTCACACAGCGTCGCTGCCTCTGCTCTTCGCCGCCGCCGGGGTAACATCGACGGTGGAGTACCCGGCCCCCCTCCTTTCCTCTTCTTTGTGGCTCAAACTCACCGAGCTCTCCCTCTCTTTACTCCAGGGACACATCTTCGTCGCCGGACCGAGCCGCGCCCGTCTCTTTCCGCCGGAGCGCCGCCCGAGCTCGCCGCCGTCGTCGATCTTCGTCACTGTCGCCCCACCTTCACTTGTTGCCTCGCTCGGCTCTTCCTCGCGTGGTGAGCAACGTTTCCCCGCTGTCTCTCTCCCTGCGCACGTACCGCAGTGCCGGCGTCCACGCTCCGACGAGAGCCGAGCCGCCCCCTTCCGGCGCACGCCGTCGAGGTCGCCGGAACCGCCACCCTGATGGCTCAGTCGCGTGCCCGAGTGCCTCAACTACGCGTAGAGCCCGCCCACGCATGTTTTGGCGCCCTGTGCAGCGATCTAGGGCCGCGCCGGTGAGTCCGCCGCCGCGCGCCGTTGTCTCCGGCGAGCTCCGCCGCCGCCCCTCGCTCACACGCCACCGCAGCCGTCCGATCCAGGATCGGCGGTCGAGATCTGCCGCAGCCCCGGGTCAAAGTGGACCGTAACGGTCAGCGCCCGGTTTTCTTGTTAAAGAGCCCCTGCATTTTCATCTATTCACAACCATACCCTTCCACCATCGAAAACCCTTACAATCAGGTCCTTTTTATGATCTAGCCCCTGTCTTCTCTGTTATATAGCACCCGAGGTCCCTTTCTCCCCTTTTCACATGTGAGCCCTATGTTTATATACATAATTACGTTTTAAGTCCCTGGTTTCTTTCAAATAAGTCCAGAGAGCCTAGTTTTCTTACAAAAAAGCCCCTGTATTTTGTTTTAATCATAACTTTCATGTTTTAACTCCGTTTTTCGCGTATAATATATCAAAATGATCGTATCAGTGAGTAGAACCTTTTTATCAGTGTATTCTTAGCATATAGCATTATTTGGTGTACTGTTTTATTTATTTATTGTATGCTCATGCTTGTGCGTAGATATCGTGCCTTTTTCAACTGAGCAACCTGTCGGAGAAGATCAAGAAGAACCTTTCTTCGAAGAAGAGGATCCCCAGTTTGTAGAGGAAGGCAAGTGGATTTCCCCCTCTGCATTTTTCTCTTTGTCCTAAATAACTGCATATTAAATAATATTTACTTTATTTGTTGCTATGCATAAATTGAGGGGAAATCACCTTTTCAAGGACGTGACTAGAGCTTTACCCTTATCACCTTGATCAACCCTTTTTAATAAATGTTTTGGGTAGATAATTGCTTAGTTGCTTTATACGGGTTGGATGAAAGAGGTTTTATGATAAAGACTTGTATGCCTATGAAATGATGGTTTTGTTCAAAGACAAGAGCACTATGATTTAATTGGGACATGGAGAACCACCCAAGAAAACAGTACAACCACAATCCATATGGCTCTGGCTTAGCCAATTAATTAGGTGTGTGAATGTACTGATGACCTTACCTGAAAGGGGCAGAGGGGGGTCGGGGTTGCAGGGGTATAGCCCGGTCCTTTTGGGGTAGCAGCCTTTGCTAAGGTGCCGACCACTAGGGAGGGTTATGGTCCGCTCTGATCTGTAACTATGCGGGTTGTTGGTCTTTTGCATGCCTTTGTAAAGGCTTCGTAGTGGACCCTTATCCACTCACCTCGGAAGTGTTTAAGGGTCTAGCTAACCCGGGCAAAATGGGGAACACGAGCTGTGGTGAAAGTGTACAACCTCTGCAGAGTTAAAACTGATCGATCAGCCGTGCTCACGGTCAAGAGCGGCTTGGACCCTCACATGATAATTAAACTTAAAGACAAACTCAAACTGTGGTTTCTTATGGTTTTGAGATATGGTTACAAATGCTTAATCTTTGGGGTTGGTATAAACTTACACTTAGTAATAGGCTTGCTAATAAAATTTGACCAACATTAAAATGCTAACCGCTGTAAACCCTTAGCCTGTCCTTGTCAGCCTTGCATGTTTTCCCCTACTTGCTGAGCTCCAACCATAAGAGTGCTCACCCTTGCTTACCGCTGTTCAGATGAGAACAACGGTGAGGAGTACTTCAACGACTTTGAGGAGTTCTGAGGCATGCGATCTCCCAGTCATGTGCCTGTGGAAGTTGAAGATGAAGTCGTCCGTTTAGTTATCGTTTGTTCTATTGGACCTTCGTGTCCACTGCCTGAGTGTAATAATGGATAATGTATTGGCTTAACTCTTGTACGTTTTGATTACTGTTTATGATATTACACTCTTCTATCTATCATATGTGTGAAACTTGATCCTGGCGCACATATGAGATGCATTTGGTTTCTCTACGGAAATCAGGTGTGACAAAGTGGTATCAAAGCAGTAATGACTGTAGGACGTGTTGGGTATTTTAGCACCACACGAAATAAATCCGCAAGCGCACGGATACCGTTGTAACTTTCACCTTAGAGTATCCCAAGGGTATCGAATCCAAGGGAACAATGTGCACTAACTTCGTACTAGTCAGTCCAAGGACACACCCAGATAAAAGGCAAGAATAGAGAGGATTCCTAAAGATAGCACTATAGATGAGATTAAAGGTCGATCTCTAGATAGAACTTGGCTTAGGGTACCGATAGCCCTGACTTAACAGGCGACTCCGGTACGCGGATCTATGTGGAACGGAGCTCTGACTATATCCAGCCGCGGAGGATCAAAGAGGGCCAGACGGGCTGTCACCACCACCTGGACTACCTCTACCTAACCTTGGGATAAGCCGAATGAATGATAACCGGTGGCGTGACACAACGTCTACGCTGTGGTTACTGCCGTAGCCAACGGACTACGGCACTCTGTACTTATAGAACTACGACCACGAAAGAGAACTGATCTCACAAACTATAGGTACTACTAGCTTATACTAAAGGCATACGAGAGAGCACTCGACCCCGTACTGTGCTTCCAATGTATACGAACGACTTGCAGTAGTCGAACGCATAAACCCAGGATCTACACACTAGTAGAGGAAAAAGACTACTCATGCAACCTAGCATAAACTATTAGAAAGGAATCACGAACGCACTTTATTCTAATTAGAGTATGTAAGCACATCCACTTTATTCTAAAAGACTAGTCATACAAACAGGATACAAACTTGTGCACCTAATCAACTAGATCGAGGGGGCGTGTTCGTGAAAAACACGTGCCTCTAAATGATGAACAGGTGAAGAACACAAGAACATATCACTTGCACTTTGGTCTAAATAGAAAATGCAGAAATACTTACTTTACTCTAATTGAAGAACGAGCATCCATAGAGGTACATCCCTTTCACTCTCTCCCTAGCTTTGATCTAATCAACTACTCCACACTTACACTCTAGAAGGAGGAGAGGAGAGCCTCTCCTCTCAAGAGAGAAAATGAGAGAGGAGGAGAGGATCCTGAGGGAATATTCGGGCACACACCTAGGACCGCCTTTGCTTCATCACGACAAGCCGACACGTCGAAGGGTGACACGAGGGGCCGCAAAGTGGGGTCGGCCGACCTGGGGGTCGGCCGACCCCCAGGTAGCTCCCCTCGCGCCGCCTTTCGTCCAGGTGACTGCCAGGTGGGTCCCAAGGTGGGTATGGGGGTGCATACGGTATTTTTAGCCATTTATCTCGTGGTTGTGGGCCCTTAGATCCGCGTACTGGCTCCTGATTGGTCGAAGGTGTGTTTCCTTGGATTGGTGATGTGTCATAGACACATGGCATTCAACCTGGCAACACATCGCCACGTGGTCTGGTGTGGGTCCCACCAGGCCCACATATCAAGATGGTGATCTTGTCGTGTGCATATCTCTTTCATCCGGACTCAGAAGTAGACAAATGATATATCCATTTTGATCGTCTTGACGAGCCCGTCGCAGTGGTGTAGTCCAAATTGGCATTTGAGGTTGTTATGGATGACGTCCTATATAAGCCATTAGATCACTTGCTCTCAATTGTATCATTTATCCCGTATTCCGGTGCATCCTGCAACAAAAGCTAGAAACACCAACAGTTGTGGAACTTGTCAGTATAAAGCCCTATTCTAGTGTTGATGATCACTTTTCATTCATTTTATGCAGGAGTTGACGGCATAAAAGTGGTACTTAACAACCGTCAACAACACCCCCACACTTGACCTTTGCTCGTCCTCGAGTGAAGGAGAAAGGATTAAGGTGAGACATGATACCCAAAGGTATAAAACGAGCATAAGAGATATTCCAAACCATACCTTGTACTTGTGAACTCTGTGAAGTGTCTATCATGCCATCTTGGGTAGTTGAGGAATGGAACAGTCATGAATCAAATCACCTCTGCTCATCATGTCAAGTAACTTGGGGTTTTGCAAAAAGTTTTCAAAAACAAACCTTGCTTAGCTCCTCATTTGATTCTCTCAGATCGCTCAATGTGTATATGTCCTCACCAAGGCATTAGATTTGCCTTTTTTCATCCTACTTCTAATGATGGCTATATGTGGAGCTCAGGGTAGGATAAAATATAAAACATACTTGCATCGCATCTATTGCAAAGTCAAAAACCGGATCCAAGGAGAAAATCAAATCATACAATCAGATCAAGATGTGCACATGTATGGATGTGATGGATATGGTAAGGTGGATACTAGGCCCAGAATGGGTGCTAGATATTACCATATATATGATGAATATTGTGGTGATGGTATGGTGGACACTAGGCCCGGAATGGGTGCTAGTTATTACCATCAAATTCATTAGAACTCCTTTTTGCATGTTCCATCTCTCTCCTTTTTCTTCTTTCTTTTGGACATGGGCTATCTCTCTTTTTTTCTCTTCTTTTTTTCTCATGCTTTGAGCATGATTTTTTCTTTTCTTTTTCTGCATAGCCCATGTCTCTTTTTTTTCAAGAATACTTTTGGAGAGAGAGGTCACACCACACATGGAGCTTTATTTTTGTGGAATGAATAGATGATACAATGCTAACTTCCAGTACAGAAGCATAGCAAGGGGAACATGGAGTGCACATGAATCTTGATCATGAAAGCATGAAAAGAATTCTCACAAGGGTCACAACAATTTGACAAAGCTCAATGCAATAACAAGCAGCATATGAGTAGAAGGTTTTTGAGATAACTCATCATATGGCTTTGGTAGGACTTTGGCATATCAAAGCGGAGCTTTGCAAAGGGTTTTCAAGTTTTCAAATAAAAATCCCATGCACTCAAATATTCAGAGAGAAGATCAAATCATCAAACCATATCACAAACATCAACTACTTAGATGAGCATGAGTTCCCTAATGATATTTGTTCACAAGCATCAAGATAATAAGTATGGAATAAAACATATGCAAGCCAACCACAGGAAACATGTAGAGCAAGCAGAGCACAAATTGCTGAGTTTGATTTAAAAGATATGAATTGAAATTCAATCAAACTCATGGATATCGGAGAGTGAGATAGAGGGTGCACATACCATCGCTTCTGAAGGTTAAGAGATCAAGGAAGACCAGTGGTGATTTGGCTGACCAGAGGGCAGCCGGGTCACTCTAGTTTACCTTGCTCTTGTCATGAAGGCATAGTCGATGTTGTGCAGCGCCTGTGTGGGAGTTCTCGAGTGGAAATATTGATGATGAGCTTGAAAGAACTCCCCCGCACTAGTGGTTGATCCTGGTGCTATTCTTCAGATAACAAATAAAAACAAAGGATGGACTCTACTGGTTCGAGAACCATAGAGCCTTTATTCAAATTCAAATATTTTTGTTGTTTTTGTTTTATTTTATTGTCACCATGTCATTTGCTCGAAAGGGTTAGACCAAGATTACACTTCATGCACAGAGTGGAATATACTTACCTTGGACCTTTGAGCGGTCATATGTACCACCTTTGCATGTGGTGCAACATGAATCCGACACCTCAACTTACCTTCCCAATTGAGTTTAGCTCAATGACTCACCCATTCAAATTTGACAATTCTCTGCAGGGGTTAGTCAGCATATATGCAACCAAGATCTATGAAAATATAACTCTAAGGTTCATCAGCCAAAACCCGACACCATGTCTTGTTTTGACTGAAGAAGACAGTTTTAACCTAAGCACCATGCTTAAATTAAAACAACCTATGAATGTGTGGATTCCTAAACATTCAAACCAGAGCATATGAGCAAAGATAAAGGAAACATGAAAGTATGATCAAGCTATCATCAACAAGGGACGTAAGCATGAGCATCAGACGGTGAACCTCGGGAACCTCCCGGAAGGGCTTTGTTTAATGTCAAAAGCAGGACTTACCTAGCTAGAGGGAAAGATGCAAGAGCTGACATCATTGCCACACCAGGATAAGATTTGGTAGAGGAGGAACTTTACTCCGGATGCTCACATTCCTCCCCCACACTTGAAGTTTGCATTGCTAGGCAACAAAACTCAAGTGTGTGGAGATCAAACTTCCTTTTGTAAATGTTCTCTCACCAAGGCTTATCCAGGTGTTGCAGCTGACGTGGCTCACATGTTCGTCAGCATCACCTATCCATCTTTCTTCTCAATCTCCACCTGAAAGGTTAGTGACCAAAAATACCCGAAGGACAACTTATCCTAAAAACATGTTCTTGCTTTTATTCGAAAAGGGAAATAAAACCTAACCTAATCCAGGCTATCTCCTGGGAGTGCTTTGTTTATTACGGTCATAAGCTCGACCATGGGAACTTCATCTTACAGCTATCGTTGGTGGTGTCGTTCCCGTCTCACCACCAATCCTTGATGTATCAGTGAAGCTCTAGCTGCAAGGTTAGTGCCACAGTGCACACACGAAATATGATATGCTTATGATAGACATATACATCTACAACCAGCCTTCTGAACTTTCTGCAAAAGAGGACCATAAGGTGATTGGAGCCCTCACGTGTGCTTAGCGCACTAAGCAAGTCTGACTCTGGAGGGACATGATGCGAGCATGGTCTGTATGGTGAATCAAGAATGAAGCCACCATGCTCGTGTGTGGAATCTTTTCCTCCGGACTCCAGACTCAGTGCCTCGAAAGGTTCCATGGCCCATGAATTCTCCATCTCAAGAGAGTCATCGTGGAAGCTCAATGTTGACTCTCGATCATGATCGAGAGCAACATGATACGGGCCAGTGGGAAGAGGTTGAAACTCGGTCGAGAGTGGTGACGATCGTTCGCCTTCACAAAGGTGAAGAGAGTCTCCCGAGTCATCCTCATGAGGGGTAGAGCATCCTACAACCTTAGTGAGGACGGGCTCGGATGATGCGAACAGAGATGTATGCGTCATCTTCTCGAGCGGGTTTTGCTGAGGAAGAGGCTTTGCCATAGGATGTCCCGAACAAAGGGTAGCAGTGGCAAAAGCGACTCCCCTAAGCTTATCATCTAGGCTCCCTAAAGATGTATCAAAGAGCTGCTCTAGAGGGGAGCCTAGGAGAAGATCGAGATCAAGGACATCGAAGATGTGAAAGTCTAAGCTAGCCTTGATCCCGTCTATGATAAGCGGCACGGCACTTGCGATCCCCCGACATTCAAGAACGTGTCCAAAGGGACAAGTCTTGAGGAGCATGTCGGATGGTGCTAGCGGGACTCTGCCCAAAAGATTTTTGGCTAAGTGCCATGGCAAAATGTTAACCTCCATGATGGGGTTACAATGGGCCTCTATAACAGTGCCTCTAATAGAGCAAGGGACAACCAGAGAAGGTGAGCCATTCCAAGTTGCCTCGGAAAATAGTGTCACTCCCTCTGACCATTCCTCTCTCATAGCCTCCTCAGGATATACTTCGTCAGGAGGATCAGGAGGTAGAGGAGGCACCGCAGGCCTAAGGGAAGGTTCTGTCGAAAGATTTCTAGAATGATTAGTGTGGACAGAATGAAGTTCCTCCCTTAATTGGGCATCGAAAGAATTCGAGGTGTCTGAAGGATTTCTAGATGGGTCATCCTCGAATTTGCAAGTGGACACCGAAGGTTGAATTTCTTCTTCCTTTGGTGTTCGGGGTTCAGGAGAGGGCTCAACAGACAAGTCTTGGGATTCGGAAGATGAAGGCTCGGACTTGGATGTTGAGGGACTCTCATGGCTCGACTCGGATTCCTCTCGGTAGGATCTGGGATCGACTTCGAAGTAGGAGTTCAGGAAATCCATACCTTCAGCTGGTCCCCTTTCAAGAAATGGTTTTTCGCGGTCGAGACGACAGACAGACCTTTTGTCAAGACCATCATAAAAATTGCGAAGCAACTGAGAATCAGGTATCGACAAGGGCGGTCCATAATACACTAAGCGTGTAAATCTAGCCCAGGCCATGTCTATCGTTTCCTTCTCTTTCTATCGAAAACAATGGATATCTTCCCGTAGAGCAGCAACACGGGATGGAGGGAAGAACTCAAGACAAAACTTGTCTCTAAGCTCTCCCCAACTATCGTTCACGCTACCTACGGTGTATGTGTACCATTGTTCCGCCTTCCCTACAAGAGAGTACGGAAACAACTTCCACTTGAAGGTATCCAACGTCATACCCATAGTGTAGATAAGAGAACTCAAGTTCTCGAAGTCACGAAGATGGTCATATGGGTTTTCGCTCGATACACCAGAGAAGATAGTGTACCGAACGACATCGATAGTCGCAGGGAGGGGCTCACAGCCGGATGTGAGAAAAAGGCGCACCGAAGGTGGTGGCTCTGGGAGCTCATCCCTGGGGGTAGTGATGCTTTTACAGGAAAGCTTCACCATGGGCAACCGGGGTAAAGGTAGAAGGAAAGAAACAAAAAGGATATCTGAATGGGTAACGGGGGTGAAGGTAGAAGAAAACGAAAAAGATAAATACGAGGACCACTAGGTTCGAAGATAGATACAGCAACCGTTCCCCGGCAACGGCGCCAGAAAGCTTGTTGGGTATTTTAGCACCACACGAAATAAATCCGCAAGCGCACGAATACCATTGTAGCTTTCACCTTAGAGTATCCCAAGGGTATCGAATCCAAGGGAACAGTGTGCAATAACTTCGTACTAGTCAGTCCAAGGACACACCCAGATAAAAGGCAAGGATAGAGAGGATTCCTAAAGATAGCACTATAGATGAGATTAAAGGTCGATCTCTAGATAGAACTTGGCTTAGGGTACCGATAGCCCTGACTTAACAGGCGACTCCGGTACGCGAATCTATGTGGAACGGAGCTCTGACTATATCCAGCTGCGGAGGATCAAAGAGGGCCAGACGGGCTGTCACCACCACCTGGACTACCTCTACCTAACCTTGGCATAAGCCGAAGGAATGATAACCGGTGGCGTGACACAACGTCTACGCTGTGGTTACTGTCGTAGCCAACGGACTACGACACTCTGTACTTATAGAACTACGACCACGAAAGAGAACTGATCTCACTCACTATAGGTACTACTAGCTTATACTAAAGGCATACGAGAGAGCACTCGACCCCGTACTGTGCTTCCAATGTATACGAACGACTTGCAGCAGTCGTACGCATAAACCCAGGATCTACACACTAGTAGAGGAAAAAGACTACTCATGCAACCTAGCATAAACTATTAGAAAGGAATCACGAACGCACTTTATTCTAATTAGAGCATGTAAGCACATCCACTTTATTCTAAAAGACTAGTCATACAAACAGGATACAAACTTGTGCACCTAATCAACTAGATCGAGGGGGCGTGTTCGTGAAGAACACGTGCCTCTAAATGATGAACAGGTGAAGAACACAAGAACATATCACTTGCACTTTGGTCTAAATAGAAAATGCAGAAATACTTACTTTACTCTAATTGAAGAACGAGCATCCATAGAGGTACATCCCTTTCACTCTCTCCCTAGCTTTGATCTAATCAACTACTCCACACTTACACTCTAGAAGGAGGAGAGGAGAGCCTCCCCTCTCAAGATAGAAAATGAGAGAGGAGGAGAGGAGTTGTGTGTCCTATTCTCTACCCCCTCCACTTCTATTTATAGGCCAAGGAGAGTAGGAGGAGCCCCCTTGGCTGCCATGGGTGCCACCAATAGGGTGGTGACACGTGGCGAAGAGGAGTGGGGGCCAAGTAGCTTGCAAGAGAAGGAGCTTTCCGGCAGGATCCTGAGGGAGTATTCGGGCACACACCTAGGACCGCCTTTGCTTCATCACGACAAGCCGACACGTCGAAGGGTGACATGAGGGCCGACCCCCAGGTAGCTCCCCTCGCGCCGCCTTTCGTCCAGGTGACTGCCAGGTGGGTCCCACGGTGGGTATGGGGGTGCATGCGGTATTTTTAGTCATTTATCTCGTGGTTGTGGGCCCTTGGATCCGTGTACTGACTCCTGATTGGTCGAAGGTGTGTTTCCTTGGATTGGTGATGTGTCATAGACACATGGCATCCAACGTGGCAACACGTCGCCACGTGGTCTGGTGTGGGTCCCACCGGGCCCACATATCAAGATGGTGATCTTGTCGTGTGCATATCTCTTTCATCCGGACTCAGAAGTAGACAAATGATATATCCATTTTGATCGTCTTGACGAGCCCGTCGCAGTGGTGTAGTCCAAATTGGCATTTGAGGTTGTTATGGATGACGTCCTATATAAGCCATTAGATCACTTGCTCTCAATTGTATCATTTATCCCGTATTCCGGTGCATCCTGCAACAAAAGCTAGAAACACCAACACTTGTGGAACTTGTCAGTATAAAGCCCTATTCTAGTGTTGATAATCACTTTTCATTCATTTTATGCAGGAGTTGACGGCATAAAAGTGGTACTTAACAACCATCAACAGGACGCAGCCTTAAGTTAGAAATGGTCGAAAATTAAGTATTCATGATCTAGAAAGCCATGTTACCTTTCAAAATTTACTTATTTATGCATAAAAACTAATTTATTCAGTTTTTCATTATTAAATGCTATTATTTTATTTTATCTATGCTGAGTCTCCTTTTTGCTTATCAGATGGCCTGAACCAAGAACACTGCACGCAAGAGCACCGATGGCCGTGTCCCCACTGGTCAGTTGGCACCCCGCTACCCACTTGTTGAGCCAGAGGAGCAGCCAGAGCTTCAGGTGGAAGATCAGGTTGAGGAAGATCCAGAAGAGAGGATACTCGAGGATGACGCTGAAGATCACCGTGGGATACCACAGCTGTATGATGGCACCTATTTGGTTGTGGATGCCGATGGCGATATGGTGATACCTCCAGCTGCCCTTGCCCCTGATGCTCCTCCGTCACCGCCAGCGGATCTTGTGCAGGATGCTCCCGCACAGGAGGCTGCTGGAGGGGACCCGGATGATTCTGGGGATGACAGCAGTTATGCCAACAGTGGAGATAGCAGCAATGGAGATGGTAATGATGATGATGATGATGATGATGATGGCAGTGATGGCAACGATGAGACTGAAGATGAGGAGGTTGACGTCGATGGGCACGAGGATGACAACAGTGCTGTGAATGATAATCAGGTGGATGATGACCCTCGCTTTCATGGAGCGGCATACCACTACCACTATACTGAGGAAGATGAGGGACAGTTTGTTGTCCTACTGGAGACCTTGCAGCACCTTGACTTCACAGCGAGGCCCCTCTATGTCACCAAGCACTACTCGGAGCCTGGGTTGGAGGATTACTATACCACTGAGGTTCACATCGGTGTGCCTCTACGTGGAGGTGTCAGGCACAGTGTTCATTCTTCACACTTCAGCTCAACTCCTACGTCAGTGCAGGCTGCTTCGGTGAACGATGCAGCAAGGAGGGCCCTGTGGTCCATCAGTCACAGATATCGTGAACGGCTGCACGACTCCGACTTCCGCCACGTCCTCAGCCGTCTTAGAGGCAGCGCGAACACCGTTGTTCCCGTGGGGAATAACAGGGATGGTCACGTGGATATCCTAGCCTGTGTTGCTTCTGCACTCAACACGGACTTGGAGGGTTCGTACGACGAGGTGGACCGTCTCCACGATCAGCTTCAGAGGGCTCAGGCTCAGATTGCTCAGCTGGAGGCGCAGGTTGCTGGGCGACGCCCTCCAGAGGAGGAAGCACCCTTCTGTCCTCCGGAGTCTCCGCCTTGCAAGAGGACTCGCTACGGTACCGACGAGGCCACTACCAGCATGCAACAGGATTAGGGATTAGAAGACCCACCTTTACTTTGTTATCGATAGAGCGTTCCTGCGAGGACGATTCTTGTAATAATGGTTGTTGCGTGCAAACATGGTTGTTTCGGTTCTTTGTTTGAGTGTGTTGTATTGTGGAGTGATGGCCACAATGCGACGAGAACAAAAATCATTTAGTTAATGAAGGGTTGGGTTATCCTTATCTATGATGTTTTTTTATCAAGTTCGGTTGATACAAAATCAGTTCACGCAGCTCTCTGACACAGCGGTCAAGTTTGAATTTTATCTTGAGCTACAGAACTCCGTTTGATGTAAAACCAGTTGGGTTAGTTCACAAATTTTATGAGTAAATTTATGGTAAAAATTCAGCAGTAACAAATAAGTATTCACGGAGTTATGAATGAAACTTTGGGGATATCAGAAACTGTAAAACTCTGCTGATACAGTGATCTTGTTTAATTTATATCTCAAGTTATAGACCTCCGATCGAGGTGAAATCAATTGGGTTGGCTTAGAAATTTCATACTACATATTCTGATAAATTTTCATAATTTTTGGACAACATCATTGGGAGTTACACATGATTTATTGGGACTAGCAGAATCTGTTCAAATTAAAAATGCAAGCATCCTTATCCATTGAGTTTACTCTTCATGCATCACTTGTGCTTATCTGAAATATATTTCTCTAACAATCAGATGGTACAAACCAGGTCAGGAGGAGGTCAAGACGTTCCGCCAGTGATTCGTGCTCACATAGCCAATCAACAAGCTCAAGCACCCCACCTCCACCACTTAACCAAATGGATCCGGCTATGCTGCAATTTCTTACCGCCCAAACCTAGCTGCTGCAGAACCTCACTGCCACAGTCCAAAACCTTCAAGCTCAACAACAAAACCAGCCAGCACCACCTCCCCCGCCTCACCCACAGCCGAGGGACAAACATAAGGAGTTTATGAGCCACATCCTCCCACCTATTCCCACTCCACTGATCCGTTGGATGCCGATGACTGGTTAAAGACGGTTACCAAGAAGCTTGAGATTGTTCAATGCACTGACCGAGAGATGGTCCTGTATGCTGCTGGCAGACTGACAGGGCAAGCTGGTGATTGGTGGGATGCATATTCGACTGTACATCCTAACAGAAACAATATAACTTGGCAGGAGTTCCGGGATAACTTCCGTACATATCACATTCCTTCGGGAGTGATAAAGGTTAAGTAGAAGGAATTTCTGGCACTGAAGCAAGGGAATATGTCTGTCACTGAGTACCTTGACAAGTTCACTCACTTGTCCTGTTATGCTCCTGATGAAGTCAACACTGATCCCAAGTGGCAGGAAAGGTTCCTGGATGGCTTGATTGGGCCACTTAACTATCAGCTACAGAGCCATACGTTCCCTGATTTCTAGATATTGCTCAATAAAGCTATTGGACTGGAGAGTAAGAGGAAGGAACTGGGTGAACAAAAACGCAAGTTCCAATCTCATGGGCAATCCAGCAGTAACACTCGTCCTCGCTACAGTTCACAGCAAGGCTCTTCCTAGTATCGTTCTAGTGGTCAAGGAGGGAAATATCCTCAGAACTTGCAGTTGCAGCGCTCATTTCAACCACAGTGCTTCAACCCACAGACACCACAAACTCCCACTCCTCAGCAGAATCGCTCTAACAATGGTTCTGGGACACCTGTCAGAAACACCACTCCTATTCAACCCAGTGGATGTTTCAAGTGTGGTGAGCTGGGACATTATGCTAACAATTGTCCCAAAAGAGGGATGCAGACTCCTCAGAAGGACAATGGCCAGAGGCCTGGTCAGTCATCATCTCAGCCTCGCACTCCACAAGCTCCAAACAAGAGAGGCCAGCAGAACTATATGCGTGGCCGAGTAAATCATGTATCAGTGGAGCAAGCCCAGAATGACTCCGGCGTTGTACTGGGTACGTTTCCCGTCAATTCTATACCTGCTATAGTTTTATTTGACTCAGGAGCATCGCACTCATTTGTGACTGATCAATTTGTGGCAAAACATAACGTATCTATGAGTCATATGAAGACACCATTGATAGTTAGTTCCCCGGGAGGTGAAATGAGAACTGGTCATATATGCCCACAAGTGAACATTAATATCATGGGAGTAGATTTTCTGGCTAACCTAGTAGTCTTAAAGTCATGGGGAATAGATGTGATCTTAGGTATGGATTGGTTACAGAAATATGATGGAGTTATACAGTGCCGTAAGAAGTCAGTATTGTTAACCAGTCCACATGGAGAAAGAATTGAGTATGTGGGTACCCCCTCATCCAATAGTGGCACCGTGAATTCAGTTGAAGGCAAGGCCTTGGAAGATATAAAAGTAGTAAAAGAGTATCCTGATGTGTTTCCAGATGATTTACCAGGTATGCCACCTGACCGTGACATTGAATTCAGTATTGAACTTATACCTGGTACTGCTCCTATATCAAAAAGACCATATAGAATGGATGTTAAAGACTTAGCTGAACTAAAGAAACAAATAGAAGAATTACTTAGTAAAGGGTTTATCCGTCCTAGTTCTTCACCATGGGGAGCCCCCACTCTCTTCGTGGATAAAAAGGATGGATCTAGGAGGTTGTGTATAGATTATCGATCTCTTAATGAAGTTACCATGAAGAACAAATACCCTTTACCCCGGATCGAGGATTTGTTCGATCAAATGAGAGGAGCAAAAGTTTTCTCTAAAATAGATCTCCGATCGGGTTACCATCAGTTGAAAATTCGAATGGAGGATATTCCAAAGACGACATTCACGTCTAGGTATGGGTTGTATGAGTTCACTGTGATGTCGTTTGGCTTGACCAATGCTCCAGCATATTTCATGTACTTGATGAACAAAGTGTTTATGGAGTATCTTGACAAGTTTATTGTGGTATTTATTGATGATATTCTGGTATTTTCTCGGAGTGAGGAAGAACATGAAGAACACTTGAGACTCGTATTGCAGAAGCTTCGGGAACATCAACTTTATGCCAAGTTTAGCAAGTGTGATTTCTGGTTAAAGGAGGTCTCTTTTCTTGGACACATTATCACTGATGGTGGGATTGCAGTGGATCCAAGTAAAGTCCGGGATGTGTTGAACTGGAGTCCGCCTAAGAATGTACCGGAGATCAGAAGTTTCCTTGGACTTGCAGGATACTACCGCAGATTTATCGAGGGATTCTCAAAGATCATGAAACCCCTTACAACTTTACCATAGAAGGGTAAAGAGTTTAAGTGGGATGATAAGTGTCAAGCCAGCTTTGAAGAATTGAAGAAGAGATTGACCACAACTCCTGTGTTGATAATGCCGGATATTCACAAAGGATTTGATGTGTATTGTGATGCTTCTCGGCAAGGACTAGGTTGTGTGTTGATGCAGGAAGGAAAGGTCGTAGCATATGCTTCAAGACAGTTACGGAAACATGAGCAGAATTATCCTACTCATGATCTCGAGCTAGCTGCAGTTGTGCATGCTCTCAAAATCTGGAGGCATTACATGATTGGAAATAAGTGTCAGATTTTCACCGATCATAAGAGTTTGAAGTATATCTTTACACAGAAGGATCTTAATATAAGGCAACGAAGATGGTTAGAATTAATCAAGGATTATGATCTGGATATTCAGTATCACCCTGGAAAAGCAAACGTTGTAGCAGACACATTGAGTCGAAAGAATCAGGCCAATATGCTAATAGGTCGGTTGATGCCTCAGGAGTTATGTTGAGAGATGGCACAACTTAATTTGGGAATTGTTGCTCAGAATGAGACCTTAACGTTGGAAATTGAGTCGACACTTGAACAAGAGATTAGAAAAGGGCAATTGACAGATGAAAAGATTATGGAATACAAGAAATTGATAAAGTTGGGTAAAGTTCCAGAATTCAAGGAAGATGAACAAGGAACAGTGTGGTTCAAGAATAGGATTTGTGTGCCCGAGATTAAAGAATTGCGTGAGACTATATTGAAGGAAGCACACGATTCATCTTATTCTATTCATCCTGGAAGTACTAAGATGTACCAAGATTTAAAACAAAGGTATTGGTGGTATGGGATGAAAAAGGATGTAGCAGCTCATGTAGCTTTGTGTGACACATGTCAAAGAGTAAAAGCCGAGTATCAAAGACCAGCAGGGTTGCTTCAACCTTTGAAGATATCTGAGTGGAAATGGGAAGAGATTAGCATGGATTTCATTATGGGTTTACCTCATACACGTGATGGGTATGACTCTATATGGTTTATTGTGGACGGTTAACCAAGGTTGCACATTTTATACCAGTGAAGACGACCTACACTGGGGTCAAGTTGGCAGAGCTATATAATTCAAGAATAGTGTGTTTACATGGAGTTCCGAAGAAGATAGTGTCAGATCGAGGCACTTAATTCACTTCACGGTTTTGGCAGAAGTTACATGAATCGATGGACACAAAGCTAAACTTCAGTTCAGCATATCACCCTCAAATAGATGGACAAACAGAAAGAACAAATCAGATCCTTGAGGATATGTTAAGAGCTTGTGCTCTGAAGCATGGAGGTAGTTGGGATAAGAGTTTGCCTTATGCAGAGTTTGCTTATAATAACAGCTATCAATCTAGCATTAAAATGGCACCTTTTGAAGCTTTGTATGGAAGAAAATGTAGAACACCTTTGTTCTGGAATCAGACTGGAGAAAGTCAGCTCTTTAGACCATATAGCATAAGAGAAGCCGAAAAGCAAGTTGAGATAATTCGAGAAAATCTCAAAGCTGCACAGTCACGACAGAAAAGTTATGCTGATCCTCGTAGAAGAGAAGTAGTGTTTGAAGTGGGTGACTATGCCTATCTTAGAGTGTCGCCTATCCGAGGTTTGCGAAGGTTTAATGTCAGAGGGAAGTTGTCACCTCGTTTTATTGGACCTTTCCGGATCTTGGAAAGGAGAGGAGAGGTGGCTTATCAATTGGAACTGCCAGCACCGTTGTCAGGAGTTCATGATGTGTTTCACGTATCACAGTTAAAGAAGTGCACGAGTGAGGTCAGAATAGAACCAGTACAACTGGAAGATATTGAGATGGAAAAAGATTTGACTTATAAAGAATATCCTATCAAAATCTTGGATACATTAGAAAGGGTTACTTGGAGTAAAGTCATCAAGATGTGTAAAGTACAGTGGAGTCATCATACAGAAGAAGAGGCGACTTGGGAAAGAGAGGATGAACTCATGGAAGACTTTCCTCAGCTGTTCTCTAATCCTTCTCAATCTCGGGACGAGATTCTCTTTAAGGGGGTAGGATTTGTAACACCCTAAAATTCCATCACTAAAAATTTGCATAAGCAACATAGTGTATTAGGATTAGTCTTAAGGACTTAATTAAATTGCTAATTAATTTGGGCTCTAAAGTAGTTAAATTTAATTTTAAATAATTTAGAACTAACAAGTGCATGTGCATCATTATTTGGCTTTGCATGGTGTTTATGAGTGTTGGTGTGAAGTTTTAAAAGTTTATGATATAATTTAAAAGTTTGGAAAATTTTGAAAAGAATTTGAGTTTGAAAAGGTTTTGAATAAAAGGGTTTGAAAAAGAAAAGAAAAGCAAAAACAAACCAACCTCTTCTCCCCTCCCTTCCTCCCTTTCAACCCACCCCGGCCCACCAACCTTTCTTCCGGCCCAGCGCCACCCTGCAGCCCGTCTTCCACTCTCTCTCCCTCGCGCTCGCTGACGCGCCGGCCCCACCGGTCAGCATCGTCATCTCCCCCAGCCCCCCTTCCCCTGCTTCACCGCCGCGGATCCCGCCACCCTGCACCGCGCCCCTTGCCTTCCCCTTCCATCCCTGAGCCACAATTATGGGTGGTAAAGCCCGCAGACCACGTAGCCATCAAGTCCCCTTCCGTTTCTCCTTCCTCTAGCCTCCATAATGCCCCGGATGAGCCGCCGGCCATCAATGGCAATTGCCGCCGCCGCCGGAGCTTTCCCCTGCTTCCCCTTCCCCTCTCTTGCGCTATATAAGCCGGGCACGAGCTCCTGCTTAGCTCCTTTGCCCACACGCGCCTTCCACTCACGCACACACACCTCAACTCTCACACAGCGCCGCCGCCTCTGCTCTTCGCCGCCACCGGGGTAACGTCGACGGTGGAGTACCCGGCCCCCCTCTTTTCCTCTTCTTTGTGGCTCAAACTCACCGAGCTCTCCCTCTCTTTGCTCCAGGGACACATCTTCGTCGCCGGACCGAGCCGCGCCCGTCTCTTTCCGCCGGAGCGCCGCCCGAGCTCGCCGCCGTCGTCGATCTTCGTCACTGTCGCCCCTCCTTCACTTGTTGCCTCGCTCGGCTCTTCCTCGCGTGGTGAGCAATGTTTCCCCGCCGTCTCTCTCCCTGCGCGCGTACCGCAGTGCCGGCGTCCACGCTCCGGCGAGAGCCGAGCCGCCCCTTCCGGCGCACGCCGTCGAGGTCGTCGGAACCGCCGCCCTGATGGCTCAGTCGCGTGTGCGAGTGCCTCAGCTACGCGTAGAGCCCACCCACGCATGTTTTGGCGCCCTATGCAGTGATCTAGGGCCGCGCCGGCGAGTCCGCCGCCGCGCGTCGCTGTCTCCGGTGAGCTCCGCCGCCGCCCCTCGCTCACACGCCACCACAGCCGTCCGATCCAGGATCGGCGGTCGAGATCTGCCGCAGCCCCGGGTCAAAGTGGACGTAACGGTCAGCGCCCGGTTTTCTTGTTAAAGAGCCCCTGTGTTTTCATCTATTCACAACCATACCCTTCCACCATCGAAAACCCTTACAATCAGGTCCTTCTTTTTATGATCTAGCCCCTGTCTTCCCTGTTATATAGCACCCGAGGTCCCTTTCTCCCCTTTTCACATGTGAGCCCTCTGTTTATATACATAATTACGTTTTAAGTCCCTGGTTTCTTTCAAATAAGCCCAGAGAGCCTAGTTTTCTTACAGAAAAGCCCCTGCATTTTGTTTTAATCATAACTTTCATGTTTTAACTCCGTTTTTCGCGTATAATATATCAAAATGATCGTATCAGTGAGTAGAACCTTTTTATTAGTGTGTTCTTAGCATATAGTATTGTTTGGTGTACTGTTTTATTTATTTATTGTATGCTCATGCTTGTGCGGTGATATCGTGCCTGTTTCAACTGAGCAACCTGTCGGAGAAGATCAAGAAGAACCTTTCTTCGAAGAAGAGGATCCCCAGTTTGTAGAGGAAGGCAAGTGGATTTCCCCCTCTGCATTTTCCTCTTTGTCCTAAATAACTGCATATTAAATAATATTTACTTTATTTGTTGCTATGCATAAATTGAGGGGAAATCACCTTTTTAAGGACATGACTAGAGCTTTACCCTTATCACCTTGATCAACCCTTTTTAATAAATGTTTTGGGTAGATAATTGCTTAGTTGCTTTATACGGGTTGGATGAAAGAGGTTTTATGATAAAGACTTGTATGCCTATGAAATGATGGTTTTGTTTAAAGACAAGAGCACTATGATTTAATTGGGACATGGAGAACCACCCAAGAAAATAGTACAACCACAGTCCATATGGCTCTGGCTTAGCCAATTAATTAGGTGTGTGAATGTACTGATGACCTTACCTGAAAGGGGCAGAGGGGGGTTGGGGTTGCAGGGGTATAGCCCGGTCCTTTTGGGGTAGCAGCCTTTGCTAAGGTGCCGACCACTAGGGAGGGTTATGGTCCGCTCTGATCTGTAACTATGCGGGTTGTTTGTCTTTTGCATGCCTTTGTAAAGGCTTCGTAGTGGACCCCTATCCACTCACCTCGGAAGTGTTTAAGGGTCTAGCTAACCCGGGCAACATGGGGAACACGAGCTGTGGTGAAAGTGTACAACCTCTGCAGAGTTAAAACTGATCAATCAGCCGTGCTCACGGTCAAGAGCGGCTTGGACCCTCACATGATAATTAAACTTAAAGATGAACTCAAACTGTGGTTTCTTATGGTTTTGAGATATGGTTACAAATGCTTAATCTTTGGGGTTGGTATAAACTTACACTTAGTAATAGGCTTGCTAATAAAATTTGACCAACATTAAAATGCTAACCGCTGTAAATCCTTAGTCTGTCCTTGTCAGCCTTGCATGTTTTCCCCCACTTGCTGAGCTCCAACCATAAGAGTGCTCACCCTTGCTTACCGCTGTTCAGATGAGAACAACGGTGAGGAGTACTTCAGCGACTTTGAGGAGTTCTGAGGCATGCGATCCCCCAGTCATGTGCCTGTGGAAGTTGAAGATGAAGTCGTCCGTTTAGTTATCGTTTGTTCTATTGGACCTTCGTGTCCACTACCTGAGTGTAATAATGGATAATGTAATGGTTTAACTCTTGTATGTTTTGATTACTGTTTATGATATTACACTCTTCTGTCTATCGTATGTGTGTAACTTGATCCTGGCGCACATATGAGATGCATTTGGTTTCTCTTCGGAAATCAGATGTGACAGACAAGCCTCCTTCCCCAAAGTTCTCTCGCAAGAGGCGTGCTAGGAAGCTCAAGGGGCCCCTGGACTCCAAGTTCCTTCACAGAAGCACAAGGCTCAACAAAGACCTCCATGGCTTCAAGGACAAGGCTGCTGCTTCTGCCTCCGGTGTGCCAGATGACGACCTGCTGCCTGATGCTGACTCCCAGGATCCTCTGATGGAGGAGACTCCCCTTGCTATGGTGTCGCCTTATGAAGGAGTCCCTGTTCAAGATGATGCTCCTGCGCCTCACCTTTCCCTGGATGTTGTCCAAGGTCTTGCCACTGGATTTCTCAAGATGCAGCCTGGGGCTGTGTCTCCTGCAGCTCTCCTAGCTTCTGATGATGATTAGCTGTAATAGGGCTAGTTCCTGTACCAATTTTCTTAGTTGGAATTGGTACTTCTTTTGGCTAGTTGATTGGCACTGGGATGTGCATCTCTTTAGCAGTTGGTTTGTAAACTCTTGCAGTTGGTGGCTTGTGAACTTGAATCAGTATCTGAAAATGAGCATGGTTTGCTTAATTTCTTGTATGCTCTTTATCTGGCTCCTTTCTCATGGCCCTTGCTAGTTCTTGGGTCAAGTTGTCCCTGGTGTCTTCTTTTGGTTTCCTCATGAATTCAAATAAATCCCAGAGCATTCTTTCTTGGAATATTAGAGGTATAAACTCGCAGGCTAAATGGGACAACATAGGGACAAAATCACAGAAAGCTTAGCTTGTATTGTCTGCCTTCAAGAGACTAAGAGATAAATTTTTGATCAATCTTATATCTCAAAATTCTGTCCACGTTCTCTGAACTACTTTGCGTATGTCCCTTCGGTTGGTGCTTCTGGTGGACTTTTATTTATTTGGAGTGGAGCAATGTTTAAACGAGAAGTTGTTCAACAAAACAGTTATGCCATCACTGTTAAATTTTCAGCTCTGACTTCTTTGTTTCAGTTTCATGTCACAAATATTTATGGTCCTTGCTCTCCTACTGAAAAGGCTGCTTTTGTGAATTGGCTTTATAATTTTGATTCTTCTGGCATTGATTATTGGGTGTTGCTGGGGGACTTTAATCTCATTAGAAGTGCTGATAATAGAAACAAACCTGGTGGTAATATTAATGATATGCTCCTTTTCAACGACATCATTCAGCACTTGAATTTAATTGATATTCCCTTTGAAGGCAAACAATTTACTTGGAGGAACATGCAAGATGATCCACTACTTGAGAAAATTGACTGGGTCATTATTTCAGCTTCCTGGTCTCTCACCTATCCAGCAACTTGTGTTAAGACTTTGTCTCAGCCTGTTTCAGATCATGTTCCTTACGTAGTCAAGATGGACTCACACATTCCTACGGCTTCAACTTTCCAGTTTGAAAATTTTTGGGCAGACTTTCCAGATTTTTTTGATGTTGTCAAGCTCCATTGGGACTTCAAGCCTTTTTATGCAAATATGGCCAGGACTATTCGTGGAAAATTCAAACAACTCAGAGCTGGCCTGAAGAAATGGAGCAAGGAACTTTCCAACCTTAATAAGCTCACTAATAATTGTCACTGGGTTTTAGCCCTGCTAGATGGTCTTGAGGAGCAGAGGCCATTGGATTTATTGGAGGCCAATTTCAGATCCTTAGTGAAAACTCACCTCCTGAAACTTCTAGAATCAAAGAGAGTGTACTGGAAGCAAAGATTTACTTCAAGATGGATTAAATTAGGAGATGAAAACTCTAAGGTTTTTCAGGCTTTGGCTTCACAATCCTTCAGAAGGAATTCAATTCCCTCTTTAACTTTGGCTGATGGTACGGTGGTTTCTGATCATGATCTTAAGGCAGGGGCTTTATGGAATTCTTTTCATGACAGACTCGGGATTTCAGAATTTACACATATTATTTTTTGATCTCCACTTTCTTATTCAGCCAGTGCAGCTTCTAGTGATGGATGGCCCTTTCACAAAGGAAGAAATAGATGTTGTTATCAAAGAGATGGCACCAGATCGTGCCCCTGAACCAGATGGTTTCAATGGGTTCTTCATGAAGAAATGTTGGCACATTATTTGTGAGGATTTCTATAGGCTTTGTGCAGGTTTTGAGAATTGCATGGTGGACTTGGAATGTATAAATGGATCCTTTATCACCCTAGTGCCAAAGAAAGATTGCCCCTTGACAGTCAATGATTATAGGCCTATCTCTTTGCTCAATTCATCCTTGAAGCTACTGACCAAGCTCTTGGCAAACAGACTTTAGAGGGTCATTTGTGAGCTTGTGCATGCTAACCAATATGATTTCATTAAAGTTCGAACCATCCAAGACTGTCTGGCTTGGGCCTTCCAATTCCTTCACATTTGTCACCAAAGCAAGAAAGAAATTGTGCTGCTTAAGTTAGACTTTGAAAAGGCTTTTGACAAAGTAGAGCACCAGGTCATTTTGGAAATGTTCAGACACAAGGGTTTTCCAGACAAATGGATCGACTGGATTAATTTGGTTCTCTCCTCTGGATCCTCTTCTATACTCTTAAATGGTGTTCCTGGCAGACCTTTTAAGTGTAAGAGAGGGGTTAGGCAAGGAGATCCCTTGTCCCCTCTTCTCTTTGTGTTAGCAGCAGACCTTTTACAATCAGTGGTTAATGATGCAGCTGCCAATGGACTTCTCAAACATCCCTTGGGCGAAAATTTTGGAGGAGATTATCCCATAGTACAATATGCTGATGATACCCTGATCATTTTACCAACAGATGAGGTCCAGCTTCTATGTTTGAAAGGCCTTCTTGTCTCTTTTGCAACTTCCACTAGGCTTAAGGTAAACATCTCGAAGTCCTCCTTAATCCCAATCAACTTGACACCTAAAAGAGTAGTTGTTTTGGCTTCAGCCATTGGGTGTGTGATTGGTGCAATGCTCTTCACTTATCTTGGCTTACATTTGGGTACAACAAGGTTGAGTGTGGAAGAGTATTTTCCTTTGTTCAATAAAATAGAGAGGAGAATGATGGGCTTTAGCATAATGCTTTCCTATGATGGTCGTCTTATTTTAGTCAACTCAGTCCTATCTGCCCTTCCAACATATTACTTATGCACTTTCAAATTACCTCCACCTGTGATTGACCAGATGGATTAGTATAGAAAACATCTCCTATGGGATAAAGGTGACATTAATAGGAAAGGTGGGTGTCTGGTTAAGTGGGAAAAGGCATGCCAATCTAAGCAGCAAGGTGGTCTCAGCATCATTGATTTAAGAACGCACAGTACGTCTCTACTTCTCAAATTCTTGCATAAATTCTACAATCATGAAAACCAGCCTTGGGTTCAGATAACTTGGCAGTGTCTATATAGAACTTTCTTGGTACCTCATATGAAACACCCAGTTGGTTCCTTTTGGTGGAGAGATGTGATGTCCCTATCAGGGGATTTCCTCAAAATTGCAGCATGTCATGTTAATAAGGGAAGTACGACCTGCTTTTGGACTGATGCCTGGGACCTTGGTGTTCTCCAACACAAATTCCCTCAACTCTACTCTTTTGCAAGGAAGCAAAATATTTTAGTCGGTCGGTTCTTGGCTCAGGTTGTTTTTGATAATTTCCACACTCCTCTTTCTCCTTTGGCAAGTGACCAGCTGCAGGAACTTCTTCTCCTTTTACAGGAGCATGTGGCTGACCCAACTTTGGAAGATCAATGGCATTATATCTGGGGTCTAATCTCTTCACTGTCAAGAAAGCATACTCTCAGCTGAAAGGTACAAACAATCCTGAACCCCTGTTCAAATGGGTCTGGAGTTCTTGCACTCGTGGAAAACACAAGTTCTTTTTTTGGCTGTTGCTACTTGATCGGCTTAACACAAGAAACATCTTGTGAAGGAAAAGGAGAACTATGCATAGTTATTCTTGTGTGTTATGCTCTTGTAATACAGAAGAGACACTATTCCACCTGTTCTTTCAGTGCTCTTTCAGTCAGTGGTGTTGGCGTTTCCTGAATCTCATGGAATCTGAACTTAGCTGGGGGTGACATGATTATTTTAGCAAGACAAGCTTTCAACTCCAAGATGTTTAGAGAAGTTTTGATTATTGTCTGCTGGGCCATTTGGAAGCACCGCAATGAGATTATTTTTGATAGCGTTCCACTTTCCTTGAGAAGGTGGAAATTCATTTTTCGAGAGGAACTTTCAGCTATTCTGATAAAAGCCCACCCTCTCAAAAGCAGGAGCTAGAAGATTGGTTTTGTAATTTCTCTTAAGACTCTTGTATCTGTTTTATTTTGGGCCTGAGGCCTCGTAAACTATACATATTCTTTTGCCTATATATATAAAAAAATCCAGTAGGGGCCTCCCCTGTTGTTCCCCTTTTCAAAAAAAAAGTTTCACTCCATAGCGGTCAAGTATATCTGGCAGATTGCTATCACATGGGAATCTGAGCCCCATAGAGTACAAAACTTTGAAAACGACAACTTCATTTAGGCGAGGTGTCGGAGTTTCTTTCTCCTCAGGCTCCCTACCTGCTCCACTAGGGAAATAACCCTGATCTTCATAAAACTTGATCAAATTCTTGGAAACCAAAGAGGAGCCAAAAACTGTAGTTGGAGGAAAGTTAGATATTTCAACCAAATCTTCAAGACTAGCATCTACGCTAGACAAATTTTCTCCATCGCTATCTGATCCTTGGGGATCATTGATTTCACCGTCGTCTTCTTGAATCTCCGAGTCACCGGTACCAGAGATCTCTGGATTTTCCAAAGCTTGATGCTGTTCAGCCTCCATCTCTCCCTTACTCTTCAATTTCATAGTTTGCATAATGCGAGCCATTAGTCTATAGAAAGAAAAATATGAAAAGAAGATTCTATATCTCAATAAAACAAGGATTTTCCACAAAAACTGAAGATGAGCGATAAACAAAGAATTTTCAGAATTAAGCAGTTTTTACCTTCGCAAGCCTTTCCTTCAAGACCTTGAAGCAAGAGTAGAAGAAGGAAAAGAAAGCTCGAGTTTCAAAACCGAAGAAATCAAGTGTTTCTCTTCGAAGCGAATGGTGAAAAAAGATCACCCCCTTTATAGGAACCCGAGAGGCGGGTGAAAAGACGCCTCAAACTTTGCAAGAAACCCAATCGTCGTCCAATCCCCTCGTGACGCGTGTCCCCTTCGACGCTTGAGGGTGACGTTTCTTACCGGATGATTCTCCTTTTCTTCGCGAAATCTGATCGTCGAAGTCGACCCGTTTCCACGAGGGACTACTGTTGGGGAATCGACCATTTTTCGGTCACCTTCGAGTCATCGAAGGAAACACAATTTTTCTATAAACACGATTTTCTCTCTGAAGAGGATAAATGTTCTCAACAAGATTTAGGTTTTATGATGAAAGTATCAAGGATTTCACACTGTAAGTCCATAGAAAGGTCCCCTTTTATGTTTGTTGAGTTTTGGTAAACTTCGGTCTCGGTAAAATCTTTATTTCTTTGAAGATAGAAGGAAGTGACGTCATTCTTGGTAAAAGGTTGATGAGATATGAAAATTTACAAAAAACATGAAGTTCCTCGAGAAAAGTCTTTTTCTCTTGTTTTTACAGGAAGCGAAGTTGGTTGATGAATCAGGATTGATGGGACAAATTCTTGAGACTAAGGACTGAACGGGGCAAACTTCGGAACCCAAGGAGATACAAGATATGTGGATTTTACCAAAAGTGACGTCAGCATCAATAATGCTAACGTCTGTCCAAGCGAAGATGATAAAAGGGAAGAGGAGGAAATCTTGATCTTGAAGAGGAACTTCGACGTTTGAATCAGTCAATGGCATGATCTAGAAGGAAGAAGAAACGAGAGAATCTTGACTACGCAAGGAGTGAGAAGCCTAGCCACACAAGGGCATACTTGTAAATATAAAGAGTGATTGCGTGATCACCACGGACGCATTGTACCCCAGATATTCTCCAAATATGCTTTGCAGTCAGAGGTAGAATCGAAATGTAAAAGTGACCCCTAGGCACTATAAAAGGATCCCCCTGCCTCTGTGAAAAGCGATCCATCTTTCGAAAATCGAAGAGCACACATTTTCAGAACTTTTTCACCTTTTCTGTTTGGCTACTTTTCTAATATCCAACAAGTTGCTATATTCTGATGATATTAGTCACATTTTGTTTATGTTTTTTAAGAAATAGGAGGGGATATTATAAATTTAAATTAAAATGTTTACATATACTACCTAAATTAAGAGACAAAGAAAGAAACAATAAAAATAAAATAAAAGCAACTACGTGATTGTATCTATCCACTAGCAAAATGTACGTGCGGCATGCACATATCTAAAAAATCACAATAAAAAACTATCTTTATAGTGTTGCACGTGTATAAAAAACCAAGGCTGCAACGACTACGTGGGGGTGAGGAGAAATCAACAGCTGCCTCTCGCGGCTGGAGAAAAACGGTGTCAGAGAATTGCTGACCGACCTGGTTGGAAGCGCAATGGGCATCCCTGTCGACAGCAACACCTTGGCTCGACGTTGGGTGCTCGTAAAAAATGCAGGTGAGAAAGCCTCGTCCTCAGTAGGAAATGTGGTGCATGCATGGATTGTCATTGACGTACGGGAGCAACGTGATTGACGGATAGGATAAACGTGATTCACGACAGCATGCATTTTCTTTCATGACAGCATGCATTGACGCGTGATGGAAAGCAATGGAACGTAGTGATCCATGATTAATGCAAACCCATATTGCCGCGTGATTCGTAGATCATAGTCATCCATATTGACTTGTGACGATGCGACTAGTAATGTCGAAAACGCAGTTGCGTCAAGGAGGCCGCCGACCTCGATCGCTAAGCCTTTCCAAAAAAATACAACGTGATTTGGTTACCAATTATTCCCCAAAATCCCTTAAAAACGACGCCACGCTGCTTGTATCCCTTTTCAAAATATAACGTGAGGTTACCAATTGCTCCCCAAAATCCCTTAAAAACACAACGTGATTTGGTTACCAATAATTCCCCAAAATCCCTTCTAAAAAACACACCACCCTGCTTGTATCCCTTTCCAAAACACAACGTGATTTGGTTACCAATTATTCTCCAAAGTCCTTTAAAAAACACAATGTGATTTGGCTTACCAATTATTCAAATGATTGACGAAAGGGGGATTAGACCCATCAACAGAACTCGTTCTTTATAGTATAGATGAGGACATGTGTTCTAATGATGCTGTCTTTGCTCCAAGAATAACCAGAGCAAACTCACATTTTGTTTATATTTTGACCCTCTTAATTGGAAAACATTGATGAAGTTTTGAGATATGCTCGTCTTTCTGGCTATCTCTACATCAGAAGTGTAAGACTACCCACACAGGCGTCTCTATCCGGCTCCTGGAGGAAATAGATCGAGGAATATGGTCTGCAGCGGGCAACGCCGAAGGCGATGGGAAAATGGCGTCGCCCCCCGCTTCATCTAGATTTGGTGTGATGGAGGGCCTCCGCCAGGCTGTGACGGGCCCACCACGCGTCTCGCTGCCACGGCCCCCAACGATCGCGCACCCAAAGTCGGAACAGAAGGAAGTACGGTGGCGGAGCTCCAGCGACAAGGCCGCACCAGAGGGAGGGAGGGAGCTCCCCCGCTGCCTGCCACGCTCCCGCCTTAGAGAGAGGGGCCTGTCGCTATCGAGGAGGACGGCGAGGGCGCCGAGGAGAGATGGAGCAGAGCAGGGGAGGGGCCGCCGGGGATTATCCGTATCCCCTCACCGCCGGCGGGGACCCTGCTCCTCCTCGCGTGCTCGGCCCACCGCTGCACTCCACGTCTGCTTGTGCCCCATCCTCGACCATGGAGCTCGAGGAGCTCGCGTCGTGTCGCGCTGCCGCCGGGAGAGAGATGGGGACCTACACGCGCGTCGGCCCCCACCGCGAGGCCCTGCTCGATCTGATGCCGTTAGAGGAGGAGGAAGGAGGGTGCGCTCGCCGTCGTTGTCCGAGGAAGGAGGGCCCTGCTTGATCTGCTGCCGCCGTCATCCTCCGGGCAGGGCCCCTACTCCTCCCTCTGGATCTCTCCTCTACGGTAGCCTCCAAGGGGTAGCAGGCAAGCCTCGCTTCGTCGGTGTCGGGTAGGAAGGTCGACGCCGGTGCCGCACGCCGTCTCCACCATGGCGCGCCTGCCCCTGCTCTGTCTTGCTTGCTTGCTGTGCAGCAGCTCGTGGAGGAGGAGAGCTCGGGACTGCCAGCCGAGGAGGCTAGCTGAGGAGGGAGGGAGGCCGCCGGTGCGAGGACAACGGCCGCCGCCGGGAGGAGGACCGCTGTGGGGACCCCGTTTCAAGATTCCCGCTAAGCACATGTGCTAATCCCTGGATCGGGTAGGTTAGCACAGTTCTTGTCAGAGTTAAGTATATGAAGTAATAAAAGGAGTATAACCAAATAAATACCTCAATGTAGCAAAAGGAAGCGCAGGTGCTCATCCACTAACTAGATGGTCTACAACACCTGGGTTACCTTGCATTTGCCTTGCTTTGCTAGCTTGGCTAGTCTTTGCTATATTTATGGATCTACTCGGGTTTTAGTGTTTGTGAAGTGCAGGCACCCAATATCCCTCATGGAACTGATCCTTAAGCTACATACCAAGTTTGAGTTGAAGCTAAGCAAGCAAATAAGAAGAAGGGCAAGAGGGGAGTCACTGCCAGGCAAACCCGGTGGCACCGAATTTGCAATGCCAGTGCGTTTTCCGCTGCGCAAGCACTGTGAAGAGACTCCGGAGATTTTTTTCCTGAGACTCCGGAAAAAACTCCGGAGTATCCAGGTTTCACTAACAAATTCGTTTTAAGTGGTGATTTTTAGGTTGCGCCTACTCACCCCCTCCTTCTAGGCGACATCAAGTTCCTTTCAGAGGGGAGGAAGGGGATAAAAAATTGGAGTGGGCCCCTGTTGTTGGGATGAAGGAGAGATATAAAAGATGATAGATGCAGAAGAAGTGAATATAAAGTAGAGAATCTCGATGACCAGGATAAAATATTTTATTCTGAAAAAGGAAATAGAGGATGATGAGTGTGGATGGTCTAAGAAACATGTCCATTTTTCTTTTGTTGCTTCAATCTTGTCAAATCCTTATGGACTTTTGGCATTTATAGCGATTGACCCAACTTCCTCAAGAACCACCTATCGTTAACGACGCTGATGTGGATGACTGGCTTCCTCGCTTTGTTGGGATAGTGTGTAGTACCAGGTAGTACTAATGTGGTAGTACCAGTTCGGTGAACCTAATGTTAAATTTATTTATTAAATTTTTAATTCTATAAGGATATATGGGTAATTTTTCCTAGCTAATTTGACCAACACCCCTGTTATGTGTCACGTTGACTAAAAAGAGAGAGGGGGTATTTTACCATACTACCATTTTAATTATTAATTTAATGTTTCAATTAAATTCGTTGGTGAAAAAAATATTTGTACAAGATACTACCCGGTACTACCTAGTATTAACCAAGCACCGGAACAAAGCTTCTGAATCTACATGTATATTATTATTTCCCCTTTTTTGGCAATCTTCCAGTCACAGCTATGATACAGGTGAACGCTGGTGTACGATGCATTAAGATCGTAGCTGTTACACGATGTTGATATTTTTTCGAATACGCAGGAGAGCTGGGCATCATTGTATTAAGTAGAAGGTAAATGTTACAAGCACGCAAGCGTGCGAAGGTTCCTCATGCGGATTACTCGCAGCATAAACTACCTAGCTTCCTAGCGCCTGCGGCGATCCACAAGTCCACCTCTGTCCTAATTCTATCTAGGAGAATCCGTACAGTTGCGGGACGTCGATCAAACACGCGCGCATTGCGCTCCTTCCAAAGGTGCCATCACACCAGCATAAAGAGCGTGGGCGTGCCCTTCCGTCGATCTCAGCCTGCATGGCGACGAGTCACTTCCACCACTCTTTGAGAGTTGACTCGGCTCCGAAGGTGCATACACATCGCGCCCAGGAGCATACTCTCCACCACACTTCTTTCGTGATGGGGCAGGTGACGAGGATGTGATCGATGGTCTCGTCAGCTTGGTCACAGAGCAAGCATTTATCATGTGTCACGAGACCACGACGACGGCGTCGGTCGGCCGTCCAGGCGCGACGCCGGCAAGCAAGAAAAAGGAACAACTTAACCCACAACGGCGCCCAGGATTTCCAAAGCAACTTCCACAGACGTCGAGCTCCGGTGGGTGCCTGATTTTCGAGGAGGCAGCAGTATGCTGACCGCGCACTATATCTGCCATCAGGGGTCCATCTCCAGCGCACCACGTCTTGTTGCTGGGGGTTTAGGTGAACCGTCTCCAGCCGGTCCCAAAGGTGCAGATACTCGACGCGCGCAGGGACAGACAGTCTGCCGGAGATATCCCGCACCCATTGCCTGTCATCTAGAGCTTGAGCCACCGTCCACGTTTTCTTTGTTCTTGGCCTCACTAGCTCCGTCAAAGCCGGCGCAAGATCACTGAGTGCTTGCCCGTCGACCCAGTTGTCGAGCCAGAAGAGGGTCTGAGTGCCGCTGCCCACCTGCACCTTGATCGAAGTTTCGAAAATTTCCTTGACCTGCTGTTCCACCTTGATCGGTAGAGCAGCCCAAGCTCGCTCTGGATCTGTTCGCTGCAGCCACAGCCAACAAACACGCAACACCGGGGATTAGCCGTATCCCCTCACACCGCCGGCGGGGACCCTGCTTCGCCCCTCGTGCTTGGCCCTCCGCTGCGCTCCACGTCTGCTTGTGCCCCGTCCTCGACCATGGAGCTCAAGGAGCTCGCGTCGTGTCGCGCTGCCACCGGGAGAGAGATGGGGACCTACACGCGCGTCGGCCCCCACCGCGAGGCCCTGCTCGATCTGATGCCGTTAGAGGAGGAGGAAGGAGGGTGCGCTCGCCGTCGTTGTCCGAGGAAGGAGGGCCCTGCTTGATCTGCTGCCGCTGTCATCCTCCGGGCAGGGCCCCTACTCCTCCCTCTGGATCTCTCCTCCGCGGTAGCCTCCAAGGGGTAGCAGGCAAGCCTCGCTTCGTCGGTGTCGGGGAGGAGGGTCGACACCGGTGCCGCACACCGTCTCCACCATGGCGCGCCTGCCCCTGCTCTGTCTTGCTTGCTTGCTGTGCAGCAGCTCATGGAGGAGGAGAGCTCGGGACTGCCGGCCGAGGAGGCTAGCTGAGGAGGGAGGGAGGCCACCAGCGCGAGGACAACGGCCGCCGCCGGGAGGAGGACCGCTGTGGGGACCCATTTCAAGATTCCCGCTAAGCACATGTGCTAATCCCTGGATCGGGTAGGTTAGCACAGTTCTTGTCAGAGTTAAGTATATGAAGTAATAAAAGGAGTATAACTAAATAAATACCTCAATGCAGCAAAAGGAAGCGCAGGTGCTCATCCACTAACTAGATGGTCTACAACACCTGGGTTACCTTGCATTTGCCTTGCTTTGCTAGCTTGGCTAGTCTTTGCTATATTTATGGATCTACTCGGGTTTTAGTGTTTGTGAAGTGCAGGCACCCAATATCCCTCATGGAACTGATCCTTAAGCTACATACCAAGTTTGAGTTGAAGCTAAGCAAGCAAATAAGAAGAAGGGCAAGAGGGGAGTCACTGCCAGGCAAACCCGGTGGCACCGAATTTGCAATGCCAGTGCGTTTTTTGCTGCGCAAGCACTGTGAAGAGACTCCGGAGATTTTTTCCTGAGACTCCGGAAAAAACTCCGGAGTATCCGGGTTTCACTAACAAAATCGTTTTAAGTGGTGATTTTCAGGTTGCGCCTACTCAACCCCCCCTGTAGGCGACATCAAGTTCCTTTCAGAGGGGAGGAAGGGGATAAAAAATTGGAGTGGGCCCCTGTTGTTGGGATGAAGGAGAGACATAAAAGATGATGGATGCAGAAGAAGTGAATATAAAGGAGAGAATCTCGATGATCAGGATAAAATATTCTATTCTGAAAAAGGAAATGGAGAATGATGAGTGTGGATGGTCTAAGAAACATGTCCATTTTTCTTTTGTTGCTTCAATCTTGTCAAATCCTTATGGACTTTTGGCATTTATAGCGATTGACCCAACTTCCTCAAGAACCACCTATCGTTAACGACGCTGATGTGGATGACTGGCTTCCTCGCTTTGTTGGGATAGTGTGTAGTACCAGGTAGTACTAATGTGGTAGTACCAGTTCGGTGAACCTAATGTTAAATTTATTTATTAAATTTTTAATTCTATAAGGATATATGGGTAATTTTTCCTAGCTAATTTGACCAACACCCCTGTTATGTGTCACGTTGACTAAAAAGAGAGAGGGGGTATTTTACCATACTACAGTTTTAATTATTAATTTAATGTTTCAATTAAATTCGTTGGTGAAAAAAAAATATTTGTACAAGATACTACCCGGTACTACCTAGTATTAACCAAGCACCGGAACAAAGCTTCTGAATCTACATGTATATTATTATTTCCCCTTTTTTGGCAATCTTCCAGTCACAGCTATGATACAGGTGAACGCTGGTGTACGACGCATTAAGATCGTAGCTGTTACACGATGTTGATATTTTTTCGAATACGCAGGAGAGCTGGGCATCATTGTATTAAGTAGAAGGTAAATGTTACAAGCACGCAAGCGTGCGAAGGTTCCTCAAGCGGATTACTCACAGCATAAACTACCTAGCTTCCTAGCGCCTGGGGCGATCCACAAGTCCACCTCTGTCCTAATTCTATCTAGGAGAATCCGTACAGTTGCGGGACGTTGATCAAACACGCGCGCATTGCGCTCCTTCCAAAGGTGCCAGCACACCAGCATAAAGAGCGTGGACGTGCCCTTCCATCGATCTCAGCCTGCATGGCGACGAGTCACTTCCACCAATCTTTGAGAGTTGACTCGACTCCGAAGGTGCATACACATCGCGCCCAGGAGCATACTCTCCACCACACTTCTTTCGTGACGGGGCAGGTGACGAGGATGTGATCGATGGTCTCGTCAGCTTGGTCACAGGGCAAGCATTTATCATGTGTCACGAGACCACGACGACGGCGCCGGTCGGCCGTCCAGGCGCGACGCCGGCAAGCAAGCCAAAGGAACAACTTAACCCACAACGGCGCCCAGGATTTCCAAAGCAACTTCCACAGACGTCGAGCTCCGGTGGGTGCCTGATTTTGGAGGAGGTAGCAGTATGCTGGCCGCGCACTATACCTGCCATCAGGGGTCCATCTCCAGCGCACCACGTCTTGTTGCTGGGGGTTTAGGTGAACCGTCTCCAGCCGGTCCCAAAGGTGCAGATACTCGACACGCGCAGGGACAGACAGTCCGCCGGAGATATCCCGCACCCATTGCCTGTCATCTAGAGCTTGAGTCACCGTCCACGTTTTCTTTGTTCGTGGCCTCACTAGCTCCGTCAAAGCCGGCGCAAGATCACTGAGTGCTTGCCTGTCGACCCAGTTGTCGAGCCAGAAGAGGGTCTGAGTGCCGCTGCCCACCTGCACCTTGATCGAAGTTTCGAAAATTTCCTTGACCTGCTGTTCCACCTTGATCGGTAGAGCAGCCCAAGCCCGCTCTGGATCTGTTCGCTGCAGCCACAGCCAACAAACACGCAACGCTTGGCCAGCTAGCCTGAGGTTTTGAACGCCGAGACCCCCTTGCAAAGTCGGTAGACAAACCGTGGGCCAAGCCACTAGGCACTTGCCACGAATCGAAGTATCCTTGCCAGCCCAAAGGAACTTCCGCCATATCCGGTCCATGTCATCGATCACCCAATTCGGTAATTGATCCACCATGAGCCAGTACGTGGGTATGGATGAGAGCACCGCCTTGGTCAGAACTAGGCGGCCACTCTTCGGCATTAGGGGCCCTTTCCAGCTTCCTCGCCACCTTCTCGACCAATGGCCTGATCAGCGACTTGGGAATTGCTCTAGTTGATAGCGGCACGCCGAGGTAGGAGATGGGGAACTGGGTGATTTGGCATGGCAGTACAGCTTGGATAAGCTCCAAGCTCTCCTCGTCCGCGCCGTAGATAGGAGTGATCGAACACTTGGCGAGGTTTGTCCGCAGGCCTGTCGCGTCTCCAAAGATCCCCAGGATTCTAGCAATGGCTTGGGCCTCAGCAATAGTCGGGGCTGCGAAGAGCATCACGTCATCCGTGTACATGCTGCACTGAAACTTGATCACCAGATGTCCAATTGGCTGGAGTAGGTGGAGCTCGCTCGCCTTCCCCAGTAGTCGGTTAAGGATATCCATGACGAGGATGAATAACATCGGAGATAGGGGGTCGCCCTGCCGGAGTCCGCGGCGGTGGTGAAACAATTCTCCTGGCTGCCCATTAAGCATCACTCTAGTGGAGGTCGTCAACATGAGCATGGCAATCCAATCACACCAGCGTTGCCCAAAACCCCAGGCGCGAAGCAGGTCAAACATGAACGGCCAAGCGACCGTGTCAAATGCTTTGGAAATATCCAGCTTCAGCAGCAACTTGGGCACTTTCCTCTTCCACAACAATTTTGCCGCCCCCTGAACACGATGTTGTTGAAGACAGTTTGCTATCTTAGTTTGGCATCCATCTAATTTTGGCAAAACATGAAAAATTAGCCTCCAACAGTTTGGCAAAACAACTTGGCATCCCTCCCCTCCCCTCCCCGCGCGCATATATGCGCGCAACTATCCGTGGCGCATCCTTCCGTAACAGAAGAGGTGGAAGGGTATAAAAATAATTTTATTTTTCTCTCAGGGTTCCTGATTTAAGTTTTAAGAAGTGGAAGGGTAGAAATATATTTTTGTTTCTCTCTCAGGGTTCTGATGTAAGTTAAATCTAGATTTGGCAAGTGAATTATGCCAAACTGTTGGACATGAACTCTTTTTTTCATTTGGTATATCTTTTTAGAAGTTGGCAAAACACCAGATTTGCTAAGTAAAATTTGGCAAACTCTTAGAAATGCTCTAAGGCGGCTTCCAAATTTTGTGCCATGAAAAGACAAGATATGTGTTTTACCTATTGACCCGTCAAGGTTTGAAGTTTGAGTGAAAGGGCTTCTTGGTGGTTAGAGCACCTCAATAGCATGCAATAGGCTCGACGACTCTGTGGAACGAATTAGAAGGAACTGAAATAAAAATTTATTAAAAAAATAGGTAGAGATCTCCCCTGGTGACTTAAAAAAAGCTCGTAGTTTGAATGCTCTAGTACCTCTGAAATATAGGTAACAGAGAGCTACTCTGAAATGAATAAATAAATGTATAGAAGTTGCGCGGTGCCATCTGGATTGGACTTGATAGAAATTAAAAACGCATTTTCCAGGTTGATTCGTGGGTAAGAGCACTGTCAAATGATTGCAAATTGCGGGATGGTGCTGGTGAGGATGCGATGAAGAAGACGAGCAGCCAACTAGTAGATGGGTCATGGTAATCGATCGGACATGTGTTTCGGTTCTCAGCCAAGAATAGCTCTGCTTGCCGGATGTACTTACATTACAGCAGAGTGATTGGCTCGTGCTGGTAGCTAAAACATTTTCTGTTAATTTCCTTAAAATCCTCGATCGATTGATCAGGAATTTAAACTGCACGTCAGCACGTGTATAAAATACTTGGTGTACATACATGTAAAGGAAGCAGCAGATATAGAGAGACGCGACACAGCAGGACACGCATGTGTAGATATCCTTGCTCGTCATATTGAAATTCTTTGGGCACATGCATGCTACAATGTGGCACAACCGCACAAACAATTTCGTCGGCGTTTGATAGGCTGTACAGATGGTTGATGCACCTGTGGCCCTGTGCTGTGTTTGACGGTGGAGTGGTCGAACCAAGAACCCCTGTATGATTGAATCAAAAGTATTATGGTGCCAGTACAAGTCAACTAGAGAGTCACTGCTGTACATGTGAATGACAGGTCTCAAGAGAAAAGATCCCATATTATACACACTAATTAATTCAATAGGTAACATTATTAAATATATATTCATTTTCTCCTGATCTGATCCGAGAATCGAGCGATCTTGGAAGAAAGAGAGCATCTCCAAGAGTTTATACATCTCTTTTTAATTTTGATTTTTTTTTAAAAAATGAGAAAACCCTCCTCTCCAACAGCTCAAATACATTGAGAGGGGACCCAACAAGACACCACGAAAGCAAGCACCGCCGTACAAGTTGTTAAACGCCAACAGGCACAGCCCGCTGCTAACCGCAGTAGAGACCCACACAACTTCTCCACCATAGCGCTGTCCTCCTCATGCCACACGCCTGTAGCCGTCGATCTGCCAACCACCACTGCAAAACACAGCCAAATCTTGACCCTCATAGACACCTCAAACGTGTGGGGGTCTCACCGCATCGACCTCCTCACAACACAAAAACAACCACCTTAAAGCGACACTCCACCACTAGACAATGCTTCGTCAAGACTTGTTGTGCTGTCGTGACTCAAAGAATAATCATGCCACCACCGGGAACACCACCGCACCACAAACGCTGACCCCAAGCCAACAACAACCATGATCCCTCAGCACCTCCCAACCTAGCCACGAACAACCGTAATATCTTAATGATTAATGACAAGAAATATTTGCATACCATACCACGACATCATATTCATGGTCTTCGGTGTGTGAAGTCCTCTATTATATACATGGGAGCTAGTATATATATTCATCGTGGTCTCGTGGACCATAGCAGTATAGCACCACATCGTGATCTCGTGGACCATGGCCGCGGCGCCGAGGTGGTGGCTCGAGCTCGCCGTGGGAGCGTCCATGCTGGTGCTGCTCGTCGCCACCGCTCCGCCGCCGCAAGCAGCCGGCGGCGTCACCTTACGCGTCGACGCTAGCCAGGTTAGCTGCTATATATGCATTGCCTTCTTACTAGCTTGTTGGATCTCTTTGCACACGAAATCGGTAGGGAACAGATCGACTACCGGCACATGTTGGATGACGATATGCAGGTGGTCGTGGACAATGGCGTGGTGCAGGTGTCGCTGTCGAGGCCGCGGGGCCAAATCACCGGCGTCCGCTACGGCGGCGGCGACCACCACCAGATAAACCTGCTGGGGTTCAAGGCCGGCCAGCGGAACTCGGGAGGGTACTGGGATGTGGTCTGGAACTACCCTGGCTCCAATCACACGGGAGGAACGATTGACATGTGAGTGCCTGAGCTCATTATTATATTCTCTCTATAAAATCTCGATCTCTGACAGTAGTGCAAATCTCCATGTCGATCAATATGAATGCTTGGGTTAATCTGGCCCGGTTGGTTGCTTGTTTCTTCTGACTGTGATTCCTTTTTCCTTTAGCAGTAGATGCATGGTTGCGATTTTCATTAGTAATAAACCTTCAGCAGTAGATGCATGGTTTGGACTTTCATTAGTAAATGATTGCTGATTTGATTTGTGATCACTACAAATTAGCTAAAGTTAGGCAGCACATACACAGGTTGGACGCTACAGAGTTCCAGGTCGTATCCTCAAGTGAGGAGCAAGTGGAGCTTTCCTTCAGGAGCTCATACAACGCGTCACGTCCAGACAGCCTCCGTCTAAACGTCGACAAGAGGTAAGTGCATTAATTTTTAAATTCGAAAACACTACATATTTATTTATTTATTCATTATTAGCAACCAAAAATATAGTTCTGCAAACATCAAAATGTCCAAGGATCTTTCAAAAAAAAAAGTCAAAATTGCCCTGTTCGTTTCATTGAGACAAAGACTGCATGCAGGCTTGTGATGCTGAGAGGCAGCTCCGGCTTCTACTGCTACGCCATCTTCGAGCACGCCCGGGAGCACCCAGCTCTCAACATCTCCGTGGCTCGCCTCGCTTTCAAACTAAACGCCGCCAAGTACGTCAACTACACACACATCCACCCTTGTTTTTCTTCTTGATTAATTACCTTTTATAACACAATCAGCCACGGAGGCAGCGAGGGGGGCGGAGGGGGCTCCAGCCCCCCTACTGCTTTCAAACTCCATTAAGTCTCCTTAGTTTCTCTAATTTTTTTGCCATAAATATAGTAGAAGGACTGCATTCTGGGGTAGAAGAAGATAATTTTGTGATTTTTTATTAGAAAAGATTATTAAGTTCATGTTAATTGTATTGAGTCTTTCTATTATGTATAGATCAGTCCCTCCTAAATTTTTTTCTGGATCCGTCACTGAACACAATCAATACTCGTAATAATGTGTTGTGTTAGGTTCAACTACATGGCGATCTCGGACGACATCCAGAGGTACATGCCGAGCGCGGCGGACAGGGACCCGCCCCGCGGCGTCCCGCTGGCGTACAAGGAGGCCGTCCTGCTGGTGGACCCCGTGGAGCCAGAGTTCAGAGGGGACGTTGACGACAAGTACCAGTACTCCATGAACAACGAGGACAACACGGTGCACGGGTGGATCGCCGGCGGCAACGACCCGGCGGCGCCGGCGACGGGCTTCTGGGTCGTCACCCCCAGCGACGAGTTCAAGAACGGCGGGCCGCTCAAGCGGGAGCTCACCTCCCACGTCGGCCCCACCTCCCTCTCGGTATGTAACGTTTAAGCACGCCGCCGGCGCTACTCCGGATAAACATGTCCTGATCGACGACGATGGACATGCAGGTGTTTCTCGGGCCGCATTACGTCGGCAGGGACATGGTGATCGAGTTCGAGGAGGGCGAGTACTGGAAGAAGGTGCTTGGCCCCGTCTTCATCTACCTCAACTCCGGCCGATCCGACGCCAAGGGAGAGCTCTGGGAGGATGCCAAGGCGCGGGCGCGAGCGGAGGTGGGGAAATGGCCATACGATTTCCCCCGGTCGCCGGACTTCGCAAAGCCAGGCGAGAGAGGCTCCGTCACGGGGAGGCTCTGGGTCAGAGACGAATACGGCGTCGCCAACAAGCAGCAGCAGCCGGCTGCTCTGGCCTACGTCGGGCTCGCCGCGCCCGGCCGACCTGGTTCCTGGGCAACAGAGAGCAAGGTACAAAACCCGGCCGCCGGCTTCCAACTCAGCTCAAATTTGTTTCGTTTGTAATCCGATCATCCATGGCTGACGGCCAGCTCCGATCGATCCCGGCGACATGCATGGATGCAGAGGTACCAGTTCTGGACGAGGGCCTCCTCCGACGGCAGCTTCAGCATCGGCAACGTCCGGGAAGGGGTGTACAACTTGTACGCCTGGGTCCCCGGGATCCTCGGCGATTTCATGCACACCTCCCCCGTGACGGTGACTCCGGCGGCGGGCGCCATCGACGCCGGCGACCTCGTGTTCGAACCCCCGAGGTCGGGTCCCACGCTGTGGGAGATCGGCGTCCCGGACCGGTCGGCGGCGGAGTTCTACGTGCCCGACCCCGATCCGAGGTACGCCAGCAGGCTCTTCCTGACCAAGGACAGGTACAGGCAGTACGGCCTGTGGGAGAGGTACGCCGACCTCTACCCCGACGGCGACCTCGTGTTCACCGTCGGCGAGAGCAACCACTCCACGGACTGGTTCTTCGCGCATGTCACAAGGTATATATATGCAGCCATCTATCGTGTGCATCTATATGTACAATTGTACATCTGTATATATGTATATATATAAAGCTCTGATTCATCCATGGATTTATACGGTTCCTATGTTTTGTTGATGCAGGAAGGTCGGCGGCGGCGGCAAGCAGGGTGACGCAGTGGTGCCGACGACATGGCAGATACGCTTCCACCTGGACGGGGTAGCGGGAGGCAACTACACGCTGCGGATCGCCCTCGCGGCGTCGCACAAGTCGAGCCTGCAGGTGCAGGTGAACGACGGAGGCGGCCGCACGCGAGGCGCGCCGTCGGCGGCGGCGGCGTTGCTGATGAGCGACAACAACGCCATCGCGCGGCACGGGATACGCGGCACGGAGTGGAGCCAGGACTTGGTCGTCGAGGGGCGCCTGCTCAGCCAAGGCAACAACACCATCCATATCACCCAGGCGAGCGCATTGAGCCAGTTCGTCGGGGTCATGTACGACTACATTCGCCTAGAGGGCCCTTCCACCAAATAGTGTCGGCCGTGACCTGCTTGCTACTAGACATTACTAGTTAGTTCATCATATTCTTCTCTAGCTTCTCTTTCGAAGTTTCACGGGAAAAATCCCATGGCAAAGGGCTGCGATATGATACCAGATCATTTAATAGTACAAAGTGTAGTGTGTACTAAAACTAAACGATGCCCACAGCTAAAGCAAAAACAAATTAAAGGATCAAAGAGCATCAGCCTTAGGGGCGATTTTCAGGGTTGTACGTGTTGTAAAATGATTGATTGGATTGATGTTGATGGGGGTCGACCCCAGAATATATACAAGTTGAAAGGGTGCGGTCACAACCGGCACGCACCTCTTCGAGGGAGATTGTCGGTTCTCCTAATTACATGATTAAACTAATTACATAATTAGAGTAACTGATCACTAATTACTGTGTTTCACAACACTCCTCCTTGATCAATTGCTCTATTTGATCTTGATGTAATACTCCTTCAATCATCATTGAATATTATCTTGTAAAACTCCTCCAAAAACCCTTCGGGAAAAATCTTGAGGAGAAACGCAATTTGTGTGTATATGTCTACTAAAACTCCTTTTAAAACCCAGTGGGAAAATATAAGAAGAAAAGTGATATGACATATTTGATTATTGTCTCATTTGATATTTATATGAGAAAAACCTTTGAGAAGGAAAAACTCATAAGTTTAGAGAGTAATATTGTTATGATCTGAGGATCATATTTGAATATCCTTCTCCAAAAACCTGATGGAAAAATATGAGAAGGTATTATTATATTACCTTTAAAACCTTTAGCGGAAAAATAAGGTGATCTTGTATTGATATTGCCTCATTAAAACCTTTATGAGAAACCTTTATAAGAAAAAACTCATATAGGAAAAAGAGTACAATTTTCATAATCAGAAGATTATGTATAGGTTATATTAAAGGGAATCTCCCTCTGATTCTTGCAATTTTTTAAGTTATCGCATACCAATTCCGGAAACATATTTCTGAAATAATGATGTTGGTAGTGACTTTGTGAATAAATTTGTAAGATTATCACATGATTTAGTTTGTAAGATTTCTATCTCTCCTTTCTTTTGTAATTCATGAGGATAGAATAGTTTAGGACCCATATGTTTTGATAGGTTGCTTTTTATATAACTTGCTCTCATTTGTGCAATACAAGCAACATTATCTTCATACATCATGGTAGGATTCATGATTGAACTTATACCACATGATTGTTGTATGTACTTAATAATTCTGCGAAGCCATACACATTCACGTGATGCTTCAAATAATGCAATTATTTCATAATGATTTGTGGATGTGGCTACTAGAGTCTGTTTTGATGACTTTCATGATATAGCCGTTCCACCATGTAAAAATACAAAGCCTGTTTGAGATCTGGCTTCATGGGGATCAGATAAATAGCCAGCATCATAATATCCAATCAATGTTTTATCTTGGTTAAATTTGTAAAAATAATCCAAGATCTATAGTGCCAATGAGATATCAGAAGATATTCTTAACTCCCGCCCAATGACGTTGTGTTGGAGCAGCGCTGTATCGAGCTAGCAAGTTTACCGCAAATGCAATGTCAGGCCTTGTGCAATTTGCGATATACATTAGCAATCCAATGGCACTAAGATATGGAACCTCTGGTCCCAATACCTCTTCATCTTCACCTTTAGGTCTGAATTGATCTTTATCAACTTCAAAAGAGCGAACAACCATAGGTGTTTTAGATGGATATGATTTATCCATATTGAATTTCTGCAGAACTTTTTGGATATAAGCAGACTGATGTACTAAAATCCTTGTTGGGAGGTGCTCAAGTTGTAAACCTAAGCAAAATTTGGTTTGACCCAAATCTTTCATTTCAAATTTCGTCTTAAGATGTTTGCGTGCTTCATCTATATCTTGTCGAGTCCCAATGATATTGAGATCATCAACATACACAGATATAATGCAAAATCCAGTTGAGGATTTCTTGATGAATACACATGGGCAATCATCATTGTTGAAAAAACCATTCCGAAGAAGGAATTCATTTAGTCAGTTGTACCACATTCTTCCCGGCTGCTTTAAGCCATATAATGACTTTTGAAGTTTTATACAATACATGTTGCGTGAATGATTCTTGTTCGGGATATCAATTTCTTCCGGAACTTTCATGTAGATATCCGAATCTAGACCCATAAAGATATGCTGTCACTACGTCTATGAGATGCATGGATAGATCCTTTTGAGCTGCCAATGATATTAGATATCGGAATGTTATACCACTCATAACTGGAGAATATATTTCATCGAAATTGATGCCGGGTTTCTGCGTGAACCCTTGTGCTACAAGTCTCGCTTTGTATCTCACCACCTCATTATTTTCATTCCTTTTACGGACAAAAATCCATTTTGATCCCACAGGAAAAATGTGACGAGGAGTAGGCATCACTACGGAGAATACCTCTCGTTTCTTGAGCGAGTCTAATTCTGCCTTGATCGCTTCCTTCCATTTGACCCAGTCGGAGTGCTTGATGCACTCTGCCATGGACTTAGGTTCTGGATCAATACGAAGGTCATTTGCAATCTTTGTGGCAAAGTAAATGTCGACATTTGTAGTCTTTCTGTTGTATGATTCTCCAGAATCAATATAATTAATTAAAATTTCTTGTACCCCTAGTGACTCATCTTGATTTCCCTCAACGATTGAGTCTGGGTCTTCCGATGTCCTAGCACTTATATTATTTTGTGCACTTGTGCTAGGTATGTGATGTATCTGTTGAACATCCATATTGTTTGGATTTTCGTTATCCAATTGGTGTCTATCAACATGATGTTGATCTGCATTTACCACTTTGGAAGTGACCTTCCTTGTTTTCCGCGAAGACTTTGGTGTAGCCTTATCCTTTGTAATAGTACCTCTCCTCCTCTTATTTTGATTTGGGAGTTCTCGAGTAGGAATTGCTACTCTTTCTGGTACATTTACAGCAGGATTATGTGATTTAGTGACACCTTTGTAGTCAGTAAATGCTTCTGGCAAATTATTTGCAATGTTTTGCAAATTGATGATCTTCTGAACCTCACGTTCAGATTCTATAGTACGTGGATCATAAGACCGAATACCCATGGTATTCCAATTTATTTCTTGGCATTCTGTTTGGTACTTGTCTCCCCCTAATGCCGGGAAATTGTCCTCATCGAAGATGCAATCAGCATACCGGGCAGTGAATAAATCCCCTATAAGAGGTTCGAGGTACTTGATGATTGATGGTGATTTGTACCCAATATATATCCCCAATTTCCTATGGGGGGCCCATTGATGTACGCTGCGGTGGTGAAATCGGTACGTATACAGCGCAACCGAATTTTCGCAGATGGGAAATACTTGGTTGATTTCCACGTACTAACTGCAACGGGGAAACCCTATTGTATGCAGTAGGTCTTATTTGAATCAAATCAGCGGCGTGTAAGACCGCATGACCCCAACATGATGTTGGTAGATTGCAATTCTGTAGTAATGGTCTAGCAATTAACTTTATTCTTTTGATAAGAGATTCGGCTAATCCATTTTGTGTATGTACATAAGGAACATAATGTTCCACATTTATGCCTAGAGCCATACAATAGTCATTGAAGGCATGTGAAGAAAATTCAGCGGCATTGTCCATCCTGACAGTCTTGATAGCATATTTAGGGTGATGTGCTCTTAATTTGATAATTTGAGCAATGAACCTTGCAAAAGCATGGTTTCTTGTGGACAATAAAGATACATGGGACCATCTAGTAGATGCATCAATAAGTACCATGAAGTACCTAAATGGTCCGGTTGATGGATGAATAGGACCACAAATATCTCCTTGAATGCGTTAAGGAATTGTAGTGGTTCAACCTTTATTTTAAGATAAGAGGGTCTTAAAATTAATTTCCCCGTGGCACATGCGGTGCACACAAAGTCTGATCGCTTGGGAAATTTTGAAGTATTTAATTTGTGACCAATTGAATTACCGATAATTTTTCTCATCATCCCAATGCCGGGATGACCAAGGTGATCATGCCAAATCTTGAAGATATCAAGATTTTGAAAAATTACCTTATATGCAACATGTTGTACGGGTTTGATGTATGTGTAATACAATCCAGATGATAGTGAAGAAACTTTCTCAAGCAGTCGCTTGTTATATCCGTCATTTTTAGTGATGAATAGATATTCATCTTTGTTGTCACTATTTGTTTCTACATGGAAACCATTGCGACGGATGTCTTTATAACTCAATAGGGTACGAGTTGAATCGGGATACAGGAGTGCATCCTTAATTACTATTTGAGTACCCATAGGGAGAACAATTGTGGCCCGTCCGGAACCAACAATTATAGCATCGCGACCCGCGATAGTTGTGACATTTCCTTTACTCTTTTTGAGAGTTTGGAAATATTTAAGTTCTCTGAGTATGGTGTTAGTTGTGCAACTATCTACCAAACAAAGTTCTTCCTCCATTTGGATTGTCCCCGTAGGATAATCTAGAATGAGTAAATTAAATTATAAGATTTTGACTCATAGATTATATAATACATACTTTATTCAATAGGTATCATAAGCAGCATATGTCTTATAATACTTTGTGATAACAAATATTTACAACACAATTATTACATAAATATGGCTATAGAACGAAGTTCTTTTAGACTATAGAACGAAGTTCTTTTTCAGGAGTATAGAGACTAAGACATGTCTCCAAACATGTCATTGGATGGTCCATCCACAAGCATGTTGTCGGTGTTGTCGATGCTATCGATCATCATATCGTCAGTGCTGAAGAATTCATCCACTTGCATTGGATCCTTCTCCTTGTTGTGTTCTGTGGGAACATCCTTGGAGCAACTGGCGCCCAGAGTAAGAGTAGTGAAGTGTGTTTCAAACTTGTTTCCATGAACTTACTTTGCAGCATACTTTTGGTAGAGATCAACCAAATGCTTAGCAGTGTGGCACTTTCTAGTTGTGTGGTTGTGACAACCACACCTTTGACAAACTTGAGAGTTGTCATTCTTACTAGGTTTCTTGAAAGTGTCCTTTCTTTTGTGAGAACCCTTGCCTTTCTTGAAATTCTGTTTCTTCCCTTTTCCCTTGAAATTCCTTTTGAATTTCTTACCACAAAACCTTTTATTGTTACTCTGAGCATTGAAATGAACTTCAGGCACAGGGCTGCACCCACAGGGCGCATTTGATGGTTCTTTGTTAAGAGCTCATCATGCTTTTCCACTTGAAGTAAATCATATATTAAGTCAGAGTATTTGTTATAGTTGTGGCGGCGATATTGCTGTTGCAATATCCTATTAGCAGGAAGAAAGGTAGATAGAGTTTTCTCTATCATTTCTGCATCATCCAAAGGTTGATTACAGAAACGAAGCTTGGTGGTGAGGACCATGTGTTGTTCGAGGACCGGTGGATGGTCGCTTCCTGGTGTGATGAGTGATTGACAACGTTGTGTGGACTGATTCTTGGCTAAGTATTGCAGGTGCAGGTTGCGGCTTGACTGGTGTTGGTGCAGGTGAAGAACAAGCGCGAAAGGTCATCGCCGGTGAGGCCTCCAGGTGTGGAGAAGACAAGTAGGCTTGGTTCGAGGGACCCGGTGGCCAGCAGGGTCAAGTGCGGGCCGCATGGTGGCATGAACAGCAGGATGAAGTCGGTGGACGGTTTCTTGGTTGAGCCTCAAAACCAAAGTCAAGCCGGAACTTCGTGGGAGCCGAGTCATGAGTGGTGATTGGCGGAGGCTACACCGAGTTCGCGGGGTTTCCAGTGGTTCACCAGAAAACCACTAGGTTACTTGGCTGAGCCAGAAAGCCAAGGCCAAAGACTCCATGTGGCTGACAGACCAAAACCGGTCTGACCGGTTGGTGAAACCGGTCTGACCGGTTTGGGGTCGCAGGGCACCGAGATGCTTCGAAGCGGAGGACACGCGGCATGATCGCAAGAGTTGCGTCGGTGGTACGCGGGCTTGCGGTGGATGCGCATCTGTCCGATGGTGCTAATCATGTGTTGACCAAAACGCCCTTGCATGGGCTTGTGTTGTAACTCCTAGTGTAGGGGCACTTCGGTCTTTTGTCCGGAGGGCTCTATATGTAGGAGGAGTGGCTGGTTGGGCAGCTATCTCTTTGGGCTAGGTTAGGTGGGTGTGGTCCTTCTTCTTGGAGTGCTCTTGGTGAGAGGAAGAGAGGGGAGAGTGGCTCTTTGTTTGAGCTTTTTGCCTACCAAGATTTGTGATTCTTGTGTATGGCTTGTAACCGGATATGGCTACATGATTCATAGTGATTTATTCTTCTTAATCTTCTGCCAAATCCTTTATTCTCGTGGCTTTTTCTTTTATGCCATTTTCGGAGGTATTTTCGGAGCCCTTTTCTTGGGATTTTCGTGAGGAGATTTTGGAGGAGTTTCTTTGCGGGATTTGTAGTGGAAATCACACATGAGGATGTGGTGCCTCTTTTCTTGGTGATCTTGCCCCTCCAAACCCGTGGAAAGGCCTTCGATTTGGTGGTTTTTGGATGAACTCGGGAAAAGGTGTTCTTGGTGGTTGACTTTCGATTCCTCCCTTTTGGATGCATTTCGGGATGGATCCCTTGAGATAGAGGTTGCCCAAGAGGTAATCCACCTTCCCCCGAAGTTTGGTTGCAATCCGTTGGGTGAATCGGGAGATCGATTGGTTGGAAGAAGAGGTGGTTTCCGCGGGCTGCGTTTTTCCCGTCTGTCTGGGCGAAACCGGTCTGACCAGTTTGGGAAACCAGTCTGACCGGTTTTGGTCACAGTGGCCGTTCGGGAAGATTTTTGGTAGGCGGGTTGTTCTCTGTCTAAGAAGTCCTCTGGTCCAAGTTTTTTCGCGTTTGGAGTTCGTTTGCTTGGTTTTTGGCCTTGTTGATCTTTGGGGGATTTCTGGGCAAAACCGGTCTGACCGGTTTGCCAAACCGGTCTGACCGGTTTGGTCAAAGGTGTGTTTTTGGGGAGATCTTCTGGGAACAAGTTTCCTTTTGGTAGAAGAAGCTCTGGTCCAAGTTTCGTCAAGTTTCGAGTTCGTTTGCTCTAGTTTTGGGATTTTGAGTTTGAGCTCCCTGGGCGAAACCGGTGTGACCGGTTTGGGAAAGAGGTCTGACCGGTTTGGTGTGTTGGATTTTGGTTAAGTCTGGCAAAACCGGTCTGACCGGTTTGGCAAAGAGGTCTGACCGGTTTCGGCTGACTTAGTCGTTTTCTCCCCTTGCAAAACCGGTCTGACCGGTTTGAGAAACCGGCCTGACCGGTTTTACTCTAGCAGCAGGTGCTCGAGTTGTTTTCCGCTGCGTGTTTTCGAGTGTTGCTTGGTGGAGTCTTGTTCCTAGGTCCAGTAGCACTCCAGTGGCTACGTGGATTTGGCAAGAGAAGCTTGTGGAGGTGTCCGAGTGATTTTGGGTTCATAGGCCGAATCCTTGAGTAGAATTTTTATCGGCTCCCATTCACTCCCCCCCTCTCTGGTTCGCCGTTCCGGTCCTTCAAGTGGTATCAGAGCCGGTTGCGGGTCTTTGTGACTCTAACCAGTCTAAGATCCATAGGGCGACAAAAAGAGAAGGGGTGCTTTGTCTTGCGGTTTTGGTTTGCACGATTTGAGCTTGTTTTCGGCTAATCCTAACCGGTGCTTTGAGTATGGCACCAAGCTCTTCTCCTTGTGGTTCTTTGAGCAGGAGAAGTATGGAGGTTGAGGCGGAAGCCGGAGTGGAGGAGATGATGTCCCTCATCGAGGACTATCAAGATGGTGACCTCAAGAAGGGCGAGTTCTACCGCAAGCTAAGAGACATGAACCAAGGTACGCTTGCTAAAGGCATCTTGATCCTATGCGATAGGTTGAATGATTGTGAATGTGATTGTGAGGATTTGCATAGGAGAAACATAGATTTGTGTGATGCCTTGCGTAGGAAGAATGAAAAGATGAAATGTTCTTTTGCTAGGTTGAAATGTGGTATGGCTCATTGGAAATCATGTGCTTTGAATTCTTGCACTTCTTGTAAAACCATGCATGCTAGGAATGATCATTTGAACTCTTCTCTTGCTAGCTTGAAATTTGAAATTAAGTTGTTGAGATTCAATGCTTCTTTGCCATGCAAATCTTGTGATGCTTTGCTTGTTCAAATTGAGGTGCTAGAAGGAGATATGTTCGAGTTTGCTAGTGAATGTGGTAACCTGAATGATGATCTTGCTAAGGCTAGAAATGAGATTGCTTCGTTGAAGTTGGATGCCTCTATGCCATGTGCTTCTTGTGAGTCTTTGCTTGCTGATTTTAATCAATTAAATTTGACTCACACCACATGTGTAGATGAACTTGAGCATGCTAGGGCTGAAATTTGTGAGTTGAAGTCTATGCCTTGTAGCAAGTGCTCTTTGCAAGTTGTTAATGATGCTTGCCATACTTCTTGTGATGATGATAATGCTTTGAGAGATGTAAATGATGTTGCTTGTTCATGTGATTTCTTTTGCACCTCTTGCATTGATTTGGAAAGTGAAGTTTTGGCTTTAAAGAAAATGCGCGATGATATGAGCTCCAAGTTGGTTGAGCATAATGAGATGAGTGCCAACCTTGAGGAAGAAAATGAACTCTTGCGTACCACATATGCTAAGTGCATTGAAAAAGAAATTGATAATTTGAGAAATATGACATGTGGTACTTGTGAGAGCCTCAAATTTCAAAATGAGGTTTTGCACACAAGATGCAAGAGTCTTTGTGCTAAGGGTTTGGATTCTCGCATTTCTTGTCACTCCGATGTTGATGCTTCTAAATTAGCTTCTTCTCAACCGGAGTCGACTTCCTCTCTTGAGCGTGAGTCTTTGGATGGTAGCAAGTGTGCTAGTACTTCTGATAGCTCTCCCACAGCTACTCCTAAGCTTGTTGCTTCTTCCGGTGTTGCCCAAGGTGATTCGAATGGCAAAGGTGCTTCTCATATTTTTGGAACTCATGTTCCTAAACCGAAGTTCCAATGCACCTTTTGCAAGAAGGATGGGCATACCGTTGAGTTTTGCTTTCGCCGTGTCAAGCACGAGCGACGTGTACGTGCCAAAGCTTTTAAGAAGCCACATAGCTTTTCTCATGGCATGTGTGATTCTAATATTGGCACCAAGTCGAGTGTTGAGGTTGATGCTTCTTGCTCTAAGTCCCAAGGGACTTCTCACTTACAAGAGAATGGTGATTCGTCCACTCGGACCGTGCCTCCCGATAGGCCTTTGTACCATTGCTCTCATTGTGGGAAGGATGGGCATCAAGAGAGCTTTTGCTACCGCCGGGCAAAGAGAATGCGGCGAGCCGGTGCTTCTAGGCCTTTGGTTGTTCATAGCACTTCTCATGGCATGAACACTTGTGCGCCTAAGAAGGCACAATTTGTGGACGGGTTTTATGACACTCTTTCTAGTGAGTTAGGCCATGCTCGTGGACATGCTTCTAGTGCTTCTTGTGTTGGTCCGCGACATGTTTCCCGTGGTGCTTGTGTTGGTTCTTCTCATACGACCTCGAGGGACTTTTGCCTTTTTGCTTGTGGTAGCACTCGGTTTTCTTCGCGAGTGGCTCCTTTGAGGCATGGTTCTAAGGGTGTTCGAAAACCTTTTCATTCGAACCGACATTTGCATCATGCTAACCCACATGATAAGTTGAGTGCATCATTTACCCGTGTGACCAAGTATTGGATTCCCAAGTATGTGCTTGCTAACCCTTTGGGATCCAAGACTCGGTCTTTTTCGTCTCCTTGTGTGTAGGTATGGAGACGCGGTTGGAGAACATGGGTTGGATAGTACTTGATCTTTGGACATGAGTGGATCAAGACAGGATGGTTCTCCACACCGCTTTGGATGGCTCTTGAAAGCCTTTGTACACATGTATAGTGAGTTTTCTTTTCCCTTTGTGCTCACTTGTATATACTTGTGTCTTGCTTGTGTGTAAACCATGGTAGGTTAGCCACCTTGTTCATGATAGCTTTGTGATCTTGTATACCTATATTGCTGTCTTTTGTATGATATTGTGGTGGATGATATAGATGAACATCATGTCATGCTTTATGGTTGCTCTATGGTGGTTTTGTCATGTTGTTCATCCATATCATTTTTGTCTAGCTCTATGGTATCCTTTCTTGTTAGCATGTTTGTCCCCCATGTATACCTTGTCATGCTAGCTTTGTAATATATGTTGGTGGTTGATCCAAATGAACTTGTTTCATGCCTTTATTTAGTTCTTTTATCATATTTGGCATGGTGTTCATTTGTATCATTTTGGTTAAGCTAGTTGTATAGGTTTGCACCTAGATGACATGCTTGTTAGCCCATGCTTGTATTCATATATGTAAAATCATGTTACAATGCTTTATTTATCTTGTTTCGTATTGTAAATGCATTGTGTAGCATGTTTTGGGAGTTCTTTGGGTTTTGGGCTTGCGTTGTCTTCGGGTTGTGCTTTGTTCTTCTTTTGGTTCTCTCCCTTTTAGGTTGGGTTTAGAACTTCTCTTTTGCTCTTTCTTTTCCTAGCTCTTGCTTTGCTAGTTGTCTTTGGTTGAGGGGGAGCTTGGCTTCACTCGTTAGGGGATTTGATTTTGAGGGTGTGGCTTTTGGTAGCCATTTGTGATCTTTCAATTGGTATCTTTTCTATGGTACTCAATTGGGATCTTCGGAGGTTCTTCTCTCGCTCTGAGCGTTTCTTCGTTTGTGTTGCCCCGTGTGAGGTTGTTTGTGTGTGCGCTCTGGCTTGGGGTGTTAGGAGTGCTTCGGGTGGAAGAGACCCTACTTGCCGGGATAAACCGGTCGAACCGGTTTTGAATCCGGTCGGACCGGTTTGGGTTGCCCGTACAGGCAAACCGGTCAGACCGGTTTGGAGGCAGTAGGGTGAGCAGTTTGCGTTTCGTGCTCATGGAGCTAGTCGGTTCAGTTCTTTTGGTCGAGGTGCAAGTGGTAGGGATGTTGAGTCTGGTGGTGTTGAGTTTGCTGGACGCTCTCCACCTCGTGGTCGATACGAGTTTGGGAGGGGTCGCAGTTTTGAGTCTCAGAGGGGCTACAGACCACGTTTTCCCTTTTGTGGTTCTTGTACTTCTCCAGCGAGACGGGAGTGGTTTCCCCGTGGTGGTTCCAGCTTTTATAGGCGTGATAGGATGGTTTTGCTAACCCCACTTTTGAGGAGATGGCTCGGCACTGGTTTGACTCTTTTGGTACTAACCCCAGTGTTGAGACGTTTGCTCGCTCTCGCTCTTGCTTTTGAATTTCAGGTGGGAGACTTGAGGAATGTTTGGTTGATTGACTCCGGTTGCTCGAGGCATATGACCGGGGACAGGGGGTGGTTCTCAAGTCTCGTCCCGGTGGTGTCCAAGACATACATCACCTTTGGGGACAATGGGCGAGGGCGTGTGCTATCAGAATGTGAGATCAAGGTAAGTGACAAGGTCACTCTCAGGCGTGTTGCTCTTGTTCAATCGCTGGGGTTCAATTTGCTTTTCGTGTCCCAGTTGTTGGATGAGGGCTTTGAGGTGTTGTTTCGGCCTGGTGGTTCTCGGATTTTAGATTCTCGAGGGGACCTTGTTTGCATGGTCGTTCCCGAGGGTCAAGTGTTCCGAGCTGATTTCTCTCAGTCTTCTGGTGTGGAGCGTTGCTTTTTGGCTGGTTCTTCGAGTGAGTTGTGGAAGTGGCATAGGAAGTTGGGTCACTTGAGCTTTGACCTTTTATCTCGCTTGAGTAAACTCAATTTGGTCCGAGGATTGCCACGGTTGAGGTTTGAGAAAGAGTTGGTTTATGCGCCGTGTAGGCATGCCAAGATGGTAGCCTCTTCTCACCCGCCTCTCACCGATGTGATGACTGAGCGTCCATGCGAGTTGCTCCATATGGACCTTGTTGGCCCAGCTCGTGGGCGATCTGCGGGTGGGAAGTGGTATGTCCTTGTTGTGGTGGACGACTACTCTCGGTATGCGTGGGTTTTCTTTCTTGAGGAGAAAGGGAAGAAGTTGGACAAGTTTGAGGCTAGGTCTGTCGATGGCATTTTCTTTGGTTACGCATCTCATTCTAGAGCATTTCGTGTGCTCAATCTTGAAACTAACCAAATCGTGGAGACTTGCGAGGTGACCTTCGACGAGACACAGTCACGTAGTCAGCTTGTTTTTGAGTTGCAGGTGGGAGGCTCGGAGAACATTTGGTTGATATCGGGGGTGGTTCTCCGGCCTCATACCCCGGTGATGACATGGAGGTACATCACTTTCGGGGATGGTGGACAAGGACGGGTGAACTCTGAAGAAATGATAAAGGTAAGTGAATTTGTGTCCTTCAAGTGTGTGGCCTTGGTCAAGCTACTTGGTTCGTTTCGCTCCTTGCCCTATTTCATGTGTGTAAGGTGAGCTTTGTATGCTCTTTGACCTTAATGCATAAGTTTAGGGGGAGCCTGTGTGCTTAGTGTGCTCTTTACTCTATCATGTGTACTAAGGGTGAGCTTTGTATGCTCTTTGACCCTAGTGCATGTGTTTAGGGGGAGCTTGTGAGTTTTGCACTCCTTTGCTCTTTTGCCGGTGGTGTCGAGCCCTTTTTGCCTCCCCTCGAGGAGCCGGTCGTTTGTGAGCTTTGTGTGTGGGAGCTCCTTTGTAGCATATGTATAGGCATCTTTGTATCTTAGGTTCCATGCATTTTGTATCATATGCATTGTGTAGGAAAACCTTCTCCTATATACATTGTTCACCATGATATGCTATATATGATCTTGTGAGCTAGTTTGGTGTGATATGGCTTAGTGTGGCTTAGCTCTTGATGATCTTGATTTATATCCATGGTTGATAGCTATGTTTTTGAAAAATGTCATATGTATGCTCTCTTGTGAGTAAATGCCTTTATATGATCTTGACATGTTTTAGTGGCTATGCTATGCTTAATTTGTGGTTGGATAGCTTATTTTGATCATATGGGGCCAAAGGCTCATTTGCCATCATGAATGTTTAGCCCCCATGCTTCATCTTGTGGAGGGGCATAAGTTCCTTTTTGTCGCAAAGACATTTCATGTACCAATTATAAATCTGAAAATGAAATGTAAATTACTTGGAAAATGTGCTCCCATGTCATATGTGTTTAATTTACTTGCTTTTGGGTGCTAAACTGTTGCATGTTGCTTACCAATGAGAAGTCTCATACATAGAAGTAAGCACATGGCTCGGTATGCTTTGACATGACATGAGGTGCTTGTGGGTGTTTATGATGGTCTTATGCTTAGAATGGTTGTCCTAGCATGAAGTTTGTGTGGCTTTGCCATTTTGACATGTTTTGCACATGTTTAGGACTTTGCTCATGAGAGGGTGATTTTTCGCAAAAATGCTCAATTCTCTCTTAGCTTTACCCAATGGTTGTGAAACTTGGTGGTCATGTAGTTGATGTTCATACGATGCTGTAGAGTATCTAGCTTGCTCATTTGATCATGTGTAGCATCTTGTGATGAATTTTGTCTATTTGAGAAGCTCTAGTTGCATCTTTTCCAAATTTGAGCCTTGATTCATGCATTGGCAACAAGGGGGAGAAAGAACGGCTGAGAAAAGTTGCATTGCATCCATAGAACCTATCCCAACGGTCAAGGGGGAGCTTGTGCATTTCTTTTGCATTTTTGGCTTTTGGGGGGTGTTTCTGCTGAGTTAAACCGGCCTGACCGGTTTTGGGAACCGGCCTGACCGGTTTGGTGGAACCGGCCTGACCGGTTTGGGAAACCGGTCTGACCGGTTTGTGCCCAGGGTTGGCACATGTCCAGGGGGGTATGCATATGTGCAGGGGGAGCTCGTGGTTGTTTTGGTGGTTTGTGCTCTTTGATTGAGCTTGTTTTTGACTCGGTTGTGTCGAGCCGTTGCCCTTGCCTAAGGGGACCGAGTCTTTCCTCTTTCAAGTGATCTTGCTCTTTGCCTTTGTTTGGCTTTCGATCGCTTGTTTGAGTTTTCTTTTAGTCGTTTCTTTTCTTTTCCTTTTCTCTTTGGTTACCAAATGTGTGTGTTGTCAATGCACTCATCAAGGGGGAGATTGAGGACCATGTGTGGTTCGAGGACCGGTGGATGGTCGCTTCCTGGTGTGATGAGTGATTGACAACGTTCTGTGGACTGATTCTTGGGTAAGTATTGCAGGTGCAGGTTGCGGCTTGACTGGTGTTGGTGTAGGTGAAGAACAAGCGCGAAAGGTCGTCGCCGGTGAGGCCTCTAGGTGTGGAGAAGACAAGTAGGCTTGGTTCGAGGGACCCGGTGGCCAGCGGGGTCAAGTGCGGGCCGCATGGTGGCATGAACAGCAGGATGAAGTCGGTGGACGGTTTCTTGGTTGAGCCTCAAAACCAAGGTCGAGCCGGAACTTCGTGGGAGCCGAGTCATGAGTGGTGATTGGCGGAGGCTACACCGAGTTCACGGGGTTTCCAGTGGTTCACCAGAAAACCACTGGGTTACTTGGCTGAGCCAGAAAGCCAAGGCCGAAGACTCCGTGTGGCTGACAGACCAAAACCGGTCTGACCGGTTGGTGAAACCGGTCTGACCGGTTTGGGGTCGCAGGGCACCGAGATGCTTCGAAGCGGAGGACAGGCGGCATGATCGCAAGAGTTACGTCGGTGGTACGCGGGCTTGCGGTGGATGCACATCCGTCCGATGGTGCTAATCATGTGTTGACCAAAACGCCCTTGCATGGGCTTGTGTTGTAACTCCTAGTGTAGGGGCACTTCGGTCTTTTGTCCGGAGGGCTCTATATGTAGGAGGAGTGGCTGGTTGGGCAGCTATCTCTTTGGGCTAGGTTAGGTGGGTGTGCTCCTTCTTCTTGGAGTGCTCTTGGTGAGAGGAAAAGAGGGGAGAGTGACTCTTTGTTTTAGCTTTTTGCCTACCAAGATTTGTGATTCTTGTGTATGGCTTGTAACCGGATATGGCTACATGATTCATAGTGATTTATCCTTCTTAATCTTGTGCCAAATCCTTTATTCCCGTGACTTTTTCTTTTATGCCATTTTCGGAGGTATTTTCGGAGCCCTTTTCTTGGGATTTTCGTGAGGAGATTTTGGAGGAGTTTCTTTGCGGGATTTGTAGTGGAAATCACACATGAGGATGTGGTGCCTCTTTTCTTGGTGATCTTGCCCCTCCAAACCCGTGGAAAGGCCTTCGATTTGGTGGTTTTTGGATGAACTCAGGAAAAGGTGTTCTTGGTGGTTGACTTTCGATTCCTCCCTTTTGGATGCATTTCGGGATGGATCCCTTGAGATAGAGGTTGCCCAAGAGGTAATCCACCTTCCCCCGAAGTTTGGTTGCAATCCGTTGGGTGAATCGGGAGATCGATTGGTTGGAAGAAGAGGTGGTTTCCGCGGGCTGCGTTTTTCCCGTCTGTCTGGGTGAAACCGGTCTGACCGGTTTGGGAAACCAGTCTGACCGGTTTTGGTCATAGTGGCCGTTCGGGAAGATTTTTGGTAGGCGGGTTGTTCTCTGTCTAAGAAGTCCTCTGGTCCAAGTTTTGTCGCGTTTGGAGTTCGTTTGCTTGGTTTTTGGCCTTGTTGATCTTTGGGGGATTTCTGGGCAAAACCGGTCTGACCGGTTTGCCAAACCGGTCTGACCGGTTTGGTCAAAGGTGTGTTTTTGGGGAGATCTTCTGGGAACAAGTTTCCTTTTGGTAGAAGAAGCTCTGGTCCAAGTTTCGTCAAGTTTCGAGTTCGTTTGCTCTAGTTTTGGGATTTTGAGTTTGAGCTCCCTGGGCGAAACCGGTGTGACCGGTTTGGAAAGAGGTCTGACCGGTTTTGGTGTGTTGGATTTTGGTTAAGTCTGGCAAAACCGGTCTGACCGGTTTGGCAAAGAGGTCTGGCCGGTTTCGGGTGACTTAGTCGTTTTCTCCCCTTGCAAAACCGGCCTGACCGGTTTTACTCTGGCAGCAGGTGCTCGAGTTGTTTTCCGCTGCGTGTTTCGAGTGTTGCTTGGTGGAGTCTTGTTCCTAGGTCCAGTAGCACTCCAGTGGCTACGTGGATTTGGCAAGAGAAGCTTGTGGAGGTGTCCGAGTGATTTTGGGTTCATAGGCCGAATCCTTGAGTAGAATTTTTATCGGCTCCCATTCACTCCCCCCCCCCTCTCTGGTTCGCCGTTCCGGTCCTTCAGGTGGAAATCTTATGAACTGCAGAATTGTATTCTGCAACAGATTTGAAATCCACTAGACGGAGTAGACCACTCCCGTCTTGCTTCGGGCAGAATAACACTTTGTTGTTGGTCATAGCGTTCTTTGAGAGAATCCCAAAGTTTCTTAGGATCATCTTCCATGATGTACTCAGCTTTGAGATCGTGATGAAGGTGATGTCTTAGAAAGTGCAAGGTTGCATATTTGTGATTGATCGGGATAGGATTTTGTGGATCAGTTTCATTAATTGTGTTAATAAAACCTTTGGCTGTAAGCACAATTTTCACATCCATAGCCCAAGTCAGATAGTTGCTACCATCTGCTGCAAGTTCAGTGAAGCCTTTGTTGTGTATTTTAGCCATTTTCCTACATGAAGAACCATATAGGATTAATTTACGAAGGTAAATTTGTGTTGTAAAGAAGCAAAATTATGCATGTAAGATGAGTCTCACAAAATTAAGGTATAGGACATTGTAATTCCTGTAGGAATAATTTGACTTGATAGTCATTTAATATTTCGTTCATATATATGAATTTGGATATACACATTGAAGGTAATCATCATAAAGATGTAGACCCCTCAGTGATGAGCAAAAGCTGCCTAAAAGTGCGGATCTCAGAGCAAATAAGCTCTTATAAGGAACTTATCGCAACCAGCGCCTAGGTCGCATCACCTTGTGTTATTCTCAAATCGTATGTATAGGCCTTAATTTCAATTTTGCTTTATTTTCTATTTAATATAGAAAAATTGATTAAGGAATTATGCAAAATAAAATAAATTGCATATGTAAGAATTGTTTTAACACCTAAAAATGATATGCGGATCATAAATATGCACAATTACTGTGGTAATTATAACATCCAAATTACATAGATGTGAATACCGGAGGGTACATATCACAATGTGCTTGACAACACATATTTAAAGAACAATTTAGGGTCTAAAACGTAAAAATACAGAACTGATAATTCTGAAAACGTAAATAGATAATAGCCTAAGGGCTTAATGGTAAATTTAGGGGGTAAGTTAAACTTTTCAGAAGTTGGAGGGGGTCTAAAATACAGAACTGATAATTCTGAAAACGTAAATAGATAATAGCCTAAGGGCTTAATGGTAAATTTAAGGGGTAAGTTAAACTTTTCAGAAGTTGGAGGGGGTCTGGTGGACTTTCTGAAAGTTGGAGGGGGTTCGTTGGACTTCTGCGGCTTGGAGAAGTAGTGCGGCCCGGTTTGGCCTGCGGGCTCTTTTCTTTTCTTTTTTTTTGCGAGTTGTACTGGCAGCGGCCCGTAGTGGAGGCCTAGGCGCGGCCCAGTTGCCCATCCGGTCGTTGGCCCGGTATATAAGCAGGTGAGGGGCGGTTAGGGTTTCCCACACCCAAAACCGCCGCTCCCAGGAACCGCCGCCGCCACCGGGTAGGGCCGCCGCCGCCGATGGGGTGGCCAGCGCTCGTCCCTGCCACCAGCGACCGCGGATCTGCTTCCTTCCCCTCTTTTCCTCCTTCTTTCCCCTGCTCCTGCGCACGTCGTCCGTCCGCTGCCCCCCGTTCCCTGGCTGGCCGGACTTTAGAGCTCGGTGGAGGGGAGCCCCAGCGCGGCTGGGCTCCATGTGCCGCGCCGGATCCCCGGGCGGCGGTCGACGGCCGCGACACGGCGGAAGATCTGCGTCGGAGTGGGTCCCACCTCCTGGGTCGTCGCTGAGGACGCGGACGGAGGCCCGCCGGCGTTGTTGAAGAAAGGTGGCGCACCCCGTCGGGCCGCCATGGTTCCGACGACGAAGCTCGGGTGCACCGCCGTCGAGGTTCCGGTGAGGTCGGGCGACATGGCGGCGGCTGTGAAGGAGCGGATGGCCGGTGGGTCGGCCTGAGGGCCGAAGCCGACGGTGCCGACGTCGCCGGCCGTCTCCCCCGCCGCCGTCGCAGGTAAGTTTATGTCGGGGATGATTCCTACTCCCTCTGCTTGAGTTCCAGGGCGACGGATGCGAATGATCAGAGGACGGCGAGGCGGTTCCATTGGCGGCGGCGGAGTCGGAAGACGTGCCGTCGCCGGAGCGAAGCGAGGAACCAACCCGGCGGTGTCGTCGTCCTGGTGCGCTCAGAGGAGAGGTTGGTGCTCGCCGCCGGCGAGGCTTGGCATGGTGGAGGGGAACGACGTCCACGGTGGCCACGGAAGCGGCGGCCACGATCACCACGTCCACCACGGCGACGGAACTGACGTCGGCCATGGCGTGCACCACGAGTGCAGAAGAAACGGCGTCCCCGACGGGTTCCGACGGGAAGCAGAAGGTATGTCGCCATTGGTGTCTCGATGAAGCGTAGAGGAGGATCCATGTCTCACCCTTGGATGTAGGCCGGCGTCGCCGGCGAGTTGAGGCCTTCTGGCCTCTGCGTGCGTGAGTCGGCGAGATGTGCTCAGTGAGAGCGTGCGTGATAACATGTTGTAAAATGATTGATTGGATTGATATTGATGGGGGTGGACCTCAGAATATATACAAGTTGAAAGAGTGCGGTCACAACCCGCACGCACCCCTTCGGGGGAGATTGTCGGTTCTCCTAATTACATGATTAAACTAATTACATAATTAGAGTAATTGATCACTAATTACTGTGTTTCACAACAGTACGCAACATCGTTTCTATGTTATCTCCACATGCAGAAAACAAATGTTCCTGAATTAATTTCAATAAGAAATACAAAAATTTTAATTTAAGGTGCTCTTAAACCTAAACCGGTAAGTATATAAGAAATACAATAATGTTAATAGAGTAAATTGCACTCATAGAATAACTTGTTAAGTGGGTGCAGGTTAGTCCAACACTTACAAATGCTCATTCAGTACAATAATACGATAGGTGGGTGCATATTGCTCGTCTCTAGTGGCTTCCACCGTCAGATCTGTCTTCACCACCCGCCATCACATTAAGGGTGTGTTTAGATCCCAAAAAGTTTGCAAAAAACATCTCATCATCTATCACATCACCTCACATCACCTCTCACTATTTATCTGCATTTACACCAATTCTTCCTCAATTCTTTCCCAATTCAGCCAATTCATCTGGATCTAAACACACCCTAACCCGATTTTGCCAGCATAGCACTGTGACAATGTCCTTGCCCAACACCATCCATTTTTGTCCTCCGCCGTGCCGATCGATCGGTAGCGATGTTATGAAAAAACAAGGGATGAGGAAAATAGTATGAAAAATAACAATTGCATAGATTGGACGATTTTCTCGAAGCGGCTCAATAATAATTGCACTTGCCTTTATATTAAAGTCCAAGAAAATTTTTTGCCATTTCTTCCTTCCAAATAACTTTGTGAATTTCCGGTTTTGAATTTGTTTTTTTAATCAAGAACGCCGTCCTGATTGCAAACGTTGCTGAGAACTGAGAATGAGAGTGAAACGGCTTGCCATGGGGTCGGTTCGTCCAAATGGTACCCAAGTGGGAAGTAGGCAAGTGGCCACGCATAATCTCGGCTCTTGGGGTGTTTGGATGAAGAGGTAAATGGGGTAAATGAGGCAAATCTACTCCAAATTTACCCCCAAAGGATCCAAACATGTGGGGCAAATGTGGTGGGGCAAATGTTTTGCCCTCTAATTTCATTTACTTCTAAAAAGTAGCAAATTGGAGCAAAATTGTGGTGGATCCCAGCCCTCTCTCTCACATTCACATCCACATTTACCTCTCAATCCAAACACCCCAAAGAACAAATATTAGTAGGAGCAAATGGGAGGGGCAAAACATTTGCCTTGAGGTAAATATTTACTCCTGCCATCCAAACATGGCCCTTATCTCTAACGAAAGAAAGATGATAAACGTACACTGGGTTCCAATCATCGCGAGAATAAAGGGCCCGTTGGGGGAAGGAAGGAAGGAAGCAAGGAATGAGTGATACTTTCACTTTGCCTTGTGTGTTGGCGAGGCAAGATCGAACGATGCGCCGATGCCATCATGCCATGCGTGCTCCCATCCAACCCATCATTCCGTCCGAGTTTCGCGTCTCCTCAGCCATGCTACGTCGCCACTATTCAGCGACCGTCCAATCCGTCCGATCCGGCAGCCGAGGGAGCGCCAGCGGCGTGTGAAACTTTGCAAAAAAGACCTTCCATTTGTGAATAATTCGTTTTCGTGTCCAGGAGGTCCTTCCGCTACAGCAAACACGTTCGAATTTACTGCAGAAAACTCCTCTAGTTCCAAAATATTTGTCTACCAAGAAGACGAAATTCTGATTTCGCGGTCATTTTGCAGAAAACCGCCCGCCGTAGCTTTGCGAAAAACCCCCCGCCGCTCGCCCGCCGCCCCTGCCCCGTTCTTATCCTCTTCCTCCCCCTCCTCGTCTCTTCCCGTCCCTCCCGGCGCCGGGAGCACCGCACCGCCGCCCACGGCCCACCCCCTCCCTCCCTCGTCACTTGCAGCACCCATTGCCGGCGGACGGAACTGGGCGCCGTGGGTGTGGTGACGCGGGCGCGGGTCCCGTTCGCGGTCTTCGGCGGTCGGATCTGGGCGGTGGGAGTGCGGGGACGGACCAGCAGCACGCCCCGCCCACGGTGGCGGCGGCGACAGCGGGGACGAAAGAGGTTGCGGAGGAGGACGCGCAGCTGCGCTGGGTGTTCGTGCGCAAGGTCTATGTCATCCTGTCCCTGCAGTAAGCGGTCTCCGCCGCTGCCTGCATCGTGCGCGCCGTCCCAGGCGCCTTCGCCCCCGCCGCCGTCTAGCCCGTCTTCGTCGTGATCCTCATCTCGCCGCTCGTCGGTACGGTGCACTACCTGATTTCCCCTTCCCCTCCTCTCGATAGGGTCTGGATTGCTTCATCGTTCGGTCGCGTGGGGAAGTTCCAGCTCCCCTTCGCTGCTTGATTTGGGCGGTAGGAAGGAGCTTCGATGGCTGGGACATCGATTCTTAATGTGTGGTTTGGATGGCCAGTACCACGGATTCTTCTACGAATTCTGATTTAGGAGATGCATAGTTTGCTTTTGCTATTGATTTGGGCCGCAGCAAGCTCAAGCTCGAAAGCTGATTTTGATTACGGTTGTTAGGACCTTGATTATTATTACTTGATTATGACTTGGGTGACTAGGGGCCGATTCCTGATAATGGATCTTGATTTTGAACTATGAGTAGTTCGATTTTGCTACTCCCTCATCTCACAGTGGGTACAATTAGTTTGTAAAAAAATTAGATAGCGGGGACGGTGTCGTTCTCACATGGCTAGGAAATTCTAGGTTATTTTAGCGCTACAATTTCTATGATGTGTCACCATAAGAGTTAATACTTGTCATTCTAGGATACGTTATCATTTCTTCAAAGATAAAAGAGAACATTTCTTGAAACTGTGCAAAACTTGCAGTGAGAATACAGATTTTACCATGAATAATATGGTTGTGAACATCGAAATCAGATATTTTTTCTTTGTAGTCATATTTCATCATCTCGTAAATACTGGGTTTGAATATTTTTACAAACTATTGTCTGTTGAAATATCTACCTAGTGGTTTAACTTTTAATTATTTTCAGTGAACTGTCCTCTCTAATGAATGTCAAATGTGTTACTGCAGTTATGCAATGAATTTCTACGTTCTACTACTTGCCGTTGACCGATTGGCTGCCAACTATAGTAGATTACCTGGGATCTTCAACAGGTACTTGAGAAAAATGTTCATTTGCTATTGGTGAACATTATTATCTCACCTGTAGAGAAATAATTCTGTTTTTTTAATACTGATTATACACTGGATTCGATAGTGAAATTGATGAGGGTATCCCTAAGCTCAAGACTGTTGCCGCTTCAGTGCTAAGTGAGATGGGCTTGAGCGGAGCATCCTTAACTGAAGATCTGATAGTTGAGATGTGCAGGTTTGGGGGCGCAGAGATTCATGCAGCTGCTGCTTTTATTGGTGGCAACAAATATATGACCTCCATGTGTGCTAGGGCACGGAAGGAGACACATAAAGGGAACAGGGAAGCCGCGGCCTGACGCCGGTAAGGTTGGTAGTCTCCCTAAGAAAGGGAAAGCAAACACATTGTTAAGGCTTAAGGGTTTATTGAAGAATTAGCTTCCATTTCAATTTGTGCAATTATCCATGGTAGAGTTAATTATGCATATGATACTATGCTATTTATCCCCGTGTTTCTATCTTGTTTGCTCACTATCAAGGAGCATGGATCTGTTACTACCTACTGGGTAACATCTGTTGGAAATCTAGCGTGATTGTAGTTCCTATGTGTGTGTTTTTTTACATTTTTTTGAATTATAAGCTTGGTTTCTAATTGCTGTAGGCCAGGAGACTTTGTCTGGTGGATCAGCTTGTAAGTGGTACCTTAACAAGGATATAGATGGGATCGATGATTTTTTTTGAAGGTGCATTTATTTTGTTATTTTTTTGGAATATTCTAAATTCACCTCTGAATCTGACATGTCGTGTTGTATTCATTTACATTTTGTATGGCACGGAAGCGACTGATCTGACAAATTACGTGTTCATAATTGTGCATTGCAAAGAAATTAAAAGAATTTGTTGTTCTTCAATTTCTAAAATAAAAGGCAAAATGGGTAAGAAAGCGTAGGTTTGATTGTAAAATGGTCAGATGGTTTCCTCTATTTCATCATCTGATTCGTGTCTGAGAGCACTGCATCAGTGCGAAAGCGACAAGCCTCATCTTGCTGCGCACGCCATGGCTGAGAGTGAGAGGACCACTTCAATCTCCTGTAGCACAAACAAGCTGGCTGAGCAAGTGAATTTTCTTCCCCCTAACTTTTTTCTATGAGATAGATGCATCTCGATCCATGATTTGTACATAACCAGCCAAATTGATAAACCTGCCGAAATGGGTGATTGGTGGCCTTCTGCGTCATTTATTCCAGCCCTTAACCTTTTGATAAAATATCAATGTAGCTCTTTTCCTTTTGTTTCGATGCCCGGTTGACTGTCTGTTGAAATGTTAGCGCAGCACATGCAACATTTTTTATTCAGAGTGGAAGACACGTTTCATATAGTTAATTGTGCAGGAGCAGTATGTCTTGTCAGGGCAAAATTGACAGATGAAGCATCAAATAGTTGTGTCAACAAGTAATTTTCATACATTTGTTCAATTTTGAGCAAGCAATCTTCTTCAGACCATTCTCTCTGGCGCCAACGTTTCTTTTGAGCCTCTTATCTTTTGTAGTTGGTTAGTCAAAGTTGCATTCTTTGTGAGACAAAATTCGAATCCTAGAATTGTATTTATTTTGGGACGGAGGGAGTATTTTGGTACAGACAACACTGATGGAGTTACTGTCCTGACCAGCAAAAATAAAGCTGAGAGACATGATACTCTACTTTTGAGTAGCATTTCAGTTCCACTTTGATTATGTATGTGTATCGTCACCTTGTAGTGTGCTCTTTGTTCAAAAAAAACATGTAATGAGTCCTGATGAGAGATTATTAATCTCTTTGTTTATCCTTGTAATTCTTGTGTTGTTCACTCATGAAGATGTTGACTTCCATGAAAGTTGTCTCCGATCCAGAGTTCCTTGTATCAATGCCTCAACCATTGCTAATATTGTACAAATTCGGACAACACACTTGAGACATAATACCGAAGCTTAGTTTGTTCCAAAATGGAAAAGGAACATTGTCTGACCTACAATTCGATCTAGATCGAGAAAAGGAGTGCCGGAGGCGCGTCACAGACTCTAGTCCCTTTTGATCGCGTCGGACGGACGGCATGCGAGGAGGAGGAAGAGGAGGACCGGTGGGCAGATTGGCAGCGGGAAGATGGGATCTAGGGACTGGTTGGTGTGCGGTGGTCTGCCGTTGCTGCTGCAGTGCGGTGGATGTTGAGATCCGATCCCAGTTCAACGCAACCGTTTCTTAAGCCCCACGCGATGCGATTTCCACGTGCGGAATGACCATGCCGCCCTTCCCCTCCGCCATGCCGAGGCCCCCACGCACCGACGCCATGCCACGCGGGCGATGGCGATTAGGCCTGGGCATTTTTTTAACGAAAACCGAAAACCGAAACCCGAACCGAACCGAAACCGAACCGAATTGTCAGTTTTTCGGTTGTTCGGTTCGGCCTCGGTTTTTGATTTGCCAAAAACCGATCCTATGAATCGGCCTCGGTTTTCACTGTCTACCGAACCGAAGAACCGCACATACAGAACATAAGCGAACCCCCCAGTCCCACTCGTTCCTAGTTCCCAGTCCCAGGCAGCCAGGCTACCAGCCCACGACCATGACTCCATGACCAGCCCACCAGGCCCGCTGGCCGCCACGGCCGCTTGCCCGCTTATCAAATCGCTGGCCGCTGGGGAGTCTAAACCAGTAAACCCTAACCCTATCTACCCCTCATCCTCTCGTCTCTCCAAATCGGCGGCGGCGCCGGGTCGGTGGCGGCGGGCCGGCGGCTCTACGCGACGTGAGCGGCGGGCCAAGCGACGTCTCTTCTCCGACGGGCAAGCCGGCGACGCAGCTGCCTAGGGCCGGTGGCGGGCGACCGTGCGGAGCCGCGGAGCACATCAGGTCTGCGACAGCGACTGCATCACCGCGGTGGGCCGGCGGGCGGCGGCACCACCCACGCAGACCTCTTCGACCGATACAACGGCAGCAACTACCGAGGAGTCCTCCAATGTATGTTCTGACCTCTGAGATTTTGTACTAATTTTGTTCAGTCCATGCATATGACTGATTGATCCCTGAATCCCCATCTCATTCTCTCCTCCATTTTGATTTATGAACCATGGTTTTCATTTGAATCATTTGTAGATGGGGGACACTGAAGATACCGTGGCAAATCAAGTGGAAGTGACAGAAAAAGAAGTGATAGATGTGGACAAAGAGGAGCAGCAGAAGCAGCCAGATGCAGAGGTAGAAACAAAGAAAAGGAAAGCCATGGTTCCAAGATCAGATGCATGGAACCACTTTACCAAGGTCAAGCTCCAGTCTGGGGAGGAGAAGGCCAAGTGCAAATACTGTGGAGGCCTATATGCGTGCATTTCAAAGATAAATGGTACGTCCTCTTTGAATGCCCATCTGAAAATCTGCAAAAAAAAAATCCGAACAAGCAAGTAGTTGATAAACAAGGCACTTTGCAATTGTTACCTAGTCCTGGAAATAGCAGTGTTGGTATTGTATCTACATGGAGATTTGATCTTGATGAACTTAAGCTTAGTTTTGCGGAGATGTTAATTGAAGATGAACTACCTTTTGCTGCATCTGAACGATCTGGTCTTAGAAAGTTTATGGCCAAAGCATGTCCAAGATTTGTGGTGCCCTCTAGAAGAACAGCCACTAGAAATTGTGTGAAAGTGTGTGATGCCCAAAAAGAAAAACTGCAGAAATTTATGAAAGAACACTGTGAAAGAGTTAGCCTCACAACTGATACATGGACTGCTAACACCAAGCAAAACTACATGTGTGTCACTGCACATTTTATTGATAAAAATTGGAACCTACATAAGAAAATCATTGGGTTTTTCCCCTCTAAGGGACATGGAGGGGAAGACATTGGAAAACACTTAGAGAGTTGCTTGGCTTCTTGGGGTATTGATAAAGTGTTTATTATAGCAGTAGACAATGCAAGTGCAAATAACAATGCAATCAATTACATGAGAAGGGTATTGAATGAGTCCAAGGGTACCTTTGCTGAAGGGGACTATTTACATATGAGATGTGTTGCACATATTATCAACTTGATTGTGACTGAGGGTCTAAAGGAAATTGATACTTCTGTTGCTCGTGTTCGTGCTGCTGTCAAGTACATCAAAAGTGGGACATCTAGGCTAGTTAATTTCAAAAAATGTGCTGAATTAGCAAAGGTTCAGAGCAAAGCTTTTTTAAACCTAGATGTTTGCACTCGTTGGAACTCAACGTACCTTATGTTAAATGCCGCAGAAAAGTATGAAAAGGCATTTCAAAGGTACTGTGATGAGGACCCATACTATAAGCTAGAATTAGAAACTGATGGTCCTGGAGTTCCTGTCAAATCAGATTGGGAGCAAGTTAGGAAGATGTCTAATTTCCTTGAGCATTTCTATGATCTTACTCTCCGTGTCTCAGCGACAAAGCATCCAACATCTCACACCTTCTTCCATGAGATTGCGGATGTTTTGGTCTTGCTGCGTAACTGGTGTCAGAGGGAAGATAGATTGTGTCAAGAAATGGGTAAGAGGATGCTAGTGAAGTATACCAAGTATTTTGGGGAGAAGTATGGAGAGAAACGGTCTGACAGAGAGAAGAGAGGTGAGAAAGATAAGGGGGGTCAGTTGCTTAACTTTGTTATCTTCTTTTGTGTGGCTGTTGATCCAAGATATAAACTATCAAATTACATAAAGATGGCTACTATGGTGATGTTTGGTAATGAAATTGGAGGGAAATTGTGGGAAACAGTGAACAATTCTTTTCGCTCCTTGTTCGAAGAATACAAAAATATGTATGCTCCAAGTGAAAAGGCACAGCCACCTAATGATTCTCAAGAATCAGTATCAAAGGGCAGAAACTTGATGAAGTCCATTATTGATCAACAAATGAGCAGCAATGGTGGTGGAAGTGTCACAACCAAGTCTGAAATTGAGAAGTACTTCTCAGAAGAAAATGAGGAGGATAAGCAAGGATTTGACATTCTCAAATACTGGAAGGACAATGAAAATAGATTTCTAGTTCTATCTCAAATGGCTCGGGATCTCTTAGCTATCCCTATCTCCACTGTTGCATCAGAGTCCGCATTCAGTTCAGGTGGACGGATTCTTGATGACTTCAGAAGCTCCCTCACATCAACAATGGTTGAGAGACTCATTTGTGCAAGTGACTGGATTCGAGGGTCTGAGTATGTTAGTGTTGAAGAGAACACCGAAGAAATTGCCAAGCTTGAAGACGGTAAATCAGTTTGTGATCCTTATGATTATAATATCTCAATACATTATTTTCTGTTCTACCTTTTGTACTACTAACATTGTTGTCTACTTGTCTTGTATGTTTTGTTTTGTAGAGCTATGTGGGCTGAACATTTCTTCTTCCAAGGACAAGGAGAAGGAGAGCACACCTGACACCTGAGGGTTGAGGGCTTGAGGGCTGAGGCTGAGCATGAGTAATTTCCAACCTGTTGTCTGCTGCCCTGGGTTGCTGCAGTGCTAGTGTGCTACAACATGGAGTCCTGGACTATCTGTTCTGAAGCTATATTATTTATGTTGCTATTTGCAGACTTAATATTTGAGATTTGAAATTTGAACTTGTGTAATTGTGTACTGTGATTTGTGAGAAACTGAATGTGTGGTGAACTGGTCGGTGGTGGCAGTTCGCAGTTGTGACTTGTGAACCTTTTATTTGCATGTTTGAATAATATATTTGGTGCTGATCTGTCATCTGTAATGCTGTATGACTGTATTTGTATGTCTGTGTCTAGGTCGGTTTTGTTCGGTTTTACCGAAAAAGCGAACCGAAAAAACCGATCCCGAACAGGTCGGTTTTTGGTTTCCTAGAAAACCGATCGGCTGCCAAAGACTAAAAAACCGAACTTTTTAAAAACCGTAAAACCAAACCGAACTGATCGGTAAAACCGAATGCCCAGGCCTACAGCCGGCGGCGGTGGAGCTCGCCGTTGGGGCTCGCGCTGCCCGGTGCGGGAGCTTGCCCGGGTAGGTCGCAGGCCGCCACTCCCAGTGGGTACGCTCGCTCCTAGGAGCTCCAATCGCCGATGCCTTCCGGTTGGAGCACTGCTCACCGGAATGGATCTCGGCAGGGGAGCACCGAGGAAGAAAGAGATTGGAAGGCAGAGAGTAAAAAATTGGGAAGAGGCAGATTGGGGAATAGCTGTGGGATCCGCGCACATGGAAAGCACATGGCGTCCCGAGATCATCGGTGAAAAATCAAATCAATTGCCAAGCAAGATCATCATCATTGCGGTAGCCTGTAGGGGTGCAGACCTATATTCACCGGTAGTCCGTTCGCAAGAGATCCAAGCGCGGAGGACACCTCCGCCGCGACACACCGGTACCAAACTGAATTTCTGGGGCAGGGTCGCCATCCCGAGCTTTTTTTTTTTTAGAAACAGCTGCTTCATTCATTCAGTAGCATGATCACAGTCATCTTGCAGAGTTTGCAAGAGAAAACTAGGAGGGACATTGGCCCAAACTTCAAAAGCACAAGACGCAGCAAATTGAGCACAAGCGTGAGCTGCTCTATGAGCAGACCGCTTAGCATGTACTACAGAGAAGGAAGAAAAAGAAGAAGCTAGCTCCTGGATGTCACGGATAATTGGCGCAAGCTCTGATCTCTGCAAACTTCTGTTCCGCCATAGATTAACCAGCTCCATCGAGTCTGTCTCCATGATCACCGCTCCTTCCGTCACAGATGTTAAGGCTGATGCAACAGATGCAAGGCGTTTTGTCATACCCATTAGGAACTCCCCCTCAGCATTTCGAGCAATAGCCCCCAGCCTCGCCACGCCACCTCGCATTCGCATGCCCCAGCGGCTAATTAATTGGTGGGCATGGCAGGCAGGCAGGGGCAGTGAGCGAGCGCACCGGCACGCACACCCATCCATCCATCCATCCATCTGGTCGCCATCACCAATTCCTCCCTCTCACTCTCTGCTACTACCACCGACGAGCGCCAGAGGAACCCCCTCCTCCTGATCCGCCCCGCCGCAAATCCACCACCACGACAACCATGAGCGCCTCCAGGAAGCTGTTCCAGGCCGGCAGGTCCTTCCTCGCCTCCGCCTCCCAGCGCTCCTCCTCCGCCGCCATCCTCGCCGCCGGTACGTCCTCCTTTCCTTTCCTTCCTTCCTTCTCGAACGCGATCTGATCTCCATTTCCGATTCCCTGTTTCCAATCCCGAACCGAATCACCGAGCTTCCGTACCAAATCATCAAAATTCCATATTGGATGTGCAGAGGGCCGCACCGCCGCGCTCGCCACGCTCACCAACCTGGGCAGGAAGAGCCTCCCCACCGCCTACGCCTACCATAAGCAGGGATCCCACCACCACGCCTCGTCGGGATGGGGAGCCTTCGCCGCCGCCGTCCCCGCTGCAGGTCCGTACTTTACTTACCACGTACTAGTCGATTCGATCCAGTCCCCCCGTCACTCCGATCTAACAGTAATCGGTCCGATCCGACATGATTACGTTCGTTGAGATGATTGGATCGGAACCCTGTTGCGATTCTCACTCACTCTCTGACGAATGATTTAACGCCGTGTGCTGTGTCTGTCCTCTCCGCAGTTTACATGCTCCAGGACCAGGAGGCGCACGCTGCAGAGGTAATCCTACCCTACCCTGTCTGGTTACCTTCTTTTGAGTGGGCCGCTGAAACTGGGGCAACCGCCTCCCTTTTTCTCTCTAAAATCAGTACTGCAATCGTAGCGACATGGGCCATGCTTGGTTGAAGGTGTTAGTGTTAGTTTGGAGCAAACTAACACTAAACTAACACCAAAGATCCAAGCATATGTGTTAGTTTGGTGTTAGTTCCAAATAACACCCCCCAAAAAACTAACATCTCCAAGAGGTGGTAATTGGTGTTAGTTTTGGTGGACCCCACCTCTTTTACTCTTTTCTCTCTCTCCCTCTAGATCCTCCAATGATTACAAAAGTAGTATTACATGCAAAAGTAACACATGCATCCAAGCATCCAAATGGTGATGCTACCTATGTCCTTCGTGCCAGCCCAACTGATTGAGTGGGCTCCCATATAGTTTTGTCATTGATGCTGCGTTGTGTACCTGTGATTTGTTGTGCTGTGACAAGTGATTGTGTGGGCTCCAATATAATTTTGGCTTCATATAATTTTGTCTTGATGGCAGATGTCATGTGATCCTTTTTTTTTTTGTCAAGCTCACTAACACTCTCCTATACTGTGATTCCAGATGGAGCGCACTTTCATTGCCATCAAGCCTGACGGTGTCCAAAGAGGCCTGGTCAGTAGCTACAGTCACAACATCCTAATTTCTTGAGATGCAATTGTTGATCCTATAATAACCCTCTAGCTTAATATTGCTTACCGTATGCTCAGTTTAGTAAGTATGCTGCCGCAATCGGTATACAGATTTTGTTGACAACTTTGAGGCCTTGGGCTCTGTTCTGTTCTGTTTTGTTCTTGGCCACACAATAATTAATTGTAAATCAACTATGTGCTGCTTTGTACACCAAACACCTACTGTATAACTTAACATGTTGATGATTCTTTATTTTTTCGTTTGTGATGACATCCATACGATCTACCTTGAGATCCCCATTAGCAACTAGTCTATGCTGGAAACCATGTGGTTGCATAGGACAAAACCTGCATACATATATAATACAAAGAGAAACCCATATCTTATTTAGTTAGCTCTTCCTCTTCCTAATGGGCTGGGCCTTTTTCCTGATTTTGGTGTTATCAAAAGTAACATGCAAACCATTTTGGTTAATCAGCCCGACACACATTTCTCTGTCTTGTCTCTGTACATATGCAATGGTGTTAAGAGGATCCTGATGTATTTCATCTTGCCTCAGATTTCTGAGATTGTGTCTCGATTTGAGAGAAAAGGCTTCAAGCTTGTTGCCATCAAGCTGATTGTTCCATCCAAAGAATTCGCTCAGAAGCACTACCATGATCTCAAAGAAAGACCTTTCTTTAATGGACTGTGTGACTTTCTCAGCTCTGGCCCTGTACTTGCGATGGTAAGCAGGCCCCTCATCTCTGCAGAGAAAATTTGCATGCATCGACAGACAGTGAATCATTGGCCATACAATTTCTGTAGGTTTGGGAGGGGGAGGGCGTTATCAAGTATGGGAGAAAACTAATTGGTGCCACAGACCCGCAGAAATCTGAACCTGGAACCATCAGGGGTGATCTTGCTGTTGTTGTTGCAAGGTATGATTCATCTAGTATGACTGCATATAATCATCAGAATACACCTTCTTTGCTGCTCAATCATATAGATTAGGAAGCTGGAAATAGGTATAAAATAGCCATTCATTTCTTTGACATCATGCTTACTTATTGGAAGTTACAATTTCTTTGTACTGACATACCATCACTTGAACATCAGAAACATCATTCATGGAAGTGATGGCCCGGAGACAGCGAAGGATGAGATTGCTCTGTGGTTTGAGCCCAAGGAGCTGGTATCTTACACCAGCAACACCGAGAAGTGGGTCTATGGGCAGAACTGACGAATCATTTTATTTTTCTTTTGCTCCTCATTTTCACATAATTGCCAATAGACCAAGGCTGAATTATCTAATAAAGTCGCGACCATCACTTTTGAGTTGGATTGTGACCTTCTGGTGCGCAGTAAGGCACAAGGAAGGAAAGAAATGTACCTTGAAATATAGAGTGTTTACTGAGTAGTCGCGATGTTCAATCAAACTATATATCATGTGATCCAAGATGGCGATGCAGATGTTTTTTTTGGATCTACACTTCAAATCCCTACATCATGATGTCTGTCTATTTCTACTTTGCTTTTTGTATGAGTGGGTGGGAGATGTTATTCTAGAGCTATGTGATTGAACGTTACTTGTCGGTGACAGCCATCAGCATTGTGCAAGATAGGGCCTCAAAACTCTGGTCATTTCTTGTACTCTATGACAGATGCTTTGCTTGATGGTGGTTGGAGATTTTTGTTCGTTTTGTGTTTGTCACCACCCAGGGAATGCAACTATGCAAGCAATTTTCATGTAGGATAGCCTGGACCCAGATCTTTGTTGCCAAGACGGTGACAGTTCATGGCTAGCTCAAAGGCTTAAAACTATGGATGATCAAAGAGTGCAGTGGCGACAGTCAGATTCGGATTACAACATGCCAAGCAAGAGGGGAGCTGAGTTTTATTGCCATCTTCAAGCCTTTGTACAGGGCCTAGACTACCATTTTCAGCTCTTCACTCCCTTGCACGGTTGCACCAAAGGACCGGATATTATTACACAGGGGGAATAGAATGGAATGCAGCCCGAGAGAAAGAGAGGAGATCAATTGAACAGCTAAATGAATTCCGACGGGCAACGCGGTGCCTCTCCACCTCCAGCGCAGAAGGTGGCGCACCTGGAAGCTTCTAGAAGCCAAAGCTCCATCAAGCTCACTCTCCACTGGATTCCTTGCAAGCTTTTTCCATCATCTACTTGCTCGGCTTCAGCAAGTCGCATTCCTCGATCTTGGCAAACCTCCCTCGCACCCTTGGCTGGCTGTCTGCCAGAGCCTTCCTGCAAGCATACTGCAAAGAAAACATTCTGTCTGTCACTTATCCCGAACGCATTCAACAATCTAAAGCCTAGAAGCTCTTGATTTTACTCTGATGGAGAACAGTGGCAGAGAACTAGTACCTTGATCTTCCTGCCAAAGTTTCTCTTGATCTTCTTCTTTCTATACCTGGAAAGCTTTTGCTTCCTTTCTTCGGTCTTCAGATCACTGATGGTTACAAGCCTCTCACATGGTGTCTGAAGGTTTGCTGCGTTCGCAACTGGTCGAGGCGTGTTGGCTCCAAGATTCTGTCAAAAGTGAATTGGTCAGTGCCGAGCAATTTGCTGTTGTGCAAGCATTCCCCAGATTTTCTATCTGCACTTTTCTTGCGCACTAGAATTGCGACAACACATGAACCTAAGTGATGGAACCATATCAATATCTTGCACACAAAAGTAGCTTCAAAGAAAACAGAAATAGGGAGGTCTTGTATCAGCTAAAGTAACAACCTAAAAAACTAAGAAAATGTTGCTTTGGGCAGATATAGTAACATGGGAAATGGGTGTCATAGCTTTGACAGCCTTTGAGCAAAGCATTGCTGTAAGCATGGCCAATGCAAGGGAAAAGGCAATGCTTTTCGGTTTTTGTTTCTTTCTCAAGGATTCTTTTCCCAACAGGCGTGATTGAAGAAGACTTGTATGCTGTAAGTGCGTTCTTTTCCTTAATAATTCCTTTAAAGAAAAACAGCTACTTCCTTATTAGCATAGTACAAGAGAAAAGGAGACGCCTATCAAACCTGAATGTCTCCTTCACTGTAAGCTCTCCTCAACCCAAATGCTGCCTCAAAGTCCAGTGCTTGGAAGTCTAGAAAGTTTGGCCTGACGGCTCCATTCAGCCAATCTGGTGAGTTGAGGCATCCAGAACTAACACTTTTCTGGAGTGAGCATTCAGGAATGGCTGGCTTCTCTTTCTCCATAGCCGGGAGTTCGGCTTGTATAAGGACTTGTTCAGCTTGCCTTGGGATTTCTTCAACTTGCAGCATGGGAATCTTAACATCCAGAAGTTCAGAGATTGTCTCTTCGATTGCAGACTTCTCCATGAGTTCCTTCTCACACTCATATAACACTTCACTTAGCAGAGGGTCATTTTGAATGGTGCCGATGTCTGCATCCTTAATAGTTTGATCCATTGCACTTTCACTGCCGGACATCATTGAAATAACAGCTGCAACAGGATAAAGGCTGAGCAACGGTTCTTCGATGATGACTTCTGGAGCTTTGAACAGGTCCCCTTCTCCTCCAAGGTCATATTCTGATACCAAGGATGGCTGCATCATGCTCCCCTGCTCAGTAATAAAAAAAGAGAGATGAGAACAATTTCCAATGGTCTAGTAGATAATAACATCATAGTAATTACAATGGTAGTATATGAATGAAACCCGACAAGATGGTAAGAGTTAGGCAGTCTATCTGTCTAATTAAAACGGTAATAGGACAAACAGAGGCACCGAGATAATCTTGCTAAGATGCTATCCATTAATAAGAATATATTTTGTGGTAGGTACAATGGATCACCACTGCCAATCCTTTGTTTTTAGTTTGGTTTTGTCTTGTAGGTATTGACCTTGACCTGCTGCACAGAAGAGACTTAAGGCAATCAAGGTTTAGCAGTATGAAGTTGCAGTAATAGACAACTCCTTTTGAGGGGGTAGATGTGTAGAAGCTATATTTGCAAGTATCTGCTGATGTACATGTCAACTAATTAAAGAGTCCCCATCGTGCTCCAGCGGCATATACCAGTGGACACGGTCAGAATCTCAGCATCAGAAATGAAATCCTGGCCAAAAACCTAACTGAAGGCTGAACCTAATTTTGATCCCTTGGCTGTCTATCTGCTTCGCAGCAGCAGAGGACACTGCTAAATATCTTGAACTGTGTGGCCTTTGTGTGACTCGGAAGATGTGAAGGAGAAGATTCAAAACAGAAAGCAAGAAAAGCTGTAGCCTGTAGCCAGCACGAGCGATTCTTATTCAGAATAAATCTTTAGACAGAATAAATAAAAAAAACACAGGTGACTTGTACTTTGATGGGATCCCTTTTTTTTAGACATGAAAGATTGTTTATTTGGGCACAAGGCTTTTCATCAGGTGATCATGTAGTACTACAAGCGCCAATGCTTTAAGCAGCAAAGTCAGTCATGCTTGATTTGCCCCCAAGACGGTTGAACCTGTTATCGCAAAGCCATTGATTCCCAGAGGTGTCCAAATCCAATCCAACCCAACCCTAGCTAGTATTTAGAAAAGGGGAATCAAGGGCTGTTCCTTCTAGTTGACATACGCACATATAGTATTATCACAAAGTAAGCAGTGGGCAATTTGATTGAGCCACCGACATCAGACCAGAGTGGGGGGCGGAAAAGAAAGGAAAGCGACATTTTTTTTCTTTCTTTTCTGGAGACGGTGGCGGCGCATAAACAGCTGCCAGCAATTCTGTTTCTATTCAGCAGAAATTTCCTCACCCAAGCGTTCCTAGATTCGAAATTTGCTAAGCTAGCAGTTAATCGATGGATTTGGTGGAGGAAATCGGAGAGCGCAAGAGGAGCAGAGTACCCAAGAAGCAACAGCGAGAAGCAAGAGCAGGAAGTGAAATCGCAATCAAGACGGGCAGCGGCCTGCTCACCAGGTGGGCGGCGGGCATCTCCGGCAGCTGGAGGGAGGAAGCCGTGGCGTCCATGGATGCGGGGCCCGCGGAGGCGGAGGCGAAGTCGTAGTCGAAGGCCGGCGGCTGGTGCTGCGAGGACGCGAGCGCGGGGGAGTAGGCGGCGGCGAAGCCGAAGCCGAACCTGGCGTCGGCGTACATGGCGGCGAGCTGCTTCGATGAGGCCTCCGGGGCGCGGCGGCGGCAGCGGCAGCGGCAGCAGACAGATCCCTCTTCTCCTTCTTGTTGTTCACTTCACGCGTTTCACCGCGTGGGGGAAGAGGAGAGGCGGCGTACGTGAGCTCAGCAGCTGCGTCTCGGCCGATCTTGTCCTGTGGTGGTGGTTTGTTAGGGCCAGGCCAGCGCAGCGCACCGCAGCGCAGCGGGCGGCGGTTGGCTGGTGTCTTTACCCCCGGCTGGCTAGCGGAGTAGGCCTGCGTTGTGACGCGCGCCCACTGCACACACAAGCTCGCCGTGGTCTACTGCTGGTAGAGCGGGGGGAGGAGCATGCATGCCCGACCTGTGACCTAGCTGACGGACGGACGGACGGATGGGCGGAAGCGGCCTTCCCTGGCTCGGCGGTGGGGTTTATGGCCGCTTTATAGGAGTAGCTATAGCTCCACTCCAAGCCGCGCGTGGGGAGGAGGGAGAGGAGGGGGAGGAAGACGAAAGCAAGCTCGTGAATGGGACAAAAGTGAGGTGGGGCCCGGCTGTTGCGGTCGCGGGCCCCGCTAACAGTAACTCGCGCGCAAGCAAAAGCTAGCAGCGCGTGGGCTGGCCTTGGCTTGGCCTGGCCTGCTTGCTGCCGTGCGCGACTGCGAAGCGCGCGCTAGTGGACAGGCCCGCCTCGCTGCTGATGCCAGGCCACGGCCGACTGCACAGGGAGGGAGTGTCCCCAGTCCCCACTCGCCCACCACCGCGTTCACCACCACCCCTGCCACGCCATTCACGAACTTGGCACAACTAGCAGGAAACTATTGACTGCCTTCGGTAAGTTTTTTTAAGAGGGCTAGGCAAGTAAAAAATCGATCTAAACATTTTCATTGATATAGTAGGTTGTTGTATACATGATCTACGAAGGAGGAGTATACAAGGAGAAGAAAAACAAGCCAATGAGAGAACTAAGTTAATCTCCGGTGAGAAAACTCAAACTAATCATCAATCGTACACTGGTGGAAAAACGACATTTGTTCCTACATATTAGTCCCGGTTGAATTTTGAAGCCGAGACTAAAGATTTTGGGGGCGACGTGGTCATGAGTGGTAGGAGAGCTCCGACCCTTTAGTCTCGGTTCGTAGGGGGGCCTTTAGTCTCGATTCGTAACACCAACCTAGACTAAAGGTACCAATCGAGACTAAAGGCCCGAGACCCTTTAGCCTAGGTTGGTGTTACGAACCAAGACTAAAGGCCTCCCTTTAGTCTAGGTTGGTGTTACGAACCGAGACTAAAGGCCTCCCTTTAGTCTCGGTTCGGGTCTCCCACGAGTTACTATAAGAGGATTGCATTCTCTACTTAATCACATGTGCTGTATAGGTGAGATGGTAAGGAAGCTACACGCGAGGCTACAGGTCATGAGTTCGAATCCCCGCACCGCGCACGCGTATATTTCGCGTGATTTCGTAGGGGCCTCCCAGGAATTTTCAAATTTTTTTTACGTTGGCGTGCCCCTCCCCCCTTTTGTCTCGGTTGGCAACCGGGACTAAATGCCCCCCTTTAGTCCCGGTTGGGCACCCGGTAAGAAAGAGGGGGGGGGCCTTTTGTCTCTATGAATTAGTCTCTAGAGGTCTTTAGAGAGATATTGTTCTTACCAACCGGGACCGAAGGCCCTTTTTCCACAAGTGGTAAATAATGATCCTCAGTTTTTCTTTGGCTGCTTGATACTGTATTTCTCCTGAAATATAAGAAATTCTAGCTTATCCACCTAGACAAATACTCAGAATGTCTTGTATGTTAGGACAGGGTATATAGTAGCTAACTGGTTTCTTGACAGGGTAATACCATACTAGAGAGCAGATTTTGCAGGATTTAATACTAACACGCAAGGTGCTTGTAGGGTCTATATGGTCTATGAGATTAGGAAAGTAGTACTCTGCGACATAAATCTCGCATATATTAATATATACGATGTTAAATAGTCAAAGTTTTTGGAACTGCAATAATGTACATTTTGGAACCAGACAATGCCCCTGAAATGACTTGCTAATTCCACCAGTTGACAGGGACGCCTGGACTGAGCCGTCACGACCCCATCAATAGACGACGCCCGACACCACCAGCAAATGATATTTTTAGTAGTAGCAATACCATCAACAATATGCATGCACCAATTGAGCAAAAAAAACCAGGCCAACACAACCTTCCACTCTAGAATCTAGGTCAACTATATTCAGTACTCCCTCCGTCCCAAAAACAAATTGTTTGTTCTAAATTAAGCTTTTTCGACTCCAACCAAATTTATAGGAAAAAGTATTAATGACGACATCAAATAAATATATTATAAAAATATATCTAATGACAAATCTAATGATACTCAACAAATTTAGTGATACCTATTTCCTACCATAAATATATGTAGTTTTTTTTAATAATCTTGATCAAACTTATAAAAAATTGACTTAGGACGATTTTAAAATGAAAAGTTGTTTGGACGGAGCCATGGAGTGCGTTTTCACCAGTGATCAACATCGCTATCGTTATCTGATGCTACACCCTGTGTTTGTTTTCTCTCTCGCTCGCTCTTTCTCTTTCAAAGATAAAAACAGGGCAACTAAAGCTAGCATCATTAGCAGCAATCATATGGCGCCGGAACACTACTATAGCTACATGCATGTACCTATTGGCAAAAGCGACGGGATTCATATATGGACACACCAAGTGGTCATACATCACGGTGAGGTGTGCATTTTTAGCCAGTGATTTCGTTCAACTTATTTGGGTTATTGGACGACGAAACTGTTACGCGATCATCTCAACACAGGATAAGTAACCACTTGACAATTGTTTCATCATTTAACAAAAAAAAACACTTGACAGTAACCTTAGCTAGATGAAATTAAAGAGAAGGTTTTATATATATACATGTAGCAATCAGTCAGCTGTAGCTAGCACAATACTAGCTAAGATAGATGCAAGCATATATTCTGGAACAAGTAGTCATCACTCATCAGACGTGCATATATAGACCATCATTTTGTTGGCCAGACAAAGTTAGCAGACATGCTTTATGTCACAGCGTGGCTCTGGCTCCCCTGAAATGACTGGAGATATGTTAAAATACAGTGATTGGCCACAATGCAAGTGTGTATAGACGACTTACATAGCTTGCTTGTTATAATATACATAGATAGATAGGCTAACAATAGTAATTAAGCTCCGTCGACAATGTGTTCTTCTTTTGGTGAACGTGCATGCGGTGTTTAATCCCACAATTTCTAAAAAGGTCTCTGCATGCGCGCGGTTAATTTAATCCCATCATTTACAAAATGGATTCTCATTCCCAACAAACAATGACCCTGAACATCACGAGAGAGAAGAACCTGATAAAAAAAAAGAGTTTAAAAAGTGCATGGACGATGCATGGTCTGCAGCCCATCTCAAAGCACAAATGTAGTTTTCAAAAAAACAAAGCAAGAATAATGGAATCTCTATTCTCTCTCTGTGTGTCGCTCGGTGGCCGTGAGTGGAATGGAATGGGGGGGAATGCCTGCCCGCCGGCACGCGGGATTCTTGTGCCGCCAGCTAAGTTGCCCGGCCTGAATCTCGAAAGGCACATCACCCATGCATCCAGACATCGAGTTGGTTGGTTCTGCAACACATTTTGTCTTGTGAAAGGCGATCGATATCAGAGAGATGACTTGCAATCGAGAGACTTTGTTTGAGAGACAGGCGAGGGATTAGTCCAAAATTAAAGGATCGATGTAGTATGTTACGAATTGTTTTTTTTTGTCTCTATATATCGAACATGATATTACTATTAATTAATTAGAAAGCTGTTGGAGTTCGTCGTCACTTGGAATTTGTATGGGAATAACTCTCTTTTTTTAAAAAAAATGTATTGGAATATAGCTCATGCATGTCCTCCAGTTCATCGCATCACACCTTAGAATTAATTTGGCTGAGATTCCCCAGCAAAGGTCAAAAGGAGCCAAGCAATAAATTTTAGCTTGTAGCTATCCCTCTTGTCGTTCGTGGCCAGGAAATTAAAAGAAAAGAAAGCACCGGCGAGCTTCTAAATGGGGGAGATCGAGCTGCAACAAGCAATAAACAAATGAATCAGCATATAATTAATTTATACGTAGAGTCATGCATGTGTTGCAGGGAATGAATATGAATACACATATATGTATATATACATATATACATATACTGTATGCATGTGTTGTGCGTGTGTATGCTCTTTAAGTTATATTAGGTTGGGTCACTAGCTAAGCTATCTCGCTCCATGCCTCCATCCATCACTTGCTCATGATTGTGCTGTGCAGCTTGCGACGCAACTTGCGTTGGAGGGGAGGGAGGCCCTGGATTCTCCATGTTGGCAGCCAGTGAAACGGGATGGCCCGGCTTGCTGGCTTGCTGCTGCAAAGGGCTGAGGGGGATGGCCGGAGGGAGAGTGCGAGTGGGAATCTGGGCACTCACGCCTCCAAACAAACTGTGCTGGTTGCTGCTGCGATGCAAGACGGCTAGTGGGGAGGCCTCACATCACTCGATTGGTTCCGCACGAAAGAAAAGGATCCATCCACATCTTTGCCCTGTCCCGCCCGCTCCCAACTTGTGAATTGTCATGGATCCATGATGGCCTCCTTTTCAGACTTATACCTGACGTTGCATCACAGACAGGAGCAGGGCCCACACGCGTCGTCTTTTTTATTTACTACGCATTTGGGGTTTTCCAATCATACATACTACCAGCTTGCCTACGAAATAGTTGTGGATAGTTGTGCATGAGCATGTGCTTAGTCCCATGGAGATAGTTGTGGATGCTAAATATTGATCACAAGTGATGGACTCAGAGCTCAAATGATGTGTAGAAAAATAAATAGCACCACAAAAAATGTAATAAAAGAAGAAATGAAAAGGAAAAATTATAAAAATAAATAAAAGAATTCTGGTGAAAATGGATGGAATTTGGCATCATATAGGAATTGCTTGTGGATGGTAAAAGATCGATATATCAAGATTGAGACAGAAAAGAAAGTTTAAGAATTGATTTTTTTTTTGAACGAACAGGTACCGAGCTTGTGCCTATTTCATTGAAAAAGAGGAGTTGGAGAAAGCCAGCTAGCCTGCAAAGAAAGGAAAAGCTACAAAAGCGATTACTCGCGCACTAAGAAGGCCACTAGGCCCTTCGCACCCGCAGCGATCCAGACCGAGGCTTCACTTTTAAGAATTGGATTTCAAGCAAATGCTTATTGGTGGTGCAAGTAGTGTTAGGATTGTCAACGACTTGATTTATTTGCTACGAAGATCACACAAAAATGAGAAGGGAAACAAAAGTCTTCGCATGCGAGGACCTATACAATGGATAAGAAGTAAGTATTGGCCTAATGCTGATGGAACAATCGAGCTACAAAAGTCTCATGTTGGGAATCATCTGCCATTTTTGGTTATGTGGTAAATGGAAGCGGCTTGCGCGGATATAAAGTTGATTCTTGATCTACCAAGTTGAAGAATCCAAGTCACCAGCTTAAAGGGGTTTTGTGCTTAAAGAGAAAATGGCAATGATGTCAACCCTCATGAAAGTGAAAGGTGGAGGAGTGGCAAGTTGAAGATGTAGAAGATCAAGAGATGGAATTAGAGTTTCTATTTGATTTTGAGTTATATATAGATATATGTATGTTGTTCGATCAAGAGTTAGTCATCTTAAATTTGAAGAGTTTGACAAGGCTTGTCGGTGCTTGATTAGAAAAGCCCATGCATGTGAGAAGTTCAGAGACACCGCACTAAAATCTCATACTAATAAGCAACAAATGCTAGCTATTAGGCTGGAATTAAATCCATGTATTGCGTGTCATGGTTGCAAATTAAAACCCTTCGTGCAGCACGTGGTGGCAGTATTGTAACTTGTTCCATAGTAATTTAACTACTGTAATTGACTTGGTGTTGTGTCGACCCGTGCATCTATTCTAAGTTCGTTATATGGTCAGAGTGGGCGGTGGATACAAAGTATGTGCATATATATAGGCCGGTATGCCACTCTACGAAGACTAATTAATTCTTTGAAGAGTTTGTCAAGGTTCAGGTGCTCTAAAAGTAAAAAGCTCATGTGATAAGTAGAGAGGCACTGCACTAAAATCTCACGAGCATCGAATGCTAATAAGTACTAGGCTGGAAAGTAGGTTTGACTCAGTTTGGTTTTCCGAATTGTACGTGTTGCCGGTTTCTCCATTTTGCCAGATGCCATGCATAGTAGTACTCAGTGGAAAAGTTAGATTGAAACTTAGAAGGGACTGCTTCTTCTTCTTCTTCTTCTTCTTCTTCTTCTTCTTCTTCTTCTTCTTCTTCTTTCTTCTAGCCCTCCTTTTTCTCTTCTTCCTACTCAAATTTTTAAGAGAGGCTTGGAGGAGCTCCCATGCATTGCATCTTGGGGCCCCGGCCCCTTCAGGCCCAGTGCTGGCTACGCCACTGATAGTACTACTTTATGGTTAATTTTTGAAGATCTCACTGCCATGAAGTATCTACCGCAACCACTGGAGATTTTTTTTGTGCGATAGATTGTGTATCATCATTATTATTTTTTAAATCAAACTAGTTTTGCATGATTGCAAAAACCTTGGAAATTGGGAGCAGGTATTATTAACTGCTAGTACGAGGGAAATAACAAACCTTCATGCAGCACGTGAAGGCAGTACGTTAACTTGTTCCATGCATGCATGCGGGGTGATTTAACTAGTAACTTAACTGATTGATTGACTCCCTAGCATAACTAGGTTTAACTCCGTTTTTAGTTTTTTGGATTGTGTTGCCGGATTCTCGATTTTGCTAGATGTCATAGTACATTAGCACTACTTTATGCCTAATTTTTTAAGGTCTCGCTGCCATGAAGTATCTACCCTAACCACTGGTATAGGGTTTTTTTTTGTTGCGATAGATTGTGTGTCATCATTATTTTTGTAATCATGGTTTTGCATGGATGCAAAAACCTTGGAAATTGGGAGCTGCTATGGATATATGTTGTTAGAACAAGAGTTAGTCATCTTTAATTTGAAGAGTTTGGCAAGGCTTGTCGGCGCTTGATTAGAAAAGCTCGTGCATGTGAGAAGTAGAGAGACACGACACTAAAAATCTCATAAAAATCAACAAATACTAGCTATTAGGCTGGAATTAAATCCAAGCATCACGTGTCATGGTTGCAAAACCCTTCGTGCAGCACGTGGTGGCAGTGTCGTGACTTGTTACATAGTAATTTAACTACTGTAATAGACTTGGTGTTGTGTCGATCCGTGCATCTATTCTAAGTTCGTTCTAGGGGCAGAGTGGGCGGTGGATACAAAGTATGTGCATATAGGCTGGTATGACACTCTACGAAGACTAATTCATTCTTTGAAAAGTTTGACAAACCAGGCTCAGGTGCCCTAAACAGCTCATGTGATAAGTAGAGAGGCACCGCACTAAAATCCCATGAGCATCAAATGCTGATAAGTACTAGGCTGGAAAATAGGTTTAACTCAATTTTTGGTTTTTCGAATTGTGTTGCCGGTTTCTCGATTTTGCTAGATGTCATAGTACATTAGTACTACTTTACGCCTAATTTTTTAAGGTCTCGCTGCCATGAAGTATCTACCCTAACCACTGGTATAGGGGTTTTTTTGTTGCGATAGATTCTGTGTCATCATTATTTTTGTAATCATGGTTTTGCATGGTTGCAAAAACCTTGGAAATTGGGAGCTGCTATGGATATATGTTGTTAGAACAAGAGTTAGTCATCTTTAAGTTGAAGAGTTTGGCAAGGCTTGTCGGCGCTTGATTAGAAAAGCCTGTGCATGTGAGAAGTAGAGAGACACAGCACTAAAAATCTCATAATAATCAACAAATACTAGCTATTAGGTTGGAATTAAATCCAAGCATCGCGTGTCATGGTTGCAAAACCCTTCGTGCAACACGTGGTGGCAGTATCATGACTTGTTACATAGTAATTTAACTACTGTAATTGACTTGGTGTTGTGTCGACCCGTGCATCTATTCTAAGTTCGTTCTAGGGGCAGAGTGGGCGGTGGATACAAAGTATGTGCATATAGGCTGGTATGACACACTACGAAGACTAATTCATTCTTTGAAAAGTTTGACAAGCCAGGCTCAGGTGCTCTAAACAGCTCATGTGATAAGTAGAGAGGCACTGCACTAAAATCTCACGAGCATCAAATGCTGATAAGTACTAGGCTGGAAACTAGATTTAACTCAGTTTTTGGTTTTCCGAATTGTGTTGTCGGATTCTCCATTTTGCTAGATGTCATAGTACATTAGTACTACTTTATGCCTAATTTTTTAAGGTCTCGCTGCCATGAAGTATCTACCCTAACCACTGGTATAGGGTATTTTTGTTGTGATAGTTTGTGTGTCATCATTATTTTTGTAATCATGGTTTTGCATGGTTGCAAAAACCTTGGAAATTGGGAGCTGCTATGGATATATGTTGTTAGAACAAGAGTTAGTCATCTTTAATTTGAAGAGTTTGACAAGGCTCGTTCGTGCTTGATCAGTAAAGCCCATGTGAGAAGTAGAGAGACACTGCACTAAAATCTCATAATAAGCAACAAATACTAGCTATTAGGCTGGAATTAAATCTAGGTATTGTGTGTCATGGTTGCAAAAATAAACCCTTCGTGGAGCACGTGGTGGCGATATTGTACCTTGTTCCATAGTAATTTAACTACCGTAATTGACTTGGTGTTGGGTAGACTCCTGCATCTATTCTAAGTTCGTTGTTGCTAGGGGCAGAGTGCTCGGTGGATACAAAGTATGTGCATATAGACCGGTATGCCACTCTACGAGGACTAATCCATTCTTCGAAAAGTTTGACAAGGTAGGCTCAGGTGCTCTAAAAAGCTCATGTGATGTGATAAGTAGATAGGCACTACTGCACTAAAATCTGACGAGCACGAGCATCAAATGCTAATAAGTACGTACTATGTTGGAAACTAGGTTTGACTCGGTTTGGGTTTCCGAATTGTGTTGCCGGTTTCCCCATTTTGCTAGATGCCATAGTACTACTTTATGGCTAATTTTTGAAGGCGCCTCTCGCTGCTATTAGCTAGTGTGAGGGGAATAGCAAACCTTCGTGCAGCACGTGGCGGCAGTACATTAACTTGTTCCATGCATGCATGCATGCATGCGGGGTGATTTAACTAGTAGCTTAACTGATTGATTGGACTCGCTAGCATAGCCGCAGCTGCATGCTGCGTCCACCCGTGCGTGCATCTATTCCATTCCAGTTCGTTCCGGCCGGGGAAGGAAGGGCGCATGGCATCGGACGCACGCACGAGCACACGAGCGAGGGGGACGAACAAAAGCAAAAGCGGAGCGCAACCCGTCCTCTCCCCGCTGCGCCCGCGCGCGCGCTCCGTCGCTGTCTCGAGAGGTCGCTCTCTCCGGCCACCAGGTGGTTGAATTCGACGACCGGGCCGGGGGTTTGCAAGCGCAAAGCGAATTGAAGCAGTGTAGTGCAGGGACGTTGCTTCCTTCCTTGCTGACGACGACGGGGACGCGCCAGGCCAGCCAGATGCCGCGGTTGCTAGCACACAAGTCAACACCGCCGCCGGGCACGTCGTCCGTTGAGATCGAGCTAGCATGGCCGCAGGGCAGAGCGGCGCCGGAGCGCGGCAGCTGGCTCTCGTCGGACGATCGCTTTGCACTTTACAGCTGCTGCTGCTCACGGATCGATGCTTCGATGGATGGTCGATTCTCCTCTACTAGGTCGCTTCTTCGCGTAAGCTGCTTGTGTAGCCGATTGTTCGAAGGCAAAATAAAAAAAGAAAAGAAAAGAAAAGCTTCTTGTAGCCGCGCGTGAATCTTGCCGTGTGTGCAGCAGCAGTCAGCATCGATCGAGCAGGCTGCTGCTGAGTGCCGATCCACGTGAAACCACTACGTACGGAAGAACTTCTCCGAGTGCCGAGAGTAAAAGTTCTTTTTCACGGCATGTTCTCTTTGTTGGAGAGAAGATGAAAAAAAATATTATTTATTCATTGTATTCACAACTTCTCTCACAAGAAACACTATTTTAATATTATTTATTTACAATTTTTAACTATTCATTTGCAACAAAGAGAACATGCTCGTTCAAAATACCACCACGTGGCCGATCCTAGCTGTACACACGCGTCAGTCAGGCAGGCATGGATGTAGATGCAGCGACGACACCCAAACAAAGGTACTAATTGGACGGCGGCAGCAGGGTTCAGATCACCATCATCAGTTGAGCACCTTCACCTTGGCCGCCAGACGGGCGAAACCCACTACGACGACAGGCCACTCACACTAGTAGCTCGTACGACGATGCTGGGCGGGCGACAGCGTAGCAACGGCACCACGCGACCCAACCGTTTTGTTCTCGACACGCGTCGTCCTACGCACATGCACGTACTAGTACATGGGATTAGGAGTAGGATAGGATCTACGGCTTTTTTTTCCTGAATCGGCGTCGGGCCATCTATCCGTCGTGGTGCTGTGGGGGTCGATCGATTGCTATGCTCCGATCATCACACACGTCGTGTGTGGCTGCCATGACAGAGCATCATGTGCACTTGACGGATCGAGCAGCAACCGCGGGCATCGACTATCGGTACGTGTTCTGCCCCGTTCTGAACCCAGTTAAGTTGTTTTTTTTGCATGAGGTGGCACTGGTTTTATATACCCTCCAACGTGGCACATGAGTTGTAAAATTGCTGTTCTGGCTCAAGTTAAGTTGATTTTTTTTTGCAAGTTTTTGACATGACATTCTCGATATCATTTATAAAAAAAGTAACACAGTATGCAATTTTGTAATATTAGATAATTAAATTAAGGGAAAAGTCTGTTTTTCAACCTTGAACTAGCACACATGTTTGGTTTACAACCTTAAACTACAAAACCAGACATAAAAGACCATCCAACTATCGAAACAGGGCAAGTTTGACCCTTCGAGTGGTTTTGGAGGTGGTTTTCTATTTTTGTGAAAATGCTAAAAAAATTGGTTTCATCTAAAAAATCATAACTAGTTCATTTTAAATCAGAAAAATATAGAACTTATACCCAAAGTTCTATAAAAATGTCACCTATCCATTGGTGCACTATTTGGAGCTTTTTGGATGTTGTATATTCAAGTTTCTAGTTTTATAAAAAACACTAGGAATATGAATAAATAAGATGAAGATGACTCCAAATAGTTCACCAATAGATAGGTGACATTTTTATGAAACTTTAGGTACAAGTTCTACATTTTTCTGATTTAAAATAAATTAGTTATGATTTTTTAGATGAAATCAAATTTTTAGCATTTTCACAAAATGGAAAACCACCTCCAAAACCACTCAAAGGGCCAAACTTGTCCTGTTTCTATAGTTGGATGGCCTTTTATATCTAGTTTTGTAGTTTAAGGTTGTAAATCAGACTTGTGTGATAGTTCAAGGTTGAAAATTAGACTTTTCCCTTAAATTAACTATGTGTGTGTGGTTGAGTCTATGTGTGAACAAACCTCGCGACCGGATGTATTAGTGCAAGAGGTTTTCTTCTTCTTGTTTGAAAGGATGAACGGCAACATCAAAAGTTTTGTCGCAACTCTCTTACTATAGCAAGAAGAAATAAAAGCAACTAGGAATGCATCACTTCTCCACAAATCTTTGGTGCTAGTACCAATCAATTATACCAATCAAACGCTCGGACATTAAACATCGAGCCAACTTAATGGAACACGACTCAACTATTATTGTTGGGTTTGTGTGAAATAAACCTTGCGGCCGATGTATTAGTACACATGAGGTTTTTTATATGAACATACATGTATAGTAATATCTAGATACATAATAATATCAAATCTATGAATTAGAAACTAAATCAGTCCACAATTTAAGTTGCTCAAAAAAACATCACCCAGCACAAGTGAAACAACTCAAGCTTGAGACGACTCTATGCACGTGTGCCTTAAGGAAAACTACCAAACCATGTCAACTGTTCGTTTCCTTCCATCTCAGCCGCCAACCGGCTGTGATAAGCAAGAAGGACCAAATGTCCTCTAACTTAGTTGGTTAAAAAAGCTGAGGTATAGTCGCTACTAGTAGATCGAGGTTTAAATCCCCACGGATGCGAATTTATGAGATTAGTATAAAAAAATCTCATGGCTGGTAAAGCCGGAGTTCGGAGATTTTTTAGATTCGGAGAAAGTTCCTTCTTCTTGATGAAAGTCGGTCTAAACCACCATCATGCCACAAAGAAAACTTAAAATGTGTTACGACTCAAATTCGAACTGGACAGATAATTTAGGTGTTCAGTTTATACAATACAACAGTTGAGGTTTACTTAAAATAAATGTAGATTCGAACGGAAAGCTTAGGCCCTGTTTAGTTGCTCAAAAGTTCCCAAAATTTTCGCATCGTAGACCGTGATACCTCTCACAGAACACGTTTTCCAATGCAAAATTTTCACCACTTTCACCAACATTTCCACCAACTAAAGGGTGCCTTAAGGAGGTGAAATCGTTCGTTGTAGCTATTTACAGCCTCTGACGTTGACCAGTCAATGGGTAACCATACGCGCATTTGGCGGGCCCACCACGCCCAGCTGTGTGGCTGGGAGGCCATGCATGCTGCCCGGTCGCCCGAAAGAAAAAGAATGAAAGCCATGCACGCGAGACATGCGGCGGCATGCATGCGAAAGACACCGCGCGCGTCGTAGTAGACCTCCTCCCAAGCAAGCAAGCAAAGATCAGGCCAGCCACAGTTCCTCGACCGGCACCGGATCTGATAACAATCCAATGGCGGGGCTCCTCGTCCTCGCCGTCGACGCCGTGGCCCTGGCTCTTCTGATCCTCGCCACCCCCGCCGCCCCGCACTCGCTCGACGACCTCTTCTCCGGCGGCGGCTCCCGGCACCAGCAGCAGCAGGCCGACCCGGCGCCGGAGCACAGCGAGCACCACGTCCCGGCCGAGGGCGCGCTGGCGCACGAGTTCCTGGAGGCGCACAACACCCTGCGCGCCAAGTACGGCGTGCCGCCGCTCCGGTGGAGCAGCAAGCTGGCCCGGTACGCGCGGCGGTGGTCGTCGCTGCGCCGCTTCGACTGCGTCATGATGCACTCGCCGGCGTCGCCCTACGGCGAGAACGTGTTCTGGGGCACGGGAAGCGACTGGCGCGCCACCGACGCCGTCGCCAGCTGGGCCACCGAGGCGTCCTACTTCGACTGGCGCGCGCAGGCGTGCCACCCGGGCCAGGTGTGCGGACACTTCACGCAGCTCGTCTGGAACGACACCGAGTACGTCGGGTGCGGCAGGTCCCAGTGCTTCGCCGGCGGCGTCTTCATCACCTGCTCCTACGACCCGCCGGGGAACTGGAAGGGGGAGGTGCCGCTCACCTGATTGATTGGTTAATCGTCGCAGCGGCCGTGCGTGAGCCATCGTCCATAATCACAGTACTGTGCTATTGCTGATTTGTTAATTTGTGCTATTTGAATGCGTGCATGTTAAATTTGATCGAGATTCTTATTTTATTACATGACATGAAAACAGAAACGAATCCCTCTTCCTGCAATCCTGCTACATACACTACATATATTGGTCGAGTTACAATTTTTTTTCCATTTTTGCTTGCTGTCGCCGTGTATACCAAAACTGAGAAAATGGCCCGAAATATATTGTTACACTGATGGGCTTTCTATATTTTAACGGGCCTTTTTCTTGTGGGCCATTAGCTGAGCCTAATTCATAGTCTCTCCAAGTCTAGCTAGACCCGAAGGAAATCATATCTAGCTTCTGGTAGCTATTCCTTCGTTAGCTTCTAATATTTGAGATTCGGTACATGCATCTTCATTCGTTGTTGGATGTGATTCATTCTCCCTTAACCCTTATGCTCCTCGCTCCACCTGCTCACACCGCTGCTGGCCTCCCTGCGCAGCGACGGAGGCAACCGGTGGGGCGGGAGGGGCTCCGAGAATGTATCAGGTGCTCCTATCCTCTCACATACTCCCTTGCTCTCATGATTCATAACTCACAAAACATTTTATGAAAAATACAATGAAAAATATGAGTCAATGAAGGATATATTGATTCTTGTTCATGCAAAATTTCAAGTTGAACAACAATTTGTGTGAAGAGAAATAAAAAAGACAAATTCAGCATGTTATCGGGTCGGATGCACTATTCATTAGGATCCGCAAACCCGCATCTATTCATATATGGATTTGTCTTTTTTGTTTCTCCATGCACAAATTTTTGCTGAATCTGAAACTTTGCATGAACATAGTTCATTGCATCATATACCCATTCATATTTTTGATTGATTTTTTCATGCACTTTTTTTATGAAGTTTGAATCATGGGAGCAAGGGAGTACGTGAGAGGGTGGGAGCACCTGATACGTTCTCGAGGGGCTCCAGCCCCTCCCTACCGGTCGCCGGCACGTGGAGGTCCACTGAAGCCCCCCCCCCACACCCACACCCACACACAAAATTCTACTATTTGTGAAGAACTCCTAGTGTTATGTTCATATATGCCTATAATCCTTTAGCTCAGCCCCTTCTAAATTTTTTTTCTGCCTCCGTCCCTGTCCCCGTGTGTTGCGGTCCCCCGTCACGCCACAACCCCGTTGGCTCTGGCCGCGGGCTTCGCACCTGGCCGGTCCACCATCGTCGGAGAAGAACACACAAGTGTTGAATGCATTTTTTCAAAATGTTAGAATTCATTATTTTCAAATGTTGATATAGGTTGTGAAAAATGTTTGGTATATTTTTTCAAAATGTTGATTTTAATTTTTTTTTTATATTGATATATTTCTCAGAAAATATCTTCTGAAATGTTGAATTTATTGATCTACACGTTGAACTTATTAGTTAGGTCTAATGGCCTAATGGGCTTTAAGGCCATCCAACAAACGGAAGTCTAATGGCCTAATGGGCTTTAAGGCCATCCAACAAACGGAAGTCATATAGGATCCCCGAGACAGCCCTTGCACATCATCTTTTTTTTTAATTGCAAACCAGCTCATTCTTTATTCAACGTAAGGTGGAACGTTGAGGTCATGATCCACCAAAGTGTTCACAAAACTAGGGAGGAGATCATTCCAAATCATTGGATTGTCCGGGTTCCGAGTTAAGTCTGAACAAGCTAACTCATGCACACATTGGTTACAAACACGAGGAAAAAACAATACCACGCAGGGTAAAATGCAAGGCTAACAAACTTCAAACTTCTCGGAAGATGACACCACGTGGCACCTGATCAAAGGAAGAGGACTGAAGAGCAGCGACTAGATTAGCAGAATCTGTTTCTATCATCACCTGCGAGACCCCAACTGCCATGGCAGCGTTTAGCGCTGCTAGACATGCTTCCGCTTCAGCTGACAGTGCATCGATTACCGCCGGTAAATAGCCTGAACCTGCCAAAACCCCATGGCCATTACAGTCTCTGATCACAAAACCCCACGCCTCATTCTTTTCCTTCTCCCGGAATGCACCATCAGTATTTATCTTCAACACATCTGCCGGTGGAGGATGCCATTTGCACTGCCTTGCACATCATCCTAGCTGAACTCTCTGCTCTCTTCTCTTCTTTTAGACCTCCTTTTCCCACATTGATAAAGAAAACGATCATTGCAGAGTTCCATTGTTGGTTCTAATGGTCAAGTTTGTTTGTGCTTTCAGTCAAAACAGAAGGGTGCGTGCAGCTTAATTTTTTTCACCATGCACAGAGACGTAATTGCTCATTAAGGATCTGCAACTGCAACGCTGAGTTGAGCGACAACAATGCGAACGTGTTTACATATCTGTAACGCTGAGTTTAGCTACCAAATGCAGGTATAATAAGTCTATATGAGAACAAAGCAGGAAATGGATCATGAAAAAAAGCTTTCATATTCTGAATTGACCCTGGTCGGGTCGAAGGCAGCAGGCACAGTACGTACATATATGTATCTATAATATATATATACCTATAATCAGTAGACACTGCATGGGGTTTATTCCTTGTCTATCTAGCAAAACCAATCAACAGCATGGATTAATACTAGACAGACCTAACAATAATCATATGTATAGCGGTGACTTAATAAGCTTGATGGACATGCAGTTGGGTCCTCCTACTCCCTCCCTCTTCTCTGTACAATGAGAATACAAGGCCCATAGATCATCCATCCGTCCGTCCTCGGATTAGTAGTAGCATGCGGTACTCTGCGACTTCTTTTTAATTACTAAGGCTAGTAGACTGCTGCTTGCTACCATGTGCTCCGATTCAGTTTCAGTTGCCGTTCTCGCTTGATCCGGAGTACCCGTAGGGGTTCTTGCTTGCCCAGTTCCACAGGTCTCTGCACATCTCCTCGATCCCGTATTTTGCCCTGCAATTTCAGTTTTCATTCAGTTTCCGTTAGGATCCATCCGGCCCATCAACCACCATCAGCAGCAGAACACTATATCTTGTATATATGTATATACAACTTACTTCCACTTCAACTCCTTCTCCGCCTTGGCAGTTGCGGCATAAACAACCTCCGCATCTCCAGGTCTTCTCCCAGCAAAAACCAGAGGGATTTTCTGAACAGAATCAATACGCCAGTCAGTCAATGAGTCGTCTGGGAACAGGTGGATCATCCACCAGAGAAGACATGCGTGCACGCTGGGTTAAATAAACCTTTACCTTGCCGGAAACCTTCTCAAATGCAGCAACCATTTCCAGCACTGATGTACCCTTCCCTGTGCCCAGATTGTATACTTCACACCCTGCATGTATCGAGATTACAATACCACCAAACAGATCAGCAGCACATCATTAGGTAGCTTAACAATAGCTGATCTGTCGATGCAATTTACAATCAAGAACTACTTGAATAAGGTGGCGAGCCTGTCCTCTACCTATTCTGTCGGAGTCTTCGTAGAGCTTCCTCAGAGCTGCTATGTGCCCATCAGCCAGGTCAACAACATGGATGTAATCACGCACCTGGCAGGTGTCACAGGATTAGTAACAAGCTGTGGATTTTTTGAACAGCCTCGTATATATATGATGTAATAACAGAGCAGATAGAGTACATACCCCAGTTCCATCCTTTGTGTTGTAGTCAGTCCCATAAACTGTCAGGTGGGGTCTCCTCCCAACAGCAACTTGCTGAACATAGGGCATCAGGTTGTTTGGGACTCCGCAGGGGTCTTCACCGATGTATCCGCTTGGATGAGCACCAACAGGGTTGAAGTATCTAAGCAGTATGATCTTCCAATCAGAGTCTGAACGATGGACATCACGGCAGATATCTTCAATCACAAGCTGCAGCACAGTATCATCATATCTTAGTAAGATTCTTCTTTTCTGCTTCCTTAATGCAGTTTGAGGCACATATATTATGTAACTAAAAGACAATTATTTTTGGGAGAGAAAAAGAACCTTGGTACGCCCATAGGGGTTGGTGGCACAAAGGGGGAACTCCTCAGTGCAGGGCACTTCCTTGGGCCACCCATAGACAGTTGCGGATGATGAGAACACCAGCTGTGATGACAAATAAACATGTTAAGTTAGCTTTCCTGGGCCAGATATATTGATCAGATGCATACATCACTCCAGTTGTTCTTGCTGCAATTATGCAAACCTAACTACAAATTAGTGCTGCCATATTAGATAAGAAAATTTTGCTGGGGGCAAGGGGTGATTTTGCAGAGTTTCTGGTCCATGTTTCACCACAGAAAATATCATCACACACAGCAGTACAAAACAGAAAACACTAGATGGATGGATTGCCTGCTGGCCACAGCCACCAGAATCTGGGACCATCTCATTCAAGATGTTGCCACGGGTGGCATGCACGCATGGCTCCTCCGTGACACAAATTTACAACTTTGGTGGCAGATGATGGAAAAGGGGCAGGGCACCTGGTCCAGAAGCTAACTAGGACACCAGCATCCTGTGACCCCCAGCAACACAAATGCAATGCAAAGCAGGCCAACCAAAGCAAGTTGTAAAGCAAACAAGATTGCCCAAAAATGCAGGGCCAGAAGAAAAGATGGAAAGCCTACTTGGCGTAGTAGTATCAAACAAGTACCTTCTTGCAGCCATGTGCAGCCATCACCTCGAGGAGGGTGATGGTGCCGATGAGGTTGTTGTCATAGTAACGCAGGGGCTTCTGCACGCTCTCGCCAACAGCTTTGAGCCCAGCAAAGTGAATCACAGCTTCAAACCTGCAACCACGATGGGAGTTCTCTGTGTTAGTCAGAAGCAAAAGAAATCTGAACCTTGTAAAGATCAACAGCACTTCATCAGTGGCCTAGCCCTTAACGAAAAAAATAAGCACCACAGAGTGCTGAGCTGAGGCTGAGCTGTGCTGTGATTAAATGGAAAGTAGTGCTAGTGCTGCAGTGCATTGCTTTCCAGCAGGCCAGGAGCCAATTCAATTCAATCATTCGACGACACCTAAGCAAATACAATCAAAGCAGCAGATTCGGCAGGCAGGTAAGTCAATAGTTAATTTGATTGGCAGGCTCCCTGAAAGGCTAGTTCTAATGATAAAGCAAGCACAAGAGTGTCAAGATTACGAATAAAGTAGTAGCGGCCTATGCTGCAAATCATTAGTGGTTGGTTTAAATTCCAACTGGCGCCCGCCAGGCCAAAGTGGTTAGTGTCAACCACGATTCGACTCATTGCTAGTTGGCATCTTAATAGTTGCTTTATTTAGCATATGTACTATGTTTTTTTTATAAACTAACAGAACAGCAAAGTGCAAGGGCATATATGGTGATTCAATTGGATGAAGCAAGGATTGCAATTATCCGATGTACCTGTGGGACGAGAAGATGTCCTCGAGCGCCTGCCTGTCGCGAAGGTCAACCTGCAGAGGCAGCATCAGCAGCGTCGTTAGTAAATTTGTACGTGTATCCACTGTTTTTTTGACGAATTGAAAAGACCTAACTGCCAGTATAATCATAAATTAAAATGGGAGAATCTAGGAAATTAATTATAGAGATACGGACAGAAGTTGGACGGAGGAAACGATTGCAGAAGTCGGCGTTGGTTTTGATGAATTCCTGACCGGAACACGGAATGAAAGAAGCCAACAGCGACGTGCACCGGACAAAATCAGGACACGCAACAACAAGGTGGCTGGCATGGCATGGCTTGCCAGGCAGGGCTATCATAGTATAGTCAGCCGCTAATGACGCGGAAACGGAACAAGAATAGAATTTGGTGATCGGAGTTAGGCATGGCAGGTTCGTGCGCCGCCGGCGTGGCTGACCGAGCACACAGAGGGGACGGACGCAAGTGCAGGCCGGCCACGAAGAAGAGACGACGCGCAACGCGGTCAAGCCGTGGGAACTGGGAAGGCGAGGAAGGCAACGCGGTTGCGAACCCGTTTCTCCTCTGCCGCGGCGTGGGATTGGGAATTGGACTCCAACGACCAACGGCAGCTGCACAGCCTCATCCACAGCCGGAAGGATATCCGGGGGTCCGCTCGCTCCGGAAGCATCCGTCGCATCGCATCACCCACATGGCATGCCGCGTCAACGCAAGGGTGACCAGCCGCGGTTCGGGTGTGGGCGGAGACGGCGAAGCAACCAACCAAACGCCACGCGACGCGACGCATGGCATGGCATGGATGGTGTGACCCACCGACCCCGCCGGTCGGTCCAGACGCCAGGGAGAGGGAAGGGAAGATTCGAATCTTTCCGGTGGAGCGGGCGGGAGAGGGGAGGGAGTTGATGGAGGAGCAGTAAACTGGAGGGGGTGGTAACCGCCATGGCCTCCGCATCCGGGGGAGGTGGTGGGCAGAGGAGGAGGCACGCGAACGAAACCGCCACCGCGAGGCCGCAACCCAATGCGTGGAAAAGGCAACCACCCGGCACATCCGCACAGCCGAACCGGAGCAGTATTTTTTTTTAAAAAAAAAGAAGAAATCAACTCAGGGAAAAGGAAGGAAGGAAGGAAGTTTCGTGAATTCTGTTCGTGCTGTGGAAATAAACAAACAAGCAAAAGGATGAGCGGGAAGGGAATAATCGAAGCACCGAATCCCCCCAGTCCCGGAGAGAGATCGAGAAGACGATCCTTCGAAAGCAAGTATGAGACGGCAAGGAAGAAAAAAAAAACGATTAATCCCTCCTCTCTTCGATGCGGTTGCAGACAACTAATCGGCGAGCGAGGCCGGGAATCGATGATGAAGCATATATACATACACCTACCTTGTGGAAGACGAGGTTGCCACCGTTGTGTCCTGCGAGCTCGGCGACGCGGACGAGGGCGGTCTCGGAGGCGTTGTCGAGGTTGTCGACGACGACGACGCGGAAGCCCTGCTGGAGCAGCTGCAGCACGGTGTGGCTGCCGATGTACCCGGCACCGCCCGTCACCAGGATGGTCCTCAGCACGGCGGACACCATCTTCCTCCTCGCGGATTCGACTCGATCTGAAGACGGTAGGGTGGACTGGAGGCGAGGCGACTTCTCTACTACTCCTCGAGAAGGAAGAAGAAGAAGAAGAGATTGGAGTGGAGTTGCGGCGATGGAATGGGAGGGGATGGGCTGTGCGTGCGCTGGATGATGAGTTGCACTCTGCCTCTCTCAATTGTATCCTGTTGTTTGGTCTCTTGGGTTGGCAACCCGCAGCGGCGCTTCTCCGTCCTCATATATAGCCGGCCGGCCGACCGGGCCAGCGGGGGCCACCGGGCCGGACCGGGCCGGCGCGCGCGAGGATTCGGGAACCGGGGGACGCTGCCTGCCTGCCTGCCTGCCACGACGATGATTGAGGATTGATAGATTTTTGGGTTTTTGGTCTCTAGCACATCCCCAAACGGTGACTTTGTGCACAGCACACTCTATTCCTTGAATTTGTGCACAGCACACTGTCATATTGTGTTTTTAGCTCCAACACATTGCAAGCACGTAAAAAGACCTATTTACCCTTGCACAACCGGACCCACCCGTCAGCTCTCTCCCTCTCCTCCCTCCCTTCCGTGGCCGGCGTGCTCCGCCACCTGAACTAAGCGCGCCCACCACCGCAACCGCCGCCGCCCGATCCGTACCCGCCCGCTCTATCCTCCGCAGCGACGCCCCCGGCCAGCCACACGGCGACGTGATTGGCTCATGCGGCGACGGCGAGCCCAAGCAAATCTCGTCGGCGCCTCAATAGATCGGCGGCAGAGGAGCGGCGCACCGCGGGCGGTGGTCTCTGCGAACGGGCAGGGGCTTCCTAACCGACGGCGCCGCCGCTCTCCTTGGCAGAGCTTAGGGGTGGTGCTCGCCAAAGCCTGTGGAGAGGGAGCTCGCACCGGCTGCGAGCTTCAAGGCGGCACGCGGATGAAGCTTTGGGACGACGCTTGCCGGAGCTTCGCGTCGCATGGATGTGGCCGCCGTTGTTCAGACCGAGGCCGCTGCCGTCTGAATCAAAGCCTCCGCTCTCCCCGGCAGCGAGCTTGGGGGCTGTGCAGCCTGTGCTTCGTGGGACTGGAGCTCTCCCAGCGGAGCTTGGGGGCAGCGACGCAGCGCCATGGCTTGGCGGCGGCAACAGGCAGGAGAGAGATACGAGACTGGAAGCCTGGGTTATCTGTGTGAGAGAAAAGGGCAATGTAGTCCTTTGATTGTGCCATGTGTGCTGTGGACAAAAAAAAACAAGGTAGCGGTGTCCTGGGAACAAATTGGATAGATGAAGTGTGCTGCACACAAATGTGATGTTTGAGAGTGTGCTCCAGACAAATTTCCCTAGATTTTTCTGCTCCTTTCCTTTGGTGCGACTGCGTCCGCGCTGATCCCGCGTGGTGCGATGCGATTCGGTGCGCGCGAAGCCACGTCAGCTGCTCCTCGAGCCCTCAACCGTCCAGGTGTGCGATCAAGCTCTCTCTGCCGTATCCCCAACGCAATCCCACGCGCGGAGTAGTATTAATTTATACCTTATCTGTATAGAAAAAAAAATGGGATATGGCATTTGCTGTGGTAAGATTTTACTAACAGCTACATCAAGGAAGAATGATTCACTCTTATTATATTTTACTCTCGGCCAGATTATTCTACTCCATGTTTCCTTCCATTCCACACTAGTACTACAGCAGTGATACTGATACCAGACCAGGTGTTTCCAATCCCGCGCCGACCCTGACGTTCGCGGGGGCGGGCAGGTCTCCCCGTTGCTGGTCTCAGGGCGACATTTGTACACACGCGTGCACCAACCACCGGTTCTGGTGATGTTACCATGGTAACAGGACATGCATGGCAACCAGGCACAGCACAAAGCACCTGAGGTCGCGATTTGCCGTCAGGCTCACCTGAATCTTGCTGTAATCTGAGCAAACTGACGGACCCTGAAAGTCCAGGTCATGCGGCGAAGCAGCAAGGGGAAGGCCACACAGCCCGATGTCGAGAACGAGAAGCAACTCGAGGATGGATAGGGGAGTCGCTCTCCATCCATCCATCTTCTCCTTTCCATCGGCGTCGAAAGCGATCGATCATATCGCAATGCATCTGCAGCGGGGGTGTCTGGGCGTTGCAACAACCGTTAACCGCCGCACGTCCAACCGCCATGCTCCGCGCGTAAACAAGGACCTACCCCACCGACCATTTACACGACCGAGCGCTCTGCTTGCTCGATCTGCTTCCATCGCTCGCCATGTGCACCCTTCGTCGACGTCGTCCGTCGCATTCGTATCGCTTCTCTCCGGCCTCCGCCACGCCACACGTCGATCTCGACGGCATGCGCGAGGCGGTAATAACTTTGGGATGTGCACTTCCTCTACGCCCCGTGAAAGCGAGATGGCTGCTGATGATGCGCATCGAGGCTTCGGATATACGGATCCATCTACGGACCAACGAAGAACGATCCCTGATCAGCAATTCACGACCGAGTCTGCCAAAAAGAAAAAAGCACTCTCCTATGATTCTATATTTTATTTAGTGCTTTTTTTACTTGAACTTCAGGCTGTTTTTACTATTATTTCGGGCGGATTTGGATCGAGACAGATTTTGTTTCAGCGAGGTCTACAACTAGCTGGAAAGTTTTTCTTTAATGTGGACGGTCACATGGATGCATGGGTCAAAGTATAGAATTATCAGTGGGCAAATGGGATGGCGACGTTGTTGTGCGTTTAGCTGGAGAAAATTTTGAGGAAAATTTTTAGAGCCTCTTTCAACACCTATTAGTGATAATAAATACAGATTAATTACAAGACTAATTACATAAATAGACGAAAAATCATGAGACGAATTAATTTGTCATTAAAGATTGTTTGCTCTAGCCCAACCTGACATATTTAAGCTTTTTAGATTCATATAAAAAATTTACAGATGGAATGAGTTTTGTCATGAATCTACATTTAATACTTTTAACTGAAGATTGATGCGATGACTAGTTGTATTTTTTTAAAAAGTAAACACATCTATATATGTACTTGACCCCTCTCTTTCTCTGCATGCGGTCCGGCCTATATACCCGGCCAGCACGCACAGCGCAACGCTGAGGTATGGGGATGGATGCATGGGGTGACTAGCGTAGTGCCTGTGCTTCGTGTTTATCTCATTCGTTCTCATCCCGCGTGGTGTGGTCTATCTATCTCGCGTCACATGCATGTAGATCCGGATAAGAGCTAGCTGCATGCATGTAGCTATCATATCATATCCGACTCCGAGGCGCACGGTGGTATGACAGGAGTGGTATAGTGATAAACAAAACAGAGGAATGTATGGCCTTTTTATCATCCTTTTTCAGACCGCTGCTGCATCATCACTTCATCAGATACTGTAGCTAGCTACAGTAGGAGGCGATGGAGGCGTGTGAGGTTTGGTCTTCGTTCTTTGGAGTTGGACACCGACCTGCATCATCTGCATGCGTAGTGATCCACATCCACACGCTTCGTTCTGTGGACGGATCAACATTTAGTCTCGTTCTCGATTAGCCGTGGTTTTTTAGATTTGTTAAAAAAATATCGGTTTTATTTGTCGATCTCAAAATTTATTGACAAAGAGGTTTTTAAGCCGCTATAAAGTAAGGTAGGCAAAATACCCGATACCCATTACTCGTACCCGAACTCGAGGTACCCGATCCTAAATTCGGATAGCGATTTTGATTATCCGAAATTAATTTTGGTAATTCGGGTAATACACTCCGGTACCTGAACTACCCAATCTACCGAAGTTTGTCATTCTCTTTGTATTTTATCACATGTTGTTAGTTGAACGCTTGAAATTATCACATTATGAGAATATAATTCTCTCGGTTTGAACAAGTGACTATAACATATTATTCTTCACAAATTATTGTTGAAATTCTACACAAATTGTTGGTAAAATTATGTATAAATTGCTATTACAATTTCTGTACTTTGTTTTTTCTAAATTCGCGTGGATCGAGTATACACGAACCTGAATGATCGGGTACCCGAAATTGGGAGTAATGTTTTTGGGGACTAATATCAGGTAGCTATTTTTATTACCAGAATTTTGAATTACCTGAATTATCGGGTACCTGAAATTTTAGGTCATATTTTCTCGAGATTAATATCGGGTAGCTATTTTTATTGCCGGAATTTAGAACCCAAATTATCGGTTACCCGAAATTTCAGATAATGTTCTTTCAGGACGAATATCGGATAGTTATTTTTATTACCAGAATTTTGAATTATCTGAATTGTCTGACCTGAAAAAATCAGGTAACCCGAATGTCCAGACTTTCCTATAAGTGTATGTATGTAGTAGTAGTGAACAGGCGGGAAGGAGTGCCACTTGGACATGTAGAACTAGGTAATACCTCGCGAGTTGCTGCGAGATCTTTTGGTGAAATTTGAAAATAAAAATACTAAAGTAAAATTTGGAAACATACACAATACGATGATTTCTTCGTATTCTTACATGTTGAGAAAAAAAATCAATATTTTATAGTGAGATGTTCGTATATACTTTAATATAGATATATAGATTTTTTAGATTGGACGGTGCAAACAATTAAGATGATGTGGCTGCACCGTAGGCGAGAAGTGTAACATCCCTGATGTTTAAGCAACAGTAATCACCATCATTAGTGAGGCTAAGCATGGTAGTTAACTTGTTTGACTTGGTCAACATCCCTAACCCTAGTCAAACCCCTCCAAATCAAGGTCAAACACCCTAGGGTTCTAAACCTTTCATCGATGATCTAGCGTGTTCTCCACTTTTCATATAACAACTTCAAAATCGGCCAATATGAAAGTTGTTCATTTTTGCACGGGACACATTTCATTCAATTGGCGGCATTTGAAATTCGAAGTGGAAGGCACTCAAAAATTTGGTCAAAGTTCAGAGCTGCATTTTGACCTAGCCGAGAAAATCCCAAACTTCAAGCAAAATTTGTTCAAAATCTGTGAGGAATTTCATAGGCTAACCTTTACAAAACTTGGAGAGGGTTGAGTACTCTACATCTTTTGTATTGGCAGATTTTTGGGTTGTATTCAACTTCTATTTCTTTGAGCCGGTCAAACAGGGCTTCATCAAAATCATTTCGGGCCGACGCTCTGGGTGCGCTCCCGCGTCGCACGCCGGACGCCGCCCGCGCCGCGCCCCGGATTCCGTGCCGCGACGTCCGTGCACCGTCTTCCGTGGACCCCACCTGCGCCAACACATGTGCCGCGCCCAGGCAACACCTCCCCGAGGCACCTCCGGCCAGGTTGGCCCGCGCCAATGGGCAGAGGCGCCCGGCCACGTCGCGTCGCGCCCGCGCGTGCCTTGCGCCGCTGCCGCCACGCTTGTGCGCAGCTTGCCTCCCGCCCATGCGCGCCCGTGGGAAGGCCAGGTCCCCGCGCAGCTTCCCGCCGGCGTCGCCGCCTATTTAAACCGCGCCCCGCCGAGCCGCGCAGTCCTCTGCCCCGCTCCGCCGCCCGCCATTGGCACCCCGCCGTTGAGCTCACCCCTCCGCCCTACCTCGTGCCCGTCCAAGCATCCCAGAGCCACCCCTAGGCCCCACTAGAGCTTCCCGTGCCGCACGTCGTTGAGTCCCGCCGCCCTGCTCGCCGGAGCTGCTCGTGCCGCGGCCGCCGCCGCACCCCGTCGCCGAGCCCCCACGCCAGAGCTCTCCCCTGACCGACGCCCGCCGCTCACCCAAGCCATCCCGGCCCCACCTCGCCGCCGGCGAGCGTGCCAGCGCCGCCGCCCATGGCCGGGGACCCAATTGCAAGCTCCCAGATCTTTCCAGAGGCGTTTTCATTAACTCAGGGACCCCTGTGTAAACGCGAGGGCGCCTTGTGAATATAAATCTTTGGCCAGGGACCCTGCAGCAAAATAGATTCTTCTCTTTTGTTTTAAATCTTCTGAACCTTGTAAAATCGAAATCAATTCACAGAAAAATCGTAAAAATGCAAACTCAATTGTGTTGTGCTCTTTGTGACTAGACCAAACTTTTCTACAAAGGGAGTTTTCAAATTTCTGTGTAGATTTTAAATAATTTTGAATTTACCTGTTTGGAGAGATCTGAAATAATTCAAATTCTATGCATGATCTATAGCTCAACTTTGGATATGTTGTTTGCCTTGTCATGTTGGTCTTCTGGTTCAAATTTGGCACAAAGTTATAAAGTAGATCTTTAGTTATGAATTAAAGCTTATTTTCAGCAATGCTTCTGTTTATAATTTTTGGACCCAATATTTTTGATATGGTCCTGCTAAATGGTTTTGTATCCATGGTAAATGGTAGAGATGTTTTTATCATGTTTTATAGGGTCAAGTAATTTTTGCACAAGTTTAACCTTCCTTCATAAATTTAAATTAATTTAAATTTTCTTTGGTGAGTAAGTGTATATCTCTTCATGATTAGGTGTTTTGAACCCCTACATGAATTTCTAGCTCAATATGTGGTATATTTATTTTTGTATGATTTATTCTTGTTTTTAATGAATGAATCTAGTTGTATTTTTCATGCTAGATCTATAGCTTGGATTGATCTAAATTTTTGGCAATAGCTCATGTGTAGTATGTTGTGCCTCTCTGCAAAGTTTCATGGTCTTCTTGTTTGTATTTCTTGCAGAATGAATTTTCGAAATAAATCAAGCTTAATCTATGAATTAAAAGAAGAATAGAAATCACCTTTGTTTTCTTTTTAAATCTTTGGATTAAACTTCACCAAATCACACAATGAACAGCACCCTATATTTTGGTGAAGAAAAATTAATTAATTAATTTAGATGTGCACACAATCACCATCAAATAAGGAGTAAAACCACGCACGCATACCCCTTTCTTTGATAGAAAGAGTATGCTGGATATATCTTTATCCAGGTGAATGTGGTCACCCATACACCCCCACGTTTACCCTTTAATTCTAAGCTATGTTCTCACTCCTCAGTTACAAATACATGAAGTTAATGCATATGCATGTCGTGTAGAACTTCCGGACGGGAACTACGAGTTGGTGCCGGAATCCGAGGGAGATCTTGCGGAAGGAGAAGTGAACGTGGTGGAAGTGCAGCAAGATCCGAACCAAAGTTCGGAGGATTTCTCCACTGACTTTGCTAGTGAAGGCAAGCCCCGGAGCATAACCCAATTTTCTAACTTTTAGAATTATGCTTGTCTATGTTTGTGCATTTACGTTTCAGGAGTTGAATTGAAACCCTAGATGCATGATCATAGGTTCCTATGCTCAAATACTAGCATGATAGGTCGCTAGTGGCCATGCTCTAAGGACACGGTAAAAGTCGAGTGATGTTCGTCACTCGCGAGCTATAGGTCTCTTATGTTGGAATCATAAGATTTTATAAATGGATATGCTCATGTGGTAAGAGCATGGGACCGGCTCCGGCCAGTAGGTCTGTGGTTGTCGACTGGGCATCCCTGGGCCCACCAACACATTGTGGGCCATACCCGGGAGATGAGTTTCTGTACACCTGGACTACTCGACTAGTGGGCCACGGTGCTGGTACCGTGGACCACAAGGCAAGACAAGACGGACAAGGACTTGTACTAAGACTAGGATAACTTTCCATACCCTGTATAGGCTACTCCGGGTCCTACTCGAATAGTACCCTTGTACCAATCCGACTTGTAACCCTGCCTCCCGTGGTATATAAGGCGAGGCAGGAACTCCTCTCAAAACATACGCAATCAATACAGAGCCACGTAGCATACAGGACGTAGGGTATTACGCACATTGCGGCCCGAACCTGTCTAATTGTGTGCCCCGTGTCTCACCATCGTGTTCCTGATCTCGGCGAGCCCCACCGCACAATCTACTACTTCGGGTACCCCGTCGTAGGCTCGGTGTCTAAAACACTGACAGCTGACGCGCCAGGTAGGGGATCTCGTCGTTGATCCACTGGCGAACTCGATGGCTCTCGTCATCATCAAGCCGACCGTCGCTTTCCAGCAAGGCGACACCTTCGTTTTCGGTTCCTGGGTTTGCGTTGCTAATGGCGCCGGATCGTTCCTGCGTTTCTTAGCGCCAACTCTGGAGTCAAAGCTCAAGTCCTCGACGCTTACGCAACCTTCGACGGAGGATTTCGTCGAAAATTTCAGCGAAATTTCGATCTCTGACCCGCTCAGAGAACTCGAGTCGGAGTCCGAGTACAACTCGACTTCATCTCCTATTCAGCCTGAGTTGCTCCCTTCGGCTTCACAACTTGCACTCAGCCTGGATAGCATCCCAGCACCACCTCTCTTCGGTTATCGCCATGTCAGTGCCGCGTACCAAGCCGCATTGAAGCGCCTCATGTGCCTTGGCCCGAAGATCGTGCTCGAGTACTCTTCGGATTCGGACGTCAACCTCGACTACTATTCGGATTCATCTGAGTTTGAGTTCGACTACGGTTCGGATTCTGCTGAAATACAACAACTGTCTGGTCCTGCTCAAGGACTGGTGATCACATCGACACCTGAGGGTAGATTCGTCTACTGGCCTGAGCATGTACCTGCTGATCTCACACTGGATGATCAGGAGCACTTTATCGCTTGTCTCGACAACTTGCCCTTCCAAGAAGGTGCTAAGCTTGTTGATTATGATACTGATACTGAGCTCATTCAGAGTACGGGTACTTATTCATCGCATCGAGAAGTGTTCGTCGTTGATGCAACTACTCCGCAAGGGCATCGTGCCAATTATCGCTTTCCGGATGATGTATCTGATGATGAATTCTCTGCCAATGCTCCTGCCGATGAAACCGCGGAGGCCAAGACTGCACGTCGCCAACGCAATGCTGATCGTGCAACCCTTCGTCGAGAACTCGCGGAAGCTCTACCTACCCGTAATCTTCAAGAAGCTCTGGAGGCGGTTGCTACTTGTGAATATCGCACTCCAGAGGAAGCTATCAACACGATCAATCTACTCGGTCGCTCTATGCCTCGTGACAGGGTGGCTGCTGAAGTCGCAAAATTGGCTGAGCTAGCTTACACTATGCTATGCCAGAATACTAGTGTTCCTAGTCACCATGGCAGCAGTGGTGGTGCTCATCGTACCACCCCCACTCCTCAACGCACACGTCCGGAGGCTAGCAACAAGGGCAGAGGCGATGATGGTAGTGTCAATAGCAAGTCGGAAGACTCTCGCTACGATGCTCGAACAACAATCAACGCCAGACGTGCTGAGCGTGAGAAGCAAAAGGATGCTGATTCTGATTCTTTCCCTGCTTTCTCACCTCGACTTCAAGCTCTATTTCTTTCGGAGAAATTTAAGCCTTACGACATCTCTAAGTACGATGGCAAGCAAGATCCAAGGCAGTGGTTGCGCTGTTATGCTATGTCCATCTCCAATGCCGGGGGCAATGATGATACCAAGTGTATCTATTTCCCTTTTGTCTTGGAGCAAGAACCCCTCACATGGTTTGAGTCTCTCAAACGTGGCTCCATTGACAACTGGGGACAACTCAAACACCGCTTCACCAGCAACTTCGCGGGTTCTTTAGGTCGTCATGGTACCCGGATGGACCTTGGCCTGATCAAGCAAAAACAAGGCGAGACTCTTCGCGAGTACATGCGTCGCTTCTTTGAGAAAAGGGCTACTGTTGTTGACATCACCGAGAAAGAAGTCATTGATACCTTCCAGGATGGTTTCTTTGACGATAGGCTTTTCCAAGACTTCGGTCGCGCTCACCCAGCCAATATCACCAAGCTCAAGGAGATGATCACTCACTGGGCGGACGAGGAAGACAAGGCTCGGAATCGGTTCGAGCATCTTCGCAACAACCAGAACAACAACAACAATAACAATGCTGGAGGAAGCAGCAGTGGCAAGCAACAGCAGGGCAACCGCCAGGGTAATAACTACTCGAGTAATCCTAATCGCAAGCGCAAGCCCGACAACACTGTTGCTGCCATGGAATCTAACACTAAGCCTGAAGATGATCCTCACTGAGCAATATTGACCAAGCAGAAATGCCCGTGGCACCCAGAGAGTGATCATACTACAGAGCAATGTTATCAACTTCGTCGTGCGCTGAAGAATACACTTGAGCCAACACATCCAAACCCAAGGTTTCATAAACACAAGGGGAAGAAGGCTAACACTGACAAAGACAGTGGGTTTCAGCACCCCTCCAACACTGTCAATGTCATATTTGGTGGGATTCCAACCAAGCGCATGCAGAAGCTAGCACTCAGGGAGATCATGTCCATCCAACCAGCAGCTCCCACTTTTCTCAAGTGGTCTGAAACCCCATTACTTTCTCAAGGGCGGATCAATGGACTAGTTTCTCTGAGCCAGGTCGATATCCTCTCGTTCTGGATCCAGTGGTGGCAGGCTCCAGACTCACTAAGGTTCTTATTGATGGTGGCAGCGGTCTCAATGTCCTGTTTGCCAAGACCTTGAAGAAGATGGGCCTGGATATCACCAATATGCTTACCAAGACCAACTCGCCGTTCTATGGTATCATCCCGGGCAACGCAGCGATTCCTTTGGGTTCAGTTGTACTACCCGTAACCTTTGGGACCAAGGATCACTACCGCACTGAGTACATCAAGTTTGAGGTAGCTGACTTCGAGACTTCTTACCATGCTATTCTCGGCAGGCCTGGTCTCGCTAAGTTCATGGATATCCCGCACTATGTGTACTTGGTTCTCAAGATGCCGAGCCCCAAAGGAGTTCTTCATTGCAAGGGGATTTGAAGCGTTCCTACGACTGCGATACAGAAGCCGTAGAACTTGCCTCAACTACTCAAGTACCCAATGCAATGATGGAAGTGTTCACTGCCACTAAGAAGCTTGCTCCGAGCGAGCTGGAGGTTCCTGAGAAGACTGACAACAACAACAAGCCTGCACCATCTGGCGACGTCCTGCTCAAAGCCATTGACCTCGGTACTGGTGACAGCAGCAAGATGACCATGATCAGTGCACAGCTTGATCATAAATAGGAAGACGCGCTCGTCAACTTCCTTCGGGCCAACCGTGATATCTTTGCGTGGAAACCATCTGACATGCCAGGTGTGCCCAGGAGGTTGATCGAGCACTCACTCAACGTCGATCCTAACGCTACCCCCAAGAGACAACACCTTTGTCGCTTTGCTGATGATCGCAGGGCTGCTATCAAGAAAGAGCTTGCCAAACTACTCGCGACCGGCTTCATCCGGGAAGTCTTTCACTCGCAATGGCTTGCTAACCCTGTGCTCGTCAGGAAGAAGAACTCTAACGATTGGAGGATGTGCGTCGACTATACTGATCTCAACAAGCATTGCCCTAAGGATCCTTTTGGGTTGCCGCGGATTGATCAAGTCATTGACTCCACGGCGGGCTGTGCTCTACTCTGTTTCCTGGATTGCTACTCTGGATATCATCAAATTGCAATCAAGGAATCTGATCAAGAGAAGACCGCATTCATCACCTCGTTTGGTGCTTATTGTTACACAACAATGTCCTTCGGGTTGAAAAATGCTGGTGCTACATATCAAAGGGCTATCCAAGCGTGCTTCAAGAGGCAGCTTCACAAGAACGTGGAAGCATACGTGGATGACATCGTTGTAAAGACTAGGGATCCAGACATGCTTATCACGGATCTTGAGGAAACTTTGGCTTCGCTACGCGAGTACCAATGGAAGTTCAATCCCAACAAATGCGTCTTTGGCGTATCATCTGGAAAACTACTCGGGTTCATCATCAGCCATCGCGGCATCGAAGCAAACCCCGAGAAGATAACCGCCATCTCCAATATGCAAGCTCCGACTACTATTAAAGATGTCCAGAAGCTTACTGGTTGTATGGCGTCACTCAATCGCTTCATCTCACGACTTGGAGAACGGGGTTTACCTTTCTTCAAGTTACTTAAGCGGCAAGAGAAGTTTACGTGGACAACTGAAGCTGATCAAGCTCTTTCTCAGCTCAAGGAGTTCTTATCCAAGCCTCCAGTCCTTACAGCTCCTCTGCCCAATGAAGAGCTCTTACTCTACATTGCTGCGACTACTAATGTCGTCAGTACTGCTATTGTCGTTGAGCGGCAGGAAGAAGGCCATGGCTACCCTGTCCAGAGGCCTGTCTATTTCGTCAGTGAAGTACTCTCAGAATCCAAGGCTCGCTACCCTCCGGTACAGAAGCTACTCTATGCGGTTCTGATTACTTCACGGAAGCTCCATCACTACTTCGACGAGTACAAGATTTCTGTGGTCACTAACTACCCGCTTGGCGAGATATTGCACAACTGGAACTCCACAGGAAGGATTTCTAAATGGGCTGTAGAGCTTGGTGCTCTATCGCTCGAGTTCAAGTCTCGCATTGCTATCAAGTCTCAAGCCTTGGTTGATTTCATGGCTGAGTGGCGGGAAAATCAAGTCCCAACTCCAATTCAGCGTCCAGAACATTGGGTCATGTACTTTGATGGTTCCCTCAAATTGGAAGGCGCTGGTGCTGGGGTACTTCTGATTTCCCCCAAGGGCGAACAACTCAAATATGTTTTGCAGATCTTCTGGAAGGTCTCAAACAACGAAGCTGAATATGAAGCTCTACTGCATGGTCTTCGCCTTGCAGTCTCTCTTGGCATTACACGACTACTTGTTTATGGTGATTCTTTGGTGGTCATCAATCAAGTCAACGATTCTTGGGATCGTAATGCTGAGAATATGGATGCGTACTGTCAGGAGGTACGCAAACTCGAGAACAAATTCCATGGTCTCGAGTTCCATCATGTGATCCGTGATAATAATATTGCTGCGGATGTCTTGTCGAAGCTGGGATCTACACGAGCTCAAGTGCCAGCTGGAATCTTCATCCATGAACTCCACAAACCATCAATTCCGGAGTAATCATCTGCACCCACGACTACTTCAGTTCAACTTGATCGAGAAGTGCTTATGATTGATGTGGACTGGAGAACCCCTTTCATCGACTACATTAAACATCAGTTGATTCCTGAAGACAAGTCAGAAGCCGAGCGCATCTCACGCCGCGTCAAGGCTTATGCTCTAGTCGGAGATCAACTCTACAAGCGAGGCGCAAGCTCTGATATACTCATGAAGTGTGTTTCTCGCGAAGAAGGTAAGGAAATCTTGGAGGAGACACACAAAGGAATCTGTGGCAATCACGCTTCTTCCCGCACCTTGGTGGGAAAAGTGTTCAGACGTGCTTTCTACTGGCCTACAGCTCTTGCTGATGCAGAGGAACTAGTCAAAAAATGCCAAGGATACCAATTCTTCGCCAAGTAACAACACGTTCCTGCCTATAAGCTTATCACGATTCCACCAACTTGGCCTTTCGCTTGCTGGGGGCTGGATATGATTGGTCCTCTCCCAAATGCGCCAGGGGGATTCAACAGAGTTCTGGTGGCTATCGACAAATTTACCAAGTGGATTGAGGTCAGGCCTGTCACCTGTCCCAAGGCTGATCGTGTCCTCGACTTCTTGGATGAAATCGTGCATCGCTATGGCTTCTCTAACCGGATCATCACAGACCTGGGTTCGAATTTCAACAATCACCAGTTCTGGGAGTACTGCGAGAACAGTGGAATTGATGTCCGGTACATCTCCGTCGCTCATCCACGTGCCAATGACCAAGTGGAACGCGCTAATGGGATGATACTCGATGCTCTCAAAAAGCGACTGTATGATGCAGCAAATACCAAGGGCGGTAAGTGGATCAAGGAACTACCCAATGCACTCTGGGGGTTACGCACTCAGCCTACTACCCCCACAGGGTAGTCACCTTACTTCCTGGCCTACGGCTCTAAAGCTATTTTGCCTGCTGATGTCATGTGGCATTCTCCGACGGTTGATCAGTATGAAGAAGGCGTAGCTGAAGAAACAAGACAGACAGATGTCGACAGTCTCGAAGAAGCTCGCTGTAATGCACTTGTTCAATCCGCTCGATACCTTGAGAAGATTCGCCGTTACCATGACCGCAACGTTAAGGAACGGTCCTTCAGCGTTGGTGACTTAGTCCTCCGTCGCATCCAGAATACGGCAGGACTACACAAGCTCAACTCGCCATGGGAAGGTCCTTTCTCTGTTCCAAAGGTTACTGGCCCATGCTCATATCGTCTTCAAACTCTAGAAGACAAGGAAGTCGACAACTCTTGGAACATCGACCAGCTTTGTCGCTTCTACCCGTAGGGGGTCTCAACAACCCTCTCCAGACGGCTCCGGCTGTAAAAAAACAACTCGTATTGGGTTTCTTCAACCCTCTCTAGGCAACTTCGGTTGCAACCACTCAACAGACAACTACAGTTGTCACCACTCGTAGGGGATCAAGATAATCCTCTCCAGACAGTTTCGGCTGTATCTTCTCGTGGCTTTCAGCTGCGAGCACCCGCAGGGGGTTTCATCAACCCTCTCCAGGTAGTCTCATTCTGCGACCTCGTAGGGAGTCATGATAACTCTCTCCAGACGATCATGTATTGTGTAGAACAATAAGTGGCACATGTTGTCCATGTCTCTACTTTTCAATAAGAGGCTTCGGCCTAGAGTAACACCCTTCTGGTAGGGTCTCAGTGGAACTCTCATACAAGTTGCTGCTACAGCAAGGATGAGTTCATCACACTGTCCCCTACGGTCTTACTCGTTCTTCAGAACATCCTTGCAAGTACTCTCTCACTAGGCTCATAGCCTCAGAGGTACTTAAGACATTGTAAACAATGTACAATGTATTTAGTAATAAAGTTGCTACTCTATACCGACTTATTACTGTCCTTTACTTGTTCATAACAAAGCCTTCTTTACGCTGCTACAGCTAAGGTGTTCAACTCGTTATGAATAAGTTCTTTTCGAGTACTCTCTCACTAGGCTCATAGCCTCAGAGGTACTTAAGACATTGTAAACTCTGTACAATGTGTTTAGTTCAAATCGCTACTCTACACCGACTTGTTACTACTGTTCGCTTATTTCATGACAAAGCCTTCTTTTACGCTGCTACTGCTAAGGTGTTCAACTCGTCATGATTTAAGCTAACGTTCTTCGGAACATTTATACACTTGAGTACTCCTACTCGTGTATCGTATCTCTTTTTGCAGCCTCATACTCAACACCAACTCGAGTACTTGGCCAACACATAAGCTTACAAGGGATCCAGATAATTGATTTACTCAAAGTTTTCAATTATATTACATAAACACTTGTTCGGGATTACACTTGTCTTTCCCTAGTGTTTCTACTCTACAGGTACATCTAACGGAGATCAATAAACTTGGAGACTGCTTCCGTGATTGGAGAAGTCTGTTGCTTCAACTCGTTGAGCCGATCGTCGGTGCAATCTCCAGATCTGCCGTTCATGATGGCTGTGAGATCCGCCTCGGCATAGAAGGACTTGATGAAGCTCAAGACTTGATTCGGAATTGTGCAAGCCAGCCTCTGGGCGTACTCCAGGATTTTCTTCGGCGTGTCTTCCAGTCTCTCCACAAGTGGACGAGGCTGGACTCCAGCAACCCTGGGCTCGAAGAGATTCGCCACTGGCTCGGCTGCTTCTGTCAAAGTCTTCAACTCCGAGCGTAGGCCTTCGGCTTCTTCAATCTTAAACTTCAACGACTGCATGCAAGTCAACAAGTCATTCCAGCCCACTAGGCGGATCTCCATTTCACGCTCAAGTTCGAAGCACCGCACCTTATAGTCCTCCTTTAGATCCATATGAGCTGATTCTTCGCGGTTAAAGGCCAGCTGCCAGTCCAGCGCCTTGTTCTTGAACTTGTCGACCTCTTCCGTCAGCTCTGCAAAGGATCAAGGCTACTTATCAAAAGCGGTGTGAAAGAACAAAAGTACTCAACGATGAATTCAGAAAGGGAGATTACCTTTATTCTTCTGGCGCAGAGACTTGTTCTTCCCAACAATGTCATCCTTCTTCGCCGTCAGCTTCTGGATCTCATTGTGGTACTCGGCGGCGTTGGCATCAAGCTTCTCTTGTAGCTTCAGAGACAAAGCTTTCTGTTGCTTAAGTTCTTCTCTGAGCCGAGTGACCTCTTCGATGTCTGCCGCATGTTGTTCAAGCAGCTGAGTCTTGCGTTTCGACTGCTTGACTACTTCCTGCAAGGCCAACAACAACTCAAGAGTCAGAGGCAGGATATCTTTAATTGAAAAGTACTCTTCAAAAGACTACACAACTTACTGCAAGGAGTTCTCTACGCCGTGGAACATCTCAGCATGTGCGTGCAAGTTATCCTCATCCAGGCACGAGTCGTTGTACGGCATCAAGTCTTCGGCCCTGGACTGAGTACTTGTACTTGCTGTAGAGTACTTTGCAGCGCTACGCAGAGGAGCCGGGTCTTCAATGAGTGGCTCATGCGGCACTATGCGGTCCTATGGGTTGTCCTCCAGTGCCAATTGGGCATCAACACGATGCACGGGGGTTTCTGCAGCTGGGACTTCTTCATGGCGTAGCACGGCTTCTGGATCAACCACCAGGCCCTCATTTATCACGGCTTCAATATCTTCGAATTGTTCAGCCCTGGGCCTGGAAGTTGCCTCCACTGCTGCCTTGACCACATCACTCCAGAGGGTACGCAATGCTTGGGCAGCTTCAGCTTCTGCGGGTACTTCTTGGCGCTCTGGAAGTACATCTTCTTGTTGTTCTTGAGGAGTTTGGTCTCCTCCAGCAACACCACTTCTAGAGGCGCCCCACTTCACATCAGTGGATTTTCTGCATCAACAAGTTGGTCAGTAAATACAGACTACATAATATAAATAAGTACTCGAGTACTTGAGTACTTACAGGACAGCTCGAGGCACCGAGACTTTCGGTCCCAGCATGTCGAAGAAAGAAGGCGCCGCCGGCACCTCTGGCACACTCTCCACTGGCGGCACACTTCCTGGTACTGCGGCTTCTTGTTGCTCATGCGCCACCGTCTCCACGGATGACACTGGAACCACCTCGGGTTCTGTTATTCTTGGGGGGCTACTTGAGGGTACATTGGATGCACTCTCGATAACCTGCACAAGTCAAAAATCAAGGCATTACAGTAGAGAACAAGTACTCAATACGACATCGACTACTTAAGAGTTCTCCAACACTTACTGTAATGCAGGGGAGGCCTGAGATCTTCTTTACGGCCCGCTTCCCCACTGTGGTCCTCTTCTTCCGCGGCGGCAGAGTCACATCATCTGTGAGAGATGATGCCGGTCTCTTTGATGATCCTGTGGCGAGGCCACTGGGGATGGATGCCCCAGAGTATCCATAGCGGCTCTTCACTTCAAAACGCTGTTGAAGTGTTTGGCTGTCTTCATCGCTTGAGGAGGTGTTATCCACCAAGACTTCTTCTTCTCCCTAAGCAGATTGACTACTCTCGGGGGCTTGAGCCTCCACTCCTGTTGGCTCTCCCTCCAGTGCTTGTAGTGGGTCCTGGGGACGAGGAGGGGGAATGGACACAAATTTCAAGACATCCTCCTGCGAAACAAGGCAATTGTTAGCTACACGACTACTTACAATAAGTACTCAGGGGCTAGTTCTCGGAAACTTAGCATACGCGGAGGATTGTCGGCACTATATTCATGGACGGCTGCAGGAATTCCGTGAAGATTCTAGAAGATCTTCTGCAGCCTTTCCATCACGAGATCATCACTGATCTCTTCAGCAGATAGCCTGGAGCCATCATTCGCTCCAGTGTACTCGAACCCAAGATGCTCCCGCTGCATCAAGGGTTGTACCCGTCGCTTCATGAAGCTGAAGGCTACCCTCTCAGCTGTCAAGCCTTGCGCCTTCTTCTGCGCAATCTTCGCCAGCAGCTCTGGGATCTGGATGCACTCCTGCTTCGTTGGTTCATCCTTCCGGAGCCTGTCGTATACTGGCGCGAACATGCTTGGCTTCGGCAGCTGAGGCAGGGCGTTCTCGATGTAGAACCACTTGTTTTTCCAGTCTTGATTGGAGTCAATCAAGTCGTACTTGAAGTACAACTCCTGCGCCTTCTGGCGCATCTACACACCGGCTCTACCGACTACAACTAGGAAGTTGGCGTTGGGCTGCGGCTTCAAGCGGAAGATTTTCCTGAACAGAGGATTCCAAGAAAGGCGTCGCAAAAGTGCACGTACACTGGAATCTGGAAGATGCTGTTGGGGTTGAGGTGTACGTGCTCCAGCTTGAAGAAGTCGAGGAAGCCGCGGAAGAAATCTGATGATGGCAGCGTCAACCCACGCTCGACGAAGTGGCCGAACATCGGGATCTCATCCGGGCTCTTCTCCATTGGCCACGCATCTCCGGCGGTAGAGCTCCAACCGGCAATCGCCTTCTCACGCAGCAACCCACCGGCTTCGAGGGCCTTGATATCTTCTTCCATCATCTTGGATTTCTTCCAAGAGACGGCCTGGCTCGGGGGCTTCATGATGATCACTGTCTTATACTTCGGCTCCGGCAATTGATTTTTGCCGCGGCCGGACTTCCTCTTTTGACCCTTGGACGGCGCTAGCTTCATCCTGTCAATCACGAGAGTCTTCTTTCGCATCGACTTGAGGGCTGCGAGGGGGTGGAGGTGCAAACTCTTGGCAAAGTGGGCGCTCGAACTATGCGGCGGCTACGGAAGCTAAAGTTTTCTGGATCTAAGGGCGAATGGAAGCAATGAAACCCTAAGAGATATCCCTTCGGGTATTTATAAAACCAAAACCCTAAAACGGTTTGACCTGGTGACCTTTCGAATTCAACAGATTGGTTTCACTCAGGCGAATTTTTGGCTAAGTCAGAGGACTAAAATCCAAGACCTGCTTAGCTCCATCTCGGGGGCTCGACTACTCGATGGAATTGGATTTCACTCAGCTACAGTTCACTGAATTCAGGGCACTATTCTACAGTCAGATTGGATCCTTCAATTCGAGAAAGTACTCGACTCAAGGCTCGGGGGCTCCGTGCCACGTGTCCTCTAGTTTTTCTCAGGATTTTACGGGAATATTTGACGAAGACTACAGATTGACCCTCAGCTTGAATTGTCAATTCGAACTAAGGCTCGGGGGCTACATCCATATAGGATGCGATTTTTTGCAAATCACATTCCTATATTATTTCTTCGGATTTTCTGCGGATTTTTCAGAGCAAGATCAAAGAGTAGAAGATTGACCCTCAGCTTGAATCCTGGATTCGACCTAAGGCTCGGGGGCTACATTCCATATGGAATGCAATTTCAGTAATTGCATTTCCATATGGATCTTTGATGCAAAGATTTCAAGAACGAAGCAGGTATTATTGAAGACCTTCAAGGGAAGTACTCGGGGACGGTTGGGAACAACTCGGGAAGACTTCAAGACTACTCGTGGAGTTAGCTGGAGTACCTTCCAGCCTCGTGATGATTCAAGTACTATTGAAGATTGAAGCTTGTAGAACTCGGGGACGCTTGGGAACTACTCGTGGAGACCTTCAAGACTACTTAGAGCATCACACTCGACTACAAAGTACTCGGGGGCTTGTCGACCAGGCATCCCTGGGCCCACCAACACATTGTGGGCCATACCTGGGAGATGAGTTCCTGTACACCAGGACTACTCGACTAGTGGGCCACGGTGCTGGTACCGTAGACCACAAGGCAAGACAAGACGGATAAGGACTTGTACTAAGACTAGGATAGCTTTCCATACCCTGTATAGGCTACTTCGGGTCCTACTCGAATAGTACCCTTGTACCAATCCGACTTGTAACCCTGCCTCCCGTGGTATATAAGGCGAGGCAGGGACTCCTCTCAAAACATACGCAATCAATACAGAGCCACGTAGCATACATGACATAGGGTATTACGCACATTACGGCCCGAACCTGTCTAATTGTGTGCCCCGTGTCTCACCATCGTGTTCCTGATCTCGGCGAGCCCCACCACACAATCTACTACTTCGGGTACCCCGTCGTAGGCTCGGTGTCTAAAACACTGACAGTGGTTAAGTGTTTGAATGTACTAAACATTTGCCGGGAATGGGACCGGTAAGCCTAGTACCCGATTGGCACAACAAGGGAACTTTAGTGTTACTACTCCTGGGTTCGTCCCCTGCTACAGCTTAATTGTGGTGCATGTGTGGGGTTGGGGAGGCGAGGCCGAACCAACCACCTTGTACCAAGGACTGTAGCCCCTGTTCCTGAACCGAGGATTGACGGGAACCGCCTGGTTGGTGCATACCCCAACCCCTTTTGGTTTCTAATTGGCTGTTTTTGGGGTGTGCATTCTTCCGTGTGTTTAGGTCCACCTTGCAAGGTTATTAATCGATCGATCGTCGGCCTCTCACCGTTACCCGAGATTGCTTAACCATACACTCTATGTCCCTTAATTATGGAATTGAGAAGTAACTTGGATATATGCTTAATTGTTTGCACAACTTATGCTTGCAATAGTTGCTTACTTAGTAATAGATAATCAACTAGGACTTTGAGCTAAAACTTGAAAGTAAGGACATACTCTTTGTTGCTTTTCAGCAAAGCAACCCACTAGCCAAAGAGCCTTGCATGTCTAGAGAGTTGGTGATTTTTTTCATCATCTGACGGTTAAGTCTTGCTGAGTATTAGTATACTCAGCCTTGCTTTTGATGTTGTTTTCAGGTGATATGAATGGTGATGGGTTCCCGTGGCCTGGTTCTCTCCCACCCGGTTGGGAAGTGGAGTTGGAGGACGACAGTGCTTAGTGACGTCACGGATGACCTCCTATGACGTTACTTATGACGTTTAGTATTTTATTTCCGTTGTGTTTCGAACTCTGAACTTTTTACCTTATGCAAAGGACTTGATTTGTAATATTAAAATCTTATGGAGCTTGATGTAATAATTTGGGAAATGTTGTCTCTAGACTCACCGTCGTGTGAGTTTTAATGTACAAGCCTTCGATCCTGGTTAAAGTGATTTACCGGGCTTGACCCGGCAGAGGCGACAAATTACTTCTGTGTTATTGCTTAATGACCAAATGGACTGGTTTAGGCAATAATATGGAATTAATTTGAGCGGTTCTGTCACAAGAAGTATACTTGGTGGAGGATAATGTGGCGCGCTGCGAGAATTAGCAATCAATGCATCTTGGTGGGGTGCTTAGTGGTATATGACGTGACACGTTGGTGAAGGATGACGTGACGTGTTGAGAATTGGTGGGGTGCTTAGTGGAGGATGACGTGGCGCGCTGCGAGAATTAGCAATCAATGCATCTTGGTGGGGTGCCTAGTGGAGGATGACGTGGTGCGTTGGTGGAAGATGATGTGGCGCGTTGAGGATTGAAAGAATTCCTTAGTGAGGAGCGCTAACATAGTTTTGTATGATGATTCTCCTAGCTAGATTCAGAAGAAGACAAGGTCGCGTTTTCTAGATACATTTACTACGGACCTTTGTGATGTGTGCCAGCCATCGTCGTCTAGCAACCGACAATAAAATGTACGTGTTTTTTCACGTATCTTGTTACTTGTGAGTCTTGTGACCGCAATCCCTAGTGAAAACGATTCTGAAAGATATATTGAGCATCTCCAACAGTTTGTCATATTTTACTTGGTATATCTTATGTTTTGCCAACTTTTAAAAAGGTATGTCAAGTAAAAAGAAGAGTTCATCTCTAACAGTTTGCCACAATTCATTTGTCAAACTAAGATCTAACTAACACCAAGAACCCTGAGAGAGAAACAGAATTATGTTTATGCCCTTCCACCTCTTGAAAACTTAAATCAGGAACTCTTCTTTGTTTTCACCCTCCCACCTAGAGGGAAACGTCGTGCAAGTCACGACGGAGTCAGAGCAACTCCAACAGTTTGTTATCTTAGTTTGACATCCATTAGTTTTGACAAAACATGAAAAATTAGCCTCCAACGGGTTGGCAAAACAACTTGGCATCAATAGCAACTTGACATCCCTCCCCTCGCCGCGGGCATATATGCGCGCACCTCCGCGACGCATCCTTGCGTAACAGAAGAGGTGGAAGAGTATAAAAATAATTTTGTTTTTTCCCAGGTTCCTGATTTAAGTTTAAAGAGGTGGAAGGGTAGAAACATATTTTTGTTTCTCTCTCAGAGTTTTTTGATGTAAGTTAAATCTAGATTTGACAAGTGAATTATACTAAACTGTTGGAGATGAACTATTTTTTTACTTGGTATATCTTTTTAGAAGTTGGCAAAACACCAGATTTGTCAAGTAAAATTTGGCAAACTCTTGAAGATGCTCTCACGACGTGCATATTTACGCGTGGAGAAGCCTGAGATGCCAAGTTGTTATCGATGCCAAGTTGTTTTGCCAAACTGTTGAAGCCTTTTTTTTATTTTGATAAAATTAAATAGATGTTAAACTGTTGGAGTTGCTCAGTCTCCCCTGACTGTGCCCTGGCAAGTGGGTCAGATGGTCCATGAAGGCATGAACCCAGTGATCAGCTGCACAGTACCTTGGAAATAACTTAACTGCAGAGAAGCTTCCGTTAGATTAAACTGCAATCCCTAGTTTCCTGCCTGCTTGCACATGTACAGTTGGTCAGAGCATCTTTAAGAGTTTGTCAAATTTTACTTGGCAAATCTTGTATTTTGCTAACTTCTAAAAAGATAATGCTAAGTAAAAAAGAGTTCACCTCCAACAATTTGGCATAATTCACTTACCAAATCTAGATTTAACTTACATCAGGAACCTGATAGAGAAACAAAATCATGTTTCTACCCTTACATCTTTTAAAACTTAAATCAGGAAGCATGAGAAAAAAAATAAAATTATTTTTATACACTTCCACCTCTTGTGATACGGAAAGACGCGTCGTGGATAGCTGCGCGCATATATGCGCGCGGCGAGAGAGGGATGTCAAGTTGTTTTGTCAAACTGTTAGAGGTTATGTTTTGTCAAAATTAGATAGATGTCAAACTAAGATAGCAAACTGTTGGAGTTGCTCTAACCTAAAAAAACTATTTTAACAGTCCGTAAAAAAAATACAGTGACTTTTTTTCCGAAACGAATACAGTGACGTTTTCTATGGTGGAACAAACCGGCAGGAAAGAGTGCTGCTATCTTTCTAGGGTAGTGTTTGGTAGAGGGGTGAAAATTTTTTCACCCTTATTAAATGCAGTTTTGACCATTAATTAAGGTTATTAAATAAAATCTGTTTCAAAATTATCTTTACAACCTCGGACAAAATCACATGACGAACCTAATGAAGCATCCGACCGCATAATTAAAGCATGGTTACTGTAGCAAATCACTAATTAATTATGCTTATTAGATTCGTCACGTAAAGTTACACTCATCCGTAAAAAGGTTTTGCAAATAAACTTCATTTAGTACTTCATGTGTGAAAGATTCCCTAGAGTAATTTTTTCCAAAACTCTTCCAAACACGGGCCTTGTCACCGAGCAAAGGCAAGCATTGACCGTGTTTCGTTGAAGTGAAAAAAAATTTCAGGGAAAGAGAATCTTGCATGTATGGAGTACCAAATGAAGTTTATTTGCAAAACTTTTTCACAGATGAGTGCAATTTTGCATGACGAATCTAATAAACATAATTAATTAGCGATTTGCTACAGCAATACTACAGTAATCATGTTCTAATCATGCGTTCAAAGACCTTATTAGGTTCGTCTCGCGATTTTGCTCGGGGTTGTGAAGGTAGTTTTGAAACTGACTTTATCTAATACTCTTAATTAGTGATCAAAATAACATTTAATAGGGGGTGAAAAATTGCTTTGCTTTTGTGCGGCGGGGGTCACGGGAAAAGGGGCGCTAGAGCTTCCATCGTTCCATGAGCATCGCTCGCGAGCGCGCGATCTCGGCCCCGTGCCTTCCCGTCCGTTCTCGTGCTTTTGTTTTAAACGCCGCCGGGCGACCTGGCCCTTTTGTTTGGCCCAGCCGGCCGGTACGTGCGTGGTCGCTGCTCCCCAGCAGCATCCCCGGGCCTCGCGTGAGCCCTGGAAAGTTCCACTTTCTTCAGGATCGTCAGCGTGAAAACAAAACAAAAGGCCTGTTCATGCATGCCTCCTGTGTGTTCGCATGCACGGGGATGGTTGAGTGGCCTATCGGCTATGATTTGCATTGAGAGCCTGATAGGTTTGACACCAAATGTGGCAAACAAAAATGAGGGCATGTCAAAGTTGGGACATGTCAAAATCTAGGTAAAGTTTGACAATGCTATTTGATTGAGTGCCAAAATTTGGAAGTCAATATTTTGGCTTCTGATTGGTTTAAGGACGAATCAAATTTGACAAAACTTTTTGACATACTCTGATTTTGGTTCGGCACCTTTGGTACTCAACCAATCTCTGCATCCTCCGATAGTCCACCGGCGAAACAAACACACTCACGCATCGTCGCTGATTTCTTTTTTGTCCGCTTTGCTCTCTTCCACTCTTTGGTTGACAACTGGGGATTGTTAGGAGTACGTACTAGTATAGGAGTACTCGTATTCGCAAGCAAGTGCTGGTACCTCCTAGAAACCAGCGCGTGCCTTTGTTGAAAAGCGACACGAGACGATGCGCGTGTGTCTTTTGTTGGGCCACACGCCAAACCCCGGGCGGACCGACCCCCTTGCTTTTGGTTGACCTCCTCCTGATGCATGCCGTAGTAATATGTGGTAGCATACTAGCATTTACATACTTCTATATAGATGCACCTAAAAAATATACTTCTATTACCTTCGTTCATAAGTATATAACGTTTAGAATAAGTTAGTTAGTTCAAAAATGAACTGATTTACTTGTACTATTAATTAAGAACAATGAGGGAGTATGTGTACTTAGGTTTTTTCCCCTCTGTTACAGATATTACATTTTGGACAAACCTGTCCTCAAATTGAACTCTAAACATTTTACTAATATTATGTTTTCAAAGTACTCCCGCCATAGTTAAATTATTTAACTCACTGGAATTATACTGTATCTTCTTTGCTTGATTTTCCAACGATATGTTAGTATGATAGTATCTGACAAACGTATTAATGCCGGCTACACATCTATTTTCAGAGTGGAAGCAAGCTAAGCTAGCTAGTTACTTCAAAATTAAATTCAACGCTCCTACATGCTCCAGTTGACCTAGCGCTTATGCTTTCGGCCTAAGTCCGTGGAAATAAAGGCGGTCTCCATACACGTTGAGTGTGATTTACCGTACCATGCATCAAATCGCCAGCTATACTCTACTACGAACGTGGTGTGAGAATACTGTAGATATTGAGGACTGTTAAATTTCATCTGAAACACACTTTGAAAGTTCTGAAATGAATGAAACTTGACACATAAACATAGTTCACACATTTACATGCATGAATATGTGCTTTATCATAAAAGTTGGGATCCGAACTTATTGTAAAAAAAACATACGAAAATGACAAAATATTTCCATCTTATAGTGCACATTGTGCTGCCACGCCGTGTTTACACTGGTAGGGAGAGGGGTTTTAGTCCCGGTTGGTAAGGGGTATAGGTCTCTCAAGTCCAACCGGGACTAATGATGAGAGACAAAAGGTCCCCCCTTTAGTCCCGGGTGAACCAACCTGGACTAAAGGGGTCCTTTAGTCCCGGTTCGTAATACGAACCGAGACTAAAGGGGGGGGGGCACGCCAGCGCCTGCGCCCACCCCTTTTAGTCTCGGTTGGTAATACCAACCGTGACTAAAGGGTCTCGTTTTTTTTTTGCTGTTTTCAATTTGACCGTATATTGTAATTGTTGTCTAACCCGTATATGTACGTATACGTATTTGCACTTGTATATATGTATACCTGTCTATATATATCATATACGCACTTAGATTAGACATATATATAAATTAAACCCTATATATCTACATATATAAACTTATAAATGTATATACACATAATAATTTATACACATGAAAATAAATAGTATTTTCTTAAACTAGTATATATACATCAAAACCCCATATAGTATATATACATCAAAATATCATTCAGTTCAAATTTCTAGTCTCAATTAGCTTTCCTCGGAGGTGAGTCGGTCAATTGGATGGCTGTCATAATAATGTTTTCCTTGTGGATTAACCACCTCGTCCATGAGGAATCCCATGAGAGCTTCTTGAATTGCCAAGAGACGATCCTTCTCAATGAGTGCGTCCCTTTTTATAATCCTCTATAATTTGCAAATAGGTTGATATAATACACCAAGCGATAAAATATACAAAAAAGGATAAAAATAATGTATTATTAATAGGTTTATTTTACTTACACTATCATCATCCGCGTTGCCACTGTAACGGTGTATGTGCTCACAGACGTAGTACCCGCATAAATTATTTCCTTGTTCTTGTTTCAAACACTAAAGTGGAGAGGAGAACATATTATGAAATTCTAGTGTTATACATTTTAAATATTCCCAATCTGAAGTTGTTATTTGTATACGTACCGGAAAATCATACACCCATCTAATTTTTTCTCGAAATGTTCCTCGGTGATTTGCAATGAACATGGTCCAAGCTCTGAGGCAAAATAATAAAAGATACAATATGTTAGTATAAAAGCTAAATATATATATTGCATTAAAAAAATGTCATAGATAGAATTATTACTCGTGAAATACATCTTGAAGGTCTTGGTATTCTGAGGGATTTTTCTCAATGAATCATACACATTGATGTTGCTATTGTCGATAGTGATTATGAGTAGAATCCAGTGGAATCTGTATGCATGCTCATGGAGATTAGAATTGACTAAATAGAATTAACAAGGATAATTAGATGACAATCGTACTTACCTGAAGTTGTAAGGCAGTAGTATAAGGTTCTTGTAATGAAACTCATCTAAGTGCCTATAAATGGTCTCGATTGTTGTTTTTCGTTGGTTCCGGATCTCATCCTCGTTAACTTTAGATGGGTCCATGAAAGCAATTCTTGAATAACCATTCCTTCGCATCTCAGTAAGTTGCAGGCTACACAAGAAGAAAGCCAAATGTTAATTAGTAGATCGACAAATGTAATAAATTTATTAATAAACATATGAAAATATGTCACTTACAGACACCAGGCCATCATAAGATCGGTATTCATGGCGTCCAGATGGTAAATTTCATAGATATCAATGAATCGGAGCCAGATCACCTTCTCGTTTTGAAGGGCAAAATCTCCAGGTCTCACGAGCATACCAAACATCTCCAGGCCCTCAGCTGACTTCTTCAAGTACCAGTCATGAAATCTGCGCATCTTAGTTGGGAGCTTGTTGACCAATTCTGGCTTCACTAGAGGTTGTCCTAGCTCAAAGCGCCATCTAGGTACGAAATTATTATCCGCTGGTAGGTCTTCAAGGCCGAGAATACCACCAATAGGCATCTTTGTTTGTTCATAAAAGTAAATGACCTGAGCCAGTTCATCTGCAGACATGTTGTCAATTACCTTTTGTGCTTCTGCACTGAGGTCCGCAAACAAGTTAGTCCGCTCGGTCGTGGATGCATCTATTTGCTCCTTGTTCTTGTTTGTGACGGTCCCCGACGTCGACGCAGGTATTTGCTCGATGTAACTATTCGGCAACCCTCGTTGTCTCTTCTTAGCATAAGACTTGTCCACCGAACGCTCATAGTCCGTTTTCAACGGCGGTTTCCTTCTCCTTATTGCTTCCTTCTCGTCTATGAAAGCCTTGAGTCTCTCCTTACGACCTTCATTTTTTTGGCCTCCAGCTCTTCCTGTTTATTTTTTCTCTCACTTTTGCAAAGTAGCCCGCGACTTCTTTAGCTACAATCACATTTGTTTCTTCATCTGTCATCTCCCTTGGCTCGGGCTTTTTCTTTACTGGTTGTTTTCGTTTTTTCTTTGGCGGTTGCACCGACTTGAAAGATTGCGCTCGAGACCTATGTGGCTCTGCGGCCGATGGTTGCTGAGGTGAATTGGGAGGGATGTCATCATCGTGATCACTGGAGCTCGCTTCTCCCGAATTGTCGTATGGTTCTTGCGGAGAAGGTGAGCGAGTAGGTAGTGACGATGATGGCCCCGGAGACGATTGTAGAGGCTCGCGAGTAGGTAGTGACGATGACAGCCCCGGAGACGATTGTAGAGGCTCGCAAGCAGGTAGTGACGATGACGGCCCCGGAGACGATTGTGGAGGCTCCAGGGGGTCTGTGACAACCCGCCCAGGAAAATACCGTACTATCGCCTAAACCAATCCACTTTGGCCATTAAGCGACAGTAAAGTACCATCCTGTCGTAAGTTGCCGGGTTAACACCCGGTAAATCACTTGGGATCACACAGAGGATTGAACATATGCATTAAAACTCACGCGAAGGCGAGTCCAGAGTACAACGCAAATTAAATTCAAATCTGCCCCGAAGGGTTAATTATTACAAACCATTGTTCCTGACATGCTAAGTAAAGGTTCAGAGTTCGAAAATAGCGGAATAAAATAAACTAGCGCAACGATAAACATCACAGGAGGCCGTCCGTGATGCCATCACTCGTCGTCATCCACCCATTCCAGCTCCCAGCCGGGTGGAATCTCACCAGGTCAACAACACATGCAACAACAATTTTAAAGCAAGGCTGAGTATACTAATACTCAGCAAGACTTAACCGTCGGGTGATAACTACATCACCCAACTCTAGACATGAGAGGCTTTTTGGCCGGTGGAGTTCTTTTGCTGAAAAGCAACAAAGAGTATGTCCTTACTTTCAATATTTTAGCACAAATTCTAGTTAATTAACATTTCTAGGTGCGCCAACTAATTCAATCAAGAATTGTACAATACAATTAATTCAAGCAGTAATATTCACCAAGTTCCATCATTAAGAGATATCATGGCCAGTTGATTAAGCAGTCTCAGATAACGGTGAGAGGCCGACAATCGATTGATTTATAACCTTGCAAGGTAAACCTAAACACACGGAGGGTGCCCCCACATGGACAACCACCAGGCGGTTCCCAAAAATCCTCGGCTTGGGATCAAAGCTTACCGTCCCGGGTACACGGCTATCTGGCGTACCCCGCAAGGCACCCAGTTTCACACATGTACCCACCTCCCGGTGGCGAACCGGGCAGGTGACTACTCAAGATTAGTAAGGGTAAGTTCCTGCACCGTCTCATTAAGGTACTAGGCTTACCGGTCCCATTCCCGACAAGTGCTTAGTACGTTCAAAAGCTTAGCCCACGAAAGCCACTGGACCGGAGCCCAAATCCCATGCTCTTACCACATGAGCAATCCATTTATAAAGATCTTATGATTCCAACATAAGAACCTATTCTCGCGAGTGACGAACATCACTTGACTTGTACCGGTCCTATAGCATAGCAGCTATCGACCTAGCATACTAGTAAAAGAACATAGGTACCTAGGGATCATGCATCTAGGGTTGCAAGGCAACTTCTGAAACGTAAATGCACAATCATAGCAAAGGTAATCGCATAATTTTTAAAAGACAGGGGTTAATGATCCGGGGCTTGCCTTCGCTGGCAAGGTTGGCCTTGGGCCCTTCTGGACTTTGGTCCAGGTCTTGAGCTACGTCCACGTACTGCAGCTCACCGTCAGCACCTTCGTCTCCTCCTTCCGGCACGAGCATATAGCTACCGTCGGGAAGATCTACACGAGGGTGCAAATGCAAGATTTAATTAACGGTTTTAATTTAATTAATTGCAAACAACATATGACAACCATGGGGTGCATGGTTGACCACATTCACCTAGATAAACATACATTCAGCATACTCTTCCAATAAAGGAACAATATGCGGTTCTTTATTAACTATTCTTTTGATAGTGACTGTGTACACATTTATGTAAATAAATTAATTTAATTTCACAAAACACCAAGGGGTGGTGACACCTAGCTTTTAGCATGATTTACACCAAAACATAAAGTCATTAGGTGTGTGTTGGTGATTTTCCCCATTTAATATAATATTAACCTTTAATTGGCCTCTATTGCTTTTATGACTAGAGTCAACAGGTTTGACTCGGTCATTAGCACTAATGATGCTAATTAAAAACCTGGGGTGTCACAGTGTCTCTCGGAGATCCATCATTCTCAGGGATTATGACGATGTAACGTTTTGGCCATAATATGATACCGTGTAGCGCATCCTTAAGTGTCTTTTCCCCATCACCTCCTGGGATCTCTAGCTCTAGCTCCTCAAAATCAAGTTGACAGATCTTCTCTACGCTAACAGAGGCGTAGCCAGGTGGAATCGGCATGCCGTGGCTCGTCTGTCCAGGAAACTACGCAAAAGCACTTCCGTCCGCCACCTGAGAAATAATAATTAATTAGTTATTATTAGCATGAATTATACCGTCATTGTGAATGCCTGTCCACAAAATTCAAAGTAATATATATGCATCAATTATTGAGCTAATAAAAGCATGAATTATACATACCTTCATTTTGATGTTGCCGAATGGCTTGTGAAGCTCACATGTGGTGCGCCGACAGATGTCATCCACAGGGTACCGTTGGCTGTCCACTTGAACTCCTTCTATTGCCCTTTGCTCTTCGGGAACCACTGCGGAAGCACAACTGCTTTTGTGAGCAGAAGGAACTTGTACTAGAGGCAGTCCTTCAGATGGGGCCATCTCATTTAATGCGGCGGCCACTCGCCGTTCAATATCTGCCGTCACCTTTTCTTCGTGTTCTTTAAGTCTTTTCTCTATCTCTTGCCGCCGTTCCTCCTCTTCACGCTCTCTTCTTCTTCTGCGGCTTCGATAGGTGGCAATGTCTCCCCTGAAGGCAAATTTCTATGGTACCACCCCGTAGCCCCTGCAACGTCCTGGGTGTTCTGGATTCTTGAGCGCCATAGTGAGCTCATCCATCTCTCTGTCAACCTTCACTCTGCCCGCTCTGACATCTTCAATTGATTTCAATATTTCAAGTGCAGCCTCTCGTAACGAGGGTGGGTAATCAAGGGTACCATCTTCGGAGTTAATTGTGCCTCCATGAGCATAATACCAATTCTTCACTCGCTCAGGCCAATCATAGATCGCTGGTATGGTACCTTGTGCGAGAAGGTCTTCTTCCATCTTCCGCCACTTGGGAACTGCAAATGCGTAACCACCTCGACCAAGATGATGGTCGTGCTCCTTCTTACCACGACTTTTCTTCCCTCGTGCACTCGCCTTGGCGAAATCTTCACTTTTCTTGTATTCCACAAAGGACATCCAGTGTTCTTTTAACTTGGGATATTCAATCCAATTTGGAGTTCGATTCTTCTTGATATAATCTTTATCCAGTTGCTACTTGAACTTCTGAAATTGTGTTGCCATCCTCGTGAGAGTCCAACGCTTCACATTGTTTGGTTCAACGCCTTCAGGAAGTGTGAAGTGTTTTAGGATTTCATCCCACAACAAATTTTTCACTGAGTCTGGAACCACGTGTGGATTATCTGCTTTTCCCTTCCATTCTCTGTAGCTGATGGGCACGTTGTCCCTTACAATGGCCCCGCACTGTGACACATACGTGTCCTTGATTTTTTTGGAGCAGATGGTTGGCCAGCATCTGATACTTCTGTGATATGATACATGACATGGCCGGTGAGTACTTGTGTACGCCCTCTCTTTGTCTTTTTTGATGTGGAGCCTGAAACCTACAAGTTGCAGATTCGTTATTTAATTAATTAGTACCTAAGAATTGAGGTTAGAGAAATAAGAACTATGAAGTTAATGCATGAGATATATATATATACCTCGTGGGAACATTCAATACTTTCATTCACAAGACTTTCCTCATTGTTTCCAGTATTGTCCTCAATATTTGTTGTTGTGTCCTCGACAGGGGCGGCATGCTCTTCATTCGGAGGTATGTTCAAGTACATGTCCGCCTGACTACACTCCTCGTCGGTGAAGGTTGTAATCGTATTTGTACCACTAGCAATAATGTCGGGCATAAAGTTGTCATGGTTGTCATCCATCTGGAATAAACAAGAATTTTCTATGAATTTCTAGAATAAACAAGAATTTTCTAAGAATTTGTTGAATAAACAAGAATTTTCTTTGAATTTCTAGAATAAGCAACAAGTTTTTTCTATGAATTTCTGGAATAAGCAACAAGTGTTTTCTATGAATTTATGTAATTTTCAACAATTTCTAAAACTTTCTAGAATAAACAAGAATTTACTAAGAATTTCTTTATTGAACAAGAATTTTCTTTGAATTTCTAGAATAAGAAACAAGTTTTTTGATGTTGATTTTCTGGAATAATCAACAATTTCTAAAACTTTCTAGAACAAACAAGAATTTACTAAGAATTTCTTTATTGAACAAGAATTTTCTATGAATTTCTAGAATAAGCAACAAGTTTTTCCTATGAATTTCTGGAATAATCACCAATTTCAAAAACTTTCTAGAATAAACAAGAATTTACTCAGAATTTCTTTATTGAACAAGAATTTTCTTTGAATTTCTAGAATAAGCAACAAGTTTTTTGATGTTGATTTTCTGGAATAATCAACAATTTCTAAAACTTTCTAGAATAAACAAGAATTTACTAAGATTTTCTTCATTGAACAAGAATTTTCTATGAATTTCTAGAATAAGCAACAAATTTTTCGTATGAATTTCTGGAATAATCAACAATTTCTAAAACTTTCTAGAATAAACAAGAATTTACTCAGAATTTCTTTATTGAACAAGAATTTTCTTTGAATTTCCAGAATAAGCAACAAGTTTTTTCTATGACTTTCTGGAATAATCAACAATTTCTAAAACTTTCTAGAATAAATAAGAATTTACTAAGAATTTCTTTATTGAACAAGAATGTTCTTTGAATTTCTAGATAAGCAACAAGTTTTTTTTGAATTTCTGGAATAATCAACAATTTCTAAAACTTTCTAGAATAAACAAGAATTTACTAAGAATTTCTTTATTGAACAAGAATTTTCTTTGAATTTCTAGAATAAGCAACAAGTTTTTCCAATGAATTTCTGGAATAAACAACAATTTCTAAAACTTTCTAGAATAAACAAGAATTTACTCAGAATTTCTTTATTGAACAAGAAATTTCTTTGAATTTCTAGAATAAGCAACAAGTTTTTTCTATGAATTTCTGGAATAATCAACAATTTCTAAAACTTTCTAGAATAAACAAGAATTTTCTCAGAATTTCTTTATTGAACAAGAATTTTCTTTGAATTTCTAGAATAAGCAACAAGTTTTTTCTATGAATTTCTGGAATAATCAACAATTTCTAAAACTTTTTAAAATAAACAAGAATTTACTAAGAATTTCTTTATTGAACAAGAATTTTCTTTGAATTTCTAGAATAAGTAACAAGTTTTTTCTATGAATTTCTGGAATAATCAACAATTTCTAAAACTTTCTAGAATAAACAAGTATTTACTATGAATTTTCTTGAATAAATAAAGTCAAAATATTTCTACTAACTTGTGGACGAACGATGCTTGTTGGTGGCGGTGCCGTGTGGGAGAATGACAGAGGTGACGGGAAGTCACTTGTTCGAGACGACGCGGCAGTCGTCGACTTCAGAACTATCAAACTATGAAATTGTATATTAGAAAACAATTAAGAACTCAAATACACAAATAAGATTTTGGTCCATAGTCGTTGGTGCTAATAAATTTATATGTATGACTGTATATACACATAAAAATATACAAAGCATTACAATTTGTTTCTAATTAAATTTTCTTTCCATTCCTATAAATTTATAAACTTTCATGCATATTTATGAATTTTTTATAACTACATATATATCAATTGATAAACTAAATCAAATAAATTTAATTAAAAATGCTTACTGACGCAAGTATTTCACGGGTTGGCGTCAGCAAGGCAAAACCCCAGCGCGCGGCCCGGCCGACCATCGGGGCACACGCACGCCGGCCGGCGGCCGCACAGGGGGGCCGGCAAGCGGCAGCGGCGCGGCATACCGGTCGGGCTGGCCGGCTGGTACGGTCCTAGATCCGGATTGAGGGGCGATGGCGCGCGTGGAGGAGGGGCCGGCGGGAGCTGGCGCCGGCGCCGCGGCAGGGAGAGGGCGGCGAGTCGGGGAGGAGATGCGCGTCGGGGAGGGGCGGCGCGTCTGAGAGGGGTGGCGCGTCGGGGTCGTACCGCGCGCGGTAAGGGGCGGACATCGGCGCGGCCGAGCTGGCCGGTGGCGGGAGACGACGATGCGTGCATGTCGGGGAGGGGCGTCACGTCGGGGAGGAGCGGCGCGTTGGAGAGGGGCGGCGTGTCGGAGAGGGGCCTCTCGTCGGGGAGGGGCGCGTCGGGGACGGGCGCGGCGAGGAGAGGCGGCGGCGACGACGGAGAGGAAGAGAGGCGAGGCGGCGATTTGGGGGAAAAACAGCTAAGTGCCGATCTGGAAGGCGACGGGGCTTATATAGAACCCCCACCTTTTGTCACGGGTCGTATTCCCAACCGTGACTAAAGGCCTTTTAGTCCCGGGTGGTGTTACCACCCGAGACTAAAGGCCCCCCTTTTGTCACGGGTGGTCTCACGACCCGTGACAAAAGGGGTATTTCGCGCGGGAGCCCCCTAAAAGCAAATTTTCGCCTTTTAGTCCTGGGTGGTGTTTCCACCCGAGACAAAAGGGCAATTTTGCGCGGGAAGTTAACATTTCTCTTTTCCTTCCTCATTTATCTCATTCCTTTTTGCTTTGAACATTTAAAAAAATTCATTAGTTAAAATATTTGTGCCATGCAAAATTATATTAAGTTAACACCAAAAAATACCTACTTTTCTATGCACATATTATTTCAAGAGTTGAAACAATTATTACTAATTTTTGTTTACAATTTGAAGGGAAAAATAATTAAATTGAAAATATTAGTAAACCAACTCAGAAAAATTTCTGTTTCAGACACATTTATGAATTTTACATTTACCGAATTTTTTACAATGACTTACGTATACACATATATAGCGCACGTAACCTCCAGTACCGACGGAGCAAGTCCCAAGCTGAAGCTGGTCAGCTTCTAGCTTTTGAACCTCTGCTTCAAAGACATTTATGAATTCGCGTATTGTCTTCGAATGATCAACATACTCAGGAAGAATGTAGGTAGGCCTCCAGTTCTCATCATCCAGCTCATAACGGAATATATATCATCAAACTCACCCTTCTTCTCATCTTTGTCTTTGTTTACTTTTTGATATAATGATCCATATAACTAATTATCAATTTTACATTTACCGAATTTTTTACAATGACTTACGTATACACATATATAGCGCACGTAACCTCCAGTACCGACGGAGCAAGCTGTTCAAGTAAGATGTCGACATTCTCTCTCTCACTCTCTGGAAAAGGTGTCTAAGAGCTAGTATATATATGCTGGAGCTGACCTCCTGAGAGGTGTCACTGAAAATACTATGCTTGGGCAGCTTGCTCCTATCGGTACTGGAGGTAGTGCAATATATGTCTGAATGCATGGTACTGGAGGTGTCACCAAAAACACTATCGCTTACTAAACATGTTGAAGACAATACATGAATTCATAATAAAGTAGCTAATTAATAATAATTAATAATAAGTTCATAAAGGTTCACATAGCTAGCTAATTAATACAAGTTCATATAATAGGGTACGGTACAAAGCCTTATCCATGCATGCATAATGTTACTAAGTAGCACGCGCTTGTAGATATGGAATATGATTAATGTCTGCAATCTTCTAGCCTAGAACTCCCTCAAAATAAGCTAGAGCGCGTACTAGTGCACTCTCCTCCGCTTCCGGAGGAGTGTCACAAACAGCACTGCAGACATTAAACAATGGAGCCTTGGGTTCTGCTGGCTTGTAGAAAGTTAGAATTGCTTGACTCTTCCAATTGTTGGTGAAAAACGGCTCCCCACCATAGTAATCCACCCCAACTCTTTCCACGACTTGATTAAGAATCGCACGGAAGCTAATTGAAACATTGGTAGAACCAGAGCGATCCTGCACACAATCAGATGATGATGAGATATAATAACCTTATGAAAGTTCAAAATATATATGTAACAGAAATAAATTAATTAAGAATGAATAAAAATTCTTATATATATATATATATATATATATATATATTATACCACAACTCGATGAGTCCTGCAAAGCCTCTCTGTAGTCTCAACCACATTGCCTTCACCCGCCTCGAGTTGCCTTAATTTAAAATAGGAAAGGTCTGGCACGAAGCACCCAACATTATTCTGGAGCTGTTGTAGACAATTCTCCACGGCAGTCCTCTCTAGGGTTAACCGAATAGGTGATGTTGAGCCAACTGTTGCAATGGTAACCATCGGGTGTGACGCGCCTACTGGAAACTGGCCGTAGTCTACATATCGAGCAGGTACGGTGAAAGATATATACACTCTTGCCATGTGCTCATCAACGTGCTCAGTTTGCACTATAGGAGGAGTACCATTCATATCCCCGATAATGTCTCTGAGCCATCTGATATTGTTGATAACCTACAATAATTATATATGTAACTAAAATTACAGATTTTCCATGTGAAATGAAAAAAGTTCTATGTAAAGCAAATTAATTTCAATTCTTATATTACCACGTTAGCTACACGTCCCGGATCACCCATTTGCAAGGTAATCTCGCGGTGAAAGTGCAATCCTGGACGTAGAGGCAACAGGTCCTCCAAAACACCTCCACGGTCACCAAGACCTCCACGGCCAATGCCACGGCCACCACGCCGGACTATGCCACGGCCACAGGCGCCATTACCAACACCACTTGACGACGACATTGTTAGCTCAAACTATATCCAAATCAAAATAACACACATTATTCACAATAAATAGGATTAGTTTGCATATATAGATTGGATTCAATATATGCATAAATAGAAAAACAGAAGGGGATAGAATTCAACACTATTATTACTGTACATAACCTTTACGAACCAGCGACTCAGAAGACCCAGATGCTCCGGGAACTACAACAGTCTCACCTCACCGTCATATACACCTGGCTCTCCCACTTACAGTACTACACATGCCACACCTCCTATCTGGATACAGTCCAACATCACGGAGCTGCAGGCAGTCCCCACGTAGCCCGTGATGTTCGACTGTACCTAATTAGGACGTGGGGCTGTGTATCAAAAACAAGAAAAAAAAGAAAATACTTACATTTATTGTATATTAAAATAAAAAATACTTAGTAAAAGAATTTAATCTTCTATTTCCTCCTATAGCTACCTAGAAATAAAAGTATTTCTAAACAATGAAAGAATGGAAATACATACCTAGTACATTTTCTGTATGTCTATTATTTTCTTTATGAGCATATATTTTATAAACTATATCTACAAGTAAAATTCAAATTTATGAAAAACAAGAAAATAAGAGAATACTTACATTTATTCTATATAAAAATAAAAAACATACTTAACAAAAGAATTTAATCTTCTATTTCCTCCAATAGCTACCTAGAATAAAATCATTTCTAAACGATGAAAGAATGGAAATACCTAGTACATTTTCTGTATGTCTTCCTTTATGAGCATATATTTTATAAACTATATATATGTACAAGAAAAATTCAATATTATGAAAAACAAGAAAATAAGAGAATGCTTATTAATACAAATTTAATGAAAGAAGGAACAATGCAAGTACCATCCTAACTACATTTTCACGTGTATATACAAAATCTCATCTCTCTAATTAATTTAAGCTCCTCCTACCTAGCTACAAATTAACATTTCTATTTTCTCCATCTCTAAACCATAAAACAAAATTTAATCACAACAAATGAAGGGAGGATGAAGATTCCAACCTTGACAACACTTTGGAGGAGAGAAATCTTCACAAACTAATGAAGAAAAAAAATCGCATCACCACCCTAGGCTTGAGTCGCCATGGAGGGGAGGAGCTTGAGCTCGCGGGTGACTGGTACGGTGAATGGCTCGGGTGGCAGGAGGAAGGAGGTACGGTGCTTATATGGATGACGGCCATTAGTCTCGGGTGGTGTTACGAGCCGAGATTAAAGGGGCACCCTTTAGTCTCGGCTCGTAACACCACCCGGGACTAAAGACCGGGGGCAATTATTGCCGGATGGAGCCGTTGGGAGCCCCCTTTTGTCACGGTTGGTAATACGAGCCGGGACTAAAGGGGGGCCGGCTACAGCAGCCATTTCGGGCCACCTCGACGAAAGGCCTTTAGTCCCGGCTCCAAAGTTGAACCGGGACTAAAGGCCCGAACCAAAGCCTCGCTCTCTACCAGTGTTAATTTGCATCTTATTAGAGCATCTCTAACAGTTTGTCAAATCATGTTGGCATTTTTTATTTTTGGCAGAAACACTGAAAATACTCGTCCAACAGTTTGGCAAAAGACTTAATTTTAGCAACTTGCGAAAAACTCCAGCGGATAGGTGCAAGGATGAAAAAAGAAATAAAGGATAGAAAAGAGACCCTGATGCAAATGTATAAGTGAGAAAGAATAACTTGGCAAGTTAAAAATAACAAACTCTTGAAGATACATTTTTTTTAACTTGACAAATCTTTTAGGAGTTGGCAAATCACAAGATTTGCCAAGTAGAAATATCAAACTCTTGGAGATGCTCTGGTATCCGGATATTTTCCAATAGAGCAGCCCGCATGCGTGGGGCATGTGCTATGGCCCATGGCAATCATGCACAATTTTTCTTTAACTAAATAGACATACACAGTTGATGATGGACAAATTGGACATGCGTCGTCTCTGGCTGGCCCAATGCTGTTAACGGCAAGAAGCCAAGAAGATGATGCAATCAAGAGGCCGGGATGCATGGGTGTGCTGAGAGATAGGTAGCGCACATGCATGCGCCGGCGCAGATGAGACAGAGCATGATTAGTGGAGTACTTCATGATTGGTCTCGTATATATGATTCAGTATATACCAGTATTTATACCGTAGCAGCCGCATGCCCAACTGATGACAACGCTGGCTCTCTGTTAATCACTACTCCTATATTATTAATTCAAGTGGGTAGGGGGATGCCCGGGTGACTAGCTGAGCTCTCCCAAAGTCCTGTGGATCTCAGCTATGCGACCCGGGTTCGAACCCCCGCGGTGGCCTCTCGCTAGCGTAGAGGGAGTCACCGGCCGGGCGTATCATAGAGAGAACCCGGTACCTAGCGTCGTAGACGCAGGGGGCTACGCTAGCCCCTGTCCCCCTATATATTATTAATTCAAGTGTCCCTCCCCTCCTCCATTTGTTTCTAGTAGGCAGATTAATTAGAATTTTATAAAGTCAAAGTTGATGATTTTAGCCAACAGCTAGTCAAATTATACATGCTTACAAATGTCTTGTATTTTACAATAGGTTTTGATATGACATTGATTTCGTAGTAGTAGCAAGCTATGGTATATTATGTTGTATACAAGAAACTCGCATTGGCGATTAACAAAGAATTCCTCTAGAGACTGTTTAAAATCCTATCGATACACCTACTAATTAAAAATGAATGTGGGTACGGCTGTTGCTCAACAAATTATATCATAGGATAGGGGCCAATGCAACCTGGTGCTAACCTCGATCGGTGACGGTTTGTTTAACTTGGTGGAGCAGCACAATTCAACAATCTTTTGTTGCGTCCATGCAAGCTACTAATTAAGAGGAAGAATATGCATGGCTGATGATTGCAGCGTACAGAAATGCAACAGCTTGCAGATTCTGATCAGTACCGACCTGCTTGCTGTAAACTAGGCCGGCCGGGGCCAGCCGGCCGTTACAGGCAGCCCAACTGATGATTGATTGCGCAGCTAGGACATCCCTGCCCCGGTCCTGCTGCGCCCCTGCATGCCCGCCTCTTCATTATTTGCAGCTAGCTAGCTCATCATGAACCACCGTGATGGATCTCTTAATTAATCTGTGGCTTTACAGAGCGACCAGCTGCTGTAGTACTCATCGACTGTATATGATTGTCTGTTTAATTTGGATCAATAGTTCACGTGAAGTAATCATCATATGTTTGCCTGGACCTTAGTTAATTAAGCTACTTAAAATTGTTTTCTGTTGATGCATCATTGTATTGTCAATTGTGCATGCCACGGCCGTTAGTTGTTCGCTGCATATATAGATACTGCACTTTACGAAGAATCTGAATTCTAAACTGACAACACGACAGGGAATGTCTCGACCGATCAGCAGCTGCATGCTAATGCTACCTCTGAGAGTGAGAATAATATACAGCACGATATGAAGATCGTTCCAAGTTATTGGCTGGTTGAGCATATATACGTCGAAATATCAAAGTGCTTTTTATGAACCGAAGGCCACGAACAATAACAGCCGATCGGATGAAGCAAACAGCAAACAAAGCAGCTAGTCTGGCCTGCCCAAATAAGGCCGGCGGTGCTCCTGGTTTGTCTCTTCCGGCGATGCCATCGTCCATTGGTACGGACCGGCTGCGTGCACGGCGCCGTTGGAGCAGAGAGAGAGAGCCAAGAATGGAGCGGAGGCAGGGCTTATAATAAGGCCCGGGCATCCCCGTGACCTCACCACGTACCCCCTCGCCGGCCACCCTCGCGCCGCCGCTCGCCACGCCGGCCAGGCAGTCGGTCGGGCACCGGACCCCCCTCCTTACCAACTCCGACGTTGGCAAGAGAGGCGCGGGCGTTCCAACGCCGGTCAGCAGTGATTGATCAACACAACAACCTAATAACTAATTAACCAGCCAGCCAGCCAGCAACGCCCATGGCGGCGCGCCCAGTGCTCCTCGTGGCGCCGGCGGCGACGGCCCTGCTCCTCGCCCTCCTCCTCTCCGGCATCCCGCCATCCGCCCCGGAGCCCATCGCCGAAAGCCACCCCGTCGGCGAGCTCCTCACCAAGGCGGGCACCGCCAACGCCACCACCACCAACTCGTCAACACCCGCGCCGCCGCCGCCGTCGGCGAGCGAGCTGGAGAAGCAGAAGGAGAAGCAGAGGCAGCAGCAGGAGGAGGCCAAGGCGCTGGACGCGGCGTTCCGGGAGTACGGGCGGACCCACTCGGTGGTGTCCCCGACCAACGGCGCGGGCTCGTACAAGGGCATGGCCCGGGAGTTCGTGGAGGCCCACAACGAGGCCCGGGCCCGCTACGGGGTGCCGCCCATCCGGTGGGACAAGAAGCTGGCCCGGCACGCGCGGCGGTGGTGCAACGCCGTGCGCGGCCACTGCGCGCTCGTCCACTCCGTCACGCAGAAGGAGGGCTACGCCTACGGCGAGAGCCTCTTCCTGAGCAGGGAGTACTGGAACGCCACCGCCACGGACGCCGTCAAGTTCTGGGCCACGGAGGAGCCCATCTACGACAAGGCCACCGGCAACTGCACCGGCGGCCTGCCCTTCAGGGAGTGCGGCCACTTCGCGCTCATGGTGGACAAGAGGAACCAGTGGGTCGGCTGCGCCCGCACCGAGTGCGTCACCGGCGGCGTCTTCATCTCCTGCAACTACTACATCCATGACCCGTCCAAAGTCAAAAACAAGTGACGTGGCCCTTGTTTGTGTACGTAGCTAACTTATATAAACTGAGTAAAAAATCTGCAGTCGCAACCGGTTTATTTTGGGCCCAACAAACCAAATTGATTGTATATATATACGACGTTGTACAGCCGCTTCATTCCATCAGTAACGTTGAGTCGCCTCTCCTTGCAATCTTGCGTTGCATTGCTTGCTTTTCTCTCTAGAGATATGATTGTGCCAATGTGCCATCCCTTCCGAGGACACGGTCACGGGATCCAGGCAACAATCTAGCCTTGCAATCTCCACAAATAGCACCTAATCAACCCTGTGCCAGCACACATTCATTGATTCACAACAATAAGCAAGATACAATGTTCATATTACTCAGTAGAACGTCGTCCCCCTCGATGATGAGGATGCTTACATTACATCCTGCATTCAGCAATCAGAATACGACTCATCTATCCGGTCCACAGACTGCCCAAGAAACAAGTGTCTGATCTCGCAGCAGCGGTCAGTGGATGACCGGCTTCAGTGGGTGCGCTCTTAGCTTAGACAGGTCCAACCTTGCATCCAGGTCTTCATCCACCTCACCCACAACGCTTCTGCATACATCGCAAGAGGTCGAGGGATCAGAAATGGGGCAAACGCTCAAAGTTCAGCTTTCAGTTTGGTACGTGCTAGCTAATAAATCTCAAAGCAAGTGCATGCAGTACTAAACAGTTATTGATGAAAAAAAACCAAGAACCTCAAAGGACAAGGAGGAAACAGCTTACATGTTGTCACCCCTAATAATGTACAAACCAAGAACAAGTTGCTGGACTCCCTCCTGCAAGTACAACAGCATTTCTCATGAGGCTAAAACATTCAAATATGCTGCTAAATTCTCATGCACAGCAGAAACAATAGAGAATAATGAGAGAGGCACATGCAGTATGCAAGTACACGGGAAGAATTGGGCCACTACTTAACGTTTCATTTCAACCCAGTTATGCAATGAATCAATAATAATACAACATAATTGGTCAAGGCACTATCACAATCTAAGAGAGAACCATCAGATATCAACAGCTCATAGACGCTTACTACAATAGTTTAGGCATTTCAAATCAGACTTCAGGCATAATTTGTGATGGAAACATGTGTTGAACCGACCATTTCTAAGAGTGAATTGTTCGGAACTTCAGGGGGGAAACTACTCCAGACACGAGGGTCACTGTGCAAACAAAGAAAAATAAAATGGGCGTCGAACGAAACAAAATTTTGATATAGTAACAGGCATATAACAGTACAATAATTTGATGATATCTTCAAGAATGTTGAGGGAAATTACTTGAAACTTTAACATGCACAGAATAATTCATCAACTTATCAGTGGGTATAAGGTATCAATAGTAATCATGTTAAACACACTTAGCAACATATAATGTTTGATGAGAACAGTTCAACAAATCCTTGAAACTATGCCAGCACATGAAATTCATCAGCATATCATAGACCACTTATTCAGAGACCAGATAATCCATTGATCAATGTAGCATTCTGCAAGAGATCAATCTCCAACCTTAATAAAGTAACAAAATCGACTCACTTTTTTTGGAGCAAATTCTTAAGCATCATGAAATAAACCAGTTCACAGTACCATGAAAGAGAACTAGAGATGTAATGATGAGTTTGCAGAGATGCACAAGAATTGTGTCATGAGATCAATACCAAGACATTTGAGGCTGGATGCATCCGAGATTGCAAAGTAGGGACAAACAAAGGAAGCAAAAGAAAGTATTTCAAGACCTAGTGAAAGACAAATTTTGTCGAGTACAATATGTGTACTGAACCAGCCATATTTGTAAGCCTGTCCTCACAAAGAGTTCAATTCTTACAGGAAATGCAGTAGAACAGAGCACTTCAAAGCAGAGCATCAGGGTGACATAGACTGCAAGGGAGTTAAAAATTGGCTGAATGACAAGCTCTAATTGGCGCCAGCGAGAACTTCAAAAATTGATCCAACCAGAACTTCAATTATTACTGCTTTAGAATAGTTAAAGGATTTTGAGGCAATGATTTTATAAGTTCAGGATCATGCTATGAAAGGCCAGGAAGAGGTTGTGCAGTAACATTCAGCTCAGGGAACCTTTTGAGTTGGCACTACTCGGAACTGTTGGAATAACCATTTAAACTGAGCATTCTGGTATAGAATAACGTGTGGGTTGGCCACAAGCTGTGCATTGCACAGCATTGAGTTTCGATTTTACAAGGAACATCTGATTTAATATGAGTGCGTCCTAGAATAAACTAGGTCAGAATTGATTGGGCAGGAAGGTAGCGCTAACCTTGGTCGAGTAGACCCTCTCGTGGGACTCGTCGAGGATAATGTTGGTGGCCTGGTCAAATCCTCTGAGTGTGCCCTGCAGCAAGGAGAAGAATTAGCTAGTTGGAAGCACCACATGGCACGGCAGCGTGGGACGGGAGGTAATTGGGGGCTCGCTTTGCTTACCACGATGTTGCGGCCATCGTTGGTGATGACGGAGATAACCTCTGCAGGAGCAGGAGAAGAACATCAGTGACAAAGAGAGGACCGGGAAGGAAGAAATCATGGTGGGCCGCTTGGGGATACTGACGGTTGACGAGCGACTCGAGCGCCGGGCCGCCGGACGCCATCTGCGCTGCCGAGAGAGGAGATTAGGGGCTGCCTCCGCCGCCGCCTACTGCCTCCGACCTGAAATCCCTCTCTCGCCGGAGTTGGATGCGGCGGCGTCGATGGCTGCGATTTCGGACGCCAAAACCCTAGCCCCTCTCCTCTTTCCTTTTCTCTCTCTTTTCTTTTAGATTTTTGTATTCTCGCTCGCATCTCGTCGGCGGTGGGTGGTGGCCTGGTGGGCTTGCGCCTCTCTCTCTTGCCGACCGACCCTATCAGCTGGGCCGCGATGGGCTATTGTGGGCTGAAACAGTTACTGATGGGCCATGTTCCTCCGGCAATACCACGGGCTGTGCTGGCACTGCTGCTTGAATATGGAATTTGGAAACGAGTTGCAGCTTAAGTACAAAATTACCATGCCAACAATCAACATCAGTACATCACCATTCAAAGTACAAAAGGCACATTGCCAATATTTGCAGTATTTGTCCATTAGCTGCTTGCAACAGCCCACTATACTGCATGTGGAAACAAGTTGCAGCTGAGAAACAACAATAGTTAAATAGAAGCAGCAGAAACCAACTGAGCAGCATGTTTGCAGATTACAAGGATACACAATCGCGAGAAATGAAAACAGATTTCATACAGAAGCTCTCAACTGCTCGATGTGTTAATTTGGCAGAGCGCAAACATTTATGCAGCTCAACAACAATATATCTCCTGTTTCAGCAATTATCCAGGCTTCTGTCAAGCAGCGCATAACTGCAATTTGGGGTCATCACAGGATGCGGAAATAAATCCAAATAAGACGTATATGGTGGGCTTGTGCTAGAAAGAAATAGTTATATCCAGCAGCTAAAGAGTTACATTGGAGAGACAGTAATCTAATGTGAACTATAGAAGATTTTGTTGACGTTTTCAGCGCTGCGGTTTCCTCCTTGCAAGGGCTGGGGTTTTCTTTTGCATGTACACTTTGTAGCTGGCCTATAAAAGGGGAAAGGGTAAACAATTAGATCGAACGGATATATTTGCATCTCCACCGTCTTCTTCATCTGAAACTGAGCACTGTATTTATCCTTTGGTCCTAAAAAAAAAACTGGATCTTGCCCTCAGCGGCTCAGCAGGTGACAAAATGAGCCGTTAGTGGCGGCACCAACTATTTCACAGGAAGAAACGCCAAAAAGGCCCATTATAATTCTACCACAAACGGCATCCAGTAAGCCGCTAGCTAACTAGACTGACTACTTGCCATACGCCCGAACAAGGCAGACCCAGAAGGCGACGATGGCAGCAGTCAGAAGGCAGACAAGGCAACACCAGGAGACGATGGGTATCGCCTGGTCAAAGTACAAAACGGGGGCACAGGCTACGCTGATAGCAACGCCAATCTTCTCCATGCCGACATCAGAGAGAGCTTCCCACGCAGCCAATGGCGCACGGGGCAAGAAGAGGAGTACGTGGTACATTGCTGCCTGGAGCACTGCCATGTAGACTCCCCATAACATGGTAACTGGCAGGCACCATGGGAAGCCCAGGCCGGGTACTTTGTCATACAAGATGCGCGCTATACCTGCTGCGCTGAAGATGATAAAAGACGGCATGAAGACAAACGCAAACCACAGAGAAGCACGGCCCATCCCCAGGTTCCTGTTATTCTCCCCTATTGTCAGCGAAGAAGACGCCACCGCGGCCATTACCCGCTGGAAACCACAGGGTATGGTGCTGTCTAGCTTCAACACCACTTCTGGTTCTGAATCAGTGGATGCCGAAAGTGCATCCATGATTCCAGTCAGCAGACTGCAAATCTTCAAAGTATGGTGTGATGTATCCTGAAAAAGAAAAAAAACAGTTTGATATCAGTTCCTATCCCATAAAGAATATTGCACATACATGGAATCTTATATCAACCAAAAATACTTGGATCAAGTATATATAATTCTCTTCCTAAAAGAGGATATCCATGGCCAAACAAAAAGTACTTGGATCAAGTATATATAATTCTATAAATTATGTGCACATTGATTAGGGGTGCAAATTGGTTATAATGTGGTGCACCTCCAAACCTCTTTAGTTCAATTATTTGTACTACTGAAGAGGTGCATGGTTACCCCTTTGCACCCATAACATCGATGTCCAAACCTGCAGATTTAATTTAAAGGAGCTAATTGAGCTACACAGTTACATTCGGAGCCAGCTAAACAGCTAACTAGATCAATGTTCAACTTAAAAGAAACCAAGCTACATCAACAGCCTACATGTGCTAATCCGAACCAGATAAGCACAGAGTATCAAATTAAGCCTAATACCCTGCGATCCAACAGACAGCAATTTTCGGTTCCAAGTGCGTCACTGAATTCTCTTCTGGAAACAAAAATCTTACGGAAGCATGGGTAACACTGACGAAAGTAAAGCTTCACCGCAAATTTGAGAGGCCGGAGTATAGGGTTCGGTCATGATGTAGTAAAACTGACCATGGTGGCTTACACTATCACATCAAAGTGCCCGACATTGGAAAGCATCACCCGAGACATCACATCAGCATACCCTGGAGTATAAGGTTGGAAGGACGCACCTTGAACTGTTGGCCGCCGCCGCCACCGCCGCGGATGACTCTCTGCGTGAGGGGGATAGGAGGCGGAGGCGGAGTCGGCGGCGCTGCGTCGGAGGATGAGGAGGAGTCGCGACGGAATTGGACCGGATCAGGCAGTAGAGAGGCTGAAATATAAGATGGACTGGGCTGATTGTCAGGCCCAACTGTGCCAACATGGGCCACAGTCGGTGGAAGAAATCGAAAGATTTGGAATTCCTCCCCGGAACCTGGAAACCCTAATAAACCAACACACGGTTTTGATCTGTATGCATGTGTCGACACCAGCTGCCGCACAAATCTGTATTCCTCCCCGGAACCTGGAAACCCTAATAAACCAACGAGTAAAGTGCATGACCGGTTCTTAAATTTGTCCGGCTGTGTCACTTAGGTCTTTATACTCTCAAAATGCAGTTATGGCTCTCTAAATTTGGACTCGGGTGTCATTTAGATTCATATATTATCAAATTGCAGATCTAACTCCCTAAACTTGTCTTCGGGTGTCATATAAGTCCCTAAACTTGAAATGCGTTGTCATCCCACTATAATATAATTAATATGATAAGATCAAACTTTATGTTTTAAAGCAAGCCATCATTTTCATTACTATATTTTCTTACTTGTTTTATTGCTTCTTTAGCTTCACCCCTTCTAGTAGTAATTTGTCTTAAAAATCCCTAATTTAAAATTAGTAATGTGCAACTACGAGTTATTCAAATTTGAACAATCTTTCAAAAATAATTGAGCATGCATGTCATGTGCACCTATATGATATTACCTCCAAAGTAAAAGAATATCAATCTTTTTTGGATTCATCATATCAATATTCTACCCATATAGTGATTTGAAACATATTTTATTTTACTATAATTAAATTATATATGTCTAAATTTAAGTTTTTATCAATTTAATTAAGATGACAATGCCGTTAGAAAGTACTATATGGACCTAAATGACACCCGAAGCTAAGTTTAGTGAGATAAATCTACACTTTGAGAGTATATGAACATAAATGACACCCGAACTCCAGTTTAGGGAGCCACAAATGCATTTTTAGACTACGAGGACCTAAGTGACACAACTGGACGAGTTTAAGGACCGCTAATGTATTTTACTCTAAACCAACACACGGTTTTGATCTGTATGCATGTGTCGACACCAGCTGCCGCACAAATGTATCCAAATAAACTGAAATAGCTTGGAACCCCCACTACATTAATTCACCAAAACATTGTCATCCACGGTACAAGATTCCACAATGACGTCACCAAAATTGTTTTCGTTACAGGAGCTCCATCATTCCTTTGGTATTTATCGTGTACGCAGACCTCAATCCGTAGCATGCAGCTTGCTCTCCGTCAGTTCATCCAAAGCTTGAGGACCCGATCCTTCCCACCAGACGCCACCTTTTCACCGTCAGGGCTCCAATCCACGGCGTAAACCTTAAAATGTTCACATGAATCAGAATTTCATCTCATGTTTCTCTTTATAACAGTCACAAGAACCGAGGAGCTCATGTTGATCGAAGCAACGACGTACCTCATCCGCGTGGCCTGGTAGGTCCTGTTTCAACTTGTGCGTTCGAATATCCCAGACCTGAATCGGACAGACAAAGGATGCATCAGTAATTCAGTATGAAACAGATACTCGTAGGAACAAAGAGATGTGCAACAGGCAAGCATGCGTCATGAGTGGCAAGCATGTGGGGACACTCTGCTATAGTGCTATCCCCATGCAAGGAAATTTTTTATTTCAGTAATGACTAATGAGGCATACATCTACTCAGTCAAGTCCAGCTAAAATGCACATTTTGTGATAGTTTTCCATTACAGTCCAAGCTAGATAATGAGACAATGAAATGCATTTTAAAGCTATATAAAGCAACTACTCAAAAAAAAAGCTATATAAAAGCAATTGAATATACAATACGGACAGAAGTGAATAAAAAGTTGGTGTCAAATCAAAGATGAAAAATTAAGCTAAAGTGGAGGAGTATATACAGGTACCTTTAGGGTGGAATCCTTGCTTCCACTTAGCAGAAGCCTACTGTCAGCAGACCAGCTGCAGAGAAATAATTTTGTCAAGCATGAAATAACTGAAAGCTGGAAAATTCTTTTCTTTTTATCAGAAACAGAAAAACTCACCTAATCTGGTAGACATCTGCAACATGCCCTCTGAAAGCTGCAACAAACTTTCCTGTGATACCGTTCCACAACTTGACAGATTTATCAAAGGAGGCACTTGCCAACCATTGCCCATCAGGGGAAAAGTACACATGGTTCACAAGCTGCAAACAGCATCACAGATGAAAAGTACAGTTTGTTTCAGTACACAATCTTCAAAAAATGACAAAGCAATCCCGTAAGCCGTAATAATACTACTGCGAATTCAGAGTGGAGGTGATTCATCACGAGCGTTAACTGTCAAGCTAATGGGAAAATAAACATAAAAATATTTCTTAATTTATCCACAATAAGACAGCAGACATCAAAGAATGCATGTACACAATAAGATGAGATGCTATACCTTCTGATGACCAGTCATGCGAGCTTTAGGTTGTTTACTAACTGTTGGTTCCCAAAGAAACATCGTAAAATCATCAGAACCAGAAACTAGTCTCTCAGGAGCATTACCCCTCATCTTCTTGTATCTCACGAGAGCTGCCTAAATATAAAAGGTTGCTAGATCAGAAAAAAAAACATTTGCACAGGTTATAATGCCAAAATAAATTTGCTAATAGGATATGCAACAAATTAAAAGAAAATATGAGCACCAGGCCAATAGCCATCAAGATACCTCTTTCATTTCCTCTGCGGTTGAATATGTCTTGCCAGTATGGTCATATGCCCCAGTTCGGAGAACATATTCCGTGCTCAAGGCAAGCGAATTCACCCAGTGCCCATGACCCTGAATATGTAAAGAACAATTACCTTTAGAAAATGAAAAGTAAACATTGATTTTATAGTGGCAGAAGATTTCCAGATACAAGGATACAATTAAGTCAACTACATGTTACAAAAACTCTGAAAATAAGCAAAACAGCAATCACGTGCAGTATCCGCACATGAGCATCAGGCATATGTTTCCAAGTATTTAATGGACTGATGCATTACCTGCAATGTTTTGACCAACTTTCCCTGAGTTGTTTCCCATACTTTGATCGAACAATCTTCAGAACTGCAGTACCACAGAAATATAAGTTCAAGAAAGAAAATCCATAAAGTAAGCTTTCTTGTTGCATATCATTTAATGACAATAGGAGCATTTATGGTCAGTTACATATAATATATCAGAGATTCATAGATAAATAAAGTATCAAAGACCATAGCAACCAAAAAAGAAAAGAAACATATGCAATTGAATGAGCCATTGATTTTCTGACTGACAGAGAGTTTCAACATGTTACCCATTCAGCAGTAGTTACGATAGTAAATCTAGGAAATTATCTGAGACCACAAGACGGTTTCAATTTCTTAACTGAGGATCAACTTGTTTTTTTCCCACAAGTCTCAAAAAAACAAAACACAAGAAAATTGGTACACAGAGTCACAGACAGTCTTCAATTTATATTCGTAAGAAAAGAGAAACAATCCCATGACAAGAATCTGTAACGAATTTATGGTGAATATGCAATTTGTTCCTAATGATGAAAAGACAAAAGCAAAGTTTTTGCATATCATCAAGTCCAATTGTTATTTTCTCACACTCTGCACAACAACACAAGTATGTAGTATTGAGCCGGGATGGCATCATTGCATTTGTTCGTAAATACCATTGAAGAGCAATCATATTTCTCACAGTAGTAAGTGAACAAGCGCTGAATATAAGAGGACAAAACCATAACATTTTTTCCCATAAAGGAAAGGACTGATGATGATTCAACAGTCTTACCCTGTATAAATCAAACCATCACCACCCCACTTGACACAGGTCACTGAATTAGTGTGACCTGTAAGGGAAATAACACATTTCCTTGTGGTGATATCCCAAATGCGAGCATCACCATCCTTGCTTGCACTTACAAAGCGGCGGCATGGAGCTTGCAAATGGGCTGGCTCCCAAGATATAGCAGAAATCCATTTCCTGTGTCCCTATTTTGAAACAGGACACACTAAATGAGTACTGAATGTAAAAAAGAAAGAAACATCTGAAAGATGCAAAGAATGATAATAATACATTTAGTTTGCTTCATTAATCTGCCAATACAAATTTAACTACTAAAGAAGAATAAAATTTGCGGTAGTTATCTCCGACTATCATCTACTTCCAGGAGTGGTTCATACGAATTCATGCTGGGTAATAAGCATACAAGGCATCAACAATACATAAAATAAATGCTAGCATAATTCTCCAGAATCATTGTTTATCAGACCTAGAAGTCAACAGATAAAAATAACACATGATTTGTACCGTAAGTGGGGAGCCCAATTGCTTCCCAGTTTTTGGGTCCCATAATATAAGCTCTCCTGTCTTGCTTCCACTAACAAGTTGTTTTCCGTCAGGCGACCACGCAATGCAGAGAACCCAATTTTTGTGTCCTGAAATATGAAGGGTCACCAACAACATAGGGAAAATGCATTTTGCAGACGTGCAACTACCAAAAATCTCATAGCTTATACTCAAGAGGCGATGAAAGCACATGAGAAACATAAAATCAACAGATAGTGGTAGCCTTTAGTAGTTCCAAAGTTTTAAGGATGTAACTGCAGAAATTATGTATATATGATAGACTAAACATCAAGAAAGCCATATGAGCTTAAAGATGGTTCATGGAGTGTGTTGATTTGTAGGGAATGAGTCTGAATATATAGATTGGTTGGGTGGGGGGGGGGGGGGGGGCAATATGTCACTATTACAAGAAATTTTATGTCATCTGTGGGGAATGGCTCTTGGAGTGTGTTCATTTGTAGGGAATGGGTTTGAACCTTCACCGACTGTAGATTGAAAAGCGTTGTGCCATTACAAGAAAAAACTGGAGTCTGCCATCCTTCAGTAGTTCAAGGCTTCCAATTCACATATTTGTCCAGGCCAAGTGGTTTAAAAATACCATCAGTGTATATATATACATTACACTTTGTCCATTTACTCTGCTAACATTAAGGGTTAGTTCCAAAGGCATTTCGGAGTTTTTTCCGCAACTGAGAAGATTAAATTGACCAACTTGGTTGTAAGCAACATGGCAGCAAATCACCAACGAGCAAGGATAGGATATGGAGCATTCACCTTTGCATGTGAACATTGGAGTCTGTGTATCAAGGTCCCAAAAGCGAACAGTGGTGTCACCTGAACCACTCGCCAAACATTTTCCATCAGGGCTAAAAGAAACAGCAAGTACGGCTTCTGTGTGACCTGCAGAAAGAGAAGATCACGGATATATTATTCGAGGAAACTTGAGACTATACAGGAGATTACTGAATTAATTGGATAGAATAAGCATATTATTGGTGGCGTGAAGAGAATACACATACCAGCAATCGTAGCAGAACAGCGGTTGACTGGCCTGATTCGGAAAAGTGCTTGCGGTTGATAAACTATGCGCAGAGTAACCTCGACATTGGCTTGAATTGAAGAAAACAAAAGATGGAAGTAGCAATTAGATGCCAGCACAAACGACCACAAGACGAAAGGGAAGGTGCAGAAACTGCTGAGGAGTTTCATCTCACCGTTCTTTTGCTGCATGTAAGTGCCCAGCTGCACAGAGAGCTCTTCATCTCCAATGTAAAATGCATAGGGCAGCTTGTCCTCCTGAAAACATCAGCAGTAGGATGGCTTAGTTCGAGCAGCGAGGTAAACGAGAGGTGTAGTATTGAGCAAAACAAAAACATACATTGTGGAGGAGGTGATTCACAATCTCCTGGAGCTGCGGGGGGCCGACGTTCTGCGGCAGGTAGAGCGCCGCACCGAGATGGTCGCCTTCGGGGCTGACCAGCTGGCACATGACGCTGGTGTTGGCATCGGTAGCGGCAGCGGGAGGAGGAGCTTGGCTGTCCATCGCACGGAATTCAGCTGAACCAAGAAGTCGCAGTAAGCAGGGGAAACAAAGGGCGGGGTCGGGGACGAGGAGGAGGAGCAGGGCGGCGCCGCCTGAGACCAAACGACCTGCTTGCTACCAACAGAAGAGAGAGGCTCTGGCGGCGGCGGCGGCGGAAGAAGAAGCGAACAAAGCGAGAGGTGTAGGTGGGCCGTGTGGGCTGGTTGATTGGTCTCCAGCTGGAACCCAGCCCGGCCCATATGGAAACGTACAGCCCGGTTGGCCTGTCTGTCTGGCTTCTTCTTCCTTCTTCTCTCCGACTCCACCCCAGGGACCAGACCAGCCGAGAGCCGACCGAGGCGACACCGCGACAGGCGAGGCCGCCACCCACAAGCCGCCGCCACCACCGCCTCCTCCTCCTCTCCCTCTCTCTGCTAAAGCCGAGCTGGGCTGCCGCGGGGAGGACTTCTGATCCGTCTAGGCTTGTGGAACAGGAAGCTCTCGGTAAGCAAAGCAAGCCCTAGCGGCTCTTCCCCTTCAGTTAGAATTCGCTCAGTTGGATGCTCCATCCGTCCAAGTTTACTGCGGATTTTATGCTGCGTTCAATAGTTTAGGATCTCGTATTACGCCCGATAAGATTTCGCGTTTATTCCGCTGCGACCGAAGCAAACGCATCTGGTTTGTCATCCCCAAGGCCCCAAGCATAAACAACCGAGCCCGTGCGTGTGCTAGCCCTGACTCGCAAGCTTGCTAAGCAATGCCGAGTTTTATAGTCCTGAATATCTCTACAGTGGACATGCTGGGGAGTTCTTAGATAGATTTGCTACCAGCGGATTGATAATGCGAAAACAATAGATTCATTAGCTGTTTCTCGGTAATCTCTTTAAAGTGCATATTTCTAACTTATGAGAGAAGTGCCTATTTCCGCATTCTGGGAAGGGGGATGCATATGCATGCACCTAAACTGCTTCTATTGGATATATGCCTAGATTTTTACTAGCATTTACTCCCAGTTTACTGTATGTATCATTCACTGATCTTAGCAGTGATGCAGGAGCAAATGCTGTTCTAAAGCTTAAATAGTATTTTGACTATTCATCTTTAATAATCCTTTTCATTCTTGTAGAGTGTATACTTTGCGGCAATCCCCTTTTTTGTCGATGGAGGGCAGTGAACCTCTACAGGTACGTATCTCATGTTTCCTCTTTGCGCTTCTGCAAATACTGGCTTTCCGCTTTCCAATGCTGCCTTTTAATTCTTATGGTTATTTAGCATGGGCTTCAGATTGAAATCAGAAGGATTTCAGTATGTTTGCTCTGTCTAGAGTACCAACTATGTGGTTATTGTCATAAACCAACAGCTCTATCACACTATATTCGGCACAAGCATGTTGGCAGACTGTTGTTGTGACCTTCCATTACTCAACTCTTTGTTGAAGTTTTTTCAATTTTTTGTTATCACATTCGTGTTCTTTGTTTCCTGTTTGTTTTGGTGATTTCCATTTAACAGTGGTTTTTTAGCATGTTCTCTCCATAGAACTGATACCAGCAATATTTTCAGTTTATATTTGCATTCTTGTCAGCTACAATTTATTAAATAGCTATTTGTAGCAAGTTCATTGCTTTCCTATCGGAAGAGCAACCCTGTTGGTACCCATTCAAGTTAACAGAGTGGTTATTGTGGTATACACTATCTAGTTTGTCCTACATCATTGCTGTGCTATGGACTACGTATATGCTCACACATGAGCTATTGGGCCCTACTACAGACACTGAACTTATGCTACACAGTCGCTGCTGCTGCTGCATAGGGTGCTTAAACATGTGATTGCTTGTGATGGTTGCCTTCATTTCAGACTGGATATATTGAGTTAAATGTTAGTAAGTAATATGCAAATGTGGAAAGTGAAAAGAACAGGTTGCCTTGTGTTGTGTAAGGTGAATGGTATCTAGCATATCTCAGTCTTGCTTTTTTTTTCTCTCTCTCTTCATAGATAGTGCCAAGTGTTTTACATTATATGAAAGAGCACTGAAATCTTCTTCAGTTGTCAAAATCTGAATGCTCGCTGTGTTTAAAATTTTCAATCTCATCATTATTGTTACATGATAAGCTGCTAAATTTATGTTGATTAATGTGTTCCGTTGATATGTCAGGATGTCATGTGTGAGTTTCGTGCTGGTAAGATGTCTCTTGAGGGAACACGAGTGGTTCCAGACACACGCAAGGGGCTTGTCCGTGTTGGTAGGGTATGGATACTCAAAACTTATACTAAGCTCACTACCAATAAAACTTAAAAGCTAATTACATCTTTATTTCTTGGAATTTCACCATGGCTCTTTGTAAAACCTCTTTTTAGGGTGAAGAAGGCTTAGTCCATTTTCAGTGGCTTGATCGTGGACAGAACATAGTTGTAGATGTATCCTCCTGCACTTGTATTTTTTGAGCTCTATTATGACTTTCACAGGTTATTGCAGTACTTCAAAGAAATTCTCAGTTTGCTAGAAATCCTAGTTTGCAGTAGCTGCCTGTCATAAATGTTTGAACTTATATGGTCCTTCTGTGGCCTTGAATGTTTGAACTTGGATACACCTCCACTGTTCCCTGCAAATTCTTATCACATCATTATTGTAGTGTTGTATGTCCTTGATTCCATCTTTCAAAGGATCAAATCGTCTTTCCTGATGAGGCTGTCTTCGAGAAGGTATTGAGTAATGTTCATCCAAGTTTGAGATGTTTCCAATTGCATTCTATTGAACATTATGCTTCATTGATTTGGTTCTTCACATCATTAGGTAACAGAATCTACCGGAAGGGTTTACATCTTGAAGTTCAAGCACGACAACAGAAAATTCTTCTTCTGGATGCAGGTCAGTTATGTTTGAAACTGGGGAAGTTCTTTTGTGAAAGCTGTAACCCTTTTGACATTCTCAACGGTTGACTATCATTTTGCTCTTTATCTTTTCAGGAACCGAATGCTGATGGGGACTCCCAGATTTGCATCCAAGTTAACGCCTACATAAATCGGCCATTAGGTATGCTCTGAATTTTGGGAGTTTCAGCACTTATTTCGGTCCTTGATCGATGGTCTTAACTAGTACTCTGTGCAGATGCTGAGGCAGATCTTGCAGTGCCTATTGAAGCAGAAATGTCTGAAGATACAGCTGATGATGATATCTCTTCCAGGTATGTAAATCCATTGCTGTCTTAACATCCTACAATCCTGTGTGTATGTGGCAATAGAAACTGCACGTATTAATATATATGCTCAATGCAGTGTCAAAAGCGATGTTAGCATCATTGTTGTCTGGCTGAATATTGTTGTCCATCGATTTCACTGCCCTTGTTTTTTGCATCATGAATATTTGTGGGGTTATATGAACGAACACATTAAGTTTTTTCTTAATGTGGTTTTCATTTTTGCCTCGTTTGCACCATGATTACCTTTGTACATTTTGTATGCTATAAACATTGCTCTACCGTCTTGTTTCTCTTATACATTTTCTTCATTTGTTTGTCAGAGCTGGGAATTTAGTTGATCAGAGCATGACTGCTGATCTGGCTGGTGAAGTGACATCTGCTGCTGGACCTGTACGCTTGGAGGACCTGCAGAGAATACTTAGTGCAATCCAGCCGTCAGGTACGAGCTGAAAACTACCCCCTTTGATATCTTCTGTTCTATATGCTTCTCCGAAACATTTACTTACATCCTCCTGGTATATCAGGTGCTGCAGCTGACCCTGATGCTGGTAAGTGCCATGGTAAGCTGATGCGCTCTTGTCATTGACCAAATTCTTTTATAATTTTTTGGTGGTTGTTTGTAGGACTAGGACTAGGAGACATCTTGAAGCCTGATTTGGTCTTGCCATTAATTGAGAACCTGCACATTGAACAATTGGCATCACATCTTCCAGAGGTTTGTATTGTTATGATGCTACCTTGGCTTTCAGTTTAAGTAATCCTTGCACTCAATTTCCTGGCAATTTCTCAATTCCAGGGCTCGTGGACCCCCAGTGATATCCTTGAGCTTCTCCAAAGTCCTCCTTTGCGTCAACAACTAGATGCATTCACCCATGTTTGTTACTCATCCTTACCATTTACATGTGCTGTGTGGTGATGTCATTAGTTTCAAGTGGTATATACTGATTTTGATGTTTGGTTGTGGACAGGTGCTACGGACTGGGCAAATAGATCTTGCCCAATTTGGAGTTGACCCTAGTAAATGTAAGTTCTTTTCTTTCCCCCTTCACATACTACAACTCTGCGCCAGATAGATTCATATGTAGCGTGCTTGTGATATTGATATTTTTGTAAACGAGATTTGCTTAGTGAGCAGTAGTCCTTATATACATAAAGTCTAGGCAGCAAGAGTTAAATGGCAACTATCAATGATGTTTGTTATTGAACTTCGAAGCAATTTTCTGTTTCTTGTTAATTTTGCAATGGAGGATGCATCAGTTTTTGGTACCTGAAAATCCTTCTTTCTTTTGTGCCTGCGTCATTTGCAGACAAGTTCACAGTGGCCTCATTCCTGGAGGCTTTGGAAGACTCGGTTGCGAAAGCGGGACCCTCCTCCGCGTCTGGGGACAAGGATGCAGAGCCCAAGCAAGGCGGCGGAAATGATCCCATGGATGAGAGCTGATAAAGCAGCATCCGCGTAGGTGGCTGAATACGAATCGAATCTACTTCCCATGTCATGTGCGACAAGTCTTGTGTTTGCATGAAACGCTCATGGTGTACTTTGGCACACTGCAAGTAAGCATCTAGATGAATTTTGGAGTTCCTGTGAACTAGCGATAGGGAGCAGGATGATTATTTTGGGGGTAAAAAGCATGTCCTATTTCTGTACTGACGTTCGAGTATTATTATCACTTTGATGTTTGATCTCGCCTTTCGATCACATCCTGAAAGGTAACCGGGCGCTTGTATCGCCGTCCAGGAGGTTTGAGCTAGAGATGTTTCAAGTTGCTGCAATAACTTGTCTGTGAAATGAGTCGCTGGGTGCCGTGGCCGTTGTAAGCAGCAGACGAGCGAGCATGAGGAGCTGCTCCAAAGCCACCTCCAGCTTTGGAGCACACCCCAGTCCACGATAGGCATGATTTGGCGAGTATTCGTACCCTACACAAAGGCAGAGTTGAGCAGCATCCATTTCTGGAATGTATCAATCCTTGCAGATGTGCAGTGTGCACGATTCAGTCAGTGACTCTGGAGTCACCAATCGATCTTGCACTGCAGCAGTCTGCAGCACTAGGCACTGTGGAATTTCACCATATGTCATATTGCTACAAATGTCAGAGTTGATGAAATGAAATGAAATGGAATTGTTCCAATGTTTGCTTCTTCTCATCCTCTTCATTTACAGGAAAAACGGAAAACGGTGACATGTTTTCCAATCAAAAAAGTAGAAGAAAGGAAAACAAGCCTAATTTTAACAATTAAGGAGGAGTTTGCTTCTCTTTTGGCCTATAAATCTAGGGATGGATTGGGGGTGGGGGGAAAACTTGGTTTGTTCCCAATTCAAAAACGACTAGAACGCTCCTCTATGCTATCTCTGTTTGTCTGTCTGACACACCGGCGGCCTCCACAAAGAGACGAGGGTGCAGCTTGCTAGAGCCTAGAGGAACTGGAAGCCCACGACGACCCCGGGCTCGTCGGCAGCGCTGCAGCCGGCGAAGGTGGGCGGCGTCGGCGGTCGCGGTGCAGCCACGGGCGCGAACGATCCGAACCCAAGCGTGAGGTCGAGGCCCGGCTGCTGCTGCTGCTCTTGGTGCTGGTCTTGGTCCTCCTCTCCCGCCACGGTCGTGGCCTGCTCGGCCTGGCTGACGTGCGAGGCGTCGGTGTCCATCGACGCCACCGACATCTCCTGGTGGTGGTGGTGGTGGGTGTCAGAGGAGGAATCGCGGCTGTGGGGCGCGTGGTCCGCCGCCAGCTGGACTACATGGTGGTCGTCGTCCTCCGCCGCATCGGAAGGCGGCGCCTTGCTCTGTGCCTGCCTCTTCGACGACGACGACGACGACGCGCGCTTGAAGCGGGTGCGGCCCGGCTTGGCTACCTTGTGGAGGACGTTGCTGCTGCCGCCGCCGCCGGCTTTGCTGCTCTGGGCGTCGTCGTCGGCCTGAGGACACGACGACGAGGCTGGCGCCGCCGCAGCAGCATCAGAAGCCTCCGCCGCCGCCGCCGCCGCCGCAGGAGAATCAGCTGCGGCAGCCGCAGCAGCAGGAGGAGGAGGAGCGGGCTTGGCCTTGGCGGCGACGTGGCGGATGTCGTAGCACGCGGCGGCCTTGTGCAGGTGCGCGGGGCTGGCGGCGGCGGCGTCCTCGGCGGAGATCTGGACGATGGGGGCGCCCTTGAGGACGGCCTCGACGGCGGCCTGGCACAGGTGCCAGTTGCCCGACCAGAGCAGGCCGACGGAGCCGTAGACGGGGTTGACGATCCGGCCGCAGGCCTCGTAGAGCAGGGAGCGGAAGACGGCGGGCCTCTGCTCGTCCCCCGGCGCGGCGTCGATGAGGTTGAGCAGCCCCGCCCTGCCGTAGAACTTGGCGAGGAAGACGGTGGCGTTGGCCTGCGCGTCGGGCGCCTTGATCCACTGCAGGCACGGCCGGATGGTGCACGCCTCCGTGCACCCCTTCCGGAGCACCCGGCACCCGTTGCAGCTCAGCCTCATGTGGCACTGCTTGCTGCTTCCTGGGTTCTTTCTTCTCTCTTCTGGAGGTGGTGGTGGTGGTGGTGGTGAAGGTCGATGCGAATGCGAGAGCTCTGACAATGGCAATGGAGGATGATTGATCGGGGAGTGAGGAGGAAGAGGATGGCGATGTATATATGTATATATCCCAGGAAGGCAAGGGACCGTGGGCAGGTGGGGGCGGGGGGCAGTGGGTTTGATGAGTGGGACGGCGCGCGCGGCGCCAGTGGTTTTGGGCTTCCGGAAACTGGGAACGGGGGAAGGAAGCCGCGTTAAGGATGGTTTTTCCCGTGGGCAGAACAGATGGCGCCCGAGCTGGGGTGTCTTTGTTTAATCCCAACCATCAGGAGGGGTGCACGCACCTCGCCAATACGGTGGGCGCCTAGTCCCACGGTTTTGGATCCCGCCCGCCCGGTTTTCAACTCCCCTAGCTGCTGGCGTGGCGTGGCGTGGTGCCGTGGTGTACGCCCCAAGCAATGCGGCCACGTCAGATGATCAAACGACCGCCCCTCCCTCTCCCTCAGATGGGGGGTGCCCGAAATTCGGAACCCGATGGGTTTTTCTCCATTAAGGCACATGTTTGGGTCGATTTTTATACCCGTGGATCTACTAATGGGCGAAAATGAAACCAGTGGGTTCGGGAACATAAAACCTGAACCTGTGAACCCATGGATTTTTTAGACCCAACTATATATCACTAAATAAGCCAATATTCTTATCTTACACCTCAATTTTAATGGCTAAACCCCAACTCTTATATGCATGTATTATTTCTTATCATGAGTTTAATTGTTAAACGGTCTATACTATACTTTATGTCACTCATATGAAGTGCTTTGTTAACATGTGGTGTTATGATTGGATAGCTAATACTATATTTTCGTTAATTTGCATCAATATTGAATGTGTATGTTTTAAATTGTGAAGATATACATGTATATTATTTCTTGTTGAATTGTGAGCACATGTATACACGTATATGTCAATTTTGTTGTTTGATTTGATACCCACGGGCGACCCGTGTGTACCCGTTAACCCGATGGGCATGGGTTTGGGCACAAAATTAAACCCGTCACAGGTCATAGGTTTTTTAATAGGCAGGTTTTGTATTTATGGGCATGGGTTTGGGATGACAAAACCCAGCGAGTTTGTGCCCGTTGCCATCTCTACTCCCTCCCCCCATTAGCTTTTGATCTCTCTCTTTTTTTTCAGGAAACCCACTGGCTGGCTTGGATACTTTTTTTTTCCTTTTGGCTTATACTACTTTTTTTTAATAAACAGAATTAACAAAACCAACTTGTCGTCGTGTCTATAATTATATTATTCGCTGCGAAAAACTTACTATAGTCCAGCGTCCGTTGGTTTGTGCGATGGGTCATTACGGCTTTACGAATACCGTTGGCGCCTTGAAGTTTATCTATCCATAGGGCCAAAGTGAGGACTTTCAAAAGAATTTCCAAATTCTGTATATTACTTTGGTTTGAGAAAATGTTTCTGGGATCTTTTTACAAATCATCTTGTGTAGTTCAAACTTCTTTGTTTTCAGCTGATGAACACTGTCGTCTTGGTGTACGTAGTTCAAACTTTTTTTTGGGGGGGAAAGAAAAATGGTGTACTAGTTCAAACTTCACAGACAACTGGGACAGCACATGAGCATACTCCTACGTAGCATGAAGAATCCAGCCGGACTGCCGGAGGCGGGGCGGGGCGGCAGATCGCCACGTACCTTGTGTGCCGGGGGAAGGAAAGCGAAAAGGACACGGCCGGAGGAGGAATCCTGTGGCTGACTGGCTCCCCCACCAATCAGGCAATCACATCAGCGGCCGCCGTCCGGCCTTTGCCTTTCCCAACCCAGGCAGGACAGACAGACACAGGGAATCATCACAATCCAAGGATGGATGGAAGAAGGGTGGTGGTTTCCTTTCCTCTGGTTGGCTCCGCTCCTGGTTTTCTGGAAACCAAAACCCAGTGGTGGCGTCACCCACCCACCACCAATCCACATGTCCACATCCACCCCCCGCCCCGGTATGCCACACTGCCCCCGGTTTCTGGGGGAACCCAGCCAGCCAGAGCCAACGACCACCAGCTCCCCTCCGCGCCGCGCCTCTGTGGGCCGCCCGGTGCTGCGGAAAACCACGGCCGGTTTCGGTTTTGCTGACTTGCCTCCGGCCGTTGGTTTGGCCTCCCTCCACTCTCTTCCCAAATCATCCATCCCAACCACCACGTTTCGCGTCCTGGTTTCTTGGACTCGGGACGGCGATCCATTCTAGTATTTTTTTTGGTACCCAGAGGAAGGATTCTCCATGGACCATTCATCACAGCACCATCATCATGCATGCAAATGCGATGGCGATGCCATTGCCATCTCGCTCTCCAGGGCAGGGCAGGTACCCAGGTCAATTAGTCCTTGTTTAATCAACTAAGCATCGGTACAGGCACAGGCAGTGCCTAGGTTTTTATGTTTTGTTTTCTGAAAGCTCCCTGTCCTTCCACAATGTAAAAAAGAAAAGAGCTGAGCTGAGGGGGTGGGTGCTTCTCTATAGCTTCAAACCGGAGTACTAGCTTGCCCGCCTCATCCGGCTCCACTCCCTCTAACAACTGGATTCGCTCAATCAATTTGAACAATGTTGGTCAATCAAATATCTATGATGTTTCCCCTTTTTTTCTTGTGAAATGAGTAGCGAACATATAGTGGTCTCAAGCAAGAGCAATGTAGCTAGGAGTAGAAAGCATACGAGCTAAAAAATACGTTGTGGAATTGGGTCCATATATACTTAGGAAAACATCCTGGCATGAGGGTATAGCGAATAGCGGCGACGGCCGATTGGTGCCATGTATGTAGGGTGGTAATGGATCATGGCTCTACTTCATTCTTCACAATCCAACTAAACCCTATATATTTTTAACTCAAAATCGAATAGTATTATGACCCGATCCTAATAGAGTCTGATCCTTAAATTTCTTAAACTAAATTGTATGGCTCTTTACCACTCCTAGTAGGTGCGAAGCTTGCATGGTGGCGGATGACGGCGGGGCAACATGTATGTGGATCTATTTATCGGCGGCTAATTTGCAGTTTTGTGCCGCCGTAAATGACATTTGTCGTCCATCAACCATTTTTCCTTTGATCATCACGGAGGTGCGGGAGCTTTTTAATAAATTTAAATCAACAAAATATGTTTATCAACGCGAATCATATTCGAATCGCCATTCTCAAACAACGATCATGAGGTTTTCTGTTTGGAATGCTGGTCTTGGAGCCGGAGACAATAATGATGATAGCTTCCGGTCCCAGATTATCCATCTGTGGCCGGCCGGCAGAGTGAATAGTGAGTGTACGAAGAAGAATATGCCGGCCGGCCTGACATTAGCAGTGTGGGTGGTCCGTGGATGCTACGACGGGTTGCGTTTCGGAAACGAATGGACTGACGATGGTTTGGGCTTTCGGGGACCAAGTGAGATGGACCATCATAATTCTGTTTTCCTGGGCCTCGTGTTACTTACTGCTCCTCCTCATTCTCCCTATGGGCTAAACAGATCGGGCCTGGAGGATGAGCGGATATGGGCTGTAGTTCTCTTTTCCTGGGCCTCGTGCTATTGGAACTTTTTAATTTCACTAGGGTCGTGCCCGTGCATTAAGATTTCCAACGTAAATACATAAAATATTAGAAACATGAATTTATTTAAATACATAAGAATCAATATATTTTATCAGATTTGTAGGTAACAGCTAACATGATGTCCGTACAAAATAAACAAATATGCAACATTCGGTAGCCCACACTAATATTCTATGGTAAAGTTAGGAGCCAAGAGATGAACTTAAATCCAGTAGCCCCTATGGTAAAGTTCGGAGCCAAGAGATGAACTTAAATCCAATAAAAAATCTGGGAGCTTCTAATAAATGACTATATATAGATGTGACAAGAAATCTTGAAATGAAGTTAGGTTTGTAGCTGGCAATAAAAATAATAAATTAGATTAGCTAGTTTTCATAAGCATTGAACATCTGAAAATTTTCATAACCATTGTATATACAGATGTATTGTTTGCATTAATCACAGTTCAATGCCAACATAACATTTATAATTAGGTCTACCCATTTTTGTTGAGAGCTAATATTACAACATTTGATTTGGAATTATTTTGTGGAAATATAGCACATACAAAGAACATTGACGGTTATCTCAAAAGCTACTTTCTGTTGCCTTGCCCCTCAAACATTACCTCCAGTACACAGGCAACTCCAGTTTGTCTTAGTTCGTCCTCTTTGTTCTATGAGAAATCAACAAAACAAAGTCTAGAATCCAGAATCTGAAGAAAATTCTCTATCCTGCCAGATCTTGCAGCCCTCAATTTACAATAATTCATTACCTGGATCGTGTTAGTCTTGGAGCGATGAAAAAATATTGCAATTTGTCATCGTGTTAGTCTTGGAGCCATGAACAAAATATTGCAATTTGTCTTGCATATTTAGGAGCAACGTAAATGATTCACTCAGCAGAAATTCCATTGCAGATGCGTAACTTGTCATGAACCATGCCAATATATCAGCTTTAAGATGCAGCAACGAACTCCTATCCAGGAAGTGCTTGATTCTTTGTAGCAGCTTGCTGGAGGGAATAAAGCGAACTTGAATTTGTGAGGACCATGAAACTCTATGTTCCTGTAATCAATTTTTCAAGACCAAATATTCTTATTAATGTTTGACAAAAGCCCAAAGTTACAATGCTAAAGGTAACATACTTGCAAAATGTGAAGAATTTGTGATAACATAGCATGATAAACACCAAACTGCCCTGTTATTCAGATTCATTTGTCAAATCAAATAGCTTTAGGGAAAATAACACCCATTTCTAGCATAAATAAACCCATTAAAATTCAGTATATAGATGCACAACAGGGCATCACAGGTCTAATTCAGTAAATAGATGGAAGTAGGAAAGTGATAATTCCAAAACTCAGTCTGTGAATCGAGAGATAAACAGATAAAGAAACAGATCCATTGCATCTGTATAATAGACATAAATATCTAAGTACTATTTTCTGCACTTCAAATTGACATATATCAAAATATGTAAACTAACATGCTATATGACACCAAACTATCAAAGGGCAGCTTGTAGTGCCATGCTCCACAAATGATATATGATGCTGAATCCCTCTAATCAGTTCTCTGCAATTTCAGTTTGGCCACGAATGAGATGGAGTCTGACACTCTGAGAAAAACAAATGTTCTAATTCCATTCTAGTTTCATAGGCATTGTACTATTCTGCAAGCATCTCGTGTAACACTATTAGTCAGCTCTCATTCATGAAAACAATGGAGTCAGACAAAGGCAAGTATCATAGATTTACCAACTGCCTAGTTTCTGATTCCTGCTAATGTTCTTCTATTAGTGGACAGTTGTGGGAACCTTACTACAGAACAGGGAAGGTCAAAATTCTATAGCTGGTCCATTTGTATCCCCCTTTTGCTTTTTGTAATTCTCTAGCTGCCTAAGATGTTTGTAAAATTCCATGAATGAAACTTTTAACGTGAGGAAAGGGAAGCACCTTCGAGATAGAGAGCGCGTGTAGGAATCCCTCTCTCCTCCACGCTGAATATCAAGAGCAGCTCGGATAGACCTGATGGAGAGTCTACTAATTGTATGTAGCTGCAAAAGTTCATGAAAATTATTAAGCCAAATCCATCACGTCTGCATTATAACTTCAAATTGTAAACTCGTGGAATGACCTGTTGCTGAAACTCAACCTCCCATTTGGATCTCTTCGTGTGTCCCAGAGATTCTGCAATATGCATGACAAAATTAATCAGCAGCATGAAAACAGAGCATTGCTCACAGCTTTGCACTGCATAAATTGTTATCTATCAATGTGAGAAATATAAGTTACTCTAAAGTCCTAAGAAGTGGGACTGCATGCTAAAGTCTTTTGAAGTAGGCAATGTTATTTGTTACCAAATCATTCTGTAAATACCATGGCAAACAAACTACAACAAAAGTAGGTGGTGCCCTCCTGATGATCATGATGTACCAGGTGCTATATATCTTATGCCTGCTTAGATTAGAAGAAAAATGTCGAATCTTAGTAGTATGTTGGACTGGTTTCAAGCAAAAGGAGATCTAGCAAAGGAGACAAATGTCTACTCATTTTCTCTGCACTTCAATGCTGCAACAATTTCAAGAACTTTGGTTCAGACTGCTGCTACTCTGTCAAATAGAACCATGTAGATTGCAATTTCGATAATAAATGGGTATGTAGAGGAAATCTTTAGCTAACTGAAAAGCAAGCATATATGCAAAGCTTTATGTACTTGAATTAACTAATTAAGAACCATATAATTATTCTTATGCAATAGTACCATAAGACATTGGCAAAGCTGTATATACCTGAATTAACTGATTAAGAGCCATATGATTCTTTGTTGCAACAATAATAGCATATTAGCATGCGACATTGGTCCAACTGTCGTTATATAGCTTCCTTCATCAAAATAATTTAGTCAGGCTTTACATCGAGCAGATGATATGCAAGAGAGATGAACACACACGCACAACAGTTTTGATGGATTTCGTGCTAGGATTTTTGAGCCATGTATGTGGAGGAAGATAAATTGGTCCTGTAAAAAGGAAATTAAAGAAACCAACAAACCTGTGTATGTGGTGAGGTTGTGATCACCCTTGGCCTTCCAGTGTCCAGTGAAGATCGAGGGAGTCCTCCCTCACGAACCAGCACCAGGCTACACAAACCCTAGATTAGGACTGAAAATTATATGGGGAATCAGATAGGGAGCAACATCAATGGGAGGCCCTGTCGCTCCAGCAACCGCGCGTGGAGGACCCCCAACTCCGCCGGGAATCTATGCCCGACAGAGAGGAGCTAGAAGCAGCGCCGACGTGGAGAGGCATCCAGGGAGGTGGTGCGGTGGAGTAGCCTTGGATAGGAAAATTACCTGGTTCGGCGGCGGGTGACGGCGTCGATCCGAGCGGATGGGAGGAGAAGGTGCAGTTCCAGCGCAAGGCGAGGCAGTGGCGATCCGGTGGGGCGGAGGAGGCGTCGATGGCGATCCGGTGTGGCGGAGACGGCGTCGATGTCGACGGCAATCCGATTGGACGGCAGCGGCGGAAGGAGCGACGAATGCGGGATTCCATCGTCGTTGCGGCGGCGGGGAGGAACGGTTGCTGCTGCTGGTGGAGGCTGTGCCGCGGAGGCGGATGCAGAGAGGTAGGGTTTCGCGATGCAGAGGACGCGGGGCAGAATGGAACGGAGGGAGGGGGTCGCCACGCAGAGGACGCGGGGGCGGACGCGCGGTGGGCCCGCGAGCGGAAGACCGACGGTGCGCGGGGGCGATGCGGATGGAGATCACAGAGGAGATGGCGGCCGCAAGGTCGCCACGCCATGGATCTCGACCACCTCCTCCACCGCTACAGGATCACGAAGAGGGATCACGGTAGCCACGACCATGGATCTCGACCACAGCCACCATAGAAGCGGCTCGTCACTTCACCGTCCGCGCTGCCAGCCCTGACCTCTGCGAGGAGAGGATGGCAGGCGGCGGCAGCGCGTGGAGAGGAGGGGAGGGGCGGGTGGCGGCGCAAGGAGAGGAGGCGAGGTCGCGTCATGATGCAGAGGCCGCGAAGGCCGCGGAGGGGGGGGTCGAGCGGAAGTCGGGCGGTGGGGCCGAGCGGATGGCGGACGCACGAAGGGTGAACGCGCGTTCACCTCGGGGGCGGACGCGCGGAGGGGGGAGGTGGACGCGCGGGGGAGCGAAGAAAAAAAGGTCGACCAAGTTTTTGTCTCGACTTCATTCTTTTTAGGAGTAGAGATTAGAAGTAGATAGATAGATAGATAGATAGATAGAGATAGAAGAGTAGATAGATAGAAGATAGAGATTTTTACTTTTTACGATTTTACAAAAATAATCGCATCTAACAATTTATTTTTTTAAAAAAAAACTCAACCGCCAGATGAAACGACGGTGACTATAGCACTACCACCATTATTTCATTCGGGTGGGCATTGTAGCACGATACTACCGTTTGAAACAGTGGTAACTCTGTAACACATTTTCAAAAAATTATAGCGATTTCATATGAATTCGGATGCAGATAAGCTTTATAGAAAAATTGTAATGTCCCTATCTAATAAACTCGAGGAATTTTGTTTATCATGACAACACATTTTTAAAAAGTCATAATTAGAACTCACATGGAGATAAACTTTATACGAAAATTGTAGATGTTGTTGAGCTCTACAACTTTGTAGTTCAAATATTTTTTAAAATTTAGAATCATCTTTATGCCCAAATAATCGACTCTATGTTCAGAATTAATGAACCGGAGGAATTTCGCTTCTTAGGACAGCACATTTTTTTCAGATAATAATAATAATTTTGTATGAACTCAGATGGAGAAAAGCTTTATACGAAAATTGTAGATCTCGATGATATCTACTACTTTGTAGTTAAATATAATTTCCATTTGAAATCATTTTCATGCTAAAACAATCAACACAATCTTGAGATTTAAAAATTTGAATTTTAGATCTGAGCGTTAGTCAATTATTTGGGCACAAAGATGATTCCAAATGAAAAAAAATTTATCTATAAAATTGTAAATCTCATCAAGATCTACATTTTCGTATAAAGCTTATCTCCGTCAAGTTCTTATGAATCAGTTATGATTTTTTTTAAAATATGTTAAGGAGCTACCACCGTTTCAAATAGCAGTATCATGCTACAGTACCCACCGAATGAAACTGTCGTCGGTAGCGTTACAGTGTCAAGACCGTTGGATGAAACGACGTTAACTCCTTACCACCATTTTCATCTCGCGATTGAAAGTTATTTTTGCAAAAGTTTGTTAGACACTATTACTTTTTAGAAAAGCGTAAAAAAAGTATTAAAAAAATAGGAGTATGTGCTACTTCCTTGCTCCTCATATATACATACATATACTAATGTTGTTAGGTTTGGAGACTCCTCATGAATCCTAACCCCATGTGGGCCCTACATGTTGTTTAGGTGGGCCCATGTGTTATTTAGGTAGGGCCCATGTGGGACCCACACATTCATGTAGGACCCACACCCTTTTCAGGTGGGACCCACACATTATTTACATGGGACCCACATATTGTTTGGTGGGACCCACAATATTTTTTGAGTGGGTCATTATTTTTTTCAAAAAAAAATGTGAAAAGTATAAATATATTAAATTTTTTCGTATGTATGAAAACAATAAGGAAGATTGATGATATTACCCCTGCTATGAAGCTCAATTGTGATTTTGCCCTTATTTTTTTTAACTTTGTAATTTTACCCTGATTTTCGAGAACAAAGCTCTCGTTTGCCCTCATTTTTAACACCGTTAGTTGGAGTACCCTTTCAGCAAATAAAAAGAAGGGAAAGGTGATGAAAGGAGAAGGAAAAATACCAAATTACCCCTGACATTATCCATCTCTTTCACTCATTTCTCCTCACTCTATTGAACAGCAACTCATCTCTCGAGTGCCGGCGGTGAGAGGCGGAGGCCCCGTCGCGGCGTGCTCGCGCGGTCGAGAGGTGCGACTCATGGGTCTCGTGCGGCCGATGCGAGGGCGGCGTCTGCGGCTCCATCGCAGATTCGCAAGATGCAGCGGCGCTGACCCGGCTCCGTCGTGGCCCAGACTCAAGAGCGCAAAGTGAGTGGCGTCGCAGATCCATCGCAGGAGGCAGGCGACGGACCCATCGCGCTGGTGGGCAGCCATGGTGGAGGTAGCTCCGGTGCCATGCATAGGCAGCCAAGCAGGTCGCAGGCGCACCTAGGGAAGGCTCCGGCTTGATCAAATTTCATTGACTTTGAAAAGAACAAAATTTTGGTGGCTGAGATTGGTCGACAAGAGTAAGAGCCGATTTTAAACCAATCAAAGTATTGTTTACTGTTTAGAACAAGGGTAAAATCAAAATGAAATTAGAAAAGTGAAGCAAATCTACATGGGCAAATTTGTCTTTTCGTAACAATTTTGACACCGTTAAGTGGTATTCACGGGCAAACTCTCTCTTCATTTTGAAAAGGCAAGGGCAAAATCACCAAGTTCAAAAGGCAAGGGTAAAATCACCATTTCACTTCAAAACAGGGTAAAATCACCATTTCACTTCAAAACAGGGGCACAAACGTAATAACCCCCAACAATAACAAGCATCATTTGTGCAGTACTCCTACTATTTTTTCAACTTTTCTTTCAATTCATAAACTCGCAAAGTATGATTGAATTATTCATCCATTGCTAATTTTATGCTTTAGCTCTATCAAAGTCAAGAATTAATGTGAGATTTATCTGCCAGTTATTTCTACTAACACTCAAAAAATCAACGACTTCCTAAAAAAATACTATTATGAAAAAATGAATTTAATATTGTAGTGGTCAATTGGATTTCATATTACATTTTATTTTTTATTTGGTTTGATGCATTAATGTAATGCTACTTTGTTTGAGCATAGTAAGATAAAAAAAATTACATTTTATCATGATTTTGGGTTAACATCTCCGCCACAAACATGATTTCTTCTGCCAGGAAACAAACCTGTTATGTGAGCCAAATTTCCGGCTTGGGATGATACTAGGTCTTTCTTCCTGTCTCTCTCTCAGATTGCATTTGATCAGTTCATTGAGCTCAAGGGAGCCATCTCGGCACTCCTACTTCAGCCCCAGGAGAATGATGAATGGTCTTACTTTTGGAATGGCAATTTGTTCAGTCAAAAAGCTTAGGGCATGTTTGGTTGAAGGCCTGAGCACTTTGCCTGGGTGAAGCTGCCTGCAGATTGCCTGTTAAGTCGTTCGATATTGCCTGACCAGGTTAGTGCGACCATGTATCGTTTGGTTGAGAACTTTGCCTGGGAGAATAAAATATAGAGAGAAAAAGTAAAGTACTGCAGCATTAATGGACTGTTAGAGAAGGAGGAGCTGCCTGGAGAGCCAGGTGACCGATTTTGGATGACTGAGCCTAAATGAGCTGCCTGGGAGAATAAAATACAAGAAAAAAGTAAAGTACGGTAGCATTAATGGCCTGTTAGCCAGGCAACTTATTTTGGATGCTTGAGACTGAAGGAGCTACCTGTGCCAGGAACTAGCAGTAAACCAGGGTTCAGACCAAACAACATGCAGGTAGATGTTAGGCTGCTGCTCGCTCAGGCAATTTCACTCCAGGACTCCCAGCCTGCTTCACTCCTATTCAAATGGATGTGGGATTCTAAAGTGCAGAACAAACACAAGTTCTTCTTCTGGCTTTTCCTGAGATATAGAATCAATACAAGAAATTTGATGAATAGAAAGAATTTGTTCATACCTTCATATACCTGTGTGCTTTGTGTGGATAATCTTGAATAAGAAATTCGGCACTTGTTCTTTTCTTGCCCCTTCAGTGATGCTTGTTGGACATATTTAAGCATTCAGTGGGACCTATCTTTGGATTTCCAGCTCATGGTGCTCAGGGCAAGGTTGCATTTTAACTCAGTGATTTTTAGAGAAGTTTTTATCATTAGCTGCTGGTCCTTATGGTGTGATAGAAATAACATCATTTTTGATGAGGTTTCATTATCTTTCTCAAAGTGGAGATCTTTTTTATCAAGGAATTGGAGGCGATTACGCTTAGAGCTAAACCGAGGGTGAGTGAGAAAATCAAAATTTGGCTGAGTAATCTCTTGTAACATATTTTCTTTGAGCGTAATCGCCTCCAATTCCTTGATAAAAAAGATCTCCACTTTGAGAAAGATAATGAAACCTCATCAAAAATGATGTTATTTCTATCACACCATAAGGACCAGCAGCTAATGATAAAAACTTCTCTAAAAATCACTGAGTTAAAATGCAACCTTGCCCTGAGCACCATGAGCTGGAAATCCAAAGATAGGTCCCACTGAATGCTTAAATATGTCCAACAAGCATCACTGAAGGGGCAAGAAAAGAACAAGTGCCGAATTTCTTATTCAAGATTTGGCTGAGTAATCTCTTGTAACATATTTTCTTTGGACGTGCGGCTTTGTAACTTGTAAATACTTTTTGTTCACATCTCTACCTAATAATATTAAAGCAAGGATTGATTCTGCCCTGTTTTTCGTCCGTCTTATCTTTACTGATTCGGAATCGGTCATTAGACCACAAAACCGGGAAGAAGCATTGAAAAACCGTCCGAACCCGCTGTGATCCGAGCGATCAAAAGGAAGCCCAAGAAAACCGAGCGAACCGGAGTGAACCAGGCCGAGCAAAAACCAACGAGCGCTCACCGACGGTGATCCCAATCCTTCCCGTCCATGAAGGGTTCCTGTAATATCCCTGATATTTTGGTTAACTTAAGTACCTTCATTAGTGTGGCTAATCAAGATTAACTAGTCCCTAAGCATGTTTTACATGATGACAAACATTTTTGCACCCAAACCCTTGGTCAAAGTCCAAATTCATGGTCAAACCTTAGAGCTCCAAAAGGCTGAATTGATTTTCTTGCGCGTTCTCCAAATTTCACTATAGAAGTTCAAAATCGGCCAATATAAAAGTTTTTCCTTATTTCTGGGAACACATTTTTCATAATTGGCGGACATTCAAATTTTGAGTGGAAGTTCGCTTAAATTCGAGTTGAACGCGCTGTGCATAGTATTTCGGGGCCGAGAAAAACTGAAAGTTCAACACATTTTTCCCACAAACCTATCTATCAAAACATATATCACCCTTTGGGAAAGTTGTAGTGTTATAGCTCCTCTACAACTTTTATTTTTGGAGATTTTTCACTTAGTTAACATTTTATGGAGTTTTGCATTTTCGAAGCTGGGCAAATGGAACTAAAACAGGGCTGAACGCCGACGCCGCCGCACTCGGCGCGTCGCGCGCGCACCCGCCGTCCGCGGGCTGTCCACGTGGCGCCTGCGCGTCCGTCCGGCGTACGGACGCTTCGAAGTCGTCGCTGTGGACTTGTCGCACACCGTGGGGTCTCCGCTCGAGTCATCCGCCGTGCGCCTCGCTCACGCACTTGGCCGCGCCGTCCCGGGGCCCCGCGCCCGTGTGCGCCATGCGCCGCACGCATGCAGCCGGCTGAGCTGGTGCCTAATAGGTGTCCGTGGCGCCCGTGCCTGCCTCGTCGTGGTCGCACTCACGACGGCTCCCTTTAAAACGAGAGCACAAGCCGCCGTCGTCGCTTTTCCCCCTCCGCCGTGTCCATTGCCGCCGCCGACGAGTGTCGTTCCCCTCCGCTCGCGTGTGTCGCCACCCGACCCTCCTGCTCCTTCTTCTTAGCCTCCCGCACCTTCCCCGCTCGTCTCCGCCGCAGCATTAGGCCGCCGTCGCCGGATACCCGAGCTCCGGCGGGCACCGCTCTTGCGTGCCGCCGAGAGGGCTCGCCGGCGCCATGTCGGGCCGGGCCGGCCACCCCAGAAGCTTCAGGTGAGCGCCCTAGAGCTCTCCGGCCACTCACCGCGCAGCTCCGCCCCTCCTCCGGCCGCCGGAGATCACCCCTGCGCCGGCGAGGGCACAAATGTGACGTTTGCGTTTTGTTTAGGGTCCAAACCGTAAACTAGGGGCTATTTTGTAAATTCTAAAACTTCTTTCGAGGGCCTGTCTGTAAATGATGTTTAGGGTTTTAGCTGCAGCTTAGAAAATCCGTTAAAAATCGTAGAAAAATCATAAAAATGTAAATCCAATTGTTTTGGATTCTCTGTGAGTAGATCTACAACTTTTACAAAAGTTGTATAGATTTTTTCTGAATAGTTTTAATATGTAAATTCAAACTCAGTTTGGGGTACTTTTAGTGTAATTCAAAATGTACTCATGCAATGGATGTGAAATTTGGATATGTTATTTTAAGAGCCATGTTAATATTTATGACCAAGTTTCACACATATTTGTTATGTAGATTTAGAGTTATGATTTTTGGAAGATTTATGTTAGATTAAGCTTGATGCTTTTTATAGTCCCCTCAAGAAATAACTTCTTTAAGCACCTATGCACCCTAGGTCTTTTTCATGATGATAAGCATTTCTGGAAAAATATTTGTGATTTTAGGAGCTTGTTTGAATGGTGTTTTGGATTTATACTTGTGAAGGATGTTAAATGCATAACTTGAAAAATACGATAGATCCACTTATATGTGTTGGACAGAAGCTTAGATTTATCATGTTTGAACTGTAGGAAAATTTTGAGGTCAAAAAGATTAGTAAATCGTTTTGTATGAATTAATGAAGTTAATCTAGGCTGAATATTATCTTTTTCATTTAAATTAATTTATATATAATCTGGAGCTGAAATTTGGTATTTAAGCTTGTTATAGTCACATGCTACTGTGTGAAAAGTTTCATACCAGTTGGAGCTATATTTTAATTAAAATGAATTATGAATGAATGGCTAGTTAAAAATGATATAAATAGATGCATATTTATTATTTAAGTTTAATGATGGTGTTTATGTTTAATTTCTGTTTAGAATAATTTTTAAACACACTCCCTACTGTTTGGTGAAGTTTGTTAATTTAATTTGTTTAAATATGCACACAATCATCATCAAAGTTATAATTAGTCCATCATCACTCACCCCTAATTTTAATGAAGTTTAGTAAGTTAAATTGCTTAGATATGCGCACAATCACTATCAAAATATTAGTTAGTTCACCCTCATCACACCCTAATACTTTTTGTGAGTTTTCTTAGTTATTTAGATGAATGTGGCCAACAATAGTTGGGCTTAGTGGTAATTCTTCCACTTTCACCATAAAACTAATGCATATGCATGAACATGTATATTTACCTGACGGGACATATACTCTCACTCAGGACGAGGAGGGATCAGCTAGTGGAGAGGTGAATCACACTGTTGGCGGTCGATTTCCGTCAACCTAGGCACTTGTTTACCTTCTATGTTGGTATTAATTTGATATTCACACTAACGATCCTAACCCTCATTATATGTTATGTTCGCACTCGCGCGTGGTTTTTGGAGTTTATTGTTTACACAGGAATCAAGAGCTTAAATGAGGACTTTCGGGTAAAGTTCATCAAGGGTTTTACAAGGTGATCACGGACCTCGGGACAAGTCAAGATACAAGTTGAACATGACTCCAAATGAACCAAGGACTAAAGCGTGAAGCTGAGAAGTGCTGAGGATCTAGACAGAAGATGCGGGAGTTCATACGCAAAGCACTCTTATCTAAACCGCGAGAAAAATGACGTCAAGGACCCACATGCAACTCGGCAAAAACTCAGGAAGTCGCGAGAAGCATCTGAAAGAAAACCGGGGACGAATCGGGCCGAGGAGGCCCTGGGCCAGTCGGCCCAGGCCGGCCGGCCGGGCCCATCCTCGGGTCGGTTCGCCGCCCCCTTTGACCTAGATGATCCTCGGGCTATTTATAGTCCCCGTGCGAAGTTGCAACCAGGAAGCCATTTGTCATTCGCCGCCGAGGAGCAGAGGAGCTTGAGGGACACCATCCCGGAGAGGAGGGTCATGTTAGTCGTCTAGGGTTTGCCTAGCCGGCGTGGGAACCTTGCAAGGAACACCACATCGGAGTTCCGGATGCATGAATCAAGATCAAGGTAGGATCCCGGTTGGATCTTATTCATGTATACACACTTTTGATGGAGTTTTAATGGATCCAATTCCTAGCGATCGAGTACCTTTGTTTGCAATTCTTGTTCTTGCTTGGGTGTTTTCTTTCTCAATCTATTCTCAAGATATATTGCATGGGATGTTCTTGTAGCCGCGGTGGCTAGAGGTGCATACCCGATCTACCAAGTAGTTCAACGCACTCCTTGCGGGTGTGCTCTAAGATTCGACCGCGAAGAAAGGGGAACATCATGACAGGATGTTGACACCAAGTACGGCGGGGCGACTTAGAGGGTTTGACCGAAGGTCAAGGTTTAAAGACGCTTTCAATGAGATTCGTTTTACTCTCTCTTCTATCTTGCTTGGAACGACGACATAAACACGATCTAGATCCCTCTAGATCGGTACCTCAATGCTTTCTCCTGCTACCTCTTTTGATCTTAGTAGATTAGATGCATTCGAAACCTCTTTAAGATGAAAGTGTTTCTCAGTTATTGGATTGAGTCTTGTGTTACACACTGTTCCACGGATTCGATACCTTGGGTGATACTCGAGGGAAAAAGGTACTATATGATCCGTAAGCTTGCGGTGAACCTTGGCGCGTTATTGAACCGTCAACAAGCCCTTTTTCTGGCGCCGTTGCCGGGGAACAAGTAATCAAGATCCAATCTAATATCTTGTTTGTAAGTATTTTCAGTTTCTTTTTTATTTTTTTTTGCATCTACTAAACTTTGATCATCCTCAAAAACCAATCTAATCTAGTTTTTGACTAACCCTTTTTGTAGTTTTCTTTTCTTTTTAGATCTTTTGTATATTTTGTTTATCGCTAACCCTAACAGGAGATGGACGGCCACCTCTCCAACAAACCGAAAAATTTTGTGGATGATCCAAAAAAAACTTTACAGGCAAGGGAGACGCGAAGCACGATCTAGGAAGCTGGAGATTGTAGATCCAAAAGCCGGAGCCGGAGGATCGTCAGAATCTCAAGGGGAATCACCACCTACAAGTCCGAAGAAGAAATCACCATCTCCAAGTCCAAGGAGAGATCAACCTCAACCGCCACCAATGGGACAAGAGAGGAAGATTGGGAGCTTTGCATCCCGGAGCTTGTTGATCTCCCCATCCTCAACCTAGCCGACATCGGAAGACCGTTCGAGATCAAAACTTCAACTATCCGCATGGTGCAACATACACCTTTCACTGGTAAAGAGGATCCTAACCTTCACATCCAAGCGTTCATTCAACTTTGTCAGACATTCACGATGGAAGGGCTGGATCAAAATCAATTGAGGGCAAGACTTTTTCCGTTCTCACTTCTCGGAAAAGCCTTGCAATGGTTCTACACTCTACCGGTGGAGACGGTGCAAAATTGGGAAGCATTGATGAGAGATTTCATGAAGGAGTACTATTCGCCAGGTAAGACTCAAAGCTTGCGTAATAAGATTGCTACATTTGCTCAATATCCTACGGAGACTATCGCGGAAGCTTTTGAGTGTTTTGTTGGGGATTGGCTTAAAATCGTCTTCCTCGGAATCTTCCAAGATGACACGCGTCGGCAATTTTAGGAATCGCCCGAAGGTTCTGAAGTTTTTAAGATCTGTGAACGAATCCAAAGACGCCACTTCTTATGATTGAAGAAAGTTTTTAGGAAAACTTAATAGTTGGGCGGAATGTTGTTTTATACGACTACGTTATACTGACCCTCGGAATTCCTAAGAAACCAGGATTCCCTTCTTTTCTATGTGTTTTACGTAAAGTTCAGGAAACTGGAGGTTCCGGGAAAACTTCTTTACTCCGAAGGTCTTATGAAAAGGTATCAAAATGGTGAGGAGGGACAGTCTCTTTGTCCGAGGCAGGTAACTGGAGATTCCTGAAGATCGTGAAGATATTCAAGAAAGTCGAAGTGGACTGGGTCAAAGGCGTACTAGAGAAGGCATGAAGATACGTAAGAAGCTTGGCTACGCAAGAAGAAAGAAGCTAGAACACGTCATGGCAAGTTTGTAATTAAAAAGAGATCTCCGTGATTACCGCGGACACATGTACCCCTAACATTTCCATGTATATGTAACTTTACAAAGGGTAGTTTCAGAATGAAAAAGTGACCCTCGGGCACTATAAAAGGAGCCCCCAAGCCTCCGTGTAAAGGGGTCAGCTTTTTCAGAGAGAGAACAGACGCTTTTGTCAGTTTGCTTCCACCTTTTGTCGAGAGATTTAGGAATTTCCAACATTGGCGCCCACCGTGTTCGTAGCCGTTAGATACCCACGATGGCTCCACCGAAGAAAACCAATAAATCCACAGCACAAGACCCTGAGAGCGAAGACAACCAAGAAAGCACAGAACAAGGCCTCGTTCTCCACCCCAAAACCAACACCACACAAGATCCAGAACAAGTCCAAGACCTGCAAAGCAACATAAATGAGAAGGGCAAAGAGCCGGAAGAAATCCCAGAAGCCAACAATGAGCATAATGAATGCGAAGTACCTGATGAAGAGTTACAGGCGGCACTGAAACAAGTCCAAACTCTGAAAAGACAGAAAGACAAGATAGCCATACAACTCAAGGCCAAGAAACAAGCCACAGATAAGCTGCAAAGACTGGAGCAAGCAAAGAGGGAAATAATGCAACTTCAGAAAGAAATCGATGACTTGGCTGAGGCAGAGGACAATTCCTTCAAGCAATTCACACCAGACCCAGAGTCTGCAACTAAGAACCAGCAAATCAAGCAAAACCTCATTCCTCCGGAAAACACAGAGCACAGTTCAATGACCTGAACTCTCCGCTTTCTGTAGGCCTCCAAACAGCTCCATGGCCGTCCAAATACAAGCCAGTTTCACTCCCAAAGTTCAATGGCTTCGGCAATTCCAGACAGTTCCTGATGAGTTACGAAGCTGCAGTAGCTTCGGCAGGCGGTGATGACGTCGCTTTGGCAAAATCTTTCATCATCGCATGCGAAGGTCCGGTGCTTAATTGGTATTCACTTTTACCACCGCACTCGGTGTACAGTTGGCTTGATCTGAAAGCCAAATTCCTCCAAGTCTTCCAAGCCTTTCATCACACTACCACAAGAACAGCAGATTTATATCAGTGCAAGAAAAGAGACAAGGAATCACTAGCGGAATTCGTAAGAAGATTCATGCAGCTAAAATCTCAAACTCCGGATGCAGATGATAAAGCAACCATCTCAGCTCTCATAAGTGGTTTGACTTCGGGACAAACGGCCGGTCATTTCAACAGATTGGACCCCAAATCAATGGATGAGCTATTTGAAGAATTGGAAAAATATTGTAAATCCGATGAAGATCACAGAAGAAGAGTGGCAGAAAGGTACCAGCAAAGGCAATCCCAGAGAGGCAACAACTGGAACGGAAGCCAACCCATCATGAACGTGCAAGACAATTCATCAAACAATCTGCCACAAACTCAAGATTACCACAACCAGAACTCTCAGCGAGGCGGCCATTCCTCAAGAGGAAGAGGAAGAGGACGGGGAAGAACACCTTCCAAGCTGCAAAACCATGATAGCAGGGATCCACACTTTCAATGCGTGTACCATGGCAGGGGTCACAGTACAGAGGCATGCCCGGAAACAAAAAAGAATATCCAGAGAATCCAAGATCAGCAGCGCATAGCACAAATAGCAGCCATACAACCCAAGCCAATACAGCATGCTTTTTGGCAAAACCAGCCTTTCCCTCAAACTCAGCCTTTCGTGCAACCACAACAAACAACATGGCAACCTTCGCCACAATTCTACCCACAAACACATTTTTCACAGCCACAACCCTCACAACAATTCTTCCATCAACCCCAAATTTCCCAGAGCCAAACTCCACAACAAACTTTCCCACAAACCCAAGCCATACAAGTCATCGAACAAGCTCAACCAATCCAAGCAAAAGAAGCCTTGCCACCGCCACCAGCCCAAAATCCAAAAACCGAACAAAGCAATTCCCAAAATACCTCAAGAGCCTTACCATCTTTCGGCATGATATTGCCAATAACCAGAGGTTCATCCATGGAGTTTGACACAAAGAAGCAAAAAAACGACTACTACAGGCAAGTCAACGTAATCATCGACGATGGTCCAACAGCAAGACCAGAATGGGCAAAGGTTCCAATAACCTTCACTGAGGAAGATTTCAAGCTAAAGTCAGTTTCCCATAACGATGCAATGGTCGTCGAGGTTAATGTCGCTGGGTGGATTATAGGAAATGTCTTAATAGACAATAGAAGCTCAGCAGACATCATTTTCACCAGTACTTTCCAACGAATGGGTCTCGCTCCTCACATGTTAGCACCGCCAGAGAAGCCACTAGTTGGTTTTGGAGGAAAACCAATAAGATCCAGCGGAAAAATCTCCCTACCAGTATCATTTGGAGACTTAGACAATGCAAGAACAGAACACATCATGTTCGATGTTGTCGACATGTATTATCCATACAATGCCATCTTCGGAAGATGATTCATCAACAGGTTCGATGCGGGGTTCAGGCAACTGTTCCTTTGCATGAAAATCCCAGCTCCTCATGGTGTAATCACAGTTTTCGGAGATCAGAACGAGGCAAGAAGAATCGAACGGGGAAACACACCTGGTCAACAAAATGTCCACCATCTAGCAGATGACCAAGAAAAGCGACAACCATAATCCGAAGCAAAAAGAGAAAGAGAAAATTGAAATAAGTGCAGATGGAGAAACAAAGAAAATATTCTTAGATGGCATGCCAGATAGAGCGGTGACAATCGGAGCAGATTTAAGCCCCCAAGAAGAAGAAGAACTCATTTATTTCCTAAACAAGAACAAGGACATCTTCGCCTGGTCAGCGAAGGATCTTCAGGGTGTCGACCGCGACATTATCGAGCACAAACTAGACACAGATGATATAATCCACCCAAAAAAGCAAAAACTCAGAAAAATGTCGGAGGAAATAGCAAAAGCTGTTGAAGCAGAAGTTCAAAGACTACAAGATGCCAAAGTCATTCGAGAAGTAATTTACCCAGTATGGCTGGCCAACACAGTGCCAGTAAAGAAAAAGAATGGAAGGTGGAGAATGTGTGTAGATTTTACAGATCTAAACAAGGCATGCAAGAAAGATGATTATCCACTAGAAAGAGTAGACAGAGTGGTGGACGATGCTGCAAACAGCGAAATGTTATCACTCCTGGATCTGTTTTCGGGATATCACCAAGTCAAGGTGAGAAAAGAGGATGAGGAGAAAACCAGCTTCATAACTCCATTTGGAACATACTGCTTCATGAGAATGCCAGAAGGCCTGAAAAACGCAGGATCAACATTCTCAAGAATAATAGCAATAGTGCTGCACTATCAACTTCGGAGAAATATCTTGGCATACGTTGATGACATCATAGTCAAAAGCATCAAAAGATATGATCACATCAGAGATCTCGCAGAAACCTTCGCAAATTTGAGAGCAGCAAATCTCAAACTCAATCCGGAGAAATGTGTGTTTGGCATTCAGAAAGGAAAAGTTCTGGGATGTCTTGTGTCAACAAAAGGCATCGAAGCTAATCCTGACAAGATAAAAGCAATTGTGGATATGCAAGAGCCAACTTCGGTCAAAGAAATTCAGAAATTGACAGGGAGAGTAGCAGCATTAAACAGATTCATTCCTAGAGCAGCAGAAAGAAGCCTTCCATTCTTCCAACTTCTCCGAAGCTCCAAGAACTTTCAATGGAGCGAAGCTCAAAGTCAGGCATTCGGCGAACTCAAGGAATACTTGACAAATATGACAAAACTTTGCCCACCAGAGCCAAAATCACCTCTTCTATATCTCGCAGCTTCCAACTCAGCCGTGAGTGCTGTACTAGTTCAAGAGAAAGAAGAAGATGGCAAATTAAGGCAAGTACCAGTCTACTATGCCTCCGAAGCTCTGTCAGGATCAAAACTGTTCTATTCAGAATTGGAGAAAATTGCTTATGCAGTTGTCATGATAGCAAGAAAACTCAGACATTACTTTGAGGGGCATCAGATTCGTGTGATCACAAATCAGCCACTAAATGACCTTTTCACAAACAAAGATGCAACGGGAAGAATCGCGAAATGGGCTGCAGAACTATCTGGCTATGTAGTAGATTTTGAGAGAAGAAGTGCAATAAAATCACTAGTCATTGCTGACTTTGTTGTGGACTGGACATCACCAACAGTAAGAAGCAACAGCTGCGAAGAGGTACCGTGGGTAATCTATTGCGATGGCGCATGGTGTGGTAAAGGAGTCGGAATTTCAGCAATAGTCACATCACCTTCGGGTATCAAAATGAGATACACCGCAAGACTAGACTTTCCGGATGAAGCTGTTTCCACCAACAACACCACAGAATACGAAGCCTTGCTGGTGGCACTCAGAAAGATGAAAGCTCTAGGACAGCAGACGTGCATCGTCAAATCAGATTCCAAAGTAATTCAGGGGCATGTGGAAAAAGAGAGCGAAGCAAGGAACCCAGAGCTTATTAAGTATTTGAAAAAGGTCAGAGAGATGGAGAAAATTTTCAAGGGATACACTGTGCAACACATGCCAAGGGCAGAAAACAACGAGGCAGATATGTTGGCAAAGGCCGCAGCTCAAAACCAACCCTTACCCCCAGATGTCTTCTTCGAAATTATCACCTCTCCTTCAGTAAAGGAGAAAGAAGAGAAAATGGTAAACATTATAGAGCCATTCGATTGGAGAGCGCAAATCATGGCATATCTAAGAGATCATTACGAACCATCCGACGAAGTTGAACTCAACAGACTCAAGCAGAGGGCAAGGGGCTACGCCATAGTTGATGGGGAATTATACAAATCAGGGGTCTCGGAACCATGGCTAAGATGCATCACATCTGACAGAGGAAAAGAACTGCTAGCAGAAATACACAGTGGATTCTGCGGAGCTCACATTGGTACAGGAGCACTTGCGGGAAAAGCAATAAAATAAGGATTCTTTTGGCCATCAATGCTTATAGATGCCAAAAAGACGGTTCAAGAGTGTGAAGCATGCCAGAAAAATGCGAGGCAGCAGAAAGCACCTTCATATCCAATTCAGCTAATTTCACCATCATGGCCGTTGCAAAGATGGGGTGTGGATTTGGTAGGACCATTACCAACAGCACAGGGCAATTGCAAATTCGCAGCAGTGGCTGTGGATTACTTCACAAAATGGATTGAGGCAAAGCCCCTTGCAAACATTACAGCAGCGACAGTGCAAAAATTCTTCTGGCAAAACATAATCTGCAGGTTCGGAGTTCCAAGAGAACTGACAGTGGACAATGGAAAACAATTTGATTGTTACAACTTCAAAGAATTTTGCAATTCCATAGGCACACAAGTAAAGTTTTCATCAGTGTATCACCCTCAATCAAATGGGGCAGTAGAAAGGGCAAATGGAATCATTTTCACAGGAGTCAAAAAATGCCTGTTTGATCAGAAGAAGGGTAAATGGGTGGATGAATTGCCAAGAGTAATCTGGTCTCACAACACAACTACATCAAGAGCCACAGGCTTCTCACCTTTCCGCCTCCTATATGGAACAGAGGCTATGACACCAGAGGAAATCAAAAATGGAAGCCTAAGAGCAACAAAGAAAAGCGAAGATCCTGAAGAGATTGCGAAAGTTGAAAAAGATCTGATCGAGCTTGACATCCTCGAAGCTGCTCAAAACTTGGAGAAATATCAACAGGAGACAAGGAAATGGAAGGACAAAAAGATTGTAAGAAAGGAAATCAAGGTGGGTGACCTAGTCATCAAAAGAAAGAAAGATTGGGAAAACCCGGGAAAATTACAAGAAACTTGGGAAGGTCTATACATAGTAAAAGAAAGCAACAGGCCGGGTTCTTTCCGACTAACTGATGAACTGGGAATAGAGCTACCACATTCATGGAACAAGGAAAGCTTAAAGAGGTATTATCCTTAAGAAAAGATAGAATTATAAGTTTAGCTAGGTCGCATTTAAATTAAGAAAAATTGTAAAAACCTCGGTCTGTGGGTCTATAAACAGTGCCGAGGGAGAAAAATAATTTTACTTTTCCTGCATTTTTACTTTACCTAAAGGGACCGTACTCTTTTCCTTGCAAGGGGAACTCCATCATGGAGGCAAGGTTTTTAATGAGGCGGGTCTCGTGTAAATTTCCTTTCTATCATTAATAAAAGAAGTCTTCCCCTAAACTTTTTGCATTTATGCTTATTTCGTTCATTTATTCTTGCAAAATCCAAACAAACGAAGGGCGAGGGTCATATTCCAAAAAGTGTGATTATCCAAGAAAATCACGAAGGCCGAGGGCCATATTCCAAAAAGTGTGATTATCCAAAAAAATCACGAAGGCCGAGGGCCATATTCCAAAAAGTGTGATTATCCAAGAAAATTACGAAGGCCGAGGGCCATATTCCAAAAAGTGTGATTATCCAAGAAAATCACAAAAGCTGAGGCAACGGAAAGTTGCGGCTATATTCCAAAAAGAGTGATTATCCAAGAAAATCACTAAGGCCGAGGCAACGGAGGGTTGCGGCCATATTCCAAAAAAAGTGTGATTCCCCACAAAAATCACAAGGACCAAGGGCAACGGAAGGTTGCAGCCAAAGTCCAAAGAGGATAGCTTAACGTTTATTTAAAGAGGGTACGGATTATATTCCACCGTTCATCAAAAGTATACAAAGGCATGGTGCCAACTAGATAAGATTCACAAAGATTTGTTTCCCTCAGAAACAAAATTCGGAAGGCGTGTTGAACACAACCAAGAGTTGTCATATCAACACAGCTTTCCGTTTTAAGTCCATAAAACTGTTTACAAAGTTTTATCGACTTATCCTTAGAAAATTTATTCAAAACTACTGAAGTAAACTTCAAGACTTATCTTCTTCTAAAGAAGACGACACGCCCTCGTGATACGAAACGCAAGGTAGGGAGGGTGACATTTTTTGCAAAAATATTTATCAAATTGCTTCTTCGCATCACAAGGAATAAGCGTGTCGTTACAACAAATTCTTATAGTACAAGGATCAAGAAGAACATTTTACAGAGGAAGCTCCAGTACATGGCCAGGCTTTGAACCTCGCTGTTCGGCAATATCACAAACATACGCAAAATCATCATCCACGGCTAAGGGGCTCAGGGGCTCCGTCTTCACAGAGCGTGCAGTATCTTCTTCAAGCGTCGAAATAGCAAAATCATCTCGAGAAGTAAAAAACCAGCCCAGAGGAAAGCTATGCATCGAGAAGTATTCACAGCAAAACATCCAAAAATCTCTGAAAGACTTTTCAGGAAAAGCTTCTTTGTACAGACGCCAGGACGCTCCACTGGCCATGACACGTTCACGATACATACGAACAGGAATAACGTCCTGCGCAAGCCCCCCTTCAAGGACCTGCGCAGGAATAGTTTGTTACAAATCTTTTTACAACCATCTCAAAGTTTTTAAAGTCAGGAACATCCTAAATCCTAAACCCGCTCTGTGTCAGCCGGAGCCGCGTCAGGATCAATAACGTTCACACCTTCAACACTCTCCTCGCCAGCTTCTTCAGCAGCACCATCATCAGGATTCATCTCCAACACCGCTCGAAGCTCTTCTTGCGCCTCATCCTCCAAGATCTGAAAGAAACATACAAAAATACTCATAAGCAAACAATGGCGCAGACAGATAAAAGCAATCAAGTCACTCACAAGTGTATCAAGAAGAAGAAAGTACCTTGGTAAGCTTCGCACGGGCAATTTCTTTGGCAAATTCTTTACCACTAACCATCCAAAACTTTTTAACAAAATTCTTCTTGATATTCTTTACATCCTCATTCGCACGAATCATAGATATACTAGATGCCGAAGGAAATTCAAGTCCAGAAGAACAAAACTTCCCAAGATCTGCACAATCTTTAATCTCTAACAGCTTTAGAAGACTCTCGGAGCAGAACGCAGCAACGAAATCACTGGCAGAACCAATGAGTTCAGGAAGACTTTCGAATTCTTCAACAAGCCAGTTAATAATTGCTACTGGATCCTCAGCATCAGGAAAAGGATTTGGCCTAGCCCCATACTCACCAAGAGCTTCGCTATATTTCTCAAACAAAAATTCAAAGTTGTTTTTAATCTTCTTTTCTCCATCCCTCATAACCTTCAACTGGTCAGCAAGATCTTTTTCCAAAGAAATAATCCTAAGATCTTTCTCGCTATTGGCTTTTGCAAGATCTGCATTCTGCTTCGTGGCTTCAGCATTTTTTTACCTTAAGATACGAAATCTGGTTTGCATCACGCTCAATTGTTCCACGCAATTCTTCAATAATTTTCAAGTCGTCTTCATGAGATTTCTGAAGCTTCGCGTGTTCAATTTCTAAACTCTTATGGGCGTCATCAGCATGTTTTCTTCCCTCCTTAGCAAGTTCCACCATCTCCTTCAAAGTCTTATTATGAACTTCGAGTTCTTGAGAAAGCTTCTTGGAAGAAGACAGCTCTTGCTCGAGGTTAAGGATCTTGCCTTGTAGCGAAAGAACATAGTTCTCATCAGCATGAGTCTTCTCAGAAGAGACTTTGCCAGCAATCACAGATTTCAGACCGTGGGTAGTGCTAATCATTGATAAATCTCTAGCAGGAAGTTTTTGTAGAGCATCTTCAAAAACTACGCACACCAAAAGGCACAATAAACAAAACTAAAAAACTAAGTAAAAGAAAAATAAGCACAAGTCAAAACCAACGTACCTGCAGGATCAAAGTAGTTACCAACATCTTCATGTGCGGACTCCACAATTGCATGAGCAACATTTTGAACCGTCTCTATCTGAGATTCCGGAATTTTTTCCAAGTCTTGAACAGAAAAAGAAGGTCTCTTCAACGCTTCACCACCATATGAGCTCGCGAAGGAGGCAAGCGATCCTGGAGCATTCCATAGCATTTCAAAGCTATAAGGATCATCATCCCTCCCAATCCCAGCACCACCAACAAACATTAACTTACCCTTCAGGTTTGTTCCAAAGGTCTGGTTGTATCCGTAGGTCTCGGCCGAAACTCCCCCACTCTCAGGAACATCTTGCCGACCTTGAATGAGAAGCGGAAAGTGAGAAGGAGAACCTCGCTGCACGGTTTTGTCAAGATCAGCCATGAATTTAAGAGAATCATCACCGTCGTTTGTCTTATTTTCCAAGAGAACAATCCCCTTCTCCAAGGATGAAGCTTCAGAGATCTTGGACGCTTCAAGTTTCTCAGCAACCGCAGGTTCCTTATCTGAAAGAGATTCAATATCAACAAAAGTACTCTCTGAGGAAGGAGAACACGCCACACGGTTCGGAACCACCTCACAACACAACAAAGAATCACCTGATTTCTGATTGTCATCATCATCCTCATCCGACAGAGTAGACGCAACGCGAGCATGAGGCTTGGAGGAAATAACCTTCTTACTTCCTTTCTTTTTCTTCAAATCTGCCAAGGCGGCCGCCGCAGTTTTTTCAGCTTCAGAACTGCGAGGAGGCGAGGATGAGCTCCCGGAAGTCAGCTTCCTCTTCTTGGACATTTCCAAGGTTTTTGTCTTTCTAGAAGTCTTGCTGGGTGTGGAAGGATTATCGGAAATCACCAAAACCTTAGGGCTCTTTCTCTTCCGAGACTTCACGAGAACACCAATAGCAACCGACCCAGTAACGCCAGGCGCCTGCATCAACTCCTTTGGGCCAGGAGGCCTCGGGCGTAAAGCCGGGTCTGCGCCAAGTTCCGCGAAAACATAGTTCACTCGGCGCTTGTGTGTCACAATGTTCTTGAATTGTTTATACTCGCTCAAGTAGCACTTTCCAACCATGTCAACCACCAACTCCTCAACAAGGAAGATAAAATCACCTAAACTTTGACCTTCGGAGAGGCGAAGATCAAATCTTGGAAAGGGAACTTTGCACGGCGCCCAATCCACGGAAAGGTACACAATCTTCTTGGGTTGCCACCCGAAAGACAACGGCCATATACTGGCAGCAACATATTCTTCGATCACATCCCGTCCACCAAGGATGGTGCAAGCGAAGTAGAACGTATCCTCACCCTTCTTGAAATCCTGGGACTTCCTATTGAAAGAAGCAGTAGACACAGCCGTCATCGGTCCGATGGGCGTAAAGAAAGGATTTAGAGGGCCGGCGAGACCCATCTCTTTTGACATATCAACCTTGACATAGAACCAAAATCTCTGCCAGTCATCTGCTCACTTGTCATTGCTGCAAGGAGCAAGCTGAATCCTTTCAATCTTCTGACTTGCATTCTTCCGACGAGTGTTGAAAGTACTGCAGCCATAGTGAGCTTCGTACAGTTTATCGTCATCAAGTTTGATGATTTTCCGCTGAATATGAAGTTCAAAAAGTCGGGCGAAGACATCTGCACTTATATGACCCTCGAAAGTTTTCTGAATCCTGTCGTGTACTGGATACGACGAAGGACTAAGTCACCAACGTTGAAGGATTATTCCTTAACGTTGCGGTCATGATAGCGGTGAATCTTCTCAAGATAACGAGCTGATTGAACGAGTGCGTTGCAGCGAGCTTCCTCGAGACTGTCGGCATCTGTCTGTCTTGTTTCTTCAGCTACGCCTTCTTCGTACTGGTCAACCACCGGAGAACGCCACATGACATCAGCAAGCAAAACGGCTTCAGAGCCGTAGACTAGGAAACAAGGTGACTGCCCTGTGGGAGTAGTAGGCTGAGTACGTAGCCCCCAAAGTGCATTAGGTAGTCCCTTTATCCACTTGCCGCCCTTGGTATTTGCAGCATCATACAGTCGCTTTTTGAGAGCGTCGAGTACCATCCCATTGGCGCGTTCACTTGGCCATTGGCACGTGGATGAGCGACGGAGACATACCGGACATCAATTCCACTGTTCTCACAGTACTCCCAGAACTGGTGATTGTTGAAATTCGAACCCAGTTCTGTGATAATGCGATTAGGGAACCCATAGCGATGTACGATTTCATCCAAGAAGTCGAGGACTCTATCAGCCTTGGGGCAGGTAACAGGCTTGGCCTCAATCCACTTGGTAAACTTGTCGATAGCCACCAGAACTCTGTTGAATCCCCCTGGCGCATTTGGGAGAGGACCAATCATATCCAGCCCCAGCAAGCGAAAGGCCAAGTTCGTGGTATCGTAATTAGTTTGTAGGCTGGAACGTGTTGTTGCTTGGCGAAGAATTGGCATCCATGGCACTTCTTGACTAGTTCCTCTACATCAGCAAGAGTTGTAGGCCAGTAGAAAGCACATCTGAACACTTTTCCCACCAAGGTACGGGAAGAAGCGTGATTGCCATAGATTCCTTTGTGTGTCTCCTCCAAGATTTTCTTGCCTTCTTCGCGAGAAACGCACTTCATGAGTACATCAGAACTTGTGCCTCGCTTGTAGAGTTGATCTCCGACTAGAGCATAGGCCTTGACGCGGCGTGAAATGCGCTCGGCTTCTGACTTGTCTTCAAGAATCAACTGATGTTTAATGTAGTCGATGAAAGGAGTTCTCCAGTCCACGTCAATCATAAGCACTTCTTGATCAGGTTGAACTAAAGTAGTCGTAGGTGTAGATGATTGCTCCGGAATTGATGGTTTGTGGAGTTCATGGACAAAGATTCCAGCTGGCACTTGAGCTCGTGTAGATCCCAGCTTCGACAAAACATTCGCAGCCACATTGTTGTCGCGAATAACATGATGGAACTCGAGACCATGAAATTTGTTCTCAAGTTTGTGTACTTCCTAACAGTACGCATCCATGTTCTCAGCATTGCGATCCCAAGAATCGTTGACTTGATTGATGACCACCAAAGAACCACCATAAACAAGTAGTCGTGTAATGCCAAGAGAGACTGCAAGGCGAAGGCCATGCAGTAGAGCTTCATATTCAGCTTCATTGTTTGAGACCTTCCAGAAGATCTGCAAAACATATTTGAGTTGCTCGCCCTTGGGAGAAATTAGAAGTACCCCGGCACCAGTGCCTTCCAACTTGAGGGAACCGTCAAAGTACATGACCCAATGTTCTGGACGCTCAATTGGAATTGAGACTTGATTTTCCTGCCACTCAGCCATGAAATCAACCAAGGCTTGAGACTTGATAGCAGTGCGAGACTTGAACTCGAGCGATAGAGCGCCAAGCTCTACAGCCCATTTAGAAATCCTTCCTGTGGAATCCCGGTTGTGCAATATCTCGCCAAGCGGGTAGCTAGTAACCACAGAAATCTTGTACTCGTCGAAGTAGTGGCGGAGCTTCCGTGAAGTGATCAGAACCGCGTAGAGTAGTTTCTGTACCGAAGGGTAGCGAGCCTTGGATTCTGAGAGTACTTCACTGATGAAATAAACCGGCCTCTGGACAGGGTAGCCATGGCCTTCCTCCTACCGTTCAACAACAATAGTAGTGCTGACAACATTAGTAGCCGCAGCGATGTAGAGCAAGAGCTCTTCATTGGGCAGAGGAGCTGTAAGGACTGGAGGCTTGGATAAGAACTCCTTGAGCTAAGAAAGAGCTTGATCAGCTTCAGTTGTGCCCATAAACTTCTCTTGCCACTTGAGTAGTTTGAAGAAAGGTAGACCCCGTTCTCCAAGTCACGAGATGAAGCAATTGAGTGACGCCATACAACCAGTAAGCTTCTGGACATCTTTGATAGTAGTCGGAGCTTGCATGTTGGAGATGGCGGTAATCTTCTCGGGGTTTGCTTTGATGCCACGATGGCTAATGATGAACCCGAGTAGTTTTCCAGAAGATACGCCAAAGACGCATTTGTTTGGGTTGAGCTTCCATTGGTACTCCCGTAGCGAAGCAAAAGTTTCCTCAAGATCTGTGATAAGCATGTCTGGATCCCTAGTCTTTATAACGACGTCGTCCACGTATGCTTCCACGTTCTTGTGAAGCTGCTTCTTGAAGCACACTTGGATAGCTCTTTGATAAGTAGCGCCAGCATTTTTCAACCCGAAGGACATTGTTGTGTAACAATAAGCACCAAACGGGGTGATGAATGCGGTCTTCTCTTGATCAGATTCCTTGATTGCAATTTGATGATATCCGGAGTAGTAATCCAGGAAACAGAGTAGAGCACAGCCCGTCATTGAATCAATAACTTGATCAATCCTCGGCAACCCGAAAGGATCCTTGGGGCAATGCTTGTTGAGATCAGTGTAATCAACACACATCCTCCAATCGTTAGAGTTCTTCTTTCTGACTAGCACAGGGTTAGCAAGCCATTGCGGGTGAAAGACTTCCCGGATGAAGCCAGCCGCGAGTAGTTTGGCAAGCTCCTTCTTGATAGCAGCCCTCCGGTCATCAGCAAAGCGACGAAGGTGTTGTCTCTTGGGGGTAGCGTTAGGATCGACGTTGAGTGAGTGCTCGATCAACCTCCTGGGCACACCTGGCATGTCAGATGGCTTCCACGCAAAGATATCACGGTTAGCCCGAAGGAAGTTGATGAGCGCGTCTTCCTATTTAGGATCAAGCTGTGCACTGATCATGGTCGTCTTGCTGCTGTCACCAGTACCAAGGTCAATGGCTTTGAGTAGGACATCACCAGTCGGTGCAGGCTTGTTGTTGATGTCTGTCTTCTCAGGAACCTCTAGCTCGCTCGGAGCAAGCTTTTTAGCTGCAGCGAAGACTTCCATCATAGCATTGGGTACTTGAGTTGTCGAAGCAAGTTCTACGGCTTCAGTGTCGCAGTCGTAAGAATGCTTCAAATCCCCTTGTAATGAAAGAACTCCTTTGGGGCTCGGCATCTTGAGTACAAGGTACATGTAGTGTGGAATAGCCATGAACTTGGCTAGAGCAGGTCTGCCGAGGATGGCATGGTAAGAAGTCTCGAAATCAGCAACCTCGAACTTGATGTACTCGGTGCGATAATGATCCTTAGTCCCAAAGGTGACGGGTAGTACAACTGAACCCAAAGGAACAGCTGCGTTGCCCGGGATGATACCATAGAACGGCGAGTAGGTCTTGGTAAGCATATTGGTGATATCCAGGCCCATCTTCTTCAAGGTCTTGGCAAACAGGACATTGAGACCGCTGCCACCATCAATAAGAACCTTAGTGAGTCTGGAGCCTGCCACCACTGGATCCAAAATGAGAAGGTATCATCCTGACTCAGAGAAACTAGTCCATTGATCCGCCCTTGAGAAGGTAATTGGAGTTTCAGACCACTTCAGAAAAGTGGGAGCTGCTGATTGGATAGACATAATCTCCCTGAGTGTAAGTTTCTGCATGCGCTTGGTTGGAATCCCACCAAATATGAGATTGATAGTGTTGGAGGGGTGTTGAAACCCAGTGCCTTTGTATGTATTAGCCTTCTTCCCCTTGTGTTTACGAAACCTCGGGTTTGGGTGTGTTGGCTCAGGTGTATTCTTCAGCGCACGACGAAGTTGGTAACACTGCTCTGTGGTATGATCGCCCTCTGGGTGCCATGGGCATTTCTGCTTGGTCAATGTTGCCCAGTGAGAATCATCTTCAGTCTTGGCAGTAGTTTCCATGGCTGCAACAGTGTTGTCGGGCTTGCACTTGCGATTCGGATTGCTCGAGTAGTTATTACCCGTGCGATTGCCCTGCTGTTGCTTGCCACTGTTGCTTCCACCAGCATTGTTGTTGTTGTTGTTCTGGTTATTGCGAAGATGCTTGAACTGATTCCGAGCCTTGTCTTCCTCGTCCGCCCAGTGAGTGATCATCTCCTTGAGCTTGGTGATGTTGGCTGGGCGAGCGCGACCGAAGTCTTGGAAAAGCTTGTCGTCATGAAAACCATCCTGGAAGGTATCGATGACATCTTTCTCGGTAACATCAACAATAGTAGCCATTTTTTCAAAGAAGCGGCGCATGTATTCGCGAAGAGTCTCGCCTTGTTTTTGCTTGATCAGGGCAAGGTCCATCCGAGTACCATGACGGCCCAGAGAACCCGCGAAGTTGCTGGTGAAGCGTTGCTTGAGTTGTCCCCAGTTGTCGATGGAGCCGCGTTTGAGAGACTCGAACCATGTAAGGGGCTCTTGCTCCAGAACAAAAGGGAAATTGATACATTTAGTATCATCATTGCCCCCAGCATTAGTGATAGACAGAGCATAACAGCGCAACCACTGCCTTGGATCTTGCTTGCCATCATATTTAGAAATGCCATAGGGCTTGAATTTCTCCAGAAGAAGCAAAGCTTGAAGTCGAGCGGAGAAAGCGGGAAAGAAATCAGAATCTACATCCTTTTGCTTCTCACGTTTAACACGTCTGGCGTTGATTGTCGTACGAGCATCATAGCGAGAGTCTCTCGACTTGCTTTTGACACTGCCATCATCACCCTTGCCTCTGTTGCTAGCTTCCGGTCGTGTGCGTTGAGGAGTGGGCGTGGCACGATGAGCACCTCCACTGCTGCCATGGTGACTAGGAGTAGTGGTATTCTGACGTAGCATAGTGTAGGCTAGTTCAGCCAGCTTCGCGACTTTAGCAGCCGCCCTGTCACGAGGCATAGAGCGACCAAGCAGGTTGATCGCGTTAATAGCTTCCTCTGGAGTGCGATACTGATGAGTAGCTACCACATCCAGAGCCTCTTGAAGATTATGAGTAGGTAGAGCTTCTGCGAGTTCCCGACGAAGGGTTGCACGATCAACATTGCGTTGGTGACGTGCAGTCTTGGCCTCCGCAGTTTCATCAGCAGGAGCATTGGCGGAGAGTTCATCATCAGACACATCATTCGGAAAATAATAATTGGCACGATGTCCTTGCGGAGTAGATGCATCAACGACGAAAACTTCCCGATAAGGTGAATGAGTACCCGTACTCTCAATGAGCTCAGTATTGGTGTCATAATCAACAAGCTTGGCACCTTCCTGGAAGGGTAAGTTGTCGAGACAAGCGATAAAACGCTCATGATCATCCAAGGTGAGATCAGCAGGCACATGCTCAGGCCAGTAGATGAATCTACCCTCAGGTGTCGATGTGATCACCAGTCCTTGAGCAGGGCCAGTCAATTGTTGTACTTCAGTAGAATTTGAACCGTAGTCGAACTCGAACTCAGATGAATCCGAATCATAGTAGTCGAGGTTGACGTCCGAATCCGAAGAGTACTCGAGCACGATCTTCGAGCCAGAACACATGAGGCGCTTCAGCGCAGCTTGGTAAGCGGCACTGACATGGCGATGGTCGAAGAGAGGTGGTGCTGGGATGTTATCCAGGCTGAGTGCAAGTTGTGAAGCCGAAGGGAGCAACTCAGGCTGATTAAGAGACGAAGTCGAGTTGTACTCGGACTCCGACTCGAGTTCTTTGAGCGGGTCAGAGATCGAAATTCCACCAAAATTTTCGACGAGTTCTTCCATCGAAGCTTGCGTAAGCGTCAAGGACTTGAGCTTTGACTCCGGAGTTAGCACCAAGAAACGCAGAAACGATCCAGCGCCGTCAGCAACGCAAACCCAGGAGCCAAAAACGAAGGCGTCGCCTTGCTGGAAAGCGACGGTCGTGTCAATGACGAGATCCCCTACCTGGCGCGCCAGCTGTCAGTGTTTTAGACACCGCGCCTACGACGGGGTACCCGAAGTAGTAGATTGTGCGGTGGGGCTCGCAGAGACCAGGAACACGATGGTGAGACACGGGGCACACAATTAGATAGGTTCGGGCCGCAATGTGCGTAATACCCTACGTCCTGTATGCTGCGTGGCTCTGTATTGATTGCGTATATTTTGAGAGGGTCCCTGCCTCGCCTTATATGCCACGGGAGGCAGGGTTACAAGTCGGATTGGTACAAAGGTACTATTCGAGTGGGACTCGGAGTAGCCTATACAGGGTATGAAAAGCTATCCTAATCTTAGTACAAGTCCTTGTCCGTCTTGTCTTGCCTGTGGTCCACGGTACCTGCACCGTGGCCCACTAGTCGAGTAGTCCAGGTGTTGTACAGGAACTCATCTCCCAGGTAAGGCCCACATGTGTGGTGGACCCAGGGATGCCCGGTCGACAGTGTCCGAGGTTGGACACTATCCATGCAGCGGCTTTACGCATGGATGCCGTTTCTGTAGTGAACGGTAATGAATGTGGACACTTTTGTGAGTGCTGGCACAAAAGATCATGTATATATGTGATTTTCTGCAGGTACACTAACCATGGTTGTTAGGAACGGTATTTAAGAACGAATAGTTTTTCGACTAGCTATTATAGGGAGAGACGTATTTATATGACTTGCCACCGGCACTAACTTCGTTTTTAAGCTTAAAAGCTTTGTGAGGATGTTTAGGACGCTTTTTGCATCATGTTAAAAGCTATCAAACTAAAAGTGTTCCTAAATTAATTGTTATATGGTATTTAACTGAAATGTGTTCCTTAAGGACCCTTTCATGATAGATTGATGGATTATTATGATAGCAAAGATGTAACTAGTTGCTGTCCAAATTATCTAAGGATTATCTAGAAAATTCCTGGCTAGGTGTTCTTTAAGGAAATTTCTCATAATCTAGTTAAGCTTGTTCCATGAAATTTTCATGATTTTAGGGTGCTTAAAACTGAAGTTCTGATCAATTTGCTATGGATAGGCCATGCTGAAATTCTGTCAAAATCATGAGTTAGTCTGAAAACTCGAATTTTTACATATAGTTCTTAAAAGAATATGACTAGATAATCTATAACAAAAATGTTCATTATCTAGCCTAGTTTGTGCTGTAAAAATTTCATGGTCTTTGGGTACTCAGTTTTTGAGTTATGATCTTTTTAGTGAAGCTCTGCCCTGCTGAAATTTTTTGGGCAACAACACTCTGAAAATGGATCTTTTTGACCCTTTTACAATCTGAATTAATTCAACTTTTGAATACCAAATATGTGAGTTAGAATGTTTCTGAGCTGCTCACAAAAAATTGGAATTTTTGGGGTACTGGTTTGTCAGTTATGAATTTTTGTTCAAACTGCCAGTTTTGCCATTTTGCATGTTAAACTCGTCTTTGTGGGTTCTAACGTATGCTTGTAAATTTTTTTATAGATGGCTGCCCCTGGTTTCATTGCAGTGAGCGTCGATGGCACGTTTGCCACCACAGGCTTGCATTGGGAGGGTTTCACCCGCATTGCGTGGCGAGTCTTTTGTGCTGTCGGCTACACCACCCCTCCTTGCTACGAGGGGTGGAGTACGAGGAGATGGGCGTACCTAGCTGCCGAGTACGAGTGATCGTGCTTCCCCACCTGGGCCACCCTGAGTGGACAGACTTGAGCATGGAGCTCTTGAGCTACCGCTCCTTCGAGGTGGTGGAGTCGGCAGCCCTGATGGTGCTCCACACCCTCTCCACTCACCGACCACAGGAGATGCTGCAGACACCGTTGGGGTTGGTTCCAGCCATGGACCCCAACGACCCCATGTGGCTAGGCCGTATGGCCAACATAGCCACGCTTCTCGAGATCGTGCCACCCTATGACACCGTGCAGACTTTGGGCATGTGCTTGAGGGCTTTGTACGCTCTCAAGGACCTTCACCGAGTTATCTCTGACGACTTGGCCAGCCGTCTCACGGGAGCCACATGGTACTCACACTGGGTTGTCGGGCTTTTCACAGAGCACCACAGTGGGTATACACAGGCTGTGCAGATGATTGCCGACCTCCAGGGTCGGGTACTTCAGTTCCAGATTGAGCGTGGCGACCACCTGCAGCAGATCGTGGATTTCCAGGCTGGGCAGCAGGAGTTGCAGGCTCAGTTGGCAGATAGAGATGCTGAGAGGCTTGTGCACCTCCAGCATATCCAGGGCTTGTAGGATCATGTGACAGAACCACCCAAATTAATTCCATATTATTGCCTAAACCACTCCATTTGGTCATTAGGTAATAATAAAGAAGTAATTGGTCGCCTCTGCCGGGTCAAGCCCGGTAAATCACTTTAACCAGGATCGAAGAATTGTACATTAAAACTCACACGACGGCGAGTCCAGAGATAAATATTTCACAAATTATTACATCAAGCTCTATAAGGTTTTAATATTACAAACCAAGTCCTTTGCATAAGGTAAAAAGTTCAGAGTTCGAAACACAGCGGAAATAAAATACTAATCGTCATAAGTAACGTCATAGGAGGCCATCCATGACGTCACTCGGCACTGTCGTCCTCCCACTCCACTTCCCAACCGGGTGGAAGAGAACCAGGCCACAGAAACCATCGTCATTCATAACACCTGAAAACAACAACAAAAACAAGGCTGAGTATACTAATACTCAGCAAGACTTAACCGGCGGGTGATGAAAATCACCAACTCTCTAGACATGCAAGGCTCTTTGGCTAGTGGATTGTTTTGCTGAAAAGCAACAAAGAGTATGTCCTTACTTTCAAATTTTAGCTCAAGTTCTAGTTGATTATCCATTACTAGGTAAGCAACTATTGCAAGCATAAGTTGTGCAAAGAATTAAACATGTATCCAAATTACTTCTCAATTCCATCATTAAGGGACATAGAGTGTATGGTTAAGCAATCTCGGGTAACGGTGAGAGGCCGACGATCGATCGATTATTAACCTTGCAAGGGAAACCTAAACACACGGTAGAATGTACACCCCAAAAACAGCTAACTAGAAACCAAAGGGGGTGGGGTATGTACCAACCAGGCGGTTCCCGTCAATCCTCGGTTCGGGAACATGGGCTACAGTCCTTGGTACAAGGTGGTTGGTTCGGCCTCGCCCCCCCAACCCCACACATGCACCACAATTAAGCTGCAGCAGGGGACGAACCTAGGAGTAGTAACACTAAAGTTCCCTTGCCGTGCCAATCGGGTACTAGGCTTACCGGTCCCATTCCCGGTAAATGTTTAGTACGTTCAAACGCTTAACCACAGACCTACTGGCCGGAGCCGGTCCCTGCTCTTACCACATGAGCATTTCCATTTATCAAAATCTTATGATTCCAACATAAGAGACCTATAGCTCGCGAGTGACGGATGTCACTCGACTTTTACCGTGTCCTTAGAGCATGGCAACTAGCGACCTATCATGCTAGTATTTGAGCATAGGAGCCTATGATCATGCTCTAGGGTTTCAATTCAACTCCTAAAACGTAAATGCACAAACATAGACAAGCATAATTGTAAAAGTTAGAAAACTGGGTTATGCTCCGGGGCTTGCCTTCACTAGCAAAGTCAGTGACGAAGTCCTCCGAACTTTGGTTCGGGTCTTGCTGCACTTCCACCACGTTCACTTCTCCTTCAGCGAGATCTCCCTCGGATTCCGGCACCAACTCGTAGTTTCCGTCCGGAAGTTCTACACGACATGAATATGCATTAATTTCAGGTATTTATAACTGAGGAGTGAGAACATGGCTTAGAATTGAAGGGTAAATGTGAGGGTGTATGGGTGACCACATTCACCTCGATAAGGATATATCCAGCATACTCTTCCTATCAAAGAAAAGGGGTATGCGTGCGTGATATAACTTCTTATTTGATGGTGATTGTGGGCACATCTAGATTAATTAAATAACTTTTCTTCACCAAATTATGGGTGCTGTTCATGGTCATGATTTGGTGAAGTTTAATCCAAAAGATTTGAACGGAAAACAAAGGTGATTTCTATTTTTCTTTTAATTCTTGGATTAAGCTTGATTTACTTCAAAAATTCATTCTGCAAGAAATATAAACAACATGACCATGAAACTTTGCAGAGAGGCACATCATACTACACATGATCTACTGCCAAAAATGTAGATCAATCCAAGCAATAGATCTAGCATGAAAAATACAACTAGATTCATCTATTAAAAACAAGAATAAATCATACAAAAATAAATACACCACAAATTGAGCTAGAAATTCATGTAGAGGTTCAAAACGCCTAACCATGAAGAGATATGCACTCACTCAGCAAATAAAATTTAAATTAATTTAAATTTATGAAAGAAGGTTAAACTTGTGCAGAAATTATTTGACCCTATAAAACATGATAAAAACATTTCTAATTTTTATCATGGGTGCAAAACCATAAAACAGGATGATAACAAAAAGATGGGACCCAAAAGATCAACAGATTAATTTTCAGAAATCAGAAACAGAAACAATACTGAAAACAAACTTTAATTCATAATTAAAGATATACTTTATTACTTTGTGCTAAAATTGAACCAGAACACCAACATGACATGGCAAACAACATATCCAAAATTCAGCTTCAGATCATGCATATAATTTGAATTATTTCAGATCTATCCAAACTGGTAAATTCAAAATTATTTAAAAACTACACTAAAATTTAAAAACTCCCTTTGTCTAAAAGTTAGGGTTCTTCACAAGGATTCTAGAACAGTTGAGTTTGTATTTTTATAATTTTTCTGTGAATTGTTGTGCATTTTACAAGATTCAGGTGATTTAAAAACAAAAGGAAGAAACTCTTTTGCCGATAGGCCCCTGGACTGAAAATCCCTTTCACAGATATGCCCTCACGTTTACACATAGGCCCTCAGTTTCACTGATTGAACCCTGGGAAGACTTTTGGAATCACAATTAGGTCCTTGGCATGGGCGGCGGCGCGGCCGGCTGGAATCCGGCGAGCTCGCCGCCGGCGCTGGCCGGGGAAGTGGCCGGGGGTGCTGCGGTGCTCACCTAGGCAAGGTCCATGGTCGGAGCGCGGGTCGGGGAAGGGCCGGCGAGGGGTCTCGGCGGCGCAGGGGCAAGACGGCCGCGTCGGCGCTATCTCCGGCGAGCTGGGGCTCCCGGCTGAACAACAAGTGGCCGGGGAAGCACCGGTGGGGCCGTGTGGTAGTGCCAGGGGGTTCGGACGGGCACGGGACAATTTGAGGGGTGGAGCTCCGCGGCAGGTGCCAGTGGCGGGCGGCGGAGCAAGCAGGGCGGAGCACAGGGGCGGCGGCGAAGCACAGCGGGGCACAGGCCTATTTATAGGCGGCGAGGTACAGCGCGCTGGCGCTGCTCGTCCCGGCTTTCCCACGCGCGCAGACGGCACGCATGGCGGGCATAAGCACGGCGGCGGCTCGGTGCCTGGCGCACACGCGCGGCCCGCGCGCGCTCTCGGTACCCTGGCGCGGACCACCTGGGTCGAGCGGCGCCTGGGGAGGCTGTGTCTGGGCGTGGCCCAACGATCAGGGCGGCGCGGACGCCGAAGCGGGAACGGCCGGCGCGGCACACGGTGCCCTCACGCTCTGGAGCACGCGTCGGTGTCTCGCGTGCAAAGCATTTCGGTGAAGGCTCGTTTGACTGCGAAAATCTCCAAAATTTTGAACTGCGTCCAAAAATCGCCAAAAAGCAAACTTGTAGACCAGATATCCAGCTACAATTCTTGCAAAGGCCGACCAGGAAAAAGTCTATGGATTTGGAGATAAAGTTGCTTGAACTTTGGGTTTTTCTCGGCTAAGTCAACATGCAGCTCTGAACTTTGACCAAACTTTTGAGGATCTTCCACTTTGAATTTGAAAAGCCGCCAATTGAATGAAAGGTGTCCCATGTACAAATAAGCAACTTTCATATTGGCCGATTTTGACATTGTTATGCGGAAAGTGGAGAACGCGCTAGATTAGCGATGAAGGGCATAGAACCCTAGGGTTTTGACTTGGGTTTGGAGGGGTTTGACTAGGGGTTAGGTGTTTGACCAAGTCAAGAAGTTAATTAACATGCTTAGTCTTACTAATGATGGTGATCACTGTTACTTAAACATCAGGGATGTTACAGATCAGGTTGAGGACCTTAAGCTTGCTGTAGAGGCCTTGGAGGTTGAGGTGGGTGTGCTGCAGCAGGCACACCACCCACTAGGCGTTGGACCCGACGAGCAGCAGGAGATCCAGCTTGACCTAGAGGAGGTTCAGGACGTGCCCGGACTCGACTAGTTGAGCTTGGCACTCTACCTCTACGTGCAGGATGGGACTCTCCAGTAGTTTGTACATAGGACCTAGTTCCTAGATGATGTATTAGGAACATGACATGTACTCTTCGTTAGCCTCTTTTGGTTGGTTTTTGTGCTAAGCTGACTTAGGGTATTCTTTTGTGTAGCTAGACACTACATAGTAACCCATATGTAATGGTGAACCACACATTTTGTAATCTTGTAAATTTGGTGGAAAAACACCTTTCCGGCAGCAATCTGCCTAAGAAATGAAATGAAATGAAGAAAGTTATGGTCATATTTGAGTTTTTGGATGAATACTAAAGTTATTCCAAACTTTATAATGGTTATGCTCACAAAAATTCAGTATTTTTGCATGTGTAGTTTGAGAAATATCGAATTTTTAGTAAGCTACTGTTTGCTGTCCAAACTGCTAGACAGAGCTTTGGTAAATGAATTTTTTGACCCCTGTAAAAGTTGAATCTGTCCTGGAGTTGAATACCAAAGTTCAAGCTTATGAAATTCTACACATACTGACCAAATTTTAGAAATTTTTGACTTCTGTACAGAAAGTTATGAATTTTATACTCAGGACTGTTATACTGCCTAAATTCTGAATTTTTCATAAGTTTGAATTTTCGTATGCATATTCTCCTTGTTATTATTTTAAGCAAGTTTTGAATATGTATCTAATGAAAGTTCAAAATTTTCAGATGACTGATAATGCACATGACACTCCTGAGGGTTCTGGTGGTCATGGTGGTGGTGATCCTCCCCCACCCCCACATATGACCCCTGCTGAGGCCTATATGGCTGCACAAACTGAAGTGTTGAGGCAAATTCTCAACACACATAATCAAATTGCAAATAGGTTGCAGCAGCCCTGAGAGACATGGGTACCCATGGGTCCCCACTGACCAGGGTCTCAGCCGTCCCCGACAAGCGGGCCCGACCTGCCAGAAGACCCGCCGACCTGTCAGTGGGCCCTGCCCGACCTGACATGCGGGCCCAAAGATGTAAAGATATTAGGTGTACAAGACAAGACAGTCCAGCTCGGATAAGTTTTCCATGTTGTAACCGACTAGGACAGATGGAAACCGACTTGTAGCCCAAGGTCGTCGGCCAATATAAGGCGGCCTGGGGCGCCCTCCTCGGGGGCTTACATCTCCATCTTCATCTTCGCATAATCCACCACAACTAGACGTAGGGTTTTCCTCTCCGGAGGCTTGAACCAGTCTAAAACCCCCTTGTCTCCCCGTATTCTTCACCATACTCGCCTAATTCCGAGTTCACCACGTGGACTACCACCTACGCTCTTAGGTTCCGATCCTCCATTAACCTGCAAACCTCTAGGGTAACCCCCTAGCGGATCTGTCCAGGTCTCACCCCCTGACAGTTGGCGCGCCAGGTAGGGGAGATCGGGAGCTCGCTGTGCAGCATGGTGGCCGGACCCAGCGTCCTCTTCGGCGACGACACGAAGGATATCTCTGCAACGACCTGCTCGCTGTCACCTTCCGATCTAATCGCAAGGTTGACGCTTTCGTTCTCCATATGGCGCGCCAGAAAATTTTTGCACCCACCCACCTACGCCTCCGAGGTGCCGAACTTCGTCAAGCAACTGTGTTGGCGTGACGCGTACTGGTGTGTTGGTGGTCAATTCCGCGGACACCAAGACGGCCATCACGGCGAGCTCGAATCAATCTACTACGCACAAAGGCGGTGTCGGCCGATTCCGTGTCCATTACGTGTGGTCATGTGATACACCAATCTACAACTCGTAACAGGAAGGATTTGCTTCTAATTTCTGAACTTTTTCTTTCTTTCTATATACCCGGTCTCAAGTGCTCTTTACTTTGAGTGGCCGACATGATCTATTTTATTCTGTACTCTATCATTTGTCTAATGTATTGCATACATAATTGATATTCTTTCATGTCACCCAGTCGTCGACTTGCCCAATGCTCATCAAGCACCGGGGGGCGGATCGATATTACCGGCGGGAATGACAACGCCGGCCACCTCGAGTGCGTTGGCCACCACTTGAGCTTCCGAGCTGCATTTGTTTCTGCGACCCAGTCTGTCGTGTTCGCCGCTGCTCAGGAATTTATCTACGTCAACAAGGAAGACAGCGTCGACTCGTACCCGTGACGTACGGCCAAGAAAAAAACAAAACAAAATCCATCTACTAGATGGATACGTAACCAGGGAGATAATCTTTCTTTTTATTTCTTTTTCTTTCTTCTTTCTATAATTTGTCCTTCTGATTGGCCGGTAAGGATTAAGCTAATCTATTTTCCTGTACCTAATGACTCACGATCTACATGTGGAGGAGGCGGACCAGCAAATCCTCTCCGAGCCACGTGCCCAACACCTAGGGGTCAACACGTCTTCGTGTGTGCCGAGCTTCGACGACCCTAGCTTGCCCCGGCGACCTGTTTCGTCAACGCACGCTACCCCGACCTGCTGCGGTACAACAACGACCTCTTCGACTATGGTGCGAGCGCCAGCCGCCACCTCGACACCCCCAGCACGAGCCCAGCTCGAGCTGCCGACCCCTTCAACGTTTCAACTCGACCTCAGCTCGACGCACAAGCTAAGTGTTATTTGCAATTAAATATTTTACGGCTTCAATTTCTTTCTCCGACCTGCTTTACATGCTTTTCTTGCTTTATTTTCCCTCCCCCTTTGACACGCTCGGGGGCTTGGTATAGCCGACCTCGATACGCTCAGGGGCTTGGCTTTGCCAATCTAAGGGTCGTCAGACCTGAGGGATTTTTGAATTAACTTCTGTGCGTTCTCCTTTTAAATGTCTTTCATTATATTTACGGATTGATACACCGACCTGGCGTTTATCTTGTTTCACAGGCCCAGCTCTACGATGACCTGATATGTCTCCCAGCAACCTTTGTGGGTCACGATGGGATGCGACTCAACACTTTTGTGACTTGTCCGGCTTCCACGCTCGGGGGCTGGTCGCCTTCTTCAGGTCTACGGACCTCTCGGTGGCTCTGTCGTCGCCCTCATCAGGTCGCTAGACCTTCTGACGTCCTCGTAGCCGCCTACTTCAGCTCGCTTCTTCAGCTAGCCTGACTCCATGTCAGACGGCCCAACTGCCACATGGTCTTGTACCTGCTAGTTCTATGACCTCTTCAAGGTCTCCTGACCGAGTAACGACCTCCGGGTCTGTCGCATCACCTCCACGAGGTCGATAAGGCCCCGCTGCCTCCTAGGTCGCAACGACTCACAGTGATAAAATATCACACCAACGGCCCCGTGCTTAATGGCTCTACTGCCCGTTGGCGGCCTCCTGGCCATGTAGCTCCTCCTTGAGGTGGCTAAGGCCCCGCTGCCTCTTAGGTCGCAACGACCCACAGTGATAAAATATCACACCAACGGTCCCGTGCTTAATGGCTCTACTGCCCGTTGGCGACCTCTTAGTCATGTAGCCCCTCCGTGAGGTCGCTAAGGCCCTGCTGCCTTCTAGGTCGCGTAGACCTAGATTTTTCAGACTGACTACCTGCGTTGTGCCATCGCACAACGGCCGTGATGATCCAGGTCGCCACAGACCATTCGTCATTTCTTGAGGCCTCCTGGAGGTCGGCGTGCTAATACAACCCAGCTGGTACCTTGGTAGTCATACCATTGACGCCCGGGCGCCTCTACATCTACTCGGGCACACCATTTGTTATATAAATGTATATATAAAAGGCTTCAATAGCTGTAAAGACCTTGGCCCTTGGCCGTCGTCGTCCTCTTCAGGTCGCCAGACCTCCCGGCGTCTCTGTCGTCGTCTACTTCAGGTCGCTAGACCTCCCGGCGTCTCCGTCGTCATCTAGTTCAGGTCGCCAGACCTCCCGACGTCTCTGTCGTCGTCCCCTTCAGGTCGCCAGACCTCCCGGCGGCTCCGCCGTCGCCTACTTCAGGTCGCCAGACCTTCCGGCATCTCCGTCATTACCTACTTCAGGTCACCAGACCTCCCAGCGGCTCCGTCGTCGCCTACTTCAGGTCGCCAGACCTCCCGGCGTCTCCGTCGTCGTCTACTTCAGGTCGCCAGACCTCCCGGCGTCTCCGTCGTTGACTACTTCGGGTCATTGCTCGCCCGAGGGAGGCATTGGCGCGCCTTTCCCCTACCTGACTGCATTCTGGATCGTTTTTGTCTCTTGCGGGTGATAGCGACCTATGCTTCGCCTGGGAGCAGGCCCGTGACCGTACAGTGGGTTTGTGACTTAGGTCATTGCAGCTTTCGGCGTTTGGCGTTTTCCCTCAAGATTCCAGGTGTTTTGGCATATTGGCTCAGTGGATAGAGCACAGTTCTGTTCCCTGAGCAGAAGGCTATAGGTTCGGTTATTTATTTCTTCTTCTTCTTCTTCGGAGCATCAAACCAACCATTCTGGTCGCCTTACTGCTCGGGGGGCTACTACACTAGTGCGTCTTGCGACGCCCTATCTTCCCTAGGTCGCCTCGACCTTATGGAAGCCTGCTTCCACTATTTCTACGCTCGACCTACCTACGGTGGGCACGACAGCCTTTCTGAAGGTCGCGACAGTTACTTCGTTATACCTGACCCAGGTCAGGTCGGCGGTTCTTCGAGGACGACGCCTTGTCTTCACTTCGACCTTTTGGATCCCAGACTCCAGAAGCTCAACGTTCGACTTCGTGCAAGATTGAAGGAACTTTTTTCTTTTTGATCACCGTGCACCCTTATCGACCTCGATGGTGCCAAGACTTCAGCCTGCTTCTTCAAGCTTCATCATGACTTCATCAAGATCGTTGCACCTACACGTCGATCGGGGGCTTGAGAGACACGGGTACCCATGGGTTCCCACCGACCAGGGTCTCAGCCGTCCCCGACAAGCGGGCCCGACCTGCCAGAAGACCTGCCGACCTGTCAGTGGGCCCTACCCGACCTGACATGCGGGCCCAAAGACGTAAAGATACTGGGTGTACAAGACAAGACAGTCCAGCTCGGATAAGCTTTCCATGTTGTAACCGACTAGGACAGATGGAAACCGACTTGTAGCCCAAGGTCGCCGGCCAATATAAGGCGGCCTGGGGCGCCCTCCTCGGGGGCTTACATCTCCATCTTCATCCTCGCATAATCCACCGCAACTAGACGTAGGGTTTTACTCTCCGAAGGCCTGAACCAGTCTAAAACCCCCTTGTCTCCCCCATGTTCTTCGCCATACTCGCCTAGTTCCGAGTTCACCACGTGGACTACCACCTACGCTCTTAGGTCCCGATCCTCCATTAACCTGCAAACCTCTAGGGTAACCCCCTAGCGGATCTGTCCAGATCTCACCCCCTGACAAGCCCTTCAACCATCAAGAGCATAATCAAGATGGGTTAAATGCAGTCATGTCTTATGAGAAGTTCAGGACCATGAGGCCTCCTGAGTTCACTAGAGCAGAGGAGCCCCTAGAGTCTGATGCTTTCCTCAGGGCCCTTGAGGCCATATGTTCTCCATATTTATACTGCCCTACTCAGAGGTGAATAAGGCAGGCTTCACCGCCCAACAGCTTAGGGGCGAGGCGCCGATCTGGTGGGAGCATTTCAAGTCAATGCAACCATGGGGCCATCAGATTACCTGGGATGAGTTCAAGAAGGCTTTCAAGGAGCATCACATTCCCAGGGGTCTTATTGATAGAAAGATGAGAGAGTTAATGAATCTCAAGCAAGGTTCTGACTCAGTCTACTAGTATGCTCAGAAGTTTAATAGCTTATGTCAGTATGGTGATTATCATGTGGATACTGATAAGAAAAAGATGGAGCGATTTCGTGAGGGCCTTGATGGTGAACTCTATGAGAGGTTGAACTTAATCAAGAGTGACAGCTATCCTGAACTGGTAAATTTGGCTATCTCTCAGGAGGATGCCATGAAAAGAGCTCAACAGGAGAGAAAAAGGAAGTTCAATCAAGCTTCAGGCAGTGGGCAGGGAAAGAAATTTAAATTTGTTAAAAAGAATGTGCAGGGTGCCACCCAGCCATCTTCATCAGGACGCTGGGTGATGAAGCAATCCCAGTCTAAGCCTTCGGGCAACTTCAGCTATCGTAACACTCAGCAGTCAGCTTCTAGGCCTAGTGCACCCCCACCTGCCCGCAACAATGATGATCGCCGTTGCTATAATTACAGACAGCTGGGGCATTATGCCAACAAGTGTACACGCCCTAGACAGTAGAATCAGCAAAGTCAGGGGCAAGGTCCTAAGGCTGGGAATCAAGGCAAGAAACAGACTGTGCAAGTGAAGCAGGGTCGTCTGAACTTCACTACAGTTGTTGACATTCCAGAGGGAGCACCAGTGTTGACGGGTACTTTTTCTATCTATGGTTGTCCAATTACTATATTATTTGATTCTGGTGCTACTCATTGCTTTATTAATGTGAAAACCATGAGTAACTTGGATTTGAAGTGGAGTCATACTAATCAGACCTATATGATTGCCACACCGGGTGGAAGGGTTCCTTCACATCACGTAGCCTAAAGGGTACCACTTGAGATAGGTAGCAAGACTTTCCAAACAAATCTCGTCACACTGAGTCTTGATGGGGTAGATGTTATCCTAGGCATGGATTGGATGACTAAACACAAAGTTGTCCTGGATATCTCAGAAAGAATGATAGAAATCAACTCACCTAATGTCGGAAATTCAATTCTTTACCTTCCTCCCAAAGACTATAAAGGCTCTTGTGTTTACGCAGCCATAACTACTCAACTTGAGGACATTCCAGTGGTATGTGAGTACATGGATGTCTTCCCAGATGATTTGCCTGACTTGCCACCAGACAAAGATGTTGAGTTTGTCATTGAGCTACAGCCTGGCACTGCCCCTATATCTAAAAGATCATATAGAATGCCACCCAAAGAACTTGCTGAGTTAAAGAAACAACTTCAAGAGTTGCTGGACAAGGGCTATATCCGTCCAAGCTCTTCTCCTTGGGGTTGTCCCGCCCTCTTTGCGAAAAAGAAAGATGGTAGCCTGAGGTTGTGTGTCGACTATCGACCTCTCAATGCGGTGAGTATCAAAAATAAATATCCACTACCCCGCATTGATGTGCTATTTGACTAGTTGGCTCAAGCTAAGGCCTTCTCTAACATCGATCTTCGGTCTGGGTATCATCAAATTAAAATCCGGCCTAGTGATATTCCCAAGACGGCATTCTCTACTCGCTATGAGCCTGATTGGTTGAAGGCCAAAGTTACCAAACCAAAGTTTTGGCCATTTTAAATTTTGATTATCAATTCAAAATCTTGATCAATTTTGACAATTCAAATGAACTAAGGTGCACAAGATGAACTTTTTAGCCACTCATTCATTTAGATTGTTGAAATTGGTCAAGATTTTGAATTGGTGATCAAAATTTAAAATGGCCAAAACTTTAGTTTGGCAACTTTGACCTTCAACCAATTAGGCCCTATGGCATATATGAATTCTTGGTCATGTCTTTCGGTCGTACAAATGCGCCAGCCTACTTCATGTACCTTATGAATTCCGTATTTATGACAGAGTTGGATAAATTTGTGGTGGTATTCATTGATGACATCCTTATTTATTCCAAGAATGAGGAAGAGCATGCGGAGCATCTTCGCATTATCTTACAACGCTTAAGAGAGCATAAACTTTATACTAAGCTCCCCAAGTGTGAATTTTGGCTGGATAGTGTTAAATTTCTAGGGCACACTATTTCCAGCGAGGGCATATCTGTCGATCCAAGCAAAGTGCAAGAAGTTATGGATTGGCAACCCCCTAAAACAGCTCATCAAATTCACAGTTTTCTAGGCTTGGCCGGATATTATCGCCGCTTCATTCCGGACTTCTCTAGAATTACCAAGCCTATGACTGAGCTGCTAAAGAAAGGTGTGAAATTTGTGTGGAGTGAGGTTTGTGATAAGGCATTTAGAAAATTGAGGGAACTTTTAACTTCAGCCCCAGTGCTAGCACAGCCGGACAATTCTAAGCCATATGAAGTTTATTGTGATGCTTCACGCACAGGTTTGGGCTGTGTCCTTATGCAAGAAAATAGAGTTATTGCATATGCCTCACGGGCGCTTCGCCCTCATGAAAAGAATTATCCCACACATGACTTAGAGCTAGCAGCGTTGGTTCATGCTTTGAAAATTTGGAGGCATTACCTTATGGGAAACCGCTGCAATATCTTCACTGACCACAAAAGTCTCAAATATATTTTCACTCGGTCTGATTTAAATATGAGGCAAAGAAGATGGTTAGAGTTGATAAAAGATTATGATCTTCAGGTTCATTATCATCCTGGAAAGGCGAACGTAGTTGCAGATGCCCTTAGCCGCAAGGCTCACTGCAATTGCCTATCAATGGAATCTTATAATGACACTCTATGTGAGGAGTTGAGAAGGCTTAACTTGGAAATTGTTGAACAAGGAAGCCTAAATGCTATCTCCGCTGAGCCTAACTTATTTGATAGAATTGTCAAGGCTCAACTTCAAGATGAGGGCATTCTTTTGATCAAGCAAAAATTGTTAGAAAAAGATCCTAAATATGATTGCTTCCGCAAGGATGAGAAAAATATAATCTGGTTCGGACAACGTCTTGTTGTTCTTGATAATTGAGATTTGAAAAAGGAAATCTTTGATGAGGGTCATCTCTCTAAGTTTTCTATCCATCCTGGGAGTAGTAAAATGTACCAAGACTTAAAGGAGAATTTTTGGTGGTCCAATATGAAGGTGGACATAGCCAAATATGTATCGGAATGCGATACTTGTCAAAGAATTAAAGCAAGTCATTTAAAAGCTTCCGGTACTCTCCAACCCTTACCCATACCTTCATGGAAGTGGGATGACATAAGCATGGACTTTGTGTCTGGATTACCACTCACATCTAGGAATCATAATTCCGTCAGGGTTATTGTGGATAGGTTGACAAAAACAGCTCACTTTATTCCAGTCCACACCAAATATGATGCCAAAGATTATGCAAGTCTTTATGTTGAGCACATTGTTCGCTTGCATGGTGTTCCCAAGACCATTATTTCAGACAGAGGTTCTCTCTTTGTGTCACGCTTTTGGGAACTTTACAAAAATCACTTGGCACCAAAATTATACGGGGTTCAGCTTATCATCCTCAGACTGATTGTCAGACTGAAAGAGTGAATCAGATTCTAGAGGACATGTTGCGAGCCTGTGTTATTCATTTTGATAAAAGTTGGGACAAGTGTCTAGCTTTGGCGGAATTTTCTTACAACAATAGCTACCAAGCTAGTTTGAAAATGGTACCTTTTGAGGCTCTTTATGGACGGAGATGTCGCACTCCCTTGAACTGGTCACAGACCAGTGAGAGGAAATTCTTTGGTCCAGCCTTAGTAATGGATGCGGAAGAAAAAGTGAGGGTAATCAAAGAAAATTTGAGAATAGCTCAAGAAAGGCAAAAGAGTCACTATGACAAGGGAAAGTCACCTAGGGAATACAAAGTTGGTGACTTTGCGTATTTAAAAGTTTCGCCAACCAAGGGTGTCCAAAGGTTCGGTGTGAAAGAAAAGCTAGCTCCTCGCTACATTGGCCCCTATGAGATCATTCAAGTCTGTGGACCAGTAGCGTATCGTATTCGGCTTCCTGAGCGGTTCTCTGCCGTACACAATGTGTTTCATGTCTCACAACTGAGAAGATGTGCTCATGAACCTGCTAGAGAAGTCATTGAAGAAGCTAATGCTTGGATTGAACCGGATCTCTCTATTGTTGAACATCCTTTGAGGATTCTTGATGTAAAAGAAAGGAAAACTCGAAGGCAGTCCGTAAAAATGTATAAAATCCAATGGAGTCATCATCTTGTCGATGAAGAGACTTGGGAGACTGAGCATTATCTCAATGAGAATTATCCGGGTTTTCTTCAATCTAGACATCGTGAGTTTCTTCCCCCTACTTTTATCTTTTAATTCCTAATCTCGGGACGAGATTTCTTTTAAGGGGGGTAGGCTGTAATATCCCTGATATTTTGGTTAACTTAAGTACCTTCATTAGTGTGGCTAATCAAGATTAACTAGTCCCTAAGCATGTTTTACATGATGACGAACATTTTTGCACCCAAACCCTTGGTCAAAGTCCAAATTCATGGTCAAACCCTAGAGTTCCAAAAGGCTGAATTGATTTTCTTGCGCGTTCTCCAAATTTCACTATAGAAGTTCAAAATCGGCCAATATAAAAGTTTTTCCTTATTTTCGGGAATACATTTTTCATAATTGGCGGACATTCAAATTTTGAGTGGAAGTTCGCTTAAATTCGAGTTGAACGCACTGTGCACAGTATTTCAGGGCCGAGAAAAACTGAAAGTTCAACATGTTTTTCCCACAAATCTATCAATAAAAACATATGTCGCCCTTTGGGAAAGTTGTAGTGTTATAGCTCCTCTACAACTTTTATTTTTGGAGAGTTTTCACTTAGTTAACATTTTATGGAGTTTTGCATTTTCGAAGCTGGGCAAATGGAACTAAAATAGGGCTGAACGCCGACGCCGCCGCACTTGGCGCGTCGCACGCGCGCGCACCCGCCGTCCGCGGGCTGTCCACATGGCGCCTGCGCGTCCGTCCGGCGTACAGACGCTTCGAAGTCGTCGCCGTGGACTCGTCACACACCGTGGGGTCTCCGCTCGAGTCATCCGCCGTGCGTCGCGCTCACGCACTTGGCCGCGCCATCCCGGGGCCACACGCCTGCGCCCGCATGCGCCATGCGGCCGCACGCATGCAGCCGGCTGAGCTGGCGGCCTGATAGGCGTCTGCGGTGCCTGTGCCTACCTCGTCGTGGTTGCACTCACATCGGCTCCCTTTAAAACGAGAGCACAGGCCGCCGTCGTCGCTTTTCCCCCTCCGTCGTGTCCATTACTGCCGTCGATGAGTGTCGTCCCCCTCCGCTCGCGTGTGTCGCCACCCGATCCTCCTGCTTCTTCTCCTTAGCCTCCCGCACCTTCCCCGCTCGTCTCCGCCGCAGCATTAGGCCGCCGTCGTCGGATACTTGAGCTCCAGCGGGCACCGCTCCTACGCGCCGCCGAGGGGGCTCGCCGACGCCATCTCCGGCCGGGCCGGCCACCCCAGAAGCTTCAGGTGAGCGCCCTAGAGTCAAGTAGGGGCTATTTTGTAAATTCTAAAACTTCTTTCGAGGGCCTGTCTGTAAATGATGTTTAGGGTTTTAGCTGCAGCTTAGAAACTCCGTTAAAAATCATAGAAAATTCAGAAAAATGTAAATCCAATTGTTTTGGATTCTTTGTGAGTAGATCTACATCTTTTAAAAAAGATGTATTGGTTTTTTCTGGATAGTTAAATTCAAACTCAGTTTGGAGTACTTTTAGTGTAATTCAAAATGTACTCATCCAATGGATGTGAAATTTGGATATGTTATTTTATGGGCCATGTTAAGATCTGTGACCAAGTTTCACACATATTTGTGGTGTAGATTTAGAGTTATGATTTTTGAAAGATTTATGTTAGATTAAGTTTGATGCTTTTTATAGTCCCCTCAAAAAATAACTTCTTTAAGCACCTATGCACCCTAGGTATTTGTCATGATTGTAAGCATCTCTGCAAAAATATTTGTGATTTTAGGAGCTTGTTTGAATGGTGTTTTGGATTTATACTTGTGAAGGATGTTAAATGCATAACTTGAAAAATCCGATAGATCCACTAATATGTATTGGTCAGGAGCTTAGATTTGTCATGTTTGAACTGTAGGAAAAATTTGAGGTCAAAAAGGTTAGCAAATTGTTTTGTATGAATTAATGAAGTTAATCAAGGCAGAATATTGTCTTTTTCATTTAAATTAATTTATATATAATTTGGAGCTGAAATTTGGTATTTAAGCTTGTTATAGTCACATGCTACTGTATGAAAATTTTCATACCAGTTGAAGCTATATTTTAATTAAAATGAATTATGAATGAATGGCTAGTTAAAAATGGTATAAATAGATGCATATTTATTATTTAAGTTTAATGATGGTGTTTATGTTTAATTTCTATTTAGAATAATTTTTAAACACACCCCCTACTGTTTGGTGAAGTTTGTTAATTTAATTTGTTTAAATATGCACACAATCACCATCAAAATTATAATTAGTCTATCATCACTCACCCCCTAATTTTAATGAAGTTTAGTAAGTTAAGTTGCTTAGATATGCACACAATCACTATCAAAATATTAGTTAGTTCACCCTCATCACACCCCAATACTTTTTGTGAGTTTTTTTAGTTGTGTAGATGAATGTGGCTAACAATAGTTGGGTTTAGTGGTAATTCTTCCACTTTCACCATAAAACTAATGCATATGCATGAACGTGTAGATTTACCCGACGGGACATATACTCTCACCCAGGAGGAGGAGGGATCAGCTAGTGGAGAGGTGAATCACACTGTCGTGCAGCAAGACCTGGACCAAAGTCCAGAAGAGCCCAAGGCTAGTGCTGAGTTAGAGGAAGGCAAGCACCGGTTTACATATAACCTTTTTGGATAAAAAACTCACTTTACTTTATTTTTAGTATTTATGCTTTACTTGTGCATTTAAGTATCAGGAGTTGTTTTGAAACCTAGATGCATGATCCTTAGGATTCCTATGCTCTTTTACCAGTATGGTAGGACGCTAGTGCCATGCTTTAAGGACACGGTACAAGTCGAGTAATGACTCATTGCTCGCGAGATATAGGATGCTTTTGTTGGAATCATAAGTTGATTAAATTGACTCGCTCATGTGGTAAGAGCAATGGGTTCGGTCTCGACCGAGTAGCATGGTGCTGGTCTAAGCTATTGAACGTACCAAGTGCTTGTCGGGAATGAGACCGTTAAGCCTAGTACCTAATGAACCAGTGCGGGGACTTTATCGCTACTAATCTTGAGATGCGTCTCCCGGTTTGATTCTAGTAGTGCAAGTGTGAGTCTGGACGTGCCGTGTGAGGGCGTTCCAGTAACCTTGTACTTAGGACTGTGGCGCCTGTCCCTAATCTGGGGAGTGACGGGAACCGCCTGGTCGGGGTAGACTCCACATTTATTTTTCTTTACATTCTTTGAGGTCTACCTTCTTTCGTGTATCTTGGGTTTACCTTGCAAGGATATAAATCAATCGATCGTCGGTCACTCGCCGTTATCTGAGTCGGCTTGACCACTGGCTACCCCATGATTATTTATGGAACAGTTGGATTAATATTGTTGCCTGATTAATATTCTTTGCACAAACATACTTGTTTAGTTAGGTGCTTACTTAGAATGGTTAACGTACTAGAACTTGAGTTAAAAATAGAAAGTCAGAATCAACTCTTAGTTGCTTTTGGCAAAACAAACCCACCAGCCAAAAAGTCTTGCATGTCTAGTTGTACTTTTGTTTTGACGGGTCGGTCTTGCTGAGTATTTGTATACTCAACCTTGCTTAATTTGTGGTTTTCAGGTAACCTCATCTGGCCTGGTGCTATTCCAGATGGATGGGAGATTGAGTGGGAGAATGACGATGAGGAATGATATGCTTGGATGGCCTCTCATGTGTATCATGCGCTTAGTTTTATTTCCGCTGTTTTATCTCTGAAACATTTTACTTTATGTATGAAAAACCTAGTTTGCAATAATTTGCACTTGTGGACCTTTATGTAATATCGAACTTGTACTTTGGTCCCACCTTCGTGTGGGCTTAGTGCATATTCTCGATCCTGTGTAAGTGATTCACTGAGCATGACCCGGCAGAGGCGACAAAATACATCATGGTTATCACTTATGAGCCAAGTGGACTGACTTAGGTGATAATCCAGATTTATTTTGAGCTTTTGTCGCAGTACCCATCCAAACCAAAAAGGCCCGTTAACCAGTCCACACACGCCCCCTATCCCAGTTGCTCGGTAAAACAATCATGCGTCGCTTTCGCTATGCATCCTGCCCTTTACTTTATCCATCCTCTCTCGATTTCTCTCCTCTCTCCTCTCTCACGCACGACGCTACCGTGACCTGACACCATGCATGCTCCTTTTGATTTTCTCAAAATATATCTTTACTGTCCTCTCTCCATTTCTCTCCTCTCTCACGCACGATGCTACCATGACCTGACACCATGCATGCTCTTTTTGATTTTCTCAAAATATATCTTTACTAAAATATTTGATTTTTGAATTCATGTGGAAACTAGATTGTTGATATTTTTGTACACAATTTAAGATCTATTTTGGATATATTTTTTGAAATATCTAAATTCTTAGATTGACATGTTTAGAGAGACAGGGTGCGAGGACGAGGCTAGGAGACATTGTGATGGAAGGGGTGAGAGCGTGACGGGGGCCGACGATGGGAGGCTGGGAAGTATCGTATGACGACGGACGAGGTTGGGACGGTGTATGTGCAATGCCAACGACAGTGCGGCTGGAGAAGGTGAGGTCAGGCAGATGACGGCGAGGCCGGACAGACGACGGTAAGGTTCAAGAGGCGTTAACAACAACGAACGAGGTTAGGATGGTGCGGGTCCGACATGGACGATGATGAGGTTAGATTTTTTTTTTTTGAGATTGATGATGAGGTTAGATAGGTAGGGTCCGCAGCATGATAAAGTGGCCAGAACGAACAACACGAGGTTGCCACGTGGGCTGACGCATGCGCAACACGCGGGCAAGGTCTAGGTGGCATGGGCGTGACATTGAGGCTAGGAAGGCGTCAGGGTAGTGAGAGTGACAACGAAGCAGGAGCAGAGGCTGGGGAGGCACAAACGCCGGCGAGCGAGATCTCAGGGTGGCGTGCGGGCAATGTTAACGACGGTCTGAGACTTATACAAAATTGCAATCTTTCTTGAAATTCACGTGTGAGCAATGTTTTATCCCGTTGCAACGCACGGGCAAAGTTGCTAGTACTTATAAAAAATACAAATAAATTAATAACATGACCGCGTGCACACATCTTAAGAATTGGGTGTTTGGTCTAGTGGTATGATTCTTGCTTTGGATGCAAGAGGTCGTGAGTTTAATTTTCACAACACCCCGTGTTGGTTTTTCTTGTTTTTCCTCAACTGAAACTCTATTTATTTTCCCTCCTTTTTGTTACAAATAAATTAATAATCTGATGGCGTGCACACATATCAAGAATTGGGTGTTTGGTCTAGTGGTATGATTCTTGCTTCGGATGCAAGAGGTCGTGAGTTCAATTCTCACAACACCCCTTTTTTTTTACTCTTAACTTAAGTTCTATTTGTTTTTAACTTTTTGACACAGAATAAATTATTTCGTTTATTCTTCCGCAGAACTCGACGCGCTTTAGAGCATAGCAGTGCTCGATATTTAAACCGAGTGTGTGTTCTTTTTTTTTAAAAAAAAACTTCGAATCGTGAAATTGATTATCTATCACGACACAATTAATGTGGATAGTGTACAGGTTAATAAATTTGACACATTTTACTTATTAAAGTGTAGAAGCAGACATGTTTCTGAACATTTTATGTAAAAAATTCCTAAATTCCTGCAATTAACTCGTAGTTCTTGTGAGTCTTTGTGTTTCTGGCTATTCGGTTTAGTTTTCGACGACCCGGAGCGGATAAAGACGGGCGAGGTTGGGGTGGCGTGGGCGTGACGGCGTTGTGGCCGGGGAAGGTGTGGTGAGGCTGGGGAAGACGACTGTGAGGTTTGGGAGACACAAATGATAGCGGGCAGAGTTAAGGTGGCGCGGGCACGACGAGGACGACATCAATGTCAAAGAGGTGTGTGCAGAGACGCGGATGACGGCGGGCGAGGTCGGGTGGTCATGCGTGACCGAAACAATGGTGTGGTCAGGGCACACAACACGAGGTTTAGGAGGCACAGACGACAGCGGGCGAGGTTAGGGTGGTTCTTTCACATGTGGAAGTAATCTTTCACATGTTCTGCATGTTTCGTTTAACCATTTGAACATTTCATAAAAAAAACTCCTAAATTTCCTACAATTAATCCGTAGTCCTTGTGAGCCTTTGTGTTTTCTACCTGTTCGGTTTAGTTTTCGAGCTGGGACGGATGATGGCGGGGCGAGGTTGGGGTAGCGTAGGCATGATCGTGAACCAGGGCAGGCAGGGATGACAGCTCAGCACTGTAGTCGGGGCGGATAATGGGAGGCTAGGTAGGCACAAAAGATAGGAGGCGAGGTAGGGGTGGCGCATGCGTGATGAGAATGACGATGCATCCAGTGAAGGCGAGGTCAGGCACATGACCGTGAGGTCAGAAAAGACGACGGTAAGGTTTGTGAGGCAAAGATGATAGCAGACAAAGTTATGGTGGCGCGAGTATGATGAGAACGACGACTGTGTCAGGAAGGTGGGTGTAGCAGGATGACGAACAACTAGCACAGACGACGATGAGGCGAGGAGGTGCAGATGACGATAGGTGACGTCAAGTGGCTCATGCACGAGGGGAACGATGGTGAGGTCGGGGCACCCAACGTGAGGTTTAGGAGGCACATGTGAGGTTAGGGTGGTTCGAGCATGACGTGGATGATGGCGAAGTTGGAGAGAAGGGGCGGTGGAGTGATAGTGCGCAGGCGAGCGGTGCGGCTGGTAAGGCACAAACAACGATAGACGAGATCAAAGTGATGTTGCGCATGGGAACAACATCACAACTAGGCAGACTGACAGAGGACGGTGAGTGCGGAAGCCGCGAGGATGACAGTGCGGGAGCCGCGGGGATGACAACGCAGTGGAAGATGGTGTCACAATGTGGGAAGTGGAGAGAAGATAAATAAAGATGGCTAAAAGGATGATATGTGAGACCAACGTACAACAGGTGCACATGGTGTTAAAAGGCATCCATCCCTCTTAACCCTTCCACCCAAACAAAAAACTGTGTTAAAGTTATTCCACTTGGCTCCAAAACTATACACATGCTAAAAGATTAAATATTCTTACCGATTACATGCGAGCAACGTTATCTCCCGTTGCAACACACAAGCAAAGTTGCTAGTATATATAAAAAATAGAGGTAGCCTACCGTGCTGATTCCCGTAAAAAAACATCTCCGGCACAAACGCGCATCGCGCGCCAACCTGATAGTTCTCTCTACGGGCTCAACAGATCGGGCCTCGCTCGAGGGACGGACGGACGTCTTCTTCTTGTGGTGGTGGGCCGCTCGCTTCAGAGTTCAGACAGCAGGGGGGCGCAGCGATGAAGCACACATCATGGGCAGGGTTTACAAAACTGGTGCGAACCGGCCGGTATAGTGCAAAAAACGGTGGTACCGGTGCGGACCGGTACCGGTTCACACCGGTTTCATACCGCCCATTTACAAAATTTGGAATTTAAATTCAAAAAAAATGAAAAATGAAAGAAAAAATTCCTTAAAATATTTCAAGATTTATAGAATCTAATGGTGTCAAAAATTTTCAAATATTCGTGCATTTAGTATTTTTTTATCATTACAACTTCAGCAAAAAAAGAAAGAGAAAAAACCGGCCGGCCCATTAGGCCCACACGTCCGGGAGCAAAATATTTCAATCCTCCCGAGGAACCCTCACTCACTCACTTCTCTCCCGCATCCTGCCTCAACCATTGCGATTCCGCCGCCGCCACCTGCCCAATCGCCCCGCACCGCCGGCTAGCCGTCGCCCGGGAGCGGTAAACCGAGCGGTTTGCGTCGGCTACCCGGGGACCGGCGGATCTAGCGGTAAGCCGGCCCGGGCCGCGGTAAGCCGCCCCGTCTGGGTGGTTAGCCGCCCAGATCCCTCAGTCAACCGGATGGCCTGCACAGGTAAGCCTCCTCTCCTTCTTTAGGTAGGATTTAATGTAGATATGTTTGATTTAGGTATGATTTATGATTTAGGTAGGATTTGATTTATGATTTAGGTAGGAATCGATTTAGGTGTATATATGATTAAGGTAGATTTCATTTAGGTTTATATATGATTTTTGGTAGATTTTATTTAGGTGTATGTGTATATAATTTAGGTATGGATTTTGTATAGGTATATTGTGATTTAGGTGTATGTATGAGTTAGGTAGATTTTATTTAGGTATGGGTTTTTTCATATTGCGGGAATACCTGGAAGACAGGCCGACAATCTATACTTTGTCAATGCAGTCAGAGAGACACATTAGCTTGCAGCCACCGACGAGCTGGGTGTACGAATGGGAAGACCCCCATTTTTACACTATGTTAGTTCATGAATGACAGACAACATCGGTGTGGACGGGCCAGACTTGGCAAGAGTACAAGACTGAGTTGCTTAGAGTGCGATGTATCACTGTGATGTCCAACGCCGAATATGAGATGGCGTCCCAAATGGGGGTCTTCTCATTCATCCAACACCGTTGAACTTTTATTGATGTGTATGACTATGGTATTTGTATGCACTACTATGGTATTCGTATGTGTATGAGGTTTGTATGCACTATTATGATTTATGACTATGGAATTTGTATGCACTATTATTCCTATGTTTTGGTGTAGTTTTTTTACATTAATATGTGCATAGATCATGCCAAAATTTTCATTTATTCGACACCGATGAGCTACGAAAAAAATATTGGTAACTTAGGATAATTCACCAGTTTATCACTGAAACCGACCGGTTTACCCATCAAACCGAACGGTATTACCGGTACGTACCGAATGAATAAGCATTTTGATTTGGTTTTTTGAATTTGTGCGATTTTAAGTGGTATCCAATACCGGTACCGGTACCGGGCCGCAGCGGTTCCGCCATCCGGTTCGAAATCGAAAACCCTGATCATGGACGCACGCAGCGCAGCACAAGCGGCGCATCAGGCAGCAGCACTGCAGCGGACTCGGCATCTGTTAAGCTTGTCGGCCACGCACGCCGTGTCGGGCGGATCACCGGCCGGCCGTCCAATGCTTCCAGTCTCCTTCCTCCTCAAGTCCTCATGCATGCATGTTCCCAAGTCCGCGCGCGGCGGCACCCATGACTGTGACTTCACCAATCTAAATATCCACCGGCCGCTGCACTGCAGGTGCTTTAAGCAGATGAAGAGCAGCCATTGCACTCGCAAGACACAACTGCCATTCCTTCCGCCGCCTGCAATTCCTTCTTCCTTCCTTCCTTCCTTCCATGCAGATCAATGGCGCAATGTACACAACCATTCCTGCCTGCAGAGATCAATGCAATGGCTGGATGGAGTAGCTAGCACTAGCCACTAGCACAGAAGCAGCATCAATGGCGCAAGCAATGCTTGTTCGAAAAAAAAATGGCGCAAGCAATGCAAGGTACCCTGCAAGCTGCAGGTAAAGGCGATCGGTAAACCTCCAAGTGCAGGCAGGAGCAGGTGATGGGTGTCTAGTTGCTCATTCTTCATACGTATAGTAAAATCTGCATCGTCTTGCACTTGTCCAACGCAAAGATAAGCATTCAAGTATTCAACAGTACTAGTTTCTTTTCTCTCCCGGATATGTTCTCGTAAGATGCCAGCTGTGACATCTCCATGCAAGCATTATCTGCTTCCTAACTCGTTGTCTATCTGTTCAACTCCTTTTATTCAGTACGATAGGGTGCAGAATAATGAACAGCTGAGGTTTATCCAAAACCTGCAATGTGGAGACTGAACAAGGCATATATATGCAATGGCTTCAGCTTCATCTGCAAACGGGACCCTCAGTTCAACAAAACTGGGAGAGGTGGGAGACCAAAGCCTGCTAGCTTCTGATGAAACAATTGCTGTCCGCAGGTCTCCAGTTTCTGCAAAATTTGGAGTTTCCTAATCTTTATCTTTATACTGTTAACTTGGGCGGTCTGGACATCTTGATAAATGCAGTGCAATTATGATGATTTTTAGTAGTAGTAAGTCAGTTCTCTGATGACAAGTTTGAAGCTGCAGCAGGGGAATGAACCCCCCCAAGAAGTTGTAGGCGCCCTAGCTCGTCTTTAGCCAACGTTACCAATCCCAATACAGTCAAGATGCTCCGACTCCTGAAACAAGTTCCAGGTGCATGAACCAGCCAGCCAGCCGTTCAGCAAAGCTGTTAATTTTCACATTATTCACCACCGTGAGTGATAGCATATACAATTCACACAGCTTGCTCTTGTCTGCTGCTGCAGTTACAGGCCACGGTGTGGTATCTCTAATGCAACTTGCTGTCTTGCTGTTACCTAATGGTATGGTAAATGGGCAGCAGCAGATCAAACAGAAATATTCGCCGTGGGCAGGTAACCAAGCAGGGCATCTCCCGCGTGATTCGGCGAGCTCTCGTGCCGGAGCCTGACGCCAATGTGGCCGGCAGGGTCACGCCAGGCCTCGTGCCCCTGCACAACGCCGCGATGCATGGCCACATGACCCTTCCATCAGCAGGGTGACTGATCCATGCGACGAGGAGCCAAAAGACCCCGATTAAACTACAGCGATCTAATCAGAGGGGTTAGAGGAAGCTTAGCAGCACCTACGAGAGTAATGATCAGCACATGAGATGATGAGAGGTTGGTTGATGGAGGAGGGCGACAGGAGGAATCGAACAACGGAGAGGGCAGGCAGTAACATATATTATATATGTTATATATATAAAGAAGCGCTAGTTTTCACTGCCGTGTCTGATGGTGCGGCAACAAGCCGGCGTGGTTTGCCAGTGATGCCATGAGGCTCCTCATCATGCAAGTGGCTGCCCTTGCATTATGCAGCTAATTGCTCTTGCTGGGAGGAGCCCTATCTCTGCGATCTGCATCTGCTTATATAAAGGCCCCTCAGAGGCTCGGAACCAGCAGACTAATCGCCTTCTCCAATTGCACAAGCTAGGGGCAGATCCCACACACACACAGAGAGACAGTTGCGGCGCTCTGCTCTGCTCTGCTCTGCCCTCCATTGTTGGTTGGTCGCAGAAGGAAAGCTGAGGATGAAGATGAAGGCTGGGATCCGGCAGCAGCAGAGAGGAGGGCAGCAGGGGTTCAGCAGATCCCTCAAGGAGCAGAGGTCCAGGGCGTACATCGTCATGCGATGCGTCGTGATGCTCCTCAGATGGCATGACTGATGATGATCCATGCATCAGCTCCATGACTGACCCAAGATTTTGAGTTGTAATTCTTTGTTTTTTTTTCTTGGGTGGAAGGAGTGATCTCTTTCTCTCAACTGTTTTTTTCTTTATTTTTTGCCCTGATTACCACAATGGTAGCAGGCAGGCTAGTGTAAAGACTAAAGAGGGATACTGACACATACATTTAACTGTGGTACCACCTGTTGGAACTTGAAAGCAATACTGTTTCATGTTGTGTTCTTTCTCCAGTAAGCCCAACCATTTTCTCCCTCAGCTTGGTTGAGCTAACAACCAAAGCGACGAACAGTAAGTTCCTCTTTCGTTCTGTACAGGCTAGCAACTACTTTGACTAGAAGACTCTGAGACGACATCGTGTATACAATTGCAGAAGAGCCTATTATAGCATGTACTATGATTTTTTGGGCACAGACGACAGGCCGCCGTCTGATCCGTCATACTTGCTCTGCGCAGGTGTCGTCCTCCTGGAATGCCGCTTGGTCGGCACGATCACCTCCTCCCCCATCCACCCATCGTCGTCCACCATCGAGTACCTGTCGTCGTCGTGGTCGTCGCCCTTGAACACCGGGTGCAGGTATGAGCTGGCCAGGTAGGCCTTCAGGTCGAAGTTGGGCTCCCGGGCGCGTTCCAGGGTGTCCTTCCGCATCGCCTCCTGCATTCCATTCAGTTCATCAATTTATGAGTATTACTCACTTCATCAGTAACAAAGCACACACAATGCAGTATATGATGTCATGGAGAGAAGAATACCTGCAGCGGGTTCCTCACGAATGCTGGTTCGTAGCGGTTCTTGCAGTACTTGAAGAACCAGAAGGTCAGTACAGGAAGAACGAGGAGCACAGGCGTCGCCTCCTCCAAACCTTTGGTGCTCAGCAGTCCCAGGAGCACCAGTTGTGATATGATCAAAGCCGTGATTATACGCCCATGAACACTTGGCCAAAACTGCGCCCCACTCTCATATTGTTGATTGTACACATTTATTATCTAACACATTGCAACAAGCCGAGCAGACAAGGAAAATTTTCAAAATCAATCAAATATGGGGGGTTTGGCAATCTTTTGTCTAACTCTTTAAAAGAGTCCCATACCTGGTGGCGGTAGACAACATAAGCAAACCCAAAGAATACCAATATAAAGGGAAGCAGGAGTGGTGTCACCGCAGCATAAACAAGGCCAAGCAAGAAGTACAGTTGTATTCTAGGTTCGCATGAGTCAAAGCAGATGCTGCCAGGATCCATTGCCTCTTCTCTGTCCTTTTCAGTTTTAACCAAGAAAAAGTTCTTCACGTGGTAGAATATCAGTGGCTTCAGTCTCAATATTTCACCAGCTACACCAGCCCAACCATCAACCATTATATATGTCATGAAAAAGGTTGCCTTCATTGGAACGGACACACCAATGAGCTTTGGTATTCTGCAGAAGAAGGAACACTGTCACACTCTGGAGATCATGACCACCATTTACTTATTACAGTAAGAGAACGGAAGGAGTTGGTACCAGGTAAAAAACAAACATAAGCTGACACCCCAACATGAACCAGTTTTAGAAAGACTCCAGAATATAGTATGTAATGCTAGCTAACAAAGTTCCATCCTAGTTCAGGAGTTAGGTCTTTCCTGCCAAACTTATCGAGTACCAAACAATCACCCTAACCTTCTAAATCAAGTTTTATTATCACATTGACAAATGAATTCCCAACTTTTCCTTACTAAAACGAACAATGTTAGTAAAAATATAGTTTTAAGATTTGTGTATTCTTGATTACTATTTAAAGACAACCCCTGCTACTAGCACCACCCGTTTATTGATTCATGGATTGCTATCCTTGATAATGAGTATGTTCTCTATTTCCCCCCAAGATCAATTAGTAAAGTAAAACCATAATCAACACAACATAAACCTCACAGACAACCACATCTACCTGATTACCTCTATAAACAAAGGGATAACTAAAATGTGTGCTGCGTACGGTGCTACTATGTCTCATACAGTTCGAGTAGATAGGATATGTGGAGGCACAGAACGTACTCATTTGCTGACATATGGAGGTATTTTTGAAGCTGCTCCAAAGCAGATCCTGTAATAACGCTCCCCAAAAATACATTGAAGAACAAGAATATATAGTACTTAGATGCAGATCGCCGCTCCAGAGATGACTGTGATATCAGTCCTTCAAACTTAGACATAAACATCAGTATAGTTGGAAGCACTATAAGGAAGACCTTCAAAGCAATTCCAGGAAGAAACCCTTGAATGAATGATTTAATCGGTTTTCTGCATAATAGTTCACAAGCAGAAAATCAGGGAATGCCATCAACAGAACATGCAGAATATTACCATCTAAAATGTCAAACTACAGTTATGCTGACAAGTTAAGGAACTGGCATAAGCAGACTTACATTTCAACCAAGGGCTTTAGAAATGGAAGTGCTTTCTCTATTCCTTCAAGGTTCGCAAGAGACTGTACGAATGCTATTGGAATGACATAAAAGAAGTTAAGGAAGAAGAATGCCACAGCAACTATCAGCCTCCTGACTGTGAGGGAAACAAACGGGATGGACAGATTATTCCAGTAAACATCACGAGGTTCTGGAGCCCATTCAGTCAACCAGACTGTTGGATTGCTGGTTTGTTGGGTCTGAGCACAGACTGCTGCACCCCAACGGGAGCGAAATGAAACAAAGGCTGCTGGCACAAGTGACGTTGGATCCTTCATGACCTTTTTACGCTCTTCAACTTCCTGTATATCGTGAGGTGTTATTTTTTAAAAGTTACTCTGAATGCCAACTGTAAACAAAATCTGATGCACCAAAGGAAACAGAACTAGGAACAATATATAAATCCTGTCAAATAAGAAGACACACTAAAGTATAAAGCTAGGGCTACAACTTACTTCCTTCCCTATCTTCTCAATTTCTGATTTGTAATAGTCAATAGCATCGACCTTGGAGCCGAAGCATCCAAGAAAGCCAGTCTGTATCAAAGGTCAAGAAAGGTAAGAAATTAAAACTAAAGAAGTAAAGATAATGATACAACATTCCAGTTTAGAGGTGAAGAAATCAAGATTCAAAAGAAAAAATAAAGAAATATGAATATAGTTATTCTAGTTAACTAACCTTGGTGGTAGGCCTCTCTGATGGATTTCTTTCATACTTGAGTCGGTAATAATCAAGCCAATTTTGCATCTTCTTCTTCTTTTCAACCAGATCAGCAAGTTTATTTGCATTGTAAACCACCTACAGAGAAATAAGGCATATCAGTATCCTTTCCCTAATATAAACCAGTAATAATTTAGAGAAGGATCCACTTTTACCTCTGGGACGAAAGAAGACGCATGAACTGTGAAGTAGCAAAAGAAAACTCTAATGTACATGACATTCTACATCTGATCTACTGAATCTCATGAGATTGACATACATTTTCAGACCATATGATCCATTTTCACAAGTTATATTTTACATCACTAGTAATTTACAAAAACAAGAGTTCTAACAAAAAGAGCAACTATACTGGCATTACGCTAACTACAGAGCCTTACTAAGCACATTAATAATGGGTCGAAATAAATTACAAAGAGCAAAACCATAGAAATGCAGAGGCTGGTAACCACTTCTGCAGTTTAGTAAAGGTACCTGGTGTCTCAGATAAGTATCAGGATGATTGACAAGGAAGAAATGTTCCACAAGCTCACTGATTGATTCATCAGGATCTTGTGGTGTATTCCGCACAAGGACCTATAACAAATTGATAAATTAGTAACATACAGTTAAAAAACTCAAACACACATCAACCTATAATCCAGTTATGTAAAGGCAGTCCCAAAATGAAAAATAAAATGTTTTGACTTCCAGAAAAGGATCTGAACAAACAAGTGGATTTCGAAGCTACAAGTGTGGAACGCTACATATCTAGAACAAGAAAAGAAACATTTGCGTTGGACCCAAGTAATAGATGGATCTGAACAAAAAATGTTTTCTTACGTGATTACAGCGAACTCCAAGTTTGCATGTGCAGAGTTGGCAAATCTATTAACTGAAAACTTATGGCAGAGTGTATTTATTTGTTCAATAATTGAATTTGATATGCAACACAACGCAAAAGTATTGATCCAAGCGACCAAACCTACTAGGCTACTATACAGGAAAATAGTAGCAGAGTTAAAAGATCATACAGTGAATTGATCTGGTCGGCGTTTTTCTGAAGCAAGAAAGCGCAGCCTCAACTTGGCGATAATTTGATACTCCTTCAACAATATATAGCAGGTCCAAAATGTGATGGCATAAGCCATGACCAAGTGAGCTATAAACCTGTACAAAACATGAAGAGTCTTAAATTTGCAGCCAGATATCTACCTTTGGAGCCGAATGCAAAGCCTCGAAATAAGTAGTTTATGATATTTGATATGCAGCTCACCTCTTTGACCCATTAGGTATATTGGATATTGAAAGTTTGTCAATATCACTGTGGACTATTTTCATGCCTTCTAGTGTATCATTGAACCAATTCACTGGGACCAGTACAAGAAAAGCCAGAATCGTAATTGGAACAAATATCTTGAGCCTGGGGTGATTAGTAAAAATTCTGTTATTGCAGAGACATCGAAAGACAGGAATAATAGTGATAGAGATCATTTAAGCATATGCACATTAAATTATAAAACTGTCTAAGCTGCCCAACTATATGTTCCACACATAGTTAAATGATTGAAGAAGGCGTCCGACGTACCCTGTTAGGTATATCCGTAGATAGACCACAGAATCAAGGCCTGCATGGTTGATCAGCTCATCCTGGGGCATCTTAAGAGCGGCCGGCATCCAGTTTAAAAATTTCAAGTACGATCTCGCGTCTAAATTGACAAACTTCTGCACAGCTGCACCAGAGGAGATTGGGTTGTCTCTCATGCCCCTGAGGTACCATTTGGGAAAGTAGACCCTGTCGTTGATGGGCTGCAACCGTAGGAATGCAAATGCCAGCAAGAAGGCAATGGCCGTCAGTACATTGAAAGCTGCGGAGACGCCAATGTCACTGATTGTAGCCATGGTTTCACTCTAACACCTGCGCGTGCAAACACTCATACACTGTAAGTATGCCATGAACCATATGACGTGGAAGCAACATAATGCCCCAAGAGAAAGCATATTTGTGAGAACAAACAGTGGGACTGAATCACAGCCACATGGATTTGTGCTTGCTTAGGCAAGCAACACAAAGACTCGGCACATATCACAGGCACTGGCACCGCAATTGTTCTAATTATAACCCATGCATATTTTTCACCAAACACCCACATTCAGCTAAAGCAAGGCCAATTATACCAAATTGTGAGCATTTGGCATGTGGATCTGCTACCCGAGTCTACAATACAGTGCATTAGTATTAGATAATAAATCAAATTTGACGTGGACACAATGTTGAGTGCCTGTGGAGAGGGTGACAGCAATCAATGAATGCACGGTGATGGCGATGGCGATGGCAATCCTACTTATGACCCAGCAACAGCACATGGACAGGAACAGATAACTGAAGTGTGAAAGCTATTACGACGCGAACAAGGCATGTGAATGGGGCAAAGCTGGTAGCTTTACCCATATTCCAGCCACCCCGAAGCGTCGGAGGCGCGGCTTTGACCAAAGGAAATGTTTGCTTGCCGACATGCAAGAGATATACAAGTTGCAAAAAAAGTAAGGAAGCTTAGATTACGAATTTGCAGCAGGTGCCGCATTATTGGGCTCAGTGATGTTCGTGGTGGAATGCAAAAGAACATCTTTTCTTTTTCTGCCCACATATTAGAAAGGGACCCTTAAAAAACGGCGTAACTTAACAACTAAGATTTGCTACTATAAACTGCACATGCAAGGCTTGGATGGTAAGACAGCGGATTTTATGCGAATCGGAGGCATCCGCATCGAGCTTTCGAGATGAGAATTGGGGAGCAACTAAAGTAAAGTAGCGAGCGGAACAGATCATCAACAGACATACTTCCATCTTCGCTACGGGCGAATTAAGCTGGGGAAAAAAAGGAAAGGGAAAGACTGCGCTCATCCGATCCAAAACCAAAAGGGGGAAATCTCATCTCATGTCAATGGGGGGAAGAAACAGGGAAGAAAGACAGCATACATCCACAGACTCCGCAAAGACGGGATGGATTCCAAGAGAAGAGACAGGAGGAAGGATGAAGGAAGAAGGGTGTGCGAGTATCACCTGCCCTGCCCGTGGCGGCGGCGCCGGATCGACTGACTGTGTCGTATGATCTTCCTAGCAAAGGGGGAGGAAGAGAAGGGAAACCCGCCGGCGGCGGCTTGCCGTGCCTTGACAATCTGTGTGCGGTGTGAAGCTTTGCTTGGGCTCGAGTAGGAGGAGGATGCCTGTGGCGGAAGGAATCCCCGCACCCCGTCCGCGCGTCCCCGCCTGCGCACGCCTCTCCGAGGCCTCTGCAGCCGTTGCCTTGCCAAGCCGATCTCGATTGCCCTTCTTCTTGGCTTCTTCCCTCGGGGATCGAAGGGATTCTTGGAAGGAAAATTATAAAAAAGGGGGCTGGGTGGGTCGGGAGGCGCAACGGTCACCTGGACCAAGGGCGAGAGCAACTGCTCGTGTGGCTTTGCTTCGCTGCTGCTCCCTTGCAGCTCCTGGCCACGCACGCAGCCTCTCGCAACGGCAACGAATGCGAGGCTCAAAAGAAGGAAGCGATGGCCGATGGATGGGAAGGTGGGAAGCGGAACAGTGACGGGCGGCGGCCGAAGAGTCCACACGCTTCCGAGCACACACCTGCCCTGATGGGCTGGGCTGCCGTGGGCCCGGTTGCCAGTCTGTCTCCTCCGTGGTCCGTCCGTGGTCGGTCGGCATGAGCAGAGTCCAGCAAGGGAGTCCACAGGCGGATGCGAGCGAATCGGAGGGTGATGGATGGATGGATGAGAGCGACCCGGTAGGCTTTGGGCATCCGCCCGCCGCATGGGGTGGCACGTGGAGGATTCTCCCGTGCTAGCGAACACGTCCGGCTACGGCCGTCGGCGTCCGTGTCAAGAACGCGGGCACGCGGCGTGCCCGACCCTTCTGTATCAGTCAGGGGAAATAATACAAAATTGAAACGCCCCCCGTCAATGTGGAAATCATGCGTGCGGATCGTCGATTGAGCTCGTGAGGGCTCAACCCGGTTTATTCTGTAGAATTTTGTTTTGAGAAAATTTTTAAATCATCTTTCAAATCTTGTTAAGAGTATTAAACGTAGATTAATTATATGGAAGGATGAAAAACCGCGAGACGAATCAATTAAAATTAATTAATCTGTCACTAGAGATTGTTTGCTATAGCAGTCTAATCATAACATAATTGAGTTCGTTAGATTCGTCTCGAAAAATTAGAAGGATTACGAAATGAGTTTTGTCACAATTCACGTTTAATACTTTTAATTAGTATCCGAAAATTGATGTTGGAGAAAATTTTGCAAACTAAACATGTCCGCCGGACCGGCAGCTCAAATCTTTGTGATTATTTTTACGTACAAAAGTAAGAATGATGAGACTTGCGTGGGTGAGAGGAGGCTCTGTGGGACCGGGTGGGGTGACTCACCACTTCAATGGTCACCATCACGAACGCCGCAACGCGAACTAGCTCGTACGGAAGATCAGAGCGTCAGTTCAGCCAATCAAAATCGGGGCTCCCTTTTACTAGGCATTTACAAAAAAGAAATCGCGGCTCCGAGAACACGTGTCGATTAACAGCGCTTGTCGATTCTTTTTCTTTTCTTAGACTATCTGCACCGGCGTCCGCAAAAGGCTCCCTCAATCAAACGTTACGCTTTTTTTCTCTGCAGCGGCGTACTGGGAGGGTTCCGGTACGGAAAAAGATTCTCCCGTTCCCTTCACATCCAGCGGAGTAGCGGACATCCGGAAAATGACTGTGGCGCGGGGTCCACACGCGGGTCGTTGGTCCGCGCCGGCAGCAGGAAGGAGGGGGGAGAGCTCGATGGTCGCCGCCAGCACCACCTTGGCCCACGGTCGCCGCCATCGCGAGGCCCGGATCTGGAGGTGCTCCGGGCGGAGAGCTCGATCCACCGGCCTGGGAGCTCGATCGCTGCGGTCGAGCGCTGCGGTCGCAGTGGTGGCTGTCGTCGAGCACGGAGCCGGCGGCCCTTCCTGCTCGAGCTCCGCCTGGCCGCCGAAGTCAACGGGCTGCGGGCGCCGCCGCGCCGGATCCGGCCTCCCCTGTTCCTCCGCCGCCGCGCAGATCGATCGCGGCCTGGCCGGATCCGGCGTCGGCGCTGCCTCCTTCGATGGAGCTGCAGCTCGCCGCCGCAGAGGAGAGAGAGAGGGGACGGGGCCGGCCGCCGTTCCCACCACGCCGCCTCGCTCGAGCTCGAGGCCGCCGTCCCGCCACGCCGCCCTGCTCGAGCTTGAGGCCGCCTCGCCACCGTCCGCCCGCTGTCCTGGAACTCGCCTCCGCGCCGACGAGGGCCGCCTTCGCGCGACTTGTAGAAGAGGCCTGAGGAGGGAGGCCGAGCTCGGGCTCCGAGATCTCCGCCACCACCGAGCTCCGAATCGAGCTCTAGGGCAGGAAGCTCGAGGTGGAAGGGCGCCACCGCCTCCTGCGGCCTCGCATCCGGCGCGCACATGCCACCGAGGCCGGCCGGCATGCGCACGAGCAGGCGAGGGAGGGAGAGGTGTCGTCGGACCTCTGCTCCCCGTGACATGGAGCTCCACGCCGCCGCTGCTCTCCAGCTGCCCCACGGCGGAGCAGGAAAAGGGCTCCGCCCGCGGCACCTTCGACTGCACGTCCCCGTCAACGCCGCTGGCCGGCCGCGCCTGGTCCACCTCGCCAGGAACCATGGGCGAGAGGAGGAGGCGAGGGAGCGCTGCGACGGCCGCTGCCGCCGCTCCCGGAGGTGGCGGTGATGTCGCGCGGGCTGAGGAGGGGCACGCCGGCCGTCTGCGCCAGCGCCGGGGAGGGGGAGAGGCCATGGAGAGGGTGCCGACGGAGAGAGAGAAAGGATGGCAGGTGGAGGGGGCGATGTGGGTGGGGCAGTGGAGAAAAGAAAGGAGGGAGGGAGAGAGAGAGTGACACGTGGGTCCCGTATGCTGGTAGTTGGTATTGAGTAGAGATATAAAGGATGACGAGTGCGGGAGAAAGTTGTATAGAGGAGAGAATCTCGCTGACCAGACCGAAATATTCTGTTTTTGAGGAGGATATGGAGTATGACGAGTGCAGATAGTCTTAGACCGTGTTTGGATGGGGTGAAAAAAGTTTCACCCCTATTAAATACAACTTTGACCACAAATTAAAGGTATTAAATAAAGTCAGTTTACAAAACTATCTTCACAACGTTAGATAAATTTCTGAGACGAATCTAATGAGGTCTTTGACCGCGTAATTAGAAAATGGTTACTGTAGCATCACTGTAGCAATTATGAATTAATTATGCTTATTAGATTCGTCACGCAAAGTTGCACTCATATGTGAAAAGGTTTTGCAAATAAATATCATTTAGTCCTCCATACATGAAAGATTCCTTTTAGTGGAAAAAAGTGCTCTCTATCCAAACACGGTCTTATTTGTTTTTTTAGACCAATCGATTCCTTTCTCGGTTAGGCTAGGGCTGGGCTGATCGTGTGGTCTTGTTTTGTCCAGCCCGCTCGATGGGCTAAATTTGGGCTGGGAAAATGCACTCTTTCTTCCTTTCCTCGTCCATCAGAAGGCCTGGCCCATCCTTCTAGTGGGCCTCAGCAGTGGCACGCAGGAATGCAGCAACCGCTGCGCTCGATCCCGTAGCTAGCCCGCCACGGCGGCGGCCGCCGGCGAGCGAACGATGGTGGTAGGTAACGGCTTCCGGGGCTCCGTGGCTCGGCCGCCGAGTTCCTTCCTTGCCCCTCCCCCTCCACTCCACTGCCACTCTTCTCTTTCGGTCTTTCCCCTTTCCGTCTCCATCACCCTGATGCCCCGCGCTCCGCCGGAGAAGTGGAGCTGGGGCATGGGGAGGGAGGCGCGGCAACCCGCTAAAGCCCGAGTTCCGTTACAGATCACACCGGATTGGGACGACGCAGCGCGGTCGCTACATACATCAGCGCACATGAACCCATCGAATCTCAAACAACATTGTGGTCGTTCATCACTCCAGGTACAGGATCAGGATTTAGGATTCATCCTGCTTTCGTTCATCAGAATCCCCCTGTTAGTCTTTTTAGTAGGTAGGTATATTGTAGGAAGTACTCATCCGTGTGTGTATGACTGGCTCGGCTAGGTACCGACGAATACGCCTTGACTTCACATCAAGGACAACCACTCAGTTTCAGTTCACTCGGATACTGATTGGCTTCATCCATTCCCCTACCGTTTCCTGCTACAAGAGTAAGCTAACTACAAACTACTCCTCTGTCTATGGTTGCTTAATCAGCTGACAAAATTTTAGGGTCTATTAAGATTTCAGTGATTGGTGTTAAATAAGTTATCGGATCCATATGCCTTGGTAGCCGTCACGTCACATATTCCTTAACGATGCTATTCCTATACTTATCTAGCAACCAATCTAGGCTGTCAAGTCGGGCATCATCTTAGTCCTTGTTTGGTAAGATGGCAAACTCAACCTTTCTTTTCTGCATGCAATAAAGTTTTGAGCCAAGCGTGAGTTGACTGGGTTTTTGGCTGGCTTCTGCATGACAAAGTCACATGACTTGGTTTTTACGCTTTGACATGGTATTGATTTTGTTACTCCATTAACACTTGAGGTAAGAGTTAGTGGCTTGTTGAGAACGTTGTTTTATGATGCTTGTTCATTAAGATTGTGTTTGTGTTATGAGGTAAGAAGGACGCCTTCCAGTGGTCGCCGGACGCAGCCTCAGCGTTCTCAGCTCTCAAGCAGGCATTGACAATAGCGCCAGTACTCGCCCTTCCAGATTTCTCTGCACCCTTCATTGTCGAGTGCGACGCGTCCGGCTCCGGGATTGGCGCGGTGCTTCACCAGGCTGATGGCGCCATCGCTTTTTTCAGCCGTGCGCTGCCACCTCGCCACCGTGGCCTTGCGGCGTACGAGCGTGAGCTGATTGGCCTGTCCCAGGCGGTGCGCCATTGGCGGCCGTATCTTTGGGGCCGTCCGTTCGTGGTCAAGACAGATCACCAACCATTGAAGTACATCCTCGATCAGCGCTTGGCCACAATTCCTCAGCATCACTGGGTCAGTAAACTTCTGGGTTTTGATTTTACTGTTGAGTATAAGCCGGGCCGCACCAATGTTGTGGCAGATGCTCTCTCTCGCCGCGACATGCCAGAAGTGGAATTCCAGGCCATCTCCTCGCTATCATTCGATTTGTTGGAAGAATTCAAGCTTGCAGCAGCCAAGGATGAGGAATTGCAGCACTTACGCCAACAGTTAGAAGCTGGTCACCTGACAGAACCATGGCAGCTTGTGGATGGCTTTGTTCTGTATCAGCAGCGCCTGTTTGTCCCAAAGTCCTCACCGCTGTTACCTGTGATCTTGTCTGCTGTACACGATGACAATCATGAAGGGGTACAGCGCACTCTCCATCGCCTGCGCCGAGATTTTCATGTTCCAGAAGCCAGGCGGCTTGTACAGGACTTTGTCCGCGCTTGTGTGATCTGCCAGCGCAATAAAACAGAGCTTCTTCGTCTAGGTGGCCTCTTGCACCCCTTGCCAGTACCTTCCGCAGTTTGGCAGGATATTAGCTTAGATTTTGTCGAAGGACTGCCCAAGGTTGCAGGGAAGTCAGTGATCCTCACGGTGGTGGACAGGTTCTCCAAATACGCGCACTTTATCGCCTTGAGCCACCCATACACGGCAGAGTCTGTGGCGCGTGTGTTCTTCGCAGAGATTGTCAGGCTTCATGGCATTCCAGCGTCTATTGTCTCTGATCGAGACCCTGTTTTCACATCAGCATTCTGGCAGGCCTTGTTCCGAGCTTCAGGCTCCAAGCTTTTGATGAGCTCCGCTTTCCATCCCCAGACAGACGGTCAAACAGAAGCTGTGAACAAGGCAATTGGCATGTATCTTAGGTGTCTCACAGGCGATCGTCCACGACAGTGGCTCAGATGGCTGCCTTGGGCCGAATATATATACAACACGGCGTTTCATACAGCTTTGCAGGAGACTCCCTTCCGTGTTGTCTATGGTCGTGACCCCCCGTCGATTCGCACTTATACTCCAAGCGAAATTCGAGTGGTTGCTGTCACCCAGAATCTGCAGGAGCGGGATGAGTTTCTCCAGGATGTTCGCTTACGCCTGGAACAGGCACAGCAGGTTGCTAAGCATCAGTACGACAACCGTCATCGTGCTGTCTCTTTTGCAGTTGGGGATTGGGTCTGGCTGCGCCTTCATCACCGTCCACATGGCTCTTTGGCGCCTGCTGCTTCAGGCAAGCTTCGCCAGCGGTATTTTGGCCCTTACAAGATTATTGAAGCCATCAATGATGTTGCATTCCGCCTTGCTCTGCCCCCTGGCACACGCCTGCATGATGTATTCCATGTTGGCCTGCTGAAGAAATACATTGGGGTTCCTCCTGATGCCCCTGCCAAGCTCCCTCCTATTCACCATGGTGCTGTTGTCCCAGTTCCAGCCTGTGTGCTCCGGCTGCGTATGAATGAGGGTGTCCGTCAAGCTCTGGTCCAGTGGGAAGGGTTGCCGCCATCTTCAGCATCCTGGGAGGACCTCGAGCAGTTCAAGGAGCGCTACCCTGCCTTTCAGCTCGAGGACGAGCTGTTGCTCCAGGGGGGAGTGATGTTATGTGGGCCAAGAAGTATAGCAGGCGCAAGAGAAAAGATTCTACCCAGCCGGCTTCTAATATCAGTAGCGGCTAGATTTAGTTAGATTCAGAGTTTGTTTAGATTGGTTTGTTAGGGATAAGAGATAGAGTTTGTTAAGATACAATTAGTTTAGTTGAGAGCTTGTGCGTGGGGATAGAGATACAGCCTTTATATGCCAAGGCATTGTAACCATCTGAATGAATTAAGAAAAGATCTATTTCCTCCCTCTCCTGTCAACCAAGCGCAGAGCAGAGGAGGCGCAAGACCTCCTCCCTCGGCTGCCTTACCTCCGGCGAACTGCCGGCCATAACAGTTTGCATCTCCGCAAACTCGCTTAACAAATTGGTCCAACTGTACGTAGCAAAATTCCTTCTTCAAAGAGTCTTGTCACCAAACTGTAATTATATCACCTGAAAATTCCACAAGTACTGTTCCATGTTAGAGTTGCCACTGTTTTAAAACATCTGAAGTTCGCAGCTGTATTTTCATGGTTACACTTGATGACTTACGGGGCTCCAGAAAATTGGACCTTTCCACTTGCTTTTCCTTTGTTGGTTGACTAAGTTCCTACTTTCGACTAGGACCAGGTCGAGTTTTTTTGTGTGTGTGCAGGTCACTGTCGTGATTTATAAATCATCAACATCTTTAGTGCGCTGCATCTTCTTTGAGCACCAGTTAGTTCATCTTGCAGAGCTCAAGCAACAATACTCCTCTGGCCCCCAAAAAATGCCCCCTTATATTCTCTATCTGTGTCTGATTCTGTTCGCCAACCGAGCTATTCCTGCCAAGGCTGCTGAGGCCAACGAGACTGAAATTCCTTTGGGATCCCAACTCGATGCAGGCGGTGTGCAAAGCTGGGTCTCGCCTTCAGGCCGCTTTGCTTTTGGCTTCTATCCTGTTGATGAAGGCTTCTCTATCGGAGTCTGGCTCATCATCGGCGAATCCAGAAATATTGTGTGGACTGCCAACCGAGATGATCCCCCGATTTCTGGTGGCTCAATTCAGTTAACCTATGGTGGTCTTCAATGGATTCCAGCTAATGCGGGCAGCCAAGGGAAGTTCATATTCGCCACCTCTATTCAACCTGCCTCTGCCGCGATGATGGACACTGGCAATTTTGTGTTGTACGACATCAAAAAACAGGTTCTTTTGTCCACCTTTGCTTCTCCAACAGACACCTTGTTACCAGGACAGATCCTACTTCCTGGTAGCCAGCTGTTCTCAAGTGTATCTGACACTTCCCATGCCACGGGGAAGTATCGCCTTTCCAATCAGCTAGATGGCAACCTTGTGATGTATCCTGTCGACGCAATCGATCCTGATAGCTCATACTGGAATACCGGCACTTATGGCAATTCCTACCTCCTTACAGTTTTTTTGGATCCCAATGGCACACTATGGATGTTCGATCAAAAAGCATCATATACAAAGGTGTTGTTCCTCTCAAACCAATCTTCTAAAGCTTCCACAGACACAAATGTTTACTTCCGTCTGACATTGGATGCTGATGGTATATTACGACTTTACTCCCATGTGTTCTTTAGGCAGGGGAGGGCGCCCGTGACAGAAATCGTATGGCTGCAGCCTAGCAGTGATCGCTGCGATGTGAAAGGTGTTTGTGGACCAAATAGCTTCTGTCATGTGAGTTCTAATGGGAAAAGTAGCTGCTCTTGCCTCCCTGGTTTTGAATTCTCAAGTGCTAACCAAAGCACGAAAGGTTGCTGGAGGGTGCGATCTGGTGGCTGCACAGGGAATAGCTCTGATGATGATATCAAACCGATAGCTACGATGGTTGAGTTGAAGAACACTAGCTGGTCAGATTTATCATATGCTGTTCCACCACAAACAACAAGCATTGAAGCTTGCAAGGATCTTTGTCTCTCTGACTGTGCCTGTGAGGTCGCAAGGTTTGACTTCTACTGCTCAAAGCAGATGCTTCCTATGAGGTATGGCAAGATGGTTCGTGGTAGCAACACTACACTATTTGTGAAGGTCTACACCTATGAATCCAAAGGTTCTCTCAGAAAGACAAGGTCTGGCCCAGTCGCCATATTGATATCAGGTGCTGCATTGACTGTTTTCTCACTTCTTGTGTTCTTAGCATCCATGTTACTCTGCAAGCATCGGCTGCTATCAGGCTACATGAGGGCTCCACAACAGCAAAACTCGGAATTTGATGATGAGAGCGTAGCTATTCGATCCTATTCTTTCCAGGATCTGGAGTTGTCCACAGATGGATTTGCTCAGGAGCTAGGAAGGGGTGCTTATGGTACGGTGTTCAAAGGTGTCTTGACCAATCTTAACATGGACATTGCAGTGAAGAGGCTTGAGAGAATGGCGGAAAATGGGGAGAGAGAGTTCCAGCGGGAAGTGCGTGCAATTGCACGAACACATCACCGTAACCTGGTGCGCTTGCTGGGATTCTGCAACGAAGGCATGCACCGCTTGCTTGTGTACGAGTATTTGCCAAATGGTTCCCTTGCGGACCTCCTCTTCCGGTCAGATGCAGTGCCTAGTTGGAGCAACAGGGTTGCAATTTTGTTGGATGTTGCAAGGGGGTTACAGTACCTTCATGAGGAGATAGATGGACCTATAATTCACTGTGATATTAAGCCGGAGAACATACTCATTGACGGCAGAGGGGTGGCGAAGATAGCAGACTTTGGCCTGGCAAAGTTGCTGATGGGGAACCAGACACAGACTTTCACTGGTGTGCGAGGAACACGTGGATATCTTGCACCAGAATGGAGCAAGAACACGGCAATCACTGTGAAGGTGGATGTTTACAGCTACGGCGTCATGCTCCTCGAGACGATAAGCTGCAAGAAGAGCATGGAACTGAAGCTGGCCGGTGAGGAATGCAACATTTCTGAGTGGGCCTACGAGTACGTGATATCAGGTGACTTGAAGCAAGTGGCAGCTGGGGAATGCATCAATGAGGTGGAGCTGGAACGGATGGTGAGGGTCGGTATTTGGTGCACGCAGAATCAGCCAGTGACAAGGCCTACGATGAAGAGCGTCGTTCAGATGATGGAAGGAAGCACGGAGGTTCGGCGGCCTCCGCCGCCTGCGTCGTTTTCACAGTCACTGGTGCGATCCACAAGCAGCTAATCAGCTCATATCTCTGATTGCCATTGCGAGGGGGTAAGCGTTCCTTCCATCTGATGAGTGGAAATTACTAGAAGATGTGATTACTAGGGGTACTCCTGATTATGTGCTGGGGAGATGGATCATTTGGTAAGTTGCATCGCCCATCACGAAATGGTGTGTGTCCACAACTCCACATCTAGCAGGTGAAAATTGTTGTTGCGAGATTGTGACATCGTTCTTCGGTTCTAGTAAACATATGCATATAATAATGAGGCCTGCTATTTTAATTTGGGGGCGTGTTGCTAAATTGTCTCCTCTTGGCATTCCTACCTGTTTGGCACTTTGCCTATCTGCCGACACAGGTCCCATGGCTATCATCCCGGCATATTATTTTGCCAAGTTGTGAACTTGTGATATTCCTGCTTATTTTGTGAGAGGTAAATAGAGAGGAGTGTTTTGGTGCAATAATTTTTTTTCTGCTAGGCTATGTTGATGTTTTTTTTTTTGTCGTGTGGTAGTGGTAGTATAAATGGTGCTAGCTACCCAGAAGAAATTGACGAGTTAACTGAAAAGATGTGGACTGGAAATGTTTAGGGGAAGTAGGAAGTTAGTCTAGCTCAATTGGTTATGGTGGAGATGTGGTCGTACACCCTAATCATCTAGATTTGAGTTCCTTCTAGCTCGAATTTGGATACCTATTTTTTCTCAATGAAAATATATTTATCCTCCTACGTTGGTTCTAATATTTTGAAATGTTTACTGTAAGTGGTAGATATGGTGACCACTCCCAATTCCCTTGAAAACCTGAAGGGGCAAGGTTACCCTTCTCAGTGCACATAAATGAACCCTCTTATTCCACCCTCTACTGGGTTTTCAGAAACAAGTTGGAGGCCAGGCAGGTTTTGGCATTATATTCTGCTGTTAATTTGATCGTAATGGTTCGTGCAAGTTGCCAGCAGTTTCCTTGTGGCCATGGCCGTCCAACACCACGGCATGTGTCTGCTCTATGGCTGCAGCAATAACAGTAGAAATGTTTTTTTTGTGTGTTTTACAGCAGAATAAATGTTGGCAACGGCTGCATCGATAAAAATAAAATAGGTGAACAGTTGCTGTCACGGCAGCAGTGATGAAGAATATAGAAATGGAGATTTGCTGAACTGCAATGTGGTGGCGGCTTGTGCCTGTGCATGTGCATTCATGTCGCTCACTGTATCTGCGTGAAGCAGAGCTTAGATCAGCTCATCTCAGATTTGATTCCCAGTATAATTTTTGAAAAGTATTCGCTGGAAGTATAGTAGCAGACAGATACAGGCCCCATCTTGCAATTCTTACGGGACCATCAGGTACTCCGTATGTGCGTCTTGGCCTCTTGGGCACCACTTTGCCTTAGCTGTGGTAAAACTAGCCCATGACAGCACCTGCAAGAGAGAGTTGCATGAACATATGACAGGTTCACGATGCTGGTTTACAAAAGAATCATGTCCTATTTGGAACGAAGGAATAGAAATCATAAGAATCGTAGGAATCACAGGAACGAAAGAATGAGGAATGAGGAAAACAGAGGAATGAAAAACACACAGGAAATCGATACAATGTGTGTTTGGAACGCAGGAATGGGTAGCATACAAATTAGGGTAACAAAAGAGTAAAAAAAACATTTGCATTTAGTGATTGATTAATTAATAAATACTGTACACATGATCACATGCTAATTTTATCTTATAATGATCCCACGCCACAGTTCGCTTACACGTGGACTCTTTTTTTTTCAATCCACCATCCTTATCCTCTTGAGTCTTGAGCTACGGGGCTACTTTTTCATCCTCCACCGAGACACCAGAGCTACTCTTTCTCGCTTTCGCATCGCAGGGAGCCAGGGAGTCGATGGGTCAGCTGGCCGGTTGATGGCGCTCGCTGCTCGACGACCAGTGCAGGCCCTGAGCCACCTCACCTCACGCTCGACGGCGGCCTCCTCCGGACTGACGACGACAGTGTGGTGGGCGTTGCTGTCGCCGTTGCCGAGGAGCACACGGCGGAGGCGGCGCAGGATACGCGGCCGCCGTCGAGGTCCCGGCCTGCCGGCGGGAGGGCGGGCTGGTGCTCCGCGCCGACGGCTCCGTCGAGGCCGTCCCGCTGGTGCCTTCGCTTGCGTCGGGTAGCTGCGCTCGCGGCCAAGGAGAAAACATGGGAACGGAGTGGATTTTGTGATTCCTGTGAAATAAGCATCTGTCTACAGTATTCTGGAGGAAACTCTTCCTTGATTCTTTTGTTCCAGACGGCTCCATTCCGGAGGAATCAACTTCCTGTGCTATTCCTTTGATTTTCCCGTGTTCCAGACGGGGCCTCAGTCACAGTCTGTTTGAACTTTCAAACCTCTCCTTGATGGTATTAGGAGACGGGCCCGGTTTCATCTGCTATCTGCATGCAGTTGCTGCACAAGGGAAGAATAGGTATAAGGAGGCAATCCCCATCCATGAGGTTTGCAAAATTGCAATGCTATCCTGAATCAATGGCTAAGCAGAGAGCAAATCCCAACATTTTCGAATAGCTAGAACTCCATTTTCGAATGCGATCCAGTAACAACATTTTCAATCATGTGTTTACAGCAGCTGCCGCAGGTCAATCATTCATGATTGGATCATACACGCACGTCTCTGCAGATTTGTCCGGGGCATGCATGCAGCTCCGTTCGAATTGTTCTCTTGCTCTTTTTGTCAGTCGATCTGTAACCAAGCAGTGATGGTGAAAGCAGCAATGGGGAGAGGAGATGGATGACGAAAGGGAGGGGAGACGAAGACGAGGGGGCGCGCGCGCGCGCCACCGGACCACCAGACAGGAATAGCAGAAACCACCAAAATTCCCAGCGGGATACAGTTTGGCCGCTCTCTAGGCATCATAATCCCCCCCCCCCCCCCCGGGCGGCCCAGCGCAAGGCGAGACCACATCCAGCCGAGCCCCTCGCATGCCATCGCCACTTCGCTATTGCTCTCTCTCCCCCTCCCCTGCCGCATCTTCTTCTTCCTCCTGCCGCGGCGTCGTCGCTTAACCTTTCACCTGTCTGACTGAGCCTACCTACCCGGCCAATACCTGCCTCCTGGACCTCCATTGCTCAGGGGTCACTGCTCCGGTTCCTCCGGGAAGCAGCAAGCACACATGGTGCGCACGCACGGCTTGGCGGCATCGCATTCACTTCCCTGCCCCCGGGGTCTGCTGCGCCCTCCATGCCAACGCATTCACTAGCTAGCTGCTGCTGCTGCTGCTTCCAGAGCCAGGTACCTAGCACTGTGCGTGCCCCCTGTTCTCTTCATCCTGCTGCAGCGCCAGCACTAGTGCTAGATAGCACTGCTGCTCAACTGAACTAGCAGCTGGGTGGTTGTACATAACTGGGAGTGCAGATGGTGTGGAAGAGCTGGGGCGCCATTGTCGCGCTCGTCCTTGCCATGGCGCCGCCGCTCTGCTCCGGCGCCGCCGCCGATGTCGCCGTCGCGTTCTCTGCCGCCCCGCGCCGCGTCTCCGGGTCGCCGTCCGCCGCATTCGCCTTCCGCGTCGCGCTGACCGGCGGCGGCGGCGGCGGGCCGTGCGGCGACTGCACCGTCACCTGCCAGGTTAGCCATTGGCCATTGGGGATCTTGTCGACCTCACGACGCATCTTAATCTCCGTTGGCCGAGAAGATCGAATGCCATATGCCAATGGTGATGTTTGTGGTTTGCATGTCATGTTCGCAGTTGGATGGCGGGACGGCGTCGGCATGCGGCGGGTCTGGGAACGCCGGCGGCAACGGGACGGAGACGGTGAGCTATTCAGAGCTCGACGACGGGAACCACACCTTGGCGGTGTGCGCCACCAGAGGAGGAGGACGGCAGAGCCCGACCTGCGCCACCTACGCCTGGGATGTTGGTTAAGTAACAGCCTCCCCTCGAGTCCTCGACCCCTCTCCCCTCCCCACTGTCAACTGAAATACTTAGGCCTCAGTTCTGTTCCCGCTGCTATTCAGCAACTTTGATCGCTTCCTTCATTACCAGAAAAAAAAAACTGCCTTTTTTACACATTTATTCCTGCTTACTGTACATGCTCACATCTGAAGCATATGCAAGCTACCAGCACCAGTACTTTCATTTCTTGTTCAGACATGTCCTTGATCAATGATCACCCCGTACTAGCAGAGTTTTTACTTTTTACCTGTACGTCATGCTAGTGATAATCACTTCTATGAAATATTTTTAAAAAAAATCCTTCAAGGGAGTGGCTATGGACATTGCATGACCCGATCGATGTGTACCTGCCCCGTGCAGACACTGTCCCTCCCACGGCGTCCGTCTCGGCGGGGTCGGCGGCGTTCACGAGCGCGCCCAACGTGTCGGCGCTCGTCTCCTTCACCGAGCCCTGCCCCGGCAATGGCGGATTCGTCTGCAACTACACCTACTGCAATGTACCGTGCTCCTCCGATCCTGCCAAAAAACACTCGCATTAGATTCCTCCTGAAACTAACCGCACGTGCAATGTCCCCTGCTCTGCTCGCTCGCTGCAGCTCGTCGTGTACGGCCCCGGCCGCGTGGAGCCGTCCACCCTCCGGGAGCTCCGCCCCGGCCTGCTCTACTCCGTCGCCGTCGCCATCTCGCCGGAGGCCCAGTACGGCCGGATCATTCTCCTCATGGGCAGGGGATTCTGCACGGACGCCGCCGGCAACCCCTTCACCAGGACGGCCAACTCCACTTTCACCCTGCATTTCGGTACGCCGGCAAGGATCCGTTGCTGCCTGCCATGCTTGCTGAGAGTTGCAAGGGATCTGCTCTGATGGCATCCTCCATCTCCTCCTCCGGCAACTCGTCGGAACATTTCAGATCGAAGGGAAGACTCCATGAGCATCACCGCCACCGTCCCCGAGAAGATGCTGCAGATACAGGGCGTCACGAGGCTGGTCCAAGCTACCAACGATGACAAGGACCTGAGGGTGTACCTCTCCTTCGCCCAGCCGGTGCTCAACTCGTCTCAAGAAATTCTGGCTGCACTCACGGCAACCGGTGCTGTACTGACGCCCACCAACAGAAGCACCCTGGGGAATCGCCGGTTTGGCTATGTTGTAAGTTCTTCTTCAGTTACAGCTGCTGCTTTATTTCATCCGTATATATATATTTTTTGACTGATGCCTGATTAAAGAAAAATTACCTATTCGTTATAAAATCTAGGTGAACAAGATATCAGACACCGCTATTGTGACTCTTTCCTGCGATGCGAGCTCTATAATCAGCAGGCAAGGGACTCCAGTTAATCCAGCGGAGCCATTCACATTTCTTTATGGTTAGCCACTATCTGTTCGGTTCAGTATATGCACAGATGCTTGTATATATTTTCAGATGATGCGTAGCTAGCTGCAAAATGTGGAATAAGATTTGGATCCCATGGTTACATTTACCACCTTTTTTTTCCTGCTCGGTGTCATTGTTAGATACACAGAGACCTTCGGTTAAACTCGGCACATCAACTCGGAGGACTAGTTCTCATGACATTCAGGTTTTGGTGAAGTTTGCAAAGCCCGTGTTCAACTTCAGTTCCTCATCAGTGCAGGTTTCTGGGGGCAATGTACTGAGGCAAGATAAGATAACTCTATACAATCTTATGTAAAATGATTCCCTTTTTCACCTTGAAGATCAATGTCTTATGGTTCATTTTGTTTGCAGCTTTCATGAAGCCAGTAAGAGCATATACGCGCTCCGGGTACAGGCGGTTGACAAGCTGGTGTCCGTCCAGGTCGCTGAAAATGCAGCCCAGGACGTGGCTGGAAACCCCAGCCTAGCATCAGACCGTCTTGAAGTGAGGCACTGTATGAACATCTTCTCCGCTCCGTAGTTAATTATGAGATGCGCAGCAGTTAATCTTTGACTTACAGACTCATTGGCCGGCACAATTGGTACCATGTATCTTCAGATTCTGTGCCCACGTCATCGTCATCGATTGCGGCCATCACCACCACCATCTTCGCGGCAACTGCTGTTGTTGCCACGCTCCTCACCGTCTCGACATCGTCGCTCCTTGCTTCAGGAGCTATCCCAAGACCCTCCTCCTACATGATCTCGGAGCCATCAAGAAATCTGTTGGTACGTTTGCCGTCAATACAGGCTTTTCATGGTCACAAGCAGACACTCTGATGGACCATCTGATGCTTTGAATTTCAGAGAATGGCATGCCACATCCAAATCTTTGCTCTGTCGAGATGGCTGTCGGTTAATCTGCCAATCGAGTACTACGAGTTTGCAAAGGGGATAGAATGGAGTATCCCTTACATGCGCCTTCCATGGGAGGGCCCGGGTGCAGATCCATTCCTGAGCTACTCCACAATGCCTGCCATTGCATTCTCGGAGCTGCTCGACAGGAGTGCCGTAGGGGCTAGTAACATCTCATATCCCCGAGCACATGGTCAGCCGGTGATGCCAATGCAAATCCCATCAGATCCGGTATTGCCAACGGAACTCCCGGGAGATGGGAGCCCAATCATGCCGATGCAAACTCCGGGAGATGGGAGCCCGATAATGCCGATGCAAACTCCGGGAGACACAACGCCGGTGATGCCAATGCAAATCCCGTTGGATGGGACTCCACTGAATGCAATGGAGTATCGGTCCTTCTTTGAGGTTGGTTGGTTATCTTGGTGGTTCTACGGTTCTACCACTTCGATCACTTGTATTGTAAGTTCTGATGGAGGCTGAATAAAGGAAAACATTGCAGAACCCGGACATGAAGCCTGAAGCACAGATTATCATGAAGCTGCAAGATTTGGATGGGTAAGAATTACACTGAGGCTTTTCTTTGTGCAACGATGATGGATCAAGGACATATCAAGAAACTAAGCATTGCCTGCAATTCTGTGTGTGTAAACATACGCGTATGCAGGTGGAAGTACTTTGGCAGGAACATGTTCTGGCTGGGCGTGATCGGTGGCGGCCTCATCCTCCTGCACTTCCTCACCCTCCTCTACTTCAAGCTGAGATACCGGGGCAGGGAGGGGCGTCACGGGCACGGCGCGCTGGTGCTCCCCAGGCTGGAGATCATGGTGGCCGTCCTCGCGGCGCCGTGCATCGCCCAGGCGGCGGCGGCGGTGATCAAAGGCGGCACCACGGGCGGCCTGGCGGCGGGGATCGCGCTGACCGGCTTGCTGACGGCGCTTATGGTGGGCCTGCTGCTATTCCTGTCGCTGGGCATCACCACGGGCCGGCTGCTGCAGTACAAGGAGGTGCACCGCCGGGAGGGGCAGGAGCACCACTGGTACCAGGAGCTCGTCCGCCGCACGCTGGGCCCCGGCAAGCGCGGCCAGTGGACGTCGAAGGACCCGCGCCGCGCCGCTTGGCTGGTCAGGCTCGGCCCGCTCTTCGAAGACCTGCGGGGCCCGCCCATGTACATGCTGATGCAGATAGGCCGCGGCGGAGGCGGCGGCAAGCGCGCCGGTGGTGGCGCGGCGGCGTCGGAGGACCAGAACGAGGACGCGGAGGCGTCCGTGGTCCAGAAGGTGTTCGGCGTGCTCCGCATCTACTCCACGCTGCTGGAGTCGGTGAAGCGCGTGGCGGTGGGCATCGTGGCCGGCGCGCACGCGTCGTCGGGGCGGTCGTCGCGCGCGCTCGCCGTGGCGCTTGTCGCGATCGCGGCGTTCCAGCTCCTCCTCATGGTGCTCAAGAAGCCCTTCATCAGGAAGCGGGTGCAGCTGATGGAGATCCTGTCTGTGGCCGGCGAGGTGCTCGTCTTCGCGGCGTGCCTGGCGCTCATCGACCGGAGCAGGAGCGGCGCGGACGGCGGGTGGCTGCCCGACGGCGAGGCGCGCGTCGTGGGCCTGGCGATGCTGGGCGCCTTCGCGCTGGGGTTCGTGGCGCAGGCGTGCAACGAGTGGGCGGCGCTGCTCCGGCAGGTGCGGCTCCTGAGCGCAGACCGGAGCTCGCTCCTGGATGGCGCCAAGACGGCGAGCCTGGGGCTGCTGCTTCTGGTGCTTCCGTCGTCGGTGCTCGGCGACCGGATGGCGGTGAACCACCAGCAGGGCACGCCGCCGCCGGATGGTGGCGGCGGAGCCGGGGAGAGCGTGTCGACGTCGACCCCGGGAGAGGAGGGGGCTAGGGGCGAGAGCGAGGGTTCCAGGGGATCCTCGAACGAGCGGTGGTGGCTTCGGCAGCTACGGGAGATGGCCAAGGCGAGCTTCAGCAAGGAGGGCGGCGGGGGCGCCGCCGCCACCACCAGTGGGGAGGAGGCGTCCACCAGCGGCACCAAGGCGAGGAGTGGGGAGTGGAAGTCCAAGACGAGGGGGCACTACAACGACCTCGAGGCCATCTTCTCCAACAGGTGAGCCTGAGGTGAACGTACTCCATAGTTGCAGAGCAGACGAGCGCGGGAAAAATGAACGAAAGCCTCTGATTCAACTCGAATGTTTTTGTGTTATAACCTCTTGTGAATTCGACTGGTCACTTGATCTTTTAGGAGGAAAAGATGGTGTAGATGCTGATTAATTTTTTTGTTTGTTACAAAACGATGGGTTAGCTTAGATTGGCTCGCTCATATGATAATTGATATTGATACTCCCTCGTTCTTAAATATATGACGTTTAGGACAAGAAACTAGTTCAAAATGAACTAAATTTCTTGTTTTAAATGTCATATATTTAAGGACGGATGTAGTATATGTGAAGTGAATTAGCTTGCAAGGCAACACGAAGTGTTTTACACTTAGACTAGTATGCACTGCCATTGTTGCGGTAAGGACACAGCAGGGCAGTATCCAGCGGAGAAGGATTCAATGCCGTACGTTACGTAACTTACCGGCTACTGACGTGTGGGACCACAGACCTTGAGGCCCACACATAAGTGACTGGTAAGTCACGTAGCACCGAGTCTCACTCTGTATCCAGCGCAGGGCGAAGAGAGCTCTTCTACCGGTCAGAATCCCATGAAACCCTTCAAAATCTCTCTTACGAATTTGAAGAGGAAGAAGAAGGGAAGAGAAGGCCGGTGAAAAAGGAGATGAGAGCCCATGAAACCCCCCAAAGACTCTTCAAATTTGAAAAGAAAGAAGGGAAAGACAGGAGGAAAAGGAGATGAGAGCTCCCTATGGTTTAATCTTAACTCTGTCCCTGCTACAGAACTTGCTGGGCAACCTCTCCTAATTCCAATGTTACCCTACACGGTTGGTCACCCTTCGTTTAGCGAATAGTCAAACTATACAGTTGATGAAATGGGCTGAAAAATGGATTACACAGGATTAAACGGCTTACACACCCAACACGGTTGACTGTTGAGTAGCGTTTAAACGCCGTGTAAATAGCCTACACGGCCGTTTATGGTAGCACTGCCTAATTCTCACCAACACGCATACATGGGCCTGTCTTTTGTCCTCCATGCTCGCTTCTGTCCTTATCGATGTTACCCCAATGCTATGATTCCAGTAGGTACTTTCTTCGTTTCAAATTATAGATTTTTTTAACTTTTTTAGGGTACTTTAGTTATGACAAAAAAATATTTAAGTTAAAGTGCATTAATAAGTCAACTCAAGTTTGTAAAAAAGTTAATTAAATTAAGAAAATTATATATTTCAGCATTCAATGTGTAATACAAATCTGGTATAAAGGTATAAAAATATTGTTATTTATATTATTTTCTATTACAAGTGTGTTGCCCCAAGCAAGCAATCACTTACCTTTCGTCATGGCTGTTTGTTATAGACCGTCTTGTCCCGATCATTTCTTCGAGCACAAGAAAACTGCATCCAACAGACTTTGTATCTGCCTCGCTAGTTCATCCGACTCGTATACTACCCTGCCTCCGACTAGCTATCTCCTGAGTGATTCCAGCTCGCCATCTGTAGCCTCCCGCACGTGGCCCCACCCTCCAGCCTTGGCGCCTGTGGTCCCGCCCTCCAGCTCGCTCGGACGTGCCGTGTGCTACGTTGCGGGGAGGTGCAGGAGGATGTCGTCGGGCCATCGAGGAGGACGTGTCGGCCGCTCGTGCCGCGGGAGGTGGAGGAGGATGCCATCGGCCGCGGCGCCACGGGGAGGTGGAGGAGAACGCCAATCCGCACTGGCCTGCTAGGGAGGACGCGCCTGCGCCGCCGGCCGCCTACGCTGTGGGGAGGTGGAGGAAGATGTCGCCGTGGGGAGGAAGACGCGCGGCGGGGAGTTGAAGGAAGATGCCGCTGAGCCATGCCAAGCCCCCCGGGCCGCCGGTGAGGTGCGCCGATGCCAAGGGTCAAGCGGGGGCGGAGGGCGAGGAGCCGCCGCCGGTGGCTGGCGGGGGTGAAGCGGGAGGGGGTGGCTGCTGGAGGAAGAAGAGAGGAGAGGCGGTCTGGGTGAGGCGGGCGGGAGCATTGAGAAGTCGGCGTCGGGAGGAGGCCGACCGTGTATGGGAAGGAGAAAGGATAAAGTGGAGGAAGAAAGAGGATAACATGTGGATCCCGTGTATGTGAGTGGTTGGTGGAATTTGGAAAATGAAAAATAGCTAATATGTTGGATTAACCTACAGTTTTAGGTGGTTTTATATTTTTACAAAGGAGTACAATCTTCAAATTTAACTAAAAGGATACAATAGCTCTTGAAGATGCTCTTACTTCAACAATCTCACACTATGTTGGTTATAAACCTCTTTTTTTTTAACGAATCACACAAGATAGTGTGTTGCTTTGATCTGATATAACATGAAAAAATACAAGACTGCAACTCTGGAAGGTCATTGGCAGAAAAAGAAAAGAAACGGAAAACTAAACTCGTAAAGTTGATATGTATCTGAAAAATCATATTTACCATACTCTATGTATTTACGCTGGAAATATTTTATGGCATAGCAATGCACATTCAAAATCTACTCTCTCTCTTTTTTTTTTGAGATTGTCAAAATCTACTCTTTTGGTGGGGTTCGCTAGAGTGTCATGCATGATGCATGATAAACAAAAAGGAATTAGACCGAGACGTCCGGCACATAAGCTTGTTTAGTTCCCAAATTTTTTCCCAACTACCTGTCACATCAATCTTCGGACACCGATTAGGAGTATTAAATGTGGATTAATGACAAAACTCATTCCATAACTCCTACTTAATTTTTCGATACGAATCTAACGAGCCTAATTATGCCATGACTAGACAACGTCATGCTACAGTAAACAATCTATAATGACGGATTAATTAGACTTAATAGATTCGTCTCGCGATTTTTCCGTCCATTCATGTAATTAATTTTGTAATTAGTCTATATTTAATCCTTCTAATAGGCTTCCAAAGAGACTCTAAATTTTTTTTGTTTGGGAACTAAAAAAAGAAGAACGTAACAACCATCCTCCGTATAAAGATCGATCCCGGCCCCATGGATAGATAGATCGGATCCGATCTGAAACGCGCGCAAGCAGGCGGCCGGTTCACCCCGCCGCCGGCCTACTGCTGCAGCCTCCCATCCGATCCGGCAATACAATGCAAACCAACAACAGCCAGCAGGCAGATGAGGATGATGATGGTGGATCGTCATCGGTGCCGGCGGTGCTGCGGCTGCCTGATGACATGCTCGCCAACGTCCTCCGCCGCCTCCCGCCTAGCAGCCTTGCCGCGTCACGCTGCGTCCGCAAGCAGTGGTGCTCCATCATCGACGCCCGACGTCTGCTCCGCGTCGACCTCCTCCCTCTCCAGCTCGACGGTTTCTTCTGCAACCTCAACGACCTCGAAGATCGCCCATCTTTCTTCGCGCCCCCATCGGCAATCAACACCGGCTGCCTCAACGACATTATCTCCGACACCCTCTCCTACTCCTACATGAGCATCGCGGACCACTGTAATGGTCTGCTTCTACTTGACCAGCATATGGTGGTCAACCCTGCCACGCGACAATGGGCCAGCTTGCCTGTCTTCACATCATCATCGTCATCCATATCATCTTCTGGTGTCGACAACAATGGGCTGCTTCTACATCAAGAGTTTCCATGGTTTTACCTTGTCTACGATCCCATGGTGTCGCCGCAGCACTACGAGGTATTTATCATCCCCGTGCTATGTACCACCAGCGACGGAGACGACGACGACGAAGACGAAACCCAACATCTGTCAGCAGCAGACTCAGCAGAGTACTGGCCACCGTCGTCATTCACAACCCACGTTTTCTCCTCGAGGAAATGTAGGTGGGAGGAGAGGTCCTTTGTCCGCCAAGGGGATCCTGCCGGAACCATTGCCGATATGATATCGCACTCCGACAGAAGCCTAACCGGCCAGGGCGTTTATTTTCAGAGATCACTCTATGTGCGTTGTGGAAACGATTCTATAATCAGGTATGCATATATGTATGTATGTAGCTACCACTCATCCGATCTCTACTCTCCATTACGCATATATCTTTAATTAATTATTATATTACTCGACTCTCCGATCATATTCATACCCCAATATTTGCAGAATAACAACCTTGTCAGGTGACAAGTACCAAATGATTAAATCGCCTGTATCAAGGACCAGACTTGGTGAATATGATCTCTCTTACTTGGGAAAATCAGATAAAGGGGTCTACTCTGCGCTACTTCATCAGGATGGTGTTAGTTGCCCACAGTGTCGAGTTTGGTTGCTTAACGAACTTTGCGGTCAGATGGAGTGGGTATTGAAGAGTAACATCAACCTTCAATCAGTGTTTGAAAATATGATTCCTCTTCAATTTGCTAGTAATAAATATAGCAAATCATGGACTGTTACTAGCTATTATACCAAGGATGAAGAAGCACCACCTGATGCGCAAGACCAACTCGATGGAAGGCACTTCGACGATGGTATCGTCCTAGAGATCTCAGATAGCAATGCCGCTAGAACAGAGTGGGAGTATGGTATGCTTCTTCTTGGATTTCATCCTTACAAAGAGATTGCCTTCTTTCATGTATCATCAAGAGTCGTATCTTATCATTTGAATACCTCAAAGGTTCAAGAGTTGGGCACCTTACATGTAATGGATTTGGAAAACTCATTCCCATACACAGCATGCTGGATGCGGGACTTGTTTGAAAACAATTAAGTGGCTTATCAAAGGTTAGCTTACATGCATGGTTTTGGAACTTATAGATGTTGGATTCTGTGTTACTTTAATAATCTGTACATGTAAGTTATCCATTTGGACAGTCTATAATAAAGACTAATCCCTCCGTCCCGGTTTCTTTGTCGCTGGGGAACAGTGATATGTGAGGGAGGCACGAAATCCGAACAACTATAAATCAGGGACAGAGGGAGTAGGTGATTTCTCGCGTGTTGCTGCGGGATTTGAGATAACTTTTCGATCACAGTATGACACGGATACCTTAAGTTTAATAACAGTGATACTCCATGCCTTGCGGCAAGAATTATTTTTAAGCAAAATTTTAAGGTGAACTTTGAAAGAAGAAAATTAAGATGATTGCATACATGAAAGCATGTTGATCTTGTTGAGAGAGAACCGCTTCTAAATGATTGATTCTACATGTATTTCTATTCTGAGAATTTTGTGACGTAATACTCGCAAAGACATGCTGTTATAGTCACAGATTATCGACTGATGACATAAATAGATGGTACGATCTAGTGGATGATGACATGATGTATAGTGGATTATGATATGGATTGATTGTATGTTAAGAGAAATAGATCTATGACTTTTAGTGGGGTACTCCTATATAGGTTTTCCTTTCGTTTCTAGGCGGCCACACTTATTCACATGTTAAAAGGCATTAAAAAAAGACATGGGGAAGATCGGTTATATAGTTGGGTGAAGATAACATGACAAAATAACACATTAGCTAAACTTTATACTCCATCCGTTTCAAATTATATGTTATTTTGGCAAATTTAGATTCATAGTTATTAATGTATCTAGACATAAATATATATCTAGATGCATAATAAATTTTTTAAACCTTGAAATGATAAATGACCTACAATTTGGAACTGATGGAGTAGATAGCTGGGAACCAACACATCAAAATCTTTTTTTAACTTACAAATATAATAATGAATCAAATCTTGGACGCATACACTAATACATAATACTTTCCTGAGCTGGGTCCAAACCTATTTTCAGAGCCGGTCTTTTTTTTGGGCACTCAGAGCCGGTCTTAGGAGGCGGCAGTGAACAAGCAGAACTGAAAATCAGATTTTCAGCACCAGTTCAGAACCACATTTTCACGTTTATTTTCACAGTGGTGGGGTCCCGAACCAGTTGTGATAACTTTTTGAGATTATAAAATATTTAAAGTAGCACTATTTTTACAGCACAATAATATATAAATATCGCAATCTGTGGTTCATATCAACAGTCAGACTTATCATTTTCCTTAAGCAACTCATCAATAAAATATATGTATACATTTGGGAACATTGAAACGAGCATTTTGGCTAGAGCAAGTGGATCCGTGTCATTTTCCTCATACTATGAAGGATCAAAAAGTGTCACCAGAAGGGTAAAAGGATCTCCCTTTGATGTTGACTCTGCAAAAATGTTATGACTTGCTCAGCTCTGAGTGTAGTCATATGAATAAAATAATTAAATCTGAGTTCAAAACCTGCAGAACCTTTTTTTTTTGAAAAAAGGTTTACCCTGCTATTTATATAAGGACGTGGTTATATTACAGCCGGCTGTAATATAGTCCTCTGATGCAGCCGGTCCCTTTTTGGCTAGCAGACAACCTAAACCAATTCTGCATTCCTTTTTTTCTAACACTTCCTTCCTTTTCTGGTCTGGTCGGCAAGACAACTGGTAGAAATACAAGTGAAAAAGCCAAACACCTTTCGGACATCAAAACCATAAATATGTGCATATATTCGCATATGGTCTGCTGCACCAAACGATCACCCCCACAGATTCACATATTTGCATTTGCTTGGTGAAATACCAGGAGATGTGGATCTAAAAAAACTAAAAATGTACAGAACCATCCTTCAAATTTCACCACCACAAAATACAAAAACAATATACAATTTTGACGATTTTGCTTGCATGATTTGAATGTATCCGGATCTGGAGCTCCTGATCTGACTGCATATGTACATCACTGTTGTCCCAAATTGTGTCTCCTTACTTCAATAGGTGATGCACCACCTGTGCTTCTGGTTACCATCATGTACCATCTGGAAAGACAAGAAAGTAAAACTAACACAATTTGTTCACTGAATAGCATTCTGCTGAAAGGTGTTGATTTAGAAAATAAACATAGAAGAAAAAATTCCCTATATTACTTCACAATTATGCACATAGGTGTTGTTGATGGCACGAGTAGCTAGCTTACCACTACATAGCTTGCCACTACAGGTAGAGAACCTGCCCAGATCCAAGGTTAAAGGGTGCAAAAAAAGATTTAAGAAAGGCATGAATGTTGAGACCAAGAGGAAGAAAGTGCAAGATTTGCAAATCTACATAACATAATGTTGTTTGTTACCCGAAGAAAGCAGAAGACAGAGGTCTGGCTTGGGGTTTGTTGCCAAAGAGTTGTGCTAGGGAAAAAAGAGCAGAGAGGGAGTGTGTGGAAAAGAATGTTAGATTGCCGAGTTTGCTCTTTGGAATGAGTTAATTTGATGGTTGGTTACTCCTAGTTTGAGTATGGATGATTGTCAAGTAGTAGGTAAAGTGTATATTAAATTTCAAATCTTACTAAAATGCTTGTGTTATACTTATTGCTATATGCAAGTATTCAATACATGTTGGGCTAGGTATGCCTAGTTATATGCAGAGAGCATTTCAGACAATTTTATAAGTAAAATTTTTCAATGGTTGGTCACTAATTGCTGCTAATTTTGAGTTTTTGTTCCGATAGCGAAAGATGGTTATACCAATACATATTGTTGTATGGAAAACATTCATAGAACATATATTTTGAGTATAAAAAATATTTTAAAAATCAGACATAAATGCCATGAGTTTTATATCTCGCTGATTGAGTTGCTTTTTGGAATCAGTTAAATTGGTTGTAAACTGATTCTAATTTGAGTACTAGAAAGCATTAAGTTGCTGTTTTAGAAAAGATATTAGGTGTACCTCACGCCAAGCCTAATTTTTGCTTCCAATTTTTGTCTTTTGTAGCATGAGTGAACCATTTATAAGTCAAATCTGAATGTTGGGCTTGGGCATGTCTTCCTCCTTGAAATCATAGATTGCATGGTCGTCCCAATGTTTAGCATGCATTAGCATATGGAACCCACAATCATGACTGTGTTGAGGAAACAAATTGTACAAATGTGATTAAAAAAAGACCAACAAAACATAATGGCACAAAGCATGGCATGGGCACCCGGGGGCGTTCACCGCATCATGGAGCGCGAGCTCCGTGATCAGCACGAGATCGAGAATCGGCGACGTGCCAAGTACGACGCCGATCACGGCGATCCCGCCATCGTCCAGATCAACCGGGACCGGCAGCCACGATCCCAGGCTGTCATCCCGGAGCGCAGCGTCCACTCCGCACCAAGAGAGGCCACCCCGGCCAGAGGCTCCGGCGATGACCTAGCCCTCAACGCCTTCCCGGCGCTGGATGCCCGCTTCAAGAGGGTGGAGTACCCCGACAACTTCAAGCCTAACATCAAGCCGTATGATGGGCACTCCGACCCTAACATCTGGCTGTCGACCTACTACGTCGCCGTCAAGGCGGCCGGTGGTAGTTTCGACCACATGACAGGCTACTTCCCACTGGTGATGGGCAAGGCCCCTTCGCTGTGGCTCAACAACCTTGAGCCTGGCAGCATCAAGACTGTCCCAGGCCTTCACGTCCAACTTCCAGGCGACCTACGATCGCCCTGGAAACGCCTTCAGCCTGGGGCGGGTCGTGCAGAAGCCTAAAGAGCGGCTCCGCGACAACAACACCCCGTTCTTCGAGAACCGGAACGAGTGCGTTGGTGTCAGGGACGACCAGATCGTCGACAGCTACAAGAAGGGCATCAAAGATCGCAAGACCTTTGAGAAGATCCACGAGGCTGGCCCGACCAACGTCAAGGAGCTCATGGTCATCGTCAACAAGCTGATGGATACAGATGATGCACTCCAGAATCAGTTCGACGCTGATAACGCTGGCACATCTGGTACTGCAGCAGACAAGCTCCGCAAGCGACCTTCCGAGGTCCTAGCGGTCGATGGGCGCCGAGGTTCGACCTTCAACCAGGAGGAGTTCGACCTGGCGCTCGACAACATCTGCGGGTTCCATGAGGGGGCCACCCACACTCTTCGCGAGTGCTCCCAGTTCAAGAGGGTCTTCCGCGCTCCCACGGACCCTAAGCAACCCAGGAACGATGGTGGGCATCGTGACAACCACCCCTACAACAACAACTACCGCCGTGACGATCGGCGTGATCGGCGTGACGACCGCCACGAGGAGCGATACGACGATCGCCGCGAGTCACCTCGCAGCAACCCACCTCGCAGCGACCCTCCTCCAGCGGCTCCCCGCGACGAGACGAACCTGCCTCCTCCTCCGGCGTCAGGCAACCCCAATGGGCCTTTCCAGGCCGCAACCCGCGCGATCAACATGATCATTGGTGGCATCAAGTCCAGCGCCAGTAGGAGGCGCTACAGGAAGGACAAGCGCGATGTCCACCTCGTCCGCACTCAGCTAATTGTACCTCTACGTTGGTCTGAGCAGGCGATTACGTTCTCCAGGGACGATCACTGGGTCCACATCCCGGATCCCGGGTCCTATCCGCTCGTTGTCAAGCCCACGGTGGACGGAGCCCTACTCTCCCAGACCCTGATCGACGGAGGCAGCGGGCTCAACATCATCTTTGTTGAGACCCTCAAGAAGTTGGGTTTCGACTTCGACAAGTTGACAGAGTGCGACGAGCCTTTTTACGGCATCGTCCCCGGGAAGGTGGCCTATCCTCTGGGTCGGGTCTCCCTCCTTGTTACCTTCGGCACGGAGGCGAACTTTCGCAAGGAGTACCTCAACTTTGAGGTCGCCAACTTCAAGTCCTCCTACCACGCGATCCTAGGTCGCCCGATGTTGGCCAGGTTCATGGCCATCCCGCACTACACCTATCTGGTGTTGAAGATGCCGGCCCCACATGGGGTCATCTCTGTTAAGTGGGACCTCATCGTTTCCTTCCGGTGCAACACGAAGGCCCTTGACCTCACCGCGACCTCCGCTGCTGTCGACGCCTCCGCAGTCTTGGTCGCCGAGGCCAACCAGGTCGACCCTGTCGACCAGTCTGTCCCAGAACAGAAGCGCACCGACACCACCCTCGACGCGGCTCTCTCGACGAAGAAGGTCTGCCTCGGCCTTGCTGACCCAGAGAAGACGGTGGTGATCGGCGACGGGCTCGACCCCAAATAGGAACTCGCACTCACCAGCTTCCTCCGGGATAACGCCGACATATTCGCTTGGAGTCCATCGGATATGCCGGGTGTCCCCAGGGAGCTGGCTGAGCACGCCTTGGATGTAAGCAAGACGGCCAAGCCTGTCAAGCAGAAGCTTCGCCGCTTTGCGAAAGATCGCAAGGGCGTCATTAGGGTGGAGCTAATAAAGCTCCTAGCTGCCGGATTTATCCGAGAGTGTAAAAACCCGGTTTGGCTCGCCAACCCGGTTCTTGTACCAAAGAAAACCGGTCAATGGAGAATGTGTATCGATTACACCGACCTCAACAGGCACTGCCCTAAAGACCCCTTCCCTATTCCGCGCATCGATCAGGTCGTGGACTCCACGGCCGGAAGCGCCCTCCTCTGCTTTCTCGACTGCTACTCAGGGTATCACCAGATAGCCCTGAAGGTCTCTGACCAAGACAAGACGGCGTTTATAATGCCCCACGGCATCTACTGCTACATGGCCATGACCTTCGGCCTCAAAAATGCGGGTGCGACCTATCAAAAGGCCATCCAGAAGTGCCTTGCTAGCCAGATTAGCAAGAACGTAGAAGCCTACGTCGACGACGTGGTCGTCAAGACCACCCACGAGGACAAGCTCATAGCTGACCTCGCGGAGACCTTCGCCAACCTTTGCACTTACCGCTGGAAACTTAATCCAGAGAAGTGCGTCTTCGGTGTCCCATCTGGCAAGCTCCTGGGCTTCATGGTCAGCAACCGAGGCATCGAGGCCAACCCCACCAAGGTGGACGCCATCCTCAGGATGAAGCGACCTACTGGCAAGAAGGACGTCATGAAGCTCACCGGCATGATGGCAGCCTTAGGCCGATTCATTAGCAAGCTCGGAGAGAAAGGCATGCCCTTCTTCAAGATGCTAAAAAAGGCGGACAAGTTCGTCTGGACTGAGGAGGCGGACCAAGCTCTCAAGCAACTCAAGACCTTCCTCACGACACCCCCGGTGATGGTGCCCCCGGCGCCTAAGGAGCCTTTACTGCTCTACATCTCGGCGACCACCCTTGTGGTCAGCGCCGTCCTGGTGGCTGAGAGACCTGAAGAGGGGCAACCTTACCCCGTCCAGCGACCCATATACTACATCAGCGAGGTTCTGTCTGATAGCAAGACCAGGTACAGCCAGCCCCAGAAGATGCTCTACGCGCTACTCATGACCTCCCGCAAGCTCCGGCATTACTTCCAATCCCACACGATCAAGGTCGTCTCGGCCTTTCCCTTGGCGAGATCCTACGGAGCTGCGACACCACTGGGCGCATCGTCAAGTGGTCCATCGAGCTAGGTGAGTTCGACCTAGAGTTTTGCCCCAGACAGGCCATCAAGTCCCAAGTCATCGCAGACTTTGTCTCGGAGTGGACAGAGATCCAGCAGCCCCCACCGTTGGAGCGACCTGAGCACTGGAAAATGCACTTCGATGGTTCCCTGAACCTCGAAGGAGCCAGTGCAGGTGTTATATTCATCTCCCCTCAGGGCGACTACCTCAAGTACGTCCTGCAAATCCACTACAAGGCGTCCAACAACGGCGTCGAGTACGAGGCCCTCAACCACGGGCTACGCATCGTTGTCTCCCTCGGGATCAAGCGCCTCATGGCCTACGGCGATTCCAAGGTCGTCATCGACCAAGTCAGCAAGGACTCTGAAGCCAGGAAGGACACAATGGATGCCTACTGTGCCGAGGTGCGCAAGCTCGAGCGTCACTTCGAAGGCCTCGAGTTCCACCACGTCTGCCGCAACAACAATGTCACGGCCGATGTCCTCTCCAAGCTCGGCTCCAAGCGCGCACTAGTTCCGGCCGGTGTGTTCGTCCAGGACCTACGCAAGCCGTCCATCAAGCTCATCCCCGACCCAGAGTCGGCTGACGATGAGGTGACCTCGCCTGCGGGTCGCGAGATCCTCATGATCGACGCGGAAGATGACTGGTGCCTTGACTTCATCGCCTTCCTCCTTGAGCATCGAGTACATGAGGATAAGGCAGAGCGAGAAAATATCGCGAGGTGTAGTGCTAATTACGTCAGCGGCGGCAAGGAACTCTACCGGAGGTCCGCCTCCACTGGAGTACTGATGAAGTGCATCCGACGATCTGAGGGCCTTAAGCTCTTAGACGAGATCCACGGTGGCGAATGCGGCAACCATGCCGCCTCTTCCAACCTGGTGGGCAAGGCCTTCAGGTCTGGCTTCTACTGGCCCACGGTCGTGGCTGATGCCCAGGAACTTGTACGTCGCTACAAGGGGTGTCAGTTCTTCGCTAAACAGCAACATACCCCGGCTCAAGCCCTGAGGACCATCCCTCCGTCCTGGCCCTTCGCAGTTTGGGGTCTCGACTCTGTGGGTCCCTTCAAGATCGCCCCTGGCGGCTACAAGCACATCATCGTGGTGGTGGATAAGTTCACCAAGTGGATCGAGGTCCATCCCGTATCCAGCGTCACATCCAAAGAGGCGGCCAAATTCATCGAGGAGATCACCCATCGCTTTGGGGTGCCGAACAGGATCGTCACCGACCTTGGCACGGCCTTCACAGGGGCTAAGTTCTGGGACTTCTGCCAAGATAGCCTGATCGACATATACTACTCCTCGGTGGCGCACCCACGGTGCAATGGCCAGGTCGAACGGGCCAACGGCATGGTCCTACAGGCCATCAAAGATCGCATCTTCGACGGCTCAGCGCCTTACGCAACAAGGTGGCTCTCAGAGCTTCCTCACGTCCTCTGTGGTCTCAGGACCCAGATCAGCTCGGCTACAGGGTACTCACCCTTCTCCCTAGTCTACGGGTCAGAGGCTATCCTCCCCACCGACGTGGCCTTCGGTGCTCCTCGCATCCAGAACTTCGATGAAGGAGAAGTAGAGCAAACACGTAGGCTCGACCTCGACAGCGTCGAGGAGCATCGTGTGGCCGTGCTCATGCGCCACACCCGCCACGAGCAGCAGCTACGTCGCTACCACGACCGCAACGTGCGGGAGCGTTCCTTCAACGTGGGCGACCTAGTCTTGCGGCGGATCCAGAACACCAAGGATATGCACAAGCTCTCTGCGCCTTGGGAAGGCCCCTTCATAGTTAAGGAAGTTATTGGACTGGCGACCTATCGCCTCCAATGGGCCGATGGCCAGGGTGTTCCCAACCCCTGGAACATCGAGCATTTACGTCGCTTCTATCCTTAGGAGCCTTGTATCACAATAAAGCTATGTACTCTATCCTTTGTAATTCAATATAAAGTTCTCTCTCTCGATATGCTTGTTTTTCTGTTCACCCCTCCCCTTCGACGCGCTCGGGGGCTTGGTTTAAAACCAGACCCCTCACACTCGGGGGCTTGGCTTTAAGCACGGCTCTTCACGCTCGGGGGCTTGGCTTCGCCAACATAAGGGTCAGTCGACCTAGGGTCTCTACCTCTCTTCTTTTTTAACAGTGTTCCCTTACCACAACCTTTTGTATGTCTTATAAGCATTCCTAGGTCGTGGGGTTGCTCGACCTTGGGTCCCTGACCCCCCTCCGCGCGCCGGCTGCATGTAGGCCTCCATGCCGAGCCGTGTAGTCGGTAAGCCGTTCCTCCACTGAGTTGGGTTAGCGGGGGGAAAGAGGTTCTTGCAACCTCATTGCTTTTGCATTCTTATAAGGAGTATACGAAGTCAAATAAGGGATCACGTTAACTTAATTAAATATGTCTTTTTCATTCATGCAAGGTTTATATCAAAAGGGTCCACGACTCGTTGTTTCTAACAGTTTGCCACGTCCTAAGTTACATCTCTAGGTCTATCTTCTTCATAATTTCATCTGCAGCGACCTGGATATCTTCGCTGCCCACCAGCTGCAACAAGGCGAACTCCTCCTTGACCTTCTCAAGGTCGAACGACGGCTCATGGTGCTTCACCATGGCCAGCGCCATAGCAGCAGCGAGCTTGCCGCTGTCTATCAGCAAGGTCTTTATGCGACCTTCCGTGTTCTCCAGCCGTGCGACGAGCTCCTGTGGACCACCCTCGACCTTTGAGGCATACACGTCCACAAGGTACTCGGCGACCTCCTTGAGGTCGTCCAGCTCCTTCTCAAGATCTGTAGTCATCTCTTGATGATCAATAAGGGTTTGCATCGCCCGGTCAAGGTCGATCACTAGATCCCTGCGCACGCCAAATTCATATGCAGCTTTACGAGTGAAGTAAGACTCACTGGCGACGACTTCCTTGTGCTTCTCCTTGAGGATCTTCACCTGCTCTTTGGAGTCCTTGAGGTCCTTCTTCAAGGTGGTTGTTGACACATCTTATCCTATATATTTATAAGTCAACTAAACATGAGAAAAGAGCATAAATGTTAATATCAACTTAGAATAGGGTGCCACTAACAGTTTTTCTGGAGATTTGGTAAATTATATAAATCCAGGAACCATTCGGGAAAAGTGCTAAAAGAATCAAATCTAGAAGACTCCAGAAGGCTCCGGAATTCAACGAGACTTGGCACCCAAGAAAGAAGCATCTAGAAGAAGCGACGGACCACCTGGCCGAAGTGGGCCCCGAGGGGGGCCCACCCCAGCCCGATCGACCTGGTGGTGGGGCCGGTCGGCCTCCCCTGGGCGCCACCTCAGCCCTACTTCCAGAAGGTTCTTCCACCGCCTATGAGGATCAATCTAAACCACTCGTTAGGTCGGTTTGATCAAACGGCGCACGTCTACCCCTCAGGGCTATATAAGTAGCCCCCCTGCCCCCTGGCAGAGGCATCTGGAAACCTGAGTTTGCATACACCAGATCAAGTCATCAAGTCAGAGATACTACGCCCTAGAAACACCATATAGCAGAGTAGCTAGTTAGTCTAGATCTAGGAGGAGGCAAGGCGTCTACTTGGCTCCTGATCGTCTAGAGGCTGATCGAGATACTGATCTAGCTTCGCTCTTGTAAGTTCTTATCTAGTTCCTTACATTTGTTATACAGACATATGTTCTTATCAATGATTATATTCGACATTATATGCTTTGGTGTTTATTATGATTACATGTTTAGTATAGTTGATTTGCCTTTATATTCATGTATGGAGTCGTATAACCCTCACCTAGATCATTTGTTAACATGGGTGAATGGTAAAGACAGTGTAAGCGTGGTGCTTATATTGTATTTATCTGCGATTGCACCCTATATGCCGGGTCGTGTGGTAGATCGTGGTGGTGACAGCACTATTGAGTCCTTCGCAGTCCACCCCCCGTGTATAGGAGTAGTGGAGCCTTATACTGTTTGGGTTGTTTCAAGTTTCGGCCTTGATCCTCCTGGATAGTCTCCCCATGCATTAATATAATAGTTCTTCTTCCATGATTGTTAAATGTTTGCACTAATCATAGTTTGCATTGACATATAGTTTAGAGTTACCGAGGAGTATCCTCTCTTACTAGACTTTGCTATGTTTCTCTTGCTATAATGACACTTTCTAGCTGCTCATGATGTTATGACTTGAACAATGCTATCAATATCTTTATCTTTATGTGACTTACCCCTGTTTATAGCAATTGATATATTTTGGCCACTCTACATTATAAAACTGAGAGATGAGCATGTATTAGCTATTATGGATTAGAAAGACTTCTTTCCCTGTGGTAGAATATAAATACGATACCTGGTTTTACTCCTGGTTAAAATGCTACAATGGTATATTCATATCTGTGCGCTTGCGGATTCCCAGTTTATATATATCTTCTTTTCTAGAGATCCAAGGCATACGTAAGAGTATCATATCCATGCGTTTTCTGGCACACCAGTCAGGGCTGACAACCTATATCGAGTTGTGCTATGAATCGTGTCGGAGTTCACCTTTTAGTTTAATCTGAAAGCAACATCTGATATACACTTAGCATCATGTTAAGATATACCTTTGCATTTCTGGTGCCGTCGATAGAGATGGATCTTATATCCGTTTCTAGTCGATGACGTTAGCAATGTCAACAAGCCCCAAATGTCCCTTCGAATTCGGTGACGTTCACGACGACCCAACGGCTAAATTGCCCAATGGAAACATCGCCTAACGGCTCTTTCGGCCTAACGGCCCCAGGCAGTAACGGCTTGTGCCGTATGGGAATCTATGTTCGCCGGCCTTCTGCCCAGTAGACCGGCGTCCATGGACTTGTTATGCCCTACTTCAAGCCCCTTCCCCGTCATTCCTTCAAGGTCTTTTGGCCTCCTGCGACCTCCGAGTCCATGATAACACCTTCTCAATGTCGACAGGCACTACCGCTTGGTAGGTCGCCTTAGATTTCACTCATGGGCTCACACACTCATTCACAACCTCCGGGTCAAGTAGCACCTCCCTGAGGTTGCTAAGGTCCCGCTACCTCTTATCGTTGCCTTAAATGGCTATACCAACGGCCCTACGCTTAATGGCTCTACTGCCCGTTGGTGACCTCTTGGTCAAGTAGCACCTCCACGAGGTCGCTAAGGCCCTGCTGCCTTCTAAGTCGTGTAGACCTAGAGTTTCCAGGCTGACTACCTGCGATGTGTCACTGCACAATGGCCGTGCCGACCCAGGTCGACATGGGTTCCTCGTCTCTACGAAAGGCTTCCCGAAAGTCGGCGTGCTATTACAGCCCTGCCGGGCCCTTGGTATCCGTACCATTGCGGCCTGGGCGCCCTTACAATCACCAAAATCATGATACTCCTCATGAAAAACTATATTTACAGCTCTTGGCCAACTTACAAGATACAAAGATATTAAAGGTCCTGAATTACCTTCCAAAGTGCTTACGACTGAATCTACACTAATAAGGCTTGTCGCAAGCTTTCTTCTAGCTTCAGGGCCTACTCGACGACCTCTCCAGCTGCTGGTGAGGCAGCTGCCACACAGCCACCTCTACCCTCACACCAACCAGTCTCTTGCAGCGCCCAGCATCAAGTCTGAGCTTGGCCGCAAGATTGCAGAATATCCGAGCTTTAACACCAACCTCGCCGGGTGGAGCGTCGCACCCACCTACATCACCTCAGGCCTGAAAGTGTCAGGGTCGACGATGTAGCTGCTGCTTCATACTCCTCCTGGGTTCCTCGGTGGGACTGGGAGAAGAGGCCAATCGAGTTCTTCGAGCCTCGCAAGCATTCTTCTAGCTCCAAGCATGAACTACATCAGCCCTACGCTCTGGAGGGTGGACACACGCCCATGACATGGCAATATTAGTACACTAGATCATCTTGAATCGCCTTTGAAGATTGGTACGATTTGCTTCAAGCCTTGGGTATCTATTTATACCATCAAGCACCTGCCATTCAGTCTTATCCGCAAGCAAGCTTGCGTGGCGTCCGCATCCTCAAGGTCACTGCACACTCGTGGAACACGAGGTCACTGTTCACCCGTTGGAGGCATTGGCGCGCTTGTCCCCTACCTGACCGCGTCCCGAAGTGCCTTTGTTTTCAGCAGCCAACAGCGACCTGTGCTATGTCTGCAAGCTGGCCCGTGACCGTACAGTGCACGCATGACTCTGGTTGTGCCAGACCTGTCACCTGCTGTCCTCTGCAAGATTCTGGAGCTCTTGTCCTCTAGCGTCGACACTACAAGAGCATCTGTTTCCTAAGCAGAAGGTCGTAGGCTCGGATTATTTTTCTCTTCTTCTTTGGAGCATCAAACCAGCCATCTTGGTCGCTTTACTGCTCGGGGGCTACTACACTAGTGCGTCTTCGACACCCTATTTTCTTCAGGTCGCCTCGACCTAATGGAAGCCCGCTTCCATCACTTCTCTGCTCGACCTACCCTTGGTAGGCTTGTTGACCTTTCTGAAGGTCGTGACTGCTACTACAACATGCCTGACTCAGGTCAAGTTGGCGGTTCTGCAAGATCTACGCCTCGTCTTCACTTTGACATCATGGACCTTTGACTCAGAAGCTCGACGTTCAACTTCGTGCGCGCATCGGAGGGGTTTTTCTTTTTTGGATCCCCGTGCACCCTACACGACCTCCACGGTGCCGCACCTTGCTACTCTTCGACACAACCCCGCCTCGGCCGCTACGCCTACACGTCGATCGGGGGCTTGAGAGACATGGGTACCCATGGGTCCCCACCGGCCAGGGTCCCAGGGGCCCCTGACAAGTGGACCCGACCTTCTGGAAGACCCGCCGACCTTACAAGTGGGCCCAGCGACCTTATCCGCACCTCCGAAGACTGTGGGCGACCTGATCAGGATCCCGGAAGACCCGCGAAGCCTTGGCGTGCAAGTCAAGACACGGCGACATGGCGTGACGCCCCCTGTAGCTCCGAGTATCACGGGATACTCCTTGTAATCCGGGAGATAAGGTTCCCACAATTGTAACCGACCCCGACACGGGTCAACCGACCTGCGCATGCAAACCCTAGCTCGTCCCCCCATATAAGGCGGCCTAGGGCTCCATGCACAGGGACAACTCATCTTCAACCTCCCGCATAATCCACCACAACTGGACGTATGGTATTACTCTCCGGAGGCCCAAACCAGTATAAACCCTTGTCTCCTTGTTCCTCGCCGCCATACTCGCCTAGCTCCGTGTGCATCCCGTGCATAACCACCTACGCTCTTAGGTCCCGATCCTCGATTAACCTGCAAACCACTAGGGCAACCCCCTAGCGGATCTGTCCAGGTCTCACCCTGACAAATGACATGGAAAAATAATCTCAAATTATAATAGGGTTACGTCAACCTAAATGACAAAGGAAACAACTGCTACTAAAATATGCCTAACTAAAAATAATACTTTGTCTGACTAAGAACAGTACTTTGCCTGAATAATAACAATACTTTGCCTGACTAATAACAATACTTTGCTTGACTAATAATAGTGATTTGCCTACAACATATAAAATGACCAATCCAAATTCTGAAACCACATGTACACACGAAAGTAAAACCTTTACGAGCACGCTGGAGGGGCCAATTGTCAAAAGATGTGGTAAACAACACAAATATCAAACCTTACTAAGACTCACAAGGACATTATAAACAAGGGGTACATCAAAGAAGAGGTGCAGGTGCAGCACGTGGAAGCAAATTCTTTCGAAGTGTAGCTCAGCCCACGGTTCAACCAAAAGATGTCCCTAGGACTCTGAGTCAGCAACAAGTGACTGCAGTGCTAGGGAGGAGGTGAAAAGCAAAAGGCAAGCTAAAACAACACTGCCTTTAGCATTATACATGCAAGGAGCCTTTGTCTTTCCATTTTCCTTAAAGAAAATTTTAATTCTGAGACAACATGGTTTAGCTAGGACACCATCCACAGGGACAATGTGCCAAAAAATGTCAGTACAACTAAATACATCATCTAAATCACAGCTAATGATTATATATATCAGAGATGTATGCATTTCAGTAGATGATGTGAAATTCCTAACAAAACATGAGCACAATCCAATCAAAAAAGGGGGAAATTCACACATATATCAGATGACTTGCTTCGCCTAGTTTCAATCTCACCTCCATATCCCAGGCAGGCCTATTGACATCACCTCTGTTATTCCATGCCTAAACTATAACTATTACACCATATGCGCTCCTGCTAAATTATAACCGGTACTCAGCTAGTCACTCTACTACCTTTAGCAATTATACAGCCTAAACTACAAGGGTATTTGAACCTTGTATACAGCCAATTTTCTTTTTCATATTCTGGACTCTCCTTTCAGAACAATTGAGTTACGTTTTCTTGTTGCACATTTTTATTTGGCCGACATAAAGGCATATAGCATTTGCGATATGAGAGGAAACAATATCAAAAATGCAAGACTCATCTAAACAACATTTTCTGTAGTTACGCTCACTGATTCAGTGATATTTATATCGGTAGACATTTATATCAGTAGAGTAATTACAGTGATAAATAGGTTTGGTCAGAGCAGCTAGACTGCAACTCAAGGAAAACCGGATTCAGTAAGCACATGTCAGTCTCTACTTGCACACCTCTGAAATAGCCACCACTACACTAACCTCTTAGAATTGGACAAACCGCTAATTCAAAATGGACAAAGGATCAAACTGAGAGACGCTCACCGACAACGATCAGCAGCGAGAACATCCACTTGAGCATGATGTAGCAAGGCACCCAGAACTTAATCCGCTGCGCCTGCATACCCACCCAGCGACACAAACAGCTGAGGAACTGACAGCACACCAAAACCACACGCTCAAACAACAACAAATGGGGGTACGGTGTTTGCGCGTACCTGCTCTGGTATGCGTTGTTCTCGGTGACCTCATAGTTGAGGCTCTCGATGCTCGCGGCGGAGAAGTGGTCGTCGTTTGCCGTCACTGTGGAGGTGGAGGGCCCTGCCTCCTCCGCGTCTGTTGTGGAGAGGCGCGTCCATAAGAGCCATGTCATCCTGATGCCGTCGGGGACGCCGTCATCATCGCGTCGCTAGTTTTTATAGTACTAGGCTTCATCGCCAGGGCGCCGTCGCGCGCGCGGGCCTCTTTCGTCGGGGCGCCCAGCCACACGACCGCCAAGGAAGAGGGAGCCTGTGACGCCCCAGGTTTTTTATTAACATTAATGATTGGTCAAACTAGTTGACTTTGGTCAAATCATGGTCAACCTGGGTCGTCATCTCGAAAATCTAGCCAACAATCACCCATGAACACCTTAAGCAAGTCAACATCATCTACCATGGTCAAAACCCTAGCCAAAGTGGTCAAACCCCTTGATGTCAACACCTTGTCTTAGAACTTTGGCCACGTTCTCCAAATTTTGTCTAAACACTCAATTTTCTGCCAATATAAAAGTTGTGCAGAATTTAGTGGGACACATTTCATCTTTAGGTTGGCATTTTAAATTTTGAGTGGAAGGGGTTCAAATTTGCAAGTCAAACCTCATTTTACTATTCACCCGAGCTATGAAATTCTTCGAGTTGGCATCCAAATTTCTTCCTCGTTTCAAATTCAAATCAAGTTCGGCTTGTGCCATAGTTTAGAGGGTTAACTCTTCTGCAAGTGTCCCATCTACAGTTGTTGAAGTTTGAATTCAAAATCTTTTTCTACACGCAGCCAAACATGGCCACTTGGGCTGGCACTGTGGCAGAGCGCGCGCGCCGGCGTGACGTCACGCGCGCGTGGGCGCCACGCGTCGCCGCCGTGCGCCGCCGTACCAGGGCCCGGCCGGGGCTACTGTGCGCACCCGGTGCTGGCGTCAGCCGCCCGCCCGCGCCCCAAGCTGGCGCCTCGGCCGGGGGAGCCGCGCAAGCCGCGTGGCGCGCAAGCGCGCCCGCCGAGCCGGACCCCTCCGTGCTGCCGCGCACGCCCGCCGAGGAGAGCCGCCGTGGCCGCGGTATATTCGCCGGATCCCTTAGCCGCGAAGCCTCCTACACCCCCATGCATGTCCCGGGTATAAAAGGCCATCCCCGTCGCAGCTCGCGCGCACACACGCTCCATCAGTCCGCCATTACTGCCGCCGCGGTGAACTCGCCCCTCCGCCAGCTCCCGCCGCCGGCCAAGCACCCCGAGCTCCTCCCTAGACCCCAGTAGAGCCCCCACGGCCATTTGTTGCCCGACATTGCCTTCGCACTCGCCGGAATTCGGTGGACCGCAGGCGCGTCGCCGCGGCCTCGCCGCCGCCGCTCGCCGGAGCCATCTCCGGCCACGCCGTCGCCACCAATCCGTCCCTGGTGAGCCCAATTGCGCGTTTGTGTCATTTGTTACCCACCTCCGGCCCCACATCACCGGCGGTGACCTCACCCCGCCGCCGAGGGCACGGATGTGAAAACCCAGGGGCATACATGCAAAGCAAGGACTAGTTTGCGACGGTCTTGATCTTAGTTTTCTTACAGTTTAGCCCAACCACTTAGAAAAATCATAGAAAACCGTAGAAAATTCAGAAAAATGAAAACTCAATTTTTTTGGTCTCAGTGAGATTATATCTACAACTTCTACAAAGCATGACCATATTTTTGACTTATAGAATTTCAATGAAAATTCTAACTCAGTTTGGCATACTTTTGCTGTAGTTCAAAATCTAGAAAAGTTATGGAGCTGAATTTTCGATATGTTGTGTGTTATGTCATGCCTAGCTTCTGTACCAAAAATTGCACAAAGTTATTGTGTATATCTTTTATTATCAATTGTTTTGTATTTAAGCTGAATCTGTTTAAATGATTTTTGTAGCTAAAAATAATTAGATTTTTGTGCTCAACTTGTGTCTATGCTCATGATATGACTAGATTCAACTTTTCTGCATTTACCATGATTTTACCTCTACCAGAAATAATTAATCTTGTTTTATTCTTAGATTTACATTTAAATGCATAGTTCAAATTTCAAATGTGATTTTGATATGCATGCTGGTTTCCTAGGCTTGTTTTAGGTCAGAGATGTTGTAGGAATGAGTTGGGCAGCAGAGAAGCCTTATTTATTTATTTATGCTTTCCTCATAATTCTAGTAGCTAGGAAATGTCTTTGTTGATAAATAAGTTTTATGGCTCTTTTAAAAATAAATCTTGGACCAGTAGCTTGTTTGGGTCATTAGGGCTTGCAGTGCACCCTTTCCCTGTTTTTATGAGTTATTTTGTAATTAAAAGTTTGGAATCCATATAGGCTTCATGTTAGGTTTAATTAGGAAAAATCATTCCTGCTTCCTTAATGACCTTGTTAAAATGTTGTTTAGCTTAATTAGGGGCTATGGATCCACCCTTGCTGTTTTGTGTAATTAAATAGCTTTAATTGCTTAAATGTGTACATAGTTACTATTAAAAAGGTTGAATAATAAACCTCCACATGTAATTACCTTAATGGGAAGAAATATTAATTACATGTTTGTCAAGGTGAATATAGCCAACAAGAGTTGGATGTGATCACTAAAACCTCACTCCACACCATAACCCTGCATGTGCATGCCGTGTAGAACTCCCCAACGGTAATTACGCGCTCGTGCCGGAAGCTGAGGAAGGAGGAGCTGACGCGGAGCTGCAGTACGTGGAAGTGAACGAGGACACCGAGGACCCCCAGGCTAACTTTGCTGACGAAGGCAAGCCCCAGTGCATTAACCTAAGTGTTTTTGGAAATTTATGCAACTATCTATGGATGTTTGTGCATTTACGTTCAGGAGTTGAGATGAAACCCTAGACGCATTGATCCCTAGGTACCTATGTCTTTTACTAGTATGCTAGGTCGATAGCTGCTATGCTATAGGATCGTTACAAGTGGAGTGCTACTTGTCACTCGCGAGAATAGGTTCTTATGTTGGAATCATAAGATCTTTATGAATGGATTGCTCATGTGCTAAGAGCATGGGATGTGGGCTCCGGTCCAATGGCTTTCGTGGGTTAAGTGTTTGAACGTACTAAACACTTGTCGGAAATGGGCACGGTAAGCCTAGTACCTAAATGAGGTGGTGCGGGAACTTTGCGCTACTAATCTTAGGGTTGCGGCTCCGGGCTCGCCACCTGAGTACATGCGTGAGACTGGGCGATCTTAGTGGCGTAGCCCAGTAAACCTTGTACTTAAGACTGTAACATCTGATCTCAATCCGAGGAATGACGGGAACCGCCTGGTTGGTGAACTCGTAGTGAGGGCGCCTCCCGTGTGTTTAGGTCTACCTTGCAAGGTTTAAATCAATCGGTTGTCGGCCTCTCACCGTTATCTGAGACTACTTATCCGACTGGCCATGATATCCCTAATGATGGAACTTTGTGAATATTTATGCTTGATTAATTGTATTGCACAACTTATGCTTGCAATAGCTTGCTCATTTAGAAAAGAGTAATCAACTAGAATCTGTGCTAAAATCTTGAAAGTAAGGACATACTCTTTGTTACTTTTCAGCAAAAGAACCCCACTGGTCAGAAAGTCTTTCATGTCTAGAGTTGATGATGTAGTTGTCACCGACGGGTAAGTCTTGCTGAGTATTAGTATACTCAGCCTTGCTGTAATCTGTCGATTTCATGTGCTGCTTTTAGTGATGTGTGGCCTGGAGAGATCCCGCCTGGCTGGGAGCTGGAGTGGGTGGAAGACGATGAATGAAGGCATCATGGCAGGCCTCCTGTGATGCTCCTCGCGCCGTTTAGTTTAATTCCGCTATTTTTGAAACTCTGAACTTGGTTGTCATGTCAAGTACTTTGGTTTGTAATAATTAAACCCTTCGGGGCAGATTTGGATGTTAATCATGTGTTGTACTCTGGACACGCCTTCGTGTGAGTTTCAATGCATATTTGTCGGTCCTTGTTGCTATGTAAGTGAGTTCACCGGGCGTTAACCCGGCAACTAACGACAGGATGATACTTTATTATTGCTTAATGACCAAAGTGGATTGGTTTAGGTGATAGTACGGTATTTTTCTGGGTGGGTTGTCACAGAGCCACGCCGGGAAGGAGCCGGCCCGCTGCTGCTCTGCTCAAGTCCGCGCGATGCGAGGTAGGGAGACACCTCCGTCGGGTTGGGGAAGGAGCTGCCGCCATGGATCGATCCTAGGAAAGGGGCTGCCTGCGCCCGATCCGCTCGCGGGAGAGGAAGGAGAGGGGTGTACAACCGTCGAATCCGGACGGGGACACAGCGCTGCGCCAGGATTTGGAGCGGTGCGCCGCCGGGCATGGCCACTCGAGGGGAGAGGAGGAGAGAGAGGGGGTGAGAAGCCATGAGAGGTGTGAGCCGGTGAGGGTTAGGAAAAGAATAAGGTTCCTGTGCGGTTGAATTAATTGGATCCTCCGATCCCAAATGAACGGTGGATGAAACCAGCTGTAACCACCAACAAATTTGCAGCCTGCTGTCACAAGTCTTTACGTAAAAATATATATTTCTGTAGAATCCAATATTCTCGTGACCGTGAGCTGGGAATTTTTTTATATATACATTTTTTTTTGATTTTCGAAAAATAAATGGCCAAATCAAAAATTTCGAGAAATATACATCTGCCGCTGTACCACACGGTGGCAGGAACTCCTACCGCCGTGTGGCACGGCGGCAGGGGTGCCGCCAACGGTCGGGAGACCTGCCAGTGGGTCCAGGTTCCTACCGTCGTGGGACACGGCGGTAGGAGGCTGCCGCTGTGGGGTACGGCGGCAGCCTCACCCCTACATAAGAGGGCGATGGCTGCCGCCACCCCCCTCTCTCCCTCACTCTCTCCTCCTAAATCTTCGACTTTCAACCCTTTGGAGCACTTTTGACTCAGGTATGTTTCTCACTTTAGTGTAGTTTAGTTAGTTAGTGTAGTCTAGTTAGTGTAGTTTAGTTAACTTAGTTTAGTTAACCTAGTTTAGTTAGTTTAGTTAACTTAGTTTAGAAATTTTAGAAATAGTTATATTTCAAATAAAATGTGTAGAAAATAGTTTTAATTCACATAATTCGTTTCAATTCATTTAAAAATCTTAGAAAATGGTTATAATTCACATAATTAGATTAAATTAATTTAAAATTCTTAGAAAATAGTTTCAATTCACATAATTCGTTTTAATTCATTTAAAATTCCTAGAAACGGGTTATAATTCACATAATTAGATTAAACTGATTTAAAATTCTTAGAAAATAGTTTTAATTCACATAATTCGTTTTAATTCATTTAAAATTTCTAAAAAATAGTTATAATTCACATAATTCGTTTAAATTGATTTCAAATGCGTAGAAAATAGTTTTAATACACATAATTCGTTTTAATTCATTTAAAATCCTAGAAAATGGTTATAATTCACATAATTAGATTAAATTGATTTAAAATTCTTAGAAAATAGTTTTAATTCACATAATTCGTTTTAATTCATTTAAAATTCCTAAAAAAATAGATATAATTCATATAATTAGATTACATTAATTTAAAATTCTTAGAAAATAGTTTTAATTCACATAATTTGTTTTAATTGATTTAAAATTCCTAGAAAATGGTTATAATTCACATTAGAAAATAGTTTTAATTCACATAATTCGTTTAAATTGATATAATTCAACTAATTGATTGAATTTTGTTTTTTTTTGCAGCTATGGCTCAGGGACCGTTAGAGTACGTACGGCCGGAGTTGTTCGAGGAGGCGGTGTACCGGCACCACCGCTCGTACGTCTCGGCCGTTCTTGGACAGTCGCCCGGCAGTATACGTTGCCGGACCACCCGCACGTTGATGTCGATACACCAGTGGTGGATTTCGAAGTACGTAATTCATCTTTATTATTTATTTCTGTTTCTTTACAATAGTAATTGTGTTAAGTAAATTATTTTTGTTTTTTTTCAGGCTACGCGCTGCAGGACTTCTCCCTTTCGCGCGGTTGGTCGAGGAGGACAAGCACCGAGCTGAGGTTCCCGGGCAGAGCGGTTGACGCGGTTCAGCTACGACGTCCCGCTGATCGCCGCGTTTATGGATCGGTGGCGACCAGAGACGCACACCTTCCACTTCCCCGTCGGCGAGATGGCGCTCAGTCTGGAGGACGCCGCGTTGTTGGGAGGACTCCCGTGTGCTGGCGAGGCGATGGGGCCGATCGACATCCCCGCGACGTGGCACGCCGACTTCCTTGCTCGGTTCGCGAACGTTCCTCGGAACGATCGCGCGCCTCAGCCGTACGTGCCCTTCGCCAACACCCACGGGCCCACCTGGACTTGGATCCAGCAGTTCAGCGTACGTGCTTCTAACTCTTATTTTCAACGTTTGTATGCATTTTAAATGAATGTGACGATGGACCTTTGTGTGTGTGCAGGCTGACTACATGGCGGACGAGGCCGACGACCCGACGACGGACAGGTTTCTGGAGGTCTACCTGCTCTGGCTGTTCAGGTGGGTGATGTTCTGCGAGTCAGCGGGAGACTCGGTGTCGAGGTACCTGCTCCCCTGGGCTCAGCGGATCGCCGACTCCCCCCTCGACGAGATGCCCCAGATCAGCTGGGGCAGCGCTGTTCTGGCCGCTACCTACAGGGGGCTGTGTTCGGGAGTGGCGAAGCCGGCGAGTAGGGAGGGGATCCTCCTGGGTTGTCCTCTCCTGCTGCAGATGTGGATCCACGAGCGGTTCGACATCGGTCAGCCCAAGGCCGACCTCTCGGAGTACGAGCCGCTGCCAGAAGACACCGACCCAGCGGACCTCCCCACCATGGGTTCTCTGTGGTGCCTCCGAAATGTAATGACCTCTCTTATCGTTTTCTTCGCTTAATGAGTTCTTTAGTTCGATTCAATTAACTTTTCATGTTCTGTGCAGCACGTTTGGGCTGGAAAGCAGGCGAAGAAGGCGTACAAGGACTTCGTGGGTCAGATCGACCGGATGGTCGATACTCAGGTCCGGTGGACGCCGTACACTCCTGCCATGGTCGCTGCCCGCGCACCACAGGGCCTCTTGTCGCTGTGCTTCCGAGACCAGGCGTACTGGATGACGCGGTGACGATTGGTGTTCGACGTCTACGTCGAGGAGTACGCCGTCCACCGGGTGATGAGGCAGTTCGGCCTCTACCAGGAATCACCTGTACCCGTTGCGCCACGTCTGCCGCCCACAGCGCACAGGTGAGCTATCATTAGCCAGTTATAATTATTTTCCGTTACAAGCAGTCAGTTGCAAATAATTTTTTGTTTCATCTATGCTAGGTGGACGCGTAAGGACGTGTCTGCGGCGACGCCGTTCGTCGACAGGCTGCAACCGTACGTGGACGAGTGGGCGTCCGCGGCGCATGAGGAGAACGTCGTCACCGAGCACCGCCTTCACGACGCTGCGGCCTGGGACCGAGCGTACCTTAAGTGGTACCTCTCGAGGACGCGGACGCGGGTGACGTACGTCCCTGCTGTCCCGCCACCGCCACCGGTCCCGGACCACGACAGGCTACTACCGGACGCCACGTACCCGGTGCGACGAGACCAGACCGCCGACACAGCGGTAAGCTACGATACTGCAATTATATTTAATTCATGTTACTATTCATTATAACATGTGATACTAATTTTGTGAGCACCACGACGTGCTTGCTGAGATCGTGCGGCTCGCAGCGTCCGCGAGGGAGGCGTGTTTTACCTGGGGGCCTCAGCAGCACCAGCACACGTATGACAGGATCCTCGATGCTGCCACGAGGTACTCCGCCGTCGTGAACTACGCCGGGGCCGCAGAGATTCCTCTCCTTCCGCGCCACCCAGCGTCATCCTCGAGCTCCGCCTCGACAGCGGCTTCGCAGCCGGCGCCTTCTCGACTCTGACGGCACAGCAGCAGCCACAGCCGCAGGGCCCGCACACCTACTACGTGCAGCGGCGGCCGTTGGTTTTCCCCGGCGTAGGTACTTTCAGTGGACCTTATTTTCAACTAATGCACGGAGTTGTTTTTGTTATACTATATTCTAATCGTACAGGCGACTGCCGGTCTTTCCGACGGGACCAGGAGGTTTCACCGGGACTCGACAGCCGGAGACGACGGCACCTAGAGCGCCGGTCTTTCCGCTAGGAGGTTTCACCGGGCCTCGACAGCCGGAGACGACGGCACCTAGAGCGCCGGTCTTTCCGCTAGGAGGTTTCAGACCACCGGTCTTTCCGGTGGCAGATATTCCTTCCTCGTCTACTGCACCTGTCTTCCAGGCTGGTAACGACCTTAACTATTACAGTAAAATTCGTTAAGTACGATACGTTTTGGAAAACTAATACTATTTGTTGCAGCCAGTTTCGACGCGACCGTGGTCTCGACTCCTGACGACCACCTGGGCTGGGATGAGTTTGGGTATAACGACATTCTCGCGGCCATGAATGGGGCGGAGGGCGAGGAGCTTGGCCTGTCACAGTTCACACAGGCACCGCCTGTTGTGACTCAGGAGACACAGCTGGTGGGCGGAGCGACCCCGGCGGCCGGCGGAGCGACACCGGCTGGTGCAGGGTCGTCACCGGCGGACGGAGCGACACCGGCCGGCGGAGCGACACCGGCTGTTGCAGGCTCGTCGCAGCCGGCCATGGCGACACCGTCTCCCGACCAGCTCGGACCGCGGGTGGTCAGGCCACCTGACCCCTTGACGTACGCCCGGGACCACACCTGGGCTGGCGCTAGAGCTGTTAGGCCGAAGAGGCGCCGACGGATTTAGATGTATTAGTACTTTTACCATGATCTTGTATAAACTATTTTGCATCTACTCGTTGATTATGATCTTGTGATTACGTTTAAATTTATCAGTTTCTTGTTTTTACAAAATTTAAAAGTGTTTTACAAAATGAAAAAACTAAAAAAAATAAAAATGACCTTACCGTCATGTGGCACGACGGCAGGACCCTGCCGCCGTGCCACGCGGACGTGCCGCCAGAGGTGGCTCTCCTGCCGCCGTGGTGTGACACGGCGGCAGATGTATATTTCTCGAAATTTTTTATTTTCGAAAATCAAAGAAAAAAATGTAAAAAAAAATCGTGAGCTGGCGACTGGAGTGAGCACTTTGTCAGCCAATTTGGTTAACTTTTCGACGCAAAGGGAATGAAGGCTGGGCCTTGGGCCTCGGGCCTTGGCTGCTGGCTCGCTCGAGGAACGCCGCCGACCGATGGGATCTCAGCGTCATATCCTGCTCTCTCTCTCCTCATCAAAACTCAAAAGACAGAAGAAAAGAAAAAAGGGAAGGAAAAGAGAGCACGACCACGACCACGATCACGAATCATGATCATGCGCTGCGGTATAGATGCACACGTCCATGTGCACGTATATATCTCTCTCCCCCCCTCCGTTCCGTTCCCTCCTCCAATCACCGATTCACCATCGTGGCATCGTCTTCCTCCGGCCACATCGCCCTCGGCCCTTCTTCCATGAGCATCCAATTCGCTCAACTCCACACCACGCGACATTGCCCCAGGTCAGTGCAGCCCTTCTTTTCCACGGCGCGAGGCGTCGTGTCGGCAGCGCAGTTGCGATCGAGGAGGACGAGGAGATGAGACATCACATCACATCGAGGAGCAAGGACCTAAGTAGGCTGACCGACTGACGGGGGAGGCCCACCGTCAGCGAGCCAAGCGAGCTAGCAAAGCCGGGGGGATACGGGTACCCTCCCCGCCGTACACGCGAAGCTCTCCTCCCCTGCGGCAGCCGCACCGCACACACCACCACCCGCGCGCCTCCAACGCCGTCGGCCTAGAGGAGCACAGACAGGTGGCGCGCCGGAATGGACTCCGCCGCCGCCGCCGCCGCGGGGCTCCTCGAGCTCGGCGCCGCCAAGGAGCTGGCGGCGCGCAGCCTCGGCCGCACCGCCCACAACCTGTCCTCCTCCTCGCTCCGGAAGAAGTCCGACCTCGCCCTCCTCCGCAAGGTCACCTTCGCGCCGCTCCGCCGGCTCCTCGACAACCTCCAGCAGGTCCTCCTCGCCACCAAGCTCGTCCTCCTCTTCCCCGCTGTCATCCTCGCCATCGCCGCGCGCTTCTTCCACTTCGATCAGGCAAGTCTTTGATCTCCGTTTTGCCTCCTCCTCCTCCTGTAACTGCATTTTTCCTCCTTCGATTTCGCGCTCCATCCTTCAATTTCAACCATACGAGAGGTCCAATTCGGCCTGGCAATATGTACTCTGCTGCCTTCGTCTCTTCGATTCCTCTTCAGGCATTGCATTCGGTTTCTTCCATCTGTCGCTCCTTCCTTCAATTTCGACTAACGGAGAGGATTAATTGCGCAATTTACTCAAGTTCTTCGATCCATGACCTCGCCATCAATCAACAAGCGTAGAGCCGTAGACAGAGAAAAACCGCCGTACGAATAAAAATGCATTTTGAGCATGCGAGCCAGCCAGGCTCAAGGGACAAGATTGCATCACTTCATGTGCCGCCTTCATTGGCCGCTAGCCCTGCATCTCGATTCTCTGCCTGCCACTTCTCAGAAACATAAGACCTTGTCCTCAACAGTTAAAAAAAAAGCCAACGCTTTGTTGCATAAAGCCATAAACTAGCCATCTGGGTCAAAGAAAACACAACAGCAGTACAGCACGACGCGTGAGGAGAGCAGGAAACTCTGGTGATGATTGGATTTGCAGTATAAGTATTTACATGTGACCATGTGGGCTAGCATGTTTCTGTCAAATTATATTCAAACTGACTCAGATGGAATGAAATAGCATCAACTAAACTAATCCGCCAATCACATGCATGCCATCCCCATTCCCCACGTCCTGCACACATCAGTGAAAACAACCTGCTTACTCTTCCTCTATTGTGCAATGTTCTCCTTTGGCCCTCTTTTAATTTAGTTCACGAAGTGACCACTAGTTACTTACCCATTGACCATGTAAGATGTTGCCAGATTAACAAACAGGTGGGCTTCACCGTTTACCAGATTGGACTGTCACTAGGCTCAACGGGGCGATATATAATTCCTCCAGCGAAAGTAGAATTTTGGGAGGGCGTGGAGGTTCTTTCTTGTCTTGTACCATATTCCTGTTCGACATGTGAACTAGCTTGCACCCTTGCAATGTTCTTGTTTGTCCCCTTCCAAACCCATGGCAAACAAACAAGATCTTGCTTATCAGCAAATGCTTGTTGCTCACGGGGGCTTTGCTTCCATTGCCAGTTCACCATAATGTTTTCACTTTTAATATGAGAAGGAAACTCTAGTGTTACACAAAACTGAAGCTGAAGGAAGTAATTCTTTGCAGCCAATATATGCTTACGCCTTTCCCCCTCTCTAAATACATGTTTTTTTTCTCTGAAATTTAACAGGAGTGGGTATTTGTCCTTAGCTTAATTGGTTTAATTCCTCTTGCTGAGCGACTAAGCTTTCTGACAGAGTAAGTTTCTTTGTTTACTACCGTATCACTTTCTGTCCGTGTAGCCTGTGTTTTGATAAACATCTTTCTGTTATCTGTTAATGTGTTGCAGGCAGGTTGCATTTTACACGGGACCTACTGGTAAAAACAATTGTTAGCAAACTTGATCTTGTTGTCCAGCCCACAACCTTCACGTTTAGTTTAATCTACCTGATTCTTCTGCAGTGGGTGGACTATTGAATGCAACATTTGGGAATGTAACAGAGGTCATCATTGCAATCTTTGCCCTGTATGAAGGCAAGGTAGTGGTAGTGAAATGCACCCTGCTCGGCTCCATCTTGTCCAACTTGTTGCTTGTCCTCGGAACTTCCCTTTTCTTCGGTGGCCTGGCTAACCTTGGAAAAGAGCAGCCTTATGACAGAGTAACCAACTCAGCTATTTTCCACCTATTAGGCTGTTCTCGAAAAAAATGAAAAAAATGTGGTGTCTCACTAAAGGAGCATCTGATTTTGTTCTGTACAGATGCAAACAGATGTCAGCACTGGACTTCTGATTCTTGGTGCACTATGCCACTCTCTGCCACTGATGCTGAGGTATTCCGTGAGTTCCGGGGAGCATACGGTGGTCTCTTGGGATGCAGGATTGGAGCTGTCCCGAGCATGCAGTGTTGTCATGCTCCTGGCCTATGTAGCCTACCTTTTCTTCCAACTGAAGACCCATTGCCAACTCTATGAGCCCCAAGAGGTGTGTACTGTAAACTGTTGCTAATTAGTAATGAGCTGGGGCTGCTAACATACAGCACTTGGACCAAATGAACTCTACTAAGAGTTTGTGATTGGACCAAATGAATAGGTCGAAGATGATGGTGATGATTCAGTCTCCCAAGATGAGGCGGTCCTGGGATTCCCTAGTGCAATAATTTGGCTCGGAGTCATGACTCTGATGACAGCGGTATTGTCACAATTCGTTGTGAGCACAATTGAGGTATGCAGTACAATGCCATGTCTGTATCGCCATCTTCAATCAGCATAGATATACTGCTTTAAGTTATAGTACAGCTAGCGATTTGCTGACTGAGAGTGGTATCAACAGGCGGCATCGAAATCATGGGAACTATCTGTGAGTTTCATTAGCATCATCTTGATCCCAATAGTTGGTAATGCGGCAGAGCATGCTGGTGCAGTCATATTTGCTTTTAAGAACAAGCTGGTAGGGAACTTCAGGATCTCTTGCGCACTTGTTGGATGGATGGTGAGATAGTAACCCAACTAATAGAAAATTATTGATTGTAACAGGACATCACCCTCGGAGTATCTTTGGGTTCTGCCACGCAGATTTCCATGTTTGTGGTGGGTATTATTAACTAATGTCTAGACATAGTTCCATGTTCTTTTTGCACTAATCTTGAATCTTGGAATTGAAATGTGCTAGGTACCATTGAGTGTCCTTGTGGCTTGGATCATGGGAGTCCCAATGGATCTTGATTTCAACTTGCTTGAGACTGGTTGTTTGTTTCTTTCTATATTAGCGACCACCTTTACCCTCCAGGTAATGTTTCTTTCCTTATTTTGCACATATGCTGACCATGATAGCATGGATCATGAGTGGTTAGTTATATGTACTTATATAGTTATTATTGCAAAATTCCTTTGAGCAGAACATTCATGAGCCATGAGTAGTTGGTATGGTTAGGCTGTAGTCCTCTTTTTAGGGATACAATGAAAATTTATCCAAGAATCAAGCCATTCTCTGAGTGGCCACAGTAATACTGTCGATATTGTAGTAGCAGCACCAAAAAGCAACATCATTGTGTTTTGCAGGATGGATCATCGCATTATCTGAAGGGATTGCTGCTTCTGTTTTGCTACATCGTCATGGGCATATGCTTTTTTGTTTTGAGGCAGCGTGGAAGTATGCACATCTAGTCTCAGTAATTTCAACCATAATGCATAACTTTCTTGATGTTTGTCAAATATAACATGCTGCGATGATAGGTGGCGTCAACAACGATGTGGATTTGGGCGTAGGAAGCAACACATGGAAGATTTAGGGTGCCTGATCTGACAGGTTGGACTGCATTTCCCATTGAGTTGTTTCGGAGTGAATGGTGTGGCCTTCATATGCAATTTTGCACGGAGTCCTGGAGGGGAGCCTGGGTGTTTAAGTCTGACTGAAGTAGGCTACATGTTCACTAAAAAGGATGAAGTCATGCAACTTAGCTATGCAGATAATTAGTGTGATGAAGAAGGGGAAAAAATCAGGACATCGCAAAAGCAGTTAACAAAATCATTAGGTACATATATTATAGCTGAAGTTGAGATATGTTGTAGAGTCAAGAGTAAATTGTTGCTGTTTTTCCAACCAAGGCAAGGTGTCATTTTGGATTAATTAATTCGTTATTAGTCAAGCAAAGCAAAACTTGATATGCCAAGTAAGCTGTTCATGAGAAAGGGTGTCATGTATGTAATGCTATCTGAAGAGTTTACTTCGGATGTGCAGATTGTGGATTCATATTTCATAGTTATAGGTCGTTTCGTTTTTTTAAGGTTAGATTAGATGCATAATAATATCTATGAATTTAAAAAATCAAAACGCTTATATCTGTGTTCAGGTGATACTCAAGTGTACATCTGAATCGTATAGCCATCAATCAGTTGTATTCTGCAGCTTTTTTTTTCTTTTTTTGGGTTATCAACGTACAGCGGGAGCTCGCGCTGAGCCGCTGACTCGTACTGACGAACACATGAAGGAGGTCTGACTGCTGGGCCTTTTGCATACCTACCCCCGACCTGGCTTTCAACCGTTGCTGCCCGGCCCACCTGCCTTCTTCCTTCTCTCGACGACTGAATTTTGAAGCAAAAAGCCCCCAAGTCACAGCACATGCTTGTGTTCGCCCCTGCAGACTCCTATGTATTTTTTTTTTGAAAGGACTCCTTTGTAGGCTTGTAGCCTTGTAGGGCATGGCATGGCATGGCGCCGGTCAACAGCTTCTAGAAACCCCGGACATCTGATAGGATTGTCAAAGTATGGTGGGAAGTATTGTTGGAAGAATGATATGTCACACGTCTAACCTGACCTGGTGTCTCCGCGTGAAATTGTCAAAATGTGTATGTGTAAAAAGGTACGGGCTGCACGTACTTAGATTGAGTTGCATACACCAACTAGTACAATACAAACGCTTAAACTAATATAGAAAAATGTAAAAAATTCACTTATACGCCAATACTTATCCTCACGTGTCACGTTCGAGGTTTTCTTCGGTTCACAATACGACCTGTTGGAAAAGGACTCGTATGTAACAGAAAAGGACCTATATGTAAGGATCGGACAGTTGAGATTAATTCTATAGACCGGTTTTTTAGCTGTCGTACGGTAGTATTCAAAGGTCGTACTGGTAGTTAAAGGGTATTATCGGAAATGTAAAATGTCATTTTTGTAATATATAAAAACGGAGGGAGGAGGTGTGCACGGGTGGATTGGGTGGGTAGCGGGGATTTTTTTTCTAAAACATATATCAACTAAATTACCATTTTACTTTTAGAGAAAAAACCGAAAAAACCGACAATACGACCGTACGATCGTTGGAACGTATTGTGTACCGAAGAAAACCTCGCCACGTTCACAGCTACGAGCTCCCTCCGGTGGAATTCAGAGGGTGTTTACTTTCGAGGGACTTATAATAAACATTGTCACTTTGAATGTTTTTATGACATTTAGAAGAACTAAACAAATTTTAATTATAAAACTAATTGTATAAGTCTTAAGTTTTTTCGCGAGATGGGTCTATTAAGCCTAATTAATTCATAATTAGCATATGTTTACTATAGCATCACATTGACTAATTATGACCAAATTAGGCTTGATAGATTCGTCTCATGAAAAAGCCAAGGTATTATGAAAATTGTTTTGTCATTGATCTACATTTAATACTTTCAATTAACATCAAAAACATCGGATAGAACAGAACTTGTAATAAACATTGCATAAACCAAACAAGATCTCAAGCTCGCTCCAACACTAGCTTTACTCGATCAGAGTGAAACTGCCAACTTGGGGTATATTAGCAGCCTAGCAGGTAGCGAGTGACTGCTTTTGATATGGATGGTGCAAGTTTTTTAAGGAAAAGATAATTTATATTTACTGTCAGACCCAATAGAAGAAGTCTATTCGGTAGAACTTTATCTGATTATGATTTTTTTTATGAAAGTTGATTGCATGAAAGAAATGATTATGTGGTTGAACGTGATTATCTAGAATAAACTCTTAATCAAGATGAAAAATCACTTCACAGAATAAGAAGAACCTACTTTCTTTCAGCTCTCAGGTTCTTAGATCACTAAGAGAATCACTCCACAGAATCAACAGAGAATCAGTCCTTGAAGTGATACCAAACGCATCGTAAAAGTAGCGAAGTCAAAAGATAAGGTGAAACAGAGAGACGGCAAAGAAATGTTAAAAAGCATATCCTCAGACAAGGTATCCACGATGCGGAAGGTCTCACTTTTCAAAAAAATAATGTGAAGGTCTCGGTGAAGGCTTGCAATGTTAGTGTTGAACAGCTCGTGATGGCTCGATCGATCGCGACACATGGCTGGTTTGGGAGGCTGATCTTGACGGTAGGGGAGGGGACTGGACTGGATTCATATTTATATTTATCTAATCTAGCTAGCTTAAGATCTATAGAAGGGGTGGGAAAGCAAATAATCGAAGCCAGTACGGTGGCCTGAGATGGCCGGGATTTTATCATTTTAATCAGCAGTGAGCTGTGAACACACACTGACACGCACATATATACTCCAAGGATGGAGATGCTTGGGTGGGTGGTGACTTGGCTGGTGAAGGGTCGGCATCGATCCATGGCAGCACACATCAGCTAGCACACTGTCCGTGCTCTAGCCCTAATATTTGTATATATACATCTTCCCCACAAAGCAAACCAAAGCAAAAAGCAACCTAGCTTGTCTCTGTCTCCTGTCCTGTGTCGAGTGTCGACGTGTCGTTCACTAGCTAGACAGAGTAGCTCGTCGACCGTCCCGTGGTGCTCGATTGGCCGCAGCCATCACGGATTCACGATTCAGGAACAATCATTCTCACTGTGTATTGAAGCGACCTACCTCACATGCATTCATGCGACGTCCTCTTTTCCACTGTCTTTTCCGTTTGGTGTGTATTACTGTGTTCGTTAGTGGATTAGTCTAATGTTTACCAAGCTTCATGTAATAAAATAATATTTTCACTCGTGCATCATACTAATTGTAAAACTACTACCCCTGTCCTTAAATATATGACGTTGAGGACATGATTATTAGTTCATTTTAAACTATTTTTTTGTCCTAAATATCGTATATTTAAGAACAGAATGAGTAATTATGACAAAATTTCTGGTGTTTCCATGCCTTCACGTGCTCCCGTGCACGGTGCACCCGCACTGTGCATCATCCATCGGATCGGATGGACCAATGTTTCTCTGGCAGCTTTGCATCTTAGCCCTTGTCTTTCTTCGAAATTGAGTGGAGCCCACTGTGTGCTTCCACATGAACCGTCGATGTTGCGTCCAATGGATGCACATACACCTAGACATGTGCTCGGGAGCACATGAAGACTTGGGAACACCAGAACCTTCCTCGTAAAACTACAGCTTGCTTGACGCCTCATGGAACCAAGCTAAGTACTCCGTAACAAAAACGACGTTAAGCCGTGACTCTTGTAGGGTGAAAAAAAGACAATCAGTGAATCAATTCACTTCAATCGGATTGATGCACCAATCAAAAAGGAATTCATTAATAAGGTTAATGAATTGGAGGGTATCTGATGGAACCAATGCAAGCTAACGAATACTACCTCGTCTTTAAATATATGATGTTTAGAACAAGAAAGTTAGTTCATTTTGAATTAATTTTCTTGTCTTAAACGTCATATATTCAAGAACGAAGGGAGTACAACGTTATAAGCGATGAGGCATGTGTATGTTGGTATCTTTCTCTCCTGCAGGTATCGGTTGTATGTTGGTGGTGTCGTGGTTTTCTTTTATGTTGTTGTGAGTTGTGCTTGTTGCTTGTCAGAATGCTTATTGGCATAGTAATGAGTAAGCGGCATGCAATGCTAGCAATGCGACGGTACATCACAAGCCGATTAGAGCTACCAAGATCCTAGAATATTCCTAAACCAGAGCAAACATCTAGATATATGGAAAGGGTGGTTTGTGAGCTGTGACTGCAATGACAAAAAACATCAAATATAAACCAATAAGCAAAAAAAATGTTGTCGTATATGTAAGTATACGGAGAAAGCGGTGTATAGTGCCGCCAACGCATTGCCACTTCAAAGATTGGTTAGGTGATCGTTCGCGACGTCTAGAATATCTTGGAGCTAGATCAACATTGCAAGAGATAAGATCACTACATATATGGAAAGGGTGAGCGGTAGGCGGTGGGCGGTGTTTGAGGATCAAACTACGTCATATAGATATATATAAAGCGACAATTATATAAGATGACATGATGTATAGAGGTGATGGGCGGTGCATTCACAGTGACTCAGTGAGGTAGGAGGCAAGAAAAAGAGGGGGGAAAGGAATCGAAAGGCAAGGAAAAAGAATTGTACGCACAACCATGAAGATTGACCGAGTCTATTGGCCAATGCCGCCAACGCATTGCTACTACAAAGATTGGTTAGGTAATCGTTCCCGACGTCTAGAATATCTTGGAGCTAGACCAACATCGCAAGAGATAAGATCACTACATATATGGAAACAGTGAGCGGTGTTTGAGGATCAAACTACGTCATATAGATATATATATAAAGCGACAATTATATAAGATAACATGATGTATAGAGGTGATGGGCGGTGCATTCACAGTGACTCAGTGAGCTAGGAGACAAGAAAAAGAGGTGGGGGGAGGAATCAAAAGGCAAGGGAAAAGAATACGCACGACCATGAAGATTTACCGAGTCGCTTGGCCAATGCCGCCAACGCATTGCCACTTCAAAAATTGGCTAGGTGATCGTTCGCGACGTATACAATATCTTGGAGCTAGATCAACATTGCAAGAGATAAGATCACTACATATATGGAAAGGGTGAGCGGTAGACGGTGGGCGGCGAGCGGTGGGTGGTGAGCAGTAGGCGGTGCTTAAGGATCAAACCACGTCATATAGATAGATACAGAGCGACAATTATATAAGATAACATGATGTATAGAGGTGAAGGGCGGTGCATTCACAGTCACTCGGTGAGGTAGGAGGCAAGAAAAAGAGGGAGAAAAGGAATCGAAAGCCAAGGAAAAACAATTGTACACACCGCCATGAAGATTGACCGAGTCGCTTGTCCAATGTTTTTTTTTAAATAAACTTGTCCAATGTCGAGTGAATCCTCCTGTGTCGAGTGAATCCTCCTGTTTCTCGTACCAAAGACTTGCGGTCAATCAAACCAAAGAGGTACTCCTTCCGTCCCAAAATATTTGCACCTTTTGACTTTTACATATCACATTTGACCATTCGTCTTATTTAAAAAAATTATGAAAATGTAAATATAATTATGATATACTTAAAATATATATGATGATAAAAATGTTATAGCAAAATAAATAATATTTTCATATTTTTTGAATAAGACGAATGGTCAAATGTGAATGACAAAAATAAAAAAATGTAAATATTTTTTGGGACGGAGGTAGTACGGAGTAACGCAGCAGCAAAGAGATCGAGAGCGGCGTGGGGAGTGGTCGCAGTCTGCTGCTGCTGCGTCTGACTCTGACGGAACGCTTGCTTCTGGAAGCGGGCCGACGACGCGTTCCGAGCCCGGCCCGGCCCGTTCCCGCAGTCCCCACAAAAAAAAAACCTATCCATGTCCCAGGAAATTTCCTCGTGGCTCCCGCCCGGGCCAGTTACTTGGTCACAAAGCACCGAGTGGTGGGTGTGGCCCACCAGCAGCCACCCAACCACGTCCAAACGCGTGTCCCCCTCCCACCCACCATCAACACGTTCATAATAAAAGGCTCCAACCCCCTCACCCCCAAATTCCTTCCATTTCCAATTCATCGCATCCCAATCACTCATCAGATCCAGGCAGGCCTCGCTGCTGCCTCACTGCGATCCGCGGGGAGAGGAGGAGGAAGAGAAGGATCCGAATCCGCTGCCATGGAGGGATACGACCGCGAGTTCTGGCAGTTCAGCGACCAGCTGCGGCTGCAGAACAACTTCTCCAACCTCTCCATCGCCGACTCCATCTGGTCCGCCCCCAACAACTCCCTGCCCGACCAGCAGGGCGCCGCCGCCGCCAACAACAACAACAACGGCCCGGGCCTCATCGGCGCCGGCAGCAAGCTCGCCTTCGGCAACGCCACAACCACCAACGCCAACCGCTACAACTACTTCCCCGCCGCCAACGCCGGCGCTCCCGACGCCAAGCAGAGCAACAACGTCAACAGCAACTCCGGCGGCCTCGCCGCCTTCAGCAAGAACCTCAACAGCCCGGCCGCCGCCCTCGGCAACGACTACTACTTCGGCAAGAACGCCGGCGGCATGAACGCTAACACCAACGCCGGCGGCGACGTCATCAAGAGCTACTTCAACAAGTCCGTCGGCAGGCCGGCCAACAACAACAACAATTCCTTCAACGTCGGCAAGAAGAGCGCCGCCGCCGCCCACGACAAGAAGAAGAGCGCCGGCAACGGCAACGGAAACGGCGCCGGCGTCGACAAGAGGTTCAAGAGCCTGCCGGCGTCGGAGGCGCTGCCCAGGGGCGAGGCCATCGGCGGGTACATCTTCGTTTGCAACAACGACACCATGGAGGAGAACCTCAAGAGACAGCTCTTTGGTACGTCCTCGATCGCCTTTGCTCGCTTGCTTGCACTGAAATCGATTGGATCGAATCCAGCATCCAACCCTGAATCGAATCCAAGAACCGATTCAAGCTTGGAATTTTATTGTTCGATTCGGCCGGAATACTCACTGAATTGACGCGTTGCTTCGTTTCTTCCAGGGCTGCCGTCCAGGTACAGGGACTCGGTGAGGGCCATCAGGCCAGGCCTTCCCCTCTTCCTCTACAACTACTCCACCCACCAGCTCCACGGCATCTTTGAGGTCCGATACTCTCGTATAATCTTAAGCATCATGGCATATGTTCATCTGTTTGAGGATTATTACTGAAATTTCACCGCTCGCGCGCAGGCCGCAAGCTTCGGCGGATCCAACATCGATCCAACAGCTTGGGAGGACAAGAAGTGCCACGGAGAGTCCCGTTTCCCAGCTCAGGTATCGATCAAATCATCTTCATCCTTTGCTTAGCAATCAATCAAGTTCTAGCTCCGCGTCAAGAACGCCTATATTTTTCATCCTTTTCAGCTCTATACCCTGTAGTACATGAGAAGACAGTAATTATTGGTCTAAAAACATATTATGACTTGAAAAAAAAAAGAAGGATTTTTAGATTGATTGGTTCATGTGATCCTGTCAAGCAGGCCTGCCAATTGTCAAAAGCAAAGAAAAATATGTTCGCTAGTTTAGCTTAGACGCGCAGGAAAGTAATAGTTTGGTGGTTGGCGAACCTTATCGATCAATCAAGTTGGATTGGTTGGCTGAATGTGACCTTGTCAAGCTTTTGCTTTACTGGCCTAGTCACGTCGTGCACACACACACCGGCACAAAAGCCAAACACAAAAAAGAAAGGCAGTGCCTTGAGCTGTCCGTCATCCGTTTGTCCGTCCCCATCTCGATGCGTTCGCCGTGTTGAACCAGTCCAAATACAACACAACACTGTAGCCTTTTATCTAATCCCGTGTGCGGATCTCAATCAACAGGTGAGGGTTGCAACGAGGAAGATCTGCGACCCGCTGGAGGAGGACGCGTTCCGCCCCATCCTCCACCACTACGACGGGCCAAAGTTCAGGCTGGAGCTCAGCGTCCCAGAGGTTGGCCTTGGCCCTGCATGATCACTTGATTGATACACTCTGTTTTGAATCATCCGAATACTACCTCATCATGATAAAGAAAATCAAGAAACAATTCAATCTTTCCACGAACAATGTGAGAAAGCAGCAGCAAGTACTAATTTCAAGTTTTTGATGTGGCTGCAGGCGCTGTCGTTGCTCGATATCTTCGCGGAGAAAGTTTTTGCCTGAGTTTGAGTATGATGAGCTGACCATGTATGGCGAATGGCGAGGCTGAGTAGAGTATACATATATACCTAGTAGTATGTCTGTATGCATCTGCTTACTGTGGACTGCAGAGGGAAGGAATAAGGCTAGTGCAAGACCAAGATAATAATAACTATAATGATGTGTATAATGTTAGCACCATATGCTGGTTAGCAGCATCTGATTGTGTCTAGTATAAGTTATACTGGAGCATTGCCCGATGGGCTTTGCCTTTTGAGGAGCAATGTGTGCTTGTATCACAGAAAAAGTATAGCGCGGTGATGACATGCCGCCCCCTCTCACTGTATTATTATGTTATACATACCCAAACAAACCGGATCTGCTGTTATTCGGAAACTATGGCATCATCCAACAAGTATACTTCGATTTCAACTGGCTCAAAGGTACTAATAAACTGATTAAATAAAAGATCTGACGAAACGTGACATCCCGAATTAGACCTGTTTGCAGATGTCAACTAAGATCTTATTTAGTTAGGTGAGAAAATTATCGAAAATGTCACATCAAGTTTACCGATGCTACTTAGAACTAAACATGATGTCAAAAATGTCACATCAAATTTATCGACGCTAATTAGTAGAACTAAACATGATGTCAAAAATGTCACTCAAGTTTACCGATACTAATTAGAAGAACTAAGCACGATCTATTAAGTTTAATTAAATCATCATTAGAAGAGATGTACCTGTTAAGTCTAATTAAGTCATCATCTTAGATGTTTACTTTAACCCACATTACCTTTACATTGTCTTATCATAACCTAATTAAATTTAATAGAATCGTCTCGCGAATTTAGTTATGAAATAAATTGCCATTAATCTACATTTGCATGAAAATATCCAATGTGACGAGTGATCGAAACTGACCGGTCTGAACAAAGAAAATATATCTAATGCAAACCACATACCCTTGTGCAAATTTAGAAACTTTCAAACATAGCTAAAGATGCTCATCCTAGAACCTAAATTCTATGCATCTCACATCACACCTAAGGTTAAAACGTTATAGGATCTAAGCAAGGTTGCTAAACTTTAACCGACTAAACCTTAATCCCAACTAAACCTTACTCCCCCGTCCTGAAATATAAAGCACTTTGGTTTGTCCTAAGTTAAATTAGTCTAAGTTTGACTAATTTTATAGTGAAAAGTATTAACAACTACTATATCAAATAAGTATAGTATGAAAATATACTTCATAGTGGATGTAATGATATTCGTCTCACATCATAAATATTATTGCTCTTTCTATATAGTTGGTCAAAGTTAGATTAATTTAACTTAAGACAAACGAAAGTGCCTTATATTTCAGGACAGAGGGAGTAGATGCTTAGAAACAAGTGTCATTTAGATTTAAATTAAGCATGAAGCAACCAGTAAACTCTACACATCCTATGTCATTTTAAATACATATATTCCATTGCACCAGAGAAAATAAATTAGCACGAGAACCAAAAGTGAACGAACACTCACAGATACATATCAGATCAGATTTAAAATTCTGGACAAAGCAAAATGCTAACATAAAGGAACAGCACAAGATGACACCATCCTACAAGTACAAAAACTGAGTAAAGTTTACGATACAGACCAACATCCCGACTGCCTTTTTAAAGTACACAGGAGGCAAAACAAATTCCTCCCTCAGACATTAGTTCAAAAGTGTTGTCACAGCGGAGTGCGCACACATTTAGTTCAAAAGTGTCGTAGCAGCGGCACAGTGGAGGCTGCGCACTCCCATGTTGCTCTATTCTTCCAACATTGAAGCATGGTGGTAGCTGCGACAACTTGCCACTTAAGATGGCACTGGCGATCAAAACATAAAAAAAAACATATTAGGATGCAATACAGTGTTAACAGCAGGCTGTTAGTATCTGACGCAAGGTCAGGTTGGCACCACTTACTGTATGTGGAAGTGTCAATCTGCTCAGGCAGTTCCTTTATGTCTACCTCGAACCTTTCTTGCACCTTTCAAACATGGGAAACTATTGTCAGGCCAAATCCAGCAACAGGGACAGCAACCGAACTAAGAGCAGAGAGACATACTTGGTTAAGGACATCAGAATCTGAGGCAGAGGAAACAAAGGTAATAGCGAGTCCCTTTGTGCCAAAACGTCCAGCCCTACCAACCTGGAATGGGCATTTCAAACCATTATCAGCAAAGGAAACTAGAGAACCTGTGCAAATATATAGCAACCTAAAGTTACCCTGTGCAAATATGTATCTGCTGAGTCTGGCATGTCATAATTTATAACAATGTTGACCCGCTCAATATCAATGCCCCTGCCTACTAAATCTGTAGCCACAAGAATTCTCTTGTGGCCTTCCTTGAAGTTCTTGTACCGGGTTAACCTGACAGACAAAAACATACATTACAAACAGGCCAAAAAAAACCTTATGTAGGCATCAAGATCCAGAGATTGCAAGCAAAAACTGAGTTGCATAAAATAGAAGGTTCAACATATAAGACATACAAGTTTATCCATGGCAAGAAGAATCGGAATACACAAGAAAAACAAAACTAACACTAGAACACAGTAAAATGGAACAAGGACCAGTCAACACAAATTTATCAGGTAAATGTTCACATATCTAAGCAACAAAAGAACTGTTCTCAATATGCAACTGAATGCCAGGGAAAATGAGCAAGTACCTTTCTTCCTGGGTCATCCCAGAATGGATGCAAATTGAAGGGAAGTTGCACTCGCAAAGCAACTTATTCAGCTCCGCAGCTCTGCTAACACTCTTCACGAATATCACAACTTGGTTGAAATCAAGAGCATCCAAAAGATCATTCAGTTTTCTGTTCTTCTCCGCTTCGGTAAGTTTTATGTAGTGCTGCAGAAAATATGAATTGGATTATTAAGAGTCAACAAATAAAGAAAAAAAGGTGTGCATGACTTAAGGAGCAAAGGTTCCAATATTACCTGTACAAGACCATGGAGGGTCAATTTTGCCTCATCATCAACATAAATTTCCATCGGCTGTAAGGGAAGAAATGATAGATGAAAGAAATTAGCATTCCAGCATCATTCTTGCAGTATATACCAAAAGAATGGTATATTTATCCCTCCATCAGAGTATGCAGCCTCCACAGAGAAGTTGAGTTATGCACTGTTGCTTACTACAACCTCTCCAAAAATTCTTTAAGTTTTGCAACAGTGCTTCTCAATACAATTCCAGCAAAAGAAAGCTTCTTTATCCGCCAGCCCAAGAGAGATGGAGAACCAGAAACAGAACCAGTCAAGTCCAAGTGAACATGGAGCGAACAGCAAACTGGAGAAATGCTGTCCAGGAGTACGTGATTGCATCTTCAGAACAGGTGGCAACCTCCATCTGCCCCAGTTCCCATATTGACGAAAGTTCACAGTTTGGACACTTGGGGAACCTCTCTACCTTTCTACTGGTGAGTTAATTTTTAAAAAAGAAAAGAACACAGCTGACTGCATAGGGAGACAGAAAGCAGGAATGCCTTCACCTAACACAACTACAACTCTCGTGCTGGTAAATAGTAACAGCTACAAGATGACCACCGGAGCAATGGGAATTAAATAGGACCGACTATAAAAGGAGCTGGGAAGGCTGCAGGACATTACATCTTGCATAAATTTCTTGCAAACAGGACGGATCTCCTTGCTCAGTGTTGCTGAAAACATCATGACTTGCTTATCATGAGGAGTCATTTTGAAGATCTCCTGGACATCCCTCCGCATATCTACATATAGTATACATACTCGTAAGAGACAACATGGGGAAAAGGGAACCAATCATAATTAAATTGGTTGACAAAAGAAAATGCAAAATTACCAAGTGACTCGAGCATCTTGTCACATTCATCAAGGATGAAATGCCGCACATTCTTGAGGGAGAGATCCTTGTCTCTGGCAAGAGCTAGTATCCTTCCAGGAGTACCGACCACAATATGAGGGCATTCATTCTTCAGCAAATCTTTATGCTTCCTGATGTGAACTCCTCCATAGAAGACAGCAACTTTAACTTCCGACAGATATTTGCTGAACCTCTCAAACTCGTGGCATATCTACAAAAGACAAGAGCAACAATAATTAAAATCATATGCAGATATATCAAATATCCATGACATGGTAAATCTGTAGCTACGAACCTGGTAAGCCAGTTCCCTTGTGTGGCACAGTACAAGTGCTGCTACCTGACCCGCAACAGGGTCAATTTGTTGGAGGGATGAAAGGACAAAAACTGCAGTCTTGCCCATCCCAGATTTTGCTTGGCATATGACATCCATTCCAAGAATTGCTTGAGGGATGCACTCATGTTGCACTGATGTGGAACCAAAAGAAATTGGAGCAGCACCCCAGTGAGTAAAAGTGTAACCTTCTGGATCCGTTAATGGAAAGTGTTACCATCTCCAACATGGAGTATCAGAAGAAAATGTACCTGCACATCGACAAGAGAATGTTACAAATCACTCGGTGACACAAAGGACTGAAACCAAATAGACAATTAGATGATGACTAAAATGCAGATCTGACATTCTGATGACCACCACCTAACGCAACATTTTTATGTAACAAATATACATGAAGTTGCAAGACGAATGTAAATTCTTAAATATTCTTATTCAGAAACATGATGAAGGGTGACTGACCAAAAGGGACTAAGAAAGTTTGTATATCATTAGTTACAGAGTAGTCAACTTGGCAAGTAATACAAGTGCCTATGTTTCTTAAGGAGTTGGAATGCATTTTTAAGAGTCTTATCAAGCATTTGTTAGTTGAAAGGACCTTTTGTACAGACCTGCAAAGACCCCATTGGAAATGGAAGTAATGCTCTAATTAACTAGATAAACACTGCATGAAACCAAATCCATGCTTTATTGGACACATCCTTAATCCTTTCTACAGGAAGTCTCTAGACACCAAGGCATAGGGTGTATGAGCTTAACTCTAAAGAGACCACGGCTGAGGGTGGAAGAGCTAAATACTGCTATCTTAATACTCCACAGCATGACGTAACAAAGCTATATATTTTCAATATTAATCTATCAAAAATTCAGTCACTGCCTAAGAATCATCTATCTGCTGGAAAATCAATAGGGCCTGACCATTTTGTGGTTATCTAGCATGACAACAAGATATGCAAGGTGCAAAGTCAACGGTTAAAGCAGGCAACCAAAAAGTAAGGAGAGGCTTGCCTTCGGATGGATGCTCAAAACCACAGTCCTGGATAGCACGAAGCAGCTCTGGCTTGAGAAGGAAGTCTCTGAACCCGGAACTGTGGATGCCGACGTAGCCCCTGGTTGTTCCAACGCAAAAACATGTCAGAAGACTTGAGATCGAGCCCAATCTCAGAGCAGCAGAATCGAATCAAATACAACAAAAACAAAGAGCCAGAAGCGGAGATGAGAGAGATGCCGTACTTCTTCGCGACCTCTCCGGTGGGCTTGGCGGCGGAGCCATCGACCGTCTTGTCATCGTCCTCCTCGTAGTCCAGGAGCTCCTCCTCGTAGACGTCGTTCTCCTTGGCCTCTCCCATCCTGACAGGAAGCCAAAACCGGTGAATCAGCGTCGCAAACCCTAGAACCAGAGGCGCGCACAGCAGATCTAGAGATTCGCAGGCACCCAGAAGGTCAAATCCAAACGAGGGGGAATCTGATACTCACATGTATGGATCTAGCGTGCGGAGCGGAGGAATTAGTGGGGAATTAGAGCGGCGGCGACTGCAAAGAAAGAATTGGATTAGAGGGGGTTCTGGGTTTTGGGGTGGGGCGGGGGAGAGGGAGGGAGGCGACGCCTCGGCGAGAGGATAGGGTTGAGTACCAGCTGCTGCTGCGGTATGGGAGGGGTGAGACTTGGGGGCTAGGGTTTCCTCGATTTGGGAGGGCAAAAGGAGGGTTTCGACGACGACGCGAAGGAATCACTCACGCCCCGGCAGCGCAATTTATATCCCGCACGGATGTGGAGGAGAAGTTGTAATGGGCCTTTTGGACCAGGTTGCCGAGCCGAAAAGGAAAAAGTCCATTTTACCTCCCTGGACATTAGGCTGAGTCCGTATTTCCTCCCTCACTCACAAAACCGGATAAATTACCTCCCTCTACTCTTGAAACCGTTCACTTTGCCTCCTTGGTCCGGTTTTAGGTGGTTTTCAAGCGGTTTTGTCTTTTTTTAATCTTTAAAAACTCATAACAAATTACCAGAAAATCATAAAATGGAAAATTCAATTTTTTGGACTTCATGGAAGTATATCCACATAGTAAATATATAATATGGTATGCTCTAATACAAAGTTTTTGTCTTAGCTCTAGATCTATTCTTTTTGGTAATTAATTCATAGCTACAACATCTATGATCCAATCATGGTGCGATTTTTATGGTGGTCTTACTATTGTATGATTGAATTGTAATAAAATTTTCACTGTTATTGCATCATGTATAACTGAGTTATTGATTTATTTAGTTTTATTCCTATTATAGTGTTTTTATAAATATGTGAAAGTGTGTAAAAATAGAAACGAGTATGCATAGTTCAGCTAGGCGCCGAGTACTCGGCGACTACACCCGACTAGGCGCTAGACAATGGGTCAGCGCCTAGCGTCGCCTAGCGCCTAATCATGGCTAGGCGCCGAGTACTCGGCGACTATCAGCGACTAGGCGCTAGGCAATGGGTCAGCGCCTAGATTCCGCCTAGCGCCTAGCTGAACCTTGCGAGTATGGAATATTTAGTACAGTTAAGTCATACAATAATTATTCCATCATAAAAATTTCAACATTATGTGACCATAAATGCGGATTAATTAAAAAAACATAGATCTAAATCACATAGTATTTTATATGTTTACTGTGTATGGAGTACAAAAAAATTTTAATTTTCAATTTTATGATACTTTTGTGATTTTCTATGATTTTTCAAAAATTCAGGACAAATAAGAAAAAAGAAAAAGACAAAACCGCTTTGAAAACCATCTAAAACCGGACTAAGGAGGTAAAGTGAATGGTTTCAAGAGTGGAGAGAGGTGATTTACCCAGTTTTGTGGTTGAGGGAGGAAACATGGACTCAGCCTAATGTCCAGGGTGGTAAATAGGACTTTTTCCAGCCGAAAAAAAAGAAGGGATGACGATGGATTTGATTGATGATCACGCCCCGCCCCCGACCCGATGGTTTTTACTGATGGGCTATGAGAGCCCATATATAGAAAGCCCGTGGATGAGGTTCCGTCCGGTCCGGTCCATTTCGCCTCCGCTCCCTGCCCTGCCTGCCGCCAGCTGCGCCCCCTCTTCCTCTCTGGCCTCTACTCTCTCTCTCTCTCGCCCACCTTCCCTCTTCTCTTCCCCCACCCGACTACCACTCCACCCCACTGCTCCACCACGCCTCTTGCCACCGCCAGGGCCGGTGGCTTCTGCCGTCCGCCCCGTCGCGGCCGCGGCCGCACTTCCGCCGCGGCTTGGCGTGCCGTCCCCTGCCCTTGCCCCGTTCCCGGCACGGGGAGATCAGATTGCCCGAGGGGAAAGGGGATTGGAGCACGAGCGCAGATGGGGGGCTTGCCCAAGGAGGAGGAAGATGCGTCCGAGCCGGATGGGGTTCCGGTGGTCGATGTCTCAGCGGAGGGGACCCTAGTCTGGCTGCGCCGCCCCAACGGCTCCTGGTGGCCCAGCATCGTCATCTCGCCGGGAGACGTTCCCGGCGCCTGCACTGCTCCGCCACGCTGCGGTGCCACCCCCATCATGCTCCTCGGACGCCGCCGCGACGGCCCAGTCTTCATGTATGTTCTCCCCTATCCCCTCCCTGTTTCATCCCTCCCAGCCTCCCTCCCTGCTTCCCCACCTAGTAGGAGTATCTCTGTGTCAGTCCTCAGTCCTCACCCTGCTGCTTCCGGTGAAATTAACAAGGGATAATTCGTTGCCGCAGTGACTGGTGTAACCTTGACCGGTGCAAGCGCGTGAAGCCCTTTCGCTGCGGGGAGCTCGACTTCGAACAGCGCATCACCAACGCCCAGGCCCTCGCCGCAACCGGCAGCTGCAACTACAACAGGGGCAGGTACGCCCGCATGGAGGACGCCATTCTCCAGGCGCTTGACATTGAGAGGGAGCGTGCACTGGAGCCGGCAAGCAAGACCTACCTTCAAGGGGGCACCTGCTCGCTCAACCCCAAAATTGAAAAGCCCAACGGACATGTCAAAAATTCTGCAGCAAAGGATCCTTCTACCACCATCCATTCACTGCCACTGCCGCTGCCACCACCTCCGCCCAAGAGGAAGCGCAAGACGCCCTATGACTCTGAGGATGATGCGCCCAAAGGGTCCCGCCGTATGAGAGACCTCAGGGATATTGGATCCAAGACTGTTCCCCCGATGGACTTCCCCCATGCCGGTACAATGTCTGTTCCCAAGTGTGATGATCTGCCTAAGGTTGGCCAGGTGAAAGCAAGTGTGCAGTCTCATGCCACCACAAAGAGGAAGCATGCCTCTGCGCACCAGGGCCAACCCTGTGGAATCCCAAGGAAGAAGGATAGGTCCCGTCCACTATCAGAGCTCTGCAACGGAGACATGTGGAATGGTTCCAGATCAAATGGCCACAAGGCTGATGATCATTTCTTGGGTGTGGTTACTTGTTCAAGCAGCTCATCAGGCACTTCAACCTTGGATTCTTCATTGGAGACGACCAGCTACCATCGCGGCGCCGCATTAAAAACAGAACAAGCAAAGGGGACCGAGATATCCTGCATGACCAGGCTATTCACTTATGTTTCTCATCATAAGGATGATTTTGTCGAAACTCCACTTGCTGGAAGAAGCATCTTGGAACCAGGTAAACATGCTATGCTATTGCTATTTATACTTTCTGGTAGCAAATTCTTCGATAGTAATACTAATACTAATACCATATCATCTAACAGTGGCAATTGTCGTTTAGGTCATCTAACTAAATGCATGAGCATAGGTGACTACTTGTTTAACTTCAATAGTTTCTCGAAGATGCACTCGGCACTTGTATGATTAGATAGTTACTACTGCTAATTTGATATCCCTGGTGCTCTTACTTCCAGCCTATGTCTTTTGTTATGGGGTCAAATTCATCACATGGCAGTTTTCTTGCGCCCAAAATCTCGCTGAGCTAAGTATAGGGAGCGGGGAGACCATCAGGCCTGCCTGCAATTGCCCTTTTAAATGTTGCTGACCTGAATCATAACTCTACTGATCATAGTAATAATAGTATATTGACATAAAGTAATGTATAAAACTGTTTTAACATTTTCTATTAAATAGATAGATTTCTTATTGCTCAGTATACAGTATATAGCTGACCTGAACCATACTACTATCTGCTGGTCATAGTATATTGACGTACAGTAATGTATAAAACTGATTTAACATTTTCTGTGAAATAGATAGAATGTTGATTACTTATTATACAATATTTGGTACCGTATTTTTAGTTGTTACTTAGATGCACTGTGGTATCTTGATATCTTATCTTTTGAGTTCCTGGCATATGCATGTTTTCTTCTTGTTTCTGAACTTGTAAAGAATGCAGCACTTATCAACTGATTTTGCACCAGATCATTTGCAGAAATATCAACCTTGTGGTTTGGCAAAGCACCCTACCTGGAAACATAATAAACAAGCTAATGGCTGCAGCAAAGCTGTGAAATGTGACCGCAAAAATATTAAGATGAGAAGCATAAGCTCTGTTGATCAGGAGGGCGACAACAGGACAAGAGATTCTGATAAGCACGAGCATCGCAAAGCAAGGACAGTAAAGCACAAAGCACCAAGAGATGAGGTTGTCCTTTTGGAGAAAAGGCTTGACAAGCATTCTTTGATCAAGCCCTCTGGAGGTGATGCTAAAATGCATATCGCTGTGATTCCTACTGATTCGGATTGCGTTGGTGCAGTTGAGCAGCAACATTCTAAAACTAAAATTAAGTGTGATCCTGAAGAGTCATCAGACACCATGAGCAACCGTTCAAATTGTGATAGTGGTTCAACATCATCTCTGGTGTTTGAGCTGCCTCTACAAATATTGCCTCCCCAAAAGAAAGCACTGGATACTGAAAGATGTCATGCAGTGAAGCCAATCAAGACACTGAATTTGAATCCCAGCCTTTATGGTGTGGAGTTGAGTGTCCTGGGGAGCAGCAACAACGGACGCCGTGTGCCCCTTGTTTCCCTAATGAGCAAGTGGAATGGTAAGCCCGTTGTGGGGTATCCAGTCTCCGTGGAGGTCCTCGATGATGTGTTTGGCCATCCTTTACCAAGTAGAGGTGAGCAGCAGGCAGCTACAAGCAGCGTGGATGGAATACTACTGGTGAAGAGGGACGAAACAGAGGGCCTGCAACACCTTCTGCCACCATCACCACAGGCATGCCGAGCAAAATCCAAGAGCCGCAGCAGAAAGCCCTTGGAGAAAGATGTGGACAAGTTGTGGCAACCGCATACAAAGAAGCCAGCGTCCTCGACAAGAAAGATGCGGAGGCTTTCCTCCTTCGCTTCGGGTCAGAGAGATGGTGAGGACAGGAAGTCGGCCGTCGGGAAGGTCTCTGGAGCAGCCATCGCGTGCATCCCGCTCCGAGTTGTTTTCAGTAGGATCAATGAAGCCCTAAGCTTCCCAGTTAAATGAGGATGCTCAGGCTGAGTCGGGGGGGCTGCCTGGGAGACACTGACGGGTCCTCCGACAGTAGATGTTGCTGTTGGCCATAGCGTTGGGAGAACGCTTAGCGTGGCCTAGCAGCCTGGTGATGGATGTATCATGTGGCTTTGTTTTGAGCCACATCACATTAGCGGTAGTAGGAGGGCTGTGCTGAGGCCCCCCCCTGGCCAGCTTGAAACAACATTTGGTGATGGGCACATGATCTGATGGTGGAAGCAAATAACTAGTGTAGCTTCTCTCTATCTTGGTTGGAAATCTGCTTCTAGTGTGGGTGATGCATCGCTGTGCTGTACTTGCTGCATGCGCTCTGAGCCTTCCTGTGCTGTGTTACAGGTTTTTTACTGCTGCCATTTTAAATTCCCCCCCTAGTTGGGCTGCACTGGGCCGTATGATTGTGGGCTGTACCCAAGAGCCCAATCAAAACATTATCATCAGCCGAGCGAGAAAGAAGAACGAACGCAAGGACGGACGGACGCTCTGATGAAATGTCTGAAAACCCCATTCCGATTCCTTCCTTGCGTGAAGAGTGAGTGAGGGCGGCAAAAGTAAAGCAAAAGTTAAATCCCAGCGCAGCGCAAACTACTCGTTACATTTCGCTGACGTCGACGCGCCGCCCGACGGTATCGCTCGCTCTGATCGATCGTAGCGTGCGTGATTATTGCCACAGTCTACAGTATATGAACAAGCATCCTTCATCTGCTTGCGTCTAAGCATGCACAATGGATCGGTCGATGTAGGCGGCCACGGCACTCACTCCACTGCACGCCGGGGGAGCCCAGGCAATTGGATTGGTTTCCACGCTGCACGCAACAGCAACCGGACGGCATGCCTGCAATAACGAAAGATCATCTCTCTCGACTGCCCTCCCGTCCCCACCCTCATCAAGTCATCATCCCATTAATCGACTTTCATTTTAATATATTACTTTACCTATATGGTTGCTTTGTACTCCCTTCGAATCGAAATATACGCTGTTTAGGACATCTTCTATGAAGTGAAGCTACAACTAATACTAATTTATACGAACCTGTAACACTTGAATTTTTTTAATAATAATATGAAATGTGTTAATACTAGTATTTTCCATGTTGAATCTAGTAACATTTGTGAGTATCCAATATGAGTCTTCAAGCGGGCGCAAAATGGATGGCCGCCCTCGGCTGGCCTTGTAGCGTTGGGGTAGGACAGCTTCAGTAGTCTCTCCCTGCCTCAATCACTCCTTTCCGGTTGTCTCGTTAGGCCGTATAGTCCGCTAAGCTGGTAAACAGTGTGCGTGTGCTCGGAAGGCTTGTGTTGTAAAACATTTTCACTCTGCTTAATACAAAGATTCGCAGCTCTTCTGCATATTCGTGAAAAAAGATGATTGTTTTTTTTTTTTTGGGAAAAGGAATAAGTTACACTTGATAGTTACAGCTTCAAAAGTTTGGCCGTAAAGAGTCCACTTCGAGGAGGGCTTAACCAAAGGTGATTGTATTACGGCACGACAACACGAAGCAAACCGACTAATAAATAGGTGCGTACGATACGACGGTACGTATAAAAGGAGGAAGAACTGAGGCCTTGCACATCTCGCAGACTTGGCTTTGCGCACATCGAACTCAACCGTCCCCCCACGACTTGCCTTCCCTGCCCGGCTTTCTTTCTGATTCTAGCCGGCAGGCAGGCAGACAGGAAGCCATCCATGGGGGCGACGACGACGACGACTCGCCTCCGCTGCCTCTTCCTCCTCTTCCTCGTGCAGCTCCTCCTGCTGCTCTCCGCGGCCGCCGGCGCCCGGTGGCAGGACTTCCTCCGGCTGCCGTCGGAGTCGGAGGGCGATGCCGCCGCCGGGACCAGGTGGGCGGTCCTCATCGCCGGTTCCAACGGGCACTACAACTACCGCCATCAGGCAAGTTATCCGCCCAATAATTTCTGCTATACCAGTAGATGCATTACAGCTTCGATCTCCATCTGCAGCAACTACTAGTACAATAAGTATTGCTTAATTAATTTGGGAATATATGTAACCAAGAACTAGTTGGCGGGGGAACTGAAATCTTTTTTAAATTATATATATATGAACACTCCATGCAAGTACAGTTCTATATATTGTTTATTCTGCACACGCAATTGATTCGATCAATAATTTCAATTTGATTCTATTCACGACAAGCGGTGATCAATCAAAACAAACTCGCAGCCCAGCAGAGCATGCAGTAATCTATCCCATTCAACCTTCATTGCTCGATCCGTTGCACATGCGATTCTTGTGCGGTGGTTTAACCGCAAGCGGTTGCGTGCTAGTGCTGCAAAGAATTGACCTCTGAATCTCTCCCTCGGTGCTCTCCACCGACCGATGAACAGGCGGACGTGTGCCACGCGTACCAGATCATGAGGAAGGGCGGGCTCAAGGACGAGAACATCGTCGTCTTCATGTACGACGACATCGCCAGCAGCCCCGACAACCCGCGGCCGGGCGTCATCATCAACCACCCTACCGGCGGCGACGTGTACGCCGGTGTGCCCAAGGACTACACGGGCAAGGACGTCACCGTCGACAACTTCCTCGCCGTCCTGCTCGGGAACAGGTCCGCCGTCACCGGCGGCAGCGGCAAGGTCGTCGCCAGCGGGCCCGGCGACCACGTCTTCGTCTACTACAGCGACCACGGCGGGCCGGGCGTCCTCGGCATGCCCTCCGGCGACTACCTGTACGCCAAGGACCTGGTGCGGGCCCTGGAGCAGAAGCACGCCGCCGGCGGGTACAAGAGCCTGGCGTTCTACCTGGAGGCGTGCGAGTCCGGGAGCATCTTCGAGGGCCTCCTGCCGGAGGACATCCACGTGTACGCCACCACGGCGGCCAACGCCGAGGAGAGCAGCTGGGGCACCTACTGCCCCGGCGACGACCAGGGCCCGCCGCCCGAGTTCGACACCTGCCTCGGGGACCTCTACAGCGTCGCCTGGATGGAGGACAGCGACGTGCACAACCTGCGCACCGAGTCGCTGAAGCAGCAGTACGAGGTGGTCAAGGACCGGACGTCGGCGCACGGCACCTACAGCCTCGGCTCCCATGTCATGCAGTACGGCGACCAGAGCCTCGACGGCCAGAGCCTGTACCAGTTCATCGGCACCGACCCGGCCAACGACAACGCCACGTTCGGCCGGGACAACTCGCTGCGCCGCCGCTCCTCCGGCACCGTCAACCAGCGCGACGCCGACCTCGTCTTCTTCTGGCAGAAGTACAAGAAGGCGGCGGAGGGGACGCCGGAGAAGGTGGAGGCCCGGAAGCGGCTGCTGCAGGTGATGTCCCGGCGGTCCCGCGTCGACAGCAGCATGGAGCTGATCGGCAGCCTCCTCTTCGGCGCCGACGAAGGCTCCAAGGTCCTCGGCGCCGTCCGGCCGGCGGGGCAGCCGCTGGCCGACGACTGGGGCTGCCTCAAGGCCATGGTGCGCGCGTACGAGGCGCAGTGCGGCCCGCTCAAGCAGTACGGGATGAAGCACATGCGCTCCTTCGCCAACATCTGCAACGCCGGCGTCGGCGAGGATGCCATGGCCAAGGTGGCGTCGCAGGCGTGCGCCGCCGCCCGTTGACCACATGTCTTGTCTAATTGTCTTGTTCCGTCTCCTTCGAATTCACGGTGTGCTTGCAGCGTGCGTATATACGTATCAGGCATCGATCTGCATGATGTAGTACTGCGCTGAAGTGTGGATATACGGATGTCGTTTCCACTTTGTGTGCACTCGCTGTAAAAACTGTAGATAATTCACACTGAACTGGACGTTTGGTAATAATATAATGAATTTGAAAGAAAGGTATTGTCTCTAATTCCTTTTTTTTTGTTTTGTTATTGAGGCAGCTAGGTGTTCAATACTTCTTCCGTTTCAATTATAATTCGTTTGATTTTTTGATCTCAAGTTTGACTGCTGGTTTTATTTCTTAAAACAAATATTGTTTTAAGACGTGCAAAGCACGTTTTTCAATAAGAGGAGAGAGTTTTACAAAACGCGGCTAAGGGAGAAACCCCAAAACACGGAAGAAAGACAAAAAAGGAAAACTGGGAGTACAACACCAGGGAGAAGAGAAGCACCTCACCCACACCACACAGGGCTACCTAGTTAAATTGGAAACGGAGGGAGTAATTCTTAACTTCTAGTTTCCATTTTAATTATTTTCCCTTGCAAATTTTACTTGGAATCGCAAATCGCAATTGCAAGTTTTCATTAGATCCTGGCCAGACCAGAGCTGACATACATGTCCGATGCAAATAATTTTTTTTAGCCTAGTTCACCAGGTCGTCGTCTCCATCTTCGCTTGAGACCTCACATATAGCAGTTCTGTTCATCGACTAGTTCGCAAACATCTCCCTGGAATAAGAAGAAGGCAATTTACAGATCAGAGTCGAAAACATGCTCAATACTAGCAGCTGGTAGCAACAGAAGTACAGAACGGTAGCAGTGCACGTACCAGCTCCTTACCATCCACGGCGCCGGCGTCAGCTCCGTCAAGACGCTCAACGCTGGCGTCATGCCGAAAATATACACCGAAGAGGTCAGGACGATAACCAAGGAGGAGGCACGCGTACGTGCCCTCATGAGGAGCATTCTTGCCGGCCTCTGGCCGGGACTGCGCCATCAAGGTGTTGCTGTTGCTGTCACGACCCTTCGGCCGTGGCGGATAATTGCCGGCGAGATGCCGAATAGTAGGGGATGGGATTGTAGAGAAACTAATGAGATAACAGAGAAGCTGGATGAGAAACTAGATTGATTTGTTTGATATTACTTAGCTAGATTGATACATACCCTCTCTTTAAATAGAGGGAGTTCCTTGACTTTTAAGAAAGGACTTAACCCTAATCCTAACCCTAATGGGCCTGCCGAGCCGGCCCATAAGACCCCTGGCTGCCGCCCATGACACTACTCCACTCTTTTTGAGCAGCTCGTCCTCGAGCTGCAGCACAAAAAAGACTCGACTCAATACTTAACCTATTAACTAAAAGATCAAGCCTTTTACATTTCGACTTAATTTTATTGCTAATTGAGACGGAAAATAAAATTAAACTCATCCACCCTGACGCACGAAGACCACACACAAATGCTATCTTAGTTGGCCTCCGTAGTTGCCGTGAAGCAGGCGCGCGTCCAGCTTCATGCTCCCTGGATCCCACAAAAATAGCACTATCTTGGGCCTCATATGGACTGCAACGAAGCTTTGGCAGCCCACCAGTGCAGGCTATACGGCCCTTTGATCTGTTCCTGCAAACAGATGAGAAGGATGCCGCAGCATCCTGGGGACCGTCGCAACAGCAGCCACCGACGACCACGCCGCCGCTGCCTGATTGCGCCCACGCCGCTTTTGCCTGTCGCTCCGCCGGGCTGGACAGTGCCCGCGCCACCCCTGTCTGCCGCGTCGGCAGCGTGATGGAGCTAGCGCCGCCGGGCACCTCGTGAGGAAGCCGCGCGCCGCCGACTGAAGTTGTGCTGCCGTCGCCGCCTGTAGCTGCAATGCAGCCAATTGGTGTCTAACGCGCTCGAAGAGTGCCTTGAGTTCGGCATGGCCGGCGTCCATACGATCAGCCCTCTTCTTCTTCTCGCGTAACACCTGCGCTTGGCGCCGCCCGAGAAGGCCTCGCGCTGCGGCCTGTAGGCGTACAGCCGCGGCTTCCTGAAGTCACCCCTCCGCCTCGGGGTTGCAGAGTGCCTGCACCCTCCTGGTGAGCCTGGCAATTCTTTTCTTCAAGTTGGCACGATCGGAATCCATGGATGATGATCGAAAACCTAGATTACTGATACCAAGTTGTCACGACCCTTGGCCGTGGCGGATAATTGCCGGCGAGATGCCGAATAGCAGGGGATGGCATTGTAGAGAAACTGATGAGATAACGGAGAAGCTAGATGAGAAACTAGATTGATTTGTTTGATATTGCTTAGCTAGATTGATACATACCCTCTCTTTAAACAGAGGGAGTTCCTTGACCTCTAAGAAATGACTTAACCCTAATCCTAACCCTAATGGGCCTGCCGAGCCGGCCCATAAGACCCCTGGCTGCCGCCCATGACAGTTGCCTTGAAGCAACTCCTCAGGTGCGGTCCTGTTACCTGTTGATCGATCGATGCAATTACATGACCCGCCGTATACGTGAGGCAGACGTTGTAATTTTGTTTTGCTCTTTCAATCTGTGTTTCTTCTTTTATTTCTCAGGGATGTCTGCGAACTGGACGAGGAACAGAAGCTGCTATGCGAAATCTCAACTGAAGACATACATGACCTCATCAACTAGCCGAAATCTCAACTGAAAACATTAGGGATGGTTATATATGCTGAAATAAGTGCGGGTGCATGATCATAACTCACGATGGCAAATTTCAGTCGAGTTTTCTTCCGCTGCTTCTGCTGTCTTGCTTCTCCGCCCCCACACCATTTCAGGTTATTCCAGTTTCGTATACAGACAGCATATAACAACACTTGTTGCAAGTCAATATACTTATCCGGGTTAAACGCAGCAAAAAGATTAGAAAAGAGATCATTTTATCAATGATACAAAATTCCAGTTTCTGTATACAGAATTATATTGTACTACTGACCAGTGCAGATTACAGATACAACAAAGGCCTTCATTCTGAGAGACCCTAGTGCATATTTACAGTGAACAAAACATCAGGTCAGGAAATTTATGGCAATTATGTGTATCTAATATAATATCACCGGTCAAAAATAACACAGCAGCTAGCACTAGTTGTCTAGACTCTCAGCTAAATATGTATATAACTCTACCAATCAAGAAACATACAGCATACAATTGCAGAGTCATCACGAGTCATTTTGCTGCCGCTCCATCTGTATCGACTCGAAAATCCGTGCTGCTGATTCTGAAGCAGTACGTGAAGTGTGTGGAACAACCCTAATGACTCGGCCCGGATTCTCCCTGCTCCCGGATGAAGGTTGAGGTTGCCCATTTCCAACTGAAGATGAAGGGAAGGGTGGCGCAGGACCCCTTCCTTCACCTTGCTGCCTATCAAAAGGACTGCTTGCGCTACTTCCTTGCAGCTCACTGTCCTTTGAGGCATGGAATCTCCAAATGCCAGCTGACAGTGCTTCACTCCTCAAGTTAGACATGTTACACGAGCTCCGTGAATGCTGCTCTATGTGTCCATTAGGCCGTGATGCTGCAACATGGCTCACTTGCTCAACTGCGGAGGCTGACACTGCTGCATTCATCACTGGCATGCTAAAGGGTGGAAAGTACATCGGTGGCATGGGTGGAGGACCAGGAACACCCATGTGTTGTGGCTGATGAGGCATAGGAATACCATAAGGTGAACTCATGAAATCTCCAGTAGTGGAAGGGAGGCTTACAGGAGCACAATTGGCATAAAATGGGGCCAAAAAGCTTCCTGCCGGAGGGCAGTGCCCAGTATAAGGTTTGTAGACAAGTCCTTCAGATGGAGACATGACAGGAACTAACCATTGATTCGGAGGTGGAGGAATGCACCAGCTGTTCTGCTTGTTGTCAGGAGTAGGCATTGTAGGAGGATTACTGCTAACAGCAGCAGTTGCGACGGCTTGATTGTTTTGTTGGACTGCAACTACATCATCTTGAGTTGGTGAAGGCTGGTTCGCTTCAGTGTTATCTTTTGAGTGCTCTAGCTGCTGCAGTGTCTGTTGCACACCATCCTTGTTTTTAGCAGATTGAAGCTGCTTTTCGGCATCTCCTCCAGCCAGTTTTTTCTTGCTCGCCACCAAGGCTTTGCCAAGGCATGGATCCCCCTCAATAAGTAGATGTGGAGATGCCGCAATCAGCTTCTGCACCTGCTTGCAAGTCAACACAAACAATGGTTAAATCACATTTCAAACTCAAAATTACACGTAAGTTCACCTGCCCATAAGTATGAGCCAGAAGACGTTAGTTGTTTGCCGCAGACTCACTTTGATCAACCTATGTAGCTCGAATACTTGGACAGCAAAAACCCTCTGTTGACTGTATAGAGTTTAAAGAAAAGCAAGTGTAAACAACAAGAAAAAGGAATTTATAAAGCGATTAAGCAATTAATATTCCAAGCATGCATCTGACAAGGAGGAAGAAAGGCATTCATTTCTAGTATACCATTTATCATGTCCCTAGTTCATGAATGTGCATGTATTGCAATTGAATTTGAAATGAAACAGGGTTTGGAAGAAGGGAATATCTAATCCATACAACTTCAGCTTAGCAGGAACAAAGCTTGAAAACAGTGATAAATTGTTTGATCACACCAGTTGAAGAATCTAAAATTCAGATAAGATATTATGGGCATATACTATTTGGCCCAGTCAGCCAAACACTAACTAATGAAGGGATCACCAAGATAGTATGTGCTCAGATCAGAACAATAAGAACATGGCCCCAAGTTTTGGATACTTACTTGACAATAGCTCTTCTGGCTTTCCAAAAATGCTTTGGGCCAATAGCGCTGACAACATCATCTGGAGAAATCTCCATTTCAGGTAGAGATTCCACTGAGGAATCAGACAAATCATCGTTTTGCTGCACATCATGATGTGACCTTTTCCTCTTCTCACCTGTCCCTCTTAAGCCAAGCTCCAATAGATCAGAATCAACATTTTGTTCCACACCAGCATATGGCTTAGATGATGGTGCCGTTTCAGCTTCTGGAGGGTTCTGGGTCTTAACAGCATTCTCCTTCCAGATCCTAGTTTGATAGCTCGCAATTTCAGAAAGTTGCTTATCAGCAACATTATATTTGTTCAGCCTATCCCTGTATGAAGATACCTTGGGGTCTTGTTTCCCCAACTTCTCTTTCAATGTTTGAAATGATGAAGTTCTCTCTTCGATTTCCAAGTCTATTCTCACTATTGTTGGCTCTTTCTCCTTAATACCTGGAGACTCCCTTGATATCGCATCAGAAACTTTCATTCCTTCCAAGTGTTTCTTGTCATTAGAACATTTTGCAAAAGATTTAGACATTGTTGCAGGCACACTCTTATATGGACTTTTGGTAGGGAAGGGAGTGACCTTCTCTTGAGTGGAATGTGGTGGTATTCCAGAATATAAGACGGAAGGAACTGTAAAATCATCATCATTAGTCAATTTCTTCCCCGAAGAATTCTTATTTGTGTTCTCTCTATGTTTTGAACTACACTCTGCAGTTGGTTCTGCAGCATTGGTATCCTTGCTTTTAAGATGTGTGGATTGCCTCCCAGATTCTGTTCTTGTAGCATTGCACCCCCGACCATTGGAGTTGGCATTCATGTGATCTGATGAACGAACAGGTTCAGTTGAAGGCACACAAAATGACGGGAAGAGAGGTCTATCGCTCCTGCCAGCCTGTAGAAGCAAAAGGTTTAGGTTAGCAAGTCATTAGGTATAACTGTGTGAATAAAATACAAAATTTAAGCAACCTGTACACCACAAGAACTCCCTCTCCATGCAAACACAATTAATTATTCAAAGAAGAACTTGAGACAGAAAAGGATAAAAAAGAGGACCATAATACTTTTTGCGTAAGGTGTATCCTATTTTACTACAATCTAGCCCTATATACCAAGTGTGGCAGTGCAGGTGAACACGCAGCAACGAAGAACACACACCACCTTTAAAGGAAAAGCTCAGGACATTATATTGTTACATGCTCCCCTTTCTACTGTTATAGGAAGTTGGTACTGTTCACACTCAACAATGAAAGTAACCGAGAAAGAATCTAATTACTTTATATTTATTGGTCCAGTGGTCTTATAAATTTCTGTTTTACACTAGGTACTCTATAATGCTTAAAGCGTGAATGTGTGATCCAAGTATGCATGTGCCAAATGTTCACTTACTTCGCTACTAATCAAAGAAAAACATGTGGTGCCTACACAGCTCTAGAGCATAAATACATTTTTCACTAGTTTTTTTTTTTTGAACGAACCGCACAAGACAGTGCGTGTTTCATTGATATAGCAGAAAAAATACAAGACTACGATCCTGGGAGATCATAGGCAGGAAAAATAAAAGAAAGAAAAAATAAAAATCGCCCGGTTGGATTGGGACCTCAACACGGGTTACCGCACAACTGTACGCACTGGCCCGTTGGATTGGGACATCAACACGGCCACAACTCTACACTCAACGACGACAGAGAAGACAGTAACACCGCAGCTCCACCCTCTCATACAAGTATCGAAAACCACTGAAGTGAAGACCGCCGCAGAAAGGGAAACGGAGGGGTAGGCACCACCACACCGAAAGGGCCACCGTCGTGCAGGACCCAACGCCGTAGTGCTGTTGCACCCGAAATGGCTACCGGGCGGCATGCAGAAACACCGAGTCCGAAGCAACTCTCGCGTGCGCGGGGACCACCAACCCGCCACTCAGCACGCCTCTTTCTCTCTCTCGTGCGCGGGGACCGCCAAACCCGCCGCACGGCTCCACGCTCCAGACTCGTCTCAAAGATTGCCGCCGAAGAAGCTCAAAGAGGTGCCCCGCCCTCGGAAACCGAATCAAACTACAGACCACCACAGAGGCTCGAATCATCTCGTTGCTTCCCCCTCGCGCAAGCCACCGCCATCGAGCTAGAAGCCGAAGATGTCGCCCGCGCCGTCTTCCGACGTTGTACCGCACCGGAAAATTTCAGTCGTGCTGAAAGATCCCGCCGCGATCCGCTGCAGGCCAAGTCTCTTCTGGCTGTAGATGCCGCAAGCGCCGTCCTTTGACGCTGTCCCGCACCGCACCGGGGAGTGCCAAGCATTCCCGGCCGCCGCGGAACGCTGCAAGCGGTCGAAGCCAACAGCCGAGAAGAGACCCTCGGACACCAGCAGGAGAGCAGACGTCGTGGCTAGAGGTAGGCAACCCCCATGACCCAGCGACAGATACATCACCACCGGTGGAGCAGTCGCAAGCAGCAGGCCGGCCGAGCCGATAAATCGAACGATGTCTCTCGAGACGACGCCTCCAAGGAGGTTGCGACGCCCACAGGTGCCGCCGTCGCTCGTCCAGAAGCTGGATCAGGTTTTCACCCTGAGACCATGCAGCAGGGTTGCCACTCCACAATAGCGCCCTCAGCAGGGAGAGCGACGCCCGAAGGCGCCGCCGCCATTCCACCAGAGAGAATCTGGTGAGGGCTTTCGCCTGGAGCGACGAACCCCGCTGCGACCGTTCGCCACAGCTAGCCGACACCACCACTGCAGCCACTCGAACCGAGGGGATGTCCATGTCGCCGCACCACAAAGCCCGCCGCCGTGGCTCCGTCTCGCTGTCGTCGTCCCCACACCCGGCGACTCGCTAGGCCGGCGAGCTCGCCGGCCGCCGCCATCTTGCCGCCGCGAGCGGCCAACTTCGGCTTCAGCAGCTGCCAGGCCAGCAGCCAACACATCCCACCGACCAGCACAGTAGCAGGTGAAGGAAGCACCCCCGCGGTGCCGTACTTCGCGCCAAAGGCCGGCCGGCCGCCGCACCACCGCGGTGCCGCGCCGGGGGGCCGAGCTACGCCACCATGGCGCCCCTCCGCCACCGGGGGCGCGAGGCGCAGCGCCAAGCCGCCACCTCGCCTGTCGCTCGCCGCCGGGAGTCGTCGCCGCCGCCCGAAGCCGTCGCCGGAAGCTGCCGCCGTCGCGACCGGCGCCCCCGTCGCCGCGCAACGCGGATCCGGCCGTGGGGGGGCCGGATCTGGGCCAGGGAACGCAAAGACTTGCGCCCCCGTGTCCGGCGCCGCCGCAAGGATGCCGGCGTCGCCCTCGGGGCTCCCACGGCCGCGCGCCGTAGATCCGGCTCGGGGGAAGCCGGATCCGGTCGTGGGAGCCGCGAGCCCGCCGCCGTCGTCGCAAGGGCCGGCGAGGCCGCGCCGCGCCGCTCCGCCGCCCCGGAGCCGCTCCACCGACGAGAGGAGGCCCCGCCGCCGCCGTCCTTGGGGCCCGCATGGGTTCCCGGCCGGCCCCTCCCGCGGCGGCAGGGAGGGAAGGTTGGAGGAGGGGGGGCGCTCGCCGGGAGGTGGAGGCACCGCCCAAGTCGCCCTAGGCGGGGGCGACCCGAGCGGGATGGGTGAACGAGAAATAACAAGTACCGATGCTCTTCATTTTTCACTAGTAATAAGCCTTGCTTCTGAGTGTAAAGGAAATACTATCTAAAATGGTTGAATGATTAGTATCTTTTTCACTTGACTCACTCATCTCTCTCACACCTCACTGGACGAGTTAGCATGAATAGGCAACACGGGCAATTCCCGAAAGCCAAGAAATGGAGACAATATTCCATGATCAGGCGAATCATTTGATGACATATTTCATTTGTGAAAAGGTTCCCGAGTCCTCTCAATAGAATGGTATTCATCATGGTAGTTTCGGCAATTTTCTACGAGCTGTGATAGCCATGATGGATATTGTGCGACTTATGGTATATGTGTTCTCTACTAGCCAATTTTCTACAAGCTGGGATAGCCATGATGGATATTGTGCGACTTATGGTATATGTGTAGCAGCTAACTCTCCCTTCTCAACCTAGAGTGGTATTATGGTACCATCTAATGATATGATCAACCTAGAGTGGTACAGACACGCAGGCAACACAAACATACCGAAGAGTAATCATTCAACGAATGTGGCTGCACCTGGCTGGCCGACGTTGATGAGACGGTGGAGGTCGCCGCGCCGGGAGCGGGCCGGTGCGCCTGCCACGGCGGCGCGGGCGCGGGCGCCGCGGGGCCAGCTGCGGCGGCGCTGAAGCGTTGGGAGGGGACGCTGAACTGCTCGTAGAGCGCCATCTTGTTCCTGGGCGGCGCGCGGGGCCCGCCCTTGACGGTGTCGTTGACGTGGAGGCGCGGGAAGAGAGGGCCCATGACCTTGTCCGGCGCCTCATCCTTGCCGCCCCCCCGCCTCATGGCTCCCGCCGGTGGCCTCTCAGTAGTAGCAGCAGCCAAGCAGCAGCAGCGCGGCCATGGCCAGGTTTAGAAGGGAGGCGAGGAGGGAGGAGGATTCGACGGGGCTGACGATCCTCCGCGCGCGCGCCACTCGCGGGCGAGAAGATCCACCACCAGTCCCGATCGAGGCAGAAATCAGCGAAGCTTGCGGGAAGAATCCGACCTCCGCGCGAGAAGCGGGGGGTGCCAGGGAGCGGTGGGCGAGACAGGAGGGCCGGGGACTGGGATCGGGGACCGGCGCGAAGGGAATTCGGGTGGGGGCGAGGTGGAGAAATATCCGGCCGCAGCAGCTGCCGAAGGCCGCGGCGGTGTGGGGATTGGGGGAGGGGAAAGGAGGCGGACGAAAGGGAGACGGCGGAGGGGGAGACGACGACGGTGTGGTGTCTGGTGTGGATGGCTTTTTTTTTCGCTTTATTTTGTTTCGGGGTAATAACTTGTTTTCACTTTTTTGCGGAGAAGGGGTCGGGTTGCCACGTAGGATCCTCATCCATACTCCTCCGTGTCCATTGTAAGAAAATAAAAAAAATGAAAGCAGGGAGACGCAGGACCGACCGCGACCCGTGCCTGCCGAGTACCCAACCGCTCCGCGCACCCGCATCCGGTGTACCCCGTATTGTTTTTCAGTAAAATACACGCGGTTCCTAAACTTTTCACCGGTATCTTTCAAAATGCATTTTCAAGTTCATGAACTTATCTTCCGTGCCATCCGAACATATTTTCAGGTTTCTCAATTTGTCTAAATGTGTTATATGAGTCTTTAAACTCTCAAATTTCATTTTAAAATTGCACAAGCAAACACAAAAAAATACATGCGTGATCACTAACACAAGATGGTTGTGGCAACGAGCGAGAAGAAAACATTAACATCAACATGTGACAAGTTTTAAGATCTGAAAATGTATTTTAAGAGTTTAGGGATACGAATGAAATTTGAGGTGACACTTTGAAATATGTGACAAGTTTTATGAGAGTTTATGGACTCAGATGACACTTTGAAACAAGTTTGGAGACCTAAAAATGCATTTGAGAGTTTATGGACTCACATAACACTACAAGACAAGTTCAGAGCCGCTGGTGTATTTTACTCTTGTTTTTTCTCTATGCTATCCGCACCAATGGTCTCTAAATGGTACAGTTCAAGACGATAAATTTATAGGTTTGTCAACCGCATTGTTGCTTTGCAAATGGACCGTTGCCGCTCCGATCGCTATAGGAGATCGCAAAACGTAGAGGTAGGAAACATGAACACTATCAAGTTCATGCTGGCCACCTCGCGCTCAAGAACGGCGGGGAGGAGGACCATGCCGAGTGGCCGCACGTTGGGAGAAGGAGACCATCGGGGAAAGGAGCCAGCCGAGAGGAGGCTTCACGTCAGCGGTGGGGCTCTGGACGGCGGTGTGAACGCCATGGCTGCGGCAGCGGGGAGGAGGAGATCACGGGGCCACGACGGGAGGAGGCTGGCCGTGGTGGTGGAGGAGCCGTCGGGGAGAGGAGGAGACCGCCGGAGAGGTGGAGAGCAGAGACAGGTAGGGAGAGAGTAGGAGAGGGAGGAAGAGAGACGTGCAGGAAGAGGGAAGGAAATTTTGACATGTGGACTCCACAAAGATTGGTAGTTGGTGTAGAATGATATTATAGAGGTAATATAGGTGCGGAAAAAATTGGTACGAGAATTCTCGATGAGTAGGATAAAAAATATATTTAGAGATGTGTTTTAGAGATGGTATGATGAAGCCATATTCTCATTTGTCTTCAAATCCTCTTTCAATGCATAATAAGCAACGAACAAGATAATCATCCATGTTGTTAGAGCATCTCTAATAGTTTGCCAAATCATGTTGGTATCTTTGATTTTTGGCAAAAATATTGAAAGCACTCCTCCAATTATTTGCAAAGGACTTAGCAATTTTTGGCAACTTTTAGATGTAAATGTATAAAAGAGAAATAATAGCTCCGCAAGTTTAAAAAAGCAAACTCTTGAAGATGTATTTTTTTTAACTTGACAAATCTTTTAGAAGTTGTCAATCACAAGATTTACCAACTTAAAAAATAACAAACTCTTAAACATACTCTTACATCTTTAAGTGCATCGTTTGTGAAAACATCCCTGTAAGTCTGTATATATGTGATACTTGCAACCTTGCTGCAAGCCTGCGAGCATTGTCATCTTTGACGTGTAAAGGAAGTTATGTTGTCGCTGGATGTGCCTAAGATGGGGGCGTGTTGCATTTTAGGGATCTAAGAAAAAAGTTCGATTATTCCTAAAGTGGGACCGCATGTTTTTTTTAACGTTTCCATTGTGCTACTGCTAATCATATCATACAAAACTATATAAGTGGTATCATTCTCTCAATTCTTAGAGTGCCACATCATCATTCCGTCATCTCTGAAGAATCTATTGGCACTAAGAAGCAACTCATTTAATTTAATCTTTCCACTCCCAGCAATTTGCATTGAAGCAACGCATGCAGCACAGCAGTCTCCCGGTCTCTTGCCGATCAATTCCATTCATTCAATGGCACTAAGCATTATACCTGCTCGCCTCCCTCACCATCTGTCCCGTCTCTTGATTTTCTCCTCCAACGATCCTGCCTCTTCAATTCCACTCCCGCGCTGACCATCAAAGGGATCCTGATGTGAAACGTTTGCCCAAGTTCAGTCTTCCTCTATGAGATGACGAGAGACATGCATGTTTTTCCTCCAAAACAAACACTATGCTGATGCAGCCGCCTCTGCAGGTCCCGCTGTTCGTGGACAACAAGGGTGTGTTTAGTTCTCTGAATTGGGGTGTAAAATTCTGGATTTTGCACAGATTTTGGGCTGAAAAGCACTGTTCTGAACTGAAAAGCACTGTAGCACTTTTCGTTTGTTTGTGGTAAATATTGTCCTACCATGGCCTAACTAGACTCAAAAGATTCGTCTCGCAGAGTACATCCAAACTGTGTAATTAGTTTTTGATTTCATCTACATTTAGTACTTTATGCATGTGCCGGCATTTTTGATGTGATGTTTGATGTGATGGGGAATCTTCTTTTTGCATACAAAGCATGTAAGCTATCCACCTCATATGCCATGTCATCATCCACTAAACCATCAAATTCTGTCTCTCACCGACTTTTTGTGACTAATAGTATATATATATCTTTGCGACTACGTATCACGACAAAATTCTCGCATTTGATATACATAAAGCATCAATTATTTAAAATTGAATATATTCATGTACTAGTGTCGTTTGCAAAAGAATATTACCATGCAATCACTTTAGAGCAACTCCAACAACCTCGGCAAAAAATAAAAAAAACTCACGAATCCATAGTTCCAACAGACTCAGGGAAAAACAGATCGCTATCCTCCCTCGCTATTTGGCCCCGGCGGCTCGCGATGTTTGGCGAGAGCGTCGACCTCGCAATCCTGGCGATTCCCGCGGCAGATCGATCTTCCCGCACCTACCTCCCGCGCAAAATCGATATTCCGCGCCAATACATCCCGCGCCGCCTCCAGGCTCCAGCTCCGGCGCCGAGCCACCGCCGCCGGACCCGAATCAGCCCGGAGCCGCGCGATGTAGTCGGCTGTGCGGGCGAGCAGCGCCCCGGCCAACGCCTCCTCCCCGCCGGACACCAGCCTGCGCAGCTCCCGCACCTTCCGCCGTAGCGCCGCGCGCGACGACGGCCGCTGCCCCGACGTCTCTGCCTGATCTCCTCTATCCGCGCGCAGCCAAGCCGCATCTCGGCATGGACGTGGTGAGCAAGCGGCGGCCCAGCCGCCTAGATCGACCGACCGGGCTCTGGGCTGGCGAGGGGAGCCACGTCCGGCGCAGCGCGCGGCGGTGACCGATGGAGCTGAACCCGGTGAAGATCCCGATGAAGGCCATGACCTTGTGGCGCCCGTGCGATCCAGTGGCGAGGTGGGCGGGGAGGTCGACGGCAGAGCCCGCGGCGGAGGTGTCCCCAGGGCGGTGGTCCCACACGACAGAGACGGAGAGTGGGCGGGAGGAGTCCGGTTAGCGGGCGCGCATGACAAGCGGGGAGCGGGAGAACGTGACGGTGACAGAGAGGAAGCCGGCGAGGCCCAAGAGGAGGCACACCGCGGAGAAGGCCGGCGAGGAGAGCAGATGCCGCAGCACCCCTTGCACCAAGAGGAGGAGGCCGACGAGGCGAAGAAGACCTTCGGGGAGCTCAGCATGGCGGCGGGCTGGCGGGCCGGCCGGCCGCCTGGCCGATCCTCCCCTGCCTACGCGCGATGCCGACACGGGCGCCGGAGCGGCGATGTAGGTCGGATCGGAGCTCGAGGATGGGAGGTAGAGAGAAGGGGGGAGCACCAGCAGGGTGGGGAACTGGGGATGGATAAGGTTGGGTATGATATGTGGGGTCCACTCAGATGGAAGGTTCAATTTTAAAGAGTCTTGTTGGATCATTTCATAGAACTAGCAAAAGTGCACGCACGACACGTGCGTGATATAAAAAACATTGCATACAAGATGTTTATAAAATCATAATACATTATAACTATTGATATATAAACACTCCATCATAATTGGTTATTCGAAACCATAAGAATATCTATAGTCATCTACAATAATTTGGCTAGTATAATCTGTATGCAAGACGATCATAACTGCTCCGATCATTAAGGATGCAAGACTTCTCACCATTTTTGCCGAGTGGCGACGTCCGACGCATACGCCTGCAGGCCGTCATGCACTCATGCGCTAGTCGGCCATGGCATCCTCTGCGTGCCCAACGTCGGGCACCGGTCCAGCGCCGCGTCCACGTCTGGCTCCGCCTTCGTGAGCACGTCCAGCAGCGTGCGCTCTTCCAGCGGGCAGCGGCTCAGGTCGGCGACGGATGCACCGGGCACCAGCACGATGACGATTGACGACGTCAGTGAAGTCTTGAGGCTGAAGTTAATGTGTGTGGCCTGCCTGACTGTGTTCCTTGCTCTGCAATGCCTGCGCTTTATTTTTGGCTACATAGAGAAACTTCCTTTAATTTTATCTCCCATTGCTTGGGATGACCATTGCAGTTTTGCAGAGCACCATGGTGGATCGCAGTTTCCTATGGAATCATTAATCATCCACTGCATTAGGTATTTTATATTGTTCTAAATCACCTGGCGTGCTGTACTACTTGCATGTACCCTTTCTTCTTTGGGTGTGTTTAGAAGCCCAACTTCCCCCAAAATTCACTATGCAAAAAGAAGATTCTCTATCACATGAAACATCACATCCAAAATGTCGACACATGCATGGAGTACTAAATGCAGATGAAATCAAAAACTAATTACACAGTTTGGATGTACTTTGCGAGACGAATCTTTTGAGCCTAGTTAGGTCATGGTAGGACAATATTTACCACAAACAAACGAAAAGTGCTACAGTACTTTTCAGTTCGGAACAGTGCTCTTTTCAGCCCAAAATCCGTGCAGAATCCAGAATTTTGCATCCCAATTCAAGGAACTAAACACACCCTTTGTTTTGCTTGATTCAGCTGTCACACCATCTATCATACGGTTCAATCTTTACATATTATACTGAGTTGTTGCAATTTAACTGTAACTATGTCAACATGTTGATTCTAATCATCATTTTAGTTGCACTTTTGAGTTGAGTTAACGCAGCAACGCGTGGGGTGTTACCTAGTACAATTATATAGGTTGAACCTACTAAAAAGCATTAACTATATTTTTTATTAACTATATTTTTTTAATATACAAGTCATCCACCTCGCATGCCACATTATCATCCACTAGATCATCAATTATGTCTTTTACCGATTTTCTGTGATTATAACATCCATACATCTTTGCGAGTATCATACTCCAAAATTCCAACAATAAAAATACGTGAAAGATCAATCATTTAACAATCGTTTTCTCTCAAGAAAATAAACATATTTTTATATATAGTGTCGTTTGTAAAAAAAATGTTGCATTGTAATCACCTTAATTGATACTTTTAAATTTTCATCTTACAACTTCGTTTAAAAATTCCCGCAGCAACACGCGAGGTATCACCTAATATATAGGTTTATGGGGATAAAATAAAATGGACCTGTTAATCTAGAGTCGCTATAATTTGGTCTTACAACCGGATGTCCCTCCACCATCCAATTGTTCCTTCCACACCACCCCATCTTTCTTGCTGAGCTGCCCACCCCGCTGCCGCCACCTCCACCTCCACCTTCCGGGCATCGTCCTCCTACCGATCGTCGCCACCCTCGTGACCCTGCCCTTCGTGATCCTTGCCACATGTCGCTCTCGCCTCCGCCCCCAGCCACTGCCCATCAGGGTCGGTCCTAGTGTCCTACTCGAGCATCGCCTCATCTCCATCGCGCTAGATCTCAGTGTACCCTACCTCCTCTCCTTCTATGTCCCGAGCAAGGTTTTAATTACCGCTGGTTACCGGTCGGTTTACCGCGGTAACCGGTGATACCGGTCCGGCTCGGTAGCAAAACCGACCGGTAACCGGTGCCTTACCGAACCTATCTAACCGGTCGGTAAGACCGGTATACCGGTCCGGTTTTCTCGGTTGAGAAAACCGCTACTGTAGACCGACCGGTAACCAGCGGTAATTAAAACCCTGGGTAGAGCACAGGTAGCATTGAAGCCTCCAGCTGTCAGATTTGCTGCTCTATTTTTTTCCCCAGGCACCTAGAATATTCTTCTCCATTGCGCCCAAACAAAGTATAACCAAGGTTACAATAAAAATATCAATATTTATATTTTATAATACTAAATAAGTATGTTATGAAAATATATTTCAAAATGAATCTAATTAAAACTTGTTAGACATAAAAAATATTGATATAATCTTATATAAACTTGGCCAAGAATAAGATACTTTGACTTGTGACAAATCTTAAATGACACTCTTCTCGGAACGAAGTATGTTGCTTTTTTTCTCTTCTTGCCTATGCAAACGGATCAGTATAGTGAGCTAGTTACGCGACGGCTTTTTGCTAGGGGTGTCAACGTGGTCTGCAAATAACTCAAGATAATACTTACCTGTATATTAGGGCCTGCACCGGATTGATTTGCGTCTGAAATGACAAGCTCTGTCCGTTTTTATGCTGGATTTGGGAGGGGGGATGAAAGCAGGAAATCTAAACCAAAATTAGGCAGGCGCAGGCCAGTGCTTGTTTGGGAGAGACATCAATTAAACTTTTTTTTTAGTCTTTGATTTATTTGGCAGCAAGAGAAAGGAATCCCAACGAGACAACGACAATGCCTACCTGACCAGTGTGACTGGGCAGTGACGCTGACGCTTTGCCAAAAAATAATAAGAACGGACCTCGAAAGAAAGATTAGCAGATAACAAGGAGGAAAGAAGAGTCAAAGGCCAAACGGATCACAGAAGGTAGAGCTCCAAAAAATAGGTCCTAGAGCTGTTTTTTTCTGGAGATTCACCAAAACACCTCTAAATGTGAAGTGCTTCTTAACTAGTCTAAATGTGAGAGGTAGACTGTTTTTGTTGGCCAACATGTGAAGCTAGAGGAGTTAAAAAACCAGCTCCCCTGCTTCAGCTCCAGCTCCTCCGTCTAGAGAAGTGGTGCCAAACAGGGTCGAAGAATTGACTTGGTAGGCAGCGCAAAGCAAATCCGCGACCATGAGGCACGAAGGACCCATTACAACACCCTCGAGAAGAGATTCTTCTCCTCCGTAGACACACGTAGTCCGTTTTCAAATTATATATTATTTTAACTTTTCTAGTAGATATATAATTTTTTGTGCACTTAGATATAAGTTTTATACCAAGATACACATAGTAAAAATCAATGTATTCATAAAAGTAAAAAAGATCTACATTTTGAAATGAAGGGAGTATATTTTTTTTCAAATTTAGACTCTCTGGGTTCAACTTAAACTTTGAAAGTCGAATTGCAGAAGCTAGAACTAGATCATGGTATTTACCGAATAATTTCTACTAAAAGATAGAGTATAAAAGCAAGGGGGGTCTGATTGAACCAAATATTACAAGAGTTACATTCCACCGTCTAGGTGAATCCGATTATGAAGTGTCAATGTTTTTTTTTTCATAAGCTAACTTCACATTGAGAAATGGTAAGTTATACTTTCTCAGTTTCAAATTATTAGTTATATATTTTAACTTTTCTAGATACATAAGTGTTTCTACGTATATAGACATGACCTATAGATGCATAGCGAAATATATGTATCTAGGAAAGTCAAAAAATATATAATTTGGGACCGAGGGAGTAGTTATCAAGGAGAAAGGGTTAAGGAGAAACGACTAAGAAATAAAGCCCTTATCACAAAGTTAGTTAGCAAAGCCTGAGTGGCCATAAGACATCCTCTAATAGTTAAGCTAATGCACTAGTTTAAAACTTGTCGACTTCATGTAAGAGATACTAGTAAGCGATTTGTAACAAACCATGCGAGGCATATCTAGAAAATTATTTAAAGCTATGTATACAATGATAAGACATGTGGTATAGGTTATATAAGCGGGTGACAAATGTACACACGATTCTTGGCCTGCTGCATATAATATTTAAACAATTATGTTATTTTTTTGTATAATATAAACAAATTTTGTATATCTATTGGCTACAAAACGCGTCAAAAGGACGTTGTTAGGAGCAACACGCGTGAGTGTGTGGCGAGCTGTCACAAAAGACCCATAAAAGCTCACGAGGATCTCCCCTCACCCTCCCCTGTCTTCCTCATATCCGGTGGCTCCCATTGCCAGATCCACCACCACCTCCATCCCCACGCTAATCCGGCAGCCGGTCGTGCCGACGTCATAGTCACCGGTCCACCGATTATCCTTCATCATCCGTGATTGTCGTGGTCTCGATCACAATCCACTTGTCAGTGCTGGTCCTCTGCCGCCCTATGACCTCCTTCTAAGTTCGAGAGACGAACAAACCCCAACAACCTCTAGCGGAGGCGCGAAGAAGAGGAAGAATAACAGTACGACACGGGCTCATCTGCAGCAATTTGTGCTCCTCTTTTGCGACACGAATACGGTATGTCAAAGGCATCATCGACAACCATAGTAGACACTCATTTTCTTCTCTTCCTTCATACTTCTCCACCACTATAGTTTAGTATTGTTGGCCTACCTTCCATAGTGTGCTGATTGTTGGTACCTCTTTGCCCTCCACAACTTCGAAGAATTATCCTTCCATTTTTCTTTTCGGCTATCTGATTTCAGGTTTCAGCCAATGAACTACATCAAAGAGAAACTACTTGACGATTTGAACAAGCTATGGAGTGTAATGGCAGTTTTCTTCATGAAATTTTATCGACGGATAGTGTAAGTAAAAATATATTGCTACAATGTATCTGGATCTGTACTTGTATTGCCTGATTCGTCTATCACCCAAGAGGCCAAGAGTCGAGTGGCTTCCCAATTTTAGCATTGCAAACACAAGAGTGGCCAGAAGGAGCACGAGAGGTCAGACCTGAGAGGTGAGGGAATGATGGTCACGTCCACGTCCAATAGGGTGGGGGCACCAAACCGCGACACCCATTTCGTTAGCCATCTTTACTGTCGGACACCTCGATTTCTCAGTAATTTCTCCTTTTAGCCGAGCAGCCGGCCCCGTGCTCGAGAAAATAAGGACACCAGCAGCACGAAAGAGGAAAAGGGAGAGCCGAAATCCCCAATCCCCCCCACTTCGATCCACTCGAGCCCTAGCCGGATCCCCCCGTAGCATCAGACTGAATCCATTCGATTGCCGCATGGCAGGCTTCGTCTGCATCTGCTGATTCCCGGGATCGTCTCCACCGACGCGCTGGCAGCAGCCATGGAGCCGCGCATCGGCAACAGGTTCCGCGTCGGCCGCAAGCTGGGGAGCGGCTCCTTTGGGGAGATCTTCCTTGGTTTGTGCACAATTATGCTCAAAGATCTTGTTTTGGTTCCAAAATCCCCGTCTTTACCAGAGGCTGATGAACTTTTCCCCTGCCGTCGGCCTGGGTCTCTGTGTGTGGGTGTGCAGGTACCAACGTGCAGACCAACGAGGAGGTCGCAATAAAGCTGGTGAGTTTCTAAGTATAATTTTTTTTCTGATTTTGCGATCTAGGGTGATTTGCAATTTCACCTGGGAAACTAATAATTACTGATCTAGGGTGCGCAGGAAGAGTTATGTGTTCCATGTAGGAATTGTTTGTATCATGCTTGTGAAAACAATTGTTTCATTTGGGTTTCACTGCAGCTACTGCTTACCCAACTCATTTGTTAATTTGTTTTCTAACACACATGGTTGGTAATTAATTTATACATATAACTAAAAACCAGCTCGACAATGTAGGTATGTTGGCCGGCAAACTTTTGTTTAGCTGTTTGAGTTAAATCCTCATTGTCTTACATCAGATTCGGAGACATTGAACATACGAATAATGCTCAAGAAAGAATTCATTGCTTGAAGAAAGAATTTAATTGCGGCAGTAATGGATTATATATGGTGCCATGCTATGAAATTTGTGTTAGGCTTGTTGGGTATCCTTGTATTGTTTCCATCTGTCGGCTTCATGCATGGATGGATAATAAACCTTGTTGTTTATATTGTTTTATCCAGGAAAATGTCAAGACAAAACATCCTCAATTGCTTTACGAGTCAAAATTATACAGAATACTTCAAGGAGGAAGTAATACCCATACTTTGTTTTATTTTCTTTGTCACCTTATTTTCTTTCTTTCTTTCTTTCTTTCTTTGGAGATGGGTATTGACTTACATTTTTCGTTCTATGTGCAGCTGGAATTCCAAATGTTAAGTGGTTTGGTGTTGAGGGTGATTACAATGTTTTGGTTATGGATTTACTAGGACCAAGCCTTGAAGATCTTTTCAGTTTTTGTAACAGGAAGCTGTCCCTCAAAACTGTTTTGATGCTTGCTGATCAAATGGTACGCTTCATCTTTAAGACATGACTAATTCACTAATCTGTTTGCTTGCTTTCTATATTTTATGTTCATGTTTCCACGAAGCATTATTTGATTATTTCTGTCCAATATAATCTCATCTGCTTTTATTTAATTGTGTGTAGTATTAATTTCATGTATTTTTTAGATCAATCGAGTTGAGTTTGTCCATTCCAAGTCATTCTTGCATAGAGATATCAAGCCAGACAATTTTCTCATGGGTCTCGGGAAAAGGGCAAACCAGGTGATTCGTTATATTCCTGCAATGTGCTTTGGCTCACGTGTTTAATGCAGGCGCATTTAATAATTTCTTTTGATCTCTGTACAGGTTTACGTTATAGATTTTGGACTTGCAAAGAAGTACAGAGATACATCAACACACCAGCACATTCCGTACAGGTAAACATGGACTTATTTATTCGAAATATTTGTATAACTTCATATTTCTTTCCAACCATTCCATTTTTAGAAGTAAAAGAATTGTACCCACTCGATAATATCCACGATGATATATTTTGCTGCTGTATTTCTGATGCTCCCACACTGGGTCCATAATAATTTTATGCTAATGGTTGAGACTTGCACCATGTACCTCTAGAAATTCAAATAAACATATTCTCTTAGTATGATTTTGACATCACTTCCATTTAAAATATACTAATCTTCAACCTTTTCTATTTGATTGTAGAGAGAACAAGAACTTGACTGGAACAGCAAGATATGCAAGTGTGAATACCCACCTTGGAATCGGTAGGTTTTATTTAATGGTCAATGTTCCTTTATCTGGTGGTTCCTAGTTCTGAGGCATGCAATTTCCATATTCCTGGCAAATTTCTCTTGCCTTTCTGCATCCGCTCATTCTGATATCGTTATTGATGTTTTGCTTCACATAGAACAAAGCCGGAGGGATGACATGGAATCTCTTGGATATGTACTGATGTACTTCTTGAGAGGAAGGTTGTTTAACATAACTTGATTCATTGTTTCACCTCTGACTTTGTGATATGTATTAACACATGGTTTTGCTACTGTCAGCCTTCCATGGCAGGGTCTCAAAGCTGGGAACAAGAAACAGAAGTACGAAAAAATCAGCGAAAGAAAAATTGCTACTTCAACTGAGGTAAAACATTGTTATATAGAATTATAAGCAGTGTTTACACCATTGCTATTGGGATTTATTGTGTTCCCTCAATTGCAGGCCCTCTGTCGTGGATATCCTACCGAATTTTCCTCTTACTTTCATTACTGCCGCTCACTACGCTTCGAAGATGCGCCAGACTATCAATATCTGAAGAGATTGTTCAGAGACCTTTTTATTCGAGAAGGTTAGTTTACTGTTTATTTTTGTTAATACACTCAATGTTCTGTTGAGGACTAAACAACGTGTATGAGTCTCAGTGTTGCAAAGTGCTAAATTATGTTTCCCACCGCGCAGGCTTTCAGTTTGATTATGTTTTTGACTGGACAATTCTGAAGTACCAACAGTCACAGATGACCAGTGCTCCCCCGCGTGCAATTGTCAGTACATCAAATTCTCACCCTGTTGCCTACTTGTGTCTGTCTTCAACGCTGCTGTGCTGTACACATGGGACTTTTGTCTGACTATTTGCTCATAACCACTTATTTAGGCTCCAGCGGTAGGACAAAGCTCTGGGATGGCTCCTGTGGCAAACAATAATAGACATTCAGGTCCGAAGCTCATGAATTCTTATTTAAGCAGGCTATACCATTGGTACATAGCTGCATAGTTGCTAATTTGCTATATGTCCACCTCATGTTAGAATTTGGATGCTATCTAGCTGTCTGTTTCTTTTGTGAAAAGATAAGATAAATCTTCAGCAGCCTTTCGTTAATTTACCTATCTTTCCGGTTAATAACATCAAGTGAATCAGTCTGCAAGCAGATTAAATATAAGGCTCCTTTGGGGAACTTAAATATATTTCTAAAAGGGTTTTCAGATTAAAAATTAGAGTACTTATGATATAAAGGTAGAAAACTAATTGCATTTTCTGGACCTATCTTCTTTAACCACGTGTTTCATTGCTCCAAGATCCTTATAGCCTTAAGGCATTTAAGTTGTAATGAAATTATTTCTTTTTTCTGGTTAGTGCTTATATATTCTGTTATGAACCTATGGAATCCCGTGTTGTGTTGATTGACTGCTAAATTTATTTAGGCACTGAAGAAGGAAGGAGAAGTGGGTGGTCAGACATGGACCCAACGCGACGGCAGGTTCCACCACCAGCTATAAATGCTGGCAGCCTAGCCAAGCAGAAGTCCCCTGTTCGGCATGAGCAATCGACATCGAAAGATGCTATGGTAAGTTGTTAGATATTTTCATGTTTGATGTTGCTGTGTGATGAGAAAAGGGGAGGACTCTGGAGCATTTGTGTATGTTAGTTGCTATGTATTATCTGACCCTTAAATGACATGTAGTTCTCCAGTTCGACTTTTTTGGGACGTTCAAGCGGATCGTCAAGGCGTCCTGCTGTCTCCAGTAGCCGAGAACCAAGCACTGAAGCGGAGCAAACTCGTAGTCGTACTACTGATGCAAGCCCAGGGGCATTCCAGAGGTCAGGAGCTCCGCGTTGGAGCCCGCAGATGCCTGACTCCTCAGACGGCAGGCGCTCGTCTTCTGGCAGGCGCCACTCATCTAACCCGAAGAACTATGAGTCCACCATCAGGGGCATGCAGGGCCTAAATTTCGACGGTGATGACAGGGTTCACTACTAGCCTCACCCCTTGGGACCTGACAGGGTGCATCATAGGTGCGCTGCCCCCGATATGATGCTCCTATGTACCACCGACTGCTGCGATGGAAGCACTGGGGCGGCTGGCTAATAAGAGGTTTGGGTGAGCTGAGCCTAAGCGCAGCGGGGTTGATTGGCTCTTAGAAACTCTGTCAATGGCTATGCTTAGCCTCTGTTGTACAGGTTGGCATTTGTTTAATCGCATGGAACGGCGGTGTATTCTGGAGAGATTTGTGCAGGTTCGCGTTTGATGTAATGTGCTGCTTTGGAATTCAATGGCCACTTGGGAAAGCCTTGGAACATTTGGGAAGGTTTTCATGGCGCTTGCTCTGGTTCAACTCTGCAACTGCCATGCCTTTGCCTGGGCTCTTGAGATTTTAATTCTGCTTGTGACAGATCTGAAATTGTGTTGTTCTTAGCCTATAGGAATGTGGTCATAGGTTGTGTTTACTGGAAACCACGGGGTTGCTGCAAATAATCTTCCATGGCGAATGAATGCTCGGAGGAAGATGAACATGTTTTTTGACGGGATCGTGCATCATCCATGGCTGATTACGATGTGGCCATTGGCCGTCGGTCAGTCGGTTGCAGTAACAAGGAGCTTTCCTGGAGGTTTGTTAGTAATTTTGTTGATGCAGGCTGCTGCGTTGGCATTTGGCAATGACCAGGGCCAGCCAACCCAAGCGGTGAAAAGACCAGGCCCTGCCTGGTAGTAGTTGCCACGGACATGTGCCTGCGCCCGGCGTTGGCGTCACAGAAAGCGAAGCGATTCAAAGGTTTCGCACGGAACCAAAATCCGAAATCCGAAAGCATTTGACCGCGGCGGCACGTGCCTCGAGATTAAAGCTCTCCGTTTAGTTCCCTAAAAGTCTCCAAAATTTTCGTATCGCAGACCGTGTCACCTCTCACAGAACACGTTTTCCAATACAAAATTTTCACCACTTTCACCAAAATTTCTAACAACTAAACGGTGCCTCAGTTCTTGTCAAAAATCGTCTGCCGTCTTTGTCATCCTTGTTCGCAAACAAGGAGATGAGAGTTTGTGATCAGAAATTCACAACATAGGGCTCGTTCTTTTGAGTGAAAACGAACAGTGAAGTTGTAAATGAATATTGCTGAAATAGTGTTTCTTGTGAGAGAAAATGTGATGGATAATGGTGCTTTTCCACTATTCTTTTTCGATGAAAAGAACAAGGCCATAGTTCATTTTTTTTAGCTATGTTTGGCGAGAACCAATCTAACCTGACCTGTGTATGTGTGGTTCGGCAGATAAACTCATGTTTAGGGCAGTCCCAATGAGGAGTTTCTTGGAGTAGATTCCAAGAGAAAAAAAGAAGAAGTTAATGTCAATAGAAACCACCCTCCCCAACAGTTGGTTTCTATACTAATCATCAAGCAACAAATGACTTAAATGTAGCACACAAACTAGATAGATCAGGTGTGGCAAACCATTATGTAGAACACATAGTGCCACACACAGCCACAACCGATCCAAAAGATAAACATGCAGCTAGCAACCGATCCATTACGCACTGCAGTACAAAAGATAAACATGCAGCTAGCAACCGATCCACTTTTTAAAAATAAAGCAACTGATCCAGTCAACTGATACATAAGCTCCAGGTTTTATAAATATATTTGATAGCAACTGATAGAGATGGTCCATAAATAAAGGTAACAGGTACCACATAAAGTTGCTAACATAAGAAATAGAGTTCATGGTATGCATAAAAATAATAAAATAGAAGCATCCTTCAGCTCAAAAAACAACTCCAGATAACATCATCTAGAATTCATCAGCCTTTAACATCAAGCATCCTTCAGCATTCATCATCATCAACATCCATCACCTACAAGATATGGATAGTTATCAGCATACAAAATAGTTATCAAATGATATGAATATGTTCAGAAAGAAAGCCACATGGATATCTTCATTCAAATATTCACTAAAACAGGAAAGTGAACAAATGAGTTTACAAAAACAGTAAGATTTTCACACAAAGATATTTACCTAATTATTATGGCTATATGTATGACCAAACTTTTGCCAAATATGATCGATCAAATCAGATTGAAGTTGTTTATGCGCATGGCGCTCATGTAAGGCGATATTTCTGTTAAGCACATTTTGCATCTCAGGGTTTTCTACTTCAGACATTATTGTAGCTGCCTGCACACTAGGTGCTGGCTTCCTCATTCAAATCAGGTAGAACCTACTCTATATCCCTCTCATCTTCAATTATCATGTTGTGGAGGATTATACAAGCAAGCATGATACTCTCAAGATCCCCTTGCTCATACAGACGTGCTGGTCGTCGCAAAATAACAAAGCGGGACTGCAAAATGCCAAAGGCACATTCAACTTCCTTTCTTGCCCCTTGTTGCTTTTGTGAAAATAGTTTATGCTTATCAGTCTGTGGTTCGTGAATAGACTTCACAAAAACAGGCCACTCTGAATATATACCATCAGCAAGGTAATAAGGAAGATTATATTGTCTTCCATTGATAGAATACTCAACCTTAGGGGCTTTTCCTCTCAACTGCTCGATAAACAAGTGTGATTGGTTAAGCACATTGATGTCGTTGTTGGATCCGGGAACACCAAAGAAGGCGTGCCATATCCAACGGTTGTGCGAAGCAACTGCCTCTAGAATGATAGTAGGCACACCATGGTCACCACGGGTATACATACCCTTCCATCCATAAGGACATTTTTCCCAACGCCAATGCATACAATCAACACTCCCTACCTTGCCGGGGAACCCATCACGCTCACTTTTCTCCAATAAGCGCTCAAGATCTTGTACTGTAGGTCGCCTCAAATACTCAGCCCCAAATATTTCATTCACTCCCTTGACAAACAACTTCAAACACTCTACAGCAGTACTTTCACCAATCTTAATATACTCATCAAACTCATCTGCGGGGCTCCCTGTTGCTAACTGCCTTATAGCAGCAGTGCACTTTTGGATTGGTGATAGCCCTGGGCGATTAGTAGCATCCAATCTCAATGTAAAAAATGAAGACCACTCACTGAGGGCACAACAATGCGCAAAAATAGAGACCTCCTCATCCTAAACCTTCTACGAAATATTGTAGAATTGTAGACAGGATTATCCGAGAAATAATCATCCATAAGACATTGATTGGCTTCTTCACGAGGCCTTGACAAATATCTCCTTGTACTGCTGTTGCGCCTCCTCCCTTCTTCAAGCGCTTCAAAGTCAGCCTTCAATTCAGCAACCATTTCAAGTTGCATCTCTTCTAATAAATCTTGCCCGGCTAGAAATTCTTCATTGGTGTACAAGTCTTCTGGATCCATGACGTCATCCTCATCATGAGGTTCAGCATCACTCGGTGGCTCTTGAGACATTTGGAGTAGGCAAAGAGGAGAACTGGTCGATATAGGAGTTTCTGGTGGTGCTTATATGCACACGAGATATGATGGTGCTTATATGCACACTAAGAAATAAATAGTTCAGTTTCATATTCAGTAGTGGTCCACTTAGAAATGAATAGTTCAGTTTCATATTCAGTAGTGGTCCACTCATCCTAAATAGTTCAGTTTCATAAGTAGTGGTCCACCAGGAATTAAATTGACAGTTTCAGGTTTAAGGTTCACACCACCAGGAATTAAATTGACAGTTTCAGTTTGAGGTTTAAGGTTCACACCACTTTGTTGCTGACAAGTCCAGGTTCATGTTCACTAAAAAAATGACTGATTCAGGTACATGTTCAGTACAAATTGACAAGTTCAGGTTCACTAAAAAATGACAAGTTCAGGTACAGGTTCAGTACAAATTGACAAGTTTAGGTTCACTAAAAAAGACAAATTCAGGTTCAGATTGAGTAAAAATTGACAAGTTCAGGTTCAGGTTCACTAAAAAAAATTCATATGACAACAGAGAGGTTACTTACCCTCTGGAGAAGGTTCTGTACAAAGCAACTTCTGGAGAAAGCAACTTCTGGAGAAGGTTCTGTACAAAGCAAAAAAAATTCAGTACAGTATTAGAAAATTCAGTACAGCAAAAAAAATTCAGTACCTTAATTAGTTGTAGAAATTGGAGTGGTCTGCTTATTGTATTCCCAACTAAATGGGAATTTTCAGGACTACAATTTGACTGGAGAAAACTGGTAAACCCACCTGGTGGGTACATCCTGAAAATATAATATAAGCAAGAGCATCTAGTTAACAAGAGAAGCAAGTCTCTTTTATAAAGAAAAGAAAAGGAAGATAGCATTCAGCCATATTTTAGCCTTTCCTGTATCTGCAAAACTATGTGATCATGGAAGAAGTAGAACAAAAGTGAAAACCTCACAAAATAAACATGCCTTCAGGAAGCTTAATATATCAATGAATTTTCAGGAAGCTTAATATATCAATGAATTTTCAGGAAGCTTAATATATCAATGAATTGGCAATAGCATTCCAGTTCCTGGAAATTATATGTTCATAAAAAAACTACCACCTCATCTGCCAGGGAATTAACCTTTACTGCTATTCAAGAAATTGCAGTGTCCTGCTTCTTTATGGAAGAATGAACTATTCTTGCTCAGACTGCTATTAAGTTTTAGAAGTCAAAGTCCAAATATCTCCATCAGTGCTATTATAATAACTATCCAATAGTATCTTAGATACTCAGCAGACCTGACTCTACACCTAAACCCTAAAATATGCTAAGTGATCATAAAAACAATCAAGAGCATCTAGTTTCAGATCAACATTTGACAAGCCTTCCATATGCTAAGTGATCATAAACAACCAAGGGCATCTAGTTTCATACCTAAAACTATTCACCACTGAATTATTCATCACTTATCTAAATAGAATGTAAATGCTTCTACCAGCACCATCTAGAATACCTATCCACGAAAGCTTTCATCTAAAATAAAAATAAGTCTAATCTCTTTCTCCTAACATTATGAACCTGAAATTTATTTTTTTTAAAGGATCTCAAACTTAATTAGCAGCAGATAATAAATCCAACCTGCTGTCAACATGTTGTCACTATCATTGAACAATCAAACATGGGACAACCTTAATTGAATCGTACAAGAATAGTTCACAGCACAAGTAAACATACCGGCCCTGCTTGGTTCTCTGGTGTTAGTGTTAGTGCTAGTGTTAGTCTTTTGCACCCCCAACTAACACCTAACAAACTAACACCTTGGATGTTTGGATGCATGTGTTACTTTTGCATGTAATGCTACTTTTGCAATCATTGGAGGATCTAGAGGGAGAGAGAAAAAATAGGAAAAGGGGTGGGGTCCACCAGAACTAACACCAATTACCATCTCTTGGGGATGTTAGTTTTTTGGGGGGGTGTTACTTGGAACTAACACATATGCTTAGATTTTTGGTGTTAGTTTAGTGTTAGTTTGCTCCAAACTAACACTAACACCTTCAACCAAGCATGCCCACCATGTAGGAAAACCGGCAGAATGAAAAGCTCCAAGTGTTGGAGATGTTGCTGCAGCTAGGGCAGCGGGATTAACGGCGGCCGAACTAGCAGGGGTGGCGGTACCACCAGCGACCGTAGCAGATCGGGCAGGGAGAGAGGCGGGAGCATCCCTACCTTGCGCTGCCCTACGTTTCCTGGAACTTGAGGACGGCGGCCGCAGAGGATTCATGTCCAAAAGATTTGAGAGGGATTTGGAGGGATGATTGGTGGCCAACACAACAGGATTTGGGAGGGATTTGGTGGCAAGCACTCAAGAACAGGGGAAGGATTAAGAAGGGATTTGGTGGCCAGAGCCCAGCAGCAGGGAGATCTGGCGGCGCGAGCCAGAGAAGGGCGCGAGGGAGAGGAGCGCGCGCTCGCGGGAGAGAAGGGCGCGCGGGAGAGGAGCGCGCGCGGGCAAAAAACTGCGCGCGGAGGGAGAGGAACGCGGCGGCGGCGCGCGGGAGAGAAGCGCGCGGAGGGAGGGTAGGCGACGACGCGCGTGCGGGAGGGGACGGGGGAGCAGGGGATATGCTGGACTCGGAAAAAGTCAACATAACCCCCAAAGTACCGACGGGGCTCGCCTGCCGTTGGCCCTCTGGCGCTGAGCCACTGCCATGTGGGACCGGACCCACCTGCCAGTGACCCAACGGCAGAGAGACTTATGGCAGAGGATCCGGCTCCCAAACTACCATAGGTAGTTCACATCACCCCTCACCTATAAAACCGGATGTTATACACCCCAAACTATGTAATACCGTCTAAATGATCCCCTGGGTGGTTTTGCCTGATGGTTTTTGCCACCTGTGATCTTCCACGTTGGATTGGGTCCAGTTGTCATGTTTTTTCTTTTATCCTCCTTCCCTTCCCCCTCCCGTTCTTCCTCCCTCCGTCACTGTGAAAGTTGAGCAGAGCCCCCACGCCTGCCAAATTCACCGCGCTCCGGTCAGCTCCGTTCAATCTCCATGACTGCTACAGCTCACTAGCCTCCTCAGCTTCCTCCTCAGTCCATCCAAGCTGCTTATCGTCCCCGCACCGGCCAGTGATTTGAGTTTCCCCAGCTGTCATTGCTACCGATACGAGCCCCTCCGCCGGCCAAATACTCCAGCCACTCTTCCCCATCCTCAAATCGCTCTCCCACGAACCTTCAATACATCCTAGACTCCACGCCACTCCCCTTCGAGCGCGCCGGCCGACCCTCGGGTGTAAATCGGTGGATTCCCATCCGCCCAAGCCACCGCCGCAAGAAGGCCCACCCGCACGCCATCTTCAGCGCGGCCTCCGAGCCATTCCACAACACCTGCACGCGCTCGCCGCCGTCGTCGCATCCGTCGACTACTGCCTGGCGCCCAAGTACCGCCTCCCGGCGGCCTTAGAGGACGCTGCCAACGCGGTCACTGCATGTCTGCGTGCTGCAGATTCCGCCCAGGCTCTGGACGCGGTGCTTTGGGCGCTCCCGCACGTCACCGTCGGCAAGCCGATGTTCGTGATGGGCAGCCACAACAGGCCAACGCTGCGGTGGACGTCGACGTGAAGCTCCGCGGTGGACGCCGGCGTGGAGCTCCGCGGGGTGGTTCCGAACCAGCCCCACCTCGGCGGTGCGGGGAGGACGCTCGCGAAGACGGCCTCGGTGGACGACCGCGTGCTGCCGTACTTGGCCAACGACCTGCTCTGGGAGCTCGCGCTGCCCGTGGGCGCCAGCCAACCCTCAGCCGGATATCGATCTGCTTTGCTGTGACGAGGAAGACGGGAGGGAGAACAAAAGGCAAAGAAGATTAAAAAAACCTGACAACTGAACCAATCTAACGTGGAAGGGCCACGGTGGCAAAAACCACCAAGTAAAACCACTCAGGGGGTCATTTAGACGGTATTACATAGTTTGAGGTGTATAACATCCGGTTTTATAGGTGAGGGGGTGATGTGAACTACCTATGATAGTTTGAGGGGTTGTGTAGACTTTTTCCTGCTGGACTCTACCCGGGTCTCCCCAACGGTGATTTTACGAAGTCTTGCCGTCTAGATTTGCGCGAGGACGCCAAGTCGACTGGAAGAAACGACGTCTTGATTTTTTCTTCTCTTTCCTCTTTCATCTATTTGTTGATGTGACATCTCATTTATTAGAGATGAAACTATCCTACGTGTTCCATTGGGACTGCCCTTACTTGCCATATCCGTGAGAACGATAATGAATTCCAACTGGTTCGTTCGAGCTGAACCCGCGAACGCTGCCAGGCTACTGATTTGATGGTTCAACCGATCGAGGCGTTCCGTACTGTCCTTGCTTGTCTTGAGTCTTTGACTGACTAGAGCAGACAATGACAGTTTGAGAGATGACTTTTCTTTCAAAACAACTCTGAGCAATTCAAAATTTCAATACTAATTAAAATTTGTCCAATATTGTTGATGCTAATTACCATGAGAAAATCATAAACTCAGCAATTGGCCGCCTCTAACTGCAAATGTTTTGCCAACCTCTTAACTTGAGGTCAGCTCAAGAACAAAAGCAACAAAGATTACAAAGGGATAAATTAATGTACAACTCTTGCTAATTATCTACAACTCTGCTTCGTGGAACGAAAAAACAAAGCAACGGTTAATCGATCAATTCCGATATTCAGTGATGGATCGACGGTTAATCAACTCTTGCTGGTCTTGCTGCTGGGCAGCGTGAGGCGCACCGTGGGCGCCCGGATGCCCAGGCACTGCTGCTTCGCCGGCCGCACGCCGGGGCTCACGGCCAAGCCCATGTACTGCACCCGCGGCGACATCATGATCCGCGGGCTCGGGCGCGGCGACGGGATCGGCCACGGCTGCAGCGGCGGCGCCGCCGAGGACCTGCTGGGAGACAGGTTCACCTGCTCCAGCGCCCGGCTCTGCAGCGCCGCCGGGTAGTCCCGGACGCACCCGATGCGCGCGCCGGCGCCGCTCGTCCACTTCACCAGCGCGCGGCCGCTGGTCTCGTCCGCTGCCTCCGGCGGCGGAGCCTCGGCAGCCTCTTCCTCCGCCATCGCCGCCGTCGCGTCCGGGCCCGCCGCCGTCTCTCTGGGCTCTTCTTCCTGCTGCGACGCCACCTCCGCGTCCGAGGTCTGCTTCCGCTTCAGCGACGGGTACTCGTCGTCGTCCACCGAGCATCTCTGAATGACCGACCATTCGTCGTCAGACCAATGCAAGTGGTTTACATACATTGACCATTGAGAATGAACAATGGAGAAAGAGATATGATACCTTGACGTCGGTTAGGTCGACGTGGTGCTCCTGCAGGAAGCTGATGAACTCGTTGAAGTTCTCCTCGGTGGGGAGGTAATGGCCGCTGTAGGGCCAGATGGCCTTGAGGACGCCGTCCTTGGCGACGAGCCTCCCGGCGGCGGACGTCGCGCCGCCGGCCAGGAAGCTGGAGTGCTGGAACTGGCCCTTCCTCTTCTGGCCCACGTAGAGCGACCTGCTGGTGCTGAGCACGAAGATCCACTTGGACTCGTCGGTGGTGTTCACGGGGAGGCCGCTCTGCAGGTACGCCAGCCTCCCGCCCTCCACGACCACTTCGTAGGCGGCGCGCTCGTTCTGAAGATTTTCATTCGATCGCGTTCACACAGCATTCAGTCGATCAGTCAGTCAGCGACGAAAATAAAACTGATGGATGCAACGACTTTGGTGGTTGGATGGATGGATTGAACGAGGCAAACGGTGACGCACCATTCCGAGGTACATGACGAGCTGCGAGTTGAGCTTGCTCCTCGGGCAGCTCGGGTGATGGATCTCCCTCCCGGCTCCAATGTCCAGCCTGATCGGAGATCGAGCAGATATTAGTAGGCAGGACTGGAGGAGGAGGAGGAGGAGAAGAAACGCAAAGAATTATGCGCACACGTACGCACCAGTAGAAGAATGGCTCGGTGCTGGAGCTTTGGAACCAGATGGCGTAGTAGAGGTGGAGGTTGTGGCCGTAGCGATGCCGCGGGTCGATCTGCCATGCATGCACAGCACAGACGGTGAGCAGCCAGGGACAGGGTTTTTTTTACCGACTGCCGGGACAAAACCGCCGGGTTACGGTTTACCGGAGCGGTTTGGGTGGTAACCGCTCCAAACCGCTCAAATTCAAATTGTCAAACCAAAGCACTAGTTCAAACGGTTTCGAGCGGCTTACCGCACGGTTTGAGCGGTAAACCAACCGTTGGCAGAGACAAAAAAACCGGCGCAGTGAAGAATTTGGTGTGTTTTCAAATTTGAATTAAAAAATTGAAAAATATAAGAAAAATTCCTACAAATATTTCAAGGTGCGTAGAATCTAATGGTGTCAAAAATTTTCAAATAATAGTGCATTTAGTATTTTTTGCGGGCATTAAGGAACTGGTTGAACTTCTAATGCCCGCAAAGTATACTAAACGAACAAATATTTCAAAAAATTTGACACCATTAAATTCGTGGCAACTTGAACTATTTTTGGAAATTTTTTGAGATTTTTTCATTTTTTTAAATTAAATTCACAATTTTGAATCCGGTCGGTTACCAACCGACCGGAACCGTAACCGTGCCGCAGCGGTTCCAGCGGTTTACCGCGGTTGCCGCGCGGTTTCGATCGGTTTGTCAAACCATGGCCAGGGATCGATATAAAGATGAAAGGCAATGGGGGGATGAATCCGGCTTGCGTGGTTACCGACCGCTTCGAGCCAGTGGCGGAGCGCCAGCTGCTGCGCCTTGTCGTCCTTGCAGAGTCCCTTGCCGACCTTGGCGATGCGCTTGCCGGCCCTGACCCAGCGGGACGCCGCCGTCTCCTGTTTGCCGCCCGCGAAGAAGGAGACGGACTTGCGGTCCAGCGACGCCTGGTCGTAGAGCTTCCACCACAGCTCCTCCACCACGATGGCGCAGTCGGCGAGGCTCCGGCGCGTGCGGTGGCCCTTGAACATCTTCTGCACCGTGGTGGCGGCCGCGTCGTGCAGCGGCGAGCGCATGTCGTCGGGCGGCGCTTGCTGCTGGCTCCGGGCGGCGGCGGCGGCGGCGGCGAGGGGGCTCTGGGGGCCGAGGGCCAGCCGCCCCGGCCTGGCGCCGTGGATGCGGCGGACGACGGGCGACTGCGCCGGCGGCGGCGCGACATGATCGGCGTCCGTGCAAGCGGCGGCGGCGTCGGGCTCCCAGGTCCTGAAGCTGAGGATGGCCCGCTCGAGGCTGCTCGCCGCCGACACCTTCTTGGAGGAGTTGCTCCTGAGGAGCTTGGGCGACCTCGCGGCGGGCGCGTCGCCGAGGTCCCTGCCGCTGCCTCTGCCTGGGCTCGTCAGGAGCTTGGTGGGCGACACGGCGACGGCATTCCGATCGATCGCCCCCGTCGGAGACCGCAGAGTCATATAGGTCGTTCGCGCGCGCCTTGGAATGGAGCTGGATTTTGGATGGGGGGTGCTTGGTGATCTTGGGTTGGAGACGAAGGATCGAACGGGTAGCGCGTGAATATATAAGCAAAGCTCTCCTGCGATGATCGAAGGCGACGAGCTGAGCGGGTGACGAGTCCACGGAGCACTGCACGCACGCAGACGCAGCGCGGGGGAGACGTGCGCGGGCGGGTGGTGGTCGCGAGCGGCGGACCCGGTCGTAAGTCGTAACCCCCGACCCGACCGCCAGCGACCGGGAGCTCAGCCTTGGTCTTGCCATGCGCTCCCCTGGTAAAACCGCGTCGGCGTCTGCGTGCACACGCACCTGCCCCCGCCCCCGCCAAGTTCGAATTCGTCTCTCGCCGCATGGCGTGGCACGGCTTGGCCACGTACTAGTCACGTACGGGGAGGTGGGAGGATGAGATGAGACTAGAGTCTGGGGCACGCCTCCAGCGTGCCACTCACTCGTTCATTTCGAACCATGCAATAGACTTATCTAGCTTTGTGGTGAATCATTGACTGTAAATTGTACAATAGGTGCAATCCAGTATATCCGACAACCTCAATAAGAAACAACTAATTGCCTTTGATTTTAAAATTGTTTCAAAGGATTGTAAGCAAATAAGAAATTAGTACATAAGATGAACATTCCATCATCTGAAAACAAATCGACCAAAAATCTGATCCCCATCCAATTTCTAAGTAAATATGGAACGAATCCCAGTGTGCGGGCCCGCACATGTATACTAACAAATTTCACCAAGGACGAGATCAAGAGAGGTCTCCATGTACGAAAATACAAGTCTCTTCCCACAGTAGTCAACCAAGAAATGGAACGCTTCAAACTCGTCCAACTCAACCTCGTGGCTCCATCAGTCTCAACTGACCAGGAAAGAAATGGGCACCGTGCTGAAACACAAGATGGGCCCTGACAAAATAGACTGCACATGCTTCAGTTCCAAGAAGATTATCACTAACAAAGCATTTTGAAATTTAAATCTAGATAGGCATTAAGTTGTGTCCCATTTACAAATTGCAATGAAATTTCTACAGAACCCAAAAAAAGAAGAATCATTCAGTATTGAAATATATGTTTGGGGAGAAATCCTAGAGAAAAATCTGTTAAGCGCATAGATTTACAGTTGAAGCGATTCTTAACTGATCTCATATTGGCATGATTTGGGAGTGCATAAAAGCAGGATCCCATTACAAGGATAGCAGAACAGTAAGCATTGTCGCACTGATCATGGACCTATGAGACATTCACTTGAGGAAGCATGCTAATATGTATGAAGAACCATTATAAACCATTGCATGATGATATGTCCAAGCATTGTATACCACAATCGAAATATGCAGAACCATACTAATACCTGAATGTTTAGTCACCAACATCTTGCATTTCTATTGCAGGTAGCTTCTTTGAAGGCAATAGAACTTCTTGTGGCCATATTTTACATCCCATAATAGAATCTGAATCAATTTAAAAAATGATGATTATTCAAACTTCATGCATCAGTTTTACTCTACAAAGATAATGCCCGCTACTTTTGAAAATCTGCCACACTCCTAGCTCATACGGTATTGCCCTCCATGAACATACTAAAAGGAAAGTGCAGCATAGTTAAGAATAGGCATGTCAAGGAGATTTTACAATCGAAGATTGTGGAAGACTGCCCAAGAGATACTGTCAATGTGCATTAGAAGTAGTAGAGAAGACTCAGTGAAAATGCAGCACGGCTACAATGCATATCAGAAGTACTAAATTCAACAGATCATGGTATCATACCCGCAAAAGTTTGAGCTCATGGATTATTCCCAGCACCACAGGAACTTGTGTTTTTTTGGAGAAGTAACTCAAACGAATACTGCAGTAAAAAATAAGGTCAACACTTAGTTGGAGCACCTGTTTCTTCAATAGGAAAACTGAAGCTTCCAATAAATCATATTACTATAGGTATCAAGGAATGTAGGGAAAATATAATAATGGTGTGCTGCATCATAATAAAGTGAAAACTTCAGCTCAGAAAACTGAAGTTATTCTTGCCTCTGAAATCCATAGGGATCAGCTATAGCTCTGAAAAACAATAATAGTATTACCTGCTAACTATCTCATTGTTCAAGAAAATGTACATAGAATTAAACAACAGAGGGAATAACATAAACAAACCACAAGGTGACCATTCGCCTGTCTACATATGCAGGTGTGAACTTGAAAAACTGACACCATGATAAAGCATTATACGCTATTTTTTTATTATATGCAACATTTCATCCCATGAAGGAATCAATTTAAGTATATGAGCATAAATGAATTAACAACCGTGGCATGTGTGCAATATGGCTTTCATTTGACCTTAAACCTCCGGACAATTGAGTTTAACAAATCATAACCAGATAGAATTTACCAATTCTCAAACAGATCTGCACCCAGAAGTTTAACAGAACTTAAACGATTCATGAAGATATCCAATTAGCATACTGAAACCTAAAATTCAAAGAAAACTTTATATATTTTTTCTGGATAATTCATTCTTTGGGTTACTGCAGTACCAATGATATTTTGATAAGATGTGTACTATTCAGATAGTATGTAGCAGTGCGGTACTATACAGTACTTTGTGTGAGAAACCATCCATTTGGATAAACAGTTCGTATTCTAGAGATTTCTAACAGTTTTTTTTACCAATGTGTCCATTTTTATTCTTTGAAGAAAGAGCAACTGTACAATTGGCAATTCCCTTCTTTCTTTTAAAATTTTTAAACAAATCATTTCTTATAAAATTGATATAGTTCTTTCTATCAACAAAATATATTCAGAGTCTGAGAAAATTGCCCCATTAATCTGCATAAGAATGTAACAAAGAGGTAAAATTCAGCTATATAGCGCCAAAATCTTCCTATTTGATCTAAACAAACAGTCCCAATCTGCCAAATTCAGTTACTGATAGTGTGCCAAATTTCAGTTACGAACATTTTTAAACTTTAGGGGAAAGATTAATTGAAGCATCTCAATTCAGCCTCAAATGACAATCGATAAATTACCCGCACGTCGGCAATAGACGCCGGCGACTCCGGCAAGCCGTCCTCTGTGAACATGGACCCTGTGTCAGACCACGCCTTGAGCACATCGTTGGCATCCAGCTTCAGCCCCAACCCGAGCCTGCGCGAGCAGCCCCCACATGTAGTTGACTTCGCCACGCAGGACGTCTTTGTTCTTCCTGCCCAGGAACGTCAGCACCATCTGGCCATTCGCCACGAGCTCCTTGCGGCGAAGCTCGAGGAACAGCGAGAAGTCCTCCTGGAACTGCTTCCTGTACAGATTCACCACCGACGGCGGCGTGGCCTCCCAGATGTACATGTTGCCTTCGTTCAGAACCGTGCCTCTCGCAAGCTCATCAGGTACCTAGACACACACAGACACAGATGTATTTATATATGTGTGTGTGTCATCGGAATTGCTCAGGCCGCGGCCGGCCGGCCGGCCGATTGACTGGTTAAATCTGTGCGTGCCTTGGAGCGCCACATGAGGCAGTAGGAGGAGTGGAAGAGGTGGACGCAGTGGTCGGGGAAGAGCCTGGTGTAGAAGGACCCCGAGAGGCCGGCGACGTAGTACGACGGCAGGGAGCCACCCTTGTCCTTGGCGGCGGCCAGCTTCTTGAAGAGCTCCAGGGACTGGAAGACGAGGTTGAAGTCGTTCCCGGGGAGGTCGTTCAGGAAGAACTGCACGTGCTGCACCGCCGCAAACCCATCATTCCGTGGCCTCTGCCGCGCACGGGGACGCCCGCTACGTCGCCTGAAATGCGTGGCCGTCCGATCGCGCGGATCCAACGGTCAGGAACCCGCCAGAGTCGCGTCGAATTTTTCGGAAAAGCCCTTTGTTTTGTGCGTTATTCTGTTTTGCGTCCAGTAAGGTCCCTCTGCTACAGTAAACATGTTCGATTTTCTTTCGCAAAACCCCCCTCGTTCCAAAATATTCCTCTACCAAGAAGACGAAATTCCGATTTCGTTGTCATTTTGCATAATGCCGCCCGCCTGCACTTTTGCAAACAAGTCCCCCCACCGCTCCACCGCCCCCGGGCGTCCTTATCCCCATCCCCTTCTCTCCCCGTCCTTGTCTCCTTCGCCGCACACCCACCGTCCAGATCCGACGCGGAAGACCGCGAACCGTACCTGCGCCCCCACCGAGCACGCTGACAGCCACAAGAATCGCACCGCCGCGCATGGAACGAGCAGGAGAGGAGCTCCGGCCACCGGATATGGCCGGAGACACCGGAATCATGAGTCAACACCGGCGGGCGGGGGCGGGCATGCGGCGAAGGAGACAAGGACGGGGAGAGAAGGGGATGGGGATAAGGACGCCCGGGGGCGGTGGAGCGGTGGGGGGACTTGTTTGCAAAAGTGCAGGCGGGCGGCATTATGCAAAATGACAACGAAATCGGAATTTCGTCTTCTTGGTAGAGGAATATTTTGGAACGAGGGGGGTTTTGCGAAAGAAAATCGAGCATGTTTACTGTAGCAGAGGGACCTTACTGGACGCAAAACAGAATAACGCACAAAACAAAGGGCTTTTCCGAAAAATTCGACACGACTCTGGCGGGTTCCTGACCGTTGGATCCGCGCGATCGGACGGCCACGCATTTCAGGCGACGTAGCGGGCGTCCCCGTGCGCGGCAGAGGCCACGGAATGATGGGTTTTGATGAGACCAGCGGAGTCGGGCGATCGGTGGTGCATGGTTTGTCAAACGCACGCATTCCCTCGGGTCTAATCGACGATCGCGGCACGCCCACGCGCCCCCGACTCCGCTCCGGTCCCAAAAAAAAAAAAGATCTGACTCGTGTCGCGGTCCAACAGCGACCTGAATTGTCTTTCAATTCGCAGGAGAACACACAGCTTGAGTGACTGACCAACCCACTGACTGTATACTGGGCGGCGTTCCGGCCGGCTCGTCGGTACCGGCACGGCAGGTGCTGTGCCCACTCTCTACCGTCTTCTGGCAGTGCCACTCGTAAGTCTGTACGGTGAAGAAGGTTGGCCTGTTTAATTAGGCAAACTCGTCTAATTTTTCTCTATTCACCACTCATTACATCGAGTCACATTTTCTCTTACAACATACGGTTCAATGTGACAACTTTTCTTTTATTACAGCACTATTCATATGTGCAATTTGCCGAACTAAACGAGCCCTAAAGCAAGGAGCGGCAAGGAGGTGAGTCGAGACCGTGAAGAGGGGCCAATTAGGCTACGGTGCCGAGGTGACTTTGTAGCGGAATTCCTCCGTCCGTTCCAAATTGTAAATCATTTTAACTTTCTAAGTACATATTTTTTACGATAAGTTTATATATAAATATGTGTATAGATGTGTAAAAGTTTATGTATTGCAAAAAGCTAAAATAATCTTACAATTTGAAACGGACAGCGTAGTTAGTTCAGCGTGTTTACACCAGCTAGCGAGAATTGTAGGAGGAATAGAAGGAGGATGAAATGGACGTACGGATCAAATTGGATCCTAGCAAGAAATGAGGGAGCGAGGTGGAATTAGTAGCAGGGATCGCCGTGGTAATACACTACCTTGTACACGATCAAGGATTAGCACAGGTATTAGGAGGAAGAAAAGGTGAAAGAATCGAGCGCGTATAGGAGACGGTTGTGAATTCCGGTCGCAGCTCCAACGGCTACGCGCGAGTACTGTACGAGCCCCTGTCCGCATCAGGGGCGGCTGCTAGCGTTCTGGATTTTGGATTGCGCTCTTTGATTTTCCAGCTACATCATCATCATCATCCGATGATATATATTCAGATACCGTATATTAGAGTAGTATAATAATACAATAGCGGGTTGACCCCAATATGTGTATGATTATTGCCGTGATTTGAATCTCCAACCTTATTTTTCGTCCCGGCGAATGGCGACATCTTGACCTCCTGCGATTTATATATATCATATATACATGTATACTAGTGTTTCTAGTTTTGTTTCTTGTTCAAAGATCAACGCTTGCAACCTATGACCGCACGTCCGCAAGTGTCTGGCTGCGCGCTGCAGGTCAGGATCGAACCCCTGAATGCAATTTGCACGCTAGCCCACGTGACATGTATATATCGCCGCCTGTTGGTAGTAGAACTGTAGAAATACATTTAATTAGGAAAATTTTCATCTATACTATCTTTTGAGTTGTACTTTTGATCTGTACTATTTATCTCAACAATATGTAGGATCGTAGGATCAAACCCGCACGTCATTGATACTCTGTTTATTCATGTGAATAATATTTTTTTTCTTGTTCACTAATAAATTGATTAATTAAAATGGTCAAATCGATCTCCGCGCCTATTTGGGAATGCCTATGAAAAGGTTGATTAAATTCACGGAAAGTTTGCTTTAATTCATGGATAATAGTTTGTCTGGATTTACAAAAGGTGCCCTCAAGTATATATTCGCGAAAAAGTGTGGTTAGAGCACCTGATTAGCACATTAGGTTCATGTTCGACTCTCGTGGGAGTGGATTAAACAGATATGAAATAAGAAATTATAAAAAGGTAAGCAGATGCTTCCTATGCTGATTTTAGTAAAAAAAAAAAGTAAGTACACATACTCCACTAGACACAACCCCTTCTTTCCCCAACTAATACAGTCGAAGAGGTATAGGAGTAGTTGAGAAATGGTATTCACAATCTCTCTGGTACAATGCAGCCGCTATGGAGCCAAATGCAATTACCAAGACTGTGTTTAGATTGTAAAGTTTGCAAAAACATTTTGCAAATTTTTTATCATCAAATACAAACTTTCTGACTTTACGAGGTGTTTAGATGTACCAAAAGTTTTTTTAATAATGACAGGAGTGTTGGCACGCGGTCCAATACACTTTTTGCTAGTTTTGGGTGTGTTGCCTTCCAATTGCAAAAACTTTACAAAAGCAAATTTGCAAAGGGTGTTTAGATCATTTTGCAAAAAGATGGTCTAAAAACACCAGAAGTTTTTGCAAACTAAATAAGGCCTAAAATAAAGTAGGTAGGATGTCGCAGCTTCAGTATATTCTCTGTGTTTATTTATAAAAATATAAAAAGAGAGAATACAGCAAATTGTTTGACTTTTTAAGGAAAAGAAGGAACCCCGGCATTTGACCATAGACTACAGAAAAGATGAGATGACGCAAGCTTTAATTAATTAACCAATCAATTATACGCACATATTCTTAATCCTGCACATATTCTTAATCCTGGATCGGAGCGGTAGTTCAAGAAACGAGAATAAGACTATTTTTGGAGGGGAAACAAGACAATTAAAATATTTAAGAAAATTTATTTTGCCCTCGTTATTATTTTAAGGTAAGCAGTGACAAACTAAATGTAGTTCAATTGGTCGTTAAATCTGCTCACTTGAATTTGATGAATGAATATTGAAAATTACATTTATAGTTAATTATGCTTTTTCAATGGTATGCAACATCTTCATGTTCATATCAAAGTGTTGTAACAAATTGGTCTGGTTTGAAATGTACGCAAATTTTCATCGTGCCCGTATTGCTGTCAACATATACATTTAATAAACATGTCAAAATATAAAAAAAACCACGAAGTTCTAGAGAAGTAGGAGCTCGTCGACACCGTTCCTCTTAACAAAACATAGGCAATCATTATCTTAGGTTTGAAAAGATATGTTAAATCACAGTTGAATTATTGAAAGTACGCGGTAAGAACACAATAATTTCTTTTTCATATATTTCTGTTCCGCTGCAATTAATTTTGTGAAGAAAGTGAATTTGTCCATCCGGGTTTAAGTCACGGACCCAACATAAGTGATCGTATTTTTTGGATCTTAGTGATAGACGGCATCCCTATCGACTTGAAGTATTTCACTCTTTTTTTAAAAGAAAACGAAATACTCCTGGAAGAATTAATAGGAGTCAATATTTTTGTTCCCGTCGTGCCTTCCAAAGTTCCGACTCACCCATCAACCTAGCTAGGTAGTACAAGGAATGGAATCGTTCAGCGCGATGTGGATCGGGCTTTCTTCGTTTGTTGCTTTTTAAAGACTCAACAGGAGCTTATTTGTACATGCATGAGCCGATGAGCGCACACGTAGGAGTACACGCTAATCGTAAATTGCTGTTCTTTTTAAGACGTGCAAAGCACGTTTTTTATTAAGAGAGGAGAAAAAAGTTTACCGGTTTAGATTACAGACAGGTACGAAGCCGAACGAAAAGAAAATCAAGGTAAAAGGATTATACAGCTCTCACCGAGCGAACACCTAACAGTCGGGCAAGCGGAAGAAAGCCAGCATGCGCTCAAGACCTAGCCTCATCCAGAATCGTCGGCACAAGCGCTACTGGCATGAGAGCTTCCTTGTCGTGGACGTGCCTGTTCCGCTCCCTCCACAGCGACCAAGCGACCAGCCAGACGAAGGAGTTGAAGCCTTTCCTTCGCACCTTAGCGACCTGTTTCCTAGCGGAGCACCACCAATCCGCAAACCTTACCGGGCGGTCCGGAGCTACTTCAGAAGCTCCTTGGAACTAACCCTGCTATGACTTCCACTTTCATTCATCATAATCTAATTCTTCGTCAATCACTGCAAAATGCAGGTCCATGAAAACCATTAGATTGACGGACCTGCACACCGTGGTCTTAGATCTTCGTAGAAAGTGTTTTGATTCGTGCTATGGTAATGTAAATATAAATGGAATCATATTACAATTTATTGGGTACTGAAATGGATGATTACACTCTTTATTTGGTTACACTCTGGTAATGTAATGAGATTACGGTGTATAAGTTATATGGACAGAGTTTACATACCAAAATATCTTTTTTCGTATAAGTTTGTTGCTTTTAAAATTTCAATCGTTTTCTTTTCACCGAAGACAGATTTGATGGGGCTATATGGTTGATAGCTGCGTACAGTGTTACCACGTGCACAGAACACAGAAGGTAGCGCTTTACGTTTTGGATAGTGAGAAAATTCAAGTGTAAATCTAAAATGTGTCCGTGTGTTAATATGCAGGATCAATGTGCAATCAATGAGTATATATTAGTTTATTCTTTTTTAGTGCTCCCTCATCATTTCTAAATTGTAGTTATTCCAACATTCCTTGAAAAGTCAAAACATGTTAAGGTTGACCAAATTTATATATACAATAAAGTACTAACATTTGTTATGTCAAATAAGTATCATTAGATTCTTCATTAAATATATTTTCGTAGTATATATATTCGGTGCCATAAACCTTTGCAATCCTCTCTAAATTTTGGTCAAACATAGAATGATTGGACTTTTTCAAGAAAATCGAAAGGACCTAGTACAATTGAGAATTGAGAGAGTATATATATTTATTTGATCATTTCTCTTTTTCACCGAAGACACATTTGGTTGATAGCTGTGTTTGTGTGCAGAGAAGGTAGGCAGGTAGCGCAAGCAAGTTCCCCAAACAGAACAGCCGCGTTTCCATGCGTGCGTTCTCGGTCGCTCTTTTTTTTTTGTTCGGCCGACCGAGCCGTACAAATTGAAGTGACTGGAACTTGCGCTAACCTCTGACTCACTGACTGACCGACTCGATCGATTCTCTATATCAAGAGTGAGTGAAGTACGAGGGAGATGGTTTGCACTTCGTACTACAACAACCTAACTGCCGCGTCAAACGGGCGATGGAATGCAACTGCAACGAAAGAAATCCCCAAGCGACCTATACGACGACGTCGACGGAGACGACGGACTACGGGGAGACGGGGAATCCGACGCGGCGGCGACGCCACGCAGTAGGGGAAGCGGTTGGGCCGTCACCTTAACTTTCTTTCCTTCTGAGTAGTAGTAGTAAAAGACGGACAGAGGCCCACAACGTAAAGTGGGCCACCCCACATGCAAATCCTTAGGGCCCAGTCTATTCAGCAAACCCCCCCACGGCGGCGCCTGCCTGGTCTCCTCCTCCTCTTGGAGCCTGATTGGCTGAAGAGAGAGAGGGAGAGAGAGAGAGGGAGAGAGGGGAGAAGAAGAACAAGAACCACCACGCCGTTTGGTCCTTGTTGGATTCCTCTCCGATCACTCGCCCCCGCCCGCCTCCGCTCGTCGTCCTCCATCGCGGCGCCTCCCAAGGATCTCCTCGCCGCCCGCCACTTCCTCCGTCACCGATGGCATGGCGGCTCGCCATCTCCAAGGTTTATTTATCTCTCTCTCTGGTCTCTCCTCCTCCTCCTCCCCCGGCCCGCGCAGCAACCAAGTTTTTGAATTTTCTCATCGCCCCCGTCCTCCGATTCTTCCGTCACCGAGGTTCGGGGGCCTCTCCTCGGTTGGATTGGAAGGATGCTTTGTGGGACGGGGACACGCTGCGCGTTAGTCTCGGGACGCCCCCACCTAGCGAGATTGCGCGTCTTTCATCACAAACTAGGGTTTAGGATGGGGATTCTCCATCGTGTTTCGCAGTAAAAAAAAAACAAGGGCTTCGATCGCCAAACCAAAAACAAGGCTTTTGTCCAGAAGGGTTTAGAAGGGCGAGGCGAGGCTTTTGTCCACCAAAACAAAAACAAGGCTTCGATCTGATCTACTGTAAAGACGAATCTTTGCTAAGAGTTTGTGGTGACACCCTTAATGTCTGAGGAAGCTGAAATTGTAACAGTTAAACATTAACCATGTCGTGGCATGATGCTTGCAATGGGGATCTATCTTTTTGGCCGTGTCCATTTTGGCTTGCCTCCCTATTGGCACACATGCTCAACCTAACTTAAGCATCTTTTACGGTTCCCTGTGTCTTCGTTACAGGTTGCAAGGCATCGGTCAGCAAATGGCTTTTGCAGTCAGCTACAGGCCTCCCTTCCTTTCAGGGCACCCAGAAGCGATACCGGCGCAGGTATGCTTGCTGAATTCTCTGTGTCACTTATGCCTTGGGTTCACAGTGTAAATCAGTGTCTTCAGTTCCAGCTGGTGCCTACTTTTGTTGTGTTCCGACATTTCATATCACTGGACTAGACATGTGCTATTTTAGTAATTGTCCACTTATTCGTGTATTCCATGTGGTTTCATTGCTTTCCCCATCTTGTTTTTTTTTCTCTGACTCGTGTTGGGGCTTAATGCAGGCAGTGTGCTTAGAAATTTGCACGAGAGGTACCGCTCAAGCTATGCCAGTAGCTTTCCACGCTGGATGCGAGACTTTGACCCACCAAGTGAAGCTTCTCTGCTTAAAGAGATTTATAGAGGCGACCCAGAAAGAGTTGTACAGATCTTTGAAAGGCACCCTTCATTGCATTCCAACTCGTCGGCTCTTTCTGAGTATATAAAAGCTCTTGTTAGTCTTGACAGGCTGGAGGATAGCCCCCTGCTTAAAACAATGCAGAGAGGTATCTTCTCTACTGTTTTGTCCGTCATATGAACATTACAATTAATCACTATTTGAAAAACCCCTTGTTTCATTGCATCATTTTCCGGACCCTGATTTTGTGGAAATTTTAGTTAACTACTCCCCCCCCGCCCCTCCGATATATCTCAATCTTGATCTAGGCATTTCATATATATTACTTCGTTTTTATTGTTCAATTTGAACTATAGTCATGATGTCCTTACTATGCATTTTGTGCTGTTACTCCCTTATATTTCCCCTACATATATGCCATATTTTTGCACGGATCATGATATGAAGTTTTCTATGCAGGATTAGCTAGTTCGGCAACAGAGGGAGAAAGGCGTACTGGTCTTGCTGCATTTGCGAGTGTTGGTAGGCAGACTAAAGATGGAGCTCTTGGTACCGCGAATGCACCTATTCACATGGTTACCGCAGAAACTGGTCACTTTAAGGAGCAACTTTGGAAAACCTTCCGAAGCATTGCACTTACTTTCATTGTAATCTCTGGCATTGGAGCTCTCATTGAAGACAAAGGAATTAGTAAAGGTTTGTTATCTTGGAGTCATATGACCACTATCTGTTCGTCTTGAATCAGTTTCAACAGTAATTCTCATTGAAACTTGGTTATATACAGGCCTTGGTTTGAACGAAGAGGTTCAGCCGAGCACCAATTCGACCACTAAGTTCAGTGATGTCAAGGGAGTTGACGAGGCCAAATCTGAACTTGAGGAAATTGTTCACTACCTACGAGATCCCAAGGTGAACTAGTATTGTTCTGGCGTTTAAATTTACATGTTATTAGATAAAATCATATAGCAACTAAATAACTGTTATATCTAGCCCAGTATGGTTATTAGGACTAAAGCATTGTATTGTACTGAACTTCCAGCTCCGCGAAGGCCAAATAACCTGGTCTATCAGTATTTAATCATTCTTTATACCTCATTTTTTTGGGATTTCTTTTGTCAAACTTAGAAGAGATCACACTCTCCATCAATTATAGTCACCCAGTTGTAGCAACCCTTTGAGCTTGTTTCACTTCACTTTCAGGCTTCTGGAACTCATCATAAACCTTTCTGACGCTTTACATCTGTAGTTGTTTTAATCTCATCCATTATTAAATGGACATAGCTTTGCTCCTTACCTTTCTTAAGGTTGAGTTTGTCTAGAATTTGCGCTTATAAAAGATTTGTCAAATTGCTCCATTTTGTGTTCTATATCTATGTTCCAATATTTGATACTCACAAGCACCTCATGATCTTACAGCGTTTTACACGCCTTGGTGGAAAGCTTCCCAAAGGTGTTCTGCTGGTAGGGCCACCTGGAACGGGAAAAACCATGTTGGCGAGGGCTATAGCTGGGGAAGCTGGTGTTCCTTTCTTCTCATGCAGCGGTAGTGAATTTGAGGAGATGTTTGTGGGTGTTGGGGCTCGAAGAGTGAGGGACCTGTTTAATGCAGCAAAGAAGCGATCTCCTTGCATAATCTTCATTGATGAAATCGACGCGATTGGTGGGAGCAGAAATCCCAAGGATCAACAGTATATGAAGATGACCTTGAATCAGCTGCTTGTTGAGCTGGATGGCTTTAAGCAGAATGACGGGATAATTGTAATTGCAGCAACTAACTTCCCTCAGTCACTAGATAAAGCACTTGTCAGGCCTGGGCGCTTTGACCGTCATATTGTGGTTCCTAATCCAGATGTTGAGGGCCGGCGACAGATCCTGGAAACGCATATGTCAAAGGTAAATCCATAATCATATAAATGTTTTCTAATTATTGATTGATGGGTTCTCTTATTTGGAAAAGCTCACCTGAGAGTTCCTCCCTGAATTTCAGGTTTTAAAAGCAGATGATGTGGATCTGAGGATCATTGCAAGGGGAACACCTGGATTCTCAGGTGCAGACCTTGCGAACTTGGTCAATGTAGCTGCTCTGAAGGCTGCTATGGATGGGGCAAAAGCTGTCACAATGCAGGACCTTGAATTTGCCAAGGACAGGATCATGATGGGCAGCGAGCGCAAATCAGCAGTGATATCTCAAGAGTGCAGGAAAATGACTGCGTATCATGAGGGTGGGCATGCCCTTGTTGCTATGCACACGGATGGTGCTATCCCTGTTCACAAGGCTACAATAGTTCCTAGGGGAATGTCTCTTGGCATGGTTACACAGCTGCCGGAGGAGGATCAGCATAGTGTTTCGAGGAAGCAGATGCTGGCAAGATTGGATGTGTGCATGGGGGGAAGGGTGGCCGAAGAGCTTATATTTGGGGAAAGTGAGGTAACCTCTGGTCCCTCATCTGACCTAAGGCAAGCGACTCGGCTGGCAAGAGCCATGGTCACTAAGTATGGTATGAGTGAGCGGGTGGGTCTTGTTTCCTACAGTGATGACAATGGTATGAGTGCCCAAACAAGAGGCATGATTGATAAGGAGGTGAAGGATATTCTGGAGAGGGCATACAATAATGCAAAGAAGATTTTGACAGAACACGATAAGGAGCTTCACGCGCTAGCAAACGCCCTTCTTGAGCATGAAACGCTCTCTGGTGCCCAGATCAAGAAACTGTTAGCACATTCAAACAAGGGTGACAATAAGGAGAAGAAGGTTGCTAAGGTGCCGAAGAAGACGCCTGTGCCCCCACCTTCCCCCCAGTCACCGGCCGCCGCAGCTGCAGCAGCGGCGACGGCGGCAGCACAAGAAGCGGCAGCGAAAGCCAAGGGAGTTGCAGGTACAGCGGCTGCAGCACAAGAAGCTGCGGTGAACGCAGAGGGAGTTGCGGGTATTGGATCATAGTGGTACTGGGAGGAGCATGGCTGGTTTTTTGTAGACCGACCAAATCAGCAGGTTGTCTGGCATAATATGTGGTGGGTGGGTGATTAGGCTGAGGAAGGCAACAAGGATTTTAGCAGCTGCAGAAATAAGAGAGCTGCATTCCAGTCCCAAACATGCTGGTGGTGATGCTCGGCAGCGCAAACTGGTGACAAGTTATCGATATCATTTGTAGCAGGGCAGGGACCTGGTTGTAGGTAACATGCGCGTTGGCATGCGGGGCCATCTGGTCGAGCGATTCCTTTTGTAGTATCATTCTGTCGCGCAGTGCATTCTGGGCAATGCAAGCTCATTATTGCCGTGACATAGATAAATCACCGCACTGATGCTAACTCAGGTTATGTAGGAGTAATGGAATTTGAAATTGGATTGGTAGCGGTATTTGACCATGGAATGTCATGGTGGGACTTAGAGCATCGGTGCTGTTTGCTTGGTGGTTTTCTAACGTAATCTGACCGCAGTGTCGGTTAAATTGAGATTGGAAAGCATGGGGTGAAAAACCCTCTTCGTTGCACGCAGCTCAATAAGAATTATCCAACCGATTCTCGCTCGATTCCCATCCACATGGTGCCTTCTTTCACCCAATCATGTTACCCCCCCCCCCCCCCCGGTATTTTTGCAATGTTATTATGAGCTTGTGATTTCTCCAATTTTACTAACCTTTTCACAGTTCATAAGCTTGTGATTTTTCCTCCAAACTTTGCAATCTTTTCGCCCCCCCTCCAAAAAAAATCAACTTTCAAACTTTCCGTAGTTGAGCAAAATACTGTAAGTATTGTGAGTTGATTTGTTTTGAGAAAAATACTGCGCAAGAATTAGAAAGAAAAAAAAGGTACCAACCTGCGCCTTTTTTCAAGTCCGTTGAAAGCCCAAACGTGCATATTGGTTAGCCCATTTTCACCCACCCGATCGATCGTCGGAAGGAAAAATCCAACGCAGAAGCCTATATAATAACACCCAGGCGGCCTGGCCACGACCTCTCCAAGAGCCACAGGCACAGCCCGAGCCCCCGCCCGCCCGACTCGACTCGACCACCTAGCCGAGAAGCCAGCCAGCAGCCAGGCCCCGCCGAGGCCCCCCCGACCCGGGGCTCCCCCGGCTGGGCGCGCGCGTGCGCGGATTGGGCTCCGCTCGCCACCCCGACCCCACGCGCCCCCTCTCCCCCGCGAGGGCTCCCCCCTCCCTCCTCCACCCCTCCCCGTGATCCCCTTCCACCGCCGTTCGTCGCCCGGCGCCGCCGCACCCGCGCCTTCCACTGGGCGCCTCTCTCCTTCGCCCCGCTCAGGTCCGTCTCTCACCCCGCTGCCCCCCGCGGTTCCATGCGGCGCTGATTTGATTACCAGATTTGAAATCCAACATGCAACAGGCCTCGCTATTCCGACGAGCGTCTCACGGGCGGATTAGTTTCGAGCCTTTGCAGCTCCGCCTGGTCCGGCCCCCGTGCATGTCGCTTCCGCCTTCCATCATATTTTTGGGGTTTTTTTTCTTGGGAGGGAGGGATTTATTCATTTCGTTTTCACCATGTTATGCAATTATTCTGTTATTGCAGTGAGCCTAATGTTGTTTTTTTTTCTTTTCCTATTTGTGCCTCCTCCTTTCGCAGAGCTGGTGTAATTTACCTACTAACTGCTGGCTAAAGGTGGTGAAGTATACCTTCCCTGAGTATACTTCCTCGGATGACACGTCTGCCGGTCTGCATCATTTATGGCCCAGAATTCGTCCCGTCTTCACCGCCTCCTCACATTACTAGACAGTATCCTTCTCATCTGTTCACCATCTGCTCTTCAGAGAATCTATTTCATATTCGATTTTGCTATAGCTTTTTGCAAGTATGTTTAAAATAACTAAATAAGTTTCAGTTCACAAATGAGTTAGATGTTGTTATAACTGCTAGCTTGTACTGCTTCTAGAAAAATTTAAATAATCCGCACCTTTGCTTGGTGAAATAAACAATACAACTAACTATGCTAATTATACCGACTCGATATCTCAATGGTAAATCCCTAAAATAATGGCCTAGGAGAGTCATTTAGGTTTCTCTGTCGGCTTATCTCTGTCCATGTGAAGTTTCTTTAACATGACCCAGCTGGTTCGACACAAACGACAAGGTTTGCGGCTGCACGCCAAATTGGAGAAATTGCCAAGTCCCATCCCCAGGAGCTAAATGCGTTGCTCAAAAAGGTACAGAGGTGACATGTTGCCAAATTTTCAGCTCTTCAAACATGGAACCTTAGTGTTAAAAATGTGTTGTGCTGTGTAAGATCCGATGTATGGATTTGCTAGAATACCCAACTATCTCAGCTGCTCAAACTCAACTGTATGATAGTAAAAAATGCGCCAAGCTCTACTCTTGTATGCACTTCTTCTACGTTTGCAATTGTGTACAAGTTGACTGTTTAAATAGCAAAGAGAACTGTATGATTTGTGTATTTTTCTGTTTGAATTGTCTATTGTTTGAAGAGGCAATAGCTCCATTTGTGTCACTGGTATCTTTTTTTTTTCTTTCATTCTTGTTTATTACAAACTGACCCCAAATGGCTGAACATACGTGAGGGACATTTACACAAATCATCCTACACTAGATGATAATACAATACACCGTTATGCGCATAAATGCAGCACGCATAAATGCGCTTTAAACACTGTTGATACGTTATGTCATCTATGATATAAACACTCTGTAAAGTGATATCTGCTGCTGATATTCTGCCATGAATCAGTGATCTTCTTTGTATGTGTTCCACACATTATTTGGCTGAACTTCATGTTGTTGTGTGTTTACTGTAGGTTTCTCAATACACTCGTAGTAAAAATTGGGACACAAGGGTTGCAGCAGCCCATGCTATTGGTGCGATAGCAGAGAATGTCAAACACACATCATTGAAGGACCTATGTGCTTCTGTGGAAGCAGAAAAACATGCTTCTGGGTTGTCTGATGGAAGCGATGATGCTGGTTCCTTGCCACGCACTGATACTGCAGCAACTTCTGATCTTGCTTTTGGAAGGTTTTGCTGGATTTAACCTTTAATGTTCATAAACTACCCCCCCCCCCCCCTTTTTTTTTTCTTTTGTGCCCTCACTAATGCTATTTTATTTCTACTCATACTTGTAGCTTCGACATAAACAGGGTATTGGAATTTGGATCTCCGTTATTGGCATCGGGTGGACAGGTGTATTCTTCGTACCAGTATTTTTTTACACTCAGGATTAAAGATTTAAAGTAGCTTCAAGTTTTTTAGGGACCCAACATTTTTAAGATCTAATTCAAATTTTCCTTATGGCGGACTATACACCTTATACACCCTCAACGCATTCTTACCTAATGTATCACTTTTGATTATTCATTCCCCATAATGTTGTAAATGGATAGCAGATATTAAATGCTGAAATAGATTTAATCTCTTTCCCAGCATTCTCATTGGGTTGTACAGTTATTTACTGGTATTTTTAATGGAAAAAATGAGTGGGCGATGGATAAATGTGACAACATGACTTGCAGCTCATCATAATAAGAAAATATCACACAAGAGAAGCTCAAATTTCCTCACTTGGTCTGTATCAACATGCATTTTATTACAATTTCTTGTAAGCATAAAACTGACTGTTCCATTTCAAATCTTGTCTTTGTTACTGTAATTTGTGAATTTTGCTAATGGATTTGCTTGTATTTAACTGCTAGGAATATGACATTGCAAATGACAATGGCAAGAATGCAGCAGAGCGCCTAGCTCGCCAAAAGAAAAATCTTCGGCGCCGTTTAGGTTAGTTTTTCCTTACTTTAGCGAGGTAAAAAGTTAAACTCATGATTTTGACCATGTTCCACATTATGATTTTTCTGAATCCCCAGATTTTGAATTACTTTTGTTGATCTGTTTCTTAAAAGACAGATTAGTTTTTTTTTGCAGTTGATAGTGATCTGAATTTCACATTTAAATGTATGTATTAGTTCCTCTGTTAACACATGCCTACCCAATTGCCCATGTTTAATAGAAGGTTGGCTTAGCTATAGCCTATAATACCTTTAGAAGGGGCAAGACATATTTAGCTCTAGCTAGATTTTTTGCTGGGTCTATTTTTTAAAAGTGAATCTAGAGGAGCTTCTATACTATAAAATGCAGGGAATGCACTGCAATCACGTTTGAATATACCATTAGTGATTGCTAGAAATCTAGCAGCTGAAGTTTCAAGTGTGTTTCTTCAACACTGCTTACATCTGTTGGATTTCATCTGAGGTATTGAGACAGGGCTAGTGGATAGCTAGTTTTCCTACGCCACTTCAAATCTTGGACTAGTACTACTAGTTATTATGAAATACTGCGTGGCAACGTGCTGCTTCCATCTTGTCTTGATGATGTGTATGAGGACATGCTTTGCATATACATTAGTGTTTGCAATGCTTACACAACTATTTTTGTTTTTGTTTTTGTTCTAGTGCAGGACTGGATGTATGTGAGCAGTTTATGGATGTCAATGATGTTATCAAAGACGAGGATCTTCTTGCACAAAAAAATTATTGGGGCTCACATGTACAGAATAATGGATTTCATTCATCCAATACAGGTCGTAATATTCAGCAATTGGTTTCCACCATGGTTCCTAGGTATCACAAGCAGCCTAACTTTCGCTCTAGGCGATTAAGTGCCAGGGAGCTCAATATGCTGAAGCGTAAAGCAAAGAGTAATGCAAAAGATCATACAAAGACTGTATCTGAGGAGGATGAGGTTACACTAAAAAGTTCTGCACCGTCCAATGGAGCTACTTCTGACCAAGTTGGTGCACAAAATGTATGAATTATCAGTCATGCCTTTTTGTCTATAAGATCTTGGGATATCCTGTAGTGTTTGTTTGAATGAGTTATGTTAGTGACACATCATATTTAATGTAAAATAGATTCCTGACTAATCTGAGGGCTCAGTGCAGCTTTTTTCTGTTCAACTCCTATAGTTCTTAATTTCTCTTTATGCCATTGCTAGCAAGGCTATGTGTACTCACGTGGCATTGTGCTGGTGCATGGGTGGGTGTGTTGCCAGTCGCACTAGTATGTTGTGGCTGTTGTTTCGTTTGGGAATTCATACTAGTTCGGCCAGATCATTCTTTGATGCGTTATTTAGTCATTTCCATTACCATGTTTCAGGATGCATCTGATATAACTATGGATGAAGACAATCTGGAGTACAGTGAAAATGGGAGATGGCCTTTTCAACAATTTGTGGATCAGCTTATTCATGATATGTTTGACCCTAGTAAGCTCATCTGATCTCTGAATGTCTCATAATGTCTCACTGTCTTTTGCTTACAATATTTTAACTTCGCGTTGCATTTTAGTTTGGGAAGTTCGCCATGGCACCATTATGGCTTTAAGGGAAATTTTGACGCATCAAGGTGCTTGTGCTGGAGTATATTTTCCTGATCTGAGCCTGCCTTATTCTATTTTGGATGGTAAAGCCAACTTCGATTCCATCAAAAGGGAGCATGGTATTGATCTAAATGAAGATGTTCATGTGGAACACCTCGAACCAGCATCGAAGAGGCATAAGAAAGACCCAAATCCTTCTGAATGTATGTATATGGACTATGATAAGGAGAAGGTTAATGGTGGTTATTCAAAAACAGAGGTAGATCTGAGCAATGTGCCTACAGTATCAACTGTTGAACTAAGTTCTGCTCATGTAAAAGTTGAGCCTGAGTTCTGTGTTGATGACTCAACTGACCCCTGTAATGGGGATTCATCATGTAAACCAGTACATGAAAAACTCAACTCCACATCAAATCCAAGTTCTCATATGCATGCTCCAGAAAATTCAAAATTCATGAAACTGATGAAATTAGCCAAATACTCATATATGAAGAACTGGGAATTTCTTCAGGATTGTGCAATTCGCTTCCTTTGTGTACTTTCACTGGATCGGTATGCTTCTCTGGACTTCCAGATATATGATTAATATATGCTTTGTTGTAAAGCCTTATTTCTTTCTATCTTGTTCTGTTTTCAGCTTTGGTGATTATGTATCAGATCAAGTGGTTGCCCCAGTTCGTGAAACTTGTGCTCAAGCACTTGGTGCTGTGCTGAAGCACATGCACCCTTCTTTAGTATGTCATACACTGAATATCTTGCTGCAAATGCAGGTGTGTTGCAGTAGTCATTTGTCTCATCCTCTCAAATTTCAAAACAATGCATATTCACCGTCACCATCTCTCTCTATTTCTCTGTTCTTTGTTCTTTCAGCGCAGGCAAGAGTGGGAAGTTCGTCATGGGAGCCTCCTTGGCATTAAATACTTAGTTGCTGTTCGCCAGGTAATTTGCTAATGTAGATTCAGTGAACTGATAATGTAACACTGTAATTCTGTTCTTGTGATACTGATACACAATATCAGAGTGGATGCCTTCTTGCCATTTTGTCAACTAAATATTTCAGGAGACAATTTTGCCAATTTGCTGATGTAACAGTATTATTTTTTGCCTGACCAGGAAATGCTTAAAGATTTGCTTGACTATGTCATTCATGCTTGTAAATCTGGTCTGGAGGATCCTGATGATGACGTTCGAGCAGTGGCTGCAGAAGCCCTGATCCCAGCTGCTGACTCTTTAGTTAGGCTAAATGATCAGATGCTGCATTCAATTGTGATGTTGCTTTGGGATATATTGCTTGACCTTGATGATCTAAGCCCGTCTACAAGCAGGTATGCTTAAAATACGTTTCCCTCATCTGGCAAATGTATATAATTGAATAATGTGCGCAGATCTGATCACTTGGCCCTTTTATTTTTAACTGCTTTTTTTCTCTTGTCTTCTGATACTGGCCACCTATTACCTTAGTCTTGTTGCACCTGTGGATTTTGTCTTCTGTACTTCTTTATTTCCATTTTCTTCCTTTTAAGTGAACTCTATCGATGTCACTGGAAATGCTTTTGTTATCTGATGTCTAAGTTTTCTTTCATTTTCAGTGTAATGAACTTGTTAGCAGAAATATATTCCCAGCCAGAGATGGTCCCAAAGATGCTTGGCTCTGCAGCTTCAGGGGAAAGGGGAGAAGTTGATGTAAACAGAGCAACTCAGACTGCTGAGCAAGAGGACAGATTGACTTCTAGTGAGAACCCTTATGGTCTAGCCACACTGACGCCCCGGCTGTGGCCCTTTATGAGACATAGTATTACTTCAGTTCGGCGTTCTGCCATACGCACACTGGTATGTTTTTTTTTTTTTTTTGGATTCATGGTGGTGTAATTGTTGCTGCTGCTGTACTATGCATTTATGGAACTTGTAATTAACCAAATCAGCACCAAGCAATAAATTGTTGCAGTTTTGTTATTGTCATGGGTATTCATGTGCTCATTACAGGGTCTTCTGTATCTCTTACGTATTGGGGTTTCCTAGTTAACTCTAAATTTTCCTTGCAGGAGAAGCTTCTTGAAGTTGGCAATACTAGGAGTTTATCTGGAACTACCCCATCTAAATTCTGGCCGACATCAATATTAGGTGATGCACTGCAGGTTGTCTTCCAGAACCTACTTTTGGAGTCAAATGATGAGATTCTTCAGTCTTCTGAACGGGCTTGGAAACTTCTACTTCAGGTTATTTTTGGACATTGCTTATTTACTAAATGCACATCAGCTGAACAATCTGGTCTAGCATACAGTGACATTAACAAACACATTTGTCTCAATTATTGTAGTGCCCTGAGAAGGACCTTGAATCTGCTGCGAAGCTATATTTTGGTAACTGGGTACAACTTGCTACCACTCCATTTGGCTCAACATTGGATTCTACAAAAATGTTTTTACCAGTTGCCCTTCCCCGAGGAAGTCGTTCAAGAGCTGCTGCAAAGATCAGATCTGCTAGGCTAGAGCATGAGTACACAAGAATGATACCGTTTGGTTCTACAGGGGAAAGTACTTCCCATGAAAGGCATTTCGATATTCCCTCAAGTGTTTCTAAGATAATTGTTGGTGCTGATTCTGACAAATCTGTTACTCACACACGAGTTCTTACATCAATGGCCCTTGGGCTTTTTGCCTCTAAGTTGCCTGTAGACTCATGGCAAGTTGCTCTAAGTCCACTAGCAAATGATCTCACGTCTCACTCAGGAGTTCAAAGACAGGTATGAGATGGATCAATCATGTAAAGTATGTTCATGTGTTCAATTACTTTTTAAATTCATGTTTTTGTTGTTCCAGGTGGCTTCAATGGTTATTGTTTCTTGGTTTAAAGATCTGAGAGGCAGAGATCCTGTATCAGTGGGTGCATTACTAGCTTTCCTATCTTCCGTGAAAGAGTGGCTGCTGGACTTATTGACCTGCTCTGATCCAGCATTACCTACAAAAGACTCTGTGCTTCCTTATTCTGAACTTTCAAGGACATACACGAAAATGCGCCATGAAGCCAATAATTTGATCCACTCAATTGATTCCTGCGCTGCTTTCAAAGATTATATCAGCGGTTTAAACCTTAATGTTGATATGCTGAGTGTAGATGATGCTATCAACTTTGCATCAAAGCTTTTGTTACCATCTGAATTGGATCTTCATTCAGTAAGTGAAAAAACTGTCCTAAATAACATAGAATCAGCAAAACAAGGTCTATTATCTACATCAGGCTACTTGAAATGTGTTCAGGTATGCAGTATATCTGAATTACTGTGTCCTCACACTCATGTTACTTGAAAAATGCTTGATATTTATAATTTCCTTATACGTTTGTAATATTTACATAAGCTTTGTTTCTTGATGTTATTATGCAGAATAATTTGCATGTGACGGTTTGTTCTTTAGTGGCTTCTGCTGTAGTCTGGATGTCAGGTTTGCCTAGCAAGTTGAACCCAGTAATTCTACCTTTAATGGCTGCCATAAAAAGAGAACAGGTAAATGACTTAGCTTTTCTTATGATCATTTTATATTTTCTTCATTAACCTTTATGCTCAGATAATTCTGTATCATCCAGGAAGAAGTACTTCAAGATAAAGCTGCTGATGCACTTGCTGAGCTCATTTTTAGCTGTGTTGGCCGCAAGCCTGGCCCCAATGACAAGCTAACCAAAAATCTATGCACATTGACGTGCACTGATGTTAGCGAGACACCTCAAGCTGCAATAATTAACTCAATGCAGGTTGTTGAGGACCAGAATTTACTCTCAATTGGAAAACGTTTTGGCAGTCATAGATCCAGGGGTCATACGGCTTCTGGTAGTGAAGAAAGGTCAAAAATGGAGGGCTTTATTAGCCGACGTGGATCAGAGTTAGCTTTTAAGCATCTCTGCGAGAAATTTGGACCATCATTGTTTGAAAAACTTCCAAAATTATGGGATTGCCTTACCGAGTTTCTTAAACCTGTAAAAAGCGAAGATGGTCCGAAAGACGATACAAGTATTGCACAGCTGGGCAGATCGTATGAGGATAAGGACCCACAATCGCTCATAAATAATATCCAGGTTTGTTCCATTTAGAGTTAATTTGAATAGCTGTTTTTGGTGCTTTGTATAAAACTACTATATTGCCCAAGGCTTGTATCACCTTTTGGTATCAGACCAGTATGCTACATCATTTTAAATCCTTTACTGTTAGCAAGCTTAGTTCTGCTCATGTTTCGGTGCCTTTCCTCTTATTTTCAGGTTGTTCGTTCAATTACGCCTCACTTGCCTGAGTCCTTAAGGCCTCAACTGCTAAGTCTCCTTCCCTCTGTTCTTGGATGTGTTCGTCATCCTCACGTGGCTGTTAGACTATCTGCTGCAAGGTGCATCACATCTATGGCAAAGTCATTGGCTGATGATGTGATGGTTTTGGTGATAGAGAACGTCATTCCAATGTTGTCTGACTTATCATCTGTCTGTGCAAGACAAGGGGCTGGAATGCTTTTGAGCCTTCTTGTTCAGGGTTTGGCTGTGGAATTGGTTCCTTATTCCCCTTTCCTTGTTGTTCCACTTCTGAAGTGTATGAGCGACCCAGATGGCTCTGTTAGGCAGACTGTGACTCACAGTTTTGCTGCTCTTGTTCCTTTGCTGCCATTATCAAAGGGTGCTTCGCTACCCGGTGGACTAAGTGAACGCTTATCTAGCAGTGCTGAAGATGTGCAGTTTCTGGAACAGCTCCTCGACAACTCCCAAATTGATGATTTCAAGCTCAACATTGATCTTAGTGTTGAATTACGAAGGTGCATGAGTTCTTCTCATCGTAACTTTTTGGATTTATGATACCTCTTTTTACTCTTAAATAGACAGTAGTATGTTAATATCATAATTTGTGTAAAGTGGGAGATGTTGTAAGGATTGAATAATTTGTTTTTTCATATGTTAAAATATACTTGATGCATACACATGGATTAACTGGTTGCAGGTATCAGCAAGAAGGGATTAACTGGCTTGCGTTCCTTAGACGGTTTAAGTTACATGGAATTTTGTGTGATGATATGGGGCTCGGTAAGACACTCCAAGCATCTGCTATTGTAGCAAGTGACATTGCTGAATCGCGTGCACGGAATGATGAGAAAGATCCAATATCTTTGATTATATGCCCTTCTACATTAGTGGCCCACTGGGAGTATGAAATAGAGAAGTACATAGACAGCTCTATTATGAAACCTCTTCAGTATGTTGGTTCTTCACAGGACAGAGTCACACTCCGTAGTCAATTTGAGAAATTTAATGTTATCATAACATCATATGATATTATACGCAAGGATGTTGATTTTCTTGGGAATATTCCTTGGAACTATTGTGTTCTGGATGAAGGGCACATAATAAAAAATTCAAGATCCAAAATAACATCTGCTGTGAAACAGCTTAAAGCACAACACCGCCTTATCTTAAGCGGCACTCCTATCCAGGTAAACTTTAGGTGCAATTGAAACTCTTCTTGATATTTACTCCTACCATTTCATTCCTCTTTGCATTGTTGGCTTGACTATCTGTGTTATTTTATGTACATCACCAATCAATTTCTTTTACCTTGTTTTGACTTTGACACATTACATTGGAATGCAGAATAATGTGTTGGAGTTATGGTCTTTATTTGACTTCCTTATGCCTGGGTTTCTCGGGACAGAAAAACAAGTAAGCTATGTTTTGGATTCAAGTTGCTCTACGAAATAATTTTCTTCTTTATGAAACTCAAAACTAAGAATTTGTTCCTTGCTCTAGCACCTTACGGAAACTTAGTTTTTGGCATCATCTTACTAAATTACCATGATATTTTTGGACCGAATGTTCTTGTTTTAATTCTGCTGAATGTACCGGGCTGGATGGTGAATTAATTAATCCAGATTTGATGGAGGAACCTGGAACAGATACAAACTAAAGTTCAGGGCAGAACTGAGTAGTTAATTGATGTTTACATAAGAATATAATATGATTTAAATGAAGTGTAAATAAACAAACAAAATGATCAGTGCACTTTCCCGAAGAGAGAAATGCTTAATTATCGCTGCTAAAGTTGGTATGTTATTATCTGAAATATTTTAAACTGAAGGTCGTTGTTCTTTACAGTTCCAAGGTACATATGGAAAACCATTGCTAGCAGCCAAAGATTCTAAATGTTCAGCAAAGGATGCTGAAGCTGGTATTCTTGCAATGGAAGCACTGCACAAGCAGGTTATTAATATTTTATAATTTTACACTAGATTTTTGAAATTTGAAATGATCAATGTGCTGACCTTTATAAATAAATCTGACCCTGCTCTACCAGGTCATGCCATTTCTATTGCGAAGAACAAAGGATGAAGTTTTATCTGATCTTCCAGAGAAGATTATCCAGGATAGATATTGCGATCTCAGTCTGTTGCAGCTCAAACTTTATGACAAATTCTCCAGCTCCAATGCAAAAGAAGAGATTTCAACTATAGTAAAAGCAAATGAATCGGAGGAATCTGCACCTCAACCAAAGGCAACTCGTCATGTGTTTCAGGTGCAGTTAAATATCATTTCCTTTTATTCAGTTACAGCTATTTGTTTTGATGGGATTGGTTTCTAACTAAATTTGCTTTTGCAATGCAGGCATTGCAGTACCTATTAAAACTCTGCAGCCATCCTTTACTTATAACTGGAGAGAACCCTCCTGATCATCTTGTAGATCATCTGAAAGAAATAGTTGTGGGGTCCGGTGGTGAGCTTCATGAACTCCACCATTCACCTAAGCTTGTTGCTCTTCAAGAGATACTTCAGGAGTGCGGTATAGGTTCAGAAATATCAAGTCCTGATGCTTCAACAGCTGTTGGGCAACACCGAGTTTTGATTTTTGCTCAGCATAAGGTATGACACCTATTAAATTCGTGGACGGCTCACGGCTGTTTTAAACTTCCAGGCCTTTCGTTTTGTCATCCTTTCCAAAAATTTGTTGTCTCATGGTTCAACTGTCTTTCCTTCAGGCTTTTCTTGACATTATTGAGAAGGACCTCTTTCAGTCTCATATGAGAAGGTGAGTTCTGTAAGATAATTTGCTGCAGCTCCACTTCTCTCCCTCCCCCTGAAATTCTGGGCATGCGCAAGTCATAGCAGCATTGCCTGTTGTATCTAGTATGTGGCAACAGTGCCACTGACTAAGCCAAATAGTGGCTGTAGTACTAGCAGTATGCATGAGCAGTGCCATATAGTGGCATACCTCACATTAGGTGTATGTACAGTGTTGTACTTGAGGTGTAGGGAGTAGGTAAGCATATGTGTATATGTATCCCAGCCATTGGAATGGCAAAGGCAGTTCATTCGCCACATTCTGAGTGCTTGCAGCAGCTGCTAGTTGCTGTGTGTGTGGGTGTGCTTGTGAGCTCTAGGTGTTCTTCATCTTGTTCTTGCCAAGCTCTAGGTGTTCTAGGAGCTTACCTTGAGGTTCCAGGGGTGTTTGGGGCTAACAAGTTCTATGATATTTTTTTTCTTGTGTTGGATGTGTATTGATCTCGCTATGCCGTGTGTGCTCCATGTCTTCTTCCTTTGCCCATACTGTGTTATGTGCCTCAAACTTCATTATATTCCGGTGCCACTACAAAACTGTTTAATATGGTCGCCCGTGATATCCCTTTGCTGATTTGGTAGCTTTTGATGTGCATGCATTTCATATTTTCGTATGATACTTGATTTTGACATGGACTAGCCTATGGTTTTTCTTCTGCTTTTTGGGCAAATCATCTAATTAAGAATGTTGATGTCTTGCAGTGTCACGTATTTACGGTTGGATGGCTCTGTTGAACCAGAGAAGAGATTTGAAATTGTTAAAGCATTCAATTCAGATCCAACCATTGATGTACTTCTGTTAACAACCCATGGTAGGTTTAGAGAACTGGGCTACCGGGATCTCATTTATATGTTGGGAAAGCTTCGGCTGATTCTTTCTTGTTGCAGTTGGTGGGCTTGGCTTGAATTTGACATCTGCGGACACATTGGTCTTCATGGAACATGATTGGAATCCGATGAAGGATCTTCAGGTAAGTTTTGCCTGATTTTTCATCAGGATGAGATGCTATCTGTTCATATTAGGTTATGTGCTATTTGTGTTGATGTCTCGAGTTTGTTGCTCTGTTTCACAGTGTAAGTGATATTTGTGGGGAATTGTTCATGAATTTTTTTGAAACTAAAAGAAGGCTAAGTTTTAAGACGGTGGATCCTTTGGTCTGTGTGCATGTTATTTTATTGGGGGATCTTATAGCAAAATTATGAAATGGGATAATAATATAGTCACAAAATTCCCGGGTCGAACGGGTCGAGGAACGGGGTCGAGGGTCGATACTTTTGAGTGGGTTCTTCAAGGCGGGGACGGAAATGACCCTGCGTTCCCGGGTCGGGTTCGACGTTCTCGGGTCGAGGGTCGATGCCATCGACCCCGTTTTATGTGACTATGGATAATATATAAAAACTCAACGACCAGGGAGACTCCCTGGGCTTTGTTCTAAGGTGGAATAATATTATTATTCTGTCTTATAGGCGATGGACAGAGCACACCGTTTGGGTCAAAGGAAAGTGGTGAATGTTCACCGTCTCATCATGCGTGGTACTCTTGAGGAGAAGGTGATGAGTCTTCAGAGGTTCAAGGTGTCAGTTGCCAATGCTGTCATCAATGCTGAGAACTCTAGCTTGAAGACCATGAACACTGACCAACTGCTTGATCTGTTCACATCCACCCCTGCTTCAAGAAAAGTAAAAACCCTTCGAGCATTTTGTTTTACCAGGTAGAAAACAAGTGCAAATGATTTGTTTCTGATCCTTTCTCTCCCATACCAGGCATCTGTCCTTCCACGGGGCTCGAGTGATGACCAGAGTAAAGATTCGAAGAAGAAATCTGGTGGCAAAGGCTTGAAATCCATGCTTAATGGGTTGGATGAGCTTTGGGACCAGTCACAGTATGCTGATGAGTATGATCTCAACCAGTTCCTTGCAAAGCTCAATGGCTGAACATAGAGGATCACCGGCCCGTGTACAGTGTAAAGTAAATTGGGACGTGCGATCTGGGTGGTTCGCAGATTTTGTTGCCAACCTCAGGAATTTTTTTGTTGTTTGATAGGGGAAGAAAAAGAGAAGATCGCAAGATCAAATGAGACATGGCTAACATATAGGTGGTTGAGGTCACGACCTCAATTTTTGTTTTCGTCTTTTGCTAGGAGGCTTAGGTCTGGTCGTCGGAGGCTGTAAAGATTTTGAGGCTGTACATACTCTCTAGGCTTACCTATTAATTAATCAAAAGCTGCAGCTCCTTACAGAATTCCCTTTGGTTACTCTTGTTCTCTGCAATGCTCCTCGTGCAGTATTTGTTTCTAATACATGATTTGTTATACACTTGTACATTACGTCTAGTTGAAGCATCTGCAATCGTCACCCAATAACCAGTTAATGGAGATTATCCCAATATCCCTTCCATCGTGGGGACAAACCAATAATTCACCCATATAAATTATCCAATAGTGCTTTAGCATTTTTTACCTATTTCTATCCCAAATAATTATTGGGACAACTTAATAAATGAGTTGTGCCTCTTGCTATACAGTATTTGTTATTGGAATGAGGTTATTGGAAGACCAAAAATAAATCTCTCAATAACAATCCATGTTAACTTTATTTAGTTGTAGACATTTATTACGGGACTGCTGAAGATGCTCAAACGTACTACAACTGGGGGTGTTTGGATCCACCTGACTAGAGACTAGCAGACTAATTTTAGTCATCTTAGAGGACTAAACCTCCAAACACCTCTGACTAAAGGGTGACTAAAACTAGTCTAGTCTCTAGTCATTCCTAACCCAACTAAAAGGGATTAAAACCCATCTCTCTTCTCATTAATGCCTTATCCAGGAAAGAGAAAGGGGAGGGAGAGGAGAGAGAAAGGGGAGAGGAGAGAACAATTAAATGCTAAAAATAATTAATGATGACTAATTTTAGTCACCCTCCAAACAGAGGTTGATTAAAATATTTTAATCTGACTAAACTTTAGTCACGGAACTAAAGAGATCCCAACACCCTCTAAGCTAGCTCGCTATAGATTCGCCTGTGTCATCAGCAGCTGTAGCAAAAATTATCTATTTAGAAAAGTCAATGATCTACTATTGGCACGCGCTATTCTATATCTATACCTATAGTATTAAAGAGCGGGTTTCCGTCGATCCACTGTGTCCTTTTGTCAAAAAAAAAGTTTCTCACTTTGTCATTAATCAACTCGTAGTACTAGGAGTTACAAAGTCACAATTTGACTATTTGCAAAAAGTTCTTTCAAGCAGAGGTGAATCAGCGGTGGGTCGTGTGGGGCTCAAGCGGGTGCGATTAGTTGCACCGTGGTGACAAATTAGCAAATCATCACCGAGAGGGCGTGCAGACATAGGTGGGTTGCCTGGGTGGGTGGATTATGTGCAAACAAACAAAAGTGCAAATGTCACATTTGCATGCAAGTTGTTTGAAATTTAAAAATCTATAAATCATAAATCGAGTATCAAAATTAAATTCTAATTGCACCATTGAATTTCTGACAATAAAAACTTCGAAACAAGATCACACTTGACTATATTTTGACAAACTTTTTTATTCGTATTTTTAATTAAGGTTATATATTCTATTATAGCCAGAACAAAACAAATGAAGTGTCAGAATAAACGAGAACAATTGTCCGAACAAGATCATGTTATAACCAGAACAAGTTTATATGTCATCTCGAACAAGACAAATATAGTGTCAGAACAACAATCAGAATAAGTTATTATTATAGACAGAACAAGTTATTATTATAGTAAGAACAAGATATTATTATAATCTGAACAACTTATTATTATAGTCAGAACAAGTTCGTATGTCATCTCGAACAAACAGAATAAAGTGTCAGAGCAAATGAGAACAACTATCAGAAAAAAAATCCTTTCGTGTATGTCATCTTGAACAAATAAATAAGTATTAGTATAAATAAATAAACTAAGAGAAGAAAAATTAAAAGAAAGAAAAGACGAAATTGAAAAATAAAGAATAAAAGATAAAGAAAAACAAGAAATATAAAATAAATAAATAGAAGGGAAGAAGAAATAAATCAGAAAAAAACAGGAAAAAGAAAGAAAAACAAAAAATAAAAAAGAAAAAAAATGAAAAAATGAAACTTACCTACCCACTGCGCAACCCGCACCCGTGGTCGGCGTGACCCCGAGCGAATTTGTTGCTTCGGCGACGTATATGATTCTCGGGCTCAAGCCTCTACCGCTGGAAACCTCATGGAGCCCAACCTAAGCCCCTCCAACAATTTGTGATCATGGATGAAGGAGAAGAAGAGGAAACGAGTGAGGATGAAGAAGAGAAGAGAAAAAGGAGAGGGAGGAAGAAGAAGGATGAGTAGATGAGCCCTCTTTCTCTGATTCTGGATTCGCCACTACCTTCAAGTGCGTTCCCTGTTGGCCTCGTCGTCCGCCACGCTTGCCTCTGCGCTCTTCTACACGCGTCGGCTCGTCGAGGCCCTCACGGAGTGCGTGTGATAGTCGTGCGGATCCCACCGACCCCCGAGGTGCGCATCGTGGCGGCACAAGATCAGCTCCTCGATGTCCGCGCCGACGCGGATGCTCTGGATCTAGACGCCGCGTGAGCAGGCAGACCCCACCGACCGGTCCTGTACGCCACCTCCGGCGGCCTCATGGCACCGAGCCGACGAAGAAAATTAGTTGCTGCCGCCACGCCACTAAGCGAGGCATGTTGAGTGACATCGACCTGCGTGACTTTCTCACGTTGAGCTTCGAGAGACCAAACAGACAACATGCATCTGCTCGTCAGGGAACACAAATCGCGAGCCGCAAAGACCACAACCCGCGATCCCACAAGTATGTGGTCTTCCTCCGCACGCTCATGATGCACCTATGTCGCTGATCTCGGTCCCCTGCGTCTGGATCTAGCAGAGGAAGAACATGCACATGAACCGGCTGGGAATAGATGCGGAGGACGAGGGGCGTGCGGAGACAGGCGGTGGGCAGAGTGGTGGCGTGGACGACGTTAGGTAGGCGAGATGAGGAGAGAGCGAGGGCGCAGAGGTTGAGAGCGTCAGCCTTCGGAGCCCGGTAGGCGACAAGTAGTTTTTTAAGAGGAATGACAACGAGTAGATGTGCGACCGCATTGGGGAGGGTGGACATGACGTCCAATGAGTGGGGTCTGATTTGCACGAGCGACGTTCATTTGCAGAGTTAGATAGATTTAGATGGGTCAATTATTATAAGTAATATTGTGCTAAAAAGTTTTTATAATTAATACGGAGTAAAAAATTATGACCTGTACTTTAACTTCATCGATTAAATAAACATACAACAAATATAAATAATTAAAATGTCATAAATGAACAATCAAAATTTAACAACAACAACCAATTTTTATGTAGATGTTTGATGCTTTTTCACTCTCGTGTAACGCACGGACATATTCACTAGTTTTAAATAAAGGTAGTGCAAACTAAGCAGCATTATTTCAGTTTAAAGGTGTTTGTAGTTCGAGGATGTGCCTAGCACCCTAGCGTTTTTGTTTGACTAGCAATCGTGCCCGTGCGTTGCAACAGGAGAAAAAATTATCGCATGAGTGTCTCAACATCTTGCTAAGTTAATGATAAATGCATAACTAAACTCGAGAGAGCATATTCAACTGCAGCACAACATCATATCCTCTACAGTTGTCAAAAAAAACATCATATCCTCTACCTTGAAAAACTTCCACATCTTCTAAGTTATCGAAGAATGCACAACTCAAAACTCCAGAGTGTGTATGTTATAATGCTACACAACATCCTCTAACCAAGTTTAGGGATCATCAAACCACTGTTTGAAAAGAAATTAGAGTTTAATTGTGGTATTTTTTTGTTAACATAAGGAATATAAATAGAACAATGAAAACTCAGCTGGAAGATTAAAGCAAATAGGTTGGACGTATCACGTAGGATATCCAGCAAGTTTCGCATCATAAAATCCCCGTGGCGTCGAGTCGCGTCGACTCGAGTCGAGCCGAACCCCACATAATAGCGATCGGGTCAGACCGCACCACGACAGGAGCCGAGCGGACACGGGACGCCCGCCTCCCCGCCCGGACAACAACGCACAGGCCCGAACTGCTTCCCTCTCCTCGCGCTCCTTCCCGCCTCTGCGCTCCGCCCCGCCGGCGCCACACCCTCCTCCGGCTGCCGCCTCGCGGTCCCTCCTCAGCGGTACAATCCTCCGGCGGCCTTCCCCAGTGCCCCTCTGACCCCTCTGGCCATCCTCCGCAGCTGCCCGGCTTTCTCTGCCCCAAACCCTAACCCTAGCTCAGGGCGCAGGGGCCCAAGCCCCAAGGTACGTGACATCCTCGTTTGGACGTCTGTTTAGGCCCCCATTCGGACTCGCGTTGGTGCCCCAGGGTTACCTGAGCCGTTGGGATGTGTGTGCAATGGTTGTAGAACGCTGGAGTGTGCCGCTTGTGCATTCTGTCAGTGTAAGCACAGGAGATGATGACCCTTAGCTTCATTTCTGGTCTATTTAAGCCATCAGGGTGCTGAATTTTTGACCTGCTGATAAGTGTGCCTATGTAAGCTCACCAACTTGCCCAAATGTAATGTAACCTTAAATATGATATTGACATACAACACTAGTTTAAATTCGTCCAATATATATAAAATGTTGAAATGCACACCTGTGAGTGCGCCTTGCCATTGCTGTTATATCATTTTTTTCTTCTCTTGATTTATTGATGCCATCATTTCTTTGTTGTTCGTTTGGGATTTTGCTTTCAGTGATTTGTGTTGGAAGGATACCTCTTTGTTGGTGCCATCTGCAATGAACAGCTGCTCTCAGTGACGCGCAGGCAATGCCTGCCTCTGCTTTTCTTCAATGGTGAATGCTGAGCCGCGCTCGATGGGTGGAATTATTGATTATGGTGTTGGAGTTGGCACCAAATTGTCACCCCGCAGTCTGTCCATCGAGAAAGCTCAGGAGGAGCTCAAGCAAGAGTTTGATGTTCGTGAAGAACGGAGGAGAGAGTTGGAATTTCTAGAGAAAGTATGCCTGCATCTTTTCGCTCAGATTAGATTTCTGTCGTCATTGTACCTACTTACTGTTGTTTATTGCAGGGAGGCAACCCATTGGATTTCAAATTTGTACATGTAGAAACAGTCAGTGTACACTCTGCTTCTCTCACAAATCAAACAGAAGCACAAAATGTGATAAGGTAATGGTTGCTTCCTGCTGTATCATTTCGCGGAAGTGATTATGAATCATAATTTTACATAGGAGCCTTTTGTTTGCCTTCAATGCAGTGACGCTAAAGGTAGTTTTCCTGCATCGCCTTATGGAGACTCAGTTGAGAGTACTGGCAAACCAGGAAGTTCACTGTGCCGCGAAACCAACACTGCAGACAATCTTATGCTTTTGGATGGAAATAACAATGTCATTGCTGAGGAAAGATTTGTAAAAAGAGGAACCAAAAGATTAAATGCAGGACAACTTAAGCAGTCCTTGGCCAACGATGGTCACAAAAATGCAAAAAAACCTGTTGTTTCAGGTTTATCACGTCTTGGAGACAAAAGCCAGGCATACGTTCGGCGCAACAGGTCAAAGCCGAGTAGGGAGAGTGCGAATGTTGCTTCTGTTAGATCTTCTATACCTCCTGCCAAAGTTTATGTTACTAAAGATGAAAACGGTGTATTACAGAAAAGCAATGTAGGTGATCATGGCGTATTATCTGTTTCTAGTACAAAACAGTCTGAATCAAACTGTGACAATGCACCAAAGAACGCAGCTTCTGATGGTCAGGCAGAAATGGATTTGGACGGGATTCATGAAAGTGAATGTGTGGTGAACGAGGAAGCAAAGCAAGCAGACAACAATAGTAAAGTATCTTCAACTGATGCAAATCACAATCAGCTACCTGTTGGGTGTGGTGAGATCACTGCTGAAGTTGCATCTGCGGAAACCCCTGACACCAGTTTAAAGGTTCCTAGGCCTTGTTATCCTAGTGCTTCTACACATGATGAAAGAGAGTCATGCGCTGTTGATGAGAATGCTGATGATGGTCACTTGGATGAACATATGGCACATATACATGCAGAGCAACTTGATAGCAGGAGGAAAGTTCCTGTCTGTGCTGTAGAAGCTTCTACTTCACTAAAAAATGCTTTGGGCCCATCTTGTGAAGGCCCCATGAATATTGTCGATAATCATTCAAATGGGGACAATCTTGTTGAAGCGAAGATTGATGTAATGTCTCATGAAGACCTAGACAGCAGTAGATGTTATAGTGCAAAGGAAAGTTCCGATCCTGTACAGCCTGAAGCCAATAATATTCTTCGCATGAAAGATGAAATGGAAATTTGTGACAGTGCAACAGTGGCACAGAAGGACACAGGGTGCTCATCTTTTGGCCAAACCACGAACATTGAGGAAAGTCCAGCTTCGGATAGGAAAAATAGTTGTGTTGGGGATTTGAAATCGGCCCATCCTATTTCTGATGGTATTGATTTGCCTAAAGCTTTGCCTTCACCAAAATGTGGTGAGTCCAACTTAGAGAATGTGCTTAAAAAATCCAAGGCATGTGAAGATTCTATTCTTAAAGAGGCTCGTGTTATAGAGGTATAGTTATTTTTACATATTTTCTTCTTCTCTGGCATAATCTGTTTCTGAAAGAGTAATTTTCCTCAGGCGAGTATTAAGCGAGCTGGTGAACGATCTCATTGTAATGTTGCTTTAGAGAAGAGGTGTAAGAGTCAATGGGATTTTGTACTTGAAGAGATGGCTTGGATGGCAAATGATTTCATGCAGGTACTTTTGCAAGTTATCTTCGTATTTCTCCTTTGCGCTTGTACGTACAAGAAGGCCCTTGGCTAATATGCAGTCTTCCTATTTACACTGACTTGATTGCTTTGTTTAATTGATTTTGTTTAACAGGAACGACTTTGGAAAACTGTGGCTGCAGCTAAAGTGTGCCATTGGATTGCTTCTGATGGTCGGGGCAAATTTGAAGAAGCAAGCATTCAGAGAAAGCAGAAAACTGTTATGAAAATCATTGCAAAAGGAATCACAAGTTTCTGGCGTTCAGCTGAGGCTTTACAAACTGCTGACACAGCTAAAATGATGCAAGCACACAATTCAACTATGCTGGAGGAGACACAGACTTCCGGAACTAAAGCTGAAAAAGAACAGGTGAAACTAGTCTAGCATACCCTTCTCTCATGGTGAAACTAGTCTGGCATAACCTTTTCTCATGGGAAACGTTGCATTTTGTTCATTGCATCGCATATATTCAATTTTTTAATGCCAATGTATCGAAGGGGTTTTAGAACCTCAAATTTTCAGTTCACTATATGAACTTCGGATTCTTCTTCTTTGCCATTTGATTTGTTGTTGTAAACTCCATGTATCTGTCTATCTGTTTAGGTTTACAAGTCACTGGAAGCCAAAGAATCCAGGCAGCCTCGGCAGTCACAGATTCTGGATTATGCAGTTCGGTTTCTTGAATATAACAGTAGAACAGCTGATTCTCATGTGTTGCCTGAAGCCCCACCTACTCCTGACAGGCTGAATGACTTTGGAATCTTGGAAGTGTCTGATCATCTCTCAGAAGTAAATTATCGAAACACTGTTTTTTTATGATTGATTTATATTGTAACTTCATCTTTTACCCTGATGAACACTTATAGAAACAATTACTCTGGTTTGCCAGCTGGGAGCATGCATGGATATTAGCAACAGCATTCTGTTCTGATTATTTAATTATTTTTCAGGAAAGTCTCTTCTATACAGTAGCACCTGGGTTAATGCTGGCATACAGGGAGTCTCTGGAATCTCTTTCTGTGTATCACAAGGTGAAGAGAAGCTTTATGCACACTTCCCAAGATTTACTGATTTAGTGATCATGAAGTTTGGTTCCTCCTTTTAGCCTTTTTACCCATTATATGGCTTTCGTTAAGTTGTTGAACCTCAAGTTGCACTGCCAAGCTAAGGAAGTTTACCTTCGTTTGGTCTTTAATTTTTCCTCCTGATTTACAAACATAATAATACTGAGCGCTTTTTTGGGCACTGTATGGCATCAATGCTTAGAGGAACACTGCTTAAGAACACTGCCTAAGAACACTGCCTTACTTTTCATATTCACCGATTTGGCATTTTCTTTTGCGAGACATATTTACCAGCCTAAGAACACTGCCTTACTTTTCATATTCACCGATTTGGCATTTTCTTTTGCGAGACATATTTACCAAGTACTAATTTCAGGAAGTTGGCAACACTGAACTCAATGATCACTATGAGGCATCTGTGTGTGATTCTGCTGCAGGTAAAATGTATCAGTAGCATAAATATGCGGCACTCTCTCCGTGTCACAATAGTTGTAGTTCTAGGTTTAAAAATTCTATCAAAATAGTTGTAGCTCTCACATTCCAAAGCATCATTAACTCCACACTCTTTTATTAGTGTAGCCAAAACACTCAATCACATCCCCCTAGCCAAATCCACCAACTAATGGGGATAGAAGCCATCAATGACTGTGATGTACTTAATGAGGGAATAGCTCCTCTTCTTAATACTCCTTAATTCGTGTACTGAAAGCTAAACTATTGTGAAACGGAGGGAGTATGTTGTTATGAACTTATGATGTTATGCACTTCATATCTATTCTAACTTCTTTACAGTTTGTTCAGGTTTGCTCCGGGAGAATGCATATGAGGAGGAAGAAGGCGAGACGTGTACATATCTTTCTCCTAAAGCATATGATGGTGGTTGCTTATCAAATATGGACCACAAGAAGAAACACCAAATGCAGCAAAGGATTAGCATTTCAAGGCCGTATGAAATTGGTACCAATATGCCTTATGAACCATGCTTGGAAAGCAAGTCAGGAAACCAGCCATTGTTATTGAATGGGAAAAGACCTACCTCTTTCCTTGCAATTCCTCCAAAGCGCATCCGTACAGCTGCCAGGCAACGAGTTGTAAGCCCATTTCATGCTGGCACTAGTGGGCCAACCCAAGTCACAAGTAAGACAGATGCTTCAAGTGGAGACACAAACTCCTACCAAGATGATCAAAGTTCGTTGCACGGCCCATGGAGGAACACGGATTTTGAATCTACAGTTGATTCAGATAGACAACTGCCTTATGATGCTAGCGAAGTGAGCACTAAAGCGAACAAAAAGAAAAAGCTTAAGAAGCCAGGATACAAGATTGCTCAAAATGCAGTCAATTCCTCTGTGCCAACTTCTATAAAGGTTAATTCCTCAAGTTTCGTTGGTGCTCTCTTGTTACTCTTATTTGCAACATTTTCTTGAAACAAATTTATTCTCCTGAAGTTTCAGGGCCGCATGTATGATCCAAGACAGCAGGTTGACTTGACTAACAAATATGAGCAGGTTCAACACCCGCACCCCCATCCAGTCCATCTATGGTAGTGATGGTGCATCGGAGTGTTAGCCCTAACTTTTGATCTTTCAAAATTTCTTTTCAGGAGTATCTGAAGAAGAGATCAGACATCCACCGATATGATTCAAATGGGAACAGTGGTATCTCCATCCTCTTTATTTATATATAGTGCTCATATAGCTGTGATACACAAATCAGCTACATGCTCTGTATTTATTTCATGTATTGATTTTATCGATAGTTGCATATGGTGGTCAACATGCTTCTAAGAAGCTTAAAATGGTGAAGCAAGGGATAGATATTTCACACGAAGCTTCTCCTGCTAGATTTGTAAACTTCATTGCTAATAGGGATCGTGGGAGAAAATGCAAATCATTAAAGGTATTATTATCATTCCCTATGTTAGAATCATATGCTCTTCACTTTCTTGGCCATTACCTTTATGTCACATATACTGAATGGGCCATTTTGTCAGCTGTGTTGCCTGTTTATTTGATCCCATGCCAACATAATTGTAGCATTTAGATAGTCCATTTGCCATCTTCTGTGGTCCTCTTACTGTATATCGACCAGTAAGGCGTAAGCTACTGGCTACTCTTGTCAATGTGTGTTCTTGATTGGTCTAGTCAGGTTTAATTTGTATTTGGCCAATGTGGTTGTACTGTATAATGGGAAAACTGGGACCAATCTAGACTATCATAAAAAAAATATGGGATTATTGTGTTTTTGCCCCTATTTTCAACCCCAATTATGATTTTATCCTCACTCTGATTTTACCCCTACTTTTTGAAAATGAAGCTTCTGTTTACCCCTAAACTGTGTTAGTGGCATCCCGAATAATCGAAATAAAGAAAATAGAACAATCCTTCATAATATAGCGAAAAGACACCAATACTCCTTACCATCACCCCTTCACTCTCACCAACCCGACCTTTCTCTCTGGTTGTCATTCGTGCCGCCTCCACCGAACTCTAGTGCGGCGGTGGGGCACTGGGCGAGTGGCGACCGGCCACAGCTCGAGCCTCGAGCAGCGGCCAGACGTGCGTGGAGACTATCCATCGCGCCTGCGATGGATAGCAATCCATCGCGCCGTTCGTGGGCTCCACCTGTCAGTGACTGGACGGTGGGACCCACGTGTCAGATCCTTCTCCCCCCACGCGCTCCCGTGCAGATGCATCCTGCGCCCTCGTGAAGATGCTGCGGCCGACGACGGGGAACCACGGCGGACGGCGGCTAGGGTTCCGACGAGCTCCTCCGAGTTCTTCTCCAACTCCGGCGGCTATGGAATTGTGCGGTCGGCCGGGGGAGGCAGGGAGGCCCGGCGGTGGGGAAGGTCGTGGGGCGGCTTTAGGGTTCTGGCGGCGGCCGGGCCAGGTCGGGGCGGGGGAGAAGGTCGCCGCCGTAGGGTTCCGGCGGCGGGTGCGGGGGCGGGGGAAGGGGAAGAAGGGGGCCGCCGCGGGCGCGGTAGGGTCTCGCCGGAGCTCCGCCGCCGCGGCCGCGGAGCTCCGGCGTGACCCTACCGCGCCCGCGGTGGTGGGCGGTGGGCGGCTGGGCGGCGGAAGGTGATGGAGAGGCGGGGGAGAAGAAAGCGGCGCTGGACGCGGACGGGAGGAAGAAGGAGGGGGGGCGGGGGACCCGGCGCGATGGGTTGCTTCCCATCGCTTGCGTGATGTATAATCGCACCCCCAGACGTGTGGGCGCGCTGCGCTAGGCAGCCAGCAGCACAGGCACGCGGCCCCGCGAGCGGCAGGCGTGTGGCCTTGCAAGCTGCAGGAGCATATGGGCGTGCGGCCTCGCCAGCGCAAGCGGCCAGGACTTATTTCCGTTCGTGGTAGCCACCAGCGCTAACATCCTCCTACCATTTCCAACTACTCTCATAACAACCAGGCGCTGGCATCTCGTGTGCATGAGCGCACACAATGCTCAATTGCTCAGACGCCTAACCAAGAAGTCATTGCTCCAGACTCCAGAGTCGATGGCTCCCCGTCATGAAAGTATTTGATTTGTGGAGTGCGAAGCGGGAAGCGCAGCTCCGGCACCTCCTTCTCGTGCTCTCCCTGCGCGCAGGCTGGTGCAGGGGGACGCCCTCACCGCATTTGAGTTCTGCTGGGTTGACCGCTATTTGAAGTACCGGTGTACCGCCATGCCACGGAGGTGTTCAATGAAATGCTGAAATTCTATCTGAAAACATGCTGTTCTAAAAAAAGTAGGGGTATATTCACAAGGGTAAATTTGTCTTCTTTTAGCTTTTTTTTAAGACTGTTACATGCTGTTCACGGAGTAGGGGTAAATTGAACCTTCGTTTCCAAAAGTAGGGGTAAAAACACAGTGGAAGAAAGTGGGAGTAAAATGACAATTGGAGTTTAAAATAGGGGTAAGAACGCAATAGCCCCAAAAAATATTGTGTTTGCAAATGTTGCTGCTACCTCGTCTTATCTTTTATTGCTCCTTACTGGTGGAATTGTTGCGTTTTATCAAGTAAAGCAGGTTCATAACCCTTCTCAATTGTGATCTAGAGTGGGGGAATTTTCTTTTCTATGCCCTATGCTTTTACATTCATTTATATTCAACGCATTTCATATAGTTCATAGTGTAGTCTAATCTATCCTTGGAGCATTGGTAGAGGAATTTTTGGCATATTGTTGCGACCCTTCTTTTTTTGTTTGTTTGTTTTGGGCTGTTGCATTACCGCATAAGAGTATTGCATACATTCAAGCATCATGTTTCATCTATACACATGCCCACAAGTAGGATTTTCTTTCCCATATTTTTTATGACACATACCTATAGATGTCCATTCGGGCCGCCCGGCCCTGGCACGGGCCCGACATGGCCCGTTGAACTTCGTGCCGGGCTAGCCCGACAGTACACTCCACTGTGCCGTGTCGTGCCAGCCCACAGGTTGCGCCGACAGCCCAAAGCTCGGGCCTGTTTAGTGCCAGGCCAGCCCGGAATGGCCCGGCACGGGCGCCGCCCGTGTCGCTGGATCTCGCTGCCCTGGTTGCAGATCTCGCCGGCGCCCGCACCGAGCCGCCGGATCTTAGAGCCGCGCCGGTGGCTGACGAGAGGGGGAGGGGGAGCGGCGCTGCTACGCATGTGATGGAGCAGAGGAGACAACTGGCAGCCCGACGCTGCCGCACTGTGGTGGAGCAGACTTCAGGCCTTGAGGACTGGCGCTGCCGCCGCACGCGGTGGAGGGGAGCGCTGGCGGCCGTGTCAGCCTGTTCTGCGGGGTCGGGCAGGCCACCGCGCCGCTGTTGACCCCGTGCCCCCACGGTGCTGCGCCGCTGCCGCCACCAGACGACCGAAAATGCGGAGGAGGGGTACTGGCGGCGTACCCTCGCGGGAGGCGTCTGACGGGGTAGCGGCCTCGCGGGCGACGCGGGGGAGAGTCCGTGAGAGGACTGTGGTGGCGGCATGTAGGAGCGGAGTGAATTAGGGTTTGGAAGGAGTTTGTTTTTGTTATATATGTGGGTGAAGTTATGCGGTCCACTTGCGGGCCTACCTGTTATTTTCGTGCCGGGTCGGGCGGCCTGCTGTGTTGGGGTAGCGGCCCACGCCCGGCCTGAGGCATCGGGCCGGGCCAGCCCTAGCCCGAAGAGTACCGGGCCGGGCCGGGTTCAGACCAAGCCAAAAAATGTGCTTTCGGGCAGGCTGTCGGGCTGCGGGCTTTTCGGACATCTATACACACACCGGCAAGTTGCTTATTGTTGCATGTTGCGTTATAGGAAAGGATAGTCTTTCCCATAATTTGGTAGTATGCTTATCGAAATGTATGGTGCTTCTGGCAGATGACTTCTATTGGTGGATGGTCAAGCTTCGAGGATCAGGTACTTTTATGTTTTTAAGTGATATTTTTTCTTGATTATGATTTGTGGTAGTGACTTAACTGTCTTAAATATTTCAGGCTCTTGTAGTCCTTGTCCATGATATGGGTCAAAACTGGGAGCTAGTTAGCGACGCAATTAATAGCATTGTGCAGTTCAAGGTACTTCTGTTGTCAGTGTATGCGCTTTTGTCGTCTTACTTAAAACATGCAGTATGAATCTTGTTTATTTACAATACCTGGGTTCTATATGTTTTCTGGTAATCTGGTTGTAGTCTGGGAGATAGCACTTGCTTTATTTCTATTTGTAGTAACTAACTTTCTACTTTTATCCATACATTTCTGTTCTTTCCTATAGCATTAATTTTTATCATAATAATTTGGGTCATGATTTATCTTCTTTACGAAACTGAACCATGGGCTTCATATTTTTCTTCTCTGCAGACTGTACATAGGAAACCTAAAGAATGCAAGGAGCGCCACAAGGTTCTTGTGGATAGAAGTTCTGGTGATGGTGTTGACAGTGCAGAAGATTCCGGTTCATCTCAGTACTACCATAACGCATTGCCAGGCATTCCAAAGGCATGTTCCCTCACTACCTTGTTTTGTGGGTACCGTTTACCACCCGTATGTGCGGTGCAACTCCTTTCCTTAAAAATTGTACAATGTCAAGGAGTGGTGCGAAAGAGAATAAAAAAGTCAACTGTTTCTTTTGCAATTTGTTTGATTTCTCTTGTCCTAGCATCGTGCAGGTATCTTACTTGTAAGGAGTAGGTTAATCCACTCACAGGTGGTTAAGCTCTTTCTTAGGGTTTGTTCGCTATACAAGCTCTTATTGGTGTGGCCGAACCCAATAGACTTAATTAGTCCTACCTGTCTGAAGTGCCTCTATGATTTGGCCGAGTCTCATCAACACCACCGTGATGTCGGATACTTATTTGGAGGATGTGAATTACATACCTTTGAGTTTCTTAACATTGGTATCTGTATGTTCATCAGGGTAGCGCAAGGCAATTATTCGAGCGGCTTCAAGGACCGAATGACCAAGAGAATCTTAAGGCACATTTTGAAAAAATTATACTACTCATGCAACAAGTGCATGCCAGGCGTAGACAGGTTATTAGTTTCCCTTATCTTCATAATGGATGATTGGTGATATGCTGCACATTTGTTTTTATTATGGCCCACTTGCAAGTTGCAAGAAGCTTGGAGTGTTTTTTTATATGAAATTTATTGCTTGTTATAGACACTATTCAACTATATTAACTGTTAGAGCTATGCATGTCTATGTAACATGGTATTTCAGTGCATGGGCTGTTATGTATAATTTTGCAAAATTAAAACTTTTCATGACATTGTAACAATAGACTACAACTTCTGATGATAACATAAAACTTCCAGCTCGACAATTCAACATGTGCCCACATGGCATACATACAAAATACACACAAATTTCAAGAAAGAGTCTGGATAGGTAAAATGGGAGATAAGTTTCCAGAAAGGCATGTACTCACCTTGTCACTTTCTATCACAGCTTGAGTCGTCCTTTCTGATACTACATTTAATAATGTGGTGCGGTAGTTAACTCTGTTTTTTTTTTTTTTTGCATTCTGCTGCAGACAAGTTAACTACATTACTACTATATCTTACGGTTTTGCCTTCCTTGGATTTTGTTGTCATGAAGGGTAATCGCCAGGAGCTCAAGCATATCATGCAGCCACATAGTTCCCATGTTATCGCACTGTCACAAGCATGCCCAAACAGAGTATCTGGGGCAACTTTGATGTATGTCATTGCCAATTTGAACCACTGCTTTAATTTTCATTTTTGGGGACATCTGAAATATGCCAACCTTTATATATGCTACACAGTTTCTATTATCACTCCGTACCCATGAAACAGCATCTCAACCTCTTCTTTATGTTTTTTTTTTGTCTAAACTTGAACAGGCCCCTGGATCTTTGTGATGCAACAAGTCCAAACCTTGATTCAATTACACCTGGCAGTGTTTACCCAGGTTCTCATACAAATGGAATAACACTGCCAAACCATCAGGGTTCTGTTGGTCCTTCTACTCCTACTTCAAATCTGAATTCCAGGTTACCAGGCTCTTCTGGTGTAGTTCTGGGCGGCAAGTCGCCATCACCTTCAGCATTGAACACTCCTAGGTAAATGTTCAAGTATTCTTCCTAGAGGTATTAAATGTAGTGTGCTGTAAAGTTGGTGCATAATATTGTTCTTTGTGCCGCTGGTACAGGGATGCTCAGAAATATGGTGTTCCTAGACCTACTTTACAGGGTGACGAGCAACCGAAGATTCAATTTAATCAGATGGTCAATGGCAGAAATATTCAGCAACCTGTAGGTCCTGTTCCTGGAGCATTTTCTGCTGGGGTTGATCGTGGTGCTCGTATGATGCCTGCTGCCCATGGTATGGGAGCGGTGGCAGGATTAAATCGAGGCATGCCTGCTGCCAGGCCAGGCTTTACAAGGATCAATTCACCAGCAATGCTAAATGCACTTTCATCTGGAAATATGTTGCCCAACAGTGGGCAAGGTGTGCCCAATGCAGTAAGTGTTCGTACTGGAGCCATATCTGGTCCTGGAGACTCAATCTTGAGGCCACGGGATCCTATGCAGACACTTCGTGTGAGTTCCTATAATCCTATTTTACATTTCATATGCTTATAGATTGCCTAAAATGGATGAAATTAGCATATTTGTTTACCATCTCCAAAGCCACACACCCCACTGTTTTATGTTCAGGTTTACTGAGTGTGGCTTGCTATTTATTACTGTACGAAGTTAACTAGTTGCATGTATGTTAAAAAAAATTCACATAGGCCTTTTGTTATACATTGCTGTTCAGTTTCTGTTTGAGATTTGGTTTATTCATTTTACTTCATTTGATCAGTATTATATATACTTCTGTGTGTATTACCTGTTGAAGTTTGAAAAATGTTCACACACTCTGAAATGCATCTTAGCTACTTTGGGATTACTTTTGTCTGCTGTGCAAGTTGAATTAACTGGTGCTTCAAGTAATTCTGGTATCAAATTTTAAATAACTATGCTTAAAGAGAAGCTATCCTTAATAAAAAAAAATTGGTGGTGATGCTGATAGTAAATTCTCTTGTAGCCTGTTCAGGGTATGGAAGAGCATAGGCAGATGCCGGAGTTCGACATGCAGGTTGCACAAGGAAGTAGCCACGCTAGCGTTCAGTTCAGCAGCATGAATCCATCATTCTCGAGCGTTGCAGCTTCTTCACCTGTTCAGCTACCCCAACGGCCGCATCAGATGTCACAATCATCACACATGTTTGGGAATTCACACCATTCTCAGATTCAGGGTACTACTTCAAGCCCACAACACCAGGCCTATACTTCGGCTAAAGAAAGACAAATGCAACAACATATGGTGCCTCAACAGCACAGTGATATTTTTGGAGCAACTGCAGTACCTGATGTACAGAATAATAATCAAATATTACAGCAGAACCAAGCATCTGCTGCCGATCCAGTCCCTTGTTCACAATCACAGCATCAACGACAGCAAACTGCACAAAACGTGCCGGATAGCTCATCTCCCAACCAACCTGCCAGTACTACACAACAGAAGCAGAAGAAACAACAAGGACAACATCAGTCTAGACAAAATCAGCAACAAAGGAATCAAGGTAGTCAGCAAGCTAAGCTTATGAAGAGCTTAGGACGAGGAAACATGCTAATGCCCCAGACTCCAATTGATGGCACTCCAGCCAATGCTGCTTCCACTCCACCAAAAAAGGACATCCCGGAAAAACTAGTGCAACATGGCCAAGGAGTTTTCCCTGCTAATACAGTACCAACTCCTTCAACGCCTCAACCTGGGAATCAACCTAAGCTAGTCACTTCATTGACTCAGTCACCAAAGAAGGTGCAAGATATTGGTAACCAAGGCTTGATGCAGGGTTCTTCGAGTCAGACCCTGTTAGCTACACAACAACCTCCACTTCCTTTTGAATCGACATTGACCACACAGCTGCAGCAACGGCAGATTAATCCATCACAAAATAGCATCAAGAGAGCAATGGTGCAACAAAACCGCCAAATGAACTCTGACTGTAGAACAGACTTGCACATTGATCAAGTCCAACACAATCAGATGGTTCCAACATTTTTGCCACAGAGTGCAGATTCAGGCAGCCCTGTAGTGCCATTGGTGAACCCACAGAAGCAGGAGTCATCACACAATCCAGCTTCAGTTACTCCATCATCGAAGCTGCTTACCTCTCCTAAAGATCCTTCTTTGGGGAATGAAACGCTATCTAGCCAAGACCTGCTGCAAAGACAAGTTTCCAGTGGTTTTCCTATTCATGGTCATGGTGTTGTTGGCCAGTGGAACCAACAAGCGGGGCAGCTGTTGCAATCTCAGCATCAGCAGAGACCAGTTGTTCAAGGCAGTGTATATACTCCTTCAAATTCCGGGCCTGGCTGATCATTAATTTATTCGGCTGGTCATTTTCAAATAGCAAGCCTTCTTTCCGTTGTAAAGTTACTGTACAGGTATTTGCTCTCCGATGCTGATGTTGTTGTCGCTTTGATTTTTTCCATCCATCTACTTGCGCATTAAACACTAGTGTTCTTCATTACATAGATGGGCATATTAGGGGTTTGTAGCTGCAACATAAAATTTTGAAACCACTAGGAGCAAATGTCATTAGCTCTTGGGATTTTGTTTGCTGACCCTGTGATTTTTATCTGGTGCTAGGTATCTGTTCTTTGGAAGCTGTGGACAATAGTGCTTAATTTTACTTGGAGCTAGCTAACTGTACTCACCTTAATGTCAGGTAGATAATTGTTTGTGCCATTTTAGACCCCATCTTTTGAAGTTGGGTTATGTTGCGGTCTAGAATGTAGAAGATAGGTGGAGGTGGGTTGTTAGATTGTAACCCAGAAAACTGGGCCCAGCTGTATATTTTGATATGAGGTCCGTGCGTCTAGAGTCAGGAAGAAGTCGGGTTCAATTATTTATCTCGTGTATGTATGTGTAGTCATGTATGCTTAACTTTAGGTTTGTGAATGCAAAAGAGCTCCTTTTTCCCCCTTTTAAGTGTTGTGATCTGATGCCAAGTCCTCCTCGGTGGTTTCCTCCTTGCAAGGAAGTGCTGTTACGTCTGGGTGGGACAACGAAACCAATTGTTGGAACCGAATTACCTGCATCGGTTATGCACTTGTATTGACCTTAAGACGTTTATTTAGGAGAAGCTGATTTAGTTTAAAAAATGAACTGATTAACTTACCGGAAGGGGTGCCTTTTGTGCCGGACCTGGAATTTTTGCAGGCAAGCTAATGGTAGGGGCAACTGGCTACAAATGTCATCTTGGACGATGATAGATTGCCTAGTTAATGTTTATGTATTTGTGGGATGATGATTTTATCAAGCTAAATTGGTTTGAACTCTCTAAGCATGTTATTTTTTTCCTTCTCCTTTCCGCCTTTTGATTTAGTTTCATATAGCTGCATGGATTTAAATAAAAAAAGGACAATGTTAGAGACCGGTTGCGGACGCAGGTGAGGGTCCCAGCCGGCTAGGGTTCGAATCTCATCGAACCCTGGTTTCCTCTAGGGATTTATTCCTCGAAAAAAATCTCATCGTCGATGAAGTCGGGAGTCGGGAATTTTCTAAGTCGGAAGGTAGTTCTTTTCTCTTAATGAAAAGAGTGAGGCGGTCCTATCTCCACCGACTTAGTAAAAAAAAGGGACAATGTTCGTTTAGTAGGCACGAAACAACACCTATACGAGAGCTCATTTAGTGAGCTTGGCCTTTCTAAACTTTACAACACAAACGGGCAAAATCATTTAAATACGTGCGCCTTCGTTGGTTTTTGTACCGAATGGATTAGACATTTGTAGCGAAATGGTTTTAAGCTTTATAAAGTGGTTTTTTTTCCAGTTCCAACAGTTTGCTATCTTAACTTGGCATCCATCTAATTTTGACAAAACATGAAAAATTAGCCTCCAACAGTTTGGTAAAACAACTTAGCATCAATAGCAACTTGGCATCCCTCCCCTCGTCGCGCGTATATATGCGCGTGAGTATCCGCGGCGCATCACTTCCGTAACAAGAGGTGGAAGGACCTAAAAATAATTTTGTTTCTATCTCAGGATTCCTGATATAAGTTTTTAAGAGGTGGAAGGACATAACATGATTTTGTTTCTCTCTCAGGGTTTCTGATGTAAGTTAGATCTAGATTTGGTAAGTGAATTATATCAAACTGTTTGAGATGATTTTTTTTTTACTTGGTATATCTTTTTAGAAGTTGACAAAACACAAGATTTGTAAGTAAAATTTGGCAAACTCTTGGAGATGCTCTCACGTCAAGGGCGCATAAGATACAAGGACCTAACAGGAATATGGAGGTTTAAACCAAACAAGTCCGATCCTGGGTTAAGCTAAGCTAACCAAGGTAAAAGATGAATTTCGTCTTTGGCAGCCGAAATAGTTCCCTTTTGAAGAGGTAAGTTTTGGAAATAGTTTCGTTTTAAGCAGATAATTTTTGGAAATATTTACATCGTATAATAAAGAAAAATCAAGAGAACTGCGCATGTGCTACTTTCTTAGTTTCTTTAATGGAAAATTCGAAAATATTAATGAATGCTTTTTTTTATAGAATTAATGTATGCTTGCTGACGGCGTTAAGCACCCATCCGATCTGACGTGGAGATCAACGTTAGAAGAGGCAAGGGGAGGGAGAGCGATAGAGATCATCACTTTCATCCATCGTCATCGGTCGCATTCGCACGCCAACCCAAACATATCCACCCACGAAAAGAAGACAAACCCCACCTCGAGAATCTAGATGGCCGCCCACGGCAAGCCGAAGCCCGCCGGTCCGCCGCCGCCGCCGCCGCCTCCGCCCCCGGCCGAGGCGAAGAAGGGCTTCATGCGCCGCATATTCCCCTTCCTCCTGGCCGCCAATCTCTTCGTCGGAGGTCAGGCAGCCTCGACTTCCCCCTCCTCCCTTTGCTCTCTCCCGCTCTCATTTCGCTTTGGGTTTGGGGTCAGCAGATTCGTGCGAGAGCTTGCGTCCTGCGATTTCGCTGATTAGCTCAGTGAGGTAGCGATCAGATGCCGTGTTGGGAACAATGGGGGCATGTGGCACTTGATCTGTCATCCCACCAGTTTGGTTTTACCTGTGCCAGTCTATCTAGGTTTAACTGACGCCGTCTAGTTGTACTCACAATCTGGGAACTAAAAGATCCTCTTGGGGGATCTTATTTGGTTCCGAATTTTGTGACAAGAGCGGCAAGAGTGATCCTTGTGCACTTGTGCTGATTCAATCTCCTGTACGATGAGCCGCTATTTTACTACTTGCCAGTAGTATTGTCGGGTTCTACATTTTAAGCCAGAAAGCTTCTGTCGGTGACTTCGATTGTTGCATGCAGTGGCTACTCTACATATTTACTCAGATGCAGAGTTCATTTTTCTAGTTAGTTGACTCCAGAATCAGGTCGTTACTTATGGTCTGAGTTTAGGCTGTGTATTCTTGCTGCCTATAGTTCAGAGAACAGATTCATTTGTTCATGATTGTCTCAGCATGTTTCTTGCGCTAAAGAGATAAATGTGCGCAGGATTTAAGTGCTGAGCCATTGGTGTTTCCTGAAGGCTGTTACTTGTTGTAACTCCTTAGCACCTCTACATACCTTTTCTGCTTGCTCAAAGTATCTTTAAAAGGGTTAGTTTAATTAATTTCTTCTTCCTATAACATGCAGCTTATGTATTTGTGCGGACTTACCGAAAGGACTCCGGAAAGAACCCTGCGACAGATCCTGCCACCGTATCAACCTCATCTGCTGGGAAGCCTGCCGAACCAGTAAATGTGCCCAGAAAGGAGCTCCCGCCAATCCCCCAAGACGAGCAGCGCCAGCTCTACAAATGGATGCTGGAAGAGAAGCGGAAGATCAAGCCACACAATGCTGCAGAGAAGAAGAAACTCGACGAGGAGAAGGCCCTTCTCAAGGAGTTTATCCGAGCAGGATCCCTCCCAAGCTTATAAGCTCACCATCTGTCATTTTGGATCCCTTGTATCTGGTGTCACCAGGAATGTGGCTGGGCCTGATTGGACTGTGTACAAGCACAGTACCATACTATATTGTAAGCTGGTGTCTTGATGATTTGACCTTCTCAAGTCCGAAGGTTGTGTGTGTGGAAACTTGCATTGGCTGCATTGAAACTTCTGTGTGGGAACTTCTTCTGTCCATCTGATGTTTGTTCTGTTGATAATTTATGTTCTGTGGCTTTCCCGTGATGGGCGAGCCCATCAATTGCCACGTAACCATATTGTTGAGACTGCAACTGGGCTCCAGCTGTATTCAGAATATTCCTAACCACTTAATGTGCATGCCCTGTGTTCATTTCTTCAGAATTTGTGGGCATAGGTCTTTGATAGCAACAGAATAAGCCAAACTAAAACCTCCTGTGGTCCCAGGAGACCCAGAGCAAACGGATAGCCAGCCACTAGTTCTTCCAGCTCACCCAAACAGCATCCACTGGCTGTAGCTGGTGTATCACCTTCATCTCTATGCTCTAGAAGATTAGAATTGGGGGGCTTCTACGCAGCACCAAGCAGGGATTCAAGAAAGAATGCCTGGCAGTATCCAAATATCAGGAAATTTTTCTGTCTTTATTTATGATTCATAATTATGTTTACTCTGGTATCTGAAAAATGCCTGTATTATTATGTTGGAAGCAAGAACTGATTGTGTTCATTCTCTTTTCCTTTTTCCGTTTCACTATGCAGCCGCTCAACCACTGGCCATCACCCCGCTGTTTTTGCAAGGTCTGGATCTCTTAATACTACTTACTTTCCTCTCTTTTTTTCTCCATTTGCTAATTTTTCTGTATTATATGTAAATCTCATTTTGGATGCAGTTGCTGTGGGCAAAAGAGAATACAGTGGAAACATAGAACAAGATGGTTTATCTATGTAAGCTCATTCCATATTGCCTTGATTGAAATATGGCTAGTGTATCTTTCACTTTTCATCATATGCAGGACCAAGGTCTATCCCTGGGTATAAAAATACTTTATTGTTCCTCTTTTCAATTCTTCATACATGTGTTGAAATTGACTAGCACGGGAAGGAAAAATTCTAAGTTATCTCACACCAAATATATGTTTGCAGCCCTGTTACATCACTTCGGGAGAGTATGGTAATTATGCTGTACAATGCAGACAGAGAATTCATATCAAAATCAGGTTTAACTGGTTCACTGTCTTTGCTTGTACTTATCAGCATCCATCAAGTGATATGTGTTGGAAATCACTACAGAGCTGAAGACAAAAGCGATCGTGGAGTCAGGAACTATGGATGTAGTATTTACTCTTGATAGTGGAGGAGAAATAATTCTTCAGGTGCAGTTCTTACTCAACGATGATGACCGCAAGCGGATCCAAGAAATGGTAAGATGTCTCATTTTAGGGTGCCTTTATTAAAACTCCAGGGGCAAAATTTTTGACAATTTCATTAAAAATAGTAGAGTATGCATATAATCAGTTTTTGTACTATTTCTATTTAGAGAAACTCTGCGATGAAAAGGAAACAGCAGAAACTACGTGGAGATGGTCATGAACTCAATTTTCCAGGTGCACTAGTTACATACTTGTTTAAGTTTTGTCCCATGTTTAGTTGCAAACAACTAGTTGAGATCTGTTCCGCAAATAAAATGCTTTGATGTTATAGGCTAATCATACTACTTGTGGCATCATGATGTTCCTTTGTCTCCAAATAGGCTAATAATATGAGATATAGTGAACTGTTAGTATTCCTTTAAATTCCCTTTGATGTCATACAGAGCTTCAAGCAGTAGTTGTCTCTCAGCTGCATATCTGTATTGTCACTTGTCAGTGTGGATTCAATTATAAACTTACTGGTTTATGCATTTAGTTGTTTGCATATGATCCATCAGTATCTTAGTATATCTTTCTTTTTCTTGAACGCATGGGAACTTGGCACATGCCCTAGCCTTCACATAACTGGAATGTAAAACGTAATTACTAATGTAGTATGTAGTTTATGTGAAGAGTATTTGGGAGTGTGTTTCCTAATTCTCATAGATGACTTTGAAATTTCGTCAGACAGCCCATTGTCTAAACGTCTCACAGAGAAGATCTCCAACATTCAAAGTAAAGGAGATGAACGACCTAAGCTTCGGAAAAGTATCTCACTGGATGATTTGCAAGAGAGGAAAGTGTTCTCTGGAATAAGTGTGGATCCGCGGATGAAGGCCTCAAGAGACATGTTGCTGCAAAGCGGTGTTAGAAATACTTGGTTTCAAGATCCCAGTGGCTCCCAGAAAGGAAACAGTAAAGCAGAGAGCAAATCAAGTAGTTCAGTCAAGAAGATGATAAGTGCTGTCGAAAGCACCTCTCCACAGGTCCTCCCCCCACTCCCATCTAAACATTGCAAAAAATCACTTTCATTTATCAGGAGCACGCGGTCTGTTGGCTGGATTAGTGTCGGACAAATAATATTGGGTAATGCGAAATGCATGCACGGTAACTCTGTCTTCCCTGTGCCTGCAGGCTGTGGCTTCAGAGATTAATGCATCACTGACCGATTCAGGCAATAGTTGTACGCAGACAGGCAAAGCAATCGTCCCTTTTGGAGGTAATAAAGATTCAAGTTACAGGTCAGGAAAGACGGTTCTGTTCCAGCATAAAAAATCCAGTGCAACTGGACAAATTTGGATACCAGGCGCAACTGAAAGCAGAAGCGGTAGGTCCAGTAGCGGTGACAGATCAAGCAAACAGAAGCTGAGAGAAAATGAGCTTAACCGAACTAAGAGGAGATCCCAGCCAAAGCATCGGCACTCCATTGGCCCCTCCTATTCACTGGAGAGGATGCATTCAAGAGATTATGTTGATCGCCCGCTGAACTATTTGGTTGCGACATCAAGCACCTGGATACACCCACATGTTTGTGTGACTACGGCGAGCAAACAGCTGAAAGACCTCCTTGAACTTGAACATTGGAAGTGGCACAGGCGCATGAAACACACAGATAAAATCCAAGAGGTATGAATGGAAGTTATGGTCTTGATCATGCATACTGGTGCTTTTACTGTACGCCTGTTTGGAGCTTTGCTGCTAACTTTTGTTTCAAATTTGTTAAGCAGAGCACAGGTGACGAAGAATCGATTGCCTCTGCTCTATCTCGAAGTGGCGGTTTCTCTATGCTGAATGGGTGGCTGATAAACCAGGCAAGTTTTGCTGGGTAGTCTGTGTCAGAGTTTGATGTTGTTAGTTTGACAATTTTCTGAACTCATTTATGTTAATCTGATGTGCGCAGGGAGTGCGTGCTGCCGTTGTGGTGATAGCTTGTGGGGCTATGTTCCTCAACAACAGATGAAATATTGCATCAAGCTTCAATGCTGTCATGGTCCTGTCCTTTCTGTAGTCAGGAAGTCAGGAGGACGGAGGGTGAAGATTTGCGTTCAGGCCTTCAGGGCTCAGCTCCCTGGATGAGTAGATTTTAGTTAGAGAACAAGTAACTTGTGAAGTGCTAACATTTGAGTGCAAGGCACATGTTATTATCTTAGATTTCAACAACAAAAAAAATCGAAACATACCCAACAGAGTGGATTTAAAAAGAAATCAAATTATATCTTCATAATTGCTGAGTTAGGTTGCACAAATTGCTGAACCAATTTTTTTTGGAAGCCTTTCAATTATTGAGCTTGCATGAAAAGAAAAGATAAATTGTACATTCAAGTGAACCTATCCCCCGACATATTTATCTTCTTAAAATACAATTGCCTATATGTTTTCCACACTGTTGGTGATGAATGGGACTTTTAGGCCGTATTTCTATGGGAAGACATGATGGCATATAAATTTTTGTTGTCGTTATTTTCTATATTTGTGTTATAATTGATAATCTAAGTAAGGGCATTGGTTGTGTGATTTTTTACCTTTTGGAATTCCTTTTCGATTATGTTACTATCTCACTGGCAGAGGCGGTGAAATTCATATAGTGGTAATTCGCTTAACACAAGTTCAGTCAAATTGGGATGCATCAACTTTTGTTAAGTTTCTGTTCGGCCGATCTATGGCAGATTTGTTATGAAAGAAAAATAATACTCTTCACATTTGTTGACAAGTCTGCCATTTGTATGTACACAAGAAGTTGACAAACTTGTTGTGCACCTGTTCGTCTGGCTTATCAGCCACAAACTAACGGTACTTTTCTCTCAGAACAAATTAGCCACCAGCTACCAACTAGCAGTACTTTTTTCTCAGAATAAATCATCACCAGCCACCAGTCGTCAGCCAGACGAACAGGATGGTGAGAGAAAAATATTGTAGAGAAAGGCATAATAATACAAGCTGGACAGAGAGATTGTGAAAGCCACACAAAATGAGCGGCCAGACTGATCGGACGAAATTACTATATTTTTTTCACCGCACCGGCACGCGAAATAGTGGCAAATTATTCTCAAACTTTGTACATTTCGGTGTTGTTTAGGCGACAAGTTTTTACTAATCATCCATCACATCATATGTTCTCGTGCTAATTAGAAGTATTAAACGTAAATCAATAACAAAATTTACTTCATAATTTCGAGTAAATTCACGAGACGAATATATTGAACATAATTAAGTCATGATTAGATAATGTGATGCCACAGTAAACATCTTGTGATGATAATTTAATTAGGTTTAATACATCTGTATCGTGATTTTCAGTCCATCTGTGTGATTAGTTTTATAATTTAATTATATTTAATTTTTTAAATTCGTATCGGTAAATTGGATGTAACATGAAACAATTTTACCGATCATGATCACATCATCAATTTTACTGATTTGACAAGATGTGTGCAAGAAAAAAGAAATTTCATCATGCATGAGAGGAGAGATTGGTCCGGAAGCCAGCAAGGGGGGCGGGGGCAGGCCGTGCGAATATATATACGTGCGAGCTGAATTAAATTTGGCTATAAATTGTGTGCGCGCGGAATTAAATTTGGCCGTAAATTGTGAAGGTATACCAGAAGTCCCAGCTCAGCCGCCATCAGAATTCGGCGAGCATTTTTGATGGGTGTTTTGATTGCCCGATTCGGAAGAGCAAGCAGTAACTCCCGTATGCCATTGCCAGCCGTCGTCTCGGCGCCGCCGCGGCGGGCGGGCCGCGGGCGTTCACACCCACCCCGCCGTCTCGATCGCCGCCGCCGTCGCCGCCGCACGCGCCAAAACCAGAAACCATCCTCCTGCTGCTCCAGGAGGAGGACGGCAGCGAGGTCCCGGCTCGCTTCCACACTAGTCTCGCTCCGGCCGACAGCGATGTCCCCGTGCTCCTGCTCTTCCTCCTGCTCCTGGCGCGCGCTCACACCCACCTAACCCAACCGGCTCGGCTCCGACCCCAGGCAGAGAGGCAAGGCAAGGCAGGGGTCCTCTTCTCCTCTCCTGCTACTGACCACACCACACCTGCCGAGCCCCGACGACCGCGTCTCGCCCCGATCCCCCTAATCCAATCCAATCCAGGGCGGCACGCGATGCCCAAGGCGACGAATCGCCGGCGGAAGCGCGGCGCCGACGAGGAGGACGCGGGCGAGGGCAGCGCCAACAAGAGGTCCGCCACCAGCGTCCTCACCTCGCTGGACGTCAACGACGCCCCGCGCCTCGAGCTCCCCCTCTTCCAGCTCAACGGGCACGAGGAGGAGGAGGAAGAAGAGGAGGTCACCGGAGGAGGGGGCTCGTCGTCCGCGCTCGCCGCGGCGGCGGGGGCCAGCGGCCAGAGCCCGCACCAGCAGCGCCGGCTGTGGGTCAAGGACCGGTCGCGCGCCTGGTGGGAGCAGTGCAGCAGTGCCGATTACCCGGAGGCCGACTTCCGCGCCGCCTTCCGCATGGGCCGCGCCACCTTCGCCATGCTCTGCGACGCGCTGGGCGCCGCCGTCGCCAAGGAGGACACCGCGCTCCGCGCCGCCATCCCCGTCCGCCAGCGTGTCGCCGTCTGCGTCTGGCGCCTCGCCACGGGGGAGCCGCTCCGCCTCGTCTCCAAGCGATTCGGCCTCGGCATCTCCACCTGCCACAAGCTCGTCCTCGAGGTCTGCGCCGCCATCCGCAACCTCCTCATGCCGCGCTTCCTCCGCTGGCCCGACGCCGCCGCCGCCAACGCCTTCAAGGCCCGATTCCAGGCCGACTCGGGGATCCCGGGCGTCGTCGGCGCCATCTACACCACCCACATCCCCATCATCGCGCCCAAGGTCTGCGTCGCCGCCTACTTCAACCGCCGCCACACGGAGCGCAACCACAAGACCTCCTACTCCATCACCCTGCAGGGGGTCGTCGGCCCCGACGGCGCCTTCACCGACGTCTGCATCGGCTGGCCGGGCTCCATGCCCGACGACCAGGTCCTAGACCGCTCCGCGCTGCAGCAGCGCGCCGCCGCCGGCATGATGGCGGGGTCCTGGGTCGTCGGCGGCGCCAGCTTCCCGCTCACGGATTGGGTGCTCGCCCCCTACGCGCAGCCCAACCTGACGTGGGCGCAGCACGCCTTCAACGAGAAGGTCGCCGAGCTCCGCCGCGTCGCCGTCGACGCCTTCGCGCGGCTCAAGGGGCGGTGGGCGTGCCTGCAGAAGCGCACCGAGGTGAAGCTGCAGGACCTCCCCGTGGTGCTGGGCGCCTGCTGCGTGCTGCACAACATCTGCGAATCCCGCGGGGAGGAGATGGACCCGGCGGGTCTCCGGTGCGAGCTCGCCGACGACGAGACGGTGCCGGAGAACCCCGTGCGCTCGGACAGCGCCAGCAAGGCCAGGGACGACATCGCGCACAATCTCCTCCACAGCGGCCTCGCCGGGACCAAATTCTTCTGAATCCGGGTTCATCGATGGATTGATGCAGCGTCACTGCAAGCATTCATTCCCTGCATCATCGCCGGTCGCCGACGGTTCGATCGATCCTCTTTTGGGCTTATCTATTATACTTGTTCATGGCCATTTTCATTGGAATCATCGATGGAATTGATTCTTTATAATTTATTAGGAGATCATCGTCCTCATAGAACACACAGATACACATGGATTAAACCGTGGGTTCATTTTTTTTTGACAGGATTAGATTAGTACGTATCATAGTATATATCCAAGAGCAAGAAGAAGAAACGCATGTGTTTTCCTTTGGTTATCGCGTCATGTGAAAATGACCCTGTTCCAGAGAGGCAAAGGAAATTGAAAATATCACTTCCTCATGTCATGTGCAGGGTTCAGTTTCCTGATCGAAGAAAACATTTTTACACCGGTAGCAAACTTGAGCATTGTTACTCTTTGTGTCAGTAATAGGATAATTTTTTTTTCTCCAACACTCTGCTTATCATTATATTAAGAAATTGGTCAGTAATAGGATATAGCAAGATGTGTTTGGCTGGAGAATGAACGTGCTTTGCTTTGTTTAGTTGTTTGACTTGAAAATTTCCGCATCTTCGAAGCTAGGAGAGGGGTTTCACGGCATGACTTGGGAGCATTCCATTCCATTTCCGTGCAGGACTGGGTGTGAATTGTTTGACATTCCCTGAATCTGATCTGTACCGTACTGGCCTACCCCCGAGTTGATGGTGTTGAAAAATCCTTGGCTGGTTTGTGGTGAGCCATGATAAATTTTTGACGGAAATTCTGCAGGTTATGTTATATGTAACGACCCAGGTTTTCAAAATAGGAAAACTCATCATCCTGTATTCGTGATAGTCCCTGGATCAGACGCTATCATGCACAGACTTCCATCACAGATAAATATCACAATCATACAACGAAATAAAGCATCAGAGTACGAATATTATTACATATCCTGAATAAAGGAGTACATCATTACACGCCTCTTGGCGTAATAACATGAATAAGAGCCTACACAGCGGTAACTAACTTCCAGAAGGTGTCTCCATCTTTATTCTTCTCTCCCACAGGCATCCTTGAGCGTAGCGTCACGTCCTTCAATCGTATCATCCGTCAGCGTTGTTGTCGTAGTCTGACTCATACCCTGCAAGCTCAGGGGCTATCCCCAAGGATCGGGATAGGTCCACGTCACCAACCGTATGAAAGCTTTAAATGGCCTACTTCTAATGGTATAAAAAGTATCAAGGTAAGAGCTGGGGTTTCCTAAGCAGCAGCAGCAGTATATAAAGAGTAACATCTCCAAAACCCACCATTTCCCAAGTCTCTCATCCACGATCGGTAACACCTGGTCACCCAGATCACCGTCTCCAAGTCCTATCTCCATCTAGGGTCGGTGCGAGAACTCTCACTCCTCGCACATTAATGATTGCACCCGGATCCGCGAGGCAGAGGGAGCAACTCTCCTCTCCCCGAGTACAACCACGGCTCACCATACACACTCATCCTATAAGGGGGAGGTAGAAATCCCAAAACGTAAGAGTCGGAGTAAACAACGGGCATGTCCATAACCGAGGACGCGGCTATACGTATAGATCAAAACTCTGCAGAGCGTGTACACATGTACCCAACTCGGGATGGAGCCCAGTCGGTAGCAAGTCGACTGAACCCACCCTACCGGACGAATACCTAGGAGTTACGATTCCATCCTGCATCCGGGTCTCGATGCGGTCCCTCGCAAAGGACCACCCCAGAACTGTGAAAATGTCCCCGTGTGGCCTCACGGGGAGCGACTGCAAAGGGAAAGGGTCCTCACCCCACTTCCCTCCCACTGATACCCTCTATCCTGCTAGCAGGTATGGAATCACAGTTGCCAGGGTCGACCCGGCCCTACCCCCACTCTCGGCGAGGTGGTGTGTACGAAAGTCCCGTGAACACAAAGCGACCCACTCGGTTTCAGACCGGGGCGAGCTCCTATCCTCCAAGTCATCACAAAAACTCCAACACCTGTGCTCCTAAAACAGTGTACCCGCCATAGGTACTAAACTGGGCATCGCCCGAGAAGACGATCCCTGTCCCCCGATCCCGGATCGGGTTGTCTTGAGCTCACCCCCGCCAAATATCCCAAAAACACCTTCTCCTGCCGATTTTTCCCACACACGTCAAGAATACTACCACGATATCCCAACACATGCACAGCAAGCTCAGCGTATAATCACGCGTAAATATAGTAGTAGTAGTAGGTCAATCAAGGACAAGGTATTTAAAAGGGGCAGTGCAAGGTTTCATCATATTCATCATCATGCATAAGTAAAGCGCTAGCAGTTCTAAAGCAATGCCTAATGGGCATTCAAAGTAGGTCGGGCGTGAACCTGCGTGAGGGTAGACGTCGAAGGCGAAGTCGTCGTCGTAGTCCTGGGTCGGCTCTCCGGCTCCGGTAGCTCCTAGATTCGCGAATACAAATAAATACCGGTGCTAATTTGCAAATAACACCAAAAGAAGAAGCAATTAGAGCCGAAAGGGAGCAAACACCTAACTAACGGGTGCGTCATGATTTTAGAAAGATTATGAAAGTGGTTTCTGAAAGGATCTAGAGGTCGACTAGAGGGGGGGTGAATAGTCGTACCTGAAAAATCACAACTTAAAACAACTTATCAGACCAAGGTCCGGAGTCTCCGGATACTTCGGGAAATCCGGAGTATCCGGGAAAATGTCCGGATTGTCCGGCCTTTGAGGGGGCGACTAAATCAACTGCAATCAAACTTGGCCAAACTCAAATCTGTGAAAATAGGTTATGCAATGTAGAGATATAGGCATATTCCACCACTTGGAAACAGTAGTAACCTTACCACGGAGTAGATCGGCCACAAACCCTAGAAATGTACTCAAGAGGATTTCAAGCATATAACATGAGCAACAAGCACAAGAGACACAAGGGATTTGTTACCGGAGTTCAAGCTCACACCTTGAGCTCTACGTCTCCGTTGAGGAACCCACAAAGGGTGGACCTTTACACCTAGGTCACTTTCCTCCCCCTAGCGACCACAAAGATCGAGCTAGGGTTACTTACTCAATCACGGGGTAATACAAACTTCCTTGGGCAGCCACAATCCTTTGGATGCTCCAAGGCAACGTCTAGCCGGCTAGGAGCTCAAAGCTCCAAGAGTAACAAACATGAGATTGCCAACCAAACGAAGAACGAGGTGCTCTAGAGATGGGAAATCAGCTCACTAGCACTCTCACTTGCTCAAGCCTTGAATTCCTCCTTTAATCCCCACCAAAGCTCAACAACCAAGTGCCAAGAGGAGTAAAGAGGAGGGAGAAGGTGTTCTGAATGCTGCAGGTCGAAATGAGGCAAGAGAGAGAGAATGGATAGGGTTGAGAGGGTATAAATACCTCCTCACCTAGAAAAGAGCCGTTACAGCTCTAAGACCCGGAGTATCTGGACTAGGCCCGGATACTCTGGGAAGTCCGGACTGTCCGGGATAAAACCCGGATTGTCCGGCCTTCCAGAGTCAGCACTCTTAAGGATATCTCGGTGATCGTGCAGTGCAAGGTGTCTCTCATAGGATTTTGGTTAGTCATCTAGAGCACATTTTCAACTCTTGGAAGATACAATCCATGTCCCTCTTTATAGTACGGTATTCCTAGGACTCAATTTCAAAATATAAAATAAATAAACCTCCAAGGAATCCTTTTTTTAGCATTACTTCCTTTTTATATAGCAATGGAGCGCTTAGATGCCATCTTAGAATTTTAGTACCTGCTCATATACTCAACACATCATTAGTAGCTTAATGGTCCGTCATTAAATCACCAAAACCCACTTAGGGGGCCAAGATACTCTTCAATCTCCCCCTTTTTGGTGATTGATGACAACACCTTTAAGCCTTTTATAAGAGAGATAAATAAATTCAGTAAAGAGCATTTGATCCAACTTGCAACACTCCCCCTTAATTTGTGGATATGGAGTTTGAATCTCAAAGGTGCTTTAAGCACCAAATTTTGCACAAGAGAGAAAAACACGAGAGTGTGACAAGATGATCAACAGTGGGGTGCTTGTGATTGTGCCAACAAGATATATGTGATGCGTATGACAGTTCATGCACTCAAAGAAGAAAAGAAAAGGACTGCAGTGTCAAAGCCCGGAGTGTCCGGATTCACCCCGGAGAATCCGGGAAACCCGGAGTATTCGGAGAAAAATCCGGAGTATCCGGACTTTGAAGACTCAGCAGAAATCAAATCATCACAGAAAAATTTTAAACTATCAAATGCATCCTTAGATAAATAAAATGCAACCTATCTAGCATCACAAGCACACAACCAAATAGTCTCAAGCTCACATCACATAGTCTCACACATAAAAGAGTTATTACAGACCATAGTTCTCAAATCCTCCAAGTCTCAAACATGAAACGAAAACTAAGATACTCACTCCCCCTTTGGCATCAAGCGCCAAAAAGGAAGTGTAGGAGCAGCAGCAGGAGCAGTCGCGATCACTCGTCGTCGTCATCGTCTTCTTCTTCATTGTTGTCCTCCTCCTCCTCCTCTTCTTCTTCTTATTGTCCTTCTTCCTCTTGCTCTTCCTCTTCTTCTTGTGCAGCAGCAGCGGCATCATGGGCATCCCACTCCACAAATGGGTCATCAAACTTAGGGAGCTCATGATAAGTGTCCGTAGGAAGCCCAAGATGAGACTTGATCTCAATAATATCGCGGCGGTTCTCATTAGTCTCTGTGATAATGCGCTTGCACATGGAGAAGATACTCTTGAAAGCCCTCTTGACCATGGAGCCCTTAACCTTGCGAGAAGATTTGGATGAGTGTGAGGAGCGAGGAAGGGGCTCATCATCATGGCGAGGGGCAGCACTAGAGGATCCGGCAAATCTTGTGCTCTTCTTCATGGGGGCTCTCTTGTCTCTAGCACGAAGATGCCTAAGAGGCTCATGAGTGACATCCTTTGGAAATTGGGTATTGGTGACCCTCTCAATCATATACATGATGTATGGAGCATATGGGAGGTGCTTCATGAGGTCACACATAGCACGGCGAAGCTCATTCCAAATGAAGTCAAAGATGCAAAAGCCTTCTTCTTCGGGAGCCACACGATTTAGGAGATTGACGGCATAGTGCCTAAGAGCGGTGTTGTCTCCCATCTTTGGATCAATGGTGGCACAGAAAAACTGATTAAAGTAATAATAGTAAGGGATGAGATTATCAGCTTTTTCCTCATGAGCTAGGAAGGCGGAGGGGAACATATAAGCCATATCCTTGGGCTTGTACTTGTCTTCATTATGAATTGGAGTGCGAGCCTCATCCTTTGAGCCAAGACCAAGCAAGCGAGAGAAGGTTATGTAGTCAATGGTGTACTTCTCGCCTTGAGTGGTCCAAGTGATAGTGTTTTGATGAGAGTTATAGAAATAGGAGCAATGGAATTGAGCAAGAATCTCTCTATTCCACCCATATCTAAAACCCATGATCTCATATAATCCAAGTTCCTTGCACCTATCAATGACGGCATCAAAGGTGGGATTCTCCAACTTCTCATAGTATGCCCACTCAATGTACTTCATCTCCACGATGGGTGACTTGTTCTTTGCCTTCATCTGTGGGCTTCTTATCACTGTCTGATAGAAGTCCCTATGGAAGTCACACCAAAACCGTGACTCAAGTGCCTCACTAGAGATATACATGTAGACATCCTCCTCCCTCTGCTCTCTGACTGCAAGGGCATTTCTAGCATAATCTCTCACCATTTGTTGGGCAAACCCTTGCACAGCCCCGGGGTCCCTTAGGTTGACAGGAGTAGTCACCACCCTCACATTTGATGGAAAGGAAGCAGTGAGACAGGGTGGAGTTCTGGGACAGATTTGGGAGTAGGGAGTGGGACGGTTCTTTGACATGGATGGATGAGGCACGGGTCTAGACCGAGAAATGTAGGGGGCCTCACGGGATTTCCTCGATGGCTGAGCTGGACCTTTCCCGTGACGCCTAGGAGCAACCGTATATTGATCAGCGTCTTCTTCCTCCTCTTCCTCACCAACAACTTGTTGTTCTTCCTCTTCCTCGATCTCTTGCTCGGTGTAAACAGGGGCACGAGCACGAGTGGATCTCTGAGAGGAGCCAAGCCCCAAAGTCTCATGCACTACCCCCAAGGTTTGAGGATCGTGCCTAGCCTTTGTCCTCCTTTGGGTGGCCGGCTCGTCTTGCTTGTACTTCTTCCTCATGATCTGGAGATAAGCAGCAAGGAGTACATAAGAACTCATCCATGGAAAAGGTGTGTGACATTATGATTTGGAGTTTCATCACAAAAAGCCGGAGTCTCCAAGAAAATTCCCGGACAGTCCGGGAAATCCGGAGTGTCCGGAAAAAGTCCGGAGTATCCGGGTTTTCCTGGTGAAACCCTAAATCACAATGTCTCACAAATCCATCACGGGAATTTCAAGATATTGCAGATCCACTACACCTAGAGTCTAAGGAACAATTCTATCCAAGAGATTTCGCAAGTTATGGCCTAGAAAAGGAGATCGGGCAAAGAGGCTTTTGAATACCTTAGGGAAGAGAGGAAACCAAGGGAAAGCTTCTTCAAAACTTCAAACCACCGGCAGCTCTTTGCTTTCCACACCTTGGAGACTTGAATCCCTCACTCTCTCACGATTTGGAGGGTGAAAACCCTAGGTTCTATGGAGGAACCTAGGGAGGAGAGGAGAGGTGCGTGGGGAGCACAGGGAGGCGACGGGGGAGGAGTAAAAACGGTCCACGTAGTGAAAGAGGTGAAAAACTAGGGTTTGACTGCGGTGAAAATGCTTTTATAGCAGTTAAGGTCCGGACTATCCGGGCTGAACCCGGACTCTCCGGGAAATCCGGAATATCCGGGGAAAAGCCCGGACAATCCGGCTCCCCCTGAGACTGATCAGCAGATTGTCAAGGAATTGATATTGAGAGGGATAAAGATGATTATGAGTGAAACTAATGTGAGCTAGAGAGGTTCCAACACTTGATACTAGACACAAACATACAATGAGAACAATAGTTCAAGTGTTGTACCTAGAGAAAGATCCAAATATTTTTCAAACCAAATCCATACCAATTTTCTAAATTCTTTTCTTTTGTAAAGATCTAACCTAAGTCAATCAAACATGTGCATGATCTCAAGCCAAGTTACGAGAATCCAAGATATTTAATTCACTCCTCAAAGCACAAAACCTTAGTTCATCAAGAGGCTTTGTGAAGATATCGGCTAGTTGCTTTTTGGTGCTCACATGACTTAAAGCGATATCTCCTTTGGCTTCGTGGTCTCTCAAAAAATGGTGTCTTATGTCTATGTGCTTTGTTCTTGAGTGGTTTACAGGGTTGTTCGCTAGCTTGATGGCACTCTCATTGTCACACAAGAGTGGCACCTTGCTAAACGTACAACCAAAGTCCCTCAAAGTGAACCTCATCCAAAGTAGTTGAGCACAACAAGCGCCGGCTGCAACATACTCGGCCTCGGCGGTGGATAAGGCAACGGAATTTTGTTTCTTAGAACTCCAAAACACCAAGGACCTTCCAAGGAATTGGCAAGTCCCGAATGTACTCTTTCTATCTACCTTGCAACCGGCATAGTCCGAATCGGAGTAGCCAAGTAGATTGAAAGTGGAGCCCTTTGGGTACCATAAACCAAGGTTAGGAGTGTGCACTAAATACCTAAAGATTCTCTTAACAGCCATGAAATGACATTCCTTAGGATTAGCTTGAAACCTTGCACACATGCACACGCTAAGCATAATATCGGGCCTAGATGCACAAAGGTAAAGCAAAGATCCAATCATGGAGCGATATACCTTTTGATCCACGCTTTTTCCATCTTCATTTAGGTCAAGATGTCCATTTGATGGCATTGGAGTCTTGATGAGCTTGGCCTTGTCCATGTCAAACTTCTTGAGCATGTCATGAGTGTACTTTGTTTGACTTATGAACGTGCCTTCCTTGAGTTGCTTGATTTGAAATCCAAGAAAGAACTTCAACTCTCCCATCATGGACATCTCGAATCTTTTAGTCATAATCCTACTAAATTCATCCGCCCAAGCTTTGTTAGTAGAACCAAATATGATGTCATCGACATATATTTGGCATACAAATAAATCATTTCCTTCTTTGCGAGTGAAAAGAGTAGGATCGGCTTTGCTTATTTCAAAGCCTTTCCTTAAGAGAAATTCCTTAAGGCATTCATACCATGCTCTAGGTGCTTGCTTAAGACCATAGAGTGCCTTATGGAGCTTGTAGATGTGGTTAGGGAATTGAGGGTCTTCAAAGCCCGGTGGTTGCTCAACATAAATTTCTTCGGAGATTGGGCCATTCAAGAATGCACTCTTGACATCCATTTGAAAGAGCTTGAAATCGTGATGAGTAGCAAATGCCAATAAGATGCGGATTGCTTCAAGTCTTGCTACCGGTGTATAGGTTTCTCCAAAGTCCAAGCCTTCAACTTGAGTATAGCCCTTGGCAACCAACCTTGACTTGTTCTTGGTCACTACCCCATCCTCGTCTTATTTGTTGCGGTACACCCATTTTGTTCCAATCACATTTTGCTTAGGGCGTTCCACTAAGGACCAGACTTCATTCCGAGTGAAGTTGTTCAATTCCTCTTGCATGGCTATCACCCAATCAGCGTCTTGTAATGCTTCTTCCACGGAGAGAGGCTCAATCATGGACACGAAACAGTAATGTCCACAAAAGTTTGCCAGTCTTAATCTTGTGGTAACTCATCTTCTTATGCTTCCAAGAATGTTGTCAACAGGGTGGTCTCTTTGAACATTTTGACGAACTCTTGGATGTGCCTCAGAAGCTTCTTCTTGAATCAAATCCTCATTTTCTTGAATGTCTTGAGCATCATCTTCAGAGGGTTCGGACTCTCCGGGGTTGGGTCCGGAGTCTTCGGGATGTCCGGATTCTCCGGACTTTTCTCCGGAGTGTCCGGGTTTCGCAGCGGCAGTGAGGTTTGGTGATGCTTCAATGACTTCAACTTCATCATCTTCTTCTTGAGGCTTGATCTCACCAATGGCCATCTTCTTGATGTCATTTGTAGTGGTATTTTCCTTGCCTACACACACTTCATCAACTTGCTCCACTTGAGAGCCATTAGATTCATCAAAAGTCACGTCACAGGCTATATCAACATTACCGGTGGTCTTGTTGAGAACGCGATAGCCGTGAGCATTTGAGGCGTAACCAAGAAAAATACCATCATCGACTTTAGGTGCAAACTTAGAGTTCTTGGGCTTCTTGTTGAGAATGAAGCACTTACAACCAAAAACTCTAAAGTAAGACACATTAGACTTCTTACCGGTTAGGAGCTCATAGGCGGTCTTGTGTCGAAGCTTGTGAAGATATAAACAGTTGATAGCATGACAAGCCGTGTTGACCGCTTCCTTTCAAAAACTATCCGAAGTCTTGTACTCATCAAGCATAGTTCTTGCGACTTCTATGAGAGTCCTATTCTTCGTCTCCACAATCCCATTTTGTTGAGGAGTGTATGGGACGGAGAATTCATGACCAATGCCTTCACCATCAAGATACTCTTCAATGTTGGTGTTCTTGAACTCGGAGCCATTGTCACTTCTTACTCTCTTGATCTTCACATCAAACTCATTTTGGGCTTTAATTGCAAACTTCTTGAATACATCATGAACCTTGCTCTTGTCACGCAAAAAGAAAACCCATGTATACCGAGAGTAATCATCAACAATGACAAATCCATACTTGCTCTCTCCAATACTAACATAGGCCACGGGACCAAAGATATCCATGTGAAGCAATTTCAATGGTCTTGTAGTGGTGAGTACATTCTTGGAGGGGTGAGGAGCACCAACTTACTTTCCGGCTTGACAAGCACTACAAATTCTATCTTTCTCAAAATGAACTTTTATTAGTCCTAGGATGTGTTCCCCCTTTAGAAGTTTGTTGAGATTATTCATCCCAACATGGGCTAGCCGGCGATGCCAAAGCCAACCCAAGCTAGACTTTGCCATTAAGCATGTATCAAGTTGGGCTTTCTCCGATGTAAAATCCACCAAATAAAGCCTTCCCTTGAGTTCACCCTTAAAAGCAACAGAGTCATCGCCTCTTCTAAAGACGGTCACACCCTCATTGGTGAACAAACAATTGTAGCCCATCTCACAAAGTTGTGACACAGACAATAAATTGTAGTCCAAAGATTCAACCAAATAAACATCGGAAATTGAATGATAGGTTGAGATAGCAATTTTACCTAGACCAACAACCGTTCCACCACCATTGCCTCCAAAGGCAATCTTTTCCGTAGGATGTTCAATCATTTCACAAGACATAAACATCTTCTTCTCCCCGGTCATATGATTAGTGCATCCACTATCAATCACCCATTTGGATCCACCGGAGGAGTATGCCTACAAAACAAATTAGGCTTGGTTTTTAGGTACACAATGAGAGTTGTGTCCTTTTACGTTAGTCACAAGAACTTTGGGCACCCACACATTCCTTTTGATCATAGAACCTTGTGTGCGGGGTCCCACATACTTGGTCACCACTTTACCCTTGTGGTTCCAAGTCAACACATAATCGGCATAGAAGTTGTCTTGTGAAGCATGTGCCTTGGGCTTCTTGGTTTGCTTGGCTTGTACCACTTTGGTCTTGACTTGTGGTTCATGGGATGTGCCATTGGAGCTCTTGAACTTGATGGGAGTGTTGAGCCTAGGTTGTTTACCTTCAACCTTGGCACCCAATTACTTCATCCCATGCACCACATTTCTTGTTCCCACACCTCTTGTGTGGTTGTTCTTGATGAATGGGAAAGGGTCCTTGGAGCTTTGCTCATTCTTACCTAGTCCCTTCCCATTCTCAAAGCCAAACTTCTTCATGTAGTTGGAACCAAAGCCCTTGGTATGGTTCTCAAACTCTCATCTCTTAGATTCTTTCTTCTTTTCCTCAATAAGAGAGTTTGATAACCGAGCAATCTCTTCCTTCATTGCATTCATCTCGGCAATGTTAGTGGCATAAGCATTTATATCAAGTTTATAGCATCTAGAACAACCATTACTTGTAGAAGCATTTGAGTTAGAGGTAGCATCATTAGAGGTTGTTTTAGCACTATTCTTAAGATTGTCAAGTTGAACTTTAATTGCAATGTGACTAGCTTTCAAGCGTTTTAAGCTCTCTTGAAGTTCAACCTTTTCACTCTCAAGTCTAGAGCAATCATCCTTAGCTAGGAAGGACTTCCTAGTTAATTCATCTACTATAACGGTCTCTTTAGCTTGAGAGTTTTTGAGGCTAAGAATTTCTTCCTCTTTTTCTTTGAGCAAGCCCTCTTGCACCTTGAAACCCTTCTTTTCAATTACAAGGGCATCCTCAAGGGCAATGGTTTTCTCTCGCTCAAGTCTAAAGAGCTCTTCTTGCACCTCAAGAGTCTCATCTCTATTCTTGATTTCATTTAGAAGGTTCATGATTCTTTTGGTTGCTTTCTTGCCAAAACTTGTGATCATTCTTTCAAATTCATCATCAGTATCAACATCATCATCATCATCTAGGGGAGAAGGTTTAGTGTCTACCTTAGCACCCCTAGCCATGAGGCATGTGTGGGTGAAGTCATCTTCATCATCGGTGAGATCCCCAAAGAGTGATGGCTTGTCAATGGGTTGAGCAATGGATATTGTAGTAAGCCCCGCTTCATCATCGGAGTCGGAGCTATCATCATTTGAATCCCATTCTTCACCCAAATGAGCTTCACCAACTTCCTTCTTTTTGTTCTTGTCATACTTGTTGGTGTCTCTTCTTCTCACTTTGATGTTGGGGCATTCCGCAATGAAATGACTCTCCATGCCACACCCAAAGCATGGCCTCTTGGATGTTCTCTTGGTCTTGATCTTGTCTTTGTCTTTGTTCTTGTTGAAGAAGCCACCCTTCTTCATCACCTTGGTGAACCTCTTCACAAATAGAGCCATTTGCTCAGGAGTCAAAGTGTCATCACTATCTTCATCACTATCTTCCTTGACCACGGTCTTGGAGGATGATGAGCTTGCCCTCTTCTCTTTGTCCTTGCTTGAAGCTTTGAGAGCTACTCCCTTGTTCTTCTCAATTTGTTCATGCATCTTTGACATTTCTTGAGAGAGCTTTGACTCCTTGACGGTGATGAGATGTTCTTCAATTCTACCAATCACATCCGCCGGAGTGAACTTCTTGAAGCCTCTCTTCTCTCTAATAAGTGTAGGGAGTTGAACATCCCTAGCCATATAAGCGGAGAGGATCTTATCAACTACTTCCTTTCTTCCCCATCTTGTGCTTCCAAGAGACTTGATCTTGTTGATGATCTTGTTCAAGCGGTTGTACATGTCTTGTGGAGATTCATCTTCTTTGATGACGAAGCGGTTGAGCTCACTCTCAAGAGCTCGAATTCTTCCTTCTCTCACTTGTCTTGTTCCTTCATGGTTGATAAAGAGAGTGTCCCACACATCTTTGACGGACTTCAAGCCATCAACCTTGTCATATTCTTCGGCGGTGAGAGAGCTCTTGATGATGCGAATTGCTTGATAGTTGTGTTGAATTTCATTCGCTTGAGCTTGTGTCAAAGTAGCATCTCCACTAGGAAAAGTGATTCCCCTGTTCACAACACTCCAAAGTGCGGGGTTTACCGCCATCAAATACTCTTCCATCGAGTTCTTCCACTTGGAATAGCCGGTTCCATCAAATTGGGGTATCTTTCCAATGTGGTGGGAACTTGATGGTTTATCAAAGATTAAATTAGAGTAATCGTAAAGGATTCTAGAAAACTCCCATCCCGAAGGCCGACGAGTAGAGCGGTTGGATCTTGCATCATCGAAGTCATCATTACTTGAGGAGGATGATCCACCATCGTCATTTCTTGGATGATGACTTGTGCTTGCTCCATCGGCACCACCCGCTGCACCCGTAGGACCCTCGGGTGTGTTCACAGGTGGTTGATTCCCACCGGGGTTGGTCAAGTCACCTTCGGGCGGTGTTGCTTGATTAGTTGGGGTCGACATCCCTTTTCTCCAAGCAGTTAAGCTTCAAACGGAGCAACCCGCTCTGATACCAATTGAAAGGATCTAGAGGTCGACTAGAGGGGGGTGAATAGTCGCACCTGAAAAATCACAACTTAAAACAACTTATCAGACCAAGGTCCGGAGTCTCTGGATATTTTTCCGGATACTCCGGGAAATCCGGAGTATCCGGGAAAATGTCCGGATTGTCCAGCCTTTGAGGGGGCGACTAAATCAACTGCAATCAAATTTGGCCAAACTCAAATCTGTGAAAATAGGTTATGCAATGTAGAGATATAGACCTGTTCCACCACTTGGAAACAGTAGGAACCTTACCACGGAGTAGATCGGCCACAAACCCTAAAAATGTACTCAAGAGGATTTCAAGCATATAACATGAGCAACAAGCACAAGAGACACAAGGGATTTGTTACCGGAGTTCAAGCTCACACCTTGAGCTCTACATCTTCGTTGAGGAACCCACAAAGGGTGGACCTTTACTCCTAGGTCACTTTCCTCCCCCTAGCGACCACAAAGATCGAGCTAGGGTTACTTACTCAATCACGGGGTAATACACTTCCTTGGGCAGCCACAATCCTTTGGATGCTCCAAGGCAACGCCTAGCCGGCTAGGAGCTCAAAGCTCCAAGAGTAACAAACACGAGATTGCCAACCAAGCGAAGAACGAGGTGCTCTAGAGATGGGAAATCAGCTCACTAGCACTCTCACTTGCTCAAGTCTTGAATTCCTCCTTTAATCCCCACCAAAGCTCAACAACCAAGTGCCAAGGGTAGTAAAGAGGAGGGAGAAGGTGTTCTGAATGCTGCAGGTCAAAATGAGGTAAGAGAGAGAGAATGGATAGGGTTGAGGGGGTATAAATACCTCATCACCTAGAAAAGAGCCGTTACAGCTCTAAGACCCGGAGTATCCGGACTAGGCCCGGATACTCCGGGAAGTCCGGACTGTCCGGGATAAAACCCGGATTGTCCGGCCTTCCGGAGTCAGCACTCTTAAGGATATCTCGGTGATCGTGCAGTGCAAGGTGTCTCTCATAGTATTTTGGTTAGTCATCTACAGCACCTTTTCAACTCTTGGAAGATACAATCCATGTCCCTCTTTATAGTACGGCATTCCTAGGACTCAATTTCAAAATATAAAATAAATAAACCTCCAAGGAATCCTTCTTTTAGCATTACTTCCTTTTTATATAGCAATGAAGCGCTTAGATGCCATCTTAGAATTTTAGTACCTGCTCATATACTCAACACATCATTAGTAGCTTAATGGTCTGTTATTAAATCACCAAAACCCACTTAGGGGGCCAAGATACTCTTCAGTTTCATATTTTTCGGAACTCGTATGAATTAGTTATGAATTTTCGAAGGTTAAAACCATTTCTCAAATTAAATTGCGCATCCACAATATATATATCTATAACTTAGCTATAAGCTGCCTCTAGCTGACTCTGTCTAGGCTATAAGCTGACTACTGGCTGGTTACTGCCCTCCATGTGGCAGCCACGCAGTAGCTAAAAGCTAGCTGCAAGAGGAGTTGGTAGCCATGTGGCTGCTGGCGTGACGGTGCATGGGATCCAGAGGGATCCAATGCGGCTTGAGGCATGTGCGGCTGGTGGTGTTGCTCAACAGAGATTGGCTGGGCGCAAAAGATCCCAACGATCCGGTGTAGTGTGCGGCGGGGTGGGTGATCGTGTGGCTTAGCAGGGAGTGGCCGGGTGCAAAGGATCCGGGTGATCTGGTGTGGCAGCGACTGTGTGTGTGCAGCTCTGTGTTTTGCAGCAGAGGCCAGAAAGAGGAAACGCCCAAGGTGCTTGACGCGGCGCCTCAGAGGCTCTCCGCGGCGGCGATGGCTCCGCCGGCGGCGATCTTCCACGGTGGCCCGCACGATAGGTCAACGGCGCGGCTCAGGGAGTCCTAGGGATGCATCTGGTGGCTAAAGGCCCGAGCTTGGCCGGCTACAGGGCACGTCGGGCCTCATGCCGGCACGGAAACTGAGAGCGGCGGCGTAGGGGCTCGACTGGCGACGGCATAAGCGGCGGCCGACGAGGGTAGATGGCGGTGAGGGTCTAGGGAGGCGAGGAAAGAGGCTTGCACGGGAAGGAGGCCCGGGACTTGGCCGGCTTTGGGCAGCGGCGCGCGGCGGCGAAAGGCAGAGTCGCGGCGCTGATCAGAGCGGAGGCGCGGGCTTGTGCGCAGGCTCCGGTGTGCTAGCGTACACGAGCGTGTGCGTGCGTGGTTTTAAGGCTTGATCCTCAGCCGTAGTGAGAGGATACGGTGCACGGCCGCAACGCCGCCCCTTGGCCTCGACACGACTCGGTGAGCAGGGGGACAACGTGTGGCGGTGGCGTGCACGCTCTCGCCGATGGCGCCGACGAGGTATGGTCAGCGATGACACAGAGCGGACGACCAGCAAGGAAACAAGGGGAAGACGGCGGGGAAAGGCAAACCTGCCCTTGGCCGGTGCAAGGCAGCGGCGCGGCGAGATGTGCAGCGCGGCACGACACTCGTGCGTGCGCGCGTTCTGGCGAGCACGCCGGCCTGGACAGGCACACGGCAGCGAACGAGCAGGAGCACCCACGGTGATGCGAAAACGGGTGCACGATGGGTTTTCAAGTGGCCAAGGTGAAAGCTTGGGCCACCCTGGGCGTGCGCGCGCGAGTGCGGCGGCGCGGTGACAAAAGCGAAACATGGCGGTGGCGCGGATGGGTTCTGGTGGCATGTGCGTGCGCGAGCAAGGTGCCAAGGCGGGAACTTGGGCGTTTCTGGGCGTGTGCGCGAGCAGTGCGGTCGCGACACGGCCTCGCCTGTGCGCAGCGTCCTGGCGTTCCAGGGCCGCAGCGGTGCAACGGCCCGCTCGGTACTGCGAGCAGCGAGGCGGCGGTTCAGGGAAGGGAAAAGGGCGGTGAGGTTCAGCGGAGTGAGCGGCGCGCATTGATGACGGCAGCGGCACCTGCAAACGAAGAGGCACAGCTCGAAGGCTGGCTCACAGAGGGCGACAGCGTTTTGCGCGGCGGCGCGATGCGTGCGATCAGAACAGACGGCGCACGGGCTCAGGGCTTCTCCCGGCCGCAACAGAGGCGAGCGGCACGAAGGCCGGCTCTTCACATCTTCAGGCAAGGGGGAAAGGCTCACCTGTGCCTGTGGACGCGACGGCAACAACGGCGAAGAAGCGGAGCGGGGTAGAGCAGAGGTGGCAAAGCAGGTCCACGGCGTCGCGGTCCTTGGCTCGAACTGCTCCGGCTCCTTGGCGTGGTCGACGACGTCGAGGTCCACACGCGGACGGCCCCGTCTTCTGGACGACGGCGTCTTCCGGTGTCGGCGTCAAGGTCTACGGCGCGGCGCGGCCTCCTTGAGCAGCAGCTCCGGCTCCGGCTGCAGCGGCTTCAAGACCCTTGACGGTGTCTCCTCCTCCGGATTCTTCCTCCCCTCCTCCTCCTCCTCCTCTCCTCCAACCGTGGCAAATGGATTTTGGGGAAAACCCCAGGCGGCGGTGGAACAGGGGTGAGCCGGGGGGAATGGATTTTGTAGGGCAATCGCTAGGGTTACGGGGCGCGAGAGCACAACTGGGATGCGCGCGGGAGCACATGGAGGCCATCCGCGTGCGCTAGCGCGGCAGGAGGTGGCGGCCATGGCCGGTCCCCTCCGAGCTCGCGCGCGGTCGTCCCCACGGCTGGCATCACAGGGGAAAAGAAAAGGGGAAAAGGTGTGGAGAGGAAAGGTCTGACGGGCGGGACCCGCGTGTTAGCCACTCAAAGCGCGCGCGGCGGGGTGGAGTCGTTCTTGTGACGCCCCAGGTTTTTAATTAACCTTAATTACCGGTCAAACTTGTTGACTCGGGTCAAAGCACGGTCAACCTGGGTCATCACCTCGAAAATCTCACCAACACTCACCTATTAGCACCTTAAGCAAGTCTAGCACACTCTCCTTGGTCAAAACCCTAGCTAAGGGGGGACACACCCCTTGATGTCTTTGTGTCGATCTGGAACTTTTGGGACACGGCCGTCTGGGAGTCAGCGCGTGAGCGCGGCTGACGTCCGCTTCATGCGCGCGCTCCAAGACGCGGCCTCGGCCGGTGAGCCCGCGCGCCACGCGGCGTGCGCGCGCTCGCCGCGGCGCCGTCGGTCCGCCCGCCGCGCACGCACGCCAAGGCCGCCGTACCCGCGCATTGAAGCGGCGGGAAGGCTTAGCCTCGAAGCAAGGTGCCTCTGCGCGCGCTCGGCTATAAAAAGCCGGCCCCCTTCTCCTCCCGCGCGTGAACACCGCCGCCCGCCGATCCGCCATTGCCGCCGCCACCGCGAGCTCGCACTCCCGCAAGCTCCCGCCGCCGGCCAACCGCTCCTAGCCCTTCCTTAGGTCCCACTCGAGCTTCAATGGCCGCGTGTTGATCTCCTCCGCCTCGAACCTTGCCGGAATCTGAGCCGCAGCGGGTGCGCCGCCGCGACCTCGCCGCCGCCGCTCGCCGGTGACACCTCCGGCCACGCCACCACCATCAATCAACCCGTGGTGAGCCCAATCGCACGCCAGTGTCGCTTGTTTGCCAAGCCCGGCCGCCGTTCGCCGCCGGCGAACTCTCCCGCCGCCGCAAGGGCATATGTGTGAAGGCCAAGGGCTTAGTTGTGAACCCAGGGACCCGGTTGCAATAGAAAGATTCTTAGTTTCCTTGCAAGTTAGTCCAGTGCCTTAGAAATAGCCTAGAAATTCACATAAAATTCAGAAAAATGCAAACTCAATTTTGTTGGTCTCAGTGAGAGTAGATCTGCAACTTATACAAAGCATGACCATAGTTTTGACTTGTAGATTTTGAATGAAAATTCAAATTCAGTTTGACACATTTTTGCTATAATTCAAAATCTAGAAAGGCTATGGAGCTGAATTTTGGATATGTTGCTAGAATTGTCATGATTAGACTCTGGACCAAAAATTGCACAAAGTTGTTGAGCAGATCTTTTATTATGAATTACTTTGTATTTATGCTATTTTTGCTTTACTGATTTTTGTAGCAAAATATAAATTTACTTTTGTGCTCAACTTGTGGGTTTGTTCATGTTATGCCTAGATGCAACTTTCCCGAATTTATCATGAATTTATCTCTGTTATAAATATTTAATCTTGTTTTATGCTTAGGTATATATTTAAATGCATAGTTCATAATTCAAATTGGTTTGTGATGAACCTATGGGTGTTCTGATCTTGTTTAGGGCCAGAGTAGCTGTAGGCTTGTTGTTGGATGCAGGAGCTTTACTTTTATTTATTTATGCATTTCCTTTAATTTGCATGGCTAGGAAATGTAATCTTTGCTTTTATAAGTTTTATAGTTATTTTAATGTTCAAGCACAATCCAGTGGATGCTTAGGAGTAATTAGGCCAGCAAGGACCCCTTGTCCTTGTTGTAGGTTTTGTTTGTGCTTTTAAAGGTTAGGGTGCACATGAGCTTGTTAATAGAATTTAATTAAGAAAATAGATCCTTTAACCTTATGACCTTGCAAATGATTAACTAGCTTTATTTCAGGGTCTTTCATATCACCCTTGCTGTTTGAGAGTTTAAATTGAAATTATTTACAATATGTGCACACAATTGCTATTAAAAGATTGAATAATAAATCTCACATGAAATAACAATCATAAAGGTAAACATTAATTCATTGTTGGGCAATGATTAAGCCCTTGTCCATAATAACCTTAATGAAAAGGAATTAATAATTAATTGTTTGTTAAGGTGAATGTGGCCAACAAGAGTTGGATGAAATAATTAATCTATCACACCACCTGAACCCTGCGTTGCATTCCGTGTAGAGCTCCCTGACGGTAACTACGCGCTCGTGCCGGAAGCCGAGGAAGGAGGAGCTGACGCGGAGCTGCAGTACGTGGAGGTGATCGACGACACCGAGGACCCTCAGGCTAACCCTGCTGACGAAGGCAAGCCTCGGTGCATTAACCAAGTGTTTTTGAAACTTTATGCAACTATCTATGGATGATTGTGCATTTACGTTCAGGAGTTGAAATGAAACCCTAGATGCATGATCCCTAGGTACCTATGTCTTTACTAGTATGATAGGTCGATAGCTGCTATGCTATAGGACCGTTACAAGTCGAGTGATGCTCGTCACTCGCGGGAATAGGTTCTTATGTTGGAATCATAAGATCTTTATAAATGGATTGCTCACGTGGTAAGAGCATGGGATGTGGGCTCCGGTCCAATGGCTTTCGTGGGTTAAGTGTTTGAACGTACTAAACACTTGTCGGAAATGGGTACGGTAAGCCTAGTACCTAGATGAGGCGGTGCGGGAACTTTGCGCTACTAATCTTAGGGTTGCGGCCCCGGGCTCGCCACCTGAGTACATGTGTGAGGCTAGGTGACCTTGGTGGCGTAGCCTAGCAAGCCTTGTACTTAAGACTGTAACATCTGATCCCAATCCGAAGATTTTTGGGAACCGCCTGGTGGTTGTCCTCGCGGGGGCACCCTACCGTGTGTTTAGGTCGACCTTGCAAGGTTTAAATCAATCGATTGTCGGCCTCTCACCGTTATCTGAGACTACTTACTCCACTGGCCATGAGATCCCTAATGATGGAAGTTGATGAATATTATGCTTGATTAATTGTTTGCACAACTTATGCTTGCACTAGCTTGCTAATTTAGAAAGGAATAATCAACTAGAACTTGTGCTAAAATATTGAAAGTAAGGACATACTCTTTGTTGCTTTTCAGCAAAAGAAACCCCTTTGGCCAAAAAGTCTTTCATGTCTAGAGTTGGTGAAGTAGATATCACCGACGGGTAAGTCTTGCTGAGTATTAGTATACTCAGCCTTGTTATAATCTGTTGCTCTAGGTAATGCCTTTGCTGATGTGTGGCCTGGAGAGATCCCGCCTGGCTGGGAGCTGGAGTGGGTTGAAGACGATGAATGAAGGCATCATGGCAGGCCTCCCGTGATGTTTCCTCGTGCCGTTTAGTTTAATTCCGCTGTTTTCAAAACTCTGAACTTCGTTGTCGTGTCAAAGACTTCGGTTTGTAATAATTAAACCCTTCGGGGTAGATTTGGATGTTAATCATGTGTTGTTCTCTGGACTCGCCTTCGCGTGAGTTGTAATGCATATATGTCGATCCTTGTTGCTTTGTAAGTGATTTACCGGGCGTTAACCCGGCAACTAACGACAGGATGATACTTTATTATTGCTTAATGACCAAAGTGGATTGGTTTAGGCGATAGTACGGTATTCTCCTGGGCGGGTTGTCACAGTTCTGCGGGCTGAGCTGGGCCGGATGGGCTGGAAGGCTAGGTGGGCCGGCGGTCAGGCAGACCAGAGATAAGACTTGGAGGTGATCCAGTGGACTTCTCCGAAGAGATAAGGCCCAGCAGAGACAAATGGGTTTTTCCTATTTTCCCTTAATCCTATCCCTTATACTATTTCAATTCAAATTTGAATTTAGGATTCAAATTTGAATCACACTCAAATAAGATCCAAATAAAATCCATAAACTCCAAAATTATCACACTAGCATTTATAATTCCTAATTTTTTTATTTAGCTCAAAATAAATCTAGGAATTTAGGGAAGGATTCAAAGAAGACATCCTTAATATTTTAAGCATGCACTCAAATTCAATCAAAAATTTTGATATCCACATTTTCAAATAAAATAACATTCCGAAAAACTCCGGGATGTTACAGACTCCCCCCTCACAAGAATCTCGTCCTCAAGATTAAGAGCTTACCCCTCGTTTCCAAGGAGACGAAAGGTAAAAGAGAACTAGCTGCACCACATCGAAAAAGAGATAAAACCAATACACTGAAAACTAATACTCACCAACCACAGCGTTAGGAGCATCAGCGGCCTTCCCATCCTTCAGGTGGTAAAGCCTTCCACGGCCAGCGGACTGCTGAGGAGCAGACTGAGGAGGTCCTCCTGCTGGTGCCGGTGCTTTGGCGGGCGTAGCGACGACCTTCTTCTTGGGGCAGAAGTACGACTTGTGGCCTGGCTTGCCACAGGTGAAACACGTGGGCCCGAACCCTCTAATCTTCTGTCCTGGCGCGAACTGGGGTGGGCGGTTGTATCCTCCATTCTGCGGACGGTAGCTGTAGTTTCCTCCTCCCGAGAAGTTGCCTCCAGGCTGGTTGTGTCCATCTCTCGGCTTCTGGATTGACCGGTCTTGGTGATATCCCATTCTCTTCTTGTCCTTCATGCGATCCTCATGACCTCTTCTCTCTTCCTCAAGAGCGATGGCGCGGTTCACCAGGTGGCGAAGGGACTTGTGCTCACTGGCCTTCAAGCCCTGGCGGAGACCATGGTGGAGGCCTCGCAGAAACCAGAACTGTTTCTTGTCATCAGTGTTGGTGTCATCTGGGGCATAGCGCATCATCTTCATGAAGTGCCTCTCATACTCCTCCACCCTCATCGCACCCTATGTCATGGTGCGGAACTCCTGGGCCTTCTGAGTGATGACCTCCTTCGGCAGGTACTGCTCGCGGAACACCTCGCAGAACTCCAGCCAGGTGATGAAAGTTGGGTTCGGGTGGCTGTCCGAGTAGTTGTCCCACCAAGACTTGGCAGGACCCTCGAGCTGGTGGACGGCGAAAGCCACACACTCTTCATCAGTGTAGGCGGTGAGGTCTAGCTTTGTCTCGATCACGCGGGGCCAGTCGTCGGCCTCGAGGGGGTCATCCGAGTAACTGAAGGTAGGGGCCTTCAGGCGGAGGAACCTCTCGATCTTCTTGGCGAAGTCTTCTTCCGGCGGAAAGTTGCGGTTCCCACCATTGACTCGGTTCTCGACGGCTTCAGCCATCCTCTGCATCAGCGCTGTCTGAGCGGCCATCACCTCAGCCAGGTTAGGTGATGGCGGTGGCAGTGCTCCTCCACAGCCACGACCACGACCACACCCCTAGGGAGCTGGTACGGGCTCAGGCTCAGGCTCACCCTCAGCGTCTTCTTCATCTTCTCCAGCATCGCCTTGACCGATGGGCGGAGGCGGTGGCGGTGGCACCACAATGCCTCGGCCTCGGCCTCGACCTCCTCCACGGACAGGCGCGTGTCCGCGACCACGAGCGGGAGCGCGTCCACGTCCTCGTGCGGGAGCTCGGCCACGTCCACGGCCACGAACCAGTGGGGCTTCTTCTGCCTCGGCAGCTTCAAAGCGTGCCACCAAGCGTCCAGACCTTCTGGTCGACATCCTTCTGAAAACTTGACCAAGGAAAGAAAACTTTAGAAAGTGTCACTCACCAACAAGTTGAGTCTCATAAGCAAGCATGAAAATATTTACTAATTATATATTCCTACACTCAATGGGAAGATCCATTAAAACACAACTAACTCCATTAAGAACCGATCATTCAGCAAGCATTATAGTTTTATATGCTCCCTCAAGGCTGACTCGGGCCTAGGAAGTTACAACACTTCAACGGTCTAGTTTGTCGGAACACAAGCTTAAAAAAAGGGGTGCCTATCAAGGTGTATCAAAACTTCTCTACTTCAGTGTGTGCTGGACATGCTCTCGACCAAACGGTCATGTCCTCGTAAGAATGGTTGAGTCCCGTAGGTAAGAAAGAAGCTTTTTAAAAGAGGAAAGCTTTTATAAAATATTCCAAGGGGTTTATATATAAAGCAAGGAAACGTAGAGAACCCTTTTTCACTAACGACCATGTCTAAGGGCACGAGCTACGGTCAAGTACGGCTCTGATACCATCTGTAACGACCCAGGTTTTCAAAAGAGGAAAACCCGTCATCCTGTACTCGTGATAGTCCCTGGATCAGACGCTATCACGCACAGACTTCCACCACAGATAAATATCACAACCATACAACGAAATAAAGCATCAGAGTACGAATATTATTACATATCCTGAATAAAGGAGTACATCATTACACGCCTCTTGGTGTAATAACATGAATAAGAGCCTACGCAGCGATAGCTAGCTTCCAGAAGGTGTCTCCATCTTTATTCTTCTCTCCTACAGGCATCCTTGAGCGTAGCGTCGCGCCCTTCAATCGTACCATCCGTCGACGTTGTTGTCGTAGTTTGACTCATACCCTGCAAGCTCAGGGGCTATCCCCAAGGATCGGGATAGGTCCACGTCACCAACCGTATGAAAGCTTTAAATGGCCTACTTCTAATGGTATAAAAAGTATCAAGGTAAGAGCTAGGGTTTCCTAAGCAGCAGCAACAGTATATAAAGAGTAACATCTCCAAAACCCACCATTTCCCAAGTCTCTCATCCACGATCGGTAACACCTGGTCACCCAGATCACCGTCTCTAAGTCCTATCTCCATCTAGGGTCGGTGCGAGAACTCTCACTCCTCATACCTCAATGATTGCACCCGGATTCGCGAGGCAGAGGGAGCAACTCTCCTCTCCCCGAGTACAACCACGGCTCACCATACACACTCATCCTATAAGGGGGAGGTAGAAATCCCAAAACGTAAGAGTCGAAGTAAACAACGGGCATGTCCATAACCGAGGACGCGGCTATACGTATAGATCAAAACTCTGCAGAGCGTGCAGACCTATACCCAACTCGGGATGGAGCCCAGTCGGTAGCAAGTCGACTGAACCCACCCTACCGGACGAACACCTAGGAGTTACGATTCCATCCTGCATCCGGGTCTCGATGCGGTCCCTCGCAAAGGACCACCCCAGAACTGTGAACATGCCCCCGTGTGGCCTCACGGGGAGCGACTGCAAAGGGAAAGGGTCCTCACCCCACTTCCCTCCCACCGATACCCTCTATCCTGCTAGCAGGTATGGAATCGCACTTGCCAGGGTCGACCCGGCCCTACCCCCACTCTCGGTGAGGTGGTGTGTACGAAAGTCCCGTGAACACAAAGCGACCCACTCGGTTTCAGACCGGGGCGAGCTCCTATCCTTCAAGTCATCACAAAAACCCCAACACCTGTGCTCCTAAAACAGTGTACCCGCCATAGGTACTGAACTGGGCATCGCCCGAGAAGACGATCCCTGGCCCCCGATCCCGGATCGGGTTGTCTTGAGCTCACCCCCGCCAAATATCCCAAAAACACTTTCTCCTGCCGGTTTTTCCCCACACACGCCAAGAATACTACCACGATATCCCAACACATGCACAGCAAGCTCAGCGTATAATCACGCGTAAATATAGTAGTAGTAGTAGTAGTAGGTCAATCAAGGACAAGGTATTTAAAAGGGGCAGTGCAAGGTTTCATCATATTCATCATCATGCATAAGTAAAGCGCTAGCAGTTCTAAAGCAATGTCTAATGGGCATTCAAAGTAGGTCGGGCGTGAACCTGCGTGAGGGTAGACGTCGAAGGCGAAGTCGTCGTCGTAGTCCTGGGTCGGCTCTCCGGCTCCGGTAGCTCCTAGATTCGCGAATACAAATAAATACCGATGCTAATTTGTAAATAACACCAAAAGAAGAAGCAATAAGAGCCGAAAGGGAGCAAACACCTAACTAACAGGTGCGTCATGATTTTAGAAAGATTATGAAAGTGGTTTCATATTTTTCGGAGCTCGTATGAATTAGTTATGAATTTTCGAAGGTTAAAACCATTTCTGAAATTAAATTGCGCATCCACAATATATATATCTATAACTTAGCTATAAGCTGCCTCTAGCTGACTCTGTCTAGGCTATAAGCTGACTACTGGTTGGTTACTGCCCACCACGTGGCAGCCACGCAGTAGCTAAAAGCTAGCTGCAAGAGGAGTTGGCAGCCATGTGGCTGCTGGCGTGGCGGCGCATGGGATCCAGAGGGATCCGGTGCAGCTTGAGGCATGTGCGGCTGGTGGTGTTTCTCAACAGAGATTGGTCGGGCGCAAAAGATCCCAACGATCCGGTGCAGTGTGCGGCGAGGTGGCCGATCGTGTGGCTTAGCAGGGAGTGGCCGGGTGCAAAGGATCCGGGTGATCTGGTGTGGCAGCGGCTGTGTGTGTGCAGCTCTGTGTTTTGGAGCAGAGGCCAAAAAGAGGAAACACCCAAGGTGCTCAACGCGCCGCCTCAGAGGCTCTCCGCCGCAGCGATGGCTCCGCCGGCGGCGATCTTCCACGGTGGCCGGCACGATAGGTCAACGGCGCGGCTCAGGGAGTCCTAGGGATGCATCTGGTGGCTAAAGGCCCGAGCTTGGCAGGCTACACGGCACGTCGGGCCTCGTGCCAGCACGGAAACTGAGAGCGGCAGCGCAGGGGCTCGACCAGCGACGGCATAAGCGGCGGCCGACGAGGGTAGATGGCGGTGAGGGTCTAGGGAGGCTAGGAAAGAGGCTTGCACGGGAAGGAGGCCCGGGACTTGGCCGGCTTTGGGCAGCGGCGCGCGGCGGCGAAAGGCAGAGCCGCGGCGCTGATCAGAGCGGAGGCGCGGGCTTGTGCGCAGGCTCCGGCGTGCTAGCGTGCAAGAGTGTGTGCGTGCGTGGTTTTAAGGCTCGATCCTCGGCCGTAGAGAGAGGATACGGTGCACGGCCGCAAGGCCGCCCCTTGGCCTCGCCACGACTCGGCGAGCAGGAGGACAACGTGTGGCGGTGGCGTGCACGCTCTCGCCGATGGCGCCGGCGAGGTATGGTCGGCGATGACACAGAGCGGACGACCAGCAAGGAAACAAGGGGAAGACGGCGGGGAAAGGCAAACCTGCCCTTGGCCGGTGCAAGGCAGCGGCGCGGCGAGATGTGCAGCGCGGCACGACACTTGTGCGCGCGCGTGTTCGGGCGAGCACGCCGGCCTGGACAGGCACACGGCGGCGAACGAGCAGGAGCGCCCACGACGATGCGAAAACGGGTGCGCGATGGGTTTTCAGGTGGCCAAGGTGAAAGCTTGGGCCACCCTGGGCGCGCTCGCGCGAGTGCGGCGGCGCGGCGACAAAAGCAAAACAGGGTGGTGGTGCGGATGGGTTCTGGTGGCGTGTGCGTGCACGAGCAAGGTGCCAAGGCGGGAACTTGGGCGTTCCTGGGCGCGTGCGCGAGCAGTGCGGTCGCGACACGGCCTCGCCTATGCGCGGCGTCCTGGCGTTCCAGGGCCGCAGCGGTGCAACGGCCTGCTCGGTACTGCGAGCAGCGAGTCGGCGGTTCAGGCGAGGTTCAGCGGGGTGAGCGGCGCGCATCGACGACGGCAGCGGCACCTGCAAACGAAGAGGCACAGCTCGAAGGCTGGCTCACAGAGGGCGACAGCGTTTTGCACGGCGGCGCGATGCGTGTGATCAGAACAGACGGCGCACGGGCTCAGGGCTTCTCCCGGCCGCAACAGAGGCGAGCGGCACGAAGGCCGGCTCTTCACATCTTCAGGCAAGGGGGAAAGGCTCACCTGTGCCTGTGGACGCGGCGGCAACAGCGGCGAAGAAGCGGAGCGGGGTAGAGCAGAGGTGGCAGAGCAGGTCCACGGCGTCGCGGTCCTTGGCTCGAACTGCTCCGGCTCCTTGGCGTGGTCGACGACGTCGAGGTCCACACGCGGACGGCCCCATCTTCTGGACGGCGGCGTCTTCCGGTGCCGGCGTCAAGGTCTACGGCGCGGCGCGGCCTCCTTGAGCAACAGCTCCGGCTCCGGTTGCAGCGGCTTCAAGACCCTTGACGGCGTCTCCTCCTCCGGATTCTTCCTCCCCTCCTCCTCCTCTCCTCCAACCGTGGCAGATGGATTTTGGGGAAAACCCCAAGCAGCGGCGGAACAGGGGTGAGCCGGGGGGAGAATGGATTTTGTAGGGCGATCGCTAGGGTTACGGGGCGCGAGCGCACGGCTGGGATGCGCGCGGGAGCACGTGGAGGCCATCCGCGTGCGCCAGCGGCAGGAGGTGGCGGCCATGGCCGGTCCCCTCCGAGCTCGCGCGCGGTCGTCCCCACGGCTGGCGTCACGGGGGAAAAGAAAATGGGAAAAGGTGTGGAGAGGAAAGGTCTGACGGGCGGGACCCGCGTGTCAGCGACTCAAAGCGGCGCGGCGGGGTGGAGTCGTTCTGCGGGCTGAGCTGGGCCGGATGGGCTGGAAGGCTAGGTGGGCCGGCGGTCGGGCTGACCAGAGATAAGACTTGGAGGTGATCCAGTGGACTTCTCCGAAGAGATAAGGCCCAGCAGAGACAAAAGGGTTTTTCCTATTTTCCCTTAATCCTATCCCTTATACTATTTCAATTCAAATTTGAATCTAGATTCAAATTTGAATTACACTCAAATAAGATCCAAATAAAAACCATAAACTCCAAAATTATCACACTAGCATTTATAATTCCTAATTTTTTTATTTAGCTCAAAATAAATCTAGGAATTTAGGGAAGGATTCAAAGAAGACATCCTTAATATTTTAAGCATGCACTCAAATTCAATCAAAAATTTTAAAATCCACATTTTCAAATAAAATAATATTCCGGAAAACTCCGGGATGTTACATAACATGAAAGCGTTTTAAAAAAAAAGAATGATTGCAGTCGTGATAGCGTCTGCAGCACAAGGTACATTAAGATCAAATCCCTCTTTTTTTTTTTGCTTTTAGGGCCGCGTGTCATTTTCTGGCTGGGGAAATGATGCATGGAAATCACGGGATGAGATCACAGCAACAACATGCCTGGTTCGTTAAAAAAAACGAGATCACAGCAAGAAGAAGAAGCGATCCGCGCATCAGGCAGCCACCGACTTCGATGTTCCGGAAGTGGAGTGGATTTTACCGTGTTATCGGAGATGCGCAGTGAGGCTATGCCGCTATGCGGCAGGGAAATGCAAACGCTGTTATTTCAAAAAAAAAAAAAAAAAGCAAACGCTGACCTTTCCCAGCCCGGAGCAGGGAGGGGAGGCAAAATTCTAGCCGGCCGGAACGCCGGATGGATGGACCTGGACCGTGAGATGATTGGATGGACGCGAGACGCACGCGGCGGCGTCGAGAGGCGAATGGAACCGAATCCATGGCGATTTTTTGGGCGGTGATCGCCATCCGTCTGAGGGACACGGACACGGAACATGTGAATATGTGATGAGAGAGATTAGAGGGGCGATGGATGGAGAGCAAGAAGCGTGTTGCACCGACACGCGCACACGCACACTTTCCTTCCTTTTCCGCCATCGGCGACCGTCTTCCGCGCCCGTCGAGATCACGGAAAGACCCGGGCCTTTAGTTTGAAAGTTTCTAACGTTTTCTCCGCTCTCTCTCCATCACATCACATTAAATACGTCAAAAGACATATGCTCAGAGTATTAAATATAGGTAAAAAAAAACTAATTACACAGTTTTGATGTACTTCGCGACACGAATCTTTTGAGCCTAGTTAGACTATGATAAGATAATATTTACCACAAACAAACGAAAGTGCTACAGGAGTTCCAAAAGTTAAAAAAATAAATTTTTTCAACAACTAAACAAAACCCAGGTGGCAGGTAGCGACTGAGGACTGACAGGACCGGGCGGCAGGCGAGCCACGTCGTGCCGCCCACGACGGGCCTCCCCCCTATCATTGGGCCATCCACGGGCTACCGTCGGAGGGGCCCAGGTGCCGGCTCAACGGCCCAGACGTCACCACGTGCTGACATCAACAGCAACCTTTCCGCTCTCCTTCCTTGCCTTTCTTTTCGTTTCCCACAGCACAAGGCCACAGCACAGCTCCCCACGCGCCCGAATCCCCCCGCCCCCGTCGCTGCCAGGTGGGCCCTCGCCGTGCCGTCCCCGCACCCCAACCGGCCAACCCGATCCCCAAACCAAACAGATGGACACCTGTGATGTGTGCCTGCCTCTGCGCCCGCCGCGCCATTCCTCCCTCCTCCTCCTCTCGGCCCCTCTCTCTCCCCGTGCGCGCGGGCGGCCTCAGCCTCACATCACTCGAGCTCACTCCCGCCGGCAGCCGGCACAGGCTTGCTCGAGATCGAGCACCCCCTGCCCGGCTGCCCCCAGGCCGAGGGCACCGCCCGTGACCCGTGATCTTGCCTCACCTACTCCTGGATTCGATCCCATCCAGCGCCAGCGCCCCCTCCCTTTCCAGATCTCACCCCCGACCCATGACATGACCACTAGGGCCCGACGCCCACGCGGGGGGAGCAGGAGCACCACCACCACCACTGCTGCTGCCGACCATGGCCCCGCCTCGCCGCGCTGAACGCCTCGCCCCCCGCGCCGCCGCCGCCCATGGAGGACCTGGCCGCCGTTAGCTCCGCCGCCGCCGCGGGGCTCACGCTCTTCGCCGTCGCCGACATCATGGAGGAGGCCGCCACCGCCTCCGCAGCCGCGTTCGGGATCGGCGCCGCGCTGCCGCCGCCGCCGCCCCCGGTGCAGGCGGGCCGCGGGGACGAGGAGGACGCGGGGGGCGACGCCTCCGCCTGCGGGAGCCCGTGCTCCGTCGCCAGCGAGTGCAGCAGCGTCGCCACCGCCGACTTCGAGGGCTTCGCCGAGGTCGGCTCCGCGCTCGTGCTCGACGACCTCGTCGCCGCGGCCGCCGCCGCCGTGCCGGAGGCCGCCTCCGGCACCAGGGTCGCGGGGCCCGGCGCCAGGAGCGTCTTCGCGGTCGACTACGTGCCGCGCTGGGGGCTCGAGTCCATATGCGGCCGCCGCCCCGAGATGGAGGACGCCGCCATCGTGCTGCCGCGCTTCGTCGACGTCCCGCTCTGGATGGTCGCGGGCGACGCGCCGGTGGACGGCCTAGACCGGGCCTCCTTCCGCCTTCCCGCGCACTTCTTCGGCGTCTACGACGGCCACGGTGGCGTCCAGGTAATTGGGATGCCTCGTCGCGTGCCTCACCGCAACAAACGAGAATTCAGCACCGCGCAAACACGTACCACTCGATTCCAACTCACTTTTGTCTTGTCTTTGCTGCTGCCCCTTCGTAGGTTGCCAATTACTGCCGCGAGAGAATCCACTCCGTACTGATAGAGGAGCTCAGTAAGGCAGAGGAATCGGTGTCTGGCGCTGACTTGAGTGGCCTGGAGTCCAAGAAGCAGTGGGAGAAGGCCTTTGTGGACTGCTTCAGCCGGGTTGATTCAGAGGTGGGAGGAAATGCAACGACCGCTGGCAAGCCTGTGGCTCCAGACACAGTGGGGTCAACAGCGGTGGTCGCAGTTGTCTGCTCATCACACATAATTGTTGCAAATTGCGGTGACTCGCGAGCAGTGCTCTGCCGGGGCAAGCAGCCCTTGGCGCTGTCGGTGGATCATAAAGTAAGCCATTAGCTCTCGTTGGGTCAACTATTGTACTAGATTCACCAAATCAGATATCATTCTGAATTATGGGTTTAATTGTATGCATTCTTGTTGTTTCAGCCAAACAGGGAAGATGAGTACGCGAGGATTGAGGCGCAGGGAGGCAAGGTCATCCAGTGGAATGGCTACCGTGTTCTCGGCGTTCTTGCCATGTCCCGATCAATTGGTACATATCCTTCTCATCTTGATGTCATCAGTGCAACATTGGTTTACGTCAGTGCAAATTTATGAGAAACTCTGAACTAGTTTATCTAATTGTTTTCCAACAAGGGTACAATATGTAGCCATCACCAGTTGGTAATATGTTGACTGTCAATTCTATTTTTTTAGATCGACTGTCAATTCTATTTGTGGACCAATTAGTGGTGATTTCTTTGTTGTAGTTTTTGCTTCACGTATATATGCTTTCATTTTGCTAAATTCTAAATTTATCTTGTCCGTTATGGAAACCTAATGAGTTCTAACGTAATTGCGCCATCGGATAAAATTGTAAAGACTTTCATGAGATGACAAACAGTTGGGGTTTTTGGAATTTTCGCTGACTATGCAGCACAGACTGTAAGCCCCTGTGTCCATGTGGTTACTATGGAACGCTCCCAGGTTGTGAGAAAGTAATGATTATCTGTTGACCTCTGGGCATTTTCTTTCACCCATGGGAGTGCTGAGTGCACAAATTTAGTCAGCCTTTTTCATCGATTGGCCCTATGTTCTAGTCATTGACTCCTTACAGTCACGGGAGAGGGTGAGGCCGCCCAACCATCTTTGTTTTGTGAACTTTCAGAGCCTCATGTAATGTTTTGGTGCCTTTGTTTCTGTATTCCAGTGGCATGACCTAAAAAAATTGGTCATCAACCAATCTGCTTTCTGCTGTTTGTTGCTGTCAACACTGAGATATGTGCTGGTGCATTTATCATGTATTGTTGATTGATTGGGAAAAAACACAAAATGATGTGTTGTTTGGTCTATTTGTAGGGGACCGATACCTGAAGCCATATATAATCCCAGTCCCTGAGGTCACAATTGTCGCCCGTGCAAAAGACGACGAGTGCCTTATTCTTGCAAGTGATGGCCTCTGGGATGTAATGTCCAATGAAGAGGTATGTGATGCTGCTCGCAAGCGGATACTGCTATGGCACAAGAAGAATGCAGATGCCGCCTCATCATCAGCCCAGAGAAGCGGTGATTCTCCGGATCAAGCAGCTCAAGCAGCTGCCGAGTACTTGTCTAAGCTGGCTCTCCAGAAGGGAAGCAAGGACAACATAACCGTCGTCGTAGTTGACCTCAAGTCACATAGGAAGTTCAAGAGCAAAACATAACCATGGATTCAGGAAGACATGGACAATAACAATACTAGTTACTAGGATGCTAGAAATGTGGAGGAAAAGATCATGTTTAGTCTGCTGCACAGGCACATTGGTTAGCACTTGTCCATCTCGACAACCATATAGGCTGCCACGTTTGTTCAGGGTACAGGTTCATACACAGGTCTAATCTGGTTGGGATTAGGCTGATCAAGTAAGGTGATTGATCCTATAGGGTCCAAATCTGAAACATGACATATATATTTAGAAGTAGGTATTACAGATTGGGTCTGGAGCATTGTTTTTTGCTGACAGGTAAAAGGTACAATAGAAATTGCTAGCACTAAACTACCTAATCGTACAATGTACTTGTGCTTTTGATACATAGTATCAGATAAGCAGTGCAAGAATACTATACTGTAGCAGTTTGTGCAGCAACTGTGAATATGTGATGTGCCTTCTAGGACGTTGTTTGTCCATGACTCATATATCTCCATGGCTGGCGCCCGACGTTATTAAAATCTGGTTCTCAACAAAGTTGATTTGGTGATGAGGATTCCATCCATTCTGTCATGCTGAATTGCTGATGCGCTTCCTGCCATGCTAATCAAGTAATCAGTGAAGTTGACGCAGAGGTTTTTCGACGTGCTTGGAGTTGGCCTACGAAGGCTGCACTACCTGTTGGTAGCTCGTTTGAAGCTTATCTTTTCGTAGTTGGTGAATGTAGATTTGGTTCCGAGTGGCATGCTCGCTCCAATTTGGGCTGGGAAACTTTCCTGAGCAGGAATTCGAAGTGTCAACACGGCCCCCGCTAGAGAGGGCACTCATTCAGTTGCCATTTTTACTCGTGTCTTTTGCCTTTTATTTGGTAGCGGCTAGATGCCCCAACCGCCAAAGCTAGAAAAAGAATTGATGGGGTGAAGAGCTTAACGATTTTTTTTTGTGTGTCTTTTGCCTTTCATTTGGTAGCGGCTAGATGCCCCAACCGCCAAAGCCAGAAAAAAAATTGATGGGGTGAAGAGCTTAACGATTTTTTATTAAGAAAAAGTAACTTAATCTGTGAATAGATTTTTTTTAAAAAAATAGTCCTATAAATCTGCTCCTGTAAGAAATTGACTCCAAATCTACTGATAAGATCATACTAATCTGTCCTTCTAACCAACTCGGCTAGAGATCCTTTCAAAAAAAACCATGGAGTACAAGAGTGGGAGGTCAGGAAGAGGTGCACAACGAAAAACACATTTCTTTTGGCATCATGATTCAGCAGATGCTCTCATCCTCTCTCGAGCGGCTTCTCTTATTTTGATCCTATTTTTTTTAAAAAAATGGAGTCCTGCACTGTTTTTTTTACTTTTTTTTGCCCAACAAACTTTTTTTTTAGATTACACAGTACAACGCAGACGCTCACAACACGTACGCACACTCACCCCTATGAACACACATACGCAAACACTACCCTTATGAGCACCTCCGAAGGACTGAGCACCGGCAGATCTGGAGATTCTCGAAGTCACCACTGGCGCCTCGTCGTCGACGGGAACGTCGCTTACCACTTAATGCATAACGTCGGAAATTCCCGGAATAAATCCAGGAAAAGGTGCGAGTACCAGGATTTAAACCCTGGTGGGTAGTGTCTCACTGGACCGTCCTACCATTAGACTACAAGCCCAAAAAATGTTCTTTTTCCTAAATAACACAAAACCAAGATTTGTCAAGTAAGTATTTCAAGAGTTGAAAAGTGAAATCTTAAACTCAATCATTACTGGACAACACCGCACGATTTTGTGGTATTCACCTGAGTTTCGTGTCTTTTGACTTGTATATAAAAATTGAGAAAAGCTGATTTCTACTCAAACAACTAAATATCCGCCTAGAGTATCTTCTTTTTCGTTTTTTCTTAAAATAAAATTCAGGAATTCATAAGATGCAAATATGCAATATTGTGTGGAGCAAGAGCAAACAAACTATGACATGTTGCTATACGTGCTTGTATTTTTTAAAAAGAGGGGAGGCAGAGAAAAAGGCTAATAAAATAAAAATGATTTATAAATATTAGAGTGCACGGCTCTAACCCTTTTACGTTGTTTTTTTTTAATTTGTTCTTTTTCTGGACAACGCAAAACCAAATCGATCCTTCGCAATTCTCAATCCCCCACCCAATTCCAACTCGCATCGCATCGCCCAAGCAAGTAGGGTTTTCTCCTTCCTTCCCTTCCCTTCTCACCTCCCTCCCGCTCCGTCGAGCGATCTCCGTCGGTCCGCCGCATTCTCTCCCGCCCCCTCCGCCACCGCCAACCCAAACCCTAGGCCCATGGGGCGCAAGAAGAACGTCGCCATCGACGACGACGAGTACTCCTTCCCGCAGGACGACGCCGCCGCCGATCCCGCGCCGCCGCCGCCCGCCGCGGAGAAGGAGAAGCCCAAGAAGGGCGGCAAGAAGGGCAAGAAGGGGGGCAAGGCTGCCGCGCTCGACGACGACGACTACGAGCCCCCTCCCCCGCCCCCGCCCGCTGCGGACGAGGACGAGGACGACGAGCCCATCAACCTCGTCTTCACCGGCAAGAAGAAGAAGAAGAAGGGGGGCGCCGCCCCCGCCGCCTCCTTCAGCGCCTTCAACGCCCTCGAGGAGGCGGACGAGGAACAGGACGAGGAGGAGCCCGCCCCGGCTGCCGCGGAGCCGGAGGCCACCGCTGATGCCGACGATGACGACGAGCTCGATTTCGACTTCAGCAAGGCCAAGAAGAAGAAAAAGAAGAAGGACAAGGTAGGTCGCTCTGCGCCTGGCAAAGACGAAGACGGCGAGGCTGCTCCGTCGCCCCCGCCTGTGCCTGAGGAGGAAGATGAGGATCCCTCGGTCTTTGCTGCGGCGGCTGCAAAGAAGCCGCAGAAAAAGAAGAAAAAGAAGGGCACCTTTGTCACGGACGATGAGGACCTTGTCGAGGCCCTGGCTGATGTTGAGGATTCTCAGCTCGCGGATGAGCCTGAGCCTGAGCCGGAGGAGGTGAAAACTCAGAATTCTGTGCCTGCCCCTGACACAGATGATGCCACTGGAAAGAAATCAAAGAAGAAGAAAAAGAAGGGAGGGTTTATGTTGGATGGCGAGGATGTAGATGAGATCCTTGCGAATATTGAGGACCACCCGCCTCCTATCGAGGAGCCTGATCCCAAGGATATGAAGGATGAGGCTCCTGTCACTGCTGCTGCCCCTGTGGATGATGCTGAAGGGAAGAAATCAAAGAAGAAAAAGAAGAAGAGCGGAAGGACAGCACTGGAAGAAGATGACTTGGACAAGATTTTTGCTGAGCTCGGTGTAAGCTCGTCTGTGGAGGACAAGCCAGTGCAGGCACCGGATCCTACCTCAGTGGCTAAGGAGGATGTGGGAGCTGCTGAGGATGTTAATGTGGATGGCAAGTCTGGGGAAGGAGGAGAGGTGGAATCTGCTGCTGCCAAGAAGAAGAAGAAGAAGAAGGAAAAGGAGAAGGAGAAAAAGGCAGCAGCAAAGGGAGCGGAGGTTAAGAAAGAGGAGGAGAAAGAGCAAGAGGCACCGAAAGGGAAGGTTGACATGAAGAAGCTCCCTAAGCATGTTCGGGAGATGCAGGAGGCCCTGGCTAGGAGGAAGGAAGCTGAGGAGAGACAGAAGAGAGAGGAGGAAGAGCGGCTGAGGAAGGAGGAGGAAGAGCGGCTGCGTCGTGAGGAGGAGGAGAGGAAAGCGGAGGAAGCAAAGAGGAGGAAGAAGGAGAGGGAAAAGGAGAAGTTGCTCAAGAAGAAGCAGGAGGGTAAGCTCTTGACTGGCAAGCAGAAGGAGGAAGCAAAGAGGTTAGAAGCCATGAGGAGACAGTTCCTTGAGCAGAGTGAACTCCAAAAAGCTGAGGGCACTGCTCCTGAGTTAAAGAGGAGGCCAATATACGATTCTAAGAAAAAGAAAGCTCAAGCAAAGACCACGGAGACTGTAAAGGTAGTTGAAGAACAACAGGAAGAGGTTAATGAAGCTAACAATGACGAAGAAGAATATGTGCTCGTGGATCAGGATTCTCAATCTCAGATAGAGGAATCTGAGGAGAGAACTGAACCTGATCAGGAGGCTGAAGAGCTAAAACCAGAACAAGAAGAGGAGGAAGATGAGGATGAGTGGGATGCAAAGAGCTGGGATGATATTGATGTGAACTTGCCTAAGACAAGTGCTTTTGAGGAGGAAGAGGCGAAGCCTGTTGTCAAGAAGTCCGAGCCTGTTCAGAAGCAGGAAAATTCTAAAGCACAGCCTGCGACAACTTCTGTCAAAAAGGTTGTTCCAGCAAACTCTAAAAAGAGTGAAACTGGTGATGGAGGTGCCAGTAATGGAAATATCAAGCGGAACAAAATGAAAGGACCTGTCAAAGAGGATAGCTCTAAGAATGGTAATGACCTCAGATCACCAATTTGCTGCATCCTCGGTCATGTCGATACTGGCAAGACAAAGCTGCTAGATTGTATTAGACGCACCAATGTGCAAGAAGGCGAAGCTGGGGGTATTACCCAACAGATCGGGGCAACCTACTTCCCTACTGAAAACATTAGGGAGAGGACCAGAGAGCTAAAAGCTGATGCCACACTTAAGGTTCCAGGACTGCTTGTTATTGATACCCCTGGGCATGAGTCCTTTAGTAATCTGCGTTCTAGAGGTTCAAGTTTGTGTGATATTGCCGTTTTGGTTGTCGACATCATGCATGGGCTTGAACCTCAGACAATTGAATCCCTGAATCTTTTGAAGAGTCGAGATGCAGTGTTTATTGTTGCTTTGAATAAGGTATATGTTCTGGAGTTCTGTCCAGAAACTTTTGGCTTTGCTTACTGTTTTCTTATTAATTCATTATTTAATTTGTTTATTTTCACTGTATAGGTTGATCGTCTTTATGGTTGGAAGAAATGCCAAAATGCTCCTATTGTAAAGGCTTTAAAGCAGCAAAATGAAGATGTTAAGAGGGAATTCAATATGCGAGTTACAGATGTGAGTGAAAATCACATTCTTGTTTCCTTTTTTAAAGAATATTTCTATGCATTGCCATAATTAAAACATGTGCTTGTGTTACCCATCAGATTGTGACACAATTCAAGATGCAAGGAGTTAATACTGCTTTGTACTACAAGAACAAGGAGATGGAAGATACCTTTAACATAGTGCCTACTAGTGCTTTAAGGTTTGATCTTTAACTTGCTGTTTCATTCATTTTGTAATATCTGTTACAGCGGCTGTCATATCACTGGCATCTTTAGCTTGACATGTTACTCACTGATCTTATCAGTGGTGAAGGCATTCCGGATTTACTCCTACTGTTGGTTCAATGGGCACAAAAGACGATGGAAGAAAAGCTTACATTTGTTGATGAAGTCCAGGTATACTTTGACCTCTATGCTGTTACGTAAAAAACTTTCTTACCAATAATCTAGGTAATGTACTTTGATCCCTTTGCTGTTACAGAAAATGCATTCTTATAATTACCTTTTTTTTTGTTTTTCAGTGTACTGTACTGGAAGTCAAGGTCGTGGAAGGTCATGGTACTACAGTTGATGTTGTTTTGGTCAATGGTATACTGCATGAAGGAGATCAAATAGTTGTTTGTGGCATGCAGGTAGAAGTCATTTTGCTTTACATTTCAAGGCTAAACTAGGAGCTGAATTTTTGTAAGATGCCTCATGTTCTCGTTGTGTCTTTATATAGGGACCCATTGTGACAACTGTCAGAGCTTTGTTAACACCACACCCGATGAGGGAGCTTCGAGTTAAGGTGAGTGTCTGACAATGTTGCAGCTTTGTATATTTGGATATTCACACCCAGCTAGATATTTTGGATTTTTAGGATTGATTGTTTACTCAACTTGCTTGGACAAAGGGCTATGTTGTTGTTGATTGTTCACTCATGGTGAATATTGTTTATATAGGGAATACAATCTCTTAAACTTTGGTTGATAGATGTAAGGTTTGACCATTCAGATGTCACCGCTCTTTGCTATGTATACAACCACCATTTTTACCCTAATACAATTGTAGTCCTTGCTGATATCAAAGCCAAGAAAAACACAAGTGCAGGTACAGCTAATCTGTGAACAGCCAGCTATCATCACTCTGTAAAAATAGGATAGGTTTGATGTATGGTCACTATGGCCTACAAAAATGATCTCCTGAAGTCATCTAGTTGTTCTAAATAAGCAAGATGGTTACTATAAATGGAGTTTCTCTACCAAGAGAACTTAAGACTACCTTTTTGTGGGGTGGTAGTGGTGGGGTTGGGGGGTCTTTCACCAGCATGAAGTTACCTTAGTATGTGAAGAATACCTACAACATCAGTGTATTAGTCTCATTTCACATTGCCATGCTTAGTCCTACCAAGAAGGTTGGACAATTGCCACCTGCCATTCAGTCTTATGGTTTGAGTTTACGCTACTTGATGTTGTTCATCTCTTTCACCAGCATCAAGTTTTTCTGGTTTAAGACTTCGAGTTGAAGTAATACACCCCCAAAACTCCTATTTACAGGGCACATACCTACATCATAAGGAGATCAGAGCTGCACAAGGAGTTAAAATATCTGCTCAGGTGGGTGCAGTTTCAATGTGTCATCAGAGTTGTATGGCAGTGTACTAACTATTGCTTCTTCAGGGTCTCGAACATGCAATTGCAGGGACAGCACTTTACGTATTAGGACCTGATGATGATCTAGACAAACTGAAGGGCGCTGTTATGGAAGAGATGACACGGGTTAGGAGCCGGATTGATAAGAGTGGCGAGGGTGTCTATGTACAGGCATCTACCCTTGGGTCTTTGGAAGCTCTCACTGAGTTCTTAAAAAGCCCTGCCGTCAATATTCCCTTCTGTGATTTCAGTATAGGGCCAGTCCACAAGAAGGATGTTATGAAGGCTAGTGTTATGCTTGAGAGAAAGAAAGAATATGCAACTATCTTGGCCTTTGATGTCAAAGTGATGCCTGATGCCCGCGATCTTGCAGAAGAGTCTGGTGTGAAGATCTTTGTGGCAGATATAATATACCACCTTTTTGACCAATTTACAGCATACATTAAGAATCTCAAGGAAGAAAAGAAGAAGGAAAGCGCTGACGAAGCTGTGTTCCCTTGTGTTCTTAAGATTATGCCAAACTGTGTCTTCAACAAGAAGGATCCAATCGTTTTGGGTGTCGATGTCCTTGAAGGAATAGCTAAGGTATTTTGGTATTGCGAGCATGTTACTATTGCTCTCTTTTCCATGTTGCTTCCGTTAAGCTAGCTATGTTAAGGCTTTCCGTACCATAGTTATGAAAATGCTGATTTCTTGTTTTCTTTTGTCATCTAGGTGGGAACTCCTCTCTGCATACCCAGTAAAGAATTTATTGATATTGGGAAGATTGCCTCAATTGAAATTAATCACAAGCAAGTTGATACGGCCACGAAAGGGCAAAAGGTGGCTATAAAGGTTTGTACAGTCATTGGCATTGCTACCCATTAAGCTTGTTATCCTGGGTTCTGCTTACTATAATGTTGAATGGGTTTGTGAGCAGATTATTGCGAACAATTCTGATGAGCAGCAGAGGAGTTTTGGCAGACACTTTGATATGGAAGATGAGCTTGTCAGTCGGATCTCAAGGCGATCTATTGATATTTTGAAACAAAATTACAGGGCAAGTCCAATCTTTCTCCCTTGTTTTCCATGTGCAGTGTAAATTAGTACTAAACTTGATGTTATTTTTAATTATTAATGCAGGAGGATCTGTCTATCGAAGACTGGAAACTTGTTGTAAAGTTGAAAACAATATTGAGGATACAATGAGATCACAAGGGTTCCTGTTTACTGTTTAGGGCAACTGAGCCCCCTGAAGCCTTGATTGGCAACTGCGTGGAAATGAGTCTGTACTGGGTAGTCTGAAATTCTGAATATCTGCCGTATAATGGGAGTTGCGAGGCTGAGTGTCTTTCGTGCCAAAGACACTAGAGTTCACCAGGGAGGGTTTCCAAATTTTGATACGGTTTGAATTTTGTAATTTGCTCGGACTGCGCCCCCATTTTGCAGCTACATTCTGCAATAACATCAGATTTTGAGCCGCTTCCTTGTTTGTGTTTTTCATCGCTTAAGCTGTATATGTTGCACAAATGGGGAATCTGGTTACTGGGACATCCCCATTAACTGGTTATCGAGGTGCTTAGACTGAGGACCAATCCTGGCCTCCTGGCCACTTTTCACAACAGTTTGGTCTATCATCATCACCTACTCCAAGTGATTATTCAAAATTAAGTGAAGTTTTTTTACCAATAAATTGATATTCAAAATCATTCAAGTTGGAACACTTTGCTTATCTTAAAGCCTCAGGCTTCTAAATTTTCATAAAGTCCTCCAGAAGTTTCCTACATAGCCTGCCGAGGCCATCATTTCTTTCCTTAAATCCCTACAGTCCAATGTTCCATCTTACTCCCCTATACATAAAACAGACCAAAACTTGTTATGCGAATATACCTGCCATCGGTGTCATCTTAATTTCAATTTTTTGCTTTTGCTCCGAGAAATCTGTAATATTTATATTCAGTCTTTCCCTCGAAAAATAGTTTATATTAAGTCTCAAAACTTGCTCACCAAAATGGGTTTTGACACAGGGCGAAGAGACAGGCTAAACTAACAACATCCCAATTTCAGTGTGTATCAGAGTCGATACTATAGACTTGACAGCAATCAAAAGCTTGCCTTCAATTTTAATTTTCTTCAGAAACAGGTTCAGCTCAGCTTTGATTTAACATTTAACAGATTGCACAGAGAAATACAAAGATGGTTATTGGAGGGAGGACTGCTGTTGAGCATTAGCATGCGCCGTGGAGTTTGCAGGCCTCCAATCAATGTGGTCGTCAAAACACTAGCTTATCTCCTTAAGGTCGATGCCTGGTTCACACCCACACCAGTCACCACTGTTCAGCTTCAACCAACTCTGCAGCTTTAGATCCCTTGCAATTTTCACACCATTTCTGCAAGCGAGCGCCTCCACCTTTGACACAAGGAATTATCAAGTCAGCAAGAGAGAGCCAGAGGCCTCTACTGCAGCCGTAAATGATGACGCTCGCTGCCCCTGCGTATGAGCTTGGCAGGAAAAAAAAATGATCCATGTGGTGGTTCTCGCTGCACTTTTGCATCTTTTTTCTTATTTTTGCTCAGCTTAACTGCCATTGCTCAGTGAGTCTGCAGCTGCACTTCCTGAGACATTTGACAGCAAGCTCTGGCTTCCACCCCGCAATGCTTCTTTATTATTCCTGTGGTCCAGATTGCTCATATTCTGCACTGAAACAAAGCTATCATCTCCACCCAAAAAATAATTATCATCCGAGATATCTTTCAAGCTAGTTCTTGGGTGTAGATGCAAAATTCTGTACTGGGTTATGTGTACAGCTCCTTCAAAAACAAGCAGTCATAAGTGCTCCAAATCAAAGCATGGTAAATGGATTGGATCCCCCTGTTTCACAGGGCCCAGGATCGGCATATGCCACTTCCGTAATCCGTGCCTGATTGGTTGGAAATCATGCAGCTATCTCTAGTAAAGACACGCCATTGGTGGTGATCTGTGGGGAGCTTCTGTTTCTGTCCGCCCCACATTGGTTAATGGTCAGTCAAGAAACAGGATACCTCAATCTTAGGCTGTTGTTGGTCTTTTCTCTGCAGCCAGAGTCAATAGGCTGATCGAAATCGAATAGAGTAACAACCATGCTTCTCAAAAGACCAAGCTGCAGACTACGGAAAATATTAAAATGTATTTAGGAAATATCTGAGTAAGCAAAAAAAAGCACAGAAATAATATTTTGATCCCTTGACTTTAGACCAACTTTATACACGCAGATATCATTGCCTTTTCATACAACTGATTAATGGGCATCATGTCAAAGCTATTGTGCTTTCTACCAAACAATTATATTTATTCAAGGGATTTGTAAAAGAGTGGAGGTGGTCAGGTCCTTCTTTTGTCCTCCAGGGCATTTAGGTATTTGGTCTGTTTGAGTGATGATGGTGTGTGTGTTTGTGTGAGTCCATGTATGACTTTTCTTCTTCTATTAATACAATGATACCAAGTTCTCCAGCATGTTTTAGAAAAAATTGTAAAAGAGTGATGTCTTCTGTGGTGGCCTGGAGTGTCTTGCTTCTTCAGCCAGGTGGTGGCTTCAGTTAGAGTGCAGTATCTTAGGCAACAATGACACGACACACAAATCAACCTAGAGAAGGATCCTGACTCCCTATGAGCCACACTCAAGAGGATATTTTCTTAGATCTAGATGGATCAAATGAGGTGTTTTTCTCTTTGAAGAGGATGAGAAAGCACCCCCTTCCAGGATGTTTTCGGCCTTCCGTAAGCTATAGCACACACTTACATTGCCGAACACGTGTTCGGGGGCCATTTTTATGTGCTCAGTCCATCCCCATGTTTCCGTCCCAGGTGCCCGTCAGGACTGTTTCCGGTCTCCCGTGAGCTGTAGCACACGGTTACTTGGCCGTATACGTGTTCTGTGTCCATTTTCACATGTTCGGTCCAGCCCTCTTGTTTCTGTTCCGGGTGCCCCTCCAGGCCGTTTCCACCTCCCGTGAGCTATAGCACATGGTTACACGGCCGTACACGTGTTCAGTGGCCATTTTCACATGTTCGGCCCAGCCCCCTCATTTCCGTCCCAGGTGCCCCCACGAGCTGTTTCTGGCCTCACTTGAGGAAATTTTTTTTATATTTTTTTTCTTTGATTTTTGAAAAATAAATGAACGAAACCAAAATTTCGAGAAATATACATCTGCCGCCGTACCTCACGGCGTCAGGAGTTCCTACCGCCGTGGGGCACGGCGGCAGGGGTGCCGCCAACGGTCAGGTGACGTGCCAGTGGGGCCAGGGTTCCTACCGCCGTGGGGTACGGCGGTAGGAGCCTGCCGCTGTGCCCCACGGTGGCAGCGTTACCCCTATATAAGAGAGTGACGGCTGCCGCCAGCTCCTCCTCCCTCCCTCACTCTCTCCTCTAAATCTTCGGTTTTGAACCCTTCGGAGCACTTTTAACTCAGGTATGTTTCTAACTTTAGTGTAGTGTAGTTAGTTAGTTTAGTTAGTGTAGTTACCTTAGTTTAGTTAACCTAGTTTAGTTAGTTTAGTTAACTTAGTTTAGAAATTTTAGAAATAGTTATATTTCAAATAAAATTCGTAGAAAATAATTATAATTCGAATAATTCGTTTAAATTGATATAAAATTCGTAGAAAATAGTTATAATTGAAATAGTTGGATTAAATTGATATAAAATTCGTAGAGAATAATTTTAATTCGAATAATTCGTTTGAATTGATTTAAAATGCGTACAAATAGTTATAATTCCTATAATTAGATTAAATTAATATAAAATTCTTAAAAAATAGTTTTAATTCAGATAATTCGTTTAAATTGGTTTTAAATTCCTAGAAAATAGTAATAATTCACATAATTAGATTAAATTGATATAAAATTCGTAGAAATAGTTATAATTCTAATAATTAGATTAAATTGCTATAAAATTCGTACAAAATAGTAATAATTCGAATAGTTAGATTAAATTGATATAAAATTCGTAGAAAATAGTTTTAATTCACATAATTCGTTTTAATTCATTTAAAATTCGTAGAAAATAGTTATAATTCACATAATTAGATTAAATTGATTTAAAATTCTTAGAAAATAGTTTTAATTCACATAATTCGTTTTAATTCATTTAAAATTCGTAAAAAATAGTTATAATTCACATAATTAGATTAAATTGATTTAAATTTTTTAGAAAATAGTTATAATTTGTTTTATTTGATATAATTCAACTAATTGATTAGATTTTGTTTTTTTTCAGTTATGGCTCAGGGACCGTTACAGTACGTACGACCGGAGTTGTTCGACGAGGCGGTGGACCGGCACCACCGCTCGTACGTCTCGGCCGTTCTTGGACAGTCGCCCGGCAGTATACGTTGCCGGACCACCCGCACGTTGATGCCGATACACCAGCGGTGGATTCCGAAGTACGTAATTCATTTTTATTATTTATTTCTGTTTCTTTACAATAGTAATTGCGTTACGTAAATTATTTTTGTTTTTTTTCAGGCTACGCGGTTGGTCGAGGGGGACAGGAGCGCCGGTCTTTCCGCTAGGAGGTTTCAGACCGCCGGTCTTTCAGTTTCCGGCGGCAGATATTCCTTCTTTCAGTTTCCGGCGGCAGATATTCCTTCCTCGTCCACTCCGCCTGTCTTCCAGCCTGGTAACGACCTTAACTTTACAGTAAAATTCGTTAACTACGACACGTTTTGGAAAACTAATACTATTCGTTGCAGCCGGTTCCGACGCGGCCGCGGTCTCGACTCCTGACGACCACCTGGGCTGGGATGAGTTTGGGTACAACGACATTCTCGCGGCCATGGATGGGGCGCAGGGCGAGGAGCTTGGCCCGTCACAGTTCACACAGACACCGCCTGTTGGGACTCAGGAGACACAGCTAGTGGGCGGAGCGACCCCGGCGGCCGGCGGAGCGACACCGACTGGTGCAGGGTCGTCGTTGGCGGGCGGAGCGACACCGGCCGGCGGAGCGACACCGGCTGCTGCAGGCTCGTCGCAGACGGCCATGGCGACACCGTCTCCCGACCAGCTCGGATCGCGGGTGGTCAGGCCAACTGACCCCTTAACGTACGCCCAGGACCACACCTGGGCTGGCGCTAGAGCTGTTAGGCCGAAGAGGCACCGACACATTTAGATGTATTAGTACTTTTACCATGATTTTGTATAAACTATTTTGCATCTACTCGTTGATTATGATATGATCTTGTGATTATGCTTACATTTATCAGTTTGTTGTTTTTTTAAAAATTTAAAAGTGTTTTACAAAATGAAAAAAATTAAAATGTTCTTACCGCCATGTGGCACAGCGGCAGGGTCCTGCCGCCGTGCCACGCGGCCGTGCCGCCAGAGCTGCTCTCCTGCCGCCGTACCCCACGGCGGCAGGTCCCTGCCGCCATGGGTACGGCGGCAGATGTATATTTCTCAAAAATTTTGATTCGTCCATTTATTTTTCGAAAATCAAAGAAAAAAAATATAAAAACCCTGACGCCGTGGGTACGGCGGCAGATGTATATTTCTCAAAAATTTTGATTCGTGCATTTATTTTTCGAAAATCAAAAAAAATATATAAAAAAATCTCACTTGAGCCACAACGCATGGTTATATGGCCTAAAATGTGTTCGGTGGCTGGTTTCACATGTTCGGCTTATCCCCCTCATTTCTGTTCCGGGTGCCCCTTCTAAGTAACAATTTTTGTGGGACAATTGCGGAAATAAATAGCAAACAACATTTCTAAATTCGAAATTTGAAAAGCAGGAAAAGTTTCAATGGATGCAGAAAACAAATATATTTGAAAAAGTTAAAACTGTCTTTTGGTAAGGCAATATTAAAAAGAGCATTCCTAAAATGCAGATTAATGTCTTATCTGATTATTTGCATAAGGGCCAACCTGTAATGATCATGACCCCAGGTGTTGTCCATGGATTAAACTGCCAGTTTTTTGCCCCGCACTAGGTGAGCTCATCGCCATTAGAGGAGAAGCCTTTTCATCAAGCTAATAAAGCTGTGTGAATATCTATGTTACATCCTTCACTTTCTGAGAAAAATCAGAACAACCCCTGTCATTGCCAAAGCCCAAAATAGAACTCAGCTTGGCATCCGGAGCAATGCCTGCCTGAAGCATACTGTTGTACATCATTTCAGCTTCTTTCTCATCCCCTGTTTTAAGGTATCCAATAATGAGAGCTGTATAGGTTACTGCAGTAGTTTTGAGATTCCTTTTTTCCATTTCTTCCATCATCCAGCGAGCACCATCCATAGCAAGTACTTTGCTATAGCCATCAATTAGACAAGTATATACAAAAGCATCCGGTAACACACCACTCCTTTCCATCATTCTGAGCATTTTCAAAGCAGCCTTCATATTTGAACGCCTACAATAGTAATCAATGATAGATGTGCACAAAACCTTGTCAAGTACCAGCTCCTCCCCTATCATGTCACTCATCAATTCCATAGCTTCAAGAAGTCTATCATCACGACACAGCCCATTTATGAGGCTAGTATATGTAAATATGTTAGGTTTTACGCCTTCATGCAGCATCTTATGATAAAACCTTAAGGCCTCCTGCAACTTCAAAGCTTTCACAAAGCCATCAATAATAATACTGTAGATGACAACATCCAGAATGTAACCCCTCTTTATCATGTCTGCGAAAATCTTCCACACACCAGTTGATTCATTGATCTTGCAAAGGCCATTGATGATAACTCTGTACATGCAAAGGTTTGGGACAATTCCCAAGGACTTATGTATTCTATCCAGGAACAGGAAGGCTTCACCAACCAGCCCTTCTTTGCTAAAGGTGTCAGGTAGTATTGTGCACGTCACAATGTTGGGAATCAACCCGTTCTCAAGCATGAGTTCAAACACTCGGAATGCTTTGTGAAGGTATCTATGTCGACATAATGCATAAATCAGACTAGTATAATTGTAAACATCTGGAGAAAAATCATGATGAATCATGTTAAACCAAAGGTCATAGACAGTCTTGAGATCTAAATGTTGGCAACATCCATGAAGAATGATGCTGTAATTTATGCAGTCATGCTCAAAACCATGGTCTTCAAGGTTCTTGAAAATCTGAAGTGCCAATTGAACCATTCCAGTCTTGCAAAGACCATGCAGAAGTAAACTATAGCTCACAGGATTAGGATTTATTCCATTTCTTAGCATTTCATTAAGTATGTCATAACAAGTCAATAAATCCCCTTGTTTGCATAACCTTGTAGCGGGACGTCTGGGACAAACCCATACTCCCTCATCCCATGAAACACTTCTATGGCTTTGTGAACCTGACCCTACTCTGCATCACAGCATTAAAACAATAAATACTGCAAGCCCCCCCACTCTGAGAAAGAGTTTGAAGAAAGTCCCATGCAGATGTTACCTGCCTGGAACGGCAAAGCCCGTAGAGGAAAGTTCCATATGTGGCAGCGTTTGGTATGACACCATTCGATTCCATTTCACGAAGAAGCTCAAAAGCTTCCTCTAAGCATAACCTCTCTCCATGCGTATACATACTCATCAAAACTGAGTAAGAGTAGATATTTGGTGAAGGACCAGAACTCTTCATGTCATCAAATAAACTCCTAGCATACATGATTTGATTCCCCTTGACTAAAGACATCAGCAAAAAGTTGCACAAACGCAGCTCAACACCAATTTTCTTGGCCTCAATGTAAGTGAGAAGAGCATCTTCAAACATTGATAGCTCTGTAAAAATCCGGATGACTGCAGCAAAAACTTGCAACAGTGTCAATGACCCACCCAATTTGCTGACCAGCATACGAGCCAGCTCAAACAACTCCTGGCCCGCATTTCCACTGTACTCAACAATGCTCTGAATCAAGCACCGAGTCTCTTATTCTCCGCGGCAAGAACGGTTGCACAAGCAATGCAAACAAACCAACCGAGCGATATGGCCTGAATAACTTCACACACTCCTTGAAGCTTATATTTCTGGCGGCATCCCAGTTCGAAGTCCGCACTGCTACTGTGATCAAGGGAAGCAGGCACCGAGTTTTATAATCACTGCAAGCAGAACTCCGATTGGACTCCTCATTATCCAGGGTGTTCAAGCAACAAGCCTGAGAGGAAATGCGACACGCTGGGGGGTAGCTCCTGATTACATGGGCTCGACGCAGGAACGCTGAGACTGCCCCACACATAGGCAAGGGATTCCGATCCCCTCCTTACATTGACAGTACCAGTACCAGCACAAGCATGAATAATAGTTAGTTCATGGACCAAGATTACTTTGATAAGTCGATGGGAAAGGACCACCTGACAGGTAACACTTATAGTTCACACTCAGGTTGCATCAAATCCCCCTGCAAGGAACCCAATAAAGAAAACATAATCACTATAACAATAAGTTGTAGGATACTATAACAAAGTCAACTTTTGAAGCAACAGATCCAACCTTTTGTACAAGTAAAAACCATCTAACGTAGCTACTAGCACAGAAGCTTCTCTAACAGCTCATGGAGCTAGCGGAGGCGGATGGAAACCATCTGCGGGAGATGGGGCCATGGGGGTCACTGCGACAGGGGGCTCCACGGAGGCGGGCTACAGGAGAGGAAGGCGTGGGATAGCGAACGTCTTACGGCGGCGCGGGTGAATTGCCGCCGATGCGGCGGCGACGGAGCTGGTAACTTGGGCGAGGCTGCTGCTGGTTCCCCTGGCTGGCTGACTAGACTACTACTGGCTCTGGGGAGGGCGACCAGAAACGGGCCGCAACCGACTTGAGATGCCAAATTGCCGGCCCATACGGCCCAAGCGATCAAAGCGCGGTGTGCTGTGTGGCTCCGCGTGTGCTGCGGTGCCTCAGATTTTAGTCCCACCCCGCCAAGCTTCGAGCGAGCGGAGCCGGAGGATAGCTATAAAACTAGGCGCAGGGCCCCATCGCAACTCATACCTTTCTCGGTTTTTGGCCAAGATCCAGTGTAGTACCTGTTCTTATCAGTTTAATATCTGATATGTGGATCAGTTTAATATCTGATATGTGGATCATGTGTCCACTTCGATATTAAATTTATTTTTTGTGGAGAAGGGCTCACCACAGTGGCTTGTCACTGGGCCCTCGAGCGTCGCTCGGGCGTTGTTGCACTACAGCCCGAGCCTGGCGCGCCCCAACCAACTCGAAATTGAAACGTTTCAGTGGGCCGCCTGGCTCTCCTGCCAGGTTCTTGTTTGGCCCATGTGCTTGTTCTTGTTGGTTTTGTTTACGATGTGGACTACAAGACCAGCAGTTCAGGTTAACGATGTGTTAACAACATTGTTTGCTAGTGATGTACTAGGATGTCTCCGTGAAAATTGATCCGGATAGCTCAGATGTTGAAAATAAAGATCTTCATGCACATGTTTATGAAATTGCAATTCTGACCAAAGAAACTTAAAGAGGAAATGAAATATTGTAGGCTAAGTTTTCCAGATACAACTGGACTTGAACTAACATAGCCGGTACAATATTGTGGGTTTCTCAGCCATCTGCTGCTCACTTTGGAAGTTCGGATATCTCGAAATAGTGTTTGTCAGATTCATACTAGGCTGGTACTAGTACATGAGTGAAGGAGGTAGCGCTTTTTCTTCATCCACAAGAGCCGCCGCAGGCAGACATTGGAACGGTGCAGCTGCAGTAATCTTGGTAGCATTGGAATGGTGATGACAAGCCATATGGCTAATGGAAAGTGGAAAAATCAAGACCCTGCTTTATGTTTTTGAATTTTGCGTTGTAAAGCTGCATCTTTAGGTAGCATTTAACTGTGAAGGCGATGTAAAGCTGCTCCTGCAGATGTCGCTAAAGTCGTTTTTTAGGAGTCTCAATCTTGGTAGCTAGCTGTCCTGGTCAAATTGCCCCTGGCCTCGGCCGCTTTAGTAATGAAAATACAAATTTGAATGAAATAGAAAATAACAATTTGATCTGTTAATGTTATATTTCGTCCCGTTTACCTTGTATTCCATCTCGAGTGAAAGAATCCACTACTGCTACCCCCTAATCAAATTCTATCCGCTCGAAAGAAAAATCTGTCGGAAAATTTCAGTTAATTGCCCTGAAGCAATCTGATGATCAGTACGGTCCATTTATGTAATTTCAAGATTGGTCTGCATGTGTATTTAAAACAATCTTTTTCTTTTAAACAATATACGAAGAGGGCCCAAGTACCTAAATGAAAACACCCGGAGAGGTTCATTAGTATGAATTGTAACGGTATATCCTGAACGATTTGATCCCAATTTTTGCAGAGAACCACCACCTTAGAATGCAAAAAGAAAGGTAGAAGTTTCACTTGAACAGATAACAATTACAGGAATATCTATTCCCAAAGGAACAAAAAGAAAGGTAACACGGGAAAAACTCGCTGCAAATATTACAGTTCGAGTACCCTAACAAAGGAAATAACCACTGGACCAGAATCAGAACCACCAAATGAATTAATCCCCACCTAACCACCAAACTGACATTGGCAAGAAAGTTCTCCCACCATTACAGGGTAAGAAGTCCATGCGAACTGAGGAAAAAGCTTCTGGGGATGGGTGAGGCAGTCCGATCATAACAGCACATTCCTGCGCTCATTCCTGCTGTGCCAACCAACTGCACATGGCGTAGCAGCACCTTTAATTGTACTGCACATGGCGTGGTTCCTGAGCATGTGATGCAAAACAAGGTGACATTGCTCACCTGAAAACGAATCTGGCTGGCAATACTGCTCAGGTCTGTGGTATGATTCCAGCCCATATTCTTCATTCATTTGTTGTGCCGACCTCAACTTTTTTTACATCATCAACCTCTACAGGTGAGCCTGATTCGTGGGCAATCTCATTAGACCCTGATGGGTCAGCAGACTGGTGATCAGTATCAGCAGATTGAGGCAAGGCATTGCCAGGCTCAGAAGAGCTGCAAGGTTGATCTGCTTCTCCCTCTGTACTTGAGGCTTCAGCTGCACCTCCAACTTGTGTATCAGTCTGGCCATCTTGAACATCCATAGGCCGCTCAGAGGCTTCAGCTTCCTGGGATACATTTTCCTCTTCTGTGCAGAACGGTTTCTCATCATCTGTACTACCATGATTGTGCTCAGCAACTTCTACTAGTTCCTTGATCTCCTCAACAGGGCCATTTTCAAGAGATATGCATTCCAGCTGTGACTCAGCGCCAGGGGCTTCACCAATTAGCACTTCATCAGTTTCCTCCATGTTAAGGGAAGTCTCTTCAGAATTCGGGGATGGTGAAGGAACAGAGGCAGCTAACCGGTCATTGATTCCTCTATCACCATCAAACGTAAACCAGTTTGAATTTGTGAAGAGGGAGCTGCTGCAGAATACATACTCTATAAGCCACCTCACTTGTACAGAAAACAGTTCAAGTAAAACCAACATTAATTACCTGTCGTGATCACCCCCCAACCGCAACGAAGATATTACCACTTCAGCTGATTCATCATCAAAGTAGACATCCTGAAACAGATGCACAGAATTCAGCTTGCTGAAAATCCATCTCAATCATCAAACATATTTAAGGAAATAGTATCATTGGCATACCTCATCATCTCGTTCGTGGGATCCTTGTGCCTGCAATCATCAAACATGAAATACATTAGACAGGCAGGAGCAGAATCATATTAATGAAGAATCTCTAGATTTTAGTTAAAATTCCACGGTCAAAATTTCAAATTATAGAAGAATACCAATAAAGATATCATAGCAAATTCAGAAACCCAACTCAATTATCATAAGTAACAGTTAACAAACTATATCATGCTACCAAAGAACACAATGCTAAAAACTCAGAAAATCACCTCTTCAATGTCATCGTTGCTATATATCCCATATCGAAATGCCTGACTAAGATTATTTGCAAGTGCTGCCACGTCATAGTCTCTGTCTCGGAAGTCGTCATCATCACTATCCCTCCCACGATCATGTAGAGAAGTTGGACGGCTACAGCATAAAACATACATAGCCAACAATCAAGAAAGAAACATACAATTCTCCACAATAAGTGTTTCCACAATGTACACAGCAACCAGAAAGCTCAGGGTGAGAAATGAACCTACCCACATGCCCAATGGTAAACGTTCTCCACCTCGTTGCGTTTGACCAGTACACCTGTCTGCCATTCAGCCCACTCGCCGTTCTCCTATAGAGACAAATTTTATAAATATAAATGCGTACACTACACAAACAAAAGTGTCAAACTGTTGTGCCTGAAATAGAAACTTAAATTACCTGCAAGTGATTCTGGATAACACTGCTACTATTTCCCAACTGAATGAGCTTATTCGCTACCCGAGTTATGTGGCCAATATTCCCAATCCTAGGGGGTTCTTTCCCTTCTGACGGTAATGTTGGCTGAAGACAGAAGATATATTCAAGATTCAGGATCCTATGACAATGTAGCCCAGCAAAGGATAAGCTTAGATGAAAAGAATCCAGGAATAGATTACCCCATTAGAGTCCACTGACAGAGACGGTTTTTTTTCTACGGCAAGGACTTTACCAACAAGGTCACAGTCATTAAGGACATGGTCAATCAGTTGATTTCTTTTAACATCGAGGCATGAAACAATGGTGTTCTCGACATGATGATGCAAAAAGTTATTATAAGGGTACCTGCAGCACCAGGAAATATATGATGATTTTCCTTTAACAAATGAAAACTGATAAGCAAAAAATATGCTGCAGCTCACTTACTGAAAAAACAAATCAATGCAATGCTTTATTGCTGATTGGCTTATTAGCTCCTTCTCAGCAATTTCACTACCAATCGTTAGCAAAACAGAGATGAACTCCACAATCTGAAAGAAACAGAAATAACATTTATCAAACTCAAAATAGAACAGGAAGACGCATTAGAAGAGGAAAAATTAATTGGACCTTCCAAGACCTTGCCCTAACTGCAACGTTATGCAAAGTAAACAGAAGTTGAGGCCATTCAAGACTAAGATTTTGTGCATAACTGCATATCTCACTCAGCACTAAGAAGCATTGATGATTCCATCAAATAACTGGGAGACTATGAACAATTTATTCAGGGAGATTCTAAACTCCAGGAATTTCTTGCCAGGTCGCTGACAAAAGCTGTTTAGGCTATGGAGTTTTTGGTCGTGGGTTTGAGAAATCTTGTGGCGCGCATGTTTGTTTTTTCTAGTGTGTAGAGCTGAGTTTTGTACTCAGTTTGGGCCCTTTCCGGACACTTTGTTTGCTTTCTTGTATCTTAATAAAATGACACACACTTATCCTGCGTCATTCGAGAAAAAAAGTATTCAGGGAGAAGAAAATATCAGCTTAAGATGTGGACAATGAATCACATATGCTCAAACCAAAAGTAAGATTCACAGCATCAGATCGCACCTTCAAACGGTGTTTCCCAAGAGGCGGACGCAAACATCCATATGTTGTAGGCAAAACATTTTCAGAAGATGTAATGTCCAATAGCTTCAGCAAATCACCTAATATGAGATTACAGGTATACTGGTAAGTTACCTCAAAAAGGCAATATAGTGTTTCATTAAACATGAATGTTGCCAGGTGTACCAGCATTTAACATGAATTATGACACGGATTAAGGAGAATGCATGTGATAGAAAGCATCCGATAACAAGTGAAACAGATAAGTAATATGAGTGACGTTAAATTGGTAGAATCAATTAAAGACCACTCACCTAAACTCTCCAGCATACCATCAACTGTCTCTGGACTAGCAGTGACCAGCGTCCCATGACTTAGGTTACTTCTAAATGCTTGGTATGAGGCTGATGCTAGTCTTTTTGGGTCCAACAAAGATATACACACCGACAGTGAATGAACCAGAACGGATTTTGGTCTTGATTCTTCAAGAGCGTGACGAAACAACCTACCAACAAAACTGATACCAGGAACAAGTCAAGAAAAATGAACATAATGATATGCTGGAGAGTTTAGGTGAGATGCTCAAAAGTTTCATTTTCTGATAACAAATTAAACGAGAAGACAAACCTTGGGCTGCATATTTTTGCAGCAAGAGCAGGAGGAGCACATCGAGTTACTGCAGAAAGGATTTCTGCAGCATTCGCATGCACTTCAGGGGAGTCCTGTTTGGTCAAAGTAACATAGATATATGAGCTCCTTACTAGCAAATAGATAGAAAAAAATATCAAGAAGATGATTTCTACTGAGAGTCCACTAACACCGCTAACCACTGCGAGTCCAGATTGATAATGCCACAGTTAAATATTGAATATGTTACTGAGTGATCAAGAGTCATTACATACAGACGAGCTAAATTTATCCACAATCATTTCCAGGACATCTGAATTCTCTAACCATTGCAATGTATCCGCAAAATTCGAGTATATGGTTTCATCAGCGCCAATCAATCTTATCAACACCTGTTTTACAGTCAATTTGATCAACATCAACCATTGCACTCACCAAACTAGATGGAGAACGAATCCAGTAACTGCCTACCTCCATTATTGAAGTGATACCAATCAGGTCAACAAGCTGGACAACAATATCTGGATGCTCCTAAAGAGGATAAAAAGAAGAAAAAGAAACATAAATTGGAATGTGCACAAATGACTCCATGTTTACAGCATGTTACATGACTGACAAAGAAGAAGATAATTGAATGTATCGAAAACACTAGGTAATGAGCAGAACTGAGATTTCAATCATAGAGAAAATAGGAATCAAATATCAATTAATCATGAATCGTCATTTTCGATCATGCACCCATACAGAGTCCAGAACAGTAAATATCATAATTTCTAGTCAGTCATCAAGGCAAGAAATGGACATGGATATGAACATAAGCATAACTTGACTTGCAGTAAGAACTGTACAGATATGAGCAAACAATGTAGCAGCAACTGTAGCATTAGACTTCTCATCTAGTTTTCTTGGGTTGGTAAAACAGTATATGAACATGCACACAATGCAGGCAGGTTAAGCTCGAGGTTACTTAGTAGGCTGATAATAAAGACATGGTAGTAACAATCTACATTTCTACAAAATAAACCAGCAATACCTGAACATAATTCATAAGAGGAGCAGTCTTCCGTAGCATCAAACATATCACCACCTAAAACAAACAAGTAGCCAGACTGAGCTTCATCAAAAACATTGCAGAGGTCTTAAAGACAAGTTTATCCATGATTTAAGGTCAGGTAGAAGAGGAGGGGGTACCTTACTGAAGTAACCAGCTAGCAAAGTGCTATGTGGATGGTCAGGTTTTACAAATGAGAAAAGTAAATCCATTAACTGTGTCATGTAGCAGAAGGAATGTAGATCATTAAGAGTTCATAAATCTGTGCAGTAAAATATTCCAGAGAAATGTTTTAAAAAGTGAATTATTTTACCTCAACATCCTCTACCAAGGTCCTCAAAATAATGTCAACTTCACAAGTAAAAATCTCGCAAGCAATAAATGGAAACCTGCAAGAGGTTCAAGGGAAGTTCAACAAGGCTCATCAGCGAATTAGTTTAACATATGGCATGGTATTAAATAACAAATATCCATATCATACTTGAAAGATCGTTTCTTCTCTAAATCCTCTGGGACTTCTTCCACGACGTAACGAAGTAACTGCTCCACTTGGGCCTTATCTCGCAAGCTAGATACAAATTCATACATTTTAGAACATTTTAGACGGGAAAACAAAACTGCAACCAGGTGAAGCCTGATTGAAAGCTACACAGTATGTTGGCACTTCACGCTATTTAGCATATAAAACTATTTCTTTTTTGGGAAACAAACAAATATAAAGGCAAACTTCAGCTCATATAAACAATTAATTTTACTGGACACACATAATCCACATTTATCAGCAGTTAAAACAACCAAAACAGATAAAAACAAACAGAAGCAACCTCAAATGAATGATTGTTAAGCCGAACATACTTTTCGAAAGTATATAAAATTAAGAAAAGGAGAACGAGTTTAGCTGTTCTTTAGAAGATAAAGGAACTAGTGCAGCATGCATTCTGCTAAGCTAATAACATACAAAATGCAAGAAGTAAAATACATAGGGATAGTTTGTATGTGCATATGAATTGCAATTACATCTTCTTCTCAGCTTTGTATAATAGAAACCCTTAGGCAGTTCTGATATATAAAACAATGGCTGAAAAGGATGGATGCATATGATGACATGGATTTTGCTATCTTATTTGTTCAATAAAAAACGTACCTCTGCCTCGAAACTACATTGAGAAACACCTATCAGCAATACGTGCTAGAACCATAAAGTGATAACTGTTCAACAGTAATTTGGATGCGGAAAACTCTAATAGCTTGGTGATAGGTCAGGGCCTTACAAATTTATGAGTCGGGTATTCAGTGCTTTGCACTCTTGAATAATTTCATCCTCGTCAAGAAGCTCCTCCAAGGTAAAGTTCTCCTTGTCAAGAATTGTATCCACCTGGTCAGTGGAGAAACAAGTTAGGCGAGTGTGAAGCGGAGATGTCCCAGTGTGTGCTTTTCACCAAGGCCTTGTGATGGTGAAGAAGCATGCCAAATGATTAAAACATACAGCAAACATGCGCAATCCGGAGACACAGTCACTACTAAATGAGTAGTGATGAATAAAAGAACACATCCAGAGACAGTCACTACTAAACATGCTGCCCGTTCACTGCTCTATATTTGTTCGAATTTGTTGTCTCAGCAACGCAAGTTGGGTAATGCCATAACACAAAGCATAAACGGGTGCCCGTCTTATACCACAAATATACAGCAAGGAAGCATGGCGCGCACGAGCGCTCAGACACACACACACACACACACACACACACACACACACACACACACACACACACACAAAAGGGGCATAAAATCCCGAGGCAGCAGCAACGAGCCCTAAGCGATGCGATAAGCAACCGGAAGTGCAGCATGCTCGGCGACACGCTCCCGGGAGGGGCGGCAGGCTCAAGCGAAGCATCAACGCAGGGAACGGAGGGAGGGGTGAGACGAGAGGCGCGAGGGAGGAGTGTACTCACGGGCGACGCCGCGGAGAGGCCGGTCATGCGCCAGAACATGGCGGCGAGGTGGCGGGAGGCGCGGGATCCGCACCAGATCTAGGGTTTGGGCGCTCGCGGAGGGCGAGCCGGCGGCGGGGTGGAGTCCCCCGCGATCGGCGGGGAGGCGCGCGCGGGAAGGGGTTGCGGCGGTCGGGGGAGCGGGGGTGGAGAGAAGAGGCGTGGGCGCCCGTGTCACCGTGTGGGGAAGGAGAGAGGCAGAGAGCGAGAAGAGCCAAGCGAGAGAGGGGTGGTGGTGCGTGAAGGAGAAGCTTGTGTGGTGTGTTGTGGTTTTGGGGGTCGGCGGCTCGATCTGGTCGCAGCGCAGCGCAGCGCAGCGCTGCCCCCCAAACGAACGGGAGGGGGAGCACCTGTGCCGCAGTTTCAAATCAAAAGGGCTTTGGGTCGGAGTGCCCCTCTCCCTCACTCTCTCCTCCCTCGCTCACACGCAGCAATCGCAATTCGCAAATCGCAGCTACTCTGACCGGATGGACTGGGCCTGGACCACCACCATTATCAACGGAGTAATGCGCAAGCTCAGTCTCAACTGGCGTCTCCTATGATTGAACACTGCCATCATCTGCCACTTTTTTTACCGTCTACAAGTGCTAGTTATATTTTTTTATTACTTCCAAAATAGCTTTATTGGTGAAGCTAAAACCAGTGGATTTTAAAAAAACTGACCTCGCACGACTTCTAGGTCACTATACCCGGATTACAAAATATTTTAGACTTACGTAAAACATGTGAAGTCGAATACGGACTGAGCAAAACATGTGACAGTGCAAAATATAAGTCCTGCCAAATAGGGTCTCGATGTGCGCTTGTAGGGAAAAGACGAGCTTTCTGGGTCAGACTTCACTACACGCAGGGTGTGTTTAGATCCCAAAAAAATTGCAAAAAAATCCCATCATCTATCAAGTCACATCACATCACCTCTCACTATTCATCTACATTTACATCAATTCTTCCCCAATTCAGCCAATTCATCTAGATCTAAACACACCCGCGGAGGAAAAGGAAACGATCAACTCACAATAACTTGGCCCACTGTCAGTCTGTCACAGCTCCATAAAGACGTGACAACGTGAGGCGTCCAATAGTTCACGGTCTCTGCCCCGCTAGAGTTGCAAGTTTATTACCAGCATCATCAATTCACTAATGCAAAGCCTCCAAGCTAGGAACATCTGTAACATGACGTGAAAAAATCACTGTAAACCATACCAGATTCAATTCCGTACAATAAGCCTACAAAAGTTAACTGTACTGCCAATCTGTCATGCATTTGCTTACCGTGTGTGATTAGAACAAGTACAAAGCGCACTCAAGCTCTGGTGGGTTGTCCAGCGGGTGGCAGAATCAACAACATTTTTTTTCAATATTTCAGCATTAAAAAACAATCTTACCAAACTGTCAGCAGTCACCAACAAAGCAAAGGAAGCTACAACCCCGGGTAAACACTTGCTTGTGTTACCGGCGGCAACAGCATTGCAGAGGGAACTCCCTGCAATGAAAACTACAAGCCACTGCGACAGTACAAAAATACAAGTTACAAAGGATTTACATGCAATTAAGTTGCAGCAAACATCTATCCATTCATCTAGTGAAGCCTCGTCAACTCTTCCACCATCTTGGACAGCTCCTCCACAGGAACACCCATAGCCTTAGACACCTCTTCCATCTTGACCCTGCTAAGGTCAAGGAATGACTCGATCAGGTCACCATCAAGGAAGTTCCGAGCTTCTGCCGTCTTCTTATCATTATGGAACGAACGCCATTGCTCATGACTCAGGTTACCGACACCCTTTATGAATTTCACAAGAGTGGACTGGAGCTTCTCCAGAAACACATATTGGTCATGTGGGAGGGAGGCGATGATGCCAATTACCCCGTTTATTGTGCCAAAGATGACCGTGGGAATCTGCCCTATCTCTGAGTCTGGAAGGCGCATCACGAGTGAACCATGGCGGAACCTGTTCACAAACTCTCCAAGATGGTACTCCCCGACGACCTCCAGCCTGGCCCTTTCGTCATCTGTGGCAGCATCACTGTTCTTGCGCACAGTGAATAGGTTATAGCTATTTTCTGCCCCGATATAGGCTTCATCATCAAGCATCTCAACTGCAGTCATCCAGTTTGCATTATAATCCCGAGCACGCTCTTCAATCGCACTTTCCTCATGCTGCTCAAAAGAAAAACGAATTAGTAATTAGCCCAACAAAGCATCTCAAACAAAAGTCACGAATAATGCAATATGTCAAGCAAACAGTTAATGGCTACCTTGTAGACCAGCAGGGATATCGACTTCATCAGATCTCCAACCACAATGAAGTCACCACGGGTTTGAGTATACAAGGCCAGTATGTGCCCATGGTGCCCACACTCAGATTGCAGCTCATGCGAACTGTCGTCACGAAGCACCCACTTATATAATTGAATCTTCTGGTTGATAGCAGCCAACAATTTCCCATTGAATGCATTCAGCGAATAAACTGCACCTTTAGTTTCTTTCTCTACGATTAACTGCAACCTTCCATCTTCAACAGCAAATACAAGGATTCGTCCCTATGACAAGATGATTCAATAATATATAAGCCTTTTGTGCAAGAGAACTGAATAACAAAATTCAAAGAAATAAGTAACAAGCAGTAGTTAACTGAATAATCACTGAAAGGGAACACAGCATCAATGAAACAACAGGCTCTCAGACATACCTTTGTTGGTTCATTTTCCTCGGGTAAAACATATGCAGTGCCCACACAGTAATAAACATTATTATCATCCGCAAATGAGCAGCTAATGATTGAGCAGCCACATTCGTATTGATCTAGAGGATATGTAGACAGGAACTCAAAAGTCTGATGATCTAACAGACGAATATAATGAGTCTCACTTTCCTCCATACTAGTCTGGTTGTACTTGAAACTGCAAAATGCTAGTGTCCTTGATTGCTCCTGGTGGCAAATGCGACGTGCTTGTTCATTAAGGGGGATTGTGCGGATATGAAGCTTTTGGATATCATCAATCGTTCCAATGGAGAGTTCACCTTCTTTAGCAATTGCAAGGCTGTGAATTGAAAAAACAAGGGGTGAGCTAAAGCAAACTTAAGACAGTGATACTGTTTCTGAATAATTACTAAGAGAAACTACAAGAACAGTGGCATAAATGAAGTGTACTCACAGCATCAGGTAAAATGGAACTAGCAACGATCAATAATCAAACAAACACACTAGCATACTCCCTCGCCCCAAGAAACAAGTCATTTTAAAAATTCTAGGACAGATTGACAAGATAAAACAACCTTGTTTACCCCTATTTATTAGCCATATCTGATGCTAATTGACAGACGCATACAGACACACATACCAAATAGGGTAAAACGACTTGTTTTGGGGTCAAAATTTGAATCCTAGCATAACTTATTTTTTGGGATAGAGGGAGTAGGTTATTAAAGGATTTCTCTTGTCTAATGTGACTGTTGATGATAAGATTTCAGTACATAACCATTAAAAGGAGGTTGCTTCATAAAGTCAAAAGTACAATCGGATTGTAAGCAAAACATGTTCTGCACAAAGATCTGAATATCTGATGGTTATGCAAAATGGCTTATGGGAAAACATCTCAACCGAATAGGCACATATTCACAAGTACCAACTCAAAGATTAAGTAATTTCATGCCAAAAAATCTAGAGTGAGAAAGAACCTGTCTGGAAAAGCGGCTGTATTGAAAGGGCACATATGATTAACCTCTTTCAAATTGACATTGCTATAGAGAAGCTTCTTATTGCTGCTATAGATGACAGTTGGCCTATCTGATGAAGCAAACACGTGGGTGGTACCCTTTGATGAGAACGTGCGAAGGCTGATTGGTTGGGTCCCGAGGGAAACCTTCTTTCTATCAGTCAGTTCACCCGTACTTACATTCAGCAGAAAACTGAACAGGTTACCATCTCCAAGAGCACAAAGCAAATACGAAACCTGAAAACAGAAGCATGTATATGTTATTACTTGGAAGTTGCCATTTTTGTTTCAATGGACCTTAAGAAAGTGAGGTCAAGAGCATACCCCCTCCAAGGTGCACAGCAGAACAGACCGAGGAACAATTTCTCCACCCAAATTTTCCTTCCTTATTAATTCAAGATCTGGAAGTGAAAATATTCTAACACTTATATCTGTCCACATCCCAACAGCAGCTAGAGAACTATACTGTGGATTCTCCCCAATTGGGTTCAAATCAAGACAAGAAATCTCATGTTCTAGCTGTGCATGTTTCGCTTCAACAAGCTTAGAGTCCCTAATTTCTAGGTAAACAAGATGGCCACCACCTGTTGCCAACAGAACCTGCAACACATTTGTGCAATCAAAAAATATTATGTGAAAATAAATAGAGTTGGCATACAATAATTGAAATACATTTGTACTTAGGACATTCAAGTAAATATTTCTAAACATTATGGCTGCTGATGGTAATATCTGCACAAATCACAGCAATATGTGAAGTGAACTGATACTTCAATATTCAGGATTAACTACATAAAGTTGTTAATTTCAGGCACCGTTTGGCAAATAGTTTTTCAATTCCGATTTCCTTTCCAGTTTTAGGCTAGCAATTACCTTGAGCATCATTTTCGGAGCCATAACAAAAAAATATACTGAGTTTAATACTTTAATATCTTCTTTCAGCTGAACCATAACAAGTTAGCAACCATGCACTGACCCTCAGTCATATATGAATCACAATTACTACAAACGGACAGTATTATTGTGATTGCAAGTGCACAACAAACATTTTTTATATGGTCAGCTTTGTCCGTAGTCAATGGTTCTCACGCTTAAACCTGTTCTCTCCTGGATTATTTAGGGTAATTTTAGAGTTGATGCATGTCATAATGTGCATTGACAATAAGGCAATAGGGCACTAAAGCAGAAAAACACCCCCAAAGTATGTATTACACACATCTAACGGTCAGAACATATTTGCAACATATCATTACTTGCTAGGAAAAAAGGAAAGAAAAAACTTCCCAAGAATAGAAAGAACAAGGGGAATAACAATTAAATGACACGGGTAAGTGTAACCGGTTGTATCACTGATTTATGTGATTGACCCCCATTCAAAAATCCAAAGAAACACAGCAATCCAAAAAGCAAAGCACCTGACTGGCATTAGCTGAAGCAACATTGACTGAAAATCCTGCTGGAGCATTCCATTGATCCACTAGCTCCCGAGAGGTACAACTGACTAACCGAACAGAATTAGCAGTAACCTGCCATTCAAAGCAACAGGTAAAGTGTTGATAGTTGATATTGTACCACATGACTGCTAACATGATGAATAATGATACTCAGGAAACTAATTGGCGGACATGCCAAAAGAAAACAAGAACTTGCTTTTTTTTTTCTTTAAAATACCGACTACTCATCTTTTTCCATAACACTATAATGTTTTGCTAGTCTGCTACGCTGCCAAATGCAAGGAAAAGCCGATAAGATTATCATTAGAAGACGCACCTGTATAAGAAGATCATTTATCGCATTTTGACAAAACAGGGTCTGGGTCTGTGCATCAAACCCCTCTATCTCAGTTTCTTCTAGTTCATCTTCCATGTTCATCGCCAAAAACCGAGTCTCACTTATAAAGCTCACGACTAGGTACATGTCGTAAGGATCATTGAAAGAAGATTTCAATGACCATAATCCCTTGATACCTTGGAGCTCTACTGAAGCCTAAATGAAGCAAGAGACAAGAAACACCTCAATTTTTCTATATTAAAAAATTTTGCAATAACAAACTAGTCTTAACTGAATACCTGCTCGTTAATTCCTATACCATTCCGAACCACACGAAGGGAACCATCTTTAAATGCCCCAGAACAAGTGACCACCTGACCCTGACCCTGCCTATCAAGGTCAACCACACAGAAGTCCACAATAGGTCCAAGATTCACATAACGTTCCAGAACTTCAACAAATGAACCACTTGCATCAGCTTGGAGGTTCAGCTTCACCAGCTGTTGGAAAAACATAATGATTATGACATATTCCAAGAACAATATAAAGGAGATCATGTGTGCTTTTTTCATCTAACATGGAGGAATGGAAAGGGCTAGAAAGCATTGGACCTACCTGTGAATCGCCAAATCGTGAACCAACATAAACAACACCATTATCAAGATATGAAATTGATGATGCAATTGAAGTCTCTCCCAAGTACTCTACTTTCAAACCAGTAACCCTAAAATAAAGACAAAAAGTGAAACAGAATACTTTTAAGGTACGAGCCTTTTAGTTTCCAAACAATGCACAAGTTGATACCTTTCTCGTTCATGGGTAAGGACAAGTAAATGCAGAGTTCCTGTATTATCGCCGAGCAAATATCGAGAACCATCTGGGTCAACCCGTCCATAAGCTCTTATGATGGACTAGCAAGAAATCAAACCAGGAACAAAGGATTAAACAGTGTAGACGTGATACCTGCCAACACTGAAGTTGGAACCAAAAAGAAAATTGAAAAGATGCAGTGAAGAGGTTACTTGTTTTATTGGTATAGCTTTAAATGTAGCATTGGCATTGCAGTAAACTATTGTCTCCTCGCCAATAATTATGACACCACCAAGTGGAGCTGGTACAGGTATTAGCAAACCGGCACCATTGTCTAAATTATTCTGGGACCAAGGGCCCTCAACAAAATCTTTGTCCTTCAGTGCAACTTCATATGTCTTCACATGCCTTGCGTCTTTATTATCCTGAAGTATAGCACAGAACACGCAAATCATAAAAGCTACCACCATAGATCGTAACAAACACAGTTCAACTCTTCAAAACTCTATAGTTTCAACAAAAGTCAGAAGTCGTAAAGTTCAAACCAACCTGGTAGAGGACAACAATAGTAGGTTTAACACAACCATGCAGAAACTTGATGTCCAGTACTTGAAGTTCTTCGAGTCTATCATAACAAAATGCTAACTGTAAGGGAGTCTGTATTACATTAACACTAACTACTAGACAATATACTCAAAATATCAATCCATATACATTTGGACAAAGTTAATCACCATTAATGAAAAATTAAGATTTGTGCCCCAAACAAATGAATGTTGCTAACATAGTAACATATCCCGTGGTTGATAGCAAGAGACAAACGGTAAAACATTAGTATCATCTCGAGATGCCACAAGAAATTGTGTGCTTCAATTTGATCGACAAACAAGCAAAGACATAATAACAAAATAAAAACAACAATTTTATGCTAATGAATAGAAGAATTGAAAAATCAAAACAATGTTTGACCATGTGCACGTTATGGTTCTCTAAAAAAACTGTAAAGGTTGCGAAGTGAGTATGCACATGTGCTTCAATATTTCTAGTTATAGACCACAACCACATCAATTTCCAGATCACATAAATATTCTTCTCTATTTTCAGCAAATAAAAACAGTTAGAAAAATCCAAATTCATACCTGATATTGAAAGCTTCCTTCAGCTGTCCTTTGTTGTCAAATGGTATAACCTGACAAGGAAGGATAGTCAAAGGAAATAAGAGATACATATTGGATATATATATAAGTACAACTTGGTAAAAAATGACGAATCAAAAATTCATAAACATAAAAGCAGACAGTATGCATACCTTAAATAAGCCGTCATAGAGGTGAAGACCAATAAGTCTACAGTCAGGGTCGATAATTCCAATCTACACAATAAACAAAAGGCCATTGTTAGTATTACTGTGTCCAGGTAAAATATTGCTCTCCCTCCATACATGCAAAACTCTGTAAAATGATGGATAACTGAAACTTCAAGTCAAAGGAAAAGTTTCATGCTGTTCCAACAAGCCAATACGAGGTTGAAACTGAAAAGGATGACTGCACCTGTCCATTGTCAGTAGGACGGCCAATGCGATCAGAAACATCACCCATTGCTCTACATAAACAGAAAAAACATTATTCATCCAGACAAAAATAGGTAGCTGTAGTGTTTCAACTTTAAGCGTATGTTATTGAGTGGCAATATGCTTTGCCCTATGGACAAATTAAGTGGGACTTGCGACCTCAATCATTGCTTTATAAAGTAAAAAAAAAACACGAAAGCAAATGCCCAAACCTGGTGAGGAGCTCTGATTTTTCTGCGTCCCATTGCAGAACACAGAATTTGTACCTCTCCGTAGCAATGAAAAGAAAATCCTGAGTCTCATTCTGAGGAGCAGAAACAATAGAAGATTAATTTAGAGACTTCACTGTTGGAGTATGTGTGTGTTGGCCCATGAGGCCCATGTACTGTCTACTATATATCCCACCCTCTAGGGTTAGGGTAATACACAGAAATCATATTCTCTAACTTGGTATCATTCGCCTAGGTTCTCCTCCTGGTTCCCTGCGCCGCCGCGGCCGCCGCCAGGGTCTCCTGCTTCCTCTCCCGAGCCGCAGCTCCTCTCCCGAGCCGCAGCTCCCCTCCGCTGCTTGAGGCGCCCCCGGGGAGATCGCCCATGTCGATCTCCGCCGGGGGCCGCGCCCTCCTCTGATCCACGCCCTCCCAATCGCGTCCGTCGTCGTCGAGTCAAGGAAGCAGCAAGGGACCTACCTCTCCAACCGCCGCCGTCGTTCGCCCTGCAGCCGCCCTGGCCGCCGCCGCTAGCGCGCCAGGCCTCAGCGCGGCCGGCCTCGCCGCCCCTCCTCCGCCTGCGGATGCGGCCGGCCTGGGCCTTGCCGCCCCACCTCCTGCGCCTCCTCGATCCGCCCCACCTCCGCCCGCCCCGGATCCGCTCGCCTTGGGCGCGGGGGGGGGGGGGGGGGGGCTACCGCGGGCGGGCGGGATCCCCTGCTCGGATCCGCCGCCCCCACGCGACGGCCTCCGTCCCCACGCGGGCGGCTTCTGCGCCGCCGTCGTCGCAGAGGGGCAGCCGTCGTCGGGCGCCACCATGGGTCCGCCACCTCCGCGCGGGGATGCGCCGCCGTGGATCGTCACCGCCGCCCTCTGTTTCCCTCTGCCTCTCCTCTGTTTCCTGTGGCTTTGACCATGTCGGGAAGAGATAAGGAGGGGAGAGGGGCCGAGAATCGCTAGAGGGCACCGGATAGTGTACCAAGGTTCCTGCTGCTGCTCTGTATCCTTTTCTTCTCCCGATCAGAGATCGGATTGCGTCGCCCTGCCGCTCGTCTTCGCTCGTCGTCGACACTCCCGAAGGACGCTGTTCGTGGTCAAGCCCTCTACCGGCGTCGCCGCCTCTTCAGGTGGTGGTGCCACTCGCCGTCGGTCGCCGTCGAGCAGGCGCTCGATCCGCCTCCGCGCCTCCAGCCGTCCACGCGCGGACACCACCGCCGGTGTCGCTGATGGAAGACGTCGTCGCCACCCCTGCTCTGAGCGCGACAGCAGCTGCTCTGCGCCGTCACCACCCCTGTCCTGAGCGTGACCTGCGTGGCAGCTGCTGCAAGCTGCGCCGTCGCCACCCCTGTCCTGAGCGTGACGGCTGCAGCCCGCGTCGTCTACCATCGCCATCCGCCGCCACCGTCCTGCTGCTGTCTTCGGCGAGTTGCTGCTGAGTTTGTGGATTTGAGCACCTCGTCGACGCTTCGACCCGCGCCCCCCTCCAGGCTTCGACCACGACCACCCCGCCTTCGGCTACCTCGGCACTAAAGGGCTTTTATCTGCATATGTCTCCAGTCCAAGCTTTCGCACCGGTGTTCAGACTGCGGGGGGGCTTTGTCCCCAAGTGTACTTTCGTTCGTTCATGTCCAGTCTTGAAACTCCGTTGTGTCGGTAGTTCAGACTGCGGGGGGGTGTTGGAGTATGTGTGTGTTGGCCCATGAGGCCTGGCCCATATATGAGGCCCATGTACTGTCTACTATATATCCCACCCTCTAGGGTTACGGTAATACACAGAAATCATATTCTCTAACTTTCACGATGACAAAACATTCTGTTGTAGCTAGCTTACATGAGGCCGGAAGAGCTCAATTGTTGCGATCCTTCCATATATAGGTACATCAAGCATAGGCTGCTAGGAAAACAAAATTGTTATGGTCTCATGGTCGCAGATTATAATGCAAAATACTTCATCTAATGGCAGTGCTATAAACCACTGACCTGAAGGCCCTGAGGAGTAAGCAAATGGATCTCGATGCGGGTACATTTCCTGAAAGGTTGGTACACATAAGCTTTAGCAAAGGATTTAACAAGCATTTAACTTGCAGCAATTGGAAGAGTTCCGTGGCAACATCATATAATGTATCAGGCAGCAAATTCACCACGAACGGCCACAGAATATCTGACATTTGGTCAATTGCACTTTGATTTCACCATGCCATTTTGTATTACTAAACCTATTCAACATCCTAGTAGGGTTTAACTGTGCTAATGTCAGATCCCACATAACTAGGGGGCAAACTCAATTAGTCCTCCCAAAAAAGAGAAAAATATAGAGGGAATCAGACGCGTTCGCTCTCCTTCTCGTCCCGCGCATAAATAAATCTGGAACAGTACAGGCGAATTCGAGGCTATCACGCGTTCCAGAGTGTTCCAGCTCAGGCAAACCCTAGGCCGCATCCCACCTCCAACCCCGAACCCTAAGAGAAGCCGCCCTGGGCCCAATCCGAATGGCTTGGCCATACCGGAGGATTAGAGCCATGGCCGAGAGGGAGAAGACGTGGGAAGGAAGGGGTGGGGATTTAGCGCGCTTACGCGACGATGAGGTTGAGCTGGTTGGGGCTGGTGAAGTTGCCGACGCAGGAGTGGCTGACGCTGGTCGGCTTGTGCGCCGTGACCACGTAGTTCCACACGCTCATCTCCGCCGCCGCCGCTGCCGCCGCCGGGGGCAGTGGGCTCTGGAAGGTTGGGGGAGGTGGTGGTGGTCAGAGAGGGACGAGGTGTCGCTCGGGAAGGTCGCGCTCGCGCAGCTTCTCTCTTTTCTAGCGCGGCGGAGTTGTTGTGTTCCTGGACGTCGTTGGCCCACAGGCCGGGGTATCTTGTAGTTGGGCCGGGCCTCTTTCTAAGTCCTTTTGACCCCCCTCAAGTGTTGGGCGAGTTCTGTTTCTACCCTACTGTCCGAAACCGGGTATTCGAGGTCCCTCATCTCCCGAACCCGTCCGTTTCCCCTCCCTCATGTGTTTTGCAGAGTGGTTTTTGATGACGTAGACATCATGTGGCGGTGGGGTCTACTTGTCAGCGTTACCTCATCTCTCTCCTCTCTCATCTCTCTCCTCCGTTCAGATGGTCGTCAGGTGGAGCAGAGACCGGCAGACGAGCGCCCGGTGGGCGCAGGAGCCAGGGGCGGGCCACCCTGCTCCTCTGTTGCTCGCCGTTAGAGGCCCACCCCACCACCCTGCGACACCGGAGGACAAGGGCAGGGAAGCCATGGATTTGCTTGTCGGCGGCTCGAGCTTCCATGGGGAGCTTCACAGTGATCTCTGCTCTATTTTCCCTCTCCCTCTTGGAGGCGCCGGTGGCAACATTCTTCTTCTGCAACTGCTCCTCCCCGACGTCGGCCGCTGCGCGCCACACTTCCCTGAGTCGGCGCCGGTCAGGGCTGGTTATCGAGCCTGGCTCGGGTCGTTAAGGCTCGGCTCGGTCTAGCTCGTTTAGATAACGAGCTGGCTCGACTCGGCTCGTTATCTTAGCGCGCTAGAAACCCAGCTCGAGCTGGCTCGTTAAGCTCGCGAGTCAGCTCGTTAGTAGTTATAAATTCAAAAAATCACAATCAACTTGTAAATTTGGAATCAACAAATACGATATTTTTGCAAACCAACAAACCATCAAACCAAGTAGCCAATAAACAATCTAGTACTTAAAAAATTACTACTCTATCTACTCTGCTAACAAGAATCAACTCGTTTGTTGGTTGCTGCACTGGCTCGTTATCGTAGCGAGCTGAAACCTGAGCTTGGCTCGGTTCAAATTTCCTAACGAGCCGAGCCGAGCCACTAACGAGTAAGTTCGAGCGAGCTAACGAGCTTCGAGCTTTTCGTCCAGCCCTACCGCCGGTGGCCCTCTGGCGGTGCCGCGGGGCGGGGTGGGCGTCCGGCGGCGAGCAACAAAGGAGCAGAGTGGCCCGCCCCTAGCTCATACGCCCACCGGCCGCTCGCCCGCCGATCCCTACTCCACCCGACGCCCATATGAACGGAGGAGAGAGATGAAAGAGGAGAGAGAAAGAGGAAAACAGAGAAGAGAGATGGGGTAACACTGGTAAGTGGGCCCCACAGTCACGTGACGTCCATGCAAAACAGCCGAGGGAGAGAAAACACACGAGTTCGGGAGATGAGGGACCTCGAATACCCAGTTTAGAGAGATGAGGGTAGAGATGGCAATGGGTACCCGAAATCTGAGTACCCGACGGGTTTTACCCGAAAAGAAACCAGGTATGAAAACATATCTCTACCCGCGGGTACACAAATGGGTAATATCATGTACCCATCGGGTAAGCGGGTGCTGGTACGGGTGCATACTACCCATACCCGTGGGTAAAATATACCGTCTACAATATGTGATAAACTTGTAAATTTGCACATTGTTAGTGAAGGATAGCTTAATATTGATAACTAACTAATAATTGTATGCTTCATTACACTATTAATTGGTTTAGAATTATAATTTATCTTTTGTATTTATTCCAATTTATTGATATATGAACTTTCCCATGTGTTATGTTTCCAATTATATTAGATTACAATGGGTATGCTATCGGGTACGGGTTACCCGACGGGTAAAAAAACCCGCACGGGTGCGGGTATGGGTAAGAACTTGTACCCGCATGCGGGTATGGGTTTTTAACGGGTAGAGTTAGAGTTGGCGGGTACGGGTATGGAATGGTACTACCCGACGAGTTTCTACCCATTGCCATTAGGGATGGCAATGGGCAGGGTAGGGTAAGGGTAAAGCATTTACCCGCCTGTTGGCATACCCGTCTATCTCTATTATACCCTTACCCGCCAAATGTAACGGGTAAAAAACCTTACCCGTGCCCTTACCCACAGGGTAACAGGGTACCCGCTGGGTATTTAACATAAAGTCTTAATGAGTTCATATCCAACAGTACAATAATAATTTGGTTGCTAAATAAGTCTCAAACTTCACAATCACACACATGCTGACATAAATAAGTCTCAAATTTCAACTCTCAAAATGCCACATATGCTCATGCATCGGGGCGTGGGGATCTAGCCGGAGGAGGTGGCTGTCGAGCGGCGGGACGCGGGGCTCCGACCGGAGGACACGGCGTGCCGACGTGGGGTTGGTGGGAGCAGTGAGGCGCGGGGATCCGGCTGGAGGAGGCGGAGTGGGAGTGGCAATCTGGACAAAGGAGGCGGCGTCAGTCGCCGCGTGGCCCGCGTTGGTAGATAGGGTGGTGTGATTGGGTTTGTATATATTGGCTCGGGTCAAATGTTTGTATGGACTTCTTTAATAAGTGTACCCGTTGGGTACCCACAGGCAGAAATTCATACCCGTAGCTCTACCCGTGGGCAGAATTTCATACCCGTACCCTTACCCGCGGGTAGAATTCTATACCCTTACCCAACAGGGTAGGGTACATGCGGGTACCTTTACCCATGGGTAAAACTGCCATCCTTAATTACCATCTCTAGATGAGGGGTCTCGAATACCCGGTTTCGGAAAACAGAGGGAAACCGAACCCAAACAATACATGAGGAGGGTCAAAAGGACTTAATCCTTTAGTATTTGTCTTGAAACTTTAGGCCCAGCTATCTCATCGTTGGCTGGTGTCTTATTGTTATCATGTTTCACGGTCTAAAAAAAATGGCTTGGTTGTGCTAAAAAAAAGGCTTGGAAATCTTGTATCGAGAAAAATATAGGGCTTGGCAATCAATTTCACGGAGCCACTCCTTTGTAACTTGTTTCTACTCTCTAGTAACCAAATTATTTGCAAAACTAAATTTGGAAGAAATTGATCTCAACAAACAAGAGAAAAATAATGCTAGCTGACTGGTGACTGGTGATTTGTACTGATTTATTCTGAGAGAAAAGTACTGCAGGTTGGTGGTTAATAAGCGAGACGAACAGGACAATGCATAGCAAATTAGCAATCTTGGCGGTCCACCATTTTTTGTGGCATGATTTTCTGACAAAGAGTAACTACTTGCAGCGCTAAAGCGAAGCGATGAACATGTCCCTTCGCCACATACGCTCCTCGCTCGAGAGCATCATGTTAGAATCAATGCCGGTCCTAGGATTTCGAGAGCCCTCTGACGAACTCGTCACGCTGGCCCCTCTGGCCGCTGGTGTGTGATTGATCGCTGCCGACGATGCACCGCCCGCCGGCTGATGCAATAACGCGACATGAGCAGCAGTTGGCTAATCGCTCCTACTGCCGTCACTTCGATCACTCGTGAGCCGGTACCACGATGCGCGAGTCGTGTGACCTTTTTGCTTCTGGGCGAGCGTGACTAACGTTTTGGGCTGCCCTCGTTTCCGTGTCTAATACAAAGTTGTGTATATGTACAATATACATATCTGGGTTTGGGTCCCCTTCCGGCTTGGTCCTCGACGGTCGCACATGCTCGCCTATGGTCAGGGCCGGCACTGGTTAGAATGACTTGATAAGGCCGGGTAACATTGAAACACCGTGCATAACAATTTTCATCCCACTCGGATCTCCGAATTGCTATGCACTGATCAATTTGATCAATTTCTAGTGGCCAATCTCCCGCGCATAGCAACGGGTGAAGATTTTGCAAACACAAAAAGGGTCAATCTCCACATGCCTTCTCTTTCCCTATCTCATTCCGGAAAACATTCGGATTCTTGCCAGTGAGAAAACATTCGGATCCTGTCTCATAAACGTTTCCCTCTGAACAAACTGACCCAAAAGGAATGAAAAAGATCAAGCAAGCACAGACGTCATTTTCTCCGACGAGCTTCTTTTAACAATAAAATAATTCTTCGGAGCTTCTCTAATAATAAAATAATTCCTTTTCGGTATCAATCACCTTGCCCCTCAAATTCCGACAAGGGTTCGGTTTCAAGGTTTGCAGTATGTTTCCACCTTGTCTAATACTGTCTCCAGCAGCTTGTCGATCTGCATCCGCAAAAACGGGGTCTGCAGAAAGGAGAGAAGTTGTCGGTGCCCCAAAAAAGGAGCTGCTCCAACAAAGACCCGCACCCGGTCGCGCATCGAGCTGCACCAGTTGGCTCCTGCGCCCTCCGCCTTGCAGCGCGAACCAATCAAGCACGGTGTGCGCCGCCGCCCCATCACGATGGGCGCGCGGTGGACGCGACCGCGAGGAGGAGGCAGGAGAGCGGCGTGGCGAACGAGAACGACTGCAGCACTCTCGCGGAGCGAGGATGGGGAGGGGACGTGGCGCTGCCTGCTGCGCACTCCCGTGCCCTCGCCGGGTCCCTCGTCGCCTTCTCTGGGGAGGGCAAAGGCGGAAGGAGAGATCGGGGTGGAGGAGCCGCTGTCGTCGGGCGGATTGAGGAGCCCCGGCGCCGCCAGGCGGACTCGATCTGTGTCGCCGTCCCTCGAATCGAGCCACGGAGGCGTGAAAGGAGCTGTCTGCCGCCGAATCGAACGAATCGAGCGCCGCTGACGGTCGAATCGTGTGCATGCCTCTGCTCCACTGCGCCTGCCCTCCGTCACAGGGGCCGGATCCGGCCACCGCGGGCTCTTCCTCGCGAGGGGGGCGTGCAGCGGGGCTCGAGCGCTGTCATCGCCGTAACCGCTCCTGCTCCACCTCGCGCCGGATCTGAAAGTGCATCTAGGATCCCTAATTATTGTGGTGATAAATGACAATCACAATTTGGAGGATTTAATTGTTTAATTGAGATGTGTGCAGACTTAAATATGAAAGAACACAATTTGGATGAAAAGGAGACCCTCCCAATAAAGATATGAGGTGTCAACCGCTCAATGGAGGTTTAAAATTCGTTTTCTAATTTTGAATTTGAGTATAGGAGACACCGTACTATAAAGGGGATGCGTATGGTCGAATTAAAGTTTGCTACATGTGTTTTTCTTGAGATACTAACATTCACTCGAGAGACAAATTCACTCACGAACACAGTTTGCAAAAAGTTCCAGGAATCTCGGATGATCCGGCGCCTTACCGGATGATCCGGCAGGCGGGTCACCCGGCGGCAGGTCCCGAAATTCTCTGGGAGTGTCCCGACAGAACCCGGGTGATCCGGCATGGTGCCGGGTCATCCAGTGAGTCGTCCAGCTGCACAGTAACGACTAGTTTTTGGGGGTTGGGTATTTATACCCCTTCACCTCCTCCTTCATTTGCTGCTGACCTAACTCGGGACAAACTCCTCCACAAGCATTTACTCCTCTCTCCCAAATCCTCCTAGAGCTAATCCACTTCAAGCATTCATCTAGGGTGTGGGATTGAGAGTTGATAAGGTGTGAGGTTGAGCCCCTTGAGTGAGTTCATCACTTATTCCTCTCAAGAAGAACTTGTGGCGGTTTTGGTTCTTCGATTCACGTTTCTTACTCTTGAAGCTTGCTTCTAGACGGTTAGGCGTCGCCCGTTGAGTGCTCTCTTCAGGTGGAGCACCCAGAATCGTTTGTATTACCCCTCCTTGGTGGAGAATTCTTAGTGAACACCAATCTTCCTTTGTGGGGATTGGGTGAGGCAAGAGGCTCTTGGTGATAGCCCTCCCTTTGTGGGATCCTCAACGGAGACGTAGCTTCCTTTGTAGGAGTGAACTTCGGATTAAATCTCTTGTCCATTGCTTGTTTGAGTTCTTCTTCTCTCTCTAACCCTAGAAGTGTGTTTTGTCCTGATCTATATATTTGTTGTGTTTCAACTCAAATCTTTGGTTGCAGGAGATTCTTAGCATCTAAACTAAACTTTTGATTCATATAGAATTGCTAGGAGTTCACCTTTCTTTTCTGATTTCGTAATCCTCTTTGGTTGCCGGGTCATCCGTCACAATACCGGAAGATCCACCCGTCGGATCATCCGGCATTGTACCGGATAACCCGGTAGGTATTTAATTTTCGATGTAAGTTTTTCAGGAATATTGAAGTGAACCTATTCACCCTCCCTCTAGGCATCACAAGGTCCTTTCAATTGGTATCAAAACTTAATCCCTTGATTTAAGCTTAACAGCTAAGGGATCAAGATGTCGGGGAGTGGTGGTGACCTCTCCGCTCAAAAACTCGCCGCCAAGGAAGCTCAAGAGAGAGAGAGAGCTCAAGACCGCTCAAGACCAAGCTACAGCTCTAGAGCTAATGGGGAAAGCTCCAAGCCATACACCATCCAACATCGCGAGCTCCGATGACTCCTCCTCCGACTCCGACTCGGACTCCGATTCAAGTGATGAAGACATCAAGAATGGTGACGATGATGCAAAGAAAGCAGCGAAGAAAAGAAGGAAAGCCAAAAATAAGAAGGCAAAGAAGATGGCTAAGGAGCTCCTCAAGAAGATGATCAAGAAGGAGCAAGCAAAGTACTCCCACTCCGGCTACTATGAAGTGCCATTCCACTACGGACAACTTTCGGGCAACAATCCTAACGAAAAATTATATTCCGTACATTTGGAAAAACCTCCCCACTTCGATGGGAAAGACTATCACAAATGGGCTTATGATATGCAAATACACCTTTACGGGCTTCACCCTTCTCTTTGGAAGATTGTGTGTGTAGGTGTGACAATCCCCGCCGAAGGCGAAGCTCTCACAATAGAGCATGAACAAGACCTCCACCGCAATGTTCAAGCAACAAGAGTCATCACGGGATCCTTGTGTGCTCAAGAGTTCAACAAAGTCCGGAACATCCAAATTACCAAAGTGATTTGGGACACACTCAAGGAAGCACATGAGGGTACCGATCATGTAAGAAGAGGTAAGATTGACTTGATTCACGGAGAGCTTGAGCTATTCGTCGTGAAAGATGGAGAAACCGCGAGGCAAATGTATGATCGACTAATACTCCTTGTCTTGGACATCAAAGCACTAGGAAACAATGATTGGGACGATAAGAAGGTCACAAAGAAGTTGCTAAGAGCTTTCACACCAAAGAACCCAAACCTAGCAACCATGATAAGAAGAGACCCAAACTACCACAACATGACTCCCAATCAACTTCTTGGTGAGATCTTGCATCAAGAGCTAGTTGATCAAGACGTGGAGAAGTCTCTTAGCTTAAAGGTGAACAAGAGTCTAGCCCTCAATGCTAGCTCTAGTGAAGTGGTGGAAGTAAAGCCAAAGACTTCCAAGACTAAGAATGAAGATTCAAGTGAAAAAAGAAGCACGGATGAAGAAACCGCCTTTGCCGTAAGGAAGTACAAAAAGTTCTTGAAGTTCAAGGCATCAAGAAAAGGTGGTGATGATAGAAAGAAGAAGTCACAAAGAAAATACTATGAGTGTGGAGAGTATGGACACTTCATTACCGAGTGTCCCAAGAACAAGAACAAGGACAAGAATGAGGAAGAGAAGAAGTAAAAGGAGAAGAGCAAAGAGTACAAGAACAAGTACCAAGTGCGTGCTCACGTGGGTCAACAATGGGACTCAAGTGATGAAGAACCAAAGAAGAAAGGCATGGCAACACTTGCCATGGCACAAGGAGCATCTTCACCACGCCTCTTCAACAACCTCTCCGATGACGAGGACAACTCTCACTTTTGCCTCATGGCAAGAGGGAGCAAGGTACAAGAGTCAACCACCTCATCCTCTCTTACCTCATCATCATCCACACCTAGTAATGACATAGACAACCTAGATGAAGAAAAAGAAATGGAGGCCAACATGATAAAGCAATTTGGTAAAAAGGGTCATAAAGAAATTAAAAAGCTTTTGGACAAATTAGAGGAAAAGAAGGAGATTCTCCATGAGCAAGAAGACTTGCTTATCCGTGAAAAGGAAAGAAACCTTGCTCTAGAGAAAATCCTTGCCGAGGAGAAAGCTAAGGTGGAGAAGTTGACCGTAGGCTTGTCTTTGGCCAATGACTCTAACAAGAGGATGCTAAAGGACTACTCTTTGGCAAATGAATCTTTAGCTTCCCTAAAGGCCACTCATAGTGAGCTTCAAACAAGCTTCTCATGCTTGACAGATAAATACACAAATCTTGAAGCAAACTATAGTGCTCTTTGGGAAAGCACCAAGGCCGACCCTAAAGCAAACTTTGACTCTAATGTCTCCACTAGCAAAGGTTGCTCTATATGTTCTAATTTTGATATAAATGCTCTTAAGACTAACCTTGCAAGGCTAGAAGAAACAACTAAGGGCAAGGATAAGGAGATTGCCCGGTTGAACATGTTGATCAACCAAGGTAAGTTGGATGTCAAGTCCATACCCAAGGCAATTGACACAAGAGGACTTGGGTACTACAAGGACAACAAGGTCAATGGTAGAAGAGTGGTGAAAGGGCATGAGATCCCCTTGTGGAACAAGGGTGGCTACGTCAACACTATTATGGATATTGCCCATGCAGTAATCACCTCTACCACAACAAAAAAGAAGCCAAAAGTTGTGAACACCACAAAAGGAAATGGATGGTTAATTCTCCATCAAAGACACCGAAGAATGTGGTGGAACACAAGCCTTCTCCCAACTACACGTGTGACTATGTTGTGACCTTGGACCACAATGGTAAAATGGTGGTCAAGTATGTTGGAGCCTATGCCAAGAAGGCTATGAGGAAGAGTGTGTGGGTTCCAAAAGTTTGTGCTTCTAACCTCCAAGGACCTAAATCATTTTGGGTACCTAAACCAAAAGCTTAAAGTTATTTTGTAGGCCTACACCTCCGATGGAACTGCATGGTTGATTGATAGTGGAGCCACTAATCATATGACCGGAGATGAAGGCTTGTTTGCATCCCTTGAGCATTATGACACCCGTACGAAAATTATCATCTATGGAGATAATGGTCAAGGAGATGTGATTGGTCTAGGTAAAATTGCTATCTCAACAATAGATTCAATTGAAGATGTTTATCATGTTCAAGGTTTGAGGTACAACTTGTTGTCGGTTTCACAACTTTGTGAGAAAGACTACAATTGTCTCTTTACCAAAGAGAGTGTGACCGTCTCTAGAAGTGAGGATTCCTCTATTGTATTTGCGGGCCACCTAAGGGGAAAGCTTTACTATGTGAACTTCACAAAAGTAAAGGTGGACCCTAAGGCTTGCCTAGTGGCAAAATCCGACATGGGTTGGCTATGGTATCGCCGTCTAGCCCATGTTGGCATGAGAAACCTGGCCAAACTTCAAAAGGACGAGCACATCCTAGGACTAACAAATGTTATTTTTGAGAAAGATAGGTTATGTAGTGCATGTCAAGCGGGAAAGCAAGTAGAAGCGTATCATCCCGCCAAGAACATCCTTTTAACATCAAGATCGTTGAAGCTACTACACATGGACTTGTTTGGACCAATTGCCTACATAAGCATCGGTGGTAACAAATATAGTTTAGTAATTATTGATGACTTTTCCCGTTTCACTTGGGTATTCTTTTTGCAAGATAAAAGTGAAGCAAAGGAAGTGATCAAGAAGAATAAGAAGAGTTCAAAATGAGTTCGAGCTTAAGGTCAAGAACATAAGAAGTGAAAATGGTTCGGAGTTTAGGAACACTCAAGTTGAAGAATTCCTTGATGAAGAAGGCATCAAGCATGAACTCTCTGCTCCATACACTCCTCAACAAAATGACGTTGTTGAGAGGAAGAACCGTACGTTGATTGAAGCGGCAAGAACAATGCTTGATGAGTACAAGACTCCGGACTCATTTTGGGCGGATGCCATCAACACCGCATGTCATGCCGCCAACTGCCTCTACCTCCACAAGTACTTGAACAAGACTCCCTACGAGATCATCACCGGTAAGAAATCTAGTGTGCACTACTTTAAGGTCTTTGGGTGTAAGTGTTTCATACTTAACAAGAAACCCAAATCCTCAAAGTTTGCATCTAAGGTTGATGAAAGTTTTCTCATTGGTTATGAAACTAACGAATATGCCTATCGTGTTTTCAACAAGACCACCGGTTATGTTGAGACCACGGTAGACGTGAAATTTGATGAATCCAACGGCTCTCAAAGAGAGCAAGTTAGTGAAAACCTTGTAGATGATGAAGAACCTCCAAGTATATCCATCTTTAGAATGGGTACCGGTGAAGTGATGCCAAGGGAAGTTCAAGCTCAAGCTCCGGTTGACACAAGCAATCAAGATCCACCATCATATACAAGAGTTGAACCACCTAGTTCTCAAGTTCATCAAGATGGAAGTCAAGCTCATGGTGACGATCATGGAAGTGGCTTTGATCAAAGGGAAGAACAAGGTGGTGAAGCTCACGAACAAGCACCTCATGTTGAAGATGATGATGATGGACCCATTCAACGTCAATCTCAAGCACCACATCCAAGAGTTCATCAAATGGTTCAACGGGATCACCCCGTTGACAACATCCTTGGGAGTATCCAAAGAGGGGTAACAACTCGCTCAAGGTTGTCAAACTTTTGTGCGTTTTACTTATTTGTTTCCTCTTTGGAACCTCTTAGTGTGGAACAAGCTCTTGAGGACCCGGATTGGATTATTGCTATGGAGGAAGAGTTGAACAACTTCAAGAGAAATGAAGTTTGGGAGTTGGTGCTAAGACCTAAGCAAAATGTGATCGGCACCAAATGGGTTTTTAGGAACAAGCAAGATGAATTTGGTGTCGTCACAAAGAACAAGGCAAGGCTCGTGGGCAAAGGCTATACTCAAGTTGAAGGCTTGGACTTTGGAGAGACTTATGCTCCGGTGGCAAGGCTTGAGTCAATTCGTATACTCTTGGCCTATGCTACTCATCATGACTTCAAGCTTCATCAAATGGATGTGAAGAGCGCATTCTTGAATGGACCTCTCCAAGAAGAAGTTTATGTTGAACAAGCACCGGGCTTTGAAGATCCAAACTTCCCCAACCATGTGTACAAGCTCCATAAGGCGCTCTATGGGCTCAAGCAAGCTCCTAGAGCATGGTATGAATGCCTTAAGGATTTTCTTCTCAAGAACGACTTTGAGATATAGGCAAAGCCAATTCTACTATCTTAATTCAAAGAACGGAAAAAGATATCTTTGTTTGCCAAATTTATGTTCATGACATTATCTTTGGGTCTACTAATGATAAATTTTGTGAAGAGTTTAGTAGGATTATGACCAAGAGATTCGAGATGTCTATGATCGGTGAATTGAAGTTCTTCCCTGGGTTTCAAATCAAGCAATTGAAGGAAGGAACTTTCTTATGTCAAACCAAGTATGTGAAGGATATGCTCAAGAGGTTTGACATGGCCGATTCTATGCCCATCAAGACTCATATGGTATTAAATGGACATCTTGATCTCAATGAAGAAGGGAAATCGGTCGACCAAAAGGTATATAGCTCCATGATTGGCTCCCTCCTTTATCTTTGTGCATCTAGGCCCGATGTCATGCTTAGTGTGTGCAAGATTTCAAGCTAATCCTAAGGAGTGTCATCTAATGGCTGTTAAGAGAATCTTTAGGTATTTGGTTCACACTCCTAACCTAGGTTTATGGTATCCCAAGGGCTCCACTTTTGATTTACTTGGCTATTCCGATTCGGACTATGCCGGTTGCAAGGTAGATCGAAAGAGTACAACGGGGACTTGCCAATTCCTTGGTAGGTCTTTGGTGTCATGGAGTTCTAAGAAACAAAATTCAGTTGCTTTATCCACGGTCGAAGCCGAGTATGTTGTGGCCGGTGCTTGTTGTGCACAACTTTTGTGGATGAAGCAAACGTTGAGTGATTACGGTTGTGTGTTTAGTAAGATTCCACTCTTGTGTGACAATGAGAGTGCCATCAAGCTAGTATACAATCCGGTGCAACACTCTAGAACAAAACACATAGATATTCGACATCATTTCTTAAGGGATCATGAGGCTAAGGGAGATATTGCTCTACGTCATGTAAGCACAGAGAGGCAACTTGTCGATATCTTCACTAAGCCTCTAGATGAGTAAAGGTTTTGTACTTTGAGGAGTGAATTAAATATCTTGGATTCTCGTAACTTGGCTTGACTTATTGCACATACTTGATTGTTTGCCTAGATAGGAAGAAAACTTTGTTTTTATGATTATTTTGTGTAAGTTTTTCAAAAGATTTGGACTTTAAGATCTTTGGATCTTTCCTTGATTAAAGGTGACTATGGTTATGCTTGTTGAATGTGGCTAGTCACTTTTAGTCAAGTGTTATTATGTGTCCATTGGCTAGAACTATCCTTATCTATCTCCAAATCTCAAAGAAAAATCTCTTGGACAATTTCTGGAAAATTCATTGACACCGGGTCATCCGGTCCTCAGATCTCCCGATCACAAGTCCTGAAATTCACTGTCTATCTCCCGAAATAATCCGGGTCACCCGGCGGTTGCCCAGAAATATATAAGGCTGTGGCCGGAGCCCCTCAACCCTAACTCCTCCTTTCTTCTTCCTTCAACCGGCCACCATCCTCTCTCCGCCCCCCATGGCGGCTTGAAGGTTCCCCCATCGATTCAAGGTGTTCTAGGGCTTCAAGGACTCATCTAAGCCCCTAGAACAACTTCATCCATCGGGTTACCCGGCGTTTGCGCGGGAAATCGAAAAAGGTAAAGATTCAAATCCTTTCAAAATTCTTTTTCTCGATCTCTCAATGCCGGATGTTCTAGATGATTCTCTTGGGTAGGATGCTTCATACTAGTCCCTAGAACATCTCTAGATGATCTCATAAAGTTTCGTTGGTTGAATCTCGAGATCCATGGACTTCTTGTCCCGGTCTCGACCCTGCCGGGTCATCCGGCGTCATGCTGGGTCATCCGGTAGGGGATAGATTTTTCTGATGCTTCTTCTTTCAAGCATCCTTTCTAATCCATCAATCGTATCTCTTGTCTAGATGCCTCGACAGAGGACTATGGCTCACAGGAACCTTGGGGGAGGCTCTCAAGGTGGGGACCCTCCCTCCGATGATGAAGGGCAAGCGGACCGTGGCAAAAGGACTCAACCACAAGCCGTTCCCGAGCGTGCTCATGGCCGTGGACGTATTCATCAGCAGTACTCACGTGCTCCCGGTACTCGTGGCCCTAGGAGAGGTGCTCTTGGTGGTGTTGAGGGGATTGAAGCCAACGACAACATTGATCTCACCCCACTATCTTATGTGGTACTTTCTTTGACTCGTCCAGTTCGCTCTCATCATGATCCACCCATGGTTAATTATATGAAGAAGGGCACATCTGTGACTGAACTTAGATTTGAGGATCACTTTAGCCAACCTAGAGCATTCTTTGGAGATCCTAGATTTTGGTCACCTCATCATGCGGATTGGTATGAAACAACTATTTTCAACAAGAAGAAACCTTCAACTCCCATGAAATGGATTGATTGGACTTATTTGAAGAATCGTGCTCCATTACTTGAGGTGATTGATCCGGTTGTCACTAGATGTGAGGAAATGGGTTTGACAGAGATCATGGCTTTTTAGTGTGATTGGAATGAGGAGGTGGTAGCTCAGTTTTACGCTACTCTATCGGTTGACACCACCACCTCTACTTTTACTTGGTTTCTCCAGGGCAAGAGATTGTGTATTCGCTTGGATGCATTTGCTGAGATGTTTAGTCTTCGCCATGAGCTGAGGGAGAGGGGTACTTCTTTTGTGGTAAATGAGGGCTATGAGGACCTACATGTTGGAGATGAGCTCTCAGATCACCGTCTAGCTTTCATGTATGATAGAGCTTATGGGGATGTTCAGATTGGAAAGATTTCAGGCCTCTCACCTTACTACAAGTTGTTTCATCACCTTTTCAGACAGACCCTTACTCCTAAAGGTGGAGACTCAGACAACATCTCTCACAGGGCAAAGAACTTGCTATACCAGATGGTGCTCGGATTGCCCAAGTTTTCTGTGGCTATGTTCATTTGGGATGAGAATATATTGATTTCTCAGGAGGCCATCAGTGATTGTCACTATGCACCGTATATCTTTCATATGATCAAACAAGTGACCGGCATTAATATCAGGCCCGACAAGTCTCATGGTCCTTTTCGCACCTCTACGGGCAAGTTGGAGCAGCTCTTGAAGATCTGTAGCCACCGCACTCCCCATGAGCCTAAGGGACCCTTTCCAGGCATATATCTTCCTAGGAGCATGGGTGGTGGAAATTTTCAGGGTTCTCAAGGACAATCTTCTTCACAGGCACCGCCTCCATCTATGGGTCCTTCATCCTCTCATGGTCCTTCCTCCTCTCAAGGCCCTATTCACATTGGGCGTCGTAGCAAGAAGAGCAAGCTTGAGCTCATGGCACAAGGACTATTCGCTTGCTTCAAGTCGTGCAAGCGCAATGAAGAGGAAATTCAAGCTACTAGAAGGTGGATGGCCGAGGAAGTTCATAGGAGTGAGGCAAGGGAAAAGCAAATGATGGCACATATGCATGTACCTCACTCACCCGTTCGTCCCGCTAGGGAGTGGCCCGATTTTGCACCTATTGAAAATCCATGGGACCACCAAGGCACTTGGGCAATAGGTGGAGATGATGATGAAGACGATGAGGAAGAAGACCTTCATGGCCAAGAGCAAGGTGAAGATGATGATGGTGAGGAGGACGACGACGACGACGACGATGATGATGCTTAGCTCTCCTTTTTGGTGCTTGTTGCCAAAGGGGGAGTGAACTTGGTCGTTTAGTTCTTTGGAGACCCCTCATATCTATCCTTTATCCTATGTATCCTTGCTAGTTAATGGACATGTAATGAACTATGTGTGATGGTGTGAACTATGTGGTGGTGTGCCAAGTGAGAACTTTTATTTGTGTAAGACCTATTTGTGGTACTCTATTATGCTAGTGTGATGTAATGAACCTTAATTATCGTGTGATGCATGTGTTGGTTGTTGAATTGTTATTTCTCACTTTGTTATTGTGATATATCTTGTCATGTGCATCACAGATTATTTTGTATCACACTTTTGCACCATGATGTTGTATGCAAAGATTTAGGGGGAGTTCTTGCTAAATGTGGCATGGGCATATGAGGCCTCTCTTGTTGATAAATGCTCACATTTAGGGGGAGCTTCTCACTATTTAGTTGAATACACTCATCTCTTCTATTAAACCAAATTGTGTTGTCATCAATCACCAAAAAGGGGGAGATTGAAAGTGCATCTAGGACCCCTATTTATTTTGGTGATAAATGACAATCACAATTTGGAGGATTTAATTATTTAATTGATATGTGTGCAGGCTTAAATATGAAAGAACACAATTTGGATGAAAAGGAGACCCCCCAATAAAGATATGAGGTGTCAACCGCTCAATGGAGGTTTAAAATTCGTTTTCTAATTTTGAATTTGAGTATAGGAGACACCGTACTATAAAGGGGGATGCGTATGGTCGAATTGAAGTTTGCTATATGTGTTTTTCTTGAGATACTAACATTCACTCGAGAGACAAAATTCACTCACGAACATAGTTTGCAAAAAGTTACAGGAATCTCGGATGATCCGGCAGGCGGGTCACCCGGCGACAGGTCCCGAAATTCTCTGGGAGTGTCCCGACAGAACCCGGGTGATCCGGCATGGTGCCGGGTCATCCGGTGAGTCGTCCAGCTGCACAATAACGGCTAGTTTTTGGGGGTTGGGTATTTATACCCCTTCACCCCCTTTCTTCATTTGCTGCTGACCTAACCCGGGACAAACTCCTCCACAAGCATTTACTCCTCTCTCCCAAATCCTCCTAGAGCTAATCCACTCCAAGCATTCATCTAGGGTGTGGGATTGAGAGTTGACAAGGTGTGAGGTTGAGCCTCTTGAGTGAGTTCATCACTTGTTCCTCTCAAGAAGCACTTGTGGCGGCTTTGGTTCTTCGATTCGCGTTTGTTACTCTTGAAGTTTGCTTCTAGACGGTTAGACGTCGCCCGTTGAGTGCCCTCTCCGTGTGGAGCACCCGGGATCGTTTGTATTACCCCTCCTTGGTGGAGAATTCTTAGTGAGCACCAATCTTCCTTTGTGGGGATTGGGTGAGGCAAGAGGCTCTTGGTGATAGCCCTCCCTTTGTGGAATCCTCAACGGAGACGTAGCTTCCTTTGTGGGAGTGAACTTCGGATTAAATCTCTTGTCCATTACTTGTTTGAGTTCTTCTCCTCTCTCTAACCCTAGAAGTGTGTTTTGTCCCGATCTATATATTTGTGGTGTTTCAACTCAAATCTTTGGTTGCAGGAGGTTCTTAGTATCTAAACTAAACTTTTGATTCATATAGAATTGCTAGGAGTTCACATTTCTTTCCTGATTTCGTAATCCTCTGTGGTTGTCGGGTCATCCGTCACAATACCGGAAGATCCGCCCGTCGGATCATCCGGCATTGTACCGGATAACCCGGTAGGTATTTAATTTCTGCTGTAAGTTTTCAGGAATATTGAAGTGAGCCTATTCACCCCCCTCTAGGCATCACAAGGTCCTTTCAGGATCTGCGCTGGTGCGGCCTCCTCCTCCCGCGCGGATTGCGCCGGCAGCGCGAGCAGGCGAGGGCGGGTGGAGGAGACAGCCTATAGGGTGGTGGAGACGGCCGACGAGGGTGCTGCCAGGGAAGGGAAGGGCGAGGCGGAGGAGGAGCGGGAGAGGAAGGGTGAGGCGGAGGCGTGCCGGAAGGCGACGGTTGGCGGAGACTTCTTTGCAGCGAAGAGAGAGAAATCCCGAGTATGCGCGATGGGAGAGAGCAACTGCAAAATGCAGCATCCGTTGGAGCTGCTGCAGTGCCGTTTTTCAACTCATTTTGCAGTGCCGTTTCCCCCCTCATTTGCAGATGCATCACCAGATAGGGCAACTGCTGTGGGAAAATATGGCCTCAGACCGACTCCAGCAGGAGCCAGATCCCTTGCCGCATCCTCAAAATGAGGAAGGCACGGGCACTATTCCGGCTCCAGCAGGTGCCGCAAAATGCAGCTCCTACCCCCCACACCCTCATTCTTGGGGAAACACTGTAGCTTCCCCATCTCAACGACCAGTCTCCTCTCCTCCTTCACCTCCCTCCCTCCCTCGCGCCTGCGGAAGCGAGCCCCTGCGGCGGAGGCAGGCCCCTGCGGCGGAGGCGGGCCCCGACCGACGGCGCCTCTTCCCTACCGCGCGAAGGCGGAGCCGCGCCGGCCTCAGGGTCGGGCCCCTGCGGCGGAGGCGGAGCCGCGCCGGCCTCGGGCCCCTGCGGCGGCGACGAGCTCCGGCCGACGGTGCTCCTCTTCGACCTTGAGCTCCTCCACCCAACCCTAGCACAGATCCGGCCGGCCCCCTCCCTGGCTTCCTTTCTCCCGGTCCGGCGGCGCCCACGCAGCCAGCTCCAGACTCCGGCAGTGCTCCTCTTCTCTCCACCCCTTCCCTCTCTGCTTCGTCCTCGAGCTCGAGCCCAGGCGGCGGCTCCCTCTCGACGGCGGCTCCCAGGGGCGCGCGGGAGGCAACAACCGGAGCTGGATGGGGTAGGGGAATGGGCTACTGCTGGAGTGCCCACCACTGTAGTTCTCTCTCTCCTTTTCTCATAGGAAGATTTTTACAGATGGGGATCGGTTCACTGCTGGAGACAGTCTCAGCCTGCCATGTCTACCCATGCTGCCATGCATGCCAAATGTTGCCAGCATTCGACACAGGACTAGGCTTGGCAATGGGGACCCGCGACCCGTTAACCCGCGGGTAAAAACCCCATTAGGGTGCGGGTTTGGGCAATTTCTCCCCCCACGGGTCTCTTAATGGGCATTTTCCTCACCCATCGGGTGAAGCGAGTGCGGGTGCGTTCTCACATTCCCCATACCCGCAACCCGGTGGGTCACCCGATTAGAGTATGACATGTAGGTCCATCCAGTAAAGTGAACATGTATATAAGCGCAGTGAAACCCTAAACCCTATCTGCATCAGTGCATCCCATTTCCACCCCTCAGGCCTCAGCGCCGCAGCCGGCAGCGGCCACCGCCCGTCCGTCCGCCCCCTAGATCCGATCGAGAAAAAACACTCGACCGAGTTCCCTGCGCTACGCGGCTGGCCGAGTTCCCTACCTGCGCCTGCGCGGCGCGGCTGCGTCTGTCGCCGGTGCCTGTGCCTCTGAGCCTCTCCAGTCTCCACACCAAGGCGCCACCCCTCCCCGCGCTGGAAGCCATGGATCCAAGGCGCTCGAGCTCGACAAGCCCTGAGCACGCAGAAGAACGGCCGGTCACCGGGGCTATCACTGGCTCGGTAGCGGAGGGGGGCTCGTCACCAGCTCCAACCTCACCACCGCCGGCGCTACAAATCCAGGTTGGGGCTGGTGGCTCCTCAACAGAGACGCCCAATTCATCTCGTGCACGGTGAGATACTTGAACCCCTTTTTTCTGTATTTCTCTGCGGATTTGCGGTGCTTCATCGTCCCCTTTGTTCTTGTCTGCGTGATTTGGTTGAGCACGATTCGATTGAAGTTGAACTAACCCGTCCTGACGACCTCGCGAAGGGACGCCACCGCTGCCGCTGTCGCAAAAGCTAGTGCTACTGCAAAGCCTAAAGCACCGGTCGCCCTTGGCTTGAGCCGCCGCCATACTGTGCAGGTACCACGCGCCAAGCCACGGAGTCGTCTCGCCATTGAAGGAGCACCTGCAACTCCTTCCTCCTCTGCGCTTCAGTTGTTGAGATCTAAGGGGTTCGATCTCGATGCACCCTTGTGTCTAACCCCTGTTTTTTCTTGCATTTTTTGTTTACTACAATTGCTGAACTGCTAGGTCATTTAGCATTTGTAGAAAAATTAACGTCTTGAGTTGTTTGTTGGTTTGGTGAATCTGTAGGCAGTAGATTAACCATTTCAGTAACTATGTCTCTCTGTTTTTTATTTATGTAAGATATGGTGATTTGTTGGTTGATTCTGATGTCCATTTTTTATTTATGTAAGATACAATGATCTGTTTGGTTCATGTGATGTCCCTTTTTCTTAATTATTCATGCATTTTATTTGTACCAGACTACCAGTAGCATTGTACTTACTATTTTTTCCATTTGTGATATGTAGAAAGGAGACATCAAATGCAAGCTTGGGCAGTGGGAGTAGCAGCTTGCCGCAATCTCCAAGTTCTGCAGCTACAGAACCTGAATCTGTCAATGATTCACAGCCGATCGAGATAGAAGATGACCCAGAGGAAGAAGACATGAATGTTGGTTCAAAAAGGAAGTTAACCTCTGCTGTTTGGAATGAGTTTAAGAGAGTGAAAATGTTGGGTGAGGTGAAGGCACAATGCATGTACTGTGGCAAGAAGCTTTCAGCAAAATCCAAGAGTGGAACTAAACACCTTCATGATCATTTGAAGGGCTGCCCATATCGTAAGTCCAAGTTTGCAACCAAGCCTATGACTCAACCTTCTCTTCGGTTTGCTGCTAAGGAGTCAGGACATCTAGCTATGGAGAATTACACATTTGATATATGAAGCTTTGGTTGAATGGAACATTGATGAGAAGATCACGACTGTGACTTTGGACAATTGCAGCACAAATGATGCTCTAATTCCTGAACTTGTGAGGAAGATTGGCAAAGGTAAACTGCTGTTGGAGGGTAAACTTCTTCACATGCGTTGTTGTGCCCATATTCTGAATTTGATTGTGAAGGATGGTTTAGATGTTATCCAACCTGCAATTGCAAAGATTCGTGAGAGTGTAGCCTTTTGGACAGCCACACCTAAAAGAGTCGAAAAGTTTGAAGAAATTGCTAAGTATGCCAAAGTTACAACTGATAACAAGTTAGGCTTGGATTGCAAAACTAGGTGGAATTCTACATACAAGATGCTTAGTGTTGCTTTACCTTATGAGGCAGCTTTTAACCGAGCAACACGTGTAGAAAGGTTGTTTGTCTGTGCCCCTAGTAAGGAAGAATGGGATTTTGCTAGAGAGGTGGTAGGGAGGCTCAAGTTGTTTGATGACATCACTGCTCTATTTTCTGAAACTAATTATGTGACTGCCAATGTTCAACTCTTTAAGATTTGTGAGGCTAAAATAAAAATTAAGCAGTGGTCTGCATGTGGAATTCCTATTATAGAAGAAATGTCAACTAAAATGATTGAGAAGTTTGACAAATATTGGATGGATATTCAAGGACCAATGGGAATAGCCACTGTTCTTGACCCTCGGTTCAAAACTGAGTATCTCCTTGGGTTCTTTGAGTGCTTGTTTGGTCATACATCTGAAGAATGTTGGGAGAAGGTTGAAGAGGTTAAAAGCTCTCTATATGATCTGATGAAGGAGTACCAATTGGAGGATGATGAAGATAACACTGAATCTTCAATTCCTTCACTTGCCAATTCAGGCTTCCTGTCTTCTATTAGTGCTCGTGTTGCAAGTAGAAGGCCTGTGACAGCTAGATTCAGAACTGAGCTTGACAGGTACTTGGATGATGAGTATGTTCCAGTAGAGGCTGATAACTTCAAGATTCTAGATTGGTGGAAGGTTTCTGGGACTAGGTATCCTACATTGACTAAGATTGCTCGCGACATATTTGCTATTCCAGTCAGCACAGTTGCATCAGAATCTGCTTTTAGCACCAGTGGGAGGGTTCTTAGTGAGCATCGTAGCCGACTAACTCCGGAAATCTTGGAGGCACTTATGTGTTCACAAGATTGGATGCGGCGCAAGTATATAGGTGTATATTCTGTTTCATACATTTCATTTTTACACTTTCTGATCTTGTTTTCTAACAATTGTTACATCTACTTTCAGATGCTACCAATGTTGACAAGCCTGAGACTTTTTGGAGCTGTCTTCAAGAGATCCAGGAAGGGATGCAGGTGACTTTTTGTGCTCACTATTCAGCCATATGCCCATATTGCTAGATGTAAGATGTATACTTCATTGTATACTGATTGTCCCATCTTATGCAGCAACTTCTACTTTGACATGGCCTTTGGATGAAGAAGTGAAGGATGACATCATGAGCTCCACCTCAAGTCAACCTGACAGCTTGCAATTCTAATGTTATAATTTAGTGTTGTAAACTGATTATTTGTTGAACTTGGAATGCTGGGCATTGGAGACTCCCTTTTGATGAACTTGTATTTTGTTAAATGGTTGGATGGCTAAGTGGCTAGCATGAACTTGTAATGTTGTTAGGATTTGGTGGTGTATGTTCCCCCTTGAACTTGTTGGATGTTTGCATGAACTTGTTGAATGATGGATTGATGGTAGTATATTATCAGTGTTTATATTGCCTGTTTATGATATTAAGTGGGTGGTGGGTCACCCGATGGGTACCCGTTACCCACGTGGGTGGCGGGTGTGGGGTAATTCTAGACCCGAGACGGGTGGCGGGTGCGGGTGATTTATACCCTGATGGGGCGGGTGGCGGGTGGCGCCCCCAGCGGGTTTCTCACCCGCTGCCATCCCTACACAGGACAGTCACTTCCGCAGCTATCGGTTCACAAAAAGTCTGGAGACTGGACCATTCCACATCCTTTTGTGCACCAAGACAGCGCACGGCTCAACTGCAACGTGCAAAAGAGGCTCGCAGCTTGCATACTAGGAGACGCGGAGCAAAGGGAAGTCATGCAAGGATATAACATGAGACATTTTCTTTGTTCATCAAGGAAGCAAAAGATGTGCCCCCTGAAACATGAAAAGCAGGTGAAGCTACCCTTCCCTGCTCAACAAACCAAGCAAACGACGACCCACTAATTCGGTCCATGATCATTTCAAAAAGGAACACCTGCATACATTTCTGCCTACAGGGAAACAAAAAAATGATCATGCCCCAAAAAGCCCAAATTCGAATTGCACCATTAGACCACTCTGGTAACATAAGAGAAGTAGAGTCATCCCAAACCACAAGAGATTGTTTTTCAACCCAGACGAAATTGAGACAAATAAATGTCAAGTTTCCTAGCCTGCGCAACTGGCCCGGCCCAGTCTTGCCCTTGTACCCACTGTTGTCTGTCTTCACGGCTACAGATATCTACACCAAGCTAACAGTATTTGCTTCATCCTCATCCGGGGTGTCACCACAATGCCATGCCAGTCATGCCTGGATGGAAAACCTGCACGGCATCTGTGTACCTTTCATCTCGAAATTGGTAGTAACCTCTTTGAGCCAAGAATACTGTTCATTTCCACCTGAAATCACAAGACATTTTCCTCAGTACTAGATTGACACTATTTGGTTTGAATGGCATTCTAGAGTCTACACCTACAGGAGATTAGTTGCAAAAGGAAAGAAAGAAACTCACCAGATGAACTCAAGTATGGTGATTCATCATAGTATGAGCAATCCCTTCCATCATCACGATCATAAGGGGGGCCCAGCACATCCAGCACGGCACAAGGGGTCAACGCAGTAAAACAATGCAAATTCCCTCCATTCTCAGGGTACAGAACTATGGTCTCAGCTGAAGCGTCGAAAACAGCATCAGTATTTACCTTGGCCAAACGAGCTCCTGTAGTTAGGACAAGAAACAAAACAGAAAGTGTTATTCACATCGACAGTGAGCTAACAAAAAAAAAAGGCATGAGCATTTCCCTGATAGTTCAACAAAGGAAAAGAGCAACTAACCATCTGAGTTCTCAAGTGCATTATCATTGCTATTTGGCAAACTTTTAGCCCAGTCATACGACTTCAGGTGCATGGAGCCAAATAGTATCTTGCTAAATACTGTCATCCCAGGATGGTTGTGAAGAGGAATAACTGCTGATTTCGGTAGACAGAAGATACCAAACTGCACAAACCATTCAAGGCTTTCAGCAAGAGACATTTGCTAGCAAGTTTTTTAAGAAAGTTCCACCACATTTTTGTTTTAGTACACCAAAAAAAATAATACAGTTAAATTACCGAAAACTTGGGGCAATCATAGAAATGCAGATAACTAACTCGAGGAGGCCCTTTAGACTCAGTATGCTTGAAGTATGGCATACTAGAGTCTACCCCAACATCCTGTCGTTTTAAATCATCTGCACCCAAAGATGTAACGATTAGACAAATGCATCTTGAGCTTTAAATATCAAGTAACAGAGGATAGTGCCATGTATACAGATGCACGTGCAAGACTACCAAGAAAAAACTCAAAGGTGCATGGCAAAAGAAATCTGCATTATTAGCTCCAGAAGAACTGCAGCATAGCATTAGCAGTGATGCTTCCATTTCACAAGCCATCAGGTGTAAAATGATGCTCTATTAAAAAAAACATTTCAAGACACAAGCACTGTAGTCCGTACAATGATAAAAAGGTCAAATGCTGGGAGATTTACCATTTAAGGAGTAGCATTGTATTAAAAGTTGTTTAATGTTAGCGCATGCCTACTCCACCATCACTGACACTGGGGATATGGGTGGGAGTGGTCCAGTTTAGCCCCCCACAACCACAACTATCTTTTTCTAATTGAACAGGCGTACTGCAAATTGCAAGCTTTTTAGGTTCCCGGCAAACTTAGCAACCCTTTTCAGGCTGAGTATAATCAAATATCACTCTCCATGGGGCACTGTTGCAATGCCATGTTACATGCATAGCAAAAGCACGGGTCACAAGGTAGACCGAACCAGCAGGTATGGCACCCAGGCCCTGGAGGCCAGGACCTTTACCTTATCATGCCAAAAATGGATGCTTCACGAGATGAAATGAAAGGAACGAGAACGATGCCTGAAACAGTAAAAAGCTCATCCCTGTGATCCACCCCCATCGATGCAGTTATCGTCGCTGTCTCTACATCCTAAGCACGAGGAACATGAACATGTACGAGTTTGTACGGTACTGAAGGACGCGCACATGTTACCGAGGCAGCAGAGTTTCTCTTCATCAAATCGCACGGCACAAAGACGGCATCTTTTACTTTACTGAAGAAAAGGAGGCGAGGCGCGATACCGCCGATACGTACTGAGGAGGGCCGAGAGGCGCGCCACGGCGTCCGGCGGCGGCACAAAGCCCGGCGAGGAGGCCGCGAAGACCTCCTTGCTGGTGTCAAACAGCCTCTGCATCGGCGACAGGGAAGTCGCGGCCTTCTTCTGGCGGCGGCGGAACTTCTTGGACGAGGCGCGGCCCCTGTCGACGACGGCGCTGGGGGACAGCTCCACCCTGGCCCTGGGCTCCGCCACCTTGCTCCCTCCGACCTGAACCGGCATGGCAGGGCGAGACCCGCGCGGTCAGGAGCCGCTGGCGACGACGCAGCGGGATCTTGCCTGAAGGCGCGGCGGCAGGACGGGCCGGAACAGGCGAGACAGGGCCCGGCGGCGCGGTGGCGAACTGGGCGAAGGGGTCGCCGGGGGTGGGTATATATGTGCTGAATCGGGAGGAGGGAGTGGATTGTTGATATTTCCATCCATGGGGGGTGGGGGTCTGACAGTAGAAGTAGAGGGGAGGGAGGCAAAGGCAGCCAAACCGCGGTGCGGGGAAGCGGGCGAGGGACGAAGCCAAAACCGGGGGCGACGACGGGAGGAAGGAGGAGACCAGACCAGACCGCCCTTCCTGTGGGCTGAATCCCATACTGCCTCCGGTTCCCGGTTTCTCTGTCTCTCTCTCCTCTCATAGTTAATCCAAATCCGCTTTCTCTCTCCAAATCCGCTCCCGCTTTCTCTCTCTAGGTGTGTACTGTACTCTGCTTCGGAGGTTTGGTGGCTTTTGTTTGCCAGGTCACGCTGCCAGATTAAACAACGTGGACCTGCGTTCCACCGTGGATGATGGATGGGCTCTTGTTCTTGTCCACCACGTCCCTCGTCCTAGGTTTTGTCCATTTTTTATACAGTTTATTATAAACACGGTAACTATTTAAACATTTGCAACGTATTCACCGCCACTCACATCTGTAAACATCCCGACACGTATATATGTAGCATGTATAGTGGCAAGAGCGCAGAAGAAAAACTACTTTTAGAATAGAAAAGATGTGTTGCATGTTGAACGTCTCGATGATCTAGAGGTAGATCAAAGTAGTTTGTCTTCCTATTTCGGATCATGATACAATTTTAGATAATTATCAAAATAAAGCACTGTAGTAAACTATCATAGTGACCAGTCCACCATAGGTAAATATTCATTATTTTGCACACCACCTACAATAGTAGGCACGACGAAGTTTCTAGAGAGGGTAAAAGCAGCCCGAATGCTTCCACTGTGCATTGGAGAATCCACTCATGGTTTTTCAATCGAAATCCAAGCGGATCTAAAACACGAGGCAATGCACAACAACTTACAAATGACAAAACCGTTATTGAGGTCTGCAGCTGCAGCCCCAAACAAACATTATCATGCATGCCATCCATAGCCACAAGATAGGGCCGGTTCCACACGGCGAAACTTCTAGTAAGAGTAACCGTCACACTAGCACCACCGTCACCAAGAAAACCTGCCACGGTTTTTCAATCAAAACCAAGCAGAGTCAAACAAGAGGCAATACCAATAAAATGACAAAAACCACCACTACATGTCTGTGATAGGAAACGAACATCGTTATTCATGCTGCCCCATTGCAGGAAGCAAGGGGTGGTTTGCCACGACAAAGCTTATAGTAAGGGTAACATGCACGCATGACACAATCACCCCTTGGAAAACCTGCCCATGGTTTTTCACCGAAATCTGGGGGGTCCAGACCATGTAGCAATAGCAATAAAACAGCCACCGCATCAACTTACTAGCGACAAAACTACCAATGCAGCCCGGATGGATGCCGCCCACGACAGCAAGCAAGGGAGTGGTTCCTCACATTGAAGCTTCTAGTGTGGATGTTTCTTCACGACGAAGCTTCTAGCCTAGCCGATGATAGCTAGCAAGAGGGTGGATGTTTCTTCACGGCGAAGCTTCTAGTCAAGGTAACAGTCAAGATGCCGCCAACGCCTAATGAAGAACAACCCGTCCATGGCTTTTCAATTGACACCCAAATGAACCCAAACTAACAGCAAGAAACCAACTAGTACAAAACCACTACTACAAAAGTCTGCAGCAGTGGGAAAACACATCAACATCAGCATGCATACCATCCGCATCAACATGGGGTGGTGTTTCCTCGCACCGAAAATTCTAACGAGGGTAACGACCACAAGTGCCATCACCACTATTTTAGGGGTGTGTAAAAATATGTAATACTACCTCCTTTCTTAAATATATGACGTTTGGAACAAGTAAATTAGTTCAAAAATGAACTATATTGTCCTGAACGTCATCAGCATATATATATATTTATTTATAATTGAGGGAGTAACATGTTTTAGATCCGTTAATTAGGTTCTCTTTGAGAAACTAGTCGTACGTGTGACGGCGGGATACCCTCTTTGAGAAACTACATACGTGTGTTGTTTTTGGAAAACACACAAGTTTGCGGTCAGCGTGGACGGAGTTTGCGGCGTGGAATTGGAAAATCGATGAGCTTGGAGAGACATCGCCACATATATTGGGTCAGCGCGCGGCGTGGTTCCGGGAGATGCCGGGCCGGCCGACCGGCGCACCAACTTTTCAGGGGGACCAGAGAGAGAGACTCGTAGACCTGTTTGTCGACGATGGCACGGCTCAGACGCGAAATCCACTCGAGTGGCCGGTACGGTAGAATACCAGCAGCGACGGGTAGAAAAGTTTTTGGTAGTTTTGGGGCGGGCGGAGCGAGCCGATGGAGCAAAACTACCGCGCGCCCTTTTTTCGTAGTTTCCTGTGGGCGAGAGAGATGGGTGTGCATTGCACTGCACGCGCACGTAGCGTATAAACTCCGCCGGCCGGCCAAGGACGAATAATCCACACGTCACCTCTCGTTCTCGTATATGTAGCTTTTAGCCTATGTTTATCAGCTATATAGTATATGCCATTTGTAAACTCGCTGGTAGCTAATGTAGTGCGTGCACACGCGGCGCCGCAGGCCCGATCTCTACCTACCTTTGCGTCGTCAAAAGTATCGTCGGACACGTACGGCTCGTCGTCGATCCGCGCCGCACCTGAGCTTCAGTTGGTAAGTTAAAATTTTGGGTCTTCTTTTAAAGTGTATTATGAGTATTGAACATGCATATATACTGGTTACAAAAATAATTACACGAACAGATCAGAAACTGCGAGACGAATCCATTAAGTCTAATTAATCTGTCACTAAAGATTGGTTACTGTAGCATGATGTTGTCTAATCGTGACATACTTAGGCTCGTTAGATTCGTTTCGAAAATTGAGGTAGGGATTGCAGAATAGATTTTGTCATTAATCTATATTTAATACTACTAATTAGTGTCCGGAGATTGATGTGACGGGTAGTTAGCGAAAATTTTAGGAACTAAACTGGGCTTATATACATACATATATTCAAACACCACGTATGTGGCGTGTTTTGTTTGCAGGTCGTACGTCGTGCACTACGGAATGGCAGCACCAGCCACCATGCAGGCCATGCCAGCAGGAGGAGCGGGTTCTCTCTCTGCCCATGCACGGATCATTGGATCGGATAAGAAGTTTATTTTGCGTGACCCTTGGCTCGAGATACCTGCAATGCTTAGCTTGCACGTATGGACGTATGGTTCAGCATGGGGTCGCATGTGTGGCTTCGTTCTTGTCCCGACCGGCCTACGGGTTATAGTATTTGCCCCTACCCCTAGCCCTCCTGTCTAGGATGCTCCCATGCATGCACGACCAAGCGACACGATATGTGTTTTCTTAATTCTTTTCATGACCACAATTGACCATATCGTCACCTATCGATCCATGTCATATACGGAGTATAGTAGTTTGTAGTGGTAGGTTAGTCTTTTTACACGCCGTGGATGCATGTGTGCTCGTGTTTTAATTAGAGCTCTTTTTCGGTACACAATACCACTCTTTGGTAGTACGGTGGTATTGTCGGTTTTTTTTCTGTGAGTAAAATGGTAATTTGGTGAATGAATATTATTTGAAAAAAACATACCGCCGACGAGTACAATAAAAACATACCGCGTACAATACCTAAATCGTTTCATATATCCAATTTCATATATTACAACAAAAATATTTTCCATTTTCAATAATACCCATATGCTATCAATGCCACCTATGAATACCACCCGTACCACAAAAAAAAAAAAAATCGGTGGTACAGAATTAATCTCAACCGTCCGATCCTTACAAATAGATCCTTTCCTATTACATACGAGTCATTTTAAAGTGGTGGTACAAGGTGGTATTGTGTACCGAAAAAGACCTCTTTAATTAAGGTGTTTGGTCAGATTTTATATTAAGTTCAAGCTCATAAATAAATAGTTATATCTATAAATCAAATAAATTCAGTATAAAGGCATATTTGACAATGGACATTATGCAACTAATTTGATGATTGCAGAGGATGGTGGCTTCTTGCATTGATTTTTTTTATAACTTTGTTAAAATTAGAGGAGTTCGCTTAACACTAAATGAAAACTTGTTACATATATACTATTTTATATATAATGAGTTTGTAAGTTCAACGTCAAGCGGGGTATACAAGGTGTTTGACCCCGTCCAACACCAGCAGAATAAGATGCACACATCGCTAAATTCATAGCGCAACTAATATGAGCCTTTCTTATTAATCCTCTTTTAGTATAAATCAATCCTCGTTCATATTGGATATGTGCATATACGCTCTTACAATATTAATTTGTTACAGAGAATTACAAAACTCACATGCCAATTTTGATGATTTCACTATTAGTGAAGTAGGTTTTAGTGCCGGTTGGAAACCTCTTTTAGTACCTGGTTTCCAAACCGGTATTATTAAATCAGTATTAGTACCGGGTGCGCCCACAGGTACGAGGTACGGATGATTGATCGGATAGGAGTAAGAAGTTTATTTTGCGTGACCCTTGGCTCGAGATACCTGCAATGCTTGACACGTATGGACGTATGGGGGTGGGCATGTGTGGTTTCGTTCTTGTCCCGACCGGCCTGCTGGAACTGGTTCCTTTGACGTTCACGTCCCTGCCATTGGGTCACTGTCGTGTGAGTCCCACCGCGTTTGGGCTCACACGTCAGCTACTCAATGGCAGAGGATGAATGGCAGAGGATCTCGTTCGGCCTGCTGGTGGTTATAGTATTTGCCCCTGCTCCCTAGCCCTCCTAGGATGCTCGCATGACCAAGCGACACGATGTGTTTTCTTAATTCTTTTCTCGTGACCACAAATTGACCATATCGTCGATCTTTTCATGACCACAATTGACCATATCGTCACCTATGGAACGATGTCATCGTTTGTAGTGGTCAGAGACGGATAATTTATAGGGGACTTTCTTTTTTTTCTTCCTCAACTCCTCCTTTCTTCATTGTTCTTCCTCAAATTCGTAGGAGAGACTTAGGAGGATTCCATTAGATTTCCAGCGGTAGGCAGGGTTTTTTTATCCGACCGGACCGACCGAACCGCCGCGCTTCGGTTCCGGCTAACCGGTCCGGTTTGACCGGTTACCGAAAAAACCGGTCGAGTTCGAATTTCAAATAAAAAACCGTAGTTCAAACGGTTTGGATCGGTTAGCCGGTCGGTTAGCTCCGGTTACCGAGGTTTTGACAAAAAAAAACCGGCATAGTGAAAAATTTAGCGTATCTTCAAATTTGAATTAAAAAATTGAAAATAAATGAAAAATTTCTAAAAATATTTCAAGGTGCGTAGTATTTAATGGTGTCAAAGTTTTTCAAATATTAGTGCATTTAGTATTATTTTCGGGCAATAGAAGTTGAACCGGTCTTTTTTTCCCCTTTTTCTTTTTGGGTTGAACTTCTAATGCCCGCAAAGTATACTAAATGAACGAATTTTTGAAAATTTTTGACACCATTAGATTCTACACACCTTGAAGTATTTTTGAGAATTTTTCATTTTTTTGAATTCAAATTCACATTTTGAATTTGGACGGTTGGAAACCGGCCGGAACCGGAACCGGTCCGGACCGGTAGGACCGGTTACCGCGGTTAGCCGGCCGGTTCCCACCGGTTTTTTTAACCCTGACGGTAGGGGGCTTGAGCCCCGCCCGCCCCACCGCTGGATCCGTCCCTGATAGTGGTATATGTTAGTTTTTACACGTACGTCGTGGATGTGCGCTCGTGTTTTAAGGTGTTTGATTTACTATGCCACAAACGATTTGTGCTGACGGCTAAAAGTGGTTTCTGCTGGCGGGTGGAGCAACCGTCAACAGTCTTGAGTCAACAGAAATGATTCTCTATGCTGGCGGGTGCCCGCCCGTCAGCATAGCGACCATAGTACTGGCGGGCGACATAGGCACCCGCTAGCACTGTGAATTTACAAAACCGCTCGAAATAAATAGCAAAACAATTTTATTTAGGAGAGGAACCCCAACGGTCAGCCACCCACCCGTCCATTTTTTCGTGCAAAGTCACGACGCTACGCGGTCGGCGGGATTCGAATATGTGACCTCCTCCTTGCGCGAAGCCTTCTCTACCACTACACCACACACTCATATGTGTCCATATCCAGTTTTCATTCTACTCATATTATACTACATAGAGTGTAAATTGTTTTTTAAGACTCTAAAAGGCTTCAAATTAAAAAGTTGTCAACTATAAAGTTTCACAACTTTGTGAGATCTATAACTTTTATTTTGAGCAAAACTTCATTTGAGGTTGTTAACAAAATTTGAATTTCAAATTTGAGAGATTCAAACCTAGTTTTTCGTTGACAATATAATTTCAAATAAAAAATGGTAAACTACAAAGAACTTCTCAGGATCTGCAACTTTTATTTTGAATGTTTCTCCATTTGAGGTTGTTTGAAAATTTTAAATTTTCAAATGACTAGATGTTCAGACGTACTTTTCGTCGCCAAAAGTAATTCAAAATGAAAATGGTTCAACCACAAAGTTCTCTAACTTTTGAAGATGTACACTTTTTATTTTGGTCATTTGCTCATCCGGAATAGTGTTAGTAACATTCTTCACAAATTTTATACACCTCTCACATAGTTTCTTGAAACTATATAAGAAATATAAATTTTGTAAACAAAATTACCACCACTTTGTCAAACGAAGAAACAACCCAAATAAAAGTTGTACATCTTGAGAAGTTACGAAACTTTGTAGTTTACAACTTTTTGATTTGACAGAAGTTTACTACTTTAAAAACAAATTGTTGCTTTTGCAAAGGCACAATGCTCGCTCGCGAGCGACATAAGGCAACCGTCAGCACAAATGTTTCCATTTGTGCTGACGAGTGTCTTATGCCACCCGTCAGCACTGTGCCATTTGTGCTGACGGGTGACATAAGCGTCCGTCACCACTGTGTTTACACCCGTCAGCACTATCTCAACACCACCAGTGCTGACGGGTGCCAATTGCGTCCGTTCGTCAGCACTCGGCACTCTATTTTCCTTGTGTCAGCACAAATCTTTTTGGCATAGTGATTTGATCAAATTTTATTCTAAGTTCAAGTTCATAAAAAATAGTTATATCTATAATATCAAATAAATTCAATATAAAGACATATTTGACAAACGACATTACGCATCTAATTTGATGCTTGCAGAGGATGGTGGCTTCTCGCATTGAATTTTTTTATATAACTTTGTTAGAATTATATTTCATATAACTTTAGAGAAGTTCATTTAAGATCATGTTTTCTTCCCAAAAATTTCACCACCTACCCGTTACATCGAACGAACGGACATTAATTAGGAGTATTAAATGTGAGTTAATGACAAAATCTATTTCATAACATCCACCTTAATTTTCGATACTGTAACGCATCGGGTTTTCAAAAAGGGAAAACCCGTCATTCTGTCTCGTGATAGTCCCTGGATCAGACGCTATCACGCACATGCATTCATCACAGATAAATATCACAGTCATACATCGAAATAAAGCATCAGAGTACGAATATAATCTTATTATTACATGTCCTGAATAATCGGAGTACATCAATACACGCCTCTTGACGGAATAACATGAATAAGAGCCTACGCAGCGGTAGCTAGCTTCCAGAAGGTGTCTCCGTCTTTATTCTTCTCCCACAGGCATCCTTGAGCGAAGCGACGTGCCCCTCAGTCGTACCATCCGTCGGCGTTGTTGTCGAAGTCTGACTCGTACCCTGCAAACTCATGGGCTATCCCCAAGGATCGGGATAGGTCCACGTCACCAACTGTATGCAAGCTTTAAGTGGTCTACTTCTAAAGGTAAAGAGAGGAACAAGGTAGAGGCTGGGTTTCCTAAGCAGCAGCTGCAATAATATAAAAGAGTATCATCCCCATATTCCCACCAAATCCCATACCACTCATCCACAAACGGTTATACCTGGTCACCCAGATCACCGTCACCATCACCTATCTCCAGCTAGGGTTGGTGTGAGAACTCCCACTCCTTGCATCTCAATGGTTGCACCCAGATCCGCGAGGCAGAGGGAGCAACTCTCCTCTCCCCGAATACAACCACGGCTCACCATACACTCTCATCCTATAAGGGGAAGGTAGAAATCCCAAATCGTAAGAGTCGGAGTAAACAACGGGCGTGTCCATAACCGAGGACGCGGCTATACGTATAGGTCTAAACTCCGCAGAGCGTGTACACCAGTACCCAACTCGGAATAGCACTCGGACGGTGTACGGCCGACCGAGCCTACCCAACCGAACGAACACCTAGGAGTTACGATTTCATCCTGCATCCGGGTCTCGATGCGGTCCTTCGCAAAGGACCACCCCAGAACTGTGAACATGCTCCCGTGTGGCCGCACGGGGAGCGCCCAAAAGGGAAGGGACTCCACCCTACACCCTCATCACTGATACCCTCTATCCTACTAGCAGGTATGGTATCACACTTGCTAGGGTCGAAACGGCCCTATCCCCACTCTCGGCGAGGTGGTGTGTACGAAAGTCCCGTGTAACAAAGCGACCCACTCGGTTTCAGACCGGGGCGAGCTCCTATCCTCCAAGTCATCACAAAAACCCCAACACCTGTGCTTCTAAAACAGTGTACCCGCTATAGGTACCAAACTGGGCAACGCCCAAGAAGACGATCCCTGGCCCCTGATCCCGGATCGGGTTGTCTTGAGCTCACCTCCGCCAAATATCCCAAAAACACGTTCTCCTGCCGGTTTTCCCCACACACACCAAGAATACTACCACAATATCCCAACACATGCACAGCAAGCTCAATGTATCATCACGCGTAAATATAGTAGTAGTAGTAGGTCAATCAAGGACAGGGTATTTAAAAAGGGCAGTGCAAGGGTTTCATCATAATCATCATCATGCATAAGTAAAGCGCTAACAGTTCTAAAGCAATACCTAATGGGCATTCAAAGTAGGTCGGGCGTGAACCTGGGTGCGAGTAGTCGACGTAGCCGAGGTCGTCGTCGTAGTCCTGGTTCAGCTCTCCGGCTCCGGCGGCTTCTAGAATCGCATATAAATAAATAAACACGACTGCTATGCAAATAAATCCAAGACGAAGAACAAATAAGACCCAAAAAGAGGCAAACTCTAGCCTAGCACGGAGTTTGGAATTTTAGAAGATTTCCAGAAAAGGTTTCATATTTTTCGAAGTTAAAACTGATTTATTATGAATTTCCAAAGATAAAATAGATTTTTGAAAATAAAATACGCATTTACAATATTGCAAACTTTTGGCTAGCTATAGGGTGACTCCAATTGTCTCTAAAAGAGCTTAGAGCCAGCTGCAGTGCGACTCAAGGTGCCCACGTGGCCGCCACGGCGCAGCTTATAGCCGGCGCGTGCTGGCGTGGCTGCCTGCGTGGCTGGCACGCGTGGCGGGGCGCGGCGGATCCAAGGCGATCCGCTGCGGTGCGACGGTTTGCGCGCGGGCGTGTGGCTCGGCCGGGGTTGGCTGACCGCACGAGATCCCGGCGGATCCTCTACGGTGTCGTGCGTGTGTGTGCGCCGGTGTGCTACTAAACCCCAGGGTTTAAGGGGGCGCCGCCAGCACGTGTTCGTGGAAATGCCGCAGAGGCATCTCCGGCGCGGCAAAGCTCGCCGGCGGCGAGGTGTGCAGGAGCTGGACAACAAGCGGCCAAGGTCGACTCGGGGAACTCGTGCGCACCCAGCCATGCCAAGAAAGACGGCTTCTTTGGCCGGAGCATGGCTCGACGGCGGCGGCGCAGAGATGGGTGCGGTGCGGCGACGGCCGGCGACGGCGTGTGGGTGCGCCAAAGCACCAGGTGCGCGCATCAAGTGAGGCTAAACGGGCCCAAAACTGGGGCTTTGCCCCTCTGCCTAAGCGCACACGACCGACTTGGCAGAGGCGGCGCACTGGCCGGCGCGTGCGACGGCGAGCATCAGGGCATCCGCGGCTGCACGACTACGCGTGAGCGTGCGCGGTCGCGCCGGTGGTGAGACGAGCACGGCGAAGCCCTAAAGGTGGGGCTTTTACCTCCCCTGCTCTCGCGTGCACAAAGGCATCCTTCCGCGGTGAAGGCCACGGCGGCGCGGCGAGCAGGACGTCAAGGTCACTGGTGTGCAAAAGAGCAAGTGGGTCAGGGCAAAGTGGTGAGCGCGCGCGCATTGTCGACGGCAGCGGCACCTGCAGGCGTAAGGCTCGGCGCGAAGGCCGGCGACACAGGCGACGGCGGTCTGCTGCGGCGGCGCGGCGCGTGCGATGTCAAACACAAGGCCTCAAAGCGGGGTCTTTTCCCCTCCTCGGCGCGAAGGTCGGCTCCATAGACGAGAAGGGCACGACGGCGCTCACCTGGTGACCACGGGTCGACATGCAGAGCGACGGTGAAGTGTGGCGGAGCAGGACGGCGGCGCGGCGAGCTGGGGCAGAGGAAGCAGAGCGGACGGCGTGGTGCGGGGCTTCGCGGCGAACGGGTGCTCCACGGGCGGCCTCCGGCTTCACGGCGTCGACGGCGATCCCACGGACGGCCTCCCCGCCTCCTTCTCCTCCTCCCGTTCTTCCTCTTCTCAAGCGGCGGCGGAGAGGGGGAGAAACCCCAGAGCGGATTAGGTCAAGGAGGTGTGGCTGCGGCGGGGCTCTTATAGGCGGCGCGGAGGGACGCAGAAGGTTGGATGGGGCGCGGCCGAGGTGGCGCACATCCGGGGCTCCGCCACCGTGTGTACGGCGAGCTCGCCAAGCTGGCGGGGCGCGGCGGCGCAAAAGCAAAAAGGAGAGAGGGGGAAGACGACATCGACGTGGCGGCCTGACGAGCGGGGTCCGCGCGTCAACGAGAGAGAGGAGTGGAGCGCGTGCGCGTGGGCTGGCGGCGTAGCTGGGCCGCGAAGCTTGCTGGGCCGGGAGTGAGAGGGCGTGCGCTGGTTTAGAAAAAAGAGATGAGGGGCCTTCAGCGGACTTCGGCTGTGAACTGAGGCCCAACTAGGATTTGATCCTTTTCCTATTTCCGTAACTCCTTAACCCTATTCAAAATAGATTCAAATTTGAATTTAGAATTCAAATTTGATTCTCACACAAATAAGATCCAAATAAAAGCCAAATAAACTCCAAAGTTCTCACACTAGCATTTTATATTTCCTAGGAATTTTTAATTAGCTCAAAAATAAATCTAAGAATTTAGGAGAGAAAATAGAAGACATCCTTAATTAAATTATCAAGCCACCAAACAATTCACCAAAAATTTTTAAATCCTCATTTTTATAATAAACATTCCGTAATAAAATTGTGGGATGTTACAAATACGAATCTAACGAGTCTAATTATGTCACGGTTAGACAATGTCGTGCTACAGTAAACAATCACTACGTGAAAAACAGATATTGGTAACAGGCGCGGATGGCCATTGGTAACGAGCATCGTTACCAATAATCCAGATTGGTAACGGGCATAGATTGTTGCCCGTTACCAATAGCAGACATTGGTAACGGGCTCCATTCTATGCCCGTTACCAATAGCAGACATTGGTAACGACCTGCATTCTATGTCCGTTACCAATGTCTGCTATTAGTAACGGGCAACAATCTATGCCCGTTACCAATCTGGAATTAAAAATAAAAAAAGAAATCAGAAAACATTATATTCTTTATTTTTATACATACATGTATACACACAAGTATACAATTACATACATACATGCTCAGTTACACAAAATACACTCAGTTACATCCATGCATGCTCACTGAATCAAAGTAACAGAAAGTAGAATAATAATACTTGGTCAATTCCACCTGTGTAAGAGCAACAAAATGAATAAATGAGAGAACTTGGTTAACTACTGGGATATCCAAGTCAGCAATGTAGTGAAATGTGAAGTTAATAAATTCCTGAAAATCACATGCAAATCTTTAGCCGATCTGTAATTCAATCAATGGACAGAATAGAAGTTGCTTGTTATATTTTACTACTATCTGGCTGCAGTATTACAATAAGCTATTGCTGAAGGTTCAAGTCAACAACAGCACATGCAAAAAATACATGGTTTTGTCAGTAATTGAGTACCAGCTATTTATCAACCTAGCCAATGTATTTGTCCTACTGATATCCCTCTTAACCAATGTACAAGTATTTTAATTTCACAAAAGCATGCTTAACAAGAGTGCATGTTTGGGCTTACAGGACAGGTGGTAAATAATGTTCCATAGCAAAGATCAGCATTGAAGACGATCATATAAACTAAAAGTTGAGATTCCATTTTTTGCAAACAATTGCAGGACCAAATAATTTGCAGGACCAAACATTCAACTCAAACCATGTCTCACAACGAATCAACAGGTAGCAAATCAACGTGCGCACAGTAGCACATCCCTATTGAGCAGATCCAGCATTAACTAATGGCAAGGCAGGAGTGTACTTCATGGATCTAACATTCTACTGAAGAATGAAGACTGACGACTAAATAGAGAAGGGAGAATGTATTTGAGGTTTTCACTCACTGCTGTTATGAATCATAGAGGAGAGGAAGAAACTTACTAGTTTGTCAGTTCATATGAAAGTTGTCTCCACCAGGGCTTTGCAGACACATGCTTTCCCTAAATAAAGACAAGTCCATAACCAACACATATGTAGTTAATATTTGTGATTACTTAATCCTGATGCTTACATTTTTTAGGTCTCTACTGCTATCACACATATTTTGCATCTATTAAAAACATCAATGTTGGATGGCATCAATGTGGTACAAATTGCAACAAAAAATAGGATCTGGTAAATGGCTAAAAAGAACTCCTACAAGAATGTATAATTAGATCAAATGTTCTAGAAGTAAAAAAGAAAAGATTTAAGCTTTAATGCACATATTTGTAATAGCAAACACCATGCTAAAGCAGTGCAACTTATAAAACCAAATAGTAGAAGAAGCACTGCCTAGATAATCACTAGTATTGTTCGATCTTGGTTGATCTACTACCACTACAGGCACTCATACAAAAGAATGCCCTGAGTTCTACTCTTGGGAAATGTAGTATTGCCTCAACCCTTAATTGCTCAAAATGCTAGTTGCCTAAAAAGCAGTAGCTCTGTAGAAGCAAAGGAAATTCATGCACGCAAGTACACAACTATCTCAATATTCCAGCACCCCAAACAGCAACCATAGTTCTCCTTGGGCCAAATCATACACGCAACTACTAAGATGCAGAGAAAATTTTCAGATGCAAAGTTGGTAACCACGTGATGACAGATCCAATTACCGAGAGGATTACTGAGTTGGTAATCGCGTGATGAGAGATCCAATTACTGAGAGGCATTACCTGCTGGATCGAGATTGGTTCCTGCCAACGGGGTAGATGGATGCTCTGTGCGTCGCCGTGCGCACCTCTAGTCGTCGGCCAGCTCCTGACCCGCGCACGCGGATCCGCTCCTGCACGCCGTCGCTGCAGCTTGCGCGCACCGCAGCCGCTTCCTAGCTCGCCGTGCGCCGCCACATGCCTCGCTCCATGCCAGTCACACCCGCGCCCTCATCCTGGTGATAGCGCGCGCCACAGATCTGGATCACCCTCACGCCCTCCACCTAGGATTGGGGAGGAGCACGTGGTGGGAGGGGGAAGTGAGGCGGCAGTGCCGTCGGTGGCGACGGCGGCGGCGACAGCCAGCGAGGTCGGGTCGGATCTAGGGGGAGAGAGAGAGGAGAGGTCGAGAGGAGACAGACGCGAGAGAGAGAGAGAGAGAGAGAGAGAGAGAGAGAGAGGAGAGGAGGAGCGCGTCTGGCGAGAGAGAGAGAGGGGGTGGGGGTGGGTGGGGGGAGCGGACGCGAAGGACAGTTAACGGGAGTGGAATGAAAATTCGGGTCCGGGAATCTGTAATGGTAACGAACATTTATGTGGTCCATTGCACAAATATATTAGGTAACGGGCATTAAGTAATACGAGTCGCCAATAAGACTGGGTCGTGGTTTGCAGGTTTTATAGGTAGCGGGCGTAAACTTATTGGTAACATACTTTAATGATGCCCGTTACCTTTAATATTTTTTGTAACGGACTTTATAGGTCCGTTACTAATGTTACGTGACCTATTTGAGATTTTCACGTAGTGAATCTCTAACGACGGATTAATTAGGCTTAATTGATTCGTCTCGGGATTTCCCGTCCATTCATATAATTAGTTTTGTAAGCAGTCTACATTTAATACCCCTAATAGACTTTGAAAGAGACCTCAAAATTTTCTCTCCCGAACTAAACACGACCTAACACTAAATGAAAACTTCTTACATATTATATATACAAAGAACAAATGTATTTTCATCCCTTAAGTATTTCAAAAGTGTGTCATTCATCCCTCATGTTTCATTTGTTACAAATCAATCTTTTAACTGGTTCGTAAAAAAAATCTATCCCTTAACTAATTAAATCAGTGCATCTATCATCCTCATCTTAATTTAACAGTGACTTAGTGCCATCTAAAGATGGTTTATACCATGTAATCATCTAACTAATCGATGCTTAGTATGTAATATGCTGAGTCCAAAATATAAAACCCCAAAACAATAAATAAATCCTCTAAATTGCTTATCCTACAAAAAAATGTCGGAATTAACAGAATTGATTCTCATTGAACTATGTAGTGATTAATTCAACATTAGATGTTGCAAAGCAGTTTTTAGCAAAATGATTACACAACCTAAACCGATGTTATATGACACTGAACTATTATTAAACTAACATGGAATGATAAATGCCCCAATTTAATTAGTTATCAGGTTAATTTGCACCAAATGAAACATAAAGAATGAATACCACTTTTTTGTAATACTCGAGAAATGAAAATACACTTTTTCCTATATACAATGAGTATATACGTACATGGTGTTTGACCCCATCCAACACCAACCGAATAAGATGCACACATCGCTAAATTCATAGTGCGACTAAGATGAACCTTTCTTATTAATCCTCTTCTAATATAAATCAATAGTTCATACTGGATGTGTGCATATATGCTCTTATAATATTAATTTGTTACAGATAATTACAACACTCACATGCCAATTTTGATGGTTTGTCAAACTTCTCCGGTTACAATAGTTTTTTTTGGCCAACCTCTCCCTCCTTACTGTGAGGTTTGATTATTGCTTCTCAATATCTGTTCCAACTTGCTTGGCTTCCGCACTTGATTTGTGAGTTTTGATTCCAATTGGTAGCTGCAACTGGCCATAGCAAGCACCTGGGAAGCCCACTCACGTAAGGTAATAAGAAATTCTATACAAGAAAGCTAGTTAAACCATTTAACCTGACAAATCCTAGCCATATGATGATAAAAAAAAGCTGGCGGTCATTCTTTGAACAAAACATTTTGCTAAAAGAAAAAAAGATCTTATTTAAAAGGCACTCTTCAAGTATATTAATTATTTTAATAAGTTTAGATGGAAGGCAAAAGAAAAGGACAATTGTGCCACTTAGGCCTCACTTCCTTATTAGGGCACAGTGTACATCCCCTCCCTCCTAATCACGTCTCCCCTCGTGACATCTCGCGGCGGCGGCGATAATCCTTTCCGATGGAGATCCAACTCAACATTCAACCCCTCCTGACGATGGCTTGTTCGATGGGGGCTTCCCTTAGCACTCAGGGCGATGGGGCGAATATCGGTTCCTTGCGCGTGCTGCGATGCTCGACGTGGCTTCTCCTAGCAGATGCTCAGGGCGATGGGGCGGCCTCATCCACCGCTCATGGTCTTTGTCGTCTCCTACTTCGAGATCGTTTGGTGCACTGATGCGCTGGGCCGGAACCGCCTCTTGGAGATAGCTGCCTTATTTGGTCGCCCTGACGCTTACCTCCATCTGGTAAATTCTTTACTATCTACTTGTGCTCCGTTAAGTCGAGCACCTTCGATTTCAACATGTTCTTACTGCGATGCTTCATTTCGTCGTTGTTTCTCGAGGTCGAAGAAGGGAGCTTAACAAGGTGCTGATGAGATCTACAATAGTCCATGGACGCCATGCCCTAATAAGAGATAGGGAAAGGGAATATGGCCTTTGAAATACACCAAAGGTCCTCCAGACTAGTTGGTCAGAGGAGCTGAGGTATGGTCGCAACCACGCATGTTCGATTTCTCGTTGATATGAATTATGAATGATTTTTAAAAAATAAATTAACATGAATTATGAGGTATGGTTGCAACCACCGAGCTTTTCTAAGTTGGGGTTTTCTTCTTCTTAATGAAAATTGTAGGGACGGTCTTACCCCACCGACTTAGTTTTTTTTAAAATACTTTCCCTACGAATGAAAATAGTGGGTATAGTGTTTAGAAGCAAATTAACATGTTTGAAAAATAATTTTGGGCTAGTTCTCCTTTTGCAGTGGTTTGTGGTAAAATCATATTTTTTAAAAGAGTACCCACCAGGCAATTTTGCTATGCTGTGATAAACATCGTGCGAATTTTTGAAGGTGTACTTGTATCTTCGGGTCTGATTTCGCTGTTCTATAGTGTATCCCTGATCTAGTAGCCGTATCGGGTCCATGGCCAGCCTCTGTCGGAGCTCCGCCACCCACGCCGCAAACTCTCGTCGGTTCGTCCCCTACCCCCCTTCCCCTGCCGCCTTTCTCAACTAAACCCTAAACCGCACACGTTCCCAACTCCGGCCCCCCTTCCACCCTCTTGGTCACCCAACCCCGAAGCGGCGGCGGCGGCGCCGACATGGGCGCCCTCTCGGCGTCGACTTCGTCGGTGAACTGGCTAGTCGAGGACGACATCCTCCTCAAGAACGCTGTCGAGGTACCTCCCGCCCCCGCACCTTGTATCCCCAATCTCAATTCTTGGCCTCCATACTGTTCGTCTCGATGCGTCAACGGAGCGCGCGATGTTGTTTTTGGGTTATTGCTGCTGGAGCGCGACGGATTCCGAGGGATTCGTGATTACCGGCTAGCTGGAATGTTCCTCTTCATACGCAGAAAAAAAAACAATTTTAATCCTCCCACTTCGTTAAATTACTTATCTATAATCTGATTAAAATGAGCCCCCCTGGCGGGTTTCGCAATTTATTTCCCCCCGGGGTCCTTCGGTCCTGCACTTTGTTGTGCATATCTCAGATAAGAGGAATTTCAATTCTGGTAATTATATTCTACTCGTACCCTGGTAATCAAAATCTTGAAAATGGAGACAGTTTTGTTTTCTTAGAAATTCCCCTGGGTGGTCTTCCTGTATGATTCCCTAAACTTACTTGGGCATGTAACTATGGTTGATCGAATCTTCGTCAGAATTTGTGTTTTCCATACTGTTTGACACTTGAAAAAAAAATATTTGGACACTGATGTTAGTGAATCAACAGCTTAATCTAATCAAAATGGTTGCTTTCCCTAATTCATAAATAATGCTGTCTCAAACTTTCACTTATTTGCCTTGCAGCTATATTTTGAGCAATTCTGACAAAGATTCTGAGCAAAATTTACCTAAAAGTATATTCTGAACAATTCTTGTTGTTAGTAGCATACTGACCTTGTAATCCTAAAACTGGCCTTGTGATTCTGTGAATTCTGTATACCAAACCTCAGTGTAGAAAGCTTCTCCAACAGTTGGATCTACATGACTTACTGCTAATGGTCTATTTTGTGCAAGTCCTAACTTGTCTTTGTGATACTTGCAGACTGGTGCCTCATTGGAGTCCTTAGCAAAAGGAGCTGTATGTTTTTCCCGAAAATTCACACTTCAAGAAATACAGGATCGTTGGAATTCATTGTTATATGACCCAGAGGTCTCAACACAAGCATCTTCCCGGATGGCTGAGTATGAAAATGAACTCTCCACATCTGACCCAGCCAAGGCACATAAACTTTTCAATTCAAAAGCAAAGGATTTTTCATTTCAGAAACGGAAAATTGACAGTGTGAAGAACCTATATTATGCAATGAGAAAGAGAGTATGCAACGATCCATGCAACACTGCAGACCTTGGATTTCTTGTTGCCCCCTGTTCATGTATAGCAAATGGTAGTGAGTGTGTCTGTGGAGGCCTACCTAATAATATTGAGCCAGGGTTGAGTTCAGTGAGCCACTATGGGCAAGTGGGTGCAAGCTACAATGGTGGACATTCATATCCTGGAATGAATGGGCATTCTTTTCACACAAAGCATGCTGATAACATGGTAAGAGATGCGGATGCCACAAATAACATTGCGTATGGCTACTCAGATGTAGGTCAAATATATGAACATCATGCCTACACTGCCAATAATCATGGTAGTAGTGAAATGAACAATGTTTCTCTAAAGAGTATCACGGATTTTCAGGATTCTATGCAGTTCCAGCAATTGGACAGCAATCAATGTGGTAATGGAGTGGCAGACTCCAAGGCATTGGTGGTCCCTAACCATTTCAGTGGAAATGTGCGGGAACCTATCCCACTCCAAGTGATTGGTCAACCTGAGGGTTCTGAAGCACCTGGTGGTGCAATTTGGAGTGGGGTTCAGCGAAGAGGCACACTCACTCTTGCTGATGGTAAGAATGTAAAGTCAGAAAACAGGGACACTCTCCCATTTGAAGCAAATTTAGATGGTGGGATTTGCACGTCTGGTTTAGAACATGATGCAGATTTCATGGACTTCCCATTTTTCAGTAATAGTGAAGATTTTGATATCCTGAATGGTGAAAACTTTTTGAATTCTCCGAGCGAAGGAAACCAGGAGGATTTAGATGATCCTGCCTTCAAGGTTGTTCCTGGGGTTAGATCAACCATGCAAAGTCTGGCGCATTCCAATGAAGCCAATACTTCCTGTGATCAAATAGATCCTGGCCATGTGGAAAGTAATGTAGACGTTCCTGGTATAATGTTGGTTCCTACTTCATTATTGGTGCCATGTCCTGGTGTGTATGTTGAGTGCAAATTGAACACAGAAGATCCTGAAATCCCTTGCAATGACGATGTTGCTACACCTCCTGAGTATCCTCTTGAATGCTGTACTTCTACCTTGGGCCAGAAATCCGAGAACATTATCTATCCAGTCTCCCCTTCAACGAACCCTGCATCGAATGCTGAACATTCCAAAGCAAATGACTTGGCCCTAATAAAGGTGGAGGATTTGGCAAATGCCCAACCTTTACAAACAGTGAAGAGTGGCCCATCCACTTCAGAACAAAAAGAAGATTCAGTGGCACATGATAATGGTGATGTCCTAGGAGCTAAGCTGTTAGAAGAAGGTCCTTCAACAACTGGAGGCCTTTTGACTACTGCTGATATTATCACAAATGATGCAAACACATGCATGCTAGCTTTGCCCTCATTCAGCGCTGCTGGATTTAGTGAAGCACCTTGTAGTTTAGGACAACACGGGAGTTTTAATAACTCTCATGGTTTGACTCTACAAAATTCAGTTCAAGCTCCTGATCAGGTGCAACACAATTCATTTGATGGTCAACCAGAATTAGGTGATGAGGCTCCTCTACAGAACTGTATGCCATCAAACGCACTATCGGATTTGGGTATGCAAGACCCTATTGCAACAGTGCCAACACCAGCTCAAGCAGAACAATGCCCTGACAATGAAAACGATATTCCAAATTACTATGATATAGAAGCTTTGGTAACTATCTTTTAGCCTGGCTACTAGGATCTCTTTACCATGACATTGCTGACTAGTCATTTACTGTGTTCATTGCAGATTCTTGACCAGGATCTCATCCCGTGGGATCAAGACTCTGATTTTATGCATCCTGAAGGTAAATGTGTATGTGTTACACAATTTGCTTGCTGTTCAAAGATACTGTATACTGCTCACTTTTTTGTTTTTAGTTAGCATTGGTGTTCTGTGATGACATACTTGGCTTAAGAATATGTTCTTATTTTCTTTGTTTGTTGATTTTTCAGTTACCAGATTTCATCACCCAGAAAGCAGGAAGGCATTGATAAGATTAGAACAGGGTGCTCGGTCTTATATGAACAGAGCTATCATGTCACATGGTGCCTTCGCAGTTATCTATGGATTGCACTTGAAATACTACATAAAGGATCCTGAGGTCAGCATCTTTTTTAGCTAAAATAGTTATAGGATGTAAGTGAGAGGGGGGATAACTAAGTGTACAATTTTCATATCTATATCTTGTGGTTGACAGTTTCAGTGGTACTACATTAACATCCAGTCAATCAGAGATACAAATGCATATGATTTTGGGTTATAGGACTGGAGATATATCTGGCAATTTCTGAATAACACAAGGGCCACCATTTTATTTCCATTTTGGAATTTTGTATTCTGATCTGAGAGTGATCCTGATTAGGAGCCGTGAGATTTAACTGTCTTGATTTTCTGCATTTCTGGAGTATGCAGTGAATATTTGTGTAATATCTTGCTACCATCTTCTTCTTCTTTTTTTTTTTTTTGCTCATGCAGGTTACTCTTGGAAGAGAGACAGAAGATGTTAAAGTTGACATTGATTTGGGAAAAGAAGGGAGGGCAAATAAAATATCTCGCCGACAGGTAATTCCTTGAATGTTGTGCACTAAGAAATGTCACTTATTTTTCCTTATGAAAGGGCTAATGCTCAATTATAATGACAGACATATATGCCCTGTAGTATGAGAGATGTTTTATTATCTTTTGTTTTTCATTTGCATACATCGTTTGCATTGTCCTAACTGTGCTGTGTTAAAGGCAAAGTATTATTTTAGTACCTCAGGTGGGTTTTATCTGATTAGCACTTGGCAGTCAGTTGGTCTATGCCACGTTCATGGCTTTGATAGACGTGGTACTACTACATGTGTCTTGTTGTTGCTCCGATGGTTTCCAAGCACATTTTAGTTTTAGCATGCAGGCTGTTAGGTTTGCTTTGAATTAGCAAGCAAATGCTTGCTGGAAATGCTTCCAGGCAATGAATTGTGTTTCAGCGAAGTTCCATTTTGTTAATATAATGAATTTGTGTGTCAGTTGGGGGATTTGAAGGCTTAGCACTATTGTTTGATATTTTGAATGTGTGCTATTGTATTTTTTCCCCAGCTGTGTAAATTGACCACAAGTTTGTTTTGGAAATTGGAATTACTGAAAGTGTGGCACTGGGTGGTCATAATACCATTTGCATCACATCTTTTGATCATGTCATTCTCAACCATTTTCAAAAGCAATTAATTTTGTGGTGCCCAGTTAGTTTCATTCTGCTGACTGCATTACATACTATTCTCCTTTAGTATGCACACTGCCCTAAAAGATGATAATTCCTTATTTTACTAATTCAGTTTCTTCAGTACACTTTTTGCACCATTATATTTAATCTATGCATTGTTCTGACAATCAGGCTGTTATCAAGATGGATGAAGCTGGATCTTTTCACATTAAGAACATTGGAAAATCTCCAATCTTTGTTAATAGCAAGGAAATACCAAGCTGCAAACGCATCAACTTAAGCTCTGATTCATTAATTGAGGTACCCATACTCTCTCTTTCTTTGATTTTTAATTAAAACCTTCATATGTTCTTTTTACATTCTTTCTGGCCGATCTTTTCAGCCAGTCCTTGTTTCCTCGATGTCCTTGCTGTGTAGTCCCGGTCTGTGCTAGTTTATATGCTTCCTACTAATATGAAAGGCAGAGCTATGGTCCTAAAAAAATTGAAACCTTCACATTGTAATACATTTTTTACTGTGGTTTTGGTAAGTGTTCAGATCCTGTCACATCCTTTTTGTGATACAACTATTAGAGTGCTGCACACCTGCATGTATTCCTTGTTCAGAAGCTATTTCTGTTGATCACTATATGGCTTATAATTTTATTGATAAGACTTAACTATAATTTTACTTCTCGCCATTCTGTTATTACTTTTCCTATTAACTGCTGTATGAGGTTGCTGTCCTTGATTTTGGGGTGAAAATATATTTCATCAAGTAATCCCCATGTGCCATACTTATTTAGCTTTTTTCTTGCAGATAAAGGATATGAGGTTTATTTTCCATGTAAACCAGGATGCGGTGAGACAGTACATCGGCCGTGACCTGAAGCCAGAACGCTAATTTCGTTTTGTTTGCACGTTGCGAGTGTATGAACTAGGATAGTAGCCGTAAATGTTGTTCATTTAGGATGTTCCTCCGTGTGACCATGTAAGTTAGTCTCACTTGTGTCCAACCTGGGTCAGTTGTCTGTAAATGGTTGTAAGTTTCATGTGTTTTCTGCCGTTCTGTGCTGTTGGACGAGCGAGCACAAATCCTTCGTCTCCTTCACCGTTTGTCTCAGTTTGTGATTGCACTCCCAGGCATAATTTCTTCCGGGAACTGGCACCGTGAAAAGAATCAAAATGGGGGAAGATTCTTGTGTAGAACAAGAGGTCGAACATGCACTTTGTGCAGGAATCCAATGGATTATTATTGGCGTATTATTGCATCAGAAGATCATTTCCTCAGTTGGGTGGGCCTGCCTCCAGTCTCGTGGGCTGGATCGACAGGTCAATTCGAGCTGGGTTGGCCTGTGATTCGCGTAAAAAGAAGAGAGATGAGAGAAGAAAAAAAAACTCTTAGAAAAAGATTGAAAAAAGTCTCCTCAAAAAAAAGAGAGAAAAAATATTACTTCCAAATTTACCCCTCCAGTTATCCATCCGACACCCACCCGCCGCAGCGGCAGACGGAGTGAAGAAGCCCAGCCGTCCCCTCTCCCCCCTCTTTCGTGCATCCTCCACACCCTCCGCTTCCCATGGCGCTCGCGCTGCGCTGCCCAGCCGCCACCTCCTGCAGGAGCCCCTTCCTGCCCTCCTCCTCCTCCCGGTTCCCGCCGGCGAGGGTCCCGAGGAGGACGCCCGCCATCTTCAGGTGCCACTACTACTACGGCGACGGCGGCGGGTTCCGCAAGAACTACGACCACATCCCCAAGCAGTTCCGCGAGGAGAACCTCAAGGATGGATGTGAGTGCTCTCTCGCTTAACCACCTCTCCCCACAGACTGTGATGTCTACTGATAGGATCATTCTAGGTCATGATATGTATGCTGTCAGTGATAACTGATAACCAATATGCGGATTTGCTGTTTCTAGGGGAGTACGACATTAGGTTGAGGCAGCTACAAACATGCGCTAGATCACTGTACTGAGCACAACCCAATTATGCTAGCCTCTGCAGCTCTGCTGGTGTTAGATAAATGATAAATAAAAATGGCATCGAAGAATACTAATGCACCATCTCAACTTATGGTTTACCATGGCATGTTGGTCCGATAGATGACTTTTAACGAACAAATGCGTGGAATGATAGAAAGTGCAATATGCTATCCTCATTTTAATAGGACAATACAGCTAAGTCAGATAGCAACGATACCAGACTGAGCCTGCATACTATGTTTCAAAGATTGTATGTTTTTATTAGTGACTTTAAACTTCCAACTTCTTGTTCAACAAAATAGTGATATCAAAGTGTTAGATTTCAGATATTACATTGACTTGAATTTGGAGATGAGGTCAATTTAATGAGCTTGTGATGGTCCATAGTGAATATCAGTAAAGGTTCCCTGATGTGCAAATGCAATTTGCTATCCTCATTTTAGCTTTTGGAAAATGTATAGCACATGTTGAGTATACCAGATGGTAGTTTAGTTCTTGGGCAAAGGCCAAATTTACTAGCTGGTTCAGAAAAAAAGAAGATATTTGCATATTTTTTCATAAAAAACAACCACGCACACCTGTCGAATGCTTGGAGTAAAGTTTACCAAATTATACATGCTTTACACATGCGTGATTGCTGTAGCAGTTTTTACCTTTTAGGGTGAGGTGGTGAGTGGTATTCTAACTTCTTGGTTTGCTTCCTTATCTTATCGATTAACTCTTTTGTACTAGCTATTTGTTTTTGCACCATTTAAAAGTATTATGTTTCTGGCAGTGATGGATAATTACAAGAATGTTCCTCAATTCCTTTACGGATTAAGTCCTGCTCAGATAGAAATGTTTATGAATGATGATAATCCTTATAATCGGCAATCCCAGAAAGTCACCGAGGTTAGTGATCTTATATAGAGCTATTCTTATTTCTTTTGTTAAGTTCATTCTATAACATTAATGCAGCAGAGTTGAAACCTTTTTTCCCCCTGTGAACTGTAGGAAAGCATTTCTGTTGTTCGGAGTTACGATGAATTTGGTATGTACACCTTGTCAGGCATGCATGAGGGTCCTGCAAGTTACAGCATGGGCATGGGCATGGGGGGCAGCATGAGTATTGGCATGGGCAGAGGTGGGAGAGGATATAGAAGAATGAGAAGCTCTGCTCCAGATTTGCCTTCATTGCTACTGGACTCTCGAATTATATTTCTTGGAATGCCTGTGAGAGATCAACTTTACCTTATTTCACTATTAGTATTACTATTTAGAAGGTTTGGATCAATAAATGGTAACATTCTATTTTGTTGTTATATTGGCAGATCGTTCCAGCAGTAACTGAGCTTATTGCTGCTCAATTTCTGTGGCTAGATTATGATGACCGCACAAAACCCATATATCTATATATAAACTCCACAGGAACTATGGTAAGTAGTTGTTTGAATATTGAACATAGGAATCATGTGATCTTTCATCTGTTTCCAATGTATATTATTTGCATTATTAAATGACTACACTTTCTGCTCTGTAACAGGACGAAAATAATGAGCTTGTTGCGTCTGAAACTGATGCTTATGCAATTGCTGATTTTATCAATGTAAGGCTGTATCTTTTATCACTAGCTGAAAATCCAGCACACATTTATGCCATTGTTAATGATGCTATTATCATTGCCTTGGGTTCAATCTATGTTTGAATGTAGTCTCAAAGAATTTCAGCCATTGGTATTGTGACTCCAGGATCCAGAGCGATTAGATATGTCACACATCTAATGGTCTTCCTGTGTTTGCCCAAAATCCTGGAAGCAAGATAAACCGTTGCCACTGGAGATGATGTCTGTTATTCTGAACTTTTAGGATCTGTTACACATTTTCATTTGTGGGCACCTGAGTTGACCATTAAAACTTGTCAGGAAGCAACAAAAGGATAAGATGATTGTTTGAACTTTTACACTCAATAGCTGCTTATGAACAATGCCCTTTCCACTAATAATCATGTGAGATGAAGTTAAAGTGCCAAAATCAGTAAGTATGTGGGAAGGTGGCCCTAATTTGAATCAGGATCAATTTGGGCATAATTCTTTAGTATACAATTTATGTGATGTGGAGTGACAATTGAAGAAAGCTGGTAGTCACACAGTCTTAGTGGATTTATTAACAGACAACGGTATGCGTAAATACGTGCTATCAGGAGAATGTTTGGAACAAATGATTAATACCATATTTTAGTAACACACTAACACATATATCCTGTTTTGGGGGACTGCGCTGAATAATATTGGCACATGATTTTATATGCTTTGAAGCCTAGGAAAAGATAAATATATATTCTTTTGAAAGAAAACTAAAACTGCTTACTCTGACTCTGTATATTATTTTGTTGGTTTTGCAGCGAAGCAAATCCAAGGTTTACACAATCAATCTTAGCATGGCATATGGTCAGGCTGCAATGCTTCTTTCCCTTGGTTTCAAGGGCAAAAGAGGAGTGCTGCCAAATTCAATCAGTATGTTACGTTTTTAAGCTTTCTTGCTCCTTTTTTAATCTAATATGTGCATGCATATATATTGGTCCTAAATGTTCACCATGAAAATGCAGCTAAATTGCACCTGCCTAAGGTCCATAAATCTGGTGGAGCTGCCATTGATATGTGGATTAAGGTTAGAGTTAACTTTAAATCTCCAATATCTCAACATCCGACTCTCAGTTATGCCTATGCATGTACCATCGTGAACTATCGCACTGAATATTTAATTTTGCATTCAGGCAAAAGAGTTGGATACAAACACAGATTACTACCTCGATCTATTGTCAAAAGGAGTTGGTAAACCAAAGGAAGAGCTCGCCGAATTCCTCAAGGGCCCAAGGTACTTCCGTGCGCAAGAGGCCATTGATTATGGACTTGCTGATACAATCTTGCACTCATTGGATGGTTCTTTCAAGCCAAAGGTATCTTTCTACCCCCTTTCGCCTTTGGTTTCCAATTTCTATAGGTAGCTCTCTGCTTATTTTCTTCTTCTTGTGGATTAGGATCTGACTGCGCAGCTGGCCAAAGCACAGGCGATGCGGCAATCAGGTAAGCGTGCTGCAGCTGGAGCTGGGAGATGGTCAACTCCAACTGCACCCCGGTAGATTAGGTTAAGTTTCATCATATGATGGTATGCTCTTGATGATAGTGTGGTTTTGCTATACAAAGAAGCCAGCCTCTCGAATACATGCAAAGAATCATCTCCATGGAGCTTGGAATTAGATGCCGGGTAGTGAAATGTTCTAAACTGTAGCATAAGTTTGTGATGTGTATCATGTACGTGTAATTTTGGTTACACTCAGCCTGCAGCTATTATATCCAGATAGATTTCATTCCACCAGCGGAAATGGTAGCCTATGTGAATTACAATCAAGCATCCAGTTCAGCAGATGCCCTGGACTATATGGCATATGCTGATCAGTGGCGCTTTTCTTTTGGCGATTAGAAGCGACCAAAGTGACAGCCTGATACTGTTGGACAATAACCTTTTTAGCTTGTTTCACTGAATATCTGAGGAATATCTAAGCCTGATACTGACGGGACTATTGATGATGCATCAAATCCTTCCGAATAATATCCAAGGAGTTTACATAATACGTATTTAGGAACTTGGAGCTTGATGTAAATACATGAATCAATGCTTTAAATTCAGGTTTGCTTCTGCTTTGTCGATTCATGATTGCAGAAGTTTACATTTCAGTTTTGTATGTCCACGGGAAATATACATGCGTGAGATGCTAAGTACATGAGTCTCTGTGATGAGTTAGTTCCTGGAGAAGATCCTGCTGGCTAAGAGGCCGAGGGAGAAGGCGGCGACGGCCGCGGCGATCACCTCCTTGTTCTTCTTGACCGTCTCCACCAAGCCCTCCGCCCACTCCGAACCGGCGAGCCCCTGCAGCTCCTCCTGGACGCGCTCCTTCAAGCCACGGCGCGACCTCTGGCGCTCCGCTTCCTCTGCCGCGGCCGCGGCCGCAGCCTTCTCTTCCTCGGCGCGCCGCTTCGCCGCCACCGCCGCCAGGCTCTCCGGATCAACCGCCTTCTTCCTCTCGGCGTCAGCCTGCGGTGGCGGGGGCGTGGGTGTGTCCTGCTTCTTCTCGGCCGTTGGTGCGGCGGCCTCGGCCGCGGGCTTGGGCTCGGCTTCATCCTTGCTCACGGTTGCCGCCGGCGGCCTGCGGAGCTCTGGCTCTGGCTTGTCTCTCTTGGCATCCACCGGCCGTTCAGGAGCAGGAGGTTTCTTGGTGATGGTGTCGTCCTCCCTGGGCTTGGCATCGTCCTTGGGCTTCTTAGCGGCGGTCACCTCCGCCGCTTCCTTGTGCTCCGCCGCCTGCGGCTTCTTCGCCTCGGGTTCCTTGGGCTTGCCTTGCTCCTGCGCCGCCGCCGCCGCCTTGGTGGCGTCCTCCTTGGGCTTGGCGTCCTCGACGACCTTCTTGGGCACGGTGAGCGTCAGGACGCCGGTGTCGAAGCGGCCGGTGATGCCGTCGAGGTCGGAGGCTTGGGGCAGCTGGAAGATCTTATTGAAGCTGGAGTGCTTGCCGCCGCCGAGGGCGCGCTGGCCGCGGATGGTGAGGCGGCCGGTGCCGTCGACTTGCACCTTGAAATCTTCTTTCCAGAAGCCTTTTTCACAAATCAAGAGCAAAAAAGAATTTGAAGGCAGTCATGCGCGTGCGTGCATGCTCGTAGGGGAACGGGAACGGAAGAAGGCGATGGATGCAGAGATTAATTAGCGTGGTGCGTCCCTACCTGAGAGGTGGAGGCGGAGGATGAAGCTGGTGACGCTCTCCTGCCACTCGTACTTGGGGTCGAATTGCTCATCAGCTAGCTGCTGCTGCTGCTCCGTCTTGGTTCCTTGCCTGCCGGTCGCCATGGATTCGGCTCGATTCGACGATCAGCTGCAGTGAGCTAAGGAATTGGGATCTGATAGGGCCGGTGATGTGATCGTAGCTCAAGATCAGCGCCTCGATGTTTGTGATTGATCATCAGTGGCACGTCTATATATACACATCTGTTAAGTGCGATGAGTGCCAGGATTAATATTCCAAACTTTGCTTGAGGGCCTACGTGACTGGCTGAAGAAGAATAACGAAGAGAAATTTATGAATTATAGTTGGGATGGGAATGGGGTGGAATTCTCCATCGGGAGAGGGTAGCCGGCCAGGGGAGGAGAGAGAGGAGGTAGGAAAGGTTAGGAATCTCCCGCCAATTTTCCGTGCCTGTTGAACGCCAAGATCGTGGACAAGCGAGTTGCTTAACCGGGAGGGAGAGAAATGGTGGTGTGTTGACGGCGCGTGGGGCACGATACGTTGCCATGGAAGGGATCCGTGACCGTGAGAGCCCTGCAGGTGAGTGGAAGGGGATGCTTGTGCTGCTTCGTTTCCTCCCTCCCATGCCTGCCTCCTCAACGCAAGTTGACTCCACCGGGGGTTTCACACACACCATGGCAAATGGCATTGGTTGCGGGCTTGCGGTTGCATCACTTTTGAGCCGTTCCGGGCCGCGTATATTTCGAAGCACGCGGGCCGACTCTTTGTTCTTGGGCTGCACCTTTTATCATTAGCTTGGGCCTTTCGGGTGGGCTACAACTAAGAATATCTTTCTCCCCCTCTCTCTCTATATGTATGTATCTCTCTCTTTTTTTTTCGAAAATGTATATCTCGAGGGAATTGATCTTACAGCTTGCATCTTCATCTTCATCGGACCATTGATTTTAATGAATATCCAATGGTCTAAATCTTACGAGCAAGATTGAGATTTATGTGTAAAGATGGAATCATTACAGGAGGTTATCGGTAAAAGTTCGAGAGACAATAATAGAGCTTGCGAGCGAATGTGAGATTGTGCAAAGGAGATCTTTGCAGGGGTTATTAGTAAAAAGTTTCAAAAGACAATAATAGTGCTTGTGGTTTGGGGATTTCTCGAGGGTCTAAAGGCAAAACTGCCTTATCTAAATTGTGAGTCTGCGACGACGACGGACGGACAAACGGCTCAGCTTCACTTGCTTCCTGATGTGAATGTCTTCGTTTGGCACTGCTCAAGCGCGACAAAACAACGATGGCTAGTGGTGCTCTGTCGTCCAGACATCCCTACCCCCCTCGAGGTGGACCCTACCCGTATATGGGACCGGCTACCGGGACTACTCTAACGTGTGGATCACGATGCAAGACGGCGTGGACCACAAGGCAACACAGGACTAGTACTATAATAGAAAAACTTCTCATGTAACCGTCATAGGCTGTGCCTACACCGACTTGTAACCCTGCCTCCCGTGATATATAAGACGAGACAGGGACCTCCTCCGAAGACACCTGAAACTCACACAATCAATCAAGAGCTACGCAACACACATGACGTAGGGTATTACGTACTTTGCGACCCGAACTTGTCTAAATTGTGTGGCATGTGCCTCTCCTTCGAGTTCCTGATCTCGGAGAGCCCCACCACAATCATCTACCTGAAAGGACCTTGATGCCGCCTAGAGGGGGGGTGAATAGGCGAGACGACCAAATAAAACTTTTCCCCCCGGAAACTTGAGCTTCACTGGCACAGGCGGTTAGACCGCCCCTGCCAGGCGGTTAGACCGCCCCTACGTTCTTGAGTGGCTCCTGTAGATGATCACAAGCAGGGTAATGATCCCTGCACTCAAAGACAAGCACACCCAAGTAGATCGAGCGGAAGCAAAGTAAATATGCTAGAAATCAAAGCGAGTGAGGCAAACCACAAAGGGAGACGATGATTTGTTTTCCGAAGTTCACCGCCCACTAAGGAACGGCTACGTCTCCGTTGAGGAGCTTGTAAGGGAAATTTCCCACAACAAGCCGGGTCTCTTTCAACCGCTTTCCTCCTTTCCACTAAGGCGATCTTTTCCACGAAGAGGCAAGATCACAGCCCTCACAAACTTGCCGCTGCTCACCACAACCTTGGGAGCTAGCCGGCGACGCCTAGCCGTCTAGGAGGAGAACCTCCAAGAGTAACAAATGCTTCAAAGGCTTTCCGACGTGAATCACAAGTGCTCAAGCTATGGGATGCTCTTGCTCAGCTCACACAAGCTCACAAAGGCTTAAACTCTCAACCCAACACTAGGATATGGCTTGAATAGCAAATCTCACAAAGAGAGAGTTGGGGAGGGTTTCTTTGGCTTTGGCTTATGAAAAAACAGCAGGGGGAGCACCTCAGCAACCCTAGAAGCAGCAGCTCCAACAAGTGGAGCTCGTGGGGTACTTATACCCCTCACAAGGAAAACTAGCCGTTAGAACTCTGGCTAGGGCGGTTAGACCGCCTGGTCAGGGCGGTTAGACCGCCTCCTACCGGCTAGTTTGAAAAACTAGCCGTTGGCCTGCCAGGGGCGGTTAGACCGCCCCCCTAGGGCGGTTAGACCGCCCTGGGCAGAGAGAGCCCAAAAACCCTTCTCTCTTCTCACAAGCACTCCAACACGTGTTGAAGTGGCAAAGGATGGGTTAGAGGTTTGTTAGACTACTCAGGAACTCTCTCAAGGCTAGTTCTCACTTAGGTTAACTAATGAGCACTTTTGATCTTTTGTCTTAGAGCTAGTGTTGCATCCCTCTTGATAGTACGGCATTCCTAAACTCAAGAATAAATGTAAAAAGGAGTCGTTCACTTGAGCTTGTAGATCTTCAATCTTGCCATACTTTTGCACTTTCAACTTGAGGGCTTTTAACATAGCCGATGTCTTGAGCAAATCCATACTTGAGCTAGTGACTTAGGATTCTTCCCTTTTTGCATAAGAGTGCACACTTTAATCCTTAAGTCACTCCATATTGACAATCATAACATATTGATGTGTAGCATTGCTTCCCTCGGTTAAGGCTTGGATATGATGCTTGGAGACCCCACGGATGCTAGAACTTCACCTTAGCAAAACACTAATGGCGGCCGGGCCAAGACCCCAAAGATTGCTTAGTCCCTCACCCTAGACACCTCGGTTGATCTCTTCATCACTTATCCAATCCACTTTGAGTTCCACTTTGCTTTATCCTTAATTAAGCTCCATTTGAAAATTCCTCTTTAAATGCTTGTTCTTGATTGACAACGAATATGCAAGCTTCCTTTTAAGGACCATTAAGTTTACACTCATCCTTATGTCCTCTTTCAATCACCACATGAAGCCTTGCACTTTAACTTGAGAGAATTACCAACTTCTATTTGTATGATCCCTTTATATTTTTAGTCAAGCTACCGCATTCTTTGGAGACATGTAATTTATCTTCACAAAATATCCCCAAAATTATAAATCCACTTATTGCTTGACATTAACCCAAGTGCATAGGAATCATCCATATATTTGTCTTCTCCAGTGTGAGCCATATAATATTCATTCATAAATAAATACTCCAATAATTGCTCATGAATATATGAATAAACCTGCTCACAAACTTGGACAAATACATTAGTCCTTTAATCGTCTTGTCATTCAATTCACCAAAATCCACTTAGGGGCCTAGATGCACTTTCAATCTCCCCCTTTTTGGTGATTGATGACAACTCGATTAAAGCTTTACAAAAGGAGTCGTTTAAGTGCATTTTTAATTCTTAGATATAATTAGAGCTCCCCATCAATGTGTGCTTTGAATGGAATTTCAAAAATTGGCCTCAAATGCCAAAAGAAAACCATGTGAGCTCCCCCTATATCTTAGAATCAGTGGAGTGCTAGAGATGTGTGTGACAAAATCAAAATAAAAACCGTGATGCATATGGCATGACAAGCATTCAACAAAGAGAAGTGTGTGCTGTTTGGGCAGGGGCCGTCAGACCGGGGTTGCAGGCCGGTTAGACCGCCTCCCCCATTCAGCCTACATAAAAACATTCACCAATCAAACCATACATCACAAACTAACACAAATGTTACTTAAGATACATAAATAAGTTCTATACACTCAGTAGCACACATACAAATACTTAAGTCCACAAGATAAAGTAGAGATCCATTTATTACAAACCAAGTCTCATTCTCAGCTCACAGGGGTAGGGCGGTTAGACCGCCTACCCTCGGCGGTTAGACCGCCCCCTGCAGAACAGCCACAAACACTAAGCTTTAATCTAGTTCTTCTCCCCCTTTGTCATCAAGCATCCATAAAGGGCCTGGAGAAGATGATGCTGCTGCCAAGTCACTGCTGCTGCTGCTGCCACTGATCCCAAGTACCCTCTTCGGTGTTCGGATTTGCAACTAGTCATACACAAGAGAGATAAGATACAAAAGAGCTAGATATGGAAGAATTTTAGAATAGAGAGCTGAGTGAATTTTCCATACCATAGGAAGTGGCGGGCTAATCAAAGAACTCATGGGAGACACGTGCCGCCCATTCATCAGTAGATGGAGGAGGGACCCATGGTGGAGGGACAGCCGTGTCACCTTCAAACATAGAGTCAAAACCAGTAGATGGTGGTGGAGGAGGAGCCGAGGAGGATGATGCACCTATATCCGATCCAAAGTTGCTTCCATACTGATAGTAGAGATCCGAGTTGAGGAAGCTGTTCACCCTATCATCCACGGAGGGTATCTCAACCTCTGGAAGGGATGGTGAGATAGGAGATCTAGGAGGCTGACATCCGGCCTGATTGTGAAGAGCCTTCATAGTATCCCTCATCTTCTTATTCTTTTTCCTTTCCTCTTGCTGAGCAACTTCTATGTCTCTCTGAGTTTTGCACATACCAAGGAAGATGCTGATCAATTTGCGAAGAGGGGAACTGTGCTTCTTTTCCTTTTGCCAGGGGCGGTCAGACCACCCCTGGGGGGCGGTTGAACCGCCCCCAGGCTGATAGGCCTCCCAGCTGCGCGGTGCCTCCCTTTCTTCAAATATTTCTTGCTCCTCTTGCTGATCATCCTGTGGAGATGGGACCCTTACTGTCTTGCTGGGTTTTGGTTGTAAAGGGCGATGCTTGGTGTCATTTGGATAAGCCCTTTGTGTGACTTTCTTGATGATGTAGCTAATGTATGGACTATAGCTGCACAACCTTTGTGGATTTTCAGAAGAGTTCTTTATTTCTTGCCACAAAAAGTCACCAACATTAAACGCTGGCTCACCGGGCTTCATGGCAACCATCAAGTTTCTCTGAAAAGCAGTGATATCCGAAGTGTTGCCATCCCTAGGTGTGAGTGTCTTCCGGAACAAACGGTTGAGGATAGAATAATATGTGTATAAGCCCTTCACATGTCTCCAACTGTCCCTTGCATTCCTGGGATACATAAATGCCATCCTCTTTGCCTCAAGAGGTCCCTCATCATGGAGCTTCCGGGCGAACCCATCATCAGGTAACCTGAATAAAGTGAGAAACCTGGAGAAAGTGAGCTGATGATTCTCACCCTCAGTCATCCAAAACATGGCCCTCTCACTTCGCCCATCCTCTTTTAGCACATAGCCAAAATAAACTGTCGCATAAAACTGGGCGATGAGCTCTTTGTTCCAATGTTGCTTAAAGCCCATGAGGACCTTAATCCCTTTTGCTTCACAAGCCTGAATCACCTCATCAAAGATAGGATTATTTTTCCTCTCCATGAACTCCCAATCAACATACTGGGCATCGTTTGTGATCTTTGACTTTCTACCAGTAATGATAGCTGTGGTGTAATAGTTCTGCTGAAAGATGGTCCGAAATCTGTAATCTGTAGCAGTCCTATCCTCATTAGCCGGATTAGTTCTTCTCAAGTTCACCACAGTGTCCGCCATCCCTGCCTGATAATAATCAATAGGCCCTCTGTAGGAAGCATAGTTAGGCTCTCTGATATAGGGCCTACCAAGCTGCTGATGACCACCTCTCTGTTCCTCTTCCTCTTCTTCCTCAACACTATCACTATCACTCTCATTTCCTCCACCTGCAACTCCCTTCTGACGCCAGCTGAGCTCAAAATTGAGAGAGGGATCCTCCACATCATCATCACTACTTTCCACCCTGTCACTCATCTCAATGTCATCACCATAATAGACAGGTGGTGGTGGCTGTCCTCTTGGCCTCAAATTGTGCGTGCTAGGACCGGAGGACGTTCCGGCATCACCACTGCCTCTTTTCTTTCTTTTCTGAGAACCGGCACCCCTTGGCATTGCTGCTGTCCCTGGATCACAAAATGTGAAACAACAGTGTGTAAGACACCAGGAACAAGATTGGCTAGAATGAGCGTCGAGGCTCGGCAATCCAAAGCAATTGGCACAAAACTGGCCAGGGCGGTTAGACCGCCCATGGGAGGCGGTTAGACCGCCCCTGTCAGTTTTGAGCCAATGGCTCTTTTCGGCCAAACACAGCAACATAGATAAAAGATTATAGAATTACTGTTCATGAGACGATTCTAGAGAGATAGAGATTAAATACATGCAGAAACCAAAATTTTGGACCAACCATGCGCAGGGCAGTTAGACCGCCCCTGTCAGTTAACCCTAGTTTTGAGTTCATGACAATATACTTAACGAAATTGAACCAAACTCTAGGAATGTCTTCTAGGGGTTGCCAGGTGATATTCTACCAAAGGATATTCAAAGCTACTCATGGAGTTGATAGATCGGGCAAAAACAACATTTGAATACCTTTGGAGAGAAGAAACCGAGATGAAATCCAAAGAACCGGGTGGTGAACCGGTTCAGACGCCTTAGGGGAGTCACTTCCACGGATTGGATTTGATTTTTAGTGGTGGAAACTCAAAATCGCCATGAGAGGGAGTGAGAGCTTGAGGAGGAAGAAGGAGTTTGAGTTCTGGTCGAAATGACCTGTTCCTGGTCGTTGGAGAGAGATGGGAGTGAATGGATAGGGATAAAGGGGTGAGGAGTCACGGGCAAAGGGTAAAACAGAAAAACCCGTGGGACCCGGTCTGACCGGGTTGGGGACCCGGTTAGACCGCCCCCTCCCCTGACTTAGCTGATTCGAGACAAAGATGAGATTTCGTTCCCTTTTTGATTTTAGACCCTCGGAAGTCCTGTAATTTGCGCTTAGGAAAGAGTTTGAGCACAGGGAAAAGAACTTGGTGGGGCGGTTAGACCGCCACCACCCCCGGTTAAACCGCCCTGTGCAAATTTTCTACTAGAGACCCTTTATCGGAATTTCCGAGGTAGGGTCGGAAGTACCGGTAATTTTCATTATTTTAACAGTGACCTCTTATCGGTAGTTCCGCCCTAAGGTCGGTAGTTCCGAGGGACGCTTTTCCAGCCTTAGAGGATTTGATCCTTGATTTCCATAGAATATTTGGATAAAAGATATATAGAAGATTTTGATCCAAATTTCACAAATCTTAGAAGAATATTAGATAATCCAAGTAATTCACAATCTTGATTCTTCCAAGAGTGTTTGAGAGAGAGAGACAAAGATATAGATTTAGAGAAGAATTATGGACTTGAGTAAAATATCACCACTTGTGACTAGCCATCAAACAAACAAGGAGAACTATAGTCACAAATGGATCAATAGAGTCACAAAGACCAAGAACCAAATATTTTTCAAATTTAAGCACACTTCCTACACATGCTAGTTGGATTTTCGAAAAAATCTATCCTATTCCACAAAGTGCATGCATCCACTTCAAATGAATGGCCTTTTAAGTATATTTGGCTCATACCTTCAATCTCGAGACACAAAGACGAGTGAACGCAAAGGTATCAACCAAATATCTAGAGAGACACACAAAAGTTCACTTGAAGCAATTATATGCTAAGATTATCACACTAGCATGGTATAATGGCCTAGATGCATTTCGATATTAAAGAGGTTTATGAGGACATACCTTTGCCTTTAGACCATTTGAATTTGTGCATGAGTAAATATTAAGGAAAGGCTAGCTCTTACTTGATTCTTTGAGATTTAATAGTAAAGTCAAGAGCTTGCTAAAGATGCACAAACACATGAGACTACAAGTTCACTAGAAGAAATTGTTAGTCCCACAAATGACACAACCTTTGAAGTAAGCTCCCCCTCAATTAGTGCTTAGAGAATTTTGAATTTCTCAAGCTTAGCACGCAATTCAATTAAGAACAAGGAAGATTGCTACAAAGGTGTGTCTTGACATAGAAAGGATTTATCAAATTGAACTATGCCAAGAATCTCAATACCATTGCCTTGGAATCACCAAAATATCGACGAAACAGCTCCATGTCGGGTCACCCGGGCCGAATGGCCGGGTCACCCGCCATCCTCCAGAGATGCCTCGGGTCACCCGGCCATAGGTGCCGGGTCACCCGCCAAAAGCACTTCTGGGGGGGCAGGCGGTTAGACCGCCCCTAGGGGGCAGTTAGACCGCCCTGCCTTTCTTGGTCAATTTGGTGATCTTTCAGCTCTAGTCCCTTGATAAGCCTCTATAATGCCTAGATAAATCCCTGCAAGGCTTATCATAACAAATGCTCTTCTAGAGAGCCATTAGGAGCATCAAATGGCATGAGAGTACAGAATTACAAAAGTGTCAAGGTCACTTCCTCATGCTTCACAAACCTAGGTCTAGTGATCCATGAGTGCTCACAAAGAACTAAGAGTGACCAAGGCACAACTTAAGTACTAGTTACCGAGATTGCATTGGTTGAGTGATGTTCACTTTCTAGTCCATCTTATGGCAAGGTATCAAATAGCCAATTCCTTCTTCATTGCCATGACTTCAATGCAACTCGGTCAACCTGCAAGCTCAGCAAGCACCTTTTGGTACCCAACACTTGTTGGGTCCTACAAGGTTAGTCACAAGATGCTTAGGAACCCAAATCGCCCTTGTACTAACTTGAGGTGAACTAATCATCCTCATAGTACAAGTGTCTAATTTGTCATTCCTAAGCTTATGAAATTCATAATGGACAAGGTTTGATTGAGGAGTGTTACCATTCGGACAATCCTTGCCCAAGTGACCCTTTTTACGACAAGTGTAGCAAATGCGGCTTTTGGCACTTCTTGGCTTAGGATCCATTTGCTTGTCTTGTCTAGGCTTGCATGGAGGCTTCTTGCTTGAAGAGTGAGTTTTCTTCTCCTTGCTGCGGTGGTTCTCCATTGTGCTGGCCAGACCCGGTCTAACCGCCCTGGGGGGGCGGTCAGACCGCCCCTGGTCAGCACTGCTGACTTGTGTGCACTCCGCAGCCGAGTGACCATTCTCTTTGCATATATAGCACAATCTCCTTCTTGTTGATCTTTTTCTCTTCTTGGAGATTGTTTCTTGAGCCTTGAGCTTGGTGGAGCAGTGTGAAGTGGCATGCCCCTTCTCCTTTTCTTGAATCTTGCTTTTGTTGGTCTTGATGTGTTGTTGAGGAGTTGAGCTTGTGACGGTGGAACCCTTCTCAAGCTTCTTCACCATGTTATCACGGTTATCTTGAGGAGGTTGCACTTGGCTCTCTTCCTTCAACACATACAAGTCTCTTTTAATCTTTTCAAACTCTTGCTTGAGTTCATCATTTTCTTGGGCAACGAGGTCATCACAAGATTCTACAAATACATGCTCAATGCTAGATTGGCTTGCTTGAGAACAACAAGGTTTAGTACAAGCAAATTCATTATTGACTAGTGAGCATGTGCATGTGGGTGTGAGAGGTTGTAAGAATTTTACCGATGAAATAACAACCTCATGAGCAATTTCTAGTGAAGCATATGAGTCCACAAGCTTCTCATGAGAACACTCAAGCTCTTTGTGAGTTTCCTGCAAAGCCATATGTTCACTAGTGAGCTTTGCTAGTTAAGCTTCTAGCACATCATTAGCTTCTTCTTCTACCTTAGTTCTATATGAAAAAGATTTGATATCATGATCATATTTGTTTGCCAATGATTTATACTTACAAACCAAGGAAACGAGTTCGGATTTGAGAAGTTCAAATTCTTTTGACGGAGAGCTTGAGGCTTCGATCTTTTGGCTCTTTTGCCCCTTGGCCTGCCTCTTCTTCTTGCTCTTCTTCTTGGCCACGAGGCAAGTGCCTTCACCATAGTAGGTTGAGGCATCTCTGTTGGGGGCGGTTAGACCGCCCCTGGGTGGCGGTTTGACCGCCTCCCCCAGAGTGGCTCCACCCTTGCATCTCTTGCCTCCTTCTTCCTTGAGGATTGATGCTTGATGATCAGTGGATGTTGTAGAGGTTGTAGGACACATCTCCGCTGGTTCATCTTCATCATCACTCTCAATTTCATCCCACTTGGTGTGTACTATTTCAAATAGTAATTCCCAAATGTGATGAGCATCTTCACTAATTCTTTTTCTCATTAGGATGAGATGCTTTAGTTCTCTACATACACAGCTACACAAAAGGTTAGTAATAACGGCATTGAGTCGCTTCTTCTCTAATTCCTTTGGTGAGACACATGTCTCATCCTCCGGAAGGATACTCGCAACCATAATGCTCTCAGCGGTAGGACCCAAAACCTTAAGTGCAATAAGAATATTGGAAAGCCAAGAAGAGTAGTTTGAGCTATCTAGAGCTAGAAGCTCAAAAGGTACCTCACAAGTAGTCGACATCGAAAAACTCCGAGCGGTTAAGCTCGAACCGGAGCACCAAGCTCTGATACCAATTGAAAGGACCTTGATGCCGCCTAGAGGGGGGGTGAATAGGCGAGACGATCAAATAAAACTTTTCCCCCCGGAAACTTGAGCTTCACTGGCACAGACGGTTAGACCGCCCCTGCCAGGCGGTTAGACCGCCCCTACGTTCTTGAGTGGCTCCTGTAGATGATCACAAGCAGGGTAATGATCCCTGCACTCAAAGACAAGCACACCCAAGTAGATCGAGCGGAAGCAAAGTAAATATGCTAGAAATCAAAGCGAGTGAGGCAAACCACAAAGGGAGACGATGATTTGTTTTCCGAAGTTCACCGCCCACTAAGGAACGGCTACGTCTCCGTTGAGGAGCTTGTAAGGGAAAGTTCCCACAACAAGCCGGGTCTCTTTCAACCGCTTTCCTCCTTTCCACTAAGGCGATATTTTCCACGAAGAGGCAAGATCACAGCCCTCACAAACTTGCCGCTGCTCACCACAACCTTGGGAACTAGCCGGCGACGCCTAGCCGTCTAGGAGGAGAACCTCCAAGAGTAACAAATGCTTCAAAGGCTTTCCGACGTGAATCACAAGTGCTCAAGCTATGGGATGCTCTTGCTCAGCTCACACAAGCTCACAAAGGCTTAAACTCTCAACCCAACACTAGGATATGGCTTGAATAGCAAATCTCACAAAGAGAGAGTTGGGGAGGGTTTCTTTGGCTTTGGCTTATGAAAAAACAGCAGGGGGAGCACCTCAGCAACCCTAGAAGCAGCAGCTCCAACAAGTGGAGCTCGTGGGGTACTTATACCCCTCACAAGGAAAACTAGCCGTTAGAACTCTGGCCAGGGCGGTTAGACCGCCTGGTCAGGGCGGTTAGACCGCCTCCCACCGGCTAGTTTGAAAAACTAGCCGTTGGTCTGCCAGGGGCGGTTAGACCGCCCTGGGCAGAGAGAGCCTAAAAACCCTTCTCTCTTCTCACAAGCACTCCAACACGTGTTGAAGTGGCAAAGGATGGGTTAGAGGTTTGTTAGACTACTCAGGAACTCTCTCAAGGCTAGTTCTCACTTAGGTCAACTAATGAGCACTTTTGATCTTTTGTCTTAGAGCTAGTGTTGCATCCATCTTGATAGTACGGCGTTCCTAAACTCAAGAATAAATGTAAAAAGGAGTCGTTCACTTGAGCTTGTAGATCTTCAATCTTGCCATACTTTTGCACTTTCAACTTGAGGGCTTTTAACATAGCCGATGTCTTGAGCAAATCCATACTTGAGCTAGTGACTTAGGATTCTTCCCTTTTTGCATAAGAGTGCACGCTTTAATCCTTAAGTCACTCCATATTGCCAATCATAACATATTGATGTGTAGCATTGCTTTCCTCGGTTAAGGTTTGGATATGATACTTGGAGACCCCACGGATGCTAGAACTTCACCTTAGCAAAACACTAATGGCGGCCGGGCCAAGACCCCAAAGATTGCTTAGTCCCTCACCCTAGACACCTCGGTTGATCTCTTCATCACTTACCCAATCCACTTTGAGTTCCACTTTGCTTTATCCTTAATTAAGCTCCATTTGAAAATTCCTCTTTAAATGCTTGTTCTTGATTGACAACGAATATGCAAGCTTCCTTTTAAGGATCATTAAGTTTACACTCATCCTTATGTCCTCTTTCAATCACTACATGAAGCCTTACACTTTAACTTGAGAGAATTACCAACTTCTCTTTGTATGATCCCTTTATATTTTTAGTCAAGCTGCCGCATTCTTTAAAGACATGTAATTTATCTTCACAAAATATCCCCAAAATTATAAATTTACTTATTGCTTGACATTAACCCAAGTGCATAGGAATCATCCATATATTTGTCTTCTCCAATGTGAACCATATAATATTCATTCATAAATAAATACTCCAATAATTGCTCATGAATATATGAATAAACCTGCTCACAAACTTAGACAAATACATTAGTCCTTTAATCGTCTTGTCATTCAATTCACCAAAATCCACTTAGAGGCCTAGATGCACTTTCACTACCTCGGGTAACCCCCTTGGTAGGTTGCCGGGTCTAAACACCGACAGCTGACACGCCAGGTAGGAGATCTCGTCCTAGATCCGCTGCCGACTCAATGGCTCAAGTTATCATCAAGCCCACCGTCGCTTTCGAGCAAGGCGGCACCTTCGTCTTCGGCTCCTGGGTCTGCATCGCCAACGGCACTTGGTCTTTCCAACGCTCCCTCACGCCGTCCCCGGAGAAGAAGCCCGCGCACTCGATGCTTCCTGAAGCCTCGCCAGATGATATCGTCGAAAATTTCGGCGAAAGTTCACTTTCTGACCTAGTCAGAGGGCACAAGTTGGAGGCCGAGTCGAACTCGACTTCGACTCACACCTGGATTGAACCGCTCGAGCTGGCTCTCGAGCCATCGTGTGGTCCGATCTACCCTCGTCAACAAGTCCTCTTCGGACTCCGCAACGCAAGTGCTACCTACCATGAAGCACTTCCCAGGCTCCAACGCCACCGCAAGGAGATCATGCTTGCTCGGCCGACCGACGATGCAAATTGTTACATACATGTGCCACACTTTCCCTAGTTTCGAAAAATAAAGAAAGAAAAAGAGAAAAAACAAAAGTATGCAAATATAAAAGCATCTGTTGGTGGCACATGCTATGCTATGCTATGCTATAGTAGGGCGAATCCCATCTATTGTTGTGCACTTGCTGCTGCCCAAGAAAACGAAGCAAAGTCCATAGACGTGTGGATCGTATTCGTATCGTAGCGCATGCGCATGCGCAGTCGGTTAAGGCGCTGTTTAGAAGCTCAACTTCCCCTAAAATACACTATGTAAAAAGAAGATTCCTCATCACATCAAACATCATATAAAAAATGTCGGTATATGTATGGAGTACTAAATGTAGATGAAATCAAAAACTAATTACACAGTTTGGATGTACTTTGCGAGACGAATCTTTTGAGCCTAGTTAGACCATGGTAGGACAATATTTACCACAAATAAATGAAAAGTGCTACAGTGCTTTTCAGTTCGGAACCGTGCTTTTCAGCCCAAAATCCGTGCAAAATCTCAGAATTTTGCATCCTAATTTTGGGATCTAAACACACCCTAAGACTTAGTTTGGTAGGTTCTTGACAGATTTGTACGACAGATTCTTTCTGAGAGAGAAGTATTACATGCTGATTTGTTCAGCAGATTTGTTATGAGAGAAAAATACTGCGCAACAAGTTGAAATAAGAGAAGCCGAACGAAGTCTAAAGCACCCAAACTGAAGCGGTGAGCCGGTGACCGGGTGAGGAGACGGCACGATGCACCAGCACCAACACACGCTTAGCTAGCTAACCAGTAGTAGCATGGGAGTATGACTGTATGAGACAAGGGAACGTGCAACGCAATGCAACGGTATGAACGAGGGTTATCGCTAGGCTTCCTGGCAAAAGCAAGGAAGAAACCGTCGTCTTTGCCTGGCTTGGCCGGAGAAAGAGAAACCAGCTTCCAATCCGGTGTGCCGCGTCTCTCCCGGATCCCGGTATCGATCGTAGGTAGTGTTTGGTAGGGGGTGAATTTTTTTTCACCCCTTATTAAATGATACTTTGACCACTAATTACGAGTATTAAATAAAATCAGTTTCAAAATTACCTTCACAACCCTGAGCAAAATCGTGAGACGAACTTAATGAGATCTTTGAACGCATGATTAGAGCATGGTTATTAGAGTAAGGTTACTGTAGCATTACTGTAGCAAATTGCTAATTAATTATGCTCATTAGATTCGTCGTGCAAAGTTACACTCATCTATGAAAAAATTTTGTAATTAAACTTCATTTGGTACTACATGCGTGCAAAATTCCTTTTGCATGAATTTTTTTTTCACCCTAACCAAACACGCTCTTCGTATCTGTTTGGTTGGAAATATCTTTTCTGAACCTCCCCCAACAAAACCCCAACCCCCAACGCCAGTCGTGGTGGTGGTGGGCCCATATCTCGGCTCCGGGCCCACGCCAGTCGTCAACGAGTCAACAAAGGGTGTGTTTAGAGCCCAAACTTCCCCAAAATATACTATGCAAAAAGAAGATTCCCCATCACATCAAACATCACATCAAAAATACCGATACATGCATGGAGTACTAAATGTAGATGAAATCAAAAACTAATTACACAGTTTGGATGTACTTTGCGAGACGAATCTTTTGAGCCTAGTTAGGCCATGGTAGGACAATATTTACCACAAACAAACGAAAAGTGCTACAGTGCTTTTCAGTTCGGAACCGTACTTTTCAACCCAAAATCCGTACAAAATCTCAGAAATTTGCATCCCAATTTTGGGATCTAAACACACTCAAAGGAGAAAGTCCAGCTGCAGAGTGCTGATTAGAGATGGCAACGGGTACCCGAAACCCGAGTACCCGACGGGTTTTACCCGATAAGGAGACGGATATGGAATTATATTTCTACCCACGGGTACATAAATGGGCAACATCATGTACCCATTGGGTAAGCGGGTGCGGGTGTGGGTACATACTACCCATACCCGCATACCGGCGGGTAAAATAAACCCGTCTACAATATGTGATAAACGTGTAAAATTGTACATTGTTAGTGAAGGATAACTTAATATTGATAACTAACAAAAAAATTTATGCTTTATTAGACTATTATAATTGGTTAACAATTATCATTTATCTTTTTTATCAATTAAATTCGTTGATGTACGCACTTTATCACGTGTTATGTTCTCAAATATATTAGTTTACAACGGGTATGCTATCGGGTATGGGTTACCCGACGGGTAAAAAAACCCGCGCAGGTACGGGTATGGGTAAGAACTTGAACCGCATGCGGGTATGAGTTTTTTAGCGGGTAGAGTTAGAGTTGGCGGGTGCGGGTATGGAACGGCACTACCCAACGAGTTTCTACCCGTTGCCATCTCTAGTGCTGATGCTTGCCAAATGCCAACCCTACCCACGGGCCCACCTCGGCAGCAGCTGTTCTTATCCCGACCCCAGCTCAAAAAAGAAGAGTGGAAGTGCACCTGTGCTGCAACCTGCAAAGAGGCAAGAACCCTCCCATCATAATTCACAAATCACTTTCTTAAAAAAAAAAGAAATCACAAATCACAAGTTCGCAACCAATCTGTTTTGGTCACCTGACGCTAATCCTGACGGGCGCTAAACTAAGCGGCGGCATTACCGATTCATGATCACGGCCACGTCGAACGTTAACAGTATCGACCATTGGGGATTACTGGATTAGATGAGAATCGTGTGACCACTGGACAGTGGACACTGGCCTGGCCGGACTATATGCAGGGCCGCAGGGGCAGGAAGGCCAGGCCAGCCACCATCAGCCCCAAGGTGAGGCCGTCTGCTTCTCCGTCCGTCGTCTTCCTCGCCTCTTCTCCGACCGTTCCAAGCCCCAAGGTGAAGGCCTCTCTCCTGTCCCAACGCCTCCCCTTCTCTTTCTTGGAATCTTGGGGGCTTGGGGTTTACTGCTACGCTGGTTCTGCAGTTCGATTCAACTGAACCCACACTGCAATTCTTTTCTGGATCTTGTTTCCGTTGCTCTGGTTGATTGGTTCTCTTGTTACTTGTTAGCGGCTTCACCTTGTTAGGGTATGTATGATCTGTATGTATCAGCTGTGTGCCTCTCGCCTCTCATGCCAGCCTTCCTCTGCTCGGCGTTGTTTTCTATCTTCTTCCCCTCTCCCTCACTCTTCCGCCCTAAAAAGATACGAATGTGTAAAAAAAATATCTCCTTTTGTCTTCTCCACTGATGTTGATTGATATTTGATCCTATCTTCTTGTGTATTATTATTGTTGTCGTTACCCTTTTATTTTCTTGTTAATTTTGGCCTAGAAGAAAACCCCGTCAACTCTGCTGCTTCACACCAACCTTCTCCACAGACTGTTCTTTTTTTGTTGTTTGCTGCGACGACTCCAAAGTCTACTGGCTACTGCGCACCTCAATCCTTATCTGCTGCAATTTCCTCATAATTATGGAGTGCTACTTTTTTTTTGGGATAAAGAATCGGCAACATGGTCGTTGTTTCTGCCTTGATGATTACGACACCAACCAATCACGCGTTGTGTTTTTCCTTTCGCTAGCTGAAAGATGTGTAGGCGCCTGCAATTTTCGCCCCACATATCTTTCACCAAGCTGGAGCGTAGCACCGGATTTTCCTTGATAGTTACATACTGAAACTTCCAAGGTTTTTGTGTGGTCCAATCGCTTGCCGTGAGTCTTCAGATATTTGTCAACGTCTAAGCTGATCGGTTCGTACGCAATTTCATGCCAATTTATTATCATCAAAGCAACGTGTTGTGCTGGCAAGGTTGCTCAAATTCTGTAATTGGGGATTAGTCAACCTCCTAGATGATGTAGACCCGCCCAAACTGGTTTCTTTTTTTATGTTGTAATCCATCGTGGAGACAGATAATATGGTGATGATTGAACAGGCTCCACTGCCTACATGCTACTATTTAAGGTGCACAAATGCAGAGGACAGATACCTTCCCTGCCTTACAGACAATACCACCCTGTCATTTAGCCTTGTCCTGATACCAGCTGGGTCTTCTATCTTGCTCTGCCGTTTCAACTAGGGCAAGTTCTGTTCTTGCATTCTTCCATTGTTGCTTCATTTTGAAGAATTAATTCACTATCCATATGTTTTTATATGCTTCTGTTTCAGTGAAATCTTTTAAGTGGCCTTAGTTACCTTGGGCTGGTCACATAGTTTTTCCTTTTAAAAACCTCCTTGTCTGTTCATCTCTTGTTTGTGAATTTAGTGTATAGCCTCTGAAAGCTCTGTAATGTTATAAATTACAAACCATTTAAATTATCTTTGCTTTTGCAACAAGATCTTGGTTCCTGAAAACAAAATTACCACCTAGTGCTGACAGAACCAGAATACAACGTCAGTGAGCATGTATTCTAGAGTAAACTTTGAGTTTATGGAGATGATTAAGTTTTTGTTGAGCTGTAGTTATTTTATGTTTCTCAGTAATTGTGGTAATGATGCAACTTCATTTTTGAGGAAAATTATGATGTGACTTTGGAAGCTCAATTTTCCATGTTGCTTTGTGCTTTACTTTGAGGAAAGGGATGCTTGTTCCCTGTATGATGTGTCTAAGGAGAAAACTTGAATTGAAGTATTTTTTTCTTGCTTAGATGACGAGTAATATTCTCAGCTCCAATTTGGCCTTATGATGTACTACCTCCGTTTTTATTTAAATGACGTTTGCGTCAGCTGCTGCAGTGTTATTTAGCCTAAGTTTGCGGCCACCGGCGTCGTAGGTAGTATGAAACATTCAGGTGGAAATTCTCTTTGTTCTATATGCTGTAGTGAACCTTATAAAGGGTCCTAGTTCCCTTGGGCTGGGCAGAGTTTTTCTTTGACAAAAAATTTCCGTTCTGTTTATTTTTGTTTGTCCGTTAAGTGTATAGCCCCTGAGGCTCTGCAATGCTGTAGCTAATCTTGTAAGTTGTCTTAGCTATGTTTAACTATCCTATTTTGCTGAGTTTTCACATATAGAAACATCATTACCTGTTAATCCCTGTTTGTGAATTAAGGATATAACCTCTGAAGTTCTGTAACGTTTACAAGTGATTTGAAGTCTCTTGCTTTGCAACAAGGTTTTGGTTCCTGAAACTAAAATTGCAGCTTCCTAGAGATGAATTGTTAAACGCGAAATTGCAGCCATCACTTAGTTACCTGTTAATCCTTTTTTGTGAATTAAGGATATAACCTCTGAAATTCTGTAATGTTTACAAGTGATTTGAAGTCTCTTCCTTTGCAACAAGGTTTTGGTTCCTGAAAATAAAATTGCAGCTTCCTAGAGATGAATTGTTAAACGAAATTGCAGCCATCACTTAGTGCTGAAAAAAACAAGGTTCAACATCAATGTTCTTGAATTCTAGAGTCAAAATGGATTTTATTTGAAAATCTTGGGTATTTGTTGAAGTATAAGTATTTTACGTTTCCTAGCAATCGTGGCCATGATGCAACTTTTGCCGTTTTAGGGAAATTCATAATACACCTTGTAAGCACAAGTTTAGTTGGTGCTTTCTGCTTTTACCTTAAGGAAAGGGATGTGTTCACTGATTGATGGGCTTAAGGAGAAAATCTTGATTGAAGTGTTTTTCCCTGCATAGTTGCCATTGGTGATTATTGATCTCATTTGTCATTTCTGTGCTTATTCACACCATTCTTGTTCCTAATTACTAATTTGGCTTTATGATGCATGAAACATTCAGGTGACAGCAGAAGTGATCCGTGGACTGCAGCTATGGGCAACTTGTGCTGCTGTGTTCAAGTTGATCAGTCGAACGTGGCCATCAGGGAGCAGTTTGGCAAGTTTGACAGCGTGCTTGAGCCAGGGTGCCACTGCATGCCCTGGTTCATGGGGAAGCGTGTAGCTGGTCATCTCACGCTCAGGCTGCAGCAACTTGATGTGCGCTGTGAGACCAAGACTAAGGTGCGCAATGAACACTGTTGAGATTAATGGATGAATAGGTGCTTTATTTTCACTTCTCTTGATTATAGTGGAATGACTACCATTTTGTTCAGCACCAGTTCAAAAACATGAAATTGATGCCATGTTCTTTCTGGGCTATAAACTTGGGAAAAAGGATATCAAAGTAACATAAGACACTCTTCCAGGGCAGATACTGAAACAATCTAGATTCTGCTGAAAATTGTTGTACTGTTGATATGATAAGTTTATTCAGTTCCTAGATCAGATACACGAGAATAAAACCTCTGAAACTACAAGTACACATACAAAAGGTTTTTATTATTTGCTCAAGAACAAAGAAGTTTGTGTGTGAACTTTATTTGGGAATCCTCATTCACATCTAGTTTAGTGCATGAGTGGTGACTTTGTATTAACCTTTTTTTAGATTTTGCCAATTATGATGATACCTAACACCTGAAGTTGTGCAGGACAATGTCTTTGTGACCGTCGTGGCATCTATTCAGTACCGTGCTCTCGCTGGCAAAGCAAATGATGCGTTCTACAAACTGACCAACACAAGGTCCCAGATCCAAGCGTACGTCTTTGACGGTATGAATTCTCAGAACTGAAGATTTATCATATCTGACACCACCTTGTCTCTATGGATGTGATGGTTTTCTCTCTCTGTTGGTTGTTTCCTGACTCCTGAGAGTATATTAATTAGGAATTGCTATGGCCCCGTTTAGTTGGTGAAGTGAGAATTTTGGGTCCTCTTGCAAGGTCTATTAATAATGACTATCTCATTACTCATGTAATGTCTGTCTGTGGTTGCTGTCAACAGTTATCAGAGCAAGTGTCCCCAAGCTCATCCTAGACGACGCTTTTGAGCAGAAGGATGAGATCGCAAAGGCTGTGGAGGAGGAGCTCGAGAAGGCCATGTCAGCTTACGGCTTTGAGATTGTGCAGACTCTGATCGTGGACATCGAGCCAGACGAGCATGTGAAGCGCGCAATGAACGAGATCAACGCAGGTCTGTTGCTAGATAACCCAGGAGCTGTTGGCATATGATCAGCTTTGCTATCTGTTATACTCATACAGTGACACTGACCGACTGACACTGCTTGTGGCTGGCTGTTGTTTGGCCCTGAATTCTGCAGCGGCGAGGATGAGGGTGGCCGCCAACGAGAAGGCTGAGGCTGAGAAGATCGTGCAGATCAAGCGCGCAGAGGGCGAGGCGGAGGCCAAGTACCTGTCCGGGCTGGGTATCGCCCGGCAGCGGCAGGCGATCGTGGACGGGCTTAGGGACAGCGTGCTGGGCTTCTCCGTGAACGTGCCGGGCACCACCGCCAAGGACGTGATGGACATGGTGCTCATCACCCAGTACTTCGACACCATGAAGGAGATCGGCGCGTCGTCCAAGGCCTCGTCAGTGTTCATCCCGCACGGCCCCGGCGCGGTGCGCGACATCGCCACGCAGATCCGCGACGGCCTCCTGCAGGGCTCCTCCGTCCCCCACCACTAGTCCCTTGCTCTGGAGCAGCGTCGTGGGTGTGGGTGTGGTGGATTCGTTCAGTCACAAGGAAGAAGCTTTGCTAGCTATACTATTTATGCTTGCCACTGTCAGTGAGTGTCAGACCAGTGTGATGCCTGTCTATATTGCTCGTGTGTTTCTCTGGAGTGTGATCTCAGTGTGGAACCATATGTAATGGATCTTCAGTATTACCTGCTACTGCTAGAATGCTTGGGGATGGGAGAAACTTATCTAACCTTTTAGAGAAGTGGCAAGATAAATATAATGCAGCATGAGTTTGCAGTATGCCTACTCTGTCTGTCATGCGTGAAGCTCTGAATTCAGTTTCAGTGAGCTGCTTGCTTGCAATCTGGCTCCCTTTCAAGGCTTCAATCAACAGCTGGGAAATGCTGTTGCGTGCTGCAGACTGCAGATGCATGAATGTTGCCAGAAAGAAGGGGCTGCCATGAATGAGAAATTTATGGACGCAGCATAGCACAGCTTAGCATTGCTTTGACAAACCATGATGATGATGATGATGATGTCATGATGATAATTGATAACTGAGGCCGAGACTGGCTTCTTTACCACTGCCTCCTTTCATTTCGTCTGGTTCCAAATCCAGTGATAAGGCATAGTCACTGACGCTGCGGAGTGAGTCTAGAATCTCTCTCAGAAAAAGAGGGGTGAAAACCTTTTATACAGGGGAGCCAAAATCTTGCCCAGTTCAATTTCTCCATCTCCCTCCAGCTAACTTAACCAGACCATGTACAAATTCCACTGTAAGTAGAGCTAGCCAAGTAGTAGCAGAGATAGCTACACGTCTCCCACAAGAAACTCAATTGTCTACTATATAACTGAATCTAACCTCTCTGCATATGCAGGAAAAGTCTCTTGCCCGGTCGACTATGTCGTCACAACACAGAAGCAGATTACAACATTACAGGCCTAAATTACCTACCTCGGCAATTCCTAATCTTCAATGGTATGGTGATGCTGGCAGCGGAGAACACACTCTCACCAGAGCTACTTGGCATTGCTCCTGGGCAACTGAAGGTACGGAGAAGAAGCATGGCCTTGGGGCCGGTACGGGGAAGCATGGCCACGGGGGCCATGGGAGAGGCACTTTACTGGCTGCTGCCCGTTCCACGCAAAGCTGCACTGCGGGCTCATGCTCCGGCTGCCACTAGGGTACCCTAGCCTTGCAGCTTGCTCTGCTTGCAATGAGTAGTACAAGCCGGATGAAGAGGCCATGTCTTTCAGGTCCGGGAGAGGCTTTAGGATCTCCACGACCTGGCTCATCAGAGGCCTGGCCTTGGGATCCCGGGTGAGGCAGGCACGAGCCAGCTGGGTCACCTTGTAAGCGCCTTTCATGGAGATGTTACCGCCAAGTTTCGGATCCATCAGGGCTTGGAATCCTTGTTTCTGTTTCAGATGGGGCCGGGCCCATTCCACAAGATTGTGCTCCCCTGCTGGCCGGTTCTTGTCCATGGATCACCTGCCTGTCATGAGCTCCAGCAGCACCACCCCGAAGCTATACACGTCGCTCTTCGACGTCAAGTGACCTACAAATGGAAACTAGTTTAGCAATGCATAAAATAGGACTGAAACATAGCAACTTATGTTTACCCATGCGAATTTACAGCCACATCAGTGTGGTAGTTTGGGTGGTGTTCATTCTATACCCTGCTTGTGATGGTAATTTGAATGGTGTCCAACCAAAGATTTGAAACTCGAAGCAGAGAATTCAATTCAACCCAGTGCCGCCTCACAGCTAGCATAATCGTTTCTCTGACCATTTAATATAGCAACAAACGTGACAGCTAGTGCACAACCTAGACTGCACATGGGCACCATAAATATCTGTAATCACATAATACAAAGATAGTGTGGTATGGTACATGAGATAAATGTGGCACACAGATGACACCTTTGCATACAGACTGCATCTTTCTTGTCAAATCACTCAAATTTATTCAAGGACCACCTCTATGTTTCCAGAATAAATTATCAGTTAGCTACAGTAACACACAAATAACTATATGTACAATAGTGAAGTCGCAAATCAGTAAAACTTTCCAAAATGCAAAACTTCATATATGCTTGATAGGATAACAGATTACTCAATAGTTTGGAAGTCCAAAATTACTCAATGAACACAATTCGACGATTTTGCTAAAAAAAAGAACGATGATCACCTCACCTGTCATAACATATTCAGGCGCAGCATACCCATAGGTTCCCATGACTCGCGTGGACACGTGGGTCTTATCACCTATGGGGCCATCTCGAGCAAGACCAAAATCAGAAAGTTTCGCATTGTAGTCCTGGATGGAAGAATGTGTCAAACAAAGGACAGGCACAAGAGTCCTCTAACCTAACAAGTAAATGTGTTAAAAAGGATACATACTGCATCAAGCAAAACATTTGAAGTTTTGAAATCCCTATAAATAACAGGCCTTTCAGCTTCTTCATGGAGAAAGGCAAGGCCCCTTGCTGCGCCGAGTGCAATTTTCATTCGGGTGGACCATGGAAGTGGCACTGCCTCTATTTAATCAAAGTTATTCCACAAAAAATAAGTTAGTTAAAATCCACCAAATGCAAAACCAAATTGGTTTTGGTGGATCAACATAACACAGTACCATGAAGGCATGGAGAAATAACAAAAAAGGAACAAAGGGTGACTGGTGAAGGCTAGCAAGTCACAACCAACAAACTTCGCATTAGTCAGAATTTCAAAATGGGAGGGTGCATAACCTGGATATTCAAGGCCTAATACGTGCTCTTGTATAGCTGTCCGCAGCACAAAAAGATTGTAACAAGAACACAGCAGGGATATAATATCTTCAAAAGTTTGCAGGTTATGAGTATGACTGTATGAGCTATTGACAGGTGGGAAAAGAAAAACTGAAAAAACAAATATAATAAAAAGGAAATTATAAGCTCCAGCCTCTGGGTCAAATTACCACGATAGTATGATCTAGTTAACTTTATATGTTACTATGCTAGAGCATAATGATTTCATAAACACCTAAGCAAAGCAGCAACATATGCTTTAGAATAAAAGATGGAATAGATGTCAGATGCTTACTCCTGAAGAGATGGTGCTCTAAACTTCCACGGGGCATAAATTCATACACTAACTGCCTCTGGTTATCCTCAATACAATAACCGATAAGTTTCACCAGGTTTGGATGTTGTAGATTTCCTAAAAAGTTGACCTCTGCCTGAGAAAATAAAAGGTCCATAGAAGATAGAAGATTTCAATACAAAGAATGGTGGATCATACCGCTATGCATTAAAGAGAGATAAAAAACGTACCACCCATTCTTTGTGACCCTGCTGTCCCTCACGATTGAGGGTCTTAACAGCAACAATTAACCCTGTGCCTGGTCTCACAGGGGCAGTTCCATTCTCTCCGATCCAACCTTTGTAGACACGACCAAACCCTCCCTCACCAAGAAGACTCTCTGGACGGAAGTTTCTGGTTGCAAACCTCAATTCATTGAAAGTAAACTTCCGTAATTGGAATGCTACTGTCAGCCCATCTGCAAATATAGATGAGGCTGAATTGCTAGGTAATGTCAAAGCTGGCACAATCTGTCGAACAGGTTGGTTCTGGATAGAATCATTCTTTCCTCTAGTTTCTGCATGAATAAACATTAATATCAGATCATGGTAATTGATAGAGCTTTGACAAAACGAATAAAAAGACATAACTTGGATTGACTCAATGAAACATGCTACAAAATAAAGCATGTTATTCTCCAAGCATGGGGCAACAAGCTAAAATACTCCCTCCGTTCCACAATATAAGCATTTTTTGACTTTTGCTAATCACGTTTGACCACTCGTCTTATTCAAAAAATTTATAAAAATGTAAAAACAATTTTGATATACTTAAAATATATACAATGATAAAACATATCATAACAAAATAAATAATTTTTTTCACACATTTTTTGAATAAGACGAACGGTCAAACGTGTACCGCGGAAATCGATAAATGCTTATATTATGGAACGGAGGGAGTATATGCTTTGTGATGCTTAAGTGAAGGAAATATGCCTTCATTAATCTCATGTTAACTTGAAGCAAAATTATGGCACCCGGAACCTCGTACAAGTACATTCCAAACAATTCAGGAAAAATGCATGATCCCAGCGCGAGCTTGTGGATAAAAGCGCAATCATCTGTTTATTTTTGTACGGTCCTACATGCACATCACCTTTAGCATAAAGTGTAAGCCCCCTTGCCATATACTACCAGTGTGACATGCATTGTCATTTTAGAAGTGCGGTGCTAAGTTTCCTACTTGCCTGTTATACACCTCAAAACAACACTCCAAACCATGCATATGTCTCTAAGCAAATGAAACTGTAATTGTCCAGCCCACGAAACTGTTCCAAAACTACAGCATTGCAAAACTGAAATAGACCAGTCCATCAAGTTGAGCCATCAGAGCATTAGTTTACATGAGGAGGCCAGCGTGGTAGGAATGGCATAGCACAGCAGTATCCAATGATAGCATAGTAGTCTACAAGGCCTTCCCCTCTGTCGCAAACACCCAGACATAAACATAGGGATCATACATGCATACCACACCAGAGTACAATCATGCAACCAGCGCAATAAACAGTTGAAAAAAATACGGCATTGCGGAAACGGTGTCTGAAACAGGCCACTCCCTCAACCTGTACCACCCAAGCAACAATCTCTGGTACGGGGTAGCTTGGCACCTCAGGCTCCAGCATCACCCAGGCACCCACCACAGATGAGAGATGACACTTAGGGATCATACACCTTATTCTCATTTCCTCCGCTACAGAGACACACAGATAATAACATGTGTATGGGTCATACACATTTTTTATATTCTAATTCCTCCGTCGCAGAGACACACGGATAGTCCCAGTAACATGTATGGATCATACACACAGCAGCTAAAAGCTAAGCGCAGTTCCACGACACCGAGCGCAGACACAGAATCCTCAAACGGAAAAAAGCACACATCCCCTAAAAAAAATCCGGCACACACGAGCAATCATCAGCGAGGAGAGCGAGGAACAAGGCGTTACCGGAGGAGGCACGGGCGCCGCAGAGGGCGGTGTCAACCTTGGCGCGGGAGGAGGAGGAGGGCGAGACGCAGAGGCGGATCCAGCAGCCCATCCCGGCGGGGCCCTTGCGCCCTCCGGTCCCCTTCTCACCCAGCGGACTCACATTCCGACGCTGCGCCGAGCTCCCGGCGCCCATCGCCTCTACCTCGCGAACCGGGTAGGCTTCGCCGCGACACGGAGCCGGGAACCGCGAGGCGGGCCGCGGCGCGCGTCTTGGGATCGGAACCGGCGGCGAGAGGAGGAAGCGGGGAGGCGAGGACGCGAGTGGGAATTGCGGAGAGCGGCAGTGGCAGTGGAGAGAGAGAGAGGAGCGCTGGGAGTGGGAGGAGGAGGGAACGCAAGCAAAGCAGAGCAGCTGGAAGGGGGAGCAAGCAGCAGCTCAAGCGAGGCGGGTGGGCCCTATCCATTGTGGGCCATCGAACGCAGACAGGCAGGCAGGGCCCAGCGGCAGCGGTGCGCTGTTACGGAGGTGACGGCCGCCGCGGCCAACGTGGGCCCCCACCCCCAGCTTGATCTGATGATCTCTCCTCTCAAGCTGTTTGGATGCAAAAGTTTCACTAAAATTTCTCGTCAAGAGAGTCTGTCGATTCATGTTTTCACTCTACACACCCGACCTAATGCAAAATTTTTACCTCTTTTGCCAAAAATTTTGACCAACGTCTTGTCTCAAGTGGTGTGTGACTCTCAGATGATTTATATTAACTGCCTCGACTAAACCCGAACGAAAAGGATTGGAATGCATGCAAACAGCGGGACATGTAAAATCGTGGGGCTTCCGGTACGTGGCCCACCGCCGTACTTGTGTTGTGTAGCCTACTACCTTTTTCGCTTTGGTTGGGCCTTGTTTAGTTTGCTAAAAATTCTAATGTTTTCTCCACTCTCTCCATCACATCACATTAAATACGTCAAAAGGCATTAGTTCGGAGTATTAAATATAGGTAAAAATAACTAATTATACAGTTTTGATATACTTCGCGATACGAATCTTTTGAGCCTAGTTAGGCCATGGTAGGATAATATTTACCACAAACAAACGAAAGTGCTACAATGTGCTGCAGGAGTTCCAAACGTTGAAAAGGCAAATTTTCCCACGAACTAAACAAGGCCATTAGAACCGATCCTGAGGGCCGCCAGTGGGCCCCCAGGTGTCAGCGAAAGATTGTATCGCTAATGAAAGCGTTGTTTGTTTGTTCAAAAAAAAGAAAGCGTTGTTTGTGTGACGAGTGTGAGGCGGCGTGCTTTGAATCTTTGCTTGACGTGGATGATCCTCGCTGCCGGAGCATTTCAGCATTTGCAAACCGGAACTAGCGGACAAGGGCAATCGGCTTTACTGCATTCAATTTGGCCTGCTCGATTTATTGGTATGGCAGGGATTTTAGTGATGCTCAAATTTTAGTGAAATAAATGCCTTGCAACGTGTAGGGTTTTGCACAAAGATTTTGATGGACTCTCTGTTTGCATCACACGCAGGGCCGTCAACTTTATGGGCCACCATGCTGGCTGAAGAAGGCCCAAAGAGATTATGGGCAGGCCATTTTCCTGGAAAAAAATGGGTTGGACATTTTTGTTGGCCCATCCAACAATATTTGGGCGTGCCACATCCTTTTCCAGAAAAATTTGTAGCCATTTCCACATTGACCTAAAAAAAAATTCTTTCTCCACAAAATTTAGTGGGGCAGGCACGATCTCCTCATTGATTGAAATATCGTTTTCCGATCAGTCACCGTTCCATCCGTTGGATCTGAACCTAGCGATCCAGAACCGCCCCGCCCTCGACGCTAACCACCTATAGGGGTCCCTTGCCGTCTCGGGCTCTCGGCTAGGGCGGCGCCACCGTCTCTCTCCCGCCAGTCGGTCAGCCACCCCATGCTCCACTAATTTTGCAGGGTACAGGTACACCCTAACCCCAAACTCAACCACAAAACTCGATTCCCAACTTCTTGTGCACTTTTGGGTGATGGATGTATCGATCGAAGAGTAAATCTCTTGTCAAAATCAATGTTTTTTTTTGTCCCATCTCCGATCGGCTTGAGGTAAGGAGTGCTTTGGTAACCGCAGGATATCGTTTAGGAATTCTTCAACTCAGCACTAATAAACAGTTTGATGAGCTGTATATATATTCTACAAAATACGCCACTCGGTTGCATATATAAGAGTATGTTCAGGCTAGATGCATCCCGGGCAGAACGCATCCATTTAACATCAACTAAACATACACACTGCTATCTGGCAAACCCAATCAGGCACATGATCAACGCATGATCAATCATGCGTGTGCAAATATATCTTCAAATCACAGCTGGAGCTCGTTACAAAATCGTTGCGCGCAATCAGGATCGCGATGGCACGCACGCAGCATAACATGGGCAATACAAAATCCGGAGGCCGGAGCCAGCAGCATGGAGACGCACCACCCATATGGATGATGACAGTTGACATATGTACTAGTATTATATTTCTTCCAGGATCAAAATAAGATCTCCACAGCACTGGACTGCTTGCTAATAACGTGCTAATTGCAAGATCTACGGCACCACCAGGACTCCTAATCATGCTACGCTATATATGCCACCAGAACTAAATTAAACGACCCTCTAATCAATAATGCCAGCACGTAAGAGACCACCAAACTGGTGTCCCCCTGATCCCTTCCAAGAATTACCTTTCCTTTGGTTAGGAGTTGAACAAAATAGTTGCGGCATGCTTCGGTTAGTTATATATATATATATATATATATATAGGATATGCAGTACTCCGGCTGGAAGATAGAGATTGATCATCTCCTAGGATGTAGTTATCCCGGACTCCAGCTCAGGGACCAAGCTATTCTGCTTCTGGTCCTCCCAGACCAAGCCGATGTCATACTCCGGAACATACTCCTGCCGTACAAAAAGCTATACCATGAGCCCACAAGGAAGATTAAGGTCCAACTTCATAAACTGTGGAAACATTAGAGACAAACCTCCAGCTTCATAACTAGCTCCTTGGCTGTTGGAGCTGAGATGATGATGCGTCTTGCCTCTTCAGTTATGAAGCCTTCGTTCACAGCCAAATCGATGAACGACAGAAGAGGATCATAGAATCCGTCAACGTTCAGAAGGCCAACCTGGTGATGAAATTTACAAGAAATTACATGAAAGCTACCAAGAAGCGGTACATAATGATAATCTAAGAGACATCAACATTATTGTTCAATGATCCATTCACACCAACAGAATCGTATCTGATATCATCTCCAAATAAATAAATTGCAATTCAGTGGAGGGACTAATAAAAGCTCATAATAGTGACAGATAAGCAAAACAAGAAGAGAAGTAGACTTGACTGTTCTAATCATTCCACAACTTCGCCATTTTATATCCCACTAACCAATTGTTTAAGACACAGAGGCCAACACAATGCCTTGTGCATGCAACACGTCATACAGTACAAGATCCTCCAACCGTCATTCCAGTAGCTATCTTATTAGAGCAGGACATAAAAGATCAAGAACGCAGATCGCATGACCTACGATCTCAGCAATATTCTGGTGTGGTGATGTCAAGAAAATGTTGACTAAAAATGCTTCAAATAATCTGGTTGCTGTGGCTGTGAGGATGAAACTTTTAGCGACATGTGATTGAAGTAAGATGGAGCATCAGATCACAACAGCTCTAACGACATTCTAATAAAATAAGCAATGCTTAAAACATCTAAAGCGAAATGAACATCGAGACAATTGCATGTGCATGGCCTTTATTCCAAAGAATGGATGATGTTATTTGAGAACAAATGAAAGATGGAATTTACCGGCTTCTTATGAATTCCTAGTTGTGCCCAAGTAATGACCTCAAGCAACTCCTCCAGGGTCCCATAGCCACCTGTCAGTTTAATTGATATATGAGAAAATGAAGCCCACACATACATCATTTCCCAAATCTTAACTAAAGAACACAACTGAGCAGACCAGGTAATGCAATGAAGGCATCAGCAAACCGAGCCATCTCGGCCTTCCTCTCATGCATTCCAGAAACGGCTCTAACTTCACCAACAGGGTCTCCAGTCACCTACAAAAGCATGAATAAGGGTGCTAAGAATTCAGCATTTGCTTCCATGCCCATACAAAGAAAAGAAGAAATATACTACTAGTTAGATAATCAATAGAGTAGTGATCTAGCATCTGTGCTAGTTAAATGGTACATTACACAAAGAAATATCTAAAAAGGGCGGCCTAGTGCAAGTGGTAGTGCTTGCCGCCTGTGAACCGAGAGGTCACAGGTTCGAGCGGTGGCCTCTACACATTGCACGATGTGTGGGAAAGACCTCCCGCTAATAACCTCCCTCAGACCCCGCACAGTGCGGGAGCCTACGGCACTAGGTACGTCTTTTTTACACAAAGAAATATCTACTCAACAATGTATTTGGAAGTAGTATGATTTTTGTGTCATATGAGCATATCAAACTCTACTCCTACGTTTTACTAAAAGAGTTCAATTATGTCAAGTAACAAATCATTACACAGAAAATACATTACATATATTGATTCACCCGTTCAAACAAAAAATGTACATTAAATGCCGGCATGCCAACACATGCATCATTGTCACAACAGATTAATCATTTATACTAGTACTGTATAAGTTAATTGTGTTGTTCAGAGGAAGCCCAAACGTGACAGATTAATCATTTATACTAGTATATGTTAATTGTGTTGTTCATGGAATAGCACGGAATACATATCGCAGACTCACCTCTCTGGGCATCAGCGATTTTGGAATGATCCTGCCAAAAAGGAGAAAAACACACACAAAAAAGCACGTTAATTTCAGGCAAAAGCAGTCAAACAAGTACCATAGCAGCAAGCAGACCTTATCCCATGTAAAGAAACTGGCAAGCCTAGAGACAGCTAGAGGCAAGTAGGCCTTTCAAGAACTGGAGGCTAGAGGTAGTAAGATAACAAGAGCGCAATAATTTGCCTCCTCAACCAGAGGGCAAAGACTTGCTCGCTGGCTTGCAGGTGAGCACCCCCTAACCGCCCATTTTGAGCATGGAACCAACTAGCCTTTCGAAAAGAAGACCCAAAAGGTGCTTCCATTTTGGTGAAACCAAATGCAATCGGCATGGCTTGCCCCCCTTTCCTCCCAACGGGTAATGGAGCCCAGACCCCAACAGCTGCCTGCCCGCCCAAAGCTGCCATTTCTGCAGCTAAGGCTGCCGTACTGGAGCACGGAGTTGCTGGAAACAAAGCGCCCAGAGAGCAAGACCACCACAAAAGAAGACCAAGCAAAGAAGAACGGCATGGGAGACAGGCAGGCAGGCAGGTCGTGGAGATGGAGAGATAGCGATAGAGATGATACTAACCCAATGACATGGCGTCCTCCGGCATGAACTGCATGGGAGACCAATCCCATGAGGCCGATGGAGCCTCCTCCGTAGACCAGGTCTATACCCCTCTCCACCTGCAGGCGAGTGATAAGAAAGAAGCAAAATCAGAAAACACTAGTCGCAACGTCTAGTCCAATCACGTCATCAGGTCAGAGGAGCCCACATCGAATTGAACCTTTGATGCATGCAAGCAAGGGGAGAAGCATGGAAGTGTTTGCGCATTCGAGCAAGCAAATGAGGTCACAGCTAGCAGGGATATGATGCCAAGGAGAAAGGGAGAAATGCAAATTGCCTTTCGGTCTCATCATGGGGGAGCAGCAAAAATTGTCTCGTGGCAGTAGGTGGCTGGCGGATTGAGAGATGCATCCCTCTGCTGCACGATCCCATCACATCTCCTCTCCTCTCCCCGCAGATAAACTAGCCAGCTCATGATCAGGCCAGTAGTAGTAGTACACCACTACACCCCCATGACATGAGACCATGAGTCCATGACCTCGATGAGACGATGATTAACACAGCTCATCGCCCTCACCCTTCCCACGGCCGCAAAATTAGGACTAGCCTACTAGGCTCAAACTACTACTACCAAATCATGCGCCTCCACGTCGCGATGAAATCAGCCAAGGGAAGCGGAACACTCCAATCAGCGAGGACATCAGGATTTGGTCGGACTTGGCCCCCTTTCTTGCTGCTGCTAAAATTAAATGCATCCAATGCAAAACCCTCCCATGGAAGAGGAAGTGAAACCCCAAAGTAGTACTAGTACGAAAGCGTCGGAGACGATGCATGCCAGCAGTGTGAAGGAAGGTTTGGGCGTGGCTGCTTATTACCAGCTGGTTACCGAGGTCGATGGCGGCGTCCTGGTAGCTGGGCTTCCTCCCCTTGGCGCTGCCGCAGTAGACGCAGATCCGCCGGAACCGGGACCGCCGCTCCGAGCCGCCGCCACCGCCAACCGCTCCCCCGCTGCCCGACTGCGCCGCCGCGGCTGCCTCCTGGGTCGCCGCGGCCCCGTCCGTGGACGATGGTGCCGGGGCCACGACGACCGCTGCTGGGACCGGCGCTGGCGCCTCCAAGGCAACCGCCGCCGTGGTGGTCATGGCGACGCGACGCGCGGCTGCAGTGGCGATCGCGCCCGCTGCCTCTGGTAGGTGCACGTACGGGTGGGGGTAGCGGCGGGTGGTTGGAGAGAGAAAGAGAGAGGGAGATGGATTGGGGAAGGAGCCAAGGTGTGGGTGCGATGGCTGCCGGCTTGCGGCCGCGGGTGGGAGAGGGTCAAGACAAGAGAAGAGGGAGTGGCCTGGTGGCTCCGTGCGGACTCCTCTCTCTCTCCGCCGTGGAGGCATCGGATTTATAGGCGCGGCGTGGGCCCCGCGTCCCGCCTTTTGCCTTTGGCTACGGGGGGGCCTAGGGTTCCTTCCCTCCCTGGGTTGGGGGGACCACACGCTTGGCTTCTTTTGTTTTTTTGAAGGAACGATCAACTTCTTTTGTTTTTGTTCCAGCATGTTTCATGGCTTCAGGATTTGTGTATGAACACCCGGTAGGAGCAACCTTGAAGAGGAGTGTGACACATGTTTCCTTTTTTTTGTTTTTCTTTTTATTTTAAGTGATGTGACCTACTGTATCTTAGTTGTATGAAATAATGAAATGCTTGTATATCTATACCTTTAGGCACCGTTTAGTTCCGAAAAATTTTGATGAAAGTGGTGAAATTTTTGCATTGAGAAGCGTGTTCTGTGAGAAATGACACGGTTTGCGATGAGAAAATTTTGGGACTTTTGGGAGATCTAAACCGTGCCTTAGGTTAAATATACGAATTGTTTCTAAATTTTGTAAGGTTTTATTAATTAAGTAATTCCTCTAGATGAACATGACTTTCGTACCCTGACTGTTTGTTGAGTACTTTTTTTTCAGGTGGAGTTGCATGGTTGTGCCAATATCCCAATCCAACTGACCGGTGTTGTTTGTTTTTGTTGCAACCAGTCTGAACGTTGTTCCTTTTTTTTAATATAATCGATGTACTGCTTTAGTTCGGTAAAAAAAAAAGCTTCTATTAATGAAGTGAATTCTAGTGCTAGTGCCAAATAATTTGCAGAAAAAGTAGTAAAAGACAAACACGGATTTAGATTACCGGAAAAATCCAAATGCACTGGCACGACTGAACTGATTTGTTTGACCCGGAACTTGAATACACACATACACAGTGGCGGCGGGTGCAGAGTATGTGGCGCCGTTTGCGTTATCCTTTGACCGTGTTTGGTTGCTCAGGAAATTTTTTTCATAAAAACCTTTTTACAGATAAGTATAATTTTGTGTGACAAATCGAATGAACATAATTAATTAGCGATTTGCTACAGTAATGCTACAGTATTATGTTCTAATCATGCGGTCAAAGACCTCATTAGGTTCGTCTCGTGATTTTGCTCAGGGTTGTAAAAGTAGTTTTTAAACTGACTTTATTTAATAATCTTAATAAGTGGTCAAAGTAACATTTAATGGGGGTGAAAACTGCCTTTGCTTCCTTTACTTTTCCTTTCTTATTTATTAGTAGTTGATTGGCAGATCTCGTGCCTCATTTTCTAGAGCGAGAAAAAGAAATTATTAATATGATAACCAAGAATGATTGAATTGGCCGGCCAAATCTTTTGCCGCTGAGGAATAAGCAGCGCTGCGACGACTGATGTTGGAGCGCTTCTTCTGTCCGGGATCCTTGGAAAAAGGCGATTCGTTCAAGCATCTTGCTTTGTTCTTATCCAGGGAGGAGACCTGTGCGCTTTCCTGGCACCACCGCGCTAACCTCCACAGGTGGTAGCTGAGCTAGGACATCCGCTCTTCCTTGCCTGCTTGTTGCAAACTTGATTGCAAAATCATCTACGGAGTACTACTATCTGTGTGATCACGAATGTTCGGTTGGTACGAAGAATAGTATTCAGATAATAGATTGAATAGTACTATGTGAAAGAATAAACTGAACCAAAGTCGAAATAGCTCATATTTCTCCTCGTGCGCTCGATCTCGTCGTGTCGTGGTGCTGCGATGCAAGACGACATGCTGCGTGCGTGCCCCTGCTTCTAGAATCGCATCATCGGTGGGCGGGAAAACTGATTATGTTAATGGCAATTCAGGTGCTACGCGGTCGGAAGCAACGGCGTCGTCATCAGCAAAGGAATTGATTGTTAAGAAATCCGGGAGGAGGAAGAGGCAAGAGTCCAATAGAAGAGGAAGCGGAAGAAGCAAGTGGCGAGGCACGAGGGCGCTACCTCAAAAGCATGCGCCAATTATACAAATCGCACACAGGGATTAGAAATTTAGAATACAACGATGCCACAATGGTATTGGTGTTGGACAACTTTTCAGCCCATCATCGATCGGGTAGTTAGGCGGGTGGGTCCGGTCCATCGATCAGTCCAGTAGTATCTTCCTTCCTTCCCCGGCTGGCATAACTCCGGCACCCAACTTGTTTAATCGCTTGCTTCTCCACCCCAAACAAACGATTACTACTATACTTCGCTACTAGTAGGCGAGCTGTTGGTCTTGGTCGTCGAGGTCTCCCGGTCCCGTCCCTCTCCGATGCAGCTGCTGACAGTTGCCGCGACGATATGATAAGCACCCCAACGCCCATCGGCGTCGCTTACCAAAGGATGACGTCGCTAATTACTCACTCATGCCGTCGTTACTCTCTTTTTTTTTCGAATATGCCGTCGTTATTACTCCTGGAGTGTGCAAAATACGAAGGATGCTTTTTTTTTGTTGCTGTGGACATCTGTCCAAGCCGAAACGACTCCGTGTTCACATCGACGTAGACTTCGTTCGGCAGGTTCTCGACAGATTTGTACGGCAGATTCTTTCTGAGAGAGAAGTACTACGTGTTGATTTGTTCGACAGATTTGTTATGAGAGAAAAATACTGCGCAACAAGCCGAAATAAGACAAGCGAACGGAGTCGTACGGCATGTGACGTCGCATTGCATTGGCAGGTAATTTGACCACGGGATCCGGACAAGCCAAACCCAACTCGGCGGATCACGGAAAGGTAACGGTTGCTATCACACACAATGACACAATGCAATCAGCAGCAGGGAAGAAGCAGCTAGCAAGCACGTTGTATCGTTTGCTGTTCCTACTTGTTGCATTGGCAAAGGTACTGCTAGTACAACTAGTGTAATACCCGTGTGTTGCTACGGACAATTAAAAGATCATGCACATAAGTCGAAGCAAGTCTAGCTACTTATTGTTGTAAGCTAGCACTAATAAAAGTAATGAAAAACTATAGCTCATCAGAGTGTTTTGAAGACTCTCCTTACAGAAATTTTTATTTCACTACCGCTTGCCAATCTAAAGCAACAAAGCTTCTTCTCCCACATCTCCGGGGACCTTTCCGGCAAGATTAGTATTGGAGATTGGAGTGATTAGCGTTCGCGGTAAGGTTAGGGTTGAATCGTCCTCGGATTTTGTAGACGGTAAGGGAAGGTCTGGGGCGGCTTGATGGTGGGATGGGCAATAGGATGTTATAGCGCGCGATCCTACCACGGCCGCGGCTAAGGCGACGGCCGGTGTGGACAGTGGCGGGAGCCCGTAGAAGAAGGAAGTTTGTCGGCCACCTGGAAGAAGACGACCCAAAACTGTTGGATTTTGATGGCATGGCGAGAAAAAAAATTAGGCTTCCTTTGGAACAAATGAAAAGTATTGACTTTGATCTTATAAAAAAAGAAGGTTTTTGTGACAAAGGATTGAATTCCTACCGATCCTATGAAATTCCTAAGGAATGACTTGTTTCATAGGAATATTGGAAGAAATCTAACATGAGGTCCTACCTATTGGAAAATTTCCTTTGCTATCTCTCTTCTCATGATTTTATTTTTTCTATGTTGCATCGAAACATTCTATTACAAACTTTGCTACGTTGTCAAATCCTATAGAATTGCAAATATTATGCAACTCTATTCTTATGTTTTCCCTATTCCTTCAAGTATAATGATATCTACATTCCAAAGAGGCCCTTAAAGTGTGACGATGATACAAATGGTACGATCTGAATTCCCGGCGCTCGTACATTCACAATTGGTATCGATCCTAACCTACTCCCTCCGTCCCAAAATAAGTGCACATCTTTTAAATTTGACCAAATATATATTAAGAAATATTAATAATTATAATACTAAATAAACATCATTAGATTAATCATGTCGTATATTTTCATAACAAACTTGTTTAGGGACATAAATGTTAATATTATTTTCTATATATCCGGTCAAACTTACAACCTGTTGACTCCTCAAAATGTGAGATGAACACTTCTTTTGGGACGGAGGGAGTACACACTACACAAATCTGAATCCGACACGGCACAGCAAACAATTTTTTAGTTGTTCCCGGTCGAGAAATAAATCAACCCGCGAGAAGAAGAAGAAAAAAACCCGTGCGATTTGTTAATTCCAACGACATCCTCTTGCGCGTCGTGTGACTCGTGAGAGAGAGAGGACAAAGATGAGGATGGCTCCGAATACACACCACGGGTGCGTTTGGCACAGCTGTGGCTGTGGCTGCTCCGGCTGTGGCTGTGTTGGTGAAGCAGATTCTCTGATGAATCTGAAACTGTTTTGGAGAAACGTTTGGCAAAACAGCTTCTCCTGACTGTGTAAAGGGTGAAATGTCCATCATACGCTTTTCTTTTTTTCAGTTTTCTCTTTTCTCTTTTACGAAATTTAATTTTTATTTTGAATCATACCCTTTAATATGTCTGAAAGAACTCCACGTAATTTCTACCTTTATGGGGGTCACAATGTAAAATGATGGGAGATATTTCTACTTTGTCTGTGACTCACTCCTTTCTGTCACGCCGCCGCACATCTCTGCTCTCCTCTCTTCTGTTCTCTTAATCCACGGCAAGAACCAAGCACCAACACCATCTCCTCTTTCTCAAATCCACCACGAGCTCCAAATCAAAGCAATCCCTGTTTCTCTCATCTTATCCCCTCGTGCTAGCACCATCTCTTTTCCTCTTTCCCCAAATCTCTCTGCTGCAGCTGCGGTCTTTCTTTTTCCCCATGGAGCAAATCAACGAGCTACGGAGGCGGGGAGCCACCTTGCTTCCACTGCAGGAGCTCCAGCAGGCCGTCGAGCTACGGGGAGCGACCTTGCCATCTCTCGCTCCGCCGTCGATCTCCCCCGGCCGGGGCCTCGCCGTCTGCCGGCCCGCGCGGAGCTCGCCCGTCGGCCATGGTGGCTCGCCCGTTTCCCATCTCCTCCGACCGCACCCGCCGGTCTCCAGCTCCCCGCGCCGTCGCCGTCCTCCAGGACTGTGCCGCCGGCCTCCCAACTCGCCACCGCCCCTGCCATCTCCTTGTGCGCTGTGCCTCGACGGGCCCCACCGGGGGCAGGGGTGGCAACGGGCGCACGCAGCGGAGGGCGGAGCGGGCGAAGCCACGATTTTTGGCTTCGCCTCGCCCAAATCGCTCTAGAGAGCGGGTATTCCGGCTGCTGCTCCAGAGAAGCTGTTTTGGGTTGTCCTTCGGCACAACTTCACCCAAAAAAGCTTCCGAAGCTGCTGGGGAAGCTGTGCCAAACGGACCCCACCAGTGCACTCAAAAAGTCCGAGCATCGTGGATGCAATTATGATTAGTTAATTCAATCTTTTTTTCTCGGATGACTTGTTAATTGAATTGAACAAGGGTAGCTAGCTGCATCTAGTAGTATTATTGAACGCTATATATGCAGCAGGAGTATAGGAGCTACTCCTATATAGTATTATACCGGAGTATATACCGATATACGTAAGCGGCTGATCACAATACATCACTCGTGACGAAATTTGTTGGTCCAAGCCTCTCCAAAGGAACACCTCGCGCCAAAAAGAAAAAAACAAAAAATCGACATGTCGCTGCTAGCGACAAGCCAAGCGTGTTCCAAATACACATGGGCCTCGATTATACGGCATTAATTTATCACTCCGGAGACGCAACGCGGTAGTGTGTATACACCTACATATATGATATATCATATATGTACATGTGGTGTTATGATCGTAATCTTTTTTTAGAAAAAGTACAAATGTGTTTTTGACGAGCAAACTGCAGACTAGTAGAGCTGAAATTATAGATCCGGCGAAAAAAACGAGTTGGAAATTATAGAGCTCATCAGTCGGACGGAGAGTGAGTTGAGGATTGAGTCGTTGACCACGCGGCCCGGCCGTCGGGGGCGCCCGCTTGGCTTCCGCGGGGAAGGAGTGCGATGTCAGCGCGCGTGCGCGGGAGCGGGAGAGCCAGCGCCACGAGGGAAGCGCGCGCCGCCGCCGTGGTGCTGGTGCACGCCGCGCGGCTCCGCCCACCGGGGGCGCCGGGACCTTTTCACACGGCGGGCGGCGCTGGCGGCCGGGGATGGGCGGCGGCGGGCTAGTACGTAAGTATGCTACGTGAGCGTGAGGGTGACAGAAAGGCTGTCCGGCGTCGCGGTCGGAGGCGTGTCTGCCGGCGGGGCCGGATCGGAGAGCACGCCCGACGTGAGCGAGGGACGACGTGCGTGGGGGCAGGCAGGGCGGATGATGTGTCCATCGCCCACCGGGCATGGGAGCCGAGCCGGCCCAGGGCGGGAGCAGGCGATTCCTCCTTCCGATGATGGGACCGCGCGGCGCCGCCGGACGAGCGAGGCGGCGACGCAAGGCACGCCGGCGAGCGCGCGGCGGCAGCAAGGCGCTCGGGCAGCCGCGTTCGTGCTGTCCGGCCGGCGTGCTTCACCAACAGTGGTGCTACAGGGCGAGTTTGTGGGCCGTGCGATGCAAGTACGCGTCAAATCATTATCATGTCGGTGCGGACGCAGGTCACGCAGCAGCAGCAGCAGGCAAGAGCCGCCGTGTTCCTACTGTTGTCCACTCCATTTTCCAAGAGGAGGAGAGGATCAGAGGAGAGAAGGGCCGAGGCAGGCACGCTAGTGCTCCTGCCGTTGCCGTGCTGAGCAGCAGATCTGCCGCGGCGCGCAAGATTCAAAAGCTGTAATCATTAGCAGATCTGCTCGCTTCGGGAAGCCAAATTGCGGGGGCGACTGCGACTCCCTGCTTCCATCTCTTTGTCCGTTCTCGTCTACTACTGTAACAGTAACGCGACACGACCGCGGCACGCAGCGCGGCAGAACCTACTGTAGCTTGTAGCTGCATGCACCGCAATTAGGGCCGGATGAAATGCTCGGTGCTCGTTAGCTCGCTCGACTCGCGGCTGACTCGGCTCGGTGCGTTTTTTTAACGAGCCGAGCACCACTTTTGGCTTGTTAGTAAAACCAACGAGTTCGAGCCGGCTCGCGAGTTGAACATCCTAGCATGCGACCCAATAGCCTAACATCACTTCTCAGCCCAACTTACAAACTTAATCCCCTCGCTTCAGCTCCCCCACGCCAGGCTTTCCTTCTGCTCCCTCGCGTGCGCCGTCGGCAGCAGCACGCAGGCGCCGACGAACGCGCCGCCACCTCCTCCACCAGGCCGCCACCTCCCCTCTCCGGTTTTCTTCGCTGCCCTCCCCTACAACCAACCTCGCTGCCCTCCCTCTAATTTCCAGCACCGCGAGATCTGCCGCCATGAATTGCGAGGAGCGCCAGCAGAGCGAGCAATGAGTCACGAGCTCACGGCCGTCCTGACGCCCTTCATGCATCGATAGCCCCCATGCACACTACGGCCTGGGAATATGGGCTCATCTCTTCCTCAACCTGTTTCTATTTTGCTTCTTTCTCAATCTTATAGATTTCATCTTAATCGATTTTACTTTGCTCGATTTTACTCGAGGAGACCTCAATCGTGGGAGTCATGTCGATGCACAGCCCTTCTTCTTAATCTAGTGAGGTCTGTGATCTATTTGTGGACATTTTTTCATGAATTTTCTGCATACGAAAATGTTGAATTTGAAGCTAAACGATGAATGTTTGTGGGCGTCAACTCATACTTCTGGGAGCTCGCGAGCTGACCGAGCTGGCTCGCGAGCTGGACCGAGCCGAGCCGAGCTAGCATTTCTGCTCGTTTCATTAACGAGCCGAGCCGGAGCCAAGCCGGCTCGTTAAAATAACGAGCTGCACCGAGCCGAGCCGGCTCGTTATCCACCCCTAACCGCAATGATGTGGGTCGGATCGTTTGCTTGCATTCCAGATACCAGCGAACAAGAGATGCAGAGCAGCGGCACTCCTGCATGCCTTGTCGCAGTGTATACTAATGCCGGTCCAACAACAACAACTTGCTATCCCTGGACGATCTGCCTCGAGCACGCCTGCTTTCCATTCCCGGGATCGATCGAGCCGTCGCGGCCGAATGCATGCAAGCGTTGCCGCGCGCCCGGCCGGCCGTCGTCTACTCAAGACTCACCTGTTCTTCTGCTTCAGTTGCCTCGGGCTCGCATGGTCCTAGTCCTAGCGTACTCGTAGTGCCACCATGCTCTTTTGCTCTGGCCGGTGGAGAAGACGCAGAAGGATGGGATGGGACTATGCATGGGAGGATGTGCGAGCCTGTGATGAGAGATGAGACATCCGCGGCAGCTGCGGGGAACTCGGAGCTGGTGGTATGATGTCCGTCCGGACGCGACTAGTGCTCCTTCCATCTCTTATTTATCTACCAAATGCAGTAATTTTGCTATGCAAATCAGATCAGACCAATTAAGTAGGAAGTTAATTAGATTTATTTTTTAAAATTGTATTCTTTGCGAGTCTTTTTTTCAAAAGTTAGGACTGTAATATCATGAGAGGAAGTGAGTAATGCCTCTCCTAGTCAGGGTTTTAGGGTCTGATTGGTTGGGCACCAAAAGTGCCAAACCAAAATTTTGGTCATTTTAAGTTTTGGTCACCAATTCAAAATCTTAATCAATTTCAACAATCTAAATGAATGGATAGCTAAAAAGATTCATCTTGTGCACCTTAGTTCATTTGAATTGTCAAAATTGGTCAAAATTTTGAATTGGTAGTCAAAATTTAAAATGACCAAAATTTTGGTTTGGCACATTTGGTATACCGCGGTTACCGTCAATTACCGCCCAAATTAAAATTCGTACCAAAACCACGTTAGTCATTCGGTAACAAACGGTATACCGGTCGATAATACCGGTATACCGAACTGGTTGTGACGGTTACCGGCTGAAAAAAAAACAAATTACCGGCTATTTTTGTATGGTTCACCGGTGCGAAATAAATACAAATTTTGACATGAACTATGCACATATCAATGTAAAAAACCACATAAAGCAACAATTTATAATTACGCATACAAATACCATAGTCATCATCGTGCATACAAATACCATAGTCACAAATGGTGCAACAATTTATAATTACACATACAAATATCATAGTAAAATTTAAGTCATTTTTAAAAAAAATACACCATGTTTGCTTAATTTTTGAATAACACGGTGATCAAATCTTATCTCAATCGTATTATCTCATATTCTCTTTCTCAGTCACATCTCTCATACGGATATTACGGAATAGAAATTCTCAGTTCACAAATCTTTTCTACATCCTATTTCTAAATCACATCCTAAATCATACATAAATCTTATACCTAAATCTATATGATTCCTAAATTATACCTAACAGTCATTACGGTCGCCGGTCGGTCCTAACCTAAATCTTATCTACGAAATCAAATCATTTATTCTACCTACATGGCTACATGCTACATGAGAGAGGAAGCTTACCAGTAGGCTGGGCCGGCTAACCAGCATTACCGGTCGGTTGACCGGCGGCGGCGGGCGGCATACCACCCGGGAGGAGCAGTTAACCTCCTTGCGCCGCGCAGATCCAGGCCCGGGTCGGTTAACCGCGGCTCCGGGGCGGTAACCTACCGTCGGCGGGCGGTAGGGCACAGGTCAGGAGCGGATGCGGAGGGGAGGCGGCGCAGGGAGCTTCGCGACGGGACGGGGTAGAGTGACAATACAGCGATTCACCCGTGCAGAGCCAGATATTTTGCTGCAGGCGGATGGGCCAACATGGGCCTTAATGGGCTGCGCATTTTTTTTGTTTTCTTTTTTTTTTAGTTCAAATGTTCGAAAAAATATTAAATGCAATTATATTTGAAAATTTTTGACACGTTACATTCTATAAATCTTGAAGTATTTTTAGAGATTTTTTTCTCATTTTTTAATTTTTTGAATTCAAATTCAAAATTAAAAAAAATCACCGGTTGGTAACCGGCCGGTACCGTTACCGGTCCGGACCGGTAACACCGGTTACCGCGGTAAACCGGCCGGTTACCAACGGTAATTGAAACCCTACTCCTAGTCTGCCTACGGAGTACAGTAGTACACATTGTACGCTGCACTCCATGCCGCGTCACCTACGGCCCTACGGAGTACTAGACCACAGCACTAGGGGTCTAGGGCTGCCTGGCTTCCCACAGGCTACACTCTACAGACGGTCCAGGTGGCCGGCTGAAGCTGCCAGTGCCAGGTGCGATCTGTTGTGAAACACGTCGTCAGCGGTTGGATCTTCTCCCTCTCTCGTCTCTCATCACAAGCACAAGAACAAGTATAAAGTAGACAAGAGACAATATAGGTGGAGCTTCTCTTTATTATCTATATATCGATATCATACAATAGGGGTAATCCTCTGATATATATACTCCGAACTAAGCCTAGAGTTTTGGTAAGAGCCCACAAGCAACCGGACAAGGACTAGGACTTCTAGTCCTCCTTTCTATCTATACGAAATCCGGTTGTTTTACAACACTCCCCCTTGGGCGATTACCGCGAATGCATATGCCTCATCAAAAACTCCATCCGAAAACCCAGTGGGAAAAACAGTTCTTGGAGAAAAGAGTACATATCAACCGCATTTTGTATTGCACATGTTGCCTCGTCAAAAACCTTATGTGAGAAACCTTCAAGTAAAAACTCACAAAGGGAAAAAGAGTACAACATAAAACCTTCTTGGTTATACAATATTATATAGTTACTATTCTTCGTAAATAGTAATCAATCTTCAAGATTTATGCATGAACTTCATGATTCTTGCAACAAAGATCTACATGATCTAAGTAAACGAGTGGTACACCTTCATGGTAAATTTAATAATTAATCATCAAGTTGATTCCTTCTAGGTACAACTTAAGAGATTTCAGATCTAAATATGATTAAGCATATGCTTCCCCTCATAACAACATCCTTTGAACTTTAGTGTTCAAAATGTCAGAGTCACATTCTTCATAAATGTGCATTAGTCCTTCGAAGATTTAACTTGAAATTCTACTAGATTATATTAGGAGGAATGCTTCAAGTATTAGTAACCACTTTATTTGACTATGCAACACAAAATAAAATTCTATCCTTTCAGAGGAATTTGGGGATAATAATTTACTAAATTTCATATCTTATAGATATTACATTTCAAACGTCAATGTTTGATTAATAACAACTATATATAAGTGGATATTAAGTTAACACCAATGATCTATTCGGTAGATCTTCCAAAGTTCGCTTATTCCATACTTCCACTTAAGATAATCAGTCTTCAGTTGGCATTTGAGGGGATAATTCAAATTGCCAATCACCAATATACCTTCTATGGTATGTGAGGATACATACTATCAGTGTTGGTTGATTGCGTATGCACTTACTGGTGCTTGTATGGCTCATTCAGGACCATACGAATTCTCATCTCATTCTTAATTCAATCACTTGGGTCTTTATGAATTTTCATTTATATCTTCAGGATTATTGATGTTCACTCAGAAATTAACTGATTAGTCCTTCATTGACTATATCCTTCAAGGATTTTCTAATTCTTCGAGAATAGTATTTCTCTTCTCTGAGAAATTCTCTCATGCAAGAGAGAAGTGATTTACTTGTTAATTTGAGCTCTTCAATAAACTCTTTTATTTGAACATGTTATTCATAATAAGTCACTTTATGACTTCATATCCTTCGAGGAATTACTCTTCTAGAGACTATTAATATTCATTCAGGAACATTATCAACCTTAGACATTTATTACTTAGTATGAGATTTACTTTCTATTATTTTCATCTTTTATTCCTTCGAGGAATGATGAATCCTTCAAGGATCATCTCTTATGGATTTTCGAAATCCATCAATTAATTGCATAATATATATTTCAGTGTATTATTTCCATATGCCAGATAAGTAGCAGAATATTGATTCCTACATAATGGGAGTTTACTAACCTTTTGAAAGACTTATGAACCATTGTATTTCACCATGTCATTATTTCATAATGATTCATCCAATTTGAACTTCCAGTTTCAAATATTTCTACATGGTTCAACCTCAATTGCATTCTTCAATTTGACCCAATATTATTGCTTCATGCAACTCTGCCATAGACTTTATTTATGGATCTATATTTCTGTTACAAAAATATTTGCAATAATAGAGGTAATATGTTGTCGACATTCATTCTTTTCTCTCCCATATCTTCAGGATAAGACTATGATATAGTCAACTAGTATCTGCTATCCCAACACAAAATACTGAGCGCGCTTTATAGTGTTAGGCATTCATCTTCAAGATGACCATTTTCTTAGTTTGTGAGGCATTCGACCATAATGGTCTTCTTTCCAGAATTCTACAGAGATTTCAATAATTTGTTTGACAAGTTCATTTAATCCAAAACCAACAAGCGTCCCCGTAGATTTTAAATTAATGATCAAGTCATTAGCTATGGTGAGTATATTATTCAATACCCAGGATATACCACACATAGCATTTTATTTACTACAAGTAAACTTAACTTCTGGTTAATAACTTCAGGTTGTATCTCCTCATTCCAGATTCCCATATGTGAGTATTCATTATGTGCACATTCTCACTGGGATAAAAGTCCTTCAGGGAATTTCACTTCAAGTGTGTTTTCACATCAGGTGATGCCGTTCATAGGCTCCTCACAATTTAATTTTCTGGCATTTATACTTCACTTCATGCGAGTTTGACTGAGTGCGTTTTCTAATCCTGCTTCAAGCTTCCAGGAATATTATGAAGATTATACTTCCATTCAATACAAGGCATTCATATGGGCTTTCTCTCCCCCTAATGCCGGTATTATATCTTCATATATAGCATACTTCCAATGATATCCCTATGAACTTAATGTAATGGAAATTCAGTTCCATATATTTTCAACTTCAAGTTGATGCCCATTTGTATGCTATTATGGTGAAATAAAATTACACGCACTTTGTTTTAGACTTTTAGGGGTTATTTGTTATGCAGTGAGCTAGATTTCATTAAGTCTACAGAACCATTATGTTTATCTAGCTTCTTTATTTATTTAGCCCAAAATATTCCAAATACTCATACAATATACTTCAAGTAATTTTTATAATTTAACTTCAAGTTTAATATTTATGCAAAATATAATCTACATGGAAAATCTTCTGGAAAATTTAATTGCATTTATATTCAAGATTTTCCTATTTACTTTGAAATCCATAATTATTTTCCACACAATGGATAATCATGTCCATTTTCTTTTCAATTTTTCGCATACCCATTCTAATTGGGCAAACCAATTTTTTAATTGGATAAATTTCATATGAGATCAATTATAGACCAGTTTGCTCCCCCTCGTCTTAGCCTTCTTGACTAAAGATTTAATTACTGGCTTCTAGTCATTTTGCACATATGTATATAATACATTGGTTTGTCTGCATGCTTGCTTGCTGATAAAGTGCAATGATGGTTTACTGGCCATCTTATCAGAGTGGGAGCTACTTCTCAACAGGAGAAGTTTTTCATAGCACAACATGCAAGCTAGTGCAATGATAGGAAACATAATGGTTGTAAACCAATATTTAAGCGAAAAATTGATGTGATGTCCATGCAAAGACTTCTGATTAATGTTGTGACATGCATGTCCTCACATTAGTGTGGAATAACTATTAACTTTGTCATTCCGAGAGACAAAGTAATATTAGGATTAAAAAGCTACGCAGAGCTACATGCTTAGTCAGTACAGTGACTATGGCTACAGGCCAACTGGCACGTTGATTGTCCATCAATCTAACAGGATGAGGCTCTAAACCAACAATCTTACAGGATTAGGAAAAATGCCTATTAGAATTTCAATTTTATCCACATTCTTCATGTCTCTAAGCTAGGCCCCAATTTATTCCCTTTTCATACCATAATTGCACTTTCAGGTGATGCTATTCTTCAAGCATGATCTATGAATTACTTCAATTATTTCATAGAATTAAATTATACTACTAGTATAAATAGGATAAGGTATGAAATCCATGTAAATGTATTATTCAGTGTACACTAGTATGGTTTGGGTAGAATAAACTTCAAGTTATTAGAGGGCTCATGTATTCAGTACATGAATAAGTAATATACAATTTCATGGCTAAATTGAATATTCCAGTTCAATTTAAAATCATGTATGTTACTGGTTAATGTGCTTCATAGAAATTCAGTTTCTATTCTACCTGCATGGTAGCTGTGCATAATAACACAACCATCATGATTTACTTGAGACTTTAGTGGAAAAAATACATTCAAATGATTATCAAATAGGCAATTTAAAGCAATTTTTTTTACAATATTCAGTTTGTAATTCTTTTATTTATTCCATGAGATAAAAAAATGATTACTACTGGTCAAAATTGCTACAAGCAAATGGGCACAAGATTAGGTGAGAAAACCAATACAGAGGTAAGATAACACCAATTTGTTCAATTTGCCATTCTATTCTGGGAAAGATTCTTAAACTAATACTAAACTTCCGGTCTTAGAGCAAAAAGTAAGTGCTCACTCTTCGTGAGATATAACCAAAATTCTTCATGAATATAACTTAATAATGCAACTTATGTAGGGAATTCTGTTTAAATGGTTTTAGGTGAGTATGAGACTTCATTGTCTCAATGCATCTCCCCCTAAGCCTAATATTACTTCTAGAATATACATTATTTATCTTCCACTTTCATGTTGTATACAACTTCTAATTGTATAATATTTTCTATATTGAGTTTATGCACATTCTTCTTGAATTGCAAAAATGTCTACATGACAACATAATATGATTCTTCAAGAAAACATATTAATTCTACATAACTTCATGTTATGTATGAACTCAATTAGGTGGCACACTTCTTAAGAATTTACTACTATGGTAAATCATAATGCCATATTGGGAAGTAAATGTGTTGATTTTAATCAACGAAATAACTACAGAGTTATATAATATTTCTTCTAGAAATTACATGTTAATAGGCATAAACCATATTGCATTTCTTCAAGAACTAATGGACTTCATGTCACAACCTACATTATTCATGCAATTTCTACGAGCACACTTCATGTGTTTAAATTCATGAAACAGAGTGCAAAATTAATTAATGTTGGTTAATCTATTCAATAGATCATTTAGATAATATCCCAGAATATTTCTAGCAAAACAAACATTTACCCATTCACACATTAGTTAGGGAAAAAATATGACACTCTCAGAGGTATTATGTCTAAGGTTCTTCGAGATCGAGAGAGGTCATAAGCCTAAAACCATTTTCTATGATTAAAGGTAACTTTCTAACCACTTCAGGGATTAATGGTTTAATTTTCAGAATTACATATCCATTAAACATGCTAGAAAAAGTTGAAATATGAGCCTCAAGGGATTTTCAAAATTTAGAGAGCTCATATGCCTAAAACCATGTTTCTATGATTAAAGGCACTATTTTACTGAATTTATGTGTAATTGTTAAAAAAACAAAAACAGTAAATATACTTCATAAAATGTTTCGAGATATATATAAACCAATTATTTTGAGATATCTTCTGCTGGAAATACTCAAAAACCTTAATTGATGCCCTTCTAAATCGGTGGAACAGGCTAATTGCTCAGCCTAACTTCAAATTCAATGCATCATGCGACGTACAAGCAGCCGACGGTAATAGGTCAGCACACGTTCAGGCGTGTCTCAGTGCCAGTGAGCGAGGTCAGTGCGGGGCCAGATTCCAGGGGGTGGACGTGGTTGCTACGAGGCCGACAATGCTACAGGGCCAGCGCGTGCAGGTGCAATGATGTCGGCAGGGTTGCAGGGCATACCACTGCAGCCTACATTTGGCATGTTCTGGCTCACAGCTGTTTTCCAGCTTCTGGCAGCGAGGTGCTTGGAATCAGTTTGCACACGGTTCTCGCTAGAGCTGTGTAGTCAGTCTCGGCTTCAAGCTCGGCTCGACTGATGTGGGCGGACAACGTATGGTGCAGGTTGCTTCAGGATCCGTCAGTGGTGCGATTTCGGTTGTCGAGCTCAACTACTAGTCGGGCACGGCTCGGGTGGTGGCGGGACTCCAGGACCCGTCGAGTGGTGGCACACCTGCAAGCTCTGGACGCAAGACGTCTGTGAGCGGCGGTCGGCAACTTCAAGTTCCGGCCTTGGCGTTCGGGCGTGGAGATTCACGAGCAGTAATCCGAGCGGCGGTATGCGTCTTCTGGCGACCTTGCTGCATGCGAGACTCGGATTCGAGCATTGGGTTCAAATTCGGTTTTGTAGATGGGACTTTGGGCGTTGAAGGATTCATATGTGTATCAGCTTCATGAGGCGAACTTGCTGCAAGCATTGCAAAGATCCGCTACGTCCGATTGCAGATCGGCGTATGTGTGGAATTCGTTAAGCTTTGATCGAACTTTCCCAGAACTGTTACTTTCCTGCTTTTAGTACATTGCTTTTCGTATCATCTATGAGAATTCTCGTTTCCTCCTCAATTCATATGTGCCATGATCTTCTTGATCTGTTGCTCATTACGTGATCTTCACAACCACTGGCGTACGAACAGTTCCTGGCTATGGCTGCAGGTCATCATGCCAGTAGCTTTACACATATTTTTTTTGTTTTTACTTCATGCCCTAGGTCATCAACATACGGCTGCAGTAATCATGCAAGATCAAACAAAAACAAGCCATCTAGTTTCCCATAGATTGATTTAGCAGATTATACCACTCAACACGAAGGTTGGTTCCACATATTTAATCTACTAGAATTTGAGACAATTCATACCGTGTTGCTTGATTCAACGAACGGATTTGAAGCCTGTCACGTAGGACAGTTCGGCTAGGCCGGGGGACCTGCCGGCGTGATGATGATGACGAGTCGGTGCAGATCCGATCGCTGACGACGTAGATGTAGTCGACGTCGTCGAAGTAGTCGTTCATGTGGATGATGGCGAGATTGCCGGCGTCGAGCTTGATGACGACTCCTTCGGCGTAGTCGACGAAGAGCAGTCGTGCTGATAACGTGTTGTGAAACACGTCGTCAGCGGTTGGATCTTCTCCCTCTCTCGTCTCTCATCACAAGCACAAGAACAAGTATAAAGTAGACAAGAGACAATATAGGTGGAGCTTCTCTTTATTATCTATATATCGATATCATACAATAGGGGTAATCCTCTGATATATATACTCCGAACTAAGTCTAGAGTTTTGGTAAGAGCCCACAAGCAACCGGACAAGGACTAGGACTTCTAGTCCTCCTTTCTATCTATACGAAATCCGGTTGTTTTACAACACGATCGACGACGTGAAGCTCATTAAGGCAGACTCTACATAGAGTCTAATATCATTTATTACCTCGAAGTCATCATAGATTTAGAGTCTAAATAAGACTTGGAGTCTTAGTTTTTCTCCTTCTCTCTTCCATAAATATACTACCACATAAGCGCTACATCAGCAAAATGTAATAAATATGAAAGTAATAAATAGACTTAGACTCTATGGTAGAGTTTGGGTTGAGAGTGCCCTTACTGATGCCCGTTTCGGAAAAATTCCAAGCTGAGCATGTCTTAATTCTTTCCAAAACCAAACTACTCCCTCCGTCCCAATTACTAATATACTTTTAGGGGATGTTTGGTTCGTGGCTATCATTCGCCACGCTACAACGATGGCAGCCACAGCAGTTATGGCGGTACTTAGTTGGTGCCGCCGCCGTATTTTTTTTGTGCGATCTCCCGTGGCGGAGTTTTTGCTCGCCACAGGCTGTGGCATCGCCTCCGTGGCGGTGGCGGGCGGTGGCGCCAACCAAACATCCTCTTAGTTTTCTATAAGTATATAACATTTGTTACGTATGTAAAAATAATACATATCTACGTGTATTGGGAAATCTATGTATTTAAAAAATTCAAAATGAATAGTACTATCTCTTTTTAAATATATGACGTTTAGAATAAGAAACTTTGTTCATTTTAAACTAATTTTCTTCTCCTAAACGTTATATATTTAAGGACGGAGTTAGTAATTCGGAAGGAAAATATTACTCTAACTTCGATCAAATTGATTCGGGATGGAATATTTCTCTAACTTCGATCAAGTTTATGTAATTTCTAAACCAAACTATTACTCTGTCTAAACAATATCATTCAGTGTTGAGAAGCCTCGGCCTCGTTTGTCCAGGCCCATGCCGAGGAGGGGGAATTAACCATTAGCGGCCCACACTTATAAAAGAGCTACCCCCACAACGATATCGCACCACAGAGGGTTTCTGGGCTTAGATAGGCCCATGCCCCACTTACAAACTACTCGAAATAATCTATAACGTCATTCAGCAGAATGACAAGAACCATTTCACCTGAAACATAGATAATGACACTGCACAATATAATCTTTTTGTTCATACACACCATTGCGTACTACAGTACTACTCAACACAAACAATTCACAAACACACAGCAGGCAGGAGCAGGTTTGTTTTCCCTGACAGGTTTCAGCAAGATGAATTACACTGCCGGCGAAGCAAGTAACTAACCATGCTCCCTTTATGATGCAAAGATGGTGTGGTGTAGGGGGGACACTTGATGCATGGAACGATACAATTTAAAGATCCTCATACAGTTCTGTGGCGGTGCATCGATCATCTCAGCAGTACTTTCTCAAACCATGTCCATTGCGGTGTCGTTGGAGCCTGCAGGTTCAGCCTCCCGGTTTTGTGCTCCAGGACTTGCTGATCCCGTGCTGTTTTGGCCTCCATTTCCTCCTCCTTGTCCTTGATCTTGAGTTGGGTGGTAGCTCTGAAGACTCCGCCGGACGGGACTAGAAAGAGCATTTGAGAATATGTTGTTCTTTGATTGTTCGGTGGTGATGGCCCGAGGAGCAAGCCCAGATGCCTGACCATGAGAGGTAGCTGATAGTTGGCTGCTTGAGTTGCCAAGCTGCTGCCTTGCACTCGGAGGAAACTGCTGTTGTACTCCTTGGGCAACAAGTACATCATGGCATCCGTAGTCCATCTCATGCTGCAGAAAGAAATCAAAATTTGATGAATAACATGACTCGAATCTGGCATTTGCATATGGGCAAGCTCATTTAAAATGCTTCAGACCTTCAAATGATACTAAACCGGAACAACCCTGCACCTAATTCTGAGTCATATCCTTATTGCAGAGATATTTTCGCATGGACATGTAAAGTAAATGAGCTAGATATACGAGGCTTTGATAATTTCAGGTACATTTAAATTCATAATGCATTGGTCAATACCTGGATATGAGCCATTATATCAGCAATGGTCAGTCTTGACTCTTGCTCGTACTGCCTTAGGATCCAGTGGTAGAGCTTGTCCTGCATCGACAAGGTGAGAATCCGGTAAAAAGACAGTACATATGGAATCAAAGATTGCATCCGGTTCTCCAGATGACAGAACAAATTCTACGCAACAGCAACTCTTGAGATTGATAATACAGATTACTCGACGACAGAACACTGGCAGATTGAGCTAGATGGGTCCGATTCACAGTTTAACATGTCTGACAACAGAGGCAGACTAGACACCCATTTCACATTTCAGTGTGCCTCCCTAATCTCTATGAAGTAGTACATAGTACGTAGTAGTGTTATCTTATCTCGCAATCTGCGATGCTGAAATTCCGTGGCGACTGATTGGACCTGTACTTTCGTCGGGTGTTTCGCTTGATCTGCGAACTTGACGAGGCCAAATCGGACCAGGACACCCCAATTCCAGTTCGCACAGTCGTCCCGTCGTGGAATCGGGCCAAGGGTCGAAGACACATACCACAGGTCTATCGACAGAAGACGCGAGGGAGGTTGGATTGGTGCGTACGAGTACGTACCAGCGCGTGGAGCTCGCCGGCGTGGAAGGACTGCTTCTGCTGGGCGATGGGCTGGGAGTAGAGCTGAGAGAGGGAGTTGGCTGCGCTGCAGAAGGTGGAGTAGAGCGTGCGGTCAGCCTCGTCCAGGCGCGGCGCCGCCTCCGTCTTGCGCTTTCGTGCCATCGCCGGCTCGCCGCCGCCGCCGAGAAGGAACCTCTAGATTAGGGTGGGAGGCTGGTGCGGCTGGCCTGGGTGTGGTGGGCTGGTGGCGTGGGCCTCCCGGTGCGTTCACTGCTCGGTGCCGCCTTGTGTTTGGACCGTATTCGTACAACGAATATATTGCGGACTACGGAGTAGTAGCACCGTAGTTGTACAAAATACAATACGATTGGTGGTAGGATACGAAGCACGAGCAGCGCTGCTCCCAGCCCCAGCCTCCCACGGTAGGTATAACAAATTTGCAAGAGTACGAATGCGATTCAGTGACGGTTTCTATAATATACTACGTCCGGATTATTATACTTGATGTTACGGACAGGAATTTTGGCCTAGAGCTAGTTCAGTTTGTTTGTCGGAAACGACAACTAAAACGAATCGGAGGTAGTAATTAGTTTAAACATTTGATTGACTCCATACGACGGCATTGGTGAACATGGAAGTTGTTTTTAAAAAAATATATAATAATAGTTTTGAATAGGAATTGATTATAATTTTTGTGTAACCTTTTTTCATCAATGAACTTAAGTTGCGATAAGTTGACAAACACGAGTTGCGGCCAATTAGGATGGCAACATGGTAAGATGGCACCGATCGACAAACCTTATAGGTGGTTATTAGGGTAGGGGATTTGTAACATGCGTAGAGTGTACACGATGAAGGACTTTTCAAAGGACATACCACATACGGTTAGCAGTTAGCAGAATGGTAAAGCAAAGAACAAAGCAAAATCATGACGATAACGATGAAACCCATGTATGCCATGGCCCATGGCATATTGGCATGGCAAAGGCGAGGAGGTGAAGCGAGCTCTGCTGCCTGCTGCATGTCAAACTGGCGGGGCCCCGCAGGTCGGATCCAACCCACCCAACCTGGCCGGAGAGGGAGTTGTTGAGGCGGCGATCAACGCTGAAAGCCGGCGATCGCGGGCCTTCCCGCCCCCACCCCGTCGCGAATCCAACGCCCCCGGCAGCCGCGTCGCGATCCGAGCCCCACCGACCCAGCAGCCCGTCCACCCACCACCCAGCGCGCGGGACGGGGCGGGACCCACATGCCCTCCGGGCCCACCGTCCAGTGGAACGCACGGTCCACGGTTATTCCCAAAGCTGGCTGCCCGTGCCGGGCTGGCCTCGTCTCTCTCTCTTCAACAGTTTAGTCCACTCTCCTCCGTGTCTCTTTTCCCCGCACACCCCTCCAACTTTCTCTTATTTTTACCTATTTGTTTATTTCTCGCTTTTCCCTTTTCTTCTCCTCCTTCCTCCCTCTCTTCTTGCGGCATTTCCATTCCTCCCTGAATCCCTGATCCCCACCGGAGCGACCTCAGCTCGGTCTTCCCCATTCCCTTCTCAAGGCGAGAGGCGGCTGCTTGCCCCAGTTACCGTTCCAGCTGCCCGCCGCATTCGTCGGATCTTCTCCGCCACTCGCGCACGCAACCGCTCCAAGCCTCACTCCACTGGTACAAGCAAGCCAGCCAAGCAACACCGGATCGGAGGGAGGCTCGCCTGCCGTGGAGCACAGATCTGCCCGGACCTCTGCCTGCGCCCATTCCTCCGCCTCCTTCTCCTCGGTAAGAAAAAAACTTCACTTGCTTGCTTCCATCGACAAGCTTGTTTCCCCCCAGTTTTGACCCGTCTTCTGCAGAGTAGGCTCGTTTCGTTTGCTTGCAATGAGCCATCAAATCTGAACCCACCCCTTTTCTTGCATGGGACACACCGTCCAGTCCGCTTGGGATTTCTGTGCTGTATGCAAAGGTTGCTAGTAGGCTTTCATTTATTTTTCGCAAAAGAAGTCCTGCAGCCTCATCGTAGATCTGTGCAAAAATGCATCCTCCTACTCCCCCCTCAAAATTAGGGGCAACATTAGGACCTTGCTTGCGGCATGACCAAGTAATTTGTACTTAAATTAGGTATTCCTAAATGCTAATGGTGCTACTACTAGTACTATTTTTTATAGGATATACTTTAAATGATAGTTCTAGTCTTCTGGACTTCCATGCGAGCCAATCCAATCCTGGTGCTATGACTAGTGACTGTATTGTTTACTCTTCGTGTTTGCCGACGGCCTAATGGTTCGCAACTTCACACAGTCAGCGACCAGCGTCTTACTGAGCTCTAACAACTGCACATAGCAACAAAACCATGCTTCTTTACAAAGCTTGTTTGATGGCACTTGATATCAAAAATTTTCAATGAATTTGGCTGACCCTTTATCGTGTACCTGTGCTGAAACCCTTTATTGTGTACCTGTGCTGAAACTACTCCATATCTATGCTCATCCCGTGATCAATTACTGCTTAATCTAATGTATGTTTATTGATATTACAGCATGCTTCTTGAGAATCTTTTTGTGCGACGTCAAAGAAGCCGTTGAAAATTATCTGCAGTGTGTCCAGTGTCTACCATTTTGGCCCTTTGGTGTCCTGCATCAGATTTGCAGCAACCAGAACAGATTCAGTTCATGGTGGCTGGATGAGCAGCTGAAATGCTACTGGCTGTGGAGGGTGGAGGGTTTTTCTCATCATCAGCATCAGGATATAGCCATGGCCTTGCTCTCTTGCTGCTTGGACGGAAAGGTGAAGAGAAGCACGACAAAGGGTCACCATGCAGTCATTATCGGCTAGTTGGTCAAGAAGCTGAGCATGAATGCCGAGTGCCTTCAGGGAAAAATGATGTTCCTGGTAAATGCGCCTCCTTTATCTGCTTTGGCTGCACGCCGGCTAAGCTTGTGGGGGCATCTCCTCCAAAATTGGGCTCATGTAATGCGTCTGGGAGCTCATCGGAGCAACCATCCAGCTCATCAACTGGGACAGCCACAACTAATGGTTCCATCAATGGAAGTGGTATAAAAGGTTGTCTTAAGAACAACCTGAAAAGGGATTCTTCAGAGCGTTCTACATTGAGTTGTAGTGAGGAGCCGCGCGAGTCGCTGGAAGAGGTGCAAACCTTGAGATCTGGTATGGAGCGGAGAAAAGTTCAGTGGACAGATACATGTGGGAAGGAACTTTTTGAGATAAGAGAATTTGAAATCAGGTAATATTTTGCCATTGTTTCCAGAAACTGTCCTGTTCCTTGCCTCTGATAATAGTTGCTTCTGGCATCAATTTCATGCTGATCGTAGTATGTACTAAGTACCATTCCTTGGTTTTGTCGCACTCACCAAAATATGCCTGCTTTAGCTCATCAACCAAGCTCTGATACGACATGTCGACATTGAGTATCTCAGCTTTACCTTGGCTGAACTATCTGTCTCTTACCAGAATGTTTAATTGAATTACATTCCTAGTAGATATAGATTCCTTTTCCCGTGAGGCTAAAATTTTATGGTTATTGGAATTGATTCATACGATCTTTTTTCTTCCACCCTTGTTCAGAATCTCTCATTGTTTTGGATATTGAAGTTGCTGTACATGCAAACAATGGTTCTATTTTTTATCTGATCATTCTTAGTTGGTATTTCAAGTGAGAATATCCAGTTTATTCTGTTTTTGTAGTTGGTATTATTTTGGATGTGTCACTGTCTGATCATTCATGATCGATTTATGTTTTAACAGCGATGATGGCCTATCTGAAGATGATCCAGAAAATGAGGGTTTCAGGAAATGTGAGTGTGTGATTCAGTAATCTTGGTGTCTGCAAAGTGCCTTGGCCAAGACAGTGCAGTACTCCATGGTATTTTGAAAAGCTGCTGGTCTGATCATGACAAGATGCACAGCTGTTGGCTTTCGTGGCGATCAGAGCCAAACTGACTCGCAAGGGGGAATTTGGGGACATATTATTATTTTGTATTACTTTGGTTCTCATGCTCAGTTAGTGCACATAATGTTTAGGGCTACAATTTTGCCATCGTTGATTACTTTCCATCTTCGATTTCTCCTGTCCAATGCATTGCCCCTGTTACTCTTCTCTTGTGTGTCCTGTTGTGATCTTGTATGTAACTTACCTCGGTGTTAGCTGAAGGTGTTGCATCGATTTGTTGATACCGATTTGTTTTTGTGTTGGTACATGATTGTGGGAATGAGATGAACAGGTGATATAGGTGTTCTGCTGAGGATCCTTGGACTCGACGACGGTCAGAAGGAAACGAAGTAGTAGCTTTTTTTTTTTTTTTGAGAAAGTAATAGCAGCTTTTTAACTGGGCCAATAATACTTGGTCGTCGTCGGTAGATCGTTGTAATGTAGAGGATGGTAAAAACGCCACATCATCATCTGTTGTGTGTGAGTCCCGCAAAAAAAAAATTAACAAACCTCCTAGGAGGCTGCCTGTACCAGAAGAGCGTTTTGGCCCATTGGCTTTGGGCTGTGGGCCGTGGGCAAGTAAGACTGACTCCAGCAGCTCCCCCTTCCCACCCCGCTAGCGCAAATCGAGGGAAAAGAATCTACTGTAGCGCCTCCAGCAGTGTGCTCAACCGCATCTGCATTATGCGGTTGTGATCTTCACGTTCCCCTAAGACGGGGATTCTCTCTCCTCGCCTCAAAGCAACTACCGCTCCCTCCCCCTCTCTCTCTCCGCCTCCTCCTTCCCCGACCGCCTCCAGCACCCCCGCCCCTCCTCCTCGCAACACACCGCAGCAGTGGCGGCGGCGCAGATCCGAAGCAGTGGCCCCGACCAACCCTGACGACCTCCGCGTTGACCTGCTCGTCGCCATCGTCACGGCGGCGCGGCCTTCGGGATCCGCCGCCTCCTCGACCGGCGGCCTCTTCCACCACCCCCGACGGTCGGATCCGCCGCCTCCTCGACCGGTGGCCTCCTCCGCCACCCCCGACGGCCGAATCCACCGCCTGCCGGAGCGGCGGCCTCTAGGGCGGCGCAACCTCCTCCACCCCACGAGAGCGGCGACCTGCAGGGAGTAGAGGCGCGTTGACCTCTCGGTCGCCTCCAGCAACGGGGGGCGGAGGCAGGAGGCGAGAGGCAAGGGAGACGGGATCCGGCAGAAGGCGAGGGAGACGGGAAGAGGAGGAAGGAGAAGTGAACGCGGGAGGCAACTGTCTCACGCGATGCGCGTCGGGTGCAGATCGTCCGCTGGAAGCCCTCCTCGTTTGCGATACAGTTTTCTTCTCTTTCCTTTTCTCATATATGCGATGCAGATGGGGAACACTCCTGAAGACAGTCTAACTGCATATATCCTGAACCTTTTTATATTTCTCCTACAGTTTTCTTATATTAGCAAATGTGAAATATAAATCTATATTGCAGCATGGAAGATAAATCCTTGGAAATGTTAGTAAGTGGTAGTTGATGAGGACTAAAAGGTTATGTCTAATTACAAAGTTGTACATCTTTAAAATTATGCTCGTCAAAGTTTTTTTTTGAAAAAAAACTCATCCCAGTTCAAGCGAAAAGAGGAAACGTCCCCATGTAAAAGTACCCCCTTAGCATGAGTATATACGCATAATTTCGTGGCATCTCCTCACGTCTCAATGACGTGAATAAAACGTTATAAATGTGCTGTGTTCAGTGACAATTTTAGAAACATTTTGTGGCACGAAAACCCGTAATGCTCTCCGTGGGACTCAGGAAAAAATCACTGTAATGCTTTCAGGACAGAATTCCGGTTTTTTTTTTTTGACGACAACATGTCGTCACGCAAACTCGAACTCATGTACCAAAGATCCTCCCTCGCATGTCATGTGAAAGCAGTGATTGGCGAGTGCACATATACGCGCGCGCACATGCAGTTCATTCCACGTCCGATCCTGTAGCTGTCGTTGGGATACCTGCGCCGACAAATCTAGCTGATTCACATACCAGCTTGCTATCTCCGTCGATCACTACGGTATACGATTCTGTGGTTTGAGAAGATTGCTTCTCTAGAACGTCGTCATGTAAGCCCGTAGATACCGAGTGTTAGAGGATTTGCCCAGTGTCATATATCGGGCACTCGGCAAACAACCTCGGCAAAATAAAAACACTTAGCAACTTGCTGGTTTGTCGAGTGTTTTTTTCTTACACTCAAATAAGCAAGTTTGCCTATTGTTTTCATAGCACTCAGCAGACACATGTTTTTTCTTTCCTACTTCTCAAACTTTTTCTACTCTCCACATATATAACATGTGGTACACTGGTACTCCATGTTAAAGTATGGTAATTTTTGTATCATTTTGCTATTCAAGCAATTTTCTGAATCAAGTCAAATTTGAATTGCAAGTTATTTAAATAATTGAATGAGAAGAAAAATGGCAATCATGTTATTCATCCATGTTTGATGTCTTACCTATGAAATGAAAAGGAATTTCAAACATCTTCTTGAGGAAACATGACTGCTAACGTGTGACCGTATGGTTTTAAAATTAAAAAAAACAAACAAAGTCAAAAAATTATGAGATTTGTCATGATGCAGTGATATCATACGTGGAGGGTGTGGTAAAAATTTGAGAAGGTTTCGAACATTTTGTCACATATGATGTTTAGAAATTGAAGCACCTCACAGAAAGAATCATAGAGTTGAGTAGGATTCAATAAGATTTGCAGACAAAGTGAGGGTCGAATTGTGATTTGACTACAAAATTTTTTGTATATGCAATAGAAAACAAAGATTGCTTCATGTGATTTTTTGATAATTTTTTGATACTGCTTCATAATTTTAATGTATTAAGTACCATTACAGTATTTTAATTAATATAAATTAAATTTGAGTTATAAGTGCATAAAATAATTGATTTGTGCTAGCGATTAAAAGAGATTTATGCTAGCGGACTTCACACCTTTTACCCGTACAAATGTTTATTTCCGTTGGTGTCGTGGTGTGTGGGGATGTCCATCCGCCGATATGATACGGGTGTGTCTAAAATCTAAATTCATGTATGTATACTCTAGCTGTCAGACCTGCCGATAACGCGGCGGCGGCGGCGGCGGCGGCCTTTCTTTCCCTCTCTGCTTCTTTTCAATTTCCTTCGGTAAGCCGTGTTTAATTGGTGAAATTTTTGGTAAAAGTAGTGAAATTTTTGCATTAGGAAGCTGCCGTGCACACCTACTGTACCATGCAGCCTGTAGCTAGCTCCACGTCCGCCGCCGGCCGCAAACGTCAACGCGACAGATCCATCTCTCTTTCCATACTTGTTGGACCCAGCCGATGGAACTGCACGAAACAGTTGCTCGACAACAACGTACATCTAGCTGGGCTCTAGCTCTCGTGCGGATTCTGTGCCTAGATCGATTTGCACGAGGCTGACACGACACGTGTGAAAGATGAGAAGGTAAGGGGGCGTTTGGGGCGTGTTTGAAAGGGTGGCTCATGGGCCGGGCTGCGCTCCCGAGAGTGCACTTCATGTGTTTGGCTTCCTGGCCCAGCTTTGGAGCTCGTGCTGCACAGGATCCAAAGCAGGTTGGGGCAGGCTGTCCTCGTACGCCAGAAATTACCGTAGCTGGGGAGCCTGGCTCGGTGGAGGCAGCGGGGTGGCCGATGGGGAGCGTTGGGTCACCTTCCAGCATCTCACCTCCCGCCCTCACTTCACCTCGCCGCCGTCACCATCTTCTCTCATGCCGGCAGCCTGGGGAAGGGCGCGGGACGCCGCCACGGGGAAGGTGCGCAGCCATCCGCCGGGAAGCCAGGGAGGAGGCGGTCGGGAGGTGGAGGTTGACGTGGCGGCGGAGGAGGACGAGCTGCGCACGGAGCTGCTCCGCCTCGACATCTCGTGCCCGGCGGTGGTGGACTCGCGGATCCCCAAGGAAGACATCGAGGCGTGCCGCGCCGTGGTGCGCCTCGAGGAGACCCACGACGCCTATGAGGCCCTGCTGCAGGAGGCCGCGGCCAAGCTCGAGAGGGTGTACCGGTCCGCGATGGAGGGGACGGACCTGGACGACGAGGCGGCGGAGAAGGGCGGGGAGGACGGCGGGCCTGCTGCGGGCGCTGACGGCGCGTACGCTGCGGTGCAGGAGGAGGTGGTGGCGGTGCTCAAGCAGGCAGATGAGGGGAAGCCGGTGGAGAGCGTGCGCCTCGTTGATCGTCAGCTGCGCCAACTGCCTGAGGCGTTCGGGAGGATCCAGGGCCTCCGCATGCTCGATGTCTCGCGCAACCAGCTCGTGCCCGGCGGCGGAGGAGGACGAGCTCGCGACGGTGGGGCGCTCGTCCGTGCTCGGCGACCTTGCGCATGGCAGAGGGAGCTCGCCGCGTCCGGTGTCTATTCGCAGCGGAGGAGCTCGCACGTGTCCGCGATGGAGGGGCGCTCTCCGCGTCTGATGTCGATCCGCGGCAGAGGGATCTTGCCTGTGCCGGCAATGAAGGGGAGGTCGCCTGCCCCGGCAGACTAGGGGCGCCCCTCAGGTGTTCGGTGAAATGTGAATGAAGAACGAAAGGTGAAAGTGTGGTGGTAATGTTACTGAAATACCAGTGGAGTGTAACCATATCCATCTCGGCCGGGCTCGCAGGTGGACACCAAACACGAAAATGAGGATGAGCCGAGCTCACGGACTAGTGCTCCAAACACAGAAGGTTGGTCCATTTTTAGCAGGCTCTAGCTGGCCAGAGGCAGGCCGATGAGCCAGGCTGGCCAGGTACAGGTGAGCAAACACGCCCTTGGTACCCTGCATCCGCCTCAACCAGGCCGGCGGGATGCACGCTGGACGTGTTCGTTCGGTTGCCTGGTCCTGGTGGCATCGGGCCAGGCTCTGGCCATGCAGCAAGCAGCCCCCCCAGCCAGGCTCGGGGAAACGGCCGAATCGGCCATTTTTTCGGGTCAGGTTGCGCAGGTGCAGCTGTTTAGCTGTCTAATGATGTATTAGCGCTTGATTAGTAAATATTAATTGTGAATGAGCTTGTAGTCCTCAGGGTCGTCCCTGGGGGAGGGGCAGGCAGGGTGCTGCCCATGGGCCCATCAGGCGAGGACCCATCAGAGTATAGATGTTTCCTGCGACCGTCCGTCTACCGTTCGTACAGGTAAGACGTATCGCATTTGTCAATCGCCGGGCACGCAACGCACGACGACGGACGGACGGGATCGAGAAAGACGAGGAGCAGTGAGGCCCCGAGGGCGACGCGCAGGCCGACGGCGTTATTGTTGATTATGCAATTGTTTCATTGACTAGTCGATTTGATCCGCTAAAGGAACTTCAGAAAATATTTGGTTTCTTATTCAATTCAGATAATCTAAAGTCCTTGGATCATAGTGACCTACGAGATTGTTGCACAACTTTTGTGAGTAAGTTTTCTCATGACAACCTGTGTGATGTTGAGTTAGATTATTTGTTCTCTGAGTTGAAAGTGTTGCAAGTAACTTTGCCAGATCAGTTGATGTCAGCACCTGAGATTCTTCACTTTGTTAAAGATGCAGATTGCTATCCGAATGCTTCTATTGCATATCGGATTCTATTAACTATTCCGGTGACCGTAGCATCGGCTGAAAGAAGCTTTTCCAATTTGAAGCTATTAAGAAATTGTTTGAGGTCAACTATGCTACAAGAAAGATTAAATGGCTTGGCTATGTGCAATATTGAGAAGGATATTTTAGATACAATTGATCTTAATAGTGTTCTTGAAGATTTTGCATCAAAAATGCCCAAAGACGCTTTTTTAAAAAGCACTAAAGTACTATGCTTTTATTTGAGGTAACTATCATAGTTATTTTTTCATTTTTATCTTCTTTGATGTACTGTTACTTTTACAAGAAGAATTAAATATATGCTACAAATTATCTCTTATCAATAGTATTATATAATGTAATCGTTATATTAAAATATTAGATTGTTAGACTCTTAGTGTCTTACTCGCCCAAGGGCCCATGAAACTTGTGGGACGGCCCTGAGTCCAATGGTAGGACGGTCCAGTGGGACGCTACCCACCAGGGTTCAAATCCTGGTGCTCGCACCTTTTTCTGGATTTATTCTGGGAATTTCCGGCGTTGTGCATTAAGTGGTAAGCGACGTTCCCGTCGACGACGAGGTGCCAGTGGTGACTTCGAGAATCTCCAGATCTGCCGGTGCTCAGTCCTTCGGAGGTGCTCATAGGGGTAGGATTTGCGTACGTGTGTTCATAGAGGTGAGTGTGCGTGCGTATTGTGAGCGTCTGCGTTGTACTGTGTAATCTAAAATAAAATAAAATAAATATTAAGTGGTATTAATATATTTTAAAGCGGATTAAGATATAATTAGATAAAATAAGAACTTTAAGAGTGTATTTGTATAAAATAAAATCATAAGTATAATTTTATAATATTTTTAATCTCATGCAACATATCTTCGTACAGCCAACCAAACAACATCTTTTCTCAGCCAGTTGAGTAGATGCAACTAACCAAATACAACACGTTGCATGCACTCAGCCTGTCTCAGGTGAGCCTGGCTCTCAGATACGAGCCAGGCTCCACTGCTACGCGAACCAAACAGAGCAAATTTGCTTGCTTGCTTGCTTTATTACCCCTCATGTTATACCTGGGGCGGCAATGAGACATGCATGCATATGCTGCCCATGGAACTTTGATGGGGCCAAATAGTTTACAATGTGTTGTCTCTTAATGCAAGTGGTTATAGCGCCTAGCTCAGCTAGTAATGTGTTTCTTGTGCTAGAACCTGTCTATCAAGGTTTGAGATCTCGATTTGGCACTGATGCTTGTATAATTGTATTTTTTTAATTTAACTAGCATCGTGCCCGTGCGTTGCTACGGGCAACAAAACATTTATACTAAAATACACGAAGTATTGAATGAGAATATTAATATGAAATAAGGTTGAATCTTAAAAAATCAAGATCGTAGTTATTGAAGTAAACAAAGCTGCATACATACAGTTATATGTAACTTGAGACACATTCCAATTTGTGAAATATGGACTAATACAGGAGGCAGATGCCAAGTATGTTCAGGCACACCCTTACAAAATAATTACATTCTATTTGTTGGAATAAGAAAAAAGATGTATTTTTTCACCAAAACACACCCTTACAAAATAATTACATTCTATTTGTTGGAATAAGAAAAAAGATGTATTTTTTCACCAAAACAGATCTGAGAAATTATGCAAAGCCCTCTACCAAAAGATGCTAATCTTAGGTGGCATTATTTTCATAAGAACTTTCCATGAAAATACCATATATCACCGGTGGCACTCTCCTCTTGTTGCGGCCTGCTTGATTGCTCCTGCAGTCTTTCCTTAGAGCTCACTATACAAACAGGAACAGAATATGTCATTCCTTCTTGTGTGGCCAAAGAAAGATCACCATGTTAGAACCTCGTCCCAAGATCTGCTTCCCGACAAGGACAGTCCATTGACCATTATCAAATTCGCATTTCAGACTAATTTGAGGTTTCAGTCAAACAATGCAAGATTTCTTCCTTCTGATATTTGGAAGGAAAAAGTATGGCTAACAGGAAGAATACACCATCTTAAAGCTTTTACTTTGAGATAGGAAAACATAACTGCAAAGTACCATATCTCACACACAGCTATGTAGATATCATTCAAAAAGGGAAAATGCTAATTCACAACATAAGCTCAACATTGCACAGAATCCTTGTGAAACAAATTTTGGCTATATATACTGGAACGCATAGTAGTAGAGAAAATATGGTATGAATTCTAACTGAAGAAATTCTAACAGATGGTAGAAAGGATAGTAAGAACATACTCAGGTGCCATCGCTGGAGAATATCTTGAACGATCAGATCAAATCCAAGGTGTTGGACACTCGAGAGCCTTATTATGTATCAGGGAAAAAAGATCCAATTTTTTGTTGGAAGCAAGTATATCTAGATAACCATAACCTTTGTTCCAGAGTCCAGACCCAACAATCAAATGTTCAATCCAGTTTCAGTAATGGTTTGTCATTCATGAACTTGTGCAGAATGCAAAAGGGGATAGTACAAAGCATAACTATTTTATAAAAAAAGTTAGAAGGACCTCCAATTACTTAAAAAAAGACAAGTAGCTGAAACAGCTATGCATATGTCTAATTTTCTCCCAACAAACAGAGTAAGAAAATAAGATCACATTCTTATAATAAAATCACATTCTTGTAGTGAATTCATCAACCTGCCACGTTCTGAAATTAGAAAGTGATGTGTTGTTGTTTATCTGAAACATTATATAGCCAGGCAAATGAGAAATAGTCTGTCTATACACTGACCTGAAAACAGAGAATTGCATTCTTTCAAGAATGGAAGGCAACAGCCTTGGTATAAAAAGAAACCAGCTGCTTTGTGCGAGCTGAAAACAAAGATATACATGGATGCCATGCCGAAATAACACGGTATATAATTCAAAACATGCCTAGACAGAGCAGCTTGCAAGAACTCCCAATCGAAGCTGACATGATCGACAAGCTCATTGAAGAATGAAGATAGGGGTCAGCTCGCACGCTTGCTTCCAGAAAAAAGCCCGGAAGAACTTTGGAAGCAGCGAGAATGGGGCATGAACCAGGCTAACACCAGGTACTGTTCCTGGTATCTGCAATTGACAAAAAAAACATCAATGGATTGACCAGCTAACTACCGAGAATTCGAATTGCACAAAACTGGTGCTGGTGCTTTATGAGACATTGTACAAACTTGGAGCCAACCCTTTTCTGCCTAGATTTATTCCCTTTGCAAAGCAAAGCTGGGTTAAATAAGTACATCTCATTGGGGATAGCATCCGTTCATCAGTTTAGCTGAGCTACCCAAGATTATTCTACTACTTCTATCAGTATCCATTCCCTTGGCAGTAAATGAACTCTTATGTCAGAGCATTAGGCATGAAAGATGCATATAACAGATCAAAAGAAGAGCACGAGGAACCTTGTGGATCTCGACGGTGTGATGGAGCCTCCCGCGGGGAGAACTCGTCGACCGCCGTGGTGACGAACTGCAGTGCCACCATGTCCTCCATTCCCTTGGCAGTAAATGAACTCTTATGTCAGAGCATTAGGCATGAAAGATGCATATAACAGATCAAAAGAAGAGCACGAGGAACCTTGTGGATCTCGACGGTGTGTTGGAGCCTCCCGCGGGGAGAACTCGTCGACCGCCGTGGTGACGAACTGCAGTGCCACCATGTCCTCCTCGACGGAGACATCCGCATCACAAGAAAAACAGGACCTGGGAAAACAGATCGGCGGCGGCTGGGAAAAGGAGTAGGCTAGGCGACGACGTCACAGGGAGAGGAGGACGAGCGGGCGGCGGCGGCGCGAGGAGAGGAGGACGGCAGTCAGAGGGGCGGCGGCGGCCGCGCTGGAGAAGAGAGAGGGCTGGGGCGGCGGATCGGAGGGGCAGCCGCGAAGAAGGGCGCGGGATTGGAGGAGGGCGAGCGGAGGATGGAGATGGCACTGCGGATCGAGGGATTGGGGAGGCAGAGGGAGGGCGGCGCGATCGGTAGCACGAGGGAGGGAGGCGAGCGGAAGACGGGGCGCAGGGGCGGACTCACGGAGGCAGGCGGAGGCGTGAAGGCACGGAGCCGCAGGGGAGCCCCGCGGGTCACGGTGAGGAAGGCGTCGGCGATGCCACCCGGCGGGGCGGCGTCCGGGACCGGGGTGGAGAGGATGAGACGATGCGTGCGGGGCGGCGTCCGGAACCGGGGTGGAGAGGATGAGACGGTGTGGGCGGGGGGAGCGGAGATCGAAGGCCGAGACGGACCCCGGGGACGCCACGAGGAGGCAGCGCCGCCGGTCGTCAACGGCGACGGCGGACGCGCGGTGGAGCGGCGGACGCCCGAGAGGTGCGACAGATTAGGGGGGTGGGGGGTGAACGACATCACCGTATTTAATATATTGGTATAGATTCTGAATTTAACGGTTTAATTTCTTTTGGAGGTAGGGGATGTGTCCGTCAATACCGAGACATCATTGGTTACTTCATCAATTTTAAAAAATTTCCGGCTCAATTTTTCTGATTGAATTGATTGATTGTTGAACAGTAGTTACAAATATATACAAGCCCAAGGGGCTAGATGAAAAGGCGTCGTGCCTCTGTAGTAGGACACTGTGCCCCTTCGGTGTATGTTCTGGGAACTGCCAGGAGCAGTTGTTAAACTTGATGGTGACGATACCTCTTCGGTAGAGGTTTTCTTGTCTTGTACGATACCTTTTGACTAATACTAATCCTACCACTAATTAACTATATCTATCTATTGATCACTAATTAATTATCTCTAATTAATCTTAACACTCCCCCTTGATCAATAGATCTTGCGAAGGCACCGTTTAATCTTGTAGAATCTTTGATATTGGATTGTCAATTGTAGTCTTGAAAGCTTTGGAAAACCCTGTGGGAAAAACCAAAGTATATCGATATATCTGGTAAAACTCCTAAAAACCCAGTGGGAAAAATAAGGAGAAAATCCCATGATATATATAATTCACAATGTCTGTAGACCCTTTATGTAATATTAAAGACTTAGTCTAAAGACACTTTGATCAAAGATCAATATGTCATATATTATCCTTGAAAAACCTCTGTGAGGAAAAATAGATAATATGACAATTACCATGTGTTAACATTATCTCATTAAAAACTTTATGTGAGGAAGCTCTTTAAGAGTAAAACTCATATAAAGAAAAGAGTGTAATGTGATGCTTATGTAGGTTATATCTTAATGAGATTCTCCCCCTGATTTTTGCAAATCTCTAAGTCTTCTCATACCAATTCCTTTAACGCATTTAGAAAATGATGAATATGGTAGAGACTTTGTAAATAGATCAGCTAAATTATCACAAGACTTAGTTTGCAAGATTTCTATTTCTCCATTCTTTTGGAGTTCATGGGGGTAGAATAGTTTAGGAATAATATGCTTAGTCATATTACTCTTTATATAACCTGACTCCATCTGAGTAACACATGCTGAATTATCTTCAAAGATAATTGTCGGTGTATCAACCGTTCCAATACCACAAGATTGTATTATGTGGTTTATCATTCTGCGGAGCCATACGCATTCGCGTGATGCCTCGTATAATGCTATTATTTCAGAATGATTGGTTGATGTAGATACTAAAGTCTGCTTTGTAGACTTCCAAGATATTGCTGTGCTACCTTGCATGAATACAAAGCCTGTTTGTGATCTGCCATTGTGGGGATCTGATAAATAACCGGCATCTGTATATCCTATAAGATTAGGATTTTGACTTCTACTGTAGAATAATCCAAGATCTCTAGTGCCATTGAGGTATCTGAAAATTGATTTAACTCCTACCCAATGACGTTTGGTAGGTGCAGCACTATGTCTTGCTAATAAATTTACTGCAAATTCAATATCCGGCCGGGTATTGTTAGCAAGATACATAAGTGCTCCAATCGCACTCAGGTATGGGACTTGTGGTCCTAATACCTCTTCATCTTTTCCCCGTGGTCTAAAAGGATCCTTCTCAATATCTAAGGATCTTACTACCATGGGAGTCTTTATAGGATATGCTTTGTCCATATTGAATTTCTTCAATATTTTATCAATATAGGCAGATTGGTATACGAATATACCATTGGGTAAATGCTCAAGTTGTAAACCTAAGCAATACTTCGTTTTACCCAAGTCCTTCATCTCAAACTCCGTCTTTAAATGATGACGAGCTTCATTAATATCGGTTTCGTTGCCAATGATATTAAGATCATCGACATATACCGATATGATACAAAATCCTGTCGAGGACCGTTTAATGAAGACGCAAGGACAGTCATCATTGTTTGTGTATCCCTTCAACCTAAGGAATTCACTTAACCGATTGTACCACATTCGGCCTGACTGTTTTAAGCCATATAATGACTTCTGCAACTTGATGCAATACATGTTACGATTTGCCTTATTATCTGGTATACGGATTCCATCGGGAACCTTCATGTATATATCAGAATCTAGTGACCCGTATAAATATGCTGTCACTACGTCCATCAACTGCATAGATAGACGGTTTTGTACTGCCAATGAGATTAAATATCGGAACGTTATTCCATTCATGACCGGAGAGTATGTTTCGTTGAAATCAACGCCAGGTCTTTGCGTAAAACCTTGTGCCACTAGCCTCGCTTTATACCTCACCACTTCGTTGTTTTCGTTTCTCTTACGAACGAAAACCCATTTATATCCCACAGGTAGGATACCGGGAGGTGTTGGCCTAACTGCCGAAAATACCTTTCTTTTATTTAGCGAGGCAATCTCTACTTCAATTGCTTCTTTCCACTTATCCCAGTCCGAGCGCTTTTTGCACTCAGCCATAGACTTGGGATCCAAATCAGTGTGAAAGACATTTGCAATTTCTTCAGAGAAATAAGAGTCGACTACTATGGACTTACGATCATAAGATTCTCCAGTCTCAACAAAATTGATAGCTATTTCTTCAATTCTTAAAGATTCATCATTATTTCCTTCAATGATGGATCCAAGAAGTTCCGATGTATTAGCTCCAGTATTTATGCGCATAACTGAGCTAGAGTGTGGATTATAACTATCCACAGGACATACAATGTCCTTCGGGTGTCCATTAACCAAATTTGTATTTGATTTTGTTGTCTTCTTCTGCTTATTGGCAGACTTATCTTGCTTCTTAGAAGTGCTTCTCCCCCTCTTATTATTAATCGGGGGTTGAGTGGTTTTCTTTGGTACCTCCACTCTTTCAGGCACATTCCTTGCAGGATGATAAGACTTCGTGACACCACTATAATCTGTAAAAGCGTCTGGCAGATTATTTGCAATATTTTGCAAGTCAATAATTCTCTGAACCTGTTGTTCAGTCTCAGTAGTACGTGGATCTTGAAATGAAATGCCTTCAGCATTCCATTCAATTTCCTGGCATTTATTTTGGTACGATTCTCCCCCTAATGCCGGGAAATGATCCTCATTAAATATGCAATCAGCGAACCGGGCAGTAAAAAGATCCCCTGTCAAGGGTTCTAAGTACTTTATGATTGACGGAGAGGAATATCCAATATAGATCCCCATTTTCCTGTGTGGACCCATTGATGTTCGCTTAGGTGGTGAGATGGGTACGTATACAGCGCACCCAAATTTACGCAAATGGGAAATATTAGGAGGATTCCCATGTACTAAATGTAAGGGGGAAGTGTCATGATATGCAGTTGGTCGTAGTTGGATTAAGTCTGCAGCGTGCAGAACTGCATGACCCCAACACGATGTAGGCAATTGACAATTCATGAGTAAAGGTCTTGCTACAAGCTTGATCCGTTTAATCAGTGATTCAGCCAATCCATTTTGAGTATGGACATAAGGAACTGAATGCGTAACTTGAATTCCCAATGCCATACAATAATCGTTAAATGCACGGGATGAGAATTCTGCAGCATTATCCATACGAATAGATTGTATCCTATGTTCAGGATATTGCGCCTTTAATTTTATGACCTGAGCCATAATTTTGGCAAAGGCATGGTTACGTGTCGATAACAAAGACACATGAGACCATCTAGTAGATGCGTCAATCAAAACCATAAAATATCTAAATGGTCCCGATGAAGGCTGAATCGGACCACAAATATCTCCTTGAATTCGTTCAAGGAATTTTAGTGGTTCTGCTCGGATTTTAAGATAGGATGGTCTTACAATTAATTTCCCAGTAGCACAAGCAGTGCAACAAAAATCTTTATTCTGGGGAAATTTAGCTTTTGCCATGTCATGACCTATTGAATTGTTTATAATTTTCCTCATCATCCCTATTCCTGGATGTCCAAGTCGATCATGCCAATTTCGGAATGTATCGACATCTTGGAAAATTATTTTATAAGTAACATGTGGAACAGTTTTAATAAATGTATAGTACAATCCAGTTTGGAGTGAAGAGAATTTTTCACATATTTGTTTGCCATAGCCCGTAAGTTTGGTCAATAGGAGGTATTCCTTATTATTATCTACATGTGTTTCTGCATGTAGGCCATTCTTACGGATATCTCTAAAACTTAGAAGGGTACGGGTAGAATTAGGATACAGTAAGGCATCCTCTATCGTTATTTGTGTACCCATAGGCAATGTAATAGTAGCTCGTCCAGAACCAACTATCACAGTGTCTTTACCATTTATGGTCATAATATTTCCTTCCTTTTTCTTAAGGGTTTGGAAATATTTAATTTCTCTAAGTATAGAATTTGTGGTGCAAGAATCCACAAGGCATAATTCTTCCTCCGATGGATTGTTTGTTATCGACATCTATGTGTCATGTAATAGAAGGGAAATAAATATATAATGATTATATAACAAAAGAGCAAGGGTATATAAATATTGTATATAAAAGAATTACAAAAATAAATAGATGATTTATTTATATACAAACAAAAGGGTACAAGATTGTTATAATATAGCTACTATTATTATTACAACACAAATTGTCAAGTCTGGACCAAACTACTCTAGATCTCCAAATATGTCTCCAGATTCAAAGTCTATGAGCATATTATCTGTCGATGGGAGATCCTTAGTGGTGATGTTGTTTCTTTTAATCGGGGCTTCCCGAGAACAACCCACTTCTTTATCCTCAGAGACAAGATTGAAATGGGTTTCATATCTTTTCTCTTCTGCTGGTTTGGTCTCTTTTAATGACTTCTGATATAATGCAACCAAGTGCTTAGGGGTCTTGCAAGTCTTAGCAAAATGTGAATAATCCCCGCATCGATGACACTTTTTTGTCATTCTTGGGTTTTGCATTGTCTTTCTTCTTATTATCGAAGTGAGGCTTGTTGCCTTTGTTGAATTTGCGCTTGTTAAACTTGTTCCGTGGATCTCGTCGTTGGAACTTCTGTTTATTCCTATTGCTCTTCTGTACATTATGAACCTCAGGGAGAGGTGCCGATCCAACAGGATGTTTTTGATGGTTCTTCATAAGAAGTTCATCATGTTTTTCGGCTTGAGATAATGTATGTATAAGCTTGGAATAAACTGTATATCCATGAGCCCTATATTGTTGCTGAATAACCCTATCAGAAGGGTGCATAGTAGAGAGGGTCTTCTCTATTTTGTCAGCATCAGTAGGCTCTTTCTCACAAAATTTTAAACGAGAGCAGATTCTATGAACAGCGTGATTATAATCAGCCACGGTTTTGAAATCTTGTAAGCGTAGATGATTCCATTCGTGGTTGGCCTCGGGCCAAATAAGTTCTTTTTGCTGATCATAACGTTCTTTGAGAGCAACCCATAATTCCCGGGCATTCTCAACCATAACGTATTCGGCTTTTAAATCTTTATGAATATAAAAGCGCAACAATGCCAGAGCAGAATAATTCTGGTGATCAGTTACAACAACCCCTTGTTGAGGTTCTTGTATAGTTGAGGAAATTTTCCTAGCCGCAAGTGCAATCTTTATATCAGAGGCCCAAGTTGGGTAATTACTTCCATCTAGAGTGAGTTCCTCAAATTCTCTAGTGGTAGTCATATTCCTATACGGGTGATTATCGAGTAATCATTATATGTATAGGATTTAATATAGTTCAGGACTGTTGTAATAATAAAGTACTAAATTATGACATAAATCAATTGAAAGTAAAAACAATTCATTTGGGGTCCATGTGATATAACTTGTGATTTGTAAGGTATATACAAATCTATATACTATTATTAGAATTATATTTGCAACAAATATATCGCTGGATAAGATTTGGATACAGCAATATATTTTAAACAGAAAATTTAAGTTACAAATATAATATTTTAGGTTGCACAAAATGAAAGATTGCAACACAAATGAATAATAGTTTGAGACAAATGAAAAAACTTGAGCAAGAATTACAAACCACAAATATATTATTCACGGTTACAGCATAGTATACATGTACAAATATATAATTTTACAAAGTCACAGTTAGCAGAAATTTAAATTGTACCAATTATTCAAACTATGCAGGAAACTAGAAACTAGAATTTAAAATAAGAAAAAAAAAAGAAAAAAAAACAAACAGAGGGGGGCGGCCCAGCCCGCTGGACCGCGTGTGCGCTAGCGCACGGCCCAGCGCGTGCTGCGGCCCAACAGCCGCACGGCCTGGCGCGTGCAGCGGCCCAGCAGCGGCGCAAGCGCGGCCCAGACCGGCCTGCTGGCCCGGTATAAATGGGTGAAACCCTAACCGCCCCCAACCTCCAGGCCGCCGCCGTTGCGCCGTCACGGCCGCATCGCCCGCTGTCGCACCTTCGTGCCCGCGCCCGCGCCGTTGTGCCCTCGCCGGCAGCGCCTGCCGTCGCCGGTGCGCCTGCACCGGCGTCGCCCGCCTGCCACGCCCGCCGTCGACCAGGTGCCGGCGTCGCCCGTTGTCAGGCCGAGCGCCGGCGTCGGCCGCCGACAGCCGCGCGTGCGCCTCGCCGTCGCCTCGAGGAACCGCGCCGGCCGCCGCCCTCCGGCTTGCCGTGGATGCCGCGCCGGTCGTCGTCCTCCGGCTTGCCGTGGAGGCCGCGACGGCCGCCGCCCTTCGGCTCGCCGTGGATGCCGCGTCGGTCGTCGTCCTCCGGCTTGCCGTGGAGGCCGCGACGGCCGCCGCCCTTCGGCTCGCCGTGGATGCAGCGCCGGCCACCGTCCTCCGGCTCCTGTCCCCGCTTCCTCTGATCCATGGCCCCGGGGAGCAGGCCATGGGGGACCGCTGGCCAGGATGCGCCTCGGCCGTCCTCTTGAAGAGGATTGCTGAGCGCGCCCCAGCCAGTCCCACGCCGACGAATCAGTGAAGGGGAGTGTCCTTCCCCTCAACCGAGGAGGAAGGGCGCCCGGAGCCGATTGGGCGAGGAGCGGCAGCGGTGACGTTGGCGTAGGAGCGCAGAGGAGGAGTTGCAGTCGATGCGCGAGGAAGGGCAGTGTCGAGGTCGTAGGCGAAGCCCGGTGGCCAACCTCTTGCTCCGGCGGCGCTGCCGTTCCAGTGGGCAGCAACTGCCGGTGGTACGGTTGAAGACGGCGTCGGCAGCGAGAAGACGTTCGGCGACGGCATCGGTGGCTGCGGCATTGGAGTCGGTGGGGCTCCATCAATGCGCCGAGCGAACGTGGCGGCGCTGATGTGCCTCGGGCAGACGCTCGGGGCGTACTGGATGAGGCGCGGCGAGGAGCGTCGGGCTCCGGCGACTGTACGGACGCCGTTGAAGCGACGCAGGGGGGCGCGACCGGCGTCGATGTCACGGAGAGCCCGACGGACGGTGCTCTGGATGACATAGCGTGGAGGGCCAGCGACATTGCGGTTTGTGAACATGTTCTCCATCGCGTTCGTGATGGTGTCTACCATCGCGTTCATGGAAGGTGAAGAAGGAACCGAAGCCATGGTGGAGGCTTACTGGTGAGTCTCCGACGATCTTCCGGCGAGTTCCTTCTCTGCCTGTGCTCGGTGGTTGGGAAGGCAAAGTGCTGATAACGTGTTACGAATGAATGTGAAAGAATGATTGAATTGATTGATTGTTGAACAGTAGTTACAAATATATACAAGCCCAAGGGGCTAGATGAAAAGGCGTCGTGCCTCTGTAGTAGGACACTGTGCCCCTTCGGTGTATGTTCTGGGAACTGCCAGGAGCAGTTGTTAAACTTGATGGTGACGATACCTCTTCGGTAGAGGTTTTCTTGTCTTGTACGATACCTTTTGACTAATACTAATCCTACCACTAATTAACTATATCTATCTATTGATCACTAATTAATTATCTCTAATTAATCTTAACACTTACAAACGAGTGTCTGCGTGTGTATTGTCAGGATTTTTTTAGGACGTGTGGGGGATATTTTTCGTGATAAATGGCCCTCCTGTTTGCGGGCTTTGGACTGCCTTTAAGGCAAACTGTTTGTTTTGACTTTTAGAGCCTCAGCGTACAACACAATCTCTCGTGTTTAGTTCGGTAGAAATTTTTAAATTTTATTTTTAAGTTCCCTTTTAAGGTTTAGTAGGAGTATTAAACGTAGACTACTTACAAAACTAATCACAGAGATGAATGAAAAATCACAAGACAAATCTATTAAGATTAATTAATTTGTTATTAAAAAATGTTTATTGTAGCACAACGTTGTCTAATCATGCTATAATTAAGTTTATTAGATTCATCTCAAAAAATTAGAAGAGTTATGAAATAAATTTTTTCATTAATCCAGATTTAATACTCTTATGTTCGAAGATTAATGTTAGAGAATTTTTTTGTGAAAGTATTTGTAGCCGTCTAGCCGAAATATAACACACAGGTACAAGAGTAATATGCGACCGAAATAAAAAGACTCCCTGAAATTGAAAACCTCTCACGCTCTCACGAGCAACCGTGACTCATGTGACATCGACAAAAATTAAAGGCCGGCCGGCACCAATAATTAATGCAACGAAAAGTTAAGTTTTGGAGGCATTTGATGGATATATTAGTGTGGTAGACAACAATTTGGCCACTTGCGCCATGCTTGAGCGGATGGCCGGACTTGATGAAAATGCATGCATCTATTCTTAGCTTGTGGCCACTTTATATATCTTTGGGTTTTCGGTTTTCCAGATTTTTTTTCTTCAGAAAACATGAATCCTTACTCTGAGTCTCTGACTTGTTTCTTTTTCATTTTAAATAAAAAATCAGACACTTATACTAACACAATAAATAGCAAATAAATTAAAAGAAAGCAGCCATGGACTCTGATGTGCCTGCTATTTGTCCGCGGAAACGGCCATCTAGATAGCCTGCCTGACTTTTCCACGTCTGAAGCGATATATTGATATTAAGGTCTTGTTTGGTTTCCGCATGTCACTTGATTTGTTAATTAGATTTAAGTCATCAATTAGATTTAAGTCAGTCCTGTTTGGTTGCAGTGACTTATAAACCAGTTGGCTCCACTCAAAGTTAGAAAGAGAAAAATGTGACTTATGCAACTTTAAGGAGAGGTGGTCGGGTGGATCAACTTATGAAACTTACTAGAGCATCTCCAGCAGTTTGACAAACTAACTTGTCATCCATCTAATTTTGACAAAATAATAAAAATTGGCCTCCGACAATTTGGCAAATCAACTTAGCAAAAATAGATTCTTGGCAAAACTCATCTCCCCATGCGGAAAAATACGAGTGGCAATCCGGGTTAGCATCAGCGTTTCTCCCACGGACCAAGTCAGGTGGAAGGGTGAAAAAAGAAATAAAAAATAGAGAAGGATTCATGATGCAAGTTTTCAATAGGTGGAAGGGCATAACCATAATTTTGTTTCTCTCTCAGGCTTTTTGACGTAAGCTAGATCTGGGTTTAACAAGTGAATTATGTCAAAGATAAACTCTTTTTTTACTTGGCATATCTTTTTTAGAAGTTGGCAAAACATAAGATTTGCCAAGTAAAAACTGACAAACTCTCGAAAATGCTCAATCAGAAGACTTACGAGACTTATAAGTCATAATTATTTGGCTCCCACAAGTAACTTATTTACACTTTTTACATTTTAAGTCATGTGACTTATGAGAACCAAAAGGTCTAAGTCAAGACTGAAGACGCCGTCAGCTAGCTGCTGCTGATAAATTACATTACTCCAAAGTCCAAACCAACACCATGAGCTAGCTTAGCAGCGGTTGGGCAATTATTCGTTTCTTGACACCGCAGGAAAAAACAAATAAAACCGTGATATATAAAGGCGAAGCAGGTGATAGGTGACGGGTCACTGGCCTTGTTGTTCCTGTGCGGTTTGTCTGACCTGGCGTCATGCGCCCACCGTTGCTCGGCAACACGACGATGCAGCACTTTCTGGGGGACTGCCGCGGAATCTCTCCTCCCCCCACTCCTACCCGTCTTTCTGGTCGTTTGGATGGATCGATGCTTTCTTCTCCTTTCGTTTTCTTCCTCCCGTTGCCCCCCCGGCCACCTTGACAGCGAGCGATTACCATGGCCGCCAGCCAGTTACCGGTGCCCGCTCCGGCCGGTCGTCGGGTTTCGTTTACCCACGCCGATCGTGATCCATCCACCACCTTGCTATAAATACACCCACGCCTGCTAGCGGGCACGGGTCGAGCGAGCGGTCGAGAGCTACAGACTTTGACTGCATGCTGTGAGCCCAGCAAGCTGCAGCGAAAAGCTTCCCGGTAGCAGTATGCGGTGGTACGCGAACGTGCGGGAGGTCGGCGGCGGCGGCGGCGGCGCCACGGTGGTGCTCGCCCACGGCTACGGGGCCAACCAGGGGCTCTGGGACAAGCTCCTGCCCGAGCTCTCCCAGCGCAACAGGGTCGTCCTCTTCGACTGGGACTTCACCGGCGGCGGTGATGACGACGAGCAGCAGCCGGACGAGGAGGGTCGGTACACGTTCGGCAGGTTCGCCGACGACCTGATCGCGCTGCTGGACGACAAGGGGGTGCGGGGCGCCGTGATGGTGGGGCACTCCATGTCCGCCATGGCCGCCTGCATCGCCTCCGTCCGGAGGCCCGACCTCTTCTCCCACCTCGTCCTCCTCTGCGCGTCACCCAGGTACGGTGAGACCTGCTGGATAGGCTGCTGGCCATGCATCACGCCGCCGTGTGCTCCTGATTTTCCGTGCTCGTTTTTTCTGCGTGCATGCATCATGTGTGTGCAAGGTCACTACCAAATTTAAGCACGGTTGGCAAAGTTTTATTTTTTTAATAACTTTAGTAGCAACTCTGCACCAAATTAACCGAGGATGCATATATATGCAAACATCTAAATAGATACATGATGATTTCAAATTTTCAATCACGGTAGATGGAGTGATGATCATGAGCCACACCTACGGAGTATGCAGAGGAAAGCTAAATTTCTGATACAGTACATCAAGTAAACTTGTTCAATTAATCTTTCGGGGAAAAAAAATTAAAGCAGTTCCTTCCTGACACACCCATGGAGTATGGAGTAGTATGAAATTTCAGTTCATCTTTATCATCCTACCTTTTGGTCTTAATTGTAAGTAATGGCCTGTCAACGTCTTTCCACCTCAGCGTATTAGCAGTCGGCCATGCACCAGTCCCGGTCACTGCAGGGGACCGGAAAGCCTCTGGAAATTTAGCAGTAGCAGCCTTCACTGACGCAACCAACAAATGCATTTTCTTTCCTGTATGGCCACTTGGTCTTTTCACTGTACTAACCCATCCATGTGAACTGTAGATATTTCAAGCTTGGCAAAAAGGAAGTTTATCTATCTAAATTTTTATTTTTTTTGCAGATTCTGAACAATTCAATGTCTAATGGAATAAAATTGTATCGAAAGATCGATATTGAATTTGCTTATAGAATCTTGTACAAGTTAATGATGTACTTTTCATAAGAGAATAAGTAATAAAAATCCATTTTGAAAGCCTTTTGCATACCGAATTATGGCTTATCTGGGCACATGAACCAAGGGAGTACAACTTACGTTTTAAACACTATTATAATCAATTAAATAAACCAGGGTGAACTACACATAAAAAAAGAGAGAGCTCTATGGAGGGACAATGGAATAAACAGAAACACTATACTGAAAATGTAGCAGACAGTAATGTGAAGCCTGACCGGCCAACTAATGGATTCAGATGAAGAATTCACTTCGATGATAAAGCATCAGCCAGTCAGCCACTCACATTTTAGTCATGATCATGATGTCTTGTGTTCGCCATCTATAGCTACGGCAGTATGGCCCCGGCACATCGGTCTGTCTGCTGAAAATTAAGCAACACTTATTCAAGTCGTGGATGTACAGTTCATGTCGTAATCACGCGCTCAATCACTGCCATCTTTTTTTAAACTTCTCTTCCATTGTTAGGTTATGGTCTTATGGGTACGTAGCATCAGAATTTGTTCTTGACACGTACACGTACGTGTGTGGTCCCATGACTCCCCATGTACGCTTCATCATTCAGGTACATCAACTCGCCGGAGGAAGGCTACGTCGGCGGCTTCGAGCAGGCGGGCATCGACGGCATGCTGGACACCATGGCGTCGGACTTCGTCTCCTGGGTGAAGGGCTTCGTCCCCAACGCCGTCGGCGACCCGGCCTCGGTCCCGCCCGTCGAGGAGAGCTTCCTCGCCATGCACCCGACCGTGGCGCTGGAGGTCGCCAGGATGATCTTCCTCGGCGACCAGCGGGAGGCACTCGGCGCCGTGACCGCGCCGTGCACGATCGTACAGGTGGAGGGCGACTTCGCGGCGCCGCCGGTCGTGGCGGAGCACATGAGGAGCCTGATGGCGCGCGCCGCCGCCGCGGCGGACGTGGTGATCGTCGACTCCGTGGGCCACTTCCCGCAGCTCGTCGCGCCACAGCAGCTGCTCGGCGTGCTCGAGGGCGTGCTGCGCCGCCACGGCGGCGGCGCCGGCGGCGAGGAGGAGGAGGGGCGCGCGCACGGCGTCGTGGAGGCGGAGCAGGTGGCCGAAGTGGAGGCCGACGGTGGCAGCATCGATGTCACCGCCTAGCATGGCGTAAGGCTTCGCTTGCTTTACTGTAGTTTGCCGAATGCACGCATGCATCTTGTATATGCGTTTTTGTGCCTCGCCGTCTGTGTTGCATTTCACGCTTGTGTAAAAAGTTTTTTTTCCCGAAAAGTGTGGTCAGAGACTCGGAGGCTATTAGATGGCCATGTAAAATTTGTGTGAAGTTCAAATGTTCAATGTCTTCGTCAGACGTCAGTGGAGTGCTCGGTCAGATCATCCCAAACGCCCGGACAGAGTGTGCAACTGAGTTACTAGGGATCCTGAAGCAACTCCGAGGCCGACGGGCCCGCCTGTGACTGTGAGCTGTGAGTCTCACTTTATGGTGATATATATAAGATAGGGTGATTTTCTTGTCCCAATATAGTTTGGGGATGATCCGTAGCTTCAAATATAGGGAGAAGAGAAACTTCTCCAAATTATGGTGATCTTGATTCTTGAGCTCAACGCAGGACGAACGGGTTGAGGATAAGCTACGACTTCAGATTCTTGGAGGAGGCCAAGCTTAGGGTGTTCACAAGTTTTTTAAAAAATCTCTAGGCTCCTAGGAACCTCTGTTTAGCTTTTGTTTGTTTGTTAATTCGGATCTAGCTTGATTTGGGTGCTCTCCTGTATTTTGTTAAACATTTTTTAGTTCTTAATACTAAGCACGTTTTAAAAATTATGATAATTAACCCGTGGTACCAGCCCGGCCTATAGCCCGGGCCTGCCCATGCCCAACTAAGCTGCCTCTGATCTCACCGCCAAAAGAATGGCTTCACGATCACTCAATTTCATTGTTGTTGGCGGCCGAGCATGAGGCTTCAAGGATTTTACGTCAGTTCGTTTATTTGTTTTGAGCTGTACGGAGTAGATGACTTTGTTGTCTTCCCCAAAGTGGCAGCAGCCGCCACACTTACATCGCCGGCAGTTAAGCAAACATTATTGTGAGATGAGAGATGACTGATCAAGTGATCATCAAAATGTCAGGACCGTGACCTCAAATCATCAGAACAAGGCGCTGCCAAGCTCTCGCTGCAGCTCCGTGTGGAGATACAGAGATACTGCTGCATCTCGATCTTGCATTGGGACACGAGAAAAACAGTTGCGATCGACTCTGTGTTTCTGCATCATTTTGCTAGCGCTAGCTGCTGGCCTGCTGTTTTTGTGTGCTCCGATCCAGGGTTTTTTATACCGACCGTTTTGATAAAACCGCCGGCCGGCGGTAGCGGCTTACCGCAGCGGTATAAACGGTAACCGCTAAAAACCGCTCAAATTCAAATTTCAAACCAAAATGGCCTATACAAACGGTTCGTGGCGGTTTACCGGGCGGTTTGAGCGGTTTACCGCAACGGTTTGGATTTATACCGCTCCGGTTTGAATTTAAACCAGTGACTGAAATCTGGATCGGTTTACCAGACGATTTGACCGGTTTACCGCAACGGTTTTGGATTTATACCGCTCCGGTTTGGATTTTAAATTTTAAATTTAAATTTAAATTTTAAAACCAAAATGGCCTATACAAACGGTTCGTGGCGGTTTGAGCGGTTTACCGCAACGGTTTGGATTTATACCGCTCTGATTTGAATTTAAACCGGTGACTGAAAATTGGATCGGTTTACCGGACGATTTGACCGGTTTACCGCAACGGTTTGGATTTATACCGCTCCGGTTTGGATTTATTTTTTAAATTTAAATTTCAAAATTTGAAATCTTAGCGGTTTCAAACCGCACTGAACCGAAACCGTTTCCCAGCGGTTAGAGCGGTAACCGCGGTTTAAATTACGGTTTCGGTTGGTATAAAAAACCAAGCTCCGATCCATCCATCCTGCAGAGCAAACGGGCATGCCGGGGGACGCGGGACGCTGTGGTGCTAGACGCCTAGACTGTCAACAATGCAATATTTACTTCCATGTGCGGCTAGGTGTGCGACTTGTGATCATCCCGTACAGGCGTACACGATACAGCTCAAGCATGCTTCCGTTGTATACTTGTATTTCCTCTCCTAGCTAAAATCATGCTTCATCATTCAGTATGAGAATAAACATACTTCCTCAGTCCCAAATTACTTATCATTTTAACTTTTCTAAATATTTTTTTTGTTATGCTAGGTGCATAACAAAAAGAATGTATCTAAAAAAGTTAAAATAATAAGTAATTTGAGACGAAGAGAGTAGTGCAAAAAGTTGAATCCTTACCAAATCTAGGCACAGTACCATACTATTATCGTAGCGAAACAAAAACGTGCATTGAAACTACCTATGTTCCAAATCGTAGGTTCATAAACATTATCAAGTCAATACTGTATCTCACTTAGGTGAAATGGATGGTCTCCTCACTTAAATTTTTCTTCACCCCCATCTTCACAGATCTTCCTTCGCGAACTCTGATGAGATTAGGGTTCCGAGTTGGAATTTTGGGTTGCCAGAGAGTTACTACTCACCTCTGCTCATGGAGGAAGGGCCGACAAGTGGCGGCAAGCCAGCTTGACAGACCCTAGCCCACCCATGCCAACAGGATGGGGAGGGACGGGGCGGCAGGCGGCACTGAGGACGGAGGAGAGTCAGGATCAGGAGGACGAAGAATCTGGGAGAAGAAAAAAAATATAGAGAGAAAGTGGATCTTAACCATTGATTTGAGATCTGATGACTCATAAATTTGTATATAAGAGACTTTGTTTCACCCGTCTGAGTTATAAACATTCTCTATTATTATGCATCTAGATGTATAGTGTAGATCTAGACGCATAAAAATATCTATGAACTTATAAACACCAAAACATCCTAGAATTTGAAAGGGAAGTAGTATACTCTCAAAACCTATCTTCGTTTGCCAAAAAATATCTTCTTTTTCAGGATAAATGTATCTACAGTTATTGTGTGTCCTTGAGGATATAACTAGGTTCAGGGTCATCGTTAATTCAGCATTGTGCTGGCAAACTGAGAACCCCTTAGGTGGCACTGGACCAATTTGGTAAAAATGGTTGCTCAGAGCGAAATTGTAATTAAAGCTCCATTTAGTTTTAAAAATTTCTCCATCCATCCATCACATCCAAATTAGCAACACTAATTAGGAATATTAAATGTGTATTAATGATAAAACTCATTACATAACTCCACCTTAAAACACGAGACGAATCTAATGCGTCTAATTATGTCATGATTAAATAATCTCTAATGATGGATTAATTAGATTTAATAGATTCGTCTCACGATTTCCGGTCCATCCATGTAATTAGTTTACATTTAGTCCTCCTAATAATGATTATTTTAGGATTTAAAAAAGTTTTCCAAATAATTTCTTCGAACTAAACAAGCCCTAAACATGTGATCTAGGACCAAGTTCTATATTGTATCTTCTTGATGTAAACTTCTTTTAAAAAAAGAAACATGATTTCAGCTTTAGAAATTGGAATGCTGATGACAAGAACTTGACATGTTTTGTTGTTTTATGAAAAGTTATTTGTGAGGCCGAAACATAGATAGATCAAAGAAGCATAGATTTTGGTAACATTGGAAGATCAAAGAAGCATGTTGCCTTTACCTCCTAGGTAAGAGCATCAGGTACTATAGAGCTTGCAAGTGGCCCCACAAGTCCATGATGAGTTGGTCGGGTTTACATGTCAAGCGTTAGGTGGTGCTACTGCGCTAGAGGAATAGAGCATCCGAAACTACAGCAGAAGGCAAAGACTTAGAAGCGAGATTAGCACCTAAAGCGACTTGGACCCCCGCGTCATTCCATGTGCTTCAGTGCTTCTTCTACATTGTCATGCTCCTTATTGAGAACAAAAGAGGAAATAGAGGCCAGCCAGCCGGCCAGGAGAGCGCAACGCAACCTTCTCACACGCAAAGGCATCAACACTGTCTCCCCTAGTCTACATGTCCTCGTTTCGCTCCTAGGCTCCAATCTTCTAATTGCATTGAGAAACATGACACGTGCATGTATGTCATGTCACATAGAAGTGAGTGAGCGTACACGACAAGCAAAGTGATGTAGGATAACATTGTCATAGGGAATAATCAGCAGACGGACCATCAACTTTAGTCTTCTATTTAGGTTGTATCTTAGATGTGGAGTACTCGAATAAATAAGCGAGAGTGCTAGCCTTTGGCAGCAACAACTTTTTCGTTCTTTGAGGAAGTCGGAAAGCTGATCAAGGCCTTCAGCCACTCCGTTGTTCTCGTCTACTCGTATGCCGACCTACTCGTTGAAGATGGAGGGACTTGTGGTCAATGGTCAGACCCTGGTAGCAACACACCTTCGGAGGTGATTGTGGATACGAGGTTGGTGTGTACCATCTTGTTTGAGCACACCTTTGGCCGTCTGGATGCCATCACATAGGCAATGACACCTCTCAACTTCTCGCGAAGTTTCAGCAGAGGGCTGTGACAGAACCGTCCAAATTAATTCTCATCTAACACATAAACCATCCACTTGGTCACTATGCGTTAAAGAGGAGTTAACTTGTCGATATCCGCCGGGTCAAGCCCGGTAAATCACTTATAACAAAGGATCGAAGATTGTACATTAAAACTCACACGACGGCGAGTCCAGAGATACTCAATATACCTTTATTACATCCTATTCATCAAAGGTTCATTATTACAAACCAAGTTCCATACAGAAAAGTAAATTGTTCAGAGTTTGAAAACACAGCGGAAATAAAATACTAAACATCATAAGCGACATCACGGGAGGCCATCCATGATATCACTAAGCACTGTCATTCTCCCACTCCACTTCCCAACGGGGTGAGAGAACCAGGCCATGGAAAATCATTCTCACCTCAACACCTGCAAAAGTTATCAACAAAGCAAGGCTGAGTATACTAATACTCAGCAAGACTTAACCGTCGAGTGAAGGGAACATCACCAACTCTCTAGACATGCAAAGCTTTGTGGCTAGTGGGTTTCTTTTGCTGAAAAGCAACAAAGAGTAGGTCCTTACTTTCAAGTTTTAGCTCAAAGTTCTAGTTGATTATCCATTACTAGGTAAGCAGCTATTGCAAGCATAAGTTGTGCAAACAATTAAGCATACAACAGTATTATTTCTCAATTCCATCATTAAGGGACATAGAGTGTATGGATAAGCAATCTCGGATAACGGTGAGAGGCTGACGTTCGATCGATTAATAACCTTGCAAGGTGAACCTAAACACACGGGATAATGCATACCCCATTATAACCACTAAAGCCCCTAAAGGGCGGGGTACGCACCAATCAGGCGGTTCCCAATCATCCTTGGTTCAGGATCAATGTCCACAGTCCCTGGTACAAGGTTATCCGGTCACGGACTCACATGCCGCCCGGATCCACACATGCACCACTGTCATGATCCTGGGGACTGCTCCCGAGATTAGTGGTAGAGAGTTCCCTTACCAAATAAAAAAGGTACTAGGCTTACCGGTCCCATTCCCGGCAAATGCTTAGTACATTCAAACGCTAACCACAGACCTACTGGCCGGAGCCGGTCCCATGCTCTTACCACATGAGCGGGTAGGTTTAACAATCTTATGATTCCAACATAAGAAACCTATAGCTCGCGAGTGACGAACATCACTCGACTTTTACCGGGTCCTTAGAGCATGGCAACTAGCGACTTATCATACTAGTATTTGAGCATAGGAACCTAAGATCATGCATCTAGGGTTTCAAATCAACTCCTGAAACTTATATGCACAATCATAACAAAGATAGTTGCATAAGTTAAAAACATAGGTTATGCTCCGGGGCTTGCCTTCACTAGCAAAGTTAGTTGGAGATCCTCCGAACTTAGTTCGGGTCTTGTTGCAAATCCAACACGTTCACCTTCTCCTTCAATTAGCTCTCCTTCAGCTTCCGGCACCAACTCGTAGCTCTCGCCCGGATGTTCTACATGACATGCATATGCATAACTTTAAGCATTCATTTTTAAGAAGGGAGAACTCAGTTCAGATTTAAAGGATAAACAGGGGTTGTATTGTTGGGCACATTCACCTAGACAAGATTATATCCGGCATACTCTTCCTTTATCAAGGAATTGTATGGGTGTTAATAATCTTTCTTATTTGATGGGGATTGTGTACACATTTAACTTAATTAATTTATTTGGCTTCACCAAAATAAAATGTGTTGTTTATAGTGTAATTTGGTGAGGCTTTGTTATTCAAATTCAAGTCATATTAAAGGTGATTTTTGATTTCCTTTTTATTCCACTTATTAAGCTTGATTTACTTCAAAAATTAATTCTAAATATTCCACACACAAACAAACAGAGACAAAATTCATACAAGCACATATCATGGCAATAAGGCTACTGCCCAAATTTGGCATTAAACTCAGCTATAAACTGCACTTCAAAAATCTAGTAAGAACTAGCTGACTTAAACATGATTAAATTCTACAGAAAGATCTATACATGTTCTAGCCTCAAAAATTTACACAGGGCCTAAACATGGCATGAATAAGCTACTCACAATATTTCAGATTAAACTAAGCTACATATCTAGCATGAAAAATACAACACTTAAACACTGCTGAAAAGATAAATAAATCACATTGCAATATGCAAGCATGCAATGTAGCTACAAATTTCTACAGTCGTATCAAGGTAAAACAAGATTACTCAAAAATTATCATGACCAGAAACTAACTAAAACATGCTTTATTAAAAAAGCTCATATTTGAAACCTAAATTAATTCAGGCTAGTTAAACATGTCAACAACTACTCATATATTTACCATAGCTTCATCTAGGTATATATAGGCTACTGCAAAAAGATCAACCCATTTGCTTAACCAAATATTTAAAACTAAACAGGAACTTATATGCTGCCATAAATCAAAATTAATTCATAACTAAATGTCACACCCGATTTTCCAAAGAAAACCAAGTGATAGCTATATGTATGCCAGGATCTAGTTTCATACATATAGTGACATCATAGTGAATAACAGAAATAATATCACGTAAAGAAAGAGAGATTATCAGAGATTTACAGCAGAATCCTGGGAAGCAAAGGCTCCAAACTTCACAGGCAATCGACTGGGGGTTGCGTACGTCTAGCACCATCTTCAGGACTTCATACACCTTCTTCTTCTGAACAGCGGTAAGCAAGGGTGAGCACACTTATGGTTGGAGCTCAGCAAGTGGGGGAAAATGCAAGGCTATCAAGGATAGGCTAAGGTTTTACAGCAGTTAGCATTTTAATGTTTGTCAAATTTTATTAGCAAGCACCTAGTTACTAGGTGTAAGTTTATACCAACCCACTTAAGCATTTAGGAAAGCATCTCATCTCAAAACCATATGAAAGCCACGATTTAATTTCATCTTTATGTTTGATTATCATGTGAGGGTCCAGGCCGCTCTTGACCGTGAGCACGGCTGATCGATCAGTTTTAACTCTGCAGAGGTTGTACACTTTCACCACAGCTCGCGTAAAAGTTCCGAAGAACTTTGAACCCAACCATGCGATGCTGGCCAAGCATCATACCACACTTCCGAGGTGTGATTGCATAGGGACGCTACGAAGCCTTTACAAAGACATGCAAAAGCACCAACAACCCACGACAGTTACAGCTCAGGGCGGACCATAACCCTCCCTAGTGGACAGCACCTTAGCAAAGGCTGCGGCCAAGAGGACCGGGCTATACCCCTGCAACCCCGAGCCCCCTGTGTTCCTTTCGGATAAGGTCACCAGTACAATCACACACCTAATTAATTGGCTAAGCCAGAGCCATATGGACTGTGGTTGCACTGTTTTCCTGGGTGGTTCTCCATGTTCCGATTAATTCATATGATCTTGTTATTAACCATAAGCATCATCTTCACCATAGTTATCATGATCAACATTCATCATATTGCAAAAGATTCATTTGAACCAACCCAAGGTATAGCAACTAAGCATTTCTACCCAAAACATTTATTTAAAAGGGTTGTTCAAGGTAAAGGGGTAAAAATCTAATCATGTCCTTAAAAAGGTGATTTCCCATCAAGTTTATGCAATACAACATTTAAATGTAAATTTTAGTTAACATGCAATTATCTAGGACAAAGAGGAATATGCAGAGGGAGAAGTCGACTTGCCTTCCTTGCTTAAACACTGGAATTCTTCTTCTTCAAAAACTTGCTCTTGATCCACTTCAACTGGTTGCTCACTTGAAACTGACACGATGTCTACGAGCACACATAAAGACATTCAATAAACAAAACAATACACCAAGCATGAAAAGCTTTAAAAAGAGAACAGGGTTTGGCTCTAGGAACACGAACTCAAAAACACTCGGATCTATCGGGAGATTTGGATGATCACATATAAGAGCTAGCTATGTGCTAGGTATCTTTTAATTAAGTAAAATCATGTGCATAGGCTATTTCAGAGAAATACCCTATTTATAATTAAGCAAGTTATTTTATATTTAAAAGACGATGTAAACTTAGTCCAATTTTATTTATAAATATTCAAGTTTGATTTATGCAAATTAAACATTTAATTTAAAAGAAGCATGTAAAGCATCTAAGCGTACATCTTTATATTTCGAGTTGAGCTAAACAAATTATAATTCAAAAACACATTTATATTCATATTAATCAAATTAACATTTAATTAAGAAAACTCGGGATATAGCCTATGTTGCTTTTATTTAGAAAGCAAATTGAATAAATATTAACCAATTTAATATTTATATTATGAAAGCCGTGGTATAACCCTAGTTAGATTTTAATTGAAATAATTATTCAAATAAGCATTAATCAAATTATTTTAGGATAAATTCTCAAAACACATTTTAGGGTGAACATCATGACTAGCATGTAAGTTATGATGAGACGGAACTAAGGTCACAAGAACGAGCTTAAACTACACACTGAACAAGATTGGATAGATCTAGATGTGATTAACTATAGATCGGAAGGGCTATCAAAGAAGATTCACAGGACACGAGAGATAACAGATAGATCAAGATAAAAGAAAAGATATAGGTTAAATATGTTGCTGAAATATACATGGATGCTGGAATTACTGGAATTGTATTTTTGAAGGAAACAAATGGGTATATGACATAAGCATTTTGTAATGATGACATCATGAAGGTATATTTGTACTGATTGCTTGCTTTCTAGCCTAGACAAGCAGATGCATGAAAGCATGGATAAACAATGTTGAGGCAAAAGAAGTGTTCATAACAAGGAATTAAAAGATACAGATCGAACACTAGTTGTTGGTTCTTTTTGGACTACGAGAAAACATGCATGGCATAAGTTGCATGCATGCTACTGTGCATGCTTGCAGCTAGCTAGCTTTTGGCATCGTTAAACAGTATGCATACATTGATCTGAAAGGAATGACCATGATGATATAAATGAAGCAGGCAGCACTAGTCTCACCAGTGCGCGATGGTCGACGGTGGGGTGATGATGGACAACAGATCAAAAGACATTGGCAGACTTCAAGCGATGATCAGCCGTGATGCGAGGCTCCGGTGTACAGCGGCAACAAGACTTCCTGTATTTGACAGCAGAAAAGAGGCTTGCAACGAGCATCCTTGCCGGGCGTGAAGATGAAAGCAAACTTAGCTTGTGTCTGTCCTGGGCGAGATGAAAATAGAGGAGGCATTACGATGGTGCAGATGGGAACGAACTTAATCACAAAAGGTCTTCTTCTTCATTCCCAGGAAAACGAATGGAGCAGGCACGTGTTCCTCCATGGCCGAAATATAGAAGCACACCAGAGATGCGCTAGAATGGATTACGATGCTCAGAAACCAACAGGAGATAGAAAAAAAAACAAAAGAAGAGAGGATGGGGATCTCACTGATGTGTACCTCGTTAGAGGAGAAGGCTCTAGTGGCTTAGTGAACAGATCGATGCGGCGGTGTTCGGCTCTTCCAGCGAGGCAACGGCGACAAGATGGAATCCGGTGGCATAGCTGTGTGTCTGTCCCTCGACGTCGTCGTCGATCCCTTGAGGTGCTTGCTTGCCCGGGCGATCGAACTCCTGGACGTTCCCCGTGTTCCACCAGCGACGGATAACAACGGAAGTGGCCGGATGTTGAAGACAGGTGACGGACGACGGACAGCTCGGTCTGAGGCGGCGGACGTATGGAGCAGATGACGGTGGCAGCGGGCGGTGGAGACGGCGGCCGGCACACGGGCTTCTTTTCTTGTTGGGAAGCGATGAGATGCGGACAGACACTTGTGGAGAACGTACTCGGCATCGTGGTCCTCTTGCCGGTGTTGATTTGCTTTGGTGGTCGAAGGAAGCGGCGAAATAGGATGGTTGAGGCTGCCGCGGCGGTACACGAAGGAGAGGAGGAAACGTAAGCTGGTGATGGCCGGCCATTTATGGCCTTAGTGGCAACGGCCGTTACTTGTAAATTGAAGGAAAGAGACGGTTACTAGTGCTGGTGCATGCATGCATGCACGCATGCGTGGGAGGTGATGATCAGGCTCGGCTATTAACTAGCTCATGGAGGTGGAGTGTTTACTGTTGGAGGACGAGAGGGACGCTGCATGCGAGAGAGCCAGGCGGGTGGCGTGCTGCGCAGGCACGTAGCTCGGCTGCGAAGCCGGCACAGGCAGAGATGCGAACAGGTGTTTGGCACGGGGCGCAAGGCCGGGAGGTGGGACACACGGCGGCGGCGATCGACGCGCGAGCGGCGGTGGCTGGGCGTGCATGCCAAGATGGCGATGGCACGAGGATCGGCTCGGGCACAGTCGGGTGCGGCCGGAGGTTGGGAATGGCCTGACGCGTGGGCCCAGGCTGTCGCGGCACGCGAGGAGGATCCGAGCGGGCACGGGGAGCCTAGCATATATATACGGACGCAGTGCGGTGGCAGCGCAGGCGTGGCGGTGGTCGTTCGAGCGACAGGGTGCACAGAGACTGAGCAGCATAGGAGGAGAGCGGGCACGACGGCCAGAGAGACACGGCTAGCGCACGAGAGCCGAGGGAGACGTGTGGTACAAGGTAGGCGGCCAGAGACACGCGAACACGAGGGCCATGCCGGCGCCGCACTATGCAGGCGCACGAGTGCGCGCGGCTTGAGTGCGAAGCACGACACAGGAGCTGGGCGGCGCCACGGGCAGAGACCTAGCGTGTAGGCCGAGGATGGCCGGTGGCGGCGCACCGACTCGAGACGATGTCGGATCAGCTTGGGCACAACGTACGGGTGCGTGCGGGCGGGGGTGCTGCCGCGCAGGACGGTGAGGAGGTGCGTCCAGGGAGGAGGACATGCGCGCACCTTGCGGCGCTCAGCTGTGAGCGGCAGGACGACGCGTCCATGCACGGGTCGTGCGGACGGTCAGGCATGGCGCACTGGCACGTGCTGGAGGAGGAAGATGGGCCGCAAGATGGATTGTGACGGCTGCTGGGCCGGCTGAGAGAAACGAGTCAACAAGAGGGAAAGGTGGCCTGCGCGTGACTGCTAGTCTAAAAGAGAAGAGAGGCTGGATTGGGATAGAAAGAAAGAGAGATAGAGAGAGGATCATAAAAAGACGGAGAGAGATTGGGAGAGATTTGGTTTTGATCTTTTTATGATTTTTTTTAAAACCACACACAACAATCAAAAACCATGCAAACGATATGAATGCGACACTCAGAGAACCATTTTATTTAATTAGAAAAACAATCAATGATTTTCATGTACTCAATTTCCTGTAAAGAAAATAAATGTTGAGCAAAATTTTAAAACTATGCCAAAATCGTTGCTTAATTATTCTTCCTAATAACATCCTGAAATCGAAAAATTTCAGGGTGTTACACTAAAGATATATAATAGATCTATGTTCCATTTTTCTACACAAGAACAAGCATGATCATACTAGCAACATATTAAAATTTCACAGGCAGATCAGCTCTGGATTCCAAATTATTTCAAATCTATTCAAACTGATCAATTCAAAATTATTTAAAAACTAGAAAGAAATTTACAAGCATCCTTTCTAGAAAAGTTGCATCTGTTCATGTGGATCACAGAACATTTGAGTTTGCAATTTTCCGATTTTTTTTTGATTTATTACGAATTTTAGAAGGTCTCAGGGATTTAAAACTAGATTTAAAGAATCTTCTTTCATCCAGGTCCTCAGATAATGATTCTTATTCACAAGTATACCCTCGCATTTACACATAGGTCCTGGCTTTTATGATTTGAACCCTGGAAAGAAACTAATCTTCACAAATCCAGGCTTGGCCATGGTTGCCAGCACTGATGGCCGGAATCCGGCTCACCGGCGGCGAGCTAGGGCGGGGGAAAGGGCGGAGATGCGTCAGAGGATCACCTAGGGTCGGCTTGGGCGCTTGGACGGGGCGGAGCAGCTGCCGGCGGTGGAGTTTGGCGGCGGGGTGGATCTCCGGCCGCGGGAACTGCAGCTCCGGCGAGCTGGGCGGCAATGCTCGTCAATGTGCGGCACGGGGACGTTCAGTGGGGTGGTGAGGTGCTCCCAGGGGGCTTGGACGGAGACGGGGCGGTTCGGAAGCAGTGGCTCTGCGGCGGCGCACCGGCGGCGGATGCGGCAGCCTGGCGGCGCTGTGCTGTGCGGCGCGACGAGCTCGGGGAGTCCCTGCCCGTTATAAAGGAGGCCGGGAGGAGCTGCGCATTGCCACGGGCGACGGCCTGCTGGACAGCGCGAGGGAGGAGTGGCGGCATGGCGCGGCCTTGCCCGGCGCGTGGCGGCAGAACGGCGACAGCGCGGCGCGTGGCGACGACAAAGGGCAGTGCGCGACGCGTGGGAGGGCGCCGTGTCACAGGCAACATCGGGCAAAGGACGGTGGGCCCACCTCGGCGTTTGTGCCAGGTGGCAAGCGGCGGAACAGCGCGTGAGAGGCACGGGCGCCGGGATGCGTCGCGGCACGACGTCGCGGCCAGGGTGCGAGTTCTGGCGGCCAGCTCAGCAATCCGTTTCAGATTAGGGTACTTTGACCGGCCAGAAAAATTCAAAACCACAACTAACTCAAAATTTGGTCAAAACAAAGTTGTAGATGAGACAACTCTCTACAACTTTCACAAAGGTTGACTAGTGCAAAACTCGACAGATTGAGCACAAATTCGTCTTGAAATTCCAGATTTTCTCGGCGCAGTCAAACACGTGCTCAGAGCGTTGACCACATTTTTGAGGCATTTGCACTCAAAATTTGAAAAACTGGTAATTAGAGAAAATGTGTCCCTGGAAATTCTGAGCAACTTTTGTATTGGTCGAATTTTCAGTGTGTAGAGAAATTTTGAAGATTTGATCAATGTTCTAGAGAAAGGTCTAGGAACTTACGGGTTTGACCATAGTAAAAGGGTTTGACTCCAAGTTTTGAGGACTTTTCACACAAGATCTCATCTTCCACCTAAAAGAAGAAATGTTATTCTTGAGAAATCCAACAACTTTTACATTGACCGATTTAGGAGTTGTTATATGAAATCTTGAGATCCTGGCCAAGCCATCAAAAGAACTCAGAAGGGTGTTTAGGGAGGTTGATCAAGTGAGATAGGGTTTAACTCCTTTTTCCATCCCATATTTCCAAAAGTGTCAAACTACAAGGTTATGTTTCCGAATCTTGGCGACAACTTTCATATTGGCAAAAGTTCAAGTTCTGAGTGAAAATTGAAATCAGGTTCAAAGCAATTTTGCTCCTAATGGTGTTTTCACCAAACTTGCTTGATTTTTCCTTTAACACCATGAGCTTAAGTTAACTCCTTGATTAAAAAGAGATAAACACCTGGGGTGTTACAAGGACTTTCCTACATCTGCTTCACGTCAAGAGCAGACAACCTCAACTTTAAAGGGAAGCACTTGGTCTTGGTCCATTTTGCCGACAATGGAGATGACATTCACCGGCGGTAATGTTCTGCAGCAGCCCGTCCCACGAGCTTTGCATGAACTTCATCAAGAGCGCAATGTGAAGTTTCAGGTATTGGAGAATCGGATGACTCGATCACATGAGACAATCTTCGACATCTAGGTTTGACTTCCGTTATGGAGCCTGTTCAATGCTTATTGTTCTCTACTTCTCTCCCCTGCTTTCGATGTAAGTATTCCATATAAATATACATTATTATGCCCATTGCTTGTGCTTGTCGCTTCTCGCGTGTTTGTATGCAAGTGTGACACGCACGGAGGCGTCCGGGAGCTGGGGTAGCAAGAAGCTTGGCACTAATCAGTGTGTATTCAGATCCATGTGGAAACTTGTGTTTCTGTGATGTGTGGACTTGTAGTGTGTGCCCATTGCTAGGCTTGTGGTTCATTTCATCGTCGCATGTTGTACGTGTGGTCTGTGAACTTTGCAGTTTGGCATATTACATGGGTTCATTGCTGGTATGGAACGATTCCTGCAGTTGAGTTATTATCCCTACTGTGCGTTGTATTTTGCCACAATACTTTTATGCAGCAGGATTATACATATGTGTCTACCACTTCCATTGGCGGGGCCGTTAGTTTGTTGATGTCCCTGTTGATGAATTGGATTGTTGTTCTTATGTGCTGGATATTTTTCTGATGAGCTCCCAGGAGATGCACCAACAAGACTAGCAGGCTTGTAGCCTAAATAGATAAAATAAAAGACGTGTATCAGGAACTTCAGTTTTCTCTGAAGGCACTGGGCGTCCATGCTCAGTTTCTTCACTGACCCAACTAGCCGGTGATGTCTGCCCCTTCAAGCTCAAGGCTGTGCAAATCCTGATGCTGCATTGCTGCTGAAGAGAAGAACCCTGCTCCCAAAACGGCCAGTAGCATTTCAGCTGTTCAACCAGTCAGTCAGCGACCAATCCACCATGAACTTAATTCGTGCAGGTTTGCTGCAAAACTGAGGTAGAACACCAGAGCGCTAAAAATGACAAAAACTGAATACGCTGAAGAATGCTGTAATATCAATAGAACATACATTAGATTAACCAGTCATTGATCACGGGATCAACAACGCAAGGATCAACAACGCAATGGACTTGTAGCAGGTAAAAGGTCCGTTGGAATGTTAGTGATCAAGTTTCAGTACAGGTGCACAATCTCTACGATGAAGTGCTGACCAACTGTTTGTCTGGCTTATCAGCCACCAGCTAGCGGTATTTTTCTCTCAGAACAAATCAGCTACCAGTCAGTGGTACTTTTCTCTCAGAACAAATCAGCACCAGTCACGAGTCGTCAGTCAGACGAACAGGGTTGACCAAATAAGCTACGAGAATCCACACTATCAAACAAGCACTATAAACAACACCAGACGATACATACCCTCTCCTCCATCCATACACAAATATGATCAGGAGCTACTGCTACTGCTGCCATTAGCAATTCAGAGCTCATGCTCCGATTACTACCATTTCCAGCCACTATACAGAAGACTTTAGTAGCGAAAAGGTCAAACAAAAAGCAGGAGAGAATGAAGAGGAAGCTACACAAAAAAAGGACTAAGAATAATACAGATTCCACGGCATTCTGCACAGGGATATGAATGCTAGTATCGGTGAGACAAGTTGTGCCGATCTTGACCCCAGGGACTTCGTGCAGTTTCCTGAGCGCGCTGTGAATCATGTTGAGCTGGGCTACTCTGCTCTTGGTAGCGCTGGTTCTCATTTGGCATCCGCCAGCTCCTGCTCCCAGCATCGCTGCCTGAATCCACCGCCATGTCACCACCCTCCAGTATGCGGAGGACCTTGAGACCATGTGAAAGAAAAAGGGTGAGCTTAGACTGGAAGTACCAGGAGGAAGATAGCGGAGAAGAAAGAAACCGCATTGTCGAGATGACTAACATGGGACATACGCGGCCTCGTAAGAGGGTCACGCCTTATGCACAGGTTTGCTGCATGCAACATGCAGTAGACTTCGTTTTCGCAGAAGCAGCCTCCAAGGCGTGGGTCAATCAGCTCATTGATTGCGTACTCTTCCAACAAAGGCCGAGCCTGTTACAAGCAAATCAAACATGATCAGGGTAAAGAAATGGGGGCACCCACAGAGTCAAAGCACAAAAATTTATTTTCCAGTTTGAACTTAAGATTGATGGAACAAGTAAAAATATAGCAGTTAGTTGGTTCCATGCCAGTTGGATACTTAGCAAAACTCTTAAATCAGTTATGACAAGAGTTAAATGCTCCAACGGCAAAAAAAAAAAGAAAAAGAGAGAGAGGTTCAACACAGGAAAAGAAGAAACTATCACCACCAAGTGTAACATACAATGGTTATACAACTACAGTAGGATCTGATATTAGCCACTAATATAAAATCCAGCATTAACAGGCAGGAAACAGTCACTGTAAATTTAGTGGTGATCTTACCCATTCTGTTAAGAACTGCTGGCCCTTCGGTCTGTTAATATCAACAGCCTTCCGCCCAGTGACAAGTTCCACAAGTACAACCCCAAATGAGTAGACATCAGCCTTCTCAGTTATTTGCCCACTCTGAGCATATTCAGGCGCCAGATAACTACAAATTGTCAAAAAGAGGATCAGATATGAAGAACTCCATCAGTCATAATTGACCACAATGGCAGAGTATATATATCAGAGCACTTACCCAAATGTGCCAATAACTCTTGTTTCAACACCCATGTCTCCATCAGGTTGCCACCTAGCCAGCCCAAAATCTCCAACCTGTTATAGTGGTAAAATGACAAATCACCTCATCGTGCAATGACAGATATTTTCCAGTGATGCCAATGGGAATGTCATATTTGGTCACAACTTGGTGACTAACGCCAATGTAAGACTTGCCAGTGACTCTAATGGAAGTAACATATTTGGTCACAACTTAGTGACTTACACAAATGTGTATGTTCACGTGATTACAAGAATAAATTTCGGTGAGTTAATGGAACTATGGAAGTACTTTCATATATTGTAATAGTGAGCTGATGATCATACCAGAGGTTCAAAATCATGTGTGACGAGGATGTTGTTTGGTCTCATGTCACGATGGATTATACAGCCAACCCTGCATTCTTCATGGAGGTATCGGAGACCTCTGGCGGCTCCTACTGCAATCTTTTGTCTGGCTGCCCACTCCAGAGATTCTTCATTACGACCTAATAGAGTGCAACCAATAGTTCAGAGAGGTTAAACTCAAAGAAATATTGCTCTCCTTTGGCCAAGTGTTGCAGTAAGAGTCCAAGGAAGAATATCGCAGTACATAAATAATGGTTTACTGAGATACTTGTAAGTTTTTTCCTCCCTGCCAAGCAAAAGTGTTTTTTCAAACCATTGATGCATTGAGTACTTGCAATGAAAATGAGCTTACCATAAAGATGTGAATCCAGCGATCCATTGCAGATGTACTCATAAACTAGCAAACGCCTCTTATCTTCAACACAAAAACCAATTAGCATTACAACATTCCGGTGCTGTGCACAACTCAGAACCTCGACCTCTGAGCAAAACTCAACATCCCCTTGGGAGCTAGCAAGTTTGTGCTGCTTTACAGCAATTGCTTGGCCATCAGGGAGGACACCTCTGTGAACAGACCCATACCCACCTTCTGCCAAAAAATTTGCTTGGGAAAAACCACCAGTTGCAAGCTCCAGTTCAGCATAGCTGAACCACCGTGGTGGTTTCCCAAATACAGGTGTTTTATGCTGACATATAGAACACAAAGGCGGTGGTCCAGGGGGTGCCCTCCTGGACAATGAGACAGCATCTCTCACATTCCCTCTGAAGTTTAAGTCAGACCTGCTTCTGATTGCATTGATTTCAGTGAAGAGATCCAGTTTGGCAATCTTCTCGAGCAAAGAATCTGCTGTAGGCGTCCTTCTAGGGCGATTTCCTAGTAGTCGAGTTGATGCAGGACCCTGTAACTTTTCAACCATCCACGGCTGAAGTGATGAAGCTGCTGGAGTTGAAGCTTCACTCTCAGAGTCTGATATATTAACATCTGAATGTTGGATATTATCCTTGATTGCCTCTTTTGTCAAAGAGCTAGTCGTATCTGAAGCACAAAATGGAGAAGTGGCAGGGTCGGAGCTTGAGACAGAGGAAGTCCCAGCATCAGTAGTGTCAAACGGAGTTTCCGACTCTGGGCTGCTACTTGGTGTCACTGACGGTCCTTGGATCGAACTCCGCTGCTCATTAATATTACTTGCAGTTGCAGTACTAGACTCTGATGTACTCGGCTCAGGTGGTAACTCTGGAGTTGAATTTGACTCCTTTTCAGGCTTTCCCACCAGGTTCAACCGAAGAACTTTGGGCTGAGAGCGCTTCATAACTACAATATTGCACTGCAGTTCTTCCAGGCAGCGCTTCTCCTCATGTTTCAGCTCCCTGAGCAAGATGCCGACACAAACTCCAGTTAGGGAAAGGGATATGCAAGAGAAGGGCTAAAAGCCTAAAATGACAGGACACCATTTAGAGAAAGGCATTGTGTGTGGCATTACTTGTCTAGCACAACCCAGCTCGCGTGTGCTCGCTTTGATTCAGTAGCCACGGTACCAGAAGGTGATCCAGGTAGAATCTTGACCTTCACATTTATCTACACAGCAAGTTACATAAGTAAAAAATGAAATGAAATCCAGCTGGCTGAAGAAAATTGAAGTCTACCCGCAAAAAAAGAAGAAGAAGAAGGTTGAAGTCAGGAAAAAGAAAGGGTGACAGGATGCAAACCAAACCTTGTTTGGATCGTAGACGTCACGAAGTTTTTGCATCATCTGAGAGCATAACTCGGAGACATCTGACTTCTGATTCAACACGGCCTTGTGGCCACTTGCGCAATCCCCCGCAAAGAAAGGAAAGCCCCAGAACTTCCTACCTTAAAAAGAGAAGAAAAGAGCATATTCAGCAAGAACATAGCACTTGAAATTTTATCTATGCAAACATGATTAGTTGGACTTGGACATTCAAAGTTTCAAACAGTACTGACAGATAGCTTAATGATAAAGCAGTACTGCTTATGTGCATCAAAGCACTTCAAGGCATTGTTTTGTACTGCGGTGCTTGAAAGACAAATGCTTGGCAGTACAGAACAATTTGTTGCGGTACGAAAGCTGAAGAAGAAGAAGGGGGCCGTATGCATACCTGAGCTCGGCGGCGGGATGACGACGAGCAGCAGGATGCTGTCGCCGTGCTGGACGACGTGCGTGAGCGCCCACACGACGGCCGTCTTGGAGATCTCCCTCGCGGCTGCGCGCACGGCCACAACCACCACCGCGTCCGCTCCCCGGCCCTTCTCCGCCGCTCTCTGCGGCTGCAGGCCGGAGCCTGCCGCCGCCGCCGCCTTGTTCCTCATCTCGTAGCGGCAAGAACGTTTAACTCCTGCCCAGCCTGTTCAGAGCATCTCCCACCAGTGAGAAAGGGAAAGCGTCTCGAAACAAACAGAGCACGCCGGAGAAGGCAGAGGGCAATGGCGCCGCACAGCCGCGCGCCCCCACCCACCCGCTCTTCGCTGGGGGCTTTTAATGCCCGGGGAGGTGGAGAGACGAAAGCGAGGGCACTGCAGGGAACAGCAGCGGTTTGGCGCTATTGTCCGGGGCCAAAATCCAATCGCAGGACGCGAGAGAAAAACAAGCAAGAAGCAATCAGTCATGGTGAAAAAGGAGGCGGACAGGCAGGAGGCGGAGCCCCCGGAGTGGTTGCGGTCAGTTGGTTGCGGCGGCAAGCAGCGCACGCAGGGTGAGGACGCCGAGGCGAGGCCGGCGCTGCAGCCGAGCGACAGCGACGTAGGGGGAGGGAGGTGAGGGGATGGTGGGCGACCACGCTCCGGACCTGTCAGATCCCACAGGTGCGTCCGCCCCCACCCGTACCCCAGCGAATCGAGCAAAAAAGCGGTTGGATTACTCGGAACCGCTCCAAAATTCGGGGATTCTGCTGCGATTCCGCGCAGATTGGTTTAGCCAACGCGCAATGATAGCCTCTCGCCTGCTTCCAAGAATCCAACGGCCTCCCCGGAGCAGAGCAACCAACTTGAACGACGAGTCGACGACGACGCATGCATTTCCTGCCGGAGACAGCTCGGACGTCGTTGAACTATGCAAGACAGCAAAGAGCACGAAGCAGAGACTCACCTCGCGGAGCGGCGGACCCGCCCGGCAGCCGCCTTGGCGACGGCGGCGCGACGCAGCGACGAGCTCGATGGGTTGCGGCGCGACGCAGCGACTCCAGCCGCTGCTAACGTGCGTTGACCCACCTCACCGAGCAAAGCGGCGTCAGCTCGAGAAAGAATCTGGCCCTAAACTAGAATTGCGAGCTGGGAAGTGGAGACGGCATGAAAGAGAGTGGAGAGAGAGAAGAAAACTCCATGGCCGGTGTGCGGTGCGGTGGCGACCTGAACCTCACCTCCCTCCGAGCTCTGCTCTCTCTCTCTCTCACCTCGCTGCTATTACTACTACGGATCACCGTCGAACGGCCACCTGCTACTCGTGGTCGTGGATGCCCCTCGTCGTCGCAACTATTCACGGCTCTGCCACTGCCGCAGCGGCCTCCTCCTGCTGATGCGGTGTCGCAAAAGCACTTGCCAGGACGGCCGCGGTGGGTCCACGGCCGTCCTCGGTGGGCCGGGGGAAGCTGCTGACGTGTCGTGGACTCGTGGCCCGGCCCAGAGGATCGGACCGTCGGAGTAGCTCTGCCGCGCTGTGACTGTGCGAGTGAGCTGGCAGGCAGCTGCATGCATGCGGTTGCAGCTGGCTCACCGGAGTCCCAGGGTTTGATCTTGTTGTTGGTTTCACTTGGCACGGGAGAACGAAGGCCATGCGGGTACACGCTGAGGCCTGAGCCCCCGACCAAGATGTCAGCGAGGAGGGGAGAGGCCCTTGTTGTTGCTATCCTATCCTTGCTCGCTTTGCTCCTGTCACGTACTTGTGTGTGCACCTGTACTTGCAACATGTGATAGATAAAGACACACTCCATGCATATGATTGAATGTTGATTGAAAGCAGTTGAAGATGAAGCTCAGAGTAGCCGAGTACTAGGGTAGTAGTACCTAGTACAAATATTGTGGTTTCCTGTTTCCACAATTATTTATCAGATTGCCAATTGTATTCTTTTTTCACTGCGGTACTAATACATAGTTGTCCAGGTGTTGAACAATTTCCAATCACTTGAAAACTTTGTCGTCCGCCCCTCTCCTCTCGTAGTTCTCGTCTCCCTCCTTTATAGCTTGATGAAACTGATGTTAGGATTAACCTAACAGTAGCGTTGAAATTTTGAAATAGAGCCTCTGCAAACTAAGGGGATGATTGGTTGCCTCGGGCCGGCGTCAAGACTCACCCGGAACGACACGATGCAATTGGATCTTGACTGGTTCCCCTCCTCACATGGGTACATGTATCAACTTATTCCCCTTCCTTCCACCATCCCGAACGACTTCATATTCTCACCTCGACCGTACCTTTCCTCGCCCTCGCGAGCCGAAACGGGACGATGCAAGGAAGGACGACGAGCTCCACTTACAGTCACACAAAGTCATCATGTCGTGCACCCAATCAAACAACGACTTGACTCATTCCGAATGACACCAATGTGCAACCAAACAAACGCAAATACGTGAGATCATCCGGCATCCCGACGGTCGGTATCATCCCTTCATCATGTGCAACCTGCTCCGTTGCAACCAATCATGCTCTAACAGTCCAAGTTGGAACGACATGTCATATTGGATGAGGGACTCAAACATACGGAGTATACTCCTACCAGGAAGAACTATGAAAAAAAACATTCGAGGAAGGGAATCAGGGGGGAAAGGCTTATAAATTCCAAGCACAAGAAGCTGGAGTGTGGACTGTAGCATGAACAGCACAAGAAGCATGCCACCATTGCCGGCCGCTTGGAGCAGGGACAAGACACCACACCACGCAGGCAGGGGGAATCAATCAGACAATCAACTCAAATCCACCTTTACCGACCAGAGTAATCCACGTTTCCCGCGCAGGCCGCCGGCCGGATCAGTGGCATTGTCGTAAATAATCCCGACTCAGGTGGACCTTCTCTTCTCTTCGCGTGTTCCTACGGCAAAGCTCTCAACCACTTGACGCCCCAAGAAAAAAAGAAAAGGAAAGGCGTCTGAATTCGATGCGTTTCGAATGGCGGGCGGGCAGTTTTGAATTCAACTGCTCGTCCTCCTCCGAATTAAAGGCCTTTGCGTTTAATCATGGCGCTTTACGGACTCGCCTCGGCGATCGCGTCCGGAGCAATGTTTTTTCGTTCGAAAGAGAATGGAGTCATCGCTCTCGGTGTTGCAGTTGCAGTAGTATAGTACTACGGAGTACTAATATATTCTGTCCCAAAATCAACGTATTCTTTCAACTGTGTGCTCGGTAGAACACTGAGGTGTCGTTTCAAATTTGAATAAACCGCACTCCCTAGTACTAGTAGTAGTAATACATTGGGATTGAGGTGGAAATGTCGCTATCAAAAGAGAATGGAGGGTTCCTTATTAATTTCCAACTAGAATTTTATAGCTCCAAATTTTACTGATATTGGCAACTGCATCCCTTTATATTTAGATTCGTCAAATTTGCACCGTAAATTCGTCACATTGAACTACTGGATACTCATCCATAACACCGAGTCAAATCTTCTCTCACAACGCATGCTCCAATACGTATTTTTTGCACAATTTTACACTTCAATACACTATTTATTCACACAAATTTGCGAAACTAAACAATCGCATACCTTGAGCATCTCCGAGAGATGTCCGAGAAACGAAGTATCGGCATGATGGTGGTGGACACCAAACTCATGGATGGATGCATGGCGGCTGGCAGCATATCGTTTTCGTGAACTGATTGATTTCCTAGGTGGAACGGGCGCGCGGGCCTAATGCGATGATGTAATTACTTGGCCGGCCCGGGCCCAATGAGATGGATGGAGTAGGATGCAAAAAGGCCGTGACGGCCGACATGCACGGGATAGCGGCAGCTTTACTTACTTGTGCTTGCTATTCGAATTAAAGGTGCCGTACTAGGTTGATTTGGCCATTATACGAGTGTTTAATTCAGAGCTGACAAATTTTACGGTGTCATGTTTGGATATTAATACTAAAACTAATTACTCTACAAAGCTAGTCTAGAAATCACGATACGAATTTACTAAGCCTAATTAATCCAACATTAGCATACGTTTATTATAGCATGACATTGTCAGATCATAAATTAATTAAACTTTAAAAAATTGTCTCGCAAAGATATCATAATTATATTTGTGCAATTAATTATTTTTTTCTAAATCTAATACTACTCCGTACGTGTGTTGTTGAACCATCCGTCGTGACCGGTGAAAAAAACCTTTACAGGAACAACTAAACTGGACAATTAATCGTCCAACAAGTATAGTAGTTCGGGGAGACAGGCACGCCAGAGAGATTAAAGAATGCAGTACTATGTTAGTTGAGATTTGAGAAGGGTCAGGTTCGTCCATGGCTCTTCTTGCAAAGGGCAAAAAGGGGAGTACTACACTCGTAATAGTCCTATTGCATGCACATCCTGAAATCCAAGCATCATACCGACCTCCGGTTTGCACTGAGAGGACGTTAGTTAGTTCATTTAAAATGCTTCCCGACCTCCGGTTTAAATGAGCTAGGTTTCCATAGGAATACATGGAATGGAGGTACGCTAGGGTTGCGTGTTCAAAAGAAATGAACTAGTTTACAACATCTAGACGTACAGCAGTATGTACATATCGTTCGAAATGCCCTGCAGCTCGGCATGCAAACGCAGTTGGTGACGACCTGAGCTGAGCTGAGCGCCGCCCCCCCCCCCCCCCCCCCCCCGCAACTCCGAAGCAAGTCCGGTAGATCCACGCCATGAGCATCTCCATCCATTCCTTGATGGGGATAATGTGATCTACCTACCCATCGTTCCCATCTCATCCCATCCCAGCCTTGGACGATCAATGGCTCATCATCTCGGATTGCAGTGTGTGTTGCGTGTGTAGTAGTGCTACTACACAGGCCCCGCTCGGCGAGTAGTGTGCTACAGGAGAGCTGCAACGACCTGATCAGGACCATCGACCGAAAGGTGCCGAGTACTGGTGTGAGCGTGTCCCGGTGTCAGCTCAATTGCTGTCACCTGCTACTAGATCACCAGCAGATCGATCACGATCAGTTACTACGGCGTGATTTGCTGCCGGCAGTACAGCCTTCGAGACTTGCAGCCAGCAACCTTGGATTTCCCCTCCCCACGACAACAAAGAGAGAGGAACAGGAACAAGTAATTTAACACTCGATCTGCAGCTAGATACTGCCTGGGCCGATTCATAGATGAGATGGGCCTCACACCAATAAAAGGCCCGTAGATTTTGCGGATGTAGATTCGTTCGTTCCCTTTTTTTTTTCCCTCGTCTTTTTTTCCCTAGTACTAAAAGCTATATATTCGTTGTCTCTCCTCCTGTTTCTTGGCATGACATCCAATCATCCACGCGCTCAATCGGTCATCATCATCTCTCTCTCTCCCCCTCACCCTCCCTTTCTCTCATCTTGGCCTCAGTGGCCTTCGCACCCGGGCCGCGGCACCGCCTGCCTGCCACCACTTCGAACGGGCAATCGACTCAGGCTCCGTTTAGTTCCTCAAAAGTTACAAAGTTTTTCGCATCGCAGACCGTGCCACCTCTCACAGAACACGTTTCTCAATGCAAAAATTTCACCACTTTCACCAAAATTTCACCGAACTAAACGGAAGTAGACATGAGTCACATGACACAAGATAACCGATGACCTGAGGCTAGGCAACCACTTGATGAGCACATTTCGATAATTCGCTGTCACCCCAACACCGAAGTTTCTTTCAAAAAAGTTTCCTAGCTAGGGCTCTCTATGTCCACTCTTTGGAACCCAATGGGGGTATGTCCATTCGCTGTCACAGCAGTTTCTAGGAAGGCGCCAGAGCCTCTCGCCTGCTCAAACCTCAGAGGAACCGAATGGGAGCAGGGAATGAGAACCGGCACAGGTCCTAGCTTAACTAGCCAATTCCAGTTCAATACACCATATTGTATTACAATGAAACAACTATGACAGCCTAATATAAGAGGACATATATGACAGTTCAATACACCATATTGTATTAGCAAGGAGATATCACACGTCCCTGAACCATAGCCGAAAGGTTTTGAGAATTTCAGATACATAAAAAATTTTCAGCTGTTACGAGCCTAACTCCAAACTCAATCATGAAGTGAAAAAAAATACTTCGGGTGCCTTTGGCACCGCTCTGTCGGAAATAGATTCAGCTCCGTATGCACTATTCTGCACGTTACTGAAGCACCAAGCCAGAACGGGTACCGAGGCGCAAAAATGAACTGGGAAGAGGTGCAGCTGTTGAAGCTGGGAAACGTAGCTCCCCCCAAACGGATTCAGCTCCGTGATACAGTAACCAACAGTACTGCTACAGTTACAGAGTCGAAACACCAGGAACTGCACCAAACGGACCCTTCCAACTTTTTTTTATGAAGCGTCCACTTGTTATCCTAGAACAATCTGTTTTGTTTTGGGAGAAAAAGAAAGCACTGACAGGCACCTGACATGCTGAAAACTGGTGGTATTGGTTGCCCCACAATCTCGAACCGATCCGCTGATCCAGGAGACATGATGCTCTCTGCTCTGGTGAACAATAAAAGTGCTAGTTCGCTGGGTTTCACAGAATCAAACCAAAACATGTGCTTTACGAGTATATATATAAGGCTGATTTTACTTGTTCCTCATTTCAAACAGAATAAGCCTCAACCATACAGCTATATTCTCAACTAGCACATGATCTCCCAAAAAAAAGCATCCATGCAGAGAAGGATTGTAGGTATCAGGTAGTATCTCAACTGACAGGGTATCACAAAAAATTATCCAAAACAGCTAAGAGAATAACTTAGCCTGTAGTAATAGGATGTTGCCCTTAATACAAGTGTGCCATGACTGATTACTCAAAGAGACCGACTAATCAATGGTGTAGGCAAATAGTAGTATCTTCTTTGTTACTACCCTGACGAACTTCAAGAACTCTCAGATGTAATTAGCCCAGTGAAGAAAATTCTTCTAAATTGTCAGCTTCAAATAATGATTATAAACTACTTGTCCTACAAGAACCTTCTGACTATCAATGGATAGACAAATAGCAGCATCTTTTATCCTTTTTTATGCTGACAAAACTCGAACACTTCAAGAATTTCGATTGAAGACCACACAAAAAATCTAAATTGCCAGCTTCAAGCTGTTACTGTTCCATAAACATGTCCTAGTACGAATTGTGGTGGGGAAGGCTGAAAGGGCAAACAGTACAACCTTCAAAACGATGGTCTGAGTTGCCCCCCCCCCCACCCCACCCCACTATCTCTAGGAACTATTCAGCTGATGCAACAGATTAGTTTCTCCGGTCGTGGGCAAACAATTGCAACAGATTAGTTTCTCCGGTCATAATTTTTCTTTCTCAGACTAAATTCTCAGATCAAATTCGGATACGGACAATATATTTTGTGTCGAATAGTGATATTCATCATATTTATATCATAGAAATTCAATTTTGAATTTTTTGTCGGTCGGTCGGACGGATAATATCCGTACCACTTTCATCACTACGAGGGAAGTCTCAGTGCTCGAGCAGAACAAACTCTGAAGTCATGCCGGATCTTTAGAAGTTTTTGTTTACCCTATCCCTAATCCATGAATTGAGAGTCAGAGGCTACATTGCTACAAGCCTAAAACACAGTAGCAGCAACGAAAGAGGCAAGGGGGGAAATGGAATTCAGTTCGACAATTTAACGGGCAATGAGACAAAATCTTGATAGTTGTACCCTGCCCCTGATCCATCAGACAACTACAATCCCAGCCTCAGAGACGGGCGCAATGCAACTCAGTTCGACAAGGAAACAAGCAATGAGATGGATGAGCTCTGAATCAGTACAAAGATGAAGCTGCAGCGCTACTAAGCACGCATAATTACGAGTCCCTGAATCCATAGACACATTTTATTCCTGCATGATCCACTGCCATTATACGCTGCCGACAGAGAAGAGAACTGAGCTCACAGAGTTGCCGGACGCAAGCACAGTTACCGCCAGATCTCACCGCGACGCCACCAGATCGAGCGCCCGCCCGCCCGCCCGCCCGCCGGAAGCAGATCAATTGCTAGCGGCGGCGTCGCCCTCCTTCTTGTCCCCCTCGGCCGGCGGGTTGAGCTGGAAGGCGGTGACGGGGAAGGCGCGGCCGAGCCCGGCCGGGGTGCGGAAGACGATCTTGGTGCCGGAGGGGCTGACGACGATCTCGGAGATGGTGACCCAGATGAGGATCTCCTTGCTCTTGACCCCGGTGAGGCCGCTCATCCGCCCGGGCTCCACGAACGCCGTCACCTCCTTGTCGTACCAGACCTGCTTCCCGATGGTGTCGAAGGTGTGGGTCACGGCGGCGGCCTGGCGGAGCCACACGAACCCCGTCGAGCGGTTGTACCCCACCTCGTCGAGCGCCGGCAGCGGGAGGAGGCCGTCGGGGAGGCCCAGCTCCACCATGAAGTCGCGGGACTTCTGCGCGCACAGCTCCCGCCCCACGTGCACCTCCGCGCCCGAGCGGTGGTCCTCAATCGCCTGCGACGACATCTCCGGCGGCGGCGGGGGAGGAGGGAGCTGAAGGGGGTTCTACCTGGTTGGTTTGGTTCTTTCTTGCCGGCTCGGATTGGTTCGCTTTTCTCGGATTCTTGCGAGGAAGGTTGGGGACGGTGGGTGGCGTGTTTATAAAGCGGAGGAGGACTGGACGGGGAACGGGGGAAGAAGACAGGTCCAGTTTCAACGGGGAATCGTGATTGAAACGGCCAGACGGGAGAGCGCTAATCACCTGTGATTGAGTGCATTACTGCTGCGACTGCGACCTGCGGGTGAGAAGAAGTAGATCCGACGAAGAAGCAGCCTGGCCGGGGTCCGCTGATTGCACGCAGTGGATTTTCATGACTGTTAGTCTGTTACACAGCTTTGCCTTATATTTTTACAGTGCAAATATGTATATAAGTCAGCGGACCCCGGCCAAATACGTATATCTATCTATACAATAATGAACGAAAACAATTGAAAACTTTTCTCACTCAAATCGGGTACATCGTACCCCTCACGGCGGACCCACTTGTCATATGTTTTTAGAAGTAGATAGGGTGGAAGGCCTATAAAAGGATCATAAAATCGTAATTTGGAGAGTGTTTCTGCCAAAAACGAATTATTTTTCTCACCCACGCGGCGTATACCCACCCTGTGTACCTGCCTTGGACCCATGCCGTATTGGAAAAAGAACAAAAACTCCTGATCTCATAGGTTTCCTCCGAGACTCCAACCCCCACCTGAACACCGGCAGACAACAGAGGAGGCAGAGGCGTCCGGGTTAAGGATGGGCATGGTTCAACCACGGGTCGAACCATAATCGATCCATCCATCCACTCGGCTGGTATAGGAGCACAAGTCTTCGAGCGTGGGGCACTCTATTAGCCTGCTAGGATACATACGTAAAGAAAGCTTTGGCTTGCTTTGCATGATGATGACGTCCACGCCTACGCTTCGCGGTGCTCAGACAGTCGTTCGTGACGTTGTCGGCGGCGAGCTTGAACTTGACAGCAGGCTGAAGCCGCCGCCGGCTGTGTGCCCGCCCGTGACGACCATCGCGGACTCGGACGCCGGCGGTCTATGAGAGCCGTGGGCCGTGTGGCAGCCGTTGCAGACGAGGATCGCCAGCGAGGCGGTGTGCGCGCAGACGACACGACTGCGGTTGGAGGTCGCGCTTGGACACCGGGAGGATGACGGCGGCTAGCTTGCCGATGACAACTACGCCTACGCTCCATGGCGGATTGGCAGGGAACGACGCTATGCCTCTGACTCTGCTTCCGTCGTCGTTGCCGACTCCCTCACCTTCTCTGTCGGTATCTCCGCCGCTAGCTCCTCCACCGTCTTAACGACCTACTCCTTTGCCAGAATCCAGCTCCGCCGGACACCGACGCCCGCCACAGCCTCCTGTTGTTGGACGAAGGCGGCGATGACAGCCTTCTCAAAGTACACCGACGAGAGCACCACGAGTTGGTTGCTCGCAGGAGCGCGGCACAGTCACGGCGCTCGGCCCTGCTGCTGCGCCGCCCATGCCGCCGCTCTACTCTGCTCCAGGCGAGCCACGTGCCCACGTCTTCATCCCTGCTGCACCGCGTCCCTCACGCCGTTGCGCTGCTCCGTCCCGCCACTCTCGCTCTGCACTAGCACCGCCGAACTGCGTCCGCCCACCCAGTCATCGCCCTCCGCCGCCGCCGCGACGTCCTTCTCCGTCCCCGTCTCCCCGATGCGTCGTCACCCATCCCTGCTAGCATTGACTGCCTCTGCTCTTTCATGGTGCGAGTCAACGAAGCTGCTCTTCGCGGTGCGAGGCAGCGAAGTGATCATGAGGTGGATCGAACCCCTCGATCCTCAGGATCGATGTTGTCGAACCTTAGCAGCTTCATGGGTTGCAGGAGGGCTCCGTTTGAAGTTTTTTTTCTGGGTCGGTTCGGCGAACCGTTGGTTTGACCCGAACCATCCGCATCTGTAGTCCGGTTGTCCCAACCCGACACGTGTGCCCGGACGCTATCTGCTGGCGACCTACGTATCGACAACCTCTCCTGGTTCCTCAAAAGAGAGCAGGAACCCCGCGTCATCGGCGTGCGCCACAACCAACGCTGCATCCTTCCCCGTCGATCCCACGTAGGCTAAGGCGTACCTCAGCGTGATCCCCAATTAGCAGCCCATCGGAGAGAACGACATCAGTGGGGAAGGCATGCATGAGCGACTACAACAAGAAGAGGTACTGAGGCCGGTATACAACATTGGCCAGCACTGCAGGGACAACGACATCGACTACTGCTTGCTGCGCCCATGATGTTGTCACCGGCCAGGCGGCCACTATCTCTATGCTCGAGTTCCTCAGCAGCGGCGGCTTCTTGCTTCCCCGCGCGCTTGCATCCCTGTTCGTCCTGCCCCCATCTCTTTCTATTCTCCACTGCACAAACAGGATGATGCAGAATGCAGGGATGAGTTCAGACATGGCTACGGAGCCTACGGCCAGTGACTCAGTAACCAAACTCCGATGATTTGATTTGTATAAATCAATAGTGTTCATACTTCACTGTGAGTTTTGACTTTTGAGACTCGAGCTGACTTGCAAGTTGAAGTCAAATGGGTCTTCGAATTAGTAGATTTGCAGTGTCATTGTCAGTACTCAATAGGTTACCAAATATTTTAAATTTTACAAAACAGATTCAATGGCCGGCTTGGGATAACGTGTTAGAGCTTCAGTTATACTACTTGCTATCTTGATGAAATTGGGGCTCTATCATTTCTTTTTTTTCAGCTTGCTTAGATTAATTATTGTTTATGCTTCTGCACGTATCTATTTTTATTTGCCTGCATGGGGGTAGTGATTATCAAATTCAAAGGAAGTATTTGTGTTGTTTTGTTTTGTCAGGATTGCTTGGGGTCTTCACTTGATTGAACTTTTAGCTATACCTGGCACGGGGAAGGCCACATTATTGGTCCTCGGCCACTTTGCGCCACCCACTGTTTCCAAATTATATATACTAACTCCTCTGTCGTCTGATAATATCACTTCAAGATGGAGGAGAATCAAGACAATTGAGAGGATTCTGGTGGTGGAGGGAGAGAACTGCAGTGGAGGACACGAATATTACTGTCAAAATATATACATCTCAAGGGTTGGAAGTTTCAGTGAGTTAATGATGTGATGAACTGCATAATTTTCTTTGTTCTTTACAAATTACAATGGTCAATTTGAAGGATAAATGTGATTGGTTTGGAGTTGGATAGGGCATTTTTCATTTTTTTAATCTGGATAGGACACAAAAACCAAATATTGTTGTTTTGGTCATTTAAAACTGTTATTTAATGTAGGGTTTTGAGGTTGTGTGGCCTGCAGAGCTCTTTCACAGAGAAATAGTGATCCAGAGCTTATGAGCCTTGTGGTTAGTATCTATTTATTAAAGAGTACGATCCCAATTTTTTTTATTATAATGTAGCCAAATTATCGAGTGGTGTACTTATGTGTCTGTTGAATGTTTGTATAATCAGCATAATTCGTATTTGACTCAATATACTATTCACATCATCTGTAAGGGCGACCCAGGCCACGCGAACACTATATTTGATTTATTGTTGTATATGTTTAATTTGGTTCATGTTGCACTAAGACACGGTGGTACTAGCGCTTGTGTAGCTTTGGTGTAGAGTACAAAGTTGCTCTAATATTTTAAATATAGTTCCAATCAATTACCAGCTCTTAAGAAAAGAGGTAGCAGAAAATAATTGAGCTAGAGAAAGTAACATTATCTTGAATCAAAATTTTCCTTTTTTACAAATAGAAATATGATAATGCTTCTAATTAACATGAGTCATCCATGTGATGAAATCTAACTGTGGTAGTGCTAGGAGTAGTGCTAGGAGTGTCAGAAAGTACCAGTTTAGTGGACCTAATAACTAATTTTATTTATTTATTTTTATTTAATTAGCTGGTGAATTTTTTTTAACACAAGGTTCCACCCATTACCATGCGGTACTATCCAACTATAGTAACAAAGCTCGGAAAATAATGTAAAATCAGTAATTTAATTAAAAAATGATTGGCTAGATTTTTTAAAAAGTAGACCTTATAGTGTATACATCTTTGCTATATAATATAAAAATATTATTTATTAGATTTTATGAATATATAAAAATACGTGCGTGTCGCACGTATACTTTACTAGTCTATGCTATAAGGAGCGAAGACAATTGAAAACTTTTCTCAGCCAAATCGGGTCCACCGTACCCCTCACATCGGACCCACCTGTCGTATGTTTTTAGGAGTGGATAGGGTGGAAGGACTATGGAAGGACCAAAAAATCACAATTTAGAGAATATTTCTGTCAAAAATCAAATATTTTTGTCACCGCAACTTTCATACCCACCCTCATATACCCACCAGTGGCCCCACGAACCTTCGTTATGTATCCGCCCACGACCCGGACGGAGGTGGAAGAAAGGAATAAAAGGGCCTTCGTGGGCCGGTCAAAAGCTCCAGTAAAAAGTCCCAATTAAATTAGTTTGGCCTGTGCTCAAAAAAATTAAATTAGTTTGGCCCCTCGGCTAGCATAAGAGCCCTTGCTGGCCTGCCATCCTGCCCTTTGCGCCAGCCAGCCAGTCCCCGTGAGTCGTCGTGCACCCGTGCCCGCCCAAGCTCTCGGCCGCGGAACCTAGCACCGCGCCGCCGCCGCCGACGGCCGGCCGTAGCCCTCCACGCAGGCGCGCGGCCGATTAGTGCCGGGCATCGGCGAGTGCCTGGCTGCGGCGACCGCGGGATGGAATAGGTGGAGGAGTAGGGGACGGGAGAGCCGGGAGCGGCGCCGGCACCGGCCGCGGTGTAGAATCCTTTGCCGCCGCTGGGCACGGCTGTGGACGAGGTCCTGGACCGGCAGCTGCTGGTGCTGAGATGAAGATCACTATCCCGGTTGGCATCGGCGTTGGGTGAGGGCGAGGCGCCCCAAATCGCGCTGCCTTCCGATTGGTGAAAAATAAAATGATAACATGTGGTAAAATGGCAATGTATTTCAATTGAATTGGAACTCTTAGCATTTTTCATGTACTCAGTGTGATTTATTCAAAGATTGTCTCATTGTCATACATACACCAAGAGTTGATTTAATTCAAATATTTCATGATTTTGAAAATTTGGCTTGGTTAAATATAAAAAGAGATATTGATTTTCCATTGATCTTTCTACCCATTAAGTGGTTTCATCAATATAAATGTCTCATGCAAAATTTTCCGCCCTTATGTTCGTCGCGCAAATCTGCCCCAGCTATAATTTTTAGCCAGCTCCGCCACTGCTCCTGCCCTATGCCCTCCTCGCCTCTGCGCAACGATAGGCGAGTTTGGGCGCCGCCGTTCCTCAACACCGTCCGCCCCCGGTGAAATCCACCGACGATGGGCGGTCCTCTTCCTTCGCGTGACTGTGGATGCAGCAGGCTGGCGATCCCCTTTTTCCATGACATATCCACGCAGAACCATGGTGGCTTGACGTGGACGATACATCCCCAGCAGCAGCGGTAAGATGGGATTGGAGGTCGATGGTGGCTACTTCCTCCACGATATGTCCTCTCCGATCCCGATATCTCCACCGACGGCATCCCATAGGACCACGAGGAGGCGGAGGCCGAATTGGCAGCAGCTAGCTTCTCCATCCCTCTGTGGGGGCTCCTCTCCTCGGTCAGTTGGTGCCCGCCTATCATAAGCTGGCCGGCCAGCCATAGGAGCCCAAGACAGGAGTCCACAGCAACACAAGTATGCATTCGTCCAGCAGTTTGTTATGATTTTTGTTAGATAGAATGTTAGTTGGATAATATTGATTAGGCATCTTAGAATAAGGTCTAGAGTAAATCTATTAGGAGAGCATATGTATGCCATTGCCGCTCACTCATTGTTGTCGAGCAGTGGCCCTCACTCATTGTGTATAGGGTAAATTAATTTCCTTTGTGTATTATTTCTTTTGGAGCATAGACATATAGGTGACCTTTTGGTTGGAACATGTCATTTATATAAAAATGTTTCATTGCTGCATGTTTACAGCTACCTTCTGTGCATATTTTGCCAGTATATTTGAGATTTCAGATGGAATACAGAGTACCTTTTTTCTACCTTCCATTTATGCTTGCAGTTAGATGTTCAGTATATCAAATCCAATATTATAATCAATGTTTTGATACTTGTACCAATTTTCCTAAATTTGACATTGTAAATTGTTTTCACCATGAGAGTTTGGTGACAGAGCTGATGTGTTGTTATTTCAGGAACATTATTGATCGAGCCTAAACCACTGGAATTGCTACTTAAGTAGATTAAAAAAATATCTGCAGGACTCAGAAGCACTGATCCTTCTTTTCCTCTAGCAAGTAGGACTGGGATGTTGCAATGGCATTCACTTTTCTAATATTCAAATGAATGTCGAGTGCAGCCATGCTATTCTATCTGGACATAGGTAAAAATATGAGTTTCGTAGCTTCGATCATATAATAGCTGTGATATTATCATGACTGTATTTTCAGCTTGCATCTGCAATCTTTAACTGGAGACTGCACAAATTAATGGGCTGCTTGGAAATATCAAAGCAAACACTGCTGATCCACAAGTCTGTATGTTTCACTTTTGTAAATCCTCTGTTTGATTGATAAGCATAATATTCTTCATTGTGTTGCACTGGGAGCACAGAACCATATTTTTAGAAAGAAAAAGAGAAAAATGAAGCATACATAGTAACTTTCTTTCCCGTTTCCTTATGGACAGGTTGGGACATAGATTATTTCATGACTGACAACCCGACAATGCAGATGCTACTTAATTTGTTTACTTTAATTTTTTACTAGATTTTCTGGACCATGATGCATTGTACGGGATAAAATGTGAAGTGAATATATGGTAACATTATTATGTAGAATTTTATTTAAAAATTAATCTATTGTACCTTACTTTAATAGTTAATGTATATTACAAAAACATACTTAATTTTTTGTGCCCACTGTGACATTTCTAATTATTTTTTGGAACTCTACACTATGGATCTCATTGTTAAAAAAATAAGTATAGAACCATGCTTATCTTTTTTATTTAGATCATATTTTAATAAAACTGACCTGATCATGTTATTATAGTGGGTAAATTGGATTATCGAGAGCCTCGTGCGTGCCACGCGAGCATGTTACTAGGACACATGTGCTATTGTTTTGATAATGTATTTAAATTGTTTCTTTTTGATAGGGAGGTGACGAGGACATCACCAAGCTGCTGGACACGCACACGTCACGACCTTTCCCAAGTTGTACTTCGTTCCCGACTCAGCTGCCACGTCCGGTTCGGAATCAGTGAATCATAGATAGAGAGAATAATATAGTTTTTCTAAAACTGCACGAGAGGAGAGTGAGTGAGAGGCAGAACATTGGAATTAAGTTACCCTTGGTTGTCTCGTTTGTGGACTGTGCCACTGTGACATTGTTGTTGGAATTCCGTGTTCCCTCTTGTAATAAAATTATTGTAGTGTGAAATTATATTTCTTTGTTATTATTGAATATACCCATGTACCTTCATTGGGAAATATATAATTATTGTGGTTTTTTACACATGCGTGTCGCACGTGCATTTTACTAGTAAGTTCAAGAAAAGAGAGAAAATACGCATAAAGTCATGGAAGTGAAGAGTCCAACGTCTAGAGGTCTATTTTTACGAAGTTGGTGTTTGAAGTCCCAAAATTGCTAAGCACGATGCTTGAAATCCCAAATATGTGTATTCGTAATCATGAAGGAGTAAGACAAGAACTTCTAAGCCAACTGAGGACAAAGAGAACTTCTCGGGAGAAAGAGAAAATATCTTCCTTTAGTCTCGCTCGAGCATCTACGAACCTTGGCTTTACTATCCCATAACTTAACTCGTCAACTCCAATCCTAGCTAATCTAAGTGCTAAGAGCTTGTCACTCCAACACTTATGAGTCTAGCTAAGTTTTCAAAAAATCCTCGCCGCCAAATGAAGCAATTAAATAAAGAAAGGGGAAATATATTCTCAAAGGCACTCACTTACCAAAATGCCATACTCTAACTGAGTGCTATTAATAAATAAAAAAGCTTTCACTCGTAAATTTCAATAGAGTATATTAGCCTCGTAAGTGGGTGAACCTCCTCAGAGGTTTCGGGTCCCTTTGCCTCTTTCATGTGAGTGGACCCCATCTTTGACAAGTGTCACCCTAAAAAGTACCAGTTCCCTCGCGTCGCTCTCCTCTCGGGGGCGACTCGAGGGCCCCGCCGTGTCGCCCGAGCCCCCCCCCCCTCCGTTGTTCCGGAAAGAGAATCAGCACAGGACACATGTCCTAGCTTAACTAGCCAATTCCAGTTCAATACAACATATTGTATTACAATGAAACAACTATGACAGGCCTAATAATATAAGAAGACATATACTCCCTCCGTCCCAAAATAAGTGCTCATCTCGCATTTCGAAGGGTCACCAAATTTTAATTTTGACTGAATATATCAAAAATGATATTAACATTCTAAATAAGTTTGTCATGAAAATATATGATGCGATTAATCTAATGATGTTTATTTAGTATAATAATCATTAATATTTTTTAATATATATATGGTCAAACTTTAAAGTGTTTGACTCGAAGTGCGAGATGTGTAATTATTTTGTGACCGAGGGAGTATACATTTAGCAAGGAGATATCGCGTCGCGTGGCCCTAAACCATAGCAGAAAGAGGGTTTGAGAATTTCAGATACATAAAAACTTTTCAGCTGTTAGAACATCTCCAATAGTGTTGCTAAATTCGGGGACCTAAAAATGGTTTTAGGTCCTGGAAAGCGAAAAATTTAAGTACCACAAAGTTGTTCTCTCCAGCACTATTGCTAAAACTAGGTACCTATATTCCTCTCATGGACTAATCTGCGAGGAATCATTTTTTTCAGGGTCCAATGTGCAAAATGCACACAACCTTATCCTCTCCACCTCCATCTTCTCCCCCCCCACACCAGCCAGAGCAACTCCTCTCCTCTCCGTCGCCACCCCCCTTCTCCCCTCTCTGCCAGCGGCCCAGCTCCTTGCCGGCGTGCGGCGGGCCCGCACCGCCCCCTTTCTCCCGGCCAGCCTACCTCCCGAGGTAGGGTGGATGATGCGCGAGGTAGAGGTCGACCGGCGGTCCTCTCTGGCGGCGACGGCTGGATCCGGCGCGAGAAGTCGCCGCGCCGGCCAGATCCGGCGCGATAAGTTGTTGCGCGGTGTGGTGGCCGGCGGGCCGCGGCCTCGCCCCGACTCCGACTGCGGCGGCGAGAGGATCCAAAAAGAAGTCGACAGGCCGACCATGGGGATGCGCCGCCGGTGGCCCAAATCGAGGACGTCAGCGCACTGATGCAGCGGCCGCCCCTCTCCCCACCTCCACCTCCACCGCCGCCCGTGCCTCCTCCTCCCACCCTCCGGCTGCCACCTCCTTCTTCTCCGCCGTGAGCAGTGGGGCGGGGTGCGCCCTTGTTGTCGCCCGGCGGCAGAGTGGTGGCAGGCGGGGCGCGGCCTCACCCCGACTCCGGCGGCGGCGCAGATGGGTGCGCTTTGGCCCGACCTCCGACGGCGGCGCAGCTGGCCGCGCCCTGGCCCGACCGACGACGAGTTTTGGGCGACCGAACGACGAACAGAGCGGTCGGTGTGGGGGCACGACGCGGTGGAGAGACGAGCAGAAAAATCCCCGAGCGGCAGTTCGCTTCTCCCGCGGCTGGATGAAGAAATTAGCAACCTAGTGTTGGGTTGGTATTTTTTTGGTCCCGGGTGGATGATTTTAGGTCCGGACCTAAAATAGCAACCCGTATAGGTCCTCTGCTGGAGCAAAATTTTTTTTGACTATTTTTAGGTCCCGGGGTAGTTTTTAGATATAGCAACCCACTTTAGGTCCTCTGCTGGAGATGCTCTTACAAGCCTAACTCAAACTCAACCATAAAGTGAAATACTTCCAACTTTTATGAAGCGTCAACTTGTTATCCTAGAACAATCTGTTTTGTTTTGGGAGAAAAAGAAAGCACTGACAGGACTGAAAACTGGTGGTATTGGTTGCCCCCACAATCTCGAACCGATCCGCTGATCCAGCAGACATGATGCTCTGCTCTGGTCAAGTGGGAAAGCAACGGTGAACAATAAAAGTGCTAGTTCACTGGATTTCACAGAATCAAACCAAAACATGTGCTTTATATATATATATATATATATATATATATATATATATATATATATATATATATATATATATATATATATATATAGACTTGCTACTCTGTAGCTGGCTATAGAATTATTTATTCTATGGCCAGGCCCAAACTAAACACGCGTGGCTCGGCAATTAGTGCACACAATCACCACTCCGCCGGTCTGTTCTATTCCATTCCGTCATTCAATGCGGTTGGAATCAATTTGGCCGGCGCTAATCATGCTGCTGTTTTCTGGCCGCTAGGATCGTCACAATCCGCCAACTAATCAATTTCTACCTTTTGCAAACTCAACAATATGGTTTGACTTTCACGCGCAAGACACTATATTCTAAAGTACTCCGGCAATATGGACCTTGATTACAAACGAAAGAATTTCAAAATAATTTCGTGGTAAACTGATCATGCTGTTACGGTAAATACCTTTTGTGGTAAATCAATGACGTTATTCTGGTAAATATCTTATGGTAAATCAATGATGCTATGATGGTAAATATTTTATGATAAATCAGATGCTATAATCGTTAATATAGTAAAAATGGTACCTCCACATAGCATGGCGCATAATTGTAGTACCTCTCCTCCATCCTGCCTAATGTATTCTGGTAATCCAATTTGATATTCCAGCGCCTAGAAAGAATAGTAAAACTATATTTTAATGTGGTAACCACGGCGCACTTGCATGCTTAGACAACAAAGTAATTCATGCATTCTCATATTACTGTATTCAACGGGCACAGATTATTGTCGAACCAAATCATGAAATCAATAGAGCAGAAAAAGACTAGGGAAAGCATACTCACATGCGTGTACATCCTATCCAATGGAGGCGTCCCCATGATCTCCAATGACACGGCTTAGGGAGGAGTACCGTCACCATGGCGAGCCTAGCAGGATTTACCGTCGGCGCTAGTAGGAAAAGCGACGGCGCAGGGCTTGATCACACAGCATGTTGCCGAATATCGGGCCTGCATCAATTCCGGCGCGCACTGCCGCAGACCATGCACTAGGTTCCCCTGAGTTACGACCTCCATGGAAGTGTACAGCGGATGAGCTTAAGGCAAGATGGCACAAGACGACGATGGAGTTTCCTGCCCTGAAAGTAGTCAATCGTGGACTACTGATGCTAATGCCGTACGCGTAACTAAAGCTACGTTTGACCATGCCTCTAGTCGACGGTCATCTACCGCTAATGCCGCATCGGTGATAACTGTCGCCTCATTAATAAAGAGGCCGCGTCCGCGTAACTCGTAACCTCTGTCAGCTCAGCTCGATTGAAACGCAGATGGGACGGTAGGATGGCTTGGCTACGGAATAACTTATTCCGTGGCCGGCCACGGAGTATACTCTCCGTACACACACATACATATAAAGGCTAATTTTACTTGTTCATCATTTCAAACAGACTAAACTTCAACGATACAGCTATATTCTCAACTAGCACATGATCTCCCACCAAAAAAAAAATCGATGCAGAGAAGGATTGTAGGTATTAGGTAGTATATCAACTGACAGGGTATCACAAAAAAAAAACCAAAACAGCTAAGAAAATAACTTAGCTTGTAGTAATAGGATGTTGCCCTTAATACAAGTATGGCATGACTGATTACTCAAAGAGACCGACTAATCGATGGTTAGGCAAATAGTAGTATCTTCTTTGTTATTAGTTATTACCCTGACAAACTTTAAGAACTCTCGGATGTAATTAGCCCAGTGAAGAAAATTCTTCTAAATTGTCAGCTTCAAATAATGATTATAAACTACTTGTCCTAGAAGAACCTTCTGAGAGGGAAAAAGAAACTGTGCTGACTATCAATGGATAGACAAATAGCAGCATCTTTTATCCTTTCTTATGCTGATAAAACTCAAACACTTCAAGAATTTAGATTGACGACCATTTGAGCATTAACAAGATCAACTCCACAAAAAAAAAAAATCTAAATTGCCAACTTCAAGTTTTTACTGTTCCATAAACATGTCCTAGTACGAACTGTGGTGGGGAATGCAACCTTGAAAACTGATGGTCTGAGTTGTCCCCCACTATCTCTAGGAACTATTCGCAACAGATTAGTTTCTCCGGTCATAGTGGGCAAGCAATTGCGACAGCAACAAAAATGATAGTTCAATTGACCAATAACATAAACTGTAGAGGGAGAAAAGAAAAAGGGTAAAAGGTGAAACCTCGAAAACTGATGGCCTCAGTTGCGCTTGTGCCCCACTAATTTAGTAGGTAGTATCAAGCAGTGCATCAACTGACAGAATAAAGTATTTGGCCACAAGCAACAATTTAATACAACTAGAAGAAAAACTTATTAGCACATAGCAATAGTATGTTGCCCTAAATACAAGCATGCCATGACAGATTACTCAAAGAAACCAACTAATCAATGGTTAGGCGAATAGTAGTATCTTCTTTGTTACTGCCCTGACTAACTTGAACTGTCAGATGTAACACATGAGAAAATTCTCCTAACTTGTCAGCTTCAGCTTCTGTTTATAAACTTGTTGTATAAGAACCTGTTAGAGAGCGAAAAAGAAAAGGCACCGAGTAAATGCAAAAAACTGGTGCTCCCAACTGCCCGACTATCCCTAGGAATTTCTCAGCTGATGCTGTGATGCAGCGACTAGATGCTCTGGTCAAGTGAGCAAGCAATAGTGAAGATCAAAATGCTTGTCCTCTGGATCAATAGCATTGCTTATCTCAATAGTGATCTCACAAAACAAAAAAAGAATATGTGAATTGTGCAAATGCACAAGACTAATTTTACAAGTTCATGTCTCAAAAAAAAAACAAAAAAAAAACAGTTCATCAATCCAAAGAAAGAATTAAACCTCTCACTACCACGTGTTCTAAACTAGCACATTACTTCCCACAAAACCATAATCCGATGTGACGAAGAATGTAGGGATCAGTAAGTGCATCAAGAAGTGATTATTTTGCGCAGATAAGGTGCTAGCAACTAAGGACCTTATGCACTCCCTTCCGGCTGTTTGGCTCCACAACCTCTAGAGGGGGATGGAAAGAAAGGGTAAAGATTGTCCCTGAAAACTGATGATCTCAATTGTTTCCCACTATATTTAGTAACTGTTCAGCTGAGGCAGGAGATTAGGTGCTCTGCTCAAGTGGGCAGTCAATGGCGACAGGCCAACAGCAACAAAAATGTTAGTTCAATTTGACTGCACATAACCAAACAGGAAAAAAGGCGCTTTGTGCAAGAATATAAGATCCAAAGTGAGGAAGAATTGAAGCTTTTACAAACATATAGTTATATTCCAAACTAGCAGCATATGTTCCCCACAAAAACATTACTACTGATACAGATAAGGATTGCAGAATCAATTACTGCATCAAGAAGTGATAATCTTGCACAGATACAAGTGCTAGGAGCTAAGGACCTTAAGCATATCCTAAGTATATTTAAGGATTTGAAAATACTAACACCAACATTAGATACCTTAGATTGCTTATTATGAATTGAAACCATAGCTGTCAGCATATATTCATATAGGATGGCAGCAATCCTGATGAGAAAAGACTTCAATGTCACACCACATTCTGATGGCCATCCATCTTCACCAATAATCTCCACAGGAGCACTTTCCGTCCTTGAAATGATGGAACCTCTTATTGTCCCTCACAATAAGCTCCCTCCCAACAATCCTTGACATGATCTTGATGGCATTGTGGCAATCCCCACAGATCCTTAGGTTCTTAATGATGCGAAGTGGAGTCCTCGCTGGGGTGCTAATCAGACCATAAGCAATCGCCAGTCTCTCACTATGGTACAGCAATGCCTGTTCCTTGGCCTCCTGATCAATGTCATGGAGCACATACCTTGTATCCGGGACATACCTCTGCTCATTGACCACCTTCTTTTCAATCTTGGGTGGCAGTCGGTACTCTGCCAGCTTGTTCTTCCCATCAAGCATGTTAATCCCCAGACGCCTCTTCGGAGGTGGGGTTGGGAGCTTCTTAGGATTTGCCTTGGATGGATCAAGCGACACCAACAACTCCTCTGCTCGGTCCTCAAGATCAATGTCTCCATTCATACGTGCCAGGTTCAAGACTGACTCCCACACCATGGCGTTGGGCTCGAAAGGCAGCTTCTCAATATACTCCATAGCCTCGTTCAGATGCCCTGACTTCCCCAAGACCTCAATGATCCCAATATAGTGCTCCACGCCAGGCTCAATACCATGGTCCCTAGACATGGCATCAAAGAAAAGCAACGCCTCCTCAATGGCCTCTGAGTTGGCACAAGCATTGAGCACAAGCACATAGGTATGGCTGGTCGGTGCCATGCATTCCTTCATCAGCTCAAACAGCCGCAGCGCCTCGTCCCCAAGCCCATTCACCGAGTAGCCATCTATCATGATGTGCCACGACTCCATGTCGCGGTCAGGCATATTGTCGAACGTCCTGCGGGCGTGGGGCATGGCAGCACACTTGGCATACATCTCGAGCAGCTTGTTGTTGATCCGGAGGTCGCCGCGGAAGGGCGAGCGGAGGAAGAAGTCGTGCACCTTTCTGAGCTCGTCAAGCAGCTTAGGGTTAGAGCAGGAGGCTGCAAGCTCGTAGAAGGCGGGCGGGTCGGTGCGCGCCCCCTTGGCGAGAAGCTCCACGGCGTCCTTCACCCGCCCCTCTCGGCACAGTCTCATCAACTCCCCAGGCCCCGCCACAGGTTCAGGTGGCGGTGGCGGCGGAGTCGCATGCTGCTGCGGGGGCGGAGGCCCGTAGCCATGGGGCGGCGGCGGCGGCGGTGCCTGATCCTGCGGTGGTGGAGGCCCGTAGTCGCGTGGCGGTGGAGGCCCGTAGCCGCGTGGGGGCGGAGGCGGCGCCTCCTTCTGCGGTGGTGGAGGTCCGTATCCGCGGGCCGGTGGGGGTGGTGCCTGCTGGTGCGGTGGTGGAGGTCCATAGCCGCGGGCCGGTGGGGATGGTGCCTGCTGGTGCGGTGGTGGAGGCCCGTAGCCGCGTGGCGGCGGGGGTGGAGGTGCGTGACCGCCGGGTGGTGGAGGCCCGTGCCTGCCGGGCGGCGGAGGTGGCATATGCTGCGGCGGCGGAGGTGGCCCATAGCCGCGGTGCGGTGGAGGCCCGTGACCGCCGGGCGGCGGTGGAGGTCCATAGCCGCGGTGCGGCGGAGGTGGAGGGGGGTGTCCCTCCGGAGACCACTGCGGAGCGGGTCCAGGGGGAGGGGGGTTCCTTGGCGGCGCCCACTGCTGCTGATGGGGGTGGTGAACATGGTTGGGAGCGGCGGCGGCGGCGGGGGAAGGGTGGTAGGCGTAAGACGACTGCGAAGAGGAGAGGGGGCGGGCGAGGAGGTGGAGGAGGGAGCGGGACCTGGCGGAGGAGATGGCGAAGGAGCGGAGCGGGCGCAGATGGATGGCGGCGGTGGCGGCCATGGCGAATTGGTGATTGCTGAGGGCTTCACTTCTCCGCACCTCCCGCTTGGGGGTTTTAGCGAAGGGCGAGATTGGGGGAGATATTTCCAGGCTTGCGGATGGTGGAATGGTAGGTAGTGGTTCGTATGGGCTCCGCGGGTGGTTGTACTCGGCCCAGTAAAAGAATGTGGCCCATATCTGCATCACGGTACAAATCAACTCTCATTTCTCTCAATTAACATCCTCTCTTGGTTTTTTTTACAGAAATTCCATAGGGAACATTGATGGATTAAGCCACTCATAACATCAGAAAAAAGGAGACGCTCATCTTTTCTACTGGCCAAAAAGTCCTAAACCATAGACCAGAAAATGAATTTATGTACAAGGCTGCTGGACAAACAGAATAGGAATAGGATTCACAGCAAGTCTCAATCTCCAAGGGAATCGATCTGACTCTGATCTCTAAGCTGGCTACCACCAAGGAAAGGATAATATCTACAGTACAAAATGAAATGTCCTCCAGAAATGCAATGCCCTTCCTATCTCTAACAACCATCCACACCCTCCAATGGTCGCCGGTGTGAAACCGAATTCTTGGCCATGATGATTCGCAGTGCTCTCATCAGGAGTTAGGACTGAAACCTTGCAGACGGTCCCGACTCTCTTCGATCACTGCTTATCTCAAACTCACTTGAGCTTGCCTTGGACTCGTTCTCTGCGTTGCTGCTGTGGCCCCTCCGGCTCCGGCGGTCCTTCAGAGGATCACGACACAAGATTTAGACTTGTTGCACAATAAGTAAAGTAAGATTGTATAAATCGAACAAAGGAAAAGATATACAAACCTCCCGCGATGGGACATCTTCGGCCTCGAGCATCCGAACAACCTGACCCATTGTGGGTCTTTTCTCAGCATCTGGATCGACACACCGTAGTGCCACCAGAAGAGCACGCTTCAGAGCACGAGTGGCTGGTTTCAACTCCATTTCAGGATCCACTACCTCCTCAGCTCTTCTTGTGCCGACCATCATTTTCAGCCACTCCACCAAATGTACCTGCACAGCGGTCACACTACAGCTGATCAACATTTGAAGCTGACAATGCATTGCTGCTTACAAAATTAAAAAAATAAACTTGCTACAAACGCTACTAGGCATAAATGCAAAATAACCTTCACCTGAAATATTGTCCCCTCGTAAATAGCTCACCTCATTAGCAGGCCGACTATAGTCAACTGGATCCCTCCCAGTCACTGCTTCCAGTAGTAGCACCCCAAAACTGTAGACATCACTCTTCTCATTTAGCAGACCAGTGTTGGCATATTCAGGGGCCACATACCTGAAATGGAGTAAAATAGCATATGAATGGTTGTTTTCATGTAAAGTTCCACAAAGCTAATTGTTCTTTCATGAAAAACAAAGCTCCCAACATGTAAAGTGTCCTACCATAAGTGAATGCCACACATTCCCGGTAGTGAAGCAAAGGACTAGAAAAATGAAAGAGCAAGCAAGGAACATACCCGAAGGTTCCCATAACTCGAGTTGTGATATGGCTCTTCCCTGCGCCCAAGAGCTTAGCCAGTCCAAAATCAGAAAGCTTGCCATTGAATTCTTCATCAATTAAGATATTGCTCGATTTAATATCACGGTGCACAACTTTTGGTTCTATGGCTTCATGCAAATAAGCAAGCCTGTATATTGTTCAGTTATAAAACCATCTTACACAGCAAACAATATGCATAAGAAAAGAAGAGTCAAAATGATGAATGGTTAGTTTCTTACGCTTTAGCAATTCCAAGAATGACTTTCATCCGGGCTTCCCAAGTAAGAACACCATGTTGCCGCATGGCACCATGAATCCACTGTTCTAAGTTCCCATTATTCACATACTCATACACAAGGATCCTGGAATTACAAGATAAATGATGATGAGAATGCTCAAATAGAGTACAAAGCAGATAAGCGTGCATGGTGTATTCAAAAGTGATTAAAGTGCTGAACCTAGATGCATAAAGCAAAAGCAAACATTAACAGCAACAATTTTTTTATTTCATCCAAAATCAAATGTTCTCATACAGATATAGAACGCTAAAACTGAGGGACAAGTCCCAGATATATTCAAGTTCACCTGAGCTGAATGAAATAACACACTGCTTTTAATTACAGCAATGATTCTCAGATCACTACCGTTAATATATTTTCTTTTGTAGAAATTGGGATGATTTTATGCATTTATTTAGTCTGATATGAGGCTGAAACTAAAAGGTGAAAACACATATCCAAAATGCTAACTGAGAATCTGCTCTAAAAACTTGCAACCAGAATATCACAGCTTTAGTTGAAACAATCCATATAAGATGTGGTAGCAGGAGCACAATTAAACTTCTAGAAGATCAAGCTAAAACAGGCAGTCAGGCACAAGTCCTAAAGTAGACACAGTTTGTCTTCAGGAAACTTATTTATGTTGTTAATTGGATAAAATTAGAGATTTTAAATTCCTAAGATCCCAGAATATTTCAATGCAACTTGCCTACCTTCGATGAGTATTTTAGTCACCATTGGTCGATTTTAAAGCTTAATATCACATAGTACACAATTGCCCTTCACCTTGTATAAGACAGCATTGCTGCAGTATATATGATGATGCTAACAGCTTGGTGATGGGAAGCTGCTTAATTTCTGGTTAAGGATTGTTTGATTGACTACTATACTTTGCGGCACTTATTTCTATGGACATAGTCCATGGCTAGACCTACAATGCTTCTGAATCCATTCGGAAGCCCATTGTATTCATGCAAAAGCAGCAAAGGTGATGATATATCCAAGAGAAGAATGGGACACAAGACATTGTGGGATTTCAGTGGTTCATTCCATACATTGATTCCATCCAGTAAAAGAATGTTGATTAATACCTTGCTGCCTAAAACTATAACAAGTATCATACAAGTTTGCACCATACATGCATCAAGAGATACGTATCAAACATTCATAAATTAGTGAAAACCAAAGCACCTTTTCAGTAAGCAGCTCACTAAGGCAGAATGGACTAAACATGTACACTTCTACTGGGTCCTAACTTACAAGGTTTTTTCATAACCTATTGGATATGGACATATGGTATAAGTATCAACAAAACAAACAAATAGTGAGATGCTCGACTGAAGACTCAAAGGTGTTTTCTTTTTCATAATAACGATTATGATATACAGTATGATCTAATGGATAAAGGTTCCAAGAGCTGAAATGGAATAGCTGAATCGATTTACTAATGTACTTTGGCTTGTGCATTCTCAAAGTTTAATCAAGCAAGTGGTTTTTAATGGTTTAAATTCGAGATCATATCATAAACCAAGAAAGCAATCAGACATGAATCAGTTGCCATCCAATGCAAGTACATATATATGATAGCAGAGAAAACTCTAGCCATCAGTCAACGCATTTGATTGGGAGAAATAGTCTCACCTATGGATTCCCTCAACACAATATCCTAGAAGGCGGACGAGATTCTTATGCCTGACATGTCCAATTGCCTCAACTTCAACCCTGAACTCCTTTTCTGCCTGGCCCCTACAGTGACATCCAAAACGGCATCAATATGCTGAGACGTGAAACCATCAAAGAGGGCTGAATAAATAAAACTGAGAGCTTCTTACATGTTATTGAGAAGCTTTTTTATTGCAACATCAGTCCCATTTATGAGGCGACCACGGTAAACTATTCCATATCCACCTTCTCCAATGACATTTTCCTTAGAAAAACGATTTGTTGCATGCTCCAAATCTCTCAAGGTAAACCAATGACCCCAGCCTAAATGTGAAAACTCTGGGAGACCAACCAATGGTGATGCAGAGACAGTTGCGTATTGAGAATACTGCCTCCTAGCATTGCCTGAGCTGCCTTCGTCGCCAGAATATGAACTGCCAGCCCTTTCACATTGGTACGCAGAGCTGCATTGGCTCAAATTATCAGCATCACTCGATTTGCTCCTAACCAAGTGTGCCAGCATTTTTCCAGAATCTTTTTCATAAGGTTTTTCCTGCACTGCCAGAGCATGGCTTTCTTGCACATGAAAATTTTGAACAATAGCATGCTCACGCACTTCATCTACTGCAATCTCCTTGGAGACATCCGGAATTTGAGATACCGGGATGCTATCAAAAGACTTCTTCGGCTTCCTCCGATATATGGACCAGAAGCACATGAAACCTAGGATAAAAAAGATTACCACCCAAATACAGATGCCAATCACAATCCATAGCCTCAGTCCAAACGGTGGCGTCCTGGAAGATAACTCTGCCCTCAGGATTTCGCCTGTCGTCATCTTTATTCCTCAGCAACCTACACACCAGCATCGGCAATGTGATGTTAGCTTAGCACTTCACTGAAGAAGGCAAGGAAGGCTGGCTCAAAGTAAGACCAGAGCACTGCAAATTTGCACTGGCAACGGAAGGAGGTTGTACTGTAAAACGTACAGTTTTTTTATCAGCACTCAAGCTTGTCGGTAGCTCAAAAAATCAATCACATTGATCATAAATGCAAGTGAGGGGGGAACGGCCGGACGGGAAGAATATGGAGCGCAAGGTTCTTGTGTTAAATATGAGCCAAACAAAATGACAAATTGTTTCTCGGCTACTTGCCCCCTTCCAAGGCAAACACTCCTATCAAGTGCGCAGTCAGATCAAGAAACAAAATGAAGGGGGGAATCGACAGTGTGGGAAGAGAACCGGTTACTCCTATCAAATCAGAGGAAACGATCAGTGGAGAATCCAAACTTTCAACTTTGCGCTCTATCCTTTTTCCTTTCTTGAAAATATTCAATCTAATTTTCAAGCTGCTCTCACCATTAGCCAAGAAAGGAATGGAATCCAACCAGTCTTGAAGGGGCAGCAACCGCACTAGATCGATAAAATGAACCAGGCACCATTCCACCCAGAGTAGCTTCCAAGCAGAGGAAGCACCAAAGAAGGCACTGTTCCAATCCAATTCCAGAATAACAAAGAAAGTGGGCAAAAAGAAATAAAAAGGATTTAGGGGAAAGAAAAGAGAGATCACTGCCACTGCAATAACCTCTTGACATCCCCTGGTTGGTGAGAAACCCTCCGTGGAGTAGTACTTTGTGGTACTACCCCCGCTCGACGCTTCTTCCTCTTCCTCCAGTTCCAGTTCTTGGTTTCTCGGCTCAGCCCCTCTGCTGCGTCAATCTCGCCGGGGAGCAGAAAGCCATGGGAGGCCGGCCGGCTCCGGGAAGAGGGAGGCAATGCCGGGCCGGGGATGGGATTGGACTATTGGAGAGGAGAGGAGAGAAGGGGGCAACAGTACAAGGGAAGCAAGCATTAAAGTTAGGTCACTACACTGAGTAGAGAGAGAAAGAGGATGGGGAAATGGCGTGGGAAAATGGAAGAAAACAGCTGTAAAAAGAAGTGAGGATGGCCACCGTTTTGCTAGGGACACCCACGGAGGAGTTTTGTAGGAGGCAGCTTTTTAATGAGTGCTAGTACCTTGGTACCCTTCGTCTTTCTAACAAACACGAGTAAAATGGATGAGTATGATCTATTTTATATACGGGACACGTGATTATGTATTTGTTGAGTTGATCGTTTAAGTCAACAGATTGTCGTATATTTGGCTAATGCTAACCATTTAGAGCTGCGTTGTCAAATATATTAAAATATCAAAGTTTTATATCAATTCCAAATCAAATCACCAAAATACTAAAATACTCTCTCCATTCTTAAATATATGACATTTAGGACAAAAAATTTAGTTCAAAATGAACTAATTTTGATGTCCTAAACGTCATATATTTAAGAACGGAAGGAGTATTCATGTATGATCAACTTATAATAATACACAATCATATGAAATATATTATATATTTTGTCTAAATTAGCATTGCGCATACATCTAAAATGTGCAACCTTAGCAATATTGACAAACAACAACGGAAAGATGAGATAGACTTCATATCCAGACGCTATGAGTCGATATGAGTTGTCGTGCATGAAGCTAATTTCTTTTGTCAACAACATTTAATGCTTAGGTCATAAGGTGACATGATCCATGTATATTAATGCAGCTATTTAGAACTGTGCAAAAATAATATTGAATTGTTTAAAATGTTTTCTAGAGATGCATATAGAAACATACCGAGCACATTTAATCATGCTCATGTATTTTCAAATAATAAGTTCACAAAATCATAAACATGTATAGAGTACTAAATAAGGTTAGTAAAAAACAACGGAACAAATTTTCATTTTTTTTAAGAAAGAGAACACATTTCCATTCATCAAGAGTTCAAGACTTGTTTTTTATGCATGACAATAGTTATATGCTACTATGTTGAAATGGAGGTTGTTGCATGTGCATGGAGCTAGTTTTGTGGGAACAACGAGAGGTGCGAAGCTCAGGCTGCGTGGAGGCACGCAACGGAAAGGCTTAGGAGCTCCACGTCACGCACGCAGTAATGCACACAGGGGTTGTTTGGATGCGAACCTGAGCCCAAGCAGCTGTGCCTAGGCAGGATCCTGGCCGCAGGCTCACGAAATCAAGCGTCTGGTTCAGCTGCCTGGCACAAGCAAGACTTGCCAGGTCTCCAACCAGTAGCCTACAAAACGGCTTCCAACACAAGCCACGAGGAGAGGCCTGGCAGCAGTCCTGGCCCACATGCCATTGAGACCGCCGTTACCCTCGTGTTGGTTAGCGGTGTGCACGCAGCGGAACAGAGGAGGGTGCCGACCCGACCCATGCCCTGGGAGGTAGTGACCGAGTGGGCATGAGGTCAAACGGACACGCAGTCCAAATCTGCTCGCTGGCTTGCAATTGCAAGATTGCAGCGCATCCGCTCAAGATCATGGATGCGCGCCTGCTCCTTTTTTACCATTTCACCCCCGCGTGGACGGGCCGCGAGCTACTCTGTCCAGGTAACGGGCCCACGGGCAGGGGAAATGACGGGAAGGAAGGCCCACGCGGCTCAACGGCTAGCTCCTTCGCGAATTATATATATATATATATTTATTTAATTATTTTGCAAAAATATACGACGGTTTCAAAATTTTACAGTTTTGACAACCAGGCCGCCGTGGCCCACGGCGGTTCGGCAGTCGCCCGTGGGCCCCAACGGGCGTGGAGGTCAGCCGCTGTGGGCCACGGCGGTGGACGACAAACCGCCGTGCGCTACGGCGGCAAGGCCAACCGCCGTAACCCACGGCGGTAAGGCCCGTGCAGCCGCCGTGGCGTACGGCGGCAGATTTGCTGCCCTCTATATAAGCCGAAAATTAGCCCGGAAATGTCATAAAAATTCGGAAAAAAAGAAAGAGAGGGTTGGGAAGGAGAGGGGAGGAGAGTGAGGGGGCGGAGTAGCGAAGCTCTGCCGGTTCTTCGCTTCATTGTAAGTATTTCGTCGATTTAAACTCTTTTAGCAGCTACTTAGAAAGGGCTAGATACCGAGCAGTCCGACTTCGACAAGAGCTACGTCGAGGGAGAAGCCCGTGATGCAAGGGAGAGGTGGTTGCGCATGGTTGAGTGGGAAAAGAGAGAGGAAAAAAAGGAGGAGCAGAAGGAAATGCGCCATCGTCAGGAGATGAGAGAACGTGAAGCGGCCCAGGCCCGTGAAGCCGACAGAGAGAGGAAGAGGGAGAGGGCTCGCCGGGCCAAGACAGCTGGGCCGGATGCCATCAGGAAGGGGAAATACCCCTGTTGTACTCAGTAGACCTAGAGTATTAGCCGGACTGTATCAAATAATGTCGGATTTCATGACATCGTCAACTAGGGTCCTCGGTTTGTATCGTTAAGAACTTTAATCGAACATCATTAGAGTGTGTTTTATCCGTTACGTGTGTTTCGTTACGGTGACTGTAATATGCAGAGTCGTTGTGTTTCCTCTGAGTCACTGACGCGTTCCCCTCCCACGGATCGTCTGGCCCACAAAGCGACAGTGCCCTAGTACTAGGGTGTGTTTTCTCCGAGTCACTGCTTCGTTTCCCTTCCCACGGATCGAAGGGCCCACCACCCAGGTAGCTACCTTCTATATATATCACCATTCACTCCATTGCCTTCTTCTCACAGCACTCAACAATAACTTCGTGGAGTGGGGATGGACACGGTTTCGGTTCTGAGTTGTGGCATCAGCAATCAGAAGATTTCGAAGCCAATTTCTCACTGAAAGGCAAGAGTGACTTCAGATCGATGCGTGATGTTAGAAGCTACGCACCGAAGCAAACGGTGTTGTGGCCTAGGTGTTCACATGGTGAGTTCTGCGTGATGCAAGTGTACCAGGGATGGAACAACTCCGGTCGTCGCTTCTGGCACTGCCCATATGCATGGGTAAGCAATGTTCACAAATTTCCTCATCATCTTTCTTTCGTTTGGTAACGTTTTCTTGCCTTTTGCAATACTCCACCCAAGCTGAGAACTGCGGTTTCTCGCAATGGGTGGATCCACCAGCTATTGATCCCTATCAACAGTACATCGACTACCTCGATGACGTCGTCATCTACAACCTGAAGCGGGAGCTGTCGGAGGCATTGGCTTCTCCAGATCCATCGTCTAGCGCAGGAGAAGACCGGTGCTGCAAATGTTCGACCTGCACTTGTGAATGCCACAAGAAAGATTGGTCCCCTCTACCTTCACCACCTCCACCCCCACCGGGGTACTACATGCCATCGCAACACTCCGGCGGCTCTATGCTCTCTGGGCAGTTCTCGTACAACTAGATTCATTAGGAATGTTGCAATGAAATTTCTAAATTCCCTAAGGCATGTTATCTGTACGTAAGGTGCTTCGTTAGGGTACTAGCACCGTACATGCCATTGCAAATGTGTGTGTTTTCTCTCGTTAATTAAAAAAAACTAACCGTCGTGGCCCACGGCGGTTGGCCACATGCAACCGCCGTGGGCCACGGCGGTTGCAAGGCGGCTTCATGCCGCCGTGGGGGCACTGCAACCGCCGTCTGCCACCGCCGTAGCCCACGGCGACTGCCGAACCGCCGTGGGCCACGACGGTTAGACCTGAAACCGCCGTGACCCACAGCGAATGGTTGTCAAAACTGTAAAATTTTGAAACCGTCGTATATTTTTGCAAAATGATTAAAAAATATATATATAAAAAAATTCCTCCCGGGCTGACGTGTGGGTCGAGCTCGCTCGTGATCAGAGCTGGGCCTTGGCGCGGCCCACATCACGCAACGTCTGGATTTTTTTAATTGCGGTGGCCGAAGAACAGAGGATGACGCCCGGGTCCCACCCACGGACCCACCCCATCCGTTTCAAAATGGTAGATCACATTTGACTTTTTACTTCAAATTTGACCAAAATATTTTTTTGTTCTGACTTGATTTATTAATAAAAGTATTTCAAAAATGATTTAAATTTGACTATAGTTGCACAATTTTTTGAATAAGACGAGCAATCAAATTTAGAAAGTCAAATGACATACAATTCTAAAAAAAAAGTCAAACGACATCCTCGCTCCGTCATATTTTAAACTATTTTTCTTGTCATAAACATCATATATTTAAGAACGGAGAGAGTACAATTTAGAATGAAGGGAGTAAGCTACAGATTTATGGACGCACAATTTTTTGGATTTTGTTTTACTGATGCCGCATGCATGCCCCGCCGTGAATACTGTACAGTACGTATAAATATATTTTTAAAATAAAGATATTATATACATAATACATCGTCTCCTATATACTACTGTGATTAATCAGCTGGACACCGACAGGCGACAACATAGTAGGCGCTGTCGGGCTGAGGTTTCGGGTTGGTCTTGCTTCATGTTCTTTTTTAATTGGAAAATAATAAATAAATTGTTTGGGCGGGTCTGGGCTAGACCGATTTTTTTGCCTTGATTTTTGCTGACCACCACTCCTGACTAGTGTGGGCCGGCCAAAACCCACCTGGCTTCTATGATTTTTTTTTTGATGTTTGTCATGAGCTTTATACTTTGATATTTTTCATGAGAGACTTTGGACGTGTTTGGTTTGGCCGGCTAAAATTTAGCCGGTCTAAACTAACAAGTTTGACCACTAATTAGAGGTGTTAAATAAAGACAGTTTACAAAAATACTTCCACAACCTAAGGGCTGGTTTGCGAGATGAATCTAATGAGATCTGTAACCACGTGATTAAAACATGATTACTGTAGCATTACTGTAGCAAATCACGACTTAATTAGGCTCGTTAGATTCGTCACGTAAAGTTACACTCCTTTAATGAAAAAGTTTTGTAAATAAACTTCATTTAGTACTCCATGCGTAAAAGATTCCTTAAAGCTAAAATTTAGACCCTATCAAACAAACAAGACCTTTGTAATACTCCCCCGTCTCTAATATATGCATTTATTGATTTTTGTACATCACGTTTAACCATTTGTCTTATTCAAAAAATTTATAAAAATATAAAAACAATTATGATGTACTTAAAATATATACGATGATAAGACATGCATTAAAAATAAATAATATTTTCATATTTTTTAATAAGACGAACGGTCAAACATGAACAGAAAAAGTCAACGAATGCTTATATTTAGAGACGAAGGGAGTATATAATTTGCATGTTGGTAAACTATAATTTTTTTAATTGATGGTCAAAGATAGAAATGTTTGATTTTGGACAAGACAACTAGTTGACAGTTGGAATCGGACCTTGCGATGCAATCCAAGAGTGTGGAAAGATCAGCCAGCACGAGGATATCAAATGATTAGGCAAAATCATTCCCAAACTTTTCACACAAGGTTAAGTTCATTCTCGAACTTTTAAAAGGGCCAATATAGTTCCTCAAGTCCAATTTTCACGTCAAATACGTTCTTGTTGCTCATGTGGTTCAACATGGTGGTATGCGATGAAAGTGAATGTCTATTTTGCCCTTGTCTCATGCATAAACAACCCATCGAGAGAAATTGAAAATAATCTGAACCTTAGAAGAGGAAGCATGCATGCTAGCACAAAGCGACTTTAAAAAAAAAAAAAGATCATCATGCTAGGTCAAACCGATCAGATGGTTCAAGGAGATGGGCTTGGCCCGAAAGTTTTTGTTCATCTTTTTAAGCTATGCAGTTTTGATCATACCGTGTGTTTGCTTGAAGGTTGGGTGGATTGGGTTGGATCCAACCCATCTTTTGGGATTGGGTTGAACCCATCTTAGGCCCTGTTTGGAACAAGGAATAGAAAACACAGGAATCGTAGGAATCACAGGAACGAAGGAATCGTGGATGAGGAAAACAGAGGAATGAAAAACACAGGATTGAGATGAAGATAGATGTTTGGAATGTAGGATTTGAAATGCAAGAATCATATTATGGAAGAATGGAAAAATCAAAGTAATGATCCCTAATTACATATGAACCATCAAGTGTGAGGTTCGGATTACACAAATATTGATTTAATCCAAATTAACATGAACAAACTATTAAAGACGACATTGTTTGCATCACTACTAATGCATCGTGGGACCCAATTAATGCACGGGAAATAATTCCTATCCATCCAGCTACCTTTACGGCTCTAGCTCGTCGTCGTCGTTTCCATCGATCCAGCAGCTGAGCAGCCTGCATATTTCAAACCTGACCTAATGCATGACGACGATACACATGAGAGGCAAGCGTAGCAGCTGAGGAGTACGTACGAGGGCCAAGCTCGCCGCCTTTACTCCGCCTGGGATGGATTAGGCCATTAGGGGCAGACTGCTTCTCCGACCAGATAATAAGACACAGTTCTCATGTTCACGCGGTGGAGGAGAAAACCAGAGGTTGGAGTGGAGGTTTTAATTCCTGTGAAATCGTGTTGGAGCTACAGTATTCCTCAGGAAACTGAAAGTTCGTTTCCTTTGTTCCAAACACCCTCATCTCTTTCCTTTCCTCTGTTTTTCTTTCCTTCACTTTTCCTTTGGAAATCCTGTGATCCAGACAGGGCCTTATTGTTTGGTTGCACCTCTGATTTTAGGGACGGGGTCGACCCATCCCATATTTGGTTGAAGGAATTAGAAATATAAGTTGGATCACAAGATAACACCGTCTCTCGCATTTTTTGCATCAGGACCTGAACTATTCAAAAATAAGGGAAGCCTATTTTTGCAAATCTTTCTCTCTAGCGTTTTTGCATCAGGACCCAGAGAAGAACTTGTAATTCATTTTTGCCCCTATCTTCTTCTACACACGGACGGAGCGCCGCCGCGGGCGAGCTAGCGCGGACATGCTGCCGCGGGCGGGCGGCGCGGGGTCAGGGATGGGCGCCGCAGGGTCGGGGACGGGGCGGCGGAGCTCCTCCGTTCCCCTTTGTTTCTCTCGAGGACGGAACCCACACAGGTCGGCTCTGTCCGCCAGATTTGGGCGGACGGAGCGAACCCGCATCTTCACTGAATATTCTCCTCCTGGGTTCGCTCCGTCCCCTGTTGCCTCCATCGAAACACTCCAAAAATGGGTCGGACCCGTCCGGGTTGGACTGCTTCCTCCAACCAAACACACGGATAGAAGATAGGGGTGTGTCGGGGCAGCGTCCGGTGATGGTAGGCATCCAAACATTTTTGTGCATGTTGTTGATGTGTTGTTCAAGTAATAGAATAAACATAGAAAGTGCTTTCTCTTCACCATGTTCCACAAGGTGAATCAACATTATGATATTTTTTGTTTTGAATTTTGAAAGGATCATAAAATATTTTTACAGCATGTAGGTCTCTTCTGTCATTATGCATGAGACAAGAGCAAAACGGACATTTCACATACATCTCATGCCACCAAGCAATACCACAACAACACAAAGATGCATTTGATCTAAAAACGAAAGTTGAAGGACTATATTGGCCGTTTTGAAAATTCAAAGATGAATTCTACTCTTTGTAGAAAGTTCGAGGATGAATTTGACTATTTTACCAAATGATTACATTTGGGGGTCAACCTCTATGGAGAAGAACCCATATTGCAGCTTGGTGTGGTTAGTGTGGTGTAGTTAAAAAAGAAATGGTGAGCCTCGCACTGGCGCACTCGCTGCTGCTGACTGCCGGTGCCGTCTCCGAGCGTGTCTGGTTGCGCACTTTGGGCCGGCGCTTCTTGGACGGCCTGTGTACACGGGTCGGGTATCTGCCCTAGTAGAGTAGTAGTGGTGCATCGTTTAGTTTGGTTATTAATTGTCATTGTTCATTCGTCACCAGGGTCGTCCCACAAGTTTCATAGGCCTTTGGGCGAGTAAAACACTAAGAGTCTAACAATCTAATATTTTAATATAACGATTACATTATATAATACTATTGATAAGAGATAACTTGTAGCATATGTTTAATTTTTCTTATAAAAGTAATAGTACATCAAACAAGACAAAAATAGCAAAATAACTATGATGGTTACCTCAAATAAAAGCACGATTGATCTGTACACTAGTACTAAAGTCAGCAATCGAAACCATACGAATCATACCTTTGTCGTGGAGAATTAGAGGAGGCCGTCCTCATCGTCTTTGATCGAGAAACAATTAAACTAACGATCACCTCCTGAGTCCTGACCTCGACCTCAAACGATCCCAATTCTCAAATCCCAATCAGCAAACTTGATGCTTTGATGACCTTCTGCTTGAACGGCGGCATAATCGGAACAGAGAGGGAGCCTGGGAGACAGCCAGACGGGAGGCAAATCGGGCGTCGAGTCGTCGAGGATACCCTAGTCGCCGACTCCGCGGTTCGCTGCTTGTCGTGACGTTGTCAGCCTGCTCGTCGCCCTTGGGGCCTCGGCACTGCTCGTCTTTCTCGATCTCATCCGTGTCTGACGTGTGTGCCTGGCTATTGGCGAATGCGATACGTCCATCCCCAGCGACTGTACGGTCGGTGGACAGTAGTATACTGGCGCAGGAAACATCTATACCCCCATGGGCCCCCAGCCTCATGGGGCCCATGGGCAGCGCCCAGCTTGCCCTCCCCCAGGGACGGCCCTGTTCGTCACATCGAAACGTACCGCTCTTTATGTGATAATTTACCGAACTAAATAAGGTCTCAATCAACTAAATTTTCCAGTTCATTGAGACCGGACGCCTCGACGTCGCCATACCCTGCTCCGCTGCTGGAGCATGCAGGTCAGTGGAGCCAAGTGCGTGCTGGATCAGCGGAAGCGTTACACGTTGCTCTGAATCTTCGTAATTTGCATTTACACGCAGATGCAGGGAATGCGCCTGTGATGGCGGATCCCAGTGGATCGTGTCTCCGTTGCCCCTCGCAACCGTCGCATATGGGCGTCAGCGTCATCACTCACATCTGCATGGCAATGGAAGCTACTCCGCCATCGATCCCGCGACTCATCGTCCAGCAGCCAACGTGAACTGGGCCGGACGCCGGAGCCACGCATCAACCACGGCCGCCGCCGGCGACGTACGGCCACGAAATCGCTGCACCACCTGCCGTGCCAGTCGCTGCCTGACTGCAATCTGCAAACCTGCAACCCGAATACCCCGATGCCCCGGCGTCCGGCGAGCCCCCGCCGGTGGTGGTATTGCCCCGGCGAGCCAGCGGCGGCCCGGCCGGGGAGCCTGGCAGGCAGTCCCGCAGCTACTCTACAAGGGTCGGAGTGTGCACTGTGCAGTGCTGCACGCGCGAAAGGAAAAAGGATCTCCGAGTCTCCGACCGACACGGTCCGGATCTCCGGTTGTGTCCATGATTGGATCGAGCCATGAAATGCATGCGGCCTGGGCAGGCCATGTGTCCGTCATGATGATGACTACTTTAAGCACTTCCGTCAGGACCAGGGGACCCAGGCCAACACGCTGTAGATTTTCACCACATCTGCAACGGCAGGGAAATCTGCAAAAGAAATTAAGGACAAAGTAATGGTGCTTGGTGCACACTGCTCGATCTCAAGCTAGTAAGACTGACTCCAACAAAGATGAGGCAATTTGGAGAGGCAAATGGCATTTGCCTCCTGTGTACAGTACAAACAAGATGCATTTTTCCTTCGTGTCTCCAACAGACGAGGAAGAGACAGATGCAGTTGTGGCGCGCGCCGAGCTGCTCGTTCGCTGTGGTGCGCAGGGCCGCGGACGGAAGTGCGAAGAGGCATGACAGGACACCACGGTCACGCACGGCGACGAGTTGCAGGAGCTCGATTCAAGCTCCGGCCACCAAATCAAGCTGCCCCCGCCAGCAACTCCGAGCTGCAAGCCTGCAATCGACCAAATCCGTCACCGCCGCGGCGCCACAGGGCACGGCCGTGTCGAGACCCGAGCCGTCGACGCTCGCGGCCGCCGTAGCGACCTCGTGCGCTCGCCCAGCAACGAGGATGCCTTGACCCAATCGCAGGCGAGGAAGTTCGGGAACCGCCGACGGATGGCAGATCCTGCTGCGCTCCGTGCCGATCCGGCCGCGTCTATCGCCGGAGGTGAGGAGACGTGCCGCGCCTGCCCGCCAGGCCGCCGCGCAAGGGAAGGGGTCGCGCTTGCCGGAGGCGAGGAGGGGTCGCGCCCGCCGAAGGTGTGGAGGGGGCCGCGCCATCGCCTTCCGCCAGGCCGCCGCGGAGCTCGATCTCTCCGCCCGCCGCACTCCGCTCCTCTGCCCGCGGTCGCGCTCCGCCTCCCCTACTCCACCTCGCCACCGTGGAGCTCGATCTCTTCGCCCGCCGCACTGTACGACACACCCGGCTCCACCTTCCCTGCTCCGCCGCGTCAGGCTCCGACTGCTGCTGCTCCGACCCGCGGCTGCGCCTCGCCTCCTCTGCCCGCGGCTGCGCTCCGCCTCCCCTGCCCCACCTCACCGCCGCGGAGGCCAAATGCATCAGAGGAGAGAGGGAGAGCATTTTTCCATCGCCTCTCTCCTCCGAGGCATTATTGCCTCTCCGTATGCCTCTTTTGTTGGAGAGGTTTGCCTCTGCTACAGTAGCAGGTGGTGAGGCAAAAAAAATAGATTTGCCTCCCCTGATGCCTCACGTGTTGGACTCAGTCTAACGATCGAGCATTCTCACCAGACGGACGGCATGGGCCTGAGATAGGGATGCGGTGCACACTGCTCGATCTCACTGCTCCGAGATAGGGAAGATGTGTCAATGAGTAGTCTGCAAGTGAATGCGGCAGCCGGTGGCGATCCAAGCAGAAATAACAACAATCACGCAAACATGATGCACACGGCAGCACAACAACGTGAACGCCTCGTGATAACCGGAAAATATCACAGGGGAAAATAAAAACAACACAAACAAGTGAACAACAGAAAATACGCCTTCCTCTGGCCACTTCTTGCGCGGCCTACAGCTCTTTACGCCACTCTTGCAACGGAAACGCTTTTACCAGTAAGAAAACAACACAGCCTGTGGCTCAGTCAGCAGCTCTTGGGCACCAGGCCGACGCGCTGCGCTTCGCCGTCGAACACCACGCGGAACCCCTGCTGCTGTATGTTGCCGAGGATGGACACGCCCCCGTCCGTGCCGGCCAGCGCGAAGCAGAACGTGCCCCGCGTGTCCACGGGGATCAGGTAGTTCTCCGGCGGCAGCGCCACCGCCGCGCCGCCCGCCAGGTGCACCGACAGCGTCGGCACCTTCACCACCCGCCGCCCGCCCAGGTCGTAGCACGTGTCGAACAGCGAGAACCCGCCGGGGCTCGGCCGCAGCCCGGACGCCGCGGCCCGGAACGCGTCGCGCACGGCCGCGTACACGGGGCGCGCCAGCCGGGTCACCGACGTGCCCGAGTCCAGGATCACGCCGCCGCGGCCGGTGGCCGGGTCCAGGCGGAGGTCCCGCTCCGGCACGCCGCGGACGCGCGCGCCGCCGACGCTGAACCCCGACACGCGCACGTAGTAGAACGTCGGCATCCTGGGGTTCCGAACCATCGGGGTGAACGACGCGCGGGCGCCGGCTCCGGCGCCCGCCAGCGCGGCGGCGCCGAAGGTCAAGGTGGACGACCGGGTGGACGACGGCTTCAGCGACGAGGTGCGGTCCACGAGGCAGTACGAGAAGCTGCGGCCGTAGCGCCGGGCGACCTGGGTTGGCAGCGACAGCTTGCCGCGGCCGAGGCCCAGGAGCCCCGCCGCGGCGACGAAGAGGCCCTCGTTGTCGTGGCCGCACCCGATGGCGACGCGCGGCACACGCGCGCCGCGGGCGAAGGAGAGCGTCTCGGTGGCCAGGTCCCCCGCGGTGATTGATCCGTCGCCGTAGGCGACCTGGTACAGGCACGACCCGCGGCGCTTGTTGCAGCCGCCGGAGTCGAGGCGGCGGCAGAGCGGCGCGGCGCAGGGGACGGTGGCGTAGGAGCGGGAGCGGCGCGGGTCGAAGACCCGCCCGGACTGCGCGTAGCAGTGGCGGCAGGGCGCGCACTGCAGCCAGACGACGTCGCTGCCGGTGTCGAGCACCAGGAGCGCCTGCGTGGGCGGCGTGCCCACGCCGACCTGCGCGAAGTACTCGCCGCTCCCCTGCGACAGGCCGGACACCACGGGCGCCGCGATTCCGCCACCGCCGCCGCCGCCGCGGGGGCGTGGCGGCGGGCGCGTCCCGTTCGTGGCCCCGGTCGCGGCGGCGGTAGCAGCGGATATCACCTCGGCGCGCGCGGCGTCGCGCGCCAGGCGGTGCGCGAGCAGCTGGGGCGCGGTGGCGTTGGGCGCCGCGAACGCCTCGCGGTGGGCGAGCACCAATTCCACGGTGGAGGAGTTGCCGGTTCCGTCGAAGACAGCGGCCAGGTCGGTGCTGGTGCCGAGGATGGCTGGGGCGTCGACTCGGTCGGTGGGTTCGGGGGAGAGCGGGGTAGCGCGAAGCGTGTTGTACTGGTGCCGCGCGGGCGGCTTTGAGAGAGCGGCGGCGAAAGGAGGCAGTAGCAACGCGGGGAGGAGGAGGAGGGAGCAGATGAAGCTGGCCGCGGAAGCCATGGCACCTCGTAGCATCGAGCCGGGGCGGGGCGGGGCCGAACAGGACAGAACGGAGCAGTGGCCTGGTTGCTGATTGGTTTAGAGGAGAGCAGCAGAGGAGGAAGGAGATGCGAAAGAGAGGAGTGAGGTGGCAGTAACGGGCGCGGCGCGGTGGTCAGGCAGGCGGGCGGGCATGGCGTGATGGGTGGCGGCGTGGGGTTGGCCGTACGAGTACGTGGAGAGGCGTAGTGGCTGCCGAGAATAAATGCTGCATTGGCCGAAGGAGCTAGCGTTCCCCAACGGGCGGCCGGCAGCCCGGCATAGGCGAAAGATCGAGGAGGAGCCGCCACGCTAGCTATCGGCGCCGCTGTAGGCTACACTCTCTTCGACGTCGGCGTGAAAAGCGTCGGCGCCCGCCGATGCCGCGCCGACGATGGTTGCCATCGGATCACGGTGGCTATTTCGTTGTACCAATCTTTCCTTTTGGGTCTGTCTGTCTATAGCTCACACGTGTGAAATAAAAGGTCTTCTCATACGAATTTATTCAACAAATTTACACTGTAAATTCCTATTTTTACTCCTCCTCCTTCTCATTTTTACCCACCCATCCCTCTTTTCTCTCCTTATCCGCTCACGACCCGCGGCACCCACCGTGACCCGTCGTCTTCTTCGTTGCGTCGCCGCTCCCATCTGCCTCCACGCCGCCCAGCCCCGCCGACACCCCGGCCGGCACGGAGCTCCGGCGGACCGCGCCGGCCGCCCCGCCCCGCCACCAGTCCCTACCCCCGCTGCCTCGTGCGGCCACCGTCGCCGTCTTCGGCTCCCACCGCACTGCCGCCGTGGAGCCCCCGCCCCGACCTGGCCCCAACCGCCGGCCTCCTCCACTCGGCCGGCGGCGCCCCAGCTGCCCGGCCGCGCCGCCCCGCCGTCCGCCACCTCCGCCGGGCCGACCTGCCGCCATCGGACCTCCCTCCATGGCCGGCGGTGACAGCCGCCCCCCCTCCCCGGCAACCCCGAACCCTAACCCGGGAACCCGAACCCTAACCACACCGGAGGAGCTCGCCGGAGTTGGAGAAGAAGCAAGGATGGAAGAGATTGGAGTGAACAAAAATTTGTGTGAGGAGTTACTCCAAATCACACAAGTAACATATAACTTTACCTTTCTTTTTCCATCAAAACAATGTTCAGACGCGAATGCTTTGTCTTCGCCTAATTCAAATCAGATTCTGAATTAACAACGAGGATTTTTGTTTAAAGTTGTGCCATACAAAATCACAAAAAAAATTCTGCTCATGGCCTAAATTCCTTTTGTATCGTAAAATATGGTGTTGGGCTAGATCTTAGCAAATGAGCCGTGGAAATAATTCGAGTCTCGCTTTTGGCACGCGCTGGTGGCCCATACATATGTGGACCTGATGCAGCCCAACCCCTCCCGCTGGTGGTGGCCTGTTTCCTTCTTAGCGGGCCTAGCAGGCCGCCCGCCTCTTCCAATTTCGAAGACGTGAACAAAAAAACGGGGACAGGCCAGTCTCCCTCTTCCGTGTCTCCCATTCCACATTTCTACGGCAGCGTGACAGGTCAAGGTCGCGTAGTTGCACGGCGCCCCGCGCGCGGTCGCTGGACGTGTCACCCTGACCTGAACCCTCGGCGCAGCAGGGGTACGGCGACCGCACAACGGGGCTCCCGCTGCCTGCGTCGTGCACGCTGGCTCGCCGGCCGGCAGTTAAAAGCCAGCCAGCCATGTCCGTGGCGCGGCAAACAGGCCTGGACAGCGAGCCGCGGCGCTAAATTTGGCTCCCCGGCCGTTACAGTGAGCGACCCCCCTGGCCCTGGCCCTGCCCGCCGCCGCCCGATATAAGCCTCTCCGGCGCCTGCCGCCCCTCCTCGGTTCTTCCCCTTTCGCGGTAAGGATCCACCCCCGCCGCCGCCCTCGCCTCGCGTGTCCCTTGCGCTCGGTTGCCACCAGCCAAGGACACCGGGCGAGGTCGTCGCTGCCCCTTTGCTTGGGCCCTGCTTGCCCCCTCCTCCGGCCTTGATCGTCGTCTTGATCTGTGCGCCGGTCGATCGAGGAAGGGGAGAAGGGAATTGAATTGAAGGCAGGGAGGGGGAAAAGGGGCAGAAAGACATGGAAACTGTAGATTTGAGGTAGTTTTTCCGGCGTTCTTCGTCCGTCCGTCGGTCGCGTCAAAGGTTGTGTGTTTTCAGTGGGGCCAGGCGCCTGTTGGGCTCCGATCGATCCACCGCGGATCGTCGCGATCTCGTCGCGCCGCCACTATCTAGAGGCTTCATCTTCGTTTCCGTGCACCACCACAAACAAGGCCACGATGTCGCCGGCCGGTGCCGCCGCCGCCGCCTGCGCGGCGAGGGACGAGGTCGGCATCCTCCCGCTCCGCCCCGCCCCGGACGGCTCCATCACGATCTACCTCACGGCGCCGGGCCTCGCCGCGATGCCCATGCGGGTGATGGCCTCCGACTCCATCGCCTCCGTCAAGCTCCGCGTTCAGACGTCCCGGGGCGTCGTCGTCCGCAAGCAGAAGCTCGTCTTCGACGGCCGCGAGCTCGCCCGCAACGACTGCCGCGTCCGGGACTACGGCGTCGCCGACGGAAACGTCCTCCACCTCGTCGTCCGCATCCCCGACACCCGCCTCATCACCGTCGTCGAGACCGTCAAGGGCACCAAATTCCGGTTCCGCGTCGAGCCCGGCCGCACCGTCGGCTACGTCAAGCAGCAGATCGCCAAGGACGGCCGCCTCCTCCACCCCGACCAGCAGAGCCTCGTCCTCGAGGGCGAGGAGCTCGACGACGCTCACCTCATCCACGACGTCTGCAGAGCCGACGGCGCTGTCATCCACCTCCTGGTGCGGCGCTCGACCAAGCCCGCCGCCAGCGACTTCGAGGTGTCCATCGTCGCGCGCGACGCCGCCGCTCACCAGCACCCACCGCCACCGCCACCGCCACGGGACGTCGTCGGGATCGAGCCCGTCGTCGGCAACCCAAAGGCCCAGCTTCACCCGGCGCTCCGCGACCTAGTCAGCGCCGTGCGCGCCGGGATGGAGAAGGGGAACGCGCCGGTCATGTCGTCGGAGGGCACGGGGGGCGCCTACTTCATGCAGGACGCGTCGGGGCACCGGCACGTCGCCGTGTTCAAGCCTGTGGACGAGGAGCCCATGGCCGCCAACAACCCGCGCGGCCTCCCCGTGTCGTCCACCGGTGAAGGGCTCAAGAAAGGGACGCGCGTCGGCGAGGGCGCCCTCAGGGAGGTCGCCGCCTACATCCTCGACCACCCGGTCGGCGGCCGCCGGTCGTTCGCAACCGGCCATTCCGCCCCGGGCTTCGCCGGCGTTCCCCCGACCGCGCTCGTCAGGTGCATGCACAAAGTCTTCAGGCAGCCAGACGACGGGAGTGTCCAGCCGGTGGCGTCCAAGCTCGGGTCCTTGCAGGCGTTTGTGAAGAACTCCGGGAGCTGCGAGGACATGGGACCTCGCGCTTTCCCGGTCCTGGAGGTCCACAAGATCTGCGTCCTGGACATCCGCCTGGCCAACGCCGACAGGCATGCCGGGAACCTACTAGTCTGCAAAGACGACGACGAAGGCCGCGGCATGTCGCTGGTGCCCATCGACCACGGCTACTGCCTTCCCGAGAGCGTGAGCTCCATTTCTTTCTTCAGTTTGGTTCTGAGCATCGTTAGCTTATATCTTTCTGCAATGTGCAGTTCGAGGACTGCACGTTCGAGTGGCTCTACTGGCCTCAGTCGCGGGAGGCCTTCAGCGGCGAGGCCGTGGAGTACGTGAGGTGGCTGGACGCCGAGGAGGACATCGCCACCCTCAGGTTCCACGGCTGGGAGGTGTCGCGGGAGTGCGCGCGCACCCTGCGCGTCGCCACCATGCTGCTGAAGAAGGGCGTGGAGAGAGGCCTCACCGCCTTCGACATCGGGAGCATCATGTGCAGGGAGACCCTGACCAAGGAGTCCGTGATCGAGGAGATGGTGCGTGAGGCGCAGGCCCTTGATGATGATGATGATGATGATGGAGGAAACGAAACTGCCTTCTTGCAGACGGTCTCGGAAATCATGGATCGCCGTCTCGACGAACTGTCTTCGGAGCAGAAGTAATTAATTGTTAAGACAAGTTCCCGTCAAAATGTGCTTGGCATCACCCTTTCCAGCAAATATACATATATTGCGTAAATAAATAAATACTACTATAAGGATGTTCACGCCGGCGCGCTCCAGCCCTGACGCTGCTCCTTTCTTGAATTCTTTGGCACTGCGCGTGTAGTGGACTAGTGGTTAAGGTGGAGCACAATTGTAAGTTAGTTTTTGGTGGTTCCTAAAAGTGGTTTAAGGCTGACCAGTGACCACTCGATAGTCACAGAGGTTCAAAGCCACTCTCTTGCACGACCGAGCCTCGTTTGCAACCTGGTGGGAAGAACAGCTGTTTTTTTATGTATTCCAGCTGAAACATTTGGAAGCATAGGAATATGAGATGTTGGTATGCCTTTTTCTTTTCAACGTGAATCTCCCCTTCTGCATAGTTTTTTTTAAAAAAAGAAAGATAATATTGACACATCTATTTGAAGCATAATTATGTATACAAAATTGTACTAATATGATGTGACGTCCAATGCAATCCGTATCGCAGAAACTGAAATCACAACATACTCTCAGAACACATTAACAGCACAATTAACTTGAAAGCTCTTCTCCATACATATCCACTATTTGCCTTGATAAACAGTCGATTCAAGCAACACGGCAATTGCATATCATGCTGACAATCCCCAAATACAGGCTAATCTGATGCCCATGACAAGTGCTTCGTGTAAGCCCTCTTTCATCCTACAACCCCTGCATTTGCTTGTAATTCTTGTAATTGTGTAACTTTTCATGCTTGCGTTAAAGCAAGTCCTGGGAACGGATAACTGTCGGTCCATACAATGGGCGTCCGAACTATTGAAGGCCTCTGAACAAAATTGTATTTGTCATAGGAACCAACAACGACCTTGTATGTGTCGTGCACAACATCAGAGCATAAATCAACCAAGCCCTTAATATCTCCAGAATGGCCTCCAGAAGTCCAGATGGTGGATGCACAATCATGCTTCCTTCAGTCTCACTGATAGTGCAGCGACCTGTTCTCACAGCCCCAACCAAATAGCAAAGACATGAGAAACTAGAAACGCAAATGCCTTAAACAACCATTTTTCACGCTAATAAATGTGTGTGTCACGTCATGTTTTGGCCTTTCCTATTGTGATGCTTGCCATGGTATTAACATGTATAAGGAATGAGGGCTTACCAGTGCATGCAAAGTAATCAGCTACAGGGCTGCAGCTGGGCAACTTTAATTGATCTGGGGGAAATGTGTCCCCCAGAATTCAGCAAAGAAGAGTTTGCGCTCACTGTAATCGTTTGCTGCAGCTTCATCTCTGCTCACCAGAAAGTTGACATGGTACAAATTCGGGTGGCAAAAGGATCCGGAAGATTCCATGACTCCGCAAACAATGTCAAGTTTGCAACTTGGTTCATGCAATAAGCGTAAAGGTTGAGAATACTTAAGCAACATGTTAGAAACACAATAAACAAGCACGCAGGGGCAGCTGTCGCAGCGTCTCTGCGTCGTCACCGGTCAGACCGGTGGGGGTGACCGGTCAGACCGGTCGCCGGCGGTTTTTCGGCGGTAGACCTCCGAACGTCGCCCGGGCAGGATCCCGTCGGGACGGCGCACGCAAGGTTGCTCTAGGGTCGGCAAGGCCACTTAGAACGCCTTCAGACGTCGCGGAGACGAAGGAAGAACAACAAGTAGTAGATTGGAAAAGCTAGGAAGAGATAAAAGTAAATACAAGACAAATAAAGGTAAATTGTATTGATCGATTGGATGATGAATCTCAATCGGCCGTGACTCTTTATATTTATAGGGTGGGGAAGTCTTACCACGCAAGGAAATCATTTTACAAGCATAAATCTATCAGGACTCCTTATTTTGGTTCGGACGCGGGAGCACCGGTCTGACCGGTGTGGCTTGCCGGGCCGACTACAGCAGTCAGGACCGGTTAGACCGGTGTGAGCGACCGGTCAGACCGGTCTGTCCTGCCTAGTCGGTCTTGTGCCAATTTTGAGTGTCAACATATGCCTTCCTGTTTTTTGGCAAAGTATACGTGCCAAAAAAATACTTTTCTAAACTAAAAAACGCTTAGGACGATGTCCATCAAACACCGGCCGTAAACATGTTTGCTCAAGTCGAGGTTGACGCCTGCTTTGGCCTCCACTCTTTTTGGGTCCATATTGACTTAGCTGGCCTTTCTTCAGATGGTTGTTCCATTGCTCCTCGCTTTCGCAATCTTTGCAATCTCCTCTTTTGAGTGTGGGATAAGCCTAAGGGACACCACCTTGGCTGCATACCTTTATAATTTTGCTTATTGTTATTTTCACCTGCTTCAACATTAGTACGCACATTACTTTGAACTAGATTACTACTACAAGCAACCGGTCTTTGCAATGCACCACTTGGATATGCAATAGGATATTGAATCATATATGGTTTCATGTACATACTACTATAATCAGCAGGTGAATAATAACAAGGATAATACCAAAAACATGGCATAACTGATCCAACAAAAGGATATGGTGTAGGTGCAGTTTTACCTTGTTGGTGATACATACCGTCATGTCTTGGTGGTGCTTTTACGCCCTTTGCACCATTCGGCAGATTTCTTCGATTCCTAGCAGCTCCATTCCTTTTATACTTGGCCAGGAGCTCTTCAAAACTCGGCCTTGCTCTTTTCTTGGGCTTGGAGCATCTTGATGTCTTCTGGGGACACCGGTCAGACCGGCCTGTGCACCAGTCAGACCGGTCAACGCTTTGCCGGTCTTCTCTGCCTTGTTTTGCCCCTCAAGCGTTGAAGTCTTTGCTGAAGCCTTGGGGATCTCCTCCTGATGCACTTTCTTGTTAGGTCTTTGTTCTCCAATGATCACGTTCTTTCCCTTTGCCTTTTCAGCTTGATCCAGTCGAATAAGCACCTTAGGATTTGATAACTCAAGAGTATTCACAAAGGCATTAGTAGGAAAAGGACTTTCGTCGACTTGCATCTCATGAAACTTTAAACGACCTTCATTAATGGCCGATTGTATTTGCCGACGAAAAGTATTACAATCATTGGTAGCATGAGAAAAAGAATGATGAAATTTACAATATGCACGTCTTTTTAATTGATCAAGAGGTGGTATAGTGTGAGTTATTTTAATTTTACCTGACTTAAGCAATTCATCAAATATTTTATCACACTTAGCCACATCAAAAGTGAATTTCATCTCTTCCCGACTCTTATGAGACGGCTTTAGAGAAGCACAAGTCTCCGCTTTATCATTAGGTGACCATGTAAATTCAGCAACACATACTTCTTTACTCTCATCGTCCGATGATTCATACTCTATCATATGCATATTAGGACGATCAGATTTAAACCGGTTATCTTTGCTTCGGCTTTCTTGAGCTAAAGCTCTTGTTAAAACTTGGACAACATCAGCAAATTCATGACCATCTAATTTTTCTCTAATATGAGATTGCAAACCATTAAAAGCTAATTCAGCAAGATCCCTTTCGGAGATAACAAGACTATAACAACGATTTTTTGTTTCTCTAAACCTTCTAACGTAACTAGTAACAGGCTCATCATGTTTTTGCCTAACCGATGTTAAATGACTCAACCTTAACTCATTATCTCCACTATAAAAGTGATCATGAAATTTTTGCTATAGTTGTTGCCAAGTATGAATAGAGTTAACAGGTAATAAAGCAAACCATGAAAAAGCATTGCCAGTTAAAGATAAAGAAAATAGACGCACTTTTATTTCTTCTATGGCACTAGCTTCTCCTAATTGAGCAAGATATTGACTAACATGCTCCCAAGTAGTTTTGCTATCTGTGGGGGATATACCCCCCGGGTCCCACACGGAGGGGCTTCATGACGTGTATACATATACGGAGACGGGCCCACCCGTGTGGAGATACGGTACGGCGTACGGATCAGGATGAGGCAGTGCCTGAGGAGATATCATCCCATGAACGAAGATCGGTTAGTTAGGAAAGATATTGCTTGAGCCGGAAGGCCAAATATTATAATCGGTTAGCTATAGATTCCCTGAGATCTGTAAACCCTGTCCCCCAGGCTATATAAAGGCGGCAGGGACCCCCCTCAGAAACAACTCGATCGAATTCCCAATCATGGAACCATCAATACAACACACCGAGCACAGGACATAGGGTATTACGCCTCCCGACGGCCTGAACCTGGATAAACCCTGTGTCCTTTGTTCACCATCTAGCTCTAGTCTCGGCGATCCCCACCAAACAATCTACCACCATAGCCTACCCCGTGGTGGACTGCCGGTTCATTGCACCGACAGTTGGCGCGCCAGGTAGGGGTTCGCCGCGATAGTTGGCGAGCTTGATGGCTGCAGTCAAGATCCCTGCTAGTTGCCTTGCCCTCGCCGCGTTGGGAGCGGGAATCCCTTTCGGGAGCTTCGATCCCGTCTCCACCGTCGACGAGCAGGCGACTGGCTACGTGACTCCTCCTCAGGGTCACATCATCATCGGAGAGATCCCATGCGTTCTCTCCGACACCGTGATCACCACGGAAAAGCCTTCTGGAGCGGTTTCCACACCGCCCGCGAGGAGAAGACCGGCTGCCAGATCCAATCTGGACAAGCCCAAAGCCTGCCGAGTCCTTTTCGGCACGCTGCAGCAAGCCCGGAGGCCAACCCTCCCGGTTCAAGATCTGACGGTCGCAGGGTCATCGAACCCTCCCGCGGACGATCTGGAGGAAGCTTTTGACCGGGTCATTAGTCACATGGCTGACACCATCGCCATCTGCGAGGCAACCCTGGGTACCCCGCAGTCTGAGTGCTTTCCCTTCGGGTTGAAGAGCACTGCCGCCTCCGTAATCACGGAGAGGATGAAGCGAAACCTAGTGGTGAACCCTGCACCCGAGCCGATTGAATACTGCTCGGACGACGATTCACCACGCTTCGTGAACGTGGTTCTCTCCCCCATACGAGAGGTGAACCGCGACGCGTCCCTCCTCCCCATACTGGAAGAGGAAGAGGACGGTCAACTCTGCGACTGGACCACGGATGAGTCAGAGGGTGAGCGCCGCTCAGGCCGATCTGCTGGGCGATCTGGCCCCGAGTACGTTTTGGATGGGTCCTTTGCGTCCCTCGAGGCGGCTCTCGGCCTGGACGAAAGCTCTCCCTCCCGTGGGTCCGACGACACGGTCCTGATCAGCTCTACAAGCTCACCCTCGGATCTGTCCGACGGAAGCTGGTCACCTGCCTTTGTCTACGCGGCAGCACCAGGGCCCCCGCCGGCAATCTCCGAGGACGAGCGCACTCAGGATAACGAGACGGCCGCACAAAAGGCCGAACGGTTACGGAAGAATGCGGACCGAGCGCGACGGCGCCGAGAGGCCCAGGGCGACGAGGAGGAGGACGAGGACCTTCAAAGGTCTGACCGCCCGCGCCGCAACAGGCGGTGGCGTCGCACCCGCCGCACGAGCAGAGTTCAGCCCCGAAGGCTCGAGGATGACTTCACCCTCGAGTACGATGGATACAAGGTCTACGTGACCCCCAAAGCTCATAAAATCGTTGTAGTTTTCGACTACCCCATAGGCGACATCCCGCACAACAGAGATGCCATGGGAAGGATCGTGAAGTGGTCCATCGAGTTGGCCGCACACGACATAACTTTCGTACCGCGCAACACGATTAAGTCGCAGGTACTCGCAGACTTCGTGGCAGAGTACACGGAGATCCAGACGCCATCCACTGCCGCTGAACCTGAGTACTGGACCATGTACTTTGATGGATCACTCAGGATTAAAGGAGGTGGGGCCGGCATAATTTTCATCTCCCCAACAGGAGAAAAACTGCGATACGTGCTGCAGGTCATGTTCAAGGTTTCGAACAACACGGCCGAATACGAGGCGGCCCTCCACGGGCTCCATATCGTCGTATCGCTCAGGATAAAATACCTGATGGTCAAGGGTGACTCTGCCCTGGTGGTAAACCAGGTTAACAAGAAGTGGAACCGGACCAGCGAGAAGATGGACGCATATTGCGCGGAGATCCGCAAACTCGAAGGCAAGTTCCACGGCCTAGAGTTTCAGCATGTACTCCGTGACGATAACAAGGCGGCCGATGAGCTGGCAAACATGGGATTCACGAGAGCCCAGGTACCACCCGGCGTCTTTGTTCAAGACCTGATCAAGCCCTCCATCAAGAACCTCGATGCGCAAGTCCATCCATCAGAAGGACTCGGCGAAGTCCTAATGGTTGAGCCACAACCCGAGTGGATCTCAGAGATGGTCGAGTACATCAAGGATGGCACGCTCCCGAATCCTTTACCAGGTTAGGAAAGGGAGACACGAGCGCTGCACGAACGGATCAGTCGCAGGAGCAAGAACTATGTCCTAATCGGCGACAACCTGTATCGCCGAGGCGGACAGTCCCGAGTACTCCAGAAGTGCATACCGGAGGAGGAAGGATGACAACTCCTAGCGGAGATTCATGGAGGCATGTGTGGCAATCACGCCGGAGCAAGAACCATTATTGGGAAAGCTTTCCGGTCTGGCTTCTACTGGCCCACAGCCGTCGCAGACGCTGAGATGCTGGTGAAACGTTGCGAGGGATGCCAGTTCTTCGCAAAGCAAATACACGTTCCAGCCCAAGCTCTGCAGACGATACCTGTTTCATGGCCCTTCGCGTGCTGGGGACTCGACATGATCGGGCCCTTCAAGAAAGCATCTGGAGGGTACGACCACATCCTGGTGGCAGTCGACAAGTTTACCAAATTGATAGAGGTCAAGCCAATCAAGGCGCTCATGGCTGCTAAGGCAGCCGAGTTCATAGGAGAAATCGTGCATAGATTCGGTGTCCCTAACAGGATAATAACCGACCTGGGTACTAACTTCACAGGAAGGGAGTTCCAGGAATATTGCGACGAACTCCTCATCAAGGTGGCATGCGCCTCAGTCGCGCACCCACGTGCCAATGGCCAAGTTGAGCGAGCTAACGGAGCGGTGCTCGAGGCACTCAAGAAGCGCATCTTCGATCACCTGAAAAAGTACACGACCCGCTGGCTACGCGAACTCCCTGCAGTACTCTGGGGACTGCAGACACAGCCGAGTCGTGCTACTGGTCAGACTCCTTTCTTCCTGGTATATGGATCTGAGGTGGTGCTCCCCACCGACCTCATGTTCAATGCACCGAGAGTTGAAGTATACGATGAAAACGAGGCTGAGAAGACGCGGATTGAGGATATCGACAGCATCGAGGAAGGACGGCTCGCGGCAACGATTCAGGCAGCACGGTACGCCCAAGCCTTGCGGCGTTATCATGATAAAAACGTGCAGGAGAGAGCTTTCTGCGTCGGAGATCTAGTCCTGCGCAGGATCCAAAGCAAGAAGGACATGCACAAGTTAGCAGCCCCATGGGAGGGGCCATTCATAGTGAAGGAAATCAGCAGGCCGGGTGCTTATCGGCTGATGCGGGAGGACGGCTCTGATGTGCCCAACTCATGGAACATCGAGCACCTACGCCGCTTCTACCCATAATAAAGCTATGTATCATTTTCTGTTCAAAGTTCTTCGTACTTTATCCATGTTAGCAGTCTATGGCAATGAATTCAGTTTCATGTCTCATGAAGTTTTTCTACTTCGCTCTTACATCTGCTTACATGCCCTTTCTCACCCAAGTTTCAATTCTGAAACCTGGGGACTGCTTTACATACAGCAAAGTTTTCCATGTTAAAACTAAATAAATGCTCATCTAACACGGATCTTACGACTCATAAAGTACTCGGTAGCATACGTCTTAAATCGTGGGTCGAGGTTTTCGCCAAGCTAAGGTACTATGCGTGTATGAGAGTACGCCCTCTGCGCTAGGAAACTAAGGCCAACGAGCCTACGATTTCCCGTAATAGACTAACTACCACAGAAATTAACAGTATAAAGATACCGTCAAAGTAAAGCGCCTACTTAAAAGTACCAAATGTCAACGAATTAAAGTACCGGTGCACCCACAGCACCACAAAATATTACAACTTTTAACTTTTAAAGTTTTTATGGCTGGGACAGGAGGGCATCACCATCAGCTTCTTCATCGACCGCCGCCACGACGTCGTCGGCAAGCTGCTTCGCCGTGTCCTTCACCTCCTCCAGCAGTACCTCAGCCTGCTGTGGCGACGTTCCGCGAGCAAAGCCACCGCGGAAGCGATCCACGCTGATCGAGGGGTAGAAGGAGTGGAAGACGGCAAGGCAGTGGCTGGCACTCGCCACGCCGACCTCGCGAAGACAGCCGGGGAAGCGCATCACCGCCGCCTGGGCACGCTCCAGAAGGGTTGGCGGGCGCACCACCAGATCACCGAACTGTCGCACGGAGGAGGACTCGGCAAGGGGCGCAAGCTCGTCTAGGATGGGGCGCAGCGCCTCGCCGAGAGCTTTGAATTGAGCCCTCTCGGATGCGATGCGGGCCTCGAGATCTGCATATTGGGCAAATTATTTTTGCCGGAAATCTGCTCAACGTCTGGAGCACTTATCGACAAACATTCAGGGATAACACGGGAGTGCAAGGTAACCAACCTGATAGCTCTTTTCTCGCCACAGCGGCCTGCCTGCACGCCTCCTGGCCGTCCTGCCGGAGCTTCTTCATGCGGCCCCACAGGGATTTGAGCTCCTCCTCCGCCTTGGCCCGAGCTGTTGCCAAGAGATGATCAACACGAAGCACTCGGGCAACAGCGAAACAAAAGCAAAACATAATCAACATACCTTGCTGGTTTTCCTCCGCCGCCGCCCGGAACGTCACCTCGCTCGCCTCGGCAGCCGCCTTCTCCTACCGCAGCCTCTCCACCTCCTGGTTGCTGCTGTCTCACTGAGCGACTGCTTGCTGCTCGAGACGCTTCAACCGGGCACGCAGAGTGGCGTTCAGATCAGCAGCGGTGCCAACGCGCTCGAGCACAGCGCTTTTGCGCACAGACTCCAAGGCCACGGTCTGTCAAGACACAGCAAGAGATCAACCAACTGCAGCTAGCAAGCATTCACAACAACAAGAGGAAGAAAGAATTACCTCGGCAAGCTGAAGGGTCCTCCGTGCAATGGTGACGAGTTCCGCGCGGTTCTCGGCGTCGATCGCCGGATCCCCAAGCACTTCATCCACGCGAGCGCCACGCACCTGGGCGACGCGTCCAGGGCGTGGCGGGCTGAGACGCGGCTGAGGGAGCTCCCGCTGGATCTCCTCGATGCCAGAGGCTTCAGCCGCAGCAGCGCCGGAAGCTGCAACGTGTCCAGCCCCACGCTGGGGACTGGAGTCACGAACAGTAGCATCAGCAGCGACAACTGCAGCATCAGGAACCCCCGATGCAACAGCCGGGTGCCCATCAGAAGCACTCGGGCGCGGTGACACCGGGGCGGCAGACGGCAGGGATGACTCGTCAACTTCGGAAGGGAGGTTGTAGGGACCCCTGTTCGTACAAACAATACATAAAGATTGCTTTTCGATCCTATGAACAAAAGAAAAACAAGGATGGGAGATTTCAAGAAAACTTACTCAGAGGACATGCGGACATGGGTACGACGCAGAAAACTAGAGCCAGAGGAGGCGGATCGCTTCACCCCACTGACCGCCGCCGTAGGTGCTGGTGATGGTGTTGCAGCGGCAGCCTGCGCAGTCTGAGGAGTGGGGTGCGCAGCGTCCGCCACCGGTGGCACTGGGCCCGATGACTGAGAACGAAGAGAAGAAGTGAAGTGACTGGTAGGCGCCGGCACCGCTTGAGCCGTCGTCACTGAGGGAGCTTCGCCGATGTCAAAGGTGAGGGGCACCCCCTCCTCCTCGTCCTCCAATAGCACAAGCTTGCGCCGGCGCACCTCTGGTTCGTCGATCTTGAGCGACCCAGGGGGCGCACGCCGCGTCTCAGGATTCCTGCTGCCCTTGCGCTCCTTGCCCTTGCTGGCCGGTGCGGCACGTTTCTCCTCCGGAGCAGGGGCTGCAGGCCGACGGGGCTCAGGCTGGATCACCTCACCACCACCCGTGACGTGAGCCCTGGCACGCTCCATCCACTGCAGCTCGCCAAGGCGACCGGCCAAAGGACCCTGCCCGGCCAATGAGCCAGGCACAGGCGCCACAGAGACAAAAGCCCTGCGATCCTACAATTTCGCAGACAAACAAACAGAACCATTTCATCAAACATCTAATGGGCACATGTTCATGCCCTAATGGGCGCCATATAAAAGAAAAAACCGTTACCTCAGGCGGATAGTTTGCCAGGTTGAACGGCTTCGGCGCGTCGCGGTTGGAGATGACGGTGCTGGGAACGAAGCACTAACGGATGCGCTCCTTCAGCTCCATCGCTCTCCCCAGCTCTGTCGCTCGCCGCGCCGTGTCGTGGTCGTCGCCGGCATACTCGTACGCCGGGCGCACCCTATCCCGGAGCGGCTGCGTGCACCGTACGACGAAGCTCGCCATTACCGTGACGCCAGTGAGCCCGGCCTCCTTCAGCCTCCGGATATGCTCCAGCAGCACGGACACTTGCCCCATCTCCGCCTGGCCAAGTTCTTCATCCCAGCATGGGAGAGGAGTCGGCCGCGCGTCGACGTTGCAGGGCACCGCCGGAGCATGGTTGGTGGTGTAGAACCACTCCGAGTGCCAGCCCTTGTTGGAGCTGACGAGCGGCACTGGAATGTACACAGCAGAGTGCCTCTGCTTGAGCTGGAATCCGACACCGCCCACCACTCGGGGCTTCTTGGCGTTCGGGTGGGGCTTCACCCAGAAGAAATAACGAAAAAGATCGAAATGTGGGGCGATTCCAAGAAACGCCTCGCACAGATGCACAAAGATGGATATGTGCAAAATGGAGTTGGGGTTGAGATGGCTCAGCTCCAAACCGTAGTAGTAGAGCAGGCCGAGGAAGAAGGGGAGCGCGGGCAGGCCGAACCGGCGGAGGTAGGCCGACTCGCGCAGCAGGCCGCCACCCCTCCACGGCAGACTCGAGCAGCATGCTCCCCAACACCAGGGCGGTGAGGTGCTCCCTCATGGAGACGGAGTGCGCCCACTCCTCGCTCCGCATCGACGGCGGAAGCGGGGACGATGACGACGGAGACGGTGAGCGCCTCGCCTCGGAGGCGCCGCGCCTCGACTTCTTCGAATGCTGGCGGGATCCCACCGACGACATCCTCGCTACGCTCGGGGACTCGGGCGGGGAGTGGTCTACACCCTCGCTACGCTCGGGGACTCCCTGGGAGCTGCGGCTTAGATGCGGCGCGGCGGCGGATCTGGATCTGCAGCCTCGCCGGAGCCAAATCCGGTGAAGATCGAGCTAATGCGGCGACGGATCCGGCGGATCGAAAGGCGGAGCGGCCGGAGGAGGAAGAGCAAGAGGCGGCTGCATGGTTTCCTATGGGAAGCGAAGCGACGTGACTGCAGGGGCGCGTGTGAGCCACGCCTCTGGGCTGCCTTAAATGCGGCAGACGGAACGGTGGTCGTGGCAGGTCCCACCCCCCGTGCGGTCGCGTCGCCGCAGCACCGGAGATTCTTCTCGCGAGAAACTCGCGAGTATGACCCGCGAGCGGCGCGCCAGTGCTCAGCCTTATCCATGATGGTTCCGATTCCGGTTTTTTTTGGCCCTAAATGGGCCGAAGGGATAAAATCTTCTCCTTCTACGGGAAGACACCCATAAAATTAAAAAGGGCCTTCCAAAAATCGTTGGCTGGCTTAAACCACTCAGAGGCCGTGACCCAGAGTCACGTATTGCCAGGTTATCAGATAACCCGCCCTCGAAAAATCGGTTTCGACTCCTAAGAGAGTCTCGAAAGTCTACTAGCTCATGAGTGTTCTCCCGGAGGCATGCCATAAATAGGCCAAAGCTGTTCAGAAGTCACGAATATGATGACTAGGATAGGTGACCTCGCGCGAGTGCTCCGTGAGAACACGGTGGGCCATACGACAAATTTGGCATAGGGCTGGAGCTCTAACCAAACACCGTACCGGGTCAGATGATCCGAGTGGTACTCTCCCAAATGGGATGATGGCAATACCGAACTAAATCCTTTTTAGATCTTTGAAATAGTTACTTTAACTATTCCGAACCTCGGGACTGCCCTAATGGGCGCATCTGGAGATGCGACCATTCAGCGGCTAAAACCCGCCAACACGATCACCCGGGATCATACCAAGACAAAGTCTCGTTGACTAAAGTCAGGGTCGGGGATACGGTAGGCGAACAGAGGTACCTTTTTTCCAAAGGGGCACCCATTATAGAAGACATCAGGGAGCGGTCGCTTTGATTCTCTTTTGACCCTAGATAAACCTTTTCAATCTTTATCTAGGCTCGGGGACTAAGTGCGTACACTTCGTCTTTGACGAAAGTGTACAATTTCCAATCCCGGATGATCTGAACAAATCACAAACATGGTGAAGAGCTCTCCTCAACCACCCGACAACCACGAGTTCAGTTTCAAAGACCACTCGGCTGCACTGAAGATCAGATCCGACAACATTTAAAGCACTCGGATGAAAGGCGTTAAGCACTCGGCTAAATGGCGAGGGTGCGCAAAAAAGTACACGGAGCTGAAGATCGAAGTTGCAGTCTGGTTAAGAAGCGCTCGGGGACTGCTGTGGGGGATATACCCCCCGGGTCCCACACGGAGGGGCTTCATGACGTGTATACGTATACGGAGATGGGCCCACCCGTGTGGAGATACGGTACGGTGTACGGATCAGGATGAGACGGCGCCTGAGGAGATATCATCCCATGAACGAAGATCGGTTAGTTAGGAAAGATATTGCTTGAGCCGGAAGGCCAAATCTTGTAATCGGTTAGCTATAGATTCCCTGAGATCTGTAAACCCTGCCCCCCAGGCTATATAAGGGCGGCAGGGACCCCCCTTAGAAACAACTCGATCGGATTCCCAATCGTGGAACCATCAATACAACACACCGAACACAGGACGTAGGGTATTACGCCTCCCGGCGGCCTGAACCTGGATAAACCCTGTGTCCTTTGTTCACCATCTAGCTCTAGTCTCGGCGATCCCCACCAAACAATCTACCACCATAGCCTACCCCGTGGTGGACTGCCGGTTCATTGCACCGACACTATCATCCCCATTAAACTTTATGAATTCAGGACAATGCCAACCAGCAGGATAGGGAACCGAATCAAAGTTAGAAGGGTACAGTTTTTGATACGAAGAATTTTTATATTGTACTTCTATCCCATAGTCATCTCTCATTTGTTTAGCAAGATTAGCATTAAACCTATCGATGACTTCTTGTATAGTGGTTGGCATTGGCGTAGTTGAAGCGTTCGATTGCAACACGTTGGCTTGTGTAGATGGGTTTAGGGGATTGTGCTGCAAACGGCTGTTAGGTTGTGTATTAGGAACAAAACCATACCCAGTGCCTGTTCCAAAAGGAACCATAAACGGAACACCATGAGCTACTGTAGTATCACCGGATCGGCCAGAGGCGGTCTGAACAGGAGGTACAGTAACTATAGGCTCCGGAGAAGAGGGGTATAGCACCACGGTGCCGGCACCGGTCTGACCGGTTGGACCCATCAGTCTGACCGGTCTGTATTGACCAGACGGCGGTGGTGTTGTTTGTCCTACAAAATAGTTCAACAACAAACCATACTGAGGATTAAATATAGGTGGAGCCGATGTATTAGCAGATGGGATCTGAGGTGACACAGTTTTAGGAATAGATGCATCATCATCACCTTCCTCTACACGTTTACCAAGACTTTTATCTACCATGTTTTGCATATTTTCAATCATTGCTAAACGAAAATTATCCATAACAGTAGTAAGGTCATTGGCAGTAACAAAAGAGGATGGAGGCGTTGATGTGCTTACAGTGATCGGTACCTCAGGTGGTAGAGCGTCGGTGATCTCCTTGACCTTCTTCACCTTGCCTTCACGATTCTTCTTGAAGTGCGACAAATAGTGAAGTCGATCTCACCCAGCATGTTCCTTCATGAGATCTTCTAGAACTTGACGACGTTGTTCTACTTGTTTCTTCATGAAGTCCTCCATAGCTTGGCGATCTTCAGGCGAGAGCTCCACATCATCGACGCCGATGACGTTGTCTTGATCAAGTTTAGTCCTCGAGCCCATTGCGCCGGAGTTGGAGACGGTGTACATCGACATGAAGATGGTGTACATCGACATGGAGTTGCCGGACAATACCCAAGGCTGGAGGCGGGGCTGGTTCTACGTCGACAACCCCAAACCAGCGCTGCCGACCAGGTCGGGGCTCGCGCCAGTCCCGGTGCCAGAGTGGTCCAACCAGCTAATGTCACAGAAGATGGATACCGTCAAGCCGCTGCTGGAGGACCTCAAGCAACGGAAGGAAGAAGGGCTGACCGGCGGAGCGGTGGCCATTAGTTTCAGCCGGAGGCTGCTGCAGCTGATCCAAGATCGGGTGCACCCGACCTACGAGTACTGGGGGCAGACCGACCCGACCCGCGTACAGCAGCGGAAGGTCTCCAAGCAAGAGATGGTGGCGCGGGTTAGGGAGCTCTTCAACGGGGTGATCCGGAACCGGACATGCCCCAAGGCATTCTCCCTCACACGGCCCGCGGACATGGTATGTTGCTGATCGACCCTGATTTCTCTGTTGTTGTTGCATTTCCCTTATTCTGAAACGAAGGTCGACTAATTCGCAGGGTCGTGAAGGTTTGTTCTGGTGTCCGGCTCTCCTCGCGGACGAGGGGGAGCGCAGCTTCAAGGTCCGGGCAGCGGACGACGTGATTGCTCCACCGCCGGAATTATTGGAGAACTACCTCTCCGACTCATTGGTGGGGGGTAGCGATGATGAGGATCCGCCTATGGTGAGCCCTGCGCTGACGACTCGGCGTACGCGGTAGGCCACCACCAAGATCCCGGTGCACAAGGGCGTCAAGATCATCTCCGCCACCATCGAGGCAGAGAAGAAGAAAAGGAAGAGGAAGGATGTCAGTGTCTCGTCGGAGACGGCAACGACTACCACCGAGGTCATTTTTGAGGAGCAGGACGATGCGCGGTCGCGCGACGTCGTCACAGGATCGGGCGACGTAGCGGCCGTGGGAGGGAAAGGCACCACGCTCGGTGTTGTGAGTGAGCAACAGCCGAAGTCGAGTGCAGGAGGTGTGAGCGACCAGGGGTCGCGGAAGAAGCCAAGGCGGGCACCGCCTAGGCCAATGTCGGTGAAGTTGAAGGCCGACAACAGGTATGTTACAGAGCTTGATTGTATGCTTTGCTTCATCTATGTCGTTTGTTGAGTGCGCCGGTGCTGACGAGATTTGTGTACTTTGGGCAGCGGGGCGAGATTTGTATACTTTGGGCAGCGGGGCTCCTGCTACATCAGGAAGTAGCAAGAATGCCTCGGGCCAAGAGGCCTTCGAGCGGAAGGTTGTGAAGGTGCCAGTGGGGCAGTCGCCGGCGACCTCAGGCGGGGACGTCACCAGCGAGGTCCCTGAGGCCGTGGGGACAACACCGTCGACGGCAGCCAAGGTCGCTGCTGAAAGCTCGCAGCAGGAGGAGGGCCCGCGCCAGCAAGACCCGCCTGAGTTAAGTCTGCCGGGGACGCGGGGGGCGGTAGCCGGAGATGGAAGCGGGGAAGCCGAACAGCAACCCTGCCTCTATGAAGGTACTCCATGGGAGGACGACGTCTGGGCTGATGCCAAGGATCTTGATGACTTCAAGGCGGCGCAGGCGACCATCGGCAGGACGCTCGGGGTAAGTTTGCATTACCGTTGGGGCTGCATCTTGGGTTCGTCCGAACGCAATGTTTTAACGATCTCGATGTGTTGTTGCAGACTCTTGCTGAGCGCGCACAGAAAAGGGCGACCCTACTAAAGGAGGGCGCCAATCTTCACGCGGAGCTGGTAACGGCCCGGGAGGCCGTGCTTCAGGCCAAGGTGGAGGCCGCGAAGGAAATAAGGAGCCTCAAGGACGAGGCGATCTTAAAGGACCAGGCCGTTGAGGCCTTGAAGCGGGAGCTTGAAGCTGCAAAGCTGAAGGCGAAGGAAGTGGAGGACGGTCTGAAGAATGCCGCCGCAGGTACGTCGAGAGACGCCTTTTTGGTATTTTATGCTTGACCGTCGTGGTGACACGTTCTTGACCTCGGCGCTTGTAGAGGCCAAGAAGAGGGAGACTGCCTTGAAGAAGGATCTCAAGGAGTCAAAGGAGCAGGTGAAGATCCTCAAGGAGAAGCACCAGGAGGTCTCGCGAGTGAGTCTTACTTCACCCGTAAAGCTGCTTATGAATTTGGGGCGCACAGGGATCTAGAGATCGACCTTTGCCGGGTGATGCAAACCCTTATTGATCATCAAGAGATGACTGCAGATCTTGAGAAGGAATTGGATGACCTCAAGGAAGCCGCCGAGTATCTTGTGGATGTCTACACCCCAAAGGTCGAGGGTGGACCACAAGAGCTCGTCACGCGGTTGGAGGACACGGAGGGTCGCATAAAGACCTTGCTAGTAGACAGCGGCAAGCTTGCTGCTGCTACGGCACTGGCCACGGTGAAACATCATGAGCCGTCGTTCAACCTGGAGAAGGTCAAGGAGGAGCTCGCCTTGTCGTAGCTAGTGGCCAGTGAAGAGATTCAGGCCGCCGCGGGGGAGGTCATGAAGAAGATAGACCTGTAGGCGTAGCTCAGAACTGACAAACAGTTAGTAACAGTGGGTCGCGAACCCTTTTGATGTAATATAAACTTTGCATGAATGAAAAAGGCATGTCGCGTGATCCCTTATTTGACTTTATATACTCTTTATAAGAACGTAAAGGTAACGAAGTTGCGAGACCCCTTTTCCTCCGCTAACCCAACTCAGTGGAGGAACGGCTTGCTGACCACATGACTCGACGTTGGAGGCTTAGGTGCGGCCGGCGCGCGGAAGGGGTCGGGGACCCTAGGTCAAGCAACCCCACGACCTAGAAATACTTATAAAATGCATAAGAAGCTGTGGTAAGGGAACACTTGTAAAGGGAGAGGTGGAAACCCCAGGTCGAGTGACCCTTAGATTGGCAAAGCCGAGCCCCCGAGCGTGAAGGGCCGAGCTTAGAGCCAAGCTCCCGAGCGTGAGGGGTCCGGTTTTAAACCAAGCCCCTGAGCGTGTCGAAGGGGAGGGGTACACAGAAAACAAGCAGGTTGAAAGGGAAATCTTTATTTTTATATGGAATTACAAAGGATAGAGTACATAGCTTTATTGTGATACAAGGCTCCTAAGGATAGAAGCGACGCAAGTGCTCGATGTTCCAAGGGTTAGGCACACCCTGGCCATCGGCCCATTGGAGGCGATAGGTCGCCGGTCCAATGACCTCCTTAACTATAAAGGGGCCTTCCCAAGGTGCAGAGAGTTTGTGCATATCCTTGGTGTTCTGGATACGCCGCAAGACTAGGTCGCCAACGTTGAAGGAACGTTCGCGCACATTGCGATCATGATAGCGACGTAGCTGCTGCTCGTGGCGAGTGTGGCGCATGAGCGCAGCCACACGGTGTTCCTCGACGCTGTTAAGGTCGAGGCGGCGTGTTTGCTCTACTTCTCCTTCATCGAAGTGTTGGATGCGAGGGGTGCCAAAGGCCACATCGGTGGGGAGGATAGCCTCTGATCCGTAGACCAGGAAGAAGGGTGAGTACCCTGTAGCTAAGCTGACCTGGGTCCTGAGACCCCAGAGTACGTGAGGGAGCTCTGAGAGCCACCTGGTAGCGTAAGGCGCTGAGCTGTCGAAGATACGGTCTTTTATGGCCTGTAGAACCATGCTGTTGGCCCGCTCGACCTGGCCGTTGCACCGCGGGTGCGCCACTGAGGAGTAGTATACGTCGATCAGGCTGTCTTGACAGAAGTCCCAGAATTCGGCTCCTGTGAAGGCCGTGCCAAGGTCGGTGACAATCCTATTTGGCACCCCGAAGCGATGGGTGATCTCCTCGATGAACTTAGCCGCCTCTTTCGACGTGACGCTAGAGACAGGGCGGACCTCGATCCACTTGGTGAATTTATCCACCGCCACGAGTATGTGCTTGTAGCCACCGGGGTGGTCTTGAAAGGTCCCACGGAGTCGAGACCCCAAACTGCGAAGGGCCACGACGGAGGGATGGTCCTGAGGGCCTGAGCCGGGAGGTGCTGCTGCTTAGCGAAGAACTGGCACCCCTTGCAATGACGTACAAGTTCTTGGGCATCAGCCAAGGCGTGGGCCAGAAGAAGCCAGACCTGAAGGCTTTGCCTACCAGGTTGGAAGAGGCGGTGTGGTTGCTGCACTCGCCACCGTGGATCTCGTCCAAGAGCCTGAGGCCCTCGGATCTGAGGATGCACCTCATCAGTACTCCGGTGGAGGCGGATCTCCGGTAGAGTTCCTTGCCGACGATGACGTAGTTGGCGCTACGCCTCGTGATCTTTTCTCGCTCTGCCTTGTCCTCAGGTACTCGATGCTCGAGGAGGAAGGCAATGAAGTCGAGGCGCCAATCATCTTCTGCGTCGATCATGAGGATCTCGCGACCTGCAGGTGAGGTAAGCTCGTCGTCGGGCGACTCTGGGTCGGGGATGAGCTTGATGGACGGCTTGCGTAAGTCTTGGACGAACACGCCGACCGGAACCAGTGCGCGCTTGGAGCCAAGCTTGGAGAGGACATCCGCGGCAACATTGTTGTTGCGGCAGACGTGGTGGAACTCGAGCCCTTCGAAGTGACGCTCGAGCTTGCGCACCTCGGCACAGTATGCATCCATCCTATCCTTCCTAGCTTCGGAGTCCTTGCTGACTTGGTCGATGACGACCTTGGAATCGCCATAGGCCAGGAGGTGCTTAATCCCGAGGGAGACAGCGATACGGAGCCCGTGGATGAGAGCCTCGTATTCGGCGCCATTGTTGGACGCCTTGTAGTGGATTTGTAGGACGTACTTGAGGTAGTCGCCCTTAGGGGAGATGAACAAGACACCCGCGCCTGCACCTTTGAGGTTCAGGGAACTGTCGAAGTACATCTTCCAATGCTCAAGTCGCTCCGGCGGCGGAGGCTGCTGGATCTCTGTCCACTCAGAGACGAAGTCTGCGATGACTTGGGATTTGATGGCCTGCCTAGGGCAGAACTCTAGGTCGAACTTGCCTAGTTTGATAGACCACTTGACGACGCGCCCAGAGGTGTCACGACTCCGTAGGATCTCGCCAAGGGGAAAGGCCGAGACGACCTTGATCTTGTGGGATTGGAAGTAGTGCCGGAGCTTTCGCGAAGTCATGAGTAGCGCGTAAAGCATCTTCTGGGGCTGGCTGTACCTGGTCTTGCTGTCAGACAGGACCTCACTGACGTAGTAGATAGGTCGCTGAACGGGGTAAGGACCATTGTCAGGAAGGCTTTCCGACAAGGCTTCTACTGGCCAACGGCGGTCGCCGACGCAACTCGGATCGTGCGCAGCTGCGAGGGCTGCCAATTTTATGCACGACAAATGCATCTCCCGGCGCAAGCATTACAAACCATTCCTATCACCTGGCCCTTCGCGGTCTGGGGGCTGGACATGGTCGGACCACTGAGAAAAGCACCCGGGGGCTACACCCACGTGCTCGTCGCCATCGACAAGTTCTCCAAATGGATCGAGGCCAAGCCCATAACAAATGTCCGCTCCGAGGAGGCCGTTGCGTTCTTCACCGACATCATCTACCGTTTCGGGATTCCAAATTCTATCATCACCGACAAAAGTACTCAGTTCACCGGTAAGAAATTCCTCAAGTTCTGCGACGACAACAATATCCGCGTGGACTGGGCCGCTGTCAGTCACCCGAGGACTAATGGGCAAGTGGAGAGGGCTAACGGCATGATCTTAAAAGGTCTGAAGCCGCGGATATTCAAGCGCCTCGAGAAGTTTCGAGCGACGTGGGCCGCAGAGCTCCTGTCTGTCCTATGGAGCCTGCGCACCACGCCAAGTCGGGCTACTGGCTGCACGCCTTTCTTCCTTGTCCACGGGTCGGAAGCAATCCTCCCGACGGACATCGACTACGGCAGTTCACGGGTTCAGGCCTACACCGAAGAAGGCAACCAGGTCGCTCTCGAAGACGCCATCGACCAGCTCGACGAGGCACGCAGCGTTGCTCTCCTCCACTCGGCACAGTACCAGCAGGCCCTGCGTCGCTACCACGAGCGCAACATACGGGAGCGCGAGTTCCAAGTCGGCGACCTCGTCCTCCGACGAGTTCAAATCAACGAGGGGCGACACAAACTCTCGCCACCATGGGAGGGTCCGTTCATCGTCGATCAGGTGCTCCGACCAGGAACTTTTAAGCTCAAATACGAAGACGGTAGGGTCATCTCCAACACCTGAAACATAGAGAAGCTACGCCGTTTTTACCCTTAAGTATTTACTTCTTTTTCATCTTATGATAATGCAAGAGCTCTGAGCTACTTTCTTTTTCGTAAGATGATATCTTCCTCAAGCTTGCGTTTTTACTTAAAAAAATGCCTTTATGCTTGTCTCATCCCACGGGCAAGTCTCTGACTTGCCCATGGGCTTGGGGGCTACCCGGGGCTACGACACCCCTCCCCTGAACGTTTCGAAATCTTTTTTCGATCGAAAACCATCTACGGTCTCTCGAATGATCGTCGCGGTACGCTCACACCCCTTAAAGGGAGATGAACGATGACTCTAGCAGTTACGAACCTGCGCTCATCCGGGCCCCGAGTACTTACGCCCCCGCGGCTACGGTACAAAGACCCACGAGCAAAGTTTAAAACCTCAAGTTGTCGATCACTCGCCCCCTCGAAAGGTTACCGGGTAACCGTCTAAGTGAACTCTGAAGAGTTTTCTTGTTTGCAAAAACATACACGCACACCTATCCTTCTCCAAAGTACTCGGGGGCTACCCGCCCAAGTAGTAACACTTCAAAACTAAGCCCGGTCGAGTCGCCAGGCTCCTACGCCCCCGCGGCTACGAAGCAAGACACCGTCAGCGAAGTTTTAAGCTACACCGCTTGGGCTCGCAGACTCTCTAACTACTCGGGGGAGGGCTAGCGAGCAAACAAAATGTTTAACTTGAAATAAAGTTGGGTACTCGACCCATGAGTCTGCCACGAGGGCTCAACCCATAAGTTTATTACAAGTGCCCATCAGCATAACTTAAAGCCTCGGCGAGGCGACTCTGTTTCTTTTTCTTTACAGGCCCAGGTCGTGGAGGGTGTGACCCATCATAATCCGGGCAAAGTCGACGGTGCCTTCCTCAATGCGGTCGTACTCATCGTTGCTGTAACCCGGACACCATCCCTTGCCTAGCAGCTCTCTGTCCATGTCTGGGTAATGCGACAGGAAGATGGCCACCACCTTGCGGACGATGTCGCGAGCCACATCCATCGACTGTTGGCGGGCTATCGCAGCGGCCAGTTCCAAGCGATCCTTGATGGGACCGGAAGCAACACCAAGGTCGTCCATCGCCTTGATGATGGCCGCCGCCATCCTGTCGCGGATCGTCTGCACCCGCGTGAGGTCGGCCTTGGTCTCCCCGTGCGACTTCCTTTCCTGTTCGAGCTCAGTCACGGCCTCTGAAGGAAAACAAAGAGACTATTGTCAGCGAAAGACATCTTGATTCAAAGAAGGCAAAACATGAAGGGGACACGGCTCTTACTATCGAGTCTCTCATTAGCTTCGCGAGCTAGCTCCGCCAGCTTCTGGTTCTCGACGAAGCGGGTGGCTGCGGCACTCTCTTGGGCCGCGACCTTTTTCTCCAAGTCGGTGCGGGCCACGCGGAGAGCTGTCCACCCCAAAAACAAGATGACATCACAAATCAAGTAATCACACGGAAGGAAAAAGCAAAGGCAACAGGTCGAGAAGTGTTCACCGATGATCTCATCCTTGCGTTTCTGGGCAACTTCTTCAAGCCGGCCCTTCTCGGCGGTGATACTACCAACCTGGGCCTCAAGCGTTGTCACCCTCTCGCGCGCTGTCTGGAGGTCGGACTCGGCCCGGCCCGCCCTGGCCTCAAGCTCCGTTTTCTCTTGATGGGCGCACGGGCAGCGGCCTCGGCGTTAGAGCGCAGCTCCGCCGCCGCCTTCTCCGCCGCGGCCAGTTTTTCCTCCAGGGCGGCCTCCTCCGCCTGCACCGTGGCTGCGAGGTCCTCGGCAACCTTCATCTTCACCTCGAGGGTCGTGCGCTCCGACGACCAGTCGACCTCGCTGGCCGCCATCGCAAGACAGGTCATGGCCAGTTGCGCTTCCAGCTGAGCCTTCTCCGCGCGGAGCGCCTCGAGGGCCCGAGACTTGTCGTCACAGCGCCCGACAAGCTCCTGGACCGCACATAAGCTTCACGGTCAAGGAAAACGAGAAAACAAGCATGAAAATCGAAAAAGAGGAAAAAGAAGGACTAAGACTCACCCTTGAGGCGGGCTGAATCAGATCCCCGATCGCCCGCTCCGACTGGCGCAGTGCCAGCTCGCTCAGGCGCAGGCCACGCTCCAAGCTGCGACGGGCCGCCAGCTCCGCGTCGCCGTCGACATCCAGGCTGACGGAGGCCTGAACTCATGAGACGGGCACCAGCCAGAACGACAACACTTCCATCGCCTCCTCCACTGTCGATGAGGTTGGCCCCGGCCCCCTCGAGCTCTCTCCAACCTCCGAGGTCGGAGGCGGCATCTGTTCATCTGCTGCTGCGACCGGAGAAGGCGACTCCGGGATGACAACCACCTCCGCAGGGCTCGGCTGAGGAGCAGCATCCGATGCAGGGACCGACGAAATCGGGACGGCCTCCTCGGTCACGACGATGACTGCCGCGGCCGGACCCCCCTCGGAGTGAAGGGTGGCCGTCTCCTTTGCAGTACCCCCCGTTCTCGCCAACAACTCGGGGGCTGGGGTCTCGGAGTCCGCCGCTGCATCGGCTGACCTCTCGAGCGACTCGGGGGCTGGCCGCTCGACGTTTATGTCGTTGCCCGCCCCCATCGATGGCTCGGGGGCTGGCTGCTCAACATCATCTGCCCGCGCCTCAGGAGCAGGGTCTTCTAGAATTTGCTCCGACGGGCCGGATAGGCACGTTGCCAACTCAGCCGCGTGGCCGAGAGCGCTTCTTCTGTGGGGGCCTCGCCCCCCAAACCCATCGCCCCCATCGACATGTCGCTGCGAGTCGGGCTCACAGCTCCCTGCGGGGGGACTGTTGCCACCTCGGTCCCCGACCCTTCCGTTTCTTCAACCGCCGCCCCCGATGGGAGGGAGGGCGGCGGACCACCCGACGGCGGCGTGTCTCCGGCTACCTGAGCCGGACGCCGCAACAATTTCACCGGCGCCGACCTCATGGTACGCCGGTCGGGAACCCTGAAACAAGAAGAATGTCACAACGACAACAAGTAAAAGGCGTAATCATTATGGATACGAAGAGATAGTTAAAAATCACGACTTGGGGCTCACCTCTCTGCGACATGGCGGGGTCGCTTGGAGCCGATGGTCAAGTTGCGCGGAGACGCCGCCCTCTTGCTCCCTGTAGACAGAGTGGATGTCGGAGAAGGCGTCGATCCTCCCCCAGCAATGACGACTGACGCGAGACGTTGCTGGGGTGGGGCCAGCCCCCGCTCTGAGCTGCAGGTGGAGAGGAAACCACCGGAGCGCTCCGTGGCTCCCATGACGAGCGCGCCGAGGGAGAATGGGACCTCCGGTGCGAGGAGTGGTGGCGCGAGATGTCGCGTCTCGACGTGTGACGGGTGGGTCGCTACGCCGCGGAGAATTCCTACTTCTCTCACGGTGGCCCCGCCGAGAAGCACGGCCGCTCGTTCCGGGCTGATCAGCCTGGGAGGGCGGGGGCGGCGCCTGCTGGCTCGAGCTGGCGCCGACTGAAGTCGAGGCAGGCATCGACCCGCCGCGTGGCCTCGACGTCGTCGCCTCCTCGTCATCAGACCACTCGAACTCGGACTCGACCTCGTTCGTGTCCGACGGCGCCGACGAAGGGTCCTCGTCCTTGGAGACGTCGGCCTCCCCGGCACGTCGACGCGAGGCACGGTCGTCGTTCCTCGACCGCTTTGCGATCTCCTTCTGCTGGTGGGATCTCCTGTGCTCCCCCCGCCGCTGTTGTCGCGCGGCAGTCTCTCGAGTAAGCTGAAACGAACCGGGTTTCCAAAGAAGGGAACCCGATCCCTGCACCTCTGTGATAGTCCCAGGAGGCTATCACGTGCAAATCCCTGTCTCAGAAAGTAAAGAATAACCGTACAATAGAAAGTAAATCCATGAAGGTCCACATAATATTATAATAATTAAGCATCTGAGAACATCATTTCGGCACATGCCGAGTACAAGTCCAACAGGACTGAATCAAACAGAGTAAACCTCTACGCAGCGTCCCTCATGTAGCGAAGTAGACTCCATATCCGCAGGCAACTCGAGTGTAGAGCGAGCCTCAATCCTCCCATCCATCGTGCTTGAAGTCGTAGTCCGGCTCCTGCTCTGAGAACCCGTCATCTACTCGATAAGCGAGTAGGTTATGTTAGCTTCTCAACAAAGAGCATAAGCGAAAGAGAAATAATTCTAATATGCATGAGTAACCCTATATATGGCTGTAGAAGGTTAAGCAAGCAGCGGTAGCAACATCAAGGTAAGCAGAATAGCCGAGAGGTCTCCATCACTGAGGAGATCCGCACCACCGAGGACAACGCCTCCGGGGTCAACACCCCAACCAGGAAAGAAACACCAAACACTGGGTCTCGACCAAGATACAACATCCCACCCTCATCTGCGACGTGGGGTCACCGACTCCTACCCCCACATCTCAACGGCACGAAGCCGGGCTCACAAACACACAGGGGAGAGAAAGCAGCACAAGAAGTATACTAGCCAGGTGAGAGATCGAATGGGCTGTCCATACCAGTGGACACGGACTATAGCTATAGGTTTAACACTCTCCAGAGGTTGTACAACTGGACCCGCCAGATAGGGCAGAAACGGATGCCTCCGATCCACATCCCTACCTAACGGCCGGAGATCTAGCAGTGGGTGGCACTCTCCTGCCTCTCCAAGCCTGACTCGTCCTGAACTGGGGTGCGAAACTTGCCAGCAGGGCCTCGGAGCTGTGAGACCATCCCCGGTGAAGCCAGGGCGACGTCTACTCGGGGGGTAAAACCCGTCCCCCTCACACGACCACACCGGTCCGCCTACAAGTAGAGTGCCAACCACCAACTAGTTCTCGGACCGAACCCCGCCCATACGTGAGTGAACGGTTTGTACGAAAATAGCCCAAAGATCAAGGTCACACAGTCAATCGGTCCTTAATTGCAGGAGCGAGCACTCACCAACTCCAACCATACGACACACCGCTAGGACGAGAGGCCAAGTCGCATCTCCCCTAGACAGGCGTTCATAAGTAACCCATGTGGCTCGCTCCCGTAGTAACACGTCAAGGATACACACTCACCCAAAACACACGCAAGAGTTCCGAGGTACCCCAACCTCGGTCCAAACCTGAGATCCATCCGTAACTAAGGGTAAAATATATGGATGAGTAGAGCTGGGAACTAGCTAGGGGTCTGTAGCTAGTTCCAAAAGTAGGTATTCCAAGGGCAGGATAATCAATTACAAGGCATGGCTAATCAATTGTCTATGCAATTTTAAAATCATGCATCAAAAGTAATTAAGCACTAGCATCTAAAGCAAGCATAGGATCTAAATGGTTGGGAGTGACATGACACCTGGCTAGCGTCCGAAGTCCTGGTCAGGGTTGTAGTCGGGGTCGTAAGCCTCCTCCTGGTCGTAGCTCGGGTTTGTGCAGCACGAGACACGAGTCACTAAGATACCGGCAAGCAACTAAGCATAAATCCAAAGAAACCCAATTTTAAAAGATCCAAACAGAACCAAACTACCTACAAACAGCACCGTCTCATTTTTAGAAAAATATAGAAACTGGTTTCATATTTTTCGGAGTTGTAAATAATTAGTTATGAATTTTCAAAGGTTAAAGGTTTTATAAATTAATTTCCAAATTCATTTATAAAACAGAAAATGATTTTTATTTTGAAAATACGTGATGATGTCAGCATGCCGTCAGGGTGACGTCAGCATGACGTCAGCCACTGGCTTAGTGGGCCGTAATGGGCCGAAAGTGCCCGTGGGCCGAATTCGGCCCATCGGACTCAGCCTACTGGGCCAACAGAACTAAGTCCGTTAGTCCTCCCTGGACTAAAAACAGAGTTTACCAAAGATAAGAGAAAGGGGCCGCCATTGGCTTTAACGGGCCGGTTGGCCCATCGCTTCCGCGACCTCGCACCGGAGAAGTCCGGTGGAGCTCCTCGAAGTGATCTGGGGCGCGTGGCAACCCCTTGCCATCCACGCACGCTCCAGTGCGCGGCGGCGCAGAGGCGCGGCGACGACGACAAGCAGTGTTTGATGACCGTGACGGCTCCGGTGCTCAAGCATGCGAGGTTTGGAGATCCTTAGGTGCACGTAATCTCTCTGGCGCAGCCGCAGCCCCTGGGGTGGAGCTTCTGGTCGATCGCGAAGCACGACGCGACGGTGTTCCCGGCGCAGAGTGACGGCGATCGCGCGGCGTGGCGAGGTTTGCATACGTGCATAGCAGGAAAACGCAGCGCCGCAGTTGAGCACCTGGGTGTGCTCATCTGATGAGCTTGCACGCGCGCGCAGGCCTAGCATGAGTGCAACAGGGCGACATGGCACGCGGGGTTCTGGTGTTCCAGGGCCGCGGCATCAGTGCGAAAGAGCAGAGCATGAAGTGGCGGCGACGCAAACAAGAACAGCAGCACAGCACAGCGGGGCGTAGCATATGGGGGTGCTTACCCAAGCGCACGCGCGTCCAGGCCTGGCCTAGCCGCGACATGGCCGGTCGACGCACACGGGTGCCCGGCGTACCGAGTCCGCAGCGCAGCGCAGCGGCTGCAGCGGCGCATCGTCCCTGCAAGCAGCACCACGGCACGAAGGCCGGTTCACAGGCATGAGCAAAAGACGGCGAGGGCCGGCGCGTTGCTGGGGTGCATCGCGGCGGCAAGCTCGCGGGATGTGCACGGCACGAAGGCCGGCGGCGCGGCGTAGGGGCGCGCTCCCGTCATCACGGAAGACCAAGAGAGGAGGGAAAGAAGCAGACCGGCGGGGTGCTTACGACGGGGTGTAGGTGTAGGCGTGGCTGTGAAGAACGCATCGGTGAAGAGGTGAAGGTGCTCACGGCGGCGCGTCCTTGCTCTGCTCCGGCGGTGGCCTCGTCGCGGACGGGGCTTTCCCCTTCTCACGAGCGGCTCCGGCGAGAGTGGCTTTGGCTTCAGGGTGACGGCGCGACGGCGGCGTGCCTCCCTTCTTCCTCTTCCCCCTTCTCACCTCCCCTTCCCCCTTCTCTTTTTCCACGGCGGCGGAACAGAGGTTGGGGGAGGAATTCCCCAAATGGCGAGGAAGCCAAATTGGTGAAGGCTGCTGGAGTTTTGAGCGCGCGCGGGGTCAAGGAGACCGGGGTGCAGCGTGGGCCAGGGATGTTCCCTTCCCTTTCCTTGGCGGCGAAGGCGCGGCATGGGAGAAGCAGGTGGGCTCGGCGCGCGGGATCGGCCAGGGGCAAAGTTATGGTTTCGCGAGGGGGAAAACGCGTGGGTCCACCTCGGCGTGCGGGCCACCTCCTCGGTGTGCGCGCCAGCGTGTCAAGGCGGTGTGGTTTGGCGCTTGGTCGCGTGGTGCGTCGCGGCGCGGTGGAGCGGCTCGGCGTGCGGAAGAAGAAGAACAGGGGATCTGCGTGTGATGCGTGACCGAGCCGAGGTGGGCCGGTTGATAGGCCTAAAGAAGAAGGAGGGGTTATGGTGGCCGCGGCTTGAGAGTTGAAGCGGTTTGGATGGACTTCAGAAGAAGTTAGCAGGCCCAAATGTTAGTAAAGGGGTTTTGAGTATAGTTTTGAATTAAGTTAAACTATAGATTTGAATCTGATTATTATTCAAATTCAAACACACTCAATAAAATCCAAATAAAATCCATAAACACCAAATCACATGTTTAAACCATAATTTTGAATTTATATTTTTATAATTTGGTTTTATTTGTATAGAATTAAGGGAGGAGTTAGAAATAGGATTAAATTATGGTGACACATCATCAATAAGTAGAAAGTTCAAATTTCCTCACTTTTTCATAACTTAAATTTCTGGGTTGTTACATAAGCGCCCGGTCCTCTTCTAGTAGAGGACGCGAGGCGAGGATGTGCACGCCTCTCATCTGCGCAAATACAAGAAAATCCTTACCCACAGTCACAGAAGACAAATCGGAACAAAATCGGGAAAAAAGCGTACCAGATTCGCGGTGAATGAGGAAGGAAGCATCGGCAATGCGTCCGGCGGCGGCCAGAACAAATGAGTGACCCCTGTGGCCTCGGTCACCCGACGCTGGACCTCATCCATCGAGGGCAGGGGGTCCGCCGTCACCGTCCCCTCGAAGGGAGCTCGGTCCTCCGTCATCTGACAGAGGTGCAGAGCGCGACGGCGAAGCGGGACGACCCCTCTGGCATGATAGCCGCCGATTAGGGTGATGAAGTTCACCCCATTGTCACGGAGGATCTTGAGGGCGCTGAGGGCGTCGTCGAGGAACCGGGGCCGATCCTTCTTCTCCGGCCCATAACTCCACTTCACCAACGCCCGGTCGTACCAACGGTTGGTGAACCGGGGGAGTGGGTTCTCGGGATCGTTCTTGAGGTAGAACCAATCCCGGTGCCATCCGCTGTTGGAACTCGTCAGGCTGGTGGGGATGTACTCGTCCATCCTCCCCTGCTTCCCGCGGAGCCCGGCGCACCCGATCACCGCTGCGGTGCGGTCATCCTTCACGCAGACGAACTTATAGAAGTACCAGAACAGGTCCCAATGGGTTCCTGTCCCAAGTACCCTTCGCACAAAGCTTCGAACGCCGTCATCTGCTGGACGCCATTCGGATTCAGGTTGTGGAGCTCGAGGCCGTATTCCTCGAGGACGGCGCGAATAAATTGCCCCGCCGGGACGGAGAAGCTGAGTTCGTGGAAGATCACGAATGAGACCACGTAGTCCTCCGGGGGCTGAGGGCGGCACTCCAGTCCGGGGACCTTCCACTCCTCCGCCTCGATCAGCGGCGGCAGCATGCCGTCGGAGGCAAGACGGTCGAGCTTGGACCAAGTCACCGTCGAGGACGACCAGTTCGACATAGCGTCGGCCGTGGCGGCGGTGGCAGAAGGGGCGGGGCTGGCTTGCGAGAGAAGGCAAGATGAGCTCGGTGGCTTGTGCGCGGCGAGTGTGGAAGCAAACATGGAAGCGACGGCGGCGGAATGCACAAGGAAGCGGAAGGGGATTTCTGGGCGGCGGCCGTGGTATAAAAAGGGGGGAATGATTACTCCGCCCCCGCAGTTAATGCCCGGGCCGCCTCGGGCCCGGTCCTCCACCCGCCGAAGCGTCGCCCCTCAAAAGGCGCGCCCACTACTGCCCGCTGCCCATGACTGAGCCGCCACGTCACCCGAAGCAGGGGCCCGCAAATCTCGCGACCGGCGCGAGATCTCCGCCATTTACCCCACAACGCGCACAACGCGGTAAGCAGCAAGTCTCCGACTTGTCTAAGAACTCAACATTTAACCCCACGCACAAGTCTCTGACTTGTCTGTGGGCTCGGGGGCTACTACCCGCGGGTCCGCTCGCGCGTCCCCACCGGAGAAAACACAACAAGTCTCCTCGTCTCCATGGCAATTGATCCTGGGAGCGAGTCTTTGACTCCCTCACCAGGCTCGGGGGCTACTGACGAGGCCATGGACCAGGGCCCACCAGGACCTCTGAAAAACGCAGTACGGACCCACGTACGGCATGCTTCGGCGGCTAACACAACGAGTGTTACGCTTGCCAAGTACTTGAGCGCCCGTACGACATGCTTCCGTCACGAGCCAGAAGGCAGGCGGCCCACGGCCGCCCGCACCCTCTCCCTCGAGTACTTGAGGGCATGTACGACTTTTTTTTTGAGATTCTGTACGACTGGTTAGCGTCATGGCCCGGGAAGCAGGCGGTCCACGACCATCTGCGCCATCCCTTCCGAGTACTTGACGGCCCGTACGACAAGTCTTCACCTCCGCTTCCGACTACTCGCTCGCACGAGTAGTCTCCGCCGCCCGTCTACGACTACTCGTTCGCACGAGTAGTTTCCGTCGCCAGCCCGCGCAGGCTTCGCAGGGAAGGCACGGAGTGCGTGGGCCCCTCCGGATCGAGATCCCGGGATTCTCGCGCACACCTCCCCGCGCGACGCCACATGTCTGCACCACCACAACGGTCTGCCCGGACCCGTCCGATTCGGTGTCAGGGGACGGATTCGTCAAACCCTGCCATGAACGGCACAGTAGCCGTCGTACTGCTAACAGTGTAAGGAACGTTGAGTAAACGCACGGTGCAGTACACGCTACACCCTAAGCATAGGAAGGCGTGGCATAGATTACCTACTCGCACGAGTGGTTTTCCGCCTCCGACCAGTTCAAGACTTGGCCGCCAAGGCCACAGGTACCGGGGCCCTGTTGATATCCCGTGATACCCAGGCGCACGACTCGCCACGTGCCGACCTCCCCACGCCGGTCCGCCCTGACTAGGTCGATCTGGTGTCAGAAGGCGGATCCTCCTGACCACTCCTCAGCAGGGGCGGCACGTATCGTACTACGGACGTCACGGGAAACGCTGTGCCACGAATGGTACGGTGCAAGCCGTCACCTATCCCTCGATCGTCGTGGCACAGACTACTCCATTTCCACATTACCCGGAAAAGACAAGCCCCTGATCCACTGACGGGATCAGGATACGGACCCTGCCTCCTGTACCCGACTAACTACTCGGAGAAGGGTGAGGAGGGCCCCGGGGCGGCTGTTGGGCTCGCACGACTCAGGAAAAACCTACACCGTCACCTAGAGCACCATAACAGTGCTTCGCCGCTGCTGCTGACAGTCCGACGCAGGGGAAGGACGCCTTAGACCGTAGGCCAGCTCACACTATCGATGTAACGATCCTGTGCCTCTCCCTTGTGACTATAAAAGGGATGCACAGGGACACTTACAAGACACATTCGTTTCCACCTCTACACGCACTTAGAATCGATATCTCATCTCATACAACCCCGCAAGCTCTCACACACTCACGTACGCAGACCCCTGCTACAAAAACCACCTACACATCAGGGACTTGGGCTTGAAACCCTCTCCCTACTTGTTTGTACCCCTACTACAAACTTCCGAGCATAAAGAACACCTCCTCTCAGACTGGACGTAGGGTATTACTCTCCGGAGGCCCGAACCAGTATAATCTCGAGTGTCTCTTGTGCTACCGTGCGGATTAGCACACACGTTCTTATAAATTTACTTACCGGCGGTAACAAATCCCGACAAGTAGTGATTGCAAGTACTTGTGATGCTTCTGTTGCAAGTAATGATTTATAAATTTCTACCTCTCTTTCTGTTGGAATTTTATCATTGCTTAATGATTATAGTTTTCCTTCTGTCATAGCTTACTAACTCTATGAGGATAACCTTTGTTGAATTATGCAGAGGTTTGGGACCTCATAGAAAAGAAACCGACAATCAGGTTACTGAAATGTTCTTTCCTATTAGTAACTGCTAAGAAATTGTCCCCTTTCTTCTAAGATACTATCTTGGCTTCTGAACAGATTTGCTCAGGAAAACAAAGGGCGCTGTACTGACGTTCGTTGGAATCCCAGCCACCCTCTCCAGATCGCAGTAGCGTCCACGGGTACATTGGCGTCACCTGCAGTTGAGGTAGTAATAAGCTCTTCTCACCCACCCCATGCAACTGAATTCCTGCTAATTTCTTACAATATATTGCTGCTTGTTCCTTCAGATATGGGATGCACGTAACCTCTGTTTTCCACTAGCAAAGTTTGGACCCGAAAATGGTACATCAACTGTTTGCGCTTGTACATTCTTGGTTGGAATATGGTCGATCCCACATATAACTCTGAATGTGCTAATTATCTGCATGTATATTGTAGGAGCTGTTTCTCTTTCTTGGTGTGCTGATCCAAATGTTATCTTTACTACTGATGTGGACGGGGCGGTCGATGCCTGGAAACTAAATGAGTTTGAGGTATAATTAATATTCCTTGTGTCTTTCCAAAAGATGTACTATTGCTTTTGATACCATAATATTGGAGATGCATCAATCGTATCCCGTGTATTTCAGGGTTCAGATCCTTCTTGGACACTATATCACACTCCAGATCGTATCCATTTGCATCAAGCTGGAAAGGCTGAGACCCTCTGGTGCGAGAACGAGGATGTCCTCGCTACATCCTCCTCGAACAGCATTGGCCTTTACAAGCTGAAGCCTCTCGCTGATGGATCGGGCTCCCGCAGAACGATGCCTTCTTCGCCTTCCACCTAAGCTGCGTAGGACAGAAAAAGACTCCACTTGCAAAATGAAAGATGGCCCCCACGGACAACATCGATTGTACGATCAGCATCATTTTGTAGCACATAGTTTCTTTTCCATCCCCTGCTCTGCTCTACAAACTGTTGGAATATGAAACTTTGTGAGCTGCTACATACCTGAGCTTTGGCTGGAGAGTGGAAGTTTACAACTCATTGTATTGTCGATTCTGTGCGTTTGTGTTTGTTTTGATGCAGCTGTGATGGCATGTTGCTCACAGTTCGGTCCTCGTAATTGATACCATGCATTTTTATGCTATTTCAGTAAGTGGAACTGGCAGCACGTAGTAGTAGGCTTCGCACTGGATTGTCTTCAGCTTTGGATTTGGCACTGTCAGTCTGTCACTTAAAAGGGATAACTCGTAGATTTAGTGTAGGCAACCCAACCCTGAGCCCTGACCAACCTTGTTTCAAGGCTGCAAAGCAAAGAAATACCTGTTTCAGTTTCGATCAGTGCTTGTCTACTGGAAGCATCTGGATGAACACGCTACTGCCGGACGGGTGACCACTGACTGACAAATGCCGTATTGCCATCCCACGATCATCGGCAAGCCAGAGTGTTCACGGATCCAGCTCCTGGACATCGGCAGCGGCAAGTGCTGCCCGGCGCCATGCCGGCGAGCATCGGCAAGATTTCGCGGTTGGAGATTCACCAGCGCTGTGCCTGTGTCGCCACGCCACCGTGCGCCGCTCGTGTCCCCACAGTGCTTACGCCGCTGCTCTCCGCTCTCAAGGTCGCTTCCCCAGCGTTTCTCCTCATCAGCCGATGCAAGCGCTCCTCCTCGGTGTTCACCGGCGCGCGCCCCCGACCAGGACAAGGACGCCGTGCGCTGTACGTGGGACATGATGATGAGCTGGAGATCAGCGCGGACAACAGTGCGCTGTGCGCGCGCAGCCTGACCAGGTCAGTGCACTGCGCAAGCATGCCTTCCTCGTGAACAGGCGTGCCCACATCGCCGCGAAGAAGTTCCGGTACGGTACTGCGACGAGGCGTCGGCGGATGCGTTCGCGAGGCGGTTGTGCGGTTGCTGGGCTGCGAGGCATACCTCCCCCGGCTCCCAAACGGCGCCCTCGGCCAACTGCTTGGTCGACCGGTGCCACCGCGCCACCGTGCGCGAGGGCCTCGCGTACCTACCTCTACGATGACTGCTTGGTCGCGATCCTACACCGTGACGTCAAGGAAGACAACATCATCGTCGGCGAGTGGTACCAGGCGTGCCTCATCGACGACTTCAGTCTTGCCAGAATTCCCGAGGACCACGCCCAACTCTCTCGATCCTCGATCGCACACTCCTGCAGTGCTGCGCCTCCAACAGTCCAACTACACGACCACCACGCACGCGATTCGCGAACGCAAGGCCACGCACGCACAGAGACCACGGCGTCGCCGACGGCAACGTGCTCCACCTCGTCGTCCGCGTCCCCCGACATCGCCGTCGTCGAGACCGTCAAGGGCAGCAAGATCCGGTGCCGCGTCGAGCCCGTCCCGCAGCGTCTGCTACGTCAAGCAACAGCCAGCAGATCCCGTGCTGGAGGGCGAGGAGCTCAACGACCGCCACCTCATCCACGACGTCTGCACCTGTATTGCGCGGTCATCCACCTGCTGGTGCGGCGGTCGGCCAGGGGGGCTCATACGTTGGAAGGTAGATAGCAGATGAAACTTCCAGCCCATTAAACCCATTTACTACTTCATCTTCTTCCTCAGAGTTCTTCCCCGCGACATCCACCCCCGTCGCCTCCTCCACCACCCCCGGCCGGCGGCTGCCTCGCCGCCGTGCCGCCTCCCACCGACCACCGCCACCCTCCACCGCCGCCCTTCCTAACCCGTCTGCTTGTCGCGCCCCCGCCGCCGGTCCCTGGCCCACCGGCCGTCCAGCCCTGCCCGGCCGGCGGCGCTACCGCGCCGCCTCGCCTCCGCCGCCACCGCCGCCGGTCCTTCGGTGCACCCACCCCCCCTTCATTTCTAGGCCCGCGGGACAATGGAGCCCCCGAAACCCGAACCCCGAACCCCCGAAACCCTAACCCGCCGCCGCTTCGACCACTTCCCCCGCCGGCGCGCGACCTCGCCGCCGGCTGCTCTGCCCACCGTCCGCCCGCTCGTCTTCTCTCGCCATTGGAGCCCCCACCCGGCAACCCCGAACCCTAAGCTAACCCACCGCCGCCTCGACCACCACCCCGGCCGGCGCCGACCTCGCCGCCGGCCGCTCCCCCCACTTCCCGCCCCTACTCGCCGGCGGAGACAACCATGGCGGCGGCGGCGCGCGCGAACCCTAACCCGTGGCCAGACTCGTGGGGAAGAAGGACTCGTGGAGAAGAAGGAGATCGTGCGGCTCACAGGAGCCGCGCGAATCTCAAACATCGGAAGGCTATTGGGCTTCCTACCTTCCGGAAGATATATAGGATCCCCGGTACGTGAGGAGGTGCCTGGACCGAGCCCATGTAATAGGGTAGCAGGCCTCTGAGCCGTGGTTTGGGCCAAGAGCCCGGGTAAGAGCCTGTATGGTTTAGGCCAGTGGGCTGTAATACACTACTCGAGGGATGGGGATGCTCTTCCCCGTCTTCGCGCTGCTCACCGCCGTGCGCCATTCGCCGGCAACACCTTCCTAGGAATTTTATTTTTAATTTATTTTTTTTATTTTGCAAAAATATACGATCGTTTCAAAATTTATCAAAACTAACTAACAACCGCCGTCGCCTACTACTCGAGGGATGGATGGATGCTCTCTTCCAGTCTTCCTCTTCCTGGCTGCTCTGCTCACCGCCGTGCGCCATTCGCCGGCAACACCTTCCTAGAAACTATCAAGCTCGTTACAAGGACATGGCCATCCTCAGGTTCCACGGCTGGGCGGTAGTGCGCGTCGCCACCGTTCTGCTGAAGAAGGGCGTGGAGAAGGCTCACCCGCCTTCGGCCTTGGACATCGGGAGCATCATGTGCAGAGAAACCCTTCGACATCTTCTGCTGAAGATGGATAGTGCCCTTGATGATGAATAGTGCTGCAGGAAACGGAGATGAGGGTGGCGGCTTCTACCTCCACAGGCCGTCGGGCGAGGACCGCCAACTGGAGTATCGAGGACGAGCGTCGCGGCTCGCGCACGTCGCACTATGTCCGGTCGCTCGAAGCCGGCGAGACCCAACGGCTGGAGGCCCATACACTCCCAACCAGATCATGACCGAGCAAGCATCCAGTGCCACGGCGAACTTGACCGGCTCGAGGGAACTTTCATTGGTCCCCTTGCTCTAGCGCAACCGTCTTATGCAGGAGATGATAGGCGGGCCTCACTTGCAGGCAGGCTCGTCCAACAATACACAATACACGACATGATTTAAATTTCTAGCCGAGGAAAACAATTGAATAGTACATCAGAAAACGATGGATACATAGTCCTATTCCAAAAAGAATAAGAAGCAGCAGCAGCAGCAACATCTAACCCCTGACACACACAACACAACACAACAGATGGTGCACCTCGGATATGCACGGGCTACGCGACCCGGCGATAAACAAGCCGGGAGAGACCCAGCGGAGAAGAAGAAAGACTCAGCAACAGTGACAAGAGCTTCAGCGAACCCAGGAGTTCACCGAGCCGCTAGGCCAGGGCAGGGAACTGAGCAGGGTCTTCAATTACTGGAGCGGCAGCAGCTGGTCCCCGGTACCCACCGTTGTAACCACCGTGGAATCCACCACGCTCACCACGGCCTCTGCCGCGGCCACGCCCACGGCCACTGGGGTTGTAGTACCTCTCACCTAAAGCCGGCTTCAAGAATTCATTGATGCTCAGGGACTTCAGGGAGGACGGAAACAAGAAACAAGCATACCGATTAGAGATACAACAGCAACTCAGATTATATCAGATTGCTCAACAAGGTGAAAGTATCGCATACCTTCTTTGCGCGCTCATCTCTTTCTGCATTTTCTTTCTTTTTCAAGTCCTTGTCAGAGCCCTAGAATCATGCATAGGCGTTGGGTGACGATAAATAACAGCTGAGCCACAGGAAGAGGAAAGATGAAAGAACAGCACTTGCACAACTTACCAGCTTGATAAACACTTCGTCAGCATCCTTTTTAACTGACAGTTGTTGCATGGACTTCAGCTCCTTGTCAATTTCAACTTTCCTCTCCTCAGCCTTAAGGGCAAGCAAAGCTTTCCGCTTCTCCTCCAGTACTTTCTCATACTCCTCCAGAGTCATCTCCTGCATATTTATTGGAGCAGATGTGATTTCACTCCATTTTTTTAGAATAAATGCATCCTAACTTAATACCAGTAAAATATACAGGGGTGAAATAGAAGTCCTAGAATATGCGCAGACATGTAAGAGTATTCGTACAAAAGCACAGGAACGAGATAGAGAAGCTGAATTAGAAAAACCCAATAATCCATACTAATGTTACTGCTACCATAGCTGAATGTTTATGATTGTTTTACAGGAAACACAAATATCCCAAAATGAAACCTTGAAAGCAATACTTGCAAGTGATTAACATGTAATGGGGTAAAGCAAAGCACCAAAAAAGAGTTCTAAATATATCATTTATGAAGCAGAAACCCTGCACACTCAATCAAGAAGCATGCAATTATGACATCTAAGTCTCTAAGGGAGTGTTTGGATGGAGAGTTTACTTTGGGAACTTCAGCCCTAACGAGATCTGAATCAAAATAGCCATATCTGAACAGGGCCTGAGAGTAGATCCTGCCCCTATGAACAATTTGTTTAGAATATCCATTTATAGGTTAGATGAAATTAAGAACAGAGATGGGCGAGACTAAATAAGAGTAATCCACTTCTTTTCAGTGTTGCTATGCTTATTGGATCAGCCAGATTCATCAAAAACAGATCAACATTCACCTGATGAGAAGCATGCATGTAAAATTGCATTTTACAGCGTATGGTGAAAAGTGGGCCAATTGTTTACTGTGGCCATAGAAGCTGGCACAAGAGGATCTTACATGATATGGAATTTTGCATTATTCGAATTAGCAAACACTCAAAAGTATAGTGGAAACATATGATCTGATAGAGATCCACTACGTTTGGCACAATTAATGAAAAACCATGAATGTTTCAAAAATATGAAAATAATGCAGTTGTCAAAAATAGAATGCCAGAGCCTTGGTACAGTGTTAGAACTCTTATTGGTCCCGCATATGAGCTTGATGTGAAACTAAAAGAACCACAAATATTTCCACTGATCTAGTCAACATTCTTCAGAGATATATACCAAACTTCAGAACAATTTAAAATGTCATAATATCCAAAACTATGAAACAAGTGGTGCTTGGCATGGTTAGGGGAGCTAGACATACTCCACCCAGACACATTGCAAAGTGGCATGTGGTAAAGGGAGTGACATGGTACAAACCAAAAATATACCTTATCCTCAGGTTCCTTTTCTTCCTCTCCATTCTCCACACCCTCCTTGTCCTTGTCAACCTCAGACTGCGGTGCATCTTCAGGCTTCTTCTCGTCCTCAGCCACAGTAGTAGTCTCAGGATTTACAAGCTCCACAATGTCCCTAATTAGCCACACATAGAAAAGGTCAGAACTCAATTATCCTATCAATCCATCATAAGTAAAAAAGCAAGTCATTATACACAAAATTACAGATTCAATGAACCATCTTAACTGTGCAAGGCCTTCATCAGTTACATTTCCCCAATTGCCACGTCCAGCACCCTCGCGCTTCATCTCATAGCCACGGCCAGTGCCACTGTGGCGCTCATATGCCCGGCGTGGACGCCCAAACTCATCCCCAGTCTGCCCATCAGCATAGCCACCACGGCGGCCACCTCCACGGTAAGGCTGGCGCGGCCCGCGGCCCCTCTCTGCCTGCCTTCCCTCACCATTTTCGCCACGAGCCACTCCACCATCTCCAAATCCACCACCATACCCTCCCTCAAAGCCGTTGGCATCAGCATCGCCAAAATCTCGCCTTGGGCCGGTCCTGCCACCACGGCCGCCTCTTCCACGTCCTGGACCACCACGTCCAGCTCCATCCCGCGGTGGAGCACCATAGTTCCTTGACTCCTTCACTGTAATCACAGAAAGGCACGGTATGACCATTGACGAATATAAAAAAAAAATAGGGAACAAAAATATTGAAATTTCACACAAGTAATCAAAACTCCGAGCTTAAAAAACGTAAACTGGATCCCAAAATCAGATGATTCCTATCAAACATCAACCGCAACGTTGGAAGCCTAACTCACCAGCCTGTGCGGGCGGCGGGGGCTTGGTGGGCAGCTTGGCCGGCACCGGCGCCGGCTTAGGCGCCGCGGCCGCCTTCTTTTCGGCGGCGGCGAGGAGGTGGGCGGGGTCGTCGTTGTCGACGTCTCCAAGGAGATCGAATTGGTTCCTCGACGCCATTTCCGCTTGCTCTGATCCGCAAAACCGCGATAGAACTATCGGTCCAGCCCCCAAACCCCGATCGAAGCCTAGCACGCGGCGACCCGAGACGAGGTGGCCATGTATAGGTGTGAGAGCTCTAGGGTTTGGTCACTGTGTGAGGCCGCAAAACCCTAGCCGCCGCCAATGAGCTCCGCCTGGTTTGGCTCTGGTCTGGTCTGAGAGCGAGCGTAAGGCCGAAGTGCTGGCCGGGTTGCCTTCCGATTTCAGTATTCACACCACAGGCTCATTAGTTTATTATTTCCATTTATCAAATGACAGAAAGGGGTATGAATGTTGGAGATAATTAACGTGTATAAAAAACTGCGGGAGGCTAGTTTTAGGAAGTAATTTTGTCATTTAGTGTTAGAATCGGAGCCCAAGAAGCAGCTCTTGGGCTTGACATTTGTGGGCCTAGCCTCAAAAAATCGAAGTTGTGGGCCTGAATGGGCTTTTATATTGGGCTCCTAGACTGAAGCGGGTACATTCATTAATAATGTTGAGTGTCATATACTTATTGCCCTAGATATAAAAATAATAGTAATGTTGAAGCGCCAAAGTTTTCAGCCACATATTTTTTTATTATTAATAAATAGTTAAACTAAAAATTCTTTTTAAAATGGTAAACTATCAAATTCCATAATGTAATTCCTCCCCAAAGAAAATATAAGGGAAATCATGACAGCATGATTGGAAGGTTTTACCAGCAGCAGCTTGCTTTGGTGTGGTGAGTATGTGTTTTAGCTGTTGAGCATTATTGCATTAAACAAAGCTGGGGACTAATGGAGATCTTGAATCTTGCAGGCCATGTCATGCATGTACCTCAAGCTAGAGAGGAAACCAGAGCTAGTGGATCAGAGATCATTAGCATTACTTTTTCTAGTGACCAATTAGGTAGCTGTCCGATATCTTCAGGCTCCCTGAAACAAATTAAAAGCAGATCGATAGCAGACCAGCAGGGCCCCTGGAACTAAACAAAACCACTGCCCTGCCACAATCATATCTATTCACTTTCCTTCGTTCACAAAATAAACCAGGAACAGCGAATTGGGTCGTGCAATTTGTAGATGCCAGTCTCCATCATGGACTGACAAGCACTTCGCTCAAATCTCTTACTTTACCGGGTGGATCAAAGATCCTTGCAGTGAGAAGAAGATCATGCTGCAACTACGCTGAGATTTATTGAATTGGTTAACACAAATCGGGAGGTTAGTGCAGTGACAGTGGATGATCACCAAGAAGGAAAGCAAGAATATATCCAAACTACTACGTACGTACATGAAAACGACGGCTCCAATTATTGTAATCTCCGCCGGCGTTGGCATTTCATATGGCCATACATAGAGTTCTGTGAAGGCGATAATTCTCCAAAGAATTCAGATTTGGGGTAGCCTTCCTTTTCATACATGCAATGCATACCGTGGCGAGTAGATGCTCCCGTTGTGGCGGCTGCGGCCACAGCTCGATGGCTTGCGGCGTCGCCGCCACCGCATGCCAGAGAGGAAGTGAGGCCGCCGCCGCCGCTGGGCTGAGGCTCTTCGGGGTGCAGCTCGGTGCCGCTTCAACGAGTGGCGGCGGCGCTTCGCCGCCGGCGTTGCAGCTGCACAAGAGCTACAGCGTGGACTGCCTGAACCTGCAGGGTTGTTCTGCTCCCGCCTACGCTCTCGTCGCGGCTCCTCTGCTTCTGTCGCCGTCGCGGTCGGCGGCTCTGCTCCTGTCGATCGACGAGTGCTCGACGGAGAGAGCCACCGACGGCGGCGGCGGCGGCTACCTCTCCGACGACGGCGCTCGCGGCGGCGCTGCGTTGCGGGAGCGGAAGAAGGGCGTCCCGTGGAGCGAGGAGGAGCACAGGCTGTTCTTGGAGGGGCTTGAGAAGCTCGGCAGGGGCGACTGGCGAGGCATCTCCCGGGGCTTCGTCACCACGAGGACGCCCACGCAGGTCGCCAGCCACGCCCAGAAGTTCTTCCTCAGGCAGAGCAGCGCCGGGAAGAAGAGCAGCGCCAAGCGCCGGTCCAGCCTTTTCGACATGGTAATCGAATTGCTGGCAGCAGCTGCACACAATTCTGAATCTCTCACCTTATTTTTCGGAAGAGCAAAATCATCTGAAACGCATGGCTAATTCACTTTGCATTTTTGATGTCAGGTTCAGAATCTTGAGAGTGGAAGGGATGTATTGCCTGCCTCCGAACATCCTTCGGACGGCAAGGCCGTCGTCGGGACCTCGGAATCTCTGTATCGGAAGGAGTCGACGACGACCATTCCTGCGAGGACCACGACGAGGCCTTCGTCAGAGAAGGGATCAGTTTCAGAGACGGTTACGGTGACGACGGAGCAAGGTCACGGATACCACTGCTCCCCGCTAAACCTGGAGCTCGGTATGTCCCTGTCAACGCCATCGATCGGAACCTAGCAATTCGCGAGCAATATCATATTCTCATCTCATCAGGGTGAGATGGCAGTTGCGCTGGAGCTTGAGCTAGCTGCCCGCCTGTCGTACCCCACAGGGCCACATGCTACATGGCCATGGCCGAGATGGTTGTAAACGAAAGCTTGTAACCTCGGCGCCTTATCCAAACAGTGAAAAGGCACCAAAATGTTTGTTCACCTGAAAACAGCAGCCAGTCTTCACTAGAGTAAGTGAGTAATCGCACTGCCTTATCTTATCAGCACCTGTGTGTGCTTCTGCAGAGTGATGAAGCAGAAAACTACTCTTACCTGAAACTTTCTGCTTGCGGTGTGACTGGTAATCCTGTCATCCCCTTTTTCACCCCCGAAAGTAGAGTGAACAAACGGCAATTGGGACTTGATTTGGCAAAGCCGATCTGACGTGTGCACCACAGCGACAAGAGTGGTTGCAGTGTCAATGCCAATCGGCAAGCAGTTGGTACTACGATTGTGCTATTGCAATTTTGTATTAGTGCGTCAGTGCGCGCCTGCAGCACACCCCCTTAATCTGGCTAGGATTTGGTGCTAGGTTCACGTCCACAAGTCCGGATTCAGGCAGCCACTCGTGCCGTGTCGTGTGCCACTGCCACCCCCGAACCGAATGCCTTTTGTGGTGCCGTCTCCTTTTCAGGGAAGGGATCCAGTCCAGACCTGTCTGTATATTCTGAATTGCAGTACAGTAGTATTTGGTTTTCTGTCAGTGCAGAGAGAAAGATGGTGGCATTTGTCAATAATGGAGGTGTGTGCGTGTATGTATCTTGTGGTGCTTATCCAGGGACGACGTCGTCTGAAGAGGATTAAGACATGTCATCCAAATCCAAACCCCGTATCGTCCTTTACTTTTGATGTGGGGGAGAACCGGATAATGCGTGTATTTTGCATGGAGTATTTTGGAGAGGGAAAAAAAACAGCGAACCAACCTACTGTTGCTTTCAAAAAAAAGGTCAAGCAGACTAGCAGAGTGCTAAAAGGAGATGATGATAAGATGTATCACTGACACTTCATCTTTTCTCCATGGACACGCCACATATATTTTCAATCTAAGCGAATAATATAGTGCATGTTGTGTTTGTGAATATCCTTGGAGTAAGTGAATTGACTATCATTTCCTGTCACTCTAAGCAATTAATTAGTACATGCAACTTAATATGATACGAGAATCAGAGGTCTCATGTTGGAATCCTGACATAAGCTCGCTCCAATATTGACATATGCGGCACGAGGGAGTCTACACGTGAAGAGAAGTGTTGGGAGTATAAGTGAATTATTCACTATTTATTATAACCTTAAGTTTTTATATTGAAATGGTCAATACATGCAACTCAGTAAGTCACGTAAACAAAAACAAAGAATGGACGCATAAGTATTGTAATACACTAGTACGTACTCCGCCCTGTTTAGTTCCCCAACATTTTTTAGCAACAACCTGTCACATCAATCTCCGAATACTAATTAGGAGTATTAAATGTGGATTAATGATAAAATTTATTCGTGTTATTATTTTCGGTCCATTCCTGTGATTATGGACCCAAAATTTTCGCTCCCCAACTAAACGCCGGTCACCGACATGCACAGGGTGGATGCAGCAGCGCCTGCGATCTTGCATTTCCAGGATAAGGAGGACAACAGCAGAGGCGTTCTCCTGGCCATGCAATAATCTTAGGTGTGTTTAGAAGCCCAAATTTTTTCAAAAAACATCCTATCATCTATCACATCCCATCACATCACTTTTCAATATTCATCTGACGTTACAGTGTATTTTACACCAATTTTGACCATACTTGCCAAACTTTGCCCAAACATTTGGACTCTAAACACACTCTTTGCTTATTTATCGTTCAGGTTGCAGCAACAAAGCCAGGGGAGTCTGACTCCGGCGCTACTCGGACAATGCAATCCAAGATCTGGCCTTTTCTTCTTCTGGACGCCCTTTCGAGCGACAGCGACGCGCGAGCTACCCTGTCTCCTCCGGCCTTGTTTTGGTGGAAGATGTTGGCCAGCGCTGATGTGTGTGCGCGTGGCCAAGTTGTCAAAGGAGGAGCCGAGAGAATGCTATAGCTCGCTCGACGCCCTTCGATTTGTTGACTAGTGCAGGCTTCCGTGGCCACATGATGGATGGCAGCAGGCGCAGCGGCAGTGGTGAGTGGTGACACGATGCCACATCGGCTGGGATAGGGATGGATTCGGATGTCTGGATATCCGAATTATCCGAATCCGTATTCGATGCGAATTATAATATGGATATTCGTATCGTATTTGTTTTTAATATGAATGTTAGATGGATGTATTCGTATTCGATTTTTAATTTTTTCTCTATCCGGTTCCAGATTCGTATTCGACATGAATGTGGACTATCTGACACTATCCGGTATCCGTGTAGAACAAAGTACTCATGAAAACTTCTAAAACTTATTTTGATGACTAATTAGTAATTCAAAATGATGTTAATTTTAATATTATTACCTAAAAATGATGTACATCATCTAAAATATTAAAAAAATATGAAATAAAAATTATTTTAGTCTAATATTATTACAATATGTCTATTCATGTTATTTTAAAATATAATATATTGTGTTTAAAGAAATAATTAATATTTATATGTATGAATGCACTTATTTTAATTTTAAATGATATATCGATGAAAAATATTTATTTTTATATTTATTTTGATATACTGAATTACTTAAATTTTTATTAATAAATATATATTTTTTATAAGTTGTCTTAATCATAATTTTTTTACCAATTATAAAATCATCGATTTTTAGAGTTGTTTGGCTTTTTTCACTTTAATTTGGTATTGTAAGCTTTGTTTTAAACTGAATTTGGTACACTATTTTCTATGTACTTGACGCTATCTTATTGCCTTATTGGTCTTAGCTAAATTTTAAAATATCAATTTCGAGCTGACATGAGTAAATATCCGAATGCAAATTCGAATTCGAATTATTCGTTTTGCATTCGTATTCGAAAAGATTCGTATTCATATTCGAATTCGATTTAAAATGTGGTAAATAGTAACATTCGGATTCGATTCCATGGATATCCGATCCGAATCCATCCTTAGGCCGGGATTATCCTTGTGGTTCCGCAATTGCCCGTGGCGCAAGTCCATCGCCGGACGCCGGCGAGTCGGCGGCGGCCGTGGTAGGTGCCATAACAAGGTAACTGGGGAATTTTTTCGTGGAAGTATGGAGAACTTCAGGTACTGCATAAGTGAAGGAAAATACGCTGCCATGTCAAGGGCCCAATCTAAAATCGTGGCACATTTTGGGCCACTGGGCCTGAATCTGATGGAAAAGAGAAAGCAGAAAAAAAAACTGGCGTCGCCCGGACTCGAACCGGAGACCTTCAGTGTGTTAGACTGACGTGATAACCAACTACACCACGACACCTTACTGCTATTACTTCAATCAGGGTAGATATAACTTATTTATTGTTTCTTAACATGCTAACCTAAATCGTTAACCTGATCCTGCGTGTCAAATGAAAAATGGGCCGATAGGGCCGGAGCTTACTAACCTAATGGGTAAGATAGGTCGACCCAAACTCAAAAAATATATATCTGCTTTTTAAATCACTAGCTAATATGTACGTGTGTTGCAACGGGTTGAAAGAAAATCTTTGCACTTGTTGATTTTGCCACCAACAGTTGCGTATAATGACGAAGATGAAACCCAAAAATAATAATACGAACAAATGGTACAAAATAAATAGACAGTACGACATCAAATAAATGAGCAAATTTATACATTTTACTCATCCACCTCCAACTATCATCTTCGATTAAAAATTTATTTGTTACCTCTCTAGGGATTAAAATGTGAGAAAAAAAGTTTAGGTATTACAACGTGAGAAATTAGAAGTTCTTGGGACCAAAATAGAAATATTAGGAAAGAAAGGGGCAAAACAAAAGCAACAAACCTTGTCTCTGCTTGTAATGAAATATTTTTTAGAAATAATTTGTAACGACATTTGCTTTCATATCTCATGTCTCGAAAAAAAATGTTTGCATTAGCATATAGCAAGAAGCTGAATGGGTCGACCCGTGCTACCCATTGGGCCATCAAAGTCACAAACAAGCTTGAAATTAGGTCGACTCGTGACCCCTAAAATTGGTCATGAGGCCACAGGGGCAGGTCCAAGGCCGGGGTCGGGCCGACCCATTCCCATCCTGACCTGGGTGGCATCTGCATGTCTCATGTATATCAGTATAGCCTTATAGGAATAGTATTACAAGGAATTTGTGTTGATTCAATTACTCCATAATTAAACGTCTGCTTGTGTAAAGAGTATATGCAAGCAGGATTCAGTTGCAATGCGATGCAAATTCTGAAACTGATTTAGAGTCGCTCTTTTCAGTACCTCAAATCATCAGACTGTCTCCGGCAATTCTCCCCATCTGCATCGGGCTTGAGGAAAGGAGAGAGAAGGTCCAGAGCGATCGAAACTCCAGCGCCTCCAGCAGTCATGGCGCAACACCTGCTGCATCCTGGGGCCGTTGGCTCCCGCGCGCGGATGGAGCCAGCGGCGTCCACAGAATCCGCCGCACCGCCGCTTCCCGGGGTGGAGAAGCCTGCAGAGGGTGGAGGTCCGCCGCGCGTCGCGTGCGCCGAGAGGAGGTCTGCCGCGTTGTCGCCGCGCCGTCGGGGAGGAGGTTCGCCGCGCCGTCGGGGAGGAGGTCCGCCGCGCTGTCGTGGCACCGTCGGGGAGGAGGTCCGACGCGTCGGGGTCGATCTTGAGGCCGGCGTTGACCTCGAGTGAGGCTGGATCTGGCCGAGACCCACCGCGGTGGCAAGGTGGTGGAGGAGACGGAGGGCGCCGTCCGCCTAGCTCCACCTCCGCGGGTGGCCACTGCTCCGCCTCGCTGGGGACCTGCGCGGCCTCGCTCCGCCTCCGCCGCAGCCGCGGTGCGCGCGTCCTCGGGCACCTGCACCGCCTCACTCCACCTCCACCTCTGCCGCTGCTCCGCCTCCGCTACGGTCTCTCGCTCCGTCTCGGCACCGCGCCCCTGCAGATCCAGACGGGGTGGAGATGGGGGAGCTGGAGGTAGGGCCGCCGGATCTGCGGTGAGCAGAGGGCCATGGCGGCGTTGCGCACGAGGAAGAGGGCGGGGGACGGAGGGAGGTGAGGCACTGGTGGTTGGCGTGGGAGGATGCAGCGAGGAGAGAGGTTCCCCGAGAATGCGCTTGCGAAGGGCACCGTCTGCAATTTGCAGATGCGGTTGCGCCTACCGCTGGAGCTGCTACAGTGAGATTTTTTTCCTCATTTTGCAGATGAGAGTGGCTTTGCAGAAGCCGCCGGAGACAGTCTTATTAGGCAAAAGCTTGGAGTTCCCTTCTTTATGGAAATTAAAAACACAGAACTCCCCGTCATGTTTGGGCCACGCCATGGGCTAAATCTTATTTTGCAAATAGATCATGGGCCGCTGGGCTTCAACTGAGAAGAATTTTTTTATATATTTAATTTTCTTCGATTTTACGAAAATAAATAGTCGGATTCAACATTGGCAGAAATAGTCACGAACCGCCGTTTCAAACGGCGGTTGGATACCTGCCGCCGTTTCAAAAGGCGGTAGGCTCCTACCGCCACCTCAAACGGCGGTAAGTACCTGCCAGCCGCCGTTTCAAACGGCGGTTGGGACATCCGCCACGTGGCTCGCTGGCCAGACACCTACCGCCACGGCCAACGGCGGCAGCAGTCCAACCGCCGTTTGAAACGGCGGTTGACCGACCGTTGGCCACCTACCGCCATATCAACTGGCGGTAGGTGCTACCGCCAAACCAACCGGCGGTTGGGCCGCGCCTATATAAGGGCCGACGCCCCTGCCGGCGGCGGCTGCGCCTCCCCCCTTCTCCTCTTGTCTTTCTCCTTGGTGGCCTTCTTTGGTGTCCATCAGGTATGTTTCTAATACTTTCCTCGTATATTTAGTAAATATGGTAGAAATAGTTTAGAAATCCTATAAATAGTTTAGAAAAATCTAGAAATAGTTTAGAAAATAAAGAAATAGTTTAGAAATCCTAGAAATAGTTTAGCAAATCTAGAAATAGTTTAAAAATTATAGAAATACTTTAGAAATAGTTTATAAATAATAGAAATACTTTAGAAATTTCTAGAAATTCTTTGGAAATATAGAAAAACTTTAGAAATTGTAGAAATAGTTTGGAAATTTTTAAAAATACTTTAGAAATTGTAGAAATACTTTAGAAATTGTAGAAATCCTTTGGAAATTCCTAGAAATACTATAGAAATTGTAGAAATGCTTTAGAAATTCCTAGAAATACTATAGAAATTGTAGAAAATGCTTTGGAAATTTCTAGAAATAATTTAGAAATTGTAGAAAATGCTTTGGACTTGCTTAGAAATACTCTGGAAATTATAGAAATACTTTGGAAAATCTTAGAAATACTTTAGAAATTATAGAAATACATTAGAAATTGTAGAAATACTTTGGAAATTCCTAGAAATACTTTAGAAATTATAGAAATGCTTTGAAAATGCTTAGAAATTATGTGTGACTTTATATTTCATTTTTTTGCAGCTATGGCTCAGCAGCAGGCCGCGGGTCTGCAGCACCATGTTCATCCTCCTCGGGAGCCCCTGCCCTACGTGCTACCTGAGCTCTTCGACGAGCGGACAGACAGGGCGCACCGGTCCTACCACTCCGCGATCTGCGGGGCAGAGCTAGGGACTGTGTGTTTTAGAGGCCCGGGGCACTACATGCCGCTTCACCCCGGCTGGTGTCCGAAGTATGTAATACGACCCCTTCGTATCTTTGTATTTTCTCATTTAAATTCATAATTAATTTTTATTTTCGTTTTGTGGTGCAGGCTACGCGCAGCAGGGCTTCTTCCCCTAGCGCGCTTGGTTGAGGGGGACCTCATGCGGGCCGCTTTGCGACCGCCGGAGCGCAGGTCGCGCTTTGGCTTCGACTACCAGCTGGTCTGCGCGCTCCTGGACCGGTGGCGCCCCGAGACGCACAGCTTCCACTTCCCCTGGGGGGAGATGGCGGTGACTTTGGAGGACTTGGCCCTTCTCTTCGGGCTACCGTGCTCAGAGGAGCCCATGGGGGCTGCTGACCCCCCCGAGCCGTGGCGCGACGTCCTCCTCGCGAGGTTCGCCGGAGTGGTGCACCGTCCCGGCGTGCCAGAGGTGCCTGACTTCACCAACTCCCACGGCCCCTCGTGCACTTGGTTGCGCAAGTACAGCGTACGTTCCTCTACCTATCGTTTTTTCATAGTATCGGTTTGCAGCCTCTCACTGAATTTTGAATTTTTTCAGGCCTCGTTCATGAGGGACGACGCCGACGAGCAGACGAGCAACAGGCACTTGGAGGCGTACCTGTTGTGGTTGTTCGGCTACGTGATGTTCTGTGGGTCCCAGGGGGACGCGGTGTCGAGGTTCCTGATCCCCCACGCGCGGAGGATCGCCGACGCCACCGTGGAGGAGATGCCCCAGATCAACTGGGGTGCTGCGGTTTTGGCCGCGACGTACAGGGGCCTGTGCACCGGGTGCACCAAGACGGGCACCTAGTCGATCCTCCTCGGATGCCCGCTTCTGCTGCACCTGTGGAGCTATGAGCGGCTTCCCGTCGGTCGGCCATCGGTCGACCGATCGCTGTACCGCGAGCTGGAGGAGGGGCACGACCCAGCAGACAGGCCGACCATGGGGTCGATGTGGTGCCAGCGCCAGGTTCGTACTTCGAGCTAACTTTGTTCGTTAGCTATCTGAAAGTAATGCAATTCGTCGAGCTAACTCATTCTCTTGTTTGCAGCTCTCTTGGACGGAGCAGACCAGGAGGTCGTACCTGGACTTCGTCGGCCAGATCGACACCCTCACCGACCGCGAGGTTATCTGGCAGCCGTACACCGACGCCTTGGTCACCGCGCGTGCACCGCAGGGTCTCTCGTCCCTGTGCTTTCGGGACCGTGACTTCTGGATGACGAAGACGCCGCTCGTCCACGACATGTACGTCGAGGAGTACCACGTCGAGCACGTGCTGAGGCAGTTCGGCCTCTACCAGGCTTCGCCTGTGCCCGTCGCACACACCGTCGACCCGTCCGTGCACCTGTAAGTTCATTGCAAACTTAAATAGTTTCTTTGGACGAGTGAAGAAAGTTAGTTTGCTGACCAATTAGCTGTTTCTTGTTGTAGGTGGACGAGGAAGGGGTCGAGGACTTCGGCCCCTTTTTTGGGGAAGCTGCAGCAGTACCTGCACGCGTGGGCGACCGCCGCGCAGAACGTCGTCGTCGAGCAGCGCTTACACGACGGCGACGCTTGGAGAGCGTACCTGCAGTGGTACACGGCGAGGACCCGGACGCGCGTGACCTACGTCCCCCCGAACCCTCGCCTCGACCTCGTGCCAGCGTCGACGTACCCCTACCGACGGGATTAGTCCCACAGCATCTTAGTAAGTTCTTTTGCATTAATTCAAATTAAGTCACATTCGTTAAAGTTTCGTTGAACTAACAATCCATCCGATCTTGACAGTACGACACAGCTCGGGAGATGTACCACCTGGCCCAGCACGTGGGCTCGACGATGGACCGGTTGTCGTTGGACCGGATACGGACAGAGCTGCAGAAGATGGTGGGCCTGAGCCAGCGAATCATGCAGGCGGTGAACTTCCGCGGTGACGAGGGTTACCTCCTTCCCCGCCATCCCTCCTCCTCCAGCAGCTGTGCCTCCACCTCAGCTTCGTACCAGGCACCCTCGTCCTCGACACGTCCACCGATCGCGCCCACTGCGTCCGCTCCGTACCTGCCGCAGCCGAGTGCTTTTTACGCCACAGGTACATGTTTTTTGTTGCTAGTTATATATCTAGAGAGACCACGACATATTTTGGTCCATGACGATCAAATATTTTTATAGAGAGACCACCGATACCTACGGGACCGGGGTCTTCGTCGTGGACAGCAGCTTCACCGGTTCTGCAGCAGCCAGTGTTTGAGCCACCTGTTCAGCAGCAGCAGCCAGTGTTTGAGCCACCTGTTCAGCAGCAGCCACTGTTTCAGACACCTGCTTCGGATGACTACTACACTGGCGACACACCACCGCTGGAGTTTCCGTTGGACGACTTGTTGGGCGGCACCGCCGACGAGATCGGTGGTACACAGCTGACAGGAGCCCCGCCTATGACCCAGCCGATGCAGCAGACGCAGGAGCAGCAGCGCGCGATGATGGAGGACTTCCACGACTCGGCACGGCGTGCAGGCGAGGCGTTAGACGTGGCAGCGTCGGTGGAGGCGGAGGCGTGGGCGACCGGACGGGGGGCCGCCCCGTCGGGCTTGGCGACTCCACAGGCACCGACCAGAGGGCGGGCCGTCCCGTCGGGCTCGGCGACTCCACAGGCAGCGACCGGAGGGGGGGCTGTCCCGTCGGGCTCAGGTGCTCCCTTAGCGACATCGCCCCCCGAGCCGGCGGTCGGAGGACGCGATCGCCATCCACGCGACCCCCTCACGTACCCGACCCACCACACGAGGGCTGCACAGAGGGCGGTGGCAGCGGCGAAGAGGAAGGAGCACCAGGGTCCGTCACGACCGACGAAACACGGTCGTATTTAGATTTGTATTTGGACACTTGTCGTGTAAAGTACTTTGTTTGTTCTAATTATTTTATGTATTTTCGTATTCAGTTGCCTGTTATTTCGCATTTATAGTATTGAGAAAAAACAAAAACAAAAAAACCAAAAAGAAAAAAGAAAAAAACCGAAAACAAAACCTACCGCCAGTTGAATCGGCGGTAGGCTTAACGAAACCGCCGTTTCAACTGGCGGTAGCTGCCAGCCAGCCTGCCGCCACCCATACCGGCCCTGCCGCCACTGTTGCAATCCTACCGCCACTTGAAATGGCGGCAGGTACTTACCGCCGTGTGAGGCGGCGGTAGGTTCCTACCGCCGTTTGGAACGGCGGCAGGTATGAAACGGCGGTTCGTGGCTATTTCTGCCAATGTTGAATCTGACTATTTATTTTCAAAAAATCGAAGAAACTTAAATATAAAAAAAATTCAACTGAGAAAGATGGTAGCAAAAAGGTACCAAGACAATTCTTGTGTTCTTATATGATTTTGGTTCTGGTGAAATCTGGGGTTGTGACTTATAGCGTGATTCATGTGATTGCCAAGTAGTGTAATTCATGTGATTGCTAATTTTTATGTGGTTCCTGTGATGTGAATGCGAATGTTGTGGTGGTCGAAAGAAAAGAAAAGAAAAAATGGAAAGGAAAGAAAAACAACGCATGACGTGTCAGTGCAAGCAATTGGTACTAAAATGTTTTAGTAACAGTTATTTGATCCAGTACAAGTTCCCCTCTTTAGTAGCGAATTGCTAGTACAGGTTGTAAATCAGCACTAAAGGAGTTGAGATCCGGTATGTTTAGTTCCCCAAAATTTCACAAACTACCCGACACATCAATCTCTGGACACTAATCTATTATCTTAATACTTGAGTGTTAAAAAAAGCTTTCACGTTCACCGAGAGGGTCAAGAAATTCCCACATTAATCTAAAAAAGAGAAGAATATAAAGTGTTGGATTTTATGAAGATATAACGGTTTAGACTACTTCACAAAAAAAACAGTTTAGACTAATTCAAAGAGTCCATACTGAATACACCTAATAAATATAAATAAATTCAGAATTAAAACAACATGGAAATTAGTGATTTATGTGTTTCCTTTCTAAATAAGTATTAACAAAAACATATGAAACGGATCCCAACAAACATTGCTTAAATCCAAGACTATGCCGTTGGTCCTGTTGATGCGGAGGAGCGTGCTGCTCGGGTGCTTCTAGCCAGAGAGACGCACAAGAAAACTTCAATGCTTTCCAACCGTTCACTCATCATTCATCATACTTCATACACCTATCTTCTAATCAATCGTGCAAGCAACCTCTAAATGTTCGCCTAAACGGTCATTCAGTCTGTTTAAATGTTAAACAAAGACAACCTGTGTTGTTAGACCGGAAACAGTAAATTAAACAGTTGGATCATTTACTGTCGTTAAACAAAGACAACCTGTGTTGTTAGACCGTAAACGGTAAATTAAACAGTTGGATCATTTACTGCTGTTTAAATCGTTTAAACCCATCTAAACAGTCTAAGTAGAGTTTAGTTAAGCATGATTAGATGAGTTAAACTACCATTCAAATCACTATTTTTAGTCAAGAAGAGGATTACAGCTAATAAATTTGGCACCAAACTAATTATTGCAAGTATATGAGGTTGAGTGAGATTTATTTTTCTTCAAAAAAATATTTAGTTGATAACTTATTTCTTACATGCATAAATGTATATACTTTAAAGCATATTTGACCTTTATGTAATAAATATGTATATTTTAGAGTTATTATTCCAAACCGTTCAGGCTATCTAACTCCATTTAAACACTATCTAAACGGATTACAGCGAATAAATTTGGTACCAAACTAATTAACAATGCAAGTATATGAGGTTGAGAGAGATTTATTTTTCTTCCAAAAAATATTTAGTAGATAACTTATTTGTTACATGCATAAATGTATATACTTTAAAGCATATTTGACCTTTATGTAATAAATATGTATATTTTAGAGTTATTATTCCAAACTGTTCAGGCTATCTAACTCCATTTAAACACTATCTAAACGGTCTAAATACTAAACAAAGAGTGACCAATTGTTTACTGTTTAGCGATAACTTATGCCCCTAATAAAATTAAAGTAAGATATGCCAAGAGCAGAAAAAGATAGACAAAGGGAGGGGGAAATATCAATGGAGCAACTGGCCCATATGGGCAAATAGCAAATTTTGATAAGATTGCTTATGTGTATGTGCAAGCTAGGTTCTTTCAGGTAAAAAGAAATAAATTAAAAAAACAAAGAAATGTTTATATATATGTACACCAAAGTTAAAACATAGATTGATGCTATAGACTATTTCACCAAGAGGGGTTGGGGAGAGCTAGAATGGCTTTGGCTTATCAAGGAATAGCAAGGAAGCACACCAGCAACCTCTGGAACAGCAACATGCAACAATGGGGACCCAGGGGTATAGATACCCAACTCCCCAAAAACTAGCCGTTGCAAACTCAGGGGAAAACCGGTGCCACCGGGTTCCCAAACCTGGTGCCACCGAGATTTCAAACTAGGTAGCCGTTGGGCCGGCTGACACAAAACCGGTGCCACCGGGTTTGACACAGGGTCAAACCCGAGACCGTGTATGTGTGGATTTTGTGTCTCTCCCAACTCACATAGGTTACTTGAGCACTGAGACATTTTCAAGACTCCTTGTGATGCATCCCTCTTGATAGTACGGCGTACCTATACTCAAGATCAAATATAAGCACTATAAAGATCTACTTGAGCTTCATCTTCATGAATAGCCATACTTAATCAATATATCCACTTGAGAGATCCATCCAACAATGTCTCATTGATTTGAGCACTTATACCTTGAGTTAGTGACTTTGATCTCCAAATAAGAATGAAACCCATTTTTGATCAAGTCACCCTTCACATGACTCAAAGAACATGTAATGCTTCTTCATTGCTTCCCTCGGTTAGGGTCGACTTGATACCTCGAAATACTCCAAGCTATAGCCACTTCACCCTAGCTAAGCACATGGTCCAAGTCACTACTTGGCCAACCTTAGCTTAGTACCTCGTTGCTAATCCCTTGCTTGATTTCTTCATCCATTCGTTGCCATCTTGAGTTAAGCTTTGATTTAACATTAAGAATGAAATCCACTTGAGTTCATGCCTTCTTTGATTCTATAGTCCCATTTGATCATAACAAGCCTTCCAAATTATTTAGAGACCATCCAATATTCCAATATCGCTATGTCTCTTTATTTTCCTTCATTGGCTTGCTTATATGTCGAGTATGCTCCATGGGATCACTCATAACACAAATCATGACATTCAACCATATATATAAAGCCATTTAATAATATGAGGCAATAACCCATTCCTCAATCTATCTTGTACAACAATGGCTTGTCTTCACATATAGATGTTCAATGTCATACATCATGCTTTGTTATTTATATGTAACCACCTGCTCACATGCTTAACAAAGGCATTAGATCTTTAATCTAGTTGTCAATCAATACACCAAAACCCACTTAGGGCCTAGATGTCTTTCACTCTCCCCCTTTTTGGTGATTGATGACAACCTCGATTAAAGCTTACAAGATATGTATAATAAAGCTTAAAAAACAACATATTTAGGTTGAGCTCCCCCTTAATATGTGCTATGAATGGAATTCATAATATTTGGCCTTAAATGCCATTTTTCACATTTTTAAGAAAACATGAAGCTCCCCCTAAATCCCTGCAACAGTGGGGTGCAAAACAAGTGTGTGAACAAATAAACCGTGATGCATGCACAAGATAATCACTTCAACAAATAAAAACAGAGAATGGTAGTGATGTCTGGCCAAACTCGGTGCCACCGAGTTGCCAAACTCGGTGCCACCGGTTTTGTCCAGGCAGCCCTGTCAAAAAGCAATACATCACCCAAAAATTCACACTAAGATGCATATGAGTCTTAATAAGCATAAATAAGTTCAACACACATAACAACACACATCACAAAGGTTCTCAAGTTCAACTGAAGCTAAAGAGAATTTTATTACATGGGCCTGTTTCATCCAACAGCCAAAACCGGTGCCACCGGTTTTGGAAACTCGGTGCCACCGAGTTTGCCAGCAGAACCAGCACAGAGCAGCCACTTCAGAAAAACCGGTGCCACCGAGATCTGAATCCGGTCCCACCGGTTTTGTGCAGTCAGAGCAGATGCAGAACAGATCAACAAGCTTTCAATCGACACATTCTCTCCCCCTTTGTCATCTATCACCCATAAAAGGTCCGGGGAGTTCTCTGACAGCAGCTAGTCCTCCTCTTCATCATCTTCCCTTTGATCTTGGCTTGGTGGCACAAATGAGGGTGGATAATGGGGAGGTGGAGGAGTTGGAAACATTCCCGCATATGGGTTAACCGAGCCAAACAAACCACCATATAGGTAACCTCCACCAGAGCTAGACCCTCCCGGTGCACTATCTAGAGGATGTAGCTAGACCCACCGGAGGCATACTAGAGGATGTGCCTTGACCTTGTGTTCCCATGAAAGGTGCCTCTGAATATGAAGTTCGAGCACTATACATTCCTCCAAAGGTTGGGTTGTAGTATGAGTTTCCATAAGCTCTATCCCAAAAATCTTTGTTGGTGGCTTGATCAACTTGTTGGGATTTTTCCCATATTCTCTCAAAGGTCTCCGGCTCACTATCTTCATCATCAGAAGGTGCACTAGGAATGGGAGGCCTATTTGTGGGAGAGGGATTTTCATACATTTGTCTTATCATCCTTGAATCCCTCTTCCTTCTCTGTCTATCCTTGTGAGCAACATCATTTGCATTCATGCAAGCCCCACACATGAAGTTGAATAATTTTCTGAGGGGAGAGGGAGGCTTGTGCACATCTTGCCTACCACGTCCACGACCTCTACCATATGAGGTCCTTGCTGCCCTAGAAGGTGCAGCAGCTGCAGTGGGCTCCTCAGAGGCCCCTTGGCCTTCAACATTCTCCCTTTGACTCCCCGAGCCAACTAGGTTTGTGTCCTCAATGTCATTCTTCAAGTGGAAGGGTTTGTGCTCATGATCATACTCAAACTTGAAGTTGTTGATGGCCTCAATAGCGTGCATGAGATAAGGAGCATATCCACAACTCTTTTGTGGAGAATAGGCTATGGTTTTCATTTCTTCCCAAATGTAGTCCACCACACTAAATTCTTGCTCATTAGGATCCATATATTTTAGCAAATCTCTCCCATAATGTGATATATTAGATTGATCCCCTTCTCTAGGAGCAAGTGTCTTTCTAAACATGCGGTGAAGATATGCATAAAAGGGTATCATTCCCTTAACACAACCATAGTTCCACTCTCTTCCCAAAATATACATGAATTTCATTTCCTCCTTGTCCATGTAGTGAGCCATATGAATCTTCACTCTAGTTTTGTCTTCCTCACCAAATCCAAGTAGAGAGGCAAATTGGGTATAGGACATACCAAACCACTTTCCCTCTGTCATCCAATGCACAATCCTCTCATCATTTCTAGAAGTGAAGTAACACGTGACATAGAATTGTGCAATCACTTCATTGTTCCATGACTTTCTAAATCCCTTGATTCCATAAATATTTTTCCTTTTGCACTCCCGAATAATTTCAGCAATTCCAGGGTCTTGTAAGTTGGTCAAGAACTTCCAATCAATGTATTCTGAGTGAGCTATGGGATAGTCCTTTTTGAGTATTGCACTTGCATAATAGTCTTGATGAAATTTGGTGCCAAACCGGTAGTCCAAGTTTCTCCCACCCACCTCTATGGGATTCTTTTCTCTCTCTTTTCTTGCCTTCTCTGTCATGCCCCTTGCCTTGTAGTTGACCACATTTCGCTGCTCAGGATCATATGGTGGCCTTGTTCTGATGTTGAAGTAGGTCTCTTCATCACTGTCAGGTATCTGAGGTCCAATGACTGAAATGAAAACGGCCTCATCACTGTCATCATCCCCGGTGCCCTGACTGTGCTCATGGCTAGCTGTGCGGATATTTTTACCCTTTCTCTTGCGCTGAGCTGCTGCTGTAGGAGAGTCTGGAGGAGTGGGTTCCTTCCTGTATGGGCTCTCCTCATCATCATCACTAGAGGTTGCCTCATTCTTAGAGTCTTTAATGCGCAAGGTACCCCTAGGAAGATTGATTCTTCCAGCTGCTCTCTTGGACCTTCTACGCGGCGCTGGTACTTCTTCTTCAATCTCAGGATTGCTGCTAGGTCCTTCTCTCCTTCTCAACTCATATTGGGTATTCTTTGATCGTCGAGGTCTTCTCTCATACATTTGCTCAAATGCTGGATCTGTCACACATAGAGACATAAACAGGTACACAAGTGTTTTAGAAGCACATCCCTGCCATATATATACCCATTTCATTTTGTAGAGCAGATTTTGCAAAGTTGACAGAACCTCTGCGCCGAAACCGGTGCCACCGGGTTGGGAAATCCGGTGCCACCGGGTTCAGTAAGAACCCTAGGTTATTGCCCCAACAGTGCAGCCATGGAAACCTTAAACCACTGATTGGAATCTGTTCTAGGACCATATAGATGCCATTCTACCAAAGGAATCCAAGAGATAGTCCATAAAAAGTAGATCGGGCAAAACCAAGACATGAGGTACCTCCCGACATGGTGACAGTGCTGCTGCAACCCTGAAATGGAGGGGAATCCGATCCCACCGGGTTTGAGAACCGAAATCTTGCCTCAAGCCTTGAATCTCACGGTTGAATCCTCAAATCGCCAAGGAGTCACCCCTTTTACCTCTCCCTGTCCTGTTCTGGGTCGTGGGGGTGAATGGAGGTGAAGGGGTAACTGTGAAGGGGTAAGTCACGGGTATATCTTGTGCTGCCGACAAAATCCGGTGCCACCAGTTTCTGGAAACCGGTGCCACCAGGTTTTACTTAACCCGTGGACTTTGTCCATATTTTCAAATCTGCACTTCCTTTTCCTTCTTCCTCAGTTTCTCTACCCTTTATATTCATTTGCACACAGCCCTTGTACACAGATATGGATTTTGATAGAATTTGATGAATTTTGAGAAATCCAAAGTTTGCAAGCCCTTGAGATGAGAATGAGTAGCTTCCTTTGAACTTGAGAGAGTCATGCCATTTATGGTTAGCCAGCAATCAAACATGAGCAACAATAACCATAAATAACAAGACATAATCTAAAAAGATCAAGACTCAAACATTTTGCAAAAAGCACACCATCTACACATGCTAGTGAATTTTGAAAATCTATTCTAGGTCACCAAGAGTATGCAAAGGTTACTAGCTGAAATAAGTCCTAGCATATTTCGCTCATGCCTCTACTGAAATTTCAGCCACGGTTAGAAAACAAAATTTCCAACAATAAATTTGTGAGACATCAACTAAATATCCAAAACTTACTACTATCACCAAGAAACAAATCCAAGGTGACACTAGTCATCTTTGCACACCAAAACTCACACTAGCAAGAATAAGGCCTAGATTCTTGAAATAATTGCTTGAATTTAGAATTGCATACCTTGGCCTCTATTACAAAGAATTCTCACATAGAGGAACTCACAAGAGAGCTTGCACCCATTTTGGTCTTTCAATAATTCCATCTTGTCATATTTGATAAGGACTATTCAGATTATGAGAGATGGATAGATGACCTCCTTGTCATGTGGCTTCCTCACAACCAACACACTTGCCTCAAGGTTTGTTCAAGTAGAGTATGGATATATATATAAATAAAGCACCTCATACTTCAACTACACACATGAAGACTTGCAAGTGGTGTTAGTACCGAGAGACACAAAATGTGAAGTGAGCTCCCCTTAAATAGGTGCATCAAGTATTTAAATCTTGAGAAATGCACTTTTTGCTCAACTAAAGCACTAGGGTAGCAAGCTTCACATTTTGGTCAAATTATATGAGCAAATAAGAATTGATGAAATGTGATCAAGAAAGGCTCACAAATATTCTTTGCTTGGGCTGCTTTAAGTTATAATCATTAATAGTGCTTCTTGAGATATTTGTATTATTTTCCTCTCAGCCCATGCTGATCCTGGGGAACTTGGTGCCACCGAGTTCATCAACTTGGTGCCACCGGGTTCTCCCGGAGCCCTTTGCTTTTCATTTTCTCAAAAAGAAGTAATCCTTTTCTTGATTCTTTATTTTATTTTTGCTCATATCTATGTCCCTGCATGCAACAACCACTCAAAGCTTCTAGATGAAGTGATTAATAGCATCGAATGGTATTTGACATAATTTTGCTAGAGAGAGCATAAGTAGCTTGTTTAACTCATATGATTAACAAGCACATGAGCATGTTTCACATATGAGTATGAGCAGCTATAGAGAGAGGTACGTATCATTTGAGAGGCATTGAATAAGATTTCTTCCATATATTTCACTTGGTCCTTTTCTAGAGATGAATCACACAATTTCTCTTGAGATATAGATGAATGAAAATAAATATCTTCTCAAGTGAACCAAGCTTCCAATGCTGCTCAAAGTACCTGCAAAGTCCTTTTAGGCATGTTTTGGTACCCAACGTGCATTGGGTCCATCAAGGTTAGTTATCAAGGACTTAGGTACCCAAATGGCCTTTGTGCCCTTTCTTTGTGATACGACCACTCTGGGGGCACAATGGTCATTTGAGTCCATCCTAAGTAATTTGTTTTCATTGTGAACATGAATAGGCTTAGGATTTTTACCCATGGGACAATCTTTACCAAAATGTCCCTTTTGACGACAAGTGTAGCAAATCTTGTGCTTGATGTTGCTAGTCTTCTCCGCACTTGTCTTGGAGCCATTTTTCTCCTTGTATTTAGCTTGTGCCTTCAGAAATCCCTTGTTGAGCTTCTCTTGAGGTTTCTTAGTGGAACCGGTTCCACCGGTTTGGCAAATCTGGTGCCACCGGTTTTCCCTGAGGAAACCTTTGACCGGTTGATACAAGCCTCAATCTTGTGCCCTTTCTCTTGACAACCAAAGCATCTTCTCTGAGCAAGACTTCTTTGCCTCTTTGACTGATTTGGAATGTCCTCTTCCTTGAATGAGCACATGGATGCATAATGTCCCATGTGTGAGCACTTGTAGCACTTGATGTGATCTAGCTTCTCTTTGTTGCCAATCTTGTGATCATTGATCTTGTGGCTTTGCCGGGAGATTGATCTAGTGACGATTATCCTCTTCTCAAGCTTCTTCACCATGGGCTCACGGTTATCTTGAGAAGGTTGCACCTTTTCTTTTCCCTTCAACTTAGCCACCTCCTTTTTGAGTCTTTCGACCTCATGCATAAGATCATCATTTTCTTGAGCAATGAAGTCATCACAAGATTCTGCAACCACACAATCATACCAAGAAGGTTTGCCTTTTGGGCCACATAGGTTAGCACAAGATATATCATTTTCAACTTGAGGACATGTGCTAGTTGTGCAATGAGGTGTATAAAATTTAACTGAGTTTACCAAAACCTCATTTGTCACTTCTAGCAAGGTGTATGATTCTACAAGCTTCTCATGAGAATATTCAAGTTCTTCTTGAGTGCCTTGTAGTTTCACAAACTTGCAAGTGATTTCCTCAAGTTGATCCTTGAGAGCTTGATTCTCCTTTTCTAGGGATGCTGCACAAGATAGAGAGTTAGTGGCACAAGCATATGCCTTAGTGATATCCTCCTTGCACTTGGTAGACAAGATATCATTTGACTCCTTAAACTTCTTCAATTCTTCTTCAAAGGAGTCTCGATAAGCTTGTTGTCTTGTGAGCTCATCTTCTCGCCTTCTTACTCTCTTGATGAGCTCCAGCACATTCTTTCTATCCTTTTTGGTCATCTTATCGAGTTCAAAGTCAAATTGCTCAATTTGGCTTCCTTTCTTCTTTTTACCTTTAGTCACTTGAGACTTGACATTGTTAGTACATAGAAAGGAAGTACTAGGATCTGTGTTCACCTTATTGGGTTGATGAGGTGTTTCATTGATGCTCGATGAAGTGCTGCAACTCTGATCACTACACAAACCAGTGCCATCGGTTTCCAAACCCGGTTCCATCGAGTTTACCTGGTCATTGGTAGTGGCATTGGAGTTGCAGCTCTTTTGCTTCAAGAATGAGGTCTCTAGAGAGGAAATGCAAGATGTTGATGTTGAGCACTCCTCTAGTGATTCCTCTTCTTCTTCTTCATCATCCTCATCATAGGCACCAGTATACATGTCTTTGAGTGCCACCCAAATAAGATGTGCATCATCACAAATGTCTTCATTGTTGAAGATGAACTCTTGAATAACCTTGCTCACATTATTGTACATGAGGTTAGTAACGGAGGAATTGTGAAGCACACAATCCTTTTCCTCTTTTGATAGATTGGACGAGTCCTCACTATCAAAGTCATTGGGAAGGATGCTAGCAACCACAACTCGCTCAAATGAAGGACCCCAAGTATTTAATACATGAAGAACGTGAGCGGACCAAGAAGAGTAGTTTGAGCCATCAAACCGAAGAGGCTCAAACGATACCTCACAAATAGTCGACATCCTTTTAACTCCAAGCAGTTAAGCTCGAATCGGAGAACCTGGCTCTGATACCAATTGAAAGGATCTTGATGTCGCCTAGAGGGGGGGTGAATAGGCGCAACCTGAAAATCACCACTTAAAACAGTTTTATCAGTAAAACCCGGATACTCCGGATTTTTGTCCGGAGTCTCTGGAAAAATGTTCGGAGTCTCCGGACCGCGCCTGCACAACAGAATATACACCACTACACAAAACCGGTGCCACCGGTTTTGCAAATCGCCTGGCAGTGACTCCCCTTTTGGTGTTCTTCTTGTTTGCTTGCTCCAAACTGAAATCCACTTGGCGTATAGGCTAAGGAGTGATTCTTAGATGAAGTAAGGTCCCTGCACTCCAAAAACACTAACAACCACGTAGATCGACAAATATGACAAAGAGCAAGCTAAGAATGATAAGAAGTATAAATGCGAGGTAAACCAACAAGAGACGCAGTGATTTGTTTTACCGAAGTTCGGATTCACCACCGTGTGAATCCTAGTCTCCGTTGGGTGCTTCTCCTATCGAAGCTGGGTTGCACTCAACCCTTTCCCCGATCCACTAGATAGCTCCTTCCCTTTCGAAGGCGAAACAAGGCCTTCACAAACTGCCCCACAGCTCACCACACCTTGGGAGCTTGTGGGCGATGCCTAGCCGTCTAGGAGGCAACCCTCCAAGAGTAACAAACGCTTCACACGAGCTTGATGATGTCCAACAGTGCTCAAGGGATTCAAGTGTTCTTTGATTGCTCACAAAGGCTTCTCTCTACCACCCAACTCACTAGATCCATCAAAGATCCAACATCCTCACCAAGAGGGGTTGGGGAGAGCTAGAATGGCTTTGGCTTATCAAGGAATAGCAAGGAAGCACACCAGCAACCTCTGGAACAGCAGCATGCAACAATGGGGACCCAGGGTATAAATACCCAACTCCCCAAAAACTAGCCATTGCAAACTCAGGGGAAAACCGGTGCCACCGGGTTCCCAAACCCGGTGCCACCGAGATTTCAAACCAGGTAGCCGTTGGGCCGACTGACACAAAACTGGTGCCACCGGTTTCCCAAAACCGGTGCCACCAGGTTTGACACAGGGTCAAACCCGAGACCGTGTACATGTGGATTTTGTGTCTCTCCCAACTCACATAGGTTACTTGAGCACTGAGACATTTTCAAGACTCCTTGTGATGCATCCCTCTTGATAGTACGACGTACCTATACTCAAGATCAAATATAAGCACTATAAAGATCTACTTGAGCTTCATCTTCATGAATAGCCATACTTGATCAATATATCCACTTGAGAGATCCATCCAACAATGTCTCATTGATTTGAGCACTTATACCTTGAGTTAGTGACTTTGATCTCCATATAAGAATGAAACCCATTTCTTGATCAAGTCACCCTTCACATGACTCAAAGAACATGTAATGCTTCTTCATTGCTTCCCTCGGTTAGGCTCGACTTGATACCTCGAAATACTCCAAGCTATAGCCACTTCACCCTAGCTAAGCACATGGTCCAAGTCACTACTTGGCCAACCTTAACTTAGTACCTCGTTGCTAATCCCTTGCTTGATTTCTTCATCCATTCGTTGCCATCTTGAGTTAAGCTTTGATTTAACATTAAGAATGAAATCCACTTGAGTTCATACCTTCTTTGATTCTATAGTCCCATTTGATCATAACAAGCCTTCCAAATTATTTAGAGACCATCCAATATTCCAATATCGCTATGTCTCTTTATTTTCCTTCATTGGCTTGCTTATATGTCGAGTATGCTCCATGGGATCACTCATAACACAAATCATGACATTCAACCATATATATAAAGCCATTTAATAATATGAGGCAATAACCCATTCCTCAATCTATCTTGTACAACAATGGCTTGTCTTCACATATAGATGTTCAATGTCATACATCATGCTTTGTTATTTATATGTAACCACCTGCTCACATGCTTAACAAAGGCATTAGATCTTTAATCTAGTTGTCAATCAATACACCAAAACCCACTTAGGGCCTAGATGTCTTTCACTCTCCCCGGCTCCGACTTACAAGACGAAGCAACACCCTCTCCTCCCTATTGTTCTGCTCCTCTGCTTCTCGCCAAGATCTGGGGCGTCAACAGCCCGGCCTTCGCGGGTGCTCGGACGACACCCTTCTTCGGCCACGATGGCAGCGGATTCTCGGCGACGGCGACTCCCGCGGCCGCGCCGGAAATTTGCCTCTCCCGCGCTGGCACAGGACCTCACCTCGGGTCGGTCGTACTCGAGCTCGATCCCGACGGTGTGCACAGCTCCAACGACAGGAGGTCGCGGTTCCCTGATTCAACCCGCGGAAACGGCAGCGCGGCTCCCAACTCCTCTGACTCCGACCACCGCGACGATCGGCGGCACGACGGCCTCTGCTCCGTCTTCCCCCTGACGCCGGCGACGTGGTGCCCTGTTCCGCCTTCTCCATCGACACCGGCGGTGCGGCCTAGCTCTGCCTCTTCCTTGACGCCCAGCGGCGCAAGACTTCACCTCCGGACTTTGGCGACGAGGCTGCGTGACGACCTTTGCTCCAATCGCGGATGACGGGACACAGCTGCAACGTCGAGTTTCCACTCGGGATCTCCTCACGGGAAGATGGAATTGGATCACGAGGCAGCCCAGCTTAAGGAATTGAGCATGCGGTTCTTGTTCTCTCTCCACGAAGGAAACCAAGGGAGCATCAGGTTTCTCCAATCGACTGCCACCAGAAGTAAATGAGCTGTCGCCCCTCCTGTTTCCCCATCACAGAAATCAGCAACAGCAGCAAGATGCTGCAGCCCCCACAGCCGACGCTGCAGCGGCCCCCGCTGCCGGATCTCTCACCGTGCAGTGGGTCTGGTGGAACTCCACGCTGGCGACACGCGCTGCGGAGGCCGCAACGACGACGGCACGCAAGACAGAAGCCGCGGCAGACGCGCGCACGGCGGCGAGGCGGGCGGAGCAGGGTCACGACGACTCCGCATCCTCGTCCCCTCCCCTGCGGCACCAGACGGCGGCAAGGGGACTCGGCAGCACGCGGCCTCAGGGCGGCGCGCGGCTCACCTCCGACTGCAGCTGGCGTCATGGCTCTCCTTCGGCGACCAACGACGCCCTCTCCGACCACCGCGACGGTACGCCCCTGCTCTGCCTCCTCCTCGATGCGTGGCAGCCCGACGCCCTCTTCCTCGGCTCCACCACCGCGACGCGGCGCCGACCCCTCGCCACGGTCGGCGGCCCTGCACCCCGCTCCCCCACCTCTTCCATGGCCAGCGGGTCCGGCGCCGGCCGCGGGAGGGCCCTCGCGGTGCCCTCTCTCCGCACCTCCCTTGCGGCTTGGGGACGGCGCACGGCCGCGGTGCGGCGGCAGGAACTCGAGGCACAGCCGGACGGCGCCACCCTCCTGCACCTATCCTGCGGCCTCAAGCACGACATCTACACGGAGCTGCCCAGAAGACTACAGGACGGAAGTCTGCTACTCGGAGACGGACATCTACTCGTGCGAGTCGAGCGTGCGGGGTGGAAAGACTGGTCGGAGGAACAACTCGGGGGCGGACATCTACTCGTGCGAATCGGAAACTACTCGGAGACGGACGGAAACCGGTTGTGCGAGCGGGCCTACTCAGGAAAAATGCTCGGGGACGAGCAAAACAAGTCGTGCGAACCAAGTTCGCTATTCGAGGAACCACTGCTCCGGGAAACTACCTTTCTAACTGATAACACAATTTTCTTGTCAGTACCTTAGTTCTTGCGTGCAGGTCACGATCCCGACACGGCGTCGGCCACACGCTGCCCTGATCAGCACAAAGCCGTTTCGAGCAACACGACGGGTGGCGGCAAGCCGAGACCGACCGCTGCGTCACTGCTCATCGTCGTACCTCATCCTTCTTCGCATACCTCGCCGCGGCGACCCAGATCGAACCTTCATCGCTCATGAGCACACCCCGAACCGTCCATAAAGGACGCTCGCGCTGAGCCTTTCTTCCCACCACCGACCGACCACGGTGCCGCCATCGACAACAACGGTGAATGGCGCTGGCAGCCATCTGGCAGCCGCCTCGAACGAACCCGTGACGTCTCCCGCACGAAACCAACGACGACTCCGACAAACCGTCGACCGCCTCGACAGCCGTCCGCTCGACCGCCGCGGGCGACACAAGGCTCGGGGACTGGTCAGGACGGGCCCGAGAACGACACATCGACTCCCCCGACGCGAACATGAATCGAGCTAAGCATAATTCTAGTAGCTTCGTTTTGCCAGCTTTTGCACACCCCGGCACACATCACTGGGACACGTCAGCTCGTATTCCTTTTCCTCTCTTGCACAAGTCATTAAAAGTACTCGGGGAGCACACACCTTAAATCGTGAAACCTCGACCCCACGCCTGTCACACCCGATTTTCCGAAGAAAACCGAATGCATCTCATATGTGTGCCACGATCTCAATTTCACACATACGATAGACATAATGAGTGTAATAACAGAAACAATGCTCAAAAACGTACAAGAAGAGGTTTATTAACATTTATTACACTCATTGATAGACACGAAGGTCTTTACACGAACATCGATAGCTAAGACGATCCAGCACCGTCTTCAACTCCACAGGCATCTGACTGGGGAAACGCATCCTCAGAACTCATCGTAGTCGCTGAAGTACTCTTCTCCAGTGTTCTCCTCTGAACAGTGGGTAAGCAAGGGTGAGCACACTTATGGTTGGAGCTCAGCAAGTGGGGTGAAAATGAAAGGCTATCAAGGATAGGCTAAGGTTATGCAACGGTTAGCATTTTTAATGTTGGTCAAATTTTATTAGCAAGCACCTATTTACTAGGTGTAAGTTTATACCATCCCAAAAGATTAGGCATTTGAAACATTATCCCAAAAACCATATATACATCCATGATTTAATTTCCAAGTTCAAGTTCACTTATCATGTGAGGGTCCAGGCCGCTCTTAACCGTGAGCACGGCTGATCGATCAGTTTTCACTCTGCAGAGATCGTACACTTTACCCACAGCTCGTGTTCCCCATGTTGCCCGGATTGATCAGACCCTTAAACACTTCCGAGGTGAGTGGCTAGGGGTCCACTACGAAGCCTTTACAAAGATATGCAGAAGACCAACAACCCGCGACAGTTACAGCAGCGGAGCGGACCATAACCCTCTCTAGTGGTCAGCACCTTAGCAAAGGCTGCTATCCCAAAAGAACCGGGCTATACCCCTTCAACTCCGGCCCCATGTGCTCATTTCGGATAAGGTTGTCAGATAATTCCACACACCTAATTAATTGGCTAAACCAGAGCCATATGGACTGTGATTGCACTGTTTTCCTGGGTGGTTCTCCATGTTCCAATTAAAACATATGATCTTGTTATTAACCAAAAGCATCATCTTCACCATAGTTATCATGATCATCATTCATCATTTTGTAAAATTCCATTAGAACCATCCCAAGTATAGCAACTAAGCATTTCTAAACAAAACATTTATTTAAAAAAAAGTTGTTCAAGGTATAGGGGATAAAAATCTAGTCATGTCCTTAAAAAGGTGATTTTCCCATCAATTTATGCATAGCAACATTAAAAATGTAAACTTAGTTGTTATGCAAGTTGTGTGGGGCAAAATAGAATATGCAGGGGAGGAAATCCACTTGCCTTCCTTGCTTAAACACTGGGGTTCTTCTTCTTCAAAAACTTATTCTTGACCCGCGATCGGTAGCTCAACTCCCACTGGCACGATATCTACACGCACAGCAAAAATCATACAATAAATAAAAAATAATACATCAAACATTACAAAAGGCTAAAACAGGCTTCTAAAACTGACGGGCTCTGAGAGACGGTCGTATGGACACCAAGAACGCTTAAAACGGATAAAAGACGGAAAAGATATGGCTAAAACAGGGTTTAGGGGCTAGATTGTAAGAAAACTTGGGCTTCAGGGGCTTATCTGCAAAAAACCAGGGACCTAAACACAATTACGCGTATAAACTCAAGGTTTATACCGTAAAAGGACAGGGCTGGACCGCGGGTGTGAAAACCTAAGAAACGTAGGGGCTTAACCGGAAGAACCTGGACCTAACTGTAAGGGTTTTTGAAGGTGGAAGGGCATACTTGTGATTTTCAAAAGAGCAGGGGTTTATTTGCAAGATAACCACGGCCGCGCGGGGGTTGACCGTTACCTTGGGTGTTTGACCCGGGCGGGGCTGCAGATCTGGCCGTTGATCGCGTAAGCGACGGCTGTGGACGCGCGCACGCGAACAGGCGGCGACGGACAGCGGCATGCGGCGTGCCGGAACTCGAGCTCCCGGCCACGAAATTCGCCGGGGACAAGACCAAAAGGAATCTAGGGAGAGAGTAAGCTCACCCAGGGCCTTGGGACGGCAAGTGGAACGGCGGAGGAGGAGATCGGCGACGGCGGCGGAGCTCCGGCTTGGTCCTCCGGGGTGGCGGCGCTGCGGGGCGAGGAAGAGGGAGGAACTGCGGGGAGAGGTGCGGGATGGAGAGGGGGTTGTGCCGCCCTTTTATAGGGTAGAGGGGGAAAGAGGAGGCGGCGCAGAGGCGGTGGGCGGCGGGCACTCCGGCGGCCGGCCATTAATGCCTAGTGGAGCTCGGTGGGGAGCCGGGTGGAGGCGTTTCGGTGAGAGGGAAGGTGGCGGGGCGGATGAGTGGGAGCGACGCATCAATGCGCACCTAGTGCAGGGAGGGGAGGAGGCGCAGGGAGGGGAGGAGTGCCGGGGAACGGCGGTGGTGGCCGGTAAGGTGATGGAGGGCGGCCGGCGGGAGGTAGGGGAAGCCCCTGACGGGCGGGCCCCACCGGTCAGTGAGCGGAGAGAGAGGGGGAAGAAGATGGGCCGGCGGAGTTGTGTGGGCCGGAAGGGGAAAAGTGGGCCGCTGCGGAAGAAAAGAAAAAGGGGAAAGAAAAGGGAGATATGCCGGCGGAGAGCTGGGCTGAAAGGGGAAGGGAGGGAAAAAAGGGTTAGGGTTTGTTTTTTTTTCTGTTTTTTTTCTTTTTCAAACCTTTTATTTCAAACTTTCAAACCTTAAAGACTCAAAACTATTTCAAGTTTTCAAAATTATTATTTTTTAAAACTTTTTAAACCACACACAACAAACAAAAACAAATGCATACAAAAATGATGCACATACACTTGAGTATCTCTAAATTAATTAAATATTATTTGATACTTTAAGAGCAAATTTAATTAGTCAAAATTAATAAACCCTTAGAAAAAAAATCTAATCATGTTTCTAGCATTTTTAAAGTGATGGAATTTTAGGGTGTGACAAATCCTACCCCCTTAAAAAGAATCTCGTCCCGAGATTCGGAGAGATTGGGAAAACAACTGGAGGAGATACAAGCTGATCTTGAAAGGTGTTGGGGTACAACCACAGAGCTTGATTTACTTTTCCTTCTTCTTTGGACTTGTGGTAGCAACAAACTCAATCCTATATCCTTGCGGGCTGGTCAAGAGCACCGACTTCTTGGCACACAGAATAATTCCATCATGCTTGCCTAACCAATCCATTCCAAGGATCACATCTATTCCACTGGATGTTAGAACTACTAAGTCAGCTTGAAAATCTATCTCTCCGATTTTAAGATTGACCTGTGGGCATACATGGGTGGATTTCATTTCACCATTTGGGGAACCAACTAGCAAATGTGTCTTCATAGAACTCATGGGTACATCATGCTTTGCCACGAATTGTTCAGTAATAAATGAATGCGATGCCCCAGAATCAAATAATACTGCTGCAGGTACAGAGTTGATAAGGAACGTACCAAGCACAACATCTTTGGCCTCTTGGGCTTGCTCAGCTGTCACGTGGTTCACCCTACCACGCATGTAGTTCTGTTGACCTCTGTTACCTTGAAAATTTGGATTCCCAGTGCGTACTTGAGACGATGACTGTCCAAATCTCTGACCATTGCCTTTCTGAGGTGTGCGCCGGGGGCAAACGCTGGCATAGTGTTCCAATTCTCCGCAGTTAAAACAACCACTAGGTCGAACTGGGGTGTTGTTCCTCACTGGTGCATCTGAACGATTCTGAGAATGATTTGGAGCATGTGGTGTCTGCTGGCTGAAATCTTCAGGTTCCTGAATTGATCGCTGAAATTGCTGATTCTCCTGATAACTTCTGCCTTGTTCATGAGAATGGAACTTAGAACCTTGTGATGAACTGAAATGAGGGCGAGTGTTGCGGCTAGATTGTCCCTGAGACCGAAACCTGCGCTTGCTCTCAACAAGTTCTGCACGTTTGCTTTCCAAGCCTATGGCCTTGTCTAGCAAAGTCTGGAAATTAGGAAATGTGTGACTCTGGAGCTGGTAGTTGAGAGGGCCAATGAGACCATCCAAGAAACATTCTTGCCTCTTTGGGTCTGTGTCTACTTCATCTGGAGCATAACGAGATAGCTGAGTGAATTTATCTCGATACTCACTAACAGACATGTTGCCTTGCTTCAAAGCTAGAAACTCTTTCTGCTCGAGCTTGATCACACCAGCTGGGATGTGATGTGTACGAAAACCGTCCTGGAACTCCTGCCAGGTGATGGTGTTAGGAGCGGCATGTGCAACAGTATATGCATCCCACCAATCGGCTGCTGCGCCCTCCAGGCGTCCTGCAGCGTACAAGACTTTCTCACGATCAGTGCATTGTACTATATCCATCTTCTTGTTGACAGTCTTAAGCCAGTCATCGGCATCAAGAGGTTCCATAGAATGGGAGTAGGTAGGTGGGTGGTGGCTCATAAACTCTCTGTGTTTGTTTGCAAGTGGTGGAGGTGCTTGAGGTAATGGCTGATTCGGTTGAGCTTGCATGTTCTGAACAGTAGCAGTGAGTGCCTGCAACAACTGTGTCTGGGCTGCTAGGAATTGCTGCATTGCCGGATCCATTGCTTGGTTATGTGGTGGATGTGATACTTGATTTCGCCGGTTAGCGATGTGAGCACGAATCACAGGCGGAACGTCCTGTCCACCTCCTGACCGGGTGTTTACCATCTAATTGTTAGGGAAAGATTTTCAGATAGGAAGTTGAACTGATAAAGAAGAACAGGGGTAAAGACTTAAATTAAACTATTTATTTTATTAATGCACTTATGGCCATCACTCCATAAAGCATTCCAATCATGAAAAGATCCAAATCAGACATGTTTTCACTCAACAAACATTATTACATCATTTACGTCCTCGCAGGAACGAATCTATCGATCATAACTGAAAAAAGTAGGCATCCTATTCAAGAAGACCGGTTGTGGCGATGGACGAGCCATAGTGGAGCCTCTTGCGGGGTGGTGACATCGCAGCGCAAGAAAACTCGACAGGCTGCTCTGGTGGCTCCCTGCCATCACGCTCGGCTTCCAACCGTGCGATCCTTTCATAGGCATCCTTCAGCATCACATGGGTCTGGTCCAACTCAGCAGTAGCAACCTCCAAGTCGGTGTTGAGTCCTGCAATGACCTGAACAAGGATGTTGATACGATTCTCCTCGGGATATCCAACTTGAACCACTGTGTGCTCAGTGCCACTGACGCGTCGAGGAACGTGACGAAAGTCACTGATATTCAGTTCAGGGTTGCGCCTGGAACGAAGAGACCATAAAGCTCTTCTTGCAGCATTGCTGACAGAAGCACTGTAGGTAGAGTGAGGTGTGGTGGAGTCGTGTGCCTTGATCATTGGGTAGCCTCTTGTAGTCTCTTCATAAGCTCTGACGAGAACTCGAGTCATGTAGAAGGTACCAAGTGGTGGCTCTGTCCAGCTGTGGGTGACGTAGAGCGGCTTCACCATGTTTCCCAATTCCCGCAGCGTCTGACAAAGCAGGTAGGGAAAGTAGCCTTGCTCATCCTCCGAGGAACGAATGCGACAAGCCGGATCCCCTTCACGAGGACTGTCGTAGTAGAACTCTTCTGCATCACCGTAGCTGCCATCACTGAGATTCTCTACGACTGGGTCAGCCAACGGAGGCAGCTCCATTCCGTTGTTTCCGTACGGGTGAAACTCGGCCATCTGATAGAACAAAGCTGAACTTAGAGCAGAATAAAACAAAGGGGTACAATTTTAACAAAAGACAAATAAGATAGATTTTTAGATGCAATTAAGATTTATTTTGAAGAGCTGACACGACTTTCTAGAAAATGAGTCCTTATTACGACCATTTCTATCTAAGGTTGCGTCCTACAGTTAGCATAGCTCTGGTACCACTCTGTCACACCCGATTTTCCGAAGAAAACCGAATGCATCTCATATGTGTGCCAGGATCTCAATTTCACACATACGATAGACATAATGAGTGTAATAACAGAAACAATGCTCAAAAACGTACAAGAAGAGGTTTATTAACATTTATTACACTCATGGATAGACACGAAGGTCTTTACACGAACATCGATAGCTAAGACGATCCAGCACCGTCTTCAACTCCACAGGCATCTGACTGGGGAAACGCATCCTCAGAACTCATCGTAGTCGCTGAAGTACTCTTCTCCAGTGTTCTCCTCTGAACAGCGGGTAAGCAAGGGTGAGCACACTTATGGTTGGAGCTCAGCAAGTGGGGTGAAAATGAAAGGCTATCAAGGATAGCTAAGGTTATGCAGCGGTTAGCATTTTTAATGTTGGTCAAATTTTATTAGCAAGCACCTATTTACTAGGTGTAAGTTTATACCATCCCAAAAGATTAGGCATTTGAAACATTATCCCAAAAACCATATATACATCCATGATTTAATTTCCAAGTTCAACTTCACTTATCATGTGAGGGTCCAGGCCGCTCTTAACTGTGAGCACGGCTGATCGATCAGTTTTCACTCTGCAGAGATCGTACACTTTACCCACAGCTCGTGTTCCCCATGTTGCCCGGGTTGATCAGACCCTTAAACACTTCCGAGGTGAGTGGCTAGGGGTCCACTACGAAGCCTTTACAAAGATATGCAGAAGACCAACAACCCGCGACAGTTACAGCAGCGGAGCGGACCATAACCCTCCCTAGTGGTCAGCACCTTAGCAAAGGCTGCTATCCCAAAAGAACCGGGCTATACCCCTTCAACTCCGGCCCCCTGTGCTCCTTTCGGATAAGGTTGTTAGATAATTCCACACACCTAATTAATTGGCTAAGCCAGAGCCATATGAACTGTGGTTGCACTATTTTCCTGGGTGGTTCTCCATGTTCCAATTAAAACATATGATCTTGTTATTAACCAAAAGCATCATCTTCACCATAGTTATCATGATCATCATTCATCATTTTGTAAAATTCCATTAGAACCATCCCAAGTATAGCAACTAAGCATTTCTACCCAAAATATTTATTTAAAAAAAAGTTGTTCAAGGTATAGGGGATAAAAATCTAGTCATGTCCTTAAAAAGGTGATTTTTCCCATCAATTTATGCATAGCAACATTAAAATGTAAACTTAGTTGTTATGCAAGTTGTGTGGGGCAAAATAGAATATGCAGGGGAGGAAATCCACTTGCCTTCCTTGCTTAAACACTGGGGTTCTTCTTCTTCAAAAACTTGTTCTTGACCCGCGATCAGTAGCTCAACTCCCACTGGCACGATATCTACGCGTACAGCAAAAATCATACAATAAATAAAAACAATACATCAAACATTACAAAAGGCTAAAACAGGCTTCTAAAACTGACGGGCTTTGAGAGACGGTCGCATGGACACCAAGAACGCTTAAAACGGATAAAAGACGGAAAAGATATGGCTAAAACAGGGTTTAGGGGCTAGATTGTAAGAAAACTTGGGCTTCAGGGGCTTATCTGCAAAAAACCAGGGACCTAAACACAATTATGCGTATAAACTCAAGGTTTATACCGTAAAAGGACAGGGCTGGACCGCGGGTGTGAAAACCTAAGAAACGTAGGGGCTTAACCGGAAGAACATGGACCTAACTGTAAGGGTTTTTGAAGGTGGAACGGCATACTTGTGATTTTCAAAAGAGCAGGGGCTTATTTGCAAGATAACCACAGCCACGCGGGGGTTGACCGTTACCTTGGGTGTTTGACCCGGGCGGGGCTGCAGATCTGGCCGTTGATCGCGTAAGCGGCGGCTGTGGACGCGCGCACGCGATCAGGCGGCGGTGGACAGCGGCATGCGGCGGCGGGACGGCGACGGGCTCGCCGACGTGTGCCGGAACTCGAGCTCCCAGCCACGAAATTCGTCGGGGACAAGACCAAAAGGAAGCTAGGGAGAGAGGAAGCTCACCCAAGGCCTTGGGACGGCGAGTGGAACGGCGGAGGAGGAGATCGGCGACGGCGGCGGAGCTCCGGCTTGGTCCTCCGGGGCGGCGTCGCTGCGGGGCGAGGAAGAGGGGAGGAACTGCAGGGAGAGGTGCGGGATGGAGAGGGGGTTGTGCCGCCCTTTTATAGGGTAGAGGGGGAAAGAGGAGGCGGCGCAGAGGCGGTGGGCGGCGGGCACTCCGACGGCCGGCCATTAATGCCTAGTGGAGCTCGGTGGGGAGCCGGGTGGAGGCGTTTCGGTGAGAGGGAAGGTGGCGGGGCGGATAAGTGGGAGCGGCGCATCAATGCGCACCTAGTGCGGGAAGGGGAGGAGGCGCAGGGAGGGGAGGAGCGCCGGGGAACGGCGGTGGTGGCCGGCAAGGTGAGGGAGGGCGGCCGGCGGGAGGTAGGGGAAGCCCCTGACGGGCGGGCCCCACCGGTCAGTGAGCGGAGAGAGAGGGGGAAGAAGATGGGCTGGCGGAGTTGTGTGGGCCGGAAGGGGAAACGTGGGCCGCTGCGGAAGAAAAAGAAAAAGGGGAAAGAAAAGGGAGATGGGCCGGCGGAGAGCTGGGCTGAAAGGGGAAGGGAGGGAAAAAAGGGTTGGGGTTTGTTTTTTTCTCTCTTTTTTTTTTCTTTTTCAAACCTTTTATTTCAAACTTTCAAACCTTAAACACTCAAAACTTTTCAAGTTTTCAAAATTATTATTATTATTAAAACTTTTTAAACCACACACAACAAACAAAAACAAATGCATACAAAAATGATGCACATACACTTGAGTATCTCTAAATTAATGAAATATTATTTGATACTTTAAGAGCAAATTTAATTAGTCAAAATTAATAAACCCTTAGAAAAAATCTAATCATGTTTCTAGCATTTTTAAAGTGATGGAATTTTAGGGTGTGACAACGCCTACACTTCCCACGCGTGCACGCGGCCTGCTCCCTGCGCTACCGATGCGGCTGTCGGGGGTTAGGTGCTTAAACGCAACAAGATAACTGCCCGAGGAAATTGAATAGACTTAAAAGAGTCGGAATTAGAAATTTCGCTGTGCGCTGTCAACTGTTGTTTCTTCTGAATTAGAATCTTTCGCACCACATACTGCTCTCCTCCGATTTTCTTCTGCAGGGACAGGTCTGTAGACTCGGCCCTCGCGATCGGGGGCTGGGAGACGACGACTACTTCTCGGCCCTCACGCTCGCGGGCTAGACTACTACTCGGCCCTCGCGCTCGGGGGCTGGGCGACGACTAATCGACCGTCACAACGACCACGCGACATTCCTCCGATGGCCCTGTCGGCTCCTCACGGCTCCGCACCCGAGGGCCGACGCCACACACACGACGACCGGGAGTTCGAAGGCTAGCCCGTCGAAGGGTTCGACAGCCGCTCCTGGACACCCGAGCGAGGGGCGGCGAGGGATGGGCCCCAGCTGTCGGAACTCAGGCGCACGAGCGCTATGGGCATCCTGAACTGCGTTCGAGTCTTGATGGAAAATGATGTCATGGTTTTTCCTCGACGGAGAGGCGACGAGCCGCCGAGTCCAACCGAACGGGCTCGGTAACTAAATGACTTCGCCATCAGGAATTTGAGGTCGATCACCAGCTGATCCGTTCAGAACCCACCGAATGGGACTCTGAGGCTTCACTTGAGCTCACCCGCACGCAGCTCACGGGGTGCCGAGGTTCGGCCAGCGAGGCAAGCTTCGACGTCACCCAGCCCCTCCTTCCTAACAAAAAGGATGCGCGGGGGAGATGCAACGAAAAGGGAAACCGACTCCCTGACTAGTGCCTCGCGCCGTGCGAGGTCACCAAAAATTCATCTTCCTCCCCCAAGCTCGGGTGCGACGACACCTCCGACAAAACGATGTTCAGCTCCAAAATCACTAACCCCGCGAGTAAGTCTCCGACTCCCCCGGGGGCTCGGGGGCTACACCCGGCGGGTGCGCTCGCGCGCCCCCGCCGTACGAACGACAATCTAAGCGCACCCACCGTACAAACGACGATCTACCTCTGCACTGCGACGACTGAACCTGGGGACGAGTCTACGACTCCCTCCCAGGCTCGGGGGCTACTGACGGGACCCAATATTATAGGTACCCAAAGACAGCGATTACGAGCGACTATCACAGCCACGATGACCCCCGGCATATTTTTTGGTGGCTTTCTGGATTTATTTTCATGAAGGAAAACGGCTCGAAATCAACTGGTATTCCGAGAATTATTTTTGTGAGGGAAAACAGCCAAAAACCACCTCCATCACTTCACGTGCTCACCAACAAGCCACTTCCGACTAGCTGGAGGCCTTCCCGAGTGGTTTTGGGCTCCACACTACCCATGCATGCACCAAGTGTCAAGAGCAATCACACATGGCAACAACAACCAGCAGGGACCAAGGGCGGTGGGACCCGCTGCCTGGGAAAAGACTCCTCTTACACCTGTTGTGCATGCGCAGCCTCCCTCTCTCTCTTCACTCATGTAACCTGCCACCCTTATTTTATAAAAGGGATGGCAGGGGCCCTTTCCATGGGGGCCGACTCCTCTTTACTTCTCCTGTCTCCTCTCGGGAGGGTTTTTTCTCTCTCTCTCTACTTCTTCTTCAACCTTGAGCCAGACTTGGCTCTCACACTACAGAGACTTGGGATCGAGCTCCATCTCTCGCCCATTTGTAACCCCTACTACAAATCAGCGCAAATAACACAGCAACGTAAACTGAACGTAGGGTGTTACTCTCCGGAGGCCCGAACCAGTATAAATCCTTGTGTACCCCCATTTGTGCAACCGTCCGAGACCCGGCACGCAATCCGAGAAATTTACTGGCCGGCGGTTAGAGAACCCCGACACTGTATGACTAGCCATTAGCAATCGAACCATACCATGTCGGATCACCGAGAAGCATACTCCTAAGTAGGAGCCACCAAGATTTGGAAAAATACCCCGCATCAGCAAATCCTGTGGATCCAAAGAGCTCCCACCTTTTGTGCTCACCGCTGGCACCAGAGCAGACACTAGAAGAGTGGAAAACGGGCTCGAGATACTTATTTCATAGGAGCGACACCACCTCCAAGCAGTCGTTGCTACGAAAGACAAGCCTCAGTTTCCATGCACCACCGTGAAAGAAGCCATGCAGACCATCCCACGTCAGCGAAAGGAATATGTACACTGGTTGCCTCAATCCCAGTTCCTCATCCTCTGTGACACCACATCAACTGCCAGAGCAGAAGAGGAACGAAAGAAATAAGTGCTGAGACTAAATCAACCACTTTTCACCCTCCCCAAAAAGTAACCAGGAAAGAGTCGAGATGAGGCTTCCATGTCCCAGCTTTCTCTTCTTTTAATTGTGTGTGGCGCATCAAAATTTGAAAAATTCATTGCAAATGAAGTAAGGGGAAGAGAACATGCAAACACTTTCACCACACAATGCCTTCAATACCACAATAACCACTTTCAATGCTTCACCACCATAAGAATTTGTTAGGGAAATTGAACATTACCAAAAACAAATTGAAAGAATAGGTTGAAGTCATCACATAAAAAAGGCCAATCACATCCTTTGATTATATCAACACACTGGCTGTCAAGATCTGATGTGAAACTATAGATTTAGAAGAAGCTATGCACACTAGACCACCACAATGCCAAATCAAACATCATTGAGCTAGAGGTGGGGTGGGGGGCGAAAGACCTTTCATTGAGGTAGAGGGAGGGCGAAAGACATTATTCGAACGCGTCATTGTGATCACCATCTTGCCTATGCCACTAGGGAACTAAACCCTAGAAGAAGTTAGGATCCACTATAAACTTAATCTCCAAAGAGGACGGATTCCCAATCCAAGGGCTGTTGCTGAGACCGCCGTAAGGGAGTGAGAGGAGTACCAGGGTGGCGGCATCATGGAGGGAAACCTGACAGTAGCGTATTTTATGACATGATTGATTTGTACAACCTGCTTAAATATTTGGTAGGCAAGCATAATATATCAAGCCATGGCTAATATATATTAATCAAAATGTTCCTAGAAAGGAAAACAACCACCAAGATTAAGGTCTTCTGAAAATATGGAAGACAATGCTATAGAAGTACAAATCCTTTTTCATACGGATAGGAATAATAGAACAATCATCAAGTATAGTACAAACTTGTAAAACTCGACTAACCTTAGGCATGACAAAGTGTGGCAAGCTTTGGTCTGAAAACAATGATACTTTAAAACTCTCCAACAGAAATTCACATCATGTGACAAAAAACTATATACATATATAATAATTTGAATACAAAACGAAACTATGTTTTTGAATAAGATAATCTATTTAATTATAAATTCATGTTTCACGCCACAAATATGATTTCTAAAAATACAGTGTCTTGGCAAATGCAATTTGGATAATTCAATGACAACACAAATTAAATTATTTGAATGTGTTTTAAGTAAATAAGAGTCTAAATGCTCATTTAGTATTAAAAAAATCTAGCTAGCCGCGCTATTTGCGCGGGTCATCGTGCTAGTTAGGAGTAATAAATGTAGAGTAATGACAAAATCTATTTCACAACTCCTATCTTAATTTTCGTGACGAATCGAGTCTTATTATGCCATGATTAGACAACGTCGTACTATAGTAAATAAACTCTAATGACGAATTAATTAGACTTAATGAATTCGTCTCGCAATTTCCGGTCCATTCGTGTAATTATTTTTGTAACTAGTCTATGTTCAATACTCCTAGTAGAGTTTGAAAGGTGATCCAAAAGTTTCACCTCTTTTCCTAGTATTAGAAAGATATCAACCAATTATCGAGATTATTTTATTTATTTATTAAAAATATTAAAATGTCCGATACGTCTGGCAAGTATCAAATGAGTATCAATGTCCGAGCAACATCGGAGGAGTATCCTGATACGTGAACTTTTGCAAGTATCCGCGCATCGCAGCTACAAGAAGTTGTCGATGCTAGTACAATGAGTATTGAGTGTGTATGTGTATACGCCGCCTGAGCCTGACAAAGAAAGTGTGACATATATATACAGCTATATACCGTGCGCAGCCGCCATTCAGAACCTGCAGAACTCGTGGAGGTCGCGGCGCACGTCCTGGTTCTTCCTGAGCTTGGCCATGGCGGCCTTCTCGATCTTCCTGATCCACTCCTTGGAGACGCGGTAGATGCTGCCGATCTGCTCCAGCGACATGCACCTGCCGTCCTCCAGCCCGTGCCGCAGCTTCAGCACGTGCCCTTCCCGCGCCGGCAGCCTGTCCAGCACCACCAGCAGCCTCTCCCGCAGCTGCTCCCGGAACATGGCCTCGTCGGCGGCCTCCAGAGACGCGTCCGGGATCACCTCCTGTGCGTATGCAGATTGCAGACACGGCTTTCTCGTCAGAACTCAGAACTAATGTATTTACTAGATTTTTAACTGTGACAGCATGTTGCATCATGAATTTTATGATTTTACCGTGAACTTTGCGCTCAGCCCGATCCCGACCTCCGAGTAGAGTGACACGACCCTGCGCGAGCACTTGCGGGCCAGCCTGACGTTGGCCACCGACACGCCGACCATGTCGGCGATCTCTGAATCCGATGGGTTCCTCCCCTGGCTGTACCGGATCGCCCGCCGCGCCTCCTTCACCTTGCGGATGATGCTCTCCATTCTTGCCTGCACTTCCATTCGCGTGATGGATTCGTTAGCGCACGAACGAAACAAGCCGGAAATTCATGTCATCCAGATGGGGAAAATGGTTGCAGAGGCGTACGGGCAGGATGGTGACTCCTGAATTCTCGGCCAGGAGAGCTAGCATCCCTTTCCTGATCCAGTACTTGACGTACGTGGAGAACTTGCACCCCTTCCGGCTGTCGAACTTCTCCGCGCCATCGAGGACGCCCATTTTCCCAGCCTGCATCAGCGATACTCATGTGTCATTTCTGAATGCAGAGAGAGCAGGAGCAGAATAGAATCGGTGACTGATCGAAGAGATGCGACGACGTTGCAACCTGAAGGAGGTCGTCGAAAGCCGTCCCCATTCCGTTGTATGTTCTTGCAATGTACCTGACCAGCCACTCGGTGGTCACTATCAGCCTCTCCCGGCAGCAGTAACCTGCCTGCAGCTTGCTCTTCAGCTCTGCCTCACCAACTCCAGCTGCCTCTGCCCACCTCTGGTAGCTCACCTCCTTCCCCTCCTTCGCCATGCTCTCTCTGATCTTCTCAAGGTTTGCACATTCCTAGTCGAGAAACATGGAAAACAGCTAAACCAAGAGCTTGAAGAATGCATTAGCATTGTCTATTGCCATTCACTAGCAAAGATAAAAGACACTGCCGATTGAGATATAATAGTACCTTGATGGTCACTAGCAATGACGATTGCTCGCGTATGATGGTCCTTCTCCGGACCGGATAATTTTTCCACTCGGATATAAACTGGCTGCTGCTGGTCTTTCGCGATTTCTTCTTCGATCTTCTCTGATTCACCTTCACGGAGATCCTGGAGCCCTTTTCTGATGCTCTCATTCGTTTCAGCTTCCTCTCCTGACTCTTGCCACTCCGAACGATCACCTCAGCATCTTGCTTCTCCTCCAGAGGAGTCTCTGGATCAAGTTCGATGATTTTGTCGAGCAGAGAGCAATCCTGTTCGTGTGAGGTCTGTGGTAGGGTGTCCAGGGCGGCCCTGGACATAGACACATCAAACGATCTCAGAGCTCCAAGCTGTTCGATGCGTACAAGGATACCCTTTTCCAGCATTTCCAAGTCTTTATCAGCCAAACTAGTCTCCAATTCATGAAGGTTTTGCATTAGCAAACCATACTGCAGATTGCCATCTGTGTAATTCCTATCCATCCAGAATACCGTCTCTTCATCCATCCAGTCATTCTGTGCATTTCTGTCAAGAGCGTCGTCAAGGACCTTCCTTTCTACCTGCAGCAATTCTTACTATAAATACTTTTGCAATACCGATAAAGAATAGAAAAAAAAAGTGACCTAGCTTGTTCGACATAGAGCCATGAGGAAGACCTTGGGTTTTGTCAAGTTGCTCGACTTGCTCTCTTCGATCTGAAGCACACTGGATGAAGATGCAAAAGCGGTCGTCATGTCCCGGCCTTGGTATTTGCGGCGTTTTAGCAAGAGATGCAAGGCCAGCACCTGCACCGCAAGGGATCCAGAAGAAATCGACCTTCCTCCACTCACTGTAAACAGAAACAGAAACGAGCAGAAGCTAGTCAGGCAACCATGGCATTCGTTTGGAATGGGAAAAACAGTCAATCTCAATGACTGTTAATGACCTTAGTTTTGGAAGGAGGAAGAAAAAAAGCTCTGAGGTCTGAATTACTACCTACACTACATTCAGGTAATCATATTTGTTACCTTTACAAATCAGAACAATATCTTACATATATTTCTTCGATCAATAGAGAAGGGAGTCAGGGACAGTACTCCAGAAAAGAACAGCACATCAAATGCACATGCAACTAGTTTACCAGACATGAGCAATTGAGCACTCACATGGACGGTGAGACTGCTTTGGGGGCTGGACCTGCACCATCCACGACCACGAGGAGGAAGACGACGAGGACGATGGACAGCACGGGGCGCAGGGCCTGCCATGCATCATCTGCAGACCCATACAGACGCAGCTCCCGCCTTTCCAGCAATGGCAGACGAAGGCCGGATGGGCGGGAGGAGAGTGAAGGCGGATAGCAGCAGAAAGGACGAAGCACGGGAACAGGGATAGAAGAGAACAGAGGGATAGCAAAGGATATCCAGGAATCGTTTTTTGGTTGGACCTGCTGGGCTGGGAGAAAGGTATTGGGCTGAAAGCGAGTTGGGATCTTTTTCTCGTCAGATATTTTGTAAGCTCCTCCTCTTCCAGCCAGCACTCAGATTCTCCATTTCTCCTCCCTGTTCTCAAAAGGAAAAAAAAGATTCCTTCCTTCCTCTTCAAACAAGTGCGACTGTGGGGGCACCGGGAACGTGCACATGCACCATGGTCCATGGGAGCGCAATTCGGTTTGCAGTAAACTATAGAAATAGTTATCTTCAAGAACAGGCATCAAAGTTGCTGTGGTGTAGTGGTTATCACGTCAGTCTTACACACTGAAGGTCTCCAGTTCGATCCTGGGCAGCAACATTTTTTCATTTTTCTTCTTCTGATTTTTCATTTTTTCCCGATTTTTTTAGAACTCGGATTCACCGATCCGATCCTTGCGCATTATCACGAGTGCATTGCGATTCGATCCAAGCGTACAAATGACACGTTTTGGGTTTTTCCCATTTTTATATAAAGTCTCGTGCCTGTGACTGAACACAAAGGGTAAACTACACACCTAGTGGTCGCAAATTTTGCAAGACGCAAATACGCCCACGATCGTTGTGTCACTATACAGCTGGCTAGTTGCTGGTGCTAAATTTTTGTGAGAAAAATAATTGGTGGTTGATGCTGATTTGGTGTGAGACAAAAACATTGTTGACTGGTGACTGATAAGTTAGTCGAAAAGGCATCAGCAACTGATCTTGGCAACGAGCACCCATTAGCAGTGCGATGAGAAACACAGTTTTCAAATCACTGCAAAGCAAAGATAATCGCTGCAAAGCAAAGGTAATAAGCAGAAGTAGTGCAATATGTTAAAATATCATTATCCAACTATGAACAGAAACTGCCAGTGGAACGCAACGGGCGGGATGTAATTAAGTTAGCTTAATAAGGAAAAGATTGTATTCAGCACACATGGTCATCCCGGCACCAAGGTACACCACCTGTCAGAGTTTACAGGCATACAACGCCCTCCAGAATTCTGGGATATCAGTCATCCCGCAAATCCACACTGGCAAAGGGTGCACTACACAGGTACGCAACGGTATGATATGTCTTGTCTGTCTCAAACCACCAGTGCGGCTCAACAATTGAGCAGCGTGTCACTTTTCCCGCCTATCTCTCTACCTGAACCACCATCTCTGGATTGCAGAGATGGGTGTCTGGAGGAACGGGGCATAGCGGTGGATGTATGGATTCACAATCCTCCCAATTTTCGCCCAGGCACTCTGGTGATAGCTGGATGTCACTGGAGCATGGTACATCAGCTTCAACACCTGTACAATATATAAGCACCCAATACACTGGTAAGCAATGCGGTTAAAGTGCAGCGTCTGTGCTGACAGTTGGTATAAGTTGCTTGGGAAAGGGCAGTGATACAGCTGAGAGCTCATAGCTACAACTACAAATCATAACTATATATAGTCTCATGAAATTAAAATGATACATAAGACAAGTTAAACACCACATATGGCCAGAGTCAAGAGATATGCAGATGTTCGGAATTTCAGATAGCAAAACAGCACCAGTGATGTCAATCCCTCAGCTACCCAGTGCATGGAAGTAAGAGATGAAATACACAAAAACAAAGGCTGAACCTTTGGAGGATAACTAACCTGCCAGTACATGCATGTCTGAATTATGCTACGCCGCCACCTGAAAGATAGAAAAAAGTTTAGGTCAAAAGATGCAATTACTCAGGCAAAACTAAGCCCTGTTTGTTTCAGCTTCCGGTGAGCTTTCGGTGCATAGCTTGCCATATATCTGAAAGCCAGAAAGCTCTGAGAGTCGAAAGCTAGAAGCAACTTTTTATGACCTTTCCAGCTTTCCACTTTTCAGGGGCATTGCCTTTTGGATATATGAAGAGCTAACTGTGAAAAGCTCCCCAGAAGCTGAAACAAACACGCCTAAAGTTTCAGAATGGTTTGGACTTTGGAGTTTTGGACAGCTGAATACGTACGAGAACAATGATATGATCAGAAGAAAACCCAATGCGATTTCAGCATTCGAACTAAGGAGGCTCAGTGTAGTATTGTTTGTCTCTACCCAAAGGCAAGGTTCTTCCAAGTATCTCCTGAAAAAAGACATCAACACAGCATTAAGAAATGGGCACTGGATAGTGGATACCAATTGTGCCAACGATACAGAAACAAACTTCACAGGCAATGAAACATACTCTCTTACCTATAGAAAGAGGATCGATTGAAATTACGCCTTAAGAATCTGGCAACATGATCAAGTGCCCAGCATAGCACAGGTAGTGCAGCAACTGTTACAAATTTAAAATTACAAGAGGAAGCATACCCAAAAGCAGCAAAAAGAAGATATCAGAGTCATGACTTTGCAAGAGAAAAGGCGCATCTTACTCTTTAAGTGCAATTGAGATGTGAAGAGCATAGAAGAGAACATCAAGTGGATAAAATCCTTGGTTGACAGTACAGATTGCAACCAAGCCTGAATTTCTGGCATGTTCCATGCTCTTGGTTTCTTTACACAAACAAAATTTGATCAAAGTCCCGCCAGGTAAAAAAAGAAACAGTGGGCAATGGATGGATTATTCATTCTTCAGATAGGCAGTTACTTACCCCATAAGTACTGTATAGAGAATACCCCGAGGATAACATTGTTCCCAGCAATGAAAGTTTGCAAGCTCTGTCAGCAAGGTGTTTTGGCAAAATTGGAAGCATTCCCAGAAAAGCAACTACAAGTACCTGAAACATAATAATTTGGTCATGCCAAATTAAACTGTATGCAAGTATAATGAACTGTTGTTCAGAACAATAGTAATAAGATCGATATACCAAATACAAATAACACTGACACGGATAGAAAAGAAGAAAACAGAGGGAGGGACTAGGGAGGAAGATGCCATGCTTACAAGGATTACCAGAACCTAACAATGGAACTTCTTCTACAGTGACCTTTAAGAAAAGAACTTCTACAGCAAGTATTTTGTGCATACATCATTAACCATTCAATAAACCAAACAGAAAAGGTGGCTCATTACTCACCCAGGCATTAATGGAGAAATGTATAGTCCGCGCATCAAATCGTAAAGGGTTGACAGCACTGTCTGTTTGTGCCGGTGGCGGTGGCGCTGACCTTGAAGTAGATCCTGCAAATGATATCCATTAAGCTAACTTTTTTTTTTTGATTCATGGTCAGTTAAGCTCAAAATGTACATGCTTTACCTGAGTTACGAGCCCTGAGATTCTCGTTAGATGGAGAAGGTGAAGACCTTACATCTGGCCTGCTCGGCTGACTGGAACCAGTGGATGACATCGGCTCGACCACCAGATCACGGTCCTGTGAAAACAAAGAAATAAAAATGCATGAACTACCATCCTTACCCAAGGCACACAAGTGATAATGATGAGCACACCCAAACAGCAAGAATTTTCTCATTTTCTTGACTAGTGCGCAAACAAACTTCGGGTGTGTTTAGATCTCAAAAAATTTGCAAAAAACATCCCATCATCTATCACATCACCTCTCACTATTCATCTGCATTTACACCAATTCTTCCCCAATTCTTCCCCAATTCAGCCAATTCATCTGGATCTAAACACACCCTTCTTCTGTGGCTCTGCCTGCACAGTTGCATAACAATATCGTGTTTGAACTTATAGATGGCTTGGCTTGTATGGCCAGTCTAAACTAAGCTAAGAATGAACATGTTGCATGTTCGTAATCATGAAACCACAACCACAATCTTGAAGGAGATGAGGCTCAAGTTTCAAAATGCTTGCTGGACAGCACAGAAGGGTGTAACAAAAGGGGAGAACGAATTACGAGAAACCTAATTGTAGCACTAAGTTCATAGCACATCATAGCTTACTATCAACTGGAAATAACGGGCTAGGAATTCATAGCACTAAGTTCAAAATGCTTGCTAGGAATCCATATAATCTAACGGGCGTTCAAGCACAGGCTACAGTAAGCAAGCAGGTCGCAGCATCCATGAAATCTGTAGCACCGCCGTGACCAGCGAAGCAAGCAGCGTGCCGCCGTTGGATCTCTGCTCGGCCATTCACTGCAACCACCGCTTCAATTGGACGCTAGGACTAGGAGGCACTTTCCCCGCAATCTGGAGCTCAACACAAAAGGCTTAAGCAACCGAAGCACGACTGCACTTCCGTACAGAAAGCGCGTCAGATCCAAGCACCGAACGCGGACGGAACGGCTCGAGGAACAGCGGTAGCATGGGAAGGAATCGAGTAATCGAAGCCAGGAGATGAGAGGAGAGGCTCGGGTAAGGGCGGCAGCAGGCACCAAGCGGGTCAGCAGAACTCACGATGTATCGCTGGTAGAACTTGCGCTTGAAGTGGTCGACGACATCGGGGCGGGAGGCGAGGTTCGGCGGGACGAGGACGTTGGACCAGTAGTCGGACCAGCGCGCGTCGCCCTCGTAGTCGTACGCCGCGGCCGCCGCCCGCTTCTGCTCCTGCTCCGCGTCCGCCCCGGAGCCTGTCATCGCCGGGGTGGTTCCGCTGGAGCCGTAGGGGGTGGGGTTTGGGTTGGGGGCGACGAGGATAGTGGCGACGCGACTTGGGGACGCCCGAGGAAGCCGATGCTGACCGAGAGTGGGGGATGCCGCCTGTCTGGGTGGGGGTGCCTGGGTGGGGAGACCAGACGACAAGACTCGGGTCCTCTCCTCGCTTTTCTTTCGTGGGTTGGGTTGGATGTTTGTTAATGGGCCACGGAAACTCAATGATCGCGATCCAATACGGCCCAGATCGTTAGCAAAGCGGCGGCGTGATCCTTTTGGCACGGACCAAAAGACCCCAACACGACGAGAGTTCCTTTGAAAGTCTAAACGTTTGGTTCCAAATTTCATACAAAAAATGCAGGGTCCCCTCCGGAATACACCTTATGGGAATTATGGAGCCGTAAGATAAATAGGAGTAAATTTTAGAAGAGACTAGCACCCGAAAATTTACATGAGCAGTCTCTTGGAAGCATATCCCTCAATATGAATTTTAGCAGACGATAACAGTGCAAACTTGCAGAACGGAATAGCAACCAGAGGAGCTTCTTCAGCTTTTCTTTCTTTGTTTTTTCAACAAAAAGAAGACTTCTCACCCTTCCGCATCACAATTCACAACACACCTACCAACCACAACGCCGCGTGCAGCCACTCAGCGTATCGCAACGCAACAAGTCAGCTGGCGCCGGGATCAGATCCATCTTTTGACTTGCGGTCCAACAGAGACACAGCCAATTGAGAATCTACTGTGCCTTGGCTTGCTACTTGCAATTTATTTTCTTTTTTTTTAAAAAAAAGCCAGCCGCTTGCAAGTGGCACCCCGATAGACAAAACAAAAGGAAAGAGATGCATCAGGTCACTTTCGAGCAGCCTGTGTCTCGACGTCGTAGGCTGACGCTGTTCTGATCTGGGGTTGGTGATGCACGTCGCCCCCAGTCTTCGTCTGCACGGAACGCGATCCAGCACATGCCGTTTCAGCCACCGTGCGCATTCCGTGGGCGGAGTGAGGTGGGAATACCTGATCTAGAATGCTGGACTTGACCCCCTTGGGACGGGGCAGCGTGGCCTGCAGAAGCCTCCTCTTCTTCCACTACTTCCAGTTCCTTGCCGCGGACACCACTCTGCGGGGAAAAAAAGATTTCCGTTTCAGAAGGAAGCTTGGATGCCAAGGAAAATAGCAAAAGCAGATGCTTCCCCACTAATTTTCTTTTCTAGATATAAGCAAGAAATGCTACTACTTTTCTACCCTGATGACTTTACTCGGTAGTTTTAGGTGCTATTACAGTGTGTGATCTCTTAGGATATTATTCGAAGTTGGCTTCACTATCAGATCAACGCTGGAAGGAATCACCAGCTGCCGAAAAGTATGTTACCGCACTTCAAAAAGCTCCATTAGCAATTGGACAGAAATCCAGTTTTGTGGTGATGTGAGGTCAAGGCTCTCTTCTGACATAAGACAGCACTGTGATGGGAGTTGGAAGAGCATAATAGTAGACGAAGTCATCCAGCACTTGGTCACTCCCCAACTCGCGCCTATAAAAAGCCAGCCCAGCAACACGGCTCCACCCTCATTCTCCCCCCAATTCAACACCAACTCATCCAGCACCTTTCCCCTCCTCCCTCAGCTAGTCAAGAACAGAGAACAAGACAGAGAGTCCACTGAAAAAGAAGTACAAGAGAGGGCCAAGGAATCTGCTCACCATGGCGTCCTACGACAAGGCCTTCGAGTCCTACAAGAAGGCCCTCACCACTGCGGCGTCCGTCGCGGCGACCGCGATGCTGGTGCGCAGCATGGTGAACGACGTGGTGCCGTACGAGCTGCGCGAGCTGGTCTTCTCCGGCTTCGGCTACCTGCGCTCGCGCGTCTCGTCGCAGCACACCATCATCGTCGAGAAGAAGAATGACGGGTTCACCAACAACTACATCTACAACGCCGTCAGGACGTACCTTGCCACACGCCTCAACACCGACCTGCAGCAGCGCCTGCGAGTCAGCAGCATGGACGAGGATGACAAGATGATGATCAGCATGGCGGAGGGCGAGGAGATGCTGGATGTTTATGAAGGCACGGAATTCAAATGGTGCCTCATCTGCAGTGACAACTCAAGTGACTCTGGAAATGGCAGTGGCCTTCAGAACGAGGTCTCCTTCGAGGTTAGCTTCCACAAGAACCACAAGGAGAAAGCCCTGAAATCATACCTCCCATTCATTTTGGCCACAGCCAAGGACATAAAGGCTCAGGAGAGAACCCTTATGATATACATGATTGAGTACTCGAGCGAGTGGTCCCCAATTGACCTCCACCACCCATCTACATTCGACACACTTGCCATGGACCAAAAGCTGAAGCAGTCCATCATTGATGACCTTAACAGGTTCATCAAGAGAAAGGATTACTATAAGAAAATAGGCAAGGCATGGAAGCGGGGGTACCTGCTGTATGGTCCACCTGGGACTGGCAAATCCAGCCTGATTGCAGCCATGGCCAACCTTCTCAGGTTTGACATATATGATCTAGAGCTAACTGGGGTCAATTCCAACTCAGACCTTAGGAGGCTTCTTGTTGGTATGAGCAACCGGTCCATTCTCGTTGTCGAAGATATTGACTGCAGCATCGAACTGAAACAACGAGAAGAATGTGAGGGGCGTGACAAGTCGAATTCTACAGAAGAAAACAAGGGACAAGAAAAGGTTAGTAACTTTGAATTCAGAATACATCAAGTGCACAAATCTCATCGCTTCTTGATTCCATGACTTCCTCACATGTACTGATGAGAATTTGGATATTCTGAGCAGGTAACGCTGTCTGGCCTGCTCAACTTTGTTGATGGGCTGTGGTCAACAAGTGGGGAAGAAAGGATCATTGTCTTCACAACCAATTACAAGGAGCGGCTTGACCCAGCATTGCTGCGGCCTGGAAGGATGGACATGCACATCCACATGGGGTATTGCACCCAAGAGTCTTTCCGGATCCTTGCCAACAACTACCACTCTATCAACTACCATGACACATATCCAGAGATTGAGAAACTGATCAAGGACGTGAAGGTGACACCCGCAGAGGTTGCTGAGGTTCTGATGAGGAATGATGACATCGATGTTGTGCTCCATGATCTCGTCGATTTCCTGAAGTCAAAACTGATAGAAGCCAATGAGACCAAGGCTGAATGCAAGGAAGCAAATAACCAGCTGGATGAGAAGAAAGACAACATAGATAGTGACAAAAAATAAAACCCAGTGCATTTCCCTCCGAACAGTGGAAACAAAGATAAAGCAATTAGCGGTTCGCGTGGAAGCAAAACAATGACCAAAAGGTTTGCCTATCCTATAGATAGATCCTACAGGAGATCCACTGGCATATCTGCATATGTGATTGCTAGAATATTGTTAACATTGTATTTTTGGATCAACGAGGTGCACCGGTACTTGCAGTGTGTCTGCAGAGTTCTGTTAGTACCGCCTTACTAGCATGTACACAGAATTACAGATATGCAAAAATCCATATGACTTTTTATGTGAAACTGCAAACGTGCAATTGCCTTGCAAACGCCAATCTTGAAAAGTGTAAATCAGTACTTACTGTTATTCAACTGAAGTCATTTCTCATAGAGGCAATGCATTGCGCGCGATTTCCACAATTTATCCTTGCCAGTTGCCACATGCAGAGATTAAGGAGCTGATCAAAGAGGTAACATCCGCAGAGGTTGCTCAAGTTCTGATGAGGAATAGCAACACTGGTGTGCCACATGACCTTGTCGATCTCCTGAAATCGAAAATCAAATATGCTAATTAAATCAAAACTTGCCACAATGATGCAAATAACGAGCTGGATGAGAAGAAAGATAACAGAGTGAATGATGAAAACGAAATCCCAAGCACTTCCCCTCAAAAGAAAAGCAAGGAAAGAAAACTCAAGAAATTGAAAGCTACTAAAAGTTTGTGAAGAAAGTAACAATGACCAAACTGTGTGCATGCCATGTATATAGATTGGTCCTACAGGTGCTCGACTAACAAATTCGTGATTGTTTGAGTATTAATAACATTGTGCTTTTGGAATGATGAAGGGCACTGATACTGAACATTGTGCATCCAGAGAAATCCATAAGAACCGTCTAAAATTCAACAAAGAGTGTAGGAATCTGCAATACCAATGCAATACTGCATTTTATATATGTATTTTGCCCCCAAACGAGGCATCCTCCATTTCCACTTGCATAATAGAAAACATATAATTCTTATACAGAAGCAAACAGAATAGTAACGATTAAGAACAAGAAGATCTTAGCTTAGCTACCTGGAGCATCTATGCCTGGGGCAAGGAAAAATTGTGGGGTATTAGCAAGATCAATTACGATTCATCTCGGCATAGTGTTCTACAGAAACATATACAGAAGCAAACGTGCCATGGCGGCATGGCGCCCGTGAAAGGCAATCTTGGAAACAAGAACTAGTGAGCGCAGCGCCATTTACAACGGAGGTGGTGCATTCTCCATTTCCAGTATTGCCTACCCGAGTACGCTTCCTCGTCTAAACACCGGAATGTAAGAAAGGTAGGTTTACCTCAAAGTCCTTACACGACTCGGCGGGACGAGGACGTTGTTCGTTCCTCACAGACGTACGCCTCACCCGCGCCGCGCGCCCACTTCTGCTCCTACTCCGTCTTGACCCGCGCCGTCCTTCGCCCTCGCCTCGCGGTGGTTGACCTGCCGGCGGCAAGGGGCGATGGAATCGTGGGGAATTTGACCGGCGACGCCGAGTCGCCGATACCGAGACGACCTGGGCTGGGTTGGGCTGGGCTGGACATGGGTCTCGTTGCCAGAATGGATGGTGGGCCACGTAATAGTAGGCCTGGTGAAAGTTTTCTTTAGGCCCACCTCGTCAACAAACATTGCGCGTGAGAAGAGCGAGCGGTGGTACTGGTTCCTCTGTTTTTCTATGGTCTCGGTCACTCGGAGACGCGTGGAAGAGTCTGATTTAGTGATTTTTAACAAATTTGTACAAGATTATGTGAGCGGAGCACCACCGGTTGTTTTGGCCAGTGAGACTAGCTCTGTCTTGCTGGTGCTATTCTTTCTGAATTTTTTTTTCGAACAATATGGGGGAGTTTCCCCACCTACTATATTACCGAAAGAAAGTGATTTTTACACAAGATAAGCCCGGCATACCGGACCAAGAATTACATGAGGGTGAGGAGACAGAAGGAAGGGAGAGAAAACAGATTACAAACAAGATAAAATGTAATCACGTCACATCGCCCAGTGCTGATTGTGTTTTTTTACCTGCAAGCCCAAGAGATCATGTCGACATGAACCTGACGGAGGGTTTCCCGAGCGCTGAGGGGGCGGTTGTCAAAGATGAGAGAGTTCCGAGCTTTCCAAATGTGCCAGAAGATGAGGAGAATTGCATCCAAGTGAACCACGGCCGGTAAGGGGAGGTTCTTGCCCAAGATCCAAGGCCGGCGACAATCTCCAGAAGCGGGGTTGATTTTCAAGAGTTGCCAAACATTCATCGCTACGGGGCACAAAGAGAAGATATGATCGTCAGTTTCTAAAACCCCATTGCAGCTCTCACAGTAGCTCTCATCAAGCTTCCTAATGTTTTTCCTGAAGAGAAAGGCGCGGGTGTTTAGTCGGCTGTGATGCAGTAACCAAGAGAAGAATTTAACTTTCATAGGAAGCTTGGTTTTCCAGAGGCGAGCGGCATCAGGATCCCCGGTCTCATGAGCTTGGAGGGCATAAGGGACATCCTTTGCACAGAAGGGTTTCAGGGGTCGAGCAACGAGCGACCGGGTGTCCGGGCCAGCCGTCAGCGTCACTTGGAGAAGGCAAGCATCGAGCATATCTTTTTCCTCTGCAGCACATCGAGTAAGCCGGGGTCGCAGGTGATCTTGGAGAGAAGAATGCAGGGCAGCTGCAACAGATGCTTCCGGACGAATGTCAGCCAAGGTGGTGTTGAGCAGCCATCTGTCGTTCCAGAAGGAGGTGGCGCGCCCATTCCCAATCCTAACAAGAGTGAGGGATCTGTAGCGGGGAAGTTCAGCTTTGATTAACCTGGCAATGAAGGAATCTGCATCGAGCGTGGCAAGATCACCAGGGTTTTGGCTGACAAACCAGGTCTTCCACGGTAGATCATCACGGGCGTGGAGTTTGTGGATGAACTTGATTAGAAGACTGTGATTTTGGACATCCAGAGGTCGAATCCCCAACCCACCGTTGGCTTTGCTTTGGCAAGCTTTTTTCTAGGCGACCTGGCATTTGGAACCATGACATTTTTCCTCGCCCGTCCAAAGAAAGGCGCACCGGCGGGCATCAAGGGCCTCAAGGACAGAGACGGGGAGGAAGGTTGACGACTCTTTCTGAAATTTTCACTACTAGCTTCAGCCTTTCATCAGAGTCGTAAAAAAGGGCAGGAAGATGCCGGAACTTGAGAATAGGATGTTCGTTTTGAAGCATGATGTAGCTCATTCCTCGCCGTTTCCCTTTAGTTTGTGAAATGAAATGTATATATTGATCCATCAGACCATCACCACCTCGTTCATAATAAGCTAATAATAATTAACATTAGTACTAGGAATATATCCATCCAACCAAAATCTGACGAATTAGCTCACAATTCATTATTTGCAAAACATTTTCACAGATGAGTGCAACTTTGCACGACGAATCTAATAAGCATAATCAATCCATAATTTGCTACAGTGGTGCTACAGTAACCATCCTCTAATTACGCTTTATTAGATTCGTCTCGGAAATTTAACTAGAGTTGTGAAGATAGTTTTGAAAACTGACTTTATTTAATATCTTTAATTTGTGGTCAAAGTTGTATTTAGGCCGTGTTTGTTTTGAGGGGCAAAAAATTAGTCTTGTACTGTTCATATGTTTGACCGTTAACTAGAGGTAGTAAATGAAGGTAGTTTACAAAATAACCTTCACAACCCTTAGGCTAATTCGCGAGACGAATCTAAGGAGACCTTTGACCGCATGAGTAGAGGATGATTACTATAGCATTACTGTAGCAAATCGTAGATTAAGCAACATCATTAGATTTGTCGCGCAAAGTTGTGCTCATCTGTGAAAAGGTTTTACAAATAAATTTATTTAGCACTACATGCATACAAGATTCCTTGAGGCTAAAAAGTAGCCCTTAGGAAACAAACACGGCCTTAATAGGAGGTGAAATTTTTTCCACCCCCATCGCAACACAGGCTCTAGAATAGAAGTGGCTCAAGTATCAAGCCATGTCGTCTAGCGTCGACAGGAGTAGTTGGGACTGCGAGCCCAATTGCCCGAATATCAACACCCATCAATCCGTGGTCTCTGCCGCGCACGGCGACGCCATCTACGTCGTCCCCATTTCGCGGCCGTTCGATCGCTCCGATCCGGCGGCCCAGGATCAGCCAGTGGTGCGTCCAACTTTGCATAAAAGCCCTCCTCCTTCGTGTTAATTCGTTAAGGGTCCAGGAAGGTCTTTTTGCTACAGCAAACACGTTTGAATTTCTTGCATAAAACACCTTGTGTTCTAAAATATTTGTCTACCAAGAAGACGAAATTCTGATTTTATGACCATTTTGCAGAAAAACGCCTGCCGTCACTTTTGCAAAGAAGCCCCTCCACCGTCCCGCCGCCCCCGCGCGTCCTCATCCCGAGCCGCCACCCCCTCCCTTTCACCTCTCACCCTTTCTCTCTCTTCTTTCCTCCTCCGCTTCCTGCTCCCAGCGTCGCCGCCGCTCAAGCCTCCCGGCGACGCCGCCTCCTCGCTCGTCGCGGGAGCACGCGGCGGCGCGCCCGGAGAGATCCCGTACGGGAGCCCCTGCCTAACGGCGGTGCGACTGTCGGGCTCCCCGCGGGATGCCGCGGCGGACGGCGGCGGGTCTGGCGAGCTCTCCACGGGCGGTCTCGTGCGCCCACGGCCAGGCATCGACGAGCAGCGGCGCACGTGGGGATGGAGGCATGGAGCGCTACCTCCCCGCCCCCCGGCTGCGCCTGGCGAGATCGCCCACGGCCACGCCGCAGCCCCCCTGGCTGACCCTCACGGTTCTCTCCTCCTCCTCTCTCTCTCCCTCCTGTGCTCCCTCCCAAACTCGTGTGCCTGTCGGCGTGCTCGGTGGGGGCGCAGGTCCGGTTCGCGGTCTTCGGCGTCGGATCTGGACGGTAAGGGGTGCGGTGATGGACCAGCAGCAGGCCCCGGCCCCAATGGTGGCGGCGACGGCGGGGTCGAAGAAGCTGGCGGAGGAGGACGCGCGGCTGCGCTGGGCGTTCGTGCGTAAGGTCTACGCCATCCTCGACCGCAATAGCTCCGGAACAGCAACGCGGGGGCCGACAGCGGCGTGGCCTCCTAGCTCGGGTGCGACGGCGGGTGGCCCGGCTCTGGAGTGGCGCGGCTACCTCTGGCGCATCGGCTCCGGAGCGGCAGATTCCGGTGTCTCCGGCCAGATACGGCGGCCGGAGCTCCTCCCCTGCTCCTCCCATGCGCGCATCGTGGCCGGTCTTGCGTGGATCCGAGCGGCGGCGGCGGCTTCCAGGCAGAGGCCCAGGCGGGCAAGCGGCGTGCGGTCGGGCGGTGTGGTCAACCCGCGCAGTGGCAGACGGGTCGGGCGCGGTCCCGCGCGGAGCAGGAGGTGATGCGGCGGCTCCCTCATTGTTTGTTGTGTGCAGGTTCCAATGGACCGGCGGTGTGGTTCATCTCCGCCGTTCCGCGGCATGGCTCCCCTACCTTTTAGGTGAGCGCTGAATTCTGCTTCGTTCGACCCCGTGCGCCTCCTTTCCATTTCTCCTCCAGCGTTCCAGGGACCTCCCTTCTCTCTGCACCTTCCCTCGATTTGCTTTCGCAGGTCAGTGCATGCCTCTTTCCTCCCCTTTCTCTGCTCTGCATTTCGGCGCCTTCTTTGATTGGGTTGAGAGTGTCTTTGATGCTCCTTTGTTCTGCGCAGGTTGCCATGAACAGTGGTTAGAGTTCCTCTTCTGATTGGTTTTGTCGGAGATCCCAGTAATCTATTTATGGTCGGCTTTGACTCCCATCTTGGAATCTTGCTCCAATCAAAGATGTCAAGGCTTCTTTAGTTTGCTGCAACTGGGATATCGGTTAGCTCTTCTTTATCAGTGCGGTAGCATTATTTAGTTCACATGTTTGTTTAGTTCCACCTTTCCCTTTTGAGTTTGTTAATTTCTTTCAGAGGATGCGCACAAGGACCTAAGGAAGAGGGGTGTTACTCTCGCTGCCAAGAAGTCATCACGGACTGCTGTTGAAGGTTTGCTAGCTATTGCCCAAGATGATAAAAGGGCTGATGTGGTTGAGCTTAACTGTGAAACTGATTTCGTAGCAAGAAATGATGTTTTCCAGTATCTGGTTGGTTTCTTTTCTGGTAACAATTTTACCTAATTATTGGCAGCTGAGCTCCTTTGTAGATTGCTCTGCCACAGGATACAGTTGACTTCTTTTTAGTAGACTGGGAATCGTGTCTACCTCTATTCCAGATTTCTACTTTTTTCGTGTAGGGAAAATGCAATCCTATCTTTGGTTTCAGATTCCTTTTATGGTTATTTTTTTATCCAAGGCCCCAAAATTTAAGCTGTGGTGCTACACTGTACAGGAAGGGAATAGGTTAGCAGTCATGCAAATTTCACCTATATAAGTCTATATATTTGAAAACTTCATCTTTTGCTAACCAAATCAGTGCAACATGTAACTTTGAGTTTATTTGTTTAGCTTACATGTATGATCATACTACCCAAATTTAATTATGTATGTGTTTTGGATCTTCATATTCATAGATTTGATTAATAGCTTACAATAGATATTTGGTTCGTCAATAAATATCTGATGCTTGTCTCTGATGTACCTATGTTATGATGTAACTCCAAATTTCATTGGTCATAATATTGTTGACCTGATTACCATTTGGTGTTTGAGTTAACATGTTTCTCTGAACTGTACTGATGCTTATATTATTTGGTTTAGTGCCTGCCTGGTTATCTGCTATTCCTTTTAGTCATATAGCCATTTTGTTTACAGTGAACAACTAGAAAAATATGAACATAGCTAAATAAAGGTGATATATGCAATAGATTCTGTACATGAATATTCCATACTGCCTTCCATCAATTTTCTTTTCCAAGTACCTTAATAAAGGGAAAATAGGATGTTATTTATGTTTACATTTGGCTAAAACAAAGAAACCGGTATGTTCATGTTGAACTGCTATAGGCATACCTTATTAACCCAATTTTTTTCCACCCTTCATATATTAGTTATTTGATTATGAGATTACTTGAGCTTTTATAGCGAAATTGTCTAGCTGCAGGTATGCAACTGTGGTTTATTTCTTGATTGAAAATTTAGTAGAGCGCAAAAGTTACTAATTTATAATAGTTGGTGACTACAAAGAAATGCCTTTATTTTTTCATACAGCTATACATGGAACCTTATGCTACAAGATATAGCCTTTCGCAGGTAAGCCTACTAAATCAGAAAAAGGTCCCATGCTGATTTCTCCGTATGTTAATCAATGTCGCAGAGAAAAGCTCTTGACTTGCAATCATTGATATTTCTATGGCAGAAGGGAGGATGTTTGATATTTCTACCTTGATCGATGCTCGGCTTGGTACTTGACAAGCAAATGGGTCTTTAAACCTGCAATTTGTTCAACATGGCATCCTGATCTATAGATTTGTATTAGATTATTTTGTGGTGTTTAGAGCCTAATAACCAAAAGCCTTGCAAACAACAGACCTGAAGCCAATGCTTGGGTATTGGAAAATAAAATTCCCTTGAGCAATTTGTGAGAAATTGATGTCAATTTGATAAACAAAGGGGTATTTCTCGTGTCTGCTCATTCTTTTGTCAGAGCTGCATTACTGCTGCAATGCGATGGTTAAATATGATTATGAATCAAATCTGAAGAAGATGCTTAATGCTAATGATTTCTCTTGGTATACTTGTTTACCTACAGTTATTTATATCAAGTATGTACAAATGCAACATGATTACAACTACTATTTCGTGTACAAAGAACACATAACTTCTTTGAAAAATATTATCCTAAAGACCAATATGTATTATTATAATTCATCACAGCTTCTTAATTAAAATTAGCCCCACCATTGGCGCGCCTCCGGCGCGCCGCAGTCTCTAGTGAAATATGACACGGACACGGAACACCCGCTCACCCAGTCGTTGGGGCACGACGCTTCGTCGATAAGGCAAGCGCCGTTCAGCTCATCCAACGCGTCAACGCGTAGCAAGTTCACGGTGCAAACTGACAGTTTCCATTCCACTTTCCACGAAGCTTCACCCATTGCGGCACACCGCACTCTCGAGGGGGGGAAACCGAAACCGAAAGAACTGAGAAGAAGCTTGGGTGCCAAGGTTTGTACAAAAATGCTGGAGAGACACCTTTCCTCCGGCCGCACTTTATTCGGTAGATAGATATATGGATCAAACACGTGCCCGAGCGCGTTCGGGAATCAGAAGAAAAAAAAAATCACCACCGTGTTTGAACTATATGATACGAATTCCTTTGTGCTCGCTAAAGGATGAATGATGCATGGGAGGAACGTTTGTTAAGATCAGTAGTGATGGTGGAGCTGGAACAGCGCACTACTTTAATTTACATTCAGAGCTGCTGCTGTTGCTGCTGCTTTACTTTCTCTCTCTCTCAAATATGCAGAACTCGTGTGTATTCTTTGTATGAAAAAAGGGAGATGAGTTGGTTTCCAATAGTGACGTGGAGAACAAATTGCGCAAAGAGATAAAACATGTGACTCTGTTTAGTTCCCCCACTTTCCATTATAATTCACTAATCACCCGTCATATTCTCATCATATGTCACATCTTCTCTTACAGCAAAAGTTTCAACACGACTTTTTTCACAATTTTCCACACTGCAGTTCCATTCGCGTTCTGCGTTTGACTGACCTTCTGAAGAATCTTCTAGTGTACGCTGACGGGGCCCGTGTGCTGAACGCTCGCCACCCCTTTTCTCTAGACCAAGTCACAATCAAGTTACTTGGTCGCCACTCGACTCACGCATATAAATTCAGCTCCACCTCAATCCAGCGATCAACACCCACCCCTCAGGCCCTCACTGCTCCATACCAAAGAGCAAAGACAGGTCCGATCCATAGCAAAAGGAGAGAGGGCAAGATTATCGAGAGAGAAGCGCGACGCGAGGATTCACCCACCACACCATGCCGTCCCACGAAACGGCCCTCGCCGCGGCCGCGTCCGCGGCGGCGTCTCTGATGCTGGTGCGCAGCGTGGCGAACGAGCTGCTGCCCGACGAGGTGGTCGACATGCTGCGCGCCGGCGTCGGCCGCCTGCGGTCGTGCATCTCCTCGCAGCACACCATCACCATCGAGAAGAAGGTCGACGAGTTCACCAGCAACCACGTCTACGAGGCCGTCAAGGCCTACCTCGCCGCGCACGTCAGCACGAGGACGCAGCAGCACCTGTGCGTCAGCAGCACCGACGAGGATGATGACAAGATGACGGTCACCATGGCGGAGGGCGAGGAGATGGCCGATGTCTTCGACGGCACCGTGTTCAAATGGTGCCTCAACTACCGCTTCGTCCCCTCCACGAGTGACTCCTCCGGCAACAATGGCAGGCAGCAGAGACAGGTCGAGGCACACTCCTTCGTGGTGAGCTTCCCCAAGAAGCACAAGGAGAAAGCCCTCGACTCGTACCTCCCGTACATTGTGGCCACGGCCAAGGCCATGAAGGCGCAGGAAAGAACCCTCCATATATACATGAATAATTGGGACGAGTGGTCTCCAATGAACCTCCACCACCCATCGACCTTTGACACATTCGCCATGGACCACAAGCAGAAACAGGCCATCATCGACGACCTTAACAGGTTCATCAAGAGAAAGGATTACTATAAGAGAATCGGCAAGGCATGGAAGAGGGGGTACCTGCTCTATGGTCCGCCTGGGACCGGCAAGTCCAGCCTGATCGCGGCCATGGCCAACCACCTCAGGTTCGACATATATGATCTCGAGCTGACTTCGGTCCAATGCAACCAGGACCTCAGGAAGCTTCTTGTCGGCATTGGCAGCCGATCCATTATAGTGGTTGAAGATATCGACTGCACCATCAAACTGCAACAACGGGAGGGAGGCGGGGAAGATACCAAGTCGGATTCTACAGACGACGAAGATGGACGAGAGAAGGTGAGTAACTGCAAATTTGGAGTTAGAATGCATCATGTTGATAAGAATAGATAAACACCGTTGTTTCTGATCTTCTTCATTCCACAACTTCCTCCTTACCTATATGCGGATATGCTGACGGAAATTTGAACGATCCACACAGGTAACACTTTCTGGAATGCTCAACTTTGTTGATGGGCTGTGGTCAGCAAGCGGGGAAGAGAGGATCATCGTCTTCACGACCAATTACAAGGAGCGGCTTGACCCGGCACTGCTGCGGCCTGGCAGGATGGACATGCACATCTACCTGGGTTATTGCACCCCCGAGTCCTTCCGGATCCTTGCCAACAACTACCACCAGATCGATTACCATGCCACATATCCAGAGATCGAGAAGCTGATGAAGGAGGTGATGGTGACACCTGCAGAGGTCGCTGAGGTTCTGATGAGGAAAGACGACGCTGATGTTGCGCTCCATGATCTCATTGATCTCCTGAAGTCAAAAGTGAATGATGGCAATGAGGTCAAGACCGAGCACAGCGATGCAAATAGCCAGCTGGATGAGGTGGAGGATGACAGAAACCATGACTAACATTGGGAACTACAAGCAATTTCCGTAAAAAAAAAACAGAAGACGGAAATTAGATGTGGGTGCCCCATGACCAACGGCAAATAGTTTTTTTTTAGAGAAACAATGGCAAATATGTTTTTTTAGAGAAACAATGCCAATGATGTAATTATTCGAGCATTAACAACAATGTGCTTTTGGAGCGATGAAAGGCTCTAGCTCTCAACATTGTATATCGGCAAAATTACGATTCTCAACAGCAAGTATTTTGAACGAAGCAGTGTCAAAACTCTGCTTGCACGAATTTCATGTGGTTGCCCAGTTCTGCACGAATAGGGAAATTGCGTCTCCTTGTGCACAACGCTGGTGTGTGCCACATGATCTTGTCGATCTACTGAAATCGAAAATCAAAACTTGCCACAATGATGCAAATAACCAGCTGGATGAGAAGAAAGATAACAGAATCAATGATGAAAACGAAATCCCAAGCACTTCCTCTGAAAAGTAAAGGAACGAAACAAAACAATTTGTTTTTATATTAACTCAAGAAATTGAAAGCTACTAGCAGTTTGTGAAGAAAGTAACAATGACCAAACTGTGTGCATACCGTGTATATAGATTGGTCCTACAGGTGTTACGACTGATAAATTCGTGATTGCTTGAGTAGTAATAAGTAACGTTGTGCTTTTGGAAGGGTGAAGGGCACTGATACTTAACATTGTGCATCCAGAGAAATTTGCAAGCAGCATCTCAAAATTCAAAAAAGAGTGTAGGAATCTGCAATATCAATACAATATTGCATTGCATATATGTATTGTGCCCCAAACTAGGCGTCCTCCATTTCCCATTGCATAATGGAAAACATATAATTTTATACAGAAGCAAACAGAATAGTAATGATTAAGAACAAGAAGATCTGAGCTTAGCTACCTGGAGTATGTGCCTAGGTAAGAAAAAATGGAGAATGTGGAGAATTAGCAAGATTAATTACAGTTCATCCCAACATAGTCTTCTACAGAAACATAATAAACAGAAACAAACGTGCCATTGCGACGTGAACGGCAGTCTCGGAAACACGGACTAGTGGGCGTAGCGCCACTTTACAACGGAGGTGGTGCATTATCCATTTCCAGTATTGATTACTGAGAACTGGAATGTAAGGGTAGGTTTACCTCGAAGTCATTACACGACACGGCGGGACGCCTCACCCGCGCGCCCGCTTCTGCTCCTGCTCCAGCTTGACCCGCGCCATACTTCGCCCTCGCCTCGCGGTGGTTTGGCCCGTCGACGCGCCGGAGGGGGAAGGTGGTTTGACCTGCCGGCGGTAGAGTGGAGATGGAATTGGGGATTTTGACCAGCGACGCCACGCCGATCAGCCAGCCGATGCGACCGCTCCGGCTCTCCTCACTCCACTTGGGCTGTACCTGGGCCAGGGGTCTCGTTGCCGCGGGGGTGATGATGGATGGAGGATGGGCCACGCGAGGCCTGGTGAAGTTTTTATTGGGGGGTTGAATTATATATATATATATATATATATATATATATATATATATATATATAAATACCATATATATATATATATTTGTTGATTTTCAAAAAATAAATGACGAAAACAAAAATTACTAGAAATATACATCTGCCGCCGTACCACACGGCGGCAGGGTCCTCACGCCGTGTGGCACGGCGGCAGGAGAGCAAGTCTGGCGGCACGTCCGCGTGGCACTGCCGCCGTGCCACACGGCGGTAAGAACTTTTTTAATTTTTTAAGATTTTTTCATTTTGTAAAACACTTTTTATTTTTTTAAAACAAGAAACTGATAAATTTAAACATAATCACAAGATCATAATCAACGAGTAGATGCAAAATAGTTTATACAAGATCATGGTAAAAGTACTGCTGTGACAGAAAACACTAATACATCTAAATCCGCCGGTGTCTCTTCGGCCTAACAGCTCTAGCACCAGCCCAGGTGTAGTCCCGGGCGTACGTCAAGGGGTCAGGTGGCCTGATGACCCGGAGTCTGAGCTGGTCAGGAGACGGTGTCGCCATGGCCACCTGCGACGAGCCTGCAACAGCCGGTGTCGCTCCGCCCGCCGGCGACGACCCTGCACCAGCCGGTGTCGCTCCGCCGGCCGCCGGGGTCGCTCCGCCCACCAGCTGTGTCTCCTGCGTCCCAACAGGCGGTGCCTGTGTGAACTGTGACGTGCCAAGCTCCTAGCCCTCCGCCCCATCCATGGTCGCGAGAAAGTCGTTGAACCTAAACTCGTCCCAGTCCAGCTGGTTGTCAGGGGACTCCGTCGCGACCGCGATCGGGTCGAAACCTGCAACGAATAGTATTAGTGTCGGTGTTGAGATTAGTCCCGACACTAACTAGTGAAATGCGCTGTGATCGGTCTCTCGATGGCCGGTGCTAAGCAATGCGGGGACACGGATTTATCCTGGTTCCGGCCGTGGGGCCGTACGTCCAGCAGGCTGCGCTTGAGCGCTGTATTGCAATGCACCGTGGTGCCTGTAGAGGGGGGCTACAAGCTAGGCGGGAGAGGAGGAAAAGCCTCCAAGTCCCCTGCTAAGTGATTGAGGCGAAGCGCCAATATCAAGGGAGTGAGCGAGAGGGTGAATGTGGTTGAGAAGTGATGCCGATCGTCCCCTTGCGGCCGGGCGACCACCTCCTCCTTTTATAGACCAAGGGGAGGCGGCTTACAAAACGTGCCGCATGGGGTTGTGCACAGTATTATAGTACTGGTATACAGCGCTTGTGATCTGACGGTGTCCTGACGAGTCTTAGTACTTGCGGGTGTCGTGGCAGCTTTGTACTCGCCGGGGAGCAGCTTCGAGGGTGGTCCATCCGGCGTTCATGTCTGGCTGCCGTTCGTACATCAATTCGAGGGTCTTGCTGACGAGGGCGCTTGTGCTGTACAGGGCTCGGCGTGGTGGCGCCCCATCGGAATGGGGCTCCACAGCGTCGGGCATGGTTCCACAGCGACGGGCTGTCCGCACAGCACTGGAGATGGCCGCACAGGGTCGGAGGTGATGGAGAGGATGTGCTCTGCTCACCGTGCGTCACGGCACTGTCCTGGGCGAGCGCCAGGACGGCGGCCGTACGTTCCTCGAGGGTGTTGCCATCCCTCTTCGAGGGGTATGGCGGGGAGGAAGGACGGGAGCGGGTGGCACAGTGTCGAAGAATGACACCAGCCATCCCGCACAGCACCTGTACAGCGCCGGGGATGGCCGCACAGTGGTGGGTTGCTCGAACAGCGCCGGGGTCAGATTCCCAGGCGGTGTTAGGAGATCGGCGTGGCGGGGATTCGCCTTTTGACCCGGGCGCCCGCGGCGTGTCAGGGCATTTAATGCTCCGGTCGGGGGGAGCAGGTGAGGCGCCACGGGTCGAGGGGTGGCCTCGAGCGAGGCGGAGACTCGCTCGAGGGGCCAGAGCCCCCGAACGACGTGAAGATCCACTCAAAGGGTGCCGTGCCCTCGAGCGAGGCGAGGTTTTGCCGCGCGGCGTCCGACCCTCGAGCGAGGCGGAGGTTCGCTCGAGGGCGGCTGGGGATGGCGGTTTGATGGGCCATGGAGGTTGTTGGGCCGTGGGCTTTATTCGCATTTGGGCTGTGGCCGGTTTGGGGAGCGTTTTTGTGATTTTGTGTCAATTTTTTAGGAAGGGTAATCTCCCCCATAGTTAGGGGACCCCTATGGCTGTCCCCGACAGTAGCCCCCGAGCCTTTGCAGGGGTATCCGGAGGGACCCGCAAAGGCTGAAACTCTCTGTTAGGACTTTCTTCCCTTCTGGATGTGTATGACGTTCCGTGGGGGCGCGCTAGCGCACCCTCGGGTGTAGCCCCCGAAGCCTTGGAGGAGTGTGCACACTCATGCAAGGTTTTTACGCTGAGCTGTCAATCTGTGAGGCGTTTGTTTCAGCCGGCTTCGGCGATATTTCAGCCGGCCTCGGCGATCTTACGCGTGCGGAACGGCGTTAACCCTACCCGGGACGAGTCCCGGGGGGTTCGCTCGCTGCCCTCGAAGGAGCGGGGGAACATGACTTTTGTCAGATGCGTCCGGGAGGTGTAGCCGTGCGATGAGCCCCCGAGCCCGGGCCCACACGGGGCGATCGGGGCAAACTCTTCGACTTATTTGCGCGCCCCTCGCCGCCCTTCCGCAGGGGCAAGGTACTAAATAGCGTTCATAGCGCCCACAATAGCGGCCGCTATAGCGGTAGTGGTACCCCACCGCTACCGCTATAAGGTAGCGGACCTAAGATAGCATCTTTAGACTTAGCTGCCGCTATTGTCCACTATTGCACGCTATTGGAGCCGCTATTGCTCGTGTTAAGCCGCTATTTGCTAAATTTATTATTCAAATGATATATTAATACGAATTTAATGGTAACATTAATATTTTGATTAATTATTTAGGTAATGTACAAGAATTATGGAGTGATAAATGAATTCTTTATTTATGGATATGATAATTTAATATTAATATGTATCCCTAAATAATAAATATATCTATTTTTTGTGATTCTTGTCATGAAATGTAATTGACTAACTTAAAATTTTAATAATTTCATGTAAATTTGATGTTAATACACTAAAATTGTGACTATTTTTTGCATTCCGCTATTTGGACTTAGCACCCGCTATCCGCGATCCGCTACCCCGACACTAATCCGCTACCATACTGCTAAACGCTATTTAGTACCTTGCGCAGGGGGTGTTGTGAGGTGGTCCATGCTTCCCATCGAACGGGCCGCGAGTCATGGACCCCTCGTTGAGCTGTTGACGGGTAATTCAAGTGGACGTCCGTGCCCCGTTCGATAAGGGTCGGCTCGTGGTCCGGAGACACGTCCATGAGAGCACTTCACGTGGGTATGCTAGGCAGGGCTCGGTCCCGTTCGATTAGGACTGAGGGTGCGAAAGCTCTCCCTCGATGGGATCCCTCGACTAGCTGCCCTCGTTCGGCCTTGAACACGAACTATGGGGCGCCCTCGAACCTTTGAGTTCGAGGACTGGCTCGATCGCGCGCGCCCTGGTCGTCCCTGACTATGTTAATCTGAGGCACTTGTTCGAACCCGTCGGGGGTCAGGCTCTGTACCTCTGATTAGTAGGGCCTTTGCGGGGTGGCACCGGGTGCCCCCGTCATGGTCGATCTGTGGCACTTACCGAACTGTCATCGAGTTGAGCTTCGAGCCACTGATCAGTAATCCCCAGATCGAGGGGCATCTGCGGTGCCCACCGTTCCCTCTGCGGGCTGGGCCTCGAGCCGCTGATCAGTAATCCCCAGATCGAGGGGCATCTGCGGTGCCCACCGTTCCCTCTGCGGGCTGGGCCTCGAGCCGCTGATCAGTAAATCCCCAGATCGAGGTGCATCTGCGGTGCCCACAGTTCCCTCTGCGGGCTGGGCCTCGAACTGCTGATCAGTAAATCCCCAGATTGAGGTGCATCTGCGGTGCCCACCGTTCCCTCTGCGGGCTGGGCCTCGAGCCGCTGATCAGTAAATCCCCAGATCGAGGTGCATCTGCGGTGCCCATCGTTCCCTCTGCGGGCTGGGCCTCGAGCCGCTGATCAGTAAATCCCCAGATCGAGGTGCATCTGCGGTGCCCACCGTCCCCTCTGCGGGCTGGGCCTCGAACCGCTGATCAGTATAGCCGTACGGGCCTGGACCCCAGAAATCCTTGAGTCCGTTCTTTGAGGGCGTACCGGTAGGCCGTGACCTTGTGGCAGCAACCTGCTCTAGATCAGGGCGTTAATCACGTGCCCTCGAGGGGCCAGCCCTCGAGTTCTCGGCTCTGGCTTCACGGGGGGCTATCCTTACGCGAGAAGGAACCCCTGTTATTGACAAACGATCGACGTGGCGTGGGTCGTGCGGAGTGGGCGCTCCTTTTTAGGTGGTGCGACGTGGGCGACGTGGGGAGGTGATGAGACGGGGCGCTGCGTCCCCTGGGTTACTACGCGGTAATTATGGCGCGTGCGCGTGTGCGCGGCCGTTTTGGCACGACGGGGCCCGGCCGTCAGCGACGTGGGGTGTCGGCCGCATTAACTGCCGCCGCGCGTGGTGTTCCCGGGGACTCCGCCCCTTCCGGTTCTATAAAATGCGGGGAGAACAGGGGAGGAATTCCTTACCTCTGCCATCCACACGCATTCCCCACACTTCATCTTCCTCTGCGCCGTGCGTCTCGCCGCCCCGGATCCGTCCGCGCCCTTCCGTTCCCGTAGCCGCCCGCGCTCCTCCGCCTTCCCCGCCATGTCTTCGATTCGAGTGCTGGACGCGTTCCCGTGGCCCCGGTCAACGGCGGATCGGCGGTCACTGGAGGGGCTGGTGCTCGGCGGTCAGCTGGCGCCGGCCGGCGACGGCCCGAACCCGGCGTGGATGATCCCGCCGTCGTCGGACCAGGAACCGAACCCTCCGCCAGGTTACATCGTCAGCTTCCTGCGGCTGCACGAGCGTGGCTTCAACGCCCCTGCGAGCAAGTTCATGCGGGGGCTGTGCTACCACTACGGGGTGGAGCTTCACAACTTCGCCCCCAACGCCATCTCACAGGCGGCCTCCTTCGTCGCCGTCTGTGAGGGGTTCTTGGGAATCCCTGCGCACTGGGACCTGTGGGTCCACCTCTTTCGCGGCGAGCTCCACACACTCGTCACAGGAGAGAGGAAGACACGCCGAGCGGTCCGCGCCGGCGGCCTCACGCTCTCGGTGCGCGACTCCCGGAGGGAGTTGTACCTGCCGTGCACGATGACGTCGAACAACTCCGATTGGGAGAAGGGGTGGTTCTACCTCCGCAACGATGGCGCCGGCCTTCCGCCGTACACCGGGAAGGTGCTGAAGGAGAGGCCAACCTCGTGGTCGTACGGGGTGTCGCCCCCGGCGAGGCAGAGGAGGCTCGAGCCTCTCACCAATGCCATAAGCCAGTTGGCGAATGCCGGGCTGATGGTGGCGTCCGTCATCACCAACTTCCATCACCGGCGGATCATTCCCCTCATGGAGAGGGAACTCCTCATCTTTGAGATGAGTGAGGCGGCCAACCCCGTGTCCTTAGCGCGTTCGCGGTTGCTGGAGCCGTTTGCCCGGGGGTACGTGGCCACGCGGGCGAGGCGCGCAGTGAACCCCAAGGCGGTGCGGAACAGCGACGACGACCTGTGGTCGTTTGCGATGCTCCCCGACGCTGGCCAGGTGAGTACCGTCCCTTCACCTCTTGCTCTCTTTATCTCCGTGTTTGGCCTAACGGTGGCTGCTGGCGATAGGGGGTGGGCGTCAATGTCCCCACGTCGGATCCGCCGACGCCTCGGTCGCAGGTCGACAACCGCGCCAGGCAGCAGAGGGAGCAGGACCGGGCAGCTCGGGCGAAGGAGAAGAGGATCAGGAGGCAGGAGCGCCTCGATAGGTACAACGAGGATTACTTGTTGCGGGAGCAGCAGGGCCTCTCCCCTCCGCCGGAGCCGGTGAACTCATCTTCGAACGAGGAGGAGAGCGAGGGGGATCGGACCACCTCCGATAGGTGGGAACCCGCACTGCCCCCGTCACTAGGCCTGGGCAAAATACCCGATACCCATTACCCGTACCCGAATTACCCGAACCCGAACCCGAATTACCTGAACCCGAGGTACCCGATCCCAAGTTCGGATAGTGATTGTGATTACCCGAAATTAGTTTGGGTAATTCGGGTAATACACTTCGGTACCCGAACTACCCGAAATTTGCTTTTGTCTTTGTGTTTATCACGTATTGTTAGTTGAACACTTAAAATTTTCACTTTATTATAATATAATTCTCTTGGTTTGAACAAGTGACTATAATATATTATTCTTCTCAACTTGTTGTTGAAATTTTACACAAATTACTAGTGACTTCTTTTGTTAAAATTCTACTAAAATTTTGTGTAGTTTGTCATATTTTTTAAATTGGGTAGATTGGGTAATACCCGAACCCGAACCCGAATTATCGGGTACCCGAAATTTCGGGTAGTGTTTTTTCGGGGCTAATATCGGGTAGCAGTTTTCATTACCCGAATTTTGAATTACCCGAATTACCCGACCCAAAATAATCGGGTAACCCGAACGGCCAGGCCTACCCGTCACCAGGGGTCGAGGGGGTCGCCACGGAGCCTACCCCTGAGGCGGGTGCAGTGCTGCCCGTCGGAGGATCGCCGCCGAGGGCGTCGACAGGCGCTGAGGCGGCGCCTCCCGAGCCCTCGAGGAAGTGCAAGCGGGGTTTCTCCAGTTTAAGGTGCGTTGCGTTCCTCCCCCCGTGTTCTTGATATCATGATGCGGTCACTCACCTTTCCTCTTTCCCGTTGACAGGACATCGCCCGCCACTCCCGCCCTCGCGCCTGTTAAGGCGCTCAAGCTGGGGGTGCCGCGGGTGACGAGTCCACGCTCGGAGAGGACGCCGCGGGTGGCGGCGGGCGCGGTGGCGATGGGCGAAGCGTTGCGCGCCACGATCGCGGCCACGGGGCCACAGCAGCGGGGGGATGTGGCGGCGGAGGCCGCGCGGGCGGCGGTTACCCGTGATCCCCATCAAGGGCGAGAGCGGACTCGCGCGGCGAGCCGGGGGGTCGAGGCCCGTGGGGCGGGTGAGGCCCCTGCTGATGGTGATTCTGCCCCCAGAGGGGGTCGGGCGGGGGCAGTGGTCGAATCAGCCCCCGGGCCCGCGCCCGGGGTACTGGTGGTGCGCCCTGATGGCTGCGTGATGTCACAGCAGCCGGCGCCTGGTGCCGGGCGTTGATGTCCGGTGCCGCGGCCCCGGCGTCCGATGCTGACGTGCCGCAGTGGGAGCGAAGGCTCCGTCTCCCCGGGGTGCTGTGGAGTCTGCTAGAGGAGGCGATGTCTGAGAGGGCGTTGTGGCAGGAATTTCGTGCCAACGGCACCTCTCTTAACGCCGCTCTAATCGAAGCACTCCGGCTCCACGGAGGCAGGTTGCTCCAAATCTTTCAGGTAAGAATCTTCAGCTGACCGTCACTCGCTCCCCTGCTTTCCTTGTTTGAGCGTTTCTCACTTAATTCCTTCCCCTGCATTCCCATTACTACCCGCAGGAGCTGCAGGGCCAGGCAGGCGAGATATTCAATCGCATCGCCGAGCTGAGCTCTGACCTCGACTGGTACCGGGCGCAGTACGAGTCCCTGGATGCCATGGTGGAGGCCCTGCGGGAGGATAACGGTTGGCTGGAGTACAAACTCATGGGCGTGGAGGACGCCTACACCGACCAACGCACTTTGGCGGCGGAAAAGGCCAAGGAGGCCGAGGAGGTGAAGGCCGCGCTCCAGGAGAAGGAGGGGGCGCTGGCGACGGCGAGCGGCGAGCTGCAGAAGGCGCGCGACGCCCTTGCCGAGGCGCAGGCTGCGCTGGCGCAGAAGGTGACGGCCCTTGATGAGGCACAGGCCCAACTCCTGCAGGACCGTACGACCCTCGAGGGGGCGCGGTCCTGGCTGACCCAGGCTGAGCAAAAGGCCCAGGCGGTCGAGAAGCTGGGTGCTGCTCTGCAGGAGAAGGTCGCGGTGCTCACTGGGGTGGAGGACTGATTCCAACAGGAGCGCAGCACGCGTGCGCAAGTGGAGACTCAGCTCCAGCAGGAGCGAGCCGCGCTCGAGGATGCTCGGACCGCCTCCTGCGTGAACGCTCGGCACAGGAGGAGGTGCAGTCCCAGCTCCACCAGGAGCGTGCCGCGCTGGCGGAGGCCAGGGCTACGCTCCAACTTCGAGAGGCGGAGATCGAGCGGCTCACCAGGGAGTTGGTCCAGGGGGGCGTCGCCGTCGAGGCCCTGAGAACTACCGGCGCGAAGAAGGATGCTTCGGTCCTGCAGTTGCAGCAGGAGGCCGAAGCGGTGCGTACAGATCTCGAGAAGGAGAGGAAGCAGGTTGAGGGTGAGTTGCAGCCTCCGGCCCTTTGTTCGTTGACCAGGTTTGCCGAGATCCGCTCTCGACTTACCCTTTTTTCTCTCAGGTTTGCGGAAAGCCCTGGGGGAGTCAGCGACGCAGGTGGGAGTGCTCCAGGCGGCCTATAACTCATCCCAGCAGGATTTGGGACTTCTGGAGTAGGCGGCCCTCGAAGCGTGCCGGAGCATTGACGAGGGTGCCAGTCCGTCGGGGAGCTCGGTGGCGAGCCGCCTTCGGGCTCTGGGCGGTCGCGTTGCCGAGCGCATGAAAGGCGCCCTCCGCCTCGGCATCCAGAAGACCCTCGGTGTGGTGACGTCGCACTACGTCGTTGACCTTACGACGCTGGCCACGGGCTACATCGTCGCGGACGATCTTGATGATGACGGGGCGCAGGCCATCATGAACCGCCTCGACGCTGCTGCCGCGAACGCTGCTGCGGACCTCGCCGATGCCTTTGAGGAGGATCTCTTCCCGAACGCTCCTCCCGCGGGTCCCCTCGAGCCCTGAAAGTAGTCGGGCGCTGAGGCCCTTAGGTTGTGGTCAGAATTTGAGCCAGGTAGCTTTTGTAATAAGACAGTTCACTTTTGATGTTTGTAAGTTAAGTGCGACTCGTTTTGTTTATGCCGTTATGTCCTTTCCCGTCGCCTAGGCAAATTTCAGCTGGGATCGATCGTTTTCGCGAGCAGCCTGAAGGTAAAGTGGTAAAGAGGAGAAGCCGTATCCTGCTGGAGGCGTGGGCCGTCCTTAACTCACCCGTCTTTACCTTTTAGCTGCTCGCGCCCTGCTTCTTTCTGTCCAGGCTCCCGGGTTGGGACATACTTAGCATTTTTGGAAAAAAGATTTTTGCGAAAAAATGGGACCGTTTAGGGGGGGTGCCCCCCGTAGTAGCCCCCGAGGGGGACTTGGTTTTCGGAGGAAAGTCGAGTCACCCTTGAGTTTATTCACAATCTTAACGTATATACAACCGACTGGGACGTCGGATATGCACAAATCGACTTGGAACTTTTTAAGGGTAAAAGCGACGTAGCTGTTGGATGTTCCAAGTGTTGGTGAAGACTTCACCCTGCTCGTTTGCAAGCTTGTATGTGCCGGGCTTGAGCACCTCGACGACGACGTAGGGCCCTTCCCATGACGGCGATAGCTTGTGTCGGCCTCGATTGTCCTGTCGTAGCCTCAGCACTAGGTCGCCCTCGCTGAAGTCACGGCGTCGGATTTTCTGAGCTTGGTATCGCCGGAGTGCTTGCTGGTATCTCGCCGAGTGCATCATCGCCACATCGCAGGCTTCGTCTACTTGGTCCAACGAGTCTTCGCGAGCCCGCTGGTTCGAGTTTTCTTGATAGGCCCTGAGCCTGGGCGATCCGTATTCCAGGTCTGTGGGGAGGACGGCCTCCGCGCCATAGACGAGGAAGAACGGCGTGAATCTCGTGGCTCTGCTCGGGGTGGTCCTGAGGCTCCAAATGACCGACGGTAGCTCTTGAATCCAATTTCGACCAAACTTGCTCAGTCTGTCGAAGTTCCTAGGCTTGAGGCCTTGTAGAATCGTGCCGTTGGCGCGCTCCACTTGGCTGTTGGTCTGCGGGTGCGCGACGGCCACCCAGTCCACGCGGATGTGGTAGTTGTCACAGAACTCCAGGAATTTCCTACCGGTGAATTGGGTGCCATTGTCGGTAATGGAGTTCGGCACCCCGAATCTGTAGACGATGTCGGTGAAGAATGACACGGCTTGTTCGGATCTGAGGTTGGTAATGGGGTGTGCCTCGACCCACTTCGAGAATTTGCCGATTGCGACCAACAGATGCGTGTAGCCCCCAGGCGCCTTCCGCAGGGGCCCGACGATGTCTAATCCCCATACGGCGAACGGCCATGTGATGGGATGGTCTGAAGGGCGTGAGCCGGAAGGTGGGTCTTGCGGGCGTAGAATTGGCATCCTTCACAAGTGCGCACGACTTCGTTGGCGTCGGCGACGTCGTGGGCCAGTAGAAGCCCTAGCGGAATGCGTTGCCCACGAGGGTGCGCGGCGCTGCGTGATGGCCACATACGCCCACGTGGATGTCTCGGATCAACTCACGGCCCTCGGGGATGGGGACGCGTCGCTGCAGGATTCCAGACGCGGCACGCTTGTACAGTTCGCCGCCAACCACGGTGAATGACTTGGCCTTTCTGGCGATGCGTCTCGCCTCGGTCCGATCCGAGGGTAGCTCCCCTCGATCGATCCAGGCGAGGTACTTGCTTCGCCAGTCTTCCACGGGAAGGGCCGTATCGATTTCCATGACCTCGGCTTCGTCAGATCCGTACCCCTCGAGTAAAAGGAGTACGAATTCCTCGTTCGAGGGGTCCTCGTCCATGGGTTCCGCACCCGCTGGATTCGAGGGAGCCCCCGAGGGTTCTTCCGGACTCGAGGAGGTCTTGCTAAGATCGACGGAGGGTTTGGCAAGGTCTCGCGCGAAGACGTTCGGAGGAACGGTGATTCGTCCTGAGGCAATCTTCGCCAGCTCGTCCGCCTCCTCGTTGTACTTGCGGGGGACGTGGTTGAGCTCGATGCCGTAGAACTTATCCTCAAGTGCACGCACGGCATTGCAGTACGCTTCCATCTTCTCATCGTGGCAGCTCGCGTTCTTCATGACTTGATCGATCACAAGCTGTGAATCTCCCCTGACGTCGAGACGCTTGATACCGGTCTCGATGGCGATTCAGAGGCCACAAAGGAGGGCCTCGTACTCCGCCATGTTGTTCGACGCGGGGAAGTGCAAGCGCGCCATGTACCTCATATGCTCTCCGAGGGGCGAAATGAAGAGCAGGCCCGCGCCCGCTCCGGTTTTCATCACCAACCCGTCGAAGTAGAGGGTCCAACACTCGGCTTGGATCTGTAATGGGGGCAATTGAGTGTCTGTCCATTTAGCGACGAAGTCCGCAAGAATTTGGGATTTGACCGCCTTGCGCGGCGCATAGGTGAGAGTTTCACCCATGAGCTCCACGGACCACTTCGCGATTCTACCTGAGGCATCCGGGTTGCGGATTATCTCCCCTAGCGGGAACGATGAGACCACAGTGACCAGGTGGGCCTCGAAGTAGTGCCGCAGCTTGCGCCGTGCGAGTACCACCGTGTAAAGCAGCTTCTGGATTTGAGGGTACCGCGCTTTGGTCTCGGATAGCACCTCGCTGATGTAGTATACCGGCCTTTGGACTGGTAGGGCGTGGCCCTCCTCTGTTCTCTCCACCACGATGACCGCGCTGACCACCTGGGTGGTTGCCGCGATGTAAAGATACAGACGTTCGCCGTCTTGAGGCGGCGTGAGGATCAGCGCGTGTGCAAGCGTCGCTTTTAGCTTGTCGAGGGCTTCCTGGGCCTCGACGGTCCAGGAAAAGTGTTCGTGCTTCTTTAGGATTCGGTAGAGGGGCAAGCCCTTTTCACCGAGTCGTGAAATGAAGCGGCTTAAAGCGGCCAGACAACCCAACACCTTCTGCACCCCCTTCAGGTCCCGAATCGGCCCCATCCGGTCAAGGGCCGAGACCTTCTCGGGGTTGGGCTCGATGCCCCGCTGGGAGACAATGAAACCCAGCAGCATGCCGCGCGGCACCCCAAAGACGCATTTTTCGGGGTTTAACTTGACCCCGTTGGCCCGCAAGCAATCGAACGTAACACGCAAATCGTTAACCAGGTCGTCCGCCTTCCTGGTTTTGACGACAATGTCATCTACGTACGCCTCAACGGTCTGCCCGATGTGATCCCCGAAAACGTGTTGCATACATCGCTGGTATGTAGCCCCAGCGTTTCGAAGACCAAATGGCATCGTCACGTAGCAAAACATGCCGAACGGCGTGATGAAAGAAGTCGCGAGTTGGTCGGACTCCTTCATCTTTATTTGGTGGTAACCCGAATAGGCATCAAGGAAACACAAGAGCTCGCATCCCGCAGTGGAATCCACAATTTGATTGATTCGTGGTAAAGGAAAAGGAACTTTAGGACATGCTTTATTTAGCCTGGTGTTGTTGATGCAAAAATAGGACGTCACCCTTGCGTGCGACACACGTGACTCCCCGGTCTGTAGCGAGGCGTGCTAGCCAATCTGACCTGTTGATTGACAATGAAAAATATTAGGGATCGGCTAGAGAACCGATGGCCTTGCAGCGACATGTGTACCAGCCAAATCGGCCGATACGGGAAAAGCGGGATCGGCCGGCTCGAAAGCGCCCGAAGCGTAGGTGCGATCGGCTGGATCGGCCGATCGTGACGTCAGCACTCGAGTAGGTCAGAATCGGCTGTGATGTTGAAAGCCGATAGGATCTAGATCGAGCGGATGATAATGATAATAGCTAAAACTACAAGAATTTGGTACGAAAACTTGTAGATCTAGTTAATATCGGTAAGGGGTGAATAAAGAACTAGACGAAACCTCAGCGATGCGCTCGGAGGTTAAAGCCTAGGGTTATTCGGTAAAACGGTACTCACAAGCTTGTCGGAGATCAGCTGATGCAGCCCGACGAACTTGAAGCACGGCGTTGTAGAAAAGAGAAAATCGCAATGGCGAAGTCACCGAAAAGTAGATGCTGTAAAGGTAGATGCTGTAAAGTAGATGCAGTAAAGGTAAAGGGTTTGCCCGGAGGCGGTTTGTTTGATATTGGTGTGTACAGATTTTCCGACCACGCAGGGTCGCTATTTATGTCCTGAGGACAACCCAGACTCCTAGCCGATCACGGCACTGTTTTCTTGCATCTAAAGACAAAAAGACTAAAGATAGAAAAGGACTCTCGCAGGAGTCAAAAGACCTTCTAAAAACTGACTCTTGACCCGTTGTCAATCGTGGATTGACCCGCCTCCACCGTGCTTTCCTTTTGGCGTATTCCCTTTGAATACCGCCTTCTTCATGCCCATCGGCCGATCTTCTAGTTAGTCATCGGCCGATCGCTCTGACCTGCTGGCCCACTATCAGGGCTGAACTCTTCTGACCATCGGCGGATCTTGTTGATTGCTCTGTTCCTCCTTCAATCGGCCGATCGCACTCGGTTGTTTCTCCTTATCCCCTTTTGACCCTGTTTTTCCAAAAAACGGTGTCAACACATGCCCCCCAGTTTCGGAGTAAATAATCCTTTTGCTTCGAAATTTGCCTGATATCTTTTGAATAATAGTCAAATCTCCCCGTGATTGTCCTGATCAATCTCCATTGATATGTCTTGTCCTTTCCATCTGCCTTTTCTCGGGATTATTCACCATGTGACTCTTTGGCATCTCTCGTTCCCCTTCCCTATAAGACTCCTTCTTTTACCCGTAGGTTCTTATTAACCTTGGGTTCTTCCTGATGTAGATGTTAACTCTTTTAGTCTTATGGGTATGAGAGGCATCTTCCCCTGGAAAATTCTGCGAGCGCCGATGATCCTTACTGGCCATTGACAGACTCCAGCTCAAAATAGCATTCCTCCTGAGTACTGCTAGTGAGCTAGTAAACTATGTCTGTAATTTTGGGCAGAAGATTTCTGTGAGCTATGCTCTGCAGTTTGTGGACGTGACAGAGGAGCTTCCCATCGTCTTGTATCCTTTATTTTGGGGCCGATCCCTTTGAATCGGTCATTCCTTGGAAACTAAGCCATTCACGGGTTATCTGTTTCCCTCTTTGCTGGATCTGGCATCTTCGGTTTCCGTCTTCTTCGGCTTCTTCATCTTTATCTCTTCTGGCGCTCTGGCTATAAATAAACATCCTTATACCTTCGCGGAAACCACATATTCTTTCGACTATGGCTCGAGATATAGGTCCAGGGAGCTTTAGACTCTTGCTCTTCGATTCTTTCTTTCTCCCCTGACTCAAGATGGCTAGAAGAATTCTTGTGAAATAGTCCAGAATATACTCCTCTCTCTAGTCTCCTTTTGTGAAGCCAGGAGGTCCAACAGCTAGAAGAATCCTTGTGATGCAACTTAGGTGCATCAGCTGGTGGAGGAGGGTGGAGGTTGTCCCTGGGCGTTGCGGAAAGAAGAACAACCCTATGTCTTCTTTCCCAACAAATTTGACGGGGAGAGTTACCGCATCTGGTGATTCATCTTCGTCAAATCTATTCTTTTTTGTTTTTCTCTTTCTTCGTCCTCATCACTTGTCCAGTGATGACCAATGTAATCGATCTGTAATGAATTGTTCAAGTTTGTCCTCCCAATGTATTCTTTCAGATCTGCATTGTAATGTCACCATTGTAATTGAAGATGAGAGAAAAAATATATATATATATATATTGTTCTAAGGGCGATTTGTACATCGGCCATAACCTGAAACCGAACATGCTTCGATGATTCGGCTTTTTGCTATTAAAGACGACTTTATTCACAATCGGCTGTAACTTGAGTCTCGAATCGGCCGCTTTTAGGCTCTGATTAGACTAAGCATCTACCCATATGCTTGGATAGTACTTCTTCAAATATTTCCCGTTCAATGCTCTGGCAAACTTCTCTCCTTCCAATGTTTCTAGAATATATGCATTTCCAGGTATGCATTGGCTGATCCGATATGGTCCTTCCCAATTAGGTGACCACTTCCCATATTTAGGATCCCTTGAGTCAATTGGCAATATGAGCTTCCAGACCAGATCTCCTTCAGCAAATTCTTTACCTTTGACTTTCTTGTCATACCATCTGGCTACCCTTCTTTTATTCTTTTCGATATTCTCTAAAGCTCTCAGCCGATTACCAGCAAGATCTTCTAATTCCTCCTTCATCATAGCTGAATAATCATCGGCCGATAGCTGATCTTGTAAAGAAGTTCTCCTGGATCCGGCTCTCAGTTCCCAAGGTAGTACAGCATCATGACCATACACTAGTTGATGCGGTGATACCTTGGTCGCTCCGTGGCATGCCATCCTGTATGCCCATAGTGCTTCATTAAGGACCGTATGCCATCGCTTGGGACTTCCATCAATCTTGCGTTTGATCAATTTGATGATGCCCTTGTTTGCTGCTTCTGCCTGTCCATTTGCCTGAGCATAATAGGGAGATGAGTTTAACAGTTTGATCCCTGAGAAATTTGCATATTCTTCGAATTCCCCTGAGGTGAATTATGATTGGCCTTTTCTTGGCCAACTTCCAACGCTCCACATTGAATGCCTTGACCGAACGTTTCAATCAGCCTTTATATATATATCGCAAACTTTCTTTAGTTCCCTAGAATTGTTATCTTCTCTTTGCGATGGCTTCTTCTTCTTCTTCCTCTGTGAATCAGGTTGGTTCTCTTTCTTTTCTTCATTCTCATGATCTTTTTCCCCGAGGCTTCTTCTTTTCTCAGTCTCCAAATCGTGATGCTGTGGAAAGGATCGTGTCGAACATCAATGTCTTTGGTGCGAATCGGCCAAACCAACCATCTAGACAAGAACGCGGTCTCCGTCTGGTGATTGCTAACAACGAGAAGAAGCTGGAGGTTCTCGAGGCCAGGAGGACAGCTCTCCTTCAGGAACTAGATCGTGTAGGTGAAGAGATATCCCAAATTAAAGTAGAGCTAGACAAGGCCAAGAGCCTCCTTTGAATTCTGATGTACTACTAGCCGATGCAATCGGCTTTTTATGAATGAGGACCTCCACCTCTTGATTGCTAATTGATTCAATGTATTACTCTTTGATTAATGAATTCCATCCATATTTGTGGGTGCTTCTTTATGACTTGGTTCAACTTCACTGCTATAAAAACTCATCTTCTTTGTGTAGCACTACCACTTTGTATCCATGAACCAAATCGGCCTTTTGTTAGGAATGAGAGGCATGTTCCTCTGATAGAATCCCCAGGAAAATACAATTATTTCCACTCCTTGACAAGTTTCTTCTTGAAGATCCATCGTCTCCTAATGATGCATCAAAGCTTGTCGTTGTTGCTGGAAATGTTGAGAAAGGGGAATCCTGATAGTCTCCTCTTCTGGAGTACAGAGTAGGGTCGCGAATAATTGTTTAATTCTCCTTCAAAGCTAGCCCCTGAATTTTGGGAAACGTATCACTGCATGTCTGCCCACTGTCCAGCCTGAGACTTTCACGGGGAAACTGTTCTTGCTTTGACTGCATCGGATGCTCTTCATTTCCCCTTTTTCAATTCCCTCTTGTAGTTATCCCTTCGGTATCTTGAGGCTATAAATAGGCCAAAAGCTCGATAAAGGAAACTCACTCTCATCGGCTATGTCTCAATTAACTCAGATAGGTTACAGGCTCTTGTTATATGACTGTTCTTCTCCTCCTTCCCTCTTTTATAGCTGGAAGAATTCTTGTGAAGTAGTGTAGTGGCCCCTCTTCTTCTTTGCCTCCTTTTGAAAAGCCAGGAGGCGCCATAGCCAGAAGAATCCTTGTGAGATTCTCGCTTTGAGAGAAGGAAACAGGTAGGGTGTCTTGCTGTACATTTATCAGAGGAAGAGCGTGCCAAAGGAACGGCCATCTTGGTCATCAACTCGGGCTCTTTCCGGCGGAAGATTACAGAATCGGGTGACGATCTTAATCTTTCGTTTCCTCTTCGCGTGTGCCTCTCTCCCATTCATCGATTCAATATCCTCATCATATTGGGAGTTAGGACAGTACCCTTCTTGTAACCTCTTGAGAACATATGTAACCTGTAGATCTGAGTTGCAATCCAAAGGAGAAGAGATAAACATGTATTTTTTGTTCTGAAGGCGATATATGTATCGGCTATAACCGAATATATTGATTTTGTACATCGGTTTTATATTTTTTGCACTAAAGGCGATTCTTTACAGATATCGGCTATTCTACGATTACATCAGCAATCGGCTGTAGCTTGAAAACTTAATCGGCCGATAGGCACGATAAGACAATCAGCTTGTACAATTATTGACGCACTTGGGCAACCAATCCATCGGCTGCTGTGACTCTGAGCCCAAGCTCCCTTTCGTCTTCAATGAATTGATTCATTAAGCCTCGTCATCAGAGCCGATCGCTTGAACCGGCTTTAGTCCAAAATCGGACACTCTGAGATATTTGGTATCCCAGGCTTTCCCAGATATGCAGCTTACTTGATCATAGGTCCATCCTTGTGCTTCTGTCGCTGCTACTGTCAAGGAGGTTTCTCCTTGCACCACCTCCACTGAATCTCCAATCCATTGGATGATGCATTGATGCATTGTAGATGGTATGCAACAATTGGCATGTATCCAATCCCGACCCAGCAGTAGATTATAAGATCCCCTCCCTTTAATGACAAAGAAAGCGGTTGGAAGGGTCTTACTGCCGATGGTGAGCTCCACGCAGATGGCTCCTTGAGCCGGAGAGACATTGCCTTCGAAGTCCACCAACTTCATGTCGGTTTGGGTCAAATCTTCATCAGATTTCCCAATCTTGCGCAGCATGGTGTACGGCATTAGGTTGACTGCTGCTCCTCCATCTACGAGCATCCTGGTGACTGGCTTGCCATTGATAAATCCTTTAAGAAACAAGGCCTTCAAGTGTTGTCTCTTCCCATCTTCTGGCTTCTCAAAGATAGCTTGTTTAGGTTCCAGTGTCAATTGAGCCATGTCAAGCTCCTCATCGGACACATCCGAATCAATTGGAGCCATGAACTCTTTTGGTAGGAAGACAACCATGTTTATATCAGCTCGGGGTTTGTCATCTTCCTCACCATCGGCCTTAGGCTTTGGGCGCCAAACTTTAGACCGAACCTTCTTCTTGTCCAGCACAAGTCTCTCTGCTTCTTCATGTTGTTCTAGCTGACGTAGGCGCTGGACTCTTCTCTTCTGGGACTTAGTCAAGCCATCTGGACACCACTGTGGATTAGGCTTCTTACGTGTTTGGCTTGACCCTTCATCATCCAATTACAATGTGCGTCGACGTTCAGGAGCTCGGCACATGATGTCCTCGTCAGGGACCAGAGAATCGGCCATCTCTTCTAGCCGATCGTTTGACTCTTCATTGACTCGGCCTCCCAGCCGATCATGAATGCTAGTCTTGCCCCCCAGCCGATCATGGACATTGGCTTTGCCCCTCAGCCGATCGTGGACGCTGGCTTTGCCCCCCAGCCGATCGTGAACCGAGATTCGTTGATTGTTGAATCCACGGTGATCCTTGGCTGCAGGTCTTATGTCATTAAAGCAAACCCTTTTGGATGAGTTGCCATTATTGTAAACCCCGTTGCACTCTGGACAGTTTCCTGCCGTCGGCAGCTTGATTCCTTCTTCCCAACAGTACTTGAAGAACGGACATCTCCAATGTCCTTCATTACGCCGTGCCCACTCCTCTCTTTCCTTTGCTTTCTCTTGTCGGCGCTGGAACTTGTTGATCAACATTTGTGACGTGACGGGTCGGCGTGGCTTTGATTCTCCTTCTTCAAATAGTAACCCTTTTCCTTTGACATCGGCAGCGGTTACTTGTACTTTGGGATCGACGGTTCCTTTATTTTGAGCCGAATCAGATGTCAGCAACTTAACTCGTGACGTGTCTTTGCTAGACACTTCAACTGTGTTAGCTGGGAAGGGGTGCTGATCAATCTTCATCGGCTTTTCAGTTTTGGTAGGAGTTTCAAATTTAAGCCTCCCTTGTTCAATAGCTGATTGGATCTGTTGTCTGAAGATCTTGCAATCATTGGTATCGTGCGATGTTGCATTATGCCACTTGCAATACTTCATCCTCTTCAGCTCTTCTGCAGATGGTATGGTATGGAACTGGGAGAGTTTAATCTGCCCTTGCTGAAGCAACAGATCAAATATCTTATCGGCCTTAGTGATATCAAAGTCGAATTTCTCTGGCTCTTTCTTGCCAAAGGGACAGGACACTGTCTTCTTGCTTTTGACCCACTCTGCGAGCCCTATCATATTGTCTTCATCTTCTGAGTCAGAGTAGTCCACATACGACACCTTCTTCTGAAAGTTCCTTCTAGGCTCATAGGATTTTGCAGTTTCTTGACTCATCCGGCTGACCAACTGGCTGAGGCTTTCAAAGTCATGTGATGCATATTTCTCCCTTAAGGTCGGCAAGAGACCTTGGAAAGGTAACTCAGCTAGTTGCTTGTCTCCCAAGTTTAGACTATAGCACTTATTTCTGACCTCTCTGAATCTTTGAACGAATCCAGCTACTATTTCATCGTTCCTTTGCTTGAGTCTGGTCAGATCAGTGATCTTCATCTCGTTGATGCCAGAGAAGAAGTAATTATGGAACTGCTGTTCCAGATCGGACCACTTGATGATGGAGTTAGCTGGCAGTGATGTAAACCATGAGAATGCTGGCCCTGACAGAGATGAAGAGAACAACCGTATTCTGAGTGCATCAACATTCCCTGCTTCTCCACATTAGATGATAAACCGAGTGATGTGCTCCATAGTGGATGTTTCATCTTGTCCAGAGAACTTGGTGAAGTCTGGCACTTTGAACCTTGGAGGGAACGGTATCTGATCATAGCCAGAGGGATACGGTGTCCTGTACATGCAGGACTGCTGCTTGGGTTTTATCCCATATTGCTTCGATAGCATCTCCGAGAAGTGGTCGATCAACTCCTGCTTCACATGAGATTTCAACTCTGTAGCCACTTGCTCAATTGCTTGTATCTCAGTTGGAGTTTCTGGAGGTCGTTCTTCTAAGATTCTTGTCTTTGGATCTGGAACTGTCCTTGCCTCAGAAGAACCTTGAGTATCTGAATGACCTGTAATAGGTGCAGCCTGTTCAATCGGCTGACTAGCCGATGGGGCTGGTTGCTGCGTATTCAACTGGTTTGAAATAGCCAATTGATTTAGAAGTGTTTGCAGCAATCACGCTGAATCCACTTGTGGAAACACTGGCTGCCCTGCTGCTCTTTGGTTGATCGGCTGTTGAGGTGAAGATCTTGTATGAGCCACCGTATTAGCTGGGGTTAAGACAGCCTGCATTGTCGTTGACTGTTGAGGCGGGGCTGTCTGTATGGGCATCCCGAGCGTTGGTTGCTGAGCCGATCTCTGAGGTGGAGTGGGATCTGGCCTCTGAGGTGGAATAGGAGATCTTTTCTCTGTCGGTATGACCATGTGAGCATGAGCTGGACTAATCTTGACTCTTTCAAAGTTCTTGCTCCCATGATTGAAGTAAACGAACACCACTCCTTCCCCATTCATGTGCACAGTCCCTGGAGTACCTCCAAATGTAGCTTGGTAAGACTGTGGATACTTTACTTCTGGGACTTCCTCAGGCACGGGCTCAAAGAAATTTGAGATGTTAGTCTCAAAGTGATCATGAGGTAAGTCCCATCCTGCAAGCTTCCCATCTGAATCTCCCATAGCAGGATATTTATGTTGATTCTGCACTGGAAGCACTTGATCCTGGACAACAGATTGCACTGGTGTTGTGACAGCAGGATCTTTATCTTTACCATCGCCACTCTGATTCTGAATCGGCTGAGAGTCCGATGAAGAACTGGTGGCAGCTTGTGGAGATGGTGTAGCCTTTGCTATTGGATCATCAATCGGCGGGTTGGCCGATTGGTTTTGCTGGAAGACAGGAGGAGTACGCCTTGGTTGAAAGTATGCAGGTCCCAGATATCCTGCCTCTGCTCCTTGCTTGAGTGCATCAATTATGGCATTCTGAATAGTATTTGCGAATACCTTGGATTGATCAATCATTGTCTGATGCATGGCTTTGGTCATCATGTCTTGAAGCCCTTCAGGATCGGCTGAAAAGGTGACTTGTTTAGGCGTTGGCAGCGGATTCTTCTTAAAGACTCCACTTTTAGTCTGACCGTATGATGCCAGACAAAGCTCTTCATAATGCTTCATGTGAGCCTCTAACTCGGCTTTGTCTGAATCTTTCAGCTGATCCTTGGTGATTGGTTGGACGTTGTCCGGATCGACTTCATGAGGACCAGTCTTCGTAGGCTTCGTCATTGTTGACTTTTTTCGGGTCCCACTGGGCATGCCAAAAGTGTGTTGACACAAAAATAGGACGTCACCCTTGCGCGCGACACACGTGACTCCCCGGTCTGTAGCGAGGCGTGCCAGCCAATCTGACCTGTTGATTGACAATGGAAAATATTAAGGATCGGCTAGAGAACCGATGGCCTTGCAGCGACACGTGTACCAGCCAAATCGGTCGATACGGGTAAAGCAGGATCGGCCGGCTCGAAAGCGACCGAAGCGCAGGTGCGATCGGCTGGATCAGCCGATCGTGACGTCAACACCCGAGTAGGTCGGAATCGGCTGTGATGTTGAAAGCCGATAGGATCTAGATCGAGCGGATGATAATGATAATAGCTAAAACTACAAGAATTTGGTACGAAAACTTGTAGATCTAGCTAATATCGGTAAGGGGTGAATAAAGAACTAGACGAAACCTCAGCGATGCGCCCGGAGGTTAAAGCCTAGGGTTATTCAGTAAAACGGTACTCACAAGCTTGTCGGAGATCAGCTGATGCAGCCCGACGAACTTGAAGCACGGCATTGTAGAAAAGAGAAAATCGCAATGGCGAAGTCACCGAAAAGTAGATGCTGTAAAGGTAGATGCTGTAAAGTAGATGCAGTAAAGGTAAAGGGTTTGCCCGGAGGCGGTTTGTTTGATATTGGTGTGTACAGATTTTCCGACCACGCAGGGTCGCTATTTATGTCCTGAGGACAACCCAGACTCCTAGCCGATCACGGCACTGTTTTCTTGCATCTAAAGACAAAAAGACTAAAGATAGAAAAGGACTCTCGCAGGAGTCAAAAGACCTTCTAAAAACTGACTCTTGACCCGTTGTCAATCGTGGATTGACCCGCCTCCACCGTGCTTTCCTTTTGGCGTATTCCCTTTGAATACCGCCTTCTTCATGCCCATCGGCCGATCTTCTGGTTAGTCATCGGCCGATCGCTCTGACCTGCCGGCCCACTGTTAGGGCTGAACTCTTCTGACCATCGGCGGATCTCGTTGATTGCTCTGTTCCTCCTTCAATCGGCTGATCGCACTCGGTTGTTTCTCCTTATCCCCTTTTGACCTTGTTTTTCCAAAAAACGGTGTCAACAGGTGTAATCTACACACATCCACCACTTCCCATTCTTTTTCTTAACTAATACGGGGTTAGCAAGCCACTCGGGGTGGAACACCTCCTTGATGAATCCGGCCTCCAGGAGCCTTCGCAGCTCCACTCCAATCGCCCGGCGCCTTTCTTCGTCAAAGCGTCGCAGGCGCTGTTGCACAGCTCTGGAGTGAGGTAGGATGTCAAGGGAGTGCTCGGCGACCTCCCTCGGAATGCCCGGCATGTCCGAGGGGCTCCACGCGAAAATGTCTGCGTTGGCGCGGAAAAAGTCGACGAGCACCACTTCCTATTTCGGGTCGAGGGTGGAACTGACCCTCAACACCTTGCCCTCGGGGGCAGCAGCGTCGAGGGGTACCTCCTTGGTCTGCTCGGCAGCCTCGAAACTACCCGTGTGCTTGGCGGGGAAGTCGGGACCCTCATTGGCCAGCTTCTCTATGTCCGTGACGAGCGACTCGTCCAGTGCGAGCGCCACGGCGTGCTCGACGCACTCGACGTTGCAGTCGAATGCGTGCTCGATCGACGAGCCCACCGTGATGACGCCTTTTGGCCCCGGCATCTTCATCTTGAGGTAGGTGTAGTTTGGGACCGCCATGAATTTGGCGTAGCACGGACACCCGAGGATGGCGTGGTACGCGCCCCGAAACCCCACCACCTCGAAGGTGAGGGTCTCCTTGCGGAAATTGTCCGGCGTGCCGAACCAGACCGGTAGGTCGATCTGTCCGAGGGGCTGGACGCGCTTGCCCGGCGCGACGCCATGGAACGACGTTGTGCTAGGCCGCAGCCGATCCAGACCGATCCCCATCAATCGCAGGGTACGTGTGTACAGGATGTTGAGGCTACTGCTGCCGTCCATCAGCACCTTGGAGAATCGTGAATTGCCGATGATGGGGTCGACGACCAACGGGTACTGGCCCGGGTTGGGGATGCGGTTCGGGTGGTCCTTGCGGCTGAAGGTGATGGCGTCCTCCGACCAGTCGAGGAAGGAGGGAGGGGCCTTCTCGGCGGCGAGAACTTCATGCCGCTCGTGCTTGCATTGGCTGGTGGACATGTCCATCGTCGGCCCCCCGAAGATGAGGAAGACGTTCTCCACTGCGGGGAAACCGTCGGCGCCCCCGTCACCCCCATCCTTCTTGGCCTCGTCCTCCTTCGCGGCGACGCGGCTGTAGTACTTCTTGAGCATGTCGCATTGCTCGAGGGTATGGTTGACCGAGGTCTTGTGGTACGGGCATGGCTTCTTCAGCATGTCGTCAAACACGCCGGGGCCTCGAGGACCCTTACGTGCAGGGTCGACTGCGAGGGCTTCGTCGTCATCCTCGCCGCGCCCCTGCACGCGTGCGTCGCGATGGGGCTTCATGCCCTTTTTGCCCCGCTTCTGCTTCTTCGCGGCTTCCTTGGACTCGCTGCCCTCCGCACGCTTGCCTTTTTTGCCATCGAAAATCGCCCCCACTGCCTCTTCTCCAGAAGCGAAGCTGGTGGCGATGTCGAACAGCTCGTTGGAGTCTACCGGTGGGCTCCTCCTGAGTTTGCGCACAAGGTCACGGTAGGTCGTGCCATCGAGGAAGGCATGCACGATCTCAGACTGGGCGACACTCGGGAGCTCGGTACAGCGCTTGGAAAAGCGCCGTATGAAGTCCCGGAGCGACTCGCCGGGTTTCTGGGTGCACCCCCGCAGGTCCCAGGAGTTCCTGGGGCGCACGTACGTGCCCTGGAAGTTTCCCACAAACGTGCGGACCAGGTCATCCCAGCCGTGGATCTGGCTGGCTGGTAGATGTTCGAGCCACGTCCGGGCTGAATCCGCAAGGTGTAGCGGTAGATTGCGGATGATCACCGCATCGCTGGTGGCGCCGCCCAGCTGCAAGCCAAGCGGTAGTCGTTGAGCCAGACTCGAGGGTCCATTTCCCCCGTGTATTTGGTGATGGTGGTGGGCTGGCGGAAGCGCTGGGGGATGTTCGCCGTGCGGATCTCCCTGCTGAACACGCGGGTCCCCAGGGGTTCCAGCGTCGGTGAGCGGTCCTCCCGGCTGTCGTAGCGACCACCACGTCGAGGGTGGTAGCCCGCTGTCGTTCTTGCCTCCGCGTCGCCCCTTCTCTTGGCGTTCAGGACGTTGCGAGCATCACCATCTTGGGCCTGGCCGCGCGTGTCGAGGATCCGCACCCTGACAGGCGTCCTGCCCCGGTTCGCTGGCTGTCCTGCCGCGCCGTCCGCGTGGACGGATACTTCTTGGTCCTGTGCGTTGCTGCCGCCTCGCGCACTGGACTGGTTGCGCATGCGGGATGCGGATCTCTCAGCTTGCTGCACGGCCGCCTGCTCGATGAGGGCCTGCACCTCGCGGCGTAGATTGCGCGCCTCCGGCGTCGACGGCTCGGGCATGGCTCGAAGTAGTGTCGCTGTCGCGACGAGCTTTTGGCTGGCTCGTGGTGGCGTGTGCGGGTCATCGACGTTAAAGTCGGCGTTGATGCACTCGCGGGCTTGCCTCCCGGCTTCTCGGGCGCGTTCGCCGCGCGCCGAGGCCTCCCCCGCGATGGTAGCACGCAAGAGCCGCACCTGCCGGTACTCCTCTGCGAGCTTCGCCTCGAGCTCGCGCGCCTGGGCCAGCTGCGCAGTAATATTCGCATTGCCCGCTGGTGGGGCCGGTGGCGGGTTTGGCTCTGGATGCTGGGCCGCATCCCCGTCGCCTGCTCCGTTTGCGCCGTCAGCGTGCTCGTTGATGGCGACAACGAAGCACTCACGTGAGGGATCATAGCTCCCTTCGCTGGAGTCATCGGAGCAACCGAACCAGTAGTCCGCGGCGTCAAGGAACCGCCGGAACACCACGGGGTCCGGTACGCCGGAGAAGTCCCACTCCGCCTAGTCGTGCAAGGTAGCGGGCGGCAGTTCGCTGGCCGAGCCGTGGTACGACTCGTCGTTGGTGGTGGCGATGCAGTTCCGGATTGACAGCAGGTGATGGCCCGGGAGATCCTCGTATGCGGCCATGTCGGTGCTGACGGATGAGGCGTACGTTGCGGCGGAGTTGCGCATCCCGTGGGGGAACTGCGGCCCCGCGGCCGCGTGCTCCCCTTCAGGGTGCGCCGTCATGTCGCTCGGCGGTGGTGCGTCCCTCAGGGCCGCGTGGCGTGCTGCCCGGCGCCGCTCCGTGTGCGCCTGGCGCGAGCGCTGACCCGTGCGTCTACGGCGTCGAGACATCGAGGCAGCCGCCGTCGTGGGTTCCGGCGTCGGGGCGTCGGTCGTCAGCGTGGCGGGGATCGGGCCCGGCCCGGTTGACCGCCACGGGTGGAGTTCATCTCGATTGGTAAGGCGCATGTGGTAGCCTTTCCCCGTAGCCTGAAAGTTCAGGCTCCCGAACCAGATTTCGAATCCGGCAGGGAAAGGGTCCGAGCTGCCCATGGCGTACCTCTGGGACGTCATCTCGGTGCGAATCACCATCGAGACTTCTGGTGAGGGGTCGATCACAGCGCGAGCCCCCTACCTGGCGCGCCAACTGTCGGTGTTGAGATTAGTCCCGACACTAACTAGTGAAATGCGCTGTGATCGGTCTCTCGATGGCCGGTGCTAAGCAATGCGGGGACACGGATTTATCCTGGTTCCGGCCGTGGGGCCGTACGTCCAGCAGGCTGCGCTTGAGCGCTGTATTGCAATGCACCGTGGTGCCTGTAAAGGGGGCTACAAGCTAGCTGGGAGAGGAGGAAAAGCCTCCAAGTCCCCTGCTAAGTGATTGAGGCGAAGCGCCAATATCAAGGGAGTGAGCGAGAGGGTGAATGTGGGTGAGAAGTGATGCCGATCGTCCCCTTGCGGCCGGGCGACCACCTCCTCCTTTTATAGACCAAGGGGAGGCGGCTTACAAAACGTGCCGCATGGGGTTGTGCACAGTATTATAGTACTGGTATACAGCGCTTGTGATCTGACGGTGTCCTGATGAGTCTTAGTACTTGCGGGTGTCGTGGCAGCTTTGTACTCGCCGGGGAGCAGCTTCGAGGGTGGTCCATCCGGCGTTCATGTCTGGCTGCCGTTCATACATCAATTCGAGGGTCTTGTTGACGAGGGCGCTTGTGCTGTACAGGGCTCGGCGTGGTGGCGTCCCATCGGAATGGGGCTCCACAGCGACGGGCATGGTTCCACAGCGACGGGCTGTCCGCACAGCGCTGGGGATGGCCGCATAGGGTCGGAGGTGATGGAGAGGATGTGCTCTGCTCACCCCGTGTCACAGCACTGTCCTGAGCGAGCGCCAGGACGGCGGCCGTACGTTCCTCGAGGGTGTTGCCATCCCTCTTCGAGGGGTATGGCGGGGAGGAAGGACGGGAGCGGGTGGCACAGTGTCGAAGAATGACACCAACCAACCCACACAGCACCTGTACAGCGCCGGGGATGGCCGCACAGTGGTGGGTTGCTCGAACAGCGTCGGGGTCAGATTCCAAGGCGGTGTCAGGAGATCGGCGTGGCGGGGATTCGCCTTTTGACCCGGGCGCCCGCGGCGTGTCAGGGCATTTGATGCTCCGGTCGGGGGGAGCAGGTGAGGCGCCACGGGTCGAGGGGTAGCCTCGAGCAAGGCGGAGACTCGCTCGAGGGGCTGGACCCCTCGAGCGAGGCGGAGATTCGCTCGAGGGGCCAGAGCCCCCGAACGAGGCGGAGATCCACTCAAGGGGCGTCGTGCCCTCGAGCGAGGTGAGGTTTTGCCGTGCGGCGTCCGACCCTCGAACGAGGTGGAGGTTCGCTCGAGGGCGGCTGGGGATGGCGGTTTGATGGGCCATGGAGGTTGTTGGGCCGTGGGCTTTATTCGCATTTGGGCTGTGGCCGGTTTGGCGAGCGTTTTTGTGGTTTTGTGTCAATTTTTTAGGAAGGGTAATCTCCCCCATAGTTAGGGGACCCCTATGGCAGTCCCCGACAATTAGTTTTCCACGTATCGTACTTATCGAATTTTACTGTAATAGTTAAGGTCGTTACCATGCTGGAAGATAGGTGGAGTGGACGAGGAAGGAATATCTGCCGCCGGAAAGATCGGCGGTCTGAAACCTCCTAGTCCCGTCGGAAAGACCGGCGGTCTAGGTGTCGTCGTCTCCGGCTGTCGAGCCCCAGTGAAACCTCCTAGTCCCGTTGGAAAGACCGGCGGTCGCCCTGTACAATTAGAATATAGTATAACAAAAACACCCAACAACTCTGTGCATTAGTTGAAAATAAGGTCCAGTGAAAGTAGCTGCGCCGGGGAAAACCAACGGCCGCACGTAGGTGTGCGGGCCCTGCGACTGTGGCTACTGTTGTGCCGTCGGAGCCGAGAAAGTCGCACGTGCAAAGGTGGAAGGCGCCGGCTGCGAACGAGCTGTCGAGGCGGAGCTCGAGGACGACGCTGGGGGCGCGGAAGAAGAGGAATGTCTGCGGCCCCGACGTAGTTCAAGACGGCGGTGTACCTCGTGGCAACATCGAGGATCCTGTCGTACGTGTGGTAGTGCTGCTGAGGTCCCCAGGTAAAACACGCCTCCCTCGCGGCCGCTGCGAGCCGCACGATCTCAGCAAGCACGTCATGCTGCTCACGAAATTAGTAGCACATGTTATAATGAATAGTAACATGAAGTAAATATGATTACAGTATCGTAGCTTACCGCTGTGTCGGTGGTCTGGTCTCGTCGCACCGGGTACGTGGCGTCCGGCAGTAGCCTGTCGTGGTCCGGGACCGGTGGCGGGGTAGCAGGGACGTACGTCACCTGCGTCCGCGTCCTCGGGAGGACCACTAAAGGTACGCTACCCAGGTCGCGCCATCGTGAAGGCGGTGCTCGGTGACGACGTTATCCTCATGCGCCGTGGATGCCCACTCGTCCACATTCGGCTGCAACCTGTCGACGAACGACGTCGCCGCAGACACGCCCTTACGCGTCCACCTAGCATAGATGAAACAAAAAATTATTTGCAACTGACTACTTGTAACGGAAAATAATTATAACTAGCTAATGGTAGCTCACCTATGCGCTGTGGGCGGTAGACGTGGCGCAACAGGTACAGGCGACTCCTGGTAGAGGCCGAACTGCCTCATCACCCGGTGGACCGCGTACTCCTCAACGTAGACGTCGAACACCAATCGTCGCCGCGTCATCCAGTACGCCTGGTCTCGCAAGCACAGCGACGAGAGGCCCTGTGGTGCGCGGGCAGCGACCATGGCAGGAGTGCACGGCATCCACCGGACTTGGGCTTCGACCATCCGGTCGATCTGACCCACGAAGTCCTTGTACGCCTTCTTCGCCTGCTCCCCAGCTCAAACGTGCTGCACAGAACATGAAAAGTTAATTGAATCGAACTAAAGAACTCATTAAGCGAAGAAAACGATAAGGGGGCGGTCATTACCTTCCGGAGGCACCACAGAGAACCCATGGTGGGGAGGTCCGCTAGGTCGGTGTCAGCTGGCAGCGGCTCGTACTCCGAGAGGTCGGCCTTGGGCCGACCGATGTCGAACCGCTCGTGGATCCACATCTGTAGCAGGAGAGGACAACCCAGGAGGATCCCCTCCCTACTCGTCGGCTTCGCCACGCCCGAACACAACCCCATGTAGGTAGCGGCTAGAACAGCGCTGCCCCAGCTGATCTGGGGCATCTCGTCGAGGGGGCAGTCAGCGATCCTCTGAGCCCAGGGGAGCAGGTACCTCGATACCGAGTCTCCCGCTGACTCGCAAAACATCACCCACCCGAACAGCCAGAGCAGGTACACCTCCAGAAATCTCTCCGACGTCTGGTCCTCTGCCTCGTCTGCCATGTAGTCAGCCTGCACACACACAAAGGTCCATCGTCACATTCGTTTAAAATGCATACAAACGTTGAAAATAAGAGTTAGAAGCACGTACGTTGAACTGCTGGATCCAAGTCCAGGTGGGACCATGGGTGTTGGTGAAAGGCACGTACGGCTGAGACGCGCGATCGTTCCGAGGAATGTTCGCGAACCGAGCAAGGAAGTCGGCGTGCCACATCGCGGGGATGTCGATCGGCCCCATCGCCTCGCCAGCACACGGGAGTCCTCCCAAAAACGCGGCGTCCTCCAGACTGAGCGCCATCTCGCCGACGGGGAAGTGAAATGTGTGCGTCTCTAGTCGCCACCGGTCCATAAACGCGACGATCAGAGGGGCGTCGTAGCTGAACCGCGTCAACCGCTCTACCCGGGAACCTCAGCTCGTAGCTTGTCCCCCTCGACCAACCGCGTGAAAGGCAGAAGTCCTGCAGCGCGTAGCCTGTAACAAAAAAAACAAAAATAATTTACTTAACGCAATTGTTATTGTAAAGAAACAGAAATAAATATAACAAATGAATTACGTACTTCGGAATCCAGCGCTGGTGTATCAACATCAACGTGCGGGTGGACCGGCAACGTATACTGCCGGGCATCTGTCTAAGAACGACCGAGACGTACGAGCGGTGGTGCCGATCCACCGCCTCGTCGAACAACTCCGGCCGTACGTACTCTAACAGTGCCTGAGCCCTAGCTGCAAAAAAAAACAAATTTTGATCAATTAGTTGAATTATATCAATTTAAACGAATTATGTGAACTAAAATTATTTTCTACAAATTTTGTATCAATTTAATCGAATTATTTGATTTATAACTATTTTCTACGAATTTTATATCAATTAACGAATTATGTGAATGATAACCATTTTTAGGATTTTTATATCAAATTAGTCAAATTATTTGACTTATAACTATTTTCTACGAATTTTATATCAATTTATACAAATTATTTGAATTATAACTATTTTCTATGAATTTTATATCAATTTAAACAAATTTTATAACCTAATTATTTGAATTATAACCAGTTTCTAGTAATTTTATATCAATTTAAACAAATTATTTGAATTAGAAATATTTTCTACAAATTTTATGTCAATTTAAACGAATTATTTGAATTATAACTATTTTCTATGAATTTTATATCAATTTAAACAAATTTTATAAATTATAACTATTTTCTACTAATTTAATTTGAATTATAACTATTTTTAAAATTTCTAAACTAAGTTAACTACACTAACTAAACTAAATAACTAACTACACTAACTAACTAAACTACACTAAAGTTAGAAACATAGCTGAGTCAAAAGTGCTCCGAAGGGTTGAAAGTCGAAGATTTAGGAGGAGAGAGGGAGGGAGGAAGGAGGGGGCGGCGGCAGCCGTCGGCCTCTGATATAGGGGTGAGGCTGCCGCCGTACCCCACGGCGGCAGGCTCCTGCCGCCGTGTGGCACGGCGGTAGGGTTCCTGCCACCGTAGGGTACGGCGGTAGGAACCTAGCCCCACAGCCAGTCCCCCACTCCCCCCGACCGTTGGCGGCACCCCTGCCGCCGTGCCACACGGCGGTAGGAGTCCCTGCCGCCGTGTGGCACGGCGGCAGATGTATATTTCTCGTAATTTTTGTTTTTGTCATTTATTTTTCAAAAATCAACGAAAAAAATATATAAAAAAAAATTCCTGGGGGTTAGACAATTGTGGGCCACGTTAACAAACATTCATTGCAGGGAGATTGTTATGTAGGCCCGACTCGTCAACAAAACAAAATGGATCACAATCATAGGCCCAAGCTGCTTGGGTAGGAGGTACTCACAAACGCCAAGAGTTGTTGTGTGCTCAAAATGTGCTAAAAAATGTTGTGTGCTAAAAAAAACAAAACAAACAAACAAACGCCAAGAGTTGAAAACTTGAGATTTGTGCAAACACTCCCACTCGTTGGATCCTCACACAAAAAATCTAGCCTCACCCTCCCTCCACTCGTTGTGCCGCCGCCGGCCGGCCCTACGCTGATAGCTGACCCTCCGGCGTTGCCTCAATCACGCAGCTCCAGCCGACCTTCCCTGTAACACACTAAAATTCCATCACTAAAAATTTGCTTAAGCAACATAGTGTATTAAGATTAGTCTTAAGGACTTAATTAAATTGCTAATTAATTTGGGCTCTAAAGTAATTAAATCTAATTTAAATAATTTAGAATAAAAAAGTGCATGTGCATCATTATTTGGCTTTGCATGGTGTTTATGAGTGTTGGTGTGAATTTTTTAAAAGTTTATAAAATAATTTGAAAATTTGGAAAAGTTTGAAAAGAGTTTGGATTTGAAAAAGATTTGAATAAAAGGTTTGAAAAAGAAAAAAAACAAACCAATCTCTCTCCCTTCCCTTCCTCCTTTCCAGCCCACCCCGGCGCAGCTCCCGCCACGGCCCGCTTCCTCCTCCTCCTCTCTCCTTCTCTCTCTGCCAGGTGGGGCCCGCATATCGGCACCTTCCCTTTCCTCCTCGGCCCCCTCTTCGGTATCGCCCGGCCGCGCGCCGCCGCAATTTTCGCCGGCCGTTACTGGCCCTTCCTTGCTCTCCCTGCCCATCAAGGCCCCCAATCAACACGCATTGACGCCGGGAGCATTTCCCCTCCATCATCACCTTCAGTTTCCTCTTTTAGAGCCCCCTTGATTGCCTTGCGGCTGCCGACCATCAATGGCAATTGCCGCTGCCGTCGGAGCTTCCCTCGCTTCCCCTTCCCCCTCTCTTGCTCTATATAAGCCCGGCACGAGCTCCTGCTTTGCCCTTTGCTCAGACGCACCCCTGCATTGCCTCCTCGCCTCGACACGCTCCGCTGCCGAAGTTTTCCTCCGCCGCCTCTGTTTTCCGCCGCCACTGGAGCAAACGCCGACGGTGAAGTGCTCGGCCCCTCCCATCTTCTTCTTTGTGCACGAAGCTCACCGAGCTCTTTCTCTCTCTGCTCCAGGAGCTCATCCTCGCCGCAGGACCGAGCCGCGCCCCGTCTTCTTCCGCCGGAGCGCCGCCCGAGCTCACCGCCGTCGTCGATCTTCGTCACTGTCACCCCTCCTTCACTTGTTTCCTCGCCCGACTCTTCCTCGCATGGTGAGCATTGTTTCCCCGCCGTCTCTCTCCCTGCGCGCGTACCGCAGCGCCGGCGTCCACGCTCCGGCGAGGGCCGCGCCGCCCCCTTCCGACGCACGCCGTCGAGGTCGCCGGAACCGCCGCCCCGATGGCTTGGTTGCGTGTGGGTGCGCCTCAGCTACGCGTAGAGCCCGCCCGTGCGCGTTTTAGTGCCCCGTAGCGCGATCTAGGGCTGCACCGGCGAGCCCGCCGCCGCGCACCGCCGTCTCTGGTGAATTTCGCCGGCGTCCGTCGCGTGCGCATCACCTCGGTCGTCAGATCCCGGATCAATGGCTCAGATCAGTCGCAGCCCCAAGTCAAAGCGGACCGTAACGGTCAGCGCCTGGAGGTTTTGTTAAAGAGCCCCTGGGTTTTCACCGTTTCGCAAGCCGGTCGTTCCACCATCAAAAACCCTTACAATCAGGTCCTTCTTTTTATGATCTAGCCCCTGTCTTCTCTGATATATAGCACCCGAGGTCCTTTTCTACCCTTTTCACATGTGAGCCCCTCTGTTTATATACATAATTACGTTTTAAGTCCCTTGTTTCTTTCAAATAAGCCCAGAGAGCCTAGTTTTCTTACAGAAAAGCCCCTACATTTTGTTTTACCCATAACTTTCATGTTTTAACTCCGTTTTTCGCGTTTAATATATCAAAATGATCGTATCAGTGAGTAGAACCTTTTTATTAGTGTGTTCTTAGCATATAACATTGTTTGGTGAACTATTTTATTTATTTATTGTATGCTCATGCTTGTGCGTAGATATCGTACCTGTTTCAACTGAGCAACCTGTCGGAGAAGATCAAGAAGAACCTTTCTTTGAAGAAGAGGATCCCCAGTTTGTAGAGGAAGGCAAGTGGACTTCCCCCTCTGCGTTTTCCTCTTTGTCCTAAATAACTACATATTAAATAATATTTATTTTATTTGTTGTTATGCATAAATTGATAGGAAAATCACCTTTTTAAGGACATGACTAGAGCTTTACCCCTATCACCTTGATCAACTCCTTTTTAATAAATGTTTTGGGTAGATAATTGCTTAGCTGCTTTATACGGGTTGGGTGAAAGAGGTTTTATGATAAAGACTGTCATGCTTATGAGATGATGGTTTTGTTTAAATACAAGAACACCTTGATTTAATCAAAACATGGAGAACCACCCAAGAAAACAGTACAACCACAGTCCATATGGCTCTGGCTTAGCCAATTAATTAGGTGTGCAAATGAACTGGTGACCTTATCCGAAAGGAGCAGAGGGGGTCGGGGTTGCAGGGATATAGCTCGGTCCTTTTAGGGGTAGCAGCCTTTGCTAAGGTGCCGACCATTAGGGAGGGTTATGGTCCGCCCTGATCTGTAACTATGCGGGTTGTTGGTCTTTTGCATGCCTTTGTAAAAGCTTCGTAGTGGACCCCAAGCCACTCACCTCGGAAGTGTTTAAGGGTCTAGCTAACCCGGGCAACATGGGGAACACGAGCTGTGGTGAAAGTGTACAACCTCTGCAGAGTTAAAACTGATCGATCAGCCGTGCTCACGGTCAAGAGCGGCTTGGACCCTCACATGATAATCAAACTTAAAGATGAATTCAAATTGTGGTTTCTTATGGTTTTGAGATATGGTAACAAAAGCTTAATCTTTGGGGTTGGTATAAACTTACACTTAGTAATAGGCTTGCTAATAAAATTTGACCAACATTAAAATGCTAACCGCTGTAAACCCTTAGCCTATCCTTGACAGCCTTGCATGTTTTCCCCCACTTGTTGAGCTCCAACCATAAGAGTGCTCACCCTTGCTTACCGCTGTTCAGATGAGAACAACGGTGAGGAGTACTTCAGCGACTTTGAGGAGTTCTGAGGAATGCGATCCCCCAGTCATGTGCCTGTGGAAGCTGAAGATGAAGTCGTCCGTCTAGTTATCGTTTGTTCTATTGGACCTTCGTGTCCACTGCCTGAGTGTAATAATGGATAATGTAATTATTTAACTCTCGTACGTTTTGATTACTGTTTATGATATTACACTCTTTTGTCTATCGTATGTGTGTAACTTGATCCTGGCGCACATATGAGATGCATTTGGTTTCTCTTCGAAAATCAGGTGTGACAAAGTGGTATCAGAGCAGTAATGACTGTAGAACGCAGCCTTAAGTTAGAAATGGTCGAAAATTAAGGATTCATGATCTAGAAAGCCATGTTACCTTTCAAATTTTACTTATTTATGCATAAAAACTAATTTATTCAGTTTTTCTTTATTAAAAGCTATCATTTTGTTTTATCTATGCTGAGTCTCCTTTTTGCTTATCAGATGGCCAGAACCACGAACACTGCACGTAAGAGCACCGGTGGTCGTGTCCCCACTGGTCAGTTGGCACCCCGCTACCCACTTGTTGAGCCAGAGGAGCAGCCAGAGCTTTAGGTGGAAGATCAGGTTGAGGAAGATCCAGAAGAGAGGATACTCGAGGATGACGCTGAAGATCACCGTGGGCAGCCACAGCTGTATGATGGCACCTACTTGGTTGTGGATGCCGATGACAATATGGTGATACCTCCAGCTGCCCCTACCCCTGATGCTCCACCATCGCCGCCAGCGGATCTTGTGCAGGATGCTCCCGCACAGGAGGCTGCTGGAGGGGACCCAGATGATTCTGGGGATGACAGCAGTGATGCCAACAGTGGAGATAGCAGCAATGGGGATGGTAGTGATGATGATGATGGCAGTGATGGCAACGACGAGACTGAAGATGAGGAGGTTGACGTCGACGGGCACGAGGATGACAACAGTGCTGTGAATGATAATCAGGTGGATGACGACCCTCGCTTTCATGGAGCGACATACCACTACCACTATACTGAGAAAGATGAGGGACAGTTTGTTGTCCTACTAGAGGAGACCCTGCAGCACCTTGACTTCACAGCGAGGCCCCTCTATGTCACCAAGCACTACTCGGAGCCTGGGTTGGAGGATTACTATACCACTGAGGTTCACATCTGTGTGCCTCTTCGTGGAGGTGTCAGGCACAGAGTTCATTCTTCACACTTCAGCTCAGCTCCTACATCAGTGCAGGCTACTTCGGTGAACGATGCAGCAAGGAGGGCCCTGTGGTCCATCAGTCACAGATATCGTGAGCGGCTGCACGACTCTGACTTTTGCCACGTCCTCAGCCGTCCTAGAGGCAGCGCAAACACTGTTGTTCCCGTGGGGAATAACAGGGATGGTCACGTGGATATCCTGGCCCGTGTTGCTTCTGCACTCAACACGGACTTGGAGGGTTCTTACGACGAGGTGGATCGTCTCCATGATCAGCTTCAGAGAGCTCAGGCTCGGATTGCTCAGCTGGAGGCGCAGGTTGCTGGGCGACGTCCTCCAGAGGAGGAAGCACCCTTCTGTCCTCCGGAGTCTCCGCCTCGCAAGAGGAGTCGCTACGGTACCGACGAAGCTACTACCAGCGTGCAGCAGGATTAGGGATTAGAAGACCCACCTTTACTTTGTTATCGATAGAGCGTTCCTGTGAGGACGATTCTTGTAATAATGGTTGTTGCATGAAAACATGGTTGTTTCAGTTCTTTGTTTGAGTGTGTTTGTTTTGTGGAGTGATGGCCACAAAGTGACGAGAACAAAATCAATTAGTTAATGAAGGGTTGGGTTATCCTTATCTATGATGTTTCTTAATCAAGTTCGGATGATACAAAATCTGTTCACGTTGCTCTCTGACACAGCGGTCAAGTTTGAATTTTATCTTGAGCTACAGAACTCCGTTTGATGTAAAACTAGTTGGGTTAGTTCACAAATTTTATGAGTAAATTTCTGGTAAAAATTCAGCAGTAAAGAATAAGTATTCACGGAGTTATGAACAAAACTTGGGGGACACCAGAAACTGTAAAACTCTGCTGACACAATGATCTTGTTTGATTTATATCTCAAGTTATAGACCTCCGATCGAGGTGAAATCAGTTGGGTTGGCTTTGAAATTTCATACTACATATTCTGATAAATTTTCATAATTTTTGGGCAACATCACTGGGAGTTACACGTGATTTATTGAGACTAACAGAATCTGTTCAAGTTAAAAGTTCAAGCATCCTTATCCATTGAGTTTACTCTTCATGCATCACTTGTGCTTATCTGAAATATATTTTTCTAACAATCAGATGGTACAAACCAGGTCAGGAGGAGGTAAGACGTTTTGCTAGTGATTCGTGCTCACATAGCCAATCAACAAGCTCAAGCACCTCCACCTCCACCACTTAACCAAATGGATCCGGCTATGCTGCAATTCCTTACCGCCTAAACCCAGCTGCTGCAGAACCTCACTGCCACAGTCCAAAAACCTTCAAGCTCAACAACAAAACCAGCCAGCACCACCTCCCCCGCCTCACCCACAGCCGAGGGACAAACATAAGGAGTTTATGAGCCATAATCCTCCCACCTACTCCCACTCCACTGATCTGTTGGATGCCGATGACTGGTTGAAGACGGTTACCAAAAAGCTTGAGATTGTTCAATGCACTGACCGAGAGATGGTCCTGTATGCCGCAGGCAGATTGACAGGGCAAGCTGGTGATTGGTGGGATGCATATTCAACTGCACATCCTAATAGAAACAATATTACTTGGCAGGAGTTCCGGGATAACTTCCGTACATATCATATTCCTTCGGGAGTGATAAAACTTAAGCAGAAGGAATTTCTGGCACTGAAGCAAGGGAATATGTCCGTCACAGAGTATCTCGACAAGTTCACTCACTTGTCTCGCTATGCTCCGGATGAAGTCAACACTGATCCCAAGAGGCAGGAAAGGTTTCTGGATGGCTTGATTGGGCCACTTAACTATCAGCTACAGAGCCATACATTCCCTGATTTCTAGACATTGCTTAATAAAGCTATTGGACTGGAGAGTAAGAGGAAGGAACTGGGTGAGCAAAAACGCAAGTTCCAATCTCATGGGTAATCCAGCAGTAACACTCATCCTCGCTACAGTTCACAGCAAGGCTCTTCCCAGTATCGTTCTGGTGGTCAAGGAGGGAAATATCCTAAGAACTTGCAGTTGCAGCGCTCATTCCCGCCACAGCGCTTCAATCAACAGACACCACGAACTCCCACTCCTCAGCAGAATCGCTCTAACAATGGTTTTGGGGCACCTGTCAAAAACACCACTCCTGTTCAGCCTAGTGGATGTTTCAAGTGTGGTGAGCTGGGACGTTATGCCAACAATTGTCCCAAAAGAGGGATGCAGACTCCTCAAAAGGACAATGGCCAGAGGCCTGGTCAGTCATCATCTCAGCCCCGCATTCCACAAGCTCCAAACAAGAGAGGGCAGCAGAACTATATGCGTGGCCGAGTGGATCATGTATCTGTGGAGCAAGCCCAGAATGACTCCGGCGTTGTACTGGGTACGTTTCCCGTCAATTCTATACCTGCTACAGTTTTATTTGATTCGGGAGCATCGCATTCATTAGTAACTGATCAATTTGTGGCAAAACATAACATATCTATGGGTCCTATGAAGACACCATTGATAGTTAGTTCCTCGGGAGGTGAAATGAAAACTGGTCATATATGCCCACAAGTGAATATTAATATCATGGGAGTAGACTTTCTGGCTAACCTAGTGGTCTTAAAGTCATGGGGAATAGATGTGATCTTAGGTATGGATTGGTTACAGAAATATGATGGAGTTATACAGTGCTGTAAGAAGTCAGTGTTATTAACCAGTCCACAAGGAGAAAGAATAGAATATGTGGGTACCCCCTCGTCCAATAGTGACACTGTGAATTCAGTTGAAGGCAAAGCCTTGGAAGATATAAAAGTAGTAAATGAGTATCCTGATGTATTTCCAGATGATTTACCAGGTATGACACCTGACCGTGACATTGAATTCAGTATTAAACTTATACCTGGTACTGCTCCTATATCAAAAAGACCATATAGAATGGATGTAAAAGACTTAGCTGAACTAAAGAAACAAATAGAAGAATTACTCAGTAAAGGGTTTATCTGTCCTAGTTCTTCACCATGGGGAGCCCCCACTCTCTTCGTGGATAAAAAGGATGGATCTAGGAGGTTGTGTATAGATTATCGATCTCTAAATGAAGTCACCATCAAGAACAAATACCCTTTACCTCGGATCGAGGATTTGTTCGATCAGAGGAGCAAAAGTTTTCTCTAAAATAGATCTCTGATCGGGTTACCATCAGTTGAAAATTCGAATGGAGGATATTCCAAAGACGGCATTCACGTCTAGATATGGGTTGTACGAGTTCACCGTGATGTCGTTTGGCTTGACCAATGCTCCAGCATACTTCATGTACTTGATGAACAAAGTGTTTATGGAGTATCTTGACAAGTTCGTCGTAGTATTTATTGATGATATTCTGGTGTTTTCTCGGACTGAGGAAGAACATGAAGAACACTTGAGACTCGTGTTGCAGAAGCTTTGGGAGCATCAGCTTTATGCCAAGTTTAGCAAGTGTGATATCTGGTTAAAGGAGGTCTCTTTTCTCGGACACATTATCACTGATGGTGGGATTGCAGTGGATCCAAGTAAAGTCCGGGATGTGTTGAACTGGAGTCCGCCTAATAATGTACCAGAGGTTAGAAGTTTCCTTGGACTTGCAGGATACTATCGCAGATTTATTGAGGGATTCTCGAAGATTGTGAAACCTCTTACAACTTTACTAGAGAAGGGTAAAGAGTTTAAGTGGGGTGATAAGTGTCAAGCTAGCTTTGAAGAATTAAAGAAGAGATTGACCACAGCTCCTGTGCTGATAATGCCGGACATTCACAAAGGATTTGATGTGTATTGTGATGCTTCTCGGCAAGGATTAGGTTGTGTGTTGATGCAGGAAGGAAAAGTCGTAGCATATGCTTCGAGACAGTTAAGGAAACATGAGCAGAACTATCCTACTCATGATCTCGAGTTAGCTGCAGTTCTGCATGCTCTCAAAATCTGGAGGCATTATATGATTGGAAATAAGTGTCAGATTTTCACCGATCATAAGAGTCTGAAGTATATCTTTACACAGAGGGATCTTAATCTAAGACAACGTAGATGGTTGGAATTAATCAAGGATTATGATCTGTATATTCAGTATCACCCTGGTAAAGCAAATGTTGTAGCTGACGCATTGAGTCGGAAGAATCAAGCCAACATGCTGATAGGTCGTTTGATGCCTCAGGAGTTATGTTGAGAAATGGCACAGCTTAACTTGGGAATTGTTGCTCAGAATGAGACCTTAACATCAGAAATTGAGTCGACACTTGAGCAAGAAATTAGGAAAGGGCAATTGACAGATGAAAAGATTATGGAATACAAGAAATTGATAAAGTTGGGAAAAGTTCCGGAATTCAGGGAAGATGAACAAGGAATAGTGTGGTTCAAGAATAGAATTTGTGTGCCCGAGATTAAAGAATTGCGTGAGACTATATTGAAGGAAGCACACGATTCAACTTATTCTATTCATCCTGGAAGTACTAAGATGTACCAAGATTTAAAACAAAGGTATTGGTGGTATGGGATGAAAAAGGATGTAGCAGCTCATGTAGCTTTGTGTGACACATGTCAAAGAGTAAAAGCAGAGTATCAAAGACCGGCAGGGTTGCTTCAACCTTTGAAAATACCTGAGTGGAAATGGAAAGAGATTAGCATGGATTTCATTATGGGTTTACCTCGAACACGTGATGGGTACGACTCTATATGGGTTGTTGTGGATCGGTTAACCAAGGTAGCACACTTTATACCAGTGAAGACGACATACACTGGGGTCAAATTAGCAGAGCTATATAATTCAACAATAGTGTGTTTACATGGAGTTCCAAAGAAGATAGTATCAGATCGAGGCACTCAATTCACTTCACAGTTTTGGCAGAAGTTACATGAATCGATGGACACAAAGCTAAATTTCAGTTCAGCATATCACCCTCAAACGGATGGACAAACAGAAAGAACAAATCAGATTTTAGAGGATATGTTAAGAGCTTGTGCTTTGAAGCATGGAGGTAGTTGGGATAAGAGCTTGCCTTATGCAGAGTTCGCTTATAATAACAGCTATCAGTCTAGCATTAAAATGGCACCTTTTGAAGCTTTGTATGGAAGAAAATGTAGAACACCTTTGTTCTGGAATCAGACTAGAGAGAGTCAACTATTTGGACCGGACAACATAAGAGAAGCCGAAAAGCAAGTGGAGATAATTCGAGAAAATCTCAAAGTTGCACAGTCACGACAGAAGAGTTATGCTGATCCCCGTAGAAGAGAAGTGGTATTTGAAGTGGGTGACTGCATATCTTAGAGTGTCACCTATCCGAGGTCTGCGAAGGTTTAATGTCAGAGGGAAGTTGTCACCTCGTTTTATAGGACCTTTTCGGATCTTGGAAATGAGAGGAGAGGTAGCTTATCAGCTGGAGCTGCCAGCACAGTTGTCAGGAGTTCATGATGTGTTTCACATATCATAGTTAAAGAAGTGCACGAGTGAAGTCAGGATAGAACCAGTACAACTGGAAGATATTGAGATGGAAAAAGATTTGACTTATAAATAATATCCTATCAAAATCTTGGATACCTCAGAAAGAGTTACTCGAAGCAAAGTCATCAAGATGTGTAAAGTGCAATGGAGTCATCATACAGAGGAAGAGGCAACTTGGGAAAGAGAGGAAAGAGGATGAACTCATGGAAGATTTTCCTTAGCTGTTCTCTAATCCTTCTGAATCTCGGGACGAGATTCTCTTTAAGGGGGTAGGATTTGTAACACCCTAAATTCCATCACTAAAAATTTGCTTAAGCAACAGATTAGTCTTAAGAACTTAATTAAATTACTAATTAATTTGGGCTCTAAAGTAATTAAATCTAATTTAAATAATTTAGAATCAAAAAGTGCATGTGCATCATTATTTGGCTTTGCATGGTGTTTATGAGTGTTGGTGTGAAGTTTTAAAAGTTTATAAAATAATTTGAAAATTTGGAAAAGTTTGAAAAGAGTTTGGATTTGAAAAGGATTTGAATAAAAGGTTTGAAAAAGAAAAAAACAAACCAAACTCTCTCCCTCCCCTTCCTCCTTTCCAGCCCACCCCGGCCCATCTCCCTCCGCGACCCGCTTCCTCCTCCTCCTCTCTCCTTCTCTCTCTGCCAGGCGGGGCCCGCATGTCAGCACCTTCCCTTTCCTCCCCGGCCCCCTCCTCTGTTTCGCCTGGCCGCACGCCGCTGCAATTTTCGCCGGCCGTTACTGGCCCTTCCTTGCTCCCCCTGCCCATCAAGGCCCCCAATCAACGCGCATTGACGCCGGGAGCATTTCCCCTCCATCATCGCCTTCAGTTTCCTCTTTTAGAGCCCCCTTGATTGCCTTGCGGCTGCCTGCCATCAATCGCAATTGCCGCCGCCGCCGGAGCTTCCCTCGCTTCCCCTTCCCCCTCTCTTGCTCTATATAAGCCCGGCACGAGCTCCTGCTTCGCCCTTTGCTCAGACGCACCCGTGCATTGCCTCCTCGCCTCCACACGCGCCGCCGCCGAAGTTTTCCTCCGCCGCCTCTGTTTTCCGCCGCAACCGGAGCAAACGCCGACGGTGAAGTGCTCGGCCCCTCCCTTCTTCTTCTCTGTGCACGAAGCTCACCGAGCTCTTTCTCTCTCTGCTCCAGGAGCTCATCCTCGCCGCCGGATCAAGCCGCGCCCCGTCTTTCTCCGTCGGAGCGCCGCCCGAGCTCGCCGCCGTCGTCGATCTTCGTCACAGTCGCCCCTCCTTCACTTGTTGCCTCGCCCGGCTCTTCCTCGCGTGGTGAGCATTGTTTCCCCGCCGTCTCTCTCCCTGCGCGCGTACCACAGCGCCGTCGTCCACGCTCCGGCGAGGGCCGCGCCGCCCCCTTCCGACGCACACCGTCGAGGTCGCCAGAACCGCCACCCTGATGGCTTGGTTGCGTGCGCGTGCGCCTCAGCTACGCGTAGAGCCCGCCCGCGCGCGTTTTAGTGCCCCGTAGCGTGATCTAGGGCTGCGCCGGTGAGCCTGCCGCCGCGCGCCGCCGTCTCTGGTGAACTTCGCCGCCGTCCGTCGCGTACGCATCACCTCGGTCGTCAGATCCCGGATCAATGGCTCAGATCAGCCGCAACCCCAAGTCAAAGCGGACCGTAACGGTCAGCTCCTGGAGGTTTTGTTAAAGAGCCCCTGGGTTTTCACCGTTTCGCAAGCCGGTCCTTCCACCATCAAAAACCCTTACAATCAGGTCCTTCTTTTTATGATCTAGCTCCTGTCTTCTCTGATATATAGCACCCGAGTTCCTTTTCTACCCTTTTCACATGTGGGCCCCTCTGTTTATATACATAATTACGTTTTAAGTCCCTGGTTTCTTTCAAATAAGCCCAGAGAGCCTAGTTTTCTTACAGAAAAGCCCCTGTATTTTGGTTTAATCACAACTTTCATGTTTTAACTCCGTTTTTCGCGTTTAATATATCAAAATGATCGTATCAGTCAGTAGAACCTTTTTATCAGTGTGTTTTTAGCATATAGCATTGTTTGGTGTACTGTTTATTTTTATTTATTGTATACTCATGCTTGTGCGTAGATATCGTGCCTGTTTCTATTGAGCAACCTGTCGGAGAAGATCAAGAAGAACCTTTCTTTGAAGAAGAGGATCCCCAGTTTGTAGAGGAAGGCAAGTGGACTTCCCCCTCTGCATTTTCCTCTTTGTCCTAAATAACTGCATATTAAATAATATTTATTTTGTTTGTTGTTATGCATAAATTGATGGGAAAATCACCTTTTTAAGGACATGACTAGAGCTTTACCCCTATCACCTTGATCAACTCCTTTTTAATAAATGTTTTGGGTAGATAATTGCTTAGCTGCTGTATACGGGTTGGGTAAAAGAGGTTTTATGATAAAGACTTTCATGCTTATGAGATGATGGTTTTGTTTAAATACAAGAACACCTTGATTTAATCGGAACATGGAGAACCACCCAAGAAAACAGTACAACCACAGTCCATATGGCTCTGGCTTAGCCAATTAATTAGGTGTGCAAATAAACTGGTGACCTTATCCGAAAGGAGCAGAGGGGGGTCGGGGTTGCAGGGATATAGCCCGGTCCTTTTGGGGGTAGCAATCTTTGCTAAGGTGCCGACCATTAGGGAGGGTTATGGTCCGCTCTGATCTGTAACTATGCGGGTTGTTGGTCTTTTGCATGCCTTTGTAAAGGCTTCGTAGTGGACCCCTAGCCACTCACCTCGGAAGTGTTTAAGGGTCTAGCTAACCCGGGCAACATGGGGAACACGAGCTGTGGTGAAAGTGTACAACCTCTGCAGAGTTAAAACTGATCGATCAGCCGTGCTTACGGTCAAGAGCGGCTTGAACCCTCACATGATAATCAAACTTAAAGATGAATTCAAATTGTGGTTTCTTATGGTTTTGAGATATGGTTACAAAAGCTTAATCTTTGGGGTTGGTATAAACTTACACTTAGTAATAGGCTTGCTAATAAAATTTGACCAATATTAAAATGCTAACCGCTGTAAACCCTTAGCCTATCCTTGACAGCCTTGCATGTTTTCCCCCACTTGCTGAGCTCCAACCATAAGAGTGCTCACCCTTGCTTACCGCTGTTCAGATGAGAACAACGGTGAGGAGTACTTCAACGACTTTGAGGAGTTCTGAGGCATGCGATCCCCCAGTCATGTGCCTGTGGAAGCTGAAGATAAAGTCGTCCGTCTAGTTATCGTTTGTTCTATTGGACCTTCGTGTCCACTGCCTGAGTGTAATAATGGATAATGTAATGGTTTAACTCTAGTACGTTTTGATTATTGTTTATGATATTACACTCTTTTGTCTATCGTATGTGTGTAACTTGATCCTGGCGCACATATGAGATGCATTTGGTTTCTCTTCGGAAATCAGGTGTGACATTCCCTACACGTGATGCCGCCGGGGTGAACATCATGGCTCTGTGCGCTGCCGATCAGCCCCCACGCCCTCGCCCTAGCCGTGGGCTTGCTAGCCGCCCGAGAAGAATTTCAAAAATGTTGATCAGTATTTCATTGATAAATGTTGGTGCACTTTTTCAAAAAATGTTGGATCTAACTTTTTCTCTAAAGAAATGTTGGTCCAACTTTTTTTCAAAATATTGATCCAACTTTTTATGAAAAATGTTAGTCCGAGTTTTCTTTTTTTTTAAAAAAATTACAATATTTTTTAGTGTACTATTATCTAGTGGGAAGAAGAAGATAAAGTTGAGATGAGTTTTATAGTTTCATCATCTTCAGGTAGACAAAAGCTCCGCCAATCCTATGTGTCGGATGGTTGACAAATGACAAAGCATGCCGGGCGGTCAGGGTCACGTTTGAGATTCGTGCGTAGGAGAAGCGTCGCGGCACGGACGCCGGTTGTCACGGCCTCACGGGGGGCCAACCCACTGCTACAAGGAAGCAAATATACCAAGTGTGTGCTCATGCTCATGCTCATGCGGCACACTGGGTAACTTCGTCGCCAAAGGAAAGCACCATATTCGACGGCGCAAACTGAGTAAAAGTGACACCTCTCGAAGCTTTATCCCTTGCGGCAAACAGCACTCCGAGGAAGCAAAAAACAAAATGAGAAAAAGGGGGAATTGATCGATGAGAGGAAGCTTGGATGCCAAGGTTACAAAAATGCGGGAGACCGAGACACCATTTCCCCTCCCCCCTACGCACTTTATTCGGTAGATACATAGATCAAACACGTGCCCAAGCGCGTTCGGGAATCTGAAGAAAAGATGAACCACCGTGTTTGAACTATATAATACGAATTCGATATGTTATTCAAAGTTGGGCTCGCTGAAGGATCAAGGATGCATGGGAGGAACGTTCGTTAAGCTCCCTCCACTCACGAATCGACCGACACGGGTCTTCTTTTTCCTGCTGTCACTACGGAGTACTTTACATTCAGAGCTGCTGCTGCCGCAACTACGGCATGTTTATAATTTGTAAAATGGTGAGAACGTAATGAGTGAATAGTGAAAAGTTGTCAGAGGGTATTCAGTTCGGTTGAAGTTGGTGAGAATGGAATGAGTGAATAGTGAAAAGTTTTGCATTGTATTGAGACTTGTGCATAGAGAGATGATCCGACAGGTTAATAGTGAAAAGTTGCCAGAAGGTGTTTAGTAAAAGTGGTGAGGATGTGATGGATGAGTAATCAGGTCCTTGCTTCTCTCTCACACACACATGCAACTCTCATGTGTAATATCTTTGTATTAAAGGAGGAGATGAGTTGGTTTTACCATTATTGACATGGAAAACGAATTGCGCGAAGAGATCAACCTTGAACGGCTCTACACGGATCTAGGTCATGTTTAGATTCTTAATTAATGGAAAATTTTCACCTGTCATATCACATATTTGGACACTGATAATGTGTATTAAATATATATTAATTGTAAATTTAATTACATAAATTGCGAGATGAATCTACTAATCTAATTAGTTTACAAGTAAATATGTGCTAATTATGGATTAATTGTAGTTCTATTCGCTGTAGAAATTGAACCCCCATAAGTTTGTGGCACAGCACCCCCAAAGATCAGCCTCTGCGTTCGACCGACCTTGTGAAGAATCTTGTATACGCCGACCGGGACCGTGTGCTGAACGTTTGCCACTCGACAGACGCATATAAATTCAGCGCCACCGTGACCAGGCAGCTCCACCTCAATTCAGCAATCAACTCCAAGTCCCACCTCCTCCTTGGCTCGCTCCTTCGTCTAGCCTCATTCCTTGCTCCTTCGTCTGGCCTCATCTTCTCGCAGACCCCTCACTGCTGTGCAGTCCATACCAAGAGCAAAGACAAGTCCATAGCAAAAGGAGAATAAGAAAACCCTCACCACCCACACCACCATGCCGTCCCACGACAATGCCCTCGCCGCGGCGGCGTCCGTGGCAGCGTCTCTGATGCTGGCGCGCAGCGTGGCGAACGAGCTGCTGCCCGACGAGGTGTGCGACATGCTGCGCGCCGGTGTCGGCCGCCTATGGTCGCGCATCTCCTCGCAGCACACCATCACTATCGAGAAGAAGGTCGACGCGTTCACCAGCAACCACGTCTACGAGGCCGTCAAGGACTACCTCGCCGCGCACGTCAGCACGAGGACACAGCAGCACCTGTGCGTCAGCAGCTCCGACGAGGATGACAAAATGACGGTCACCATGGCGGCGGGCGAGGAGATGGCTGATGTCTACGACGGCACCATGTTCAAATGGTGCCTCAACTACCGCGACGTCACCTCCCCGATCGACTCCGGCAAAGGCAGGCAGAGACAGGTCGAGGCCTACTCCTTCGTGGTGACCTTCCCCAAGAAGCACAAGGAGAAAGCCCTCGACTCGTACCTCCCGTACATTGTGGCCACGGCCAAGGCGATGAAGGAGCAGGAGCCGGAAAGAACCCTCCAGATATACATGAATAATTGGGAGGACTGGTCTCCAATGTACCTCCACCACCCATCGACCTTTGACACACTCGCCATGGACCACAGGCAGAAACAGGCCATCGTAGATGACCTTAACAGGTTCAGCAAGAGAAAAGATTACTATAAGAGAATCGGCAAGGCATGGAAGAGGGGGTACCTGCTTTATGGCCCGCCTGGGACCGGCAAGTCCAGCCTGATCGCGGCCATGGCCAACCATCTCAAGTTCGACATATATGATCTCGAGCTGACTTCAGTCTGAAGCAACATGGACCTCAAGATGCTTCTTGTCGGTATCGGCAGCCGATCCATTCTGGTGGTTGAGGATATCGACTGCACCATCAAACTGCAACAACGACGGGAGGGAGGCGAGGAAGGTACCAAGTCGGATTCTGCAGATGACGAAGATGGACGAGAGAAGGTGAGTAACTGTAAATTTGGAGTTAGAATGCATGCATGCTGTTGATAAGAATAGATAACCACCTTTTCTGATCTTCTTCATTCGAAAACTTCCTCCTTACCTATACGCGGATATGCTGATCGAAATTTCAACAATCCACACAGTAAACACTATCTGGAATGCTCAACTTTGTTGATGGGCTGTGGTCAGCGAGCGGGGAGGAGAGGATCATCGTCTTCACGACCAATTACAAGGAACGGCTTGACCCGGCGCTGCTGCGGCCTGGCAGGATGGACATGCACATCTACATGGGCTATTGCACCTTCGAGTCCTTCCGAATCCTCACCAACAACTACCATCTGATCGACTATCATGCCACATATCCAGAGATCGAGAAGCTTATGAAGGAGGTGCTGGTGTCACCTGCAGAGGTTGCTGAGGTTCTCATGAGGAAAGACGACGCTGAAGTTGCGCTTCATGATCTCATTGATCTCCTGAAGTCAAAAATGAATGATGGCAATGAGGTCAAGACTGAGCACAGCGAGGCAAATAGCCAGCTGGATGAGGTGAAGGATGACAAAAACCATAACTAACGGCAAATACTTTTATTTTTGTTGAAAGAGAAACAATGGTAAATATGTTAATTTTTTTGAGAGAAACAATGCCAAAGATGTGAGTGTTCGAGTCTTAACAACATTACGCTTTTGGAGCGATGAAAGACTCTGGCGCTCAACATTGTATATCTGCACAATTGTGCAAGTATTTAATCAACAAGAAGTATTTTTAACAAAGTAGTGCCAAACTCTGCTTGCACAAAATTCCTGTGGCTGCCCAGTTTTGCACGAATAGTGAAATTGCGTCTCCTTGTGCGCTCTCTTGGACCCTGGCAGACAAATCTAAGTAGTGGACTGGTGGAGTTGCCAGGAATTTTTTTTACATATATTTAATTTTCGACGATTTTCCGAAAATAAATAGACGTTTCAAACTTTGTCAAAAGTAGCGTCGAACCGCCGGTTGAACTGGCGGCACGAACCTGCCACCGTTTCAAACAGCGGCAAGCCCTGTAACCGCCGTTTGAAACGGCGGCAGGTTCCTGCCGCCAGTTCAAGTGGCGGCAACCGTAACCGCCAAACAACGAGGCGGTTCCTCTTAAGGTAGCGGGCGGCAGGTCGGCTGGGGCTGGCGGCTAGGGTTGGCGGTCAACCGCCATGTCACCCGGCGGTAGGTCAGGGCCTACCGCCGTGCAAAACGGCGGTAGGGTTTTTTTTAATGAAATGGAAATGACATCATCTAAATTAAAGATAAATCACCGACGAAATTGCAATGGCATGCACGACACAACTCTAATCCTAAATTACACTAGTTAAAAAAATGAGGATGTTAGCACATGAGGAAATCCAAATATTGCAACCAAATTAAAAAAATACAGTAAAGAAATATCAAAAGAAATTAAGGAATACTGGTTCAATTATTACAACACAATTAAAATAGGATCCAGTTCGTACAGAACAATTACACTATTATTACAACACCATGATTCAAACAACTCAGCGAAATAAGACAACTAAACTCATTGCATTCCTTCATTGCGGCGGCTACGACGTCCACGTCCAGAAGGTGCAGTTCCACTAGCCGAAGGTTGGGCAGCATCATCCGCGTTTGACGAACTAGGTGCATTGCAAGCGTACATTGTTGCAGTGCATTTCTTGTAGGTGTGTCCTGGGTTGTTGCACTTTGAACAGAGCGCCACTGAACGACCAGCTTCAGCTTCATCCATGTTGTTCCTGATCCTCTTCTTCTTCCGTTGACCAACGCCTTGGCACAATTCAGGATTTGGATCGGGTATGTATGTTGCATTTCCTTTGGGATCTTCAATGAACGAACTGATGAAAAGATGGCCCTCCAGAGTGTGGTTCCAAGTGTCCAAGATGGTTTGCTTCAAGTAGTACCTAGACACGTACCGACCCCAGTACCAACCATTAGTTCTAAAACATGCAGCGAGCACATGACTGCAAGGCTTGTGTAGTAGCTGTGGTTTGTGGCAGGAGCATGAGCACGTCATGTTGCCTAGAACCACAATTTGCCTCCTTCTCTCGTTGCCTGTTTTCTGTGATTTGGCTTTGCACTCGACCAGATACTTCCACCTAGTATCAGAGGCACTTGCTGTAAGAGCAATCAAGCCCTATGAGGGTTTTGGTGATGTTGACCACACAATTAAAGAACTAATGAGCCTTTGAGTATATTGTGCAGTACAAGAATATTTCACAGGTGCAAAAGAAAGAAAGGAGACCCCTCAATTACATAAAGAAGGATTCCTATGCTCTTTGAAGGATTATATTTATTTTATCTTTTGAATTTGAGTATAGGACAAGCCGTACTATCAAGAGGGATTCTAATGGCAAGTTTGGGTGGATTCAAGTGCTCATAGAACATCTATCCTAATCCTAACCCATTCCTTGAGCAGAGAGACCTGCTGCTGTTTTGCCCCTGTTGTTTCCTAGTTCGGAGGTTCCGAGTTTAATCTCGGAGGTTCCGACCGTACGGGCTGCAGTCAGCAGAGGTTTCAGGGTTTGGAAGTTCTGAGATTTTTCTCGGAGGTTCCGGACTTTGAAATATGACCGTTACAGTTCTGGATCTGGGGGTATTTATACCCCTTGGTCCCCCAACGGTCATTCCCTCTTCTCCCCCGAACAGTAACTCGTTCTAGCTTCATTCTCTCACCTTGCATTGACTCCCATCCCACTCTCTTCCAAATCCTTGCCTAGCATTGATTGAGAGTGGGGATTCAAGTGAGATTGTGAGCAAAACCTTCCATTCCTAGTTCTTGAGCACTTGGAGAAGCTCTAGCAAGATTGGTGGATCTTTTACTCTTGGAGCCTTGCTCCTAAACGGCTAGAGGTTCTTGGAAGCTCTCCAACCCGACTTGTGGAAGCTCCAAGGTGTTTGTATTACCCTTTGTGAATCTAGTGGAAAGTCTCCATCTATTACTCAAAGTGATAGGTGAGAGAGAGGAGTGGATCTTTGTGGCCCTTAGCCTTTCTGGCTTCCTCAACAACGTGGACGTAGGCAAGCCTTTGTGGCGAGCTGAACCACGGGATAAATCCTTGTCTTGTGTGTGCTGTGATTTATATACTTGCTCTTCCTAGTTCATGCTTGTTCTTGTCTAGATCTATTAGGGTTTGTTTCCGATCTACTTGTTGGTAGTTCTCTAGCTAGTTCCTTGCTTTAAAATCATCTTGCTGGGTCCTAAGGATCTCCTAGAATTTGCTAGATCTGTTTTTCATCAAGTTATCCGCAGCTTTTATCGTATCCTCTCTGTTCTAACAGATCTCGGAACTTCCGTGATTATTTTCGGAGGTTGCCCCGTTCGGAGGTTCCGGAAATAAACTCGGAAGTTCCGAACCCTGACAGTCACTTTGCAGAAAAAGTTTAAATTTGTGTGCAGGCCTATTCACCTCCCCTCTAGGCCACATTGCCTCGATCCCTTCAATTGGTATCAGAGCAGGTTATCCTTGCTAACACTTAACCGTGTGAGGATATGGCAAGTGGTGATGACAAGCAAGAGGAAGAGGAGTTCGAAGACATACCGAGTGAAGTTTATGGTGATGCCTCGGAGGTAGGCAACACCTCAGCCCAAGAGAAGTTCGACAAGCTAAAGAATGCTGTCAAAGAAAGCTCTAAGGAAAACAGCAAGAAAAGCAAGAAGGAAGATAAGAAGAAAGAGAAAGAAAAAGAAAAGAAGAAAGATGACAGCAAGCAAGAAAAGAAGAAGAAAAGGAAGAAGGAAGAAAAGAAGAGAAGAAAGAGAACACCTTCACCATCTCCATCACCATCTTCATCATCCTCATCGTCGTCTTCATCTAGTGAGAATGGAGATGGGGATGATGAGTACTATGGCACAAGAATTCCCAAGAGAACAATCAAGCACAAGCCCAAGACCAAGTCAAAGAATGACTATAGAAGCGTATCCTTTAACTATGATTCTTTGGATACTAAATCCAAGGATGATGTGACTATACCCGTTGGCAAGTTACCCCAATTTGATGGGACTAACTTTGCTAAATGGAAGCATATGATGAAAGCTTATCTAACCGGCTTGAGTTTGGAATTGTAGAATATTGTGTGTGTAGGTTTTGATGATCCCGAAGACTTTGGAAACCTCACACCACGTGATCGTCGCAACATTAGGAGGAATGCTCAAGCTACAAGTATACTCCTTAGTGCCTTGAATGCCCAAGAGTACAATCGTGTTAGTAGACTAGAGATTGCCAAAGAGATTTAGGACATCCTCCACATTGCTCATGAGGGTGTTGACAAGGTCAAGAAATCCAAGATCAACATATTGATGGCCGAACTTAATAGATTCACTATCTTTGATGGAGAAGGGCCACAAGAGATGTTTGATAGGTTGATGGTCATAGTTGGGAAGATAAGAGGCTTAGGTGGTGATGAGTTGGATGACCACTTTGTTGTGAAGGTGATGTTGGAGGCCTTTGCTCCAAGAAATCCTACTCTAGTCACCTTGATTAGAGAGAAGAAGAGATTTGAGGAGTTCTCTCCAAATGATGTTCTTGGGAGAATTCTTACTCATGAGCTCATGGACAAGGAAATTCAACATAGAAAGAAGATTGATGAGCTAGAAGCTAAGTTGAACAACTCGAAGGTCAAAGAGGTTCCTCTCCATTCCTACAAGTCAAGCAAGCCCACTACCTCATCCAAGCACTCTACTTCATCCAAGCCCTCCAAGTCAAAATCAAAGAAAGTGGAAGTAGAGAGCTCTACAAGTGACTCAAGTGAAGATGAAGATGAAAGCTCTCATGTTGAGATTGGGGATATGGCTTTGTTCATGAAGACATACAAAAGAGGTTTGAAGAAGCAAGGTTACAAATTTGCTAAGAGAAGGTTCCCCAACAAGAAAAAGAGAACTTGCTACAATTGTGGAAGCACCGAGCACTTCTTTGCGGATTGCCCAAATGAGAAGAGAGAAAATAAGAATGACAAAGGCAAGGGAAGCTACAAGAAAGATCAAAAACCACATCACAAGAGAAGAAACTATGGTGGAGAAGCTCACATCGGTCATGAATGGAACTCCGGAGATGAGAGCTCTAGTGGAGGAGAAGAAAGAAAAGTTGCAACCGTGGCTATCAAGAAGCTCCCTTCTACCTCAAGGTTGTTCAACAACTTGACCGATGATGAAGAGACCTCATCCATTCATTGCTTCATGACCAAGGGTGAGAAGGTAAAAACTAGCTCAAAACCCTCTCCTCCACCTAGTGATGAGTCGGAAATGAACTCTAGTGATGAATCTAGTGATGAGGAAGCAAACCAACTTGTTAGTGAGATGGATAAGCAATCTAGAGATTTTATGGCTATGTTGATATTGGAAATAGAGAAAACCCAAGACACTCTTACATCCGAAAGAAGTGACCTTGAGGCTTTGCGTTTGGAAGTGAGCCAAGCGGAGAGCGCCATAGCTACTCTCAAGGAAGACCTTGCTGCCTCTCAAGCTCAATGTAATTCTCTCAAGTCGAGGAATGAAGAGCTTGAGGAGCAATATAGTCTCCTTTGGAGTAGCACCTCACATCCTTCGAAGGTAAAGGGTGACTCTAGTGCTTCTACTAGCAAGGGCTGTGATAAGTGTTACAATATTGATATTGAATCTTATGCTACAAATCTTGCTAACATGGAAGCTATGAAGAAGGAAATAACTAGGCTCAACTCAATCATAGCAAGGGGATGCATGAATGAAAGGATAAAATTCAAGGAAGGTAAAATGCCCGGAAACTTGGATGGACTTGGTCATCATAGAAATGAGAGGACTGGACAAAGGGATATTATCAAAGGCCAAGAGTGTATCAAGTTTGTGAGCAATGGTGAGCTCAAGGAAGATGAGTACATACCTTCTGCCCAGAGTCCGGAGGTTCCGAGGTCAAAACCCGGATGTTCCGGAGTCCGGAAGCCTCGTGTCACACAGACAGGAGAACTCGGAGGTTCCGAGAAAATTCTCGGAGGTTCCGGGGTCTGTAAGGACAGAACCAAGAAGAAAGGCAAGGCTCAGCACCAACATGTTTCCAAGACATCTAACACTCGTCTGCAGGTCCAGAACCATCCAATCATGCCTAGAAGGAATTTGTCCCCTAACAAGAACAAGGCTCATGCATCTAGAGACATACCTCCTAGCTATGTGTTGAGACGCAACAATCTTGGTAAAGTTGTTGCCACGTATGTTGGAAATGAGTCCAACATATATGTGAAAAGATCACTATGGGTTCCTAAAGTTTTGGTTGCTAACGTGGAAGGCCCCAAGTCAAATTGGGGACCTAAAAGAAGGAACTAAATTGTTTTGTAGGCATACTCCTCCGGTGGATCAAGTTGGATGCTTGATAGCGGATGTACACATCATATGACCGGAGAAAGGAGTATGTTTTCATCCTACCTCCATTTGGAAGGACCAAAAGAAACAATTGCCTATGGAGGGGATACAAAAGGAGAAGTCATCGGTGTAGGTGATATCCCTATCTCTCAAAAATATTCGATTACCAATGTTTTACATGTTGATCCGTTAGGTTACAATCTACTATCGGTCTCACAACTTAGTGAGATTGGTTTTGATTGTCACTTCTCGGATAAGGGTGAGTCCATCATAAGAAGGGAGGATTCCTCTATTGTCCTTACGGGTCGCTTGAGGGGGAGGATTTACCTAGTTGATCTCAACAAAAGTAAGGTTTCTCCCAAGACTTGTTTAGTGGCAAAATCTAGCATGGGTTGGCTATGGCATTGCCGACTAACCCATGTTGGCATGAGGAACTTGGCCAAACTTTTGAAAGATGAACACATCCTTGGACTAACAAATGTACATTTTGAGAAAGATAGGATATGCAAAGCATGCCAAGCCGGAAAGTAAGTAGGAGCACCTCACCCACCAAATAGCATCCTCACTACATCAAGCCCGTTGGAGCTCATTCACATGGATCTATTTGGACCGGTGGCCTACATAAGTATTGATGGTAACAAATATGGCTTGGTTATTGTTGATGATTATTCTCGCTTCACGTGGGTGTTCTTTGTGTTTGACAAGAGTGAAGTACAAGGGAAGGTGAAGACCTTCATAAGGAGAGCATAAAGGGAGTTCGAGCTACCAATCAAGAAAGTGAGAAGTGACAATGGCTCGGAATTCCGGAACACCAATGTTGAAGAATTTCTTGATGAATATGGCATCAAGCATGAATTTTCAGCTCTTTATACCCCTCAACAAAATGGGGTGGTTGAGAGGAAGAACCGGACTCTTATTGAGATGGCAATAACCATGTTGGACGAGTACAAGACTCAAGACATCTTTTGGGCCGAAGCCATCAACACGGCTTGCCATGCTATCAACCGCCTCTATCTTCACAAGTTTCACAAGAAGATCTCCTATGAGCTTATTACCGGTAAAAAGCCTAAGGTGTCTTACTTTAGAGTGTTTGGGTGCAAATGTTTCAATCTAAACAAGAGGCCCCGAACTTCTAAGTTTGCACCAAAGGTTGACGAAGGATTTCTTTTTGGTTATGGTCCAAATGAGTATGCTTATCGAGTCTTCAATCTAACCACCGGGAGGATTGAAGTCACGGTAGATTTGACTTTTGATGAATCTAATGGCTCTCAAGTGGAGCAAGTTGACTTAAATGTTATAGGTAATGAGAAGCCATCTTGTGAAGCAATCAAGCAATTGGTCATAGGTGATGTTAGACCAGTTGAAGCACAAGAGGAAGATGAGAATCAAATCCAAGCTTCAACACCACTCGAAGGGCCTGAAGTCACTGGTTCAGCAGATGTGCAGACTTCGGAGGTTCCGAGAAATTACTCGGAGGTTCCGGGAACTGCCACTGAGACTCAACCTCCAGGAAATTCTCTGGAGGTTCCGGGGTCTTGAAACTCAGCACCACAAGACACTGTGAACCGGCAATCTAATCAGCAAGGGGCTGCTTAAGCAAGTATATCTGAGCCTCAAGCTGATGAAGATGATGAAGACCAACCTCTACACCAACCTCTTGGACCATCACATCCTCGTGTACATCAAGTCATACAAAGGGATCATCCCGTTGACAATATCCTTGGGAGCATAAGGAGAGGGGTAACAACACGATCTCGTCTTAAGAATTTTTGCGCATTTTACTCGTTTGTTTCCTCTCTTGAACCCATTAAGGTAGATCAAGCTCTTGAATATCCGGATTGGGTGGTGGCTATGCAAGAGGAGTTGAACAACTTTTAAAGAAATCAAGTGTGGGAGTTGGTGGAAAGACCAAAGACGAACATCATTGGCACCAAATGGGTCTTTAGAAACAAGCAAGATGAGTTTGGCATTGTGATTAGGAACAAAGCAAGATTGGTCGCTCAAGGGTACACTCAAGTTGAAGGACTAGACTTTGGAGAAACATATGCACCGGTGGCAAGACTTGAAGCAATACGGTTTCTACTTGCTTTCGCTGCCCATCATGACTTCAAGCTATATCAAATGGATGTCAAGAGTGCATTTCTCAATGGACCACTCTCCGAAGAAGTCTATGTTGAGCAACCACCGGGTTTTGAAGATCTCAAGCGTCCTAATCATGTCTACAAACTCCGTAAGGCGCTCTATGGGCTCAAGCAAGCACCAAGAGCATGGTATGAATGCCTTAAGGATTTCTTGCTCAAGCAAGACTTTGAGATAGGCAAAGCCGATGCTACTCTCTTTACTAGAAAAGTTGATGGTCATATCTTTGTGTGCCAAATATATGTCGATGACATAATATTTGGTAGTACTAATGAAACTTTTTGTGAAGAGTTTAGTAGGGTGATGACAAAGAGGTTTGAGATGTCCATGATGGGTGAGCTCAAGTTCTTTCTTGGATTTCAAATCAAACAAGCAAAGGAAGGGACGTTCATATGTCAAACCAAGTACACAAGGGATATGCTTAAGAAGTTTGACATGGACAAGACAAAGCCCATCAAGACTCCAATGCCTACCAATGGACACTTGGATCTCAATGAAGAAGGGAAATCCGTGGACCAAAAGGTATATCGCTCCATGATCGGCTCTCTTCTTTACTTATGTGCATCTAGGCCGGATATTATGCTTAGTGTGTGCATGTGTGCTAGATTTCAAGCTAACCCTAAAGAGTGCCATCTCATGGCCGTAAAGAGAATCTTGAGATATCTAGTGCATACCCCTAACCTTGGCTTGTGGTATCCTAAGGGCTCCACTTGATTCCGATTATGCCGGTTGCAAGGTAGATAGAAAGAGTACATCGGGGACTTGCCAATTCCTTGGTAGGTCTCTAGTGTCTTGGAGTTCTAAAAAGCAAAACTCAGTAGCCCTTTCCACCGCTGAGGCCGAGTATGTTGCAGCCGGCGCTTGTTGTGCTCAACTACTTTGGATGAAGCAAACCTTAAAGGATTACGGATGTCACTTTACCCATATCCCACTTTTGTGTGACAATGAAAGTGCCATAAAGCTTGCAAATAACCCCGTAAGCCATTCTCGTACAAAACATATAGACATCCGTCATCATTTCTTGAGAGACCACGAAACCAAAGGAGATATCGCTCTAAGTCATGTGAGCACCGATAAACAACTAGCCGATATCTTCACTAAACCTCTCGATGAGTCAAGGTTTTGTAGTTTGAGGAATGAGCTAAATATTCTTGATTCTCGTTGCGTGGCTTGATCTCTAGCATGCCTTGGTTGTTTGCTTCATATTGTTGATATTCTCTGAAAAAAATTCTTTTGAAAAAGCTTTTGTGAAAACTTTATTTTAAAAGTGCTTCAAAATCTATTTTCATATCCCTAACTTGTCTCAAGTGGCTATAGTTGTGTGTGTGATTGCTTGTTTTCTAGCCACCTGAGTCAAGGAAACCATGACCTAAAGATCTCAGTTGATAAAGGGTTCAAAATCTCAAAAGGAATAAAAGTTGCCAGTCTCTGGAATTCAAGTTTCGGAAGCTCCGAGAAAATCTTTGGAGGTTCTGAGCCTCGGAAGCTCTGAGAAAATCTTCGGAACTTCCAATCTTTATCGACTCAGCATTCAGTCCGTCAGAGGAGCAGTGTGAAAGGAATCAAGCATATCCAATGGAATATTCTTTTACCCCTAGGGTTAACCCATCTCTCCCTTTCACCGCGCAGTTACCAGATCCCTTTTCACAGCATCCATCCCTCTCTCTCGACTGCGCCCGCATCGCCCTCTCTCTCTCCACCGCCGCGCCACCGCCTTCTTCCTCGCCGTCGGTGACCGCACATCCCCGTGCGTTCCGCTTGTGAGGCCACGCATCCTCCTTCATCGACGGGCCGCAGAAGCTGAGGATGGAGGGGGAGCCGCTCGTGGTTTCGACCTAGATTCGCCCTGTTCCAGTGAAGGAGAAGGAGGAGGACGTCCTGATCTGCATCAACACCTTCCTCCCTCGCCGACCTCTTTGTGAAGCAGAGGGGAACAACATTGCACCGCTCGAATTCATTTCAGCGAGTTGTTCCTCCTCAGCGCCACCAGATCTCTCTGTGATCTGGAGGGGACCTCTGGGCTACGTCCCCTGGCGTCAAAAGCTTCCCAATCTCGTCGGATTCATTCTCCTTTCCTCTAATCCAAGGTAACCCTAACCCTAACCCTAATCTCCAGATCTGTCGGTTACCTTAGGGTTCTAGGTTTTCTCAGTGTAGAGATGCTATCCTGTGCTATTCTGTGAATGCTGCGATGCCTGTTTGATTGAACTTAGTTGAAGGTTGAATCAAAGTACAAAATGCAGGAAGGTTCAAAGAGTCTCGGAGGTTCCGAGAAAATTCTCGAAGGTTCCGAACTCTGTAGCCAGCTGTAGGTTGATTTTGATTCAAAATTCCACTAAGATACAATTCACTTGCATCACTTCACCCATTCTATGTCAGTCCTTTTATATCTAGTTTGCATCTCTTGGCTAGGTTTCAGTTGGAGGTTGAATCAACAAATTGTTCTCTGTCAGTGCCCAGACTCGGAGGTTCCGAGAAAATCCTCGGAGGTTCCGAAGTCTGTATTGACAAGGGACAGTCTGTGATTCAAAATTCCACTGAACCTTAACCAATTGATCTCCAATATCTGTCTTTGGTCCTCTACACCTACTCTACTTGATCTATTCCTTATCTGTTATCTATCCCTTATCTGACAGATGTCTGGAGGGTCTGCTGACAAGACTTATGCTAAGAGGCAGAGACAGCCTTATGAAACTGCTGCAGGAGAAAGAGCCTACAAGATTGCAGCCAGAGAGGCAGTTAGTGGCAGTGGCAGCAGGGGCAAGGCAACTCCTAGAAGAGGCAAAGGTGGCAGCTTGTCTGGTGGTAGAGGGTCTGGATCAGCAGCCCATGTTGAAGACAATGGGAGAACAGAAGGCAAGACCATCCCCATTGAACTAGAAGATGATATGTTGCTTGGGGAAATTGACTCCACCTATCTGAGGTATCATAAGGCCCTGCTCAAAAGGCGTCCCCCAACTAAGTATGACAATTCAGTGTACATTGAGCACACCAACTATGATGGAGCAGGATACCTTGTCAAGAAGGCAAGAGAAGAGAATCCTTATGTCAACCCAAAAATGGCTGCTATAGACTATAGGTTTTGGTCAGTATTTCACTTCAAATTCTATGAGACTGTGCTGAACATCAAGATGAAGCTGATCAAAATGAAGTGGATTGACTTCACTCATCTGGAGGCTGCTGAGGAACCTGAAAGGAAGGATGTGCTTGACTTGGTTGACAGATACAAGATGAGGGATATCATGAGTTTCAAGTATGACTGAAACATTGAAGTGTTGGCACAGTTCCATGCAACATTCTTCCATGAAGACACAAGAGAGACCATTCACTGGATGACTGAGGGGGTACATTACAAGATTGACTTCACCACTTTTGCCAGACTGTTTGGTTTCAGCAAGGAGGACAGGGATGCTGAGGTGATCCATTATGAGCAGCACATGAACACCAGTATGATCTCCTCAGCTTATGAGTATGAAGACCTTACAGATGGCTCCACAACAGCTCTCAAATCTGTCTACTATGTGCTGAACAATATGTTCAGGGAGACCATCTATCCCAAAGGTGGGAGTGACTCTACCAGTTTGAGGAGGTTTGCTCCAAATCTGCTTGCAAGGATGCTGCCTGGGGCAAAGCCCTTCTCTGTCAGTAGGTTCATTTGGTTCAATCTGATAGAGGTGACTGAGAGTGGGAAATGCAATCTGCCCTATGCACTCTACATCATGTATATGATTGAGATGGTGTCAGGGATCAGTTTCAAGAAGGATGTGGAACATGCCTCTTATCAAGTGAAGCAATGACAGCATCAGAAGAAGCAACAAGTGGTTGAAAATTACATCATCAAGAAGGCTGGGTCTGAGCAGCAAGGGGAGCCAAGCAGGGCACCCATGCCTGCTGGTCTACACAAGCTGAGGGGCATGGTGAGTGACACCTGGAGGTTTTGCAACTGGACAGCAACACAGATGTATGAGTTGAGGCAGGACATGAACAAGCTGTTGAAGCATCAAGGGCTGTCCTTTAATGCCATGCTGCCTCCTCCACCTATCTTCCCTGAATTTCCTGAGTATACCACTAGTGAGGGTGAAGATGAGGGTGAGAAGGACAGAGACAGCTCACTGCCTGGAAGAGACATGCCTGCTGCTCATACTGATGATGAAGAAGAAGATGTTGAGCCCCTTAGTGCTAAGATGGCCAGGCTGAGAAAAGAGGCTGCTGGGAAGAAAACCATGGGGACTTCCACTCCTGTCAAAGCAAGGAAGAAAGCCACTGCAGGAAGATCTGTCAGAAGTCCTGCCGATCTCTCTTCTGGATCTGACACTGATCTTGGACTGGAATCTGATGACACTGTTCCTGAGGCTGAGGAGGAGAATTCTGATGAATGATTCCCTGCAGGTCCAAATCTAACTTTCTCTCTTCTTTTCCTCCCTTTTTGTTAACTGTTGACAAAAGGGGAGAAAGATGAAGATTGAGATGATCTGAAGACCTAAAGTTTCTTTGCTAGCTGACTGTGCTAACAAAATCTTTTGTTCTTTGGTGAGATGAGAGTGCTGACTGTCTCTTGGGCCTCTCATAAACTCCTGGTGGTAATTTGTTGAACTTGCTGTAAATCTTTTGGCTTGCCTCTGTTGGCAAGTATGGATTTGGTCATGGTTGAACCTTTGGGATGTGAAAACTTTAAAACTCATGTGTGATGTGTGTAATAGGGCTAGATGTTGCTGAATGTTTCTATCTGTATCTAGCTGCTATTTCTGGTTTATGTTGTTGCAATGCCTGTGTGTGAATGAATGTTGGAGTATCTGTCACAGACTTCGGAGGTTCCGAGAATTTTTCTGAAGGTTCCAACTCTGGGTTCATCCTGGAGGTTCCGGAAACTTTCTCGGAGGTTCCGAACTCTGTCAACAGATAACTCTCTGTGTGTATGACATGCCATATGCATCACATATTACTTGTTACACTTCTTTTGCACCCCTCGATGACATGAATACAATATATCTTATCACTTTACTCACAATGTATGCAATTCAAATGTCATATGAGACATCACTCTATTCAAAAGGGACATGCATACATTGAGGGGGGGACTTGTATTCAAATCATCAAAAGCTCAATCTTTAAAATTAAATTGTAAACTTTAATTGGGTTGTCAACATTTACCAAAAAGGGGGAGATTGTAAAAGCAATCAAGCCCTATGAGGGTTTTGGTGATGTTGACCACACAATTAAAGAACTAATGAGCCTTTGAGTATATTGTGCAGTACAAGAATATTTTACAGGTGCAAAAGAAATAAAGGAGACCCCTCAATTACATGAAGAAGGATTCCTATGCTCTTTGAAGGATTCTATTTATTTTATCTTTTGAATTTGAGTATAGGACAAGCCGTACTATCAAGAGGGATTCTAATGGCAAGTTTGGGTGGATTCAAATGCTCATAGAACATCCATCCTAATCCTAACCCATTCCTTGAGGAGAGAGACCTGCTGCTGTTTTGCCCCTGTTGTTTCCTTGTTCGGAGGTTCCGAGTTTAATCTCAGAGGTTCCGACCGTACGGGCTGCAGTCAGCAGAGGTTTCAGGGTTTGGAAGTTCCGAGATTTTTATCGAAGGTTCCGGACTTTGAAATATGACCGTTACAGTTCTGGATTTGGGGGTATTTATATCCCTTGGTCCCCCAACGGTCATTCCCTCTTCTCCCTCGAACAGTAACTCGTTCTAGTTTCATTCTCTCACCTTGCATTGACTCCCATCCCACTCTCTTCCAAATCCTTGCCTAGCATTGATTGAGAGTGGGGATTCAAGTGAGATTGTGAGCAAAACCTTCCATTCCTAGTTCTTGAGCACTTGGAGAAGCTCCAGCAAGATTGGTGGATCTTTTACTCTTGGAGCCTTGCTCCTAAACGGCTAGAGGTTCTTGGAAGCTCTCCAACCCGACTTGTGGAAGCTCCAAGGTGTTTGTATTACCCTTTGTGAATCTAGTGGAAAGTCTCCATCTATTACTCAAAGTGATAGGTGAGAGAGAGGAGTGGATCTTTGTGGTCCTTAGCCTTTCTGGCTTCCTCAACAACGTGGACGTAGGCAAGCCTTTGTGGCGAGCTGAACCACGGGATAAATCCTTGTCTCGTGTGTGCTGTGATTTATATACTTGCTCTTCCTAGTTCATGCTTGTTCTTGTCTAGATCTATTAAGGTTTGTTTCCGATCTACTTGTTGGTAGTTCTCTAGCTAGTTCCTTGCTTTGAAATCATCTTGCTGGGTCCTAAGGATCTCCTAGAATTTGCTAAATCTGTTTTTCATCAAGTTATCCGCAGCTTTTATCGTATCCTCTCTGTTCTAACAGATCTCGGAACTTCCGTGATTATTTTCGGAGGTTGCCCCGTTCGAAGGTTCCGAAAATAAACTCGAAAGTTCCGAATCCTGACAGTCACTTTGCAGAAAAAGTTTAAATTTGTGTGCAGGCCTATTCACCCCCCCTCCAGGCCACATTGCCTCGATCCCTTCACTTGCACGGTGTATAGGCTCAGGCTCTGCTCGGTGACTCAGAACCTTCTTTTGTTTTATGTCCAGGTACTCAGTCATTGCTGTGGAGTACAACTTCTGACTATCAGCCATTGTTGTGTGTGCTGTATTTGCACACTCATAAAAGTACTTCATTGTGCGGTACAGGAAGAAATCAATGATGCCAACTAAAGGATAACACTTGGCCCCACGCAAGACTGCGTTGTATACCTCAGCAAAATTAGTCGTCTTGATCCCAAACCTTACACCTCCTGTGTCGTGCAAGAGACATCATTTCTCCTTCGGCTCGTTCTCAATCCACTGGCTGAAGGTCTTGACTACACGTCCCCTTCTCCTTCTCACATTAGGAGCATCTAACCCAACGTCCTCAAGAGAAATTGGCTCTTGCCCCGGTTCAGGATTGACTGGTTTCTTTGCTATTTCTTCTGATGCTTTCTTTGTGAGTTCATCTAGTTTTTTCCATATCTCATTGAACTTCCTCTCCTGATTCTGCGAGCATAACCGTTTGAACAGTTCAGTCAGTTACTTGTTCTTGAATTGGCTGTGGAAATTTGCTCCCATATGCCTAATGCACCATCTGCTATGAACATCGGGCCACTGGGCTGCTCTGTTTCTTTCTTCGCTACCCTCTTTGATGTCATTCATCGCCTGCAAAATTCCTTTGTGCCTATCGTGTATGACACACGTTTGGCACCTCCTTCACCACCATCTGCTTCAGCCTCTCCAGAAACCAGTACCAACTATCACCATTCTCTCCCTCCGTAAATGCAATAGCCAATGGCAACAACTGATTGTTGCCGTCTGCTGCCACCGCTGTCAAGATTGTGCCCTTGTATTTCCCTGTCAAGAATGTGCCATCTATGCAAATGACGGGTCTACAATGTCTGAATGCCTCAATGCAGGACCCCAATGCTAAGAATGACCGCTGAAGAACAAGCTTGCCTGGCCTAGCTACCAAAGGATATGTCTTGATGTCATAGTAGGTGTCAGGATTTAACAAAGCTATTGTGTTCAGCAAGGCTGGTAAATTGTTGTAGGATGCTTCGTAAGTACCCCACCTCATCTCCATAACCTTCTTCTTCGCCCTATATGCTTTGCCATAGCTGATCCTGTACCTAAATTTCTCCTCAATGGCACAGATAATAGACTTGGGCTCATAAGCTGGATTCTCCACAATCTGGGAGTACATATGGTTAGCAACAAATCCGGCAGTCAAATTCCGGTGACTTGCATCTAACTGGTCAAGTGTACATGTGTGATCCACAACTATACTGATCTTCCAGTAATCTTTCCACTTGTCCTTGTAAGCATGCACTCTAAAAGGACAGTCAGGCTTCACACAACGAACATCATACACTGCTGGAGAACTCTTCAATACCCTAAACTCCCTATTCAAGGTCAAGGTGGACCACCTCTTCACTGCATCCTTAAGCCCTCCTGAATTTGCATACAGAGCTCCTTCGCACACCTCATTCTCCTGGTACTCCCAAGCCACATTCACACCAGGATTTACAGTCAGCTGTGAGAAATCATAGCTCTCCCAATCACTTGGCATAATGGATTCAGCCTCATCATCTGAGGAGTCATCTTCCAATGCACGTTCATAGTCATCGATCTCTGCATTGAACTGCCTCATTACTTCAGGGTCTTCTTCTCCCCCATCAACCACACTAATTGCTTCATCCCCCTCTTGTTCTTCCTCTGCACCACCATCTTCCTCCCCACCCTCTTCCTCCTGTCCTCCCTCTTCCTCCTCTCCACCATCTTCCCTCTCTCCCCCATGATGGCTACTCTGGCTTTGACCCTCTGCTTACTCATTCAGTTGTACATTCGGTACAAACTGGACAAGCAAAACCACCGGAGCACCAATTGTGCATGCACTCCTGACATAACGCCTCCAATTTTCAGTACCTTCTAAGTGCATAAGCTCCCAAAACACTGGTTGACTTCTGTTGAACACAGCCATCACCGACAGTTTCCATTGCTCTTCATCTTTCCTGAATGCCTTGTACAGCCAGTTGGTTATGACCCCCAAGGTCTTTCTTCAGCTCTTGTAAGATCTCTTGTCACTATTTTAAACAGTGACAGATCAACTCCTTCGGGGCCATATCTAATTTCCCCAGATCCATAAAACAATTGAATCCGAACTGTCTGTGACATCCCTGATATCATATAGTGTACAAATACTTAGATTAACTACTAATAGTACTATGTAAGTAATTAAAGTAGTTTTCAGCAATAAGGTGTTTCTAAATTAACTACTAATACTACTATGCAAGTAATTAAGGTATTTCCTGAATATCTACGCTAATTAAAGAATTGCTAAACTATTTTCTGAATTTCTAAATTATTTTCTGAATTTCTACGCTAATTACAGAATTTCTACGCTATTTTCTGAATTAATACGCTAATTATACTATTTGTAAACTATTTTCTGATTTTCTACACTAATTCGACTATTTCTAAACTATTTTCTGAATTTCTAAACTATTTTCTAAATTTCTACGCTAATTCTACTATTTCTAAACTATTTTCTGAATTTCTAAACTATTTTCTGAACATGTGGTTTGGGCCAGAAACGAACCTACATACGATGAGAGAGGGCTTCAAGGATGCATGGCCCATGGGCCGTTCCTGAGTCCTCTTGCCCCATCCATTCATTATTTGTCTCCATCCGCATGCGACGAGTTCTAAATTTGTTAACCCCTCCCAAACAAAAATCCACCCGTGACCAGGAGTACATGTTTCCCTTGTCCTGTCTGGACTCTTCGTCTTCTTGCCCCGGAAGAAAAACACTATTCTACTATTACTCCAGCACAAACGGCGGCGCGTTTGCACACCCATCAACGTCCATCCATCGCTGTCCTGCCCTAGCTACCTCTAGCTTCACCTCGTTCCAACCGCAGCCGCCTCCCGCCTTCCAAAGCCAACTAGCCAAGCCAAGCCCCCCTCACGCCACCGTCGCCCGTCGCGTAACAACAGCGAGCTAGCGAGATCAACCGGCCGGCCAGGGATCACCGCCGCGGCCGCGCGAGAGCCATCATGTCGTCGAGCTGGGGCTACGAGAAGTACATCACCATGGCGGCGTCCGTGGCGGCGACGGCCATGGTGGTGCGCAGCGTCGTGAGCGAGCTGGTCCCCTACGAGGTGCGGGACCTGCTCTGCTCCGCCGCGCGCTACCTCCGGTCCCGCGTCTCCTCGCGCCACACGGTGGTCATCGACGAGGCCGAGGGCCTCTCCGCCAACCAGATCTACGACGCCGCGCGCACCTACCTCGCCGCGCGGATCAGCACCGACATGCCGCGCCTCCGCGTCAGCCGCGTCGACGAGGCGCAGGGCATCATGGTCGGCATGGAGCAGGGCGAGGAGATGGTCGACGTCCACGACGGCGTCGAGTACACCTGGAGCCTCGTCGCCCGGGACAACACCCCCGGCGCCGCCTCCAGGGCCGCCAGCACCGCCGCCGCCTACACCGCGGCCGGCGCCAAGGCCAGGGGCCGCCTCGAGATCAAGTCGTTCGAGGTCACCTTCCACAAGAAGCACAAGGACAAGGCCCTCGAATCGTACCTACCGCACGTCGTCGCCACGGCCAAGGCCATGAAGGACCAGCACCGGAACCTCAAGATGCACATGATCGAGTACGACGCCTGGACCGCCGTCGACCTCCGCCACCCGTCCACCTTCGACACGCTCGCCATGGACAAGAAGCTGAAACAGTCTGTCATCGATGATCTTGAGAGGTTCGTCAAGAGGAAAGACTACTACAGGAGGATTGGCAGGGCGTGGAAGCGGGGTTACCTGCTCTACGGACCACCTGGGACCGGCAAGTCAAGCCTGATCGCAGCGATGGCGAATTACCTCAAGTTTGACATATATGATCTTGAGCTTACCGAGGTCAAAAGCAACTCGGACCTCCGGAGGCTTCTTGTCGGGATGAGCAACCGTTCCATCCTTGTGGTTGAAGACATTGACTGTAGCATTGACCTGCACCAGCGGGAGGAAGGTGAGAAGCGTGCCAGGTCTGGCTCTATAGGAGAAGAAAATGACGACAAGGTTAGATGTTACTCCATCAGTTAGAATAACAGCCACATACTATATTACTATGTGATAACCACCCTGCATTTGTTGATTGGACGACTTTCTTACCAATGCTGCTCGGAAATTTGTTCAAACAGGTGACGCTTTCTGGGCTGCTCAATTTTGTTGATGGTCTCTGGTCGACAAGCGGGGAGGAGAGGATCATCGTTTTCACCACAAATTACAGGGAGCGGCTTGACCCAGCACTACTGCGGCCTGGCAGGATGGATATGCACATCCACATGGGGTACTGCACAGCAGAGTCGTTCCGGATTCTGGCAAGGAACTACCACTCAGTTGAAAATCATGCCATGTATCCAGAAATTGAACAGCTGATAGAGGAGGCGATGGTCTCACCTGCGGAGGTGGCTGAGGTTCTAATGAGGAACGAGAACAGTGATGTTGTACTCCAGGATCTCCTTGAGTTCCTCAAAGCAAAGAGGAAATTAGTTGGTGAGAGCGAAGCTGCAAATGAGAATGGAAATGAATAGATGAAGAAATGTGGCAGAGAGATCAACATCTAACGAAATACACTGAGCAGAAGAGGGATTACAGAGAGTCAGAAACCAGTGATGGTCACAATTTTTGTGTGCAATGTAAATGAGGTAGTATTAGAAAAAAAATATAGCCAAGAGTATTATTGTTGGCTCTTGAAATTTGTGGAGCACCTTTTTTGTAGTGATAAGGTGCGACTGTACCACCATTTTAACAGTTATTTATTTCATGATTCTTGACATTTCTACGAAGATTTAGTACACAGCTCAGAGAAGAGCATAATAAATAAACAGAACTTGCAATGTTCTTGTTACTACTTGACAGACATTGCTTCTTGCTATTCAAACATGTGTATCGACTATAATATAGTGTTTTCAAAAGACTTGTCAAGCTAAGATTCAGAAGGATTCTTTATACCTTCAAGGACCTGTCAAACACATCAGCCTCCAGCGTACTCCGTTCTTGTAACCCTACCTCCGGCTGATAAAGTGGACAGAAAATGATGTTTATGTAGCATAACTTGTGATACGCTTGTAAACATCCAATGCAGGTTACAAGATATAGGAGTATTGAGTGAAATGGTGTATTATTTTAAGTCATCTTAACTTCTGTGATAATTTGAGTCCTGTGGAAAATATTTCTGGCAGCTAGTATTGCAGGGCTGCCATGCAAACTTTGACCCTCCCCAATTGTATTAGTATTTTTGTAAAACAAACACACACAAAATAACAGAAGCTCTGTATTGTACCTGTTGTATTATAAAGTCAAACTGCATTGGAAACTGCAAATGTACGAGTGTACAGAAACTGTGCATGTACCAAGAGCAGGAATCATCATCTTACTGTATGTAAACCTTTGTCAGAGCCAATTCAGATGACAAACAAATTCATAATCATTTAGCTTATTTTGTCAGGTCACAATCGACAAGCGAAATTGACTAGATCCAAAGTGCTAGAACAGGTATCTTGCTGGCTTGCTGCTTGGTCGTAGAAAAATTACAGCTCCCACAAGTTTAAAGATCCTAATCACAGCATTCCTTACTTAAACTAAATGATCCAACCAGAACACATCACAGAGCAGGAAAGAGGCAAAAACAGCACATTATTGGTAAAGACATAAACTGGTGAACTCTAGACATAAAACAGCCAGAAATCACAAGGACTGAATTATCAGATAATGAAGCTGTTATTAGGACTTGTTACATTTGTTTAAGCATGTGCAGCAGCTCTAATATACCTTTCCAATTGAACTGTTAAAGAATCAAAAGGGTATTTCTGTACCTTCAATTTCTTGTCAAATACACATCACTCTCCAGCATGCAGCTTCACCCCTTTTCTTTCTTGTAGTCCTACCTCCTGCTGATAAATTACACCAAAATAAGTTTCAGGCAACAAACTTGTGATACACTTGTAATTTTTCATGCTACAATAATCTTTTCTTTGAAAAATCCATGTTACAACAAATAGGAGCATAACATGAAATGGCACATTGATTAAAGTTGTCTGAACATCTGTGATAGTTTGAATCCAGTTGAAAATACTTCTGACAGATAGTATTACTTGATATCAGAATGCAAACACGCAACAGGTGTAACTGGGTACAAAATCTGCTAACTAAAATCAGCACATAGCCATCCTTTCATTTATATATTTATCATGGCATTTAAAAAAAAGCAGTCTTCAGTGTATCTCTGACTATTAGTTTTAATATCATATATAAGCAGAGGTTTAAAATTAGAATAATTTTGGAAGCATTAAAAAAAACTAATCCTACCTTTACCATATTGGTAAACCAACCTGACATGGTATTATACATACCAGATGACCAACCTGACATGGTATCATACATACCAGTGTAAAAGATAGAGAATATTGACAGCATATCCCGGTTTCAGATTTACATTCACAGGAAGCTACTTATGCATGGTAGTAAACGAAATTTCATCACGCAATGTACTTGACTGTATGCTACCATAAAACACTAAACACTTCTACCACATCCATCTTGTGTGAAATAAACAAGAAGGTATTTCCTGCGAAACATATCCCAATTGCAGAATACAGCAAAAGATGGTCTTACTTTAAGGTTTAAGTTGTGCATAATTTAGGTTCATTCAGTGATATGCAGAAGCAAAGAACAACAGGGTGTTTTTTTTTCTGAACTAGTTGCTGGATGCAGGTTTCAGGAACTTATTGATGTATTGCCATTACGGATGACAATGACACAAATTATAGGGACTGACAAATTTAAGGGACAGGAAAGGGTGCCAAATGTGAAAACATTGCTGATATGTTATTGGCGCTAGCAATCTGAAAATGGATATGAATATATACAATTTAAAGAAGCAGACAAGTAAAATCTCATCACTTTGCCGTCTGCATATTAACAATCACATTAGTGCCAGTGTTGTTTATGAGTCAACTATTACACAAAGTCTCTATACTACTTTCTCAGTGCTCAAAAAATAATCTGAGAAAAAGGGGAGGGGAGAAATGTTCTCATCTTGTGACTGAATAGTTCGTCAGGGCCTAAATTGAGAAGGTAGATAGTAGGAACCGTAAATTACTTCTTACCCTGGCTATCTGATCTCTGCCAGGCGGCATCAATCGAGCTCCTTCATCATCCTGCATGCCCAACTCTTAATTCTTAAATCACTCGTTACCAGCGCAATGAACAGCTCAGGCGATGGAACTCAAGGAAGTCAAACGGAATCACTGGGGAAGAGGTGGTCTGATCCCAACTTCCACTTCCTGGAATCAGACGGATCAGATGCGACGACGGATATACTATTACCTTCCCATCGGTAACACTGCGGCGAATGGAGGAGAGCTACGGAACGATATTCTCCTTCCAGAAGGACAGTGCGTAGAGGTGGCGCCGGCGACGGCCGGGCCGGCAGCATTCGTCGCCGGCGAAGACCTGGACGCCGTCGACAGGTTCAGGCGTCTAGCGGAACTGTGGGATGGGGTCAAACGCCTACTCTCTCTCTTTGAGAAAAGTCAAAACGTCTACTTGTTGGTCGGCGTGGGCTGGACTAAGATGGGCTTTTACGGCCGAACAGCGCGAAAAAAGAAGAGAGAACGAGGGAGGGAGGGGGGAGTCCGTAGTGGGCCTGATGGCCTGATGGGCATGTACAACCCAACCAAACAGAGGCACATTCACTTTCAGTGGAAATTCTATCAATCTTTGATCACGTCATCTGTGCAATTATGATGTGTCAAACTCTCTGGATCTCTGATGATTGGTATTTAACAGGACTGCTTTGCTCCTTGCTTCTTCCTATCAAGTCTCAAAGCACGTCCCAGCGGAATTGTAAAAGTTTGGACCAGCATAAATGTGAGGGATTTGGTTAACCCGAGCATAAAGATTTGGAGCTTAAGTCTGGTGTGTGTTGGTCAACTTCCTTTGCTGCCGGAGTTGAGTTGTTTTAGTTCATTGTGTGTGGTGTCCTGATGCTCAAGTTGGTCTCACCTGATTCGTACTTTATTTTCTATCTTAATGAAATGACATGCAGTTCTTCTGCATTGCATTGTCTGAGAAAAAAAACAGATCTAAAGATGCTGCTATGGCACGAGATTTAGAACAAGCTATCTAGCTTATTTAAAAGCTAAATAATTTATCTTTAAGCATTGTATATTTATAAACAGAAATAGTACAAACATCAAAGGTGCAGAGCAACCTAGCTTCAGCCCCACTTGTTTTTTAGAAAAAGTCAAAGACCCTGCTTTGTATTAAAGCGAAGAGTTTTTACTGGGGTTGCCAGTTTTTACAATGCAAGAACAGCAAGCTATCACAGATAGCCAACCCTCTACTACTCTCTCCTGTAAGCTTTCCCGGCAAGACAAAAGAAGACAGTTTTGAACAGTGTTGCCGTAAACGGTCGTGTAGCCCGTGTACACGTCGTGTAAACGCTACTCGGCAAACTACCGTGCAGTTTAGGATCTAAACGGTTCATTACACGGTTAGTCCGTGTATACGGTCAAACTCGGCGTAAACGGCTTAAAAATGGAAAAAATAGTTTTACTCGGCGTGTAGGCCGTGTAATGGGCTGTTTTGGTGATGGGTGAGAGGATGATTAGTGATTGTTGGTTGGCTGCTGGTTGCATATCAATGCTTTTATCTATCTTATGAACTTTTTCACTATTTATTATTGTCATGTGACTTGTGAACTATGTCTATTTATTGTATTTCACTGATTGGTCATGTATTTTGTGTCTATGCGACTTGTAGTCAGTAGAGCACTAGACACTAAGTGAATTAGTGAGTGGTCTGAACTCATGAATTCAATATCCAGTGATGTGTTGAGGCTATTTGAGAATGGGGAACTATCAATTATAGGCTGTAGAATACCATTTTCCCTTCATCCATACAAAACCGTGTAACCCGTGTACACGACGTGTACACGGCGTTTACACGGTCTACACACTAAACGAGGGTCGAACGAACGACTACCGTTTAGGGCAACATTGGTTTTGACAGAAAGCACGAGATTACAACCAAAACCTGCTAGATAACCAAAGGACTAAAAGACACACTGCTACCGAGCTGCGCTAGGCCTTAATGATGATAGTCGGAGCTTCAACTTTTGTGTCACCATGTCGATCCATTGTTGCCCCTCTCTCCTTGTGTAGAGTCCTCCATCTCTGCATAAATGAAATTGCCCGGTATAACCCAACATCAGGATAAGAGATTACATTGTTGTTAAAAAACGAAATCATTTCGAATGAGCCATAAGCTCCAGGTGAGACATCCAAATAAAAAAATAAAGCATTGCTTCTCTCTATTAGTACCCCCTGATTATATCCACAAAACCATCAAAACACAGCGGGCAAGCAAACCACTCAAACACATCCCTGCAAACGCATCAGCAAAATTATGCCACTGCACAACAGAAGAGAATATGGCTTGTTGTTTCAATTTGACCGCACCGGCCAATTTCTTTTCTTCAACTGTTCAGCGGACTGAATCTTATCGTAGGCCACTTGCCAGATGAAGAAGCGAATTTTGAGAGGAAGTTTTATTTTCCACATCAGCATCAGCCATTTATTTGTAAAGCCAAAAAAAAGTTAACTCATTGTACAATGAAGCTGTAGTGAAAACTCCAAATTTGTCTAGAACTCATTTCACCGTGTTGTTTACCTCCGCAAGAGCTATCCCTTCTAATGTATCAGTCAGTTCCATTCTGCTCTCTCTCCCCAAAGTCCCTCCTGAAGGTGAGATTAATATTCCCCCCTCCAATACCTGAATAGACTGTTGCATTTTGTTGATTGCTGATTTCAGCCCCACTATCCCCCAGTCCTGCATCGATCGATCATCGATGAGACGACGAGTTCTACAGGTGTGTGTGGGGCCAACGAATCGGTGAGCCAGTCGGTCTCTACGTCGCGCCCGATTCGAGACCCCGCGCAACCAAGCCTCAATTTGTGCGCTTAAAAACGCCCTTCCCTCGCCCGCCTCTTCCCCTTTCCCTCCCCTCGCGCCATCCCATCGCCGGTGCCTTCCGAACCCCGGTGGTTTTGGGTTCATGCCCTAGAGACCCGAGCTACGGCGCCGCCGCTCGCCGCCGTCCTGCTCGCCAACCCCGAGCCCCGCCGCCGTACGCTGGTGCTCCGGTACGTTCGCCTCCTCCAATCTCTCTCATCTCGCGCGTTTAGTTTCTCCTCGCGCGCGCGCGCGCGCAAAGGCGGTGCGATTTCGCGTGGGGACGAGGACGACTCATGGCAGGCATCGCGAGTGAATATCCGGTTACCGTTTAATTCTACAAGTCATGGACTCGTTCCTCCGTCTAGGGCTCGAATTCAAGCGGAATCGCTACTTGCCAGATAGGGGACGCTTATTCAGGGTTTAGCATTATACGTGCTCTTAGATCGTGCCGCCAATAATCGTGATTTTTGTGCAGCGCAGGTGTTTGTGTTTTTTGCGGCACCGCTAAATTGCCTGCGGATGGTACAAGAAATGGCGCCCCGCGACGAAGATCTGCTCAAAAGGGCACTTAAGACGCACGGTAAGGACGCTGTGGGTTTCCTCATCCTGGCTAAGTCCATACTCGGTGTTGAAACGTACAAGAAGCTCATCAAAGCATCACAGGAGATTGTTAAGCAAAGGTATATGCATCCATCGATGACGTCCTAATTAGCGCCCTCAGAACCGTCCTTTTATTTGTGGTTATATTTTCTAACACTGTCCTCTTCTGTTGCAGTTCATGTACTGAAGGTGGAACAACGGCCAAAAAATGTGAAGAAATTCTGTCGGAAGTGTTTGTTGGGGAAACTCACGTCCTAAAGTGCTTCCATCACTTTCTCGAAGGGCATGGTCCCTCCTACGACCACACAAGCCAGGCTTTACAGGGTGCAATCTCTTTCCTTGAGAATGTGAAGGTGATGTACATATCTGCTCCTTGTTTAGGTTATTGGTTCGTGTCCATGGTTATTTAGCTTGATACTTGTTCTGTATCTGCAGTTGTCCCCTAATATGTCCAGTGAAGATTACGAGGATTTACTGGCCACGCTGACTCAGTGTATGGCCCCAAAGACCATGAAAATTGCAGACATTTACGTAAAGGTACTGCTTTTTTGTTCAGTGGTTTCTTGATAATGATTTGGAAGTACAGTCATTTCACAATCATTTGTGTTTTCAGGTAAAGAGAGCCATGCATATGTGCCCAGAGTTGATAAAAACCTTCGAAACTTATCTGCCTGATAGCCTAAGGGTTACTTTACCAAATGATGAACAATCTTGGAGAAGTCCAAAGACTTGTCCTACTGACAAGGTAATGCATTGCATTTCTCATTATTTACTAAACGGACGACACCACATGCTGCTCATTTTCTTAGGCCCCAGGGATTATAATGTTATTTTTATTCTTATCTCTTGTATGTTGTTTACTGAGCAACAGGAATGAAAAAGATTTTTTCCCGCAGAAAATTGTATCATTTTCCTTTTCTATTATGAGCTTGGATGTTATCATTGATTCCTATTTTTTCCTGTGCAGGCAGTTTTATGCTTTACTCCAGATGCAAATCATAGCTTGGATGGTAACCGAATGAAAACAACCAATATCAAATATGATGCATCTCAAGTGGGCTATCCCCATGATCAAAACCTTAAAGAAACTGAGTACAATTTCAGGCAAAGATGTACCCAGGGAACCCCCGACTCCTTCGAAACACCTACCAAAGGTGTGTAAGTTTTCTTGTTGTTTCTGCTCTGTAGAAAAGCAGTCCCTTTGGATTTGTGTCTGCGATTTCTGAAAGTGATAGAAAAGAGGATATGTCATGCTTTTCCCAACAAAATCAATATTGATTTCCGAAAAGGCAGTGTGATAGTTCTGTTATGTGTACATATATGTTCTAATGTGTTGATACAAGTGCAGCTCTTGCTGGATGCTCAATACCTTGTGTTGCTTTCACTTGTTAAGCAAATCCATTGCTCTGAAATTCTGTTTGCATACTTCTGATAGGTAGTGGGGAATCACTTCAAGCAGAAGAGTACGAGGGAGACAAAACTGATCCCTTACCAGACTGGAGTTCCTTGAGAGAAAATGAATTACCCCCAAAAGTGAACCTCGATATGTGCACACGTTGCACTACTAGCTATTACCTACTACCAAAGAATGTAAATTCCTACAAATTCCTACTATTCCCATTTCTACTCATTGACAGCAAATTCTTACTTGATCATTCTCAATCTCAGTGTTTAACGCTAAAATCAAGTTACCGGACCGAGCTGGGACAGTCTATATTTAATGACACAACAGTTTCTGCCACCTCTGGGAGGGAAGATTGCTTTAAATTCAGAATTAAAAATCATCATGAAGAAAACATTTTCAGATGTGAAGATGACATGTAAGCAATTAGTTGTTGTCTTTTATCAGATCTTGATGACATTTTGCGTGCTCATGTGATCAGGAATGATCAATGGTCTTATACTGCCCTCTTTATGTTTTTTTACTAGGTTTGAGAGTGACATGTTATTGCAGCGCTACAAAGCAACTGCTGACTTTATTGGAAATCTGCAAGACCATGTTGACAGTGATATGAAAATTCAAGAGCATCTAACCCGTAAGAAATGCTACATATCATGCAGAATAGTTAGAGTAATTTTTTTTCTTCAAATTGACTAATTGTTTTCTACTTTCTTTGTTTTTGACCTGCGAAAAGCCTTACATAGGAGGTGCATTGAACAGTTGTATGATGAACATGGCCTCGACATGCTTGATGCACTGTGGGAGAAAATTGATACCAGTACGGCTCTTGTCATTCTACATTCTCGTTTAAATCAGAAGATAGACGATTTGTCAGAGGCACGGTTATCTTTGAATAAAATCTGCTCCAATATTATTGCCAATAATTACCACAGATCACTTGATCATCGAAGCTCCTCATTCAAACAATTGGATAAAAGGAGGATGAGCCCAAAAGGTAGCGTCATCATGTCCAACAAAGTACCTGTGATTAGTATTAAGTTATTTTGAAGTTGATTTGCCTTAACTCATCAGAGTTTTACAATTTGTTTTAATATTCGACGTTCTCATCTGTGTCTCACTTGCAGCTTTGCTTGCTGAAGCCAGAGAAATTAATATGGCAAGGTTGAACAATAAGGATAGACATCATTCTTCTGCTTATAATAATCAATCAAGTTTGATTTCGAAAAATGTACTTAAAGATACTGATCTTCACATCCACAAGGACATAGATAGGATGGTTCATTGTGCCTCCAAAAGTTGTCCTTCTGAACAAAAGCTAATGATGATTTGGACAAAATTTGTTCAGCCATTTGTTGCTATTAACTATGAGTTGCCAGAATCAAATGGCACTGTAGCTTCCAAAGAAGCTTGTGAATACTGTGGTCTTGGCAAAACTTTTCTCAGGAGCATACCCGACTCCTCATTTGCTAATAATATTTCTTTATCTTCAAAGGTATGTACATGTGTATACCATGTTATGTTCTTCAGATTTATTTGAATTCAAACTTGCAGAAACAAATATTTTCTCATGGACATGTCATTGTGCTCATGGAGTAAAACATAACCTGCTTTCTGTTATTTTTCATTTCAGAGAGGTGGATATATTGTAAATACATCCAATAAGTCCGCTTCTATGCACGAAGCTTATCAGACAGAGATCGAGGAGGGTGAATTCTTACCTGATGTTGGAAACATCCAGTTGGTGTCCATAACTGGACCTGGGAATGGAGCAGCAAGTTATGATGTTTCTGCTCCCAGTGAAGATGGGTTAAGTTTTCGGTGCTCGGGCAGTAGTATTTGTGATCACAACAATAAATCTGCAGTGCATAATGGAATAAGAGAAGGCTGCAAAGTTGAAATGGGCAGCTTAGCATATTCCAAAAGAACAGCCGAACCGCATGGTGTGAAGGCGGTATACCCTGTTGTTCTCTGGTTGTGCTCTTGAGGCTTCACCAGGTATTTCATCATTTTATCTTGTTACATGGACCGTGCTTCTTTTTTTTTCTCACCTGGCATGGTATGGAAGATTCTGCAGTTCAATGCCACTAGCTCACTAACTAGTGCCTATTTTATGAAGGAATGAGGCTTGCAATCAAAAGAAATCTGCAGCATCGTATTTTTGTGTTGGGCAAAACTGTCCAAACTAATTGTTGGCACCACAATTTATTTATTTATCCTTGTATATGACAGATATTGTATGAGAGACTACTGGTAGCAAAGGTTCTTTCGAGAAAATATAGGGCTGAAGCTTCCTCTCGAGATTCACTCACCTGTGATGTATATGCCGGGTAAGGTCCAGGATTCTCACCTATGTACCTGAGCAGAACTATTTGCGACTCGTTGTGTAATAGTTCTAACTTCAATTTTCCTTTTCCATCGATTCCTGCAGGTTTAAGGAGGAACTCTTTAACCTACTAACAGGCTCCACTAACAGTGCCAACTTTGAGAAGTACTGCCTGACTTTCCTTGGGCCGAAATCCTATGTACTTTTTACACTAAATGAGGTGATGGGCCGAGTTATCAAGCAGGTAATCTGAATTTAGCATGAGATGTGTATTAGAGATGCTGGCTGCCTTGCTTATGGGTGTTCAAATGTTTGTAAATTTGTTGGGTTGACTTGCCATATTTCACCTTTAGAGCTTCTGCTTGCCTACTAATCCAGTTAATTTGTCCTCCAGCTCTGCAAAATTTGTCCATGTGCTGAAGACAACTTGCTTCTTGAGACCCATGAGAAAGTGAGAGGACCAGACCCACCCAAAGATTTGTCCGGTCATCAAAATGCAAAAAGCGTAAGTCTCAGAATCCTTCTGTTCGTTATTACCTTCAGTAAGCTTCTATTGTCTGTCAAATCCAGCCTGCTAAACATGCCTAGCCCCTCACTTTTGCACCCGGCTCATCAGGACATAATTAATTGAACATCTTTGTTTTTCTCTTTTCTCTTTTTATTATTTATTTTTATAAAAAACAACATTATTGTTGGTACATGATTGGGCTTGAAATATCAAACTTACCAATTGTTGTATGTACGTTTCCTCCATGTTCAGTCTCCGGCTCTTCCAACAAATGGATCACCGGAGCAATACCATCATGAGGAAGGGGAGAAAGGCAGCAATAATAAGCCTCTCGACGACACTGTTAAGCCGATGCAGAACCATTTTCAGAGAAGGTAGGGGCCCTGACAAGTGACAGAAATCCTCGTTGCATTCAGCTAGGCGCCTATATATACCCTGTTGTAACATGCAACTGATGTACAAGCATTTGCCTCGCAGGAAAAGGCGGAAGCTGGAGACGGGTGCACCGAGCATATCTCAGCCTGACGCAGATGGTTCAAACTCATAGCTCCTGGACGGAGATCGTAGTAGTAGCTGCTGACCTGCTGTACAAAAGTTTTGTACAAGGAAATTTTCGTGTGTGTATATGCTTGGTTGTAGTGTGTAGTATAGCAAAGCAACATTTTTTTTTGGTGCTCCAAGAGGCCTGCAAGGATGCTTTATTTCAACCTTACGCTCGTGCATTTACGTGCCTCTAGCTTCTACTCCCATTCGTTTCATATTACCTGTCGTCTTGATTTTTTCTAAATACATTCCTTTTCTATGCACCTAATTATGTCTAGATACATAATTAAAAAAATATCTAGAAAAAGTTAAAACGACAAGTAATATGAATCGTATACGTTCGATCACGGGATATATTGGATCAGCGAGCGAGGTTAATGATAACATCGGGTAAAAGAGAGAGATCAAGCGCAAGAACAACGGGCTCGCCGGGGTGAAAATGAGATATGGAAACAAACGCCAGATCGCACAAGATTGTGGACGAGCGAGAGTTCGGAGACTGCACGAGCTTAATTGCCTACGGAACACCCCAGTATTTTTTTCTTTGCAAACGTGTTTCTCTTTTTTAATTCTTTCTTTTCCAGTGACCACTGCTTGTGATTTTGTACTGTGTGCCTTCTTCTACCTTCAATCGAATGGGTGTGCTCCCGTCCCGTCGGTCTCCTACTCTCCTTGCTCTTGAACGTCCGTGAATTTTTTTATATATTTTTTCTGTTGATTTCTGAAAAATAAATGACGAAAAAAATTATGAGAAATATACATCTGCCGCCGTGTGGCACGGCGGCAGGGGTGCCGCCAACGGTCGGGGGGCTGGCTGTGGGGTTAGGTTCCTGCCGCCGTACCCCACGGCGGCAGGCCGTCGTGGGGTACGGCGGCAGGCTCACCCCTATATAAGGGGCCGACGGCTGCCGCCGCCCCCTCCTCCCTTCCTTCCTCTCTCCTCCTAAATCTTCGCCTTTCAACCCTTCGGAGCACTTTTGACTCAGGTATGTTTCTAACTTTAGTGTAGTTTAGTTAGTGTAATTTAGTTAACTTAGTTTAGAAAAATTTTAGAAATAGTTATAATTCAAATAAAATTTGTAGAAAATAGTTATAATTCATAAAATTTGTTTAAAATGATATAAAATTTGTAGAAAATGGTTATAATTATCAAAATTCGTTTAAATTCATATAAATTTTGTAAAAAATAGTTTTAATTCGAATAATTAGATTAAATTGATATAAAATGCGTAGAAAATAAATATAATTCAAATAATTTGATTAACTTGATATAAAATTCGTAGAAAATAATTATAATTCAAATAATTCGTTTAAATTGATATAAAATTCCTAGAAAATGGTTATAATTCAAATAATTTGATTAAATTGGCATAAAATTCATAGAAAATCTTTGTAATTCAAATAATTCGTTTAAATTGATATAAAATTCTTAGAAAATAGTTTTAATTCACATAATTCGTTTAAATTGATATAAAATTCTTAGAAAATAGTTTTAATTCACATAATTCGTTTAAATTGATATAAAATTCCTAGAAAATGGTTATAATTCAAAAATTGATATAATTTTCCTAGAAAATGGTTATAATTCACATAATTAGATTAAATTGATTTAAAATTATTAGAAAATAGTTTTAATTCACATAATTCGTTTAAATTGATATAATTCAACTAATTGATTAAAATTTGTTTTTTTGCAGCTATGGCTCAGGCACTATTAGAGTACGTACGGTCGGAGTTGTTCGAGGAGGCGGTGGACCGGCACCACCGCTCGTACATCTCGGTCGTTCTTGGACAGACGCCCGACAGTATACGTTGCCGGTCCATCCGCACATTGATGTCGATACACCAGCGCTGGATTCCGAAGTACGTAATTCATTTGTTATAGTTATTTCTGTTTCTTTACAATAGTAATTACGTTAAGTAAATTATTTTTGTTTTTTTGTTACAGGCTACACGCTGCAGGACTTCTACCTTTCGCGCGGTTGTTCGAGGGGGACAAGCTACAAGCTGAGATTCCCCGGGTAGAGCGGTTGACGCGGTTCAGCTACAACGCCCCTCTGATCGCCGCGTTTATGGACCGGTGGCGACCAGAGACGCACACCTTCCACTTCCTCGTCGGCGAGATGGCACTCAGTCTGTAGGACGTCACATTTTTGGGAGGACTCCCGTGTGCTGGCGAGGCGATGGGGCCTATCGACATCCCCGCGACGTGGCAGGCCGACTTCCTTGATCGGTTCGCGAACGTTCCTCGGAACGATCGCGCTCCTCAGCCGTACGTGCCTTTCGTCAACACCCACGGTCCCACCTGGACTTGGATCCAGCAGTTCAGCGTACGTGCTTCTAACTCTTATTTTCAACGTTTGTATGCATTTTAAAGGAATGTGACGATGGACCTTTGTGTGTGTGCAGGCTGACTACATGGCGGACGAGGCCGAGGACCAGACGTCGGACAGGTTTCTGGAGGTGTACCTGCTCTGGCTGTTCGGGTGGGTGATGTTCTGCGAGTCAGCGAGAGACTCGTGTCGAGGTACCTGCTCCCCTGGGCTCAGAGGATCGCCGACTCCCCCCTCGATGAGATGCCCCAGATCAGCTGGGGTAGCGCTGTTCTGGCCGCTACCTACAGGGGGTTGTGTTCGGGCGTGGCGAAGCCGGCGAGTAGGGAGGGGATCCTCCTGGGTTGTCCTCTCCTGCTGCAGATGTGGATCCACGAGCGGTTTGACATCGGTCGGCCCAAGGCAGACCTCTCGGAGTACGAGCCGCTGCCAGCTGACACCGACCCAGCGGACCTCCCCACCATGGGTTCTCTGTGGTGCCTCCGGAAGGTAATGACCTCCCTTATCGTTTTCTTCGCGTAATGAGTTCTTTAGTTCGATTCAATTAACTTTTCATGTTCTGTGCAGCACGTTTGGGCTGGGGAGCAGGCGAAGAAGGCGTACAAGGACTTCGTGGGTCAGATCGACCGGATGGTCGATGCCCAGGTCCGGTAGACGCCGTACACTCCTGCCATGGTCGCTGCCCGCGCACCACAGGGCCTCTCGTCGCTGTGCTTGCGAGACCAGGCGTACTGAATGACGCGGCGACGATTGGTGTTCGACGTCTACGTCGAGAAGTACGCGGTCCACCGGGTGATGAGGCAGTTCGGCCTCTACCAGGAGTCGTCTGTACCTGTTGCGCCACGTCTACCGCCCACAGCGCACAGGTGAGCTACCATTAGCCAGTTATAATTATTTTCTGTTACAAGTAGTCACTTACAAACAACTTTTTGTTTCATCTATGCTAGGTGAGCGCGTAAGAGCGTGTCTGCGGTGACGTCGTTCGTCGACAGGTTGCAGCCGTACGTGGACGAGTGGGCATCCGCGGCGCATGAGGATAACGTCGTCACTGAGCACCACCTTCACGACGGCGCGACCTGGGTAGCGTACCTTAAGTGGTACCTCCCGAGGACGCGGGCACGGGTGACGTACGTCCTTGCTGCCTCGCCACCGGTCTCGGACCACGACAGGCTACTGCCGTACGCCACGTACCCGGTGCGACGAGACCAGACCGCCGACACAGCGGTAAGCTACGATACTGCAATCATATTTAATTCATATTACTATTCATTATAACATGTGCTACTAATTTCGTGAGCAGCACGACACGCTTGCTGAGATCTTGCGGCTCGCAGCGGCCGCGAGGGAGGCGTGTTTTACCTCGGGACCTCAGCAGCATCGCCAGACGTACGACAGGATCCTTGATGTTGCCACGAGGTACACCGCTGTCGTGAACTACGCCGGGGCCGCAGACATTTCTCTTCTTCCGCGCCACCCAGCGTCGTCCTCGAGCTCCGCCTCGACAGCTCGTTCGCAGCCGGCGCCTTCCACCTTTGCACGTGCGGCTTTCTCGGCTCCGACGGCACAGCAGCAGCCACAGCCCCAGGGCCCGCACACCTACGTGCGGCCGTTGGTTTTCCCCGGCGCAGGTACTTTCACTAAACCTTATTTTCAACTAATGCACGGAGTTGTTGTGTGTTTTTGTTATACTATATTCTAATCGTACAGGGTGACCGCCGGTCTTTCCGACGGGACCAGGAGGTTTCAGCGGGGCTCGACAGCCGGAGACGACGGCACCTAGACCGCCGGTCTTTCCGACGGGACTAGGAGGTTTCACCGGGGCTCCACAGCCAGAGACGACGGCACGTAGACCGCCGGTCTTTCCGGCGGCAGATATTCCTTCCTCGTCCACTGCACCTGTCTTCCAGCCTGGTAACGACCTTAACTATTACAGTAAATTCGTTAAGTACGATACGTGGAAAACTAATACTATTCGTTGCAGGTTTCGACCCGACCGCGGCCTCGATGGAGTCCGCTGACGACCAGCTGGACTGGTATGAGTTTAGGTTCCACGACTTTCTCGCGCCCATGGATGCGACAGACGGCGAGGAGCTTGGCGCGTCACAGTTCACACAGGCGCCGCCTCTTGGGACGCAGGAGACACAGCTGGTGGGCGGAGCGACACCGGCGGCCGGCGGAGCGACACCAGCTGGTGCAGGGTCGTCGCCGGCGGGCGGAGCGACACCGGCTGTTGCAGGCTCGTCGCAGGCGGCCATGGCGACACCGTCTCCCGACCAGCTCGGACCCCGGGTCATCAAGCCACCTGACCCCTTGACGTACGCCCGGGACCACACCTGGGCTGGTGCTAGAGCTGTTAGGCCGAAAAGGAGCCGACGGATTTAGATGTATTAGAGTTTTCTGTCACAGCAGTACTTTTACCATGATCTTGTATAAACTATTTTGCATCTGCTCGTTGATTATGATCTTGTGATTATGTTTAAATTTATCATTTTCTTGTTTTTAAAAAAATAAAAATGTGTTTTACAAAATAAAAAAATCTCAAAAAATTAAAAAGGTTGTTACCGCCGTGCCACGCGGACGTGCCGCCAGACCTACGGTCCTGCCGCCGTGCCACACGGCGGCAGGGTCCTCACGCCGTGTGACACAGCGGCATGTATATTTCTCGTAATTTTTTTCGTCATTTATTTTTCGGAAATCAACGAAAATATATATATATATATAATTCGAAACGTCCGTACTAACTGACTGTTTCAAATTATAATTTATGTGACTTTTATGACCACAAGTTTAACTTCTTGTTTTATTAAAAAAATATGTAAAATATCATACATTTTTGTTGTGACTCTTTTTATAAATAAAAATTCTTCAAAAATAATTTAAATTTGCATATATTTGTATTTTTTTTGCATAAAACGATATCAAATTTAAGGTTAAAATTAAACGAATTATAATTCGAAACGAGAAGTGGGTATATCCGTTTGGCGTCGATAATCTAAAAACTACCGGTAGCCATGAACGGAGGCCGGCGCCGTAGATAGGCTGCATGCACGCATGCCTCCGATCAGTGAGCGGCTGTGCGCCATCGAAGCATCCATGCCTGCCTGCCTGCCAAAACCTCGTCCTATCCAGAAATAAGCTTGTGCGCGTGTGGACCGTCCGTACCTCACGCACGGGCAATGGCTGGCATTATTGGCCATGGATGGCGCCTATAAAAGCAGCGGGCGATGCGCCAGCCCAAACCGTGCTCTCTGCCTCTCTCTCCATTCCGACTCTTTGTGGCGTCGTACTGCAAGGGGGAGGAGGGAAGGGAGGAAGGCAGAGGCCTCCGGAGGCGATCCGGCCTCCATCCGTCTTCGTAAACCAATAACCCCCATTATATCGATCGATTATAGTGTATAGTAGCAGCAACCGCAACAACTAACTGATCCGTCCCCAAATCCACCCCGCGCGCGGCCTTCTTGATTGCTGTTGCGCACGCTATCCGCGTCGTCGCTCGATCTCTAGCTATCTGCCGCGGCGCCCGGCAACTTCAATTCGTTCGTCCTCCCAAGCGAGAACAGGTACGCCAAAAGAAGAAGAAGATGGTGAACGCCGACGCCGTCCGCAACATTGTCGGTATCATCGGTGCGTACCAGTATATACCTTAGTAATTCACATGCTTTCTTGCAATTCCAGAATTAATTAACTATGATATACTATGATCCATGGATAATAATTCGCTAATGGTCATCGGATGGACGATGGCACGGCAGGCAACGTCATCTCGTTCGGGCTGTTCCTGTCGCCGCTGCCGACGTTCGTGCAGATCGTGAAGAAGCGCGACGTGGAGCAGTTCGTGCCGGACCCGTACCTGGCGACGTTCCTCAACTGCGCGCTGTGGGTGTTCTACGGCCTCCCCATCGTGCACCCCAACAGCATCCTCGTCGTCACCATCAACGGCACGGGGCTCGCCATCGAGGTCGTCTACCTCTCCATCTTCTTCGCCTACGCGCCCAGGCCCAAGCGCCTCAAGATGCTCGGCGTCCTCGCCGTGGAGCTCGCCTTCCTCGTCGCCATCGCCGCGGGGGTGCTCCTCGGCGCACACACCCACGAGAAGCGCTCCCTCGTCGTCGGCAGCGTCTGCATCTTCTTCGGCACGCTCATGTACGCCGCGCCGCTCACCGTCATGAAGCGGGTCATCACCACCAAGAGCGTCGAGTACATGCCCTTCACGCTGTCCCTCGTCAGCTTCCTCAACGGCGTCTGCTGGACCACCTACGCGCTCATCCGCTTCGACATCTTCATCACGGTCAGTCTCGCCGATCCGGCCGGCCGTTTCTTTATTCTTCAGGGCATCATATATTTGTTATATATGTATATATATAAATATAATCGAACAACTATATATACTGGCACGCAGATCCCGAATGGCATAGGAACGTTTCTGAGCTGTCTGCAGCTGATCCTATACTTCTGCTACTACGGGTCCACGCCCAAGGGCGGGGACAAGAGCGTGGAATTGCCGGTGACGGCCAGCGACGACAGCAACAACTAGCGCCGCCGGCTTGATTTCATTTAGAGGCGTCGGATCGGGCCGCCGCCGGCCAGCTCGGTATGTCCGGCTGGCCGGCGACGAGTAGGGGTGTGTGTGTGGCTGTACAGTTGTTCCTGCATGAGAGCATGCATGATGCATGTAAGTCTCATCAATCGAGACACACAAGGGCACGCATCAAGCAAAGGATGCTCATGCTGTCGTGCGTGTGTGTTGTTGCTGCTGCGTGCTAACTTGGTTCGTTGGTTGTTTTGGGAGTAGAGCAGGGCTTGTTTCTTCACGCCTGCATTGGCTGTATATATATACTTGTCTTGCTTGCCACCTTCTTTTGCCTATTTTCTGAGGGCTTCTGCATTCTGTATTTGCCAAATTAGGCTACTTTTTAAGACTATTTGATTTTTTATGGCACATAAATACTATCAAAGAATTGATAAAAAATGTGTAATATTCCTATATAAAATTACTTTATATCATATGTTTCTTATAGAAATTTGATGTTCTCTTAAAAATTTATTTTGTGAAAGAAAGTTTAAATTTGTTTTTGTTAAAGAACTTCATTTTCTCTAAGTAATTTTATAAATTAATACATCTCATCTTAGGAATATTATGTATTTTTTATCAATTTTTGATAGTATTTGTGTGACATAAAAATCAGATAATCTTAAAAAGTAGTCTAATTTGGTGAATTTTAGTTTTGAGATCACAAATGCTACATATGTGTAATTTTGCAAAATGGGTTCATCTCTATAAGTTGTATCGTCATAAAAAAGTTATGTGAGTTTTTGAGGTGGTTTGGAAGTCATTTTTTCAAAGTCAGAATTTTTTCTAATATCATTTTGAATAACAATATCTGAAAAAACTTATTTATTTCAAATAGCAAAGGTTACATAATATAATATTTTGTTTCATGATAAATCTACTCATAATATTTATGTTATTAGTCTTTATGATTATTTCCCTATCTGTACTCAAAGTTGAAAATGCTTGACTTCGAAAAAAATCCAAACGTTACTATATTATGAGATGAAAGTAGTAAGTTGTAACCTTGACATAGTGTCAGAGGGTGACCCAAAGCGGCTTTGTTAGGGCAAGTACATTGGTGTTCTCTGATAGGCCGTCTCATGCATTGACACATAATCTTGGGTCGACTCAACAGACAACCTGTACAATGAGTTGTCGGGTAAGTCTTCTGGTAGATCTATATAATTCCTTAATTTGTGCATATAAAAAGGATATATTATGAGTTGCATGGCAACAATAACTCATACAATGGTTGTGAAGTTGCCTCATGAGGTAATTGTTTAGCTCGTGAGGTGGTTGTTTCGCGAGGCAACGACCTCTTTCTCTCTCCTCGCTCTGTCTCCTCCATATCATAAAAAATCCTATGTGGCACTACATGAGACGACCTATGAGACTGCTGATGTGTACCAAGTTGCTCTGATAGGGTGAGCTATGGGTGGGTGGAGCCGTGGAGGGCTGGAGGTGGTCGCATAGGAGGCCGATTCTACATGAACCACGTAGGGGCTATGGTTTGAAGAGGATATGGAGCGGAGGAAAATCTTGTGAAACTCAAACCCGTAATGTTATATGGAGCCTGAAAGATACATAAATTGAGGCTGCTTGGTTGCCAACCTCACCTCACCCCCGCATAGTGACCCGCATCATGCTACAGTCCTTCTATGCTACAGTAACTGCAGGGGTTATAGTACTGGGAAAGTCCGCCACAACCCATCACAGCCCACGAACCCCACCCTCATCTTCCTCCTCCTTCCCCACCTATCTGCCGCTGCCCTCTCCTTCATTCTTGCGCCGCCCCTCTCCCTCTCGCCCTCGCACCGCCCTCCACCTCTGTCTCCGGCAGCTCCTGCCGCCGCTACCCCCCACCCCCACGCTAACCCCTCCTCCTCCTACGGGACCTCGACGTAACGCCCCCGCCTCGTCCACCATCCACCAGACATCCTCCCCTGCCCCGCCGCAGGTGCTTCCGCGCCGCCTCGCCTCTACTGCCGGCCAACCCGCCACCTCCGCCGGTCCATCGCCGCCCCCGGCCCTCCCTCTACATGCGAAGATCATTGGAAACCCAACCCCGATAACCCGAAGCCGCCAACCCCGAACTCTAACCCTACCGGTGACAAGCTCGAAGCCCTCGCTTCGCCCCAGCAGCTCCCGCCGTTGGATTCGCTACCGCCGCACTAACCCGAGTACGAAACAGAAGGAAGCATGTGGGGTTGGAGGAGGAGGAAGGAGGATCTGATAGTGGGTTCCACCACCAGCATGATGTGATGTTTTGTTGTCGCTGAAGGGACATTAACCCGCCTCGTCACCGCACACCTCGCTCCGATCCAACCAACCAAGGTTTATGGCATGCATCTCCATCAACAATACGACAAACATGTGATTAATTTCCATCCATGAATCAATCAATCACGATCGCCCATATTTTGATCTGGTTTTGAGCAGGAGTATTAACACATCACGTACGCTAAGAAATAGACCAAAAATTAAACACTGGTGCAGTGGCAGATGATTCTGACTGACGACGCGAATGCACACTAGGATCGGATCATGAGGTTCAGGCGTCGGCGCTCTCCAGGTAGCTCGCGTCGGAGGCGGCGACGCTGCCGGCGGAGGATCGGCAGGACAGGGAGGACGCGGAGCGCGGCGTGGGCGGCCGCGCCAGCCGCCGCCCGGAGCTGTCGTAGTGGATGGCGCCCGCGAAGTCCAGCGGCTGGCACCGCTCCCCCATCAGGATCCGGCGGCTCCACAGCGCCACCTCGCCGCCCTTCTTGTCGATGGCCGCCCCGCGCGCGCATAGCGCCGCCGCCACGGCCCCCGCCGCCGGCGGCCTCGTCGCCTTCCTGTGCCGGAGGAGGCGCCGGGTGGCGCGCGACACGCGCCGGGTGCACGTCTCCACCAGGCCCGACACCCTGCCCAGGAGCTCCTCCGCGTAGCCCGCCGCCATGGCGATCGACCGATCGATCTCTCCTCTCGTCGCCGGCCGGTGCGTGTGCGGATCGGATGAGAAATGGTCGTCTCCTGCAACAGCCCGATCGAGGGTTTAAGAAGTGGTCATGGCGAGCGGCGGGGTGCCATGCATCTGTCACTAGTGGATCTGCCTTCGCACTGCGCTAACTTACCGGAATCAGCGCGGCAGATATGCTCGGGATTTGACTGCGCAATCTTGCCTTATTTTCTTCCTGTTTTGCTTTCCTCTTGACCTTTTTTTGCACGGTATATACTGGTGGCAGGGGTTTTAGATGGTAGTGGAACAAATAATTATTTGATTTGGGATCTCATAGAAAAAAAATGGATCCCATCACAATATTTTGAAAATGTGGTACTTGACATGGCCATTAGGAATGGGTTATTTGAATTTGTTTTTCATGTTTGATTGAAGATGTTGTAGTGGCATTTCCAATATCGTCGATTCAATCTTGCTGCTATAATAATAAGTACTTTTATTAGGATCTTATATTAGTTGTTAGTGAAGACGTGTGCAGTGACGTAAACCTTCTTGACCGTTATGATGATACAACTATGACGTGTAATGTTTTTCTAGGCGTAACACGTGAAACTCGTATATGTGCGGTCTATAAAAGCACACGGTCACCACCTCCATCGGCCATTGCATCGTCGTCTTTCCTCTCTTCCTTATCACTCCCCCGCATATACCCGCTTCAAGCGGCACCTAGATACCAACATCGCTGCTCTTGCAATCTCATACCACTCAACTATGTATCTTCACATACACATCCTTTCCACAAAAAACACCACCTATCAAAGCCGCCGTGCCACCATGGTTTCCTCCACTACAGAGAAGGGATGGTCGCGTCGCCATTGCCGTCGACCATATACCGGACTCTATTTCGCTGACAAACCATGCTCTACAAGGAAAGAGGGTGGAGGAGAAAGTTGCATTTCTCTCCCAAGAAGCCTCCAACCTTCCACATCATCGATGAGTCGATGACAGCTCCTTCCAGCCCCAGCCAAGAACGCACACGATCCTCCCAGTCCTCCAAACCACCTCGCCGGATCCCGCCGCGCCGTTCCGCGGCGCACAGCTCACTGCTGACGCACACCCAGCCGCGCCGAAAGCATCCATCGCCGCGGCCGTACAACTGTCGCGGCCGCCGGCGCCGTGGCGTACGAGTGTCGCGCACGGCGCGCCGCAGCGTACAAGTGTCGCGGACGGCGCGCCGCAGCGTACAAGTGGCGCGGACGGCGCGCCGCGGCGTACAAGTGTCGCGCCGGGCGGTTGTCGCGGCCGGCCGCCGGCTGGCGCGGGGAACGCCAGCCGTTTCTGCGCCTTCAATTCCCGGAGCCACTCCACCCACCGCGCCCGGTGATGCCCGCCGGCGCGGCGCGCGCAAAGTTACTTTGCAGCGCGCGGCTGTGCTGGCAGCGTCCCCCGCGCGTCCCTCGTGCCCGGCGCACTATAAGACAGGGGGGGGGGGGTGTTGGGGGCTCCGATCCACCGCGCCACCAGAAGATATATCGAGAGCGGAGGAGAGCTATTAGCATCCATGGCCGGGGGCATGGCGACGTACTACGAGGTGCTGGGCGTGGCGCAGAACGCGTCCGCCGCCGAGATCCGCTCGGCGTGGCGCAAGCTGTCGCTGGTGAGTGCTCGCCGTCGCCGGACCCTTTTGAGATTTGATCTGGCTAACACAAACACATGGCACGAACACGCACGGCGGTGACGCTGCTGACACGCCTCATGCCGATCTGTGGATCGTTGGTTGCAGAAATGGCACCCTGACAAGCGGGCAGACGACGACGCTGTGTCGCAGGAGCGAGCCCTGGCCAGGTACCTGGAGACCCAAGAGGCCTACGCGGGTGAGTAGTGATCGCTCTTACCTGCCTGCGACGACGTGCAGCTAGCGCCGTGCGTGTGTTCGTGCAGAGAGCTCGATGATCTGAGATGATGCTGAACAATTTTCTGACGGAGTCATATATTTGCATATGTGTGCGCGCGGCATGGCAGTGCTCTCCGACCGGGAGAGGAAGGCCATGTATGACGCCCGCCTCCGCATGCAGGGCCGGTTCGATGCTTCCACCCAAAACGGCGCTGATAAGGTTAGGCAGAGGGAGAGGTTTTTGTACATTGTTTGCTTGTTGAACCTGATCGATTAGGGCGACAAGATCTGATCGATCGATCTCGTTTCGTGACGCCGTGCACTGCACCTACCTTTCATGCAGGAGGGGCATGGCTCAAACGAGGACGTGATGACGGCCATGAAGGACGGGAAGAAGAGCGACGGCGAGGACTCCGATGACGGCCAGCATCGCCGGCCGGCTGCGGCGGGAGGACCATGGAAGCCATGGAAGAAGAAGGGCAACCCCTCCCCCTCGTCGCCGGCTACGGTGCGGATCGATGTGTCCGTCAAGTTCACCCCCGCCGCGGGGACCAGCCGTGGCGGCGGTCCCTCGGGCCCGCGCCGCCCTGCCTGCCCGCGCAAGACGATGCTAAACCCTGTCCTACGCAAGCTGCGGGGGCGCAAAGACGACTAGCTGCTCGATCCGTTCGCCGGCCGGCTCGCCGTGGACGTGAGAAAATAATCGGAGTCAAGCTAGCGACTAGGTACCCCGCTCCTAGCTATAGGCAGCATGTATCCTAAGGCTGGCTACCAAGCTTATCTACTATCTAGTAATGGTGTGATCTGGAACTCGTGAGTCCTCATGATTCATGAATAACAAGCTGTGTAGGTTGATCGAGCTGGCAGTGCGAGCTGGCAGTGTAGGAGTATCAGGATATTTTTTAGCAATATATATACGGAGTATGTACGATGGCGACGGCGGGCGCTTGCTCCCGCATGCTGTTAAGATTAGGAGAGTTCTACCTGTATGCTATTAAAGAAGTTACCTCCGACCTGTGTGCTACCGAAAAGTTCGTTCGCACCTGTGTGCCAGTGGCTTGAACTTTCACAATCTGTGTGCCATTCCGTTCATTCTTCAGCTAACAGTGTCAAATAGATAAGTGAAATGACTGTTTTACCCCTGCGGGCCTCACCAAACTTCTCCTTCCTCCGCGCACGCAACTGGGAACCTAGCTCCGCCCGGCCGCCGCGGCTGCGCGTGCCAGCTTCCTCCCGGCTGTCACGCGCGCAGAGGGGCGCCAGGGCTGAGGACGGAGGCATGAGGAGGTGGCGTCAGGGCTGAGGATGGAGGAAGAAGAGAAAAAAAATACGACGCGCGCGGGCGAGCTCGACCCGGCCGCCGCTGGCGTGGGCGAGCTCTGCCCCGGCCGCTGCGGTTGCACGGGCTAGCTTCCTCCCGGCTGTTGCGCGCGCAGAGGGGCGCCGAGGCTGAGGACGGAGGCGTGAGGAGGTGGCGCAGGAGCTGAGGATGGAGGAAGAAGAGAAAAAAGAAAATAAAAACAAAATTGTTGAAAAGATAATGACAAATGAGACCCACTTGCAAGGATTTAAACGGCAAGATAGACATTTCACATGCCTGGTCTCACATGTCAGGACTTCCTAACGGTAAAAATCTAATAGATGGTGGACGAAATGGTACCCTAACAGTAAAAATCTAATAGATGATGGACAGGATGACACACATGTCGCAAAAATTCAAGTTGGTGACACGAGGATGCGAACGAAATTTTCAGTGACACACAAGTCTAAATCAACTTTTTTTTAATGGTATATATGTAAAACTCTCTAACATTAGTGGGGGCGCGCGGGGTGCCGGCCTACCCCTGCGCAGCTGCTGGAGATGGGCCCCGTTAAGATTAGGGGGTAAAAAGGAGATCATTATAGGGGCAGCTGCGCAGTTAAAACACAGGATCCTATGGTATATCTTATGTGATCGCACTATCGCAGTTAAGTAGCCATGATCTAAATTAGCGTCCTGTTCGTTTGGCTGATGGCAGGTGGCTGGTGCTGATTTGTTATGAGAGAAAAGTACCGCTGGCTGGTAGCTGGTGGCTGATTTGTTCTGAGAGAAAAGTACTGCTGATTGGTGGCTGATAAGCCAGACGAACAGGGCGTAGAGTGCAAGGTGTAAAGCACGAGCCCATGAGGAAAAAAAGGAGATTGAGTATGAAAAACAGTGGGGAAAAGTCTCGCGCTCGCAGTCGCCTCTCGCGCGGGGCGACCCGAGCGCCATAACCCTAGCCCGCCGCCGCGCCCTCCTCCCGACACCTCCTGCCGCGCCGCCGCCTGAGCGGGCTGCCGGGAGCTCGTGCAGCCCGTGGGGATGGCGGCGGCGGGGCATCTCCCCTCCTCTCCGGTGTTTTTGGCGGGCGCGGCCGTCCGAGATCCCGGAGGGTAGCTCGTCTGCGTGGGCCTCTCCCGCGGCGGTGGTGGCTGGGGCTCCCAGATCCGGCGCCCTCGCCGGATCCGGTGGTCGCGCGTTGTGGGGCACCCTGGTGCGTGGGAGGGGCGGCGGCCGGAGCAGGGTGGTGGCGACGGCGGCTATGGCTTCAAGGGCTCCACGGCCGGCGTTGGCAGCGGCGACTGGTGAGTCGGCGGCGGTGGCGTCGACCAGTGCAGGGAGGTGGCTGCGGCCGGTTCTGCCTGTTCCGGGCCTGGGCCTGGAGTTGGCGGGGTCGGAGGCTTGCTGTGCTCGGGTGATGTGACGGCGAGGTGGCTGCTGCTCCCTTCCTCCCTCGACGGTGAGTCTGGTCCGGTGTCACCTTGGTGGTGGGTCTGGGGGGCTGGCGGTTTCTTGCAGGAGGTGCCGAGGTGGTGCTTCGGGCAGTGCCGTGCCTCTTCCGGCTGAGGCGTTGTGGATGCGGCGGGGTGCAGGCTGCTGTCCCGGTCGAGAGTGTGTTGAAGGCATGGTGTTGAGCGAAAGCTTTCACTGACATTGTTGTTGGTGGTGATGGTGGCGGCGCCTTTGGGCGTCGCTATCCCTGTTGGGGGCACCATTACGAGTTACCATGTCCTTGCAGCATGAGGTTCTCCGGGTGAAAACCATATCCTTCTTGGATGTGCGACGACAGCGTCATTGGTGTCGTGTCCTCCTTGGAGGCACCGCATTGGAGACCTGTCTCGGTTCATGGCAGTGGTTGTGGTCAGCTCGTGGTGTTGCCTGTGTTCAGCAGCTGAGGAGGTGCATTCGGTCTGTGCTGCCGGGGAGGTGCAGAGGGGCCAGGGGTGTCGACTGGCTTGGGCTGGTGCACATGGTGTGGTGGTGATCCTGTCTTTGGCTTGGTGAAGGTGGTGCTCTCATCGCTGTTTCAGTGGCAAGAATCCTTGGTGCAATGTCCATTGTGATGGGCGGAGATGCCCCCATACAGTTTAAGGTGGTTGTTTCTGAGGAGCATGAAGAGAGTTCGAAATTGAGGAGGTGGAAGTGGCAAGGCCCCCACGGGTGGAGCGTTCAAGGTGACTGCACTGATGTTGCGGTGGGAGTTCCCTCTTATGCAAGGCTGGAGTCGGGGATCGATGGTCGTGTGTGTTTGGCTTGAGGATGGTTACCCCGTGGCGGAGGAGTTTGAGCGGTCACTCATTCTTGCAGCGTGCCGCGGCTTTGGCATGGCACAATGTTGGCGACGACGGCGCAGTTCTTGGTGGCTTATCTTTGACTTCTCTTCCAGGAAGAGGTGGTGTAGCGTCTTGTTGGGTGTGTTTGTTGCGTGTGTTGTTCTTGTTGTGGTGTTGTTAGCTTCGGCTCGTGATATAAAATTGCTCTTCTTCTTAAATGATATGACAGTGCTCATGCTCTTAATTTTTTTAAAAAAAGTATGAAAAACAGTAGCCTCGCCGTGGCTGCTGCGGTACACGCGCACAAAGCACTTTTAACACGACGCCACGCAGCACCTCGTGCTGTGTGTCGTGGCATCACAGCTCTTGACCATCCACCAGAAATGCACAATAGGTTACATCTTGGATTGACCCCCTCCAAGAGCTTGATCATCTCTGTGTTTTTGACCTGTGAAATTTGTCATGTTATGATCGAGGAGCACCATTTTCAAGTTCTTTTTGTTCGTTCAAAAATGTTCTTGGAGAAATAATTCATCTGAAAGAGCTCTTGATTTGATGGATTCCCCTCTTCTAACTTCGTTATTCTGCACGGAAAAGGCCTAGACCGAACATGTGTATCTCTGCCCTTGTTCCTTGCATGTGATTATCCTGGTTAAATTTTACTTAATCAGATGCACCTGGAAAGTTTGATCTGTCTTTCAGGATTCAAGCATAAATATCGTTACCTATAAATCTGAACGAATCGTCAAAATTGAACGAATGCAATTCACCAAACACTTCAAAATTCACTAGTAGTCCTTAGAGCAACTCCAGCAAGAACCTTCAAATTTAGACCTCCAAAACTCATTTGTAGGCCCAACTCTAAAAAATAGAGACCAAAAATTACATCCCAACTCCAGCAATGAAATGAATCCGGGTCTCTATTTTTTAGTGGCCCCCAATTGTCAGAGAGAGAGGGGGAGCAGAGAGAGCGATGGGCACTCCGATGCCTACCCGACCGCGACGAGACCCGCCGCTGCCGATGCTTGCGGCCTCTTCTTCCCCGGCCTCATACCGCGCCAAGGCGACGCGCAACCCGGCCGCCGCTGTCCTCCTTTCGCTCACCATCAGTCCCGCCGCGGAGCTTGGCGAGGAACACCGCGGGCGGCCATACTCGAACCGGTGCAGCGCGTGCTGCGCGTGTGGAGGTTCGCCAGGCCGGCCAGCGCCTGCGCGGCGACCTCCGCGAGCACGAGCTCCAGGAACGCCCCACGCCGCCGCCGCTATCCGGGATCCTGCGCCTCCGCCCCGGATCCCGCCGCCACCCTGCGCCTATAGCACGCCGTACTAGACACCCTGCGCTTGCCGCCCTGCTGTCGAGGACTTGGCGGTGCAGCTCCACAAGCGCCGTCTCGGGGAGGAGAGAGGCTCGGTGCGGAGGAGGAGAAAAAGGAATGGAAAAAAAAAGAAAATAAAAATGGTGGGACCCACATTTTGGAGGGGGGATGGAGGGCCTCCAGAAATGGAGGCTTGGAGAGGGGATTTGGAGGGGCCTAAAAAATGGAGGGTCATTTAGAAGCTCTGCTGGAGTTGAGTTTTTGCACCAAAACTTCAAAATTTGGAGTAGAGACCCATTTGAAGGCTCTTGCTGGAGTTGCACTTACAGGAATGGTGAAACCTATTCCTGTCTCTCATGATTATTTCTCTGTCGAAGACCTTAGATATCAATTTGGTATAATCATGGCAGTCGCTGCATACTCTCAAATTCTTCATAATCCTAATTTCCGCGTCTTCTGGCAAGGCGATCAGCCCAAAGGCAAGTGCCAGCTTCTCACTATGCAAGCAGATGACACCGTCTTTCTCCTCTTCCTCAATATCAAACATGACCTCTTTGGTGTTGGCAGCGTACCCTTGCAGTCTCAGCCTCCGACTCATCTCTGCAAGCATCATCTCGATCTCCTTGTACCTTGGGTGTGACTTCCCTCCAGCAAAGAACTCGTGTACCTTGCCATCAACCTCAATGGCACTCCAACCAGGCACCTTCTTCACTCCTTTGGCCTTCATCATGTCCCGAACCCTGCTTGCGGCCTTCCAATTCTGTGACTCTGCATAGATGTTGGACATCAGGACATGATCCACACCGATTCCAGACTCCATTGCCCATAGCTTGTCCAATGCATGTTTGCCCAGCTCAACATTTTTGTGGATCCGAGAAGCGTTGAGCAGTGCTCCCCAGACACCTTCGTGTGGCTCCACAGGCATGCCATTGATGAAGTTGATGGCGTCGTCTAGACGCCCTGCTCGACCATAGAGATCAACCATGCAGCCGTAGTGTTTAAGCCATGGATCAATTCCGTGCTTATTTTTCATGGAGTCAAAGCATGCTTGCCCCTCATCCACCAACCCAGCCATGGAGCATCCTCGTAGCACAACAACAAAGGTGACACCATTCGGCTGGACCCCTGAGGTCTCCATGCGCTTGAACAGCTCAAGGCACTCCAATCCCATGCCGTTCATTGCAAGGCCACTGACTGCACTTGTCCAAGTGTACACATTCCTTTTGCCCATGCTCTCAAACACCTCCATGGCCGTCGCAATTGCACCACACTTGGAATACATATCCACCAAGACAGTGCCTAGCATGACTGACATCCGCATCCCACGGTTGCGCATATACCAGTGCACCCACTTGCCACGGTCCAACACACCCATTTGTGCACATGCCATGAGCACCAAGGTCAGCGTCACCTCCCCGACAGAAGCACCAGCACTCTGCATTTCGTCGAACAGCCTTAGTGCCTCCCTTGACCTGCCCACGTGCACGTACCCCGCGATCATGGCGTTCCACGCGACTTGGTCCCGCAGCGGCATTCTGTCGAACAGGTCGCGCGCGGCGTCCACGTCGCACCAGCCATCGTCATGACGCTCACCACGCCCGGGCACGCGATCTCCGCGAACGCGGCGCGCACGCCGGCGGTGTCCCCGAGCGCGGCGTACATGGAGACGACCCCGTTCTGAATGTACGGTTCCGCCGCGTGGTCTCGGCGCACCGCGGCCCCGTGCGCGGACATCGCGAGCAGCGGCAGCCTCCTCGCGCTCGCATCGCCGCGCGCAGGCCTTTCGGCTGGGACCGCCACCAGGGCGGCGGCGGCGCGGAGGAGGAACATGAGGGAGCAGTAGTCGGGCGGCAGCGGGAGGTCGCGGGAGGCGGCGAAGGCGAGGCCCGGGCGCGGGCACCGGGCGAGCGCGGAGGAGGGCGTTGTGGGCGAGCAGCGTGGCGGGGCGCCGCGGGAAGACGATCCGCGCGTAGGTGAGGTGACAAGTACTCCTCCACCAATATTCAGCCCTGCCCTTGACATACAGGATAGCCAATTGAACTTTCCTCATGTGAAACTCCTACTAGCTCAAAATATTTCTCAGCTTTTCTAATCCATCAATCTGGATCAGAACCATCAAAGTCTGGAAATGACAATTTTGGGCCTTTAGCTACCAGCTTGTGTTGGAATTGCAATTGACTATTGAAAGTGTCTGGTTGTTTGTTTGGTGGAAAAGGCTTAAAAGAATGTGTGTGGGTATGGGTATACTGTGGGTTGGGAAGTTGGGTGGGAAAAGGATTAAAAGCCTCAATTTCTTGTGGTGTCCAAGGACAATCATGCCATAAGTATTCAACCTCACAGTATGTGTTTTGGTCATGAGTATGAGGAGGTGCTGCCTGTCGATGTAGCCACTCTAACTCATCAGGATCATAATAGTGAACATTAACCATAGGTGGTGGCTGATACACATGTTTCTTAGCCAATTGAGCCTCATGAGGAGTGTAAGTGGCTTTATATAACTGCTTCCCAGATTCCTCGGCATAGCATGCTGAAAGGACCTTGTGATGCCTAGAGGGGGGTGAATAGGATCACTTCAAATTTCTGAAATAAATGCAGCGGTTAAAACTCCTGTCGGTACTACCGACGCTGTGCCGGAACTACCGAGGGGGCTCGGTACTTCCGGTACTGGGTCGGTACTACCGACGGTGCAGAGAGACTAGGACGAAATTTGAAATGTAAATCGATTCTAGCAATTCTACTTGAATCAAGAGTTTAGATTAGAAGCTAAGAACCACCTGCAACCAAAGATATGAGTTGGAACACAACCAATTTAGAGATCGGGCTCAAACAAGTTCTAGGGTTAGAGAGAAACAAAGAATTCAAGCAAGCAAAGGAGACACAAGAATTTAATCCGAAGTTCACTCCCACAAAGGAAGCTACGTCTCCGTTGAGGATCCCACAAAGGGAGGGCTATCACCAAGAGCCTCTTTTCCTCACCCAACCCCCACAAAGGAAGATTGGTGCTCACTAAGAATTCTCCACCAAGGAGAGGGTAATACAAACGATCCCGGGTGCTCCACACCAAGAGGGCACTCAACGGGAGACGCCTAACCGTCTAGAAGCAAGCTTCAAGAGTAACAAACACGAATTGATGCCCGGAGATGCTTCAAGTGCTCTTGAGATGGGGAGATTCGAAGGGGCTCTCAAAGCTTCTCTAATCCTCACTAGGAATCACTTCTCTACCTAAGCCCTAGCTCAAAGGAATCAAATCTTGGCTCTAGGAGGGAGGGGAGAAGTGGAGTGAATGCTCAAGTGAGGGTTTGTCCCGTGGTTGGTCAGCAATGAGTGAGGAGGAAGAAGGGGGGTATAAATACTCAGCCCTGAAAACTAGCCGTTACCGTGCTCTCACGACCTTTATCGGTACTTCCGACACGAGGTCGGAACTACCGAGGGGTGCCGGTGAAACCTAACAGTGAAGCCATATCGGTATTACCGGCCCGGGGTCGGTACTACCGAGGCCCTGGCTAAAACTCGCCAGAGAGGCCTTGTCGGTACTACCGACCCAGGGTCGGTACTACCGACAAAGGCTGAGAATTTAAGGAAAGAGGAGCAAATGTGTACGTGTCAACTCGGTTTCCTTCTCACTCACTTAGGTCACCTCCTTAAGCACTTTTAGCATCTCTTGGCAGTCAATTCGCATCCCCCTTTATAGTACGGTGTTTCCTATACTCAAATTCAAAAACAAAATTAAATTAAGCCTTGACTTGAGTTGAAAACGCCGAATTGGAGTTGGGGGCCTTCTTTTGGTCAAGACCATGATTTTCAATAAAGTAAATCCTGCACACATCTTATTCAACGATTAAATACAACAAATTGTGTTTGTCACCATCACCAAAACAATTAGGGGCCAAGATGCACTTTCAATCTCCCCCTTTTTGGTGATTGATGACTACACAATTCATTCTTAAATAAAGATGTGTGTATCCAACAATTTTGAGAAAAACTCCCCCTAAATGTGTGCTTGATCTTTTATGAAGGCCTCAAACGCCTATCACACATTTAGAAGAAATTTCACTCGCAATTTGCATACACAAGTGCATAAGTGTGATACAACAACCGTGATGCATATGACATGATATCCAAATCAACAAAGTGAGAAATAACAACCACCATTTCACACAAAGCATCACAAATATATAAACGAGGTTCCACACTAGCACAATTAGGTCTTACAAATTTAAAGAGGTTCTAGGTTCACCACATCACCATCCATCACACCATTCAAATAGTTCATACATGTCCACAACCTAAGATAGATAGATAAACGAGCGAGCATGCGAGCGAGCGAAGGTACACGCTACCACATGGATAATTGTGAGCTCACTCCCCCTTTGGCATCAAGCGCCAAAAAGAGGAGGCCCTTCAATCATCGCTACCATGTGGAGAGTGAATATCCGGAGGAGAGTCTTCTTCGTCGGTCTCACCTCCACCAAAGTCCTCATCGTCAATGTCGGCCGGGGGTGCGCCATACATCATAGACGTGTCGCCGTACACCTCCCAAGGGTTGTAGAAGACGGGTGGAGGAGGGAAGTCCATGGGCTCACGAACGGGGGAATGCTCGATGTTGGCTTGAGTGAGCAAGGTCTTCTGGCGAGTCTCCAACTTGATGAGCTGCTCATCCACATACTGCCTGTGAGCACGGATTTCCTGAGCATTGTGCTTCCCAACATTGAAACAGGCGAAGAGGCCCTGAGATAAGAAGTTGAATATGCTCTTCTTCTTGCCGGGGGGGACGGTGCCTCTAGTTGAGGATGGTCCACGAGAGGAAGAGGGAGCCTCATAGGAGGAGGGATCACCGGAAGAAGGTCCAGCTGAGGTAGGAGCTCTAGGAGGGGCATGCTTGCCCAACTTGAGGAGACGCTCAATGTTGCCCTTGTTTGGCTTGTACCAAGTGTGAACCTTGTCGGTGAGAATATCAACCTCCGCAACCTCACATATCATCCTGAAAATCCAAGGGGCATACTGACAGCTCTTGTTTGCAGATACGGAGCACACAATGATTTCCTCCCAAATGAAATTGAACACACTGAACTTCTGGGGACCCGGTCCCATCCTCACAAGAATATCCTTGGCAATGTTGGAGATGTTGTAGTTGTCGCCTATCTTAGGAGTGAGGGTGTATCAGAAAAGTTGGTTCAACATCCTATAGACGGACGTCATACCATGAGTAGTACCAAACTCAACCTTGCCATAAGCGGCATCGTACATGAATGCCATCTCACTATCAAGTGGGATTTCTCCTCCATGAAGCTTCTCACGACCAAGATCCTCCTCACTAAATCCAAGAATTTGAGCAAACCTCTCATATGAGACCGAGAGAGGCTTTCCTTGCAGGAGCCAATGAAAGGTCTTGGCTGAGCGCCGAACATAGAGATTGGCATAGAATTGGGCCACTACCTCCTCATTCCAATCACAATTCATAGCCATGATGGAGGTCATCCCTTTTGCATGACAAATATCTATGGCCTCATTGACGGCCGGGATGTTGAATGACCTCAAAGCTTCCCAATTGATGGACTTCATGTCAATAGTCATGTGCTCCTTGCATAAGATAACCGATTCATACCAATCGGCATTGAACTTGAGCCAAAAGCGGATATCTTCAAATTCCTTTTTCCATTGAGCCGGATCGGAGTACCTTTGCTTGTACACGTCATGTGTCCCACTTTTGTAATCAACCATCTTCAACACACCTGATATGGTAGCCGGGCGAGGAGGCCTAGACGGCCTTAGCACAAAGTGAGAGAGAGATTCTAGAGAGATATCTTCGTAGTCATCATAGTGGTCATCCGGTTCATGGGCTTGCTTGGTGCGTGCACGGTGACCTTGACTGGTAGAGCGACGAGAAGCAGCCGGAGGATTGGTGCGGCCTCGACCACGTGGGCGTTGAGCACTTGTGCCCACCTTCCTCTTCCTTTGAGCGAGAGGAATGTCGTCCTCATCGGACTCTTCTTGGACCACTTGTTTGCCGGCACGACCCATCTGAGAAAGTGTGTGAGGATTGAATAAGATGGGTGTGAAGGAGTGAATTGAATTGACTTGGTTCATGGACAACCCCCTGTGACAGGCGCCTGTCGGTACTACCGACCTGGGGTCGGTACTACCGACGGGGCCTGCTACAGTGCGGTCGATCCATGAATCAAGAGATTCAACCGATGAAAAACTGCAAGATCATGAGCAAGTGTTCTAGGATGGATATAAAGATGATTCCCTAAAGCATTCCTCCTAGAAACAACGGCATTGGGAGATCGAGCAACAGAAGATTTGAATGAGATACCTTGAGTGTTCCCGCGCGAATCGAGGAACTCCCGGCGAGGATCGGATGTTCCGAGGGGTGGAGAATCCAATAGAGAGCCTAGCTTGAAGTTCCCACGGTCGGATTTTGAGATTACCTCACGGATTTGAGAGAGGAGAAAGAGAGGGGCGGCAACGGTCTTGTGAAAGAACCCTAGGATGGCTGTCTGGTTCGACGGGTTTTTATACCCCTGCGGCGTTTATCGGTAGTACCGACAGGGGCTCGGTACTACCGGGGGTCTAAGGAAAAATAGCCAGAGAGTCCATATCGGTATTACCGACGTATCGTCGGTTCTACCGTGGATTTACAGAACTCCAACAGAAAGCTCATATCGGTACTTCCGGCCTCGTGTCGGTAGTACCGTGACTTTTCGAAATTCCAACAGTGAAGGCTTACCGGTACTTCCGACCTTGTGTCGGTAGTACCGTGGATCTTTAAGATTTTGAAGATTGGTTTGCAAGAACAGCAGAAATAGATAAAGAAAAATAGCTATGGACATGTAGAACAACCATAGGACTTGGTGATTAGACACAATCAATCAATCAAAGCAATAATCACCAAACACTATGGTAAGAACCAAGTTTTGTAAGACACACACAAAGAGTAGAAAATAAAACATTTTTCTCTCTATCTTGACATCAAACAATTTGTGTGCAATAAGTCAAGCCAAGTTACGAGAATCCAAGATGTTTAGCTCACTTCTCAAAGCACAAAACCTTTGCTCGTCTAGAGGCTTAGTGAAGATATCGGCAAGTTGCCTCTCGGTGCTCACATGACGTAGAGCAATATCCCCCTTAGCCTCATGATCCCTTAAGAAATGATGTCGAATATCTATGTGCTTTGTTCTAGAGTGTTGGACCGGATTGTTTGCTAGTTTGATGGCACTCTCATTGTCACACAAGAGTGGAATCTTACTAAACTCACACCCGTAATCACGCAACGTTTGCTTCATCCACAAGAGTTGTGCACAACAAGCACCGGCCGCCACATATTCGGCTTCGCCCGTGGACAAAGCAACCGAATTTTGCTTCTTTGAGCTCCACGACACCAAAGACCTACCAAGAAATTGGCAAGTCCTGGTTGTGCTCTTTCGATCTACTTTGCAACCGGCATAGTCCGAATCGGAATAGCCAAACAAATCAAAAGTGGAGCCCTTGGGATACCACAAGCCAAGGTTAGGAGTGTGCACCAAATATCTAAAGATTCTCTTAACAGCCATTAAATGACACTCCTTAGGATTAGCTTGAAATCTTGCACACATGCACACGCTAAGCATTATATCGGGCTTAGATGCACAAAGGTAAAGGAGGGAGCCAATCATGGAGCGAAATACCTTTTGGTCGACCGACTTCCCTTCTTCATTGAGATCAAGATGTCCATTGAGTGCCATGGGAGTCTTGATGGGCTTGGAATCGGCCATATCAAACCTCTTGAGCATATCCTTCACATACTTGGTTTGACATAGAAAAGTCCCTTCCTTCAATTGCTTGATTTGAAACCCAAGGAAGAACTTCAAAGTCCAAGCCTTCAACTTGAGTGTACCCTTTGCCAACTAGCCTTGCCTTGTTCTTCGTGACGACACCAAATTCATCTTGCTTGTTCCTAAAGACCCATTTGGTGCCGATCACATTTTGCTTTGGTCTTGGCACCAACTCTCAAACTTCATTCCTCTTGAAGTTGTTCAATTCTTCCTCTATGGCAATAATCCAATCCGGGTCCTCAAGAGTTTGTTCCACACTAAGAGGTTCCAAAGAAGAGATGAACGAGTAAAATGCACAAAAATTTGACAATCTTGAGCGAGTTGTTACCCCTCTTTGGATACTCCCAAGTATGTTGTCAACGGGATGATCCCGTTGAACCATTTGATGTACTCTTGGGTGTGGTGCTTGAGATTGACGTTGAATGGGTCCATCATCATCTTCATCTTGTGGGGCTTCTTCTTGAGCTTCACCACCTTGTTCTCCCCCTTGATCAAAGCCCCGTCCATGATCGTCACCATGAACTTGACTTGTATCTTGATGAACTTGAGAACTTGGTGGTTCCACTCTTGTTGATGATGATGGATCTTGATTGCTTGTGTCGCCTGGAGCTTGAACTTGAGCCTCACGAGGCATCACTTCACCGATCCCCATTCTAAAGATTGACACTCTTGGAGGTTCTTCATCATCTACAAGGTTTTCACTAACTTGCTCTCGTTGAGAGCCGTTGGATTCATCAAATTTCACGTCTACCGTGGTCTCAACACAACCGGTGGTTTTGTTGAAAACACGATAGGCATGTTCATTAGTTCCATAACCAATGAGAAAACCTTCGTCAACCTTGGATGCAAACTTTGAGGCTTTGGGTTTCTTGTTAAGTATGAAACACTTACACCCAAAGACCCTAAAGTAATGCACACTAGGCTTTTTACCGGTGATGATCTCGTAGGGAGTCTTGTTCAAGTACTTGTGGAGGTAGAGGCGGTTGGCGGCATGGCATGCGGTGTTGATGGCTTCCACCCAAAATGAGTCCGGAGTCTTGTATTCATCAAGCATTGTCCTTGCCGCTTTAATCAACGTACGGTTCTTCCTCTCAACGATGCCATTTTGTTGAGGTGTATATGGAGCGGAAAGTTCATGCTTGATGCCTTCTTCATCGAGAAACTCTTCAACTTGAGTGTTCCTAAACTCCGAGCCGTTGTCACTTCTTATGTTCTTGACCTTGAGCTCAAACTCATTTTGAACTCTTCTAATAAACTTCTTGACCACTCCCTTGGCTTCACTTTTATCTTGCAAAAAGAATACCCAAGTGAATCGGGAAAAGTCATCAACAATTACTAAACCATATTTGTTACCACCGATGCTTATGTAGGCAATTGGTCCAAACAAGTCCATGTGTAGTAGCTTCAATGGTCTTGATGTTGATAGGATGTTCTTGGCGGGATGATGCGCTCCAACTTGTTTTCCCGCTTGACAAGCACTACATAACCTATCTTTCTCAAAAACAACATTTGTTAGTCCTAGGATGTGCTCGTCCTTTTGAAGTTTAGCCAAGTTCCTCATGCCAACATGGGCTAGTCGGCGATACCATAGCCAACCCATGTCGGATTTTGCCACTAAGCAAGCCTTAGGGTCCACCTTTACTTTTGTGAAGTCCACATAGTAAAGCTTTCCCCTTAGGTGACCCGCAAAGACAATAGAGGAATCCTCACTTCTAGAGACGGTCACACCCTCTTTGGTAAAGAGATAATTGTAGCCTTTCTCACAAAGTTGTGAAACCGACAACAAGTTGTACCCTAAACCTTGCACATGAAAAACATCTTCAATTGAATTTGTTGTTGAGATAGCAATTTTACCTAGACCGATCACATCTCCTTGACCATTGTCTCCATAGATGATAGTTTCCGTAGGGTTGTCATAATGGTCAAGGGATGCAAATAAGCCTTCATCTCCGGTCATATGATTAGTGGCACCACTATCAATCAACCATGCGCTTCCACCAGAGGAGTAGGCCTACAAAACAAGTTTAGGCTTTTGGTTTAGGTACCCAAAAGGATTTGGGTCCTTGGAGGTTAGAAACATAAACTTTCGGAACCCATACACTCTTCCTCATAGTCTTCTTTGTGTAGGCCCCAACATACTTGACCACCATTTTACCATTGTGGTCCAAGGTCACAACATAGTCACAAGTGTAGTTGGGAGAGGGCTTGTGTTCAACCACATTCTTCAATGCCTTTGATGGAGAATTAACCCCACCATTCCCTTTTGTGGTGTTCACAATCTTTGACTTGTCCTTTGTTGTGGTGGAGGTGGTGACTCCATGGGCAATATCCATAATAGTGTTGAGGTAGCCTCCCTTGTTCCACAAGGGGATCTCATGCCCTTTAACCACCACCCTACCATTGACCTTGTTGTTCTTGTAGTGCCCAAGTCCTTGCTTGTCAACCACCTTAGGGATGGATTTGGCACCGTTCTTGCCTTGAGTGATCAACATGTTCAATCGGGCTATTTCTTTGTCTTTGCTCTTGATTGTTTCCTCAAGCCTTGCATGGTTAGTCTTGAGAGCATTTATATCAACATTAGAGCAAATAGAACAACCTTTGCTAGTGGAGGCACTAGAGTCAAGTGTTGCCTTAGAATTGACTTTGGTGCTTTCCCAAAGGGTACTATAGTTTGCCTCAAGATTTTTATGTTTATCCATCAAGCATGAAAAGCTTGATTGAAGCTCACTATGAGTAGCCTTTAGGGAAGCTAGAGATTCATTTGCCAAAGTGTAATTCTTTGACATCCTCTTGTTGGAGTCATTAGCCAAGGACAAGTCCGTGGTCAACTTCTCCACCTTAGCCTTTTCTTCGGCAAGGATTTTCTCTAGAGCAAGGTTTCTTTCCTTTTCACAGATAAGCAAGTCTTCTTGCCCATGGAGAATCTCCTTCCTTTCCTCTAATTTGTCCAAAAGCTTTTTAATTTCTTTATGACCCTTTTTACCAAATTGCTTTATCATGTTTGCCTCCATTTCTTTTTCCTCATCTAGGTTGTCTATGTCATTACTAGGTGTGGAAGATGATGAGGTGAGAGAGGATGAGGTGGTTGACTCTTGTACCTTGCTCCCTCTTGCCATGAGACAAAAGTGAGAGTTGTCCTCATCGTCGGAGAAGTTGTTGAAGAGGCGTGGTGAAGATGCTCCTTGTGCCATGGCAAGTGTTGCCATGCCTTTCTTCTTTGGTGTTTCATCTTCACCACTTGAGTCCCATTGTTGACCCACGTGAGCACGCCCTTGGTACTTGTTCTTGTACTCTTTGCTCTTCTCCTTGTACTTCTTCTCTTCCTCATTCTTGTCTTTGCTCTTGTTCTTGGGACACTCGGCGATGAAGTGTCCATACTCTCCACACTCATAGCATTTTCTTTGTGACTTCTTCTTTCTATCATCACCACCTTTCCTTGATGCCTTGGACTTCAAGAACTTCTTGTATTTTCTTATGGCAAAGGCGGTTTCTTCATCCGTACTTCCTTCCTCACTTGAATCTTCATTCTTAGTCTTGGAAGTCTTCGGCTTCAATTCCACCACTTCACTAGAGCTAGCATTGAGGGCTAGACTCTTGTTCACCTTCAATGTAAGTGACTTCTCCACGTCTTGATCAACTAGCTCTTGATGCAAGATTTCACCAAGAAGTTGATTGGGAGTCATGTTGTGATAGTTTGGATCTCTTCTTATCATGGTTGCTAGGTTTGGATTCTTCGGTGTGAAGGCTCTTAGCAACTTCTTTGTGACCTTCTCATCATCCCAATCATTGCTTCCTAGGGCTTTGATGTCCGAGACAAGAAGTATTAGCCTATCATACATTTCTCTCACGGTCTCTCCATCCTTCATGACGAAAAGCTCAAGTTCTCCGTGAATCAAGTCGATCTTGCCTCTTCTCACTTGATCGGTACCCTCATGTGCCTCCTTGAGTGTGTTCCAAATCACCTTGGCAATTTGGATGTTCCGGACTTTGTTGAACTCTTGAGCACACAAGGATCCCGTGATTACTCTTGTTGCTTGCACGTTGCGGTGGAGGTCTTGCTCATGCTCAAGTGTAAGAGCTTCTCCTTCGGCGGGGATTGTCACACATACAACCACAATCTTCCAAAGAGAAGGGTGAAGCCCGTAGATGTGCATTTGCATATCATAAGCCCATTTGGGATAGTCTTTCCCATCGAAGTGGGGAGGCTTTCCAAATGTATGGAATAAAACTTTTCGTTAGGATTGTTGCCCGTAGTGGAATGGCACTTCATAGTAGCCGAAGTGGGAATGCTTTGCTTGCTCTTTCTTGATCATCTTCTTGAGGAGCTTCTTGGCCATCTTTTTGGCCTTCTTCTTCTTCTTCTTAGCTTTTCTTCTCTTCTTCGCCGCCTTCCTTGCCGCATCATCATCATCCTTGACGTCTTCATCACTTGAGTCGGAGTCGGATGAAGAGTCATCGGAGCTTTCTCCGTTGGAACGGCTTGGGGCCTTCCCGGTGACGTCTTGGGCTGCCTTAAGCTCTTTCTCTTGAGCTTCCTTGGCGGCGATTTCTTCAGCGGATTGGTTGTCTCCGCTCCCCGACATCTTGATCCCTTAGCAGTTAAGCCTAAATCAAGGGATTAGGCTCTGATACCAATTGAAAGGACCTTGTGATGCCTAGAGGGGGGTGAATAGGATTACTTCAAATTTCTGAAACAAATGCAGCGGTTAAAACTCCCGTCGGTACTACCGACGCTGTGCCGGAACTACCGAGGGGGCTCGATACTTCCGGTACTGGGTCGATACTACCGACAGTGTAAAGAGACTAGGACAAAATTTAAAATGTAAATCGATTCTAGCAATTCTACTTGAATCAAGAGTTTAGATTAGAAGCTAAGAACCACCTGCAACCAAAGATATGAGTTGGAACACAACCAATTTAGAGATCGGGCTCAAACAAGTTCTAGGGTTAGAGAGAAACAAAGAATTCAAGCAAGCAAAGGAGACACAAGAATTTAATCCGAAGTTCACTCCCACAAAGGAAGCTACGTCTCCGTTGAGGATCCCACAAAGGGAGGGCTATCACCAAGAGCCTCTTTTCCTCACCCAACCCCCACAAAGGAAGATTGGTGCTCACTAAGAATTCTCCACCAAGGAGAGGGTAATACAAACGATCCCGGGTGCTTCACACCAAGAGGGCACTCAACGGGAGACGCCTAACCGTCTAGAAGCAAGCTTCAAGAGTAACAAACACGAATTGATGCCCGGAGATACTTCAAGTGCTCTTGAGATGGGGAGATTCGAAGGGGCTCTCAAAGCTTCTCTAATCCTCACTAGGAATCACTTCTCTACCTAAGCCCTAGCTCAAAGGAATCAAATCTTGGCTCTAGGAGGGAGGGGAGAAGTGGAGTGAATGCTCAAGTGAGGGTTTGTCCCGTGGTTGGTCAGCAATGAGTGAGGAGGAAGAAGGGGGGTATAAATACTCAGCCCTGAAAACTAGCCGTTACTGTGCTCTCACGGCCTTTATCGGTACTTCCGACACGGGGTCGGAACTACCGAGGGGTGCCGGTGAAACCTAACAGTGAAGCCATATCGGTATTACCGGCCCGGGGTCGGTACTACCGAGGCCCTGGCTAAAACTCGCCAGAGAGGCCTTGTCGGTACTACCGACCCAGGGTCGGTACTACCGACAAAGGCTGAGAATTTAAGGAAAGAGGAGCAAATGTGTACGTGTCAACTCGGTTTCCTTCTCACTCACTTAGGTCACCTCCTTAAGCACTTTTAGCATCTCTTGGCAGTCAATTCGCATCCCCCTTTATAGTACGGTGTTTCCTATACTCAAATTCAAAAACAAAATTAAATTAAGCCTTGACTTGAGTTGAAAACGCCAAATTGGAGTTGGGGGCCTTCTTTTGGTCAAGACCATGATTTTCAATAAAGTAAATCCTGCACACATCTTATTCAACGATTAAATACAACAAATTGTGTTTGTCGCCATCACCAAAACAATTAGGGGCCAAGATGCACTTTCACATGCTGTTCATGAGGTACTGTGAGAGAGGGATCAGTACCTTTAACATTAGACCCTTTGTCTTCCATAGCTGGAACTCCCACTTTTTCAGCTACTTTGGTGATGTGAGCCATGATCTTGTCCAAGTGTTGAGCTATGGTATCATTGTGTTCTTCCTGTTTCTTGACAAAAGCATCAAACGACCTCCTCAGACCATCAACTTCAGAAGCTGATGCATACCGGCGATCATAAGGAGTGACTTCTGCTTCACTGGGCTGATCACCAATCTTTGCCATAGTGACTTTGTGAATTCGGTTCAGGAGTCAACCCTCCCCAGCAAGATTCACAAGTCAACACCGCCACCTGAGACACGGAATTAGCTAGAGGATTTTACACAAGCACTTGGCCTGCAACCTTTGCTAACGGTGCCTCCCTCCAACGCCACCACTCGTGGATCCCGTCGTGGTACTCGGAATTTTACACAGTGACAGTGCACTGCAACCCTAACCAGTGATGGATCCCGAGCAAGATTTTGGGGAAGAATTGGGAGATTTCCACAGATCGGGATGGGAGGGTGGGTTTTTACACCGATGAGCGGCAACCACCTCGCACCCGCCAGTCGGACTCAATCTGCAGAATTGGCTGTGCAAGTAGATGATTTCGCCGAAGATCGATGGCTCTAGATACCAATTGTGAGGATCGAATGTATCTGTGCAAAGGAATCAACAGAAATTGAGCAAATCGAAATCAATTTAGAGCAACAAGGGGGGACGAACAGGCAAAGGAACTCCAGTAGATTACTGATCCAGGGGATAATTCCAGCGTAACCTGGATACAGGCGCCGGCCGATGAGGCGGACGAGTTCTACTGCTAATTCCTAAACCTAATTTCTAGATAAGTTTTTCCCCATAAGAAATCTGACGAGTCCGCCGCTACAAGTAGTGAGCAACGCAGTGAAAAGCAAAATTACAGACGAGCTACAGTTATGACGGGTAATAGTGAAATGGTAAAAAGGAGATGAGTTGTCCCAAGCGCTGACGACCGTCGGATTTGAATTGGACGACATCTAGCAGCCCTGACGAAGCGATGCCTCCCACTTGCTTAACTGACGAAACTGAATACGCCTGAAGAGCACTTTGAATTCCTGACAAGGTGGGAGGGGGAGGCGAGACGGCCCGAGACGAGGAAGTGTGCGTGGAGCACGCGGAGGATGGGGTGGTGGGGCGTCGCCGTGGTGAGGGACGTGAGCAGCGTGGACGGGTCGCGGAGCAGCGGCGGCGGCATGCCGGCATCGGGTTGGTTTGAGTCTCCGGTGCCGGGTGCGCGCCGTCCATCTTCCTGGCGGAGCAATTATAGACTATGAGAGATTTAACTTTTTACCCCATTATAACGGATGACCACTCTCCAATTATATTTTAAGAGCAACTCCAAGAGCCAATGAGTTAGTATGTAAAATGAAATAGCTAGCAAAAAGTATGTAAAATGAAATAGCTAGCAAAAAGTTGTTGACGTCCAACAACTTTTCTAAACTGAACTCTCTATATGCTCCACCGCCAATGAGTCCCGTCTGTCATACTCATGAAAATCAGGATAGCTAGTCACTAGCCACTAGCCAAAAATAGCTAGCGGGGTAACGAATTTAACTAGTGAGGATAGCTAGTTGGGTATATAACTAGTCTGTTGGAAGAGTGTTTTTGAGTGTTTTTTTAAAAATGTAGCTAGCCAAGTCATTTTAGCTAGTCTCTTGAATTTGCTCTAACATAGGTAAATATTTATGAGCCAGCGATACGATTTTATCACTTTTGGTGATGTGGCATGCCATGTGAGCACGCCACACTAGACGTAGAGCGCACATGCGGGTAAAATGACCTCGTGTGCCCCTGCTTTTCTTCTTCCTCGCGCCAGTGTCTGGCCCTGCTCTTCTTCCTCGAGCTGACCAATGGCCACTGAGCCCTCCTCGACCGGCGGAGCCGCCGACGGCCGCACGTGCCTGCGCCCCCCACCCACGGGACGCCGCGCGTGCCCCCCCGGCCGGCGAGGACGCCCAGGGAGCTCGGGACTGCGCGAGCTTGAGCTCCGCCCAAGGAGCTTCGGTGGCCAGCAAGCGTGGAGAGGAGCAGGGCGGCGCGGGCGGAGAGGAGCTCCGGTGGCCGACGGTGGTGATCGGTGAGGTGGAGCAGCGGCCGCCGGCGTGGGGACTGGAGACGGAGGGAGCGGCGACTGTTGACAGATCGGTAGGATGCATAACCATTAACCAACACGAGCAAACCTTGGCGGCGGCGGTGTCGATCGACGGACGATGACGGCGGCGCCCGCCCGCGCCGCGCTCGATGCGGCACGGGAGATCTTCGACCTCAGGATGGTGGGGGCGGCTTGAAGCCCCACGCCTCAGCTCATCACCCCCCTCCGCCGCCACACAAGCAGCGGGCGCCGTCACAAGGTGGTAGAAGGTAACCCCATCAGAGGAGTTGCGGGTGCCGAAGCCGAACACACTCCCCCAGTCTACCTTGATGTGGCGGCGGGCCGCCGCCGGCGACTGAGCAGCGGACGCCGACCCGGAGTAGAAGCTAGGCCCATCGGCAGCAGCGATGCAGCTGAGCAGCGATGCAGCCGAGGAACACCGACGGCAAGGCGCTGCTGCTGGAAGGGTTCATGGATGTATGGCGGGAGGTAGGAGATGACCTTTACAGGGAAGAGAGAGGAGGGCAGGGGGTGGTCTTTTGGCACGCCCGCATGGCCAAAATCCACCGTGGAACGTTGCGTGGCGTGCCAGAGTCAAAAGTGGTAAATATGTAGCCAAAACGTGACATGGAAGAAAAAAAATATTCACCACCGTTAGAGGATAACGAAGAGTGGCTGCTCGTTATAAAAAGTTAATTCTCCCTTGCTGCTGCGGCACACGCGCACAAAGCACTTTTAACACGCGTGTCGTGGCATCACAGCTCTTGATCATCCACCAGAAATGCACAACAGGTTACATCTTGGATTGACCCCCTCCAAGAGCTTGGCCCTGTTTAGTTGGCTAGAAATTTACCAAAATTTTACTACTTTTTCAACTCTCTCCATCACACCACATTAAATACACCGAAAGACATATGTTCAGAGCAGTAAATGTAGGTAAAAAAATTAACTAATCGCACAGTTCTGTTGTACAGCACGAGACGAATCTTTTGAGTCTAGTTAGTCCATGATTGGACAATATTTACCACAAACAAACGAAAGTGCTACAGGAGTTCAAACAGTGTTTTTTGCTAAATTTTAGCCATCTAAACAGGCCCCTTGTGCAAATAACTGTTTGCCTTACTTACCACAAAGTGTATTATCCGTACAACGCAATTTGCCGTATGATTGACAGGAACTTGGAAGGCCCACAAAAAGGAAAGAAACAGAGAGTGCATCTGGCATAAAACAAAGTACAGCATAATGGCTCAGACCAAACCAACACCACAAAGAAAAAGAACTTAACTCCACAAAATTTTTGTTGTTCTGGTGCTGTACAAACATCATCCCAATATATCATGGGTGCACCTACTACCAGCCATGGGAAAACATCTGCCGGATGAAGTTGCAAAAACCCCACTTCTGTCGGCTGTTTCCAACTGTACCACTCAGAATGTTGTATATACAATCCGAAAGGTCTTCCATGGCATCTACGTTCATCAATGGGAATCCACGTCGAAGACTACAGCGGAGCATGATTGCCAAAACACTGACCGGAAAAAAAAACTGATACATAATCTTTTCACCATCTATGTACTGCAAGAATCATCAACCTTTCCAAAACCACCTTACTGCCAAAAAGTGTTGAACCAAATGCATCAACAGAAAAGGGATTTACATGAGAGGAAGGTATGCACCCCCATGGCCCTTCCTTAGGATCAGAGGGCCAGCATTCTCCGGGACTTTGTCCAAAACTTTATTGCACATATCAAGGACGTCAACAAAGCCTGTCGCCAGGGTTGCTAACTGCAGCCTCAGCCTCATGTCCCTCGTTCTACGCAGCAGGCTCCTGAATGATCTGCCAAGATGTTTCACCCACTCCGCGGGCAAGCCACCTGGTGAAAGCCAGACAGAGAAGTGTGATTGCTCCCCCCTAGCTGCAACCTCTGCCCTGTAAAATCTTGCAAGCTCTAGAAGCATTGGCGGCTGGAGAGGCAGCACTGATACAAACTCAGCCACGAATTGCTCGATTAGATCTGGTTTCAGCATTTGGTTCCAAAAGACTGGAGCCCATTCCATAGGCTGATTTATGCTGTATGATTCAGCAACAATAAGGGCTTCCTGGAATCTAGATTGTTCCACAAATATCCGCCGGGCATTGGTTTCAGAAAGACCAATCCAAAGAAGATCAGGTATCCGTATCTGAAGTGACAGAAGAGAAGCACGGGCACAAGCATGATGTGTTCTTTGGCCGGCATCAATTGTTGAAAGAACCTCAGCTGTCTCTACGAGGTGATGCATAGCCTCAAGGAGTTCATCATTTCTACGCTCCTTGTCATATCGCGATAACCAGCTGTTCATGTATTGTTCTGCACGCAATTCAAGTAGAGAAGCAGCCTCATGCTTCATGTCAAAGTGCCTGTATACCTGCATTGGACAGAGACGTTGTGGAGCATAAGCAAACAGAAGGTTAATGTAACACCCCAGAAATTTGAATGTTTTCCCATGTGTAATTTTTCGCTAAAATTTAAAACTTTTTGTTTGAACTTGTGTGCTACCAAATTTGATCCCAATTTGCTAACCTCTCATCTATATTCTCATATAAATTAAAACCTAATATAAATTTATTTTCAACTTATGGTATAAATGTGATTTGGATTTTCTTGGATTTTATTTGGAGTTCAATTGTGTGGAGTTTGGATTTGAACTATATTCAAATTCAAACTAATATAAATGTTAACTTTGTGTGACTAACTCTAACCTTGCACCCGAGCTAACACTAGCCAATTAGCTCGGCTTGTTTTGCTATCATCTTCCTCATCTCGATCTGCTAATCTCTGAGCCCACTACCTTTTTCCGATTCTTCCGAAGTGCTCTGGGATTTACTAAGTGAATTATATAATATTTTCTGACTTTTCGAATTAATCTTTTATAATTGGTTCGATCTCGGAAAATAGGCTAATTCATTTGGATTAAATTCCCCGGAGCTCATTTTGAATTGTGACAATGTTTTCCGGCTTATCGAATTAATAGTTTGCTACTTAATTCGTTCCCGGAAAAAAAGGTCTAAATTCATTTGTTCTAATTCTACAAAATAAATTGTTATCAATTTATTTTGCAGAATTAATTTGTTTGGGCCCAAATATTCGGGCCCATCTAAACCCATCTATCCTAACCCTAACTTCTTCCCTTAAATACCACTCACTTCTCATCTCTCCCCTGCCTTCTCTTCCTTGCCGCCGCCACTCTCCCTTCTTTTTCCTTTCTCCACCGAGCTAATCCCCCAGCAGCCGCAGCATCTCAAATCCTTTTTCTCCTCTTCTTTTCCAAATCAGCTAGCAAGTGCAACTGCATCCTTTCCCCCTGCTCTCTCCTCATCGAAGCCACCTGCAGCCGCATCTCTCCTTCCCCTTCGATTTCTCCACCGAACAGCACCAGCCTTTCTTTTTTTCTCCAATCGAGCAAGTCACCAAGCTGGAGCTCGCATCTTTGCTTCTCCCTGCTAGCAAGCGAGAGCTCCAAATCCACAGCCGCAACTCCTTCCTTGCATCTTATTCTAACGCACCCACACAGCCACAGCCGTGGCTGACGCTGACGCCGTCCAGGAGGAACTCGGGAGCGCCGCCGGGAGGACGTCGCCGTGGCTAACGAGCTGGGCCGAGGACACCGTCACCCAAGCGCCGCGTCGAGGAGACATCGCGTCGTCGCCGCGCCGAGGGAGCCGTCCTACGTCCACGCCCTGCTGCACGAGGGGTGCGCCGCGCCGCTCCATGCCGGGGTTGCAGCACGCCGCGAGAACACCGTCGCTGCCGGGGAAGCCGAGAGCGCTCGAGCCGCCCGTGCTATGAGCCGCGAGCTCCTGGCCACCGAAGCCGTCGTCGCCGTCCTGAAGCCGCCGGGAACCGTCGACGCGAGTCAGAGCGAGCTGCTGCCTTCGACGCCCACAACATGTTTGACAAGATGCCCGAGCACCGGCCTTTCTCCACCTTGCCTTTGACCTGCTGGATGCTTTGCCTGGAAGGTGAGATGCACGCACCAGTGGCCTTTCCCTATTCCTCTTGCTTGTTGCTCGATCCTTTCCTACCCAAGCTGATACCCTGCTTGCTTGTGAGGACCACAACGTCGACCACCTGGAGCTGCACCCACACACCAGGACAACGCCGTTGCGACTGCCGAGTTGAAGCCGCCGCCGGGAACTGTGTTGACGAAGACGGTGCTGGAGTTGCTGCCGCGAACAACGACCTCGACAATGCACCGTGAGCTATACAGCGACGCCGAGCCGGCCTGCTGCACCTCTCACCCTTCCTGCGTCGCCTTCTGTCCTCCAACGAGTCCTTGGTGAGCAGCTCGTACCCTAGTCACCCTTTTTACCCAAGCCTGGTCTGCCTGTGTTGGCCGGTCGTCGTGTCGTGCATGCCCCTTTTCATCTTTGAACACCAGTAGCGGTGGCTAGCATGTTGAAGGGTGCAACCGTGGCACGCACACCATCTGTTTGCTGAAATACCTATAGGAACCCTCGAGAACCTAAGTGATCGAAGCTTTCACTTGTCACCGTGTCCTTTCGCCGTGTCTGGGTGGCCTTCATGCCGAGGAGTTGTGCCAGGTTGCATCGCTCGTGTTGCCGTCGCCCGCCTGTCCGGCCTTCGTGCCACGAATTCTTGCAGGTGCCGCGCCACCGCTCTCGCCGCTCTGCTTTGCCGTGCGCCACACCTCGTTGCGCACCACCTCGCCGCCACGCACCCTTCTCAGTTCAGCGTCGCAACCTGCGGCCCTGCGCCTCCGATTTACCGCCACCACCGCGTCGTCGCTACCTCATGCTGCACGCCGTCACTCTGTGCGCTGGTCTTCGAGCCATGCCTTTCTTGCAGGTGCCACTGTCGCCGTCGCAGCCCAACCTCGCCACCGGCGAACCTTTGCCGCCCCGCCGCTCCTTTGGGGGCGTTTCACCGAACACCTGCCAGGCTGCCTTGAAAACCCGGTTGGGGATTGGTTGCACACGCAGGAGCACATCAGCCGCAGCCACACCAGATCCTATGGGATCTTTTGCACCCGGCCACTCACAACCTAGCCACACACCTGCCGCACCATCCCATGCCGCAAAGGATCCACCCCAGGATCCAGTGTGGCCACAGCCACCTAGGCCGCCACATGGGCTGCCACCTCACCCTGTAGCTTCCTTGCAGCTAGCTCTAACTACCTGCGTGGCAGCCACATGGATCGCTGTAGTCAGCCTGCAGCCGGCTATGGGCTAACCTAAAGCCACCAAGAGCTAACCTATAGTTAACATATAGTTACCCCTGTTGTTTATGCAGGAGTTAATTTCAAAAATACTTTTAACCTTGATAAATTCTTCAAAAATACTATTTAATCTTTATAAATTCATAACTAATTATCCGGAGCTCCGAAAATTATGAAACCAGTTGCATTGGTTTCATAATTCCAAGGCGCTCGCTGCAATCCTATCCTTTTTCGCTCTTGCCCTTGAACCGAGCCCTTTTTGCCCTGTGTTCTTGGTGTAGAATTCGTGACCGCTGCCCGCCACTGCGCTATTGTGGGTCTGGGACACCGGAGCCCCGCAATTAGCCACTGGCCTGCCACGGACAGGAATAACTACCCTAGACGTGTTCACAACCGCTTTCCTTGCTTGCACCGCTTCCATAGCTTTGTGCTGCACCCCGCATACCCACTCTCGCTCTACCTTGTTTCGTGCTGGGAAGTGTGCGCCGTACCAGGTGCTTGCAACTAGGATGCCGCGCGTGATGGACGGCCGTGCCATGAGCAGTGGCCACTGCTACAAGCACGACAACCCCGTGTTGCAACCTAGCTACTACGCCGTGGTTACCGTCGCATCGCCAGCACTTGCGCCACCGCGCTCTCGAGCACGTTGTACCGCATCATCATCCTTTGGCTGACCACAAGTCGAACCTTTTCTTCTCTTTGTACTGCTGCCGCACACCTTGGCCTGATAATGACTTGCCTAGCTCGATTCGCCTTGCTTCTCTCTCATCATCCTCTGAGCTTCCGCTTTGATACACCTATCGGTCGCGCTCATGCCTTGCCGGCGCGATCACCTGATCCTTAGCCTTTGTTCGGCAACCCAACCTTGAACTAACCCTTCTCTCTAACTTGTTTTCTAGTATATAAAGCTAGTAGCATAAAACTATTTTAATATAAAACTAATTACTTTGATTTCCTTAAAATAATTAGTGCTGCTTGTAACTAGTTCGGATTTATTTTGGTTCTTCTAAATTGATGTTATTTGGAGTTATTGCCTAGATGATTGTCGTTATTTATTTCCGCGTCGCATCTCGTGTAGGCTTGTGATCCTGTTTGAAGACCCGAGCTACAGCGACGACCCGAGCTATGACGTTTGGGAAGACCTTCGACCCGAAGGAAGGGCCCAACCTCTACTACTCTACGACGACTACCGACGACTACCGCGCAGGTGTCATGTCACTCCCGACCATGTAGATCCCATGCATGCTATTTAATTGCTAGTGCTTTATTTATGATGCTTTGGATAATTGAAATGCATAGACAATCTTTTAGCCATGCCTTGGATTTGATATACCCTGTTCCTTGAACTTCCTACCTTTGGGACTAGCTACAGACCCCTAGCTAGTCCCCTATACTTACTATCCATGTATTTTACCTGATTTGTGCTACGGATGGATCTTTGGTGTTGGGCTGAGATTGGGATATCTCGGATTATTCTAGCGTGTGTTTTGGCTGAGTGTGTATCCTTGACGTGTTACCGCGGGAGCGAGCCGCTTTGGTTGTTTGTGAACGCCTGTCTAGGGGGGATGCGACCTGGCCTCCCGCCCTAGCGGCGTGTCGTTCGGATGGAGTTGGTGAGTGCTCGCCCTTTGCAATTAAGGACCGATCGACAGTTTAATCGTGATCTTTGGGCTATTTTCGTACAAACCGTTCGCTCACGTATGGGCGGGGTTCGGTCCGAGAACTAGTTGGTGGTTGGCACTCAGCTTGTAGGCGGACCGGTGTGGTTGTGTGAGGGGGACGAGTTATACTCCCCGAGTAGACGTCGCCCCGGCTCCTCCAGGGAAGGTTTCACAGCTTCGAGGCCCTGCTGGCAAGTTTCGCGCCCCAGTTCAGGACGAGTCAGGCTCGGAGAGGCAGGAGAGTGGCACCCACTGCTAGGTCTCCGGCCGTTAGGTAGGGATGTGGAACGGCTGATCCCCGTTTCTGCCCTATCCGGCGGGTCCAGTTGTACAACCTCTGCAGAGTGTTAAACCTATAGCTTTAGTCCGTGTCCACTGGTATGGACAGCCCCTGGGTTTGTTACTCTGGCTAGACTTTTATGGTGCTGCTTCTCTCCCCCCGAGTGTGCGAGCCCGGCTTGGTGCCGTTGAGATGTGTGGTAGGAGTTGGTGACCTCACATCGCAGATGAGAGTGGGATGCTGTCTCGGTTGAGATCCAGTGTGTTGGTGTTCTTTTCTGGGTTGGGGTGTTGACCCCGGAGGCGTTGGCCTCGGAGGTGTGGATCTCCTCGGAGATGGTGACCTCTTTGCATGACCGCTTACCTTGATGTTGCTACCGCTGCATGCATAAACCTTCTACAACCATATATAGGCTTATCCATGCATACTAGAATTCATCCACCGCTTTTGCTCTTTGTTGGGAAGCTGACATGACCTACCCGCTTATCGGGTAGATGGCAATGCTTTCAGACTTGGTGATCGACTACGACATCAACAATGAAGAATGGGAAGACTAGAGCTGGTCCTACACTCAAGTTTGCCTGTGGAGCTGGAGACGCTTCGCTTCGATAGATCCGCTGCGTAGATGTTTTACCTTTCTTGTTTAGTCCCGTTGGACTTGTACCCGGCTTATGCCGAAATGTTGTACTCTGATGTTATAATGAAACTTATGTAATAAATCCTCTAATTCTTCTATGTTGTATGGATTTGTACCACTTGAGACAGGGTTTGCACGTGATAGCCGCTTCCTGGGACTATCACAGAGGTGTAGAGGATCGGGTTTCCAGTTTTAGAAATCTGGTTCGTTTCAGTTAACAGTCATAGTGCTAATACCAAGTTCTATAATTATCAACATAATAAAGGTAGATTCTTTGGGGGCAAAAGGAAGCTATTATCCATCAGTACATTTTCTAATTTGCAACCATTGGCATGTACTCAATCAGCAGATTGATTGCTTCAGAACAACAATAAGTCCTGAAATAACATTTTCTTTAACTTTACTAAATGCCTATCTTCGCCACCCAAAATTGACAGGACCATTTAGTAGGCAAGAAATGCAAGAGTGCTCCTCTTTACTCCTTTTTTAATGTTTAAAGTGATGGTCCTCTGGTCAATTCTGTTTGGCGATGTGCTAAACCTGCTCTTGGACCTAATTTAGGTTGTTGGATTGTAAATAGATATGGAGTACTCAAAAGATTTGGGTAGCAACAGAGGTGGGTGGGGGGGGGGGTGGGGGGGGGGCAGGGGGAGATACCATTGAGAGAGCGTCGTCGTCATTAGGATTAAACTGTTTCAGTGAAGTAATAACAGCCATCCTAAATCCTCGAACTGATGCAGGCGTCCCAGTAGCTGTGTCAGTGGCAGAATACTTTTGAAGTAGCAACTCCAATTGCCCATTCTCTACAAGGATGGAAAGAATGAAGCTCAAGGAATGGAAATTGCTCACTCCAGTGATTAAGCGAGCTAAACAAGGAAAATCCCCCTCTAAAACATATGAGTCCACTCTATTTGCTGCAAATGTTACAAGAACATCCACTCCGTCAAGACAAGAAGATGACATGTAGAAGTGGTGGGACAATATTAGGAGTTCGACCTGCAATGGCATTTCAAGATAACAACTTAGAGGCGGCAAAAAGACAAATAAAAGTTTGATATACTGATGAAGTTTCTGTAAAAACTATAATAACAATACCCCACTGCAGGTTAGACAAGCATGCAAATCACTAAAAACAATACTCTGGGCATTTCATAACCAACCATCAGCAACTTACACTTACAAATTGGCTCAATCAAAGAAAGAAAAGGGCAGTGATACGTAAGTTATAGTGAGTCCTGAGGCGAGCAACTTAAATTCACAACCAGCAGGGAACTAACCAAAAACTAGCCAGCACTGGCTATTTAGCAATATTCCACTTTTCCACTGCATTTAAATGAAGTGCAGCAAAGCAAAAAAGAAGATGCAAGAATTATGGGTGCTTAGTCATAGTTAGTGTTTTACAACTAGAACAAGCAGTTTCTCATCATTTTAGGGACATACAAATACAGATCCATGTAAAATTTTTTTAATATACTACCACTTCAGGGATTTAGCTGACCTCGATTCATCCAGGTTGAATATTATATAGATAGATGCTTGCTAGATTAGATATAATGCACAAAATAAAATTTGTAAGTGCATGTCTACTTTTCCCCCATCTTAGACCTACCAAAGTTTGTAGTTGCTGTTCTGTGCTGCATAGCCTTTATCGACACCAATAGGAAGTTTCTGATTAGATCCTAAAAACATGCTTCTAAAAATCCATCGCAATGACAAACAAAGGCTTAACCTAGATGCATCAGCAAAGCAAATAACCATTCAAGCACCTTGACACCTTGTCTGATCCTAATAAAACATCTTTTACAGAACCAGCAAACATAGGAAAACATATGCTTTAAATTTTTCTAATTGTGACATGAGGTTTCCTTACTACCATTGTAGCCTTCCAGTCAAAAGGTGATAGTTGTGAATATTTATGATAAAATACAATATGGTGCCTTTTAGCCAGCTTCAGCCATAAAAATCCAGTGCAATGAAAGAAAATATGAATATTTGCAAATAAAAAAGAGCTGGTCAAAAGAAAAACAAGGATCAGAAGATAACAACCTCACAAGCATGCGGCACTTCATGTCCAGTCATTACCAAACGCATTAAAGCATGACCAATTTCTGGTTCTGATGGACATAATTTTGCCCACTTTAAGAAGTCACTTGATCTCCACAATAGTGGTGCAGGACCTTCTTCCTTTTGGGAATCTAGATAACCTCCACGATGTGCAGCTAAAAGGCCCTATCAAGGATTGGCATCATATCATGTAACATACACTGCAATATTAACTACTAAAGAAACATGTACTATTAAAACCTGAGCAATGAACAGACCTTTAGAAAGGAATCAGCAAGAATTCTTGCAATGCTAGATGCAGGCATGATGTGTGTTTCCACCAGAAATTTAGCTTCATCAAAAGAATCCTGAGCTTTCAGGGAAAGCAACTGTAGAAGTTCAATTGGCTGTTTCTCAAATGCTTCGGAAAACGGGAGTCCCAATAATTTAGCAGTTCGAATAACTGCTATTATTCTCCTAATAAGAGCTCGTCCACGGCCCTCACCACACTTCACAGCTAGTTTCTCCATAACCTGAGATAAAACAACATTCTGATTTTTGGATCACAGTAACACTTGGTAACAAAATCAGTATCCATTTGCACTGATGATTCAAACTGAATCACCACCCCATCCTAGCAATTATAAGTAATAACAAATATGTGATCCATATTTAATAACCAAACCACGAACCTAACAGTAACAGTGGCATGATTATGATTTAAAAATCGCAATCCTGATAAGAGATTTCCCAAGATTTATTAACCCAACAAGTTAACAAAAGTAACAAATGAAGTCACTTTGCCTGATATCAGATTGATAAAAACAAGGAAAAGTGCAGTAACTACCTAACACTTCACAGCCAGTACATTTTCATGATATAACCAGAACTACTTTGATGTACTTAGAAGCTTTGCTGTAAAAGAATATACAGACTGAGATAAAAGTTGAACACTTCACAGAAATGTACGGGACACTAGTTTATTCACCCATGGCTGCAAACTTGCGGCAGATGAAAATTATTGTGTTGCAGCACTTCTTTTGCCAGCATGCTACCAATATCTTGGCATAATATCGCTAACTTTACAACCTTAGCCAATAATTAACAGGAAAGGTGATGAGATGTTGGATAGGATTATTACAATTTTCCAATGTAAATAAAATATTGTTAAATTAGACAATTATTCTTAATCTTTACACGTGTATTATATAATATGTGTCCTCACTTCCTAAGGATATGGTTGCAATAACAGAATGTTATAAGCGTAAGTTCTATCTAGATAATTGTAGAACAACACACCAGAAACAAGACACGACACCCTGGAACCCTCAGAGCAGAGATCACAGAACACTAGTTTCTAACAGATACATGTCATAAAAGGAATGGGATACAACAACCAGACCTGTAATGGATCAATCATATCGCTGCTACTTGCTACTCCCAGTGATTGAAGTATTGAAAGAGACTCCGTATCAACGCATGACAAACTGATCTCTGTACTACTATTATTGGCAATTCTTAAAGCAACATCAACAAGGACAAGTTCTTCGGGAATATATGATGGAGACAGCTTTTGTTGGAGTTGCTTAGCAGCAATTATTTGCCCAAATTCCAGTAAGGAGAGCACAGCCTTCTCCATATCCACAGGCCTAACATTTTGTTCCCAACCAGATAAAGATTCTTCCATCTTTGCAAATTCCTCTCCAGAAAGTAAATTTCTAGCTTGTTCACCAATCTTTGAACTATGAAAATTGTTAGAATTGTTATCCAGATCGCTAGTTCTACTTTCAAAATTATCATTGACACCTCGTCTAAGTGGTAAATTTGTTTTCCCCCTTCGCTTTGCTCTTGTGTTATTTGTTGTTGTTGAAGATGCTTCACTGTTAGACTCCAAGAATTGCACATGCTGGGGTGATAAATTGTCCCTTATGCCATTCCTTTCTGTAGCTTTCATGTGTGGCGAACCCATATTGCTGTCTATTTTTGTGATGACATCAGCAGTCTGTTCTATAATACTGGTACCGTTTCCAACAGCTATGTTGTGAGCAACATCGGAAGTGGCAAATTCACCATCAGCCTTGGGCTGGCTCTCGGACTCAACAGCCAGGAGCCAAACCCTGGTCTCAATATCACGTAGAATATGAAGAGGATAGACTCTGCAAAAGGCAAGTACTAATCAGTAAGGACTAAGGAGATTATAAGATTGAGCACAACATGAACATAGATAAAGAAGATGAAGCTTACGGAGACGATTTAGTCATAGTTCCACTTAGCCATTGTAGAGATAGCAGAAGTATGTCATGAAGCTCTCTTGATGGTATCTCTTTACCTACTGCTTCAGCATGCTTAAGGAAAAATAATCCAGCCTGAATGAATGGTTGAATAAACATTAAGTTCAGTCATTTATAAGTCTAAGGGGGAAAATATACTCCCTCCATTTCATAATACAAGGTATTTTAGTGTGTGAAATACTTTTTTTCATTTGACAAGGCGTACTACATTCTATTGAGTTGCATGCACCAACCAATTCAATCCAAAAACTTGAGCTCATGGGGAGAGGTAGGCAATTCACTTATACTCCAACATTCCCCCTGACGTGCAGGCTCCCATAGGCCACATACGTGGAAATTGGAGTAGGAGGTTTTCTCCAAGCATGCCACAGCTAGATGGCATTTTTTTAGGGCAACTCACATGAGCTTCTATTCATTCATAAGAGGAATTGTAGAGAGAATAGTGTTGGTGTATAGATATGTAGGCCCATATAGAGGCCCATGTACAACTACTACTAGGAGAATTCCCCGCGCGTTGCTGCGGGTAGTCAACAGGAAATACAAATGCATTTCAATGTAAGCCACTAAGATACACACTATGTTAGTAACGCAGAAATCATTATGGTTTAATAGTATCAACATACATCACTCGGCAAGAAAATACGACTGATATATGCTGTTGAAAGAAACTTGATTTGTTGATGCGACAACTGAATGGATATAGTCCTGCAAAATAATCATATTCATAGAAGCAAGGAAAAAACTTAACAGGGGCAGTGGGGACGATAGTGGGACATCACAAAATAGCATACATGATCGGTGACTGCAAGGAATGAAAGAAAAAAATACTTGTGGGCTAATTCATGACAAACAAATCACCCATTGGCAACGCACAGGAGAGACGGATGATATGCTGCATGTGGTGGGATCAGTGTTCTCTACTTCTCTCCTTGCCTAATGAAATGAATCATATGTAGATAGGTGCAAAAGGAAAAAGAAGGGGTCGGGTATCAAAGAAGGATATAGCACGCTTGGTGATTTGCTTGTATGCTTTTGTTGGAGCACTGCACTTGAAGGCAAACACAGTACTATCTTGTTTGTGTATTTGACGATCTGCAGTCTATTTATAAGAGAGAACGCTACATATGCAAGCAGGAAGGGAAGCCAAAGAGACATGCCATTAATTTTGAGATGCTGCTGACGGGGTGGAGGTGGAGGCACGCAAGATGGGATGGAGGCGAGGGGTCGGGGAAGGGCGGCGGCCGACGCTGGCGTAGGATGGACCGGATCAACCAAACGATGGAGGTAACTGAAATTCTTTTTTTTTTTTTGCGAAAGTGAGGTAACTGAAATTCGCTGACGTGGTGCAAGGAGGAGGTAGAGAAATCCAACTATGAGTTGTAGTGGGTCTCACCTATATAAGTTTTATAGATATAGCCCACCCTTCTAGGGTTGGAGGAATACACTGAAATTATTCCTTCTGCATGGTATCAGACTATCAGTTGCCTTAGGTTCTCTCCTCCCTCTCCTAGCTCCACCGCCGGCGCTGGCGCCGCCCCTCTCCTCCTTCCCTCCTCTGCTCTTGCTAGGGGCCCTCCTCCCCTAGGGTTGGACCGTGAGCCAAAAACTCGTGAGCTGGCTCGACTCGTTCATAGCTCGGCTCGACTCGGCTCCCTGACCACAAGGGGTACCGTTGCTTTAATCTTGCCTCTCGTCGGGTCCTCATTTCCCGACATGTTGTGTTTGATGAGTCGGACTTCCCCTACTCCACAACTTCTACACCTTCTCCTGATCCTGAGTTTGAGTTGGGGTCCCTGTTTGGTTCAACCACCCATTTCTGTTTTTCCTTTTTCCTTTTCCAGCAGGTCTTCCTGTGCACCACCGGCTCCGGTGCCTTCTGTCGCGCCACGCGCAGCACCGGTGCCTTCTGCCGCGCCACACGCGTCCCTGGTGCCTTCTGCCGCACCACGCGCGGCACCACTGCCTCCTACCGCGCCACACGCAGCCCCGGTGCCCCCTGCCACGCCCTGTGCGGACCCGGTGCCTCCTGTCGCGCCACGCGCGGCCCCGACGCCCCCTGCGCGCTACGCCGAGCCGGTGCAGGTGTACCGGTGTCGTACAGTGCCGGCACCGGCAGCACAGGATCCTCCAGCTCCGGCCCCGGAGGTTCCCGCACGCTATGCGCACCCTGTGCGCGTCTACGAGCGCCGCTCGACGGCTCCGCCTCCACCACCTCCACCGGAGCCGTCACCACCACCACCGCAGCCGTCGCCACCTCTTCCTCCACCGTCGCCTCCACCACGTCGCTCTCGTGTGGAGCCTGCCGTGTACCACCCGCCGGTCATCCATCGGGATCCTCGTCTGTTATGGGCAGTTGACTGGGCCAAAGCCACGGGTACTGTAGCGTGAACAGTACCCGCGAGTAGGGATAGCGAAGCCCTGACAGATCCTAACTGACGTCGTGCGATGGAAGAGGAGTACGAGGCTCTTCTTGCCAACCAGACGTGGAACCTCGTGCTGCCGCGTCTGTCTGGTCGCAATGTGGTGACCGGCAAGTAGATTTGGACGCATAAGCGTCGGGCTGATGGTACTCTGGAGCGCTACAAGACTCGTTAGGTTCTTCAAACTTTCACCCAGCGACCTGGTGTGGACTATGATGAGACTTTCAGTCCAGTGGTGAAGCCTGCTACAGTGCGCACATTCCACTCACTTGCTCTCTCTCGCTCATGGTCTGTGCACCAGCTAGATGTGAAGAATGCAATCCTCCATGGCACTTTGTCAGAGACAGTCTACTACTCCAGTCGTCCGGATCTAGTCTGCCGGTTCAACAAGTCTCTCTATGGTCTGAAGCAGGCTCCTCGAGCTTGGTACTCGGTTTGCCACGTTCTGGCTGACATTGGGGTTCATCGAGGCCAAGTCTGACACTTCTCTGTTCATATATCACCGTGAGGATGGGATTGCCTACCTACTACTCTATGTTGATGATATTGTTCTGACAACCTCCAGTCCACAATTACTTCAGCGCATTATCTCCTCTCTGCAACAGGATTTCGCTATGAAGGATCTTGGCAAGCTTCACCATTTCTTGGGTGTTAGGGTTGAGCCTCGCCAGTTTGGCCTTCTCCTTCACCAGCGACAGTATGCCCTTGATATTCTGGAGCGAGCTGAGATGACTGATTGCAAGCCTTGTTCCACTCCTGTTGACACTCAGGCGAAGCTATCTGCTGCTCGGGGTGATCCCGTGGCTGATCCTACTGCCTACCGGAGTCTTACTAGAGCCTTGCAGTACCTCACTTTCACTCGGCCGGACCTCACATATGAAGTTCAGCAGATCTGCCTTCATATGCATGATCCGCGAGAGTCACATCTTGTTGCGCTTCAGCGCCTCCTCCGCTACGTCCGTGACACGGTTGACCTCGGCCTGGTTCTTCACCGCTCCTCCCCTGCTGAGCTGGTTGTCTACACCGACGCTGACTGGGCTGGATGTCCGGACACTCGCCGCTCCACCTCAGGTTATGCCGTCTTCCTAGGCGGCAACCTTATCCCGGTCGTCCAAGCGGCAGCCGGTTGTCTCCCGCTCGAGTGCAGAGGCGGAGTACCGAGCTATTGCTAACGGCGTGGCGGAGGCGTCCTGGCTCCGACAGCTCTTGGCCGAGCTTCACAGCCTGCTCGCCAAGAGCACGCTCGTCTACTACGACAACGTCAGCGTCGTGTACCTCTCCACCAACCCGGTTCAGCAATCAGCTGACGAAGCATGTGGAGATTGACTTGCACTTCGTTCGTGATCGGGTTGCTATCGGCGATGTTCGGGTTCTCAATGTCCCGACCACCTCCCAGTTTGCCGACATCTTCACCAAGGGTCTGCCCTCCTCGACGTTCTTGGAGTTCCGCTCCAGCCTCAACGTAGCAAGTGGCTAGTTGTGGCTGCGGGAGGGTGTTATCCCTGTGATGTGCTTTCTTTCTTGTCCAGTCTTGAACTCCGCTGCACCGGTAGTTCAGACTGCGGGGGGATGCATACTCTCTTTGTTGTCCAGTCCTGAACTCCGCTACGCCGGTACTTCAGACTGCGGGGGGTGTTGGTGTATAGATATGTAGGCCCATATACAGCTACTATATATAGCTCACCCTTCTAGGGTTGGAGGAATACACTGAAATTATTCCTTCTACATATAGAATAGGGGGAAACACCACACACCCAGGGGGTTGGGGTTGACCTCTCATATAAATAGCCAAGGTGGCTTAGTGTACAAGGATACAATCTCCTATACTAGGAAGGTTAATCACCAACACAAGGAAAGATATAAACCACCTATACAAAGGCTACAGGCAGCTATACATATCTGGCTGATACATATCTTTTTTCTCGAACACGCTGCGTATCAATATATTAAGAAGAAAAAAGGTTTAAGAAACCCAAGGTACAGCAAGGTTTTTTAAGGGGGAAGACCTGAGCAGCAGCAACCCCCCCCCCCCCCCCCCCCCACATATCTCTAACAGGAATACAGTCTTTGGCAGCAGCTAGATGGCATTTGATCATTTCATGTCTGTTTCTTTGGGTGGAAGGGCGGACAACTTTCATCTTCTGTCACTGGCACCTACTAATAAGTTTTAATGCTCCTTAATCTTTGTGCGTGAATCTAAGATGCCTTGTCTTACGAAATGGAGGGGAGGAGTACATTGTTTTCTGTATTTTTACTTATAATAAAAAAGAATACCTTTAAAGGAGGGAATGAGTATCTCATGAAGAGAGATTGGCAGTGACCCCACAAGGCTGCACGTTCTTGTGGGATATCCCAAAGAAACTCCTTCCATTCAGCAACCATGGCTTCTGCCTACACATGTCCAGCAGCTGGATGTCAGCAAACGTAAGTACACACTGAGAATGTCAAAATGTAGTGATGAATTGTTGATTATGTAATCCAAAATTGGTTCATGGTGATGGGAAAGACCGTTTTTGGTGTTTTACAGACAATACATCATGCTGTGATGGAGTTGACTCACCGTAAAATTCTTATTGTCCCCCCTTGGCAATGTAGTATATTGATCAGGGCCACTTAAGCTTCTGTGGTTTTTCACCCACATGTTTTTTTAATATATATTCTTTGCTACTTTTTTTTTTACCATTTTCTAGCAACTAGTTACTGTGCATGTAAAACTCATGTCAAGCCAAAAGTACAATAGTTATTTTTATTAAGTAAAACTAGTTTGGAGGTGGTACTAAGACCTTGCGTAAATTTACACTAATTACAATAATTAAATGGTAGATGAACCATAGGCACACAATCAAACTAAAGGATGGCTAAGGTGAGACATGGCAAAGAGAAAGTTTGAACAGAAGTAAAAGTTGAAGCTCATAATTTCATTAGTATAGATAGATGAACTGTACAAAAATTCAGAAGGAAGAACCACAAACCTGTGATTCAGTGACATGGTCAAGAGTAGACTCCCAAGCTATGTCAGTCGACTCCAGTTGTCTTGCCCAAGTGCGAGCTTGCTCCCATTGACCATCCTTTTCTAATGATGTTAAAAGACAAGCGTCATCCATCAAATCATTCCAATCGTAGATATCAGTGTCTTTATGCAAAGAAGGCTCGGATAGGTTAATTTTCCAATATCTTCGGCTAAAGTAAGATGATGAAGAGCCACCGTCACCAAAATCCACGCCAGAAAGAAGCTGCAGTAAACACCTCTTCTCATAAATTGATGGACAAGTTGAGAGTACAGCATCTGCAGCTTTTACAGCTGTAGCAGCTACCCATTCTGCTAGAACTGACACTTCCTTAGCGGAGTTTAGTTGAGTATGAGAAGCCTCATCTTTTATTCTCACTGAAAATGATGCCAAATGTGCAGATGCCTCGGGCAGACGCATTTGAGAAAATGCCTTTCAAGGGTAATACAGAAGCACTCAAGTTAGTTGAATACCATTTGTAAACTAAACAAACTATTGTTCAAGAGAGAGAAAAAACTAAATAAACTATTACCACTAACCTGCAGAGAACGTATGAAGGAAAGAAGGGAGCAAGAAGGCAGAAACATTTCAAAAGCTCTAAGCAGTGGTAGAAACAGCTGATGTTCACAAAGCACTGCTACCATGCTGGATAAAGATGCAAGCCTCTCATCAATATCAACAAACATTACAGTTTCTCCAGAGATTGGCTTTCCTCTTTCCTGATGAGCATCAATATCTGCAGGATAGGAAGTTGCAGCAGAATTTGGCCCACATGAGCTATCCAACGAGAAACACACTGTGAATTTTTCCGGTGAGGCTTCAAGAAATCGTCTCCGCTTTGGATTCTTCCTGTTGTAACGAAATTCAACATTCCTACAAGTGCCTGGCAATTTGTTTGTGGCCTCAACAGCAGATCCAACATTCTTTGCTATTTTTGAGGAAATATCATCTACCTTGATTGAGGACATCTCCCTTAAGACAAGCAATCAAGGAAACAAATTAACAGTAATACAACAATGAAGCTTGAAAAATGTTGTTAGCATAAACATTCATACAATGATCATGTTATCACCTTGCGGCTGTAATCTCAAGCCAAACACTTAAGCATGAGAGAGGAGTTACATCTGGAAAGCATGAAGCAATCATGGCTAGCAACGACCACTGCATTTGTTTTGCTTTATTCAGGAGTGCCTCCCCAGGGTTCTTTTGTTTTTCACAGACTCCAAGAATACTGAAAAGTTCCATAGGATTATTGCCATCAACAGCAGAGAAAGATGAATCGCTACTTCCTGAAGGTATATTACTGGATGATTTCCTTCTAAGTGACATCATATTTTTTAAAACAGTCAATATGTGAGTCCTCAGTCTTGAATCCCTTATCTCTTTGGCTGCCTGAACAGCAGACACACCACCAACTAGAACAAATTAGCATAGTACATTCACAACTAAAGTTATTATCAGAAATCCTAAAGTAAAATAAAAAAATTACCACTTCAATAACAACTTCAACTGGGAATCCAGCTATCTGAGCTTCTGTTAAAAATCCAACCTGCCAAAAGCACAACTAAGATCAGTCTGGGGGCTTATCTAAAGAGCAACCTTGCCAGAAAATAGTAACCAAGAGAATAAGATAAAAATAAATACCCAATCATTGTCATTGGCCAGTAAAGCAAGGTATTTTGTACTTAGTGGGAGATGGTGTGCACGACAGAATTCAGTGACCAAATTCCAATGTTGACTTGCTTCATTCTGCTGGGATCGGTAAAGTGATGCATCGCCAATGCCAGTCAAAAGCCAAAATCCACAGGTTTTACCTTCATCTAATGATGGCAAACTTGCCTTTTCAAGGTGCTGCAGAATAGCAATAAGAGGCTGTGGTGTCTGTTCCCTCTTGGGAGCCATCGAGGTTTGCGTCTGCTCCAAAACATGTAGATGATCAGACTGGACATAATCTTCGGCTAATGCTCGAGCTAGAGCAGGAGCTATGTCAGCTCCATGGGACTGCACATGGAGCTCCGGGGCCATTGGTGAAGATAGATCAAAATGCTTATTTTGCTGAACTGACTTGTAGTGGGAAGAGATGCGTCGAAGTGCAGCAATATCTAAACGAAGCATGTTGGCACACAGGCCACAAAGTTCCAATAAGAATATACAGGAAGCAACTAGAGTCGAATCCTCAAAGTTTGTAATAGCTAGTGGAGCCACCTGGTGTGCAGAAGCAGGGAAAATGATAAGATACTGGCACAAATATAATGAACTTTATAAAGATTTCTAACTGGTTCTCGCTGTATAAATTTATGACATTTTGGACATGGAAATGGCACCCAAGTAGCAATATGTTGGTAAAAAAATATGAAAATAAAAGGGATTTATTTTCTATAAACAAAAAAAACTAGACCAAACCTAGGAGGAACTAGGCGGCTTTATACTATACGAAGAAAATAGGCACCCAACTTTGCCTTGACAAGAATTTGAACTTGGGTGATCTGGGGTCATCCACACCCACAACCAACTGAGCTATAGGCTAAGTTCCTTTTCAGGGGTCTCCCTTGGGGTGTTTCTTTCAAAAAAAAAAGGTTTTATGGAAAAAAAATAGTTCCGCAACACCGAAAGACCCCTGTTTCAGAAATATACCACTCAGCTTCCACCATTTCAGGATTTAGCACTCTGATGTTTTTTGTAACAGCAGCTATCTTCTCTGTTATAGCTTAGTTCATCACTCCATCTTCTCCTTTCATCTCTAGCACACGCCACCGTGGCAAAGCCAGCCTCAACCTGCAGCCGCATACTATCTCAGATCTCCACAGGCCACCCCGGCTTTGCCACGGGATGATATGCCTAATCCCACCTACCCCGCCACCATCTCCAAAGGGTGTCGTGCCCCAGCTTGGCTCCGCCACAGGACGCTACAAGCCAGGACCCTGCCACCCTTCTCTCTCTCGTGCCCATGTATGCAATGGTGCTGACACAGCTGTAGCAGATGTCTAGAATGCGAGTGGTACCAAAGTTGACAATCTTGACAATGGCAGCCGGACCATCCCCCGTCCATGTACTCAAGAAGGATTTGGAGCTCCCATTCATGTATTCAAGAAGGGTTTGGAGCTCATATGCATGCTTGATTGCTTGTATGTATGTGCCATGGCAGCAAACTGCAATCAAGTGCTTGGAAGTGCGCAAGTTGGTGATCTCGAGCGTAAATTGTCATAAAGTTGTGCCATGTCAATGGTGATCAGGTCTCACATCAGCATCAATGTGAAGATCTGGCCACTAAAGAATGGACCTCTTCCCCTCCGCTTCGATCAGAAGGATAAACTTGACCTTTCCAGGCTGCAGCAGCAGTGTCCGTCACCTGATTTTGCCCGACAGGAAGCATGGAGCGAGAGAAGAAAGGAGGTGTCTCAGAACAGCTAAGACAGACCAGACAAAGAAATCGTGAAACACTGCATATGACGGATAGAAAACGTTACAGAGTGGTAATTTTCTAAATGGTGCAATCTTTCTGTGGTATTAAGTGCACCAGATCAATTCGCTAAGTTCTGGTCTCCATATGGTACCAAAGTTCAGAACTGGAAGCAAAACTATGTCACATCATGTCCAATAAAATAACTGGCACACTGCCCACCTGACAAGTCACAAATAGGCAATCTATAGAAATATTTCAAATGCAAATATGCAATAAAGAAACTTAACGTATTAACGTATACTGACAGTATGACAGTTATTTAGTACAAAACCAATTCAGGAACATGGACATACCGATATGAGAATCAATCGTTCAGCTTGACTTAAAGGAGCAAGTATCAATTGTACATCTGCTTGAACATTAGACTGTGCAGGTATCACTTGACGTGCACTGGCTGATTTCAACTGCGAAGCTCTCTTAACAAGAAGATGCCTGAAAGCAGCTAGGGCTCGACCACGGTGCAAATGATGTTCCACTCTCACATCTTTCTCCTGAAGAGGAGAACAATGAAAACGCTAGTTTAGAAAGAATAGTTACAACACTACAGCAGAACACATTCAGCAGAGGGGATCAGGGGAATAATGAAAACGCCAAACTTCTCGAGGTGGACCGGTGTTGAAACTTCTGCAGGAACTGGGTTCGAAGCACGCCTTCTTAGAACAAAGCCCAGAGGGGGGCCGCTCGGTAAAGTTTTTTCTTCAATTTAGAGAGAAATCAATAGAACAAATTTTATGGGATTTAGCTTCAGGAAAAGGTTCATCCACTGAACACAAGCTTATGATATATGCATAGAGCACCTAGAAGCCAATCTTGCATTCCTGATTATTGTAGCATATATCCAAGACGATATAGAACTGAGTATTCAACTTTTAACAGCGAACAGGTAGCATCTTAAAGAAGGTGGTGCAAGATACAAAAACAAACAAAAAAGTTTCCAAGGATGTGCAAGATGAATGTACCTCAAGGGAAGAATATAATTCTTCTTCGACACTTTTTTGGATCGATGCTTCTAAGGACAGTGCGTTGGTGTCAGTATATCCAGTGGAATTGTATATATAATCAGTGACATTGTGACTGAATAACTCTTCAGATGGAGTACTTGATAGTAGTTGCATTCCAAAAGGGCCCTGACAATAGATTGTGGTGAAGAAGAAACAAAAGAAAAGGATTATCCCTGCTATAAAATGCAAATGGATGATAGACGTGTGCATATATCTATAGATTAAGATAAAATTACAAGTGAAATTATCCTGGTGACTCAATGCTTCCCTGGTTTCCTTAATGGTTAGCCAATATTTTTTACAACTGATCAAAGTAGGACTTCTAATAGGTCAATAAATGCAAACAATTGCAGATATGGAAGGGGGAGATATTGTGTTTGAAAGCAGTATTGTCTCGGGATAATAGATTGATTATGGTGCAAAGCACAGGTACAGAATATATAGGCAAGGATGTCCTAATGTTTATAGAAACACCCAATCAAGGGAGATCCTTGCCTTCGTCAGTTCCTGACACTAGACATAAGAAGTCATCCAGGAGAGGGAGGCACAGGCCAAAGGCAGGTGCGGAGCCCTACCCAACAGCCCAAAGGGCCGGCCTAAACACAGTCTTACAGTGTTGTCAGGTTTGTCCCAACTATGCTTCAGAACATGGCCAGACAACTACCATGGCAATTGGCAATATTTACAACAAAACATTAGCCTGATAACCACATCGTTACACATGTCAGAATTGGTGGAAAGTTAGACAATACAGTTAAGTGTTAGCTGAAGACTGGAGTATCCTCATTGCCTAAGCAACCTCCACGATTAAAATCCATATACTCTCAACATTCGTAGCATATAGAGATATTAGCTTGATGGCAAGGGCTTGGGGGAAGATGCTATTTCCATTTGATAAACAGTATTAATCAAGTTTCTTTTACCATTTAGACCTTGTCGGTTTGGAGGGGATTTGAAGGGGATTGGGAGGGATTGAACCCCCAAAAATCAAAATCCCCTACAATCCCCTTGGGAAGAGGATTAACCGAACAAAGCCTTAGAAATATACCATGACTTTCTTTTAATATTGGAACATGTTTCAATATGGTCGATTTCATCCAATGCCATAAGGAAAACAGGAAGAAAATCATTTATGTTCCCAGTTATATTCTTGGAGGACTTTGAATGCTGGCCCACATAGAGCACAATCACAATTGGAAAAGAAACGACATACAGAGCTTCTGATCCAAGGTGCTTTAGAATATGCCAGTAGATCAGTTTTCAGAGAAAATTAGGTACTTCGGCCACACATAAGATATCCCCTGGCTTTTGCCAAGAGAAGGGAGTATACTTGTAGACCTTAATATGTTATAACTTCACTATTGATATTTCTAAAAAGGATTATTATTATCATTTCACTTATACACATAATAATTAGCATTCCAAAGTCTAGATTATATGCATTAAAAACCTAACTTCAACTGATGACATATGGGGCAGAACCACAACTGGATTGACTGACACACAGAACAAAACACAAATCAGAATGGAATTCTAGTGTGTTAACTGAAACATGCTTTCCAAAAGACAGACAAACCTGCTCAAATAGTTGAATTAATCTTTTAATAGACTTTGGGACCCAACATGGAAGCATTTGCAACAACGAAGTGTCTCCTCCAGAAGACGAAAAAATGCTATAGCGCCATCGCAAGTACTCTGAAATTGATGATTTTCCAAACACTGAAAACAAATACATTTCTTTTCTTAGCAAAGGAAACTAATGTGTGAATGACATCTCCGAAAAGCAGAGCTTCAACAATCTGAATAGAAGGGTGCAAAGTTTTTTGTTGATTACCATTGGCAGGAGAGTAGTTTAAACATCCATATTCATCTTGCCCAAAACAAGCAGAATGAAGGGTTTTCCATAGCGTAGGAAATTGCTGGAGACAAGGACCCATATTCTCTAATGTGCACTGAGATGGCAAACCACGACTTCTGTTCACACTTCCTGTACATATGGATTTCTGAATTGGTGCTGAAGCATACATTAAGGTAGCTAGTGCAGACATTTCACTAATTCGTTCAGCCATATCATCAACTGTATACAACATAACATCAATCTCAATAGCAGTAAGATTACTACTACTAATCATTTTCTGTGACAAATTCCAACAGGCATTAGAGAATGATGCCTCATACTCATGACCTTTGATCCTGGAGAAGAGTAACCAATGTGCCCACTTGCAATCACCCTGAAAATTTACACAACATAAAACCATGTCAAACAAAATTTTATATATAATACTAAATAGGAACATGTTAAGCAACTTAATCTCTGACAGTTACAATTCAAGGCAACATCTCAAGATCTTGTAGCACACTACCACTCATAAAGTAGCAATAACAGTGTTGGTGTGTTCCAACATACTACTATTAGGCTATTAGCAGACAACTTATTTACCACTCAAGTTGCTGGAATGCTGGTAGATAAAATCATTTCCAGGACTAAGAGTTCCTGTGCCCACAGGACAAGCTTACAAAGGTAGTGATAGCCAACCAGTTGTGAATTAAACTGGTTCTGCAACCTTGAACCTTCTCATACTTTTCCAAAGGATATTGTCAAAAAAAGTGTTTAGTTGTTTACATGCAGCGATTGAAGGAACCACACTAGCCATAATTTGGCTCTTCAAAGCATAAATTCCAACCATGTAATAGTAAATTTAGTCCATGTATTAACCCCAAAAAACTATAATATAAACATAATTTGCCTAGCAACCTGCTGGTTACTGCCAGCTCCTCGCTGCTAAAGATCAGAGAGCTGAATATATACAAAGAATAATGTTGAATAGAAAGTATTATAAAGTACAATTGCACCAGAACTTACTGCAGCGTCTTTGAGTAAAGGGATACAATCCTTTTCAGGAGCCCAATTACAGTTGTCCAGATAGAGCTCCAGTAGGTATGGCAAGTTATATTGCACACAGAAACGTATGACTAACTTATGTAATGCACCTTCACGACCCTGGTGATTGGCATCATCTGGCACCTCTGACGTAGAAAATGCAGTAGAATATTCCTTCCTTGGACAAACTTTTATAAGCATGCCAGCACAGGCAAGCAAAGGTATAATCGCACTAGTACTTTTCCAGTACTCTTTCACAAAGATGTGTTTCTTTGCCAACTCCTGCTGTATTAGCATTCTGATGTACGATGTTGATTCATGATCGTACAAGGATCTAAATACCTTAACATGTGGTATCTCCATGCAAACAGGTTCCAGCTCTTCTGAGTCACATATGTACATGTTGTAATCAGGGACAGTTAGGTCAGAAACGGTGTTGTCGGCAGCTTGTAAACTGTCCACATTTACTCTAACAATCCCTTCTAAAAGTACGCTGTTGGGAATCATGTCCAGAAGTTCACCGACTTTCCCCGCATCATTATGACTAACAAAATATTCAAACTGAGATTCCCATGGGATATGAGCATGTATATCATAAGGCTGATCCAGAAATATCTACAGAATACAAAATAAAAATCGTAAATTCATAAGTATACAAGAAATCCAGGACCTGAATCAGAATTTGGTGTGCTGAAATATAGTTAACAAAAGCATCATGACAAAATTGAATCACAACCCTAGACACATTTCCATGGAAAACTTAAGGCCATTTTATTTTTGTATACATACTCCAGGTCAGACATGCATCTGGAGTTGAGCTGAAAACCTGCCAAACATGGCCTAAGGGCCTATTTGGCACAGATCCAGCTGAAAGAAATCATGGAGCTAGCTATTTGTAGCTTCAAGATTCCATTGAGCTGGAGCTGGTTGTACATTGAGATTGTTATGTGAATCCTTCTGTTTTGAATTCAGATTAAAAATACATATTTATTATTTAATCACTTCATTTTAGTTTATAGACTCTAGATCTGACTTGGAGCTAGGAACTGGAGCTGTGCCAAGAATACAAGTAATAGAGGGCCTGAATCAGAATTTATGGGCCATAATAAGTGTCATAACAAAATTAAATCACACAGCAAGATATATTTCCACAGAAAAAATAGCGAAACTAAGAGATATATGTATGGTATTTGTCATGTCGTATCCAATGCCCCAGCAATGAGTCAACATGGAGCAATCAATCCAGTAAAAAAAAACTTACGATTATCTCACATCATTTAATGGCAGTTTGGACAGCTCATGCAACTAAAATCCTATCACAACTTTCTTAGCTGACATGGTTCTTATAAAGAATAAGGTGTTACCCTATTGTTAAGTTAAGAGGACAAGTCATGACTTACGCGGTCCACAGTTCTCTGATCCCAAGCATCCGACCATACGGCTGCGCAGGCCCAGTAGCCACCAGAAATGTTGCTCCCAGAGAACTCCTTTGAATCAGTGCAATCATTAATGTTCACCCAAGAACCAAGCACTGTTCCATCAACATCGCCGCATTCAATAAGGGGTTGGTCGCGGATATGGAGAGATAATGCAGGTTTATCTTCTCCTGGCAGTGTAATAATATTTGCAGCATCACAAATGACATTCTCCCTGCCAAAATATGTGTCCCAGAAGCTGCTGCTTGGGTAGAACCGCTTTTCCATGGAGGAAAAATGTTGATCAGTGTTAAGGTACTGGAGTAGAAGTAAAATTAGCTAAGGCAAGTATACAGTCAAACCTCAATCAGAGTTAAAGTCTCTAGCATCTTCCACTCATTTGATCTTACGAACCCACGCTTCTTCATCTCCTCAGCAATTTGTAGCCTTAATGACCTCCTGACAGTACCTTGCATAAGTTGTCTTAGGTCTGACTCTACATCATCTCCTAACCTTTCTAGCGTTACTACAGCCAATTCAGTTTCACCCTGCAAAGTATATGTGTTAGACTTAGAAACAGGAACTGACACACAAATACATTACTAAGCTGAGTGTACTAATTTACCTTCATCAACAGATCATAAACAATAGATCTTCCTATCTCATGAACTTCAGAGAAAGCATCTTCTGAATCCTCATTGGAAACTAATTCCCTCTGACGCAAAAGCTGCAGCTGAAGAACTGCCAAAGGCAGGCGACCAGACTGCAGAGCTTCTCTGACTACAGTTTTCAAGTCAAAGTTATTTGTTTCCCATCTATTAATCATTTCCTTGATGTTTCCTTGAATGATTTGTCTGCCACCTTGAGCAGTCCCTTTATAGGTATTAATATCATGGAAATTCGAAGCACTAAGAGATAATTCAACTGGCGCTAGAGCTAACAGGCTGTTGCTATCAGGAACCAACACATGAGCTGACTCTTGCCTGTCATGAGCATCTAAATCACCTGATGGCCCTGATGAAACACCATCCACTACAACAACTGAAAGTGAAGAATCGTTTTGCAATACTTCTGTACCTATTTTCAGTGAGTTCTTATCATCTCCCTGCCATAGTTTAAGCACGTCATTAAAAAAAGTGGAAAACAATGATTGAAAGACAACTATTAGCAAATAAGCAGTGGTATCATCACTTTACCGTCCGAATAGAATTCTGATTCTTTGCAGAGACTCGGTGCTGGATACTCCTTATTACCATCAAAAGGGAAGACATTTCAAGAAGCTTTTCTGAATTATCTGGCATGTCTGAAACATAAAGAGAATAAATCTCACATGTGACGAAGAAATTTGTACAGTAAAAAGAATACCTGTGTTCTGCTTCTGTAGCCCATAACATTTGATCATTCTTGTTGCAAAGCGGACAGCTAAAACCATTAACCTGTTTTCACACTGTAAGTTTACAAATTACATGAAGCTAAAAGTGTGACACGTAGCAGGCTATATTAATCCATGAAAACTAGGACAGAGAAAACAAGCCATGCCTGTATTTCTAAATGTATTGCACTGCAGCTTTGAGGATGTCACGGCATTTATGCTGGGACTATTGCACCCAATAGCACAGGTTTTTGTTTTGCGGGCCAAATCAACAAACGATGTCCTAAATAAGCATCGTGAAATGGCAGTGTATCCAAAATGCTAATCTTACTCGTACATTACTACCAGCCAGATTTATAATTCTGTATATCATCGATGCAAACCCATTGTGAACCCACTTTGTACAAATGCTATCACAGGTAACTGCATCTAATAATGGCTTATATTTGAAGTATTTAGCAGTGTCTGTGAAGTTACAAGACACAAAAGTGACCTAAATGGTGCAGCTGCAGCATATGTTCTGCATGTACAAGGGATGGCCCCTAAGCAGGCCGCAACAGTTGAACAGGTGTTCTGCATAGGTTTGAGCCTACTACATATGCTCTGGTTCTTTTTGGCATCTCTATGCTGTCCTCACAAGCTAAGCGCTGGTTAACTGAGAAGCAAACTTTTATCTTTATATAGTTAACTCTGTGATGGGAACAAAACATCCATGTGAGCATAATCTGTCTGCTTGATCTTTGCTATGCATCTCTAATCTGCAGTATAATACACTGCCATAATTGTACCAACTGTGGGACTTCATGGAATTCCTTTTCCTTGCTGAAATAGCATGTGGCAATTATGGCAAACTGAATCGAACAGTTATATACATATATATTTTTTCGAAGTGGACAAAATTTAACAAAAATAGGTGCAGTGAAGCTTAAGACTTGATGTCGTCTCAGATGTGGAAGAACATGATCCTTCAGCGCCAGGCTAACCAACCTACTAAGTTATATACCCCAAAAAAAGGACGTACCCAGTGCCGTAGGCTCCCGCACTAAGTTATATACCCCAAACTAAGCTTTTTACACATTACAATTTGACGGATAAATGGAGACAAGAACATTTTTTCCATGAACAAATTGTATTTCAAAAGACAATCCTAACTGGTTAACTTATTAGTGTAATTCATCGTCATGACAAAGATGTTACCAGGTAACAAAACATACCTGGATGACACTGCGACTTCATTATCGCTTCCAGACCTACCAGATAACCGATGAATAGATGCCAATAGCAGTTGCAAGACACCTTCTTCTGCAAGATTGACCTCAGCGAGCATATTAAGTGACCTAGCAAGCCACTAACATTAGAAATCCATGCATACAAAAGATTATATTAACACATACCCCCAATGATTTTTTTTCAATAAAAAAGTAGGTTAAAACACACAATAAAAGCAAACTTGATTACTTAAAACAGAAAGGAGCGTATTGCTAAATCCAGAAGAAAATATACATGTGTACCCTTTCAACCTCACCCATAAAAGACACCATCATCAACTAATCTCCAAAAAGATGGCAGTATACAAGACAAACTTCTAATGGTCAGAAAATAAAGAAATAATTTGCAAATAAATAAGTTTACCACATCATTCATCAGTTTATAAATAAATAAGAAATCTGAATAACTAGTTTGACCATGGACATAGTTTGCACGATACATATAAACATACTCCAAAATCCAATATTCAGAGACACCATCCTGTAGTCATATACATCACACTCATCAAGACACATCAAAAGAATAAGCAGTGCAAATAGCCCAAAACATATAAGAAATAGGACTTGAGATTAATGCATAAAATATTATAGCCAATTAAGAACAAGAAAATACAGGATCTTACTGCTCTAGATCACCAATCATCGAGTAATGCAGGACCAATTGCAGCCAACGTAATCTAGAGACTTTCAAGTCCCATCCTGTCAATGCAATAACTTAAATTAGGGCATGTGGTATTATAAAGAACCATGTGTGTCGCACAGAATATTAAAGTCGTATAATTATCAAGACATTGTATCATCCACTTAAATTGGACCCTAAAGCATGTATACCCTTGTCATTGGATAAATAGCACTCAACGCAATTGGGGGGGGGGGGGGGGGGCATTCTTACATGTTGAGTACCTCTCCAGAACAATAAAAAGCAAAGTCATTAGGATTTATTTTAAAACACAATGCATTAGTGAAAAGAATTTAGCACCTTTAACAGATGATTCAAGCTAATGCTAAATGGTAGTGGACGAGTGTGATTAGATCATCCAGATACAAAATCTTACAATCTATGGAATAACAGATGAGAATGAATTCAAAGTAACATACAATCTATGGTACAATAGTATCTCACAAACATTTTATTTTAAGCTAAAAATAAGAAGGCCAAGTTTAGTTTAGATAAGCCTGTTGAAAGTTAGTTTTGCATTGTCTTCCTGGTGGGCCACGTTTAGTATTGTAGCATGTCGATTTTGTTTTCCCTTTATTCCTTCTTATAAGAATGATGACTAGCTCTGCTGCCAGTTCAAGAGAAGAGAAGTTATAACTATCATGGGAGATTTTGCAATATGCCACTGAATAACTCCATAATTATGGTATATGATGGACTGGCATATTGTAGATTTATCCAATTATGAACACACCCACAAAATTTAAAATTCCTGAGAAGTATTTTTAAAAGACATGATTATCAAGGCATGGTTTATTTATAAATTACATTAATTAGATACTATCAAGTTAGTAAGAAACCTGACAAACATAACCTTAATGGAAACAAATCCATGATGAAAAGGTTCGATAAAGTGAGGACAGGAACATAGCATGACAAAGGTAACTGAAATACCACAATAGGATCATCCACGTAACAGGATGCCGCACGAAATGAAAACCAAAAGATATAGACAGCTGAAAGGAAACACACCATTCTCCCAGCAGAGCCTATCTGCAAGTGCAGGCCCTTCATACAGCAACGCTCTATCCAAAACTTCTATTTGCCAGGTTTTCCACCTTTTTTCAGATCTTTCAACTGATAATAGGTTCAGAGCATTGCATGCACTACCAACAGCAAAACCCGGTTGCCAAAATTTGATAGCATTACCATGAGACGAAAAAGATGAAATAGAAACTGGTGGAAGGACCACGGAAAGGCCATACTGAGTGATTAGATACAGATATCCCTGACAGGAGCAAACAACAGAATCTCCAACAAAAGCAGAATCTTTCTTAAATGGAAGCCTTTTGTCCATAAATCCAACATCAATATCTCTTTCACCAAGAAAAGATGAATACATAAGCAACTCGGTATGGAAAACTTTGACATGCTCATTTCCATCTGCATTTGAACCTTTAAAAACCCTCGTTAGTCCAAGCGGAGACAGGCTAATTACATCCTCATGTGATCTGCATGGAGGAAGAAGTATCCTCCTTAAGGTACTAGAGGAATTCAGAGTGTCAGGATAAGAAGCCCCAACTTTCATCTGCCTTGTAGTGACAAAACCACTTGGCCAGCTGTCCACTTCATTTTCATCGCATCTACACTTCCTTCTTTTTCTAGGCCTGACAATACCAACATCATTTTTCCCTGAGACCTCAGGAACCAACTTGGCTGGATTAAGTGACCCCAGTCGTGACTGATGAGTGCTAAATGATAGACTCCCTATCTCATGACCAGCGGCTTCCCAGGCAGACAAACAATCACCAAAATGATTCGTAACACTCAGATCAAAGTTTTCAAACACATTAGCTTTGAAGTTTAAGGTGTCATCTGCATAGAACACATACACTACTCCAACCTCATCTACAACAGCAAGAAGATGAGAATATGATGCCAAAACTAACCGCTTAAACATTCTACCAGCAAAGCTCTCAACAGAGATGTTTCCCCCGTCCAAATTTGTCTCATCAGGCATAGTGCTCCTCGGGGGCATCTCCAGACCTGTTCTGCACTGCTGAAGAACGCTGAATGATGTGGCAAGGTCACCAGTTTTCACATTCCAAATGGCAACAAAACCTGTTGCATTAAGGCAGGCAAGAAACATATCTGACAACCGAAAATCAACCCATTTTGGACCGGGCTTAGCACCAACATGTATATCCTGAAGGTCTGCCACAAAGTTCCACTGTATACCCCACTGGTTTAGCTCAAGAACAGCAACCACAATACACTCCGTGTTGCATAGATGGGCCTCGCAAGTTACTGAGTCATTAGGAGTCAAAACTAAGCCAATCAAATAACCTGAAGAGCTAGACAAAACTTTTAGACACTCCCACTGACAGCTGCATGATGCTTCAGCTAAGGGTAAAGAACTAAAGAAACTTTGTGGCGATTCACTATCAGTTTCCATCATAGTCTTTGGAGAACATTTGTTATACCAGAACTTCAAGAATGACAGAGTAATATCATATAAGCTAAAGGATACCACTTCTGCTGAATGGGGTAATAAAGATTTCACAGGAAACCTGGCTTGGTATTTTCCACTAGAAACAGATGCAGTGATTGAAGTCAAGAAAGAACGAAACCAGTTTTTTGAATCTGACTCACCATCCTCCAACACTGAACACTCAGTAGGACGCCACTCTTTCCATTCCCCATGCAACTCTTTAGCATCAAATGTGGAATTAACTGTAAGTGTGCTTTTGCGAGAACGACAGAATGCATGAACTGTGATAGAAGCATCACTTGATACGACAAGAATTTCATTAAAACCTGAGTCTTCAAGCTGACTAGAAGCATCGGAACAGTATCCCCATGCTAAAGACTTCACTCCAGGAATAGAAGAAATTGTTTCAAAGACTGCCTGGGTACATGTATCTGAGAGAGCTCTGGGTAATTCAACTTGTGATGGATCGACCTCCACAGTTGCCAGGACAAGATCTCCTGGATTATAAAACCATAGTTAGAAAAGAAGAACAATATAAGAAGCACAACAACCTTCCAACATGATTAACAGAGAACAATGGAAAGTGATAAAGCCTCACCACAGTCTGAGAGTAGTCCAAAAAGACGTCTTGTCGGAGATATAAAAGCCTCTCGAAATTTTGATAGTTTAAGATGGGTTTCTGATAATGTCCATCTGCATAACTGTAGTACAGCAGGCCCATCATCTCCCTGACGAGATGTGGACATCTTTTGTATGCTCCTCTTAATCAACTGCTAATGATGGTAACAAGCATCATTGCTTGAAAAGAAACAAGAAAATAGAAGGAATTAGCCATCACCTGAACAGAACAAGGAAAGGTCATGCGGAAAAGGCATGTAGCTCACTATTCCTATTAAATAAACCAACCAGATAAATTCTTCAAAATTGACAAGAAAAAAAAAGCTCAGAAAGATAAACTTGGCATTATTATTTTTGAAAAAGAAAACTCTACAATTATGAACTAAATGGAATCTCAATAAAAATATTCATGACTGCGGCTAACAGCAATGCATATAAAATATGCCACAGTGCAGGAGTAATAACTAGTCAGGATATGGTGCCGTAAACACCAAAATTAGTTCTCTGAACAGTGTTCCAATTCATAACTAATTCAAGGGAAAATCCAATCCAACGTGAACAGTATTTGGTCTATGCGCAAATTAAGGTGGCTTGCCACCAAAATACTGGTGCACGAGGCAGCATAACTAGAAAATGAACTGACGAAGTCTGTGAACTGCAGCCAAAACAACTTAGAGCACCTACAGAATACTTAATCTAACTAACAGGCATGAAATGAACAGATGAAAGGACCTGCCATCAGCAGCAACAGCTCCCCAATTAAGACCTACACTTGAGGCAAATGAACTCCTCGGCTCAAATCCAATTCGGTAAATCTAGCGCCTAAAAAGGAGCGCGTGCTGTAAATATAAGGACACTACCCCAGAACGAGCCTGATCCTCGAACATTCGAACCCCGTGTTGAGCTATCCCAAGTCCACACGAACCATCCCCAGTGGGGGAGCACAGTCTAAATTGTAGGTTCAATGAACTGGACTGCCCCTGCCACCGCCGGCCGCGCCACCCACAAGCCGCCCTCCACCCACGCCATCGGCCCTTCCCCGACGACCCCGAACAGGAAACCCTAACCCAGCTACCACCATGCCTCAATCCGAGAGAGGTATGAAGATCAGGAGCAGGACCCACCTCGTTGCCGGCCGTCTGCCACCACCGAGAGCACGAATCGTCGTCGGAGAGAAGAGAGAGCCCGTTGAGAGCAGCGTGGGATCGCGCCGCGCCCCGGGGGAAGGAAGCAAAGGGCAGCTAGTGCACCCCGGATACCGAGCCGGAGAGCGCTCCCCCGCCACAGACGGAGGCGGCGGCGACGCGACGGTTAAAGAGGAGGTGGTCGCCGCCCAAATCGCTCGCGAACCGCGGGCCTGTCCGCTTCTGTGCGCCTTCGTGCGGCAGTTGTCCTCTCGCTGCTTCGCTTCGCTGGACCGCTGGCTTCGCTCGCCGTGGGACATCGGATGCCACGGCACGTGCCCCTCACGTGAGTACGACGGTCGTTTTGCTTCGGGCTGGAGATCTGAGATTGGATTGGATGGTATTGCGCCTCTGAAACCCAAGGTAATTGGGCCTCTAACTAGGCTTGCCTGCAGCCCAACTCATCATTTGCGGCCCGAGTAGTAAATTTTTCTCATTTGGCCCATGGTGAAACATGTCTATCCCAACATTGGCTCCGCGCCGCCGCCTGTCCCGGTGTGCCTAAGGCTGCTAATGGTTTGAGATCCGGATCAAATCCACACCATCCAAACCTTTATATTCGGCAGCTCCTGCGGAGCTCAGGGAGCCATGCTACGTCGCCTCCTTTTCGTGGCCCTCAGATCGCCCGGATCCGGCGGTCAGGAACTCGCCAGCGTTGCGTGCCTGTATATTCGGCAGCCCCTGCGGAGCTCAGGGAGCCATGCTACGTCGCCTCCTTTTCGTGGCCCTCAGATCGCCCGGATTCGGCGGCCAGGAACTCGCCAGCGTTGCGTGCAAATTTGCAGAAAAGCCCTTCCTTTTGTCTGTTATTCCGTTTCGCGCCCAGTGAGGTCCCTCCGCTACAGAAAACGCGTTCGATTTTCTTTCATAAAACCCCCCGCGTTCCAAAATATTTGTCCACCAAGAAGACGAAATTCCGATTTCGTGGTCATTTTGCAGAAAAGCGCCCGCCTTCCCTTTTGCAAAAAAGTACCTCCACCGCCCCGCCGCCCCCGCGCGTCCTTATCCCAATCCCCTCCCTATCCTTTCTCCGCCGCCCACTCCCCGCCGCCGGGCGTTGCGCCGCGCCGCCCACTCCCCCCGCCACTTTCTCCTTCCCTGCTGCTTGCCCTCTGCAGATCGTCCCCTCCCATTTTCTCCTCCACTCTCTCCCCCGTGGTTCTCTTCACCAGAAAACCGAAATCTTAGCCGGCGGCGACTCGTGACTCCTGCGTCTCCGGTCAGATCCGGCAGCCGGAGCTCCTCCCACGCGTGGATCGGGATCCGCGCGGGGCCAGAGGCGATGCGGCGGCTCCCATGTGCGGTCTCCGACGGCACCTTGCCGTCGCTTCTTCCTCCTGACCGTTGCCGCCCGGGCCGCGACGGCTTCGTCGGGTGGCCCTACGCCGCCGCCGCCGGCTGTAGCAGCTGCGACGCGCGTCAGCCGGCTCCGCCGCCGGTTATTGCTTGCCAGCGCGCTCCTTATCCTCCGCGTCACCGAGGAGCGGCAGGATGCCCCTAGCGGCGAGCGCTGCACCGTGCACCTCACGCGCGTCAAGCTCCTCAAGCCTATCGCCTCATCACCACCCAGGATAAGGGACCCTTCTGCGTCCAAATCCCGGTAGCTGGTGCGCGTCCATGCCGTGCTGCAGACTTGTGATGAGCAAGCTAACCTACGCTGCGGTGTTGCAGAGGCGACGAAGGACAAGCAGAGGAAAACACTGCAACATCTGCTGGAGTCGATGCAGAGCAATGCGAGGGGTGCCGCCGCCGAGGACAAAGACGACGACGAGGCGGCCCTCGATGCCAGCCTTGATCAGGTGGGTGCAGGCTACATGGATTAGAATTTGCACTTTAGTTGCTTCTTGAGGGGTAGTTAGTTCATCTCCTTGTGACTGTGACACCCTGTGCTTGTCACTGGAATTTTTGACATTGTAGAAAAAATCTGACCCCTGAAGCACGGAATCATAAATTAGTAACTAAAATTCAGAAGAAATGCATTCACAAAGATTATTGATTATAGTTTTTTTGTGTTTAGAGGGTTAAAAGTGATGTACTATGGCATCCCGAAGGAAGTAGTACATCATTAGATTAAGGGTCAGATTAATAAGTGAGTTTCAACTAATGTCAGGAGGAAGAATTTCTTCTGATAATCTTTCCATATTCTTTCTACTTTCTTTTTAACCTTCGCCAAAAAAAACATGCAAAGGTTAATTACTCAGCTGCTCTTCCCATCTAACTGCAGTTAGCGCGTCAGGACAATGGCAACCAGAGCTCCAGTGCGCGGCACCACAATGGCGGCCGTCGCTACAAAGCATCGACAAGGCCACCAGCTGATACACCAACTCGTACACCCATACCAAACAAAACTGTAAGGCCGTAATCATTGACCGGTGGACATGTATTTTCGGTGTATATAACGTGCCTCTTTCTACTGCAGATTACGAGAAGTACCATCCAAAGCAGAAGCAGGAGCCAAAGGGGGATGGGACTGACAAGTCTGACCCCAAAAGTAAGTAGTGGTAATTTAGTTTGTTGAATGCACATTATTCTACATGAAGAAAAACAATAATTTAGTTCTCTGCTTTATAAATATATATGGATTATTGAAAGTTTCCACTTTTCTATTTGTTGCTAGCTATTGACCTTACTGTATTCCAAACTCACAAGGAGGATTTCTATAGATGTGACCTTGGTTTTGTCATCCTATTTATCATGAAAACACAGCAATGAGACAGGGGATTAGATAATGATGGTCGCACATCATCACTTTTTTTTTGTGAGGAATGCTAAGCACATTGTTTTGAGTAAATCTGATGGTTTGTGTTTCCTGTAGTTCTTTCTGCACTAGGTGGCATAAAAGTTCACAATCAGAACATGACTACTGGTATGTTTTTGCCATTTTACATTATTTGAATTTCTGTATTGCAACTTCGATTATCAATTACAGATACTATAAGCAAACAAAAGTTTTCCCATCCTGCAAAGGTTGAAGGAAATTAGTGTAACACTCATCTACTTACCTAATGTCTTATATTTTCTTTAGATAATTTGTTGCCATGAAGTCCTTTTCTCTTGATTGGTATCTTAATACTACTACTAACAGTTTCAGATTGACCTTTCTGGGTGATGTTTTTCTACTGTTAAATTCCTTTTGTGTGATTTCTCTGGTTAATTAAGAGTTTTATATTGTGAGACTTGGGCATGCACATATTTTGACTTCTTGGATTGTTTTTCTCTATGTCTACAGGCAGCAGAATTCCACCTGATCGAACTGTTCCAAGTATCAAACTATTGTGCCATCCACGCCAAACGTGTTACTATCAGTAAGTTGTCACTAAATGTCATCTTTTCTTTGCATTCTTTTCAGCAAATGGAAATATATGCAATAAAATATTAGTTAGATGATTCTTTGATGGTTGTGCTCATATTTGATATGGTATCTCATTTCGATCTGAAGATGATGTTTGGAGCAGCAAAATTGCTAATGAGTAGAAATAACAAATGAACAATGTTTAGTTAGTTAGTGCAAAGTGCATTTCTCAATTTAAAAAAAGGCAATTACAGTCATATAGTGCATTTCTCAATAAAGATCTAAGCAAATAGAGTGGATTGGACTACTGGAGTTTGCCAAACAGTGAATACATAAACAAATGTTGGCTAAAAATTTAAAATGCCAAGGACATAGGTTCGGGTTTTTGTATTTATTCTGGCTTAAGTTGTATGATTGTCAAATGTTTTCTGAAATGAAAGACATGTTTTGGATTTCTTCTTAATGAAAAACGTGCTATGCACGTCTTAAAAAAAGACATGTTTTGGATCCAATTATTGCTGCATTTGCAAGTCATTATATTTTCCTTTTGTTATGGTAAAAATCACACCAATAACACGTGTTTACCTTGCTATTGCAGTGCAAAAAGACATACAACTTGCAAGGCATATTGGGGGAAGGTTTTGTTGAACCCTACCTGCCTGATGTACGACGTGAAGTATGTATTGTTGGCCTTATCGTCGAGCAGATTTGCTAGGTGGCTTTTGGAGCAGCCTGACATTAGCAGTAGATTTTATGACTTGTTTCTAATTCAAGTGTTCAATACTACTATATGTTATATTCTAAATTAAATTTGAACTTTTTTATGATTTTATAGGCATTTCTACCGTCAAAGCTCAGAAAAACCTATTGGCTTTTAAGATGTAACAAGTAAGTGGCACGCCGGAGGCGTGCTCCAGGCTCTAGTCTACTAATTATATCACCAATGAAACTCCACCAAACCAACATGTATGCGTCCAAAACTGAGACTCCGTTTGGCAGAGCTTCGGGAGCTGTTTTTCGCGGAGTCGTGCGTCTCGGAAAAACGGCTCCCACCCGGGAGCGGCCGGTTTTTCCGCTCACTGGAGCCAAAACGTGCCCCCGCAGCCGAAAAGAGTAGCCCCCCCCGGCTCCGCCCCGCGCCTGCCCAGTGTGTTACTCATTTGCCCCTGCAGTTCGCGCTAATTACAAAAAAAATGCCATCACGCTGCCATTCCCCACCGCGTACCGGGGGTCGGGGAGCTGGAGGACCGCGGGGACGGGAGAGCTGGAGGACGGCCACGCGGTGGTGGTGAAGCTTGAGGGCGCCGGGCGGCGAGCCCATGACCGGCGACGCCGTCGGCCCCTCCGCCCACGCCGCACCCATCGAAGAAAGACAGAGATGAGAGATGCTGCCGGCGTGAGGTAGAGAGAGGAAGAGGGAGGAGAAGACCCACCGTCCACCGTCGCAGGAGCCGAGGGATCGAAGCCGCCGCCGTCGCCGCGGTTCCGCCTGCGTGCGAGCGAGAGAAAGGGCGAAATCTCTTCCAGATGCTCCGGAGAGATCGAGAGATGCTGGGAAAAGAAAGGTTGGATCCTCTGCAGTCACCCAGAGTGACTGTACTCAGCAGTCGATTCATCTATGCCGTCCGAAATCGATCCAACACAGCAGATGGATTCCTCTCTCCCAGGCCACACACAGCGCAGCAGGCTGAGACGACGCTAAGTGGCCCATTTCGGCCCATACTCGAGCCTTGAGGCGTCGAGCCTCTCTCTACTGCCGCCATCGCATGAAGACACCACTGCCGCCCATTCCATTGCCGTCGAGCCTTGGTTTCGTGCCGCTCGATGGTGAGACGAGGTGAAGTCTCCCGCAGCTACAGGTTGGAGGCTTGGAGCCGGTCGAGGTATACGTTGAATGCGAGCGTGTCGCCAGGCTGCAGCCACCAAAACGAACTTTGGTCCAGCCGGTGGCGAAGTTAGAGTGAATTGAGAAGGTGTATTCTCTACTCCTTAAAAGAATGGAAGTAAGACCAAAACGTCAGTCCTCTCTCCGCGACTTCGCCCACGCCTCCGCGCCTCCGCTCCGCACCGTGACTTTCTCGGGCATGGTTCCTCCGGGCCCACACGTCGGCGTGCCTACCTACGGTCCTACAATTCAACCACATTGCCCCCCGATCTATTCCTTCACGATCTAACCCTACCCCCATCGCTCCCCGCCGTCACATTCTCCGGGCACTCTCGGCGCGAGAGACCGCCGCCCGTCAGCAATATCATCTCCGGCATCGACAGCAACACCCCTTCCGTCTCTGGTCACCGGTCGGGCAAGATCACTGCCGTCCGAGATCCCCTTCACCGCCTTCACCACCTCCGCCGCAGGCCGGCTACGTCTTCTCCATACCGCGAAGGTCGCCGGACTGTACCGGCCCGTAAGCGAAGCCTGCTGCCGTCGTCGTCGCGTCCACAACGTCCCTCGCCTTTAACTCTACAAGGTAGGCACGTGAACCTTGCTCATGATGTGTACCATTTAATGATTTAATCGATTTTCATCCATCTCGTTGACCTACGCGATCCAGCCCTTCATGATCTATTCCTTCAGGATCTAGCCCTACCCCCAACGCTCCCCCACACCCCGCTGTCGAGAGAGACCGCCGCCGGTCAGCAACATCGTCTCCAGGATCGACAGCAACACCCCCTTCGTCTCTGGTCACGGCCGGGCGAGATCACTGCCGTCCGAGATCCCCTTCACCGCCTCCGCCAAAGGCGGGCTATACGCGAAGCCTGCTGCCTTCGTTGGCTACCAGGGAGTGTCGACGTGCATGCCCCTGGCGTCCACAACGTCCCGTGCCGTTCATTCTACAAGGTACGCACGTAAACCTTGCTCATGTGTACCATTTAAGATCCATCCCGTTGACTTCTTTTCAGATCTATCACGGTTTTTATGTACCATCCCGTTTTTATGCACCTTGATCTTAGCATTTATGTACTATCCCGTTTTTATGCAGGCAATTCCACACCAAAGATCGGTCGACTCCGCTTTCAGACATCACAAATAGAATAAATCAAGGTGCACATACGATAATCTGCCGGTTTATTGAATTGAAATCATGATTATCCAGTACATCAGATGTAGCACGGTTTTTATGTTTTACTAAAGTATATGCGGGCAATTCGAGTTCGAAGATGAATCCCTCTAAAACAGGAGATCGTTCGACTCCGCTTTCAGATATCACAAATAGTATAAACCAAGGTGCACATTCGATAAAACATCTCCAACTCAATATCTTTTGATGGTGTTATCTGTACATGTTCTGGTTGTGTTGGTTTTAGATCATAATGCGCGGAAGAAGCAGAAGGATAGAGAGCGCTATGCATCATTTTCAAGAGAAAAGAAGGATGAGCTAAACCGGAAGGCACGTGAGAGGCGCGCAGCGAAAAAAATATGTGACCAAGAAAATTCATCATTTGACCCACGTGAGGAAGTTGCTGTAAATTTAAACTCCTGCCATTCAAACACAGATATGCTAATGTCATTCATCTTGTGTCTATATAACGCAAGGCCTTCACACGGGAGGGATGAAGATCCATTAAATGCTACACCCGAGCAAGGTAATGTTTCCTTTCACCATTGCAAAGGTTTTGATGGGTAGAGGACGACGCCAAATTTCTTTTCGAGGTAAGCTCTCTGGTTCAGGACGCTCTAACCTAATGTCATTCATCTTGTGTCTATATAACGTAGGGGCTACACACGGGAGGGATGAAGATCCATTAAATGCTACACCCGAGCAAGGTAATGTTTCCTTTCACCAATGCAAATATAAAGGGTTTTTGGTTTTGATGGGTAGAGGACGGCGCCAAATCTTTTTTGGCGGTAAGCTCATTGGTTCAGGACTTTTCTAACGTGGCAGGCACAGATATTGCAGATCATAACCACATTGCAACAGCTAACGAGCATACCGCTATTGGGTCAAATGAGCTTCCAGGTGCGGTTCATTACATATATGTATGGTGTAGGATGTTCCAACTATGATCCATGTAGCTGCATTGGAGAATATTAAGGTATTAGATATGCATATTGATCATGTACAATTGACAGGTGGGCGTATCAAAATAGATGGCAACAACGACATTTGCATTGAGGATTCTGTCACACCATATGTGCAAGGTGAATTACCATGTCGTCATTGCTGTTGCTTTTACTTCAACTGTTTACTATGATTCCTTCAACATGTTAATGTACAGACCTGGATGGACATTTGAATTGTGCGCATATCACAAATGAGGACAGTGATAGTTACGCTGAGGATGATATCACAACTGAAGTGTCAGGATGTATTATTACATGCATTCCGCATTAGTTTAGTGTGTTTGTTATATCATAACCTCCCCCGCTACTTACGTGTTTTAAATTGTGTTTTTTAGAATATTCTCTTTGAAGTTGCATTAATGTTTTTATGAGTACATTATTACTGAAGAGTTAACGGCTCATACCATTAATACATTTATGCATTGACAATGAACGCTAATATATAACCTAGGTAACATATTTCAAGCACTTTAACACACCTTGAACACACACACTGTGTCAGGTCCTGAAACTAAATCATGCGCTGATGGTGATCAAAATATGACTCCTACTGAGCGTAGGTGTCGTCAACAAAGGACACGTTGGGCAATGATGAACCCTGTTAGTAAGGCGTTGCGAAATAAAAGGAGGCGTGATTCATATGTTCCAAAGAGACTATTCAAGACACCGCAAGAGAAGGCTGATAGAAGACGGCAAACCAACAAAGACTATAACAAGAAAGTTAAGGAACAACGTGAGAACAACTTGCACCCTGACTCCATCGCCATGGCAAACCCTCAATGGAGACCAGAGCTTATATTCCCTCCTGGTGATAAACCTTCGGACAATATGCAAATCCCTGAGATTGTGCATAAACTTGGTGACCTCCAGACGTTGTTGAAACGAGGTGCAGACATGCCCGAAAGCTTTTTCAACCTCGGTATTCGGTTTCTTGCATACCGAGAGGCTAAAGGGCTGAAATATTACAACAACAAAGTTCATAAACACCACATGGATCTGCGATTTTGTGTAAGTTATCTTTTCATCATTAAAATCATACATATTGCATACACTCTTCATTTTTAAGCATTTTGGTAAAAATTCATCTTGTGATACTGATCATGTCGACATATCATTTCACAACAGCAAATGTTGGATCTACTACGTGGCGAAAAATACCGTAAACCATTCACTGTTAAAGACTTGGGTACATCCATTGGTGGATGGGAAATAGTAAGATACGATGTAATAGGTTGCAGATACGTAAGTACTAAACTGATGTTATACGATGTAATATGACTTGGGTACTAAACTTTAGTGGTCGTAATAATACTATGTGATTTTGCAGTTTCTCTTGCCGTGGAAAGGCTCCAGGTCATATCTTCTTTTTGTTGTCGACATGGAGTGCAGAAAACTTGTTGTCATTGACACTAAACCTATCCCTGAATATGCTCTAGATGTGCCTTATAAACTTTATGCAATACCAATTGTGGGGTTCGCTTACACTTTCAAAACGCATTCAGACAACTTCATCCTACAGCATGGGTGGATGTTCATCAATTCAAATTTGAACATGCAGAAGGGATTGCGGAAGACATTGACGGGTAAGACTACCTCTTCAGAAAAATAATTCTTTTGAGTGGATGCCATACTGTGATATAGCTGACGACTTTTAGAACACAGATCTTTGAGTGGATGGCTTATTCTGCAGTATATGGAAAAGTGGCAGAATCCTTGAAATGTGAACATTTGTACGGTGAGTAAATGTACTTATATGCATGTTCTTTACCAGTTTGGAACTTTAATTAAATATAAAATTGATTCTTATATACAGGATGCTATTAAGATGTGGCAGAATTTTCTCATCGATATTTTGGCGCATGAAGCAAATGCCTGGAAGAAAAACCTACCTACAATTGTTAAACATTATCTCTCACGCATCACACGAAGAACAATAGGATAGATGGGGGCGACCTTTATATGAGCTGAGTGAATTATTGTTTGGAAATGCCGGATGTCATTATGCTTTTTCAAGTTGAGTGAGATAAAGTACATTAAAGATCGTGACTAAATTATTATTATTATTCTATTATTTTATAAATTTTTATTAGAATGTCATTTCTGTTGCAACACTCATGTTGCAATGTTAAATTATTTTTCTCAAGTAAATATATCATATCATCAAAACATTTTTGCTTATACACTGAAATTGTATTGCCCGTAGCAATGCACAGGCACCATCCTAGTTACCTTATAAATGCATAAAATTTAATTTTCATATGGTGAAAATTTGAATTTTAACACTGTTTTTTTATTTTTGGAGAGTGCATTTGCACCCCAAAAGAGACTATAGATTCGCCACTGGGTCCAGCGCACTGCGCACCTCGTACTGACGTACTCGAGCGCTGCGGTTACGCCGCTGCCGCTTGGAAGCGACTGACTCCACTGACGCTGGTGAGGCAGGAGCTGCACTAGCTACACGCGGGTCTCCGCAGCAAGCCGCACGCAGAGGAAGGCGCGGCAGCGAGGAACGCGTGGATCGGAGGGGAACTTGGTCGCCGGGGCGTAGAGCGCGAGCGCCGAGCGCAGCCTTGCGGCCAGCTCCGCTGGTGCCAAATTTGCAACGAGGAAGACGATGGTGAGGCTCGTGCCGTGGGCTCAAATGGGCCGTTCAACTGACAGCTTTGTGGCCTGTAAGAGGGGAGTTTGGCAGGGTCGTCGTTGGATGGCAGCTGGGCGGCACATATGGCTGACTATAGAGTCTCTACTCCTAAAAAGAATGAAAAGAGCACCCCCACCTCGATCCGTCTGCCGCTCGCGTGCATCTGCCTCGCACGCCCCGTCCCCCCTCCGCTCGCCCCCTCGCGCTCTGCGAATTACGATCGATTCCGTCCGTTGGATCGGGCCAAATCACTTCGTCTCATCCTCCACCGTCCGCTTCCTCGCGCATCTCCCTCGGACCCCTACCCCGCCGCCCTATCCCTTTCTCCACCCAAACCCTAACCCCGCGGACGTCTCCCTCTCCACTGCGCGCCCGTCGCCGCCGTCGCGGCCCGGACGCTCGCTCGCTCGCCCGCCTTCCTCGATTCGCCCGGACTAGACCGCTTCTCGCTCGTCCTCCTCCACGCCAGTTCGCCTCCACCCTCTCCCAGATCGATTCCGCTCCACAGAAGGAGCCCGTTGGTGCTGACCAGCGCGCCACGGATCCGCGCCGGGAGGCCTCGGAGATGTAGAGCGGCAACGTCATAGAGGCCATCCCGACGCCGAGGCCCACCGGGACCCTGCCGACGATGATCACCGCGGGCGTCGGCGCGAAGCACATCACCATGGAGCCGGCTAGGAAGAGCAGGTCGGCGATCAGGATAACCCTGCCCAGATGTTCGTCTGCTCCGCCGGCTGCCAGCCGCTGATCGTCGACCCCGCCGCCGCGCTCCCCTCACCCTCGACCTCGAGGACTTCAAGGTTGGTCTCTCCTGCTCCTGTCCTCCTTCATCTGATTCGGTCTCGATTTTGCCTGCCTCCGCCGTGACATGCTGTGTGTTCACCGCGACATGCGGTGCGGTGCAGGGAGACTTCTTGTTAGCCGCGTTGTTCGGGTCCTGGACGAGCTGCTCCCAGAGTATCCCTGGGAGGACAGCGCCGCGCCCGCGCTGCCGCTGTGCTGCCTGTCGACGCACTCTCGTCGTGCAAGGAGCTGGTCGCGTCCTGCCCCCTCCTATGGTCAAGGATTACCTTCCTTGTAGTTAGCAAAATGAATTTTTACAAATTAGTAGCTTGTTTTTTCTACGGTGAAGCAACATGTCATTTTTCATGTTGTAGAGATACTATCGTTGGCTTCATTATTATAATCCTTGCTTGTTGTCATTTTCATACTACATACTAACTAATCTATTAGCTTTTAGTTTTGTAGTTTGATTTCTGTACCGGCTGATCTGCAATAGCTTAACATGCTATTTTCATGTTATAATAGTGATATACTTGTGTTGGTTCCGTTATATAATCCTTGGTGGTTGCTATAGTGACGTGCAATAGCTTAACTCTATTATTAATGTTAGAGTAAAATGCACTGGCGGTCCTTAAACTTGTCCAGTGTGTCACTTAGGTCCCCATACTCTCAAAACGCATTTCTGGCTCCCTAAATACCGTCACGAGGTAATTGTCCAATCTGGTTGTATACTATCATAGGCACTATTTTTTTTTGAAACTAGCTGATACATTATTGGTCCTTCCAGGCTAGATACAATGTACGCTTTGTGATGATTTTTTTTTGTTCTAGGGGAATTATTCTGAATTTTAGCATCCTGCATAGTTTCCACAGTTTACACATGGCATAGCATCCTGCTGAATTTCTGCAGCAGTTAATAATGCATGCCAGTACGGTCCTTTCAGATTTATCTTATATGTTAAATGTCAGTTGCAAAATTTAGTAACAGTTGTTTTCTTACTCTTTTGTGAGATTTACAATACGATATTACCATAAGTTCTGAATGTTCCGAGTTCCAACCATTTAGTACAGTTAATTTTTTTTAATGATTTTCTTGCTCATGCTGTTGTCACAGGTCTAAAACCTGTCATGATGTCCACGGTCCACCTCTAATGCCCATCTTCGGAGTAGGTGAGTTTATGCCCTGTAGATACATGGTAGTCCTCTATACAGCTGAATTCGTGATGAAAGAATGATATGCTTCTTCAATAGTCTGCACAATCCAAAGTTTCTTATCTTTATTTTTTTTAGTTTCATTTGTTCTAACCGGCTTCTAGGGTATCTGTTATATCCAATTCATTATCTTCTACAATATCTTTTTATGCAATTATGTGTAATGGCAGCATAAGCATTTTACAGAGTTAAGCTCTCAACAATCCATTTTATTTTTCATAATCTTAGGCATGATTAATCATGATCTGGCACAATAGAAATTTGTGGTTTTGTTGTGGTAACACATACTGTTCCATTCTTCAATTGTTAGGTCTCCTAGGTTCACTGGGTGATGCTTTTGCCATTATGGAGCTAGATAAAATAATTTCCTTCTTTCCTTACAGGTTGTTTCCTTGAAGATTTGATTAGTTCCCTCCGGCCGCTGCAATCGACGCCGCCACTATCGTCCCTGCTGCCGTCCTCCAATCGACGCCATCCCCACCAGGCGTCCAGTCGATACGCGATGCAGCGATTCAGGCACCGCCGCTTGGGCTGAGGCAGCCTGGCTCCTCACCCCTGGCCGCAGGATGCTGGTACTCCCCGCGGCAGCACGGCGGCCCAATCCGGGTGCGGTGCATGGATTTCCCACAGGGAAGGTCGGGTGCGGCGGCATGTACATGCTTGCCTCTCTCAGTCCACTCTTCTTTCTTGCTATGGCTCGTGACGTCGTCAGTTTTAATTCTCGATCTGATCCTCTTCCTGTTCCGCAGGGGTTCATGATGACACCATAGATGCTGGCTGGAGGGTCGGCGGACACCATGGTACGTGACTGCAAGATCCGTGGCAAGCAGTGGTAAGCACCAGAAACAATTGTTCGATTTGATTCGATCAAATTCACAATGAGACAGTTAGTTTGTATTAATCAAGCGAGGATGGCTACTTAAGCAAGACTGCTCTTCCCTGTGCTAAATCACTGTAGGCTGAAGTGGTGCTATGGTATTTTAGTTTACTTGACTTTGGATCACGGAGTTTGCATTCCACGTATTATTTGATTCTCTGCAATCTAGGACAACCACTAGGATTTTCAGAGGTGTGCTTTGATATGTGGCTCTTCTCTCGATATTTGGTTAGACTTCTGGCGGAGCCTATCAAATGCTTCACCATGCTAAACAGTTTATTTATTTCCTTATGTGTAGTCTTAATTATATCCTTCGCTGCTTGTACACAAGCTTACAGCCTTTAAAACATTGATATACAGTTTCTATCCTTTGTTAAACCCCTTCTCTTTTCCTATTTAATTCTCAGTATTGTGAAATTTGTTCCAGTCCAATGTTTCGACTTATGTATCATTGTGCTCTCTAACATCCCATTACCTTTCTTTTTTTCACTTAGTTTCCTTTATATGATAGGAATATTGTATTGTCTACGGTGCTCTTTGGGTTTTAACTGCACTCTTGCTGCTATACAAACGGATTGGTAAGGTAGATGCTATACTATTGTGATAAGTAAATAGATTTTACTGAATGTATCTCTTTTTTCCTGGCACCACCATGTATTTTTTTGAATTTGGGCAAACTAAACATAACTTTTCTGAAGCTTTAGATGTACTTTAGATCTTAAGAGATAGCCAGATAGGCAATTGCAGAGCCTGCGATGCCATAAGTGGATTGAGAGAAGAGCTTCGTAGGTAACACCAATCTTTTATAGAGGCTTGTTTTCCTTTTCCTTTTTAAGGATGTAGTGCTATATTAGTAGCATTTGGCAAACATGGCTACATTTCCTACAATCCACAAGTAGTGCTTGCAAATATTTGGAGCTTGAGAATTGCAACATTTAGATGGCAAGCAAAGTGTTTATCAAGGTAGTTCTTCCAACGATAACTAACTACCTTGATGTAGTGTTATGTACATAGTCTCCCTCATGGCATTGGTAGTGCAGAGCTATGCGCTGGGATGCGCTGGGGACAGAGTGTCAGCTTCACCAAGATCTGCAGGCTGAAACTTATTTGTTCATACAAGTATGGATGGGTTTGCATAGACCTTGATATTGGGTTTTGCACAAGTTGTAAAGGATTTACCTAGCATTACTAATGATCTGTGAGTTCTCATTTCTTGCAGTGTACTATGCTTTGGACAAGTCATTCCTGGACTCTCACCTCCTTGATCTGCAATGGAACAAGTACTGGGTCAACACATTATCTTCATCACCACATTATTTTGTCATCTAAATTCCAACTATTATATTTCTAAGGTACACTTGTGATTTATGGCATTATTGTTCTACCCTCATGTTGATATCCTTTTGAATTGTTTGATGTCAAATAATTTCTGTTGCTGCAGCTTTGATAATTAGCATTACTTGCATAGCGTTTTTATTTCAGAAAGTGGTTAGGTGTTGAGTTGTGTGACTTGTGGCTGTTTGTTAAGGAAAGCTCAATGCTACCGGATCATTTATTTGCAGAGTTTTCTGAAATTTAACAAAATCAATCCATGCACTTTTTTTCTAGACGTTATAATATTTGTTATCTTCTCAGCATGGGAAACATGTGGATTGAGTTCTACCAGCAAATGGTGTCGTATCAAATTTAACACTTTCACTAGATTGGTACTTAAGGTGGAACTGTAACATACAAGGTTTTGTTCGCAAGTGGAAGCTTAATATAGATACTTCTATCTAGAATATGAAAATTCTTGCAAGCCCTTACTTATTAAGTTTCTAGGTATTATGATTGGATCGTGAAATTCATAGACCTCATGTCTACTTGCAGATGCATTATCTCAAACTCTGAAATCCTGGATGAGGCCTTACTCCTTTGTCCCTGCTTTGTTTTTTGATCTTTCTGCAATTCTTGGTGCTGAAGTATATTGCAGATACCACCTTTTCTTGTCATTTGGATAGTGGAGTATGGACATCATCAAATTAAATCATAATTTGTGTGAACTCTGGATGAACTATATATGTCAGAGTTATTAATTGATACGCAGATACTTAGAGCAGTCAGTCCCAAACATCATTGAGTATGAGAAGCGCTCATGAAGGACAACCTGCCAATTATGGTCCTGAGTCGAGCACGTCCTGTTTTAGATGGATATATATCCATATGGTCCTGATGCTAAATTGAGAGCTTAAGTGATGCGATGGTATCATCAGCATAGCTTCATAGAGGATAATAAAGATTTGTGCGTATGTTTGATCTTGTAGCCTGACTTGTCGGGCTTGTTTTGATAGAAACACAATAGTTAAATAATTGAAGGAGCTACTGTCAATTAACTATTATGTGTGATATGCTTCTACTTCCATATGCTTCTATTATGTGTTGATTCTTTTGTGCATTACATTATAAATTTTTTACTGCCCGTGACAACACACGGGCACGATCCTAGTACAGTCAAAATGCTTGATGTCAGAGGATCTCATTCCTGCGTGTGGGCCTCACACCGTAGCTTTGCCAAATAAACATATGGGTGCGTGAACGCCGTGAAATCACTACCCAAAAGAAAATAGAAAAATAAAAGAAAGGAATTAAAAAAGAATAGGGAGGGGAAAAGATAATAAAAAAGAAAAAGGAAATAGAAAAAAGAGGGAAGGGCATTATGGGCATTTCACTCTTTTATCCACGTTACATAGCTGAGAGAAGCTGTTTTGCCAAACATTTTTCGAAACGGCTTCAGCTCCATCACAAAATCCGCTCCACCAACACATCCACAGCCGGAGCCGGAGCCCTGCCAAACGCACCCTGAACCGAACAAACTGCTAGCCTTTTTTAAACCAAAACCAAACTGAAGTGCATGCCTCATTATGATATGCTATTACGTTCCGACCAGTGCAGCTGTGGGCCAGTACTGCAGGCCGCAGCCGAGCGACCGGTGGTGCTTGGAGAAGACGAGAAGCTACCTCGCGCTCAAAGGATTTGTCGTGACCGCTCAGAAGCCTCAGATCCGAACCAAACCGGCTTAATCTTATCTCAGCTATCCACCAGACCTAGATAGAGATGGCAACAGCGTAAACCCGTTGGGTTTAGTCTGCCCAAATCCATGCCCGCTAACATGAGACTCGCCCGTTAAAAAACCCGTGACCCGTCACGGCACAGTTTTTTCCCCAAACCCATGGCCGCGCGGGTCTCGGGTGACCCACGGGTCGCCCGTGCCCGACAACAACAGAAGTAAGAATAAAATATATGCGCATGAATCGTTGACCTATATGGCTAGCAAGAATGTAAAGAATATGTAAAAAAAAGTCCATCGATTAACCAAAGATAGATTGCACAAGGAGACAACAAGGCAAACAACAACTCCATTTTTCATTAAACAACAGATCCACAGCCATTTACAACAGCACACTGCTCACATGTATAAGCGCACGCACACAAGAACTTGGAAGCAGATCCTGACGCAGTGATTGAAGGATGCCCAGTCGCCTTCTCGCGGTGGACTTGCACGGCATGGCTAGCGGAGAAAGGACGAGGCGAGGCTGTGCGAGGTGAGGTGGTGAGCTGGGTGCGAGGCTGCGAGCCACCTCGTGGACGAGGCGAGGGTGGAGAGCGACGAGGACGCGGAGGACGAGCGCGAGCTGCTGGGTGCCGTGTGCGGCGCGTGCTGCGCGCTAGGTGCGCCGCCGCTTGCAGCTGCTGAATCGAGGAGAAATTTGGAAAATTGACACCCAGTTGGATGGCCTCACTATTTTTGACACTCAATTCATGACCTCTTCAAAATTTGACACCGAGACAACGAATTCTTTCAAAAAAAAAGACTCACTCCATATTATATTGTTTCCCCTCCATTTAGCACTAATCTCTCATGTGAGGAGACCAAAATACCCCTAGCTAATTTCTATACTCCATCACGTGGCTAGGAGAAGAGAAAGGCCCGTGCTCTGTTTTAACCAAGACCCGTGCTCCTGGCCCCATGGATGACGAACCCTAGCCGCCGCCGCCGCCTGTTCACCGCCGCCGCCCGTCCGCTCCCTCCGCCGGTCTGCTACCTCCGCCTCCCCCAGCTCGTGACCGGCCTCCACCCGCACACTTCTGCGATAGGGGTGGGCACGCGCCGTCGCCCCTGTGTGTTGTGCTGCAACGGCAGTGTAGCAGTGTGAACGAGCACGATGATCCCCTTCGAGATTCCTCCTGGGTAAGGCAGCAATCCAATCCTTAATCTCTTTGTTGTAAGTTGCTTGCTTGAAATAGGAAGATGTGCAGCCGTGACTGAATAGGACGATTAGGATTCTAACTGATACATATACTTTGTATTTTTTGTTGGTACTCGTTAGGATCGATCCGGATGCAGCATGTAGATTGTGTGTTCAGATTTCTCAGTTCGCAGCTAAGTTAGACGATGGAACCTGTGTTGTTGTGCCAAGGAAATATGTTGAGTGGACTGTTGACTGTTGGTGTTGCAATTTGGAGATGATAGAGAATGAACTCGCTGAAAGGGTTAAATGGGGAAGCTCCCAGCGGCTTAAAATTTATGAATTTGACATGAGCAATGGTGGAGAAAGGGAACTGGTTGATGATAATGCTTTGGCTTGTGCTTTCTCTAAAAGGAAGACTGAGCAGAAGCTAGTTTTGTATGTGGATGTTGAGGACAGACCTTTGGAATTGTGTTCTAAGTCATGTGTTTCAAAGGTAGTGGTGAGCAGCAACGCAGTGACAGATGTTGGTAGTGGACAAGTTAATTCCAGAAATGAGCCTCCTGAAATTGATTGGGACAGTCTTGAGATACTACCATTTACAGAAGATCAAATTGGTTCAGCTAGGCCAATAATAGATGAAGATGCTATGTATGAGTTTCTTGGGCTTAGAGAAGAGGATGAGAGGGCAGAGAAAGAAAAGCAAGCTGCAGAAAAGGAGAATGAAGTTCCTGATGATATTGACTCAGAAGGTGCAGCATTGCCAGTTCATGATGTGATCCTTGGGGAGGATGCTATTGATTATGATAGGGATGACCCTCCAATGCATGTTGGTGCCATATACAAATCTATGAGAGAGTTTCGGGCAGCTGCAAGGTATCATGCTATAAAGAATCAATTTGAGATGGGGACAGAAAAATCTAGTAAAAAAGATTTAGAGGATATTGCAAAGCTGATGGCTGTCCATGGGTATTGTTGCAAGGTTGATGCTTGATGAAAAGCAAGTCAGGGTACTATTTTTTTGCTAACCTTCTCTAGCTGACAATTTGTTTCCTTTTTACAACCTAAGTGCATTTGTATGACATTAACTAATTTGTTTCCTTTTGGCAGGTTACTGTAAACAATTCTGAACATTTTTGTTTATCAACGGGGAGAGTTAGAGGAACCAAGATGGCAACTCATCATTGGGTAGCTGAGAAGGCAATTCCATATCTTATGATAGATGCAAACATGGGTCCAAAGAAATTACAGAAGGAGTTAGAGGATAAGTATAATGTCAGGATAGGATACTCAACAGTGTGGCTTGGTAGACAGAAGGCAGCAGAGGAATTGTATGGTACATGGGAGGAAAGTTTTGCATATTTGTACAACTTCAAGGTAGAGGTAGAGCAAAAAATGCCAGGAAGTGTTGTAGAGATAGAAAAGGATGGAGATGATGTATATTTCCGCAGATTCTTTTGTTGCTTCAAACCTAGCATTGATGGTTTCCTGAATGGTTGTAGGCTTATCTATGCTCTCAATGGAAGGTGGAATGGCCACCTTCCCTCAGTTACTGCCATGGATGGCCACAATTGGATGTTTCCAGTTGCATTTGGATTTTTTGATAGTGAGACCACTGAAAATTGGAAGTGGTTTCTAGAGCAGTTGCAGAAGGCAGTTGGGAATCCACCACATCTAGCTATTAGTTCAGATGCTTGCAAGGGATTAGCTGCAGCTGTGAGGGAGGTGTACCCTTGGGCAGAGCATAGAGAATGTTTTTTGCACTTGATGAGAAATTTTTCCAAGAAATTCCATGGTCCTGTGTATGACAGAATGCGGCCAATAGCAAGAACATACAAGCCTGAATATCATGAGTACTGCATGAATAAGATATATGCTGCAAGTAAGGCTGTGAAGCCATATCTGGACAAAGATCACCATTTAATCTGGATGAGGAGCAGATTTTCAGAAGAGATCAAAGTTGATCATATCACAAATAATGTTGCAGAGGTTTGGAACAACTGGGTCAAAGAAATTAAGGATCTTCCTATAGCCGAGCTGGCAGACACCTTGAGGACCAAATTTATGGAACTCTTTGCAAAAAGGAGGAGAATTGGTGAGAAGTTGGATGGCCATGTAATGCTGCCCATTGTAGTCCGCCATCTCCAAACAATGAGTAGGCAATTGGGTCACCTTCAAGTGAAAGAAGATGGAAGGAACGAAGCAGAAGTGTCAGAGGTTACTAAGAATCATAAGGTCATAAGAGAAGTGGTCAATCTTCAGAATCATACTTGCACTTGCAGAGAGTGGCAGGTCTCAGGGAAACCATGTCCCCATGCTTTGGCACTGATAATAACAAACAGAAATCCTAAGATGGAAGACTACATGGATCCTTACTTCTCAGTGAGGCTTTTTAGATTTGCATATTCAGGTGTTATTAAACCCTTAACAGACAAGTCTCAGTGGGCACATGTGGACTTGGAGTTCAAGTTGAAGCCACCTTTGCAGAAGCAAGAAGTTGGCAGACAGAGGAAGAATAGGATTCCTAGCTGTGTGGAGCAAAAGGGAAACAAGGCTAAGGGCAAAGGCAAGTGGCAAGTCCAATGCAGGAACTGTTTAGGCTTTGGGCACAGGACTACATCACCAAAATGCCCTCTGAATGGAGCAAAAAAGAGGTATTTCTGTTGTTTCATACCTTATTTATCCATAATAATTTCAGTCTTTAATTTCAGACCTTATTTGTCCATAATAATTTCAGTCTTTAATTTCAGACCTTATTTGTCCATAATAATTTCAGACCTTATTTGTCCATAATAATTTCAGACCTTATAACAATGTTGCAGGAAGAGCCGTGCCAAGCCAGGAAGGAAACCTGGTCCAATAGTTGATGAAGCAGGTCCAAGTACACCCAAAAGACAGAAAACTGGAGGGATGGAAGCTGCCATGAACACTAGTCCTGCACTGAATACAAGAAGCCAAGTGGCATTGAACAAAGAAGTTGGAGAGGGGACAATGGAGGTCATCACTACTCCAAAGAAGAAAAAGATGGCTGTCAAGAAGAAGCTCACTCCAAGGAAGGCAAACAATTGAAGTTGTATCCATGCTTTTGTATGATGCTGTCAGGAAACTATGGACCTGTATCCATGCTTTTGTATGTGTGTGTGCATTTCTGAAACTATGGACCTGTATGTGTGTGTGAAATTATGGACCTATATGTGTGTGTGAAACTCTGTTTTATGCATTTCTGGACAAAGCCTTGCATGGCTGAAATGTCTATGTTGGCTGAAATGTTTATGTTGGAGTGAACAAGTTATTTTATCTATGGATATCTCATTTATGTGTCCCTGTTATTTCTTGACATGATATCTCATTTATGTGTTGTTTCATCTCATTTATGTGTCCTTGTTTATGCTGCCAAAATACAAGGTACATGCTGCCAAAATTAAAACATGGAAGGCAACAAGAACAAGTTCATTTCATTTGATTTCAGCCTGCCAAATTTCATTTCATTCCAGCAAAATACAAGAGCTCATTGCTACAAGAACAAGTTCATTGCTTTTCATTTCGTTTCAGAAAATACAACAGGATGCCCAAAGACATCACAACTAAGTTCAAGCATCCAAGAACAACACAACAACTATTGATTCTAGGTTCCTTAATGTTGCACGCTCCTTCATCTCTTCAAGTCCTTGTCTCAGATCCTGTATTGCTTGCACAAGCTCTGGAACGGCATCAGGGGAAGATGTTGAACCTAGATATCCTTCTCTATATAAATAAGCCTCATATGCATCCTCAAACTTATACATAGGGCATGATGTGCGATCCTGCAAAATAAAACCATGCAATTCACCACCAAATCCAAGCAATGCTCATATATGATGCTGTCAGGAATCATTTACATTGATGAAATTCCTTGGGCATTTGAAATAACGGCGGCCAATGTTCGAAGAAGAGTACACCGTTGTCGCTGCCTCCACCCTTACGTCTTTGTAGAAGGGGCAAACAATCAACGGCAACCCAGTCACCTCGTCCACCACCCTGCCTCCACCTTGCCTCCACCCTGCCTCCATGGTCGAATCCCTAGCACCATGCGGTTGTGCTGGCATCGCAACAGCAGACCGCTGCTGATGCCCTCGCGCGCGCCGACCGCTAGAAGCTTGCTGCGACATGGCCGATGATGCCAATCTGCAGGAAGAGGGCGAGCTCAGAGAGGCAAGGCAGATGGGCGGCTGAGGGGCTGAGGCGGGGAACATAGGCACTCACCTGAGAGCCGGCGGCGTGGCTGCAGGGGCGGCTGCAGGGGCGGCGGCGCCGGCGGAGTCGTCGGAGCAGCGCTAGGGTTCGTCACAGGCGGCGGCACCCGCGGTGCGGTTCTTCGACGCGAAAGAAAAACGGGCCGTGCTGCTGATGCCACGGCTCCCTGTGTATGTGTAGATTGGCCAGGGGTATTTTGGTCTCCTCACATGAGAGATTAGTGCTAAATGGAGGAGAAACAATATAATATGGAGTGAGTCCCTTTTTTGAAAGAATTCGCTGTCTCGGTGTCAAATTTTGAAAAGGCCACGAATTGAGTGTCAAAAGTAGCGAGGCCGTCCAACTAGGTGTCAATTTTCCAAATTTCTCCTGAATCGAGGGGTGGCCGGGTGAGGGATGGAATTAGGTTAGGGTTTTGGATGATTGCTACCTTATATAGTATGTTAATTGGGCCAGGTTATTGATTGGGCTAGTCTACTTGGGCTGGTATATTAATATGGGTTCATTTGCTTGGTGGATTGCCTGGGTTTTAAAAACTTATGGGTTTACGGGTTTGGGTTCTATGTTCCCAAACCCACGCCCGCAAACCCACTGGGTCTGGCTTTTGACACATTAACAGATCCATGGGTTTAGAAATTGACTCATGTCCGTGCCCTAATAGAGCAAAAACTCATCGGGTTTCGGGCACCCATTGCCATCTCTAATCAGACCGAACCAAAATTATTCCTCTGCCACAAGTGCTTTCTACTGTACCAGGCGCAACCAGATGAAAGTCCAAACCAAAATAACCGGTGGCACACCAAACCATTGACAGGCTTAGGTGTGCCTCTCTCGCTCCGGCTCTCCGCAGCCGCTGCCGCCATCAGTCCGCTCTCCAAGCTAGCCGGCATCGAGAACCAGGGTAAACCTTGTCGGGATCTTTGCTTGTACATCTATCTGCTGTTTATTTGCACCGTGTAGTAGGTGGAAAAATCACTGGTTGTGTTAAGAATCATCGATCTATTTGCAAAAGGGTGGATCGAATTCGAAGATGAGGAGGTGGTGGAGGTACCTGTACCTGGTGGTGGATCGTTTCGACAAGGGGACGTACCCCCTGCGCCGCATCGGTTCGTCAACCCTCTTCTTCCCGACGAATCAACACGTCGCTCCTGCAAAAGTTGAGGATGATGCTCGTCTGCCTCAACCGTGCGTCTCTTTCAGCGCTACACCCTCCTCCGACTGTGGCAGCCGGAGCCTGGAGTGTTCTTCACCGTGTTTGGCCGCGGCGAGAAGAAGAGCCTCATCGCCGGTGCGGACGAGAATGGCGTCACCGTCATGTACGACCTGGATCAGCGAACAGTCCACCACACCCTCCGCCTCAACGAACCGAAGGAGGTCGACCCCATCTCCCTCGCCGTCGATCGGTCACGCCCTCTATGTCATGGAAAGGAGCCCGCATCCAGACAGCCGCTGCGGCTTTGAGGCTCTAGTGCACGACTCAGAGCCAACGGAGGACGACGACTTGGGGCCAAGTGAGGACGACGACGACCCAGAGGCCATCCATGACTGGCATTGGCGCTGTCTTGAGCCGCCGCCATATGTCCTCGAGCCCAGCTACAAACCCACCAGCATCAGCGCCTACACGATGGTCGGTGGCACAGACATCTGGATATCGACACCGGACATTGGCACCTACTCCTTCGACACATTGGCCGGCAAGTGGAGCAAGGTCGGCAAATGGCTGCTGCCCTTCCGTGGCCGCGCCGACTAATTCATGGCTTGGCTTCACAGCCAAAAGTGGCCTGCTCTGCTCTTTGGACCTCAGCACTGCCTCTGTGCGCACCAAACCTGCGGCGGTGCACAGCGTTCTGGAGGAGGATATGCAAGAGTCTCTGGGATGCATATTGATGGACATATACCTTGTGCATCTGGGTTCTGGCAAACTCTGTGTTGCCAAATTCTTCCACAGGGAATACAATTTAGTGTCCAGTGAAGGCCATGTCTGCCCACAGCTTGAGGGATTTGCCATCTTCACTGGATTTGTGATGGACCGGAATGGACAAAGTGGGGCACTACGGATGTGGAAGCACAAGTCTCGACGTTACCCGGTGGAGACTATCTGGAATGGTTGGGTATTTTGAGTGAGCTGCAGGCCATGCTCAATGGCTGGGTTATTTGAGTTGAGCTGCAGTCAAAGATTAGGGCAATTGTAGTGAACTGTGATGTGGTTCTTCCTTCGATTGAGCAATTTTACTGAACTGTGGTGTGAATGTTAATTTTCCATGAACAGATTCTTCATTAACCATACAAACATCAACCGGAGTCCCGAGTGAACTGGCCCACGTCGAACCCCTGACGCTCAACTCTCAACGTTTGATGCCATTGGCAGATTTGCAGAACAGCTAACACAAAGTGCCGGAATTGTTCATCATGATTAGCATGATGATGAACTGATTGCCATTTTGGAGCAAACACTTGGGATGCATGGTCACAACTCACAACTTCACACCACGGGAAAATTGCTGCGCTGCATACGCTTGGAGGGACGGAGGCTACAAGGGATATTTATTTGATTGGCAATTTCGGCATGACAATGGATGAGCGGAGTTAGAGACTAGAGAGTGAAAACAAATGCTATAAATCGTGATCAATCAGAAGAAAGCAGCTTTGCCATGCGGCACTGGGTTGGGTTGGGTTGCGTTGCGTTGCGTTGCGCAGGTGGCGTCACGGCGTTGGGCCCCTGGACCTTTCCTCCTCCGACGCGCCCCTCGTCCCCTCGCTCTCCTCCGTCGTCGTGCGCCCGTGCCCGCCGCCGATCTCCTCGACCATCCTGACGACGTCGGTGGCGTCCGGGCGCGCGTCCGGCGCGGTGGACACGCACGCCATGGCCACCTGCAGCAGCGCCACCATCTCCTCCTCGGCGCCCCCGCCCGTGCGCACCAGCTCGGCGTCGAACACCTCCGCCGTCCACTCCTCCCGCACCACCGACTGCACCCACCGCGGCAGGTCCACGGCGCCTCCGTCGCCGCCCTCCAGGGCCGACGACACGTGGTGCGCGGGGGACTTGCCCGTCAGGAGCTCCAGGAGCAGCACCCCGAGCGAGTACACGTCCGACCTGAACGTCGGGCGGCGCGCGTCCACGAGCTCCGGCGCGCGGTACCCGCTCCCGCCTGGGCGCGCGGGGGACGGGGGGAAGAGCTGGTGGAGGCTGTAGTCGGAGAGCGCGGCCGCGTCGGGGTCCGGGCGCAGCAGGAGGTTCGAGGACTTGATGTTGCCGTGCGCGAGGCCGTGCGCCGTGTGCAGGTGCGCCACGCCGCGCGCGGCGCACAGCGCGGCCCGCGTGCGCGCCTCCCAGTCCATGGGTGTCCGTCCGGTGCCCCGGCTCCCTGTGTCCAAAAACACTTTTGTGTTAGCGTTTGCGACGACAAACACGATGGCACGACACAACAATGCACAAACAAAAAAAATCACCACATTACTTAGCCTTTTAATTTCAGTAAGGAAAAATGGTATCATGCAGCAAAATCAAACTTTTGTATTAATTAATTGTAAGTGAGTGAATAGTTTATAGTGCAATACTGATGAATGAAAAGACTATGAACATTTCCCATTGGCAGAAAAAGAAGAATCCTCTAACTGATGAATGGATAATCAGTGACGCACTTCAACCGAAAAAATCAAAATCAGTGATGCATGCACAGTACCCTACTCTTCTTAAACCATATCCAGGTCAAGGAGGGGAACAAAGTAGGTGTAGCAGTTGGTATATGCAATTAAACAGAGAAACAAGACAGCAAGTGCGCCAGCAATGCTGGGCGCGTCTAAGTTTTCTAAACGCGTCAACCATTCAAGCATGGTGCGACACCTCCGATAATAATCGGTACCAACTCTGTTACAAGGAATAATGCAACGGTAGGCCCAGAAAAAGAAACATATTGGCATCAGCACACCAGCATCGTATGTGTCTGACAGCGCATCTGACGTTAACGATCAATCATTGAACCAGAACCTTGACTTCTTGCCATGCTGTGCTCAGTGTTTTCAGGCACTGGGCAACCAGAAGCAGGTGGAGTGGTGGTCAGGCCAGTCTCAGTGGAAGGGGTTATGGGGGAGTTTTCAAGAACGACACATCACCTTTACTGTATTGGTTTGCGGGATGACCTACCCTCTCTCAATGCACAGGGTCATAGCACAGTTTCATAGGTTCCTGTAGATATTTAATTGCTTCATATTGGTTGGTCAATTGTGCTTAAAAATTGTGTCAACTTGTCTCAGTGGGAGGGTCATGGGGGTGTCATTCCTAGGACTCGTCGGCGTCGAACTTCCGCGGCCGCACCCATGGAGGTCGGAGCCGCAGGCAGCACACCGGATCCGGAAGTCAGTCTTGGAGCGCAGTCGTTTCTTCTCAATGCGTTTCTTCTCGTTTCTTGACGTCTTGATTCTAGCGAGGACGTCGTTTCTACTGCAGGAAACCGTTTCTTCTTTTCTTCCTCTCTCTCCATGATAACTCCTTTGCCACATCACCAAATTGCTGAGTTGTCAACATAATTAAGAGGTATAGAAACTATCATAAATGTCCCATTGGGACTGCCCTCACTGCTCAGGTACTACTAGGGTAGCAGATAATCCGGAATGGGAAATCTGGTTGCATCCGAAGTTCCGGGCTAGAATTCTGATGCATGTCCTGACAGTGAAGAGTGTCGCCATGGTCAGCAAAGACTCGGCGAGGATTCAAAACCGACGCCACCATCGCGGATAAGCGATGGCTACGCAACCAAAAATCCAGATTTCAGTCGCTGTCTGATGACCGGCACTAATAAAGACATGAGGAATCTGAAAAACGCTAGTCCGGTTGGAAACGTCCGCTCGCAACCCCTTTCGAGGTTGGAACTTGGAAACCAGTCGAGCAGCTAACAGAAAAAGGCTGGCGGAGTAGCTTAGCCGCCCACAAGAAAAACCGTGTCTGCACTGCTGCTAACTGAAAACAGGCTGCATGAATGATTGGGAAGAAGAAGGGAGGTCCCGTCAGTACGAGCAAGCTGCAAGCGTTTGACACTCGATCGGCATCACCTGGGACCGGGCGTGGGCGTGTGAGTGTGGATCAGTTTAATCCTTGATGCAAACAGCTACGCATGGTGTGTTTAACTCAGGCGTGTGAACGAGCGATGTACTAGTAGCCTGCTCGTTTTTTTTTTGAAAAGAAGTAGCCTGCTCGTAACTTTGCAAGACCATGCTATGCTACTCCCTACGTTCCTAAATATAAGCATTTGTTAATTTTTGCTGAACACGTATGACCATTCGTCTTATTCAAAAAATTTATAAAAATATTATTTATTTTGTTATGACATGTTTTATCATCGTATATATTTTAAGTATATCATAATTATTTTACATTTTCACAAATTTTTTGAATAAGACGAATGGTCAAATGTGCACCACGGAAACCGGAGAATGCTTATATTTAGTAACGGAGGGAGTACATACTAGATCTACACTCGACGGTATGGTACTATACCGTTAACAGGCAGTAAGAGGTACGCGACGTACCTGAAGCAAACATTCCCCGGGGACACGCCGTACGTGTGCTGCAGTGACCATTTAGCGTGCAGATGGAGCAAACCGAACTAGCGGCGGATTCATTTGAGTGGGCTCGGAGTAGCACTGAATTCGGTGCTCCCAGCAGCAGCCGACAAAAAAAAGGGTGCTGCAGCTAATGTTCTCGTACAACAACCACACTACCACCTGTAGGAGTAGTACCAGTGCCCCGCTTTCAGGCAATCATTCCGGCACGGCAGGACATGTCGCCGGCACAGCAACTCCCAATTTCCCAATCGTGCTCGACCCCATTTTGGCCGGGAGTCCCAAGCAAATCAAGCAATTCTTCTATAAAAAAAAAAAGCAAAACAAGCAATTTCCTCCGCTCCGACATTTTCCCAATCCAATCGAGCGCCACCACGACGAATCTATCTATAGCAGCACGAAATCACCCACCCCCTACTCGGTCACTCGCTTGTCAAATCTATCGCATGCTCATGTCTTTCGTCTCTCTCGATCTCACAGTGTCACTCATTACAGGCAGACCGATCGATCGCACACCTACCACGTAACAGTACTCGCGTCGCAATGCCGGCAAAATGCGGCGGGGATTCCCCTGCCGGCTGCCGCGCGCACCTCACAGCGATCCGGGCAATGGCGAATGGTATAAGAAAGTTCGTTGAACAAATGCAAAGGCTCTGATCGTGATCGATCGCTCACCGTGGAGCCGGGCGGAGAGGCTGCCGCCGGGGAGGTAGTCGACGACGAGGAGCTTCTCGTCCTTGGAGTAGTAGTACCCGCGCAGCGGCACCAGGTTCCGGTGCTCCGCCGCGGCGCCCGCCGCCGCCTCCACGCACGCGGCGAACTCGCGCCGCGCCGCGGCCACGTCCCGCAGCCGCTTCACCACCACCGTCGTCCCTTCCTCCAGCACCGCCTTGTACGACGTGCCCAGGCTGCCCTTCCCCAGCACCTCCGCCGACGCGCGCAGCAGGTCCTCCAGGTCGAAGCTGTAGTGGTGGCGCCCCGGGCGCTGCTTCCCCACGAACACCAGCCGGCTCCGCTCCGCGCCGCCGCCCGCGGCGGCGGCCGCCGCGCTGATATCCTTGGAGGACGAGGTGAAGTCGCCGCCCGTCATCTCCCCCGACAAGGTCGACGGGGTCAGGCCCTGGGTCGGCGGCGTCGTCTTCACCTCCTCCTCGCCGCTGGCTCCGCGACGGTGGCGGTGGACGGCGCACAGCGCGAGGAGCACCAGTGCGAGCAGTGCAGCGGCGCCGGCGCCCACCGCGATGGCCACGACCGCCGCGCCGGACAGCTTCCTTTTCTTCTTCGACGAAGAAGGGGGTGACGGGATGGTCTGGCATGGTTGGTCAACTAGCGGCGGACCGCAGAGGTGGGCGTTGCCGGCGAAGGAGTCCGGGGGGAACCCCGCGAGGGAGCTTGGGATGGAGCCGTTGAGGTCGTTGTAGGAGACGTTGAACTTGTCGAGCCGGCGGATGCCGCTGAGGCTCGGGAGGCTGCCGGAGAGGCGGTTCCCGTCGAGACTCAGCGACCGGAGCCTCGTCAGGTTGTTGAGCGCGGACGGGATGTTCCCGGTGAGGTTGTTGCGGGACAGCGCGAGGTGCTCGAGCGAGGCGGCGAGGCGGCCGACGTCGTCGGGTATGACGCCGGTGAGCAGGTTCCCCTGCAGGTACAGCGAGCGGAGCCGCGGGAGCGCGAAGAGGTCGCGCGGGATGTCACCGAGGAGGCGGTTGTCGCGCAGCGAGAGGACCTGGAGCCCCCGCAGCCCGCCGAGCGTGCCCTGCGGCACGCCGCCGATGAGGCCGACGCCCGGGAGGTGGAGCTCGACGACCGTGGCGTTGGCCGCGTCGCACCGGACGCCCGTCCAGGCGCACACCGGCACGGACGCGTTCCAGCCCAGCGCGCGCTCGTGCGGCGTGCCCGCGAGGAACGCCTGCAGCGCCGACCGCTCCTGCTGCGGCGGCTCCGCGGACGCGCAGCTGCCGAGCGCCGCGGCCACGGCCACGGCCACGGCGGCCAGCGCCAGGAGCAGCACGGGCGCGCCCATTCTTTTTTCTGCCGCGACGGTCTACCTCGGCCTGGATGGAAGCGCGCGCTGCCGACGCCGAGGCATTGCGCGGCGGTGTGCCTGGTGTGGTGGGGTGGAGACTGGAGAGTGAGCGGTGCAAGGCGGGCCGGGATGAGACGAGTTTTGTTTGGTTTTTTATGCCGCTGCCGGGCGCGGGAGGTCGCTCGGGTGGGGCCGTGGGGCGGAAGCCGAACTGGTTGGTGGATGGCGGATGTGTGCTGCGGCCTGCGGGTGTGTGAGTCGCAGAGCGTGGTGTCATGAACAGTGTTTGGTAGGGGGTGAAAAACCTCCTATTAAATGCTACTTTGACCACTAATTAAGAGTATTAAATAAAGTCAGTTTTAAAATTATCTTCACAGCCCCGAACAAAATCGCGAGACGAACCTAATGAGGGCTTTGACCGCATGATTAGAGCATGGTCCTGTAGCATTACTGTAGCAAATCGTTAATTAATTATGCTCATTAGATTCGTCGTGTAAAGTTGCACTCATCTGTGAAAAGGTTTTACAAATAAACTTCATTTGGTACTCCATGCGTGCAAGATTCCCTTTGCATGAATTTTTTTTTCAACCAACCAAACACGGGCCATGTTTCGTGTGGCAGGCTCAGAGCATTCTATGTCAGTCTGGACAGTACTCGCTGCCAGGTCGGACGGCTGTGCTGCATTTGTCGTGTAGCTGAAAATTTGCAGAATTGCAGAGACCGGCGGGTGTGAATGGCAGCTGCTGCGTGCATGTCGGTCGATCGCCGGATACAGGCATACAGCAGCACTGCGATCTGCAGCAGGCAAGGCAAGGCAAGGGATCAAGCAACTTTCAGTAGTCGAAGCAAGGAATGCTCCCCCGCGTTGCAATGGACCAGGCGTCCAGGGCGACCGAAAAGTGAAAACCGTCAGCAATGCGGCGTAGCCAGCGAGTGCCACGGCGTCGGATCAAGGACAAAAAGGCAGTGAAAATCCCTGGGACTCGATTCTGATTCTAGCCGTGGGTCGGAAGCGATGGATCGACACCTCCCTTCATTTCTTTCCCTCCCGGGGCCCGGGGGCATGGGCATCAATGCCCCTGCCCGACGTGTCGCGCGGCGCCGGCCGGCGCCTTGTTGCCACGGCGTTTAGTTGACACCCTTTTGTCTCAACGAACTGAACCGGTCTTAGATATAGGCTTTAGCAGTTAGCAGCGCGCCGTTGTAGTTTAATCCCGACTCCGTCACTGTCCTTTCCAGCTCCGTCGAGGCATCGAGCGGCCGGCTCCCGTCATGATGGCGGCTCCATCTGGCAATCATCATGTTAATCGATTTCGAAAAGCTGTGATCGAGGAGCTAGGGAGCACGTAAGGAGTCACAGTACTCTCCTCTCTGGCTCTCTCTCGATCGAAATTCAGATTTGAAATGCATCGCAGTCACAGTGTCACCACGATGTGTATGCAGGAGAGAGCATCATTCTGCTGCCTGGCAGCAGCGATTGACCACAAGTCGTCGGATGATATTTTCTCTTCTACGCGTTTCCGTCCCCTTCCCTGTGGACCGGTCATGTGGCTTTGAGATACTGTATCGCTATCACAGTTTTTTTTTTTGCGAATTAACAGTATGGTTTATTGTGTCTTCTGCCACAGGACAATGTGCTGGGCACTCTAGCTCTGGTAAGTTTGCAGTCGTGTAGGATTTTTCTTAGGAAAAGGAATGTGCTCATGTAAGATGATTGTGAATCCAGTCGCCAATGGCAATGATAGATAGAACTGCAGCTTAATTACTACATCCGTTCTTGAATACATGACGTTTAGGACAAGAAATTTAATTCATTTTTAAACTAAATTTCTTGTCCTAAACGTCATCTATTTAAGAACGGAGGGAGTATTTTGTAGAGCTAAAAAACTTTACCCCGTGTAGAGCTCACAACATCCCTTAATCCTCCAAGGAACTTGAGTAGGCCGAGCATTGACTCTTGTATAATACTTTGCTCTATTATACTGCATGAACTTTTTTTCTTTTTCTCTTTTGCTCTTTTTTTTAGGGGGGTTTTCTCTTTTGCTCTTGGTATAAGCGGGTATATGCGCACTCAAACTTTCGCAGGCCGAAAGCACCACTCGGCCCAACCCGGCCCGACTCGTTGCTCTCTATCACACTGCTGCAACGCGCCGGGCACCTTTCTTTGGGCGTCCGCGGGAGTAGAACCCAACCGCCGACCGCCGCCTTCAGTTCTTCGCGCGAAGCTCCACCATTTCGACTTCTCCTCTCGCGGCCGGCTTCATCCTTCTCTTGTCCTTGCCTCTACTGGAACGGGATGGCGTCAAGTGGAGACCCTTCAGGATTCGTTGGTGCGCCCCAGCTCGCTTGATTTTTTTCAAATTTATTCCAGTGGAGCAACCGGATCAAATCCAAATCCTTCTCTTCAATTAAAGCCGGTGGTAACCCAACGCAATTTATTCCAGTGGAGCAATTGTTCGATTCGAAGATTCCGCTCTCAATCCATCCCCTTCTCTCCTCCGACGATTCGTCGTGCTCGTCCAACTGTGGTCGGTGCCTCGGTGGGTCGTACTCCTCCTCCTGCTCCTCATTCCTCTCTCGGATTGAGGCATGGTGGTGGCTGGGTTAGGGTTTCCGGATCGGGGTTGTCCGCGGTTTAGAGTGTCTGGCGGCGGCAGTAGGCACCGCGGCGGTAGCGGATCGAGGGTGGTGAGGTGCCGCGTGCGGCAGACGACAACAGGCGGGAAGGGCCGACGGCGGGGGCGACGTCTTCTCCTGTATGCAGTGGTGGTTCTAATTCTAAAGGCTGAGCAAGTATGCTTAATTGCCTGTGTTCATCGAGTTGAAATTTTTGTAACTCAATTGGGCAGGCACTACCCTGAGTGCAGGCCGAGGAGTATGCATGATGAGCACCTCATGGAGAGACAAGCAGCACCCCAACCTCATCAACTTCATCGCCACATTCCTCTCTGCAAACTCATACCGCCTCAACTTCCTGTCAGTTTCTCCGGTCAGTACCCAAGTTCAGAAATGCTGTTGATTTTCTCTTGCATGCCTTTATGTATAAGACTTGATTGGAGCGGATTCCAGGACTTCATCTTCAACAATGGGGGCACATCTGTTGCTTTTGTCTTTGAGACGATTTGGGATTCTGAACATGAAGCTGCTGTCTTCAGCAGGTGAGGCCGTGAGATTCCTCCTGGTTATGTTTGTATGCATTGCATTTATTGAGATGGTGATGTCACTCTTGGAATGCCTTTGCAGGGCGAATACACTGAAGAGGCAGTTCAAACATCTTTATGTTGTTGTTGTCGTTCCCACAGGAGAACAAAACGAATCATTCAACCAATCCTATTTCAAGTATGCACCTGATATGATATTAAAGGTGAAGTGTTTATTTTTTGTTGGTCTTTATATCCATGTGGTTCTTGTTCAAGGTATGGCATGGAGCTTGGTTGTCCTACATTTATGCCTGTTTGTAATCCAGAGATGGGATTTGAGAAGATTGTAAAGATAGCTCATGCTCGTGGAGGTAAACATCTGCATTCTTTTCCATTAGTTCCCAACTCATGTTCAACTTCTGAACCGGAAGCTGGCATTCGCATGTCTTCTTTCTTCAGTATGCAAGCAGCAAGACATTATCACAACTATGAGGAATGAGGTAATTTGATATGCTCCCAGATACATGGGTGTACTATATTTTTTTTCTTAGGTTTAGCTGAATGATTCTCTTGCTTCTCACTGTAGCGTGCGCAGGCTGTTCAGTGTGTGGATGCATTTTTGCGAGTGCTAACCTCTATTCCTGGTATCGACAGTCATGATGCAAATGCGGTATGTGCTGAACTATTTTCCTTTTTCTGTAACTCTATGATCTCTTGATTACTTATGTATCAATTGTAGCTGATTAGTTCTGAGTGCTTTGCAAGTTCTTTCTCTAGGATAACTGGATACGAATTCACATGACACATCATTTGCTTCAAGAATGATCATTATTTCACATGTCATCTGCAGTTCTGCACTCATGCATTATGATGTGTGAACGATAAGCCACCATACATATATAATCTGAATGATATTCAGGACGGATCAGTACTTAAATGTATTTCGGAACTCTGTGTGCAAAATAGTATCAGTTTTATGCAGCCATTCAAGAATAATTAGTCAGATTCACTGTGGTATGTTTTGCAAATTGAATTGTGATCTATTCCCTGATGCTTCCTGTGCTAATCTGTTTATTAGCCTTAACTGTAGTTAAGTAGTCAGATTCACTGTAAACACCAATTGCCTATTATCTGTTTAATAACTTCTCTACACTGTTCACCGTGGTGTGCTTATTGATAGTGATGCTACTCTTTTATTTATTTCTAAGCTTGCCCAAGCTATTGGCTCCATTGAAGCAATTGCGAAGGCATCCAAGGAATTCATCCTGGAAAACACTGATCTTTCCACTGAGAAGGCAGAGAGGATTGTCAGGTTCTTCAGGGATCCACAGTACTACTTAAGCCCTAAAATCAACTAATTCTTACAGGTATTCTTCTCCCCCACAGGACACCTAGTGATTTGTTTGCTCAAAGTATGTGTCGATCATTAGTATCTGCTCCATAGAACTGCTGTCTTTCTTTATTCTTCTTCGACCAGCTGATGTGTGGCTTGAGGAATGCACATGCATAAAACAAACATGATTTGTTTCTTGAATTCGATCTCTAAAGTAGTGTATTTCTGTAAGAACCTTATGATTTGCATGTCAACTGGCACACACCCCTTATGATTTCCATGCTTATGTTTCTTGTGATCTTGAATGTTATTCTCCGTTGATAGAAAGCATAGGAGTCCATGATGCTGAGTTGCTGATAGTGTCTCCTCATTTGCAGGCAAAGTCAGGTCGATTGTTTCAGAGTCCCAAGTGCGATAACTTTGGACACCTGGATCATGCATCCCCGGCAAGTTGTAAATATTTCTGCAATAGCCAACTCGTGATAGCGGAAGACGAATGACGTCGTACTGCCTAATTGATGACATTCAGACACTGTAGTATCCGTGCATCCTGTAGTTCTGAACTGTTGTTTTTCAAAAAAAAAAAAAGTCCCCGTGCAAGCATGAAGCATCCATCCCTGTTTATTTCGAAGAAAAGTTTTTTTTCAAGTTTCCTTGGTTTGTTTGTACCCAGGGGGGGGGGGGGGCTAGCCCCCCTACTCTCAAGAGCTCCATTTTTTTTACAACTAAGAGCTCCATTGAATTTGAAGGAAGAATAGAAGAAGAGGAGAGAAAGAAGAAGATAGGTGGAGATGGACAAACAATAAGAACTCAGTCTTCTCTAATTTTGATCCTGTCTCTATCACTGTTTGTACCCATTTCGGAGTCCAAAACGGTTCCGATCCGCGAAAGGATTTCGAATCTCACGCTTTGAACAGATGGGCAGGAAGTCTTGCCCTCGAATCGCAAAGCAGACGTGGACGGTGTGGACAATAGTCTTGCCCTCGATTCCGCAAGCTGTGCTAGCTAGAGCAGTAGAACCCGCGCACACATTCCTTAATGAGAGATATAAACACCAATATTAAAATTTTGACATCAATTAAGATTCCAGAAAAACACAATACTTTCGATGTTCTCAATTTCTCGCGAGAACGTAGACTGATTGCTCCTGCACGCCCATGTGCTGCAGCAATGCCAGCAGTTGACTTACACGAATCGTAAAGCAATAATAGCAGCAGGATAAAGAGAGGGGCACCTACCAATTGTGGAAAAACCAGTTTGTACATGGCTTACACTCAGAGCACATAATGCATAGAAAAGATGAACTGCTGCAAGGAGCAAGTGTTTAGGAACATAATACGAACAAGAGATAGATAATACTATGCACGCATGCACATTTGTTCTTCTAGACTCACAAATAACTCTATTCTAATAGGTATCTTCGAGAGATTAGATTGAGCGATCTTAAAACTGACGAAGTCACCACATGTGCCTTGATATTGACGGGCATGTCCTCTACTTGAAAAATTGCTTTGTTAATTTTTAGAATTAAAAGAAAAAAATATGCACACCCGTATCAAGTAAAAAAAAACTTTGCACCGAAACTTAACCAATGGAGTCACGATCTGTTTCACACTCCTAATTAGTTTAGTACTTAGGACTCTAAGAAACTTTCATACAATTACTTGTGTAAAAGGAAAACTGGTTCCATAGGGCTAAAAAGAACATTATTTCTAGAAAATACCGTCAAAAGATCTCCATCACGTAAAACATCATTGAAAGAATAAAATACCCATGTGTAAAAGCCCATGAATCGAGATCTTCTGAACACACCACCCACACATGTCTAAAACTCCCTCCGTCCACTATACAAGGGTTTCTAGGGTTCAAATTTTGTACCAAAATGTTAAGGTTCCTATGGATAGCACAAAATTAAATGGGTTGGTGGGTAGGTAAAGAGTTGGTGGGTAGTGTAAAATGAGAGGTATAGAGATCTTTTAGCAGTTCTACTATTTTTGTCTCGAGAAGCTAGGAACCCTTATATACTGGGACAAATGGAGTAGTTGGCTTGCACCAAGCATTCGGTCCTCTATAAGTATTTAGCAATTGAATGGCAGTGAATAAAAAATACAGTATCAATAATTATAGTAATAAGGGAAAGTCATATGGTATTGAACAGAACAAAGCTAAGCCCAAAAATAAGAATCAACAAATTATATACGAGCATGTACATGCATTCGCATGGCAAAAAAATCTTATCATAAACAATACGACGACACAATTGGGTTTCAATTTGAACGTTTGGTCCAATTTATTTTTAAAACGTGCCCACATCCTGCTGCGATGTTTGAGCTTCTTTGGAATGAAGGAATCACCGAAATGAAAAACACAGGAGTGGAGTTGTATGACATTTGCAATTCTATAGGCACCGAAATAGGAAAAATATATGAGTGGAGTATAGGATTTTAGAATGTAAAAAAGTTTTTAATAGAGTGTTTATGTCACATAGGGGGAAAAGGAATAATAAAGAAATGAGAAAAAAGAGATTTTCAAGTATGTTAGATTTCCTTCAAAACTCCTACGGAACAAGCTATTCCATAGAATAGGTAGGAAGAAGTCTTTATTCTAAAAGGTTTGAAAGAAAATTTTTCTATATAAATCCAAATTCTAAAAAATTCCAACGTCTCTACATCTCTGTAGACATGGAATTATGCGGAGGTGCCAGTGTAAACCTGATGCATTGGTCCTAGGACCCCGAGTATTGGTACAACTACCTCTCCACCTTCGTGCACGCTGGGACATTCTGCAGATCGAACTGATCCTGGCCTTCAAGCAGCTTCCGAGCATTCCTCTGGAGCTAGTGATGGCGTGGGACACTAACATTCGATTTGGCGAGCATAGCCGCTCCTACCATCCTGACACAATCACCTTCCTCCTCGAGCACGGCCACGATCTCACACGCCACCAGAACAAAGATGCCATGTGTGAGTTGGCATGTGCTGCTCTCCTCCGTGAGTTCCCCTTCTGCGACCCCAACATCACTTGGATTTGGTACCATGGTGATAAGGATGTCGGCTTCCTTCTCAAGCTCTTGCAGGGCTCACCTCGTCTCGCTCCGGATCGCCACAACTTTCTGCAACTAGTTCAAGACGAGCTACCAAGCATGTATGACGTGAAGGTGATGGCCCAAGTCGTGCAATCGGGATACAAGGGTAGACTATAAAGGCTTGCTGGGATGATGAGACTAGAAAGGATTGGAGATGCTCATCAAGCTAGTTCAGATGTTGTTTTTATAATGACATGTTTCTCGGAGCTTTGCAAGAGCTGCGTTAAGGTTGCTATGTCGGCGTGTGCGGCTCTCTGGCCTTGAGCAAATCCACCCCACGATTCTCAATGCAAGGTCCGTCGATGATAATCGGCCACCCGTGATTGTTGAGGTGAATGCGGGACCTATCCCGGAACAACCATTGCTTTTCTTCCGTGGTTTCTTTAGTTTCTTCTTGATTTGATTGAAGTTTAGGGAATTGGATGGACTGGAAATCCAACGAGGTGACTTGATCACGAACGATACAATCCTTATCTTATCGATAGTTCAGCATGGAAGAGAACGTGGGTAGGTCAAGCTAAACCAGAACAATCCACGCTAGTAGCTCAAAGCAAGAAATGTATGCTAGTGACTAAGGCGTAATCCAACTGCCCTATAAAGGCTCTGCGACCTTCTACGTGTAGATCAGTGGGGCTCTTTGCATTGATTCAAGTATAAACATTGTTTGCATATGAGAGAGATCAGGAACAGAGAGAGATGAAGGGACTAACCGTGGGTTAGGGTAGTAGAGGATGACATCTCGTCGGTGTAGATGGAGTCCGGCGACGCAGTGCAGTGCAGGCGGTGACCGTTAGTGAAACACAGTGCCGTCCGGGGTGGCGGTGCTTCCCGTCGCTCACAACACCTCCCGATCGCAGAATTAGCCTGGAGCAAAGGCGGAGTGCGCGGAACAGGAGAGAGAGAGAGAGAGAGAGAGAGAGAGAGGAAACCGGCGATCGCCGGAGTCGCCGCCCCCATGCCGATCCCGCCCACGGGGGTAGCCGAGGGCTTACCTCGGTCCTCTCCCCTGCTTCCGCAGGGTAGTGCGACCCCCGTCGAGCTCCTCGCCCCCATCCTCGACGACCGACGGGAGTGCGCGGTGACGCCCCCAGGGGGATTCCCCCTACGCGGTGACGCCATGCCCGGGTCCCGTCCCTTCTGCTCCGACGACGACACAGGGGTGCGGGTGGCTCGTGCAGCTCGAGCGACAGGGGGAGATGAAGCGCAAGGGGGCGGGCAACTGCCTCATCGAGGTGAGTTATCCTCTAACCAAACTTGGGGGCTTCGACAGGGAGGGTTTCGGAATCAGAAGGCGCGGTCGGAATTGGTGAAACAGGTGAACCAGGGGAATTTCAGATTAGGGGGTGCGAATTGGGATCATGATGTGGTGACGGAGGTGATTGCCCGGGAAATTAAGCACAGCCTGTTTGGGGATGATTTGATGCAATGTTGAACTCAAATTGGGGTTGAGTCGGAGCAAGTTCGAACTCAATTTGTTGAATCACCCGAACAACAAAAAGCTATCAGGGGGGAGGATTTGGGCAGAGGGATCGGAGACAGTTTGGGGGGTGACCGATGCTACAATATCGATACAGAGCCAGATTGTACGCAGCAAGATGGCAAGCCTATACCGAAGAACGCTGAGATTGATAGCTCGATTTTGGGGGGAGAAACCCACGGGAGGGGGGGGGGCAAGCTGCAGAGGACGGCGGGAGGTTGAAGAAGATGATACAGATACACATTTGGAGCTGGGCCGAGGGAAAAATAATTTCAGACGGTCCATTAGCGACCTTTTTGAACATTCTTGGCGGCCCAGCCCAATATCGAGATGGGTGTGGATTGGTAAGCCTGTGGGAGTGGGGGGTGACGAGCATCCAGCCCGACCGGAAGAGATCAGGAGAGAGGGAGGGCGTGCCCGTAGAGTAGCTAGGGTTCAGCCTCCACCGCCGCTACACAAAACTTTTGCTGCTGTAGTCGGATCGGAAGAAATGACGAGAGGATTGGATACAGGGGGGAGCTCAAAAAGAAGATTCGAGGAAGAGAGGCGAGGGGGAGGATACTATGCCGGGGAGTTGGGGAGAAGACAAGCTGAAGACGACCACGAATACCGTCGAGAGATGCAGCTCAGGGACCAGATGTTGCGTGAGAAAGGACCGCCGCAGCAGGGGGATTTCCGCGCAGCCAGAGACGCAGGGATGGGCGCAAGAAGATGGGAACAAGAGCGCAGGGGCGCGTCGTACGGGAGGAGCCAGGAGTCCTACCGAGACAGACCAGATCCCCCCAGAGCTAACAATCCGCCGCCAATTCATGATCGTCTGGGAGGTGGATTTAGGGACAACAATTCCCAGGGGCGAGAGGTGCAAGGGGCTGAGGGGAGCAGAGGTGAGGCGGGCAAAAATTCAGCAAGACCCAGGGAGAACATCTGCTTTTGGTGTCGGCAGGAGGGGCACCACCAGGTTGACTGCACAAATCCACCGTTTTGCTTTCGATGCAAGGAATCGGGTCACATTGCTGCAAAGTGTCCAAGCACACAGGATTTAGCTATGAACATGTATGGTTTTGGGTTGCCAGGACAGGGGTTTTTCTCTCTGAAGCTCCCAGGATTATCCAAACAACCAAAGAAAGATGAACATGTGGGTCTGATCAGAGTGAAGAAGGGGGAGGCCACTGTAGAGAGGATTGAAAAGGAGTTAAGAAATTTGATTGACGACAAATGGGTGTGGAATGTGAAGCAGGTAGCTGACAGTGAATATGTAGCAATATTCCCAAACAAGCAGATCCTGGTAGCGTTGTCCCGATCAAATGGGGTGGAGTTGGCTCCGTACAACATATCAGCAACACTGACACCTACTAAGATAAACACCACAGTCTCGTCGGTGTTCCAGGAAGGATGGGTTCAGCTGTTTTATGTCCCAGACTTTGCTAGAACGGTTGATGCAGTAACCCTGATAGCTGAAAAAGGAGGAGAGGTGCTAGTAGTGGATGAACTATCTCTCATCAAGGAGGGGCATGTGAGGGTGAAGCTGAGGGGCCGAGATATATCAAAGATAAGGGGTTTCTTGGAGGTCTTTGTAGAAAAGGACAGATTTGACATCAAATTTGTGCCTGAAAGTAACAAGACAAGTTCAGGTGATAACGCACCAAAACCTAAGCCGGGGCCCAATGATGATAATTACAATGGAGATAATGAGGATGACCTTGATGACTCACCAGATGAGTTTGCTCGGAAGACAAAAGAAATCATGAGGGATGGGAGCTCCAACTCCCACTCTGATAGTAGACCACGAAGCCATAATGGGAAACAACATAGGACAACGGACATGATGCAAGGTGAAGGAGAAAAAGAGCAATTGGGGCAGGATGCTACAACAGAGATGTGCTCACAAGAATTACCCATCGCTGCATACAACCCTGACACACAATCACTCATGGAGATTGAGGGTGTGGAAGGAGAGACAGAGGAGGGCACTACCGGGATAGTTGTGTCACAGGAGGCAGGGGTAGTTGACCAAAGCTCTCAATCTTCCAACCAATACCTGGTACATATGGAGGGGGGAGAGCACCGTTTTGTGGACAAAGACAAATGGTCGTGTCTGGTTGTCAAAGAGGCGGATGGGAACAGAACCATGGGGGAAAGGGTAGTGGAGTCGCAAGATTCTATGGGTTTGGGTGAAGTGGTAGCAGATATAAAGGAGGGGGAGCAGAGCATGAAGCATGCAGCACTAGCATTGGAGCCGGAGTTGACGGGAAGTGATCCAGAAGAGTGGGAGGTGGCAAACAGATCTCAGCGCAAGAGGAGGTTCGTGCCAACAGTGACGGCAAGGAAAAGCTCTCGACACCAGCCTACTTTGCAGGAGCCAGGTACGTCGCAAAACCTTGCTATTCCTTTTATTATCTTGCATTCTGAGCACGAGTTTTCGGGGGGGTCTCAGGATGAGAGAGAGGATAATGTTTGGGGAGAGGCAGATAAGATGAACAATGATGAAACCATTATAAATTCTTGTGATATTACTGTGTTGGAAAAGCTGGCTGAACAATGTGGAATTGTTTTGGGGGGGGATGCAGCAGAGATAGTTGAGAACATTACGGCAATGAAGATGGAAGAAGTGGCCAGGGCTACACTAGCAAATGCAAACTATAAGCATCACAACAATAAGAAAATAGAGGAGCAACATCTCCTGGAGGGGGAAAATATGCAACTGGACAAGGTTGACAACACTCACCGAGGGGACTTGCAGGGGGTGAAAATTGGCAAACAGGGGAAGAAACAAAAGGGGGACAGGCTGAGTAGGGAGCTAAAAAGAATCAGTTACAAATGAAGATACTAATTTGGAATATAAGAGGGATTGGAAAGCTAGCCAGGGCGAGACAGTTGAAAGAGATTATTTTGCAAGAGCAGGTGGAGATGGTGGGGATACAGGAAACCATTAAGCAGAGCTTCAGCAGGACAGACCTGTTAAAAATAAATCCAAGGGGGGACTTCTGCTGGGATTGGATGCCGGCGAGAGGGCACTCAGGGGGGTTTTGCTGGGGGTGAAAGAGGACAACCTTCAAGTTGAGAACTGGGAACAAGGTACATACTACTTGGGGGTGACCATTAGGGACAGAAAAACTAATTTCAGGTGGGACTTGGTTATAGTCTACGGGCCAGCGCAACATGAACACTCGAGTGAGTTCCTAGGGGAACTAGATAACAGATGTGACGGGGCCAACCTACCGCTAGTAATTGGGAGGGATTTTAATTTGGTCAGAGAGGCCTCGGATAAGAGTACGGGGATAGTGGATGACAAACTTATGAATGCCTTCAACTCTTTCATCGAGGCGAGGTGCTTAAGAGAGATTCACAGAGGGGGCCCCCAGATTTACTTGGTCAAATAAACAGGAAGATCTGATCTTGAGTAACATTGACAGGGTGCTAGTAACCACGGAATGGGAAGCGAAGTACCCTCTATGTACTCTATCTACACTAACCAGGATAGGCTCGGATCACAACCCGCTGCTGCTGAAACACGGGTGAAAACCAGATAGTGGGGGGCAAACACTTCTTCTTCGAAAAACAATGGTGCAACATGGAAGGGTTTCTTGAGAAGGTTGAGACGAAGTGGGGAGAAACTAGAGACAAATGTCCTGGAGAGGCATACTCACTGGATAGGTGGCATGGTTGTTTGGCAGACCTAAGGAGATGGCTGAAGGGGTGGGGAATAAATATTAGAGGGGAGTACAAGAGAGTGAGGGGGGAGTTGTAGACAAACATCCTGACCTTGGACAGAGAGGGATACGAGGAAAAAGGGGGCTGGGACATGATTAAATGGAAACACAGACTTGAGTTGGAGGAAAAACTGGAAAATCTCATGAAAGCAGAAGAACTCTATTAGCAACAAAGAGCCGGGGAGAAGAAGGTACTGGAGGTGGATGATAACACAACGTACTTCCACCTAAAAGCTAACGGGAGGAGGAGGAAAAAATGATCTTAGCATTGGAACATGAGGGGTGTGCGGTGACAGGAGCGAAACAAATCAGAGAGATAATCTATAGCTACTATAAAAGGCTATTTGGGAAACAACCAAGAAGAACAGTGAAATTGGGGGAGGAGGTGTTGTCAAAAAGGGGAGACTGTCAAACTCAGATAATGAGATGCTGCTAAGGCCAATTACCGAGACAGAACTTAAAAAAACTGTGTTCGGGATGAAAGAAAACACAGCGCTAGGACCGGACGTGAGAGACATGGGTACCCATGGGTCCCCACCGGCCAGGGTCCCAGAGGCCCCTGTCAAGTGGACCCGACCTTCCAGAAGACTCGCCGACCTTACAAGTGGGCCCAGCGACCTAGTCAAGATCCCGGAAGACCCGCAATGCTTGGCGTGCAAGCCAAGACACCACGACGTAGCGCACCGCCGCCTGTAGACTCCGAGTATCACGGGATACTCCTTGTAATCCGGGAGATAAGCTTCCCACAGTTGTAACCGACCCCGACACGGGTCAACCGACCTTGCAAGGAAACCCTAGCCTGTCCTCCCCATATAAGGCGGCCTAGGGCTCCATGCAAAGGGCATCGGAACTCATCTTCATCCTCGCATAATCCACCACAACTGGACGTAGGGTTTTACTCTCCGGAGGCCTGAACCAGTATAAACCCTTGTCCCCCTGTTCTTTGCCGCCAAACTCGCCTAGCTCCGTGTGCACCACGTGCATAACCACCTACGCTCTTAGGTCCTGATCCTCCATTAACCTGCAAACCACTAGGGCAACCCCCTAGCGGATCTGTCCAGGTCTCACCCCCTGACAGTTGGTGTGCCAGGTAGGGGCGAACGGGAACTCGCTGTGCAGCATGGTGGCCCAAATTGGTGTCGTCTTCCCGGCGAGCATGGCGGCCTTCCTCACCGACCCCGTGGAGATCTGCTTTGGATCTTTCACGGCGACCTCACCTACTCCGGCAGCTTCGACTCTCCCAACGACCTCCGAGAAGGTCGTCACGGCGTCTGCCGCCGTCCCTGTTCCCGATCTAGTATCGGAGACCCACCCACCCAAACCCTGTGACCTTGTCCAGGGGATGGAAGACGTCATTGGCTCCATGAGGGAAACCTTGGAGATCTGCGAATGAGCTCAACGCTCGGCGCAGACAGCGCTACGCCACGACACGTTTCCCTTCGGCCTGAAGTCTGTGCCCGGCCTTCGCCTGAGCCAACTCTCCACGCCTCCTCAGATCCAATCTGGGCGGCGACCTTCGCGCGACCCAAGGCCTGCGCCGAGCGCGAGGCGCGACCCCCTCGACGTGCCCTGCACTTACCACAAGGGCGCAAAAGCACACCCTCCGCGGGTGCCGCCTGCGGAAGAAGATCGACAACGAGCTCCCTCGTCGAGCTAAGCGACCTACCCAGTCTCCGGACTGCGGGAAGTTCCAGAAGGTCTGGGTTCGTATCTCCCCGAACGATCCGGAAGTCATCTTCCGTCAGGTGATGGTGATCTCGGAGAATGAGCCACCACGCACGGGTGCGACCAACTCCCAGGAGGCGGCCCGTATCCAAGCAAACGCCCGCTGCGCTGAGCGACGTGCGGAAGAGCAGCGGCACGCCTTGCCCTGCGCTCGTGACCTGTGCCTCGAGTTCGAGGAAGCCGGGATCCCGACCTTCAACAGCCCCCAGGCCAACCTGGGTGCGGCCATTACTCGACTCCAGCAAGTCCAGACGCCTGAAGCTGAGCAGGCCCTCGCGTACCTCCGGGTCGCCAACGCCCTGGTGGAAGAGAAGAGCACGGCCTCCAGGTCCGCCGCGTCGTCCTCGACCCGCCACTCACGCAGTCGATCCCATCGACCTGTGCGTAGCCATCTCTCCCCCGTCCGGGAGGAGGTCGCTCAGCACAACCCCGAGCAAACCGCTCAGCAGCCCGCTGCTGCCCGGGACCTTCGTGTCAACCTTGACGCCAACAGGCGTGCTCGTGATGCCCGCACCGTCGTCGACCAACGCCACCGGGAGCGCGAGAAGCACGAGCTTTGCCGCTGCCTGGACTACGACCGAGAATACGGCGCACCCGGGGCGTTCACCGCATCATGGAGCGCGAGCTCCGTGATCAACATGAGATCGAGAACTAGCGGCGTGCCAAGTACGACGCCAACCACGGCGACCCCACCGTCGTCTAGTATGATCGGGATCGGCAGCCACGCTCCCAGGTTGTCGTCCTGGAGCGCAGCGTCCACTCCGCGTCATGAGATGCCGCCCCAGCAAGAGGCACCAGCGACGACCTTGCGCTCAACGCCTTCCCAACGCTGGATGCCCGCTTCAAAAGGGTGGAGTACCCCGTTAACTTCAAGCCCAACATCAAGCCGTATGATGGGCGCTCCGACCCCAACATCTGGCTGTCGACCTACTACGTCGCCGTCAAGGCGGCCGGCGGTGACTTCGACCACATGACGGCCTACTTCCTACTGGTGATGGGCAAGGCCCCTTCGCTCTGGCTCAACAACCTTGCGCCTGGCAGCATCAAGACCTAGGCCGATCTATCCCTGGCTTTCACATCGAACTTCCAGGCGACCTACGATCGCCCTGGGAACGCCTTCAGCCTGGGGCGGGTCGTGCAGAAGCCTAAGGAGCGGCTCCGCGACTATAATACCCGGTTCTTCGAGAACCGGAACGAGGGCGTTGGCGTCAGGGACGACCAGATCATCGACAGCTACAAGAAAGGCATCAAAGATCGCAAGGTCTTTGAGAAAATCCATGAGGCTGGCCCGACCAACGTCAAAGAGCTCATGGTCATCGTTAACAAGCTGATGGACACAGAAGACGCGCTCCAGAATCAGTTCAACGCTGATAATGCTGGTGCATCTGGCACTGCAGCGGACAAGCTCCGCAAGTGACCTTCCGAGGTCCTGGCGGCCGAAGGGCGGTGAGGTTCGTCCTTCAACCAAGTGGAGTTCGACCTGGCGCTCGACAGCATCTGCGGGTTCCATGAGGGGGCCACCCACACTCTCCGCGAGTGCTCCCAGTTCAAGAGGGCCTTCAGCACCTCCGCGGATCCCAAGCGACCCAGGAACGGCGACGGGCAATGCGACAACCACCCCTACAACAACAACTACCGCCGTGACGACCGGCGAGACCGGCGCGACGACCGCCGCGACGACCGGTATGATGATCGCCGCGAGCCACCTCGTAGCGACCCGCCTCGCAATGACCCTGCTCCAGCAGCTGCCCGCGACGAGATGAACCTGCCCCCTCCACCAGCGTCGGGCAACCCTAATGGACCCTTCCAGGCCGCAACCCGCACGATCAACATGATCGTTGGCGGAATCAAGTCCAGTGCCAGCAGGAGGTGCTACCAGAAGGACAAGCGTGACGTCCACCTCGTTCACACTCATCCAATCGTGCCCCTACGATGGTCTGAGCAGCCGATCACGTTCTCCAGAGCTGATCACTGGGTCCATATCCCAGACCCTGGGTCCTACCCGCTCGTCGTCGAGCCTACAGTGGATGGAGCCCTGCTCTCCCAGACCCTGATCGACGGAGGTAGTGGGCTCAACATCATCTTTGTTGATACCCTCAAGAAGATGGGCTTCGACTTCAACAAGATGACGGAGTGCGATGAGCCTTTCTATGGCATCGTCCCCGGGAAGGCGGCCCAACCCCTGGGTCGAGTCTCCCTCCCGGTGACTTTTGGTACGGAGGCGAACTTCCGCACGGAGTACCTCAACTTCGAGGTCACCAACTTCAAGTCCTCCTACCACGCGATCCTAGGTCGCCCAATGCTGGCTAGATTCATGGCCATCCCGCACTACACCTACTTGGTGTTGAAGATGCCGGCTCCACGAGGGGTCTTCTCCTTCAAAGGGGACCTCGTCATCTCCTTCAGGTGCAACACGAAGGCCCTCGACCTCGCTGCGACCTCCGCCGCCGCCGAGGCCTCCGCGGTCTTGGTAGCTGAAGCCAAAAAAGTCGACCCTGTCGACCAGTCCGTCCCGGAGCAGAAGCGCACCGAAACCGCCCTAGACGCGGCTCCATCGATGAAGAAGGTCTGCCTCGGCCTTACCGACCCAGAGAAGACGGTGGTGATCGACGACGGGCTCGACCCCAAATAGGAACTCACGCTCACCAGCTTCCTCCGGGATAATGCTGACATATTCGCTTGGAGTCCATCGGATATGCCAGGTGTTCCTAGGGAGCTGGCTGAGTTCGCCTTGGATGTAAGCAAGACGGCGAAGCCTGTCAAGCAGAAGCTTCGTCGCTTTGCGAAAGATCCCAAGGACGTCATTAGGGTAGAGCTAATAAAGCTCCTAGCTGCCGGATTTATCCGAGAGTGTAAAAACCTGGTTTGGCTCGCCAACCCGGTTCTTGTACCAAAGAAAACCGGTCAATGGAGAATGTGTATCGACTAAACCGATCTCAACAGGCACTACCCTAAAGACCCCTTCCCTCTTCCGCGTATCGACCAGGTCGTGGACTCCACGGCCGGGAGCGTCCTTCTCTGCTTCCTCGACTGCTACTCAAGGTATCACCAGATAGCCCTGAAGGTCTCTGACCAAGACAAGACGGCGTTCATAACGCCCCATGGCATCTACTGCTATACGGCCATGACCTTCGACCTCAAGAACGCGGGTGCGACCTATCAAAAGGCCATCCAGAAATGTCTAGCCAGCCAGATCAGCAAGAACGTAGAAGCCTACATCGACGATGTGGTCGTCAAGACCACTCACGAGGACAAGCTCATAGCTGACCTCGCAGAGACCTTCGCCAACCTCCGCACTTACTACTGGAAACTCAATCCAGAGAAGTGCGTCTTCGGTGTCCCGTCCGGCAAGCTCCTCAGCTTCATGGTCAGCAACCGGGGCATCGAAGCCAACCCCACCAAGGTGGATGCCATCCTCAAGATGAAGCGACCTACCGGCAAGAAGGACGTCATGAAGCTCACAGGCATGATGGCGGCCTTAGGCCGATTCATTAGCAAGCTCGGAGAAAAAGGCCTGCCCTTCTTCAAGCTGCTAAAAAAGGTGGACAAGTTCGCCTGGATCGAGGAGGCGGACCAAGCTCTTGAGCAACTCAAGGCCTTCCTCATGACACCCCCGGTGATGGTGCCCCCGGCACCTAAGGAGCCCTTACTGCTCTACATCTCGGCGACCACCCTCGTGGTCAGCGCTGTCTTGGTAGCTGAGCGACCTGAAGAGGGGCGACCTTACCCCGTCCAGCGACCTATCTACTACGTCAGCGAGGTCCTGTCTGACAGCAAGACCAGGTACAGCCAGCCCCAGAAGATGCTCTACGCGCTACTCATGACTTCGCGAAAGCTCCGGCACTACTTCCAATCCCACAAGATCAAGGTCGTCTCGGCCTTTCCCCTTGGCGAGATCCTACGGAGTCGTGACACCTCTGGGCGCGTCGTCAAGTGGTCTATCGAACTAGGCGAGTTCGACCTGGAGTTCTGCCCCAGGCAGGCCATCAAGTCCCAAGTCATCGCAGACTTCGTCTCAGAGTGGACAGAGATCCAGCAGCCTCCGCCGCCGGAGCGACCTGGGCATTGGAAGATGTACTTCGACGGTTCCCTGAACCTCGAAGGAGCAGGTGCGTGTGTCTTGTTCATCTCCCCTAAGGGCGACTACCTCAAGTACGTCCTACAAATCCACTACAAGGCGTCCAACAATGGCGCCGAATACGAGGCCCTCATCCACGGGCTCCGCATCGCTGTCTCCCTCGGGATCAAGCGCCTCCTGGCCTACGGCGATTCCAAGGTCGTCATCGACCAAGTCAGCAAGGACTCCGAAGCTAGGAAGGATACGATGGATGCATACTATGCCGAGGTGTGCAAGCTCGAGCGTCACTTCGAAGGGCTCGAGTTCCACCACGTCTGCCGCAACAGCAATGTCGCTGCGGACGTCCTCTCCAAACTTGGCTCCAAACGCGCACTGGTTCCGGCCGGCGTGTTCATCCAGGACCTACGCAAGCCGTCCATCAAGCTCATCCCCGACCCAGAGTCGCCTGATGATGAGCTTACCTCGCCTAAAGGTCGCGAGATCCTGATGATCGACGCAGAAGATGACTGGCGCCTCGATTTCATTACCTTCCTCCTCGAGCATCGAGTACCTGAGGACAAGGCAGAGCGAGAAAAGATCACGAGGCGTAGCGCCAACTACGTCATCATTGGCCAGGAACTCTACCGGAGGTCCGCCTCCACCGGAGTACTGATGAGGTGCATCCTGAGATCCGAGGGCCTCAGGCTCTTGGACGAGATCCACGGCGGTGAGTGCGGCAACCACGCCGCCTCTTCCAACCTGGTAGGCAAGGCCTTCAGGTCTGGCTTCTACTAGCCCACGGCCTTGGCCGATGCGTAAGAACTTGTACGTCATTGCAAGGGGTGCCAGTTCTTCGCTAAGCAGCAGCACCTCCCGGCTCAGGCCCTCAGGACCATCCCTCCGTCGTGGCCCTTTGCAGTTTGGGGTCTCGACTCTGTGGGACCTTTCAAGACCGCACCAGGCGGCTACAAGCACATACTCGTGGCGGTGGATAAGTTCACCAAGTGGATCGAGGTCCGTCCCGTATCCAGCGTCACGTCGAAAGAGGCGTCCAAATTTATCGAGGAGATTACCCACCGCTTCGGGGTGCCAAATAGGATCGTCACCGACCTTGGCACGGCCTTCACAGGAGCCGAGTTCTGGGACTTCTGTCAAGACAGCCTGATCGACGTATACTACTCCTCGGTAGCACACCCGCGGTGCAACGGCCAGGTCGAGCGGGCCAACGGCATGGTTCTCCAGGCCATAAAAGACAGTATCTTCGATGGCTCAGCACCTTACGCCACCAGGTGGCTCTCAGAGCTCCCTCACGTCCTCTGGGGTCTCAGGACCCAGGTCAGCTCGGCTACAGGGTACTCACCCTTCTTCCTGGTCTACGGATCAGAGGCTATCCTCCCCACCGATGTGGCCTTTGGTGCCCCTCGCATCCAGCACTTCGATGAAGGAGAAGCAGAGCAAACACGCCGCCTCGACCTCGACAGCGTCGAAGAACACCGTGTGGCTACGCTCATGCGCCACACTCGCCACGAGCAGTAGCTACGTCGCTATCACGATCGCAATGTGCGCGAACGTTCCTTCAGCGTTGGCGACCTAGTCTTGCGGCGGATCCAGAACACCAAGGATATGCACAAACTCTCTGCACCTTGGCAAGGCCCCTTCATAGTTAAGGAGGTCATTGGACCGACGACCTATCGCCTCTAATGGGCCAATGGCCAGGGTGTGCCTAACCCCTGGAACATTGAGCACTTGAGTCGCTTCTATCCTTAGGAGCCTTGTATCACAATAAAGTTATGTACTCTATCCTTTGTAATTCTATATAAAAATAAATATTTCTCTTTCAACCTGCTTGTTTTCTGTGTACCCCTCCCCTTCGACACGCTCGGGGGCTCGGTTTAAAACCGGACTCCTCACGCTCGGGGGCTTGGCTCTAAGCTCGGCCCTTCACGCTCGGGGGCTTGGCTCTGCCAACCTAAGGGTCGCCCGACCTGGGGTTTCTACCTTTCTCTTTACAAGTGTTCCCTTACCACAGCTTCTTATGCATTTTATAAGTATTCTTAGGTCGTGGGGTTGCTTGACCTTGGGTCCCTAACCCCCTCCGCGCGCTGGCCGCACTTAAGCCTCCAGCGTCGAGCCGTGTGGTCAGCAAGCCGTTCCTCCATTGAGTTGGGTTAGCGGAGGAAAAGGGGTCTCGCAACTTTGTTACCTTTGCGTTCTTATAAAGAGTATACAAAGTCAAATAAGGGATCACATAACATGCCTCTTTCATTCATGCAATGTTCATATTACATCAAAAGGGTCCGCGACCCATTGTTACTAACTGTCTGCCAGTTCTAAGCTACGTCTACAGGTCTATTTTCTTCATGATATTGTCCGCGGCGGCCTGAATCTCTACGCTGGCCACCGGCTGCACCAAGTCCAGCTCCTCCTTGACCTTCTTGAGGCCGAACGACGGCTCATGGTGCTTCACCGTGGCCAGTGCGGTAGCAGCGGCGAGCTTGCCACCGTCCATCAGCAAGGTCTTTATGCGACCCTCCGCGTCCTCCAACCGCGCAACGAGCTCTTGTGGTCCACCCTCGACCTTCGGGGCATAGACATCCACAAGATACTCGGCGGCCTCCTTGAGGTCATCCAATTCCTTCTCAAGATCTGCAGTCATCTCTTGATGATCAATAAGGGTTTGCATCGCCCGGCCAAGGTCGATCTCTAGATCCCTGCGCGCCCCAAATTCATAAGCAGCTTTACGAGTGAAGTAAGACTCACTCGCGACGACCTCCTGGTGCTTCTCCTTGAGGATCTTCACCTGCTCCTTCGACTCCTTGAGATCCTTCTTCAAGGCAGTCTCCCTCTTCTTGGCCTCTACAAGTGCCAAGGTCAAGAACGTGTCACCACGATGGTTAAACATAAAAGACCAAAAAGGCGTCTCTCAACGTACCTGCGGTGGCGTTCTTCACATCGTCCTCCGCTTCCTTCGCCTTCAGCTTTGCAGCTTCAAGCTCCCGCTTCAAGGCCTCGACGGCCTGGTCCTTTAAGATCGCCTCGTCCTTGAGGCTCGTTATTTCCTTCGCGGCCTCCACCTTGGCATGAAGCACGGCCTCCCGGGTCGTTGCCAGCTCCGCGTGAAGATTGGCGCCCTCCTTTAGCAGGGTCGCCCTTTTCTGCGCGCGCTCAGCAAGAGTCTGTAACAACACATTGAGATCGTTAAAACATTGCGTTTGGGCAAACCCAAGATGCAGCCCCAAAGGTAATGCAAACTTACTACGAGCGTCCTACCGATGGTCGCCTGTGCCGCCTTGAAGTCATCAAGATCCTTGGCATCAGCCCAGACGTCGTCCTCCCATGGAGTACCTTCATAGAGGCAGGGGCTCTGTTCGGCTTCCCCGCTTCCATCTCCGACTACCGCCCCCCGCGCCCCCGGCAGACTTGACTCAGGCGGGTCTTGCTGGCGCGGGCCCTCCTCCTGCCGTGCGCCCTCTACAGTGACATTAGCTGCCGCCGATGGTGTTGTCTCCACGACCTCAGGGGGCTTACTGCTAAAATCCCCACCTGAGGTCGCAGGTGACTGCCCGGCCGGCAACTTCTCGACCTTCCAACCAAAGGCCTCTTGGCTTGAGGCATTCTTGCTGCTACCAGAAACGGCAGGAGTCCCCCTGCCCAAGGTGCACATGTTCGTTAGCACTGACCTACTCAACACAGCCGCAAAGATGAAGAACAACATAAATCAAGCTCAACAACATACCCGCTGTCGGTCTTCAGCTTCATCGACATTGGCCGGGGCGGCGCCTGCCTTGGCTTCTTTTGCGACCCTTGGTTGCTCACGCCCTCCGCGCTCGGCTTCTGCTGCTGCTCACCGATAACCACCGGTGGGGCGTTGCTTTCTCCTACGGCCACTGCGCCGCCCGATCCTCCGGCGACGTCGCGCGACCCCGCATCGTCACGCTCCTCGAAGACGACCTCGGTGACAGTCGTTGCCATCTCCGATGATGCAGTGACGTCTTTCCTCTTCCTCTTCTTCTTCTCCGCCTCGATGGTGGCGAAGATGATCTTGACGCCCTTGTGCGCCGGGATCTTAGCGGTGGCCTGCCGCGTACGCCGAGTCGTCGGCGCGGGGCTCACCACTGGCGGATCCTCATCATCACTACCCCCCACCGATGAGTCGGAGAGGTAGTTCTCCAACAATTCCGGCGGTGGAGCCCTCACGTCCTCCGCCACCCAGACCTTGAAACTACGCTCTCCCTCGTCCGCGAGGGGAGCCGGACACCAGAACAAACCTTCACGACCCTGCGAATCGGTTGACCTTCGTTTCAGAACAAGGGGAATGCAACAACAACAGAGAAATCAAGGTCGATCAGCGACATACCACGTCCGCGAGCCGTGTGAGGGAGAATGCCTTGGGGCATGTCCGGTTCTGGATCACCCCGTTGAAGAGCTCCCTCACCTGTGCCACCATCTCCTGCTTGGAGACCTTCCGCTGCTGTACGCGGGTCGGGTCGGTCTGCCCCCAGTACTCGTAGGCCGGGTGCACCCGATCTTGGATCGGCTGTAGCAGCCTCTGGCTAAAACTAATGGCCACCGCTCCGCTGGTCAGCCCTTCTTCCTTCCGTTGCTTGAGGTCCTCCAACAGCGGCTTGACGGTGTCCATCTCCCGCGACGTTAGCTGGTAGGACCACTCTGGCACCGGGACTGGCGCGAGCCCCGACCTGGTTGGCAGCGCTGGTTTGGGGTTGTTGATGTAGAACCAGCCCCGCCTCCAGCCTTGGGTGTTGTCTGGCAACTCCATGTTGATGTACACCGTCTTCATGTGGCGGCGTAGCATGAAGCCGACAGCATCGACGACACCGTTCTTCCCCGTCTTCTTCACCTCGAAGAAATACCGCCACAAGTCGAAATGTGGCAGTATCCCCAGGTACGCCTCGCACAGGTGCATGAACGAGGATACCATGGTGATGGTGTTGGGGACGAGATGAACCAGGTCAATGCTGTAGAAGTGGAGAAGCCCGCGGAAGAAGTCGCCCGCCGGAACTCCGAAGCCGCGCTCGACATACGAGACGAAGGCGACGGTCTCACCAGTTCCCTCGGAGGGGAACGCTTTGCCGGCGGCGGGCCTCCACCCCACCTGCTCCCTGGGCTTCAGTAGCCCGCTCTCCACCAGCTCCTTGAGCTGCGCCTCCGTCACCGTCGAGTGCTCCCACACCTTCTCCGGGGCCGGCGCAAGCTCTGGGGCCATTTCCTCTTCCTCAAAACTGGTGGATTTAGCTCTAAATACCACTAGAGATTTTTGGCGCATACGGCGGTGCTGGCGCGCGGTGGATCTAAGCACGGCGACGCCGGCGATTCTATGCGCTAAAGCTTCTGGCGGCGGATTGGAAACCCTAGCTGCTGCGGGGAATGGAAGCGAGTGGGGTTCTCGACCCTTCGCTCGGCCTTTTATAACTGGGCCATCTCAGTGCGGTGGGCCGCGGCGCCCCAAACGTCCCCTCGGTTTCGCCGACATCACCGGCGACCCAACGGATACATTGCCTAATGGCTCTTTCGGCCTAACGGCTACAGGCAGTCACGGCTCGAGCCGTGCGGGAATCCATGCCCGTTGGTTTTTGCCCAAGGGCCCGGTGTCCATGGACTCACTATACCTTATTTCAAGCCCCCCCCTTTTATTTTCTTCAAGGTCTCCTGGCCTCTGACGACCTCCGGGTCTATGATAACACCTTCTCAAGGTCGACAGGTACTACCGCTTGGTAGGTCGCCTCAGCTTTCATTAGCGAGTTCACATCCCTGGCTCCTAGGTCCTGCTACCTACTGGATTACCTTAGCCTTTGTGGCTGGTTTATACCGACGGCCCCGTGCTTAAAGGCTCCACTGCCCGTTGGCGACCTCCGGGTCAAGTAGCACCTCCTTGAGGTCGCTAAGGTCCTGCTACCTACTAAACTGCCTTAATGGCTAATACCAACGGCCCTGTGCTTAATGGCTCCACTGCCCGTTGGCAACCTTTTGGTCAAGTAGCACCTCCCTGAGGTCGCTAAGGCCCTGCTGCCTCCTAGGTCATGTTGACCTAGAGCTTCCAGGCTGACTACCTGCGTTGTGTCACTGCACAACAGCCGTGTCGACCCAGGTCGACACGGGCTCCCTGTCTCTACGAAAGGCCTCTCGAAGGTCGGCGTGCTATTACAGCCCCGCTGAGACCTTGGTATCCGTACCATTGCAGCCCGGGCGCCCCTACAAATTACTAAAGCCATGTCACTGCTCATGCAAATCTATATTTACAGCTTCATAAGCTACAAGGAGTTTGGCCCTTGGCCAAATTACAAGATACAAAGATCTTAAAGGTCCAGAATTATCTTCCAAAGTGCTTATGACTCAATCTACACTAATAAGGCTTGTCGCAAGCTTTCTTCTGGCTTCAGGGCCTACTCGACGACCTCTGCAGCCACTGTGGAGGCAGCTGCCACACAGCCACCTCTACTCACGCACCAACCGGTCTCCTGCAGCGCCCAGCATCAAGTCTGAGCTTCGCCGCACGATTGCAGAAGGTCTGAGCTTTAACACCAACCTCACCGGGTGGAGCGCGGTGCTCACCAGCATCACATCAGGCCTGAAAGTGTCAGGGCCGACGATGCAACTGCTGCTTCATACTCCTTCCGGGCTCCTCGGTGAGGCTGGGAGAAGAGGCCAATCGAGTTCTTCGAGCCTCGCAAGCATTCTTCTAACTCCAAGCATGAACTACATCATTTCTCCACTCTGGTGGGTGGACACAAGCCCACGCTGTGGCAATATTACTACACTGTGTCATCTTGGATCTCCTCTGAAGATTGGTGCGGTTTGCTTCAAACCTTGGGCACCTATTTATACCACCAAGCACATGCAATCCAGTCTCACTCGCTAGGCCAACTTGCGTGGCATCCTGATCCTCGAAGGCGTTGTGCCCTCGTGGAGCACGAGGTTACTGTTCGCCTGTGAAAAGGCATCAGCGCGCCTGACCCCTACCTGACTGCACACTGAGGCACTTTTGTCTTTTGCGGGTGGTAGTAACCTGTGCTCCATGAGTATGCTGGCCCGTGACCGTACAGTGCACTTGTGACTTCGGTTACGACAGACCTGCCGTCTGCTACCCTCTGCAAGGTTCTGGAGCTCTTGTCCTCTAGCGTCGACCCTACAAGAGCATCAGTTTCTTAAACAGAAGGTCGTAGGTTCGGCTAATTCTTTTTCTTCTTCTTTAGAGCATCAAACCGGCCATACTGGTCGCTTTACTGCTCGGGGGCTACTACACTAGTGCGTCTTCGACGCCCTATTTTCTTTGGGTCGCCTCGACCTAATGGAAGCTTGCTTCCATCATATCTCGGCTCGACCTACCCTTGGTAGGCTTGTTGACCTTTCTGAAGGTCGTGACTGCTACTACAACATGCCTGATTCAGGTCAGGTCGGCGATTCTACACGATCTACGCCTCGTCTTCACTTCGACTGTATGGTCCTTCGACCCAGAAGCTCGATGTTCAACTTCGAGCACCCATCGGAGGGGTTTCTTTTTTTTTGATCCCCGTGCACCCTTCACGACCTCGACAGTGCCGCACCTCTGCTGCTCTTTGACACGACCCAGCCTCGGTCGCTACGCCTACACGTCGATCGGGGGCTTGAGAGACATGGGTACCCATGGGTCCCCACCGGCCAGGGTCCCAGAGGCCCCTGTCAAGTGGACCCGACCTTCCAGAAGACTCACCGACCTTACAAGTGGGCCCAGCGACCTAGTCAAGATCCTGGAAGACCCGTAATGCTTGGCGTGCAAGCCAAGACACCACGACGTAGTGCGCCGCCGCCTGTAGACTCTGAGTATCACGGGATACTCCTTGTAATCCGAGAGATTGTTGACGGTGGAAATTCACCATTTCCAACCCTCAATATTCTCACATAAATGGAAGCATATGCATTATTTATTAGCATTTAGGTTTGAATAATGTAGTTCCACTTGTCCTTAGAGATTATTTGTATGTAGGTGATTTACCCCTTAAAAGAGATGGAAACTCAACTCCTATGAAGAAACCATGCCAACTCAGCTGAGGAGGTGGCTGCCACCAAAGGAAACATGGCAAGACACGTCATCGATCCAGGGGAGGCACTCACCAACGAATCAGAGGACACCACATGGACTTCACATGGATCAAAGGGCCCACCTCGGATACCAAATCAAGCCATGCACCGGGGATGGATCAGAGGGCCCACAAGGCAGTCAACCAGAGGAAGCACACCAGGTGGGGCCGCCCTAGGGGGTCAGCGGATCCTAGGATCGGCCGAACCGCCTTAGTGGCATCCCATCCTGGCCTTCCACGTGGTTGCTCCTCATTGGTCACTTGCTGCAGTCCCGGGTGTTTAGGGGCCATTTGGGCGTCCGAGCAAGCCTTGTCTCCCTCTATAAATAGGAGGGGAGGGGCTCCCATTTCTCACACACCACTCTCTCATTCTCCTCTCACTTTTAGTTTCCAAGGCTAGGGGGTAGGCTAGAGTAGCTCTTCTTCAGGTTCCAAGTCCTCTTGGAAGTTTAGGTATGAGTTCTCTTTTATCTTTATTTCTTTGTATGACTTTGATCTACTTCAGTTATTCAGTTATTTCATATAAAGTCATGGTAGATCATATTCTTGATGTGTTCTTGAGTTCATCCTCTGTTCATCATTTAGAGGCTTGTGTTCTTCATGAACACTACCTTTTGATCCACTTGAAGGATGATAAACTCCTTCCTTATGTGTTTGTTCATAAGTTAGAGGCTCGTGTTCTTCACGAACACGACCCTTTGATCTTGTTGATTAGACATAAGAGAGTTCATATCTGTTCGTATGTCTAGCCTTAGTTGATCTTGTTAGATAGCATGAGAGTGTTGCATGGGGTCTGTGTTCAAGCTACGGTACCCGGTCTAGTTGACCAGTCTTCTGGTGGCTCTCACCCTGGGTCATAATAGCCCGGGCCGGGTGAAGTCTAGCAGCAACGTAGGCATGGTGCCTGGGTTGTCTGGCTATGATAGTTATGAGCATACCCCCCGTAACGAGAGGTCAGTCCTCAGGTGGTGACAGCCCTGTTGGATCCTAGGGCAACCTCCGCGTTGGGGTACCTGCTGTAGGAGTCTAAAGTCTAGTTTCGCAGAGTGCTGGTCGTCGCGGGCTAGCTCCCCGTTTGTACCTGGGTGCTGAACCATGTTTCCCTCATGCAATACTCATGCCTATCTCTTGTATCTTCTAGCTTTGTATGTTTAGTACATTAGAACCTAGAGCTAACTCGTATGTTCCCCCTAAGCCGTAGTGTGCTAGAGTAGAGGTAGATTTGAGGTGTGTGTGTCACACTACCCCTATTATCTTTTATCTTACCCCTGCCTTTGAGTGTGTTTTCCCTATATCTACCTCTTGGTTTACATTCAGAGCAAAAGCATAAGTCTAAGATATCCGCCATTGCCTTCCTTGGATTCGATACCCTTGGAATACTCTCTTTCCTTGGGGAAATGCTACAATGGTTTATCTGTGCACTTGCGGATTCGTTCATGATCGTCTAGATTAGCCTATGGCAAGTCTCGATGTTCACGCTAACTGCGCCATTAGTTGTGACATTGGTATATGCCAACAAGCATTTCTAGCGCTGACGCTAAGGATGGATTTCCAATCTGTTCTTAAGTGATCGACGTTTAGAAATGTCAATAAGCATTTCTGGCGCCGTTGCCGGGGAAGGCACAGGATTATCATGACTATGCTTTGCATCTGTTTATAAACTCTGAGTAGGTTAGGACAACCCTCAATGCAGGCTAACCTTGATTGTCTTCTTTTATCTTTGGATAATGAAGACAGGTAGTGTATGACTGGTTTCGACCTATCGGGGAATTTTACTGAAGATCCCGAGTCATTTGTGAGGAAAGCTCGAATTCATTTCGACTCACCTCGTCGTACTCGTCCGGAGGACGAACCAGCTTCCTTAGTACCATCCACGTCCAACGCTATGGCCCAGAAGACACTTCGTGAGTACTCAGCTTCTTCTGCTGACCAGGTGCTGCAAGGCCCTGAGGTGGCAATGGGGACTGAAAATTTCGAGATCAAGACAGGTTTAATCACGATGGTACAGGCTAGCCCATTCTGTGGCAAGCCAAATGAGGATGCCAATGCTCATCTGCAGCAATTCCTAGAGCTGTGCAGCACTTTCGTCATCAGGGGTGCAAATATGGATGCTGTTCGTTTATGGTTATTTCCATTCTCCCTCTTGGGAAAGGCTAAGCAATGGTTCAACGCGAACCGGGAATTTATTGACACTTGGAGTAAGTGTTCAGAGGCATTTCTCAAGAAGTTCTTCCCATTGGGTAAAACCAATACTCTTCGTGGAAGGATTTCTGGTTTTCAGCAAGCAGCAAGTGAATCTATTCCAGAGGCTTGGGAGAGGCTTCAGGAGTATGTCCTGGCCTGTCCTCATCATGGGATGGAAGATTGGCTCATTCTTCAAAATTTCTATAATGGGTTGACTCCGACAGCCCGAGGCCATATTGATGCTGCTGCTCAAGGAGCATTCTTCTCACTCACTGTTGATAATGCTAAATTACTCATGGAGAAGACGGTCTCCAACCAAGGGTGGAGTGATGAAAGACTCCAACCACGACCGAGGGGTACTCATACTGTGAAGGAAGCAGACATGATTACTGCCAAGATGGATCTTCTTATGAAGAGATTGGATGACTACACCAGCGAGAAGGCTGCCATGGCCACTACTTCTTTGCCTATGGACTCTCACATGACCTGTGAAGTCTGTGGCAACACTGGGCACTCAGACAACTATTGTCCGGAGACTCAGGAGGAAGTGATGTACATGAATGGCAATAACAATGGTTATCGTCCATCTCAACAAGGAGGCCAATCGTGGAATCAACAACGCCCTTACTATCAAGGAGGTAACCAAGGTAATTCTTACAATCCTAACCAACCTTCCTTGAGAGATCTTGTTTTTGGGCAAGCTAAGATTAATGAAGGTATTAACAAGAAGCTAGCTGCCCTTGATAAAACTGTGGAAAACCTCAACGTTAAGCTTGATAGTTTTTCTTCTGCCCAGAAGAGTCAGCTGAGTTTTAACAAAATGTTAGAAACCCAGTTGGCTCAACTGGCTGCTTTGGTTCGATCTCCTGATAACGGGAGGATCCCGGGGCAACCCGTATCCTCTTATGAAAATGTTAGTGTAGTGTCAACCAGGTGGGGTAAGCCACCTAGGAAGACACGTGCCTCTGACTATGTAGGAAAGCACATTCAACAAATTCTTGATCCCTGGGAGGAATCAGCAGTGGTGCACAAGAAAGATCCAGGCTACCCAACTATCACGTGCACAATCTATTACAAGAAGATCAGGCATGCTCTTTGTGACCTTGGTGCGAGTGTTAATCTCATGTCCAAGGCCATGTTCGAGCAACTGGGATATCCAGCTCTCTCTCTAACAGCACGGACTATCCAACTCGCTGATTCAACGATCCGATACCCAGAAGGAATTGCCGAGAGTTTATTGGTTAAGGTCAAGAGCTCTTATGTCTTCGCGGATTTCGTGGTCCTTGACATGGATGACGAGGGAGGAATGTCGCTCATCCTTGGGCGACCATTTCTCAGTGATGTCCGAGCTAGAATCAATGTGGGTTCCGGTATCATCCATTTCCGCATTGGGGAGAGGAACTTGAAGTTCAAGTTTCAGGATAAGGAAGAGCAATGCTATTTGGTACAAGATAGTGTTGAGCAGCTTGGGGGAAGGACGGAGCCTTCACCCCCAAGGAAGAAATCTCCGTCAAAGAGGTTAAGGAAAATTCGGAAAGAATGGCGGAAGATTGAGATGGCACCAACCTCTACTTCTCAGGAGTGGGGTGCTGAATGGAACTGATCACTGAGAAGAGTCCAACTCGTCGGACTAAAAATGATGGGTCCTTTCTACCAAAAAGGTTAAAGCTGGTATTTATCTCATATTTCTCTTTCCAAAATTTTATTTCCAAAATTGCATATTTGATTTTCCAAAACTCTGCATTTGCATGCTAGATTTATCTAGCCCTTTTCCCTTTTCCAAATAAAATTTCTGAAAATAATTTCTGAGTTTGAAAACCATAGAAAATTCATTTGGGAACTTTCTGGAGTAAACTTTGGCCGGTGCACCTTGGCATATCTTCATAGAGCCGTTGGTGGCACACCTGCCAAAGGGGGCCAGCACCGGGCCGGCCGAACCAGGGTTCGGCCGAACCCTGGTAACGGTCATGTGGGCCCAGCTTTGGCCAACGGCTCCTAGCCGTTGCCCAACGGCTTTCCCGCGGTGTGCTGCCCCTTTGCTCTATAAATTGGACCCGAGAGGGGGTGTTCTTCACCCATGCAACTCATTTCATTCACACTCCCCTCTCTACTCTTTGGTCTCTTGGTTTTCTTGGATTTCTTGCTCAAGATTGGATCATCAAGTGGTCTCTCTAGTGTGTTGCTGAAAATATTGTTGTTGGTGGAGCAAACTCGGTAAGAACTTCATTCGATTTTACTAACCCATCACTGAGTTGCTCTTGTTGTTGTTGTGCTAGCATGAATTGGGGGGCGAACACTCTCCGGAGGGTGACACGCTCACGCTCCCGTTCGCGGGCAAGCACGAGTGCATCCACCCCCGCCGAGCCGACGCCGAGCCCGTCAATGATGGATTATGAAGAAGAGCAAGAAGAGCAAGCCGAGCCACATGCCGCGGAGGAGGTCGTCGACGACACCCCCTACCTCAGCTTGCGGGGCGCTCGAGAGGAGCAGGCCTATGCTCTCCTGAAGGACCGAGTCTTCGGCCACACCAGGGACTTCGACTCGACTCTCATGGAGAAGACAGGTATGAATCTCGAGTTCACTTCCATTTGGCATGCTCTTGGTTGGGAGGAGTTTGCACCGGTTACAGAGCTTGGCTCTCGGCCCCTCACCATCCTGTTTCTTTGCTCTCTTACCGAGACCCCGGATGGCGTTGAGTTTCGTCTTTTCGGGACCGATTATCGTCTTTCTTGGAAGGATCTTAGTCGTCTTCTTAGTTTTAGTCCTCGTTCTCCAGAGCTGATCACTGGGTCCATATCCCAGACCTTGGGTCCTACCCGCTCGTCGTTGAGCCTACAGTGGATGTAGCCCTGCTCTCCCAGACCCTGATCGACGGAGGTAGTGGGCTCAACATCATCTTTGTTGATACCCTCAAGAAGATGGGCTTCGACTTCAACAAGATGACGGAGGGGACATTAGGCAATGTATCCGTTGGGTCGCCGGTGATGTCGGCGAAACCGAGGGGATGTTTGGGGTGCCGCAGCCCACCGCACTGAGATTTTCGTGTGCATCCCGTGCATAACCACCTACGCTCTTAGATCCCGATCCTCTACATTAACCTGCAAACCTCTAGGGTAACCCCCTAGTGGATCTGTCCAGGTCTCACCCCCTGACAGTTGGCGCGCTAGGTAGGGGTGATCGAGAGCTCGCTGTGCAGCATGGTGGCCAGACCCAGCGTCATCTTCGGCGACGACACGGAAGATTCCATCGCGGCGACCTGCTCGCTGCCACCCTCCGATCTAATCGCGAGGTCGACGCCTTCGTTCTGCAGACGGCGCGCCAAATTTTCTTTCAGCGTCCCACCCGCCCATGACCTACGCCGGCCTCGTCATTGACGTAGGCGTCGCTGAGTTGATTTTTCAAGTCGGCGAGGCGAGCTGACCTCGTCGACCCGGCGAGACCTCGTCATTGACGTAGGTCCTCTACTTCGTGGTGGTTTCCAACTACCCGACGCGCTAGATGCAAGGTCGGCGGCGGGCCTGCATCAATCTCGTGACGACCTGCATGTGGTTCGCCCGTGTCTACATGTCCAACACGAGGACGGGATCGTGGAAATACATCTACAAGATGTCCACGTGAACAGGGAGTACCTTTTTGTTTTTTTGTTTCTTTTTTTCCTATCTGATCTTGAGTACGTATTTGTTATGACTGACAGGCACTTCTAATTATTTCTATTGGCGTGTGTGTCACGATTACATGCATGCATGCATTGAGTTCTTTGTCAGGCACTCGATGTATCCCGTGGCCATGTCAACGACAGCATGCAGCTGTGCGACGCAGCGCGCACACGCGTAGAGCACTCGAGAGCAGACTCGGCAAGACGTCCCGCGGCTCGATTACTAGGTCGCTGCCCCGGTAGCCTAGCGTCACCGATCTCTGCGGTTGGTGCCTCAATCTTGACGTCGGCTTCATCAACGGCTCATTGCCGACCTTGCCGTCTACCTCGACAACTAGCTCATCGCTGACCTGCTACGCCGCTGACCTTCTCGGGGCCTCGACAACTCGGCACGAGTCCGGCTCGTGTCGCCAACCTACTGCATCAACGCGCACGGCACTATCGGACACCTCGACACCCCAGCACGAGTCCAGCTCGAGCTGCCGACCCCTTCGACGTTTCGACAAGTTCGACACGACTCTAGCTCGCGCCGACGACCACGTTCCGTCCTCGGCTGCATGCCACAAGCTAAGTTTTATTTATAATTAAATATTTTGCGGCTTTAATTTCTTTCACCGACCCGCTTTACGTTTTTTTTCTTGCTTTATTTTCCCTCCCCCTTCGACACGCTCGGGGGCTTGGTATAGCCGACCTCAATACGCTCGGGGGTTTGTCCTTGCCAATCTAAAGGTCGCCAGACCTGAGGGACTAAACTAACTTCTGTGCATTCTCCCTTTAAATGTCTTTTACTCGTTATGCACATTCTTAAGTCGTGTGGTTGCGAGACCTTAGGTCCAAGGCCCCCCTCCGCGCGCCGCCTGCACCTAAGCCTCCATGCTGAGCCGTGCAATCGGTAAGCCGTTCCTCCACTGAGTTGGGTTAGCGGAGGGGACACGTTTTGCAGCTTCATAGCTTTTGAGTTCGCATAATTTGTGCCTGGCACGCTGAGGGGAATGCTTTCTCAAACAAAACACATTGCAAGCATGTCTTAAGCTCAGGCTAAATTTTTATTATATTTACAGATTGATACACCGACCTGGTGTTTATCTTGTTTCACAGGCCTAGCTCTATGACGACCTGGTATGTCTCCCAGCAATATTTGTGGCTCACGATGGGATGCGACTCAGCGATTCTGCGACTTGTCCGGCCTCCACGCTTGGGGGCTGGTCACCTTCTTCGAGGTCGCCAGACCTCCCGGCGGTTCTGTCGTCGTCTTCTTCAAGGTCGCCAGACCTCCCGGCGACTCCGTCATCGTCTTCTTCAAGGTCCTCGGCAACCCAATGGATTTATCACCCAATGACTCTTCCGGCGGTTCTGTCACAGGCAGTAACGGCTCGCGTCGTGCTAGAATTTATGCCTGTTGGCTCTTTGCTCAACGGCCTGGCGTCCATAGACTCGTTATGCCCTACTTCAAGCCCCCATACTACGACGGATATCTGCTTCAAGGTCTCCTGACCGAGTAACGACCTCCGGGTCTATCGTATCGCCTCCACGAGGTCGATAAGGCCCCGCTGCCTCCCAGGTCGCAACGACCCACAGTGATAAAATATCACACCAACGGCCCTGTGCTTAATGGCTCCACTGCCCGTTGGTGGCCTCCTAGCCAAGTAGCTCCTCCTTGAGGTGGCTAAGGCCCCGCTGCCTCCTAGGTCGCAACGACCTACAGTGATAAAATATCACACCGACGGCTCCGTGCTTAATGGCTTCACTGCCCGTTGGCGGCCTCCGGGCCAAGTAGCTCCTCCTTGAGGTGGCTAAGGCCCTGCTGCCTCCCAGGTCGCCACGACCCACAGTGATAAAATATCACACCAACGGCCCCGTGCTTAATGGCTCTACTGCCCGTTGGCGACCTCCTGGTCATATAGCCCCTCCCTGAGGTCGCTAAGGCCCTGCCGCCTTCTAGGTCGCGTAAACCTAGATTTTTCAAGCTGACTACCTACATTGTGTCATCACACAACGGCCGTGACGATCCAGGTCGCCACAGACCATTTGTCGTTTCTTGAGGCCTCCTGGAGATCGGCGTGCTTATACAGCCCAGCTGGGACCTTGGTAGCCATACCATTACCGCTCGGGCGCCTCTACATCTACTCGGACACACCATTTGTCATACAAGTGTGTATATAAAAGGCTTCAATAGCTGTAAAGACCTCCCGACGTCTCCGGCGTCGCCCTCTTCAGGTCGCTAGACCTCCCGGCGTCGCCGTCGTCGTCCTCTTCAGGTCGCTAGACCTCCCGTCATCGCTCTTTTCAGGTCGCTAGACCTCCCGGCGTCGCCGTCGTCGTCCTCTTTAGGTCGCTAGACCTAACGGCGTCACCGTCGTCGTCCTCTTTAGGTCGCCAGACCTCCCGGCGTCGCCGTCGTCGTCCTCTTGAGGTCGCTAGACCTCCCGGCGTCACCGTCATCATCCTCTTCAGGTCGCCAGACCTCCCGACGTCGCCGTCGTCGTCCTCTTTAGGTCGCCAGACCTCCCGGCGTCGCCGTCGTCGTCCACTTCAGGTCGCCAGACCTCCCGGCGTCTCTGTCGCCGCCCACTTCAGCTCGCCAGACGTTTCCTGCGCAGAAGGTCATAGGTTCGGCTATTTATTTCTTCTTCGTCAGAGCATCAAACCGGCCATCCTGGTCGCTTTACTGCTCGGGGGCTACTACACTAGTGCGTCTTGTGACGCCCTATTTTTTTCAGGTCGCCTCGACCTAATGGAAGCCCGCTTCCACTACTTCTCTGCTCGACCTACCTGCGGTGGGCATGGCGACCTCTCCGAAGTTCGCGGCAGTTACTCCGTTACACCTGACCCAGGTCAGGTCGGCGGGTTCTTCAACATTGACGCCTTGTCTTCACTTCGACCTTCTGGCCCTTCATCCCAGGAGCTCGATGTTCAACTTCGTGCACGCATCAGAGTGGTTCTTCTTTTTTGGATCCCCGTGCACCCTACACGACCTCGACGGTGCCGCACCTTCGCTTCGCTTCGACATGACCCCGTCTCGGCCGCTACGCCTACACGTCGATCGGGGGCTTGAGAGACATGGGTACCCACGGGTCCCCACCGACCAGGGTCTCAGCCGTCCCCGACAGGTGGGCCCGACCTACCAGATGACTCGCCGACCTGACATGCGGGCCCAAGGATGTAAATATACTTGGTGTACAAGACAAGACAGTCCAGCTCGGATAAGCTTTCCCTGTTGTAACCAACTAGGATAGATGGAAACCGACTTGTAGCCCAAGGTCGTCGGCCAATATAAGGCGGCCTGGGGCACCCTCCTCCGGGGCAGATCTCTCTCGCATAATTCCACTACCAAACTAGACGTAGGGTTTTACTCTCCGGAGGCCCGAACCAGTATAAATCGCCGTGCTCCTCGTGTCTTGCCGAGATTTCCGTGTGCATCCCGTGCATAACCACCTACGCTCTTAGATCCCGATCCTCTCCATTAACCTGCAAACCTCTAGGGTAACCCCCTAGTGGATCTGTCCAGGTCTCACCCCCTGACAGGACGGTTTCGGAGTGTCTTTCTATAAGAATTGGTGGGATACGATCAAGGGGGAGCTGATGAGCATGATAAATGACTTCTATCTGAACAACCTGGACATAGAGAGGCTGAATTATGGGGTGATCACCTTAGTCCCTAAAGTGGTGGATGATAACAATGTGAAACAGTTTGGACCTATATGCTTGTTGAACGTCAGCTTTAAAATATTCACAAAACTGCTGACGGATAGGTTGGCGACTTTCGCAACTAAGCTCATTGATTCCAGCCAAATGGCATTCATTAAAGGAAGATATATAGTGGATGGTGCGGTCACCTTACATGAGATAGTGCATGAGTTGAAAAAGAAGAAGTTGAAGGGGGGTGATCCTAAAAATCGACTTTGAAAAAGCGTATGATAGTATCAGATGGGACTTCGTGGAGGAGGTGTTAGAAAGGAAAGGATTCGATAACAAACTGAAAGAGTGGATTATGAGCTTAGTGAGGGGGGGTAGAGTTTGCATTAACATCAATGGGTAGAATGGACCCTACTTTAGAACTCACCGAGGGCTGCGACAGGGGGGCCCACTTTCGCTGCTCCTGTTCAACCTAGTAGCCGATGTGCTATCCTTCATCATGAACAAAGCCAAGGAAAAGGCCTTATTAGAGGGATGGTCCCACATCTGGTGGATGGGGGAATGACACACCTCCGGTATGCGGACGACACGATACTGATGTGTGTGGGGGGGACAAGCAATCGATTAGAAACATGAAGTTTCTGCTTTACTGCTTCGAATGGCTCTCAGGATTGAAAATCAATTACCACAAGAGTGAGGTGGTGGCTTTCAGGGTGGAAACGAAACTAAAATCAAGATTGCAAGGATGTTGAACTGCCAGATAGGGAAGCTACTGATGAAATATCTTGGCTTTCCAATCAGTGACAAAAGACTGGGGTGTGGGGCCTTCAGAGACATAGTGTGTAAGATGAGGAAAAAACTACAACCGTGGAAAGGGAAGAACTTGACTTCTGGGGGGAGACTAATTCTAACTAACTCATCGCTGAGCAGCATGCCGATCTATATGATGAGCATGTTTCACCTGTACGGGGAGATACACCAACAGATGGATACGATCAGGTCCAAATTCTTCTGGGGGAGCGCGGCGACAAATTCAGATACCACATGGTCAGATGGGAACACACTTGTCTCCCTAGAGACTTTGGGGGGCATCATAAATACTAGACTTCTCAATGAAGCCCTACTGTTAAAGTGGGCCTGGAGGATCTACATTCATGAGGAGGGGGATGCGTGCTGCAGGCTGCTGGAGAGCAAGTACCTCAACAAGAAACCTTTTGCAAGATGCAAGGGTAAAGGGGGGTCACAGTTCTGGCAAGGGGTAAACAAAATAAAACACAAATTGAAAAGGGGGTTGACCTTCAGGGTGAACAATGGGAAGAATGTACTCTTCTGGGAGGACATTTGGATAGATAGAGTGCCTCTGAAATTAACATTCCCTAGACTATACGAGTACTGCAGGAATAAAGACTGCGTGGTTAGTGAATGCTATAGAGAGGGGGAGTGGGTAATAGACTTCAAAAGACCTCTGCTGCAAGCAGAAGTGGGATGCTGGGAAATGTTGTTAGCTCAGCCGAGGACAGTGAAGTTAAATGACCAACAAGACAAAGTTGTGTGGGAGTTGGAAAAAATGGGGACATACTCGACTAAGTCGATGTACAGATGCCTCTCCCACCGGGGGGTAGTTAACCAGCGTATGAGACGAATGTGGAAAAGCAAGTTACCCATGAAACTGAAAGTTTTCATGTGGTTAGGGTGCCAAGACAGGATACAATCCGGGGGGGCCTTGAAGAAGATGAAATGGAAAGGCGATGCAGACTGCATTATTTGTGGGAAACTAGAAAGCGCTGATCACATCCTCTTTGAATGTGTACTGGCCAAATTTGTTTGGACCTGCCTAAAACATGCTATGGGGTGGGAAAGGGTGCCGATAAACTTTCAAGATCTATTTGCTAACTGGCTACCAATGAACGACAAAAAGTATAAGCTGAAACTGTTCTTGTTAGCAACTGTAGTGTGGGGTTTATGGAATGTTAGAAACAAAATGTCTATCGAGGGGGTGTTCCCAAGTGATCTTGCTGACATACTTTTCAAAATAAATGCCTTTCTACAGAAGTGGCGAGGGAGATTGGCGCATGAAGACAGGGAGCAACTGATGGCGTGGATGGCGCAAGCTAAAGAATGGATGGAAGCGTTCCTGGAGGAAAGAAGGAGAAGACCTCCGGAGTTTCAGTTTATGTGAAGAGTTCGGTCGCAGTCTTTTTGCTTATGTTGTGGTGCTCAGGACCAGGCGTGGCCCTTTGCTCTTTTGTTGGCTGTCTCAGTATGTTCCGCTGTAGTGCAAGGGGGCTTGCATTTTCTTCTCTGGATGTGTTTCGGGTTAGCTTGAATGTTTGGTTGTACTTTCCTGTAAAGCTGGTGTCCCCAGCCGGTCCTTGAGTCTGTATCAAACTTATTTGCTTTCTTTAAAAGCAGGGTTAACCCTTTGTCAAAAAAAACACCTCCCGATCGGTGGTCAGGGCAGGTGGGGCGAGTGGGAGACATCGTGTCTTGGCGTACGTGCTCTCGTGGCCCTCACCTTCCTTATATGGTGCTGCGTGACGGGGGTCGGGGGCCCACAACCTTGGTGGGTTGGGCTCCCCTAATTAGGGAGCTGAGTCAAGGGCCCGACTGTGTCGCTGGACTGAGTCAGTGGAGATCAATACCATCATTCTTGCAACATCCCTAATGTTTAATTAATCAAAGTACTTCAATTAGTTATGTTAATCAAGAATGATTAGTGCCTAAGCATGCTTAGCATAATTGTGATCAACTTTGCAAATAAGACCTTGGTCAAAATCCCAAAAATTGGTCAAACCCCTAAGAGCTCTAGAAGGCTGAAATGGTTTTCTTGCGCGTTCTCCAAATTTCACTATAGAAGTTCAAATTCTGCCAATATAAAAGTTTTTCCTTGTTTTCGAGAACACATTTTTCGTAATTGGCGGACATTCAAATTTTGAGTGCAAGTTAACTTAAATTTGAGTTGAAGTTCCTGTGCACAGTATTAAGGGGCCGAGAAAATATGTATCTTCAGCACGTTTTTCCCGTCAATCCAAACCTCAAAACATAGGTCGCCCTTTGGAAAAGTTGTAGTGCTATAATTCCTCTATAACTTCTATTTTTGGAGAATTTCAACTTAGTTGACACTTTTTTGGAGTTTTGGATTTTTCGAAAATGGTCACACAGAATAAAAATCGAACGTCGTCGTGCTGTCACCACGCCCAGCGCGCACACGTTCAGCCGCGCCGGCCACGCATCGGGGCCCGCGTCCTCCGGCGTACGGATGGCTTCGGCTCTTCCGTTGTGGACCCGTGCGCACCCTAGGTCACTCCGCTCACCTGCGTGCCGTACGCCGCGTCCTAGCAACGGGCCCAGCCGGCCACGCGCCGCAGCGCATCGTGCCGCAAGCGCACGCGTGCATGCAGCGGGCCAGCTGGTCGTGCCGCACGTTAAGGCGCCCCTGGCCTCGTCCTCGTCAGTCTCGTGTGGTTCCTCGCGCGAAAAACACAGCCGCACCGCTCCGTCATGCTCGGTCGTGCCAAAGCAGAGCAGCACCACCGTCGCCATTGCCGTGCCGCCGCTGCAAATCCTCCTTCCGCCCTTCCTCGCTGCCCCTCTCCACTTCAGCGCGTTCTCCTAGTGCTCCTCGAAGCTGTGCTGTTGCCGCTAGTTCCCCAGGTTGCGCCGTCGCCGGTCAGTGGCCGCTGCGGTGGGCGTGCCAGGGCCGCGCCGCCGCCGGCGTTCGGCGACGCCGCTTCGGCCCGGGTTCCACCACAACCCAGCCCAGCCAGGTGAGTCAGAGCCCCCGGGGCCGCTTCCTGGCCTTCTCCGGCCATTACTCACCGTCGGCAAGCTTCCAGCCGCCGACGAGGACCGCATTGGATTGATTTCAATCTTTCCAGGGTCAAATCCGTAAACCAGGGACCACTTTGTAATTTTGGAAACATAGTCCAAGGGTCTGTCTGTAAAAGTGATTCTAGGTTTTAGCAGCAACTTTGAAAATGCATTAAAAATCGTAAAAAATCAGAAAAATGTAAATCCAATTGTGTTAGATTGTTTGTGAGGAGATCTACAGTTTCTAGAAAGGGTGTATAGGGTTTTTCTGTATCGATTTGAAATGAAAATTCAAACTCAGTTTGATGTACTTTTATTGTAGTTCAAAATATACTCATGCAATGGATATGAAATTTGAATATGTTATTTGTTATGCCATGTTTAGATCTGTGACCAAGTTTGACACATGTTTGATGTGTAGATTTGTAGTTATGATTTTTGGAAGCTTTATGTTAGGTTAAGCTTGATGCTTTTCATAGTCCCCTCAAGAAATCTGTTCTTTAAGCACCAATGCACAGGGGCGAATCTAGAGCAGATTGGAGGGGGGTGCACCACTTTACCCCAGAAGTAAAGGATGCCCACTGTATTTAAACTATACATCAACATAATTTTTCATCTACCATATTTTAAACATCACTAGTTCAACATACGCAATAGCGATACAAAGTTAACAAATTCAAAGTATCAACAATAATGTTTACCATTCACAAAGATGAAGATAATATTGGTCACTTCATTGTAGTGAATGACAAAATGCCAAAATGATGAACAAAATATGGCTGCCATGTTCAAAATCCAAGTGTCGACCTAAAGAATTAAAGAAAAAAAACAAATGAGTCATTTTTTTGTTAACTTAGAGTAGAATTATTGCATAAAAAACAGGAGCATTTGCATTACCTTCAGAGATCATATTTACGCTCTTTTCCCTCCATGTTCATGAAACGATGAACCACTGCCTCATTGGTAACTTTTCTTAATATTTCTTTCTCCACGTAGCAAGTAAGTCTATGACTCAAGTGATCATCACCAATTTTATTAGGCAAATCTGTCTTCACAAGATTCAAGGCTGAAAAACATCTCTCCACTGTTGCAGTAGCAATCGGTAATACTAGTACAAGCTTCAAAAGTCGATAAACCAGTGAATAACAAACATCTTTACCATGCTTGATCAATTTTTGAGAAAGCTCACCAATATTATTTATGTTGCAGAATCTGCCATCTTCTCATACATCGGCAATGTAAAGGCAAAGTTCGTGGCTAAGGTCCCTCAAATTATCAGAATTGAAATCATCATGGATCATGCTTTGCTAAGCAATCATGGAACTCTCTGAAATTTCCTTTGTTGAGGGAATTCTTTGACTCATCATAGCCCCGAAAAGGCAATCCTTGGTTCAATAATAGCCTAGTAGTGTTAATGGAACCATTCAGCCGAGTAAAGTAAGCCCTCTTAGCAATGCCATTAACCTGATTATAAGTAACATCTATGTGTTGCTCTCTTTGTAACAAATCATCACACTTCTTCATGGAAATGAAGTGTGAGCCACCAACATCACCAACATGTGACTTTAGCCTCTCTTTCCTATGATAACCATTCCAACCTTTTATAACAAATGCTTCATATCCTGCATCTTTCTTTTCTCTAAATAAGAAACAACAAAAGTAGTATGCTCTATCCGTGGACTCACTATATTCAAGCCAACTTCCAAACTCATCAAACCATTCTGGATTAAACCTTCTTGGCTTGTCTCCAATAATTGTAACTGGAAAATTGCATGTTCGGGGCTGACAAGGCCCATTTTCCAAGTATTTCCTTCTTACCTTCTCTCTATGATTAGGATGATAAGCATCAATTTGTTTTCGAATTCCTGGATCATACTTGATTTCCTCTTCCCAATTGATATCAATTTCTGGTGCCTTCCGTTTAGAAAAATACCTCTCCATGTTTTTTTGATTTACCTGTCATTTGCAAGAATAAATCAATTTTTGAGATTGAAAATTTCAACTAGATGGAAATCAAAATTACTGAAATAATTTGAGAGGTTCCTTGCCTTGGAATTTTGTCGAGGATGATCGACCTGAATGAATCGTTGCTGCCGCGGTGCTTCCTGATGCCCTAACTCGTGCTTGGCTAAGGAGATCAGGAATTGGGGGGAACCGGGGAAGCCGAGCAGGTCGCAGAATCGTAGTCAAGGACTCAAGGGCCGTGAGCCACGCCGGCCGCCGACATGCTGTGGACTTGTGGAGCTAGTGACTGGCGGCAGGCGGCGGCGCCGACGGGAAGTACACGAAGCGGCGCCGACGCGGGAGAAAGAAGAAAGGGCGCGGTGCCGCGGCGAGTGTTTCCCCGTGCGCTGCGCGTGATGAAAAGAATTGATTCCCTGCCCCTTGTCCAGAATGGTGCTAGGCTGGGCTGTGCACTTTGTTGTAATATTGTTGCTGGGCTTCGTTGCTTATTTGCTGTTGGGCTGTGGTGGTGGCCTGGGGGTGCACTAAACTGGGCCTGGGTGTGCCTAAAGGGTAAAAATCTGATAGCAATAAAGGTTTTTTGTTTTTTGCCTGGGTGCCTAGGCACCCACAAGCCGTAACTGGGCTTCGCCCCTGCCAATGCACCCTAGGACTTTGTCATGATGAATAGCATCTCTGGAAAAATAATTATGATTTTAGGAATTTGTTTGAATGATGTTTTGCATTTAACTATGTGTAGAATGTTAAATTGATAACTTGAAAAATATGATAGATCTACGTTTGTAAATTTGTCAGTAGCTTAAATATGACATGAATGATATGTAGGAAAAAGTTGAGGTCAAAAAGATTAGTAAATCTTTTTGTAGGTTTTAATATAGTTAAGCTAGGCTGAAATTTGTCTTTTTCGTATAAATTAATTTATATGGAATCTGAAGCTAATTTTTGGTATTTAAGCTTGATTTAGTCATATGCTACTGTGTGCAAAGTTTAAGATCAGTTAGAGTTATATTTCAATTTATATGAATTTTGGATGAATGGCTAGCTAGAAATTGAATAAATAGGTTTATATTTATTATTTAAGTTTACTTAAGGTTTTCATGTTTAGTTCCTGTTTAAATTCGTTTAAAACACACCCCATACTGTTTGGTGAAGTTTAGTAGTTTAATTTGCTTAGATGTGCACACAATCACCATCAAAGTCAAGTTTAGTTCACCCTCACACCACACCCATACTTTTTGTGAGTTTTAATAATTCTTAAGATGAACTAGGAAAGGTGCCAGTGCGTTGCTACGGGCAATATCTTTGAACAAGTATTAATATTTTGATGGTGTGATATATTTCCTTGAACAAAGTAAAATTTAGTGACCCAATATTTTGATGGTGCAATACAAATGACGTTGCAATGAGTTTTATAATAATAATATAAGCACGATCTTTGATGTTTTTATTTCACACAACTTGCAAAAGCAATAACGACATGACCACTACGGATGAGAATACCAACACTGAATTTTGATGGACAAGACCAACTCAACTCATCTAAAGGCCGATCTCATCTAATCTATTTTTCTTCCTATGATGCGCGAGAGATAATGTTTAACCATGACATGTAGGTTTTTCTCCTAGGGATTTGCTTCATGCGCCAAAAGGTTGATAAGAAATTGCGCCGTATCTTAATAGCATCCTGTATGTAAGACAAGATTTTAATTAAAATTTTAGATGTAGTGTGTTAGAATTGGTCGTATATTTTGAAACAATAACAGAACATACAAAAAGGTACATTTACTCACCGTAATTACCGATTGGTGGGTCTTTTTTTAATCTCGCATTGAGTTCCATAATTAGTTTAAACTTTTCCTTTTCATTCATTTCCTCTCCGCATTTAAATACAGGTAAATATAATATATTTTTGATGTACATCGATTTATACTCTATCTATATATTAAATCAAACCTGGCATTGTTGTCCCCCTTGAGCTGCCTAGTCTATTATGGAAACAAAGTCTTAATAAAAGCAAAAAGCACACACAATATGAGATCGAAGAAATATGCGGTGTTATTTTTCTTTGATAAAAAATAACCAAGCAAACTACTACTGTGCATCAAACCTAACATGACTCTATTTGCACGACGGCAACCATATTTCGTTATGAAAAGATAATCAACAGGAAATCATAGCTCTATACAAGAAAATCATAGTAAATACCATAGTATAAATTACATTTTTGTTTACCTGAATGATTGAATTGACACAAACCATGCCGAGTTGAAACACCATCCCATGCAAAATATTATACAGCATTAATTTTACCTAGAGAAATAAAAAATAATATTAAATTGTATCACATCATTCCAATTATACTATAAAGTAAACGTGAAGATACACATGAACAATTAATATCATATAACCTCACGTACCGTGTTAAAACCTCTTTGTAAACAATATTCTTCGTATATATTCCATCAACTTTTGGTACCGCTTTCTTCTTTTTTACCACATCCCTTTTTGTACCCTCACTCTTCCCTTTCTTTTTAGCACTTCTAGCATTTTTCTCTTCCTGCCTTCTAGCCTCTTCCTCTTCTGCCTCTGCGTTAGGCGGGAGGGAGAGGATCTTGATGTTCGTTCTGGCTGTGGCTCTAGACATAGCAACATACAGCTGACCATGGGAGAACACACGTGCGGGCAAGTACACTCCTACGTTTGGTATTGTTTGACCCTGCGACTTGTTGACCGTCATGGCGAAACTGAGCCTTATAGGGAACTGCTTCCTCTTGAATTGAAACGGGAACATCTCATCATCAGAGGGGCACAATGGTATGCGAGGAAGGAAAACCCTCTCCCCGGCATGCTGCCCCAGAATAATTTCAGCATCTATTGAGTTTCTTTGGCATGTTCTAACCACCAGTCTCGTTCCATTGCAGAGTCCATTTGCAGGGTCCAAATTTCTTAGCAAAATTACCGGGCAACCTATCTTGACCTTCAGGATATGTGGAGGTAGCCCGTTGGGAGTCAATGTGTTAAGGAACTCCTCAGGATAGTAGTTGTGCGGATCATCCACCACTTCGTCGAAACTATGGTACACCATCTCCCCACCCTGGAACTTGTTGATCATCTTCAAATTAATATTGTCCACCCAATCATTACGTGTTGATAAAATGGCTCTGGAGGTGATGTAGTTCTTGTTTGTCATGTTTGCATTGAGGTTTGGAAAGATGCTATCGATCAAAGTGTCTAGATCTTTCTCGGAATCCCCAGAGTACGGGACACATATATCGTCAGGAAGGCGTACATCACCATCATTGTTAACCTCCTCTATGCCATCACCGATGCGCAGTAGATAATCCGCGAACCAACGGTCACTCTGGGCCCTCATGTTGCGCACGAGCTTAAGATGTCGCATGTCTCGCCAAAGGTACGACCTACGTAAGGAAGCACCGATAATTTGTGCCCTCGATCCTTTCCGTACAACAGGGAGGACCTGCCTGAAATCTCCACCAAAGACAACCGTCTTCCCATCGAATGGAAGATCTAGACATCCCATTATATCACGCATGTTGTTGTCTAGCGCCTCAACAGTCTGCCTCTTTGTCATTGACGCCTCGTCCCAAATGATGAGAGATGCTTGCTGCAGCAGCTTGGCGGTACCACTCTGTTTCGTGAAGCTACAACAACACTTGTCATCAAGTGTGAGGGGAATCTTGAAACGTGAGTGTGCCATCCTCCCACCAGGCATTATAGATGCCGCGACACCAGATGTAGCTGTAGCAACAGCAATCTTGTTCTGACTGCGGACGGTTCTGAGAAGTGCTCTGTACACGAAAGTCTTTCCTGTGCTGCCGGGTCCATCAACAAAGAACAAGCCACCCCGTTCGGTGTCGACAGCTGATATTATGGCATCGTACGCAGCCTTCTGCTCCTTGTTAAGCATATCAGCTAATCTAACATCTTCCGGATTAGGCTCAATGCTCGACTCCTCAAATATCTCACGATTAACCCCGTCATCGTCGTCAAATGCACCATCTATTTGTGGAAGAGGGAAGTCCCTTATGTCCTTACCCATAGATAGCAGCTTGTTCCTGATGTCAATCAAAACAAGCTCTTGCACCGCACTCGGGTTTGGATTGTTTCGCTTCTAGTCTTCCGCCATCGCATCGAAGTGTTTATTAAACAAACCAAGCACATCTTTCGGCTCGCATAACACCAGTATTGTAGTGTACATCCTACGCAATGAGGATGGCATATGGAACAGGCTATTTTCAGTAAGACATTCATCTAGCGACTTGTCTTCTTCTATCAAGCCTCGCCTCATTGCAGCATCACGGAACCAAGGATAGCATACACCATTAACTGTCTTGAGGTCATCCCACGACGTCGCTCTAGGGACGTGGTTCAGGAGAACTCAAAGAAAATAGCGTTCGCCCTCTGTTGGATTTGCAGATACGAGCCTACTGACCTGGTATACCGAGTTTTTCCTTGGAACCCAAACTTTATCTTCCGCGATCCACCTATAGTACTGTGGAAAGTCACGATACAGGATTCCACGAGCCTCCGGATTGTGATGGTTGAAGTTAAACCATTCTGTGAGCATAGACTCCTCGATACGCGGACGCTTTAGAACCCGTTCAACCTTGTCCCGTTTTTGAAGCGAAACCATATGCAGGCCGGGGAGATGACATTGAAGCGGCTGCACCGGTGGGTGACACTGGTGTAAGTCGAAGCCGTATATCCTCCACATCGCTTCGGGAGGCCCCACCCATCGGGCCTCTCTGTAGTCGGTGATCTCATCAACGTTTCCGTTGGCATCTTTCTTTCCATTCTCCCTAACAACAATGGATGTTCTGTCATGGCCCTTGTAGATATATTTGAATAGATATTTCATAGACTTAATGCTGCTGCATGCCTCAACATTAATGTGGCAGTTGAAAGTACGTATCAAGTACGGGTTGTACGGCACAACCCATTGATTCTCCAACATGTGACCTCGGATCTTTTCCGTACGACCATCATCACGTCTCCTGTACTGCGGGTACGAATCCTTGCCTTGCGATGTTGAATCACAAAATGGTCGCGGGTAATAGTTCTTGCATGAAGTATGACCCACCGTGCATGGGCATTCTGGATTTAGCACCCCACACGGTCCATGCATCATATGCTTCGTCACCATCCTGTAGAGCTCAGGGAACTTCTTCTTGTTCGGCAGCTCCGCACAGATGAGCATGTCATACTGCTCAGGGCACGTGATCTTGTACTTCCTTTCCATTATCAGCAACCAGTGTGCATGCGGCAAGCCCCTCTTCTGGAACTCTACGACATATACGTAGGCCTTTACCTTGCCAAGTATGTCGTTGTGCAACAACCGCCTCCTCAGCTCCTCCAACTTCGCCCTGAACACTCGAGCCACGACATCTGGCCGGTCCTGTGCCTCTTGTCCTGGATATAGCTCGTTCTTTATCTCGTCCCAATTCGGATTGCACCTCATGGTGAGGAAGATATCCCGTTTTCCATACTTTCGCACCAGAGCCATCGCGTCCATGTACCGACGCCTCATATCACGGGGACCACCAATGAACGCCGGTGAAAGCACTGTACGCTTCCCAACCTCGTCAGTGTGTTCCACGCCTGTACGGTAGCTATCGACAAAACCCTGGTACAGGTCAGCCCTCACCGCATCCTGATTGAAGCGATGTAGTCAAGACGCGAGCTTTCTATCTTCACGTAGGTGTCGACGGCAAACTGCTGGAACAGACGCTTCCCGTACAATATTGGATTGGAAATACCAGGTCGCATCTGAAACTTGTAGGCGTAGTAATCACGAACAGAAACACACATGTTTCCGGCGGAACCTGCACACATGAAGGTGTTCAGTTAGTATTGTGATCCATGTTCATCGGTATATATTAGTTTAAAAGAATATATGTAATTACCCGCGTCATCATCGCCACCCCCCTCCGCACGGGCCTTGCGTTTGGCTCGGGCTGCGTGTACCTGTGCATCAGTCACACCCTTCTTGGGAATGCAGTTGTGCCACCCGAACTCTCCTCTGGGAAAGAAGAGAGGGTACGACAGGGGGTCGTAGCACGCATGATACGACCGAATGCCTTTCCATGACCTATCCTTCCCATGGAGCACAACACTATTTTTGAACTGACCTCGATGATCACTTCCCTCGATCCATACGACAGCCACCTCTGACGTTAAAGGCTTGTTATATACCCTCTGATCCAGATGTTGATCAAGGTTGAACTCGATATGGACATCCGAAAAATCCTCTACCTCTCCCATAGGGTGAAGGTGATCGGAGTAGGGATTAATGCCATTATTTAAGATGCCAACCAGCGTATGAATGACCTCTCTATCTTTCTGTTCAGTCTTCTCACGACACTTTTGTAGCCTATAATCAAGAGCTGGATCATTGTCATAGAAATAAAGCTCGAGGTGAGATGGTTCATACTTTTCTTCCTTGCCAAAGTTTTTTACACTATGATAAAGGGAGTCGTGCGCACGGAAAGTGTAAATACCACACTTTGAGGCGTCGGTGGTCGCACTATCAAGTTTGCAGTACAGAGAAGTGAATGAGAAGTGCCCATTAAAATGCCTGATGTGCTCACGAAAATGCCTGGCATCAGAGTCCGACGCCGTCCACAATCTCATGAGTTCAGGCGGGAGCGGGTCGGCAGGGGCTAGATTAATAGCTCCACTACGACAGCAGAATCCTTTTGATTCAGATTCAAACTTCTTTGCATTGCAGAACTTGCAATTTTCCACTGGCTTTAGCATGTGTCCCTCGTCTGGTACATTAGCGTAAACCGCACCGAATGGATCTGGTACATCGGGTTCGATGGTATCTTCATCATCCATCGCGAGGTCGACTTCCACGTCGGCATGATCATCGCCATCTATTATAATATAATATTTAACATAGGTCAAGGGTGTTATATTATGTTGGTTAACATAGAATGATAACTTCATAACGCGGGATAATTGCATCGAGTTAAGCTACCTTGTCCCACAAAAAGGTACCCTTCATCCTCTTCCTCGTCCTCCTCGAACATGAGTACACGACGTTTTCATCAGCATCTAATGCAACACATGCATATGGTTGGTGAGACGGATATAGGTAAGCTTGCATGTCTCTAAACATTCATAATGCATGGGCACATACCTTCAACAACTGATGGTTGTGTTTGAGTACACCTCTCATGAACAACATCATGATTAGAAGTCCCTACATAAGTAATGTTGTCACCTGCTACTCCGGCACCCAGAGGGACGGTCTGTGTGATACCTTTATATAGAAGTAAATCGAAGTTTGGTTAAATGTTCATTAACTCAATAGTTGTAATAATACACAAGTTGACCAGTTCCGTACCATTGTCAACAACACAGGACTGTGTTGGTTGACTCGCAAAATTCTCGTTATCACCAATGGTCCCTTTGGTGTTTCTCCCAATGCTAGCTTCAAACTCTTGATTACGCTGCTTTCGTCGATAATTCCTCAATCCTGGAGTCAGGTGGTGGGATGTATGGATAGTGTTAGATAGAAAGGCCTTCGAGGTCTCTACTTGAGGAGGGGGTTCTGGAACAATCGGCTCAAAGTAAAGAGGTGTACCATCAATCTCAGGGATTTCCATCTTGTCTGAGGGTTTATCACCAGGAGGGAATATAAGCTCCGATTTCCATTGAGGGTCTGCCATGGCGATGGAGTCAGGATGCAAGTCGTTCTCACGTTGTTCCTTAACTCTCTTCTTATAGTCTTTGTTTGTCTGTCGTCTTCTCTCAACACTCTGTTGTGGTGTCTTGAATATTCTCTTTGAAACATATGAATCATGTTTCTTTTTATTATGCAACGCCCTACTAACAGGGCTCATCGTTGCCCAACGTGCATGATCCTGACGATGCTTACGCTCATGCGGAGTTATGTTTTCCTCATTTGTGGAGCATGATTCAGTTTGAGGCCCTGATATGAAGGGCATTTTGTCAAGTTGTGTGAAAGTGTTTAATGTAGTTAGGATCATACTCAGTGTGTAAAATTTTTATTAAGAGTGTGAGGAGATATCCCTGTAATATAATTTAAAAAACTCCGTACATAGTAGGGTCATATATGTGAAGGCCCGACAAAACAATAAGAGAAAATGTCATCAAACAACCATATGTGCGAAACTGACCCTAGAGCAGTACCATAGACCCCCCCTCTAAAGTATCACATTCATATTTATTTATGCACTACCATTAGGATCATATATAGCCAATCTGTGCTCATATGGAGCCAAAAATTCTAATTCTAAAAAGGTCTGGATTAAAAATATTTAGGTAGCAGAGACGTTATGTGTTTGTGAATCCCTTCATGTCTCAGTGCATATGCAAATACAATCCAAAATGTTTGACATTTAACTCCTTCCGGATCATAAACATAGTAAATTGATGGCCAATTCGTGTAATTAGTACCTCCTTGCAGCTCAGGTGTTATAGGGTCCTCAGCGCCATTGTCATTGTCCTCAATCCGGACATGTCGAAAGTTAAACAGTCCATCACCATCTGTGAAGCAAAATGTTGGCAGGAACACAGTAGTTGGAATAAAAATATAAAAATAACAACAATGACTATTTGGTATAGATCGCCTACCCGGTCTGTGCTGGGACTCCTTTTCTGCCTGAATAGATAAACTATCGCGCCCTTCAGCCATATCGTCTCTGCAAGTGTTGCCTCCTTCAATAGTGATATGCCCACCGTTGAACTGCCCATCACCACCTGTACATCAAATTGTTGACAGCATGCCTTTATAATGTTGATAAAAAGTAAGCACACACTTGAAGGGTCATCCATGAGGTACTATGTTAAGATTAGCGCTAGACAACAACATGTGTTCGAATTAACAGAACTTTTGTAAGCAAATTATATGCACCTTCATCACGTAAGGATGCCTGGTCACGTTTCTTTTTCTCCGCGCGCCTCTCCCGCGCTTTCCTGTTGAGCTCGTCCTTCTGTTCTCTTGACAACGATGCATAGCGCTCCTTATTCTGCTGCCTCTTTCTTTCGGTAGGATCCAAGACCACTGTCAACACGACCAATTACTTTTAAAATGTGATCATGATTTATTAAAAATAAAATTGCTAGTGTTAACATTGATTTATTAAAATTAAAATTGCTAGTGTGAACATTGATTTATGGTGTTTGTGGTAGGATCCAACACCACTGGCAACACGACCCAAACACATATAAAGAGTTGCATAATAGTTACGTTGTGAACCTTGATTCACAGTGTTTGTGATATCTGTTAGGGGATTTGAACTATCTCCTGTTTCTGAGGCATCCATCTTCAGAGGGAAATTGACTGCACATGAAACCAAGTAAGAGTTGAATTGATTTATTGCTTGAGAACACAAACCTTAATATAAAGAAGAGTAACTAACTGCACTTGTCTAGCGACAGAGGCACCAAAAACTTCGCAATGCAATCAGGAGAAAACTCAAACTTGCTTAAGATACTCTACTGTAGCCAGCTCCTCCAAACACTAACAAAGCAGCAGGTGACATTTATTTTATACAAATGGTAGGTTTTTATCAACCATGTAAATAAAATAGGCCAAGCCTACAAATGCAATAAAAATGAATCAGACAATTTCTTCATCAGGCAACCACTTGAAAAAAATTAGGTAAACTGACACAGCTGATTTGATGGATCGTTGATTAACAAAGCAGCAGGTGACATTTATCTTATACAAATGGTAGGTTTTTATCAACCATGTAAAGGAAATAGGCCAAGCCTACAAATGCAATAAAAATGAATCAGGCAATGTCTTCATCAGGCAACCACTTGAAAAAAATTAGGTAAACTGACACAGCTCATTTGATGGATCGTTGATTTAGCGAACTAATGAAGAATATAAAGAAGAGTAACTAACTGCACTTGTCTAGCGACAGGGGCACCAAAAACTTTGCAATGCAATCAGGAGAAAACTCAAACTTGCTTAAGATGCTCTAATGCAGCCAGCTCCTCCAAACACTAACAAAGCAGCAGGTGACATTTATTTTATACAAATGGTAGGTTTTTATCAACCATGTAAATAAAATAGGCCAAGCCTACAAATGCAATAAAAATGAATCAGACAATTTCTTCATCAGGCAACCACTTGAAAAAAAATTAGGTAAACTGACACAGCTGATTTGATGGATCGTTGATTAACAAAGCAGCAGGTGACATTTATCTTATACAAATGGTAGGTTTTTATCAACCATGTAAAGGAAATGGGCCAAGCCTACAAATACAATAAAAATGAATCAAGCAATTTCTTCATCAGGCAACCACTTGAAAAAAAATTAGGTAAACTAAGGTGTGTGTAACTTATACAAATTTCTTTGGTAGAATTCATTCTCTTTGAAGTCAGGGTAATCTTGCTAAATTCTGGTCCACATCACTGAGTTTGTACACAATATAATAGAACTAAAACCAAAGCCAAGGTGCCAGCTCTACTTTGCACACGTGATTTTATTTTTCCACAACAGCAGCAATGACTAGCTGATTCGTGATCTGCACCGGGAATAATTGTGTCAAAACAAAAACAACCAGCTAACTGCTGCCTGATTGCTGCTCAACAATTTGTCTCGGAACCCGGCCTCGGTGTGGCGCCATGTGACGTCGCCGGTGTACCGCTCGAACACGCAGATCCTATTGGCGCCGGTGACGGGCTTGCTGTCCTGGCCGGCGTAGTAGCCGTCAAAGTAAGAGGTGTTGGCGGGGCAGCCAGCACCGGGCTGGAGCGAGAACGCCCAGAGGCCCAGGCCGTACTCGCCGGCATCCAGGAATGTGCGGTAGTGCTGACTGTGAACACGGACTACAAGCTCATGGACCGAAAGGATATTGGCTACAGTCCATGGTAAACCGGGTCTACACGAAGGGGTATGTAGGAGATCTAATCCAAACCGTTGGTTCCTGATCGGAAGGCCAGGAGATCATCTTCTTTCTCACGCACTGGAACGACCTTGACCAGAGACGGCGGCACCTGGGAACGGCTGGAACTTCACCGGAAAATGCCAGATCGGCCTACGGTGCACGGAATTAGACGGGAAGCGGCAAAACAGAAAGAATTCGGGATGAGGATCTCACCTAGGCGGTCGTGGAGGGCAGTGGCGGCACGGTTTACGTTCTGGCAAAGAGATACGATTAGGGTTCGGGCAGGTGTGTGCCCTCGGCCGACGGCGACGACGGGATAGTGGTGAGGTTTCCGGCGTGCTGGCAGCGACGACAACGACGACGGGGTAGTGGTGAGGTTTCCGACGTGCTGGCGGCGACGACGGCTCCGACGTACGGCGGAACCTCCTGCGAGGACGGAGCAGTCGCCTTGTAGGGTTTGTGTTCGTGAGTGGGATGTGCGGGCGGAGCGAAGGAACAGTCACCTTGTAGGGTTTGGGTTTGTGAGTGGGGCGTCGTTCGCGAGTGGGACGTGCGGGCGGAGCGGAGAGGCGTGGGGGCTGAGGTGTGGAAAGGGAAGAGATTTTTTTTGTCTCCACTTCATTCTTTTTAGGAGTAGAGACGTGACCATGTGAGCTTTTATGTAATGTTGAACTTGTACTCTGGTCCCGCCTTCGTGTGGGCTTTGTTGCATATCAACGATCTTGTTGTAAGTGATTTACCGGGCTTGACCCGGCAGAGGCGATAAAATACATCTTTGTTATCGCTTATGAGCCAAGTGGACCGGCATAGGTGATAATACGGATTTATTTTGGGCGGTTCTGTCACAGCTGGTACCAGAGCGATGATATGCACCAGAGTATTAAAAATACTTTAACAACTTGTTTTTGGAATAAAATTTGCCAAGAATAAGAATCTTGCTAAGTGCGTAGGACATTAAGGATTAAACTAGTCCGAGAGACCCTAGAGGGAATTTTTGGGTTCTTTCAGGTGGCTAGTACTCTATGGCGTATTTAAACTGACTTCCAGCACATTTTATTCTTGTCAAAACTTACTTTCTTGCACAAACATACTAGTTCATCACGTTTTGCCATACGTGATGGTGCCACGGGAAAGTCCGTGAGGGATGGATGGGACCTATTCCAATGGGAACCCATGTCGCGTCTGCGTCTTGTCACGTTTTGCCATACGTGATGGTGCCACGAGAAAGTCCATGAGGGATGGACGAACCCTATTCCAATGGGAACCCACGTCGCGTCAGAGTATTAATTAGGACGCTGTCCATGCAGCGGCTTTACGCATGGATACCGTTTCTATAAGTGAACGGTAGTGAATGTGGACGCTTTTGTGAGTGCTGACACAAAAGGTTCTGAATATTCTGTGATTTGCTGTAGGTACACTAACCACAGTTGTTAGGTATGGTAATTAAGAAACGAATAGCTTCCAATTAGCTATTATAGGGAGAGACGTATATATGCCTTGCCACCGGTACTAACTTCGATTTATAAGCTTAAATGCTTGGTGAGGATGTATAGGACGCTTTTGCATCATGTTAAAAGCTACCAAACTAAAAATGATCCTAAATCACTTGTTGTATGGTCTCTAGCTGAATTATGTTTCTTAAGGACCATTCATGCTAGTTTGATGCATTGATGTGATGATAAGCAAAGTTGTGACTAGTTGCTGTCCAAATTTTTCTAAGGATTATCTAAAAAATTTCTGACTAGGTGTTCTTTAGGGAAATTGTTCATCAGCTAGTTAAGATTCTTACATAAATTTTTCATGATTTTAGGATGCTTAAACTGAAGTTATGATTAATTTGCTAAGCATAGGTCATGCCGAAATTCTGTCAAAATTCTGAGTAAGGCTGAAAACTCGAATTTTTAAATATAGTTCCTAAAAGAATTTGACCATAGAATCTATAACAAAAATGTTCCACATATAGCCTAGTTTATGCTATCAAAATTTTATGGTCATTGGGTTCTCAGTTTTTGAGATATGATCTTTTTAGTGAAGTTCTGCCCTGCTGAAAATTTCTGGGCAACAACACTCTGAAAATGGATCTGTTAGACCCTTTTCCAATCTGAATTAATTCAACCTTTGAATACCAAAAATGTGAGTTATAATGTTGTTGAGTTGCTCACAAAAATTTGGAATTTTTGGGGTACTGGTTTTCAGTTATGAATTTTTGTTCAGAACTACCAGCTTTGCCATATAGCATGTTAAACTCATCTTTGTGGGTTCTAACATGTGTTTGTAATTATTTTACAGATGGCTGCCCCTGGTTTGGTTGCGGTGAACGCTGATGGTACATTTGCTACCACAAAACTGCACTGGGAGGGTTCGCCCGCATTGCGTGGGGTGCCCTTTGTGCCATCGGCTACACCACTCCTCCCTTTTACGAGGGGGTGGAGTATGAGGAGATGGGCGTACCGAGCTGACGAGTACGAGTCACCGTGCTTCCTCACCCGGGCCATCCCGAGTGGGCTGACTTGAGCATGAAGCTCTTGTGCTACCGCTCTTTCGAGGCGGTGGAGTCAACAGCCTTGATGGTGCTCCACACTCTCTGCAGTCACCGTCCACAGGAGATGATGAAGACTCCGTTGCGATTGGTTCCTGCCATGGACCCCAACGACCCCGTGTGGCTAGGCCGGATGGCCAACATAGCCACTCTTCTCGAGATCATACCTCCCTTCGACATTGTGCAGATGCTGGCCAGATGCTTGGGGGCTTTGTACCACCTCCAGGATCTTCGTCGAGTTCTCTCCGACGACTTGGCCAGCTGACTTTCTAGAGCTACTTGGTACTCACACTGGCTTGCCGGACTCTTCACGGAGAAGCACAATGGTTACACACAGGCTGTGCAAACCATTGCTGATCTTCAGGGCTGAGTACTATAGTTTCAGATCGAGCAGGAAGATCACCTTCAGTAGATTTTGGACTTTCAGGCTGGGCTTCAAGCTTAGTTGGCTAACAGGGATGCTGAGAGACTTGTGCACCTTCAGCACATCTAGGAGTTGCAGGAGCAGGTTGAGGACCTAGAGCTCGCTGCAGAGGTTTTGGAGGTTGAGGTGGGTTTGCTGCAGCAGATGCACCACCCACCGGCTGTTGGTCAGGATGAGCAGCAGGAGATCCAGCTTGATCCTGAGGAGGTGCAGAACGTGCCCGGACTCGACTAGTTGAGCTAGGCACACTTCCTTCACTTGCAGCACGGGACTCTCCAGCAGCTTGTACATAGGAACTTAGATCTAGATGATGTATTAGGAACTTGACATGTACTATTTGTTAGCCTCTTTTGGTTGGTTTTTGTGCTATGCTGACTTAGGAGTATTCTTTTGTGTATCTATATGATACATAGTAACCTCATATGTAATGGTGATCCACAACTTTTGTAATTTTGTAAATATGGTGGATAACACCTTTCCGGCAGCAATCTGCCTAAGAAATGAAATGAAGAAAGTTATGGTCATTTATGAATTTTGCAATGAATACCAAAGTTTTTCAAAACTTTATAATGATCATGCTCACCAAAATTCTGCATTTTTGCATATGTAGTTTGAGAAATATCAAATTTTTAGTAAGCTCCTGGTTGCTGTCAAAACTGCTAGACAGAGCTTTGGTAAATGAATTTTTCGACCCCTATAAAAGTTGAATCTGTCCTGGAGTTGAATACCAAAGTTGAAGCTTATAAAATTCTACACATGCTGACCAAATTTTAGAAATTTTTGACTTTTATACAGAAAGTTATGAATTTTATACTCAGGACTGTTATGCTGTCTAAATTCTGAATTTTTCATAAGTTTGAATTTTCGTATGCATATTCTACTTGTTATTATTTTGAGCAAGCTTTGAATATGTATCTAATGAAAGTTCAAATTTTCAGATGGCTGATAATGCACATAACACTCCTGGGGGTTCTGGTGTTCATGGTGGTGGTGATCCTCCTCCACCCCCACAACTGACCCCGCTGAAGCATTCATGGCTGCTCAGACGGAGGTGTTGAGGCAGATTCTCCACACCCAGAACCAAATTGCACAGAGGCTGCAGCAGCCCTTCAACAATCATAGTCACAATCAGGATGGGCCAAATGCAGTGATGACATATGAGAAATTCAGGGCAATGATGCCTCCTGAGTTCACTAAAGCTGAAGAGCCCCTTGAGGCTGATGCATTCATCAGGGCCCTTGAGGCCAAATTCTCAGTCTTTGTTCTGCCCTGCTCAGAGGAGAACAAGGCCGGCTTCACTGCCCAACAGCTTAGGGGTGAAGCACTGATTTGGTGGGAGCATTTCAAGTCAATGTAGCCAGAGGGCCACCAGATCACTTGGGCTAAATTCAAAAAAGCTTTCAAAGAGCACCATATCCCTAGAGGGTTCATTGATAGAAAGATGAGGGAGTTGATGAATCTCAAGCAAGCTTCTGACTCCGTATATCAGTATGCCCAGAAGTTCAATAGTGTCTGTCAGTATGGAGACTATCATGTGGATTCTGATAAGAAGAAAATGGAACGTTTCCGTGAGGGTCTTGATGGTGAACTTTATGAGAGGCTGAACCTAATCAAGATTGACAGCTATCCTGAGCTTGTTAATATGGCTATCTCTCAAGAGGACACCATGAAGAGGGCTCAACAGGATAGGAAGCGGAAATTCAATCAAGCTTCGGGCAGTGGGCAGGGGAAGAAGTTTAAGTTTGTGGAGAAGAATGTGCAGGGTTCCACCCAGCCATCTCCATCAGGACGCTGGGTGATGAAGCAGTCTCAGTCTAAGCCTTCTGACAACTTTAGCTTCCGCAACACTCAGCAGCAAGCTTCCAGGCCTAATGCACCCCACCTACCCGCAATAATGATGATCATCGTTGCTTTAATTGTGGACAGCTGGGGCACTATGCCAACAAGTGTACTCGCCCTAGGCAGTATGTTGGCGGTCGATTTCCGTCAACCAAGAATATTTGTTATGTTATAGTTTGGATTTCATTTCGGAACTAACCCGCCACTAGGCATACTAATGATATAACAAGTTCATCGTTGGATGTGTGTTTTGGAGTATAATGTTTAAGCAAGAATTTATGCACTAAATGAGGAGAGATGCACTCGGTTCGAAGGACGATTTACATGATGATCGAGAGGCTCCGACCGTGCGTGAACTTGACTCCAAAGGTGGCAAGGACCAATGTGCTTCAATGAAGAATCTCCGAGGACCAAGGTGAAAAGACCGGAAGATCATGCGTAAAGACCCCTTAACTTGGTCGCAGGGATAACGATGTCCAAAGCCCATATCCGAAGGAGGAAAAAACCCAAAGTGCAAAAGATGATACGTGGCAAAAGACGGGGGCAAACCGGGCCAGGGAGGGCCCAGGCCGGTCGGTTCGCTGCCACCTTTCTTCGGTGATAAGTTCGTGGAACCCTAATTGTTTGGGAAGAGGAGCCATTCGCGAAAAACGACCAAAGAAGCCTCGGGAGATCAACCACAAGGAAGATGGTTGATCGAGAGGGTGAGGATTCAAGAGGATCATCACCGAGGTCAAGGGAGGCCACCACGAGGAAGGAGGACGCCGAGGCCCTGCCACGGCGCCACCGGAGTTGAAGGACACAGAGAAACGGACTACATCGGGGGCATCCACCATGTTCAACGGTGCTATGCCTAGCGCCTTGATGGGGTAAAATAATCGTTTGTCCATAGAGTTGTAATGGATCTTGATATGTAGTCACCCACTCTCGTTTGGATCTTATATCTATCATACCTTTTTGTTAATGATGCTTAATGTTTAAGGTTAGCTACCATGCCTTTGGGGTTGCTCCCGTAGATCACGTCAACATACCGTGTTCATTAGGATTAGTATCGATTACCTTCGTGTAGTGACATGTATGAGGGAAGGGTAACACCTAATTCTTTGTTCACATGCTTAGATAGATTGGATTGGGGTCTTATCATGTTTCGGGTGATTGCATCTCAAGTACCTAGACTCCATCGGCATATGTTCTTCATACTCGTGAACCACTTTTCTCTCTCTTTAACATAATCTAGGGTTAGTTTGTCTTTACTTTATAGATTAATCTTTACATCATAAAGTCCTTAATCAACTAAGTTAGTGTTAGGTTAAACGCAAGTAATCCCCTTGCTCTGTGGATTGACAAGAACCTTGGGGGTCCCCTCCCTTGGTGAAAAAGGCACCAAGTCACTCCGTGTCCTTGCGGTGAAGTTGAACGCGGTTTCGAACCGTCAACAAGCCCCTTTTTCTGGCGCCGTTGCCGGGGAGCAAGCCAGTTTACTTCGTTTAATCTCTCATTGATTTTGTTGATTACTAACACCTAACCTTTGTGTTCTAGAAAAACACTCTTTTTGTTTTTGTTTTTGATTGTCTAGATGGCATTCGCTGGAAATCCTTTGGAGGAACTGGAAAAATCGCTAAGGGACTATGCTAGCCCTCGATGTGAGGATATCAAGGTACAAGAGTCAGATTCGATTCTCGAGGCGACAAGGTACGAAATTAAGGCTCGAATCATCGAGATGGCAGCAACTAATCTGTTCCGAGGGATGGAGACGGACAATCCATATAAACATATCCAGCGCTTTATGACGTTGTGCAATACGGTACGACAAGAGGGAGTTCCCGATGCTTGGTTTAAATGGAATCTTTTTCCCTACTCACTTGCCGATGAAGCAACAAAGTGGTATTCATTTGCGTCCTTCGAAGTCGAGGGAAATTGAAATCAATTGATAAAGAAATTTTGTGCCAAGTTTTTCCCTATAAGCAAGATTCAACATATAAGGAGGCAAGTGATAACTTTCAAGCAACGAGAAGAAGAGGGGATTGATCAAGCATGGAACCGATTCAACGAGCTAGTTGAACAAGGACCAAGACTTGGATTTCCTGATGACGTACTCTTGCATACATTCTTTTTTTCCCTAACCCCTAGTTGCATGGAACGCGTTCAAATGTGTGCAGGAGGGGATCTCATGGAGAAAACACTCACGGAAGCTGCCCAACTTCTACAAAAAATAAGCAAAGCGGCTGTCATGCGAAGAGATTGGGAAACACGACTTTTGGGGAAGCCGGAATGCGACACAAGTGTAGGACCACTTGCTGTAATTTTCAGAAATACGGCCCCGGAAGAGAAGAAAGAGGAACCAATCCCGAAAAAGGTTGAAGAAGCCAAACATGAGGAAACTAGAACTATCCCGGAGAGTGATCACGCCGAGACAAGCAAAGCAAATGAAAGAACTATGTCGAGCGCAAAGCCACTAAGGGAGTTCAAGAAAATGGATTGGGTCCCAATTGATTTTGGAGAAATCTTTGACAAGAGAAAACCGTTCCCTAATCAAAAAGGGATGGCAAAAGCTTTGAAGATAGACTTCCCACCGGAAAAACAAGTGGAACATCCATACAACCTAGAGACAACCGGGGAGGTCCTTCAAAAACTCTTTAGCGAAGAAGAAGTTGATCCGGACCATGTGGCCAAAGCTAAAAGAAGCCCGAGACGTCACCATTCGCCCGCCTCGCTGAAATTTTTGCCATAGGATCCGATGAAGAAGAGAAGACATCGCCGCGTATAGATTACAAGGTCAACAACATTAATTGCAAGGCGTTATGCGACATTGGAGCACAAGTAAGTGTCTTGTCTTCTAAAATCTTTGATGAAATTCATGATCACACCATTGACCTAGTTCCAACCTCTACTAAATTGATTATGGGAGATGGTAGAATTGTTAAACCTCTAGGAATTGCCCCTGACCTAGAAGTTTTAATTTTCGAAAAATGCATTCCAACCGATTTCTTCATTGTTGATGTCTACTATGATAAAAATGATCATGTAATTCTTGGTAGACCTTTTCTTAAGTTGGTTAATGCCGTTTTAGATGCCGGAAAAGGAAAAGTGACTATTAATCTTGATGGGGATAATCACACGTACAATTTTCTTCCCGCTTCTAGAATTGCCTCACCCCTACCTCTTGATGACGAAGAGGTAGGGAGCCTTCGTTTTGTTGAAACTTTCAGGGATCCGCTACAAAGAGCAATGGAGAATGAATCTAATGATGAGCTAGATGAAGAGTTAGCGGAAGCAACCAAAGGACTAGAACCGCAAGACGGAAGCTTAGAGGAAGATAAATTTGAAGACCTTGGAGAAATTGTACATGAGGAACCACAAGTACCGGAGGTGGATCTTAAGCTTTTGCCCAAAGGATTGAAATATGAATTTTTGGGGCCGGACAAGACTTATCATGTGATTGTGAGTGACGAATTGAGTCCCGAGGCGAATGATATGTTGCTGAATTTATTGAAGAAGCACAAGAAGGTGATGGGATATTCGATAAATGACCTTAAAAGACTTAGCCCAGTGTTTTGCACTCACCACATACCTATGGAGGATCAATGCAAGCCTGTAGTGGACCATCAAAGGAGGTTAACCCATGCCATGCGAGAGGTGGTGAAGAAGGAGGTTATCAAGTTGTCGGATGCCGGAATCATCTACCCGGTGCCGCATAGCGAATGGGTGAGCCCCGTATTGTGTGCCTAAGAAAGGAGATTTGACCGTGGTGAAGAATGAGAAGAATGAATTGATACCGCAAAGAACCGTGACCGGATGGAGGATGTGTATTGACTACCGGAAGTTGAACAAAGCAACGAAGAAGGATCACTTCCCCTAACGTTCATCGACGAGATGCTTGAGAGGTTAGCAAATCATGCATATTTTTGCTTTCTTGATGGGTACTCGGGGTTCATGCAAATACCTATTCACCCGGATGATCAACATAAGACAACATTCACTTGCCCTTATGGAACATTTGCGTATAGAAGAATGCCTTTCGGTTTATGCAGTGCTCCAGCCTCTTTTCAACGATGTATGATGGCGGTATTTTCGGAGTTCGTCGAGGAAATTGTTGAGGTATTTATGGATGATTTCTCCGTTTATGGTAAAACTTTTGCGGATTGCTTGGCAAATTTGGATAAAGTTCTCACTAAGTGTTCGGAGGTTGATTTGGTGCTAAATTGGGAGAAGTGTCACTTCATGGTGAAATAAGGAATGGTATTGGGACATGTGATATCCGAGAGAGGGATTGAGGTGGACAAGGCTAAGGTTGAAATGGTTTAAAAGCTTCCACCGCTGACGGATGCTAAGCATTTGAGGAGTTTCTTGGGTCATGCGGGATTCTATAGAAGATTTATCAAGGATTTCTCAAAGATCACCAAGCTGTTGACTAATCTTCTCCAAAAAGATGTGCCATTCAATTTCAATGACAAGTGTTTGGCGGCATTCCGGACATTAAAGAGAGCTCTCGTAACCGCACTCGTCATTCAACCACCTGATTGGAGTCAACCTTTTGAGATAATGTGCGACGCTAGTGACTATGCCGTTGGAGCGGTGTTGGGACAACGAAAAGAAGGCAAGGTACACGCTATTTACTATGCTAGCAAAACCATTAATGGAGCTCAATTAAATTATGCAACAACGGAGAAGGAATTGCTCGCGGTAGTGTTTGCCTTTGAAAAATTCAGATCATATATTGTGAATTCTAAAGTGATTGTCTACACCGATCATGCGGCGATGAAGTATCTCTTGTCTAAAAAAGATGCCAAGCCAAGGTTGATTCGATGGATCCTTCTCTTGCAAGAATTTGATGTGGAGATTCGGGACAAAAAGGGGTCGGAAAATGTTGTGGCCGACCATTTATCAAGGATGAATCGTGAGGATGATAAAGAGCCTATTGAAGATAAGATGAGAGATGATCACCTCTATCATATCCTTGACAAAGATACTTGGATGATCAACATTATTCGAGTCATACGAAAGATGCCAATTGATCATTTGGATAGGAACTCTCAAAGGAGAGTGATCGTCGAGAGCCGAAAACATTATTGGGATGCACGTTACCTCTTTAGACTTGGAGCGGATGGAGTCTTACGAAGGTGTATACCAAGAGATGAAAGAGCTGAAATATTGAGAAAGTGTCACTCAGGCGAATATGGAGGACACTATGGACATTTTAGGACTCAAGCAAAGGTATGGGCTAGTGGATTCTATTGGCCGGAGATGCATGAAGACTCAAAAAGGTATGTTGCTTCTTGTCCGGAATGTCAAAGAACGGGGAATATAAATCAATGGACTGTTATGCCTTTAAATTACAACTTGCAAATTGATCTATTCGACGTATGAGGAATTGACTTCATGGGGCCCTTCACTAGTTCAAATGTATATGAGTATATTCTAGTTATGGTTGATTATGTATCCAAATGGGTGGAGGCTATCCCTTGTCGAAGAGCTTCAACGGAAGAATTCATATTCATGATAAAAAATATTATATTCCCGTGCTATGGAGTCCCGCGATTATTGATAAGTGATGGAGGAACACACTTTACGGCAAATAGTTTCAGAAAATGCTTGTCCAAGTTGGGGATCGAGCATAGAGTGGCCACGGCTTACCACCCACAAACAAATGGTCAAGCGGAAACTTCAAATAGGCAGCTCAAGAGCATTCTTAACAAGACCGTTGAAAAGGGAGGTAAAGATTGGTCGAAAAAATTGGACGGAGCATTGTGGGCATATCGGACGGCACACAAGACACCAATAGGTATGACGCCATATCAATTTGTTTATGGTAAATCGTGTCATTTGCCTTTGGAGTTAGAACATAAAGCATATTGGGCGATCAAGGAGATGCATCTTGATTTCAACGCCGCGGGTCAAACGGAAGATTCAAATAAGTGAACTAGAAGAGATGAGGCTCAAAGCCTATGAGAGTGCAACCATCTATAAGGAAAGAATGAAGAGGTGGTATGATAAAAGGCTTCGAGCAAAGGAATTCAAAGAAGGTGACAAGGTTCTCCTCTATAACTCAAGGTTCAAAATATTCGGAAAAGGGAAGCTAAAGAGCAAGTGGGATGGACCGTACATCATTCACTCGGTCTCGCCAAATGGAGCGGTAACAATTATGGACGTGAAAGGAGATCAATATGTGGTTAATGGTCAACGATTGAAGGTTTTTCTTGAACAAGAATCGTGCCCATCGACTATGTTGATAAATATCACATGGAGGACGAGCCTGAGCGTCAAGCCTAAGACATAAAACAAGGTAAGTTTTCTGTACATAAGTTTTTATTTTTGTTACCGTATTTATTTCGAGTCTTTTTCATAATTTTTAGCTGGACCTTTCCACCACTTAGGCTAGCATTCACGAAACACAGAGGGCCGCAAAAGATGGGCCGTGGGGGCCCAAACAGGGGGCAGGCCGGCCGGCCCATGCCGACCAGCCCAGCATGCCCTACCTCCGTTTCCGCCCGTTTTTCTCTAGGACGCGGTTCGGTGTATTTCCTTTTCTTGCCTACCATTTTAGGAGCTACAAAAATAGGCAAGAAAGGGTTTCGGCTGAATCCTTCCAGGGATATTTAAGGTTGCCTGGGGAGCTCGAGAATTGCATCTCATTTGCAATCTCCAACCTCCACGAAAGCACCCAAGCACCCATGGCATCCCCGAGCAGCACCAAAGGGAAGGAAGAGGTGAAGGCAACCATGGAAGAAGAAGCACGCCTCCCCTCTCCAACGCCGGCGACCGAGGAGCTTCGTCGGTGCTCTGTGGTGCCAAAGCTCAAGAAGGAGGTGAAGAGGACCACGTGGATTCGTTGCGGAGGGCGTATCCCAACAAGGCGCATGGCTAGCCCAAATCTGTGGGTTGAAGAGAAGAAGGAGAAGCCCACTTCTCCCGTTCGCCGCTCAAAGAGGCTCCTTGGGATGAAGAGGAAGGATTACAAAGAGAAGACCCCCGAGCCGGCGGAGATTTACGGAGATAGCGACTACTCCGATGATCGGAGCCCTAGCTCGTGGGCAACCGGTGGAAGAGATGATAACGACCTCTATGTTTGGGAGGAGGTGCCCAAGGAGGAGTCGGAGGAGCACCACGAGCAAGGCGAAGGAGGCAACCCAGACGGCGGCAACGATCCGGACGACGGAGACGATGGAAGCAACAATGATCCGGAGGAAGAGCACAACATATGTTGCGCGGCTTGCCGCAATGCTATTGCGGAGCTCTTCTCATCCCTTGATGAGTGCTTCCACACCATCAACACCATGCAACAAAGGATTGAATATTGGGAGCGCATGGCGGAAGATGACTTTAAGTTTCTTAACCGAAATATAAGGAAGCTCTTCGGGATGAACAAGAACTTCAAGAAGAAGGAGTGGTGCACCTCGTGCGGGAAGTTTCACTAGGTGTTGTAGTTAGCATGTTCTCCCCCTTTGTACCTTTTGTAAAGTTACGACGAGGACGTCGTAAGATCTAAGTGTGGGGGGAGGGAGCTAGCTAGCTTTTTAAAAAAATTTTGCTTAAAGTGGTGATTAGGTCGAGTCTTTAAATCGAGTCAAGTGTGAGAGTCAAGTGTGAGTTTTGCTTTATCTTTTTAGCTCGAAAGTGTCTTAATTTAGTGTTGAGTCAAGAAAAAAGAAATAAAAAGTGTCTTATGCAAGTCTCTTGTTTCTTTTCTTGTTATGTCTTTACCTTATCTTTGTTATTCGAGCATAAACTTGGTGATTAATCGTTTACTGTGGTGCTTAGTGGAAATTTACTTTTGTAAAGCACCCATATTCAAACTTTGATCTAGGACTTTGCTTCATCTATGCTTTTAGTAATGCTAACATTGGAGGCTTTAATTTCTGAAAATTAAGAAAAACACCTTGCTATGAAGGTTAGCGATCTCTTTCTCCAAGTTGAGAGGTAATATCTATCCTATACAAAGCCTTTATATATATATAATCCACCATAAGTGTTGTTTAGCATGATGAATTGGGTTAGGATTTTACTCTCTTGGGAGGTCTAATTTCGAGCAATGATCATGTCCTTGATGTATATCTTTTATTGCTAGCCTCGTCATACATTCGGTAACGGGAATTTCACATTGAATGCCCCGTACATCGCCGGATTCCATACCCAAACCCATAAACATCTTTTTGTCATCTTACTCCTTGAACACAACCCATGTTCGAAGATTCGTTCAATTTCTAGGCATGATTTTGCTTAAAATTCAGATTGGTATTCATGTTCAAAAGATGAGCGAAAAGCTTCGGAGAAGAAGGTAAAGATGTGGAAAGAAGAATATATATATATATATGTGTGTGTGTGTGTGTGTGTGTGTGTGTGTGTGTGTGTGTGTGTGTGTGTGTGTGTGTGTGTGTGTGTGTGTGTGTGTGTGTGTGTGTGTGTGTGTGTGTGTGTGTGTGGTGCGCACACAAGAAAAAGAAAAAAAAGAGAGAAAAAGAAAAAAAAAGGAAAAAAAAGAAGGAAAATCCAAGGCAAATCAAGAGAGGTATAGTGAGGGATGACAAGTAAAATGAAGATCAAAAGAAGTGCAAGGAAGGATGCGACGATGTTGAGAACGAATCTTTGATATTCCATACCATGTGCAATCCGACATCGAGGACATCATTAGTGCATTGAAGTCATTATTCTTTTTCCCTTTGCACATGTCTACCATTCTAAATCTTCTCATCCTTGATACCCTCACATTATGGTTTAATTCTCATGATCATTGGCTTGGAAGGTGAACAACCACTAGAGGATTCTCCTAGCTTGATAATACTTGTGCTAGCTTCACTAGCCACACCAATAGCTCCACCTTACATTATAAATGAGAGACTTGTGGGAGGTGAGACCTTATGAAATTATCTAGGATAGCCATTTTAAATGAGTGACATGTGAGAACTTGGAGGAGGACTTTGTCTAATGCTTTGTGCATGAATTTTATTTTTAAAAGTTTGTAAAAACCCTCCGATGAAAGTAAGAAAGCGAGTATGGATGAAGTCGAAGATCTCTAGTGAAAAGGTACGAGTTGTGGGGTAAGTCTTGAATTGGTAATTTCTAAACGCCCATGTTTACATTATGATCTTTGTTTCATGTCTCTTATATTAAAGATGAATGATTGACTAACTTGAAAGGAAAGAATTGACGAAGCATGTTTCAACTCCGTGGCTAAACAATTTTTGAGCAACTTGCTCGAGGACGCGCAAGATCTAAGCTTGGGGGGGTGTTGGCGGTCGATTTCCGTCAACCAAGAACACTTGTTATGTTATAGTTTGGATTTTATTTCGGAACTAACCCGCCACTAGGCATACTAATGATATAACAAGTTCATCGTTGGATGTGTGTTTTGGAGTATAATGTTTATGCAGGAATTCATGCACTAAATGAGGAGAGATGCACTCGGTTCAGAGGACAATGTACATGATGATCGAGAGGCTCCGACCGTGCGTGAAATTGACTCCAAAGGTGGCAAGGACCAATGTGCTTCAATGAAGAATCTCCGAGGACCAAGGTGAAAAGACCGGAAGATCATGCGTAAAGACCCCTTAACTTGGTCGCGGGGATAACGACATCCAAAGCCCATATCCGAAGGAGGAAAAACCCCAAAGTGCAAAAGATGACACGTGGCAAAAGACGGGGGCGAACCGGGCCAGGGAGGGCCATTCGGGGTCGGTTCGCCACCGCCTTTCTTCGGTGATAAGTTCGTGGAACCCTAATTGTTTGGGAAGAGGAGTCATTCGCAAAAAACGACCAGAGAAGCCTCGGGAGATCAACCAAAAGGAAGAGGGTTGACCGAGAGAGTGAGGATTCAAGAGGATCATCACCGAGGTCAAGGGAGGCCACCACGAGGAAGGAGGACGCCGAGGCCCTGCCACGGTGCCGCCGGAGTTGAAGGACACCGAGAAACGGACTCCATCGGGGGCATCCACCATGTTCAATGGTGCCATGCCTAGCGCCTTGATGGGGTAAAGTAATCGTTTGTCCATGGAGTTGTAATAGATCTTGATATGTAGTCACCCACTCACGTTTGGATCTTATATCTATCATAGTTGATAATGCTTAATGTTTAAGGTTAGCTACCATGCCTTCGGGGTTGCTCCCGTAGATCACGTCAACATACCGTGTTCATTAGGATTAGTATCGATTACCTTCGCGTAGTGACATGTACGAGGGAAGGGTAATGCCTAATTCTTTGTTCACATGCTTAGATAGATTGGATCTGGGTCTTATCATGTTTTGGGTGATTGCATCTCAAGTACCTAGACTCCATGGGCATACGTTCTTCATACTCGTGAACCACTTTTCTCTCTCTTTAACATAATCTAGGGTTAGTTTGTCTTTACTTTATAGATTAATCTTTACATCATAAAGTCCTTAATCAACTAAGTTAGTATTAGGTTAAACGCAAGTAATCCCCTTGCTTCGTGGATTGACAAGAACCTTGGGTGTCCCCTCCCTTGGTGAAAAAGGCACCAAGTCACTTTGTGTACTTGCGGTGAAGTTGAACACAGTTTCGAACCATCAACACAGCAAAATCAGCAAAGTCAGGGGCAAGGTTCTAAGGCTGGGAACCAAGGCAAGCAGCAGAAGGTACAGGTGAAGCAGGGTCGGCTGAACTTCACCACAGTTGTTGACCTTCTAGAGGGAGCACCAGTATTAACGGGTACATTCTCTATCCGTGGTCGTCCAATTACCATATTGTTTGATTCTGGTGCTACACATAGCTTTATTAATGTGAAAACAATGAGCAACTTGGGTTTAAAGTGGTGTCATACAAATCAGGCCTATATGATTGCCACACCGGGTGGAAAGGTTGCTTCACATCACGTAGCCTTAAGGGTACCGCTTGAGATAGATTTACCGGACGGTACTTATACGCTCACCTAGGAGGAGGAGGGAGCAGTTGAGGGAGAGGTGAACCAGACCATTGTGCACCAAGACCAGGACCAAAGTCTAGAAGAGCCCAAGGCTAGTGCTGAAATAGAAGAAGGCAAGCACCGGAGTTGCATCTAACCTTTTTCTAAAACTTATATCTTTACTTTCAGTATTTATGTTATGGTTTGTGCATTTAAGTTTTAGGAGTTGATTTGAAACCTAGATGCATGATCCTTAGGTTCCTATGCTCTTATACTAGTATGTTAGGTCGCTAGTGGCATGCTTTAAGGACACGGTACAAGTCGAGTAATTACTCATTGCTCGCGAGATATAGGATACTTATGTTGGAATCATAAGTTGGATAAATTGACTCGCTCATGTGGTAAGAGCAATGGGTTCGGTCTCGACCGAGTAGCATTGTGCTGGTTTAAGCTATTGAACGTACCAAGTGCTTGTCGGGAATGGGACCGGTAAGCCTAATACCTAATGAACCAGTGCGGGGACTTTATCGCTACTACTCTTGAGATGCGTCTCCCAGTTTGATTCCGGTACTGCAAGTGTGAGCCTGGACGTGTCGTGTGAGGGCGTTCCAGTAATCTTGTACTTAGGACTGTGGCATCTGTCCCCAATCTGGGAATGACGGGAACCGCCTGGTCGGGGTAAACCCTGCATTTGCTTTTCTTTGGATTCTTAGGGTCTACCTTCTTCCGTGTATCTTGGGTTGGACCTTGCAAGGATTATAAATCGATCGATCGTCGGTCACTCACCGTTATCTGAGTCGGCTTGACCACTGGCTACCCCATACTTATTTATGGAACATTTGGATTAATATTGTTGCCTGATTAATGTTGTTTGCACAAACATACTTGTTTAGTTAGGTGCTTACCTAGAATGGTTAACATACTAGAACTTGAGCTAAAATTAGAAAACTAAGGATCAACTCTTAGTCGCTTTTGGCAAAACAAACCCACCAGCCAAAAAGCCTTGCATGTCTAGTTGTACTTTTATTTTTGTCGGGTCAGTCTTGCTGAGTATTAGCATACTCAGCCTTGCTTAATTTTTGGTTTTCAGGTAACCCCATCTCGCCTGGTTCTATTCCAGATGGTTGGGAGCTTGAGTGGGAGCAAGATGACGAAGAGTGATACTCTATGGATGGCCTCCCATGTGTATCACACGTTTAGTTTTTATTTCCGCTGTTAAACTTTGAAACTCTTTACTTTTATGTATGAAAACCTGGTTTATAATAATGTGACCATGTGAACTTTTATGTAATGTTGAACTTGTACTCTGGTCCCGCCTTCGTGTGGGCTTTGCACATATTAGCGATCCTGTTGTAAGTGATTCACCGGGCATGACCCGGCAGAGGCGACAAAATACATCTTTGTTATCACTTATGAGCCAAGTGGACCGGCTTAGGTGATAATACGGATTTATTTTGGGTGGTTCCCACCCAAAGAACTAGTTGAATTAAAGAAACAACTTCAAGAGTTGCTTGATAAGGGTTATATTCGCCCAAGCTCTTCTCCTTGGGGCTGTCCAGCCCTGTTTGTGAAAAAGAGAGATGGTAGCCTGAGGTTGTGTGTGGACTACCGACCTCTCAATGCGGTGGCTATCAAAAACAAATATCCTTTACCCCACATTGACGTGCTATTTGACCAGTTGGCTGTAGCTAAGGTCTTTTACAAGATCGATCTTTGGTCTGGTTATCATCAAATAAAAATCCGGCCTAATGATATTCCTAAGACCGCTTTCTCTACTCGCTATGTCCTATATGAATTTTTGGTCATGTCTTTTGGTCTTACAAATGCGCCAGCCTACTTCATGTATCTTATGAATTCGGTATTTATGACGGAGTTGCATAAATTCGTAGTGGTTTTCATTGATGACATCCTTATTTACTCCAAGAATGAGGAAGAGCATGCGGAACATCTTCACATTGTCTTACAACACTTGAGAGAGCATAAACTCTATGCTAAGCTCTCCAAGTGTGAGTTTTGGCTGGATAGTGTTAAATTTCTGGGGCACACTATTTCTAGTGAGGGCATATCTGTCGATCCAAGCAAAGTTCAAGAAGTTATGGATTGGCAACCTCCTAAATCAGCTCATCAAATCTGTAGCTTTCTAGGCTTGGCTGGTTATTATCGCCGCTTTATTCCGAATTTCTCTAGAATTGCAAAGCCTATGACTGAGCTACTGTTGACGTTTGATTATCGTTGCAAAGTTCGTTTGGACTTGCAAGCGGACAAATCCCTCGTCGTAGTTAAGGAACCCTTCTTCCCTTGAGTGGTGATCCCAAGGTATCGAATCCGTGGAACAATGTGCAACGCAAGATCGATCCAATAAAGCGAGAAAGCACTTTGTTTAAGATAGGTTTCGAATGCATCTAATCTACTAAAACATGAGAGGTAGCGAGAGAAAGCGAGAGGTAACCGATCTAGAGAGTCTAGATCGTGCCTTTGTCATAGTTCCAAGCGAGAGACGAAGATAGCAATAAGAATCTCATAAAAAGAATGTGGCTTCCGGTCCAATCCTCGAAGGCACCTACCGTACACGTGATCGACATCCTGTCACGATGCCCCGCTTCTTGTGTAGGTGAACCTAAGAGCACGCTCATGAAGAACGTGTTGAAAACACTTGGTAGGTCGGGTATGCACCTCTAGCCACCGCGGCTACAAGAGCACCCTAGGCGATCTATCTTAAGTATAGATCGAGGAAGAAGCAAAACCAAGAGAAGACAAAACCAAAGAGGAAGCACTCGATTGCTAGTTATCAGATTTAATGAAACTCCATCATAAGTGTATACATGAATAAGATCCAACCGGGATCCTACCTTGATCTTGATTCAAGCCTCCGGAACTCCGACGTGGTCTTCCATGCAAGGTTCCCACACCGGCTAGGTGAACCCTAGACGATTATCATGACCCTCCTCTCCGAGATGGTGTCCCTCAAGCTCCTCTGCTCCTCGGCGGCAGATGACGAATGACTTCATAGTTGCAACTTCGCACGGGGGCTATAAATAGCCCGAGAGTCGTCTAGGTCAAAGGGGGTGCCGAACTGGGCCCGAAGTGGGCTGGGCCGACCGACCTGGGCCCAATTCGGCCCAGTTCGACCCCGGCTTCCTCCGTGTTGCTTCTCGTGTTTTCTAAAACTTTTGCCGAGTTGCATGTGGCCCCTTGACGTCATTTTCCTTGCGGTTTAGATAAGGGTGCTTGGCGTATGAACTCCCGCATCTTCCGTCTAGGTCCTCAGCACTTCTCGGCTTCACGCTTTGGTCCTTGGTTCATTTGGAGTCATGTTCATCTTGTATCTTGACTTGCCCCGAGCTCCATGATCATCTTGTAAAACCCTTGATGAACTTTACCCGGAAGTCCTCATTTAAGCTCTTGATTCCTATGTAAACAATAAACTCCAAAAACCTTGCACGAGTGCGAACTTGACATATAATAAGGGTTAAGATCATTAGTGTGAATGTCAAATTAATGCCAACATAGAAGGTAAATAAGAGGCTAGGTTGACAGAAATCGACCGCCAACATCTACTAAAGAAAGGTGTAAAGTTTGTGTGGAGTGAGGCTTGTGATAAGGCTTTTCGAAAACTAAGGGAACTTTTAACTTCAGCCCCAGTGCTAGCATAGCCAGACAATTCTAAGCCATATGAAGTCTATTGTGATGCTTCAGGCACGGGTCTTGGCTGTGTCCTTATGCAAGAAAATCGGGTCATCGCCTATGCCTCACGGGCACTCCGCCCTCATGAAAAGAATTATCCCACACATGACTTAGAGCTAGCAGCGGTTGTTCATGCTTTGAAAATTTGGAGGCATTACCTTATGGGAAACCGCTGCAACATTTTCACTGACCACAAAAGCCTCAAATATATTTTCACTCAGTCTGATCTGAATATGAGGCAAAGAAGATGGTTAGAATTGATAAAAGATTATGATCTTGAGGTTCATTACCATCCTGGAAAGGCAAATGTAGTCGCATATGCTCTTAGCCGCAAGGCTCACTGCAATTGCCTATCAATAGAACCTTATAATGACACTCTATGTGAAGAGTTGAGAAGGTTTAACTTGGAAATTGTAGAACAAGAAAGACTAAATGCTATCTCCGCTGAGTTTGATTTATTTGATAGAATTGTCAAGGCTCAACTTCAGGATGAGGGCATTCAATTGATAAAACAGAAATTGTTAGAAAAAGATCCTAAATATGATTGCTTCCGTAAGGATGAGAAAAATATAATTTGGTTTGGACAACGCCTTGTTGTTCCTGATAATTGGGAATTGAAAAAGGAAATCTTTGATGAGGATCATCTCTCTAAATTCTCTATCCATCATGGAAGTAGCAAAATGTACCAAGATTTGAAACAAAATTTTTGGTGGACATAGCCAAATATGTATCGGAATGTGATACTTGCCAAAGAATTAAAACAAGTCATTTGAAAACTTCCGGTACTCTCCAACCTTTACCCATACCTTCATGGAAGTGGGATGACATAAGTATGGACTTTGTGTCCAGATTGCCACTCACATCTAGGAATCATGATTCCGTCTGGGTTATTGTGGATAGGTTGACAAAAACATCTCATTTCATTCCAGTCCACACCACTTATGAAGCCAAAGATTATGCAAGTCTTTATGTTGAACACATCGTTCGCTTGCATGGTATTCCCAAGACCATAATTTCAGATAGAGGTTCTCTTTTCGTGTCACGTTTCTGAGAATAGTTACATAAATCACTTGGCACAAAAATTATACGCGGTTCAGCTTATCGTCCCCAGACTGATGGTCAAACTGAAAGAGTAAACCAGATTCTAGAGGATATGTTGCGAGTCTGTGTTATTCATTTTGATAAAAGTTGGGACAAGTGTCTAGCCTTGGCGGAATTTTCTTACAACAATAGCTATCAAGCTAGCTTGAAAATGGCACCTTTTGAGGCTCTTTATGGACGGAGATGTCGAACTCCCTTGAACTGGTCACAGGCCGGTGAGAGGAAATTCTTTGGTCCAGCCTTAGTTAAGGATGCCGAAGAAAAAGTGAGGGTAATCAGAGAAAATTTGAGAATAGCCCAAGAAAGGCAAAAGAGTCACTATGACAAGGGAAAGGCACCTAGAGAATATAAAGTTGGTGACTTTGTGTACTTAAAAGTTTCGCCAACTAAGGTTCGGTGTGAAAGGAAAGTTAGCTCCACGCTACATTGGCCCCTATGAAATCACTCAAGTATGTGGGCCAGTAGCATACCGTATTCGGCTTCCTGAGCGGTTCTCTGCCGTCCTCAATGTGTTCCATGTATCACAATTGAGAAGATGTGCTCATGAACCAGCTAGAGAAGTGATTGAAGAAGCTAATGCTTGGATTGAACCAGATCTCTCTGTCGTTGAACATCCTTTGAGAATTCTTGATGTAAAAGAGAGGAAAACTCAAAGGCAATCCGTAAAAATGTACAAAATACAATGGAGTCATCATCTTGTTGATGAAGCTACTTGGGAAACTGAACAGTATCTCAATGAGAATTATCCGGGTTTTCTTCAATCTAGACATCATAAGTTCCTTCCCCTACTTTCATGTTTTAAGTCCTAATCTCGGGACGAGATTTCTATTAAGGGGGTAGGCTGTAACATCCCTGATGTTTAATTAAGCAAAGTACTTCAATTAGTTATGTTAATCAAGAATGATTAGTACCTAAGCATGCTTAGCATAATTGTGATCAACTTTGCAGATAAGACCTTGGTCAAAATCCCAAAAATTGGTCAAACCCCTAAGAGCTCTACAAGGCTGAAATGGTTTTCTTGCGCGTTCTCCAAATTTCACTATAGAAGTTCAAATTCTGTCAATATAAAAGTTTTTCCTTGTTTTTAGGAACACATTTTTCGTAATTGGCGGACATTCAAATTTTGAGTGCAAGTTAGCTTAAATTGAAGTTGAAGTTCCTATGCACAGTATTAAGGGGCCGAGAAAATCTGTATCTTCAGCACATTTTTCCCGTCAATCCAAACCTCAAAATATAGGTCGCCCTTTGGAAAAGTTGTAGTGCTATAATTCCTCTACAACTTCTATTTTTGGAGAATTTCAACTTAGTTGACACTTTTTGGAGATTTGGATTTTCGAAAATGGTCACACGGAATAAAAATCGGACGTCGTCGTGCTGTCGCCGCGCCCAGCGCACGCGCGCATTCAGCCGCGCCTGCCACGCGTCGGGGCCCGTGTCCTCCGGCGTACGGATGGCTTCAGCTCTTCCGCTGTGGACCCGCGCGCGCCCTAGGTCGCTCTGCTCACCTGCGTGCCGTACGCTGCGTCCAGGGGGACATCCGCGGCTTGGCAACGGGCCCAGCCGGCCACGCGTCGCAGCGCGTCGTGCCGCAAGCACACGCGCGCATGCAGCGGGCCAGCTGGCCATACCGCACGTTAAGGCGCCCCTGGCCTCGTTCTCGTAAGTCTTGTGCGGCTCCTCGTGCGAAAAACGCAGCCGCAACAGCCACGCCGCTCCGTCGTGCTCGGTCGCGCCAAAGCAGAGCAGCGCCGCCGTCGCCATTGCCGCGCCTCCGCCGCAAATCCTCCTTCCGCCCATCCTCGCTGCTCCTCTCCACTTCAGCGCGTTCTCCTAATGCTCCTCGAAGCTGTACCGTCGCCGGTCAGTGGCCGCCGCGGCGGGCATGCCAGGGCCACGCCGCCGTCGGCGTCCGGCGACGCCGCTCCGTCCCGGGTTCCGCCACAACCCACCCCAGCCAGGTGAGTCACAGCCCCCGGGGCCGCTTCCCGGCCTTCTCCGGCCATTACTCGTCGCCGGCGAGCTTCCAGCCGCCGGCGAGGACCGCATTGGATTGATTTCAATCTTTCCAGGGTCAAATCCGTAAACCAGGGACCTCTTTGTAATTTTGGAAACATAGTCCAAGGGTCTGTCTGTAAAAGTGATTCTAGGTTTTAGCAGCAACTTTGAAAATGCATTAAAAATCATAGAAAATCAGAAAAATGTAAATTCAATTGTGTTGGATTCTTTGTGAGGAGATCTACCGTTTCTAGGAAGGGTGTATAGGGTTTTTCTGTATGGATTTGAAATGAAAATTCAAACTCAGTTTGATGTACTTTTATTGTAGTTCAAAATATACTCATGCAATGGATATGAAATTTGGATATGTTATTCTTTATGTCGTTTTTAGATCTGTGACCAAGTTTGACACATGTTTGATGTGTATATTTGTAATTATGATTTTTGGAAGCTTTATGTTAGGTTAGGTTAAACTTGATGCTTTTTATAGTCCCCTCAAGAAATCTGTTCTTTAAGCACCAATGCACCCTAGGACTTTGTCATGATGAATAGAATCTCTGGAAAAATAATTATGATTTTAGGAATTTGTTTTAATGATGTTTTGCATTTAACTATGTGTAGGATGTTAAATTGATAACTTGAAAAATATGATAGATCTATATTTGTAAATTTGTCAGTAGCTTAAATATGACATGAGTGATCTGTAGGAAAAAGTTGAGGTCAAAACGATTAGTAAATCTTTTTGTAGGTTTTAATGTAGTTAAGTTAGGCTGAAATTTGTCTTTTTCGTATAAATTAATTTATATGGAATCTGAAGCTAATTTTTGGTATTTAGGCTTGATTTAGTCATATGCTACTGTGTGCAAAGTTTGAGATCAGTTAGAGTTATATTTCAATTAATATGAATTTTGGATGAATGGCTAGCTATGAATTGAATAAATAGGTTTATATTTATTATTTAAGTTTAATTAAGGTTTTCATGTTTAGTTCTTGTTTAAATTCATTTAAAACACACCCCCATACTGTTTGGTGAAGTTTAGTAGTTTAATTTGTTTAGATATGCACACAATCACCATCAAAGTCAAGTTTAGTTCACCTTCACACCACATTGTGAGTTTTAATAATTCTTAAGATGAATGTGACCATGTGAACTTTTATGTAATGTTGAACTTGTACTCCGGTCCCGCCTTCGTGTGGGTTTTGTTGCATACCAGCGATCATGTTGTAAGTGATTTACCGGGCTTGACCCGGCAGAGGCGACAAATACATCTTTGTTATAGCTTATGAGCCAAGTGGACCGGCTTAGGTGATAATACGGATTTATTTTGGGTGGTTCTGTCACAATTCTCCCCCTTGATCTCGTCATATACTTTTAACTTTATACTTTGATGTAACTCTTTTAACTTTACTCATTCCATCTCATATTAGTGCATAGAGTGTGCTTTATCGTCACGGTCAATCATGCTTCATCATCACGGTCAATTGCCGATAGATTTAACAACTACAATGCACGTCTTTGTTCTGAAACTGATTCTTTTAACTTTGGGCCCTTTATTATTCAAAAGTCAGACCATACCATGAACCCATATCGACTGTGTGTTCTCTAAACACATTAGGCGGTAAGTCTTTAATAAGCAAATCCGCAAGCACTTGCTTATTACTTATATGCTCAATACATTTCAACATGATTTCAAACTTTTTCCTTTACAACATATAACTTTGTGTCAATGTGTTTGGCAGCACACTTGCCATTGGAGAGAAAACACTCGAATGGTATATTGTTGTTGTTTACCATTATCAATTATGGGTAAAGGTTTCTTCAACCATTTAGCCTATCCTCTAGCCTCATATCATGCTAAACTTTAGGTATTCACAACCATGATATTACAACTATTTTTCTTTGAAGCTTTTCCACAATAAAACTCCAAGCGCGAGTGTTAGTTACTACTGTGGGTTTCACTAAACATCTCATCAAAACTTAGTTCTTTTTACTCACAATCTTTTGAGAGTACGAGATTCTTTCTAACTTAGCACGAGGTTTACACAATACTTTGCAAGATTGCAAAATCATTCTTTAACTCTATTCCGGTGATCTATTGCTAGGCTGGACTTCTGCCAAATATATCCCGAATAAGCTATGTCAGGATAACTTCTTTCTTGAGCATCTATTCTGCTTCCAATAGCTGAAGTACATAGAACCACTTTCTTGTGATCGATTTCATGTTGGTTCCTAGAATACTGAAAATTCCAAAACTATTACCCTTTACTATAGGACAGGCGTAAACTTACTCGCATGCATACTATATTTCTTTAAAATTCTTTTTCTAAGCATGCCCTTTGTGATAATCCTAATACTTTTTTCTCTTTATCCCTATGAATTTCCATTCCTAAAGCGAATGGATCTTCAACGAGATTGTTCTTTTCAAAACTGTAGGTCATAACAATCTTCTTCTTCTCCAACAGTAGATTGAACATTACCACTAGCAAGTAGTACATTATCTACATATTAAATGTGGGAAAAATATTTCTCATCTTTGAACTTTGCAGATAAGCAATTTGTCTTCTTGGCCTTTACTTAAAACCCAAATCTTGGAATTTCGATGATGAAGCTCGCTGAATTACAAAGCTTGTAGCTAAATTTCAGCGCCATCATGTGTGACGTGACTCTGCCAGGGCTGAGTGCCCCCTCGTTGCTGGCTTCAGATGCTCGCCGGGAGTATGAATTGGTGAAGGGGGCACTAACACATAGGGCTGAGCACTGGCGGATCTAGAGGTGGGCCGGGTGGGCCACGGCCCACCCTAAGAATTGCCCTTAGAAATCCTTGCTTCATTAATTTTTTTACCCAGTCAGCGCAGTAGGCTTTGCTTCCTTTGAAAATTCGTTTTGAACTGCCCTGCCCTACCTGCGTGGCCTGCTAGCTAGGTGGCGAACGTTGGCAAAGCTAGCTAGGTGGGCCTGGCCTCTGTCCTTCTGCAGTCGCGGATGGATGGAGGGAGGGATCGCACACAGCAACAGCTAGCAGGATGTCAAGCTGCCGGCAGTTTGCAAAATGTTTCATGTGTGCACTTGAATAAGAAATGTATGTCCTTTTATAAAAAAGAGTGCGGACGGTTTGTTTGTTCGTTTTCTCATGTTGTTGTTGCAAACACATTCAAAGAGACCCTTGAAATCAAACTCAAACAAGTACAAGATCGCACCGACTCCTTAATGCATTTATACATTTATAAAATGTTGAAACATGAAGAAAGAAAAAAAAAAGAATGCTTCTCTCTTTCGGAGACATACAACAAAAACAGTTGCTTCGCCTTGAAGATCTGCTGTGGTGGTGCGGATGCCCGCTAATAAGCGCTGCCACTTGGCCCACCCTAACTTCAAACTCTAGATTCGCCACTGGGGCTGAGGATGTTGGAGAAGTTGTTCTGGGGTTCGCAAATGCTAAAGGCTTGCTGGGGTGGGGCTGCCTCTCGAAGTTCAGTTTTGACTTGGGTGATGCATCTTCTGAAGATGGAATGTCGACTCTGAAACAGCAATGTGCGCCAGCAAAGTTCTGGGCTCTGATGGCGGCATGTGGTGCCTTGCATCGCCCAGGCACGATGTGGCTAACCTGCCACGGGGGTTATGGATTCGCTTGGATGATCAAATCATTTCTGTCACCGCTACACCTCCCCGAGAAGCTGGATGACTACCTGCAGATGCGGGCAGCTCTTTGGCCGTCGCTCTACGACGTTGGCCTCATCGCTCACTGGTGCGCCGGCCTCCAGTTCCGTGCTCCAGGCTGCAAGGGGAAACTTCTGGATATTGCTCGTTCTCTAAAGTTACCGGTTGCAGAAGACTTGACGGAGCGGATAGAGCCCTTGCTTCTGCTGAAGTGCTTCCGCAAGCTATCAGCCCTCCCAGAGTTCAACTGCGTGGCCAAGTCTGTCAGGAGCAGAGCTATGTTCTGCTGCTGTTGGGCATGCTCAGGGCGTTCTGACGCGTGACCTCCAGGTTTCTACATTTCTGTCTGTTGGTTGTGTGATTGTGTCTCTGCAGATTGGCATGTACAGTACTGTTCCAGATATTCTGTTTGATCGTCAGTAGAAAATAGAAACAGTATGGTGGAATGGATTCGTTTTGCTACGTACATTGCCGTGTATACACTTGGTCGAAACATATTAGTTTCTTTCGTTTGTGTGTGCTGCTGGTTCTGTATTTGGCTGCTGGGCTGAACTGAACAAGCGTGCTCGCTTTGTGTGTGCTTCCGGAGTTTCGGTTCTGTATTTGGGTGCTGAGCTGAACGCCTGAACTGAACAAGCGCACTAGCTGGTCCTGGAATGTGCTGCGTGCAGGCCTTCGGCTTGGTGGTATACTGGTACGTATTCTCTTTCATATGATCAGGGACCGATCGAGCAACGGTTTCCTGGCCCAAAACGGCATCCAGCATCACAAATTCACGCACACACATAGGAGTACTTATCACTGCATGCTTAGTCACGTGTGCCAGACGCTTGCAAAAATGAAAAGAGAAAAGGAAAGAAAACACCTAAAACACAAGGCATCGAGAGCTCAAGAACGGGGATCAGCTGTGTCCTACTCGCCATCTGCTCAACTTCAAGAAACTGCTCTCAACTTATGGTCTCATTGATCTCGGAACAAAAAAAAGAATACAAACATTGCAAAGCCACACCTTATGGTCACTAGAGTGAAACAGATCAATGCACTCATCCTTTATTTGATGATGCACTCAAGAAAAAATGCACATACCAAACAGAAGCATCTGTAATGTCTACACGGTTCCAACAAAATCCGTAGGTGAAAAACACCGCCTGACCTGCTTCTTGGTCAAACACTCATCAATTACAACACTAGAGCAGTCGATGCTGCAAAGATACGGACAAAACCACGTATCACCAAGTTATTACTGTCACCAACTGACACATGGCCTCAGTGATGCTCATCTTCATCGTCGTCATGCCCATCTGGATCACCTCCATCACCAATGACCTTGAGCTGCACAAAGTCAACAGAAAAAGAATATTCAGCCACTGCTAACTAACAGCAAAATCAACTACTGCTGGACATCTTTAACAAAAATCAGCCAACGTGTTGCTTTCAGTTACCACAAAGTACTGCGAGCAGACAGGACACTCATGTGGTTTATCCTTTTCCAACCAAAACCAGACAACATCATGTTCATCCTCTGCAATAAGCCAGATGGAAGAATTAAAGCCCAGTTATGGTGAATTACATATTTGACACTTAGAACCAACATATATGGTTAGCCTTGATGTACCTCCTTCACCACCAGGACAGCCAACTATTCTCTTGTTGTAGTAGGATTCTATCACAGCTGGTTCCTCCTGCAGGCAAGGCATTCAAATGAACAATCTTGCAGCACAGAAAGTCTCGTATGCAACACAAAAATATAAGGAAGAGACGTTAGACATATCTAGAATAAATATGCAGGTAATGTCAGACATAGTATACATAGGAGGACATGCCTGGGACTGAAAGAGTATGAACAGAAGTACCACAGACAAGTGAAGACAACAATATACTCATACCGTGTCTTCAAGTTTCAAAGTATTATTGTTTTCTTAGGTTGCATGCTTACCTCCACAATTCCCTAGCTAACTTTATACTAAACCTACCTATCACTAACAGGGTTCCTTGCCTCGTTTAGTTAACATGAGCACCACATGTAGTTGCAGTTTATTCAACCACAGCATGATCAACTGCATCCTTAAGCAAAGAACATTGGAGTCTGTGCATGATATCAGCATAAAAGACCAGGAAGTTGATGGATTGTAGTTGAAAACATCAAAGTGCACTCCCCAACAAACAATACGCCCCGCAACAAGCAATAAACAAATCAAGTCTGACACTTAATGCAATTCCAAGTACCAGTTCAGTGCATGTATGACCAACCAATGGTGTATTGAGAAAAGCAAAGGAAACCAATAAATTTCAATTACTTTATAATTTGCATGCTCGATGAGGGAGCCCCCTGCATATTGAGTACTTTATGTTTTCCAGAACAATTGAGCAATCTTGCAGCATATAAAGTCAGGTATGCAAAACCAAAATAGATGGGGAAGGAGTGTTCAAGAACTTCCATGTATGTAGAGTTCTAGACTAAATATACAGGCAATGTCAGTACTCAGAACGCATAGGAGGCCATGCCAAAGATTGAACAGTAGCAGAAACACAAACAAGTGAGGAAACACAGTCTGAATCTATTATGCATTAAAACGGATCTGTTAGGTATATGCTTTGCCTTCACAGTTGCCTAGCTAAATCGTATCCTACATCTACCTTATCTACCAGGGCTCTTTTAGTTAACAGGAGTAGCCCATGTACTAAAGTGTATTCAATCACTGTAAGATAGTGCACCATCTCAGAGTGGAAGGATAGGAAGTTGAAAACATTGAAGCACACTCCACAACAAGCACTGATACTTAATGAAGCGTCGAGGTGACACGTCAGTTATAAGCTGACTGGTGGTGATGGTCTATTAGAACAACTCCTTCTGGCAATGCAGTTTAAGCATGATAACATTTCAAATAGTCAATAATTTGCTATACTATATAATATAAGTAACAAGAAATGCATCTGGTGAGCCAAAATGTGTTACTTACAAACACGCTAGAGTCATGTGATACATCATAAGTTGCAATTAGCACAAGTTGATGCAAGGAAACAACTACTGGTCTACTGTGCACATTTTTTGTCACGCGGCTGTGACAAATTGAACCACTGGTCTGATGAATCGGACTTGCATTTCCATACCACATCAAGTCGGTGCGATTCTACAAACTCAGGTATCGCAGATAACAAATTTCAGAGCAGCAATCAACTCACCTTAGTTCCGAAGGGGCCGACGGGAGGATCCATGTCGAACCTCTTCTTCCCCTGGATAAGCACGCCACAGATTCAGGTTAAAATGCCGCCGCAGCCCCCATACAAAATCCAAACGCAAACCGCGGCACCCCTCACCTGGAGCTCCGCCTCGAGCTCCTCGCGCTCCAGCCCCGTGGCGATCGGCATGACATCCTCGACCTTGGTCGGCGCCGGATTGTCACCTGCGTAACCACACCACATGGCATCGATCAGAACAAGCGCTCGTTTAGAACCGGGAAACAGCTAGAAGATCTGAGGGCCGGGCCGGGCCGGGGGCGCTTACCAGGAGAGGAGAGGAGGGGCGAGGTGCGCCGGAACGCGGCCGGCGCCGTGGAGAGGGGCGCGGCGCGGGCGCAGGACGACGACGTGGCGGCGGCGGCGGCGCGCCGGAGGGAGGGCGCTAGGGTTTGGAGGCGGCGCCACATGGCGGCCGTGGTGGTGGTGTTCTCGGGTCGCCCCTCTCGCGGAGGTGGGGGAGTGGAGGGAGATGCCGGGGTTGTCAGTAGTAGTGTGGGTTCCCGTTTCGGGCACTGCAGCAGGAGGGAAACTGAAGCGGGGGTTTCCAGTCCGCCGTCGCTGTAGGGAAAACGTATTTTCTGCCGTCGCTACAGACAACCCATGAGACCATCTGCACCGGGGGATGGGATCTCTCCCTTTATCCGTTTCCGTCCGTTTTTCCAGGAAGTTGGGCTGCAGCGGGGGACGGGAAAGGCAACGTCAAAATCCCGTCGCCTCCCGTCTCCTTCAGATTCAGCGGGATGCAGGACCTCCGCTAGCTGCGTCGGCCCCACCACGACGTCCCTCTGGAGCTGCGCCAACGACCTCGCGCTCGTGCTCCTGCGCCTGCTCGCGCCCGTCCGTCGCCGCCGCTCCTGCTCCTGCTCCGCCGACCGAGCTCCGGGGTCTCCGCGCCGCTCAACGCCTCGAGCAGGGGAAGGGCCTCGCGGCTTGAAGCAGGGGAGCGCGGAGACGGTGACGGCGGCGGAGGGAGCAGGAGATGGAGATGGAGAGGACGACCTCCTCACCGCAAATCTCCGGCCGTCGTTGCATCTGTGAACTTCGCGCGAGGAGCAGGGGACAACGTGGAGCAGTGGCGGGGACAGAGCAGGGGAGGAAGCGCCGTCGTCGCCAAGATCCACCTCCCGCCACCACCGAGCACCGAGCAGCCACCGCGGGCAACCCCCTAGCGCCGTCGGCTACCGTGAGCACGAGAGAGGGCCGTCGACCTCGGAACTGGCCCGGCGGGGAGCTGCAGCGAGGAACACGCCGGCGCAGGGGAGAGGAGCTCCCGCGCTGCACTTCCTGCCACCTCTGCTCCGCCTCCGATCTCTCTCCGCCATGATGGAACAACTCCCTCCGCCGCCGCTTCGCGTCGCTGCTCCTTCCGTCGTCGTCATCACCGCAGAATCTGCCCGCGCGCCACCGCGAGGCCGTTGGGGAGGGAGGAGCTGGCCCGAAGTCGTCGTGGTGCCGCCTGAGCTCGGAGGAGGCCGCGCCCGAGCAGGGGAAGGGGGAGGGAGGAGGCACGGCACCCCGGTGCCGGCGCCGTCGTCGGTGTGGATGGTGGGCCGCGGCCGGCGGGAGGAGGGGCCGGGCGCCGCAGGAGGAGGTAGGCGGAGTGGACGAGGTAGGGGAGAGGCAGGGGAGGAGGAGAGAGAAGGGGAAGGGGGAGGGAGAGATTGGGAATTGGATGAATAAAATAATTAGTGGTTGGAATGAAGGAGAATGGATGCGGGAGATGTGAATATAAAGGAGGGAATCTCGATGATCAGGATAGCATATTGTGTTTTGAAGGAGAAAATGAAAAAACATAAGTTTAGATGGTGTGAAAACGTAATATGAGCCCGAAGCAATTCACGGGCAACGTTGCGCGCCAGCGCTACATCACCGATCAGAAAACGGCAAAACGCCACGGGTGCAGCCCTCCCCTCTCCTCATCTCATCTCGTCTTCAACGGTTCAACCCAACCACCTTGGGACACTGAGCTCACCTCGGCGCGATCAATTGGCGTGGCGGCGCAATGTGCGATGTGCCCAAGCGCGGGCTCCAACCAGGCAACCATGAACGGCTGTGGCAGGGGCAGTGGAAGCCATTTCGTGCAGCGATGCAGATCAGAGCGGCCGGTACCAGTGCAGGAGCTGGGTCGTAGCTCTTGCAGCGTTGCGAGCCCACAGGATTCCTCCACGGACGGTGGTATGCAAAGCGGGCTGGTCGCCCAGGCAAGAAATGTATGTGCACACTACTTGCTCGACGGAAGGCCTCAACGGTGAGAAACTGTCTTGAGTATTATTGGTTCTTTTCTTTAATTTTTTTTGAATGCATTGACTTTCGTCTCTGTTGTAATCTTTTTCTTGCATTTCGAAATGAACAATATCATTACGAATCAATTGTCCTATACATGCACGTCCCATACACCCATCCATTTATAATCCCTTGGAGAGAAGCTAGACAGAATATTTGCCAGGGTAACCTCCACGGAGAAGGAAATGTGGTTTCTTGCCAAATCTCAACTGTTCGATGCTCTTCTCTGCAGTGCTTGACCTTGACATCTATACATTGGCATTCTACACTCTAGTAACTCTACGTTCCATAGACCACATCAAAGAGATAACGTCTTTGATTCGACGGCGGCGGAGGGAGCAGGAGATGGAGATGGAGAGGACGACCTCCTCACCGCAAATCTCCGGCCGTCGTTGCATCTGTGAACTTCGTGCGAGGAGCAGGGGACAACGTGGAGCAGTGGCGGGGACAGAGCAGGGGAGGAAGCGCCGTCGTCGCCAAGATCCACCTCCCGCCGCCACCGAGCGCTGTCGCCAAGATCCACCTCCCGCCACCACCGAGCACCGAGCAGCCACCGTGGGCAACCCCCTAGCGCCGTCGGCTACCGTGAGCACGAGAGAGGGCCGTCGACCTCGGAACTGGCCCGGCGGGGAGCTGCAGCGAGGAACACGCCGGCGCAGGGGAGAGGAGCTCCCGCGCTGCACTTCCTGCCACCTCTGCTCCGCCTCCGATCTCTCTCCGCCATGATGGAACAACTCCCTCCGCCGCCGCTTCGCGTCGCTGCTCCTTCCGTCGTCGTCATCACCGCAGAATCTGCCCGCGCGCCACCGCGAGGCCGTTGGGGAGGGAGGAGCTGGCCCGAAGTCGTCGTGGTGCCGCCTGAGCTCGGAGGAGGCCGCGCCCGAGCAGGGGAAGGGGGAGGGAGGAGGCACGGCACCCCGGTGCCGGCGCCGTCGTCGGTGTGGATGGTGGGCCGCGGCCGGCGGGAGGAGGGGCCGGGCGCCGCAGGAGGAGGTAGGCGGAGTGGACGAGGTAGGGGAGAGGCAGGGGAGGAGGAGAGAGAAGGGAAAGGGGGAGGGAGAGATTGGGAATTGGATGAATAAAATAATTAGTGGTTGGAATGAAGGAGAATGGATGCGGGAGATGTGAATATAAAGGAGGGAATCTCGATGATCAGGATAGCATATTGTGTTTTGAAGGAGAAAATGAAAAAACATAAGTTTAGATGGTGTGAAAACGTAATATGAGCCCGAAGCAATTCACGGGCAACGTTGCGCGCCAGCGCTACATCACCGATCAGAAAACGGCAAAACGCCACGGGTGCAGCCCTCCCCTCTCCTCATCTCATCTCGTCTTCAACGGTTCAACCCAACCACCTTGGGACACTGAGCTCACCTCGGCGCGATCAATTGGCGTGGCGGCGCAATGTGCGATGTGCCCAAGCGCGGGCTCCAACCAGGCAACCATGAACGGCTGTGGCAGGGGCAGTGGAAGCCATTTCGTGCAGCGATGCAGATCAGAGCGGCCGGTACCAGTGCAGGAGCTGGGTCGTAGCTCTTGCAGCGTTGCGAGCCCACAGGATTCCTCCACGGACGGTGGTATGCAAAGCGGGCTGGTCGCCCAGGCAAGAAATGTATGTGCACACTACTTGCTCGACGGAAGGCCTCAACGGTGAGAAACTGTCTTGAGTATTATTGGTTCTTTTCTTTAATTTTTTTTGAATGCATTGACTTTCGTCTCTGTTGTAATCTTTTTCTTGCATTTCGAAATGAACAATATCATTACGAATCAATTGTCCTATACATGCACGTCCCATACACCCATCCATTTATAATCCCTTGGAGAGAAGCTAGACAGAATATTTGCCAGGGTAACCTCCACGGAGAAGGAAATGTGGTTTCTTGCCAAATCTCAACTGTTCGATGCTCTTCTCTGCAGTGCTTGACCTTGACATCTATACATTGGCATTCTACACTCTAGTAACTCTACGTTCCATAGACCACATCAAAGAGATAACGTCTTTGATTCTTCCACCCTTAACGACTTTTCATATGTTTTTTTTTCACATTACGAATTCAGCCTTTCAGAGTCACAGCAAATAGCTGGAATTTCCTGCCTGGAAAGCAGTGTGTCTAGAAGACATAACATTCCTTCAGCATCTTGCATCGCGCATCTTTATTGATTGAATGATGTGAAAGGTGATGTATTCCCTTTCAGCTTGGGCTGCAATCTGAGCCCAATTGTTTCATCCCAACATGAAGGAACCATCAGTTGAGATCACTAAGTTTACAGTAGAGGCTCAAGTTGGAAACGTGGTGAGTTCCTCTTTTATTTGGATGCTGAACTTGTCATGCTCATGGATATATGCACCACACCACATATAATTCCTGTGAACATTACAGAATAAGAAGTGATTGCTCAATGACAAATATTCTGTTGGTGTATTGTGTAAATGGGTAAACATGTAAGGACTAGTGTGTAAAGTGAAGAAGATAAAAGAGAAGAGAAGGGGCTGTGGGAAAGTTGACCCACCCAGAAAATTCCCCAATTCAACATGGTATACAGAGCTAGGGTTGTTAGAGCGATTCCGGCGAGGTGGTCCGGCCACCGCCGCCGGAGTCTGTAGCGCGCGCAGCCGCAGAGGGCGCGGCTGCGGGGGCACGCGTGGGTGCCTGCAGGCCGCAGGGACGCACGCAGGAGGAGGCCTGGGCCTGCGTACGGGTGCAGCGCGGGGGCGGCACAGTGGCTGCCGCGCGGCCTGCACGGACGCCGCGGGTGCGCGGCCAGGAGGCGGGCGCCGCAGGGTGCGCAGGTGTTGTGCGGCCGGCGCGAGTGTCGCTGAAGGAGTGCTGGTCTGAACTGCTGGGGAAGCAAGAAGAGCAGAGCTTGACTGTTTGGATTTCTCGAGAAATCACTGAAGATTAGGAGCAGCTGTTGCTGCTGGAGGTTGGAATTGTGCATTGCTAGAAGACTGCGGTGCTGCTGGTTGCTTCGGTGGGAGGAAGAAAGCTGATAGCTCTCCTCACCGTGAAGGCAAAAAAAGAAAAAAGGTGGTGTGTACGTGTTGCTGCTACTTGTATTTGGAGCTGCCGATGGTGTGGTGCGTGGAGAAGGAAGGTGCTGCTTCAGTATGTGAGATGCTGCGAGTGGAGGAGCTGCAGGGGTGTGCGAACTGCTGCTGTTGCCAGAATCTGTGTTGCTCTGCTGCTGGTGGGGTGAGAGCGGCGTGTGCAGAAATTACAGAGGAGCAGATGGAGGTGTACATGCATAAGAAGTCTGGGGAAACTGCAAGCTTGGAGGGTAAGTTGAAGGCCAATGTAGAGGAATTAGAAGTGCTAGGTGTCAAGAAGGCGGAGATTGAAGCAAGAATAGAGTCAGTGGAGGCGAAGTTGGTGGCTGCAATGACTGAAAAAAGGAGTTTGGAGAATGAGGTGTTGGTGAAGAAGAGAGAGTGTGATTTGGTGAATGAGGAGGAGATTTCTACCGCCACTCGAGCTGGTCCTGCAGCTGTTATCGGTAATTTTGGTAACTGCGCCAACTACGCCCACTTGGGCGAAGGTACTCAGGCACAAGCTTTTGCATCCACATATAGACATAATGTAGAATGGATCATAGACTCAGGAGCATCCAAGCATGTCGCAGGCATGTCTAATTATTTCAAAACATACACACCATATACCCACTCTGAAACTGTTCAAACCGCTGATGGCACTTCCCAACCTATTCATGGAGTAGGGTCCTTAGAGTGCACTCCATCCCTTCATCTATCGTCTGTGTTGCATGCTCCATCCTTCCCAGTTAATCTCCTCTCTGTTAGCTCCATTGTTGATCAATTTAAGTGCACTGTTACTTTTGATGAAAATTCTTGTATCTTTCAGGAGAAGAGTACGGGAAGAGTGATTGGGACTGGAGTTAGGAGTAATGGGTTGTGGTTTGTCAACCATGAGGAGTCATCATTGATAGCAAGTTCTGGAGAACATGAGAGGGAGGTCACATTGCTTCATCGTCGGTTAGGACATGTGCCTTTTGATAGCTTGAGCAAGCTATACCCTGATGCTTTTAAGGAGGTAGACAGAAGTAAACTTTTGTGTGATGCATGTGAACTTGGCAAACATACAAGATCAGTTTATCCTAGCATTGGTCTTCGTAGCTGTGAACCCTTTATGTTGATACACTCAGATGTTTGGGGTCCCTGTTCAGTTACATCTGTGAGTGGATTCAAGGGATTTGTCACCTTCATTGATTGCTATACCCGTATGACATGGATCTACATGCTCAAGGGTAAGAATGAAGTTCTTCGATGCTTCCAAGATTTTCATAAGCTGGTCACCAATCAATTTAATGCAAAGGTCAGGATTATCCGCAGTGATAATGGAAAGGAGTATGTGAACAATGACTTTGGGACATATACTTCAGATCATGGTATTATACACCAAACCACTTGTCCTGGGACTCCACCACAGAATGGTGTAGCTGAGAGGAAGAATCGACATTTATTGGAGGTTGCAAGGTCCCTAATGTTTCAGATGAATGTGCCTAAATATCTCTGGAGTGAGGCTGTGATGACAGTGGCATATCTCATCAATCGCATGCCATCGAGGGTACTTGGCATGAAGTCACCTGCTGAGCTTATGTTGGGACGACGAGAGTTCAAGGTGCCTCCTAAGGTGTTTGGTTGTGTTCGCTTTGTCAGAGATCACAGGCCTTCAGTGGGAAAATTGGACCCACAAGCGGTGAGATGTATCTTTGTTGGCTACTCCTCTACACAAAAGGGATACAAGTGTTGGGACCCCATTGGTAAAAGATTGTTTGTGAGTATGGATGTAACATTCCGTGAGGAAGAACCATATTATAAGGAGAAGGGTGATCTAGATCCATTCTGGGAAGAGCTCTCTTCAGTCCCTGAGAATGACAGTAGAGAGGGGGAGGTTGAGAATGGTGATGTGCAAGATGATGGTGTGACTCATGAAAGGGTAGTTGTTGGGACAATCCCGTGTCCTATAAATAAGAATGTTGGTTCAGGAGATTTGTCCAGTGAGGCTTCAGGAGGTGTGATTGCTGGTGGTGTGGAGGAAGATGAGGCTTCCGCAGGTGTGAGTGAGGATAATGATGATCCAAGTATTGATACTCAGAAGGAGGTAGAGAATGATGAAGCTGTAGTTGTTGGGACAATCCCATGTCCCACTGGAGAGAAGGTGAGTGAGAAGCAGGGGGAGAAGGTGAATGAGAAGCAGGTGGAGCGACCCATAGTGTATTTTCGCAGGCGAACTAAGAAGCAGGGGGAGCAACCACAACCCAAACAAGCTGAAACTCCAGTTCCATATCCCTCCTCGGACTCCTCTCCATCAAGCTCACCAACTCCAACTGGTAACATCTCTCCTACCACTGAACATGTAGAGTTACCCCTTGCACAAAGTAGAGAACCTAGAGTCAATGCTGGAAAACCTCCTTCTCGTTATGGCTATGAACACGACATTGCTAAGTATGTTTCATACTCTAATGTCTCTCCTGCATATAGAACATTTATTGCATCATTACAAGCAGTACCTATTCCGAAGGATTGGAGGTGTGCTAAACAGGATCCAAAGTGGAAAGATGCAATGAAAGAAGTGCTACATGCCCTTCAAAAGAACAAGACATGGGAACTTGTTCATCTTCCAAAAGGGAAGAAGGCGGTTGGTTGCAAGTGGGTATTCACGGTAAAGCAGACTCCTGAAGGAAAGGTGGAAAGGTACAAAGCAAGATTGGTTGCAAAGGGGTACAGTCAAACATATGGAATCGACTATGATGAAACCTTTGCACCTGTGGCAAAAATGGGTATGGTAAGGACCTTGATCTCTTGTGCAGCCAACTTTGGTTGGCCACTTCATCAGCTGGATGTGAAAAATGCATTTCTTCATGGTGATCTACAAGAAGAGGTATATATAGAAATTCCACCTGGGTTTGCAAATGAACAGACTCTTGGGAAGGTGTGTAAACTCAAGAAGTCGCTCTATGGCCTAAAGCAGTCACCACGCGCATGGTTTGACAGATTCAGGCGAGCATTGTGTGATATGGGATACTCCCAATGCAATGGAGATCACACAGTTTTCTACAAACATCAGGGGTCTCGTATCACTATCTTGGCGGTTTATGTTGATGATATAGTGATCACTAGGGATGATGTAGAGGAGATCAAGAAATTGAAGGAAAGGCTAGGTAGAGCCTTTGAGGTAAAGGATCTTGGACCACTTCGATACTTTCTTGGGATTGAGATTGCTAGATCATCAAAGGGAATTATTTTGTCCCAGAGGAAGTATGTCCTTGATCTATTGGCGGAGACAGGGATGCTTGGGTGTCGCCCGTGTGGTTCACCCATTGATAGGAACCACCAAACATATGGTGAGTCTGGTGACCCAGTGGATCGGGAAAGATACCAGAGGTTGGTTGGTCGGCTGATATACCTTTGTCATACAAGACCTGACATTGCTTATGCAGTGAGTGTGGTGAGTAGGTATATGCATGATCCTAGGACTGGACATATGGAGGTGGTTTACCAAATACTGAGATACTTAAAGGGGACTCCTGGCAAGGGGTTGTGGTTCAAGGCGAACAGACATTTGAATGTGGAAGGCTATTGTGATGCTGATTGGGCAAGTTGTAGGGATGATCGAAGATCCACATCTGGATATTGTGTATTTGTGGGTGGTAATCTTGTTTCATGGAGAAGCAAGAAGCAAGCTGTGGTGTCACGGTCTACTGCAGAGGCCGAGCACAGGGCAATGGCTTTGGCCTTGTGTGAAATGATGTGGCTGAAGGGTCTTCTGAAGGAGTTTCGAGTGTTGAAGAATGAGACCATGCTGCTCTATTGTGATAATGTAGCAGCTATCAACATAGCAAATAATCCAGTTCAGTTTGATCGAATGAAGCATGTGGAGATTGACAGGTTCTTCGTTAAGGAGAAGATGGACAGTGGGGCTTTAAGGTTAGAGTATGTCAAGTCTCGGGATCAACTAGCTGATTGTCTCACAAAAGGTTTAGGTCCTAAGGATAATGAGTTGTCATGTAACAAGATGGGCATGATGAATATCTTTAGCCCATCTTGAGGGGGAGTGTTGGTGTATTGTGTAAATGGGTAAACATGTAAGGACTAGTGTGTAAAGTGAAGAAGATAAAAGAGAAGAGAAGGGGCTGTGGGAAAGTTGACCCAGCCAGAAAATTCCCCAATTCAACATATTCTATTCGATTCTATCTTCTGCTGGTGCAATGCACCCAGAACCAGAAGCAGCACTGTTGCTATTGCCAAGTTGTGGTAACCACATACCTACCCGCAAGGCTACATAATCACTCATTAGTCACGTTCCACCAACTGCCAGTTTTTTTTTTTTTTTGGGAAACCAAGTTTTCATTCATCAATCAACCTGGTTACAATCACTACGGAGTGAAGGTAAAAGAAAGCTAGGTGGTTCATACCACATAGAGCTAGAACTAGGTGAAGTTACAGATTTGGCACAAAGATGAGCTACTTGATTTGCACTACGCCTAGTATGCACGCAGTCAAGAGAAAGCAAATTCGATGCTAGGCCCTGCATGTCCTCCAAGATGGCAGCAATCTCGGAACGTTGCTGCCTTCGATTCTTCCACAGTGCAATGAATTGGAGGGAGTCTGACTCAATAACCACACGTCTGAACCCCTTCTCCATTGCCAACTTTAGGCCATCACGACAGGCCTCAGCTTCTGCAGCAAGAGCAGACGAGACTGCTGGGAGCCCCCGAGCTGAAGCAACAAGAAAGGAACCTTCTGAGTTTCGAATGATCACACCAGTGGATCCAGTCATGTTCTCAGGTGAGAATCCTCCATCACAGTTAACTTTAGTAACACCCGATGGTGGGGGATGCCAGCGTTCTTTTGGGCGTTCTTCAGTAGGCTGCTGTTGTCTGACCGGCAACAGTAAGAAACAAGTGTCTATTGCCCACTCGATTGCGCGTTTGGGATCAATCGGGTCCTTTCCATGATTCCGATCATTTCTTGCTGACCAGAGTGACCACATACCACACATGATCACGGTTCTATCATCCTCCTTACAGACCCGATCGTCAAGCAGATCAGTAGCCCATGTTCTCAGACATAATCCTGGTAATTTGATTCCTCCTATTTCTTTGAGCCTCCTCCAGAAGGTCTTAGCCATAGTACACTCCACCAAAGCATGGAAGGTTGTTTCTGTCGGTGTTCCACAGACTTCACAATTGGCAATTTGATCTATGTGACGCCGGTACAGGTTTGCACGACAGGGCATATAATCATTAATAACCTTCCACCAAAACACACGCACCTTTGGTGGCACTCTCTGCTTCCACAATTTCTTCCATCTCAGATCACAAGCTGCAGCCGAGTGAGAAGATTGGCCACCAGCAAAGGCCCTCTCTTGAGCCTCTACTTCTGTTAGCAATCTGTATGCCGACTTCACCGAGTAGAAACCATGTCGTTCTCCTGACCAAGCCCAAAGGTCTTCCTGTGCTCGTCCCAAGGGAATTTGTTTGGCTGCCTCCACATCAAAAGGCAACAAATTATTGTGCAGTACCTCCTCATTCCATGCTCTCCCATCTGCAGTGAGCAGTTCGGCTACATAGGTTGCTGTTGCACCCTCTTTGCTACAAATCGGCTTGTGACCAGTGACTGTTGGGAGCCAGCGATCATTCCAGATGTTGGTCGATGCACCATCACCAATTCTCTTAATAAGACCCATTTCAAGTACTTTCCTTCCAGCAAGTATTGCACGCCATGTGTGAGAGGAGTTCTTTTTCTTTCCAGCTGTCAAGAAATCTCCTTGAGGGTAATATTTGCCTTTCAGTACTCTTGCACAAAGAGAATCAGGGTTCATCATAAGCCGCCAACCCTGTTTGCCCAACATAGATAGGTTGAAATTTTTTATATCTCTGAATCCCATTCCTCCATGGCACTTTGGCAAGGTAAGGTCAGTCCATTTTCTCCAGTGAATGCTCCTTTTGTCAGCAAGTCCACTCCACCAGTAATTCGACGTGGCAGAGGTAATCTTCTTGCATGTATCAGGGGAGAGCAAAAAACAGCTCATTGAGTAAGTTGGCACTGCCTGAGCCACTGATTTGATCAAAGTTTCTTTTGCTGCTGCACTCAACTTCTTTTCGCTCCACCCTCCCATAACATTTTTTATTTTTGTGGGGATGTGTTCAAAGGCTTCCTTCGTGCTCCTCCCCACTGCCGTGGGCAGCCCGAGATATTTCTCCGACGGTGCTTCAGTACCAATTCCAGTGATCTCCATTACATCGGCCTTCATCTCATCCTGACAATTTGCACTAAAGAAAATTGCAGACTTCATAATATTAACCATTTGCCCAGAACCATTTTGGTATGCCTGCAAAATCTCCATCAATCTCCTTGCACCATTCGCACTGGCCTGTGTGAACAACAGGCAATCGTCGGCAAATAGGAGATGGGATACCCACGGTGCATGGATACCTACTCTAATGCCTTTTGCCAGATAATTTGGGCCAACATATTTGAGCATACAAGACAACCCTTCTGCACAGAGGAGGAATAAATATGGAGATAAAGGATCTCCCTAGCGAATTCCCCGAGATGGATGAAACACCTCTGAGAAATGACCATTTACTCTCACTGAAAATTTTACTGATTCCACACATTTCATGATGCGATCCACCCAGCCATCAGTGAACCCCAATTTCAGCATGATACATCTTAGATAGGACCATTCAACCCGGTCATAAGCCTTGGCCATGTCCAATTTCACCGCACAAGCCCCTGTAACTCCCTTTTTCCTGCTTAGGTAGTGAATGCTCTCATAGGCAACAAGCACATTGTCAGTGATTAAACGTCCAGGGACAAAGGCAGATTGCTCCTCTGAGATAATATCATCCAATACTAATCTCAAACGATTGGCAACAACTTTGGAACAAATCTTATAGAGAACATTACAGAGAGCGATAGGTCTGAATTGTGTAAGATCTTGAGGATTTTTTACCTTGGGAATTAACACAAGAACTGTGTTGTTGACGATGTCCGGCATATCACCGCTATTCAGAAAGGTAAGGACCGCTGCGCACACATCATTCCCAATCAGTTGCCAATGCCTCTGAAAAAACCCTGCTGTGAAACCGTCCGACCCCAGTGCTTTGTTTGGCTTCATCATGAATAAAGCCTTCTTGACCTCCTCAGCAGTAAAAGGTGCGTCCAGCAGCGTGTTCATGGCAGGGGTGACCTTGTGTGGAACAAAATGCACCACATCTTCAGGTGTGGAGTGTGCTTGCGCCGAAAATAGCTGTTGATAGAAATCAGCCGCCAAGGATTCTAACTCTTCCTGCCTCGTGCATGTCGATCCATCCGGGCGCTTCAGAGCTTTAATCTTATTTGTTCTAGTTCTTTGCTTAGCTTTTGCCTGAAAAAATGCCGTATTGCGGTCCCCCTCACATAGCCATTCCACCCTTGAGCGTTGCTTCTCCATCACTTCCTCCCGTGCTAGAATTTCAGAGAGTCGCCGAGCAATGTTCTGTTCCTCTCTTGATGGACCAGCAGTCAGGTTATTGCTCCTTATGTGCTCAAGTCGACGGCGAAGGTGGGCAAGCTCCTTCCGCACTGAGCCAAACTCATCCCTGTCCCAGACTTGCAACGTGCTCTGTAGATCACCCAGCGAGGACTGCACATCCAGCAGTGAATGACACTCCTTCGTCCAGGCAGCAGCAACCATTGCATCATAGTTCTCATGGCGTTGCCACATATTTTCATAGCGAAAAGGTTTCCCCTTCTATGCTGCCCCATCTCTTCTGAACGACATAGGCGAATAATCAAAGCACAGTGATCAGATTCGGTAGTTTGAACATGTTGCACAGAGGTGTGGCCAAATAAATTCAGCAAATTCTCATCAGCCAAAGCCCTGTCCAAACGAACCTTCACATTATGCCTTCCATATCTCCTGTTATCCCAAGTGTAAGGTAAGCCTATGTATCCTAGATCAGTGAATCCCGCATAATCTACCACTGCCCGGAATCCCTCCATTTTCCATTCTTCACGTTCACAGCCTCCAACTTGTTCATAGTCATGAAGAACCTCATTAAAATCACCCGCACAAAGCCAAGGGAGGTCAGTCTGATTACGAAGAAACCTCAACATGCGCCATGACTCCTTCCTCCTCGACCTGACCGGGTCTCCATAAAACCCGGTGAACCGCCAATGCTGTCCACGCCCTCCATCCTCAGTTACCTATACATCTATATGGTACTTGGAGTAAGTTTTAAGGTCCACCACAACATCATTAGACCACATCAGTACCATACCCCCACTAAGACCCGCACTAGTAACTCCAAAGGCATTAGCATAGCCTAGACGTTGACGTAGTTCCGTCTCGGCCTTTCTGGCAGCCATCTTCGTCTCTGACAAAAATAGCACCTTGGGAAAATTCAGTCCCACAAGATTGCGGAACTCACGAACTGCCTCGGACCTCCCACAGCCCCGGCAGTTCAGGCACATGATATTCATTGTGCCCGGCGGGGACTGCTGCCCGCAGCCCGCGCCGATCTTGCACTTTGGTTGGGTGAAACTCTTTGCTTCTTCTGAACCACTCTCGTCTCCTCAGTCCGGCCCACAGTTTTGTCAAGTTGAGCAAGTCTGTCATGGACCAGGCCAACCGGAACTCCACTGCTTTCATGCACCGGTTTGTTCAAATCAGGGCGTGTGCCCTTGTCGTTGGACTTCCTCTTCCTTGGACTTTCAGTCACCGGTCTTTTCTCCTCCTGGGAAGTACTTTTAGCCGGCCCCTTGTCCTTAGCTTCTTTACCTGGCTCCTTCGGAGGATTGCCAGAAAGGTTCACTTCCACCGGTCTCACCTCCTCCTGGGGAGGGTTCTTAGCCTCTGTTCCTCTCTTCTTCTGCCCGCTTCCAGAGGGGTTCGCTTCGACATTTGCCTCCTGGTTGGTTGGCGTAGAAGCCCCGGAGGGACGGTGTACCGCAGCAGCACGTCGTGGAGGGTACCGGTGTGGTGACTGAGGACTCCCACCCGGCCCTCTCGAGTTACCAAACGCTTCAGCTGCAGCTGCTCCAAAGCTCTGGGGTTTCCTCCTCTTTTCCTCAGGCGCACGCAGCGCAACATCATAGGGAAGTTTTCCCAAAGTATTCTTCGGTGCCGGTGTTGGGCACTCTAGGTCCATGTGTCCCATCAGACCACAGGACTTGCAGTAGAACGGAAGCTTCTCAAATTGGATGTCAAACCATTCCGGTGACGCATCTTTCCTGGTTTTCAGCATCACACCCCTCCTCAATGGCTTCTGCACATCCACCTTCACTCTAGCTCGCAGGTAAGGGCCGCTGATCTTCCCATCTGGGTCAGCATCCACCTTAATCACTTCACCAATCAAACTTGCAGCCCTGGTACCTCTCTTGACCTCCATCCATCCGAGAGGTAAATTCAGGATGTGCACCCACATCTCCATATGTGCAAAGCAAATATCAGAGGGTTTCAGGGATGCATCGTACTCCTGAAGAATAACCGCATGCTTCCCAATCATCCATGGCGATCCATCAAGGGCCTTACTTTTGTCTGCAGCACACCCAAATTCAGCGATGAACAAGTTCTCCAGTTTGGATCTGGTGAGGTGAGAATATAATGCTACAGTTAGCAGTTAACACTGTTGGAAATTTTATGGAGCTTTGACAAAGTTTGCTTAGGCTTCACTATGAGAGTCAGGTTATAGTTGAATCGCATCGCAAAAGAAAAGTTGACTAAAAGGTTATATAATATTTGAGTGTATATTTCACGGGCCCATACATATGCTGTAAACCTGTAAGGCTGCAGCTTCCAGTATTATCCTACCATCACCCACAGATTATGATGGTCCGTGTCACAACCTCAAATCCCCAGCTGAATGACTTTCCTTTGTTTTGGTTTATCTCATATTGATCACAGGATAAATTCTGCACTACGCTGAATGTAACATTACTTTGCATTTATTATCTTTTCCAGAAACTTTTCAGAAGTCCTAGAATGAAGACAAAATGGAAGAACAGCGTGGATGTTAAAAAAAATGATAACAAAGAGCAAGTAATTTACATGAATAAATAACTATGAAATAGAAAGTGGAGAAGGATATGTTAATTTAGAATTTCTGGAGAGATCGAGCAATGCAGTAAGGAGCATGATAATTCCACCTCATTTACTTCCAAAGGCATAATTCCTCGGATAATAGTGGCCACACATTCCCTCTTGCATTTTGGAAGTTGACTTCTGTTGAGCCTTGATGTGGACTTGTTCTTACAGTGAGTATTCTTTACTTTAAAATTTATTCAGTGATCTGGCCTTAGTGGGGGCTGAATATGGAAACTGTACCTAACTGCATATGCAATAAGAAACTTGCTTACAAAGAAATTGCACTCACAATTATTCCTAATTTGTGTTAAGCCTGCTAATATGTAAATCTATATTAAGCATGGAGTAAGAACGTTTAAATGATTTACGATTTTCCTATTTTCGCATCTTCCCTAACTGTATGCTTTTAGGTTTGAGTAACGACAAATCTGATATTTTGTCCATGTTCCCTTTTGAGAACCTTTTTTCTGTCTTTACAGAAAATCTCTTTTCATAGGAACATGTGCAATATATGCATAGGGAAGAATATGCAGGCTTCTAGTACTAGGGCATAACATAATAATGCCTATAATTTCTAGGGTGAAAAAGCTAGATCAGGTGGCTGGTGAACCTGTCCCATGAAGTAGCTTCATTTAGCTCGATGCAAACTCAAACCTCCGATGCTAATGTAGGGACAAAAATCACACATAGCTCACATATTTTGGCTTGAACTGCCTCCCACATTGCCTATCCCAATCATTAGAAAATGCAAAAGGGAATGGAATGTGATTCCTGCTGTCTGCAGTGGGGCTGGCGCACACAAAAAATGAAAATAAAAGATGAAACCATTTTGTTTTCATCATTTGCTCTACCGGATTATCAGTTTTCCCTGGGAAAAAGTTTACTGAAGTTTTCATAGATATAAGTTTATTTTTATCTTTTTTGTTTTCTAATCACCTCCTAAATTTTTATTGTGGAGAAAGAATCATCTGCTCTCCAGTTCCTAAAGCAACAGGAATATTTGCAAAGGTTAACAACTTTCCCGGCAAGAAAACCTAGAGTAGAATAGAAAATAGCTCAAGAAGGAGCAAAAAAAAGTTGTTGAGTAACATTTCTTCACAGTGCCAATTATTTTTAACAAGATCTAGTTTCTCCACAAAAATGAAATTAAGTTTGAGAGTTTTTATATATAGTATGAAAAATATCAACGTTTTGCAATATTGACCAATTGAGAGCTAGCTGAGTCAGATGGTGTGCAGAATATCTTTGTTACAGAATCTTGGAGTATATTAAAGATAATAATTTTGCAGTTATTTTCATTGTAGTAAATGTACTTTATGTGATATCTCATCTTGGTGTACTTCTGTTAGTACATGTATCTTAATGAAGAGTGTAATCACGTATATGCTGCAAGTGGGCTTGCATTTCTGCCTGATTTGGTTCCCATATCCATGCTGATTCGGCACTGAGACTCGATAGATGTCTTGCTACATAATCATCCTTTATGAGCTCTTTACTGTATCCTGTTCGTATATCAATTGCAAGTTACAATAGAAAATTCTTTCAATATTGTTTTCCATGTGAAATTCTGCCACCCTAGTGATTTTCTGTGGGCCTCGTGGACGGGTAATGCTTCCAGGTAAGAACTTATGCAGTTTCATCCATTTAAAACTTTAGCAAGAAAAGTTCACGATTAGAAAATAAGTTGACTTGTGTTTATTCCTTACAAATTTGTTTTGAGTTTGCCACATAAGGAGCTGCGTGGATTTGTGGGCAGAAGACAGTGCGCATTAATACTCCATGAAGCAGAGAAATGTTTGGTTACTGCAAAATAGAGAAAGGAGAAGAGAATATTTTTATATTAGGTTCCTTCTCCACTTCCAAAGATGCATCTTACTAACCTATGTGCAAAATGCATTTTCATGAAATGATCAAGTGCCACTGCCACCCTCACTATGTATCTATCTGTGCAACTCTCTGTGTGCAGGATGCTTCACTGTAGAGCAAAAGCCTTTAATCTTTTTATCCTTTTCATGCCATAAGATTTCCAGAATCCAGACTCTCCTCTATAACAGCTTGCAGAGCACGGTGTGAAAGTGCACACTGCCATGCGCTGCAGATTCAAGGATTTTTTTTGCGACATATATTCCCCTCTCATAGCTTTCACTATAAATACAGGCCAACTGGGGATGTGCACTTCACAATTCCAAACCTTCAGACTTCAAGGAGTACCAGAGCCCAGAAGCATCAGTATTCAGCACACAGTGCACTTGTTGCAGAACTTTAGAAGAGAACACACAATGAGTTATTACGGCAGCAGCTCTTCTGGTAAACTGTCTGGTTCCTTTCTCCATTAGTCTGACGCTCTGACCTACCATTGATGCCAACACATTATCCTACATGAATGATCAATCATTCAGGTGGACGAAGTGGTAGGAGAGTCGACTACGGGAGAACATATGTGGTGAGGCCAAAGGGAAGGCACCTAGCCACCATTGTGTGGCTCCATGGCCTAGGTGACAATGGTGCAAGGTAGCAGCTTATTGCTAGGCTCATACCTACTGCTGTTTTTCTTAAACTTTTTACTTATTCATATGATAGTCCTTCGTGCATGCTATCTCGTGCAACTGTCATATGGATGCAAGAAACTACACTTGTCAAACAAGCAAATATGAGAGAAGTAGATTTTGCACAGTGTCAATGCAAAAACTTTATTCCTTTTGCTAGAAATGATTTAAGTGGCCTCCTTTTTGTCTCTCTGCGCATGCATATATTCCTAGTATTGCTTTGCTCAAAGTACATAATTTTCTCACACCTATTGCACACCTAACCACCTTTTGTGCTATAAAAGACACTAATACTGCTTTCTTGCTTTCCATTCAAATGTATAGAATTGTGAAATTTGGTGTGAGCTAATAATATAGAAAGTGGGCTAATAGCAAACACATTTGCATAATTAGAAGTTTGTATGAGGCAAGATTCCTAATTTACAGTTCCCTGTCTGCACAAACCATGTAAAAAACTCTATAGTTTATGACAAGGGACTAAATTGCAGTATCTTAGCCTTGTCATCCACTATCAGACTTTCTATAGGTTACAATGAGCTTTGGAAAAATAAAATCAGCTGATAGTAAGCTTGAATATTACTTTTAGTTTGGTACGACATTTTAGGAGTCTTTTCCAAGTTTGTATATTAGTCCAGCTAGCTTCTGATGTTTTTTTACCCACTTACTCTTAATTTTCTGGTACCACAAGGAAAAGCAGACATCAGCACCTGAGCTGCTTGCACGTAACTTTTTTATTATTTATTGATTGTTTAATCTCTCCAGATAATGTAAGAAATGAAGGTTACCTCTTCAACTTGCTGTCGAAAATTTTGGTTCAGTACTGAATTATTCCTGTTAAGTGTTTTGTTTGTCAATCCTTGGTTCCAGATGTTCTTTTCTCCACTCTGCACATCTTTTGTGTTGCTGGTACTTTCAGACAACACGTGATGCTTATATAGTGTGGTGTAATCTACAGAATTTGAGATGACCTGGAATGGAATACCTTTACCAGTTGCTGCTCCAATGCTTTCCCTGATACATGAACTGATTTATTTCCTTTTCCTTCTTATAATCATTCTGCTTTTTTTCCAGCTGGTCCCAGCTCCTGGATTCTCTTCCTCTGCCAAATGTAAGCATCTATGCCTTGTACTTGAAGCACACACATCAATAGATATGGACACACATACACCTTGTCTTATTCCCGAACCATCATGCAACAGTTTCAGCATTAGCAATAGTCTTCTGAAAATCAGAGCATTGTGAGTTTGTGACTTATTTTGCTCAGTATGTTGGGCAGCTGTTCTTACTGCAACAAAGTCTATTTACTTTGAAGCTTATGTTCATGTAGATCAAGTGGATATGTCCCACAGCAGCAACCCGTCCTGTCGCGGCATTTGGTGGATTCCCTTGCACTGCATGTGAGTTTCTTTCATGGAACATATCAAAGAACTGGTCTACATACCCTGAACTCTGAAACATAAGAGTATTATGGTTTATCTAAACCCTGAAGCCTGAAAAAAAATGTTTGATAACTTCGGGAACTGAAACAGGGTTCGATGTTGAGGACACATCAATTGATGGACGTGATGACACTGATGGATTAGATGCTTCAGCTGCACACATTGCAAACCTGCTGTCTTCTGAGCCATCTGATGGTACTAATCCCGGGATCATATCACCTGATCCTTGAAAAAATGCTAGGCCTCGTAATATTGTTTTCTGATTGATAAATCATAAGTCGATAAGTAGTAAATGTATTTATAAGGACGTGTGCAAATCTGCATATTCAGATGAAATAATTGCTCTCTACTTTTTTTAGAGGTGCTCTCTACTCTTCATTTTATTAATGTTCAGAAAATGTGAGTGCAGTGAAGCTTGGGATTGGTGGTTTCAGCATGGGAGCCGCTGTGGCCCTCCATTCTGCAGCATGCTATGCTCATGGCAAATTTACAAGTGGAATCCCCTATCCGATCACACTCAATGCAGTCATCAGTTTGAGTGGCTGGCTCCCTTGCTCAAGGTCACCTTGCAGAGATAATCTTTGTCAAGCATTTGCTACTGTTTTTCAGCTGTTTCTGAAATCCTAATGTTCTTTATATATTGTTTAGGACCCTGAGAGGCAAGATGGAGAGTTCACACATTTCTACAAGAAGAGCCGCCTCCTTGCCCGTCCTGGTTTGTCATGGAAGAGGTAGCAATGCTGTTGATTCAAGTAACCTAAAAATCCAGTACATATTTCTGTACTAACAACATGTTCTAAATTATGTGTTCTTGCAGCGGATGAGGTTGTCACCTACAGGAATGGTGAGAGATCAGCTGAGATTCTGAGGTCCTCAGGGTTCTCATACCTGAGTTTCAAGGCCTACAATGGGTACAGATCTGCAAACACTACACCTGGGAATTTTCTCCTATGCATTGTGCATAGCTCAATTAAACAAGTTCTTATGATGCAGGTTGGGCCACTATACCATCCCTGAAGAAATGGACGATCTCTGGAAGTGGCTCAGCTCAACGCTTGGCCTCAACCGATCTCGCTAAAAGAAGAGTATTTTCGGCATATTCGCGAAGGCTTGGGTTGAGAGTGTTTGACAGAACAGAGGGAAATTTGGTTGGGTAGCTTTGTAATACTTCCTGCTCTCGTACTCTTCAGTGCTCTCTTCCTGGTGTATTTTTGTGTCATTGTCCTACTTTATTGGTATATGTTTCGTCGTGTGACTGGCAAGGAGTGACTATATGTAACGTAGTGCTCGTCTGATCTTGCTAATAAAAGGGAATTCCATCGAGGCCTCAGATCCATGAATCACTTTTTTTTTTCTTCGAGAATACACAGGAGAGCTGCATATCCTTGTATTAAAAAGTTGAAATAGAGTTACATGACACAATACGGATCAACCGAGTACACGCACACAGGTTCAAGAACACTTGACACTTATACAGCTAACCAGTAGTACAAGTGTACAACCAATGAAACCACATTTCACAATACTGAAATGGTCTCATCAACTCTTGGACACACGACATCCAAAGCTTTCCTGAACATATAAGAGACTCAGAAACAGAAAAAGCTTGACAGAGCTATGGATCTGAGTAGGTATCTAACGATATTCTCTCATGATGTGGTAGTGGGTTGTGGGTAGGTACATAAGAATATAATATTTCTGTGTGTTGTGGCTTTGAGGGTCATAAAGATAAATATCACAAATTCTATTCGAGTATCACAAGCACCAGTGGTCTAGTGGTAGAATAGTACCCTGCCACGGTACAGACCCGGGTTCGATTCCCGGCTGGTGCAGTTTTACTTTTGGAAAAAGTGTTTTTGACGTCCCCAAACTATCACCGAAGTTTGGTTTTCATCCTCTATCTCTAAAACCGGGTATTCAACATCCCTCATATATCTAATCTGTCTATTATCCGTCCCTCGATGGTTTTGAGGGCGGTTTTGGATGATGTTGTAGTGGGCCCCACATCCCTCTCCTCCTCCTACTCGCTCCACCGCCCGCCGCCACTCAAGGCCGCCATCGGCACCAACCCGCAGACAGCGACCCTCTCCTTCTCCACGGCAGGCGGCAGAGAGGGCGCGCTAGCGGTTGCCGGATCTGCACAAGAGGGGTGGCGGCCCAACGCATGGTGTCAGGTCTGCAGGAGAGGGCGCCATGCCCCTTCTACACGTCGTCGGGCCGCTGTCCCCCGGTGTGGCTGTCAGCCCGGATCTGCAGGAGAGGACACCGCCGCGCCTCCGTCACCTCGTGAGGCCGCTCCTCCGTGTCGCCGGGCTGCCGCGCCACCAGGCCCCTCCTTCGCAGCAACCAGACCCCTCCTCTGCGCCGCTGGGCCGTCAAGCCGCCGTCGTACTCCTCCGCGGTGGTGGGGTAGAGGAGGGGGCGCGCGGAGGAGAGGTGGAGTGGGCGCGCTGCTTCGTGGGAGAGGTGGCGGTTCCGGTCTCCACGACGGTGGTGCTCCGGTGGACCTCCGACGACGGGGACCGATGGCGAAGGTGCAGCTCCGCCGTGCCCTGTAGGATGCGGGAGGGAGCTCCGCCGCACGGGACCTCCGCCGTCGGGAAAGCCTCCTCCAACACTCCTTCGGCGACGACGACTCCAGCGTGGCGCGAGCTCCTCCGGGATGGGGTGACATCACCGCCCGCCAGATGGTGTCGATGGCAGCCTTGAGCGGCGGCAGGCGGTGGAGCGAGTAAGAGGAGGAGAGGGATGTGGAGGGCACTCTGACATGTGGGACCCACTGCCAGATCATCCAAAACCGCCGTCAAAACCACCGAGGGACGAAGAATAGACGGATTGGATAGATGAGGGATGTTGAATACCCGGTTTTACAGATGAGGGATGAAAACCAAACTTCGGTGATAGTTGGGGGACGTCAAAAACACTTTTTCCTTTACTTTTTTGGACTTGTTAGCAATGGCGTGGGCCGTGGCCCATCCATGGGCCGTAAGCCAGTAACAAGTAGGCCCGGAAAGTTCACAGGATAAGGTAATGGGGTAATCCACCCGCGACCCGACCACCCCCATTTGGCCAGTTCACTCGCTGCCGGCTGCTCATCCTCTCGTCTCGTGGTCGTCCTAGCCGGCGACGGTGCGGGGTCGCGAAACCATGGCCGCCACCGTCCACTGTGCCAGGTAACTCTCCCAGCGATCGCCATTTTCTTGGATGTGTGTGTTTTATACTTCAGTGCATTTTCCTGGGACATGCTGTGGTGCTCGAATTGTTCGAATCTATCGGCATTATCTGCGGGCGGTGGGGAATACGATTGGGATGATGAAATGCACTGGGGAGACCTCGATTCCCTGGCCGTTGGTGGGGAGTGCGTGGCGGCTCCATGACGGGATCTCGCTGCTCCCGTGATCCGTGGAGGCGTCGGATTGTGTACTGCCGTGCCATCTGCTCTGTCTCGCCGCGCTCCACGCTGCCCCCGTCCGCGTCCTCGGCGCGCTTCACGCCTGCCCGAGCGTCTGGCCACGCTCCCCGCCGCCGTTGCCCGCGTCCCATCTCTGCCTCGCCGACGGCCGCGCCCTCGCACCTCTCCCATGTCGGCGGCTGCGCTCTCTCTCTTCCTCGTCGGCGGCCGCGGCCTTCCACCCCCACGCCGGCGGCCACGGCTGCTGGAGCGCACTCCCCTCCAAAGCCGGTAAGACCATCAACCCGCCGCCGACGCCGCGTGCATCTGCATTCCACCGCTGCCGCCGCCGCGTGCATCTGCAATTGAAAGTTGAAATTCTGGGTACTGGGGGTGTTGGGGGTGAGGAACAGATCTGAATGAATTCCTCTGGCCGGTTCACTTTGCACACGCTGCTGCTCAGGAGCTCGAGAGACAGTGCTGGAGGGGATCCGCTGGAGGTAGCTTTAGGCAGCGGGACAATAACTCCTATGGAGGTTGTGCAAACTACAGTTTAGACTGACTCTAGCGGGTGCCGCAACACTTCCCCCATCTGCAAAATGCAGACGAAATGTGCACTGTGCGCACTCCAGCAGTTGCCGCATGCGCATCTGCTTTTTGCGGTTACAGGCCTTTCTTCCCCCATTCTCGGGGTTTCTCTTTCATCTCTTCATTCCAACTGCCAGCCCGGCCACTGCCTCCCTCCCTCCGTCCCCACGGCGCTCCTCCCCTGCTCCCACCCTCTCCGGTCCGGCGACCATCTCATCCACCCCGTCGGCCCTCTTCCACCCCTGCCGGCCCTCCACCACCCCCGCCGGCCGTCTCCTCCACCTCCAGGGCTTCGGGGAGCGGTGCGCCTCCGGGAGCAGCGGCGTAGATCCGGCCCGCACTCCCCCGCGACGCAGTGGCCGCCTCGTCGCAGCGGCGCAGATGCGCCCGGTCTGTCCTCCAGGAGCGACAGCGCAAATCGCCAGGCCTCTCCTCCGGGAGCGGCGGCCTTTCCTCGAGGAGGCCGCGCCACTGCGAGGCGCCCGTCCGTTTCTCCGGCGAGCGGTCACGGGCGCGCGCGCGTCTCCCCAGCGGATTCCGCCCCCTGCCGGCGTGCCAAGCGGTTGGTGGAGGGCGTCCGCCTTGCCGGCGCCGGCGATAGGCAACTCGCTGGGGGTGCTCGGCCTTCGGCGAGCGGCTCGTGTCGGCGGCGCGCGACGGGGACGCCATCGAGGCGCGGATGCTACTGGATCTCAGAGGAGGGATCTCAGTGCGGGTAGTGGAGTCGTCGACAGCCGCGGCCCCGTGGGGACGGATGGCTCCGACGGGCTCCTCCTCCCGAGCTGCCGCCTCCGCCATTTCCACCTCCTCCTGCTCCTGTGCCACCCCTGCTCGAGCTCCGCCGCCGCCCCTGCTCGCTCTCCGCCAGTCCTCCCCCTTCTCCCTTATCCTGCTCCGAGGGAGCTCAGAGGAGGGATCTCAGTGCCGGCGCGAAGGTCGAGGCCGCTCCTCCTCTCTCCCGGCGGCGGCACCGTCCCTTCCCTGCTCCTTCCGGCCACCGCCCTTCTCTCCCAGCTCCCGCGGGAGCCAACCACCGGGAGGATGCAGATGCGCTTGCAGCAACACTGCTGCATGTCCTCCTCTTTTGCAGCACATGAGCCATCTCTCTCCTTTTCTCAAAACAACATTCTGAAGATGGGGATGCAGACTATTGCTGGAGTAACTCAGAGATGATACCAGACTGATTTCAGTGCAATATTAATGTTTTTCATAATATACACAATGAGGGAAAATGTGTAGAAATTACAAGAACGGAGATGCAATCAAGAATAGATTGCAATCATACCACCGAATACCGGTAGCTAGAATAAATTCTCAAATTCTGCTTTGTTGATCTTGATTGCAAGTGCAAGAACTTGTTAATTCACTGAACTGTAGCAAAGCTTATCTTGGCACTGATTCAATTTTGTGTGCTCCATTACCATTTAACTTGTAATCGTAACAAAGGGCACAGACAAGGAGCATTGTTCACTAATTAGGACTTCTTCAATCTTTATGTTAATATGTTGTATACTGCAAGTTAAATTCTGGTTATGGACTCAAATTGTGTGTGCAGGGCATTTGTTCTGATGAGCTTTGAATGTGGTGCTAGCAGTTCTTCAAGAAAAACGATATCTTGTCACAAGTGTTGTGCATTGGTGAAGCCAACTCTATCACAGAAAGAACTTTGGAAGTCAAGGCAAATAATTCAATATCGGGAGTTAGTATTGCCCAAGTCATCCCGGAAAGGACTAGCTTGCGAACAGTTGGCCAGTGGAATGGATGACCAATGGTCCCATCATTGTTCTCACTCGTCCTCAGTTTCAAGTGCACAATATTCCATGAAGAAGGTGCAAGATCATCAACCTCACCAACCACAAGGTGCTACTTACTCCACTGGTTTGTCGAAGAAGGAAATCGAGAGGAGACAGAAGATTGGTGCTGCAAACAAGGGGCAGATTCCCTGGACAAAAGGCAGGAAATGGAGTGAAGGTATGACCAACCTTTCACTGCAATTTTTGTGCCAATAGTTTTGCAGCTTGATGCTGTATCATGTCATTTTCTTTTCACTGAGAAATATGCCACTCTCCTGTAGAGCATAGGAAGCTCATCAGTATAAGGACTACCGAAGCTCTGAGAGATCCCAAGGTGATGTCATGTAAGAAAATTTCCCTAGCCATTCTTGCATCAATCCAAGAGCTACTTGGCTATGAATTGTGAACTATCTGGGGAAATTTAATTCAACTTCTGTCCCTTTGTTTTCTGAACCCAGGTTAGGAAGAAAATGTTGGGGCATCGTCAACTACATAGGTATGGACATGTTTTTGTTATGTAGATCTTCATATGCACATCTAGCTCTTCAAATTCTGAAACTATATGTTCTTGATCTTATTTCAGACAAGGGAGCAAAGATAAAATAAGCGCTGCATTGAAGAAGATCTGGGAGAGGCGAATAGTTTCTGTTAGATCAAAGCAGAAGGTTATGCAAATGTGGTCAAACAGTATAGCTGAAGCAGCAAAGAGAGGTGACTGCAGCCAAGATAAGCTTGATTGGGACAGCTATGAAAGGATTAGATCGGAGATGATATCTATGTACCTGTGGAACAAAGAGAGGGAACAGACAATCAGGAAGCTTAAGAGGGCGGTGGCAAAAATAGCTGCCAAAAAGCTGCAAGCAGCAGGGACAAGGATAAAAATAGCTGCTAAGAAGCTTCAAGCAGCAGGGACAAGGAAAGTACAGGCTGCAGGGACAAAGACGTTGGATCCTGAGAAGCTGTTGTTGCAAAAGGCGGATGCTCAACCAATGCGAGTGGTATTATCTGCAAGACCAAAGCTTAAGGAGAGACTAACCAAGGTGGGTTATCCTTTGCCAGATATATGTCATGTTGGTACGGCTTTTAGGCTCTCTAGTTTCAAAGTTATCCCTCTCTTTTGAAACTACTAAGCACGATTCTGAATTTTCTTTGTTAAATGCTGTTGAAATGATTTTCTGATTAGCTGATTAGACCTTGTTTTATGAACCAGTTATCTTTGTTTTTTTTTTTGGGGTAAGTCCATTCCCTTCAGTGATGGTATTGATAGAACAAAGTTAGCTTCTATCCATACTTTTTTTTTTGTTTCCTGTCACAAGGCACGTTGTGTTTAAAGTTACCTTCTCGCACCTTTTTGTTGGGATATGCCGCCATATTATTTCGTTCCCTTTTGTTTTTGTGGTGACCCAAAACTAACTCTGAAGTTCTTACTCTTTTCCTCCATGATTAAAGTGGCACGGTCGGAAAAAAGAGCTTGAAACTGTGATAAGTTCACGGACAAGGAAAAGAGGATTGCGGAAGACACCACGAAGTCAAATGACGGCAGAAAGGCGCGCAGAACTGGACTTGGTCATGCTCGAGGCTCCTTCAGGCCCGGCTGCAGAAGCATAAGTTATCTAGGAAGGATGGGTGTCCATGCGCTGGCACATGATTCGAGCTGCTAAGCAACCTGGTGCTTGCAGTCACCTACTCACCTTATAGAGAAAGCACATGCAGCCTGTTCGTTTGGCTGGTGGCTGGTGCTGATTTGTTCTGAGAGAAAAGTACTGCTGGTTGGTTGCTGGTGGCTGGTTTGTTCTGAGAGAAAAGTACTGCTGGCTGGTGGCTGATAAGCCAAGCGAACAGGACGTCCGCATTTTAGGCATTGTTTTTTTTGTATCCATCGGAAAGGAGGGTTTGAGTCACTAAACCTCTGTAAGTTTGTAGCATGTGTACTCTATTTGCAAGCAGAATTAACTGGCTGAGGAAACTGTGACCTTGTGAGGCCATCTGACTGTATGTGATTATTTCATTGATCTGAGTAATGGTCTTCTGCTGACGAAATATGACACGCTCCTCCAAATAGAGGGCAAACTTTTTTCAATTCGAGTGCGCGCGCGAGTCATTCCTTGGCCCAACCGCAAGCCCGCAACAGAGCGGACTGACGCCAAGGCCTGGCCCAAATTTCGAACCGTCCTCACTCTCTGATTCGCTTCTCTCTCACGCACAGCTCACGTGAGCCCGAAATCCGAATCCCCCCAACCCTCACTCCGTTCACTGCGCACGGTTAACGCCAGGCGGCGGCGCCGCTATAGTGGCGGTCGTTGCGGCAACCACAGCAGCCGACGTCCCCCACACGCTCGCGGAACACGTCCGCGTGACTCCCTGGCGCCGCCCCTCACCGCGCGACTCCCCGGTGGCGCGCCCCGCCCGCGGCCGTTCCGGCGGCACAGCCTCCGCGCGACTCCCAGCCAGGTGGTGGTGGCGGTGGCAGCCTCCTCGACCCTCCCCTCCACAGTATGTCTCCTGCTTCCTCTTCATCCTCCCTTATCTTCACGGTTCTAGGTTTTCATCTCCATTGTAGTGCTGGGGAATCGATCTAGAATTGGGGGCATGTGGATCCTGCGGAGGTTCCTGAAAGCTAATATTTTCCCTCTCCGTTGAATCAGTCAGGAACTCAGGATAGGTCTTCAAGCCGGTCAGTAGGCCAAGCTGCACACTTGTGTGAAGAAACTAGTTGTTTTTAAGATGAAGTCTAAGGCCAGCGGGAGCATACAGAAGGCAGGGAAGGCTAATGATGTCCAAGGAGGACCAAACTGGGTTCTTGTTGCAGCAGGAGTTTTGCTTAGCACACTTTCAGTCAGACTTGGGTCCAAATTGAAGCAAATATTTGTAACCAAGCAGCGAAACACTTCTAACAAAGGTCTGGATTCACACATTTGCAGTGTAACCTGTATCACTTTTCCATCTTTAAATGCCTGCTCCCGAGTGCTGACTATGCAAAATTGCAGCCAAGAGAAGGCCGGGGGCATGTGATCTGCACTCCAACCTCTACCGGTTTAGTGATCAAGGTCGTGTTTAGTAAAAACTTTTGAAGTATTAAATGCGATTTTGACCACTAATTAAGAGTATTAAATAAAGTTAGTTTATAAAATTACTTCCACACCCGTATGTAAGTTTCCGAGAGGAATCTCATGAGGACTTTGACCACAGGATTAGAAGACGATTACTGTAGCATTACTGTAGCAATTATTAAATTAATTATGCTCATTAGATTCAGCACGCAAAGTTACACTCATCTGTGAAAAGGTTTTACAAATAAACTTCATTTAGTGCTCCATGCATACAAGATTCCTTTCTCCGAAAATTTTTGGAGAGGATTCTAAACATGACACAAACCAGCCACCACTGTTTTATGTCAGGTTATTTTCTCTACCTTTTTAGTATGATTCGTTGCCTACCCCCGCACATCAGAACCTTTCACCTATAGTCCTATACACAATGTTGATGTTCTTCATATGGCATTAAATTGAGTACTATACGTCAATACAGAACTGTTATGTGCCTATCATATAATTTATTTCTCCATTGAAGAATATGCTGCAGCATAAACACTGAAAATTCTCCATAAAGTTAAATATGGAAAACATAATATTTATCCCTGGTTATCATATGCAGGGCACGCAGATGGTGGAGTGGAGGTCAAACAAGTACCTCAAAGTCCTATATCCAAATCAACTGAACCATCCAATCTTCTTGTTAAGATAGCAGCACCAGAATCAAGCAAAGAGAACAGTGGTGTCATGTGGTCATCATCGCCTGACCGGCTTGAAGATCCTCGCAAGCCATTTCAGTACTCAAACTGTTCAGGCTCTCCCTCTGTTTCTGAATCAGGATCTGACATTTATAGCAAGCGAGAGGTCATACAGAAGCTGAGGCAGCAGCTCAAGAGGCGCGATGAGATGATCATGGAGATGCAAGCTCAGATTGCGGATCTCAAGAGCTCTCTCACCATCCAGGTGACACAGAACACCAACTTGCAGTCTCAACTGGATATCACTAACCGAGATCTGTTTGAATCTGAGAGGGAGGTTCAGCATCTAAGGAAGATCATCGCAGATCATTGCGTTGCAGAGTCGCTCTCGCATGATAAGCCTTTTCAAGATGGACACTGGCAACCAAATGGCACCAATGGGCATGTTAATGGCTATTCTGACAGCAGTGTCGATGACCCTGAGTTGCACTGTAATGGTGTTGAGAAGAGGAAAGGAGAGGCAGAGAGGGTGGAGCTGCTTAAGAGAGAGGTCGGTGAGCTGAAGGAAGTTATCGAAGGCAAAGACTTCCTGGTTCAGAGCTACAAGGAGCAGAAGGTTGAGCTGTGCTATAAGGTCAGAGAACTGCAGGAAAAGCTCTCAGCTCAAGTGCCGAACATCCTGTAGCACTCTAGGGTTACCTTTCTCCACGGACCAGAAGGTGGGTCTCTGATACAATAAGAAGCAGGGCTTTGCAGAAGAAGCTCTGGGCAAACATGGCCAAAATCTTTGCTAGGGTCTTTGCAGAATGTTAGAATGAATGATTTTCTCCCATTTTAGTGACGGTGTCAAGTCGCCAGTCGTTTGCTTTCAGAATCTCTTCTTCTTTATTCATTCATTTCTCAGACCTAGGTAGTTGGTAGTGAAATCAGTGGTGAACTTGGTGTGCTAGGAATTTTGTTTGTACAGGTTTTCTATTCGCGTACAATTGTGCATTGTACCCCTCCTCCTTTGGCCCAGTATGGCTCAGAGGAATGGCGCACCTTTGGAATGGCGCCCACGTATGGCACAATCCTCGTTTATTGAGGTGCTTGTGGTGCGGCCTAATGTTTGCAAAGAAAGAGAGTTCACTTTGAGATGTTAATTTGATCGCATTGGGAAAGCTAGATATTCTCCCTCAACTTTTTTTGTTCTAAAGATCGCATAGATTTCTCCTGCTTCTGCCAAGTCGCGAGGAAATCGTCAGTCTTGCTGCTGCCACCATGTGTTCCCATCATGAATTGCGTTATTGCTGCCAAGTGTCAGCAACATTGTTGCGCCCTGAAACAAACCTGCCACTTCGCCGAGCCCTTTCTGCGGCGCTGCATTTGTGGTGGCAGGGAGGGGCACCAGGTGCGTTCGGTGTTCTCTCATTCATCGGACTAGTGTAATGCCCGTGTGTTGCTACGGACAGCTAAAAGATCATGCACATAACAGAGGCATTCATAAATATAATGTCCACGCTAACAACAAAGTTTTCATCATTACATAAGTCCCATGCAATTAGCACGAAATGATAAATTCTTTAAATAGAGGAGCTCAAGGATATATACTTTGATGTCACCAGAGCAATCATTATTTAACTGCCCGTGCTAACGCTAGAAACAATGTTTGAAACTATTTCAATCTTATGTTGACAGAAACTGAAAAGAGAAATTATGCTCTCAATAAATACATCAAGAGAAAATAACATTTACATATATTTGGCTGTACCTTTGTCCATTTTATTATTTTCCTTAACTCGCTTTCCCTTTCTTGATGGTTTTGTTGACATCTAATACATGGAAACATATAGACATATCGCCTAGAAATGCTGTAATGGATTTGTTTTTCCCATGAAGTGATCATAACTTCCTTTTATTTGCTCAACTTCCATCTCAAGAACAGCCAATGCTCGTTGCAGGCTTCTCTTTGTGAGGATCGAACTTGAGGAATCAAAAATAGCATTGATGATATCGAAGTCTAGAAAATCTCAAATTAAAATAGAGGAACCTTCATATCGAAATGTGAACCATTCTTTCTTATCGTAAGCATTAAGCCTACAATATTCAGCATTAGGCTGCTACCTAAATGAGATACTTTACAAGCATCCATGTAGAAAAAAATGAATTATATTTATTAATTCCCTTCAAGACCTCCATTTGTTGGAAAAACTAAAAGAATTTGTGATCAGATACATGAGCTATGTATTAAATACAGGTGGCTGCTAATTATATTTCTACGACATACATTGTGATGGAAATAAGAAAGGTCAAGGCAGCAGGAGCTATGTATTAAATACAGGTGGCTGCATGAACAACAAAAGCCATCCTGCATGGCAGAATTAATATTCCAGGTACATCATTTTTTCCATAAACATCTTGAGCGCAACAGTAACCGGAAGGATAAGAGCAATGTAAGTATCAGGAAATGCATCTTATTCTTGCAATTACCAGCCAGCTGGCTCATTAGAGTTCAGGCAGACATTAGCATGCCCTTGCAGCCATATGCTCAAATTAACATTTTCCAGGATTTTGTTTTGGGAGTTGTCAGAGAGTTTCACCAGTAATGAATATTATTGGAGTATGACTGCTAATTTTAGAACACTAAGTGGAATATTTTGTTTTGGAATATTATTGGAGTTGTCAGGATAATGCAATGCAAATGAAAGATAACAGAATTCAGATTGCTCTAAAATCAATCTTAATTAAATTGTTTACTCACTGATGTCAATGCAGCTGCAGGCACCTGAACTCCACCCTGCTATGCGCATCAGCAGACCATCTTGAAGGAGAGCATAACACCTAACCAGAATTGTACCCGGTTAGCCACCCCACATCTGAACTTCTATGAAGCCTACACTTGTGAAATAATAAAATAAAATGTAAACTGCCATATATGAAGCATTTATGTTTCATGGCAGTAGGATGGAAGTGGTTATGGCTACTTCATGACACAAAATGGGCAACGAAATATAGATGATAATATACAAAAACTATTCAGCACTCTAAGAAAAATACAGTGGGTAGCACCGTAGCAGCAAAATATTTGAGCGGGCTCAGCTTCAACTTTTGCTTGATCCAAATCTAACAAGCCATACAGGATTGATTATCACACAGTATAGTTGATAAGGTTTCCAAGAGAGGTAAGATTCCAGCTAAAAAAAATGCCAGAGAGCCGAATATCTCAAATCTGATGGTGCATTGTCATAGTCACCCAAGAGCGAACAGACAAAATGAGTAACAAACAAAAGCAAAATATCATACGGCACCATAAACAATAAGAAGTATATTCTCTTGCATATAAACAGCGAGTAAAAGGCTCCAGATAATAACTGGACCGCAACGAATCAGAGAGACGACGACGGCGAGGCGAAGAAGGACGAGGAGGAAACAACGAGTGTACCAAAATGTCATTGGCGGCTCAGATCCCGTGCTGTCTGGCCACGCCCCAACGACCGGGACACGCCGCAGACACCCCCACGTCCCCAACCCAATCCACCCGCTGTCGCAGCACCGGCACATGGCCGAGAGCGACACGGCAGGGCAAGAGAAACAAAACTATGAATTGTACAGCAAGACAATCTTGTTAGTATTGAAACAACACTAAGTGGGCTCAGCTTCGCCTTTGGTCGATCATACAAGCCAATCCCAATCCCTCTTGCTGCACAATTTACTCATCCTAATATAAGTGGAACTGCGCTGGTTGCCACATTTCTGAATGACCATCCTAGGCACAGAACCACAAACAATAAGAGATGGTTTAGGCCTCAAGAAGGGAGGGATCAGCTCAAATTAAATAGATACCCACAGCTGCCTTGATTGCTCAACGGCATGCAATTCAGAAAAGGTTGAACATCATCGCCCCTTATTAGCACTCCATTCACCCCTAAGTAAAATTTCACTTTCACTTACACCGGGTACTTTGAAAATGACCCAAGTAAGAAAACCCACCTCTTCTGCATTTCATCTTATCTCATCTATGGAGTCTGTTTCAGCAGATCCCCTTCGCACTGCCCATCCAAATGCCACCAAGGCAGAGAGGATGAGGAACCGTAGAACAAGAACATTCAAAGCAATCATCAGATCACAGATTCGCAGCGCAGCACAGCACACAGAGCCACAGAGGCAACAGCAGGCAAAGAGATCACCACTGTGGCGGCTGCAGCGGCTGTAGCAATGATAGGAACAGAGAAAAAGGCATCGAGATCAATGCATCTAACCATAATCAGGCCAGTCTCAGTGGATGTTTAGTTCGGCAAACACTCGTCGTACCGCGGCCGGCAAAACCCGACTGTGCAGCCGCGTCACGCCGCCACCTCACAGTTCCCAGCCCCTGCCGCCACCGGTGCAAGGCAACGGATCGGCGGCGAGACGGCACCGTAGAGATGGGGACCTGAATCGACGTCTGCTCTTGACAATGCCCCGCACACAGCCTCGACTCGATCTAGGGTTCGAGTTCAGGGGGTGGAATGTGCAAATATACATACACACATATACGAGCGAGCGAGAGGGAGAGAGAGCACCAAACCGTAGCAACACACTGGACAACCATGTACTCCCCAGCCATGCGCTTCCCCTGCATCGCCTCGGATGCCGCCGTTAAAGCCATGCACGGCCGCACCGGAACTCCTGGAGTGGAGAGAAAAAAATACGCCACCAAACCATTAGCCTGCAAGCTCAGCGAGGGAGGTAATAGAGAGGCGAGGGTGCACCTGGGCGAGGCGGACCGCAGCAGGGAAGCATGCGCAAGGGGAGTGGGCCAGCGCCTGTGGAGAGGAGGCAGCGGAGGAAAGCGCGGAGGTAGGGAGCGGGAGGAAGGGCGCCATCTGCGTCGGCGAGCCCCACACGTCGCAGCGCCTCACCGATGAGTCGACGGGAAAAAGGCAAAGCGAATGTAAGGTGGCGGGAGTCGCTGACCTGCTTGGCGATGGCGGCATCTTCAGCGGCGCGGGATCCATGGGGACGGGGACGGGGACGGGTACGGCGAGGAGGTACGCTCCGCCGCCGCGCCTTCGGGAGCTCCGCTGGCGCGCCACGGGGAGCTCCGCCGCCGCGCCCCTGAGATCCCGCCGCCGCCGGGGACGGGAGGTGCAGTGCGGTGGGGAGGGGACGGGACGGGACGTGCGACGCAGGTAGGGAAGGGGAGGGGAGGGGAAGAGACCTGCTTGGCGATGGCGGCATCTTCAGCGGCGCGGGATCCATGGGGACGGGGACGGCGAGGAGGTACGCTCCGCCGCCGCGCCTTCGGGAGCTCCGCTGCCGCGCCCCCGAGATCCCGCCGCCGCCGGGGACGGGAGGTGCAGTGCGGTGGGGAGGGGAGGGGACGGGACGTGCGACGCAGGAAGGGGAGGGGAGGGGAGGGGAAGAGACCGGCGAGAGATTGGGAGGGGTCGGGGCCTCGGGGGTGCGGCGCGTGCGTGGTCGCCCGCGTCTCCTCGTCTTGCGCGTCGAGGCCGTGGCGTCCCGCGTCGTCCCGAGGAGGAGAGCGGCTTTGACTCGCGGGACTCGTGCGCGTGGGCTGTGGTGGGTCCAAAGATGATGGGTGGGGATTAGGGGATGAGGTTTGATCCGGAGGAGCTGAGTCGTTGGATCGTGGGTGAGTGAGAGAAAGTTGATGTTTGCAGCATTTTGGGCCTTTGGATCGTGGGTGAGTGAGAGAAAGTAGATGTTGGCTGGTGCAATTAGTTAGGTGTACTTAGGTTGGTAATGACTGTTGGGGTGATTTGTTTGTGTGGCTTTAGAAAAGTTTGAACTGGTGGATTTTATAGTGGTAGAGATGATGGGATTTGTGGATGGACGAGCACCAGAAAAGAAAAAATGCATGGATTTGAGGCGAGCTGGACTTCACTCACTCCCAGCCGGGTGGATCATCATTGGAACTTGCAACGGAGGTCCAAGAAATTTGCCAGACCTCACTGGCTCGCTGATTCATTGGCGTCAACTCCTGCTGCATTCAGGTCAGGCCGCCGCACGCATTCATTCGCTGGCTGGCCGGGGACGGAGCTCAATAGACTCTCGCACAGACAGACGCACAGTGCTCGTTGGCAATGGAAAGTACAGGGCCAACAGCGGGTGCGCGTCGTGACTCGCGATCTGTGACAAGAATGACAGAATAGGTAGGTCGTAGCCTCGTACTAGTAGGTTCGTAGTCGTATGATTGATGAGATCGATGCCAACGTCGTCCATGGCCGGAGGCCGCCAAAAGGAGTCAGAAACTCAGAAGCCGGGTCGGTCGTGTCCTGGTCGACGACACCTCGCTCGCCTACCCGGGTTCGAGCCCGTTTTACGTGTCACATCTAATGTGTTTTATGCTAATTATTAGGAGTACGAAACATAGATTAATGATAAAATTTATTTCATAAACCCAGTTAAATTCGCGAGACGAATGTATCAAACCTAATTAGATCATGATCAAACAATGTAATGCTACAGTAAATATCTTTTAATCATAATTTAATTAAGTTTAATAGATTCGTTTCCAATCCATCTGTGTAGGAGTAATTAGTTTTATAATTACATCATATTTAGTTCTTTTAATTAGCATCAGTAGAGTAGACTTAATGTGACATTTTGGACAAGTTTTTTTTGCACCCAACCAAACAAATCCTTAATTGCATTCTAGCAGAAACGACGAACGAATAAGGCAGTCCCCACCATTTGGCTCCCGTCCGGCAGTGGCGCACGCAGGTTGCCTGATCGCCACACTAGCTCGTACTGCAGCTGGATCCCGGTGGTGCCCCGATCGGAGCCGTCCATCCCCGCATCCGACGGCTCTCAGGCAGCCAGCTAGCTGGAACCCGTACGTGGTCCCAGTCCCACGACCAGTCCATGAGCTAGGTCTAGCTGGACGTGGTGGCGGCAGTGCCCGCGCCCGCACGGCACTGCAAGGCCGGGCGAGGAGATGCTGCATGCTGCAGCTGCAGCTGCGTGAGCGTGACCACCCCGTCTCCATCATCCGGCGGCCGCGACGTGCATGCAGACGCCTGCCAGTCGGACAACCCCAGCCGGCCGGCGCGGTCAGCCAGCCAGCCCACCTGTCATGTGAGGGAGCAGCAGCTAGCGGGCGAGGTCATCGCTCATCAGGGGCCCACCCCGGAGTCCGGCCGGCCGGCCGCCTCACATGCCGCGGCGCTCTCACAGTCTCACGTCCCCGCGCCCGGCCAACGCGCCGCCTCGGAGGCTTGTCCGCTGCGGCGGCCTGCGGGATGCAGATGGCTAGCTGTAGACGGAGACATGACGACGATGCGAGAGCAACGTGTGTGTGTGTGTGTGACCGATGATGTTGCGCGCTCCAGCCAGCGCCAGGGCTGTGTCGAGTACGTGTGTGAGAGGTGGACATACTGTAGGCCACAATGCACAGGGATGAAAATATGAAAATGAAATCTGAATTATCTGATATCTGTATGTATGTTAAAATATAAATATGGATATCTGTATCCGTATTCGAATTCAACTATGGTAATAAAGTGGATACATCCGGATTCGTTTTTGACGATTTTTTCTCTATTCGATTCCATCTGTATTCGCCAATATCCGACACTATCTATATTCGACTATATAAAACTGTAAGGTATCTCTATAACTAATGACAAATTATGTTCAATAGAATACTAATAACGATAGTGTATAATTGAAATAAATTATGTCCATACCTAATGATTATGACATTAATTTTGATATTAAAAATATTACATCCATAAAACAATTTAAAAGTTATATTTAAATTTAATGATCAATACCATTAATTTTAATAATAAAAATACATTAATATAGATTTTAATTTTAATTACTCTATTTTATTTATGCATTGATGAAAATAATTTTCATGTATTTTTATTATTTGTGTTATAATTATAATGTATACATATTAAAAATATGTATCTATTAATAGTTTTATTTATTATATGATTAATTATTAAAATAAATATGAATGAATGTGATATTATTAATGAGCGATATCTGTTATGTACTAATACTTTAGTCTTTACATGATTTTATAATTGTAAATTATCAATAAAAAATTTGATAAATGTTGTCTCCCAAATTGAGTAAATATCCGAACACGTTTCCGAATTCGAGACATCCGTTTTGTATTCGTATTCGAGAAAATTTGAATCTGTATTCGTGTTCAAGTAGAAATGTGGTAAAAGGTGTTATCCGAATCCGGTTTCTTGCGAATCTGTATCTGTGTTCGAGTATATAATAAATATAATTCGGCTTCCACCAAACAACTATGATCAGTTCCAAAATTTTCACCAAAAATTCAGAACTGTGTCAGTTCATTTCTTCTCTTTGTGCATGCGGTCCAATGCAAAAATTTCATATCCAACAACTAAACAGGGCCGTGTGCCCGTCTCCTCTGTACTATTGCTACCACGCGTCTCCTCGACTGCAAACAGGGAAAGGTAGGTTGCTGTCCGTGTCCGCTCATGGTTTTCAGCGCTGATCACAGTTGCAGCTTTTGGAGCCACGCACATTGCTGCATAGGCCTGCCTGCCGTCCCTGGATTTCAGCGCAGCATCACGAGTCGGGACACGCAGACATGGATCAGGGGTGGACTCAACAGAGGGAGGAGATGCCATTCACGCGCCCACGCCATTGCCATGAAATATATGGAATGAAACGAGGCATGCAAAAGCCATTGTCGTCGTCTCTCTCGCTCTCCAACCATATCCTGTCTCTGCCATCAATCCATCATCACGGCCTCACCTCGTAGACCATCGCCGATCGAGCACGCACAGGCACAGTAGTGATTCAGCTGGGGATCGGAGGCGGCAGCAGACTGGTCGATCGATGACAAAGGGGGGGCACTGAAAGCAAGTGTACGTGGACTCAGCGTGTGGAGCACGTGCAGGGCAGACCCACACTCGCGTGGCCGGGGGGCCGGATATATGCAAGAGCCACATGTCGCGCCATTGCTCCTGCTGCAACCCCGAAACAGAGCACAATTTAATGCATCGGCATTAACTTTTTTTTCCGAATTATATTTGAGTGTGTGGAGCTCATTTGTTTCAAACAAGACTTCAAAACGTATCATTGACTTGTTCAACGCGGTGTGTTCTATTTTGACCAAGTAGCAGCTACGTACGTATGACGACTTTCTTTTACATGAATTCATCGAGGACGACAACAATGTAATAGAGATGATATTCTTTTCAAATTTATTTTTTTGCATATGTAGGGTGTGTTGTTACAAGCAATTCTCGTAGCAAAAGGCGTTAAGAAGTGGAGTGAAGCGAATGCTAGTATAATCCTCTCCCCTGTTAATTATGCATTCTTTTTGCTTCATTTAGAGGGAGAAAATAATAGAAAAGAATTGAAGAAGAAGGGGAAAAGGACCATACTACAGAGAGAGGTAAAGAACACATGCCTGTCACGTCGCATTCCCTTGTGAGGCAGGTTGTGCCATTCGTAGATCTAGGAAAAGCCAGGCTCACACAACTTTACAATGCACATGTCAACGACAGGAGGTGATGAGGAGAAGCAGCCCAACACACACCAATTAATCGAAGTAGTTAATTAGCTGCCATGCCATGCATGCTTATGCACAAGAAAGCCTTTTAATTTCAGTGGTTGGAAGTCATGTACACGTCATGTCAGCCCATGTTTTGCCGTGACGCCATGATCATTTGGTGGCTCCTGGACTGGACGAGATGCCTGCCGAAAAGTTGGAGTTGTGCTTGGTGTTTCTAGATGCTGCAGCACCACAGGCCACAGCTCCTCCGGGAACAAAGCAAAGCCAGCAGGACATGCAGGGGTGCAGCATGTGAAATTCTATCACCAACAAGCTAATGTGTGTGTGCTTGCTTTATTTCCCCCCACAAACAACACACCATGCATGCATGGATCGACTCACGCAAGCACAAATTTTTTTTACTTGCCTTTTTTCTGTACACATTCAACGCTAACTAACGTACCCTTGTCAGTCGTCCAAGCTCTGTTTGACCGACCTGATCGATGTGGCACAGAGATATTTCGCCCTTTGCGTGAATGCATGCACTTGCTGATGAACTGCACACGCAGGCAGAAATTTAATCTCTGGATGAACCAATGATCTAGCTGGTCGATGTGCCATTGGTTCCGGCCCCTTCCTCACACAGCTATTGAGACATGCAGGCCACAGAAAAAAATTACAGACAGCACAAACTGGTCCATCAAGGATCTTGATGGCTACCTCATTGACCAGTTAGCCCTTCATCGATCTCGTGAGGCAATCATGCATGTTAAGAGAGACAGCTATATGGTGGCATTGCAGGCACACAGCTTGTTGGGAGCAATCAGCATGCATGGATGCAATTGCAATGCTGCTGGTGTCATTTGAGGTCAGCATGCATGATGCAGCTGGCTGGGAGCCAAATCCTAACTGGTGGTGTGGTTGGTTGGAGCATCATTTAGAGTCACAGGTCACAAAGTACAAGTAGCAGGTCTTGGTTTGGAAGCAATGTGTGTCCCGATTATTTATTTATCCATGGTCTTTAGCTGGTCTGCTTGTGGCTCCCAAATTAAAGCTCTCTGTGATGCCATGAAGCATCTGTCTCTCTATCTCATGATCGAGAATGGATGAATAAACATGCATGTATGCACATTTAGTAGGACAGGTGTGCTTTCAGCTACTTTTCTCCACTCTTTAGCTGGGGTTCAGAGAATGGTTCCCCAGCCATGATTTAGCCAGTGTCAAACTCAGTCACATGCTGCATGGCTGCTTCTGCATGCAGCAGGCACTATATATCCACCCAATAACAAGTTGTTTGCCATGACAGCTTATGAATATGAATTCGTGGGGGTGTATCTCAAGACATCAGATTTTCCTTGGGCAAAAAAAAAAAAGGCAGACAGCCTGGCAGGTAGTTTCAGTAAGTTGCAATCTATTGTGTGATCCAGCTCCTCCTGTTTTCTCCTATCTGGCTCTAAACTCAATGAAGACACATTACATTTATGCATAAATAAATAGGAAAGACCGGAAGCATATATCAATACATTTCCCTAGAGCTAATTAAGTAAAACTTCACATGTTGGACCTGCATTCTTTTCAGTTTAGTACAACTCATTGTTTATCTGTCAGCAGTAGAATTCCTTTTGCAGTATCAGAATCTGCAAATTGTACAGGATAGAAAGATAGTGCATCATTTTGAGACAACAAGCAAAACCGAGATATGACACATTCTCTATAAATAATAGATTTTACTGAATGCGTGTTTCTTCTATAAGAATTACTCGACACGTTTACCTGCGTTCTCAGTGCTAATTAAGTTCCACTGATATTCTAGTTCTTGCAGTTGGATCTAGTTTTTTTGTCATCCTAAAATGACAAATATTTCTCTTACAAGTTTCTACTTTATTCAAACAGTGCAAAGGAATCTATGTGGACATGATCAGTTATGGCAAAGTGAGCGCAACAGATAGATGAGGGCTAGCTGCAGTTATCCCCTACCTGTGGTGTGCCTCATCTTACTGCTGGACCTGCTGACAAGCATCACATGGCCTCCTGTGCCCAAATCCAATTGTTAAATGTCTGCAAATCTTGCAAACATGGCTTGTCACACGATACTATATATGTTGCTTCTTGCTTGCACCGGCCCCCCATCATGGCACTGTGTCCATCTGTCATGCATTGACTAGCTAGTGTCTCATTGGGGCCCGGCTTCCAAAGTAAAGTTTGAAACTGATACTCAAAAAAAAGAGCAAATCTAGCTAGCTTGGCGATGGACACACATGCAAATGTTTCGGTGGAGTTCCAATCGATGAGTATGCCCTAGAAGTGGAGAAGTGGCCAATTACCTTACACACAAGACTAAACATGCATGTCAGGAACATCAACAAATCCTCATGCTACAATGACTGTGCTTCAGCAACAATTTGCACTACTAATAGCTAGCCATGATGATTAATAATGCGTAGAAATATAATTTAACACATCGTTCCAAGTTATAAGTCTTTTTAGCCTTTTTAGATTCATATAGATATTATTCAGTGCGTAATTATATATATGAATATAGAAAAAGTCAAAACGATCAGCAATTTGGATTGGAGGAAGTATGTCACTGATGGAAGGAAAAAGATAATCAAATAAGCTCTGCTGCTCGATGATGAAGTGGTCTTCCGTATGGCGCGCAGTATTGTATGTATTATATGCTTGCATGTGCCTGCCAGCCAGGATTTTCTGCAATATTCCTCTAGATCTCCAAATCTGAAAGCAGTGTTGTTTTCCTGTTGACAGAGGGGCCCTCTGCTGCATAGTCGCATGCCTGCTGCTATTAGCTTATGAAGACATGGTGGATTAGTTTGCTAAGTAGTGGCGGTGATTCCCCTGCTCTGCGTGCTAATCATGATGGATAAGGCAGGAGCAGCAGGTAGATTACATATACACGGGCCGGTCGTTGTGGCATCGATCGGCAGGGGAATTTAGCTAGTAGCAGGCGTGAATTCATACACGCTAGCTGTACGTGTGGTGTGTTGTATTTTGTATGGTACCAAACCGACCAAAACCAGAAGAATTAGGATGTCCCCTGACGACAAAATTAGCCACATGCCTGCAGCTGGGACACCCAATAACCTATAATCATCAGCAAATGCTGCGTGCTCCTGGCACTGCCAGCGCGTGCTAGATAGAGTATACCCTTAGAGATTCGATCGGTACCAATTAATCCATAACCAGGTAGCTGCAGCAGGGAGAGCAGTAGTAGATAATTATACTAACCTAATCGATTAACTAGAATTATATGCATTTGGTTTTTTTATACTATGTGCATCTCACCTGCATTTTGCGGTCTAATGATATGGTGTTCGATCGATTGGTTTTCCTGGAGCTGATCCATCGGTACCAAATAGATATTGGCAATTGTAATATCAAGTAAATGCATTACCCAGGATTTATATATAAAGATATTAATTTGTCGTAGAAATCGGCACGTCTATATTTAAGTTTATTAGGAAAAGACTACAGCGTCTTATTACTGAGCAAAGCAAGTTAATTATATGTACGCAGGAGTATATCATATCGATTCCAACGGCAGCGGCTTGTTATACTATATTGGTTTCCCTGAAACCTTAAACCTGGAGTACGGTATAAATACGAGCAGGTTATACTATGTATACTAGTATGCTTACCAAATCGACCCACACCCATCGTTTGGGATGGATATATGTATATATACCAGCAACGAGAGAGGGCGAAGGAATACAAAACTTGGTGCCACCGATCCGGGCGGCGCCGCCGATGATCTCGCGCCGCGCGCGTGCCCGACCGTGTCCCGCCGGACAGTGACGTCGGCGCGGGTCGACGACGAGACGTACATACGGACGGACGGACACGGTTCGCGCCGCCGCCGTTACCGCGTACGCAACACCAAACTACCACCGGCCGATCGACGTCGACGGATCGCGGCCACCTGGGCCCCCCAACCATGGTGTGACCCGATCGCCGCGGCAACTGCACCGCACCGACGCACTTGGTTGCTGCTGCTCAAATCCTACGTGGCACCTGGCATGCATGCACCGGCGGGTCCCACTTTCCTTTTCGCGGAAAACCCACGGCCGCCCTGCTTCGGACTGGAGAGAACCCATCGGGCCCCTTCTCTCTGCTTTTGGGCCATGGCCCGTTTACCTTTGCTGTGCTCCGCTCGCGATTGGTCGACACGTGGATGTATCGCGACCGTTTACCTTTGATCCTCGGCGGCTGGGATTGCGAAACGTGTATGCATGATACAATAGTGGTTCCACTGTAGGTGACTATACCATGCATATCTAATCGTACCGTTTGCGGCGTTGCGTGCACGTACGTACGAGCCCCTCTACCTAGCTGTATCGTACCTCCTCGTACGTGAATATCCAAGACTATACTAGTAGTACCTGACCGTAGCATGCGTGTGTCACTAATTGGATATAGGAACCGTACGTGTAGCTCTACCGGCAGACGCAAACAGGACGTGTATTTATACGTGGCCACGCGCACGAGCTAATTAATACGTACAGTTGCGAGTACCTAATAATAATCGTATACGCGTAAACAGACGATCCACAGATCGATACGGTAGGGTCGATCGATCCATCGAGTGGGTGCACACAGTGCGCGAAGCCACCGGCGGGGCGGGTGGGGCTGGAGCCCCCCAACCGCCGGCGCGCCCATGGAGCTCCCCCAGAGCCCCCTAGACTGCAGGTAGAAGATGAAGAGGGAAATGTGGGCTAGAGGAGGAAGAAGGCAGCACGAGCCCCCTCTAAGCGCTGCTGCTAGCTTCGCCACTGGGTGCACATCACCATCACGAAGAAAAAGGAGAGTTTCAAACCGAAGAACAAACACACACATGCATACATACTAAATTTACGTATGTGGTCAGCAATAATGTATTTTCTCGTAGAAAAAATGTATACCTTCGAAGTGTTATATAGAAATGTGTATATTCCAAATTATAAATCATTTAAAAACTTGCAGGTTCATTTTTTTTACCATGCATGCATATATAGGTAATACATATTTAGATCCATAGGCCATAGCAAAGATTATGAAACAAAAGTAAAACGGAATATAATTTGGGACAGATCGAGGGACCGAGGGAATACGTATATGAAATAATGAAACTACCGTATATATATATATACCCAAGTCAGTGCCAAACTTTTTTCGCGTACATTTTCTAATTTCTACGTACGCGCGCTTGTACGGTACGGTCCCGTGCGGGGCCGCCAGCTGTATTTGATATCTTGCTAGCTTCGTCTACCTGCCTGCTGTTCTCTTCCCTTAATTTGTACGCACGCGTACCTCTCGACGTGTACTATACGAAAATTACGAATGATTTTTTTTTGACAACGAAAATTACGAATGATTAATTTCTTCATCCCATATATAGGCCCTATATAGTGATGACGCAACGAACTCCTATATAGCACCGGCGACTGATGAAGACTAGCTAGTATACGTACGTACTGCTTAATCTCTTCAAGCTCATTTTCGTTTTTTTTTTCCGTTTCCAAGTTGTTTCTTCTTAAGTTGTATAGCTGCTTCTGGAGTTGGGTATGGATAGCGTGTAGTTGAGGCTCCCCCACACCTTTTTTTTTTTACCCTTCTTTCTTTTATTAACCTTTTTTTGTTTATATTCTCCTTCTAATAAAAATTACGGTAAATCTTTTGCATACCGTCCCTTTCAAAAAAAAATCAAGCCCGTTTTACGAGCATACATCCCTAATCATTCTCGTTAAGTTCACATGCCGTCGTCCGAGACGCATGCATGGCTTCTACATACCTGGGGGTGCAATCCAATCTAATAATCCAACGGAATCCAAACCAACTCCTGATCAATACAATTATACAAATATACAATCAATACGCCACTGGCAGCCAAAATAATCCGTGTAGCCATCCATCCATCAACGAACCCCATGAGTGAGTGAGTGAGTGAGTGAGTGGAATACAAACAAGTTGACAAGGAAAGGCACGGCCAGGCTACCTTCTCTAGCTCTAGCTGCATGCATATGCTATGCTATACTAGCTAGTGTGGTCCGGCGGCCGTGTACGGTGTACATGCATGTACGCAGTACGCTACCAGTTGAGAGCTTCCATCAGCTAGCGCACGGCCGAGAGCCCGAGATCACGTCCATCAGCCACATCTCTACATGAGCGGCTGGCCTGGCCGTGTGTATTCCCAAGTGGAATGCGTCCATGTGATCGTGTGAACAACGAAACTACAAGAGGGTATCGTCCAATATATATACTACATCCATTCTTAAATATATGACATTTAGATAAAAAAAAGTTCATTTTGAATTAATTTTCTTATCCTAAATGTCATATATTTAAGAACGGATGAAGTATATATATGAAGGATGTATTTCGGTGTATATGCACGCAGACTGTATGTGTGGGGGCCGGACGGCGCTGATTATGTATTTATGCACGTGAGAGAAGACGGCCGGCAAGAGATCGATGAGGTGCATGCCGTGATGTTTTTTTTTAAAAAAAAACAGATGTATTTTTTTCAAACATGTTAGAATTTTAGTCGATTCGATTGGCATTATCTAGCGCCCGCTGTTATTTTTCTTTACAAAAATGTACGCCGATGCACGGAAAGAGAATGAAGGTGCTCGGAGCTCCTGCTCCTGCCTGTCTGGCCGATCCAGTGTCAAATGGAAGGTTCGGCAGAGTATATATGGTGAGTAGCAAGAAATCAGCAGACAAAATGGGACTTTTTCAAGAAAGAAAAACGCACGCAGGCAAATCGGGCTGCTAGAGGCGACGACGACCGGAGTTGGACCAAAACCGAAATGAATTGCTGTTGCTGTTGAGCTCGCGCGGCGCGCGAGGCTTTTTCCCCACCACAGCACAGCCAGTCAGCCACCGGCGCAATGCGTGGCGACGATGCCCTGGCTCCAACTGTCCGCCCGCATCCCGTGACTCAAATCACGCGCAAAATTACAAAAATCATTCCATCACCCAAACAACATGAAGAAAGACCGGCAAATGTCCTTTCCTTTTTTTTCGTCCGTTTCGAAAGGAAAGTGACACTCACAATACACCGCAGCAGCTCATTGCCGTGAGAAAATCACCCCTTTTTTTTTGCGAAAGGAGAAAATCACATTAACAGAAAAACCGTTGAAAAGCTGAACGAAATTCAGTTAATTCCCATGGGAAACTTTTCCAATTTATTACCACATAAAATAGTACAATTTTCATCCGAGCACAAAAAACAAATTTATCAGCTATTGGTCCTTTGTTGATTTGATTTATATTTGTTTTTGGGTCATGTGGCCACGCTTTACCACTCCCCCTGCCTTCTTCTATTCCTTTCCTTCCCTCTCACTTATTCCGCGCTCCTACCCCCTCGCTTTGGTTGGAGTGGAGAGCACAGCACAGCAGACCCACCGCGCCCATACATACATACACGCGCTCCCCTCCCGTCTCTCTTCTCTCGACTCGGAGCGCCAGCTCGCTCTCTGCTGTCCTTGTTCACCAGCTGTGTACTTCTCTTGTATGCCTGCCCGCGCTCGGTCGACGAGGGGAGTGCTGCTGCTGCTCGTGTCGGCTGCCGTGACCGAGCTCCGGTGATGGCCGACGCCGACCGGATGCGCCTGCGCGCCGCGGCGCTCTCGCTCCACGGCGACGAGGGCGTCAGGGACAAGCCCGACCGGAAGGCGGACGTCTTCGCGGATCTCGGCTCGCCGGTCTCGCCGCTGCGCCTGCGCCCGGCCGCTGCGACGCCGTCGTCCTCGTCCTCGTCGGCCGGGTCCGCCAAGTCGCCGGCGCCGGGCAATGCGGCTGCGGCGGCCGTGGGGAGGGACACGGGCACCGCCGTCCGGGGGAACCACTCGGGCGAGCTGGACGGCGGCAACCCGCCGCGCCCGCCCGGCCACCGCCGCTCCGGATCTGGCCCGCTGATTTTCTCCGGCGGCAGCAGCAGCGCGGGGAGCGTCGGGGGCTGCGGCGGCGGCGGCGGGAGCACCGCGAGCTCGCCGCTCAACAATGCGCTCCCCACCGGCAACATCTGCCCGTCCGGCCGCGTCGCGGGGGCGGCGGCCGCGCCGCAGCCGCCGCGCGCTCGCCCGGTCGTGCTCGGATCCGGCACGGGGCACTACGGCCACGGCAGCATCATGCGCGGCGGCGGTGGAAGTGCCACCCCCGCGAGAAGCAGCATTGACGCGGCCTCGCTCCACAGCCACTCCTCCAGGTCTCCGGCGAACTGCCCGGCGCCGCCGCCGACCAGCAGTGCTGGTCTTCAAGAAATCACTCGCGCCGGGAACGAGTGGTACAAGAAGGGCCGCTACGGCGAGGCGCTGCAGCATTACGACCGTGCTGTGGCGTTGTGCCCGGACAGCGCCGCCTGCCGGGGCAACCGCGCCGCCGCGCTCATCGGACTCGGCCGCCTGGCCGAAGCGCTCAGCGAGTGTGAGGAGGCCGTCCGCCTCGATCCGGCGAGCGGTCGTGCGCACGGCCGCCTGGCCGGCTTATCCCTCCGGTGAGATTTCTTGCGCGTGTCTCTGGGCATGCCTGCTCTACTGCACTGGAATGGAATTGCATCCACAGATCTCGCCTCCTTTTGTCCGCTTTGCTTGCGTGCAAATCCAATAGTGCTGTTCCTTTTCTGTCAGTTCCTTTCGTCATGTTTATCTGATTTGGGATCATTACAGTTATGGTGCTGATCATTACCGTTTCCTCTGTTACTTGTTTTGGAAGTAAAAGCTTTGATCCTGTGATTACATGAGAAACATGAGAAAGTTTGCATCTTTAGTTGGTAGTATGTTGTAGGGAATTAATGTGGCCTTACTACGATGTGCATCACACAATGCAGCTGACAGGGACTGCTTACCTGCATTATCGATTTCGCTTTGACCACAACAGGCATAATCGCATATTCGTTGAATAGTGGTCCTAGTTCTTTTGATGTTTACAAGTGTAGTATGGTCTACGTATGGAAGTTTTACTCCATTGCACAATGACTACCGTATTGCAGGCTTGGGATGGTTGACAAGGCAAGGATGCACTTTACACTGGCTGGGAATGTAAACCAGTCTGATCATGCTGAGTTGCAGAAGCTGCATGAGGTGGAAAGCCATCAGGGGAGATGCATGGATGCAAGGAAAATCGGAGATTGGAAGAGCACACTGCGGGAAGCTGATGCGGCAATTGCCAATGGGGCGGATTCCTCTCAATTGGTAACCCCTCCTTACATAGTGTTTGAAATCATGTTATCTTTTCTTGGTCACAACTCACAAGGGAATTGATTTTCGCCTGCAGCTTCTTGCCTTGAGGTCAGAAGCACTTCTTCGGTTGCACAAGTTAGAGGAAGCTGATTCAACTATTACAAGTTTATTGAAATTGGACAATGCATCACTACCTTCGATGCCAACCAAACTCTCAGGCATGGCGGCTGATTCTTACGTGCTTGTTGTCCAAGCCCAGGTCCACATGGCATTCGGAAGGTGCATATACCAAACATTGAAAATTGTAATAACTTCTGTCCATGGTTACAGTGACTCAATCATTGAAGTTTGTTTATGCAGGTTTGATTCAGCTGTTGCATTAGCTGAGAAGGCTAGAATTATCGATCGTGGAAACCCAGAGGTTGAAGTGATCCTAAATAACGTGAGATTAGTTGCAAGGGCTCGAGCCCAGGGGAATGAACTTTTTAAGGCTGGCAAGTTTGCTGAGGCATCTATAGCCTATGGAGAAGGGCTCAAATACGAGCCCTCGAATTCGGTACTGTACTGCAATCGGGCAGCTTGCTGGTCCAAATTAGGTCGGTGGGTGAAAGCTGTCGAGGACTGCAATGAGGCCCTAAGAGTACAACCTAATTACACAAAGGCTCTGTTAAGACGCGCAGCATCCTATGCAAAGGTAAGAAATTCACATGCATTAATTATTCACTGATCATGGTATTGACACCTCTCCCTTTGACATTTTTAATAGCTTGAGCGTTGGGCTGATTGTGTCCGAGACTACGAGCTGCTGCGCAAGGATCTTCCTGGTGACACAGAGGTTGCGGAGTCTTTATTCCATGCACAAGTCGCATTGAAGACCACCCGTGGGGAGGAGGTGTCAAATATGAAGTTTGGAGGGGAGGTTGAGGCAGTAACCAGCTTAGAGCAACTCCGAGATGCTATCCATTCACCTGGTCAGTTTCTCTACAATGGCCCTGGTCTGCTAGTCATTTTCACCTCCTTATTGATTCTTGCTGTGCTAATGAATGGATAGATAACCAGGCCTGTACGTTCGAATATTATCAGAATGTCGTTTCATATGCATAACACATGCAGTTCACTAGATGGACTGAATGTTATTCATGTGGCATTTCTACAGGTGTATCAGTTCTTTACTTCATGGCAACAATGAATCAGCAATGCGCACAGATTACCCCATCGGTGGACTCCCTTTGCTCCGAGTGCCCTTCCGTGAATTTCCTGAAGGTATTCCACCAAACATATCTCGCTACTAGATTCTGCAGTTAATTGCATTTGACAAGAGCTCCAATCGCTAATCAATCTTCTGTATCCAAACACGCAGGTAAATGTTGATGAGAGCCCTATGTTAGCAAGGGCAGAGAATGTGCGTGTAGTCCCAACCTTCAAGATTTACAAGGATGGGACAAGAGTAAAGGAGATGATCTGCCCTAGCTTACAGGTCTTGCGCTATTCTGTGAGGCACTATGCTGTCTCCAGCTCCTGAGGCCTGGTACTCAGTTCTTTGGTCCTGTTAGCATCACCTGCCAACATTTCACCAACAAATTGTTCCTACATAATATTGCAGCCTCCACAGCATTTCACCAGCTCGGTATAACCCTCTATTAGGCATGTTGAGCAAGCTTGGTATACAAAAGAACCTCCTGTGCATTTCCACCTTCCACGTGTTGCTAGTCCTTGGATCATTTAGGCTCTTCCTCTTGCAACTATTTCTTCCCACCATTTGACCCAGCTTAAGCAATCATTCCATCTCATGCATCGCTTGGCCTTGTGCCTAAATGAAAAATCTTCTCCTGAAGAAAGGCTCGCCGTGATGTTCCTTGGATGCATGTGGCTGTTAGAAGAGAATAGATGGCTGGCTGTTTTTCCCATTACATGTACATAAAGCATATAGCAATACATCAAACCCATTGATAGATTGGTTTTCTGTGGAGAGAAGGTGGTACCAGATTTGGGCAATTGGCGGCGGATGGAGAGTACAGGTGTAGTTGCCTTTGTAGAGAGAGAGAGGGGGAGGGGATATATGAAGAAAAGATAATGTGTTATTGGTATGTAGTAGAGAGATAAAAGAGGGAGGTGGCTGGTGTCGTTGATGTCATATTTGCATAGATATGCCTTCCTGGTGGTCTGTGGCGCTGATACATATATATAGTTCATGCTGACATTGGTTTCTATGAATAAAAGATAGCTCGACATTCTTTCCCATTTTTGACTCAATTTCCTTGTGGAGATAGTTGTTGAGCCTTGTTGGTTTTCCAGGCTTGCAAATAAAGATTCCACTCTGGGTCATGCTGCAGGCCCCATGTCATCCAAACTCTCTATGTTTATGATAGTCCACAGTAGGCTTTTGCTGATACTGTTATGAGCTGTACTGTTTGTTGACTGTTTGTTTTAGCATGAATGCATGATACATGTCAGCATGTCGGCATGTGGCAAGATCTGTAGATGTGGGGATGGAATTGCCCCCCTGTGCCGTGTGTTGCCTGATTGTAGCCACCTTGCCAATCCCAATCTCATCAGCTGGGGCTAGGAGCAGTAGGCACTTGTCACTGCTCCCAACGGAGCTTTGGAGTGACAGAAAGAGAAGGCCTTTTGGGCTTGTGATTGTTGGATCCGCCATAGATTGCTTCTGCGAGCGAGGGGCCATCGATCCCGGCCGGTGCGGTGCCGACCTCTCCGGTTCTCCTTCTGCAAGCGCCCCTTTTTTTGGAGCTGCCTGAATGCGGATGGGTTGGTCGGTTGGTTGGTGCCGTCGATTGCCTGGGCACGGCATGACCAGTTCATAGCGCGAATGCAGAGAAGACCCCCTCCGAGCGAGTCGCTGCTACTCTGTCCAAGTTCACGAGGGATTAGGGAAGGTTGGCATGGAGTTTCGGGGTCTTGCCCAAATGCGTGCGAATAAATAGTGTATTGAAGTGAAAAATTGTAAAAAAAAACTACTACTCCCTCCGTCTTAAAAAGAATGACGTTTTAGGATTCAAAATTTGTCCCAAAAAAATGACGTTTTACTTAATTTGGCATGTGTGCATGTGCATGTAGCCATGCAATAATCAATTAGCACATAATATGGTAAATAAATAGAGGCAATCGAGGTCATTTCACCTCCTTAATAATCTGTCCTAAAATTTCTAAAATGACATTATTTTTTGGACGGAGGGAGTACGTATTAAAGCACTTGAGAAGATGTGACTCCATGTGACAATGAAGTGGAAAAACTAAACAAGTACTCCCTCCGTTTTTAAATATATAACGTTTAGGACAACAAAATTAATTTATTTTGAACTAAACTTCTTGTCCTAAACGTCATGTATTTAAGATGGAGGGAGTATATGTGAATTTTCAACGATGGAGTTTGTACTGGGTGTAGCTATACATTATAGACAGATGCTCTCTGCTCGCTTGGCTTATCAGGCACCAGCCAGCAGTACTTTTCTCTTAGAACAAACCAGTCAGCGGTACTTTTCTCTCAGAACAAATTAGCACCAGCCACCAGCAAACAACCAAACGAACAGGCTGTGTCTCTCCCCTCGAAGAAAATGCACACTAGTCGTCCAGCTGCCGACAAGAGCAAACAATGCTTCAGGCGTCCAACGAGGGGCAAGAAAACATAGGCCCTTCCCTTGCATGGTGTACAAGCCAAGTAACCTTGTACATACTGTAGTTCGCTCCGCTCAGGTTCCTATTCGATCTGGTCTCGATCGTGCCGTTGCGCCGCTAGGCTATTTGTAACTACTAGTCGTTGTTGCCACGGATGGAATATCACCGCGCTCCCGCTCCGGCTCTCCGACGAGTGCTTACTGGTCCGGCCGGAGCGGAATTGCTTGGCACCGCACCTGTCCGTCGTCGGCTCGATCGGTCTGGCCCGAGCATGCTGCCTGCGTGCCGTTGCTCACGGGGCCGACATCTCGCACGGGGAGTACGTAGGCCAGCAGCAGCAGCAGCAGCAGCAGCAGCTTTTTTGCGTGGGATTCAGCGACACCGTCACGCGCGCGCGCGGCCTTTGGTCCAGGCTCCAGACAACAGCGTCGTCGTGTGGAATGCGCGCGCACGACGAAGGGCACCAGGCGCGCGCCGGCGCCGAGGCCGAGCTATCCCACGCGCCCACGCCGACATCGCCCCCGTACGTACTCGGCTAGCTCCCAGCGGCAAGCGCGACGCGGACGGCGGACGCATGCCCCCCGGCCGGCCGCGCGCGCTCGAGGCTGTTGCCGCTGGACACCACCGTTTTGCTTTGTGTACATGTGATGTGATGCGCCGATGCCAAGCCAGAGATTGGAAGGGAGCAATGATTTGGATCTCGGTCCCCGTACCTGAGTTTCTGATCAAAGTCGTCCTCGCCTGAATGTGACTGGGCTGGTTGGTGCCGTTGATTGCTCGGGCAAATCGTAACAAGTGTTTGCAATCATAGGCCGTGTTTAGTTGGGCAAAATTTCCTCTTTTCCACTCTCTCTTACCACATTAAATACACCAAAAGATATATGTTCGAAGTACTAAATGTAGATGAAATCAAAAATTAATTACACAGTTTGGATGGCCTTTGCGACACGGATCTTTTGAGCCTAGTTAGACCATGGTAGGACAATATTTACCACAAAAAGCCGAAACATACCTTTTGCTACAGTGTGTCGAAAAGGCAAATTTTTCTACCAACTAAACACAGCCATAGTAGAATGCAGAAGCAGAATCCCTCTCTTTCCTTGTCAGCTCGTTTTTCTTTTTGAACGGTCACGGACTGCGTTATTATTTCTATTGGCACAGAAGAGACTGTCAGCTCGTTGTTGCTGGACTAGGACATTTATCAGGTTCATGGACAAAGATTAGTATGCACGCTAAGTTTCAGTTCCAAACAGTAGATAATATACTCTTCTCGGTGATGAATCTAGCTTACCTACTGGAGTATGCAGCCTGGCTGCTAGTGCTGCAGGCTTCAATCTGCCTCACTTTCTCGAAATGCAGGGGTCTTTTTGTCTGCAAATGCGACACGAGAAAAACAATGGAGGTGCCGAAGACGAAGATGAACTAGCAGTAGCAGCTAGTAGGCTCCTGCATTCAACGAGACAACGACAGTAGAAAAGCTTGAGAAAGTTGAAACCCGGGAGGGACCAAGAAAGGCATTCTTGCCTTCCATCGCGGCTCCGAGCAATCCAATCCCCGTCGGTAGACCGTCCGGAACCTCGCCGACAACAAGCCTGCAACAGGCGGCCAGTGAGGCGCGGACGCTTCGTCCATGTCGCCGCGGCGGTGGGAGCGGGAGATGCGGCGGCGTCTCCCCGTGAAGGAGGAGATTTGCCTCGCGCAATGGAGGGCACGAGCACAGCCCGCTGCTACTTCTCGTCTCCCGCGAAAGCGCAGGCGGCCAAGCGCATTGGGGGACGCCGGCGCTTGACGCGCAGACCGCCCTTCCACCGCCGCGTCGAGGGCAGAGGAGAAAAGCCCAAAGTGGCTCTATTTCACTTTGCCCCCTGGACTGGATCGGGATTATTAATTACGATCCAATTATTTATGATTTCTCCTCTGATTTGGATCGCGACTAATAACGGCGATCCGTTTTTTTACATTTTGCCCCCTTGTTCGGATCGCGACTGTTAGTCACGATCCGATTTTTTTACAATTTGCCCCCTGGTTTTCAGATTAGCAGCGACCTTCTCTGTTCTCTCGTGCTCGCTCGCCGGCGGCCGCCGCCGCCGCCGATCTGTTCGCCGTCCGGCCGGCACGCTGCCTTCCGAATCGAGGACGCCTCCCTCTTTTCTCCCGCTCCCACCGCCTCCTGGCCCGTGCCCCCCTTCCCCTTGTCGAACACGAACAGCCGCGCGTGCTAGAACGTCAGGCAACGTTGCCTTCGTCGGCTGGTCGCTGAACGGGTATGTATTTTCTTTCCCCATTCTTTTCTTGTATACCGGCCCCGATTAGTTGGCTGAAATTTTGGTGGAATGAGTGAATTTTTTTTGGCCTAGACAATGCTGCACTAATGCAATTTCTCCAAAACTGTTCAGTTCCGTTTCTCCATCCATCTCCTTGTCTGCAACTTCAGGTTACCAGCATTCACACAGGAGTACAGGACAGTCACACAGCACCCAGCTGAAAGTTCCAACTTCCGACTACCTTTCCTTTCAGAATGACAACTATTTGTATTCTTGTTTCGCTTGTGGAGATCTTCTAGTGTTAACCTACAAATACAACAAAGGCAGCCCTACAAAATCCTCTCCAAAAGAGGTGTCAACTGCCCTTCAAACCCTCCAGCATCTAACACACCGACTGATATACTAATTCTAAGTTCTAACTAAACAAAGCAGTGGCGCCTATACAGCTAAAACAAAATTCTGTCTTGATAGATGTCCAGTGAGTCAATGATCTTCTGTAGGAGCATCTTCCGGTGCAGACGATACCTGCACATGGAATAAAAGAAGGTAACCTTTACAAGCTAGTGTTGAAAAGCCAAATGTTTCATGACCCGATGCAGGCCCCAATGTGGGGGGGAAATCATTGGCGTCATAACAAATAGGTTGTTGACATACTTGATTGCAATTTCCCGTGTTTTGCTGATATGCACATCGGAATCTGTAACATTGGTCGAAATCAGTTTCAGCTTGATGTTTTCCTCACAAACAAAAGGTCGCTATGAATAACCATGAAATACTGTACCTAAGATATGCTGATCTTGTTCTATAGTAGTTGAGAATGAATCCAACATTTGGCGGCACTCCTCTTGCAACGCCTGGGCAGATTTTCTCTCCACACTTGGTATTGCAGGAACATCACCATCTGACCATGTTGGCAATGCTCTAGCTGCTGCCACAACTGCTCCATCCACGAAGTTAGTTTCTACTGAGGGCAATGCGGCTGAAAGCAAACACAAACATGATGGCTCGAATTAATTTTATGGATTTAACACAGTATGAACGTATGATTCATAAGGAAGTATTGCACAGTAGTTCCTACAATTGTGGTACAGCTCGTCATGCAAACCAGCAATATTGAAGACCGATAAGAAGGAATCCATGTGAATCTTCGCAGGACTCGAGAAATTTATAAGCTCCCAAGGATTCTGCAGAATTTGTTTCACAAACACAGGGCACATAAGATGTCAGTTCAAAACATATGGTACACCAAAAGTTGAAGAAAATAGTGTTGCAATTTTTTACAGTAGGTTATTTTGATGCTTACAAACACATAATATTTCAATATTAGAGACGTTTGCTGCAAGAAAGATCTTTGATTACACAGATAAAATTTTAACTGAAACAATTTTCTAATACCAAATAAGTGGTTTAAAAAAACTTTCCCTACATCCTTACCACATCAAAGGGAAACAGTACTAAATACAAGTGCATGGCCATACCGTTGGTGATGAGAAACCATATCTTTCCATAAATTTGCTGTTCACCCCACTCATATAATCTATTGTCATCTGTACATGGATCAGATACCAACATAAGGGGAAAAGGGCTTGCAGTTTTGAAAGAACAGCTTTTGTGAGAGTAGTATACTTCAACTGAGCAGACCAAGGTTGTGCGAAGATATTTCTTGTATTTCTATTGCTATTGGCGGTAGAAGAGTCACACATTCAATTTCAATATGAGACTGGAGAAATGTAATGATCTGACCACAAAGGCTACTAATGGATATACTAGCAGTTAAACCAAGGTTCCACAAGTGCCCATTTCACTATTGTTTGACTATATTTTTTACAAAAAACTAGTCATTCATGCCTTCTGATAACAAAACATGAGGTCTATTACCAAGCATGTGCAGCTTGTATGTTGTTGATAGGTACAACTAATAGGATATTTGGCTTCAATAGCAACATAAACCAAGTGATTATTTGCTAATAAAAAAAACTTAAGATGAGCACACATCATAAGCATACCTCATCTCCTTTCTTGATAGCATGTCCAGCCTTAATCATAACTTCAAGCATACGATCTTTAAAGCGCCAATGCAGGAAGCAATTAGCATTGGGTGAGTGGTTCAACATATCTGGGAAGAAAAGGACAAGTCATAATTTAACTTTGGGATACCTAATCAGAAGATTGAGAAGTGCACTAGCAGTCAGAATAATAATCTTCACTTAAGGTGAATGACTATAATGCCTGGGAGAATAAATATGCAAAGCACTGGTGTGAAATATGACAGTAGTGTATTTATTATGGCTTGTAGCTCAACAGTTCTACTTGTGCAAGCAATGGTGCTAATATAAGAGATACCATCTAGCATTAATTTTTAGCTACACCTCAAACTGAGCCAGATGCTTGAATGTTATAATCATGTAACAGTAAATGAACATGTGTATCAGCATACAAAGCCACAAAACAAAGTAGAGTTAAGGTCCAATGGAAGTACATAAATCACATTATCGTCATTATCATCTCTCAATCTCTTACACTAGAGCTTTGTTGTTGGCTTTATAGTACCTAATACGTATTAGAAATCTGTAAATAGGTAAACACGAAAGAAAAATACCGGCATAAGGAGCGAGGATATTTGCATCTTGGATGAAGGCTCCCATTCTCATCTTCAAGTTGACAGAACGAGACTGAACAATACTCAGTGCCCAGAGAAATCTCTCATGGTCACGGGCAAGACGTTTTAGCTTTAGAGGAATTGCTTTATCCTGGATATTACTCATAAAGCTAGTGTTACAGGAGCCCAAGGAACCAAAGCTGGTAAAATAGTATAGAAGTGTACCCAGTGCTTTTGCCAGAAGTCAATAGCTCGCTGCTGGTGTTTTAACATTTCTGACACAAGATCTTCATCTTCTAGTTCCAGTAGATCCTCCTAGAAAGCCAGGCAAGTAAATTCATTTCAAACTGTACAATCAGGTACAAGGCTTCTGTCTCAAAAGAAGGCAAAGCAGAAGTTTACTTTTAGCTAGCTTTTGGGTACCTTCGGTGCCAGCAGCAAACTAGTGCATTCATCAGGACCTGGCAGAAAATCACCATATAATTGCCAAAAGTTGTCTTCTATATCAAATGCATAGAGAAGAAGGCAAGCTAATCTTAAATCCCAGTCTGTCTGCAGGAACAATACAAATCACATTAGCTTGCAGTCTGCATTACTATTGAAGCTTGACATTAGTGAAGGAGGAAAACATGATTTTATGTTTTTTGACACTGGTGTCATTTACACTCTTATTTAACAATTAACAGTGAGGAAATTGGATTGATGAATTCAATCATATAGATGGAATGTGCAATCGAATGGCTCTGGAGTCTCAATCACTGTTCTTCAATTGCCAGTGCTATAAGAACTAAAATATTCAATGAATGCTGAAATTGCATAATAAAACTGCAATTTCAGCACAGAAGCATGGCTCCAAATTTTTCAATAATGTATCCCACTATCAAACTTATTAGTGTGAAGATTGACGAAGCTGTTCACCAAACTAACCGAACTAAACATCTAAAAACCAGGTGAAATAATTAACAATTTGGTTATCCATTTACCTCTGGATCCGTTGATTCAATAATGTCAAATATAGGATGGCCTAGTGGAATGATGTCAGGGAAAAACATCCAAGGTTTCTTTTGAGTTATAGTCAGCATCAGCTCCAATGGAATCTCCATAATTACCTGAAAAGGCAAACACATCAATTTAAAGTTGACGAATATTGCTCATCAGTGTATAATAAAACTAAATTTATTGTTTAAAAGTTGCATCGTTGTCTCTGAACAGGACCATTTACTGCAGTGTTATGAAGAATGAACACTTGGGGCTTGGTGCAGTGAAATAAAGCAAGTCAGCAAACTTGTAATGTAAGCCATTATTTTGGCACCATCAGGTCTTAGCATAAGCAACTGAGTGCCACTGGTGATTAACTGATTATATAGAAGATACTTGACTATTGAAATCTCGTGTTGGCAAAACATGCTCCTATGAGGAACAACGAACAAGTGGCCAATTCAACCGCTATTCTGTTCACATGGCAATTTCAGAACCCAATCACAAACTAAATTCATTACACCAGAGACTAAACTAATGTGGTGGAAGGTTTCTTAAAAAAGAATACTGTGGTGAAGCACGTCCACTTGCGTTGATTGAACTGGTTCTTCGAACCTCAAATTTGATTAGGGAAGCTCTAGTTAGGGGTCTGACAAGAATTGCAATGTCTCACTCTAGCTCTGCGGAGCGGCTCCACGTCCCTGGAAGCATACACACCCATTCCGTCCGGCCCTTCCAGAAACTCGATCCCATACGCCCGCATCATCCGCGCGTATCCTATCCGGTAGAAATCAGGGTCCGCGGGCTCCATCTGCACAATGCCAATGCGCACATGAGCAATTCGAAATGGAGGAACAAGGAGCATCACAAAGCCATGAGAAACTCATTTCCATCGGCCAGCAGCATCAGAGCTTCTGCAGCAGTTTAAAACACCCAGGAACAAGAAATTCCAGGGGTTGGGAAGCGAAACGAGGACCTCGGGCGGGAATGGGTCGTCCTCCTGCGGGGGCTCGAGCAGCCTGAGCGGAGGCGTGTTGTCCTGCTCCTCGGCGATCTCCTCCGCGGGGGAAGGCGCCGGCGGAGCCGCCTGGAGGCGCGGCCGGCCGGCGCGGAGTGGCTGCGCGAGGCGCCTGGCTCCCGCGGGAGCGAGGAGGGGCCGGTAGCGGCGAGACGGAGGAGGGAGAGAGGAGGGGAGGATGAGAGCGGAGGCCGTGGGGGTCGCCATGGCAGCCGCAGGACAGGCGGGAGGGAAGCGGAGAGTGAAGTGGACTGAAGACGTTATCTATTGGGTAGCGCCGTAGCGGGCGGCGCTCAGCGCGAGTCAGTCTTCCCTCTGGGAAGACGTAATCCCAACGAAGCTAACAAATTGGGAACCGGTATCTGAAGACTGAAGCACAAATGCAGACCTGCAGAGATACAGAACACCCTTCTGATTCTTGCAAAGCTTCAACTCAAAATTATTTGACAAGTTACGAAACATATGTATATCAGATTCAGAGGAACTTTGCCCTAACACGTTTTCTCTTCTACCAGTCCTACGTCTACCAAACTGAAAAAACTCTGAAAGGCGCCTACCCTGTTGCTCCTACACTCCACCTGTCTCAAAACTGGCGCAAACCCATCCAGCACTGCAAAGGCAACCAAGAATACTCGCCTAACTGAATTACTAGCAAAGGCCAATCAAGCATCCTCCTCCTCCCCATTCGCATCACAGGTGCCATTCGATTGATCGGTGCATTTTGTGCGCCCGTTCTCATCCGGTGAGGCCGCCAAGGAGCCGTCGCTCAGCGGACGTTTAGTAGCTGCCGCGGCGTCACCATTGCAGCTCTTGTCAAGCACCTGCTCCAGCTGCCCAGATGCTGCGGCAACTAGTCCTGCAGTCATACAAACCGGAATTGAGATGTCAGCTTCTCTGTTTTCCTCACAGGAGAATTACGAGGCGCAGAGGCCTTGGACGTCAGCCACATTGACAACAATCACAGCTTCTAGTCACTAGTCAGACTTGGGAAAGTTTCCAAGTACTTTGATTAGCTTACCTACGAATAGTGGTGAAGGTTTAGAAGGCCTTGACTTGAACTCCGGATGGAATTGGACGCCGACAAAGAATCGATGATCAGGTATTTCGATGATCTAGTGACGAAGCAGTGAATTGAAAAGCGATCGAATCAGCATGTGGAAACGAAAATTGTTGAAGCAAAAGTCTGGTTTCTCAGATATACCTCCATTCTCCTTCCGGTCTCATCCCTGCCAACAAATTGGAGTCCCGCATTCTCAAATATTGGCACCATGTCTGGGTTTACCTGCAGAAGTTTTCTATTTCAGAAATACAAAATATTTGGCCAAGAATTAGAACATGTGGGTCATAGGAAATCTTAAACCAGGCATTCAGATATGTGATTATTTTCTAAACAGAATATGTTTTACAGACCTCATATCTGTGTCGATGCCTCTCATCTACATAGTTGACAGCACCATAGCTAAATGATAAGGGGGGACAAGACAAACTTGTAAGTTGTAAGCACTGAGAAAACACCCCTGTGATAGAAAATATATTTTCTTTCCGGAGGAAAAATATGTGCACTCACAGCCTAGCAGATTTGCAATCAGTAGTCTTGAAAAATGTCCTCCTTGATCCAAGGCGCATGGTTCCACCCATATGGGTTTTGGATCCCTAAAATAAATGTTGTTAGATTGTAGGAAACAACATATACTCTAAAGTTAAGTTTCTTAATAATCAAGTACAATCAGATGCATATAATCCTTCAGGTTGCTGCTCATCTGGATTTAAAGCTTGAAGACTACCTCTGGCATAAAAATAATGCATGGGGTCTTCGTGTCAGGATCAAACTCAGTGCTGTTTGCGTCAGGGCAGTTCACAACATGCCGCACAAACTCTATTACAGCGATCTGCATGCCAAGACATATACCAAGATAGGGGACATTGTTTTCACGGGCATATTTAGCTGCTACAATTTTCCCTGTAGTGCCTTTTTCTCCAAAGCCACCAGGTACCAAAATTCCATCTGCACCCTGAAATGAAAAATGTTCAGGCAACTACAAACAGTAGTAAAGTATATTTTAAGACTGTAGGTTTTACATCATTGGGTGATATAACTCCTCACCTTCAATGAACTCCATGCTGCATTGTAAGCTTCAGGCTTCTATTTGTTTTAAAAAAACAGTAAGTTAACGAAAGACAATATAGAATAACACAGTACCAAAAATATAGGTTTTTCAAACCTCTTTCATGGATGAATCCTCAAGATTAGTGGAATCAACCAAATCAAAAAGAAGTTTCCTGTGACAAGCGAGAGAAGCATGCAGAAGTGCCTAAAAAGAGAGAATAATGTTAGACAGTAATGAAAGGATATAATAGCCAGAATGAAACGATGGACATAGAGGCCATCTCCACCTTCACCACTGAAAGGTAAGCATCACTTGAATCAGCATACTTTCCAACTATGGCGATAGTGACCTGTAACAAGAGATAGTCACTTGATTATTACAAGTAAACGATTCAGGAAAAATAAAATAATTATATAAGTGAAACAGAAAGCAACTGTATCATGTAGATTGTCATATTTGGTAACCCTTCCCTCCCATTCCTCCATGTTTTGCTCCCAAGAATCACTGAATGTATTAAAAAGAATTTTGAATTAGCAGCAGCACCCTGGAATATATGGCTGATATAATACATGATAACAAACCTTTCAAGCTTTAAATCTTTAAGGATAACGTCATGTGCCTTTTGGTCCTAAAAGGTCAAAACATTAAGTTTGTATGAGAGAAACATATGTTGGTAAATAGAAAATGGGATGTGTTTTACATACCTTTAACAACAGAGGAACATGCCAGATGTTTGGAACATCTTGCAATGTAAAAATATTCTCTTTCTGCAAACAAAACAAATTATTAGCATATAGAAAAACAAGAGGCACATGGACATTAAACGTTGCCACCAGAACAGGGCTCTCAGTACCTTCACATGGCAGAACTGGGAGAGTTTTTCTTTCACGTTATCCTCGACTTTCTGTCAGATATCATGTCAGGAGAACATTTAATAAGTCACAAGAAGGTTACAGATAAAACTAATAGGATTCATATTCAAACCTTAGAACTTCGACAAACCAAAGCATTTGGTGTGAGACCAAGTCCTCTCAAAGTACGTACACTGTGTTGGGTTGGCTTAGTTTTCTGCAAGAGCACAAAGTGTGGTGTTGTATCAGAAATTACCAATATGGGTCAGGCATGAGGAAGAATAGATCCTTAATTAGGATATGTAGACCACAGTGAGTAAACGATAAATCGACTCAGTAGTTTTCTTACCTGCTCTAAACTCATAACTGGAACAAAACTGACATGTACCAAGCAGAAATTATCAGAACCTGACAAATAATAATGTGGAACTTGAGCCTATAGATATCAGCATAGAAGGGGGGAAGAATTAGCAGCTATTCATGCAAATGTGCGTTTCATTACCAAGTTCGTCGAAAAATTGACTTAATGCTTCAGTAAAGATCATAGATTCAATATCACCTGCAGCAAATGTAGTACTCTTAAGCTACAAGTAGAGTGCACCTTTCGTGGCTTTTAAAAGAACTATAAGCAAAAAATAGAAGCTTCCAAGTCCAGAACAACAAGAAATGTAATATAATGTGTTTCCACCTATTGTGCCACCCAATTCTATTATACAGACATCAGCAGGTCCTTCCTTTCCATCGACAGGAACCATTGCAACACGCCTAATCCACTCTTGTATAGCCTTTGTAACGTGATTGGCAATCTTAAAAACCAAACAAATGTAACATATTAGAATTTCAAATGTATATATTGCAGATATTAAACGAAAATGAGACCTCAAAAGGTGGTTTCACCTGCACAGTCTCTCCTAGGTATTCTCCCTTCCTCTCTTTATCAAGAACAGACTGCCATGATCAAGATGTGGTAGGTGGAGTAATTAAAAGTAATAGCAGATTACACATTTAACATGTAATGTTAGTATTACGAATCTAAGCGTTTGCTTAATACACACACACACACGCACACACAAGATGATGTAAAGTTGTAGACACAAATATTTTTCTCTCCAATCAGTTAACAAGACAAAGACATCAACAATTTTTCTCTTTGATGGTCACATATTAAAGGAAACGGGTAAGAAGCTTAAAATCCCTTATAGTCATGTGCTGAATACATTAGATGGAATTGATGTCAAAATAAAGCTACATTGGTAGTTTGACATAACAATCTAGTATACACACCATGACGATCTTTCCAGTGGTAATGTTATTGTCACGTGTCAATTGAATGTCAACAAACCTCTCGTAGTTACCCAGATCCAAGTCCACCTGCAAGAGGCAGAAGAAATGGGATCAAACAGACAAGTATGTTGCTAGCACGCATGCATATATGACTTGTCATATATATTCCCGCACCTCGCCGCCATCATCTAACACAAAAACTTCACCATGCTCGGAAGGAGAAATTGTTCCAGCATCAAGGTTCAGGTAAGGATCTGCACGTCCAAGAAATACAACGACCTTATATTCTTATATCCAAGAAATCAATCAAAGCAGCGGGCCAATAACAGGGGGTATGATTCCCACAAGGGATAACGATGCAATGAGATGTCTTCACGACTAAATTTGTTTTGGGAGGAAAGTTCACCTCGAAACGAATGGAGGAAGTTTCTTCACACACCTAATAACTAGCATTACATTTACATCCTAATCGTTTAATCGCCTCAAATGCATGTGAATTTGGTCCATGAACCAATAATGAAGACTCAGATCAAGACAGGTATGTATACCACTGCGCGTGTGAATTTAGGAAGCTGAACAAGTTCGATAAGCGCCCGACCACTGCCCGGTGAATAGCTACTGTTTCAATCCCTATCCCTCCACATGATTTTTGAAATCTTATAGAGCAAAAAAGGAAGACCGATTTGTCTTCCCTTGAAGGAAGAAGGAAGCGCGTACCGATCTTGATGGATGTAACGCGGAGGCCGCAGGCCTTGAGCAGGACGCCGATGCTGCTGGCGGTCACCCCTTTGCCGCCGGTCACCACCACGTACTTCATCTCGCAATCCGCCCCGCCGCGCGATTTCCTCGGGCCCGTGACCGCGTTCCTCTCGGTTTCTTCGAGCGCGCAGCCGTCAGGGGAGAAACAGAGGCGGCGGTCGAGGAGGTATTTATAAGTCCCCCCAATAACCCTTTTCCCGGTCATGTTTTTTTTCCCGACTCGGTTAGATTTTGTACAAATTGATATTTTACACGTAATTTTTATTTTCATTTCCCCATCTTCTCTCCTTTTTTTATTTTTGCAAGCCAACTGACTCACCGAATTGCCATAGATCGCGCGCCATTGGTTATCTGCAGATTGTAAATTGCAATGCAACCAAAAAATAAAAAGCAATTCTTAAAATATAACAACATGCTTATTATAATATAGTGAGAGAAGTGAAATGCATGTGCGGACAGTCTAACTTGTCGTGAAGCTTTTATTAGGATAGACATCCATTATCCATTAAGTAATTATGTAACAGAGAGAGTGCGACAACTAGATAGTATGCCACGAGACATATTTGTTCATTTATAAATGTATATAAAGATAGAAGTTGGAAATAGCGACATTGTCATGGCATGCGCATATGATGATTATTATAGACGTTTGGACCTCGAACAGAAAGAAATTCTTACAGAAAATTGAGAAATTTAGATGGGTTGTTAGTGCGTGGACATCTAAACTTCCGATCCAAACACTAGCACCGACGGTTGAGCGTCTGTTCGCTTGGCTGGTGGCTGATAAGTCAGACGAACATGGTGTATGGTGTATGTATAGGATAAATTCTGCTTATGTTGCATATGCAACATTCCAAGACAAGGAATGGAAGAAATTGCTAGAAATGTTGTATGTATGTAACAACATAAGACCAGGTTCGCTTTTCTTATTTGCATCGCGTGCTCATCTCTTAGCATTACCTTTTATACTATTCTTAGGGGAACTTTTTGATACATGACTATGACTTGGGTAAACACGACATCAGAAACACTACTGATACGTAGAGTAATGAGAAGAAACATGTGAATAACTTTCAAGCGATTTGAATATCTGAAGCGGCAGTTCATCCTTGATCTACATGAAGCAGGTACCAAACTTGAAAGAACACATATTGACATATATTTGTATGAGATATATAACATGTGACGTGCCACGTTTTTTCAGACTAATGTGGCGTGCCATACCAGTTTCACACATTTTTTTTCTGCTTGTAAAGATGGAATTTACTACCACCCCATGCCGCCATGCGGCCCATCGTAAATTTCGGCCCACATTTTGCTCTTACTACCCCGCTGCAAGCAGGAGGCGCCGCGCAGCCCTTCGACAGTTCGACAAACCCCGCCACGCGCCCACCTGAAACTCTCCCAAGAAGTCCTCCCGACCAAGCGCCATTCTCCCTCTTTACGCTGGGCCCAGAACATTCGGTCCCGCACGTCAGTGATTTGTTAGCCACACACGACCGGTCACCGAAGTCCCAGGTGCTCAGTGCTCACGCCTCCCGAGCCACGTATACGCACATTAAAAAAGCAAATAAATAATAAAGGAAAACCCAAAATAAAATTATTTAAGCAAGAAGAAGGGAGGGAGGGCGATAGCATGCTCTTCTCCTCTTCTTCCCTTGCCTGGGCTTCATCTGATCTCTCACCTCACGCGCACACTCTCTCGCCCGATCACTCCCCCCCTCTCCGCCTCCAGCTCATACCCACCGCCCCACCCCTTCCTCCCCCTCTATCTCAAATCCAGAGCCTCGCAGATCCGCCGCCTCCCCGATCGGATCGCCTCCGCCGCCTCCCGATCGGATCCGCAAGTGAGCTCCCTCCCCATTGCTCCAGCCCCCCGTGCGCGATTTCCCGTTACGAATTTGAAGCGGGCCCTGCATCTGAGCTCCGTGTCTGATGCTGCTGCTGCTAGGGTTTGGGTGTCTGCTGCGATTTAGATGGTTTACGATGGCGCCGTGAAGGACCAGGAGAGCGCGGCGAACACAGCGTCGGCGTCGGCGGCGGTTGCGGAGGCATCGGGGGATTCGCCCGCAGCGTCGGAGGCGGAGGCGGCAGTGAGCGTGAGGCCATCGGCGAGGCCGCCGCACGACAAGAGGCTCGGCGTGCGGCACCCCTTGAAGCACCGCCGGTTCCGTGCCGGGGGGAAGATGATGGTGGAGCCAGGAGGGGTGCCGCCCGCTCGGGACGTGGCGGAAGGGGAGGAGGAGGAGGAGGAGGAAGCCAGCGAGGTGGGAGAGGAGGAGCAGGAGGAGGCCTCGTCCACGGAGACGGAGATGCAGGCTGCCGATGCGGAGGTGTCATCCGCGCCAGCAGCAGGGGTACAAGCGATGGAGGTGGAGGGGGTCGAAATGGAGGCGTCACCTGAGCCGGCGGTGGCTGTCGGCGGGGTCACAGAGTTGGAGGCCCAATCAGACGAGGAGGACGAGGTTTCGTCCATCATGGTGGCACAGGATGAGAGGAAGCAGGAGGCCGCACCTGCAACTTCTGCAGTACTAGCTGTGGAGGCGCCCACTGAGAAGGATCAGGATAAGGAGAGGGAGGAGAAGGAGAAGAGGGACAAGGAGAGGGAAAGACAGAAGGAGAGGGAGAGGGTGGACGAGGTTGGCTATATGAGTGGAGGGTGGAAGAGGTAACAATTGCTGCCCAATGCCCTTCATTGTAGCTTACGTCTTCAACAATTGTTTCTATTGGTGCTCTCTTTGCTTCATTTAATTTTGATCCGCAGCTCGCATACCGACAATATGTAATAGTACAGTCACAAAATGGATTAGATGTTGTCACCTCTAGCTTTGAGGAAGTAACGGAAGGGACTTTCTACACGTAGATTTTTTCTAGAGCCATCTTGTATATAGAATAGTATTTAGTTTGGTACTTGGCGGTTATCCTTGTTAAATTTCAGTTCTCAGGAGCTGGTACACTACCACATTAAACCATCACAGTATTCATATGGTGCCTGCTAAGAAAATAGCTGTAACTGTAGTATACACCGCTTCCAAAATTTCCGTAGTTTCTTTTTTTTTTAATGGAAGGGCATCGGTCATTGCTAAAAAGATGCATCCCTGTGGGTACTTATAAACATAAAAATCACCTTGGTCTCCATGTTTAGAATTGCACACAGTTTCACTGGAACATGACCTGAAGTTTATAAACCTTTTCGGATCGCTCACGTAAGTTTATAAACCCTTTCGGATCGCTCATGAATTGTAAGCTCGATTGCATGGTACAGAGACGTGCCAGTATTAGAAAGCAGCACACAGAAAATTTTGTTGACAGGCATAATGGACTGCATTGTTCTGCTAGCTGGTGGTAGCTTGCTGGATTTCATGAATTACTACTACCCCATGGCAATGTCACCAGGGACCAAATAAATGTCAAACTACTTTTGAGTTTTCCTACTACAATTATCCTTGTGGCCGCCCACATTATGAATTCGATACCTTGCTTTTCACTGCACAAGTCAGACCACATATTGATCTAGAATGCTCTATCGACCACTCTGTCATGAAATGGAAATATTAGTAAGCTGCTTGATAAAATAGGAATAATGCTACTACAGGATTTTATGTATTTTGTATCTTTGAGAGATGTTGCTACACTGCCTATGAGCTTGATTGTCATTATTTCTATCAAACTTTGGTGTACAACATGCTCAAGGGGTTTCTGACCTAACATATTCAATTAAATACAGTGCTATATGTATAAATATCTTATATTACATGCATAGTATCAAATTACGAACTAGAAGCTAGATCTTATTATTGTCTATGCAATGATACTTGATTCAATTAAATACGGTGCTACATGTACCAATATCTTATATTAGATGCATGGTACCAAATTACGAATGAGAAAATAGATCTTATTATTGTTTATGCAATGATAATTCTCAGATTCTGTATTAATTAGACATACTTCATTCTCTAAATCCTGATCTTATTGTTGTTTAGGAAGTGAATTTCCTAATTTCTATGTAAGAAATAGATGAACACTTCTCACACTCAAGTTTCCTGTAGAATTGTGTTCCCTACATCAATTCGATTGATTGACATTTATAGTTTGCGCTTTCATTTTGAGTAGGTAGCCATTTGTTCATAGTTACTGGCTAGTTTTTTTTTCCTGTACTGGAACCTGTAATTGATCTCGCCATAGAATATGGTGCAAAAGTCTTTTTGTCAATCATATTTTAACAATAAGCCATGTGTCTGTTTGATCGGTTTGCAGTGTTGATGGAAGTCTGAATTGTGGGTATTCGAGTTTTAGAGGAAAAAGGGCGAGCATGGAAGATTTCTATGATATAAAATCATCTAAAATTGATGATAAACAAATAAGTCTCTTCGGAATTTTTGACGGTCAGATATTTGTCCTTCTAGACGTCCTGTTGTCTCTCAGTGCAGCTATCTTAAACATTTCTGCTCTCTCAGGTCATGGCGGTTCACGTGCTGCTGAGTATTTGAAGGAGCACTTGTTTGACAACCTCATGAAACATCCGGAGTTCATGTCAGATACAAAATTAGCTATAAGTATGGTATCTTGGTATATCACATAACATTTTCAATCGTCCATGGACCTTCAAGTAATTCATTCATCATCTGGCAACTTCCAGGTGAAACATATAGAAAAACCGATTCAGAGTTCTTGGATGCTGAAAGGAACTCTCATAGAGATGACGGGTCAACTGCATCGACAGCTGTGTTGGTTGGTGACCATCTTTACGTGGCAAATGTTGGAGACTCCAGGGCTGTTATATCAAAGGCTGGCAAAGGTACATTGATTTGGAAATCATATGCTATAGATGAGAATGATGTTGTTGATTGATTAATTTTGAATACAGTTTCTGATTCTGTGCCAGTCTGGAAGTATGTTTAAACTGCTATACCAAAGATTGATAAGACATGAATTACGGCATATTTAGTATTGTTAGTGACTATTGACTGTATTTACGATGATTGATATTAGTAGATGGTGATTATAAATAGTATTATGAGATGGTTATTGTGTAAAAACTGGACAACCCTTGAGGGGCATGTTATTTAAGTTTATCACCTTTGGATATTCAATAAAAAAATATAGCACCTTTGGTATAACATTACAATTGATATCAAAATGACATGTAAGAAGTTGCGGATGAATTTAGTGGGTACTGCTGTGATAATAATTAAACTTCATTGTTCTGACCATATTTCATTCATGGGAAAATTGTGCAAGTGTTAGTTTTCTAGATGAATTCTTCACTAGGCATGCACCTAGTTATTTTGCACAGCGTGAAATGGATTTATTAGACTCATTTGAGGCGGAAACATTAGTTCTCTTTCCTGTATCCAAGGGGTGTCTCCTTTGATGCTTGGCAGGTCTTATGGAGTTATGTCTATAATCCATATGTATTTTCATTTTTCCTGTTTCATTATTTGTTAATATCTTCTTTTCCTTATTGCAGCTATTGCATTATCTGAAGATCACAAGCCGAACAGAAGTGATGAGAAGAAACGGATTGAGAGTGCTGGTGGGACAGTTATGTGGGCGGGTAAGCCCTGCACACATGAAGTACACTTACATGATTCATGTTGTAGCCAAAGTTTCTTTCCATGATCTTGTTGTTCATAGTGGCCAATGTGCTTCTACAGGAACATGGAGGGTAGGTGGTATACTTGCGATGTCGCGGGCATTTGGCAACCGTATGCTAAAGCAATTTGTTATTGCAGAACCTGAGATTCAGGTTTCTTGATCAGTACCTAACTTAACATTGATTTTTCATGGATTTACATGCGGTTTTTGTGGTTTTATATACCTAACCTGTTCACTCAAACTTTTCTTTGTTAGGAACAAGAAATAAATGATGAATTGGACTTTCTGATTATAGCTAGTGATGGGCTGTGGGATGCGGTTCCTAATGAGGTTAGTTTGCTATCCACATCTGTGACTTTTTTGGAGGTGCCGATGCCCCTTTATTTACCATTCCTCCTGGGCATTTGGAGCTTAGGTGGATTTGTAGCACATATATTTGATTTGAGCATTATAAACTATGAAGTACAAATTATTGGGAATTGTGTGATGCCCTGGCAAGTGAAGGTTTTAACATCAATATGCCTTAGCTAACACAAGAGAAATCATAGAAATGTGGAAAACAATGAATTTATGCAAAATTAGGATACTATGATGTTTTAGTTAACAACCTATTGTAGATTATATGGAACTTCTAGCTTCTCCTTCGCTGTTTCCCCTTCCTTTTCTGCCATGTTTTTTTTTCCACAATGGATCATAATCATGTCTTGTCTAGCATCCCTCCTTGCCACTTTGCCAGGTCGCTGGCCTTGGACCTTTAGGTGGTCTAGGTTTTTTTTATTTGTCCGTTGGTGGTGGTGGTAGAGTGGTGCGAATGTAAAACCTAAACTCCTTGGGTGTGTGTGGGGTGTGTTTTGGAGGGGTTGCTCTAGCCTTACCCTTTGTATTTCTTCTCTCTTAATTAAATGACACGCAGCCCTCCTGCATGGTTTGAGAGAAAAAAAAAACAACAATGTCTAAAACAAACTTTAGGTATCTGATGTGCTGCATAGCATTGTATCTCGAGTGCTTTCGACTACTTGGCATCGATGTCTGATGTCCATTACATGGGGAACTTACATGTAGAAGGATTTTTTTTCCTGGCATTTATCCTCATTGGGCTTCTTGCTAATTGCGCACTAAATGACTCACTGTCATCTTTTTCACACAGGATGCCGTTTCACTTGTGAAGATGGAGGAGGAACCTGAGGCCGCAGCCCGGAAGCTGACAGAAACTGCATTCTCCCGCGGCAGTGGTGATAACATCACGTGCATAGTGGTGAAATTCCAGCACGACAAGCCGGCCAGCGGTTCTCCTTCGCCTTCGGGCGACAAGAGCTGATTCCATTTTGTTGTTGGTTATACATGTCGTCGGTCCTTTTACCTTGCGCCGGATTTTCCTGGCCCCATCCATGGTGGTCCCCCATATAGCGGCGCGGCTGGGCACCTAGAGTTGGTTCATGTTCGTTGCTTGTTTATATATCCCCCCTAATTTTGGTCCTCCGGTGGGCTACAGCCTTACAGGTCGCAGTGCTATTTACACATACATTTGTCATTGGTTCATCCAATACACTGCATTGCTGTAGTAGCTGCTGTTGTATGAATGACTGTTAGGAATGGAAGTCCCAGCCCGGTCACCGGGTGTCTTCTTCAGCTGATTGCTACTGGACTCGGGTGCTTGCACACATCTGTTTTCGCAGCTAGCGACTGCTCTATATCATCTATAGCCCATCTTGGTGATCTGCAGATCGAGGTCCGAAAGAAGTGTGAGGGCAGCAAAGCATCCTACCCAGTCTGAAGCCACTTTACTCCGGTGATGCGTACAGTACATGGCAGCTTGTGCTTGTGGAGATGGGTCGCTCGTCAGGGGAAACAGTACACGACCTGCCCGCCGTTGCAAGGTCATTACTCCATCGCAACCAATGACTGGCATATGGTGTTGGTGCTCGCTGCAGAAAAGCCTCTCATGGTGCGAGGCATGTGCAGCAACAGGGCTTTGCAGCCAAGATCTGGTAGCTGGTGATGATGCTGCAGGCTTGCAGCGATAGAGGGCACATGATTACCTATTTCCATGGATTACGGATCGATGAACGCACAGATGTGTGCCTGGCCCTACGTACTAGGGCTTTTGACAGAGCTGCTGGTTCAACACTGGTCCTGTTTAGTTCCAGATTTTCACCACCTACCCGTCACATCAATCTCCGGACACTAATTAGGAGTATTAAATGTGAATTAATGATAAAACCCATTGCACAACCCCTACCTTAATTTTCGAGATGAATCTAATGAGTCTAATTATGACATGATTAGACAACTTTGTGCTACCGTAACCAATCTCTAATGACGGATTAATTAGGTTTAATGGATTCATCTCGCGATTTTTATTCTATTCGTGTAGTTAGTTTTGTAAGTAGTCTACATTTAATACTTTGGAAGGGAACCCTAAAATTTTTCTCTAAAATCTTTTCACGAACTGAAACGGGCCCGGCGAGTGGCGAGATCCGATCGTCGTTCTGGCCCTGTGGCCTCTACTAGGGCGGTGGCAGTGGCAATGGCGAGGCAATTTGGTAGGGACAGGGAGGAATCTACTACTCCTGTTCCGCAATATAAGTATTTGTTGATTTCTGGTGATCACGTTTGACCACTCGTCTTATTCAAAAAATTTATGAAAATATAAAAATAATTATGATATACTTAAAATATATACGATGATAAAACATCTTATAACAAAATAAATAATATTTTCACAAATTTTTAGAATAAGACGAATGGTCAAACGTACATCACGGAAGTCGAGAAATGTTTATATTTTGAAATGGAGGTAGTACTTCCGAAATTGATGTGGTTGGGTCAGTTCAGAGCTTCTGATCGTGATCGTCGTCGGATCGGTGCGCGAACCGACCCTTGTCGAAAAAGAAGCTTTTGAATGTAATCGAAAAAGAAGCTTGCCGTGCTGCCGTGCTGGTAATAATTGTTTTCGCGCGGGTAGCGGGTGAGTTTTAACTGGGTTGCTTAGCTGAGGGTGTATTTAGTTCACCAAAATTTTGGAACTAAAATTTTGAGAGCCCCTTTCAAGATTTATCAGAGCAGTCCCAACTCAAAACAATAGACATAGTTTCCATAAGCTACACATCATCAAGAAACTAGTACAAGACACTATCCTTCCAATGCAAACACTACTACTTCATACTTGAATTAAATGCTACTCATCTCTCATTATGTCTTGGATGGTATGTAGAAACTGGGTCTCATGCAAGACTCGGTTTCCTTCTCTTTCTTCATTTACTCTCTTACCACGTCATATTTTATCCTATGTGGCACCTCATTTAATTCTATAGACACCATCCTCGTCATTGGGTTGGGACTGCCCTTAGAAGTAGTAAACATAGACTAATTATAAAATTAATTACATGAATGGACGGGAAATTCTAAGACGAATCCATTAAGTATAATTAATTCGTCATTAGAGATTGTTTACTGTAGCACGCCATTGTCTAATCATGACATAATTTGGCTCGTTAGATTCGTCTCGAAAATTAAGGTAGGGGTTGTGAAATGAGTTTTGTCATTAATCCACATTTAATACTCATAATTAGTGTCCGAAGTTTGATGTGACGGGTAGTTAGTGAAATTTCAATGAAGTAAACAGGCCCTGAGCAACCGTTTGAGCGTCCGGACAGGCAGCTGCAAGGCAGATTTGGTTTCAGTAATGGCGTTGCATAATGACAGCAGTGTTTTGGAACAAGATTCCTATTTGGGTTTCGGACCATGCCGTCATATACACTCATACCGCCCGTATTTATGTGTTAGTACGATGACTGACTGCACTTTTAAGTTTTAACCAAAAAAATGTGGTGATGCAAGCCTAATCAAATCAGTAAATCACCCAGAGCATCCTACTGAAAAATGTAGTACATGCTAAAAAAGCTCCATAGAAATGTTAAATGATTTCATTTTAACCATCTAGCATTTTTTTTACCTTTTAGTAATTTCTCCTAGGAGCTTTTCTTTTACCCTTTTCCTGGACTGCATGACTGCATCCATGTCAGGAGTGAGTACTGACGACTGGAGTCTGAGCAAATGAGCGATGGGGGGCCTGTGCCAGCTCACATCGACCATCCTCTTCCTGCCGACGATGCCGTGCCTCCACCCTGAGGCCTGAAGCACAAACTGCACAAGAACCAAACGGCAAGCGAGCTGTGGGTCTCTACTAAAGCTTGCAGCGGGGTGCGTCTGTTTTGGCATGTAACAACGTTGCATAACGGCACTTGCTTTGGTTCTTTCTTCTTGGTTCCTTTCCTAAGGTGTTGTGGTGTGGCGTCGTGTTAGGTTTTCGCTCGGTTTTCCATAATTAACTGAGCATTGTATGGTTTGGTCTCGTTTTCCTTAATACGAAACACCTTTGTCTTATATGACATAGTAGTATTTCTGTTTTTAATTTAAAAAAAAGCGACCAACCAAACCAAATCTACGGAGGTGTGAGCTTGTCGCTAGCACGCAAAACAACAGCTGCATTTAGCGCCGCCACACCGACGCCGCGCGTCCATCCACCTACAAGACGGGGCTTCGCAGCTTTTGCGCCTTGTACTCTCCTGCTTGTCATCTCACCTCACTTTACTCCACTCCAGTACTTCACTGCGCCGCAGTTAATCCACTGCTGCTGTCGCTGCGCGCGAGCGCGCCGCGGTCAGTAACGATGCCGACGCCAGCGCCGTGCCTGCTCGCGGCGGCGGCGGTGCTGCTGGTGGTGGTGTTGCTGCTGTCGCCGGCCGGGGCGCAGGAGACGTGCTCGGGGATCGCGCCGGCCCCGCCGCGGCGCGGGGCGTGGATGTCCGTGGCGAGCTTCGGCGGCCGCGGGGACGGGCAGACGCTCAACACGGCGGCGTTCGCGCGCGCCGTGGCGCGCATCGAGCGCCGCCGCGGCGCGCGGGGCGGCACGGTGCTGTACGTGCCGCCCGGGGTGTGGCTCACGGGGCCTTTCAACCTCACCTCCCACATGACGCTCTTCCTCGCCCGCGGCGCCGTCATCCGCGCCACCCAGGTAGTGCCGTATCCCTCGAGCTCTGGCTGTCCATGGCCGCTGGCTTTCCTCCGTCCTCCTCGTCTCTGGGTTGCCATGCCTTGAGCTTGACGAGGCACGCGGGACCAGTCCTTCGAGCTAATAACGCATCCCTGGAGCAGGACACGTCGAGCTGGTCGCTGGTCGACCCGTTGCCGTCGTACGGAAGAGGGCGCGAGCTGCCTGGTGGGAGATACATGAGCTTGATCCATGGCAATGGCCTCCAAGACGTCTTCATCACAGGTTCTTGCTCGGCGCAGACTACGACTCCTTCACCTTCTGGTCATGAAATCTGTCTGAAAGCTCAGCATTTTTGGAGCAGGTGAGAATGGCACCATTGATGGCCAAGGCAGCGTGTGGTGGGATATGTGGAGGAAGCGCACGCTGCCCTTCACAAGGCCGCACCTGCTGGAGCTCATGTACTCCACCGATGTGATCGTCTCCAACGTCGTCTTCCAGGACTCGCCGTTCTGGAACATTCACCCAGTTTACTGCAGGTGAGCACCAAAAGGATTCGCCTGTCGTTACAGAGGGAGCCACATGTTCAGTCCAATTGGTTCAGCTTGCACCTGGACAGGTTACAGGCCTTGTTACAAGGTTGCAGTGTAGTTTCAGGACAAGCATTGAGCTATAGAATCATGAGAATCGATACACAACTCAGATTAACTGAGGGTGTGTTTAGTTCACCAAAATTTTGGGATCAAAATTTTAGGAGCCTCTTTCAAGGTCTATTAGAGGTAATAAACATAGACTAATTATAAAACTAATTACACGACGAATCCATTAAGTCTAATTAATCTGTCATTAGAGATTGTTTACTGTAGCACAATATTGTCTAATCATGACATAATTAGTCTCGTTAGATTCGTCTCGAAAATTAAGGTAGGGGTTGTGAAATAGGTTTTGTCATTAATCTACATTTAATACTTCTAATTAGTGTCCGAAGTTTGATGTGACGGGTAGTTGGTGAAATTTTGGGGAGTAAACAGGCCCTGAATATTGATGTTGAGTCCAATGTACACTCCCCTTTCTGTCAGACAGTTGAAGGGTCATAATAAACTGTTAAACCACAACCCTTCTAAATGAGCGTTACTTTATGCATATGCAGCAATGTAGTAATAGGGAACGTGACTGTGTTGGCACCACATGACTCTCCAAACACTGATGGAATCGATCTAGGTAATGGACGTTTCACTGGCTTCGTAAATCTCAGCAAGAAATTGCGTGTGCATAACAATGAACATGTGCATCTTATACTGCAGATTCATGCAACAATGTCTGCATCGAGGACTCCTATATTTCTGCAGGAGATGACTTGATCTCCATCAAGAGTGGCTGGGATGAGTATGGCATTGCCTTTGGTCGTCCAAGCTCTGGCATCACCATCCGCAGGATATCAGGGTCCGGCCCCTTTGCTGGCTTTGCAGTTGGAAGCGAAACCTCTGGGGGCGTGGAGAACATCCTTGTTGAGCACCTGAATTTATTCAGCATGGGCGTTGGGATCCATATCAAGACCAACTCAGGAAGGGGAGGGTTCATCCGGAACATCACTGTCTCTGAAGTGACCCTGAATGGAGCTCGATACGGTTTGAGGATTGCTGGTGACGTCGGGGGCCACCCTGATACATCCTACAACCCAAATGTAGTTCCTGTTGTCAACAGTGTGATGATTAAGAATGTTTGGGGTCAGAACATACGGCAAGCTGGGCTGATAAGGGGAATCAGGAAGTCAGTTTTCAGTCACATATGCCTCTCAAATGTAAAGCTCTATGGCAGTGCATCTATTGGGCCATGGAAATGCCGAGATGTCAGCGGCGGTGCACTTGATGTGCAACCATCGCCATGTACAGAGCTGGCTAGCACATCTGAGACAGGTTTCTGTACAACTTAGATCTGCTTTTCCCAAGTGAATGTTGTTAATCTCAATTCCGCCGCTCAGGCATATAAATTTTCTTGATAAATAGCAATAAAGATGTCAGCATTGCTCCTTTTTGTTTGGCAAAAATGCTGGCCGGTAACTGAAATGTGTAACTGAAACAATGACCCGTGACATATCCATCAGTCCATTACCTTGTTCACAAGGATTCTCAGTCCTTTTTTTCTTGGAATGCTCTCCTGCAATTCAGCCGTCAGGCCTGATTGAATGGAATTACTTCTTAAAACTGCTATTAACAGGGGTTAATCCAATCTCTTACATGATATGCCATTCATTATTCACCAGCAGTCATTGCAAGAGCATTTTCCACCTGTAAAATGATGAAACCTGTCAGCATCTCGAAGAATAATCTCTCGGTCACATATAGCAGAGATATGCTTGGCCACCTCGTGGCAGTCATTGCACATCCTGGTGTTCTTCATCACCCTGATGGGTGCCCGGCTTGTATCTGAATGGATTAAGCCATAAGTGATAGCTAGCTTTTCAGTATGGCTAAGCAGTAGCTTCTCCTTTTCTTCTTCTGGTACGTTATATACTATGCAGCTAGTGTCTGGCACATATCCTGCCTTTCTGATTTGAAAAACCAAACGAATCAACTCTTCATATATCTCTGCAGTATCTGGATGTGGCTTCCCCTCGACTTCAAATACATGGATACTTTGCTCAATCTGTATCCAGCTCCATCCAGGTCGAGTATTCAGTGATCTTGCTTTCATTACATACTTGAGGCTCTCAGCTTCATCAAACATCTGTTCATGTTCGTACAAGCTCACCATCTGCAAGTAGTTGGCTGAATTGTACGGCTCTAGTTTGAATAGTTTTCTCGCAGCCACTTCGGCAAGAGCAAGATTTCCATGTACTGTGCAACCTGTTAGAAGAGCTCCCCATAAGCTTGCTGCTGATTTGAATGGTGACTTCTTAATGAAGTCCATTGCTTCATCCAGGTAACCGCACCTTGACAACAGGTCAACCATGCAGGCATAATTCTCGAGTGTAGGCGTCACACCATATCTGCTTTCCATGCTATCAAAATACTCCCACCCTTCAGCAATCAACTCCATCGATCTGCAAGCAGTAAGCAGTGCTGTGAAGGTTATACTGTCTGGCTTCAATCCCGAATTACACATGTCATGGAACAGCGTTATTGCCTCACGGCTATGCCCATGGACTGCCAGCCCAGTCAACATTGCATTGCAAGACACCAAATTATTCTTCTGAATCCTTTCAAATATCCGTTTTGCACTTGTTAAGCTTCCTGCCTTTGAGTACATGTCAATTAGTGCTGTTTTAACAACCATATCGTGATCATAGGCTCTTCTCAGCGCAAAACAGTGCAGCTCCTTGCCTTTCTTTAGCAGAGCAAGTCCTGCACAAGCCCGCAGCAAGACTGACATGGTAACTAAACTGGGCTGGACATCGTCCTTCTGCATCTCATTGAAGAAGTAGAACGAATCTTCATAGTCCCCATTATGGCAGCTCCCGGAGATCAGTGAAGTCCAAGAAACCACATTGGGAGTCAAACCAATTGCCTTGATCTGACGGAGCAACAGCACCGCCTGCAAACTCAGCCCGTTCATTGAGTAACCGGTGATCAGGCCATTCCAAGTGGTTATATCTGGATCGAGCCTATTCATCTTCATCTCTTCCACAAGCTTCAGTGCATTGTCAAACTGACCAGCGTTTGCATACCCTGCAACCAGCGAATTCCATGTGGTCATGTTTCTAAGCTCCAGAGCGTCAAACACCTTCTGTGCGTAATCAAGGCGGCCACACTTAGCGTACATGTCAACGAACGCCGTCCCAGTGTACACGTCCGGCTCGAGCTGGTGCCTCAGAAAGAAGCAATGGGCTTCCATGCCGTGCGCAAGCTGCCCCAAGTTGGCCACAGACTTGAGAAGGCTCGACATAGTGCTGGAGTCTGGCAGCAGCCCTTGCTCCAGGATGCTCCAGACAACGCCAAATGCTTCCCGTTCGCGTCCGTGCCGCGAGCAGCCGGACAACACGGTGTTCCATGTCGCCAAGTAGGGCTCCGGCCCCGATCTCGCCATGCGCTCCGCGAGCTCCAGCGCGTCGTCGACGAGACCGAGCCGCCCGCAGCAAGCGAGCACCGCGTTCCACGCGACCGCCGCGGCCTCCGTCATCTCGAGCACCCGTGTGGCCGCGGCCACTTCCGCGTTCTCGGCGTACATGCCAGCCAGGAACCCGGGCACGAGCGGGTGCGCGTCGACGTGCCCCGCCTTGACGGCGTGCGCGTGCACGGCCCTCCCCTCGCGCAGCGCCCCCGCGCGGCCGCATGCGTGGAGCACCCGCGCGCACGCGTACCCGTCGGCGGGCACCCCGCGCGCCTGCATCTCCCCGAACACGGCGATCGCCTCGCCCCACTCCTCCGCCTCGGCGAGCATGGCGACGTGCTTGTTCCACAGCACCGCGTCCTTGCCGCCCTCCGCATCCGCCGCCTCCTCGAGCAGCCGGCGGCTCGACGCCCCTCGACCCAGCCGCGCGAGGAGATCGACGAGCGCGCACGCGACGTGCGGGTCCCGCGCGCGGCCCGCACGGACGGCCAGCGAGTGCAGCTGCGGCGCGAGCCGCCTGGACACGGAGACGCATTCGGCGTCCTGGTCGCCGTGAAGGAGCTCGGCGCACTGTCGCAGAAGGGAGACCAGGAGCCGCCCGTCGCGGAAGGATTCCACGCCTCGCAGCGCCTCGGAGAGGGAGCTGACTTTGAGGAGGTGAGGCGGCGGAGCGCGAGCGTGCTGGGGCGGCGGAGGCGGAGGCCTCGCACGGTGTGGTGGGGCGTGGTGGTGGTGGTGGTGGGTTGGCGGCGTGGGGAGCGAGAGCGAGATGGCTTGCGCGGCCATTGCAGTGTGCTTTGGAAGGGGATTTGCTGCTGTGCGGTGCGGATAAGGGTAAAAATATCTGAGAAAGGAAAGGAAAAAGTCCAATTTACCTCCCTGGACGTTGGGCCGAATCTGCATTTCCTCCCTGGACTCGAAAACCAGCCATCCAGGCTTCGAGTTATGAAAACTGGACGCGTAACCCCCTTTGACCTGATTCCACTCCGGTTTCATCCGACCTGGCACCACGTTATCACCACATCGGCTTGCGACTTGTTATGGCCCTACCTGTCAGTCGCACCAACTGCCCGGTCAGATCTGCGCGGGCGGCGGCGCCATGGCCGCCGAGCAGACCGCTGCCATGGGGGCAAGCCGGCTCTGACCATGCCGCAGCCGGCAGAGGGCGTGGCCCTCGCGTTGGCGGTGTTCGTGGGGCAGAGGCCCGTGCCCACACCGTTCCTCACCATGAGTACCAGCTCGGGCCTCGGGGACGGTCTGACAGTCGACGACAGCTCCGCCTTCGTCGTGTGGCGCCCCCGCTGAGTTTGCGCGCGACCTCCTCCTAAAGTACTTTAAGGACAACAAGCGCCTTCTATGCGACATCCACCGTCGGAAGGTCACGCCGGTCGCAGCGTCGACGGTGTGGTCACTGACTCAGTGTGACCACGGCTGCAGCGGCAGCAGCCATCCCGATGGCACAGCCCGTGGGCTCACCGGTGCAATCTGCGCGAGGAGCAGGTGCTGCGTCGAGCTCGTCCCAGATCCCCCGCCACTGCAGCCTCAGGCGCCGTCCGAGTCAGGCTTGTCCGACGGCGATGTGGGCGAGGAGAACACGCGCTTCGCGCGGGAGCTCAGCTAGATGAAGAAGCTCTGCAACAACATCCTCCTCGTCATGTCCAAGTATGCCACCATGCAGCAGCGCTCGACGCCGAGGTTGAGGTTGCCAAGGCCGCGAGAAGGAACTGCTCCGACGAGTCATTCGTAGACGGCCGCCATAGCACCGAAGCTGCCGTCATCGGTCCTCGAGCTCCTCCCCTCGTGCCACGGTGCCCCCGCGCCCGCCGACACCCGCGACCGTCGAGCTGCCTGAGGCTGCGGAGACAGAGCATGATGGCAGCAAGACCGACGGCGACAGACCCGATGTTTTTACCCCACTTGATGACACGTGATGTGGAGCCAGGTCGAATTGAAACCGGAGTGGAATCGGCTAGGGGGGTCACGTGTCCGGTTATCACACTTCGAGGAGTCTGGACGGCCGGTTTTCGAGTCCATGGAGGAAACACAGATCCTCCAAACGTCCAGGGAGGTAAATTGGACTTTTTCCGAAAGAAGGAAATGTAATTTTAAATGGGCCGGCCCATATTGGACTGTCCGGTCTCCGGTGTTTTGAAGGCTCGAAGCTGACTGAACCGGCGTCTTTATTTTATTTTGTTTAACGAATAGCATTTGACGACTGGATTGACTATAACCAGACAACGAAAAGAATCACCCACAAGGCCATAAAATAAAATTTGGATTTGGTGATGATTTTTAAAAAACACGAAAACAACCGACGGATTGGAGTATATTACCAATCGATCAACCATTTCAGTTTGAATCAGAACTATAGAGAACAGGCCTAAAACCAAGTAGATTTTTTCAGTCGACATGTTAATTAAAGCTTGAAACATTCGCAGGCCTTAATCCCTCCTGCTTGGCTGCAAGCAACTGACTTCTGCATCAAATGTCCATTACTCGGCCAAGTGATCTTGCTTCACGGCAGCTTCATAATTCTCTTGGCTCACAGCAGCTTTGGAACTTTCAGGCATTTCTTGCTTCGCGGCTTCTTTAGAACTCTCAGGATTAACGTTACATGCTTCCTTAGCCTTCGTGGTCAATAACTTCAATTTTATTTCCGCATCAGCAATAACTTCACGGGCCCAAACCATCTCCCTGTAGACTGACACACAGGTTCGCTTCCGAAGTATACCATCATATTCGGATCCATCATTCTTCAGCTTTAATAGCTCATCTTCTGAGAAGTTCTGAAATAAACAAGGATTGGCCCATTACTTGGTTTCCATGAAATGTGCAGCAAAGAGCCTGAGAACAAATTTACAAAATATTACGGTTTACCAGTTCCGGATCATCATTCGCTATGTCATCATCAGGAATGCATAAAATCTTCAAAGCTGTCGCAAGTTTCATCGGACTCCATCCCTCAAATTCTATGTCAGATCTCTCTTTGAGACACTCACCGCAACTAGTCAAGAATTCGGAATGCTTGGTCTCACATAATTCACAATCATACAAGATACATGCATATTCGATAATATCTTCATTAACCTGGGTACAAAGAGTTTTGCATTATTATCACTTTAACAGAAAAAAATATCTATAAGAATATTGCGTAAAAAACTTTGATCAGTGGCAATAATTAAGGGCTCAAAGTGCAAAAATTATTGGAAAACATAACAGTAGATGACAGGGAGAAATAATGCACGAAGTATATCATGTTAAGGGAAAGCAGAAGGTGGTCGCACCATCTCTGGTGTGACATCAAAGCCATGACGATTCAGGATGGTTTTCATCCCATAACTCATGTGAAGGCGGTCTTCCTTGCTCAGCTCAGAATCTTCACCAGGCACTAAACTCTTCATAAGATTTTTTATGCCCCACATGACTTCCAATACAGCATCATTATAAAGGCAGGGTATTTTCTGGAAAAAAAAAAGAAGTAGCAAAATTGTTGCGCACATTGTTCAGCGATAAGCAAAGAAAGGGGCTAATTTTATACTAACCAACTTTGATTCAATGATTGTTTTGTGCTCAGGATTTCCAACAGCTAGCAGTTGACCAGGGATGTGCCAGTTGCGGATCATTTCAGTAAGTTCCTTGTTGACACCAGTGTGATTAAATATGTTGGCCTTGTTCTTGAAAATCTTGAATTCTTTCAGCCAAATGTACTGATCAAGATATGGAAATGGATGAGCATGTGTTAAGGTAAAAAAAAAAAACAACCATTCAAACGTTTTATGCAATGTCTCTAAATCACGAGTAGGGCAGTAGGTATATATGCCTAGGATATAGTCTTGTTTCAGTTCTCGTTTTCTTGCAGTGTAATTAAAATAAGTTCATGTTCTAAACACGCGGTAGAAACATTGCACCAATCCGTTGAGATATGGTATGCTAGGAAAAGTTCTCATGCCAAAGGGAGAGATCTCTCTCAGCCAAGTGCACAACCTAATGTGGACCATAGTGTGGTCCTTTTCGGTAGTAGGACTGTATAGGACTAAAGGTTACTTGTGCGGCTATGCCAAATGATTATATATAGATCTGCTCACATGATGACCTTTCATGAAAATTGTTTTCAAACATGATCGCAACAGAATCACACTCTACATGCTTTACAAACAGAATCATGGTAAATAATTTGAAGTCTTCTAAAGTAATTACCAAATACCAGCTAATCACCGGTGAACCACTTTGTGTTCGTGTACCTCCCCTCAATCCAATCCAAAAGAATAAAATAAAAAAACACCTAGTGTTCGTGTACCTTCCCTCGATCCAAAAGATATTTTTTTAAAAAAATAAAATGACAATAATCATGATGCAAATCACTTCTCTGTTCCATTGGACACTAAGCAACATAAAACGGCATAGATATGAAGGAAAAAAGGTGTACTGACGTCCATTGCCATATCATCATTGACAAAATTCGCCCAGATGTTCTACAGGGAAGACACAGCGAATCCAAACAAAAAAAAAGGTTAATGACAAGGCATGATCAACCGAGCAAGCAAGTACGACATCAGTATGTAGAAGGACGGAAGGGCACCTCCATGGCGATGGGGAAGAAATATCAGATCACCAGCGCCGGCGAGGGTGCAGCGGCAGCATGCGTCTATGTGCGCTCCCGTGAAGGACGGCCGCCGCTATCATCGGGCGCTACAGACTTTGCATTTACGGTAACAAACCCATAGATTATCTTGCATGTAATTTCGTTTGTTTGTTGCCTTTTCAGTTAGGGGAGAATTGGATCGGCCATCGGCGGCGCACATACCGGCGAGTCATGTTTTCTTTGATGGGCCAAAAGGTTATTAAGCAAAAGGCCCAAAACAGCATATGCCAACCCGGCCGGGCCCAAACAATTTATTCGGCTCGTTTTTTTTCCACAACTTCTTTTACATCAATGGGGAAAAGTCGTTACGGCCCTGAAGTAGCACCACTACCGCTAAGCAAATGGTTCGGCGACGAGCGGTGGCGCCGCTCACCGGAGCTCGGCGGGGAGCGCCCTCCTCCCAGTTGAGCGGCACGCGGCCCTCGCGGTCGCGGCTGAGCCGCTCCTGCGCGCCGCCCCGCAGCTTCTCCAGCCGCAGCGCGTCGCTCTGGTGCATCATGAACACCTTGAGCACGTTCAGCAGCGCCGCCGCCAGCCACAGCAGGCTCCCCAGCAGGCACAGCCACGCCCAGCTCCGCCCCTGCGCACAACTCAGGAAGAAAAAACGCAAGCGCCCAGATCGGCCGGTTGCGATCAGTTACGTGCAGTTGTCGGTACTACCCACTCGCTCGTCGGCGCGGCGGTCGGATGAAGCGGCTTACCATTACCACTAGGACGGCCGGCTCGCGGCGCCAGCTGCCGGAGACGCCGCCGCGGTTCAGGACGGCGGCGACCAGGAACAGCAGGCTCCCCAGCAGAATGGGCACCTGCACGCTCGACTGCAGCAGCTGCGCGCGGCCGTCGGCGCGCTCGTACACCTGGCACGAGTTGAGCACCGAGCCCAGCTGCCACAGCAGCGCCGCCGCGAGCAGCATGTTCGCCGCGTGCTTCTCCCGCCCGTAGCTGTACCCTGCCCCCTCGCCCTGTGCGTGCGTGTCCGACCAACAATAGTAGTATTGATCAACGTGGACGTGGCAGAGGAGGAGGGAGGAATCATTCTCGTGTCTGACGACGTGCGGAAAGAATCCCTCGTGCGCGCGCGTGTTAGTTCGATCTCCACACCGACGCGGCCCAAAGGTCGAGTCGGGCTCGACCTCGCGCCCTGGTCGGGGGCGCCCAACCGATCCATGGTTGGTGGGCCCCCGTCGCACAGTGCTATATAGAGGAGGTGGGGGCCACGGCTCGCGGTACGAGGTTAACTGCGCCGCCACAAACCCCACCTACAACCCTAGCGACCGAGGGAGCACTGGAGCGGCGGGAAGCACCGCCGTCGCGGACGTCCTGCTTCATCACCCGTACACGGTGCCATCGACCGCATCTACACCGCTTCCCCAACGCCGCCCTCACCGAGCCTGCGCCGTCTCTGCCACCTCTACGCCAAGCCGAGGAAGCCCCTGCTACCTCGACCGAAGAGATGGCCAACCCACCAGCGGCGCCTGCTTCCCTTGTTGATGGTCGGTGTCCCCCTACTCCCTTTTCTTAGTGCTGTTCGTAGTCTCTGTTAGTGTAGTTTGTCTCTGTGTAGTTGTAGTGTTGTAGATCTAGATCTAGTTCATGTCTTTTTGTTAATCAAGTTTGTACCCGGCTAGATCTACTACTAGAGATCCGTGAGTTAATCCTAACAATGGTATCAGTCGCCTACTAGTTAGTAGATCTATTCATCGGGGTAGTCAGTGTTCATTTTGTTTTAAGTCTTTACCCCCAAATCGAAGAGAGGAGGGGGAGAGGAACACTGGAACAGACGCGTTTCGATGCAAATCGTACAGAAATAGACGTGATTCAAAGCGAATCGAAGTTAAGATGCAAACCCTAACCCTAGATCCGTTCGGGTTAGGGGAAGAAAACAAAGCAAATCGAGAAAATCAGAAAAAAACCTAACCCTAGATGCGTCTGGGTTAGGGGAAGAACTCAAACCCTAACCCTAGATCCTACCTTGCCGCCGTGCGGGTACAAGGGCACCGCCACCGAGCCGTTCGACGGCGGCGCGCTCACCCTCGGGGTGAACGCGCGCGCCGGCGAAGGGGCCGGCGACGGCGCCACCAGGCTTCTCTGAACCGCATGCGGGCGGATTTTTCTCTAGGTCTCGCGAGATGTGAGAGAAGGAGAGAGGCAGAGGGGCTAGAAGAGAGAGCAGTGGGAGGGGCTGCGGCCACGCGCCGGCGGAGCCTACCCTCACCGCCGCCGGCGAGGTCGCCGGACGCGGGAGTGAAGACCCCGCCGCCGCCGTCGGGCATGAGAGAGGCGGAGGGGGAAAGAAATGGGAACCTAGGGTTCACAGGGTAGCCGCCGAGCTTTTATACCGAAGCGAAATCGGCGGACGCAAGGAGGACCGTCGATCTACAGATCGACGGCGTCAGGCTGCTGGGCGCAGATCTGGGCCAAAAGTGGCCCAGGCGGGTTGCGGCCACGGGCCGTTCCGCCAGCCCAGCCATTGGCTGTCGGGCTAACAGCCCAAGCGGGCGCGGCAAGTAGGCCGCGGGCCGTATTTCGCTGCTGGGCCAAAGAGTTGGCTGTGAACAGTGCAGTTTCGCAATTAGTTATGTGAATTTCAGAAGCAATTTTTGAGTAAATTTGAATGTTTTCATTTGAATGTTAAGTTTAAATCTCTGTTTAAATTTTGAACCAAAGGGATAAATTTTTACAGAGAGTAGTATGCTTCTGGAAATTTCAGTTTAATCATGTTTTTTCCGCTGCGAGTTATTCTTTAATTAAATTGAACCAAAGGAATATTTAATTAGAGAAATAGAATGAAGTTTAAAGTATTCTTTATGATATTGTTATTTTTCTAGCCAAAGCTGATAATTACAATATTATAAAACTGAATGTTTTAAGTTGTTATGCATTAATTCTATTTTTCTGCCCAAAGGTGATATAGAGTTAATGTAGAGTATTGTTGTATGTATTACTTTTAACCAAAGTTGAATTAATACATGCAGCATTTTTCGGTAATTTTTTTTATGTTCTCACCTTTATGAGTTAATGATGTTTTTCAGGACTGAGTTATCTCAGCACCATCCCTGAGCTTGTTGGACCCAACTTCAAGCAGTGGTGCAACCAGCTGGATTGCGTCCTCACGATGTTGGACCTCGACTATGTATTGAGTTCACCATGCCCTGCAGTTCTTGGAGATGTGGTGAGAGGAGCAAATGAGAGTGATGAGTCTTTTCAGGCTCGGCAGCGTGACCATGCAGATAAGATTGCCAAGCGCGACCTTGATCGTGCCAACTGGCAGAAAAATAATAAGAAATGCTTAAAGATCATGCAGACAAAGATGTCTGAGGTTATCAGGGCTTCAATCCCTGAGAAAAAGTCTGATGGAGTGGACCACACTGCTGCCGAGTTTTTGGCAATAGTGGAGAAACAATATGATACGCACTCCAAGACTTATGCTAGTACCCTGATCAATAAGCTTACCAGTTTGCAGTACACAGGAGGTGGTGTAAAAGACCACATCATGTCGATGAGTAACATGAATGGTAAACTTACCAGCATGGACATGGGTCTGCCGGAACAGTTTCTGGTGCATCTAGTTTTTAAGTCACTGCCGCCTGAGTTCTCCACTTTTGAGGTGAATTACAACTCCTTGACTGAGAAGTGGGAGTTGCACAAGCTAGTTTCTATGTATGTGCAAGAGGAAGAGAGTCTCAAACAGCAAAATGGTGGTTCTGTCAACTATTTGCAGAATACCAATAAGAAAAGGACTTTTGGTAGCAAGGGCTACAATGCTAAGAATCAACATGAAAGTGGTCCTTCTCATGCTCCTACTAAGTCTCAGGGGAAAGCTCCTGCTCAGCAGTTTCAGCACCAACCAGACAAGAAACCAGCAGTTGCTCCAAATCAGTGTCTCTGGTGCAAGGAGACTGGCCACTGGCAGAAGGATTGTCCTAAGTGGATGAAGCACATGCTGAAAAAAGGTGAGGATATTATTACTTTTGTAGATGAGACCCTGTACTTAAGTTATTCTAAATCTACTTGGTGGATTGATTCAGGTGCAACTGTTCATGTTGCTAATTCTATGCAGGGTATGCATTCGAGTCAGATCCTGCAAAGAGGCAGAAGAAGCATTAAAGTTGCTAATGGAGTGGAGGCTGAAGTGGAAGCCATTGGAGATCTCCTCATCAAGCTACATGATGGCTTCGTCCTTTATCTCCGTGATGTCCTCTTTGTACCTAGTTTAAATAGAAACTTGATTTCCGTTTCATGCTTAGCGGATTGTGGATTTGAGTGCCATTTTGGAGCTGAAAAATGTTTAATTCAGTTCAATAATAAGTGTGTTGGTCTTGCCTTCCGACAAGACAAGCTTTATAAGTTATCTATGCATGATAAGATCAATGTGTGTGATGAGAATGTATGTGAGACACCGAGTGTCCCCTCGTCTACAAAGGAGAAAGGCAAGCGAAAGAGAATTGATAGCGAATCTTCGAAATTGTGGCATTGTCGTTTAGGCCACATTTCGAGGGGAAGAATAGAACGTTTAGTAAAAGAATCAATTCTCCCGCTGTTAGAATTTTCAGACTTAGACCAATGTGTTGATTGCGTTAAAGGCAAGTACGTTAAACAAAGTAAGAAAGGCGCAAAGCGAAGCACAGGGGTGTTAGAGATTATACACACAGACATTTGTGGTCCATTCCCTGTGATGTCTGTGGATGGTTTTGATTCGTTCATCACGTTTACAGACGACTATTCGCGCTATGGATATATTTATCCAATTAAAGAAAAGTCAGAAGCGTTAGATAAATTTAAGATATTTAAAGCAGAGGTAGAGAATCAACACAATCAAAAGATAAAAGTAGTAAGATCAGACCGTGGAGGGGAGTACTACGGTCGACACACCCCATATGGCCAAGCTCCTGGACCTTTTGCAAGGTTCTTACAGGAGAATGGCATAGTTGCTCAGTATAGTACACCGGGTGAGCCTCAGCAGAATGGAGTAGCTGAAAGAAGAAACCGTACCTTAATGGATATGGTTAGAAGTATGTTAAGTTACTCCACCTTGCCAGTAAATTTGTGGATGGAGGCATTAAAAACCGCCACCCACATTTTAAACAAAGTACCTAGTAAGTCAGTACCATACAACACCATATGAGCTGTGGACGGGTAGAGAACCCTCCCTAAGATACATACGTGTGTGGGGATGTCCAGCTGAGGCTAAAGTTTTTAACCAAAATATTGGGAAACTAGATCCCAAGACAGTCAGTTGCCATTTCATTGGCTACACAGAGAAGTCTAAAGGTTATCGTTTCTATTGTCCTAACAGACACACAAAGTTTGTGGAAACGACACACGCAGTTTTTCTAGAAAGTGAGATGGTTAGAGGGAGCATGGTGCCACGTGAAATTGATCTTGAAGAGAAGTGGGTATATGTACCTACTCCAATGATTCAGGAACCAGTTTTCTTACCACGTGTTGTTCCGACACCTGCAGTGGAGCCCACTGTGGTGCCAGAACCTGTTGCTAGTCCGGTGCAAACAATGAGTGAAAATCAGGAACCTGTTCTTCAGGATCCAACAGAGCCTATAGTTGCACAGGAAGAACCTGAACAGTCCCCAGAACCAGAGGTGCCAGCCATTGAGGCCCCAAGAAGGTCTCAAAGAGTTAGAAAGTCAGCTATCCCAAATGATTATGAGGTATATAATAGTGAAGAAGTTCACATAGAGGGTGATCCCACTTCTTTTGAAGAAGCCATGAGCCGTCCAGATGCATCCAAGTGGCAAGAAGCCATGGAGGATGAAATGAGATCCATGAGTGCCAATAAAGTTTGGGACTTAGAAGAAATTCCTAAAGGAGCCAAGCTTGTAGGCTGTAAATGGGTCTACAAAGTTAAGTATGACTCCGAAGGAAATATAGAGAAATATAAGGGGCGACTTGTGGCTAAGGGCTTCACTCAAAGAGAAGGGATAGACTACAATGAGACGTTTTCTCCAGTCTCTTGTAAGGATTCTTTTAGAATCATAATGGCATTAGTGGCGCACTATGATTTAGAGTTACATCAGATGGATGTAAAGACGGCATTCCTGAATGGAGATCTATATGAAGATGTCTACATGACTCAACCCAAAGATTTTGTTGTGAAAGGCAAAGAACATATGGGATGTCGTTTGAGAAAATCCATTTATGGCTTGAAGCAAGCCTCAAGACAATGGAACATTAAGTTTGACGAGACAATTAAGAAATTTGGGTTTAAGGCAAATATTGAGGATAACTGTGTTTATGTAAAGTTTAACAAGGGAAAATTTATTTTCCTAATACTGTATGTGGATGATATCTTGCTTGCTAGCAATGATGTTAGACTAATACAGGAGACGAAAGATATTTTGTCCTCAAATTTTGATATGAAGGATCTTGGTGAAGCCTCATATGTTTTGGACATCCAAATTCACCGAGATAGAAGAAATGGGGTTTTAAGTTTATCGCAGAAGGCATATTTGGAGAAGATCCTAAAGAAATATAATATGCATGCGAGTAAGGCCACACCTGCTCCTATTCAGAAGGGCGATAAGTTTGGACTTTATCAATGTCCAAGGAACCAATACGAGATCGATCAAATGAAAGCGGCTCCATATGCTTCAGCAGTAGGTAGCTTACAGTATGCACAAGTGTGCACTCACCCAGATTTAGCGTTTGTTACAGGAGTACTCAGAAGATACCAGTCTAATCCAGGTGCAGAGCACTGGATGATGGCAAAGAAAGCATTACGATATGTACAAGGCACAACAGACCTCATGCTAACGTATAGAAGATCTGATGTCCTAGAGATAGTAGGATATTCAGACGCTGATTATGCGGGAGATAGAGATGATAGAAAGTCTACATCTGGATATGTAATCACTCTCGCAGGGGGAGCTATCTCATGGAGAAGTTCCAAGCAAGATCTAGTTGCAACATCTACGATGTGTGCAGAGTTTATAGCATGTAATGAGGCACTAGGACAGGTTATGTGGCTAAAGAAGTTTATCCCTGACTTGAGAATTGTGGATTGCATAAGAAAGTCATTGAGATTATACTGCGACAATGCGCCAGCAGTGTTTTATGCCCACAATAACAAGTCAACTAATGCTACCAAACCCATAGAAGTGAAGTTCTATGCGTTAAAAGACAGAGTCCGAGATCAAACTATAAGTCTGAAGCACATTAGTACGAAAGAGATGCTTGCGGATCTGCTCACAAAAGGCTTACCACCCAGTGTGTTTAGAGAACACATTACCGGTATGGGTTTAAGGGAAAGCCTATGAATCCTGGATGGGCCTAGTTAAGATCCCTCAGAATGAATAACTGTATTGTGGCTGGTTAGTCTGATTGTCATTACGATTAAGATGACCCATGCTCGGTATGTTTGTTTGTGATGAAGTGGATACCCAGCGAGAGGCTGAAGTGCAAAGAGAGTAAGTTGAGATCGAGAGGGAGAATGTTAGTTCGATCTCCACACCGACGCGGCCCAAAGGCCGAGTCGGGCTCGACCTCGCGCCCTGGTCGGGGGCGCCCAACCGATCCATGGTTGGTGGGCCCCCGTCGCACAGTGCTATATAGAGGAGGTGGGGGCCACGGCTCGCGGTACGAGGTTAACTGCGCCGCCACAAACCCCACCTACAACCCTAGCGACCGAGGGAGCACTGGAGCGGCGGGAAGCACCACCATCGCCACCGCGGACGTCCTGCTTCATCACCCGTACACGGTGCCATCGACCGCATCTACGCCGCTTCCCCAACGCCGCCCTCACCAAGCCTGGGCCGTCTCTGCCACCTCGACGCCAAGCCGAGGAAGCCCCTGCTACCTCGACCGAAGAGATGGCCAACCCACCAGCGGCGCCTGCTTCCCTTGTTGATGGTCGGTGTCCCCCTACTCCCTTTTCTTAGTGCTGTTCGTAGTCTTTGTTAGTGTAGTTTGTTTCTGTGTAGTTGTAGTGTTGTAGATCTAGATCTAGTTCATGTCTTTTTGTTAATCAAGTTTGTACCCGGCTAGATCTACTGCTAGATATCCGTGAGTTAATCCTAACAGCGTGTACCTGGGACGCCAGCAGCGCCAGGCCGGCGACGGCGAGGGCGCACCCCGCGGCGTGAACCGCCGGCACGAGGAACTCGACGAGCCCGAGCTGGGCGTCGTACCACGCCAGCCCCACGCGCCAGTCCAAGCCGGCGAGGTGCGCCGCGAGGTCGTGCGCGTTCACGACCGTGACGGCCGCCAGCGCCACCGCGGCCACAACGAGCCCCGCCCTGGCCGCGCCGCCCGCGGACAGCGTGCAAAGCCCGCCACCAGGAGCAGCGCGGTGAACGTGTAGACCCCCGCGTTGATGTACTCCCACCGGCGCACCGCCAGCGCCGGCCCGTACAGGCGCGCCTCCCTGGCCGTGGCGAGCTTCACCACGGCCGGACCACCCCGGATCGGTCGCTGATCTGCGATGTGACGCGAAATGGGAAGGCAAAGCTCCTTGTCTGGCGCTCCAGAACGAAGCGGTTGGGCGATGTGGCTCAGTGGCTGGGTTAAGGCGGCTCGGCTTCAAGGGAAGTGGAGGTGGGTGCGGAGACGGGCTCCGGCCTCCGGGGGGGCACCACTAGTCACCGGTGTCCGCGTACGTGGCGGCGTGAGGTCTGCGCAGTGCGCCCGGACGAGAAGTCGGGACTTGCACGTTTGGCATCTTGTGTCACCCGGACGAACATTTTGCAGCACGCGGACGTGGTCCGTTACACCTGGCATGCCATGCCGCTGCGTCATTCTGGCTAGGTTTGTCAGTACTTGTTCAAAATGTTGAGTCAGCGAGATGAAGATGGATGTGGCTACTCGTGGCATGGGTTCCGAAACTGGATCAACAACAATCCATGGAGAACTTCTTCTGAATTTAAAGGTTCAGACTTTTGAAAAACTTCTGGAAACGAATGTTAAGGTGTTCAGGGTCTGTTTGGCAGGGCTCCGGCTCCTCCGAAAACGGTTCCGGCTCCGGCTCCGACTCCTCTGATGGAGTGGCTTCTCTGGTGGAGTTGGAGTCGTTTTGGAAAACGTTTGGCAAAACGGCTTCACCAATTCGATTGATATCGTAAAATGTCAAAATTACCCTTGCCTACACTTTTTTTTTCTTTTTTTCTCCTCTCCTTTTATTTTTTTTCTCCTCTCCCTTTTCTCCTCTCCTTTCTTTTTCCCCCTCCTTTCCCTTTTCTCCTCTCCTTTTCCTTTCTTTTTTCCTCCTCATCCTTATCCTCACCCCGCGGCTGGGGGAGGCACACCGGCGCCTCCGCCTCCGCGCCGGCGCCGGCACCTCCGCCCCCGCCCCCCTCCGCCGCGCCTCCACCTCCGCGCCGGCGCATCCGCCCCCGCCCCGCTCCGCCGCGCATCCGCCTCCGCGCCGGCGCATCCGCCCCCGCCCCCGCCCCGCCGCGCCTGCGCATCCGTCCCTTCTCCGTCTCCAGTCGGGCCCTCCTCCGTCGGCGACTCGTGGGGCCGCGCGGCCCATCCCTTCTCCCCCTCCTCCTCTGCGGCACCGGCGGGATCTTGGTCTCCACGGCGGCGCGGAGGAGCGCGACGTCGGCGCGAAGGATTGAGACGGCGGAGCTCCAGCGGCCCCCTCGCCTCCGTGACGGCCTCCTCCACTCCTTCCCCTCCGGCCTCCCGGCGGCCGTTGGAGGCCGTTCCGAAGATGCGCGGGTCTCCACCGACCGGCCGCATCCACGAGGGCAAGGCAGTCAAGCACGAGGCGGAGCCGGATGGAGCCACACTTTCGTGGCTCGCGAGGGGCTCCAGCGGCGGCTTCACACCTGGAGCCGGTGCTGGTTTGACCGTTTGGGAGGGCTCTGCCTGGAGCCGCTCGTGGAGCCGGAGCCGGAGCCCTCCCAAACAGGCCCTCAGACTTTTGAAAACTTGTGGAAACGAATAGTAAGGTTCAGACTTGAAAAACTGCTGGATTTAAGTTACTAACAGCACATAACTTCCATGGAAATGAAATCTCTGGCTGCATAACTGCAGAAATATGATTGAGAAAACTGCTGGATTTAAGTTACTAACATCACATCACTTTCATGGAAATGAAATCTCTGGCTGCATAACTGCAGAAACGTGATGATTTAATAGTTACTGTGAAGAGCAGCAAAAAGCAGGGAGACATTGCTTGACTTCTTGTATCATGTAAATACCATATATAATGTATGGTAAGAATTACATGCGAGGTCTGCAATTCAACCTCGCTCGAATCGAACTCACTCATTGTCATTACGACTCCCACGCACACACCATTCCTGTATATGTACATGTCTTCTAGTATAACACGGAGTGATTTCAGTGTACGAAGCGCGATGGACTGTCACTGCAGGGTAGCGGATGCAGAAATATATACAGCAGAGTGTACTAGCAGTACTGCTATACACCGGCATGCGTATGCATGCTATGGTACAGGGCACGAACGATGAGCTCGATCACATGTACCTGCGCAGGTACTCCACCCGGGTGGGGTGCTTGAGCTTCATCAGGGCCTTGAGCTCGTACTTGCGGACCATCTCCCGGGAGATGTTGAGGTTGCCGGCGATCTCGCTGAGCGTGCGCTTCCCCCGGCCGTCGAGCCCGAACCGCTGCCTGATCACCAGGCTCTCCTTGGGCTTCAGGGAGTCCAGCTGCAGTCGCATATATCAGTTGGAGTGGCTGATGCTCATCAGGCAGAGAGAGAGAGAGAGAGAGAGAGAGAGAGAGGAAAAAGAAGAAGAAGACTCACGAGGTCGTCGATGGCGAGGCGGAGCAGCGTGTTGTGCTTGCCGGCGTCGACCCCGATGGCGTCGTCGTCGGTGACCTCGTTGATGAGCTCCTCCTGCGTCACGCGGTTCCGCGAGTGCAGCGAGTAGGTGGGCCTCATCATCCGCAGCACGTCGCGGTACCTCTGCTGGGAGATGCCCACCCTCTTGATCACCTCCTCGTCCGTGGGCGCCCTCCCGAGCTCGAACGCCAGCTCCTCCCGGGCCTTGCTGATCTCCTGCCTCTCCTGCGCACAGACACACACACCGTGTCGTTCGTCGAAATGGTTCAGAAACTGTCTGTATCGCTGATCCCAAGCCAGGATTCTCAAAAGAAATTGCAGGGTTGGCGTCGTCGTCACCGACCGATTCCATGGCGAAGGGGAAGCGCGTGAAGTTGGAGAGCGTCATGGCGCGGACGATGGAGTGGCGGATCCAGAAGAGCGCGTAGGTGGAGATGCGGAAGCCGCGCTTGGGCTCGAACCGGTCGATGGCGGTGATGAGGCCGTTGGCGCCGGCCTGGCAGAGGTCGTCGAACCTCTCGTCGGTGGCCATGTCCGGGTAGTACTTGTTGATGGCGTACAGCACCAGCCGGAGGTTGTGCTGCAACCCAACAACCAATCGGTCAGTGAGCTCTGTGCTGTAGTGTCTGAAGTTTCAGTTTCAGAGGAGGCAAATGGGTGTGACATGACATGCCGCTGTGTTTACCTTGATGACCTTGTTCCTGGCGGCCCTGCCGACGTCGAGGCGGCGGCGCAGCTGCTGGACCGTCATGCCGGTGGCCTCGGCGAGCTCGGCGTCGGTCGGATCCCTCTGCAAGTCCTCACGCAAGCTCTCTTGCACTTCGAAGATCGCCTGGGACAACATGCACGTCAACTCCTAATTCTATCTTCCGGCAAATCAAAGCGATGATATGAATATGATAAGCTCATAAACTGATTGGATTGCTGAATTACCTTCATTGGCTGCATGGTCTTGAAGAGGCGCGCGCTCTGCGCCGAGTTGAGCACCGGCGGGATCTTCATGCGCTTCCAGTCGAGGCTGCCCATGTCCGTGGACACCGAGTGCTCCCTCAGCAGCATCTCCTCGAACTCCCGCTCCTCCTCCAGCTTGCCGCCGGCGTCGCCCTCCTTCTGCTTCATCTCCACCCTCTTGCCAAGGTCCATCCTCCTCCCGCGCTTCCTCCGCCGGCTCCTCACGATCACCGTGCTCCTGCCCTACACACGCGTACGCACGCGCGGCGCAGATGGCGATTAATTAGCTGGGATCGCTAGCTGCAGGAACTACCAGCTGGTCCAGGTTGAGATGAAGATGCTCACCACTCTGCCCTTCCCCTTCTTCTTGCCCTTCTTGGCCTCGTCGTCCTCGCCGTGCTTCTCCTCGACCACGGCGGGGCTGAGCTTGTAGATGCTCTCCAGCGCGGCCGCCACCTCGTTGTAGTCCGTCTCCGTCCCTTCCCCCTCCTCCTCCGCCGCCGGGGCCCTCGACGGGCGCTGCGGCGGGGGAAGCTTGGCCGTGCGCTGCTTCTCGGGCGACGCGACCGCCGAGCAGCTAGTGGACGGCGCCCGCCGCGGCGGGCCCTTGAGCGCGAGCACGGCGGGGCCGGACCGCCGCCGCCCGGCCGCGCGGCGGCTCCCGGCGGCGACCGGCCGGCCGGGCGTGGTCACGGTGGACGTCATGGCTGGCGGGCTACCTACTGCCTCGATCTCTAGAAGCTTCTTGTGGCGCACAGGCGTTCAGCTCGTCTCGCTCGCTGGTGACTGGTCGTGTGGAAGCGATGCGGCGCGTTGCAATGGCGTGGACGGGATCTCGAGCCAGATGCGCGGCTGCGCGCCATATAGGGGGGGAGGGCCGGGCGGGGGCGAGACGGCGGCCACGAGCCGCGGTGCCGCATCCGACGGCCGGGACGCCGCCGAACGGCGGATCAGGCGGCGGGGAGAGCGGGTGCTTGGCGCGGAGCGGGGCGGGAGATGCGTGGGGAAACTGGGGCCTGGGGGGCGCTGCGTGGATGAGGCGGCCGCCACGCGGACGCGCCTCATAAGCCGCGCGATATTTCTTCCAGAGGGGGGTTGAGCGCGTGGGGGCCACCCGTCAGCGGGAGCGGGAGACGTGGAGCCGTCTGGTGCACGAGAAGTCCAGAGAACTCCGGTGGGCCCGTCAGTTTGGGACGGAGTGGACTCGTCTTCCGTGTGTCCACGAGAAATTTGCTACGTAGACACACGCACGGTGGAGGGATGGGAAATTTTACGTTCACAAGGAAGAAATTTTGTCTCGGCTTGGATGCCCACGCGTGCGTGACCGCAGGAAAATCAACGAGTTCTTGCTAGTCTAGTATAGACTTCAGCATTTTGTGGATCGGACAGGGTCAAAGAAGTCGAAATTTTGTTACTAGTTCATTCCAAGTCGAAAAATCAGTGAAAACATCAATTTATTTTGGCCAAATTGACGGGTTCGTGTGTTTACAGCGGAGTTAAACTGAGCTCCGGTTCACTGCGGCCACAGGAAAATTTTGCTGCGGGAAAGGGGAAATTCGTTATAAAAAAATCGTTGTTGAGTTGTTGCATGTCACGTTGCTGCTTGGACTGAAACCTCCTGTGCAGATTCACATATTACTCCCTCTGTATCGAAATACTTATTGCTATTGACTTTTTCTTCCAACTTTGACCATTCGTCTTATTCAAAAAATTATCAAAAATGTGTAAAGGATAAGTCAAGCTTAAAATAACTATAATAATAAAGTATGTAGCGAACAAAGTAAATGATACTTACATATTTTGTGATTTTTTGTATGTACATGCAGACTGCCAAAAAACTGTTTGCTCCTGAAGGGTCTTTTTTTAGGATCCAATCAATGGCCAGAAGGAAGAAGAATGATCTGAGACCCCCACCAGGGACAAATGTGGTACGTCTGCTGTTTTTTTCTCTCCCTTTATCAGGCCTCTATACTCAACTGCTTTTTTTCTCACCTAAATTTTTTTCAGGGTCTGAGGAACAAGGCATCCCCTGCTAGGCTTAGGCTTGTAAAGCTCTGCAATAGCATGACACCAGACCAGCAGAAGATGGTTGAAGATATTGACTTTGGAGGGCTACTTCAGATTTCATGCCACACCATCCGTGCGGATTTTGCAAACTGGCTACTCATGGAATGCTTCGACGCAGAATCAATGGAGCTTGTGCTACCTGGCAGGGGCAGGATACCTGTGACAGAAGAAGTTATATCATATATACTAGGTCTGCCAAACAACTGAGGGGAAGTAGTGTACGACCTTGAAGCTGAAGCAATCAAATTCATCAGCTCGAAATACAATATTGCTCAAGGCACGGCTCCAAGGGTTGAAGAAATTTTTCAAAGGGTGAAAAATAACAAGGATGCAAACAAAGATTTCCTGAGGTCATGGTTGATGCTTGTAGTCTCAACTTTTCTTTACCCTACAACCAGCCTCCACATAAGCCCCAGATGCTACCCCGATATTGTGGACTTGGACCGTGTCAAGAACCTAAATTGGTCAAAATTTGTTGTCAAGCAGCTCAAGGATGCTGGTTCTAAACTCAACACAAAGAGTTCAGTCAAGGGATGCGTCCTCGTTCTTGTTGTAAGTATTTCCTTTGCACATACTTATTCATATACCTTTGTAGCTTAGTCAGTTGCTCTAGCTTCTATTCTTTTCAACTATAGCATATCTCTTTTTTGGGACTTCAACTTAACATTGTTTTGGGACTCAGTTAGCATAAGTTTAGCCAATTGAAAAAGCAACTAAAGCAATCAGATAGCATATAGCTTCAAGTGTAGTATATATGTTTTATTTGGCAGCAACTTAATGTTGTTTGGTGCCCAAACTAGTATAGTTTAGCCAGCAATTCTGATGTCTGACAAAGCAACTCAACCAATCAGAGAATACACATAGCATATAGCATTATGTCTCTAATGTTTTTTTTGCACATATGAGATTTTTTAGTTCTCTTCTATCAAAACCCACATACATACTGCTTTTTTCTTGCCTTTTGTTGGCATTCCCCCACAGATATTATATGCGGATTCACTAGAAGCTCCTAGCTTGCATATCCCAAATACAATGCCAAAGGTAGCAACATGGTCGAGGAAATTGTTGAATGAGATTATCAATCTAGACACCAATCAGGATGAATCATTTGGGAAACTCAAGGTATGGGGTAGCAGCATCGACCACTTCTACAAAATGTTTATTTATGATTGTGATTGCAAGTTTTCTGCATTTTGTGGATGGGAACGGAATTGAAACTGTGAAATCACTATACTTAGATAAGGTTTTACTGTCATGCGTAAATGTGGATTTGGATTTTAGATCGGTCTATTTTATATGTTTTAGGCAAATCACTGTACTTAGGTATGCAAATTATTGTTATTAGTTAGACAAATTATTGTTATTAGTTAGGCACACTTATTTACTTCAGTTAGGCAATAGTACTGTTACTAACTAGGAAATAATATTGTTATAGAAAAGCATTTATTCATATTAGTTAGGCAGTTTTTGTTTTGTGTTCCCCCATGGTTTGATGATTAGGCATTTGGTTCTACAGGGATAATTTGTAGGCATAGAGTTTCAAATACTATTTGCTTCAGAGTTGTAGTTAGAGGTTGCAATTCAAGTGATGCATTGGTGATACCATTTGGTAATAGAGGGCCAGTTCATTTTTGAAATCCTTTCCTTGTTGCATTTGTTTTTATTTTTATTTTAGTTTGATCACACCCACCTTTTTGTTCAGCTCAAACAGTCAGCTAACACAAGAGTTCAAGAATCATTATTCAAGATGGATGACATATTTCAATTTGTCTCTTCTAAGGCCAGAGGAATGGCACCCGAGGTAAACTCCTCATTCTGTTTTTTTGTTTTATATGTTTGTTGATTTTTACCGAACCATTGGCTGATTTTTTTATATGTCATGCAGGAAAAGAAGAAGCTTTCAGATGCTGTAGGAAAAATGATGTGCGGAATTACAGATGTGGTGGGCAATTTTGTACAGGAAGTTGGTGCAATACGAGCCGAGACACAACACACAGCTGATGCGAACAAGTCATCATCATATGGTTTAAGGAGATCCAAGAGAAGAAGGACGGTCACATGAAGAACCAGAAGATGAGGAAGACATTGGTTACGTCGAATCAGAGGATGAAGTTGGTGAAGATGACGAAGAAACAAATGTTGAAAAAGATGAAGACGATGAAGATGGGGCAGATCGAGAAGATGGGAAATCTGGGGAAGATGGAGCAGATGGACAAGATGGAGAAAAAGAGGAAGAGCCACCAGCTAAGGAACCAAGTCCAAAGCGTTGCAGGATGGACAATCAGAATATTGGTAGTCACACGGCTGTATTGCACCCCATATCAGAGGTCGACGACGATGATGTAGCTGACAACACACCGCTGAGTGTAAGACTGAGGCAGCTCAGGGAAGTAATTGAGCCCGTCAGTATAGAGGTGATCCCCCCAACCACAGCCAAGGAGAGAAGGGCTAGGTTAGGGCTGCCAGAATCATCAAATCAGCCTAAAGACCGCCCCATGACCAGCAAATCAGCTACTACAAGCACCCACAAGAGGAGCAAGTCGGCTGATGATGTATACAAGAGACAAGAGCAACCACAGCCACTTGAAAGGAGTGTTGGTATTTCTTAGCGTCACCACTATGGCGCCGGGTTAGTGTGAGCAAGTAAGAATCACCCGGGTATACTGACGGGTGCGAACGAATCTGCAAGCGCACGGATACACCATTGTAGCACTTCACCTCAGGAGTATTCCCAAGGGTATCGAATCCAAGGAACGGTATGGGAGACTCTACGAGTGACTATCAAAGGGTACACAATCCCTGCTGAGGTAGGTGAGTGATGTGAAGTCTCCTGTAGGTTCTCGACTCTAGAGAGGAACAAGCTCGGATAAGATCTCGTTTCAGACACCGGCCCTTCCTGACTATAACAGTTGGTTCACGGTAAAGGGTTGCCTACACGCTGTATCCGAACGTGGGGGATTTCAGAGGGTCCAACAGCTGTCACTACCGCGGCCTACCCCAAGACAAACCGTGGGATACAGGGCATTCGAAGGATAACCAGCAGTCTTGACACCACGTCTACACCACCGACTACTACTATAGCACGACTACGTCTGACGTCCCGTAGAAACACTATAGCACTCCGTATAAATACGAAGTGACGAACCCGCGAGGTTGAGCTAGACCTTACTCGTCATTGAATCGATTCGCGCGAGGAGATATGATTGATATTGATCTAAATCAGATATGCATGAGTTTCACTATATTCTAATAGACAGACAATCACACAAACGAGATGCAAACTTATGCGATGATAACAGAAGATCTAGGGTCGTGTTCGTGAAGAACACGAGCCTCTAACTTATGAACAAACGCAAAAGTATGAATTACTTGTTCGTCAACTAGATCGAGGAGGCACGTTCATGAAGAACGTGAGCCTCTAAATGATGAACGAATGAAGAACTTAAGAACAACTCATTCATGCATGAGAGCCACTTTAGTCTAAATAGGAAATACTGAAATACTCACTTTAGTCTAAATGAAGAACAACATCGCTCACGAGATACAAGGTGACGATGGATGATGAACGGATCATCACCACCTCACCTCTACTCATCCACACACTCCTCTCTACCTAGCACCACCTAGTCTAGATCCTCCACACACACACACTCAAGGTGGGATGAGGTTTCACCTCCACCAAGAGAGAATGAGAGAGAGAGAGAAAGAGGCAAAGGTGAGAAATGGCTTCAAGTGTGCTCATCCTCTTCTTACCCCCCCTCTCCTCCTATTTATAGGCTTGTGCAGCCGACGTGAGAGCACCCAAACACCCCGGGGATAGCTTCTAGGACCAATGACCGAACACCACGTGGAAGCCCCTGAGTGGGCGCCACAAGGTCGGTTCGGCCGACCTGTGGGGTCGGCCGACCCCCTGTGGGCCCCACTCGGGGTGTGCTTTCACGTGGTGGCTGTCTTGTGGGTCCTGAGGTCGGTTCCCGGTGTCCACGTGGTTTGGAGGCGGTTTAGGCGCTTTGGTGGGTCATGGGATCCTTGTGATGCCTGCATGACGGCTTCTGATTTGCCGAGGCTTCCTCCCTTGGATTGGTGATGTCATGGATCCAGGAGATGCTTGCATGCAGCCCCTCATTGGCTGAGCCTAACTTGCTAGGATCATGAGGGTGTCTTTTCTCTTCATTTCTTATGCTAAACACCTGCATTCAATTTAGCATAGCCACTAGTGGAAATTGTTAGTTTAAACCCCTATTCTAGTGTGGATGCTTAGTTCTTATGATAAAATGCAGGGATTGAAGGCCCTAAATTAGGTACTTAACAGCCGTCAACAACTCCCCTACACTTGCCCTTTGCTCGTCCCGAGCGAAAGGGAAGATCACATGGGTTTAAACCAAAGGTATGAAACAGGCATAGGAGTTATTCCAGGTCATACCTTGCTCTTGTGAACTCTGTGGATTGGCTACAATGCCATCTTGGGTAGTTGATAAGAGGAATGACCATGAATCGAGTCTCTTTAGCACCTGTTGGTCAGCACTTGGGGTTTTCTTAATAATTTTTAAAGAAAAAGAACTGCTCTGCCCTCCTTCTTTGATTCTCTCGGATCGCTTAATGTGTATATGTCCTCACCAAGGAATTAGATTGCCTTTCTTCACCCTACTTCTAATAATGACTGTATTTGGAGCTCATGGTAGGATAAAGGTAAAGCATACTTGTATCACATATATTGCAAAGTCAAAAACTAGATCCACAGAGAAAATCAAATCATACGATCAGATCAAGATGTGCACGTGTATGGGTACGGTGAGTATGGTAAGGTGGATACTAAGCCCGGGATGGGTGCTAGATATTACCATACATGTATGATGAATGTTGGTTGATGGTGAGGTGGACACTAGCCCCGGATTGGATACTAGTTATCACCATCTATGTTATGGAACTCCTTTTTGCATGATTCTCCCTTTTGTATAAGAAATCTTTTGAGAGCATGGCTATCTCTATACTTCTTTTTTTTCAACACTGGACCTTCATGTGTCCATATTTTTTTTTTCTGATAGCCATGTCTCTTGTGTAGCAAAAAACTAGGAGGGAGAGATCAACACATATGGAGCCTTATTTTCACAGAATGGATGAATAATACAATGCTAACTTCCAGGGTAGAAGCATAGCAAGGGGAATAAGGTGGCGTGCACATGAATCTTGATCATGAAAGTAATGAAAAGAATTCTCACCAGGGTCACAGAATTTGACAAAGCTCAATGCAATAATAAGCAGCATATGAGTATAAGGTTTTCAACTAAAAACATCATATGGCTTTGGTAGGACGGTGGCACATCAAAGAGGAGCTTTGCAAGAGCATTTTTTTTTCGAAAACAAAATTGTCCCAAGGGCTAGAACCAACAGAGTTAAGATCATGTCATCAAGTCATATCTCACTTGTTAACTACTTAGATACGCATGTTTTCCTTATGATGATATTGTTCACAAGCCTCAAGGTTATAAACGAGGAATAAAACTTACGCATGTCAACCCTAGGCATGGAGTAAGCATTTCCATAGATTTCTTGAGTTGATTTATGGAGAATTTATCAAGCATGAGCGTACAAACTCAGAAATCATGGTGAAATGAGGAAGAGATGCAAACCAGCGCTGGTTCTGTGTGGACCAGACGGGGATTCCTGTGATGCGCACGAATGCATGTCCCGTTCAGGTTCTCTAAGCATGGTCGATCGTAAGCGCTGTGTGATCATAGTGTGGGTGCAATAATGATCTGTTGTGTTCACATTTGGAGAGTGCAGCTCTCCCCCACACTGTTTTGTACCTGGGTGCAGTTCTTCGATACAAACAAAAGCAAAAAACAAAAATAGCTAACACACGAGTGACTCAACCGGGTTACATGACCGGTGGAGCCAAGATTATTCATTCAAGTTCACTAATGAAGAAATAGGCGCTTACACAAATGATGGAAATAAAGGAAATAAATGGAAGGGAAATAAACTAAACCTAACTAAGCGCCTATAAAGGGAAATAAGAGTGGGGTACGACCCTCTACTCAGCAAAGAGGGCTTCCAAACCCTCGACTTTAATCTACCGCTGCAGCTTGGCATTCATCTCCTCACGGGTCTTGAGGAGAAGGTTCCTGAGCTGTCGATATTCCGCCCGCTGCCCTCTCACAGTCTTCATTAAGAGGTCAAACTCAAAGTACGCCTCTGCCAGATCATCTGCCATCTTGCCCACACGGAGGTTCTTCCTGTTAGGCAATGAAGCTAGGATGTCACCAAGCTCTGTCTCCCAATTTGGTGGGTATGGCTTGGGCACCCCGCAGCTGTCCTTAGGGGTCCTCACTCCAAAGATGCGAAACCTGGTCTGCGGTTGTGGGACTTCGTCCCACACATCCTGCTCATACTTATAGCAAAAGGAGTCGCCATCTTCGCCAAACAGTGATCCTGCGTAGCGCTCTCCGGCCTTCAGTGGCAGACCTGGCCGCCAATCATCAAATTGCACCTTCTTGCTTGATCTAGGAGCCAGCTTCTTCCCTAGGACATTGAACAGGGAGCAGTGACTGGCGAAGGTAGGAGGTGAGGATGAGCCGCGCCTAGCTGGGGGCTCTACCGAGTCTCCAGTAGGGCTTCTCCCCTTCCTTCCTCGCTCCGGAGTCATCAAATTGTCCTGAGTTCCGTCCCATGGGTGAAGCTCGCTGCCTCCGAGGTCGCTGAAGCAGAAGGACTTCTCCCCATCAAAGCCAGAGGGAGCCATCGGGCAAAGGTGTGCAGAGCGGCGGAGCGGTGACCGAGAGGAGGATCGAGCAGAGGAGATGGGGTTCTGCGCGACGCAAAACTCCGTCACGCGGCGAGGAGAGGGTTTCTGGAGGACGAAAGAGTGCGCACGCGAAAAACGAGAGGCGGCGGCGACCCTTGTGGGTCGGCCGACCTAGGGGGTCGGCCGAGCCCATCTGGGCTCCGCCGGGCCTCTACTTCGGTGTGTGGGCTCTAGTGAGGCTCAGGGTCTCTGGATCAGGTGACCCACCAATTCTAAGGTCGGAGGCTTCAGCAAGGGCTAGAATGGAATTTCGGGGATAATACTGCCTTCTACCCCAAACAACTTTACTTAAACCTTTTTATACCTTAATAGCTCAACTTGGGGATTTTACCTGAACTCATACTTGGATGAAGAGTCATTGTTGCCCTCTTTCTCATATCATCCATTTTCTCCTGATGATATCTTCCTATTCTACCCTGTGGTCCTCCTTGCAGGTTTCTTTATGATAGGATGTATTTTCTTTCCTGCATGGTTAGTGCATATGTACGATGCAAGCTGTATAAATGGCGAAACTGAGGTGATCCTCACAACCATCCTAAGGGGACTATGATGGGTAACCTTAGGAAGGAAGTGCAGCTAGCAAGGCTATAGCACTACGAACGAGAGATGATAGAGGTGATGGAGTGAGCACAGGATCCGGGCCTAAGGCCTAGAGTGCTCTAAGAGTGAAGCTTTCACCTCTAGAAACATAACTCTAGAATGATCGGACCCCAGATTGAGCGAGTGAAAGGTTATGGGTCGAACGACCATTTGAGCTGAAGGTCGAGAGTGACGAACTTGATGGCTCAACCTCTCCTTGGGTTGATGAAGGATCTCACCCTCACATAAGTGGGATGACACGTAAGTTAACCCATGCTTCCAATGGAAGTGTTAAGGATAGGTGTGAGACCACACTTCCGCAGGGCATCGATCAGGTCAAGAAGTGAAAAGTAGGATTTACATCCACTTGACTTGATCGGCATCGGTCTTAGCTTGAGCTTAGGATAATGAGATGGATTGCTCAGCTAGACTGGATATAAGTTCGCACTTCCGCAAGCCAAAGATATGGAAGTTTTACTGCGCCAGGACTCGTGTCTTAGCATAACCCTCAGTGTGGCGGCACTTCGGATTGAGCCTTGACATGAAGCACGAAAAACATCCATCGTGACCTCCCCTGGAGAGTTGCGGGCAAGGTTGAAGTGATCGTCCCCGCCAGGAATGATTCTTCTTCCTTGACTACTACCCTCCTCCTTCCCTCGAGACTAAGTCTCGAAGGCCGGGTTTTAAGAGAAGAAACGATAGGGGAATCTAGGGGCAAAATTTGCACTAAGTGCTCTTTCCCATAGATTCCTGCCAGTGAGGAGTGATATCTTCGACCAGAGCACAGAGAAGTTTGGCATGTTAGCTCGGGCTCTCTCGAGGATTGGCTTAGGCATTTCAACATTTTCTCGTTTGGCTATCTCGTCACTCGAGTCAGGTGGGGAGCTGAAATCTCGGATTTCTCCTAGAATTTCCAGTCCCTGTTCTGGCCCTAAGAGTGTTGACATTTCTAAATGTCGATCACTTAAGAACAGATTGGAAATCCATCCTTAGCGTCAGCGCTAGAAATGCTTGTTGGCATTTCCTAATGTCACAACTAATGGCGCAGTTAGCGTGAACATTGAGACTTGCCATAGGTTAATCTAAACGATCATGAACAAATCCGCAAGCGCACAGATAAACCATTGTAGCATTTCCCTAAGGAAAGAGAGTATTCCAAGGGTATCGAATCCAAGGAAGGCAATGGCGGATATCTTAGACTTATGCTTTTGCTCTGAATGTAAACCAAGAGATAGATATAGGGAAAACACACTCAAAGGCAGGGGTAAGATAAAAGATAATAGGGGTAGTGTGACACACACACCTCAAATCTACCTCTACTCTAGCACACTACGGCTTAGGGGGAACATACGAGTTAGCTCTAGGTTCTAATGTACTAAACATACAAAGCTAGAAGATACAAGAGCTAGGCATGAGTATTGCATGAGGGAAACATGGTTCAGCACCCAGGTACAAACGGGGAGCTAGCCCGCGACGACAAGCACTCTGCGAAACTAGACTTTAGACTCCTACAGCAGGTACCCCAACGCGGAGGTTGCCCTAGGATCCAACAGGGCTGTCACCACCTGAGGACCGACCTCTCGTTACGGGGGGTATGCTCATAACTATCGTAGCCAGACAACCCAGGCACCATGCCTACGTTGCTGCTAGACTTCACCCGGCCCGGACTATTGTGACCCAGGGTGAGAGCCACCAGAAGACTGGTCAACTAGACCGAGTACCGTAGCTTGAACACAGACCCCATGCAACACTCTCATGCTATCTAACAAGATCAACTAAGGCTAGACCTATGAACAGATATGAACTCTCTTATGTCTAATCAACAAGATCAAAGGGTCGTGTTCGTGAAGAACACGAGCCTCTAACTTATGAACAAACACATAAGGAAGGAGTTTATCATCCTTCAAGTGGATCAAAAGGTAGTGTTCACGAAGAACACAAGCCTCTAAATGATGAACAGAGGATGAACTCAAGAACACATCAAGAATATGATCTACCATGACTTTATATGAAATAGCTGAATAACTGAAGTAGATCAAAGTCATACAAAGAAATAAAGATAAAAGAGAACTCATACCTAAACTTCCAAGATGACTTGGAACCTGAAGAAGAGCTACTCTAGCCTACCCCCTAGCCTTGAAAACTAAAAGTGAGAGGAGAATGAGAGAGTGGTGTGTGAGAAATGGGAGCCCCTCCCCTCCTATTTATAGAGGAGGACAAGGCTTGCTCGGACGCCCAAATGGCCCCTAAACACCCGGGACTGTAGCAAGTGACCAATGAGGAGCAACCACGTGTAGGGGCCAGATGGGCGCCCCCTAGGTCGGTTCGGCCGATCCTAGGTTCGGCCGACCCCCTAGGGTGGCCCCACCTGGTGTGCTTCCTCTGGGTGGCTGCCCTGTGGGCCCTCTGATCCATCCCCGGTGCATGGCTTGATTTGGTATCCGAGGTGGGCCCTTTGATCCATGTGAAGTCCATGTGGCATCCTCTGATTCGTCGGTGAGTGCCTCCCCTGGATCGATGACGTGTCTTGCCATGTTTCCTTTGGTGGCAGCCACCTCCTCAGCTGAGTTGGCATGGTTTCTTCATAGGAGTTGAGTTTCCATCTCTTTTAAGGGGTAAATCACCTACATACAAATAATCTCCAAGGACAAGTGGAACTACATTATTCAAACTTAAATGCTAGTAAATAATGCATATGCCTCCATTTATGTGAGAATATTGAGGGTTGGAAATGGTGAATTTCCACCGTCAACAAACTCCCCCAAGCTAACCTCTTGCTCGTCTCGAAGCAAGACATTAGAGACTTAGGTTGGTTGATCAGGAGTTGCTACAATGTTGTATTCTCAACTTATGGCAAACATACAGCAAAGTACTTTACCTAGAGTTGAACAAGTTGGCAATGTTCTTACCTTTCGCCTGATACGTGGGACATATAGCTTCACCTGCCTTGGGCAGTTGAGAGACAGAATGGTTATATAGAGAACGCACAATCACTCATACCTTGATCAGCTTAGCAATCCAGAGGTTTTGCAATTTTTTCAAATGAAAAATCAGAGTTCCTCAAATGATACTCTCGGATCGCTCAAAGGTGTATGATTCCTCACCAAGGCATCAATGTTGCCTTTCTTCACATCCTACTCCTAATAGGCTTTATGTGGAGCTGTAGGTAGGGAAGATGTGGCATACTTGTCTCTCATGTTTTCCTAAGTCAAAAACCGGATCCTTGGAAGAAACAAACATACATCCTGATCAAGATGTGCATATGTGTGTAAGGGATATGAGCATGGCAAGGTGGATACTAGGCCCGGAAATGGGTGCTAGATATTATCATATTTTATATGAGGAAATGAGGGATTGATGGTAAGGTGGACACTAGTCCCGGAGTAGGTACTAGTTATTGCCATCTATATGGTAGACCTCTTTTTCTTGCACATATCAATCCCTTTTTCTCCTTTGAAATTTTTCCGAGACTCGGGCTAGCTCTCTTTATTTATTTTTGCCATGCTTTTGAGCATGCTTTTCTCTCTCTCTCTTTTTTTTAGCTAGCCCTTTGTCTCTATTGGAGATATTTGGAGAGGGATGAATGATGCAAAGATACATAGAGTTTTATTTGCGGAAGAATGCATAAGCAGTATGGAGTAAATGATGAATGCTTAACTTCCAGTGTAGAAGTTTAGCATGAACGTGTATGTGATCTTGATCAGGGGAGTATGAGTTCTAACAAGGGTCACAACAATTTGACAAAGCTCAATGAGAGAACAAGCTGCATATGTGGAGGCTAAGAACTAGAATCTACATATGGCCTTGGATGGGAAATTCTCATCATTGAGGAACTCATCATGTTTTGATTTTTTTTTTCAAAAAGGAAAACTCCAGATGTCAAGCATCACTAAGCACAAGATCATAGCACTCTATTCTACCATATCATGTCTCACAAAAACTTAGGCAAGGATCATGCTTTTTGATACCCACAATTTTCAAGCTAAGGTTTGAACATACAAGCCAACAAACTCAAAACTTAGGTAGGATACAAAGTTGTAAGCAAGACATACGAGGAGAATAAACAGAGCAACTATTCATCATTTCAACCATAGAGGTAAAGCATTCTTACTAAGCATATCAAACCAAACTAAGCAAATGATGAAAGCAAATAAATATTTTTGGTCTTTTTATTTTGCAGATTTTTTTTTGGATTTTCATTTATAGGATATTCTGAAAATGCAGGAAGATACAAGTTACCTCAGGATGGGGGTCCTCCCCCAAGCTAGCTTCAGGCTCACTACGGAGGAGGGTAGAAGAAACCCTGACTCGCGTAGTAAGCCCTCTGCACATCCATGTACTGCCGCTGATCTTGCTGCATGGCTGATATCCTCTCACCAGCCTGACGCTGCCACGCAGAGGTAGACTCGACGTGGGTGTTCAGCGTCTCCTCCAATCCCGTGACCTGGACGGTGAGCTCTCCCATCTGCTGTGCGAGCTGAGCATCGTGTGCAGAGGCTGAAGAGTGTCGCCGGAAGGACGAAGACGGAGGTGGACCACCGGAGCTGGAACTAGCGGGTGTGGCCCACTGAGCTCTGCTCGCGTCCGCCCAAGCCGTGCTACTCGCACTCGGCTGGTAGGTGGGCTGGTCCCAACCAGGTGCATATCCAGGGGTAACCCCGGACATGTACCCCGCAGGGGCCCCTCCTGCCACCGGTGGTGTAACAGGCTGTGGCTGAGGCTGTGGTGGTGGTGTCGGCTGTGACTGCTGCTGCTGCTGCATGTGTGCTCTCTTTGCCGCGCTCCTGGTGGACCTGCCCGAAACACTAGCACGACGGTTTTCCTCTTGTGTAACAAGGGGAATGGTTAGTGACTCCGAGTTATACAATCCAAACCCCGGGTTAGGTAACGGGATTTGGTTTGCATAGCCCGGAAAGAAGAAAGTCAAAGAATCATTTGGGCCCCTCTTGAGTATATGCCCCTGGATCAAGTATGCCTCATCAATGAGAACTCGGGGCGTCCCAATGAAGGGTACGGGATTCCCGCTAAGAACCCCGAGTCTGAGAGCAATACGAGTCACCAAAGCCGTACACTCAATAGGACCTATCATCTTGAAATTCGTCAACCACTGCCGAATCATTGCTTTAACGGGAGAAACCTTGATCTGGTTGACAGCGGCGTATAATAGCATCATCTCATCGCTGCGCACGGGCCGAACATCCTCTCGTGGAAAGAGAGTAATGGCGAGCCACTTGTGCCACAGGCGGAGAGTGGGATGCACAATATCGTTGCACCGAGGTACAAACTTACCATTGTAAACAAGACCAGAGATATCTGCCCAGAAAGATTCCTGAACATAACCCTCACAAGCTCGCTTCAAAGAGACAGCACAACGAGGACTAAAACCAAGAAGACAGCTAAGATCCTTCCAAGAAAGATGATAATCGGTCCCGAAAAGACGAAACTCAACACCATCCGGGGTCTCGGTAAGAGAGCAAAGAAACTGGATGGTGAGGGGCCGAGAGCCAAGCTCTGTAACCGACGCAAACTCCTCCCAACCAAGAGCATGCCAAATGGAAGCGAACTCGAGATTCATACCTGTCTTCTCCATGAGAGTCGGGTCGAAGTCCCTGGTGTGGCCGGGTAGTGTCATGGCAATAATGAAAACAAGCATGAGCACATGCCGTACTCAGCAAGCGGAATCATAATATAACATGCAAGGCTTTATAGTGGAGGCTGATGGGTTTAAGCATTCAGCATTTTAGTTGGTCAAGTTTTATTAGCAACCTAAATACTAGCAAGTGTAAGTTTATACCAAACCCACAATTAACATAAGAGAATAAACAACATAAATAAAGATAGATGCATCAAGTTAACCATTGTCTTTCATAGATTAATCATGTGAGGGTCCAGACCGCTCTTAACCGTGAGCACGGCTAATCGATTAGTTTTACACTCTGCAGAGGTTGTACACTTTCACCACAAGTCGCGTAAAAATTCTAGGAACTTTAAACCCAACCATGCGATGCCGGCCAAGCATCATACCACACTACCAAGGTGTGATTGCATAGAGACGCTACGAGGCCTTTACAAAGTTTCCCCAGGAAGTTGCAACCCACAAGGTTACCGGATCAGTTAGCAAGGTATGAAGACCCCTAGCGGGTACCGTGTCTTAGCAAAGCCCAACTCCCCGCTAGAGCGAGTCCATACCCCACAGTACCGCCGCCCCTTGTCCTTATCAGGTAAAGCCACTCCTAACCAGGGTCACTAATTAATTAGCCAAGGCCAGAGCCATTTAGCTCTTGTGGTTGTACTGTTGTCCTGGGTGTTTCTCCATGTTCCAATTAACAAGTGATCTTGTATTAATGAAGATATAACATAAATAAATCAAGATTAAATAAGTTTCATTAATACCACCATGGAACCAGGTAAAGCATAGCGAGAACTACCCAACAAATAAGTAAATACCCAGGTTGTTCAAGGTAAAGGAATAAAATAATCTAGTCAAGTCCATAATAGGGTCCCATCAATTTAATGCAAGCAAAAGTAAGAACAGTGAATTAAATGCATGTTGTATAGGTAAATGGGTATGCATCAAGGAAGACTTGCCTTCAACAGGTCCCTATTGCTGTTCAGACACTTGAGCTTCTTGGTTTTCAAATCCTTCAGCCCAAACGTTCTTTACGCATCACATCAAGTACATACAAGCAAACAATAGAATAAAATAAGAAACAATCACCAAATAGTATTATCAGAGCAAAACAGAGGCAAAAAGCTATTCTACTCTTCGATACGATCGTTTGGACATAAAGAACGCGAAAAACAGAGCTAAAACGGAGAAGATATAGCTAAAAGAAGGTGCAAGGGCATATCTGTGATGAATCAAAGGTTCCAGGGACCTATCAGCAAGAAACTGAGGGCTATTACGTAATTAAACTTATAAACCGGAGGGCTTAGGTGAAAATCTAAAGGGCTGGACCTCGGCTACTATAACTATAAAGTACAGGGGCTAAAATAGAAGAAAAAGGACCTAACGGTAAGGAACTTTGTGAGGTGGAAGGACCGGATTGTAATTTTAGAAAATGCAGGGGCTTTTCTGCAAAAGTGCATGGGCGCGGGGGAAACAGGCTTGGTTGACCGGTACGCTGACTTCGGTCAGATCGATCTGGGCCCTCGGCTCCAGATCGGACGGCCACGGACTCGTGCAGGCGTGAGGCGGCGGCGCAGAGGCGGCGAGCGGCGGCGCACGGCCGGAACATCGCCGGCGCAGTGCGATTTCGAGCTAGGGGGCTCGGCAAGCAGCGCGGAAAGGCCTGGGGCGTAGCACGCGATGCACTGGACCGATCTACGGCACTGGCACGGGCACTCAAACGACGACGACGGCACGTGGCAGAGAAAGGCGGACGGCGGCGCGGCGCCAACTATGGCGAGCTTTATTTCGCGACACAGAGCATCCAGGTGAAAACAAGTGGCACACCGGCCCTCCTCACCTCCACGCGGACCTCCGGAGCAACTCCTTGGCGAAGGGGAGACGGCGGAGCAGCAACTCGACGGCGGCGGTCCCGGCTAGGGTTTGGCGGCGGACGCGGCACTGGGGTCTGCGGCGGCTCGATCTAGGGTTCGAGGCCGGGGAAGGCGGCGCCTTTAAATAGGGCCGAAGCCGTGCGGGTCACGTTGAAGGACGCGGCGTGGGACGAGTCGTGGGCGACCGGGATGCGAGCTCGAGCTCGTGTCCGTCCCGGACTCGGCGAGAGGAAGGTGATGACAGGCGGGCCCCGCCTGTCGGTCACTGAGGGAGAGGGGAGGCGGAAACGGGCTAGCTGGGCTGGTTCGCGAACTGGGTTGAAGCGGAGAGGGAGACATAGCGGGTGAAGGAGAGGAACTCAGGATGGTCCGCCAGACTTTGAGGCAGGCAGCCGTGGGGAGGATTGGGCCGTAACTGGGCCGGCTCCGGCTGGGCTGTTGCGGCACTTGGCTGCTGGGCTAAGAGGTTGGATCGGGCCAGAAAGGAGAAGAAGGGAGGGGAGGGAAGGAAGAAAGTTTTAAATATTTTGAAAAGGAGATGTCAACCCAAAGTTTTCAAACTTGAGTCAAACACTTGAATTCAAACATGAGTTTAAATTCAAACAATCAAAATAATGCACCAACATGAATGCTTCAATAAACTCCTATATTTCTTTATTTTAAAAAAATATAATTAAATGCCTAAAAATTCAAATATACCTTATATTCCTTAAACTCAAAACCTTGTTTCTAGAAAATTTTATTGTAAATATTTTTTTGTAAAATTAGGGTGTTACACCACACCAGGATAAGATTTGGTAGAGGAAGAACTTTACTCAGGATGCTCACATACCTCCCCCACACTTGAAGTTTGCATTGCTAGGCAACAAAACTCAAGTGTGTGGAGATCAAGCTTCCTTTTGTACATGTTCCCTCACCAGAGCTTACCTCAGGTGTTGCATTTGATGAAGCTCACATGTTTGTAGGCATCACCTGTCCATTCTTCTTTTCAATCTTCACCTGAAGGGTTAGTGACCAAAAATACCAGAAGGACACTTATCCTAAAAACATGTTCTTGCTTTTATTCGAAAAGGGAAATAAAACCTAAGTTAATCCAGGCCATCTCCTGGTAGTGCTTTGTTTATTTAAGGTCATAAGCTCGACCATGGGAACTTCCTCTTGCAGCTATTATTGGTGGTGTCATTCCCGTCTCACCACCAATCCTTGATGTATAGTGAAGCTTCAGCTGCAAGGTTAGTGCCACAGTGCACACACGAAATCTGATATGCTTATGGTAAACATATACATCTACAACCAACCTTCTGAACTTTCTACAAAAGAGGACCATAAGGTGATTACAGCCCTCATGCGTGCTCAGCGCACTAAGCATGTCTGACTCTAGAGGGACATGATGCGAGCATAGTCTGTATGGTGAATCAAGAATGAAGCCACCATGCTCGTGCGTGGAATCCTTTCCTCCAGACTCCAGAGTCAGTGCCTCGAAAGGTTCCATGGCCCATGAATTCTCCATCTCAAGAGAGTCATCGTGGAAGCTCAATGTTGACTCTCGATCATGATCGAAAGCAACATGATACGGGCCAGCGGGAAGAGGCTGAAACTCGGTCGAGAGTGGTGACGACCGTTCACCTTCACAAAGGTGAAGAGAGTCTCCCGAGTCATCCTCATGAGGGGTTGAACATTCTACAACCTTAATGAGAACAGACTCGGACGATACGAACGGAGATGTATGCGTCATCTTCTCAAGCGGGTTTTGCTGGGGAAGAGGCTTCGCCATAGGATGTCCCAAACAAGGGGTAACAGTGGCGGAAGTGGCTTCCCCAAGATTACCATCTAGGCTCCCCATGGATTCCTCAAAGAATTTATCTAGCAGGGAGCCTAGGAGTAGATCAGGATCGAGGACATCAAAGATGTGAAAGTCTAGGCTAGCTTCGATCCTGTCTATGATGAGCGGCACGGCACTTGCGATCCCCTGACATTCAAGAACATGCCCAAAGGGACAAGTCTCGAGGAGCATGTCGGATGATGCTAGCGGAACTTTGCCTGAAAGAGTTTCCGCCAAGTGCCATGGCAAAATGTTAACCTTCATGATGGGGTTACAATGGGCCTCTATGTCAGTGTTTTAGACACCGAGTCTACGACGGGGTGCCCGAAGTAGTAGATTGTGCGGTCGGGCTTGCCGAGATCAGGAACACGATGGTGAGACACGTGGCACATAATTAGACAGGTTCGGGCCGCAATGTGCATAATACCCTACGTCCTGTATACTACGTGGCTCTGTATTGATTGCGTATGTTTTGAGAGGGGCCCCTGCCTCGCCTTATATGCCACGGGAGGTAGGGTTACAAGTCGGATTGGTATAAGGGTACTATTCGAGTAGGACCCGGAGTAGCATATACAGGGTATGGAAAGCTATCCTAGTCTTAGTACAAGTCCTTGTCCGTCTTGTCTTGCCTTGTGGTCCACGGTACCAGCACCGTGGCCCACTAGTCGAGTAGTCCAAGTGTACATGAACTTATCTCCCGGGTATGGCCCACATGTGTTGGTGGGCCCAGGGATGCCCGGTCGACACTCTATGACAGTGCCTCTAATGGAGCAAGGGACAACCAGAGAAGGTGAGCTATTCCAAGTTGCCTCGAAAAATCGTGTCACTCCCTCTGACCATTCCTCCCTCATGGCCTCCTCGGGATATGCTTCGTCAGGAGGATCAGGAGGTAGAGGTGGCTCCGCAGGCCTAAGGGAAGGTTCTGTCGAAAGATTTCTGGAATGATCGGTATGGACAGAATAAAGATTCTCCCCTAATTTGGCATCAACAGAATTCGAGGTGTCTAAAGAATTTCTAGATGGGTCATCCTCTAATTTGCAAGTGGACACCGAAGGTTGAATTTCTTCATCCTTTGGCGTTCAGGGTTCAGGAGAGGGCTCATCAGACAAGTCTTGGGATTCGGAAGATGAAGGCTCGGACTTGGATGTTGAGGGACTCTCATGGCTCAACTCGGATTCTTGGTTGGGTTCGTTGTGATCAATAGGGATAGATGAGTTTTCTAAGAGGGAATCTAGGATCTCTCTTCCTTCCATTGGAGTTTTTTCTACAAACAAACCTCTAGCAATAACGTCTAGATCGAGGGTAGAATCCATGTCTAGACCCACACAAAAGATGTACAATGACACATCGATGGGTAAAGACGGACCAGGTGTCGACACCAAAAGGTGTAGGAACCTAGCCCATGCCACTCCTAGGGACTCCTCTAATTTCTCGAAATCGAGGATATTTATTGGAAGAGAAGCTACACGAGTGTACCATTGCTCCGTCCTTTCCATGAGAGAGAACGAGTGGCAAAAGTTATCTCGGAGTTCTCCCCAACCACCGTTCACACTTTCTATAGTGTGGGCGTACCATTGTTCCGCCTCTCCTATGAGGGAGAAAGGAAACAACTTCCACCTCATGGTGTCCTGTGTCATGCCTGGCATAGCCAGGCTAGAACACAGTTCCTCAAATTCCTCCAAATGGAGGTAGGGGTCTTCATTGATTGCTCCAAAGAATGGTCGATCTTGAACCATGGCTAAAAAGCCAGGGGGGAGTTCATAGCCAGATGATGAAGATGATGATGGCTCTTCGAACTCACCCCTTGAGGTAGAGAAGCTTTGAAAGGAAGGCATCTCAAAGGGTAGCGGGGGTAAAGGTAGAAGAAAAGAAACAAAAAGGATATCTCAATGGGTAACAGGGGTGAAGGTAGAAGAAAATGAAAAAGATAAATACGAGGACCACTAGGTTCGAAGATAGATACAGCAACCGTTCCCCGGCAACGACGCCAGAAATGCTTGTTGGCGTTTCTTAACGTCACCACTAGTTGTACACCTAGAGGGATCGTAAGAGCAACCGGGTATACCACAAGCGCATGGAAATACCGCTGTAGCACTTCCCCAAGGAAGGAGAGTATTCCAAGGGTATCGAATCCAAGGAACGATGTGCACTACCTCCTACTCTAATATAGATGATCCAAGGACATAACACTAATTGATAGCATAGGTAGAAAGGATCTGCCTCGACCGAACGCAGAGTCTAGTTACGGTCTCTCAGGTATAACACTCACTTCGGGCGCCAGGCACATCCTAACTTTTTAGGGAGAGGCCAATGTGCTGGCAACGAGCCCAACTCCGTACGCGACGCAGAGGGTTTGCAAAGGGTCCAACAGGCTGTCACCACTGCGGCCTACCTCTACGCTACGAACGTACATGGTCTTCAAAGGGTAACATATGGTCCAGACACCACGTCTACACCACTGACTACTACTACGAATCCGCGAGGGAGATACTGGCACTAGCTCAAGGTATGCTCTATCACTCATGCAAGATCATGAATGCACTTTGATCTAACTAGAAACATGCAGGAGCTTTACTTTACTCTAATAGACAAGCTGGCAAACTAGATGCAAACTTATGATCTAAGTCTACTAGATCGAAAGGGTTGTGTTCGAAGAACACAAGCCTCTAAACCAAGAACAAAGCAACTAAGCATGCATACGACTTTAGTCTAAATAGGAAATGTCGAAATACTCATTTTAGTCTAGTTGAAGAACAAAGGCACTGCTGAGGATCGTTCTTGAGGAAGATGTTATGAACATGACATGTCCTCAAGCCTCCCACCTCACTTCCTAGCACTAATACTATACAAAGAGCTCTCCTCTCCTAAAGAGAGAGGCTCCAAGCCAAAATGAAGAGGAGGAGGAGAAGTGTGTGTCTCAAATGGAAGCCCCTCCCCTCCTATTTATAGAGGAGGGAGTGGCTTGCCAAGAGGCCAAATGCTCTCCAAGATGTGCAGCCATCCTTGGGCGCGACCAATAGGAGAGTGACACATGGCGATGAATCTTGCAATGCACTCTTCTCTAGCTTCCAGGGGAAGGAAACAAACCGACTTTCTACCAGCTAATAAACGGGCGCCATGTCACCAATCCACCCCGGGACGTTGCAAGGGATCAACCAGGAAGCACCACGTGGAAGCAGATGGCGAACGGTGGCAAAAAGGGTTCGACCGAACTGGGTTCGGCCGACCCTGGCCCACCTCCTTCTGGCTTGTTCTTTCTCTGGGTGACTAATATGTGGGCCCTTATGACGGTTCTAGGTGCATGCCTAGTTTGGAGGTGGTTTGGGTCCCCGGTGGGCCCTTGGATCCTTGTGCTGCACGCGTGGCGGTGTCTGATTCGTTGGGAGTTGCTTCACATGGATTGATGAGGTGTCATGGACACATGGCATCCAATGTGGCACACGTCACCACGTGGTCTGGTGTGGGTCCCACCGGCTCACAAGATATCGGGAGTATGATCTTGTCTTGTGCATATCTTTCCCATCCGGACTCCGAAGTAGACAAATGATATATCCATTTCGATCGTCTCGACGAGCCCGTCACAATGGTGCAGTCTAAATTGGCATTTGAGGTTGTTTATGATGATGTCCTTTAATAGCCATTGGACTACTTGCTCTCAATTGTACCGTTTGGCACGCATTTCGGTGCATCCTGCAACAAAAGCTAGAAACACCAACACTTGTGGAAATCATCAGTATCAAGCCCTATTCTAGTGTTGATGATCCTTTTACCATTATATTATGCAGGTATTGACGGTGTAAAAGCAGCACTTTTCAACCGTCAACATCCCCTGGTCTCAGGCGGTGGTGATTGTTCCGGGGAGCGAACTGGCGAGGGCATGTTCCTGAGCTGTCTCACCGGAGCAAGACGAGACCATGTCTAGTACAGCGGTGAGTGGTAGAGGAAATTGGGGGCGATTCGGCGGGGGTAGAACGGATTTATTGGCAACAACTTCTTCAGTACACCATCTCTTTGGAGCTTCAGGTACGAGTGGTTGTTTCTGCACAATTCCATCGATCTAGATCTGGGAAACGGGAGAGGTCGAGTGTAGTCGCTCTCGCTTGCACATCGCAGTGGGGATGACCCTGTAATTCCCTCCTACCCTAGATCGATTTGCGGCGCAGTAAACACGGCTCCTCCGAAGCCTTCAGCGCAGACGAGGTTTGTCTTGGCAGCTATGGCCGACGAAGCAGAGAAAGAGAACATCAAGCTCGATCAAATCAAGGAGAGTCTGGATTTGCTCTTTAAAAGGATGACAAATGTTGGCTTACAGCAACAACTGATGAAGAAACAAGTGGAGAAAACTGCTGAGAAGGTGAACCAGCATACTGAAGAGCAGCAGCGTATGGCTAAGCAAATCGCTGAAACATGCCGAGCAGTGGCAAGACTGACTCTGAATCAGATGAAGGATGATGATAGCACTGACTCCGACAGTGATTCTACACCCACTGCATCATTAGTACTCAAACAATTTCACAAAAGTGAGAAATTCAAGCACAAGGAGAAAGGGGATAAGCCACAAGACAGCTTGCCAAAACAACATATGCCCAAAGTGTTCGGTCCTAAGTTTACTGGTGAGAATCCAACAGTGTGGAAGGACAGATGTGTGGATTATTTCTTACTGGTTGATCTGGCACCTAAGCACTGGGTGAGAATGACTGCTGTCCATTTTGATGACATTGTTGCTCAATGGTGGAAAGTGTATAGGAGAAATTTTCCATCCCTGTCTTGGCTACAGTTTGTGCAGGTAGTGGAGGCTAAGTTTGGGAAAGATGATTATAGGAAGGCTTTGACTGGCCTACTCGAACTCAAGCAAACAAGTAATGTGGAGGAATATTTCAAGGAATTTCAGGAGCTTCAATTCCAGGTATCAATGCATAATGATGGTTATGATGACTTGTTCTTTGCTTCCCAATTGTGAATGGATTGAAGGAGGAGATCAGATATACAGTGCAATCTCAAGTCCCTGAAGATGTAGATAGGGCAATATTGCTAGCTAAAATTCAGCAGAGAATTGTGGACAAAGACAAGAGGAAGCTGCATAAGAATGCCAGTGCAACTAAACAGGTGACTACATATGGTAAACAAGGGCCCTCTAATTCCAATGGACTGTGGAAGGAAAGGCAGCTCAGGGATTATAGAAAGCTGCATGGGCTATGTTTCCATTGTGGGGAAAAGTTTGAACCAGGGCACATTGAGGTGTGTCAGAAGAGACCTAAGCCACAGATGAATGCTTTGGCCATTAATGATCTAGATCAAGAATTAACTGAGGAAGTGTTGAATCAGTTAGCAGTGGAAGATGCAATGACAGAAGAACTGTGCCATCTATCCTTGAATGCCATTTCAGGCACTGAAACTGTGGAGTGTATCAAAATCAGGTCTCTAGTCAAGAACAAAGTCATGTTAATTCTTATGGACAGTGGCAGCTCACACTCTTTTGTCAGTGCAAATTTTGTCCAGCTAGCAGGGTTATCTACTATATATGCTCCACCAAAGAAGGTTAAGCTACCAAATGGCCAGATCCAGATTTCTGATAAGATAGTACCTAAGTTGGAGTGGTGGTACCAAGGACACACTTTCAGCATGGATATGAGGGTGCTGGAGATGGGAGCATATGATGCAATACTGGGGTTTGATTGGTTAAAACCTCACGGTCCTATGCAGTGCCACTAGGATAACAAAACCATAGAGTTCCAAGAAAATGACAAGACAATTAAATTACAAGGAGTCCTACCCAGGGAGTTACAACTTCAACCAATAGAAGCTGAGCAGCTGTGGAAATGTGCCAAGGGCAATGACATTTGGGCATTTGCAGTGGTGGAATGTGTGGATCCTGCAATACAAGAAGAGGTGCCTCCATCTGTTCAAGCAGTAGTGGATCAATATGCTGCTTTATTTCAGGAGCCCAAACAGTTACCCCCACCCAGAGTATATGATCATGCAATTTCCTTGCAACCAAGAGTAGCTCCAGTCAATTGCAGACCCTATAAGTACTCTCCACAACACAAATCTGAGATTGGAAGGCAGGTGAAAGAGTTGTTACAAGCAGGACTGATTGAACATAGTACAAGTCCATTTGCAGCTCCTGTACTCCTGATACAAAAAAAAGATGGGTCATGGAGATTCTGTGTCGATTATAGAAGGTTGAATGCTATCACCATTAAAAACAAATTTCCTATGCCTATAATTGAGAAAATTTTAGATGAATTGGCTGGTGCTCGGTATTTCACAAAGCTGGATATGAGATCAGGCTATCATCAGGTCAGAATCAAGAAAGGGGATGAGTTCATGACTGCTTTCAAAACCCATCATGACCACTATCAGTTTAAGGTGATGCCTTTTGGGCTCACAAATACACCATCTACATTTCAATGTTTGATGAATGAGCTGTTGTAACCGTTTCTGAGGAAGTTTGTCATGGTATTCTTGGATGACATTCTCATATACAGCCCTACTCTTGGCCAACATGAAGAACACTTGCAGCAGGTGTTTGAAGTGCTACAAAGGAGCAAAATCTATCTCAAATGAGTAAGTGTTCCTTTGCACAAAGCAAACTGGAGTATTTAGGACACATTATCTCTGGAGATGGGGTGGCAACTGATCCAGCTAAAACCTCGGCAATGGTGAAGTGGCCTAAACCAACAACAGTAACTGAACTCAGAGGATTTTTGGGGCTCACTGGATATTACTGGAAATTTGTGAGAAATTATGGCATTATTGCTAAACCTTTGACTCAGCTGCTAAAGAAGAAAGCATTTGATTGGTCTGCTGTAGCAGACAAAGCATTTGCAGCATTAAAATCTGCCATGATGTGCACTCCAGTGTTAGCCCTCCCAAATTTTCAGGAGGCATTCACCATTGAAATTGATGCTTGTATTGATGGTATTGGGGCTGTACTAATGTAGAAGGGGCAACCCATAGCATTCTTGAGCAAGGCTTTGGGAGAGAAACACAAGCATTTCTCAATTTATGACAAGGAGTTTTTAGCATTACTCATGGCAGTGGAGAAATGGAGGCAGTATATTCGACATCAAGAGTTTATTATCAAAACAGATCATCAATCACTGACCTATTTGCAGGAACAACATCTACATTCTGATATTCAGAAGAAAGCAATGGCTAGGTTGATGGATCTGAAGTTCAGAATTGTGTACAACAAAGGCAAGGACAATGCAGTAGCAGATGCTTTATCTAGAGTAGCAAGTGTAATGCAAATGCAAGCAATATCAGAGGTGAAGCCAGAATGGGTGCAGGAAATACTAAACACTTACAAGTCTGATCAAGAGGCTCAGGACCTGCTCGTACAGCTGGCTGTGAAGAGTCCCAATGAGGATGGGTATACCCTGGAACAGGGGTAATTAAGCATGGCCAAAGAATATGGGTGGCTAACAATTCAGCACTCCAAACTAAGCTAGTGGTAGCTTTCCATTCCAGTGCTATTGGGGGCCACTTTGGGTCACAGGTGACATATCAGAGGGTAAAGCAAGCATTTGTGTGGAAAGGCATGAAGCAAGATGTGACAAACTTTGTGAAGCAATGCATCATATGCCAGAAGGCAAAGCATAGCCAACAACATCTAGCTGGGCTGTTACAACCTTTACCCCTACCTGCAGGCCCCTGGTAAGGTATTTCTATGGACTTCATTGAGGGTCTTCCAGTCTCTGACCATTGCAGTGTCATTGTCGTGGTGGTGGATAGACTGACCAAATATGCACATTTCTTTGCTACAAAGCATCCCTACACTGCTGCTAGTATTGCTCAACTGTTTCTGGATAATATAGTGAAGTTACATGGGATGCCTCAAACTATAGTCACAGATCGAGATCCTGTGTTTCTGAGCAAATTTTGGAAGGAGTTGTTCAAACTGTATGAAGTCAAGTTAACACTGAGTACTGCATACCATCCACAAACCGACGAGAAAACGGAAAGGGTCAACGATTGCCTGGAGATGTATCTCAGGTGTGCAATTCATGATTCTCCAAAACAGTGGAAAAAATGGTTACCCTTAGCTGAACTATGGTACAACTCAGCTTTTTCCTCATCTCTGGGATGCTCTCCATTCGAAGCCCTATATGCTTATGAGCCCAACTTGGTATTAACTCCTAGTGCTCCTCCTGATACTCTGCCCACTGTAGCTGAAATGATACATGACAGAGAACTCCACATCCAATCCTTGAAGGAGCATTTGGCTGCTGCTCAGAACAAGATGAAGCATCAGGCTGATAAGAAGAGGACGACACTAGAATTTGTGGTTGGGGATAAAGTGCTCCTAAAACTCCAACCCTATGTCCAATCATCTGTGGCAAACAGACCTTACCCCAAGTTGGATTTCAAATACTATGGGCACTATGAAGTGGTTGAGAAGGTTGGGAAAGTGGCTTATAAACTTCAGCTGCCCGAAGGAAGCTTGATCCATCCTGTATTCCACGTCTCTCAACTCAAAGTATTTACACCAAATTACACTCCAGTGTATTCTGAACTACCCAGAGTGTCTGATCTCACAGCAGCTTCCACCGAACCGGAGTGTATCTTGGAGAGGCGCCTGGTGAAGAAAGGCAATGCTGCAATTCCACAGGTCAAGATCAAGTGGACGCATTTCACAGAGGAAGCAGCAACATGGGAAGATTACTACGTCATCAAGCAAAGATTTCCATCAAGTAAGGCTTCGGGACAAGCACTATCTCAGGCGGGGGGAGATGTCACAACCGTGGCGGAACTGGCGGAAGACGCGATGGAATAGTGATTACGCATTTCTGTTTTACGTTTTCATTCCTATGTATGACATGTGGGCCCGAGGCCGGATGACTTGGCATGCTATAAGCTGCCATCAGCTGTAACAAACGAAATTATGAAAATTAAGAAAAAGTGAAACACGGCGAGGGTGTTCCTCCGTCCGTCGTCCACCTCTCCGTTCACGATCCACTTTGCCTAGCTCACGTCGATGGCATCCGCCGCGGCCACGGGTGTGACATCGCACAGCCTGGTCACCTGCAGCCGACGATCACAGACAGGCAACCCTGCAGAATGCAGTGGCCTGCCCTACAAAAGGGAGCGGTGGACGGCCACAGCAACAAGGACGAGGAGTAGGCGGCGGCGCCGGTCTGCGGGATTTGGAGGAGTAGGAGGCTGCGACGGCGGCGCGGGCGGCCAAATGGAGGGATGATGTGCCGGCGGCGGCGGCAACGGCGCGGGAATGGAGGGAGGATGCCCGACGGTGGCGGCGCGGGAATGGACAGGGGCTGCCCGACGGCGGCGGCGGCGCGGGAATGGAGAGACTGCCTGGCGGCGGGGTGGATCTCGCAGTCGCAGGTGTGTCAGTGTCATGGAGAGACTGCCTGCGTTCGGGTGAAGGAAGCGGGAAAAATTTTACCATTTTACCTATAAAGGACCTCATTATCGTTGGACAATGGACATTGCTTTCTTGAGCCAGCGTGTATGGTTTACAGAATTCTAATGAAAAAAATAAAAATGAATTAACCAGCCTTTGGTTGATCCTAACAGTTACTAACTCCGATCAGTCCACCACGTTGTCGCTGAAGAGCTTAAACTTGTGGGCGTCCATCACGAGCTTCCGCACGGACGCGACCGCCCCGACGACCCCGACGCCGGTGAAGACGGCCATGATGGCCACGTTGGCCAGGTACACGGGCGAGCGCCTGGGCGGCGCCAGCGCCATGTTGTACATGACGACGGGGAGCACGAAGTCGAGCGGGATGAACCCCACGGCGCCCACCACGCCGACGATGTCGCCGAAGAAGGGCAGCATCGCCGCCACGAACGCGCACGCCGCCACGTACGCCGTCCGCAGCGCCATCCGGGGCACCAGGTTCCGCCGCGAGAACCGCCCGCGCGCCGCGTCCGCCGAGTTCTTCTCCATGATCTCGTACGCCACCTGCGAGTACACCTGTATTGTCCACCACCGCGTTCCTCTTTTGGTCAGTGATTCTGTCAGTGATCTGCCATTGTTGGGTAGTACGAGGAGCAAGAGGTAGAGGTGTGCCTTACCAGGGCGATGGCGAGGAGCTGGAGGAGGACGAGGACGACGGTGAGGCCGAGTAGCCACGTCGGGGCGAGGGAGGGGCCCTCGTCGGGCATGAGGCTCTGCAGCACGTTGGACCGCACCAGATTGCCGAACGCCCAGTAGCCGGTGACGGCCGGGAAGTAGAACGTGAAGAAGATCACCGCGTAGCACAGCACCAGCGCCTTCATCATCTTCCCGGCCGCCGGCGGCGCCAGCGTGGCCTGCGGCTCTCACACATTGCTGGCCGTTAGGTTTCGATTTCAAGTTTTCAACACGCTAGAATTCTGAAGTTTATAGATGAGAAGTGGATGGGTCGATTCGGCGCACACCTGGATCTCTGGCAGGATGCCGTTGCCGAAAACGGAGGCGAGGATGGAGACGGAAAGGAATGCATTGAAGGTCTTCTCTGACTTGGACGAGCTCAACGCGTAATCCTTCGCTGGAGCACTGCTCGACACACCTGACAGTGTGCGGCACATATGGCACCAATATAATGCAAGGTTAGTCAGCTACGGAAGTTGCAACGAGAATTCGAGATTTTAACAGTGTACCTGCTCGAATGCAGGCAACTGACACAAGGATGGTGTAGCCGAAGCTGAGGATCAGCGAGCCGAGGTTGATGTGCCGCAGCGAGTGGAACGACGGCAGCTGCGAGAGGAAGGCAAGCACCACGGCGACGATGATGATGAAATGGTACAGCTTCAGAGGGCCGTGCGGTGCCAGGTTCGAGTACATTATCTGCGTATGCAGAGTTGCAGGGTCGTATAGTGAGATATTGAGACGGTCCGTGCCTCCAAAACAGTACCGTGACAGGATTTCACATCTCATAAAAAGTAGAAAAAACCAGACCCAATCAAACCTTTTTCAGACATAATTTGCACCCAAAAAAAAAAGAATGATTACGAATCCTTCAAAGTATTTGTCCTTCCACATGTACGATGTCATCTCTCCCCTTGGATTGGAAGGCAAAACTCCAATCCTACGTCACCATCAAATCTAACTGTAGGACTCGGTGATAACTTTAGTTTTTTACTTTCTTAAAATATCGTAAATCTGTGATGGCATACGACAGGGAAAATGTCAAAAGCATACTGAAGTAAGCATTTCAAATTCTAATGAATATCCCCCCACATGGATAAAGCAGCCAGCAAAGTCAACTCAATGTAGCTCATCATCGTTAAGTCAGAAACATTTTTTAAGATGAATGTTTTTTAAGCATCTTCCGATATACTCCTAAGAATCTTAGTGAATTTGATCATGGCAACAAAAAAAATCGTACAAACTCAAACGAGCATGAATGGCCTGAAAAAGTAGCCAGGTACCTTTAGGCAGTCGGCGGCAAGCAAGATGCTCCCGGTGGTAACGCCGGCGTTGATCGCTGTTTGCACGCTCACCACCAGGTAGAACACCCACCCAGATCCTTGAAGAGAAAACAAAACCACAGATCAATCACACCATTAGTAATCACAATCATCTCGGTCAACTGATCACCGCCTCGGTCTGATCGAGCTGCACACACGTGCAGGTCAGCGGACAGCCGGAGGAAAGAATTTCTGGCAAGAGAGAGGCGTGCGGCGGACGACAACGGCGGGTGGCCGGTCGCCGTGCGTGGCGTGAGCGGGGCGCGTACCGAGGACGTCGGCGGCGAGCTCGCGGAAGCGGATGTGGCGGCGGCCGCGGGCCTCGCAGTGGTCGAGCACCCTGGAGACGAGGAAGTAGGCGTAGAAGGTGACGGCGAAGACGAGGGTGAGCGCGGCGAGGCCGAGACCCCAGCCCATGCCCCGGAGCGCGTACGGCAGCGTGAGCACCGTCGGGCCGACGATGGCCGTCGTCAGGTGGAACCCCGCGTGCCACCACGTCCCTGCACACACGGGCGCACGGGCGCGTCGTGGTCACACCGTCAGCCAGCCGCAGAAGGAGCGAGCCAAGGATACGCGATCAAGTGCGCGCGCGTACCTTTTGACTCGAGCACGAAGGCGGCGCCGGCGTCGGCGGGGGGCGGCGCCTTGCCGGCCCGGTGGCCCGTGGCCTCGACGTCGGAGACCGCGGAGGACGGCGTGGCGGCGCGCCCCGTCGCGGGCGAGATCAGGAACGGCGTGCCTCCGGTGCCCGCCATGGCGTGCCTGCCTGGCGCGTGCCGCCGCTCGTCGTGGCTCGCGTTGTTCGCGCACGCCCTCGCAGGATCGACTCACCGTGGCGCGCCGCCCAGGCTCACCACCACCGCTTCATGATTGATATGAATCCGAGAGGAGCAGGGAAGATGGGGAAACACCTCGGAGCTCGGCGCACGGGGTGAACGGAGACACAGAGTTGGAAGCGTTCACGCCTGCGCTTGCAGCTCGTGCCAGCTACGGATTGCAGCTAGGACACACGCAGGCAGGGAAGGCGATTGGTTTGCTCGAGCGAGGGAGAGAGGAGGCCAGCCAGGCCGGGCAAGGCGAGGCTTTGGGTGGTTTGACTTCCCGAGGGTGGAATGGAGTGGAGTGGAGGAGTCCGCTTCGCTTGGGAAATCCATGTGCCGTGCCGTACCGCGCGCCCCCATGGCCGAGCCCGAGCATGCTGCCGATTTTGTATGCAGCCAACGGCCGTAGAAGAACGTGGGCTCTGTTCCAACACCACACCACGAGCCAGAGCACACAGCAGGCAGGCAGGAGCGATCTTGGTTGGAATGGCACAGCTTTATCTCCCCTCATCTGTGCTGTGCCCGTCAGCAGCATGAGTAGATTTTCTGACAATGGTTTTCTAGTAGTCGACACTTGACTATTCTCCTACACTTGAAAACTCATCCAAAAGACACCAATTCACGAGTCAAAAAAAAAAACACGAATTCAGGCAGTTTCTCTGCTACAAACAATCGATCACAATTCACAAGACGCAGATCATGAATCTTATTCTTGGCGCTGCTGACTGCAATGCACATTTCAGTTTCATAAGCTAACTAAACAACTAATAGATTCATTCAACTACTTTTGACTTAACCTATGGGGTATGATAGCAACTTGCAGGCAAGAATACATACAAAACCAAACTGGTTACATCACTGGAGCCTGGATGGTCTGTTTCCCCCCAGTTGCAACTCCCAAGCTGTTGATGTGCCACCAAGTACCAAATTTGCCAGCGAAAACATACTAATTCATCCGCAAATAATAAAAAAACTCGAGTTGGAGTACCATAGCCACGACTGACAAAATCTTTTTGATTCTTTATGGACGAGTACCAATGTACCATAGCCACGACTTCCACTTGTCAGAACCTTGCAAATACCTCGGCAGTGTATCAGCCTGTCAGGCGACCCCAACAAGGCTATCATTGACATCAGCCACTTAAGTACGAGGTGGCCTGCGTGTAAAATATTTACATATAGATACACTCTATTGCAAGCCAATTGCACCATTGTATCACAAAACCATAACAATTACACACGCCGAATTGGATGCTACCTATGGTGTGGCAAATTGCACCGACAACACAAGCAACTGCAAGATGTACAGAAACAGGAGGAATTCTCGCAAAAGGAATTGACAGGAGCAACTAGCCTGGAGCTGCCGCCATGAAGAAACAGCATTCCAATAGGATGATGCTGAATCGGTACACGCTGTCTCAACATCTGGAGCTGTACTGTTGCAAAGCGGTCAGGCTTCAAGACATGTTTGTAGGGGTTGCTTCCATTGTCACCAGGCAACCTATTATTAAACATGGACTCCTATTGGCAGCTTCTAGGTGAAGAAACTTTAGCAACAGCAGATCGAGACACAGAATATCCAGAGAGCTAACTTGTCTCTTCAGGGATGTGCATGCCAAAGCCACGTTTCATTTTCTCGATTCTGATAAATTAAAAAAATGAAAAATGATTAGTATCTGGAAACCATGCTACTTAAGGGATCTGATCAAGAGGCACTTGGTAATCAAGCATTTTCAATGTCTCTTGCTGACTTAAAACATTGAAAATGCTTGAAAAGAAGCAATAAAACCTATCAGTATTACTAGATTATGATAGAACAGAAGTAATAAAACCTAGGTGCTGGTTATGGCATTCGATTAATTCAGGAAGTAAATGTGAGAATGTTATTTTGCTTAAAGTTTATACTCGTACTCATTGGTAAAAAAAAAAGGCTAATGTCTTTATGGTTTTTCTATATATTTATTACTGCATATTTACAAGTGGAAAAGGGCCATGCATTTAGTGTCAAGCAACTTACGTGGGAGCAAGCTTTCCAAGACCACGTAACTTCATGCCAGTCGTATCGTCAACCACAGTTCCTGTTATCTCAACGGAATATGACTTTCCAGATATACGAGGGAGCCCTCTCCCTACAAGCAAATCAAAATCTTTCTGGTGGAGCTCTCTGCCATTTACAAAAACTACAGTATTCCCACCAGAACAGTTCTTGGGCATCGGATAGTTGAATTCTTTAATAAATGGCTGCAAGGAAAGAACATTCTGTGATGACATAGAAACAAAAAGTGCTCGAGCAAATATTACCTGCAGAAAGTTCAACTTACAGGGATAATGCCTCTACATTCTTGACCAAAGACACCCCAAAATCCAGCACGGTAGTCGTACCTAAATTACAAAAGGGGTATGTTACCTTGCTTTTTAAAAAATTCACAATGCATTGCGAACTAAACTTCCTGAAAACCAGCATCTTTGGTGAAGATTTAGCCGGATTCATTTCCTAGACAATATGCTCGTCATACTAACTTATGATCTGAGTCACTAATAGGTGTTGCTTTGCACACTGATGGTCTCCAAAACATAATATTTTTCCATCAGTTTCTATAATAATATATCCATATATAGGTATAAAGTTTGAAGACAAATATATCTGAAAATGTCAAGATATTTCCTACTAATGTGGATATACCTTTGAAACTATAGCATAAATTAGCAATTTCTTAACAACAACATTTTTATTTCACCATTGCCATAAAGTAGCACCAATTTTCTATTTACAAGCTGTCAGGGAAATGGTTGTATCTTGATTTCTGGGTGAACAGATATTGAAAAACAAAAAATTATTACTGATATGGAAAATCACATGAATTTGTGGGGTTTGAGCTGCAATCGCTCAAAGCAATCAGTAATGAAAACAAGGATTGTTCACGAGAACTAGAACATTCCTGGCTTCTCAAAATTTGAAAGAACAACATTGTTACAGAGATCACCGCGAGGGAAGGTGACCACTTTGGTTGACAAAAGATTAGCCTTCGTTCTTCTTTAGTATTTTGAGGAAAGCCAATCGAAACAGTGCTAGCAGTAGCAACCAGGCATGATAACCTGATCAAAAGGGGATCATCCTACCAGTGTTCGAACCAAGTCAACATCTCAAGTTGCCACTGATAAACTAGGGCTGCACTGAAGCATAAAAGCGAAAGCTGCATGTTTTGTGCCTATTCATTATCTCAATACTTTGCTAACAGATTCAATGTTTTCTGAGTAAGGTGAATGCAGCTGAAACAAATATGACTAGGACAATTGATGTATGGCTGCGTGCAGCATAAACTAAACAAATACAGTTTTGCATAAAAGATTCTGAACGGCCAAGTGAGCAAATGACTTACCAATATGAACCAGGGCCAACAGGACCAGCTTTCTTCTCTGCTTTCCGGAGAGCTCGTTCAGAGATTGGATGACCATTGATTGAAACCTTAGCACTGTCTGCAGACTGGTTGAATAAAGAAAGGTCCTTGAAGCCTTTCTTCAGGAAACCAGTAAAAAAGGATGAATCACCATTCTTAGCAATTGAAGACTGCATCTCATCTACCTCAGCCTCAGATGAAACACGAGAACTTGAATTTGTGCGCTCATTAACTAATGAGTTATTCTCGGGTGGCGTGTCGCCATTAATACTATCTGAGTGCAGCAGTTTACCAGAGTCACCTTTGATGTTCTCTTGTTCACATCTCTTAGTTGTGCTCTCAACTTCAAGGGTATTGTTGTCATCCTTTTTGTTGCATTTTTCATATCTCTTACTAATGCCTTGAACTCTGAAGCTACCATCACGTTCGTACTTTATGCTCATACCTTCATCTTCAAGGCTGTTGGTAACAACATCACTAATCTTATGTTTGTATTTGTTACCCACGATTTCGTCTTCAGGACTGCCAACATTACCATGTTTACCTTTTTGTCCATGTGTTCTTCGGTTACTGCATTCATCTCCAAGCACACCCCTATGGCCTTCTTTACTCTTCTCTGTGCATTTCCTACCAAGACTTTCATCACCACCATTTGCTTCATAATCTGCTTTGTTATTTATGTCATATCCTTTTCTTCTGATTTGATCCCCACCACTATAATCTTTCCGTTGACTGGAGAATGGATCAATTTGTTTGTCCTCTAAAATGGGACCTTGTGGACTGCCTGTATCTCCTTGACATAATATGTCCTTTGGGTCATTTGAAAATCTAGACCTGCTTGCAGGCACTGATTTTAACTGAATGCTTCTGATTGACCCACACTCACTGTCTGTTCTATCATAACTCCCGGTCGAAGATGGTGACATATTGTCAGAAAAATCCTTCTTCTGTCGGTGGATATCATGTGCTTGCAACTTATAGAAATTAAAATTGTCATCATTCTGATGTTGATACCACCCGGAACTCTTGGGTTCCCGACGATTGGAACTTCTGACACTTTTTGGTACAGGGGAAGATGATTGGGGGATCACCACCGGATGGACTTTCACTTCCTTAGGCTTGAGAGTAATAATCTCTGAACATGAACCGCACTGAACTTGATTCTTCTTGCGGCCTGTGAATTTCCCCTGAGGCATCTGCAGAAGATGGGAACAGGAGCTGCAAACAACAAAAGGTGCAGCACCCCTCAATGGCCGACAAAAATTCTCTGCTTTCTTCCTGAAATACTCTACCCTCCTCTTTGACATGGAAGGGTCCGAGTACAGAGATGAAGCCACGGATCTCCGGTCAAGCTCCGATGAGAATGCTTGAGACCTATCGAAACGAAAGGACCCCTGCTGACCTGCGAAGTACCTGGCCATCGGAATGTTCTCCTCGGGCGCCACCACCCGCTGTACCGGAAGGCACTGCGCGCACTGGCAAGTGCTGTGATGGCGACTCCCCTGACCAAAGCCATAGTTCTCCCGCCGACCATCAGGGTACTGTCGGAACCGACCGCTCGACTGCCTCGAGCACGTCTCGTCAGAGACGGAGCGCTGCAATTGGTCGTACGGACTCGGCTGTAATAAGCTAGTCCTGTTGTACCGGCCGGCGTAGCGCGAGCGGTAGTGCTCCGGGCCCCGGCCTGCGTGCGGCGGCGGCTCGGCGTGCGGCGGGCGCAGCGAGACCGTGCGGCGGCTCATGCGGTGGCGCTCAGGCGGCTGCCCCGTGAGCTCGCAAGAACGGGTGATTTGGTCCCGTATCTCGTCGAGCTTCCGGAGCAGCTCCAGAGGGTCCTGCTTGAGCGCGCCCCAATCCAGGGGGGCACTCCGGTCGCTGCATTGCCCGTACTGGACCGGGTCAGGAACCCGGGCCCTCCTCCTGTACTTCATCTCCTTGGGGTCGCTCGCCATGGCGCCTCCAAAGGCGGGATTATTCCCCCTCTCCGCCGAACCGAACGCCTCTGCAGAACGGTGAATCAGTTGGGTGGAAATCGCGACGGCGGCAAGAAAAACTGTAGATGCTAATAAGGCGGATCAGTACTCGGAGATGTAAGGTTTCGGGTGGCACAGAGAGGAGTAGTAGGAGCTCGTTGCGGCTGCGGGGGCGGTTACCTCGTCTTGGAGACCTCGCGGGGGCCGCAACGGCCGGCGCAGGAGCTACGACGCGGGAACGCGACAGAAAATCCGTTTCGCCGCTAGGGTTCACCGTGGCGGCGGCGGCTCGTCGGGTTCGCCATTGGCGAGGTGAGAGCAGTGTGTCGCGGCGAGTGGACGGGCGGGCGGCGAGGAAGACGAACGAGGAGGGGTTCAAGTGGAAGAGGGGCTTTTGTACCCGAGAGGTTATCAGGGACTCGGTTGTGATTTCTGTTTCTTCTGGGGCCTCGCGCGTGATGGAGCTTGGCGGGCCCGGTGGGGGCCTTCGGTTGGGAACTGGGCGTGACCTGGCTGGACCGCCGACTTGTGGGGCCCGCGTGGTGGTGGTAGAGAGGAGGAGGAGGACGGTGGTGGTGGACAACAGCTGGTGTGACCTGGATTGACTAAAAAGGCCTTTGCTTTGGTAATGCTACGCGCAAATGGTCTACCTTTTCGAATCATATGCTATACAAACTGTGATTAATAAAGTGGGCGCATCGACAGAGAGGTAGCTGACCTTGATGAGAGAAAAAAAAATAGCTGACGTAGTAAACAATGCCGGATAAACCTTTCAACGAAAAAAGCATTGTTTTTTTTTGTTTTTGGATTACAATTATATTCTTTATTTTTGGTTGCCTGCAAGAATGCCCAGCACAAAGTACTTGTCTCTGCCATTAAAATATCAAATAGTAGAAAATGAAACACACGGTTTGACGAACACAGGCAGGGCTCATGTTTTCGTATCCGGAATATTATATTGTTCACATTTGCTTCAAAAAAAAAAGAATAAGAATATTGTTTCCAATATTTTCTCCCCAATGCAAGAATTTTCCAACAACCAATGATTTTCTGGGCCTCACAAGAATAAATTTCCGGCCGAACGATGATGGCAAAATAGGCAATCTCGTCCCTGAACTATTAGCAAAGGGCCGAGTTCGTCCTTGAACTTTTGAAAAGACCAATTTAGTCCTTGAACTCTTGTGATCTGCATCAGTTACGTCCTTCATCCGTTTTGCCGTCAATGCCGTCACAGGGAACGTCACGGAGCTCTGTTTGCCCATGTTTAAATCGCATTGCGTACCCTGGACCAAACCTTGGCATCTATCCGCCGCCGCCACATCGAGCTGGGTTGGGAGGGCGATTTCACCCGCCGGCCACCGGCACCTCACACCGGCACGTCCCACCGGCGCCTCCCAACCGACGCGTCCCACCGGCGGCTCCCACCGGCTTGAGCGCCTTAAGGCCGGGATGGCCGCACGGTCGCCGTAGCTCCGGTGCGCCAGGATCATTAACACGTAGGGCGCCTTCTCCTGGCACCCGGGCTCATCGGCCCAGTTGAGCATGTCGGCGAGGGAAGACACCGCATCGGGGACGCGGCTCGCTGCGCGGCGGCCCTCGGGCAGGCCGCCACGAGGTTGCACAGCGGCACGAGCGCGTGGTCCGTCACGGGCGCGTCCCGACAGACGCCACCAGCGCCGGCGCGAACCCGGCCGCCAGCGGTTGCGACGCGTTCGCGGGTGCGATGGAGAGGTTCAGGAGCACGTGCAGCGCGTCGTGGTGGAGGACCCGCCCTGGAACGCGCTCACGAGGAAGGGCGCGTGTCCAGACGCGTCGATGACGGGCTTGTTCGCGTTGAGCGCGCTGAGGCAGAGGAAGTTGGCGACTACGGCCTCCGTGAGCGCGGCGGACGCGCCGCCCTCCGCAAAGCGGAGCATCTTGTGCACGGCGCCGGCCTGCACGATCGCCGCCTTGTTCCTGGGATTGCGGCAAGCAAGGCAACGAATCAGACACCAACAAAACTCCAAATCTGAGATCCTGATCACGAGGCAAAGGAAACAGAGGGAGAACATGAGCACGCAGAAAAAATCATGTGTCATTGCCGATCCGTAGGTTGAGCAGCGCGTACGACGCGGCGGTCGTGACCACCTCCCCGTCATCGTCCAGCATCGCGACGAGCGACGGGATGGCGCCGAACATCGCGAGCATCTTCCTCGCGGCGGCGACGTCCTTGGCCTTCCTCCGCACGACCGCCGCTGACTCGACGCGGGACATGCATGCCTCGGCCCCTCCTTCCTGGAGCGCCGCGACCACGTCCTTCAGCTCCTCGAGCGCCTCCACCTTCCTGACCGCCTCGTCGGCGTCGTCGCACTCGGAGGGCTCCTCCGCCCTGAGCAGCTCCACGAGCCTGTCCGACCGTGGGCGCGGCCTGGGCATCCGCTGTGGCGACCTGTACGCCGTCCGCCCGCGGCAGGATCTGCCCCCGTCCCTACCGCCTCCTATACAGCGACGGCGGCGGGAGCAGACGACGGGAGCAGCGGCTCTAGGCCGGGCGGAGCTCAGGAAGGACGGCCGGAGCACCAGGGCGGGCGGCCGGAGCAGTTGCGGAGGGCGGCTGGAGCAACAACGGCAGGCGGCCGGAGCAGCTCTACGGAGCGCGCCGCGGGGAGCCCGTCCCTCTGCGGTGTTGGTACCGGCCTGAAGAGGATAAGAACACCAGAGATGGACGGTTGACCAAGGGCACAAGCGTCTTTTACCACTGTCCGTCACCATATATTTGACGGCGTCCAGTAAAAAACCGGACGGAGGACGTAACTGATGCAGTGCACAGAAGTTCGATGACTAAATTGATCTTTTCAAAAGTTAAGGGACGAAGCTGACTTTTTGCCAAGAGTTCAGGGACGAGATTGCCTATTTTGCCAACGATGATCGAATTAGTTGTTGTATAAAAAAAATCCAGACACGGCGCGACAGGGAGTTAGGGATGAACAAATAATTTGATGCGAAAGGGCATGTGGGATGTCTTTGGAGAGCTGGTGGTGCGCGGCTAGCTTAACCTAATCGCTATTGATGGAGATTTATATCTTTGCATCTTGGCGCCGCCTGTCGTAGGCGGGGCGCCGAACTGAGAACATGTTAGTATTTGACTCGTACACTGCATTGCTTCAATAATACCCCAGCAATCATGCTTGTCAACGACATGGCAGGCGAGGCGAGGAGTGATCATGCATGTAACCTACGCATGTGGTCCGTTCTACTACTCAGAGCCGGCCTAAGGGTGGGCGGCCATGTGCGACCGCCGAGGGCCCAAGCCCAAAAGGGTCCAAGCTCATGTATGTATAGTGTACATGTACACAATTTTGTATAGACACACAGGGAATAAGACGGCTCAAAACATCGTCGCGAAGCAGCGGAAAGGTCGCACGTCCCGACGTCGGCTCGCGAGTCACGAAGCGATGGCGGCACAAAGCGATTGCTGCTCGTGAGTTACAAAGCAATGAGCCGACGCGACGAGTTCGCCAAAGGGCTCTCGAAATCCTAGGGCCGGCACTGCTACTACTCCATCTTGTTTATTGATAAATCATCAGTATTGTCGTCGGATTTATTCCATCTGCAGCCAATCGATCGATGTTCGGTGTCGGGGAAGAAGATGATGCATTGGCCATTGGGTCGTCGTCGACCCCGTCGCCTTCAGAACAGGACGTTTTAGCCGTCAACAAGTGCTGAATAACACTAAAAAATGCTGGAGACGAGATCCATGGAGGCATTGATACTTAGGGTGCGTTTGGCAGGGCTTCTCCTGCGGCTCCGGGAGCCGTTTTGGACGGAGCCCTGCCAAACGGTCTCCGAAAATGGCTCCGCGGGAGGAGCGCCTCGGGAACCCCGACTCTGGAGCGGGGAGGTCGGGGGGAGCTGCAAAAACGGGCTCCCCCGCAGCTCCCGCGGCTCCTCCCCGCCTTTTGCCAGCCATGCCCCCGGTGGGGTCCATCCTGACACGGCGGTTGCAGCGAGCGCGGGAAGAAGGGGGATGTTGCGGCGAGCTGGGAAGGGGGCATACCTGGATCCGCCGGCGCCGTCGCTCTGGATCCGCTGTCGTCGTCGATCTGGATCCGCCGACGCGCGACGGAGGAGGAGGACCGGAGGACCGGAGGAGACCGCTCGCCCCGCCTCGCCGTTAGCACCCGGCGGCGGAGCCCCTCGATGGAGCCACGCGCGACTCGGTCGCACGCTGGCGCCGGCGAGAGGGCCCGCGACCGGTGCTCGGCTGGGGCTGGGGGTGGAGGAGGCCGGCGACCGGCGGCGGACTGAGGGTGGTGGAGGAGCTCGGCGGGAGGCGGGAGGATGCGGAGGCAGAGCCGGCCGGCCGGCGCCGCGATGGAGGTGGGAGGCGGGGAGAGCGCCGGCGACGAATCCTAGGTGGGGTTGGGGGGCGACGGGATGCGAATGGGGGTGACGGGATGCGAATGGAAGGAAGGGTGGGGAATGGGCAGGTGGCGGTGGAAATAACGGAAGGAGAGAAAAAAAAATGTGAAGGAAAAAAGTGAAATGAAAAAAGAAAAGGAAAATAAGAAGAAATAAAGAAGAAATAAAAAAGGAAAATAGAAGGGCATTATGGACAATTCATCCTCTTATCTATGGTACACAGCCACGAGAAGCTGTTTTGCCAAACGTTTTCCTAAAACGGATTCAGCTCTCTCACAGAATCCGCTCCACCAGCACAGCCACAGCCGGAGCTGCCACAGCCGGAGCCGGAGCCCTGCCAAACGCACCCTTATTATTGCAGCCACTAGGTGCTTCTCCAGCCATGACTTGAACGTGTGTTAAGGGTGCGTTTGGCAGGGCTCCGGCTCCGGCTGTGGCAGCTCCGGCTGTGGCTGTGCTGGTGGAGTGGATTCTGTGGTGGAGTTGAATCCGTTTTAGAAAAATGTTTGACAAAACAGCTTCTCCTAGCTGTGTAACATGGATAAAAGGTATGAAATGTCTAAAATGCCCTTTCCTTTTCTTTTTCTTTCCCTTCCTTTTTATTTTCTTTTTCCTTTCCTATTTACTTCACGTTCTCTTTTCATTTCCTCTCTTCCTTTCCTTTTCTTTTTATTTCCTTTCCTTTTCTTTTTATTTCCCTTCCTTTTTATTTTCCTTTCTTTTTATTTTCTTTTTCCTTTCCAATTTACTTCACGTTTTCTTTTCATTTTCTCTCTTCCTTACCTTTTCTCTTTCCTTCCTTATCCGCTTTCTTCTCCCACGGAAGCCGCACAGGCGCACAAGAACCACGGAATCCATCGATGCAGCAGCGCCCGTCGCCCCGTCCTCCTACGCAGCGCCTCCAGCTTCCCTGTGCCAGCGCCGCCGTCCCGACCTCGGCTTCCCCGGATCCGCGCCGCCGGGAACCGGCCAACAGCTCCGTTCCGCCGGACCCCGCGGCCTCCAGCTCCGCCCGCCGGCCCCTGCGACCTCCATCTCAGCGCCGCCGGCCCCCGCGCTCGGCGCCCACGGCCTCCAGCTCCGCCCGCCGGAGTCCGCGCCGCCGTCCCGCGACCTCCAGCTCCGCGCCGCCGCCTCCCGCGCTCGACGCCTGCGGTCCTCCAGCTCCGCCCGTGGGCCCCGAGGGCAAAGGATGGAAAGTGCGGGACGGAGCCGCAGGCGGAGCGGGGGGAGCTACGATTTTCAGCTCCCTCCCCGCCGAACGGCTCCAGTCACCGCATTTCCCGGCAGCTTCTCTGCGGGAGCCATTTTTTTCGCCCCTTTGGCACGGCTCCGCGCAAAATAGCTCCGGGAGCCGCTGGCGGAGCCGTGCCAAACGGACCCTAAGTGTGTGTGGCTACTCTACTCCAGAGCGTGCGTACGTACACACGAGCTGTACGTGCTTGCAAGATGTCGTTTTTCTGTCCTGCATAATCTTTGCTCGAGAAATGGCTGGTTGGTTCTACTCCCTTGAGGACTGGGCATAGCCCAGTTGGTGGGCTTTCCAGGTGTGAAAGCCACCGCTCCTGAGTTCGATCCCCATCAAGAACGAATTTACGCGTCTCATTTTCCTTTTAATGAAAAATCACCTAGTTCCTCCTAGGTTAAGTTTAATTTGTTCTGCTCCCTTCCGAGCTTTGTGTGAGCTGAGCAAAGGAATCGATCGGTGCCTTGCTTGTGAACAGAGAAAAGTCAGACTGTGCCTCATAAGAACAAAAGGGAAATAAAGTCGATAGGAATAGATGCAAGCACGGCTCCTAAACAAAAGGAGGAAGACGCATGGAAGCATGTATATATACGGACACATAGAAGGCCGGGGACAGTCGTGTACGTACTGCAGATTTCGGCGGTGCGCGCGCGCGGTTCCGCTTGCGTTAGCTGTGCGCCTGTGCATGTCACGCGCGAGAAAACAGCCAGGCAAATCCACCTAACTCTACTGTCTACAGCTCCTCGTAGCTGATCTTGAGGCCGGTCCGCGGGAAGGAATTGGAATTAGAAAGAAGGGAAAGGGTGAAAGGCCAGGACCAAGGCAACAAACGCGAAAGCTAGCGCAGCTGAATCACACCACCACCTAAAACCTGCATGATCCATCACCACCAACCGCAGACAGGCCGGCCCGGAGATATATATATATATCATATATAATATCTATGCCAATGTGCAATTGCCACGCGAGATTCTCTTCTCCTCCCGCGGCCGGCCCGCCTGCTGTGCTGTCCATGCAGCACGACTAGCGCATGCACATCAGTAGCGTATTGATAAAGCAGCGGAGCATCGCTTTTGTTAACCTTGATGCTTCCTGTTGATTGCCCAGTCGGTGTGCGATCGATTGACCACACGTCCGTCCACACCGACGTACGTACGTGACGATCAAATTAAACGGCGCCTCGATCGCGAGTCAACACACGGTTGTCAGCATGTGCCGCGCCGGCCGCAGCAGCAAATATACTAGTACTACAGTGGCGTATGGCATGACGCTGACGTATATATATACTACCTCTGTCCTTAAATATATGACGTTTAAGATTTTGAAGTAGTTTTCTTATCATATACTTCTTACCGTGTTCAGCGTTGCATGCAGCTAAATTCTGAATGTGCATGTGTCTAAGGCTCAGTTTATTAGTTGGTTGAAATTTTGGTGAAATGAGTAAAATTTTTTGTATTGAATTACGTGCATAGAGAGAAAAAAATGAACTGATACGGTCTTCGAGGTGAGAATTTTGGTAAGATTTTAGGGAATTAAACAGAGCCTGTATACTAATGCGTGCGTAGGAGTACTCCTGCAATGGAATTCAGAGCTGAAGAAAATGATCGAGCAGTGGAACCAGCAGCAGTCCAGCCGTAGCCCGTAGGTGGAGTATATATGTCTGACATTAGACTCACCAACTACTCGGCGTCCCAACCGCTGCAGGCCCAGTGGTTTGAGGAGGAGAGTCCAACTTTGAGAGGAGTTTTGCATCTTGTTTTCACGTAGCGAGAGATATTCCTTTGGCTGTTGGGACAAAGGTCAAAGGGCGCCGAGGGCGTTATTACCTTACCCCGCGTATGAGTTGCCCTTTCCTTTTCGGGGAGGGAGGAGAGGAACGAGGAGCTGCAGCACTGCGACTGCGAGGAGGAGCAAAGAGGGAAAGCCACTGCGTGTGGGTCCGTCCGTGCGCGGGCCCACTGTATGAGGTAAAGCTCACTTTCGTCATTGAGCTTCTAAATATTGGCTTTTATCACAGGTGAAAATCTTTGCCTTTGTGCTATAGCGTTCAACTTCTAATATTGTCTCCCTTCTTGTGTTTCACGTCAAGGGCACTAGAAAAAATATGGATTTTTCACACTCACGTGACCACGCAGGAGCTATCCAAACCATTTATTTTTTTGAATCACAAGATGAAATGCCCGTCACAAATATTGTTCTTATTAGCCGTCACTAATATAGGATTTCTTGAGTAGTGTGTTATGAACGCCTCAACGCATCTGACATGGAGAAAAACGGCTTGAACGTCAAAATTAGTCCGATTATTGCCACCATGTTTATCGTCAGGAATAACATCTGGCCACCTGCAACTTTTCACAATTCCAACAAGAATAGTAATCTGTAGTAGTGTTTTAGCGGTCTGCCAACATGCAAGGGTAAGGCACAACCATCACAAACAAATTGACATGTATATGTATGTGTCGTTTATATACCTGATAACAACAGCCCAGTGTATTGAGACAAATTAGCTTATTAGACATGAATGATGCTTACCACTGCGGTGTTCTGCATAATGTTGCACGCAGTAGTAATTGTAGCCTGTTACATCCGAATTGGTTAGAAATAAGAAAAATCTTTGCGACATGACTGAGTTTATTTTCTTTAAGGAGAGATTTCCATACATCTTTATACGCATGAGAAAAGTAGTAGCTGAGACTAACCGAGAATACACTTTCCAAAAGTGAAGCTATGTTGATTAGTTTTTTTGAGCCCCATTCCTTGTAGGTTGGCCATGAAGGGATATGTTGCGAGGAGAAGTATAGACATGACCTACACACATTAAACACCCATGAGAACATGATACTTGAAAAGATAAAATAAATTTTAACAAAAATGGATTCAATTCAATTGACCTTTTTTAGGAATTGTCAGGCACCCCCTCCCCCCATAAAAAATCAATCCTACCCCATCTAATATTCAAATATATATCTTAACCATCAATTTTGATTTAGTTTATTACTAAGTACATGCATATTTGTTTCCCCAATTAACACTGAACTTTTTTTTAGATTCCTTCTTTTAGAAGTGATGTGCTGGAGAAAAAACTCACAAATATGTATTTCTCACATACCACAGCAGGACGTAATGGCCTGATTGGTCCGAAATATTTGGCAACAAAATGATAAACTACAAGTTGATATACCAGAACACCAATACCTACAAGAATCAAGTGGTGTTATTGTAAGGTAAACAATTCAATGGCAACACTACTAGAAGTAGTAGTAAATGCATCCATTTATATGTTATACTTTAATTAATTTTGCAGGCCAAGTATTTTCTCCTTTCTTCCTGCAGATTTTGCTTCTTTTGCGCAATTAATGTTTGCATAAAAACTTGGAAAATATCACATACCTGAGATGGCTAGCACAACACCAACATCCTGGGATGACAACCTTAGGCCTCGAAATTTCCTGCTACTCACTACCCAGAGTGAAAATATCTGAAGATGATTATAGAGCATATTAGGGTTCAGCACGTGCAGCTTAGCATCAATTTCAAGAGCCACATTTATATTATTGACGTCCTCTCATATTGAATTGTTATCGAATAAGTTACTCTCATGATCGTACAAGAAGAGATCACCTCAAGGTAAGCTGTGTCACGGACACTGGTGGAAAACTGGGATTTAGTCCCGGTTGGTAAGAGGCTTAAATCTCTAAAGGCCAACCGGGACTAATTAATAGAGACAAAAGGCCCCCTTTTATCCCGGGTGGACAACCGGGACAAAAGAGGTCCTTTTGTCTCGGGTGGTATTCCCACTCGGGATAAAAGAGTTTTCCAAAAAAACAAAAAAAAACAAAACCTCTCCACCCGCTAGCGGTGGATATCGAGCCAACTCGGCTCGTTATAACTCGACTCGTTTTGACTCGGCTCGTTATAACTCGTTAAGGTACCGAGCTAAAAGCTGAGCTCGGCTTGGCTTGTTTGAAAGCTCGAGTTAGCTCGTTAGCTCGTGAGCCGGGGCATAAAAAAATTGTGCATTAATGACATATTGAGATATACTATAAATATATATTGGTCTATATTTTATATAACTTCCAACAACAAAAAGAAAAAACAAAGCACATACAATCTATCAGAGTATTAAATAAACCATCAATGTTAAGTTCATCCAATAGTAAAACACTTCATGCGACCATGTAGCCATGCACCAACAATGCAACACCAAACACTTGACACTCAAAAATCATCATAAGTTTAGTTCATCCAACAGGAAATTAAAACACTCTATGCAGCAACACTTGACACTTCATCATAGCATTTTGTTAGGCCACTAAGTAAGGTTGGCTCGTTTTGGCTTGCGAGCAGCTCGCGAGCCAGCGCTAGCTGACTCGTTATACGACCGAGCTGAAATCTTAGCTCAACTCGTTTAAAAATCCTAACGAGCCGAGCCACTAATGAGCGAGTTTGTGAGCCTCGAGTTTTTCGTCCAGTCCTACCACCCGCCCCCGCCCCCTCTGCCTGCGCTCCCATCTCTCATCCCCATTCCCATCCTCCCATCCCCATCTTCCTTAATTCAATCTTCAACTCAAGAACAAGAAGAACACTTCACAATTTGTTCACTTCACACTTTACAAAATTCACAACACAACACATGCAAATCTCACATTCGAATCACAAATCCTACATAATTCAATTTCATTCGATTCACAACATGTACATAAATTTGATTCATCCACACACATGTACATAAACTTGATTCATCCAAAATGCACAAAATCAACTACGGATTACATGTCACGGTTTCTCTATCTCCAAGAACTTACCGTGACCTCGCGCCGCCGTCCCTGTGCCCGCTCCCGCGGACACCACGCCGCCGGCCGCACCTGCTGCCTGCCTGGGACCGCGTCCTGCTCCGCCGCGCCGGGCCGGCGGCCCCCCGAATCGCCAGGCCGGCGGCCCTCCCGCGGCCGCGCGCTGGAGGTCGCGCCGCGCTCCCACGGCCGCGCGCTGGAGGCCACGCCGGAGGCCGCGCCGCGCCGCCCGGGGATCGAGATCCACCCTGCGAGATGGAGAGGAAAGAGAGATGAGAGGAGAAGAAAGGATAAGGGTTGACTGGTGGGTGGTGGGAGAAATAATTATGAGATGAGAGAGGGGGACGGAGGGCATCGGTGGATGGAGATGGTTTAGTCACGGGTGGGGGTACCACCCGAGACTAAAGGGCCTTTAGTCTCGGGTGGTAACACCATCCGGGATAAAAGACTGACGCCAATTATTATGGCTACGCAGCTGTTGGCGGACACATCTTTATTCTCGGGTGATTTTACCACCCGAGACTAAAGGGGGTGCGGCGTACGTAGCTATTTCAGGCCACGTCGCCCCAAACCCTTTAGTCTCGGCTCCAAAATTCAACCGGGACTAATGTGTGGGAACAAAGGTCGTTTTTGTACTAGTGGGAGACAGAAGATCCAGTAGAGGATTACTGCTGACATCAATTGCCAGTTCTTTAGCAGGTTCTTTGTAGATGTATCACTAGATTCTTTAGCTTTCCCATCTTCTAAGTTCGAATCACCAACTTGTGCTTCCATTTCATGAATAGATTCCACTTTTTCATCATTGTGAAAGTGCAGCGTCTCCTGAACAATTGGGATAAATGGAAAGGAACTTTCTTAAAATCTCATGAAATATTTAGAAGAATATTTTTTTCTTTTGTGTGGATGTACTCAGATTTGTACTAAATAGAGGTGTATCAGTCCTGATATTTTAATGTATTTTGAAATAATATAACTAGATAGGTTTATAGGAGAAAGAATCATAATTCGTAAGGGAGAGGATATATCATACCGGAAGCCAGATGCATGTGATGCATGATACTGCTGCTAGTACTGATGGGGGACTGCATCTTCCCCTGCCCGCACGCCTTGTACGCCGGGCTCAGCTTCCCCCAGTTCTCCGGCCCCGTCGCGCTCCCCAACGTGTAACTGTACGCCGGACCCGACCCGCCGCCGTCTGCTCGATCAATCATCATATCGCTCGCTCGTCAATTCGTCATCAAACACAGACACAGGGAGTGTGTATATATTAACTGGTGATCGTTCAATGGCCGCGCAGGCACGTCGATGCATCATCACCTAGGAACGTACTTGAGAGAGCGACGGCGAGGGAGGACACCATTGCCGGCAGCCTTTTTGTTGTTGTTTCTACAAAGAGGGGAGCGACCGACCGGCCTCGCTTCCGGGATTCTTCATTCAGCGATCATCACCAACGGAATTTGGAATTTGGAAACAATATAATGTCATACAGTCAGCTCAATTTTCGCTCCCCAACTGAGCAGATTTGATGTGAAACACAACAATACTTTTTATACACACCATTTCCAGATACGTAACCAAACTCTTTGGCAATCAACAAGACAACAAGTACAGATCTGCTTAACAAACTCACACGCACGCAATTTGACGGGGCAAAACGGCAAAGCCTGTCCTGTATTCTACAGAGGTAGATCAACAGGCCACAAGCCAATCTCATCACCTCGTAAATGCTGGATATCAGACTCACCCCCAAAAAATAGTGCATCCCCAGTTATTAGACATTTGTAATTTTGTACAGAAACAATTTCTTTGGGCTGTGCCCACAAAAAATAAATCCAAAAAGAAAAACAGAAGGGTGAGACAAGAAGAGAACAAAGTGTTAGTTTCGTATTGAAGCCTGGTCGCATACCAAGCATAATCCAAGCAAACTCTTGAGATCAACAATCTTATCATCATGAGACTGTTCCGGTTGCTGATGAGTTGCTGCAATGCAAGATGATGCCCGCTGGTCCAGGTGATTCTCGGAGTGTATTGCTTGTATTGCCGGAGTAACCTGGAGCTGATAGCGGTTAAAAGGAACGCCATATATATGCTCCGCATCTCTAATCATCTGGATCCATCTCTTCGTCTTGCTCCGAAGATTTATTCACATCACTTCTGTCAGATTCCTGCTGCGTGTCTGGGCTAGAGTCATCTTCAGGCAACTCATCCTCGTAGTCTTCGTTTTGAGGTTCACTATTCTTGGCAGACGCCATTGCCAGGTGACGCGCCATCCATTCAGGACACTCTTCCTCACCTCCAAATAGGAGTCTGCCATTGCTGTCTTTCACTGGTTGAACAGCAGGTGATTTTGGTGTTCTGCAAGAGCACTCTGGCAATGGGTGCGAGAGAAAAGATACAGGTCTCGATAACATAGCTGATGACACGACACCTTCCACACCTGCACTCCTATTGAGGTGCTTACGGGCAGCAATTGTCCAATTTCGTGGTGGATGGTACCGATGATCGCTAACATTTTCAAACAGCGCAGCAACAATCTTTCTGTTGATTAAAAAGAGGGGCAATGATCATCATGCAAAACTACATAACAAATGGTGCTATAATTGATAATGCTTGACCCATAATATACTACCAAACAATCAAGTAACCTTAATGATCTTACAATTTGCATAGCTTGTGTTTGTTCCAAGTTTAACAGTTATCCACTTGCAACCTGAAGGCTACTTTACTACCACTAACGCCGGTTACAATTTTTTTCCTATGCAATTTAATAGACATGGAATGCATTTCTAATGGCTGAATATTGAGAGCGAAATCTTTTAATCTACACACAAAATATGTGACTGTAAAAATAGAATGGCTTCGTACCTGTCAGGCCTGTAGGTTATACCAGAAGGTTTTTGGTATAACCGGTGCCCCATGATCAAACTTGAGTAGTCCGGCCAACCACTCCCATCATTGTGGAACCCAGGGAAGAAGGCATCAGCTTCTACAGAAACAAAATAATCAAGGGCATCCCAGAGCAACCGGTGCGCTTGTCTCCTGAATTCAATTGGTGAAGCATCTGGTTCTGTGTCATTCTCACCAATCCAACCATACCAGCCTTCCTTCTCATGGGCATAGAATGGCCTTGCAGGAGGTGGAGGCAACGGTCTTGGACGAGGACCTGCTCTCTTCCATTCTTCGATGAGTTGTTTTTCACTTTTGGGAGGTGGGGACTGCGGCAAATCTAAGGCTAGAGGATCTTCTGGCCCAACTAAATCAGACAGCTCCTTCTGACTACATAATGAAGTTCGATCAACTAGGTTGGCAAACATAGCTCGTAGAGGAATGAGCATTCTCTGTCCACCAAAAGTCTCAGAACCAGCCAAGAATATTACTGTAGTTGGTGGGTAACCTAATGCTTGAAGTAGAAGTCCAACCTGGAAACACAAGATCGTTTACATCACAGGTATTAGCAATCAAAATGAATCACTAAGCTTGTACAGTAAATCAGGTACAGTATTAAACAGATATATCGCTGCAGCTCAATGTGCACCATATGACCAAATAATAGCAAGAACAGATGATGTCTAAGAAGTCTTTCTTGCTACTTTTTTCTTTCTTTTAAAGCCGTTCTTAGCAGAGCTTGGAACACTTGGAGCTAGGTATCGGTAGCTCCAAAAAATCCTGGAACTGGAACTGGAGCATTTAGATGAATCATTTTATTCATAGTTTAGACTAAATATAGATATTTAAATTGCTTTATTTTAGTCTTCAAACTACAGATTCAACCTGGATCTCGGAGCTGGAGCTAGATTTTAATGAGTAAACTAGTACAGACAATGACACTTCAAAGCAGAACGCAAAGTTCATATTCCACAAGGGGAAGGAACATTATCATCTTTTCTTATATTTTCTCAGCCTCAGATTTCTTCTACGTGTAATGAAAATATATGTTGATAGCAGAACCAAAAAGAAAGGCCCTATTCTTGGAATCCATGGATCTACAGCACAGCAGTACCAATTATTAATAAACATGCGAATTTTCCCTAATGTATATGATTGATCAACCGTTTCATAAAAATTTATAGTGAGCAAACAGACAGCACTTTTGCAAGCTCACCTCTTCAGGCATGAGCGGACACAGACCAGCCATCTTCCTGGACACTGAGTCAACTGTTAGAGGCTCCTTTACTGTTCCTCGTTTAATCATCTGATTCCTTCTATACTGAATCAGCTCTGTATGAATATCCTAGAAATGAACAAATTAACCACCAGACGAAGGTAAGTTAGAAAAATACTGGAGGCAAAGTCATACAGACTTGATACTGGAACACAACAATTCTAAGCATACAAACCTGGAACAGTTCAGCACAACCATGAAAAGCTAAAGTATCTCTAAGCAATCCTGGGTGATAGGCCAAATAAGGACGTCCAGATGCCCGCAACCTATACAGATAATTCTGGACTTATGAGAACATAAAGTCACACTATAAGAAAAATAATTATCAATGAGCGAAGAACTGCTTCAGCTCCTATAACTAGTGTACCCTGAAATGGTTCAATTTCAATTTTACATAGTTTAACAACATTCTCAATCCTGAGAAAGCAACCCAAAACTGACCAGTACAAGGAAATACTACAAAAATGGTTAAAGCATCATCTTTCTTAATAAGTACAAGTGAAGCCAACTTGAATTGTGGAATAGGGCCATACAAGGAATTTACTCAAAGATTATTTAATAAGGCATCACAAAGTAGTTTAAGTTTCTTTTTGTACATTCATGATCGTGGAGCATAATTGGTTAATATATAGCTGATACAAGAACTACAAAGATAGGGGCAAGAGGAACAATGAAAGCCCTCTCACCTTCCTACTATTTGGCTCCCAAGAGCCTGAATTTGAGGGCGCAACCTTAGAGCATGGAAGGCTACCCTGCATCTAAGCCTCTGAAATTCCTCCAAGCTCGCGGGAAGAATTGACTGCAGCAAACCATACCTCTAAGTACACTGAAAATATAATGAAAAACAAAACAGAGGAAGCATGGGTTTGGAAGATACCTTAAGACAATTACCTCCATTTACAATTATCCCAATAACTTTTGACTTTACAAGTCTGGGTAATACTTCTGTGATGTAGTATTCTGGGGTAGCAGAATTCCTAGGAGATACTGTGGGAAACTTTATCTTTTTTCTAGCCTCTCTGAGATCCTTCGGCAAGCCACGCACAATAGCCACATCATTGGAAAGTGCATCTACGAAATGGTCTTCATCATATAGATAAGAAAAGCTTTTGAACTTTGGACTGCAACGTTGGAACAGAGACGAAGTTTATTTAGCGGTCGAGCAGAAAACAGGACAAGAATTTGAAATGAGGAAGGAAGGACACAGCAACCTGATGCCTTTTGCTCGAGTTGTTGCTTGTATCTCAGGAATAACCAGGGTAGCATTTAAGAGCCTGGCAACGGCAACAAGGTCACAGATCTAACAAAGGAAACAATGTCATGATCCTATTACAATGACAAGAAGAAAAAGGATCTTTTACACAAGAAAACTTACTGAAGATTGTATCTTCTCAAAGCCACCATAGATCTTTGCGTAAATAAAACCATTATGCTTACTGGGAGCTGCAATAAGATAAACCAAACAGATTTATCAAGGTTTAGATTTATGAGTTTCAATCAAAACAAAAAAAGGTAAAAAAAATATCCTAAAATGGGTTGACACTGAGTATACAAATTAAGTATTTCATGTAATACAGCACTTTATAATATACTATAGGAATGTAGTATTTACAGTCAAAGTATAGCAACAGTTTATCCACTTTATTGTGCACACCATACCTCATACCAGTCACATTAAGAAACATTCTAAGGTAAACAACCCAAACACTGACTATTCCAATGTTGTAAAAAAAATTAGAGAATATTTTAGTCTTAGTGCTTGGCACTTATACATGTAAAAAATATAACGAAGAAAATCACAGACATAGACCATGATAGAATATGCAAACTTGTAGAAAATGATCATTAGCGCATACGTATACCCCAAAATGCATATTACTGCTATATGCACGGACAAACTTGGCTATGTACGCAGTACGTGCAGTAATCATACAAGTCAGCACCAATTTTCCCTTTTTATTTGCATGTGTTCAAATCTAGCATGTTCTATATGCATGTATCTTTGATACACTTCTCATGCACAAGCATTCTTCTAAAAAACTAAAAAAAGGAATGCAAATGCACCTAAAGTTTTCCCCCCAGTGTCTAATGTAACCAAGCAACTGGATCAATAAAATATGTCGGCATGTCGCAATGAATATACTAATAAAGTAAGTGCAAGTTGAGAATCAAGTTACCAGCATATGGTTTGATAGGTTTTGCAAAAGGATGCAAATAATCAAGTTTGCTCAATGGACCCCACAACCTCCGTGGCCGGGGCCTCTGCCAAAAATCAAGAAGGTATGGGAAAAAGATGTTAGGGCATATATTCGACAATCGCAATATTAAGTTGAGTCTAGCATAACCTTGATAGACACTGATCCATTCATTAAGAAACACTGGAATTTTAAGAATTCATACTGTAGCTTGTTCAGGACTAGTGAATTACCGGTCCAAATGGAAGGACATCATCCATACGCATGCTGCCCTTTGTAATGCCCCCAGCTGAATAATTTGCAAGGAAAAGGTGCACAAGCAGCGATAGCATCGACAGCATGATGCCAATGGCTGTGGCCAACTTAAACTTGCTTTTGAGCAGCATTTTATTTCATTACTCTAACCTCCAAATCCTGATGAAAAAGGTTCAAATAAACTCTTAGACGTCGAGCTTACATCAGATGCCCAACAAATCACAAGTGAAACAAGGTGCCATTCAGGGGCGGACCCAGCATAGGACATGGGTGTACACATGTACACCCAATAACTGTTGCAAAAAGATCGAATTAGTAAAATCATGATCAGATCCGAATACAAATACCAGGTTTGGGTGTTCGATTTCGCGCAGCAGGATGGGAAGGGAGGGGAATAGGAAGGCATACCCCTGTCGGATCTTCGTCGCCGGCAAAGCGCCCGTCGCTCGACGAAGGGTTTCAAAGGTGTCGCCAGGCGTCAAGGCGCTAGAACAATCCTGGTCGCCTAGCTAAAAAGCAGCAAGAGGGAGTGAGGGAGGGGAAGAATGGAGGGGAAATAGACCCCACCGCGCCGCCGCCGCCGCGGCCCTGCTCGCCACTTTTCTACCTCCACTCGCCGCCGCCGCCGCGCTCCTCCCTGCTCCACCACCCGCAGCCCCACGTCCTCCTCCGGCCCCATCGCAGGGCTCCCGGCACCACCACCGCCGCGCTATCAACGGGCACAGAGAGAGGGAGGAGGAAGGGGAGACTGAGGGAGAAAGACGAACGGAAGCACGGAAGCAAGTGGCGGAGGCGGGTACGGCGCGCAGGGAGGCGAGTGAGGGAGATGGGGGCGACCGAGTGACCGACGCCTCCTGCTTCTAGCCCTGCGCCCCTGCCGAACGGCGTCTGGAGCAGGAAGAAGGGCGTGAGACAGATGGGCCGTTGTGGCTGTTCTTGGGTTATAGGATATATCCCTTGAGGTTGGGCTGACCAGTGGGCTGGGGCAGCCGAGTCTTTTCTTTTTTCTTCTTTTCTTTTTCGTTTTATTTCGTTCACTTCCTTTGCTACGGCGTCGCCTCGTCTATGCATATGGAAAGTATCACCTCACCTCGTCTTATCGCTTTTTAATGAGGGCAGCACAACTCGTCATCTTAAAAAAGTAAAGAAAGTAGTGGGAAAGACTCTAGCTGCAACTGGGCAAGGGAGTGTGGAGGGCAGAGCACGAGCCGACCGCGTGGAAAGCAACGAGCGTTGAAGTCGCATGGAGAAAGAAGGTGGTGGGTTGCGGGAAGGAAAGGGGAGAGACAGTACAAAACATTGGGTTGTATGCTCGTCAGGTTGAGGATGAGAAGGGTAGCTGCTGGGGTGTATCGAAAAATCGTCTTGATACGTATCAATCTATGTATCAACATTCATTTTTTAATTTCAATTCGAATATTAGATACATATTGAGCACTTATTAGAAACGGGATACAACACTTGCTCGACGTATAAGTATAATGTAGCATGAGAGGGATGGAAAAAGGCTCCATATTTTGTAAATTAGTCTAAAAATCTAAAGTAATTAATATTCTAACCTAACAAATTTCATAACTTTAAAAAGTCATACTAACATTTAAAAATATCATAATCAACATCACTTTTAGTAACACACTCAATATTTTCTTTTAACTTCATATGAATATAACAAATTCAATTTTTTTAAACAAAGAGCAATATTTTTGAAATGTTAGTTTTTTTATTTCTTCTTCTATTCTCCAAAGGTGTTGTGGTAAGCACGAGTAGCACGTTGTGGCGATAGATGACATCGATGTGCACTTGCAACGAGCACGAGCAGCCGTGACGAGAAGATGTGCACGAGGCATTGCAAACAAGCAAGAGCGGTGCATGACAGAGATGGTGCCAATGGATAGAAATAAGAGCAGGGTGATAGCTCATAATTATTCAATGCCACACTACACTGAGTCCGTGACTAGTAGCATGAATACATGTTTATAACATTCTCATCAAGATAAGCATGTAATATCGGGGGCCAACTATTTACATTGTGCAAATATATATTCCTAAACTTTACATTGTGCAAATATATATTCCTAAACCATTCGCGCTCTTCGAGTACGTTTCGCGATCTTCGCCAACCAAGAAAAGATATATGTTCTAAAGAAAACAAACTACATGTCTAAACCGGCAACAAAATTCAGAATAAACCTAGGCAAACAGAAGTACAGAACACATCCTCGAATCCATCAGAACGCGTCGATCTTCGAATAGAAGACGTATAGAAATGGAGAACGCACCAGCCTCACAAGAGGGCGAAAAAACCGCCACAGAAAACCTCTTTAAATCTGCGGCGCACGAACGATCACCGCGCTAAGAACACGCAATCTGATCCGCGCGCAAGACCAAAGGTTTAGCGTGGGTGGGACTTGGGAGAGAGGAACGGAGTGAGTAGTAAGACGAAGCCGGTCGACCTCTTCGAGAACTTCTCCTGTTCTCCTCCTTCGACGGCTGCCGTCTGCGAGACTGAGACTAGTAGGCAGGCAGGGCGGTTGCGCAGATTGCGCTTCTGTTTAGAGGCCGCCGCAGCTCGGTCAGTAATTGGGCTGTCGCTGTACTACTGGGTTTGTGGGCTTGTCGTCTGCTAGGTGTGTTGTTTATCCCAGAGGAGGAGGAGAATTATCACGGGCGGCGACTTATAAATCCTGACCCATGCATCTCATGTCGAAAAGAAAAGCAACGAAAAAGAAGAGCGATCCGTGATCGGTCGATCGATTGATGCGTCCTCCATGACGCGTCGGGGCGGCGGAGAGGAAGACCGAGGGAGGAAAAAGAAGAGGCGGGGAGCGCCGCGCATGTGAAGAACATAACTCACCGGCCGGAGAGCCAAGCTCTGGACGCGGCGGTCGAATTCATCAGCTCCTTCGTCTCCACGCACCACCCCGTATATATCATCCTAATTAATGCGTGCATGCCCTCAAGAGGCTCCTCCGATCCGCCATCACCATGCTCAAACGCAAACTCAAACACAAACCTAGCTCCTAGCTCGATCGTCTTCCTCCTCCTCCGTCTCCTTCAATTCGCCAGCTGCTAACCCTGCAAAACCATCCTACGAAACATGGCTGTCAGTGAATGATATATAGCTGCTGTTCGGTTCTTCAGGCTGATCGAGGAGCTCACTTGCTTCCTTATAGCTGCTCCATGCGCACGTACATGCACACGTACTGCCTGTGAGCCTGCATCTGCGTGCATGTGTCCATCGTGAGTTCATCAAAGCACCTACGCTACTCGATCGATCGGCGTGTGAGATCATGGACAAAGAGGTATGCGACGCTGCGCATGCATATGGAAAGCATATGATGCTCGCGCGCGGTCGCCGTGTTTTTAAGTTTGAAAAACTTCGTCTGATCTCTACACGGAGATTATTGATCTGCCTTTGTCTGCGAATGATGCTTCACAGCAGGGGAGTAGTCATCACAGTCACCTGGACAGCTTTGCGCCGCTGGAAGGCGCGGCGCCGGAGGATCATACTGGCGGTGGCGCCGGGATGGTCGACTACATGCTGGGCCAGGCGGCGGCGCCGCCTGCTCAGCCGCCGCCGCCGCAGAGCCAGGTATCCTTCGACAAGCTCAGCTTCTCCGACGTGCTGCAGTTCGCCGACTTCGGCCCCAAGCTCGCGCTCAACCAGCCCGCCGCGTCCGCGGGCGCCCTCGAGGGCGTCGACGACGGCGCTGACGAAGACGACGATGACGACGACGCCTACTTCTTCAGGTTCCAGTCCCTGCCGTCCCTCCCCGGCGCCGCTCCTCCCCGCGGCGGCGCGGGACAGCATCACGCGGACCGTGAGGGCAGCAAGACGACGGCCGACGACGGGGGCGCGCACGACGGCTGCGGCGGCGGTGGCGTCTCAGAGAGCACGACGCTGGTGCAGCAGGCCGACGGCGGCGGCCGGGCGGAGAAGGCCGGGGAGCAGGGGAAGAGCGGCCGGCGGAAGCGGCCGAGGACGGTGAAGACGAACGAGGAGGTGGAGAGCCAGCGGATGACGCACATCGCCGTCGAGCGCAACCGCCGGCGCCAGATGAACGAGTACCTCAGGGTCCTTAGGTCACTCATGCCGGGATCCTACGTCCAGAGGGTACGTTGATACCAGTGGCTTTCAAAAAAATTCAGCGGTACATAATTAGGAATTCGTTTTGCACTTTGGCACAAACCATATGGGATTATTATATAAATATAACTTATAATTTTAAAATTGTCAGAAAAACATGTGTTGTTTGGAATGGCTTTTAATAGAAATTGCTACACAGTGCTCACCTATTTGTTTTTAAAATGTTTTTTTATAGAATTTCTTGCATTGCGTGTTGCACTGCTAGCTATGTTGAGCTTTCTAGACTCTAGAGTCAGGAATGTGGATGTCATGGTTAATTTGCTAGAAATGAAGACATTAAGTATGAGAACAGTGGTGGAGCTTCAGCACCAAATAGAGAGAGGGCCAGCCATGCTAATTAGTTCCAAAATCAATAAACAATACCTAATTTACTGTTCATTCAACGGAGAGATTTGTTGGATCACGGAGGCTATAACCCCTTTGGTCTCCACTAAGCTCCGCCAAACACATATGAACGAGGAGGTGGGCGTTGGCCTTGACCGGGTGAGGTTTCATTAGCTAGGGTTTGGAGGGACAGATAAAAAAAAACTTTGGATGTTGACAAATCTACCACATTGCATGACTTAAGTGTAAAATTTTAGTAGTGTCCAATATTTATCATTTTTCCTTTAAAAAAGTCAATTTACTACCTGAACGATCCACTTTGTCCCTGTAGCACCTTGAACAAAAGTTTGGCTCAACATATCCCACAAACTATTCCAAATTTTCCAATCTACAAGCTAGTGATGTTACAAAATACATTACAGATTTTCATGATTATTTCACATATATATTCAAAGCATCTAATACTGAATTAACCAAAGATATACCTTTTTATAAGCAATACCCCTCTGTTATTGGTATATTTATGTTATGTTATTGGTATGTTTACTATGTTATTTATTGGTCACAAAATTGCATGATAAGTAATAAGAACTTCTTAAAGTATTTTTCTATATATAAGAGGGTATCATGTCCTTTATCATCTCACATTTAGACATACAATTCAACTTATACGTGGAGAAATGAACAGAAGCAATTTCAAAATGGGTAGATTGAACTATACCTGATCATGGGTCGGGTCGTGTCGGGTTCGGGTCGGGTCATGTCGGGTTGTCGGGTCGAAATTCATGGCCCAACCCGTCACACGTGTGGGTCGGGTCAGGTCGGGTTGGGTTTGGTTGTGTTTTTGGTTTTTAGTTATAATTTTTGGGTTAGGTCGGATTTTTTTCTGAGTTCGGGTGAAAATTTCGGCCCGCGCCCGACCTGTCGCACGGTCAGTCGATCAGGTCGGGTTGGTCGGGTCAGGTTTATCAGGGGCGGGCAGCTCATGATCAGGTATATATTGAACGAGTTGCGGTAGTGTTTAAAGGACTGAATAAAACCAAAATATTTTTATTGGGTCCAACAGACATCATCCGGGGTAGTTAAATAATTTTTTTCTTCCCAAAACTACTTTGGCTACCCATATGTAGATACATATACTGAGCAAGTTGCTATTAAAAAAATCGTTCATGTATTGTGTGACTTATTATCTTCTTTAATTAACTGAAACATTTGGGGGGGGGGGGTTAAACCAAAACTTTGGACATCTGATAGACTTCTAACATTATAAAAATTTCCCTTTCAGTTTCAACTTGTAAAACCCAAATTATGCTATACATAGCCCAATAAAATTTATTGTGATTCAACTCCAAAGCAAATGTATTTGAATCAGAGTGATATGACTTATGGTTTTGCCATGTACCGTTGTAAGGATGTATTTGAAAATTTGCATGACAACATTGTGTGTGATTGTCACTTGTATGGTTGATTTTGGGACTTTTTTTTGAAAACCAAGTCCCGTTTAGAAACCAACTAAAACGGAACAAACAACAAAATCAAACTGTTTTGGTTTGATTTGGTTTTGTGACTTGTTTGGCTATCCCTAGTATCCTGGTAGTAGTTGATGCATTATGAAAAAATGCCCCCCCTCACCACCTATAACTGTGTTCAGCACCCCTTCAAAGTTTATGAGTTTGACATGTACTAGCTTGTTAAGATTTATACACGCCAATTGACATGTGATTAAATTGAACATAGATTATATGTGCTAGCTAAGTCACCATTTTTGCTCGGTCACGCTAACTTAGTCTAACATATAATGGGTTAATATGACCGTCATATATAATGAAATGCAACTGACTGAGATATATATGTGAGAAATAAAAATAATGTAGTGATTTGATTTGTTGGAAAAATTGTTTATTTACGTTGTAAGAAAAAAAAATGCAAGTTCGGCAAGGAGTGGATACAGTCGTACAAGTAATTGTAACTGACTGACACGTATGCTGCCTGCAGGGAGACCAAGCATCCATCATCGGAGGCGCCATCGAGTTCATCAGGGAGCTAGAGCAGCTGATCCAGTGTCTGGAGTCGCAGAAACGGCGGCGCCTGTACGGCGGCTCCGGCGAGGCGCCACGGCCGGTGGTAGACGCAGCCGGCGCCGGCGCGCCGATGTCCGCTCAGCAGCAGCACCAGCCACAGGTGCCGCCGGCGGCGTTCTTCCCTCCGAGCCTCCCGTTCCCAGTGGCGTCCGGCGGCGGCGACGGCGGCGGCGCCAAGATACTGGACCTGGAAGCCGGAGGCCCCGACGCCGCCGGCGGTCTCCGGGAGGAGGTGGCCGAGAACAAGTCGTGCCTGGCGGACATCGAGGTGCGCGCGCTGGGCGCGGACGCCATGATCAAGATCCTGTCCCGGCGCCGGCCCGGGCAGCTGATCAAGACCATCGCCGCGCTGGAGGACATGCAGCTGTCCATCCTGCACACCAACATCACCACCATCGAGCAGACCGTCCTCTACTCCTTCAACGTCAAGGTACATCACATTTACATATTTACATCTTGGTGCGTGCGTTGAAATGTTGGTGCGTACGGATTGAACATATGTTTCTGCGACGCTTTATTTGTAGATCCTCGGCGAGGCAAGATACTCGGCGGAGGACATCGCCGGCGCCGTCCACCAGATCCTCAGCTTCATCGACATCAACTACGCCCTGTGATCCCTCGCAGTCTCCGTGCCAAGACCCACGAAAGGGGCCTCCCGTTAGCGTTGACAGCGGCCTATCTATTCAAATTTGAAAGTGCTATTTCCCCACGTTCTATATGTGCTTCATCAAATATCATAATAAACTGTGTTTTGTTCGTTTCTGATTGGAGGACGAGTAAAAGATTAGTACTAGTTTTATATTCAGAAGACAATGTGTATGATTGAAGTGTACTGCAATTATCAGATAGTTGAACGAGATGATGGTTTCCACTGTCACATGTCTCATGGACCATTGCCCTTTTAAACCTTTTCCCGTTAGTCAGTGCTTTTTCTTGGGGGTGTCGCTGATTTTGTTATGGGTACCAACAGCAACAAGATTGCCATCACCACAATGCACAGGATGATTCTAGCTAGATCCCAGTAGCCCACAAAGTGCTGCTGTAGAATAAAGAGTAAAAGAAAAGTGCAGAGAGGAAAGAAAGCAGCACTTGACTGCAGCCCAATGTCACAAGTGATGCATGAAATCCGCAGGAACACGCTACCTTAAGATGTTCAGATAAAGATTCAGAAATATTGTAGGTACCAGGGGCAGAAACATGAGATTTGGCTGAGTTTGCTCTGGAGTCAGCATGAATGCATTTGCTTGCTGTAAACAGAGATCAGAACACAGGTGTAGGCAGCAACAACTTCACTTTTCTGATACCTCTTGCTACAACTGCACATGGATTTACAGAGATTCTAGCCACCAGCAGCACCGGAACATATAGTATTATGGCAAGAGACTAAAACAGATTGTTTTCTTTATCTGGAGACTACAACAGGACAGGAAAGAAAAGGTAATTACATGGAACTACAAGCAGAATTTCCCTTTTTGTCAGAGCCCATATGCAGTACTGAAGTAGCTTTTGGTGGTGTTCCCACTTAGTATCTGCAGTACCTTGATGTTTAATGGGTTGACAAATCGAGGCGTCTTGAACTGACTCACAGCACCACCCAGGCTGAGGAAGTGATCTAGTATCTCCTCGAAGGTTCCCTTCTTCAGAATCCGTAGCTCAAGGGGGCCAATGGTCTTGATCTTCCTTGAACCCACATAGCCTGCATCAACAAAGGCTAGATCTAAGCAATTTGCACAGCTTTGCAAGACATCCTCCCTCGCATCAGAGCTCAGCTCCCAGAAGATGACATAGCGACCGGGATCGCTTGACTTCTCCACGAAGCTAGTAAAATCCACAATTTCCAGCTTCTCCGCTTCCAAGAGCTTTTCTGCCTCCTCAACAGCCAGCTGGAGGTCTTTTTCGGTATTCTTGTCGATGTTGATGCTAAGGACTAGGCTTCTGCGGCAGATGAACTGGAGCTCAGGTGTTGAGTTGTGGAAGTCCGCTACCTTCACAATATCTCCTAGCCTGTAGCGGTACAGACCTACACCACAGCCAAAAAAGGGATTGTAACTACATTCAGAGATATAACATGTTTCTCCAGAAATTCAAAAATAAGCAAACTTTTATATTCAAGTCATTCCACCTAAGCTTTACAATATCTGCATGCAAACATATTTCAAATGTTGTGACGGATGTGTTTGGATTACTGAGATAATAAAGCATCAATATGAGTTTGGTGGGACTACTTACGTCAAGAGATTGTGCAGCTATAGCTACCTAATACAATATGAATAGGCTGCAATGAGTGCACCACAAATACAAGCAATAATTACTCCATGTGCTTAAGGCATAAGCTTGATGTATTCATTCCAACTGTGTGCATTTTGGTTTTCTGTTCAAAAATGTTTTTCATTGAAAATTATAAATAGCATAAACCATTAGCCATCAGATTATACTTCTGAAATACTAATATTGTAAGGTAACACATCTGGAACAGGTGACAGTGGTAGAAATAGAGCATATAAATACAAATGAATCTCAATTAAAGATTGAACAGTAACCAATAAGGTAATGGTACCTCCAAAGGTAGTTATTATAACTTCATAGATTTTGCCGATCTTCACTTCAGTCAATCCAACTGGATCTGATTCTATGTAATGAATGGATGCACTATTCTCCGACTCCTCCCCTTTTGGCTTCTCCAAAGGAATGAACTCGAAATAAGCAGTCTGAGGGAGTACAGCATATGTCACCTGTTCAGGTGGCAGTGATGGGTTTATATTAGCGCCAACCCATCCTTCAGATGCACCATAGTCTGCACTTATCAGTGGTAAATGGCCAGCATAATGTCTTAATTTCTTCAGATATGGCTCCATGGATCCTGTCATGATGCCGTAGACATACTTTGCATTTGGCCAGAGTGCTGGGATTACACCATACCAGTTGCTCAAGCCCATGCACTTCATGTGGATTGAGTCAGCAAGTTCAGGGTTGGGTTTCAGGATCTTTGTAACGGCTTCACGAATCGATGGCACAGTAACTTTCTCTGAGAGAACACCATCTCTTATGTCGGCACATAGATCTTCCCAAATTTCCTCAAATGTTTGAAATGCATGGACTAAGCTGTGAGCAAATGTTGAGAACACCTGATGGACCTCGTCAGAGTATATTAACCCACAGAGCAAGTGACAATATAAGGACTGGTGGAAGTCAGGGCCAAAAACAACTTCATCAGGACTGCAACACTGAGACTGGATATCCTTCATCCCTTCCTTGTAACGTGGCCTCCGGTACAAGTTTGTTGTTGCAGTTGTAGCAAGGATGCCACCTTTTGTTACCACTTGCTTGCTACCGTAGATAAACTGCAAGGCCTTTCCTTTGCCTATAGGATATTCACTGTAAAAAGAACAAAAACATTGTTTTAAAATTCTAGTATGCAAGATATCCACAAACCAGACAACAATATAACTAAATAAATTAGCAATTTATATAAACATAATTGAAGCTGCTCACCGGTTCCTAAATGCATAGGAAGTCTGGAATGTTTGAAGTGTGGTCTCAAGCAATTCATCATTAAATGGCAAGAATTTAGGTTTTCCATGTGTCGTACCAGAACTGGAGCCAAAGAGACAAGGCAAGGTTACAAACATGGACCTTCATAGACTAATATATACAACAAGAGAAAGCATTTTTCAAGCAATAGAAGTACCTGAGAGACAGGGAAGTGACGGGCTTTCCAGTGAGGATCGGGGAGGTATCACCATCAGCAATCCTTTGGATATATGGCTCAAGATCGCTGTGAACACACAGCGGGATGCAGGATTTGTAGCTCTCTACATCCGTCCTCCCATTGAGGCCAAAATGGTTAAGATATTCAGCATCAGCATTCAACTCAAGGATCCTTTTTAGTGTATCCTGCTGCACGCGTCCAGCATCGCATGTTAAGGTCTCAAACTCATTGATAGTATCTTCACAGCTACAGATCGGCATTTGTACTGGCAGAATCTTGGCTTTATGTCCATAGAGAAACCAAGCAAAAAATTGTAAGAAGAGCAACACAAATTGTACATGAAGAACAAGCAAAATTTTGGCTACTTAAATGTATACAGCTGAAGGCATTTCTGTTGCAAATTTGAACAAATAATACTTGAAAGTTAAGATACAGTGCATGACAAAAGATACCACGGTTCACAATCACTAACCAAGCTGGAAATCAAACCTGCAGCACAGTTGGGAAGCCTATCGACAGAATAGTAAGAAACTATTTAAGTACACGAAGCTCTACTCCCGACATGAGAGCTGTCTAAATTCACTAACCTTCAAATGAAACGAATAGCATTGCAGGCCTGGATAACAAAAGGTAAAAGGAGTAAAAGCAAAAAAAAAAAGTAGTATGTTGTACACCTACTAAAGCCAACAACCAGAAAAATAGGGCAACTTTGCAAAGCACCTGTAGAAACATTGACAGAATAATGTTAGTTAGTCTTCACTTTCCGACACAAACTTATACTAATACAAACCGTCAGAATCCCAAGAAAGTAGGTATTATCCCTTAACTTTTTACTAGAGATTCCACTAGCATAAGAATTGCGACATGAGACAAACCTATAAAAGGTCGACATATACTAACAGGAGATGGAGAGCAGCTTGCTGGGATATCCAGACTACACGATTCTTGATGACAATACAAATGAAAAAGCAGTAGCCTAATGAACAACCTCCTATCTATGAAAGAGAACATGAATTCACATAAACATAGTAGCAATCAACCAAAGGCAGATGATCAGGCAATATGCAAGCTTGCAGCCCATTGTAACAGTCGATTGTAAGAAGTAGGGGAGATTTCCATAGCAGTGAACCAACAGCTCTTTCCGTGCCAAGAGCCCCAGAATAGCAATACAACCTACTACCACTGAGGCACTGACCACTCTGCCATAGCTTTTACACCAGTCATACTGGATACCTTTCTTTTGCGAAATATAGGACCAGATCATAGGAATTGGGATGATTGAAAAAACTAAAAACACAAATACAGATTGGTGGTTGATTGCTGAATTATTTAAGTAAGGTCCCTAACAGCACACAGAAAGACACATGGTGTGAAGAGAAGAGATGCCCAGAAAGGCACAGGCAAGGGCAGCCTTCCCTGGCGGACTGAACAGGAATCCACCGTGAGGGCGGAGTAATTGCGGCACGGCTCACTGCACCTGGTACTACTCCCTAGCCAAAAAGGGAAGCAAATCCACAAAGCTCACTGTGCAAACATTGCCACAGAACAGAGGGATAAAAATGTTCAGGTGGCAGGTGCCAACAATCTGCAGGGTGTAGGCAGGCGGCTCTCTGCTGCACACGCCACCCACCTTGGCACAAAATTCATGGGCTGTTTGTCAGTGAAAAGCTGCTCCGGGATGCAACACGAAAGAGGCAAAGAGGAATATATGCGGTGAATTTGTGCTGGCAATCTCGTTTGCTCGCCAATCACAGCGCAAGTCAACACAGAGCGCCCTTTAAATAGCTCGCTGACCGGAGATTCTTGTGATGATTTCTACCGCCGGAATCGAAGACCGGGGGGCATCTCGAAGGGCCGGGGCACGGGGGGTGCTCGGCTATAAAAAATTCCGAAAATTTTGGAAAAAAGAAATGGTACGGAAAACGAACAGTAGGCAGTGGCGTGGATTGGAAAAGGAGGATCGGGCCATCAGCCCACAGGAAGAAAGATTTGAATTTGATTGCGCACAGTCACAGACTCACAGTTCACAAGGGGGGAGAGAGAGAAAGGTAGTGGTCAGACACTCAGACCAGAACAGAACAAAACAAAAAACAAACTCGGAACAATCAAATCATCCACCAGCCAGGCAAGAAGGCAGCGCTCCTTACCAGGATCAGAGGAAATGAATCCGAGCCCGGATGGATCTGCACTCCCGTCGGCGCAGGCGGAGGGGAGCGGCAGCGGGCTGCTCCGGCGCGACGCCTGTCCCTCGGCGCGGCCAGGCGAGGCGGCTCCGGCTCCGCCCGCGCGCGGTGACCGCGGGAGCCTGGAGGCGGTTTCGTCCGTGACGACCGACGGGCGGCCCGGCCGCCGGCGAGCCCGCGGGGACGGACGGCGAGGACGGAGGAGAATGGGACAAGGATCCCGGGCGGGGCCTGGCGCATGGGATTGAGGTGGGACGGGGTGCGGGCAGCAGACGACAGGCGGGGGACGGAGGATTATAACGAGGCTCGATGAACAGGGGGCGGGGCGGGGCGGGACGGAGCGGTGATTTTGGATGTTTCCGGGGGTGGTTGGAGGAAAAGCGGAGGATCATGAGGATTTGACCCCGCCGGTTGCCCCACCCCTCCCGTCTCCTCCTCCTCCCTCCTCGCTCGCCTCGCAGACAACTCGTGAAGCCCCAGCGGCCGCGGCCCGGCGGCGGCCGGCCTGCTGCCTCGTCGTCTGCCCGCATCGATGCGGCCGGGCGCGTCGCTGTTGCGCCCGCCGAGATGGTGCGTGCGTGTCTCTTGTTCCTCCTCCTTGTCCCACGCCCCCACCTGACGGTGGGCCCGGACAGCACATTTATCCATGCATGGTGGTGGCATGGACTGGACGGGACGGATCGGAGACGGACGCAGCCAAGCTTGGCACGAGCACGACATGTCCCGTGTCTTATTGCGAGGCACGTACGAGTACTAGGCAAACGATATTTGTTGTACACGATGTAATATAGTACGTGGCCAAGAAATTTCTGTCAAATAAAATAGTACGATGTATACGAAAGACCCCGTTGGAAGGCGGAGGCTATATAATTTTGTGTAATAATTATAAAACGCTAAAGGACATATGAGGTTCTCTATATAATTTTGTGTGTGGAAAAAGGGGTATCTGATCTTGTCAATCCTGAGAAAACGATTGTTCATGAAATGGGCACTGGCCATTCACTTCTACTCACAAACCAAGCTTATGCTAATGTTTGGTGCGGATTTGATTTGTTATCAGAGAAAAATATCGTTAGTTGAATAGTGGTTGGTGGTTGATATTGATTTAGTGTGAGAGAAAAGTACTGCTGGCCGGTGGCTGATAAGCCATACGAACATTCTAGCAATCACTATTTCAAAACACAAAGACTTATCCCGTTTACAGAAAAAAATGAAGTAAATCACTCACCACCTATTCAAGCAACCGAAAGAGTTGGTGTCATCAACTGTTTACTATACAAGTTGTGGCTGAGCTTTTCCTCGGCATGCGAAGGGAGAAAGTTTGATGGTGAGTTATACTAAGAATCAACCAATCATTGAGAGAGGTGTAAATGTTGATAGGAAAATGACGAAAGTAGCCCTTGCTCATTCCTGCCATTTTGTAGCTAGCATGCAGCGACCGAGGCACGTAGAACGCATAGAGTCTCTTCTCAATTTTTTTACTCATGTACTTTGGTATATTAGGCTAACTAGTCAACATTTTCGTCTAACCCCAAACTCCAAAGCTCAACAAATGAAAATTTCTATCCGGCTATGAGCTATCCAGTTCATGTCCGCCGTCGGCCGTCACCTGCCCGTCACTGCCTCCTCGCGACCTCGTGTCGTCTCCCGTCGCCCCAACTCTAATCCTTTCTCCGACTCTCCTGCCATCTCCGCGACCCTGCCTCTCCGGTTGGCCGGTCCCTGCTAATTCTCCCTCCCTCCGGTCTCCCAGGCGCAGCTCTGTGACCAGGCGGGCGTCGGCCGGCGGGAAGCCCACACGGCGCACGCCGCAGGCTACGGCGGCGCAAAGCTCGAGGGCGAGCTGCGAGCGCCGAGTGGCACGACATCAAGCGGCCACGAGCTCACGAGCAGCAGGCAGTACCGCAGCAGCCAGCAGGTGATTTTTTTCAGCCCCTCCTAAATTTTTTCAGGCTCCGTCCCTGCAAGCATGTGAGGGACCGTGCTGAATAGCAACTGTTAAATGTTATGATTGTTACCACGGAGATGATTTCATACTATTTTGAACGAGTTGTTGTTGTTTTTTTTCTCTCTTCCAGATATTATGGTTTAGTATATTTTTTAGAGGGGCCAGAGGCTAGCGTAGCCCCCTGCGTCTACGACGCTAGGTACCGGGTTCTCTCTATGATACGCCCGGCCGGTGACTCCGGATTCTCTCTATGATACGCCCGGCCGGTGACTCCCTCAGCGCTACCGAGAGGTCACCGCGGGGGTTCGAACCCGGGTCGCTTGACTGAGATCGAGCTCAGCTAGCCACCCAGGAATCCCCCCCTACCCAGAGTTTCTTGTGGGCGCAGTGTCTATTAATAAGTGTGGGGGGATACATAATGATGATGATTCCAACATATATATCTAAAAAAGTTGTTGTTGGTTTTCTTTTTTTTTTGTTAGAGATAGTAATTATAAAACTGTCTCAATATTTCTAAAGTGACTTGTATATATACATTTATTGTTTGTTCTTAATTATGATATTGCGACTTATCATATCTGCACGCGCTAATAATGTTGCAGGTATTTTCTTGTGGGAGATGCGTTTGCAACAAGTGTAGGGGAAGTATTACATAGATGATTTTCAGATGTACTACCCTTGGAACTATCATGTGCACACCGTTTCTCTCTTTCTTTTCAGAACAGCAACATGTTCGTTTGCACTACTGTAATTGGTTGTTGGTATGCCCAACCATCACACAATTGGTACAACTTAGCCCGAGTTACTTTCCCTTTAAAGTTTTACGATGTTAATGGGTATAGAAAAGCATCCACTTGCTTATGAATTCCAGCTCGTTACGATTGGCAAGCTTCTGCTCTGGCCTAGTAGAAAAAAATGCCTATACACATACACTCGACCGCGCACTATATAGACTATAGCAGCAGAATGCATAAATGGTAATAGCAGCACGCAACCCATTTCATACGGAAATTACACCCGTAAAAAATCAATGATGGCCAGTAATAAAGCGGTAGGGACCAAATTGCACGCACAATTTTGTTTATGCTAATTAAGATATATACCATGACACTTTTTAGAACTCGTGTGCCACAACCTTTTTTCTTCTTCTTCCAAATTGCAGTGTGTTCATTTGTATTATTGTTGCTATTGGTCGTTTGGTATTGTTGGAATAAATAGGCCTAGAGCCATTTATTACAATAATGAAAGAATTAAAGCTCATTTATTTAATGTTAGGGAAAAGTGAGAAATACCAAATAGGTAGTTGAGGAGTCTCCCATCCAACTTATGAGGTAGCCTTTCGGTACACCTCTTGTGAAGTTGAATAAATGAGATAGGCGTGCCACACGCGCGCGCGTTCGCTCGCCGGGCCGGGCCGCGACGAGCGGCGCGGACGTGAGGTGTTGCGAGGCGGAAGCATCTTTTTGTTGTTGGCTGTTGGAAAGGAATAATGAGCCTTAACCACGGTGCCTTAACCGCGACCGTTACCAGAGGCGCCTTAACCGCGACGTCCAGGTTCATCCCCCGCGCCTGCTCGCCTATATAAGACGCTCATTCTCCTCCTGCTCGGATTACCAATTCACACTCAGGTACTCCTGTTCAGGAGACCTCTCCCTCTCTCTTTCTGTTTGCTGCTTCTTTTGCATTCCCCTCGCCTGCACCGCGCGCACGGTACCGGCGAGAGCAGAGCCTCCGGAACCTCGTCCTGCTGCTGAGATCCTGCTCGGGATAGGCGGGCGATAAGGTTTTTGGGGAGCGTCTTCACGCGACTGCTCGCTCCCGTACGACTACTTCCTCTACTTCGACTCCGAACGACTACTTCCTCTACAGCCGGGTCGTCACTTCGATCATCTTCCTGCACCGAATTTGTACGGCTACATCGACTGAGGTCACTCTACAATCAGTATGACTGATCCGAGTGATATCGGAACTTCGGGTGACTCCGTCACCCGACCTTCCACGGGGTACATTCTTAAACTGGTATTCATGCTTATTAGTTGTATAATCATGAATAGGTTTATGTTTAATTGTTGTTTAAACATGAATATTTGCACATGGATTGTTTCACTCACCGCAATATTGAAATGTCTATTTAATTATGGAATTAAAATATACCGGAATATTGCCTATCATCCAACAATTCAAAAACCTTATTATGTTGATAGGAATATGTTTGGTGTCACTAGCTTTGCAAATGCAATTAAACCAAAGCCTTTCAATGGTTCTAATTTTAAGAGGTGGCGTGAGTTGGCCACCCTGTGGCTCACTGCCATGAATGTGATGTACGTCATCACCGGAAAGGCTCCCGAGGGTGTCTCGGGAGAAAAGTTTAATTCAGATGATAATCTGTTCCGGGGTGTTGTCATCAGCGTTCTGATTGACAATCTGGTGGATACCTATCTCCGTTACAAAACGGGGAAGGACATTTGGGAGGCTCTTGAGGCTCAGTACGGAGCTTCTGACGCCGGCGGTGAGCTGTATGTAATGGAACTGTTCCTAGACTACAGGATGGTTGAAGACCGTCCTGTGGTGGAACAGGCCCATGAAGTACAGGCGCTGGCTAAGGAGCTTGAGAACTATAGCAGAGAGGTCCCATGTATGTTGCCCGAGAAGTTTGTGGCTGGAGCTATTATCGCTAAGATGCCACATTCCTAGAGGGACTTTGCTACCTCTCTAAAACACAAGAGAAAGGAATTCACTTTTGATGACCTTGTTGCGACTCTTGATGTTGAGGAGAAGGCAAGAGCAAAGGACACACGTGGAAAGGCAATAGACGGCTCCTCAAGCGCAAACTTTGTGCAGAGGGGCAATCCTAAGTTCCAGAACAACCAGAACAAGAGGAAGAAGCCTTCACAGAACCCGCCCAAGGCTAAACAAGCCGACGGGCCTGATAAGAAGAAGAGAAAGCCGGGGGGTGCTTGCTATACATGTGGCAGTCCGGATCACTTTGCTGTAAAGTGCCCGGATCGTAAAGATCGCAAGACCCCCAATACAGCGAACATGGTTGTTAGCGAGGGTGGAGGAACATCGGGGTATAGTAATTTCTTACCTACAGTTCTTTCAGTATGTTCTTCACCAGAGTGGTGGATAGACACCGGTGCTAATATTCATGTATGTGCTGACATTTCTATGTTTTCATCTTACCAGGTCGGGGGGACTACATCCTTGTTGATGGAGAACGGTGCCCATGCGCGTGTTCTTGGTGCTGGTACGGTCACTCTGAAGTTCACTCCGGGGAAGATCATACAATTGAAGAATGTGCAGCATGTACCTACCATCAAGAAGAATCTAGTCAGCGGGTCTCTACTGTGTAGAGACGGTTTTAAGTTAGTCTTTGAGTCGAATAAATGTATCATTTCTAAGTTTGGTACCTTTGTTGGAAAAGGCTATGATAGCGGAGGCTTGTTCCGCTTTTCTTTATTGTTCGATGATAATGTCGTGAACCATGTGATGAATGATGAATCAGATGTTTGGCATTCGAGACTTTGTCATGTTAATTTTGGTTGTATGATGCGCTTAGCTAGTTTGAGTTTAATTCCAAAGTTTACCTCTGTCAAAAATTCTAAGTGCCACGTATGTGTTGAATCAAAACAAACTCGCAAGCCACATAAGGCTGTTGAGGCAAGAAACTTGGCATCTCTAGAATTAGTTCATTCCGATCTGAGCGAAATGAACGGTGTGTTGACAAAGGGTGGTAAAAGATATTTCATGACTTTGATAGACGATAGCACTAGATTTTGTTACATCTACTTGTTAAAATCAAAAGATGAAGCGTTACATTACTTTAAGATCTATAAATCTGAAGTAGAAAATCAACTTGAGAGAAAGATTAAACACCTAAGGTCTGATCGAGGTGGCGAATACTTCTTTAATACTTTTGATTCATTCTGTGAGGAACACGGTATCGTTCATGAGAGGACACCGCCTTATTCACCCCAATTCAATGGGATTGCCGAAAGAAAGAACCGCACGCTTACTGACTTGGTGAATGCCATGTTAGAAACCGCGGGACTATCTAAGGAATGGTGGGGGTGAGGCGATACTGACGGCCTGTCATGTACTGAACCGTGTGCCTATGAAGAATAAGGAAGTAACACCATTCGAGGAATGGGAGAAGAAGAGGCTAATTCTTTCATATTTACGCACTTGGGGTTGCTTGGCCAAAGTCAGTGTGCCAATCACCAAGAAACGTAAACTTGGACCAAAGACGGTGGACTGTGTCTTTCTGGGGTATGCTTTTCACAGCGTCGGATATAGATTCTTGGTAGTAAGATCTGGAGTGCCTGACTTGCTTGTCGGCACAATTATGGAGTCCAGAGACGCTACATTCTTTGAGAATATTTTTCCAATGAGAGATGAAACAAGTTCATCTAGGCAAGAGTCTGTCGAGAAGTACGACTCTACCAAGCTGATGGAACTCAATGATCCTACACTTATTGAGCATCCTGAGGAGGATAATGAGGAGGCTCCTAGGAGGAGCAAGAGACAAAGGACAGAGAAATCTTTTGGAGATGATTTCATCGTATACCTCGTGGATGACACTCCCAAGACCATTGCAGAGGCCTACTCTTCACCTGATGCTGACTATTGGAAGGAAGCAGTGAGGAGTGAAATAGACTCTATAATGTCAAATGGAACTTGGGAGGTTGTTGAGCGTCCTTACGGGTGCAAACCCGTGGGATGCAAATGGGTGCTCAAAAAGAAACTTAGGCCTGATGGTACTATTGATAAGTACAAGGCTAGACTTGTGGCCAAGGGTTACACCCAAAAGGAAGGAGAAGACTTCTTTGATACTTACTCACCAGTCGCTCGATTGACTACCATAAAAGTACTACTTTCTCTGGCTGTCTCTCATGGTCTTCTCGTTCATCAGATGGACGTTAAGACAGCTTTCCTAAATGGAGAGTTGGAAGAGGAGATCTATATGGATCAGCCGGAAGGATTTGTAGTAAAAGGTCAAGAAAGAATGGTGTGTAAGCTGGTGAAGTCTCTCTATGGCCTCAAGCAAGCACCTAAGCAATGGCATGATAAGTTCGACAGAACTTTGACATCTGTTGGCATTGTTACAAATGAAGCTGACAAATATGTGTACTATCGCTATGGTGGGGGCGAATGAGTGATTTTGTGTCTGTATGTAGATGACATACTTATCTTTGGCACGAGCCTTAAAGTGATCAAGGAGGTCAAAGACTTTCTATCTCAAAAGTTTGAGATGAAGGATTTGGGAGAGGCTGATGTTATCCTTAACATAAAGCTGATAAAGGGAGAAAGTGGTGGGGTGACTCTGTCACAGACTCACTATGTTGAGAAGATGCTAAGTCAGTTTGGCTACAGCAACTCTAAACCCGCACCAACTCCTTACGATGCCAGCTTGGTTCTAAGGAAGAACCTGAGGATAATGGTGGATCAGCTGAGATACTCCCAGATCATTGGTTCACTGATGTATCTGGCTAGCGCCACGAGACCTGACATTGCATATGCAGTTAGTAAACTGAGCCGGTTTGTTTCAAACTCGGGCAGTGAACACTGGCGTGCTCTCGAGAGGGTAATGCGCTATCTAGTGGGCACAATGAACTATGGCATTCACTATTTTGGAGACCCCAAAGTCTTGGAGGGATATAGTGATGCAAACTGGATTTCTGATGCTGATGAGTTAAAGGTCACAAGTGGATATGTGTTCACACTTGGAGGTGGCGCTGTTTCCTGGAAGTCTTGCAAGCAGACCATTCTAACCAGGTCAACAATGGAAGCAGAACTCGCAGCATTGGATACTGCCACTGTCGAGGCCGAGTGGCTTCGTGAACTCCTAATGGACTTGCCGATAGTTGAAAAACCAATACCGGCAATTCTAATGAACTGTGATAATCAAACTATGATTGTCAAGGTGAACAGTTCAAAGGACAACATGAAGTCATCCAGGCATGTCAAGAGGCGGTTGAAGTCTGTCAGGAAATTGAGAAACACCGGTGTCATAGATTTGGATTACATCCATACGTCTAAGAACCTGGCAGATCAATTTACAAAGGGTTTATCACGTATTGTGATAGATAATGCATCTATGGAACTGGGCTTGAGACCCACGTGAGTTTTTCCATAGTGGAAACCTGTCTTATGTGATCGGAGATCCGGTAAATTAAGATGGTGAAACAAGCTATGATTTGACTGAGAGAAGAGAACCTTTGAGAAGGCTCGGTCCATGGGAAGATGCATTTCTCTTCAAAACTGTATGGCAGGCTGGTATGTATACCTTAATGTGCTCCAAGTGGCTTTCATGAAACAAGGTAGTTGTTTCTCTAAAGCAAAGACATAATTCTACAGTATGTCTTGAAGGAACACACCTATATGAGTATCGACTACTGGTCATAGTCTATGAGATTTGGGTGATCTCTAGAAAACTCATGAAGAGGCACAGAGTGTGACCCATAAGCTCCAACCCGCGAGGATGCTATGTGCAGTCAAGTATCAGTAAAGGGCTCTAGCCAAGCTTAGATGCACAAAACTGACAATTTAAGGCATAGTCCATTGTTCAGTTGCAAATAAGTGTAACTTGAGTTCCTGGTGGATGTTCAACTTAACAGTCTTCATCGCAGTACTGGTATATCGAAAACAAAAAGGGAAGATGAGAGCATTTCCAATGTGACTTATAATTCTTGGTGGGGATTGTTGGAATAAATGGGCCTAGAGCCATTTATTACAATAATGAAAGAATTAAAGCCCATTTATTTAATGCTAGGGAAAAGTGAGAAATACCAAATAGATAGTTGAGGAGTCTCCCATCCAACTTATGAGGTAGCCTTTCGGTACACCTCTTGTGAAGTTGAATAAAGGAGATAGGCGTGCCACACGCGCGCGCGCTCGCCGCGCCGGGCCGTGGCCGTGGCCGTGGTCGTGCCGAGACGAGACGAGCGGATGCACGTATGTGATGTGTTGCGGGGCGGAAGCATCTTTTTGTTGTTGGCTGTTGGAAAGGAATAATGGCGCCTTAACTGCGACCGTTACTGAGCCTTAACCACGGTGCCTTAACCGCGACCGTTACTACCAGAGGCGCCTTAACCGCGACGTCCAGGTTCACCCCCCCCCCCCGCCTGCTCGCCTATATAAGACGCTCCTTCTCCTCCTGCTCGGATTACCAATTCACACTCAGGTACTCCTGTTCAGGAGACCTCTCCCTCTCTCCCTCTGTTTGCTGCTTCTTTTGCATTCACATCGCCTGCACCGCGCGCACGGTACCGGCGAGAGCAGAGCCTTCAGAACCTCGTCCTACTGCTGAGATCCTGCTCGGGATAGGCGGGCGATAAGGTTTTTGGGGAGTGTCTTCACGCGACTGCTCGCTCCCGTACGACTACTTCCTCTACATCGACTCCGAACGACTACTTCCTCTACATCGACTCCGAACGACTACTTCCTCTACAGCCGGGTCGTCACTGCGATCATCTTCCTGCACCGAATTTGTACGGCTACATCGACTGAGGTCACTCTACGATCAGTATGACTGATCCGAGTGATATCAGAACTTCGGGTGACTCCGTCACCCGACCTTCCACGGGGTACATTCTTAAACTGGTATTCATGCTTATTAGTTGTATAATCATGAATAGATTTATGTTTAATTGTTGTTTAAACATGAACATTTGCACATGGATTGTTTCACTCACCGCAATATTGAAATGTCTATTTAATTATGGAAATAAAATATACCGGGATATTGCCTATCATCTAACAGGTATGCCACACAACCGCATGCATATTTTTGGTGCAACTTAGCCCGTGTTACTTTCTCGTTATAGTTTTACGATGTTAACGGGTATAGAAAAAGCACCCACTACTAGCTTCTGAATTCTAGGGTCACTAACTCGATCACTGTATATGAAGCTAGCTAGGATGGAGAAGCTTTCGTTGTCGCTTGAAAATGCGTATACACTCGACCGAGCATTAAAAACTAATGTAGCATCATGCGTACATGGTAACAGCAGCGGGGCTGTCCGTTTCATGTACCCGCAAATATCAACGGTACGGTGACCACCGAACCGAAAACAGTAGTCACTGACACTTTGTTGTGGTAATGTCCACTTGGCCAAGATCGAATGCGTGGTCGAAATGAGACCACATGCTCTTGAAAATCAGGTGATGAATCAACGCTACGACGTTTAATCTGCCTTTAGCACTACACCATTCCAGCACCATATGTTGTGCGTACAAGCCGTGGAAAATGTTTTTTTTAAAGAACAGCACATGCGCGCCATGCGTGTGCCCGCACAACTGCATCTGCATTTGCTTGCAAGATGCTTTCACTTTAGAGCTTTTTTACGTTGCATTTGAAGTATTGAGAAGTACTTAGAAGTATCAAGTTTTTTTTTATTTTTCCACCACATGATTATAATCTAATTTAAAAAAGGGCATTATGGTAATCTCTTTATCCTCTCTCCCTCTCGCTTCCGTCGCCTCTGTCTCACGCAGCTGGTGCTCGACGTCCTTGTCTCCCGCGTCCGCTCCGACGGCCGCAACGGTGGATCCCCGGTCCCCGTCATGGAGCCGTTCCAACTTCCAATATGCCATGTTCTACCTCCTCGTGTAGATGTGCTTCGGTGACGGCGGCGGGGACGACGGCAGCGACGACGACGCGCGGGTGCGGGACATCGAGGCCACGCAGCGGGAGCTCCTCCACAACTTCCTCAGCTTCCTGGTCTTCTCCTTCCTCCCGTCCGTCACCAAGCTCGTGTTCCGGCGCCGGTGGGAGAAGCTCGTCTCGCTGCGGCGGTGGCAGGAGGAGCTCTTTCTCCCGCTGGTACAAACCAGGCGGGACGCCGACGCCAATGGGGACTGCTATGTGGACTCCCTGATCAAGCTCACCATCCCCGAGGACGGCGGGATGCCGCTCACCGACGGCGAGATCGTGAGCCTCTGCTCCGAGTTCCTCTGGTTGATGCGGGATGCGAGATCAAGCTCAGCCCAATGGCCAGGCGCAGGACCAATTTTAATTTAACTAATCAGCATTCAGCAATCCTCTGGTTCGTTCAAGCATCACGATGAATGGATGATGCGGGATGGAGATGCAGTAGAGAACTAGTCGCGGTGACGGGATTTGACGATAGGGGATCGCTTCGCTCCTGTGCCGTTGTGGCTGCGGCCTGCGGCTGTCCACCGTCGCCAGTCCCGCACAGGAAACGTCGGAGGCCGCGGCAAGATGTCTAGGTCACTCCAGCTCTAGCTCCAACGTCGCAGCGTCGTCGGGTCGGGCTGCGCGGCGCCGACCTCGCCGGATGGATGCCGCTGTGGCACAAGGTCGCGGTGCCGGCTATCCCTTCCGCCTGCGACGGCGGCAGCGGCCAGGAGATGGGCAGCGACGCGGGGGCATGGTGTGTGAAATTACTTTTATACCTTTTCCTAATAAAAAATATTAACTAAAATTTATTATAGATCCCACTAATTTGGTACTTCCCAGTTCTTCCCCATACAAACTTCCTAGTACTTCCACCGTTGGATTTTGTCGGACGGCTCATGAAAAAAAGAAGCACTCTAAAATTTCTCTTCACTTTATTGGTGAAATGTTTGGTTGCAATATTCCCTGTCCCTCCCGGAAACAGAAAATACCGGAGGGGGAAGAGTATACTAGTCCTGTGATGTCTCGTACTAGTGGCAAAGGGAGGTGGCGCGACCGCTGTCGGGGGCCGTGCCTGGCTCTCTACACGGCCGGGCCAGCTCACAAGTGACAAGAAGCCGCCTCGATCGATCGGTTGCACTGGTGCAAGTACATACTCCGTCGCTGTCATGCAGCAGTAGAGGCGCCGTCGCCGTCGGCCGAGGACCAGTTGGTTCAATTCGGGTCACGTACAGCGCACATGTTTCCGCAGTCTCTCTGCACCAGTGCTCGCGTCCATGTCGTCGTCGACCACCTCCGACTCAGAATGCAGCAGGCAACACCGCGACGCGATCACTGTTGGGCCGTTGCGTGTCACCTTCGTTCGTCCTCGATCCAATACCATTTCCGCCGCGGGCACCTGCCTCTGCCTGCGCGCAAGGAGGCCTCGCGACTGGCCTCCATCCGTCGATCGCCTGCTGCTCCCAGTGCGGATCTGAATCACATGCCATGAACGAAAAGTTGGGTTTGGGTCCCAGCACCAGCAGCGGAGAGCCTCAGCCCCTCATCAGGTGGTGATCGATCCACCATATATGCACGCGGCACAGCTAGCTACAGCGACAACTCGGCGTCGGCCGCTACAGCTCGATCGGGCCTCCCGCGTAGGGATGGCAGTCGGACCTATGGGTGCGGGTGCTTATGGGTTTCACACCTAATGGGTGCGGGCGTGAGTGCAAAATTTCACCTATGGGTCTACACCCGACCCGACCTGTATTAAGTGAGTGTGGGTGCGGGTGTAGATTTTAACCCGTGGGTGACCCATGGGGCCGAAATAATAATTTATTTATTTATTTTAATAGATACTAAACCTATTTGATAGATTTTATGATGATTGATGTTGTAATCTATACTTGTATTTTTAATCTTAAGGTTAGGTTTAAATCTTTATTCTATATTTGCTTATGTGATGTATTGAGTATGATGACTAATTTACTTTCTCGCTGGAACTATGAACATTTATGTGACGTTATGTGACTATAAGTTGGAAGTTTGACTTGTTAGAATTATCTATTTGTGACTTTCATAATTTTATTCTATTATATTACTTGATATAATGTCATCATATTTATATATGTCATAAATGCGATGGACCCAGTGGGTGCCCGACACCCAGCGGATGCCCAGCGGGTGCGGGTGTGGGTGTGAAATCTCACACATGGGTGTGATAATGAGTGGGTGTAGCTAAATGTGATGAATGTCATAATGGGTGGGTTTTGCTCCACCCGCACCCGACCCGACCCATTGCCCATCCCTGCTCCCGCGCGTCGTCGCTACTCCTCACTCAGGTCGTCGCTGCTAGCTTCGTTCTCCCATTGCACGTCGCCGTACGTGCACACCTTTACTTGGTCGACGACGACCACCGTACCCCCGGCCCTCCACTAGCGCTAGCTGCACTCGTCGGGCCACCGTGTGCTGCTACGCGTACCACCAGCAGAGCACACAAGCCAGCTTTTGGTTTGTTTTGTGCGCAGCTCACTTTTGTCACCATGTGTGGTTGGTTCCTCCGGGTTCTTGGGCCGTTCACTGTGTCTCTGCTGCTACCTATTAGTGCGCGTGCTCCAGACGAATAGTATTCCTCTGACTTTGCCCTGGGATATATATTAGCCTGGGGTTGACATCAGTTTTGGGTTCTCAGATCCATATCTCGAAGTCGTCACTGACACTTCGTTATTGATGGGCACATCGTCTGCCAGTGAAAGAATAACACCAGTTAAATCCTGAAATAAATTCAGGAAAGAGCGAGCACCAATGCCGAGTCGAGGACTCGAATTTTGATGGGCAGGTTCCATCACATGAAACCTTACCAAACCGCGACTTGTGAAATTAGTATCACACTGAACTTAAAAATGATGACTACCATAATTTTTAAGATATATTTTCTTTTTAGAAATATGAAAACATCGTACATGTAGAACAATTCCTAAAAATACTTTCATGATTAAAAAAAACTGCTCCTTTTATAAAAAATTTTATAAGACGCGTCCATGAAACTTTGCAATATTTGGCCAATAATTTACCATCGTAAGTTTATAACCATATACATAATATAATATAAAATAAGTAAATAGTCAAAATATTATTCGGAAGATCGTGCCAAATTATGATATGCCTTATAAACAAGTATATGGCGAACATAAATAATAATTGAGACCGTGACACGGAATAGTTGAAGGCATCCATTTTTAGATGCACGTGGTGCCAATGCCAATGCCAATGCCAATACCCACCCAATCTGTATGATCTTTGGCTCTTTGCAGATGCCAATACGTCGCCTTCACGGCCATCAACCATGCATGCCTAAAAATGGATGGTCCATTGCTCTAGTTGCGTCCCCTCTACTCCATGATGAGCTAGTATCTATAGTCTAATATGGGTTGGCGTGTTATCGTTTAAGTTCGACAAGGCTAGCGTCTCTCGATGGGAAGTAGTTGCTTCATATGCTAGATCAACGTACGTCGTCTAGCGGTCTAGCTGTTCCCTTCAAGGCCGTTTTCTCTTCTTCTTTTTTCAATTGATTAAGGTCAGAATTACCTTCAAGGATATAGTAAAAATCACACATTGATTATGATTAGCTTTTTCTTAGCAATGATATACTACCTCAGATCCGGTCCGGGATAGATGACGTTTCAGACTGAACAATTAGCTTGCTTCCATCTAGTTCAAAACTCCAATCGAAAATATCATATTTCGTCGACTGGAGGGAGTATAAGTCAGCACGAAAATTAAAATTAAACTACACAAGCACCGTAAAAAAGCTCTTAGTTTATTAATTTGTTCCTTCCATCTAATCACGTCACTTGTCCAATGAGATAGTCGTGCGCCCCTAATCTGCAACTTGAATAAATTTTTTTGATTCAGAGTATATCTTTTGGTGCCTTCAGATAATGCTAATCAATCATTCAATCAAAGCCTTTGTACTTTTCGCAAGCAGCGACTAATCCAAGACACGCCAAAGTCAAAGTCCGGTCAACAAAACAAAAAGGGCATTCTTATTGGGGTTTTTTTAATCTGATTTAAAAGAGCCATGAGATTAACAAATCGATAAGCGTGGCATTCGAGGCCGTACGGCATCCAAGAGAAGAGACAAAAAAAGGCTCACACGAAATCCACCCATGAGGTTTTTTTAGAAGAAATCCACCATGACCATGAGGTTGAGTTGTTCAAGGAACAACAAGCTGATGAGTATTCCATGAGTGCGTTCACTTTATTATATTATAGGAAATAAAAAAACCTTGAATGTATCACTACCGTACTTGATTCTCATAATAGTATTGTACTGTACTACGCTACTAGGAGTATTTAATTTCACTAGATAAATCGCATGCTCTGGAAAGGCAGACACAATTTCTGATAAAAATGATCTAATTAAGACAATGAGAACACAAAAATAAAGCATTATGATATTTACACGAGACCATATAAACAAAATGCTCCCTCCAAATCGTTTTTAAAAAAGAGTGCTTCTTTTTTTATGAGCCGTTCATCCGACAAAATCCAACAGTGAAAGTACCAGTAAGTTCCTATGGAGAAGTATTGGGAAGTATCAATTTGGTAGGATCCATAACAAATTTTAATTAATATTTTTAATTTCACATGGTTAATCAGACCGGCGGCATGTGAGCGTGAGAGACAGACGCGGGGATCAAGGGAGGGAACTTGACAGAGAGAGGACAAATGAATTCCCATAATGCCCTTTTCTTAATTAATTTATTTTTAATTAATCAGGTGGTGAGAAAATCATAACACTTGGTACTTCCCAGCAGTACTTCCAGATACTTACAAGCACAGTAAAAAAAGCTCAAAAAAATTTATAGAAAATACGCAAATATCTAAACTTTGTCAAAGCAGCACGTCTAACAAAGCATCAGCATCATCCTTTCTGGCAAAAATTATAGAAAAATACGCAAAAAAAATTTATCCAGTTGGCTGACAAAGCATCATCATCCTGTTTGGCGATGCAGGCATGATCTCACAACTGATGATACTGTGAATGCCTGCTGCTCGACGTTGGCCTGCCCGCCTGCCGTTGGTCAAATCCATGCGTCCGTGCCTAGGGCAAGGTGCCAAAGTACATGAGCTCGACGCGTTCCCTTAAAATAAACAGAAGCAACCACAAAGTTTTTTTTTAAATTTGTCAACCACAAAGTTTTTCCCCCCGTGGTAGCTAGTACACAGGACTACACGGCCACCTATACACACACGGCCTGTGGCGCGCGCGCGCCTTTCTTTCGGTTATCCATCCATTTCAGTCAACCTCTCCATCATGTTTCTCAGCCTCTCTCTCAACCATCAGCAGCAGCTCAGCTCTGCAACGAGCCAACAACCCTAGCTGTTGTGGTATAGTAGTGTGTAAAAAAACACATGCGTGTAACATGCTGGCAAATGGCAATACAAGTTATTAGGGCATCATGTACACTGGTGGAGAAACCACCTTCCGTCCCGGGTGGGAAGAGAGTTATTTCTCTAAAGTCCACCCGGGACTAATCTTTAGAGACAAAAGTCACCCTCCTTTTATCCCGGGTGCACAACCGGGAAGAAAGGGGGCTTTTAGTCCCGGGTGGTATTACCACCCGGGACTAAAGAGTTTCCCATAAAACAAAAAAAAGCCCCCTGGCTGGCTGCAGGTGCTCTGCACCTGCGCCACCCCCGCCGGCGGCAAGGCTTCTGCCTCCTCCAGCACCGCCGTCCGCCGGCAGTAACAATCGTCAAGAACACAAGACAATTTCATCACATAATAACCATCACATGAGTCAATCGATTTCACCACTCATAAACATCACAAGTTCGATTCACAACACAAGAGTACATCAATTCCATTTGGATTTCTTTCCAATCACAAGTAAAAATCAGAAAAAAAATCACACACAAATCAACGCACTAGAGAGCGCCGCCCGCCCGCCCGAGACAACGCCCTGCATCGGAGTCACGCCACAAGCCGGGCCCGCGCCGCAATCAAGGGCGGTGCGCCCGCGTCGGGGCCGTCCGCGGCCGCGCCCTACGTCGGGATCGCGCCGCCGGCCGGGGCCGTCCGCGGTCGCGCCTGCGCCGGGCCCGCGCGCCGCCGGCCGGGGCCGTCCGCGGTCGCGCCTGCGCCGGGGTCGCGCCGCCGGCCGGGCCCGCGCGGGGCCGTCCTCGGCCGCACGCCGCCGTCGGGGCCGCCCGAAGGGGTCGCGCTGCTGCCGTCCGGGGCCGCACCGCGCCAGCCTCCCGCGCCGTGACGGCGGCCTCCCTCGGGAGCCGCGCGCCCGCACCGCGCCGGCTGCCGGGAGCTGCGCCTCCTCCCGCCGACCACCCTGCGCAGGAGAGGATGACTCAGATTCAGATGAGAAGAAAGAATAGAGAGGGGAGAAGAATGAGTGGAGGAGAGGAGGAAAGAGAAAAATAAAAGAGAGAGAAGGGTGCGCCGACGGTTGTTTTTTCTCGGGTGGTGTTCTGACCCGGGAGTAAAGGCTCTCCTTTAGTCTCGGGTGAAAACACCACCCGAGACTAAATCTTTAGTCCCGAGTGGTGTTTTCACCAGAGATTAAAGGGGGAGTCTTTAGTCTCAGGTGGAAACACCATCCGAGACTAAAGAATTTGTTGTCATTCTACCTGTTGGACTCTCATCTTTTTTGTCTCGGTTGGTATTACCAACCGAGATAAAAGGTAGGGGGTGTTCGCAGCCATTACAAGCCACGTCGACGCAAACTCTTTTGTCTTGGTTCCAAATTTCAACCGGGATAAAAGGGTTGGATCAAAGGTGCTTTTTGCACATGTGGTATGTGCGTGTGTGAGTGGATCGTCCACGACATGTATGCGTACCCATGGCCCGCATTCGAACAAATTAAACCGACACACACTACTGGTGAGATAGACGCCAGAGTCGACAGTAGAATCCTTTGTGGTTGGAGGTTTGTTCAAAGGAAACATGATGATTATTGGTGTGGTGCTCTCTCCGAGCGAGGGTCCATGATAAGACCCCAGCAAGCAGGAGCCCCATGCACAAACCTACCGGGACCCAAGAACGAGGGGACGTGCCACACTTCCGGGTCAGTCATTGGCTATCATTATTACCAACCCTGAAGATTGTAACGGCGTGTACAGTGCAAAACTAGTTTTTGTCCTTTGCATCATTGCATTTGCATGCATAGCATCATCTCTTCCACTATGATCCTTTCTCTTTCCAAGAATCACTCGGGAAGGAGTAAATCGAGGGCTGCAAAGAGAGTACATTTTTTTTGAAAGAATACTAAAAGTTCGCATATCATTACTCGATCTCTCGTGCCTAAAAATTAAAATTTAATTAGCAGGAAGTTTTCTTCCAAGGAAGAAAAGTCAAACTGATCATGTTTCACGTTGGCCAAAAGGTTTAATGATTTGAAGATCATATCGATATCATGAAATCATTTTCAGTGCAAAAGTCGCATACAACCTCAATAATCTACTAGGTTTCACAATACACCTTACCCACTGAAGTCTTAAAAAAGAACACTATGTGTCTACCAATTCTCAACTGCCTCAATATATATAAACCTCGAATTTGAAGTACACAGTGCAAGAAAGCGACAACGAAACGGAGAAGGGCATCAAGCTACTCCTACTTAGCAGACTTGAAGGAAATTGATATTGTAATTTTAATCAGAGCCAACAAAAGATCAGATAACAACAACATTGTTTAATTTTCATGAACCGAAGCGGGTATATATGCATTAGAAGCAACGCGTCATGAAAAAGCAAGGCTGGCCATCGATCGTCATATTCAATGCGCAAAATAAGGCGTCCAAATCGGATCTGATGTGATGCTTACCTGCAAGCGAGCATCAGCAACTTCGTTCCCGCGGCGGAGCCCCTGGAATAATTGGGATATCATGGATGGATCGGAGCCATGAAAACAGAAATTTTGCGATGTGAGCAATTTTGCATGCATGCATGCTCCTGTGAAAATTGAAAACTCACTCGAACGCTCGGTGGCCCGGCCTACCGACGGCCTGCATGCACACTGCACACTGCCCAGTCAGTCACACATGCAGTGTGCAGTGAAGCTGTAGCTACCGTGTGGTGGTGCTCCGACTCCGATCCTACCTACCAACGGAAGCGTCGTTTTGGAGTCCCTCTGCCGCGGCGGAGGTGTTGGTGGCCTAACGTGGTTGGCTGCACGTAATCCAAGAATAGTTGATTAGTTGCATTCAAATGCTAATATCTTTTTAATGGTTTAATTAATTTAGAATTCGATTGCATATTAATATTTTTTGCGATTAAATCTACAAAATAAGATGTCATTTGATCATCTTTCGTCACAAAATAAAAATAATATGTAAATTTCACATATCATGCTAACTAATCACAATCAAATCACCTTTCATACTAATAAGTTTGACATATTTGACACAATTTGGTAATGTTACAATCCAACATAACATTACTCATGATTTGATCACGATCAAAATTTAGTATGGTTGAATAAACCGCAAATCAAACTTGTTAGCATGACATGTGGAATCTACATGCTATTTTTATTTTGTGACGAAATATAGTCAAATGATATCTTGTTTCGTAGATTTAATTGCAAGGAATATTAATATGCAATCGGATTCTAATTTAGTTAAATCGTTAAAAAGATATTAGCATTTGAATGCAACTAATCAACTATTATTGAATTTCGTGCATCCAATAAACTCAACTCACCACACCTCCGCCGCGGCACACGTCCGCCAAACTGAATTAACGACCTACCAACGGCCAAATTAAGCTCTGCCCGCCATTCACTCCAGAACAGGACGGTGTCAAGTACGTACGGCGTGATTGAATTGAAATCGACCGCAACGCGAACACGTACGGCCGGCCGGATCAGCAAACGATCCGACGTTGTTCTTGTCCTTGGCCCACCAACTGCTGCATCGACTAAAACAATGGTTCTTTAATTAATCTGTAGTTGGAAAAAAATAATCTGTAGTTACGTTGGAGAGTCCTCGACGCCACTGGTCCGTCAGCTAACCCCAACTGTTCCAATATATTTCGGGCGTGCTTGCAGCATGCGGCGGTTTTAATTAGTAGGAAGAGAGCTAGCTTGACAGTATACTTGCAGAGATGATGCCCGAGTTTTGAAGTTGAATTAAGAGCGAGGTCGCTGACACACACCCGACCAAACACACACGATGGAAGCGTATAGAATTGAAGAGCGTTTGTTGGGTAGCATACTAGCATGCAGGTATCAGTTACGGATCGGATCGGAGTACTCCGTATCAAGTAGTACTGTATCAACGACGAATACGACGGACAAACGGCACCCCCATTAAAACATACTGTACGTAGGCCGGAGAATTGAAGCATGGAACACGTGTGCTATAGTGCTCTGGTACGTACGGGGCCGGCCGGCCACACAAAGATTTTAAATGTCCTGTGTACCACACTGCCGCCTGCCGGTACTGTACTACTTACTGTACGTCGTAGTCTCGTAGAGTAGGCTGTATTTTCCTTGCTACTCCGTACTGTACATGGATCAGTGCGAGGTAGCTGTAGCTGTGTCTTGGTCAGTTGAGAATGATCAGACGGCGAGCTTGTACCGCACCCTAGGAGGCTAGGACGATTGATAATCAGTACTCTACCAGCAGTTGTCTCTGAACCCAGACGGTACTCACAGCTGTTTTTCTTCACCCAAACCCATACTAGTACTTTGCAGCTAGATCTCCGACCGTGGCGTTTGGTTTTGGCCAGAAAGGACATTGATCCCTCCGTCGTAGTAGCCGTAGTCTTGAGATCACCAAACCTAACCTTGGAGTCGTTTTCCAGCGTACTACGTACAACGTACAAACACATGCACACTATTTTTCTCTCGACTCAACAACCAACAACCGCATCCTACGAAATGAGAGAGAGTGAGGGAGAGCCTTCCGCGGCGCCGCCCGGCCAGCTGCCGGCGACGTCGTCCAAACACATCCACCAACCGTAGCCACTCCGGCCGGCGGCCCTCGGCCTCCGCTTGCGTCCCTGTTGTGGAGGACGGCCTGGACCCGCCGGGTGCCGCGAGGAAGGAGAAGGACAAAGATGCTCTGGCGGCGGGGAAAGGTGAGGGAGACAGGACGGTGAAGGTCTCACGGGGCGCTCCGCCGAGGGAAAAGCCCTCCTACCGGGATGCGGTGGTGCGGCCGCGCACCTTTAAGCCCCGCTTCCCGCCCGCCTCGTCAAATCAAGAGGGGGAGAGGTGGCTGCAGGAGGACAGCTGGAGGAAGACGAGGGGGGAAGGCAGCACTTCGGTATGGGGTCGGCTGGGCGACAGGGAATCCAAGGTACCTTCAATTCTTGACCGCCTTACCACCAACCCGGGAGCAGAGAGCCATCTACTTGTGCTGCTCAGGGCCAAGGTCGGGGCGCGACGCTGCTTCAATTGCTTTGCCTCAGACCACCGCATCTCCCAATGCCGTGACCCGCCTCGGTGCCTGACTTGCTCCCGCTCGGGCCACAAGGCGCGTCTTTGTCCCCGGCGCCGGCAGCCCTCTTCGACTCCGGCGGCTGGGAGGAGGCAGGTGGAAGCTCAAGGGAGGAGGAAGATGGAGATCGAATTCCAGCCGGGGGACATCTCGCTGCGCCCGCCATTGGTGTCGGCGGCAGCGGCGCGCACCCCGGAGCTGCGCGCGGAGGAGAGTGAGTTGGAACTCAACACTCTTGTGGCGGTGCAGCGCGACGCACGGGTTCCCCTGACCTGCGCGGCGGTGCTCCGAGACGCTCCACGTCAGCTTCGCGTCCCGAAGCGCGACCTGGTGGTGGAAGGGTTGAGCCAGGGCACCTTCTTGCTCTGGTTTGGCTCGCCGGCTCTGCGCAACTCTGCCTTGCAGGCCCGGGCCATCCAGGTGGGCAACTGCATCCTCAACATCATGCCCTGGAGCAGGAGGATTGGAGCTTCAGTTGGGAGGCTGAGGTACCGGGCTCGCGTGTGTCTGGAGGGGGTCCCTCGGCACGCGCGGAATGCGGTGGCGGTGGCGCAGCTCTTCAGTCATCCGTCCTACGTCGACGAGATCAACTGCCCAGCCGAGAAGGAGCAAGAGAGGTTTTGCTTCAATGTGTGGATCTGGACTGATGCACCGAATGATCTTGCCTTGGAAGGCAAACTCAAGGTTGAGGAGCCGGTTTTCCACTCTGAGGAGGCCCTTCACCATATGGGGGACGTGGATTACCCGGCCATCAGAGATGAACCTGCTGCGACATTCGACTACAAGGTGTTCCTCCATCTGGATCGCGTCCTCGACTACTCTTCTCCTCCGGACAGCCCGGAGCGGCAGAGTTTCGAGAGCGACATCAGCGGTATCCCGACTGATGACCCGTCGGCGCCGCAGTACCCCGCGCGCTACGACTACACCTGGCATCTGGGGATGTGCGACGGGGAGCGTCCACGGCGCTCGGTGCATGACCGGCTGGGTGGCCGGGGTGACCGGCAGGAGCGGCCACCACCGCGTGGCGGCAATGGCCACGGAGGCTCAGGGCTCCGGCAACAGCCGCCGACATCCTGGCATGATTTGAGGATGATGGGTCCTGGCGGTCAGTGGGGCGGCGCTAGAGGTTCTGGTGCACACGGCGGCCGTCGGCATGCCGCCGACATTGGGAGCGCTGGAGGTTCTGGTGCACACGGCGGACGTCGGCATGCCGCCGGCGATGGGAGCGCTCAACCGCCTAGACATGTATGGCGCCCAAGGGAGAAAGTCAACGACGACCGGCTGCTGCCTACAACGGACTCTGTCCAACTTGGAGAAAGGTCGCCATGGCCGCTCAGTGGGGTGGACCCCATGGTTGAGGAGGCTCTCAGGCACCCGGGCCCCACAGCACACTTCCCTGCAAGACCTCTGCGCTCGGTGGAGCCAACGGAGGTCACCGCGGGGCTGGTGAAGGCTGCTCACTTGGTTGGGGAACGGGGGCCTGACGAGGCTACAGGAGTAGCTGCTACAGAGCACGAGGTGCGCCTGGCCACGCAGTGCCGCCAGGATGTCGACATTGCTCTGCCAGAGGTGCAGGAGAAAGGGGGCCATCCCGTGGCGGAGGATTTGATTTTTGAAACCGCGGCACACAGCTGAGCTGGTCGGCAGAGGCAGGCACTGAAATGGGTCGCGAGCGAGTGAATGGGGTGCAAGCTGAGCTGGGCCAGGATGGCCTGTTGATTGATCTGAACGTTGGGTGCGCACAGGAGGAGGTGGCTTCTGATGCTGTTGAGCGCGGCATGTTGACAGATGATCACGATGCGGGGAGAATGGTGCTGGGGCCTGCGAATGTGAGGCTTAACAGGGAAGGCAAGGATTGCTCCTCTCACAGGGGAGGTCCTAGGAACATGGCGAAATTCATGGCGCCACTGAGGAAGGCGCTGCTCTGCAACCCCAATATCAGACCTAAAACAGTGAATCCAAAAAAGATTGGGGGAGGGGAAGCTGCTGGTGGGGGACATGCTGAAAGGAACAGAGCCAGCAACAAGTCGGCGAGCAAGCAGTCCGCCCTTTCCCTGGATGAGCAGGCCAATGCTATACTGTTGAGGTCCTGTGGAGCACTGAGCAACGATGAGCAGCCTACCAAGCCAGCAGAACAGTTACTTGGGGAGTAGTTTTTTACACCACTACTGCACAGCACTGTCAAGGAGGTTAGGGATGTGTTCGGATTACAGGAGGCCGGTGGCTTTGACGGCCTGAGCGTGCTGGCAGGTCTTGCTGATGCTGAGGATTGAACTGAGCAGTTTGGCGGGGTGGGATCTGTGCCTGTGTATCTTACTTTTATCAATGTATTTCTTTGCAAGGTTCTTTAGATGTGTGTGTTTACGTGCTTTGTATGAAGTTGGTTCTAGTGGATTGCTCTCAGGGGAAGTTGGAAAGTGGTGGATCTTGGGAATGTTGGCAGGAGGTGGTTTTTGTGTTCCCCTGATGTGTGTGCTCGTGGACATGTTGCTTGTGTTGTTGTTGTTTTCGTCTGGAGCTGCAGGAGGATTGAGAATGATTGTTGCCAATGATTGATGAGAATTGCGTGATTTTTAATTAGAATGTTAGGGGCTTAAATAACCCAGGTCGCAGGAAGGTAGTGAGAGATATGGTGGGGGAATACCGGGCAACAATTGTGACACTTCAAGAAACTAAGTTGAGTTCAGTGGACAGACAGGTGGTTGTGGAAACTTTGGGAGATAGATTTGTTGATAACTTCGTGGCTTTGCCGGCAGCTGAAACTAGAGGAGGAGTCTTAGTGGCAGTGGATGGTGACCATTACAAGATCACAAACTCGGAATTGGGGGTCCACAGTATCACTGCACATTTGCAATCTCTTGCTGGACCAGTTTCTTGGAGTCTTACTGCTGTATATGGGCCACAACATGACCATGAGAAAATTCAGCTTTTGGGGGAATTGAGGTGGATGAAGCTAGCAGTTTCTGATTGGTGGTTGGTCTTAGGTGACTTCAACTTGATTATGCAGGTGGCCGACAAGAGTAACTCCAATTTAAATAGAAGGCTCATGGGTCAGTTCCGAGATGTGATCAGGGACTTAGAACTTAAAAAGCTGAATCTAAGGGGTGGAAGTTTACTTGGTCAAATGAGAGAACGCAAACTCGGATTGACAAAGCATTTTGCTCCACTGATTGGGACTTGATGATGCCTAATGTAACATTACAAGCTCTTTCTTCTCGTGTATCAGACCATTGCCCTCTTCTTGCTGTCGGCTATGCCAATGTAAAGAGATCAGGGGGTTCCGTTTCGAAAGCTTTTGGCCAAAGTTGCAAGGATTTCCGGAAGTTGTACATGAGGCTTGGAATAAGCCTCTTAGTGTGGTTAATCCGTTCCTGAGGCTGCACATAAAATTGCAGAGGACTGCAAAAGCTCTTCGGGCATGGGCAAAAAGCAAAATTGGCAACAATAAACTCCTTTTGTGTGCAGCAAGCAAACTAATTGGTATCTTTGATATAGTACAGGAGTATCGGCAGTTGAGTGTGCAGGAAATACAATTGCAAAGAGATCTAAAGGCTAGATTCCTGGGTATGATCGCTGTTGAAAAACTAAGGGCCAAGCAGAGATCGAGGCTTACCGCCATCAGGGCTGAGGAAGCCAACGCCGAGCTCTTTTACATACAAGCCAATGGCAGACGACGGAAAAATGTCATCCACTCCTTGCAAACTACTTCTGGGATTTGCTATTCACATGATGAAAAAGCACAAGAACTGTTTAGACACTTCAGCACCTATTTTGGCCGGCCTGCACAGCGTGATTTATCACTCAATTGGGAAGAGGTGTCGCTGCCAACATTGGATTTACATCACCTGGAGCTTGAGTTTATAGAAGAGGAAGTTCAGGGAGTTGTCCAGGACCTTGCAGGGGACAAGGCACCGGGTCCAGACGGCTTCATCGGTATTTTCCTAAAGAAAAGCTGGCAAGTTATAAAAGGAGATATCATGCAGGCAGTGCATTATTTTTATAGCAGCATAGTCAGCATTTGTCTCACCTCAATACCGCTCACATTGTGCTTGTTCCTAAAAAGGCTGATGCCACGTCCGTGGGAGATTTTCGACCTATAAGCCTTACTCACTCTATTGCAAAACTTCTCTCGAAGCTACTTGCTAACAGATTAGCCCCGGAGCTGAATTTGATGATCTCAAGAGCACAAAGTGCGTTTATTAAGAAAAGAAGCATTCAAGACAATTTCTTGTATACACAGAATTTGACAAAAGCACTGCATAGAGCGAAGCAAGCCGGCCTTTTCCTGAAATTTGACATTGCAAAGACATTCGACACTGTTCGGTGGGATTTTCTAATGGAGGTTCTACAACAGTTTGGGTTTGGCCCTCGTTGGAGAGGATGGGTTTCAGCTTTATTGTCTACCGCCTCTACTTCTGTGCTACTAAACGGTGCCAGGGGAAAATGGTTTAAGCATTTTGCAGGTCTCAGCCAGGGGGACCCGTTGAGCCCAATGCTCTTCATTTTGGCCATTGAGCCGCTACACAGGCTTCTTGACTTGGCAACTAGGGACGATCTGTTAACTCCAATTGCCAACAGGGCAGCAAAGCTTAGAATGAGCTTGTACGCTGATGACGCAGCGATTTTCCTAAACCCTGTGCAGCATGAGGTCCACACAGTTGCACAGCTTCTGCAAATCTTTGGGCAAGCTTCTGGACTCATCGCCAACTGCAGCAAGAGTGCGGTTTACCCGATCAGATGCGAGGGCATTGACGTGGCTGATATTATGCAAGGCTTCAACTGCCCGATCAAGGCTTTTCCGTGCACTTACCTGGGTTTGCCGCTGCACTTCAGAGCTCTACATCGAGTTGAGATTCAGCCTTTAATTGATAAAATGTCAAATAGACTGTCTACATGGAGGGGTAAATTTTTGAACAAAGCTGGCAGGTTAAAGCTACTGAACACTGTACTCTCGTCGATACCCACTTACTTCCTCACAGTTTTCCACTTGAAAAAGTGGGCAATCAAGAGCATGGACAAGATTAGGAGGGGTTTTTTGTGGAAAGGTTCAGAAAACGCCAACAGTGGCCACTGTCTGGTGAGATGGGTGAAGGTGCAGAAGCCAAAACGTCTTGGAGGTCTTGGTGTCTTAGACCTGTAATTGTTTGGTAGAGCTCTCCGGCTGCGGTGGCTTTGGTATCAATGGACTGAACCCGATAGACCTTGGGTGGGTACTGAAGTTCCTTGTAATGATGTTGATAAGCAGCTCTTTAGAGCAAGCACGCAGGTCATTGTGGGGAACGGCAAGCGCGCTTTGTTTTGGGAATCCTCCTGGATTGATGGTAAGGCCCCCCGGGATTTGGCTCCACTACTGTACAAGTTGGCATGGAGGAAGAACCAAACAGTTCAAGAGGACTTGCACAACTATAACTGGACAAGGGGCCTGTGGAAGATGTCAACTGCCGCTGAAATGGCTGAGTTCGTTTCCTTGTGGACTTTGGTTAGTGATATTCAGCTTTCTGAGGAAGAGGACACCATTCGGTGGAAATGGACGGCGCATGGACAGTACACTGCGCGCTCTGCATATGCAGCCCAGCACGCCGGTTCATTCTGCAGCTTTGATAGCATGGCTATCTGGAAGGCGAAAACTGAAGGCAAACATCATTTTTTGCTTGGCTCATGGTACAAAATAAGATCCTAACTGCTGATAAGTTGCTAGTGCGTAGTTGGCCCTGCAATCCGGTGTGCTCCCTATGTGATCAAGAGCCTGAAACTGCAGACCACCTTTGCTTGAAGTGTGTTTTCGCGCAGGAGGTCTGGGTTCAGGTTTCGATTTGGACTCAAGGCGTCGTTGCTGTGCCGCAACGATCCCTGAATTTGGAGCTCTGGTAGGATAATGAGATGAGGGGACTCCCTACCAAACAGAAGCGGGAGCGAGCTGCAATCTTGATCTACACGACGTGAAACATTTGGAAGGAAAGGAACAGGTGAATCTTCGAAAGAAAATCAGCTACTCCGGCAAGGGTGGTGCAGCTCATCAAGGAGGAGATGGCATTGCGGCTAAGTGCCTGCGAGGGCGAAGTGCGTCTGCAGATGCACTGATGCGTAACAAATTTATGAGATATGAGTTTTTCTTCTTTTTTTTAACATCAATCATTGTAACGAACATCCTTCTTCTCCCACTTATATGATATAGCAGTACTCCTGCTTTATTTTTAAAAAAACATACAAACACATGCTAGCGAACTGTTGAGCCCTGTCTCCCTGACTGCACGGTGCCTGGCTCTGGCCGTCCACGCCGTCATGTTTGTTGACGTCCATGCATATGGCCATGCGACGAAAGTACGTCCAGTTCCCGGGCCCCGGGCCGCCTTGCCGGCCCTACCCCTCGGAACAGACGTGCATGCATATTTTGGAACAGCATCCATATACGCCGCACGACGATCCTGTCTGGCTGGCGCTGCTGTATTGACGTATTGTACCAGCCTTTTACTAGCGAAACATAAGACAAGTGGCTAGGTTGCTGGTGACTAGCGAGTGTTCGTCCTGATGTTTTCTTCAGGCCCAAACTTTCAACCCTCGAGCGATCCAACGGATTGGATGGGCCACGGGCGGACCTTGCTTGATCAGTCTCGGTCATCACGTGAGCCTTGTGTAGCAGCAGGTCAAAAGCGGCTACGGCGGCGGGCGGCGGAGAACAAGATCGCGAGGAGGAGAACAAGCTGTGTAGTTGCTGCAGCAGCCGCCGCCGCTTCTGCTATTTTGAGTGGAAAAAAGCAGTCGCAACTCGCAAGCTCGCAGCACGGTAGCGGAGAGAGATATTCCAAAGTGGCAAATGCACGTGGGCCAACTAGCATACTACCGTGCGTGATTAGCCCATCGCACCTTTCTGTGTGATGATAAGCCCGTCGTCGGTCGAACCCACCAACAAAAAAAAGTAATTCCCAGCCGTAAATTTTCTTGGGCCGCGCATAATTGGCCCATTAGGAATAAAGTCCCCATGGGCTATCTCGGCCCACTATATCACGAAAAGTGCACGTTACTGTCAGTGTGCAGCAGCATATCCCGTTCCCCCCCTCCTTATCCGCAGCCCAAATATACGGCCCCGCCCGTCTACTGCCACTTGCTTCCCGGCCTTGTGGCCTTTTCTGGCCCTTACGGGGGAAGCCGGAAAGCGACGGTCCTCCTCGATAGGGATGGAACCAAAACATCCGAATTGTGTAATAGATTGATTTTTTTAGATCACAATAAAATAAATTTGGTGCTAATTTTTTATGCATTATAACCAGCTAATTACTGGAAAAAATAAAAAAAAGTAGCTACAATTTTTTTATGGATTATTTGCTTTCGATAGAGAAAAAGGTGAAAAAACATCCGTATCCGAATCCGAATCTCTTTTCATCATTTGATCAAAATATAGCACACATTTGGGGCTTATTTTGTATGAATCTTAACAAGCACAATGCCAAGAACAAGAATATAAATTTTTAGATACAAAATATTATGCCTAATTTAGCTAAAATAAAAAAAAACAGCTAAAAAATGCTATCCGAAATGGTATCCGGTTCCATCCCTACTCCTCGATCCCCTCCTTTCTCCGGCCGCCACGCCCCACGACGCTGGCCACCCTCCCGTCCACGAATATCACCGCCACCACCGCCGCGACGGCGACCATTTTTCCCGCTCGCCGGCGATAGGAAGAGGAGAAGCTCTCCCCTCCCGATTTTTCGTGATCCAGGACGCGTCCCGCTCCTCCGACCCCCCCGCCGCCGGGTGTCTGGCTGCAGTTGTGTGGGCGTTGTGGTCCACGCAATGCAAAGATTTTTGGTTGAACGGCAAGAAGCGTGACCGTGATCAGTGAACGCAAAGAGCTTGGCCCAACCGGGCGGGAAAAGCCAAATTCCGGTCCACATCTATCTGTGCTGCCTCCTCCGATCAAAGTCCAAATTCCGCAAAGAGAATCCCCAGCTGTCATAATTGCGCATAATTTGGCGACTCAACAACAAGAAGCCTTTGCAGGAGCAACAAAAATGTTTGAGATGAAACCAAATAAAAAAAATAGTTCGCGCGATAGATATACGACATGCGCGGATATCCAACACCTACTAAGACACTAAGTTTTTCTTTTTTAAAAAAAAATTAAGACACTAGTAGGACGCAAACATTTTCTCGTACGTTCTTTACAATATTATAAGTTACATTTTTCATATGCTTCTTTTCTAGGAAAAAAAGATTCGAGAAACGTGGAGAGGGCCGCCATGGATGGGAAGAGCCCAGCAGGCCGGGCGGGAGCAGAGCACGCCGTCGCGGACGGATCTAGGTTTCCGTTAACCACCCTGACGCACTAATCCACTGCTCTCGTCCCACTGACGCGTGGGTCCACCTCGTCCATCCCAATGATGATCACCGCGGGCAGATGAGCACGGACGGCGAGATCCCTCCGCCCGCGACCCCCGCACAGTTTGCCGAGCCCCGTAAATGCTCTACGCACCCACCCCTCCCTTGTTGTGCATCACTGCGATGTGGACCCGTCTCACCAACATTCCTTCTTTGGCCCTACACGCACGAACAATCTACGACTCACCCGCGTGCACGAAGCATTTCCGCGTCAAAGCGGGGAGGGCTAATCGCGGCCACAACCAGACGGCCAACAGCTTAATACCCATCGCCTATTCTATTCACCGGCCCCCTCTCGCCCCTCACCGCACACGCACGCACCCCACTCCACCACCGCCGCCGCCGCCGCCACCACCAAAACCCCAGCCCGTGCAGAGCCCGTCTCGGCCACCACCTCCTCCTCGGCGGCGCGGCGAGCCGCGGGCGATCCGGGCGGTGAGGGCGGCGGGGGCACAGATGGCATCGGAGGACGTGGTGGGGAAGAGCAGGGGCGACACCGCCGTCACCACCATCGTCAACCTGGCGGAGGAAGCCAAGCTCGCGCGCGAGGGGGTCAAGGGGCCCGGCCACCAGGTCCTCACCATCTGCAAGTCTCTCGTCGCCGGTGGCGTCGCGGGGGGAGTGTGAGTTCCCTCAATTCCTCGCACCACTTCCATGTTCCCTCTCGTCGTCGTCTTGGGGTTGGATTTGCCTTCATGCGTGCCATGCAGTGGGTCTAGGTGTCTCCCTGATTGGATTATGTTGTCGACGATTTTGCTGTTGTCAGATCAGTGTTTGATCCGTGTAGGTGTCGAGTGGCTAAGGTTTAGGGAATTCAGGATTTCCGTGCTGCTTGCCACGAGATGTGCGCGTGATTGGCGTGGCTTCAACTTGATCCGTGTTTGTTGGTGCGGCACGTGTGTGATCTATGTTGGATTCGTTCGGGGCTTAAACCCTACATGCGTGCCACTCAGATCTTGTTCCCTTGACTCGTCAGATACCGCGCGGGAGAACACATTTGCCGTCAGTATCATGCCACCACTGAGTGGAATGGTTCTCCAGATTTTAATTTTACTGTTCTATGTGCTACTTTTTCCCCCCCACGATCTAATCCATTTGCTGATGGATCATATTGGTTAATTAGTCAAATATTTTATTGTCCGGACAAATTCTATTGTTAAAAAAAATCAGGTGCATATTGGTCACTTTTCCATAGTTGGTGGACAACATAATATTGGCTTGTAAACCATAAATTCAGTGTTTGTCACTTCCTTTTCAGAGAAAATTGCAAATTTAGGACTCCAAACGTTATGCTTCGCAACTGTGCCATTTCTAACATCGACTTCGTAAAAATGGGTCTCCAAACGTTGTGCTCTTGCAAACCATGCCATTAGGTGTATTTTTCCCTCTTTTATAATCAAAATACATGTATTGCTACCGGAAAAGACCGTTCTGCCCCTCTATTCTTTTCTCACCCCTGACGGACGATTAGTTTCCTGTTCTTGTCGATCGTTTCTTGACGAGAGTCACGAGACAGACAAACCGTTCGCATTCTCCGTCGAACCCTAGAGGTCGCGCTTGCAGCCATGGAAGACTTTGCGACGCCCGGCGCCGCCTCACCCGACGCCGCGCTACCCGGCCAAGGACCAAGGTCCGGTCGTCCCCAGTGCCGCGCCGGCCAGCCAAGCTCCGCTCGACGCCGCACAGACCGCCCAAGTCCTGGCTGCACTCGCCGCCCAGGGACTGACTGCCGAGGTCGTCCTGGCCGCGCTGGCAGCCCTGGGCGTAGCCGCGCAGGCCGACCATGGCGTGGTTGCGCCGGCCGCCCAGAGCGTGGTGGCTGCGCAGGCCGTCCATGGCGTGATTGCGCCGGCCGTCCAGGGCGTCGCCGCGCTAGCCGGCCAGGGTGCGCCGACCGGCCAAGGCGTGGCCGCGCAGGCCGCCGATTGCTTGGCCGCGCCGGACGCCGAGGGTTTGGCCGCGCATGTCCTAACGAGATTGTTGCAAATACATGTATTTTGATTATAAAAGAGGGGAAAATACACCTAATGGCATGGTTTGCAAGAACACAATGTTTGAAGACCCATTTTTACGAAGTTAATGTTAGGAATGACAAAGTTGCGAAGCACAACGTTTGGAGTTCTAAATTTGCAATTTTCTCTCCTTTTCATGGTTATTAAATTCTTAGTGATGCATCTAGTAGTATACATTAAGTTTGCCCAACTGGAGTCGCTATTTTATTGAATATTTGTTAAACTTGTCTGCTAGATGTCTGTTTGGTTTGGTCAGTAGCCTGCAAATTCACCTGAAAAGGAATTATTTGCCTACATAAAGTTTTCCAGTTGATGTTTGTATCCAGTTACTTTGCATTTCTTTTGGAATTAGTTTGGATGCAACCAGAATTTGAAGTATTTTTGTTCTTTGTCACCTGTCAATTAACAATTATTGTCATCGTCTACATCTGGACCCTGTAAGCTTACTTTTATGTGATATATGTTTGGTTGGTAGAAGACTATGCCGACTTGATCTTGTCTTCCTTAGTCAGGACTAGTTAAATTATTGTGTTATAGTCAGCTGGAGTCAGAGCTTAAACTGTTTTTCTATGTTATTATGTGTCAAGGTCATTAACACTGCATACTCAGAACGCACATGTAAACTAAGAATATGTTGTGCTACATTTTGGATTGTACATGAAACAGACTATGTGCCTAGTTCTATTGTTGGGATCTATACCTGCTCTAAGTTACTTTATTTATATTTTACGCAGGTCACGTACTGCTGTTGCTCCACTTGAACGATTGAAAATCTTGCTCCAGGTGAATTTCTTCTGTAAACTTAATTGTTAGTGTCATCAATGCTAAATAATGCAGTCAATCGGTTTCTGTATGTTATTTTTCCTGTCTCAAAATCAACTGCATACTGAGCAGGGTTGTAAGCCTGCTTTGCACATTTTGAATTGAAGGAGCTAAAAACTTGGGTGTGTTGTCCATGAAATAGTTTCCTGGTTAATGTAGTAACAACATTTAGATTTGTTTATACTCTAATAAACGGAGACAAATTGCAAACTGAATCTCTGCCATGCAATTTATCTAATTTGCTCTGTCTGTTGCAGTGCAAGGCCCTGTTTTAGTTTTATTGTTACACAAGGACATTATCTTTGGTTGCACATAAATTGCTACTGTTGGGAAAGCTGAAGTATTGTGATTTGTTAGATGCAATGTTAAGTTACAAATATTGCACCTCCAGCTCAATCCTAGTTCAACCGTTGCTAAAGTTAACGCCGTTTTTTCTGCAATTTGAATGGAAATTAACTTACATGGATTTGACCTCTCACTTAACTTGCAGGTTCAAAATCCACACAGTATCAAGTACAATGGTACAATTCAAGGTCTCAAGTATATATGGAGAACCGAGGGCCTCCGTGGACTTTTCAAGGGCAATGGTACCAATTGTGCAAGGATCGTTCCAAACTCTGCTGTGAAGTTTTTTAGCTATGAGCAGGCATCAAAGTATGTACCATTTTTTGCAGTTACTCTTTAAGTTGTCATGTTCTGGTGCCAACTATGTACTGTTTGTAATTATCAGACTGATCACTGTTTTCTCCTGACATTGGATACTAGATTTCTTTTTTTACTCACCATCTATATATATTAAAGTAGTAACTGAATGCCATTTCCCTTTTTCTATGTGTTTTACAGGGGAATTTTGTGGGCTTATCGCCAGCAGACCGGGGATGGTACGCTTTTGTGCTATTATCTTAATTCTCAAATAAGTTTGCCTGATACTCATTTATCCACTGCTATTCCATTGGCTTTCCTGTATTGTTGCGAAAGTTGAAAAGGAATCTCAACTTTGTAAAAAATTTGCTAATGCATATCTCATAGGTTCTTTCAGTTTTTTACCCTGATGTCATTAAAGACTCCTTTTCCTTTTAATTTTTTATACCCGAATATTTGCTAGAATTGATGGTAATAGTCTAGGAATCTTATTTTTCAAATATATGTATTTTGTTAGTTTCGGTCAGCAGTCAGCTCCCAGTTATTGATATTCCCATTTCATAGAAGCTTGGTTTGCCAAGACCTACTTTGTTGTCACTGTTTGTGCCAGTTTCAATGTTCGCAAGCATCTATAAAATTTCTCCTTTAAGTTGTCTTTTATGTGCTGCCCAACTGGTGTCACCCTTTATGGCTTAAGGCTGAAAATATTATGTGGCTTATATTACTCACCAACTTTAGCCTGTAGATGTGTCACACCCTTATGCTTTTTCTTGATGGACTTCTCATATAGATAACTAACATTCAGTTAGCCTAACATTTTCCAGTATTGCATATAGTGGTGAACATGTAACAAGTAGCATGTCTTTTGTGAGTCTTGGTAGTTTGCTGTCTACATCCACTCTGCATCCATGGTGTGTTCAAAACATGGCATTGAATGTTCAGTTCTGTGCCCCAAAACTGGGACGAACAGTGATGCCAATTGCTGCTCCTTGAGACCCAGTATGCTTGCTCTTTGTGCTGTTTTAGCATTGAAAGTTATTTGTTTCAGATTCTGAACCCAACATTTATTTGTTTCAGAGGATGCCCAGCTTAGTCCACTCTTACGCCTTGGAGCTGGAGCCTGTGCTGGTATCATAGCCATGTCTGCTACTTACCCGATGGATATGGTTAGGGGCAGGATCACTGTTCAGGTATTGTACTGTTTTTTATTGCACTTTGAACTTGTATTCTTCATTTGCTATTTTTCTGATTGGTGACCTCTGTATGCAGACAGACAAGTCTCCCTACCAGTACTGTGGTATGTTCCATGCACTTGGCACAGTCTACCGTGAGGAAGGCTTCCGTGCTTTATACAGAGGGTGGCTTCCATCTGTAATCGGAGTTGTAGGTTCCCTGTGATTATTAATCTCTCCAGTTATGCATTCGTCGCTTAGTGCTAACCACTTTATGCTCTGTGATCATCATGAAGGTTCCGTATGTTGGCCTCAACTTCGCTGTTTATGAGTCTCTCAAGGACTGGCTGCTCCAAACAAATCCTTTTGGGCTTGCGAATGATAACGAGCTGCATGTATTTACAAGGCTTGGGTGTGGAGCTGTGGCTGGAACTATTGGCCAGACTGTTGCATACCCTCTTGATGTGATCAGGAGAAGAATGCAGATGGTCGGTTGGAGCCATGCTGACTCTATTGTTACTGGACAAGGCAAAGAAGCACTCCAGTACAATGGTATGATAGACGCATTCAGGAAAACTGTTCGTCATGAAGGTGTCGGTGCTCTGTACAAGGGTCTCGTACCAAATTCAGTGAAGGTAAATCTTTCAAATGAACATTTCAATTCCTTTTTAAGCTTTTGTATTTTGCATGGCGTTTGACAAAACTTTGCGGACTTCTGTTTCTAATATTCTGTCCTTGTTACCATCTTCAGGTGGTGCCCTCGATTGCCATTGCATTTGTCACTTACGAGGTTGTGAAGGATGTGCTAGGAGTAGAGATGAGGATATCAGACTGAGGGATTGGAGTAGTGCTGGGCGTTATCGACTGCTATTTTTGTAGGCGTTGGGAGTTCTGTTTTTGTAGGCAGGGCAGGTAGAAGGATGACTGCGGCTCCATTCAGCATCAGGGCCTCCCAGCCCATGTTGAAATATCCTGCTACTGTCCTAAAATTGTTGCTGGATCGTGGAAAAAAAATAAGTTGGCTGTAAAGCTTTAAAGCATTTGCCTAATTCAAAAAGTCTATTCCTTGTTGATGTATGGAGATTGAACTTAAAGCGGTATTGCTTGCTGCTAATAGTTGATTCTAATGATTTTTCTTTACCTCCGTTGCGTTTCATGTGGTGACATGCGTGATAATTCTCGTCACAATTTTTTTTTGGGTGTTGTTGCTGATGGCAGGCTTGGCAGCCGTGATAATCCTGCCACAGGTCATTTGTTTTTTCTGTTGACCACGGTCAGTGTTTCTGATCGGCATGCCTAAGCACGAGTTTTCTTCTGCTCGCTGTAGTCGTTCACTCTATTCGTCTGCTTTACGTATAATGCCGTAATAAACGTTAGCTTTTGAACATCTATTCAACGATCCAAACATGTGTTGGGTCTGTGAGGTATGGGCCAAACATAGAATCAAAGGTCTAATAACGGACAAAATTGTCATCGACGTACAGGAGCGCTAATCCTGTGATCCTGTGCATTGCATAGGCTAGTTCAGTCTGAAAGGTGCTCCCCGCCGGAAACGGCCACGGACACGCGCCGCCGTCTGGACGGAACCACGGCACAATCGAGGTGGCCGTCGGACTTGATCCTCTGCGTCCTCCTGAGGGCCTGCGGCGGCTGCCTGACCACACCCATCGACTTGGACTTCTGCGGCGACCCTGCACCGCCACATTCTCACATATATCATCGTCATCGTACATGGAAGCCAAGCTCCCAACGACGGGAAACAACGTGGACAGAAAGAAAGCTTGCCAGATAGCCTGGAGGTGGTCCTGCCATCTATCTTCCTCGGCGACGCCTTACTGCTGCCGCTCCGGTCCGACATCGACCGTGCCGTGCCACGGCTCGACACGGACTGCGCCTCCGGGTCCGACAGCACCGCGCCGAGGCTGCCGCCGCTCTCGTCCCCGCACAGCGAGTTGCAGTCGCTGCCGGAGTCGGAGGCCTTGTCCCTGCCGATGTGCAGGATGGCCGCCCTGGTCCTCTCCTTCTCCACCACCCTGTACGCGAACATCTGGAACGGCACGTCGGAGACGCGCGGCGCCGCGCTCCCGGCCTGCCACGCCGGGAACCTCCTCAGCAGGCTCGCCTCCACGTCGAGGTAGTCCACCGGCGGCACGGGCGGCGGCGCGTCGAGCTGGTCCGCCGGCGCCGGGTTCAGCACCAGGAACCGCTTCGTGTAGCGGAGGACGCGGCAGATGGACGCGAACGCCGGCCGCTGCGCCGGGTCGCCGTGCCAGCACCGCTTGGTGAGGCTGGTCAGGTACTTGGGCGCCTGGAACGGGAACAGCGGCCGCTCGCCCGCGCGGATGTTCTTGCTCATGTGCTCGCCCTGCAGGTGGTTGTCCTCGAACGGGATCTTGCCGGTCAGGAGCTCGAAGCAGACCATGGCGAAGCTGTACACGTCCGCCTTCTCGCTGCACCTGGCCGCCTCCTGCTCCAGCACCTCGGGCGCGTACCAGATGCAAGGGTTGGCGGCGGCGCTGGCATTATTGGCATTCGCATTCGCCGATGCCCTCGGGCTCGGCCTGGGGCTGGCCGCTACCAGCACGGACTGCCCGAACCCGGCGACCTTGACGTGCAGGTGCGCGTCGGCGTGCCGCGCCTTGACGAGCACGTTGGTCGGGTTGAGGTCCCCGTGGTAGATCTTCTTGGAGTGGAGGTACTCCATGCCGCGCGCGATCTGCAGCATGGCGTCGACGGCGACGACGAGCGGGAGCGTCACCCGCCGCTTGGCGCTGTTCACCTCCTTGACGTGGGAGGCCAGGTCCTTGGTCATGATCTCGTCCATGAGGAGGAAGAACTCCCTCTTGTCCTCGTCGTGGAAGCAGTACCGGCAGTGCGCCACGTTGGGGTGCGACACCAGCGTGAGCAGCGCGACCTCGGCGCCCACGGCGTCGGCGTCGGCGCCGACGAAGTGCTTCACCGCGAAGGCCTCCCCCATCCACTGCACCTCCTTGAGGTTGCCCGCGAGGCGCCTCCGCACGTGGAAGTCGCCGTGCAGGAGCAGGGACGCCGGGTGCACCTTCCCCCGCGGCGCCGTCAGCAGGTCGGCGAGCCGGTGCTCGTTCCGTGTCAGAGTCTCCAGCGACGCCGGGTCCTTCCGTTCCTCGAGGAGCTGGGACAGGAGCCACCTGTCCTCCTTCCACGCCGTGTCCATCCTGGCGGCGAGCTCTCGGGTGGCCAGATACCGCCCGCCGAGCCTCTGCTGGAACAACCTGGGGTCGAGCATGTCCCTGTCGTAGTCCTTGGCGAACAGCAGCCGCCTCCGGGCGAGCTCGTCGGGGTCGGACCCTGTCACCTCCGCGACGGTCTCGACGGCCTCCACCACGACGGCGACGCTCCAGAGCAGGCTGTGCAGGTGCTGCTCGACGCAGTCGGCGCCGTGCGTGGCCGCGGCGGCGCGCGCCCACCAGCTGTCGCGCGGCTCCAGGCAGTGGCGGACGTAGCCCTCGGCGTCGCGGACGGCGCGGTGGAGCTCCCGCAGGGGCCCCTCCAGGGGCCTCCACTTGGCCGCGCGCTCGCGGAAGCGGAGGTGGGCGCGCACCTCGGCGGCGACGGACGCGAAGGCAAGCGCGCAGGCGTCGGCGAGGAGGCGGCACTGGCGCGGGTTGATGCGGAGGTCGTCGGCGAAGGACATGAGCGCGCTGACGCCGCCGAGGGCCTCGCCGACCTGGCGGAGCTGCTCCATGGGTCCGGCTCGGCGATCCTCAATTGGTGCGCATCCTTTGGGCCTCTCCCTCGGTTTCGGCGCGCGGAGGGAGAGGAGGGAATGTGAGGATGGTTTGCTAAGAATGGACGCGCACCCTCTCTGCTCCCTTGCAGCTCTCCTCCAAAGGGTGCCTGCGCCTCTGCTCGTCGAGACCGCATCGTTTGCCATGATCGCCATTGGCGGGGGCACATCGGCCGCTGAACGAAGTGGTTGGTGCGCGCGTACTGCACTGCACATGACCTATCGCCCGTTGGCATTGCAAGGCCGAAATATTCTGGGACTCCGGGCCACCGAGGCCCGAGAGCCCACGAAACCGCCCGCATGATCCACGCGCGTCATCCCCGCGCCCCCGCCCCAGTGCTGCCGGTTCTGTACTCGAATTCGCCCCCACTCGCAAACTGGACACGCCGACGGCGATCGCTAGGGGTGCCCCGTATGCGAGGGGTAGATCCTCGACCCGGCTGGATCTCTGACGACGGCATCAAGGTACGCACGCGATGCCCCCCTCCAAATCTTCATCGATGGATCGATCGGGCGTTAGTTCCTTGGTTTAGGGTTGAAACTCGAGGCCTTACTGGGCAGCCACCATGATTCCTTTTTCTTTTTGGAATTCTACGCCACCATGATTCTGGTGCAGTGCAAAGGAGTCCATGATTGCAGTTGCAGTTTATCTCCATGACCTGACTAGGTGCAGCAGTGCAATCCAAACATCATGGGACGGAAGGAGATAAACTTATACACGGGCCTTTGGCCCATGCAATTCGTTAGACTATATCCTTTGGAACTTTTATTTCGAGCAGATGCCATACCTGACCAACAACAACAACTTCCATGTGTCTTTTCCCATTTTGCTTGGCGGCAGGAGAAATGATTTCTGACTGGTCACCGATTGCTTCATCTTTCTGTTTTCAGACTGAAACCATACTGCCCTCTCGGTCATTCATACAGCATTATGCTGTTTGAGATTCTCATCTCTAATCCTATCATACCGCAATACGAAAACCGGAATATATGACTAGCCAGGGAGTAGAATAGGCGTTTCACAATCACACGCTCCCAGTGGACACACTGAAGACTGAATAATCAGCCACATTTGAGAGGCAGAAACTGAAACAGCAAGGTGGGATTTGGCCTCCCTGGTCGCTATTTGACAACCCTGCACTTTCTGTGATCTGTATTGAGCCAGGTTCAGTAAAATATCTGCACCATATAAACAAAACCTCTACTTTGCCATAGATACGGCACTGCATTTGTTTGACTGGAATACGCACCAGATGTCCAGATCAGCGCACAAGTTCAGTCCGTCCTTGGCTTCTCCAGCTACACTACTTCTGTTTTTTATATGCCGGTAATCACACACCAACCCCGCACACGGGTTCCTCTGCAACTCATGAGCTTGTCCGTTCTAAATTCTCATGTCAACTTCAGCAAGGGAAAGAGTGGCATACATCTGTTGCCTTTTCCCTGTCTCTAAAGCATATGCTAAAGGCTCTTAAATAAAACTTATTGTTGCAGGATCACAGATAACATAATCTCAAAGGGACCATCCTTACAACTAACGGCATAAGCAGAATGAGGGTACGATCGCTGACAGCGTCATCTGTCCACCCGTTTCCTGATGTGTGCAGAGCAAGTGCCCCCACAGAATCCAACAAGGCAGAAAGGAACACACACAGTGGCTCCATGATGAAGCAAAAGGCCGGCCGTTGCGAAATGCTATGCGATGTGCACGCATCACATCGCAGAGGAAAGGGGCGGCTAGACCGGCCGGCCGGCCGGCCTCCAGGCCACCACCACTCGACCACACATGCATGACACCAAGTGCTGGAGATATCGCTTTGGATCACCCTTTGCCTTTCTATCCCGACAGGGAAGAGATCGCCCTGACAGGGACCCTCAGTGCCCTCCCCATCCGTCAAGTCTGCGTCGCCTTTGATGAACACGGGGGGAAAGATCTCGGGCACTTTGGCATCATGCATCGCCCTGGTCACAAAGGAGATAATCGCGGTGATTAGACTCGTCAAACCCCGTCGTTTTCCATGTAAACCAAGCACATTGTTATCTTATTATTAGGACTATTTCATTGGTGTTAGATTTGTATGCACCTTGCACCCATTTGATGGATGTGACCGGCTCAGGGTCGCTGGCTCAGGTCAGCAGTGAGATCATCAATGGTGGTCACCGCACTGTTCCATTCCATCCATGGTGTTGTAGTGATGCCTTTTCATTTGCCACACAAGGCCATCTTGGCACCTTGTGCATGTGCTCTCACTATTTTACTGTTCTTCCATGGCAATTCCTTGCCTCTGATCTGATTAAGTTAGTTCCGAAAATTCAAACCAAACACATAAATTGTAGCATTGCACCTGACATAATTATACCTTTCTAGCCTTTACTAAAAGAATGTTAACCTTTCTAGCCTTTACTAAAAGAATGTTAAGAGAGCTAATGTCTCTGGAATTACTCTTTTGTTTACACTGTATTTTTCAGGTGTTAGCAGCTAGCATGTGGGGGTGGCATGCCATGGCAGGGAAGGCGACAAGTGTGGCATGGCAGATCAGCAGGAAAAGCAAGCATCAACTGGCGAGATAGGTGGGGGGAGGCACCCTCGCCTACGCGGAAAGATCAAAGATTCCTGGGCATCAACTAACGTGACAGCAACATAAAAAATATGGAGAGAGGATGGAATGCCCATCGAATACTGGTGGTTTTGCTGTTATGCATATGCCCACAAGCTTTAGTTATGGTTATGGAATTTGGCCCTGTTTTAGTCACTGATAAAATCACAGGCTTACCCGGCAAAAAAAAGAAGATAAAATCACAGGCTTAAGAAGTGATGGAATTTGTGCGAGGCTGGATCTAAAAGAAAGTTTGCCGCCATCGAGCTGTGCCGTTCAAAATTCTTGCAGGTCTACGTCATCCTCTCGTGCTTAATTATTTTTTAGCCCGCAAGTAAAGAAGTTGCCAGCAATAACGATGGTGCAATGAGCAAAGAGCTTGCAAAAAGTTTGTATGTTTCCAACAATTAAAGATTCAGATCACGAAATTGTATTTCAATTATTTGCGAAAGGGTGTCAATTGCTAGAACCCTCAATTAAAGAAAGGAATGTTGTGTATGAGACTATGAGTCACCTACGTACTATTCTGAATTATATGTATCTGTGATATTATTTTTTGGTTTTGATGTTGCAAAAGCCATTTCTATTGGAAACATTCCTAGCTATAATGAAATCCTCTTCATAATAAACGGAATATACCAAATTATGATCAACGAAATGCCCAAAAAGCCCAACAGATGTGGGAGCGAGACAGGAAAAGGGAGTGATTTGAGGCAGCACTGAGAAATTATACTCTGGCTTTGCAGTGCGTGCGTGTCAACAAAGAAGATATATACATGCCTGTTTGAGAGGAACAAAAAGGACGAGGAGGAACAAATTAAAATTAAAGAAGGCATCAGGAAAGGATATGCTCTCAGGTTCCATCCTCCGTCTCCACGTTTCAGTTCTGCTTCCGCATACTGCAGCATGGTGCCAGAATGGCTAGTTTGATGGGGACGTGCCCAAAACTTCAGAGACCAGTGTCCTAACACAAGTATAGAAAGAAAAACCGCAGTAGCCGCTGGACAGGAAGATGTTGGGGATTGCTTCAGTTTGCTGCCAAAAATCCAATATTATTCTGACATTGTCACCAGTATATATATATTTCCTAATAAATCTTTGCATATGCAAGGCCAAAGGAAAGGGGACTAGCTGCTGCTAAATTTGGCACTGCGCCTTTTTCCAGTGGACGGAGGACGATGCATGAGCGCCCCCTGCGAGACAAATAATGCAGACAGCACCCACACTTGGCCACTGGAGACACACACACAAATGCTAGCGCTACTCTCCTACAAGGCTACAACGCACAGCACGGCAGCTGCCTAGGTGGCTGTTGCGATGGAGTGATCGATCGATCGATCCATCGATCTTGTGCAGCGAGACAGTACAGGTGATAGCATTAGCATATAGCATATGATAGCGTAGCATTATTGAGACGGATGGATGGATGGGCTGGAGAGATAGATCGATAGAGAGATTCTCCATTGCCGGTGGCCGCAAGCTTTGCTTTGCTTTGCTCCTGACCTGACCTCTCCGGTCATCTGGCCCCTCCTCCTTATCTGCCTCTATCTGATGGCTGATGCCGGCCAAAAGGGAGGGCTAGTAGTATAACCGGCCGCCTCCGTCCTGTCACCGATCAGCAGGAGCACGGAATTTGTTCGGTCTGGCAGCAGCCCGGGATCCAAAAGGGGCGGTCACGGGAAGCTCGCCAAGCTCCGCCATTCAGTTGCCCATTGCCCTGGTCAAACCATACCTAAATGCACTTTCTGTCTTTTCTTAGTTTTTCTTCCTTCTTTCGAAATGGGAGCGAACAGATTGCAAATCATCATGAGATGAGGTGGAAATTTGATCTGGACGCTGCTGTTATTTCCAATTTTTGAGAAGGATTATGTACTGTCGATTTAAATTTAAAACTTGACAAAACTAGTGTACAATTACTGTGAAACTTGAAATTGAAAGGCGTGGCTTTTCAGCTGAAGCCTGAAGGCGCGCCGCGCGCGCGTTCCCTCCACCTCCGTCCAGCTCGGCAAAGGTCACCATTCACCAACCATTTCACCAAGGAAGGAAGGGGAAAGGAGGAGGGGCACGGGCGGCGGGCCCCACCGGCGCGCTGCCGTGGGCGTCGGCGTGGCGTGTCCGGCGTGCGCGCATGCATGCGGCACCCCCGGCGCCGCGCCCCGTGAGACGGACACGCGGGCCCGCGCAACAGTATTGGCCTGGGGCGTGGGCCCCCGAGGCGGCGGCGTGGGGGCGTGGGCGCCGGTTAAACGTTACCGTCACCCACCGAACCACACACCTCCCCAGGCCGCAAGCGTTGCTACGTATCGCTTCGCGGACTTGGCGAGTTAATCATACAAAATTATGTTAACACAGTGACAAAATCTAGCTTCGTACCACAAAGAGGGTGCTTGGATACCTTTTAGTTCCATGACTAAAACTAGTCAAGTTAAAAGTTGTTAGTCTCACCTATGCTTAGATCCAAATCCTAAAGAGACTAAAATGTAGTAAATGAGCATTAATTATCTCTCTCCCTTTTCTCCCTCTCCCACCAATAGATGGGGCATGCTACAAATTTCTATGAGGTTAAATGAAGAGAGAACTAAAACAAAGTTTAGTAGGGGTTCCCCTTACTAAAACATTTTAGTCTCAAGACTAGTTTTAGTCTCTCTTTAGTCATGAGTGCTTGGAACTTTAGCCTCTCAAATAGACTAATTTTAGTCAGACTAAATTTAGTCCCTTGGATCCAAGTACCACCAAAGATCAGCAGAATTTTACTAAAGTATACAGAGTACTTACTCCTGGTTTCAACGTGTAGTGAAATTTAGAGCAGCTCCAGCGCTGCTCTTACTCCAGTATTACAACTATAGATTCGCTGTTTAAATTTTGTTTAAAATTTCGGTACACGAACACGAGAAAAATATCAGTGGAAGTCAAATGGACAGAGAGGACGCGAGGGGAGGAGGGAGGAGGGGGACCAAGAGCCGGACCGAGAAACAAGAGGGGCATCGTCTTTTCTCCGCGCCCGCGCCCGCGGGGGACGGTGGCGTGGCTGGCTGCAGCGGGTGGCTGCAGCCATTTGCCGCGGGCGGCGGGCGGGGGCGCGGCGCCACCCCACCACGCCCCACCACGTCCCCCCCACCGCACCCCACGCTTTATTATAAGCTGCCGCTCCCCTCGCGTCCTCGGTTTTTCCCTGCGCACACCAAACCACCCCACCCCCTCATCTCCTCGCTCTCTCTTTTCTCTCACCCCCCCACCCCCGCCGGCTGCCGCGCCCCACGCGCAGCCGCCGCGTATCCCGCTCCTCCGACTCCGTCCTCCTCACGGGCTCGCCGCCTCCCCCGCCCCCGACGCCGCAGGTGAGCGCCTCGCTTCCAGGGCTCCTCCGTCATCCCGTGGTGTCTGTTGCGTCCGTGTCTGTTCTATCTCTCGTTGGGATTCGGTGTTGGATCGATAAGAGGGGGAAGCGTAGCGTAGGAGATCTTAGCTTTCGTTTGTATGGGTATATCAGGGTATGGCCGCGGACCGGGGCGGCCTGCGACCCTCCTCCCTTCCGTTGCCTCCCGATGCTGTCCGAAATGTTGTTTCCGCTTACTTGGCTGAAACTCCGGCGCCAATTCCTTCATTGACGGGAGAAACCAGAGTTTTCTTATAGTGTCCTGCAATTTTTATTTTTCCTGTTTGATATAGATAGAGATCTGTTCTGTTTCCGGGGTTCGATAGCCAGTGCTCCGCTTCAAACGGTGGTGCTGGCTGATTCAGGGCGGATCTGTACCCACTGCTGTCCTGCTATGCGTTTCCAAGTAAATGAGGATTTCTGTTTCCTCTCCATCCCTAGTGCTACACGAGGTCCTCTGCGCTCATTAGTTTAATTTGGAAATAGAGTTTGAGTTCAAATTGGTTTCCCCTTTTATTTAATATAAAAGAGTGGAAGATGAACTAGGTTTTTTGTCTTTTTTTTTTTGGAAATTTCACCTGCCGTGCAAATACTTCAGCGTTATACATTATTATTTTAATAATATGGACAACAGAGGAAAATACACAAAGGTAAAAGATGTGTCCTTGGGCTATCTGTTCTTGTCGGACAAAGTTTTATTACTCGTGCAACTCTGATGCAATTTTCTGCAAACAGACAGGCAAAATAAACACGCACGCACCTGCAGTGCAAGTTGTATGGTGCGATCTGCATAGTACCTGCTACATGCATTAGGCTGTAGTTGGCCATCTATGCAGTTCTGTACTGTTGTTTCCCATGGTCATAGTTGTCATCATTTTTTAAACCCTTTTTTCCTTTTGGTGCCTAGTGGTCACCTTTGTGGACCTTTCTGGACATCGTATAAACAGATTGAGTTGAAGAATTGAGAGTTACTGTTGTAACCGTTGTGTCAAATTTTTGTACTGCCAACCACGCAAGTCATGTGGAATTTGTTCAGTGAGCTGTATTGAAACTCTTGCCTAAAACATCGAACCTCTATTTCTCTTTAAACTATATACACTTGCGGTGCTAGTTATCACTGTTTGACCGTTAGAAGTTGTGGTTTATCTAGCACTGGTATCACTTTATATTCTAGTTTCGTCCCGGCCTTTTCTAATCTAATGTTGCATTTATGTACCAGCAGGTCTGTGTTGGCCTTTCCAGAAACTGAAGCTCAGCTCAAAACCTCATCATTCTCCTCTCAGTCTTGAAAGTGGCAAGAAATGGATCGTGATGATGTAGCTGGCTTTGTCAGTGGAGGTTGCAAAAATTTCTGCGATACTTCTAAGTTCTAACCCAGTAGATGACAGTAGAGTTTTGATTTCCGGAAGTCAGGCAGCGGGTTCTTTTCATTTCATATTTGGTTATGTTTCTTGATTGGAATGGACAGGGCCTCCCCAAACCTTGGATCTGGTGGTAATATTAACTCCTTGAACAATCTTTGTCCCTGGAGCACAGTTCAGCAAGCAGCTGAATACAAAGATACTGCCACTGGCACGCTTGTGCATTCCAACTTCTCTAAGGACAATCCGAGAGCAGTGAAAAGGAAGTGGATCGATATGGCTGGAGTTGAAGGTCCTGAAAATCCACTGCTCACCCTTGGTTTGGGCCGTTCACCAAGTTCCTCTGAAAATAGCAAGGGTAGCTCACCCACAGCTTGCATAATGTCTCCATCTTCAGCGAAAGAGACTGATGAGGAATCGTCAATGGATCTTGGTCTAAATTTCGATCTTTGTCTTGGTCATGATGTGGTACATCATCACAAGAAATCACATGCTTGTGCTGAAAACATTCCATCAGCAACTGCTCCAAAATTGGATCTTCAGTTAAGTTTGTCCACATGTTCTCCTGAATCAGCCGTGACCAATGCAAGTACTGCATCATTAGATATTCATGATGGCTTACAGACAGTGGTGCCTACCTCGGTGACAGATACTATCGGGGGAAAATCAGAACCCTCTAGTTGGGTTTTTGGGCATTATGTGGCTTCATCATCATATGCTTCTGAAGCAACCTATAGCTTTTCTTTGGCAGAGATACCCCAAAAGGTTGATGATGCAGTGCCTTCCCCAGATGTCTCATCAGCCATTACAGTGAGTGTGAAAAGCCCAGCTGCCTGTACTTCCGGGGCAACTAACACCCTAAAACGCAACACAAATACTAAATGCTGTCAGTTCCCAGGATGTGAAAAGGGAGCAAGAGGAGCCTCTGGGTATTGTATAGCCCATGGTGGTGGGAGGCGATGCCAAAAACCTGGTTGTCAGAAGGGAGCTGAGGGAAGGACCATCTATTGCAAAGCTCATGGTGGTGGTAGGAGATGTGAGTACCTTGGTTGCACAAAGAGTGCCGAAGGTCGCACTGACCACTGCATAGCTCATGGCGGTGGTCGCCGTTGTAGTCAGGAAGGCTGTTCACGTGCTGCACGTGGAAAGTCTGGCTTGTGCATCAAGCATGGAGGCGGCAAGAGGTGCCAGAGGGAGAACTGCAAGAGAAGTGCAGAAGGATATACAGGCCTTTGCATCTCACATGGCGGTGGAAGGCGTTGTCAGTTTCCGGATTGTGCAAAGGGTGCCCAGGGAAGCACAAAGTTCTGCAAGGCTCATGGTGGAGGGAAGCGCTGCACATTCCCAGATTGTACCAAGGGAGCTGAAGGTAGCACTTCTTTCTGCAAGGGGCACGGTGGAGGTAAGCGCTGCTCCTACCAGGGTGGTGGTGTATGTCCGAAGAGCGTCCATGGTGGGACGCAGTACTGTGTTGCTCACGGTGGTGGGAAGAGGTGCTCAGTTTCAGGCTGTACCAAGAGTGCTAGAGGTAGGACGGAATACTGTGTGCGCCATGGTGGTGGTAAGAGATGCAAGTTTGAGGGTTGTGCAAAAAGTGCGCAAGGGAGCACTGATTTCTGCAAGGCACATGGAGGAGGCAAGCGCTGCTCGTGGGGCCAGGAGGGGTCAAGCTTTGGTGTTGGTGGGCCGCCGTGTGATAAGTTTGCTCGCAGCAAGATTGGTTTGTGTGCAGCTCACAGTGCTTTGATCGAGGACCATTGTGTCCATGGCGGTGGCTCACTGGGTCCTGCAATCAAACAGTTCACAACTGATGCCAAACCTGATGAGATTAATGTGACTGCAACAAAAGGCGATGTGGACATGGCGAACGGTGACAATGAAGCCACCATGGTATGGGGTGACCATGCCATTCCCACAGACACAGGTTCAACACCATTTCCAGAGGGCAGGGTCCACGGCAGTGGTCTGTTAGCTCTACTCTCCGGAAGAAGTCATGCAGGCGCCAGCAGCTCTGAGAACGGCGCCTCAACATCTGCTTCCATGCGCTCCTGGATGTGATGCGAGGGAGGCACAATTTTCATCGAGGACCGCTTCCTGTGTTCCGTTTTGTGGCTAGGCGAGGCTAATACAGTTGCCTCACGTCCACCACCGAGATTGATGTCAAGATGCTCACATAAACGGCTATCCCATGTAGCAGAAATAAGGTGTAGCCAACTTGTATTGTGAACTATGTTTGGGTTATTGTAATTAGTGTTGTCGTGGTGTCTCTGTGTAGTGCGTCCACATTGTGTACTGCCCGAGACTGCTGTTTAGCAGGAATTTGGCTCTTTCATTGTGATGAAGTGTTTTTTCGTGTAGTTGGTGTCATAAAAAACTTTGCAAGTTTTGGTGTCAAATTGAAAGCAGAAAAAGTTCAGTCATCTGGTTTCTTTTAGTTTTGTAGTCCGAACTCTGAAGTTCGTCGTGCTTTTGCTGTGACTGTTACTGTGTTGTGCTTAAAAGGCCTGATCAATAAGCATGGTCAATCGGGTTGATCGCGAAGCCGTGCCCAGGCGTCACTCGTCCACTCAAAAGGTAACAGGCCTATGAATACTGGTTTCAGAGCAACATTCCATGCACTGCAAATCCTGGCACGCCTGCTTGAGCATCGCCTGAGCTTTGTTCTGGTGGAGTACATACTGATGAGTCAATGATACTGGCATACCGAGGGCCTGTTCTTTTGAGTGAAAATGAATAGTGAAGATGCAAATAAATAGTATTGAAATAGTGTTTCTTGTGAGAGTAGATGTGATAAGTGAATAGTGCTTTTCACTGTTCCTTTTCAACGAAAAGAATAGAGCCTGAACCAAAGAAGATTATGCCTGAACCAGCCGGCTCTATCTGAACCTGACCTGTCATGGAGATGAAGCAGCTGAAAGCCTGAACCGCTGGTTGCCGCTCCTGCGAGGCTGCGACCTGCACGGCTGCATCCCGAGCCGCCGGCGCCCGTCCGACCGGGCGATTCCAATCGAACCAGTCGCTGCAAGTTGCCCGGGATCTCGTCCCGTCACGGGCATGGGCGCATCTCGCGCGGCGGTCTCCACGTCCACGGTCCGAGGGGAGGCGTCAAGCTGACCCGGCTGGTGACGCGCAGCTCTTTGCGATCCCGAGTTGCCGACGCGCAAACGCGACGCGATGCAAAACGGACTGCCTGGGGCGGAGGGAGGAAAGGCAAGCGGAGGACTTTGACTAGTCCTGCAACTTGTTTGACACTAGCCTTGACGGGTCGCACGGGAGGCCCATCGATTCCCCCGTAAAGATGTGGGCGTGTCCCTCGCTGTCCGCGGCCGTATCGCGACAGCGACGATCGCGGCCGCGGGTGTTCGGTCCGACGAGCCTTATCGATCAAAGCCGGCCGATTCATGGAGGCATTTGACAGAGAACGATGGAGAAACAGTGGTCGGTGAGACCCGACAGGGTCACGGGGCAGGGCATGCTCTACCTATACTGTAGTAATCTCTTCATTTTTAAATATATGTTGCTTAGGACAAATTAGTTAGTTCAAAAATCAACTAATTTGTGTTCTAGTAGGTAGTACTTTGCTCTGTCTCGCGCTGGAAATCGGTGCGCAACTGCCGCGGCCCACCGCACGGCAGCGCTGGTGAATGGCGGGGCGTGTGTTGGTCTGACATGCGCAGCAATGCATATCCCACGGCACGCAGATCAACAGCCACCAATCATAGGTCGTCGATGGCCATCAGCGACTCGGCTCCTGCTTTGCCATCACATCAGTGACAGTGACAGTGAACGCGTGCGCGCAGCCGGAACAACGCGTGCGCGCGGACGGGTCGTCGTCCGTCACGAACGCGAGCGGTGACAAGCGCTCTCTAGTGTGACGCGTCATCACGGGATGACGGTGCAGTTTTGAGACAACGCCAAGCGGGCGGGGTGTCAGGTTCTGTCGAGATCGTTCGTCGGGTAGACGACCGACCCCCCGGATGCAGCGCGCATTCGGTGCTTGTATGCCATGCCATTTGCGAAGTGTCTCCTCCACACAGGCTAATAGGCTATGATGGACCATGGAAGGGGCGGTTGTGACTCGTGAATGCTCCGGCTCGGTGCAGCGCTAGCGGCGGCGGCGTTCGTTGATGGGCAAGTGACGGACGATTCAGCGCTACGCTAGGAAAGGAAGGTTCAGCGAGGCGGCGCCGGCCGGTGAGCAGCGTCCAATGACTGCAACCCAGGCGTCAACGCCCTTCCCTGCCTGCTCCCTCCAAGAAGCATCCATCCATCCCACGTTATCCAATCCACCCGCTCCGCCGGCCGCCGCTGACACCCCCCGCCCCACCGCGCCGTGTCGGATGTCGACACCCGGGTGGGGGCGGTTTGGACGGGACAGCACAGCACGGCCGCCGACCCGTGCGTCTCGCCCGTCTCCACGCGCAAACCCCTCAGACCAAACGCCAGCGGCAGCGCCTCCCCCCACAAGCAAAAGGCGAGCGAGGGGGTGCCATCTCCTCCATGTCATGCTCGCCGCCTCCCCCTCCCCTTCGTCCCCGCCTCCTCCGCCGCCCACCAACCTCACTCCACTGAGGCGCTGAGCGCACGGTCGCGCCCGATCGGACGCCATGGGAGGCCGCGCCTCCCGCCACCGGGGCCAATCGCACGACCAGGCGCCCAACACCTCGCAGCCGCCCAAGCAGCAGCAGCAGCCGCCGCCCAACCGCCCCAAGCCCAAGCAGCACCGGCCGCAGCCCCCGCCGCCGCAGCAGCAGGCGCCGCAGCCCCACGCTCCCGCTCCCGCTCCTTTGCGGCAGCGGTACCAGCAGCAGCAGCAGCAGCAGCCGGACGCCGCCGCCGCCGCCGGGGTGGGCCGCGTGCTGGGGCGCCCCATGGAGGACGTCCGCGCGTCCTACACCTTCGGCCGGGAGCTGGGGCGGGGCCAGTTCGGGGTCACCTACCTCGCCACCCACAAGCCCACGGGCCGCCGCTACGCCTGCAAGTCCATCGCCGCGCGGAAGCTCGCGCACCGGGACGACGTCGACGACGTGCGCCGCGAGGTGCAGATCATGCACCACCTCACGGGCCACCGCAACATCGTCGAGCTCCGGGGCGCCTACGAGGACCGCCACTCGGTCAACCTCGTCATGGAGCTCTGCGAGGGAGGGGAGCTCTTCGACAGGATCATCGCCAGGGGCCACTACTCCGAGCGCGCCGCCGCCGCGCTCTGCAGGGAGATCGTCTCCGTCGTGCACAGCTGCCACTCCATGGGGGTTATGCACAGGGACCTCAAGCCCGAGAACTTCCTATTCCTCAACAAGAGGGAGGACTCGCCGCTCAAGGCCACCGACTTTGGCCTATCGGTATTCTTCAAGCCCGGTGAGTGAGCCACCGCCAATCTAATTATCTAATCATTCATAGGCTTCGATGCTTCTGGCAGGGGACACGGATCAATTTGAGATGGCCATTTCACTGTAGCACTCTGTTTCAATTGTGGTAATCGCGTCAATTGCAAGAGGGGCGATTAGGGAGGAAAACTTAGCAAATGTTATGTAATGGTGTTGTTCATCTTTACTACTTCAATTAGGTGTTGTTCATCTTTACTACTTCAGCTGATGGTGTGATCAAAGCTCAACTCAAACTGAAAGCTGCTGATATATGTAATGCAGGTGAGCAGTTCAAGGATCTTGTGGGGAGTGCGTATTATGTCGCCCCAGAGGTGCTGAAACGGCGATATGGAGCTGAGGCGGACATATGGAGCGCCGGAGTTATCCTTTATATCTTGCTATCTGGCGTTCCTCCTTTCTGGGCTGGTACATTTTGCTGCTCCTTGCACCAATCAGCCAGATTATGACGCCATTATCCTTTGCTAACACTCGGATGCGTTGTCTTCCTTCTCCCCTGCTTTTACCAGAGAACGAAGATGGAATATTTGATGCTGTTTTGCAAGGCCATATAGATTTTGCATCTGATCCCTGGCCTTCAATATCAAACAGTGCAAAAGATTTGGTGAAGAAAATGCTACGGCAAGACCCAAAGGAGCGGCTTACTGCTGCTGAAATTTTGAGTAAGTCTATTGTCAAACTTGCCCCTCTCTTACATTGGCAATCTTGGTTGTCTAGATTGGTATGCTTGTGTTCATGATGACAAGTGCACTGCCAATTCTTCCTTCATCTGTTGAAGCTGTTTATGCTGTCTTTACAAACTGAATCTTCATTCTTGCATTGTTTGCATATAGTGTCTCAATCTAATACATTAAGCACACAGACCATCCATGGATTAGAGAGGATGGAGAAGCCCCAGACAAACCGCTTGATATTACAGTAATTGGTAGAATGAAGCAATTCAGGGCAATGAACAAACTTAAGAAGGTTGCCTTGAAGGTAAATGGATCTTCTGAATTTTAATCATTGCTTATCTCTTTCCTTGCACTCCAGTCCTCAAGTCATGATACAATCTTGGCATTGCTTCTGTTATAATCAGGTCGTTGCAGAGAACCTGTCAGAGGAAGAGATCGTGGGATTAAAGGAAATGTTTAAATCCCTTGATACTGACAACAGTGGGACAATAACCCTGGAGGAATTGAGAACTGGTTTACCCAAGCTAGGCACCAAAATTTCTGAATCAGAAATAAGGCAACTGATGGAGGCGGTAAGTTTCTTTCTTGTAGCTCCATAGCATTGAATCTTAAAAACGTCAGTATTTCACAAAAATATTGTACTGGATGCACTTATATCTGAAAAGGGAAGAGATGAAAGGTACCATACTGAGTTTGGTCAGTATGACAACTTGTATGAAATTAAACCTTCCACTTTTCTGCTAGAAGTAGTCTGATAGATCCAGCTCTTTCCCTTTCACCCCATTTGATTGTTATCGTCCATTCCTGAACAGGCTGATGTTGATGGAAACGGTACCATTGATTATGTTGAATTCATATCAGCAACAATGCACATGAACAGACTAGAGAAGGAGGATCACATATATAAGGCATTCGAGTATTTTGATAAGGATCACAGCGGGTAATTTCACTTTTGACTTTACTATTGGTTATTTGTATACCAAGTCTGACCTTTTACATTAATTGGCTTGCTGCTCATTCCTGTACAGGCACATTACAGTTGATGAGTTGGAAGAAGCTCTGAAGAAGTATGATATGGGTGATGAGGCAACAATTAAAGAAATTATTGCTGAAGTGGATACAGATCATGTGAGTAATTCCAAAGAAACACCACTTGCTGTTGTTTCCACTCGACAACTCCAATCATATGATGCATTATATCTGTTTCGGAGATGTTGGATAACTGATATTGGAGACTTCAAAGAGGTCTTATTAACAGTAGTATATTTTTTTTAGAATTTAAGCGTATGACATGCCTTAAGTCCTAGACAGTCATCCAACCTGTTCTGCTAGCAATCAAGGAATCATTATCTTTTCTTTTTGATGAATCACATTTTGTGTCTATGAGGAAATCAGCAATGACCACATGAGCAAGGGTGAAGTGAACTAATCGTCTGTCTGCAGGTTAAATTCACATGAATCCCTTAATTTTCTTGCTAATGCTATTCTTCTGTTACCTTAGGATGGGAGAATCGACTACCAAGAGTTTGTTGCCATGATGAAGAATAACAGCCCTGCGATTGTTCCAAATCGACGGCGCATGTTTTAATGCTCTCCTACATTTAATGTGAAAAATGGCTTCTCAGAAATTTTCCACGGTCGTTGTAACTGTTGAGGAGAGCAATTCCTACTCGGAAGTGGAATGTAGTCAGGCGTCTATGCTGATATTTCGTGCTTGGACAGGGGATTGCTCTCCACGCCCTTCGATATGGCTGCTTGGTGGTCCTTTCTGGTGCCTCCTTGTTCTACTTCTACCATCTCATTTTACAATTTTGCCATGTATATCTATGCATAATGAGGTGTGCTGGTCAAAGTTTCCTGCCCCTGGAACTTTTATATGTAAGAAAAGTGCTAGTAAAACAGTTTGAAATGATCATATCAGGCAAAAGTAATGAAATATCATCCCATCTTGTGTTTTTTTGCCACTTGATCATTTTATGTGAGGACCTGACTTGTCACATTTGGAATGAACATAGCTCGACTTCTGAATTTCCTTCTCATACAGTGTACTGTGCTGCATTCGAGATATGATTTACATACTGTTTAGTTCAACGCCTGGGCATTCTAGATTTTGAGTGGCCAATCCGTTGCTTTTCGGAAGGTACAGAGCTGATAAAATTTTGGTAATAAGTTGGTGATGCTCTGATATGGTACAGGAGACGCCAGCTGTTTCACATTTCCCATTAGTTAGAATGTTCAGTAGATGCAAAATTGAGAGGGTTTGAGTACTTTTGATGCTTTCTCCGATCAACACCTAGCAACGCCTCTTACAACTGCTCTTCCAGAAAAGAAGACCAGCTCTGAAAAGCTATTTCCGAGATGCTTTTATTTAGATGCTAAAAGCCGAAGCTTCAGGCAAGCAGAATTACAGGGCAAGCATGGTGTATGCTGATATGAACCCATTACATTTCGGTCATCAGCAGGATGACAATAACAACAATTCTGAAATGAAAAATGACTACAGATACTCAACTCTAAACCAACAGCAAACTGAACGCGGACGCGACGGGTCAGATGTACCGTATCAAGCTTCCCTTCCAGCATGAAATTTACAGTGATACTTGCCCCCAATCAAATGCGAGCTCATCAGCGAACTGCTATCTTTTTCATCTTCGCTGATTTGTGCTTGATGAAGAGAGCCGCTAGCATGCTTTTAGTGCCAACAGGAGCCTTTTGGATTGCACGCCCTTTAGGGTTGTCGAAAGAATGAAATGTTGAAAATTCCGTTACACCAGATTGATTCTGAAAATAAAGACATGGCCTGTTAAATATACATTTATCTCATAAAGAGACACCTTTTTAACCAAAACGAATAAGATACAGGTAATATCTATTCTAATTTACCTTAGTACCAGCCTTTTGCATAGTGTCAGAACTGGTGCTCCGGTTAAACTGCAGAGGCCTGCGCATAGGAGAAGCAGACCGCTCCTTACCTAAAATATCCGAGATTCATATGGAAAATTAAATCTCCACAAAAGAAAACAGCAAATGACTTTGGAGTTAACAAATACACTGAATTAATTGTTAATCACATTTGTGTCCCCTATTTCCTCTAAAAAAATAAAATCGCAGTATGATTACACAGAAGGTTTTAATCACCTGATGCAGGTTTTGATAATGCTGTGTCCACCAGCCTGCAAAAAGCCTTAAATTTAGATCAGAAGTACATACCCCCCACATGCATTAACAAACAAACAATAAGCCATTTGCACAAAGCTGAACAAAACTGGAAGTCTTACGCAAATGTAGGTTTATGTGCTGCATTAGCTGTGGTGCTGTTATCTGAAGCCAGATGCCAGGAAAGGGTCTTTGCTGCACCGACAAAATTTAAAAAATTAAACTTCTAGTTTAATATATGGTGCCTAGCATAAGCCTTAAAACTGCAAGATGAGCAAGGAGAATAAATAAGACAGCCCACCTGAGGGATAAGGTCTAGGTTTTGATTCCTGATCAGTGTCTGCTGGCAGGTGAGCATGAGCCGGGGATCTCTTATGACCAGTACCTAGCTTGGCATAAAAATGGGGAATCAAAATTCAGCACCATTTCTTTTGTAACTTCCAAACAGTGTGTAAGATCTTAGTTTTACATTCACTTACATGGTAGGATATAGTGCTTGTGGTGTTTTATGTTTGTCCCCATCATTTGCTGCTGCCTGAGGCCTTCTTTGTCTGTGTAGACTTGGCATGTGAAGACTTGCTACAGATTTGAATATAGGTCAATACTTTAACTGTCATGGTTTCACCAGCATATACTGCAAGTATAACAGATAACTGGTATTACCTGGTTCAGACGTGCAACTTTCAGTTCGAAAGTTGACACCTCAGAGGCTTGCTGTTCGAAAAGGTCTGTCAATTTGTAGGCAACAGTACCCAGATGATCAACAGCATTGACAACAGCTCGTACAGCATAGTCTTTCAAGTTGTCCAGCACCCTGATGTAAATTAGCAGTTTCAATTGTCACAATATGGTCAATGAATCTGAATGTACAATTGAAAATGTGCCATGCTGGAACAAGAGTAGTACACTGCAAGTTTTGAGTTCGGTAAACTATATGCACTCATTAACAAAGAAGAAAGTACACATCCTATATTTCTGAAATTTATTCTGCACTGACAAATATGAGAGGGCCCCTTTCTCTGAATTTCAATGAACTGACAAAATTCAGACTAGAAACAGTACACAGACAGTTGTCAGATAATTCCAAAATTCCAGATATTACCAAAAATCTTTATTCTAGTCTAGCCAATTAACACCTGCTACTGTCCTTGCCTTCTTATACCTATGAACCATCGTGCCTAGTTGGGCAGTTGCTACTCCACATGCTGCACCCCAACGCTTCAAAATTCAGCCCCAATGCGAAATGACAAAATAGAGCTAGATAGCATGCAAGATGTAATCCTACGAGGAGAATGAGAAACCATGGCCGCTGCAGCAAGATAGGAGCAATTGTTTGTGGCAATAAAAGATGCGGAGAGCTTGTAAATGCAGGAGGAGGACTGTGACTCACATCTGCTTCTGCTCGCTGTGGAGGTAGGACTTCTCGCAGTACTCGGAGGCGGAGTAGAGCTGCGGCCGGAGGTTCTTGAGCTCCTGCGCGCAGAAATCAGAACCGTCAAGAACTACGAAGCAGAAACCCAGGCTGCAAAACTCAGCCGGATCTCCCGAGAAACGAAGCAGAGAAATGGTTTCGCAAGGAAATAAAACGATCATTTTTTGGGGGAGCATGTGGGATCTAGCCATCTGAGAATGCAGGGTTCCGGGAGCACCTGCAGGGCCTTGATGAAGCTCTTGCTGCGCTCCATGGACGCCTCATCGACGGTGGTGGGGCCCACCCCCGCGACCCCGCCCCAACCTCCGCCGCCGCCGGCCGACGGTCCCTGGCGCATCGCCTGCATTCCCCACTTCCCTCGGCTCCGGCGGGCGGGCGTCTGGCGAGGGGGTTGAACAGGACGAAGCGAAGAGGGGAAGTCAAGCGAGCGCCTCCTCCACTGTAGAGAGTGGAGTGGAGGGAAAGCGATACCTCTCGCCAATACGCCAACCGGAGGCAGCTCAGCGCGGCTTATTCTAGTGCCCACCACCACCACCACCAGCACCACCGCTCGGTTCTTGATTCCCAGTCCCAGGCTCCCAGCGCGTGCGCGTGTCTGTGTTGGCGGTGGTCCGCGGACGAGGAGGATGGAGGGAGGAGGAGGGCGACCGCAGCGGTGGGTTGATGGCGACGGACGCGTGGGGGGCCGCCGCCGGTTAATCCATCTTGCTGTTTGGTCCCTGGTTTGGTTTGGTGTCTCTAGCTGATGGAGGTTGCGATTTGGCAGGGGAATCATTGCCCACTCATCGCGCGCCCGCCATCGCACTGCACGGCCGTGGATCTTGCTGTCCTAAACTAAACGCCATTTGCACATTTCATCATCGTTTTCTTCACTGAGGACTGGGAGATCTTCATTTCTGTTAAGGATCTGAGTAGTGTGTGAATGGTATGGAAAGACAGTCTGATCGCCGAGATAGTTTCTGTGGGTCTCGATTCAGTTATGGTGAGTACGTGAGTGAGGCCGGCGCCATGAACACTCAATTTTGCACTGCACGTCTGCACCTGCACATCCTGAGGTCGGGCCGAGAAAGTGAGGATGAGTAAAGGTGTCCGAGCTGTGCAGCGGACGAGCGGTGGGTGCCGTTCATCAATGCTTGTCGGCTCGATCCGGTCCGTTCGGTTGCCATTCATGAATAACCGACGCAGCATCAATCATGCTACTACTCGAAGCGGGTGATTTCTCAATGATTCCGACAGAAATTACTCGAGTGATTTCCCTTTTTATCCTCTCGCTCGTGATCTATATGGTTCTGTAACTAAGCTACCGTTTAGTTGGTGAAATTTTTTATGAAAATAGTAAAATTTTTGCATTGGGAAACGAGTTCTAAGAGAGGTGGCACAGTCTACAATGCGAAAATTTCAACAACTTTTGAGGAAACAGGGCCAAAAATGGAGAAGCTCGCGTGATCTATGGAGCTGGGTATTTTATTACAGATGATAAATACAACACTAGATTGTCGTCTTTTTGTCCATATACATGGTATGTTCTTGTAACAAGAAAATGGTTGCGATCTTGTAAAGCAGATGGCTGGGGGTGGTGAGGAGAAAAAATGAAGTCATGAAAAAGAATTTCTACTAGGTCTAACCTAATTGGGCTGAATTATGAAGTCTGGGCCAGTTTTGTGGATCACCAACACAAGGCCCAAATACTGCACAGATGATGGTGGGTGGTAATTAATCGGGCGGGGTGATCGATCTACGGCTCTGCCCTGCCCCGCCGGCCGCCGTACACCATCGGTGTGGGTGGCTCGCTGACGCTGCTCGTCTCCGAGCCGCCGTTCCTGGAGACGAGCTCCTTGAGGTCGGCGCTGGAGGTACGGAGGCGCGCGAGGATATTTGCGAACTTGGCCTTGGGCCGCCGCCTGATGGCGATGGACACGTCGTTAGGAAACAGGTCCCTGCGCACGAACGCGTGGTACATGGTCGCCGCCAGCACGCCCGTCACCGTCACCGACGCGACGCCGGCGAGCGCCACCGCCAACGCCCGCGTCAGGGCGTTGTCCACCGTCGACGCGAAGACCGCCGTCGCGATGGCCGCGCTCGTCATCGGGAACGTGTAGGCCCACCACGCCAGCGAGAACCGGACCCCCCGGAAGAACTTGACGCGCGCCGCCAGCGACAGGTAGAGGAAGAGCGAGATGTAGTAGGCGACCTTGGCGCCGTGGCCGAACTCGCCGCAGATCCTGGCCCAGGCCACGGACGCCACGCTCGGCGTGGCGATGAAGAGGAAGAACACCGGGTGGAGCTCCTTGGGGAGCGGCACGTTGGTGGGGAGCCGCTGGTACAGCGTCACGAACAGCACCAGGTAGTGCACGAGCCCCACGGCGAAGAAGAAGATGGCGCCCTCACGGATCCCCATCCGGGCACCCAGCAGCGCGCCGACGAAGTTGCCGACGACGGCGAGGTGGCTCGTCGGGTTCGCCACCCTGGACAGCCGCCACTCGCCGCCGGACATCCACTGCCCGTACACCTTGAGGTCCAGGGCGAGGAGCGGCGCCATCAGCGCGTACCACACCACGTGGTTGATCGTCCATACCGGCACCGGCAGGCCCTTGACGAGGAAGAGGCATGCGATCCACGGCGCGAAGAAGAAGTTGATGCGGATGGGGTGGTAGAACTCGCGGCGGACGGCCTCGAAGTAGAAGACAACCTTGAGCAGGTAGGTGGCGGAGACGAGCGCCATGAGCGCCACGGAGAACCACCAGAAGACGTTGTTCACGTCCGGGTTGACGTGGAGGAACGCCGTGGAGTGCTCCAGCTCCAGCGTCTTCCACAGCATCGCCTGGCTGCTCACGCCCATGCACATCCCGAACGCGCTGATCGGGAACCGGAGCAGGAACGGCCACGTCTCGTCCTCGGGCAGCACCGGCACCTCCGTCGGCCGGAGCGTCTCGAGCTCGGGCCCTTCGAGGGCGGCGAAGTACCGGTCGGCGGTGGGGACCTCGTCGTCGTCGGTGTCGTCCTCGGAGACGTCGTTGGACGCGGCGGGCTCGTCGTCGTCGGCCGGGTGACGCGACCCCCCTCGGAGGCTCGACAGCTGCCGCTCTAGGCGCCCGGAGAAGGTCTTGAAGTGGTCGAACCGCCGATCACGCGTGCTGTCGCTGCGCGCCAGCGTGGCCTGCTGCTGCAACAGCTGCAGCGGCGGCTCCTCGCTCCTGATCGTGAGCGTCGGCTGCGGGTGGTACCGCGCCTGCTTCACCTCCTCGGAGAAATTGAGGTCGGCGTCGTCGTCGGTGGGCACGCCGGCGTCGAGGCGGTGCACGTCGATCTTCACCTCGTTCGGTGGCGCCACACGGACTTCGTGCAGCGCCGACGGTGTCTCTGACTCCTGCACGTGGACGCGATCACCGTGCGAAATGCTGGCCGCCATGCGTCAATGCTACAGAGAAGCTGGAAGCCTGCGCTGCTGCTTGTGGCGAACGAAGCCTGGGTTCAGCTCGCAGACAGGCTCAGAGCTATAGCTCCACCTCCAGACTAGCTAGCACGATCAAGCCTGTTCATGGAGAATTGGAGGACACCATGACGAAGGTGCAGTGGCTATATATACTCTATGCATACAATGCCACGTAGGCATTGGATGGACTGCTTCTATTTCTGGCAGGTGATTATCCTGGAACACGCGCTGGTTCCAGGTAGAAGCTAGGGGTGCGGTAGAAAAGAGTTGACAGAAAGGGAAGATAGGCGCCTGTGGGAACAAGGGAGCAGTCAAAAGTTGAGGGCACGCAGCCACCTCAAAATGGAAAAACTACAGAGATTCAGTGCAGCCTCTGCTGTCGTGCCGGTAATTCACTCGAGATCATCGATAGATGCATGCGGATTTAGGTTCCGCGATTGACCAACGGCGACAGGCTTAATTTTCTTACTAATTTCACCATGTTCTTGTCTCAGCTGGACGCCGTTTTCTCTTATTCACATGACGAGTTCGACGGTTAGCTACTTAATTAACCATGTCATGGTACTCTCTCCATTTCCTGATATGATGTGACATGGTACGGTCTCCAAAATCACGTTCTGACCATTCATTTATCTTTTTTGGTGACGGGAAGAACATTCATTTATCTTACATTATACGTATCACCGTATGGACAAGATAGTAGCAGTCGTAGAATACCTCCTATTGAGTGTTGGTACCTCCTCCAATGGTCATATATGAGGCCCCACCACGGACAATTCAATTCATTGACGATTGTCACATTACGAAATACTCCCTCCTTTTCTTTTTATAAGGCGCGACGCGACATGGCACGGTCTCCAAAATTAGACTTTGATCATTTATTTCTCTTATATTATATTTTTTATGGTTATAAACATATAATCAATAGAAAGTATATTTGATGACAAATCCAACCATATCAAATTTACACTACAAAAATAAAAAATTGATATGTAAATTATTGGTCAAAGATCGTAAAATGAATCTTAATTTGCACGCGCGCCTTATAAATAGAAAAGGAGAGTGTAGTGAAAAAGTCCATTTCTGGCACTCGAGCTGGACCAATGGAACGTCGCTTGAGAACATCACCGCACTTATACCACAAAGTCATAAGAAAAATAGAGTAAAGTGTACGGCCGGTCCCTAAACTATCGTGGGTGTGTCATCCCGGTCCCTGAACTCTCAAAATGACCATTTAGGTCCTCAAACTTGTTGAGCTGTGTCATTTCGGTCTCTAAACTTACAAAGCATCCGTTTAGATCCTCAAACTTGTTCAATTGTGTCGTCTTAGTCCTCAAACTTAGTTTTCAATCTCATCTGGGTCAAATCAAAGCAATCTAAAAATTTTATTAAAAAAATTATAAGTTTTTCATACGAAATCGAACCAAGACAAACTTTATATCAAAATTGTAGCCCTCGAAGCGATATACAACTTTGTAGTTGAAACATTTTTTATTTGAAGTAGTTTAATGTAACAAATTTGAATTTTAAAATTCAAATTTCAAAATCTATAAACATACAACAATATTTTGGGTCTCTAAACATTTTTAGCTCAAAAACTTTTCAACTACAAAGTCGTAGATCACGTTGAGGGATACAATTTTGATATAAAGTTTGTCTTCATTCGAGTTCGTATGAAAAACTTATATAAAGTTTTTATATCGTCTTGATTTGACCCCGATGAGATTGAAAACTAAGTTTGGGGACCGAGATGACACAACTGAGGATCTAAACGGATGATTTGCAAGTTTAGAGACCGAAATGACACAACTCAACAAGTTTGAGGACCTAAACGGTCATTTTGAGAGTTCAGGGACCGGAATGACACACCCACGATAGTTTAGGGACCGGCCGTACACTTTACTCAGAAAAATACATCACGGTGGTGCATAGCTTTACAGAACAACACCTGGATCTCACATGTGTCCCATCTGCAAACAAGTGAATAAATGCTAGAATATGTAATATGGGAGCGTATCAGGTGGAAACCAACCCACCTGTGCAAACTATGCAAACTTCGATGACGGACGCAAGATCTAGATCCAAAGACCACGAAGAGAGATGGATCATTTACAAAAACCCGCCCGACAGCTAAGGATGGCAATGGGTCGGGTGGAATGCCTGGGCACCCAAAACCGAAACCCGAAATTGAAACCCGAAACCGACCCGAACTCCGATTCGGGTGAAAATCCATGCCCGAAACCAAACCCGCGGATACCCAAAACCCGATTGGATACCCGAAATCCGCTTTGTATGGCAACATATTAAGAGTAATAAGGACTTTTTATAAACGTATGCACATATATATACATATTTACATGTACAAACAAGAGGCAACAAATAGTAAATAACATCATGAGTCAACTTAGAATAGTATATAGGTAAACAAATGATCATTAGTATATTATAAAGCATGAGTTTTAATTCCTAACTATTCATTTCGGTTATCCATCGGATATCCACGGGTGGAAAACCGAACCCGATAGGTTTTGGAGCTCCGAACTCGAAAACCGTGGGTGAAAATTCCAAACCAAACCCGAACCCGCGGATATCCGACCCGAAACCGCTCCATTGCCATCCTTACCGACAGCCCCCTCACGTACGCAGTAATTTTTCAAAAACACCCCCGCCCCCTCATCCCTAGACCCCGAGCCACACGTCCTCCCTTGCCGACCCGTTCGTCGCCTCTCATCCTCATCCGCTTCTTTCTTGTTCCCGTTTCTGGAGTGCCCCAGCGTCGCCGCCCCAGAGAGTCCCCTAGCACCACCGCCCCTGGAGTCCCCGGCCGCCGCCCCCTGGAGTCCCCTAGCGCCGCCACCCCTGGAGTGGAGGGCCCTGGCGCTGCCGCCCCTGAAGTGGAGAACCCGCGCACCGCCGCCCCTGGAGTCCCCACACACCGTCAACCACTGGGCTCGCAGCGGCCTCCTGGAGTCCCTGCGCGCCGCCCCTGGAGTCCCTCGACGCCGGCTCCTGCAGGGTCCCTCCACGCCGGATTGCCCCACTGAATAGCGCCGTAAGCAGAAGGAAGAGAAAGCAAGCACTAGAAAGCAAAAAGCAGAAGGCAGTTGCCCCCACTGAATAGCGCCTGCAACTAGTGCATCCTATGTAATGAATTTGTACATGAAAAGTAGCACAAAATGTGTGTGATCTATTTTGTGCAATGACAATTGTGTATTGTGTGCAATTGTGCATGAACAATGTGTGTATGAACGGGAGCAGTAACCTGTTGTGGTGCTGTCTGCTGCAATTGTGATACTGTCTGTATCTGTCAGTGTATCAATTTTTCAGTCTATGGTTTTCAGTGTATCAATTTTTCAGTCTATCAATTGTTCAGTATCAATTTTTCAATTTAAGTATATCAATTTTTCAGCAAGTACCTGGTAGTCTTGCTGTTCAAAATTTGCATACTGCTAGCTAATTTAACTGAAGTATGTTCAAAATAGTAATGTTCCTGACAAGAACTCTTGTGAGTGAATACTAGTGCCTAAACTCTTGTGAAACTGAATAAAAATTAGTAAACTCTTGTGCCTGTACTCCAACATGTCAGTAATGTTGGGGGAACATTAAATTTTATTCATTTTCATGATCTACACACAAGTTAATTACATAGGAGGCATAATTGCCATTGCCATTGCAGCCAGTACACTGAAATTGCACAAACACCAGACAGCAGCACAGTAGCAGACATCAGCCTTGGTGTTCTTGTGCATCAGGCAGAGTTCAACTACGGAACAGTATCCACTAAAACAGGATACGAACTCTCCATCAGAATAAAATGGGATCCCGAGTAAAATTGAAGTCTCCCGTGGCATGTCCTTGTCCCGGTCTTTGACCTGAATGTAGATGCCGCACGACAAGGTCCTCGCTGCGCAGCCACCCGCCGGCCATCGATTCCGGACGCGTCTAGTCGTCACTGTAACGACAAAAAAACCAATCGTCGCGCCGCATTTATTGAAAAAGATAGAAGAAATCAGAGTCCCGGGGCTAATGAGATTCATTAGACTGTTTGTGCGCGTACATACAGTCTCCGCATGCGAATAGTATATAGTCAAAGTTGCTGATGTCATCCTCGTCTAAAGAGTTGTTTGAAACTTAAAAAGCTATAAATGTTAAACCGAGTATCAAAATTAAATTCTGATTTCACCATTGAATTTGTGACAATAAAAACTTCAAAATAAAATCCCACTTGACTATATTTTGACGAACTTTTTTATTCGTATTTTTTAATTAAAGTTGTATATTCTGGACAATATATTACAGCGGAACAAATTCTACAAACTACCGGAACAAAAAATTATACCCACCGAACAAACTATATAAAGTGACGGAGCAAAATAGTATAATCGTCGAATAAATTCTACAAACTAATCTCAAAACTAAAAAACTTATAAATCATAAATCTTGCGTCTAAATTAAATTTCGATTTCAAAAACGTATTTCTTATACTGAGATCTTCAAAACAAGATCCCACTTGACTATATTTTGACAAACTTTTTTTATTCGTATTTTTTAAATTGAGGTTATATATTCTATTATGGCCAGAACAAAACAAATGAAGTGTCAGAACAAACGAGAACAACTGTCAGAACAAGATCCTATTATAGTCAGAACAAATTTGTATGACGTCCCGAACAAAACAAATGTAGTGTCAGAACAAGAGTAGAAACAAGATTCTATTATAGCCAGAACAAGTTCGTATGTCATCTCGAACAAAACAAATGTAGTGCCGAACAAAACAAATGTAGTGCCAGAACAAATCAGAACAAATGTCAGAACAAGTTATTATTATTACAGACAGGATATATTATTACTATAGCCAGAACAAAACATTTGTAGGTACCGAACAAATTATATGAACTGTCAGAACAAATATGTATACTTGTCGAACAAATTATACAAACTATCGAATAAAATATTTGTAGGTACCGAACAAATTATATGAACTCTCGAAACAAAAAATTTGTACGTACCTAACAAATTATATGAACTAACACAACAAATTTATATGCCATCTTAAACAAATAAATAAAGTATCAGAATAAATATTTCCTAATGTGGAACAAATATACACTGAGGAGGGACAAATATTCACTGAGAAGAAACAAATATTCACTTAAATGAACAAATATTCACTGGGTGGAACAAATATTAAAATATAAACATCAAAAAATATACATGGAGAAACAAAAGATGTAACACAAAAATTGTAAAGAAAAGAGATAAAATATATATAAAAAATTAAAATATGAGAAAATAGAAGAGATGAAAATAAAAAATAAAAGAGAATAAAAGATGTATTAAAAATAATGATTAGAGAAAGAAAAAAGAACCGTAAGAATGAGTAAGAGAAAAAAAGACGGTAGAAAAAATGGTAGCACAAAAAATAGAGAAACAAATAAAGAAACAAGAAAAAATGAATATGGAAATACGTGGAAGGAAATAAAAATAAAATGAGAAAAGAAATAAGAAACCTGAGAGAAACAGTATAACATAATTAAAAATAAAAATGAAATAATAAAAAAAAATTAGATCTCGTCTCGAACAAACAAATATTAACGGAGAAAAAAAGTTAAAAAGGAAAGAATATATATATAATGAAAAAAGAAAAAGAAAAAAGAAAATAAATAAATAAAAGGAAAAGAAGAAATAAAAGAGAAACAAGAAAAAATAAAAGAAAATAAAATAAATAGAAAAGAAAAAGAAAAAACTCAAAATTACAAAAAAGGAAAGAACAAACAAACAAATATTTAAAAAAAGAAATGAAATAATATATAAAAAAGATGAAAATAGGAAAAAATAAAATAAAAAATAAATAAATAAGAGAAATAAGAAAAAATAAAATAAATAGAATAAAAAGAATGAAGAATAAAAAGAATGAAATAAAAAATGAAATAGAAAAAAATAATAATAGAAAGGAAATATAAAAAAGAAAAAAGATGGAAATAGAAAAAAATAAAAATAGAAAGTAAAAATAAATAATAAACAAAAAATAGAATAGAAGAAAAAATATAGAAAGAAAAAATAAAACAAAGAGTGGAAGGAAAAATAGAAAACGTGAAAAAATGGAAGGAGCAAAATAGAGAAAAATCTAAAATAAAGAGAAAAAAAGAAAAATGAAAGTGAAAAAAGAAAACTCAAATAAAAAAGAAATAGATAGAAAGGAAAAAAATATAAAAACAAATATAGGAAGAAACGAACAAAAAAGAAATAAATAAAAAAACAAATCTTACTTAAGATTCGCGCTTCCCTCCGCGTGCGGGCCGCGCCTCCCGTCCGTACCGCGCGACGGAACGTCAAATTGTCGCTGAAGCGACGTATATGAATTACCATCGATTCCTTCGTCGCGTCACGGTGTTGCCTTGGGACATCAGCTCTCTAGGAAGGGCAGCGCTGGAAGAAGCAGCGGCGCTGAGAAGAGGCGGCGGCGCTGGTAGGGGCGGTCGCGCTGGTAGGGGCGGCGGCGCTGGGAAGGGGCTTCGGAGCTGGGAGGGGGCGACTCGGTAGGGATTAGGGACAGGGTCGGGGTCCTGGCCGCTGGGACTAGGGTAGGGGTGTTTTGCAAAACAAGACGAGATTAGCAGGGGCGGCGGGAGTTTTTTTGCAAATTGTTCCCATCTCTCTCCTCAGCTTTTGAATCTAGATTCAACGATCCTGATCGGAGTTTCTATAGTTTGCACAGGTACTTTAGTTTCCACCATATACGCTCTCATGTAACATTAATGGATGATATTCGAACTACAACCTAGGAGGAGGAGGAGATTAATTAGAAATGGCCGGCAGATGATCAATATTATACTAAAAGTGCACACGAGATTCAATTTGCAAAGTGTTTCACTAGAAAGATTATTATCACCCCAGTTTTGAAACTCGAAAGCAAGAGCTGAACCTAAGTGCAAAATATTTGTTTGGATCCTTCTTCACAAAAAAAATATCCTTGCAGTCAATAATCTTGCAAAACGAGGATGGTTGGAGGAGTGCCCTTTCACGCAAATGGTTTGGGCACAACCGCACAAGTGGTACAAAACGTATCGGGCTGGACTCGGTACAGATTGGGGGAGAGTGTTGTTATACACAGCAAAAAAGCCCCGTGTACATTTAATTTTGGAGCCCACAGCCCAGTTATTTTAGCTTTTGAAGGTGTTACGATCCAACAAGAGACCAGCTCAAAATTTCATCCCAACTGGCTAAGTTAGTTTTTCAGAGTAATTTAGAAATTCAGCCATCACTACTAGGGAAAACACTTTTTTACCGGTTGGTAACCCCTTTACTACCGGTTTCTAAATCGGTATTGTTCTTCCGGTACTAATGTGAAGTCACATTAGTACCGGGAAATTCCACCTGGTACTATTGTGACATTAGCACCGGGTGGAGTTACCACCCGGTACTAAGGTGGGAGTGCCCGGCGACGTCTGTGGCCTCCGTTCCGTCCTGTTTTCTTTTTTCCCCTCTTTTTTTTTCCTATTTTTTTCTTTTCTTTTCTCATCCCACCTCAATCTCATCTCATCTCATACGATTCACAATATTCATCTCATCTCACAACACAAAATTCACAATCTCATCTCATCTCATACGAATCACACATCTCATCTCATATGAAATTATTACTTCAGGTAGTTCGAATACAGACGAGTAGGAAGGAGGGAGATGGAGCTGGAGGAGGGCGAGCTGCCCCCCTCCCCCTCCCTCCCCCCACCGCCGGGCGCGGCCGCGCCGCCGCCCCCGCCTGCGCTCCCCACCCACCCCACCGCCCCGGCCCCCACGGCCACCGCTTCCTCCTCCTCCTCCTCACCGCCTCCTCCGACCCCTTCGTCCCTGGCCCTGTCCGCGTCGGTCCCAGCCTCGTCTGGTTCGCCCCGGTCGGGGACTACCAGGCGCTGCCGCCGCCGGCGTGGCCGTTCCGGGCGCAAGCTTCGCGCGGGGCGGCGTCGCCCCCGCCGTCGCGGTCGCGCTGACGGCCTTCTTCCGGTCCCCGGGTCCTGCGGTGCTCCCCACCGCTTGCCGCCGGTCCCTGCGCCCAGTGTCACCTTCCTGGATGGGTGCTTGCGGGACTTCCACAGCCCTGTGGTGGCGCCCTTGGTGCCCGCCTCGCCGCTCGCCGCTCCCTCCACTCTCTGGATCGTCCACGCCATCTCTCCCAGGGTGGTCAGGGTCAGAGACGTCGCGGCGGCCCTCTGCTTTTGGTTCTCCTCGCCCTCTGCTGGCCGCTTCGTCGTGCGGCCACGGGGGCCTGGGGTCTTCTCCACCCAGGTGGCCTGTGCTGCCGTCGCCGCCGCCATGCTCCGGGTCGGCGAGTTCTCCGGCGAGGAGATCCCCTTCCGCCTGTACGGCGCCGAGCGGCCGGCTCGCCAACGGGCATTTTTTCAAGTCGGTGGGCCCGCCCCCCGTGTGGGGGCTCGCACCTGCGACGCCCCCCTCCTGCTCAGCTGACAGGGGCGGACGTGGCCGCCACGTCAGTCACCCACCCCTGCCGGGCATGCGCCCCCGTCATGCCGCAGTTAATGCTCCGCCCGCCAGGAGCCGCCGCGCGCCCCCGTCCACTCCGGCCCCGATGCTGCGGCCATCATCACGCGGAAGACCGGCGAGGGAGGCGTCCTTCCCGCTCCCTGCGAAGCCCGTGCTGTCCCGTCACAGCGCGGAGCCCGGGCTGCCTGCGTCGCCCTTGCCGGCCTCGGGGTCTCCCCCGCCGCCTGCCGCCGCCGTCTTGTCGCCGGGATGCTCCTCGCCACGACCGGCGTCCCGCTCCTTTCTCGAGGTGGCCTCCTCCCCACCTCTCCCTTTTTCTACCCCCTCCCCCTCGCTCCCGACCCCCCTCCCCCACCTTCGCCCTCTGCTTCCAGACGCTGCTGCTTTCGCTGTCTTGCCCTTGATCACCCGGTCGCCGCCTGCCGCGACCCCGTGTGCTGCAGCGGCTGCCGCCGCTCGGGTCACCGCCTCTCCTTGTGCCCCGATCGTCACCTCCGTCGCTCTGCCTCCATGCCGGGAGTGCCGTTCCCCCTTCGGGATGAGAGCGACCCGCGGGACTGGTCCCCGCCCCGGGCGCCCACACCGTTCCCGCGCTCGATCCCGCCGTCGGATCCCTCCCCGTCCGCCGTGGAGCCGGCGCCGATGCCCTCGCTGAGCGAGCTGGCCCTGGAGGTGGAGCTGACGCCTACGGCCTCTGCCCCGGCGCCGCCGTCCTCCCGCCCCCCGACCCCGCCTGCCTCGCCCCAGGCGGGCCCTGTGGCCACCACCGCGGTGCTGCCGGACGTCGAGGACCTCGAACCCTTCCGCCCGCGGGAAAAGGAGGTGTTCATGCCGCGGGTCGACTGGCGGGCCTTCAACCGCGTCGCGTACGCCTTCGTCGACCATGCGGCTCCCAACCCCGAGGCCGCGCTGCGCCAGGCCCTCCTCTCCGACCGCTTTGTCGACGGGGAGCACGTTCGCATTCGCCCCTCCTCCATCGGTGCGGGGGTGGTGGTGTTTGCTCGCCAGGAGCACCGCGACGCCACCGCCGACGGCGAGCCCGTCCCGGTCATGGAGTACTCCGTGCACTTCGAGCGCCCCCACGAGCTCGCCAACTGCTTCCTCTTCGAGCACTCCGGGTACGCCACCATTGCCCTTGAGGACTACGCCATTGAGCATTGGAACAGGCACAATGTGGAGGTCGCGGCGGGCGCCATGGCGAACCCGCTGGGCATCACCCAGCTCTCACTATCTGGGACCGACTACTCCGCCGTCATCTTCACCGCCCGCTACGAGAGCTACCTCGACTTCCCCCTCGAGCTCCACCTGAAGAACAACGACGGCCTCGCTAGCTGTGCCAAAGTGTGCAGGGTGCGGCGCTAGGGCGAGGGGGGCGACACGCCCTCTCCGCCTCCCTCCCCCGGTGCTGGGCGCGGGCCTGGCCAGGGGCGGGGCCCGCGCGGGCCTCGCCCTGGGCCCCACACCGCAGGGGCGGGGGGCCTGGCACCTCTTCGGCTACCGCCCTTGCGCCACCCCCCGCCGGGGCTGGAGGCAGCAGCGGGCACTCCCGCACGCTCCCGCTCCGGCGCCGGGATGTCGCCTTCCACAACGACGACACCCCCGACCCCCTGCCTGTCCATGGGGGCCCTCCCCTGGCGTGGGTGACGCGGCTTGACTTCCCCCGGCCGAACGACATCGAGCTGTTCGTGGGCGCCGGGAACGTGCACCTGCTCCTCCGCTCGGGCGACGACATCGCCTACTTCAGGGTGCCGCGGGTGGCGCAGCCGGACGACGCTGTGGGGGCCGAGGGCATCCCAATGGTCAACCTCGTCTCCGGCTCGGTTGGCATCATCTCCCATGTCACCATGCACCCCGGCTGCTCCACCGAGATCGCCTACCGTTGGCTCGCCGCCGCCGAACTGCACCCCCGGCTCGACATCCTCACCTTCGCGCGCGCGGACGTGGAGGCACAGGTGCAGGCGCCTGTGCCAGATGCCCTGGGGGAGCCAGCGGTCCTTGAGGTTGCCCCTGGGGACGACGTCACCCCGCCTAGGGCCCCGACTCGGGCGCTCGCCAAGCGCGCCCGGTCTCCTGTCAAGGCTCAGCGCTGCAGCTCCAGGGTCCGCGCGTGTGAGCGACCGGAGTTCATCTGTGTGGCGGTCATGGCCGCCACGCTCAAGGCGCGCCGCCTCGGTGAGCCCGACGTGGCTCCTCGCACCGTGCCTCCCCCGCTCTCGTCGCTGCAGCTGAGGACCTGCGCTGAAGCTTGCGACATCGACGCCGCAGACATCCAGGCTGTTGTGGGCGCGTGCGAGAAGGTGTCCCTCAACACTGATGTGTAGCTCCCCGGTCTTCGACCGGCAGTGGCGCCGCCGCCCCCCGGGACGCCGTCTACGCTAGGCCATGCCTTCGGTGAGCGGCTTTTGTAATCTTTTGTGTTGTAGACGTGTGATCCGCCCCCTGGGTGTGTGGGCTGGTTGGCTGGGCCAACTTTTGATTGTAATGGATGAACTTGATCTTCTTCTCCCCCCTACCTCCCCGTGCTCCTGGTGCTTGATGTGTGCCCATGTCGCAGCACTCCACTAGGTCCCTCCGGCTCTGCAGCTGGAACGTCCGCGGGCTTGGTGACAAAGACAGGTGCAACGACGTCGAGGTCAACCTGTCCGGGCGCGCCATTGATGTTGTCTGCCTCCAGGAGACGAAGCTCTCCACTGTCCCCCCCCTCAAGGCATGCACCTTCCTTCCCCCGGCTTCTCCTCCTTTGCTTTCCTTGCTGCGGATGGAGCGGCAGGTGGTGTGCTCACGGCTTGGAACCCTAGTTCCTTCTGCCTCTGGAGCTCGACGTTGGGGGAGTTCTCCCTGACCACCGAGTTGGAGTTCCTGGTGGACGGCTCGCTCGTCGTCATCACCAATGTCTACGCTCTGTGCGCCCGCGAACTCCGCCCCAACTTCCTCGCCGAACTCGTCGCCTCGGCCGGGGCCGCGCAGGGGCGACCGTGGCTTGTCTTCGGGGACTTCAACCTCACTCGCGACCCTGACGACCGCAACAATGGCAACTTCGACGCGGCGGCAGCAGACGCGTTCAACGCCGCCATCGACGCCGCGCTGCTCTAGGAGCTCCCGCTCCTGGACCGCCACTTCACCTGGACCAACCGCCGGGATGCGCCCACGCTGGTACATCTGGACCGTGCCTTCATAATGCAGAGTGGGGGAGCACACTCTTCAACTCCCGGCTGGAGACCCTGCCTAGGCCGGTCTCTGATCACGTCCCGCTGGTGGTCACCGCTTCGTCCTCGGCACCGGCGTCCAGCATCTTTCGCTTCAAGCGCGGGTGGGCGGCCGAACCCTCCTACCACGCCATCGTCGAGAGCGCCTGGGCCAGGCCGCAGCGCGGCGGGGGTGGCCCGGTCCAGCGCTTGGTTCGCCGCCTCAAGTGGACTCGGGCCAAAAGCAAGCAGTGGGCCAAAGAGCGGCGCCTGCCGGCCCGGGTGGTGGCCAACTGCAGGGTCGTCATCGAGCTCCTCGACCTTCTTGAGGAACGCCACCGCCTGGTGGCCGCGGAGCTCCTGCTCCGGGCCCTGGTGGAAAAGCGCCTGTCGGCGGCCAACAAAGCGCTGGCGCTCTACTGGCGGCAACGCTACACGTTTAGGGTGTGCCGCTTGGGGGACGAGAACACCCGCTTCTTCCACGCCTCCACCTCCGCCCGGCTCCGCCGCAACCACATCACCGTCCTCCACGACGGCGCCGTCCCGGTCAACTCCCACCAGGGTAAGGAGCGCGTCCTCCACTCGTTCTACTCCGACCTCCTCGGCGTGGACGGCGCCTCCTCCTGGTCCGCCGACCTGGGCGCACTGCTGCCGCCGGTCACTGTCCTGGGCGGCCTTGACGCGCCGTTCACTTTGGAGGAAGCACGAGACGCGCTCTAGCAGATGAGGGCGGATAGCAGCCCCGGCCGGATGGGTTCGGCCCCGGCTTTTTCAAAGCCTTTTGGCCTACGGTGAAGGCCGCTGTGGCGGACTTCCTCGCCGCGTTCCAGGCGGGGGATGCCACCCTTGAGGTAGCGAACCGCGCCTTTGTCGTCCTCTTGCCGAAGAAGGATGTCGCTCTGGCCGCGGGCGACTTCCGCCACGTCAGCCTGCAGAACTGCGCCCCCAAGATTGCGTCCAAGATCCTCACCTCCAGGCTGCAACCGTTCATCACCGACCTGGTCTCACCACTGCAGACCGGCTTCATCCGCGGGCGGAACATCACCGACAACTTCCTCTTCGCCACGGAGTTGGTTCAGTGTTGTCACAAACGCCGCGCTCCGACGATCGTCCTCAAACTCGACTTCCGCAAGGCTTTTGACTCTGTCTCCTGGAGCTCCCTCGACACGGTCCTCGCGGCCCGAGGCTTTGGGGATGGATGGAGGGGTATGGTGAAATCCCTCCTCTCGACTGGCAAGACGGCGGTGCTCCTCAACGGCGTGCCCGGCCCTTGGATTCAGTGCCGGCGTGGATTCCGCCAAGGGGACCCCCTCAGTCCCTACCTGTTCCTCATCGTCCCGGACCTTCTACACCGGATGATCGCGCACGAGGACAACGGCCTGGGGCACCCCCTCCTCCCCGACCTCCCCACGCCGGTGATTCAGTACGCCGACGACACGCTCATCGTGTTGCCGGTGTGCCCCAGCCAGCTCCGGCGGCTCAAAGAGATCCTCGACAAATTCGCCTTGGCAACCGGGCTCCACATCAACTACCACAAGAGCACGTTCGTGCCCGTCAACGTCGACGAGAGCGACGCCCAGGAGCTGGCCGGCATCCTAGGCTGCTCCGTCGCTGGGTTCCCCAGTCCTACCTGGGGCTCCCCCTTTCCGTCTCCAAGATCCCCTCCTCTGCGCTCGAGGCGCTCGCCGTCAAGGCGGAACGGATGATCCCTGGGTGGCGCACGGCCTTGCTGACTTCCGCTGGCCGACTCACCTTGGCCGCGGCGGTGCTGACGGCGCAGCCCCTCTACGCAATGTCGGCGCTTCCGCTCCCCGGCAACATCCTCCAGAAGATTGACCGCCCCCGCCGGGGCCTGTTCTGGAAGGGCGCCGCCAAGTGCTCCGGAGGCGACTGCCTTGTCGCGTGGCCGCTCGCCTGCCGGGACACCAACGATGGCGGGGTTGGACTCAAAGACCTCGCCACGCTCAACACAAGCCTCCTCCTCAAGCACGTCCACAAGCTTTTCACTGGTGAGGCCAACCCCTGGGCGGATTGGATCTGCCTGTGGTACGACGGCGGGCACGCCGATGACGACACCCCCAGCTGGAGCTTCTTCAAGAGCCTCATCCCGCAGTACCGCGTGCTGACGGCTGTGGCGCTGGGTGACGGGACGACGACTTCCTTCTGGCATGATGAATGGGCGGAGGCCGGCCGCCTTGCTGAACTGCTCCTTGCCCTCTACTCCCACTGCCTGGACACGGATGCCACGGTGTAGGAGGTGCTCGCCGGCGGTGGGGTGACTTCGGACCAGCTCCAACCGCGGTTGTCGTCGGCGGCGCGCCACAATCTCGCCCTGGTGGAGAACGCGCTCCTCTCCGTGGAGCTCAAGACCTGCCCCGATGGGCGGCGCATGGCCGGCTCTGGCCCCGAGCGCGTGTGCACGGTGGCGTTCTACTCGGCGCTGTGGGGGCCGGCCACCTGCCCCCCATGGCGGACATCAACTGGCAGGGCTTTGCACCCAAGAAGGTGAAGGTCTTCTTCTGGGTGCTGCGACATGGCCGGACACGCACGAGGGCAACGCTCCACCGCCACGGCGCCATCGATACCTCCGACTGCCTGTTCTGCGCTGGCGTCGAGGAAGATGCTCTCCACCTCTTCACGGACTGCCCGCGCCTCCACGGGCTCTGGGAATGCCTTCTTCCCGGGCGTGCCCCACCCTCAGGCGTGCAAGACGCCGCTGAGTCGATCGCCGGGCTCTTCTCCTCCTTGCCGGCGGGCCTGGGACACACGACTGCCCTGGGAGTTCTCTGGGTCATTTGGAAGACCCGGAACCGTCGGGTGTTCGACGGGATCACCGTCGCCCCCCGCTGCCATTGCCGCTCTGCTAGAAGAGCACCTAAAGCTTTGGGTGTGCCGTGCCAGTCAGAAGGTCGATGCCCAACCACTTTTGATTTGGTGCCATTCCGTGGCTATGTAAATCTCTTTTCTCGCTTGGCTCTTGCCTTGTTGATCCCTTTGCTGTAACTCGCTTTCGGGCTTTCGCTTAATTGCAATTTGAGTTCAGGTGGGCCGCTGCCCCCCCCCCGTTGTTGCCTCAAAAAAAACAAGAATCATATTCGCAATCTCACAAAAGACACACATTTCACAAAATAAAAAAATGAAGTTCATCTCAAGATGAGGAACATCAGAGTGTCACTGTCGCACCACCACGCCAGGCCGCTGCGCGCCGCGCCGCCCAAGGCACCGCGGGCTCCCACCGCCGCCCAAGGCACCGCGACCTCCCACCTCGCACTCGCCAGCGCTCCCCCTGCAGAGATCAGAGAAGATGGAGGTGAGAGGATGAGAATGAACGGAAGAAAAAGAAAAGAGATAGAGAAGAATGAATGGATAGAGGCTAGTGACATATAGATAAGGCCGGTGGGAGATGGCCGCAGGACTTAGAAAAAATCAGGGCGCGGGGGCAGCGGCATCTGTACCGGGGATTGTTTTGCCCCGGTATTCATGTGTCAGCATTAGTACCGGGTGGGAACTAACACATTAGTACCAGAGCTAGTTCCCACCCGGTACTAATGTGCTCTTACGGGGGCGCGGCAGGAGCTCTCTCTTCCCACCTCACATTAGTACCGGTTTTTATTCACATTAGTACCGGGTGTCAAAAAAAACTGGTACTAATGTCTAAAATGCTCTGGGACGAAAGTCTCTTTCCCTAGTAGTGCATCCTTGCTAAGTTATTTTTTAATCCGAAACTACACCTGTGAAAACTAGCCAAACTAATATTAGACAATTAGATCTTGCTTGATAGTGAATTGGTTACAAATCATGAGACACAATGCTTTAGAAATTGTTGAAACATTTTTCTATTCTGCAAAAAAATCGTTTTTTTGAAGCATTTTTGTTCCTTGTAATGCGCGGAGTACACTGTACTGGTTCAGTTCATCCATCATGGAGTACACTGTACTGGTTCAGTTCATCCAATATGTACCCCGTAGTAACATCTCATCCCGAGGCTAATTAGGCATGTGCTGCCAAATTAAGCGTTAGTGTTATTTTTGGCTAAAAGCGTTAGTGTCATTCTCGTGATTTCATCTTTTTCTTGGCAATCAGTCGAAGAACATATATCTACTCCATACGTGCAGGGAACCAGCACGGATGAAAATCAAAACCAAAGAACTCCTCTGAATCAAGCTAAAGCAGTAAGGTTGGTTTCTAACAAGATGATGAAAGAAAGGGTCACACGCTATTCTCATAAACGCTATTAAGTATTACATTATACTAATAAATAAGAGAAACCAAAATTACAAGAAACTCAATTGAACTATTAGTGCCATTCCCGTGATTTTTTTTCATCCTTGTCATGGCAATCGCTCCAAGGACACATATCTATATCTGCCAGCCGGCTAGTGCCACGGATGAAAATCAAAACCGAAGAACTCTGAAGAAAGCTAAGCCTGCTGTACAGGTAATCAGGAACTAATAATAAATACGGAGTAGTTCAACTACAAACCACTACGGCTCCGCCCCGCCGCGGCCGCGCACCACCATCGGCGAGGGCGACTCGCTGTTGGTGTCGGAGCCGCCGTGCCTGGAGACGGCGAAGACGAGCTCCTTGACGTCGGTGCCGGAGGTGCGGAGGTGCGCGAGGATCTTGCTGAACTTGGCCTTGGGCCGCTGCGTGATGGCGATGGACACGTCGTTGGGGAACAGGTCCCTGCGCACGAACGCGTGGTACATGGTCGCCGCCAGCACGCCGGTGACCGTCACGGACGCGATCCCGGAGAGCCCCACGGCCAGCGCCCGGGTGAACACGGTGGTCACCGCCGACGCGTACAGCGTCGTCGCGATGGCGGCGCTCGTCATCGGGAACGTGTACGCCCACCACGCCAGCGAGAACCGGACCCCCCTGAAGAAGTTGATCCGCACCACCTGGAATGGATGCATCTATACGCGTCAGCATTCGTCGTTTCGTCACGCAATTCTTAAAGAATTTTTAGGAGACGCGCGCGCCCGTGTCAGCAACGTAGTGCACGGACACGTACCAGTGACATGTAGAGGAAGAGCGAGACAAAGTAGGCGATCTTGGCGCCGTAGTTGAACTCGCCACAGAGCCTGGTCCAGGCCATGGACGCCACGCTGGGCGCCGCCACGAAGAGGAAGAAGACCGGGTGCAGATCCTTGGGGAGCTGCACGTTGGTGGGGAGCCGCTGGTACAGCGTCACGAACAGCACCATGTAGTGCGCCAGCCCGACGGCGAAGAAGAAGAGGGGGGCCTCGCGGAGCCCCATCCGGGCGCCCAGCAGAGCGCCGACGAAGTTGCCGACGATGGCCAGGTGGCTGGTCGAGTTCGCCACCTTGGACAGCCGCCGGTCGCCGCCGGACATCCACTGGCCGTAGAGCTTGAGGTCCAGGCAGAAGATGGGCGCCATGAGCACGTACCAGACGACGGGGTGGATGGTCCACACCGGCCGCGGCAGGCCCTTGACGAGGAAGAGGATGGCGATCCAGGGCGCGAAGAAGAAGTTGACGCGGATGGGGTGGTAGAACTCGCGCCGGACGGCCTCGAAGTAGAAGACGACCTTGAGCAGGTAGATGGCGGAGACGACGGCCATGAGCGCGACGGAGACCCACCAGAGCGCGTGGTTCACGTCGGGGCTCACGCGGAGGAACGCCGTGGCGGGCTCCGACTGCAGCGACTTCCACAGCATCGCCTGGCTGCTCACGCCAAGGCACATCCCGAACGCGCTGATCGGGAACCGCAGCAGGAACGGCCACGTCTCGTCCTCGGGCAGCGCCGACACCTCCGTCGGCCGGAGCGTCTCGAGCTCGGGCCCCTCGAGGGCGGCGAAGTAGCGGTCGGCGGTGGGGACCTCCTCCTCGTCGCTCTCCTCCTCGGAGATCTTGGATTCGGCGGGCTCGATCTCCGCACCCGTAGTGTCCTGCGGCAGGCCGCGGAGGTTGGACAGCTGGCGCTCCAGGCGGCCGGAGAAGGTCTTGAACTGGTCGAAGCGGCGGTCCCGCGTGCTGTCGCTGCGCGACACGGTGCGCAGGCGCTGCAGCGGCGGCTCCTCCGTCCGGATGGTCAGCGCCGGCTGCGAGCTGTGCCGCGCCTGGTTCAGCAGCTGCGGTAGTGGCGCCGCCTCCGCGTTGCAGCGCGCGTCGAGTAGCGCCGCCGCCTCGGTCACCACCGCCGGCGCCACGCGCGCGCCGTCGCTGCGGACGGACGCGCACGCGGAGAGGTGCAGCCCCGACGGCGACGCCGGCACGCTGAGCGACACGGAGCACGGCGTCGTCTCCGCCTCCGGCACGCGAGCGTGATGATGATCACCGTCAACGACGACGAAGCCGGCGGGCGCCGACGGCACCGGAACCCGGATCGGCTCCGGCGATGGGCGCCCCCTGGCGCCGTCCAGCTCCAGCCCCGCCGCCATCTGGACGCTCTCGCTGGTCGCCATGGCAGCTGATCAGGATCGCTGGCGCGGGTGGCTGCTACCTGCTGGTGGTAGCTAGGACTGCCGCCTCCTCCTGCATACACCAAACCGGAGCAGCGCGTGAGTGTGTGTGTGCAGCTCAGCTCGCGGCTCCCTCTCTGAATATATAGACGGCGATGCCACAGTAGGAAGGCATCGTTTGAAGATGCTCGCTTCTCTTGCAACTGTAGCTGCGTGCAAGTGGAGCAGTGTGCGGCGCCGGCGAGTCCGTGACGGTGACGCGGACGTCGGAGCAGAGCACGTGGCCGCATCCGGAAGGTTCGGCGCATGCACGTATCCCAAAACATCTTTTCTTTTCCTCTCCTTTTCTTTATGGTATCTTTTTTTATCCATGGTGGAAAAAAAATCCAAGTGTGTTTTTTTGGACTCAATACATACGTTGGGAGGACCACTACGGTCAGCGTACGTGTTTTGGAGAAAATTTGTGCATCTCGTTATACTCCATAACCAAAGGAAGAGAAAAAAAATTCAAGTGGCATTTTTGTACGAAGTTCCTTTGATATTTTTTCCATTCCATATGCTTGGCGTTTCCGTGTTGATTCTTGGGAAAGGGCGTTCAGGTGCCGATGCTCTCTGTCTCTGACCCAGTGACCCCAGGAGACCGATGCGTGTGCGAGAAGCAATCGGGCGGAGAGGGACGGGGACGGGGACGCCACGATCCGCGGGATGCAGTGGAAGTGCTGCAGGCTGCGTTTTGACCTGCGCCGCCGCCGTGACGACTGCTACCTGCCGGCCAGAGGCTGCGCTGCCGCATGTAACCCTTGTTGACCTGCCTGACGACTGACTGGATGACCCCCGTGGGCCGTGGTGACGAACAAGTCGAGGAACGGGGCCGGAGCCCGCGCCCGAGTCGTATCTGGACCCGGCTGCGCGCCTGTGCTGACTACTTTTTCACCCCCTTTTTGTTCCGATAAATAATGCTATATATACTTGCTAGTTTAGTACGGCACGATTGGCCGGGCGGGGTCAAGTCAAATTCGGCATGTATTTTCACGAGTGCGCGCGTTAAGTTTCTACACTTGTACGATGGGTGGGTGGCTTGAGATTTTTGAATTTATTGGGTTTGCTATTTCAATTCATACCCCTTTTAATCGATCGGAAATTCTGCTGCACGGCATGTGCGGCCGCATCCATTTTTGAGGGGAGGATGCGTGTTCATGCATGAAAGGGACATTTGTTTCAGAAAGGTTTGCAAATTCACATAAGGGCGTCTCTATTTATGAAAGGTTGCGTTTTCGTAGGAGGGATTGAATGCCTATTTCGTGAAAATGTTGCCTACTCGTGAAGGGGATGATATCTGTTAGTCGAAAGGATAGAGTACATAGCTTGAACAACTACAAAAGAAAGTATCCGTGTATGGCTTGTTCTAAAGAGCTGTATATGTGTGCACTGCATCTTTTTGGAGATATACATTTGCACACGCGTCTTTCTGTTGTAACTTATTTTCGTTTCTTTTGTATTCTATTAGTACATGCATCACGCTTATGATAGATCACAATTTTGCAATTACTTATCTTTTTTGTTTCCAAAACCAAATGTCCTGTAAATTAAAGCGCATCTATGAAAAATTAGCGGCAGCAAATGTATGGCTATATTTTTCTTATTTTTTACAAATGCAAAATGTCTATTTTTTTCTTAACAAATCCAAATATCTCATGATCAAATCATATTGCTATTCATAGTCACGCTAGCAGAAGTAGCTGTCCGTAAACTACTCATACCCAGCTAGCAGGAACGTGAGCTAGCAGCTTCCTTCGTTCGGTTTTGTACACCCTCGTTTTCCTTTCCCCCGGCCCCCTTATAGGACGTGTTGGAAGGGTTTGAAGATAGGCAAAGCTTACAAATTCTGACCAGCAATTAATCAAATTATTATATGCCTGAATTGTTTCTCAAAGTTGTACGTACAAACAGATTTGTTTCTCTCAAATCTTGTACCATCCATGATATTAGTTTTGCAGCGTTTGATTTATAAAATATTGTAAGAGAAACTAAATCAATTTTCAAAGGATTTTATAAAATAAAAACTAATACACCACGAGATTAGCTAGCTAGCACGCATATGCACCTTCCCTGCATAATACCCATCAACCGACCTAGGCAAAAACCTAATCTATGTACTGCGTACGTAATAGGCACGTAGCATGGCCGTAACCCGGCCAGATATCTGTCATGGTTACACAAGATATAAAAAAACCAGTTGAATAACTAGCAAGCTGTTACTGTCGTCTGCAACGTCAGTAAAAAGAGTAGAGAGAAGGAAACATATATACTCTATATAGCCGTCGTCGCCACTCGCCAGCGATCGAGGGAAATCGATCAACTTGGGGAAAGTGCATGCAATTGCAGTTTGCGTTTTATTTTCCCGATGAAGATCTTTTTTTGGAAGAGTAAATAAAGCCTTGGACGATCGCCATCGCCATTGACTACTACTGCGTGCTGTCCTGCTGTGTCATCGACGTCAACACAGACAAGGGCGAAGACATGCAGACAGCAGCCGTGCTGGAAGAAGCAACGGATCGGAAAGACTGAATATATATGCATGGTCTCGTCCTTATTTCCTTGTATGCATACTAAACAAATATATATATAGTGCACCTACTCGATAAGAAGACATACTATATGGAGAGATGTATATATGTATATATGCTAGTGGTAGTAAGCATAGTCGTTATACCTTGGGATGAGATCACTCGATAAGATCGAAGACGGCAGCGGGTGGCGGGGAAGATATGAGGAAGAAGCCAGCTGGAGCTGGGTCAGTGTCTCAGTAAGAGCTCTGCTGCAGCTGGCTCCGTGCTCCATCCATGGAGGGAGGAGTTCGTTTATATAGGCGCCGGCGCCAGTGCAGTTGTGCAAGGAACAGGTAGGCGATGCGCGTTGGATCGGGGGGCGCCACCAGGTGGAAAGGCTGTGAGATGCGAGCGAGCCTTTGGATTTCGGAAGACGGGATCAAGGAGCTAGGAGTAGAGTCCCAACTGTAGAAGAGACGAGAGCAGAACAAGAGTGGAGTCAAAAGTTGGGTGCAGTAGAGGCAGCTTAGCCTCTGTCCTCGTGCCGGACCTTTTCAGCGATACGATTGTGACCATCAGCTTAAGGAAGAAAATGGTTAATTAGATGGCCACGCCTAGCTCATTAATCGTAACCACGTTCCGGTCTCGTTTCCCATGCTTTTTGTTCCCCCGTAGTCCCAGCCGGTCGTCTCTCTGTACGTATTTTGCCTAATAACAATTTTTTTTTTGGTAACAAGAAGTCGATAGCCCCTCTAGATATAGCTTAACGCCAAAGCTTGTCCAGGTCCAACGAATGTGGCCGGAGCAGCAGCAGCGTCGTCCCACCACAACAACCTTCCTTCCTCACCCTCCTTCCGTTGATAAGCGCATGCGCATCTGCCCTCCTCCCTCGCTCCCCGCCCCTTGGTGACCCTGTCCCTACCCGCCCGTGACCGGCCGCGCTTCACCATGCTGACGGCACAATCCATTGTTTTTTTTTTGACAACAAGCACATGATATATATTAAGCAACAATCTTACAGAAAAGTCCTTCGCAGAGGACTATCTTACAAAAAGGTCCAAAGACCGAAAACAAGCATCTAGGAGACCCGAGCGTTCGACGACGAGTAGCTCTCCGACGAAGGGCAGCAGAGACGATGGAGTCGTTTGCAGCCGGCGAAGGGCCGCTCAAGGAGGCGGTTTGCACAGGGGCGACGGGCTGAAGAAGAACACACCGGACAACATGGATGAAGTAGAGTCGTCGACGCCAGCGATATAAGAAAAGCCACCAAATCGCATCCCAAAAGGAGGAGAGGCCGTCGGAACAACCATCAGAAGACCTTTGCTTGAATCGGAGAGGAGGTGTTGAGCAGATAGTTGCTTGAGGTCGTGGACTGCGGAGATTGAGGCAGGCACATCTCGACGCGTTCAACAACGACAGAGTTTCCTCGTCACAGGGAGAGGAGAGATCGTCGGAACAGTCATCAAAGAAGAACTGCAACAGTTGAAGGCCAGAGAAGAGATATGCAGCTTGGGAAAACCTTGGAAGCTCAGAGCCGCGGAAAAACACCAACACGTTCAACGATTGCAACCTCGCCCAATTCCAAAGGAAGGCAGGGGAATTAGAACAACTATCAGCAGATCCGCAAGAGTAAAGCGACGCGTTCCACGAATTCACCTGCACCAGATCCCAGAGGGGGGGGGGCAGGGGAAACAGAACAACCATCGGAACCCAAGAGCAACCAGGGAGCTGCAGCGACTGATACGGGGTGGAGAAGCACAGAGCCGACGAAGGATGGAATGGATCTGCGTCAGGGAGAAGGATGAGGGGGAAGAGAGAGGGGGTGGGAAGGATTTTATTTATACTACATACCGGGGCCACAGGGTTGACGACGACGAAGTTGCCGGCGACGGCAACGGCGAAGACGGCGGCGAGGCACAGGCAGTGACATCCACATGGGAACAAGGCCATATAGGCAAAACAACTACGGCTAAAGGAAAAGTAGTAGATCTAATAGCAGGGGGGCTCCCTACCCCTTCTCGCCGCCGGCGAAGTCGCCGGAGGGGAGGAAGGGGAGGGGCCCGAGCGGCGGCGGGAGGGGCGGCGGAGAGAGGTCACAAGCCTTCGAGAGGAAGCGACCCCTTTCCAATGTTGGCTGGGTGCCGGCACAATCCATTGTTATTATTTTAATAATCTAACCCTTGCAATCGCTAGCCACTGAAATCCCATCCCAAACCAAACTACCACCACCCTAACTTGGCCGTTGTCTGCCAAAGACATCTTCTTGATCAATAGCTAGTTCCGACGATGACCACCGCAATTGTCATCTCGGAGAGCCATGCAACAACATGGATTTTAACGTAAGGGCCGGGGCCATGTAAACGACATACGAGTGGCTAACTTCGATCAACTTAAGATTAACCTAGCTAATAGGTTACATATTTTTTTAATCTTGTGCACAAATTTATTAATACCGGTTTCACGAGTCACAAATAGATCGACAACCGGTAATCGTTCGATCAATCACTAGTTTTTGTTCTTACCTATGAAAAATGCATCACCGCTAAGTACGTCACTTCGTACTCTGTGCAATAACAACATATAAGTCTTGAGTTTTCGAAGCGTCGAAATTTGATGTATGGAAATGATAGTTGATATGAGTATAATCGTTTCAAATCAAAATGTAGTTTTACAAATGTATTTTTTTTAATGTGTTCTATAAACATGTTGCAACAAAAAAAAAGTACCAGCTGGTCAACGTTGTGTTTTAGAGACCATGTTGATTTAAAGAACACCACTTATTTGTGACACGAGGGAATGTTTGAATAGCTTTTTCCTATGTGGAAGCTTGTAGAGAGCTTGTAGACATTCATTGCGGGTGTCCTAAACAAAAAAAAAAGCGTGGCATGCACCTAGTGTCAGTGACGCCGCCTAGCACCACATCGAACTTGTTTGTGCTTCCAATTGTTTAGGCAGGCGCCATTTTTAAAGTTGTCAAGACAGGTGTCATTCAACATCGTTGCTCGATCAAGGAGTACTAAATTGCTGCACCAGCTTAGAGCGAGGCTTCAATTCGTGTACTCCTATCTATCGATCATTTATAGTGTAGTTTATTCATAGCAGGTGCGGCATACTTGTACGCATCTTGGTCCAGAAGTTAAGGCTCAGTACATACGGAGTACATGCAATGCACGGACGATAGAGAGATTCCAAGCATTCCCTGGTTAATTGCTATTAACCACGGCGCTTGCTGGCATTGGCGGAGGGGTAAATTAAAAATCAGTTTTTCTTAGAATTAATTAAAAATCAGTTGTACTGGCTGGTACGGCAGTGTGATCTCACCTGATTGTTGTTTAACTGTGGTTGGTGAAGCGCACCGAAGCAGTAGTCCAGTTAATCTCAGCTCGCTATGCTAATCAAATCACCTGATGAAAAGGCTAAAAGCCTAAAATAAACGAGCTGGTCAATCGCACAAGACAAAGTTTGTCGATCTTCTTTATATTTTCCTTTGTCACTAGTAAAAAAAAAAAACAAAGGGCGTGTTCATACTACCGGGCATTCTGGCAGTGTGGCTGTATATGGGGCAATGCTTATCAGACAATAACAGTTGTAGCCAGCTAAGATCTGACTTTTAGGTGTGTAGCTAATGTCCTCTCATTTTTTTTTTGAGATTGCACAGTACAACGCAGACGCTCACAACACGCACACACACTCACCCCTATGAATACACGTACGCAAACCCTACCCCTATGAGCACTTTCGAAGGACTGAGCACCAGCAAATCTGGAGATTCTCGAAGTCACCACTGGTACCTCGTCGTCGACGGGAACGTCGCTTACCACTTAAAGCATAACGCCGGAAATTCCCGGAATAAATTCAGGAAAAGGTGCGAGCACCAGGATTTGAACCCTGGTGGGTAGCGTCCCACTAGACCGTCTTACCATTGGACTACAAGCCCATTCGCAACTAATGTCCTCTCGTGATACCCTCCGTACCGATAGATTCAAATATTGATTACATGTACAGCTAAGTTAGGTCCTGTTTGAAGGGAACTAGACCTAATTTTAGCCCATCCTTTAGGTGGCTAAAACTAGCCCATCCTTAACTGAAATTATTCTTTAAAAAAAACTTAACTGAAATCTAGCGATATACTAGCCCCTTTATTGGACGAGCTAGAGCTGATTTTAGCTGGCTAAGGGCAGTCCCAACGAGGCATTCTTCATTAACTCAGGCGCCACATCATCAAAAATTTAAGACGAAACGAAGAGAGAGAATGAAAAACGAAGAAACGGTTTCCTGCAGGAGAAACGAAGTCGACGCTCGCGACGATGCGCCAAGAAACCGGCAAAATCGCGTTGGGAAGAAACGACCGCTTCCCAAGGCTTCCCTCCGGATCCGGTGCACTGCAGTTGAGCACGGACCGCAGCAAGCTCGGCGCAGACGGCGGCTTCGGGACGGCCCGCCTCGTCGACGGAGAGCAGGCGCGGGCGGCGGCGCCTCGCGCGCGGAGGATCCATGGCCGGCCGCCTGATTGTAGTCGTCGCCGCCGCCTGGAGCCATCCGCCGACGCGGCGTCACCGTGGGGCAAGAGGGAGCGGGAGGCCGCAACTTCTCGGGGACGGCGAGCCTTCCGCTTGAGCTCCAGCTCGCGACGTCGGTGCCAGCGCAGCCGCCCTTCCTCCGCCGTCCTCCCGCATCGGCCGCTCTCCACCACCCTCCTGCCTCGGGGACGGTGATCTGCCCGCTCCTCGCCGCGTGCTGGCAGCTCCTTGCCTGGTCGGTCCGCTGAGGCGTGCAGCGCCGGAGAGGAGCAGGGGGCGGCCCTGGCCGTTTGCCCGATTGGAGCCGCCACCGCCGCCTTGAGCCATCCGCCTGGAGACCGAGGTATTTTTTTGGAAGGAGACCGAGAGATCGAGATAAGGTTGGATTTTTTTTTGTTTTGGCCCCCTTTCTTTTTGATAATTATAATTTAGTTCCAAGATTTTTTAATTTCTCACATTCTAATCCTTAAAATTTTTATTTTCTCACATTTTAGTCCCTAAAGAAATTGTGTTGTACTAGAGGCTACATGGTTGATTGCCATAGTTGATCCACACTCCTTTTGTGTTGCATTTAATTTATCCTGTGTATTAATTGTGTTATAGAAACTATAGGTTGAGAGAGGTAGTTTCTGTGGACACTAATTGCTCTTTTTCTTTCTTAGAATCTACGCCGGAGAAATCTCCATTGGGACTGCCCTAACAATTAGCCTACTATCTATGAGATTCAAAACGGCGCCTTAGCTTGAAGTCAATTAATGAGATTCAAAACGGCGCCTTACAAGGGGAGAAAAATGAAATTAATCCCGCCAGTTGTAATAGTTTTTTTTCCTGTATATATTTGTTTTGGCTCTCTTTCGTTCTTCTTCTAACAAAAATTCAGCAAAATGTTTGCCATCCATTAGAAAAATAAAATTAATTGCATAAAATGTGCTCACGCCGGACATTCTTTCTAGAAACGTCAATAGAAGTTACTATATATAGCTAATGCTAACAGCGACCAACCCGAACAAACTAGTGAACAACATAGCACTACTATGACACACTACGCAAGCCAGCAAGCTATAGCCAACACAACACACAGGAACACCACGTCACCACGCAAACAAAGGAACAAACAAAACCACACGACAGCCAAACGATTAATTCACGCGCACGCGTACCGCCGATGCCTGCAAGAAACAAATTCAAGTGTGAAAATAATAAATAAAAACGAATACTGACAAAATGGAAATATGGAATGCAAGTCGCCATCGTCGTCAAAACTGATCGATCAGAGTCGAAGCAAAAGCAAAGCGTAAGGCGCAAGTTCGACGCTGATCGAGAATTCTTGCATTGCGTCTGGTTGGGCGCGGTTGGCCCGAATTTTTTTTGCTCCTCGCCGACGCCGGCCGCTACATCCCAAAGCGCGCCGTGACGGTTTGACGGCGGCTGCTTCGATCTTCGATTTTTCCACGAGTCGCGTGTTGAACAGGTGGGAATTGAAAGTACCTAGCTACAGGATGCATGGTTCAATAAAGGTACCGGGAGCAGGCTGCTACTTTTAATTTATTCATTTTCCTGCTACAACTATATAGTATAATTAGTGTAATTAGTACATAGGCTTATATATACTCCTTCGTTCCAAATTGCATGTCATTTTGATTTTTATAGGTGCGTGTCTAGTTTTTTAATACACTTAGATATAGTGCATGTAGGTTCCTAATGATATCTATGAATCTTGACAAGTCAAAATGATATATACAATTAGAAATGGAAGAAGTACTAATTTAATAAATCTTACGCCTATATATATTAAGAGATGATCAGGTGACCATCATAAGAATTGTTCACAAAAAAATACTCTTAGGAGTGGTAGTAATGTATCTCGAATTCTCATGTGCTTTGCTTACTAGGCATGTTGTGAGCACCCATGTGCTACAACCCTACTCACGTACTAATAGAAGTTTCGTTTCTGTTTCAAATTGTATGTCATTCACTTTAGTTTTTTTCGATGCATTGATATTATTATGTATCTTGATATAGTGTAGTATATCAAGGTGCATAATAAATTCTTTGAATATAGAAAAGTTAGAACGATCAAATTAGAGAGAATACATTATCGTTGGAGAAAAACAAATCTTTTTAATTGCATATTACAGTACTAGCCCGGTAGTCTTGACGTAGCACGTGACCCTTGTCTATATCTACTACAGTATGTAGATCTTCTTGGTATGTGCAGATCACAGTGGAGTATTTTAGGGCCGCAGAGGCTGACGTGGGTGCATGTGCAGTGTCATGCATGGGCCCAACACGATGACACAGCAGTGCCGAAGCAAGCGACTGCTAGCAGGATATATCGAGTACAGTAGTAGTTGCAGATCGAAGGGAGATTAATTACTACGTCCGTACATGTAAGTTAGGTCGGTCACCAGCGCTAATGGGCACAAGTCAACTCTTAATCACTAGTAGTATTACTTGTATGCAGGGTAGCTAAGGCCAAATTACTGGTCAGTCAGATCAGTTCTACTCATATATATATGTGCCTGCTTGGTTGCCGCCGCCACACGCAACCTGTGGTGGACGATTGTACCGCCACACTTAGAACACTGTGCTCCCAACCAAACATCCCTATATCAGTTCTCAAATTTCTGCCGGTCGAGCCGCGGCACATTTAATTTGCATGGACGACGACGTTAACCGTCCACAATTCCACTTCCAGATGCACGTGCATGTGTACTAGTACGTTTATCTGCGTGTTTATGGCTTTATGCATATGCAGCAAATTGCATTGCTAACTCTTTACCTGGACGTCGACGCATGGACGACGTTGAAGGATATATTTAAAAATACGAATCTGTTAAGTTTATCTCACTTTCTATATATATACAAGCACATGCATTCAGCATAACCAAATTCTTGGTCAACATTCAGAAAGGCTGCATAGCTAGAGCTCTACCGTTGTACCCACTCGATTATATTCCAGTCTTAGGCACGAAGAACATTCAGTAATAGTACACGCACCCGCGGTGTTGGAACAAATGTCGGAGAGACTTGAAAGTAAACTTTGACGATCGATATCCCTTGCATGCAACCACATCAAAATTGAATGGAACCTCTGAAGCCGTCGTCTCTGTGAAAAGCTTTGTCTCGTACGTTTGTCCAAATGACAATGTGGATTCTGAGCTCGAACGTATGCCCAAACTTCCAACTTCTCGTTTCTAGAACGAGACTAGGGCCCCTGGCCGTACGTGCCAGTGTGCTGGTAATGATGTCTCCAGTTTCGTTTTCTACATACCGCGGAACATTTTTGCATAGCATGGACGCTAAAACTGTTCAGGAGTCCACATGCATGCAGTGTGCTTGACTACTTGTGCACGCTCTACATCGAGCCGAATTAATTGGGACTTGTTCATGGATCTACTCTTCTACAAGCTCACTAATAATTCCAATTAATCGTCAAGACAGGAACATTCGTATACAAAATTCTACTGCATGCAGGCATGACCTGAAGTCGACCGTATGCTCTCGATCAGGACAATTAAGTACTATACTAGTCCATCAACCCATGCATATAATAAATATTATAGGTTATTATTTGGATTAAAAGAGAACAATCAATAATATTTTTATTTAAATAGTGTAGTAATACATTAATGAGTATTGACTGCTATGATTTGGTAGTGAGACCAATACATTAATAAGCATTGGCTAAAGATCTTATAACAATAAATTGTATATGATTTAAATAATGGAGAGAGATTAAGGGCAAGATATTAGTTGTGTCACATATGACCAGCTGAGTAGGATAGTTTGATGGTTTTTATTTTATTTGAAGCAAAGATATTTATTATGTATCATGTGATCGGTGGATCGTTTAGATTTAATTCTTCTAGTGCATATATGGGTAATTTTGACATAAATATAGAGGGTTATTTTTAATTCTTCATAATGGCATAGGTGGGTAGTTTTAGAAACAAAGTTGACTTTCTTAGAATTTCTAAGATTTCTCTCTTTTTAGAGTGTCCACCTATATATGATTCCTAAGTGGCTATCACGTTGAGGCTTTCATGAGTTTTCTCTCTTTTTAAAGTGTCCACCTAGGATTCTTAGGTGGCTTCGTGTGGAGATTTCAAAAGGAAACTCCAATTAGTAATAGTATAAGATAAGATACGCACCCAAGGTGTTGCACTGGATTGACTTCAAAGTAAACCATAAGGTTAAGAGAGGATGCAGAAAAGTTTATATTTTCACGAACTTTCCAAGGTCATTGATGTATACGACGATGGGTGAATATATGAAAGATCAGTTGCTCGCTGATGACCCTTGACGATTGACGTCGTCGTCTGGAACGTCGTATACTACTCTGCAAGCCTAACCAGTGGCGCACGTTCGGGGAGCAAGGGTGTCTTTGGCTCTGTTTAGTTCGTGGTAAGTTTTTGGAAAAAATTTTGAGGTTCCCTTCCGAGGTCTATTAAGAGTATTAAATGTAGACTACTTACAAAACTAACTATACGAATGGACTAGAAATCGCGAGATGAATCCATTAAGCCTAATTAATTCGTCATTAGAGATTGGTTACTGTAGCACAATATTGTCTAATCATGCCATAATTAAACTCATTAGATTCGTCTCGAAAATTAAGGTAGGAGTTGGGAAATGGGTTTTGTCATTAATTCACATTTAATACTCCTAATTAGTGTCCGGAGATTGATGTGACGGGTAGTTGGTGAAAAAACTGGGAACTAAACAGGGCCTAAGATCCCAAAAAATTTGCAAAAAACATCCCATCATCTATCACATCACCTCACATTATCTCTCACTATTCTTCTGCATTTACATCATTTTTTCTCTAATTCTTCTCCAATTCAGTCAATTCATCTGGATCTAAACACACCCCAAGTCGAAAGTTTGTATAGTAGCCGTAGCATGCCATGAGCCCATGACTGGCTAGAGCTAGCAGTAGCTGCTCCGACTGATTCCATGCACGCGCGCATTTCTGGGTCGTCCCACTCCCACCAGGTCGTTCGTGGCTCCGAAGCTTCATCCTGCATGCAGTCATGCCAGACCCGACCAGGCCAGTATAGCTTTGCGAAAAGCAGAATCAATATATAGATCGATAAAGCACAGATCATCGGTCAAAAAGTGTACGAGTTCGGAGGCTGGGACCGAACGATGGTACTCCGGCATGCAGTATACATGCATGCACGTGCCAGCAAAATGTATATATCTATATATTTTCTCCGTATCGAAATATTTGATATTATTATTTTTTACAACATCGACAATTCCTCTTGTTAAAAAAGTATCTACTTTGTCTGTGACATGTTTTTACTGTTGAAACGAACCGGGTTTCCGAAGACGGGAACCCGATCCCTGCACCTCTGTGATAGTCCCAGGAGACTATCACATATAAATCCCTGTCTCAGAAAGTAAAGCAAAGTACCGTACAACAAGAATAAATACTTGAAGGTCCACATAATATTATAATAATTAAGCATCTGAATACATCATTTCGGCACATGCCGGGTACAAGTCCAACAGGACTGAATCAAGCAGAGTAAACATCTACGCAACGGCTCTCATGTAGCGAAGTAGACTCCATATCCGCAGGCAACTCGAGTGTAGGGCGAGCCTCAGTCCTCCCATCCGTCGTCCTCAAAGTCGTAGTCCGGCTCCTGGTCTGAAATCCCGTCATCTACTCGATAAGCGAGTAGGTCATGTCAACTTCCCAACAAAGAGCATAATGGAAAGAGAAATGAATCTAATATGCATGAGTAATCCTATTTATGGCTGTAGAAGGTTAAGCAAGCAGCGATAGCAACATCAAGGTAAGCAGAAAAGCCGAGAGGTATCCATCTCCGAAGAGATCCACACCTCCGAGGACAACGCCTCCGGGGTCAACGCCCCAACAAGGAAAGAAGCACCAAATACTGGATCTCAACCAAGATACAGCATCCCACACTCATCTGCAACGTGGGGTCACCAACTCCTATCCCCACGTCTCAACAGCACGAAGCCGGGCTCACAACACACAGGGGAGAGAAAGCAGCACAAGAAGAGACTAGCCAGGTGAGAGATCGTAAGGGCTGTCCATACCAGTGGACACGGACTATAGCTATAGGTTTAACACTCTGCAGAGGTTGTACAACTGGACCCGCCGGATAGGGCAGAAACGGTGGCCGCCGTTCCACATCCCTACCTAACGGCCGGAGACCTAGCAGTGGGTGGCACTCTCCTGCCTCTCCGAGCCTGACTCGTCCTGAACTGGGGCGCGAAACTTGCCAGCAGGGCCTCGGAGCTGTGAAACCATCCCCGGAGGAGCCGGGGCGACGTCTACTCGGGGGGTATATCCCGTCCCCCTCACACGACCACACCGGTCCGCCTACAAGCTGAGTGCCAACCACCAACTAGTTCTCGGACCGAACCCCGCCCATACGTGAGCGAACGGTTTGTACGAAAATAGCCCAAAGATCAAGGTCACACAGACGATCGGTCCTTAATTGCGGGAGCAATCACTCACCAACTCCATCCGTCCGACACGCCGGTAGGGCGAGAGGCCAGGTCGCATCTCCCCTAGACAGGCGTTCACAAGTAACCAAAGCGACTCGCTCCCGCTGTAACACGTCAAGGATACACACTCACCCAAAACACACGCAAGAGTTCCAAGGTATCCCAACCTCGGTCCAAACCTGAGATCCATCCATAACTAAGGGTAAAATATATGGATGAAATAGTGCCGGGAACTAGCTAGGGGTCTGTAGCTAGTTCCAAAAGTAGGTATTCCAAGGACAAGATAAACAATTCCAAGGCATGGCTAATCAATTGTCTATGCAATTCAAAATCATGCATCAAAAGTAATTAAGCACTAGCAACTAAAGCAAGCATAGGATCTATATGGTTGGGAGTGACATGACACCTGGCTGGCGTCCGAAGTCCTGGTCTGGGTAGTAGTCGGGGTCGTAGGCCTCCTTCTGGTCGTTGCTCGGGTCTGTGCAGCACGAGATACGAGACACTAAGATAGCGACAAACAACTATGCAATAAATCCAAAGAAACCCAATTTTCGAAGATCCAAACAGAACCATACTACCTACAATCAGCACCGTCTCATTTTTAGAAAAATATAGAAACTGGTTTCATATTTTTTGGAGTTATAAATAATTAGTTATGATTTTTCAAAGGTTATAGGTTTTAGAAATTAATTTTCAAAATCATTTTTAAAACAGAAAAGGATTTTTATATTTTGAAAATAGGGATGACGTCAGTATGACGTCATCGTCACCGTTGATGGGCCGTTAATGGGCCAAAAGTGGCAGTGGGACGAAATCAGCCCACTGGTAGCCTGTTGGGCCAAAACGACTAAGTTCAGGAGATCACCCCGAACAAACATGCAGAGTGCACTCATTAAAGGAAAAGGGCCGGGACGGGTTGTTTTGGGCTGCATGGCCCAAAATCTTCTCAGTCCCACACCAGATAAGTCTGGTGAGGGTCCCTGAGTTATTCTGGGGTGCGAAGGCACCCCTCGCCTGGTGCGCGCGCGTCGGCGTGCCTGGGCGCGCGCCCGACGGCGAGGGCGTGCGACGCTCGACGACGGCGTCTGTCCCGGCGTTCAGGTAAACGGCGTCCGAGGTTCGCTAGGTGCACGCGATCATCCCGGCGCGGCCACGGTCCCTGGGGCGGAGCCCTTGGCCGGCGCGGGGTGTCGCGGCGGCGCTCTCGGCGTGGAGCGGGCGACAGCACGCGGCGACGGCGTTCCCAGCATGAAGCAGCGGTTAACGACTATCAGCGGCCTGGGTGCCTCTGGCGTTCTTATGCGTGCACGGTTAGTGACCACTAGGGTCTGTAGGTTAGTCCGACGCGACCTCGGCTCTGGAGTCGAGCTCCCTGGTCGGCGCACGGTTCGGCAAGGACATGATCTCGGCGCGCCGCGGCGACGGCGCGCGAGGCATTCGCTTAAGTGTTATGGCGCTGAACCCTGGTTATGCGCTGGGGTGCGCATGGATCAGGTGCGCCGGCGCCAGCAGGTGCTTCGCCAGCAGCGACTGGGTTCGACTCGTGCTCGCGAGCACGCACGCGGCCCGGCGGTGCCCTGGCGTATCGCGGCGGAGGCGGGGTTTACGCGGTCAGCGGCACTAGGCCGGCCAGCACGTGCGCGGGTGCACGGCGGCGATGCGGGGCTTGGGATCCTGCACAGAAAGGGCGCGGGACGAAGCCCGGGGTTCACAGACGGCGTCGATGGCCGGAGTCAGTGCGCGGCGCGGCGGCCAACGCGGCGTAACGCTGGGGTACGCTCCCGGTCAAGGCGAAGGGCAGGCCAAGGCTCACCGGTCGGCGATGTAGTCGTTGCAGTGACGGCCGCGGCGGTGTAGAGGCGACGGCGGGGTTCGCGGCGGTGCGGCGGCTTCTCTGCTCCGGTACAGCTTCGTCGCGGACAGCCTTCCCCTTTGCCCGAGCAGTTCCGGTGGGCGCGGCTTCGGCTTCAGGATGACGGCGACGCGCCTCTCTTCTCCTTCTTCCCCCTTCGCTTCCCCTCTTTCCCCTTCTCACTTTCCCCGGCGGCGGAACAGAGGTTGGGGAAAAGGAAACCCCAAATGGCGAGGAAGCCAAATTGGAGAAGGCCGCTGGGGTTTTGAGTGGACAAGGGGTCAAGGAGACCGGGAAGCAGCGTGGGCCAGGGCTTGTCCCCTCTCCGCTGCCTTGGCGGCGAAGGAGCAATGCGCGGGGCGCTGGCTTGCTTGGCGCACGCGATTCCTCAGGGGCAAAGCTGTGGTTTGTGAGGGGAAAAACGCGTGGGCCAGCCTCGACACGCGGGCCACCCTTCGGCGTGCATGCCAGCAGGGCGGGGCGGTGCGGCCAGGCGCGTGCGCGCGCGGTGTGGCACGGCGGAGCGGTGCGGCTCGGCAAAGAAGAAGAACAGGGAGGGCCTCGGTGTGAAAAAAAGGAAAAGGGACGAGCTGGGCTGGTGGGCCGATGGGCTGGTTGGGTTGGCTGAGCTGAGGTGTTTTGATGTGCACGGCCTAGAAGTTGAGGGTGGTCTGTTGGACTTCGGAGATAGATAACTGGCCCAAGATAGATAGAAGGGTTTTTGAATATAGTTTTGAATTTAGTTTAAACCATAGATTGAATTTGAATACTTTCAAATTCAAACACACTCAATAAAATTCAAATAAAATCCAAATCACATATTTTACCATATTTTGAAAATATATTTTTATATTTTTGGTTTTATCTATTTAGGAATTTAGGAAGAGAGGCTAGAGAGGGTTTAAATGTGGTGACACATCATCAATAAAAGAAAAGTTCAAATTTTCTCACATTTTCATAACTTAATTTTCTGGGTTGTTACATTCTCCCCCACCACCGGGAATCTCGTCCTCGAGATTTAAGCTCCATCCTCTCCCTCGAACAAGTGAGGGAACTCTCTCCTGAGGTCGGCTTCCTTCTCCCAGGTTGCTTCTCGCTCCGTGTGGTGACTCCACAACACTTTGCAGTAAGGAATTGTGGTCCTCCTGGTTTCCTTTGTTGCTCTATCCAAGATCTTCTCGGGATACTCTGCATACTCCAGGGTGTTCTACAGGTCGAGTATCTCCACCGGAACTTGCTTTGCTTCCACTTCCTTCTCACTCTTCTTCAACTGTGACACGTGGAACACGGGGTGTACGGCGGACATCTCTTCTGGTAGTGCGAGCCTGTAAGCGAGCTTCCCAACTCTCTGAGTGATCCGGTACGGTCCCACGTACCTCGGGGCAAGTTTTCCCTTCACAACAAACCTCCTGGTTCCTCTCATCGGTGACACTTTCAAGTAGACGAAGTCACCCACCTCGAACGACAAGTCTCTCCGGTGTCGGTCAGCGTAGCTCTTCTGTCTGCTCTGGGCAATTCTTAGGTTGTCTCGAACCTTCTCCACTTTCTCCTCAGCTTCCTGGATGGCATCGGCTCCAAAGACTATCCTCTCACCTACTTCTGACCACATCAAAGGTGTCCTGCACTTCCTCCCGTAGAGTGCCTCGAAGGGTGCCATCTTGAGACTTGCTTGGAAGCTGTTGTTGTAAGAGAACTCTGCATAGGCCAAACTGCTCTCCCAATCCGTGTCGTAGGTCAAAGCGCAAGCTCTCAGCATATCCTCCAACACCTGGTTTACTCTCTCAGTCTGCCCATCCGTCTGAGGGTGAAAAGCTGTGCTGTAGCTGAGTGTGGTTCCCATCCAGTCGTGGAAACTCTGCCAAAACCTTGCTACGAACTGGGACCCTCTGTCAGACACTATGCTCCTCGGGGCTCCGTGTAGCCTGAGTACGTGACACACGTACAAGTCTGCCAACTGGTCTGTCGTGTAACGGATCTTCACGGGTACGAAGTGAGCTACCTTTGTCAGCCGATCCACTATGACCCAAACGGAATCGTTGCCTTTCTGTGTCCTGGGTAGTCCCACCACAAAGTCCATGGAAATGTCATCCCACTTCCACCGAGGAATATCCAACGGTTTCAGCAGCCCTGCAGGTCTCTGGTGCTCGATCTTCACTCTGCTGCACGTGTCACAACAAGCCACGTAGTAGGCTATGTCCTTCTTCATGTCTTTCCACCAGAACCTCTGTTTCAAATCTTGGTACATCTTTGTGCTTCCTGGGTGAATGGAGTACCTTGAATCATGGGCTTCTCTCAGAATATGCTCTCGAATCTCTTTGCTCTTCGGCACACAGATTCGATCTTTCAGCCACACCGTGCCTTGCTCGTCCATACGGTAATCCTCAGCTCTCCCTTTCTCCATCAGCTCCTTGAGCTCCCAAATCTCGGAGCACCCTTTCTGAGCTTCCCGAATTCTGCCTTCCAAGTCATAGGTCACTTGCAGTGTGTTGAGTTGTCCCTGCTCTACAATCTCAACCTGAAGCTGCTCTAGCTCGTCGTGAAGTGCTGGCTGCTCCTGCCTCACCATCAAGTTGTTGCAATAGGACTTTCTGCTCAGTGCATCTGCGACAACGTTTGCCTTGCCAGGGTGGTAGTGAATCTCCAAGTCGTAGTCCTTGATCAGCTCTAGCCACCTCCTCTGCCTCATGTTCAACTTCGACTGAGTGAAGAAGTACTTCAGACTCTTGTGATCGGTGTACAGCTCACACTTGTTGCTGATCAAGTAGTGCCTCCAAATCTTCAAGGCGTGAACGACTGCTGCTAGCTCTAAGTCGTGAGTGGGGTAGTTCTCCTCGTGTTTCTTGAGCTGATTCGACGCATAAGCAACAACTTTGCCCTCTTGCATCAACACACATCCCAAACCTTGCTTCGAGGCGTCACAGTACACCGCGAAATCCTTCTTGATATCGGGCAGGGTAAGAATCGGAGCTGTCGTGAGCCTCTTCTTCAACTCTGGAAACTCCTCTCACAGGCCTCTGAGCACACGAACTTCTTGTCATTCTTCAACAGCTCTGTCATTGGCTTCGCTATCTTGGAGAAGTTTTCTATGAACCTCCTGTAGGAACCTACCAACCCGAGAAAGCTTCGAATATCTGTCACTGTGAGCGGCTGCTCCCACTTGGTAACTGCTTCCACTTTCGAAGGTTCGACCGCAACTCCCTCTGCTGACAACACGTGTCCCAAGAAAGCAACTTCCTCCATCCAGAACTCACACTTGCTGAACTTTGCGTACAACTTCTGCTGTCTCAGCCTTTCCATCACAATCCGAAGGTGTTCCTCGTGCTTCTCCGCTGTCTCTGAGAAAATCAGAATGTCATCTATGAACACTACCACGAACTTGTCCAGCTCTTCCATGAAGACCTTGTTCATCATGTTCATGAAGTAGGCAGGTGCATTGGTCAGTCCGAAGGAAACCACTACGAACTCGTACAAGCCGTACCGAGTCGTGAAAGCTGTCTTCGGGATATCCTGGTCCCGAATCTTCATCTGGTAGTAGCCTGACCTCAAGTCAATCTTGGAAAAGAACTTTGCTTTCCGCAGCCTGTCTAGCAAATCGTCAATCCTGGGCAAAGGGTACCGGTTCTTGATCGTCATCGAGTTGAGCGTCCGGTAGTCCACACACATCCTCTTGGTGCCATCCTTCTTGTCCACAAACAGAACTGGCGAACCCCAAGGTGAAGCACTCGGCCGAATAAACCCTTGCTCTTGCAGTTTCTTGAGTTGCTTCTTCAGCTCATCTAGTTCATCCGCAGACATCCTGTACGGGCTCTTGGCCACTGGTCCAGCTCCTGGCATCAGCTCAATCACAAACTCAATATCCCTGTCTGGTGGTAACTCGGTCAATTCCTCTGGAAACACGTCGGGGTACTCCCTCACCACCGGGATCTCCTCCAAATCCTTTCCTTTCATGTTGCACAGCATCGGTGTCGACCTCTGACTCTGTGGCTTGATCAACACTCTGGCTCCGCTGGGGTGCTCCAACTGCACGTACACTGGGTTGCAATTCACCAATCCTTTGTGCTGAGCTAACCACTCCATCCCAAGTATCACGTCGATCCCGGTCGACTCCAGAACGGTCAGGTCTGCCACGAACAACTGTTTCTCGAACACCATGTTCACTCCTCTACACTCCAGCGTACTCCGCTTCTCACCTAGCGGAGAGCTGGTTACTATAGGCTGTGGTCTGGGCTTAGTTGGTAATAACCTTTCTTTTACAAACTTGGTAGAGATGTACGAAAACTGAGCACCGGTGTCAAACAGAACGGAAGCCATAACTGAATCGACTAAAAACTCACCGAGAGCCACGTCTGACGCTGCAGCTGCCTCCTCTGCGGTCAGGTGGTTCAGTCTGCCTCGAGTCGGTGGGGGTGCGCTCTTCTGCTGGTTCTGCTGAGGCTGTCCTCCTGGAACTGGTGCCTTCGCCGGTGTCTGGTACTGGGTGTTCCTGCTCTGACCTCCCTGTTGAAACTTCTACGGGCACACGTTGGACTTGTGCCCTAGCTGACGGCAGTGGTAGCAAGTGACCTGTGAGCTGTCGTAAGCTGGCGGCTGCTGCGGCCTGGGCTTCCACTGACTCGAACCTCCACTACCTCCGGGGTGACTTCTGCCCTGCTGAGTGAACTGAGTCTGCGGCTGCTGAGGGTAAGGACGCTGTCTCTGCTGCGAGTACTGTGGCGGAGCGGACCTCTGTCGCTGGTGTGACCCTGGGTACCCTGCACGTTCTGCACGCTGCCTCTTCTCTCCACGGACCTCCACGTAGTCCAGTCTCGACTTCTCCACAACCAAGGCCTTGCCCACCAGGGCGTGAAGAGTGTCACAGTCGTGAGCTGCCAAGTGATGTGCCATCTCTCTGTGGAGTCCCTTGCGGTACCAGTACATCTTCTTTTTCTCAGTGTTGGAGTCGTCTGGGGCGTACCGCATCAGCTCCTGGAACCGGTTTGTGTACTCCTGCACTGTCATCGATCCCATCTTCAAGTGCCTGAACTCGTCTGCCTTCCTATCCATCACAGCCTCTGGAATGTGGAACGCTCTGAAAGCCTCCACAAACTCCTCCCACGTGATGCGGGTAGGGTCCGCGTGTGAGTCACAGTAGCTGTCCCACCAAGCTCCTGCCGTGCCGACCAGCTGGTGCGCGGCAACGTACACACACTCCTCCTCAGAAAGGTCGGTGAGCTCCAACTTCTTCTCAATCTCCCTCAACCAGTTGTCTGCCACGAGTGGGTCTGGAGAGTTGTCAAAGGTAGGTGGACGCAGCTTGGTGAAACCCTCCACTCTCTTCTGCAAGCTCTCTGGCTGGTTCCTGACGTTTCTCCGGTTGTTGTTGTTCTGAACCACAGCATCGGCGATCGTCTGCATTAGTTGGGTCTGAAGCGCCATTACAGCTGCTAGGTTGGGCGGTGGTGCCGGCTGCTCGGGCTCCTGCTCTGGCTCAGGCTCAGCCTCCCCCTCGAGCTCCTCCTCGGGGTCAGCTGGTGCTCGGCCTCCTCCTCGACCTCCTCGCCCGCCGCGGCGTCCACCACGGCGTCCGCCACGTGGTGCACGGCCTCCACGGCGGCCACGACCTCGACCTCCAGCGGGGAGAGGGACGTCCTCCTGCTCGACGTCCTCCCTGGCTGCCTCCTCGAAATGGCGTAGGAGCCGTCCCGACCTCCTTGCCACTGACATCTGTTTTAAGAGTTCGAGATCGTGAGAAACGAGTTGCCGGAAATTAACTTTAAGATACTTAAGCATATAAGGAATATCTAGCTAACAACAAACAATTTCACACAAACATATAAGAAGCATGAAAACCAGCAAGAGATCGATAACTCCAATCACTCATGCAAGATCACCATACAAAAGGTGTGTATCTCGAGGCCTACACCACAACCTTCGAGATTACACAGAAGCATGAGAACTACATCGCGATACATAAGAGGTGGTCAACTAAACATGAACATCATGAAGAACTCTATCCTAGCTGACTACAGGATCATCCCCTCATGGTGCCTGCTCCGGAACTGTAGCCGGTGAGAGCAGTGGTGTCACGGTCTTCGGACTGGGCGGAACCGAGTAGAACGGCAGGTCGTTCACTCCTGGGTAGACTGGTATCTCAATCTCTGGTAGGTTGAAGTAGCCTGCCAAGCTCCTCAAAGCTCTGCTCATCTCTGGGGTGTCTAAACTGCCTCGCAGGTAAGGTCGCTGTGACGGAAGTAGAGTAGGGGGTAGCTCAAACGTCTCTGTTCTCACCCTGGGCCTCTTCTGCGGTGGTAGCATCTCTGCAAACTCCCTGAACTCTGCCACTCGTCGTAGGTTGGAGTCCCTCCAAGCTGAGCTGGTCCTGCTGGCTGTGTCCTGTGCCTTGTACACTCTGCCTCCCAAGTACCAGAGGTGGTTGTAGTTCTGAGTCAGCCTCTCTTCGTGTCCCCACAACCGCAGCTGGTAGTCGGTGCAAGCTACTCCAAGAGACTCTACCAAGTACTCTCTCTCCCGCAGCTTCAACCTCTCCTCTCTGGTCGCTGCCTCTGACTCCCGCAAGGCGGTCTGTGCCTCCTCTAGTCTGGCTCTCAGCGTGGTGATCTCAAGTGCATCCCTCTCTGTGCTAGCTCTGGCGGCTGCGAGTCCCCACTCTATGATCTGGATGTTCCTCCTGTGCGATTCGTTGAGAAGGTACACCAATTGGCTGTTCTCTCTCTCCAGCTGGGCGTTCCGTCCCAAGGTGTCGTCCCACTTCTGTCGCAGAAACATGATCTCTGAATCTACCTAGTAGAGTGCCTGGTCCTGAGCTTGAATGAACTTGCTGGCCAACTGGTTCTTCTCATCCTTGCCCTTTGTGTTCTCCTCGGTGTAAGCTGCCTCATCTGTGTGCCACCTGCTGTGGTCGTACAGTGCTGTCGGAAGAACCTCGAAGGGTGTATCCTTCAACCTCTGCTCCAACTGTCGACACACTTTCTTCAGCGCGAGTCTGGCACAACACTGGTGAGCCTCCAGGGTAGAGTTGTCGAAACACGTGACTCTGACCTCCTCGAACTCTGGCACGCGTGGGTCAGCCGGTATCTTCAAGGTCAGCTCCGTCGGCGACTGGTCCACGACGGCCGTGGTGCGTCCCTCGTAGAACACCTCACTTGTCTCCACTCCAGCGGTCTCCAAACAGTTCTTGAGGATCTTGCAGAACCCTCTGGCCCACTGGCCGTCGGTCTTGAGGGGGATCCACGTCAGCTGGTCCATCTGCACGTTGTTAGGGATGTTAGTAAGAGTTAGTGTTGTTAATCAAGGTAGTATATAGTAAAGTGCAAGGTATTTATATAAAGTTTCATGGATTGCATATAAAGCACAAGGTGTTCGGGCTTTCCTATACTATCGTCCGTTCCTAGGCTCGTCCTACAGTCAAGTACGGCTCTGATACCAGCTGAAACGAACCGGGTTTCCGAAGACGGGAACCCGATCCCTGCACCTCTGTGATAGTCCCAGGAGACTATCAAGTGCAAATCCCTGTCTCAGAAAGTAAAGCAAAGTACCGTACAACAAGAATAAATACTTGAAGGTCCACATAATATTATAATAATTAAGCATCTGAGTACATCATTTCGGCACATGCCGGGTACAAGTCCAACAGGACTGAATCAAGCAGAGTAAACATCTACGCAACGGCTCTCATGTAGCGAAGTAGACTCCATATCCGCAGGCAAATCGAGTGTAGGGCGAGCCTCAGTCCTCCCATCCGTCGTCCTCAAAGTCGTAGTCCGGCTCCTGGTCTGAAATCCCGTCATCTACTCGATAAGCGAGTAGGTCATGTCAGCTTCACAACAAAGAGCATAAGCGAAAGAGAAATGAATCTAATATGCATGAGTAATCCTATTTATGGTTGTAGAAGGTTAAGCAAGCAGTGGTAGCAACATCAAGGTAAGCAGAAAAGCCGAGAGGCATCCATCTCCGAAGAGATCCACACCTCCGAGGACAACGCCTCCGGGGTCAACGCCCCAACAAGGAAAGAAGCACCAAATACTGGATCTCAACCAAGATACAGCATCCCACACTCATCTGCGACGTGGGGTCACCAACTCCTATCCCCACGTCTCAACAGCACGAAGCCGGGCTCACAACACACAGGGGAGAGAAAGCAGCACAAGAAGAGACTAGCCAGGTGAGAGATTGTAAGGGCTGTCCATACCAGTGGACACAGACTATAGCTATAGGTTTAACACTCTGCAGAGGTTGTACAACTGGACCCGCCGGATAGGGCAGAAAAGATGGCCGCCGTTCCACATCCCTACCTAACGGCCGGAGACCTAGCAGTGGGTGGCACTCTCCTGCCTCTCCGAGACTGACTCGTCCTGAACTGGGGCGCGAAACTTGCCAGCAGGGCCTCGGAACTGTGAAACCATCCCCGGAGGAGCCGGGGCGACGTCTACTCGGGGGGTATATCCTGTCCCCCTCACACGACCACACCGGTCCGCCTACAAGCTGAGTGCCAACCACCAACTAGTTCTCGGACCGAACCCCACCCATACGTGAGCGAACGGTTTGTACGAAAATAGCCCAAAGATCAAGGTCACACAGACGATCGGTCCTTAATTGCGGGAGCAAGCACTCACCAACTCCATCCGTCTGACACGCCGCTAGGGCGAGAGGCCAGGTCGCATCTCCCCTAGACAGGCGTTCACAAGTAACCAAAGCGGCTCGCTCCCGCGGTAACACGTCAAGGATACACACTCACCCAAAACACACGCAAGAGTTTCGAGGTATCCCAACCTCGGTCCAAACCTGAGATCCATCCATAACTAAGGGTAAAATATATGGATGAAATAGTGCCGGGAACTAGCTAGGGGTCTGTAGCTAGTTCCAAAAGTAGGTATTCCAAGGACAAGATAAACAATTCCAAGGCATGACTAATCAATTGTCTATGCAATTCAAAATCATGCATCAAAAGTAATTAAGCACTAGCAACTAAAGCAAGCATAGGATCTATATGGTTGGGAGTGACATGACACCTGGCTGGCGTCCGAAGTCCTGGTCTGGGTAGTAGTCGGGGTCATAGGCCTCCTCCTGGTCGTTGCTCGGGTCTGTGCAGCACGAGATACGAGACACTAAGATACCGACAAACAACTATGCAATAAATCCAAAGAAACCCAATTTTAGAAGATCCAAACAGAACCATACTACCTACAATCAGCACCGGCTCATTTTTAGAAAAATATAGAAACTGGTTTCATATTTTTCGGAGTTATAAATAATTAGTTATGATTTTTCAAAGGTTATAGGTTTTATAAATTAATTTCCAAAATCATTTTTAAAACAGAAAAGGATTTTTATATTTTGAAAATAGGGATGACATCAGCATGACGTCATCATGACGTCATCGTCACCGTTGATGGGCCGGTAATGGGCCAAAAGTGGCAGTGGGCCGAAATCAGCCCACTGGTACCCTGGTCGGCCAAAACAACTAAGTTCAGGAGATCACCCCGATCAAACATGCAGAGTGCACTCATTAAAGGAAAAGGGCCGGGACGAGTTGTTTTGGGCTGCATGGCCCAAAATCTTCTCAGTCCCACACCAGATAAGTCTGGTGAGGGTCCCTGAGTTATTCTGGGGTGCGAAGGCACCCCTCGCCTGGTGCGCGCGCGTCGGCGTGTCTGGGCGCGCGCTCGACGACGACGGCGTGCGACGCTCGACGACGGCGTCGGTCCCGGCGTTCAGGTAAACGGCGTCCGAGGTTTGCTAGGTGCACGCGATCATCCCGGCGCGGCCACGGTCCCTGGGGCGGAGCCCTTGGCCGGCGCGGGGTGTCGCGGCGGCGCTCTCGGCGTGGAGCGGGCGACAGCACGCGGCGACGGCGTTCCCAGCAGGAAGCAGCGGTTAATGGCTATCAGCGGCCTGGGTGCCTCTGGCGTTCTTATGCGTGCACGGTTAGTGACCACTAGGGTCTGTAGGTTAGTCCGACGCGACCTCGGCTCTGGGGTTGAGCTCCCTGGTCAGCGCACGGTTCGGCAAGGACATGATCTCGGCGCGCCGCGGCGACGGCACGCGAGGCATTCGCTTAAGTGTTCTGGCGCTGCGCCTTGGTTACGCGCTGGGGTGCGCATGGATCAGGTGTGCCGGCGCCAGCAGGTGCTTCGCCAGCAGCGACTGGGTTCGACTCGTGCTCGCGAGCACGCACGCGGCCCGGCAGTGCCCTGGCGTATCGCGGCGGAGGCGGGGTTTACGCGGTCAGCGGCACTAGGCCGGCCAGCACGTGCGCGGGTGCACGGCGGCGATGCGGGGCTTGGGATCCTGCACAGAAAGGGCGCGGGACGAAGCCCGGGGTTCACAGACGGCGTCGATGGCCGGAGTCAGTGCGCGGCGCGGCGGCCAACGCGGCGTAATGCTGGGGTACGCTCCCGGTCAAGGCGAAGGGCAGGCCAAGGCTCACCGGTCGGCGATGTAGTCGTTGCAGTGACGGCCGCGGCGGTGTAGAGGCGACGGCGGGGTTCGCGGCGGTGCGGCGGCTTCTCTGCTCCGGTACAGCTTCGTCGCGGACAGCCTTCCCCTTCGCCCGAGCAGTACCGGCGGGCGCGACTTCGGCTTCAGGATGACGGCGACGCGCCTCTCTTCTCCTTCTTCCCCCTTCCCTTCCCCTCTTTCCCCTTCTCACTTTCCCCGGCGGCGGAACAAAGGTTGGGGAAAAGGAAACCCCAAATGGCGAGGAAGCCAAATTGGAGAAGGCCGCTGGGGTTTTGAGTGGGCAAGGGGTCAAGGAGACCGGGGAGCAGCGTGGGCCAGGGCTTGTCCCCTCTCCGCTGCCTTGGCGGCGAAGGAGCAATGCGCGGGGCGCTGGCTTGCTTGGCGCGCGCGATTCCTCAGGGGCAAAGCTGTGGTTTGTGAGGGGAAAAACGCGTGGGCCAGCCTCGACGCGCGGGCCACCCTTCGGCGTGCGTGCCAGCAGGGCGGGGCGGTGCGGCCAGGCGCGTGCGCGCGCGGTGTGGCACGGCGGAGCGGTGCGGCTCGGCAAAGAAGAAGAACAGGGAGGGCCTCGGTGTGAAAAAAAGGAAAAGGGACGAGCTGGGCTAGTGGGCTGATGGGCTGGTTGGGTTGGTTGAGCTGAGGTGTTTTGATGTGCACGGCCTAGAAGTTGAGGGTGGTCTGTTGGACTTCGGAGATAGATAACTGGCCCAAGATAGATAGAAGGGTTTTTGAATATAGTTTTGAATTTAGTTTAAACCATAGATTGAATTTGAATACTTTCAAATTCAAACACACTCAATAAAATTCAAATAAAATCCAAATCACATATTTTACCATATTTTGAAAATATATTTTTATATTTTTGGTTTTATCTATTTAGAAATTTAGGAAGAGAGGCTAGAGAGGGTTTAAATGTGGTGACACATCATCAATAAAAGAAAAGTTCAAATTTTCTCACATTTTCATAACTTAATTTTCTGGGTTGTTACAGGTATTTTGAGCATAACTTATCTTTTCGTATGTTTGTAATAAATTTTTAAACAAGACGAATGATCCGATTCAAAGGTGTAATAAAAAGTCAACGGTGACAAATATTTTACTAAGGAGGGAGTACGTACTGCACTGCTCCATCCGTTCCAAATTGGTAGGCCGTTTCGAGTTTAGTAAGTGCTGCGTAGAGATAAAGTGTATGTCTCTATATATACATACTAATAATATCTACAAATAAATTAAAAAAGTGAAAACGAACTATCATTTGAAACTGATAGAATGTACGTACTCCCTCTGTTCTATAATACTTGTCGTTTTGGCTTTTTTAGATACATTTATTTTATTATGTACCTAGATATATACTTATGTTCAGATGCATAGCAAAAATAAATGTATCTAGAAAAAACCAAAACGACAAGTATTATGACACGGAGGGAGTAGCTAACTACATGTTATTAGCTTATTCATTTAATTAGTTTCTAGCTAGCCATGCCAGGACAGTGTGTATCCACTTTGCCTGATCGAACGCGGATTGACTTAGAAATAATTTTCAGTTAAAGGTAGAGAAAGTTTTGACTTGGGCAAAAAGTTAAAAGATGAGTTTTATGCTGGCTTCTCATAGCCTCCAATGGCCATTTTTGCAATGCAAGAAGAAGAAAAAGAGAGAGCTCCGAATGGGATGCATGTATATGACCGGGCCTTCAATTCGCTTTGCTCGTCGCAGGTGCTCGATATATGCATGGTCGACGACACGTGCACTTGTTTTTTTCTCGTACCTTTAATTTTTCCCCCCGGTCGAGCATTTTCCCCTGCTCGATCATGCTCCTCATCACACGTCCATACGTCTTATGTCGTCTATTCTCGACGCCGCTAACCTTTGAATTTCTAACCAAAATGTTGTGTCACGCGATCACATTTTGTAGGTAAAGATAAAGATAGCATATACACACACGTTCGTCCGTTCCATCCATCGCAGCAGAAGAAAGCTTCTTCGCGATATGGCACCGTAGACTTCTTCAGTTTCAGTGGGCACTCTGAAAAAGGTGGTGCATGGTGCGTTGTGGAAAACGGAAGGTTGCTACAAGTTAAAGTCACCTTACTTTGATACATGCACATCATGGTCATGGTCATGGTCACCAGAATATCAGATCGCTTGCATCACCAAGTGTGGATTAGTGCTAGCTGCCGGTGGCGATCGGGAGCATGGAGAAATGGGAAAATGGATTTCTCTCACTTTCTCGTATAGCCCCTATTTTTTCGGTCGGTGTCCACCGTACGCCGACGGCGGCATTCGATCGTATTTTTTAAAGATGCGCATAGCACGTTTTTTATTAAGAAGATGAGAAATTTAGATACAAGGTCTTAGGGCTTGTTCTGTTCGATGAAAATGAATAGTAAAGTTGCAAATAAATAATACTTGAATAGTGTTTTTTGTGAGAGAAGATGTGATTGATGTGATAGGTGAATAGTGCTATTCACTACTCCTTTTGAAGAATATTCCTTTTGAAGAAAAAGAACAGGCTCTTAACCACAAAACAACGACAACAAAAAGAAAAGTGAAAAAGGCCGCAAGTCTTAAAAAATAACAAACTAAGACGACCAAACTAACACTACCGGGGAATCAACCTTTAGTACCGGGTCCAAACTCTTATGAGTACCGGTTTTGGACCCGGTACTAGCTGGGCGGTATTAATGTGAAAGTCACATTAGTACCGGCAGGTTTGGACCCGGTACTAATGTGTTTCCTCCCGCTCCCGTCCATCCCTCTCTCCCTCCCGTCCGTCCCGTCCGTCTCCGTTTTCTCTTTTGTTTCTTTCTTCTTTATTTTCTTTTATGTTCTCTTTTTCTCTTCTTTTTCTCCTCATTCTCAAGAACTCAAATGCATCTCAACGACACATCTCACAAGAACAAATCAATATCCACATTCAAGTATCTCACAAGATCGGTATCTTACACAAATATATATCAATCACAAGAATACATCTCCATCCCACAATCTCATAATCTTACAATCACAAATCGCAATCTCACAATCACAGAAATACATCTCACAATGAGAAAAGAGGAATCGAGAAGAGAAGTGAGGAAAGGAGAAAAAAAACAAGAATTAGGAACCTGCCATCTGGGTCGTGCGCTCGCGGCGGCCCTGCGCGCCCACCGCCTGCCCGCGCCAGCGCCCGCCGCCCCCGCCCGCGGAGGCTCGCCGCGTCAGCTTGCCGGCCCCGGCCGCCGGCCGAGGAGGCGCGCTGCGCCACCTCACCGCGCGCCGTCGGGCCTGCGCGCCTCTTGTCGGTCGCGCTGCCGCGTCCCGTTGGTCGTGGTGCCCGCCACCGAAGGGGATCCAGTCGGCCTCTGCTTGGCCGCGTGCCGCCGGGCCTCCGCGGCTCCGGCCGGCCCCTGCGTGGCCGCGCCCGCGCACCGTCGTGCGGTCTCCGCGCCCCCGGCCGACCACTGCCGTGCGGTTTCCGCGCACTGCCGTGCGGAGAGACAAGTTAGAAAAGAGAAGGAAGCAGGAGATACTAGAATGAATGAGTGGGCGGGAGAGAATACGGGAGAGATAAGGACGAACGACACGACGTTGGGGCATGCAGCAGGGGTTTTCATTAGTACCGGGTCTTTTTTTTACCCGGTATTAATGTGTTCACATTGGTACCGGATGGTGTCTAGACCCGGTACTAATGTAGCTGCCACACATTAGTACCGGGTACAGACACCACCCGGTACTAATGCCACATTAGTACCGGGTCTAGCCTTGACCTGATACTAATGTATGTCATGGGGCGTCTCGGGACCCTTCTTTTTCACCCGGTACTTGAAAAAAAACGGTACTAATGTCAAAAAATGTCCGGGACCAAATGTTGGTTCCCTAGTAGTGTAGACGAGAAGAAGTTTGCATTCGATCGCATTCAGCAGCCTAGCTATGCGTTCCGGGTCACTGGTTCATCTGGGACGACCATCACGTTAATCGGGCGATCCATCGTCCATGGGTAGAGCCATGCCATGAACCCGTGCACCATCGTCAAGTCGTGCCCGTGCCACTGCCGCCGCCCGCGCGCGCCAGCATTGTCGACGTCCAAGCTAAGGGGCCAGGGGTGGCGACGAACGCAGATCAACTCTCGCCCTTGCATTTTCCGCGGAACACGCACACGCAGCACCCGTCCACAGAACGGTCGAGCACGCACGACTCAACTGCTCGACCGGTAGTCGATGGCGCGGCCCTGCGCGCGCCAGCGCCAGGCGACTTGACCCGACCGCGCGCCCAGGGCCACACGGGCCGCGGCGAGGAATTCCCCGGCCGCAACGGCATAGCTCGGTCGCGTCGCGCACGCACGCGGGTCGCGAACTTTCGCCGTCGTCGTCTGTCTCAGAGCTAGGCCCCCGCCCGCGCCGGCCGGCGGCCCTCGAAATTCCACGCCCCGTCCCGTCGCCGCTGCCGTACAGGGGTGCCCCCGGCCCGGCGGCCCCGCGCGCACATTCTTCGCGTCTAGGCGAGGCGGCGCGGCCGAGGTGGGCAGCAGCCGGGCCGCCCCCCGCGCGCGGCGGAAGAAAATAACGGCGTCAGCGACTGCCTCTTCCAGGACGTTTTCAAGGGCTAGAAAAAGACGATGGCCGCCGGGCGCCGCCGGTCGCTGCGTGCCTGCGTGCATCTTGGGGGGCACGGACTATCGCTTTGGCGCTCTCGCGCGCGTGCAGCCAAGGAGGACCGGGCGTGAGGCCTCGAGACCTCCGTTGTTCCTGCGGGCGTTCACACCGGCGACGCCACCATCACCCGTTCAACGCAGGTTCTACACTGTACGGTTTGAGTGGTGGGTAGGTTATTGCCTTGTCCAGCATTCAGCAAGCTTCCAGGAAGTAGCTATCGATCCAGCACTTCGAAGAATCTTGCGGTCCACAAGTCCGTTGCGAGTCTTTTCGTTCGGTTCGCTTCCTTGTTTCATTCCAAAGAAATCTGATGATGGGACGACACAACACTGCAAATCGCTGTCCGAGAGAAATACATGGTCATTTCTGAGATACTAGTATTAGTATCAGACAGTTAATGTATTGTTTACTTGTGTGCCGCATGCGCGTAGACTGTTCATGATGTCATTACTCTTTCATTCCGAATTATAAGTCACCAACTTTTTGTAGAGCCAAACTATTTTATGTTTGATCAAAATTATAGAATTGATCACAAAGGTTTATGACAACGAATAGATATACTATATAAATATATTTAATGAAGAAACTAATTGTACTGATTTGGTGTCAAGAATGTTAGTACATTAATATTGTACAAAATTTGGTCAAATTTGAGATGTTTTAACTCTAAAAAAAAGTTTGAATGTCTTGTAATTTTGAACAGAAGGATACCCTGTAAGTACTACGGGAACGTAATAATAGCAGCACATGCACAGCACATCATGCATGTATACCTTCACTTAGGATTTTGTATGTTAATGATACCTACAATAGTTACTTTATTAGATCACAGTTGGTGTACTTTTGAATATTTTTACGATCAAATCGACATATATCCATAATTTAGATGTTGTTTTAGAGGGTTACTTTAGATTACTTTTTAATAGTGGTGGAGGTGGTTAATTTAGATGAAGGTTATGTGGTTGCACTATGGTATTTTTTTTTATAATAACAGGTGTGTAATTTAGGTATAGATTTATTGTAGAGGTTGATATCTTTTACAAAAAAAAGATCCGATGGCAGATTAGAGTATAACAGGTTGATGGCGGAGTGTTCCTAATTTTTATGAGAATTGTTTCTTACATATATAGTAAGGATATTGTGATGCAGGCTCTAAAAGAAGCTCTAGCAAACTTAGTATAAAATGACACCCTGGTCGACGAAAAACTGGCGACCCACACACATATCTCCGACGTTTTCTGACTGATGGAGAAGATGACAGCTCGATGGGTAGTTAAAGTAAGTGGTGTCATGGGGACGCTGTTTTGGAATGGAAGGTCCAACTGGCTGGCTCGTTCGATTATTCACATATTTTTCGTTGAAAATGGAAAAACAAAATCTAGCATTCAGAAAGGAGAGCATTCATTCGCAAGTGCGCATGCGGCCGTGGTCCGGCCCAACGGAGGCAACGGCCGAAATTTGCTTGCTCGAGCCCGTCGGGGCCCGCGAAGTCGTGAAGCCAGCGGGGCAGCCCGGCAACTTGTTTGGGTACATTACTGGATTCTAGCCCACCAGTTCACGGACGAGCTGGGCTGCATTATTGTACTCTGGCAGGCCCAACAAGGACGAATAGGACTCTCTCGCGGCCTTTACCTTCCTTATTGAGTATAGTGAACTAGCGGAATCTGACTCACATGCAGCGTGCCGGCGATACCCGATACACTCGCACAGTGTGGGCCGCACCGACGGATGGGATCATCCCATCCACATTCCACAGGATCGGATCAGCAGGACCACATCGATCTTAAGATACTCCTCCACTCCGGCGGTCCCTCCCTCCCGTAGTACTCATTTTACACGCACGCGCCCCGGCCATGCCAACCAATCATCCACGCTTCACTTCACAGGCACACACACTCTACGTACTAGCTAGCTGGAATTCTTGATCTATATATATGTATATATATAAATATATATCCTCGTCACATGCAGCTAGTAGCGTCCATGCTGCTGCTTCGGCACCGACAAGCGAGGCAGAGGGATCCGATCACGAGGGTAGCTAGCTAGCGGTGGTGGTGGTTTTGCCTCTTGATTCCGAACCTTTGGCCACTCGACATCACTACTCGCTTGACCGCTGCAGCCAGTATTACTTTTCTCTCAGAACAAACCAGCCACCAGCAAACAGCCAGCAGTATTTTTCTCTCAGAACAAACCAGCACCAGCCACCAGCAACCAGCCAAGCGAACTGCGGCGTCAACGAAGAAGAAAGGCCGCGGCCGCGCGGCCAGCTAGATGATCAGATCGAGAGCCGCGTGCGTGGCCCCAACCTAGGACGGACGTGATGGTTTATAATTATTAGCCGATCGATGATCGAGGACCACCCCCGTGCTGTTAATTTTGTAGCTTATTATCCCGGCCGCGGGGGCAAGTTTGGAAATGAATGGCAGCCACGTACCAGATCGAATGCTTTCAGTTGCCATTGGCTAAGCCCAGGCAGGCGATCACATGCACCCAGGCCAGACGCGCGGCCCCCAAGCAGAATAAACCAGCGTCCTCCATCAACTTGCATTGCAGTTGCAGGGCCATCGTGGCAGAGATCGAGGATCGATCCACAGCATGCATGCTGGCCCGGCATAAACAAAAGCTGTCAAGCTGATTGGATGGTCACGCTGTCGGCCGAATTCCATCCATCCTCCTCCTAGTGTGTGTGTTACCTCGATGCCACTGATCGATGGTTTTGCCCTAATATATATATAAACAACTTAACGGCGACGAACATTTTTTTTATGATGGGGTGCTGATGCTAATATATAGAATTTTTCCTAATATATATGTTCCCCCAATGAGAACGAATAGTGGCCGCTTTTCCAAGGAGAGCGACACGCACGTACGACCACCTTCCAAGATGGCAGAAACCGCACAATAATAATGCAAGTTGCAACTAGTCCGAGACAGGAGAACAAAGAATTAAGGCGGACTAACACCACACAATGATGGATCACAATCAGTGCGAATTGAATTGAAGGAGATGCGCATGGTGATCGCCACCGCCTGCATGCTTGTCACACTTCATTGGATCTAATCGGATTCCCCAGAATCCTCCTCATATTCCCTTCAACAAGGTGGGCCAAGCTAGAGTAAAGAGGGCCTTTCTGCGTTGTGGGCTGGTGGTGGCCGATCGAATAGGACACACCCACTATACCTATCTAACCATTACACTCACTAGCTATAGCTAGTAGCATCGTGCGTACATTAACCTACCTGCTAATTAAAGGAAACAGATCGATCGATCGATCGGCGACTTAACTCGCTCCGGCGGCCGTCAGTTGCCTTTAGATTGTCGCCGCTGCTTTTTTTGCGTTACTATAGTTATCTTCAAGCGTTGAAACAGGAAGGTGATGATGAGGGTCAACACCAAAAGGAAGCAAGAACGGCAGGTGGTAGTACTTCTTCCTTTAATTATTTTGTGCCAAACTGCCAATGCAATGCCCTCCATCTTACATTCTTACTGTTGCTTCTGACCTAATTCTTGGTGCATGCATGTTTAATTTCATAGCTTGCATAGACGTAATTCCAAACAAGCTCATATTATTCCCGCAGCTGCGGTGGCTAGCTATCTAAATATGCTAAAACATGTTGGCCACATGTGTTAAAAAAACTGTTGGAAAATGTTGGAAGTATATATAGTGCTAATAGCTAGCTACCATTATCTGATTTCTCACCAACAAAATAATAGAGAATGTACCAATAATACATATAATATTCATAACCTAATAATATAACTGCTCCACTGATTAATTTAATTAATTTGTTGGAGATACTAGTTTTGTTTGACACATAAAGTATGGTTGACATATGGTACACGAGATCATTTCAGCGTGCATGATAAATATAGAACAGCTAGCTAAACAAGCGCCCCCCGTAGGCTGTAGATGATGGTAGTATATGGGCATATGGCTACCTAGCTTAGCTGCTTAGACTGTCTCTAGCAGCTTCCCGGCGCCCATCTGCAAAAACCGGCTGTTGCGCAAAGGAGAGAGGGGATTTGGGCGAAGCGCCTCCAGCAGTCACGCGCTTCCCCTGCTGCATCCCGCACAGGCCGTTGGCTCCCGCGGGCAGAGGGACCTCGAGGAGGGCGGAGGCGGAGGACGGGGAAGGAGGAGCACGGGGTGGAGGGAGGACGGGGAAGGGCAGCTCGCCTCCGCCGCGGCTTGCCCACCGTCGCACCTCGCCTCTGACGCGGCTCGCCTCCGACGCAGCAGCTTGCCTCCACCGCGGCTCCAGGGGCGCCGCCGCTCCGACGCGGCCTCCCGATGGCGCAGCCCCAACCACCTCCCGATGGCGCGCCCGAATCTGGCCGGCGGAGCACGAGAGGCAGCAAGAGTGAGAGGGACACGCGCGTCGGCCTCTGCCGTCGCTGAGGGAAGAAGGGCCACTGCTCCGCAGATCTGCGCCGACGTGGACGGCTGCGGAGGAGACGGAGGGGCCATGGCGTCACCGCTCCTGCTCCGCCTCCGCGCCGGCCCCTACTCCGCCTCCGCGCCGGCCTGGAGGAGCTGCGCGAAGGGGCCGCGGCCATGGCGCCGCCGCGGAGGTGAGCGAAGGGGCGGCCACTCGAGGGGCGAATCGACGCGGTCGACGGGGTGCGCGAAGGCCAGGATGTCGGAGGAGCCCGTCGCGGCCGCCGGCTTGTCGCCGTCCGGCTGGGAGACGGCCTCGCGGAGCAGCCTCGCCGTCGTCGGGTTCAGAGACGAAGGCAGCCAGTCCTGCTGCTGGTTCTTGTCCGGAGCGACGGGCCAGCAGCGGGAGGCCTGGAGGCGCAGAGGACTTCCGGGATGGCGCGGCCTGGAGGCGGGACGGTCCTGCTCCTCGATCTGCCGGCCTGGAGGCGCGGCTGCCGGGATGGCGGCCTCCTCCTCTGCCGCGCACAGGTAGCAGGGGCGGGCGGAGGAGTCGAGGACAGGGAGAAAGAGTGGGGGCGGTGGTGGGACCGTGGGGGTCGGCAGCGGGGCGGTTGAGATGCGGTGCCCCCAGGATTGCGCGACGGCACCGGGCTGCTGCATTTTGCAGCAAGCGCTGCAGACGCCGCTGCAGCCGCTACAGTGGCCACTGGTATGCAGCGGGGTTTCCAGATGCAGCTGGAGTCAGTCTTATTACTCATATCTTTCTGCAAATCTGGCGCTGTTGCTAGCATGTTGGAGCAAAAGCAGCAGTAGGAGGCACGCTAGGAGAATATTCCAGCACGCATAATATTTTTTAAAAAAATAAACAGCTCGCAGATGGATCATGGATGCGGAGGCCAGAGCCCACAAGGACGACGATGTCAATGCAAATTGAAGCCGTCCCGCAGGCCGCAGCAAGATCTTATCCTCACACTTGTGCATGGGAACTAATTCTACCATGCATGTACCTACTATACGTTAGTCATACGTGTACCACACGTAGAGTGCCACAGACAGACTCTACCACCCTTACTGACAGGTGGGTCCATTTACAGCCGGCCTTGTAGTATCCCACAACAAGCACCAGGGCCCAGCAGCGGCGCCAGTATGCACGAACTGGCCATCGACACGTTAGGCTACGGACATTCCGGCCGTACGTCACGAACGACGCGGCAGGGAATTGACGGACCAAGATCCAGACCGCCCATCAGAAAAAAAGTTGTTTGTCAGCTCCCGTGCAACTGTGTCCGTGTAATCCAGTGCCGTCACATCAGCCTCCGTTTCTGACACGAACACCCGTGGAATCGGTGTCGACCGCCCTATCGTCGACCCGCCTTGCAAGTTGCAAGAAGTGTCAACCCGAGGCCTCACCTTTTACATATATATATTTATAACTTCGTAAAAACTTCGAACTTGTGTATACTAAACATAGTCAATTTATCCCATCAACTTTTTTGACAACTTGCTATAGCTTACTTTAATTTGCATGTAGTTCCTCGCTCCGTGCTTTGCATCCACGCAAGATGCCCTTCATGTGTTCACTTTATCTACCAGAAAGTAAAGAATATTTGCGCAGCACGTCCAAGGGTGCCGATCGAAAGCAACACGTCGAGAAAAAGGCTTTGAGTAGAAAACAAAACGGTGATGGCCGAAAAGCTAGCTCTCTCCAGCATGGGATCCAGAGAGACCGTGACACGAAAAACAAAGCTTTATTACTTTGCACCAATGGGCACGGCGAGGCGATGACTTGGTTGCTAATTAACCCAACACAACATTTGCATCATATATACTATATACCGTAAACATTTGCACTACTATTATATATATAGTACGAACATGCTGCTCGTAGTGCATGCACCTTTCGCCAAACTTTTTCTCCACTTTTTCACATCAACCGCCTCCCGAATTGGATAGGAGTTTGTTTGTGACTTGTCAAAAAGCTACTAGCTCTACACGGAGGACGACAACTTTGCCACGTTGGAGGCACCAATAGTCGCCGCCCCAATAATCACTTGGCCCGCTTGGTTTAAGAATATGTTATGCCTTGCATGCTTGGACCGCTTGGTAAAAAGAATTACTATCGCCACCACTGCACGCACACTAGCAGCACCACCACTCACGTTTTGATGTTGCTTCTGAAGATTCCCACAACGGCAGCAGCAGCAGCTGAAATCTGACCATGCATGAGTAGTGTTGAGTGTTCCACTGAGCTACCTAGCTAGTTGTTGGCCTTTTCAGTCCAGGGAGAGTTGGATCCAACCGTGCGTTTAGTTTACCCCTCTGTACGTGCTTGCCTTTTTTGCCTTTAGCACGTTCATCACTAACTTTTATCGATCAGCTTTAATTTTCCGAGTCTAACATAACCTCCCCCCCCGGTAAGTATCATATCAGAGGTGGGCAAATGGTTTTCGCACCGTCCTTTCTCCCCCAAGACAGCTTGTAAGTTTCCACCTCGGATTACATCTTTCTCTGATTCTCTGAAACTTCCTTTTGTTGTGATGCGCAGTTTAGGCTTACTTCTTTTTCTTAGTATACAATCAATACGGTAGCTCTCCTGCATGATTCGTTCTAAAGAAATTTATACCTCTGCAACTCTTTTCATGAACAACTACTCTTTCCTTTCCCATAGACCACGTAAATTATATAATATTAAAAAGGATATTGCATAGTACTATAATCGAGAGATTAGTTAAGGGTACCAATCAGACGCATGACGGTGACATCTCATTGTTGTTTGATAGTAGGTACAAAACAAAGCAATTTTTTTTCAAAAAGCCAATAATGATATCTGTGTCACTGACTGACTCATTGACGCATATATCCAACGGGGACGACGCTAAGTCTTGTTGGAAATGAATCAGAGGCGAGACAGCCTGCTTTTGTGTTAGAATAGAATACACAGAGAGAATATAACAATCTGTACTTAACACTAGCTCCATCATCAGTACATAATTAACACTGCTTCTTGTGTGAGAAGGGCGCCATTTTTTTTTATAGAAACGCGCTTGACCTAACATGGGCACCAATCAGGTCTCCCCATTGGGCCACTATGACTCGATCTGGTCCAGTCACCACTGCTCAAACAAATATACAATACATGTTCTGATTCGTACGGATCGTCACACTGTTTAAAGGAGAGAGGGAAAAAAACATGCTAGGGAACTAGTACTGTGAAATTACTATCAAATGCAGGTTTCACTGTCCCTTTTCCCTTTGGAATGGTCGCCGGCAGCCCAGCTCGTGGCGGCCAACGGGCCAAGGCCACACCTTTATCTGAGGCAGAACCACATGCATGAATCTTCCTCTGCTTTTTGATTTGCTTTTGCTCGATTGGGAGATCGAAACCGATGCGTGCCGAAGGCAACATGTACACGGACAGGCCAGGCGTGTGGTGGTGGTGGTGGTGGTGTTGGAGTAGTGGGAGCTAGCAGTAGCAGCGACCGAGCCACTACGTACAAAAAACCTGAAGGCGACTTGGGTGGCCCGCGGCTGCCGAGTCGGATCCACGTCCAAGTGCGGCGCGGGCACGTCAGCCCCCACGAACACGGCGCCGACCATGCCCCGGCCCGGCCGTGCCCTTCACGGCCTGGGGTCGCCGCCGCCGGCTTTTCATAAAGAGAGCATGCCCGGGGTGAGAGGGGACGGCGCAGGACAAAATTGCTCCTCTGCAAGTCTCAATGTGTGTAGTAGCTGGGTACCACTTCACCTACCAAGGAAAGAAGAGGGACAAATAATAGTAGGGCATGCCATGTGTGATCGATGTGGGCTGGATAGAGAGGAATGCATGACAATGTGAACACATTATATTCCCAAGAACAACACTAGTACCAAATGTGTACAAATTATTACAAATGTTGCAAACAATGGGAAATTGGGTCGAACTCTTTCATTTCCACTTTCTTTTTAAAAAAAACAGTGTTGATGTCTGTGCTAGTGAGACCAAGTAATTTTTCCGCAACAACAACACGACAATCCGCACGACTACTATGCGCCAAGGTAGTTTGAGCGAAGCGTCTTTGTTTGGTAACATTGTAAACGTTATTGTAAAGCAAATACGTTGGAGGTAACGGTTCGAGGTGCACGCGAAGAATATTGAAGCCGTTACCAAATTAGAGGGACAAAGATGTGTTCCGACCGGTATTAGTCACACGCCTACCATGGACACTAGTTTGGAAACGACCTCTCCAATTCAAATTCATTGTAGACCCGATTTATTCTGAGAGAAGAGTATTGCGTAATGATTTGTACAACAGATTTATTCTGAGAGAAAAATAATGTGTAATATGACGAGCCGAACAGAGTTTTATAACTCACACACATTGGATTGTTTGGATCTCCTATTTCATCATCTAATTGTAAACGATATATTTGCTCCTGATTTCTGAATAGTTTTAAATCAAAATATAGCTATCTTAATTTGCAAGTATCGGAAATATAGAGTACTTTTTTTCAAGTAAAAGCGGTACACTACAAATATCCAGCGTTGGGCTGAAACAGAGCCAACTCAGCAAGCTAAAGAAAAAGTTTAGCTTTCCGTGAGACGATGTTCGCCGCCAAGCAATGCCAATGCCCCCGCCGCCCTGTCCCGCGCCCCCCTATATAAACCCACCCACCCCCTCTGGCCTCTGTCATTGCTCATTTCATTCCTCCCACACACACCCACTTGGCATTCCGCACTCATCATCTTCTCGGCCTCCTTCTAGTTCGACGGCAGCGCGCGTGTGGCGATCAGAGGCTAGGGTTGCGCGGCGATCGAGTTCGGCATGGAGCAGAGGAACCTGCTGGTGTCGGCCCTGGGCGTGGGCGTCGGCGTGGGGCTGGGGCTCGCGTCCGCGAGGTGGGCGGCGCCGGCGCACGGCGAGGGAAGCGGCGGCGGCAGTGGCGCCGGCGCTGCGGAGGTGGAGGCGGAGCTGCGGCGGCTGGTCCTTGATGGCCGCGAGAGCGAGGTCTCCTTCGACGAGTTCCCTAATTTCCACTACTACCTCAGGTAACGAAGGTTTGATTTGGTTTGGTTGGTGGGATTCGAGGAAGATCCTATTGGCTGATGCCTAGTGCGATCCGACTTGGAAAGCTGGCATGTCGGGCGATCGATTTGGGTTGTGCTGGATGTCTTCTGAATTTGATGGTTTCCTTCGCGCTTCACCGGTTCACTCTTCACTGGAGTGTACTGGTGCCTCTGCTCTAGTAAATCGTTTGCGTACGCTTCGCTATATTTTTCTCGTCCCCAAACGACGGCACGATCAGGAGCCGTGTTGTAGAGAAAGCGGAAGGGGTTGCTTGATTCGATCACACGATTTCTTCTGGTTTACTCTGTTAATTTGGGGACGAGATTTTCAGACCTGTTCAGTTCTACGACGCCACTGGGCACGGACAGCGACTGAACTGCTACTGTGATTTTCTGCAGCGATCAGACCAAGGAGGCGCTCATCAGCGCGGCTTTCGTCCATCTGAGGAAAGCGGAATTGTCAAAGCATATCCGGAACCTCTCGGCTGCAAGCCGTGCCATACTGCTCTCTGGCCCAACAGGTTGGTCGCCCCCGTCGCTAAAATCCATTCGCTTTGAGAGCTCCTGCTCGGCTACCCTGTTTTACTGATGGTGATCTTGTTGACTGCTTGACTGCTTCATGTACAGAGCCTTACCTGCAGTCGCTTGCTAAAGCTCTGTCCCACTACTTCAAGGCGTGGTTGCTAATTCTGGATGCTAACGACTTCTCTCTTCGGGTCGGTGGGAACTGTTACTATAGTAATTTTGACTTGTAATTGCCAACTGCCCTGCTGTTTCTCAACTCTCTGCTGCTGAATGTTTCTGCAGATCCAAAGCAAATATGGGGGCTCCAATAAAATCATGGTGAGCCACAGTTCCAGAGATTTTTTTATAAAATAGTGCCCACAGTTCCTTAATCCTGATCATAATCTGCCTTCAGAAAAGCACTTGCTACATCTCTTTGTTTTTGTTTAAGAAAAGAGATCCAGCCACTCCAGCACAGTCGGTTATTTGAGTCAACTGGTAATGATGAGTTTGTTGCTTTTGCTTCTGCAGGTCCGTAATCAGTCAGTACCGGAGACCACATTCGGGAAGATGTCTGGTCTCATTGGATCATTTATGGCATATCCTAAGAAAGATGAGCCTAGAGGTACCTAAGCATTGCAGATTCCCTTTGTTTGATTTTTTAAGGAGATATTTAAACGCAAGTATGCAACTGCAGATTAGAACTGCAAGTATAGCACAGTTGGACCTTAAAACCCCTTTTGGCTTGCTATCTTTTCCAACATTTCAAATGAATGAATTTATTCTCTTTTTTAATAACAATTAATGAATTTATTCGTAGCAAGCAGCAATGTTGTTCAATTTTTCTAGATTCTGATTTGTTCTCGTTCTGTCGTGCAGAATCGTTGCATCGGCAGACAAGTAACACAGATTTAAGAGCAAGGTAACATACTTGTGTTATGTATGCAACCTGAAATGATAGTAATAGCTTTTGTCATGTTAGTCATCCATCCTTTGTTTTCTTCAGAGGCTCTGATGGTTCTACCAGTACACCTTCACTCAGGAAAAATGCCTCTGTATCATCAGAAATGAATGATCTTGCCTCACAATGTTCAGGACATTCAGGTGATTTTTTTTTGTCATTTATCTCTTTTTTTGTTTAGTTATTTTGATGCCATATATGTGCAGAGTTAATTTTATACAGCTCCTAGATCACACTTACTAGTCTCCACCAGTTTCAGACTGCCCGGCATTCGCGTTTTCTGGTAAAATATGTACATGTGTCAATATTAGTTCTGACATATAGATGCCATGTGTTATGTTCTCCGTGTGGCTTATTGGACGTGATTGCGTCTACTGTTAGACATGCAGTCAAATTTTATATGCAACTATAGGTAATAGAATAGAACCAGAGAACCCTATGGCACAGAAGTATCTTACAGTTCTTCACTTTTTTTCAATGCAGTGAGGCGAACCAGTAGCTGGTGTTTTGATGAGAAAGTTCTGATACAGTCACTCTACAAGGTGAATATACTTCTTCACTGTAACTTGATTCGCTTTGTTTAGTTGTGATATATTTATCTGGCTGCCACTGTTGTAGGTCATGGTTTCTGTATCTGAAAATGATCCGATTATTCTTTACATAAGGGATGTCGATCATTTCCTCTGGAAATCGCAAAGGACTTACACAATGTTCCAGAAAATGATGGCAAAATTATCTGGTAAAGTGTTGATACTTGGTTCTCGGCTACTCAATTTTGATGCTGATAATAGGGATGTTGACGAGAGGGTTAGTACCCTGTTTCCTTACCATGTTGATATCAAACCTCCGGAGGAGGAGACCCATCTAGATTGTTGGAAAAACCAAATGGAGGAAGACACAAAGAAATTTCAGATGCAAGATAATAGAAACCACATCATAGAGGTACTCTCAGCGAATGATCTGGACTGTGATGATTTGAGCTCAATCTGTGAGGCAGATACTATGGTTCTCAGCAATTACATAGAGGAAATCATTGTCTCAGCAGTCTCTTACCACCTGATTAACAACAAGGATCCTGAATACAAAAATGGAAAGCTCATCTTATCGTCTAAAAGGTTTGGCCAGTGGTCCTGCTTTTTCTTCCTCTTTACAAATACCAGTGATCTTGAAGTCCCACTTGTTATTTCATTTTATACGGTACTACTTTTCTTTGGATTTCATAACATAGAATCTATTTACAGTTTGTCCCATGGGTTAAGCATTTTCCAAGGTGGCCATGGTGGGAAAGACACCCTGAAATTGGAAGAAACAAAGGTGTGCAAATGTCTAGTTGAACTACCAAAATAAATAGTGCATCATTGTACTAACTATGCAGACTTCGATCATATTGTGACACAGGATGGTGCGAAAGGAGCTCTTGGATCCAAGAAAACTGAGGCAGACAAATCAACCACAGTTCCAGTTGGCGATGGTCCATTGCCACCACCAAAACCAGTAAGTCTGCCATTTGTTCTAGCCTTCTATGAATTTTCCCTCTGAGCACTAAAAACAATTTTAAGTTTTTTACCTTGATACACTTTCCTATTTTGAGCAGGAAATTCCAGATAATGAATTTGAAAAGCGCATCAGACCAGAGGTTATACCAGCGAGTGAAATAGGAGTGACATTTGATGACATTGGAGCCTTGGCTGATATCAAAGAGTCTCTTCAGGAGCTGGTTATGCTTCCTCTTCGACGACCCGATCTTTTCAAAGGAGGGCTTCTGAAGCCATGTAGAGGAATTTTGCTGTTCGGGCCACCTGGAACAGGGAAGACAATGCTTGCTAAGGCTATAGCAAATGACGCTGGAGCCAGCTTCATCAATGTATCGATGTCCACCATCACATCGAAATGGTTTGGGGAGGATGAGAAAAATGTCCGGGCATTGTTCAGTTTGGCTGCCAAAGTAGCTCCCACCATTATTTTTGTTGATGAGGTTGACAGTATGTTGGGGCAGCGTGCTCGGTCGGGTGAACATGAGGCGATGCGGAAGATCAAGAACGAGTTCATGAGTCACTGGGACGGTCTGTTGTCAAAGGCAGGTGAAAGAGTTCTTGTTCTTGCTGCGACAAATAGACCGTTTGACCTTGATGAAGCTATCATCAGGAGATTTGAGCGCAGGTCTGTTCAAATACTACCTTTCCTGAGGGTTTGTTGATTCAATCTAAGTTTAGCGCTCGAGCTGATGAATGTTTGCTATTCTTTGTTATACTGAACAGAATCATGGTTGGGCTTCCTACTCAAGAGAGCAGAGAGCTGATCTTGAGGACGCTGTTGGCAAAAGAGAAAGTTGCTGAAAATATTGATTTCAAAGAACTTGCAACCATGACCGAAGGCTACAGTGGCAGTGATCTTAAGGTTTGTGCACTGCTTCGAAACAAAGTTCATATCGTAGCAGATAACCGAAAGCTGCTTCATTTTTCTTTTCCTTTGTCACAGAATCTTTGTGTCACCGCTGCTTACCGCCCGGTAAGGGAGCTCCTGAAGAAAGAACGAGAAAAGGAACTCGTAAGTTTGACTGTCTAGTTTCTTGCTTCAGTACTGCAGATGGGGCGATTTGCTGCTCACCATGTAACCTTGTCCAATGAATTGATGATTCAGGAACGAAGGGAGAAGGAGACAAAAGACAAGGCAGCAGCGACGTCCGAGAATCCCGAAGCCCCAGAGAGTAATAAGAAAGAGAATTCAGAAAGTAAGGAGAATTCAGAAAGCAAGAAAGAAAATTCAGATGGCAAGGCGGATAGCTCAGGGGCGAAAGTTGAAGGTGAGAAGGAAGCGACCATTGACCTTAGGCCACTGACAATGGAAGACTTGAAGGAAGCAAAGAATCAAGTGAGTTGCCGGTGCCGCCCAAATTTGCTTGTTACACCAAGACCACGGACATATCACTTCATCACTGAACCGCCATGAGTTGCTTGCTTATCAATCAATATTTATCACTTACCACTGAACCGTGTCCCATGATGCAGGTTGCAGCTAGCTTCGCCGCCGAGGGTGCTGTGATGAACGAGCTGAAGCAATGGAACGACCTCTATGGCGAGGGGGGCTCCAGGAAGAAACAGCAGTTGACATACTTCTTATAAAGCATTTTGATGGGGATCGTGGAGGAACAGATTTTCTGCATTTGGTGGATCTGGGTCGCTAAGGAACAGAGCATGGTTTTAGATGTAGCTTTGAATATGTGAGATGGACGGTCAATTGTAGGACTATCATGAACAATGGTCAATTCTAGGACTTTCATGAGCAATTCTTTTACAATCATTTGTACATCCGCTGATCCGCATCGCTAGATTGTAATTTCCTTGGTTTGTTTGTATATGTATATTTGGATTGAACAGCTCTTCTATTCAAGGGTGATTTTAGCATCTCACTCATTCAGTAGTTCTCATATCTGTAATTCATGACATTAGTGATTACTAGTTCATATGTTGGGTCAGTAGTAATCCTTGTTAATCATTCAGTTCGCTAGAGCCTTGCAATGCGATGTGTGGACACCGGCAATTACCAGTTCGAATGGACGTCATTTCAAAAACTGTCATTTGCCACAATTCGATTTGCTGGCGAATTTGGCAATTTACAGTCAAAAATCGATCCTTGGGGAATAATAGAAACATATCGAATACAAATGCGAAGATCAATTTTCTTTTACAAATGTGGCAAATGGTACAGCCATCTCACAAACAGTAGGTTTTGCAAGATTTTTGGGACCAAGTTGCTAATCCTTCTCCGAAGGCAAACTTGGACGATACAGCACGGGCAAAGAGCTGTCCATCCATAGGTCCCTCGTTCCTACAAAAACCACAAAGTTTCAATCTAGAACTGTGGCCGTGGGTACAGATGTAATGGAACCAAAACCGATCACACATCCACGAATCCACGGAACCTAAGGTTTCTCTGCGAAGATTATGTGCGTTAGGGAAGCCTCAAACACCGGAGTTACGCCTCTCTGCTGGGATCTTCGCGACCGAGTTTTCGATTTCTGATAACAGAGGATGTGGCAGATGAGCCCCGATCTCGCAAACAGTGTGTGAAGTCTGGAGAGATGCTGGGACTCCTCTGCAGATCGTGTCCGAGGGCTAAAACTGGATGACACCGCACATAGGAAAGCAGCGCATCCCCAGGTCCCTCGTTCAAAAAATACTTAGCAGAGCGCACGCGAAGGAGAAAATCGACGAAGAGAAGAAGGCGAGCAAAGCAAGAACAGGATGCTCAGCGAATACGAACCAAAGGTTGGTCATCATATCACCGCGGAGGCGATGGATCGAGCGTGTGTATACCTCTTCATCGCACCCTACCATGGGAAGAACACAGGGAAAAAACACAAGAGCAGAGGAAGATCGAGAGCAGAAAGGAAATCGAATGGCGAAGAACTGGTGACGAAGGCTGCGGACGGCCGGCGGCGGAGAGGGACGGACGGGTTCTAGGGTTACGGAGATTGGTGGTATAAATAGAGGACGAGTTGCAGCGGAACAAGGGGATCCCCGGTAAGTTAGTTGGGCTCAAACACAAGCCCACCAGGCGGAGGCAGCCCAACCCGGTGGGCTTGTGTTTGAACCCAACTAACTGACAACATGGTCTTCAAGGCCCGAGAAGGTCAGACAGTTCGGCCTGTTCAGGTCCGTCCCTTGTTGTTGCTTCCTTTCTTCTTTGATTTGACGGTCCGACTTGGAAGCCCAAACCGTACGTCGACGTCCCTCCCAGACTGAAGTTTCGGTGCCAGTCGAAATGCGAATGGCAGAGGCCGTCCCTTCCGGGTCCTCCTCTCCGGCTACAGGTCTCGAACCATCACGAGTTCACGACGTTCCCTTCCCGAAGCAAAAAGAACGGCACGCGCGCGGCTGGTGCTGCGAGCGAGACCACGGTCCACGGGTGCAACGCAATGATCGTCTCCTCTCCTCTCCGTTGATGCGTGACTGGACGGAGGTCGGAGCCGGAAGAGTTCGAGGGGACAACGGCCGTGACCGCGATGAGACGGCTCACAAAAAGAAGCTGTTCGCTCGCTGCTGGTCGATGCAGTGCCGATCGATGCTTCGTTCCTCTCCCACCCCCTACTCCGTAGGTCAGCGAGGAGCGAGCGAGACTCGCTGCTCTGCATGGCCATCGGAACTGCATCGTCAGGCCGGAAAAGCTCGTCGGCGTTCCATCAGGCCCTTGTCACCTCGCCCCTGGCCGTTTCACCCACCACGACGCCCGGTCCGTCGGCTTTGTCCCGCTCCCGCGCAGCCTTCCGCGTACTACACGTTGCGAAGGCACTTTCCACGTCCCGAATCATTAACGACCTGACGAACATAAAACGTTGTTTGAACAGAGGTGGACAGCTGGTGGTGGATCCTTCCTACCGCTGCTGTTTCCACGAGCTTTACGGCCTTCGCTCCTGCCTAACTCCCTCCCTCCCACCGAAAACCATTCTTGTTTGTTGGATCGATCACACTTGCCTTCCTCCTCCTGCCTTTACATGATCGAACACGATCATTAGCAAGAAGTTTCCGCCCTTAACTTTGATTGGTGAGGTTCATTGCAGGGGGGTCTAATCTTTCAGTTACGTTTGCACCAACTACGGGTGCATGTACTAACAAACTCCCGCACGCAAAAAGCAATCCGCCCGTGCGATTACACATGATCCTTCTTCTTTGTTTGCTCGAATAAAATGGCTCTAAGCTAATCATTGTTCAGCGGGGCCGATACCACGGATCCTGTCTCTGTTTCGCAGTTGGGTTGGGCGCGAGGTCGTTGCCCCACGGCCTCGACGCAACTGAAACTGAAGTGATGCTCGCTGGGGACACATTGGCATCATTTCCGCCTTTAGCTCCTTTGCATTCCGAGATAAAGCTGTTTTACATGCCTGGAAAATACATCAGCGCTATACTGATGGAACACGGAACGCTTTCCAGCCTTCCAGGGCTAGGAGTCTGTGTTTGACGACATGCATGAACGGCAATTTTTTCTTAAGAGTCTGTTCTTTTGGGTGAAAAGGAATAGTGAAGTTGCAAATAAATAGTGTTAGAATAGTGTTTCTTGTGAGAGAAGATGTGATGAATATGATAGGTAAATAGTATTATTCACTATTCATTTCGAAACAAAAGAACATGCTCTTAAAAACAATCTTACCAGGTCATTTCCTGTTCATTGTTCTCTGAAATAGATCCATCCCGAAAATGTTTGCTCGTCCGTGCGGTCGTCCTGACCAGCGACAGACACAGTGCCCACGTCTGGAAAAGAAAACGCGGCTCCAGCACGGGAGAAAAAAACGGCGGTCAAGTGCCTGTACGATCGCACTGATCAGGTGTCGGAAATCGAATGGAGAACGAAATATGCCTACCGTGAGATTGATGATGCCCCTGAAACTCGAGCCCAGGGGAGCGTACCGCATGTCCCCAACTTTTGCTAATTTCTTTCGCGGCTTCAATCGAGTGGATTGGGAAGCGATCGTGTGTCCATCGCGTCGGAATGGCGTGCTCCTTGTTTGAAGCTGAATGCACTAGCCGGTTCCTTCCACTGAAGAATGATGAACCGGGGGGAGCTGCTGGGGAGATTGAATTCGAACTAATCCGGTCCTTTGTTTGACTGACCAGCATTGTCAGGGCCAAAATAATTGCATCGTTGACTGTTGACTATGGTCCGGAGAACTGTGGGTAGTAGGTTGGACCGTGACTGAAATTCTAGCTGGAACTACAGGAGTGTGAAGGAGATGAGGGTGTGTTTAGAACCTAAAAAGTTTGCAAAAACATCCCATCATCTATCACATCACATCACCTCTCACTATTCATCCGCATTACACCAATTCTTTCCCAATTCATCTGGATCTAAACACACCCGAACTACAAGTGTACTGTAGGCATGCATGCAGAGAGATGAAACAACCATGGAGAAAAGAAAAGAAAAAAGCTGTAAAAGCTCGCGGCATGGAGTTGGATCCATCGAGTGCGGCGCAGGCAGGCTCTGTAAATTCTGATTTCTGCGCCCGTATCATTTGGGAGTACCGCGCTGCGCTGCGCTGCACTGAACCCGCACCACACTCGGGCCTTGTTTAGTTGGCAGATTTTTAGCAAAAAATTTGCTACTTTTTCAACTTTCTCTCCATCACATCACATTAAATACACCAAAAGACATGTTCGGAGCAGTAAATGTAGGTAAAAAAAATACTAATTACACAGTTTTGATGTACTTTGCGACACGAATCTTTTGAGCCTAGTTAAGCCATGGTAGGATAATATTTACCACAAACAAACGAAACGTACTACAGTGTGCTACAGGAGTTCAAAACGTTGAAAAAGCAAAATTTTCACCAACTAAACAAAGCCTCGGTGTGTTCCCTCGATTATTAGCACTGAAACGGCTTCTCCTGGAGCAGAGCACGGCGCAAGCGCAACGCAAGGGGTGTGGAGGAGGCTGGTAAAAGCCGGCGAGCACCGTGCCTCTGCTCGCTTTCCCTGCGACGAGCCGCCTTTTCTCGCTCGTTTTCACGGGTCGTTGGTTTTGCGGTTTGGGGCTGTCAGCCGTGCCACGGCTTGTGTGTTGCTCGTACGGAGTATTACCGTTTTGATACTGACGACGGCCACCATTGCCCCCATCCCAGCCCCAACCCCGTCACCGCACAACGAAATCACGCTCCCAGCCTCTCCTCCCCTCCGCTGCCGCGGGTGCCGGCCGGCGGCCGACGACGCCCGCGCTACTGTCACCACGGAAATTCCCCGGCCGGCCCAACACTTCCGCCACCCCGCCACCGCCGGGCCCCGGCTCCCGACGCCTCGGATCACAGGCAGCTCCGTCCGCGCCGGAGTGGCGAGTGCCGTGCCACGGCCCTACTCCACCGCCGCGCCGCGCGCCACAAAACGCACAGCAAAAAGGAGTGTGCGGCCCCGCTTCGTCCGTCTCGTTTCGCGCTCCCCTGCTTTCGAACCAGTTTAAAAGCCGCCCGCCCGCCGGACACCCGGCAGCCAGCAGCAGCACCCCACGTCCCCGTCACGGCACCGGAGGAGTCCCACGGCACCACCGCGGACCGCGCCTCCCAGTCAAGTTCCACTGTCCCCAATGCAGCTGCGGGTCCTCCGCCTCCTGGCGGCGCGCCGCGCCGTGCCGACGACAATCACTGCCCCGGCGCCGGCGCTGGCGGCGTCGTGCCAGGCACCGGACAGCGACGTCGAGGAGGAGGAGGACGAGGGCCCCTTCTTCGACCTCGACTTCTCAGCCTCCTCCGTCCGTGCCTCCTCCAGCTCCGCCGGCAGCGCGTCCTCGGGCTCCGAGTCCGACGACGCCGCCTTCACCGAGCTCGACTTCATCATCTCCCTCCACCGGAGCCGCTCCGCCTCACCGTCCTACGACTCCCTCTTCTTCGGCGCCGGCCTCGCGCCGCGGCCCCATCCGCCGATGCCGCGACTCAAGTTCTGCACGTCCGAGCACAGCGCGAAGCCCGCCGGCACGCAGGCGCAGTACGGCGGCAAGCGCTGCGGCGGCGGCCTGCGGACGCTGAGCTTCGGGGCCAGGAAGGCCGCGTTCTACGGCGGGCGGCCCAGCTTCGCGCGGAGCTCCAGCAGCGCGCGCTCCCTGACCCTGAGGCTGTTCATGGAGTCGCCGGCGGACGACGAGGACGAGGAGGAGGTGACGACGGAGGAGCCCAGACGGGCACCTTCCAGGGACGTCATCAGGAGGTACCTGACCAAGATCTCGCGCCGGCTGCGGGGCGTGCGGCCGCGCGCCGCCGCCGCCACTAGCGAGGCGAGGGGGCTCCGTCGCCTACGCAAGAGCAGGTCGGCGTCGGCGGCCGTGACGCTTGCGTCGCCCGCGCCGTCCCGACGGGACGACTCGCTCGTCGAGAAGCAGGACGGCATCGCCAGCGCCATCGCGCACTGCAAGGAGTCGCTCCACCGAGGTCCGTTCCATCTCTGAACTGACGCGCGTTGTTTACGGTGCATCAATCCAGCTGTTTACTGATCAAGCAACATTTTCGATCTGCCCTGCAGCGTCCCTGTCGGAGTGCGAGTCGCCGCTGCTGCGGTCACGAAGCGATCCTGGGAAATGCGAAGCCGCCGCATAGCTAGCGTCAAACTCTGATCCAAGGTCACCGTTTCCGTTCTGACGAAACTGGGACGGAGGTCGGGCATGCAAATTAAAGCTTCTTCTCCCCGAAATTGAGCGAAGAAGAAGAGACAAAGCACAAGTGAATTCTTTAGCGCATCTCAAGAGAATGCGGCGGCCATGCTATGCTGGCTTGGAGAGATCCTCGTTTGTTTCCTGCTGCTTGTTTATGGGTGTGTGTGTGTGTGTGTTTCACGTCCTTTGATTTTATATAGTTGCTTTTGTTGGAAGCGTGGGAAGAGAGCTCTTTTTAGGCTTTCTTTATCCCCCCCTCATGTAGAAGCGTGGACAGTAGTAGCCGCGTCTTTCGCCGTTCGTTCTGCGTGTGCTCGCTCGTTTTCTAAAGTTTTGATTGTACAAGTGACTTGTAACATCGACATGTAACTACGTACATTTTGGACTCTGAGCTTTGACCACTCATGGCGTTCTCCAGTGCCCATTCGAGACACAAGCATTCAGAACTGTTAATTTCACTGTGCGTACCCTTTCCTGCGGCATGCATTCTGCAAATCAAGCCTCACCTTGGCATCACTGGATATCGCGGTACAGCTCAAGGAGGCTCATCTTCTTCTCCATCATGGATTTTTGTGCAAAGCTCAACCCGTAAAACCACAATACAGATAGTGGGGGGGGGGGGGGGGGGGAGGGAAACGAAACCGGGAAAAAGCTCGGCGGGGGCCCCGCTCATGGCGTCGCGCCATGATGGCGGCGAGCGGAAAAGCGCCGCTCGCGTACGTACGGTGCGGGTGGTGGGCGAGGGATCTGTGCGTGATTCTGATGGGCCTCGGGAACCGCGCCAGCCCATTTCTTTCCCCTTGTTTATCATCATCATCGTCGTCGTCGATTCATCGTCTCCCTCTCCTCTCTCTCCGCCTCCGGGCTCCGGCCGGCAGCGACGGCAGCCTTTGCTTTTCTCACTGCTCCGTGACTTCCTCCTCCTCTCCCGTCCGTCGCGCCGGGGGGCGGGGGGTCTCTTGCCGCCTCTTTCCTGTCGCTGTTCCGTGGGGTCCCCCCGCCCTTCCCTTTCGTTTACCTCCCTCTCCCTCTTTTGCAGCGGGGGTGCGTGCAGCGCCCAAAGCTTTGACGACGCACAGTGCGGTGCCGGGAAAGAAAGAGCTGCTGCGCGAAAGCTTTTGTTCCGGTCAGAGCCTCTCAAAGCTTTGGCTCTCGCCTCGCTTTGTACAGTAAGCTTTGCCCCCGTCTTTGCTACTGAGCGTTCATCTCCTCCTAATCCTGCCGGAAAGAGTCGGCGTAAGCATGCAAAGCTACCAAAAGGCATAGTACTACGTGCTCCGCCTCGGCGTCAGCGTCACCACCGGCGCTGCCAGAGAATTTTTTTTTCCACCGGCCTCCATGAGGTGCGATTTTTACTCCTACAGCGAGGTGATTGTGAGCAACGCCATGGATCGGAGGGGCCGCTGGTCACTCACTCATGGTGGTCAGTCAGCAGGTAATTCGAGGGCGATCATTGCGTTCGCCTCTGCCTTGGGTATGGAGTGGAGTGGTATGCGCTTCTTCTGTTGGTGTTTGCCCTTTTACCGATGACAAAACTGCACCCTCCCTGCAGAGAAGCTCGCGAGTGCAATGATGCCGTGATGGTGAACTGCATGCAGCAAGGCGCTGTGGGCGTCTCCTTCTGATGAATTCTGATCTCCCCTAAAAAGCAGAGCACTAGTTTCCGGCCCCGGCAGATTGACACCCGCATTTGACTGTAAATAAATTTTGAAGAGCAGATGCCTTGAAAAATCTGTAAAAGCTTCTCGAGGCGGATGCCTCGTTGTTGAATTTGAATCCAGGCACAGGCAGGTGCGGAGATGCCTCCATTGCACCGTTGATTCTTGACAGCCGCCGGACGGCACGACGGCAGCATGCAACTTGCTGCCGAAACCGCAAGCAGTGTCCTTGGGTACGCACCGGCATGTCTCGTAGATCCCTTCAGTTTCCGGGGGCTCTAGAGGGAGGTGCATGCATGTACGGGCAATCGGGCACCACACACCAGGGGGCGTTTCCAGGTCCCGTGCACGTCGACGACGGCGCGGGTCGAGCACGAGGCGATCAGAGGATCCAATCTCTCTGGAGGCTGCAGCCGAGAGATTGGTTGTTCGCCGTCGTCTCAACTCTCGGGGAGCCGCTCGCTTGTTCGTTGTTCCTGATCCAGTACGTGAATCAGTCTGACGGTACATGCATGCATTGCATGCCTCCTCCTTCGAAAGTCAGCAACCATGCCATGCCTTTACCCAAGGGAGGAAAAAAAAGAACAGATTTTTCCAGCCATTTTCTCGCCTTTACCCAAGGGAGGAAAAAAAAGAACAGATTTTTTAACGCCAGCTTTTGCTTTTTTCCAAAGCGAACTGTTATTTTTGCATGGGGGCGTATATATCCTTTATCCGTGGAGAAAGGCGCCACGCATTGCAGTGCGTTGCATGCTTGCTTTGCTTCTCTCTTTTTTTACATCTGGGAGTGTGCTACAGTGCTGCGGAGGACAGTGGCGCTCGCTTTGTGCGCTGGACGTGGCCAGGGTCAACTGCGCCCAGCTTGCATAGTGCTCCTTCCGTATTGAAATATTTATTCTTGTTAATTTTCTTTCAATTTTGATCATTTATCTTATTAAAAACATATTGTAAATATGTAAACGGTAAGTGAAGTTTAAAATACTTCCAATAATAAAGTATGTGTCGGGGTTCTCAACCGCCGGCAGTAGATTTGTATCGAATCGTGTGTCGGATCCGGATGGTCGACACGGGAGACACAAGGGTTTTATACTGGTTCGGGCCTCCGAGGAGTAATACCCTACATCCAGTTCCGAGTACTCGTGTTCCTATGCCGGGGGTGTCTGTAGTTGGGGTTACAGACTTGGTGATCGGTCATCCTCATGTACATTGCACCCCTCCTCCTTTTATAGTCACAAGGGCGAGGGGCAAAGAAGGAAAACGAAAACAAGCTACAGTGCTATGACGTTGTGAAGTCTTTTCCGTCATTGATGTCCGTCAGGAGTAGTGGGAGGGCGCTGAGCTGTGGTGTCGTCGGAGGCCGCCGCGTGGGCCGCTGCCACTGTTCGTCCCGGGCACTTGGCACCTCCTCCGAGTAGTTCATACGGTGACTCAGCCCTCTTGAGTATGTTTTGGGCTCGCCACGTTACGGCCTAAGAGCTGGTAGATGGTAATCGAGTGCTTGTTCTGACGGGGTGGTGTGTAGCTGGCATTAGATGTGACGGCATGTCGGAGGTCGTGGGGGGTGCACTGTGCGCCATTACAGCCACTGTCAGACCCTGTCGTCCTCCCGTTGTGCCAGCTGCGGTCTTTGCATGGCGTGGAGAACGGTGTTACGCGTGTCGTCGCGGAGAAGCTTGGGGGGCTGGGGCGGCGCCACGTTCGTGTGGGGCCCCTGCCCTACGCTCCGGCTCCTCCGCGGGGGCTCCGCCTTAGTCAGAGACGGAGATTACTCGTGCGAACGAGTAATCGGAGGCGGGGCGGCGCGTACTTGGAGCCGAGGCGAACTCGTGCGAGGCAGAGAGTACTCGTGCAAAGCGGAGGGTACTCGGAGCTGAGGCGAACTCGTGCGAGGCGGAAGATACTCGGAAGTGGGGACGTCTTGTCAGTGAGGGTCTTGACGAAGATCTGCATCCCTCCCTATCCTGGATCTTAGCCTTCACATTGTCAATGGTGTCAGAGGACTGCATCTTCGGGGTAATCATCTCGTTGCTTAGGGGGCCCTAATCCAAGCTCTCGTCACTAGCCCCCGAGCCTGTGGTGGGAGTCAAGGACTCGCTCGCAGGCTCTGCGTCGGGGAAATGTTGTCATTGTTGTTCCTTGATTTACTCGGTGGGTGCGCGTGAGCGCATCCGCCGGATGTAGCCCCCGAGCCCATGAAGGAGTTGTAGACTCGTTTATGGGGTTTTGAGTTTTGAAATGTTGTCGCTTCGAAATCTCCGGTGATGGCGGTTGTGGCTGTATCGGTAGCCGTATCCGCTCCGCCGGTCGTGGCTGACGTGGCGATGGTGACGATTGGAGGGGATGGCGCGTGGCTGATTCAGACCCGCGGCCCCACCCGGTGTCGAACCGTCACGCGGGCGTGCCTCTGCCGCCTTGGGGGATGCGCTCACCAAGCGGGCGGTTTTACGACCTGGTGGGGTCGACATTAAATGCCGACGGCCACATTTGCCCCTTATAAACCGCACGCCGGTTGAGCTCCATACTTTTTCCCCGATTCCTTGCTTTTGCCAGCGCCGCTTGCTCATCTGCTTCTTACACTCGCGCCGCCGCCGTCGTTTCTTCAACCTTTCTTCTCACCCTCGAACTCGACAAGCGCCATGTCGAACTGGACACGCTCCAACGTCTCGCGCTCGATCCTCCAACGGCTCGTCGCCGTCGGTCAGCTGCCGGTCCTCACCGCCACCGAGGAGTGGAAGGTCCCGGGCAGCGAATCGGTGCCGCACCCACCGGAGGGCTATGTCGTTTCGTTCGTGGTGTTCCACGAGCGGGCCTTCTCCATCCCGGCCGGCTGGTTCATCCGCGTCGTCCTCCCCGAGTACCGGCTGCAACTCCACCACCTCAACCCCAACGTCATCCAACAAATGGCGGCGTTCGAGGTGTTGTGCGAGGGGTACTTGGGAGTGGGCGCCCATTGGCACCTCTTCCGGTACTTCTTCAAGTTCGTGTGCCTGAAGGACAAGTCGATCCCGGGCACCCTTGGATGCGCCAATCTTCGGATGAAGACGAAGAGGGGCGAGGAGTACATCTCCGGCACGCTGACGAGCTCCAACAGCGGCTGGCACAAGGGGTGGTTCTATCTCAAAGACTGCCCCGAGTATCCGCTGCCGAAGTATACCGGCTCCTCGATTGCCGAGGCGCCGGCGAACTGGAGCTATGGGCCCCCGGAGACAGAGGTGGAGAGGTTGCTCGGGGATTGCTTTCTGGTGCTGGCCAAGCTGCGCAACACCGGGGTCGACCTGGCGACTGTTATTGGCCAGTACCACACGGTGGGGGTCATCCCGCTCCAGCGGCGCCGCCTGCGCATCTGCCAGATGACGCCGGACCGCGCTCCCTTCGTCGGGACTGTGTGCGCGCCTCGGCTCCCTACGTTGGATGAGATCCAGCGTCGCGTGGGGCAGGCAATTGGGAAGGCCAGCTACTCGTGGCCGCCGCCCCAAGTTCTTCCCATGCTCCCCCATGAGGGGACCAAAAATTATGTAAGTCCTTCTTTCCCCCGATTAGCGCTCCGACTATATCGCAGTCTTTGTGTTGATTCTCGTCTCCTTCCTTGCTTTCAGTTGGGGCCTGCGACCCCTCTCCCCGCGAAGCCGCCTCTTCCTGAGGACGCGATACCGAATCGTGCCCAGGCAGCTGCGGATAGGAGGAGGGCCGCCCGTAAGGCCCAGCACAAAGACAAGGAGATCGCGAAGCGCGAGCGGAATGACCGCCGCGCTAAGCGCAGGAAAATGAGAGAGGGCCCCGTCTCCTCGGATGAGGACCCCTCGTCGTCGCCGCCCTGGTCGGGTGATGACGGTGGCGCCAGCGTCGATTGGAGCGCGCTGTCGTCTCCGTCGCCTCCTCCCCAGCGGCAGGCCGCGGCGTCCAGTTCGGGGCAGCGACCGGAGCCCGCTGCCCAAGAACAGGGAACGAGCTCCAGCTCACACCCGCCTCCACGTCCAGGCCAGGAGGATCGGAGGGTGACTCACCCCCGGCCGAGCTCCGGCGGCCAGGAACAGCGGAGGGAGAGGAGGAGGTCGCCGCGGCGAGACGACTCGCCCAGGCGTTCGGGGGACCGCAGCTCGTCCGCTCGCCGTCCCTCCGGTGACTCGTCGCGGCGGGGGTCGCACTCCCCGAGAGGGCGGTCGCCCCCTAAGGCGAGATCGACGTCGCCGGTGCCTGCTCCAATCGTGTCGCACGGGTTGAGCGCAGATGCTGCCCCACGGCGTCTTCAGGTCTGTTAAGCGGGCCTGCATCACATCCTTCGTGTAAGTGCCGTCTCGTTGTCTTATTCTTCGATTTTCGTTCGCCTTGTTGATTTGCTCTTTTCGTGTCAGTCGCTCCAACGTTGGCGCGCTCAGCCTTGCGCCGCAAAAACACGCGGCTCTGAGCGCGCGCACTTCCTCGTCCGCTCCTCGCTCTTCAACCCCTCCGTCTGCGCCGGAGACAGTCTCTGAGCCGGCAGCAGCGGTGTTGGAGACTCGTGATGCGGCGGCACCCCCACCGTCGTCGAGGGATGTAGACGTGGTCGGGGAGCAAGCAGCCCCCGAGGGATCCAAGCCTTCGGCGACGCCTATCATTGATTAGGGCGCCATCGCGCAGGTGGCTCTAGAGGCGGATCGGCTCCCAGCGTCGGGCGCCAGCGGCGGCGAGACTACGGAAATGACGACCCTCTCATCGCCCTCGCGGCTCCCGGAGGCCACGGGTATGATGGATCCAATTCTCCCAGGCGGTGACGCAGCCGCTTACGCGATCGAGTTGGAGCAGTGCTTGCTGGCGCCGGATGAATTGCCGGCTGAAGCGCCCGTACCGTCTGCTCCGGAGGTCGTCATGGCGGTGGTGGAGGACACGGCCATCGAGGAGGTCGTGGCGAGCCCTGAGGCGTCCAGAACTCCGACTGTGGAAACGGCGCCGGACTCCGTCGCGCTGCCCGAGCTGCCGCGCCAGCCTGCCGCTGTCGTCGCGGAGGTGGTCGAGATTGCGGACTCGCCTCTCCCCGGCACACAAACACCTTCTTCCCTCGAGAACACGACGGGCTGCGCTCCTCCAACCACTGTCTGAGAAGTTGGCGAGAGCTCGAGCGCCCGTTCCTCCTCAGCCCCTGGGGGAAGTGGACATGGCCTGGGCCTCGGGCGCGTCACGTGGGCCGGAGCCCACGACGTCGAGGCGCATGACGACGGAGATGAGGAAGCCACAGCACGCCACCGCTTCGTGTGGGATCTGCGGTGGGCGGAGCAGGCGATCAACGAGCTTGTCGTCCTGGCTTCGTCGGTGAGTTGGCCGAGCCCTACTCCTTGATCTTGTGTTTCGATTTCCGAGTTGCTGCTGTGTTTGACCATTTTCTCGATCCAGGTGGTCGCCAGCTGCAGCGCCAAGAAGACGCACACCATCGAGGAGCTCCAGGCCGAGAAGGCCCTACTGGAGATGCAGCTGACCGCCGCCCAACTAGCGGCTGTAGGGGCGGTGGTCGGCGAGGCGTCGGCGAGGACCGCTCTTGAAGCCGCAGCAAAATCGGCGGAGGAACGCGCAGTCGCCGCGCAGTCTGCTGCGGACGCTACCGTGTCGGAGAAGGCTGCCCTCGAGGCCAAGCTCGTCCAGGTGGAGGCTACAGCCGCAGAGCTGCGAATTGCAGCCGCCACTGCCGCCGCTGCCGAGGTCGTGTCCCAGACCGCTGCCGAAGAGAAAATGGTGCTTGAGAAGAGGGTGGCAGACCTGCAACAGGACCTGGTGCACGCCGTGGCGGATTTGAAGACGGCGAATAATCAGGTCGGCGCCCTCTCCACCAAGCTGCAAGAGGCCACCGACGAGGGAACCTACCTTCGTGATGAGAACAGCCAGATGGCGCGGGAGATCCAGGGCGAGTATCTTCACATTCTTCGACTTTCATGATGCTCTCTTCCGTGTGTTAATCACAGCTGAGGCCGCTTCACTCTTGGGTTTTGACAGGAATCCGCATAGCTCGTACTGCACAGGTGGCCAAACTGGCGGAGAAGGCTCAAGAGGTCGTGGCCGCGGAGCTCAAAATCCACGAGATGACTGAGACGGCCAAGAATTTGGCGGACCAGCTCTCGAGTACATTCTTCTTATCTTGACCCCTTCCTGCTCATGCTCGTGTCTACCTCAGCTCAACGCTGACTCATTCTCTGTTTCCAGAGGTCAAAACCGAGTTGGAGGATTCTCGGAAGGCCCAGCATGAGGTGGAGGAGGCGCTCAAAAAGAACATAGTGGAGCGCGCCAAACTCGGACATCATGTTGACATGATCTTGACGGAGAGCGGTGTCCCGCCAGTGCAGATACCTCCCCACGTGCTTGGCGACCGGCTCAATCTTCTTCCGGGCTTCGTCAAGGAGAAAGAGCTGTCGACCTCTCGACAAGTGGTGCACCGGGTCCTCTCCATGTTCAGCTTGCACTACCAGAGGCTAGATTTCAAGGCGCTGAGTGGTGGTTGGGCCCCCGGTTACTCGAGCGAGGAGCTTGACAGGATCGAAGAGGATTGCACCGCCCCTGCCCGCGCCATGGCCGACACCGTGATGAAGGACCTGGAGCTGATCCGAAAAGACACACCAAAAGACGGCTCTGGGCCTTCACATTAGATGTATCAATTTGTATGACAGTTAAACAAAACTCGTATTTGTGCCGTGTTGAACAGCTTTTTATTTTGTTTTGAAACCGTCGTCTCCTGAAGCATTCCCCGAGTACTGCGGATGGCTGTAGAACGGAATGACGGCACTTAGACGCTCAAGCCGATCGAACTTTTCTCTAGAGCCGCAGAGGCGTAAGAGTCGAAAAGCTCAACCTGAGCGACAAAGTGACGTCGTGCATTCGCAGCCCCCGAGTACTTAGAAACACTTAAGAAAAGACTTGTATGTTTTTTGTAAAGACGTTTTCGAGTCGGAGCTCAAGCGGTTACCCATGTTCCTTCTGAAAGTAGTCGAATGTCAACCTGTAGGTCCGTGCTGCGCTTGCAAGTTTTCGTACCGTAGCCGCGGGGGCGTAGGTGCCAAAAGACTTGGACAAGTGACAACATCGAAACACTCATAGATCGACGTCCTTTCCTCTTGCGAAGTAGAAGGTGCTCCGCTAAAAAAGAACCGTTCGCGTGTGCGATTCGTCGCGACAAAGTTATCGGAGAGTTTTTGTTTTGAAAACAGAAAACGAAAGGGGGGCATCGTGCCCCGGGTAGCCCCCGAGCGGCAAGTGTTTTTGCATGGGCGCAAGGACGCTTGCCACTCAACCTTTAGATCGCGTTGAAACATAGGAAAGATGCCAACACAAGTATATCAAGAAGCTTATGAGACAAGAACAAAAACATATGGAATTATCCATTGATCATAAGATGAAACAGAGAACGTTACTCAAGGGTAAAAACGTCGTAGATGTTCTATGTTCCATGCGTTGGCGATGATCGTTCCATCGTCGTGCCGAAGCTTGAATGTTCCTGGTCGGAGCACCTGGTCGACGATGTATGGCCCTTCCCACGGGGGAGCGAGCTTGTGTCTGTCTTTGTTGCTCATGACACGTCGGAGAACCAGGTCCCCGACTTGAAATTGCCGTTCGTGGATGTTGCGCTCGTGGTAGCGTCGCAAGACTTGCTGGTACCGAGCTGAATGCAGGAGTGCCATGTCGCGAGCTTCATCGAGTTGGTCGATCGCATCTTCGAGTGCGACTTGGTTCCCTTCTTCGGTGTACGCCCGGACTCTTGGGCTGCCGTAGTCAATATCCGTTGGGAGGACCGCTTCCGATCCGTGCACCATGAAGAATGGTGTTGCACCAGTGGATTGGCTCGGTGTGGTGCGCAGGCTCCACAGAACGGACGGCAACTCGGCGACCCATCTTGCTCGGAACTTCTCAAGCCGTCTGAAGATTCGAGGCTTTAACCCTTGTAGGATCATACCGTTGGCCATCTCAGCCTGCCCGTTGGCTCTCGGGTGTGCCACAGCAGTCCAGTCCACGCGAATGTTGTTGTCATCGCAGAACTTGAGGAACTTCTTTCCCGTGAACTATGTGCCATTATCGGTGATGATCGAGTTCGGAATGCCGAAGCGGTAGATGATGTCGGTGAAGAACGCCACGGCTTCCTCAGAACGGATCTTGGCCATGGGTCGAGCTTCAATCCACTTTGAAAATTTATCAACGGTGACGAGCAGGTGCGTGAAGCCCCCGGGTGCTTGCTTGAATGGTCCGACTATGTCCAGCCCCCACACTGTGAACGGCCATGTGATGGGAATGTTCTGAAGTGCCTATGCCGGGAGACGAGTCTGTCGAGCGTAGAACTGGCAACCCGCACATCGTCGTACGATATCTTTGGCGTCTGCTAGTGCCGTGGGTCAGTAGAAGCCTTGTCGGAACGCCTTTCCGACTAAGGTTCTGGCAGCGGCGTGGTGACCGCACGTGCCAGCATGAATTTCCTGAAGCAGGTCCCGGCCTTGATCTCTCTGAATGCAGCGCATGAGTATATCTGCCGCGCCCCGCTTGTGGAGCTCACCGTCGATGAGGACGTAAGATTTGGCTCGCCGTGAGATGCGACGTGCCTCTGTTTGATCTGAGGGTAACCTCCCCTCGACCAGCCATTCAAGGATTGGGAAGCGCCAGTCAGGATCTTCTAAATTTTGCTCTTGGTCAATCTCCATGACTTCTGGCTCTTTTGACTCCGGTTGTCGCCCCTCATCTACTCGGACGGACGGACGGCGCGCGCTGATCGCTGGCGAACACACCATGTGGCATGGGCTTGCGGCTTGATGCTGCCTTGGCGAGGATGTCCGCAGCTTTGTTGTTGTCGCGCAGCACATGATGGAGCTCGAGCCCATGGAACTTCTCTTCTAGTTGACGCACCGTTCGACAATAGGCTGCCATCTTGGGGTCGACACAATTTTTCTCCTTCATCACCTGGTCCACGACAAGCTCAGAGTCCCCACGGATCTCGAGACAGCGGATTCCGAGCTCCACCGCGATCCGAAGGCCGTTGACGAGCGCTTCATATTCAGCCACGTTGTTGAAGGCGGGAAAATGCAGTCGGACCATGTACTCCATACGCACGCCCAGAGGCGAGATGAAGACAAGGCCTGCCCCTGCCCCTTCCTTCATGACTGAGCCGTCGAAATACATTGTCCATGTCTCGTGCTCGATTAGTGCCGGCGGAGTCTGAATCTCCATCCATTCAGCAACGAAATCCGCCAACACCTGTGACTTAATTGCACTACGCGGTGCATAAGACACGTTGTGCCCCATGAGCTCGAGGGCCCACTTAGCTATCCTCCCCTCTGCCTCGGGATTTTGGATCACCTCCCCGAGGGGGTACTTGGACACCACTGTGATGGGGTGCTAGTCGAAATAATGCCGAAGCTTGCGTTTGGTGATCAAGACAGCATATAGAGCTTCTGGATCTGAGTGTAGCGGGTCTTTGAGTCGGAGAGCACCTCGCTTACGAAATAAATGGGCCGCTGCACCTTAAGTGACTTCCCAGGCTCTTCTCGTTCAACAACCAGAGTAGCGCTCATGACCTGCATCATTGCAGCCACATACAAAAGCATTTGCTCTTCTGGCATGGCGTCGTGAGCACTGGTGGACTCTTCAAGAGATTCTTGAGTTTATCGAGCGCTTCTTGGGCCTCAGGTGTCCACGTAAAGTGGTCAGACTTCTTCATTAGGTGATACAATGGTAGGCTACGCTCTCCGAGTCGGGCAATGAATCGGCTAAGAGCAGCGAGGCAGCCGGTGATGCGTTGCACGCCCTTCAGGTTCTGGATCGGCCCCATGTTTGTGATGGCTGAGATCTTCTCGGGATTAGCTTCAATGCCACGTTCGGATACGACAAAGCCTAGGAGCATGCCCCTTGGAACCCTGAAAACACATTTCTCGGGGTTTAGCTTCACCCCGTGTTCTCTCAGCTTCGCGAATACTTCCGTAAGATCGGGGATCAGGTCACCCATCTTTTTTGACTTGACCACGATGTCATCGACGTATGCCTCGATTATTCGTCCAATGAGATCACCAAAAACGTGTCGCATGCATCTCTGAAACATAGCGCCCGCGTTCTTAAGACCGAACGGCATCGAGTTGTAACAATAAGCGCCAAAGGGAGTAATGAAGGACGTTGCGAGTTTGTCCGCTATGCACATCGTGATCCGGTGGTACCCGGAGTACGCATCGAGAAAACAGAGGGTTTCGCACCCTGCCGTTGAGTCGACTACCTGATCTATGCAAGGCAAAGGAAACGGATCCTTGGGACAGGCCTTGTTAAGGCTTGTGTAGTCAACACACATCCTCCATTTCTTGTTCTTCTTCTTTACAAGTACAGGGTTAGCTAACCACTCGGGGTGGAACACTTCTTGGATGAACCCTGCACTAAGGAGCTTCTTGATCTCCTCGCCTATGGCCTTGCACTTGTCGTCGTTGAAGCGGCGCAGGCGCTGCTTGACCGGTTTCGATCCCGGCCTGATGTGAAGTTTGTGCTCGGCAACTTCTCTCGGAATTCCGTTCATGTCGGAGGGTTTCCATGCGAACACGTCGAGGTTCGCTTTGAGGAAGTCGACGAGTGTGCTTTCCTATTTTGGATCGAGCGTCGTCCCGATACGGAGCGTGCGGCCATCATCGGTTACAGCCACGTCCTTGACATCCTTGGCGGGCTCGAAAGAGCATGCCGCTCACTTGGACGACTCAGGATATCTTGGTCCTCGGAGGGATGCTCGGTGTGGAGCTTCTCGGACAGGATGAGCATTTCAGCGAATTGAAAGCACTCAGTATCGTATTCGTATGCGTACTGGAACGTAGTCCCCTCTGTGATGACCCCCTTCAGATCGGGGATCTTCAGCTTGAGATACGTGTAGTTGGGCACGGCCATAAACTTCGTGTAGGCCGACCTCCCGAGGATGGCGTGGTACGTCCCCGAGAACCCCACCACTTCGAAGGTGAGGGTTTCCGTGCGGAAGTTCCGCGACGTCCCGAACGTGACGGGCAGATCGATCTGCCCTAACGGGAGCGCATCTTTCCCGGGGATGACCCCGTGGAATGGAGTCGGCGATGGGCGCAGTCGGGACCGCGAGATGCCCATGCTGTCGAGCGTCGTCATGTACAGGACGTTGAGCCCGCTCCCTCCATCCATCAGAACCTTGTGGACCCGCTTGGTCCCGATCAGTGGGGCCATCACGAGGGGTAGCTTCCTGGTTGCGGTACGTGGTCGGGGTGGTCTGTTCGGTTGAATGTGATCGGGGTGTCTGAGCACTTGAGGTACACCGGAGTCGCAGGCTCGGTGTTGTAAACCTCGCGCCGGATCAGCTTCTCCCTGCGCCTTGATGGTCGCGCCGGTGCTCCGCCGAAGATCATGTGGACCGCACCATCTTCTCGGGGGAAGACCACCTCCTTGTTGTCGTCATCGTCGTCGGGGAAGGGTGGCACATCCTTCTTCGGGGGATCCGCCGTCTTGGGCTTGAGCGTGCCGTTGACGTAGTTCTTCATCAACCGGCATTCCTTGAGCGCGTGCTTGACAGGCATCTCGTGATGTGTGCATGGCACCTCCAAGAGCCTCTCAAAATGACCCCGCGGGAGGCCGTTCTGATTGTTCTTGGGGTGTGTTGCCTTGCGCTCAATAGCCGCGACAGTGTTGTCGTCACGGCTTCGCTTGTCGCCCTTCTTCTTCTTCTTGGACCGCGTGGAGGGCCCCTCACCGGCGTCCACGACTTGCTTCCCCTTACCTGGTGGGGGAATCAAGGTTGCAGCTACCGCCTCCTCCCCGTCGGCTTGGTTGGTCGCGATATCCAGAAGCTCCCGAGTTGTCCTCGGGGTCCTCCGCCCTAGACGGTGGATGAGGGTGGTGCAGGTGGTGCTGTTTTGGAACGTCGAGATGGCGTCGTTGTCCGTCGCGGTGGGAAGCTCGGTGCAGCGCCTTGAGAAGCGCCTGATGTAGTCACGCAAGCTCTCCCCTGGCTGCTGCTTGCAGTTGCGCAGCTCCCATTGCTTGCCGGGCCGGGGGTACGTGCCCTGGAAGTTGCTGATGAAGGTCTCCCATAGATCTTTCCAGCTGTTGATCCGGCCGCGCAGTAGGTGCTCGAGCCAGGTCCGCGCAGAATCGGCGAGGTGGAGCGGCATGTTCTTGATGATGAACAGGTCGTCTGTCGCCCCGCCTGCGCGACATGCGAGCCGGTAGTCTTCCAACCACACGCTTGGGTTGGTCTCTCCGTCGTATCTTGGTATTGCTGTCAGAGCTCGGAAACGCGAGGGGAACTTGGCGTCTTGCACCTTCTGACAGAACGCGCGCAGGCCCTTCGGGTCGGGCGACCAGCTACGGTCATGGTCATCGTCGCTGTCGTAGCGTCCTCCCCGCCTCTGGCTATGACGCCGGCGTGAGCGGTGCTCGTCGCGCTTGCCACGGCCGTCATCGTTGCTGCCGTAGCCATAGTCGTAGCCGTCGTCGCCCGCAGCCCGGCGACGGGCCTCGAGCGTGTCGCGAGCGTCACGGTTGTGCCCCAGTCGCGACTTGACTGACGGTTCGCCAGTGGCTCGGTGTCTTGAGGGGGATCGATCCTAACGTCGTACGGACGGCGCACCCCGCGCCTCCCGTGCGCGCGATGCCGAGCTCTCGGCCTGCTGTGCAGCCGCCGTTTCGATAAGGGTCTTGAGCTGCTGTCGAACCCTTTTCTCTTCGGGCATTGCTGGCTCGGGAGAGCCACGCAGGAGCATGGCTGCTGCTGCGAGATTTTGCGACGCGCGCCTGAAGCGCGGCGTGCCGTCGTCGTTGACGGGGTCATCCTCCCGTACGCGAGCCTGCGGTGCCGGTTGTTCCGCCTCCTGCTCTCGGTTCTGCTCGCGCCGGCGGCTTTGTTGGGGCTCGTCCTCCACGCCGAGTTCTTGATGAAGGTTCACCAGCTCTTCGTCGAGCTGGCGCTGGGCCTCGGCGATCTCGTCGAGGTGCGCCCGACGCTGGGCGTCTCCGTTGCGGTGACGAGGATTCTCCTCGCCATCCGTCGAGCTGGTGGCGGTGTGGGCCTCCAAGACGTTGCAGTCCCGCGTGAAGTCCGGGAGTGGTGCCGGTGGCCCCCGCCGCGGGGCCACGGAGCCTGGGGCAACGTACGAAGCCCGGAGCTCGTTCACGTAGGCCGTCACCGGGTCGTCCGGGAGGCCTGGCTGTCCGCGGGGGTGCAGAGCTTCGTACCACTCCGCGACCCCCCCCCCAAGTCAGCGGCTCGGATCCACTGGCCTGGAAGGCAAGGTCGGTGAGGTGGAAAGCAGCGAGCCTGAAGCGCTCCTGCGTCGGGTTTGGCCCCAGCATGGCCATGATCGATTCGTCTGTGAAACGACAGACGAAAGCTGCTCGCACCGCCGCCGCCGTCGAGGTGGTGGGACGCGTGGGCCAGGAGAAAGTCCTCCCAGCGACGGATTCCGCCGGTCCGATGTAGACGAAACCGAGGGAGCCGAAGTGCACGGTTGTGCCGGGAGTCAGCGAGACCCCGCGGCCCTCCATCTGGATCGCTGGTGAAGTTCGGCGAGACACACGATGTACCCCCTACCTGGCGCGCTAACTGTCGGGGTTCTCAACCGCCGGCAGTAGATTTGTATCGAATCGTGTGTCAGATCCGGATGGTCGACACAGGAGACACAAGGGTTTTATACTGGTTCGAGCCTCCAAGGAGTAATACCCTACGTCCAGTTCTGAGTACTCGTGTTCCTATGCCGGGGGTGTCTGTAGTAGGGGTTACAGACTTGGTGATCGGTCATCCTCATGTACATTACACCCCTCCCCCTTTTATAGTCACAAGGGCGAGGGGCAAAGAAGGAAAACGAAAACAAGCTACAGTGCTATGGCGTTGTGAAGTCTTTTCCGTCATTGATGTCCGTCAGGCGTAGTGGGAGGGCGCTGAGCTGTGGTGTCGTCGGAGGCCGCCGCGTGGGCCGCTGCCACTGTTCGTCCCGGGCACTTGGCACCACCTCCGAGTAGTTCATACGGTGACTCAGCCCTCTTGAGTATGTTTTGGGCTCGCCACGTTACGGTCTAAGAGCTGGTAGATGGTAATCGAGTGTTTGTTCTGACGGGGTGGTGTGTAGCTGGCATTGGATGTGACGGCATGTCGGAGGTCGTGGGGGGTGCACTGTGCGCCATTACAGCCACTGTCAGACCCTGTCGTCCTCCCGTTGCGCCAGCTGTGGTCTTTGCATGGCGTGGAGAACGGTGTTACGCGTGTCGTCGCGGAGAAGCTTGGGGGGCTGGGGCGGCGCCACGTTCGTGTGGGGCCCCTGCCCCACGCTCCGGCTCCTCCGCGGGGGCTCCGCTTTAGTCGGAGACGGAGATTACTCGTGCGAACGAGTAGTCGGAGGCGGGGCGGCGCGTACTCGGAGCCGAGGTGAACTCGTGCGAGGCGGAGAGTACTCGTGTGAAGCGGAGGGTACTCGGAGCTGAGGCGAACTCGTGCGAGGCGGAAGATACTCGGAAGTGGGGAAGTCTTGTCAGTGAGGGTCTTGACGAAGATCTGCATCCCTCCCTGTCCTGGATCTTAGACTTCATATTGTCAATGGTGTCAGAGGACTCCATCTTCGGAGTAATCATCTCGTTGCTTAGGGAGTCCTAATCCAGACCGTCGTCAGTATGCAACAAACAAAGTATATGATACTTGAATAATTTTTTCAATAAAACGAATGGTCAAAGTGAAAAAAAAAATCAATAGTGATAAGTATTTCGATACAAAGTATATTTCTCGTATCAGTCTCGGCTGTCTTTATCCTTGACCTTGCTTCGTGTACGAAAGTAAAAGTGCAGGTGTATCCTGCAGCAAGTGGTCTGGTACATGCATCATGTTGGGATTATCTGCGCTCTTGTTGGGATTATATATTTCACCCAAATATTTGGGCATCCATGTAGATACTCTTGGGATCTTGTCTGCTGCCAAGGAACTACTACCAGGTTCTGTTATCCGCGAACGGGGAATTCCTGCACGTGTCACGCGTGCTTATCAAGGTTACGGAAATTCTTTGATGACCCTGTTTAGAAGCCAGATTTCTCCCAAAATTCACTATGAAAAAGATGATTTTCCATCACATTAAATATCACATCAAAAATGTCGGCACATGTATGGAGTACTAAATGTAGATGAAATCAAAAACTAATTACACAGTTTGGATGTACTTTGCGAGACGAATCTTTTGAGTCTAGTTAGACCATGGTAGGACAATATTTATCACAAACAAACGAAAAGTGCTACAGTACTTTTCAGTTCGGAACAGTGATTTTCAATCCAAAATCCGTACAAAATTTCGAAATTTTGCAACCCAAATTTGGGCTCTGAACACACCCGATGCTTCCAAGCTGACAGATCAAGGTTGCCAACGGCGGATTGCGAAAAATTCTCCACTTATATATTTTGAATCTTTTTTTTGTGTGTGTGTTTGTGTGAAATAAGTCTTCTTTGGTCTTTTTTCTTTGGAAGATGATATTTCTTTGGTCTTTAGGCTGTGTTTAGTCCTCCAAAAAGTTAAGTATTCACCCGTCACATCGAAATGTAAATACACTAATTAGGAGTATTAAATGTGTATTAATGATAAAATCCATTATATAACCTCCGAGTAAAATCGCAAGGCGAATCTAACGAGTCTAATTATGTCATGGTTAGGCAATGTGGTGCTACAGTAAACAATCTTTAACGATAGATTAATGAACCATAATAGATTCATCTTGCGATTTTCCATCCATCAGGGTAATTAGTTTATGTCTAATACTCCTAACAAACTTTGTTAATGTTGCGCAAAAATTTTTGTCGAAAATCTTTGCCAACTAAACAAGGCCTTAAGATATGTTTGTGTTGATTGGTACACGCCTTTTTGCAAATTTTTTCTAGTGGTGGCTTAGTGCATCCGCTGTGACATACTAATACTTTGTCTGTTTTTTTAGCATCAAGAGATAATTATATTTTGTCTTGAAACAAGATTTTTCTCGTTACAAAAGAGGATTGCGCGCGTAAAGACGTAAATCGGCTGGCTGGGCTTGGTCGACGCGGACTTTTTTTTTTACAACAAACACTTCATTCATAACTTAACAGCATGAAACTGTTAGAACCATTACATCGTTAATGGTTACAATTTGGAGTGCTTCCAGAAATAGGCACCCATGAGCATGACTAGAATTCACACATAATCCTGAATAGTCAAACTGATTGTCATGTAAAGATGAAAGACCTTGCCTAGCTAGCAAATCAGCCATTTGATTGTGTTCTCTTCGAATCTGATGGACTGCTGTGGTTGTGCCTGCCAAAAGAGTGGACAACTTGGGTGAATGGTTTGATCTTCCAATCTGGGGGATTGGAGTGATCAGACCCATTAATGTAGTTGACAACAATTTGGTTGTCCACAAGAAGATGAGCATCGGTTATATGCATCCTTTTTATGACAGAGGCAGCCAAAGCTAAGGCGGCAGATTCCGCCATGAGAACTGATGAAGCTTGATGCATAGACGCCCTGATGAAAAAGCTAACAGGAGGAACAATATTTGTGTTAATAATGAATATGCCTAATCCTGCCTGTCTTGCTCCCCCACCCGGTTGATCAAGAGAGATTGATGCATCCGAGTAGCTTCTGAAGCCCTGCAACTCAGAAGGAAACTCAACAAGGTACCTGTCCAGCACATGCGGGTGATAATTTGGTTCTGAATAGCCTCCATGGTGAGGGTCGTCACGGTGATGGTGAGCAGTGTTGGTGTTTGTGAATTTTGGTGGCACAATATGATTCCTGTGTTCTTCCCAAGCTGAGAGATGTGTGTGCAGATGTGCTGTTGCCGCAGTATGTACCTGGAAAGAGGTCCATTTTTTCCTTTGGAAACGATTGTCATTACGGGCTTTCCAAATGTATCACAAGAGAAATAAAGTTTTGCATAAAGTATCTTCTTTAGGATGAGGAGAGAGTAGAACAGGAAGACTATGTTGGACACCATCTTCATCCGGATTGATTAAGTGGAGTGGCAGAGGAGTGGAAGAAGTGGCCCACACTCTCTTCGGTAAATCACAAAGAAAAAAAAGATGAGCATCATTTTCAAGGGTACCACAGGAGGCACAGTTCTTGTCAATATGGGTAGAATATCTAGCCACTTTGTCAGCAGTGGCAAGAGCTCGACGGATTAAGCGCCAAGTCCCGTTCGTAGATTCTGGGCCAATATTCATCGTTTTAGTCATTTCAACCCGTCCGACCGCCGGTGAACTTTTTTTGCCCGAACCGCCGAAGAAGCTGATATTATGGTAAGAAGAATTTGAAGATTTGCTAAAAAGGGGATTTGAACTTTTGAAGAGCATCGATCCTGGGCCGAGTCATTCAGCTACTGTACCTGCAAATGCAGCAGAGGCTGCGGAAAGCTAATCGCACAAACAGCTCAAAGTCTGAAATTTGCTCCAAGGAGGATTCTATTGTTGTTATTCAATACGATGTTAGAACAAACAGGCAATCGTCGTTATGGTACAAAACGAGGTAAGAGCCGGAATTTACTGACAAGGAGGGAGGGAGCACTCGGCGGTTATACCTTAGCCGCCACCGTCTCTACCTACGCCGGTCACCGCCGGTAAAGAGAAAACGGCAAAAAACTATACCAGCTCACCCACAAACACGTACACAAGTTAATCAAAGCACCGCTTCGCCGTCGAAGGCTATACTGCTCCGCGCGCTCCGATGTCCAGTGGTCAGCGGCCGAAATCCGCGACGCAGGCGGGGTTCCCGGCGACGACGAGCGCCGCCGACACGCGCAGCACGACGCGGCACCGCATGGCCACGCGCACGGTCCGCCGCCCGTACAGGCCCCCGAGCACGCTGACCCTGCCGTCCACGGCGGTGCGGCTGGCGAGCCGGACCTCGCCGCTGCCGAACAGGACCTCGCCCACCACGGCCGGGCCGACCCGGTCGACGAACACGTCCAGGCCCGCGGTGACCCGGCTGGCGCCCCGCGCGGGGACCTCCCCGGGCGGCGCGCGCCCGACGCCGACGGGCCCGTCCACGCCGTCCACGAAGATCTCCGTGACGCTGGCCCCGAACCGCATGGACGTGTAGTTCGGGTTCCGGATCACGATGCTCCCCTCCAGCGTGACGTTGATCCGCAGCGGCCGCGCCGCCCCCGCGTCGAAGTCCACGTTGAACCACCGCACCGACACGGAGTCCATGGACAGCGTCGGGTCCCGCACCTTGAGCACGGTCAGGGACAGGACCAGCATCACCACCGCCGCCAGCGCGCCGACGGCGGCCAGGCCGGAGCACGCCCACCGGAGCCAGCGGCCGCGCCCCCGCGGCGTCGCGCCATGGGCGTCGTCGGCGGCCTCGCCTGCGCTGGCGTCGACGGCTTTGGCTTTGGCCTTGGCGGGGTCAGCAAAGGCGAAGGGTGTGGAGCCTTTGGCTTTGGGTTTGCTTGGCTTGGCGTCGGCCATTAGTTTGCGGTGCGCGTGGCGGGGGCAGTCGGCATTCTGTAGTTGCTGAGCACGGGGCGGCGTTGGGGGTTGGGAGGGATTAAGGCGGGTAGCTGTCGAGCACGGTGAGCGGCTGCGTCTGAACTTGGCAGTGCGACGGCGATCGGTTTGGCGCCATGTTTGGTGGTTGGGAAGTTGGACGTCGCACTCTGGCCGCTGTTTGCATCCGTTGGTATTCAATTCCGTCAGTGAGCTTGGTTGGCTGGCTGGCTGCAGCTCTGCTCGACACGACGAGACTGGGGCTCAGGGACAACGGACAAGTACATGCGATCAAAGCCTTGCTCGTCCTAAGGCGCTGGGCCTGTTTAGTTCCTAAAAATTTTCCTAACTACCCGTCACATCAATCTTCGGACACTGATTAGGAGTATTAAATGTGAATTAATGACAAAACCCATTCTATAATCCCTAACTAATTTTTCGATACGAATCTAACGAGCCTAATTGTGTCATGATTAGACAACGTTGTGCTACAGTAAACAATCTCTAATGATAGATTAATTAGGCTTAATGGATTCGTCTCGCGATTTCCCGTCCATTCGTGTAATTAGTTTTGTAATTAGTCTACATTTTTTTACCTCTAATAGACCTTCGAAGGGGCTGCCAAAATTTTTTTGCCAAAAATTTTGGCAACTAAACGGACCAAAAAAATTCCAAAAAAATCACATATTTTACTAAAAATTTATGCATTTTCTCTGTGTACGCAATCTAATGCAACCAATTTTATCAAAATTTCAGCCAACTAAACACATCTCCGTGTGCACGGATGGGGGACCTTGTGGCGACGAACTGATAATCCCATTTGATTGGACGTGGAATGGCTTCACCTTTTCATTTCTGAGAACAATCACTTTTTTTTTTCTGATCCAGACCAAACACAATCGGTTTTCCTATCCTTGGTATGTCATGGGCCGTCCACCATCAGTCCATTCCTCGTTTGGGCCTCCGTGTTGGTGCCCCAAGGCCCACTGGCGGGAATCCTATATATCTTCAGAAGATTTTTTCCTATGAAACTATAATCCGCTACTAGCCCAACAACAGCTCACTCAGCCCATCAAATGCTAACCTTAACTTTCTCTTATCTCCCCCTCACACCCCCGTGCACGCCGCTGCCCCCGCCTGCCCGCCGCTGCCGCCGCCGGGGACGCGCTGCCCCACGGCTCTCCGCCGTCGGTCCGGAGGTTGAAGAAGAGCCCAAAAAAATATTGAAAAAAATGTTGCAATATTTTTTAAAATGTTGACAAAAACATATTTAAAAAAAAATGTTGGAACATTTGTTCAAAATGTTGGAACATCAGAGAGAGCTAAAAATGTTGTCCAACATTTTCAAAAAATGTTGAAACATTTTCCAAAATGTTGACGAAAACATGTTGAAAAAATCAACATTTCTGAAAAATGTTGAAACATTTCTTATAAATGTTGGAGGTGGGCTGGTGGGAAAGGAAGTGAGCTGATGGAAAAGAAATAAGTAGGACTTTTTAGATGGACCTTAATGAGTTGGAAGTTTCAACTCTTATCTGCCTTTCACAAGGTATATATTGGAATGAGTCCGTATCGTCCCCTCCCTACCCCTTCCCCTCTTTTCTCCTTCCTTGTTCCGCATCGGAACCAGCAGCAGCTAGTGGCCTTCACCGTGGGCCACCAAAGCTAATCTAAATCTTTATTATCTTCTTCCCTAACGACGCTTCCACCCACCACTCATTACAACAAATATTTTCAATATTTTTAAAAAAAAATGTTGACCAACATTATTTTTTTTAAAAAGTTGGATCATAATTTCTAAAAAAAAATGTTGCCAACATTTTGCAGAAAAAATGTTGACCAACATTTTTCAGGAAAAATGTTGAGAATATTTTTTCTGTCTTCACCTCCGGCTCCGGCAGACGATGAGGACGGTGACGCAGGGGAGGCGCGCCAGCCCTCCCGACAGGCGCGTCAGCCCGCGAGGGGCGCGCGGCGGCGGACCACGCAGGGTGGCAGCACACCGGTCGCCGAGAGGCGCGGTGAGGGTGGTGGGAGGCCCCAGCAGCACCCGAAGGCCAACGAGGGCAGCCCGAGCAGCACATGGAGGCCAGTGATGGCGGCCTCGGCGGCGTGCAGGGTCACAAGAGGGTGGGAGTAGTGGAGAGGTCAGAGGCTAGGGTTTAGATCAGATCCAACACATGTGGTTGTTCGCACGAATCTCAAACAGCTCAGCGGCCTCCAACTCTTCATTATCGAGAAATTTCAAAAAATGACACATAATACGACGACCTCGCACGATTTGATACTCAATTCGCTAGTCTTTAAACAATTGACACCGAGAGCGCGATTTTCTTCAATACGAGGGACTCTTCTCTATTTCTCTACTCAACCCCTAGTGAAATGACCACATTGCCTTCATCTTCTTCCTTCTTCTTATGTTCCTCTTCACTGACGGGTGACGACCCCTCACGCGTTGTTAGCGTCCTCCGTCGCCGCCCCTCCTGTCCCCATGCGCCGCCTGCATGACTGCCGTCACCGCCCTTCCTCCTAGGGTTTAAAACGGACGGGATGAATCCCGCACTGTCCTGTCCTGTTTTCTACATTTGACCCGCCAGTTTACGTATTTGCGGACAAATATGGTAATGGGACGGGAAGCGGTTGAGGGTCTATCCCACCCGTTTTTGCGGGATCCCGTATTTAGCCGGGATGAACCCGTTTTTATCCCGTATTAGATAAATACGGGATGAACTTAATATGTATTAGTATGTATGCATATCTTTTTTATAGAGTAAAGATCATGCGAACCATATGTTCCACGGAAGATCACTTGTCTAAGAGTCCTAAAGGTTCCAAAACGTAGTTGGTAACTAGCAAAATAACAAAAATTAACAATGTCACGTGCATACGTATCAAAGTATAAGCTCCCGCTTAAGTAACCGCTCCCGCCCGTTTTCGTAATCCTGTTCATCCCGCTCCCGCTCCCGTTACCGACTATTCCGGAACCGGTCCCATTTTTGGTGATAAAATATGGTAACAGAAACGGGAGAGGTGTTTTCCCGCTCGTTCCCGTCCGTTTTCATCCCTACTTCCTCCTCCCCACTTTGCCGACCGGGCCTTCAGAAGGAGTTCTTCCTCCACCTCTAGGTAGTCCGCCGCCAAGGACACGGTGCCTCTGCGCCCACCGAGATGTGCCCTTTCAACGATCGGTGGCGGCGGCGGGGCTGGTGTGGGAGGAGGAGGGACGGCGGCAGCAGGGCTGGCGTGGGAGGAGGGGCAGCGGTGGAGGCCACGCAGGCGGCATGTGGAGGTAGGAGGGGCGGCAACAGAGACAACCGACTGTCGTGTAGGCGGCGCATAGGGACGGGAGGAGCGGCAATGGAGGTCTACGGCGGTGCGTCAGGGCGTCGGTGAGGAGGAACCGTAGGAGGAGGTGGAGGATGAGGGCAATATGGTCATTTCATCAGGGGTTGAGGAGAGAAATAAAGGAGAGTCCTTCATGTTGATGAAATTCGTGCTCTTTGTCAATTTTTGAAAAGCTCGCGAATTGGATGTCAAATCGTGTGAGGTCGTCGTATTGGTTGTCATTTTTTGAAAATTCTCTTCGTTATCCTACGATTTGCCCGGATCGGCGACCACAACTACGACCACCGCCACCGTTGGTGCCTTGCGCCTAATCCACTCACCGAGTTCGTCGCCGGTCCCTCCTGCCATCGCATGTGTGTGTGTGTGCGGGAGGGGGGGGCAATGCATCCGCTGTGGTAATCGCAAACCTAGGCCACCACATAAGCGCGCCGCCACGGCGTTCAGCCCAATCCACCGCGGCACCACCCCCGACTCGGCTCTTCCATATAGGTCCGTACCAGTGGCGCGAGGGGTTCCGCGCATCATGCCGCAAGGACCGCCTCAGACTATCGGCACTGCTGTTGCTCTAAAAAAGTAAATGGACAAAACACAAAAAATTCTACAGAGTAAAATATAATTACTACAAAATTAGAGGGACAAAACACAAAAAATGAACCTTATCTCTTCCCACAACAGCCTCCCCACCTGTGACCCGTTGTTTCTCTCGAGTCTCGATTCCTCTCTCGGGGCCTGATTGGATTGAGGCCAAAGTTGACTGGCCAAAGTTTTAGCCATTTTAAATTTTGACCACCAATTCAAAATCTTGACTAATTTTGATAATTCAAATGAACTAAGGTGCACCCAACCATTCATTTAGATTGTTGAAATTGGTTAAGATTTTGAATTGGTGGTCAAAATTTAAAATGACCAAAATTTGGGTCGGGTAACTTTGGTCTCAATCAGGCTCTCTGTCTCGCCTCTTTCCCTGTCCCCCGACGGCGTGGTGAGCTTCTTGTTCACCTCCGCTCACCGCTGCTCCTGCCCACGTCTCCCTCTCCGACAGCGCACGGCCTCGAGGCAACCACCGGAAGCTCCTTCTCCACGCGTGTCGGCAGCTCCTTTCTCACGCGCGCTGGCGACCGGATCCAGCTTGGGGCGGCGCACGATGTCGAGCAGGATGAGCTCCTCCACGACTCCCTCTGATTACTCTTCGCTGAAGCACCGATCCTCTGCGTCGTGATGGTCTGGTCCCTGCGCCTCTCTACTACCCCGGCGAGCCCTTCCTCTCTGCTGCCTGGCAAGCTCTTCCCACGGCGCGACGCGGAGGAGCAGCTGCGGCAAGGCGGCACGAGGCGAGGTGAGGTGGGCGTATGGAGACTGCAGCCTGCGTGGCGCGGAGGAGGAGCTGCAGCCAGTGCGGCGCGAGGAGAAGAGCACCGCGACGTGGTGCAGAGGAGCAGCTGTGGTTGACAGAGGTCATGGCGGCGAAGGAGGAGCAGGTGAGCAGTACGCGCGGCGCTGTCCCGTATGGAACAAGGTCGTCGGCAATTAGCAGCATGAGCTCCACAGGGCCACATCACATCCTCTCTCATGCGCTCTGGTGGCCTGTGTCGGTGCCACCATGCAGCTCCTGCCGGTGGACGAACCTGTCGTCGAGGAAGTTTCTTCCATTCCTGCCCGCGAGGAAACCTGTCGTTGGGCTGCTGCAGCTGTGGCGTAATGTTTGTGTTGCGGGACCTGTGGCGTAATGCAAGCTTTACCGTCTCATGCTGTAGATGATACAATGCAGTGCTGCAGCTGCTTTTGCTCTATAATGTTACAGACTTGCGATAAAAGTTAATTGTAAGGCATACGGTCATGCAGTGCAGATGGTCTCAGTGCCCTCCCCCACGACCTACTACTCCTCATCTTGAAGTGTAGCGCCTCGACACCCGCACGGCGCTAGCCACCGCGAGCCTCTCGAAGTGTTGGGCCTACCTCCCCCGCGGTCTCGATTCCCTCAACTTCAGGGTCAACGACCTGCTCTCGACGCGCTACTACAGGTGCATCCGTATCTGCCACGAAGTTGCAACTTTTGTTGGGGTGGAAAAAAATCCACTCCAACTTTAACCGTTAATTAAAGGTATTAAATAAAGTTATTTTACAAAACTACTTACTGGACTTTGGATAAAATCGCGAGACGAATCTAATAAGACTTTTAACCACATGATTAGAGGATGGTTACTGTAGTATCACCGTAGCAAAAATCATTAATTAATTATGCTCATTAGATTCATCGTATGAAAATGTTTTGCAAATAGACTTTATTTTAAACTTCATACATGCAAGCTTCCCTTCAGTGAGATTTTTCATGCCACCATTCAAACACGGTCATGTATCCTCCACTTCGATCTCAAGTTGTCTCGTGACAGCATCGAGCAGTATGAGCGTCGTACCATGCGTGCCATGGTCTCATCCATCAATAGATTCCTTGACATGGATGACGAGCAGGACAGATGCGGTCTATGCCTCCGGAATGTATGAAAACTGCGGATTGAGTTCTTCGTCACCCATTGCTCAAGCAACATGAACCGATTAATAGCAAAGGCTGTCGATTCATGGGGGGTCAAGGATATGAATAGGATTGGCCACAGGTACATACCCATTAGTAAATACCTCTTCATACCCACATCTACGATAAGCAAAACACCCTCCCACTCATACCCATCACCCACCCCCGGTCTTAAATTCTTCCACACCCACCACCTATCGGGTAGCGGGTGACCCATACCCGTTTCAATATAATGGTAGCCGATGTAATAAAATATGTAATTAATTGTGCAAACAATATTAAATCACCATTTTATCAATAATGTGTTATACAATAACAATATAAGGTAACAAAACTAGTTTTAACTATATCACACGCAAATGGAGTCTCTCATCTCTTAAACTATATGTTATATATTAGAAATAATTCATAATATTATATGTAAATGAACCCCTAATGGGTGGCAGGTATGAGACGCAAGAATGTACCCACACCCACCATACCCAACAGGAGAAGGAATCACTCACTATGTCATCCATCGGAGGAGAAAACCCCCATACCCACACCCTAATAGGGTTTTTACCCGCATGTAAACAGGTGGCGGGTATCCATTAACATTCCTAGATCTGGAGGTTTCAGCTAAGGGTAGACAGGGTTCTCACCGTTTCCCTCGCCATGGTCTCTGCAACAAAACACACAAGTCCCGACTAAGAAGTTTGAAGCTGACAGCCTGTTACATTCCGCCGTTGAAAGGCTTCCATGCGCTCTCCAGTCTGGCCTTTCAAGATTTGCCGATGTCCACTCCAATGCAGCCTATAAAACTATTTTCACCTTGTGCCATCAGCTACAAGCACTGCATCTCAAGTCCTCTCAAGTCCTGCATGCTCAACCAAAGTGGTGTGGCCATCCACACCCTCAAATCAGAAATCAAGCAACTTATCATGTTTTGGAGCTTATCAAACAACTTATCATGCTTGAGAGTTCAGGTCTGTTTTGGAGCGTCTTTTGTAATTTTCACGCAACACTGTTGATATGCCACTCCATCTATTATATATTGTTTTGGTCTTGTCCAGGAGTTTGCATCGGTGTTGACGGCTGTTAAGTACTACTTTCAGCCCTCAATATTCTCACATAAATGGAGGCATAAACATTATTTATTTGCATTTTGGTTTGAATAATGTAGTTGCACTTGTCCTTGGAGATTATTTGTATGTAGGTGAAATACCCATTAAAAGAGATAGAAACCCACATTCTATGGAGAAACCATGCCAACTCAGCTGAGGAGGTGACTGCCACCAAGGAAACACATGGCATTCCACGTTATTGATCCAAGAGAGGCACTCACCAACGAATCAGAGAGCACCACATGGACTTCACATGGATCAAGGGGCCCACCTCGGATACCAAATCAAGCCATGCACCGGGGAAGGGTCAAAGGGCCCACTAGTCAGCCACCTGGAGGAAGCACAACCGAGACGGCCGCCCTAGGGGTTCGGCCGACCCTAGGATCGGCCGAACCGACCTAGGGTCGGTTCATCTTGGCCTTGCATGTGTCACCTCCCCATTGGTCACTTACCTCACTCCCGGGTGTTTTGGTGGAGTTTGAGCCCCCAATCAAGCCTCCTCCTTGCCTATAAATAGAAGGGGAGGGGCTCCTATTTCTCACACACTACTCTCTCATTCTCCTCTCACTTTTAGTTTCCAAGGTTAGGGGGTAGGCTAGAGTAGCTCTTCTTCAGGTTCCAAGTCTTCTTTGGAGTCTAGGTATGAGTTCTCTTTTATCTTTATTTCATTGTATGACTTTGATCTACTTCAGTTATTCAGCTATTTCATATAATGTCATGGTAGATCATATGATTGATATGTTCTTGAGTTCATCTCTTGTTCATCATTTAGAGGCTTGTGTTCTTCATGAACACTATATTTTGATCCACTTGAAGGATGATAAACTCATTTCTTATGTGTTTGTTCATAAGTTAGAGGCTCGTGTTCTTCACGAACACGACCCTTTGATCTTGTTGACTAGACATAAGAGAGTTCGTATCCGTTCGTATGTCTAGCCTTAATTGATCTTGTTAGATGGCATGAGAGTGTTGCATGAGGTTTGTGTTCAAGCTACGGTACTCGGTCTAAGTTGACCAGTCTTCTCGTGGCTCTCACCCTGGGTCACAATAGCCCGGGCCGGGTGAAGTCTAGCAGCAACGCAGGCATGGTGCCTGGGTTGTGTGGCTACGTTAGTTATGAGCATACCCTCCGTAACAATAAAGGTAGGCCGCAGTGGTGACAACTGTTGGACCCTTTGGAACCCTCCGCGCTGGGGTACTTGCTGTAGGAGTCTAAAGTATAGTTTCGCAGAGTGCTGGTCGTCGTGGGCTAGCTCCCCGTTTGTACCTGGGTGCTGAACCTTACCCTCTCATGCAATGCTCATGCCTATCTCCTGTATCTTCTAGCTTGTATGTTTAGTACATTAGAACCAAGAGCTAACTCGTATGTTCCCTTTAAGCCGTAGTGTGCTAGAGTAGAGGTAGATCTGAGTGTGTGTCACACTACCCTTTTATATCTTTATCTTACCCCTGCCTTTGAGTTTGTTGTTTCCTATATCTATCTCTTAGTTTACATTCAGTGCAAAAGCATAAGTCTATGATATCCGCCATTGCCTTCCACGGATACGATACCCTTGGAATATTCTCCTTATTTGGGGTAATGCTACAATGGTTTATCTGTGCGCTTGCGGATTCATTTATGATCGTTTAGATTTACCTTTGACAAGTCTTGATGTTCATGCTAACTCGGTGTCGTTAGTTGTGACGTTAAGAAATACCAACAAGCATTTCTTGGTGTTGTCTCTAAGGATGGAGTCCAAATGTGTTCTTAAAGTGACGGCGCTAAGAAACGCCAACAATCGGATCATTGGATCTTTCTTACGGTTTGAGGTTCACCAATATCTCCTGCTATTTGTGTGTTAAAAGGATCAAGTTTATGAATTGAGTTCTATTACTAGTGCTATTTCAGTATATGCTGCACAACATCAATTCTAACGTGCTTCATCTGGTAGGTTGAAGCCAATGGAAATTCTTCTCCTGCCTTCACCATTTTTTCCTTTAGCTGATCTAAATTATTTTTTCTTTCCAAATTCATATTCATCTATTACCTACAAGATCTCTATTTGCCTGTCATGTGCTCCTTTCTGACACAATATTATTGTACATAGCGTCTAAGCTTTTGTTTGGTTTCTGCATGTATGCTAATAGACAATCAGGTATACATGGACACTGTTCCATACCTGTCTGAACCATTCTACCTTGCTAGGGTGCTAGCTGCTGGATCATTTGATCGTGTTGCCATGCATATGGTACTGTTGTGTGCTAATGCCTGTTTGTTAGACATGGGTACCCCTGGGTCCCCACCGACCAGTCTCACGGCCGTCCCCGACGAGTGGGTCTGCCCACTAGAAGACCTAGCGACCTGGTAGTGGGCCCAAAATCCTTATCTGTGGCCCACATGACCTCCTGAAGATCTTATCCGGAACGACTATGAGACTTGGAGTACACGTCAAGATGGCAGAGGATCCGACAGGCAGTCCGTGGAATATGGAAATAGTTGTAATCAACTAGAGTTAGGTCTCCTAGTCGTAACCGATCAGGACTCTGGGCGACCGACTTTTTCCGCTGGCCAATATAAGGCGGGCAGGGCGTCCCTCAATGTACAACACCATCGCAATCCAATCAATCTACACCGACAATTGGACGTAGGGTTTTACTCTCCGGAGGCCCAAACCAGTATAAACTCGCCGTGTTCCGTGTGCTCTAGCATAACCATCGAATCCTTAACTCTAGATCGCCCCTAACCGAAACTAAATAAACCACCGAGGTTAACCTCCCTGTGGGCTGTGCAGATCTAAACCTCTTACACTGCTCCAGCCAATTTAATCTGTCTTAGTTTTACATCATCTGCTGTTGACGAGGCCATGGACCAGGACCCATCAGGACCTCTAAAAAATGCAGTACGGACTAACACGCGGCATGCTTAAGCAGCTAATACAACGAGTATTAAGCCTCCGAGTGCCTGGGAGTCCGTATGACCAGTTTCCGTCGCGGGCCAGGGGCCGGACGGCCCAAGCGCACCGGAGCCTCTTCCTCCGAGTACGCGGCGGCCCACTCGACAAGTTCTCCGTCGTTTGGCGGTTCGCACGACAAGTCCTCGCCTCCGCCTCTGACTACTCGCTCGCACGAGTAGTTTCCGTCTCCTCCCCCGACTGCTCGTTCGCACGAGTAGTTTCCGACATCGACCGTCGCAGGCTTCGCATGGAAGGCAAAGGTGACATGGCCCCCCCCCGTTGAGATCCTGGGATCTCCGCGCGCATTCTCCGACACTCCACCACGCGTCCGCTCCTCCGCGACGGCCCGCCCGGGCCAGGCTGATTCGGTGTCAGAGGACGGATCCGTCCGCCCTGCCACGAACGGCATAGTGTCTGCCGTACCACGAACGACACAGGGTGTACTGAGCCACGAACGGCACAGTACACGCTACTCCCTAAGCGTCGGAAGGCGTGGCATAGACTACCTGCTCGCACGAGTAGTTTTCCGCCTCCGACCAGCTCAAGACTTCACAACGAAGGCTGCAGGTGCACGGGCCCCGTCGATACTCCGTGATATCCAGGCACGCTAACCCGCGCACCACCATGTGCCGGCCCCCGCCGCGCCGGTCCACCCTAACCAGGCCGATCTGGTATCAGAGGGCGGATCCGCCTGCTGTTCCACAATAGCACAGTGTGCATCGTACCACGGATGACACGGGGAGCATTGTGCCACGAACGGCACAGTGCTTGCCTCCTCCTAGCTCTCGAATGTCGTGATGTAGACCACTCCACTACCACAGTACCCGGAAAGGATATGCTCCTGTTCTACTGACAGGGGTAGGATACGAATCCTACCCCCTGCACCCGACTAACTGCTCAGAGGAGAGTACGAGAAGCTTCGGAAGCTACTACTTGGGACACACGGTTCCAGGAAGACCTACACCGTCACCTGTGACTCCATAACAGTTCTTCACCGCGCTGCCGTGATGACCCGACGCGGAGGAAGGACGTCCTACGCTGCAACCTAGTTCACACCCTCAGTAAAACCCCCATTGACCTCTCCCTTGCGACTATAAAAGGGGAGGAGGGGAGCACTTGTAAGACACATTCGTTTCTACCCCCACACGCACTCAGTATCGATATCTCATCTCATATTCCCCCGTAGACACACTCACACTCGTGTACGCAGAACTCTGCTACAAGAACCCCACGCACACCAGGGACTTGGGCTCGAAACCCTCTCCCGACCTGTTTGTACCCCCTACTACAAACCTCTGAGCATAAAGAACACCCTCTCTCTGACTGGACGTAGGGTATTACTCTCTGTAGGCCCGAACCAGTATAATCTTGAGTGTCTCTTGTGCAACCGTGCGGATCCATACACGTGTTCGTATAAATTTACTTGCCGGCAGTAACAAACCCCGACAGCTGTACTTTTTCCATCATCTACCCCTCTGTGATTGTTTTCTGTCAATATCTAATCTAATACTTGTCACAAAAGCTAACCTATAGGCTACCGTAACCTAATAGATTTATACAGTTAGTCTATTCTTGGAATAATTTCCATTTCAGATTTGGTTCAATCCAGTATCTTGCCATTGTGCACATTGTCTGGGAGCATGAGTGGTGATCACGACTTAGACGTGATACATCCAACTAGTGTAAATTAAACATTGACTAGACACCAATAACAGATGGAGTTATTCACACCCGAGTGTTTCGATTATGTTGAATTTTTAAATCAATATAATAATATTCATTTTGGATAAAATTCAACTAATAATAACTTCTATCATCTTTTGGTGTTATTTTTTTGGGGAATTATCATCTTTTGGTGTTATAATATGAACCAAATATGTCAGGTTACCTTTTTACAGGCCCGCTGGGGGTGAAAAACGAACCTACCCACTGGCTACAATTGTTTCTTTCATGTGAATATATCAAGTATCCATCTGATTTGTATTTTTCTTGCTGTGATTTTTCCCGTACTTTTTTCTATGATATGAGGCTTTCATCATTTTTTAAATTGTTTTGTGCATCAGGAATCATCAATTCATAATGCCTGCATCCAAACTGTCTTTTTTGTTATATTAGGACTATCCTTCTTCGTATTGCATCCTTTTTGCATGGTGAAGTTTCTTGCAACAACTTTGGTTACCAACTCATAATGTATTGTTTTTTCTCTTCAGATTCTCTGAATTTGATGAACTATCAAGTTTCTCTTCTAAAATTTGACATACTTCTGTTACTCATTGTTTTTGTTGCTTAATTGCTTTTGTAATAATATGATTGGGGTACTGTCCAGACTACTCATATAACTATTTGGATTTAAGGCCTATAACCGTGGCTAGGTAGCTAACCTATTTTGCATGTTTGCCAATTGCTTTCAATTGTTGCAGATCCTATATTTAAACTGAGCAATGCACTATTCAAGATGGATGTGCTACTTTTGTTATATGTGGATATACATACTTGGGTCATATATAACACCATCACAGTGGGAGGGTTGGAGGTTTTAATGTCTTGTTTCAGCAAGTCAGCTCTTGCATTTAGTTATTTTATGGATAGGTTACACATTTCCTTTTCATCTTTTACACTGTCTATAGTTGTTTAACATGCTCTGCAAATAGCAATGCTGCATATTTTTTTGTGGGCTAAACCTTTATTATTTACTCTTTTCATTCCATAGGATCCACCGTGGCAATGCTCACGTCCCAGCTAGTAATCCTTGAACCATTTGCAATGAATTGTGCTCCACTGCAGAAACTGATTATAAGAAATAGTTTTTGTACTTTCAGTCTTACTCAAATTAAAACTTGCAACATCTTCAAAAAATGATTGTGGTTGACATATACGCTTGAATGTAACTCTGGTTTAAACATTTAAATGTTTTGGCTTGTTCAAAATGTTTTGTCAAGTCTTAACAAAAGTGTTTTGACTCTATGACTGAAATGAATTGGTACTTAGCTAATAGATATTTTGCTTGGCTGGCTTCAGATTTTTTCCCTTTGGATATGGATATTTGTGATGGAGGATGTGTTGGGTGGGAAAAACTATCTGGTATTCTAGATTTGCTCATTGCATGATAATTACCTATAATATGAGAAATTGTACTTAATACCTGAATATTTTTTGTTGTCCACAACTCTGTTGGTTGTTCCTTTTCGTTTCTAGATGTTGTGGTGTGTCGTATTCCTATTGATTCTTGTTGGCATGACTGTAAATTGTCATGAAAGCATAAGGGAGAGAAATTGGCAGTTTATTCCCAGAAGCCCACAATGATGTTGTAGTTCAGACATGGCGTGATCATACATATTTTGTTTTTGATGGCCATTGGAATGCAACTCTTGAACTACCCATGACCATGTGAACAGAAGCTCCACCAAGAGCTTTGCTCTTGTTATATGAACATAATGTGGATTATTCTTTGCTAAGCTGATTCAAAGTTTTCAATCTAATTAACTAATCTTATCAGACAGAGAATTGAATAACCGCCTGAGGTACTTAAAAACCCGGTTTGTTAGCTGTTGTGTCCAATCATTGATTACATAGTATGATGTTTTGAAAACTATCAGGCTCTATAGATGATAAGCATACTGTAGCTATTTCAAATACTTCGCCCAAAGTTTTTAGTGTGATACTGACCATTCAACAATTTGTGAAATTTTGGATAATGTGCTAATTGTGTGATTCAATGGACTATAATATCTTGCATCTTATCAATATCTGTATTGTTCTTTTAGTCGGTTTTGTTTGCTTGTACTCCCTCTGTTCCAAAATTATAATTTGTTTGATTGTTTTATCCCAAATTTGACCGCTCATCTTATAAAAATTGTAGAAATATAGTCAACTTTAAGGCATTCTTGAAGAACTTTTATTAATAAAGCAAACTACAACAAAAGATGTGATATTTTGCATAGTTTTTTTAAATAAGATGAGCGGTCTAATTTGAGATAAAAAGTCAAACGAATTATAATTTGGAACGGAGAGAGAGAGAGAGAGAGAGAGAGAGAGAGAGAGAAGTTGTTTGTACTCCGCCTACAACGACGCTCTTCAAAGTGAAATCTATGTTTTACAAGTGTTATATATAGCTCAGAGCAAGCGAATGAAGGGCTAGAGGGGATCCAAGGCGCGTGTGTGATTGAAGGATAACCATTTCAAGAAGCTCTATGGGTCGTATAGGATTCTAGCCAAGGTCTGTTGAGAAGCCCTTGACCTTTGACAATGTCGTGTTAGATTTATGCACAAATAGTTCAAGTTTTTTGATCTTGCATATACCATTTGAGATAAAAAAACAATTGGACAGGTAATTTGGTTAGCAAGAACAAAATTAATTAAACTGGATTTATATTCTCTAAAACGTGTCACATGAGAGATTAATCTTGTTATTTTCTAAAACTTGTCAATGCGCAACTTCAGTCATGGTGATGAATATACTTCATATTCTTGTTTTTTTGTAATTTCTCTTCTTTGATCGTGCGAGAGATTTTTCCCATGCTCTTAGAGTAAAAAGAAAGAAAGAAAGAAAACCTGGTCATGATCTGGGAAACACAACTTTATAGAGCCTTAAAGCATCGATGCTCATCCTCCAATATAATGGATGGCTACATCTTATTTGAGGATAACATAAGCTTTTAACTATGGGTGGATGTGTGTTTTAAGATTCTATATTGTTTTTAGTCTACTTATTGGGTTAGGGACATTAGTCAGCCTGTATAGGCAAGAAAATCTCCATTGCTTGTTTGTTCCATTTTTATTTCCTGCATGCATTGTACAGGTTCTAGTTGGAAATTTGCAGTTATTGTCATATTAGCGTCCGACAAATTACTACAACTTATTTCTAATATCATGCAAAAAATCGCTGAGTTTATTATTTATTTTTTCTTGAATTCAGATTATTCTTATCCTACAAAGATTTTATTTGTTGCCCTCATAAATTTCTGCAAGGAGAAACATTTTGTAATTACAGTTTTTTTAGAATTTTAGATTTTTACCTCTTCAATGTGGCATGCAAAGAGGTTATATATGAAATATGTATGGGTCTGCCATCCGGCTTCCTTTCTATATGTACTAGAGTATAGAAGAGGCAACAAGTGATGGCAAAATGATAAGAATATTGCTTGATTTCTTAGTTCTTTGTTTTTTAGACTATTCTCGAAAGATTCGTGTCGTGCATTGTGGACCCATAACAATTAATGTTGATGTCATCATTCCATCTCCTCTCTCTTCCTTCCTTTCTGTTCACTTTCTTCATTCTTGCTCTCTTCCTCTGTTCTCCATCAGATCCTGATGATGTGGGGTGTTTCGCTTGTTTTTGCCCTCTTTTTCTAAGTTTTGTTCCAAAATTTTCGTTATCAAGTTTTTCTCCAAACTTTGGTGTCATAGTTTTGTTCAGAAACTTTGTTTCAAAAAATTTGTACCATATTTTGTCCAAAATTCATTTATCTATTTTATATTATTTTTTAATTTAAATTTTGTTTCCTCTACAACATTTATGTAAAAAGGAAATTTGTATAAAGAAATCTATGTATAAAAATTATGTGAATACTTTTTATGTGAAAAAATATTTCTACATAATTTTTTAATAGTTTTAGAAAAACTAAAAAAAACATCCACACGTGTGGTTCCGGTCCAAAATCGAGAGGACCGACAAAACATTCTCCGGGGGATCACAAACTTGACAGCCCTCTTGAAGGATGTCGCAACTCGAAACCCGCCAACGTGGCCTTCCTACACTCCAACTGCCAACCCTGTCCAACCTTGTCAACCACATAGAGTGAAGAGAAATACATTGCACACCCAGTCGGCAGCCGCATCCTCCTCTAAACATGTCCTCTCCCTCCCGAGTCTCCCCCAGTCACATTCTTCCCCCCTCTCCAAGTCTCGTCTGCCTCGCCCTCTCCTGGTCTCCGTCGCTTGACGAGGAGCGGAAGGACCGGTCGTGTCCCTGCTTCGTGCCGGTGAGATCTCCCCCTCCCTTCCCCTACCTTCGCCGCACAACCCAATCCTCGCTCTACTTGCTGTTCGCGTTCCTAGTGTTTGGTGATGGTCGCTCGTGGGGTAAATTTACAATTTTGGGGTTTTATGCGGGTGTGTAGTTCGCGAAGTGTGTGTTCGGTTCATGGACAGGGGGCTAGAGCGTTGCGGTGGTTACGTCCAATCTATCTACGATTCCGTACTCCAGTACGATGGTTTGTGACTTTGGTTGGGGGGTGTAAGGTGATGTTTGCGCTGAAATGGAGTTGCATTGCCGATGATCAGGGTGTTTGTAGCTTGTATTATGGTTCTGATTGTCAGCCTATGGTTAGGCATTTGTCATTATTTTACAAACCACGCACATGTATTGCTAGTTACCAGATAAATAGTATTCTTTGCGGATTTTACAAACCTAGATGTTCAAGCACTGAAACACGAAGCCAATTTTATTATCAACAACTATCAATATATGGCATTAAGTTACAAGCCTAACTGTGAACTTCTTTATTTATTATATTCCAATTTAGCAACCGACTTTCTAGGATTCGCCTTAGAAGGATTCAATTAGCACGAAACACAATACCCTGGTGAACTTCTTGATTTAGCGCACCACCTCAAGCTGCCTTGCTGGTACAATCTTGTCTCGTTTTCATCCATAGCAGATTTGACCTCTGTTGTCCTGTAGCTTGAGTGATTTAATACCATTATCAGAGCTGCAATAACCTGAAACCTTTGACACCCATGAGCATAGTGGTCAAGGCTCCTTGCTGCAATAACCTGAAACCTTTCGCACCATAGATTTAAATAATAAATTGAGCTGATGTGACCCGATGCCCGCTAAGGATTGGTCTGCAAGTTTCTTCAATTAGAGATTGATTGACTTGCTGGTTTGATCAATAATGTTTCATAGTTGTGCTTGGAGATGCATTAGTAGTTATGCCCTTTACCGTGCCATTGTGGTTGGTCAAAGTTTTAGCCACATCATTTTTTCAGTTTTACTGTCTTGCCTATTTGGGATGAAAATTTGGAATAGAGGCATGCTTGTAGCTTTTACTATTTACTTGAGCTTAAGGATAGAGTACAAATGAAACTAGGGGCCATTAGCGTTTATCAGTTAACTAAAACTATACTATACAACAAACTGTATAATATGTTAGAATGGATTGTGTATTTCTTTGTGTTTGTTTAGCTTGTTGACTTATTGGGCTCATAACAAAATGTCGTGTGGGACCTTGATGGGGCCATACTCAGTGTCCAACATTGCAATTAGAAGGGAAAATAAGGGATATACTTTAAGAATAATGGTCCCATCAATCACATAAATTTTTGATGTACTGCAGATGGCTAATTTACCGAAATTGCATGAGTTGTGCGACATTTTGGGGCTTAACCTCCTGCAAAGAATTTGAGAAGAAATTGATCAGTTTGTAGATGGTTATTAAGTGATTTGAGAGTGGAAACTACCGACCGTCTCAACAAATCTGTGGAGGAACTCTTTAACCTCCTCAGGTTAGAGAGACTTAGTGAGGTATGTTTTCAAATTCCTATAGTATTATAATTTGTAATGTTGATCACGGTACATAAATTTGAAATTTTTGTACTGTGTGTAGCTAAAGAGACTGGGCTTCGCTATTTTATCACATTGGGATGTTCTGTTTGTACCTTTTGAAGAAAATAAGGATTTCATAAATTTGGTGTGTTATATTGATGTGGACTCGGCGGATGAAATAACTGAATGCTTTGTCACTAGAATTTGTCAACAAAGTCGGTTTCTAATTTCTACAAATTTATAATCTAATAGTGTGGTTGTTTAGTTTACAATTGCGTATAATATTTCATCTAAATGTAGGTTGAACAAGAGCATCACATACTCAATAAAGAATTAAATGTGCTGGTTGAGAGAAGAAATCTAAACTGGAGCAAATTCTGAAGAATACCCACCTCACCTTCAGATTTAACCATAAAGGTAAATCTTGATGCTATATTTAGACAGTTAAGAGAATAATATTTGTTGTCGTGCCTAGATGCCCAATGTATTTTTATTGTTTTGTGAGCTTGGTGAGGTGGTCGGTGTATTTTTTATTATTTTGGGAGCTTAGTTTGTGGTAGTTGACATAAGGTAGAAGTAATAACGAAAGGGACTTTGGATATGTTTTTGTTGCAAACTGCAAAGTTAGCCCTTGTATGATGTAGAGTCATTTTTTCTTATCCAAAATGCTACCTTGCCTCTGATTTCCATGATATGCAATACTGCGGAAAAGAACACTAACTAAAAATGCCTTGATGTTATGTCACTCTTCTTCACAACCATACACCTTTTTAGATGTTTTGTCCAGACACCTTTTTAGTTGTTTTGTTTATTGTTGTTGTTGTTGTTGTTTGTTATGCGTTTTCTCAACTCATGCTTAACAAATTGATCAAGGCGTGATAATGTGATAGAAAGACGTGACTTAAATATCAATAATTTATCTTTGTTGTTTCTAGGAATTGAAGCATACTTATATTGATGAGTTCAAGATACATATAAGATTTTTGTGTACTTAGCAAATAAAATATCTCTTTGACACCTTCTCTAAGATTTTCATGCAACATGAGTGCAAAATTTGATTTTCTTACCCATTTGCATTACAGTTGGATGCTTGGGAGATACTCAAGAAAATCAAGATCGAAGGTGTTAGTGATACTGGTCTGAAGAAGGCCACTAGCGTAGAGGATAAGGCGGGTGCCAGCAGCACAAAGAAGACCTTCGAGGAGGATAAGGCAGGTACTAGCGTGGAGATGACTGAGAAGATTGTCGAAGAGGATCAAACTATTGGTGTGGAGGCTACTGGTGCGGAGGACATGCAACTTAAACCTGAACGAGGATTGCTTCCCTTGTCAGTTGGCACTGTAGTTCCATCCAAAAGCTCTGCGCACCCCTCGGCATGAAGTGCAAGCATTTCCCCAGGCACCCACCCCACCAGATTCTAGCGCATCAGACGAGAGCATGTGGTTACATATAGTAGATTGGGTTTCAGTGGTAGAAAAGTTGCAGAAAAGGTTGGATGGTTGGTAAGGAAGTGCATTGTCCTTTGGAGGTTGGATTGTTTTGATTAACTCATGCTTAAGCAGTATCCCAACATATTGTATGTCTATGTACCTCTTGCCAAAGACTATTATAAAAAAGATGGATAGCATAAGGAAAAAATCTTTTGTCAAGGAGGAGGGACAAAAACAAAATACCATTGGGTGAAATGGTCCAAAGTGGTCACTCCAAAACAAAAAGGGGGCCTCGGGGGTTAAAGATCTGAGGAAAATGAACATCAGTCTACTATGTAAGTGGTGGTGGTAGCTTGAGAAAGAAGATGGTTTATGGTAGGAAATTGTCAGGATGAAATACAATATTACTAGTGGGATCACTCAGTTAAAAAATAAACCAACTATTCCCTTGTGTGGAATAGTTTGATAAAAGTAAAGGAGTTTTACTTAAGAGGAAGAATGATTGTTGTAGGCAATGGAAGAGATACTGATTTCTGGGAAGACCCTTGGTGTGGAGTGATACCTTTAAAAGATAAATTCCGGAACCTATATGAAATTTGCTCAGAACAAAAGGAAAGTGTTGCTTCGGTGGCTGCAAGAAGGTGGAGAATCAATTTTAGAAGATGGCTGGATGAAAGAACTCAAAGTCAATTAAGACAGTTGAGAGACATGCTCACTGCTTGTGCCCTATCTAAGGGAAGAGACATCGCCAAATGGGTGTGGAATAAATCTGAAAATTTATGTGTTCACTCCTTGTATAGTAAGCTTTGTAGTAATGAAACAAATAATCCTCTCCATAAGCTGTGGAAGTCAAAAATTTCTCTGAAAATTAAGATTTTTATGTGGTTAATAGATCAGAACACGATCTTGACTAAAGATAATTTGGTAAAGCGTAATTGGCAAGGTGATAAGAGATGCTTTTTCTGTAATATGGATGAACGCATCTCACATATTTTCTTTGATTGTACAACTGCAAAATATATCTGGAGTTTGCTCTCTTGGTGATTGGGGCTCCCTGTAGATCCACTAATTTTTCTCAATTTTGGGAGTGGGCTTATAGATTCATGCATAAATGTAAGAAGATTCATTTCACTGGCCTTACAGCAGTTTGCTGGGCGATTTGGAAAACTAGAAATGTGATGTGCTTTGATAAAAAAACCAATGAAATCTCCTACTGAGATTATTTGCTTAACTTCATCTTTCATCTCGTACTGGTCAGGTCTGCATAAGCCAGGGGAGAAACAAGATTTGGAAGCTGGAGCTGAAGCCATGAGGGAGGTCGCAACCCATTTTCATCATGCACCAGGTTCGAATGACAATGGAGTTGTTCTGTTGTAGTGACAAGATCAAGGTAGAGTGTTGAAAATCAGGTGTGAAAAGGCATCACTGCACCAAGTCTTCCTGTGGCACGTAGGAGCTAGGGAGATGTCTGCTGTCCTGTGTGATTGTGGTTCAGTTCCCTTGATGGGGGTCTGGGTTGGTTGAATGCTGTTTGGTAATCAGTTTGTTGGGATAGATTGGTACTTATGTTAAACTCCTAGTTCTTCAGGTGTTGCAGATCCTGCGTATCTGCTCCTGATGAACTTGTAATAAGTCTAGTGGATTTGGTTGACATTTCTGCACTTCGAACCATGTAATTTCGTTGCTTCAATAGTAATGAAATTTGGGCTTGGCCCTTAGTGGAAAAAAAGACGAGAGCATGTGGTCAGGCCCTAGTGAGAGATCAGATGATAGCAGATCAGACCCTGATGATTCGGACTACGACCCTAGGAAAGATGCTTAGGCAATGGGATTCGGTGAAGGTTTGAGGTGCATTAACACTAATGTGAGGTTCCATCCGTGAAGGTTTGAGGTCCATTAACACTGATGTAAGTACAGGTTGCCATTTTGTCCTTTACTGGGATGGTTCTAAAACTGGTGAAAGTTTGAGGTGCATTAACACTGATGTAAGGTGCCATCGGTGAAGTTTCGAGCTCCAATAATGCTGATGTAAGGTTGCAGCGGTATGGGTTGCCATTTTGGTCTTGCTGGGATATTGTACAGGCTCGTCAGTAAGTCTGTAATTGTAGCCTCACCCCGCTCATCCCCCACCCCCTCCGCGTGGGTGATGGGTGCCCTCCTAAACCCTAGCCACCACCATCCCCATTCGCCGTCGGCCGCCACGCCGCCGCCCGAGCGGATCGCCAGGATCCCGCGCGGCACGCGAGGAAGGAGGCGGTGTGGCCTCCCTCCTCTCATCTCCGGCGGGCTGGGGCGGGTGCGGCCACTCAGGCCCGATGATGTGGCTCACCGGCGCGAGCTGTCCTTCGCAACGGCGGGTGGTGTAGCTTCCAGATGGTGGCGCCATGACCGGATCTGGGACCTACACGGTGGGGGTGCCTCGTTTCGTTATGGGTTGGCAGCCGGAGTCGGGCAGCGGCGATGGCGGCTCGAATGATGTGGACGGCATGGCTGGCGTGGGTTGGCGGCGGCAGCCGGCAGCTCCTCCTTCTTCATCAGGGTTGCCAATTTGGTGTCGCCGTGGTGGTAGGACCAGAGGGGATGGCTGGTGCTTGTTGCGGCGCCGAGGTGGTGCTTCGGGATGCGCCGAGCCTCTTCCGGTGGTGGTGTTGCGGAGGAGCCAGGAATAAGCTACTACCATGACCAAGAGCGGGTAGCAGTCGTGGTGCAATCAGGCGAAAGCCTTCACCGGTTGACGGTGGGCATGATGGCGGTGCCCTTGGAGCGTCGATCTCCCTGTTTGGGGCATCATGTTGAGGCACTACGCTCTCATTGTGTCGGGCTCCAAGGGTGAAGACCGCGTCCATCTGGACATGTGACAGCAGCACCTCAGCGTCGTGACCTTCTTAAAGGCGTCGTATTTGGAGTCATGTTGTTTGTGCTAGTGGTGGTGGAGGCTGTCGGGAGGTGATGCGAAAAGTGCGCTTGGTTCGTGTTGCTGTCAAGGTGCAGAGGGCACATAGGTGCTAGAGGGCTTGAGCTATCGTGCATGGTGCAGTGGTGAACTCGGTGACAGCTGGGCGGAGGAGATGCTCTCATTGCGGTCTTAGATATCTGAGTCCTTGGCAGAGGAGTGAGGCGGTGGGAGAGGCGAGACCTGAAGAGTATCTTGGCCCCCTAAGTGGGTTTTGGTGATTTAATGACGGACCATTAAGCTACTAATGATGTATTGAGTATATGAGCAGGTACTAAAATTCTAAGATGGCATCTAAGCGCTTCATTGCTATATAAAAAGGAAGTGATGCTAAAAGAAGGATTCCTTAGAGGTTTATTTATTTTATATTTTGAATTTGAGTCCTAGGAATGCCGTACTATTAAGAGGGACATGAATTGTATCTTCCAAGAGTTGAAAAGGTGCTCTAGATGACTAACCAAAATCCTATGAGAGACACCTTGCACTGCACGATCACCGAGGTTTCCTTAAGTGTGCCAACTCTGGAAGGTCAGACACTCCGAGTTTATCCCGGACAGTCCGGACTTCCCAGAGTCTCCGGGCCTAGTCCAGATACTCCGGGTCTTAGAGCTGTAATGACTCTTTTTCTGGGTGAGGAGGTATTTATACCCCCTCAACCCTATCCACTCCCTCACTCTTGCCCATTTCGACCTGCAACACTCAGAACTCATTCAATCTCCCTCTTTACTCCCCTTGGCCTTGGTTTGGTGAGATTTGTTAGGGATTAAAGGAGGGATTGAGAGCAAGAGCTTGAAGAGTGCTAGTGAGCTAATTTTCCATCTCTAGAGCACCTCGTTCTTCGCTTGGTTGGCAATCTCATGTTTGTTACTCTTGGAGCTTTGAGCTCCTAGCCGGCTAGGCGTTGCCTTGGAGCATCCAAAGGATTGTGGCTGCCCAAGGAAGTTTGTATTACCCCGTGATTGAGTAAGTAACCCTAGCTCGATCTTTGTGGTCGCTAGGGGGAGGAATGTGACCAAGGTGTAAAGGTCCACCCTTTGTGGGTTCCTCAACGGAGACGTAGAGCTCAAGGTGTGAGCTTGAACTCCGGTAACAAATCCCTTGTGTCTCTTGTGCTTGTTGCTCTTGTTATATGCTTGAAATCCTCTTGAGTACATTTATAGGGTTTGTGGCCGATCTACTCCGTGGTGAGGTTCCTACTGTTTCTAAGTGGTGGAACATGCTTATATCTCTGTATTGCATATCCTATTTTCACAGGTTTAAGTTTGGGCAAGTTTGATTCCTGCTGGTTTAGTTGCCTCCTCAAAAGCCCGGATAATCTGAACATTTTCCCGGATACTCCGGATTTCCCGGAGTATCCGGAAAAATATTCGGAGACTCCGGACTTTGGACTGATAAGTTGTTTTAAGTTGTGAGTTTTCAGGAATGACTATTCACTCACCCTCTAGTCGACCTCTAGATCCTTTCAATTGGTATCAGAGCCGGTTACTCCGTTTGAAGCTTAACCGCTTGGAGAAAAGAGATGTCGACCCCAACTAATCAAGCAACGCCGCCCGAAGGTGACTTGACCAACCCCGGTGGTAACCAACCCCCCGTGAACACACCCGAGGTTCCTACGGGTGCAGCGGGAGGTGCCGGTGGAGCAAGCACAAGTCATCATCCAAGAAATGAAGATGGTGAATCATCTTCATCAAGTGATGACAACTTTGATGATGCAAGATCAAACCACTCCACTCGTCGGCCTTCGGGAAGGGAGTTTTCTAGAATCCCTTACGATTACTCCAATTTAATCTTTGATAAATCATCGAGTTCCCACCACATTGGAAAGATACCCCAATTTGATGGAACCGGCTATTCCAAGTGGAAGAACTCGATGGAGGAGTATTTGATGGCGGTAAACCCCGCACTTTGGACTGTTGTGAACAGGGGAATCACCTTTCCAAGTGGAGATGCTACTTTGACACAAGCTCAAGCGAATAAAATTCAACGCAACTATCAAGCCATTCGCATCATCAAGAGCTCTCTCACCGCCGAAGAGTATGACAAGGTTGATGGTTTGAAGTCTGCCAAAGATGTGTGGGACACTCTCTTTATCAACCATGAAGGAACAAGGCAAGTTAGAGAAGGAAGGATCCGAGCTCTTAAAAGTGAGCTCAACCGCTTCGTCATCAAAGAAGATGAATCTCCACAAGATATGTACAACCGCTTGAACAAGATCATCAACAAGATCAAGTCTCTTGGAAGCACAAGATGGGGCAGAAAAGAAGTAGTTGATAAGATCCTCTCTGCTTATATGGCTAGGGATGTTCAACTCCCTACACTTATTAGAGAGAAGAGAGGCTTCAAGAAGTTCACTTCAGCGGATGTGATTGGAAGAATTGAAGAACATCTTATCACCGTCAAGGAGTCAAAGCTCTCACAAGAAATGTCAAAGATGCATGAACAAATTGAGAAGAACAAGGGAGTAGCTCTCAAAGCTTCAAGCAAAGACAAAGAGAAGAGGGCAAGCTCATCATCCTCCAAGACCGTGGTCAAAGAAGATAGTGATGACACCTTGACTCCCGAACAAATGGCTCTGTTTGTGAAGAGGTTCACCAAGGTGATGAAGAAGGGTGGCTTCTTCAACAAAAACAAAGACAAGGACAAGATCAAGACCAAGAGAACATCCAAGAGGCCATGCTTTGGGTGTGGCAAGGAGGGTCATTTCATTGCGGAATGTCCCAACATTAAAGTGAGAAGAAGAGACACCAAGTATGACAAGAACAAGAAGAAGGAAGTTGGTGAAGCTCATTTGGGTGAAGAATGGGATTCAAATGATGATAGCTCCGACTCCGATGATGAAGTGGGGCTTGCCACAATATCCATTGCTCAACCCATTGACAAGCCATCACTCTTTGGGGATCTCACCGATGATGAAGATGACTTCACTCACACATGCCTCATGGCTAGGGGCACTAAGGTAAACACTAAACCTTCTCCCCTAGATGTTGATGATGATAATGATAGTGATGATGAATTTGAAAAAATGATCACTAGTTTTGGTAAGAAAGCAACCAAAAGAATTATGAACCTTCTAAATGAAATCAAGAATAGAGATGAGACTCTTGAGGTGCAAGAAGAACTCTTTAGACTTGAGCGAGAGAAAACTATTACCCTTGAGGATGCCCTTGTAATTGAAAAGAAGGGTTTCAAGGTGCAAGAGGGCTTGCTCAAAGAAAAGGAGGAAGAAATTCTTAGCCTCAAGAACTCTCAAGCTAAAGAGGCCGTTATAGTAGATGAATTAACTTGGAAGTCTTTCCTAGCTAAGGATGCTTGCACTAGACTTAAGAGTTAAAAGGTCGAACTTCAAGAGAGCTTAAAACGCTTGAAACCTAGTCACATTGCAATTGAAGTTCAACTTGACAATCTTAAGAATAGTGCTAAAACAACCTCTAATGATGCTACCTCTAACTCAAATGCTTCTACAAGTAATGGTTGTTCTAGATGCTATAAACTTGATATAAATGCTTATGCCACTAACATTGCCGAGATGAATGCAATGAAGAAAGAGATTGCTCGGTTGTCAAACTCTCTTGTTGAGGAAAAGAAGGAACCTAAGAGAGGAGAGTTTGAGAACCATACCAAGGGCTTTGGTTCAAACTACATGAAGAAGTTTGACTTTGAGAATGGGAAGGGCTAGGTAAGAATGAACAAGGCTCCAAGGACCCTATCCCATTCATCAAGAACAACCACACAAGAGGTGTGGGAACAAGAAATGTGGTGCATGGGATGAAGCAATTGGGTGCCAAGGTTGAAGGTAAACAACCTAGGCTCAACACTCCCATCAAGTTCAAGAGCTCCAATGGCACATCCCATGAACCACAAGTCAAGACCAAAGTGGTACAAGCCAAGCAAACCAAGAAGCCCAAGGCACATGCTTCACAAGACAACTTCTATGCCGATTATGTGTTGACTTGGAACCACAAGGATAAGGTGGTGGCCAAGTATGTGGGACCCCGCACACAAGGTTCTATGATCAAAAGGAATGTGTGGGTGCCCAAAGTTCTTGTGACTAACGTAAAAGGATCCAACTCTAATTGGGTACCTAAAAACCAAGCCTAATTTGTTTTGTAGGCATACTCCTCCGGTGGAGCCAAATGGGTGATTGATAGTGGATGCACTAATCACATGACCGGGGAGAAGAAGATGTTTATGTCTTGTGAAATGATTGAACATCCTACGGAAAAGATTGCCTTTGGAGGTAATGGTGGTGGAACGGTTGTTGGTCTAGGTAAAATTGCTATCTCAACCAATCATTCAATTTCCGATGTTTATTTGGTTGAATCTTTGGACTACAATCTGTTGTCTGTGTCACAACTTTGTGAGATGGGCTACAATTGTTTATTCACCAATAAGGGTGTGACCGTCTTTAGAAGAGGCGATGACTCCGTTACTTTTAAGGGTGAACTCAAGGGAAGGCTTTATTTGGTGGATTTTACATCGGAGAAAGCCCAACTTGATACATGCTTAATGGCAAAGTCTAGCTTGGGTTGGCTTTGGCATCGCCGGCTAGCCCACGTTGGGATGAATAATCTCAACAAACTTCTAAAGGGGAAACACATCCTAGGACTAACAAAAGTTCATTTTGAGAAAGATAGAATTTGTAGTGCTTGTCAAGCCGAAAAGCAAGTTGGTGCTCCTCACCCCTCCAAGATGTACTCACCACTACAAGACCATTAGAATTACTTCACATGGGTATCTTTGGTTCCGTGGGTTATGTTAGTATTGGAGGGAGCAAGTATGGATTTGTCATTGTTGATGATTACTCTCGGTATACATGGGTATTCTTTTTGCGTGACAAGAGCAAGGTTCATGATGTATTCAAGAAGTTTGCAACTAGAGCCCAAAATGAGTTTGATGTGAAGATCAAGAGAGTAAGAAGTGACAACGGCTCCAAGTTCAAGAACACCAACATTGAAGAGTATCTTGATAGTGAAGGCTTTGGTCATGAATTCTCCGTCCCATACACACCTCAACAAAATGGGATAGTGGAGAGGAAGAATAGGACTCTCATAGAAGCCGCAAGAACTATGCTTGATGAGTACAAGACTTCGGATAGTTTTTGGGCGGAAGCGGTCAACACGGCTTGTCATGCTATCAACCGTTTGTATCTTCACAAGCTTTGACACAAGACCGCCTATGAACTCCTAACCGGTAAGAAGCCTAATGTGTCTTACTTTAGAGTTTTTGGTTGTAAGTGCTCCATTCTCAACAAGAAGCCCAAGAACTCTAAGTTTGCACCTAAAGTTGATGATGGTATTTTTCTTGGTTACGCCTCAAATGCTCACGGCTATCGCGTTCTCAACAAGACCACCGGTAGTGTTGATATAGCGTGTGACGTGACATTTGATGAATCTAATGGCTCTCAAGTAGAGCAAGTTGATGAAGTGTGTGTAGGCAGGGAAAAGACCTCTACAAATGGCATCAAGAAGATGGCCATTGGCGAAATCAAGCCTCAAGAAGAAGATGAAGAAGATGAAGTCATTGAAGCATCACCAAACCTCACTGCCGCTGCAAAACCCGGACACTCCGGAGAAAAGTCCGGAGAATCCGAAAATTCCGGAGACTTCGGACCCAACCCCGGAGAGTCCGGGCCCTCTGAAGATGATGCTCAAGACATTCAAGGAAATGAAGACTTGATTCAACAAGATGCTTCTGAGCCACATCCAAGAGTCTGTCAAAGTGTTCAAAGAGATCATCCGGTTGACAACATTCTTGGAAGTATAAGAAGAGGGGTTACCACAAGATCAAGATTGGCAAACTTTTGTGGGCATTACTCTTTCGTGTCCATGATTGAACCTCTCTCCGTGGAAGAAGCATTACAAGATGCTGATTGGGTGATGGCCATGCAAGAAGAGCTGAACAACTTCACTCGGAATGAAGTCTGGTCCCTAGTGGAACGCCCTAAGCAAAATGTGATTGGAACAAAGTGGGTGTACCGCAACAAACAAGACGAGGATGGGGTAGTGACCAAGAACAAGTCAAGGTTGGTTGCCAAGGGATATACTCAAGTTGAAGGCTTGGACTTTGGAGAGACCTATGTACCGGTGGCAAGACTTGAAGCAATTCGTATCTTATTGGCCTTTGCTACACATCATGATTTCAAGCTCTTTCAAATGGATGTCAAGAGTGCATTCTTGAATGGCCCAATCTCCGAAGAGGTTTATGTTGAGCAACCACTGGGCTTTGAAGACCCTCAATTCCCCCAACCACGTCTACAAGCTCCATAAGGCGCTCTATGGTCTTAAGCAAGCACCTAGAGCATGGTATGAATGCCTTAAGGAATTTCTCTTAAGGAAAGGCTTTGAAATAGGCAAAGCCGATCCTACTCTTTTCACTCGCAAAGAAGGGAATGATTTATTTGTATGCCAAATATATGTCGATGACATCATATTTGGTTCTACTAACAAAGCTTGGGCGGATGAATTTAGTAGGATTATGACTAAAAGATTCGAGATGTCCATGATGGGAGAGTTGAAGTTCTTTGTTGGATTTCAAATCAAGCAACTCAAGGAAGGCACGTTCATAAGTCAAACAAAGTACACTCATGACATGCTCAAGAAGTTTGACATGGACAAGGCCAAACCCATCAAGACCCCAATGCCATACAATGGACATCTTGACCTAAATGAAGATGGAAAAAGCGTGGATCAAAAGGTATATCGCTCCATGATTGGATCTTTGCTTTACCTTTGTGCATCTAGGCCCGATATTATGCTTAGTGTGTGCATGTGTGCAAGGTTTCAAGCCAATCATAAGGAATGTCATCTCATGGCTGTTAAGAGAATCTTTAGGTATTTAGTGCACACTCCTAACCTTGGTTTATGGTACCCAAAGGGCTCCACTTTCGATCTACTTGGCTATTCCGATTCGGACTATGCCGGTTGCAAGGTAGATAGAAAGAGCACATCCGGGACTTGCCAATTCCTTGGAAGGTCCTTGGTGTCTTGGAGTTCCAAGAAACAAAATTCCGTTGTCTTATCCACCGCCGAGGCCGAGTATGTTGCAGCCGGCGCTTGTTGTGCTCAACTACTTTGGATGAGGTTCACTTTGAGGGACTTTGGTTGTACGTTTAGCAAGGTGCCACTCTTGTGTGACAATGAGAGTGCCATCAAGCTAGCGAACAACCCCGTAAACAACTCAAGAACAAAGCACATAGACATAAGACACCATTTCTTGAGAGACCACGAAGCCAAAGGAGATATCGCTTTAAGTCATGTGAGCACCGAAAAGCAACTAGCCGATATCTTCACAAAGCCTCTTGATGAACTAAGGTTTTGTGCTTTGAGGAGTGAATTAAATATCTTGGATTCTCGTAACTTGGCTTGAGATCATGCACATGTTTGATTGTCTTAGACTAGATCTTTTCAAAAGAAAAGGATTTGAAAATTTGATATGGATTTGCTTTGAAAAATATTTGGATTTTTTCTCTAGGTACAACACTTGGACTATAGTTCTCATTGTATGTTTGTGGCTAGTATCAAGTGTTAGAACCTCTCTAGCTCACATTAGTTTCACTCATAATCATCTTTATCCATCTCAATCTCAATTCCTTGAAAATCTGTTGCCCAGTCTCAGGGGGAGCCAGAGACTCCGGGCTTTTCCCCGGATACTCCGGATTTCCCGAAGAGTCCGGGTTCAGCCCGGATACTCCGGACCTTAACTCCTATAAAAACATTTTTACCGCAGTCAAAACCCTAGTCTTCACCTTTTCACTGCGTGGACCGTTTTTTACTCCCTCTCCTGTCGCCTCCCCGTGTTCCCCCACGCCCCTCTCCTCCATCCCTTGGTTCCTCCATAGAACTTAGGGTTTCCTCCCTCCAAATCTTGAGAGAGTGAGAGTTTGAAGCCTCCAAGGTGTGGGAAACAAGGTGCTGCCCTTGATTTGGAGACTTGAAGGCTTTCCCCCTCGGTTCCCTCTCTTCCCTAAGGTATTCAAAGGCTCCTTTGCCCGATCTCCTTTTCTAGGTCATATCTTGCGAAATCTCTTGGATAGGAATGTTCTTTAGACTCTAGAAGTAGTGGATCTGCAATATCTCAAGTTTCCCGTGGTGGATTTGTGAGGCATTGTGATTTAGGGTTTCGCCAGGAAAACCCGGAGACTCCGGACTTTTTCCGGACACTCCGGATTTCCCGGACTGTCCGGGAATTTCCCCGGAGACTCCGGATTTTCTTGCTGAAACTCCAAATCACCGTGCCACACACCTTTTCCATGGATGAATTCTTATGTACTCCTTGCTACTCATCTCCAGATCATGAGGAAGAAGTACAAGCAAGACGAGCTAGCCACCCAAAGGAGGACTAAGACTAGGCACGACCCTCAAACCTTGGGGGTAGTGCATGAGACCTTGGGGCTTGGCTCCTCTCAGCGGTCCACTCGTGCTCGTGCCCCTGTCTACACCGAGCAAGAGATTGAAGAAGAGGAAGAACAGCAAGTTGTTGGTGAGGAAGAGGAAGAAGAGGAAGAAGACGCTGATCAGTATAGGGTTGCTCCTAGGCGTCACGGGAAAGGTCCAGCTCAGCCATCAAGGAAACCCCATGAGGCCCCCTACATCTCCCGCTCTAGGCCCGTACCTCGCCCATCCATGCCAAAGAACCGTCCCACTCCCTACTCCCAAATCTGTCCCAGAACTCCACCCCGTCTCACTGTGACCTTTCCATCAAATGTGAGGGTGGTGACTGCTCCTGTCAACCTAAGGGACCCCGGGGCTGTGCAAGGGTTTGCCCAACAAATGGTGAGAAACTATGCTAGAAATGCCCTTGCAGTCAGAGAACAAAGGGAGGAGGATGTCTACATGTATATCTCTAGTGAGGCGCTTGAGTCGAGGTTTTGGTGTGACTTTCATAGGGACTTCTATCAGATAGTGATAAGGAGTCCACAGATGAAGGCAAAAAACAAGTCACCAATTGTGGAGATGAAGTACATTGATTGGGCATACTATGAGAAGTTGGAGAATCCCACCTTTGATGTCGTCATTGATAGATGCAAGGAACTTGGATTATATGAGATCATGGGTTTTAGATATGGATGGAATAGAGAGATTCTTGCTCAATTCTATTGCTCCTACTACTACAACTCTCATCAAAACACTATCACTTGGAGCCGGGAACAAGCTACTACCATGACCAAGAGCGGGTAGCAGTCGTGGTGCAATCAGGCGAAAGCCTTCACCGGTTGACGGTGGGCATGATGGCGGTGCCCTTGGAGCGTCGATCTCCCTGTTTGGGGCATCATGTTGAGGCACTACGCTCACGTCGTGTCGGGCTCCAAGGGTGAAGACCGCGTCCATCTGGACGTGTGACAGCAGCACCTCAGCGTCGTGACCTTCTTAAAGGCGTCGTATTTGGAGTCACGTTGTTTATGCTAGTGGTGGTGGAGGCTGTCGGGAGGTGATGCGGAAAGTGTGCTTGGTTCGTGTTGCTGTCAAGGTGCAGAGGGCACATAGGTGCTAGAGGGCTTGAGCTGTCGTGCATGGTGCAGTGGTGAACTCGGTGATAGCTGGGCGGAGGAGATGCTCTCATTACGGTCTTAGATATCTGAGTCCTTGGCAGAGGAGTGAGGCGGTGGGAGAGGCGAGACCTGAAGAGTATCTTGGCCCCCTAAGTGGGTTTTGGTGATTTAATGACGGACCATTAAGCTACTAATGATGTATTGAGTATATGAGCAGGTACTAAAATTCTAAGATGGCATCTAAGCGCTTCATTGCTATATAAAAAGGAAGTGATGCTAAAAGAAGGATTCCTTGGAGGTTTATTTATTTTATATTTTGAATTTGAGTCCTAGGAATGCCGTACTATTAAGAGGGACATGAATTGTATCTTCCAAGAGTTGAAAAGGTGCTCTAGATGACTAACCAAAATCCTATGAGAGACACCTTGCACTGCACGATCACCGAGGTTTCCTTAAGTGTGCTAACTCTGGAAGGCCGGACACTCCGGGTTTATCCCGGACAGTTCGGACTTCCCGGAGTCTCCGGGCCTAGTCCGGATACTCCGGGTCTTAGAGCTGTAACGGCTCTTTTTCTGGGTGAGGAGGTATTTATACCCCCTCAACCCTATCCACTCCCTCACTCTTGCCCATTTCGACCTGCAACACTCAGAACTCATTCACCCTCCCTCTTTACTCCCCTTGGCCTTGGTTTGGTGAGATTTGTTGGGGATTAAAGGAGGGATTGAGAGCAAGAGCTTGGAGAGTGCTAGTGAGATGATTTCCCATCTCTAGAGCACCTCGTTCTTCGCTTGGTTGGCAATCTCGTGTTTGTTACTCTTGGAGCTTTGAGCTCCTAGCCGGCTAGGCATTGCCTTGGAGCATCCAAAGGATTGTGGCTGCCCAAGGAAGTTTGTATTACCCCGTGATTGAGTAAGTAACCCTAGCTCGATCTTTGTGGTCGCTAGGGGGAGGAATGTGACCAAGGTGTAAAGGTCCACCCTTTGTGGGTTCCTCAACGGAGACGTAGAGCTCAAGGTGTGAGCTTGAACTCTGGTAACAAATCCCTTGTGTCTCTTGTGCTTGTTGCTCTTGTTGTATGCTTGAAATCCTCTTGAGTACATTTATAGGGTTTGTGGCCGATCTACTCCGTGGTGAGGTTCCTACTGTTTCTAAGTGGTGGAACAGGCTTATATCTCTGTATTGCATATCCTATTTTCACAGGTTTAAGTTTGGGCAAGTTTGATTCCTGCTGGTTTAGTTGCCTCCTCAAAAGCCCGGACAATCCGGACATTTTCCCGGATACTCCGGATTTCCCGGAGTATCCGGAAAAATATCCGGAGACTCCGGACTTTGGACTGATAAGTTGTTTTAAGTTGTGATTTTTCAGGAACAACTATTCACCCCCCCTCTAGTCGACCTCTAGATCCTTTCAAGACCCCCCACGCAGAGTGGCCAGGATGAGTGGTTGCCCCTGGTACTGAGATGTGAGTATTTGTTGAAGCTTCACTAGATCAGAGGATCAGTGATCATGTGTGTGCCGTTTGAGGGTGACAGTCCCATGGTGGAGGAGCTCAGGGGGCCGTTCGGACCTGCAGCGGGTTGCGACTTCGGTATGACACAACATTGGTGACGACGGCGCAGTTGTCGGCGGCTTGTTTTGATCTTCTCTCCCAAGTGGTTGTGGATGGTGGTGTGCTGTGTTGGGTGTGTTTGTTTCTGTTCAAGGGTTTGTTCGTGTGGTGGTGTTCGCTTCTGCGCGTTATGTACCAATGCTGCTTCTTCTTGTATGACATAGCAATGCTCCTGCTTTTATCAAAAAATTAAACGTAATATTTTTTTTCTGTCCGGCTCTATGCAACGGGTAGGGGTACTGTCCCTTGTTACTGAGATTGCCTGACACTCGGTAACTCCGCAGATTTTTTCTGTTATGCATTATGAGTTGGACATCAAACAAGCAGCTCTGATCTGTCATGCTTTATTAATTGGCCAGCCCTGTTGTGACAACCCGCCCAGGAAAATACCGTACTATCGCCTAAACCAATCCACTTTGGTCATTAAGCAATAATAAAGTATCATCCTGTCGTTAGTTGCCGGGTTAACGCCCGGTAAATCACTTACAAAGCAACAAGGACCGACATATATGCATCAAAACTCACGCGAAGACGAGTCCAGAGAACAACATATGATTAACATCCAAATTTACCCCGAAGGGTTTAATTATTACAAACCGGAGTTTTTGGACATGATAACGAAGTTCAGAGTTTTGAAACAGCGGAATTAAACTAAACGGCACGAGGAAACATCACGGGAGGCCTGCCATGATGCCTTCATTCATCGTCTTCAACCCACTCCAGCTCCCAGCCAGGCGGGATCTCTCCAGGCCACACATCAACAAAGGCATTACCTGGAACAACAGATTATAGCAAGGCTGAGTATACTAATACTCAGCAAGACTTACCCGTCAGTGACAACTACATCACCAACTCTAGACATGAAAGGCTTTTTGGCCAATGGGGTTTCTTTTGCTGAAAAGCAACAAAGAGTATGTCCTTACTTTCAATATTTTAGCACAAGTTCTAGTTGATTATTCCTTTCTAAATTAGCAAGCTAGTGCAAGCATAAGTTGTGCAAACAATTAATCAAGCACAATATTCATCAACTTCCATCATTAGGGATCTCATGGCCAGTGGAGTAAGTAGTCTCAGATAACGGTGAGAGGCCGACAATCGATTGATTTAAACCTTGCAAGGTAGACCTAAACACACGGTAGGGTGCCCCCGCGAGGACAACCACCAGGCGGTTCCCAAAAGTCCTCGGTTCGGGATAAAAGGCAACAGTCTTCGGTACCGGCTATCTGGTATACCCCGCAAGGCACCCAGCATCGCACATGCACCACCGGTAGCTAGCCGGGGGACACATCCCAAGATTAGTCACAGTAAAATCCCTTACCGTCTCGTTAAGGTACTAGGCTTACCGTACCCATTTCCGACAAGTGCTTAGTACGTTCAAACACTTAACCCACGAAAGCCATTGGACCGGAGCCCACATCCCATGCTCTTACCACATGAGCAATCCATTTAAGGAGATCTTATGATTCCAACATAAGAACCTATTCTCGCGAGTGACAAGCATCACTCGACTTGTAACGGTCCTATAGCATAGCAGCTACCGACCTATCATACTAGTAAGAACATAGGTACCTAGGGATCATGCATCTAGGGTTTCATTTCAACTCCTGAACGTAAATGCACAATCATCCATAGATAGTTGCATAAAGTTTCAAAAACACTTGGCTAATGCACCGGGGCTTGCCTTCGTCAGCAGGGTTAGCCTGAGGGTCCTCGGTGTTGTCGATCACCTCCACGTACTGCAGCTCCGCGTCAGCTCCTCCTTCCTCGGCTTCCGGCACGAGCGCGTAGTTACCGTCAGGAAGCTCTACACGGAATGCAATGCAGGGTTCAGGTGGAGTGATGGATTAATTATTTCACCAACTCTTGTTGGCCACATTCATCTTAACAAACAATTAATTATTAATTCTTTTTCATTAAGGCTATTATAGGCAAGGGTTTAACTTTGACCAACAATTAATTACTGTTTTCTTTTATGATTGTTATTTCATGTGAGATTTACTATTCAATCTTTTAATAGCAATGGTGTGCACATAAATGTAAATATTTCCATTTAAATGTTTAAAACAGCAAGGGTGAATTTAAAGGTTCCAAAGTAAGCCATGCATCCATTGACAAGGGTCACAAGGTCAAAAGGTCACACTTTTGGAATTAACTCCCACTAGCAAGCTTATGCATCTAACTTGTAAATGCCCACTTTAAAACATACAAACAAGGGTAGGAGCCCCTGCTGGTCTAAAGTTACTAAACATACCACTGGATCAAACTTGGCCATTAAAAGAACTATAAAACTTATATAAGCAAGATTACATTTCCTAGCCATGCAAATTAAAGGAAATGCATAAATAAATAAAACTAAAGCTCCTGCATCCAACAACAAGCCTACATCTACTCTGTCCCTAAACAAGATCAGAACACCCATAGGTTCATCACAAACCAATTTGAATTATGAACTATGCATTTAAATATATACCTAAGCATAAAACAAGATTAAATATTTCTAGCAGAGATAAATTCATGATAAATTCAGGAAAGTTGCATCTAGGCATAACATGAGTATAGCCACAAGTTGAGCACAAAACTCAATTCATATTTTGCTACAAAAATCAGTAAAGCAGAAATAGCATAAATACAAAGTAATTCATATAAAAAGATCTGTTCAACAACTTTGTGAAATTTTTGGTCCAAACTCTAATCATGACAAGTTTAGCAACATATACAAAATTCAGCTCCATAGCCTTTATACATTTTGAATTATAGCAAAAATGTGTCAAACTGAATTTGAATTTTCATTCAAAATCTACAAGTCAAAACTATGGTCATGCTTTGTAGAAGTTGCAGATATACTCTCACTGAGACCAACCAAATTGGGTTTGCATTTTTCTGAATTTTCTGTGAATTTCTAGGCTATTTCTAAGGCACTGGACTGACTTGCAAGGAGACTAAGAATCTTTCTATTGCAACCGGGTCCCTGGGTTCACAACTAAGCCCTTGGCCTTCACACATATGCCCTTGCGGCGGCGGGAGAGTTCGCCGGCGGCGAACGGCGGCCGGGCTTGGCAAACAAGCGACACTGGCGTGCGATTGGGCTCACCACGGGTTGATTGATGGTGGTGGCGTGGTCGGGGATGTCACCGGCGAGCGGCGGCGGCGAGGTCGCGGCAGCGCGCCCGCTGCGGCTCGGGTTCCGGCGAGTGGCGGCGCAATGTGGGCGAACACACGGTCGTGGGAGCTTCACTGGTGTCTAGGGAGGAGGTTGAGATGGTCGGCCGGCGACGGAAGCGAGCGGAGGGGGAAGCTCGCCTGCGGCGGCGGCAATGGCGGGCGGCGGACGGTGGCTCACGCACGGGCGGCGAGGAGGGAGCTATTTATAGCCGGGCGTGCGCGCGTAGGAGCGAGATCACTTCGTGGTTAAGCGTCCCGGCGCGTTTAAAGCGCGGTACGGCGGCGGCATCGGCGTGCGTGCGCGGCGGGCGGGGATGACGCCGCGGCGAGCGCGTACACACCGCGTGGCGCGCGGTTCCTCGGGCCGAGGCCGTGTCTTGGAGCGCGCGCATGAAGCGGACGTCAGCCGCGCTCACGCGCTGACTCCCAGACGGCCATGGTACGGCCGGCGCACGGCGGCGGCGCGGCGGCGACGCGTGGACGCTCGCGCGCGCGTGACGTCGCGCCGAGCGCGTCTCCGGCCCGGTCCAGTGCATGTACCCCTGTTTGCGTGCACGGTTCTCAAGAATCTGCATATAAACTTCAAAACCCGTGGATAGGAAAGTTGTAGACGGGTGATTCCTCTAGAAGTTGGCTGAAACCGATTTTGAATTGGATTCAAATCAAAGGAGAAATTCGAATGCCAAGTTGGGGAATTTTCATGTCTCGGTGAACAGTGACTCAGAGCTTGTTTGGCCATTTAGCACCTTTTCCACTCAAAACTAGCGATGCCACTCAACATGAAAGTTGTGTCTCATGAAAAACTGGACAACTTTTATATTGGGAGATTTTGAAGTGTTTAGGTGAAATTTGGAGAACGCGGCAAAAGTTCCAGATCGACACAAAGACATCAAGGGGTGTGTCCCCCCTTAGCTAGGGTTTTGACCGAGAGTGTGCTAGACTTGCTTAAGATGCTAATGGGTGAGTGTTGGTGAGGTTTTCGAGGTGATGACCCAGGTTGACTGTGCTTTGACCCTAGTCAACAAGTTTGACCGGCAATTAGGGTTAATTAAAAACCTGGGGCGTCACAGCCTACCCCCCTTAAACGGAATCTCGTCCCGAGATTCGATTCAAGAAAAACAAGGTAGGTAGTAGAAACTCACGGTTTCGAGATTGCAGAAAACCCGGGTACTTGGTGTTGAGATACTCTTCCGTCTCCCAAGTTGCTTCTTCCTCCGTATGATGACTCCATTGTATCTTGTACATCCTTACGGTTTGTCTTCGGGTCTTCCTCTCCTTTTTGTCCAACACCCTCATGGGATGCTCGATGAGCGAGAAATCCGGCTCAATCCAAGCATTTGCTTCCGTGATCACTTCGGTTTCAGGCACAGGCACGCCTTTCTTCAGTTGGGTCACATGGAATACATTGTGAACTGCAGAGAACCGTTCCAGCAATCGAATGCGATAAGCCACTGGCCCACATACTTCAATGATTTCATAAGGTCCGATATAGCGCGGGGCTAACTTTCCCTTAACACCGAACCTTTGCACACCCTTGGTTGGTGAAACCTTTAGGTATACATAATTACCAACTTCAAATTGTCGGGGTGCCGTTCCTCTATCGTGATAGCTCTTTTGCCTCATCTGTGCTAACTTCAAGTTCTCCCGTATCACTTGCACTTTCTCTTCGGCGTCTTTGACTAAGTCCGGACCAAAGAGCGTCCTTTCTCCGGCTTCTGACCAGTTCAAAGGGGTACGACATCTCCGTCCATAAAGAGCATCGAACGGTGCCATCTTCAAACTAGCTTGGTAGCTATTGTTGTAAGAGAACTCTGCCAAGGACAAACACTTGTCCCAACTTTTATCAAAATGCAGGATGCTTGCCCGTAGCATGTCTTCCAAAATTTGATTTACCCTTTCCGTCTGACCATCGGTCTGCGGGTGATAGCTGGAACTACGGATCAACTTGGTTCCTAAACATTCATGCAATTGCTCCCAGAAACGAGCTACAAATTGAGTTCCTCTATCCGAGATTATGGTCTTCGGAATTCCATGCAAACGGACTATTTGATCCATATATAACTCTGCATATTGCTGCACTGAATAAGTAGTATGTACTGCAATGAAATGGGCAGTCTTGGTGAGTCTGTCCACGATAACCCAAATAGAATCCTTCTTTCTAGCAGTCAGGGGTAAACCCACAATGAAGTCCATACTTATGTCATCCCATTTCCACATAGGTATCGACAAGGGTTGGAGTACACCTGCCGATTTCAAATGGCTTGCTTTCATTCTATGACAAGTATCACACTCTGACACAAACTTTGCTATGTCGACTTTCATATTGGACCACCAGAAATTTTCCTTCAGATCTTGATACATCTTGGTGCTTCCGGGATGAATGGAGAATTTGGAAAGATGAGCTTCCTCGAAGATGGTTTTCTGAATTTCTTGGTCAGTGGGAACCACAAGACGTTTCCCAAACCATACCACATCGTTTGCATCCCTCCGGAAACAGGTATACTTGGGATCTCCTTCTGCTAACTTCTGTTTGATTATCTATATGCCCTCGTCATTGCGTTGAGCGGTGACAATTCTATCATAAAGATTGGATTCGGCACCTAGGACATATAGATTTCCTTGCTCTACCACTTCCAAGTTAAGCTTCCTCATGTCTTCGCACAAGGTGTCACTATACGGCTCCACTTCGAGATGATTGCAGTGAACTTTGCGGCTAAGAGCATCCGCAACAACATTGGCTTTCCCGGGGTGATAGTGCACTTCTAGATCATAATCCTTAATCAGCTCAAGCCATCTCCTTTGTCTCATGTTGAGATCCGATTGAGTGAAGATATATTTGAGGCTCTTGTGATCAGTGAAGATATTGCAGCGATTTCCCATCAGATAGTGTCTCCAAATCTTAAGAGCATGAACAACCGCTGCTAGCTCTAGATCATGGGTGGGATAATTGATCTCATGGGGTCGAAGTGCCCGTGAGGCATAGGCAATGACTCGGCCCTCTTGCATGAGAACACAACCGAGACCAGTGCCTGACGCGTCACAGAAAACTTCAAAAGGTTTGGAATTATCCGGTTGCACTAGCACTGGGGCTGAAGTTAAGTGTTGTCTCAGCGTGTGAAAGGCTTTCTCACATGCTTCACTCCATACAAATTTCACTCCTTTCTTGAGCAGTTCAGTCATAGGTTTAGCGATCCTGGAGAAGTCCGGAATGAATCGACGGTAATAACCCGCCAAACCTAGAAAACTGCGGATTTGGTGTACGGACTTGGGTGGTTTCCAATCCATCACCTCTTGTACTTTGCTAGGATCTACGGATATGCCATCTTTGGAAATAGTGTGCCCCAAGAATTTCACACTATCCAACCAGAATTCACATTTGGAGAACTTAGCATAGAGCTTATGATCTCTCAAACGCTGTAGGACAATTCGAAGATGTTTGGCATGTTCTTTCTCATTTTTGGAATAGATTAGAATATCATCGATGAAGACCACTACGAATTTGTCAAGCTCCGTCATGAATACGGAGTTCATGAGATACATGAAGTAGGCTGCGGCATTTGTGAGACCGAAGGACATCGCCAAGAACTCATAGAGACCATAACGAGTGGAGAAAGCAGTTTTGGGAATGTCACATGGTCGAATTTTGATTTGATGGTAACCAGAACGAAGATCGATCTTGGAGAAAACTTTGGCTCCAGCCAACTGATCAAAAAGAACATCAATGCGGGGAAGAGGATATTTGTTTTTGATGGTCACCGCATTGAGCGGTCTGTAGTCAACACATAGCCTCAAACTACCATCTTTCTTCTTGACAAAGAGTGCGGGGCAACCCCAAGGAGAAGAACTTGGGCGAATGTAGCCCTTATCTAACAATTCCTGGAGTTGGTTTTTCAGTTCAGCTAATTCCTTGGGAGGCATACGATAAGGTCGTTTAGAAATGGGCGCAGTGCCCGGTTGGAGTTCAATCACAAACTCGACATCCCTGTCTGGTGGCATGCCAGGCAACTCATCGGGAAAGACATCAGGATATTCACAAACTACTGGAATTTCTTCAAGATGAGAGATAATGGTCACATAGGCACAAGGGTCTGCACCGTCCTTAAAAGGTAAGTACAATGTGGTGTGCCCGACCGTAGGTGAATTGATTGCTACAACTCTACCCGCGATATCTAGAACCACCTTATGTCGGGTCATCCAATCCATACCCAAGATAACATCCATACCCTCTAAGCCTATGACAATGAGGTTTGGTTGAACCGTCTTACTTCCCAACCTTAATTGTACTCCACGGATTAAGGTATTAGAAGAGATTTGCCCACCCGGAGTGACAATTTTATAAGCTGAATTGATGTGAGAACCCATCAAACCCAATTTGCCTACTAGCTTTTCACTTATGAAACTGTGGGTAGCTCCAGAATCGAACAAAATCTTAACAGGGGTGTCATCGATAGAGAATGTACCCGTAAGCACTGGAGCTCCCTCTGGGATGTCACTCATGGTGGTAAAGTTCAGCTTGCCTTGGCGGACTTGCACCGTTGGCTTCTTAGCCGGATTGGCCGGCTTGGCCCCTGAACCTTGATTCTGCTGGTTGGGCTTGTTCTGCTTAGGTTTGGGGCAATCACTTATGTAGTGCCCCGGCTGTCCACAATTGTAACAACGGCGTTCACCGATGTTGCGTGGGGGTGCGTTGGGCTTGGAAGCTTGCCGCTGGGTGTTGCGGAACTGGAAATTCCCTGAAGGCTTGCTCTGTGATGGCTTCATCGTCCAGCGTCTAGTTGAAGATTGCTGGGATGAGTTAGGAACATTCTTCTTCACAAAGCGAAACTTTTTGTTAGTTCCACTGCCCGAAGCAAAACCAGCCTGCCTCTTCTTGTCTCTCTGGGCCTTCTTCATAGCATCCTCTTGGGATATAGCCTTGTTTACGAGCTCATGGAAGTTGTTGGGCTCGATCAAGTTCAGCCGTTCGTACAACTCACCATCCAGACCATCACGGAACCTTTCCATCTTCTTTGCATCGGTATCCACGTGATGTCCACCATACTGGCAAAGGCTATTGAATTTCTGTGCATAATGATACACAGTGTCCGATCCCTGCCTGAGGGCCAGTAACTCCCTCATCTTCCTATCCATTAATCCCTTAGGAATGTGATGGCTCTTGAAAGCTTGCTTGAATTCATCCCAAGTGACAGCATGCCCCTGCTGCATGGTCTTGAAATGATCCCACCACATCAAGGCTTCACCTCGCAGTTGCAGAGCTGCGAAGTTGGCTTTGTTTTCCTCGGAGCAAGGCAGTACAAAGGCAGAGAATTTTGCCTCGATGGCCTTGATAAACGCCTCAGCTTCAAGGGGGTCTTCCGCCTTGGAAAAGGTCGGGGGCTTCATCCCGATGAACTGAGGGTAGGTGGTGACCTGATTTGGCCCCTCATGATTTGCCACATGTGGCGGCCTTTGGTTCAGCTGCTGGGCGATTTGTTGCTACGTCTGTAGGATCTGGCGCAGCACCTCGGTCTGAGTGGCCATGAATGCCTCCGCCGGTGTCATGGGCGGCGGCGGTGGTAGTTCACCACTGCCTGACGTTCCGAAACCATTGGGGGAGCTGCGCGTTGGTCCCACCATCTGAAATGCGAGCCTTTGTTAGACACATAGCCATAATCTTGCTTAGAAAGAAATGACAAGTGTAAAACATGCATGACAAAAGCTCATTAGCGCATTCATTCGACATTTGCAGCACACAGTCACAAGAGTACTTCACATCCAACAGCCTAGTCACCGAAATATTTTCCAAAATTGGTTAGTAGATGCCAAATTTCATACGCCCCAAAGTTGGCATTCCACATTGCGGCGAACTACAACTTCGCATGCCCGAAGAATGCAATTGCGGAAAGCTACCTAGCTGTCCTGGCAGCCGGCCGACACTCACCGAAAATTTCGTAGCTCCCTCTACTCTTATGCAAAAATGCTGAATTTTGGTGAGCGCGGTCATTGCAACACTCCGCACAACTTTGGTATTCAACGCATGCTAAGATTCCGACGTTCAATTGTTCGAAAACTCCCTTTCCTAAGCTGTTTGGACAGCAGCCCGGATTGGATTAAAACTTGCATAACTTCCAATAAGAAAGTGCACGATTGCTGAGATTTTGAGAACACGATCGTCACAAAAATTCCAAACAAGCTTGGTATACAACACCGAACTCGATTCTGAGCACAACTTGCTTAAGCATTTCCTTACAACAAACATTACGGATAAAGTGTTCACAGAACATTACAAAGGTTCCAAGGTTTGAAAATACCACATTACAACCTGGGTTACACTGCAGTCATGCTGCACAAAAGCATACTCCTATGCTCACCTACCACAAACCAACCAAAAGGCTACACACAGGAGTATGACCCATCTTATTACAACACTACGGCAACCTAGTTGCCGACCGAAGCACCACTGCCAGCAGGTGAAGCCGGTGGGGTCGGTAGCGGTGGTCCAGCCTGACTCGCCTGGTCAAGACCAGACTGACCCTGCTGCTCCTCCGGAGGTGCCTCCACCGGAGGTGGTGGCTGCAGAGCCACAATGGCCTGCAGAGCTGCTACCTGTACCTCAGCCTCCTCTACCTGCTGCTGCATCTCGATGATGTTCTGTAACAGTGTCAACCTCTCGATCTCTCGAGCGTCCACGTCCTCCTCAAGGGTAGTGACCTCTGCCTCCAGGTCTAAGATTCTCTGCAGGCGGTCACCTCTCTCTAACTCCAACTGGAACCTCCTGGCACGCAGTCAGTCGTTCTCCTGCTGAGTCTGAGCGAGAGTGAAGCTCAGCTGCTGGTACGCTGCTGAAAGATTGTGCCAGGCCAGCCGAGCCGACTCCAGTCGCTGGCTGATCATCAGCTGGGTGGTGTTACGCAGGCCTGGAGTGTGAACACAGCGTCCAGGCAACACGTTAGCGTCTGCGTGACGTCCAGTGGGACTGCGAGCATCAGTAACTCCTGAAGGTGGTCCACACGGTCCCTCCATGCCGGATCGTGCGGGTTCACCACCGGGAACAGTCCGAATGGTGACAGTGCTACCACCGTCGGGTTACGGTCGCAGAAATCCGTCAATACCCAGAGGGCAGCCGACTCGAAGGACTCCTGCAGACGAAAACCCCAGTACACAGAGCTCAAGTCGAACCAGTCGGGGTGGTCCGGGTGAGGTGGTACAGTGACGGTCACTCTGCAACGAGGCACGCCCAGGTGCTCTAACTCGAGTGCCTCGTAGACGGGCGGAATGGTGTAGCCGGCAGCGCTGAGTGCCTCCCACGCAAGGCGTGGAAAACCCTCCCAGTGCAGTCCGTCGGTACGGACCGAACCGTCAGCGCCGTACTCGAGAAACATGGGGGCAGCCATCTGTACAAAAATGTAACGCATGTTAGAACTCAAAAGAGAGCAACATGTCAAATGGTGCAAATTCTGGCAGCTGTGAATAAAAATTCATAACTAAAAATCCAGAACCCCAAAAATTCTCAAATTTTACAGGCTACTCCGTAAGGTTTTTATACACACTTTTGGTATTCAAAGGTTGAGCTAGATCATTTAGGAACAAGGTCGAAAGTTACAAAGTTTCAGGTTCAGCCTTCCTGAAAAACAGCATGACCTGAGTTCGCTAAAAAGGGTACAACTCAAGATTTACAGAAGCTATGACCATGAATTTTTGCGAGCAAAAACTAGATTAGTTATGGAGCAACTTTGGTATAGATCAACTGGTCTAATTACTCCTAGAGTAGGGTGCAAAAAATTCAAGCTAGCAGCAATACAGATTTTTGGACAGCAACCACACCTATGCATGAGAGGTGATCTAGTTCACAGAAACCACACACTAGCAAATCTTCCTTAGAGAGCATATAAGTTCTGTTTTGGATCCATTCTAAAAGTTTCGACTTTTAGTATGCATGCAAGACGTCCTATTCGACCTCACACGGCAATCAAGCCAAAAATCGAAGTCAGTGCCGGTGGCAAGGCTTTTATTCGTCTCTCCCTATAATAACTAGTCGAGAGCTACACGGTACTCACTTAGCGTCTAACGAAGCGCTGTTATGTACCTGCAGAAAAGAACCTTCCGTGCCAGCACGTCACAGAAGCGTCCACATACAGTACCGTTCACTTATAGAAACGGTATCCATGCGTCAAGCCGCTGCATGGACAGCGTCCAACCTCAGATACGCTCCTTTTGGAATGAAGCGGATCCTTGCCTCGCATATACAAAATGCGGAACGTCCACGTATGGCAAAACGTGGCGAGACACAGACGCGACGGTGGGTTCCCTTTGGAATAGGTCCCATCCATCCCTCGCATGACTTCCATGCGGTACCACCACGTATAGCAAAACGTGATGAGACGCAGACGCGACGTGGGTGCCCATTTGAATAGGTCCCATCCATCCCTCACAGGACTTTCCTGTGGTACCACCACGTATGGCAAAACGTGATGAACTAGTATGGTTGTGCAGAAAGTAAGTTCTGACAGGAAATAAATGTGCTGGGAGTTAGCAAAATAAACCATAGATTAATAAGCCACCTGAAAGAACCCAAAATTCCCTCTAGGGCCTCTCGGTCTAGTTTATCCTTAACGGACCAACGTGTTTTGCAAATCCAAACAATCTTGGCAAATTTTATTCAAAAACCAGTGATTAAGGTTATTAATTAATCTCTGGTGCATATAATTGCTCTGATGCCAGCTGTGACAACCCGCCCAGGAAAATACCGTACTATCGCCTAAACCAATCCACTTTGGTCATTAAGCAATAATAAAGTATCATCCTGTCGTTAGTTGCCGGGTTAACACCCGGTAAATCACTTACAAAGCAACAAGGACCGACATATATGCATTAAAACTCACGCGAAGGCGAGTCCAGAGAACAACATATGATTAACATCCAAATTTACCCCGAAGGGTTTAATTATTACAAACCGGAGTTTTTGGACATGATAACGAAGTTCAGAGTTTTGAAAACAGCGGAATTAAACTAAACGGCACGAGGAAACATCACGGGAGCCCTGCCATGATGTCTTCATTCATCGTCTTCAACCCACTCCAGCTCCCAGCCAGGCGGGATCTCTCCAGGCCACACATCAGCAAAGGCATTACCTGGAGCAACAGATTATAGCAAGGCTGAGTATACTAATACTCAGCAAGACTTACCCGTCGGTGACAACTACATCACCAACTCTAGACATGAAAGGCTTTTTGGCCAATGGGGTTTCTTTTGCTGAAAAGCAACAAAGAGTATGTCCTTACTTTCAATATTTTAGCACAAGTTCTAGTTGATTATTCCTTTCTAAATTAGCAAGCTAGTGCAAGCATAAGTTGTGCAAACAATTAATCAAGCACAATATTCATCAACTTCCATCATTAGGGATCTCATGGCCAGTGGAGTAAGTAGTCTCAGATAACGGTGAGAGGCCGACAATCGATTGATTTAAACCTTGCAAGGTAGACCTAAACACACGGTAGGGTGCCCCCGCGAGGACAACCACCAGGCGGTTCCCAAAAGTCCTCGGTTCGGGATAAAAGGCAACAGTCTTCGGTACCGGCTATCTGGTATACCCCGCAAGGCACCCAGCATCGCACATGCACCACCGGTAGCTAGCCGGGGGACACATCCCAAGATTAGTCACAGTAAAATCCCTTACCGTCTCGTTAAGGTACTAGGCTTACCGTACCCATTTCCGACAAGTGCTTAGTACGTTCAAACACTTAACCCACGAAAGCCATTGGACCGGAGCCCACATCCCATGCTCTTACCACATGAGCAATCCATTTAAGGAGATCTTATGATTCCAACATAAGAACCTATTCTCGCGAGTGACAAGCATCACTCGACTTGTAACGGTCCTATAGCATAGCAGCTACCGACCTATCATACTAGTAAGAACATAGGTACCTAGGGATCATGCATCTAGGGTTTCATTTCAACTCCTGAACGTAAATGCACAATCATCCATAGATAGTTGCATAAAGTTTCAAAAACACTTGGCTAATGCACCGGGGCTTGCCTTCGTCAGCAGGGTTAGCCTGAGGGTCCTCGGTGTCGTCGATCACCTCCACGTACTGCAGCTCCGCGTCAGCTCCTCCTTCCTCGGCTTCCGGCACGAGCGCGTAGTTACCGTCAGGAAGCTCTACACGGAATGCAATGCAGGGTTCAGGTGGAGTGATGGATTAATTATTTCACCAACTCTTGTTGGCCACATTCATCTTAACAAACAATTAATTATTAATTCTTTTTCATTAAGGTTATTATAGGCAAGGGTTTAACTTTGACCAACAATTAATTACTGTTTTCTTTTATGATTGTTATTTCATGTGAGATTTACTATTCAATCTTTTAATAGCAATGGTGTGCACATAAATGTAAATATTTCCATTTAAATGTTTAAAACAGCAAGGGTGAATTTAAAGGTTCCAAAGTAAGCCATGCATCCATTTACAAGGGTCACAAGGTCAAAAGGTCACACTTTTGGAATTAACTCCCACTAGCAAGCTTATGCATCTAACTTGTAAATGCCCACTTTAAAACATACAAACAAGGGTAGGAGCCCCTGCTGGTCTAAAGTTACTAAACATACCACTGGATCAAACTTGGCCATTAAAAGAACTATAAAACTTATATAAGCAAGATTACATTTCCTAGCCATGCAAATTAAAGGAAATGCATAAATAAATAAAAGTAAAGCTCCTGCATCCAACAACAAGCCTACAGCTACTCTGGCCCTAAACAAGATCAGAACACCCATAGGTTCATCACAAACCAATTTGAATTATGAACTATGCATTTAAATATATACCTAAGCATAAAACAAGATTAAATATTTCTAACAGAGATAAATTCATGATAAATTCAGGAAAGTTGCATCTAGGCATAACATGAGCATAGACACAAGTTGAGCACAAAAATCAATTCATATTTTGCTACAAAAATCAGTAAAGCAGAAATAGCATAAATACAAAGTAATTCATATAAAAAGATCTGTTCAACAACTTTGTGCAATTTTTGGTCCAGAGTCTAATCATGCCAAGTCTAGCAACATATCCAAAATTCAGCTCCATAGCCTTTCTAGATTTTGAATTATAGCAAAAATGTGTCAAACTGAATTTGAATTTTCATTCAAAATCTACAAGTCAAAACTATGGTCATGCTTTGTAGAAGTTGCAGATCTACTCTCACTGAGACCAACAAAATTGGGTTTGCATTTTTCTGAATTTTCTGTGAATTTCTAGGCTATTTCTAAGGCACTGGACTGACTTGCAAGGAGACTAAGAATCTTTCTATTGCAACCGGGTCCCTGGGTTCACAACTAAGCCCTTGGCCTTCACACATATGCCCTTGCGGCGGCGGGAGAGTTCGCCGGCGGCGAACGGCGGCCGGGCTTGGCAAACAAGCGACACTGGCGTGCGATTGGGCTCACCACGGGTTGATTGATGGTGGTGGCGTGGTCGGGGATGTCACCGGCGAGCGGCGGCGGCGAGGTCGCGGCGGCGCGCCCGCTGCGGCTCGGGTTCCGGCGAGTGGCGGCGCAATGTGGGCGAACACACGGTCGTGGGAGCTTCACTGGTGTCTAGGGAGGAGGTTGAGATGGTCGGCCGGCGACGGAAGCGAGCGGAGGGGGAAGCTCGCCTGCGGCGGCGGCAATGGCGGGCGGCGGACGGTGGCTCACGCACGGGCGGCGAGGAGGGAGCTATTTATAGCCGGGCGTGCGCGCGTAGGAGCGAGATCACTTCGTGGTTAAGCGTCCCGGCGCGTTTAAAGCGCGGTACGGCGGCGGCATCGGCGTGCGTGCGCGGCGGGCGGGGATGACGCCGCGGCGAGCGCGTACACACCGCGTGGCGCGCGGTTCCTCGGGCCGAGGCCGCGTCTTGGAGCGCGCGCATGAAGCGGACGTCAGCCGCGCTCACGCGCTGACTCCCAGACGGCCATGGTACGGCCGGCGCACGGCGGCGGCGCGGCGGCGACGCGTGGACGCTCGCGCGCGCGTGACGTCGCGCCGAGCGCGTCTCCGGCCCGGTCCAGTGCATGTACCCCTGTTTGCGTGCACGGTTCTCAAGAATCTGCATATAAACTTCAAAACCCGTGGATAGGAAAGTTGTAGACGGGTGATTCCTCTAGAAGTTGGCTGAAACCGATTTTGAATTGGATTCAAATCAAAGGAGAAATTCGAATGCCAAGTTGGGGAATTTTCATGTCTCGGTGAACAGTGACTCAGAGCTTGTTTGGCCATTTAGCACCTTTTCCACTCAAAACTAGCGATGCCACTCAACATGAAAGTTGTGTCTCATGAAAAACTGGACAACTTTTATATTGGGAGATTTTGAAGTGTTTAGGTGAAATTTGGAGAACGCGGCAAAAGTTCCAGATCGACACAAAGACATCAAGGGGTGTGTCCCCCCTTAGCTAGGGTTTTGACCGAGAGTGTGCTAGACTTGCTTAAGATGCTAATGGGTGAGTGTTGGTGAGGTTTTCGAGGTGATGACCCAGGTTGACTGTGCTTTGACCCTAGTCAACAAGTTTGACCGGCAATTAGGGTTAATTAAAAACCTGGGGCGTCACAGCCTACCCCCCTTAAACGGAATCTCGTCCCGAGATTCGATTCAAGAAAAACAAGGTAGGTAGTAGAAACTCACGGTTTCGAGATTGCAGAAAACCCGGGTACTTGGTGTTGAGATACTCTTCCGTCTCCCAAGTTGCTTCTTCCTCCGTATGATGACTCTATTGTATCTTGTACATCCTTACGGTTTGTCTTCGGGTCTTCCTCTCCTTTTTGTCCAACACCCTCATGGGATGCTCGATGAGCGAGAAATCCGGCTCAATCCAAGCATTTGCTTCTGTGATTACTTCGGTTTCAGGCATAGGCACGCCTTTCTTCAGTTGGGTCACATGGAATACATTGTGCACTGCGGAGAACCGTTCCAGCAATCGAATGCGATAAGCCACTGGCCCACATACTTCAATGATTTCATAAGGTCCGATATAGCGCGGGGCTAACTTTCCCTTAACACCGAACCTTTGCACACCCTTGGTTGGTGAAACCTTTAGGTATACATAATTACCAACTGCAAATTGTCGGGGTGCCATTCCTCTATCGTGATAGCTCTTTTGCCTCATCTGTGCTAACTTCAAGTTCTCCCGTATCACTTGCACTTTCTCTTCGGCGTCTTTGACTAAGTCTGGACCAAAGAGCGTCCTTTCTCCGGCTTCTGACCAGTTCAAAGGGGTACGACATCTCCGTCCATAAAGAGCATCGAACGGTGCCATCTTCAAACTAGCTTGGTAGCTATTATTATAAGAGAACTCTGCCAAGGACAAACACTTGTCCCAACTTTTATCAAAATGCAGGATGCTTGCCCGTAGCATGTCTTCCAAAATTTGATTTACCCTTTCCGTTTGACCATCGGTCTGCGGGTGATAGCTGGAACTACGGATCAACTTGGTTCCTAAACATTCATGCAATTGCTCCCAGAAACGAGCTACAAATTGAGTTCCTCTATCCGAGATTATGGTCTTCGGAATTCCATGCAAACGGACTATTTGATCCATATATAACTCTGCATATTGCTGCACTGAATAAGTAGTATGAACTGCAATGAAATGGGCAGTCTTGGTGAGTCTGTCCACGATAACCCAAATAAAATCCTTCTTTCTAGCAGTCAGGGGTAAACCCACAATGAAGTCCATACTTATGTCATCCCATTTCCACATAGGTATCGACAAGGGTTGGAGTACACCTGCCGATTTCAAATGACTTGCTTTCATTCTATGACAAGTATCACACTCTGACACATACTTTGCTATGTCGACTTTCATATTGGACCACCAGAAATTTTCCTTCAGATCTTGATACATCTTGGTGCTTCCGGGATGAATGGAGAATTTGGAAAGATGAGCTTCATCGAAGATGGTTTTCTGAATTTCTTGGTCAGTGGGAACCACAAGACGTTTCCCAAACCATACCACGTTGTTTGAATCCCTCCGAAAACAGGTATACTTGGGATCTCCTTCTTCTAACTTCTGTTTGATTATCTATATGCCCTCGTCATTGCGTTGAGCGGTGACAATTCTATCATAAAGATTGGATTCGGCACCTAGGACATATAGATTTCCTTGCTCTACCACTTCCAAGTTAAGCTTCCTCATGTCTTCGCACAAGGTGTCACTATACGGCTCCACTTCGAGATGATTGCAGTGAACTTTGCGGCTAAGAGCATCCGCAACAACATTGGCTTTCCCGGGGTGATAGTGCACTTCTAGATCATAATCCTTAATCAGCTCAAGCCATCTCCTTTGTCTCATGTTGAGATCCGATTGAGTGAAGATATATTTGAGGCTCTTGTGATCAGTGAAGATATTGCAGCGATTTCCCATCAGATAGTGTCTCCAAATCTTAAGAGCATGAACAACCGCTGCTAGCTCTAGATCATGGGTGGGATAATTGATCTCATGGGGTCGAAGTGCCCGTGAGGCATAGGCAATGACTCGGCCCTCTTGCATGAGAACACAACCGAGACCAGTGCCTGATGCGTCACAGAAAACTTCAAAAGGTTTGGAATTATCCGGTTGCACTAGCACTGGGGCTGAAGTTAAGTGTTGTCTCAGCGTGTGAAAGGCTTTCTCACATGCTTCACTCCATACAAATTTCACTCCTTTCTTGAGCAGTTCAGTCATAGGTTTAGCGATCCTGGAGAAGTCCGGAATGAATCGACGGTAATAACCCGCCAAACCTAGAAAACTGCGGATTTGGTGTACGGACTTGGGTGGTTTCCAATCCATCACCTCTTGTACTTTGCTAGGATCTACGGATATGCCATCTTTGGAAATAGTGTGCCCCAAGAATTTCACACTATCCAACCAGAATTCACATTTGGAGAACTTAGCATAGAGCTTATGATCTCTCAAACGCTGTAGGACAATTCGAAGATGTTTGGCATGTTCTTTCTCATTTTTGGAATAGATTAGAATATCATCGATGAAGACCACTACGAATTTGTCAAGCTCCGTCATGAATACGGAGTTCATGAGATACATGAAGTAGGCTGGGGCATTTGTGAGACCGAAGGACATCACCAAGAACTCATAGAGACCATAACGAGTGGAGAAAGCAGTTTTGGGAATGTCACATGGTCGAATTTTGATTTGATGATAACCAGAACGAAGATCGATCTTGGAGAAAACTTTGGCTCCAGCCAACTGATCAAAAAGAACATCAATTCGGGGAAGAGGATATTTGTTTTTGATGGTTACCGCATTGAGCGGTCAGTAGTCAACACATAGCCTCAAACTACCATCTTTCTTCTTGACAAAGAGTGCGGAGCAACCCCAAGGAGAAGAACTTGGGCGAATGTAGCCCTTATCTAACAATTCCTGGAGTTGGTTTTTCAGTTCAGCTAATTCCTTGGGAGGCATACGATAAGGTCGTTTAGAAATGGGCGCAGTGCCCGGTTGGAGTTCAATCACAAACTCCACATCCCTGTCTGGTGGCATGCCAGGCAACTCATCGGGAAAGACATCAGGATATTCACAAACTACTGGAATTTCTTCAAGATGAGAGATAATGGTCACATAGGCACAAGGGTTTGCACCGTCCTTAAAAGGTAAGTACAATGTGGTGTGCCCGACCGTAGGTGAATAGATTGCTACAACTCTACCTGCGATATCTAGAACCACCTTATGTCGGGTCATCCAATCCATACCCAAGATAACATCCATACCCTCTAAGCCTATGACAATGAGGTTTGGTTGAACCGTCTTACTTCCCAACCTTAATTGTACTCCACGGATTAAGGTACTAGAAGAGATTTGCCCACCCGGAGTGATAATTTTATAAGCCGAATTGATGTGAGAACCCGTCAAACCCAATTTGCCTACTAGATTTTCACTTATGAAACTGTGGGTAGCTCCAGAATCGAACAAAATCTTAACAGGGGTGTCATCGATAGAGAATGTACCCGTAAGCACTGGAGCTCCCTCTGGGATGTCAGTCATGGTGGTAAAGTTCAGCTTGCCTTGGCGGACTTGCACCGTTGGCTTCTTAGCCGGATTGGCCGGCTTGGCCCCTGAACCTTGATTCTGCTGGTTGGGCTTGTTCTGCTTAGGTTTGGGGCAATCACTTATGTAGTGCCCCGGCTGTCCACAATTGTAACAACGGTGTTCACCGATGTTGCGTGGGGGTGCGTTAGGCTTGGGAGCCTGCTGCTGAGTGTTGCGGAACTGGAAATTCCCTGAAGGCTTGCTCTGTGATGGCTTCGTCGTCCAGCGTCCAGTTGAAGATTGCTGGGATGAGTTAGGAACATTCTTCTTCACAAAGCGAAACTTTTTGTTAGTCCCACTGCCCGAAGCAAAACCAGCCTGCCTCTTCTTGTTTCTCTGGGCCTTCTTCATAGCATCCTCTTGGGATATAGCCTTGTTTACGAGCTCATGGAAGTTGTTGGGCTCGATCAAGTTCAGCCGTTCGTACAACTCACCATCCAGACCATCACGGAACCTTTCCATCTTCTTTGCATCGGTATCCACGTGATGTCCACCATACTGGCAAAGGCTATTGAATTTCTGTGCATAATGATACACAGTGTCCGATCCCTGCCTGAGGGCCAGTAACTCCCTCATCTTCCTATCCATTAATCCCTTAGGAATGTGATGGCTCTTGAAAGCTTGCTTGAATTCATCCCAAGTGACAGCATGCCCCTGCTGCATGGTCTTGAAATGATCCCACCACATCAAGGCTTCACCTCGCAGTTGCAGAGCTGCGAAGTTGGCTTTGTTTTCCTCGGAGCAAGGCAGTACAAAGGCAAAGAATTTTGCCTCGATGGCCTTGATAAACACCTCAGCTTCAAGGGGGTCTTCCGCCTTGGAAAAGGTCGGGGGCTTCATCCCGATGAACTGAGGGTAGGTGGTGACCTGATTTGGCCCCTCATGATTTGCCACATGTGGCGGCCTTTGGTTCAGCTGCTGGGCGATTTGTTGCTACGTCTGTAGGATCTGGCGCAGCACCTCGGTCTGAGTGGCCATGAATGCCTCCGCCGGTGTCATGGGCGGCGGCGGTGGTAGTTCACCACTGCCTGACGTTCCAAAACCATTGGGGGAGCTGCGCGTTGGTCCCACCATCTGAAATGCGAGCCTTTGTTAGACACATAGCCATAATCTTGCTTAGAAAGAAATGACAAGTGTAAAACATGCATGACAAAAGCTCATTAGCGCATTCATTCGACATTTGCAGCACACAGTCACAAGAGTACTTCACATCCAACAGCCTAGTCACCGAAATATTTTCCAAAATTGGTTAGTAGATGCCAAATTTCATACGCCCCAAAGTTGGCATTCCACATTGCGGCGAACTACAACTTCGCATGCCCGAAGAATGCAATTGCGGAAAGCTACCTAGCTGTCCTGGCAGCCGGCCAACACTCACCGAAAATTTCGTAGCTCCCTCTACTCTTATGCAAAAATGCTGAATTTTGGTGAGCGCGGTCATTGCAACACTCCGCACAACTTTGGTATTCAACGCATGCTAAGATTCCGACATTCAATTGTTCGAAAACTCCCTTTCCTAAGCTGTTTGGACAGCAGCCCGGATTGGATTAAAACTTGCATAGCTTCCAATAAGAAAGTGCACGATTGCTGAGATTTTGAGAACACGGTCGTCACAAAAATTCCAAACAAGCTTGGTATACAACACCGAACTCGATTCTGACCACAAATTGCTTAAGCATTCCCTTACAACAAACATTACGGATAAAGTGTTCACAGAACATTACAAAGGTTCCAAGGTTTGAAAATACCACATTACAACCTGGGTTACACTGCAGTCATGCTGCACAAAAGCATACTCCTATGCTCACCTACCACAAACCAACCAAAAGGCTACACACAGGAGTATGACCCATCTTATTACAACACTACGGCAACCTAGTTGCCGACCGAAGCACCACTGCCAGCAGGTGAAGCCGGTGGGGTCGGTAGCGGTGGTCCAGCCTGACTCGCCTGGTCAAGACCAGACTGACCCTGCTGCTCCTCCGGAGGTGGTGGCTGCAGAGCCACAATGGCCTGCAGAGCTGCTACCTGTACCTCAGCCTCCTCTACCTACTGCTGCATCTCGATGATGTTCTGTAACAGTGTCAACCTCTCGATCTCTCGAGCGTCCACGTCCTCCTCAAGGGTAGTGACCTCTGCCTCCAGGTCTAAGATTCGCTGCAGGCGGTCACCTCTCTCTAACTCCAACTGGAACCTCCTGGCACACAGTCGGTCGTTCTCCTGCTGAGTCTGGGCGAGAGTGAAGCTCAGCTGCTGGTACGCTGCTGAAAGATTGTGCCAGGCCAGCCGAGCCGACTCCAGTCGCTGGCTGATCATCAGCTGGGTGGTGTTACGCAGCCCCTGGAGAGTGAACACAGCGTCCAGGCAACGCGTTAGCGTCTGCGTGACGTCCAGTGGGACTGCGAGCATCAGTAACTCCTGAAGGTGGTCCACACGGTCCCTCCATGCCAGATCGTGCGGGTTCACCGCCGGGAACAGTCCGAATGGTGACAGTGCTACCACCGTCGGGTTACGGTCGCAGAAATCCGTCAATACCCAGAGGGCAGCCGACTCGAAGGACTCCTGCAGACGAAAACCCCAGTACACAGAGCTCAAGTCGAACCAGTCGGGGTGGTCCGGGTGAGGTGGTACAGTGACGGTCAATCTGCAACGAGGCACGCCCAGGTGCTCTAACTCGAGTGCCTCGTAGACGGGCGGAATGGTGTAGCCGGCAGCGCTGAGTGCCTCCCACGCAAGGCGTGGAAAACCCTCCCAGTGCAGTATGTCGGTACGGACCGAACCGTCAGCGCCGTACTCGAGAAACATGGGGGCAGCCATCTGTACAAAAATGTAACGCATGTTAGAACTCAAAAGAGAGCAACATGTCAAATGGTGCAAATTCTGGCAGCTGTGAATAAAAATTCATAACTAAAAATCCAGAACCCCAAAAATTCTCAAATTTTACAGGCTACTCCGTAAGGTTTTTATACACACTTTTGGTATTCAAAGGTTGAGCTAGATCATTTAGGAACAAGGTCGAAAGTTGCAAAGTTTCAGGTTCAGCCTTCCTGAAAAACAGCATGACCTGAGTTCGCTAAAAAGGGTACAACTCAAGATTTACAGAAGCTATGACCATGAATTTTTGCGAGCAAAAACTAGATTAGTTATGGAGAAACTTTGGTATAGATCAACTGGTCTAATTACTCCTAGAGCAGGGTGCAAAAATTTAAGCTAGCAGCAATACAGATTTTTGGACAGCACAACACCTATGCATGAGAGGTAATCTAGTTCACAGAAACCACACACTAGCAAATCTTCCTTAGAGAGCATATAAGTTCTGTTTTGGGTCCATTTTAAAAGTTTCAACTTTTAGTATGCATGCAAGATGTCCTAATCGACCTCACACGGCAATCAAGCCAAAAATCGAAGTCAGTGCCGGTGGCAAGGCTTTTATTCGTCTCTCCCTATAATAACTAGTCGAGAGCTACACGGTACTCACTTAGCGTCTAACGAAGCGCTGTTATGTACCTGCAGAAAAGAACCTTCCGTGCCAGCACGTCACAGAAGCGTCCACATACAGTACCGTTCACTTATAGAAACGGTATCCATGCGTCAAGCCGCTGCATGGACAGCGTCCAACCTCAGATACGCTCCTTTTGGAATGAAGCGGATCCTTGCCTCGCATATACAAAATGCAGAACGTCCACGTATGACAAAACGTGGCGAGACACAGACGCGACGGTGGGTTCCCTTTGGAATAGGTCCCATCCATCCCTCGCATGACTTCCATGCGGTACCACCACGTATAGCAAAACGTGATGAGACGCAGACGCGACGTGGGTGCCCATTTGAATAGGTCCCATCCATCCCTCACAGGACTTTCCTGTGGTACCACCACGTATGGCAAAACGTGATGAACTAGTATGGTTGTGCAGAAAGTAAGTTCTGACAGGAAATAAATGTGCTGGGAGTTAGCAAAATAAACCATATATTAATAAGCCACCTGAAAGAACCCAAAATTCCCTCTAGGGCCCCTCGGTCTAGTTTATCCTTAACGGACCAACGTGTTTTGCAAATCCAAACAATCTTGGCAAATTTTATTCAAAAACCAGTGATTAAGGTTATTAATTAATCTCTGGTGCATATAACTGCTCTGATGCCAGCTGTGACAACCCGCCCAGGAAAATACCGTACTATCGCCTAAACCAATCCACTTTGGTCATTAAGCAATAATAAAGTATCATCCTATCGTTAGTTGCCGGGTTAACACCCGGTAAATCACTTACAAAGCAACAAGGACCGACATATATGCATTAAAACTCACGCGAAGGCGAGTCCAGAGAACAACATATGATTAACATCCAAATTTACCCCGAAGGGTTTAATTATTACAAACCGGAGTTTTTGGACATGATAACGAAGTTCAGAGTTTTGAAACAGCGGAATTAAACTAAATGGCACGAGGAAACATCACGGGAGCCCTGCCATGATGTCTTCATTCATCGTCTTCAACCCACTCCAGCTCCCAGCCAAGCGGGATCTCTCCAGGCCACACATCAACAAAGGCATTACCTGGAACAACAGATTATAGCAAGGCTGAGTATACTAATACTCAGCAAGACTTACCCGTCGGTGACAACTACATCACCAACTCTAGACATGAAGGCTTTTTGGCCAATGGGGTTTCTTTTGCTGAAAAGCAACAAAGAGTATGTCCTTACTTTCAATATTTTAGCACAAGTTCTAGTTGATTATTCCTTTCTAAATTAGCAAGCTAGTGCAAGCATAAGTTGTGCAAACAATTAATCAAGCACAATATTCATCAACTTCCATCATTAGGGATCTCATGGCCAGTGGAGTAAGTAGTCTCAGATAACGGTGAGAGGCCGACAATCGATTGATTTAAACCTTGCAAGGTAGACCTAAACACACGGTAGGGTGCCCCCGCGAGGACAACCACCAGGCGGCTCCCAAAAGTCCTCGGTTCAGGATAAAAGGCAACAGTCTTCGGTACCGGCTATCTGGTATACCCCGCAAGGCACCCAGCATCGCACATGCACCACCGGTAGCTAGCCGGGGGACACATCCCAAGATTAGTCACAGTAAAATCCCTTACCGTCTCGTTAAGGTACTAGGCTTACCGTACCCATTTCCGACAAGTGCTTAGTACGTTCAAACACTTAACCCACGAAAGCCATTGGACCGGAGCCCACATCCCATGCTCTTACCACATGAGCAATCCATTTAAGGAGATCTTATGATTCCAACATAAGAACCTATTCTCGCGAGTGACAAGCATCACTCGACTTGTAACGGTCCTATAGCATAGCAGCTACCGACCTATCATACTAGTAAGAACATAGGTACCTAGGGATCATGCATCTAGGGTTTCATTTCAACTCCTGAACGTAAATGCACAATCATCCATAGATAGTTGCATAAAGTTTCAAAAACACTTGGCTAATGCACCGGGGCTTGCCTTCGTCAGCAGGGTTAGCCTGAGGGTCCTCGGTGTCGTCGATCACCTCCACGTACTGCAGCTCCGCGTCAGCTCCTCCTTCCTCGGCTTCCGGCACGAGCGCGTAGTTACCGTCAGGAAGCTCTACACGGAATGCAATGCAGGGTTCAGGTGGAGTGATGGATTAATTATTTCACCAACTCTTGTTGGCCACATTCATCTTAACAAACAATTAATTATTAATTCTTTTTCATTAAGGTTATTATAGGCAAGGGTTTAACTTTGACCAACAATTAATTACTGTTTTCTTTTATGATTGTTATTTCATGTGAGATTTACTATTCAATCTTTTAATAGCAATGGTGTGCACATAAATGTAAATATTTCCATTTAAATGTTTAAAACAGCAAGGGTGAATTTAAAGGTTCCAAAGTAAGCCATGCATCCATTGACAAGGGTCACAAGGTCAAAAGGTCACACTTTTGGAATTAACTCCCACTAGCAAGCTTATGCATCTAACTTGTAAATGCCCACTTTAAAACATACAAACAAGGGTAGGAGCCCCTGCTGGTCTAAAGTTACTAAACATACCACTGGATCAAACTTGGCCATTAAAAGAACTATAAAACTTATATAAGCAAGATTACATTTCCTAGCCATGCAAATTAAAGGAAATGCATAAATAAATAAAACTAAAGCTCCTGCATCCAACAACAAGCCTACATCTACTCTGTCCCTAAACAAGATCAGAACACCCATAGGTTCATCACAAACCAATTTGAATTATGAACTATGCATTTAAATATATACCTAAGCATAAAACAAGATTAAATATTTCTAGCAGAGATAAATTCATGATAAATTCAGGAAAGTTGCATCTAGGCATAACATGAGTATAGCCACAAGTTGAGCACAAAACTCAATTCATATTTTGCTACAAAAATCAGTAAAGCAGAAATAGCATAAATACAAAGTAATTCATATAAAAAGATCTGTTCAACAACTTTGTGAAATTTTTGGTCCAAACTCTAATCATGACAAGTTTAGCAACATATACAAAATTCAGCTCCATAGCCTTTATACATTTTGAATTATAGCAAAAATGTGTCAAACTGAATTTGAATTTTCATTCAAAATCTACAAGTCAAAACTATGGTCATGCTTTGTAGAAGTTGCAGATCTACTCTCACTGAGACCAACCAAATTGGGTTTGCATTTTTCTGAATTTTCTGTGAATTTCTAGGCTATTTCTAAGGCACTGGACTGACTTGCAAGGAGACTAAGAATCTTTCTATTGCAACCGGGTCCCTGGGTTCACAACTAAGCCCTTGGCCTTCACACATATGCCCTTGCGGCGGCGGGAGAGTTCGCCGGCGGCGAACGGCGGCCGGGCTTGGCAAACAAGCGACACTGGCGTGCGATTGGGCTCACCACGGGTTGATTGATGGTGGTGGCGTGGTCGGGGATGTCACCGGCGAGCGGCGGCGGCGAGGTCGCGGCGGCGCGCCCGCTGCGGCTCGGGTTCCGGCGAGTGGCGGCGCAATGTGGGCGAACACGCGGTCGTGGGAGCTTCACTGGTGTCTAGGGAGGAGGTTGAGATGGTCGGCCGGCGACGGAAGCGAGCGGAGGGGGAAGCTCGCCTGCGGCGGCGGCAATGGCGGGCGGCGGACGGTGGCTCACGCACGGGCGGCGAGGAGGGCGCTATTTATAGCCGGGCGTGCGCGCGCAGGAGCGAGATCGCTTCGTGGTTAAGCGTCCCGGCGCGTTTAAAGCGCGGTACGGCGGTGGCATTGGCGTGCGTGCGCGGCGGGCGGGGACGACGCCGCGGCGAGCGCGTACACGCCGCGTGGCGCGCGGTTCCTCGGGCTGAGGCCGCGTCTTGGAGCGCGCGCAAGAAGCGGACGTCAGCCGCGCTCACGCGCTGACTCCCAGACGGCCGTGGTACGGCCGGCGCACGGCGGTGGTGCGGCGGCGACGCGTGGACACGCGCGCGCGTGACGTCGCGCCGAGCGTGTCTCCGGCCCGGTCCAGTGCATGTACCCCTGTTTGCGTGCACAGTTCTCAAGAATCTGCATATAAACTTCAAAACCCGTGGATAGGAAAGTTGTAGACGGGTGATTCCTCTAGAAGTTGGCTGAAACTGATTTTGAATTGGATTCAAATCAAAGGAGAAATTCGAATGCCAAGTTGGGGAATTTTCATGTCTCGGTGAACAGTGACTCAGAGCTTGTTTGGCCATTTAGCACCTTTTCCACTCAAAACTAGCAATGTCACTCAACATGAAAGTTGTGTCTCATGAAAAACTGGACAACTTTTATATTGGGAGATTTTGAAGTGTTTAGGTGAAATTTGGAGAACGCGGCAAAAGTTCCAGATCGACACAAAGACATCAAGGGGTGTGTCCCCCCTTAGCTAGGGTTTTGACCAAGGAGAGTGTGCTAGACTTGCTTAAGATGCTAATGGGTGAGTGTTGGTGAGGTTTTCGAGGTGATGACCTAGGTTGACCGTGCTTTGACCCTAGTCAACAAGTTTGACCGGCAATTAGGGTTAATTAAAAACCTGGGGCGTCACACCTGTAGCTGTAGGCAATGACGAATATTGATGTGGCTTTTCCTAAATGAGGTCGGCCTACTCTTGTTTAGCAGATATGCTGATATCTTGTTACCTGTCACAGTCCTGTGTTGGGCCTGAGGCCGTGTAAGGGTGTATGGGCCGTATTAGGGCCGTGTGTGTGGGCCATCGAGCCAGCCCATGTAAGAACTATGAATTGCCACTCTACAGTGGAAGGAGGGCAACGAATGATAACCCTAAAACACTCTCCCAAACCTATGCTTCCTTCTCCTTCCTCCTAAGTCATCGCCGCCGATGCCGCAACTCCGACCGAAGCTCGTCGGTGCGCCGCCAACGAGTGTAGGTCCGTCACATCTGGTATTAGAGCCGGCCACCGCGTGACCGCGCTGGAGCCGATCTGAGCCGTTATCCTCACCCCACCACCACCACCGCTGATCCACCACCGTATCCCACCCTGGCACCGCCACCAAATACCCGACTCCACAAGCCAAATCCAGCGACGCCGCCACCACCACCCCCGCCACCGCAGCTCAACCTCCCCCAAACCTCCCACCAAGTACCCATCTCACCGCCGTTCGCCCAGGAACCCGCCCGAGTGGTAGCCGAATCTAGCAATCGGCCCAAGCGAGATCCCAAGCCCAAAAAGCCAACCCTAACCTTCCGGATGGCGACGGTCGAGGAGCAACTGAAGCAGCTCGCCGCGGATGTCAGGACCATCGGCGTCGAGCAAGTCAAGGGCAATCAAGATCTCAAGGAACTTCTTCGTTGGAAGGACACATCGACCAGAACCGCCACGGATATCCAAGCCTCTATCGACAATCTCACGTCGCGCCTCAAGGCTTTGGAAGACACCTTCTTCTCGGAGCAACCAAAGGCCCCGCCGCGCGAGGAAGAGGGGCGGGCCAAAGGCCACTGCGTACAACATGATCACCAGGGTGTTGACTCGCAGGGTAAATCCCTCGACTCCACCCTGGTCATGGGTGAGAACACTAAGCCAAAACCTTTCATTCAGTTCGATGTTCCAGAGTCTAGCTTTAGGAAGGCACAAGTTGGTAGTGTTTACACTGTGACTACACATGAGCATGATGATAGGAAAACCTACAATCACACCTACAACCCCAGAGACCACAAACTACCTAAATTGAATTTTTCTGTTTTCACTGATGAACATCCCTGAGTGTGGAGAGATAAGTGTGAGAAGTACTTTAACATGTTCCAAGTACCTATCCACCTCTGGGCACCATATGCTACCATCAATTTTAAGGGCACTGCTGAATTGTGGCTTCAAAGTTATGAGGCCCAGCATTCCATAGAAAGTTGGCCTGATCTTTGCTTTGCAGTAGAGTAGAAGTTTGGTAGGGATTTATATCAAAATTATATGAAGGATTTGTTGAGCATTAGGCAAACCAGTGATGTGCTAGAGTATGCCAACAGGTTTGAGCAAGCCAAGCATAGAGTTCTAGTGCATAACAAAGAATTTGATGAAGTGTTCCTTGTCCAGAAGTTCTTAGATGGTCTAAACTATAACATTAGCAATGCACTGCAACTGCATAAACCTCGAACAGTTGATGCCGCCTTGTCCCTCGCCTTAATGCAGGAATAGTTGCTGGAAGCAGCAGGCCGCAGATATTCTCCGAGACAGCGGGATACAAAACAGTACACAAGAACAAGCACACCAGCTGCACAGCAACTTGTAGCTCCTGGTGTATTGGGCTCATCACCAACACATGACAAGAGCGCAAGCAAATCTCATTGGGATGAGAAAGCAGCAGCCTTAAGAGCAGCAAGAAGAGCCAAGGGTCTCTGTATGAAGTGTGGAGAGGTGTATTCTCCTCAGCATCGGTGTCCCAAGCAGATACCACTCCATGTGTTGGAGGAATGGTTGGCAGTGATGCAGCTCAGTGATGCAGAAACAGAATCCACCAATAGTGATGACAAGGATAGTGATGAGGAGGAGATCCTGGCACTGTCCTATGCTGCACCAGAGGGCATACAAGGCATCAAGACAATGAGGCTCGAAGGAATGATTGGCAATCAGGAAGTGCTTATCTTGATTGATTCTGGGAGTTCCAGCACATTCATAAGATCCAGCCTAGTCCAGCAGTTGGGGCTTCCAACCACCAAGATCAACTCAACAAATGTCACTATAGCTGATGGCAGAACAATGCCCTGTGATAGCATGGTACAGGAGTTGCAGTGGTGGACTCAGGGACACACCTTCACATCTTCTGCAAAGGTGTTGCCAGTGAAGTGCTATGATCTTATTGTGGGTGCAGACTGGCTAGAGGAGCAAAGTCCAATGTATGTCCACTGGAAACATAAAAAGATGAGGTTTTCATACAAAGGCACTAGAATCACATTGAGGGGTGTCAAGGAGTGCACTGACCGCTGTCTGAAACTCAAGCCTAGGAAACTGAAGGGTTTACTGTGCAAAGGAGGCACTGCTCAGCTGGTGCAACTCAATCACATAGAGACAAAGCCAGCAATAACACCAATACCTCCAGAGGTACAGGAACTCATATCGGAGTATAACTCTCTGTTCAAAAAGCCCACTGGTCTGCCACCTAAGAGGGAGTTTGATCACACCATACCTCTCATCCCTGGAGTACAGCCAGTCAACATCAAGCCCTATAGATACAATCCAACCCAAAAGGATGAGATAGAGAGATAGGTCAAAGAAATGCTGTTGAATGGGGTGATCCAACCTAGCATGAGCATATTTGCATCACCTGTCCTGCTGGTGAAGAAAAAAGATGGCTCCTGGCATTTTTGCATTGATTACAGGAAACTCAATGCAAGTACAGTAAAAAACAAGTACCCGCTACCAATTGTAGATGAGTTGCTAGATGAACTCCACGGTGCCAAGTGGTTTACCAAGCTTGATATGAGTGCAGGGTACCATCAGATCAGGCTGATGGCGGAGGATGAGCATAAGACAGCCTTCAAGACTCATCACGGACATTGGGAGTTTAGGGTGATGCCCTTCAGTCTCACCAACGCCCCTGCAACGTTCCAGGCTGTCATGAACACCATTTTTGCACCTCTGCTCAAGAAGACAGTGCTGGTATTTGTGGATGACATTTTGGTATATAGCAGATCCATGGAAGAACACTTGGCACATCTCAGACAAGTATTTGAGATACTTTCCAAGCACCAGCTACTCCTCAAGAAGTCCAAATGCTCATTTGCTCAACCTAAGTTGGAATACTTGGGGCACATCATTAGTGCAGAGGGTGTGGCAACAGATCCTACCAAGATACAAGCAGTACAAAGCTGGGAACCACCAACAGACAGCAAGCAGCTGAGAGCATTCTTGGGATTGTCTGGATACTACAGGAAATTCATCAAGAACTATGGACTCATCAGTAAGCCTCTCACAGATCTCCTCAAGAAGAATGTGCAGTTCACCTGGACTCCACAGACACAACTCTGCTTTGAGACCCTCAAACAAGCTCTAGTGTCAGCACCTGTGTTAGCCTTGCCTAACTTCTCTCAACCATTCACAGTAGAAACAGATGCTTGTGACAAAGGGATTGGAGCAGTCCTCATGCAGCAGGGCCATCCCATTGCTTATCTCAGTAGAGCATTGAGCCCTAAAACACAAACAATGTCCACATATGAGAAAGAATGTTTGGTAATCATCATGGCAGTGGACAAATGGAAAGCCTATCTGCAGAACAAGGAATTCACAATCCTCACAGACCAAAAGAGCTTAATTCATCTAGGTGACCAGAATCTCATGGAAGGGATTCAGCACAAGGCCTTTGTAAAGTTGCTTGGACTACAATATAAACTAGTTTACAAGAAGGGCAAGGTCAATGGAGCTGCTGATGCTTTGTCTAGGAAGCAACCAGAGGAGGTAGTGCTAGCTGTTTCCACCAACATTCCAAGATGGATGGAAGTGGTCATAGAGGACTACCAGCAAGATCCTCAGTGCAAGCAACTATTGACTGAACTCAGCTTAACTGGCCAGAACAGTAAAGGATTCACCCTTCATGAGGGCATAATCAAATACAAAGGGAGAGTCTGGCTGGGCATTCACAAAGCAGCTCATGAAGCAGTCCTATTGGCTCTCCATGCAAGTGGCCTGGGAGGTCATAGTGGAATTGCTACAACATATAACAAGGTGAAAAGCCTCTTTGCCTGGCCACAAATGAAAGAATATGTTCAACAGTTTGTCTCTAGCTGTGAAGTTTGCCTCAAAGCTAAATCTGAGCACACCAAGACACCTGGGCTCTTACATCCTCTGCCAGTACCCAAACAACCTTGGGAGATCATCAGTATGGATTTCATATAGGGGCTTCCCACATCAAAGAATCATGACACCATTCTGGTCATCATTGATAAGTTCAGTAAGTATGCCCACTTTTTGCCACTCAAACATCCATTCACTGCAATGATTGTGGCCCATGTCTTCCATAACAACATTTATAAACTCCATGGGCTGCCCACCACTATCATCTCAGACAGGGATAAGGTATTCACTGGTAAGTTATGGCAGGAGCTGCACAAACTCAGTGACACAACTCTGAACATGAGTTCAGCTTACCATCTGCAAACCGATGGGCAGACCGGGCGCCTCAATCAATGTCTAGAGACGTAACTGCGATGTATGACTCAAGCCTGCCCAGGGAAGTGGATGGATTGGTTGGCACTTGCAGAATTCTGGTACAACACCACCAATCACTCAGCTCACGGCAAGACGCCCTTTGAAGTCCTCTATGGTCACTCTCCTAAGCATCTGGGGATTTCTGATGGCACACAGTGTGAGGTGGCAGATCTGGATCAGTGGCTCCAAGAGAGAGCAACCATGTCCACAGTTATCCAGCATAACCTGCAGCGGGCTCAACAGCGTATGAAGGCTCAGGCTGACTGTTGATGGTTGTTAAGTGCCTACTTTAGCCGTCAATATACTCATGAATAAAGGAGCATAAGGCATTTCTTACACGTATTTTGTTAAGAATAATGTAGTTCCACTTGTCCTTGGAGATTATTTGATTACAAGAAAATAAGCAGGAAAAGAGTGACAAACTCACCTTCTATGGTCCATGCCACATCACCTCATCCTAGGTGGGCTGCCAACAAGGATGCCATGCATGCACACCTGCCAACAAGGGAGCCATGCATGCATGCTATGCAAGCAATCCAAGTGAAGCAACCCCCGACGAATCAGAGCGTGACACGTGGACGTCACATGGATCCATGGGCCCACAAAGGCATGCAAATCGCGCCAAAACAGGGTGGACACCGGGAACCGACCTAAGGACCCACGGGACAGCCACCAGGAGAAAGCACAAGCCAGGGGGGCCCACCAGGGGGTCGGCCGACCCCACAGGTCGGCCGAACCGACCCTGGCTCGGCCTGTCCTGTGCTTCCACGTGGTGCTTCCCTATTGGTCCTAGGTACCATTCCCGGGGTGTTTGCATCCATTCCTCGCTGGTGCCCGGGCCTATAAATAGAAGGAGAGGGGGCTCACTTATGAGACATCCACACTTGCAACACCTCTCTCACTTTTAGTCTCAAGGCTAGGAGGTAGGCTAGAGTAGTTCTAATTCAGGTTCCAAGTCTACTTTGGGATCTAGGTATGAGTTCTCTTGTATCTTATTTCATTTGTATGACTTTGATCTACTTCAGTTATTTATCTATTTCATATAAAGTTGTGTTAGTATACATGAGTGATTTGTTCATGTGTTCTTCACCTGTTCATCATTTAGAGGCTCCTGTTCTTGATGAACAAGGCCTTTCGATCCACTTGACGAGTGACTTTCACATGTTTCTGGTGTTTGTTCATAAGTTAGAGGCTCGTGTTCTTCACGAACACGACCCTTTGATCCAGTTGAACAGACATAGGAAAACACGAATCCGTTTGTGTACATAACCTGGTTTGATCTAATTAGATGACATGACTGCGTTGTATGAAGTCTGTGCTTAAGCTACGGTACTTGGTGTAATTGGCTGGTTTATCTGGTGGCTTGACCTGGGTCACAATAGCACGGGCCGGTCAAGTCCGGCTAACAACGTAAGCATGGTGCTTGGGTTGCGTAGCTACCTTACTTATGAGTTTATCCCACAGTTTGTCTTGGGGTAGGCCGCGGTAGTGACAGCCGTTGGTCCCTCTGAAATCCCCCACGTTCGGATAAGCTGTAGGAGTCTAAAATCTAACAACCGGAGTTGTGCGGAAGCAACACGGGAGGTTAGCTCCCCGTGGTACCTGGGTGCTTAAGTCAATGTTCTTCAACGCTAGTGTATCTAAGTATCTAACTCGTTCCTACCAGCTTTATGTGTATAGTACATAAGAACCTAGAACTAACTCGTATGTTACCTCCTATGCCTAGGACCCCTTAGAGAGAGAGAGTGAGTGTGTGTGTGATCACACTACCCCTATTATCATATTTTACCCCTGCACTTGAGTGTCTGATTTATTTCCGTCTATGATCTATACTCATTGCAATAGTGTTGAGCTTGTCAATCCACCAATGCCTTCCTTGGATTCGATACCCTTTGGAATACTCCTTTGGGAAAATGCTACAATGGTACTTCCGTGCGCTTGCGGACTCCTGTAACATTAAGAATTACCAACCAACATTTCTGACGCTGTTACCAGAATGGGTTCCAAACCCGTTCTTAAGTGATTGCGTTAAGAAATGTCAACACTGACAAACATAGGCCGGAAAGGCAGTTCCAGGTTGGAGATTGGGTGTACATGAAGCTTCAACCATATGCTCAAATGACAGTTCATCGACGGACAAATCACAAGCTCAGCTACAAGTTCTTCGGCCCTTATCTGATAATGGAGAAGATTGGACCAGTGGCATACAAGCTGCAGCTGCCAGAGAACAGCAGGATCCATCCCGTCGTCCATGTGTCCCAGCTCAAGAAGGCCATACCTCCAGGAACCGTGGTAAGCACTGATGATGCTCTACATGCCATACATCAAATGCAATCTCTTGTTCCTGCTCAGGTTCTGGAGACTCGTCACATCAAGAAGGGCAACAAGCTGGAGCGCCAAGGGCGTATTCAGTGGAAGGCATTCCCGGCTGATTGGGCCACCTGGGAGAACCTGAACCTGCTCGACGGGAAGCTACCTACGGTATCGCTGCAAGTGTGATGGTGAAATTATCAACCCTCACCGGGGAAGCAAATCTGGTCGCCTCGAGGACGAGTGCATTCTTAAGCAAGGGGGGATGTCACAGTCCTATGTTGGGCCTGAGGCCGTGTAAGGGTGTATGGGCCGTATTAGGGTCGTGTGTGTGGGTCATCGATCCAGCCCATGTAAGAATTATGAATTGCCACTCTGCAGTGGAAGGAGGGCAACGAATAATAACCCTAAAACACTCTCCCAAACCTATGCTTCCTTCTCCTTCCTCCTAAGTCGCCGCCGCCGGCGCCGCAACTCCGGCCAAAGCTCGTCGGTGCACCGTCAGCGAGTGTAGGTCTGTCACATTACCATTATAGATTACCGGACATGTATATTCTTTATGAAACGAAACTCACGTGAACGCGTATTTTTGTTTTCTTCTGGAACTCATGCCCGTCATACCTAAAGAAAAGTTGCATTTGGGATCACCAGAAGCACCAAACAACCAGAGCACCAGCGCACTGAAGATCACAAGATATGCAATATACACCGTGCAAAACACACAAAGCTGAGATGCGTGATCAGTTGTAGCATAGCATCTGACTGATTCGGTCGGCGCGGAGGCAGCCGCCGAGATGCGATCGTCAACTGCAGAGGCCGCGGCGAGATGCCGATTCAGCACCGTCCGCTTGGACTTTGGAGGCATCGCGCCGCGTGGGGCTCCGCGTCCGCGCCGAAGCCGAACCTTCTTCCCTCCTCCTTCCTCCCGCCTTTTTTCCCAAAATTCCCAGAAATGCATTACCGTAGGTATAAGCGACCGCGGAGCTTATCGAAATAGTGTTGCATGTCTCACTTAGAAGTTTTGAAATTTTTTGAACTTTTGCACACCAATATTACCAAACAAGATGTGCATTGTCTCAAAAATTGAGATTCAAACAACTTTTGTAAAAATTCATATGAAAAAAACAACTTTTGGGAAAATGCATATCTTGTTTGGTAATATTGGTGAGCAAAAATTCAAAAAATTTTAAAACTTCTAAGTGGGACATGCAACACTATTTCGATAAGCTCCACGGTCGCTTATACCTGCGGTATTTTCACTCCGCAAAATTCCCCCTGCCTCGCATCAAATTCACGGAATCCGAAAGCTTCGCACCCCAAACCTCACCGACGCGGGATATCGCAAAGTTTCACGTACCCGGACGGCAACCACCCACCGGGATGATACGGATTCCACGCGGCTCTGCACGTGGTGCCCACGCCGCGCGGCCGCCGACCCCGCCGTGCGCCCGTGTCCTCCTCCTCCCGCTTGATATAAACGGCTGCGGCCACCACTTTCCTCACCATCTGCAGATATTTCCCAGCCATCCTTCCAATAGCTGCCGCGTTCCGCCGTTGCCACCACCACCAGGATCCAAGAGAGATTCGAAGAGCAAGGGGGGCAAGGAGCCATGGCGAGCGAGCACGCGGAACCGAAGCAGAAGCCGAGCCTGATGGACAAGGCCAAGGAGTTCATCGCGGACAAGATCGCGCACATCCCCAAGCCGGAGGCGTCGCTGGACAGCGTCTCCTTCAAGAGCATGAGCCGCGAGTGCATCACCCTCCACAGCAACGTCAACATCTCCAACCCCTACGACCACCGCCTCCCCATCTGCGAGGTCACCTACACCCTCAAGTGCGCCGGGAAGTAAGCTCCCCATCTCTCGTCTCTGCTTCTCTCCCCAGTTCGAATCAGGGGATCATTTCTTTGTGGCGGATCATATTCATATGGATCAAAGCGTGGATATAGCTCAAAAAAAAAGTAACCAAACGTGCTCGTCGTTGTTGAATTGCAGGGTCGTCGCGTCCGGCACCATGCCCGACCCCGGCTGGATCGCCGCCAGCGACAGCACCAAGCTGGAGATCCCGGCCAAGGTGCCCTACGACTTCCTCATCTCGATCGTCAAGGACGTCGGCAGGGACTGGGACATCGACTACGAGCTCCAGGTGGGGCTCACCATCGACCTCCCCATCGTCGGCAACTTCACCATCCCGCTCTCCACCAGCGGCGAGTTCAAGCTCCCGACCATCAAGGACATGCTGTTCGGCAGCAGCACAACGGAGCCGGAGGCGACGAGTTAACTCCGTGATCTGATCCCACGATGATGTATCTTGCAAATAAAAGGCAGCTCCTCTGTTTCAATTCCACGCGCTACTGCTACTGCATTGTATCAGCTGTCTCAGCTCAACTGAACCTCTGTTTCTCAATGCTTGCCCCTCATGGTTGCAATAAAGAGCTACTAGATGCCTGGATTTCAGGTCTCTTTAGAAACTGATTGTGATGTTTGATTCGAGAAGGAATTGTATTCTTCATTCTTGTTGATGCGCTCGATTTAATATTTCCGCGAGAATTGGAGACAAGAACAACGATATGCGGAGATCACAAGAACAAAATTGACAGGGGTGGGAGGATAGCCCGGCTGGCTTGGATGCCAGACTCCAAAACCGGAGTGCCAGGTTCGAATCCCAGGTGGGACGGCTCGCTGGAAGTGAGTACGCCACCGGACAAGTGTATTATAGAGAGAACTTCTTCCCCTCTTTAGGGTTCGATGAACCTGAGGGATAATCCAGCCTTTGTCCTAAAAAAAACAAAATTGACAAAGGAAGGGTCAGGTGGTCTTATCATGCGCGCGCTAGAAATATTTTCGAGATCAAGGGATGCCTTTATTTTGTCTTTGCGTGAGACAGACACTTAACCATGTATTTTTATAAATTTTTAGCCATTGTCTGTAAGCAACGTGCCACCACGTATGCCCTCCTTTTTTTAACAACAAAGACCAAATCGGATCTAGTGCCTGTCCCCAAACATGTCACAGACAAAAACATTTGATTTTATGGTCACATGCTATAACATTTAGACTATACATAGCCCAACACAAAGTACTTCTCCCAGTACAAATATGGAGCTACATACTGAGTGTTTTCCTTACATCTCCAAAACAACAATCCGGCTAAATGCAATATGGATCACAGCCAATTGAATTTTGCAACTTAGTCCCACCCACATGGCCTGGTAAACAAATTCTAGCCCATAATGTAAAAATAAATAAATTCTAGCCCACCAGAACCCATCTAAGCAAAAATCAAAGTACGTAACCGCCGATTTAAAAATAACAAGATAGCTAAATAAATAGAATGCGACAAATTCAATAATAAATACATAAATTTAGAATTGAAAATTGTTTTTTCAATTTCCATTGAGATCAGGAAGCGTAGTACTTACCTAAAGAGCCCACGTACGGTATATAGTATTCCCTTCATCCTAAATTATACTCCCTCCGTTTCATAATATTTGTGGTTTACATGTTTCCTTTATCTAAAAAAATGCATATGATCATAGAGAAAATAGGCAACGACGTATTACATAAAAAAATGCTAGTTGTTATGAGCAATGCAATGCAAAAGAGCAAATGCTCAAATAAAAAAAAGCTTTCACAATAGAAAGTACCTTTATACTAATTAAATTTTGCAGGAAGAAGATAGGAGATCCATGTCACTTCAGACATGCATCCAAGTGGCGTCATCTTAATTAGGAACAGGCCGTGATGCGCGAGGTTTTTTTTTTGGCTTAAGATGTCGTCATATCCATATGCCACGATGAACCCACGAGATAAAGAATTCAACATAAGCCCGTCGTGCATGTATAAAGTATTCGTCCATCGAGCAAGTGATGTTGCTACACATAGCAAAATTAACACGGTCAAAATGTACGCGGCACACTTTTTCGTCTAGTTGCATCGCATCACCAAAGGCACCAACCTCTCTGAATCGACGAAGAAAGAATCAAAGGGACAGCTTGACAGTTTGCAGTCAATAACCAGCTTCCCGGCCTGTTCCCAACTACAGCGACAGCCGGCGTTGAAGAACACCGTCGTCGTCCTGGAAGAACCGATCGAAGCCGTCGTCCCCAAACGGCCCCAGGAGATCGTCCAGATCCAACGACGGATAGCCGTCCAGCGCCATGTCCGCCTGCTGCCACGGCTCGTTCTCGTCGTCCGCCGTCTCCGCGCCGCCGCCGCCGCCTCCGTCCACGGTCATGGAGGACGCGTCGGCGCTGCTGATGTCCTCCTCGCGCCTGCCGGCGGACACCTCGTCCGACGCGCCGTGGGACGACGCCTCCTGGTGGTGGCTGCCGTCGTCGTCGTCGGGGGACGCCGCCGCCGTCCTGCTGTGCCGCGTGGTGCCGGCGAGCGCGTTGAGCATCGTCGGCACGGCGTGGCAGTGCTCGGCGATGTAGGTGACGACGAGCACCCCGGGCTTGGCCGGGCTGCGCTCCACCAGCTTCCGCGCCATGCACGCCTTGAGGCTGCTGCACTTGTAGTAGCCCCTGATGAACACACACGATCGAGTTGCGAAATTTCAGAAAGGCACCAAGAGGTACATGCATGTACTTGCTGGACGAGAAGGCTGGAACGTGGCACGTACCGTGGATAGGGCGAGCCCTTGATGGGCTTCTGGCCGTACTTGCGCCATGCCCACAGGTCCGTGGACACGCCGCCGTCGGCCACCGGCACCTCGCACACCACTTTCTTCAGCTGGCTCTTCTTGCTGCGTGCACCAAATTAATGTTTGCGTTAGGTCAGTTAGCATCAGTTCATCACGCAGATAAACGTTTGAAAGAGTGCATGCATGGAAACAATTGGCATTAGCATCGCTTCAACATCATGCAACGAAATTACAAGACAGGAGCACGTACGAAATGAAAACGTTTCTAGTTTCGTTGTGTTCTAGCAATGAAATTTGGAACAAAAAACCACTAGATATATACCTTCTTTTAGGCCTGGGAGTAGTGCGGACTCCCGGCTTGCGGCCGGGCTGCTTCCTCGGCTGCAGGAGCTGCTGCCCGGACGTGGAGGCGGCGGCCGGGAAAGAGATGAACATCTCGTGTTCGAGCGGCCCCCGCTCACTACTGCCGCCACCGGACGGCGTGATGGAGAACGGCGCTCGCGGCAGCTCGTGGTCCAAGTCCAAGTAGTCCAGGTCGCGCAACGCCGCCGCCGGCCTCGTCACCGGTCTCCCGACGAGGAATTCCGGTGCCGCCGCCGCCACCGCACGACCGACGCTAATAATTTCCCGTCGAGCCTCCTCCTGCCGCTGCGGCGCCGGCGTCGGAGCTGCTGGTTCCCAGCCGCTGCCGCCGCAGCTCCGCACGACGGCCTGCAAGTCCCAGTCGTTGGAGTACTCCATGATCGGCGACGACGATCGTGTACGAATGAGGTGGAAGAACGACGAGCGAGGTTCATATGGCGCGTGGGGGCCGGCCCGGAGAGGCGTGGTTGACTTTGGCTATGTGTATCCAGTATGGTATCCGTGTGTGTATATATGTGTCAGTATATATAGCAGACCGATACTAGCTAGTGGGGCGCAGTGCAACGGACCCAGAGCTGTAAAGTCAAACGCAACCGCCGTGCATCCATCGGGCTAGTGGTGGGCACGAAGGCCGCCAGCGATTGCTCATTGATCGGTGCACTCGCCGGCGCCGGATCGACTGGATAAAAAAGCGCGATCTCGTCAGGATCCGCACGCAAATCAGCCAGCAATCGGGCCGGCCTAATCCGTCTCCACGTGTTGGATAAAAATTGTAAATCCATTCGCGTACGTACCGGCCGCAACAGGCGACATCTACGAGCTCGCGATCAGCTGGACGATGCCATGTGTAGTGTGCCCGCACTCGATCGGCACCGTACCTCTGACCTCTAGCTCATCAGCTCCCCCCTTGTTGTTTTCATTTGACTTTGCTCCAAATGTCAAACGGTCAGGTCAGAACTCAGAAGCAGCTACTCCTAGAGAGAAAGGGGGAAAGGAAAAACATGTGCTGCACCTGGCAGGTGGGCGGGACTGCGGAATAAACCTGGAATCATGCTTCGGGCCGGGGTTTGTTTACACGCAAACAGCATCATTGACATGCTACCACCGAGTTTATAATTGGTGCTGCTGCTACTATTTCTGCCCCTCTCCTCTTGGATCTGCTGGCACCCGTTTGTTATTGATTTGACTTTCCCGATTGTCAACCGGTGGTGAGGAGGATCGGAGGCGAGATGAGAGATCGAGAAGCATAAGCTAAAGCAACTGCTGTCATGTCACGGTCGAGCACAGTACGTACCGGGAATCTTTTTATTGAGCGTGCAGTGTGTGTGTGTGCGCTGGCCTGCTGGGACTCCAGCACCGGGCGGGGTCCGGGGCACTGGGAGAATTGGGGTGAAGTGGGCAAGTGGCTGTCGACCTGTCGTCGATGGTTGGATCCGTGGCGGATCGGAAGATTGCGCGTGCGCTTTGCGCTTTTGGCCGGGCGGCAGTGCGCCCGCCCGCCGACGAGAGCGCGGAGCACACGCCGCCGCTGCTTCTGCCGTGTCGCCTACTTGGCGCGTCCCCTACTCCCCTAGCTAGTGCGTGGGGTGGGCACCGCCCGCCGGCGGGTGTGGTGGCGGCCTGGCGGATTGGATGATCCGGCTCCTCGTCCAACTGTCCATTTGCAAGTCGACGCCCAAGATGGCGCGATCGAGCTCACGATTGGAGCTAGTGCATGCATATCTGGAGGATTACTACTTACTAGCTGCAGGATCCCAAGTCTTTTCTGCAGATCAGCAGAGTTGACGGGAGGAGACTCGTCGGGGGTCTTATCGGGCGATCGTTCGCCCCCGCCGAACAGTGTGGGTGGGACCCACCTTATTATCTTCTTCTTCCTCCTTTCTTTCTTCTTCACGGAACCTTCCCTCTCCCTTTCTTTTTTCTTCTTCACTGCACCGACGCCACCCCCGTCTGCCTCCTCCATCGCCAGCGGCACCCACGCTGTCGTGCCGCTCCGCCCTCCTGTCACACCTCCCCTAACCCTTCTCCTTCTTCGTTTGCCGCACCAACACCGCCGCGCCACTCCGCCCACATCCCGCCCCCGCCGCGCCATCCTGCGGCCGGGGGTCCCCCACCACCCGGCCGGCCTCGCCACCCACAACCTGCAGCCACCGTCGGGCTGCCGCCGCCCCGACCAACCTCTAAGGTCGTCAGTGATTGTAATCCCCCAAACCCAGGCAACCCAAATCCCTAACCCCAACCCAACCCGAAACCCTAAAAACCCGCCAGGCCGGCGGGACACTGCCGGCGACAGCCGCCCACAACCCGCCGCGGGTGCCCTCCCGCCACGGGCGCCCTGTTCTCTTCTGCCTTCTCTGGCTGGAGGATGAAGACGATGGGTGATGCCGTGATGGGAACGCTTGATGGAGAATGCGCCACGTCACCCATTCGCTGCTATGTGGTAGCAGCGCTCGCGCACCCGATAGGAATTTCGGAGACCCGTACTATCAGTGGCTGACATGTGGACCCTCCTTCGTCTGATCTACACATGTCGGCGACACTGTTAATGCACGCGCATGCAGTATCCTTGTTAAGAAGATAATATACGCGCGTTTCATTTCATGCATGTACGGCGTATGTACGTGCTGCGCCCGTTGTGTATTGCCGACCTCCGATCCGGCGAGAGAAGGGATGTGGATGTCCTATGATAGTCGTGCCGTGCGTGTCTCATGTCGGCGTTGGCGCGATCGATCGGGATCGCGCCGATCGAGTCAACACGCGAATATTTTCAAGAGGTGGACACAGGGACCGGAGCGCGGGTTTTGGCATTGCGGCTAAGATTTGGACGGGGACACACACGGCTGGGTGCCGTGCTACAACACGCTCCTAGTCGTAGCTTGGACTTGTCATCTTCACCGCTGCAACTTGAACTCTGGCCTGCTGGAGCCGTCTCGTCGATGGCCACTCGTCGCGGCGCATGCTTGCTACCTAGAGGAATTATTCGTGTTTCTGGTCCCCAGCGTCAGTTACGCCGTGGTCGTCAGTTCCGCCGCCGTCGTCGATTTCTGATCGGACAAAACGGACGACAGCACGTAGGTTAGTTCAAAAATGAACAAACCAACGTCATATATTTGTGAAAGGAGGGTGTAATAAAATGTGATGAACATCACAAATTCACAATTCTGCTCATCAGTACGACTTGCTTATGCAGCCTGGCCAGCTCAACCATCCCGCGCATGCTGCACCAGCGACAGCGCGTGAAGGGCCGGTCGCGTCACATGCTTTGGCACGACTCAAATATTCATCGTGCCAAAGTGACGGGAAAGTACTACTTTTTGAGATTTTAGTCTTTTTTAAAAAAAATTCGGTCTGCGGGGAGTAAGACCACCCCACAATATTGTATTAAGAAGACCTTCTCACATAGGTCGAGAAAATCTCCAAACCTCTGCTCCACTCATACACAGCAGCATCGCAGCACACGTGAGATAAGACTAGCCTTAGATAGCGGCGGATCTACCACCAGGGCGGACGGGGCTCCAACCCCTCCTACCGGCTGAATTCACGTGGAGCCCCCTGCAATTTTTTGGAGGAAGAAGGAAGAAAATGGGAGCAAGAGGTGGAAGAAGAAGAGAAGAGCCCCTCCTGAGGCTCGATCCTGGTTTCGCCACTGGCCTTAGACCTGTGCTTTGGCGTGGGACAGACGAGAAGATTTTTTTACAATAACAGGCTACTGGGAGGGTCATTCGGTCGCTCAACTACCGCACACGTCTGCTGGGGAAATAAATTCCCCCGGTAGGTCATGTTGGTGCAATTCTTGAGAGTTGAACCTAGCACATGTTGTTAAAATTTTTAGATTAAAAAAATTAACAAACAACGCATCATTGCCCTGAATAACACTATTTCTGGTCAATTGGTGAGCGCCGATAACGGTGATAGCTTAGACACAAGATTGACTTTTAAACTAGACTCTAAAAAAACACTCAACTCTGAACGCTTCATTGGGCCGACAGACACGGAAGGCATTTAACTGGGCCGGAACAATTTGAGTCTCCGCACAAAAAAAAAAAAGCCCGAAGTTTAAGCTTGGCCTTCCTCCTCTCGCTTGAAAAAGCTTCCTCCTCTCTCTTGCTTGAAAAAGGGACACTCTGATCAGCGGTTTAAAACAAAGGCACTCTGTCAGTCACGGTGATGAATTCAGGGACGGTAAACTACATATCCGATTAACCGCGTGTCAACCACATGATCGAGCCGGAACTGATCCATAGTGTGAATCAGAGATGAGCAAAGTGAGGAGCATCTTTCTCAGCGTTTCGTAGGACTAGTAGGAGAAGAGAATCCGAAATGTGCTCCCCAGGTACGGACAAAGCTCGCCGGCGTCTTATGCTTGTCGTCCCCGTCCCAGTGCAACTCACTCACTGACTAAACCCGTTTAATTATTTATATATAATCCACCCAAGCGCATCAACTCAGAGGGTCGGTCGTTAAGGGAAACTTCCACGAGCTCCGCGCCAACTTGGCTAGGCTGTGCTGAATCGCTATTGTCTTCACTGTAATTTTTAACAGCAAGCTCATCTTTCCCTAGCTTCTCCCTGTGCAGAAAGCCAGAAACTCTTGAGCTCGTCCGAGTCTGCAGCTACGACGACGAACTGTACACCCTGGCCGCGCATGTTTAATTTCCTGCATGACACTGCATGCCCCCCTCCAATGCAAATTTCAAACCGCCTGAACAGAGAAGATTCACAGTTTGGGATGCGGACAGTGGTAACTGGTAAAGTTCAGTCTGTTCCGTTCCTCGGTGGGCGAACTGTTTCGCAGCTTTCTTTACACAGGCGCGGAATGTAGGTGAGTTCTCGACATGTCTGCAGACGAGATGGATCATGGAGGAACACGTATCACAGTTCAGGAGTGCAAACATCCATGGTCATGGTGGTCACGGCAACCATGATGATGGTGCCTGATTATATTCCTGATCCCAACTTGGGAGGCATGCATCCAGGGGCTACCGCTAGCCACCGTGATCGTCCTCATCGATCGACGCTGCTGCCTTCGAGGAGCCAGACCAGGTGCTCTGGGCTGACGCGGGGAATCGGCCTGCATGCACGTTCGGTCAAGTGTCCTTCTCTCGCACCAACCAACCTTTACCCGTATATTTTTTTGCATTTTGGTCCTTTTTAGTAAGAATTCTACATTTGGATCCCTGTGGGAAAGAATCTCAAAAATAGACCCATAGCACGGCGCCACAAGCCGCGGCGCCGTTGTAGAGCATCACGGCGCCAGCTCTACAACGGCGCCGCGGCTTGTGGCGCCGTTCTATGACACGTCGACGCCACCATCATCCGAAAACACCTAAAAAAAATAGCACGGCGCCAAAAGACACGGCGCCGTTGTATAACAGCACGGCGCCAAGGGGCATGGCGCGGCGCCGTTGTATAACAGCACGGCGCCAGGGGCATGACGCCGTGCTGTTATACAACGGCGCCGTGGCTTTTGACGCCGTGCTATGGGTCCATTTTTGAAATTCTTTTCCCCAGAGGTCCATATGTAGAATTCTAACTAAAAAAGACCCAAAATGCAAAAATTATACACCACCCAACATAGATCTCCGCACGACCGCATGGAGCTCGAATTGCATTGGCGAAGTTGAGAAAACGAGAGGGAATGCGACTGCTAGCTGACTGAATCCACACACAATGACACAAGCACGCGTTCACTGAAAAAAGAAACTAAAAGGCAAGGCTATACATGGAACTACGAAAGGAATCAAGGAAGGCGCTAGACGCCGAGACGACGTGCACTACGTGAGCTAAAAACGACGTACGACCGATCGATCGATCGATCAGGGCTCGCTTCCCAGGACGGCCTCCCAGACGTCCTCGAAGGCGGCGAGGATGGCCGGGTGGTGCCGCGGCGAGTTGAGGGACAGGTACCACACCAGGAGCTCGCTCAGCGCGTCCGCGCCGAGGAGGCGCCGCCCGGCCACCATCTCCACCATCGAGCTCCGGAAGTCGGCGTACGGGTCGTGCGAACGCTTCACCACCGCCGTGCTGCCCGCCGCGGCCGCCACGGCGCCGCCTCCGTCATTGCGGCCAGCCAGCTTCTTCTTCTCCTCCTCCTCCTTGTTGTCGTGCTTGCCCTTGCCGCCCGTCGCGGATGCCGGCGGCGGCCGGAACGCGTCGGTGGACCTGGGCACGCGCCTCGGCGGCGGCGCGCGGCGAGGTGGGACGTTCCTGTGCCGCCTTGGTCTGGTGCTTGGGCCCGTGGCGTTGTAGAAGTCGGCGGTGGAGTCGGAGGAGAAGCTGTGGGACGAGAATAGCGTCGACCTCGAGTCGGTCGCCTGCCCCCTCTCCCCGTCGCTGCTGAACGGCGCCAGCTCGCCGTCGGTGTCGGAGGACGAGGACCAGCTGTACCGCGGCGAGCTGGTGAGCCTACCGCCATCGCCGCCCTTCCTGCGCGTGCCGCTCTTCGCGGCTCCTGATGCGCCCCTCGCCGCCGGCACCGGCGGCGAAGGCGAAGGCAGGACAGCCGCGCCGACCGAGCGCGCGGAGCAGTCGATGGAGATGTGAACGAGCGCCCGCGAGCTGCGGCGGCGGTGGCCGCCGCGCTGGCACCTGCTGCCATTGACGACCTTGGTGGGCGGCTTCTCGTGGGCGCACCGAGGAGGAAGTAGTTGCGGTTCCTGGCGCGAGGCCGCGGCGTTATCGGCGACGACGGTGGCCGCCGCGGCATTGGTGCTGGCGACGACGCCGACGAAGGCGGTGGCGGAGGTGGTGGCGCAGGACGAGTGGAGGAGGATCTGCGCCAGCCGCTGCCTCAGCCGGCCGCCGACGCCGCCGGCATTGTCGTGGCGGCTCTTGTCCATGGAAGACTTGATCGGGCTCTCCACAGTGCAGGTGCAGAGGTGCTTGCGTGTCTTGTGGTTTCGGCCTCGGCACGCTCTGGTGCGGCGAGGGGGGGCTTAAAATAGCGCTAGTTGGGGCGACGAGGTCGCGATAGTTCAGTCTGGCCAGATAGATAGATGAGCAGGACCAGCCGCCTGCGTCGTGTAGTGAGGCAGGGAATTCTCCACATACATCCTTTTCTTTCGCAGCCATAATTTTATTTTAAATTTACAACCAAACTTTGCAATATATCCTGCTGCATTGTATATGAAAATTTCTATGAGTTTCAGATAGTACTTTGAATTTTAGGTTCATATAAAAAACTCCAATCAAAGCATGTACCACTTCCCAAAAAAGGAAAAACGAAAGAAGAGAGGACATTGTGTGTTCAGTACCCAATGCAATGCAATGTCGTCAACCAGAAACCGAAAAATGATGATCACTGGGCAGTGATCACGCTGTTCGTACATGGTTGGTACACGCACTTGGGTCGGCAGGGCGAGCAATGCTGATGCCGCTGCCGCGCCATCGCTTATTCTCCGTGTTGCGCGCGTGCGCGCGCCTCCCTGCCGCCTGCCTGCCGCGGCAATGCTAGCACCTCGCTGCGCCATCTGCTCCGCCGGCGGCTGGCCGGCCCATGGTGGCGCGCACCGCACGGCCGCACAGGTCGTAGGCCCCGGGGCACCTGATGCCTGCGCCGATCGAGGTGTTGAATCGTGTTGGGGGTGTTTGACCGCGCGAGCTCCGGCGTGCTGCGTGCTGCGCGCGGTGCAGCCACGATCACGAGGCACTACCGTGTGGTCTGTGCGATCCGGCTCGATCGGTGGGCTCTCGTGAGTCGTGACGACCTCGCCGGCGTGTTGCTACCACCACCGGCGCCACGGCAGGCAACAGAGCACGAGCACGAGCACGGGGGGCGCACAGGCGTCCACGTCGATCGCGCGCCACCGAGCAGACGCCATGATCCCTGGAGTGCCGTCATGTGCGGCCTGGCCCCTGGCTTCCCCCATGATTTGGTCCCTTGCTGCTACTAGTAGATAGTCCAATCTCCACGGATGGGGAGAGCACATCAAAAGAAGAGGGTCAGGAGCAGTATCATTATCATGTGGAAACCAAGTGCAGGACAAGAGAATCTCCAACGAGATACCCAAGCTCCAACGAAAGATGGAGGTTAGAAATAAAAGAAAAGGTTTCTGCTGCTATTCTGCTGTTACACCTCGCACCAACATGTTTGCGTTTCTGTGAGCAGCGCAAGCTTCGGAGGCAAGGACCAAACCGGCTGGTGAACCTTGGCGTTTGTGCAAACTGGTTTACCGTCTACAGCCGCGCTGGTTTATCTCTGACGAAGGCTAGCTTTTATTCTGTCACGAGAGCACAGGCATCTTGATCTTGTTATAATATCTTCTGACCTGAATTTGTTTCGGAGGAGATCACATCAAACGCAAGCGGACATTCGGCTACACCTACCTACCCCATCATCCAGCAGCCCTCGCTTCGATTTCAAACGAGGCCCGGCCGGGTAAATTTCCAAGGAGCAAAGACAAACGAAACGGCCGATTAGGTAACATTGACACTCCCATCCCAAAGTCAGTAACCACATGATCGGGGGGGTACAGTACGAACGTCTGCAGCTGGGTGCAAAAATATTGTAATGCATATATAATTTGTGCAAGTCGATCCAAAGCTAAATCCAAAGACTTGAAAACAGTTCATAATAAACCGCAGTGCTCTTTTCAGAATCAGTGGCCAAGATGCTACATCAACAGTATTAATGACCTTGCAATTCAGAGGTAGAGTACGTACTTGGGACACGTCATGCACCTGTCGAATCAGTGGGCAAGAACCTAGGACGCGACCCGGGCGGGGTGGGTGTGACGCAGGCAGGCGTCACCTCGCTTCACGGGGGATCGTGTGCTAGCGAAACAACCACGCTTTGTTCCTCGTCGTCTTGGATCGGTCGCACTCAGGTGCTGTTCCCGGGCCCCCCCGGCTGCCTACGGAACAAGAATCCCAAAGCGCTGGCCTACTGGTACTGGAACAGCACCGTATTTTGTACGTACGTACGTACTAGTGACGGATCTAGAAATAAATTTAGAGGGGCTTTCTTCTCCTCCTTCTTCTTCTAGCCCCTCCTTCCCTCATTATTCTTCCTTAAATTTGTATGAGAGGCTTAAAGGGGTTCTATTGGATTTCCAGCGGTAGGGGGCTCGAGCCCCACCCGCCCCACCGCTGAATCCGTCACTACGGGTGTGTTTAGAAGTCAAAATTGAGATGGGAGATTTTGCACGGATTTTGGGCTGAAAGCACTGTTCCGAACTGAAAAGTACTGTAGCACTTTTCGTTTGTTTGTGGTAAATATTGTCCTACCATGACCTAACTAGGCTCAAAAGATTCGTCTCGCAAAGTACATCCAAACTGTGTAATTAGTTTTTGATTTCATCTACATTTAGTACTCCATGCATGTACCAACATTTTTGATGTGATGTTTGATGTGATGAGGAATCTTCTTTTTACATAGTGTATTTCGGGAGAAGTTAGTCTCCTAAACATGGTCTACGTACGCTTTGGCTAACCTGGCCGGCCGTAAGCCTGTCGACACTGACAGAACACACGTTCTCCTCCTCCTCCTCCTCCTCATGAGCGTACGTGTGCATGCTGGGCGCCCTGGCACGTACTGCACACCCCCTCAGGCCTCAGCCAAGAGTGTACTATTACCTATACGGCCCGTGGCAAGTGCCTCTGGTCGAGCGGCTGCCGACGCTTCAGGGGTCGCGGGGAGGTTCAGAGACGGATCCCCGGAACCCGTCCTGGCTTCGGGCATGTAGGCAGTGGCGGACCCAGAAATTCGAAAGAGCCTGGGCAAAACTTATAAATCATCTTTATATCTCCAGTGTACGAAGGTTGCAACTATGTAGAAGATTCATACGAACACTAGCTACTTCAGTGACAACGTTGCCGGAGCCTGGGCGGGTGGCCGGGCTTGCCCCCACTTGGGTCCGCCAATGCATGTAGGCCATGCGAGCGTACGACGGACGGACAGGCAGGCAGGTCCGGGACCATGGCGGCTTTGGACGCGTTCGCGCCGATGCGGCCGTGGCGCCGTGCTCGATCGCCGTCGGCCGGTAGCTGACGGGTGATCCGGGTCCGGGGACTGGTGCGGCGCGCTTGCGGATACCACCCCTCTTCGTCCCTGGTTTTCAGCTTTCACGGCCAAACTTTTCAGCTTTCACGTCCAACTTGGTCCGGATTTCCGCGCGCGGGATGTCAGGCACCTGCCGTGCTCCTGCTCCCCTCACAGGCATCCCGGTGTGCACTGGTTCACCTGCGAGGATTCGACATGAGCAGGGGGGAGAAAGGAGAGCAAGGTGCAACCATCAGCGTTCATGATTACAGAGTTGTTACCAACATCCAGAAACAGCCATATCCATTCATCAATTTGTATATTCATTGATCTTAATCCACATATACACAAGTTGGGTACCACCGAAAAGAAGAAAAAGAAAGCGCAAATAAGCTAAGAAAGAATACAACTATCCTACGCTACGGCAAAAATACTGCACCAGTCTCTTTCCTGTCATGCAGCATTACGTATACCAAATCTCTCGAGTGAAAAATGACACCAGTCTAACCGGCACCAAACCGTTCTGCCATGGTCCACAGGGGGAAAAAAAGGGACCATCCTTACCGTATTCAACCGTTGCTATCTAACCGTATTCACACTGCACAAAGGCCGTCCCCTTCAAACCGAGATATCAACAAGCAGCGACTATGAAATCACCTTATTTACAGAGAATCAGGCCATCACTCTGGAAAGACAATCGAAAAACTGCTCGGACGACAGCAGCAAGCTAAACAAATCATTGCTGGGCGCCGAACTGCTGTTTATCTTCATGCCACTTTCTCACAGTGCCATCCAACTCTGGAAAAGTGGCTAGAACAAGCAGCTCCAGGAGCTCAAATGCTAGCTGCTTCAAACAGACCGGGGACTGTATGGAAAAAAAACAAATATAAATGTAAGACAAGGATCAGATAGCTGATGCTGCTTTTCTTTTATCCTACTGTAGTTTTCCTACTGTTTTTCAAATGTATGTTGCTTATACGTTCTAGAGAGTCAATTCTGGCCACTAACTGTTCATCTGTAGTTCTCAGGAAAACGTGCATTCGTTTCTCAGGAAAACGTGCATTCGTTTCTCAAGAAAACTGAAGGAATCTTACAAGAAATCCCCTCACATCATTTCCATCATTCCATTTGGTTAATGCAAATCCATATTCATTGGTGGTCGGAAGTGCAAAAGCCCAACTGGAAGCATGCCATGATGCAGGTATTTGCCAAACAAAATACCATAATTTTGATTAATCTTGTGGGGCTATTTGATTGTTTGAACCTTGAAGGAAATCATAATGTATCCATGGAGCCTGAATCAAGTAATCGAGTAATCTAGAATATGTGATAGCTGGCCGATTTGGTCATCGAGGGGCTCTCTTGCAGGACTGAGAATTGGAGGCGATCAAATGGGGATACGTTACTTGATTAGGCAATGATTACGGAAAAAAGATGACATTTGCAGTGTCTATGGAAAGAGAACCTTAAGGGACCACCAATGCAAGTAAGCTTCTGCTCGTGGCGTGGAACCCCACACACTACGGAACTCAGAAAGAAGTGAATTTGCACTCAATATGAGTTCATTCCTCCAAGAATATTTACCTGAAGAAAGAAGTAGATATCCTGAGCACATTTTTCATAATCCTTTCGGCCAACCAGACTCACTAGTGGAGATGGTGCTTTATCTGCGCAGACAAAACAGTAAGATGGTATAAATATCAACAGGACAAGTATCATTCAAGCAAAACAACAGTTCCCATCAGGCATGCACTGCACGTCGGTTTGTTGCAATGAAACAGTTCAGGTGAGCAGCTTGCCCCCACATTTTGTTAAAAATACATTCAAGAAAAAAAGTATATTGGAAAGGAAGCATTATGTGAACATATAATGGAAGAAAAATAATAAAAAGAAGTATCACATTCACCTATTATTAACTCACGGACAAAATTTGCACGACGAGCAGCTTCTAGCCGTTGTTCATCACTTAAATAGCTGCCCACGCCATTGTTCCGTTCGCCAGAAGGTGGTGGTGACGTTTTTCTATTTGGATGTTTTGTCATGAAAATTCCATCAGGCCAGAGAATCTGCATACAGACAAAAAAACAGAGAAAAGGCAGACTAAATCAGGGGGCAATCCTGCACCAAAGTCTATTGATAATGGGCAGCCAGTAAGAAACTGCCTAACTGAAAAAAGAATGTTTGTGCCTTTGTAAAGATTGAATGTCTGAACCTTCTTTACTAAAGATACAACCTGAGACTTACTTGTTCAACACGCTTAACAGCAAAAGCAATTATCCTTCCTTTTCTAAGTAATTGGATTTTGTCAACAAGCCAGTCATCAAATGTGTCTCCCATTCCCAATTGCAGTAGTTGCTTTGCTACCCAAAATGCTTGACGCCTACAGAAAATCAGGAATTCAGAGTTGAATCTAAAAGTGCAAACTGCTAGAGCTACAATTGCAAAATGTTAGAAGACCATAATGATGGCTGTAGAGTTATTTCACCTGATCCAGCCTCCATCTTGGAGCTGAAAAACCACATCAACAAGATGAAACAAGGGGACACTAAGATTTGGGGCCATCCACTGCCATGACATATATTTGAAGTAATCAGTCAGTGAGGATTCGAATAATACAACTAGAACAAATCTGGAATCCCAATAGCAACAAATTCAGCAGAAAATGACTAGAACCTACCTCACTAGGAGATACAGAGAATCCATCAGATCCCAAAAGTTGAGGTGTCTCATTGGTTTCACTTGAGCGCATCTTCTTAGGATTTACTGAATCTATAGAAAACGAATAATCATTCTGCTCCGGGTCACTTCCAGAATTATCTTGATAAAGATTGGTAGTTGTGTCAGAAACACTATTTGTTGTGTTGCCAACACTATTTCCTAAGTTCTTTTCCACATTCCCTTTCCTATATCTCAAACCATCACTGACACCAAAGTCCAAATCCTTATGCACGGTATTATCTGTATGTCCATGGAAAGATTGACCTCCAGAAACAAAACTTCCATTCAAAGCTCCAGAAGAATTCGATACTTTTCTACTCTTCCCATTTGATCTTTCATCTAAACCGACTGAAAGATATCAAGAACCAGGTATTAAATAGTGCAAAAATACAATGAATTTATAGAGAAAAAGCCACTCGACTTTAATGGGCAACGCACCTGACAATGTCTGGATAACTGAGAGAGAGTCCGTGAAAATATATGTCTGCAAAGAGACATTTGCCAATTTATTAAATAACAGTTTTAAAAACATTAAGATGACAAGAATTTTAAGGAAACTAACCTGTGAGTCCACACTGAGAAAATCCCAGACTTCTATGCAGCTTGAAACAATAGGAATTTGAAGGAGGTTCTGTATAATTAACAAGTAGAGTTATGATTGTGTGGCTTTTCTTAACTAAACTACTAAACTTCATGAGCAGGTTCCGTATCACAGATCATGAAGCACAACAAACATGATCTAATGGAAAATGCTTACTCCAAGGTTAGAGTACAGTACCTCAACAGAAAAGCAAAGCCAAAACAAAGAAAAGATGAATCTCACTGATGCTTAAGCACAGCACCCATTTATATTCCTAAGCCAAAACAAAGAAAATGTCTGTTTCTTGCAAGAAGCTCTGCACTATAGCCCTTAATGAAGCTGCTCTTAATCTATGACTCGAATTTAGTAGGTCCAATAAATGAATTATTTTTACAAATCTCAGTGCTTCAAACTCAAGCTTTATCGAAGTATGGAGAGAAACAGAAATTAACTAGAGTCCCCATAAAATAGCACAAGAAATACCTTCAGATATATGTCAAGCAGCTTGCATCTCTCTCGAACAACAGGAACTTCTAAACCTGATGAGAGAAAATGTTTTGGAGGTAAATGAAGATTGTACTGAGCATACTCTTTCAGACGCCGATGCAGCTCTTCAAAATGACGAAACCTAATGAAGAGCAGCAGAGCAGCCGTAAGTCATGCACTTGTAAAGAAGCATATTTGAAAAATATCTACTGTGGCTCAATAAACAATAAAAGCCGAAACACATCTACCTCCTCTTGATGGACCAACTATTACCATTGGCGTCAGTCACGGAAATAGAATACACAGCAAACATGCCAGACCCACTTTTCACAATGCTAGCTCCTACCACCTGAGTAAGGAAATCTGATAATAAAGAGATCTGTGCCACCAGGTAGTTATCAGGATCAAACTAAATTAAAGTGAAGATACGTTACCTCACATCTTAACTTCAGATAAGAATCTTGTAGCACATTAGCACCACCATAATTCGAAGAATAAGAAGAGTCAGTTGATTGCAATGAATAAGTTGAAGCATTTGCACTACTAAACATCCTAGCCATACTTTCCACCTCAGTATCCTCAACTAATTCATCTGTCTTTGAATCATTTGCAGATGCATTTAGTATGTCCAAATCATCTCCAACCGTGATCGAGGATCTCTCTACTTCTTGCCAGATGGGAGGCTTTTGAGCATATGACCTAGACCTTTTTCTTCCTGAAGAAGTTCTTGACATTTTCAGTTTTCCGGCATGACTTCTATTCTTCTTTGCTCTATGGAAACTAGAAGACTCAAGTGGGTGATGTATATGTGATGAGGTGGCATTTCCTTTGCTTTTGCTCTCCCAAACTCGGGTAACAGGAGAATCAAGTCCAGTCACATTGTTGGCATCATCCTCTTCAGTGGCATATGAACTCTCACTCTCTACTCCAAAGTCTTCAGAGCCAGCATGCTCTGCCATGTCTGCAGATAAGTTTTTCGGCAGGTGGCTGGTGCCGTTTGAATATGCAGGTGTAGTTGAGTGTCTTATCAAGTGCTGGTCCTCAGATTGAGAGAACAGTGCTTGCCTTTGAGAAATTGAAGTGCCGCAGGGAACCGACTGCTGTCCTGAAGAACTTGAACCTAGAGAATCAGATCCAACAGGTACATTCGCAGTATGTTCTGCATTTTCTGATTTGTAATTTTTTCCCTTTGTCCACATATTCTCAAGGTGCTCAGGTGCTAGAGCTTGATGTGTACGTTGGGAGCTGATACCCAAGGGCTGTGCACGTTCTCTCCCACGACTATCTATGGATGCTCTGTCAGTGCTTTTGGAATGTAAAGAAAAACCATTACCTGAAGCAACATGGGAAGTGGAACGTAAACTTGTTGACTCAAGTGGATGCGAAGTACCGATCAAAGAAGCATCACTGGATTCTGGTTTTAGACTAGATGAATTTTTATTTTTGCTGGGTTGCATATCTGATGCCATTTTAGACTGACCCTGATGAAATGGAACCAGTTCAACACCTGGACTCGAGTGGTCTATTGATGCAGAAAATTCATCTATAGAAGGCATAGAGGCCTCCTTTTGTTTAACAGTTGTAGCATCCACCACAGATTCTTCAACTCCTTTCTCCAACTTATTAGCACGTGAAAGAGCCGATGATTCAATTCTTTCATTTATAAACCTGCAAATTTAACATTTCAATATGGTGTCAATTAACAAAATATCGTATGAACCAAGGCAGAGAGTAGTATACCTTGGATTTACTAAGTTGATGACAGGTCTCAAAACTGCACAAGCGAGAAGTTCTCGCGCTGTGCACCGGAAGAAGGTGCACTGTAGATCCTGAGGCTTCACTGTGATTGAGATCAAACCATCAGCAAGGCTTCGCAATACCTAGAAGAGAAAGAGAAACATATGCCGGTACATGAGATGAGCTTAGATGCTTACAAAGATACACAGCCGTTAACACAAGAAACATATTACCATGGTGATCAACTCACAAACAATCCTATATAAATGTAAATCCAGGCATGAATTAAAAGATGTGACTGAACAATGTAAATGTGATATCTCAAAAAACCAATTATGTAAGAAATTACCAGGTGCGCTTAATATCTATAAATTGAACTTGTACTTAATCATGAAAATTTCATTCTATTTTTGCACAATATGATAGAATATGTGTATTATCATTTATCAATGATGAAAGGAATCAGCTAACAATGATCAACGCAATTAACAATCGCATAATATGTAGTAAGGACTATATGTATAAACTTTTTTTTGCTTATGTGTATTCAGAACAGCTGGATCTATAATTCTAGATGGAGTGGTGCTGAAAATGGGGTGATGTGGCCTGATCCAGAGTCATGTTTTGCACACAGGATTATTGTAGAGGTAACTCCATAGGATACATGTTGACTAGCAGAATTCAACACACCACATGCATAGATCCAACAATATGCTTAGCTGCGTATAGAGCAAATAGATATGAAATAAATTCCAGCTAACTTTGAAGTAAGAAAGGCATGAAGCTTATGCCTTATGGTTCAAGATAAAGAAAAAAAAGGAAAGTATGGTATTAATAAAACATAACCAGAACAGCAGACATAGTAGTTCATCAAATTGCCCACCTCACACTGGCTAAGTTAGACAACAAATGAACCTACTAAAAGGAAGAACTGGAAATTTCACCATCCACCGAGTCTTACCCTGTATTCGGCATTGGCTGAAAACAGAGCAGGATGCAACTTGTTTTCGGCTATAAGGGCCATTTTCAGTTCAGCATCACGACGCTCTGATGGCAGGTTCACAAACTTCTCTTTTCCAATCTTGGCTTGACAGAAATGATAAAGTTCCAAACTATTGCATATAAGATCGACCAGATCTCTGGAACAGGCAGAAAAGGTTTTAATATAAGATATCCAATGTTCTGAGAACATTACATTGTTTATGTATCTATTGTGCTAAAAAAGATTTTTCTACCTGGTTAGCAGACTGATAAGGTTAATATTTCTTGCCCGAACTGAAATCTCCCCGAGGACAGTATTAACTATGGTGATGAGTTCCTCTGGGCCTTCCTTGTCAGGTGTTACACGGGAGTACCACAGATCTGTTACCCATTCTGTGACAAGATGCCTTGAAAACTGTTCAAATGCTGCTTCAACTGGAGGTGAATTAACCTTGCTCCTCCAATTAGAATTTCCATCATTTTGAGTCAGAAGGACTTTCTTTAACTCAGTACTTCTCGTTTTTACAAGTGGACGACTGATGTCATGATCTGTACTAGTTGTGCTCTTTCTACGGAGGTCATAGTCAAGTGATACGTAGCGAAATAAAATAATCAGAGCTGTGGCAAATGGCAGGTTAAACCATACTGACGAGCTCGTTACTGCAAGGGGGCAAATCGATTGCTCAGCAAAGAAATAACCAAGGGGAAATATGTTGTATATACGCAACAAAGATTTGTCTGAAAAACATAGCCCTCCTATCACTTAAAAAAGAACATTTCAAACTTATATATGTTTTTGAGGTCTTGCTAGCACATTTCCTATTATAATCATGCATAATGAACAGGCACAGTTAAGCAATTATCATGCAGGTTGATATCTCAGAGTCCATGAGACCATGAGAGAAGGGAGCTACCTAGAATGAGATGCAGGTACCATACTCTTGTGAAAATAACTTGTACCGAATGCCAGAAATTAGTAACAGATTACCACTTGGAAAATCTCTGAGAAAACAATTAGCACTAAAATCCTTGAAGTTATATGTAAGTAACCAATCGTCTAACATAAGAACAGCTTGCCCAAAGACAGGTCTAGTCTAATGTATCAACAAGAGCTCAATGCAGCAAATTGGAACAGCACAGGAAGCCAGGAACTAACTAACTTCACAACTCCGCAGATAAATAAAAAGTATTTTTCAAAAATCACTATCTGATAAATGTTAATTACAACGAACACTAACTCCAATCCCGAATTTAAACAGTGAGCAACCAACATAAACCCTAATCACGGCACTACCGACCGAGAAACGCATCGACAAAATCGCCGGCGCGCACCCATCCCACCGGTCAGCTAAGCTTGGAGCTGGTAAGTACTGGATTCGGATCTCGGAGAACTCACGGGACATGAGGAAAGCGAGACCGAAGGCAAAGACGAGGAGCAGGACGGCCCGCTTCTTCCCCTCATCCGCGAGGTCGCGCAGCGTCTGCGCCCTCGGCGCGATCGCGGCCGTGGTCGCCATCGCCTGCAGCTCCTCCGCGTGGCGGCCGGAACCGACGGCGCGGTTTGGCTGGCGGGGGAGGCGGCGGCGACGGTGGAATGGGGCCGCCGGCCTAGTTCTGTTTCGGGGGTGACTGTACGGCCGGCCGGTCAGTTGGTGGCGTTTTCGGGGACGTTTCAGGGTGCCCAAAGCATTTTCTTGTCATTTTTTAATATTTATAATATTTCTGCTTTGTTTTTAAAGCTATTCGAATTTTCGAAACGGGCCCGGCCTGACCGTGACTTTGTGTAGGTTTACCCCCACACACATGTCCATGCATGATTAAGTGTTTGGATAAATGTGTTTATCTTAAAAACTGTTTACTAAAGCTAAAATAATAAGCTGCAAGTATGAATATATATGCAAATAAAAAGATAAAGAGCGTCTCAGGGTTCCAGAAATTCGAGAGATTGAGAGATTAAAATGTAATGTTCTAGAAATTCGAATGGTCTGTAGAACAAATTCGAGCATACTTGGTCACAGCTCCCACGTCGTTCGTGATGTCGATGCCGCCGTGTAGATGAGGATTGTCCCTTATTCATTAACGAAAAATAATATTTCAACGCAAATTGAACTGAGCATAACTTAACTGTGTAACCTGCCTATCACTACTTAGGTAAGGTGTGTTCATAAAGACAAGTGTATATGTATATGTAAATTTATGCAGTTATACTGCATGGTTAAAAAAGAATGACTTGTCTACGGGCAGTCTGGATAAGCACATGTGCACAACTTGCTAAACAACACTGCTAGCGACCTAGCGTCGTCGCTTGGTAGCAACATAAAAAATAACAGTTGCAACATCGAAAATAAAAATAAATATGGTTGATTCAACGAGTGAAAATTTGCACCCAATATAAACACTATAACGATATTCATTGTGAAAATAATAGTTATAACTTATAACGATATTTAACTATTACAAAATAAGTATATCGGAGGATTCGATTTTTTTTCTTCGTCCAAACGTCTATGTCTCGGCATTACCGCTTGCTAAATGGGCATCACATCGGCACACAATTTTTTTTGACCCACATCGGCACATAACTGTCAGCGAAACAAATAGTGGTTCTGGAAATCCATGGATGGTTTTTTTTGGAAATTGCTCACGGACGGGCGTCCGTTACCAGCCAATCGATCAGACGTCTTCCGCACCGTCCGATCCGCGCTCATCCTACGGCATCGGACTCGCGCGCGCGCCCCGCATAACCCCCTCCCGTGACGTCATCCCGGGAACCGCTGACGCATTCGAACCCATTTCCCCACCCACCCCGTTACTCTCCCGCAGCAACCGCCGGCGGAGGCGACGAGGCGGACGACGCGGAGGGCTGCGGTGGCGGCGGCGGCGGCCGCGGCGGCCGCGGCCGGCGACGGATCCGACTGGGAGCCGAGTGATGGGGAGGATAGCGACTCCTCCCCTCCGCTGCGCGCTCCCGCTTCTCCGCCGTCAGTTGACGAGGGGGGCGAGGAGGACGAGGAGCACGAGGAGCACGAGGAGGACGAAGAGGACGAGGAGGACCCTGCGGAGGCCACTGGGTCGCGGCGGCGGCGGCGAACGAAGGCGGCGGCGGCGAATGAAGGCGGCGGCGGCGTCTCCTCTCGGACGCGCGGTCGCCGGTCGCCCTCGCCGGTCGACGACGAGCCGGCGGTTGAGGCCCGCGCTGCCGGTCATGCCGAAGCGAACACGGGCACCAGGCATCCTGGTACGTTCTTCAGCCCCCTCCGCGCAGCCCCATTTCTCCCACTGCTGTGTGTGATTCCATTTTAGGGTTAGGGTTCCGAAATGGAAACTAGTTCATCGTCTTAGTGCCTCCAATTTCTGTTCTCCCACTACTGGTTTTGCTTGTCCCCGCTGTGATGTTGTGATGTCGCTGCTGTGATGTTGTGATGTTGCCCCTGATGTGATGCCCCTGCTGTGATGTTGTGATGTTGTAATGGGAGCATTTTGGATTGTCAAGCTTCGCATCGCAGCTGCTGCTTTTTGCTTGTGCAGATATGATGCATATATTAGTGCAGATATGAGAGCAGATGGCTGCCTTGTGATTTTTCTCCTACTGCTTTTGCTTGTGCATCGCAGCCGCTGCTCAATAGGGTCGGTAGTGCAATCGGCTAATGATTTCTGTCGCACATTCTGATATTCGGGTTGCAGGCACTAGTGTTTGATTAGTAGTTGGAGCGAGGTTTAGTAGTGGTCAATAATTGTTGAGCAACATGTTTAGCATGGTCATTTGCAATGACGACTGTTTTATTTTGTGTGCAGAGACACCTTTTTTTTGTCAGTGGGGGGATCAGTGAGATGTAGCAGCGCAAGATAAATAGATGTTACACACCCAAAATCTGCCACCTTAGATGTTTTTTTAACCTTCAGACGTGAAATTGTGAATGTGAATGTTCATGTACTTATTTGCACTTTAACTAGTAGTCGATCAAAATGTTTTTGGGGTACTTGCTGTGTGTTATGAATCGTGTTCATGCGACCGGAAAATGTTTTTGTATCCTGATTGCAGTGTTTTTGCTCCATCACCATCATCCATGCACTTGCCTTGCTAGCTTTTCTTCTAGAGAGAACACAGGCTGCTGATCACATCCACATCGGATGATGTATATGTTTTTTAATGATGTTTCTGGTTCAAAAATCTTATGTTGCATCCCTTCATTCCCTATGTCTCAAGCTAATAGATGTATGCTTTCTTTTTTTCAGACAAGACAAATGTCACAACAAATGAAGAGCATTTCAAGACTCGGTTTTCCGTCCGCATGATCTGATCGATTGTACCCTTGCTTGATGATGAGCGCAAGGGATGGGTTACTGAGGCTGGTTTTGGCTCTTTACTGTCCTTGTCTGATTTCTCCGTGCCCGTCAAGCTTGTGAAATGGATGATGCCCCGTGTAGACCCACTTCTTAGTGAATTCATATACAAGAATAGAGTCATTGTTTTCACCCGCGACTTGATTTGCAAGATTACTGGGTTGGAAAACAATGCTAGAATGGTGAGGGTTTCTGGTGATTCAGATGAGGTGATGAAGCTGAAAGCGGTTTTTAGGGATGGAGATAGAGCAAAAATTTCAAAGTGCATGTCTCTTCTTAAAGCCAGCAAGGATAAAGCGTCTTTCCTGAGGGCTTTCACCTTACTTGCTTTGGGAAGTGTTTTCACACCTGGAACCGGAAATGATATCAGCCTGAAGTATCTAAACAGCTTGGAAAATGTTGATTTGATCAGCACCTATGATTGGGCTGGGCACATTCTGGAGGAATTGATGGAGGAAGTGAAGAAGTACCAGAAGTTTAGCGCTGAACGGCTTCAGAGGGATCATCAGATTGGATCGTGCCTCATTATCCTAGCGGTATGTGCTCAGTGTCCTTTTAACTGCACTAGTCATTTTTGGGTTTGTTGCTGCTCTGTTGGATGTATGTTGCAGTAGTCGTATGTAAATGTTGAAGGCTTTGTCCTGACAATTTTTTGGTCTGCATCTTACACAGATTGCCTACATGGACCACCTCGACCTTCCATCAGACAGAGGAGGGCACCTAATCAACTACAACACACCCCGCATCTGCAACGTTACAAATGAAGGCTTCAATTTTGTCATGGCAGTTGACAAGAATAAGATGTCGTTGGGGGATTCATTCGGGAGGCCACCGGTATGTGCAATGTTACATTGCTCTCTCTCTCCCTCACCATAATTTCTTCCTTTTGTGTTTTACCACTTCCTCTTCAAAGGCTCTTTTTTATACAAAGTTGTTGACATCAATCTTGCTGCTGTGTTTTTTTTGTGTGTAGTTCCGTGACTTCGCTCTAACTCCATACGCCCCTGCACCTGCCCCTGGCCCAGCCCCCGCCCCTGGCGCTGCTGGCCCTGCCCCGGACTTTGTTGCTGCTGCTCCTGGACCATCTTTTGCTGCTGGGCTCGATGAAGAAGATCCTGTCATCAGCTCTTTAGATGCATGGCTGAAGGAGCCTGCTCAGATTGGCATCCAGGAGGTTAGTTGTGACAGAACCGCCCAAATTAATTCCGTATTATTGCCTAAACCAATTTGGTCATTAAGCAATACCACAGAAGTAACTTGTCGCCTCTGTCGGGTCAAGCCCGGTAAATCACTTTAACCAGGATCGAAGAATTGTACATGAAAACTCACACGACGGTGAGTCCAGAGATAAACATTTCACAAATTATTACATCAAGCTCCATAAGGTTTTAATATTACAAACCAAGTCCTTTGCATAAGGTAAATAGTTCAGAGTTTGAAACACAGCGGAAATAAAATACTAAACGTCATAAGTAACGTCATAGGAGGCCATCCATGACGTCACTAAGCACTGTCGTCCTCCCACTCCACTTCCCAACCGGGTGGGAGAGAACCAGGCCACGGGAAACCATCATCATTCATATCACCTGAAAACAACATCAAAAGCAAGGCTGAGTATACTAATACTCAGCAAGACTTAACCGGCGGGTGATGAAAAATCACCAACTCTCTAGACATGCAGGGTTCTTTGGCTGGTGGGTTGTTTTGCTGAAAAGCAACAAAGAGTATGTCCTTACTTTCAAATTTTAGCCCAAAGTTCTAGTTGATTATCCATTACTAAGTAAGCAACTATTACAAGCATAAGTTGTGCAAACAATTAAGCATAAATCCAAATTACTTCTCAATTTCATCATTACGGGACGTAGAGTGTATGGTTAAGCAATCTCGGGTAACGGTGAGAGGCCAACGATCGATCGATTGATAACCTTGCAAGGGAAACCTAAACACACGGGAGAATGCACACCCCAAAAATAATCCAACTAGAAACCAACAGGGGTGGGTGTGCACCAACCAGGCGGTTCCCAACCGTCCTCGACTCAGGATCCATTTCTACAGTCTTTGGTACAAGGTATACTGGCCACGGAGACACACGCCGCCCAGCTTCACACATGCACCACTCTGCTGCAGGCAGAGGGGACTCTTCCCAATATTAGTGGTCATAGATCCCTTACCGGATCAAGAAGGTACTAGGCTTACCGGTCCCATTCCCGACAAATGTTTAGTACGTTCAAACGCTTAACCACAGACCTACTGGCCGGAGTCGGTCCCACGCTCTTACCACATGAGCATATCCATTTATCAAAATCTTATGATTCCAACATAAGAGACCTATAGCTCGCGAGTGACGAACATCACTCGACTTTTACCGTGTCCTTAGAGCAATGGCAACTAGCGACCTATCATGCTAGTATTCAAGCATAGGAGCCTATGATCATGCATCTAGGGTTTCAATTCAACTCCTGAAACGTAAATGCACAAACATTGCATAACATAATTGTAAAGGTTAGAACACTGGGTTATGCTCCGGGGCTTGCCTTCACTAGCAAAGTCAGTGACGAAGTCCTCCGAACTTTGGTTCGGGTCTTGCTGCACTTCCACCACGTTCACTTCTCCTTCAGCGAGATCTCCCTCGGATTCCGGCACCAACTCGTAGTTTCCGTCCGGAAGTTCTACACGACATGCATATGCATTAACTTCATGTATTTGTAACTGAGGAGTGAGAACTTAGCTTAGAATTGAAGGGTAAACGTGGGGGTGTATGGGTGACCACATTCACCTGGATAAGGATATATCCAGCATACTCTTCCTATCCAAGAAAGGTGTGTGTGTGCGGGGTTTAACTCCTTATTTGATGGTGATTGCGTGCACATCTAAATTAGTTGATTAATTTTTCTTCACCAAATTATGGGTGATGTTCATGGTGTGATTTGTTGAAGCTTTAAACAAAAGATTTGAAAAGAAAAACAACGGTGATTTCTATTTTTTTCTTTTAATTCATAGATTAAGCTTGATTTACTTTGAAAATTCATTCTGGAAGAAATACAAATAATAAGACCATGAAACTTTGCATAGAGGCACAACATACTACACATGAGCTACTGCAAAAAATTTAGACCAAACCAAGCTATAGATCTAGCATGAAAAATACAATTAAATTCATTCATCAAAAACAAGAATAAATCATACAAAAATAAATATACCACAAATTGAGCTAGAAATTCATGTAGAGGTTCAAAACACTTAATCATGAAGAGATATGCACTTACTCAGCAAAGAAAATTTAAATTAATTTAAATTTATGAAGGAAGGATAAATTTGTGCAAAAATTACTTGACCCTATAAAACATGATAAAAACATCTATACTATTTATCATGGGTGCAAAACCATAAAACAGGATCATAGAAAAAAGATTGGATCCAAAAGATTAACAAATTCATTTATAAAAATTATAAACAGGAACAATGCTGAAAATCAACTTTAATTCATAACTGAAAATCTACTTTATAACTTTATGCCAAATTTTAACCAAAAGACCAACATGACATGTAGAACAACATATCAAAAATTGAGCTTCAGATCATGCATAGAATTTGAATTATTTCAGATCTATCCAAAAAGGTAAATTCAAAATTATTTAAAAACTACACAGAAATTTGAAAACTCCCTTTGTAGAAAAGTTTCTACTATTCACAAGGATCACAACACAACTGAGTTTGCATTTTTACGATTTTTCTATGAATTGATCTCGATTTTACAAGATTCAGAGCTTTTAAACAAAAGGGGAAGAATCTTTTCGCAGATAGACCCTTGGACTGTTTTTCTTTTTCACAGATATGCCCTCGCATTTGCACAGAGGTCCTCGCTTTTATGATTTAAACCCTATGAAGATCCGGGACTTCGCAATGCGGCCCTTGGGGCTCACTGGCGGCGGGAACCTGCCGGATTCCGGCGAAGTGGGGCCGGAGCGGGCCAGGGGAGGACCGGGGAGTCGCTAGGGCTCACCTAGGGACCGGTTCGTGGTCTTGGCCGGCACGGAGGGGGTTCCGGCAAGGGGCGGCGGCGGAGCAGGGACTCGGCGGCCGCAGCGGCTCGGCTTCCGGCGAGCAGGGCGGCGGAGCTCGTCAACACGCGGCCGTGGGTTAAGTGGGTGCGTGTGGTGGTGCTTGGCTACTCAGGCGGGCGCGGGATGACTCGGGTGGGGGAGTTCCTCGGCGGAGCTCTAATGGCGAGCGGCGGTGCGGGGCACTGAAGGCATCTAGGCCCCTAAAGTGTGTTTTGGTAATTAATGACAATCATAGTGGACTAACATTTTTATCGAGATAAAAGAATAGGTTAGTCCCGGTGGTGATGCGAGCTTCATAGGAATGACTTGCTATACTTGTGTGTATGGTGAACCAAAAAGGAGCTCAAGGCAAAGGTATAAGATAGGTTTTTCTTTTACCGGTCAAGAGGTGATTAGAGGATGCAAATTGACCGGATTAATAGGCTAGATAGCCGTACTATCAAGAGGGGTCAATTGCATTTGCTTGACGGTTCTATAGTGCCACTTTGCTCAAATAATTGCATTGCATGCATGAGGGTTAACAACGTTTGAGAAAGTGCAAAAGGATGAAGAGAAAAATCTGTTTTGAGAAAAGCTAACTGTCGAACTGCGGACAGTCCGTGGCCCTTGGGGCAGACAGTCCAAGGTGCGCGGACGGTCCGTAACCAGGGAGGCAGACGGTCCGCAGGCTGTTTTACCACGAGAAAAATCTACTAAGTCCCAGGCAGGTGCGCCGATCTTTTGACCGGCGGACTTCCGGCCCGTGGTGGCGGACTGTCCGCAGCTCTTTTCTTGTGAGGCGGACCGTCCGGCGGACCGTGCTAACAGAACCGTGTTCTGGGGGTTAGAGAACACTTTTTGATGGCGGACGGTCCGCGGTCAGTTTGGCTGTGGTTTTTGCTTGTGAGGCGAACGGTCCGCGCCCTGTTGGCGGACTGTCCGCACATCCTGTAACGGTCATTTCTGACACGTTTTCGAGCCGTTGAAGTTGGGCGGCGGACTGTCCGCCAAGTGTGGGGCAGACTGTCCGCGGACCCTATTTTAAACTGTTTTCAGCACATAACGGCTAGCTGCGTGGGAAGGGGGTATTTATACCCCATACCCTGGTTGGGAGAGCCTCTCTTGGCGCTTTGAAAAGCTTTCTTGCATACCTTGAGCTCTCCCTTCCCTCTCTCTCACTCACTTTGCTTAGTGGTTGCATTCTTGTGAGATTGAAAGCATCCTAGTGCATTGCATCAAGAGTTTGAGCTTTGTGGCACTAGGGAGTCTTCAAGCAAGCGTCATTGGCTTGTTACTCTTGGAGGTTGCCGCCTCCTAGACGGCTTGGAGATTGTGGTTCCATTGAGCACTTCAAAGAAGATTGTGAAGGTGCCTTTGGAAGATTGTTGTGAGGGGTGTTGTGCTCACCTCACCGGAGCGGTTAAGAGCAACTCTAGTGGAATCGAGGTGTGGAGTGGTTCTTTGGTTCTAACCGTCTCAAAGATCAAGCGGTGCCTTGATAGAGGAGAGGTTGAACATTGAATCCACCTCAACGTGGATTAGGGGTGACCGGCAAGTCACCGATACCACGGGATAAATTTCGTCTCTCGTGCTTGGTTACTTTCTTGCTCAATTTACCTTCAAGCATTTACTTTGAGCAATTTATTTACTAGAGATTGAATTGTATCTTGTCATCCTACGTTGCAAACCCTCAACATAGACCTAGTATAGCTAGAAATTTAATTCCCCTTGTTGTTCTAATTAAATTTGTTTAGTGTTGTGCTTTTAGATTTTAAACTGCCTATTCACCCCCCCTCTAGTCGGTGTCCTAGATCCTACAAGTGGTATCAGAGCCGAGGACTCCATATTTGAAGGATTTAACCATCCCGGAGTAGGACAATGGCCGATGAGAAGACAAAGTTTCATGTGGGAAAACCTCCGGTCTTTGATGGAACAAATTATGACTATTGAAAGACTAGAATGGAGGTTCATTTTCAAGCCTTGGAAGGAGGTGTGTGGAGGATTGTGGAAGAGAGCTATGTTGTATTGAATCCGAATAATCCAACTCCACAAGACAAGGACAACATAAAATACAACAATCAAGCATTGAGTGTGCTCTACAATGCTCTTACTCTTAGTGAATTCAACCGAGTCAAGGGTCTCAAGCAAGCTAATAAGATATGGGAGAAGCTTATAGAAATTTATGAAGGAACTTCCACCGTCAAGGAAGCTAAACTTTATTTGTATAAGGGGAAATTCAATGAGTTCACTATGAAGAAAGATGAAGACATTTCAACCATGTTCAACCGGTTGAATGATATTGTGAATGAACTCAAGTGCCTTGATTTTGATGTCCCAGATCAAGACTTCTCTCATAAGTTCCTTAGATGTCTTCCGGAGAAATATGAAATAATTGTGACTTTGCTTGTGAGATCAAATTTGAAGACAATTACCCCTCAGAGGTGCTTGGTGAGGTGCTCACTCATGATATGTTCAAGCAATCACAAAAAGAAGTGCATGGTGAAGCTAAGGTTGAGGAGAAGAAAAGTATCGCTCTCAAGGCCAAAGCCTCTCAAGAAGAAGATGGTGATGAAAAACAAGAGAGTGACACGGATGAAGAATTGGCTCTTGTTGTTAGAGGGCTTAGAAGAATCATGAATAGGAAGAAATTTGGCAAGAAAGGGCAATCATCAAAGAAGAATCCTTTTGAAGGAAAAGATTGTTTTTCTTGTGGTGAAGTTGGACACATATCAATCAATTGTCCAAACAAGAAAGAAGGTAAGTATGGCAAGAAGAAGGGCAAGAAAAGTGAGTACAAGAAGAATGAGAATAAGAAGAAGAAGTACTACAAGAAGGAGAAAAATGGGCAAGCCTATTTTGTTGAATGGGATTCCGATGCAAACTCCGATGAAGAAGATGATGATGACAAGCCTTCAAGAGGTCTTGCCGGAATTGCTATTAAGGAAGCTCCTTCACTCTTCTCCAAACCATTTTGTCTAATGGCAAAAGGTGAAACCAAGGTAATAGTTGAGGATGCCAATGATGATGATAGTGATGATGATGTTGATGATGATGCTATTTCTTATGATGCTCTTGTGGAAATGCTTATTAAGTCCGATGACAAATTGCGCAAGGAGAGGTCAAAGTTGAACGATTTGGAGTTGAAGAATTCTTCACTTCAAAATTCTTATGAGGAGCTAAAGACCTCTCATGTCAACCTTAAGGACTCCCATAACAAACTAAACACTTCATGGGGGATTCTTAAGGAAAAGCATGAGAAGCTTAAGGAAGCTCACAACTCTCTCCTTGCACAAGAAGCCAAAGGAAAAGTAAGCATGAGTGTTGAATGTGATATATCTTGTAGCACAAGTACTAGCTCTTGCATTAGTGAGGATAATTCTTGTGATTCATCTCTTATATTGGAAAATGAATCTTTGAAGAAGGAAGTTGAGTGCTTGTCCAAGGATCTTGCTAGGTATTTTGGAAGTCATGTCTAGTTTAATCATTGTTGGACAAACCAAAAATTTACCTTGAACAAGAATGGTATTGATTATGTTCCGAAGAAAGGGAAAATGGCATTTATTCTCAAGAAGACCACCTTTGTTGCTTCCAAGATATTTCTTGAAGATGAAGAGAAATTCAAAATATGCCATGTATGCAAGACAAAAGTTGATGTAAATCACAAATGCAAGAGCAAGAAGACCGTATCCTTTGATCCATCTTATGTACTTGAAAAAGATTCAAAGGGTGTTGTTTGTGCTAGATTTGTTGGCCATTCTATCGGATGTGATAGAAAGAAATTTATTTGGGTGCCCAAGGTTTTGGTCACTAACATTGAAGGACCCAAGAAAAATTGGGTACCTAAGAGGAAGTGATTTCTTTTGTAGATGGACTATAAAGCCGGAGGAAGACATTGGGTAATTGATAGTGGTTGCACTAATCATATGACCGGCGTAAGAAAAATCTTTTCTCATCTTGATGAAGATATCTCCGACTTTGACAAGATCACTTTTGGGGATGATAGCAAGGGAGGTGTAAAAGACATTGGTGAAATACCCATCTCTAAAGATTATAATCTCTCCAATGTCTTGCTAGTTGATTCTCTTAATTTCAACTTGCTATCTATTGCTCAACTTTGTGATAATGGTTATAAGTGCACTTTCACTAGCAATGAATTTGAGGTCACTTCACTTGATGGAAAAGATACTATCTTTAAGGGTTTTCATCATGAAAGTTTATATCTTGTGGATTTCTCTTCTAAGAAGGCTAGCTTGACTACTTGCTTATTCTCAAAGGCCTCAATGGGTTGGTTGTGGCATAGAAGACTAGGTCATGTTGGTATGAAACAACTCAATCGTTTAGTGAAGCATGATCTAGTCCTTGGTTTGAAAGATGTTAAATTTGAGAAAGACAAATTGTGTAGTGCTTGTCAAGCCGGAAAGCAAGTCGCCAACTCTCATCCTAACAAGAGTACCATGTCAACCACAAGACCATTGGAATTATTACATATGGATTTATTTGGTCCTACTACTTATAGAAGCATTGGTGGAAATAGCTATTGTCTTGTGATTGTGGATGACTATTCAAGATACACATGAGTATTCTTTCTACACGACAAATCTCATACTTGTGAAATATTCAAAAGCTTTGTCAAGAGGGCCGAAAATGAATTTGATAGAAAATTGAAGAAAGTAAGAAGTGACAATGGTAGTGAGTTCAAGAATACAAGTGTTGAAGATTTTTGTGATGAGAAGGGAATCAAGCATGAATTCTCAACTACTTACACTCCGGAGCAAAATGGTGTAGTTGAGAGGAAGAATAGAACCTTGATTGAGATGGTAAGATCTATGCTTGATGAATATAAGGTTTCGGATTCATTTTGGGCCGATACAATCAACACCGCTTGCCATGCATCAAATAGGCTATATTGTCATAGATTCTTCAACAAGACACCATATGAACTTCTCATTAGAAGGAAGCCCAACATTTCTTATTTTTGGGTTTTTGGTTGCAAATGCTATATTCTAAGGAAAGGCTCTCGTCTATCAAAATTCCAAAGCAAGTGTGATGAGGGATTTCTTCTTGGTTATTCATCTAATTGCAAAGCTTATAGAGTGTACAACAAGTCCAAGAGGTTTATTGAAGATACTTATGATGTGCAATTTGATGAAACTATGGGCTCTCATAGTGAAAAAGAAAATTTGGATGATGTGAGAGGTGATGAGTTGAGTAAGGCAATGAAGACTATGGCTATTGGTGATATAAGACCTAGAGAAGAAGAAGAAGATGATGAAGGGCCTTCTATATCAATTCAAGTGAATACATCTTCTTCATCAAATGATCAAGATCAACACGTTGATAATACAAGCAACAATGATACACCTCAAGTTGAAGATCAATTGGCCTCAACTACTCAACCTTCTACATCTTCACAAGAACCGGTTGATCAACCAAGAGTTCCAACTCAAGTTGCCAAAGATCACCCCATAGATCAAATTATGGGTGATATTAGTAAGGGTGTTCAAACTCAATCTCGTGTTGCTTCATTTTGTCAACATTATTCTTTTGTATCCTTTCTTGAGCCTAAACGTGTAGATGAAGCACTTGATGATCCGGATTGAGTGATTTCCATGCAAGAAGAATTGAATAACTTCACCCAGAACCAAGTTTGGGAATTGGTTGAAACACCCAAGGGTCATAATGTCATTGGTACTAAATGGGTCTACCGGAACAAGAAAAATGAAGATGGTGTAGTTGTGAAGAACAAGTCAAGATTGGTGGCTCAAGGTTACACTCAAGTTGAAGGTTTAGATTTTGATGAAACCTTTGCTCCTGTAGCTAGACTTGAGGCTATTAGAATCTTGCTTGCTTATGCTTGTGCTCACAATATCAAGTTATATCAAATGGATGTCAAAAGTGCCTTCTTGAATGGGAAAATTAATGAATTGGTATATGTTGAACAACCTCCCGGTTTTGAAGATCCTGAGAAGCCAAATCATGTATACAAGCTCTCTAAGGCTCTTTATGGTTTGAAGCAAGCACCTCGAGCTTGGTATGAAAGACTTAGGGACTTTCTAATTTCCAAGGGATTCAAAATTGGAAAGGTTGGCACAACCTTGTTCACCAAAAGAATTGGAAAGGATATCTTTATTTGTCAAATCTATGTTGATGATATTATCTTTGGCTCAACAAATGAAGATTTTTGTGGAGAATTTGGTAAAATGATGTCTAAAGAATTTGAAATGTCTATGATTGGTGAATTAAGTTTCTTCCTTGGTCTTCAAATCAAACAATTGAAGGAAGGCACATTTATATGCCAATCTAAATATGTGAGGGATATCTTGAAGAAATTTAGTATGGAAGATGCAAAACCCATCAAGACTCCGATGGCCACCAATGGGCATCTTGATCTTGACGAGGGAGGTAAACCGGTTGATCTTAAGCTTTATAGATCCATGATTGGTAGTTTGCTTTACCTTACCGCATCTAGGCCCAATATCATATTTAGTGTGTGTATGTGTGCTAGATTTCAAGCCGCACCTAAAGAATGTCATTTGACCGCCGTGAAAAGGATCATGAGATATTTAAAGTTTTCTCCTAACATTGGTCTTTGGTATCCAAAGGGTGCTCAATTTGAGTTAGTTGGTTTTTTCCGACTCGGATTATGCCGGTTGCAAGGTTGATAGGAAAAGCACTTCCGGTGGTTGTCAATTGCTTGGACGTTCTCTCGTATCTTGGTCGTCTAAGAAGCAAAATTTAGTGGCTCTTTCTACCGCCGAAGCGGAATATATCTCGGCGGGAAGTTGTTGTGCTCATTGTTATAGATGAAGCAAACATTTCTTGACTATGGTGTGAAATTCAATGGAATTCCTCTCTTATGTGACAATAAAAGTGCCATCAAGATTGCCAACAATCCGGTTCAACATTCTAGAACCAAGCATATTGACATTCGACATCATTTTCTTAGAGATCATGTGAGCAAAGGAGATATTAAAATTGATGGTGTTAGCACGGATGATCAATTGGCGGATATCTTTACAAAGCCATTGGATGAATCTCGGTTTTGCAAGTTGAGGAATGAGCTCAATGTCATTGATATCTCGAATGTGGCTTGAAGTCTCACACATATGCCTTTGCATCCTTGTTTTTGCCTACTAACCTTTTCATGCATTGTTTTTCGCCTTTTCTTAAGCATCATGTTCTTTGCATTACCATCCATGATTCTTGATTCAAACTTTGAGGAAGTGGTCAAGGATGAATCAGATAAGAGTATCAAAGTCAGTGGATTTGATCGTGAGTAAAAACTACAAGTTGAAACTGAAACAAAAATTCAAAGGGTTTTGCTCGGGCTGTTTTTCTGGTGGTGGCGGACCGTCCGCTGAAGATGTGCGGACCGTCCGCGGGTCGCGGACGGTCCGAGAGGAGTGTAACGGACCGTCCGCAGGTATCTGGACAAAACCTGGAAAACTGACAGAATGAACGGCGGACAGTCCGCGCCTACCCGGCGGACAGTCCGCGCGTGTCGGGCGCAAGTGGACCCGCCCGACCACGGCCTTATCTGGATGGGGTCAACCCCCTTTCTCCCCACCGCCACCAGACCGTGCTCCTCCTCCTTTCTCTCCAAACCGCAAGAAAGAGAGAAGAAAAGGACCTCTCTCCTAGGGGGAGGATTTGGCGCTTTCCCGGACCGTCCGAGCACATCTCCGGACACTCCGTGCTCTCCTCCAACATGCTCTCTCGTGGTTCAAGGGGTGGAGGCTGTGGTGGTCGCAAAGCGGCTGCGAGAAGGACCAAGAGATCTCGAGTTGTTGATGAGGTGGAAGAAGAAAGTGAAGATGAACTTGTTGATGTCACCATTACTGAGGTTCCTAGGCAATGGTCACTTAACACCTATCAAAGAGACCGTGCACCGCATCAATATGAGCGTGAAAGTGACACTAACAATCCTTTCTTTCACACTCAAGTTCAAAAGGATGCATTCTATGGTCACTTGTTAGAAGGTGGTGTTCAAACATCAAAGGATTGACTTCATTCATATGGCCGACTACAATGTCATGTATGAATTGGTACAAAGGTTTGAAGAATTGGGGCTTAAAGAGTTCATGGAGCATAAGTGTGATTGGAATGACACGGTTATTCGTCAATTTTATGCTACGGTTGAAATTGACGTGATAGAGGAGAAGCTCACATGGATGACCGGGAAGCGAAGGTATGAGGCTACCTTTGAGGAGTTTGCTACTGTCAATAAGTTGAACTACGATAAGATCTCTAAAGGCAGTGACATCACAGATGAAAGCTATCTTACTCTTCATGAGATCATTCCATATTATGAGCCACCTAGGACTGGACTTCATAAGGTGTTTGAGAAATCAATTGGTCTTAGGCATCATCTGGCTATCATCCTAAAGATTGCTAGAGCTACTGTGCTTCCGAAGAGTGGATTCAAGGATGAGTTTGTCGGGTGGCATAGAAACTTTGTGAAGCATGTCATGAACAACACCAAAATGGATGTGGTAGCTCTCATCATGTATGAACTACAAAGGAAGAAGACGGACTTTGAGTCTAACATTTACTATGCTCCCTATATCATGTCTCTCATTTTGGATAAGACAAAGTTCAAAGACCCATGTGATGTGAATCATACTCTCTACCGGCTTTACAAGAATGCTCCAGAGTTCCTTAATCGGCCCTTGACTGAGTATCTCGAGGAGGATCTTCACCCACAAGACATTCCAGGGCTTCATGACGAAGAAGCTGAGGATAATGACGAAGATGATGAGGATTATGAGGGTGAAGCACCTCAACCCCCACCTCCAGTTCAGCCACAGTGGGAGCCCCCGGCAGGTTATTTTGACTCCTACTTTGCCTCTATGCAGCAATTCATGAACACTCAGCTTGAGCAGATACAGACCGGGTTCACTAGCCATTTTGAGGCCTATGGATGGCAGGTCAACAACAATTTTCAGGCCATGCAGCAAGGTTTCCACAATGAACTTGACACACGCTTCAACAATTTTGGAAATGCCATGTACATCAACATGCATCAACCTATGATGAATAGCTTGCAAGGTGTTCAGCGGAGTCTTCATAATGATATTGAGGCCTTAAGTGCCAAGCTTGATGGGTTAGCTTCTTCCGAGCAATATGAGCAACTTAGTACCCGTCAAACTCAGCTTGAGAACAACTTCAACACCTTCAACACGGCTTTCACAGATTTCAGTGGTCATTTCTATAGCATCTATCCTCCATCGGCTCCACCTCCTCAGTTTCCACCTTATAGGCCACATTGTCCTCCTCAGCCACCGCCTAGGGACGACTAGTCCTTTTTGGGTTCTTGATGCCAAAGGGGGAGAGAAAGGTGAAGAAAAGAAGTGATCTAGATAGGGGGAGCTAAATTTGGAAGAATCATGATCATGGATGGACCTTTGCATTTGCATGTTTACTTTTATGGCATTGCATGAACTTTGGCTTGTAATAATCGTTGCACCTTGTGGTTGTGTGTGGCTTGAGAACTAGAACTAAATTTGTGGCTTGTTTATCTATGAACCTTGCTTGTAAGCTTAAATGTGTTATCTTTGTGGCTTGTGGTTTAATTCTTATGGGTATTTGTGGCTAACCCTCTTTGCAAATTTTTAGTTATCTTGGATATATATATGCTCTTGTTGCATCGATTTTCATTTTGTAGGGGATACTCCACCAAAATTTATTCAATCTATATATATGAAAAATTTCAAATGCAAAACTATATGCACATATGTAGGGGGAGTCATTCTCTATTCATTGAATCATGAAAGTTTATTTTATCTATCATTCCTTGATTACAATGAATTATGTGAGTAGTCTCAAAACTCTTTTATCATATATCACTCTTTTCAAAATGGTTGCAATCAATTTCCAAAAAGGGGGAGATTGAAGGCATCTAGGCCCCTAAAGTGTGTTTTGGTAATTAATGACAATCATAGTGGACTAACATTTTTATCGAGATAAAAGAATAGGTTAGTCCTGGTGGTGATGCGAGCTTCATAGGAATGACTTACTATACTTGTGTGTATGATGAACCAAAAAGGAGCTCAAGACAAAGGTATAAGATAGGTTTTTCTTTTACCGGTCAAGAGGTGATTAGAGGATGCAAATTGACCAGATTAATAGGCTAGATAGCCGTACTATCAAGAGGGGTCAATTGCATTTGCTTGACGGTTCTATAGCGCCACTTTGCTCAAATAATTGCATTGCATGCATGAGGGTTAACAACGTTTGAGAAAGTGCAAAAGGATGAAGAGAAAAATCTGTTTTGAGAAAAGCTAACTGTCGAACTGCGGACAGTCTGTGGCCCTTGGGGTGGACAGTCCGAGGTGCGCGGACGGTCCATAACCAGGGAGGCGGACGGTCCGCAGGCTGTTTTACCGCGAGAAAAATCGACTAGGGCCCACGCAGGTGCGCCGATCTTTTGATCGGCGGACTGTCCGGCCCGTGGTGGCGGACTGTCCGCAGCTCTTTTCTTGTGAGGCGGACCATTCGGCGGACCGTGCTAACAGAACCGTGTTCTGGGGGTTAGAGAACACTTTTTGACGGCGGACGGTCCGCGGTCAGTTTGGCTGTGGTTTTTGCTTGTGAGGCGGACGGTCCGCGCCCTGTTGGCGGACTGTCCGCACATCCTGTAACGGTCATTTCTGACACGTTTTCGAGCCGTTGAAGTTGGGCGGCGGACTGTCCGCCAAGTGTGGGGCGGACTGTCCGCGGGCCCTGTTTTAAACCGTTTTCAGCACATAACGGCTAGCTGCGTGGGAAGGGGGTATTTATACCCCATACCCTGGTTGGGAGAGCCTTTCTTGGCACTTTGAAAAGCTTTCTTGCATACCTTGAGCTCTCCCTTCCCTTTCTCTCACTCACTTTGCTTAGTGGTTGCATTCTTGTGAGATTGAGAGCATCCTAGTGCATTGCATCAAGAGTTTGAGCTTTGTGGCACTAAGGAGTCTTCAAGCAAGCGTCATTGGCTTGTTACTCTTGGAGGTTGCCGCCTCCTAGACGGCTTGGAGATGTGGTTCCATTGAGCACTTCAAAAAAGATTGTGAAGGTGCCTTTGGAAGATTGTTGTGAGGGGTGTTGTGCTCACCTCACCAGAGTGGTTAAGAGCAACTCTAGTGGAATCGAGGTATGGAGTGGTTCTTTGGTTCTAACCATCTCAAAGATCAAGCGGTGCCTTGATAGAGGAGAGGTTGAACATTGAATCCACCTCAACGTGGATTAGGGGTGACCGGCAAGTCACCGATACCACGGGATAAATTTCGTCTCTCGTGCTTGGTTACTTTTTTGCTCAATTTACCTTCAAGCATTTACTTTGAGCAATTTATTTACTAGAGATTGAATTGTATCTTGTCATCCTAGGTTGCAAACCCACAATATAGACCTAGTATAGCTAGAAATTTAATTCCCCTTGTTGTTCTAATTAAATTTGTCTAGTGTTGTGCTTTTAGATTTTAAACCGCCTATTCACCCCCCTCTAGTCAGTGTCCTAGATCCTACAGGCAAGACCTTAAATAAGCGGTGACTGGCGGGAAGGCGGCACAGCACGAGCAGGGGTCCCCAGCGCGCGCGCAAGCGGCGGCAAGCTGCGGCGCAGGGCGCGCGCGCGGTGCGCGCGGGCCATCCAGGCCAGGTATGCCACGGGGAGGGGTTGCCTAGGTGCGGAGTACCTGGCGGTGCAGGCGGGGCCCACGGAAGACGGCGCACGAACGGCGCGGCACGGAAGCCGGGGCGCGGCGCACGGCGCTCACGCGCTTTGGAGCGAGCAAGGGCGTCCCGGCGCGACAGACAATCGACTTAGGCCTGTTTGACCGGCCAAAAGAATTCAAAGTTGAATATAACTTGAAAATCCGCCAATACAAAAATTGTAGAGCACATAACCCTCTACAACTTTTGTAAAAGCCAGCCTATGAAATTCCTCACAGTTTTTGAACAAATTGTGCTTGAAGTTCGGAATTTTCTCGGCTAGGTCAAAATGCAGCTCAGAACTTTGACCAAATTTTTGAGTGCCTTCCACTTCGAATCTCAAATGCCGCCAATTGAAAGAAATGTGTCCCATGTAAAAATGAACAACTGTCATATTGGCCGATTTTGAAGTTGTTATATGAAAAGTGGAGAATGCGCTAGATTATCGGAGAAGGGTATGGAGTTCTAGGGGTTTGACTTAGGTTTTGTGGGGTTTGACTTGGTGTTAGGGGTTTGACCAAGTCAACAATGTTGACTACCATGCTTAGCCTCACTAATAATGGTAATCACTGTTACTTAAACATCGGGGATGTTACATTAGTAAGCTCCCCAATGTTCTCTCTTTTTCTTAGTTTTGTTGGTCATCTGTCTTACAGATTTTAAATGTTCAAAATAGGCTCATTTGTTGTTGCAAATATTGTTTTCCAATATTGCAGTTCATTTTCTTAGTTTTGTTGGTTATCTGTCTTTTACAGATTTTTAAATATTGCAAATATGCTCATCTGTTGTTGCAAACATTGTTTTCTAATGTTGCAGTTCATTTCTTAGTTTTTGTTGGTTATCTGTACTTACAGATTTTAATTGTTGCAAATAAGCCATTTGTTGTTGCAAACATTATTTTCTAATGTTGCAGTTCATTTCTATGATTTTTTTAGACATAGTAAAAGTAATACCCTAATATATGTTACACTTATCGTGCTTTTCCAGATACCTATTGAGTACCAGCAGGTGGCCGCACACTTTTCCAAGATCATGAATGAAGACGCCCGTGAAATCACTGTTGCCGTGGCAAAAACACTCGATGACCAGATCGCTGCAAAGTTTAGGCAGCGCCAAGGCGAGATGCTGGCTAATATGGCTGAGTTAGCCAACAGGGCCCGGAAGAATGATTCAGGAGCAGGACCATCAAACACCGATGGTGATGGCAGCACAAAAAAGGGGCCCACTAGTACTGATGTTGTTGGTGAAGGACGCACTAGTGTTTCTGGAACATCCAATAGTGCTGCTGGAACAACCACCAGTGTTACCGGGTCACTTAGTGACAAGAAAAGCAACGATTCGTTACTCTACGATGACATTCCTTCATTTGAGTTGCTGAATTCCGATGGGGCTGATGATGATTGTTCGAGCCCACCGGAAATTAGACACACAGGTGCGCCCTGCCCCGCGCATATCCATGTTTCTGCACTTTCATATTCAGCACTTTATATTTTCATCTTTTTTTTCAGGTGGAAAAACCATGGATGATAATCAGGTAAAGAAACCAGGCTCAAGTACTGTTGACAAGCAAAACAGGAGGAAGCGGGCCGCCATTAATCTGAACCAAGGAAAGAAGGCGAAGAAACTAAGATTGGATGAAGAAACAAAGTCCATCTACGACAAGCTGATCAGCAAAAGGATTTTGAAGAAGCCAGTCACCAAAGAAGAGCTGTTAGCATCGTAAGCCATTTTTCTAACTTTGCCCCACTCAATGTCGCGCACTCATAATATGTATGTTGGACACTGAAAATTCACATGTTGTTGTAACTAGTATTATGCTTTTTAGACTCAGATTATACATGTTTCAGACTTAACATACCAATGTTCCATACTTAATATATATATGTTTGAGACTCAACATACCAATATTTCAGACTTAACATACCAATGTTTCAGACTTAACATACAAATATTCCATACTTACTATATATATGTTTCAGACTCAACATACCAATGTTTCAGACTTAACATACAAATGTTCCATACTTACTATATATATGTTTCAGACTCAACATACCAATGTTGCAGACTCACTTTGTATATGTTTCAGAATCAACAATATATATGTTTTTCCCATCTCTAACCTTTTGCTTCTCACTTATATGTGTTCTTTTCCCCTTCCAGGCCCGCCTTTGTCGGGATCGATGGCTTCCATGTCTCATATGAGGAGTTCTACAAGTCCTTCAAGCCAAAGGGTGAAATTGATAACAACGTCATGACTTTATGGACTAACCAATTCAACATTGAAGAACGTGAATCTTACATAAAGGACAAGAACATTGTGAAGAAATGTGCTTTCTCCCCTCTACTGAGCGTTAGTCCGCAAACCCGTGTGCAACTAATCATGTTTTTTGTACTTTATAATTTTGTGTTTTTCTAACCAAAACCATCCCTCTGCCCCCCAGGAGAAGCTAATTGTTCATCCTGATAGATTCATCGATGACAGCCTAAATAGGAATCTATTATACTTGGACAAGATTTTTGACCTCCCTAAGATGGACCTGGTATTGTGTTCCACCCCCCTCCTCCCCCTTGTTTTCTGTTATTTACTTATTGTCTGCAAAAAAATATGCACATGCTGAATACTTGATTCAATTATTGTTTCTGTAGCTTTTTTCCCCATTGTCCATGAAGGCCACTGGGTAGTTGTGTGTGTCAACATGTTTCTCAGCCAAATCTCGTGGTTCAATGCTCTACATGGCTCCAAAGATACAGGATGTTATGAATGTGCGCAAAACTTGGTCAGTCATACACTCATACCAACCATTCTTTTCCCTTTTAATCATTCAATCATTTCTTTTTTATATCTACCTGTCTATCCATTTGCAGCCAACAAAATAATTAACAAATCTTTTTTGTGTATAATTAGATCATAAACTTCTCTAAGGCTTGCTCGAAATCTGGTGTGCTGAGGAAAGATGTGTCTGCTTTTGAGTGGGATTACCCCAAGGACTATCCGAAACAAGATAACGTGTAAGCACACTTTTTTTCTGTACCATGTTCATCCAAGCAATGTTTCAAATTCAGAATATAAATGTTTCATACTCACTATTTAGATGTTGGTGTAATATATGTAAATGTTTCAGACTAACTACACACATGTTGGTGGAATAACTGTTAAATGTTTCATACTCACTGTTTTAGATGTTGGTGCAATATCTGTAAGTGTTTTAGACTATCCACACACATGTTGGTGCAATAACTGTTATATGTTTCAGATATGATTGTGGGCTGTACACAATGCTGTACATGGAGTCATGGAATGGAAAGAAGATGGAAACCGCGCTTCAGCCGGTAATCCATGCTACACGTCTAGATGTAGCTTTGTACCTTAATCATCTCTTTTTTTAGCCCCTTGAATCACGAGTAGCTAATGCTTGCATCTCTCTTTTTTTCTCAGCACATGATGGGCGATTACAGGAAAGTTAGTGCAGCGATACTCCTACTTTCCAAGAGCAATGAAATCAAGACAAGCGAGTTTCTGGAGAAGTACTGCAACCAGAAGTGATCGAATGCTCTTTTATATGTATTAGTGTAGTTTTATGTACTAGGGGGAGTAGATTTTTATGAACCTGTCACTTTGTAAGATGTTTATGACGGGTGGGAGTGGAGTTTTGTACGTCAATGACTTGCTACGTAAACAATTATGCCCCAGCGCTATGTATCAAATGCTGCAAAATATTTTATGTGCTAGTGGGTTTCATATATCTATATACAGTAATTATCTGAAACAAGTTGTGCGGTATAGTATTTTTTTTTGTGTTTTGTTGCAGCAGTGTATTCTGGATGTTGCACACTGAGTCTAATGATGTTGCACATTTTTTGATACCCTGCAACATTCAAAAATACCTTATGAAACATGATAGACGTGTACACGCAACATGAACAATATCAAGTTACAGAACACCAAGACAGGATGATGCCATCATGTATCACAACTGTTTTTCAATAGCAGACATGTGTTTAACCACATGTTTTCAATAGCAGACATGTACTCAAGAACAGGAATAAATATATTTTTTCATTAAATATTTCTGACATGTTGCAATTGATGAAATGAAATGTTGCATCCACTACATTTACATGTTTCCGAAGCTCAACTACATGGAACAGATTGCAGAATAATTTAGATCAGAGCTTTAGTTCAGTTTCCTTCAGCTCCTTCATAATCGCCTCCGCCTTGGCCATGTACTCGCAGGTCTGCACGTCGTGTCCTTCTTCATGACAATAAGGGCAAAGCAACATTTTTTTGTGCAGTCTTGGCTTTGCCTTTGCCCTTCTTCTTCATCGCTTTCTCTTTAGCTTGCATAACTATAGATTTAAACCTGTCCACCTTCTCTTTTGGACGCCCCTTGCTGTTTGTTTTTGGGGGATTCTTCAACTTCACAGCAGTTTTTTCACTTGGCCCAACATTTGCCGCAACACCAACTTGAACTCCATCATGATTAATTTCAGACGAGCCCCTTTCTGCCCTTACCGCTTCAACCAACTGATCTATACCAGTTGAAGCAATGGTGTACTTCTCCGGACCTAAACAAGCCTCCGCTGCTAGCGAATTCATCTTTCTGCACAACGTATTGTACCTTAGCTTGTTGGTGGTGGGGATACCAAATGTTGGCTCGGGACCCGAGAGGCGTTCTGGTATCATTATTGTTGCTTCCTTTGACCATCTTCTTAGCAAATATTTCTCTGGAATTGTATCAACATCCCTGTTTGTGAACACTTTTAGTATGTGTGGACACAGCAGGCCATCACGGTCAAACATGTTGCACGAGCATGTATACGTTGTTGCATCCTTATCAATAGTGACCATCCGGACTCTTGTGGATTTCGGGTGCACAACCTGGACCGTCCAGCCTTGTTCATAAGCAGTCACCCCTTCTATTTTGAACCTTGTCGAATCACGCAACAACTCCTGGAATTTACCAAAGACTTCACCAGTGTAGAAGTCCGCTGCTTGCTTCTCAAAGGAATACCTTGCCCATAGTGGCGGGTCTGAAGTCTCCCCCTTGCAATGCTCCCTGTTCTCTTTCTCAGCCCTGGTGTCCATGATGTAGTCGTATTGCGTCACAAACTGCAACACCGAGTCCTGAGGGTGGACTACCTTCTTGAACAGCGAATTCATGCTTTCCGACCTCCCTGTTGTGCCTGTGAAGGGGAAGAAGTACTTTCTGAAGTATACAGGAGCCCACATCCTTCTTGTCCCAGAGATGCTTTGAAAGAACTCATTGCCCTGCAGCTTGTATTTTTGCTCCACCCTGGCCCACAACTCCTCATACTCCTACAGTGTTTCAGTGCGGTTGACACAGTAGTCAAACTCTTTTGCGAAGTCCGTTTCATTACTAATCAACCACGCAAACTTCTCCGTAGCTTTGCTGAGGACATGCCATTTGCAACATCTGTGGGTTGCGTCCGGGAAGACTATAGCTATCGCTGCCTTCATTGCCTTGTCTTGATCCGTCATTATGTTGGTGGGTTCTCGCCCGCCCATTGATTCCTTCAACCTCTCCAGCACCCATACAAATGTTTCAGTTGTTTCATCTGGTAACAATGCACACCCAAGTAGTATGCTTTGCAGGTGGTTATTTATCCCGACAATAGGTGCAAACGGCATGTCGTATCTGTTGGTGCAGAATGTCGTGTCCAAGAATATGCAGTCACTAAAACTCTTGTACAGCTCTCTTGTCCTGCCCTCAACCCAAAAAAGCGCTCGCACAGCATTATCTGCGTCAATCATTGGAGCATAGTAGAAAGACGGGCTCTCAGCCTGCTGCTTCCGAAAATATTCCATCGTTGCATTCATGTCCCTGTAGCTCAGGCCTCCCCTCAAGCGCGTCCTCATGTTCGAAACGTCCTTGCTGCTGAAAGTAAGGTTGCCAACACCACCGTGGAAATCACCAAGAATTCACATGATCTGCATAGTGCTGATGTTTCTGTGATGCAGACTTTTCAGCAACTCATAATCTACCCAGGATATGCTTCGGTGGGATCTCAGATGTTTCCTCACCCCAATCCCCTTCACAAGCAGATGACTATGCTCAGGCTGCATTACTATGACCTTCCACTTCCCATCTCTTTTCCCAACCGCCATATGGGCCTTGCAATCAAACTTTTTGATGGTGCTACGCTTTCTCGCTGATGTGGTTAGCACAGCTGTTGCTACCCTCTTCTTCGTACCCTCTGCTGTAGCTGCGCCACTCGTTGAAGCTCCTGAGTTAGCTTCTTCCTCCCCATCAGCCGCTACATCCGGAGCCGGCTTCCTAGCATGTGAGCATTCCCATTCTTTCCTGATAAGTTCCTTGCTATTTCTCTTGCTGTTGTTTCTGGTCGAGGCCACACTGATGCTAAAACCCATCTTGTATGCATAATCATTGTACACCCTTTGTGCTTCTTCAATGCTGTCAAACTCCATACCAACACACGGATGAACTGGTTGTGAGCACACAACATCCTCATCCTCATAATAGACCTCTTCTTCACCGACCTCTACTTGCACACGATCAGTCGAGTTTGCCGAAATATTTGGGTGGCCGACACTGTTGTTGCTGGAGTTGGTAGCACTCTGGGGCAGCAGATTTGGAAGACGCACCTGCATTTTTTCATGTTGTAGAAGTTTCAATCAGATGTTGCAAACGATATAATCAAATGTTTCGATCCTGAAAACACTATGCAGCGGCAACTTTTAAAGCCAAACGATCGAAAATACGTAGCAAAATCTACCAGAAACAACTCAACATCATACATATCATGCAAATAGCCCAGCAACATGTATAGAAGCAGCAACATCTCTAACATTGTGGAGCAACATCGAGGTGAGGAGGGGGGGACAGGGGAGAGGGGGACCTAACCTGCTCTACGGATGCAACTCGCCTGAGAACCCTTGGCTCGGAGCCCAAGGCTACAGGGATGCTGCTCGACGTAGCTGGGCGGGTCGTGAGGGACACCATGACCGCATCTGAAGAATTTCTTTCAACAATGCCTCCGGGACGGGCGGGATAGGGTTGATCCAGTGGGGGCACTCAATTTTGTGGAGTATATGCGCCATTGCCACTCCTCACGTTGCGGATCCAAGTTTTCGGGGGGGGGGAGAGCAACTCGCCTGCAGTCCGCCCCTCCTCGTTTCTTAGGCCCGCCTTGACGGGGAAGAAAGCCTGCGGATGAAGAAGCCTCCCGCGATGTTGCAAGCAACATAGGTCGCAACACAGTCGCAACACCCCTGGCTTTGGATGTTACAAGCAACATAGGTCGCAACATGCCCCAACACGGTGATCCTTGGATGTTAGTCGCAACATACTCGCAACATTTTTACCACATGCTCGCAACATCGTCGAGGTTGAATGTTGGTCGCAACATGGTTCGCAACATTTCAAATCCGTTCGCAACATGGTTCGCAATATCAAAACAGTTTCGCAAGACGATCCGGCCGTTGATATGCGATCGTGTGGCTGGAGACCCGTTCGACGCCAGCGCCCGGAACGGACGTCCGGGCGCTAGCGGCGCCGTTTTTTAGCAGAATCCATGGATGGGATGGGATGGGATGGGTCGGATTCGGCTTGACTAGAAATTTGCATGGCTTTGCCACGCCTTCATATGATTTTGGCCAGTGATTTAGTCAGCGAGTGTTACTTTAGCAAAAAGTGAAGTAGGCCTTCCCTCATGACTCGTGGCCATCATTGTTAATATTTAAATACATTATCTTTACGGCAGGATGAAATTCAGGATACTGTCATGTATTTAGAAATGCTAACACGGAATCCTTGATTTTGAAGACCTAGACACTGCCAATCTGGAACACACTGTATGACAATAAAAAGCCCTCCCACTTAGGAAACTGACAATCTTTTGGAAGTATGGGCTACTGGTAGGTGGTTATTCTGTTGTTTCTTCCTGGTGTAATATGTCTTGTGTAACCAAATGAGTTAACTTCAAGTAAACTAAGCACTTTACAGTTTGTGTAATTTGGATCGTGGAAAAAAAAAAAGAAGTCGACTGGAACTATCTTGCACAATAGCAGGAACCGTGAGGGCCGCTTATGTCTGATACAGGGAAAAAAGCAGGGGCAAAGCAGGATTGAATATAGTATTTCTACCCTTTAAAATGTGTGATATTTACATTTGACACTTTAACTTATATGGTAGTAAGTTCTGATTCACATCCTAAGAAGATATATTATCATGACCGAGAGGGTTGTAGTCATCACAAGTAAACAAATGGGTATCTTAAAATTGAGATTATAGTTAAACACATGGATACATTAAAATTGAGAAAGCAATGACAAGAGGGGAATGTGGCATGGGTTTGTGGTAATAGTTCAATATAAGGGTTCATCCGCTCATTCGCATCTAGCATTTTTGTGTTAAACAAATTGACCTTGCCTTTGTTATCTGGATATTCTTTTAACTATGTTTACAAAGGAATTAGATGTAGTTTCAGTCCATTATTCATAGATCGAGTAATAGGCGCCTGATGGCAATCAATAAATTATTTAGAAGCCATTATCCAGTAAAAAAAATTAGTTGGTTATGTTTCTGATCTATTGTATGCCTAATAATAGAGATGGTCTGTGTGATTCATATATAGTAAGAGGGCAAATTCGACATTATCAAAACGTTACAGAAAGATTGAAGAGAAGTTCTTCATGCTCCTCTCATCTGGCTTGTTAGATTCATAAAGTCATCATCTAGTCTAGTGCGCGCTAGATTGTTATACTGATAATATGTCACAAGTGACAGCATATCATTCTTAATCTCAGTACAGTACTAACCTTCAGGACATCAGGTAGAGATGTCAAATCGATGGTAATGATGTGCCCTGAACCTCATCAACTCATCTTAGACTGTGTCCGTCTCGTCTTGCTTTGGCTCTTCCCGGCACACGTCGTCCTGCACGAGCAACGGCTTGATCACTGGTGCTGTCTGGACTGCAGGTCGGTGCGGCATTTTGTTGAACGGGTGTCAGGCACGAAAGCTACGCCACGCCTGCGTAAGGCCAGGGCGCTCGATGTTGCCCATGGGCCTTTCTCCGACTGACAAGCAGTGGTGATCGAGGATTGGAAGCTTGGAAGCATACAACATGGGGAGGAGAGGGTTGTGAAGAGTTCGCCTGCGGGCCCTTTTCCATGTCGGGTGGCCGGAGTAGACGGACACGACCGGCGGTAAGGAGAAGCAGCAGACGATGCGAAGCCGTGCGGAGCGAGTGCGAGGTGGCTGCAGCGGTCGCAGTGGAGAGTGCGCGAGGTTGGGGACGCCAAGGCGAACCGGCGAGGCCACGAGGCGCTGGTCGCTGCGCCGCTCTCGCGACAGCTCGACAAAGGAGAAACCAGGTCTGGAATCAACGAGAGGTCTCAAAAAAAAAGGTCTGGAATCAACGGGTAAAGTACATGCTGTCTGAGATCCGACGAAGAGGAAAAAATAGCTGACGTGGCCCAGTGAGGAGCCTGAGCTTGGACTCAGGATTCGGAATATAGAGATTTCGCGGATGCGCCATGCAGTCCAAAATTTTGCCATGAGCCAATTGCCAACGTCCTCGCAAACAGAGACGGTCATGGGCTAAGTGGGCCTCAACTGGCTGATTGGGTTTTGCCAGTCGGCATGCATGGCATTGGGTCAGTGCCGGCGGCCCTCCTGGCATTTCGTTTGGATTTTAAATGATTCATTCTTTGTGCGAAACTCAAACACACGCGCGAGTGGGACATCAGACATCACACAACTTTCGTAAAGACATCAGACATCAAACCGATTTACGACTTGCTCTATCTTTCGCCCTTTTTTCATTGAAATATAGTTAAATCCAACTTTTCGGGTTCTTGAAGTATAGTGAAAAGTTGTATTATTAATACTCTCTCAGTTCTTGAATATATAACCTTTAAGATAAGACGAATGAGCTTGTAGTCCAATGGTAGAACGGTCCAGTGGGACGCTACCCACCAGGGTTCAAATCCTGGTGCTCGCACCTTTTCCTGGATTTATTCCGGGATTTTCCGGCGTTATGCATTAAGTGGTAAGCGACGTTCCCGTCGATGACGAGGCGCCAGTGGTGACTTCGAGAATCTCCAGATCTGCCGGTGCTCAGTCCTTCGGAGGTGCTCATAGGGGTAGGGTTTGCGTACGTGTATTCATAGGGGTGAGTGTGCGTGCGTGGTGTGAGCGTCTGCGTTGTACTGTGTAATCTAAAAAAAACTTTAAGATAAGGTAAAGTTGTATGTTACTTGGGTGAAACAGACCACCTCCTCACACAAAAAATTTTTCCACTTTCATTTCCCCTCATCCATCCATCTTCTCCAACTCCGGTGAGATTCCGGCGAGGTACGACGAGGTTAGGGTTTGGGGCTAGGGGTTCGGGGGTTGCCGGGGGGCACTGCTCACCGCCGGCCATGGAGAGAGGGCCGGCGGCGGCAGGCCAGCCAGGCGGAGGTGGCCGGCGGCGGGGCGGCGAGGGCGCCGCCGGCCCGGGGCAGCGGAGGCCGGCGGTTGGGGCTAGGTTGGGGCGGGGGCGTCCGTTGCGGACTGTTGCAGCGTCCGGAGGCGGCGGCGGGAGGTGCTCGAGGCGGCGGCCGGCCGGCGCGGACGGGCTAGGGTCTGCCGGAGCTCCGCGCCGGCGGCGGCTGGCGTGGAGCTCCGGCGGACCTAGCCCGCCCGCGCGGGGGGTGGGTGGCGGCCTGGGCGGCGGCGGCGGTCGCGGGTCGAGAGGAAGACGAAGGAGTCGGGGGGGCAGGTCGCGGGAGGTCGCGCGGGTGAGGAAAAGGAGAGGATAAGGTGGAGGGAGGGGATAAGAAAGGGAGGGAGTAGGGGTAAAAATAGTAGATCTAGGATGTAAAAAATTGCAAAAAATCGTGTGAAGAAAGCCCTTAAATAACACATGTGAGCTATAGACAGACCCAAATAAGGTAATTAACTCATTTTGAACTAATTTTTTTATCTTAAAGGTATATTTAAGAACGGAGGTACTACTTTAGTTGGAGAAGCTGCTTAAATTCGCTTTTTCGGGAGTAGTAGAAGGCAATGTCTGCCCCAATCCGAATATCCCATCTCCCACGCAGAAGATGCGATCATCCATGGTCTCAATCTTGAACCAGCACAGGCGCACAGTATCGAAAATACTGTAAGAAACACGCGCCGGAACACAAGAGTCGGATCGACCGTCTTATCGCTGCCCACCACCGTACCACACCACATCCACCGTCGAGCATCGAACTCGTCCTCGGATAACTCGATGGACGACAGATCGATAGCTGGCTGGATGCGCGCCGGGGATGGTGGGTCATCGGTGCGCGTCCATCAGCCGCCCCGCACGCCGCCGGCACGCGGCCTGCAGCCCCGAACACTGCACCCATAGATGGCCATTTGGCCCGCCCGGCCCGGCCCAGCCCGACGCGGCCCAGGCACGAAACGGCCCAGCCCGACGCGGCCCGATGGCCTTCGTGCTCGTGCCGTGCCAGCACTATGGGCTGAACTCGCGGCCCAGCACTAGCCCAAGGCTATTTTTTCGTGCTGGGCCGGCCCGAGGCACGGCAACTGGCCCGACGGGCCATCTGGGTCGTGCCAGCCCGTGGCCCGATGAGGGTGGCCGGCGGGGAGGAAGAAGAGCCGCAGCGTCAGAGGGAGGAAGAAGAGCTGCGGCGCCGGAGGAAGAAGAGGGCGCCGTGCCGGAGCTCGCTCGCGACCTGCTTAGCTCCCCGCTCCATGGATCCATGGAGCCGACGAGGGAGATCTACCGTGGCCGTGACGGCGGCCGGCGCTGGGCCGGCTGGGCCATTGGGCCTCGTGCCTGCCCATAGACCGCTTCGTGCCAAGAAGGTTCGTGCCGTGCTGGGCCGACACTATGGGCTGAGATCACAGCCCAGCACTAGCCCGACGTCGTGCTCGTGCCGACCCAGGCCCGAAGCCATCGTGCTGGACCCGTGCTCGTGTCGAGCCAAAAACTCGTGCTTTGGGCTGGCCCATAAGCCTCGTGCCTTATGACCATCTATGACTGCACCGACCTCGGCCCCTTCCCTCCCGGCGCCCAAAAGCTCACGCGCCTGTTCCGTGTTCAGTGTTCACACCTCCCGCGCCGAGATCGATTTCGATCCCGCCGCGCGCCCACGACGTGGCGGCTGCCGACCGACGCGCGTGCCGTGCCAGGGCAGGCCGACTTGGCCCGTCGGTCTGGCCGGCACGCCGGCGGGGCCTGTCTGTCTGCACTGCACGGCTGGCCTGGCCGGCGGCCGCCGCTTTCCCGCCGGGCTGACGTCGTTTGGAGGGAATGGCCGCAACCGCAACGCAAGAGGAGGCTGCAGCCTGTGCAATTGCAGTGCTGCGTGGCATATACGACTGGCGGCGGCGGCGGTCGTGTGGCAAGCGTCTCCTTGTCTCGATCGATAGCTAGTAGACGAATTGAATCAGGATTCTTCATCATTAACAAAGCAGATTTGGGCTCTTCACAAAACGGAGCGCGGGAGGGTGTGGTGACGCGGCACGGGTAGAGAACCAGAGACAGCAACCTCGGCGTTTTTTTTTTTTGGTTGAGCTCATTGTTCCTGACAACTGAGGGTGGTGACGCGGCACTGGTAGTCTGGTCGAGAGGAATTAACTGCAAGAGTACCTCGCCTAACATGTGAGAGCGAGAAAATATCCTGTCAATCAGTGAGATACTCGTGCAGACGTGCACAGCATGTAGTCGGCGCGGCACAGTGTCCCTGCAACCGCGCCAAACCCGCTGCCCCGGCCGGACGGTTTTCACGCCTAACACAAACGGATTAATAAAAAAAACATGTCTAATTAATCTATATAACCTAGGAGTATATAAATGCAACTCACTAAGAATTATTCTCTCCGTCCCACAAAGACCGTTCGTTTAGAAAATTTAGAACATGCTAGTAGTTGTGACAAATGACCTTATTGTCCCTAATTAATCATGCATTAGAACTTGAAAAGAGACATCAAATAAGCATTTCATTGGCTCCATACATTTCTCAATACAATATTTTCTTGGTACTTGGTGTTAGTTTAATAAGAAGAGCATTTAATACGAGTTAAAAGAACACTCTTTGTGGGACAAATTTTGAAAGCTATATGAACAGTCTTTACGGGACGGAGGGAGTATAGTTCTATTCCTCTCAACATGCAACAAATTACTCTGTCATAACCCACTATACGTCTTGTCACAATCTATTATGATCATTTTGATGATTTTCTGTAACTAATAGCATTTATGCACGCAAATTATTAATTTTTGTGGGTACTACGCTACAAAATTTCCACAACAGAAATACATGTACTATCAAGAGCGATTCTTTCTCAACAAAATGAATGTGCTTTCATGTATAATATTATTTACAAACGAATGTGTCCATGTAATCATGGTCGGTGTCCGGATTAGCTCTGGCACTAACTAGTGAATCACGCTGCAATCTGCAACAAATTACTCTGTCATAACCCACTATACGTCTTGTCACAATTCATTATGACCATCCTGACGATTTTCTGTAACTAATAACATCTACACATGCAATTTATTAATTTTTGTGGGTACGCTACAAAATTTCCACAACAGAAATACATGTACGATCAATCATTTAAGAGCCGTTCTTTCTCAACAAAATGAACATACTTTCATGTATAATATTATTTACAAACGAATGTGTCTATGGAATCACTTTAGTATTCCTACTTTCATATTTCAAATTTTATTTTAAAAATTTTCTGCAACAACACGTGAGATTATCACCTAGGAATAAGTTATGCGCAGAGACAGAGATAGAATCTTGCAACTTGACATGTACGAATAAAACCATCTAATGATCACGGCGATGAAATCGTGCCCGTCCTCGCCGAAAAGGATCCCGAGTGCGGCAGGCCGATCCATCGATCGGTCGGTCCACAAGGCGTGTGCCGCCCCCTTTTCCACGTGTTGCTCAAGGAATATGCGCGCCGGTGGTGTGTACCGCCCGTCCGGGCCGGTAACGTTCACATGCCGGTAGCACGGAGGCGTACGTGTGTGCGTGGCAAGGACGCGCAACACGCGAAAGCAAATCAAAGGTTAATTAACACGAATTTGTATAAAAAGAGTTAGTAACACGAACGAGTATTATATTAATTAAGCAGCTAGCGCCTGATACGATTGCATCCTGCCAAGGATTAAGAAATGGTCGAAGGAGAGGCTAGAATACACTACACGCCAATTGTGTATTCAACAATTTGGCCACGAGTATATTATACTGTATTTTAGTACGACGCACGGGCGCCAAGTTTTTTCCATTCCAAATAAATAAATCCAAGAGCCCCGTGTCTCATCTCCCCTCTCTCCTTCTGTCTCTCTCTCTAAAGCGGCGGAGACTTGCCCAAGTTCAACGCTTCTCTCCCTCTCAGTCCAGTCCCTCCCCCAACCCTCTCCCATTGCACACACTTGACTAGCTCCCTTGCCCTGGTCCTGCAGACTTCGATCGCCACGCCATGTCTGCTGGAGCGGGAGCGGGGGGTCATGGCCGTGGGGGGCTCTACGGGGATCCTGCCGCCGCCGCCGCCGCTGATCACTTAGCCGCCTTCGATCACGACGACTTCTTCTTCGAGAGATCGCCGTACGCCGGGGAAGAAGGCGGCGGCGGCGATGGGCTGGTGGCGCCGTACTCGAGCATCACGGACTACCTGCAGGGCTTCCTGGACCCCGCGGGGGCCGGGCTCGCTGCGCACCTCGACGCGCCGTGCCGGTTGGGCGACGATGACGCCGCCGTGAAGCAGGAAATGGAGGTGCTGCGGTTGATCCGCCATGACGGCCCGCCGGCGGCCGGCGCGCCGGTCACGCCCAACTCGTCGTGGGTGCTGTCGTCGTCCAGCTGCGAGGCAGGTGGTGGTGCCGACGAGGAGACGCAGCGCCGGTGCAAGAATATGCTGGAGGGGGAAGAAGAAGAGGAACAGGAGATCGATGATGATGCCGAGGGATCTGCTGCCGATCGGAACTGCAAGTAAGTCTACGACTATCCTGGTGCAAAACCAAAACTGTCTGCACGATCTTTCTTGTTGATTATGCATATAAACTGTCGCAGTTAATTTATCAGAACATCGTAGGAATTGAACGAGAAAAGAAATTTCACGTTTCAAGTGGTAGAAGATCGATCTTTCTCTTCTTCTTCTTTTTTTCAATTTTATATCTGAGCAAATAAAAAGATCCTCGTGTGTATACCGTACCGGTCGGTGTGAACACACAAGGGCTTAGGGTTTGCTACCTAACTTGACCGACAAACAAACTAGTCTCACTATCACTATATTCAATTCTACTAGATTAAAAAAATATGATTAGCTTAGTTAAATTGCACTTGCCCTCTCGTTAAATATACAAAACATTCTATTTTATCAGCTAGCTTGGTATTCAAAATCAAGCTCTGTCCGGTGGTTTCTCACACGATGTAATGATGTATTCATGTGCACCATCATCTATAGACTATAGCTGCAAAACTGATCCACAGTTTATAAAACCGCTTTTCTATCTGAATCTTAGCTCATCTTTTTTTAATAAATATAATCGGCACTTGTTCTTATAAATATAATTTAGTAGCTCCTCTACCTTGCTTGTTTGTTTAAAAAAATGTAAATTTTAGCTACTATACTCCTATATAATTCGGTTGAGTATTTTTGGACAGAGCATGTGTCCTTCATGAATACCTATTCTGACGACTTTGCAGACAGCACGTACTAGCTCATCAGTGATCATCGGTGATTCAGGACCCCACACAACGATCGGAATCCTTTACACTGCAGTTTGGAGTGTGTGACCTGCTGTCCTTGATGCATGTATATACGGAGTATGACATACTGGCCATGTTTGATTCCTTCAACAGGAGGAGGAGCAAAGCTGCGGAGAAGAAGGCGAGGGGCGAGAAGAAGCCGCGGGAGCCACGCGTGGCGTTCATGACGAGGAGCGAGGTCGACCACCTCGAGGACGGCTACCGGTGGCGCAAGTACGGCCAGAAGGCCGTCAAGAACAGCTCGTACCCGAGGAGCTACTACCGGTGCACGGCGGCGCGGTGCGGGGTGAAGAAGCGGGTGGAGCGCTCGCACCAGGACCCCTCCATGGTCGTCACCACCTACGAGGGCCAGCACACGCACCCGAGCCCCGCGAGCATCCTCATCAGGGGCGTCGCCGGCGCCGGCGCCGGGACCTACGCGGCGGCGCCTCCGCCGCAGCTTGGGCTTGGCTTCCGCCCCGACCTGCGCGCGATGATCGACCCCGGAAGCTTGCTGCTGCCTCCTGCCGGGCTGCCCTCGCCGGCGCCGGGGTTTCTCCAGGAGCACCGCCGCTCTTCTTCGCATCTGGCGCCTGCGTACGGCGGCGGCGGCGGCGGCGTGCTGGACTTCATTCCGTCCGCGATGGGCGATGGGCATGCATGAGTGTTTTTGCTCGCTTTTTTTCCAGGCCGGCGTATATATTTGCCACTTCAGTTAAATGATAGTACTTACTAATTAGTTACTGAAATGAAGTGTTCTTCATTCTTTTGAGGTGATGAGGCTCGGTCCCCATTTGCCGTTTTATCTCTGTCGTTCGAGGGAGACACAAACTTTTTTTATTTTTTGCGAATAGGGAGACAAACTTGAATGAAGTGCTTCACAAACTTTTTTTTTGTCTTCGCCGTTTGGTCTTTGGCACCCCATTTAGGCAGTTGTCAGTGAAGTTTCGTGAACGTCATATAAAGATGTTTGAAAGTAGAATGAAACATCTCTCCTCAATGCATAATTTATTTTATTATTCCCTCCGTATCGAAATACTTGTCGTCATTGAATTTTTTTTTACAACTTTGACCGTTCGTCTTATTCACAAAATTATGCAAGTTTCATCTATTTTTTGCTACATATTTTACTGTTGTAGGTATTTAAACTTCGCTTATCCTTTTACATATTTGCAATAAGTTTTTAAAAATAAGACGAATGGTCAAAATTGTAAGAAAAAATCAATAGCGACAAATATTTCGATATAGAGGGAGTATTTTTTTAGTTACATGCAAAACATAGACTGTCTAGGTAATAGTGTAGGTAATAGTGTAGACGTAGTTTAAAAACTTATTTCATTTCACCTCTTTCTTCATTAATACAATGCTATGTTATAAAAAAATGCTAACATGACAATCTATAAAACTTCCATTGAGAACGACTTACCTCTGTCGGACTGTCGCTCGAGCTTCTAGTGCTAGTGCTGAGCTTCGCCAGCGTCAGGCGATGTGGCTCTAACTTGGCTACTTTAGACTAACTCCAATATTTTGCTATCTTAATTTGACATTCATCTAATTTTGGCAAAACATGAAAAATTAGCCTCCAATAGTTTGGCAAAACAACTTAACATCAATAGCAACTTGGCATCCCTCCCCTCGTCGCGCGTATATATGCGCGCGAGTATCCGCGGCGCATCCGTTCCGTAACAAGAGGTGGAAGGACCTAAAAATAATTTTGTTTCTATCTCGGGATTCCTGATGTAAGTTTTCAAGAGGTGGAAGGACATAACATGATTTTGTTTCTCTCTCAGGGTTCCTGATGTAAGTTAGATCTAGATTTGGCAAGTGAATTATACCAAATTGTTGGAGATGAACTCTTTTTTTACTTGGTATATCTTTTTAAAAATTGGCAAAACATAAGATTTGCTAAGTAAAATGTGGCAAACTCTTGGAGATGCTCAAGGGATTAGACTGTCGCCAACAATGTTCCCCATCTACATCTTATATGAGCAAGAGAGTGAGGGAATCAGTTCTACAAAAGGTTGAGCGTTCCAGCGGCAAGCGCTTCACTTCGCGCATCCTGCACCCGGCATTTGGCTCCTGTGCGCCGACGGATTTCGTCGGACAGGGGGCGGCGCACGCACGCGGGTTGAGGGGGCACAGAAGCTACGAGGTGGAGTAGGACGGAGGCCTCGCCACAGCCCGCAGACCTCGCCGCCGCAACCCGTAGGACCTCGCCGCCGCAGGCCCTGCGTCGACGAGCACTGCCGCAGCCCGCAGGACCTCGCCGCCGCGGGCCCTGTGTCGACGAGCGCCGTCGCAGCCCATAGGACCTCGCCTCCGCGAGCCCTGCGTCAACGAGCGCCGCCGTCGGGAGGAGGTGGCGCCTCCTACCGCGCACTCCCGCCGGATCCGAGCCTGGGGAATGGAGAGGGAGTTCGTCGTCACGCAGATCTGCGTCGCCGTGGCAGAGGCCGGCCCGGGAAGGAGGCGACCGCGGGAAGGAGGAGGAGGCCGAGCCAGTTCGCCGCCGGATCTGAGAAGAGGCGGAGGGGCAGCGGGCGGAGCTCCAGGAGGGGGCGCGCTCGCCAGGGAGGTCGCGAGCGGGGAGGAAGGGGACTCGCCGTCGGAGCGCCGCCGCTCCTACTCTGCCTCCTCGTCGCCTCTACCACCGGAGCTGCGTCAGGTGGTGTGGAGGAGGAGGGTGGTGAGGGAGGGCGCCCGGTGAGGGACAACGAGGTGGATTGGAGGAGGGCGACGGATGCGAGGAGAGAGGTGAGAGACGGTGGCGGTTGGGATGAGCTAAGGAGAGAGAAACCCCAAGAATGCGGTAGGAGGGGGTGCGAACTGCATTTTGCAGACACAGATGAGGGAACCGCTGTACGCTCTATAATGCGCGTCCGTTGGGAGGATAGGGGGACTGCTGGAGACAGTCTTACTCCTTCCGCTCCCCACAAAAATTACTCATTAGGTTCCAAAAATAAGCACACGTGACACCTCATGAGAAGTTAAACATTTTTGAATTTGACTAAAAATATAGAAAATATTATCAACATTTATATCTCTAGGAATGTATACTCAATGCTTAATCTAATAATAATTATTATACATCATATTTTATAAAAAATAATTTTAGTCAAACTTAAAAGTTTGACTTCTCGAGAAGTGAGATGTGAGTTATTTTGTCATTGAAGGACTAGTCGTATCTTTGGTGTTCTTATAGGAGCACAAGACCAGTCTCAATGAGGATTTCATAAAGAGTTTTATGGTCTTTAAATAGCATGTTATCACATCAACAACTTTACTGATGTGGTAAGATCATTATGATGAGAGAGAGGAGAGAGATGTTTCATCTTGTGAGGGGAATTCATCACCGTATAACCTATCAAGTTCTCAATGCTGAACCGTGTCATGAAACTGTGCAGTGAGACTGGTCCAACAAATTTCATTGATTCCTTGACCTGTTGTCATTGACCTGGTCCCAAATAACCTCACATGGCACTCGTCATTACAAGAATTGACACTTACTATACATTGTCATAATTTTTAACAATTTTTTAGATAACGAGCTTTGACAATCAATAGCAACATTATGTATTGCCTATTTTGTTTTCACTATCCTATTCTCTTACGGACATGGCAAAATTCCCACCTCACAGATAGTTTCATCGTTCAAAGTATTCCTGATCTTCGTACTATTCAGCTCAATGTGTAGTTCAGCTTGCCTCTTTTTTTTAGAATTGTTCAGCTTGCCTGCTCGATTGTGGGGTCCGGTCCGCTTCTCAGTCAACTGATGAGAGCGCGGGCGCACCGGCACGCTTCCATGTGGGACCACAGGTAAGTCCCACTTGCCAGGTAAGCTTTAGACTGCGGTGACCGACGACCGTATACATTCCTCGTCGCGGTAGCGGCCTCTCCTCCCCTCTGTCTCTCCGCGCTCCCGCTCCCTCCCTCGCTCGCCTTGCCTACCGACTGCTGCCTCGACGCCGAGGCCGAGGGGTCGTCGTCGTCGTCGACGGCGAGCAGGGAGCGCGTAGACGCCAGCAAAGGGGCACCAGAACGCGAGCAACAAGCTGTTCGGTGAGCGTCCATCTCGTCTCCCATCCCATCTTCCTCTTCCTCGGCTCTTCCATGGCCTTTTGCTTGCCGCATCTTAATTCGCTGTCAAATTCTGCCCCGGCTATGTTCGTCTCAGGCTCTCAGCGGTGATTTAGGATCCATGAACTCGCGTATGGCATGTGCTTTCGTCTACTACTCGATAATTCCTACTCCAACCACGAATCAAGTTGCCGCTTACTATTACTAGATTGGTTTTTCCCCCCGCTTATTATTGCTAAGTTTTGAAATTCGAACGACGTGTTTTGAGTGCCGGGCGGACTGCGGAGTGGGGATTGAGGAAAGGAAGGAAGGGCGTCTGGGGCTGCGCTGACCAGGTCTACCTGTTTCCGGAGATCAAAATAACTTTGACTTGGAATGCTAGAAGAAATCGCGCGTTTTGACGTGGTCTTACTTAAGCTTTGGGAGTTGGTTGTTGAGTCGTTCCAATTCCATCTTGCGAGACGGTCTCCTGCGAAACTGCGCTAGTTTCTGCTCTGAATTCCTATCCGGGTCTGTAGCTAATATGATAAAATAAGAGGAATAAGAACTTTTCTTATATGGGTTGAGTGCTTGGTGGTTATGGCGGTTCAGGCATAACGAAATGTCTAGAGGATGCTAGGTTGGTTGCTTGGTTGGGTGGCTCCCTAGTCACGTCAAGGTCTGGTGCACCGTCCACCACCACAACCCATATCCATGGAGCATCATCGAGTAGCTAAGGCCCGAGGATAAAGAATTTCTAAACTTAGTTTTTCCTTTTCTTTTCCGAGATATTCCTGATAAAAACAGCCTCGAGTACTTCTGTTTAATTTTGCTTATCAGGTTTTCTTTGAAGTATGCCACCTAATCTCTTTCAATGTACACGATGTTAGTTCTGCTGTGCTGAGATGGGATGATATGCATCAGATTTGAAAAGAATTAGGCCTCTTGCCAAGATATTGTGCATACTGTTAAAAGTTACTTAAAAAATGATACAACCTCGTTAGCCTGTAGTAAATAAACAGCTTACTAGTTCAAATCTCGACTAATTTTTCAAGTGATGTTTATGTTCAGCAGTTGGTCTATTTTCTACTGGAACTGCAGTTCTTTCAACATGCCTTTTGCAATTGTCCGTTAAGGAAAAATTAGAATGTTAAAGAATGGACTGTTTAGGAACGCAGGAACCCCGTTCAATCGGTACATCCAATGGACTTTTGAAAGATCCTCATTGTCAAAAGAGTACGTTTGACCAAACATCAACGGCGAACCAGCAAAATGGTAAGCACAAATCCACTGCATTAGACACATGTTAAATGTTTTCCAACTCTCAGAATCCTTCTTGGTGAACATCTGGATCATCACTGTATTGCTATGGAACTAAACTTTTGTTCTGTGGTTGTGTCAAAATAAACACTTCACCTGAGAAACAAGGCCATGTAGTAGTAAACAGTTCTCACTACTCAGGCCTGGGCATTTTCCTAAAGTTTACTGAAGTTCTTAGAACTCAGCTCTGTTTTTTTTTACATGTCACATTAAGTTTGTCCCAAGTTTGTAGAAAAATCCAACATCCACAATACCGAAATTATTTCATTGAATCCACTATGGAATGTATTTTGATAATGCATATGTTTGGTCATATAATTGTTGTTTTATTTTTCTATAAACTTAATCAAAGTTGGACATGTTTTACTAGGACAAACCTAATGCGACATGTAAAAAAACCTGGAGGGAGTAGTTCTTAAAAATCATTCATATCCAATAAAATAGTAATATGTGTCCCCTTTTTTCACAAGCTACACTGATGTCACTGCAGGATGTTCTAGTAATGAAGTATCAAAACATAATATCGGAATTGCTGAAGTCCATTTCTCACGGGATGATTCTAGTGCAGCAATGACCAATTTACACCCAATCTTACCATGTGATTATGGATCATCGGTAATTACCTTTTTTCATTCTTACTTCTTGTCGTGGTACATCTACCATTTCCCCACTTGGGACATACTTCATTAGCTATTTTATTGAAAGCTAGCTGAGTGTTTGCAGTTTTTTATTCGCTATAGCCATATCCTCCTCTATATTTATTTACTTTCTCAAGTATACACCATTGAACCATGTGTGGTTTTCAGGGTCCTACACTGACACCATGCTGCTCAAACCCTGAAACTGTATTCTCACCTAATGGGAAACAGGATGATCCTCGGACAAATGCAATGTATCACAGTGGTGCAGGTTATCCCAATTCTGATATTCATGATTTTTTTTACCTGTAATCTGTTTCGTCGGTCAACAGAGCAACCATGTCATTTTCTTTCTTCTCATTGCAGCAACAGATGATAACGCTGAATTTCTTCAGCTAATTTTTAGTGACACTTACAAAGGGAACAGTTCAAGTGAACTGCAAATTTGGGATATTTTAGATCTGTATTTCCCTGAAAGCTTTGCTGCTGTTCAATTCAATACGCTGATGGGTTTTGGAAACGATGATTGTATTCCTTATAATGAGTGTATGGATGCTGCTGATATGGTAGAGATGAGCATTTCTACCCCATCTCCAGATAAAACAAGCGACATGGATGATGCTACTTGCGGGGTTCCAGTTGATTATAGCTTTTACCTTGAAAATAAACCATCAGATTCAGATAATGAGTGCAGCTCTGCCTCTAGCAGTGTGACAGGATATGAATGTACTGACAATCAAGAACTACCTGTAGGTCTTCTGAATTTAATGGATATTGGTTCACCAGGCGATTCAGATGACTTATCCAGACCATCGTTGAACACAAAAAACATTGTGCTTGTGCTGGATTTGGACGGTAAGCTAACTTATCATTCTGCAAAACTTTAAGTTAGAAAGATTTCCTGTCTCATAAAATTTCCTTTTCGAGGGAGATTGTCCATTGATTTTTGGTTAATTTGCATTCAGTGTTTTCTTTTAAACATTTTGAGCTAGAGAAGTAGAGATTAGGATATGGCTTTGTGTTTAATATCTAATGCCCATTTCAGTGGCTTATTATCTGTCCCCACTAACAAAAATTTTGTATCCTAAAAAAGTTCTCCAGAATCCGGCTCTGATCTAAGCATTTTTAGTTTGCCAGCTAATCATTTTTAGTTTTTAGCTACAGCTGTGTGATTCTAAACTATTTCTCCTTTGCAGAAACCCTTGTTCATTCAAAGCTACAACCCTGTGATAATTTTGATTTCACCCTTCAAGTTTTTTTTAATATGGAAGATCATACAGTATATGTGAGGCAGAGGCCTCACCTCGAGATGTTCCTTCACCGGGTTGCTCAGATGTTTGAGGTTGTCGTTTTCACAGCTAGTGAGAGTGTTTATGCTGAGCCTCTTCTAGATAAACTCGATCCAGATCGGAAACTGATTTCACGCCGTTTTTACCGTGAATCCTGTACATTTTCCAATGGCAGCTACACTAAGGACCTTACAATTTTCGGAGTTGACTTGGCAAAAGTTGTGATAGTTGACAATACTCCACAGGTAAAACTTTACTACCAGATGTGAATTTATATACATCGACACCAAATGTGTTTCTGGTATCTAGTTTTTAACCTAAAGTTTCTGCTCTTACATGTGTGTGGCTGTGCATGCTGATTGTAGTTTCTCTCGCCTGATTCAAAGATGTTTTATATGGTGTTGGACTGAGCAATGCTCACATTTTCTTCAGGTCTTCCAGCTGCAGGTTGACAACGGCATACCCATAAAGAGCTGGTTTGACGACCCCGCAGATGTTGAGTTGATGGAACTGCTTCAGTTTCTTGCGACCCTCATTGATGCCAAGGATGTTCGGCCAATAATCTCCAAGAACTTCAACAAACCTCAATTCATAGGATCAGATTAGTTTCAATAATGTTTGTTGTTCCCTCTTTGTTTGAGAACCTCCATTTCTGCATCCAGGTCATTCTGGGTTCAGGTTATTCTTGGCCTCTTGGGTAATTAGGAATAGAATCTACAGATAGTGTTCATGATATGTTAGTGGTTACAGTTACAGGTATGACGGCACAAGCCATGAAGTTTCATGGTTCCTTAATCCTTTTTTTTTGAAGGAAATCATGGTTCCTTAATCCTTAGTTGCACGTGTTGCAGAGATACATAGTCTGTACGGAAACTAAATTACGAGACATTCCTGTGTGAATCGAATTTTGATTGTTCAACAATACGAGTCATTCTAGCCGAAAGGTTTTCGGTGGCTACAGAACACCTTAAAATCTAGTCACCGGACATTCTGCTCTGAACTCTATACGCCCTCAAAAATAGGAATAATGTCCCGATGAGGACCTGCCGGCCTCTTGCGTCATTCGTCACGCCTACTGTCCACCCGTCACCGCCGGTTCTCGGAGATTGACAGATTGTTCGGGCCACTGCCTTGTTGGTTTGTGGAGAAAAGGAAAGCCACCAGAGTTCGATGCGTCGCTGCCCGAATCGCAGCTACGGTTTACGTACGTCTCTGGACCAGCCTGCCATGTGGGCCTCATTAAGTGCTCCACCAACCCTGCATCGGTGTTCAATACGACGGCCATACGAGTGTTTACGTGACCTTCTTGTCTAGTAGTCCCACAGTGCGCAGCCGGACTAGCTCAGCTAGCCCCATGGCTCCGGCGAGTCCTCTCCTCGTGCTCGTCTTCTTCGCCGTAACCATCCCGCTCACGGCTGCTGCGGGGGCGGCACTGGTGTTCCCCAAGGAAGCCCTACCGACGAGATCGGGCTACCTCCCCATCCCTCCCGCCAACGCCTCGCTCTTCTTCGCCTTCTACGAGGCCACCCACCCGCTCACGCCGCCGGCCTCCACGCCGCTCCTCCTCTGGCTCCAGGGCGGGCCCGGCTGCTCCGGCCTCGTCGGCAACTTCTTCGAGCTCGGCCCCTACTTCGTCACCCCCGACGCCGAGACCCTCTCGCCCAACCCCTTCTCCTGGAACCGCCGCTTCGGGCTGCTCTTCATCGACAGCCCGCTCGGCACCGGGTTCAGCGCCGCGCCGTCCCCCACCCACATCCCCACCAACCAGTCCGTCGTCGCCGCGCACCTCCTCGCCGCGCTGCAGTCGTTCCTCGCCCTCGACCCCGGCTTCCGCGCGCGGCCGTTCTTCCTCTCCGGCGAGAGCTACGCCGGCAAGTACGTCCCCGCGGCGGGGGCGCACATCCTGGACGCCAACCCGACGCTGCCGGAGGCGCTGCGCGTGAACCTCCGCGGCGTGGCCATCGGCAACGGTCTCACGCACCCCGTCGCGCAGGTGGCCACGCACGCGGCCTCGGCCTACTTCACGGGCCTCATCAACGCGCGGCAGAAGCGGGAGCTCGAGGCGATGCAGGCGGAGGCGGTGGCGCTGACGCGCGCGGAGCGGTGGCGGGAGGCCGCGGACGCGCGGGGGCGGGTGCTGTCGCGGCTGCAGAACATGACCGGCCTCGCCACGCTGTACGACCTGGCGAAGCAGCGGCCGTACCGGACGGAGCCCGTGGGCGCGTTCCTGAACCGGGCGGAGGCGAAGGCGGCGCTGGGCGCGCGCCGGGACGTGGCGTGGGAGGAGTGCAGCGGCGCGGTGGGCGCGGCGATGAACGCGGACGTGATGAAGAGCGTGAGGCCGGAGGTGGAGTCGCTGCTGCGGCGCACGAGGGTGCTGCTGTACCAGGGCATCCGCGACCTCAGGGACGGCGTCGTGTCCACGGAGGCGTGGCTCGGGGAGGTGGACTGGGACGGGCTGCCCGCCTTCCTCGACGCCGAGCGTGCCGTGTGGCGGACGCGGGGCGACGACGGGGAGCTCGCGGGGTACGTGCAGCGGTCGGGCGCGCTTTCGCACGTGGTGGTGTACGGGGCAGGGCACCTCGTGCCGGCGGACAACGGCCGCGCAGCGCAGGAGATGATCGAGGATTGGGTGTTGCAGGCGGGGCCGTTCTGACGCCGCCGGCGGCGCTCGCTGGTGAAGCACGCACAGAAATGATGCAGAAGGGACGACGCGGTCACGTCCAAGCTTCTCCCTCCGGACGCAAAATGGGGTAGTGTGTATAGCACAATAAGGATTATTGTTATTTTGGATTTTGATGGGTTTAGTGGAACAGTGATACTGAATGCAGAGAGATTTGAGTATTTGAAATTTCGAATTCAGTTCTGAATTTTGATCCTGGCATTCTTCTGATCTTTTTTTAGAGAGCAAGTGCAGATCTTCCGCTACAGTTCACGCCGAAGTCAACAATGATTTTTTTTTGATAACAAGGCCTTGTTTAGTTCGTGGGAAAATTTACCTTTTCAACGTTTTGAACTCATGTAGCACGCTGTAGCACTTTCGTTTGTTTGTGGTAAATATTATCCTATCATGGCCTAACTAGGCTCAAAAGATTCGTGTCGCGAAGTACATCAAAACTGTGTAATTAGTTATTTTTTTACCTATATTTAATACTCTGAACTTATGTCTTTTAGCGTATTTAATGTGATGTGATGGAGAGAGAGTGGAGAAAACGTTAGAATTTTTAGCAAACTAAACAAGACCCAAGTCAACAATGATTTACGCAGGTCTGGGCCACCACTAGATACGAACAATAGGCCTGCCGGACTGTCAGATTGTGACTCGTGCTACACTGCCGGCCGGGGCGCGGGACACTGCCGGTCGAAGGGGTGCGACAGCCGACAGGGACGGCATGTGTTGAGCGCTGACTCGGCAAAGTGACTTCGGTCTCGCTCTCTGCGCTTACGATTTCCATGGAAACTTCCGGCCGTGTTTAGGTAAAAAATTTTGAGTATTAAGAGCCTGATTAGTTCCCAAAAAATTTCCCAACTACCCGTCACATCAATCTTCGGACACTGATTAGGAGTATTAAATATGGATTAATGACAAAACCCATTTCATAACCCTTACCTAATTTTTCGATACGAATCTAACGAGCCTAATTATATCATGATTAGACAACGTTATGCTACAGTAAACAATCTCTAATGATAAATTAATTAAGCTTAATGGATTCGTCTCGCGATTTCCCGTCCATTCATGTAATTAGTTTTGTAATTAGTCTTTGTTTAGTCCTCCTAATTGAGCTCCAAAGGGATCCCAAATTTTTTTGAGGGAACTAAACAGGCTCTAAATGCAACTTTGACTAATAATTAAGGGTGTTAAATAAATGTAGTTTACAAAACTACCTTCGCACCCCTAAGTAAATTTCCTAGAGGAGTCTAATGAGGGCTTTGACCACATGATTAGAAGACAATTACTGTAGTATTACTGTTGCAAATTATTAAATTAATTATGCTCATTAGATTCATCACGTAAAGTTACACCTATGTGTGAAAAGGTTTTGCAAATAGACTTCATTTAGTACTTCATGCATGCGAGATTCCTTTTCTGAAAATTTTTTGTAAGTCATTTAAACACGGCCTCTATATCATTTTCACGTGACCACCAGATCACTGTAACAGCGACGACGAAGAATTGAGCAGGATAGTTCGCTTCAACATATTGCACTTCTTCTGTCCCTTCCTCTCTCGCCAACAAAAACGCACGCTGGACCTGCCCTGCTCTAAAAAACCCCACATATAATGTTTTTTCCTCAATTCCGCACAACCGACAAAATGATACTTTTACACCTAGGAATTATACAATATTACACGAGCTTACGAGGATCAGCTGCTTGCGGGGATAGTTAGACGCTACATGCATGCTGGCCTGCTGGGTTTCATTTGGGATCAGGATCACTAACAAAGATGTAAGCTATATAACAGAATCCACAGGCAGGTCCACAAAATGTCAGCTTCACCGCTCAATGCAGCTTACTAGTACGACTCTACGAGCTTAGCGAGAGAGCACCCGACGCAAACAAAAGGTTCCGTCGAGAGAACTGCAATTGCCAGAAACCAGTTAATTCTTCAGTTAATTTGCACATTACAGAAAAGAAAGTAAATTCACGATGGTGAATGTATGAGAACATATTTCATTCATAAAGAAAAACAGCCCCCGCGTCGTCTCCCAGGAGGCGGCTCGGGCGGACCCGACCTCCGCCGCCGCCACCTCCTCCTCCGGCGTCCTTCCCCCTCGCCGTCGCCGGAGCAGGGCCCCGGGAATCCGGGCGTCCGCGAGGAAGGCGACGGCGGGAGTCCTCCGGCCGGTTCGCGTCTCCCCCGCCCCTCTCTGCGTGCGCGGCGGCGTCCGCCATGGTAGCGGCGGCCTGCGCTGGCCGGCAGATCCGGGGTGCCCGGGCCCGGATCCGGCACCCCCGGTGCCGGATCTGCCCGGCTCGGCGGTCGGCGCGGCGCGGCAGCCAGATCCTAAAAGCATAAACCTATGAGGCCAAATCAAATCAAAACACCTAGAGTTCCATCACTTGAGCATGAAGAAGAAATAAGGGAAGAAAGAGGAGAAGATGAGCAGCAGTTTCAGCAGTGGGCTGGCACCCAGACCGACACCGGTCTGACCGTTGGGCTCCACCGGTCAAACCGGTGGGGGTCTGGGCAGTCGGCTCATCCTCGCAGATCCACCTCTCCATTGAGGAAGTTTCTGAATTTCCTATTTGGTATTTGTGAGCATGCTTGCTTAACCATCTCCTGCAGGGTGTTTCTATCATCCTTAGCGACCTTTTGATTCAAAGGGTTTTTGTAGTTTCTTCGTGTACTTGTATAATTTATCTCGAAACCTCTGTACCGGGTTATCCGGCTCTAGCTTCTGGGTGACCCGGTCCCACCGGATCATCCGGCCCAGGAGTCTGGGTGACCCGGATACTAATCCGCTACTAAGTTTTTTTTCAGGAAAATTTTAAGTGATCCTATTCAACCCCCCCTCTAGGCATCACAAGATCCTTTCAGAGAAGCGCCCTGCTTTCCACCTTCTGCCTTTCGTTTCTGTACCAAAATATAATGACAAAAAATCTTATGACCAGGAACGCTAATGAAACATGAACTGCAAAGAGAACAAAATTCTTATGACCGTGAACACAGGTATGCACATTGAATCCATGCAATGAGCGTTTGCTATCAGCTACAGCCTACAGATAGTGCAGTGGCGGGCACATTCTCAGACAAACATGAGTTAAAGGAAAGTTGATGCCTAGAACATGTGATGAAGATTCTGTTATATTATAAAATTGAGCAGAGGTCCTTGCCTTGTTATCTTCTGCGCCAGCATCCTTGCTTTCAGCTTCAACTTTATCAGATTCTGCTAGTGCCTTCTCCATTCGCTCTTCAACAGAATCTTCAAGCAACTGCGGAACAGGATTTTAATTAAAGGAGTTCAAGAGAGCATGTTGGGCCCAAGATATTAACTTGGTTGGAAAGTGGAAACACATCAACTGCAAACTGTTTAACCTGCAATGTTGGCTATTCAACACAGGTAAAGTGGAAAGCAACCTGGTTGATGCAAACATACCCCCCAATGTACTTCCTTCTGATTTATCTGCTTCGCCAAGTCCTTACTTGAGCAACAATGTCCGCATCATCAGAAATTAATGAGGGCTGCCCAGGAGATATTGCCAATGTAGCATAAATAGAAGTAGTAGAGAAGATTCTCAGAAGTGAAAATGCACAACCACAATACATATGAATACTCTTGGGCATTTCTTATGGAGGTATTTTCACATTTGGGTTTTGGATCCTCTTGGTGCAATCTCATTTCCAACCTCCTCTTCTCTGCCTCGACACAAATCATTCTGAATGGGGATCCTGGAGAGTGCATTTTCCATCAGCAAGGATTGAGACAGAGTGACCCCCTTTCTCCAATGTTATTTATTTTGGTCATGGATGTCCTCAACAGCCTTTTCACCAAGGCTGAATCTGAAGGCCTCCTCCTTCCTCTCCATTCCACCGAGCAACGACTATCCGTTTATGCGCACGACGTGGCGCTCTTCATCCGCCCAGAGGAAGCTGATTTGCAACTTACAAAAAATCTGCTCCACATCTTTGGTGAGGCGTCGGGCTTGCAGACCAATTTAAACAAGAGTTGTGTGATTCCTATACAGTGCAACAATGATATTGTGGAGGCTGTGAGTAATACCCTACACTGCACAACCTCATCTTTTCCATGTACTACCTCCGTTCTTAAATATATGACACCATTGACTTTTTTCGTCGGTTTGACTACTCGTCTTTTCTACAAATATTTTAGCAAATCAGTAAACCAACAAGTTAAATCTAAAGTACATTGGATAATAGATATAATGATATACATTTTACTTTAGTTAACTAATTTGTTCAATATATATTGATGGTCAAAGTTGGAGCAAAAAGTCAACGGTGTCATATATTTAAGAACGGAGGGAGTACTTATTTGGGTTTGCCTATATCTGACAAGAAGTTAAGAAGAGGTGATCTGATGGTTTGGATTGAGAAAATTGCAGATAAGCTGCCTTGCTGGAAGGCATCATTGATGAATATGGCTGGTCGCGCAGTACTAGTTCGCTTTGTGCTCACTGCCATTCCCTTGCACCTTTTGGTCGCCATCAAGGTACCAAAGTGGTTCATCAGGGCAATTGACAAAATCAGGAAGGGATTTCTATGGAAAGGAAGAAAGAAAGTAAATGGGGGCTGCTGTCTGGTGGCTTGGGAAAAAGTCATGAGACCTATTGATCTTGGCGGTTTGGGTATTCATAATCTCGAGATCATGGGATGGGCTTTACAAATGCGTTGGCTTTGGTTAGAAAAAACTAAGCCAGACAGACCGTGGGCAGGTCTAGACATCCCGGTCCATCCAAATAGACGTGCCATGTTTGCCATTGCAGTTGTCACTTCCATTGGAAATGGTGAGAATACTCTATTTTGGTCTGATCATTGGCTTCACGGCTGTTCCCTGGAAAATGTGGCACTTGAAGGTTCACAAGTGTGTACCCTTGAGATTGAGAAAGACAAGAACTGTGGCACAAGCCCTCCACGATCACTCCTGGGTTTCTGATATTAAGGGGGCGCTCAGTTTGAATGGTTTGATTGAATACCTGCAGCTATGGGACGCCCTTTCGGAGGTGTTTCTTTCTAATATTGAAGATCAGCATCATTGGAAGCTTGCTGCTTCGGGTTCTTTTTCCACCAAATCTGCCTACATAGCCTTTTTTGTTGGGTCAGTCACATTTGATCCTTGGAAACGGATTTGGAAGACATGGGCTCCAGGAAAATGCAAAATGTTCATGTGGTTCGCCATTCGCAATCGTTGCTGGACAGCTGATCGCTTACAAAAACGAGGGCTACCTCACCCTGAATCTTGCCCTCTTTGTGACCAGGAGGAAGAGACGGTCCAGCATATTCTCACCACATGTGTGTTTGCTAGAGAGTTTTGGTTTCACATCCTGCAGCTGTTAAACCTTCCTATCCTTGCTCCTAACAGAAGGGCGGTTTCCTTCGCTGATTGGTGGAGGAGGTCCTGGAAAAAATGCCCGAAACAACAGAAAAAGGGATTTAACTCCCTGGTCATACTTGGAGCGTGGATTCTATGGAAGCATCGCAATGCCTGTGTTTTTGAAGGAGCTGCCCCAAGTATCCAAGGTGCTTTGCGAGCCTTTAGGGATGAGGCCCAGTTTTGTCATCTGGCTGGGGCTAAAGAGCTCTCAGCCTTGGGTCTTGGTGCTGTTACTATTGAGTTAGGTGGAACCCCCCTGGTCAGGTCCTATGCGGCGTCCCCCATGTAAAAAATTTCAGTTATGTACCCCAACATCCTCCATTCTAGCCCAAGGTGGAGCGATGTGTGTTTTTATATGTACTTTGGGCCATTTCTTCTTCTAATATAAAGATACGCAGCTCTCCTGCGTGTTCGAGGAAAAAAAATGAATACTAATTTCAAACAGATCATGAAATCGCATCTGTACCTTCAAACATTATGTGCTCATTGATTACCCCAAGCACTACAAGAGCTTGTGTTTTCTGGAGATACTGGAGAAGCAATTCGTATGAATACTGCAATTGAAAATAAGATCAGAAATTCAGTTGGAGCATTTGTAATTCCAAATAGCAACATAGAAGCTTCCAAGAAATCATATCATGAAAGCTATCAAGGAATGCAGCAAAAAGATATAGAACAATGTGCTGCTACAGCACAAAAATGTGAAAGCTTCAGCTGAGAACATTGAACTTGTTCTTGCCCACAAATCCATGAAATGGATCAGCTAGAACTACCAGATACTCCCTCCGTTTCTGTATCTTAGGCATATGATCGCGTACTCCAGAGACCAAGGCAGGAGAGGAATCATGTGCTAGTATTAATTGACAAAGTAACTGCTTGAAATGATCGTAGTGCTCCGTGAAGCTAAGTCACAGGATTCTTGCATGGCTGCATGCCTGCATGCAGCGTCATGGTGGGTCCAATTAACAGTGAGCTGGTCTACGGCCATGCTGGCCTATGGTCCCCTTGATCCATGCTCATAAGACTAAACTTAGAAATATGTAGCTTTTAACTTGAAATTTTAAGGTAAGGCTATGATAAAGCTTTTTGCGATTTTTTATGTAGTGCAACAATTTTGCAATCAATCTAAATAAAAGAACAAGTGAACTAACAAGCACAATTCTAAAAGTATATTAGAAATGACAAGGAATTAAACAATGCAGTTACCTCGCATAATTTAATTTTAAATTTATTTTGCCTTAAAGATCGGGCCAGTTCCATTTCCTGAAAATTATGGAACGTAAATGCACAGTTCAAGAACCTTAAGAAGGTACAATCAACTATACAAAACAAGTGCATTCACAACATAATGGCACGATACAATAGAAAGCTAAATAACCTCTATATGTGAAGGAGAGAGGACCACCTTCCAGCTTCTGAAGATCCCTTGAATGCATCAATTCATGGTCTTCCCGGAATTTATGGAAAAATAACCGAGCTGCAGGATAAGGAAAGAAATCCTCTGAATAAACTAAGGTAACAAATAGCAGAAACAGGGAAAGTATATCCAATTACATCTAATCATTACAAAAACCTTCCTGCATATGTCCCTCTGCCACTAGATCCGTGAAGCAATGGATGAAAACTAGGTAAAGGACACGAAGTAATTCATGCTGCGCGCACACAAAAAAAGAAAGAACTAAGAACATGAATTATCTTGCCAGAATTAAGGACAGGGTGCAACACAGGAAAAAAATAAATCATACTGAGATAGTAAATAGTTTCTCTACCACAAGCATTAAGAACAGGACAATGCATCACAAGAAAAGAGATCATACTGAGATAGTTAATAGTTTGTCTACCACAAGCAAATGCACTTTTGATAAACTAAAATTGCATAAGTTGTCAAGTGCATGCCATGCTTGTATGAACAGATTTGTGGTCCATAGGAGGCCAGCAGAAACAAATTCATGGCATAGAACACAAAGAGGACTCAATTAAATACGGTACCTAAAGCTAACGAAAACAAATGAACAGTTTGGATAAAAGGTATCGATGACTCAATGGGTATGAAAAATAATCACATTTACTAGAGATGTGAACGTGAAGAGCAATTAAACACCAGACATTCACCTTGTATTGATCAAGAGAACTATATGCCCATGTCCTTAGTCTACTATATCCATCATGGTATCTTCCCGGATCATTGTCACATCTGTAATTGAAGAATATAAGCAATCAGAGGATAGTATAAGGTAACATCATAAGACAAACCCAATGAAGGATTGCTGATGCCCTTGGCAAGAAGAGCTTTCAAGCATCGCATTTCCATGTATGTGGATGATGTGGTATTGTTTCTCCGTCCAGACGCTGAGGACATAGAGGTTACTATGGATATCCACAATTTATTTGGAGAAGCAGCCGGGCTCAAGACTAACCTGCAAAAAAGCAATGTGTTACCAATTAGATGTGAGGAAACGGATATTTCAACTGTGCAGACTTTATTACCATGAGCCCTTGTGAATTTCCCATGCAAGTATCTTGGTTTGCCTCTCTCTTTAAAGCGGCTAACCAAAGCACAAGTGCAGCCTTATATTGACCGTATTGCAGATCAACTTCAGGGTTGGAAAGCAAACCCCATGACTAAGGCCGGAAGAACTATCCAGGTGCAATTTGTGCTTACAGGAATGCTCATTTACCTATTCATGGCTGCAGAATTTCCAACTTGGGCTATCAAAGCAATTGACAAAATTCGGCGTGGGTTTCTTTGGAGAGGCCACAGGGATGTTCATGGAGGTCACTGCATAATTGCTTGGCTCAAAGTGTGTCGGCCGGCCTAAGGAGCTGGGAGGACTAGGAATTTCAGATCTCAAGACACTAGGATGGTCCTTAAAAATGCGATGGCTCTGGTTACCAAAAACTGAGCCGAACCGCCCATGGGCAGATTTCAACATCGCTGTACCTGAACAGATCAAGGCTTTCTTTGCAATTGCAGTTTATTCGGAGGTAGGGGATGGTGCCAATACCCTTTTCTGGACAGATCATTGGCTCCATGGTCAAAGCATTGCTGATCTGGCGCCTCGCCTCATGGCCACTATTCCAGCTAGGAAACGAAACAAAGAACCGTTCAGGAGGCTCTCATCAACCATACTTGGGTTTCAGACATTCAGGTTGGTCTGACTTTTGGCGTGCTCTCAGATTACCTCTGATTATGGGACATTCTTTCTGACTTTCAGCTGCAGCCTGAAGCTGAAGACAGACACATCTGGCGCTTCTCAACCAATGGCCAATATTCTGCTAAGACAGCTTATGAGGGTTTCTTCTTGGGGGCCATATCCTTACCTGGGCCCCGGCCAAGTGTCGCTTCTTCATGTGGCTTGTTGCACATAACTGATGTTGGACAGCAGATCGTCTGGCGCGTCGTGGTCTCTTCACCCGGAGCGCTGTCCTATGTGTGATCAACCACCTGAGACGATCAACCATCTCCTTGTTGGCTGCACCTTTGCAAGAGAATTCTGGTACCGTTTCCTCTCTCAAGTGGGCCTACAATCCCTATCTCCTCAGCTTACAGATGCTTCCTTCTATGACTGGTGGGAGAGGATCGGCAGTGACAGCAGCAGTTTGCTATTACAAGGAATCAATTCTCTTGTAATTCTTGGGGCCTGGATTATTTGGAATCAGCGGAATAAATGTGTTTTTGATAAAGCTGCTCCAGATATAACTCGTGCTCTTACTATACCTAGTGACGAAAGAAAATTATGGTCGGTGGCGGGGACTTGAGGAATTTCCTTCCTGACTGCCCCTACCTCGGTGCAGTAAGCTGTGAGTGGGTCTGTCTTGGTCGTTTTTCTCAGCTGTCACAGGCGAGTTTGTTGTAAGTTGCCTCAGGAGTTGTGTTAGTGTTTTGTGTGTGTGTGTGTCTGTGTGGGGGTGTCTGTTAGTGTTTTGTACTTTAAGGGATCTCTCCCTTTTTTCTTCTTAATGCAATGAAGCGCAATTCTCTTGCGTCTTTCGAGAAAAAAAAACATCATAAGACAAAGTATAACCTGAGTCTGAATATAGTTATGGAGTAGAAAAATACGTGAACACAGACAACGACAAAACAAACTGAGCTTTGATTATTATATTATCGATCAAGCACCATTGAACCAACAGAGTAGACTGCTTCACCAATTATCACATGCTAGTAGGCCAGAAAACGCATCTCCACATAGCTACAGGCAGCAGCCTTTATCAACTGGATGTCAATAAATCTCAGGCAGAGATTTGAATATTGAATTTGTTGTTACTTATCCCTTCACTTCCCTTCCCTTCCCTCCACAAAATGATAGTCCTAACACATAAGCAACATGTAGTCTATCTCCACAGAACAAATATTAGATATGCGAGTGGAAAAACCCTAATAAACCTGTGTGTCATCATATCAAGAGAGAGAACAAAACAGAACAATTACAACACAGCACACACACACTTACTTCTCGTAGATAAAAAATAACAGTGTATCCACCAATTCCATTAGTAAAGTTGCTGCCATGGTTTGCTTGAACAAATTATCGCAATTCTCGGTTAGTAATAAATTTGCAATCAGAGTTGCTGCCATGGTTTGCTTGAACAATGGCATTTATTGCAAATAGCAACCACTTAAAGCTTTGGAGTTTGGATGTTCATGGAAAACTGAATTGCCAAAAGTTTGCAACCTTTTTTTTTTTGGCAGGTCAAAGTTTGCAACCTTAACTCCACAAAATGAGCGTCAAGTCCTCCTACTCCACTCTCTAAGCTAATTTCAACTTAGAGACAAGAAACTAGGGAACAGTTCACATTCAAGTAAGAAAACTATTCAAATTAACAGTCGAGCGAGAGAACCGAAGTTATACACTCCGATGGAGAGGGAAAATAAGCACCAATTCTACTTAGCCGAACAAATTAAAGTCTACTAGATTTCCTCGTGCCGGAAGCTACCGCCAGAGGCCGCGACGACCAGGTCGGAGCTAGGGACACCGTCTAGAAGCCTACCTGGCAAGCGTGACGTCGGAGACAGCGGAGGTGGAGAGGCGGTTGCGCTCCTCTTGCAGCGCAAGCTCGGCGAGGCGGAACCCCTTGCGCTGCAGGTACTGCTGCACTTTCCTCTCCATCTCCTCGTCCTCCATTGCCGCCGCCAGCGCAGAGGGAGCGAACTGAGCCACCGGTAGGGTGGGGGGATCTCTCAAAAGTGAGCAGGTCGCAGGCGCGTGAGGGCAGAGAGGCAGAGAGCTGCTCGCTGCGAAGCGTGGAAGTGAGGCCGCTGCAGTGGTGAGGGTGAGCTGCGAGTGTAGCGTCCGAGCCTCCGAGGTGAGGTCGCGGCGACGGCGAGCGGACCTGGCAGTCTGGCACGAGCGGGCGCAGGTCGACGGCGCGACGACCAGAGATGGAAATGGGTGTCCGAAATCCGAAATTTGATGGGTTTTTCTGCATTAGGGCACATTAGGTCGATTTTTATAACCGTGGGTCTATTAATGAGCGAAAAATGAGACTCAGCGGGTTCATGGGTATAAGTTTGGGAACATAAAACCCAAACCTGTGAACTCATGGGTTTTTTTTAGACCCGACTATATATCACTAAATAAGTCAATATTCTTAACTTACACCTCAATTATCACGAGTTTAATTGCTAAACGATCTATATTATACTTTATGTCACTCATATGAAGTGTTTTGTTAACATGTAGTGTTATGATTGGATAGCTAATACTATATTTTTGATAATTTACATCAAAATATTGAATGTGTATGTTTTAAATTGTGAAGATATACATGTATATTACTTTTTCTTGTTGAATTGTGAGCACATGTATACACGTATATGTCAATTTTGTTATTTGATTTGATACCCGTGGGTACCCGTTAACCCGATAGGCATGGGTTTGGACACAAAATTAAACCCGTCACGGGTCATAAGTTTTTTAATGGACGGGTTTTGTATTCGCAGGCATGGGTTTAGGATGGCAAAACCCAACAGGTTTGTGCCTGTTGCCATCTCTAGTGACGACGAGCGGACGCGGCGGCAAGCGGCTTCTGTTGGAATGGGCCAATAGGGCCGTCGATGCGTGCGTCCAGTTGTTGGGCCAAACTACCGGAAGATTTTAGGCCCGTGTAACTTCAACCAAAGTTTTTTTTAAAGATTACACAGTACAACGCAAACGCTCACAATACGCACTCACACTCACCCCTATGAATACACGTACGCAAACCCTACCCGTATGAGCACCTCCGAAAGGCTGAGCACCGGCAGATCTGGAGATTCTCGAAGTCACCATTAGCGCTTCGTCGTCGACGGGAACGTCGCTTACCACTTAATGCATAACGCCGGAAAATCCCAGAATAAATCCGAGAAAAGGTGCGAGCATCAGGATTTGAATCCTGATGGGTAGCGTCCCACTGGCCCGTCCTACCATTGGACTACAAGCCCATTCGCAAATCAACCAAAGTTTTTCTATCATCAGACAAGCAAACCCCCTAAAAAAAGAAAAAAATCAGACAAGCAAACGGTTCTAAAAAAAATCAAACAAGCAAACGCTCCTAAAAAACAGACAAGCAAACGGATCGTCGCGAACGGAACGGACTAGACACTTAGACCATCCGCACCGGGGACGCCATCCGTCTCCTGGAGGAGACGGATGGCGTTTTTCGCCCTGCAGCGGCGTCCTGGGGAACGTCCTTCATTTTCCCGTCGCCCCCCATCGACGCCATATCCAGGGAGACAGGGACGCACGGGAAAGGACGAGTCGCGGGCCCCACGGGAGGCCGTTGCGTTCCGCGCCGGCAGCAGGAAGGGGAGGAAGATGAGCGGCCAGGCGAGCCGCGGCGGAGGAAGAGGTGGGGGTGCGCGTCGCCGGCCGGCTCGCGGGGAGAAGCACCGCCGGCGAGCGGCGCGGCCCTGCTCCTCCGCGGCCGCTGGGGCGGAGTACAAGGAGGCGTTGCCGGAGGATGCAGGGAAGCCACCGCGCTCTGATTCGCCGCCGCTGCCGTCTTCACGCGTAGATCGAGGCGTGGCCGGCCGCGGGGAGGAGGGGGACGAGCTCGGCGTGGCTGCTCGAGCTGCTGCGCCGCTGGAGCTCCGCCGCAAAACGCCGCCCTCCTCCTCTTCCACCTCCGGTGCAGGCGGACGGCGGACCCTCGGTGCGGATCCGGTCGGCGTGTCCCCGCCGGCGTCGTCGACATACATGGATCCGGTCGCGGACCCCTCGCCGTCGCGGCGGTCGCTGAAGCGGCGTCCGCCCGCGCGGTCGCCGGAGCTGAGGGGGGAGAAGGAGGCCGCGGAGGAGGAGGCGCGCGAGCTGCGGCAGGAGCTCGACGCGGAGCGGGAGACGGCGACCAGGAGGAGCTTGGGGAGGGAGCGCGAGGTGCAGGACGAGCTTGGGGAAGGAGAGCCGCCGGGGGAGGGTGACCGCCGTCGGCGTGAGGATCTTGGGGAGGCTCCGCCGTGGGGAGCTCACCCGCTTGGCCACCACGGTGGGAGAGGGAGAGGGAGGGGGCAGCCACGCTGGTGAGCTCCGCCGCCGGAGCAGGGGAGGGGCCGCCGGGGACCCTGCTCCTCCCCGCGCGCTCGGCCCGCCGCCGCGTTGACCCGCCATGGATCCGGTGGCGGAGCTCCCCGGGGTCGTCGGCGCTATGCGGGGTGGCGGCGGGGTCGGCGGCCGACCGCCGGAGATTGAGAGGAGGGAGGGGCGCGGCGGGGGAAGAAAGGTGGGGAGGGATCGGAGGGGCCGGCGGAGGAAGCGAGGTGGGGAGGAGGGAGAGAGAGAGGGCGGTTGGGGTGGGGGCCTGCGGGGTGGGGGGGAGGGGATAAATAATTGAAGTGGGCCCGGATGGTTGGGATGAAGGAGAGATTTAAAGGAAGATGGCTGCAGAAGAATAGAATATAAAGGAGAGAATATGGATGAATAGGATGAAATATTCCGTTTTGAAGGAGAAGATGAAGGAGAACTAGTGTGGATGGTCTAGACAGGCAGAGCTAGCGCGTTGTGCAGAGCGATGGCAGTGAAAACGCGTAGCGCATGTGGTTGCTTGCCATCTCTACTCGCGCGTTGCTAGGAATGGGAGGGGAGGGGACAGCACATGGCAGCCATTCCTTCAAAAAAAAGAAGCAGCAGCTTGCATTTCTGAAGCTGCAGCTGCATTTGGTGCTTGCGGGCTTACGTCGATGCTTTATTTGGTTAACCATATTTGTGTTTGCATTAGAATGTCCCAATTATTTTTAAAGGTTGCACCTACGATGCACACTCGCCAAAAAAAATGGAGATAATGTATATGTTCCTATTCTGCAACGTTTGAATGAGCCCGTCAAGAATATTTCGAACTGGTACTCATTGGCTTGAAATCCTCGACGCTGATGGCCATCACTATTGTATTTGGAGGAAACTGATGGACGCCCCCAAAACGTAAAGGCCACTGATATGGAAGGACTGCAACAGAGAAAGCAGAGGTATCATGTTCCAAAGGCTTTGATTACACATACGGAGCAACGTGGTGATGGAGAACAACCGAGGAATTCAGCAAGAACTGAAGAAGGTAGCAGTACTAGTGGCGGCTTGATCGCTTCAAATTGCACAGACTTGTGCCAATTTCCTATACAAGTTGGAGGTTTTCTGATCTGACAGGAAGTGTTGTTGTGTAGAGGCGGCTAGGCTGAAGTTGATTCCAGTCTCAGCGAGAATGCTTAGACCATCCACACTCGTTCTCCTTCAAAACGGAATATTCCATCCCACTCATCCATATTCTCTTCTTTATACTTACTTCTCCCGCATTCATCATCCTTCATATTTCTCCTTCATCCCAACAACCCGGGCCCACACATATTTTTTATCCCTCCCCACCCCCTCCTCCCTCCACCCACCCGTCTCCTTTCTCCCACCCCGTCTCTCTCTCTCCTCTCTGCTTTTCCCCTGCCACAACTCGAAGATGGAGGGGCAGCGCGGCGGAGGTCTCCGGCGCCTCCCACACCGGCGCCGGCCACCCCTCCCTCCCAGCTCCACCTCCCGTCCTCCTCGACCTCCCCGCCGGGCACACAGGCAGGCGCGGAGCACGGTGGCGGGCCGGGCGTGCGGGGAGGCGCGCGTCGGCGGTGGTCCAAAATTGGCAGCCGGGCACGCACGCAGCCGCCGGCAAATCCAGAGGCAGGAGCTCGCCGTCCTCCTCGGGCGGATGGAGCTCGCGCCGGCGTGGATTTTGGGGCGGATGGAGCTCGCGCCGGTGTGGATTTTGGGGCGGATGGAGCTCTTCTTCTCGCGGGCCGGCTCTCCAGCGCGGCGGGGACGGAGAGGAGATGAAGCAGGGGAGCTCCGACCGCGCGTGTGCGAGCTCCTCCCCTGCTCGCCGGCGTGCGGCTCCCAAGTGCGGCCGGCGAACCCGGACCCGGCTCCATCCACCTCCGCCGGCGCTGGAGAAGGGCGACGCGGCGCGCGGCGAAGATCCGCCGTTTGGTCCACCTCGACGCGTGGAGCCGGGCGGCGGCCTCCTCGACGACGCGCGGGCAGATGGACGTCCATGCGCACCGACGACGTGGATCTGCTGCAGCTCGACGGCGACGGCGGATCCGGAGCTCCCCTGTCCCGTCGGTCCTCCATGGCAGCAGAGGGAGGAGGTCCCGGAGCAGCCCGAGCCCGACGGTCCTCCTCGCCGGATCCGACGGCGGGAGGGGAGAGGGGGCCGGAGCGGCGGTGGACGGCGTCGTCGAGGCGGGCGACGGAGGGACGAGGTCCCGGCGGCGCGGAGGCGGACGACGCGAAGCAGCTCCGCGACGACGACGATGGCATCCCCAGCCTTCTTCGAGCAGCAGCGGTGGAGGAGGAGGACCTCGTCTCCTCGGCGGGGGGGCAGCAGCAGCCATGGCGAGCGCAGGCAAGGGCTCGACGAACGGCGGTGATGGCGCGAGGTCGTTGGGGACCAGCGGCAAAAGGACACGGGGTGGGCCCGTCGCAGGCTGGAGGAGGCTCTCGATCGCGCCAGATCTGGAGGATCCGGCGGGCATCGCCTTTTTCCCGGCCGTCCTGCAGGAGACCGCTGCAGGCGGTTTTCCTTGATACGGCGACGGGAAAAGGGATGGCGGCATTTTTCCCGTGACCGGTGTGGGTGGTCTTAGCAACAGCCAACAGGGAATTCAAATGTTTTTTAATTTTTTTTCAGGAAGTGTATTTTCTATTCGAATTAGCATCACTCAGGAAACACTACGATTGAATGAATCCAAAACCCGGTAACAATATCATCAATCCATAATTTATTATTGGTGCAGAGTTGCAGCTTCAACAAGCTCGCTCGCGTGGGCTATCCTCAGGCGGCGCTCCTCAAGCCGTCGCCACGGCGGCGCCCGAACGGCCCCGCCTGCAGCACCCAGTCCTCGATCATCTCCTGCGCCGCGCGGCCGTTGTCCGCCGGCACGAGGTGCCCGGCCCCGTACACCACCGCGTGCGAGAGCGCGCCGGAGCGCTGCACGTACCCCGCCGCCCCGCGTCCGCCACACGGCGCGGTCGGCGTCGAGGAAGTCGGGCAGCCCGTCCCAGTCCAGGCCGCCGAGCCACGCCTCCGTCGACACGACGCCGATCCTGAGGTCGCGGACGCCCTGGTACAGCAGCACGCGCGTGCGCCGCAGCAGCGACTCCACCTCCGGCCTCACGCTCTTCATCATGTCCGCGTGCATCGCCGCGCCCACCGCGCCGCTGCACTCCTCCCACGCCACGTCCCCGCGCGCGCCCAGCGCCGCCTTGGCCTCCGCCCGGTTCAGGAAGACGCCCACAGGGTCCTTCTGGTACGGCCGCTGCTTCGCCACGTCGTACATCGTGGCCAGGCCGGTCATGTTCTGCAGCCGCGACATCACCCGGCCCCGCGCGTCCGACGCCTCGCGCCACCGCTCCGCGCGCGTCAGCGCCACCGCCTCCGCCTGCATCGCCTTGTAACGACCCTAGCTACCGCGGTGGCACGCCAGCGAGCTATGGGCGGAAATGGAAGGCTGGCGACGGCGGCGGCGGCGCCGACCGAGGCGTGGAGAAGAAGAACAGTGTAGGGTTCGAGTGATTACTTTTACGATGATTCGAATCCCTACACGGGACCGAGTCTTTATCCACGCCACAGGCCGGCGTGGTGGCCTAATGGGCTCAGCCCAGTTCGTTCGCATGGCCTTGGGCTCAATCATAATACATAATAACGACCCATAGTGGCCCAACATATCTATGCCTTACATTCCCTCTCCCTTATATCCAGCTTGTCCTCAAGCTGTAAATGAAGGATACTGCATCTTGATGTCATGTATATTTTCCCAGGTAGCCCAGCTGCTTGGCAATCTTTCCCATTGGATCAACCCATAGTCAGATGTACCAGCGCCAATCTGCATCAGTTTTCTATCAAGAACTCCAACAGGGTATACAGTATCAGTAGCTTGAATGCACAACAAGGCTTCATCAGCACTTACCTCGGTCTCAGGAGGTAGAGCTTTCTTCAACTGTGATACATGGATGACATTATGGATTTTGCTATGAGCAGGCAGCTGAAGCTTATAAGCCACTGCTCCAATTCTTTGCAACACGAGATAGGGCCCGAAGTACTTGTAAGATAGCTTTTTGTTAGATCTGTTTGCCACAGACATTTGAATATATGGTTGTAGCTTCACATATACCCAGTCACCAATCTGAAACTCCCGCTCTTGTCGATGTTTGTCGGCTTGATGCTTCATACGCTGTTGAGCACGATGCAGATGATCCTGTATGATCTTTGTCATCAATGATCTCTCAGACAGCCATTGCTTGAGGTCCGTTCCCTTGCATGCATCATCAGGAACTAACCCAAAGTGTCTGGGTGGATGCCCATAAAGTGCCTCAAATGGTGAGATACCCAATGCTGAATGATATGTCGTATTATACCAATATTCTGCCAAGGATAGCCAACTGGACCACTTGGTAGGGCAAGCCTGAACCATACACCTCAAATACGTTTCCAGACACTGATTCAGTCGCTCAGACTGCCCATCCGTTTGTAGATGATATGCGGAGCTCATATTCAGGGTTGTATCAGTCAACCGAAACAATTCTTGCCAGAGGTTACTTGTGAATATCTTGTCGCGGTCAGATATGATAACCGTAGGCAAACCATGCAACTTATAGACATGATTCATAAACTGTTGTGCCACCGACAAGGCTGTATAAGGATGAGTGAGAGGAATGAAATGGGCATACTTGGTGAGCTTATCAATGACCACCAGGATAGTATTGAACTGCTTCGACTTTGGCAAACCCTCAATGAAGTCCATAGCAATGACATTCCAAGCTTGATCAGGGACAGGTAAAGGCTATAGGGTACCTGGAATCTTAGAATGTTCAGACTTGGCCTGCTTACAGATACAACAGGCAGACACATAAGCTTCAACCTGCTGTTTCATTCCTGGCCAATAGAACAGGTTCTTGACCTTATGATAAGTTGCTTTCATGCCACTGTGACCACCTATGCCACTGTGGTGTAAAGCCTGCATTACTGCATTCTGAGCTTCGTTGTGATTGCCTAGCCAGACTTTGCCCTTATATCGGATAAGCCCATCTTTGAGTTGGTAGCCTTTGTCATTCTCCCCTGAACTGCTCAACTCTGTGAGAAGTTTCTTAGCATCAGGATCCTTCTCATAATATTCAACAATTTCTTCCAACCATCTTGGTTTAGAAACAGAGATAGCCTGAAGTTCTGCTGCATGATTCTGTCTTGACAGGGCATCTGCTGCAGAATTTTCCTTTCCTTTTTTGTAAACAATTCTATACTGAAACCCCAACAATTTCAAGAAAGCCTTGTGTTGAATATCACTGGTTAATTTCTGATCAGTTAAATGAAGCAAGCTTTTATGGTCAGTCAGAATTGTGAATTCCCCATGCTGCAGATAGGACTTCCATTTATCAATGGCCATCAATACTGCTAAGCACTCCTTCTCATATGTTGACAAGGCAGCATTTTTGGGCCCTAATGCTTTGCTCATATATGCTACAGGATGCCCTTGCTACATGAGCACAGCTCCTACCCCAGTATCACAAGCATCTGTTTCTATGGAAATTTGCTGAGAAAAATCTGGTAACTTCAACACAGGAGCTGTTACTAGAGCTTGCTTAAGAGCTTCAAATGCTGCCTGATGTGTTGCTGTCCATAAGAAAACAGTGTTCTTCTTGAGCAAATCAGAAAGAGGCCTACTGATAATGCCATATTGCCTAATGAACTTTCTGTAGTAGCCTGTTAACCCCAAGAAGCTTTGGACTTGCTTTGCAGATGTTGGAGTTGGCCATTGGTGAACTGCTGTAATCTTTTCAGGATCAGTAGCCACGCCATTCACCCCAATGATATGTCCCAGGTACTCAAGCTGAGGCTGAGCAAATGAGCATTTAGATTGCTTTATGTACAACTGATTATCTTGTAACAGCTGGAATACTTGCTTCAAATGGTTTTCATGCTCTTGCAGGTTGCGGCTATACACAAGGATGTCATCCATAAACACCAACACGAACTTCCTGAGCATTGGAGCAAATATGGTATTCATTATGGCCTGAAACGTGGCTGGAGCATTTGTGAGCCCGAAGGGCATAACCTTGAATTCCCAGTGTCCGTCATGAGTCTTAAATGCCGTCTTTTGAATATCGGCATCGACCACGCAGATCTGGTGGTACCCCGAGCGTAGATCCAATTTGGTAAACAGGCTAGCCCCATGGAGTTCATCCAACAGCTCATCAACCACAGGCATTGGATATTTGTTCTTGACAGTCAAGGCATTCAGACGCCTGTAATCCAGACAGAAGCGTCACGATCCATCTTTCTTCTTGACTAACAGCACTGGTGAAGCAAACAGACTCACACTGGGCTGAATAATACCATTCTTGAGCATTTCTGTCAGCTGACTTTCAATCTCATCTTTTTGCGTTGGGCTATATCTATAGGGTTTAACATTGACAGGAGTGGCTCCAGGCATAAGAGGAATATGATGGTCCATAGTTCTCTGTGGGGGTAACTTTGTGGGCGGCTGAAAGATATCAGCAAACTGATGCACTAACTACTGTATGGTATCAGGAACTACCTCCTCTTTCTTGTGTTTCAACACAGGTGACAATTGAAATAGTTGAGCGATGCCACCCTTTCTCATGAGCCCAGAAAGCTTTTTGAATGATATCTTTAAGCAGGACTGTGTCTTGGGCTTGACTCCATGAAGGGATATTCTTCTATTCTTGTGGTGAAATCTCATGATCTTGCGGCGCTAATGGATCCACATTGGGCTATGTGATTCCAACCAATCCATCCCTAAAATCATATCATAGCATGACAGAGGAAGGATACGGACTGAAGTGGAGAACGTGTTTCCCTGAGTCAGCTAACTGTTTCCCTGAGTCAGCCAACTGAAGTCAGGAACCACTTGATCACTTGTCAGCTTAGCGCCATTGGCTACACATACTTGAACTGGTTCAGCACTTTGTGTCTGCACTCCTGCTTGTTTGGCCCATTTCTGACTGAGAAAACTAGCTGAACTCCCAGAATCCACCAAAATGAGCATTTCGTGCTTACCACGCATACCCTGAATACGCATGGTCTTCCTGTCTGAAGTACCAGCAGCAGCACACACAGACAATATTAAGAGTTTCGACTCACTGTCCGAATTGTCACTGTCAGAAAGAGTTGTCTTGTCTTCACTCAGTTGCAAAACATCAAGCATTTCCTCCATTATCTGTAGAGGAACAGTAGGTGGACACTTATGGTTAGGGCTGTAACGCCCTGGGTTTTCAAAATCAGAAAACCCAGCATTCTGTCTCGTGATAGTCCCTGGATCAGACGCTATCACGCACAGGCATTCATCACAGATAAATATCACAGTCATACAACGAAATCAGAGTACAAAACATAGTATTTACAACCGATTACAACTCGGTTTACGATTTTAAGTACATGCCCCTTGGGCTAAACGACAAGAAGAAACTCCGCAGCGGTAGCTAGGGCTTCAGGGCTTCATCCTCGATCTTCACCACAGGCATCCTTGAGCGTAGCAACGAACCCTCCTTCCATGGATTCTTCGAAAGTGGACTTTCGCTCCAAGTCCAGTCCTGCACACTCACAATCTATCCCCAAGGAATGGGATAGGTTCACGTCACCAACCGTATGCAAGCTTTAAGTGGCCTACCTCTAATGGTATAAAAAGGTATGAGGTAAGAGCTGGGGTTCCCTAAGCAGCAGCAGCAGCATCTCATAAAGAATGGAATCTCCAATTCCCACCAAATCCCATATCTCTCATCCGCAAACGGTTACACCTGGTCACCCAGATCACCGACACCATCACCTATCTCCATCTAGGGTCGGTGCGAGAACTCCCACTCCTCGCACCTCAATGATTGCACTCGGATCCGCGAGGTAGAGGGAGCAACTCTCCTCTCCCCGAATACAACCATGGCTCACCATACACTCTCATCCTATAAGGGGGAGGTAGAAATCCCAAAACGTAAGAGTCGGAGAAACAACGGGCATGTCCATGACCGAGGACGCGGCTATACGTATAGATCTAAACTCTGCAGAGCGTGTACACCAGTACCCATCTCGGAATGGCACCCGACGGTAGCAAGTCGACCGAGCCCATCCTACCGAACGAACACCTAGGAGTTACGGTTCCATCCTGCATCCGGGTCTCGATGCGGTCCCCCGCAGAAGACCACCCCAGAACTGTGAAAATGCCCCCGTGTGGCCACACGGGAGTCGCACTGAGAGGGTGGACTCACTCCCACCTCTCCCCCACTGATACCCCGCTATCCTGCTGGCAGGTATGGTACCGCACTTGCTAGGGTCGAACGGCCATATCCCCACTCTCGGCGAGGTGGTGTGTACGAAAGTCCCGTGTAACAGGCGACCCACTCGGTTTCAGACCGGGGCGAGCTCATATCCTCCAAGTCATCACGAAATCCCCAACACCTGTGCTCCTAAAACAATGTACCCGCCATAGGCACCACATTGGGCAACGTCCGAGAAGACGATCCCTGGCCCCCGATCCCATATCGGGTTGTCTCGAGCTCACCCCCGCCAAAATATCCCAAAACACCTTCTCCTGCCGGTTTTCCCCACACACGCCAAGAAACTACCACAATAATCCCACACATGCATAGCAAGCTCAGCGTATCATCACGCATATGTAAAGTAGTAGTAGTAGGTCAATCAAGGACAAGTATGTAAAAGAGGCTATGCACGGGTTCATCAAATCCATCACTATGCAGTAAGTAAAGCACTAGCAGTTCTAATAGCCATGCCTAATGGGCATTCAAAGAATGGTCGGGCGTGAACACCTGCGTGTAAGTAGTTGTCGTAGTTTCCGTAGCCGTACTTGATCTTCTGGCTTGTCTCCTCGGCTCCGGGAAATCCTAGATTCGGAAATATAAATAAACAACGAGGATCCATTTGCAAATAAACTCCAAAGAGAAGCATTAAAGAACCAAATAAATCCAAACTAGCTACAAGCAGCACTAGTTTAATTTAAGGAAATCAAAGTAATTAGTTTTATATTAAAATAGTTTTAAGCTACTAGCTTTGAATACTAGAAAACAAGTTAGAGAGAGGGGGTTAGTTCAAGGTTGAGTTGCCGATCAAAGGCTAAGGATCTTGGTGATTGCGCCTGCAAGGTGTTAGTGCAACAGATAGGTGCAACGAAACGGAAGCTCAGAGGTTCAAGAGAGAGGAGTAAGGCGAAACGAGTCAGGCAAGCCTTTATCAGAACAAGGCGTGCGGTGGCAGCACCGATAGAAGGAAAAGATCGACTCGTCGTCGGAAAAAGGATGGTGATGTAGCAAGACGTGCTCGGGAGCACGGTGGAGCAAGTGCTAGCAATACGATGATACACATGGTGTAGTAACTAGGTTGCAACGCGGGGTTGCCGTGCTTTGAAACAGAGGCCTCTGCTCAAGGCACGACCGTCCATCACATGCGGCCTTCCGGGTTACTAACGCTGGGTACGTCGCGTGCTACACAGCTCGATGCAAGGCAAAGAGAGAGCGGGTATGCGGGTTGCGGCACAGGGTGGTGGAAACGGTGTAAGCAAGGAAAATAGTGTGAACGTGTCTCGGGGAAGTTATCCCTGTCCGTGACAAGCCAGTGGCTAGTTGCGGGGATCCGGCGTCCCAGACCCACAATAGCGCAGTGGCAGGCATCGGCCACGAATTCTTCTCCAAGCACATGGGCAAAAGAGGTTCGGTTCAAGGGCAAGAGCGGATAAGGATAGGGTAGCAGCGAGCGTCTCGAAATTATGAAACCAACGCAAGTGGTTTCATAATTTTCGGAGCTCCGGATAATTAGTTATGAATTTTTAAAGAAAAAGGGATTTATAAAACATTTATTAAATCATTTATAAAATCAGAAAATAATTTTATTAACATAATGCTGACGTCAGCATGACGTCAGCAATCAGCTGGTTAGTGGGCCGAGTTGGGCCCAAAGTGTTAGTAGCCCATTGGGCCGGCCCAATTGGCTCAAGGCTGAAAAAGTCTAGAAAACCACCTTGTACTTCTTATCAGATCTGGCCTGAAACACATATGGTCCAAAAGATCTTCGTGGGCCAAGCCCATCAGGGGGTTCTATGCAGAAGTCCGCTTTTGCTCCTCCAACTTCTCTAGGGTTCGTTCGAGATGGCGGCCGTGGGATCCTCTGCGGCATAGGAGGACGTGGGCAAGCGTGTGGCTGAGAGGGGATTGGTTGGCCGCAGGGGATCCGGGCGGCGGCGGGTGCGGCTGGCGTCTCAGCAGGCGCCGGTGTGGTTCCAGCCAAGGGGCACGAAAAAGAGGGCGCACTCCAGGTATTTGGCAGAAAGCCCGAAAGGGGGCGGCGGCGCGGCAAGGGTCTGGCCGGCGGTGATGTTCGGCTCCGGCGCGCGGTCACCTGCAAGGAAGGCTCCACGGCACGAAGGCCGGATCACAGATCATTGGCACGCGCGAGCTCGGCGCCGGCGGCCACGGTTACGGCGGCGTCCGAGCGGCGAGGCAGCGCGGCGCGAAACAGAAACGGGGTCCATGGCCTGGTCTTGGGCACACTGGCGTCCACGGCGACGGGCTTCGGCGCGCGACGGGGTCGAGCGAGACGGCTGTGGCTCTGCAGGGCGAGGCGCACATCTCGGCGAGAGACAGATGCGGCGGCGAGGCTGCGGCGGCCGAGCGAGGCAGAGCTGCGGCGTGAGCGGCGCGGCGGGGAAAGGGAAGGCCCGACGCGGCTCAACGGCGGCGCGCTCGCGACGAAGGCGTGCGCGGCGGCGAGGGACGCGGGTGCGCGTGGCAGAGCGACGGGAAACCGAGGCGGCGGTGCGGCAGTACCTGTAGAAGGCCGCGACGCGAGCCAAGCGGTAAGGCGGCGCGGCACCTGCATGACGGCCATGGCTCGAAGGCCCGCGCCCAGACAACTCGCAGCACCAGGTGCGACGTCGGAGGCAGCACGTCGCGGGGATTCACACGGCGGGAGAAACAGGAGCACACGGCGCGAAGGCCGGCGAACACGGGCATGAACACGAGACCGAGCAGGGGAAAAGAAGAAGGCTTGGGGTGTTCCGCTCACCGGCGGGCTCGTCGGAGGTGCGGCGGTGCAGGGAGTGCTCGACGCCGTGGCGAGGTGAAGCAGGCCGGCGTGAGACAACGACGGCGAGGTAGGACGGCGACGCGGTGAGGATCGGAGCAGAGCAGGGGAAGCAGGGGTTGCGGTGCGTCGTGGTCCTCTGCACGGCTGCTCCGGCTCCTCGGCGTCGGCGATGCGTTCCCCTCCGGTCCTCCGGGCTTCCTCGGCGGTGACGGCCTCGCAGCAGCGTCGGCGTCGCAGCTCCCGCGGCGTGAGCGGCGTCGACGTCCCCGGCGTGTGCAGCGCCGGCTTCACGGGTCGACGCGACGGCGGCTCCGGGACGGCTTCAGCCGCCGCGGCGGGCGCTCCTCTCTCCTCCTCTCCTTCTCCCCCTACAGGCGGCGGCGGACCGGGAGTCGAGGCCAGCAGGGGGGATTTATACCCGAGCGGCTAGGGTTCAGAGGTGCAGGCGGGCGGTGCAGATGCGGCCCGGGGGCGACGCAGCAGCCATCCGGCGCGCCAGCGCGACAGGGGGTAGCGTCCATGGCTGGCGTCGGCGCGGCGGTCCTCCCGCCCCCACGGTGACGCCCGCACGGGAAAAGCAGGGAAGAGGAACAGGGGAAGGCGCTGACGAGCGGGTCCCACCTGTAAGCCGCAGCGGTGGCGTGGTAGGTGGTAGCTGGGCTGGCGGGTTGTGTAGACGGGCCGAGTTGGGCCTAGCTGGGCCTGCGCGCAGCGAAGGTTTGGCCAGGTTCAGCGCAAGGAAGGAGATCAGGGTCTTTAGACAGACTTCATCCTCGGAGATGTGGCCCATGTTAGGTGTTAGAGCTCAAATAGGTTTTGCAATATAGTTTGAAGTATAAGTTTGAATTTGAATCACTTTCAAATTCAAACACCACTCAATTTGAACTCCAAATAAAATCCAAGAGAATCCAAATCACAATTACACCTTAATTTGAAAATAATTTTTATATGGCTTTATTTTATTTGGAAATTGAGTTGAGAGCTAGCAAATTGGGATCAAATTTGGGGACACACATGTTCAATCAAAAAGTTTTTAAAATTTTGTGAAAATTCACTCATGGAAAACATCCAAATTTTAGGGATGTTACAAGGGCCCCATTTGGCACCACACTTGAAGCATTCCCCTCTAGATCTTCTGATAGCCTTCAGATTGAGAAATTTGTCTTTCAGCTTCTCAGGTGGATCTGCTTTGGTTTCAGGCCTAGCCTCTGTACTTGGAGTAGTGCCCAAAATGCCTTTATCATGAGACAGCCCTGACTTGTTGTGAAATCTGGTATATTCTTTGGATGGTCTGGCAGAAAACCTCTTTGAAGAGGTATCCAGTACTTCTTCCTGCATGATGGCAAGGGACATAGCAGCATCAACTGTCCTTGGCTTGTGTAACATAATTGCATTACTGATTTCACTTTTCAATCCATCAATAAACTTTTGCACAAACAAGACTTGATCATGACCTTGATGATGTAACATAACTTTATGCATTGCATCAACAAATCTAGAATGGTAATCAGTGACATCACTAGTCTGTTTAATTGCTAACAGATCTCTCATATAATTGTGGTACATTTCCCTACCAAACTTTGCCTCTACAACTACACACAATTCTACCCAACCATAATTAGAATGCTGAGCTTCAAATGTTTGCAACCAGTATGCAGCATGACTATGAAAATGCAAAGTGGCAAATGGTGCCCATAACTCCTGAGGAACTCCACACATCAAGAAATATTTCTCACATTTTTCTTTCCATAACCTAGGATGTTCACCATCAAACTTAGGGAAGTCTATTCTGGGCATCCTAAAATCTCTGTAGGACCCTATATGGTGGTACCCCTTGTCACTACTATCATGCAGCATACCACTCCCACTGGCAACATAGTCAGTTTTGAGCATGTGAATTGGGGATTGGGGAATTTTGTACTCACCCTTGACCAGGGTGGAGTGAGGAGGATCCCCCACATTCACACCCTGGTAAGCCTTGTCATCACTGTGGCCGCTGGCCCGCCCCCCTTCCTCGCACGATAGGGCATTCGGCGGAGCAGATTTTGGGGTCTGCTCTAACGCCTGTACACGCGACGTAAGATCACTCAGTGCCGCCTCCAAATCGGTGGCGAATTTGTCAGCGTCCTTGCTCCAGTGGTCGACGAATCCCACCGTATCAGTGATTTTGGAGACGGTCTTCGTGAGTGAGGCGACGCCGTTGTTGGCGAGGTCGACCCCCGCAGAGAGCTTATCCACCTTGGCTGCGAGCTCTGCGAGTTGCTGCTCCACGGTCACCATCCTTGTCGTCAGCGTAGGCTGCTTCAGCTTCCCTCGTGGAATATGGGTGGTGTTGGTGACTGTGGATTTGGGGTGTGGAGGAGGTGGTGGTGGTGTATCGGTGGCGGCAGAGGTAGTGGTGCTCGTCGCCAGATCGATGGAGTCGCAGACCAATACGGGGAAAAAATTTTTTCCCCCGATCCGCCTCTGTGAACCCCAGACTTGGCTCTGATACCAGATGTAATGACCCTAGCTACCGCGGTGGCACGCCAGTGAGCTATGGGCGGAAATGGAAGGCTGGCGACGGCGGTGGCGGCGCCGACCGAGGCGTGAAGAAGAAGAACAGTGTAGGGTTCGAGTGATTACTTTTACGATGATTCGAATCCCTACACGGGACCGAGTCTTTATCCATGCCACAGGCCGGCGTGGTGGCCTAATGGGCTCAGCCCAGTTCGTTCGCATGGCCTTGGGCCCAATCATAATACATAATAACGACCCATAGTGGCCCAACATATCTATGCCTTACACGCCTCGAGCTCCCGCTTCTGCTGCGCGTTGATGAAGCCCGAGAAGTAGGCCGAGTCTGCGTGCGTGGCCACCTGCGCGACGGGGTGCGTGAGCCCATTCCCGATGGCCACGCTGCGGAGGTTCACGCGCAGCGCCTCCGGCAGCGTCGGGTTGGCATCCAGGATGTGCGCCCCCGCCGCGGGGACGTACTTGCCGGCGTAGCTCTCACCAGTGAGGAAGAACGGCCGCACGCGGAAGCTGGGGTCGAGGGTGAGGAACGACTGCAGCGCGGCGAGGAGGTGCACGGCGATGACAGACTGGTTGGTGGGGATGTCAGCGACAGACGGCGCGGCGCTGAACCCGGTGCCGAGCGGGTTGTCGATGAAGAGCAGCCCGAAGCGGCGGTTCCACGCGAAGGGATTGGGCGATAGGGTCTCGGCGTCGGGGGTGACAAAGTAGGGGCCGAGCTCGAAGAAGTTGCCGAGGAGGCCGGAGCACCCGGGCCCGCCCTGCAGCCAGAGGAGAAGGGGCGTGGAAGCCGGCGGCGTGAGTGGTTGGGTGGCCTCGTAGAAGGCGAAGAAGAGCGAGGCGTTGGCGGGCGGGATGGGAAGGTAGCCTGATTTGGTCGGGAGCGCTTCATCGGGGAGCACCACCGCGGCGGCTGAGATTTGGATGGTGACGAGGAGGAGGAGGACGACGACGACGTGGGCTAGGAGCGGAGGAGCCATGGGATGCTGTCAGGATCTGGCTAGAGCAAGATGGAAATCGGATGGGAAATTGCAGCGAAATGCAGGGCACAAGCCGAAATCAGAGCAACTCCAACAGTTTGCCAAATCAACTTGGCATCCATCTAATTTTGGCAAAACAAGAAAAATTGGCCTCCAACAGTTTGGCAAACCAACTTGGCAAAAATAGAAACTTGGCAAAACTCACCTCTCCGCGCGTATATATGCGCGCGCGGATCGTGGTTGCCATCGTTGTTTCCCTGTAGGTGGGAGGGTGAAAAAAGAAATAAAGAATAGAGAAGGATTCCTGATGTAAGTTTTCAAGAGGTGGAAGGGCACAAACATAATTTTATTTCTCTCAGGATTCCTGATGTAAGTTAGATTTGAGTTTGGCAAGTGAATTATGCCAAACTGTTGGAGATGAACTCTTTTTTTACTTGGCATATCTTTTTAGTAGTTGGCAAAACACAAGATTTGCCAAGTAAAATTTGGCAAACTCTTGGAGATGCTCTCACAGCGATATTTAAATTTTTACCATTACAGTGGAGGGCGCCTCTCCTGATAGTATCTTAACGGTTGTCATTACACTTTTACCACGCAACGACGGAAGATGCTATAAAAATACCACATTTGCTCACATGGCACGCCAAATCTCATTGCCGGGGGATCCAAGTCAACAAATGTGTGTAAAATGTCCTTCATACACTTTGCCTTCTTCCTCTTGCTCTATCTCTTCTGTCACTTACACGTGGGTCGCATGTGTAAGGTTATCTTCAACCTCTAGCCATCATCGCAGAGCACTACTGGGCACCGGCCGTTGGAGGGAATGACGGCCGCGGCGGGCCTCCATGCGCCGCGCGCACGACCGCGGTGGCGCGGGTGGAGCCGGCGTGCGAGCCGTCGGCCACCGAGCACCGCCTGCGGCAGTTGCGGGCGTGGGAGCTCGAGCTCCGCCTCCCTTCTCCACCACCGTCCCCACCGCCATCACCACCCCACCCGTCGTGCTTCTTCCTCCTCCTCAAACTCGCCGCGACGAACGCCAGCGCATCCGCCGCCGTGTACCGCGCCCGCCCGCCGTCCCCCTTGAGGAACAGCATCGCCGCCCGCACGCCCCCGGCGTCGGCCCCACCGCGGCGTCGAAGAAGTCAGCGACGCGAGCGTCAGGCTCCCTCGCGTGCTCACGGAGCACAACCTCCAGCCTCGCGAGCGCCGCCGCAGCCAACAGCGCGTCACCGGGCCCCGGCCCGCACCGTCGATCGCCAGCACCCGCACCCGGCCCCTGTCCTCCCTGGCCACCGCACGCACCGGCGTGCCTGGAACGGAGCCGCCGCCGCCGCCGAAGAGGAACTTGCTCTTGATGTCTCGACTGCCCAGCGCGCTCGCGGCCCCACCGAGGAGGCTTGGCCTTATATCTGGCCGCGTTGCAGCAGCCACCATGAAGTGTCCCCTCATCAGAGGTGACTAAATGTGATACAAATACCAGTCCCAGGAGGCTGGTACCACATTTATTACATCAGATGGTTCATTACCGTACAACACGTCGAGGCTGTGGGCATGGGAGCGCCACTGCCACGAGAAGCAACATAAGAACTACAGACCAAACTACGATAGCAAAAGCATCTAAGATATCTTCAGAGTCTTGCGCCATGGAAGCTTCCTGTGTAGACCCTGAATCCACAGGCATGGGTTGGGTGCAGGACAGCAACCTACTCGACGTCTTCGGGGACGAAGTCGGGATCCTCCTCTGAAAAACAGTTAATCCAGCAAGGGTGAGTACATACATACTCAACAAGTTCAACCCCACCCACGGAGGGGCTAATAAGCAGATCATGCACAGGATATATCAAGGATCCGGATAAGGTTTATTTTGCAAACACAATTACTCATGCAGGGATTTGTTTTCGAAAAGATTTTCGCAAACAGTTTTTATGACCCAAGTATCTCAGCTGCTCTGTGAAAACTAAATGAGGACTACCGGACTCCCCGTCCGCAGTAGCCCAGGCACACAGCCACACACTTTTCCAGAAATCAACTCACGCCATGAAAATCATCTCAAACCCAAACACTAGTTTTGTGACCACACCGTGACTCGTCTAATACCGTGGACACGGCTATTCGAATAAGTTTTACACTCTGCAGAGGTTGTACATCTTTACCCACAAGTAGGGTACCGCCACACGAACACCTTAGTGCCGGCGCGAATCCTATCAAAGCCATTACCCACCTTAGCTAACCCTACGAGCCACCACGGAAGCAACCAAGGGGTTATTTCACATAACCAGGGCGTACCTCACACAGATCGTACCCCTACTCCTTGATCTCCCGCTGCTCACCCGCACTCCTGATGGCAAGTAGATTAACTAGTGGGATTTATGCTAAGCCATTGCCACATACAACGGTCGAGTGGTAGTACGATAATTGGGTCAGGTGAGATGTCACGCAACCCGGTCCTTAACGACAAGATGGACATCTCCAACACGCTCAACCACAAAGGTACGAGCTCACCCATACTCCTGACACACACGTCCATCCCGTCTACCCAATTCTTTACTCATTTTCCAAAATATCCCATTCCCGTTTTTAAAGCACTCACTCATTTTAAAGAAATCATTTAGGGCAATCAAAGATCAATCATAGCAATCAAGGGTGGCTATCCTACCGGGTTTTAACAGTAAAACAATATGCAATTTATAAAACGGGTCATAGGGTTGTATTTATAAAACTGGGATCAAAGCATGCATCAAAGGATGAGATTGAACTTGCCGTCTTCGAAGTCCTCGGGGAGTTCCTGCTCGCGGTTCGGGACCTCGGTCTCCTGCTCGTAGTACTCGGCTCCAAGCTCCGGCTCGCGGTACTCTTCCTCGTTCACTCCGTCGGCTGTAGCGCACACACAAGCAAGCATGCAATCAATACAAGCACACAAGTTTTACCGGCTGAGCTCGAGGGGAAAATAAATAAATAAATAGATAATGAAGGAGTAAATATTATTTAGGGATATATGACTGGGCGGAAAATAAGTGAAGGGCCGGGGCAAGAGCTGGGATTGATCGGGTGGAAATATGAACATGAAATGACGCGTTAAAGACGTCATTAGGATTGATTTAGGGGGATTAAGGACTTAGTTGTTATTAAGTTTAAAAGAAAAGGGCCTAATTGTAATACATCTATAAGGTGAGGTTTAAATAAAACAGCCTAAGGGCCTATTTGTAATTGATTTTTGGAGTAGTATAGGCTGGTTTGTGAATTAGTTCATTGGCTAGGGTCTATTTGAAAGAAGAAAGAGAGAGAGGGAATAAAGAAGGGGGGGTTCGGTGTAACAAGGAAAGGGCAGGGGGGTCTTTTGCTAAATGACCATCTCCTTCCTCCCCCTCGATTCAGAACAGAGGAGGGGAAAGGCGGCTCTGGGGCGGCCGGCCGGCGGCGATTGCCGGCGAGCCGGGCCACGGCAGTGGCCGAGATGTGGGGTAAAACGAAGAGGACGACAAGGGGGATCGATTCCCCTCCCCACCTTGGGCTGTGGTGGCGCGCAGAGGCGGATCGGCGGTGGCGGGTAGAGAGGGGCGGTGTTGACTATGGGCGGCGGTGCCGGGAAGCTCATGAGAGAGGGGAAAGCGGCTGGGAAGGTGCGGGGTGCGACGAGGAGCTGCGCAGGGCCCTTTATAGGCGCGGAAGGGCGGTGGCTCGGCCGGGAGCCGAGCACGCGGAGCTCGTGCTGCCGGTAGTAATGGAGGTCCGGCCGGTGGTGGAGTAAATGGCGCTCCGAGGCGACGGCTCGGGCAGGCGAGAGTTAAGGCGGCCGGCGGAGCAGCGGTGGAGTGATGGCGTCACTGCGTCCGGCTGTCGGACGGGACTCGTCGGACAGCGGCGCTGTAGCGACTGCGAGCCGGCCGGCGTCGAGCGGCAGTGACGGTGGCGCTGAGGTGATGCGTCGGCGCAGGCGGAGTAAATGGCCGCGGCAGCAGTGCGGGGCCGGCGACGCGACGCGTCGGGCAGCGCGGTAGCAGCGTCCGCGGGACAGTGACCAGCGGTCCGCGGCGTGCGCGTGCGGCGCGTGCAGTGACGGCGTGTCGCGCTGCGGTGTGGCTATGCCGGCCGGTGGCTTGGCGCGGCGTGCTTGGAAGCGAGCAGAGGAGGCTAGGGGGGAGCGGGCCCGAGGTTGAAGAAGAAGGGGAGCCTGGCGTTCGGGTGAGGGAGCGGCGCGCCGAGCAGAGGCGCCGGGCCGGGGCAGAGGCGCCGGGCCAAAGGAGGGAGAAGGAGGAGGAAAAAGGAAGAAGAAGGAGAAAAGGAAAAAGGGAAAAGGGGGAAAAGGAAGAAGAAAATGGAGAAGGGAAAATAAGAAAAAGAAAAGGAAGAAGAGAAAAGGGAAAAGGAAAAGGGAAAAAGGAGGAAAATAAGAGAAAAAGGATTAGAAAAACTTGGGAAAAAAATTAGGTGAGAGGGGAAGGGATTTTTGGTGGGATTTTTCCCGGGTTCGAGCACTCGCGGGTTGATGCGGTGTCGGCGGTGAAGCGGGTCGGCTAGCGGGACTGACGCGGGCTCGGGATTCCCGACGAGGTGGCCGACAGCGACGCTGCGGTGGTGCTGTGCGACACAACGTGGAGGGCGGCGGTGGCTCGAGTGATGGCGGGCGGGATGGGCGGTGCCGGCGGGATTCGCGGCACGCGCGCCGAGGGAAGGAGAGAGGGAAAAGATGATCGGGGTTTTGGGGAAACGATCGAGCTCAGCGGAGAGGTTTTGAAAACACGCGTGATTTAGCAGGTGATTTATTAGGGGCTAAAAACGCGGGTGTTACACACCAGTGGTGCGCCGGCGGTGAGACAGCTTCACATCGATGGTGGAGAAGAAAAAAAGAGGACGGGGAAGGGGTATGAGAGGTCATTTGCTACGCCATGTGGGCATGAATCCAACGTGGACGGCCGCGTTGGCGTGCCACACGAGCAAAAGTGGCATATCTGTATGCATTTTCTCTCTCATGTGCTAAAAGTGTTGTGGCATCCGGGAAGATGCCATTCGGAGAGGTGCCCTCCACTATAATGGTAAAAAGTTAAATATCCCGAAATCAGAGAACGGGGAAATAGTGGAGCTCAGACCATCCACACTCATCATACTTCATTTTCTCCTTCAAAACAGAATATACCATCCTCGTCATCCAGATTCTCTCCTTCATATTTACTTCTCCCGCATTCATCTTCCTTTATAAATCTTCCTCCATCCCAACTACCCATCGTGGCCCCCACGCGTCAGCGTCTCTGTTTCTTTTTTCTTTTGTCCCCGCACCGCCCCCTCCCACTCGACCTTCTTCTTCCTCCCCTCCACCTCCCTCCCTCCCCCTCGGTCCCGTCGCCCGCCGCCCATCCTCTTCCTTCAGTGCGAGGCGCGGGGCGGTGTGGGGCTCAGGCCGGCGGCCGGAGCAGCGAGCCCGGCTCCTTCCCTCCCCTACGGCCATCTTCCCCCGGCGACGGAGGCGCTCGCGAGCTGGCCACAGCGCCCTCCCCTACTCGCTGGCGCACGGCTCTCCGGCGCGGCGGGGACGGAGAGGAGATGAATCAGGCGAGCTCCGACGGCGTAGAAGTGACCCTGCTCGCTGGCGCACGGCTCTCCGACGCGCGTCGGATCTGGCGTCGGCGGGCGTTGAGGTCCCGACGGAGGAGCTCGCACCGGCCGGGAGCTCGACACGGCGACTGGTGGCGCGCGGCGGCGCGTGGTCCAGGTGGCGGAGGATCTCCCCCTGCGCGCCCTCCCAATCGAGCTCCCCGCCTCCTCGACCTCCCCGTCGGGCGCACAGGCAGGCGCGGAGCACGGTGGCTGGTCGGGCGCGCGGGGAGGCTCGCGCGGCGGCGGGCGGCTCTCCCTGGTGGAGCGCATGGCGGAGGCCGCGGCGGGGTAGCTTCGGCCGGCGGAGGAGCCAAGGTTGGGGGCGGCTCGTCGCTTCGGGGGCGCCGGAGCTCCCTGTGCGGGAGGAGCAGGGCTCCGGAGCCGGCGGAGCTCCCGGTGGCGGCGGGAGGTGGAGGTGCGCCTCGAGGACTCCGCCGGGGATTGGGTGTCGGTGGGGATGACGGCGACGAGGCGGCCGCACGGTCCTTCGCGTCTCCGAGCGCTGGCGGGATGACCGGGGTGGTTGGGGCTGCTGCCTCGGGAAGCGGATGGAGGAGCTTCTCTACTTGCGCTGGATCTGAAGGAGACAGGGGGTGACTGGAAAATCCCGTGAGGAGTAAAGGAGACCGCGGCAGCTGTTTTTACTGGGAAGGACGACGGGAAAAGGGATGGCGGGATTTATCCCGTCCCCGGTGCGGATGGTCTCAGCTGAAGGAATCGAATCACAGAGTTTACAGGGACTCCGACTCACGAGCGCCGCCAGGGAGACAAGCAGCTAAACTACTCTACTGACTACTAGGGTTCATCCCGTTTCAATCCATATCCATTAGAGCAGGGACTCGGTCCTTTTTTGACTAGAAGGCCGGCCATTAACGCTAAGTATAAGTTTAAACTAAGAGCAACTTCAAGAATTTGCTAAAAATCTCTCCCAAAAATGATGTATTAGGACTCTTTTAAAAAAAAATTTCTCCTAAAATCATATCATCTCACAGCAGATCCCCAATAATAAACTTTCCAATATTTCAAAAATTAATCACGTCAGCACATGTGATCCCTATGTTGTGCTTTGGACCTTCTTCCCTCTTCCAATCTCTTCTGCATTGCCATGAATGCGTACGAGTTCTACTCCGAGCATTCCAGTTATTAAAAAGGAAAAAAACTGCAAGCACTCCGCGCGTAGAGCTACGGACCACCACTGGCGTATGCATCGGGTCCAGCGCAGCGAGCTGCCCCTGCAAAAGTTGGCTTCACGCCTTCACCATTGAGGTCCTTCTCCGCCGTACCTCCTCTCCATCTGAGGCATCTCCATCCCTGTCCTCAGCAAGGCGCGTGAGAAAGCAGCTGCCGAGCGCAGGCAGGAAACCGTCCCGCACGGTGCCACGGTTCGTGCGGTGCTCCTCGGACGCGCGACGAGCTCCGCACAGATTCCGCACCTGCCTCGGCTTTCTGTGCCTGCGCGACACCGGTCATGTTTGGATGGAGGTGTTAGTAACACAAAAACTAATACTTTGGAGCCAAACACATATGTTAGTTTGGTGTTAGTTGGAACTAACACCTTTCAAAAAACTAACACCTCCAAGAGGTGAAAATTGGTGTTACTTTGGTGGACCCCACCTCTTTTCTCTCTCCCTCTCATTTTTCAAATGATTGAAAAAATTACTTTAAATGCAAACTAACACCTCCATCCAAACATACAAAGTGTTAGTTTTTTATGTGTTAGTTTGGAGGTGTTAAAAACTACCACTAACATCTACCATCCAAACACAGCCACCGGCGAGAAGATCCCGCACCGTCCTGCTATTGGCCTCGCGAAACAGAGCGCGGACTCTGTTCCTGGGCTGTGCCGGCGAGCAGCTCCCAAAAAAATTTCCGTCTCGCCGGCCGCCTCCTCCCCGCGTGCACGCCGCCGCGGTACCACCTCGACGCGCTCAAGCCACCGCCCGGTGCTGCGCCCTGCTGCTGGACTCTTACGCCAACAGCGGCGACTACCATCGTCGCGGCAAAAAAAATCACGTGGCACGCGGCAAAAAAAATCACGTGGCACGCGGCAAAAATGGCGCGCTCGGGCGATTGGGGGAGGGGAAGACTCGCATAAATATGCGGGGTGATGGTCTCTCGATTCGCTTCTCCCAATCTTTACGGGAGTTTTAGGAACCTGTTGGAGCTTTATTTTTCCCGATTTCTCCCTAAAAAGGATTTTAGGGGTAGTTTTAGTGTTCTTTTGGAGTTGCTTTAGCGTCTGTAAGCACCGTTTCGGATGGTAAACAGGGTTGGTGTCAAGGAAGGCCGTTGATCGCCAGATCGACGACTGAGGAGTAGTTGTCAAGTCGTTAGCTTCAGCGCTGGCTTACTCTGTCTCTGCTCTTCTTGTATCTGACGAACAGAATGGTGTTGCCTACTGCCTTGCCTGACAGATGCCGGATTCAGGCTTTGCTGAGCTAGGGTGTGTTTAGAGCCCAAAATTGGGTTGCAAAATTTCAAAATTTTGCACGGATTTTAGGCTGAAAAGCACTGTTCCGAACTGAAAAGCACTGTAGTACTTTTCGTTTGTTTGTAGTAAATATTGTCCTACCATGGTCTAACTAAACTCAAAAGATTCGTCTCGCAAAGTACATCCAAATTGTGTAATTAATTTTTGATTTCATATATATTTAGTACTCCATGCATGCGCTGACATTTTTAATGTGATGTTTAATGTGATGGGAAATCTTTTTTTTGCATAGTGAATTTTAAGAGAAATCTGGCTTCTAAACAGGGCCCTAGTCTGGTTGGGATTAGGATAGCAGCTTGTCAGTGTGTCTATCTTCCAAAAGAAACAAGGGAATGAACGTGACCGTCCCGTGCTCGCTGCGGATGTCATTGGAGAAACGCAACGCCCAAATGGCAACAAGAGGAACAGACAGAACAACATGCTAGGATGATAGGATCGCCTTTGCCATTGCATATTTGCATCCCCTGTGCACGTTTATGCTCTGATCCCCTGTTTAATTCGCTAAAATTTTACCAACTATCCGTCACATCAATCTCCGAACACTAATTAGAAATATTAAATGTAGATTAATGACAAAATTCATTTTACAATCTCTACCTTAATTTTCGAGACGAATCTAGCGAGCCTAATTATATCATAATTAGACAATATCGTGCTACGATAATCAATCTCTAATGATGAATTAATTAAACTTAATGGATTCGTCTTGCAATTTTCAGTTCATTCGTGTAATCATTTTTTAACTAGTCTATATTCAATACTCCTAATAAACATTGAAAGATGACTCAAAAGTTTCGCCTCAAGAACCGAACTGGTATGTCGGATTTTGCCCATGTTTGACCTCCGGGGTCGGTGGGAGCACCACGTTTACCTTGCCCCGATGGGCATCTTATTAATCCTTGCACATGGCAGTGTTTGCCAAGTTCGGCAGTGAGAAATCAACAAGGCCATCACCGGTAGCAAGGGCGGATCTACACTGACAATATACTGATATCACTTGTGCTAAACAATGGACCACCAACACCAATGAAGTGCAATTTGCAATTAAGCTGACTGAACTCCATTGTTGTCCTGTGACAGCATGAAATGGGGCTGGCTCCGCCAGGCCCTGTTTAGTTCCCCAAAAGTTCCCAAAATTTTCGCATCGCAGACCGTACCACTTCTCACAGAACACGTTTCCCAATGCAAAAATTTCACCACTTTCACCAAAAGTTTCACGAACTAAACGGTGCGTACCTCCAAGAAGAACTTGATGTCCTCAGCGGGGGCAGAGTAGGGAAGCCTATAGAACTAACTAAGATTTTTTTACCCCGGACAGTTGCAAGAGGGGTAATCCTGTACATTGATTTTGAGGTCTAGGTGCATCGAGATGTGAGCGATAGATGACAGTAAAAAGATTACATCCCATCGGCGTATTCACTTTATGTCATGTCGTATGTAATACGGTGCGTGGTGGTGAAAGGACCTTGTGATACCTAGAGGAGAGGTGAATAGGATCACTTCAAATTTTCCTGAAAAACTGAGCAACGGATCAAATACCGGGTCACCTGGGGGGGGGCGGGTCACCCTGACAGACTAACAGGGCGGGTCACCCTGCGACAGAAAAACGAAAATGAATTGCTCAAGCATAAAGTGATTTTACCGAAACCCTTTGAATCAAAAGTTCGCCAAGGATGTTGTAGACAACCTACACAAGTTGATATACAAAGCAACAACACACAAAAGTAGATCCGGACAAATTAAGCTTCTAGGGTTAGAGAGGAGGAGATGAACACGAAGAAGCAAGAGACAAAGATTTAATCCGAAGTTCACTTCCACCAAGGAAGCTACGTCTCTGTTGAGGTTCCCACAAAGGGAGGGCTATCACAAAGAGCCACTTGCCTCACCCATTCCCCACAAAGGAAGATTGGTGCTCACTAAGAAATCTCCACAAAAGAGATGGTAATACAAACGTTCCCGGGTGCTCCACACAAAGAGGGCACTCAACGAGCGACGCCTAACCGTCTAGAAGCAAACTTTAAGAGTAATAAACGTGAATCGATGAACCAAAGCCGCCACAAGTGCTTCTTGAGATGAACAAGCGAAGAGCTCTCACAAAGGGGCTTAATCTCACACCTCAAATGTCTCTCACACCCAAACCCTAGGTTGAATTCTTGCTAGGAGTGCTTGGAAGGGAGTTGGGAGAGACGGAAGCAAGCTTGGGAGGTGTTCCAATGGTGGAGGAGGCGGAACCCTAGAAAGGAGGGAGAAGGGGTATTTATACCCCTTCACCCGAACTAGCCATTAGGGGTTCCCTGCAGCCAGGCCGGGTCACCCGGCCCCATAGGGTGGGTAACCCGCCTGCCACCCCGGGGTCACCCGCCACCTACCAGTACCAAAACGGGTTACCCGCCCCCAGGGGGCAGGTCACCTGCCATGCCCAGTAAAGGTGGAAAACAGTGCTCGTGAGTGCAAAGTGTCTCTCAAAGGTTGTTAGATCTCAATTTAAGCACTTGTAACTAACTTTGATCTATCAATCACGTCCCTCTTTATAGTACGGTGTTTCCTATACTCAAATTCAAAAGATAAATTAAATTTAAATCGCCATTTGAGCTTCAACACATATATAAGAAATTGAGGTCCTTCCTTTCACACATGAATTTTTATCTCTTTTATTCCTGCACACATCTTAGATAAACCATCAAATACTCAAATTATAATTGTCACTATCACCAAAATAATTAGGGGCCTAGATGCACATTCAATCTCCCCCTTTTTGGTGATTGATGACAACCATAATTTGAGCTCACAAGAGAGGAATAAAGTTCAAGAATTGTGTCCAATTATTTAGAAAAGAACTCCCTCTAAATATGTGCTTCTTCAACTAGAATGGCCTCAAATGCCAATTGCACATATTTAGAGTAGGCTCCCCCTAAATCATTGCATACAACACATGGTGCATAAGTGTGATGAACAGTAAACCGTGATGCATATGACAAGATATATCACAACAATAAAGTGAGAAATAACATATCATCAACCAACACATGCATCACACACGATAATTAAGGTTCATTACATCACACTAGCATAATAGAGTATCACAAATAAGTCTTACATAAATAAAATTTCTCACTTGGCACACCATGCATCACACCACACATAGTTCATTACAAGTTCATAAACCATTACATAAATAACAAGTCCAAAGATAGATAAAGATAGATAAAAGGATAAGTGTGGGGGCTTCCATCCATCAACATCAACAAATTCACTCCCCCTTTGGCAACAAACACCAAAAAGGGGAGTCACCTCTCGTCTTCGGTGGCCTCATCATCTTCTTCTTCAACCCAAGACGCAAGATCTTCCCAAGGATTTGCAACCGGAGATGGAGGATAAAAAGTCCTAGGCTCACGAACCGGAGAGTGTGGCATATCCAATTTTGCAAAGATGGCCTTTTCCCTTACCTCAGCCCGAAGATACTCCTCGGTGTGCCACTTTCTATCCTTTTCACGCTCACGTGCATTTTGGCGACCCATGTTGAAGCAAGCAAAGAGACCATTGGCAAGAAAATCCAATTTACCCTTCTTTTGGTTAGGAGCACCATGAAAATGAGAAGGACCTTCTTTTGGTAACTGTCCATAGGAGTGACTTGGAGGTGGAGCTTGTGAAGATAAAGCACCGGGAGGACTTAAGCCTTCCACGGGATAGGCACCCGGAAGGGGATCTTTAGCATCAATCCAAGTGCAATGCTTACCAAGATGAAAGGACTCCTCGAGTTTCCCTTTTTTTGAGTGTTATACCTTTTGTGCTCAATGTCCCATTGAAGATTAAGCTTAGTTGCATGCTTGACCATGTGAAAGACATAAGGAGCATAGTGACACGCTGAACCTTGATGAGAGAATGCAATTATTTCACTCCAAAGAAAATGACAAGCATTGAATTGAGGTTGGTTAGGAGCCATTTGAAATAAAAGGTTCCGTGCATACTTGGAGATTTTGTCGGAATTACCACCCCTAGGACACAAAGTGTTACGGAAAAGAAGATTCATCAACTTGTAGAAAGGGGTGAGACCACTATGATGTCCATAATGAATACCTCCATTGGCCTTGTCATACATAAACTCTATTTTGCTCACATCAAGTTCATCACTATCATGCAAGCAAACAAGATTGTTGAAGGTGTTGTTGTCTTTTGCACCATGAAGCCTAAAGATTCAAGCAAACTCTACCAAAGTGATCTTAAATCTTTTTCCTCCAAGTGAAAAGTGCATGACATTCTCATCATCATCAACATAGAGTGTGGCATAGAATTGAGCTACGACCTCGTCACACCAATTGCACGAAAGCATCATAAGATGAGATATACCTTACTCACGACAGTGAAGATAGACAGCTTGAGCAATTTCTCCAAGTGGAGGGGTAAGGTCATGTAAGTGTTGCCAATCAATCCATTTCATATCCGTAGTAATAGTCTTCTTAGAGATGATGACGGATTCATACCAATCGGCTTGATGAGCACGCCAAAAATGACCATCACAAAAGAAGTTCCGTGGAAGTTTCCATGGATCTTGGAACCGGAAAGGCGAGATGTCATTAGCATGCTTGGAATAATCCACCAACTTGGGGCCTTTTCTTGTCCGTTCCGGTGGATGAATGGGGACAACCATCCTCTCATAAATAGATATGTCAATATCATCATCATATCTTCCCCCTTCATCCCCGGTGCTTGCCTTCTTCATTCTAGCATCATAAGGAAGAAGGTTTTGGCAAGTAGCCCTAAGGGTAGTGGTGCTAGAATGAAGAAGGCAAGCACCGGGGATGAAGGGGGAAGATATGATGATGATATTGACATATCTATTTATGAGAGGATGGTTGCCCCCATTCATCCACCGGAACGGATAAGAAAAGACCCCAAGTTGGTGGATTATTCCAAGCATGCTAATGACATCTCGCCTCTCCGGTTCCAAGATCCATGGAAACTTCCATGGAACTTCTTTTGTGATGATCGTTTTTGGCGTGCTCATCAAGCCGATTTGTATGAATCTGTCATCATTACTAAAAAGACTATTACTACGGATATGAAATGGATTGATTGGCAACACTTACATGACCTTACCCCTCCACTTGGAGAAATTGCTCAAGCTGTCTATCTTCGTTGTCGTGAGCAAGGTATATCTCATCTTATGATGTTTTCGTGCAATTGGTGTGACGAGGTCGTAGCTCAATTCTATGCCACACTCTGTGTTGATGATGATGAGAATGTCATGCACTTTTCACTTGGAGGAAAAAGATTTAAGATCACTTTGGTAGAGTTTGCTTCACTCTTTAGGCTTTGTGGTGCAAAAGACAACAACACCTTCAACAATCTTGTTTGCTTGCATGATAGTGATGAACTTGATGTGAGCAAAATGGAGTTTATGTATGACAAGGCCTATGGAAATATTCATTATGGACATCCTAGTGGTCTCACATCTTTCTACAAGTTGATGAATCTTCTTTTCTGTAACACTTTGTGTCCTAGGGGTGCTAATTCCGATAAAATCTCCAAGTATGCACGGAACCTTTTATTTCAAATGGCTCCTAACCAACCTCAATTCAATGCTTGCCATTTTCTTTGAAGTGAAATAATTGAATGCTCACATCAAGGTTCAGCGTGTCACTATGCTCCTTATGTCTTTCACATGGTCAAGCATGCAACTAAGCTTAATCTTCAATGGGACATTGAGCACAAAAGGTATAACACTCAAAAAAAGGGAAACTCGAGGAGTCCTTTCATCTTGGTAAGCATTGCACTTGGATTGATGCTAAAGGTCCCCTTCCGGGTGCCTATCCCGTGGAAGGCTTAAGTGCTCCCAGTGCTTTATCTTCACAAGCTCCACCTCCAAGCCACTCCTATGGACAGTTACCAAAAGAAGGTCCTTCTCATTTTCATGGTGCTCCTAAGCAAAAGAAGGGTAAATTGGATTTTCTTGCCAATGGTCTCTTTGCTTGCTTCAACATGGGTCGCCAAAATGCATGTGAGCGTGAAAAGGATAGAAAGTGGCACGCCGAGGAGTATCTTCGGGCTGAGGTAAGGGAAAAGGCCATCTTTGCAAAATTGGATATGCCACACTCTCCGGTTCGTGAGCCTAGGACTTTTTATCCTCCATCTCCGGCTGCAAATCCTTGGGAAGATCTTGCGTCTTGGGTTGAAGAAGAAGATGATGAGGCCACCGAAGACGAGAGGTGACTCCCCTTTTTGGTGTTTGTTGCCAAAGGGGGAGTGAATTTGTTGATGTTGATGGATGGAAGCCCCCACACTTATCCTTTTATCTATCTTTATCTATCTTTGGACTTGTTATTTATGTAATGGTTTATGAACTTGTAATGAACTATGTGTGGTGTGATGCATGGTGTGCCAAGTGAGAAATTTTATTTATGTAAGACTTATTTGTGATACTCTATTATGCTAGTGTGATGTAATGAACCTTAATTATCGTGTGTGATGCATGTGTTGGTTGATGATATGTTATTTCTCACTTTATTGTTGTGATATATCTTGTCATATGCATCACGGTTTACTGTTCATCACACTTATGCACCATGTGTTGTATGCAATGATTTAGGGGGAGCCTACTCTAAATATGTGCAATTGGCATTTGAGGCCATTCTAGTTGAAGAAGCACATATTTAGGGGGAGTTCTTTTCTAAATAATTGGACACAATTCTTGAACTTTATTCCTCCCTTGTGAGCTCAAATTATGGTTGTCATCAATCACCAAAAAGGGGGAGATTGAATGTGCATCTAGGCCCCTAATTATTTTGGTGATAGTGACAATTATAATTTGAGTATTTGATGGTTTATCTAAGATGTGTGCAGGAATAAAAGAGATAAAAATTCATGTGTGAAAGGAAGGACCTCAATTTCTTATATATGTGTTGAAGCTCAAATGGCGATTTAAATTTAATTTATCTTTTGAATTTGAGTATAGGAAACACCGTACTATAAAGAGGGACGTGATTGATAGATCAAAGTTAGTTACAAGTGCTTAAATTGAGATCTAACAACCTTTGAGAGACACTTTGCACTCACGAGCACTGTTTTCCACCTTTAGTGGTGTCGGGGTTTGTTACCGCCGGCAAGTAAATTTATAAGAACGCGTGTGCCGATCCGCACAGTTGCACAAGAGACACTCGAGGTTATACTGGTTCGGGCCTCCGGAGAGTAATACCCTACGTCCAGTCAGAGAGGAAGTGTTCTTTATGCTCGGGAGTTTGTAGTAGGGGGTACAAACAAGTCGGGAGAGGGTTTCGAGCTCAAGTCCCTGGAGTGCGAGTGGTTCTTGTAGCAGGAGTCTGCGTACGTGAGTGTGTGAGTGCTTGCGGTGTTTGGATGATATGAGATGTCGATACTAAGTGCGTGTGGGGGTGGAAACGGATGTGTCTTGTATGTGCCTCTGTCCTTCCCTTTTATAGTCGCAAGGGAGAGGCTCAGGGCGGTTACATCGAGTATGTGAGCTGGTCTAAGGTGTCCTTCTCTGCGTCGGGCTGTCAGGCCGCAGCAGCAGCGAAGAACTGTTTCGGTGCTCCAGGTGACGGTGTAGATTCCTCCTGAGTCGTGCGTCCCAAGCAGCCGTCCCGGGGCCCCCCGCACCCTTCTCCGAGTAGTTAGTCGGATACAGGAGGCAGGGTACGTATCTTGATCCCGTCAGCGGATCAGGGGTTTGTCTTTTCTGGGTACTGTGGAAACAGAGTAGCCTGCACTGCGACGATCGAGGGATAGGTGACAGCTTGCACTGTGCCGTTCGTGGCACAGCGTTTCCTATGCCATCCGTAGTACGATACGTACTGCCCCTGCTGAGGAGCGGCAGGAGGATCCGTCCTCTGTCACAGGATCGACCCGGTCAGGGCGGACCAGCGCGGGGAGGTTGGCACGTGGCGAGTCGCGCGCCTGGTTATCACGGGATACCAACGAGGCCCGTGTACCTGTGGCCTTGACGGCCAAGTCTTGAACTGGTCGGAGGCGGAAAACTACTCGTGCAGTAGGTAATCTATGCCACGTCTTCCGATCCTTAGGGTGTAGCGTGTACCGCACCGTGCGCTGCTCAGCGTTCCTTACGCCGTTAGCAGTATGACGGCTACTGTGCCGTTCGTGGCAGGGTTTGACGAATCCTTCCCCTGACACCGAATCAGACGGGTCCGGGCGGAGCGCTGTGGTGGTGCAGACACGTGGCGTCACGTGGGGAGGTGTGTGCGAGAATCTCGGGATCTCGATCTGGTGGGGGCCCACGCGCCCCGTGCCTTCCCTGCGAAGCCTGCGCGGGTCGGCGACGGAAACTACTCGTGCGAATGAGTAGTCGTAGTCGCGAGGCGGAAACTACTCGTGCGAGCGAGTAGTCGGGAGTAGAGGTGGAAAGTTGTCGTACGGACCGCCACGTACTCTGGGGAGAGGGTGCAGGCGGCCGTGGGCCGCCTGCCTTTTGGCCCATGGCGGAAACAGGTCGTACGGGCCCTCACGTGCTCGGGCAGCGTAATACTCATTGTATTAGCTACCGAAGCATGCCGTACGTGGGTCTGTACTACGTTTTTTAGGGGCCTTGGTGGGCCCTGGTCCATGGCCTCGTCAGTAGCCCCCGAGCTTGGTGAGGGAGTCGGAGACTCGCTCCCAGGATCAACTGTCATGGAGACGAGGAGACTTGTTGTGTTTTCTCCGGTGGGGACGCGCGAGCGGACCCGCGGGTAGTAGCCCCCGAGCCCACGGATAAGTCGGAGACTTGTGCGTGGGGTTAAATGCTGGACTCTTGGACAAGTCGGAAATTTGTGGCTTGCTGTGTGGTGCGCGTCGTGGGGTAACTGGCGGAGATCTCGCACTGGTCGCGAGATTTTCGGGCCCCACTTCGGGTGACGTGGCGGCACGGTCGTGGGCGGCTGGCAGTAGTGGGGCGCGCCTTTTGAGGGGCGACGCTTCGGTGGATGGAGGACGTGGCCCGAGGCGGCCTGTGTATTAACTGCGGGGGGGGGGGAGTAATCATTTCCCCCCTTCATATACCGCGGCCGCCGGCCAAAATTTCCCCTTCCGCTTCCTTGTGCTCTCCGCTGCCGTCGCTTCTTGCCTTTGCTCCCATACTCGCCGCGCGCAAGCTACAGAGCTCACCTCACCTTCTCCCGCAAGCCGGAACCGCCCACCGCCGCCACCACGGTCGACGTGATGTCGAACTGGTCTTCCTCGACGGTGACCTGGTCCAAGCTCGACCGCCTCGCCGCCGACGGCTTGCTACCGCCGCTGACCGAAGCGGTAGAGTGGAGGGTGCCTGGGCCGGAGCGCAGCCCCCGGCGGGGTATGTGGTCTCGTTCGCGCTGTTCCACGAGCGAGGCTTCTCCGTCCTGGCGGGGCGGTTCATCCGCGCCGTCCTCGAGGAGTACGGATTGGAGCTCCACAACCTCAACCCGAACGGCGTCCAGCAGATGGCAGCGTTCGAGGCCTTGTGCGAAGGGTACCTGGAACAGGGAGCCCATTGGGACCTGTTCCGGTACTTCTACAAGTTTGTCTGTGTGAAGGACAACAACTCCGCGGCGGTCATCGGGTGCGCCGGTCTCCGCGGGAAGCAGGGAAGGATGGACGAGTACATCCCCACCTACCTGACCTCCTCCAACAGCGGGTGGCATCGAGATTGGTTCTACCTCAAGAACGATCTCGAGAACCCACTGCCGGAGTTCACCAACCGCTGGTACGATCGGGCGCCGGCGAAGTGGAGCTACGGACCGGAAAAGAAGGATCGTCCCCGGTTCCTCAATAGCGCCCTCACCGCCCTCGAGATACTCCGCGATAGCGGGGTGAACTTTATCACCTTGATTGGTGGTTACCACGCCCGGGGGATTGTCCTGCTCCGTCGTCGCGCGCTGCGCCTCTGGGAGATGACGGACGACCGGGCTCCTTTTGAGGGGACCGTGACCGCCCATCCCCTGCCCTGGACGAGGTTCAGCGCCGGGTGACCCAGGCCACTGGGGTCACCCATCTGTTCTGGCCGCCGTCGGACATGTTGCCGATGATTCCTTCCCCGATCACTGCGGGCCTGGTACGCCTTCTCCCGAATTCTTTTCGATCTGTCTTTTGTGATTGTGGGTGGTGATCGCCTTGTGTTTACGCAGATGGGGGCTGTGCGCGTCCTCGCCTCTCGTCCTCTGTTGGAGGAGGACCGGACGCTCACCCGAGAGACTGCTGCGCGGCAGCAGCGGCGTGGGGAGTGCAAGAGGGCCCGCCAGCAGAAAGAGATCGAGAAGCGGTCGAGGAACGACGGCCGCGCCTCGCGCCGGCGCAACGAGGAGGCCGACATTTCCGACGACGAGGACCCCTCGTCGGCGCCGCCGAACACGGACGAGGCCGAGTTCGAGTGGACCGACAATGAGATGACGCCGTCCTCGCAGCCACGCAGCGGATCGGTGCCCACCTCGGCCGCAGCTGGCGCCAACTCGAGCCGGCAGGTGCCACCCCCCTCCTCCTGGGCCGGCCAGCCCGGAACGAGCAGCCATGCTTCTCGACGGGACCACCGCAAGAGAGGTAGGAGCTCTCCGCGGCGTGGTGACCCGGGCCGCCACGAGTCGAGGCGCGACACCTCGCGTTGCCACTCCTTGCGCCGGAGGTCTCATTCGCCCGCAGCGCATCCGTCACGGGAGCCAAGAAGCGTGCCGGCGGCCTCCCCTCCACCTGCAGCCCAGAGCGGGGGGCCAGCCCTGACCCAACGGCGTCTCGCGTCGGTCGTCATTGCCAGGGGCGGGTCGACCCCTTCTCCGACATCTGCTCCGTCGGCAGGGAGCAAGAGGGCGGCGGCTCCACCCAATCCAACGATTGGCTCCAAGCGGCCCCGTCACGTCGCAGAGAGGTGAGCTTCGAGTTGCAACCTTTTGGATTTTGCTTTGTGTTCATAGCGAGTACGCCTTGTTGGTTGTCGTCGTGACACTCTTCTTATTTCAGGGTGCCCGACCGCCGTACTATGAGGCTGGCGCCTGTCAAGGCCTGGCGCCGTCCTACCCAGGTGGTCGGAGGCACGCCGTCGTCGAGCGATCCGCCGTCCTCCCTTCAGTCGGGGGCTGCGGTTGAAGAAACAGATGGGTCCAGGACCCATGTGATGTCAGTCCCCCCTCAGGGAACTGCGAGCCCGACTCGCAGCGACCTGTCCATGGGGACGATGGGTTTGGGGGGCGAGGCCCCCACAGAAGAAGCGCTCTCGGCCCACGCGGCCGAGTTAGCGAGGTGCCAGTCCGGGGCCCAGGAGCAGAACTAGGAGGGTCCTGCTCTCGAGGCGCGGGCGGGCGATGATGAACAACCGGCCCCCGAGTCGACGACGGGGGCAGGCAATGATGCTGACATCGAGTGTCACACCCGAATTTAAAGGCAAATTCGAATGCTCATATTATATGTGCGCCAGGATCAAAGTTCGCACATATAACGACTCAGTGATAACCAAAACACAGTGCCAAAACGTAAAGAGAGTATTAAACTTTATTACAGACCAAAATGTCTCAAAAACGAACTAATTAACGAGTAGCAACCGCAGCGGAATGGGTCAACACCACAGGCAGCTGGCTGGTGGCACACCCGCCTAGAAGTCGTCGAAGTCTCCAGGGGAATCTTCAAATCTCTCCAAGTCTGAACAACATCCGAATTGTGTCGTTGCAATAATAAAAACAAGCGTGAGCACATGCCGTACTCAGCAAGCAAAAACATAATATAACATGCAAGGCTTTATAGTGGAGGCTGATGGGTTTAAGCATTCAGCATTTTGGTTGGTCAAGTTTTATTAGCAACATAAATACTAGCAAGTGTAAGTTTATACCAAGCCCACAATTAACATAAGAGAATAACAACATAAATAAAGATAAATGCATCAAGTTAATCATTGTCTTTCATAGATTATTCATGTGAGGGTCCAGGCCGCTCTTGACCGTGAGCACGGCTAATCGATTTGTTTTACACTCTGCAGAGGTTGTACACTTTCATCACAAGTCGCGTAAAAGTTCTAGGAACTTTAGACCCAATCATGCGATGCCAGCCAAGCATCATACCACACTACCTAGGTGTGATTGCATAGGGACGCTACGAGGCCTTTACAAACTTTCCCCAGGAAGTTGCAACCCACAAGGTTACTGGATCAGTTAGCAAGGTATGAAGTCCCCTAGCGGGTACCGTGTCTTAGCAAAGCCCAACTCCCCGCTAGAGCGAGTCCAAACCCCACAGTACCGCCGCCCCTTGTCCTTATCAGGTAAAGCCACTCCTAACCAGGGTCACTAATTAATTAGCCAAGGCCAGAGCCATTTATCTCTTGTGGTTGCACTGTTGTCCTGGGTGGTTCTCCATGTTCCAGTTAAACAAACGGTCTTATATTAATGATGGTATAACATAAATAAATCAAGTTTGTAAAGTTTCATTAATACCACCATGTAACCAGATAAAGCATAGCGAGAACTACCCAACAATAAAGTAAATACCCAGGTTGTTCAAGGTTAAGGGATAAAATAATCTAGTCAAGTCCTTAATTGGGTCCCATCAATTTAATGCAAGCAAAAAGTAAGAACAGCGAATTAAATGCATGTTGTATAGGTAAACGGGTATGCATCAAGGAGAACTTGCCTTCAACAGATCCATGTTGCTGTTCAGACACTTGAGCTTCTTGGTCTTCAAATCCTTCAGCCCAAACGTTCTCTACGCATCACATCAAGGTACATACAAGCACACAATGGAATAAAATAAGAAACAATCACCAAACAGTATGATCAAAGCAAAACAGGGGCAAAAAGCTATTCTACTCTTTGATACGATCGTTTGGACATAAAGAACGCGAAAAACGGAGTTAAAACGGAGAAGATATGGCTAAAAGAAGGTACAAGGGCATATATGTGAGAAAACTGAGGTTCCAGGGACCTATCAGCAAGAAACCGAGGGCTATTACATAATTAAACGTATAAACCGGAGGGCTTAGGTGTAAATCTAAAGGACTGGACCTCGGGCGCTATAACTTCAGAGCCCAGGGTCTAAACTGCAAGAAAAAAGGACTAAAACGTAAGGGTTATATGAGGTGGAAGGACCGGCTTGGGATTTTAGAAAACACAGGGGCTAAACTGCAAAATGCACATGACCCGGTGGTTTTCACTCGGTTGACCTGTACACGGACTTTGGTCAGTTCGATCTAGGCCCTCGACTCCCGATCGGACGGCCTCGGTGAAGCACAAGCGGCGGCCGGCGGAGCGAACGACGGCGAGCGGCGGCTCTGCAACAGAGCTCCGGCGAGCTCTCCTGATTACGAGCTAGGGTTCTCGAATTAGGTCGTGGTTGGCCCTGAGGCATGGCTGGTGACGTGGCGAAGCAAACTAGGTCACAGGGGACGGAAGACGGGTGGCGACGGCGGCGCTAGGCTCGACGGTGCGGAGCTCAAACTCCGGCGAGCGTGCATGGCCAACACAGGGCACTAGGACGCGTATAAGCGTAATGGACTGCATCCTCACCTCCACGCGAAGCTCCTGGGCAGCTTCTCGATGACCGACGAGTGGCGAGGCAGCAGTTCAACGGCGGCGGATTAGGGTTTCGGTCGGCGCGGGCAAGGGTCTACGGCGGCTCGATCTAGGGTTCAAGGTCGGGGTGACAGGGCCTTTAAATAGGGCCGATGCTGCATCTTGGCGTGCGAGCCATGACTCCGAGGCAGGGGCTCGTGAAGGCGCAGGACACGACGGGGACGGATCTGGCCGGAGTCCGGCTCGGACGGGTGCTGAAGGTCGGGGATGACCAGGGGTCCCCACTTGTCAGCGGCGATGAGAAGGAGGGACGAGGCGCGGATGCGGGCCATCTTGGGCCGAAGCGACCTGGGCCGAGGCGGATTGGAGGGTTGCGGAAACTGCTGACGTGCTGGGCCGGAACAGAAACTGGGTCGCGAGATGGGGGAGGCGGAGCGAGCGGAGAGGAGGAAAACAAGGGGGTTCACCGGACTTCCTGCGTGCGGCCGAGCAAGAGAGGTGGGCCGCAGCTGGGCCTGCTTCGGTTAGGCTGCTGCGGCAAGCTGGGCTGGAAAAATGGCCACAGGCCAAAAGGAGAAGAAGTAAGGGAGGGAAAAGAAAGGAAGTTTGAACATTTTGAAAAATAGATTCAAACCAAAGTTTTTCAAACTTGAGTCAAACACTTGAATTCAAACTTGAGTTTAAATTCAAACAATCAAAATAATGCACCAGCATGTATGCTTCAATAAACTCCTATATTTATTTATTTAATTTTCAAAAATATATTTAAATGCCTAAAAATTCAAATACACCTTATATTTTCTTAAACTCAAAACCTTGTTTCTAGCAAATTTTATTGAAAACAAAATTTTGTGAAATTAGGGTGTTACAAATCCTACCCCCCTTAAAAGAATCTCGTCCTCAAGATTCAGAAAGATTAAGATAGATCGGGGTTGCTGGCTGCAAAGTTCATGGAAAAAGATTAAGAGATGGTGCTATTGATGGACATACCAAGCTGGTTGGGTACTCCTTGAGCGAGCTCAGCATTCATGTGGTTCAGCTTCCCTCGCATGTGGCTCTGCTGTCCCTTGGCGCTCTGTGGGGTCTGGCTTCCATTTCTCATCTGCTGACTCTGCACTGGAGTATTCTGGATGCTTCTCTGAGGACAATTGTTGGCAAAGTGACCAGCCTCTCCACACTTAAAGCAAGTGTTTCCAACGGACGTGTTGGGTGCATTAGGTCCCACTGGGATTCCTGCAGAGGTGTTCTGACTAGGCTGCTGATCATTGGGGCGGGGAGTATATGGAGTGGATTATTGTAACTGCTGAATGGGATGTTGGAACGGTTGTGTATTGCGCCGAAACTGATTCTGTCCAGAATTACCACTTGGTCCTCCAGAGCGGAGTGGTGCTCCTAGCTGTGGATTATAGCAGGGGCGAGTGATGCTTCCATACTGTCCAGAGCTAGTAGCCTTCCTCTTCTGATCACCCAATTCCCTGCGCTTGGCCTCCAAGCCTATGGCCCTATCAATAAGCTCTTGAAGGGTTGGGAAAGTATGGGGCATAAGCTGGTACTGAAGTGGTCCAGCTAGTCCTTCCAGGAACAACTCCTGCTTCTTCCTGTCTGCATCAACATCTTTCAGGGCATAGCGTGACAGCTCTGTGAACCTATCCCTGAATTCAGCCACGGACATCCCTTCTTGCTTAAGAGCAGGAAACTCTTTCTTCTTCAACTTCATCATACCAGCAGGAATATGATGGTTTCTGAAGTTAGTGGTGAACTCCTGCCAGGTGATGGCATTCTGATTGGCATGAGCAGCGACAAAAGCATCCCACCATGCTGATGCAGATCCTTGGAGTCGGCCTGAAGCATATAGGACCTTCTCCCTATCATCACACTGAGCTGTTGTGAGCATCTTCTCAATGGTTTTTAGCCAGTCTTCAGCTTCTAGTGGATCTGCTGCATGTGAGAAACTGGGTGGCTGGTGGCTCATAAACACCCGATGCTTGTTCACTGGGGCCTGCTGCTGTGGTTGGTTGTTGCCTGGAGCCTGCATGTTGGCCATAGTGTTGGTCAAGTTCCGCAGTAGTTGAGTCTGGGCTTCCAGAAACTGTCGCATAACTGGATCCATCTGTGGTTGCTGGGATGTACTGCTCCTCCCTTGGCGAATCACTGGGGGTTGATCGACTCCGAATCCTGACCTGGTTTCCACCATCTGAGTGTTAGATACATTACTTTAGATGTTTGCACTAAGAGTAAAACTCTAAAAGACAAGGCATCAAAGACTTTTAATTCTGGACAGATTCTGTTGCCTCCAAACAATCAGATGTAATTCTCAGTACGGGAATCCAAAAATTATGAAATTTTAACCAGAGAAGTATAATGAAATTACGGAACTATTCCAACTAGAATCACTTCAATCCAAGCTCTGTAGATTTAGTTATGAAATAAACAAGACGTCTGGGTCAGCTGGGTTTACAGATTCTAATAGCTCCAAAGTTTTGTATACAACTCTCTGTATATAACTCCTAAATTTCTGAAATTTTTACAGATGAACCCACAAATAATCGCTGAACTTTTTCAATTGAATTTACTGTATTTGGAATTCTGTAGCTCGAGATAAAAATAGAACAGTACAGCTGACTCTGAAAACTCTGCGAGCAGATTTGAGAACTACTAGATTGTATAAGGGGTAGATTATTGAGATTAAGAGATTAGGATAAGAAATATATAGATTGAGACAGAGATAAACCCAACTATCACTTTACTAAAGAACCAATGTCATTGTGGTTATCACTCCACAACACATTGCACTCAAACAAAATTCCAGCTCAAACATTAACACAAACTCAAGCATTCAAACACACCACTAGACTAAACAAACTTAAACGACCGTTTAGAACTAACGATTACAAAAGATCCTAAGCTTAAGAACTCCTAGATCCTAAGGCAGCTTTTCAGTGTGGGCGTCTGGAGAGTTGTAGCGAGGTCTCTTGGGTGATGGAGAATGATGAGTTTCCACTTCCCTGTCATGGATCACAGGGGACTCCCTTCCTGCCAGAGTAGCTTCTAGCTGACGCTTCTCTATCTCTGTTTCATAGATCTTCTGTTGAGCTGCGGCAAGCATGTTGTTGGTGTCATCCAAGGCAGTGTTGACAGCAGCCAGTAACTCACGGAGGTTGTCTATGGTGGGACTGTGACCATTAGCTGATGCGATGTAGGTCTTGGCTTCACCACTAGCTCTATAAGGAGTGTACAAACTGCGAGTGTGTATCAACTCAGAACGCTCCCTGTGAGAGAGAACATAGAGTGCTCTCCTAGCAGCTTCAGCAATCCCTGCTTCCATAGTATCTCTGGCAGCAACGTCATCATGCCTGGATATCTCCATAGGACCATAGTCTTCAACTCTTTTATAAACAATGACTGTCACTTCCCAGTGAGGCTCAAACCAAGGATGAGTCCACTTCTCACAATGGTAGATTGGGTCTTCACCATAGGCCAAATGGTACACTGTCCTTCTTAGATTGTCAGCCATGGGAATGCCTTTTCCATCTTTCTTGTAGTGGAACACCTTCCATCCCACTTCCTCAGCTGATTCTCTTCCCTCTTCAGCTTGCTCAACTTGCTCCTCCATCTGATCTTGATGATCTCCTTGATCACCATCCTCTCCCTCTGGAATCACCTCTTCTGGGTCTTCTTCTGGAACTACCTCTTCTGTGTGTCTATCAGGTTGATAGTGGTAATAGTCTTCTTGCAATCTATACTGAGGAATCGAGCTCTTGCGGCCAGTCTTCAGACGACGAACCATCTAGAGACAAAGGAGTCAAGTGACGGTAAGACCAAATGCAAGGATGAGAAAGATAGCAACAGTAAGATAGAGAACCAAGTAGAGATCAAGGATGAGATATTATAATTCGAATTTAAGATAAAGCAAGCATAAGGCAAGAATGGCTTTTAAGATATTATAATCCTTAAATACGACCATTTTCTAACTAGGCTAACGTCCTACAGTCAACACAGCTCTGGTACCACTTTGTCACACCCGAATTTAAAGGCAAATTCGAATGCTCATATTATATGTGCGCCAGGATCAAAGTTCACACATATAACGACTCAGTGATAACCAAAACACAGTGCCAAAACGTAAAGAGAGTATTAAACTTTATTACAGACCAAAATGTCTCATAAACGAACTAATTAACGAGTAGCAACCGCAGCGGAATGGGTCAACACCACAGGCAGCTGACTGGTGGCACGCCTGCCTAGAAGTCGTCGAAGTCTCCAGGGGAATCTTCAAATCTCTCCAAGTCTGAACAGCATCCGGATTGTGTCGTTGCAATAATGAAAACAAGCGTGAGCACATACCGTACTCAGCAAGCGAAAACATAATATAACATGCAAGGCTTTATAGTGGAGGCTGATGGGTTTAAGCATTCAGCATTTTAGTTGGTCAAGTTTTATTAGCAACATAAATACTAGCAAGTGTAAGTTTATACCAAACCCACAATTAACATAAAAGAATAACAATATAAACAAAGATAAATGCATCAAGTTAATCATTGTCTTTCATAGATTATTCATGTGAGGGTCCAGGCCGCTCTTGATCGTGAGCACGGCTAATCGATTAGTTTTACACTCTGCAGAGGTTGTACACTATCACCACAAGTCGTGTAAAAGTTCTAGGAACTTTAGACCCAACCATGCGATGCCGACCAAGCATCATACCAGACTACCTAGGTGTGATTGCATAGGGACGCTACGAGGCCTTTACAAACTTTCCCCAGGAAGTTGCAACCCACAAGGTTACTGGATCAGTTTGCAAGCTATGAAGTCCCCTAGCGGGTACCGTGTCTTAGCAAAGCCCAACTCCCTGCTAGAGCGAGTCCATACCCCACAGTACCGCCGCCCCTTGTCCTTATCAGGTAAAGCCACTCCTAACCAGGGTCACTAATTAATTAGCCAAGGCCAGAGCCATTTAGCTCTTGTGGTTGCACTGTTGTCCTGGGTGGTTCTCCATGTTCCAGTTAAACATATGGTCTTGTATTAATGAAGGTATAACATAAATAAATCAAGTTCATAAAGTTTCATTAATACCACCATGTAACCAGATAAAGCATAGCGAGAACTACCCAACAATAAAGTAAATACCTAGGTTGTTCAAGGTAAAGGGATAAAATAATCTAGTCAAGTCCTTAATTGGGTCCCATCAATTTAATGCAAGCAAAAAGTAAGAACAGCGAATTAAATGCATGTTGTATAGGTAAACGGGTATGCATCAAGGAGAACTTGCCTTCAACAGATCCATGTTGCTGTTCAGACACTTGAGCTTCTTGGTCTTCAAATCCTTCAGTCCAAACGTTCTCTACGCATCACATCAAGGTACATACAAGCACACAAAGGAATAAAATAAGAAACAATCACCAAACAGTATGATCAAAGGAAAACAGGGGCAAAAAGCTATTCTACTCTTTGATACGATCGTTTGGACATAAAGAACGCGAAAAACGGAGTTAAAACGGAGAAGATATGGCTAAAAGAAGGTACAAGGGCATATATGTGAGAAAACTGAGGTTCCAGGGACCTATCAGCAAGAAACCGAGGGCTATTACGTAATTAAATGTATAAACCGGAGGGCTTAGGTGGAAATCTAAAGGACTAGACCTCGGGCACTATAACTTCAGAGCCCAGGGTCTAAACTGCAAGAAAAAAGGACTAAAACGTAAGGGTTATATGAGGTGGAAGGACCGGCTTGGGATTTTAGAAAAGACAGGGGCTAAACTGCAAAACGCACATGACCCGGTGGTTTTGACTCAGTTGACTGGTACACGGACTTTGGTCAGTTCGATCTGGGCCCTCGACTCCCGATCGGACGGCCTCGGTGAAGCACAAGCGGCGGGCGGCGGAGTGAACGACGGCGAGCGGCGGCTCTGCAACAGAGCTCCGGCGAGCTCTCCTGACTGCGAGCTAGGGTGCTCGAATTAGGTCGTGGTTGGCCCTGAGGCGTGGCTGGTAACGCGGCGAAGCAAACTAGGTCACCAGGGACGGAAGACGGGTGGCGACGGCGGCGCTAGGCTCGACGGAGCGGAGCTCAAACTCCGGCGAGCGTGCGTGGCCAACACAGGGCACTAGGACGCGTATAAGTGGCACGGACCGACGAGTGCCGAGGTAGCGGTTCAACGGCGGCGGATTAGGGTTTCGGTCGGCGCGGGCAAGGGTCTGCGGCGGCTCGATCTAGGGTTCAAGGCCGGGGTGACAGGGCCTTTAAATAGGGCCGGTGCCGCATCTTGGCGTGCGAGCCACGACTTCGAGGCGGGGGCTTGTGAAGGCGCAGGACACGGCGGGGACGGATCCGGCCGGAGTCCGGCTCGGACGGGTGCTGAAGGTCGGGGATGACCAGGGGTCCCCACCTGTCAGTGGCGGTGAGAAGGAGGGACGAGGCGCGGACGTGGGCCATCTTGGGCCGAAGCGACCTGGGCCGAGGCGGATTGGAGGGTTGCAGAAACTGCTAACGTGCTGGGCCGGAACAGAAACTGGGTCGCGAGATGGGGGAGGCGGAGCGAGCGGAGAGGAGGAAAACAATGGGGTTCACCGGACTTCCTGCGTGCGGCCGAGCAAGAGAGGTGGGCCACGGTTGGGCCTACTCCGGTTAGGCTGCTGCGGCAAGCTGGGCTGGAAAAATGGCCATGGGCCAAAAGGAGAAGAAGTAAGGGAGGGAAAAGAAAGGAAGTTTGAACATTTTGAAAAAGAGATTCAAACCAAAGTTTTTCAAACTTGAGTCAAACACTTGAATTCAAACTTGAGTTTAAATTCAAACAATCAAAATAATGCACCAGCATGTATGCTTCAATAAACTCCTATATTTATTTATTTAATTTTCAAAAATATATTTAAATGCCTAAAAATTCAAATACACCTTATATTTTCTTAAACTCAAAACCTTGTTTCTAGCTAATTTTATTGAAAACAATTTTTTGTGAAATTAGGGTGTTACATCGAGCGGCCAGCCCTCGAGTCACTAGAGGGGACGGCCGCTGCCGCTGCGGGCTCCGAGGCCCCAGCCCCCGAGCCGCTGGGGGGAGCGAGGAGCGCCGCGGCAGAGGTGGAGATGGAGACCTGAGCCCCCGAGTCGATGGGGGTAACGGGAATACTGTTGAGGAGGTGGAGGCACCCAACCTCGACTCCGAGGAGGCTTCTGCCGCGGCAGCGATCGTGGTGACCGAGGGGATCGTCCCCATTTCGTCGGTCACCACATCGGACGCCGCTCCTGCGGAGGTGATCGTCATCCCGGCGTCGCCTTCTCCGGTCGTCTCTCCTGTCGCGACGGTGGACGAGCAGATGCCACCCCCGATCGTGGAGGTCGGGGAGAGCTCGAGGGAGCATAGGCCGACCACCTCGACTACGGGGGAGGAAGAGAAGGCGATGGAGGTCCCATCGCTCTGGCTGGTGTCCGTCTCGCCGATCCAGGCCTCAGTTGGCTTGGACATCAACAGCGACGCAGAGTTGGCGGCCCGTCGCCGTCTAGAGCGCGGCCTGCGCCTGAGCGAGCTGGCGCTGCGTCAGTCGGAGCGGGCGATCAGGGATCTGATCCCTACCTCGAGGGTTTGTCCTTCTTTTTCCTCCTCTTCGACTTCTCACGCTTGTTTTTCCCTTCCTTCTTATCCGTGCAATTCTCATGTGGTTCAGGAGCTCGTCGAGCGCTGTGACGATAAGGCGCGGGCCTTTGAGGCACTCCGCACGGAGAAGATCCAGTTGGAGTCGCAGCTGGCCGCGGCCCATCTCGCGGTGGCGGACAGCGAGGACAGCGAGGCGAAGGCGAAGGCTGCCGAAGACCGCGCGGCTACGGCGCAGGCGGAGAAGGCCGCCCTGGAGGAAAAACTGGCCGCGGCGGAGCAGGCGGCAGCAGAGCTACGCTCCAATGCCGAGGCCGCTGCCCGTGCAGCCCACCAGGAGAAGACGGAGCTCGAGACCAGGGCAGGCCGGGCTGAGTCCGACCTCCAGGCGGCTTGTGAGAGGGTGATGACGCTCGAGGCCCAAGTTGGCAGCATCACCGCCGAGAAGGGCCGTCTCGAGGAAGTCGCCAATAAGCGTGAGAATGAGATCATCAGTGAGTACTTCATGACCTGTTACCTCTACTTTTTGTTTCCGTGTGGTTTTTTTATTTTTGATATCAGCTTCCTCTTGGGGTGGACAGCTCTCCGCGTGGCTCGCACCGATTTGGAGAAGCAGGTCATGGATCACGAGAGTGCCGCAACCACCCGACTCGTCGAGAACCAGAAACTGGTGGAGCTGATCAAGGAGGCTAATGAGAACCTCACCAGTAAGAGGCGTGTCCTCTTCACCTTTTGCCCTCTTTGGATCAAGATATCCTTCGCTGATGTTGGTCTTTTTCTTTTCCTTCAGAGGTCGTGGCTGAGCTCGAGCAGGAGCGGAAGTCACACGCGGAGCCCAAGACCGAGATCAAGCAGTTGGAGTCGATCCGCAACAGGATGGGGGCGGCCATCATCAAGGCGATGGACGACCTTGGTGTTCCTTCCGGTCCCATGAAGGATCACTTGGAACTGGCCGCTGCGACAGCCCGCCAGCAGTCGATGGATACGGCTCGCGACGTCATCCACAAGGTGGTGGCCATCTTCCTGTCGCATTACCCGGACCTGGACAGGGAGCTGCTGGGCCAGGGATGGTGTCCAGGCTATACCAACGAGCAGTATGACGGCATTGAGGAAGGCGCCATCGACTTCGCCAAAGTTATGATGGGTCATGCCCTCCACAACCTGGGCCTGTAAAGAAAAAACAGAGTCGCCTCGCCGAGGCTTTTAGTCGTGCTTGTAAAAAACTTGTGGGCCAAGTGTTTTATGGCAAGCTCGTGGGTTAAGTACCCATTTTTATTTCAAGTCAAGCATTTTGATTGTTTGTTGACCTTTTCTCGAGTAGTTAGGGGACTTGTGAGCCCGAGCGGTGCAGCTTAAAACTTCGCTGGCGGTGTCTTGCTCCGTAGCCGCGGGGGCGTAGGAACCTGGCGACTTGACCGAGCTTAGTTTAGAAGCGTTACTACTTGGGAGGGCAGCCCCCGAGTACTTTGGAGAAGGATAGGTGTGCGCATATGTTTTTGCAAACAAGAAAGCTCTTCAGAGTTCGTTTAGGTGGTTACCCAGCAACCTTTCGAGGGGGCGAGTGATCGATAACTTGAGGTTTTAAACTTTGCTCGTGGGTCTTTGTACCGTAGCCGCGGGGGCTTAGGTACTTGGGGCCTGGACGAGCGCAGGTTCGTAACCGCTAGAGTCGTCGTTCATCTCCCTTTAAGGAGTGTGAGCGTACCACGACGATTATACGAGAAACTGTAGACGGTTTTTGATCGAAAAAAAAGTTTTGCAACGCTCAGGGGAGGGGGGTCGTAGCCCCCGAGCCCATGGACAAGTCGGAGACTTGCCCATGGGATGAGACAAGCATAAAGACATTTTACTCGAGTAAAAACATAAGCTTGAGGAAGATATATCGTCTTCACAAAAAAAGAAAGTAGCTCAGAGCTCTTGCATTATCATAAGATGAGAACAAAATAAATACTTAAGGGTAAAAACGGCATAGCTGCTCTATGTTCCAGGCGTTGGAGATGACCCTGCCGTCCTCGTACTTGAGCTGGAAGGTTCCCGGACGGAGCACTTGGTCGATGATGAACGGCCCCTCCCATGGAGGTGAGAGCTTGTGTCTCCCCTCGTTACTTTGAACTCGTCGGAGGACGAGGTCACCGACTTGGAACTCGCGCTCCCATATGTTGCGCTCGTGGTAGCGGCGTAGAGCTTGCTGATATTGTGCTGAGTGGAGGAGGGCGACGTTGCGCGCCTCATCCAACTGGTCGATGGTGTTCTCGAGGGTGACTTGGTTGCCTTCTTCGGTGTAGGCTTGAACCCGTGGACTGCCGTAGTCGATGTCCGTCGGGAGGATTGCCTCCGACCCGTGGACAAGGAAGAAAGGCGTGCAGCCAGTCGCCTGACTTGGTGTGGTGCGTAGACTCCACAGGACGGACGGGAGCTCTGTGGCCCACGTCGCTCGAAACTTCTCGAGACGCTTGAATATCCGCGGCTTCAGACCTTGCAAGATCATGCCGTTGGCCCTCTCCACTTGCCTATTGGTCCTTGGGTGGCTAACAGTGGCCCAGTCCACGCGGATGTGGTTGTCGTCGCAGAACTTGAGGAATTTCTTTCCGGTGAACTGGGTACCGTTGTCGGTGATGATGGAGTTCGGGATCCCAAACCGGTAGATGATGTTGGTGAAGAACGCAACGGCCTCCTCGGAACGGACATTCGTTATGGGCTTGGCCTCGATCCACTTCGAGAACTTGTCGATGGCGACGAGCACGTGGGTGTAGCCCCCGGCTGCTTTTCTCAGTGGTCCAACCATATCCAGCCCCCAGACCGCGAAGGGCCGGGTGATAGGAATGGTTTGCAAAGCCTGTGCCGGGTGATGGGTTTATCGCGCATAGAACTGGCAGCCTTCGCAGCTGTGCACGATCCGGGTTGCGTCGGCAACCGCGGTGGGCCAGTAGAAACCTTGTCGGAAAGCTTTTCCAACAATGGTCTTCGGACCGGCGTGATGTCCGCATGTGGCCGCATGGATTTCTTGCAACAGTTCCTTGCCCTGGTCGGCCAGGATGCACCGCATGAATATGCCTTCGGCGCCCTTTCGACGGAGCTCGCCGTCGATCAATTTGTATGACTTGGCCAGGCGAGCGATGCGTCGAGCTGTCTCCTTGTCGGGCGGCAATTTTCCTTCCACCATCCATTCTAGGATCGGAATCCTCCAGTCTGGGTCTTCAAGGTTGGGCTCTTGCACCCCGTCGATCTCCATGACCTATTGTGTTGACGGCTCTGGCGCCTTGTCTTCCTCGGAGCGGACGGACGGTTCATACTGGTCGCTGGCGAAGACCCTGTGGGGCACGGGTTTCCGATTCGACGCTGCCTTCGCGAGGGTGTCAGCCGCCTTGTTGTACTCGCGCAGTACATGATTGAGCTCGAGTCCGTGAAACTTGTCCTCCCACTCACGCACCACCCGGCAGTACGCGGCCATCTTCGGATTTATGCAGTTCTTCTCCTTCATAACCTATCCCACGACCAGGTCGGAGTCCCCCCTGATGTTGAGGCGTCGGATTCCCAGCTCGAGGGCGATCCGGAGACCGTTGATGAGCGCCTCGTACTCCACGATGTTGTTGGAGGCCACGAAGTTCAGTCGGACCATGTATTCCATTCGCACGCCCAGAGGTGAGATGAACACGAGTCCGACCCCGGCTCCTTCCTTCATGAGGGATCCGTCGAAGTACATGAGCCACGTCTCGTGCTCGATAAGTCGATAGGAGCAGGAGTTGTTTGGATCTCCGTCCATTCGGCGATGAAATCAGCTAATGCCTGCGACTTGATGGCGGTGCGGGGCGCATACTCGATATTCTGCCCCATCAACTCGAGGGCCCACTTAGCGATTCTTCCTTCCGCCTCCGGGCTCTGTATGATTTCGCCGAGCGGGTACTTAGACACCACCGTGATGTGGTGCGAGTCGAAATAATGCCGGAGCTTCCGCTTAGTGATGAGGACAGCATAGATCAGCTTCTGGATCTGTGGATATCGTGTCTTCGAGTCGGAGAGGACTTCGCTCACGAAGTAGACGGGGCGTTGTACCTTCTGTGTCTTCCCGGGCTCATCTCGCTCGACTACTAAAGCCGCACTCACGACCTAGGTCGTTGCGGCGATATATAGGAGCATTGGCTCTCCCTCCGTGGGTGCAGTGAGCACAGGTGGGCTCTCGAGTAGTTTCTTGAGCGAATCGAGTGCCTCCTGCGCTTCGGGCGTCCACTGAAAGCGTTCCGACTTCTTCATGAGCTTATACAGCGACAGGCTACGCTCCCCTAGTCGAGTGATGAACCTGCTGAGAGCAGCGAGACATCCGGTGACGCGCTGTACCCCCTTCAGATTCTTGACGGGCCCCATGCCCGTGATCGTAGAGATCTTCTCGGGATAGGCTTCAATGCCACGCTCCGACACGACGAAACCGAGTAGCATGCCCCTGGGGACCCCAAAGACACACTTCTCGGGATTCAGCTTCACACCGTGCTCCCTCAGCTTCTCGAAGACCGCGGTAAGGTCAGGGATCAGGTCGCCCACCTTCTTTGACTTGACCACGATATCGTCGACATAGGCCTCGATTAGCCGTCCGATGAGATCTCCAAGGACGCGACGCATGCATCTCTGAAATGTGGATCCTGCATTCTTCAACCCGAAAGGCATGGAAACATAGCAGTACGCGCCAAACGGGGTGATGAACGAGGTGGCGAGCTGGTCGATCAGATCCATCGCGATCTGATGATACCCCGAGTAAGCGTCAAGAAAACAGAGGGTTTCGCACCCAGCCGTTGAATCGACTACTTGATCTATGCGTGGTAAAGGAAATGGATCTTTTGGACACGCCTTGTTCAGGCTCGTGTAATCAACGCACATCCTCCATTTTCCATTCTTCTTCTTAACGAGTACAGGGTTTGCTAACCACTCGGGGTGGTAGACTTCACGAATGAACCCTGCACTAATAAGCTTCTTGATCTCCTCACCGATAGCCTTGCACTTGTCGGAATTGAAGTGGCGCAGATGCTGCTTGATCGGCTTCGAGCTGGGCTTAATGTTAAGCTTATGCTCGGCGACCTCCCTTGGAATCCCTGGCATGTCGGAGGGTTTCCATGCGAACACATCGAGATTCGCGCGGAGGAAGTCGACGAGTGCGCTTTCCTAGTCGGAACCGAGCGCTGTCCCGATACGGAGTGTGCGGCCGTCATCGGAGACGGGCACCTCCTTGGCGGGCTCGAAAGAGCAGACCGCTCACTTGGACGTCTCGGGGATTTCTTGGTCCTCGGAGAGTGGCTCAGCGGGGAGCTTCTCAGACCGGATCAGTGCTTCAGCGAACTGAAAGCACTCAGTATCGCATTCGTACGCGTACTGGAAAGCCGTACTCACTATGATGATGCCCTTCGGGCCGGGAATCTTCAGCTTGAGGTACGTGTAGTTGGGGACGGCCATTAACTTAGAGTAAGCTGGCCTTCCAAGTATCGCGTGATACGTCCTTGGGAACCCTACCACTTCGAAAGTGGGGGTTTCCTTTCGGAAGTTGTTCGAAGTTCCGAATGTGACGGGCAGATCAATCTACCCGAGGGGGACCGCCTCCATCCCAGGTACGACCCCGTGAAAAGGCGTCGTAGACGGCCGCAGTCGGGACCGCGGGACCCCCACGTCGTCCAGGGTCGACATGTAGATGACATTGAGGCCGCTGCCTCCGTCCATCAGAACCTTGTGCACGCGCTTGGTGCCGAATAAGGGCGACACAACTAACGGATAGTTGCCTGGTCGCGGGACGTGGTCGGGGTGATCGCGCCGGTCGAATGTGACTGGCTTCTTCGACCACTTCAGGAACGTCGGAATTGCGGGCTCAACTTGGTAAACTTCTCGCCGGATCAGCTTCTCCTGGCGTCTTGGTGGCCATGCCTCTGAACCCCCGAAGATCATCATAACAGCTCCGTCTTCATGGGGGTAAGCAGCTTCTTTGGGGCCCTTGTCCTTTCCTCCATCACCGGTCGGAGCAGTGTCTCGTTTCTTCATCGTGCCGGTGAGGTAGGACTTCATCAGGTTGCAGTCCTTGAAGGCGTGCCTGACTGGGCCCTCGTGATTGGGGCACGGAGCCTCCAACAGCTTCTCGAAGTGACCAGTTGGCGGGTTATTCCTCGGTTTCGCTGCCTTTCGGTCGACGACAACCACCAAGGTGTCATCGTGGTACCTCTTGTCTTTGCTCTTCTTCTTCTTGTTGGTTGGTGCGGACGGGCCGTCATCGACTTCAATCAGCTGTTTCCCCTTGCCGGTACCGGGGCTTAGCGTTGCAGCCACGGCTTCTTCCCCATTGGCGTGGTCGGTAGCGATGTCGAGCAACTCGCGAGTGGTTCGTGGCTTCTGTCACCCGATCTGATGGATCAGCGTGGCACACGTGGTGCCGTTCTGGAAGGCCGAGACGATGTCTGTGTTGGTGGTGCTTGGCAGCTCAGTACATCGCCTGGAGAAACGACGAATGTAGTCACGTAGGCTCTCGCCCTTCATCTGCTTGCAGTTGCGCAGGTCCCAAGGGTTCCCTGGTCGGGCGTACGTGCCCTGGAAGTTCCCAATGAAGGCATCACGCAGCTGCGACCAACTGTCGATCTTGCCTCGCGGCAAGTGCTCTAGCCACGTGCAGGCTGAGTCCGCGAGATGCAGCGGCAGGTTATTGATGATGAACACTGGGGTTGGTTTCACCATCGTACTTGGGTACGGAGGTCGGAGCCCTGAAACACGAAGGGAACCGAGCACCGCGCTCGTTCTTCCCGAAGGCACGGCACCCTGAGGCGTCAGGCGAGTTGCTCCGGCTCTGATCTTCGTCGCTGTCGTATCAGCCGCCGCGCCACCGACTGTACTCCTTACGAGGCTGTTGCTCTCAACCGTTGTCGTGGCCTACGTCCAGCCTCCGTCGCGCCTTGATGGTATCACGCGCGTCGCGGTTGGGGCCCAAGCGGCTCTTGACAGGTACGTTGACCTCCTCAGACCGTCGCGGCTGCTGCGACGGCGCTGCGGGCTGTCGCGGCTCGAAGTGTCCGCGACCTTGCGAGCCCCGCTGTCGAGAAGCGGAGCTCTCCGCCTGCTGCACAGCGGCAGTCTCGAGGAGCGTCTTGATTTGTTTATGCATCTCCTTTTCTTGAGGCGTGGCGGGCTCCGGGATCTTTCGGAGAAGAACCGCAGCTGCTGCTAGATTTTGTGACGCCCTCTTGAAGATGGGCGTGCCGTCAATGACATCCCGATCGTCGTTGATGATGCGTTGCTGGACGTCTCTCGCGCGTGCGCGAGCGGGAGTTGGATTCGGTTCTTGCCCGAGTTGTTGGTGAAGCTGGGCTCGCTCGTCGTTGAGCTGGCGCTGTAAGTCCTCCAGCTCATCCAGTCGGGCCCGTTGTGCGGCGGCATTGGGTGGGTCCTGCGCCCCAGCCGCGCTATCCGCCGTCGAGCTGTGGGCGGAGTGGACCGCTCCTTCTGGAGTGTGGGCTGGTGCTGGAGCAACAGGAGCGTTGCCGACAACGAAGCACTCGCGCGAGGGATTGTACCCCCCATCGTCGGAGTCATCGGAATAACCGAAGCAATAGTCGGCCGCCATCTGGAAACAACGGAAGGCGCCAGCGTCGCGAAGCCCGGAGTAGTCCCATTCTGAGTCCAAGACGTCGTCTGTGCCGTCGGTGATGAGGTATTGCTCGTCGGGCGAGGTTGCCGCAAGCCCTATGTTGCAGTAGAGGCGGTGGCTGGGGTGGTTCTCGTACATGGCCCAGTCCGTGCTTGATGAAGAGGAATATGCTGCCGCTGTGTAGGGCCTTCCTCCATAAAATGGTGGCTTCGAGGCACTCTCCCTGGCGATGCGCTCCGTTGAGTCTGACGGCAGGGAGTCCTCTGCCGCGGCGGTGGGTTGCGGTGCACCAGCTTCGACCCGCGGAGGGGAGCTAGCGCGCGCTGCCCTGCATTGCTCCGCCTTGGCCCGCTTTGAGCGCTTGCCTGAGCGCCTCTTGCGTCGGGGCGAGCGTGGCGAGGCGGTTGGAGCAGGAGTCGGTGCAGGTGCGTCGATGGCCTCGTCAACGAGGCGCATGACGTAGCCGTCTCCAGTCGCTCGGAAGTTCAGGCTCCCGAACCGGATCTCGAGCCCAGCCATGAGCGACTCCGGTGATCCCACGGGGGAGTCCATTGGCGATGGCTTTGGCGATGGCTTCCTAAGGAAACGATGAGAGGGCCGTGCAGACCCTAAATGCAACGTCGAAAACACGCGAAGGCCCCTACCTGGCGCGCCAAATGTCGGGGTTTGTTACCGTCGGCAAGTAAATTTATAAGAACGTGTGTGCCGATCCGCACGGTTGCACAAGAGACACTCGAGGTTATACTGGTTCGGGCCTCCGGAGAGTAATACCCTATGTCCAGTCTGAGAGGAAGTGTTCTTTATGCTCGGGAGTTTGTAGTAGGGGGTACAAACAAGTCAGGAGAGGGTTTCGAGCCAAAGTCCCTGGAGTGCGAGTGGTTCTTGTAGCAGGAGTCTACGTACGTGAGTGTGTGAGTGCTTGCGGTGTTTGTATGAGATGAGATGTCGATACTAAGTGCGTGTGGGGGTGGAAACAAACGTGTCTTGTATGTGCCGCTGTCCTTCCCTTTTATAGTCGCAAGGGAGAGGCTCAGGGCGGTTACATCGAGTATATGAGCTGGTCTAAGGTGTCCTTCTCTGCATCGGGCTGTCAGGCCGCAGCAGCGTTGAAGAACTGTTTCGGTGCTCCAGGTGACGGTGTAGATTCCTCCTGAGTCGTGCGTCCCAAGCAGCCGTCCCGGGGCCCCCCGCACCCTTCTCCGAGTAGTTAGTCGGGTACAGGAGGCAGGGTACGTATCCTGATCCCGTCAGTGGACCAGGGGCTTGTCTTTTCTGGGTACTGTGGAAACGGAGTAGCCTGCACCGCGACGATCGAGGGATAGGTGACGGCTTGCACTGTGCCGTTCGTGGCACAGTGTTTCCCGTGCCATTCGTAATACGATACGTACCGCCCCTGCTGAGGAGCGGCAGGAGCATCCGTCCTCTGACACAGGATCCACCCGGTCAGGGCGGACCAGCGCGGGGAGGTTGGCACGTGGCGAGTCGCGCGCCTGGTTATCACGGGATACCAACGGGGCCCGTGTACCTGCGGCCTTGACGGCCAAGTCTTGAACTGGTCGGACGCGGAAAACTATTCGTGTGAGTAGGCAATCTATGCCACGACTTCCTATGCTTAGGGTGTAGCGTGTACCGCACCGTGCGCTGCTCAGCGTTCCTTACGCCGTTAGCAGTACGACGGCTACTGTGTCGTTCGTGGTAGGGTTTGACGAGTCCTTCCCCTGACACCGAATCGGACGGGTCTGGGCGGAGCGCTGTGGTGGTGCAGACACATGGCGTCACGCGGGGAGGTGTGAGCGAGAATCCCAGGATCTCGATCTGGTGGGGGCCCACGTGCCCCGCGCCTTCCCTGCGAAGCCTGCGCGGGTCGGCGACGGAAACTACTCGTGCGAACGAGTAGTCGTAGTCGCGATGCGGAAACAACTCGTGCGAGCGAGTAGTCGGGAGTAGAGGTGGAAACTTGTCGTACGGGCCGCCACGTATTCGGGGGAGAGGGTGCGGGTGGCCATGGGCCGCCTGCCTTTTGGCCCATGGCGGAAACAGGTCGTACGGGCCCTCACGTGCTCGGGCAGCGTAATACTCGTTGTATTAGCTGCCGAAGCGTGCCGTACGTGGGTCCGTACTACATTTTTTAGGGGTCTTGGTGGGCCCTGGTCCATGGCCTCGTCAACTGGGCAGGGTGGGTGACCCGCCCCTTGGGGGCGGGTGACCTGTTTTGGTACTGGTAGGTGCCGGGTGACCCGCCCCCTAGGGCCGCTGGGAACCCCTAACGGCTAGTTCGGGTGAAGGGGTATAAATACCCCTTCTCCCTCCTTTCTAGGGTTCCGCCTCCTCCGCCATTGGAACACCTCCCTAGCTTGCTTCTCTCTCTCCCAACTCCCTTCCAAGCACTCCTAGCAAGAATTCAACCTAGGGTTTGGGTGTGAGAGACATTTGAGATGTGAGATTAAGCCCCTTTGTGAGAGCCCTTCACTTGTTCATCTCAAGAAGCACTTGTGGCGGCTTTGGTTCATCGATTCACGTTTATTACTCTTGAAGCTTGCTTCTAGACGGTTAGTCGTCGCCCGTTGAGTGCCCTCTTTGTCTGGAGGACCCGGGAACGTTTGTATTACCCTCTCGTTTATGGAGATTTCTTAGTGAGCACCAATCTTTCTTTGTGGGGATTGGGTGAGGTAAGTGGCTCTTTGTGATAGCCCTCCCTTTGTGGGAACCTCAACGGAGACGTAGCTTCCTTGGTGGAAGTGAACTTCGGATTAAATCTTTGTCTCTTGCTCCTTCGTGTTCATCTCCTCCTCTCTAACCCTAGAAGCTTAATTTGTCCGGATCTACTTTTGTGTGTTGTTGCTTTGTATATCATCTTGTGTAGGTTGTCTACAACATCCTTGGCGAACTTTTGATTCAAAGGGTTTCGGTAAAATCACTTTATTCTTGAGCAATTCATTTTCATTTTCCTGTCGCAGGGTGACCCGCCCTGTTAGTCAGGGTGACCCCCCCGGGTGACCCGGCCATAGGGTGCGGGTGACCCGGTATTTCATCTGCTGCTTAGTTTTTCAGGAAAATTTGAAGTGATCCTATTCACCCCCCCCCTCTAGGCATCACAAGGTCCTTTCACTCTAGAGCAAGGTTTCTTTCCTTTTCAAGGATAAGCAGGTCTTCTTGCTCATGGAGAGTCACATTCTTTTCCTCTAATTTGTCCAAAAGCTTTTTAATTTCTTTATGGCCCTTTTTACCAAATTGTTTTATCATGTTGGCCTCCATTTCTTTTTCCTCATCTAGGTTGTCTATATCATTACTAGGTGTGGATGATGATGAGGTGAGAGAGGATGAGGTGGTTGAATTTTGTACCTTGCTCCCTCTTGCCATGAGGCAAAAGTGAGAGTTGTCCTCATTGTCGGAGAAGTTGTTGAAGAGGCGTGGTGAAGATGCTCCTTGTGCCATGGCAATTGTTGCCATGCCTTGCTTCTTTGGTTCTTCATCTTCATCACTTGAGTCTCATTGTTGACCCACGTGAGAACACCCTTGGTACTTGTTCTTGTACTCTTTGCTCTTCTCCTTGTACTTCTTCTCTTCCTCATTCTTGTTCTTGTTCTTGGTACACTTGCAATGAAGTGTCCATACTCTCCACACTCATAGCATTTTCTTTGAGACTTCTTCTTTCTATCATCATCATCTTTCCTTGATGCCTTGAACTTCAAGAACTTCTTGTACTTCCTTATGGCAAAGGCGGTTTCTTCATTGGTGCTTCCTTCTTCACTTGAATCTTCATTCTTGGTCTTGGAAGTCTTGGGCTTCACTTCCACCACTTCACTAGAGCTAGCATTGAGGGCTAGACTCTTGTTCACTTTCAAGCTAAGTGACTTCTCCACATCTTGATCAACTAGCTCTTTATGCAAGATTTCACCAAGAAGTTGATTGGGAGTCAAGTTGTAGTAGTTTGGATCTCTTCTTATCATGGTTGCTAGGTTTGGGTTCTTCGGGGTGAAAGCTCTTAGCAACTTCTTTGTGACCTTTTCGTCTTCCCAATCATTGCTTCCTAGTGCTCTAATGTCCGAGACAAGGAGCATTAGTCTATCATACATTTGTCTCATAGTTTCTCCATCCTTCATGATGAATAGCTCAAGCTCTCCGTGAATCAAATCAATCTTGCCTCTTCTCACATGATCGGTACCCTCATGTGCTTCCTTGAGTGTGTCACAAATCACCTTGGCAATTTGGATGTTCCGGACTTTGTTGAACTCTTGAGCACACAAGGATCCCGTGATGACTCTTGTTGCTTGTACATTACGGTGGAGGTCTTATTCATGCTTGATTGTTAGAGCCTCACCTTCGGCGGGAATTGTCACACCTACACACACAATCTTCCAAAGAGAAGGGTGAAGCCCGTAAAGGTGCATTTGCATATCATAAGCCCATTTGGGGTAGTCTTTCCCATCGAAGTGGGGAGGCTTTCCCAAATGTACGGAATAGAATTTGTCGTTAGGATTGTTGCCCCATGTGTCCGTAGTGGAAGGGCACTTCATAGTAGCCGGAATGAGAGTGCTTTGCTTGCTCCTTCTTGATCATCTTCTTGAGGAGTTTCTTGGCCATCTTCTTTGCCTTCTTCTTCTTCTTGGCCTTCTTTCTTTTCTTCGCCGCCTTCTTCTCCGCATCTTCACCACTATCCTTGGTGTCCTCATCACTTGAATCGGAATCCGAGTCAGAGTCGGAGGAGGAATCATCGAAGTTTCCGACGTTGGATGGTGTACGGCTTGGGTCCTTCTCCATATCCCCTAAAGCAGCTTGATCTTGAGCGGCCTTGAACTCTCTCTCTTGAGCTTCCTTGGCAGCGAGTTCTTGAGCGGAGAGTTCCACACCACTCCCCGACATCTTGATCCCTTAGCGGTTAAGCCTAAATCAAGGGATTAGGCTCTAATACCAATTAAAAGAACCTTGTGATGCCTAGAGGAGGGGTGAATAGGATCACTTCAGATTTTCCTGAAAAACTGAGCAGCGGATCAAATACCGGGTCACCCGCGGGGGCGGGTCACCCTGACTAACAGGGCGGGTCACCCTGCGACAGAAAAACAAAAATGAATTGCTCAAGAATAAAGTGATTTTACCGAAACCCTTTGAATCAAAAGTTCGCCAAGGATGTTGTAGACAAACTACACAAGATGATATACAAAGCAACAACACACAAAAGTAGATCGGGACAAATTAAGCTTCTAGGGTTAGAGAGGAGGAGATGAACATGAAGGAGCAAGAGACAAAGATTTAATCCGAAGTTCACTTCCACCAAGGAAGCTACGTCTCCGTTGAGGTTCTCACAAAGGGAGGGCTATCACAAAGAGCCACTTGCCTCACCCAATCCCCACAAAGGAAGATTGGTGCTCACTAAGAAATCTCCACAAAGGAGAGGGTAATACAAACGTTTCCGGGTGCTCCACACAAAGAGGGCACTCAACGGGCGATGCCTAACCGTCTAGAAGCAAGTTTCAAGAGTAATAAACGCGAATCGATAAACCAAAACCACCACAAGTGCTTCTTGAGATGAACAAGCGAAGAGCTCTCACAAAGGGGCTTAATCTCACACCTCAAATGTCTCTCACACCCAAACCCTAGGTTGAATTCTTGCTAGGAGTGCTTGGAAGGGAGTTGGGAGAGAGGGAAGCAAGCTTGGGAGGTGTTCCAATGGTGGAGGAGGCGGAACCCTAGAAAGGAGGGAGAAGGGGTACTCAAACTAGCCGTTAGGGGTTCCCTGCGGCCAGGCTGGGTCACCCAGCCCCATAGGGCGGGTCACCCGCCTGCCACCCTCGAGTCACCCGGCCTTAGGGGGCGGGTCACCCGCCACCTACCAGTGCCAAAATGGGTCACCCGCCCCCAGTGGGCGGGTCACCCGCCCTGCCTAGTAAAGGTGGAAAACAGTGCTCGTGAGTTCAAAGTGTCTCTCAAAGGTTGTTAGATCTCAATTTAAACACTTGTAACTAACTTTGATCTATCAATCACGTCCCTCTTTATAATACGGTGTTTCCTATACTCAAATTCAAAAAAAAAATTAAATTTAAATCACCATTTGAGCTTCAACACATATATAAGAAATTGAGGTCCTTCCTTTCACACATGAATTTTTATCTCTTTTATTCCTGCACACATCTTAGATAAACCATCAAATACTCACATTATAATTGTCATTATCACCAAAATAATTAGGGGCCTAGATGCACTTTCAGGTGGCAGTAGAAAGATTTTGTACTGCTTTGTCCGTCCAGTACAGAATGCAGGGGATAGTAAATGTACCGGTTGCTCCCGTCTAGCCATTTCAAATCCATTTGAAAATGTACCGCCTCCTCACCGCCGGTTTGTGCCTCCTTTTTTTAAGATGTGCAAAGCACGTTTTTCATTAAGAGAGGAGAAAAAACATCCGTTTTCGAGTACAACAGGCACGGGGCCTAACCAAAAAAGAGAGGGTGAAAAACATTACATCGCCCGCACCGGGCGAACACCTAACAGCCTAGCGATCAGGAGGAAGCCCGCACGCGCCCAAGTCCTAGCCTCCTCCAGGATTGCCGGAACGAGCGCCACCGGCATGAGAGCTTCCTTGTTGTGAACGCGTCGGTTCCGTTCCTTCCACAGCGACCAACCAGACGAAGGAGTCGAAACCTTTCCTCCGCACCTTAGCGACCTGTTTCCTGGCGGAGCACCACCACTCGGCGAACTTCACCGGGCGATCCGGAGCCAGGTTCTGAAGGAGAATATGTCTGAGGGCCATAAGCCAGGTCTCTCTAGAGAAGACACAGTCCACCGTCAGATGGTCCAGCGTTTCGGATTCCTGGGCGCACAGCGCGCAAGTGTCCGAGTCCCTAAGGCCGTGACGGTGCAGCTGGTCTGACGTCCAGTAGCGGCCGTGCAAGACCAGCCAAGCAAAGAACTTGCACTTCCCCGGCATGTGAACCTTCCAGATCTGCCGTGCCCCGAGGATGTCGACGCGACCAAGAAATAGGGCGGAGTAGGCCGAAGCCGAGGAGTAGACTCCGCTAGGCGACCATTTCCAGATGAACTGGTCAGGTTCGGACGTGAGGCTGACCTCCTGCAGTAGGTCCCAGATGATAAGGTACTGCAAGACCACCTGCACAGTCCGGGCGTGGGTTACGTCAGCGACCCAACGGATCCCGACCGCCCCGGTCTGCATGGCCTCAGCGACAGTACAGGCCCGACGCACCCTTGGCGGGACCGCGGCCCAAAGGTTAGGTGCCAGGGATTTGATGGAGCACCCGGAGAGCCAACTGTCCTCCCAGAAAAGTGCCCGGGTACCGTCCCCCACCTCCACGGAAATGGAGGCGTTGAAGAAGGCCTGGGTGGCCTTGTCCACGGGGAAGCGGAACGCCGCCCAAGTCCTGTCCGGGTCAGTCCTCGCCAGCCACAACCAACGTAGGCGCAGCGTGGTGCCAAAGACACGAAGGTTGGGCAGGCCGAGTCCGCCGCAGCGAGTGGGACAGGTGACGTTCACCCAAGCGACCAGACAGCGACCGCCCGAGGCCACCTCTGTGCCGGACCAGAGGAAGCCACGGATGACAGTTTCGACCGTGCGCAGTGCCCAGGGGGAGATGGAAATCGCCATCAAGATGTGAACCGGGATGGCAGAGAGAGTGGATTTGTCAAGCACGAGGCGGCCACTGCGGCTCAACAGTCTGGCCTGCCAAGGGGGCAGGCGCCTAGCAACCTTATCGACCAATGACTGCATCGCCGCTTTGGGTAGCATCTTGACAGAAAGGGGGACCCCGAGGTAGGTGCAAGGGAAGTCGGCGATCGTGCAGGATAGAATGGATTAGACTAGGGACAGGTGACCTTCAGAGCAGTTGATGGGGTAGACCTGGCTTTTGGTATAGTTTGCTGCCAAGCCGACCGCGCTTTCGAATAGCGACAAGACCGCCTCGACAACCCGCAGATCTAGCTCGACCGGAGAGAAGAAAGCAACCACATCGTCAGCGTAGAGAGAGGCGCGAAAGCGGATACTCCTCCCTAGATCTACAAGGAGACCACGGGATTCCGCCTTGCGGAAGAGAGCATGGAAGCATTACATGACCAGCACGAAGAGCATGGGGGAAAGGGGGTCGCCCTGACGCAGGCCGCGACCGTGGCAGATCCGCTGCCCAGGGGCACCGTTAAGCAACACCCTGGTGCTGGCGGTGGACAGAATGACTGAGATCCAGTCGGTCCATCTGCGAGGGCATCCGACAGCCGAGAGGAGTTCAAGAAGAAAAACCGAGCCGACCGAGTCGAAAGCTTTGGCTAGATCAATTTTGAACATGATCCTAGGGAGCTTCCGACTAGAAAATGCTCTCGCCGTGCCAAGGACGTAGCGGAAGTTATCGTGGATGAGGCGACCTTTGATGAAGGCACTTTGGTTGGGCGAGATTAGAGAAGAAAGGTGCTGGGCGAAATGGTTGGTGACCGCTTTGGAGAAAAGTTTCCCAAAGCTATGGATTAGACTGATGGGCCGGTAATCCGAGAGAGCGACCAGGTCTGGTTTTTTAGGCAAGAGGGTGAGTAGGGCACCGTTCAGGTGGTGGAAGCTACGGAAGTCCATGTCAGAGAGGGCGTTGAACGCCCGCAACACATCACCCCTGATGATCGACCAGCAAGATCAGTAGAAGCGACCCGTGAAACCATCCGGGCCGGGGGCCTTGTCCAGAGGTAGGTCCCTGATCACCTCCCAGACCTCGGCCTCCGAGAAGGGAATAGCGAGGTCCTCCAGGTCCATCCGCGGGAGTCCTAACTCCTCAAAATCGAGAGCGCAGGAACTCTCATGATGGGCGCCCAGAATACGGTCGAAGTAGTCAAATGCTGCTGCAGCCTTGTCCTCTTCCCGAAAAACTGAACGACCATCGACCAGAAGGAAGGGGATGAAAATTTTCCTCCTACGGTGGTTGGCATGTAGGTGGAAAAGTTTAGTGTTGGCGTCCCCCTCACGCAGCCACCTGAGGCTGGACTTTTGCCGAGCGATCGTTCGCTGCAGCGAGGTCAGGCCTAGGTAGCGTAGTTTAAGGAAACGCCGTAGAGAGATCTCCTCGGGAGAGAGCGACCGTGAGTCCTGCGCGACCTCAAGGAGGAAGATGACATCCTTGGCAATCTGGATCTGCAGGCGAATGCTGCCGACCGCCTTGGAGCTCCACTTTACAAGCGCATTCGCTGTCTCACGAAGGAGGTGATCGATCATACGGAGCGGGTCAGCATCAGGGCGCGGCCTCGACCAGACCGCCTTGACTGTGTCCAAGAAGCCTTCGACCTTAGGCCAAAAGGCCTGAAAGGTGAAGCGTTTCTTAGAGTGCACCCCACAGTCGAGAAGAAGGAGGAGGGGAGCATGATCGGAACACCGAGAGGAGACAGCATGAAGAGCGGAGGAGGGGAAAAGAAACTCCCAGTCTTGAGAGACAAAAACTCTATCGGTACGCTCCAAAGTGGGATGCGACCTCTCGTTGCTCCAAGTGAAGAGACGGCCTTGGAGATGAAGCTCAAGAAGTTCAAGGTCGTTAAGGAAACGACAGAAGCGACCCATCATTCTGCGCGAGAGGCGTCCGTTATTCTTGTCAGCCGCCTGGTAGATGAGGTTGAAGTCCCCGCAAACAACCCAAGGTCCAGAGAGCATCGGACGGAGGGTACAGAGCTCGGCGAGAAAGGAGACTTTATCCGCATCGGACTGCGGACCGTAAACGGAGGAGAGCCACCAGGACTGAGAGGGTGCGGAGAGCAGCGCGATCTTCACCGTAACGTGGTGAGTGCCAAAGGAGGGGGAGGAGACGAGCCAGGTGTCTTTGCGCCAAGCGACCAGAATTCCACCGCGGGAGCCCGCTGCCGGCAACGCAACATAATCAAAGTCGAGCCCTAACATATCAAGCATGAAGGAGGGGGGTACAACCGTGAGCTTAGTCTCTTGCAGACAAAGAAGAGAGACACGCTCGAAAGCAACCAATTCGCGGACCGCCAAGCGTCTAGCACGCTGGTTAAGTCCACGGACATTCCAAACAGCTATGTTTACATCCATTTAAACACAAAAAGAGACGACCACTCGACTAGCACAGGCTCAGGCCTGCGCGTCGATGACCAGCTGCTCCTCGGGGAAGAGCTCACGAACCACCGCCTGGAACTCGTCATCTTCCAGCACGGAGCCCTGGAAGGACCCCTCGACCTGGGCACCGAAGAGCTCTCGGATAGCTCTGCAGTGCTCCTCTGACAGGCCAACAGCGAAGAGCCTGGTGTAGCGCTGGAACGCGGCAGCGTCGGGTGCCTCGCGCGGCCCCACGACTCCCAGCTTCCGCATCAGCAGGTTCTAGCCCGCGGTGACCTGGTTCGGACCCCGGGCCCTGGAAACCGCGGCGAGACGGCTGCTGCGGCGAAGCGTGGTGAGTGGCGGGCAGGCCTTCACCCGGCGACGGCGCGACGCCCCCAGAACCGGGGGAGGAGGGGGCCGCTGCAGAGAGGCGCAGAAGTCCGCCACCAACGACTCGAGGTCGCCCTGAGAAGGCCCCTCAGTCGCAGCAGAAGGTGGGGAGTGCGACCTGAGAGCCTGGGATAGGGTAGACAGCTCCGCGGGCATCGGAGGGACATCCGTCGAGTGCCGAGGGGAAGAGGGACACGACTCAGCGGGGGGCGGAGAGGCAGAAGGCGACCGGCACGGAGGCGGGGCGACCACGAGGGGGGAGCCCGGCAAGGGGGCCGCGGGCAACGTCAGCCAGCGGACCGCCAGGGGGGAGAGCAACCTGCGGAAGACGTCCGCCACCGGCACCACGCGAGGTGGGGTAGTGCTCTCCCCCCCCCCCACGCGCGGAGGCAGCGTCAGGCACGGCCGAGACGAGCGCAGTCGTCGTTGCGCGAAGCCCGGAGGCCGGCGGGCCGCCAAGTCCGACCGCAACCAGACTAGAGGCGGTGGACGGGCCGCGGCCAAGCTGCCCCGAGCAGCAGCCAGACAGTGGCTGGCAGTGGCCAGGCTGCGGCCAGCAGCAGCCAGGCAACGGCCAGCAGCGGCCCGCGGCGACCGGGCGGCAGCCCGCGGTGACCGGGCGGCAGCCAGCCGTAGCCAGGCTGCGGCGCGCCGCGGCCAGGCTGAGGCTGGCGGCGGCCAGGCTGCTGCCGGCAGCAGCCAGGCGGCGGCCAGCCACAGCTGGGCGACGGCCGGCCGCGGGCGGCCGGCGGCCGGCAGCGGCCGGGCAACGGCCAGCAGAGGCCTGGTCAAGGCTGCCGGCCCGAGGCTGGCGGCAGGTGGAGCCCGACCGGCGACGGCCAGGTCGGCGCGAGCAGGCGAAGCAGAAGAGGCGACCAGAAGCTCCGCCTCAAGAAGCATCGGGTCGTCGGCGAGGCTCCTGGGTGGCGTCGACTCACGAAGAGGAGGGAGGTGCTCCGGCAGTGCGCACTCGTCACAGCTGAAGTGCCACGCGACCGGAGCCGAAGAGGAAGCAGAGGAAGCCCGGGCGAGTGGGGCCGCTACCGGCGACGCACGTACCTCGGCTGCCCGCGTAGAGGAGGGGTCAGCAGGGGCGCGAAATGGCGCAGCAGCGGCGGAGAGACGAGACGACCGAGACGGGATGACAGGTGGGCGGTGGATGCCCTGCAGCGCCCAGTAGGGGTAGGAGGGAGCCGGAGGGACCGGCGGAGGTGCAGAAGTGGGGGCACCCCAGCCGGCGGCTCCCTGCCCGCCCCCCGTGGCACGACCAGACCGCCCGCCGAAAGCGGGTGGAGGCCCCCTCCTCGAGGCCCGTGACGGCGCGGCAGCAGCGCCCCGACGGCCGAGGGCCCCGGCAGCATAGAGGCAAAAGAGCTACCCGAAGAGCCAGAAGGGCTACCCTCCGACCCCCCGACTGGGAAGCCCCATCAGCCGGGGGAGCCAGAGTGTCAGTGATCTGGACGATGTCGACCGTCACCCGGTAGCGCAGGCAGGGCTGGCTGGCGCCCAACCCAGGGAACTCGATCGGTGCCAGCATGTCCATCTGCACCGGGATCAAGTCCGAGCGACGCAGCCAGCCAGGACGACGAGCTCCTTGAGGTTGGCCTTCGACTCTGACTCAGGAGCCAGGTTGATGACCACGCAGGAGGAGCCGAGGACGTCGTGCGCCGTGGAACGCAGCCACAGGTGCGGAGGCACGCCCTTGATGCCCACCCACACCTGGTAACGCAGCGCCGCGTCGACCGCCCAGTTCTCCCGCCGCCACCGGCGGAAAGTGAGGCGAAAGGGGCCGTCCGGGGTGGGTGCCTGGAGAACCCGCATCATCTCAGGGCCGTCCTGGAAGACGATGAGGAAGTCCTCGGGGTGGAAAGGGTAGATCATGAACGTCCCCGGCTGCACGCCCAAGCAACCGGTGAGGTAGGCAACCACATCCGTCGTAGAGGCGGACGGACGAGTGCCCGTGACCATGGCCACCAGAGCGCGCTCCAGAGCGACCTCGTTGGCCTCGACCTCAGGAGTGCGCGCGACAATGCATGTCTCCAGCTGCGGGCGGTGCGAGGGGTGCCCTAGGGGCGCTGGGGGGAGGGGGCGGAGGCAGAGGGGCCACGGCCCCGAGAGCGGGGACTGCAGCGGAGGCCCCCGCGGGAAGCGGAGGAGGGGCGGCACCCCCCAGGCCACCTCACCTGCCCTGGCCGCGGCACGACGAGGCGGCGGAGGAGCGTCGTCCCGAGGCGCCGCGCCGAGGCGCGCCGGCGGGGCGTCACGGGCCGCCGGAGGCGGGCAACGACGCCCCTCCGGCGGAGGAGGCGGCGGGTCGCGGGCCGCAGGAGCAGGGCGACGACGGGGCTCCGGGGGCGGCGGCAGCCGCGCCTCCTGCCTCTGCCGAAGAGGTGGAGGCGGGAGCAGACGGGCACCCCTCCCCTGCACAGCGTGAGGCGGGGAGCGGCCGGCCGGGTGCGAAGCGACCAGGGGTGGGGAGGGGGTGCGACCTCCCGGACGAGGACGGGCGCCCTCCACCGTCACCAGGCAGACCTTCGGGCGCCCGCACGAGCTCTCGTGGTGTCCGAGCTGGTGGCACTGGAAGCAGCGCGACACGTGGGGGCAGGAGGCGGCGATGTGGCCTTCCCCGAAGCAGTTGAAGCATTTCCCCCACCAGATCCGGGGGGACGGAGGACGGAGGCGGAGGTGGCGGCGGTGGCGACGACCGCTTTGTGCGCAGCTGCCTGTGCAATCGTACCTCGACGAAGCCGTCGGCGTCTACCCGCGGCCCCCTGGCGGGCCCGCCAGGAGGCGGCGGCGGGCCCACAGCCGCCCCCAGCACGATGAGGCTCGGCCGCAGGCAGACCAGCAGGGCGGCCGCCTCCCGCTTTGGCACGGCGCCGAGGAGGGGGCGGAGCCGGCCGCGGCGGCGACAGCGGCCACTTGCCCAGGATCCCCCTGGCGGAAGCGACCACGGGCCGCACCGCAGTCGTCGACGAAAGCTCGGCAGCGGCGGAGGCAACGATAGCGGGGGGAGCGCGGAGAAGCGACCGAGACGGGTGCGGCGGCGGTGAGGGGGTGCGCCCGGGAACCGGGATGCCGGCCGCCCGCACCTGCGCCGAGAAGGTGGGGGAGGGGGAGCGACCGCGCGGCACAGGGGAGTACGAGCCTGAGGCCTCCAGGTCCCAGAGCTCCCTGGAGGATGGAATGGAGGGGCCGGGCTCCGCCGAGCCGGGCTCCACTCTCTCCACCAGCACGACCGGGGACAGACGGGGACCAGAGGGGCCGTCATCCCCCTGCCCAACAGAATGCGCCCCCGCACCTGCAGTAGAGGCAAGTGGCAGGCGGTCGGCGCCTGGCGCCTCCAGGGGGCGCGGCCAGGCAGCGGGGGTGGAGGGAGAGGGTGGCGCCTTGCCACCGACGAGCCCCGCGCACGCCTCCAGCTCGCGGAGAGGACGCGGCCAGGCAGAGGGGGTGGAGGTGGAGGGCGGCACGTTGCCGCCGCCATGCCCCGCGCACGCCTCCAACACATGGAGGGCAGAGGCAACCGCGGCCGGCCCGGCGGCCGCGAGCGCGGCGGCCGTGGCGGGGAGAGGCCCGGGACGGCGGCGAGCGCGGCGAGGGCGTCCACCGCACCCACAGGCGTCACCCCCACCGAGGAGTCAACCGCCCCAGCGGTAGGAGGTAGAGGAGCGACCGAGAGTAGAAGGGGCGAGGGGGAGGGGACGGTCTCGACCGGCGGTGGAGAACCCACATCGAGACCATCGTCGAGCTCGTCGAAGCGAGAGGAGGAAGGCGCGGCACGAGTGGCGGTAGCCAAGGCGGCGGCGCCCGGCAGCCCGCCCACGGCCAGAACCGCGGCCGGCGCGCAGCCGCGGAGGGACCAGCCGCGGCCACCGGCCCGGTGGGGTGGCGCCCGCCCGGGGAAGCGGAGGTGGTCGGCCGGGGGCCCGCCGCGGCCAGCGGCCCGGCAGTGCGGCGCCCGGCCGGGGCAGAGGCCATCCGGGGGCCGGCGGCGGCCGACGAGCCCCCGCCCGGGGCAGCGGCGGTGGCCAGCAGGGGGCCGGCGCGCCCCTGGCGGGCCGCGAGGGGGGCGGAGGTGCCGCCGGCGGGGACGGGGCCCGCAGGCGTGGCGGGTCGCAGCGGCGCAGCCCCGCCGGGCGCCGTCAACCGCCGTTGCGGCGCAGCCCCGCCGGGCGCCGCCGACCGCCCGCCAGCAGGGGACGCGGGCGCGGAGGAGCGAGGTGGCGGCGCTGTCGGCCCGCCAGTGGGCGCGGGGGAGCGGCGAAGCGGCGCCGGCCCGCCGACGGAGGGCACGGGGGAGCGCCAAGGGGTGCCGCCGACGGCCACAGCGTCCGGGAGCCGGCGGGCGCGGGAAGGGGTCCCTCCTGGTTCCTTTTTCTCGAGCTGCTTGTCCGGCGCTTGTGAAATTCGAGGAAGCCCATGTCGTCCGGCACGACGGCACGGTCGGGGGTGCATGGCCATGGTACCTCAGGGCCCCAGACGGCGGATGAGGAAGCAGTCGCGACGATGACGAGCGTGGTGCAAAGGGCTATGTCAAGGCGGAGGCAAGGCCCGCATCACATCCTCGTCTCGAAGCTTGTCCTGGGCGCAAATCCAGGACATGCTCGTGTTTTCATCACTTGGTTTCTTGTATGATGCGTTTATCAGTACATCGGATGACACATAGGAAAAAAATAAGATGTAAAAGATAGTGTTAGTGTGCAATTTTCGACGACGAGCATATCAAGCACAAGATAGTGTTTGTATATAATCTTCAGCGACGAGCATATCTGACAGCTTGCTCTTGTATTTTTCTTTTCATTTTTGTTCCATTAGTGAGATAGACTAATGCATCTGAATGTGTAATATTTAGTGATGCACAAAGAGCTGGAGATGCACATGAGCTAAAAACGCAGTGTCTACATGTATTTGAAAAGAATTACTCATGTGTTTTGCATAATGATGTACACGAGTATATTTTGTACTCATGCGCATAGCATTGCACATTGATGTACTGAAGTATAAGTTTGTGATATTCTATTATTTAGTGAAAATCAAGGGTTTGTGATAGTAAATTGAGGAATATCTATTAAAAATTGTTTTGAAATGCAAAAGATGCAGAAGCTCATGGATAAGTGAGCCGGAAGCACATGGAGTAAGGGAAGGAGTCGTTGGAGAGTGGTTACAAAGTCAAAAAGGTGCACCTTTATGTCATTCGGTACATGACATAAACATACTTTATGTCAATCATGTAATAGTACTTTTGGCGGGAGGGATACACTATGAAGAAAAATGATATATGATCAAAAATACACGCGCAAGGGACAAGATTGCACGCATCTCGGTACAGCTCAGCAATCCGGATTACTTCTATCGTGAGTGCCCGGCGTACAGATTAATTTTCGCCATGGAACTTCATCACGTTAATCATAGAACTGTTGGTAGAAGAAGGCGCCATTGGCAATTGCCAGTAACCCCAAGATAGAGGCGCCAACTTGATATTCGTTTGGCTGGTGGCTGGTGCTGATTTGTTCCGAGAGTAAAGTACTGCTGGCTGATGGAGAAAAATATTACTGACCGGTGGCTGACAGGAAGCTTACTACAGCCAATTATAAAAAAAAACTTGGCAGATAGGGTAAGACCACTCTCACAGAAGGAGAAAAACCGAGGAACTAAGCTAGAACGGGAGGAGGTAGCAGTACTAGTGGTGGCTTGATCACTTCAATTTGCACAGATTTGTGTCAATTTCCCATACTTCAAGTTGGTGGTTTTCTAATCTGATAGGAAGTTTTGTGTGTAGAAGCGGATAGGCTGAAGCTGATTCCAGTCAGCGAGAATGCTTAGCAACAGGGAATTCAAATGTTTTTTTTTTCTTTCAGCAAGTGTATTTTCTTTTAGCATAACTCAGGAAACACTACGATTGAATCAATCCAAAACCCAGAACAATATCATCAACCCATTATTGATTTATTGGTGCAGAGTTGCAAGCTGCAAACAAGCTCGTTCGCGCGGGCAGCCATCAGGCGGCGCTCCTCAAGCCGTCGCCACCGCGGCGCCCGAACGGCCCCGCCTGCATCACCCAGTCCTCGATCATCTCCTGCGCCGCGCGGCCGTTGTCCGCCGGCACAAGGTGCCCGGCCCCGTACACCACCACGTGCGAGAGCGCGCCGGAGCGCTGCACGTAGCCCGCGAGCTCCCCGCCGACCCGCGTCCGCCACACGGCGCGGTCGGCGTCGAGGAAGGCGGGCAGCCCGTGCCAGCCCACGCCGCCGAGCCACGCCTCCGTGGACACGACGCCGTCCCGGAGGTCGCGGACGCCCTGGTACAGCAGCACGCGCGTGCGCCGCAGCAGCGACTCCACCTCGGGCCTCACGCTCTTCATCACGTCCGCGTGCATCGCCGCGTCCACCGCGCTGCTGCACTCCTCCCACGCCACTTCCCCGCGCGCGCCCAGCGCCGCCTTGGCCTCCGCCCGGTTCAGGAAGACGCCCACGGGGTCCGTCTGGTACGGCAGCTGCTTCGCGGCGTCGTACAGCGTGGCGAGGCCGGTCATGTTCTGCAGCCGCGACAGCACCCGGCCCCGCGCGTCCGACGCCTCGAGCCATCGCTCCGCGCGCGTCAGCGACACCGCCTCCGCCTGCAGCGCCTCGAGCTCCCGCTTCTGCCGCGCGTTGATGAGGCCCGAGAAGTAGGCCGAGTCCGCGTGCGTGGCCACCTGCGCGACGGGGTGCGTGAGCCCGTTGCCGATGGCCACGCCGCGGAGGTTCACGCGCAGCGACTCCGGCAGCGTCGGATTGGCGTCCAGGATGTGCGCCCCCGCCGCGGGGACGTACTTGCCGGCGTAGCTCTCGCCGGAGAGGAAGAACGGCCGCGCGCGGAAGCTGGGGTCGAGGGCGAGGAAGGACTGCAGCGCGGCGAGGAGGTGCGCGGCGACGACGGACTGGTTGGTGGGGATGTCGGCGGGGGACGGCGCGGCGCTGAACCCGGTGCCGAGCGGGCTGTCGATGAAGAGCAGCCCGAAGCGGCGGTTCCAGGAGAAGGGGTTGGGCGAGAGGGTCTCGGCGTCGGGGTTGACGAAGTAGGGGCCGAGCTCGAAGAAGTTGCCGAGGAGGCCGGAGCAGCCGGGCCCGCCCTGCAGCCAGAGGAGGAGGGGTGTGGAGGCCGGCGGCGTGAGCGGTTGGGTGGCCTCGTAGAAGGCGAAGAAGAGCGAGGCGTTGGCGGGCGGAATGGGGAGGTATCCTGATTTGGTCGGGAGCGCTTCATCGGGGAACACCACCGCGGCGGCTGAGATTGGGATGGTGAGGAGGAGGAGGAAGACGACGTGGGCTGGGAGCGGAGCCATGGGATGGCGGATGTGGGCTTGCTGAGCTGAACCGAGCTCTAAGTCCGGTCGGGACTGGGATATTATCAGCTTCACTTTGTCAGTGCGTTTATCATTAAAAAAATGGATTGTTCGCAGATAGTGCGGATGGGGACGGGCAAGAGAGTTGTTGTACCCAACACCCGCGTCGGTTTTTGTTGGATTGAAGTATCAAGAACGAACGTGACCGTCCCGTGCTGCAGATGCCATTGGAGAAACGCAACGCCCAAACGGCAACAAGAGGAACAGACAGAACACCATGCTAGGATCGCCTTGCCATTGCATATTTGCATCCGCTGTGCACGCTTTATGCTCTGATCCTAACTCCGTAAGCATGCAGTGCATAGCATCCCTGGATTTTTGCCCTGTTGACCTCCGGGGTCGACGGGAGCAGCTCCACGTTTACCTCGCCCCGATGGGCATCTTATCCTTGCACATGGCATTGTTTACAAACTTCGGCTGCGGGGAAATCAACAAGGGCATCACCGGTAGCAAGGCGGATCTAGACTGACAATACACTGATATCACTTCTGCTAAACAATGGATCACCACCACGGATGAAGTGCAATTTGCAATAGAGCTGGCAGAATTTCATTGCTGTCCTGTGACAGCATGCTCACGGTGGGGGCAGAGTAGGGAAGCCCACGGAACTTCAGCACGTTAACCATAGAACTGCAGCATTGCTGCCCATAGCCCCAAGATAGGGAGGACCTGGCTAAGTCACATTCCTATATACAATCAACAGCCAACTTAGCACAACATTGAGCTTTCCACAGCCAATTATTACGGTATACTGTAGTCGATATAACATCTTGAAGCTCTGGCCCTAGTGGCATGGGGTACTAGTACAGATTATTGGCCATGCCAAATATAAACTTCAGCCAGATTTACAATCTAGACTGCGTCCCTCCAGCAACAACAATGGTTTCCGCTGTAATGAATGATGCATCGTCCGAAGCCAGGAATGCGGCAGCAGCAGCCATGTCTTCCACAGAACCCAATCTCTTAAGTTTGGACCTGTCGATGAGCTCTTTCCTCTGCAGAGTGATATTCGAGTTAGGTGCATGTGCATCCATTTGCATGGATAGTGGTGAATGATTTTGTGCGCAATTGTAATTATGAAATTGACAGGAAGCTCAGCAGGTATCTTCATGTTTTGTACTCCCTCCGTTTCATAATACTTGTCGTTTTGGCTTTTCTAGATACATTTCTTTTGCTATGCACCTAGATATATTATTATGTCTAGATACATAACAAAAGAAATGTATCTAGAAAAGTCAAAACGACAAGTAATATGAAACGGAGGGAGTACTTAGGTATGATATTATCGAATAATATCCCCTTAGATGGATAATTGCATCTAATTCTAATATCCACAACTAAACCATATTTAGCAAGCCATTTCTAACTTTCAAAACATGGTAATTAAATAGATAATACAAAAGGGATATCACATTAATCTTAAAGATCACATCCAAAGGTTAGCTATCATGAAATATGTAACAACTGAAATCAGAAAAGAAACATGCAATTAAAACCTTTTTGAAGATCAGATCTAGGTAGCCTTCAAGTGGCTCATTGGAGCATTCAGAAGTTGGTTTAGTGCATTTTGAATCGAGTTTGCATACATTTTTCTATCCCTCTAAATAAACTGCCATCCACGCAGGCATGGGTAATTTCTCTCTATTTCTTCAAGTGCACTGGCATGTGCTTAGCTTGAGGCCATACTGGTGACAAATTAGAAAACTACATGTCGAACTACAGAAGTGCTAAGCATTGAGATTCTTTTACGCCATAGAACATTGAAACATTTAGGATAATGAGGAAATGGTACAACAGTGTCAAATAATTCTTTTAATTAACAGATCGTCAAATATATTTGAAGACAAAGTATGCAAAGAAAATATAGAAATCACTTACAAGGGTCTCATTAGTTGTGAGGAAACTAGCAAACCGTGTAGGAACAAAACCAGGGGCTATACAGTTAACGCGAGTATTGGGTCCCATCTCACCAGCAAGAGCCTACAGATACATCATTAGCTTAGTAAAGTATCCAAAGAAATTAGTTATCTTTAAAAAATGTGTATATAGTTTTTCACTTCCTGTCCAGCTTTTGTATTTCCCTCTAAATTAAGTTTTAGCAAACTAAACTTCATTCCTAATAAGGACGTCAAGCATGCAGTCCCTAACATAAATACAAAACTAAAGGCACTCCCTAACATAAATACAAAACAAAAGGCAGACACTTCTATGTGCGAACTTCATGAAACTAGAGAGAGGGGGAGAGAAAGAGAGATATTCTTACTGTGTTATATTGGCATTGGCACCGAAAGGATCACTTAAACTACCATACACTTCTATGTGCAAACTTCATGAAACTAGAGAGAAGGAGCATATCAAGAAGAAAGGGCATATATGATGAAAATCTGGAAGTTTTCATGCCCACCCCGTTATGTACCAAACATAGATCAGATGAAAGCCCTCTCACCTCATGTGCTTTGCTACCCAACCAGACACTGTATGAAATTTTCAGATTTCTAACATATATGTCATAGCTACCTCATATCCTCCCAAATTACATTTGATATTAAATAGCCATTCACGAGCATTTAAACAAACCTCCTGAAGGGAAGATACCTTGCTTATGCATTCTTCATCAATCCAGCATTATTCAGTTAATAGCTCAAGTAAAAATGTTACTTTACATTATAAGTTTACAAAATATCATGATTAATAAAGGTGCATTAAGATTTATGATAGCTTTCTACACATGTCAACAATAACAGGCTGATTTTGACATTGATCAAATACAGCAAACAAAGTGAAAGATGACAAAAAGATCTATACCTTTGTGAGACCAAAGAGAGCAGTCTTTGTAACACCGTACATTGTCAATCCTTGTTCTGGATTGTAACCAGCAATTGAAGAAATAAGAATCACAGATGATCCCTTTCGTAGATGGGGAGCAGCTTCCTGAAAAGAAATTGATACATGAAGCAAATAATGCCAAACATTATTTGTAGATAGTGTAAAGCAGGAGGAATTTGCCCACCTGAAGAAGAAGAATAGAAGCCTTCATGTTAATATCCCACAGTTTATCGAGAACAGACTCTTTCATTTCAAGTATGTTATCGACGGTAGGATTTGCAGCAGCATTCGAGACAAGAATATCAATGTGTCCAAAGTTCTGCAACAGAATAATCAGCTGATTACTACTACAAGAATAAGAACCGTCACAATGTTACCTGATAACTACTTTTAAGTCCTCAAATGCAAAATACTATCTAAGACATGAACAGAAACCAAACAAGCATGCGCCATGCCCCAGGACCGACTGGGCCTAATAAGTGGCACATTCAGAACCACAGGTGCTGTGTCACCACTTCACTAGCCCTGTCCACATCATCGTAAGGCCAGTCTCGGTGGGGTTTCATGGGAGGATTTCACCACATTTAATTGTTGGACACATCAGCAATTTGCTGACTTGGCATGGTATTCAATGATGAAAGAGAAAAACTCAGTGTCGTCACCACGACACCACGCGGGCGCGACAACCTAGTCCCGTGACACGGGATGAAACCCGCATTGAGAAGCTCCGGCGTTTCATCGCCGCGGCGCAGGCGCGCGGCCCCGCCTCCCGCCTCGCACCCTCCCGCGCTTCCTCCCGGGAAATGGAAGCGTCGGCGGCGACCAGGCAAAGCGCGGCCGCGCCGGAGGCCAGGCAAAGGGCAGCCGCACCGGTGGCCAGGCAAAGAGCTATGGCGGCGCCGCCTTCTCCACCTTCCACCGCTCCTAGCGTGTGCCTGCCAGCACCTCCACCTCCTCCCTCCCCAGCTTCTCGCGCGCGCGCCAAATCTCCCCTGCGTGTTGCAAATCTCGCAGTTTAGGAGATGACCGTCGAGGGAAATCGCAATCCCAGCTAGGAGGTGGCTCGGCAAAGCGGAACGGCGGCGCTTCTCCAAGAACTCCGACAGCCCCAGCAACGCCACCTCATCCCAGCCTCATGCCGACGGAATCGCCTCCGTCACCGCCAACAGGTACACCGTATACGGTGGCCTGGATGTGGAGGTACCGGGCTACCAGCAAGCAGCAGCTCCGGTTCTTCCTCACATGGACACCGATCATTGAATCCATGGTAAACCTAGATCTCTTTCTGTTTCTTTTGAAATGTGAATTAATGTTGCATGGAATTGTTTGATACAATGATTAGTGTTTGTGAATTGATGCAATTCTTTATTTCTTTTCTAATTTTGAAGCATACATGTCACGGAAAGAGAAACCATTGTTTCAGATTTTTAGTAAATAATATGATTGATTTTAGGTCTATTGTAGCAATTTAGAAGGTGTACATCAGTACCAATTTGTCTGTGGTCTCTGTTGTTTGTTTCAAGTTGTTAGTACTTACTGAGGTTGGTTCAGGTTTTAGTAGTTTCAGGAGTAAAAGATTGTAGCATATTCAGTTTCGAAGTAGTGTCAGATGTGAACCAGGTGAAGGCAAAGCTCCTTCAACTTACACTGCTCTGCTGGTGAAGGATACCAGTAATATGTCTGAAGAAGCCATGTGTTAGATAAATTTTGAAACTGCAATTGTGCATGCTTGATTGCTGGATGCTTGCATTGCACTGCTGAATGTTGCTTGTCCATGTGCAGGGGACAAGTTGGGAGGAGGAAAGCCATCGAGAGCAGTCTAGTGATTCCTGCATGAAACTGTTGTCTAGTGAACCTGTCTTTTTTTTTTTTTTTTGCGCTAGAGATCTTTCATCATCTAAAACTGATGCAATGTGAAACTGCTATAGTTATTATGTGTGAAAGCAGTGCAAACTTGGTCTATTTACAAAAGATTACATAGTTCTTATGCCACATTTGATCACAACACAATCTAAGACTTAATTGTTGAATCCTGTCTATGAAATTGTGCAATGAAATTCTGCATTGAGAGTGATAGTTTCATCCTAATAAAAAGCTGACATGGCAGTTTTGGTATCCGTGTCCGTGAAACTAGCACTGAGACTGGCCTAAGTATATTCTGAAGAAGGATCAAGAGTCAAGTTTGTTAGTTCCGCTGTACACATGATGGTGTTGAACATGCTGAATGAAACAAGTGATCTGAGATACGTAAAGGTACACTATTTTTCTAGACAATGAAAAATTTGCATGACTCGTGCTTGTGGAACTATTAATGGTTTTATGTAATTTCAGAGAGTCGTCGACATAAATGTTACAAGATGAGAAGATAAAAGAGACATGACACAATTTTTTGGCTTGAGACTTGCACAGGATAGAAATATGCTACATGTTACTGTTCATTTCCTTGGAAAGCTATTGCCTCATCAACTAATAGAAAAGGGTTACACTCATCGGTGAAACTCAAGTAAATACCAGTGTGACTAGCTTGTCTTTAGTTCATAATAATAAAACAAATGGACAATATGTTAACTCAAGTGTTCCTTATTTGCCAGATTTTTTATTTTTTGTACCACCATCACCTCATTTAAAGCTGCATCTGTCGATGCAAGAGCCCTACCAACCATAAATCCATTTGTTCCTAGTTCTGGCAAAGCTACTGCACGCTGAAATGGATTAAGCACACAGCTGGAAATACCAGGTGGTAAACCAATCCCAATTTCGCCCTAGGCAGTTAAGGTCGGCTGAGCTGCGGCCAAGTAGCCAATTCGTAGTAAAACAAGTAAACAACTAAACCAGCATGGCAGCGTTCACAACAAGGTTCGGCGCAAAATTGAGCCGGAGGGAGGCCTGACGGGAAATCGCTCAGCAACAAGAGAAATCTGACTATGCAATGTAACCCCAGCGTTCACAACAAGGTTCGGCGCAAAATTGACCAGAGGGAGGCCTGACGGGAGATCGCTCAGCAGCAAGAGAAATCTGACTATGCAATGTAACCCCATCTGAAATCCTTTCCCCCCAATTCTGACCTTGACGGCCGTGTCGATGAGGCCCTTGCGCTGCTGGGCGTCGGAGACGTGGCAGACTGCCCCGACCGCGGTGATCCCCTTTGCCTTGAGCCCCTCCACCGCCTCGTCCACGTTCTTCTGCAAGCCCCACCCCCAATCAGAAGCACGGTCAAGGGAAAAGCCGGGGCGGCGGCACATCGAGCAAGCAAACCAGCGCAAGTGAAACGAGAAGGGGCCTCAGCTCGGCTCGGGTGGAGGACCTGCTTCCGGGAGGAGATGACGACGGCGGCGCCCTCCAGGCCGAGGCGCTCGGCGATGGCGAGGCCGATCCCCTGCGTGGACGCCGTCACGACGGCCACCTTCCCCTCCAGGCGCCGGCACTTGACCTCCATCGCCGCGCCGGCCGAGGAGCTTCGCGGTCGATCTTTCCTCCCCTTCGCTGCTGCTTGCTCCGGCGCAGGACGGCAACTACCTGAGGAGTTTAGCTTCGATTTGTGGGAGGGGAAGGAGAAATTGCCGAGTCTCTAGTCTCTACAAGACCATCGATGGAAGCGAGGCAGCGAAAACCGGTGCCGCAAGCATATCCGATCCGGCTTCCGTCTGTCCCGCCCGATACTGGAGCGTGGGCCCTCCTGAGTGCTGATAAGTGATAACTTTGAGGTCCCAATCTGAAATAATCAGTTCCAACTCCCACATTGCGAGCTCCACCAATGTGAATTACGGAGTAAAAGGAGACACATGCTCAACGAGAGCACGCGCACAGTAGTTTTGCATAAAAATCATTTTTTGTGTATTGTGTATGCAAGTTCATTGAAACTTGATTTGATTTTTCGACACAAGAGATATTCATTATAGACAACTATTAAAAATAACTATGTATAAACGTAAGCAGTATTTCATCTGTCATGTAAAGACCGTTCATTTAGATACACTTATAGCTTGATTTTCTAGATTCTAAATAAATGCAACGCATTGAAACCAGAGGAAAAAAACATCAATTAATTATTTCATGGACTTTATGCACTTCTCAATGGATTTTTTTAATTGGAATGAGTATTAATTTGATTAGATTAGTTTCACTACAAGAGACAAAATTTATAAAAACTAAATGAACGAAACGGAGTGAAGCCATCACAAACGAAGACGACTTGGTGAAGCCGACCCCAAGCTCTTCTCGAAATGAACTGACCACCTCCATGCATGTTTTCTCCCTCCTATAATTTTACATGGATTCTTTTTCGATTTGAGATAGTATCTCGTGTTTTGTGTCGTTCAATTTGTATTTCCTGAATGACATACACATTTGCTGAGGCCGTGACTTACGGATGACTAGAAATACCATGTGAATATCAGCAACGTTCCTCTTATGCTTATGATCCTTCTCTGCATAGATAATAAACATCCGCAGTACTGTTGAGATGTGCACGCTATCTGTAAGTGCAATTTTCACAAAAGGAGGTGCTGCTTTTATATATTCTATCCTTCAGGCAATAGTGGATATGAGATGCAAGATCCTGTACGTGTTTTCAATATTGAAATTTACTTCCTTCAATATTAGTTCCACTTCTTCTAAAACATTTTCAGATTCACATGATTAATTCCAACTACGGGCAGGACATATCACCTTCTGTTTTTTTATTGGAGCCTGCCATTTCTTATCAGGTATTCTCTTTGGCCTTGATCTGTTGTTTAATTACAAAGTCAAGTGCAAATTATACTACTACTCAAATAAGTGATTATATTTGCAAAAAATAATAGTATGTTATTTTGGATCTAGCTGCTAAAAGTGTCATATTGACAATAACTTGAGTGTGCACACTCTGCACCATCCAATTCTGCAAAATGGTTCTTCTAGAAACTTGTAGAATAGATGTCTGAAGCATGAAAAGGTATACCATCTCACTATGTTAAACGGTTCTGTTAGCACACTGATGGCTGAAGTGTTTGCATGACATCCTCTTTGAGCTTATATGGGGTAGGTGCTCCTCATTTATACCTAAGAAATTTACTGTGATCCTATGCCGCCATAAATCTTATTTTACAATGCAAATATAATTATAGGGAGCATTTAAATGCTATCTTTTGAGCAATTCCAAGCATATCTGATGTTTAATTTATGCAGAGCAGTGGCTGTATTGGTAATTTAAGCAAATCCCAGTCACTTCAAGATTCTAAACTGAATGGATCTTCTTTAAGAAAGAGGTCTCGGAATTCTTCTATTGGAAACAGAAGACAATGGCAATTAGGTCTAGAAGCAATTGAGAACAACGTCAGCATATCAGTTTCTCTTGAGGGGAATATCTCGTCTATGCCCAACTCAATAATCAACGATTCTAAAATGTCAACGGACAATGGGTTAGATACATCATTTATAAACCATGGTATGACTTTATTTTGTGATCTTAGTATCTTGAGTAAATTTTGTCAGTGTTTGGATGCTTACCACAAGTAGATTGAGAAAGATAGCTTGATTATGAGGTAAATATGTATGTAGTTGTTTCATCCATCAGATTGTACATCTTTGATATGCACTCTGGTGAAATCAAATGGTTAATTGCGCTTGTTTTACTCTATAAACGAGAACTGTATGTATAGCAGTATAGGCTTGTTTCTTTGAATGATATGCAAACCACATGATGTGAAGGGGTTCATTCAGTAGTGTCGCAGCGTCAAATCAATTTACAGGACATTGTTTCTTGTTTACTTTACTTTTTGCTAGGGAAAGCTTACTGTTAGCTATTAATTTCTGTGAACAGTTATTCAGATAATAATATATTTTATACCTAAACCTAATAGCATAAATTTTACTTCTGTATGAGCATTCTGATGTTTTGAGACAATGTTTGCTTCTGCGTGCTTGAACATTTTCAGTGATCGACCTGTAATAGGGAAAGGCGAATTGCATTTTCAGTGATAGCACAGGTGGGGCCATGGATGAGGATGATGGAAAGGCGAATTGCACAACACAAGTTTGGATGAGGATGATGAAACAGGACATTCTGATTTCTGCATCAAGGAGTTTTGATTGTCTGCAGAACTAGACCTGTAATAGAATGGCTACAGAGAAATATTCAGCAGCTAGGACATGTTCACTTAAGAACATATATCATGTCCATCATTTGTGTAAACACGATGCGAAAATGTATTTTTTGAAGTAATTGTATTTATTTCATGCCATTATGCATCATGTCTGAAATCCGAGTGACTAAGGAGTTGAGATAGAACATAAGCTTTTGAGTTATGATTGGTGTCAAGATGCGGCAATAGTTTCTCTTTGATTGAGAAAGTTTGCATAATTGCATTTATGGGCCGATTTTGTTTTGGAAATTATACATATTGTTTTGCAACTCGTTTGATTGACTCGTTAATATGTGGGTACACAAGCAAAATATTTTTGATTTTAGGTATAATTATTTTTTTGCCTGTAGCAACGCACAGGCAGAAAAAAACACGAAACAGTAGCAACAGGAAGTGGATAAAACTCAGACTAAGCAAAATCCATGAATGATTTATGCCATACACAGCATCCAACAGAGGATACCCGTTACAATTTTGGTTCGCACAAAAGAAGTTACCACAAGACCAGTAGCAACAGGACGACACTGACTAGCACAACCTAACAGCGATACAGTAAGCATGCAGAGTGAAAGCTAAACTCAGAGCGCAGCTGCTGCATACAACCAGAGAGCACCAAGCTATATTTCTTCATTGCCTGCCTCGGGATTTCGCCCTGCTAGCCTCCTCCGGGGTAGACGGGAAAAGCTCCACGTACCTCGTCCCGATGGTCATCTTATCCTTGCACATGGCCGTCTTTGCAACTTCGGCTGTGGGGAACTCAACAAAGGCTTCACCAGTAGCCTTACCATCAGAGCGGTATGCAATATGCACATTCTCCTCTGTCAGCTCATACTCCAGGAAGAACTTGATGATGTCCTCAGTGGTGGCAGAGTAGGGAAGTCCACGGAGCTTCAGCACCTCAGTGTACTCCATGCTGCCCTTGTCTTCTGCCGGCTTCTTCGGCCTTGGCGGTGGTGGGGAGCGGCGGTACTCTGGCTCGAAGTACCCACCTTGGTTCACCTCATTGGCTATTGCACAGTAGTACTCCTGTTTCTTGCATCTGAACACCTCAACATATCTCCGGCCCATGTTCTGCCTGTTGCGATGCAGTGCAAATTCTGCTTGCATGCCCCCCTGGAAGACCACAAAAGCCTCACCAGTAAAGCGGCCATTCTTGTTAACCAGGAGGCAATCCACTATTTCCAGCCCCGCAAAGAACTTGCAGATGTCAACTTCATTGCAATCAAAAGGGAGTCCTCGCAACCGGACACCTGGAAAGTTTTGGATGCCAGTGCTAACCCCTGCACCAGCCAAGTTGCTGCTGAAGGGCTGGTAGAAGCCACCACTGGCACCACCAGCGTTGCTGCCCATAGCCCCAAAATAGGGAGCGCCTGAATCCATCATCCTGGCCCTCTTTGAGACATCCAATGGACTCCCTGCGTTCACTGCGAAGTAGGGATTCGATTCCATCATCATTCGTGGCCTCTTTGATCCCTCGTACCCATCCGAAACCCCCCAGCCTCCCATCATTGCCCTTCAGATAATCCAGAGTCCCAAAAAGAGAAAAGAAAAGGAGAATAACCCCCCATCTCTCAATCCCGATTTCAAATAATAACCCAAATATAAAGATAACTGTGCAGAAAAGAAATACTCCCTCCGTTTGTCAATATATGGTGTTTGGACAATGCAAACATTATATATTTAAAAACGGAGGGAATAGAGCAGACAGCAAGGCTAACATGTACTAAAACAAGCCGCAATGTAATCAAAACACAATGAAATTTGAGTCCCAGTATTACTGTTGTTTATAATAGCAAATTTGGGGCTATGACTGGAGTTCATCGAAAACCTGAATGGCATGTGTTTAGTGCAGTGAATATTACATATATGATTCTGGCTAAATTTCTAATATTATATTTGATTGCTTTAAGTACATGGACAGAAAGTACACTTAACATTAATAACGAGTTGAAACCTTATCCCCTAGGTGAAATATGAGTCATGTGCAGAAGCTGAATTATAAGTTGATATTGTGTGCTTGATAACAATTGGACAGGATAGTTAGAATTCAGATCAAGGACAAACCAATTTCAAGTATCATAACAGGAGCAAAATTATTTAAGAAACACCCTATTCTGATATTTTGTTTTGCTATTGCAAAGGAATCAAATCAAATACTGTTAATTTAATCAACATGGCACACAACTTATTCGACACAAAATCACTCTAGACTAGTTAATGAAATTAACAGCCCAAAATCCCGTCACCTAGCATCTTAGTCCATGAATTGCATGCGACGTCAATAATCCCGGCACAACACGAATTAGATGGATTGTTTCGGGTTCAGGGAACAGATTATCGCTAGGATTCAGGGGCTCACATCAAAGGGCGGATTCTAAGGCGGAATAAGCGAGCAATCGCTAGGGCATCGTGTAACAAGCAAAAGAGGAAGGGATAAGGGGGAGAGGTGCAGATGCGGCCCAAGCATACCTGGATCTGGACGGAGGCGTGTTCATCTGGATCGGCCGACGACCGGCGGGGTCGCGTAAGAGAGGGTGTCCGGTCGCGGTCAGGAGAGGAGGGGACTCTGCCTCGGGCGGCTAGGGTTAGGAGTACCCGGGGGAGAGCTGGAAGGCGACGAGGACGAGGAGCCTTTCGGCTTGGGCCTGCGGGACGATTTATTCGCCTTTCAAGGCCCAGGGAGACAAACTAGTCCGGTTCAGACTTCGGAACAATCTCGATTTCGGTCGGCATGTCGAAACTCCAGCTTTATTCAACCGCCATATGATTTTTTTTTTCTTCCACAAATTGAGCAATGTTAAAAAATTGTTGACAGCAGCAAGAAGGCGGTTAATATTTCTACAGACCAAAGTTTTTTTAATTAAAAAACGTTTTTTAACAACTAGAGGTAGTTCTTTTAATCTCTACCGACTTGATGTAAAGTGTGTTTAAGCATTTTTTTTAGAATAAGGGTGTTTAAGCATTAATAAATTCATTATATTCCTATTAAAAAATCTCTACAGAGACGAGGTGAGCCTTTTAAAGACTGTTCAGCTTGCTTTTTCCGACTTATTTCAATTTATTTTCTCTCACATAATACTATTCAATCTACCAATCGAATAACCACCAACATTACACACTGTAACTGTAATCTCTTTTACGATCGGGCGTTGATGTTGTGCTATTGGCAGCCCAAGGCGACGTTTAACATGCAGGCCCGTCCGCCGCCGCCATCATCAAAACCTTCGAAGGTCCGACCACCCGTTCCCCTTCTCCTTCCCGGTTATCAAAGACGACCACCGTTTCTCCGGCGAGAAAGAACGAGACGCTCTTTACCGCGGGCGTGGCAGCGCGGCAGTGTGTTCCCTGCTATGGATCATCCGATTGCTGTTGGCAGCAGATGGCGCCGGCGGCGCGGCCAGATCTCGGCGACAGCCGACGGTGGGGAGTGCATAAAAATGGTGCGCTGGCGCCTGGCGGCCAGGCACCCGATTGCTGTGAATCCATCCCAGCGCATCGTCATGTGAATCCTTTGCGTACCCACACATACCGGCAGCAGCAGTATCACTGTACTACTCTGTATCAGCCTCATACCGCCATAGTAGTATAGCACCAACCAGATCCCCCACCACTCCCTGTTAATTTCCCTTCCCCGCATTTTACCTGATCCGAGTCACTCCGTGGTCTTTTCGGAAGAAATTCAGAAGAAAACGTGTTCGCGTGTACCCCGATACTATTACGGAGGTTCCAATTCGTTTAGGACTCATCCATCGAGCCCATCGCATATACAGATATACTTATAAGTCAGCGTAGCCAATGCCGTGCATTTTTGCATACAAATATATACAGATCATCACCCCAACTCATTGTAAATTTCTTTCTGCACGTACTCGCGCCATGGGCTTGAAGACTGCCAGCAGCAGAAGTGCAGCAGCAGCAGCAGACCGTCGCCGTCCCCGAGTTGAGCAATGAGATCGTTCTGGACTGGAGATCTATAATCCGGCTGCCTGTTCTCTTCTGCGTTTTCGATTTCGAACCCGTTCTCCGTTCGTGCCCACATCCACTTCTCCAAACAGAAACAGCAGCATAACCCGTCCTCGTTCCTCATCATCCCCCAGGTTCTACTGGAACCTACATCCGCTTCTACCAGTGGGATCTACGAGAAGACATCATCGACACGGCAATCCTCTTTTACAGGAGGTACTTTCCGGCCGGCGAATTCCGGTCCGTGTCCCAGTTGCAATGGTACAAAACATGTGACAATGGAAGACGCAACAAAGGGAAATCAGCAGATAATTCACAGCTACAATGTGTGTGTGCGCATCTCAGGCAGCCGCGGGATTTGGGAACCCGAGCCCGTGCCGTGTCGATGGGAACGCGGCGAAGAGCAGCGTCCCGACTAACCCTCCGGCGAGCGGCACGGCGGTGAGCACCTGCTTCTTGTCGTAGGACATGACCGGGTTGAAGCACGCGCCGACGTTCCTGTCGAACATGGCCACGGACACGAAGACGACGAGCGACAGGAACGCGTGGAAGAAGTCGATGAACTTGAGCCGTTTCTCAGCGGCTTCCTCGGCCGGCGGCGGTGGCGTGCCGTCGATGACCCATAGGCCGGACCGCGTGGCCACCGCGTACCGCACGGTCCCCCTGGCGTCGAGGAAGCTGTCCGTGAAGCAGAGGAGGAAGCACGCGGCGGCGCAGAGCCCCACAAGCCAGGCCGTCATGACACGGTTCACGTGCTGGCACCTGCCGACGTTGGTGAACACCGGCGACAGCACCTCGAAGACGAGCACGGCGCCGGTGGGCAGGTGCTTGGCCAGATCAACGGTGCTCTTGAATGCCTGGGCCATTGCACCCTCCCGCCGCGTCGGCTCGTCGTTCCTGGCCCCGCCGCGTCCCTGGCCGCCGTTCGACTGAACCTGCAGGAGCGGCTGGGTCTCCGGCGCTGCACGGTGAGCATCAGAGATGCCAACGACGACGGAGCCTGAGGTTCTCGACTCGAGATCAGCTTGGTTGTTCGACGCCATGGCGAGCGATCAACTGAGAGGTTTGGTGTTAGCTTTTCACTCGATCTTTTTGCGACGAAGTATAAGTTGTGGGTTCGATGTTGGGACAGAATGGGTTTCTATTGTTGCCAGGGGACGCGCAAGTTGACTTGCAAGGAAAGCGTCGTTGTTTTCACGTCCTTAATTTGCATTGGACACCCATCGTGCTTATCATTGGCTTCGGGTAGTTTGTGAATGCAAGCCAAATGAACTGTAAGCAATTGGGATGTTGCTATCGTTGCCGAGTGAGAGTTTGTGATTTCTCGATACTATATATGAGCAGATAGAACTGCAATTGACAACCAAAAAAAGTTTTTTTTCCTCCTTTTGTGCTAGTGGTAGTGGCGGGAACCAACTGAAAGTTAAAGTACAAATTATACAACCAGGAGACTTTGAGCATGTCAAGCTGGGTAGACGACTTGGCAAAATTGACCGCGTGAACGGTTTCATCACATTCTGATAGGAGTGGACAACATGCTTGGGCAGCAAACATCGGGAGTAAAGCATGTGGCACGTCTTGTGGGGTTGGATTGGATATGCTAAATTAGTTCTTATAGAGGAGATCAAGAGCAAACACCACAATTATAAGGACTCAAGGAGCGATGCTGACATCGACTTGTATCTTCCATATCCTGCAGCATCAGCAACAGCATGTTTCATTCGTGATAGTTGATTCCCTCTTGATGAATATAAATAAATAAACCCAAATACTAAACGGAGAGGGCTCTCCATTTAGTGTTAAATGGAGAGCCCTCCGAGGTTACTTCCTACGACACATAAGTTACTTCCCGCGACACATAAGTTACTTCCCGTGACAAAAAGTTACTTCTCGCGACAAAAGTTACTTCCCGCGACACATAAGTTACTTCCCGCGACAAAAAGTTACTTCCTCCTGTGCTCTTCTTTTTGTTGAGGGAAGTAATTTTGTGTCGCAGGCAGTAACCTCGGAAGACTTTCCATGTATGACTAAAAGTTATTTCCTCGTGTGTGTTTTTTCTGTTGAGAAAAGTAATTTTGTGTCGCAAAAAGTAACCTCGGATGGCTCTCCACGTAAGACTAAATGGAGAGCCCTCTCCGTTTAGTCGCCTCCATAAATAAAACTTCTTCCCACATTATAAAAGGAACAAATTGCTATATACTATATATATCGGATGCTTTTGCTTATTACCTTCTCAAAGAATGGGAGTTACTGCAGCAAATCAGATGTCACAAAAAAGTTGATCTAAATCCTTAGAGGAAGGTGAAACCAGCATACATTTTCGAAAGAGTGAATTTCACTGCAGGTCTGTTAACTATTTCCGAGTTCACATCTAGGTCCGTCAACTTTAAAAGTGATCATCTAGGTCCACGATCTATCGAAGAGTGGTCATCTAGGTCCAAAAGTGTCCGCTGAAGCATCTTTTGTCTATGTGGCTGTCGGGGTTCTCTACCGCCGGCAGTAAATTTGTAACGGATCGTGTGTCGGACACGGATGGATGGCACGAGAGACACAAGGGTTTTATACTGGTTCGGGCCTCCGGAGAGTAATACCCTAAGTCCAATTCCGAGTACTCGTGTTCCTATGCCAGGAATGTCTGTAGTAGGGGTTACAATCTTGGAGATCGGTCAGTCGTCGTCCAGTTGCACTCCTCCCCCTTTTATAGATGCAAGGGTGAGGGGCAAAGTGGGAATACAAAAATATGCTACAGCACTACGGTAATGGAGGGTCTTTTCGGACGTCGACGTCCGTCAGGATGCATTGAAGTGGCATTGGAGACTGCCGCGTGTGCTGGTGACACTGTACTTCCAGGGTACCTGGCGCCTCCTCCGAGTAGTTCACTTGATGACTCAGCCTTTTTGAGTGTTGCTTAGGCCCGTCACATTATGGCCTAAGTGTTGGTAGACGCCGCCCGTAGACGGTAATCAAGTGCCTGCTACATTATAAAAGTAAATAAAAATAAATAAAATTTCTTCCCACATTATAAAAGGAACAAATTGTTATATACTATATATATATATATCGGATGCTTTTGCTTATTACCTTCTCAAAGAATGGGAGTTACTGCAGCAAATCTGATGTCACAAAAAAGTTGATCTAGGTGAAACCAGCATACACTTTCGAAAAAGACCCCCCGGTCATCTCGCGTTTTCATTAAGAGAAGGAGACATAATCTCGGCTTAGAAAATCTTCAAACCCCGGCTTAAACTAGTCTCGTAAATTCGCTCCAACGAGAAATCGAACCCGGATCTCCTGGTTGTGAACATACCTCAGCTCCCTCTAACCAAGTAGGCTAGAGAACCTTTGGTAAGCTCACGAGATAAGGGAAGATGAAAATCATTTAATATGGATGATATAAGATATCTTGGGCCCAGAGAGAACACCTTGGGTCGTGCGTGGGAAAGGAGTAAATTTCACTGGCGGTTCTTAAACTTGTCCCCGAAGTCTCATCCCGGTCCCGGTACTCTCAAAATGCACATATATGTCCTTAAACTTGTCCCGAACTCTAATCATGATCCTTCAATTTGTCCTGAGCTCTCATCCAAGTCTCGGTACAATCAAAATGCACATATGAATCCTTAAACTTGTCTCGAGCTCTCTCCTGATCCTTCAACTTGTCTTTCACTCTCATCTGGTCCATAACTATATGATCTCAAGAGAGAGAACAAATGTGAGCACTTTCCACAGTGCTAATGCTACTGACGAAACTATAGGAAGTGGTGGGTTGGCATAAATGTGATATCATAGTTAGTAGTGAACATCTAACTTGGTCACATGATTAATTGTTAGTGCTGGTGTTGTACAGGCAAACTCATGAATTATTTGGCAAACATGATCAGAAATAAATCCACCTAAGCAAAGGATCACCATCACGCAGTGGGAACAAATATCGTCATCAATGACATCGTTGTGTGAGAGTGTTCTCTACAACCCCAAGAAACCAATATAGAAGTTAAGATCTCTCAGTCATTGACGGGCCCTAGACCAGGGCCCACCACGACCACTAAAAAATGTAGTACGGACTGACACACAACGTACTTAGCGGCTAGTACAACGAGTACTACGCCTCCAAGTACCTGGCGGCCCGTACAACCAGTCTCCGCCATGGGCCGGGAGCTGGGCGGCCCATGCGCACCGCTACCTCCTCCACCGCCTACATGACGGCCCACACGACAGGTCCCCGACCACGTGGTGGTTCACACGACAAGTTTTCGTCTCCCTCTCCGACTACTCGTTCGCTCAAGTAGTCTCCGTCCCCAACCAGTTCAGGCTTCGCATCGAAGGCAACGGCGGCGTGGGCCCCCCACTAAGATCACGGGATATCCGCGCGCGCTCGCCCACGCGCCGCCACGTGCCCGCTCCTCCACGAATGGGCCGCCCTGACCAGGCTGATCTGGTGTCAGAGGGCGGATCCGTCCACTATGCCACGAACGGCACGGTGCGCGTCGTACCACGAACGGCACAGTGCACGCTGCACCACGAACGGCACAGTGCGCGCTATCTCCTAAGCCTCGAACGGCGTGGCGTAGACTACTCGTTCGCACGAGTAGTTTCCGTTCCTGACAAGTTTAAAGCTTCACATCGAAGGCAACGGTGACGTGGGCCCCCCGCCGATATCTCGGGTCCGCGCACGCTAACCCACGCGCTGCCACGTGCCAACCCCTCCGCGTCAGGCCGCCCTGGTGACAGAGGGCGTATCCGCCTGCTGTGCCACGAACGACACAGTGTGTGTTGTACTACGAACGGCACGGGTGCGTTGTGCCACGAACGGCACAGTGTACGCCCCCCTAAACTTCGAACGATGTGGCGTAGACCACTCCATTCCTACAGTATCCGGGGAAGACGCGCTCTTGTTCTACTGACGGGGGTAGGGTACGAAGCCTACACCCCACACTCGACGGATTACTCGAAGGAGAGCTCGAGAAGCCCCGGAGGCAACTACTCAGGGCCCGCGATCCCAGGAGGCCTACGCCGTCGCCAGCGACCCTGTAAAAGTTCTTCGCCGCTCCCGCCGCACCATCATGACTGACCGACGCGGAGAAGGACGCCCTACGCTGTAATCTAGTCTACACCTTCGATTTTACCCCCATAGACCTCTCTCTTGCTACTATAAAAGGGGAGGAGGGGATCACTTGTAAAACACGTTCACATTCGCCCCCACACGCATTCAGTATCGATATCTCATCTCATATCATCCCGTAGTCACACACACTCGTGTACGCAGAACTCTGCTACAAGAACAGCGCACGCGCACTTGGGACTTGGGCGTGGAAACCCTCTCCCACCTAGTTTGTAACCCCTACTACAGACACTTGAGCATAAAGAACACTCCCCCTCGGACTAGACGTAGGGTATTACTCTCCGGAGGTCCGAACCAGTATAACCTCGTGTGTCTCTTGTGCAACCGTGCGGATTTCGACACGCGCTCGTATAAATTTACTCGACGGCGGTAACAAACCCCTGACAGTCATCATGTGATTTTTGTTGCACACTCCTACCAAGTTAATTTCTCCTCGCATTTTGTATATTGCAGGGCAAACTTCCAAGAACATCGGCAGAATAAGAACAGTTCAAAAATAAATATTTCATCTGAACATATAGGCTCAAGTCATATGAAAAAAATCAAGTTGATAATCGTGAAGGAATTAGGTAAGGTTTTGCACATGAAACCATGGAGTTTTTTTTTTTTTACATTTTACTACAGCTAAATTTTCCATGGTGGCGGAGAGAAAAAGATTTGCATCAATGTCAACTGTGAAGAGGAAAGTGCGGAGCGACCTAAATGCATAAATTGCTAACAAGGGGAAGGTACTATTTCGTATGGTCATATATAGGGGTTCTGTACTATTTGTATGCATGAAGAGCTTAATGTATCATTTTATTTACTTAGATGGTTGTATATAAACCAATATTTATTGTCAACTATGGCAGCAGCAAAAAATTCATGACAAGAACATCACAGATCAAGCAGCTAATAGGAAGCTAATATCATGTACCAGCAAATTGAAGAACATTACACATCACACTTACAGCGGAAGAAGAAGAAAACTCACCGGATGTCATTGACCTACCACTGAGTCCCGCTGCTGAAGACTCCATGGACAATCTAGAGGAGCACCAACTTATCCCATCACCGAGACATGGTAGTGCAGGTCTATAGGATGCAGAGCACCTGTTCGTGGTACCTTTATATTTTGTATAAAGATCCATCATGTACTTTTTCTCAGAATTCGAATCTGTTTAGTTCCGTGAAATTTCACCAAAGTTCTCACCTAGAGGACCGTGTCAGTTCATTTTCTCTCTGCACACGCAGTCCAATGTAAAAAAATTTACCTCTTTTCACCCAACTAAACAGGGCATTTAGCTTCAAATTCTTCACTGTGAGCTCCAGTGACCTAAGAAACACCATTAAAAGATTGATTTGTCAACCATTGCAAATGCATAGATAACATTACCCTGTGATTGATATACAAAAAAATATACCTTGTACATTGTTCTGAACTACTCAACTTCTCCAACCAGTGCCTAAGAGGATAGGAAAGAGTTTAGAAAATATTGCTTCAATCTCAAAAAGTAGTAAGTACTTGAAAAAAAGGTGCTCACATCATCATCAGCAATGCCGGTCTCATCATATAGTGCCCTCTTCTATGCATAACCAAGAATGGCTCTTGGAGGGAGACCTTGGCAGATCCACCCTACCCTATTTTGGACTCGCAACCAAAGCCCTCTAGCCTAGTTGGTACATGTGCTGAGGTATGGTCGCAACCACCCAGGTTCGATTCCTCGTTGAAGCGAATTATGAGGTTGATTTTAAAAAATCCCCTCGCCGGTGAAACCGGAGTTCGGGAGTTTTCTAAGCCGGAAGAAGATTTCTTCTTCTTAATGAAAACCGTGGGGCGGTCTTACCCCTACCGGCTTAGTTTTTTTTATTTTGAACTCGCAGACCGGCAAGCACCGCAAGGGGCATGTATTCTATTTCATCAATAAGAACAACCAGCAACAGCCCCCGCGGGGCTTACTCCGGTTCAGCCTTCAAAATGAAACATTTGGTGTCACTCTTTTGCCTTCCAACATGGACCCTGCAGTTGAAGATGATGATATCCTTGTGAAGGAGCTTGATGGTGAATTATGTTTTACTTACCTTTCCAAGCATTTGCAACAACTAGTTATCTGGGTGACAAGAGATGTTCTGAATCCACAATGGGATTGCCGTTCAAAATCAATTGCCAAGATCAGTGCTATCCAATGGCCTCGCTTGGCGACATGGCCTCGCTTGGTGGCAACGGGCTTCTATTGCAGTGTTATAATTTCCTCTTCCGTTATGATTTGGAAGCTCACGGGATAAGAGAAGATGAATCATTTAGTATGGATGTTACTTCTTACACGGAAAGCCTTGTTCCAATTACTCATAAAGCGAGCTTAGAGGTGTAAAATGTAAAAGTTTGTGTTGAGCTCATGCCCATCATCATCTCCGGATGTACTAGCATTCATCTCAGGAATGGCCCTCCACATCAAAGCTTTCTCAAGTTCTATTTGCAGGGCGATGCATGAAGACCTATAACCTTGAGGACCGAGCCTAGCTCGGTTGGCACACTTTGCTGGTGGGCAAGCGGCCGGTGCGGGTTCGATTCCTGGAATCGGCACCCGCATTCCTCACGGGAGATTTATTCCCTGGCAGATGTACATGTGTGCAGTGGTTGAGCGGCCTTCTGGCCCTCCTAGTGTGTGCGGTGGTTGAGCGGCCTTCTGGCCCTCCTATATGGGTAGGACAGGAGTTTGGAGATTTTCTCAATCTGTGTGAGAAAGTCTTCTTCTTAATACAATACTGTGAGGGTGCTCTTACTCCTCGCGAGTTTTATGAAAATCTATAACTTATTAATGTTGCTCGGTGCCTTAACTGAGGTCTTGTGTGTGCAAGTTGTCTCCCATTGCTATGAGCTTGTAATTCTTCAGTTGTAACGGTACGTTTAATTAAGGGAAAAGTCTAATTTTCAATCTCCAACTATAACAGAAGTCTGATTTTCAACCTGCAACTACGAAACCGGACAAGAAGGGCCATCGAACTGTTAAAACCGGGCAAATTTGGTCCTTAGGGTGGTTTTGACGGTGATTTTGCATTTTCTAGAAATTTCGGTTCTTTTTTATTTGGTCAAAATCCATAACTGATTCATTTCAAATCTAAAAAAAATGAAGTTGATACCAACAGTTTTCTGAAAATGTAGGCCATTTGTTGGTACTCTATTTAGTGTTATTTACATAATATTTGTTGCTATTCTAGTATTTTATTGCTTGAAATAAAATACAAGGAACACAGACAACTAAGTTTCAAATAATGCCAAATAGAATATCAATAGATAGGTTACATTTTTAGAAAAATTTTGGCACTGATTTGATATTTTTCTGATTTGAAATGAAATATTTATGAATTTTTGCATTAAATCTAAACTTATAAAATTTTTATAAATGCAAAACCACTCTTCAAAACCACCCAAAGGGCCAAAATTGTCCGGTTTTGACAGTTCAATGACCCTCTTTGTCCAGTTTTGTAGTTACAGGTTGAAAATCAGACTTGTGCAATAGTTGGAGGTTGAAAAATAGTTGCAAGTGTATTCATTTTCGGTACAAACCAAATCTTCAGTTGTGTTAGTCCTAGGTTAATTATTTGAGGAACGAAAATTTAGTATGTCTGCCAGCCTGCAGAGCTGCATCAAAGTACAATTTCTTAAAATATATATTTTTGAGGATAGAACTGATTTTAGAAATAGCCAGGGACGCTCCTCTGAAGTCTGAATTCTTGCTGGATCTGTCCTGATCCTGATCTTGGTGCCCAAGCGACCTTTTTTTAAAAAAAAAATATCAGAGTTGTACATTGCAAATGCAATCAAGTAGAGCTAAGCTGGTTAACGGCATCTTTATACGACTGGATACAGTATATAGCACCAGGACAACGGCCATGAAACGACAGAATGAAAGAAAGCAACATGCATATTGCGTGGTGAAGATAAAAGCAGAGAAGTTAATTATAAATTGGGTGGTGAGGAGTATTAAAAAAAGGCAGAGAAGTTCGAGAATTATCAGTGGAAGTAAAATCGATGGTTTGGAACGACATGCCAATCTTTCAGAGTGTTTCCGGGGAAATTTTTTCCACAGAAATCGTAGTTGACTGATGGCCCATCTAAGACATTTCCACCATTACCCTTTTATCAACAATAGCATCTTATCATCATAATCCTTATGCAACGTCTGATTTTTGTGTGGAAGTGGTCGCCTAGCGGTGTCTACTCCGCGACTTCGGCCTACTCCGCTCTTTTTCTCGGTCGTGTCGCCATCCTCGGAGCTAGGCACATTTGGAAAGTTCATATGCCGGGAAAGTACAAGTTCTTTGCTTGGCTTGTCTTACATGGTCGTTGCTGGACTTCTGACCGCCTACACCAGCACGGTCTGAGAGACTTGATCACCTCATCGTGGACTGTGTCTTCTCTCGCGAGGTTTGGTTCAGGGTGCTAAGGCCTTTTCTTCTCCAGGACTTTGCCCCGGACCGTCCCACAAGTTTCGCGGTGTGGTGGTGCTCCGCTAGGAAGCAGGTCGTCAAGGTTCGAAGGAAAGATTTTGATACTTTTGTTTGACTGGTTGTTTGGTCGCTTTGGAGGGAACGGAACAGGCGCGTCCACGACAGGGAAGCTCTCATGTCGGTGCTGCTGGTGCCGGCAATTCTAGAGGAGGCGTGAACCTGAGCGCGTGCGGGTTTCCTACCTTTAGCTCGTTTCTTAGGTGTTCCTCTTCTGAGGGTTGTGTAACTTTTTTGTAACTTTTTTACTTCGGGCCCGAACCCTGTACTCGTTGTGAACAATTTTTTCTCCTCTCTTACTTGCAGTAATGTAATTGAACTGTTATCCTCAGAAATTACTCGAATTCTCGCCAACCCTAATTTCCATCTCAGTGATGGTCCATGTGCTGAACAAATACATAGACATAGGAAAGTTACTGGAATTCATCAAGAAAAGAAGACACGTCACTTTGGCTTCAAAGGCTGGAGTCAGTACCGCATCCGCGCCCGATGATGGCTGCTGCTAGCTCTGAAACAGAGCTTGTTTCTTCCGTACTTCCTCACTGCTCGGCCTCGCGGCTGGCCGAGGCGCTTGCCCGGCGAAAGCAGCATCGCCGCTGCTCCGCACCGGCGAGTTCAGCACGTACCGCGTCATGGGGCTGTACACCGTGACGCTGACGCCGGCGCAGAGCAGCGGCGATACTGCTTCCGGACGACGTCGGAGAACCCCCACCCTGGGTGGTGGCGCCCTCGCGGTCTACATTATGTTACACGAGTACGGGTACGGGTATCCGATACAATACGTATCGGATACGCATTTTCTTAAAAGAAAACCCACTAAAATAGTGTATCTGAGTATCCATATTCGCATATTCGACGAGTATCGGATACGTCACCCCTTGGAGTATCCGTGTAACATACGCCGTTGGAGGCGAGCATGACCCCGGGGGTTCTCGTGCCCGCCGCTGCAGCTGGCGCAGCCGCGCAGGCACGGCACGAGTCGACGAAGTAGCCCACGCCCACCGTGTCACCGGAGCCGACGTCGATCGACGATCTCGTGCCTGTGCCTGTGCATTATGCACGACGCCGTTAACTGTGTGAGCAGCTGTAGAAGGGCACTGCCCAACTTCCCACCGAAATCTCGTCGTGACGTCCTAATTTCCATTGAAATAATGAAATCACTGCGCGACGGGGTGGACCAATGCCACGAAAAGTCAGTCAGGATGCAGCACCGCCGCCGCAGAGACAACGGACAAACTTTCCGCGGTTGCTCTCGCCGGCGGTGAGGAGCGACATGCGCGCGCGGAGAGCATGATTCCAGCGAAGGGGTGCAACTAAAAAAAAAGACGTCCGACAGTCCAAGTCGACGCTGCATCCACAACTGTTGCATTGTCACGAAAAGTAACTGTCATTCTACTCTAACAAGTAGTAATTTCCATTCAAATAAATCAATTAATTGATATTTCAGTTGTGCACAAATGGGCACCATTTTCCGCCTGAATAGATGGCGTACAGACTGCATGTAAAAGAGGACAGGACACAGGAGACCAAGACTCTTGGGTTACCTCTTTATGAATTGCTTATATCATATGCAACTTCTTCCAGGCTAGTCCTGAAGAAGCTGTGATGATATATATATATAGCTAAGATTTGCAACCGCTGCAGCGAGCTAATACATCCTTGACATGGCGGAGGGCACAACACCAACATTTCTGTGAGTACCAGTACCAGTGCCAACTGATGCTGCGGCGGCGGCAACGATTCCGTTAAGAGATCTTGTGTATATGTCAGTTCCTGATGCTATTCTATCTAGCGGGTTATTCTTGGGGCCAGCTGGAACATGGAACGGGGGTGCTCTCATGTTTACAGCGACGTCAGCCGTGCCTTTGCTGTTTGCACAAGCATTGGCCTGGGAATGCATTGTATAACCACCTATGGCCTGTGATTTGTTGGTACTGTCCAATCTTGCAGGCACCTGATGGTAACCGTATGCTTGTGGGATTTGTTGATGGGGAGGATATCCTGTATTCATCACTGAGCCGTTAACTCTTACTGGCCCTGCTGACAAATAGGAAATAATCTCAGAATAAGGGCCATCATGAGTATATCAACGAGTCATCTGTAGTAAATAAACGCAGAAATACCTGCTTGTGCTTGCAGCCCCTGTGGAGGCAGAGATGCCCTGGGAACGTTCACAGGACCTCTTTCTTTCTCCCAAGGATTCTTACATGAATCATCAGTGACTGGTCTAACCCTCGATGAGGCAGCAAGAGGTTGCTCCTTGGCAGGAATTGGATTCGAGTGAACAACAGTAGTCCTGCAAAATGAAGCTGGCAGATTAGCAAAAGGCAAAAACTTTCCCTGAATTAACCATGTTGACGAAAGGACATAATCACGTATAAGTGGAGCAGGTCTATGAAAACTCTAAGCACACATATTAATCAACTCTCAAGTTTCATTTCAGAACAGAACCCTGACTAGTCAGTGTCGTCGAAGTATTGTGCAGTTCACTTGAAATTTTAAGAACCTACATTTTAGTTATGCGCACCCCAAGTCAAGAACATTGGCACTACTGAATACTCCCGGAAATGCCTCTGGTCTTATTCTGTGTTCAAAGCCATGTATAGTCTTTTGAATTATCAAGGAGATTAAAGTTGTATCCCTAAACTCCTATGATCATCTAGCCTTAGTCACTTCACTCTTAGGTTCCAACATCCTGACAAGCAACAATGAGCTCCTACCCAATCCAGAAGATGAGATCAAGACTATGATGCCATATTACCTGGGAAGGGATGCATGTTTTCTATCGGTTGGAACTGATGTGCCGTTACCACCACTTTCTTCAAGATGAGAAAACTGCTTCTTAAATTGATCAACAGCACTGCGTAAACATAACCAGCAAAGCATTCCCATCAAAGAGTTGAAAAGAAGGAATACATGAGTAAATACATGCATGCGCAAAGCACCATACATGTGCAAACACAGAAAAGCTAAAACCTGGGGTAGAGAAAGGTTGTCCTCTCCGTGCCATTCATGTAGCTATTCAGCAATTGTGGGTGATATTCCAGTATCTCGCGGAATATCAACTCCCTTATCTCTTCCTTTGACATTCTTTTGTGCTCAAAGTCAAATTCCACTTTTTTTATTGGCTGACAGGATGGTTCTCTTTCAACTCTGGCAAGACCTTTGAAGTATGGATCACGCAATGCCTGACACAAAATAAGTATTGAAAGAAATGTCACAAACAGTTAGATTACCATGTAAGGTTGCACGCAACATCATACACTTAGTTCCATATAGGAAATGAACTGAGACAGCAGAAAATTAAGGTAAGAGAGCACCAAAGTCCAAAGGATTACCTCTTCTGCAGTTGGACGATCCTTTGGGTCAAATGCTAATAGCTTTTCCAATAGTTTAAGGGCCAAAGGATCTGCATTGGGAAACTTCTGAGAAAATGGAACTGGGTCTTTCTTTCTCATGCTGCTCAAGTACCTTCTTGCTTTCTCATTCCGAACCTGAAAAGGAATTAAAAAGGCAACAAGTTCAACTTTGGAGTTACTGAAGCAATTAGTACACACTAAAAGAGGTTATATCACTATACCCGAGAAATCGTATCCATTGACGGTGTGCCTAGAAGATCAGTCATCAAGTCTAACTGATGGACAACATTTTTACCAGGAAATAAAGGCTTTCCTGTCAACACCTCAGCGAAGATGCATCCAATGCTCCAAATGTCAATAGCTGGTGTATACTGCATTTTTTGGGGGCAACAATATAAAGCACGTTCAGATTATAAGCATCCTAGCAATGATTTAAGTAACAGTAAAATTCTTTTATCATTCTGAATAGTAAGGAAGCTCATTTGAATATTGTAAAGCTGCTATTGGTCATGCATGAAAATAAAGCACATAACAAAAATGAAAAATAGAGCAATAAAAAAGGGCATCTACATCTCCACCTAAAGGTAGACAGTATATCAAAAAATAATAAGCCGAAGCAATCGTAATTGCAAACTCATTATGGGGCAATCAAACATTGATTTTCACGATCCAAACTGATCATCAATATAGTGAGCATTTGTATGATATAACTATAGGGCTCACCTTGGAGAAGAAGGATCCACAGAGCTCTGGAGCCCTGTACCATCTTGTTGCAACATAATCCTGCAGAGCATACGTATCAAATCTAATATCCATTATAATTCAAACCAATAAAAAAGAACAGAATTTATGTTCCTTACATACCGTCCAGAATACTGTTGTTGCGGTGTCGTTGAATGCAACTCGTGCTAGTCCAAAGTCGCATATTTTCAGTTTGCAGTTAGAGTTAGCTAAAATGTTCTTGGGCTTCAGGTCACGGTGATAAACACTAGCTGCAATAATAGAATGTTGGTATCAGCACAAATGATGCCTAAGAATATGAAAACACAATTAAATGTCACTGTGGGTTGCTATCTAGAAGGAGATGAGAGGGAATGTGATCAGTCTAAACATAAGTGGGCATGATGAGCATTGCCAGATGGGCATTAAGGAACGAACAGCAAGCAAATATATAGAGGGAATGGTTTGGTACCAGTATGAATGTATTTGAGGGCCCGGAGTAATTGATAGAGAAAGAATTGGTAATGCTCCTTCGTCAAGTCATCGTTGGCCTTTATAACTTGGTGGAGATCAGATTCCATGAGTTCGAAAACAACATAAATATCCTTGAAGTCCTTTCTTGAGGGAGGTAACATAATGTGCTTGATCTCAACAATGTCGGGATGCCTTAGGAGTCTGAGAAGTTTGATCTCACGAAGGATCCTTGCAGCATCAGAGACGTGCTCAAATATATTGTGTATCTTCTTTATGGCCACTCTCTGTCGAGTGTGTAGATCAATGGCCGAGCACACAACCCCATAGCTTCCCTTACCAATGACTTCTTGGATCTTGTACCGGTTCGCATCTCCATATTCTGTGAAGAACTCGGCCTCTGCAGAACTCTGCAAAACGAGTTGCACACATGATTAAACGAATCAGTTAACTGTTTGAAAAAAAAAACTCCATTACAGATAACTTCAGAGTCGACTTAGGAAACTGAAACATGGTAATAAATGGTGTAGTTTGCAAAACGGATGGAGGTGGTAAAGATTCGGAACGGACACAATGCAACAGAAGACGTCACCCAAGCAGTTACTCCGCGCATGAGATGAACAGTTTTACCAATGAAATCGTTTCCTCGTGGACATGTCCGAAGAACATCACAAGGCAAAGGGAACTACTTTGCGCGCCGACAGGACAAGGCAACATCACGCGGCGTGGTTTAATTTGGGACAGATGGCATCTCGAAGCGGCAGGAAAATGGTCAACTTTTGCATGTGAAATCAGAGCTGTCCGCAACTCACCGTTGAACTCACGCGGCATTGGACCTCTTGCGTCACAGCAATACCCAGATCAAATTCAGAACTCCGCAAATGATATGAACATGAAAGAGTCCCGTCAAAACTTATAAAACAAACAGAAATTTGAAATCAAAAAGGTAAAAAAGAAAAGAAAAGAAAGAAAGGCTGTTCCGAACATCAGCAATCGACGGCTCACGCTTATCAGCAGCCTAGAACTGGAATCGACACCGGGCATCAACGCGGTGCGCATAAACACAACATCAACCCGGAAATTTAACGGACAAACATCAAAGAAGCAGGAATCGCTGGGACTCGGCACCCACCTTCTTCCCCTGCTCCTGCTGCATCCCCGCTCACCAGATCTCCCACCGAACCGCCTTCCAAACGCCGCGCCGCGCCGCGCCCCCCTCCCTCCCTTCCGCAGCACTCAGCACCCGCCCGCCCTCGCAACCACCGGACCCCTACGCGGCGGCACACGGCATTCGCTGCCTCCCCGAGAGGCGAAGGGGATCAGGGGGCGGCGCGCCGCTCCGCCGAGGCGGGTGGGTGGGACAGCGACCGCGACAGCACCCAGGGGACGGGTTGCGGGCTCCTCCGCCGGCTCCTCCTCCCGATCTCGCGTGCAGCGCGCCCTCGAGAAGAGAAAGAGAAGCGAGGCGAGGAAGCGGTGGAGGGGGGAAAGATGCAGAAGGAGGAGAGGAGATTTCTTTCGTGTGCTCTTGGCTTGTTGCCGTTATATGATGGGGCAGGGGCGCTGCGCGCAGTGGGTGCGGGTGGGTGGCTCGCTGGCCGGCTCCCCCGCCGTCCGATCTGCATCTTTGCGTGATCCACCGCCCGTCCATCTACCCCCTCGAGTTCACCAACGCCCTAGTGGCTTTTGAAAGCACTCTGTCCCAATTTCGATCTTGATATAAATCCATCGCCCACCGAAGGTCAGTTTTTTCACATAAAATTTGATAATTGTGTCTCGTATAAGTGTCACGAGGATGAAACTTTCTTTCACATGCTCACAGCTGACAAAATATTTTCTTCTCTCTTCGCGTAGTAAAATTGATGATGTGATAATACATTATTTTTTGTTATATATCTAGACATAAATATATATCTAGGTGCATAACAAAACAAACGTATCTTGAAAAATCAAAACAACGAGTAATTTAAAATAGAGGGAGTACTTCACAATTTAGTACTTATGAAAGCTTTATTAAGACTGACCTAAAATAATAAACGTGTTGAATAATTAGTCTTTGTTGCATTAGTGTCGGCGCTTGGCATTTGATTTTGCGATCGGTGCGGGGTTGGGGGGTCGGTGGTCTCGTGCTGGTGTGGCTCTTTACCACTTGTGAGAGGCGTCATGGGTTCCAATTAGGTGGCGGGCGCCTGTGATGGAATTGAAACGCCAACTAATAATAAGCAAGCTTGCCTTCAAATCACACTTTGGCCTTACCTTTCTTGCTCGCAACCAGCCTCTGGACTCTGGACTGTCCCTTCTGCCTGACGCGCTCGCTCTACTGGGAAAAATCTGCCGGAACCCAGGCAGATGCGCATTCCGCCGAACCTTTGCGACTCCTGTCTACGTACGCAGGACGCAACAGCCACACATGGGCCGCCTAACTGCTATCGCTGTACATCACGTGCCGGTGCGGTGCGCCACGGACAGGCAGGCTCATCACGGGTATAGTAGTGGTAGAGGGACGCGCTCGCGCAGGCACAGCATCAAATGCGTCGCCTCCGATCGATCCCTCGATCTACGCAGGCAGGGGCAGGGAGGGGTGCGTCGTGCGTGACCGTGTCCGTCCTGAAGTCCCTGAGATGGATGGGGTGTACATCTCGTCATTGATTCTGGCATTCAGAGATTTTCGCAGGCGTGTAGTAGGGTAAAAGAAAAGAAAAAAGATGTGTTTAGATCAAGATGAATTGGCTGAATTGAGGAAGAATTGGAGAAGAATTGGTGTAAATGCAGATGAATAGTGAGAGGTGATGTGATAGATAATGGAATGTTTTTTTGCAAATTTTTTGAGATCTAGACACACAAAAAAAAAACCGGAGGTCAGGTCACACAAGTCGTGGCTGTACTGTATCGGCTCTATTATCCGCGGTTAATATTTACCGCCACGTAGTTATCGAGAAAAAAAAATGCAAGCGAGTAGCTGGGGCCGAGCTGGCTGGTAGTGATTCCGGCGTCTGCAAAAAAAGAGAGGACGACCGGCCGTGGCCGTCACAGATTCTGTTGGGACGTCGCGTCGGAATGGCCGTCACACACACACAAAAACAATCGCTTGCCTTGCCTGCCACCAACCACCAAAAAAGAAACTCCAACCCACAACAGCGAGCGCAGAGTCAGTGGCGCCTATAATTCACGCAGAAGCAGAGCACCGCGGCCACCACAGAACAAAAGAATGGTAGGCAGGCGTTGGACGCCACAGAATAATCATCGGCTGATGATGAAATACGCACTCACGCCGTGCGTATCTCGCGCGGTCTTCCTGAAAGTGTTGCTTATGCGAATATATACGGAAGAATTTTCTTTCATCCATATACCATTGTATATTAACACGTAATTTTTTGTAGTCTTGAGTGTTGCTAGCGTCCAAGACGTCCGATGTGAATTTTCACATCGAATGCTCCATTGCAACATCGAAACAAAATATTTACAACATCAAAAAATTATAGGCGCAACATTTAAAAAATATGCAAAGAAACTAAATAAGTTGTTTGGTCGCAACATAAACACTATGTTTCATGCAACATTGATTGTAAAACATGTGGAAACAATAGTTGCAATATGGAAAGTTAACTATTAAAATATTTTTCGAACCGTCCGCTTTTTCGAACGTCGATTCTTAGCATTTCCGGAACTGTTTCTCTGAATTTAGTTACAACAACAATTAAAATGCTACACCAAGCTAGAACCAAAAGAAATGCAAAGGTCAACTATACAATATACACGGCCTTTTTTTATTATTTACCTTGCAGATACATACACACATACACGAGCTGCAAAAGCAAAATGCAGAGGCAAATGCTCCCACGAGGTTTGGTGGGTACGCGGCAGCAGTGTCGGTTGCGCATACTCGCATGTGATGGTTGCTGCACCAATGATCTCCCCGGAGCCAACATGATACCACTAAAAAAACATGGATTTCTGCGGGGGAGCTACTCCAAATCCACATGGTCAGCCCTGTACGGCGGCACCGGATCTTTCAAAGAAACCGGGTTGAAGCTGCAGCTGCTACCTACTCGATCCTCTGGAGGTTGTAGTGCACCACCTTCTCAAGGGCGCTTCTGAACTCGCTCCTCGGGAGGCACTGCAGGCTCTGTATTGCCAGGTCGCCTTTCTCCCTCGCGAGCTCCTGGGCCCTCCTGATCCCGCCGCTCTGGTGAACCAGCTCTACCGCTGTGGCGAGGGAACCGGGCTCGCTGAATTCGGAGTCGATGATCTCCCGCAACCGTGGCTCGTCTTGCAGCGCGAAGATGACCGGGGCTGTCAGGTTTCCCTTGGCAAGGTCGCTGCCTGCTGGTTTGCCGAGCTGCTCGGCTGACTGGGTGAAATCAAGAATGTCATCCACTACCTGGAAGGAGAGCCCGAGATTCCTGCCGTATTCATACATCTGCTCACATATGCTGGTGCCGACACCGCTGAATATGGCGGCAGACCTCGTGCTTGCGGCGATCAGAGAGGCGGTTTTAAAATAGCTCTTGAGCAGATAATCATCAAGGGTGACGTCGCAGTCGAAAAGAGTTGATGCTTGTTTTATCTCGCCACTAGCAAAATCCTTGATTACCTGTTAGCAAATCATTTCTTTTTGTTATTAAAGAGAGAGCATTTAGGATACGAAAGAAGAGATGAAAGTTTACTCAAGTCCTTTATTACCTGGCTGATGAGCTTGATAACTTCAATGTTTTCTAGGTTTGCAAGAAACCAAGAAGACTGTGCAAACATAAAATCACCTGCTAGCACAGCCACCCGTGTGCCATAAAGCTGATGGATGGTTTCTTTTCCTGCAAAAGATCGGATCTAGTTTAGAATAAATTGGTCAACTTATTGGTCCACTCAGCAAACCATTACATTATGATGAATAGCACTGATGAGTGTAAAGGAAACAAACATGAAGCTTCCGGGCAACAAGGAAAATGAGCAAATAGAGGTGTAACAATAAAATAAGGATTTTCAAAGTAACCTATGTCTCCAAGTACAAGCCCACCCCCACCCCAAAAAATAGAATCTAGAAATACCATGCACAACCATGCCCAAAAAACATTAGAAAAGTGTTTCTGATAGGTCTTATTAAGTAAAAAATATAGAGCATGACTGGCTTGCTCATGAGAAAACATTGTGCATACCTCTTCGCATCCCACTATCGTCTATGACATCATCATGTATTAAACTTGCAGTATGAATCATCTCTATGATCTCTGCCAAGCGCTGATGTTCTGTAGTTAGCTCCCTGGATTGCAAACCAAGATATCTGAGCGCTTAATAATAAAAATCCTAATACTAAATGGTAAATATGTAACAGCGAAAGGAACTTACGACAAAGCAGCTATTTCAGCAGTTGCTCTGGATACCAGAAAAACTAATGCTGGTCTTAATCTCTTTCCACCAGCCCCGAAAATTTGTTCTGCTGCAGACACTAAAACTGGATTTTCTGCACCAACAAGCTGTCGAATTATATCAGTTATTGCTAGGTGTGTTCAATGGCAGTTTGGGCCAAACCCCCCATACCATTCTACAGTAGGGCTCGAAGCTGCTGCTGCTTATTTCGCTTAACCACCCCATAGATTCCTTCACAAAATTAATTTGAATGGTCTCAAACGGTTTGGTGAAAACTGGAATGTTCACCCTTAGTCATTACTTGGCAGATTCCGCTCACTAAACATGAACTGCTAAAAAAGGATCTTCAATATCCATGTGTAGCTGTTACAGTCTTACATATTGCAAATTAGTGCAGGTACGTGTATTTGATTTCAATGCTCTGAAATTTTAGGACTTGATTAAACGAATAACAAAGATCTACGGATGAAGGACTATAAAGCTGTCATGATATAGTATGGCTATATTGTCCACCTTCCCAAAAACTTAAGCTTGCTTTGTGCATGGAACTTATTATGTTGTGAAAGCTCAAGGTATCATGAAACCTTCACATTAGGAATAATAAATGCAACCCCTTTAAGTTAATATCGTAGGCATGAGGAAGTCTAGGGCAGTGCTAAAGTATGAGTGCACTTCTTATTTTTCAGCCAGCTACTTGAGATTTAATTGAATAGATGCATTCAACTTAACTTTAACATAACTATAAGTTCCTGGTGCATGTCAAAATTCAAGAAATGAACTAAAGTATGCAGGAAAGGACAAAAGCTCAAATGACGGTGGAAGTTATAAAGGCCACAAAAAATGACAAGGCAAAACTACAACATGCAACTGTTTAATGTCTTTAACCATCTCTATATTCCTATCATTTTGCAAGTCATTTTCAACGAACAGGTGCAGCCATGCACACTTGCTGATCACATGGGATGGTTACTTATTTCACTCTGGAGACCGGTAGAGTTTCATTGAATATTTGACATGATAGAATTCCATGAACACTGAAAGTTTGAGAAGCATAGCAAGTAAACAGCATGCAGGGTATAACTTTTGGAACACTTTCTAAACAGAAACGAATTGATGCAATCTTTTGGATACAGACTGGTAGAATGTGAGTATGCATTATTGGTCTTTCTCATAAGTCATGTCACAACTAGATATTTATGGTTATCAGTTGCCCTCAGAAAAAAAAAGAGAGACACTTATCAATCACGCTGTCATGCGTGCATAGCCTAAATATGGGTTCTCTGAAAAAGAAGGAAAAAGAAAAGGACCCTTAACGATGTGGCTTGTAGACGAAGCTCACCGATTTGAGATTGTTGTTGAGGTTGAGCAAGTCGCCCGAGACAACCTCCAACAGCGAAGAAACTGAAAAACGTTCAGGGACGCTTGCCGTCGTCACAGTGGCAATGGTCTGCGGGGGCACCTCAATTGCAGCAAGGCCTACACAGAAAAACTTTGGCTTAAATGACTAGGCCTCACCCAGTCCAGCACTGCTACTGAAATCAAGCTAAAGCGCTAAGGTGCAGCAGTCGAGTGAATCAAGCAGCAGAAACAAGAGAGGAGGAACAACATACCAGGCTGTGTGGCGGTTGAGGCAACGTAGCAAACACATGGCGTGCGCCGCCGCCTCGGCACCGCGCGTGTGACGGGCCAGCTGCAGCGGCAGGAGGCCAGCTGCCCCGGATCGAACGCCTTCTTGCTCATGGACACTCTCGGGCAGCTAAGAGACAGCATCTCGATCAGAGAGGGCAAGAGGCGCAGCAATTCAAGAAGGAAATCACTTGAGTTGGAGCTCCCAAGTCCAAAGGACCACGGAAGCCGAAATCTTTGGACGACCCCGTAGAGGCCCTCCTCCTGCGACGATACTTGTCTGCGATTGGTTTCGTGTGCGATTTTGCGAATCGATCAAGTGATCAACCGGGTGGTTGAGATTTTTTTCCCCCGTTCTCGTCGCGGAGCAGCGGAGGTGGAGTGGTGGGAACTCCGGATGGAGGGAGGGGCCCTGCGGGATTTAAATATGGAGCGTGCGGAGGAGAAAGGGGGGATTTGTGTACCCATGCTGGCCATAGATTTGAGGTCTAGTGCGCGAGCGAGCTGGGGAGGAGGCAGCATCAGAAGAGAAGAGAGGGGAGTGTGAGGCCGATCGCTTCGGACGAATCCCAAACTGAAACGAGAACTGTTCCTACATCATCCACGGCCACGTCTCGTCCGGGGGGCCGGCACGAGCAGACGAAACAGTGGCCGGGCGAGGCCAGATATGGAACGGACAAGGGCAATGTTTCAGAGACGCTTCAGCCAAAACCGCGACGGCGACGGTGGCGGCGAAATTCGTGACGGGCTCCGACCCGATCCCTGGTGCCACAGACGCGGAAGGACACAACGTGTGTTGGGAGAAGCCCCGACGTGGACGAACGGAGATGGTTGCCGTGGTACTGGTACAGTGGTACGCCGCGACTCCGACAAGGACACGTACGCGGCAATGGGCGGCCCTGTGGCGGCGCGCTGCTGCCGCGCTCCGGCCATGTGTTGGTGTCTCTGTTCTGTTCCTCGACGGATCGGATCGGAGGGGGAGGAAGAGAGGAGAGCTCGCGGCACGGCGCGGAGCGTTCTGTTTCGTCACGAGGCTGCAGGGATGGAGCCGCTTGCTGTGACTGTGAGCGCTGGGGTCGTACGGACATTTCTGGACTCACTACATAGGTGGGTACTGGGACCGCCTACTCCGTGTGTCCTTGGGACTACTCGACTTGGGCTACACGGCACCTGCTGGCGTAAAACGCAAGGCTTACAGAGGATTAGTACTCGGTTAGGAAGCTAGACATGTCCGGATCCATGTAGAGTACTCCTAGCCGTACACGACTAGTACTCCTCTGGCAAACCGACTTGTAACCCTGCCTCCCGGACTATATAAGGCAAGGCAGGGACCCCTATCTCTTCATCCGCATCATCTTGTAAACACACCCAATTAATTCAGAGCTACGCAGCATACAGGACGTAGGGTATTACGCACCTAGCGGCCCGAACCTGTCTAAATTGTGTGCCGCGTGTCTCTCCTTCGAGTTCTCGATCTCGGCGAGGCCACAAACGTCTACCTCGCGTACTCCCCTTGGTAGGTTGCCGGGTTAAAACACCGACAGCTGACGCGCCAAGTAGGGGATCTCGACGAAGATCTCACGGCGAACTCGACGGCTTCAATCGTCATCAAGCCAACCGCCGCTTTCAACCGTGGCGACACTTTCGTCTTCGGCGCCTGGGTCTGCACCGCTGATGGCGCTGGATCGTTCCAGCGCTACCTCACCGTGACCCCAGACCCGGAGACCGGACTCGTGACGCTTCCCGAAGCCATCACGGGTCCACTCGTCGAAAAATTCGGTGAATTTTCGCTCTACAAGCAAGTCGCCGACTTCGAGATTGGATCTGACTCCAACTCGAACTCCACGTCGCCATGGATCGAATCATGCGAGCCGGCTCCTGAGCCATCGTGTGAAACGGTCCTCCTCCACGAGCACTTCCCGTACGGCCTCTGCAACTCTAGCAGGGCCCACGCGGAAGCCCTCGCCGTACGTCGGGCCGGCAAGGAGATTGTCTCCGAGTACTCCTCGGACTCCAACGCCGTACCCGGCTACAACTCGGACTCCTCCTACGAGTTCGATTTCGGCTCTGACCCAATCGAGTCCGAGTCCGAGCTCAACGCAACCGAGGAGCCGTTGTCAGGTCCTGCCGCTGGCTTGGTCATTACATCTACTCCCACCGACAGATTCGTCTACTGGCCCGACTGCAAGCCCGCAGACCTGACTGACGACAACTCGCGCTGCGTCACCTACCTCGAGACACTCCCCTTCCAGGAGGGGATCCTGCTGGCTCCAAATGAAGCCGAGCACACCCCCACCGAGGTGGCAACTACCGACTCCGGCCTCTGCACTCCTGACCGTGAAGTCTTCATGGCGGCCGGGGAAACTGGAACCTCAGGAAGCCGGCCCGATCGGTACCTCGACGACATTTCGGACGATGAAGAATCAGCCAACGCACCCCCCAATGAGACTACCGAAGACAAGAACGCTCGGCGCGACCGCAACAGGAAGCGGGCCGATCGACGCCGACGCCTCCGGGAAGCTCTCCCCATCCGGAACCTCAATGAGGCTCTGGATCAAGTCGCCAACCGGGAGCACACTACCCCTGAGCAATGCTTCATGTCTATCACCACGATAGCACGGCAGGCCCAGGGGCATCGCGCAGGTGACGTCATCGCCAAGCTTGCTGAGGACGCCTACTTCATGCGGGTCAACAACAGAGTTACTCCCGCTGAAAACCACGAAGCCACTAGTCGCAGCCGCACCCCAGCAGATAGCGGACGCAACCGTGTTTGTGGCGAACACCAACCAACACCCAACCGCTCTAGAGCCTCTGCGGGAGGACCCTCGCATGGTGGCCACAGCGGTGGGGGCGGTGGCGGCGGGGGCAGCAGTGGCGGCAGTTCCTCCCATGGCGGCGGCAGAAGAGCTGGTGGCGGCGACGACCGTGGAGGCCGAGGCCACGCGAACAGCCACGCCACCGGCTATACTCACGGTGGCTACGACGCCCGCTACAAGATCAACGAGATCCGCCGTGCCAAGAAAGCTACTGAAGTCAGCGACAGCGACGGCTTCCCCGCCTACTCTGCACGACTTTGCGGTTTGCTTCTCCCCGAGAAATTCAAGCCTCTCGGAATCACCAAGTACGATGCGAAGCAAGACCCAGTTCAGTGGCTCAGGTGCTATGCCCTGTCCATTGAAAACGCTGGTGGCAACAACGACACGAAGTGCCTCTACTTCCCCTTCTGTCGGGATCAGGCTCCACTCACTTGTCTCGAGTCACTCGACAAGAACTCGATCGACCAGTGGGACCAGCTGAAGGCTCAGTTCACCAGCAACTTCGCGGGCGCCATGGGGCGCTCGGGTACCCGCATGGATCTGGCGATGGTCAAACAGGAACAAGGCGAGACGCTCCGCCAGTACATGCGACGCTTTTTCGACAAGCGCGCGACCGTAGTCGACGTCACCGACAAAGAAGTCATCGACCTCTTCCAAGACGGGCTCTACCACCGTCGCACCTTCGAAAACTTCGGTCGCCACCGCCCGAGTTCCATCACCAAGCTCGAGGACATGATCACCTCATGGGCCGACGAAGAGGACAAGGCGAACGCCAAGTACGACTCCATTCACGGCAAGAACAAGAACAACACGGGCGGCAACAACACCAACAAGGACCAAGGGGGTCGCAACAACAACTACTCGGGTCCTAACCGCAAGTGCAAGCCAGACAACACAGTCGCGGCTATACAGCGCCCTGCGAAGGACAACTCCAAAAAGACCTCCGGTGTCTTCAAAGACTTGCTCAAAGAGAAGTGCTCGTAGCATCTGGATGGCAATCACACCACCGATCAGTGCTACCAACTCCGGCGAGCACTCAAGGATATTCCCGAGCCACGGCCTCCTCACGACAAGAAGGGCAAGAAAAAAGTCGACGAAGGCAATGGCGACTTCCAGGAACCTAACAAGACGGTGAATGTCCTGTTCGGCGGACTACCCACCAAGCGGTCCCAAAAGCTCACTCTACGGGAAGTCTTGAGCATTGAACCAGCGGTACCGACACCTCTAAGGTGGTCGGAGGTACCCATCACCTTCTCCCGCGCGGATCAATGGACAAGCTTCTCTGAGCCAGGACGTTTCCCACTGGTCTTGAAACCAGTAGTCGCGGGCTCCAAACTCAACAAGGTACTCATCGACGGCGGGAGCGGACTCAATGTCCTCTTCACTAAGACCTTGAAGAAGATGAATCTCAACATCACTGACATGCTTACCAAGAGCGCGTCGCCTTTTTACGGTATCGTCCCGGGTAACGCGGCTATTTCACTTGGCTCAGTGGTCCTGCCAGTTACCTTCGGGGAGACGAGGGAGAACTACCGCACTGAGTACATCAAGTTCGAGGTTGCGGACTTCGAAACCTCCTACCATGCCATCCTCGGCAGACCAGCGATCGCCAAGTTCATGGCGGTCCCTCACTACACCTACTTGGTACTCAAAATGCCAAGTCCTGCTGGAGTACTCGCGTTGCAAGGGGACTTAAAGGCCTCTTACGACTGCGACACCGAAGCCGTGAAACTCGCAGCCACTAATCAAGTACCCAATGTAATGATGGAGATCTTCGCTGCCTCCAAGAAGCTTGCCCCAACCGAACTCGAGATACCCGAGAAGACCGACACCGCGAACAAGCCTCAACCGACAGAGGAAGTGCAGGTGAAAGCCATCGACCTCGGGACGGGCGACAGCAGCACGACTACCATGATCGGCGCGGGGCTCGACCCGAAATAGGAAGACGCGCTCGTCAGCTTCCTTCGGGCTAACCGAGACATCTTCGCGTGGAAGCCAGCGGACATGCCAGGGGTGCCCAGGAGGCTGATCGAGCATTCACTCAACGTCGACCCTAAAGCTACGCCCAAGCGACAACATCTCCGCCGCTTCGCTGATGATCGACGGGACGCCATCAAGAAGGAACTCGCCAAACTACTCGCGACTGGCTTCATTCGTGAAGTCTTCCATCCTGAGTGGCTCGCCAACCCCGTCCTCGTCCGCAAGAAGAACACGAACGAGTGGAGGATGTGTGTCGACTACACCGACCTCAACAAACACTGCCCCAAGGACCCCTTCGGGCTGCCGCGGATTGATCAAGTCATCGACTCCACGGCGAGCTGTGACCTGCTCTGCTTCCTCGACTGCTACTCCGGCTACCACCAGATTGCTATCAAGGAAGAAGATCAGAAGAAGACCACGTTCATCACCCCGTTCGGCGCCTACTGCTACACGACAATGTCGTTCGGGTTGAAGAACGCCGGAGCCACCTACCAGCGAGCTATCCAGGCCTGCTTCAAGAAGCAGCTCAACAAGAACGTCGAAGCCTATGTGGATGACGTGGTCGTCAAGACCAGGAACTCCGATACGCTCATCGCCGACCTTGAAGAGACCTTTGCATCCTTGCGAGAGTACCAGTGGAAGCTCAACCCCAACAAGTGCGTCTTCGGCGTACCATCTGGGAAACTACTCGGCTTCATCATCAGCCATCGCGGCATCGAAGCCAACCCCGAGAAGATCTCCGCCATCACCAATATGAAAGCTCCAACCTGCATCAAGGATGTCCAGAAGCTGACCGGGTATATGGCAGCCTTGAACAGATTCATCTCGAAGCTCGAAGAACGGGGACTACCCTTCTTCAAGCTACTCAAGCTCCAAGAGAAGTTTGTGTGGACCGCGGAGGCTGATCAAGCTCTAGTGCAGCTTAAAGACTTCTTGTCGAAGCCACCGGTCCTCACGGCTCCTCGCAAAAAGGAACAACTACTGCTCTACCTCGCTACGACTTCTCATGTGGTCAGTACTGCCATCGTAGTCGAGCGGCAGAAAGAAGGCCACGCCTACCCAGTCCAGCGACCAGTCTACTTCGTCAGCGAGGTTCTGTCAGAGTCCAAGGCACGGTACCAGCCGGTCCAGAAACTACTCTACGCAGTACTCATCACCTCGCGGAAGCTACGACACTACTTTCAGGAGTACTCGATCGTCGTCATCACCGACTACCCGCTCGGTGACATACTTCGCAACCAAGATGCTACTGGAAGAATCTCTAAATGGGCGGTCGAACTTGGCGGCCTCAACATCGACTTCAGGCCACACACAGCTATCAAGTCCCAGGCACTAGTCGACTTCATGGCAGAGTGGCGGGAGAATCAGCTACCAACTCCAACAGAGCGACCAGAGCATTAGGTGATGTACTTCGACGGCTCACTCAAACACGAGGGCGCGGGTGCAGGGGTACTCCTGATTTCTCCAAAGGGCGAACAACTCAAGTACGTCCTGCAGATCTTCTGGAAGGTCTCAAACAATGAAGCCGAGTACGAGGCCCTACTGCACGGGCTCCGCCTCGTAATCTCATTAGGCATCAAGCGGCTACTAGTCTACAGCGACTCCGCAGTGGTCATCAACCAAGTCAACAAGTCTTGGGATCGCAATAAGGAGAACATGGACGCCTACTGTCTGGAAGTCCGCAAGCTCGAGCACAAGTTCTATGGTCTCGAGTTCCACCAAGTCGTCCGCGACAACAACGTTGCAGCGGACGTCCTGTCGAAGCTTGGTTCTACTCGCGCACAAGTACCCGTCGGAATCTTCGTCCACGAGCTTCACACGCCATCCATCCCGGAGCCGGCGCCAACGACCACTGACCCTGTGCCACTGCAGCCCGGCCAGGAGGTCCTAATGATCGACGTGGACTGGAGACAACCCTTCATTGACTACATCCGCGAGCAGAAGGTTCCCTCCGACAAGAACATGGCCGAACAACTCGTCCGCCGAGCCAAGACCTACGTACTTGTCAGAGACAAGCTCTACAGGCGGGGTGCCACTTCTGGAGTACTCATGAAGTGCATACCTCGGGATGAAGGCAAGGACATCTTGAAGGCAACCACGCGTCTTCTCGCACGCTGGTGAGCAAAGCCTTCCGACGAGCCTTCTACTGGCCCACAGCTCTGGCCGACGCTGAAGAACTCGTCAGAAAGTGCCAAGGATGTCAATTCTTCGCCAAGCAGCAACACGTCCCGGCCTACAAGCTAGTTACCATACCACTAACCTGGCCCTTTGCCTGCTGGGGGCTCGATATGATTGGGCCTCTGCCAACTGCGCCAGGAGGATTCAACAGAGTTTTGGTGGCCATCGACAAGTTCACTAAGTGGATCGAGGTCAAGTCGGTCACCTGCCCAAAGGCCGATAGAGTACTCGACTTCTTGGATGAACTCGTGCATCGCTACGGGCTACCCCATCGCATCATCACAGACTTGGGTTCCAACTTCAACAATCACCAGTTCTGGGACTACTGCGAGAACAGCGGGATCGATGTCCGGTACGTCTCAGTCGCCCACCCGCGCGCCAACGGACAAGTCGAGCGCGCCAACGGGATGGTACTCGACGCCCTCAAGAAGCGATTGCACGACGCAGCTAACACCAAAGGAGGCAAGTGGATCAAGGAACCACCCAACGCACTCTGGAGGCTTCGTACTCAACCTACCAAGCCAACAGGGCAGTCGCCCTACTTCCTGGTCTACGGCTCCGAAGCTATTCTACCCGCCGACGTGATGTGGGAATCCCCGGCAGTAGAACAATACGACGAAGGCATCTCAGAAGACAGCAGACGGGTTCATATCGACAGCCTCGAAGAAGCCCGCTGCGCTGCTCTCGTCCAGTCAGCAAGGTACCTAGAGGGTATCCGTCGCTATCACGATCGCAACGTCAAGGAACGCTCCTTCAACGTCGGCGATCTAGTCCTCCGTCATATCCAGAACACGGACGGACTACACAAGCTCAGCTCGCCATGGGAAGGTCTCTTCTCAGTCTCCAAGGTGACCGGACCTGGCTCATATCGCCTCCAAACACTTGAAGGCGACGACATCAACAACTCGTGGAACGTCGACCAGCTGTGTCACTTCTACGCGTAGTCGCTCGACTACTCATTTACGGGTCCAAGTCTACACGGCTACTCACAGACTCTTCGCTGTAAGCGGCCTCTCGGTCCTAGCACTAGTCTACGGACTACTCTTCTCCAAAATCTAGCGTCAACGGCTACTAACGGATTTTGGGCTGCTCAGAGCAGAAGGACTCTGGCGGCGGTCTACAGACCATGTACCCTAGATCCAGCCTATACGGCTACTAACGGATCTTCAGCTGTAAGCGGCTCAAGGGCCCTAGCACCACTTAGCCGTAGGCGGCCTACGGGTCCTGGCGACTACTCATCTGTAAACGGCTCTGACCATGCAGGTGTGCTTCTTCATCAGTAATAAAGCTTGATTCTACTCAACTTGTTTACTGTGCCTTCCAACTAGGCATAATCTACCGAGTACTAATACTCACCACATCTCCCACGCCCTGGTACTCCGCACACTTCGCTGCAAGTGGCGGCAACGAGTACTCGTTACAATACAAGCAGCGGGCGAACTTCATTGATATTTCAAACAAGTCTCTGACTATTTTGTTTGTCTTACATCAACTACTCTAAGCTACCTCAACAGGTACATCTATTGGAGATTCAGCTTCTCCGTCACCTGCTCCGCGATGGGCGCCATCTCTTCCAGGAGAGTCTTGTACTGCTCATCGGAACAGTTCGCCGCAAGACCACCAGCTACCACATCCACCGGTGCCTTTGGGAAGTACGACTTCATGTATGCCAGCACCTGGTTCGGGATAGATTTCGCCAGATGTTTGACGTATGTCGCCAAGCGCCTGGGGGCTTCCTTCAGCCTGTCTACTAGAGGGGCTATCTTGGGTCCGCCCGGATGTGGCACCAGCAGCCTCGCGATGGGCAGCGCGGCTTCTTCGAGTTCCTTCAGCTGACCTCGAAGCTTCTCGCAGTCTTCGTTGAGCTTCTGCAGATATTTATAACAATTGACAAGGTCACGATCTGAGGCTTCACGAAGCTCCATGTGCTTGATACACTCATGGCGCAACTAAGCGTACTCATGTTCAAGTACCTCTCTCTTGTCGGTTTCGCGGTACACGACGTTCTTGAGGTCCGTCTCAGATGCCTTCAGCTGGTCGACCTTTGCCACAAGCTCTGCAGACAACTCGTCACAATGACAAACTACTCACAAGTACTACAATAAGTACTCAGCGACCTTGGTGGAAGACACACCTTTGTTCTTCTGGCGCAACGACTTGTTCTTCCGGATCAGTTCGTCCCTCTTCGCCTGCATCTCCTGTACTTCGTTGTGGTACTGGGCGAAGGCGCCGTCAAGTTTGGATTGGAGCAGCGCTGAATGCCTCTTCGACTTGTCCAGCTCCTTCTCCAAGGCTTCGGCGCGGAGGACCGTGTCACCATACCCCTTCAGAAGATCGGTCTTCTGACGGGATCTCTCCACCAAGCCCTGCGCAAGACACAGCAGCTAATCAGTACTCAATATTCAGAAGGCAAGTGAACTCAAGGTATTTGCAGCATACCTTGATCCAGTTCTCTGTCCGGCACCACGACTCCATGCCCAGCGACACAAAGGCTGGGTCAATGAGATCATCGTCCAGCAACTCAAGACCTCCGCGGCTTGAAGATCCTGTCTCTGGCATGGGCGACGAGCGAAGCGGCGCAACCTCTTCTATCACCGCCTCGCGGACGACGACGTCAGTACTCGCCTCGGGGTGCGGATCAACCCGCTCTTCCGCACTCGGCTCGGGGGCTACCGTAGTCCCCGGCTCGGGGGCTATTTTTGTCGCCGCCTCAACAACCGGCTCCGTGGACTCCGTCTCCACAGCAGCCGTCTCCATGGCTACCGCCTCAGGGATTGTAGCTCCCTCGGCTTGTGCTCCTGTCAGGATCAATTCAACAAGTCAGACAACGGCTACGACTACTCTTCATAATTACTACTCGCGGTGGTTGGATGTGTACCTTCAACCAGAGTAGCCTCTTTAAGCATCGGCTCCACTGTGGCTCCAGCTTGAGGTGGTGGCGTGGGTTCGCGCACCTCTACTGAACGGTCTTCTCCATCGGCTGGAGTGCTGGCCTCCCCACCATCCCACGACAAGTTTGTGGATTTTCTGCATCACGAAGTGTTCAGTCAACCACATAAAGCTTGTCGACTACACGACTACTCGAGAGTTCAGAGAACTTACAGAGTTGACCGCACCACGGTCACGGTCGGAGCGCCCAGTATACTGGCGATATCAACTATGCCAGCTTCGCTTGTAGCTCCGGCCTCCACAGGGGTCTCCTCTGGCTGCTCCACAGTCGCAGCTTCTTCAGCTGACGCCTGCGGCTCCACGGAGTCAGCCTGCTGTTGCGCCCCCTCTGGCACGACATCTTCAGTAGCCGGAGGCGGGCTAATGCTCCTTTCAGCTGCCGCCCCCACTGTCTCCCAAACATCCCCATCACCCTGATCAACGGGATTCGAGGAGGGGATGTCCTGCAGCAATACAAGTCATATTGCCAGCAACAAACTACTTATCGGCAGTACTCGACTACACTAGTCGTGCTACTCACCTCCGGCCTGGCGGCCTCTGACAGCTTCAATTTCTTCACGGCGCGTTTCCGCGCCACATTGCGCGGCTTCCTAGGTGGCGCCGGCAAGCTAGCCTCTAGGCTAGATGGCTTCTCGATGACCGGGATGATCGGCATCCCAGCTCGGCTGAACCTTGAGCGGAGCTGGAACCGCTGTTGCAGCGTCTTTTCATCCTCGTCATCGGAGCTGTCTTCAATAAGGACGGCATCGTTGCCTTCACCGACTTCGCGACGCTCCTTCGCTTTGGTTTCCCCCTTCCCCTGCGCTTGTCCCTCAAGTCGCGGAGGAGAGGGTGGGGTGCAAACGTACTTCTGCACATCGTCCTACAACATCAAGCAGGCATGAGACGACTACTTCAAGCCAATTAGTACTCGGGGGCTTATGTCATGACTACTGACCTGGTTTGGCGGCCGTGCCGCGGAGTACTCTGGCACCGGGCACGGTGTGTACAGGGGCATATCCTTGAAGATCTTGCCCAGTCTCTCGATGATGACATCATCGTCAATTTCTTCGCCGGGCATCCGGGATGTATCTTCGTCGCCGGTGTACTGGTACCCGAGGGTGTCTCGCACCATCAGTGGCTGCACCTTCCTCTTCATGTAACTAAAGGCCACATGTTCGGCCCTCAGTCCGGCTTCCCGCAAGGCCTTGATCTTGTTCGGCAGCGAGGGTAGTTGAATACCCTCCTGCATGGTGGGCTCCGTGTTCCACCATGGCGCATGCTTCGGTTGACGCCCGCTCGGCTTCGGCAGCTCGGGGTGGTGGTTGGTGATATAAAACCACCTCGCCTTCCAGTCCTGGTTGGAATCAATGAGCTTGTACGGCAGGTACTGACCGGCGGCGTCTTCACACATCTGAATCCCGGCGCCTCCGACTACTCGCGGGTCATCAGTGCACGGTTGCGGCTTCACCCAGAAGAATTTCCGGAACAAGATCCAGTGGGGCTTAATCCCCACAAAAGCTTCGCAGAAATGCACAAAGATGGAAGTGTGGAAGATTCCGTTAGGGTTGAGGTTGAGGTACTCGATACCGTAGTACATGAGCATCCCCTTGAAGAAGTCGCTGGCCGGCAGCGCGAGTCCACGCTCCACGAACCGCGCGAACATCGGGATCTCGTCCGGATTCTTCTCCGTCGGGTACGGGTCTCCAGTGGCGGCGCGCCAAAAATCTATCTCCTTCTCACAGAGGAATCCGCTGTTGACCAAGGCGAGGAGGTCATCAGTCTTCGACTTCGCCTTCTTCCACTCCTTTACCGGATTGGGGCGAGGGGAGGTAGGCGGCGATGACGACGACTGGCCGGCATCTCCGGCCTCATCGTGGCTCCTTTTCTTCGACGCGCCGGTCTTCGAGCTTTTCGCCGGGGAAGCCTTCATCCTCCAAGTTACGAATGTCTTCACTCGCATTCGCTCGGGGGCTATGGAGGTGGGCGGACTGCGGCGACGGGCGCAAGTAGATCTAATCTACGCTCGCGGCGGCGGTGGCAGCAGAGGAGCAGAGGGGGCAGTCTCTCAGATCTAATCTGTGGGAATGCTGTCGTTGGGAGTAAAAAAAACCCTAAGGGTTTCACCGGCTATTTATAAGCCGCCGGGCGGCTCAGTTCCATATGGGCAGATAAGCGCCAGACGGGTGACTCAGCGGCGGCAGCCTGACCTTTCACATTCTAGTACTCGACGCTCTCAGTCTCGGGGGCTCGACTACGTCCGACGGATGCAGTGGGCTACATCAGATCCAGATCCCACTCAGGACACATTCTACAGTCAAGATGATCCTTCAATTCGAGAGAAAGTACTCGACTCAAGGCTCGGGGGCTCCGTGCCACGTGTCCTTCGGTTTTTTCTCCGGATTTTTCGGGATAAGATTGGCAGAACTTCAGATTGACCCTCAGCTTGAATCTGCGATTCGACCTAAGGCTCGGGGGCTACATTCCATATGGAATGCGATTCTCCGAATCGCATTTTCCATATGGTTCTTCATCAAGACAACACGAGTACTATTGAAGACCTTCGAGAGAAGCACTCTGGGACGCTTGGGAACTACTCGAGAAGACTTCAAGACTACTCAAAGATTAGCTGGAGTACCTTCCAGCCTCGGGATGATTCAAGCATTCTTGAGGACTTTCGGCTTGTGGAATTTGGGGACGCTCAAGGACTACTCGCCAAGGCCGTCAAGACTACTCGAAGACATCCTGCTCGACTACAAAGTACTCGGGGGCTTGTCGTAAGGACATCTCTGGGCCCACTACACAGGTGGGTACTGGGACCGACTACTCCGTGCGCCCCTGGCACTACCCGACTTGGGCTACACGACACCTGCTGGCGTGGAGCGCAAGGCTTACAGAGGATTAGTACTCGGTTAGGAAGCTAGACATGTCCGGATCCATGTAGAGTACTCCTAGCCGTACACGACTAGTACTCCTCTGGCAAACCGACTTGTAACCCTGCCTCCCGGACTATATAAGGCGAGGCAGGGACCCCTATCTTTTCATCCGCATCATCTTATAAACACACCAAATCAATCCAGAGCTACGCAGCATGTAGGACGTAGGGTATTACGCACCTAGCGGCCCGAACCTGTCTAAATTGTGTGCCGCGTGTCTCTCCTTCGAGTTCCCGATCTCGGCGAGGCCACAAACGTCTACCTCGGGTACTCCCCTTGGTAGGTTGCCGGGTTAAAACACCGACACCGGCCGACATGACGTTGTGCTGAACGCAGCGGCGGCTGTAGTGTGCACTAGCGTACTAGTGCCTCCACGCGTACCACGCCGATGCGTACGAGTGTAGTGTGATCCACCGACGCCCGCAACATACTGCACTCGGGATCCTTGGTTGGAGAAAAAGCCACTCCAGAGCAGGGTTAACGACACCGGTGAGAACCGGACCGGTTAGACCGGTAACCCGTCTTGCCGGTACGGCTCGGTTCCTAAAACCGACCGATTCTCGACTCTAATCGAGCTTAGCAAACCGGGTCTCTCGGTTTACCGCTCGGTAACCCCGGTTTACTAGACAGGTTTTTTCGGTTTTGAAAACCGTTACTGTTTCGGTTTTTTAACATTGCTCCAGAGTGATGCACGCACACACTACACTGGCGCTGTGTAATTTCATCAAGCTCAGCTCCGGGTATAGTATTCCAAATGGGCCGGGCACGATCGGCGGCACGAGGCACGACCCTCAAAAGCACGACCCTAGCCCGGCCCTAGGCACGACCAATAGTGCTTAGTGCCGGCCCGGCCCGACGACATTTTAGTGCCTGGGCCACTACCTCGGCACGTCGGCCGGCCCGAAGCACGGCCCGATATGAGGCGGCCCGATGGCAGCCCGACTATAGGCACTAAAGCGGCCCGGTCTCGCAACAGGCCAAGAGCCCAACCTTCCATCTGCCCCCATCCTCCACCCCAACGGCCCAAGCTTGCTAACGGCCCAACTATTACTACATATAAATACCAAGAAAAAACCCTAATTTCCTCCACCCAAGTACCCAACTCCCACAGGCACAGCCGCCGCCCCTCCTGGCCTCCTCTGGTCACGCCTCTGCCTCCGCCCCTCCCCCACAATCGGCTCCCTCCTTGCCCCGCGCTTAGCCATGGAGAGGCGCAGCTGGCCGTGTCGGAGGCCGCGCCAGAGGCCGCAACGACGGATCCGCCGCCGCTGCAGCGCCGGAGGCCGCAGCCGACAGGCGCCGCCAGGGCGCGCCGCCTCGGCCGCGGGGGTCGGTGATCCAACCGCGCCTGCGTGCACCGCCCCCTCCCTCATTCTCCGCCGTCGCCTGGCTGCCCTCGGGAGGCGGAGCTCCGACCGCGCCGGCGTGCGCCGCCTCGACCGTGGGGGCCGGAGCTCCAGCCACGGCGGCGTGCACGCCCCTTCAGCTTCCGTCATCGGCTCGCCGCCGCAGGGCGCACCTCTGCCTGCGATGCGGCCTGCCTCCATAGTGCCAGGCCGGGTCGCGGCCCATCGGGCCATTTTCGTCGCCGTGCCGGCCCGGCCCGAAAAACTTGCCATAGGGCCGGGCCTGGGCCGCTGTTCTGGCCCGACGCCCGACACAGCCCGGCACGATGAATCCATCGGGCCGCATAGGGCCGGGCCCGATCGGGCTAGGGCCGGGCTAGGCACGGACGGCCCATTTGGAATACTATAGCTCCGGGTGTCGGGGCTTTTTGCCGACACGTCATTGTGCGTTCTGTCTTGCTTTAGCATTTTAGCGTACTTCTGGAACCATCACGAGAGTGTATCGTTTGCATGTACACCCCTTAAGACTAGACGTGTTCATGTGGTCATCGTTTGTTCGATGATTCCATGGACGCAAGAACTTACCATAGTTCAGTTGGCGGATGCGATCGTGTAAATTGCAATGCAACACTGCTTCTCTAAGTGATTGTGGATGCATATCTTCTGATGAACTGAATCACTTCTTTGTAACCATTTTGTAGATGTATGAAACATTAATAACTCCATTCATGCTTCTTTGATGAGATTGAAGTAGACTTGGAGTGTCTTAATTTTTTCGAATTAAATAGTATAATAGAGACATCAACAACACAAACACACTCACCTCTATGGACAGCTGAACATACATGCGCAAACTTTGCTTCTAGAAGCATCTTCGATTATTAGGTCTGATTTTGTAACCATCTCTACGAACTAGGCAATCTTACCGTGTTGGAGAGCGAGTGGAGTGGAGCGGAGCGGAGCCGACCCTCGTTTTGGGGACGGCTCCAACCCCTCCTAAGTTTGGTTCATGTTTTTGGGTTGGGGATGAGTTCGTTCTAACTTTTGTTTGGATGAAAGAACTGAAAATCTGGGATGAAGTACAACATAACACCGTTAGTGAGGGCCCCATCTGTCACCAGTGGACCCCACCTGTCATACTCTCACTCCTTTTTTTATCTACCTTATCTTCTTCTTCCTTAAGCTGTTCAAAGCGAGCAGAGCAGAGCAGAAGCCGCCGCCGCTCTCATGGGCTCCGCCACGTGCGAGATCCGGCGGCGCGCGAGCTCCGGCGGCGTCGTCCTGTTCGTCTCCAGCGGCAGCTCCTTGTACGCCACCGAGACTCGCGTCCGCCGCACCATGTCGAAGTCCGGGCCGCCATGGACTCCGCCGCCGCACCACGTCGACGTCCGGGCCGCCATGGACTCCGCCGCACCACTGCAGATCTGCCGCCCGCCATGGACTCCACCGCCGCCGCGCGAGCTCCGCTGCCGCCGCGCGTGAGCTCCGCCGTCGTCGCGAGCTCAGGGCGCAGACTCCTGGGCGCGAGCTCCGCCGCCGCCGCCGCCCTCACGGGTGTGAGGTCGCGAGCTCGAGGTCTGCCGCCGTCCTCACGGGTGAGAGAGATGAGAGAGAGACGGAAGGGAAACGAGAGGAGACGGGAGAGGAGAAACGGGAGCGGAGCGGCCCCGTCCCTCGAAATTCGACGGACGGAGCGAACCCGCATCTTGCGGGTATATTCTTCTGGGAGCCGCTCCGCTCTCGCCGCTCCACATCCAAACAGCCGCGGGAGCGGTCGGCTCCGCTCCGCTCCTCCCGCTCGAAGCAGCCCAATCAACAGCCATTGTACTACACACGACGGGCCTGCTTGGGCTTCACGTCGGCCCAATAAACAGCCCATACAATGATCTATACACGAACTATAGGCAATCTTAACCGTCGAAGCAGCCCCCATCCCGCCGTCCGTCCACTCCACCATCTCCCCTTCTTCATCCTCCCGCCCCCGCCGCTTTCATCGATCCACGCCGGCGTCCGCGAAGCAAAACCCTAGCTAAAACCCCCACTGCCACGCCAACCCGACACCCGGGAAGCAGCCGCCGCCGGCGCAGTCGGGTAGAAGCGGCGGCACGATGAGGAAGAAGGTGGACGAGCGCATCCGCACGCTGATCGAGAACGGCGTGCGGCAGCGGCAGCGCTCCATGTTCATCATCGTCGGCGACAAGTCGCGCGACCAGATTGTCAACCTCAACTACATGCTCTCCAAGTCCCGCGTGAAGTCGCGGCCCTCCGTCCTGTGGTGCTACCGCGACAAGCTTGAGATCAGCAGGTAATGCCCTCGCACCTGCTGCTTCCTCCGACGCCGCCGCACGCTTGCTTGCTGTTTCGGGTGGTGAATGAATTGGTCGGTGCTGTGTTACTTACTTGTCCCGGATTTCATCTTGTGCCGCAGCCACAAGAAGAAGCGCGCCAAGCAGATCAAGAAGCTCATGCAGCGGGGGCTCATGGACCCCGAGAAGGCCGACCCGTTCTCCCTCTTTCTGGAGACCTCAGACATCACATATTGCCTCTATAGGGACTCTGAGAGGGTCCTTGGCAACACGTTTGGCATGTGCATACTGCAGGTCTCGCCTCAAGATAAAGCGTTTACTTGCAATTGGGATTGTCGTCCTGGCTTGCTTGTTGCTGAATCTTCTTTTGCTGCTGCTGCTTTAGGACTTCGAGGCGCTGACGCCCAACCTTCTCGCACGGACCATCGAGACAGTTGAGGGTGGTGGTTTGATCATTCTGATGCTCCGTTCACTGTCCTCGCTTACCAGCCTTTATACAATGGTCATGGTGAGCTTCATTTCTCTTCTACATTTCAGTTTCTTTCACCCATAAATATTCAATTAACCAAGGAACTGGATAGTGTTTTTTCTTTTCTGGTCATGATGATGTCTTTGTAGAACTTCTATACTCCCTGTCCCATTCGTGCTGAATTTGACTTTTGAGTTGGGCTCTTCCTGTGCCAACAGGATGTCCATGAAAGGTTTCGAACAGAGTCTCATACTCAAGCAGCCGCGAGGTTCAATGAGAGGTTCTTGCTGTCCATTGCATCATGCAAAGCATGTGTTGTGATGGATGATGAGCTTAACATCTTGCCGATATCATCTCACATGAAATTCATACAACCAGTTACAAACAATGAGGTATGTGTGCTTAATCCAATTTCCTTTATTATTATGTGAAGCATTTTGTTGTTTAAATTGTCATTGTAATAAGACCTTTTCTCTGGTCCCCTGTGCATGCATCTGCTGAGGCTTCTAAAATTTTCTGAATCTTGGAGATTTCATTTCTGTAATTCAGATCATTTGATTTCCTTGTAATGTACATATTTTACCATGTGACTAGGATGCTGAGGGATTGTCAAAACGGGAGAGAGAGTTAAAAGACCTCAAGGATCACTTTCGCGAAGACTTCCCTGTTGGTCCTTTGATTGGCAAGTGCTGCACGGTGGATCAGGTGCAACTTGATGCTAATTTTGTCAATATTTTCACCAAAAATAATTTTCTCGTGTCATATGTTGAAACTTAAAGTCACTTACAGGGTAATGCTGTCATCAACTTCCTCGACTCTGTTTTGGATAAGAACCTGAGGAATACGGTTGCCTTGCTTGCTGCTCGTGGACGTGGTAAATCAGCAGCCCTTGGTCTTGCCATTGCAGGAGCTATAGCAGCTGGGTAAAGCTGAACCTATTGAAATTCATTATTTAGGTGAAAGTGCTAATCTTATTAGTGCTAACCATTTGACTTCGTAGGTACTCAAACATATTTGTCACTGCTCCAAGTCCAGAGAACTTGAAGACTCTGTTTGACTTTGTGTGCAAGGGAATAAACGCATTGGAGTACAAGGTGCTTTCTATTATCTGGTTTTGTTGATAAAGTGTAACCATGTGTTCATAATTCTTCATTTTTTCTCTTTCAGGAGCATTTGCACTATGACGTGGTGAAGAGTGCAGATCCGGAACTCAAGAAAGCAACTATTCAAATAAATGTATATAAACAACATCGTCAGACAATCCAGGTAACTTGCTGCCGACCCCATCATTTCAGTTTCAGTCCTATTTGGAGCATCCAGGATGACGCTTCTGCTCACTTTGAAAGTTGTAGGTTGATTTCACCATATGTATACAAAAGAGTCTTAGGCTTCGTGTGAAATTTTAGGAGTTGTATTCCATTTTGGATGTCTTCAATTTCTTACTTAGGGCTTGTTTAATTCAGCAAATTGCCTTCAATGTGACGGGTGAATAGGGGCAATCTGCTGGCAACTTGCCGCATTGGGCCTGGCATAGAGAGAGTAGTACGCTTCGATGTGACGGGTGAATAGTGACAATTTGCCGAACAGGGCCTTAGTCTTATTTCCTCAGAGAGTGCAAAAACCAATTACTTCTCAAGATGCTAGCAGTAGTAGCTGAGCAAGAGAAATGCACATTTTTAATTGGTGAGATGACGATAATAATGAGTACTAGAGGTGTTTCCATTATTAATTGTTGGAGAAAGGCAAAAGAACAATCAATAATCCTATGCACTTTATTGGATGGTTAGGTGTGAACATACAGTCTGGTGGTTGGGTGCAGAACAGAAAGCAATTGATGTTTTAACTGTAGCAATTTAATCTTTGGTTACCTGCTGCCTGTTGGAGATTATGGTTTTCCTATGCTATCTGCCCTTTTCATTTGGCTTAGTAATATAAAAAATGCTTGTATCATCTTATACGCCAACTTGTACAATTTCACTGTGGAGGAGGAAACATGTATGCTATCTTTGCATCGTTTTGGGTTTCATCTCATTCCAAGGGAAATATGTATCATCCTTGAAGTTTATATTTTTCCTATCCACTTGAATATGTATTTATGAAGGTACCCAATTTGGATCTCACTTTGCTTAATGTCAGTGTACCTTGTTCTTAGAGTTGCTAATATTTGCAGTATCTGAAACCACATGATCATGGAAAGCTTTCTCAAGTTGAACTCCTTGTTATTGATGAAGCTGCTGCCATTCCATTGCCAATTGTTAAGTCCATGCTTGGTCCATACCTTGTTTTCCTGTCTTCCACTGTCAATGGGTATGGCGTATGCCTGCTTTCAGTTACTAATAATGTGGTACCACAAGTCACGGGGTCGGGGGTAATTGATGAGCATTGTTTTGTGTTGAAGGTATGAAGGAACAGGGCGATCATTGTCTTTGAAGCTTCTCCAGCAATTAGAATCCCAAAGCCAACCATCTGCGCAATCTAATGGATCTAATTCCAGTAAGAGTTGGTTAAGTTTTCAGTTTTACTGAACACATTTTTGAAGAAACTTCCATGTTTCTTGTTATTTTTGCATTTATTATCTGCTTTATTTTATCCTGTAGGTAGGGTGTTTAAGAAAATTGAATTGAACGAGTCTATTAGATATGCCCCTGGTGACCCTATTGAGACATGGCTTAATGACTTACTTTGTTTGGACCTTGCAAACTCCATTCCGCATATCAGTAGGTGAGCATCATCCAAGTAACCCCCCCCCCCCTTTTTTTTTTAACATTCCAAGTTTGTAGCCTGTCTAACAAAGAATTCCGGTTCCTTTTTAGGCTACCTCACCCAAAAGAATGTGATCTGTATTATGTCAACCGGGACACACTTTTCTCATACCACAAGGAGAGTGAGATATTTTTACAGGTACAGATCATTATGCTTCGGTTTTCGCTCTCCTTCATATATTTGAGAAATTAGCTCGCTGATACTTTAAAGGAATTATATATGGACGGAAGGGGAATGCATTTCATCTTTCTAATTGGATGGTGATCTCCTTGATATTTTCAGCGTATGATGGCACTTTATGTTGCTTCCCACTACAAAAATTCACCTAATGACTTGCAATTAATGGCGGATGCACCGGCTCATCATTTGTTTGTACTGCTCGGTATGGAATGACCCTCCTGAACTAATTATCTTTTCGGTATTGGTAATATTATTATGCAGTACTTATATTTGTTCTTTGTTTGGCAGGACCTGTTGATGAGTCCAAAAATCAGCTCCCAGATATTCTGTGTGTAATCCAGGTGACACATACTTGAGTTAGTTTTGTAGGAGCCTATTTTGAAATTTTCTACCAATTCTTTTTCTCATTGGTATCTTTGGTACTTCGATTGCACAGCACTGGATCACATTAACAATTTACCTAAATACTTAAAGTATTTGTCCAGACACCAAACCCAACAATATTTGGGTTATTTATATATTTACCCCCAAATCCTCCAGGTTGAAATAAACCTACTTTATTGACCTAATTGACTTTTTTTATTTAATTTCCTGTGGACTCAAATTTCTGCACATATCAAAATGGTCCTAGAACCTTTCAAGCAATGTTCATTTCCCTTCATCATTGCTTTTTTTTTTTTGGAAAAAGTGGTGTGTTTTCTGTCTGCAAATCCATATCCGTATTGGGGTGTCTAGTTGCGTAATATTGTCTCTTCTACTTTTGTGCTTGATCTATTTAGTCCTTTGTTTGCTGGTAATTATTTAAGCCCATTGTGTACATGGGAACTTGTCAAATGATTGCTAGCCTTAAGATTGGTAATCAGAACTAGCATTCTTGACTGTTAGATTCAATCTAAGAATCTAATCAATCACAAAAGCCACTTACAGTTTTCATATTCCACCTGGATCTACACCGTTCCAGCTTGATCTTGTTTTTGAGACTGCTTAATGGTCTACTTTAAGGTTATTTCATACTAGATTCGTTATTTAATTCTCAATATTAGATATGTATGATTCTAATTTGTATTTTCAGGTTTGTTTGGAAGGACAAATATCTCGAAAGTCAGCTATAAAAAGCCTGAGCGAGGGTCGTGCACCTTCTGGTGATCAAATACCTTGGAAATTTTGTGAACAGTTCCAAGACAATGTATTTCCTAGTCTCTCAGGAGCTCGGATAGTGCGAATAGCTGTCCATCCTAGTGCCTTGAGGGTACATTCTTTTACCTATATTTGACTTGGTTTTCATATCTGTGTATCCTAAATGTTTGTCGCCTAATGCAGCTTGGGTATGGTTCAGCTGCTGTGGACCTTCTAACAAGGTAGTCTTTACAGCGATTAATTTGCATCTGTATGACATGATTCTTGGTGCATTATCATTATTCTAAAATATACTCTTCTTGACATTGATTAAGTTTGCATCTGGACGGCATATAGGCATTATTGGTGACCTGCTTCTGGTTCTAAAACAAACATAACCCCTACAGTCTTAACCATAGTTGTGATATGCAATCCTCCCTAATTTCCTGTAGTTTGTTCTCAACCATAGTGCACTTGTTCACATGCACATTTTTGTGCAGAAGCATTTCTGGGAAATATATTTATATTGTTATTTATGTGTTATTTTTATGAAAAGGACTGATAATAACTTAACTAAGAATGCAACTTTTATAGCCGTTCCCATTTTATATGACCATTATTTCTTTTTTTTCATTGAAGGTACTATGAAGGGCAAATGACACTTTTTGCTGACGATGAGGAGGAAACTGAAGAGCCTGAAGTGAAGATTGCTGAAGCTGCAGAGAAGGTTCGAACTTACAACTGTATTTACTCAATTGTTCATTTTAATGTCTTCATGAAAAAAAGTTTAAAATAGCTGGAACTATGAAGAAAAAGGTATATTTCACATACTTGCTATTACGCTTGCTAATCTAATTTTGACATTTGCAAACTGTATGATACTAATTAGGGAAAATTATATCTAATACACATTAGTAGTACAGTTCATACATCGCGTAGAAAAAGAAACCCGTGTTCTTTTTTGTCTACCGTTTAGTCTGGAGTATATGATTGTTTACCAGGTGCTATCTATTGGGACTTTTTTTTTTTGCACGGGGTATATTTGGTTATGTCCATATTTATGTCAAATTTCATCCTTTTGAGTTAAACAATGTACTTGTTGAATGACCTTGTTTCTCTATTGAATGTTGTATATTGCCTCGTGAATACGTGATTGCTGAATTTGTTATATGATGTATATATGCGTGGAATATTTAGCATTGCATATATGCTTCTGTTTAATTATGCAATCAATTATAACATTATTGGTGTTAGTAAGTTATCACTGAATTTTTAATGACATTGGCACATTGCTTATCCTTAGGAGGATAACAACTTTCAACTTGTTGTATGTTGTTTCAGGCTTCACTGCTAGAAGAGAATATAAAACCTAGGGCAAATCTTCCGCCGCTCCTTGTTCATCTTCGTGAACGTCGTCCTGAGAAGCTCCATTACCTTGGTGTATCTTTTGGACTAACACAAGAGCTTTTCCGCTTTTGGCGGAAGCACAACTTTTATCCATTCTATGTGGGCCAGATTCCAGTAATGATATCTAACCTGACCTGCCATAGCAGACTGACTTCTTGTTTCATCTTCTGTTGTGCTTATTGCTATTTCTTTTTTCAGAGTGCTGTTACTGGTGAGCATACATGTATGGTTCTGAGGCCATTAAATAGTGATGACATTGAAGTTAGTGAGGCAAACAAATGTGGATTTTTGGATCCGTTTTATCAAGGTACGAAATTCTTGTTCTGTTCGATATTGTTTGCATTTCTAACCGAAACTGGTTAATACACTTCACGTCAAATTCAATATTTATTTGGGCTCTAATCTTCCTAAACTGTTGTTTAAGGCTTATTTTACCTCACTAACTAAATTTCAAAGCTATATTCAGATTTCAGGCAAAGGTTCAGGCGGCTTTTGGGAACTTCTTTCCGGCATCTCAACTTTAAACTTGCGATGAGGTATGAACTTCCAAACTATGTCAGTATAGTGAATTTGGCTGTATTCTAATTTTCTGTTTGGTCTATTTTCTAGTGTCTTGGCTTCGAAGATTGATTATTCAAACCATGAATCTTCAGAATATGGTAACAATAGCGCATCAAAGTTGTTGGGAGACACGCTATCACCGCATGACATGAAGCGGTTAGAAGCATATTCCAACAACTTAGTTGATTATCATCTGGTAAGAAATGCAACTATCTAATCCAGAAGATCAAGTGTGTGCAGTTTAAATGCATGTGCAGAATATATTCATCTGGAGTGGTGTAAAAATACTGCACTATGCAACTAAGACACTTTTCCCAATTTAATGCCCTTGGTGTTGCAGATTCTGGATCTTGTCCCCATCCTTGCACACCAGTATTTTTCGGAGAAGCTTCCTGTATCATTACATGGTGCCCAAGCAGCTGTTTTGTTCTGTATGGGTCTGCAGGACAAAGATGTAGGCACAGTAAAGGTTAGCTCAGGTTTAATTGCAAGCAAGTCTATAGTACTTAACATTATCATCAAGATTATTCACAACTGTTATTTAATTTCTATACTGACAGGAAGAACTGGGGATAGAAAGGGAACAAGTTCTCTCTAACTTCATCAAGACAATGAAGAAGTTATATGGTTACCTTCATAACATCGCCGGAAAAGAAATTGAAGCAACCTTACCTCGACTGAAGGAAGTAAGCAAATAATTTAGTTTCATAGTGTAAAGTTCATAATTCCATGTAATAATTCCATTTGGAAGTCTGCATCATGCTCTATTGGCATGCTAGCTGGTACGAATTACAGCGATCGCATGGAATTTGTATGGCCATACTCTGGAACACGCTTTTTTCCCTTCTTGGTTTCTTACAAAATTCATGCTACTCCCAGATTGAAATGCCCCCTCTTTGCAAATCGATGGATGAGGATCTTGCAGAAGCAGCTAAGGAAGTAGAGGTGAGAGTTCAAACCATCATCAATTAATACTTTTAAATTCCATGAACCATCAGGGCATGCTAATTAGATGATAAACACACTGGTACTGTAATTGGGAGCAAGATTCTTGTTTCGTTTTTTCAAGAATTCAGTGGCGAGTCAGATTCTGGCTGTCATTAAGCAGAAACTTAATTTCAGCCCCAATATTGACACAACTGTGTACAATTTTGATCTATCTGTATATAGAGGCAATCTTGTGATTGTGTCAGGAAGCGGGGTTTTCCCTGGCTGGTCTGCTTATTGACACTTCTGTTGATGTTTTATGGGCAAAACACAGGAAAAGAGAAGAGCCGCAAATGAAGCCCTTGTGGACCCAAAAATTCTGCAGAAGTATGCAATTGATAATGATGACAATGAAATTGAGGAGGTCCTGAAGAGTGGCAAGGTGTCTGCAAGTGGCATTATCAGTGTGAAGTCCAACAAAACAAAGGCAGACAAGAAAGAGAAGCACAAGGAAATGGGCAAATCAAAGAGGAAAGGAACTGATGGTGGCAGGTCCGAGTCGAAAAAGAAGAGGTCTTAATGTATCACTTGAAGTTGGGTCTGTCAAACAATTGACCGTATTGTCGTAATTGACCCTTCCTGGAAACCGCAAGGATGCTTTATTCTGAAAGAAAAGGAGACGGTGAGCAGTGTTGGTGGCCAATTTTTCTGGCCGCTCTACAATTTTGATGTAACGTTTCATGTTTTAGAACATAGTTTTTGCTGTATATCGTCACACAGTTCATTTTTGTTGGAGAAAAGGAGCGACGTACTGCTTCCTTGTTTGATCAACTGCTGATATTATGCAAGTGTTATTCGCTTTTGCTTTGCTGATTTAGCTGGGGATGTGGGGGACGCAAGCGGGCTTGTATGTGCATGAAACTTGCAACAGATGACCTATTTGTGAATTCGCGGATAAAACCTATTTGCGCTTGGAGGTTTTTGAATTGATGAACCTGTGGTGTTCGACGAATTGCTGGCTTTACCTGACATCAAAATTCAAGAACAAAGGAGAAAAAAATATATTTGCTTTCGTGGATCTATATACTTTCGATTGCTAAACTGGAATTGGTACAACATAGTCAGGGCTCCACTGCTATATAATTTCTTAATTTGTGCATATAAGAAAGAAATATTATGAGTTGCATGGCAACAACTCACAATGATTGTGAAGTTGTCTCATGAGGTACTTGTTTCGCTCATGAGGTGGTTGTTTCGCGAGGCAATGACCACTTTCTCTCACCTCATTTTTTTTTCTCCACATCATCAAAAATCTTATGTGGCACTACATGAGACGACCTATAGTATTGGTGACGTGTATCACTAGGAACCAGTTCCGCAACAACCTGACAGTGCTCACTGGAAACTGCAAGAGGGCATCTGCTCAATCGAGCCGCTTGACTTAAAAATTTCAGTGTAGATCCGTTATTGCATGGAGCCATCCCTGGTAACCGGATTGCCGGAGGGCGGAGGTCAAGCGGAAACAATGCACACCGACATGGCACTTGATCGAGATTAGGGAGAGGAACACGTCGATCTAGCGATCACCTTTTTTTTTAGAAAACGATCTAGCGATCACTCGAATAGGTGGCAACGGTGCAGTGTCGTTGCATCTCACAATATGTATTCCCTGTCACATTTTACTTGTCGTTCTAGCGCTTCATTTGCATATTAGGGAGTGTTTGGCATGACTCTAGAGTTAAACTCCGGCAACTCCAGCCAATTTTTTAGCTAAACACCTCAACTCCAAAACTCCATGAAGGTGTCAACTCTATGAAGTTGTAGTGCAAATGAATGTGAAGTTTTTTTTTAAAGTACGAATGTGAAGTTTTGAAGCACCTTTTTTGCTGCTCTGAAACCGTCTAATATGAACCTACTTATGAAGTTCGTGGGTAATTACCCACCAATGTTATTGGTAAGTGGAAAAAACAATTCGTTCTCCCCCCCTCCCGTGGCCTCTCTCGCGACCGCCGCCCCTGCTCTCCCTCCCGCTGCCGCCGCCGCATCCCCCATCACTGTGCCCCAAGCGCTCGCCGCCCCCGCGGCCACGTCTTCCTCCCGAGGTCCTTTCCAAACCCGCGGTTGTGCCTCCCCCGGCGGCCCCTCCCTCTGACGCTGGGCATCCCTCTGGCGGCCCCGCGGTCTAGCTCCACGCTTGCTGCCCCCCACGGCCACTCGCTGAGCCCCGCGGCTGTGCCCCGCGCACGTAGGCACCCACGGCCACGTGCTAGTCTTGCTCCAGTCCTCGTGGTGGCCGGCAGACGGAAAATCAGTGGAATCGACTTGGCTGTCGGCGCCGAGCTTCCAATTGGAGGGGTGTCGGTGGATCTTTGGTAGTGGAGAAGCTTTGCTCCTGAGGAGTTGAAGCAAGGAGCAACATGGCGCAAGAATCAAGCTTTGCTCTTGCGTCTGTGAGAAACAGAGAGGATGAAAGGGAGTTGTGAGGCTGACGAGTAGGGCTCATATGTCATTGAACTTTGTTGTGTGTTATTTCTGGAGCTGGTAGCCAAACACCTCAATTTGACAGCTCCAACTCCACCTGGAGCTGGCTCTACCTGAAGTTTTGGAGTGGAGCAACTCCATGTGAAGTTGAAGTTATGCCAAACACGCTCTTAGATTCATATTTCAAGTACTGATTCAGATAATAAATGTTGCACATGATTCTCATCCGAAACGTCTAATATAATGAAACAGAGAGTACCTAACAAATCCGCAAAATGATCGATCCTAGTGGAAAGGCACCCAAACATTTTTTGCGCGGGACTAAAAAAGATTACTTAGGGGGAAATATCCATGAAAATCATGTCATTCTCTCTCATGTATCAAAAGAATTACTATTCTAAAGCCCAAGGACCAACACGCACCATCAATATATCACTACCCTTTTGCACCAAGCAATAAAATACCTTTGCCCTTGTCCTAGGACACCACCACTTCACCAAACGCCACAGCCCTCAAAATATTTTTTTTTTGAAAGAAGCCCTCGAAATAATCCATCGTGCACCAGCAGCTCGCCAGCTCCTGAATTCAATCCCCGTTGGTGCACCAGCAGTTTGTGACCATTCCTGTTTACCGTTACACACCCAAATCAGACGGGAGGGCGCGTTCCTCTCGGAAACGTAGGAACGGGAGCACGAGTGCTCGATCACGACGGAGTCTGGTCTCTGTCTCTCTGAAAACTCTGAAAAACTCGCCGAAAAAACGACGGGGTCTGGTCTCTGAAAACTCGCCGAAAAAATGCGACGAGCGAGCGAGCGAAGGGTGGCACCAAACGCAACTACCCCACGATTGACGATCCCGTCAACCCAACCAACCAACCGAGCCATCGCTGCGCCCTTTTCCGGCTTCCCCCATCATTTCTTTCTCCCGTCCCTCCCCGCCCGCCTCCGACCGCGACCAGCCACCGTCTCGCCCGCCCCCGCCGCGGTTGCTTCAGATCTCCTCTTCCCCCCTCACCTCAAGCGCCCAGCGCGGCAGCAGCGCCAACCCAACCCAACCCGCGCGCCATTGCGCTTGGCGCGCGCGCGTATATAAATCCTATCCCCATCGCTCTCCCCACCCGCCCCCCTGCTGCGCGTCTGCCCCGCGCGCCATGATCTGATCCCCCGGCGACGGGCTCGGTCGGTGAGGCTGCTGCTGCTGCTGCTGCTGCTGTCCTCTGGATCTGGGGGTGATCGGTCATCGCCGGCCGAGTCGTGGGGAGAGGAGGAGCGGGATCTCGGGCGCACGGCCACGGAATGGAGGTCTTCGGCCCCGTCACGCCCGGACAGGTGCGCGGCCCGCGGAATTCCACGCTCTCCTCTGCTTGCTCCTCGTTTTTGTTTTCGCTTCGTTGGCGTCGGTAGTTACTGAGATCTAGCCGAGCTTAGTTCGAAGGTTTGCTTTGCTATCTGGAAGTAGCTGTGCCGTTTGAGAGTGCAATTTGAATTTGAGTTCCAGCACGACCGAATTTGGCGAGATCGTTCGAAGCTTCCCAGTTCGTGTACGTGGGGGGCGGTTCTGAAGTACAAGCAGCAGCGGGCTCTCGGCTCTCCTGTGTGTTGAGTTGTTGCAGCTTTAATGCCATGGTTTAAGGTAGCTCCACGGTTCCAGCCTTCAGGGATAATTTAGTGCCCACTAACTAAACCGTACCCGTACCTAACAAGTTTGGTGGTGGACTTCTGCTCCTTGGAGGTTTCGTAGCATTGAAGTTGTCTGCTAATTATGGCTTGCGTGAAGCATAATCCGTGCTCTGCGGTTGTGGTTTTGAATGGGTCTAACAAACAAACTTGATTTTCATCTTATGCTAATATTTTTATTGTTAGTCATAATGGTTGGCGTTTCAGCTTGACCGTGGAGGAACTTTTACTAATGTTTGAATCAGTATATGTGGAGTTGAGCTGTGATATGGAAAAAACGAGGACAGATTTGTCCTCATATCAAATCCATTATGCTAGGATATAGGCATTAGTGCTTTCTTTTATGAATTAACTGGCACCTATGTTGATTTTTGGGATGGTACCATGGACTTATGGCACTTAATGTTTTGCTTTCTCTCAGGTGTCATTTCTGCTAGGTCTATTCCCTGTCCTCATCGCATGGATCTACTCCGAAATCCTTGAATACAGGAAGTCTCTATCCCATGGGAAAGTGTAAGATTTCTTTCCAGAAACTCTGGTTTTAATCTGGGTTAGGTCCACAGATCTGAACTGGTATCTCTCTTTAACCAAAGGATCCTGATAAGTAAATGTTCAAGACCAACTGCATACTGCTATTTCAAATTGTTCAAGGCTGCAATTGGAGTTTTCTTGCTTAGATCAGGCACTAGTAAAATCATGGAAAATTTTAAGATCGGCGCTTTAATGTTCTCCTGTTATTTCTTTATTTTGTCATCTGCAGTCATTCAGATGCTAATTTGGATAATGGAGCCATCAAGGAGGATGACAAGACGGTATTACTTGAAGGAGGCCAGTTGAAATCACCATCCGCAAAGTTCCGGAACTCGTCTACCAAAGCCAATTTGATACGGTACTGTTTGAAGAATTTACTTGAACCATTAGGGTCATAGCACATACAGTTTGTGGATTATTGATGTCTCTGTGGTTGTGAACTGTAGGTTTATAACAATGGACGAATCTTTTCTGCTTGAAAACCGTGCTGTACTGAGAGCCATGTAAGATACTTTAGTAATAGTGGTAGCCTTCTGCCTATGTGATCGTCTGCTAATACTTTTCTGCCCTCTGTCCTGCAGGGCTGAGTTTGGCATTGTCCTGGTTTATTTTTATATTTGCGACCGGACAAACATATTTCCAGAAAGCAAGAAGGTAATAATGTTACTCCTGCTAGTAACTATTCGACACACAACACCGTAGTAAGTAGTACATGTAAACTGCAGCAGGTATTGATTTGATACATTTTCACTATAGAATGTTTCTGACTGATGAAGATTGCCCTAGTCTCTTTTAGTTTAATATACTATGATCTCTTAAATGTTCTTCATGCCTTTTACTTGCATTGTAATCCTTATTTTGTATTTGACAGAGCTACAACCGCGATCTGTTTCTATTTCTGTACATTCTTCTTATCATAGCATCAGCGCTTACTTCACTTAAGAAGCACCATGATAAATCAGCATTTTCCGGAAAGGCCATACTCTATCTTAATCGACACCAAACTGAGGAATGGAAAGGATGGATGCAGGTTAGTGATAATACCTCACTTCTTTTCTTTTCTTGACAATCTTATGTTTAGGTATCTATATCATTACTTCATTAGAGATTTGAAAGATCACAAGTATGATTACATGTAAATGCACTTGTTACACATTAATATTCTGTGCGACATGTATGTCGTGTCTTCTGGTTTTCCTTAGTGATTCTGCATCTTGTGCTACATAGATAGTGTATTCATTGCTATGATGTTCCTTCTGTTGTTCTACAGTTACAACTCACAACTGGTCTTATGTGCACAAATTTATTTTGGAAGTTTTCATATCGCTGGAGCACTTTTATTGTGATAACTAGTGCAATAACTTTCCTTGTACTTATTTGTTACACCTACTATATGCCACTGAAATATATTTACTCCAGTAGTGTTTTTGCATTCTTTTTTTTGGCTTGGCTAACATTGGTATTGTATTAATTCACTCCGGCTGCAAGAGTGTACTGATTGTTGGTTCTGTGTTTCCAGGTCTTATTTCTGATGTACCACTATTTTGCTGCCTCGGAAATATACAATGCAATTCGTATTTTCATTGCTTGCTATGTCTGGATGACTGGATTTGGGAACTTCTCATATTACTATATCAAGAAAGATTTTAGTATTGCAAGATTTGCTCAGGTACCTAAGCTACTTCAATCTTAGTTTCTGCTATGTTCTGAACTTCTAATGAGTTCAGTCTCCTTTCCCCTATCACCCTTTTTAAACAGTGGACCAATAACTATACTTTCCGTGCAGATGATGTGGAGGCTAAATTTCTTTGTGGCATTCTGTTGCATTGTCCTTGACAATGATCTCATGCTCTACTATATCTGTCCAATGCACACGCTATTTACTCTTATGGTATATGGATCACTTGGTCTGTTTAACAAGTACAACGAGATACCATCTGTCATGGCTATTAAGATTGCTTGCTGCTTCTTATCTGTAATTTTGATATGGGAAATTCCTGGGGTATTTGAACTATTGTGGGCCCCCTTTACATTCCTACTAGGTAACCTATTGTTGTAACTTTGTATGGCAGAGTCCTTTTCAGTCATGTTTCAGGAGTTCAGGGCTAACCATAAATATTTGTGTCTCTTTTTTTGTCCAGGCTATAAAGATCCATCACCTGCTAAGGCGCACCTACCCCTTCTACACGAGTGGCATTTCCGATCTGGCCTTGATCGATACATATGGATTATTGGGATGATTTATGCTTACTTCCACCCTAATGTAAGTATGATCTATGTTACCCTACTCTCCCTCTCATACTGCATCTTAGATGTTATAGGTTGTGTCAATACATTCTTCCCCAATCTCTCTATTCCTTAAGTATTCATTTCTTTTGTTGCGCTCATGTTAATGTAACATAGAACCTTTCATCCAACACAGGTTGAAAGATGGATGGAGAAGCTGGAAGAATCTGAGACTAAGGTTAGATTATCAATCAAGGGAACCATCGTGACTCTTTCAGTGATGGTAAGTTCCCCTATCTCTTGCACTTGTTGTTGTGCCAACTTAGGTTGAATTTCTTGAACTCAACACCACTGTGTTAACTTCAAAGTTCTGCCCTAACTAGGTGCTCTGTTTATTCTCCTAGGCTGGTTACCTGTGGTATGAATATATATACAAGCTAGACAAAGTTACATACAACAAGTACCATCCCTACACGTCATGGATCCCTATAACGTATGTATAAGAAAATGTTGACATTTATTTAATCAATGTGGCATGTGGCATCAATTTGCTTCAGCAGTTGACAGAGAACTTTTGTTTCATACAGTGTTTATATCTGCCTGCGCAATTGCACCCAGCAGTTGAGGAGTGCCTCTCTGGCTCTTTTTGCGTAAGCATTAAAATTTCTACTGCCTGCAATCCTACATCTTTTGGGTGTTTGGTTGGCTTCATCTTTAAATATTTAAACTAAATTTCTGACAGATGGCTTGGCAAGATTACACTGGAGACTTATATTTCTCAGATCCACATTTGGCTTAGGTATGATCTGAGTCTGAGGTGTTGCTAAATATATCCCCCCCCCCCCTAATTACTGAATTTACTTCGTGTTCGCTAGTGCTGGAACAAGTAGTGCCTCATTCTTTTTTTGAACAGCACTACCTCCATTCTTAAATATATAATGTGTACGACAAGAAAGTTTTGAACCAATTTGCTATAGCATGTTGGATATACGGTTAGGACTAGAACAGATCAAAAGTGGTTGAATTGATTTTTCTTTAATAATAGCAGGTCTTTTGCTTTTTCTATTCACACTCTAATCAAGCTTCTTTTGCAGGTCTAGCATGCCAAATGGACAGCCAAAATGGCTTCTTTGTTTCATACCAGATTATCCTATGCTTAACTTCATGCTTACAACTGCGATTTATCTTCTTGTAAGTTTACCAACTTCAAAGCCATTTCATTCAATACCCGTAAAAGATGGATACTCATTTGACGATCTATACTGCAGCTGTCATACCGTGTGTTTGAGATCACAAACGTCTTGAAGGGGGCTTTTATCCCCAGTAGGGATAACAATCGTCTATACCAAAATTTTGTTGCTGGGATCGCCATCTCGGTGTGCCTGTATTTCTGCTCACTTATTCTTCTGAAGATTCCTGTTGTATAGGTAACATCTAAAACTCACTATACTTGAAACTGTGTATTCTGTCTATCCCAATATCAAGCATTTTTTTTAAAAAAAGTGTAACTCAGATAGTGTACTGCATATACAGGGATGAAGAAATACCGAATGAAGCAATCTTGATAGAAAGGTCGCTTCTGCAAGATGTTTGATTGATAGGTTGTTTGAACTCTGGTCTTGTTTCCCATTTGCATCAGGAGAATAGTCAGAATGCCTGAAGTCGCCGCTCGTCCGAACAACTGGGGACATTGAACTGCCAGAGGCTGCAGATATAGAAGTCCAAATTTTGATCTTTTTTTGTTCGTTGAAAACATTGTACACAATTAGGCAAACCCGTGCATTCTTTGGAAGTTGTAGCAACTACTAGCGTATGTTGATACAATACACAGCCTTGTAAGAGTTATCCTGTACAATTGTACCATAGGCGGGCTTTCCACTTTGTAAAAGGGAAATATACAGGCAGAGCCCACGCATTTCAACTGTAACTAAATAGGAGTATAATCGCATGTTGCTACATGAGGCGCCCTGAGATTCAAGACTGCTTGTTGCTCTCGGTTAAGTTCTTTGTCGCGTCGCAGATCGATAGAGCCGGCCGCCAGTGCCTCGAAGCCGAGTGCCGGCCGTCGCGACGCTGGCAGCAGCCGCACAGCCCAACATGGCAAGGACGCCGTGCCCAGCGGGCAGCTCAACTCCTGCCTCCTGGTGCTGGCAGCTGGGGCGCTCGCGGCGGGGACATCTCTGATCTTCATCTCCTGCTCGCCGCATGCGACGGCAAATGCCACAGCGCTAGGTGCCTCGTGTTCGTTCGCTGGGAGCGTTAGCGGCGCACGCGCGTCCAACAGGATTTTCGCACAGCGCTCGCTGTGACCATCATCGCCGGTCAGCTTCTCACGCGGCTGACCCCTGGCAATGGCAGGCAGGCCACGAAGGACGCCGGCTGTGCCGCGCGCGTTTACCGGCCGTCGGCGCCAGCACGCAGCCGCTGGCCGCATCGATAATGCGCTACGGTTTCAGGGCTCCGGAGTCCGGACTACTTTTATCCCCTCGATCGTCGCCGTGGCGGATATAAGGCCGAAGCGGCGGCGGCGGCGGCCCCGCTCACGCCTCACGGCGGGCTCTGGTGCGGTTCAGAACAGGGGAGTGCTCGTGCTTCGTGGTGCTTCACGGTCGTGGCCGGGTAGGTATGACGCGCGCGGCGGCGGTCGGCCTGCCAGATTTTTTCTTCCCAGTGTTCAGGTACGGGAGGGATGGAATTCCATTAAAAAAATGAGTGAGCTCTGTTCGTACGTGTAAACAAATGTTTGGGTTGCAATCGAGTTGATTAATATGAAGATCCGGTCGATGCATTGTGAACATCGTGAGAAAAAAAAAGGTTAAAAATTCTATGGAGGATGAGAGCTAGACGGTGGTCGGATTGGAGGAACGCATGGCATCCTTCTGCAGTTCTGCTTGTGTGATGATGGCCGGTGGGTTTGTGTGGTGCTTCCGGGGTGAAAATATCAGCAGCGGCTGCAATTTTTTAGCTTTATTTAAAACTCATTTTCCTTTGCACGACGCGGTGATTAGCTCGGAGGATCGGATCCGATGATCAACGGCGGTTCCTAGCCTCAAATCAGAGAAAAACTACATTTTAAATTTTACTACAAAATCACGCTTCGCCTGTTAATCCTACGTCCGTAAAAATGTGTCACTCTCGGATTTAAATATGCTTCTCGATAGCTAATTGGGACCATCAACATCAATTACATCCCTCATCTCGTGGCACCCAGGCCTCATGCTGCAATTAATTAGTCCAACAATTTGTTTTTTTTCTTGAATAAGCAGGATTCTATTAAAGATAGAAGTTTCAAAACAATACATGGCGCGGCAAGAGAGCCAGCACCAAACACACCACATGTACTATTACACGAGAGTTATCAACCGAAACAATTTTATTGTAGGTGTACCAAGCAACAACAGGTCTTTTTTTGTCGGAAGTAACTTCGATAAATAGTGGCAGTATTTTTCAAACAAATTCATAGTAAGGTTTTTTAGGACGGAATATTGAAGAGGAAGTTTGATGGCCAGGTGTGTTTCAGAGCAAAGTATTGCTCAGCAGTCACAAGCCTCAGCAAGACAGCAATCCATTTCTGTCCACTAACTTTTTCACTGAAAGTAGCCAGTCAAATATAGTTAAGCACTGTCTGTTTACATGGGCCCAGGGGGTTAATTTTCTGCAGAAAAGACAAAACTAAACCCTGCAGCGTTTCTCAAGAAGAAACACTCTAGAACTGAAAGCCAGGAATCAACTGAACGCAGATACTCGCATCACCATTGCCCCTGTCCGCCCTTGCCTGGTTCACTGTTGGACGCGTCCCAGAAAAAATCTGTCAGGCTGACACCGGACGGGCAACGCACCCAACACTGACCCAATCATTCGGGCACCAAAACATTTGCCGTTAAATAACCCGCGCCGCTCGCATTATCGTGCCAGCCAGCCAGCCAGTTCAGGCCGTCGGCTCCCTTGCTCGCTTACCGAATACCAACTACTCCGCCCGTGCACCGGCAAGGAAAGGCTCGGCCTGCCTCGGCCTCCGCTCCGCCCGTGCTCCACCACACCAATGGAGGCTCCTCTCCTCCTCCCCATTTCCACCAGCGCCGCGGCCGCCTCGTCGTCCGTCGACATCGACGACATCACCGTCGACGCTGTCTCGGCCCCTGCATCAGCGGATTCAGCGCCCCCGTCACGACCTTCCACGCAAAGCATCGTCTTCCGCGTCGTGACCGTGGTCGCCGTCGCGTGCGCGTCCCTGTTCGCGCAGCACGAGGCCGCCAAGGGCTTCGGCATCGACGTCGTGAGCGCCGGGGACGGCGCCGACGGCCGCAGGTTCGACCTCTTCTTCGTGTCCAACGGCCGCGCCGAGCGCATCCTCCACCACGCCAGCCGCGGCATGGAGCGCGCGCTCTTCCCGGACGCGTCGTTCCCGCGCAAGCAGGTCCGGCGCGTCACCGTCAGGTTGGCCGGGCACAACCTCACCGCGGGGGCCACGGTGGACGCCGCCGCGGCGCCCGGCGAGTACGTCGTCTCCCTGAGCCCCGCGCTCGTGTCCGGCACCGGCGCGGACGCCGCCGACGCCGTGGCCGCCGCGGTGCGCCGCGCCGTCGCGCGCATGTGGCTGTGGGACGGCCGCGGCGCCGCGCCCGCGCGCGTGACCGAGGCCATGGTGGAGTACCTCGCCTCAACCTTTGAGGTCCCGGCGGCGGCGGCGCCTCTGTCATCCGAGGACGGGGAGCACCACCGGTGCATGTCGGCACGGTTCCTGAGGCACCTCGAAGGCCAGCGCGAGTTCTTCGTCGCCCGGCTGAACCGCGCGATGAGGGACCGGTGGAGCGACGCCGCCGTGGACGCGGCGCTCGGCGCGCCGGCACGCCACGCCTGCGCGGCCTACCGCGCGGCGAAGACGTCGTCGTCGACCGGCCAGTAGGACGACCCCGCCACCACACCACCACGCTGGCTTCCTCCACATCGGACGCCACCCGTGGGTCCAGCGTGGCAACGTGAGGCTGGGGGGAAGCAGCAGGGCAGTTCGGGTATTGTACACACGCCCATGTGCGCCGGCCGGCCGGCGTCCGTTTTTGTATATTATTAAACCCGCCATTAGCGTCGGTTAAGCGCGGTGGTGGCGGGCCATGGCCGCGGCCCTAATCGTGGCCGGAGTTGAGCCAGTGGTCGCCGTCACCGTAGTTTCATATACGCATTGTAGATGGCTTGTGAGTGTAATTATAAAAATCGTACCAATGTGATGTGAGCAACAGATTTTCTGTCTGCCGACGTGGCTGATCGTGGTGGCTTGCAATGATACGAGGAAGGTTCTAGGGCACCTCATCTTCGTTACCAAACAAAGACGCAGGGCCCCTGATGCTGGTGACCTTTCCTATCGATCACTGTCGCTGATGTTTGCGCGCGATGATCGATCGTTTGTGGTTCGGAGGGGGTGATCAGGACGATGATATTTTCCAAGGGTAACAGTTGAGGAAGAAAATGGGAGGCCTGCGTGAAGGTTGGAGTCACTTCAGGTGTGATCCCACCGTTGTCTCGTTCATGAGTTCATCCTGTGGTTGTGGCTGAATGTTCCCGTAAACACATCAACAAAATCAAGTCACCCGAATTTGCCCCCCAAAGACCAAACCAAGGCAAGTCATGTGATGCCGATGCCGACGACTTCTGCGACTGCGAGCGAGCATTTATATTCTGCACAAACTTGGGTTAAACTACACGGTTTTGCGATTTGCATTCTTGCGATCGAGCAAAACGAACTGAGAGTCTGAGATTATGCTCTTGAATTTCAGCTATAATGCCCTCGATAGATCAGTCTGAGATTACGCTCTGGATGCTGTGAATTGTGACGTGTATCGAGAGAGCGATGAGATCACACGGCCTGTTCTGGAAAGGGGGCTACGATTCATATACGTTGCTCTCAGTCGTCTCAGCCTCTCACTACCTCATTTTCCTTTATTTAGAGCAAGTTGCGGCATTTCTTGCGCCGCCTGCACACAATGCATCCGATGGATTCCGATCACCGAATGGATCCTAGTCAGACGCCATGTGGAATCCTGGGGTGTGTTTAGAAGCCCAAATTTTTCCAAAAAACATACCATCATCTATCACATCCCATCACATCACCTCTCACTATTCGTCTGACGCTACAGTGTATTTTGCACTAATTTTGGCTAGAATTGTCAAACTTTGCCCAAATGTTTGGGCTCTAAACACACCCCTGGATGAGAAAAGAACATCAGCAAAAATAATGCAGGAGAGTACATTAATTATTGACGCCAACCACTGTTCAGTTCGAAGATGAAGCCGCATTATTTTGGCAGATAAATGCCGAGACGAAGCAAGAGAACATGGTAGCGTAGTGTGGCCCCAAAAGGGGTTCCTGTTCATCCCCGCTGGAAGAATTCATGCATGAACGCGACGCGGCTGCCAATGGATCTGCTAGCTGCTCCGTGCCTCCGTTTCTTTTCTTCAGAGACGACGAATGCTCAGCTTATTGCTCCTTCTTTCGACATCACATATGCGCCCTTTTTTCTTTTCTGTCTACGAATGTTGATGTGCGTCGTGATCTGAAGAACATGCAATTTTCGCGGCCATCGATGTCAACTCTCTGAAAACCGCAACCGAAGCAGTTGCATCTCGGATAAGCCTTGCCGTTTGTGTTGGCGCTTTTTTATGCATATATCTGTGTATTATTAGACTGGTTGCCTTTGTAACCGGTAATGCCATGGCTGTACAATTTTTCTCCTGTGCCATTGGCAATGCATTAGACATTGAGACCATGGGAATGAGAGCATGCAATTTGCAGTTTGTACTCACTGTACTCAGCTCATATGAGCTGTTCTCTTGCTCGCTCCCTTGACCTTGTTTATTTTGTCAGTTCCTTACACGGCAACTTGCGTGTTTCTTGTACCCTTCAGCTTATACTCCATTGCAGAAGGAATAGATACATGTGGTCAATGGATCCATGCCCATGCCATACACACGCCATCGTGATTCTTGACGAGCATAAACAACAGCAATAATACAAGCACGAACACAGCAGGGACGCCATTGGAGCGAAATATACAATACATTTATTCGTGAGAGACGCAGAGAAGATTAATTCAACCAGACATACAATAATCCAAAACCAGGAAGGCGTCATCTGCTAGGAACTAGGAATAGGATGGGCTATGAATACCGGATCGTATCAGCACCGGGAGAGTGAGTAGGATGTTGAACTGAAGAAGAAAAAGCGCGCGCCACTGCTGTCCAACTCTGGTCCCTGCTCCAATAGTGCCGACTGTCGCCGTTATCTGATCTGTAGATCGTAGAATTTCTCATCAGACTCCGGACGCGAATCCTCTGAAAACTGCTTGTGAGCTTCCGTGAGCCGCTCGTAAAAACTTCCGTGTGCACTTTTTCAACCCGGTCAGTCATCAGTGTTGCCATGGCAGCCGCGACAAAAAGAAGTTCTTGGCTCAGGATGCTTCAGGCTTTCAGCAAACCATCATGTCCCCGAGCTTGCAGTGAGTTTCTCACCGCAGCGCATGTAGTAGGGGGGTCCCGAGTGTCAAGTAGGCTGTCAGTCAGCGGCTGAACAAGTGGCTGTCCGCGTTGATGCTGGAGTTGGAGGGGTCCTTGCATTGAGGCTGGATAAGCCCACCCCCCATCCCAATTGGTTCCTGTCATGTGATGGCCAACTCTGCAGTCTTGTCCTGGGAACCAACCAACATCACCTGCTGCCTAAACAAAAACCAACTGCCTAACTGCATTGCACTAGATGCTGTGTACATTCAGGGGTCGTCAGTACTCAGTACTCAGTAGTTGCCAAGAACCAGGAGTTAACGTGTCGTGTTTTGATAAACTGCAAGATTTATTGTATTGGATCAGCTCTTTTATTAAGAAAAAGATCAAATCATTTTATGAAACATTATTTGTTTTTCTCTTCCAGACTAAAAAAATGCTTTGAATGTAGACAAAGCACGGTTTTTTGCTTCTAGTTTGTGGTATGGGCTTTGCATGTCCGTTTCCTTTTCTTTTTCTTCCAAATAAAAATACACGGATCTCAACTCTGCTCTTACTCTCAACAGGATTATTGTTGGCATTATTGGCCGAGCGGTGGCTGAATGAATTATTGCCTTACTGAAGCTGACAGGTGCTGGCCGGGTTGATGAAGTTTTTCTGAAACTGGTTGGAGGTAGGACCGGCACGAAGAACAGCGGCGCGCCATTCACACCCGTTCTAACTTTTTGAGAGTCAAAAAAGCGTTATCCTTTTTCTTCCCGAAGCAGGGGATGGACATTGGCTGCACACTTTTGCAACTACTAGTCTGAACTCTGAACTGGATAATGCACGAGCAAGTGGTGGCCGTCTCTGGCCGATGCCGGACTCGTGTCGCGGTCGCCAAGCTTTCAGCTCGGCTGGACCAGACGTCGAGAGAATTGAGGCTGGCTGGGTGACTCAACTCCCGGCTGTGGCTGTCTTGGAGTACTACTTTGCATGCATTGTTCTGGTCTGCAGCCGAATTTCCGCAGGTTTGGAACTGAGAACTCGGTCTCAGTATGGGCATCGTCATCGTGTCAATTACTTGAGCAAGTGGCAGCTCGAGCTCATCAGCTCCAACAGTTGCTTTCAGGTTCCGCAGCGGCGTTGCTCTCGTGGATGAGGCAAAAAGAATTACTAATATATTGGCGATAGTTCCTTATTCGCTTTGGATGATCTGATCGATGAGCTGCCTTGGTCTCACGGAAAGTGATGGAATAGTTGGGTACTAGGGTCGATGTGAACTGCCTTGATAAGTTGATATGGTTTCCAGATGGACAATCTACTACCGTTCCACGATGTGTTTTGGGCCGAAATGTAGCTGCACTGCAGGTTTCAAATGGCGGCAGGACGCTGTTACCCGCCGCGGGTATTGTAACAGTCCTACGCGCTGTTTCAAACAACGGCAGGGTAAATACATTTCAAAAATTCGTAACTTTTTTTGTATGAACTCGCATGAGATAAACTTTATATGACAATTGTAACTTTCGTCGAGAACTATAACTTTGTAGTTCAATTTTTTCATTTGAGTCATTTTGAGAAAAGTGATTTCAAATAAAAAAAGTTTGAACTACAAAGTTGTAGATCTCAACAAAAGTTAGAATTTTCATATAAAGTTTATCTCTATGCGAGTTCATACATAAAATTTATGATTTTTTTTAAGACGGACTAGCCTCCTACCGCCGTTTGAAACGGCGGTAGCTCCCTACCGCATTTTGAAAGGGTGGTTGGGAGGGTATCACGGTTTCAAATGACAGCATAGGTATAGTTTTGTAGAAATTTGGGATGAATGTATATTTTTTGTAAACTTGTAAAAAAAATATAAAAATTAAAAATTCCGCAGGAAACTTTGAGAGTCAAGAGGCCATGGCCCAACTAGTATTGGGCCAAGAGAAACTAAACGCACCGGGGTTGGAGCCCAATAATCATCATGTATCCTCTCAAAAATAAAATAAAATAAATCTGGCCCTGCTCTACTCATGAGTAGCAGGCAGCTTTTGATTTTGTCTTGATGATTGGTCTAAGCCGCGGGCCATCTCCATTACCCCAGTAATCATCGCGCCATCCATAGTGTGTTAGCAGCGATCCCGAGCACGGGCAGGGGGCTCTAGACTAGCACAAGCAAACGACACTAGAATAAAGGGGAGGGATGCGGCGGCAGCGGCTTTCTTTGCCTGTCCCTAGATGTGGATGGAAAAATTTTCAAACCATCCTTCCGACAGCTTTTAAAAATTCGCAAACCAAGTTGCTAGTCTTTGTCACTAGTGTATAGTGTAGTGTACTGGACTACTGGTGTTGGACCCCTGTCGGAGCTAGAGCTACGACTATGACTGCCACACCCAAGGCGGCAAAAGTTCACTAACGACGTCCAAGACAAATTCAATCAGGTCAGTCTCAAACTCTCAAATGCACAATTTTATTGTACTGTAACAAGACTGGTAACCGTGCATGTTGAGTAGTACCAGTCGTAGGAATGAAACTCCTCTCATATGAGAAAATACATCATCCTCTTTCCTTATAAATATCTTACAAAGTCAGCAAAAATAATGATGTATGGCATATAAATTAGTGGCTTTTACCTTTATGTTATGAAAAAGTTCGTTGTGACATGCGTGTCATTAAAAAGTTCTTTTTTCCCTCCATGCGACTTCCGTCAAATTTAGGTCAAACTGTGGAGGGTAAAGTCCAAAATACCCTCAAAGATAAATGTGCTATTATTATTCTTTAGCATTTTAACCACCTCAAATGAAAAAAAAATCAGAACTAGAAAGTTGTAGATCTCGTCCAGATCTACTTTCTAGTTTTCAAAAAAAAATTTGCATTTCATATCGTGCATTATTTTTTTAATATCTTAACAACTTAAATTAAAAAATTGAAAATAATACACAATATTCCAACCCTCAGAATGCAGTACATGCTACAATATTCCAGGCCTGAACACCATCCTTTTTTTTAAAAAAAAGGAAAAGTTGGATTCCTAGTAGTTTCCTGTTCCAATATATGAAGTCTCTGCGCCAGTCGCCAGAGAGGGAAATTCCATTCCATGGAAACATTCTAGTAGAGCGGCCACTGGCAAACAGATTCGTTGGCTTTACACCAGCCTCCTGCTAGTGCAGCTTTGCATCTACTCGTGGCACTGGCAGAATGACTCGACTGCTCATCGCCGGATGCTCAGGATGGCGAGTGGTCACCACGTTCTTGTTCTACGACTCCTAGGCGGCGCCGGCTATAGCCCTAGCTATATGGCTCGATCGAGGGACAAAAAGCAAATCTCTCCGAGCTTTTTCTACGGCCGATCCGCGCAGCGCAGCTAGGTGCTCAAGAAGCGCGCGAAAGGGGGGATGCAAAGCGTGGAGTGGAGACATATGGATGGAGTCATCAGCTTGCTCCAGGTCAGGCGCTGCGCTTTCCCTTCCGATGCGTCTTTCTGTACGCTCGATCGGTGATCACTGATCTATCCATCAGCTAGTTCCGTGGGCTTTGCACAGTCCAAATTAAAAAGGAGAGGCGCTGCAGGCATACGAGATCAGATGAAAAGTTGGGTCTCCTTCTTCTCTTTAGTCTTTACCAAAGCTTATCGCGAGCTCGATCGAAACCAACCTGGTCGACGGGTAAAAGGGGATCGCTGCCGGCAACGTGCATCCCCCATCATCAAACGATGATGAACCCGACATCTGTATGGTAGCATCTCTGCATCTGTACGTAGAGTATCTGTATTCAGATACGTACATGATTTAAACCAGCACGCACTTGTGCAGGGAAAGAAGGAATCGCATTCCCATACGAATCTGGAAGAAATTCGCTCCAATCTATAAGATTATTATATATCTAATCCTGGGTGGCGCCCGGCTGCACCAAACGGAAATCCACGGCTCATCATGGCGTTTAGCAAGCCATCATGAGGGCGCTCGACTAGCATACCCCACCAGATAGCATCAAGAATTTCTCCTCTTCCTTTCGTTCATTCACCTCCCAAGTCCCCAACTCACCCAACCTTTTTTTTTACTTTGGCTTAATCTATTGCACAGTACTGAAGATTAAAGCCCCCTAGCCGAGCAGTCTCCCCGGCCAAGTTTCCTCTTATTCCCCCGGCCTGCGAATTTCAGGAACTAGAAAAGCATATGCGCCTGCACACCAGCAGCTTCTGCGGATGCAGTGTGAGTGGTAGCAGCGGAAGCAGCTCGCCATCTCACTTGACACTTGCGCCTGAACCAGCAGCAAACCACTGCTGGGTGCCCGGCTGCGGCTAGTACATCGTTGCGAGGCAGAGATCAGAGCTGAGCAAAGCTTCCGTCGGGGGTGGTCAGGCGGCGCTAGGGGAACTCGAGGGAGTGAAGCTCATCATGGAAGGTCTCAGGCCAGGCCATTGGTTGACAGCGTCTCTTCTCGCCGTCCTCCTCTTCTGCCATGGTGAGTTTTGCTCGATCGACTGCCTGTTGCATCGGAGCTTCTGTAATTGGTTTGTTACATGCTGCGAGCTTCGAATTGAACGGCAAAGCTGGTTAGTTACAGAGAATAGACATGCGCTGTTTTTGGTTGGAGATCTTTGAGTTTTTGTCTTTTGCTTGTTTGGTCACTTTAGTCGAGTCCGACGTGGTTGTTGCAGCTGACGAGCAGAGTGTCCTGTCACCAGTGGCAAACAACAGACAAACGCTCACTTTATCAGGATCAACTACGAAACAAATATGTGTTTTTTTGTTTGTTTAGCTTACTCACCAGGAGAATAATTAAGGTACTGATCGATGATCAAACTAAGCACAAGTTTTGCTGAAAGATGGTGGTTTGGTTCATGGTTCCTGCTGCAGGGAGAGGAAGCGAGCAGAGACCAGCAGAGCACGCCAAGCCGGGGCTCGCCGGCGGCACGACGGAGCGCGACGTGACCTCGCCCCTGGCCACTGTCCCGGTGGTGAACCCCACGGTCACTTCCCCCACGGCGATGCCCACCGCGACGCCGGCGGCGCGGACGCCGTCGCTCGCCAGCGGCGGGAGCTGGTGCGTGGCGAGCCCCAGCGCGAGCTCGACGTCGCTGCAGGTGGCGCTGGACTACGCGTGCGGGCAGGGCGGCGCCGACTGCTCCGCCGTCCAGCAAGGCGGGAGCTGCTTCAGCCCGGACACCGTCCGCGACCACGCCTCCTACGCCTTCAACAACTACTACCAGAAGAACCCCGTCCAGACCAGCTGCGACTTCGGCGGCACCGCCGTCCTCACCAGCACCGATCCAAGTAAACCACCCATCAACAAGCTCCATCCTCAACACATCGAGATCATCAAAGTCATTTCTTAGAAGATACATATATGTAAATTGATTCACTTAGAATTTACAATTGTATATATATTTGCATGCGCAGGTACTTCGACGTGTCAGTATCCAGCAACGAGGTAAATTTTTTTCACCGTAACAAAAATATTAGTACAAGGTTTAATTAAACAAACGCGCTGATTTCCTTCGATTAAATTGTGGACGAACTCTCTCTGACAGCACCGGCGGCTCGGTTCTCAACACGTCGACGCCGCTGACGCCGACGTACGGGTCCCCTCCAGGCGGGTACGGGAGCTCTCCCCCTGCCGGGTACGGCAGCAACTCCCCTCCGCTCTACGGGTCCATGTCGCCGCCGGACTACGGCGACAACATCAGCGCCGCGGTGACGACGGTGCCCGGCGGCAGGAAGCAGACGGCGATCCTGTCGCTGACGGCGTGCCTCCTGATCGTGACGCTGACGCTGGCCGGCTGAACCTGCGCCTCGCAACAGCCCAAAGCCGCCGCGTCGCCGCCGTTGCGCACTGCAAGACGTTAGGTTGCAGTACGTTGGGGAGTGTCCTCGATTCAGGGATGAAGGTGGAGTCGGGAACTCTGGATCGCCGTGAAGTTGATGCGGCGTACTAGGATGCAGACGCTGTGTACAAGTAATCTGCCGGATCGGAAAAGGAGTAGATGCAGATCAGTGACGCCGAGCAGGCTATGCAGGTAGCAGCAGTGTTGCCGATTGCCCTCATTAGACATCAGTACTCAGATGTGTAAAAACTAAATAGATAGACTGACAGACATCAGACAGTAACCTGTACTGAGATCCTGATCACGCTTCGTCTCCTCTGACTTGTGCCGCCTGTCGGAAGAAAAAAAAAATCAGGCCCAGGCTGAACTCGTGACGGGCTCGTGGGCCGACAGTCGTGGAGGAGAGGAGGCATGACCGACCGACCGACCGACCGACCCACGGATGAAAGGATTAATCGCTTGCAGTGTCCGTTCATGCCAAACCGAGAGAAGCTGGGCGTCAGCCCGTCAGGGGCTCAGGGCACATGCAGGCGTTAGGCGGCCGTTGGTAGTTCGGCCTCTAGCAGCATACACGGCGCCACGCCACAAGTCTTAACCACTCCACTACCATTGCTAATGCATAAGAGTATAAGACCAAATGCATAAGCCAAGATCCCGCCGTCGTCAGCACTGAGCACAGCGAGAACTCGAGCGATCCTCCAAGGAAACTGCCCTGGGCACTGGCGTGTTCTGCAATTTGAGTATTTGACCTGACAGGTTCGGATGGCTAATCTTCAAGTCTCTTGCTCCTTGCCACCTGGTCTGCGGTCTCAACCACCACCCTCGCCTACCAAATCCCAAATATATACAAAAATTAGTACAACGATTTGTCAACACGCGCTTCAAGTAAGGATTGAACGCGTCGCCAACTCGCCTTTCCAACATAAAAGGCTCGGGGTAGAGTAGGCTAGCAAGAATTTCAGCGACTCCACAGCCCACAGGATCAGGTAGGAGCAGAGAGCTCGGAGACCCCGGCAGAGCCGATCGGGCGGCCACCGATCCGAGATGGCCGGCGGGAGGAAGCGGGAGTGGCTGCGGAAGAAGGTGGCGACGGTGGCCGGGAGCGGGGGGCGCGGACAGCAGCAGCAATCGCCGCGGTGGACGCTGCGCGTCAGGGCCCTGTCCGCGGCGCTGCGCCGGAGGAGGCTAGGGGCGGGCGGCCTCCCGCGCGTCGACTTCCTCCAGATCCTCTACCAGAACGTCCTCTTCTACCTGCTGTGGGTGATCGAGTCCGTCGTCGTCCTCGCCAAGCTCTGCTTCTTCTTCCTGCGATTCGGCTTCCGCTTGTGACTTTCTTTGTGAGAGCCACGGGCCAGGATCTACGATCGCAGGTCTTGAGGATTGATCGTCAGTTCTTGACACAAACAAAATGGTGTATTTCCCCCTTATTTTTTCTTTATACAGCTACCTTGCGCGATGGAAAATTGTAAATACACATGAACGTTCGCTTGCGCGCAATGGAACATGTAAATACACGAAAAGTAAAACGACTTCTCGCATGGTTGGTACTCAATATCTTTTCTTCATGAATACTAACAACGCTGTGAAATCCATCCCTGACACGTTAATGGATCAGACACAGACACAATCCTGATAATGCATCAGTCACACGTTAATGGATCAGACACAGACACAATCCTGCTAATGCATCAGACACAATATTGGCACACAATACTGGCGATGGACCAGACACAATATTGGCAATGAGGTGGTGGCAAAGCATGTGAAATGGAAGGGTGATGTAATCTGGGCTCCTCTTTTGCTTCCTCGATAATTAATGGTGCTGCTGTGTTAGATATTTCAGGTTTATTGTCACAAGATATGTAAACAGCAAAAAAAAAAAAGGAAAAATAAAGTAGAAAAAGAACGATCCTTTTCTATCAGAATTTGAATAAATAGATCGAACTACAACCTTGCCCATATCCTAGAAACGCTACAAGTTTCCAACATGTATCTCCTCGGGCTCAAAATGTCATGATAGCAACTCATGTACACAGCTGCTATCTGTCTGCCTGGATCAGGCCAAAAGCCCATTGGATGCCATCTCTAGCGCCGCGCCCACAACAGAAGCCGCCTTCAGGTTGACAAGGGATGGGTCAGTAGCCAGGCCACATTGGGTTAGCCTGACCAGCAGCACTTAGGTTGCCATCGCTGGGGTTTCGGTGTTCTGGGCCCAGGCCTGGCTGTGACTGCCCTAGTGCGGCGCCAAACTGCGAAGGTAGCTGGCCTTGCCGAAGCCCAGGCTGATGACTTTGTCCTTGATAGCCATACAAGGTACTGGCTGCAAGTGGGGGCATCCCTCGTGAACCAGCTCCATGCATCCACATTGCAGGGTTCTCATTCTGCCAGCAACAAATGAAAAGTTAGTGATCACATAATTTGCCCATCTCTGATGCAAAGCTCAGGTGCAATATAGTTACCTGCTGCTGAAGAGAAATAAATTGATTTCCCTCTTTGTAATGTGGAGGCACTGATCCATCAAACCCAAGGCTTGTGGTCGCTGATGCTGTGCTTTGGTTCACAGGGAAATTTCCAGGCATGTTGTTTGCAGTTCCAAAGCCTCCAACATAGCTTGAGAGCAAAGAGGCTGGCTGTGGTAAGCTAGCTAGAGCTTTGTACTGTGGTAGAGGGTATTTCACACTCGAGTTGGGAACTGCAGCTGCTGCTTGGTGGAACATATTGTTCATATATGGTTGCTGAAAAGCAGCAGGCTGGATATATGCATAACTTGGCGGCAGAGATGGATAGCCAATCATGCCTGCATACCCAAGAGGAAGAGTTGCTTGAGCATAGGGATGAAGAAGATGTTGAGGTAGAGGAGGCCCTGACGCAATGCTTGTGCTTGGCTGAGATTGAGTCAATTGTGGGTTGGGTAACCCAACTGGATTGGCACTCTGCAACACGTAAGAAAGTGACATACTTGTTAGATTCAATAAGACAAACAAGGAAAGCTAGCTTGCTCATGACGTAGTTGGCTTCTTGTGTGGCAAAAACATAAGATAAAAAAGGATGGCTATACACACAATAAGGAGCAGATGACAGAGTTAAGAGAATTCTTATCATGCTATCACCACATTCTCAACACATTTACATCTAACATGATATATTTAAAGATTAGCAAATCATCAGATAGCAAAATAGCAAAGTTCTATGCATTTCTTCCTCAGCTTTTGACACAAATTGCAAGTCTTCCACCAATTCAAATACAAAAAGCTTGCCATTCTCTATAGCCAACTCTGAGCCCCATTTGTGACATTTAGTGTGACAACAAAAAATGAAGGAAACATATGCTACCCTTTTCCACATCATACATTTTGCCAATTAGTTTACCTAGCAACATAAATTACCTGAAGACAGAATGCATGAAGTTGACAAAAAATTCATGGTTGCTCCAATGAAAAGCATAGCTGAAGATGAAATTGTTCGTACCTCTTGGGGCTGCGTAGAAACAGTTGTATTGTTCATGGACGATGACGACGTACCATGCATCATAGGAGGGTTAGTGAGCAATAGTGAGAACGCTGGATCAAATTCACGCAATGGTGGGATTGCTGGTGGCAGGAGACCGTTTTGTATTTGCTGCACATTCATAGTGTAATAAAACAGCTGTTAGCAGAGTTAAGAACAGTGCAGTATGAATAAATTAGTAATATTGTGTGCATTCTTTTAAAAAGGTGGCATGTGTGTGTGTGCGCAAGTGTGTGTGAGAGTGTGTGGACATGTGTGCTATACATTTTTTTTCTTAATGAAAAGTTAGAACCAGGATAACACATAGGCACATACCATAAAGCTTGATAAAGGAGATAAATTCTGGAATTGTCTGTTTTCCTGCAGGTAATTGTGTGAAGCAGAATCTTGCAGCGCTGCACTTGAAGTTGCATAATCTGATGTTGATGATAGGGTGTATTCAGTATTGTTTGGAACATCCAGGAAATGGGCTCTTGTCACTTCAGATTGTTGTACCGATGTAACATCAAGATTCTCCATGTTGCTGTTTGTCACAGAAGCAGCATATTCATTAACTGCTGGAGTTGCTGTCTCCTTGCTTTCATCCTCGTCGATTCTGAAAAAAGGGACTTTTAAGCACTACACATAAAAATAGGGGTGGAGGATACTTTAAAAAAAAAGAAAGCATACCCGACATCTGTCTGGTCAATTGAATGGTCATCAGGTGCTGCCGCAACGTCCCCATGACACTCAAGAGGTTTTGTGGTTAAAGATGCATCAAGTGTTCCAGACACAAAACTACCAAACGTCAAGTGTGCGCAGTCAGCATTTGAAACCTGAAGATGATCAGGGATTATTACTGCCGGATTATCATCAGATGATTTTGGTTCCTCGTGCAGAGTCAACTGGTCAAATTGTTTCGTCGTGGTAGACATATCTCCATTCAAATCTGCCATCAAAGGGATAGATAGCAATACAAAATGAGAAACTTATTGAGCAGCAGCAAAAGGTTACTAGAAAGACAAACAGTTTCAGAGATCCACAGTCACCAAGGTGTTTGTAGCATGCAGATATGAAACAGGTGTAACTGGGAATTATGGCATGCAACAATGCAATACAAAAAATACACGTGTGAGAATTCTACAAAGAAATTTCAACCGACTAGCTTAGCATCATGGTGTTACCGGATTGTGCTAGATACCCAGTAGGCTGGGTAAGCTGGTGTTTGATTTCCCTATTTGTTTGATTTCTCAGCTGGTGTTTCACACTCTCCTACCTTTCAAATTCCCATATATCCCAGCAAAACGACCCAAATTCCAAGCAGTAATGTAAATGATGGGTGTGTAAGTGTTTTTAGTAACTTTGTAACTACCTTTTGGTTTCTTCGCGTGCAGGGAATGCAACCCTGATAACATCTCACACAATTGACACATCAGATGGTTTCAGTTGTAAAAGGGAAAGATAGGTAACCCAAATAGTAAAAAGGTGGCCACATGGGGTAATCATGGAGTGTGATTACTGTAGGAAACAAAAAAAAAAGCATCCATAATATAATAAGCTAGCTTCCGACTTAAAATCTAAGTAGGTCTTTGGAATCATATAAGCTGAACAACCACGTGCGGAAATACATATAATGCAAATGAGGTTCATTTTAACTTACTTTGGTTAGGCTCGAATGTAAGGCCATTGGACTGAAAGTCATCTGTTTTCTCTATCGAGTCCTTGCCCTCTTCAGTATATTCTGATTTATCTTTACCAGAAGCAGAAAATTGTCCAGGAATTGTCAGACTTTCTGTATTACCCTCCAAATCTGTGCTCTTTTCAGTGACATCTGGCGTTGATGAATCTTCAAATTTGGAAGGAGCTAGCACATCCGCTCCCTCTGCTGGAGGTAGCATGTCAACTGAGGAAGCATCTTTAGGTACAGAGTGCACCTCAATAGCACCATTTGGTTCTGATGCTAAAGCAGTTCTGTTGTATTCCTTGGGTGTATGACTTGGTATATCAGAAATGACTGAATCACCAACAGCTGGCATGGCGGTGCTACTTGCAACAGATCTGCTTGCAACTTTAGCTTGAGGCCTGCCCCTCTTCACTATTTCAGCCAAGGAAGGGCGACCTGGATTATTACCACCCCAACCATGCTGCACTTGAGATGGAGGCTGAGTGGTGTTCTTTGCATCAGCTTGGGCAGCATTGCTGCAAACAAAAGCACAAAACATTAAGATTCCTGATAAGGAAGCCTTCAAGCTACGTGTATAAATAACCAGAAACGTAAAACATAATTAGTTTGCATGTGCGAAGTTGTAAATTCTCAAATTTTTAAGATCCCAGTAAGCTATGGTATGATATGAACAGAAAGAATACAGAACACCTAATGTGAAAATGAAGAAAACAAAAACGTTGACAATGTACAGATGATTGACCTCTTCATCATAATAATCAAGTGAGAAGGTATCAGGCCTGGCAATGGCGTACCTATTGTAAGATGAATATAATTGCTCACCAGCTAGGGTGACAAGTAAAACAAACTATTGACGATTATTTGCAAAAATACTGACAATATGTTCTGTCAAAGATACACTCTGTTTTTTGGCACCTGAACTACTCCAAGTTAGCTGGTGTTTTGTGAATGTAAACCAAAAGGAGATGAAACTCAAGCCATTAAGGTTTTTCATACCAACCAAAACATCATTTTTGTGTAATATAACATAATGGAAATTGCAAAACCATAAACAAGAATTCCCTCTGCTCTCGTTTAGTTGATGTTCACTAGCTCAAATTTGAGGTAGCCAGCATCAGATAAAGGAGAACGGAGATGGTGTGAGGGAATGGTTGAAACTAATGAAACAGCTTTAACAACTACAAAGCCTTTCTTGCAAGTTGGTTATATTAGCTATGAAGCCCAACAAGAGTCACATGAAATGATGTGAAAACGAAAAAAGGGCAATGTAACAGAACAACAGTGAAGGACAAACTAACTAAGCAATCGACTTATTGCTTAATAATATCTATGCAAAACCAAATAAGTAACCCCTACCTTCTAGCAGAAATTGTTTCTGTAGGATTGCTTGTATTGACATCCGAGGCTGATGAGTTAAGTGGAGCATGTTCTGTTTCTTTCTTGATAGGGCCTTTGGAAACACCCATTGAGTCTGCTGATATGTTCAGGAAAAACAAGATGAGTGGTTGGGCTGAGAAAACTATAAACTCCAAACACAATATGCATCCTACCTCGCCCACTTCGATCAGAACCAGCCTTGTATCCCCGATTCATAGGTTTCTGGAATGATCGAGGTCTTGATTCCTGAGAAGGTTTAGTCTGTAGATGATAGAATTGGTCAGGGAAATAATAGGCAACCAGATGGCATGGATTGACTCGGATAAAAACGTGAGGATGCAGATCACAGAAAAGGGTCTTCCGAGTGCAATAACATAGGCATATTTCAAACAATGTACCATGGCTGCTAAGCTAATAACTGATTAATTGCAGCAGTATGCTGATTGCTCCCCCCATTCCACACTATAGGTTGTTTTGTCTTTTCTAAGAACATAGCATTTACCATGTATCTAGGCATTGAATAAATCCAGGTGCACAAGCTATGTACCTACAAAGGTCAGAATAACCTATAATTTTGGGACAGAAGGGAGTAAATTTGTCAAGCAAGAGTGGCACATTTGTTGCAAGCTTGCATGATCAGCGATCCTAAACTCACATTGCAGCAAAATCCCACACACACCAAAAAAGATAGAAAAGTAGACGGTGAGGTTCCATTCAGTCCGAGATTGCATAATCAATGGTCAACTCATATTGCAGTTAAACTCCCACATAAAAATCAAAGGATGAAAAAGCAAACTGTCAACTTACATAAAATCTGAGATATAAGAATATTAAAAATCTACTAACCTCTTTTTTCTTGTCCCGCTTCCTCCTCACTTCATGAAAAGTATCTGAACAGACATGAATAAAAAAAGTCAGATTCTGTGATATTGCTATACCATGTTTTTTTATTAGGTACATCAGACATAACTATAGTGATTAATTCTCACTAGAGAATAATACCAGATGCCTAGGTATACATTTAAAATAGAACAAATCTACCCTAAAAATTTGAAGAACAGGGCAAATAAAAGGCTATCAGCACATGAAGAACCAAAAGATAATGGCACCCAAGTATCTCTACATTGAATCTACAGAAATCACACTTCGAACAAATATGTATTAGTAGGCACATTGTGTTAACAGCAAAAAGATGCACCTATTACAAGTTATTAAATAGAAAAGATTACATGAGTGAGCTTAAACACCATCCTATATTACTGAAGGTAAAAGACATGTTCATGCAAGACATTACATAATAAATGGGCCAGCTATCATGGTTCTGCAATACAGCTGGACTACAATGGGATATGAATCATGACTTCTGCACTAAATTGAACCCCCTTACATCATGAGTTGCCACATCTGTTCCATAAGACACATCCATAAATGCAAAAAGGGTTGCTTGTTGACAAAAATATAAAAAAGGATATATTCACTAATCTGGAGGCATAGCCAAATAAAAACTTCCCAGTATGCCTTCCACGCAGTCAGGTTAAACTAGACCTAAACTGGCAAGCCAAAACAGGTCGCAGCGTACAGCGTCCACACGGAATCAGACCGGATTGGCAAGCAATTCAACAGCAACCGTCCAGATAGGGGGTTACGACGACACGAAAGCAGCACATATCCGCACGGCGCCCAATCACCCGCGCGAAAGAAATATAAACCCTAGCGCTGACGAGCATCACACGACAACATCCGCGCTAAACAATTCGACCCGTGAGACGAGAAACGGCGAGGGGGCAAGGCAGCGTACCTTGGGAGATGAGCCTCTCGACGGCGATGTCGGGGTCCATGCCGCAGTCGCAGAGCGTGGCGTAGATCTCGCCTTCCGAGCGGTCGGCCAGGATCCCCTTGAGGCTCTGCACCATCTTCCTGGACGCGGTCGGGATCGCCGCCGCATCCGCCCCGTCGGGCGCCGCGAAGGGCTGCCTCCCGCCGCCGCCACGGCCGCCGCCGCCACCCCTCATGGCGCTCCCGCTCCCGCTCCCGCCGCTGCCGCAGCCACCACAGGCGCTGCCTCCTCCTCCTCCTCCTCCTCGATCCGGGGCAGCGACGAGCTGCGGTCGCGTCGCGGCTGCGCGCGGTGTGGGAGCAGCAAAACCCTCGTCGCCGCCGCCTTGCTCCCCCCACGCACCCTGTATTGCCGCAGCCACGCACGCACGCAGGAAGGGAGGGCCGGCCCGGGCAGGAGCTCAGCTAATAAACGGGGGGTGGGTTCGAGTTTCCTTTCGTATATTTTGCGAGAGAGAGAAAAGGATGGTGCCTCTGCGGCTGCCGGAGCCGGACGCCGTGTAGGGTTGCAGCTGGCAGGGCTCGCGGCTCCCAAATGCTTTCTGCACACGGGACTCTCCTCGCCAGCGTTTTCTGAGTCCCTGACAGGCGGGCGCTGCTTAGCAAAGGAGTTCGGATCCCAAACTCTTTTTTTCCAACGAGAAAAAAAAGCATGAGCTCTGGTTTTAAAATTAATCAATTACAATCAGAAACCTATTAGTGCTCCAAAAAGCATATATTCGATACCGTGGGTGATGATTCGGTGAAATTTTAGATATGGTAAAACCACTCCGGTTTCCGTTCACATAGGGTGAAAAAAAAATAGTGAGCACGCGGTACGCGCTAGCGAAAAATAAAGAACCGTACATAGGTTGCCAAATAAACCATAGCACGACCCTGGACGGCTGGGTGGGACCTCCAGATGTAAAAAACGTTCGCCTCTACTGCTCGATATGTGTTGTCAAAAACGCGTACAACAAATAAAAAAATGTGTGCACAAGAGTGGTACAAAACGCGATATGGCAAAAAGATGGGGACCTAGGATGTAAAAATAAAGTTGGATTATGTTGCTCAATATGTGCTATCAAAAAACGCGTCTATTGAAAATAAATACAAATAATACCTACCACGTTCTTATGTTGCGGAGTTGGCTGGCGACACATGGATGTAACAAAAATACTCACCTTTGTTGCTTAGTATATGCCTGTAAAAATGCGGTCAGAGAAATACAAAACAGTACAAATGATTGTCGCCACACACTTTGTGGATTGTATGGCTAGGTGAGAACCTAGGGGTGTAACAAGATTATTTGACTCAGATGCTCATCAGTAGACGGTGTAAAAAATGTGGCGTGGAGAATTATATTCCATTTTGTTTACAAGATCATAGTTTGCAACATTAAAGAACATGTTGGATTCCTAAGCCCTCCTAAAAGCTTAGCTTGATCTTTGTAGTATTGTGCCTATATTTTTTTCATACACGTAGAGTTTAGTATCTAATACTTGCATTGCTTAACAATCAGATGAAGCAAGATTTAGCTTCATCCGATATATAAAAAATGCAGGTATACAAATACCCACGCAAGAAATACATGTACTCCTACATAACATTTTTAACTATAGTTAAGTGATGATTGTGTTAAAAACTATTTTCATGGACAAATATGAGATTGCTTACATATTTTAAAAATTGACTACAAATAGAAGTCTTGTTTTATATCTACAAACGATTATAGGAACCTCCTATTTAAAGATGATTACGTGGTAGATGATGATCATGTGGCAAATATAGCTAGTGACAGTATACAGTCGGTAAATAACGTTGAAAAAGCTACATTATGAGTCCATGAAATGAAAATTTTGTACTTAACGGTTTGTTGCAGTTTTGCACTGCGTAGAACTATGCTCTCATGCCATATACCGGGAGGATATTTTCCTTGCTTCGGTGCTAAGGTTTCCGCGGCGTCTTTCTTTTGCCCTACTGTAGACACCAAGTCACCAAACATGGAAGGGGAAAGTGTGCAACCCGACCGTTAAAACATCGGCATATTCTGTGACTCCTGCGGCTGGCTGCCGCCATGCATGCACGGACGCCGCACGGCTTTTGTTTGGGCTGGACTGGTGTCGTGCTGCTCACGCAAAAAGGCTGGTTGGGCTCCTCCTCCCCTCGCGTCAGTCTGTCTATTCGTGACAGATTATGGGCCGAAACTAGATAGATCGTCGGGGCGGGCTGAGCCTTCTTGCTGCAGGCCGAAATATTTCCGCATGACATTTGTGGACCGGACTGGGCTACAAAACAAAAGGGGAGCACGTAACGTAGTACGCCAACTTGCGGCCGTGGAAATGAAGAACGACGGGCCGTATGAGCCAGAGATAACTAAGCGAGGCCCAAATGGTGTTCTCGGGACGCCAAAAAAAGGTACGAAGGGAAAACGATGCTGAGTCTTCTCTCTCTGTGTCAATAATAAAAAAAACAAGGATGTACAATCTTAAACCTCTGCATTTGATTCTATAAAAAAAAAGGACACACTCATGCATATACATATAGTCTGAAAACTATGCGTTTGTATTGTAGCGATCAGCAAGCCGCAAGTGAACAAAGAACGGATCGAAACAATATATTGCAGGGCTTGAGGCCCTTGTTTCAGCTTTGGACGGGTGATCTGACCTGACCTGTACCTGAAAGGGCTTTTAGTTCCATCATCATGCCGCAGCTCGGTCCAACAGAAACAAAACACCAACTTCTTTCGTACAAACAAGACCGGAACGTGCTCCTTCCGGGTGAGGAACGGGAACGAACACATCACACATCCAACATCAACTGCTTGCACAATTGCATTTCAAAAATCCCTGATTGCACAAGACAGCACAGCTCAAGGGACATGTAGGGACAGGTTGGTGGCTCCCTGCTGCATGTACACTCTCTGCATAACCAATGCGCGCTTAATTATGCGCACAAAGTGACAGATTCCAAAAGCCATTTTCTGTTGGTAGCAGCAGCCAGCGACCAGCGTCCACTACCCACTAAAAAACCAAGGGGGCACTGCTGCATAACTTACACGGAGAGGCCCACCCTCGTGAATGAACTAAACAAAACCAATGCAATTTGTTAGAAAAGGAAAACAAAGCAATGCGGCAAAGATCTAAAATTATGCGTCGGAATATGGGCTTTTGCTTGGACGGATGTTGACCCTGCCTTTTGTCCCTGCTGCCACGCCAGGAGAATCATTTCGCGGATAATGGATTTGGAGGGGCAAGCTGCAGGTGCAGCAGCCGTGGCCGAGAGTCCCAAAACTAGTATTCAGCAGCAGCAGCGGATAACATTGATATTAGTTATGCTCGGTAGTGGCGACCGAAATTATATTCGGGGGCAAAGCAACAACTGCTAAAAAGCAAGGGCCAAAGCGTAAAGATATATACTAATACTTGCAGAGAAATGCTTTACCATATGCTGGAATAAATATTTAGCCGGCACGGAAAGATAAAGGTGGCATTTTTTTGCCCCCGCCGTCCTTCCATGTACTGGTGGTGGTCTGAGTGGTGACCATGGATTGCCAAACCGACCAAAACCGCGCGGTAACCGCGGTAAACCGCTGCGGCACGGTTACGGTTCCGGTCGGTTGGTAACCGGCCGGATTCAAAATTGTGAATTTAATTAAAAAATGAAAAAATCTCAAAAAATAGTTCAAGTTGCCACGAATCTAATGGTGTCAAAATTTTTCAAATATTCGTTTGTTTAGTATACTTTGCGGGCAACCAAAAAAGAAAAAGGAACTGGTTGAACTTCTAATGCCCGCAAAAAATACTAAATGCACTATTATTTGAAATTTTTTGACACCATTAGATTCTACGCACCTTGAAATATTTGTTAGAATTTTTCTTATCTTTTCCAATTTTTTAATTCAAATTTGAAAACACACTGAATTCTTCATTGCGCCGGTTTTTTTGTCTCTGCCAACGGTTTACCGCTCAAACCGCGCGGTTTACCGCTCAAACCGTGCGGTAAGCCGCTCGAAACCGTTTGAACTAGTGCTTTGGTTTGACAATTTGAATTTGAGCGGTTTGGAGCGGTTACCGCCCAAACCGCTCCGGTAAACCGTAACCGCCGGGCGGCGGTTTTGTCCCGGCGGTCGGTAAAAAAAACCCTGGTGAGTGAGTTTACTTGGTTGTGTCACTCAAATTGCTTCAAGCCATCATTGCAAGCGTGCGGCATGATGGCACTAGTTAACCTGCCCGTTAGATCGTGGGAAGTACTGTACTGTCCCCCATGAACTAATGACATAGTTTCGCTTGTTCGGTTTGTTTCGACTCGGCTTATTCCGGCTTGTTTTGGTTTGTTTTCTCTCACACAATATTATTTCATCTACCACCCGGTAAATGTGCTTACCATCTGTTGATGATGAAGGTTGAAGGGGAGCACCATTTAGATGCGTGTGCTCCGCGCGTTGTTGCATGCTGGACTGGAGGAGCACTTGGCGACAGATTCCATTGGACAGGCAGCAGGCAAGCAGGCGGTGGCTTATTGTGCGAATCGAACAAGAACTCGCTGAAAACGACCGGAACTCCGTGTAACGCACCACCGAACGGGGACACGCCACTCTCTCCTGGAACACATGAACCACCAATCACTCGCCAGAGATCGATCGAACCCAAGAAAGTCCGAGAGGATTTCAGATTTCTCGTCTCGCCAAACATTCCGACGCCTCCTCCCCCGGCAAGGAATCAGCCCGAGCAGAGCCGCACCGAACCGGCAAGAGGCTGCCACCGCCAACCCAAGTGGTGGAGCGGAGTGGAGCCGTGGTGCTCGTTCGCTAATGGCGAATCAGCTGAAAAATCAAAAGGAAAATCAAAATCCCTTCGCAGGGGGAACAAGGAATTTGTTCCGTCCGTCTCCTTTCCGTCGTCTCTCGTGTAGTAGCCGTGTAGGCGTAGGGCCCCCCCGGGAGGATGGAGACGGACGGGTGGTGCCCCGGTCGCGGACTCCCACACTCCACGCGAGGTTGTGTTGTCCGGCGGGCGGGCGGGCACGAGCCGTCGAGCCGAGCAGATGGATCGTGGATCGATCAATCTTTTCCGAGGAACCAACGACCATGGGGAGCATTGCATTGGAGCGGGACACATCGAGCAGGCGAAAGCTTGCCATTTGTATGTTACTGTACCACCCGCCACCCGTGTCACGTCAGTCTCGGATTCAATTCGCGGGCGGGCACACATGCAGCACGCCGCCGTGCCGTGCTCTCCCAGAGCCCCCCGGTCCGGAACGGAAACTCAAGACACCTCCCCTCTGGGCACAGAGCATTTGCATAGTTGCATGCAACCAACGCGTCTCTCCAGTGCTGCTACTGTCCATGCGGTGCCACTGTTCCGAATCTGATTCTGGGTTCCCTGACGCGTCGTGTCGGTTGCCAGTTGCCGCACGGCCGCCGGCTTTCGTTTGTTCGCCGCTCATCCAAGTGCCCGGAAAGGAAGAACTTCGGAGAGTACGATCAGGAACAGGACATCCAAATTCACGATGCATTTCCGCGTTCGTTTGAGCCCGGTCGAGAAGAACATCTGAACATGCATGCAAATTTCAGGTCGATTTCCTTCGTCGTCAGACCCACAGGATTTTCGATCGCTCTGATGGATCCGCGATCCAACGGCTCCTAAAAAAAACCCCGTCTACTCTCGATCGTTCGCCGGTTCTTCTTCCTATGGGCGAAACGAAGAAATGCGACAAGAAGAAGAAACTAAAAAAAAAAGGGCGTCCAGATCTGAAGAGCAGATGCAGAAGCAGAAGCCCCTTGGCCCTTGCTGAGGGTATGAACACGACGAGATCGACAAGTTCAGCAGAGGGAAGCTTCTCCTTTATGTACTTTTCACAGGGCCTTTCCACCGCTACGCCACAACTCTTTATTCGACCACGGCGAGGGCGCCGCCGCCGGTGAAGGCCGCGGCCGCGGCAGCGGCGCCGCAGTGCCCGCCTCCTCCTCCTCCTCCCCGGGACACCACGGCCATGGACTCCTCGCGGTGGAACCGGGTCTGCTTCGCGATGAACGCCTCCACCGTGCGCCGGAACTCGTCCGCGTCGTCCATGCCCCAGCACGCCGCCTGCGCGTCGCGCGCCGTCACGGAGGACCGCCGCCGCCGCCCGTTCTCCGACTCGGAGCGACGCAGCTCGGGGGACACGGCGCGCCGCGCCACCAGCCGCGGGCCCATCTTCTCCGACCTGCTCCGCCTCGGCGCGCGCGCCAGCTTGCTCACGCGCACCGCCGGCTTGTCCTCGAACGCCGCGGCCGCGGGAGCCGCCGGGGATGCTGCTGCTGCTGCTGCTACGGCTACTACCTCCGGCGCCGCCTCCGTGGACGCAGGCGGTGGAGCCGCCGGCGTGGCGAAGGAGGCTACCTCTTCCAGCAAGGTGCCCGAAGGCGTCGGAGCTGGCGTGGCGAAGGCAGGGAAGCTGGCGCTGGCGGCGGCGTGCGGTGGCGGCGGGGTAGTGGCGGTGGTCGCGCTGCCAGTACTGCTCGTCTGCTGCTGGTTGTTGGAAGAGGCGGAGAGGTCGCGTCTCGACAGCGCGAAGAGGAGGATCACGATGGCGTTGCCGAGGACGAAGACGAAGCGGGCGTTGAGGAGGAGCGAACCCGCGAGGCGCACCACCGCGGCGGCCGCGGACGGCACGCGGGAGGACGTCCAGGAGAGGAAGGCCACGAGCGCGAGGAGCTCCCCGACGCGCAGCATCCGGTAGAGGAGGCGCAGCCGCAGAGCTGCTCCTGCGGCCACCATGGCTGTATGGCTCTGGCACCGTGCTCGTAGCCTCGTACGTACCTCGCGGCACCGGCCGGCTGGCTAGCTAGCTACCACGTTGAGTGGTGGCGTTCCGGGGGGGCTTTGTTGGCTTCGCTTGGGTTTTGGAAGGGGGGAAGCTGGTGGTGAGAGTGGAGTAGTGGAGAGGGTGTGAGCTGAGAGCTGCTGCAACTTGAAATTCTTTGGCTGGGGTGAGGTGGATGTGGGGTTTATATAGGCCATTTCTGGGGCCTTTATGTGCGGACTTTTGTGCGTTAATACATTTATCTGAACTCTTAGTACTCCAGATATTGTTTTCTTTTTCCTTGTGTGTGTTTTGTATGGGCACACAGTGTTTCTAATTGTTATGGGAATTTGGTACTTTTTTTTTCTTTGGAGATTTGGCAATTTGGTAGTACTGTTGATGGATGGATATAAAGCTTATTATTCTTTCGCACATTATAATAGCACCAAAGAATCTTAAACTTGTAGGTGGTGTGATGATTATAGCCTTATGGGACAATAATGCTCGGTGGTGTTGTGGATCCACGTATACAACATTTCGGAACCACCCAAATTGCATTGTTTCGTGCGGTAGTAGTTACCGTCGTCAAAAGAAAAAACGTAAAAAAAATAATATGTTGTTTACCTTTTTGTTAGTTATGATTAAGCTAAGTGACTAGGAGCAGTATTTAGTCGGTGGGTGGGGGACGTCAAGACAAGACTTTAGACTTGTAAATGGAAACTAGCTAGGCCGCCGACCTAGTTGAAAATTGATTTACAATTTGCTTGTAAAAAATTGCAAAATCGGTTCATTTCCACAGCACGATTCGAACCAGAAATTTCTCTCGAATGTGGGGTGAAGGAACGTGAACACGGGCAGCAAAGGCGTCGGAGCCGGGGACCCCCATCCATCAGGCCATCACCGTCAGACGAGACGAAATTCTCCTACTCCTATATGTGCACGTAATTAACCACGTCTCGCGAAGCACACACTACTGGCCTGTCGTCCCTGCCCGGCTCGGAGATTCGTGCGCGCGCGGGGGCATCGATCGATGCCCCGACCTCGATCGGCCCGAACAACGCCGAGATGGACTCGGATGTCTCTTCTGTGGCGCGGCGGTCCCAGGGGCAACTGTGCAAAGCTTGCGAAGCTGGCTCTGCTACAGCAGAGGCCGATGGTCTCGGCCCGGGCCGCGCGCGCTTTTTCTACGTTTTCCATGCACGCCCCCTCCCTACCCACTTGGAACGAAGCACTGGCGTCCACATCGCCCTCGCCCCGGTCCCTTTCCCTTTTCCCCCCGTCCCGTTGTTCCGAGCGACGCTTGGAAGGACGCTGCTTGTCACGAACCGGCAAGCGGCATGGACGGTCCGGGTCCGGCCATGAACGCGGACGGATGAAGAAATCTCGATCCGGCGGTCTCAGGTTTGAAAATAAATGCGCCGAATGCAGTGACTCTCCCAATGCTGAAATCTGAAAAGCGTTGTATAGAGGTCAAAAAAGCGGAGAGATTAGCGAGCGGCACCCGGTTGGATTCAAGGACGGGTTTTCAGTGCTACGAACACGCAAAGCCGTTCGGCCGCCACATGTGCGTTCGTGTTCCGGCGGTTTTCTGACCAAGTATCGCGAGAAGGCGGCAGACGGCCGGGAAGGTTTGGGGCCCCGCCCCCGATTAACTGAAGGCATAATGACGAGCTCGCGAACATCGTCTTCATTCATGAGGTCACGGCAGGGAGCGAGATAACTCCGCCGCTTCCGCGAGCGGGCAGGACGCAGGCGAGCAGCGAGCGAGCAGGCAATAAACCCGAAACCCTGACGGGGCCAGGGGGACGCGGGCAGTGGCACGCCATGCACAAAGCCACAACGGCACGAGGCCCGGCTGACGCGCAGGCACAGGCACAGGCACATGCAAGCAGGCAGGCAGCGCATATGCCCCCCCGCGTGCCATGCTCATGCCATGCCGATGACCCTGCCGACCCTGCGAACCCGTCCCTGCTGCTGCTGGCCGCCCTCGCGTCGAAGCCGGCTCGACACGAATGTCTCTCACGCACGTGGATCCTGGCTCACTGGCCTCGGCTGCTGGCTGCTGGGTGCAGGCTGCTGTGACCCAGAGATCACTTTCTCGTACCACCACCGCCCGTGGACATGTCTGTCTTCGCGTACTACGTAGTACTCCGTACGTGCGAGCACGGTTTTTCAGGCGCCACGGAAGGCACGAGTACGACTTGGTACTCGTACGTGCAGCTGCAGCAGCGTCCCGGACTCGTTTGTAACATCGGGATTCGGACGGCGCACCAATGCAAAATTCCGGGATTCGGCTGCTGGGTGCAGGCTGCTGTGACCCAGAGGTCACTTTCTCGTACCACCACCGCCCGTGGACTGTCTGTCTTCGCGTACTCGTACGTGCGAGCACGGTTTTTCAGGCGCGCCCGGGAGGCGCGAGTACGACTTGGTACTCGTACGTGCAGGTGCAGCAGCGTCCTGGACTCGTTTGGAACATCGGGGATTCGGACGGCGCACCATGCGAAATTCGGCGTTTCATCAAATTGGATACTGCTACTACTAGCTGACGTTTGCGTAAAGCACCGCGGTTGGGGATGGGACCGAAAGTCCAACACCAGCCAGGGCGGTCAGATCAGTGTCTCGCGAATCGCAGCTCCGTGGAGCTGGTGGCGCGAGGCGGCTGACACGTGCGTGCACGCCCGGGCCGGCCGCGGCCGCGGCCCGGCCCTTCCCTCACCTGCTTCTCTTCGGAGGCAGCGAGCCGGCCGGCCAGCTGGGCGGGCAGCGCGCCGCGCGCCGGGGAGAGGACGACGGGTCGTGTAACTGGGAGGACAGGACGGGACACGAGCCGGCGCTGTGCACACGTGTGGGTGCTGCCTTTTGTTGCCCGCTTTCGCTTTGCGACGAGACACGTCGAAACAACCGCAGCTGCTGCCGTCGGCGCCCCTAGCCCCCAGCCCGGTTACGTGTAAGCAATCGCCTCGCCTGAACCTTCTCTAATGATAATGAATGAAAGCCGAGGTCATCTACCGTATTCTTAAATTCGCCTATAGTATACTCCTACAACTGATAATGCGAATTAAACTAGAGTGAATAAAAAACAACAAATCAGCCACCACATTGGAAAGAAAAAAGAAGAGCACGGGGCACTTGGATCTCGCAGCACATGCGCATCATTAGCGTTCGCGGAAAAAAGAAAAGAAACCTCCATGATTCACAGAAAGGGGTTAAAAAGGGCGGGCGCCCCTTCCCCCGTTTCTCCAGCACAAAACAAAACAAAAGCGCGCAGCAGCATCATGGAAAGAAGATTGGGAACAATTTTGATTTCTGCTGCCTAAAGGGCTCGAGGGAAATAAAAAGCAGGTTCTGCTGCTGGTGCTCGAGCTACTAGTAGTAGCCGCTAGGAGGCTGTAAATTATTCTCCGTGCCGCGGCCACGGCAGAGCGGGGGTCGTCTTCACCTCGCATGTGAGGTGCCGGCCGGCGCCCGTGAGAGCGAGAGATCGCCGAGAAGTATGCAAAGTTATAGCTTTTGGCTGGCGCATCACTTGTTTCCTCGCACCAAAAGGACCCGCCGCATATGTTAACAAAAAGAAGAGGGGGCGATCTGGTTTGGTGGGGAGGGAGACACGGCGGCGTGACCCGCCGTTCGTCGCCGTCGCAGCCCGAGCAAGTTTGGTATCGCTAGGCAGGCTATAGCTATAGCGCGCGCGGGGGGTGGTCGCCGGTGATTGGGTGGTGTGGTGTTGCTGTTGCCGCGCCCTTTCTTTTTTGATTGTGGCAGCGCCGGCCGATGCGCGAGCGCGAGCGGAGCTCCTGCGTCAAAGCGTAGATTTGTGGCCTTGACCTCCGGCTGCGACGCGAAAAGATGGGGTTTGAATAGTGCGGGGGCCGGGGCCCGGGGGGCAATGATTGACTATTGGTGATGGTGCGGGATTACTGTAATCATGTCGGGCAAACAGGTGATATGGCTAGCTACGGCGCCGTTGCGTTGCGCACGCCCGCGCGGCTAGGAAACTTTGATTGGTTTTAGGGTTGCTGGTTGGCACAGAAGAGTATCTGGATCACTATGAGGATACAGCCTTTTTAAAAGTTATTACACCAGTATTGAATCTAAAACAAATGAAAACGAAAAAAACAAAAAAGTTATTACACCAGTATTGAATCTTAAAAAAAATGAAAAGAAAAAAAACAAAAAATGCGCGCCAGGTAGGGGTCGAACCTACGACCTTCTGCTTAGGAAGCAGACGCTCTATCCACTGAGCTACAAGCGCTTGTTGTGTACCAGTGAGGAATATCACCTTTTGTCCAGCTGGATGCTGGAGCGGAAGCATAAATAATACCGATAAGCATGGACGATCCCGATTATTCCCGCAACCAGCAGCCTCACCTCACCTCGCCATCACGCTGCAGTATGCATACTCGGCCGCTTGTGGCCCGAATTCAACGGAACCACCGTGTTAAGAAACGCATCGAATCCGAACCCGATGCCGCAGCCAAAACAAAGGCATCGCTTCCGTGTTCTCTTATTTGCCCAAGCCGCTTGCCCAAACAACCCAAAGCGGCTTTTTGCTCATCTTTTCCAAGTGCCAAGTGCCCCCCCGAAATTAGAACCCCATGGTGCTTATCCTCCTCCTACTAAACCCCCTTTTCGCACCTCATCTGGTTCTCTCCAGTCACTGCCGCGACGGAAGCGCACGCCCCGTGCCCCCTCGCTTCGTCTCCATCGTCGGGTTATTCGCGATTCCCCCCGAGCCGCATGTTCTTCCGGCAAATTATCCGATCCTTCGGCCACCTAGAATTCAGACTCGCCCCGGCTCCGCGGGCACGATCCGGTTCGATTCGAGATGTCCCGCCTTTTTCGAGTTGGTCATCATTCCCTGGGCTCGACACGTCGGCTACCAAGGGAGGAAGGTAGGGATGGAAATATGAAAATGAAATCCGAATTATCCGATATCCGTATCCGTTGAAACGTAAATATGGATATCCGTATTAGTATTCGAATTCAAATGTGGTAGGAAAGTGGATACATCCGAATTCGTTTTTGTCGATTTTTTCTCTATCCGATTCCATGTGTATTCGGCAATATCCGGCACTATTCGTATTCGACTATATAAAACTGTAACTTATCTCTATAACTAATGAAAAATTAGGTTCAATAAAATACTAATAATGATAGTGTATAATTGAAAAAAATTATATCCATAACTAATGATTATGACATTAATCTTAATATTAAAAATATTGCATCCATAAAACAATTTTAAAGTTATATTTAAATTTAATGACCAATATAATTAATTCTAATGATAAAAATACATTAATATAAAATTTAATTTTAATTACCCTAGTTTATTTATGTATTGATGAAAATATTTTTCATGTATTTTTTATTATTTGTTTGATAATTATATATTTAAAATATGTTTTTATTAATAGTTTTATTTATTATATGATTAATTATTAAAATAAATATGGATGGATGTGATTATTCTTAATAAGCGATCTCTCTTATGTACTAATACGTTAGTCTTTACATGTTTGTAATTGTAAATTATCAATAAAGAAAAGGGAATTAGGCGATTTTACCCTTATTTTTTAGCCTAAAGGCGTTTTTACCCTTCTGTTTTGCAACTTGGCGTTTTTACCCTCCGTTTTTCTACTCTAAAGCTCCGTCTGCCCCTAATTTGGATGCCGTCCGCGCTCAGCTGAATAAAAGCGAGAAAAAAAATAATAAAAAAAAGAAGCGACAGCCAATTGACCAAATTACCCCTCCCTTGCTCATCCTCTCCCATCCCGACTCGCACACGCACGCGAGCAGGAGCGGGCGGCCGACTCGCACACGCACGCGAGCAGGAGCAGGAACGCCGGCGCGGGCGACCTCCAGGCGGCCGGCGCGCTGCCCCCCGGCGCCTCCCCGGCCGTCCGTCCCCCTCACCGCCGCCTCCCCCGCCCTCCCTCCCCAGCTCGCCCCCTCTGCCTCGCCTCCCCCGCCCCTCATACACCATGGGAAGCTAGGGTTTCGGGGTAGGTGTGGGCTGCGGCCAGGGAGGCTGGCGGCCAGCGCCGGCGCCGGCCAGGGAGGAGATCCCCAGCGCGGCCACCGGAGGGCAGCAGCTCATCTCCCTCTCCATCTTCCTCCTCTCTTCCTCACCCTAGAACACAACCACCATGGAAGAGCCAAGGTATTTCCCTCCCCTTTCTCCAATTTTTGAGTGTGTTTATTCCTTGCTGTGAATTTGTAGATGGGTTGACATGTTTATTTCGTGCTGCGATTTGTAGGACAAGTCACAATAAATTGGAACTTGTTGTTAGAGTCCGTTCATTTTTTAGCTTGTCAGAAAATGGTTCCAAAACATGGTTTCAAGGTAGAACTTTGCCTGCTAAGGTTATTGACCCCAAAAGCTTTAGGGTGGTGCATCTAGTTGATTTCATTGGGGAGCATTGCTTTTGGGGTTCGAAACAGTATGTTACATTGTGGCGTGATTTGGAGGAAGCTTCTATTGAAATTAAATCGGATGAAAATCTGTTGGAGTGGTTTCAACTCCATGATAAAAGTGGGCTAGTATGTATCAATGCTCAGGTCAATGATTTTGAGGGGGCACTTGATTTTTCTCCAACAAAGAGAAGGTTTCACCCTACTTTGAGGGCGAATTTACTCTCAATTGAAGGGGGCAGCAGTGAGAGAGACACAAATAGGAGAGCCACAACCCCACCTAAAAAAAAGACACTCTTCTCCAAAAAAAAGAGAGCTCCAGCCAAAGAAAGTGCTTCTGGTGAAGAGGTACTCAGTGATAGCAGCTATGACACCGACTTAGCTGCATCATCTGGTGCTTCTGATGATGCTTGGTCTGACTCTGACTTTGACACTGAGTTTGATCCTGATGGTGAAATTGTTGATGAGGAAAATGAGTTTGATCCTCCCATGTTTTCGTATGATGTTGACGATCCATGTATTGATGTGAATGTGGTGTTTCCAGATGTGGATCAGTGCAAGTTAGCTGTTACACATTTCTCTGTCTTGCATGATCATGCTTTCCAAACCTTACAAAAAGACAAGACAAGATTTAGGGCCATATGCAAGAGGGCTAATCAAGGATGCAAGTGGACTTTTTTTTGCATCTACAAGCCCGGCCAAGAAATACATTGGATGCAAGGTAAATGACTTCTATTATGTTGCAAGTGTTCTTCTATTATGTTGCAAGTGTACTTCTATTATGTTGCAAGTGTTCTTCTATTATGTTGCAAGCTCTCCTTGTGACTTTCTTGGTTTTTAAATGCAGGTCAAGACTAGTGGACCAAAACATACTTGTGGTTCATTCAACAAGAGTGGTGGCACAATGGCCTCCAATAAATGGGTGGCCGATAGAGTGGTTGATTTGGTGATGGAAAACCCTGATGTGGGAGCAGCTAAGTTGAGGGCCGAGCTGAAGAAAAAATTTGATGTGGACGTTCCATATGACAGAGTTAAAAGAGGCAAGTTGAGAGCACATGACATTATCCATGGCAAATGGGATGAAAGTTATGATTTGTTGCCTACTTATCAAGCTGAACTTCTTAGGTCACTACCTGGGAGTGTTGTAGAGCTACAGACAGAACAACACAATGGTAAAGAGTGTTTCATGAGGTTCTTTGTTGCTCTCAAACCATGCATAGATGGCTTCTTGCAAGGTTGTAGACCTTATATTGCAATGGATGCAACACACTTGACTGGGAGGGCAAGAGGTCAGTTGGCTTCAGCTGTTGCAGTGGATGGTTATAACAAGTTGTTCCCAGTGGCATTTGGAGTGATTGAGACTGAGTCTGAGGAAAGTTGGACCTGGTTTGTCAATAATGTCAAGAAGGCTATCGGTAGTCCTCCAGGTTTGTTAACAAACTTGAGCTCTATTTCCTAATTGTCAACAAATATTTTCTCACTTGTTACTATGTTCATACAGGCTTGGTCATTAGCACTGATGCTGGAAAGGGCATAGAGTTGGTTGTAGAAGCTGTGTATCCTGGAGTAGAGCATCGAGAATGTATGAGACACTTGTGGAAGAATATGAAGAAAAAAGGATAAAGTGGTGAGCTCTATGGCAAGAATATGTGGTGTGCTGCCAAAAGCTTTACAGAGTCCAAGTTCACCTACTTCATTGGAAAAATTGAGGAGAAAGATCGTTCAGCCATTGAGTGGTTGGATGACAACCATCCATATGTGTGGAGTCGAAGCAAATTCAGTGAAGACTGCAAGGTAGATTACATCAATAACAATCTCTCTGAATCTTTTAATAGTTGGGTGTCAAAAACTAAGGCCTACCAGATTGTAGAAATGCTTGACCACATTAGACAAATGATCATTGAGAAGTTTGTTTTGAGGTCCAAGAGTGGTAATAATATGTCAGGCATCATAATCCCAGCTATTGTTACTGAATTGAATGCTAAATCAAAGACTATCAAGGACCATGAAGTTCTAATATGTGGGCCTGCTAAAGCTGAAGTAACTGTGAATAGATTCAGGCATGCGGTGAACTTGGAGGAAAAAAGTTGTAGCTGTCGGGCTTGGCAAGTCACTGGAAAACCATGCAGCCATGCTTTGGCTTTCATTGCAAAGATCAGTAGGGAGGTGAAAATGGATGAATTTGTGTATGAATACTTCTCTATTGATAGATACAGGAAGGCATATGCAGCTAAATTTAATCCAATGACATCCAAAGATCAATGGCCTCATGTGAACTTAGGCTACACAATCCACAAACCCAAATTGAGAAGGAAACCTGGGAGGCCAAGAAAATCTAGGATCAAGGCATTTGATGAAGTTGGCACTAGCAAGAAAAGGAAGGTGTGTTCTGAATGCAATGAGCTAGGCCATATAGCCAAGACTTGCCAAGGAGATCCTACAGCTAGAGAAAAGAGGATGCGGTCAACACAATCAGGACAAGTTGAAAATGACCCAATGTGAGTCATATATGTTGCTGCCCTATTCCATTTATTTAGCTTAGTTATTCACATTAACTTGTATTAACACCTCTTTCAACTTAAATTTAGTGCTAGTGCTGCAAGTGGTTCTGGTAGGGGAAGGGGAAGAGGAAGGAGGGGAAGGGGAAGAGGAAGGGGCAGAGGATCAGGAGAGGAAAGCAATGATGCAACGTAAGTGATTTAAGGCTGCTATTACTTGCAATATTTTATAGTAAATTTTAGCTTGCTTCTACTCTATTTTGTTGAAGTGGAAGTGGTACAGGTACAGGAAGGGGAAGTTCATCACATCCCAATAATGAGGCAAGTGGCCCAGGAAGTGCAAGTGGTTCAGGAAGGGGGACATCGAGGCGTAGACAATACACATCTGGAAGGCTTGCTAGTTTGTTGGGTTTCAATGCTTGAGTTGTGTCTCACAATTAGTTGCTACTAGTTCCTACTTTTGGATGACATGTCATTTAGACCTCTATGTTAGTATTTGGCATGTGCCTTCGGACCTCTATGTTAGAATGTTAATTTGGATCCGTATGTGAGCATGTTAATTTGGACCTCTATGCATGCATTTGGACCTCTATGTTACATGGTATTTTGATGGCAAAAATATATGGATCTATGTGTTTGGATCATTTTGTTGTGTGATATTGAATTTTAATTGTATGGATTATAAGCTGAAATGCTGCCAAAATCAATTTAAAAACTGTACAAAACATATTAAAGATTTGATAGAAAACAGGGGTAAAAACACCAATATAAGAAAAAAAATAGGGGTAAAAACGAATGGGTAAAGTCGTCCATTTTAACACCGTTAGAAGCACATAACAGAGTAAGGGTAAAAATTCGCGTCATTTGAAAAACTGAGGGTAAAAATGCCCAGTTCAAAAAACCGAGGGTAAAAACGCCTTTAGGTTCGAAACCGAGGGTAAAAACGCCTTTGTCCCTAAAGAAAATTGGTAAATGTTGTCTTCCGAATCGAGTAAATATCCGATCCGTTTCCGATTCGAGACATCCGTTTTGTATTCGTATTCGAGAACATTCGAATCCGTATTCGTATTAGAGTAAAAATGTGGTAAAAAGTACTATCCGAATCCGATTCTATGCGAATCCGATCCGTTTCCATCGCTAGAGGAAGGGCATCCTACTCCTTGCTCCTCCGTACCAGTGGAGCTACGAGGGACCAGGACCTAACATTCTACTGTAGCATTCTGCAAACGTAGCGGAGCTCCTCTGCTCCTGATGAGGTGCTGCTGCACATGAGAGCAAAGAAATCTCTCATTTTTTTTTCACTTTCTTTTCATTTCTAGAAGGTTAGGGAGAGGGAGGTGTAGTGGTAATAGTAAACTATTACTAGGTCGATACCAAGGCGGTAGCTTTGCTTTTGTCCTTGATCGTTTTGATTACTGATGATCCGTTCCCTTTTCTTTTCTACCAGTAGTGCAATTCGGAGAAGCTGATCGATCGGGCGGGGCGGCTCTGACTCCATCATTGCAGAGAGATTAGAGTAGTGTCACAGTGTGATGCTACGGACCTGATGAGGCGCTTTTGAGACATACTAGTAGTCATGGCTTATGATTCCGGCTCCGGGTAGGGCCCTGCCATGGTTTGGTTGGTGCCTCGGAGTCACAGCCGGATAAAGCTTTTTGCAAGCGGCTGTGGATGGAGAGATGAGTAGGACGACGGGGGGTTAGTTAAAGCGTCTCCCGGAGCCTAAGCTAATTAAGTTCCATCACCAAAGCGGCATCATTGCTACCACTCCATTACTAGTAGTATCTATCTATCACCGGTGATTTTTTGTTCCTTTCTAACCCCAAGTGCTCCTACCCTAACCCTACCATTGCTCAAATATATATAATGCGTGGTTAGTGCGGCTAGCTTCTGCTCTGGGCCTCACCTGCTTCCTGCAAAGATGTACACAAAAGAAAGATGCAGCAATCATACCCGGGGCCTGTTTAGTTGGCTGAAAATTTGCCTTTTTAACGTTTCGAACTCCTGTAGTACACTGTAGCACGTTTCGTTTATTTGTGGTAAATATTGTCCAATCATGGACTAACTAGGCTCAAAAGATTCGGCTCGTGATGTACAACAGAACTGTGTGATTAGTTAATTTTTTTACCTACATTTACTGCTCCGAACATATGTCTTTTGGTGTATTTAATGTGATGTGATGGAGAGAGAGTTGGAAATTTAGCAAAAAATTTGCAAATTTTCAGCCAACTAAACCCCCCCCCCCCCCCCGAAAGGGAATTTACAGTGCTGCTTTGCCGATTGATCCCATGGAGGAAAAAAAATCCCCGTGCACTTTGAATATCCAGATTCCATTCAATTACCACTCATGAAACCAGCGTACTTGGTTCTTCAAAAATTAGCAGAAAACACACACACACACACACACATCTGATAGCATCTAGCTCATGAAACCAAAGGCACAGAACATTCAGACCAAGAGATGGCATTCAACACAGAGACAAAGTCAAAAGGTTTTACAATAGAGTAGGCATCATTCCATCGTCAACATTGTAAAAATATCATATGATCAGTTGGCACAAGCCATAAAAGTAACCCCTCTATTATTGTAGCATGAGGATTGACATTATGAGCCTTTACAAAGAACACTGGCAAAGGAATCAACAAGTCAGTCAAGAAATAATTTACTATCTCTATACAAATTACAGAGCACTGCAGTATGGAATACGCAAATGTTGTTGTGAAAGTGAATTGCCTGCTTTTTGAAAAGAAAGAAATAAAGTGAGTTTCCTTATAAATGGTGGCTGGGCTTCCTTCACAAGAATGAATACAGCCTGAACAACCAGCATGTTTTTTTCTGCAAAAGAGTTCATCAGGCAGCTAGTCACATTCATGCTTTGCTCTGAGCCACTGGGTAATGCACCAATGTTACATCAGTTTGGTACACTACTACAGGTCTGATGCAGAAATCAACTTGGCACAATTTAGCTTGTAGCCTGCCACAGCTGCCACAACTCCTTTTATAGAATACTTGATTGGACTGGAGTTCAGGGCACGTCTGCACCCTAAATGTTCGAATGCGAAATGTTGCAAACACCTTATCAAGGCCTGCATCCAGATTAGTACATCATTACTGCATTAGTATTCAGATTTCCCACAAAGCAGTAGCACAAAAGAAATGAGATGACCAAACCTCATGATGTCCTGTAAATGGGATGATACATCATGGTAAGGACCCTTGTAAACTTCTCCCTTGCAGTAATTGATTCTTTCAGGATTAATCAGTTAACTGTTAGCTCCACTTCAGATCCTAAATGCAACTGATCAGGGATATTGCGAGTCATTCCAGCTCCATAGTACATCAAGTCAAGCATTAGATAGATGGCACTGTCCTGGGGATTTGTCCGGTCTCCTGAAACAAACACTCCGATCCCTCTGTCCTCCCCGCCAACTTCGACCGATGACCACCCTGCCCCTTTTACAACACCTTTCTGCTTCATCAAATGGCGTTCCTGGGCTGCCTCACGCCACTGCCCTTTGCTGGCATAGAGGTTTGCCATTGCCACATGTGCTCCTGAACCCCATGGCTCTGCCTGCAATACCCTCTCGGCAGCTTTCTTTCCAGTTTCCTCTGCACCTCGAGCTGCACATGCCCTAAGCAAAGATGTCCAAACCACACCATCTCTTTCATTGGCAGCAATTCTTCCAATCAACTCCTCAGCCTCATGTATTCTACCAGCTCTGCTCAACAAATCAACAACACAGCCATAATGCTCCTTTGAAGGTTCAACTCCATACCTTTTGCTCATTGCATCGAGGTATCTCAATCCGAGCTCAACTTCCCCTGCATGAGAGCATGCACAGAGTACACCAATGAATGTAACATGGTCTGGCCTCAGCCCGACACGGCACATTTCCTCAAACAGTTCAAGTGCCTCTTTGCTGCGACCATGCTCAGCATGCCCAACGATCATAGCAGTCCATGAGATCACATCATCTCTAGTGCGGTTGGAAAATATGAGATCAGCATCTGACATGCTACCGCTCTTCCCATACATGTCAATGAGCGAACTCCTGACCATGGCATGGTGTTCAAGTCCAGATGCCACAGCAAGTGCGTGCAGCTGGCGTCCAGCATCCATTGATGCAGCGCTTGCACACACACTCAAGAGACTGGCAAGAGTAAACTCATTTGCCCGAGGGCAACTGCTATGATTCCTCATTTCTGAGAACAAGGCAAAAGTCTCCTCTGCAAAGCCTTCCTGTGCATATCCTGATATAATTGCGCTCCAAGAGACAACATCCTTCACAATACTCTCCCGGAACACATCATGAGCACCTGAAAGACGGTCACAGCGCGCATAGAGCTTGACAAGGGAATTCGCCACAGAGCGGGAATGCGATAGCCCTCTCCGTGCAGCTTGTGCATGTAACTGCTCTCCAAGACAGGCACGCTCAATATTTGCACACGCAGCAATTACGGCAGAGAAAGTGTACTCATTGGGCGCCGCAGAATTTGATTGCTCCTCGTGAAGCATTCTGACAAACGCGTCGATGGCTTCCTCTGCACGGCCGGTCTGGACGTAGGAGGCGATCAGTGTCGTCCACGCGGCAACGTCGCGCGAGCCCATGCGGCTGACCGCGGCTAGCGCGTGGTCCACGTCGCCGAATCCCGCATACAGCGTAGCGAGCGTGTTGGCGACGAAGGGCATGGCGTCAAGGCCGAGCTTGGCGCAGAGCGCGTGCAACTCGCGCCCGCGCGGCAGCAGCCCTGCGTCGGCGCACGCCGTGAGCGCGGCCGCGTAGGCGTGGGAGTCGCAGGCGACGCCGGAGGCCCGCATCTCGGCGAAGCGTCGGAGCGCGTCGTGGCGCCGGCCGGCCCGCGCCAGCGAGGCGACGAGCGTGGTCCACGAGACCACGTTCTTGCACGGCATTTCGTCGAACACCTTGAGCGCCAGGTAGAGGCGGCCGGCCTTGGCGTACGCGTCCGCGAGCGCCGTGGAGACGAACACGGACGAGACGGCCGACGAGCGGACCGCGAACGCGTGCAGCGCCGCGGCGTGCCGGAGGATCCCGGCGTCGGCGTCGGCGGCCGCGGCAGCGGCCGCGGAAGCGCACGCCTTGAGGACGGGGCTGAGGACGAACGAGTCCGCGGCCGCGTGGGGCGGGGAGGAGGCGCGGAGGCGGGAGAAGAGCTCCGTCGCGCTGGGGAAGTCGGCAGCGGCCGCGTAGCCCGCGAGGAGCGTGGCGTAGGCGACCTCGTCGCGGTGCGGTGTGGCGTCGAATAGGCACCTCGCGTCCGCGAGCTTGCCCGAGCGGACGAGGTGCCTCAGCAGCATTGGTACGTAGCTGTTGGCGGGCGGGAGGTCGGTCCAAGCAAGGCGGCGTGCTTGATGATGGATGATAATGGAATTCACAGTTTGGAATTCGGGCCTTTTACAACACCTTTCTGCTTCATCAAATAGCCTTCCTGGGCTGCCTCTCGCGGATTCGGGCCGGCGTTTAGAATTTTGGGCTGGAAAATATAAAGGAATTCCAAATATAAATGACAGGGTAATTAGGCGAATTATATATATATATATATATATTTCTCTATTTTGCAAAAATAAATGGTCCGTCCGAAATTTAGCAAAACTATACATCTGCCGCCGTACCCCACGGCGGTAAGGGTCCTACCGCCGTGCGGCACGGCGGCAGGGGCCGTGGCCCACGGCCAGGCGTAGGCCCGTAGCGTCTGACGGACATACCGCCGTACCCCACGGCGGTAGGGACATACCGCCGTGGGCTACGGCGGCAGGTCCTAGCGCCGTAGGGCACGGCGGCAGCAGGTCTGGTACCGCGTACCCCACGGCGCTAGGATCTGCTGCCTATATAAGGCCGAAATTCAGCCGAAAATGCCATAATAATTCGAAAAAAAGAAAGAGAGGGGGGAGAAGAGAAGGGAGTGAGGAGGAGGTGGCGAAGGTGCGAAGCTCTGTCGGTTTTTCGTCTCGTTAGAGGTAAATACTCTGGTACTTAAAATTTTGAACGGTGATAATTCATATTTTTAAGTAGTGTTTTCTCTCTTTATTTATTTTATGTAATTAGTTAAATTAGTTTTGAATAGTGTAATTAGTTTAGATATTTTGTAACAGTAATTAGAGATGTCTACTACTGCTGCCGGAGGGGGTGAGGATGGTAATGGTGATCGTTATTCGTCACACCACAAGGGGAAAACACAAATACACCACCTGATCCGAAGAAAATGAGTACGTTGGAAAAAGGTATGCTTCATTATTTGCAAGGAAAAACTGCAGATGTCATTGCAAGAGGAGAGGAACCTCCTTGGGATGCTCTTTATGCTCCACCAGACATGCATCATTATTTGCAAGAAAAAACTGCAGATGCCATTGCAAGAGGAGAGGAACCTCCTTGGGGTTGTCGTTATGCTCCACCAGCAGACCCGTGTGTTGCTAATCTACCTACTATAAAATCTACCAAGAAAACTAAACCTTCGTCGTCACATCGCAAGAATGACTGAAGTTTGTCATTTTGTATGATGTTGTAGACTTTCCTGCAGTGCTGTAATATTTGAACTACTATTTTCATTTGAATCATGGTACTGTTAGGGTATTTGTGTCGTACGTGCCATTGTTTGTTTATGTGATTCGTCGTTAAGTATTAATGGTTCAAAAAAATGAAACTTCTACCAACGACATCTACCAACGACGACGACGGACCGGTGACCGGACTAATGGTGGTGAAGACAAACACCGGCTGTGAGGACGAGTTCTGCTGCTGTCCATGCCACGAGAAGAAGGACAACACTCCACCAGCAACTCCACCCCGCCACCGTCTGATCCAACTCCACCCCCGCCGGGGTACGGGTACTACATGCCCTCTCAGCACTCCGGCGGGTCTATGATGTCCGGGTTCTCCGGGTACTACTCGTACAACTAGACTACAAATGTTGTAATCGTTTATCTAAATTCCCTAAGGCACGTTAGGACTAGCAGCGGCACAAAGTTAGGGTATTTGTGTCGTACGTGACATTGCTTGTTTCTGTGATTCGTCGTTAAGTATCAATGGTTCGTCGTTAAGTATCAATGCTTCAATGCTCAAAAAAAAGTATCAATGCTTCAAAAAAACGACATTTACCAAAAAAAACTTACCGTCGTAGGGCACGGCGGTAAGTCCATACGTACCGCCGTGGCCTACGGCGGTACCTGGAGGCCACGCTGCCGCCTGGCGGTAGGCGCCTACCGCCGTGCCGCACGGCGGTAGGGCGCCGTGTGGAACGGCGGTATGTGCACTTGCCAGTGGGCCACGGGCCCTGCCGCCGTGCCGCACGGCGGTAGGACCCCTACCGTCATGGGGTACGGCGGCAGATGTATAGTTTTGCTAAATTTCGGACGGACCATTTATTTTTACAAAATAGAGAAAAAAATATGAAAAAAATTCCGGGTCACAGGACAATTTCTGCATGGCGGGCAATCCAACAACATCGACGCACATGCGAATGGTGTTGTAGTGTAATGGTAGGACAGTCTAGTAGAACGCATCTATCAGGGTTCAAATTCTGGTGCTCGCATCTTTTTTTGAATTTATTCCGAAATTTTCCGGCGTTATGCATTAAGTGGTAAGCGACATTCCCGTCGACAACGAGGCGCCAGTGGTGACTTCGCGAATCTCCAGATCTGCCGGTGCTCAGTCCTTCGGAGGCGTTCATAGATGTAGGGTTTGCGTACGTGTGTTCATAGGGGTGAGTGTGCGTGCGTGTTGTGAGTGTCTGCGTTGTACTGTGTCATTCTCAAAAAAAAAACATTGACGCACATGTGTTGGAGCAACTCCAACAGCCTCTTTATTTTTACTAGTTAAATTTGGAGATTTAACCCTTTGTAAAAATACAAAACTTCAAAATTCTATTGAGTGATCCAACAAACTCTGTATTTCTCACCCTTCAAATCCTAACAACCACATACTGACACATGGGACCCACGTGTCATCTTCTTCCTCCCCCACCTTATCCTTCCCCCTTTCCCCTCCACCTCTCCTTTCTTCCTCTGCTATCCACTCCGATTCCACTGCCCCACCTCGCCGTGCTCCACCTCCTCCTCACCCACCCGGCCGTGGGGAGCCTGTCCTGGCTCTCGCCGTTCCCGGGGGTCGACTTCACCTGCACCTTCCGCGTCCGGCCCGCGTGGGCGCTCGTAGGGCTGGACAAAATGCTCGTGGCTCGCTAGCTCGCTCGGCTCGTTACGTTTTTCTCACGAGCCGAGCTGGTCTTTTTGCTCGTTATGCTAACGAGCCAGCTCGAGCTGGCGCACGAGCTAACGAGCCGAGGGAGTGCAGCCGACCAACGGCCCAAAGAGCCATCAGGCCCATCAAGCAACGAGTCCCTCTAACCCTACTCGAACGAACAAGCGAGCGTTGCCAGCCAGACCGCGCCGCCGCCGCCGCCGCTCGTCCCCTTCTCGCGTACCACGTGACAGCTGCCGGCGGCGTGAGATCTCGCGCACGGCCCGCCCACGCCGTTCTTTTTCTTCCCCTCCTCTCCAACTCCACCGCTGCAGATCATTGGGAGCCGGCCACAAATCTCTCTTCTCTGTTCATCTCTTTGTCGCTGCGCGAGGATTTAGATTTTGGAGGACGAGATGGCTGCGGAGTTCCATGGATGGGATTCTGAAATGGCAGCTGCGCGCAGAGTTGCTGATAGGTGGATCGGTGGGTACATACCAAGAGTTTCTGCATTGGGAGCAGCTTGATTTTTGAAGTTCGTCATGCATTTTCTTTGTTCCTGCGTGGGAATCTCCTTTGTTCTTTTTCAATTACAAGATTCAAATTACCCTGCTTTTATTTATCCTTTCTCTGGCTGAAATTATCTTCTGGCTGTTAGTTTTTGAGTACTACATAAATCATTGAGGCAAAATTCATACTAGAAAACTTTTATACGCTGCGGAGTAGCACCTGCCAGCCTCACCTGCCTCCAGCTCGCGAGCCAAAACGAGCTGGCTCGAGCGTCTTACGAGCCGAGCCGTGTTTTCTGCTCGTTTAGATAACGAGCCGAGCCGAGCCAGCTCGTTATCTGAACGAGCCGGAGCGAGCCGAGCCGAGCCGAGCCAGCTCGACATCCAGGCCTAGGCGCTCGTCTCCGCAAGCAACCCCGCCAGGCTCGCCTGGACGACCCCGCCGCGCGGGGGGCTCTGCGCCCGCGTCGCGGCGGCGCTGCTTCTTCTGCTGCCGGTCGGCGGCGGCCAACGCCCCTACTTCGCTCCCTGCCGGCGGCCGCGGTGCTCGTCGTTCCCAAATCCCAAGACCGACGGAGCCCCCATGCCGGCGCTTGCTCTCCCGTCCAGCACCACGCCGCCTCCGCCCGTGCGCCCTCCTCCTCCATCCCCGTCGGGCCCGGCATCTCCACGTCGCCAGGCCTCTCCACCGGGCCGGCACATCCCCACCGGAGCCTCTCCACCTCTGCTCTAAGCCAGCGGCGGACGGGAGCGGTGGCGGCATCACGAGGACGGGGCTCTTCATCCGCGCTCCAACGCCAGCCCGTCCTGCGCGGTCCCCTCCTCTTCTGGGCTGGCACCTCCACGCCAGCCCGTCTTGTGCTCCCCACCGACGGCAGCGACGGCAGCGCGAGACGCGGTGTGGCAGAAGCGAGAGCGCGGAATGCAATTTTGGTGCGACGGGGAGGAGGATTTGGCGCGAGACGGGCGGGAGAGACCGCCGCAGCCGCGGGATTCGGCGCTTTTGCGAGCGGACGCGCTCGCCAGATCTTGCGAGCCGCGGGGGAGGGATAGCGAGGAGTTTTGCGAGGCTGGAGAATAGAGAGGCTGATGAGAGGCTGTTGGAACCGTAATTTTCCTTTTTTTTCTATATTTTACCGATAGAAAAAGAGCTGTTGGAGTTGGTAGACCTGTGTGGTTTCTAACACCACTCGATGGTGTTTGTATCGTACTCCCAAAATTTGAAGAAATAAAGATGAACGATTCAGAAAAAAACACCACCCCTCGCGAAAGCCGAAAGGCGAAAAATTAAGCCCTCGAAACCCTCGCGGCCGCCGCCCCTTTCCGATCTCTTTCGTCCCCTGCCGGCGGCCGAACCGACCACACCGCGCCGCGGCATCCTAGTTTCAGCACACTGCTACATAGAGTACCTCGTCCACGGTTACTAATATGCCACCGTCTTCTTCCACCGCCGCTGCCGGCGGCTCCGCTTCCTCCATCGCTGCCGACGCCGCGAGCGGCTTCCACGTGCTCAGGATCGAGAACTACTCGCGCACCAAGTTCAGCATCCCCAACGGCAAGCACGTCAAGTCCCACCCTTTCCGCGCCGCAGGGCACACCTGGGCTATCGAGTACTACCCCACCGGCTGGCGCCCGGAGGACGCCGACTACATCTCCATCTATCTGGCCCTCAACGAAGCCGTCGCCAGCCACTTGATGGTGCAGCTGGTGTTCAGCTTCATCGACCAGGTGGATAAGCAGAAGCCGTCCTACGTTAGCACCGTTAGAGCGGACAGGTTCGTCAGTCACGACAGCTGGGGCTTTAGTAAATTCGTCAGGAGGTCAGAGCTGGAGCAGTCGGAGCGCCTCAAGGACGACTGCTTCACAGTCAGGTGCGACATAATCGTCATCGGCAAACCCCGCACGGCGGCCACTAGGGTGCCCGTGCCCCGCGCTTCGTTTGTCATGGTGCCGCCGGCGGACTCATCGCGGCACTTCGGTGCCCTCCTCCTGGGCGGAAAGGGTGCTGATGTGAGGTTTCTTGTCGCCGGCGAGTCGTTTGCCGCTCACCGGTGCGTGCTCGCCGCACGATCGCCGGTCTTTGATGCTCTGCTTTTTGGCCCCATGAAAGAAGGCACCCCCACAGCAGACGACTGCATAAGAATTGATGATATGGTACCTCAGGTGTTCCAGAGGTTGCTGCATTTTGTTTACACTGACTCGCTGCCAGATACACAAGGGCAGGATAATAAGGAGGCCAGCACCATGATGGCGCAGCATCTGCTGGAAGCCGCAGACAGGTATGCCCTGGAACGGCTCAAGCTGATTTGTGAGGACATTCTGTGCCGGTGCATCGATGCCAGCACAGTGGCGACTTCGCTGGCGTTGGCCGAGCAGCACCGTTGCCAAGGGCTCAAGGAGGCGTGCTTCGAGTTTCTCAAGTCTCCAAAAACACTAGATGAGGTCATGGCAACCGATGGATTCCAGCATTTGGCGAAAAGCTCTCCTTTTGTTTTGTTTGAGTTGATGTCCGAGCTTGCTCATCAACGCTGAATTCTGGAAGAGCAAACATGAGGTTTTCGGTGGATAAGGAATCTCAGTTACGAGTATTAGTGGTGCTATCAGATATTTATCCTAGTAGTTTTATGTGTAGTCATGTCCACAAAAGGCTGCAGCATATACCTTTAACTATGATGCCAGCAAGCAGGAACATCCAGGCTAATGTGACCAGCAGTCAGTTCACTTAAGCCTTTAAATAAATTAGCCTGAAAGTTCGTTATGATAATTTATAATGCCTTCCATCACCGTAATCTATTGACTTTCGTCTTTCAGTTATCTGTTAGCAGGTTGGATGTGTTTTTTCAGTATAGCATCTCATTCAGGGTCAGGTAGCAGAGTACAATTTAAAGATGAGAGTGCTACTTCAGTCGCTGGTATGACTGCCACATTGAAGATTTACAATTTCTTGATGGCATCATTTGAAAGTGACACAATATACATGCCAATGGATTGCTTCAACAATCTTGGAACCTCTTTGTTGACACCCGAATTTGTCAAATCTGGACGGACCGGTCAGACCGGGAGGTGTGGGAGTGAGTGATTGTGATAGAACCACCCAAAATAATTCCGTATTATCACCTAAGCCGATCGACTTGGCCAATAAGCGATAACAAAGAGTTATTTTATCGTCTCTGCCGGGTCATACCCGGTGAATCACTTACAACAGGATCGATAATATGCAACAAAGCCCACACAAAGGCGGTCCAGAGTACAAGTTCAAATTTACATAACAGCCCACAGGGTTACATTATTACAAACCAAGTTTCATTTCATAAAAGTAAAGTTTCAGAGTTCAACTGCGGAAATAAGAACTAAGCGGAAGATACACATGGGAGGCCATCCATAGTATATTACTCATCATCATCGTTCTCTCACTCAAGTTCCCAACCATCTGGAATAGAACCAGACCAAATGGGATTACCTGAAAACAACAACAAATGGGAGATATACTAATACTCAGCAAGACTTACCCGATCAAAATAAAAGTACAACTAAACATGTAAGACTTTTTGGTTGGTGGGTTTGTTTTGCCAAAAGCGACTAAGAGTTAATCCTTAATTCCAAGTTTTAGCTCAAGTTCTAGTATGTTGACCAATCTAGGTAAGCACATAAACTAAACAAGCAGTTGTGCAAAAAATATTAATCAAGCAACAATATTAATCTAAATGTTCCATAAATCAATATGGGGTAGCCAGTGGTTAAGCTGTCTCAGATAACGGCGAGAGACCGACGATCGATCGAATTTATAAACCTTGCAAGGTACAACCCAAGACACACGGAAGAAGGTAGACCCTAAGAATCCAAATGAAACCAAATGCAGGGTCTACCCCGACCAGGCAGTTCCCGTCATTCCCCAACTTAGGATCAGATGCTACAGTCCTAAGCACAAGGTTTACTGGTACACCCAACACAGTACGTCCAGACTCACACTTGCACTACCGAGAGCAAACCGGGAGATGCATATCAAGAGTAGTAGCGATAAAATTCCCGCACTGGTTCATTAGGTACTAGGCTTACCGGTCTCATTCCCGACAAGTACTTGCTGCGTTCAATAGCTTAAATCAGCACAATGCTACTCGGTCGAGACCGAACCCATTGCTCTTACCACATGAGCGATTCAGTTTAACCAAGTTATGATTCCAACATAAGTAACCTATATCTCGCGAGCAATGAGTCATTACTCGACTTGTACCGTGTCCTTAAAGCATGACACTAGCGACCTAACATACTAGTAAAAGAGCATAGGAACCTAAGGATCATGCATCTAGGTTTCAAATCAACTCCTGAAACTTAAATGCACAAAACATAACATAAAAACGAAAAGTAAAGTTGTGAGTTTAGCAAAAAGGTTAATGCACTCCGGTGCTTGCCTTCCTCTACTTCAGCTGTAGTCTTGGGCTCTTCTGTATTTTGGTCCAGGTCTTGGTGCACACCGAGCTCGTTCACCTCGCCATCAACAGTCCCGTCTCCCTCCTGGGTCAGCGTGTAAGTCCCGTCCGGTAAATCTATACGTACACATGCATATGCATTAGGTTATGGTGAGGCACATTCATCCACACATTAACACTTTCTCACAAAAAGTATTAGGTGTGGTGATGGTTAACTTAAAATCATTTTTATAGTGATTGTGTGCACATCTAAGCAACTTAAATTAATTAACTTCAGAAAATAGAATTAAATGCTTACGAACAGAAACTAAGTCATGAAATACTTAATTGAACTTAATAATGAGGATAAAACATTTTTATTCAATTTCTAACTAACCTTTCATCCAAAAATCCAAATTAAATGAAATATAACTCCAATTGATCTAAAATTTTGTACACAGAAACATATGACTAAACTAAGCTTAGATACCCAAAATTAGCTCAAGATTACATATAAATTAATTTATATGAAAAAGACAAATTTCAGCCTAACATAACTTAATTAAATCCAACAAAAAGATGTACTAATCTTTTTGGTCTAAATTTTCTCCTACAAGTCATTTATGTCAAATTTAAGCTCCTGACCAAATTACAAAAGTAGATCTACTTTATTTTTCAAGTTAACAATTTAACATCCTACACAAGATTAAATATAAAACATGATTTAAACAAAATCCTAAAATCATATCCATTCTACCAGAGGTGCTATTCCTCATGTCAAAGCCCTAGGGTATATTGGTGCTTAAAGGAAAGTTTCTTTGAGGGGACTATAAAAAGCATCAAGATTAAACTAACATAGAGATTTCATAAATCATAACTACAATTCTACACATCAAACATGTGTAATCTTTCGTCAAAATTCTATACATGGCATAAAGAACATCATATCCAAAATTCATCTCCATAGCATGAGTACATTTTGAACTACAACAAAAGTACATCAAACTGAGTTTGATTTTTTGTTTCAAAACTACACAGAAAAACCCTATACAACCTTTCTAGAAAATGTAGATCTCAGTACAAGGAAACCAATACAACTAGATTTACATTTTTATGATTTTTCTACAATTTTTAATGGATTTTCAAAGTTACAGCTAAACCTAAAGAACTCTTTTACACACAGACCCTTGAACTAAGTTTTCTATATTACGAATAGGTCCCTGGTTCACCGAAAACACCCTGGAATTATTCAAATCGCTGCAAAGGAGTCCTCACCGGCGCAGGGGAGCCGGCCGTCGACGGAGGGTCGGACCTAGCCGGATCAGCGGCTCGGAGCCCCTAGGGTGCTCCTACGCTGCGCCCGGTGAAGGAATCCCGACCGGAGGGTGCACCGGCGAGCTTCCACGGCGGCGCACAGGTGCAGCGCCCGCCGGAGCTCGGCGTCCCGGCGGCGGTGGCTCGAATGTGAGGTGGTGGCGACGGGGGAAGATGCAGGAGGGTCTAAGGGAGGAGGAGGAGCGGTCGGGGGGTGGTGGTTCGGCGCGGGAGGCGGACTTCATGGCAAAGGCGGCTATGGCGTGCCGGCGGAGAGAGAAACTGCGACGACTGCATCGCGATGCGATTTTAGGTGCGGGACGCGTGCGTTTCGACGCGGATGAGGCAGGGGGCGTGCCTTAAGGCACGGCGCGGCCAGCTGGCCCCGCCTTGCATGTGTGCGGGGCTCGCGGCCTCGGCGTGCGACGGCGCGTGGCCAGGCGGCCCCGCTGCCAGCACTAGCGTGAAACCTTACCATAAAATGTGTTTCGGAATTTTATCTTCGCGGTGATGTCTGCTTCTTCCAGCAGCTTCCGAGTGCTGCAAAACGATGACGGCAGCGACTCTCTGCTCCGGTTTGGAAGGTGACAGCGTTGCGAAGCAGGAAGTAGCAGGGGGGCGCTGGGGCTCGATGCTCTGGCTTTATATGGGTACAACTGGGAAACGGAGGTGGTAGTGATGAGGATTAAAGCATGTAACGGCTGTCAATTGATGGCCTTATAGGAACGAACCGTTACTGATGAGTGAAGGACGGTGCATGCATGCGTGAGAGGTGAAGTGAAGGAGGCTATTAACTGGCCGATGGAGGTGGAACGTTTACTGGTAGAGTAGAAGGTGAGCAGCACCATTAGTGACGTGATGGAGGTGGATTGTGTTACTACTGAAAGAGGAGGGGGACGCTACGTGCGTGAGAGCCAGGTGGGCGGCACGTGAGCGGCGGCGGTCGGCGCGTGAGCGGCGGTCGCTGGGCGCACACTCCGAGACGGTGTCGGATCGGCTTAGGCACAACGCACGGGTGCGTGCGGGCAGGGGTGCTGCCACGCAGGACGGTGAGGAGGTGCGTCCAGGGAGGCGGACATGCGCGCACCGCGCAGCCGCGAGCGGCTGAACAGCGTCCAGGTGCTGGTCGTGCGACCGGCCGGCCATTAATGGCCATAGTGGCGACGTCCGTTTCTGAAGGAGGAGTGAAGAAGGCAACGGTTACCAGCAGAGAGCAAGCAGACAGGACAATCATGCACCCGGGATGCGTGGCGCGAGGAAGAAAAACGGTCCGGGCATGGTGGCCAAGAGGCGCACGGTCGGCGCGGCGAGGCATGTCGCACATGCGCATGCTGGAGGAGGAAACTGGGTCTGACGGGCGGGTGCAGATGGAGAGAGGGGGAAAGGATTGCGACATGCAAGGTCGGCGCCTAGTGGTGGTGGTCATTACTGAATAGGAGTGACGAGGAAAGGAAACAGACGGGGAGCGAAGGAGAATGATGGTGGCGGTTTCACTGTGATGGTGTGATTAAAGGAGGGGACAAGAGTGGGAGACACAGAAGGAGGCAGAGTGGTCGGGCGGGCCGCGCGGTGCTGCGCTGCGGGCGATGCTGGCGGCACGTCACGGGGATCCAGCTGTGGGTGTAGGGTGTCACGCATGGGAGCCAAGCGGCGCATGGGCACGGGGAAGTAGGCGCGACGACCGAGCGGCGCGACGCAGTGCACGAGTGCATGCGGCACGAGCGCCGGCGTAACGCACGGGCACGTGAGAGCGTGGAGCGTTGGCCAGAGGTGAGAGAGGGCCTGACGTACGGCGTTTGCATGTCGATGAAGAGGAAGCAACGCGACTGGGTGCACGGAGCTGACAGGCTCGGACACGAGCGAGCATATGCGCGAGGGAGCCGGGCAGAGTCGGCGTCACACGGCTCGGTCCAAGTTGGTCATGTGTGCGAGACGAGGGAGTCAGGCTTGACGGACGGAGCCCGGCTGGCAGCGAGATAGAGGGGAATGGTGAGCTGGCAGGTTAGACGGACAACGAACGTCACGGGAAGGCGAGCGGGCGCAAGGCCGAGAAGGCCAAGCGGCGTGGGCAGGGCACATGCACGCGAGCTGAGCGAGTGCTCGGACTCGAGTCTGGCTCGGGTCGGATCTGAAGGAGAGGGATGACAGGTGGGGTCCACCTGTCAGCAGTACAAAAAGAGAGAGGGTGAGCTGGACCAGCCAATGGATAACGGGCCGACAGTTGTGAATGCTCCTGGGCCGAGCAAAGGAAGATAGCCAGATGGGTTGGAAATATAGACAAAGAGAGAATGAGTTGGATGTACAATAAAAAGATAGAGAGAGATGGGAAGAGATTTGGGTTTGATCTTTTTATGATTTTGAAAACACTATCTCAAACAAAACAAATGCAATCGAAATGAATGCAACACTCAGAGAATCATTTTATTTAATTTTTAAAACCAATCAATTATTTTCCTGTACTAAATTTCCTATAAAGAAAAAAATGTTGGGAAAATTTTAGAAATTATGAGAAATCGTTGTTATTATTTTTCCTGATAACATCCTGAAATCAGAAAATTTCAGGGTGTTGTCGGGCATACACCCCGGGTACTCATGCAAGGAAGGAAGAAGATGAACTCCTACTAGAATTCCCCTGTAATCCTACTAGGACTCGTTCCGTGTAATTCTACTAGGACTCCTGCCTTGTAACCGACTAGGAACCCGCCCCCTGAACTATATAAAGGAGGACCGGGTACCTAGGAGGACATCTGAACAACCCAACACCAAGCGCAGGGCGCCATACTTGATCCCCCAAACAGGACGTAGGGTCCGCCACCTTGGCGGTCCGAATCTGTATAAATCTTGTGTCCCGTGTCCTTGCGCATACCTTCGAATTCTCGGTCTCCCGATCACGATCCTCCATCGCACAATCAACTACCTCGGGTACCCCCTTGGTAGGTTTGCCGATCTAAAACACCGACAGCTGGCGCGCCAGGTAGGGGAGATCATCACCACCGGGCGAATTCGAAGGACCTTTTCATCATCAAAATCAATCTACTCGACGATAAGCAAGTCAAGTCGCAAAGCAAAGCAAGTCGTCGAGTTCTGTCGGAAAACGGAATCGATTTCCGTACTCTGTTCGCGCGTCGGCAGAACACGGTCAACTATGCCGCGCGTCCGGGTGCCTCGGCACGTCGCGCGGCACGTCGCGCGGCTCGTCGTCGACTACTTCGCCTCGCGCGGCTCGTCGTCGACTACTTCGCCTACGCCGCGCGTCCGGGTGCCTCTGCACGTCGCGCGGCTCGTCGTCGACTACTTCGCGTCGCGCGGCTCGTCGTCGACTACTTCGCCTACGCCGCGCGTCCGGGTGCCTCAGCTCGTCGCGCAGCTCGTCGTCGGCTACTTCGCCTCGCGCGGCTCGTCGTCGACTACTTCGCCTACGCCGCACGTCCGGGTGCCTCTGCACGTCGCGCGGCTCGTCGTCGACTACTTCGCGTCGCGCTGCTCGTCGCGCAGCTCGTCGCACGGCTCGTCGTCGACTACTTCGCCTCGCGCGGCTCGTCGTCGACTACTTCGCCTACGCCGCGCGTCCGGGTGCCTCTGCACGTCGCGCGGCTCGTCGTCGACTACTTCGCGTCGCGCTGCTCGTCACGCGGCTCGTCGTCGACTACTTCGCCTACGCCGCGCGTCCAGGTGCCTCTGCACGTCGCGCGGCTCGTCGTCGACTACTTCGCCTCGCGCGGCTCGTCGTCGACTACTTCGCCTACGCCGCGCGTCCGGGTGCCTCGGCTCGTCGCGCGGCTCGTCGTCGACTACTTCGCCTACGCCGCGCGTCTGGGTGCCTCGGCACGTCGCGCGGCTCGTCGCGCAGCGTCTCGCGCTGCTCGTCGTCGACTACTTCAACTCGCGCGGCTTGTCGTCGACTACTTCACCTACGCCGTGCGATCGGGTGCCTCGGCTGGTCGCGTGGCTCGTCGTCGACTACTTCGCCTACGCCGTGCGATCGGGTGTCTCGGCTCGTCGCGCGGCTCGTCGTCGACTACTTCGCCTATGCTGTGCGATTGGGTGCCTCGGCTCGTCACGCGGCTCGTCGTCGACTACTTCGCCTACGCCGCGCGTCCGGGTGCCTCGGCTCGTCGCGCGGCTCGTCGTCGACTACTTCGCCTACGCCGCGCGTCCGGGTGCCTCGGCACGTCGCGCGGCTCGTCGCGCAGCGCCTCGCGTGGCTCGTCGTCGACTACTTCACGTCGCGCGGCTTGTCGTTGACTACTTCACCTACGCCGTGCGATCGGGTGCCTCGGCTTGTCGCGCAGCTCGTCGTCGACTACTTCGCCTACACCGTGCGATCGGGTGCCTCGGCTCGTCGCGCGGCTCGTCGTCGACTACTTCGCCTATGCTGTGCGATCGGGTGCCTCGGCTCCTCGCGCAGCTCGTCGCCGACCACGCGTCGTCTCGCCGCTCGACTTCTCGTCGGTCGGTCGCACTGGCTCTCACCATGCGCCCGGTCGCTCCGTCTCGTGGCTCGACTACTCCGTGCGCCGCTGCTCGACTTGTTGTCCGGTCGCACTGGCTCTCGCCGTGCGCCCGGTCGCTCCGTCTCATGGCTCGACTACTCCGTGCGCCGCTGCTCGACTTGTTGTCCGGTCGCACTGGCTCTCGCCGTGCGCCCGGTCGCTCCGTCTCGTGGCTCGACTACTCCATGCGCCGCCGCTCGACTTGTTGTCCGGTCGCACTAGCTCTCGCCGTGCGCCCGGTCGCTCCGTCTCGCGGCTCGACTACTCCGTGCGCCGCCGCTCGACTTGTTGTCCGGTCGCACTAGCTCTACTTCAGCCACGCCGTGCGTCGTGACTACTTGTCTCGTAGTTACACCGGCTCTACTTCGAGTACGCCGCGACATCGTTTTCCGGTCGAATCGCGTCGACCACTCATCTTGACTAGTTTTCCAAACTAGTCGAGAGCGACAGAAACGCCCCAACAACTAGTCGGAATCAACTCTGACTGGTCAAACTTGAGCAACAATCGTCACGGCTCCATCTCCGACCGCCATGGCTTCATCCACAAGACCGCCCTGGCGGCAACAGCTAAGTCATTTATTTATATGATTATTTTTTCTTCTTTGGCTTGTCTTCCATGCGCAGGACAAACACGCCAAGGACTACCCGTCTGTGCATGCTTCTACACGGGAACTACCCTTCAGAACTGCACAATCTCAAGTCCGCTACGACAGCACAAGTCGACGCCAATGGTCGCAATCTAAAGTTCGCTGCAGCGACACAACTCGACTCCGGTCGCATCAACAGTCTGCCCAGGCAGCAAGAGCTAAGTCATTTGTTTAAATGATTGTTGTTTTCTTTTCTTGGCTTGTTCTCCTCATCATGTAGGACACATGCTGACTACTCATCGGTGTACGCTTCTTGGCGGGTTTTTCACGAGGGCTACACTCTGCTGACTACTCTTGGGGTATATCGATCAAGTCACCATGAGCCTACTTCATCAACTCGGGGGCTATCCCAAGGAGGTAGTTTCTAAAGCTCGTTCCGCGCGGCAACTTAAAGTCGACTCCGGTCGCACCTTCACCTGCTTCGGCGGCGTACTGCGTGTGTAAGCTTCGACGGAACCTAGCTGTACCATGGGTTTCGTACCCTAAGTACTCAAGTCGACTTCTATAGTCACAACCTCAAGTCCACTCCGGTGGCACAAGTCGACTCCGGTCGCACCCAAACCCGTTCCGGCGGCAACCGTACCTTGGGTCTGAAATCCATGGCCTAGGTACTCAAGTCGACTCCGGTCGCACCCAAGCCCGTTCCGGCGGCAACCGTACCTTGGGTCTGAAATCCATGACCCATGTACTCAAGTCGACTCCGGTCGCACCTTCAAGCCCGCTCCGGCGGCAACCGTACCTTGGGTCTGAAATCCATGGCTCGGGTGCTCAAGCCCGCTCCGGCGGCAATACTATTCGTTTTCTCTAATTTTTCGTTCGATTTTGCATTCCGGAAGTGCTTTTTGTTTTTTGCATCTCCAAGTCCGCTCCGTGCGGCAACTAAAGTCGACTTCAGTTTTCAAGTCGCACCTCAAAGTCCGCTCCGTGCGGCAACTAAAGTCGACTTCGGTTTTTCAAGTCGCATCTAAAGTCCGCTTTGCCGACATCGAAAGTCGACTTCGGTCGCATCTAAAGTCAGCTCTGACGGCACGGCTACTTCTCAAGCTCCACGGCTCGACGCCAAATTACTACTCGGAAACTCTCCAGCTCGGGGGCTGCATTCAAATTACTACTCTAGAACAACTCTAGCAGACTTCGCTCGCTCTCAAGCTCGGAGGTTCCGTACCAACAACTACTCGATGTGGCTCATACGACTCTCTTATCTTGGGGGCTACACGCTGCAAGAGTACTCGGATAATGGCTTTCGCGAACACTGAAGACCCTTGGATTGATTACCTAATCATTTCAAGGCTCGGGGGCTGCTATGCTACACCCATCATTCAATTTTTTCAAGACGGAAGATTCGGAATCAAGATTGACCCTCAGCTAGAGTCTACGACTCAACCTAAGGCTCGGGGGCTACTCCATATGGAGTGCGATTTTGCAACCGCACTTCCATATAATCTCGACTTCAAGACTGATGAGCTGGACCACCTTCCAGCCTCGTGGTAGTTCAAGTACTATTGAAGACTTCTCCAAGCAGTACTCGAGGACGCTCAAGAACTACTCTAAGAGGCTTCAAGACTACTCGAACTACTACTCTCGACTCCAACGTGCTCGGGGGCTTGTCGGGTATACACCCCGGGTGCCCATGCAAGGAAGGAAGAAGACGGACTCCTACTAGAATTCCCCTGTAATCCTACTAGGACTCGTTCCGTGTAATCCTACTAGGACTCCTGCCTTGTAACCGACTAGGAACCCGCTCCCTGGACTATATAAAGGAGGGTCGGGTACCTAGGAGGACATCTGAACAACCCAACACCAAGCGCAGGACGCCATACTTGATCCCCCAAACAGGACGTAGGGTCCGCCACCTTGGCGGCCCGAACCTGTATAAATCTTGTGTCCCGTGTCCTTGCGCATACCTTCGAATTCTCGGTCTCCCGATCACGATCCTCCACCGCACAATCAACTACCTCGGGTACCCCCTTGGTAGGTTTGCCGGTCTAAAACACCGACAGGTGTTACATCTTTGGTGCCGTCGGATGAACCGTCACTCAATCCTTATATCCATCGGTTCATCCGGTGCTGAAGAACTTTACGTCCGAACCTCTCTGTTAGCAACCATACGGACGCCTGATGAACCGCTGCTACACTGTCGGTTCATCCGGTGCTACCAACTCAGCTGCTTCTCCTCCAGGAATTCATCCGGCGCATGTAAAACTGAGGGCGTCGGTTCATCCGGTGGTACATGCTGACTCGGGTCTTTCTCCGCAGTGTACCACTTCATCCGACCATTGCACCGACACTATCTTCTACGTTACCGTTGGTTCATCCGGCGATATCTTTTCCCTTCTCTTTCTTTTTTGACGATATCTTCTCATTTTGGAATGTAGTATTTTTGCATCCATGGGACCTAGAAATGTCTACGAAGACATGCTCAACAATATGGTTAGCCCCATTGATCATGTTGTCATTTAATCACTAAAATCAAACTTGAACAAATGGCATATGAGGCCATGTTCGCTACACCGGCGGGCGGCGAGACCGTGTCAGAGTCGATGAGGAGGTACCAGGAGGTGAGAAGAGAGAGGCGAGCGGGCGGAGGCGGAGCTGTACACCGGGCGCGGAGAGGACTGGGATGGCGGCGGCGGCGGCTCTCCAGAGAAGAGAGAAAACAGAACACGAAAAAGGGTCGTGCGGGAGGAAAAAACGGGGGAGGAAAAATTAGAGGGGGCCGCGGCGGAGGCAGATCATATGGTTGAAAATGCATGCAGCGAGGACCGTCGATGGCAAAGGCTTTCTCTCTGCATGCTTGTAAAGGCCTTGTTTAGTTCGCTAAAATTTTACTCAAATTCTCACTTAAAATACCGTGTCAGTTTATTTCTTCATTCTACGTGTGCTTCTTCACGCGTTAAAATTTCACCACATTTTTTTGAATGGACGGCGAAAGCTTACGCTTTCCCGAATTTTTATTAGAAGAAGAGAGTTGACCTAGTTTATAAAGAAAATCAGGCCCGAAAACCATACAACTCCGGTCCGAAGACCGTACAGCTGGGGAGGTAAAGTACCATCCCACACAACTCCTGGTCCATAGACCGTACAACTCAAGGGGTATAATACTCCGAACAACTCTGGTCCGCAGACCATACAACTCCGGGAGGTTGGATTGAGACATCAACCATCACCACACAACTCAACTGAAAACAGCCCCGGTTGGACTGGGACATCAACACAGGAGCTTCGTAGAATCGTAGTGCAATGTGGGGACTGGGACATCTAAACAGGTTTGCCACAACACAGGAGCTTCGTAGAATCGTAGTGCACTGTGGGGACTGGGGACGCAATCAGGCTTTTGTGTCTGGTGCAAATTGCTGACACAGTGTGCTACTGGCAAGTCGTGATCACTTGATGGGAGTACATCGGAGTGTATAGATCGAGGAGGTGTGCAACTTCCCATCAGGCTCAGGTCGTAGGAACGGACTCAACCGAGCATCAGACACATTGGTTAGAGTAGCCTGGGCAATGATTTCCAACAGATCTCTCAGACGGTCTATTCGTTTGGCTGGTGGTTGATGTTGATTTGTTTTGAGAGAAAAGTCCTGTTGATTGGTGATTGGTGGCTGATTTATTTTGAGAGGAAAGTACCGCTGGATAAGTCAAACGAATGTCTTGAGCAGTCGGTGAAATCTGTGACACCGTGAATCTTTTCGGACCATGAACCACCATGTATCACTAGTGGAAATGTGAGTATCTATGACGATTTTCTAGTGACGTTCTGATTATTCGTCATGGATGTGGTCATACCGTGACGAATTTTGTAACTTCGTCACAGATAACGAGTGACGGCGCCAAGCCACAAAAAATAATGACGAAACATTGTGAATGGTCACCAAACAACAAACCTGTTCGTCACAGATGAATCATTTCAGTTCTGCCTGTGAGGAACAAATGACGAACGCGAAAGAACGTCACAGAACAACAACGTAATCGTCACAAAAACAACTTGAAAAAATAACACGGGCCTAGTCCCCACAGGTGGGCCCAGTCGCACGACCACGTGGCAGTCCACGTCAACATGGACCCCACCACTGCGGTCCCACGACGCAGTGGGACCACTGCCACATGGCACGTGGGCCCACCGCCCCTGGTCCCGCTGGTCAGATTCGGTGGGCCACCGCAGGTGGGCCCCGCCGCAACACCACGTGGCAGTCCACGTCAACCTGGACCCCACCACTACGGTCCCACGACGCAGTGGGACCACTACCACGTGGCACGTGGGCCCACCGCCCCTGGTCCCGCTGGTCAGATTCGGTGGGCCACCGCAGGTGGGCCCAGCCGCACGACCACGTGGCAGTCCACGTCAACATGGAGCCCATGACCACGTGGCTTTACACGTCAACAAGGACCCCACCAGCGCTGTTGGGCCACTAGCTATTGGGCTGTCCTTCTTCGTTCTCCCTCTCAACCAGCCCAGGTGCTATGGGCCGGTCTTTTTTTAAGTAACCAGCCCAGGTAAACATTGGGTCGGCCTTTCTTACCACTGCACACGGAGACGACATGGCCTTCTTACCATTGGGTGGCCCATAGTTGTTTTCATTATGCCGAGGTGGTCTTTCCATAGTTGTTTTCATTATGGCTTGAAACTATCTTGTGCATGCATGCATGATCATGAATTCTTGGTCTAGCTGTTTAATTTCTGTTAGTAGTGTTGTCGGCTTGTCTCTAGTAGTGTTCAATTTCTGTTCAATTTCTGCTAGTAGTGTTGGTCGGCTGTTCAATTTCTGCTAGCTGTTCAATTTTTGCTAGTACTGTTTGGTCTACTGTAATAATTGTTTGCTTAACAGGGAGTGTGATAGGTTACATGATACACGCTCTTTACTGATTTCCAATTATTTTTCCTTTTAGTACTGGGAATCAGCTGAAATGGCAAATCATTGGAATTAGTTGTTACACGATTCTTTTAACTAGTCAAGTGAATTAGTTGTGTCCTTTTAGTACTGGGAATCAGCTGAAATGGCAAATGTCTCTTTAAGTCGAGATTCTGAAATTTACCAAGTTTAACTAGGTTCTTGACAACTCTTTAGATTGTAGCAGGCTAACATGGAAGCTTTGAAGGATCAGCCCCCTACTGAAGGCAGTGTACTATCAAGTGCACAAGTTGTCTCCGAGGTGCTCCCCAGGAATAGCAGTAATATCTTCTTGAAGAATATTGGTCTACAGCCGACAAGCCCAACAAAACCACCAACAGCGAAAGAAAAGGCACTGCAGGAACAACTCGCGGCTGAAAAGCAAGCTTCGGCTGTTCTCCAAGATGAAGTGAATGTGTTGAAGCAGAATGCTCAGAACACAGAGGAAGCCCTTCAGAGGACCCAAATGGAGCTGCAAGAGTGCAAGAAGGCGGTCGAGGAGAACAAGAAGGCGGTCGAGGAGAACAATCTGCTGCTTAAGCGTCTTCTGCAGTTCAACTGTGGTGGTAACTTACCTGGTCCTTCATCTTGATCATCTTGAAAGCGTGCTGCTGTCTTTTGCTGGAACTTAGTCAAGTTGCTGCTACCTTTTGCCGTCTGTTTACTGAGTATGTGAACTGTTGAGTAATTGATGTCATGATGAACTTGTGTCATGATGTCATGGTGAACTTGTGATGTGTGATGGTGAACAGCTTATGAACTTGTCTAAGTTATGTGGATGAACAGCTTATGAACTTGTCTAAGTTATGTGTCCCGAATATGGTGTTTGGAGTGATATGAATGTAACTGTGAATTGTGTTGATTTGAATGGTGAACAACTTATGAATATGGTGTATTGTAACTGTGAACTTGTGTTAAATCCAGAGAGGTGCAGTCTCGAGTGAACACGTGTCCCAAGCAAAAACGGCCACATGGAGCCACCAGAAACGACCACGTGTCGTTACCCATGGTACCCACGTGGCACAACAGGAAGCAGACACGTGGACCAATCAGAAAACGATACGTGGACCAATAATATCATAACACGTGGACAAACCAGAGCATGACACGTGGTCCAATTAGAATGAGACACGTGGACAAACCAGATAATGACACGTGGACCAACCAGATATGGACACGTGGACCAATCATATAATGACACGTGGACCAACCAGATCACGACACGTGGACCAACCAGATCATGACACGTGGACCAATCAGATAACGACACGTGGACCAACCGGATAACGACACGTGGACCAACCGGATCACGACACGTGGACCAACCAGATCAGGACACGTGGACCAACCAGATCATGACACGTGGACCAACCAGATCACGACACGTGGACCAATGAGATAACTACACGTCATCTTCCGGGTGCACGTCGCCACGTCAGCGTCCAGCGTGGAAAGATGCCACGTCAGCAGCCAGCGTGGCAACGAACACGTCAGCAGCCAGCGTGGCACCGAGCCACGTCAGATGCCAGCATGCACGGTGCCACGTGGCAGTCACTTCCATGACGAAATTAGTGACCATAGTCCTTAGTAATAGAAGACAAGCTGTTACGTGACGAAAAATGTGTTCGTCACGGACAATGAGCAGTTCTGTGACGAAATTGACCGATTCGTCACGGTGCGTCAAATGTGACGTGTGTTCTAAATCGTCATAAGTTCGTCACAGAAGGTTTTTAATGACGAATTTGGCTTGTTCTGTGACAAAAGTATTTCGTCATTGATGTGAACTTCTGTACTAGTGTATGTCGTGCACCGTTTGATTGGTCTTCCTAAAGCACGTGATGAGAGCCGGGAATCTCTCGGACAGACAATCATCTTCTCGTGACAGATGTCAAACCAGAAGGAGGTTGTGCACTGATATCTGAACAGTGGTGATACCTTGGTATGTCATTGGCACAAGCGGCCTTTTCGCTTGGTTTATGAGCCACCGGTCAGTAGTACTTTTCTCTCAGAACAAATCAGCCGTCAGCAACCGACCAACAATACTTTTCTCTCAGAACAAATCAGCACCATTTACCAGCCACTAGCCAGTCGAACAGATCGACTGCAGCACACACCAGTGATGTCTCTGGAGCTCACCCCTCCATCGTCGCAATGCATGCGTGTTGGTGTACCCAGCGTGCCTAGGACGACGTTGAGCCCAGGTGAAGGTGGTGGAACACATGTGTACTGCATGTTGATGTCCTTGCTGCCCAGTCCCCCTTGGTGTGTGCCTTGCTTCCAAAAGTTTCACCAAAATTTCTCACCTAGGGAACCGTGTCAGTTCGGTTCATTTCTTCTCTCTGTGCGCGTGGTTCAATGCAAAAATTTCACCACTTTCTCACCCAACTAAACATTAGCCTAACCGTGTTCCAAGCAACAAGAGAGCTAGCACCATTCCCTTTAGTCTTTGTCAGTCCGTGCACTACGTCAGCCACATGCTTCCCCGAGTGCCAAATGCACTCGGGGAAGGCCAAAAAACACTCAGGGAATTTTCCTTCTCCCATAGTGACGAGAAAACCCGACGACGGCGCCTGTCGAACTGGGCAATGACTCCCGACGGCAACGGGATGGCACGTCGCGACGTCCTAGGCGCTCGACATCAGCTAGGAGCCTGGCCCGTGCAGTATCAGTGACGATGTCGGGTTGGAGCACGGTGACCTTGAGTCCGTGGTCGATTCAATTCCTTCTCGGCGTAGGCCCGGGCATGGACGGGACTCTTGATTTTGTTGTTTATATAGTATAAAATAGAAAATTTTAGGGTGCTTGTAATTAATGTGAGCCATCCATCCGGTGAAATCTAACGGTGGTAGTTCCAGGTAGTACCCGGTAGTACCATTTTGGTGGACCCGGTACTAGGTACTACCTGGTACTACCTAATTAAATTAGCTGCTGAAAAAAATATTAGTACTACCCGGTACTACTCAAGTACCGGAACAAAGCTAGTATAAAAATATATATACAAATATATGTCCTCAAGTGCTCGTGCGTTTCAAGCGTGCGTTGCTCGGCTTGAGACGGCAAAGTTAAAAATCTCGATCAATTGCCGCCACAGTCAAGGACACCAATGCAATCGCGTCGCTTGCCGACGGATGAACCCAAACAGGTATGGATCGAGCACAGGACGATCGTCAGTCTCCGGAACAGGCGGTTCAAGTACTGTCGCTGCGACGAGTTCGGGACGCGGCTGCACGGCCGCGGAGCCAGCGGCTCTGTCAGGATCACCCCGCTGGGCCGCGAGCTCGTCCTCGTCAAGGAGCTGCGCTGCATCACGCTGATGTACCACAAGATCCCAGGGATGCACGGGTGGGACGCGTACGGGCAGCACCTTCCCAGCATCAGGGCGCACGTCGCCACCATCAGCGCCGCGCTCAAGAGGTACCAGGCGCGCCGCGCCGAGCGCGGCGTGTTCCAGCTCGTGCCCGTCGCGGCGACGGCGAACCCCCCCTTGTTCCGGGTGCCCTGCCCCCTGCTGGACGCCCTGCCCCGGCCCGCTCGCGCGCAAGCCCTCAGGAGGTGCAGGGCCCGGAGGCAGGAGAGGAAAGCCGCAGCTGGTGGCGTGCTGGTAGCAAGGTTTGGTTTGGGTGAGAAAGGTGGAGACTAAGTGTTAATTAATTTATTTGACGAGACACCAGGCACGTAATTAGTTCACTATGGATAAATATGGGGCAACATCCAATCGAAATTTCTTTACTGTTTCCCTGCTGTATGTGTCTCATTTAATTTGTATGTGAAGCTAGCTTTTCCATGCGTACGTACGTAAAAAAGGTTGCTCATGTCGGTGTACGTGTTTTAAGTCGCACTCGGTACACATAATAGTGCTAAAAAACTAGATAATCTACTGTTAAACTCGAATTTCAATTCATTATCTATTGGATTTTGAATACCAAGTAGATTCCCTTTCCTATTTGGATAAAAATGAACGAAACTCGACCACGTGAATCCCCGATATATAAACGTTGAAACAACAACAACTATATATATATTTACTAGAATTCAAATGTTGAAAATACAAAGAGAATCACACTCAATCTTGTTAGGGGTTAATCTAGCAAATACAATCATCATTTAGCAGGCATACATAGCAGATCACAAACATATGATATATATAGCATTACACCTCCACTCTACTTTAATTTTATTACTCTAAGAGCAACCCCACCAGAGCTCCTACTTGAGCCCCTACTCAAAAAGTAGGAGCCGAGAGCAAAAATACTCACTCCAGCAGGGTCCCTACTCGGGCACCAATTCTAGGGGGGCACCCAAATCCCCCCCCCTCCGGCCCCTTCTCCTGCGGGCGGTGGAGAGAGCCCCTATCGGTCGTTGGTCGTTCCTCCCTCCGCGCGCCACCGAACGGAGCGGCTTCTCCTTGCTGGTTCGTTCACGAGCGCCGCCGGGTGCTCTCCTCTGCGGCCGCCCAAAGCTCCCCCTGGCCGGAGCTAGATTCGCCGGCCCTCGACCTCGATTCGGTCGGCTGCAGCTCGATTCTACGGCCTTTGACCTCGACTCGACCAGCAGGAGCTCGATTCGCCGCCGTCGCGCAGGGAAGAACAAGCGGCTGCCGCTCGAGCACCCCGCTCCTCAAGGCCGCCGCTCGAGCCTATGCTCCTCCGCGCCGCCGCTCGAGCCCATGCTCCTCGGCGCCACCGCGAGATCTACCCGCGCCGCCGCTGCGCCACACCGCCCGGGCCGTGCGGGTCGAGCTCGTGCTCCTCCGTGCCGCCGCTGCTCGAGCACGTCGTCGGCCGCCTCGAGCTCGGGCCCTCCCACACCGCCGTGGCCGGAGCTTGAGCTTGCCCACGGCCGAGCAGATCTTGCGCTCGCACACGCCACGCCCCGCCCGGAGATCCAGCTCCTCTGCGCCGCGAGCTCCAGCTCCCTCGGGCCGCGCCCCCGCGTGAGCTCGAGCTCCCTCGCGCCGCTGTGTCCGCTCCGTCGCCCCGCACATCCGCCCGCCGGTTGCGTCTGGAAGAGACAGAGTCGATTGTGGAGGACCGGAAGAGACCGAAGGAGAGAAGAAAATGACCCACTGACCAGTTGGCCCCACATGTCATAGCAAAGTAGGGGCTCTGTAGTTGGGGCTGTTGCTGGAGTTGAGACTAAAATTAGAGCCCCAAAAAATTAGAGGGAGCCCCTATTGAACAAAGTAGGGGCTCTAAATAGGGGTTATTGCTGGAGTTGCTCTAAGTAATATAGAAGGAACACGGTAGGCAATGCATAGATCATGTTGGCAAATAAACACTAAATAAACAGAGCTAATGTTAAAAAATGACACCTCCATATATATCACACCATCGAACGAAAACACAACTACTAGCAAAGCTCCCGGCCACCCCACAACAACCATCACCGCCACAAGGTAGTCTTCACAATCCATGTGGGAGGAACCACAAAACTGCACAGACCAAGCAAGCTTATCGAAGTCTTGGTAGGCCAAACAATGTATAACGACTCGATCTCTACTACTTCTAACTGGAAAATGTAAATACTATGACAGTTCATATATAGACACTTGATAACTAGCTAGTAGAACAAAATCTCCACCGCACGGCAATGATCTCCACCACACGCACAAGGCTGTTTTTACGGTCCTTGGAAGGTATAAAAAGGTACTGCGATATACCAAGGAAGGTCGTCACCAGCATCTTGCTTCTTTTACCTTCCAAGGACCGTAAAAAATGCCCGCCACGAACAGCACCATCTATCACCACCTCCTCATCTTTCCCAGAATTCAGAGATACTGCGAGAGGGTGGCGGCGCAACCTGCTGCTGCTGCTGCTGTCCACACGACGACCGCAACGGCTCATCCTGAGTAGTCTGGAAGGCTTCTGGATTATCGCTCCCACCATGTGCGCCTCCCAAGCAGTCCAGAGGATCATCGTCACGTAACACGGCCATAGCAAAGAGCTCAGCTTCAGTAAGGCCCATACCACCATCGCTTCCGGAAGCAGCACCGTCACCGTCCACACTCCCCATGAACTGGTCAGGCGATTGGTCATGGTATTGAGCACCTGTGTGCGGCTGGTCTGGTGCTCCAAAGGCACCTCCAATATTCTCCTGCTCGTAATTCAGAAGCTGCTGGTCTGGTGCTCCAAAGGCACCTCCAATATTCTCCTGCTCGTAATTCAGAAGCTGCTGGTCTGGTGCTCCAAAGGCACCTCCATGATTATTCCAGCTGCTGCTGTTGTCCTGTGTAATGTTGCCCGGGAAGCGCCGCAGCTCTCGGTAAAGAGCTCCAAGCATATTATGCTCATCTTGTTCATAGCATTGTTGATCAAAACTGTTCTGTGGCTGCTCCATTGGGTAGCACGACTTCATAAAAGCGTCGACGTCGAGGTAGGACAGTGTCATGCCATCATCGTACTGGAAGCTGTTCACATGTCTGCCTTCTTCTTCTTCATGCATTGGGATTGGGGCGGAAGCTCCGAGCATTTCATCTGTGAGTGATGATGTGTATCCCTGCAACGGCGAGGCGGGGAGGAGCGGAGCACTCTGCTGCAACGCCTGCGGAGGAGCTTGCTGGGGCGGAGTCAATGGTGCCTTTGCCGGGTTGAAGGATGCTACTACTTCCTGGTCCTGCTTCCCCTCACTGGATTTCGGTTTCAGTGGTGTCTCGACGGATGCTGTCTCTTGTAGCTGCTGCAGCTGCAATCCCTCTGGTTGAGTAGGGAGCTTCTTCTTTGTCCTCCGCCGCTTAGTTTTCTTAGGGCTGCTGCTGGTGCCCTCGCCGGCGTCGTCCACTGTGTCCGAGTGCTGCTTCCTCTGAATCGAGCACAGAGCATACTGCCCTATCTGCATGCATGTATGTCATGGAAAACAATCAATATATAGAGACCTAGATTACAACGGGCAATTTAATCTTCAATAATAACATGCCAATCAGGTAAGCTACGAGATGAGCAGCAGAAGGAAGCGTGCCCATCATACCCACGCTAATTTTTAGATCATTCAGGTAATTAAGCTACGGGGTTCATGCTACAAGCTCCGATATGGAATCGTGTCTTCGAAGTTCGAACTAAGAATTGTACTGCAAGTCAGTCAAAGTAAGTCGTTCCAACTACTGTTTTTTAGAAAAAAAAATATTTATCCGTCGATAGAGTTCTTTAGCAAAAAATATGTCCAATATTTAACCCTCTATGTATGTCTAAAGTACTCACCTCTGCCACTATAAAATATAAACCAAAGTAACCCCTAAATTTGCACATATATTAGTATTACTACCACCCATGCCTAGGGGTGGTAAAGAACCCTCTAATTTAACCTACTCCCTCTGATCTTATTTATTTGACGTTTTGGACAAAAGAAATATACTAGATGCAAGTCATTTTGCTGGTCTGAAACGACATCTAATCAAGGAAGGAGGTAGTATCAAATTTAAGAATCGAACTCTATAAGGATCGGGTCATAATACTATAACGTTTTTATAGCTAAAAAAAGAGTTTAGTTGTGAAAAATGAATTAGGATCATGATCCATTACCGCCATGCATGTTATATCATTAACCAAATAACCTCAAGTAGATTTTAAATATGAATCTAAATCACGAACATGTCATTGAAAAAGATAAAAAAGAACTTTCAAAATTACTAACTTTTGTCGTTGTTAAGATAAAATCTACTAACTCAAGCTTGTATATAAAAGCTTGATGTGCGCAGGCTATGTATATGCATAAATGCATAATCATATAATCATAAGCATGCGTGCACACGTACCTTGGCGTGGCCTTTCAAGATGTACTCGTGCATGCTCCACTTGCCGTCCTCCTCGGCGTCGCTGGACTGGTAGATGAGCACCCTCTTGGTCCCCACGACGACCTCGTCGGCGGCGGCGGGCTCCCGGCCGCCCTCGCCCTGCTGCTTGCTACTAGCTCCCGCCGCCGCGATGGGCGCCACGCTCCCCGTCGCCTTCCACGTCGCCTTGACGCCCGGCACCCTCACCTTCCGGTTGGGCTCCTCCTCCTTGTTCGACGACGACGGCTCCCGGATCGTGAAGAAGTACCACTTGCTCTCCCCGTACCCCTTGTACGCCTCTGCGACACGCATCGCGTAATTAAATAGGATCAGACCGGGTCACAGCAAGCAGCTAGAGGCACAACTTAGTTAATTAATCTGCTTAATTACCGACGAGGCTACCGGGCTGCCAGTCGAGGATGGCGACCTCGTTGACGGCGGCGAGAGGCTGCTCGTGGCCCTCGATCTTGTCGCGGAGGTAGCCGAGGAGCTCCAGCTCGGTCGGCACGAAGCGGTAGCCAGGAGGGAACCGCAGCTGCGGGGCCAGCTCATGGTGCTGCTCCTCCTCCTGCACGACAGGAGCAGTCTCCATGGAAATCAGGTACTACTAGGGCCTAGGGGGGAGTAGATCGGGTTTAGGCCAAGATAGGAAAGTAGTTAGTAGAGGGAGGGAGAGAGGGCCAGGAAAGGAAAGTAGTTTAAGAGAGGAGAGATAGTAGAAAAAAAGAAGAAAAAAAAGAGATCGGTTTAACCGCACGTACGGTTGTAGTGAGGATAATTTTGTCTCTCCTACGTGGATATGGTGTAGAAAGACTATCGGCAGCCCATTGCAAATGCTTTTACAACTCTTATTAATTGTGGATGTGATTAGAAAACCTATCGGCAGCCCATTACGGATGCTCTTACAACTCTTATTAACCTAGTTAATAAGAGTTGTAAGAGCACTCACAATAAGCTGTCCATATGCTTTCTACACCACATCAAGTTAATAAGAGTTGCAAGAGCACCCGCAATGACTGATATGCTTTTTACACCACATCCAGAGAGAGAGAGAATTGTCGCTACAGCCACTCAGCCAGCGACGTTCCCTCTTTGGCACCGAGCTCCCAAGGCAGGCAGCGGGGTCGGCTTGGGCAGGATGCGGCGGCCGGCCTTTGGCGCGGGTGGACGGAGCTCGCCGGGTGTGGGGCTACGGCACTAGCGGGAAGTAGGGATGATAGCAGATCGGATCGGATCGGATAATACATTTTTCATATTCACATCCATATTTTTTTTTGTCGGATGTGAAGTGGAGCGAACATTACACCGATGCGGTTATGGATGCGGATCTTTCGAATGTCGGATATGGTGCGGAGTCGGATAAGTGTCGGAGCTGACACAAATTAATATAGTCGGATAATACATGCTTATATTCAGCTTCATAAATGGCGATCAATATTTTTTAAAGCAAAGTCGTAAAGTAGCAACATAATATGAAAAATACTCTTTATGGTTCGCTAATAATGAAAGTAATCTTCACTGTCGAGAATACACACTTCACAGTTCACACTCTGACCTCGAATAAAATTATTATGAGTTCTCAACTTATAATTAAGAGTATAGCAAACACGTCAAACCAAATAACTAAATATGGATGCTTAAAGCTACTTTATTCTGCCCTTTTTATTATGTATAGGTAAAAAGTCATAATGTATAAGCTGTATTGGGTTGTCATAGTAGTCGGATATCCTATTATAAGCCTCGGATTATCTGCATTCAATTATCAGATAATTCATATCCATTGGATATCGCTAACACCATCTCTTAATCCGCTTCCGCACATAATCGAATTCGGATTATCCACATCCGCATGGATATAAAAAACTTTTCTCTATATTCGCATAATTCGAATTCGAATCGTACCGAATGCCGAAATTATCCATACCACTTTCATACTAGCGGGAAGGGAATCCGGCTCCGGCGTAAGTGGAGCTTGCCCGGCGAACGCTGAGCACGGGGAGCAGAGCAGGGCCGCCGCCGTTCGATGGACAGAGCCGGACTCACTACTGCATATGTGCGTACACGTGCACACACCAGATAATGTTTGCAACAAAAAAAGTAGGGAGTTTTGCATGTATGTACATGGTCAGATCGAAATAGAAAAAAAGATAAGCTTGTCTTAGCAATTGATTGATGATTATCATTTATCAAGCTATTTTTAAAAAAAATGATTATTAGGCACATATATAGTCCCTCCGTTCTTAAATATATGACGTTTAGGACAAGCAAATTAGTTCATTTTTGAACTAAATAGTTTGTCATAAACGTCATATATTTAAGAACGAAGGTAGTATATACACTGTCAAGGTGGTAATACCAAACAGAATGAAAGGCAACCAATAACAGTACTATGCATTAAGATTCCGCATTATGTAATGCCCACAACACGGTACATCCGTACATATAAATAATAATCAAGGGATGAAGTGGTAAGATCAGCTACAGAACCAAGGAAATCTAAAATGCACGGCGCAGTAAATACCTATCTATATATGTGTCACGAGACTTCGATCCTATATTTTTTTTTATCAACATAGTAGCTTAGAACATTCCTGTGTGACTTATTAACACAAATAATCTACTGCCTTACAAACGTTGCTTCTTTTCCTTCTCTTTAGCATAAACAATAACACAAATCTACTGCCTTGTAACTTTGCTTTCCTTTCCTTCTCTTCAGCATAAATAAACAATAACACAAATCTACTGCCTTGTAACTTTGCTTCTTTCCTTCTCTTCAGCATGGACAATAATAATATAACCTAAAAGACCTCCTGTGCAAAATGTAACTGCCGTATAATATTAACATGGATGTGGGCACTGCAAGAACCTCCGCAGCAAAACTGTTCGCACCATTGAGAAATTCACATCTTCACTCCCCTCGAGATCGAGATGTCTCCGTACGGTTCCAGCTGAGCAACCTTGATGTAATCAAAAGTTGCCAAAACTGCAGAACAATCATTCCTCAGTAAACAATATGTTCCATTCTAGCAATACAGTAAAATTGAGTGAGCCATGATAAACTTCCGATTAGCCATTCTAGTGTGAAATTGAATAGGCTGATAGGCATTTTGTCAACAATGCTAGCATAACTTTTTAAAATCATGTCAGTGCAACCACTATTAAATCAATCAACCACACTGTTTTCTGGTATAAGCAAAATAGAGGAATAAATACCGGTCATTTGATAGAATAGTCGAGCTGCCCTGGCTGTGGTAAGCCCTGCAGCTAGCAGATTTAGTGATTCAGATTGCGGTCCACCTGGGCTATCAAAATGTAGTTTGAGGTGCCTACATAAATATGGCTCTAGCATCAGATAATGTATGCGCATCTGTTGTCCTTCACTTCAACAAACTCAAGTTACTCAGGCACTATGAGATTTTTCTTGTGAGAGAAGATGTGATTGATGTGATGTGTGAATAGTGGAGGGTGAAAAGAAGTGAACGGGCCCTTGTTCAGGATACTTACGACTGGATTGATTCTGTGACCTTGTCGATAGGATCAGAGCGCTTCTCATATGGGGTTTGAGTCGGTTCGGTCTCTTCCAGAAGGTCTGAAACAAATGTTAACTGTTTAATTGTTGAAACAGCTTCACATGCTCGAGAAAACAGTTTCACATGTTTATATATAATAGAGCGAATAAAGGAAAGAAATGCAACCCACCAGGAGTTGGCTCAAAATCTGAAAGCCTTCTCATCTTGAAGCCCCTCACTTCTTGCTCCATTGGAAAGTCTTCATCAACTGGATCAAGATTCCCCAAGCTTCTTCCAGAGGAATGTTGCCTCCTCTTGGACCTATTCAAGAACCATGGCAAGGCCACTATAAGAACCTAAACAAGACAACGAAGGACCTAAAGGAGCTAAATATTTTTTATTTGCATGACACTTCATCAAGAAGACTGCACTTTAGTTTCTACACTTACAAGCATATACAAAAGGAGCTTCTGTTGAGATGATGAAAACATTCTTTGAATAGCCAAGTACTTTCAGTACCAAAAGATCACATAACCATAGTTCACAGTAATAATATAGGTGACATGCTATCACTATTAGTCAACAGTCACCTTCCACTTCCTGACGGTGGCAATTGCACTTCTGGATCCAATGGTATAAACCCCTGTCCAGAGCCACCAGAGCTCGAACCAGACCTCCGACTTAACCCTGGTAAAGGATTTATGTCATTGACTGTCTATAAGCACGCACAACTTAAACTTATTCACTTCTCAACTTACCAGGACTTCCAGGAGTAACACTATGGTCACTATGCAGAGTATTGTAAGCTCTGTCATACTCCGCACTCATGTTTCCTCTGAGTTTTTCAATGCCATCTGTGAAGTCCATTGGGTCAGCTCCTGTTTCCATCTCATATTCTCCTTCAGGCTGCAAATTCAATCACTCATCAGGGAAAAGGCTAATAATAGTAATGATGATTGGCTCATAGAGAAAGGGTGTTATTTTTTTTAAGAAAACAAAAGAGTCTAGAATAACCTGAGGTGGAAATTCATGAGGTGTCGAGTGTCTAGGTTGTTTTTCTTGTGATGATGATGGCTTCCCTTCTTTAAGAAAGTAAAAAACAGTAAAGGTTTTTAAATAAGCATTTAGCATGTTAAAATAGTACAATTTCTTCAAGCGAGACAATTATAAATTATGAAGTGAGTTCAGACCTGAAGATGAAGCTTTTGCACAGTTGACTGCAGTGCATTCCTTCCAGAGCTGCACAAGTGGCTTAGGATAATATACTTCAGAGGATGACTTGCCCAAGTAAGACATTAGAGAAACTGGCGGCATGTCCATGAGATCGCTTATCTTGGTTGATCGAATAAAATCAAAATTCTGCAAGTATGATAAACATCATTTTTCTTAATTAGAATGCATCGGACAGAAAATTTTCTAGGAATACAGGTTAATCAAACCAAACTTACACTGTTAACTTTACACCTTTTTGAGACAAGGCTAGATGCATCCTTCAGCCATGTCTGATATATGTTTCCTGGGATCATCATCTGGTTATTGTCCATAATTACTTGGTCCAGTTTCCTACATGCTTTCCGCTTCGATGCTCTTGGTGGTTGCTGTTGCTGTGCCAGGAAAAGCGCTAGCTCAGGTAAACAAGAACAAACTAAACAATCAAACCCTTTTGCATCTATATATTATACCCTAGATGTAATCAGGCTTCATAGATCATATTTACCTTGATCTTCTGTTCCTCTTGCTCCTCTAGTGAACCCCCTGCAAGAGAACTATCAGAAATTAAAACAAGATACTTCAAACATGGTGTTAATACAACAACAAATGTAGTCAAATTATTTTCAGCATTCAAGTATCAGGTAACTAGTCAACCAAAAACAAATCATGAAGGGAGAAACTAATGCATGCCAAAAAGAAGGGTAAGATATGCATATAGCAGTTAGCAGACTCGGTAGTTGCATCCAAGAGTGCACCCCCTAATCACTTAATCTGAAATAGAGTTCTGATGTAGCCATTTGAGTATGTACAAAGGCAATGGGTGATAAAGCATACATAATATTTTTAATATTTCATTAAACAAAATATTATCCATAATATGGTAACAGAGTCTGAAAATTACCATTAGCTTTCAGGAGGAAACATAAACTGGAAAAAAAATTGGTGCAAGTTTCACTCAACTAAAATAACATGTCAATGAATAATCATTTGAAAAAAAAAGGAAATAATTTAGTCTCAAAAAACTCCACTCTTGTTTCCATACAGCACCATAGAGTAAATCAAGTGCTTGATTTAACCTTGTTGAGGTTGTTCTTGAACAGGGGATGGGGCAGCATAATATGGCTCTTCTTGCTGAGGGGGGTCTTCCTGCCTAGGTGGGGAGGGAACTAGTGTACTTGGAACCTGTGGGTGTTCATCAGGAGTGATATTGACTGTGGTCTCATCATCTGCTATGTCAAATCTGTATGCAACACATTTTCGCATAATCATATTATACAGAATTAGAAAAAGAAGCATACAACAGCAAATGAATAAAAAATGGTAAATTAAAGCTTTGATTACCTCTCAAAACGATTGAAAACATCAGTTTCTGCAAGCCCTGACTCAAATTTATCAACCAGGGTGATATTCTCTGCCTCAGCTGAGAAAAATATCCTAGAGTTAGAAAATACTCCCTAAAGCAACACAAAAGAAATCCATAAGACCATAAAGACCTTGGTGAGGATGTTCGGCACGAGAGAAGTCATCATCATCTAGGTTGATATTAACATACTGTTCATCCACATCATCCAATCGCTGAGCAGGCATGATAGATTTCAATCAGGTGAGTGGAGACGATCAGGTCAAGGTCAGGAAAAAAGTTGCATAGGCTTACCATTCCCCGGAACCTGGTAGCATCAGACTCTGAGAAAATCATGGGCTGTTCCACCACCATATTCACAATTTTTTCTGGAAGCGTTACTGCTTCGTACCTGCACGAAGTTCCAAAGTCAGAATGTCAGATAAGCATGCCACATTTTCTTCTTACTCTTAGCAAACAACAATCTTCCCTGTATCACCAGTTCATAGCCATTTCATGCTATTCACATAAGGGAAGAAACTGAGATCTTTTGGCTATGAAAGAGCCACTAACAATGAGGTCAAATTATATGTGGAATTTTTAACAAGAAAAGGTGCTATATCAGGAAAGAATACATTTAACTCTCGAACAAGCTCCCAAGGGATATACTACAGCTGTAATGGGTTATGCAATGATACTAATGAAAGAAGTAATCATGACAGTAGATGTTTATTTCCAGTTCTCAAAGGTGATAGACACCCCTTTGAAGATAGCATTATTTTCCATGTACAGCATATTGTTTAACCAGTAAACACATAATCTAAATAAGATGCCAAAATGACTCCAATGACACAAAGACGCTCACGAAAAACTGACCGGGCTGAAACTAAATATGCCAAATGCACACCCTCCGTATCCTATTCTCATGTCCCAGAATGAGTAAAAAAACAAAACAAGGTTACAAAAGCAGAACTGATACTGGCAAATGTTCAATGAATTTGAATAAATGCAGACCCCAATAATCCCTGCCTGAGACCCTTATACCTACAGCTAGAACATCCAGGTCAGACAGTCCGTCTACCCCAAACATGCAGTGCCTGGATAAAATTTGAGCAAACAGTTGGATGCTAAGGGCAGGTGAAAGAAGATCATTTTGAGTCATAAGTCAGACACCAGATGCAAGTGTCATCAGCAAGCGTACCAAGAGCCAAGTGAGTAAGGACTGCAGGCTACCATGGCAATCACAAGCTAGATGTCAATCCCACTTCCACTTCCCATAGCACACACAGTGCAGACATACCAATTCAATCCAAGCAATCTGACAACATCACTCCCCTATGAACTTCCATCAACATCCCAGCCAGATTACAATAGTCACCAATCCAAACAATCAGATAAACATAGCACAGAATGAACTCACACAGCAATCTCCATTTTCAGAGAGACGAGATACAAACACCAAGTCTCCTCAGTAACAACATAACCAGTACACACTCACACACCAAAGCACAAGGTCCCAACACCCACGTGTAACACCTGGAAGCTTCTAGAGAAAGGGATGGAGACCAAGAGCACACTTACTTAGCTTGGGCTTTACCCTTGGGGAGGATGGTGGGGTCCGTGGCCGGTTTGGTCCGCCATGCCTCGTTGATGTCAATCTGCATGAGAAGTTAGCACAAGAATAAGTCCAACTGAATTCAAATCTATCAAGCAGGATGCAGAAAATAATCTGGGCAAATAAATTGTAACTAATTCTTACCAGAAGCCGAGACACATCATCTGCGAGGAAAGGAAACACACAATTAATCCAAGATGGCAAAAACATTAAGCAATAAAAAAATATCAAGAAATAGAGAGGAGGCAACTTACCAAAGAGAATCTTCACCTTCCTCTCGTACACGATCACTACGCCACCTGCTCACGCATTTCGAGCACAGCACATCACATACAAACCCATCGGAATAATGCGAGGAAAATCAAAGGGAAGCCATAAAAGAAAATCGAACTCGCCCATGAGGATCCCAGAGAGCCTCAGAGCCATGGGCACCGACGGGTTCAAAATCTCCTCACTGAAACAACAACCACACAAACAAAAATCAGCAGAATGGAAGGAATCCGAGAAGAACCGGCCGGAATTCGAACCGGTGGGGGGCCGATCCGCTCACCATATTTTGATGATGTCGAGCTTGTCGAGCCGCTTCCGGTTGATCTTCGAGTGGAGCGTCGCCGCCATCCTGCAGCGACAAGCGGGCGCAATTAGTGGCGTGATTCACCAGCATTAGGAGCGGATTAAGCGCAGCGAGTCGGGAAAGCGCAGGGAAACGTTGGAATCGGTGGGAGCGAGCGAAATTAGAGCCCGCGACGAGGCGATCGAGACGCGCGAATAGGGGGGAGAGAGGGAGGGAGGGAGGAGGCGCACCATATCTGGCCGAGCGGCTCCTTCCGCGCGAGGAGCTGGTGCGAGTAGAACATCCTCGATCGCGCGGCGAGGGGAGGACGGTGGCGCTACGCGGCGGAGAGAGAGAGAGAAGTGGGGTGAGACTTGAGAGTGGGGTTTTGGTCGGCCGTGGGTGGTTTTGGGAGAGGGAGGGGGCGATTGTCTCGTGGGGGAAGAAGGGGCGGCGCGGATCGGAGAGATCGCGCGCGCGTGAGGGCAGAACCGGTAACCTATCGGATAGTTCCGCGCCACTGTTAGGCCCTCCACAGCGTGAGCGAAGCTTAAGGCGTGTTTGGCAGGTTCCGGCTCTGTCAAACCCACTCTGAAGCTGTTACTTCACCAATTTGCAGCTCCACCGTGGAGTTAGACTCTCACTTTGGAGTTGAAGAGATATGTTTGGCAAAGATAACAACTCCAGATACGGAAAATGAGAGTTTGAATAGATTGCCCTCTTTTACCCTCAAATTGTTGGACTTTTTTTTCTCCATGCCGCTGCATGCCGAGGCGTGCGTGGCTTTTTTTCTTTTTTTCAACTCTTTTTTTCTTTTTTTCCAATGGGTTGGGCGTAGAGATGGAACCGGATATCAATTCGGATATCATTTTTAACCGTTTTTTTTATTTTAGCTAAATTAGGCATAATATTTTGTATCCAAAATTTATATTCTTGTTTTTGGCATTGTGCTTGTTAAGATTCATACAAAATAAACCTCAAATGTGCGCTATATTTTGATCAAATGATGAAAAGAAATTCGGATATCTATTCGGATTCGGATACGGATGTTTTTTCACCTTTTTCTCTATCGAAAGCAAATAATCCATAAAAAAATTGTAGCTAATTTTTTTTATTTTTTCCAGTAATTAGCTGGTTATAATGCATAAAAAATTAGCACCAAATTTATTTTATTGTGATCTAAAAATATCAATCTATTACACAATTCGGATGTTTTGGTTCCATCTCTAGTTGGGCGTGAGGCGATTTGCATGGCGTTTATTTTTTTTTTTATCAAACAAACAAGTCATGCTTTTGATCAACACAAATATCCAATCAATTGAGAACTAGAAATTGTCCACGTGCATATAAAAGTTGACGTACACAAATTGTTCAAACACTAAGAAATATAAAAGTACAAATTTTGATTACAAACTAGTTCCAACCAAGAGCGAGAGATGTGGCAAGTTCATCCCGAAAAGTATCCATGCAAGTCGAACTCGCTTCCGGAGTAGATGTATATGATGCATTTGCTAGGACGGCATCTCGTTTATAACATTCCGGTATAGTAGGCATAAAATTAGGATCACGATCAAACCGAGCAAAGTCCGCATCATCACGGTTATGTTCACGAATGAAATTGTGGAGGACCATACAAGCGACAACTATCATTTTTTGCTTCCACATGGGGTATTTCTTTATTCTGTATAGAATTTCCCACTTCATTTTCAATAACCCAAAAGATCTCTCAATCACGTTACGAATAGATGAATGTTTGCGATTGAACTTTTCTTTCGGGGTTCTAGGTTCCATACCTCTATGTCACTCAGGTATATGATACCTCTCACCCTTGTATGGAGCTAGATAACCAGGCCGATTAGGATATCCAGCATCGACAACATAAAATTTACCTGCAAATGATTAAAAAAATTAACATACTTTGCTGGTCATGCAAGTAAATTAATTATTGACAATTATTTACCTTGTGGAGGATGTGGAAAGAATTCCTTGTTGACACTCAATGCATTGTACAGCACACTTGTGTCGTGCATAGATCCCGGTTGGCCCGTTGACACATATGTGAATCTCATGTCAAAATCACAAACTGCTAATACATTTTGGGTGGGTATCCCTGTCTTTCCAATGTACCTCACTTGCTCATCAGGTGGAAGTGTCACACGAATATGTGTGCCATCTAGTGCTCCAATGCAATCTTTGAAATATGGATAGGCTCGCTTGTCATCCCTTATCCTCCTATGGATCATATGAAAATTTGGATCTTTTGGCCTAATGAAATCCTTTGACATGCTCATCAAACTGAACAAAACCTCCTCAAATTTTCTACTAATAGTTTCACCAGAGTGCTTGAATCTATTTTGACTTCTGCTGTTGGACTCACTCCCGAACAAATGAATAACAGAATACCTAGACTCTCAATAGTTGACCTATGTAGTGATGAGCTCAACCCATACCTCTCAACCAATACTGTTCATTTGCGCCACCTCGGAGTGGAGCCACAAGTGCTCTAGAAATTACTGCATGCATATCTGATGTGAAGTACAGATGTGGGCCTAGGTGAATTAAAATATAGCTCAATCTCAACCACTTGCTCATCCTTGAGCCAATGACAGCAAGTCATTTCTTCTCCATCTTCTCTCTCCACAGGAGAAACAAATTTTCTAATAAATTAGCATCGGCGCATGTAGGTTCACCGCTCCCATTTTTTCAAGCGCTGGCATCACTACCTGCGGTGTGCTGAGTGGTGCCCAAACCCTCTCTCTCCTTTTCTAGCTTCACTCTAGCGACACGCTGTGGAGGGCCTTATATGACTTGCCCAAGGTAGATAAGTATTATTTCACTAGCCTACCTCATCACTATTTTTTGTCAACATTTTTGGATCCAACATTTTGCAACCTTCCTTCTCCGGCGTCGGCGCCGGCGACTGCCAGCGACCGCACGAGCTCGCGCGGGGGGCAGCGACGGCCGCCGGCGCTCCAGCACCACGCCCGCGGCTAGCTGCGCTCGCGAGGAGCCACGGCGGCGCGCAGGCTGGCGGCGAGCTCGACGGCGGCGGCACGCGGCGAGGCGCGCCGGCCAGCAAGCCGCGGTGGCGCATCCTCCTACATGGGGCGGCGGCGGGCAGGGGTGTGTGTGGGGTGGTGGAGGTAGATGGTTAAGGTTGGCTGGCTGGTGTTAGGCTAGGTGGGCTACTGTTGGGCTAGTAGTGGGTTATAGTTTCATTTCGTTTTATCTTCCGGAAGGTATATAGGATTTCCGCCGCCGTGACCGTACCGAAGCAAAAGAGCAGATGCGGCCGATGGGCCGAGCAATGCAGAAGGAGGTGTCGGCCCAAATAGCTCGCAAAAATTCTCCAACTACATATGATCTTCGGAAATTAATTAGGAGTATTAAATGTCATTTAATGGTAAAACCTATTTCATAATCTTCTCAATTTTTTGAGACGTATCTAACGAGTCGATTAGACAATATCGTGCTACAGTAAACAATTTCTAATGACGAATTAATTAGTCTTAATAAATTAGTCTCGTGATTTTCTGTCCATCCGTGTAATTAGTTTTGTAATTAGTCTGCATTTAATACTTCTAATAAACCTTGAAAGAGGACCACAAATTTTTTTTTCCAAAAAGTTTTACCGGCCTGTTGAATTTTACGACATCACAACTCTTCTTTTCTCTGGTCTCTACCATTCCGTGAATTGCGTTGGTGTAACAGGAGTACATGACCCTCCACGGACACTAAGGGTGTGTTTGGCAGGGCTTCATGAGCGGCTCCGGCTGGAGCCCTGCCAAACGGTGAAACTTGCACCAGCTCCGGGTGTGAAGGTGCCGCTGGAGCCCCTCGCGGCTTCCACAGAGGAGGCGGAGCCACGAAAGTGTGGCTCCATCCGGCTCCGCTTCTTGCTTGACTGCTTTGCCCTCGGGTGGATGCGGCCGGTCGGTGGCAGTCCCGCGCATCTTCGGAACGGGCACCAACGGCCGCCGGGAGGCCGGAGGGGGAAGGAGTGGATGAGGCCGTCACGGAGCCGAGGGAGCCGTTGGGGCTCCGTCGTCGCGCTCCTCCGCGCTTCCGTCGAGCCGCCGTAGACCGGTGAGCACGGGGACCCAAGATCCACGCTCAGACGCCCTCCACCACCGACTAAGATCCCGCCGGTGCCGCAGAGGTGGATGAGAAGGAAAGGTCTGCGCGGCCCCACGACTCGACGACGGAGGAGGGGCCGGATCGATGCATGCCTCGCCGGGGAGGGAAGCTGGCGCCGGAGAGGAGAAGCTCGAGGTGGAGGCGCCGGATCGACGCATGCCTCGTCGTGTAGGAGAGAGAGGCGCCCGCGTCGTCGTCGAGCAGGATCAGATCCGGTGGGCATGGCGGCCGGCGGAGGGAGCCGGTGGGGATGGCGCCGTTAGGGAAGGTGGGAGGAGGAGGCCGGTGGGATCCGACGAGGGGGGAGCGCAGCGAGGGGGAGCTGGGAGGCGTCGGGATCGGGATGAGGAGCTGGAGGTTGAGGAGGTGGCGAGCGGCGGCGCGGAGGAGGTGGCGAGCAGTGGTGCGGAGGCGGCGCCGCGAGGAGCTGGAGGTTGAGGAAGCGGACGGTGGGGAGCTCCGTGACGCGCAAGTGGAGGCCGGCGGGGAGCTTAGGGGGGCGCAGGTGGGAGGTGGACGGGGGTGCTCTGGTGATTTCCAGAGAAGGAAGAAGATAAGACTAGAAAAATTAAGAAAAAAAGTAAGAAAGAAATAAAGAAATAAAGAAAAGAAAAAGAGAGAAAAAAAAGGAAGAGTATGATGGACATTTTCCCCTCTTATCCACCTTACACAGCTAGGAGAAGCCGTTTTGCCAAACATTTTTCTAAAACAGCTCCACCTCCACCAGAGAAGCCGCTCCACCAGAGAAGTCAGAGCCGGAGCCGTTTTGGGTGGAGCCGGAGCCCTCCCAAACAGACACTTACTCGTATACTCATTTAGAAATGGATTTCAATGTCGCATCCAAATCTGCATGATGCGTGCTGTTGCTTCTTCTCTGAGCTAGATTCTTTCCAGAATATTGCAATCACAAATTCATGGTATGATTGATATTGGAACAATATAATTGTTCATTGTGTTAGTTCAGCAGCTCAGCTTGTTTAATGCGTCATCAATTCATCATGTTAGCTACCAATTGAGACACGTCGTAACTGACTTTTATTTTATTTTTTTGCTATTAGGAGTGTAATGTACATGTTTTCAAGTTATATCTGCACCCATAGTGTCATATATCCCAACAGTGCCGTATATCCCACATGCATAAAGACACCCTTCTCACACCAATAGTGTCGTATATCCCACATGCCTAAAGACATCCTTCTCACTTCTGTTCAGGATTGCAGTCCATTCAACCTTCACTTCAATCTCATAAGAACCTTGAAAGCAAATACGTCTGTCATCCAAGTGATCTAGCGTGAGCTCAAAGCATGCAGCTTCACAACCACCTTCTCGAACCCAAACACAAAGCTGCAAATCTTCCTTCACTGGGACAGCTACCAAACAACTAGATAGCACAATAGATCCACCATCTCCAATTGATGTCTCAGTGCCTTTCAATTTACTGTCATATAGAATGATCCGGTTTTTATTTCCACTAGTCCAAGCGTTAACTTCACCAATGAAAAAATCACGTGGTCCCTTCAAAATATTGATTGCAAGGTAAGAGCAACTCCAGCAGACCCCCTATTCCACCCCAACTCAAGAAGTAAGGGCCGAAGTCAAAAAAATGCACTCCAGTAGGCCTCCTACTCAGGCACCTATTCTAGGGGGCACCCAAATCTCCCCCTCCGGCCCCTTCTCCTGCGGGTGTGTTGGGCGCCCCCTACTCCACCGGTACAACAGTTGGCCCCCCGCGCCCGCACGGATTCATCCCGTCGCCGGCGCCCGACCCTCCCCTGCCTCCTCCACCACCGCCAGGTTGGAGCTCGTGCTCGTCCGCGCCGGCCCGAACGGAGCTCGTGCTCCTCCGTGCCACACTCGGCTCGTGCTCCTCCACAGTCCACACCATTGCCGCCGCACCTCGCGCTCGTTCGCACCGCGGCCGGCCGGGTCTCGATCCGCCAGACCTTGTGCTTCACCCGCCGAATCGACGCCGACGGCCACCGCCGGGCCAGGAGCTCGCGCTCGCCGTCTCCTCCACGTCCAGAGCGCCGCTGCACTGGGGGTCGTCCGGAGGTCGATTCGCTCCGCCGGAGCCCGATTCGCCGGCTCCAGAGATCGATCCGCCAGCCCCGGAGCTCGGTGCGTGCGGCCACGGACGCGCCACCTCTCGCGGCCGCAAGCTCCTCCGCGGAGGCGGCGGATGGGGAAGGGCCACGCCGCGAGCCGCTCCGCGCGGGGCCGGAGGTCGAGGTCCCTCCGCGCCGCCGCCTCCCCGCGCGGCCGGAGGTCGAGGTCCCTCCGCGCCGCCGCCTCCGCGCCGTCGCACTGGACCGGAAGAGAGAGAGTCGGGGGAATGGTGTTGGAGGGAGGAGAGGCCAGGATAGAAGATAAGGTATGACCCCACTGACGAGTAGGTCCCACGTGTAAGTTGGGAGTAGGGGCCTTCAAGTTGGGGTTATTGCTGGAGTTGGACACAAAATTAGAGCACCCAAAAGTTAGGGGAAGCCTCTACTCACCCAAATAGGAGCTCTAAATAGGTGTCATTGCTGGAGTTGCTCTAAGCAGCAACAGCAGATGGTACGGGCATATATGACAACTGCACTGTACTGTGCCAACTAGTTAGCGACCGAGTAATGAGTTTCCTGTTTTGGTCAACAAAAACATCACGTTCTATGACACCTTTGCTGAAATCTGTTTCGCCAGAATCTCCACACTTAATCTTCAGATTGATTTCAAAAAACATACCATTTGTTATCGCAAGTCCCTGTAATGGATCTGTCAAAGTTAGCATATCCTCCTGCAAAAGGGTTTAGGACAAAGAATGTAACATATGTGCTCAAATAATTGAACAAGCAATGCCCGGTTCTAACTGGACATAAAAAATGAACAAGCACATCAATAAATATAAAGAGTACAAGATTATGTGAACCTAGGAACACTTAGTCTGTCACTTGAGGATGGATAAATCCATGAGTTGCTAGCGACAGATAGCATACATTTGTGAGTGGGGAAGGAAATAATGCAAAATAATCAAAAAAAAAAACTGGAAGGAAATGCCCTTGGTTTAGCCAACCCGCAAATGCAGTGCAAGTTATGCAGATGAATGTGTGGGAGAAAAACAAGCACCAATTAGCAGATTCATTTGTTTGCGTTACTTTAAAGTGAGTCAAATTTCGGAAGAAACCAGACTATTGTACTAATATAACAAAAAGTCATTTTATGATGCAATTTTAATGCGGAGACTGGGATCTGTAAAAGATAAAGAATATATGAAATTTCACTAACCGGTGAGTTGATGACTTGAGCATTGTCCTTGTCACGCCTGAACACATAGATACACTTGTAATCAAACTGATCCCTCACAAGCACGGTGCCAAATACACTGATAGGATAGCCCACATCGGATTTGAGTATCTTTAACGAAACTATATTGATTGAATCTGCCAACTTAATACGATCACGTGATGTTAACTCGAGAATTGGTGGCCCACGACTAGCTTTAGCTGTAAATTAGGGTAAACAACCAATAAATGTATGGGGATGGGATCTGACCATACAAAACAACCCAGAAAGTATACATAATTTATTGAAGGTGGCATCCACACATTTTGACATTGCATCTTACATCCAAACATGAAGAAGATTAATGAAAATGGTTGTGAACAGTGAACTCGCACTCTTTCTCAAAGTCGAAGAGGGCTATGTTGAATTTGCAAAAGCGGGTACGGACAGGTAAACAACGTACAGGATCATCTTCAGTGATCTCATACAAGCGAACTATGTGAAGAGCTTGGACCACATGTTCATCCCACGAGACCACGTGATGAACATTCCAATCAGGATCCAAGTCCGAATCAAACCCACAATTCCAATCAGGATCTAACTCTGGATCAATACCACATTCCTCTTCTTGATCTAACTTCACCCCACACTCCTGACCCAGATCCAACTTGTCCAGAACCTTATCCAGTTGCAGACTATCGTCGACATTCATAGCTGTAAAACAAGGAGTGTGTTTTTTTTTTTTGGTCAGATCTAGCAAATTTGAATGTAAATGTAATGAGCAAAGTATCCAAAAGTCTGAATCAAACCCACAATTCCAATCATGATCTAACTCTGGATCAATACCACATTCCTCTTCTTGATCCAACTTCACCCCACACTCCTGACCTGGATCCTTGTCCAACTGCGAGCCACCATCGACTTTGGTCACTGTAAAACAAGGATTATTTTTCGTCAGGTCTAGCAAATTTGTATGTGAATGTAAAGAACAATGTCCAACGCTCAAGGGGTATTAAAAACACAATATGTGATTGATTGATAACTAATCGTGATTATACATTCGCAGTCTAAGAGCTTGTAGCGGTTTGGAGGAATGGAAGTACATCCCACGGAGTAGTTTCTGCTTTCATGGAGATGTTTCATTGCCTTCCGTGTAATCTCCTCATCACCGCCATCAGTTACTGGAGGAACAAGAACACATCACCCAAATGAGATTTGGGAGTTTCTCTGTCGGTTTCCACAAAATAGTTGTAACGAATCGCACCACGCATACCATCTCGACCGACAATCCAGGAGTATGCATCACAAAATTCAGGGCTGGGGAGGTGTCGAGTTGACTCCGTGAGCCATCCAGGGATAGACGTGGTCGCCACTAGCGAAGGCTGATCTACGGGAGCTCGAGCAGAAAACCTGCCGGTCGCCGCCGCCGCGAGGAGGTTATGGGCTGGACCGAGGAGGCCCGGTAACGTCCTCTCAGTACGACGAGTTTGAATCTGGCTGGCACGGGTCGCATTCATTATTCGGTTAGGCCTGTAACCTTCTCGGTTGGGCCTGTGAGCCCGAGCAGCAGCGGGCCGGCGGCGCAGCCCGGAAATCCTATACGTGATCCTTCCCTTCCCCGTGCCTGCCCGCGCCCACGCCCGCTCCGGTTGCTCCACCACGCGTGCCTGCCAGCTCGCGCCGTTATGGGTCGAGTCGGAGCTCCCCGCGCACCATTGCGAGCAGCCGGCTCCGCCACCTCACGTCCACCGCCGCCGGCCGTCGGAGGTGGAAAAGAAATATAAAAAATGATGATTTTTAAACAAAATGTTGGGTTTTTTTAAGTATGTGTCAACATTTTTTCATCATTTTGAAAAAATGTTGTATACAACTTTTTTTCTCTAAAATTGCTGATTCAATTTTTATGAAAAATGTTGGTCCATTTTTTTTAAGATATTGTAATATTCTTTTAATTGATGAATATATGGTGGGAGGGATGAAAAATAAAAAAAAAGTAGTGTAGATGGGTTGAAAATTTCAACTCTTACGAGGGTGCGACCTCCGGTATAGTTCGTGCTGCAGAGTACGAGGAAGAAGAAAGCCCCTGTTTGGCAGGGCTCCAGCTCTGGCTTCTTCGGCAGCTCCTGCTGGAGCCCTACCAAACACTTAAAAAGTGGAGCGGCTCCATATCGTAGCATGTGAGAAGGTGAAACTGCAGCTTTACCTGCGAGGAAGTGGAGCCACAAAACCCAACTCCGAAGGCTCCAGTTGTGGCTCCACCCTTTTTGCAAGGAGCTGAAGCCCTCCCAGAGCCGAAGATGCGGAGGGAGATTTGACTCGTGCAGTTCCTTGGGATGAGATGTGCCTTTCAAGTAGCTGCGGTGCGGCCTGCAAGATGAGAGCTCGATGGGATTGCCGTAGGATTCGCATAGGACGACGGAGATGCGCTGACTGCACTCTAGCACCAATGAACCTCACGGTAGGTGATCTGGTGCAGGCGAACAATGTGAAGAGCGTGAGGAGCTTTCACCGCATGTTCCTCCCATGAGACCACATGATTATCGTTAAAATCCGGGTCCAAATCCGCAATCCAAATCCAGATCCAACTGGAGACCTTCGTTGACGGCCTCCATGACTTGGATTGATAGATCGCATTGCGTCAGTCATCAGAAGACGACCTTCAGCTCCAGGTGAACTCTGATAGAGGAGAGGTGAGAACTGCAGAACTCCGCTTCCGCCGAAGCGAGCCGCTGCCTTTGCCGTCCTGCTGTCCTGCAGCGCGATTCGATCTGCCCCTGCCACGCCCAGGGTGGAGGTCAAAGCCGAACCCGACCTGAGGACGCGAAATGGAGGAACAGAGATGGGAGATTGGGAGACGACGGGCAAAGTTCCGAAATGGAGGAACAGAGATGCACCAACGATCCGATCCGATCCTCCCAAAAGTTGCTGCACCCTCTACCCGGCCAGCTTATTGCGTTGCTACTACATATAACAAAGGCAAGAACGACTAGTAACGATACCACCACCACGTCGTCTTTCTCTCGATCATCATCCAAGCAGCCATCACATCCAGCTCCGACCGATCATTCCTTGATCTGCATGTTCTTCTCCCTCATCTGAAATCAAGGTCACACATCCCGAATTCTCAGGAAGACGACGACGACGACGACTACTACTGAACTTTGTGCCCAAAGGTGCCAACTATATGACGGTCCCGTCCTTGATGGTTGCGTTCTTCAGGATCACCACGATCCCGGACCTGATGTAGTATCCTTCCTCCGGCCGATCAGCTTCTTGGACACCCTGCAATAGCATCGTCAGCGACCAGCAGTGTTACACTCTTGTACTGGTACTAGTACAAAACTTGAAACTCTGAATTTTCCAAATGTTTACGGTTCTCCGATCCCCTCACCTCGCTGTTTGTGATGGAAACGTTCCTTCCAACCCTCGCGTTCATGTCGATGATGCAGTTGCTGCAAAGCACAGGCAAAAGGGTTTAGATCATCAGGCTACAAAAAGCAGAATACTTCTAGGTTTCTTCCACCACTTGTAACAGCACAGTGTTTCGAGTCGAGCACCCACCTTATCTTTGTGTTCTCCCCTACGCCAATGGGGACCTTGCCCTCTGACAGCAGCCTCGAGATCTCGTCTTCGGTCTCGTACAAATCCGCACCCATCATCATGGTATTCTGCAAGCATAGTTTGCGTTAGTCTCAGCTCGAGACTGTACAATCGTTGCACGAGCAAATTCAGCCATTGGTGCACACGCCTAACCTTGAGCTCACATCCAGAGTTTAGGCGAGAACGAACACCGACAATAGAATGCTCAATGGTACATTCACGCAAGAAGCAGCCGTGAGAAATGATCGCGTGTTTAATCTGCACGTAGATCCAAAGCTCAGATAGGCACAGCATTAATCTGCATATTACAGTTTACAGGTTGCAGGTATCATTGTTGCGTAGGACACTTACCCTGCTCTTGTCCGACTTTGTTGGTGGCAAGTACCGAGGCGAAGTGAAGAAGGGTGTTTTCGGATCGTAAAACTCAAACTTGGGAGGCTGCAGTGGAGCAAATTAGAGAGATCATTGATCGAAATTATATCGAGAGTCTGGATCGAACTTTATCATCTGAAGATATTTTCAGTCTATTTGCACATACAGTTAGAGCATATTAAAACTTGGAAACAGCCAAAAAATACCTGCTCGCAGAGGGCCATGTTTGCGTCGAAGAATGATTTCAGTGTTCCAATGTCCTCCCAGTAGTCAGTGAAGACATATGCCTGACAAGCAGAATCAGATGAACTGTCTGTGATACTGCTAGCCCAATAAAGATTGAACTAGTGACAGCTGGAAACTGCACCATGATTTATCAAACAATGAAATTGAATCATAAAGGAAAGAATTTACCTGCACGTTGTGCTCATGTAATGCTTTGGGTAGAATTTCAGAACCAAAGTCGTGCAGTTGAGAATACCTCGACCTAAAAATGCTAGAGTTAGAACACAGACAACTACAGGAGAACTGTATTACCACAAAGGCAGAGTTCTTACTTTAGAAGGTTTAGAAGAACATCTTTTTTGAAAACGTAAACTCCCATTGAAGCAATATAGGGGTATTTACTTGGGTCATCGATGGCGAAATTGAGAAAGCTGGTATCCACTTTCTGCAAAGAGCAAGATCTTACACTTCAGATAAAGCTATTTTTGTAAGATAAGTTGTTCTTGGGGTTCCAGTATATAACTATATATTGAGTCCATGAGGTAAGGTGATTGCTAACCATTTCTTCCAAGTCAGCACCCTTTGGTTTCTCAGAGAATTGAATCACGCGGCCGGAACTGTCGAACTTAACTAGTCCATAGTCGGAAGCTCGGCTTACAAAACCAAGAAAGTAAAATCAGCATGTGCAACAAATTCTGATGAGAAGGAAGAAGTGCTGATAAAATTAGAAACCTGATGTAGAACAATGTCATACCTCTCTCCAACAGGAGCGCATGATAAAGTAATGTCTGCATTGTCGTCTACATGTTTCTGCAAATGGCGGATGCCATAGGGGTAAGATAGTTAAAATAAGAACATAATCCTACCATAGAATACAAGAAAAATTACTAACCTGCACAAGCTCCATGTAATCCATACGATAGAGTTGATCTCCTGACAAAATCAAAATGTGTTCTATAGCTTTATGCTTGTAATAATCCTGAAGAAGTACACACAACACAAGATGCGTTGGTTCAGGAATCCAAATAAGTACAGGCAACAAGTACCACTGCTGCTAGATATAATTATTACCTCAAGTACCCAGATAAATTTTCTAACAGCATCTGCTGTGCCCTGGAACCAACCAGCAGACTCCCCCGGCATTTGCGTTGCAGCCAGCACCTATTTGGTGGCAAAATATCAGTAAATGTATATGTTGCACTCAGATAAAGAAATTTAACCAAGCTATAAAATGGGAATCATGAGAAGAATGTGCAAGCTCTTGATTAAACCATACAAGATTTTAGGTGACTTACCTCAACAGATCCATCAGTGAAGTTGATTCCCCCACCAAGGTATGTGCGGTGAATGTGACGGTTAAGAGAAGCTGAGTTGAACTGAGTCATAACGAATATCTTGTTTATGCCACTGTTGAAACAGTTGCTCATGGGGATATCGATAAGCCTGTAACATCCTCCGATAGGAACCTAAGTAATGCAACAAAAGGAAAGAAACAAGATTCAGACCACTGATTGATTTAAAGATAACTGAAGATGGTCATTGATGGCCTTGAGTTTGACATCATGTGGTTTGGTGGATGGCATCGTGGGGGGCAGGCTATAAAAGCTATTGGGCCCCTGCCACTAATAAGTTAAACATGACACAGAAACATCTCAACTGAATGAGCTGTACTTAAACTGGCCCAATCCAAATTACCATGTGCAGAGGAAAACTCAAAACAAATGTCTATTTAACAAACTTATAGGTAGCAAATCAAATTGAACATTTTTTCACAAAGCAACATGTTTGCTGTTCCTGTCTGCAGATGTATCAACATGAAACTAAATAAAGCTGAAAGTTAAAAGGATATCTTTGGATACTGTGTACTTATAAAACTAAAGATGGTTGGTTAAATTGGCAGCTTGCATATTACAGAGATTTTTAATTTATGTCTACAGTCGAGATGCATCAAGTTGGAGCTAAATAAATGTATTATGCATCATCTTACAGCGGGAGTGGCCCTTGTGCTTGTGAGAGGGAAAAGCTGAGTCCCAGTACCACCACCCAGTATGACAGCGGCAACTTCATTCGGGTCAGCATAATTCCTTCGGAAGGACGTTCGGACAACCTGCAAGTTTTTGCATACTAGAGTTTAAGATGCTAGCAACTAATATCATCAAATTACAAATGACAGTGATGAAACACCAACAAGGGCATCGATGGGATGAAACTTACAAGAGTGTCTGGACCAGCATCTGAAGTGAGCACACATTGAGCGCCATTTGCGGTGCCCCTAGCACCAAAACACATCCTCCTTGATGCCCTGTTCTGCCTGATACTGCTGCAATCCCCAATCCTCATCCTCTCACTCCCAGAACCTTCACCACCTCTCCTCACTGGGCTCACACATGTTTTACCCTCCAGGGGAAACACACTGCTGAACTGCATAGCTGAAGCACACCTGCAAGATCGCAACCATTAACACCCAAGCAGTCCTGGAAATTTGCTCACCATGTACAATAAAAACACAAGGTCAGAACTGGATTGGGACAAGATAAACAAATGACTTTCTTGACTAGTTCCTGATAATCTCCCACATGAAGAAGAAAAGAAACCACACTTTTTTTAACAGTTCCTCGTGTCGTAAAAAGGGAGGATCATCAACGTAGTCACGGAATAAAACACATGATAAAGGGCAGTTGTGCAGTGAAGCCTACACATCGAAGATTTTGAAAGCGAAGGATGAAAGTACACATCATCAGCCGAGAAAGCCATAGAAAAGACTTTCTGCCTTCTTTTCAGGGCGTAGGCATGTGAATCACAAGATCTCAGGCCCAGTTGGGCTGGAAGCCTGTCTTCATCCTCTGAACTCAAATCCTAGCAAAGTAGAATATGAGAACTCTGCACATGAAAATGATACTCCAGCTCTTGAAAGTCCTAAATTACTCCACAAGCAAGTGATGAAAAGTAACAACAACGAAATCCCAAGGTTGAATAGTCACAAGCCCCAAAATAGCAAACCAGACACCTAAAACAAGTGCAGCCGCACCTGAGCATTTGCAGAAATTCACACCAAAATGGGAGGATTGCAAAGTTTCAGAACCTAGCGAAAACGGCAAATGGGGACCTCTCGACGCAAGAAAAGCCGATGCTTTCCCGAATTCTTTAAGGGCAACAATGATGAGACGGAGCTGGCCACAAGTCAAATGCAAGTATATAACGAACTACACAGGATCCAAGAACAAAACGGAGGATCCCTTTTTGTTGGAAGACGAAAAGAAATGGCGCAAGAACACGTCGACTCCCCCCATCCACCACGCGGAGCCGCGGACCAAGAAACAGGCCACCCCCCGGTACAGCCTTTTTCAAGGAGCGGCAACCGAGAACGAAATCGTCCGGTGCGGAGACTGTACATCGACTCGAATAGCATTTGCCGCAACATCAATTCAGGCAAACAATATAATCGGTAAAAGTCGATTCACGGAAAATTTTATTCAGAAAGCGCGAGAAACTGAGGACTGCGATCCTAGCCGCCGCCTAAGTCCCTCCTCTGAAGAAGTCCTAGCTGACAGATCAGTCCTCCTCCCTCTCGGAGGGTCCTTCTTCACGGCCACACGCCCCCGCCAACACCACATCGCCGGTGGCTGCACCGGTGTCGCCCAGAATCCCACCGCCCACCTGATCCACCGTCGTCCCGCCTCCAGCGCCAGACTTCTCTACAGCGAACACAACGCACAGTGCACAATCCAGTAAACAGTGGAAATGGAAACCGCACAGGCACAGGCACAGCACACCCGCAGCGTTCATCGAGTCGGCATCGCAGAACCAAACGCATTCGAGAACAATGAACACCCGAACACTCCACCCCCTTTCTCCCATCACGAGCACCGGCGCACAGCCCAAATGCACAGCAATCCGCAGCACCTCAACTCAACGCGAGAGAGACCAGGACGGAGGGGACGAAGCACGAAGGGAAGGGATGTTACCTAGGAAACGGATCGGCGAACGGAGGAGCAGAGCCGACGACGGCGGATCGAGTGCACTCTCGGAAGAAGAACGAGGGAGTCCGGCCTTTAGGGGAGGCTGATGTGTGGCAGTGTGGGTGGGTGGCCGCGACGGTGCGAGACGGTGGCGATGTGGAGCGGGGCGGTGGCTTATAAAGCGGGTCGGGCGTTGGAGTGAGGAGGAAGACGAGGGCAATGGACGGACGAACGGTGCGGGAGAGGAGAAGGGGGGGAGCAGCGAGCGAGCGTGGAGGTGGCCGCGGCCTCGCTTGGCGCTACGCGTGCCCCTCCCGCCCCATGTGGGGGAGGAGGAGGAGCCCGGCGGCTCACGGTAACGCCACCCCACAGAGCACACCGTCGCTTCCACGGTTGGTCTTGGCCTTCCCCACCGTTTGCCATCCGGTGTGACACGAGTACACGACACGCACGCTCGCGGCGCAGCGGTGGGTTTTCTCCACCGTCCGATGGATCGAGTGTCCGCTTCTGCGGGTTTTTTTTTTCGAGCTGAAAAGTCCAGGTCCTTGCCAAGATCAAAGGTTTCTGAATCGTCCATTCACGGAAAAGGCTCCAAAATCCCTTTCACATCCGGTGTTACCTTGTGGTATAGGTTGTTTTCTCGGGCATCTCAGGCTTCATCGTCCATTCCTGTATTTTCCGGCTTTGATTTTGGGAGAGTGTGACGCTTCTGGTACGATATCAAGATTTTTGAGAGGCTCTACATCCAGAGACGATCTAAGAATAAAATTAGAGGGACTTTTTCTCATTCTTCTTCCTCTAGCCTCTCCTTTTCTCATTGTTCTTTCTCAAATTTGTAGGAAAGACTTAGAGGGACTACATTAGAATTCCAACGGTAGAGAGGCTCGAACCGCACCCGCCCCACCGCTGGATCCGTCCCTGTCTACATCTAACCACTCTTAGAAATCTAATGTTACTTTTTACAAGTTATTAGACTACAACCGGCGCACAAACTTACAAAATAAGGTGAGCGTAGCATAGCGCAGTAGAGTGGGACACATCAGCGGGGAACTGACGGTCCAAATCGCGCGCAGGCGCAGCAGCACGGTGGCGAGGCCGGGGCCCTCGTGGGCCTGCCTGTCGAGCGGCCGAGGAGGATTTCTTGCCACGCGCGGGCCCTCGTGGCGACCGTGGAGTCGCGCGCGGGGCGCGACCCAGCCGCGCTCGCTTGTCCGGACGTGGCGCGGTGGGCCAGCGTCCCCGGCCCGCCGCAGGATCACACTCCTCAGAGCCTCTGGCAGCCTGCCCGTGGACCACTTGTCTCCGCTGCTCGGTAAAAATTGATGGGAAGGGGGGAGTGTCAGCATCAGCTTTGGAGTATGTTCGGCAGATCTTTACGCGGCTGATGTGTACTACTTGTGTACCAAAAGAAAAATATTAAAAAAATATTGTGCAAGGAAACAAAAACAGTACACAAACTCACAAAGCAAATACAAGTGTGCCGAACATATACTTTTAGATCCTTTCTTGATTGATAAACTACTATAGTTGTAATACTCAAAATAGCTCTTGCTGAAGAGAAGAATGGACAATTTCGAGCACCATGCCGTGGCACTACGAAATATTATGTGACTGGGACAGAATTGTAGAGCACGGGACATGGATGGCTTGAGAGACCGAATCATATAGATCGTGGATGGGACTTGACACCATTTTAAAGAGTCTAATGTCTATCCCATGCATGCATCATTAAAGGACATTTCTTGCTCTCATGGCACTCAACAAGCGGTTGGGTAAGGGTCTTGTAAAGTCGTAACCATATTTGAGGTTACACAATACCACTCTGTTCTAGTAATGTGGTATTATCGATTTTTTTTTTATTTTTTTGCTATGAGTAAAATGGTAATTTGCTCGATGTATATTATTCGAAAAAAAATTCTCCTCACTCTCCTGTAATACCTAAACCATTTCATACATTTCATTTCATATATTACAACAATATCATTTTGCATTTCCGATAATACTTGTATACTACTCATATCATCTATAAATACCACCCATACCACACAAAAAAATCGGTGATACAGAACTAATCTCAACCGTTGGATCCTTATATATAGATCATTTTCTCTTACATACGAGTTCTTTTCAACCGGTGGTACAAAGTGGTATTGTGTAGTGTAAAAAAACCTCACATTATTTTTTTTTTGAAAGTTGCCAGGAGCACTGGCCTGTCATGTAAGTTGTTTGAGCGCCCAATTTGACCGACTCAACACGGATGAGGCTGCCGACACAGTACACACCAAGGCGAAGCCGGTATATTCAGCTCTCTCGATCGTACAGTAGTTGTTGAGCTGTGGGGACACTGGCCAGTTGCTCGTAGCAGGACGTGTCGGGTGACGCTGAACCACCTCCACACGGCTCTTCCTTCCTTCAACCGTGGTTACAAAACAATCGACTCGGATGTATAGTGTCGCCAACTGCGTCTAAATTCCAAACTTGTATATGATCTTCCTCATCACCCTCCAGAGCCGTCGATCGCCCTCCACGCGCCGTGACTCGAACGAGGACGCACATGTCGCAGGCGCGCGCAGCGGCGTGCGTCGTGACAACTGACAACGATGGAGAGTTCGCGGCGACGGCGACTGGGCTCGCGGCTAGGTATACGTCCCCGGACCTGCACCGCACCGCAGCCATCGATCCAATGCAATGCAAATCAGTCGTGCCACACATGGCCTGCCCGCTCCGTTCCCATCCCCTGACAGGGAGATGAGGAGAAATCGATGCGAAAATACGCTACACACGCCCAGCCCAGTGGAGGTGGAGCGGATCGGAGCGAGCACACATGCAGACGGACATTCCACATTCCACCCGAAGGCGGCCGCCGGGCGCGTCGGCGTCGCGGTGTTCGACTGTTCTTTCCATGATCGGGCCGACGGGCTCCTCCGATCCCACCCCATCTCGGATCTTGCTCGCACCTGCGCTGCTGCAGGGGCGGCAGGCAGTGTGGGTGTGCGGGCCGCGACGTCGCCGTCGGGATGCCCGCAGAGCAGAGAGAATTCACCGGGCACGGTTGGACGCGTCGCGGCGGACAAAAGCTCCCCGCCGATCATGGAGGGGGGCCGGCCGGCCGGCGGGACGATGCGTGTGATCTCGGCGCGGCGCGCGAGAAGCTGCGAGAGCCACACATGTTGAGTGCCGGCCTGCGTCCACGTGGTGTGGGCTCGTCGGCCATCCGTCAGGCGCCGCGCGCGGGCCTGTGTCGCGCTGTTTTACCCGCTACCACCTCGCAGTCGCAGATCACGGCGGCTTGCACGCAGGGTGGCTGCCTCCTGATCGAGACCACGAGTTCAATTCAAGGGCAGAGCGCGGCATGCCCGAGGCTAATCTCATGTGCGGCACAGCCGTGTTCGATTTCATTTCTCTTTATTACCGGTCTCTAGTTCCTTCGTTGCTGTTAATTAGTCTCTCCGTAATAGTCACGTACGAACGGGAATGTACTATACCCTCAAGCGAATTTCTCCATGGCATCAGAGTATCAGACTCGGAGCAACCGTGTGCACATGCCCTGCAGCTGCAGGCGCAACGCCAGCCTAATAACAGGCAGCTGAGCTGAGGGCTCAAAGTGATCGATCAGATTGGCCGCTTGCACGCACGGAGAGTCGCCGCCGTCGGCCGTGTCACAAGGGGAGTCTCGGAAAACAACAGCAGCTCGAGTCTATCAGTTCATCACTTCACCAGGCATGGCCTTGTGCCGGAATCCTTGGCCTGCGTGCACGCAGTCGCAGAGCCTAGTCGAAGGCGACAGATCGCCGACGCCGAGAATGACTACCGCAATTTCGCTCCTCCTCCAACATACTGGTAGTGGTAGGAGCCATATTGCCCATCTCGATGGATCAAATGCTCTCTCATCAGCTCTGAAGCTTTTCATGCGTCCAGCGGGAACCAGCATATCGTTGATTTGGTCTCGGGCGGCCTGCATCAGAGATCTCCGTTCCGGCCGCCCTGCCCGTAGATCGTGTCGAAGCTACAGCTAAAAGACATGATGATTCAGTTGACTCATAATTTCTTGTCTCAAACAAAAATGCCGTACTGCGGTTGAATAATCTTTGGCTGTTTTTTTTTATTTTTTCCGTTTCAAATTATATGTTGTTTTGACTTTCTACATGCACAAGTATTATTGCGCATTTGATGAATCAAAAAAAGTCAAAACAACTTAAAATTTGAAAGTAGTACTTCGGAATAAATAGTCAATACTGCTCGATATGACGTCACACCCATTGCATATGACACAACATGATACGATTTAACTGGTACATCAGCATAATGAGACTTATATAGAACTGATTAGACAAGGCATGATCCGACGTGACACGTGCACTAGTTAAATTGCAATGTTTTCCTAAGGTGATTAGTGCGTATTTTTGTTTAAAAAAGGAAAAAAGAAATTGTTTATTTATGATTTTACAAATTAATTGCACTTGAGAAAAAATGTAAAAATATATTTTTGCAAATTTTCGTTAAGCGCAATTGTTTTTGTAAAATCATACTCCGCTATGATCCGTGATGCCAGCGATGTATAGCAACTCATCGCGCCGGTCCGCGGAAGCACGAGTGGCCACAACGCGCTGGTGGGCTGTGCGCTGGTGGGCTGGCTGTCCGCGCTGGTGGGCTGTGCGCTGGTGGGCTGGCTGTCCGTGCTGGTGGGCTGTCTGTGCGCGAGAGGCCCAACAATCCACATCCAGCACGTGTGTCGTCGTCCGTCACGCACGAAGAGACGAGCGAGAGCGACATGCGGCAGGGATGTCCCTCATGTCCTTTTCCTTTTTTTCATTTTACTAGGAAAGTGCCCGTGCGTTGCTACGGGCAACAATACATTTATATTGCAACATATATTTCATTTAAAAAGATAATAATAATGTAAGAACAGGTACAAATATGGAATAAATATATCATCCAAGTTCCTACTTAAGATTTTGCAAATGAACTCTTCATACAAAATACAGTATAGAGAGCTAAGATTTTGGTATTTGAACTTTTCAATGCACCAAATCACAAGGACGGGTTTTATGTCACCGCAAACAAAACATAACATCGATATTGATGGCAAGTTTGCCACCACAAGTGCATATGACAGCTCAACTTTGTCAAGGAGGATGATCCGTTAATCCTTGCCACCACAAGTGCATACGACACCTCAACTTTGTCGACCAGTTCGCTTATGCTTCAAATAACTGCCTTTTCTTTTGTCAATAATGAGTCATCTGCATTCATATCAACGCATCTTTTTAGTTATGAATAGCACACATACATCTGCATTCATCTATACGCCTCTTAGGTAAATTAAAAGCAAGTTAGACTTTCAGGTGCACATACAGTATATAGATTAATAGGTGTCTAACCTTGTCACCTTAAGTATTGAAATATTTCTATTTTACCATGATTACAAGAAAAACAGAAGACAAAAACAAATTAGAAGAAAATCTGCTATTATTTCCATGTTTGCAATCTTGGTTAATTACTTCAGGAATTGTTTAGATTGTTTGGGATCAGGGACAACACCTCCAAGATGCTATGTGCTTTCATGTTCCATGGACAGGGTGCAATCATGGAGATGCAACAAAGTACAGAACAAGAAACTGAATTAACGTAAAAGCAAAACCTATCATAAAAATGATAGAAAGAAGAAAGAGCATGATATGTATTAAGGGAGATCACTTGGTTATTATTTCTTACTCATGCCACCAAACGATCACCAACTGAGGGGATGACCAGTGGGAAGGATATGTATAGTAGGACCTTGAGCAACTATGTTAAGAGGACAACTTGATTTGTGTTAGATTAGAGTGCAGCTTGGCCTCACCTGTATCTCGACTGCAGTATACCAGCCACCAATACCCCTTTTCAAGTATGCTTTAGCAAATCCCATACTTGCATTTTGTATAAAAGGCTTCACTGGATCTGCACTTCAAAGCAGATTTTTCAGCTAAAATAATTTGGATTTTTAAAATAACAGCTGCATGTATCAAACTGGCCATAGAAATATGGTAGATGTTCACATTAGGTAGCTATAACTGTTATAAAACCGATCATGCAAAACAAATCAGATTAAAGAGGAGATAAGAAGACTTCATACCTGTGACCTTTTACGCACATCTAGAATAAGATGTGTTCTTGGCACCTGCTCCTTCCTCGACTACCTGACCTTCATCTCCTAATCCACCTACAGAAGAACACATTGTGGCATGAGCTGAATAGTTCTGAGACACCCACTCTATTACCATGAATTTCTGCCCAAAAGCGAGCTACAGTTTGGCTCTGACAGAACTGAATCGCCCCATTCAGTTTCGTCAGACCAATATACAACCACCACTGCTCTATCTTCCAATTCCAATTTAACTATCCCAAATAAGTTATGTTTGCCCAAAAAATTTACTGAAACTTATTAATTTTATGTTAGAGATTCCATTTTGCCTATTATTACCCAACGATTACATATGAATCCTTCCGAACTTGGAGTCAAAGTTATTTATTTCTCACTGGTTTTCAGAGCTGCAAGAGGTATATGTCACTCAGTCCATCAGTGAAACTTAGACAGCCAGATGTTTAACTGCTTGCCATTTGAAAACATTTTCAATTCTGTGAATCCTTAGATCAACAACTTTAACTGACCAATTGCTGTTCAAAAAGATCCTATACCTGTTTTTCGACGATTTCCATCCAAATTCAAACTGCAAATCGCATTGACCTTATAACCAAAGTTAAAGTCGATTCAACCAGCTACAACCCATATATAAGATTTTTGTTGCAAAGATCAACGGATTTGAGGATGCAAGTCTCTAAATATTGTGCCAAACTGCACCTCTTTTACATCTGTTCTTCAGTTAACTGTCAGAACCAGTGCAGAGTTCAAATTTTTAATCTCAAGTTTCAATAATTGAACCTTCTTTTCCCTTTTCAAAAACTACTGGTCTTTGTCCACTATAGCTCATACAACCTTTTGCTTATTATGGTCCAAAGTTTATATGTAGAAATATTCAGAAACTTCATCGAAAATAGGATACTCATAACTGTTTCAGACATGACCATTTTCCAGTCATGTTAACTGAAAACAGCCCAACATAGCATTTTGGTGCTTCCATTAAAATTATAAATCTTCAGTTTTCTTGATCGACATCTCATCTTACATACTCCCTGATCATCAAGTATTATGTATAGAACATAAATCCCACTGTTGAAGATAAGTTTCTCCACAAATCAAAATAAAAAAAACAGCTATATGCCACATGCTTTTAGAATATTCAGACTTGGCCATTTAGCCTGTTCTTCCAAAAATTAGCACGCAATTTACAATCGAGTCCCCTGTTTCTTCACAAACAACAACTCACAAACAATCTACGCCTCTTTTTGTTTTGAAACACCCTATACTTGGAGCAAGCAAGTCAATCCAAGTGACTGAACAATTAAATTAATGCTGCACATTTTTAAAACTGAGGGTGCTAGCCAGTCCACACACATGCTAAGATAAATTGAGGGGCATGACTAACTTGCAAGGGGAAATGAGAACTCACTTTCAATTTTTTGTCGAAGCATAATCTTGTTAAATCGGGCCCTCTTGAAAATAAATTGTGGTAATTACCTACAGGGGCAGAGCATGTCCCATGCTTCCGAAAAATGAAACTTCGGCCTAGAAAAGAACACTACCAAATTGAAGACAAGCTTCAGAACTTTCCTAAACGATTTTTCCCTGGAGGAAAAAAAAGAGAGTACCTTGAGGTTGTGGATGCCATCCCAGGCCCTGATGGAGATTGCTCAGCGTGTATTGTCGAGCTTGAAATGTACGCAGAGCACAACAAGCTGCCGCAAAACACAAAACAAATCAATCTTGAATCCCGTCAATATATCAATCAAACAAGCCAAAAGCTACTAAAGCATGCACATGCAACTGCACCTTCCTCTGGAGCTGGATGTCCTCCAGGTGAAGCTGCTCGCCATCCAACATTCCTACCTGACCATGTCGCCAAAGGGATGCGACGTCGTTGCCGGCCTCGCACGAACCGATGCTCCATGCAGGAGTCTTCACCATCTCCTGCATGTCCTCGTCCACAATCAGCTTCGAGTTTGCCGCTGCCGGTGTAGTCGCGGCCTCCTCCTCCTTGTTGGATCCAAACCTAGGTCAAGAACCAAATCAGCCTACAGGCGCGGGTGCAGGGATCCGGCTACGGCAGCTCCTCCGGGCGCGTGCGGGTTTCCGGCGGGGGAGGATTTTGCAATGGGGGAGGAAGCAATCGTGGGAGGCGGCGGCATCAGGGAGGATCGGATCTGAGGAAGCGTGGGAGGATGAGGCGGCCATGCAGGTGGGAGCGGGTGCGGGTGCGGAGGGAGGGCCGCGGAAGGACGGACGGCGTGCAAGCGCGAGATGGGTCGGACGGTGAGAACGTCCGGAGCGAGGGACATCGGGAGGGCGCACGCGGGATGCAGCCATGCAGGAAGGGGACGCGTGGGGGCACGGAAAAATTAGCAACAGGTTTTTGTCTCCACTTTATATTTTTTATAAGTAGAGATAGAGATTTCCTCTTTCTATTATTTTTTTATTTTCATGTTTCTTTTTATTTCTACTTTTTTGTTTCTTTTTATTTTTTATTTTATTCTTTTTTACTTCTTTTTTCTTTTTCTTTTTATTTTCTTGTTTTTATTTCTTCTTTCCTTATTTTTTATTATTCATATTTTCTATTTTATTTTTTGGTTTCCATTTTCATCTTTCTTTTTTTTGTTTGTTTTATTTTTCTAATTCTTTCCTTTAATTCTTATTATTATTTTCTTTTCTATTTTTCTTGTTTCTCTTTATTTCTTCTTTTCTTATTTCTATTTTTTGTTTTCTAATTATTTCTTTTATTTTTCAATTTTATTCTTTTTTACTTTATTTTTTATTTTTATTTTTTTGTTTCTTTTTATTTCTTCTTTTCTTATCTTTTATTATTCATATTTTCTATTTTATTTTTTATTTCCATTTTCATTTTTTGATTTCTTATTTTTGTATCTTTTTTATTTTTCTGTTTGTTTTATTTTTCTAATTCTTTCCTTTCATTTTTATTTTTTTATCTTTTTATTTTTCTTGTTTCTCTTTTATTTCTTCCTTTCTTATCTCTATTTTTGTTTTCTGTTTTTTATTTTGTTCGTACAAACATATACGCTTGTTCCTACAAATATATACGCTTGTTCTGATGAACAATCTAACTTATTCCTACAAACATATACGCTTGTTCTGACGAACAAGCTAACTTGTTCCTACAAACATATACGTTTGTTCTGATGAACAAGCTAACTTGTCCCTACAAACAGACATGATTGTTCTGAGGAACAATTTGGTTCCTTGACTTTTAGATGCTTGCTCTGATGAACAAATTAATTTGTTCGTACAAACATATATGTTTGTTCTATTAAACAACTCTACTTTTTCGGTCTTAGTAAATTTTTGTTTGGTCCTAGTAAATTTTTGTTCGGCTTAAGTAAATTTTTGTTCGGCCCTAGTAAAATTTTGTTCGGCCCAAGTAAAGTTTTGTTCGGCCCTAGTAAATTTTTGTTCGGTCCTAATGAATTTTTGTTCGGCTCAAGTAATTTTTGTTCGGCCAAGTAAAATTTTGTTTGGCCCTAGTGAATTTTTGTTCGGCCCAAGTAAATTTCTGTTCGGTCCAAGTATATTTTTGTTCGAGCCAAGTAAATTTTTGTTCGGCCCTAGTAAATTTTTGTTCGGACCTAGTGAATTTTTGTTCGATCCAAGTGAATTTTTGTTCGGTCCTAGTGAATATGTTTTTTCGGTCCAAATGAATTTTTGTTCAGTCCGGTAAATTTTTATTCGGCCCAAGTGAATTTTTGTTCAGCCCGATAATTTTTTGTTCGCCTAAAAAGTATAATAATAAAAAGAGAAATAAAAAAGTAATATTCACTAAGATAGAACAAATATTCACTGGGACGAACAAAATATATGAGGTCGAACAAATCTATTTGTTCTAACTAGTAAGATAAAATTGATGTCATCAACAAATTAACTTTAAAAATTTAATTTGTTCGTACAAATATATACGCTTGTTCTGATGAACAAGCTAACTTGTTCTTACAGACAGACATGATTGTTCTGATAAACAACTTGGTTCCTTGACTTGTAGATGCTTGCTCTGATGAACAAATTAACTTGTTCGTACAAACCTATATGCTTGTTCTATTGAACAACTCTACGTGTTCTTCAGTTTTATCATTTTGTTCCATGAAAAATTCACTTTGTCTTAAACAATGTTAATCTTGTTCGTATAAACATATACGGTTGTTCTGATAAACAACCTGATTTATTCCTACAAACACACATGATTGTTCTGAGGAACAACTTGGTTCCTTGACTTGTACATACTTTGCTCTGAGAACAAATTAATTTGTTCGTACAAACATACATGCTTGTCCTATTGAATAACTCTACTTATTCTTCACCTTGATAATTTTATTCCACGAAAAATTCACTTTGTTTTAAACAATGTTAATCTTATTCGTATAAATATACATATTTTTTTTATGAATAAACTAGTTGTTCCTACAAAGACACACTAATTAATATTTGGTATTTTTAAAATATTTCATCAAAACATAGTCAAGTGAGATCTTATTTTGAAGATCTCGACACAAGAAATCTATTTTTGAAATCAGAATTTAATTTAGACGCACGATTTATGAGTTATAACTTTTTAAAATTCTAGATCAGATTAGTTTCTGCGTGGGTCCCTGCGTCCCGCCTCCCGCTGCTGTGTAGCGAACATGGCCTCATATGCCATTTGTTCAAAGCTTAATTTTTGGTGATTAATGACAACATGATTAATGGGACTAACCATATTGTCTAGCATGTCTTTGTAGACACTTCTAGGTCCCAAAGATGCAAAAATACAATATGCCAAAATGAGAAGATAGTATATATTTTGAGGCAAAATCGACAAAGAAGAAATAGAAGAAAAGTACACCGTCGGATGAACTGACGGTACGTGGGAGACAAGCGTCGGTGCAAGCGCCGGATGAAGCGGTACATTGCGTGAAGACTGAAGTCAACGTGATGATCACCGGATCAACCGACGCCCCCTTTTTTAGTTGCGCAGGATGAATCAAGAAACCAAGCGAGCAGGATTCAACAGCACCGGATGCAGGGACGGAGCCAGCTAGGGGCCAGCGGGGGCCACGGCCCCCCTATGAATCAAAAACATTTTTAAACCTCCCTCTTTCTTATAGCATATTTCTCTCACATAAGCATATAGAATGTTCCAATACTAATAAATCTCTAAATTCTATTGGATTGGAATCATAGATATTTATCTATGTGCGTACATCTACAAATACTATTACATTCCATAGAAGAGTACATAATCTCTTTCGAGCTTTTAGCCTCAAAGTCAAGCCAAACCTCACGCATGGGTGGAAATGCTATAGTTCAAGAACTCTCTGCCACATATTTTTTCCTCTTGAGCTTGCTTGCTAATTATACTCTCTTCATTTTAGCTGACAGGTTGATAGATTCTTGTTTAACTTTTTTCTGCAAACTAGATCTAGATTTATATGTACTGTAGCTGGATGATTTGATTTCGCTGGCTCCCCTCATGTTAAATTCCTGGCTTCGTCCCTGACCGGATGAACCGATGGTGATGCAACGGTTCATCCGGCGACCATGTATTTGCTAACAGAGACGTTTGGGCGCAAAGTCCTTCAGCACCGGATGAACCGATGGGCATAAAGGACTCAGCAGCGGTTCATCCGACGACCGCGTATCAGGTAACAGAGAGGTTTTTGTCGCCAGTCCTTCAGCACCGGATGAACCGACGGCATGAGAGAAGAGCCGTCGGTGCAAGCGTCGGATGAAATGTGTCAGCAGGGAAGCAACGGTCATGTGACGTGGAGGGCACCGGATGAACCGACGCCTGGGAAAAGTATAGCAGCGGTTCATCCGACGGTACCAAATTCAGCAGCTTTTAGCCAACGGCTATTTGGACGCCTTGGGCTATTTATACCCCCTCCACTCACTCATTTGGAGTTGCTGGAGTGTGTGGAAGTGCAGAGGAGTTCAAGACTCATAGAAGATCATATCCAAGCCATCCAAGTGCTAAATTGCTCATCCATAGACTTGCACATGTTTTGTGTGTGTGCTTAGTGTTAGGTTTAGCTTAGAGCTAAGTGAGTGCAAGGTGTGCCTACCTTGTGAGGTGATTCTCGAGTGAATCAAGTTGTACGAGGTGCGTCGGAAGCCTTGGAGCCTAGGTGGCTCTCCGGCAAACGTCTTCGACCCTCCGGCTTGGTGTGGAGTGGCGAGGACACTTTGTGCGGGGGACGTGGAGACCCCCTTCCCTTGGTGGAGAAGCTCCTTAGTGGAGGCGGCATCAAGGTGACCAAGAGAGCTTGGCGAGTGCCTTCGTGGCGAGCCTTAGTGGCAAATCAAGTGGTGCTCTTGGGAGAGACTTGGTGACCGGGAAGTAATACTCTTGTGTAGAGTGCTTCAACGTGGACTAGGGGTGGCTTAGTGCCTACCGATACCACGAGATAAATCGCGTGTCAAGAGTTTGCTTCCTCTCACCCCCTTTACGTTTCCGCTTTACATTCTTGTAATCCTTGTTTGCCTTAGTATCTTGTTAGGATTGGCTATAGGTTGAAAAACTTATTTTGGGATGGGAGTTTCACACTAGAACAACCCTAGTTGCACATCTAGATAGCATGTTCTAGTTTATGTTTGATGCAAATAGTGATAAGCCATAGGTTAAGGTTTTAAGTTGCCTAATTCACCCCCTCCCCCTCTTAGGCTACGGGCATCCGATTCCTTACAAGCTGCCCGCGCTGCCCCCGCGCCCCGGCGCGATGGGTTGCTACCCATCGCGCCTGCGATGCATATTCGCACCCGCCATGATCAGCGTGCCTTCCTGACAAAAATCAACGGGCCATGGCACACGACCCACGCTGATCAACGGGCTGCTTCTTGGGCTTTCAAGCCCACATGACGCACCAGCGTGTCTTCCTCCGGTCGGATCCTGCTGCTCGTTGCCGATCCGACGACTCGCATGACCCCAGGGGTGGACGGTAAATGAAATACCGTCCACCCCCTGGTCTGGGAACGGCAAGCCCGACCACGCCCTTCGCCGCGGCCACCGCCGCTCCGGCCGCCGTTTGCCGGCCGTTGGAGCGCGGCGCAGGTCAGAGAGCGCCGCTGATCCGACGCGCTGACGTTACGTGCGGAATACATGCCTCGAATAGCTGCCCGAGCGCCGCCCGCGCCCTCGCACGGACGGCGCGGCCCTCAGATCGACGCGCCGCGCATCGGCCTGCCTGCGCCACGGCGGCGAAGCGCAAGTGCGCAACGGCCACGCGCTCCAGTATCCGAAGCACGAGCCTCTCCTTCCTCCTCCTAGGTCACGGGCCTCCTGCTCCGGCAGCTCCAGCCGTGGCGGGTGGAACTGACGTGTGCATGGACTCTGAGTCTGTGTTACGGATTGGAGTCCCGTTGCGGAGAAGGTGCAGCGCCGGCCCTATGATTTTGAGGACCTTCTGGCGAAGTCAGAGGGAAGGGCCTCTAGACTATTATATATCTTGTAATATATTATAACATAGAAAATACGTAACGGTGTGGTCAAAAAATATATATTGTAATATAGCATGTCTGATGATTATTGAGAAACAATATACACAAAAAACTAAACATTTGTACTTGTACTTGCAGAATTAAATAATTACCTTAAAAAAGAATATATATACATCGCTTCTCAAGAAAAGATTTTTTGCCGGACATTTCTTGATGCAAAGTCATCAAGAACGGCATTGAGATCAAGAGTGTCCATAATATTCTTCTCGACGTTGCACATAGCCAAGCCATTTAACCTTTGTTGTGACATAGTTGATCTCAAATAGTTTTTCAACAACTTCAATTTTTCGTTTCTCAGCCCCCGACAAATGTTTCTTATACGACATTCTAAAATACGAATACCTAAATTAGAAAACAAAAAATGGATTACTGAACTACAGGCTGTAGCAAGGAACAATAAAAATTAGGAATAGATGGAAATACCTTCGGCCGACGTCAACGGACGGCGGCGGCGCGATCTCGATTAGCCGATCGCCCGATCACGAGGCCCAGTCTAGTCGGCAGATGGAGGAGGATGTCACGCGCCACGCGCGGCTGCTCGGAAGGCGGAACGATAGCGCGAGCGGCGAGTCCTGCGTGCCTCCTGCCGTCCTGTGTAGGTATTGCCGATTGCCGTGGCTGCAGGCTGCTAGCTCTCTTTCTTGTGCTATTCGGAAAAAAAAAAACTTACTGCTTCTTGAGCCGGCACCAGGTATTTTCTTGGACCAAGCTAGGTATTACATACCTGGGCTCGGGCTCGGGCTCGGACCCCTTCTTGGCATGGGCCCTAGGCCGGCGCCCAACCTGCCCCCCTCCCTCAATGGGCCGGCACTGAGAAGGTGAAGGGGATTGTCGAGAGCAATGGACCGGTGATATTGCCCAAATTCCGAAGGTCAAAATCATACAGTATTATTTGCAGAAGTTGCTGTTTTCGTTATACTGCCGAATCAGTGGTACTCAGATTGTCGTGCTGCGTTTATGTGCATTTTATGATGATAATAGTTGCAACTGTTTGTAATGTTGAATCGGGCGGATGAGAAAGGTATATCAAATGAAACTGCAGACGGAATTGGCAATTTTGTGAGGGCAGGAGAATCACCGTTTGGAGGTTTCGCTGGAGCTGAGAAAGGAGGGTAGCAACTAGCAAGTTCATGTACAACGAAGGGTCTGTTGTTGCACACTTGCACTGAATGAGCTGGAAATATTATATACAATGCTCTGCAGATAGCAAATGGTTCAAACAGGATTGTATTTGGCATATTATGGATAAATAAGATGCAGACTCTCAGAAGGTCATATATGAAATGGGCGGGGAATGACAATTGACATTGAGGATAGCATGTCGAGCCACTTGTTATAATCATTAGAATCCCTATTTCTCAGAATTCCAATGCATTGTACTGAATCAGGCTGACGACTGGAACGAACAGCGAGCTGCGATGATGATGCATCTTCAGAGCGTGGTGGACAACCTCTCATCGGCCGTGTCGTGAGGCAGGCAGGCAGCTGACCAGAATGTCGAGCTCGGTTACCGGAAGAAGAACGGATGGTAGATAGGGCGCGAGGCCCCGATCGCGCCGCCGTGGCTGTCGTCGTTGAGGCCGCCAGCGAGTGCTCAGCAGCGCGCGCCGGTTTATCAGGAGCCACGGCCCACACGGATTACTGGGCTGCTTCTTGGGCTTTCAAGCCCGCACGACGCAGCAAAAACCTCTCCTTCGTCGGGTCGGAGGATCCCGCCGATCGTTGCCGATCCAACGGACATTGCGACCCGGGGGTGGACGGTAAATGGAATAGCGTCCACCCCCTGGGTCGGAGAGCGGAGCCCCCGACCACCCTCCGCTGCGGAACACGCAGCAGTAGGGATGAAAGCGGGAACGGGAAAATCCCGTACCGACCGACACCGTATCCCGCGTAAACAGACTGTGTCCCGTTTTGGCAGGAAAACATGAAAAAAAACGGGAAAACGGCGGGTACAGGAACAGTTGGGGCTGTTTCCCGACCGTATTCGCGGTTCCCGTATTCGAGCAGAAAAAATCCCGTCGGTATTCCCGTATAAGTGAATAGCAAACTTCAATTTCAGCCCACAACTCAATCCAGCCCACCTCCAAACCTCCCTCCCACCCCGCGTCCCCGCCAGCCCACTACGGCCCACACTTCCTCGTAACCCTAGCCGCCCAACACCCCCACTCGGCCACTCCCCCAGCCCCCAACCGGCCAGCCGCAACCGGAAGCCGTGTCCCCTCCTCGGTCTCCAATCTCCATTCCGCCGCCGCACAAGTGACAAGACCGCTGATCCGCCGCCCTCCTGCCCTCCATTCCGCCGCACAAGACCGCACGTCCGCACCTCCGGCCATCCCTCCACAGCTCCACCGCACGTCCGCCCCACGCCTCCATCTCCAGTCCTCCACGGCTCCACCAGACCGCCACTGGTCCGTAGAGGCGAGCCGACGACTTGCTGGAGGCGTTTGGAGGCTTGGTTGTGCGCCTGTGCTTGAGATCTGTTACTGTTGTGCTTGTGCGCCTGCCTCATGTGGTTTGTTTTTTTATTTGGACTTGTAAGTTTGTGACTCTGAGCAGTGATCTGTTGGCTGCTGGTTTTTGCTTGTGAGGGCGTGTGGCTGTGTTGCCTGAACTCACTGAATGAACTGGAACTCTGGAATTTCTGGGCTGCTGCCGTACTGGTAGTACTGCTACTGCCTTACTCCTTACTGTTACAGTGTTACTGGTGTAGTGGTGTGGTTAGTGAACAGTGATCTATTTAAGTTATGATCTTATTCTTATCTTATTATTGTTCATTTGTATGCATGTAAGCTATGCATGATTGCAATTGTCGCGTCTAGTGAATTGGTTGAAGTGGTTACATGTGTCGATGTTCCCGTTTTGTTATCGACTCCCGACCGTAACCGACATGTTCCCGATCGTATAATCCCGCTCCCGATATCCCGTAATATCGAATTCGTATTCCCGTCCGGCTGTTCCCGTCCCGTTCCCGGCCAAAAAATTCAGGAACGGGAATGGCTTGGGTGTTTTCCCGACCGTTCCCGACCGTTTTCATCCCTACGCAGCAGCCCCTCTCGGTGCCGTCCGCACCCTGAGAGCAAAAGGCCCTCTTTCCCAAAACACGCGCGGCAGCTTCATGCGTGGTAGGCGAAGCCGGGCGCGTGCATGACTGACAACAACCATAGCGCCGCGAACAAGAACACGCCCATCGCCGATTTGCCACGCACGATCGATCGTCTGGTAACTGAGCTCGGCGGCGACCTATGGTGGCGGGGAAGCCGATCGAGGACCGCCTTCCTCGCCCTGGCAGCCCGGCCTCCACGAACATGGCGTTGGCCAGGGCCCGGGGGGACTGCACCTTGCTGCAGCGTAAGTGCGATGAGAACGTTGCTGAAGCTGTTCGCACCCAAAATTGGCACAAAGCGGATCAGGCTGACGCCTCCGGTCAGACCAGTGTCCCTCAACGGTCTGACCGGTCGGGCGTCATATAGCCGATCCGGCAACGGCCTGACCAGTCTGACCGGTGGACCCCGATTCCGAGTAGAATTGAGGAGTCCTAGCGAATTTCGACTTGTAAAAGGATTCCTTGCGGGGCAAGACCTCCCCACCCTATAAATATAAAGGGCCACAGCCGTTTGAGATGGAATCACCCAATCGATCATTACTTTTTACAACTTTTATCTCTCAAACACTAGCTTTTCCAACCTCGTGCTTTCCTTGTTTGTCTCGACGACGATCAAGAACGTTCTGAGTGGCCTTGCCGACCTCAGAGCAACCCTAGGCACACCACCTCCGACGGGGTCCCTCCCGAGGCGGCGATCTTAGGCTTTCACCGCGCCTCTGCAGCCACTGGTCAGACCGGTGCCCCTGACCGGTCAGACCGGTCCGGGCAGGAGCTCGGCAAGTTCAGCGTTTCGACGTTCCGCGTGATCTAGCGCTCGTGTGTGTTGACCAGAAAAGCGTCAACATACTTTTGGCGACTCCGCTGAGGAAGAAAGATCAGGTTTCTAAGACCATTCAATCTAACCCTAGTACGATGTCTCGGTGTGAACTCGACATGAACAACATCATCACCGCGTCGCTGGAAGGTCTCTCTCCAGAAGAGCAGCAGAAGTTCAAGGCGCTACAAGAGTGCCTTCAAGTCCAATTCCTCGCAGGCGTCAAGAAGGATCGTCATGGCAAGGTAGCAAGATTGAAAGAATTCGAGCTGCCGCCGATCAAGCTAAACGACAATATGGTTGAGGTAGTAACCAATGTAAGCAAACCACCCCCTACCTCATCTCCTCAGAAATCTACTACTGATAATGATGGTTTGGTTGCATCTTATATTGCTCGTTTAGAACGCTTAGAGGATCTTGAAAAAGAAAGGAGCATTGCTGGCTTTAATAATAATGAAACTAATAGCAGTGGTCCTAAGTTTAATACTAATAAAGGGATTCATCCTAGCTTAGCACCTTTGCCTGTTACTAATAACATGAATTATTAGTATGGCATGCCTCATGATTCCATTGGTCAAACCCTGCCGTTTCAACCGTTCAGGCCAAATATGGCCGCACCGGTCGAACCGGTGTAGGGTACCGGTCAGACCAGTGCTCTAGATCTTGTGTATGAACAGCCTGAGCTGATTTCTGTCGTGCCAAATTTTAATAATACTTTTAATCCTAGACCATATTATAGCACGACTGTTAATTCAATGGCTCAAAAGAACATAATTACTGATGATGTTTTTGAGAGTTATAGGCTTGCTCATGCTAAGATGTCTCCCTATTTGAATAAAATGAACATGGTGAATCCAGCTCCACAACAGCCAAATAATCCTAATTGGGCAGAATTTAGCAAATTTAAGGAAGATTTGGCTAATATGATAAAAACTAAACTTGGTGTTGATATTGCTAATACTAATTTGTATCAAAAACCATATGATCCCGAGTTTGATAATTTTCCTCTCCCACGTGGTTGGCGTATGCCTGACTTAATTAAATTTAGTGGTGATGATGATCGAACCACGTGGGAACACATTAGATACAACTCAGCTAGGCGAAGCAGGTGCTTTTAATGCTTTGAAAGTACATTTATTTTCTTTATCTTTGACTGGCACTACTTTTGCTTGGTTTTCATCACTTACTCCTGGCTCTATTATATCTTGGGATATGTTAGAGCGTAAGTTTCATGATCACTTTTATAGTGGGAGCATGCAATTAAAATTGACAGACTTAACATCGGTTAGGCAAGGAAGAGATGAGACTGTCTCTGCCTACATTAAATGGTTTAAAGAAACTAAAAACCGTTGCTTTAATTTGTCAATCACTGATATGGACCTTGCAGACATTTGTCTGAAAGGTTTAAGGTCATCTATTAGAGATAAGATAGAGGGCACTGATTTTCTTTCGGTTGCACAAGTTCAAGTAAGAGCTTTAGTTGTTGAAAACCAGATGAATAAAGAGAAGGATAATTTTAAGTCACGTCATTCTAATGTTCATATTATTGATTATGATTCTGATAGTTCGAACGATAGTGATAAAGAAATTTATGCTGCTGAATTTGTTTGGCCCTCTAAAGAAAAAGCTTATTCTTGCTCATCTCTTAAGCCGGCTAGTAAGGGTCGGCAAGAAGAAGTTAAATTTACTTTTGATGTTTCTAAATATGATCGTATATTTGATGAATTACATAAGTCTGGAAACATTAAATTGACTCATACTTTGCCTCCACTTGATGAATTAAAATGGCGTGCATATTGCAAGTTTCATAATTCTTATTCTCATGCTACTAATGATTGCAATGTGTTCCGTCGACAGGTTCAATCGGCCATAAATGAAGGTCGTTTGACGTTTCATGAGATGCAAGTGGACAAGGCTCCTTTTCCTATCAACACTCTGGATTTACAGCAGCCTAAGGTACTGGTTCAGCCACATCAAGCTGAAGCAACTAAGGGCAAGAATGTGGTAATCGGGGAGGCTAAGCCCAATTTGAGAGGAAAGGAGCTAGTTCGCAAAGTTGAGTATGAGAAGACTCCTGATGGCAAGGAGACTTTCAAGGTTACAGTGAGTGCCTCTGAACATGGGGGACAAGGATCGTCCACACCCGCTGATCAGCGACCGTCTGAGCCGTCTCTGGCCAGACCGGTCAGACCGGTGGAGGTGACCGGTCAGACCGGTGCGCCCCCAGGCCGTCCGAGGATGATCAAGCCAAGCCGTCCGGAGATTGGAAACTGGAAACTTAATGTAGCAAAGAATCAGGGGAGTGGTCCTAAGCCAAAGGTCACTTTCGACATGCTATTTGACAAGTATTCTAAGCAAAAGGCCGTTACAAGTTATCGGCCGTTAAAAAAAAGGATGAGGTCACCTACACACCAAGGAGGGTCGTCTTCACCTCCAAGGGCTGCTACAAGACTCAAGGGTGAGTTATCACAGCAAGGGCAACGCTTTACTCCACCATGGGCGTCATCAAGTTCACATGCACCACGCCTGATTTATGATGACAGTGGAGTGATGTGGGTGCCTTATCAACAAGCCTTTCATCCTGGATGGGGAGGACAGAAATCAGCTTTCGACAGGATCTCCAGGCCTATCCAAGACTGATTGGCTCCTCGCCGTTCTGGTCAGGGTTACCAGACCCGATCGGTCAGACCGGTCGCTATCACCGGTCAGACCGGTGCGGCCAGGCAGGCTGCGCCACCTCCAGTAAAGCAAGTCTACAGGCCGAAGCAAAAGGAGGAGGTGCAGAAGATGGATATTGATCCAGAGAGAACCACAAGTCAAGATATTATTCAGATTGGATCAATGGTTGTTCCTATTGGAGAAGATGGCAAAAGACCGATTGTTCCAAACAATAAGGTTGTGACATCAACTCCAGGAGTGTTTGCTGCTGCTAACGACCATGAGGCCAGTGGAAGTGGTTCCAATTCTAAGTACTTCTTGCCAAGGTGGTGTCCTCCCGGTTTGACTCGCACACAAAGGAGGAAGCTTCAACGCCTGAGGTTTCAAGAGAAGAGGGAGAAGGAGCTAGAGAAGCAAAGGGATGAAGCTTTCAACCAGTACAGGCCCATGGTTTCTCAGGGGAAACAGTAGAGAGTCAAGACCAGCTCCCAGCCAGCACCGGTCAGACCGGTGGAGGTCGACGGTCAGACCGATGACCCAGAGACGCCACCCGGTTTCTCTTCTTCGGTTCCCATGGTTTGTAATGACAAGTCCGCATCGGATCCTGCACCAGAAGACGATGAGGAGCTTGTTGATTACAGTTCTTCGCCTGAGCGCATGAATTTGGACATCAACGTGATCCATATGTCTATGGATGGTTATATGCTCTCAGAGGAGGACGTTGCGCATCTCGACTTTGGGCCAAAGGAAGCTATTTTCCAGAAGCCTAAAGCTACTGAAAATAATCTGAAGGCTTTGTACATGAAGGGACACATCAATGGGAAGCCTATCTCTCGCATGCTGGTGGACGGAGGAGCGATCGTCAACTTGATGCCGTATTCTTTGTTCAAGAAGCTGGGAGGTTCAGATGATGAGCTGATCAAGACCAACATGACCGTTAGCGGTGTGGGAGGAGGTGAGCCGATGGGAGCTAAAGGCGTCATCTCTATGGAGCTCACCGTTGGAAGCAAGACGTTGGCTACGGCATTCTTCGTCGCTGAGACACAAGGTAACTTCAGTCTTATCCTTGGTCGTGACTGGATTCATGCAAATCAGTGTGTGCCTTCTATCTTGCATCAATTTTTAATCCAATGGGTAGGCGACGAGGTAGAGATTGTTCATGGTGATATATCGGCTTGTGTTGCAGTGGCCGATAGCTCTACTATGGATAATCATGAGAATCTTAAGTGCTTAACTGGTTTAGATTTATCTAATTTAAGGCTTATTGATTCTACCAAAGATGACTTTGCTACTGTTGTCATGAAGCCGATCGTTGATCAGGCTAGAACCTCTTTGTCGATTTGATGGATGCAAATCTGGAGTGGTTGCAACAAAGGCAAGAGCACTATCGGGCGCATAAGAACGATATGTGTAAGGCTATCGAAGACTTTGATGATTTGAGCAAGTTGGGACAAGGGTTTACGTCGGCTGATCCTTTAGAGGAGGTTGATATTGGTGATGGCACTATTCCTAAGCCAACATTTGTAAACAAGAATCTTGATCCTTTGTTTAAATCTGATTTAATAAAGCTGTTAAAGGAGTATGTTGATTGCTTTGCATGGAATTATAACGAAATGCCTGGTTTAAGTCGTGATTTAGTTGAACATCATTTACCTATTAAATCTGGTTTTAGGCCTTATAAACAACCTCGTAGAAACTTTAATCCTGATATTTATGACCGAGTGAAAGAGGAAGTCAATTGGTTACTTGATGCAAAGTTTATTAGGCCTTGTCGTTATGCTGATTGGATCTCTAATATTGTGCCTGTTGAGAAAAAAGGAACAAAAAAGCTTCGTGTTTGCATTGATTTTAGAGATCTTAATAGAGCTACTCCTAAAGATGAATATCCTATGCCTATAGCCGATTTTCTTGTTAATGCTGCATCCGGACATAGAATTCTTAGCTTTCTTGATGGTAATGCTGGTTACAATCAAATCTTTATGGCCGAAGAGGATATATCCAAAACAGCTTTCATATGTCCGGGTTTTGTTGACTTATTTAAGTGGGTTGTTATGACTTTTAGATTGAAAAATGTGGGTGCTACCTATCAAAGGGCTATGAATTTAATCTTTCATGATTTGCTTGGCATCATAGTAGAGGTTTATATCGATGATATTGTTGTCAAATCAGCTGGAGATGACTCTCATTTAGCTGATTTAAGACTTGCATTTGAAAAAATGCGTCGGTATAAATTAAAGATGAACCCACTCAAATGTGCTTTTGGTGTATCGGCTGGGAAGTTTTTGGGCTTCATTGTGCATGAGAAAGGCATAGAGATAGATCCTAAAAAGATTGAGGCAATCCGAAACGTTAAAACGCCTACTTGTAAAAAGGATTTGCAAAATTTCTTGGGCAAGGTAAATTACTTGAAGAGATTCATTTGTAACTTGTCTGGGAAGGTGAATGCTTTTATTCCTTTACTTCGGTTGAAAAATGATGTTGACTTCTCTTGGGGTGCAAAGCAACAAGAGGTATTTGATGAGATTAAGAGCTATTTGATTTCGCCTCCCGTTCTTCAAGCGCCCAAGAGTGGTATTCCTTTCAAGTTGTATGTAGCAGCTGAGGGGGATGTCATTGGAGGTATTTTGACTCAAGAGACCGAAGGCAAGGAGTACATTGTTGCATATGAGAGTAGAAGATTGCTGGACACCGAAACAAGGTACACTTTTATTGAAAAGTTGTGTTTATCACTATATCATACTTGTACCAAGTTGAGGCATTATTTATTACCAAGTACTTGCATAGTAGCGTGTCAAACTGACATAATTAAATACATGTTGCATAAACCAATTTTAAGTGGTAGAGTCGGCAAATGGGCTTATGCTTTAGTTGAATATGATTTACATTGTGAGCCATTAAGTTCTATGAAAGGTCAAATTGTTGCCGACTTTATTGTTGGACATAGAGTAGATAAGCAATTTGATTTGAATGTCTGTTATGCTACTTTTACTCCATGGAAGTTGCATTTTGATGGATCGGTTTGCAAAGATGGTTGTGGTGTTGGAGTTGTCATTATTTCGCCAAGTGGGGCTGTTTTTGAAGCTCTTAACCGATTGGATCATGATTGTACTAACAACCAAACCGAATATGAGGCTCTTCTATTTGGCTTGGAGATTTTGCATGACATGAGAGTAAAACATGTGGAAGCATATGGAGATTCTTTATTGGTGGTGCAGCAAGTATCCAAGGTATGTCAATGTCTAAATGGCTTTTTACATGCTTATCTTGATAAATGTTTAGACATCATATCTTGTATGGATGAATTTGTTATCTATCATGTGCCACGAGAGGAAAATCCTAGAGCTAATGCTCTGGCTCAGCAAGCATCTGGTTATAATGTTCGAAAAAGAAATTTTCAAGAACACAAACCGTTGCTTAGAGCCGAGTGCTTTACTCTGGAGGTAACGGTCAGGCTGACGCAGCCGATCAGTCTAACCGGTGACACCGGTCTGACCGATGTCACCGACCGGTCTGACCGGTCCCCTGGTTCTGGGTTGGCTAATGGCACCGGTCTGACCGATGCCCATGACCGGTCTGACCGGTCCCCTGGTAAAAGTTCCTCCTCAGTTTTTCGTGATAAAGATGAGGTGGAGGATTGGAGGAAGCCTCTGGTTGATTATTTGCAAAATCCTAGAAGTTCAGTTGATAGAAAAGTTCGACGATGGGCTTTCAAGTTTGTTCTTGATAATGGTGAATTGTATCGTCGGACTGCGGATGATTTGCTTCTTAAATGCTTGGGTCCTGATCAAGATAGGTTGGCTATGGCAGAGGTTCATGAAGGTATTTGTGGTACTCATCAATCGGCTCCCAAGATGAAGTGGCTCCTCAGGCGAGCTTGCTTTTATTGGCCTACCATGATAGCTGATTATTTTAGGTACTACAAAGGGTGTGAAGAGTGTCAAAAATATGGAGATATTCAGTTGGTGCCTGCTGCGTTGATGCATCCGATCATCAAGCCTTGGCCTTTTAGAGGATGGGGATTGGATTTTATTAGCAAGATTCATCCTTCTTCGTCAAAGGGGCATTGTTTTGTGATCGTGGCTACTGACTACTTCACCAAGTGGACTGAAGCTATTCCTTTGAAGAATGTGACACATAGAGAGGTGATTGAGTTCATTACTGCAGATGATTTGCTTCTTAAATGCTTGGGTCCTGATCAAGCTAGGCTGGCTATGGTAGAGGTTCATGAAGGTATTTGTGGTACTCATCAATCGGCTCCCAAGATGAAGTGGCTCCTCAGGCGAGCTTGCTTTTATTGGCCTACTGTAACACCCCAGGTGTTTATTAAAGATAAATACCTCATTTATTTGTGTTAACCAAGGTTAATTAGCTCCTAATCATGTTTGACATGATTATGCACACCTTTGCACATACACCCTTGGTCAAAATCCCAAATCATGGTCAAACCCTAAGTGATCCATAAAAGCTGAAATGGTTTTCTTGCGTGTTCTCCAAATTCCACTATAGAAGTTCAAAATCGGCCAATATAAAAGTTCTTCGTTATCTCCGGGAACACAACTTTCACAATTGGCGGACATTCAAATTTTGAGTGTAAATTGCTCAAAACTCGAGATGTAGTTCCTGTGAACAGTAATTCGGGGCTGAGCAAATCAGCGACTTCGTCATGTTTTTCCCGTCAATATATTCATGAAAACATAGGTCGCCCTTTGTGAAAAATATACTCCTATAGTTTCTCTACAACTTTTGTTTTTGGGGAAATTCAACTTATATTCGAAAAATTTGAGTTTCACTGAGTCAAACAGTCGCAAATGGAATGGGGGGCCGTCCTGCGCCGGCGCACTCGCGCTCCCGCGCTCCAGAGCATGGCGCTGTTCGCGCCGACCACGTGCCGCGCACGCGCCGGTCCGGCGTACGGACGCCTCGCGTCTGTCGCCCTAGACCCCGCGCACGCCGTGAAGTCTTCGCAGGCCCATGGACCCCTGCTCCGAGCTCAGGCAGGCAGATCGACCGGTCCTGCACCATGCACCGCGACACGCGCCGCTCCCGCGCCCCGTGTCGCCGCTGCAAGCCTGCAACGCCGCTGGCCACGCCAGCTGGCCTGGAGCGCGAGCTGGAAGTCCCTCTAGTCGCCGCTCCTCGTTTTTCCTTCCCCTGTCTCGCAAACTGAACAGAGCCGAGCCGGCTTTTGCCCTGTCCACACCGCCGCCGTCGTTCCAATGGCTGCCGCCGCCTGAGGTCCCTCCTCCGCCGTTTCCCTCACCAACCGTAGCTCCTCTCTCCTTCCTGAACCGTCCCCGGCGCCGAGATGTCGCCACCGCCGCTCCGTACGGCCGCCACGGCCGGGGCAACGAGCTCCGGCGGGAGCTCTGCCACGGCTCCGCCGCCGGCATGCGAGGACGCCACCTCCGGCCGAAACTCTGCCGCCTCAAAGCTCCTACACCTCCCCGAGGACACACCCGACCCTTCACCACCTCCTTTAACACCACATTGCGCCGCCACCACCCGATTTCCGAGCTCCGGCGGGAGCTCCCCTGCTCGACCGCCGCCGGCGCCGTTCCGGCCATCTACGGCCCGAGCTACGCCGTCAATCACTACTCTCTAGGTGCGCATGCCGCCCACGGTGGCTCCCCGGCCGGGCCCGGCCGAAATCCGTCGCCGGCGGTGAGCCCCGCACCGGCAGGGGCCACATTGCGAAGGGCGAATCCTTTCCAGGGTCGTTTTCATAAACTAAGGGCATATGTGCTATTTCGAGAAAATCTTCCAGGGACCCGGCTGTAAAAGGTTTATTAGGGTTTTCTCTGCATCTTCGAAAAATCAGTAAAAATGGTAGAAAAATCAGAAAAATGCAAATCCATTTTGTTGGGTTCCTGGTGAAGAAACCTACCTTTTCTAGAAAGCATGTATAGGGTTTTTCTGTGTAGTTTTTGAATTAAAAATTCAAACTCAGTTTGATGTGTTTTTAGTGTAGTTTAAAATATACAGATGCTATGGAGTTGAATTTTGGATATGTTGCTCTTTATGACATGTTTAGATTTTTGACCAAAGTTAGAATGAGTTTGATGTGTAGATAATTAGTTATGATTTATGTAAGCTTTATGCTAGTTAATCTTGATGTTTTTTATAGCCCCTTTAATAAACTTTTCTTTGAGCACAAGTGCACCCTAGGGCTTTGTCTTGATGAATAGTGCCTCTGGTATAATGGATGTGATTTTATGATGTGTTTTGACATGTGTTTTGGAATTAATCTTGTGTAGGAGTTTAAATTCAAATTTTCAAAAATAATTTGAATCTGCACCTATGCTTTGGCCAGAGGCTTAGATTTGACATGTATGCCTTGTAGGAGAAAGTTGAGATCAAAAAGTTTAGTAAATCTTTTTATATGAATTAATGGTGATTTACTAGGCTGAAACTTGTCTTTTTCATATGAATTAATTTATAAATGATCTTAAGCTATATTTTGGTTTGAGAGCTTAAAATAGGCATATGTTGCTGTGTGAAAAATCTTAGGCTCATTTGAAGTGTTTTTGATTTTATATGGGTTTATGGTTGAAAGGCTTGTTTTATGTAATTAAATAAAGAAATAGAGATTAAAGTGTTAAATTGTGAAATCATGTTTGCTCCTGTTTTTAGTAATTTAAATACACCCCCATACTGTTTGGTGAAGTTAAATACTTTAGTTTGCTTAAATATGTACACAGTCACCATCAAAGTTAACCTTTAATTAACCTCTCACACCCTCACCTAATGCATATGCATGTGACGTGTAGATTTACTTGACGGGACGTACACACTCACCCAGGAGGGAGACGGGACGGTAGACGGTGAAGTGAACGAGTTGGGTATTCATCAAGACCTGGACCAAAGTTCAGAAGAGCCCAATGCTAGTGTTGAGTCAGAGGAAGGCAAGCACCGGAGTCACATATAACCTTTTGGATTAAAACTTATATTCTTTACTTTTTAGCATTTAATGTTACTTTGTGCATTTAAGTTTCAGGAGTTGTTTTGAAACCTAGATGCATGATCCTTAGGACTCCTATGCTCTTTTACTAGTATGTTAGGAACGCTAGTGCCATGCTTTAAGGACACGGTACAAGTCGAGTAATGACTTATTGCTCGCGAGATATAGGATGCTTATGTTGGAATCATAAGTTGGATAAATTGACTCGCTCATGTGGTAAGAGCAATGGGTTCGGTCTCGACCGAGTAGCATGGTGCTGGTCTAAGCTATTGAACGTACCAAGTGCTTGTCGGGAATGAGACCGGTAAGCCTAGTACCTAATGAACCAGTGCGGGAATTTTATTGCTACTAAACTTGAGATGCGTCTCCCGGTTCGCTACCGGTAGTGCAAGTGTGACTCTGGACGTGTCATGTTTGGGCGTACCAGTAAACCTTGTACTTAGGACTGTATCATCTTTTCCTAATCTGGGGAATGACGGGAACCGCTTGGTTGGGGTAGACACTGCACTTGGTCTACCTTCTTCCGTGTATCTTGGGTTTACCTTGCAAGGATATAAATCGATCGATCGTCGGTCACTCGTCGTTATCTGAGTCGGCTTGACCACTGGCTACCCCATGTTTATTTATGGAACATTTCGGATTAATATTGTTGGATGATTAATCTTGTTTGTACAACCATGCTTGCTTAGCTAGGTGCTTACCTAGAATGGTTAACATACTAGAACTTGAGCTAAAATTTGAAAGTAAGGATCAACCCTTAGTTGCTTTTGGCAAAACCAACCCACCAGCCAAAAAGCCTTGCATGTCTAGCTGTGTCTTTTATTTTTGTCGGGTAAGTCTTGCTGAGTATTAGTATACTCAGCCTTGCTTTTGTTGTTGTTTTCAGATAGTCCCATCTGGCCTGGTTCTATTCCAGATGATTGGGAACTTGAGTGGGAGAACGATGTTGTTGAGTGATACTCTATGGATGGCCTCCCATGTGTATCTTCCGCTAGTTTTATTTTCGCTGTTTAAACTCTGAATCACATTTACTTTTATGTACTGAAAAACCTGGTTTGTAATATTAAGTATTTATGGACTTTTATGTAATGTAATGATGTACTCTGGTCCCGCCTTCGTGTGGGCTTAGCGCATATCTCGATCCTGTGAAAGTGATTTACCGGGCATGACCCGGCAGAGGCGACAAAATACTTCTTTATTATTGCTTAATGGCCACGTGGACCGGCTTAGGCGATAATACAGAATTATTTTGAGCGGTTCTGTCACACCTACCATGATAGCTGATTGTTTTAGGTACTACAAAGGGTGTGAAGAGTGTCAAAAACATGGAGATGTTCAGTTAGTGCCTGCTGCGTTGATGCATCCGATCATCAAGCCTTGGCCTTTTAGAGGATGGGGTTTGGATTTTATTGGCAAGATTCATCCTTCTTCGTCAAAAGGGTATTGTTTTGTGATCGTGGCTACTGACTACTTCACCAAGTGGACTGAAGCTATTCCTTTGAAGAATGTGACACATAGAGAGGTGATTGAGTTCATTACTGGGCATATTATACATAGATTTGACATTTCACAAACTTTGACTACGGATCAAGGGACTTCGTTCATAAGAGGTGCGTGAGTTTGTTGATTCTTATGGTATTAAATTGCTCAATTCATCTCCAAATTATGCTCAAGCCAATGGTCAAGTCGAGTCTAGCAACAAGACATTAGTGAAGCTCATCAAGAAGAAGATAGAGGACAATCCTAGAAGATGGCATGAGGTATTATCTGAAGCTTTGTGGGCTCATCATATTTCTAGACATGGTGCTACTAAAGTTACTCCTTTTGAGCTTGTGTATGGTCAAGAGGCCGTTTTGCCCGTTGAGGTGAATCTAGGCGCATATAGACTTGCAAAGCAAAATAATCTTGATGTTGAGACATATTATGCCTTGATGATGGATAATATTAATGAAGTGACCGACAAGCGTATGGAGGCTTTGGAGGAAATTGAAAAGGACCAAAGGCGAGTTGCTAGAGCGTACAACAAGAAGGTAAAAACCAAATCCTTTCAGGTAGGCGATTTAGTTTGGAAGACGGTTTTACCTCTTGAGACTAAGAGTAACAAGTTCGGCAAGTGGTCTTCAAGATGGGAAGGTCCGTACAAGGTTGTCAAGATTTGTTCTGGGAATTCTTATATGGTGGAAACTTTGCAAGGAGAACGACTTCCGAGGGCTCTCAACGGGAGATATTTGAAGAAGTTTCATCCAAGTGTTTGGCAAGACGCTTGATAGGATATGGCCGATTTAAAGCAAAAATCGCCCTTAGACCAAAAAAATAGCCGGTGAAGTGTCACATCGACTTTAGAATTGTTTTTTAGACAGCAAGCTTTACTAAAAAACAGGAGGGCATATGTTCGCACCCAAAATTGGCACAAAGCCGATCAGGCTGACGCCTCCGGTCAGACCGGTGCCCCTGACCGGTCAGACCGGTCCGGGCAGGAGCTCGGCGAGTTCAGCGTTTCGACGTTCCGCGCGATCTAGCGCTCGTGTGTGTTGACCAGAAAAACGTCAACAGAAGCGGTGATGCTTTTATTTATTTATTTATTTATTTATTTTAAAGGATACTGAAGCGGTGATGCTGAGCATCGTTCAAAACACTTATCGGGAGTGTAGCTACAACGGCGACGGCGAATGGCACGGGTATGTGCCGATTGCACTGTGCTGTGCTAGCTAATTGGAGCTCCGTCTCGAGCTCGCCGTCGCTAATGGATTTCAACCACTATCGATTTTAATGATAAATTAATTAATTTTAACAACAAACTAATTGGAAACAGTACTCAAGTCACAAGAGAATTGATATGCAATATATGCAAACGATCCACGTCGTCTGTCAATTCAGTCAACGGAAAATTGTATTCATATATGCGTATTTTCAGGTTTCTCAAAATTTTTTGAGAATTTTTTAGATGTCCTTTCAAGACCTATTAGAAGGACTAAACATAAATTAATTATAAAATTAGTTACACAGATGGATGAGAAATCATGAAATGAATCCACTAATCCTAATTAATCCGTCATTAGAGATTCGATATTGTCTAATCATGACATAATTAGTCTCATTAGATTCCTCTCGAGTTTTGAGGTGGGATTATGAAATACTTATCATTAATCAACATTAATGCTCCTAATTATGGAGATTTTTTTTAACTAAACAGGCCTATGCATATATGCTGTAACGAAAAACTTGATTAAGGAAAATCTAAACCATAACGTGCCATTTGATATTTACCATCAGCTGATGTGCCACTGCCACATGCTGATCAGTGATCACTGGTTCTAGTCAATATCTAACCCGTCGGCGTCGGGGAAGAGCCACGTCGTGGGCGCCGGCCCGTCCAAACTCAGCCGCGGCAGAATGTCGGTGACCATCCCGTCCCTCATGTCGTACATGCCGGCGTGGTAGCCCAGCCCGTCCTTCCCGTGCTTCGCAACGAGCGGCACGCCCTCGTCCTCCAGGAAGAAGATCTGGTCGCCGCGGACCGCGCCGCGCGCGCGCACGGCCCTGGAGCACTGCCGCCCCACGAATAGAGCCTCGCCGTCGCCGCCCAGGGTGCTCACCTCCACCCACTGCGACGACCTGAGGTCCGCCCGGAACACGGAGAACCGCACCGTGGTCTCGCCGGGCAGGAAGTGCCGGCGGACCATGAGCATCTCGCCGCCGCGTGACCTGACGAGGTAGCGGACCTTGGCGCTGGCCGGGCGAGGAAGCCAGGTCTGGTACGGGATGACGCGCTTCACGTGGGTGACCACCGCGTTACCGGTGCTGGCGTCTATGCCGACGTCGAAGGCGAGGAGGCCCTCGTCGCCGGTGAGGGCGTACACCTTGCCGTTGGCGAAGGCGATGTCCTCGTACCACCGCCACCGGTCGTGCGTGCTGAACGACCACGAGAAGGTGTCCAGCGAGCAGAGGGCGACCTTGCCGAAGTACTCACGGCCGACGATGGCGGCGATGAGGCCATCTGGGCACACGAGCAGCTTCTGCACGGCCATGGCGCTGGAGTCCTTCCACTCGAAGGGCGCACCGTTGGGATCAGGCTCGTTCTCAATCTCGATAGGCTCGTGACAAGCCTGGATGCCCAACAAGCTCGGAAGCAGCCTCGTCTTCCCCGTGAAGGGGCTCGTCAAGCGGAGAACGCCGTGGACATCGTCGTCGCCGTCGTCGAACAGGAGCCAGTCGTCGCACGCGGCGCCGCGACAGGAGGCGCAGTCGATGAAGAAGTGGGGCTTGAGGTCCGGGTACCTGATGACCATTCCGTTCTGGACCACGAGGTATGCCACGGCCGGTGTGTGCCGGCGCTGGTGCCGCCTTACGGATGCACGCCAGTCGCGGCAGACCAAGGCGAGACGGAGACGCAGACGCTGGTGGTCGCCTGAAGTGGGCAGGAGCCTCATGACTTGGCCAAACACGTCCGAAGGAAGATCACGCCACCTAGCGCCATCTTTTTCCCTGCACAAACGAGAATTATTTGTTATGTCATTTGCCTGTCATGCCTAATTGGTGAACGACGACGTGTACGACTGTCAGATTGATCGTTTACCTCGGGAAGAGCCATGCCGCCGGCGTGTCGCTATCATTGTGTAATTCCCGCGGCGGCAGGAGCGGGTAGGTTCTGCTTTCCCTCATGTCGTAGGCACCGAAGTGGTCGCCGGAGAACGGGTAGCCACCGAAGTAGTGGCGGGAGAACACGTCGTCGTCCAGGAAGTGGATCCTGTTCCCCGGCATCGCGTACCGGGACACGCGCCGCGCGACAGAGCTCCAACGGCCGACGAAGAGCGCGGTGTCGCCGCCAATGCCCGCCACGTCCACCCACCGCGACGAGGCGATGTCGGCCTTGTACACCGCGAACTCGCTCGTGGCGTCGCTCCGGAGCACCCTGTGGACCATGAGGAGCCTACCGCCGGACACGACGAGGTACCGCGTCGACGGCATGTGGCACTGGCAGCGGCGCACGGTGGGGAGGATCACGCGACTGGCCTCGGACATCACCAGCTCGCCGGTGCGCGCGTGCTCGCCGACGGCCCTGGCGCAGAGGTGCCCGCCGTCGTCGACGGCGTACAACTTGCCGTCGTAGAAAGCAATGTCCCTGATATCCCTCCACCTGTCGTGGGCGCTGATCAGCCACTGCCACTGCCAGCAGTCAGCGCTTGGACGCCATATCGCAATCTTGCTGCGCCGTCGGTCGCCGACTAGGGCAGCGACGACCTGACCCGGGCACATGACCAACTTTCGCAGGGACGTCCCGCTGGGCCTGGGCGGTCTCTCGTCACCCGTGATGCCCAGCGTCACGCTCGAGAAGGGCACCGCGCCTTCGGGGATGACGTGGCGGATGAAGGACAGGCTCGGGAGCCGCATGGTGTCTCCGGAGAACGGGTTCAGGAGCAGGTACCCGCAGTCGTCGCCGAGTTCGAAGACGAGCCAGTCGTCGCACGAGCCGTGGAAGCGCGCGGCGTCGGGGAACCGGAACGCGGAGGAGCCCGGGAAGCTGAAGAAGGTGCCGTCCGGGAGCGCGAGCCACGGCAGCGGCGGCGGGGGATGCTCGACCCTTGCCGCGGCGCGCCACGGCCGGCATACGGCGGCGAAACGGACGCGGTCGGCGTGGGACGGGAGGCGCCCGAGAACATCGGCCGGGATCCCCGCAGGGAGGCCAGACGACCACCTCGCCTCGGACGGCGGCTCATCGTCGAGCGCCATGGGAACGGGCCCGCGTAAGACCTGTGATGATGTGCGCGAACGCCGATGCGATATTGCGATCTCACCGAGGGCCGACGCTTGGAATAGCGCGGGGATTGATCGAGTTTATTGGAGTCGAACTCGGCCTGGTCTCCGCGTTTGAGTACGTTCTGGACTTCGATCTTCTCCGAGCCCGATGAGCGATGCATACCTACACGAGTATACTTTTCCAAGTATACCTCCGGTGTATTTTGTTATGACAAAAATCTCCAATATTTTGATCGATAATCTCTTCCTATGCATTTTATAGTTGCTATATATATACGAAATTGGAATATAAATCTCCTTGTATAACCTCTGTGGACCACACACACACACTATGAGTGATTTGAGTCAAACATTGCAAGATTTTTAGAAGAAAAAACATATTTTATATTGATGAACAAAATTAGTACATAAAGTTGTTTTCCATGCTACTTACGTGAAAATAAGTAGTACACCCTACGTTAAAAATTATAACTCGTTTGACTTTTTTCAATCTCAAATTATAATTCATTTGACTTTTTTAATCTCAAATTTAACCATACGCTCACCAATCACCGCTCATGTTCGTCTGAATTATCACCCACTAGTCAGACAGCGATATTTTTCTCGTAGAATAAATCAGCACCAGCCACCAGCCAGCGGAACAGACTGCTTCTTCATCTTTGGAGCAATGATGACCGGCGTTCTGGTGTGGATCTTGCTCACCAAGTCGATGCAGAAAAGAAAAAATCAAGATGAGCAGATGAAATTGACATCTTCCACGGTGTCGTCATCTACTGTCTTCTATCTGCTCCTAATCCGGAGCAAAAGGATACGAAGAATACAGAAAAACGGAATGCAAAAATGGTACGGATTTACACCATTGTTAATTTCCATGTCATTGCTCTGTTCTGCGTGATTGCTTGCCCGTTCACGCCTCTGGCCGTGATGGTGCTCATCAACATCCCTGCGATGTGGACGGCGGCACCAGCGCTTGCAACCCACGTTGCTGACGACTGCCGACTGCGGTTCGACTTTCGAGCCTGCAGGATGTCCATCAGGGTGGTTTCCACCCCACGACACTGCGCACTGACGACTGTGGCCTGCAGCCGCGCTCATGACGAGCGGCGGCCGAGCCCAGCAACGCCGGCTCAGCCCGAGGCGCAAGGTCGCGGCGACCGCGGTGGTTGTCGACTCCATCCGAGACAGCTGCCCCTGCGGCTACGGCGATGGCGCAAGCGCGTGTGTCCCTGTGGCTATAGCAGCGGCGCCCATCTGCTGCGGTTCCGAGGAGGCCCTAGTCACTCCGCCCGCGGCTTGCGACGCCGCTGCATTCAGTGCACGGCAGCGCCCCACCCCTATGCACACGACGGCGCGGCCGCGCGAGTTACGGCAGCCTCTGCGTGCGACATGGTGTCTACGCGATCGGCTTCTAAAGCGGCGGCGGCACTAGTTCGCCGTGGATGAAGGGTACGGCGGCGGTTATCCTAACCGCGCGCCCTTGTATCCAGGCTGCCCAACGTCTAGGATATATGCGGTCATTAAGTCTTTTATTACATTCATGTTTCACAAACATTGTCCAGTAGAGTATTTTTACTCCTACATTATGCATGTTTATCCCAGAAAGTTAATTTGCCATTTCAAATAATTGCATTTTTAACATATGTAATCCTCTTAATTAATTGCTTAGTTAATAATGGATTCAATGCAAATTAATCAATAAATATCTGATAATTTATTTGGGATTTGCAACACAAGGTAATAGAGACTTAGACATAGGCTGCAATATATTCACTTTGAATATATTAGCCCAGAGACCATGTCTACTGCAGCGATATATTCGCCCATTACTGAGAGGTCTACATCATGATTTGATGATTACCTACAAAGTATTCTCCTAAGTAAATGTTTGGAAATTGTAAAATGGTTTTTATTACCATTATTTATTGTCAAATGTTTATACACAGGGTAGTAGAGTCTTAGGCAATGGCTCCAACTTATTCTTTGTGAATTTGTTAGCCCAGAGACCTTGCCTATAGCAGCAATTTGTTTTGCCTACTACTGAGAGATCTACTCTAATGTTTAAATACATGGAGATTATCTATGCGTGTATACCAACAGTGACGATAACATGTTGTCGAGGTTCACACTTTATGTGCTTACCTCCAATTTTTCGGAACCACAAGATATGAATTTCAGATTATTTTTGCATCATGATTACAACATTACCTTAATAATTCTTAATTTACAAGCATGTAAATTATTTGTCTCGTCATTATTTAAACAATTATTTGTCTCATCATTATTTAGAGATGCGTGTATCCATGAAGTATCACATGCATGTGTAAGCATGTAAACCATATGTCTCATCATTATTTTCCCCATAAGGGGTTTTTAGAGATGATGTATACAGACATACTATTGTTCTTTGGACTACATGTCTTGATGGAACAATAAAGTACCATGATTCTACTCCTTATTTTTCCCACTGGGTTTTTAGGAGTTCACTTGGTACATATTTAACTGTAATTATTCCTCAGATTTTCCCACAGGGTTTTTCATGGAGGAATTAACAACATAACTAAAGGATGATCAAATGAAGCTGGAATTGATCAAGGGGGAGTGTTAGAGAACTTTTCATGTGATCTAATTCCAAAGGGTGCGGACAGTGGCGGTTACATGTCCTAACAGACATGTCCCTTCATAGTGCCCCTTCACCCATCTATATATATGTACAGACTTCATGAGATCAATACAACAGACACTCATTTTACTCTTGTCTTGGCCTCATATACTTGTTTGAATTGAGTGTATGATGAGAGACAAAAATGGAGAAGAATGAACTGTTGTTCTCATTGATCATTGGAATGAATACATATATACAGGGGATGGAGGAGCGGCGTACGGACGTGGTGGCAACCGCCGCGTCCGTACGCCGACGATGTCGGTGGCAGTTGCCACCCCGTGATGTGTGGATGAGATCATCTGATCTCTGTTTTGTAATACTCCCCCTTGATCGAATCCAACCTTGATCAACCTCCTCTTATTTCTTCAAGATATCTGTTAGAATCTTAGAAATATAGATATGTATATCAAGTAAAACTCCTCAAAAACCCAGTGGGAAAAATAAGGAGAATAATCATGATATATATAGCTTTGTGTTGATATTACCTCATTAAAAACTTTGAATGAGAAACTCAAATGATAAAACTCATACAAAGAAAAGAGTGTAATATGATGGTATAACAAGTTATGTGTCACGGAGTGACACTCCCCCTGATTCTTGCAAGTCCTTGAGTTGTCTCATACCAATACCCATGATATATTTATGAAATGAAGAGTAAGGTAAAGACTTTGTGAATAAATCAGCAAGATTATCACAAGACTTTATCTGCAAGATGTTTATATCCCCATTTTTCTGTAGATCATGGGGAAAGAATAATTTAGGGGCCATATGTTTGTTAAGATTAGTCTTAACATAACCTGTTTCCATCTGAACAACACAAGCTGCATTATCTTCATAGATAATGGTTGGTGATTCCAATGAACCAATACCACAAGATGTTAGTATGTGGTGTACCATTCTGCGAAGCCATACACACTCACGTGATGCTTCAAATAATGCAATTATTTCAGAATGGTTGGTGGATGTAGCAACCATAGTCTGTTTGGATGATTTCCAAGAGACAGCGGTTCCACCATGCATGAAAACGAATCCTGTTTGTGACTTGGCTTCATGGGGATCAGATAAATAGCCAGCATCAACATACCCTATCAAAGTCTGATCATCATTCCTCTTAAAGAAGAGGCCAAGATCTTTTGTGCCATTGAGATATCGGAAGATATTCTTAACTCCAACCCAATGACGTTTGGTAGGAGCAGCGCTGTATCTTGCCAACAGATTTACTGCAAAAGCAATATCCGGCCGAGTACTATTAGCTAGATACATAAGCGCACCAATGGCACTTAGATATGGGATTTCACTACCCAATATCTCTTCTCCATCTTCCTTTGGTCTAAATGGATCTTTCTCTACGTCTAGAGATCGAACCACCATGGGGGTCTTAGATGGATATGACTTGTCCATATTGAATTTCTCCAATATCTTTTGGGTATAAGCACTTTGGTGCACAAGGATTCCTGAAGGTAAATGCTCAAGTTGGAGACCTAAGCAAAATTTGGTTTGACCCAAATCCTTCATCTCAAACTCCGTCTTTAAATGATGACGTGCTTCATTAATATCTTCCTTATTGCCAATGATATTGAGATCATCAACATAAACTGAGATAATGCAAAATCCATTGGAAGACTTCTTAATGAAGACGCACGGGCAATCATCATTTTTAGTGTATCCCTTCATCAGAAGAAATTCACTTAATCGGTTGTACCACATTCTGCCCGATTGTTTTAAGCCATAGAGTGACTTCTGCAACTTGACACAATACATGTTGCGATTTGCCTTAGGATTCGGTACATCAATTCCATCTGGAACCTTCATATAGATATCAGAATCCAATGACCCATAAAGATATGCGGTCACTACGTCCATCAACTGCATAGATAGACGATTTTGCACTGCCAATGATATAAGGTATCGGAAAGTTATTGCACTCATGACAGGAGAGTATGTCTCGTTGAAATCAACGCCGGGTTTTTGCGTAAAACCCTGTGCTACAAGCCTTGCTTTGTATCTCACCACCTCATTATTTTCGTTCCTTTTGCGAACGAAAACCCACTTGTATCCCACAGGAAAGATACTAGGAGGGGTTGGCATTACAGCCGAGAATACTTCTCTTTTGTAAAGCGAGGCTAATTCCGCTTCGATTGCTTCCTTCCACTTATTCTAGTCCGAGCGCTGCTTGCACTCTGTCATGGATTTAGGATCTGGATCACGTTGAAGGGATTCAGCAATTTTCTCAGCGAAATATGAGTCGACAACTGTAGCATTTCTGTCAAATGTTTCTCCTGTTTCAACGTAGTTGATGGCAATTTCATCTACCCTTATAGACTCATCGTGATTTCCCGAACTGATGTGTCTTGGGTCTTCCGATGTCCCAGTCTCAGCTACGTGCACCGCTGAGCTAGGTTGTGGATCATTACAATCCACATGGTGTCTATCAACTGATGGTTGATTTGCTTTCACCACTTGTCTTTTCTTGCTAGCATTAGAATCTTTCTGATTGGCCGTACTTCTCCCCCTCTTACTATTGAGTGGGAGTTGAGTGGTTTTATTTGGTACCTCCACTCTTTCTGGCGCATTCCATGCGGGAATAAAAGATTTAGTGACACCTTTATAGTTGGTGAAAGCATCTGGCAGTTCATTTGCAAGTTTTTGCAAATGTATGATCTTTTGAACTTGTAGTTCACTTTCTGTAGTACGTGGATCAGAGGCTGGGATACCTTTGGCATCCCAATCAATTTCCTGGCATTCTTTTTGGTACTTAAAGTCTCCCCCTAATGCCGGGAAATGTTCCTCATCGAAAATTGAGTCAGCGTACCGGGCAGTAAATAGATCTCCTGTTAGGGGTTCTAAATACTTGATGATCGACGGAGATTGAAATCCCACATAGATCCCCACTTTCCTGTGTGGGCCCATAGATGTACGCTGTGGTGGTGAGATCGGGATGTAGACCGCACATCCGAACTTACACAAATGGGAAATACTTGGAGGATTTCCACATACTAACTGCATTAGGGAAGTATCATGATATGCAGTTGGTCGTAGTTGAACAAGGTCGGCAGCGTGCAGAACTGCATGACCCCAACACGACGTAGGCAATTTGCAATTCATTAATAAAGGTCGTGCAATGAGTTTGATCCTTTTGATCAATGATTCAGCCAAACCATTCTGAGTATGTACATATGGAACAGAGTGCTGCACTTCAATCCCCAAAGCCATACAATAGTCATTGAAGGCATGAGATGAGAATTCTGCAGCATTATCCATACGGATCGATTGGATCCTATGTTCAGGAAAATTTGCCTTTAACTTTATGATTTGAGACATAATTTTGGCAAATGCATGGTTACGTGTCGAAAGAAGACACACATGTGACCATCTGGTTGATGCGTCAATTAATACCATGAAGTACCTGAACGGTCCAGAGTTTGGAGCAATTGGACCACAAATATCACCCTGAATTCTTTCAAGGAATTTTAGTGGTTCAGTTTTGATCTTGAGAGGTGATGGCCTCACATCAGTTTCCCTGTGGCACATGCGGTGCACACAAAATCTGAGGATTTAGGGATCTTTGCACTTAGATTGTGACCAATGGAATTGCCGATAATCTTTCTCATCATCCCTATTCCAGGGTGCCCAAGTCGATCATGCCAAATTCGGAATGGATCAACATTTTGAAAGATTATCTTATATGCAACATGTGCAATGGGCTTAATGTATGTGTAGTACAACCCAGACGAGAGTGAGGGAATTCTTTCGCATGTGCGTTTGCCATATCCATCTGGTTTAGTCAAGAGAAGAAATTCCCCTTGTTTGTCATCATGGGTTTCGATATGAATCCCATTACGACGGATATCTCTAAAACTTAAGAGGGTACGAGTTGAATCGGGATACAAGAGTGCATCCTCAATTACGATTTGTGTACCCATGGGGAGTGTGATAGTGGCCCGTCCGGATCCAACAATCACAGCATCGCGTCCAGCGATGGTCAAAACTTTTCCATCTCTCTTCTTGAGAGTTTGGAAGTATTTGATCTCCCTAAGTATAGAGTTAGTGGTGCAACTATCCACTAGGCATAATTCCTCCTCCGTTGGGTCGACATCATGAGACATCTATAGTTAAACAAGAAATTCAACTTTAAGAATTCATTATCCAACATATAGAAACATATCACATACATATTAAAATATTACAACAATTAAGAGTTTATATGCCACAAACCATGAGGGCATATAGCTCTATGTACTATCAAACAATAGAACTTGAGTTTGTACAACTCATGGAGTGAGTTTGTACATCTCTACTTATTACAACATTATGACAAACATAGGACATAAACAACTGTTTCGAGATGATTCTTCTAGTGGACCAAAGCACCGAGATTATGCTAAATCACCAAGTGGATCCTTTGAGAAGTACTCGATAAGCATGTCATCGGCAGTTTCTTCATGCGGAAGAGTGATCATGCCTCCAGTTGTAGTGGTGTTCTCTTGACCAAGAGTGTTCCGCGGTTCGGGAAGAGCCAGCGTAGAACCTTGAACCACTTGTGTAGCCTCAGTAGAGTTGAAGTGAGCTTCATATCTTGGCTTGTTGGACTTTGGCTTTTTGAGGGAGTTTTGGTACAAAAGAACAAGATGTTTTGGGCAACGGCATTCCTTAGTGGTATGGTTGTAGCAACCACACCGGGAACAAGCATCTCGACTGTTGTCACGAGGTGATGATGCTTTGCCATTGCCTTTCCCCCCTTTTCCTCTCCTAAAGAATTTGCGTCTGTTGTTGAACTTGCATTTTCCAGACGAACTCTTGGAGGAATTGTTTTCCTTAGAGTTCTTCTTATTACCGGCAGGTGAATGAGCATTGTAATGAACCTCAGGCAAAGGAGCAGAACCCGGAGGGTGCTGATGAGCATTCTTTAAAAGAAGCTCATGATGTTTTTCCGCCTGAGACAATGTATGAATAAGCTGGGAATACTGTTGGAAATTGTTTGTGCGGTATTGCTGATGCAATATCCGGTCCTCCGGAAGCATAGTAGATAGAGCCTTCTCTATCTTTTCTGCATCCGTTGGCTCTTTTTCGCAGAATTTCAACTTTGAGCAAATGGTGTGAACAGCATGATTATATTCTGCAACAGTTTTAAAGTCTTGCAGACGAAGGTGATTCCACTCATGATTGGCTGAGGGCCAAATGAGCTCCTTCTGCTGTTCATACCTTTCTTTGAGGGCTTTCCATAAAGCAAGTGGGCATCTTTCCATCAGATACTCCTGCTTGAGATCCTTATGGATGTAGAGCCTCAGGAGAAAAAAGGGCAGAAAACTTCTTCTTGTCCTGTATGGGGGGAGCCCCAGCTACAGGCTCTTGAATTGCCTCAACAATCCCTCGAGAAGCAAAGTTTATCTCGATGTCCGAAGCCCATGTTGGGTAATTATGCCCATCGATGGCGAGTTCGTCGAACTCTTTATTGTTTGCCATGTGCCTACAATTATGACCATGGGTTATCATTATGAGATAATGATAAATGGAGTATCCCAATGGTAATGTTGTAATCTCATGAGGCAAAAATTAAATTACATGATATGAGAGGAAAATATTCATGAGTGAATAGTTTGAGAATTAATGAGCACGGTATAGATATTCTCCAAATTAATGGAGTAGATCTCTTAGTAGTGGGCAAATAAATTGCTGCCTGAAGCATGGATCTCAGGGCTGATATATTCAAAGAACATACCGCAGCCAACGCTGAGGACTCCACTACCCTGTGCTTAATAATTAAAATTAAATTTTAAATTTAAATTGTGATTATCCTCGTAATTCACTTGGGAGGCATGTATAGGCAATCATCGGAAGATGTAGGCCTCATAGTGATGGGCAAGGAACTTGCTGCCTTAAGACACGGTCTCGGGGCTACTAAATTCTATGAAAGAACTTAGCGCAGCCGGTGCCAAGGGCTCCATCACCCTATGCTCAAGACCCAAGAGAAAGATGCATGTAATTTAAATTTGCATGAGAATGTGCTAAGTAAAAAAATGCAATATATTTGAAATTGCAAATTAATACATAGCAAATAAGTAGAGAAAAATATTAGAATAAGATGCAAAGCATAAATTCTAAAATATGTGCAATAATTCAACGATTTAGTCTGAATTGCATAAATGATGAAGCATACATGGATGCACAATTACAGACAACATCAGGGGTCTAAACAGAAAATTACATAGACACTTAAACACTGATGAACTATTGCAACAGAATAATCACGTAACACAAGGACTTAAATGTAAAACAGACATTGAAACGAAAATGACAGAAACATTCGTGGCTGTGGGCCGAGATGAAGTGCAGTGGCCCACGACGACAGCCCATGCGGGTCCAGCGGCCTTGCTGGCCCAGCCGGCCCAGCCGAACCCGCCGCATCCCCTTGGCCGCCGCAGTATAAAAGGTGGGCGGTTGCTGCACGCACGTCCGAGACGACGGTTCGGCAATCTGCCGATTCCCTCTGTATATATATATGAAACAATCAGATCAATGAAACTTCCTGGATTGATTCGAAACACATTTGTCTCTCAGTTTTACTTTTTACACGTTATCAGCACGCTCTCGCCATCTGAGAAAGAAGCCGAGAAATCGAACAGAGGAAGGGAAGGAAGGAAGAGATCGCCGGCCTCCGCTCCATCAGAGGTACAATGCCGTCGAGGAACTCACCTTCTATTGATTCGATCGTCGAGTCTGTTTCCCATCTTCCTCGCCGCCAGCGTGCTCGCCGCCTTCGCTATCTGCTTCATCGCCAAGTCCGTGCCTCCATTCGCCGCCATGGGACTGCTGGTCGCGCTCGTAGAGGCATCGGTACCTCTCGCGCTGGCCGCGGTCGTGGCCTGCGGATATCCACCGGCGGTCGAGTCGGCGGGCGTCGCAGGTCTCCTCTGCCCCCCGACACCTGCCTCGAGCCCGGACGCATCCTGGTGAACTCTCCTCGCCATTGCGTGACCCACGGCTGGACGGCCATGGCGAGGATAGATGGCGCTCCTTGGCCGGCGTCCTACCCCCGCGACGTGACTGCGTACTGCCCGACACACGGGTGGACGCACTTCACTCGCGATGTGGCAGGACCGTTGGGAACCGCAGCACCTCCTTCGCGCACACCGTCACTGATGGCCGTCTCCCCGGTCCGATCTCCGTCGCCTCCTGGTGCTCGAGGCGGTCGAGTTGCGTCCCCGACGCCTCCCGACTTCGAGCGCCAGGGCACCATTGCTGCGCGCCGTGGAGCTCCGCCGCTCGACATCAACAATGCGGCATCCGGCAGCACGGCACCACTTTACTCTCCGCCTCCTCCACCCGCTTGGTTCCCCGCGTGCCGCAACGCGACGGCGGCGGCTAACCGCCGTCCTGGCCTCATCCCGACGGGGCACCGCCATCTCCCCAACGGGATCGGCAGTTTCCCCAACGGGAACGAGCTGGACCATGGCTACCTCTCTTCCGATGAGGGGGAGCACTGAGCAGTGGTGGGGGGGCGGTCCAGAGGTGCGGGGGTGGCGGATCTGGGCGGGGCTGCGGTGGATTCGGCGGGATCCGAGACGAATCGACGGCGGCGCACCTGGAAGCGGCGGCATCGTTGCTATCGGCGGCGGCAGTTGTAGGTGTGGCTTGTGTGGTTCCTGTAACCGCTGCCTGAGCCAGGCCTCCTGCTGCTGCGTACATACTGCTGCTACTGGCGCCCTCCTGGGCCAACTGGGCTGGAAGCGGTGGTGGATTAGAATAGTTTCTAGTCCATCACTCAATTATCATTTATTTGTTTTCAGCAAATTTTCAATTACACAGTACCTTTATGTGCTAGCTATGTGCTTACTTGTTGTTAAGTACTATCATTTCATCAGTAGTTTGTGAGTCCATGTAATGTTGCATCGAGACCTCTACTGTTACTGTTATTGTATATATGTGTTTGTTCTCATGTATGGTCATTTCCATGTCATTTATATTATATTACCTTTGCAAAATATCATTGTTCTAGCCTATACAATGCTTCATTCGATGCAATTATTTTATTGTTCTCTATTTTGGAAAATCACACTCCAAAGTCCTTTGATGTTGGTCATACACGAGGCGTACATTCGTACTACCGTGGGATCTACACTATGTTCTCATGGTGACTATCCCTAAGTGCGTATCCAACTCAGGATTTTTAGGACAAAGGTCTACACCTTTTACAGGTGATTACCATGAGTTCTTTTTCGAATTGGCCATACACAAGGTGGTATATCAAATATCACTGTGGGATTTTCATCCTCAACGTGCGTACCCAATTTGAACCTGAATTCAATATGGCCTACACTAAATTAGAGATTACCTTGATTCATCTTTTCAAGATTGGCCATACACAAGGTAGTATTCTTATACTACTGTGGGATTTATCCTCAACGTGCGTACCCAATTTTGGAAATTTTGAATTATAGGGTCTACTCTATTTTTAGTGATTGCCGTCTATTTTTATTCCAATTTATTGAGAATTATTGTTTGAGTTCGAGTTTTATCTTGAATTCACATATTTTTGCATTGAATTATTGCCAAAATTCCGCAGATTTTCGGCATTTCGTTTGTAGGTGAGATGGCCGGCAAAGAGTTTGAGATCCTCGCTCTTGATGGTCACAATTTCCCTACATGGGCTACGGACATTAAAGTCGGTCTATCGACCCGTGGACTTTTTCCGTGCTTGGCCGTGCCTGCTGCAGGTGCGCCGCCTATACCGGATCCAATCAAGTTTGGTGCCTTGTCCATCATAAGGAACAACATACATCCGGACTTAAAGTCTGAGTACATGTATGAAGAAGATCCACATGTGTTGTGGGAGGCCCTCAAAAACCGCTATGAACAGCAAAAGGCAATTGTCCTCCCGGAGGCTGTCCATGAGTGGAACCATCTACGTTTCCAGGATTATAAATCCGTAGATGAGTTTAACCATGCTGTTCACAAGCTTAGCACGAAACTCAAGTTCTGTGACAAGGAACCCTCTGAAGCGGATAAGATTGAAAAAACCTTATCCACAATGCTTCCTGCAGAGAGGCTACTTACTCAACAGTATCGTGAGAAAGGTTTCACTGTCTATTCTCAATTGATTCAGTCCCTACGACAGGCAGAGAAGAATCATGAGCTCACTTTGTGGAACTCTCAGCAGCGCCCTGTGGGCACTGCACCTCTGCCTGAAGTACATGCTACTTTTGAGAAGATAGGACATGGTGGTTCTGGCAATCAACCTAGAAACCCTTCGGGCAAAAGCAAGCGGTGTAGGCACCGCAAGCCACGTGGGCTCTCCAACAAGGGGAAAGTTATTTCTAAGCCTAAAAATGACAATAGCAACAAAACCGCTTGCTACAAGTGTGGTTGCTACAATCATTAGGCTAAGAAATGCAGGACCCCAAGGCACTTAGTTGACTTGTACATGAAGTCCGTGGGTCGTGGGCATGACACTCAAGGCAAGAAGTATGAAGCACACTTCACTTCCCGTGAGCATGAGACAAGTGTTCCTCCCATTCCTTCGGAAGCGGGACCAAGCAACACCGTGACTCTGCAACAGGGGGAGACTTCCTTGGGCGCTGACAAGATGATGGTGGAGTACACCTCCAACGACATATTTGGAGACTTTAACTAGGCTCTAAATTTATCCATCTTATAGATATTTGTTTACATTTGCAATGGTTGTAATAAAGACATGATGTTGTCCTTACGTTTGATTGTAATAAGCACATTTGTTACAATAATAAAGTTGTATGTGTTATGTATATTTGCATGAGTTTTTATTTAATTCTGCATTTATATATAGATTTCTACGGGAGTCAATCCGATGGAGGAGGAGTTGTGTCTAGTGGATAGTTGCACCACTAATACTGTACTTACGGAAGTCAAATATTTTCAAACTCTTAAAAGGAAAGAGGGAAATGTTTTGACCATCGCTGGACGCGATGCGGTGATAGTTGGTTCAGGTCGAGCCACTATCATACTTCCTATGGGAACGCAACTTACCATCGAGGATGCATTATTGTATCCCCATGCGACGCGTACCCTACTAAGTTACAGAGATGTCCGTATGAATGGTATTCATGTTGAAACCTTTGAGGACAACAAGGAGGAATTTCTCCTCTTTACCAAAGACGACGGATATGGCAAAAAGACACTTGAAAAAATGCCCTCTCTCTCGTCTGGATTGTACTACACATACATTAAACCCGTACCACATGTTGCTTACAAAGTGATTTTTCAGAATGTGGACGCATTCCAAACTTGGCATGATCGCCTTGGTCATCCTGGTATCGGGATGATGAGAAAAATCATTTGCAATTCCATTGGTCATAATTTGAGCAATGCTAAATTCCCACAATCTTCGGATGTCATGTGCACTTCTTGTGCCACTGGGAAATTAATTTTGAGACCTTCATATCTCAAAATTAAAATTGAACCACTCAAGTTCCTTGAACGCATTCAAGGAGATATTTGTGGACCCATTCAACCTTCATCTGGTCCGTTCAGATACTTCATGGTTTTGATAGACGCATCTTCACGATGGTCTCATGTGTCTCTCTTATCGACACGCAACCATGCATTTGCAAAGTTGATTGCTCAAGTTATCAAACTTAAAGCACATCACTCTGAGCATCGGATAAAGACGATTAGAATGGATAATGCTGCAGAATTTTCTTCCAAAGCCTTCAATGATTATTGTATGGCATTAGGAATTGAAGTTCAGCACTCTGTCCCCTATGTCCACACCCAGAATGGTTTAGCAGAGGCTCTTATCAAGAGAATCAAGCTCATCGCAAGACCAATGCTACAAGGTTGTAATCTTCCAACTTCATGTTGGGGTCATGCAGTTTTACACGCTGCAGACTTGATACAACTTCGCCCAACTGCATACCATTCAGCCTCCCCGCTGCAATTGGTACGTGGTGATCCTCCAAGTATTTCCCATCTGCGGAAATTCGGTTACGCTGTGTACATACCGATCTCACCACCCAAGCGTACCTCCATGGGCCCTCACAGGAAATTGGGAATTTATGTGGGATTTCAATCTCCGTCAATCATTAAATTCCTGGAGCCCCTTACAGGGGATTTACTTACGGCCCGGCACGCTGATTGTATCTTCAATGAAGATCATTTCCCGGTATTAGGGGGAGATTATAAGTATCACACAGAATGCCAGGAAATCAATTGGGATGCTCAACACATCTCCAAGGAGGATCCCCGTACTAAGGAATCTGAATTACAAGTTCAGAGGATCCTAAATTTGCAAAACATTGCAAATAACCTGCCAGATGCATTTACGGCTGGTAAAGGTGTCACAAGATCCTATATTTCTGCAAGGAACGTGCCGGAAAGAGTAGAGGTACCAAATAAAACTACTCATCTTCCTTCTTCTAGCAAGAATGGGAGAAGTACGACTATTCCTACGGGTACAGCTTCTCGTAAGCGCAATAGGAAACAGAGGGATACACCCTCTGACCCCGTAAATGCAACTCAACCAATTGTTGAGACACCTAGTGGATGAACCACTTCCACATCCCGCATCAACAGTGCACTCAATTTCTGATGCTGGGACATCAGAACACCCCGACGAGATCGTATTGGGAAATACCGAGCCGTCAATTGGGGTGCAAGAGATTTCCATTAATTATCTCACTTCTGGAGCAACATACGATCGTAAGACTACAAATGTCGACATATATTTCTCTACATCAATTGCTGAAAACCTCCAAAATGAACCAGATCCTAAATCCATGGTAGAGTGCAAAAAGCGCTCGGACTGGAACAAATGGAAGGAGGCAATTGAAGCAGAGTTAGCCTCCCTCACAAAAAGAGAGGTATTCTCATCAGTAATACCTACACCTCCTGAAATCTTTCCTGTGGGTTTCAAATGGGTTTTCGTCCGGAAACGGAACGAGAACAATGAGGTGGTGAGATATAAGGCGAGGCTTGTAGCACAAGGGTTCACGCAGAGACCCGGCATTGATTTCAATGAAACATATTCTCCAGTAATGAGTGGAATCACTTTCCGATACCTTATATCTTTGGCAGTACAAAAACGTCTATCTATGCAGTTGATGGACGTAGTGACATCATATCTTTATGGGTCACTTGATTCGGATATTTATATGAAGGTTCCCGATGGGATCTCTATACCGAATCCGGGCGCAAATCGCAACATGTATTGTGTAAAACTAAAAAGATCATTATATGGTCTTAAGCAGTAGGGAAGAATGTGGTACAACCGACTGAGCGAGTACCTTCTACAGAAGGGATACTCCAACAATGATGATTGTCCGTGTGTCTTCATCAAGAAATCCTCTACAGGATTCTGCATAATATCAGTGTATGTCGATGATTTAAATATTATTGGCAACACTCAAGATGTTGATGAAGCCCGCAATCACCTTAAGACGGAGTTTGAGATGAAGGATTTGGGTCAAACCAAATTTTGCTTGGGTTTGCAAATCGAGCACCTTCACTCAGGAATACTTGTACACCAGTCTGCTTATATCCAAAAGATATTGGAGAAATTCAATATGGATAAATCTTGTCCAATCAAAACTCCAATGGTTGTTCGATCCCTTGATGTGGAGAAAGATGTCTTTCGACCTCGGGATAAAGGAGAAGAGGTATTGGGATCCGAATATCCCTACCTTAGTCTCATTGGAGCACTTATGTATCTCGCAAATTGCACCAGGCCTGATATTGCATTTGCGGTTAACTTGCTTGCAAGACATAGTGCTGCGCCAACAAAGCGCCATTGGACTGGGGGTAAACAAATCCTAAGGTATCTTAACGGTACTAAGGACTTAGGTTTGTTCTATTAGAAAAACCAAGACCCCAATTTGATTGGTTATGCTGATGCTGGTTATTTGTCTGATCCCCACAATGCCAGATCTCAGACAGGTTTTGTATTCCTACATGGAGGAACAGCCATTTCTTGGAAATCTTCCAAACAAACATTAGTGGCAACCTCCACAAATCATGCTGAAATCATTGCGCTATATGAGGCATCACGTGAATGCGTGTGGCTTCGCAGAATGATTAAGCACATAGAGCAATCTTGTGGCATTGGTTCTATGGAATCACCCACCATTATGTATGAAGATAATGCTGCTTGTGTTACCCAGATGCAAACAGGCTACATCAAAAGCAACCTCAACAAACATATTGCTCCCAAGTATTTCTTCCCTCACGAACTTCAGAAAAGTGGGGAAATACAAATCTTGCTGGCAAAATCTTGTGATAATCTCGCCGACCTTTTCACTAAATCTCTACCTAAATGTGTTCGAGGAATTGGTACGAGGAGGCTTAGAGATTTGCAAGAATCAGGGGGAGCTTCCCTCTAAGGTGTTCCTGTTCAAAACATCACATTGTGCTCTTTTCTTTTATGAGTTTTTCCTCTTTGAGGTTTTCTCATATAAAGTTATTAATGAGGCAATGTTAACACAAGCGTATGTCATATTTCCTATTTTCCCCATTGGGGTTTTTAGGGAGATATCAAAGACATAGATCATTCCTTAAACTCTTTGAGTTTATGATAGAGCCATCAGTACCTATATTATTCCTCATTTTTCCCACAGGGTTTTGGAGGAATATTTTATTTCATTAATCAAAGGAGGATTCGATCAAGGGGGAGTGTTACAAATAAATTTTAGGATGATCTCATCCTAAAATTTATTTGTAACATATTTGACGTCTTGTGTTTATAAATTTAATCTATACAACCTATATAGAAGCACCCATCTAAAAGTCATTAGCTCTATTTCTCTTTACATGCCAAGTATGCATATCATCTCCTACTAATTCCTTTTTCAAGCAAGATATGCATATAATCTCATACCAACTATGGATGATTGCATAAATTGATAGTGGTAGACAAAATGAATGGTCATTTTTTATCACCGGTCTTCTTCTGTCAAATCTCGAGTTGTGACCGACAGATTTATTTTTGCGTATTTTTTCTTTGTATTAATTAGAGCTGGTAGTGATTCATAATTTATCGAAAAACTCTCTCAAATCTCATAGTGACAGTATCACTAGAAAACGTAGTAGTCACAATACTTCTTAATCCTGCTATTTATATTTGCTACCGGAATTTATGGGAAAAATCAAAATCATGCACGTCAGAAATACATTACACCATTTTCAGTTTCAGATCAGCCAACAATCTTTGCCACGGCAGCTGAAGAAACGGAAGCCGTAGAGTCAACGTCTTTGGTGAACCACGGGCTACGGAGTGCGGCAGTTGCCGACGGCCTCTTGTCGGCGTTGTAGGAGAGGAGCCGCTTCAGGACGTTGAATCCATCCGCGGACAGGCGCTCCTTGGGGACGATTTGTCGCAACCTGTTGCGGTGGCGGACGGTCGGCATGGCCACCGTGCCGGCGAGCGGGAGGGACTTGAAGGCTGGCCACGTCCTCGGCCCCGGAACGCCGAGCACACGGAATATCCGGAGGATCAGGTCGTTGTCGTCGTCCCCGTCGAACAGCGGCGTCCCGATGAGGAGCTCTGCCATAACGCAGCCAAGAGACCACATGTCCACCATGGCATCGTAGTCCTTCTTCCCCAGGAGCATCTCCGGCACCATGTACCGTCGCGTTCCGACCTGCTCGTAGGGCGGCCGGTTGGTGATCGAGGCGGCGAGCCCGAGGTCGCAAATCTTGACAGAGATGGGCTCGCCGCCGGCGACGAGGATGTTACCGGGCTTGATGTCACTATTTACACTATTCTAAACTAATTTAACTAATTACATAAATAAAATAAATAAACAGAAGAAACTTACCTAAGAGGGAGGAACAGCCCGTGGGGAGAGGGAGGCGGCGGCAGGGTGGGGCGGGATGGCTGCTGATGTCGCCATTTATATAAGCGCGACAGCCACCGTCCGTCACAGCGGTTGGAACCTACCGCCGTAGCCCACGGCGGTCGCAAAGATTTTTTTAACTTAATGATTTTTTTTTGGTTTTAACTTTATGACAAAGAAAACGAGCTGGTAATAACAAAAAGCAAAGTGACATGATAAAAAGTAGTCATGATCACAGATAAGAGTATTGCTGTCTAAACAATATGCAACCTAATCTAGCAACGACTCCTCTTCTGGTGCAGCCTGTCTGCTCGCGCTGCGGCCCGCGTCTGGTCGCGAGGGTACGTCAACAGGTCACGTGGGTGGATCTGCCGACGCCTAGCATCAGCAGCGGCATGCGGTGTCGCTATCGCCGCCGCCGACCCTGCAACCTGGTGGGACGACCCTGACAACCCTCCTGGAGACGGGTGCGTCCCTCCGCTCGCCTGTGTCCCTGTGGGTCGCGTGCCTGGTAGCTGCGACCCTCTTGGCTGCGTGCATCCTCCCTCTTGTGTCCACATGGGTGGCGCGCCTCCTAGCTGCGACCCTCCGAGCTCCTCCTGCGTCGATGCACCATGCAAGAAGTCGAAGTCGTCGAACCCTCCCGTATGGTCGTCTAGGGTGGAGTCAGGAGTGCCGCCGCTGCCGACGTAATCTAGAACAAATAGTATTATTAAATCACGTATCATAATTAATAGATTCTTATATTTGTATATAGTTAGAGATATAATTGTGGTCATTACCTGTGTGAAGAGCAGCGCCACTGGACGAGGAAGGAACAACTGCTGGTGGTACTTGTCGGTGTCCGTATTAGCGCCGGCACCAACTAGTAATCAGCGCTGTGATCAGTCTCTTGATGGTCGGCGCTAAGATAAAGGGAGACGGGGTTTATCCTAGTTCCGGCCACGCGGCCGTACGTCCAGCAGGGTGTGCTCGCGCACTGTATTAACTTTGCATCGGTGGTTCCTGTAGAGGAGGGCTACAAGCAATGCGGGAGAGGAGGAAATTCCCCCAAGTCCCAACTACGATGATTGAGGCTAGTGCCAATATCGGGAACGGAGCGGTGTGAGGTGAGCGGGTGAACCCTAAGAGTATGAGCGCGTGTCCCCCTGCAGGGGCGCCCGCCTCTCCCTTTTATAGACCAAGGGAGGGTGGCTTACAGTGAAGCGACACAGTGGCCGCGTACTAGCAGGTATGGCACGGGAGGTCTCGTCCTCGCACATTCTCGCTCCTGGCGCGAGTTGGTGGCGAGCTCTGGCTTCCGCGGGCGGCGTGGTGACTCCTGTGCTTGTCTGGTCATGACTTCGAGGGTGAGTGCCTGCCATTTCGAGGGCCCAATCTCGGGGGAGAGGACGGGAGTTGGCGACACAGGTCCTTGGAACATCATCAGCCTGTCCGCATAGGACTGTGCAGTCCGCCGCACAGCGATGGGGATGGCGGCACAGCACCGGGGATGGCCGCACAGCGATGGGGATGGCCGCTCAGTACCGGAGTTGGTGGAGGAGACGCGGCGCACGCCTTCCGTACGGTGGCGCCGGTCAGCGCGTGCGCTTGCATACCGCTCGTACATCCTTCGAGGGTGTCCCCATGCTCGTTCGAGGGTTCTGCCGCGGGGAGAAGACGGGAGCATGTAGCACAACGGTGCGGAGTGACGCCGGCCTGTCCGCACAGGGTCATGCGGCGTCCGCACAGGGCCAGGGATGGCCGCACAGTGGCGGGTTAGGCCGCACAGCAGCGGCGTCAGGCGTGCAGACCATGTCAGCTGCGCGGCGTGGAGAAGGATTCACTTTTGACTTTGGCACCCTGCCGTGGAGTTGGGCATTAAATGCCGTCGTCAGAGGAGAGGCGGGACGGGGTGCCGCTGATCGAGGGGTGGCCTAGGGTGAGGCGGAGTTGGTTGCTCGCTTGAGGGGGGCCGAGCCCCTCGAGCGAGGCGGAGACCTGCTCGAGGGGCCCGGCCCCTCGAGCGAGGCGGAGACCTGCTCGAGGGGCCGTGACCCTCGAGCGAGGCGGAAATCTGCTCGAGGGGCCGTGACCCTCGAGCGAGGCGAAAAACGGGGCGTGCGAGTGGCCTTTTTCGATGGGGGCCGCTACGAGGTTGTAGCAGGTCGCGGACCCGTGGTGTTCCGTACTCTTTTGGGCTTGCGGGGACTAGCCCGTATGCGATTGCGTTTTACGAGGGCGATTATCCCCTTAGTTAGGGGACCCGTAATGACCGTCCCCGACAGTAGCCCCCGAGCCTTTGCGGGAGTGGGGACCATTCCGGCAAAGGATGCAGGTTCGGAGACGGCGTCCTTGGGTGTCACGTGCGGGTCTTTCCCATTTGATCATGCCTGTCTTCTCGTGGGGGCGCGCTAGCGCACCCGCGGGTGTGAGCCCCCGAAGCCCTGCAGGAGTGTATGCACTCGTGCAGGGGTTGAATGCGTCGGGCGACGTTCCCGTCTCGTGTTTGTTCCAGCCGACCTCGGCGATGTTTCAGCTAGCATCAGCGATCTACGAGGGCAGAGTAACGCCGGGTTAACCCGAGACGTCCTCGGTCGGGTTTGTTTACTTGTTCGGGGCTCAACCTTCCACAAATCATGAAGGCCAGGCGAGATGATCATCGGGGGTGGTCGTGGTGCGAGGTGCCCCCGAGCCCTAGCCCAATCAGGGACGATCAGGTAAAGCTCTCGGCTTTGTTATTACGACCCTCGGCGCCCTTCCGCAGGGAGGAGGGGTGCGGCAATCTGTGCTACCCTCGAGCGGGCAACGAGCCACGGATGCCTCGGTGAGCTGTTAATGGATAGTTCAAGTGGACGTCTGTGCCCCGTTCGATAGTGGTCGGCTCGTGGTCCGCAGACACGTCCATGCAAGCGCTTGCAAAGGTTTGCCAAGCAGGGCTCGGTCCCGTTCGATAGGGGCCGAGGGCGCTGAAGCACTCCATCGATGGGATCCCTCGATTGGATGCCTTTGCCCTGGCCTTGAACACGATATGTGGTGCGCCCCCGAACTTCGCGCTCGGGGACAGGCTCGATCACGCGCGCCCTGATCGTTCCTGACTCTGTTGATCTGAGGCACCTGTTCGAACCCTTCGAGAGTCAGGCTCCGTACCCCTGATCAGTAGGGCGTTTGCGGGGGCGGCGTGCGCTCCCGTCTTGGTGGATCTGTGGCGCTTGTCGAACCGCTGCCGAGCTAAGCTTTAGACCACTGATCAGTATCTCCCCTCGTCGAGGGGCATCTGCGGCGCCTGTGTCACACCCTGAAATTTTCAATTTCAGGATGTGAATAGGAATAATAATTAAAACAAAAGATTTCTCTCAATTTTAAAATTTTCCCAACATTTATTTTCTTTACAGGAAATATAGTATAGGAAAAAGCCTTTGTTGATTTTTCCAAATTAAATAAACATTTGTGTGAGTGTTGCATTCATGCCGATGCATCTGGTATTTCATGAGTGTAAAAGGTTTTAAAATGCGTTTAGTTGCTGACCAAACCCTTCTGAGGATTTTCTGGATTTTTCTGGAATTAATTCTCATTTTCTATGAGCTATTTCTATTTATTAGAAGGCTCTAAAATCTTTTTCATGAGCTCCAAATATTTTAATTGGATTGTTCGTATCTCAATCTGTCTCTGTGAATTTTCCTGGAATTTTTGGGATTTTCAGAGTATTTTTCGTGACCTGGATGAATTATCTAGCAATTTCTAGAATATTCTTTTCATGAAAAATAATTTCTGAAAATGAAAAGAAATTCCTTTTCCTTCCCTCACTTTCGGCCCGCGGCCACTTTCAGCCCATCAATCGAAAGTCCGCCCGCGCCCCTTGGTTTCCTCAGCCCAGCTTGCTCTCCCTCCTCCTTTCCGTTTCGCTTCGGCCCAGCCCGTGGCCCGTCCAGCCCGCGTGAGGCCCGGTGGAGCCCATCCAGCAGTCCGTCCCGGACACGGCCAGGACCGTGCCGCCGCTGGACTCCCCGCCTCTCGACGTCCGTGCCCCGCGCGGCAAGGCATGCGTCCCCATAAAACCTGCCCGAGCCGTGCCGTGCGCCCGCCGTTCCGTGCGCTGCCTCGCCGCATTTGTACGCGCCGCCGCGCCGCCCTGCCCTACGAGTCGAGCTCGGAGGCCGTCGCCGGTCCGGTCGTCGGCTCGTCGTCATCGTCCTTCCCCGGAGCGAGGCAATATCGCCATGAGCACCGCCTCGCCAAGACAAAGCTCCTCCGCCCCTTCTCGTCATCAGCTGGGTACCGGTGCGCCGCCCCGCTGTGGAGACCAGAGCCGGCCGACAATACCGGAGCCTGGTGGAAGAAGCGAAGTGTTGGGTATTTTAGCGTCACACGAATAAATCCGCAAGCGCACGGATACCGTTGTAGCTTTCACCTCAGAGTATTCCAAAGGTATCGAATCCAAGGGAACAGTGTGCACTAACTTCGTACTAGTCGGTCCAAGGACACACCCAGATAAGAGGCAAGGATAGAGAGGATTCCTAAAGATAGCGATATAGATGAGATTAAAGGTCGATCTCTAGATAGAACTTGGCTTAGGGTACTGCTAGCCCTGACTTAACAGGCGACCCCGGTACGCGGATCTATGTGGAACGGAGCTCTGACTATATCCAGCTACGGAGGATCAACAAGGGCCAGACGGGCTATCACCACCACCTGGACTGCCTCTACCTAACCTTGGGATAAGCCGAACGAATGATAACCGATAGTGTGACACAACGTCTACGCTGTGGTTACTGCCGTAGCCAACGGACTATGGCACTCTGTACTTATAGAACTACGACCACGGAAGAGAACTGATCTCACTCACTATAGGTACTAGGCATACGAGAGAGCACTCGGTCTCGTACTACGCTTCCAACGTATACGAACGACTTGCAGCAGACGAACGCATAAACCCAGGATCTACACACTAGCAGAGGAAAAAGTCTACTCATGCAACCTAGCATAAACTATTAGAAAGGAATCACGAACACACTTTATTCTAATTAGAGCATGCAAGCACTTCCACTTTATTCTAAAAGACTAGCCATACAAACAGGATACAAACTTGTGCGCCTAATCAACTAGATCGAGGGGGCGTGTTCGTGAAGAACACGTGCCTCTAAATGATGAACAGGTGAAGAACACAAGAACATATCACTCAAGTATGCATAACACTTTAGTCTAAATAGAAAATGCAGAAATACTTACTTTACTCTAATTGAAGAACAAGCATCCATAGAGATACAACTCTCTCTCACTCTCCTATTCTCTAATCTACCAAGAAGAGGCCTCTCCTTTGAAGGGAAGCTCTCATCCTTGGGTGAGATGGTGTGTCCCATTTCCAACCCTCTCCCCTTCTATTTATAGGCAAGGGGGTGGCTTGCTCGGAGTGCCAAATGACTCCAAAACACCCTGGGATGCCTTCAGGAACCAATGGAGAGTTGCCACGCGTCGACTGGGGACGAGGGAAGCTCCGAAGGCTTCGGCCGAACTGGGGTTCGGCCGAACCCCAGGTCTGTTCGTTTCCACCGCCTTTCGTCCAGGTGACTTCCAGGTGGGTCCTCATGCGTGTATGGGTGTGTATGCGGTGTTTTTAGCTCATTTCCGTGGGGATGTGGGCCCTTGAATCCGCGTACTGGCTCCTGATTGGTCGAAAGTGTGTTTCTTTGGATCGGTGATGTGTCATGGACACATGGCATCCAACGTGGCAACACATCGCCACGTGGTCTGGTGTGGGTCCCACCGGGCCCACATATCAAGATGGTGATCTTGTCTTGTGCATATCTCTTTCATCCGGACTCAGAAGTAGACAAATGATATATCTATTTCGATCGTCTCAACGAGCCCGTCGCAATGGTGCAGTCCAAATTGGCATTTGAGGTTGTTATGGATGACATCCTACATAAGCCATTGGATCACTTGCTCTCAATTGTATCATTTATCACGTATCCGATGCATCCTGCAACAAAAGCTAGAAACACCAACACTTGTGGAACTTGTCAGTATAAAGCCCTATTCTAGTGTTGATGATCACTTTTTATTCATTTTATGCAGGAGTTGACGGCATAAAAGTAGCACTTAACAGCCATCAACACGAAGTCGGAGAGGAAGCTGTGGCAGGATTTCAACAGCCTCGGCGCCTCCCTGCAAAATACCCTTAATGCCGCCCTCCAGATCCACGGGGGCTAGATGCTCCAGGTCTTCCGGGTAAGTGTGCTTGCGGGAGCGCCGCTCAGTTTTTCTCGCTTTGTTGATGTGAGTTTCATTCAATTCCCCTTCTTTTCTCCTTTCCCCCATCCAGGAGCTGCAGATGTAGGCGGGTGACAAAATCACCTATATCGCCGAGCTGTGCTCCGAGATCGATTGGCTCCGGACGTAGAACGACGGCCAGGACGCGATGGTGGAGGCGCTGTGGACGGACAATGGCTGGTTTGAGTACGACCTGATCCGCATGGAAAAGGAGCGTGATTCCCAGTTGACCGCGGCGGTGCAGAAGGCCAGGGAGGCCGAGGCGTTGAGCGCTACGCTCCCGGGAAAGGAAGAGGCCTTGGCGGTGGCGAACGAAGAGCTTCGGAAGGCGCGTGCGGCGCACGTCGAGGCCCAGTCCCTGCTCGCACAGAGGGAAATGGCCCTCACCGAGGCTCGGACTCAACTCCAGCAGGACCGTGCGACCCTCGAGGGAGCGAGGTCCTGGCAGACTCAGGCCAAGCAGAAGACCCAAGAGGTCGAACAGCTGGGCACTGTTCTATGGGAGAAGAGCGAGGCGCTCACGAAGGTCGAGAGCCAGCTCCAGCAGGAGCGTGCAGCGTGCGAGGAGCCACAGGTCCAGCTTCAACAAGAGCGCGTAGTGCTTGAGGAGGCCAGGTCCGCGCTCCAGCAGGAGCGCGGAGCGCGCGAGAAGGCCCAGTCCCAGCTCCAACAAGAGCGCACAGCGCTTGAGGAGGCCAGGTCCGTGCTTCAGCAGGAGTGCGTAGCGCGCGAGGAGGCGCAGTCCCAGCTCCAACAAGAGCGCACGACGCTTGAGGAGGCCAGGTCTACGCTCCAACAGCGGGACGTGGAGGTGGCGGCGGCGAGCACCCAGGTCCAGCTCCAGCAAGTGGCGGCCGAGCTGCTCCCTCGGGCACTGGTTCGGGAGTGCGCTACCACTGATGCCCTTCGGGTCACCGCTGAGGAGAAGGATGCCTCGATCATGCATCTTCAGCAAGAGGCTGGGGTCGTGCGTGCAGAGCTCGAGACGGAGAAAAGGTAGACCGAGGGTAAGTCGTAGCCCCGAGTTCTTAGTTGTTTTGAGTTCATCAAGATCCGCTCTTGACGCACTTTTCCTCGTTTCAGGGTTGCGGAAGGCCCTGGAGGAGTCGCTGACGCAGGCAGAAGCGCTCCAAGTTGCCTACACCTCGTCTCAGCGGGAGCTCGAGGCCCTAGAGCAGGCGGCCCTCGAAGTGTGCCGGGATATCGAGGGGGGCGTCGGCCCGTCGGGGAGCTCGCTGGCGAGCTCTGGGCAACCGCGTCGTCGAGCGTGTGAAGGGCGCTATTCGACTTGGCGTCCAGAAGACCCTCGGTGTGGTGTCGACGCATTACATCGTTGACCACGCAGTGTTGACGACAGGCTACATCGTCACGGACGGCCTTGATGACGACGGGGTGAACGCCGCCATGGATCAAGACGATGATGTCGCCGCTGACGCCGTCGCCGAGCTTGCCGACATGTTCGAGGAAGACCTCTTCCCAGACGCTGCTGAGGGCAGGGGCGCCGCCGCCGCAAGCCCCCGTGCGCCCTGAAAGAAGTCAGGCGCGGAAGCCTTTAGGTTGTGACTAGGATTCGAGCCGAGTAGCTCTTGTAAATGAACAACTTGTCTTTTAAGTATGTGAACTTATATACGACTTGTTCGTGTGCGCTATTGTGCTTTCCTCGTAGCTTAGGGAAACTTCGGCTGGGATCGATCGCTCTCGCGAGTAACCTGGGGGTAAAGTGGCGAGAGAGAGAGACCATATCCTGCTGGAGGCGTAGGCGGTCCCGGACTCATCCGACTCTAACCTTAGTTACTCGTGTCCTGCTTCTGCTTCTCTAAGCATTCGAGGTCCGACACGCTTAGCACTTTCGAAAGAAAAAGGCGTTTTGCGAAAAAATGGGACCGCTTAGGGGGAGACCCCCCGTAGTAGCCCCCGAGGGGGACTTGGTTTTCAGAATAAAGCCAAGTTTCCCTGATTTTTTATCCACGACCATAGTGTATATACAACCGACTCGGGCGTCAGATATGTACAAAGCGATTTGGAACTTTAGGGGTAGAAGCGACGTAGCTGTTGGATGTTCCAGGCGTTGGTGAACATTTCGCCCTTCTCGTTTGCGAGCTTGTACGTGCGGGCTTGAGAACCTCGGCGATGATGTACGGCCCTTCCCATGGTGGCGTGAGCTTGTGACGGCCCTCATTCTTCTGCCGGAGTCTGAGCACCAAGTCCCCCTTGCTGAGGTCTCGAGGCCGGACCTTGCTCGCTTGGTAGCACCGCAAGGATTGTTGGTACTTCTCCGAGTGTAGGATCGCCACATCGCGGGCCTTATCGATGCAGTCTAGCGAGTCTTCGCGATCTTGCTGGTTCTGTTCCTCTTGGTAGGCTTTGACCCTTGGGGACCCGTAGTCCAAGTCTGTGGGGAGGATGGCCTCGGCACCATAGACTAGGAAGAACGGGGTTAAACCCGTGGCTCTGCTCGGGGTGTTCCTGAGGCTCCAAATGACTGATAGGAGCTCCTGGATCCATTTCCGGCCAAACTGATTGAGCTTGTTGAAGATCCTTGGCTTTAGGCCTTGCAAAATCATGTCGTTGGCACGCTCTACTTGACCGTTAGTCTGTGGTGTGCTACGGCCGACCAATCCACGCGGATGTGGTAGCTATCACAGAATTTCAGGAATTTTTTGCCAGTGAACTGAATGTCGTTGTCCGTTAAGATGGAGTTTGGTACCCCAAACCGGTGGACGATGTCCGTGAAGAACAGCACAGCCTGCTCAGACCTGTTGGGGCAGACCTTGATCCACTTTGAGAACTTATCAATGGCCACCAATATGTGGGTGAAGCCCCCGGGCGCCTTTCGCAAGGCCAGACCATGTCCAGTTCCCATACGACGAAAGGCCACGTGATGGGGATGGTCTGCAGTGCGTGAGCCGGGAGGTGAGTCTTGCATGCATAGTACTGGCACCCTTTGCAGGTGCGTACGACCTCGTTGGAGTCGGCGACCGCCGTCGGCCAATAGAAACGCTGGCGGAACGTTTTGCCTACGAGGGTACGTGGTGCGGCATGGTGGCCGCACTCACTAGCGTGGACGTCTTGAATCAATTCTCGGCCCTCAGGGATGGAGATGCACCGTTGCATGATCCCCGAGGCGCTGCGCTTGTATAGCTCGCCGTCAATGATGACGCAGGACTTGGCCTTCCTGGCGATCTGTCTCGCCTCGGTTCGGTCCGGGGGCAACTCCCCCCGGTCGAGCCAGGCGAGATAGTCGTCGCGCTAGTCCCGTGGAGGGGGCGGGAGCTCGTCGATCTCCATTGCCTCGGCTTCGTCCGCCTGGGACCCTTCGAGGTCCGAGGTCTCGAGTTCCCCGTTCGAGGGATCCTCGTCCATGGGCTCGGCACTCGTGGCCATCGAGGGGCCAGCCCCCGAGGCCTTGCCAGAAACCTTGGCGGGTTTGTTTAGGTCGATGGAGGGCTCGGTGAGGTCACGGGCGAAGACGTTCGGGGGAACGGTGATTTGCCCCGACGTAATCTTGGCCAGCTCGTCCGCCACCTCGTTGTACTTGCGCGCAATGTGATTGAGCCCGAAGCCAAAGAACTTGTCCTCGAGCTTACACACCACGGCGTAGTATGCCTCCATCTTCTCGTCGTGGCAGCTTGCGTCCTTCATCACCTGGTCTATGACCAGTTGAGAGTCTCCCCGGATATCAAGGCGCTTGATGCCGAGCTCAATGACGATGCGCAGGCAGATGAGAAGAGCCTCGTACTCCGCCATGTCATTCGACGTGGGGAAGTGCAAGCGCATCAAGTATCGCATGTGTTCTCCAATGGGCGAAACAAAGAGCAGGCTCGCACCTGCGCCCGTTTTCATCACCGAACCATCAAAGTACATGGTCCAGCACTCAACCTGAATCTGAGGTGTAGGCAGTAGAACGTCGGTCCACTCAGCCACGAAATCTGCCAAGACCTGCGATTTGATCGCCTTTCGTGGCGCGTAGGTGAGAGCTTCACCCATAAGCTCCACGGACCATTTTGCTATTCTACCCGAGACGTCCTGGTTGTGAACTATCTCTCCCAAGGGAAAAGAGGAGACCACAGTGACAGGGTGAGCCTCGAAGTAGTGTCGCAGCTTACGCTGCGTGAGCACTACGCGGTATCGCGTCTTGGTTTCGGATAACACTTCGCTGATATTATACACCGGCCTCTGGACGGGCAAGGCGTGTCCATCCTCGGTTCTCTCCACGATGATGACCGCGCTGACCACCTAGGCCGTTGCAGCGACGTAAAGATAGAGGGGCTCGCCCTCCTGGGGCGGTGTCAGTATCAGAGTGTGGGCGAGTGTTGCCTTCAGCTTATCGAGGGCCTCCTCGACCTCGGTGGTCCAGGAGAAACGCTCGCTTTTCCTTAGAAGTCGATACAGAGGTAAGCCCTTCTCATCGAAGCGTGAGATGAAGTGACTCAGAGCTGCAAGGCAGCCTAGGACCCTCTGCACTCCCTTCAGATCACATATCGGCCCCATCCGCTCAAGGGCCGATACTTTCTCCGGGTTGGGTTCTATGCCTCGCTGGGAGACAATGAAATGCAAGAGCATGCCGCGCGGCACCCCGAAGACGCATTTTTCGGGATTTAGCTTAACCCTGTTTGCCCGGAGGCAATCGAACGCAATGCGCAAATCGTTCACCAGGTCGTCCGCCTTCCTGGACTTTACTACAATATCATCGACGTATGCCTCAACGGTCCGCCTGATGTGATCCCTGAAGACGTGGAGCATACACCGCTGGTATGTTGCCCCGACGTTTCGGAGACCAAATGGCATTGTCACGTAGCAAAACATACCAAATGGCGTGATAAAAGAAGTCGCGACCCGGTCGGACTCTTTCATCTTGATTCGGTGATAACCGGAATACGCGTCAAGGAAGCATAGCAACTCGCACCCCGCAGTGGAATCAACTATCTGATCAATTCGTGGCAAAGGAAAGAGAACTTTGGGACATGCTTTGTTTAAACCGGTATAATCTACGCACATCCTCCACTTCCCGTTCTTTTTCTTAACTAGTACAGAATTAGCTAGCCACTCGGGATGGAATACCTCCTTGATGAATCCGGCCTCCAAGAGCTTGCGCAGCTCCTCTCCGATCACCCGACGCTTCTCCTCGTCGAATTGTCGCAAACGTTGAGACACCAGCTTGGAGTTGGGCAGGATATCAAGTGAGTGCACGGCGACCTCCCTCGGAATGCCCGGCATATCCGCGGGACTCCACGCAAAGATGTCAGCGTTGGCACAGAGAAAGTCGACGAGCACCACTTCCTATTTCGGGTCGAGGGTGGAGCTGATCCTCAACGCCTTGCCCTCAGGGGCACTGGGGTCGAGGCGTACGGCCTTGGTGTGCTCCGCAGCCTCGAAGCTTCCGGCATGCTTGTTGGGGGAGTCGAGGGCCTCGTTGGCCAGCTTCTCCAAGTCCGCTATGAGGGCCTCGTCGTGTGCAAGCGCCTCGGCACGCTCGACGCACTCGACATCGCAATCGTACGCGTGCTCGAACGACGGGCCCACCGTGATGACGCCCTTCGGCCCCGGCATCTTGTGATTGAGGTAGGTGTAATTCGGGATCGCCATGAACTTGGTGTAGCAGGGCCGGCCAAGGATGGCATGGTATGCTCCCCGAAACCCCACCACCTCGAAGGTGAGGACTTCCTTGCGGAAGTTGCTCGGCGTGCCGAAGGAGACAGGCAGGTCGATCTGCCCGAGTGTAGCGAACATGGCCTCATATGCCATCAGTTCGAGTATGATTTTGGTGATTCATGACAACATGATCAATGGGACTAACCATATTGTTTAGCATGTCCTTGTAGACATTTCTAGGTCCCATGGATGCAAAAATACCACATGCCAAATTGAGAAGATGACCGCGGAAGAAAAGGAAGGAAATTGACACCGTCGGATGAACCGACGGTACCATCGGTGCAAGCATCGGTGTACTTAGTACACTGCGCAGCAGGCAAAATGAAGATGACACCGTCGGATGATCCGACGGTCCAGTTTCTAGATGCGCCGGATGAATTGCAGAGGAGGAGCAGTGAAGACAGTAGCACCGGATGATCCGACGGTCTGAGGGAGGACACCGTCGGTCTATCCGACGCTCAGTTTGAATCATGACAGAGACGCGCCAAGACAGCCTCTTCAACACCGGATGAACCGACGCCTTGGTCAAGTGGAAGCATCGGTCTATCCGACGGTCATGAAGCAGCATACAAAGACGTTTTGGCCGCGAGGTCTTCAGCTCCGGATGAACCGATGCACTGTCGGTGTATAGCGTCGGAACAGTTGTGTCAGCAGAGCTGCAACGGCTAAGTGACGTGGAGGGCACCGGATGAACCGACGCCCTGGAAAAGCATAGCATCGGTTCATCCGACGCTACCTTTTTCAGTGGTCGTTAGCCAACGGCTAGCTGAGTGCCTTGGGCTATTTATACCCCCTCCACTCACCCATTTGAGGTTGCTGGATTGCGTGGAAGTGCAGGAGAGTGCAAGACACCTAGAAGATCATATCCAATTCATCCAAGTGCTTAATTGCTCATCTATAGACTTGCATATGCTTAGTGTATGTGCTTAGTGATAGGCTTAGCTTAGAGCTGAGTGAGTGCAAGGTTGTGCCAACCTTGTGAGGTGATTCTTGAGTGAATCAAGGTGTACAAGGTTCGCCGGAAGCCTTGGGGCCTAAGTGGCTCACCGGTAATCGTCATCGACCCTCCGGCTTGGTGTGGAGTGACGAGGACACTTTGTGCGGGGGACGTGGAGACCCCCTTCCTAAGTGGAGAAGCTCCTTAGTGGAGGCGGCATCAAGGTGACCAAGGGAGCTTGGCAAGTGCCTAAGTGGCTAGCCTTTGTGGCGAGTCAAGTGGTGCTCTTGGGAGAGACTTGGTGACCGGGAAGCAATACTCTTGTGTGAGTGCTTCAACAACGTGGACTAGGGGTGGCTTAGTGCCTACCGATACCACGGGATAAATCGCGTGTCAAGAGTTTGCTTCCTCTCATCCCCTTTACGTTTCCGCATTTACTCTATTGCAATCTTTGCTTGCCTTTACTTTCCTAGAGTAGTATCATGCTAGGATTGGCTATAGGTTGCAAACCTTGTTTTGGGATAGGAGTTTCACACTAGAACAACCCTAGTTGCACATCTAGATAGTATGTTCTAGTTTACATTTATGCAAAAGTAGTGAAGCCATAGGTTAAGGTTTTAGTTTGCCTAATTCACCCCCTCCCCCTCTTAGGCTAACGAGCATCCGATTCCTTACACCGAGAGGCTGGACTCGCTTGCCCGGCGCAACGCCATGGAATGGTGACTTGCTGGGCCGCAGCTGGTCCAGGTCGATCCCCATGAGCTCCAGGCTGGAGGAGTACATGATGTTGAGGCTGCTGCCCCCGTCCATCAGCACCTTGGAGAACCGCGTGTTGCCAATGACAGGGTCGACGACAAGCGGGTACTGTCCCGGATTGGGAATGTGATCCGGGTGGTCTTCACGGCCAAAGGAGATCGTCTCCTCCGACCAGTCAAGATACGATGGCACGGCCGGGTGAACGGAGTAGACCTCTCGACGTTCACGCCTGTGCTGCCGGGGCGTCATATCGACCGTCGGCCCCCCGAAGATGAAGAACACGTTCTCCACCTCTGGGAAGCCATCCTTGCCCCCGTCGCCCGCATCCTTTTTCGCGTTGTCCTCCTTCACGGTGACTCGGTTGTAGTACTTCTTGAGCATGTTGCACTGCTCAAGGGTGTGAGCAACAGGGGTCTTGTGGTATGGGCAGGGCTTCTTCAGCATGTCGTCGAACACTCCGCCTCGAGGAGGGCCTCGAGCCCCCTTGTTGGCAGCATCGACTGCGTGGACTTCCTCGGAGCCCTCGCCCTGCTCCACGGGCTTCTTGCCCTTTTTGCCCTGCTTCTGCTTCTTCGAGGCCTCCTTGGGCTTGCTGCCCTCCGCGGGCGCATCCTCTGCTCGCTTGCCCTTCTTGCCGTCAAAGATCGCCCCCACTGCCTCTTCTCCAGAAGCATAGCTGGTGGTGATGTTGAACAGCTCGTTGACGCTGGTGGGAGGGTTCCGTCCCAACTCGCGCACAAGGTCTCGGCAAGTTGTGCCCTCCAAGAAGGCGTGCACGACCTCGGACTCACCAACGCTCAGGAGCTCAGTGTAGCGCTTGGAGAAGCGATGGATGAAATCCCTCAAGGACTCACCGGCCTTCTGGGAGCAGCCTCGGAGGTCCCAGGAGTTCCCAGGGCGCACGTACGTGCCCTGGAAGTTGCCCACGAATGTCCGAACCAGGTCGTCCCAGTCGTGGATCTGGTTCGCGGGCAAGTGCTCGAGCCACGTTCGTGCAGAGTCTGCAAGGTGCAGAGGCAAGTTGCGGATGATCATGGCGTTGTCGGTAGCGCCGCCCAGCTGGCACGCTAAGCGGTAGTCGTTGAGCCATACCCAGAGGTCCGTCTCCCCCGAGTATTTGTTCACAGTTGTCGGTTGTCTGAAGCGCGGGGGGATGTGAGCCGTTTGGATCGTCTGGCCGAACACACGCATGCCCGGCGGCTCCGGTGACAGGCTCTTGTCCTCCCAGCTGTCATAGCGGGCTCCACGCCGAGGCTGGTAGCCGTGTGCCACCGCGGTGGTGGCGTCCTGCCTCTTCTTGTTTAGGATGTTGCGGGCGTCGCCATCATCGGCTTTGCCGCGCGTATCTCGAATTCGCTTCTTGGCGGGCGTCCTCTAGTTTCCTTCGTGGACGGTGGGAGCTCGGTGCGGAGTGTGAACCGAGGCTTTTGGGTCCCTACCGCCTCCACCAGTTTTTACACTAGACTGGTGGTGCATGCGGGACGCGGAGCTCTCGGCTTGCTGTACAGCAGCCAACTCGATGAGGGCCTGCGCCTCGCGGCGCAGGTTGCGTCCCTCGGGCGTTGATGGTTCCGGCATGGCCCGAATCAACGTTGCCGCGGCGATGAGCTTCTGACTGGCTCTCGCCAAGGTCGGCAGGCTGTCCACGTCTGCGTCGGTGTTGATGCATTCGCGGGCTACGTGCCCCGCGGCGCGTGCCCCGTGCGAGGATGGGCCGGCCTGGTCTGCCCCAAGCGTAGCCTTCAGCTGCCGCACTTGTTCACGCTCCGCGTCAAGCTTCGCCTCCAGCTCGCGGACCTGGGCTAGCTGTGCAGCGCGCGTCGCGTCATGCGACGGTGTCCCCATTGGTGGGTTCGCCACCATGTTGTTGCGGACCGCAGCATCACCTGCTCCTCCTCCTCCGTCCTCGCCCTCGCCGCCGACGACGACGAAGCACTCGCGGGTGGGGTCGTAATCCCCCTCGCTAGAGTCGTCAGAGCAGGTGAGACAGTAGTCTGTTGCGGCCTGAAACCGCCTGAGAGCGTCGGGGTTCCGAAGCCCAGAGTAGTCCCACTCCGGCCCCCCGCGCCCACGCTCGCGCTCCTCGCTGTCGGAGTCGCGGTAGGACTCTCCGGGCGAGGTGGCGATGAGGTTCTGGATCGACATAAGGTGGTGACCCGGAAGATCCTCGTACACGGTCAGATTGGTACCGACCGACGAGGAATACACCATGGATGCGCTGTACATCCCGCGGGGGAACTGCGGCCGCGCGGCCATAGTTTCCCCGACAGGACGTGTCGTCGAGACCGCGGGTGGAGGTGCATCTCCCTGTATCGCGGCGATAGGTGGGAGCCCACCGGCTTCGACCCACTGGGGGGAGCCAGCGTGCGTTGCTCGGCGTTGCTTCGCGCGCGCTCGTCACGAGCGCTTGCCCGAGCGCTTGCGGCGTCAGGGTGGTGGTGGAGCTGGCGGAACTACTGGGGCAGCCGCCGTTCCGGGCGGCGCCGCCATAATTGCGTCCCGATTAAGGATACGCGTCAGGTAGCCGTTGCCGGTCGCCTGGTAGTGGATGCTCCCGAACCAGATTTCGAATCCGGCTGGGAACGGGTCAGATTGACCCCAGGTGGGCCTCTCCGACGTGTACTCGGTGACGATCACCATCAAGAGAACAGACAGACGATCTCAGCGCATCCCCCTACTTGGCGTGCCAACTATCGGTGTCCGGATTAGCGCCGGCACCAACTAGTAATCAGCGCTGTGATCAGTCTCTCGATGGTCAGTGCTAAGCTAAAGGGAGACGGGGTTTATCCTGGTTCCGGCCACGCGACCGTACGTCCAGCAGGGTGTGCTCGCACACTGTATTAACTTTGCACCGGTGGTGCCTGTAGAGGGGGCTACAAGCAATACGGGAGAGGAGGAAATTCCCCCAAGTCCCAACTACGATGATTGAGGCTAGTGCCAATATCGGGAACGGAGCGGTGTGAGGTGAGCGGGTGAACCCTAAGAGTATGAGCGCGTGTCCCCATGCAGGGGCGCCCGCCTCTCCCTTTTATAGACCAAGGCAGGGCGGCTTACAGTGAAGCGACACAGTAGCCGCATACTAGCAGGTATGGCACTGGAAGTCTCGTCCTTGCACGTTCTGGCTCCTGGTGCGGGTTGGTGGCGAGCTCTGGCTTCCGCGGGTGGCGTGGTGACTCCTGTGCTTGTCTCGTCATAACTTCGAGGGTGAGTGCCTGCCAATTTGAGGGCCCAATCTCGGGGGAGACGACGGGAGTTGGCGGCACAGGTCCTTAGAACATCATCAGCCTGTCCGCACAGGACTGTGCAGTCCGCTGCACAGCGATGGGGATGACGGCACAGCACCGGGGATGGCCGCACAGCGACAGGGATGGCCGCTCAGTACCGGAGTTGGTGGAGGAGACGCGGCGCACGCCTTCAGTACGGCGGCGCCGGTCAGCGCGTGCGCCTGCATACCACCCGTACATCCTTCGAGGGTGTCCCCATGCTCGTTCGAGGGTACTGCCGCGGGGAGAAGACGGGAGCAGGTAGCACATCGACGCGGAGTGACGCCGGCCTATCCGCAAAGGGTCACACGGCGTCCGCACAGGGCCAGGGATGACCGCACAGTGGCGGGTTAGGCCGCACAGCAGCAGCGTCAGGCGTGCAGACCGTGTCAGCTGCGCGGCGTGGAGAAGGATTCGCTTTTGACTTTGGCGCCCTGCCGTGGAGTTGGGCATTAAATGCCGTCGTCAGAGGAGAGGCGGGGCGGGGTGCCGCTGATCGAGGGGTGGCCTAGGGCGAGGCGGAGTTGGTTACTCGCTTGAGGGGGGCCGAGCCCCTCGAGCGAGGCGGAAACCTGCTCGAGGGGCCGTGACCCTCGAGCGAGGTGGAAAACAGGGCGAGCGAGTGGCCTTTTTCGATGGGGGCTGCTACGAGGCTGTAGCAGGTCGCGGACCCGTGGTGTTCCGTACTCTCTTGGGCTTGCTGGGACTAGCCCGTATGCGATTGTGTTTTACGAGGGCGATTATCCCCTTAGTTAGGGGACCCCTAATGACCGTCCCCGACAGTACTACTAGTGGTGCTCGTGCTGGTGATGCTGCAGGTCCTCGTGGTGGTGGTGGTGGTGCTGCTGCTGCCCTGGGAACTGGTCCCCCTAGAGGATGCATCCTCCAGGGAAGATGCACCGGAGGGCGTGGCGAGTAGAAAGTGGCCGGGAAGGGTGGCCGTGACGAGGACGACGGTGCGTGGTACGAACGACCAGTCGAGGCGGAGCTGGAGGACGACTGGGGGTACCGTGGAAAAAGCGGTAGAGTCGGGTTACCGCGGTAGTTGACAGCGGCAAGGAACCTCGTGGTGATGCCTTGCAACCTATCTCACGTCTGCTCGATATCCTAGTGTGTCATGAGGTGCAACCTCACCCTCGACTCCGCTAGAATATGCGACATGTCCACAATCACGTCGTACTGCAAAAGAAATTATTAGTAAATGTTACAATATTTAGTACCATAAGAAAATTTAGTTGCATTTTCAAACTCACCGCCGAGTCGTAGTGCTGATCCCGTCGCACCGGGTAGGTGATAGTAGGAACGATCACCCTCGCCGCGTCGTGAGGAACAGTGTGCACCACAGGCAGAGGTGACTCCTGGTACAGGCCGAACTGCCTCATCACCCTGTGGACGGCATACTCCTTCACGTACATGTCGAACACCAACAGCGTCTTCGTCTTCCAGTAGTGCTGGTCTCGGAAGCAAAAAGACGAGAGACTCTGTGGTGCGCGGGTCGCGATAGCCTCCTCTGAGTACGGCGTCCACCTGACGTCCGCGTCCGTCAGTGAGTCGAACTGTCCGATGAAGTCCTTGTACACCCTCTTCGTCTGCTCGTGAGCGTACAAGGCCTGCATACAAATGAAATGTGAATTGACCAAACTAGACAAAATGAAGAGACAAATTAAAAGTGAAAGCTAAGAAATTACCGTCCGCAGGCACCACAACGATCCCATGGTGAAACGGTCGTTGGGGTCGTGGCCCTCTGGCAGGGCCTCGTACGGCTCGTGGGAGACGCAGGGTCGACCAATCATAAACCGCTCGGGCACCAGAGCTGAAGAAGGAGAGGACAGCCGAGAAGGATCGGCTGCTCTGAACGACCCTTCAACACCCCCGAGCACAGGCCCATGTACGTGCAGGCAAGAACATCATTACCCTAACTGATCTGTGGCACCGCGTCCAAGGGCGCGTCGGCGATCCTCCGAGCGTAGGGGATCAAGTACCTCGACACCGCGTCTCCCTGCGAACTGCAGAACAACACGAACCCAAACAGCCACAACAGGTACACCTCGAAGAACCTGGCGACTGTCTTGGGCTGAGCGTCATCTGCTACGTAATCAGCCTACACAAACAAAATCAAACGTTAGTTACATTGTCTCCATATATTCAAAAACGAAGAAAAATATGAGGTCAAGGTACGTACGCTGAACTGGTGCAACCAGGTCAAGGTGCGTCCGTGAGCGTTCGTGAACTCCTGGAACGGGGTGGGGGCGCGATCGTTCTGAGGAATGTTCGCGAACCGAGCGAGGAACTCAGTACGCCAGTCGGTCGAGATGTCCACAGGCCCCATCGGCTCGCCCTCATAAGGAAGGCCCATCAACAGGGACGTGCCATGAAGAGTCAGCGTCAGCTCACCGACGGTGAAGTGGAACGTGTGGGTCTCTGGCCTTTAGTGGTCCAGAAGCGCGCAGAGAAGGGAGAAGTCGAACTGGAACTATGTCATGCGATCCTTCCGAGGAATCGCGTCCCGCTGCCTGTCCCCCTCGACTAACCGCGCTACAGGCAGTAGTCCTGCAGCGCGTAGCCTGAAACAAATAAGATAAATTTATTAGTTAAAACAAGAGTATAAATAAAGGTACATACAATAACATAGCATCAGTTCCCGTACTTGGGAACCCAAAGGTCATGGATTGCCAACAACGTGCGTGTAGTGCGAGAACGTACGTGTCCAAGATCCTCTCCGAGGATGGCGGACAGGTACGAGCGGTGCCTGCGGTCGAACTGAGCCTCGAACAACTCTGGCGTCACGTACGCGTCAGCCCGAGCCTGAGTCTCAGCCTGAGCCTAAGCCTGATCCATAACTGCAGCTGCATACAAAAATTAAATGAATAATTACAAAAACCAGATAAGTAATTTCTACAATTTATAGACAAGATAAAGTAATTTTCTCCAATTTCAAGAACAGGTAAACTATTTTTCTACATTTTCTACATTGTCTAAACCAGATAAAGTAATTTTCTAAAATTTCTAAACAGCCTAAATTAATTTTCTACAATTTCTAGAACAGATAAACTAATTTTCTACATTTTCTAGACCAGATAAAGTAATTTTCTAGAATTTCTAAACAAAATAAAGTAATTTTCTACAATTTCTAGAACATGAAAACTAATTTTTTACATTTTCTAGATCAAGATAAAGTAATTTTCTAAAATTTCTAAACAAGATAAAGTAATTTTCTATAATTTTTACAACAGATAACTATTTTTCTATATTTTCTAAAACAGATAAAGTAATTTTCTAGAATTTCTAAACATGATAAAGTAATTTTCTATAATTTCTAGAACAGGAAAACTATTTTTCTACATTTTGTAAACCTGATAAAGTAATTTTTTAAAAATTATAAACAAGCTAAAGTAATTTTCTACAATTTCTAAAAAACTATTTTTCTACATTTTCTAAATCAGATAAAGTAATTTTCTAAAAATTTTATACAAGCTAAATTAATTTCCTAAATTTCTACTATTTTCTGGAACAAATAGCTATTTTTCTACAATTTTTTAAATTTCTAAACTAAAAAACAAATTAAATAAACTAATTTCTAAAAACTAAATTCTAAATTTTCTAATCTAAAAACTAATTAAATAAACTAAATTTCTAAATTAATTTTCTAAATCTAAACTAATTAAATAAACTAATTTCTAAGTTTTCTAATCTAAAAACTAAATTCCTACACTGATGACAATATTCTAAATTAATTAAACTAATTAAATAAAGTAAATAAAGAGAGAAAACTTACCTGAGAGAGAAGGCCGTAAGGAGAGCGACGACGGTAGGTTTTTTTTGGGTGGGGGGGGACGTCGGCCGCCGTCGCCCTTTATATAAGGGCGGCAGCCGCCGTCCGCCATGGCGGTTAGGACTGACCGCCGCGGCCCACGGCGGTACATTGCCGCAGGCCCACAGCCAGCAGCCGACCGTTGGCGGTAGCCCTACCGTCGTGAGCCACGACGGTTGGACGTGCTGCTGCCATGGGCCACGGCGGTTAGCACTATCCGCCGTGTGATAAATTTCAAAACGATCGTATAAATTTGCAAATTAGAATATATATATATATATATATATATATATAATTCTCCTAACATTGTGGCCCGTGGCTTACATTTCTTATAAGACGTAGAAGTGTATTTTTTTCACGAGGTAACATATCAACTCGTGTAAACCACGAAAGAAAGATAAGTCTAAAATCACCAAACAAATCACATATGTAGATGATATGATGACACACAATTTTGTAAAATATTTTGTCCAAACTCGACTTCGTTTGTAAGATATGAAAATAACAAATTTCTGACAAATCATCTGGACAGCTTCCTGGCTTAAAATTTTTATATCTCACAAACTAAGTCGAGTTTGGACAAGATATTTTACAAAATTGTGTCTCATCATATTATCTACACGTGTGATTTTTTTTGGTGATTTAAGATAATTTTTTGCTATGATTTGCATGATTTTTCACGATGATGTTGGTTTGCACCTGATACGTTGCCCACTCGCGACCAACAACAAAAGAACAACAACATAAAAATAAGCGAGAACACTATCACTATACCAAACACAACCTAAGTTCGTCTGGCTTATCAGCCACCAGCCAGCAATACTTCTCTCCCAGAACAAATCAGCCACCAGCTGTCATCCAGCGATACTTTTCTCTAGGGATGGAAATATGGAAATGGAATCTGAATTATCCAATATCCGTATCCGCTAAAACATAAATATGGATATTCGTATCCGTATTCGAATTCAAATGTGGTAGGAAAGTGGATACATCCGAATTCGTTTTTGTCGATTTTTTCTCTATCCGATTCCATACGTATTCGGCAATATCCGACACTATCAGTATTCGACTATATAAAACTGTAACTTATCTCTATAACTAATGACAAATTAGGTTCAATAAAATACTAATAATGATAGTGTATAATTGAAACAAATATATCCATAACTAATGATTATGACATTAATCTTAATATTAAAAATATTGCATCCATAAAACAATTTAAAAGTTATATTTAAATTTAATGACCAATATCATTAATTTTAATGATAAAAATATATTAATACAAAGTTTAATTTAATTACCCTAGTTTATTTATGTATTGATGAAAATATTTTTCATGTATTTTATATTATTTGTTTGATAAATATATATTACAAATATGTATTTATTATTAGTTTTATTTATTATATGATTAATTATTAAAATAAATATGGATGAATGTGATTATTCTTAATAAGCGATCTCTCTTATGTACAAATACGTTAGTCTTTACATGTTTGTAGTTGTAAATTATCAATAAAGAAAATTAGTAAATGCTGTCTTCGAATCGAGTAAATATCCGATCCGTTTCCGAATTCGAGACATCCGTTTTGTATTCGTATTCGAGAGCATTCGAATCCGTATTCGTATTCGAGTAAAAATATGGTAAAAGGTGCTATCCGAATCCGATTCCATGCGAATCCGATCCGTTTCCATCCCTACTTTTCTCTCAGAGTAAATCAGCACCAGCCCACAGCCAGACAAAGAGTGTTTGAGCCGTGGCTGATTCCTTCCGTGCGGAAAATTTGAGCATTGGTTGAATGTTTGAATTTGGTCCCTAGTATTTAACTGTAACTCCAGAGCCCAACGGAATTAAGCGACGGATTCTCAATGACAACATCACAACACAAACTTTTATAATTTGTGTTGCTAAAGAGACGTAGTAGACAGGAGGGAACTTCAGCTGACAAACAAACAAAGATATCTAACTGATTGGCAAAAGAGTCCCAACCTACTTTTCGGCGATCTGCGACGTATTTCCGGCCATCGTCACACCAGCACCGGGGAACCTCCGACCGTCTCAAACACCCTGCGGCGCCTGCTGGTAAGCATGCACGACCAAGTGACCCTCACCCGCAGCTCGCAGGAGTCTTCCTCGCAGACCCTTTCGCCATCACCGTGCCCTAGGGTGAGTTCAAACTCCAACGGCGGCGCAGCAGCCTCGCCATCGCCATCGCCATCCCGCTGAACAACACGAACAGCAAGCACAAGTTCCTCGTCCACGGGGACAGCAACCACGCAGCGGGACAACGGGACGGACCCACCGTCTCCGACGACCGCCGTAACCGTGCCCGGCGCTTCGCTGTCGTGCAGGACGATGCGGCCGTTCTCGTTTCCACTAGTCCAAGCGGTCACTCTGCCGGTGAAGCTGCTGCATGGCCTTGGCCTTGGCCCCTTCAGGTTCAGAATGTTGACTGCAATGGTAGCTTCCATGGCGAACGGGACGGCCGCGTACACCAGCTGCAGGGTGCTCATCCAGCTAGTCAGCAGCTGGGTCACGACGGGTTGGTTGTGGCTGTCGTTGGTGGTCCAGTGCTCTACTAAACCTTTGCTGAAATCCTTGTCGCCGTCGTCGCTCCTGATCTTCAGATCGACCTCGAAGAACGTGTGAGATGTTGCTGCCAGCCCTCGGCACGGGCCTGTCAAAGTGAACGCATCGTCCTGCGCAAGACGTCAACAAGCAACCAAAATCCACAGTGAAAAAAATGTTCAGATCATTAGGAAGCTGATATATTGATGAAGAAATTGCAATTAAGTTGGCAAAGGTAAACTGCCGGCGATGTAATTTCTTGAGGATCCTCTCTGTCCCGCCTGAAAAGATAGACGCACTTGTAGTCGACCTGATCTCTCGCGAGCACGGTGCCGAACACGCTGATCGGGTAGCCCACGTCAGATTCAGTAATCTTCAATGAAACCACGTTGATGGAATCCTCCAGTGACATCCAGTCAGATGGATCCAGGGTGCAAAGAGGTTGGCCAAGCCCAGCCATAGCTGCAATGCAAATCAATTCAAAGTTTCGATCAAATTTGATCTCTTATATATGCATCCAAAGCCTGCTACCAAATCAACGCCAAAACAAGAACAGTAGAATGGTTGTGAATATATTGCACTCACTCACATTCTTTCTCGAAGTCGAACAAGGCAATGTTGAAGTGGCACAAGCGAGTCGGGACGGGGTAGCCCAACTTAGGGTCGTGCTCGGTGAACTGCCGGCAGCGGACCAAGTGGAGAGCTTCCACCGCCTTGTCCTCCTCCGTCGGCTCCGGCTCCGGCTCCGGCACCCACTCCACCTCCCACCGGGCTAGCTCAAGAGCCAACTCCGTCCCCACGGACGAGCCGCCACCGTCGACCTCTTCCTCCGACGACGAGTCGCCGCCGTCGTCGTCATCCTCTGCCGACGACGAGTCACCGCCGTCGTCCTCTTCTGCAGAGGACGAATCGCATATCGACGGGCCACCACCGTCGTCGCCATCCTTTGGGGACGACGAGCTGCATAATAAGTCGGCGTCCTTGCCTTTGCGGCAGGTACTAGCGTGCTCCGGGATCGGACTGGCAGGCGTGGCGCACCTCTCGTTCCCGTCCTCCATGTCGCCACCGCCACCAAGGGCTGGCGCGAGAAGAGGATGAGGAGCCGAGGACACGCACTGGTTGCCTCGCCGCTCCCGAACCTCAGCGCGCCAGCACCGTAGCCCGGCCAGCGAAAATATCGTTCACCGGGCGGCGAGGCTTCACTCAGGCCGGCAAGCGCAAGAGCCGACTTGGGCACACCGAACCCCAACAAATTCAGGTCTCCTTCGCAAAGCTTTGCCTATCCACCCACCAGTCCTACCGAAATTCTCACTAAGGCTGCGTTTGGAAGTCTATATTGAAGCTCATGAATTGGAATTGATATTTGTGAACCCTCAATACCCGCGGTTTGGTTGGTTCAGGCATTGGCATTGGAAACGGACTCCAATACCGAGCCGGTATTCAACGTACTCCGAGCTCTTCCGCTCGGCATTCGACCGAATCGTTCCCTCTCTTCTCTCACATCTCCGTCGCGCTCATGCACGGTGCTCCCCCGCCCTCCGCTCCCCTCGACGGCCGCCGTCCCCACCCTCCTCTCACCTTCCCTCTTCCTCTCCTATCTCCACTCTCCAGCCGCCCTCCCCTCTCCTTCCCTCCCTCCAACAAATCAACGCATCAAACCATTAATCGGCGGTGGCGGAGCTCGATTCACCGCCGGTGAGCCTCAATCTGGCGGAGGCAGAGCTCCAATCGGTGCCGCCAAGGCTCAATCCAGCGATGGTTGAGTTCGTCGCTGCAACACGAGGTCAATTCATTAATGGCTCAGTCAACCGTCGCCTTCTTCCTCAACTCCGGGTGAGCTCGGGCTGGCCGGCGGATCCCTGCGCGTGGCGACACCTCCTGTTCCTCGCGGGCAGCAACCACTCCTCTTCCTCGCGGCGGCGTCCCCTCGTCGCCGATTCGGGTGTTGCGCCGCTCCCATCCGCCGTTGATCTGGGGGCTGCGTCGCTCCCCTTCGCCACCAGGCGTGGCGCCCCTCCCCACTCCACTGGCTGCACTGCTCCCCTCACTCCATCGGACAGCGACAACGAGCTTGCCGGGCAGAGGGATTCGTAATGTTGATCGAATTTGACAAGGATTCGTACCACAGCCAAACTTGACAAAAGTTTCTGGAGCATGATCTTCCACAAGACTGAAGCAATGAAGCTTTTCCACTGAACCGATTTTAGTTGAAGGCAATAGCCTGCGGCATAGCGCTGTCTCTGACATGGATATCTAGAGCTAGAACTGCATATTTACACCAATATTGAATGAAGAAACTAACGATATATAGCTATATAAATACTAATGAATCTCCTGCCTCAAAAGAAACCGCTGCTTAGCTTAGCTTCCATCCTAGCGCTCCTCCGAGGTGAACTTGTTCCACGCATCCTGCAAAACAGGTGCAACCGGTGAGCATTTGTATTTTTTTCGGGCTAGAATTATCACCACCGCTGGACAAACAAGAATGCACAATGGTAAAACTGCACGCTCATGCAGCAGAGGTTCACAGCTAAAAGCTTGTTTGCAAGCAATGCAAAGTTCAGAAGACCCAGAGTTCCAATAAAGGAAAAAGGCGCAGCATGAGGCGTATGTATGATAACTCTGAAGGCATAAAGGGCACACCAGCATATGCTTTAGGGACAATGGGAACTACGCATGCTAAAGTTTCATACGTTACCACAGTCGATAGCATAATTCTCAATCATATGTAACTAAGATGTTCCCAGGAAATTTGCAAAATCAGGATGGAAAGTTTTCAGAAGCGGAAAAGGACTTCTATAATTTAGTCACAAATGACCATAATAATGTGAATACAGCACACATACCTTAAGAAGATCAAAAACCTTCTCACAGATGTATTTCTGTCTGATTGTAGCACCCCTTTGTTGTAATTTATCTGGATGGACACAGAGGGTTGCCTTCCTGTAAGCTTTCTTCACAGCAACAGCTGTAATGAGATCTGTAAGTGGCACCGGTTGCCAGCCACTATCAGCACCAAGAATCTGCCAGGGAAAACAAAGTAAAAATGATAACCTTTACAAGTTCTACATGAAGGATCTAAATATGTAGTATGAAATTAACCCCTTACATATTGCAATGTGGACAGCAAGGCCCTCAGATTTCCCTCCTTTCCGTTTGACCATCTCTTGATCTCAGGATCCAGGAACTCAGACAACCTCTGAAATACATAAACAGCGATACTATGAAATATGAATAAATGCAGATACAGTGAGAAGTTTCCCTTTGCGTGTGTATAGTCTTACATGTTTCTCTGCTTGCTCCCTTTGGGCTAGCACATCCCGCATGTTCTTCTCAGCAAGTGCCTTTGTCTAAAATAGGTAATATGCATGATCACCAAACTAGTGGTAAATAAGGTAAAAACTGAAATAAAACCAGAAAGAAATATCAGGTATACCACACGCTCAGCTGTGCGTTGATGCCTCTCTAATATTGCTTTATGTCTTAAAGCTGACTCAACCTCAACCATTGCTGCCAACAAATATCAAAGAACATAAATTAAGACGAGTAACAAACATTTTTAAAAAGACGCATGCAAAGCTTCCTTGAAAACACATGATTCATAATAAAGTATCATGAACATATTAAGTACCTCTGTTGACAGAATCTGTGTTTCTACTGAAATTACTGGAAGTCGCCCTCTGAAACTGTGACTCCTGTCGAATATCCTGCATCCAGAATCAGGATTTATATCTAGTCAGCAGTTCTCTAAAAAAGAGAAAGAAAAGAAAACAATGTTGCATAGTATAGTCTGAATTTCTTAAACTCCACCACAAAATGCACTATACTAACAGAAAACACATACCTGATTGGACTTAAAACCCTCCTTGAAAGAGGATCTGTACCGTTCCCTTCGTTCTCTTGCTTCTGCAAGAGCCTTCTCAGCCTTTGCTTTTTCGATTGCCCGCTCCCGAGCTTCTGCAGTTGCTCGCTCAACTGCCGCACGTTCTGCTTTTATCCTAGCTTCTCTAGTAGCCCTTTCAGCAGCTGCTTCAGCACTTGCTCTCTCTTCTTTCTCTCTGGCCTCTGCAGATGCCCGTTGTCGTGCGGCAGTAATTCTTTCCAAAGCCATTTTTTCTGCCTTTTCACGAGCTTCAGCAAATGCTCTCTCGTGCGCTTCTCTTGTCGCTCTTTCAACAGCAAGTCTATCTTTTTTCCGTTCCCTCTCCCTTTCCTCTTCCAATTTCCGTCTTTCCTTCTCTTTGGCAAGTTCTTTTTCTTTCTGATATCTCATTTCACTTTCTTTTGCAGCTTGTGTTTTTCGAGAAGACCAATTGTCCTTTTCAAATGCAATATCTGCTCTTGTTATATTCTCCCTCTCTTTGGCCCTATGAACTCCAAGTGAGTCTTTTTTCGATGTCTCAGCAGAAGCTGGTGAAGCATGCGTCATCTCCAAGGGAGATGGCCCATGCTCTGCCTTTGATATCCTTGCTGCGGTGTCTTTTTCTTCCATTTTGCTTACCCTGCTTGACTCTTCACATGTATACCTTTCTGTTGGTAATTCTCTTTCTCTGTTCGAAATCTCTCCAATTTCTCCAAGACTAGGAACAGTACACGATGCCTGAGATGTAGCAGAGTCATCTTTTTGCATTGAGTGCTGCATGCGAGTACACATTTCTGAAGAGGACACCAGTTCATCCTTAGAATTAATAGTTGTTCTGGTGGCACTGTCACTTGCAGCTTTGATGGCAACTTCATCTCCTGAAAACAATTCAGATCCAACTTCATCACAAGTTGTATCACACTTTGCATCCACACCACCTTGTCCTCTGTTGGTACTTTCAGGTGACTTCTGGTCCCCCTGGTTACAAGGATCATATCCTTCTTCACTAACTGTCTTGTCAGTATCTTCTAATGGGGTTCCGTCTGCTTCTTTATCATTAACATCAGAGACGAGTCCATCCATTCCTTCTTCCACATTCTCAACTTCACCATGACCAGTTGATCCATGCATTTCTTGATCCAGTTCTCTTTTAATCAAATTGCTAGCTACCTCAAATACATTCAGCATGTTTGATTCTTCTTGGTCTGCCAAATTATCGTTTTGTAAAATAATATCATTCTCATCTTCAGGACACTCAGCATACAGATCCACAACTGTTTCCTCAGGGTGTGTACATGGACTAACCTTAGCCTCAATTCTGACTTTGTCTACTTCTTCAAAGAGCACTTCATCTATCTTAGCACCTTTATCATGCAAGACCGATCCATCAATAAAACTAAAATTTTCTCTTCCATAAGTTTCAGCTTCCTGCTCAATTTTACTCGATCTTGGTCTTGGGAAAGTATCACATACATCATATTCTTTAAGTTCTTCTAAAATCAATGATTTGATGTTACTTCCCAGGGCAACTGCAGCATTAGGCACACCTGAGGGTTCCTGTAAGTTTTCATCACTTCCAGAAGTGCATTCCATCCCACCATTGCATGGTACTTCTAGTACCGGTTTACTGTCTGTGTCCTGTGATGTTCCTGCTACTGGATTTACCTTCGGAATACTACTATCAAGGTCTCTTAAATCACTGGCATTTCCTGAAGAGCAAGGCTCCGGTAATGAACCAGGCATATCCTTGATGACATCCAGCTTTGTGGAGGCATCACTTGTAGAAGGAAGCTCCAGATACTCATCAGTATCATGGCTTTCCTTAGCAACTTTCGGTGTTACAATTCCCTCAATAATTGAATTATTAGTTTCTTGTTGTGCCATATTTTCCATAGAAACTTCTAAAATCACAGGTGCCCTATCTTTGTCCACAGGAGCCGTCTTGCTCTCTTTCAGATCTACATGCTTCACCCCCAGATTCCTGCCGTCATTAACCTCCCAAAGTTTTTCATACCTTGCCAAGTCAGAATCTGCTGCACTGAGTTCAGTTTCACTGTGAGCATTGATGACACTAGTAATGGGATTTATTTGCTCGCATTTATCATCCTCCCTTCTGGCTTCATCAGTTTTGCATTTCTGATCATCTCCAGTTAGCTCAAAAAAGTCATTACCGGACTTCCACTTGCCTAATTTCTCTAGTTTACTGGAAGTTTGACAGGACTCAGTGGAGCGTTGCATCATCTTCTGAGGATTCTCCAGAGGAAATACCTTTTTTCCATTGTCATCAAAATGATAAAATCTATCTGCACTTAGTTTTTTATGCTTGTCAGACAAATAGTCGTCATGGTTCTTTTCTTCTTCCGGTGACTTTTTCACTGATAGTATTTGTTCGGACGTATCTACCTCTATGGATACTGGAGCCTTGATTTCTGTAGACCTTGTGCTTCTATGGTGACTTGGCTTCTTCCGCAATTTAAAACTGTCACCTTTTCTTTCTAACAATTCTTTTGCAGCCTTTAACCTAGCTTCAGCAAAATTCATTGCCTCCTTCATAGCTGCTGAAGCAGAAGTGGGATTGGCATCAGCTTTCTTGTCACCATGAGGCATTTTGCTACTTGAACTGTTATGTGCAGCAGCAGTTGGAGTGTGACTGTGATTTACAAAATTGATGCCCCCCTTAGCTGCACTTTCTCTCTTATTGATTAGTTTAGGTTGCTGCCTCAACAGTGGCTGTACTTTGACTGACTGTGTCTGTGCATCAGTGTCAGATACCCGAAGAAATGCATAATCTGGTGTCACAGTACTGCATGTTGAATGACTATCAGAGGTCTTGTGGTTTTCATTTGCAGAAACATTTCCAGAAATAGGTGTCCACGATGGACTTGGCTGCTTCTGATCAACTATAAAATCACTCCCAGGACTCCTCACACTCGCACTGACAGAGCTTGGGTTCTTGTCACTATCGTCATTGGCTATTGTGCCATTGTCAATTCTTGAAACATGATTTGTTGCTGAACCATGCGACAAATTGCGTGAATCAATCACAAAATCCATTGAAGGTTCAACTGTGCAGGTTGGCATCTCAATCAGATCATCAGGTCTCCTCTCTGTAGTCTTGTTATATGACATGACAAACAGCTGACTTTCTGTGTCTGGAGAGAAGGGTATTGGAGAAAACTTATGGTCTTTGAAACGATGATGATGATGGTCCAGATTTTGATAATGTTGAGGAAGTGTAGGAGGCTCATCCTCCAGCTGGCTGAAATCCTTTTTCATCGATGATCTGTTAAATACAAAAATATTGACAGTAAATGAGATGGATATGAATGTACACACTCACTTCTGTTAGAGTAGTGTAGATGTATATTCTGGCTCTTTTACCCTAACAACTTCAACCACTCGAGCAGATTCCAAGGGAATAAACATGAATGGATAAACATGAATACACTAAAACAATCATGGTACACTAGACATGGTGCTGTACAGAATGCAGATACAGATGGTAAACTCAAATCTTGATTTCGTTGGTCACATTTGGATATGTAGTTTTCGATGGAACAACCATGAGACAATTAATGCATAGGTTTTATTGTAATTAGTAATTACTGGAAGTAGATATTCCAAATGTAGCATATCGATGTCACTAACTAGATTTATCAGCATCCTGACAAAATTGGTGCTGCACCATAGACATTAACTTCAGTCAGCAGAACATAGTAGCATGAAGTCTCACAAAGATCACAATACGACAAGATATCCATACGTTACAAATTACTACAATCTTGCTGCATAGCGCCACGGGTCACCTAAATTAGCTAAGGGCATCAATTCCATTTCCACCCAGTGTCACCATCCTGGCTGTTTCCTAGTATCATATGACATCCTGCCGAACCAGATGAGAGCTTAGATGTAGCCCCACCAGAGGTTCTTCCCACAAAACAGAAATAATTCTAAGTCAACCCCCCTGCCCTCCAAGTAACACCCCTGTTCGTTGCTGACAAGACATCTACAGCGTCCGAACAAGATGCAATGGAAATCATCCCCACCCCCCAGGCCCCTACCCCAGGGTGGATTTCATTTATCCTGCAATGACCCTGGCCAGCTGGGCTCACCAACTTACCAGATATAGTTTGTTGGTCAGCAAGATCATGGCACACCCGCATGTCCATTCTCTTGGCAGTAAGACACATCAACTGGACATGCTAAAGCTCGGTGCAACCACCTCTTGCACTGACCTGGTTGGTTTGCGACACTACGACATCCTCTTTAACTACATTGCTCAGTTCCACATGTTCCAATTCTGGTGTGACAGTGACTCCTTCCTAAGGAGGAAGCAGGGACTTCAAGTTGGTTGCTGCTAACATTTTACCGGCAAATCTTTCACAAAACATTGGAGAGAAACACCAACTACATTGGTGCTATTAGGTGTGGTAGGGCCCATGGTTAAAATAAAATCGTTGCCAATGGTTACATGCAATCTATCAGGGAACACCTATTACAACTGAATGAAAAAGGGAAACTGTGCACATAAGCTAAAAACACAAACCAAGGTATGTCCATTTCTGCATAATACCATCTGACTAATTATAGAAGAGCAAACAACATCATATATGGATATATGTGCATCCACCGCCAAATTAAATCTTACACTTAATTTTAAGAAGCATTTAACAATATTTATCTGCACTCCACAAATTTCTTTCCAATCATAAGAATTCACCCATAGGAACAGCACAACACTTCTCACCAATTCATCCTACACATGTTGATAGTTCTTTTTTTTTTAAATCCGTGCAAATAACTTGGGCTGCTAAACTTTGCATACCATATAACATCTCCACCAGGAAATTTATAACCTATCACATATATCTTTATCTTAATTCAAAGTTTCCAATAGTATGTAACCACATGAAATAAAAAAAAATACAAGTTTGCAAATAGCTCATCCTTGACAGAGACCCCAAATACCATAGGAGCACCACAAAAGTGCAAATGACAACACCTGATGGCACTATTTCACGCGAACCCGAATAATAAGCAGAAAAGGCGCTACTTTCCCGTCAAAGAAGGCACCTTTACGAATCAAAAAAATTCCAAAATCATACAGAAATGCTTAATGCTGCATACAGAGCTTCTGCAACCTTAACACCCTGGACAGCGAGCAAAGGCTAAGAGTGCTGCTTAAAAAGGAGGATTGAAAGAGCCGCCTTTACGAGAAGGGAAGATGCAAGACAGTGCAAGCCAAAAAATCCTTCCCCCATCTACCACCAGACTACGACGTGACACAGTCGCATTCCCAAATGGAGAAAGCAAATCGTAAATCACACTCCTCCCCGCCTCCCAAATCCATGTCCCCAGACGAAAACCATCAAGACGCGGAGCGGGAGCAAACGCCACTGTTCACCTACCCGGAAAAACAAGGTTACAGGCGCAGGGGAGGAGGGAGGCAAATGTACGAACCTGGAGCTCCCGCTGGACGGCGACGCGATCTCCGGCTCCCTCTCCTCCGGCCCGGCGCCCGGCCCGCCGAAGAGGTCCTCGTACGGCAGCGCGAAGTCGGCGAAGTCGAAGCGGCCGAAGATCTCCCCGTAGTCCCCCTTGCCGCGGCAGGCGAAGAAGCCGCCGTCGGCCCCGACGGCGGCCGCGGAGGGCGGCAGGTCGAGGTACGGGATGGAGCAGGTGGCCGCTACGCCCCCGAACACTTCGGCGTAGTCCATCGAAGCGGCACCGAACGGCGCGGCGAAGCGCGGAGGGCCCCCGAACACGTCCCCGTACGCCGCCCGCGCGGCGGCCGCCGCCGCCGCAGCCCCTCCTCCTCCTCCACCGCTGGTCACGCCGCCTCCTCCAACCGCCACAGCAGCCGCCTTCCGGTGGTGCCTCCGCTCCCTCCGCGGCGCGTCCATGGCCGCCGCTGCCGCAGCCGCAGCCGCCACACGCGCGCGGGCGCGCTAGGGTTTCACCACCCCCTCCCCTCCACCTCCTCTCGGCGGGGGTTTGGGTTTAGGGGAAGAAGGAAGAGGAGCGGAGGTCGGGGAGTGCGAGGCGAGCGAGCGCGGGGAAGCAGAGCAGGCAGGCGGGCAGGCCTTTACTCGGGACTCGCGGTGTTTGGGACGGTGCTTGCCAATAAAAAACTGCTGCTGCGAGTCTTGGGGGCGCGCCGTGGGGCCGCGGCCGCCGGGGAGGGCTGCTGCGGCCGTGTTTGGCTTGGCTGTAGCGTTGCGGCCGGAGGAAGAAAAAAAAAGGCAGCGGGGGGAGGCGGAAATGGGGGGAGGCGGAAATGTGTGTGCGTCTCGCTGGAGTGGAATGGATGGGGACGAGGAAGGACGGGCGGAACCGCGTCGGCGCTTGTCGCTTCCTGCCTTCCTGCCAGCTGCGGCGGGCGCCCGGGCGTTGGGGTTGTGGCCTCGCGGGGGGAGACGGGGGCGGAGGAGACGGCTGCTTTTCACCGTGCGGACCGAGTGAACCACGGCGGTGTGATCAATCGACATCTTTATTGGCATGCTTCTACGCTTAGATTTTTGGTAGGAGTAATCATTCGTGTCTGTAGTAATACGTCATATGTTAATAGTTTCTAATGTAGGAGAGACCATGTGATGCAGAATTATATATCCTTCATCCTTTAACATATGATGTTGGTTAGAGCAACTTCAGCAGCTTCCCTATCCTCTCCCCAATAGCAAAAAAAAAATAGTGATTTAGGGGATGAAATGCAAAAAAACCTCTCCATCAGATTCTCTATAGCCTCCCCTTTTTTCTCTCCATTGACTAAAAATCCCTCTCCATCCCCTCTATAGAGGGGATCTCTCCTCTACCCCCCAAACTAGGGAAGCAAAATAGGAAAACTGCTGGAGCAAATTGTGTTTTAGGGATAGAAATATTTTTACTCAACCCCCAATAACTTTATATAGGAGATCAAATTTACTCCATATGCTGAAGTTGCTCTTAACTCAGAAATGAATTAGGCAACATCATATAACAAAAAAAGAGGTACTTGCCGTCCTTAAATATATGTCGTTTTGGACAAGTTATTTAGTTCAAAAATGAATTAATTTGTTTGTTCTACGTCATATATTTAAGGACGGAGTTCTATTCTAAATAGACATACGAGCGTGCATGGCGATACGTTATACGTCGTTTACCTGCATGTCCCATGCAAGTTCCAGCGGCAACCTTAATAGTCCCGCGATGGCGATACGTTATAATGTCGTTTACCTGCATGTCCTCTGCAAGTTCCAACCTCAACCTCAATAGTCCCGCGCAGTGGCGAAGTCAGCTCTATCTATTAGGAGGGGCTCTTCCCTCTTATTTTTCCTCTTCCTCTTCCTCTCTCATTTCTCTCTTCTTCTTCCTTGTTTCTTCTCAAAAATGGAAGGAGGGGCTCCGGGGGGGCTTCATAGCAAAACCAGCGGTAGGGGGGCTTGAGCCCCGGCCGCCCCACCGCTGGCTTCGCCACTGGTCCCGCGATTCGGGTTGTAACCACATCGCGACAAAAATGTAGGTTATAATCCTATCGCGACAAAACAGAAAATAATATGGTAAATGGTCTAATGGACAAAACGGTCTAATAGAAAATAATACATCATTTGTCTTGTACAATTATAGCCTTTTGTTTTTCTTGCAATTTAATGTTTTTCTCCTATCTCGACATGTTCACATGGTTGAAAAGAAATAGTAAAAAAAATATTATTTACCCATCACATCCATAACATCTTTCACGAAAAAATATTATTTCAACACTATTTATTTCCAACTAAGAGAACAGACCCGATCGAGCAGGCCTAACCAAAGGATTGCCCACTGTTTGCTAAAAAAAATGGTTTGCCTACTGTCGGGTTTTTTTTTTTGAACTTAGCTTTCATTCAATCAAGCATCATGATTACAATCACTATGAAGTGACGGTAAGAGAAAGCTAGGTGGCTCATCATGCCATACAGAAAAAGGAGAAACAGCAGAAGCATGTTTCGCACAAGTATGCGCTACTATATTCGTTAATCTCCTAGTGCGATTCCATTCGAACAGCTCCATGCTCATCGACAGTTCCTGTATCTCCTCCAGAATGACTGCAATCTCCGATCTTTGCTGCCCTCTATTCTTCCAAAGAGTAAACTGGGTGATGCGTGAAGCCGGCCAAGCACGGTCCTTACGTGCACCGCGTGCCGTGCTGGTGGTGGTTTTTATCTCACACTCTGCGGTGAGCCCTACCTGCCCCATTCGCCGAACGTTACGCCTACGACTGCGAAGTTTTGTACTACGCGGCGCTGCCGTCAGGGTCAAACCTGGATCGGCCACGTATGTACTCCACACATGGAACGCCTCAGCCCACGGCCAGGCTCACAGCTCAGCGCCCTGCCCTCTTTCTTCCCCTGTTCATGTCCTCGCCGCCCCTGCTCCGATCCATGGCGAGGCTCGTGCCAATTCGTACTCCTCACCAGCAAGCACTGTTCGGGGTGTGTGGTGGTGAGATCTCCGCGAAAACGATGTGCCTGGCAGAGAGATCGAGCTGAGAAACGAGGGAGGGGGAGTGGACAACGGACTGGGTCGAATGGTTGGGGAGGGCCTCGGTCGAGGGAATGAAACCCGAGACAGTCAGACAGGCCGGGATGGCGTGCCCGTCCGCCTTTTCGCGCGTCTCACGTGTCGAAAGCAACCGGAGCCGCCCAGCGCCGGAGCCCCTCTGACTCCATGCTCGGTAGTAGATTTTTAGGCACGACGTCTATTTCACGGTCGTTGTTTGATTAATTGGGGTCGTAGCTGCTGATAGGCTTTGGGACAGGCGTGTGCATGCATGGGTCCTTTGTGGATGTCCTGGAGAACCCAACGGATTCCGTCGGTACTACGGTTGGAGTCGCAGCCAGAGTCATTGCACACAGGAATTTGTGCTCGTCCGGCATGTTACTACATGGCTTGATCAGGTGGTTGGTGCCAAACTAATCCGTTCGGAGGCGACGGGACGGGTCTCTGATTACTTGCACGCTAAACCTTGCCGCGACAGACCACTGACAGCGAGAGAACGAAACGGCCATGGCGATCGAGCGTGCGAGAGACAAATTAAGGTTTCCAGGCGTGCCAGGGCGCAAGCGTGCGTAACCGAGACCGCTCGTTCTCTGCCACAAAAAAACTTAAAAGCCAAGGGGCAACCACACGGCCGGTTCAGGCCTTGCCGGCCGGCCGGCCGGCCAGATCGCCGCCGGCGTGGCCGGGAGCAGCGCGGGCAGGCAGGCGGCAATGCCATGCGTGCTGCACCTGGCAGCCGAGCACGAGCCATCAGTGCTGCATGCCGATCTCTGCACTCTGCTAGCCCAAACTGAGAAATCATCCCCTGAGCTGCAGCATGATGGGTCCCTTTTGCATGGCAATGGAGTATGCCCGAGCACGGCCAGTGGGCGTTCTCATTTGGGGGTGCGTCCTCCGCTCCGGCGCTCCCTCGGCACGAAATCATTGCGCCTCTTTCCGGTGTCCCCCTCTTCCTCCACATCATGCCCCTCAACGTTTGCCCTAGATTAGCCTGCTTCTCCAAAGACCAAAGATTGCAAAAGCTAACGGCTTCTCTTCATGGCCAACGGCAGGGACTGTCCCTCTCTCACTCTCTCTAGCCACTTCTGATAAGAGGAGTTTATTGAGCCCAATCCAATCCTATCCGATCCGACACTTTCTTTAATTTCTTTCCAAGTTAATGGCTCCCAAACAGTAGCCGTCACGGCAGTGTTCATGCATAGGCATAGCCCCCGCGACGTTGACCTCACCAAGCTCATCAGCTGCCTGCCCTGCCAGCGCTAGGAGTAGTAGTATTTCTTTAGCATTCCCATGGCCCGTGTCACTTGCGTCGTTGTCGCTGGCTGCTCTGGTGCGGTGTGGGTTGCCATTGCCAAATCGGGGCATCTGGGAGGATTAGAATATCTGCCCAGCTGCGTGCACCAATCCAGCCAGGGGTCTCAGATACTAGCGTTTTGTTACGTAGCTGTTGTGGTATGGTTGTTGGGTCAATATTATACACGAGTCCATACACTTGCAGCAATTAACAACCAAAAAACAAGTGATTTACCGGAGGAATTTGGCCCGAGTTGTGGTTGGTCGTTGGAGCCCCTAATATAAACAATTGGATTGGATTGTCTTTGCTCTTGTTTTTTGGTTGGTTCGGACGTGCGCCTACGTGGGGGCTGCAGCAGTTCCGTCCAATTATTGGCGCGAATGGGTCTGTTGGACCGACCGACCTATTCTCCTCTCCAGGTAATAGACAGATGGAACGGAGCTAGGCGAGATGTTCTTGCCTCTTTGGCATTTCTCTCTGTGTGGGGCTACGAGCTGCATGCAACCATTGCCTTGTCTCTACTAAACTACTGCTACCATGCCTTAGATGTGGTGTGAGCTTATGTCACTGTATCATGAAGATCTAGCGTCGTCGTTGCGTTAACTTGTCAATTCCTCATATCTTTGTGATCCTAGCTAGTTGCTTCATTCAGATCCGTCCTTCAATCAACTTGCAAGAGGAATGACATAACCAAAGGCATTTTTTCTCATTAAAATTTCATAAATGCTATTCAATTGAAAGCGACTTTGGAACATTTGCAAACAAAAACAAAGGGGGTGCAAACATTAACAAATTGACCACTTGAACATACCTGTGTGTTTTCCCCCTTTTCGCCTGGCCAAATCAGTAGACAGCTTGAGCTGATAAAAGAAAAAGCCGTATGCACGCACACTGGGGAAATCTCCGGCACACCTGCTGGCAGTTCCCGTGTAAAAAGACGCTGATTTGATCGAAAGCGCTTAAGATTCCTGATCGACGCTGATCAATAATAATAAATAAACTAAACGAAATAATCTCGCCGCTTTGCTTAGCGGAATCTATGCCTTAGATACAAAGAATGCGGAAAGAGAGGGGAGAATTAGGAGGGCGTAAAAGGGATCGGTTCATTCGTCCATTCATCCGGGTGAGATCGATGTATGGATTCATATGCTTCCTTTGCTCTTCCTCTGCTTTTGCTGCGATTCTAATAAACTAGTATGAAATTCTTATACACTGTTCAGCTTACCTTTGGATCTCCCAGCTAATGCTCTTTAGACGACAAGACCTCAATTCTGGGCTTTCACTTTGTCCGCCAGCACAACGGTACAATAGATTCAAAAAACAATCATTTTTTTATAAAAGAAAAAAAGTTCCATAATATGGTTTATTTAAGATTAATGTGCATCATGATAGTACTAGCTAGTAGGGCTTGCATGCTTTAGAACGCCAGGATTATCCAATACCTGTTCGCTTGGCTGGTTGCTGGTGGCTGGTGCTGGTTAGTACTGCTGGCTGGTGGCTGATAAGCCAGACGAATGCTGGGTCCCGGTAAAACAGCTGCACGCTGTCAAGGAGCCAGGCACCAGCTCGTCTGCTCGTGTGATCATTGACGCCCGCAAGCAAAATATTCTAGTAGGTCCTCCTCCTCCGGTCGCGCCTGCTGACCCCCCTCCCTACGCTTATAATCCTGGGCCTACTACTACGCTGTCATGTGGAGCGGAAGCATTTGTTTAATCCCGTGCGCCGCGTAAACTATGGCGACGACGTGGAAAGGAAGCAAAAGACATCCTGATCATGTCCCTGCACGTATTAATGCGCGCGCGGTACAATTATTTTTGTACAACGCCAACGCTGGAGGGATTATTAATTTGGAACATGGGGGGCGGATTATTAGCTTCGGTGTTGCAGGCACGTCGTCGTCCTGGCGACTGACGAAAAAAAAACCCCTTCCGCTTACGTATGAATGGATATACTATCTGTCATTGCACGAACTCAACTGAATCGCACATGCATATTCCTATTTGTTTCTTTCTGCGTTCTTTATGTTTTTTGAATTTCTTCTATCTTTATTTACCAGGGTCTATTCGGGAGGGTTGCATGAGTAACTTGTAGTCTGAACGTAGAAGGAGCTCCGCCAGACAATATTTCAGAGGGAAATGATTCTGTGAATTTGTAATCCTTCTAAAAAAGAAATGAATTAAGAGTATGGAAGCTGAAAAAAACTAACTTTTCGTGATTCACTTCGAATCCCAGAATCATTTCTTTTGAGAATTAGCTCTCGGAAGCTCAAAATTCACACTGGCTAGTGACTGCTGACGCGTCAGGCGACTAATGTCCAAGGAGAAAGCTACATGGAATGGAAATTGACACCAAGAATTGGACACCCTTCTGGCCTTCTCTGTGCTGCAGCAGCGACCAGCGAGCCAATGTGAATGGAATTTGGAGAGCAGGGGGCAGAGGCTTGCTGCTCATTTATGCCGGGCGGCTGGACAGGCGGGGGGGGGGGTCGGTCGGTCGGTTGGTTAGTTGATGTGTGGTGGCGCCGTGGCGGAAGGATCGACGCCCATCCCATCGCCTCGCCAGGACCATTTCTTTCCTCCGATTCCGATTCCCTGTCCGCCGCCACAAATGCCATTTTCAGCGGACAGCTGTGCGCCTTGTCCCTCCCTCCTCCCCCCGGCCCCGGTCGCAAATTGCGATGCGCGCGGAGGGGGACGAGTCGGATCGGAGCACGACATACACGCGCTCTTAATTGCGATTAGCTGCTGAATGGCCACTTAGAACGTGCCACGTGGACTCTGAAAATTCATCATTGATGAACATCTCACTCATCACTTCATCAGCCGCGTGACAGCGTACAGTACGCCTTTCCTTTTCCTATTTGCGATTGCGTGAGGGAGGAGCTAGAAGAACGGTAAAAGAGCATGCCATTTCTTTTGTAGTTTCTGGCCCGATTTTCCGCAAGGGTGCATTGCGTGGCCCAGCCCAGGGTTTGAGGGCTTCCACAAGTGTCCTGCCGGGCTTAAGGCCCACGCAACAAAGAACCATAGGTGTCAGGAATAATAACCCTTTCTCCTTGAAAATCAGCATAAATAATCTGTATCAAATGAATCACAGGTGTCAGAAACTGTGAAAATAAAAGTGCAAGAGAGTTCCCAGGACGATATTCTCCCGGAGCAGCTCTCACGCACATGGATTAACCGTCGCATTACATGGATACAGATTGTTAACTCGTACAGTGCGCGAATTCTTTGGTCCAGCGTGGGGGTCTACGCACAATTAGGAGGTTCGCTGATTGTCATCTAATGGTGGAGTATGTCGTGAACTCCCTGGAAATGAAATGGAATGGTTGGAGGGGAACAGGATTCCTGAAATCAAAACAAAGAAAAAGTGTAAGGATGGAGGATTTTATAGTACAAATCTGATTTAGGCAGTGTAATATACACAGTATGTGACATGGGTACAATCGTCAACTTCTATATGAACTCAGTCTGTTACTTCATAAGCACGTAAAACTCAATCCAGTTAAACAACTCAGGTATTACTAAAAATGAATAGACAGGTAGGTGAGTGCTTGGATGGTATCCAACTTACGGTCTTGGCCCATAGATCTTGATCTGTCGGATATGAGTGTCCCGCCCATTTAGGTGATTGGACAAAACCGCAATTTGGAGCATAAATGTATGTATGAATGTTTCTCTGCATACACAAGACAGACAGACAGTAAGCAGCAACGTAACTAAAATCAAGTATTACATAGGAGTACAATGTTTAAACAGAGCATCACTTCCACTACTTTGAAATAGTTCCACCTCTATATATTAGGATGGTAAAATTCTTGAACCATTTCACTAAAATATTTTAAATTTACTAGAGTATTGTACTATTGCTGGCTGGATTAATTGCCTGCAAAAAACATAGATGTAGTTATCTGACTCAAATGAGTCAGTATCAGGTAAACCTGACAGGATTTCCAGATCTTTTCAAAGTCAATAGACAGATTCAATAAAAAAACGTAATCACAAAAATAACAAACCAAGGATGCCTGACTCAGTCTGCATATTTTAGTTCTCCCACATAAACAACGAGATTATACTCATAAGTGTAGAGTATAACCTAAATAGACAAGCATGAGAGCACATGGTTGTAATATTTGTACAACAGTATTTACCAGATAAAAGTCATCATAGAACTTATGTCAGACTCTTCCATTGCAGAATACAATTTTGGGAACTAGTATTCATCTTCAACTAAAAAAGCATACCGTGGATCAGCCCCCGATAATGATATATGGACCCATCCAACCGGCTTTGCAAGCTCCACAGTTTTAATTTCCTGGAATCACGAGAAAAGATATCACAAATTATTGATACTATGGCAATATTGTCAATCACTAAGCTCAACATTCTGAGGACCAGTACTTGCAATGCGGAAGCAACTTTCTCCTGAAATGACAGGTTATGTTACTGTACATAACCTCTAAATAAGGCATGGAATACACAAAGGTACAGTAATACCATCAGTTTCAGTTTTTCGATTAACATAAATAACAAGATAAAGTAAGAAAAAATATAGTATTTCACATGATTTTCTTTTATCCGAACACACAGGAGATCTACATATATTGAAGTCTTTCACAGGCTTTTAAACTCAAGAATGTATGTTCACACACAACTCTCTGCAGATAAGTTGGACCAACCAATCAACATGTATAATATTGCCTAAATTCTACAATACGTCAATACCTGACAAGCATCTGAGCATTGCTAAATGATTTTTCCTGGAGGAAAAAAAAGAGTACCTTGAGGTTGTGGAAGCCATCCCCGGCCCGGATGGAGATCTTGCTTGGCGTGTAGCTCTCGTCGAGCTTGAAATCCACGTAGAGCACAACAAGCTGCCCGCGCAACACAAAACAAATTAATCCGGAACCCCGCGAATCAAACAAAGCAAAAGGAATAGCATCTCTACTGAAGCACGCACCTGCAGCTGCACCTTCTTCTGAAACTGAATGTTAACCAGGTGAGGCTGCGCGCCGTCCGACCTGACCAAGTCGCCAAATCCGAATCAGGTTTCTAATTTCCATTACTCCAATGAAAGAGGTAAAAAGGAAAACGAGTGGTGGGTGATTGCTACTCACTGCCAGTAGGTGTCGAGGTTGTCGTCGCGGAGGGCCGCGACGCCGTTGCCCGCCTTGCAGGAGCTGACGCTCCACGCGGCCGTCTTCGCCATCTCCCGCATGTCCGGTTCCACAGTCAGCTCCGGGCTTCCCTTCAGCCGCCCCGCGGCCGGCGCTGCCGCCGCCGGGGTCGCCGCGGCCTCCTCCTCGGCGTCGGATTCCATCGGCGCGGTGGGAGGGGAAAAGTTGGGGAAGCTTTGGGACGGGTTGTGCGGGGAAGCAAAACGGAAAAAGGAAAATAAACGAAAGCAGCCCGGCCCAACGTTCGCTGATTTTGATTTCTGGCCTGGGCCCATAATTTGAAAAGGTCGGATTTCGGAGTTGTGTGCATATTTATTTATTTATTTATTTTTACTTTTCTTCAAAAACACAGAGTCCTCCTTTGGATTTGATGAATTTTGGAGGAAAAATGGAGGATTCCATTATCTAAAGATACAGGATCTGTTCACAAGACTGGGCACAAGTTGCTTAGAAGTAGATGCGCAAGACTGGCTTCAAACCACCGTACTGTTCGCCTCGCTGAACTATGGGGCTGTTTGCTTGCTGGCCATCGATTGCCACGCCAAGGTGTGGCGAGCCACAACCTGTGGTGGGCAAATCGGCCGCCACACACAGAATACTATTCTGTGGCAGGCGTTGGTGTGGCGTGGTGACCTGTGGCTGGGAGCCAAACAGCCCCTGTATGTGGCATCTTGGCTAATTTTCAGCATCTCGCTTGCACACCACAGAAAAAACGAGCGGTGCCGCCACCCGAGACGTATCAGTATTCTACTATTCTCGCTACATGCAAAAACTGTTCTAAGATAACTTGCTGCGTCCAAACTCCAAATACAGTGTTCCTGGATAACCTGAATCTACAGTCACCAGCTAAACACCGAACTTTCAGGTCAAATTTATTCTGCTTTCTGCCACTCATCGAGGTGCCAATTAGCAGAGAAGACATGGAGGAGACGTTATTAACAGAAAAATGTACTGCGAGTGACAAACAGGCACCAGACAGAGCGCGTGGAAGAATAGCTTTCCGGGAGATAACGTGACCTGATATATAGATGCTGAGATGAGATCCCCCCGTTGTTTTCATCATCTGGTATCTCCAAAAGCCGGCGACGATATCTTATCGCCGGGGAGCTGAGACATCTCCCTCTGTAGCATAGCCGCCGATACGGCCGGGGAAATCCTACTCGGCAGGTAGATGCTTATCGCCCCGCGCAGCGGCAGCAGCTGTCTCTCCCCGCGCGTGTGGCCGGCAGCGCCTCGTCTCGCCAAGATTGAAGATTCCCCGGAGAGCTGAGCAAAGGAGATGAATGCAAGATTCTCCAATCTCCAAGCTCCTTATCGTCGTCGCGACTTGAATTTTGAGCCAGTGGAGGTCCAATTCGTAATTCTAATCTGGCGATCGAGAGAAAGCTGCATGCGCTTTGTTTTCGTTCGTTCGTTCGTGCATGGCCGCGCCGGATTCTTCAGAAAGCCAGCGCGCGCGCGGCTCTGAATGATCCATCATCCATGGTCCGAGCAAAAACAGTGTGGCGAGCAGATTCCGGCGCAATAATTGTGGAGTCTTTGACCAGCTTTACTGTTAAAAGTTCGTTCCCGATCGCGATACGAGCCCGCGCGGGGTAGTGGATTCGATCCCGCAGCTTTTCGCGCAACAGTTGCGGCATCTAGCAGCGCGGTTCCTTGGCCGACAGAGGAACAAACAGGCCACTGCAGAGGCCAGCTCTGCCGATATCGGCGTTGCCGTTGCAGAAATGATAAGGATTCCATTTGCAGGAGGGGCTGGAGGGGGCCAGGGTGGATCGGTGAATGTGAATCTGCTGCAATATTACAATACTGCTGTAGTACAATGCAAGTCGCTTGGCGTCTTGGCATCTGTTCTTGACGGCAGTTGGCAGAATCTGGCACCCTGGGGAGTGGGGGTGACCGGCCCCAACTTGTGTGATAATTTGATTTGATTTGAGAGCGCAGACACACGCATCATTCCCTGTCATCAGCGTGGTATCCACACACACACCGGGGGTCGGGGCCCGGGGCCCGGGGGGGCATCTTATGCGCGTGTGGTCTTTGTTCCCATGCAAGTGATTTTCAGAGTATCTCTGCATGGTGCTAGGCTGCTAGCTCTGCAAATAGTCCAACTGATTAATGTATATACTATTTTATATTCTTTTCAGAGAATAAACAAACAGCACTATATATATATATATATATATGTGTATGTATGTATGTATGTATATGTATTTCCAGTGAAGATGTAGTATGATAAATTAACTAGAGATTAGGATTTCTTTTCATCGCAAAATGTTCGGTATGGAGAAGGCTTGACGACTCACATAAACTTACCTAGAAAGCAAACAAAAAAGAAAAAAAAACTTTGGAGATTTGCTAAGATTGCATATCAACTACAAACATAAACTTACCGTGTGTTTGGTTGGAGGTTGGAGCGAGCTGGGTTGGGTTGGACCCGTCCCTGTGGGTGTTTGGATGAAGTTCAAGGTGGGTTGGGTTGATCCCTCGCAGGAATATTCCTCCAGATGCGGGTTGAACCGATCCCTCGAAAAAAACGACGGACGGAGCCGACCCACTTTTTCCGGCCTCCTTTTTCAACGGAAGAAGCGACGGCGTGTGTCCCACCCGGCGGAGCAGAGGCCGAGCGCGCCGAGCAGGACCAGTGGCGGGGGGCCGAGCGCGCCGAGCTGGTCCGGCGGCGGGCGACGAGCGCGCCGAGCAGGTCCGGCGGCGGGAGGCGAGCGCGCCGAGCTGGTCCGGCGGCGAGCCTCTCCGCGCGGGGCCTCTCCGAGCAGGTCCGGCGCCGAGGGGCCGAGCGCGCCCGCGGCCGAGCGCACTCGCGGCGGCTCGCGCCGGCGGCGGAGCGCGCGGGCAGCAGAGCGCGCCCGCGGCGGCTCGCCCCGGTGGCGGAGCGCGCCGGCAGCGGAGCGCGCCGGCGGCGGCTCGCGCCGGCGGCGGCTTGCCCCGGCCAGCGCGCCCGCGGCGGCTCGCCCCGGCAGCGGAGCGCTCCCACGGCGGCTCGCCTCTGCGGTACAGGGCCAGAGGTAGAAGGAGTGAAAATTAATTAGAAGCTATTTTCAGGGTCCTGATGTAAAAAACACATGAGACAAAGATTTACTGATATAGGCTTAGCTGATTTCTAAATAGTTTAGGGGTCCTGATGCAAAAACGTCAGAGAGTAACGCTGTTATCTTGCCATCCAACCCACATTCTCAATTCCTTCAACCAAACATGTGATGGGTTCATTCCGTCCCCAAATTCAGAAGTACAACCAAACAATAAATGGGTCGACTCCGTCCCCAAAATGAGGGTTGGATCCAACCCAACCTACTGATCCCGCAACCAAACACACGGTTATTTGCACTAGACAAACTAAGTACAATGAATGCAGGGGCGGAGCCAGGGGGCGGGCAGGGGCCTGGCCCCCCTAATGCTAAAAAAACAACAAATTATCATTATAAAAATAAAAAAAATTAGTGTAAAATCAGTAAAATTAGTCTATTTTGATTTAAAAATTGGTTATTTGGCCCCCTTTATTGCTAATTGGCCCCCCCAATGTTTGAATCCTGGCTACGCCCCTGAATGAATGGTCGATTTCAAGCTTGAAACAAAATCAGTGTGCACTTCATCAATTCAAAAATACATATCCGATTCCCGTCGGATGAACAGTTTAAACTTCGATCATCAATATATACAGAATGCACCATATTCACAATATAGCTGCTGGATTCGTCGTGAAAAGCACAATACTCACAATTTTTAATTATCTTTTTTTAATAAATATCGTATTTTATGACAATTGCTAGTAGTCAAAGTGTCATCTTGTAGACTGGCAATAATGTTGTATAGATACACGTCTTATAGTTTGAATCCGCAAGGACTACTCACGTTGATACGGCATATATAGTATGGCTTTGTTAATTAGGAATCTTCAGAGAGGCTAGGAAGAGAAAAAAAATGAAAAAAAGAGTTGATCATATCATCATCGTTTACTAGAGAAACTAGATCTGAAAATCTTACAACTTCACGGTTAATTTGGAGAAAAACCTATCAAACAAATTAATGCGAAAATGCAACATCACTAGTTGGTAATAACCTAGTACTCCGTATAAGCACTCGAGCTAAGAAAAGGCAGAGCACGCGCACGTAGTAGGTCATGTAGGTGTCAGCAGCTCCGGTATCTTTGCTCCGACGACCGTACGTGCCAGCGGCGCAGATAGAGCGTGCATATGAGCTCACTGCTGCCGCCTGCTCGTGTGCTGTCGTGCTGTGCATGCACGCGCGGTCGATCTATAAATACGCTCTTCCCGGCCACCCAGCTTCTCTCATCAGCAACCATTATTCCCGCTCGCCGTGTGGTAATCAAATCTCGAGCTGCTTTAACGGCGCAATGGCTTCCCGAGGGTGGACGCAGCGTCAGAACAAGCAGTTCGAGTGCGCGCTGGCCGTGTACGACAGGGAGACCCCGGACCGGTGGCACAAGATCGCCCGCTACATGGGCGGCGCCAAGTCCGCCGACGAGGTGCGCCGCCACTTCGAGCACCTCGTCGCCGACGTCGCCCAGATCGAGGCCGGCCGCGTCCCTTTCCCCCGCTACGACGCCGGCATCGGCGCCGGCCTCGACGACGCCGCCGTCGCTGCCAACAGGTAATAATAATCGATCTCAACATGATGCAGCATGCACGCACGAACACATGTCGTGGTAAGATAGATGGTCACATACTCGCACATGAGATCTAATCCTTATGCATGCATGGCTCTCATGGGCAGCGCGATAAGCTTTATTATTGGCAAGATATGTCCATGTGTATATCCATGGCGGCCGTTGAAACAAACAAAGAACGGCGCGTGCATATGGATATATAGATATGCGAGCATTGGCCGGGTTGCCGACATCGCTGCTACCTGACACATATGAAGAGCTTGGTTGACACATGTACCCACATGCGCGCTTGCGTCTCTTATTACGTACGTGGATTTTTATTGGATGCAGGTCCAAGTATCTCAAGTTCCAGTGATCAAGACAAATGACGGCGCGCGGCAGAGAGACATGTCGCCGAGTCTCCGATGATATCAAACATGACGCATTAATTATAAATATATAATGTGAGATCAATTGGCTTCAGATTAAACATGGATGACCTAGGGGTAGGGAGAATGGAAGCCAAGAGCAAAAAGAGTAATCTTTCACCCTCATCATGTTGTAAATTCGCTAACTAGCTAGACCGATGATGATCGATAATCGGTCAGTGCTACTAAAATGTCCATGTATATATGCTGGATCGTTTATGTATATCACAAGCAATGTGAAATGTTCCACAGCTTCTCTCCTACTCGTAAGATACTTCCAAAGTCTTCCTTGGAGCACATTATTTTGTAAGAGTACATTTTAAAAAAACAATAAATCTATGAAATATGAAATTATGTATTCTACCAAAAGTGTCCATGTCCACGCATGTTCAAAACTAAATATCTAATTGCTCACAGTCGGAAAAGTTCAAAAGTTTGAATGAAACCTTTTTAAAATATCTTCCCAGATAGTAATTCTAAAGAAAATCTAGAGTAAATTTAATGGAGAGCTATGCCAAACTCCAGTTTGCAAGGAGTGATTCCCTAAAGAGATTTTATAAAATGAATAAAAACACTAGGAGTTGAAAAATAATCAGCCATTTCTAATTCACTTCCTCCCTAGAGTTTACCCCTATAGAACAATTCTCAACCAAATATATCCACCCCTCATAGAATCACTATCATAGGAGCTCTACCAGATAGTCAACGTAGTGTATTTTTATCAACTTCATGCTCTTGAGGCAACACAAAACCTTTGCCTCTTGTGCCTACCCTAGTAGCTCGTGCTTAGTTTCTTAAGGAGTTCAGAAATGAGCCTACACAAATGCTAATGTACCACTTGCATCTGACTTTTTCGCACAACAATGAGCCCAATTTTAACTAAATATCCAATAGACTTCATGCTTAATGCTATACATTTTCACAATTTTCCTGTGGACTTGTATATCATTTAGTTTTTTTAACATGTCTCATAGCTAGTGAGAGTAGTGGCGGATGCAGAAAAAATACATCTAGGCGACTTTTTGGGTGAGACTAAAATAAAAAATATATCAATTCACTACATGTATATTACTAAAAAATATAGTAGAAAATTAAAGGAGTAATAACACAACCTTAATTTTAAAGAACAAAGTTGTAAATGTGATATACATTGTAAAATACAAAACATATTTCGAATCATTGTATAACTTCATGAGCATAGACCAGCGAGCACGACAACATGGGCACAAACAAGCGAACAGGTGAGGAATTTGAATTTTTTAGATCGACTGAGTGAGTCTGCAAGTATAATGCTTCTAAGAATAAGCGGCACAAGAGAAATTTGTTTCAAATTTATGTACAAAGATACTCCACGACTATGTGTGGTGGGTGATGATTGCACAACCGAATTTGTCCAAGTTGGAGTGTGCCATGGCGTGCGCACGCAGGATAGAGCTACGATGGGGTCCCTATCCTTCATGTGGGTTTTTGGGCTGCTGCCTTGCTGCTACTCTAGTCCATCAAGTAGCAAAACTATCAGCCGATCGAAAGGTGTTGCGATTCTCCTCAATGCTCGCTCGTTGAGTTAACGTAACAGATAGTGCATTAAGTCGCAAAACTATCAGCCGATCAAAAGGTGTTGTGATTCTCCTCAATGCTCGCTCGTTGAGTCAACGTGACAGAAAAAATATGTTAAAACAGGGTAGGACGGGGGCCAGCAATAGAAGTGTTTGAGGTGCGCTCGGAGGGTAGCTGGGGTGGTGTAGGGTCGAGATGGCGGACTAGAGGGGGGGTGAATAGTCCTATCTAAAAATGTAATGCACCGGCTAACCAAAAACGAATGCGGAATTAAAACTATCAGTCTAGCCAAGGACTACACCCCTCTATCTATGACTCTAAAGCACCTCTAAAAGATCCTACACAAAGCAAATGAGGTGTCGGGCTAGCACAAGCTCACCTAATCAATTCTAAGAGCAAGGTCACACAAATCTATGCCACTAGTACTTTAAGCACCGAGGGAGCTCCTACACAATTCTAATGAGCAAAAGCACAAAGCCTACCTAAGCTCACTAAATGCACAATGGACAAGACTACACAAGTCTAATCCAATGGCTCAACTTACTTAGCTACACAAACTAAGCAAAGAGACTAATTAAGCTACTCAAGCTAATTAGCCACAAGATCACTACTTCTAGCTACACAAGCAAGAAGACAACTAGAGAGCTACACAAGCTTCTAATTGAAAGAGCAACTACACAAGCACAAGATATATAAGGATGCAAATACGATGCTTGTGATCAAGAAGTGCAGACCACCGAGAAGAGTAGACAATGTTGACACGGTGATTTTTATCCCGAGGTTCACTTGGTTGCCACCAAGCTAGTCCTCGTTGTGTCGACCAACACCTCGATGGTTCTTGGGCAAGGCTCTCAATCCGCTGGCCACTCCGGGCACACCAAGACACCACTCACAAGTGAGGTAACTCAATGACACGCTCCACTATAGTTGCTCTTCATGATCCCCACGGGGTGAGCACAATCCCCCTCACAAATCCTTCTCCGGAGCCACGCATAATCTCCTTGCGTGCTTCAATGGAGTCACAATCCACCAAGCCGTCTAGGAGGTGGCAACCTCCAAGAGTAACAAGCACACCGGCTTGCAACACGAACACCTAGTGCCACTCGATGCAATCTCACAAAGCAACGCACTAGATTCGCACTCACTCACAATCGATTCGCAATCTTGCAAGCACAAGTGAGTTAGAGGGCTCCCAAACCAATCACTACCATGGGAAACACATCCCCAAGGTGCTCAACCTTCTCCAAGTCCCGGGCACCCCTCTATTTATAGAGGGAGGGAGAAAACTAGCCGTTACACCCATTTTCCCGAGTTCTAACGACTCTCGCAGACTGTCCGAGGTCCTCCCACGGACTGTCCGAGTTTGAGCACCAACGACTCTTTTTCGAAGTCAAAACAGGGTCAGAACTAGCTGTTGGGCTGGCGGACTGTCCGCCCTACCACCACGGACTGTCCGCGACTCCTTGGAACGCTGAAAACATGTCTCTGTCTAAAACTCGATCAAATCGCGGACTGTCCGCGAATCACTCGCGGACTGTCCGCCCTTACTTTTTCAGCACAACCGAGGTTCGGTAAAACGGCCATAACTTTTAGCTCCGAAGTCCGTTTTAGGTGATCTTGGACTCTATGGAAAGCTTATTCAGAGGAGCACATGTTCCACCTGAATGCTTGACCCAAAACCCATTGGATCAAAGCAGAATTCCAATCTAAGATCCAACACAAGTTAAAACCAACAACCATATCTTCAACCCCTTTGCAAAAGTGCCAACCCCACAATTGTACCACCTTATGTGTGAGTGAGTTAGCATTGTCACAAACATTTTTCAAAGGGTTTTCACTCTCTTCACCACGCCACTCGATCCTAGCAACATCGCAATGTTAGATCGTTCAAGTGGCACTAGATGACCGATATGCAAACAAGTTCACCCCTCTTGATAGTACGGCCATATATCCTAAACCCGGTCATAAACTTCTCTACTCACCTATGACCGGTTAAATGAAAAGCCTATTGGTTATACCTTTGTCTTGCGCATTCCATTCCATCTCCTCTAATGTTGATGCAACACATGCACCAAAATCATCACAAATGATATGATCCACTTCATATCATCATGCAACGTATTGGTTCATCGATCTTGACTTTACTTGCCCTTCACCATTGCATTGGTCCATCGGTGCCAAGTCATTGCTCAAGCATCCCGCCACACGGTCCAGCGCTTAGCCACTGACTTGCCCTTCACACTTGCAACTGGTCCATCAAGCTAAGTCTTGTCTTGATCTTCTCCTCATAGTCGCATGACTCCATGTCATGTCTCATATGCAATGAACTCCTTCATCACATAATTACCTGTGGACTAATCACCTGTGTACTTCACTTAAACATATATTAGTCCACCTAAGTTGTCACTCAATTACCAAAACCAAACAAGAACCTTCAGGTGGTCACCTCAGCTCGCCTAAACGCAGCTCCGACAATGAGTGAGAAGTTACACTGAATAAAGAAAGGGAGAGAGTCGAATTGGAGTCCTGGTCCAATAAATATGTATAACATAAAATTCATAAAGGAATTGCATGCATATGCAAAATTTAGTAATCTAATTTTGTTAAGCATGAAAAGTATAAAAAAGTTAGACTTCTAATAAATAACAAAAAATGAAAAATATAAATAAACACACAAAGGAACTTTTATGCTAAGCCCCAACCACCAATTAGGCATGTCATGTAACTCACAGTATCATATGTAACAAATTCATAGAATTGTTGATGTGCAGATTTCTTCCATTAGAGTTCAAATCATAGTGCATATATTTTTAAGAAAAATAAATATATGTGTGCATTTATGTTTGGTACAGAGCCAAGAGATTATTTCCATCAATAGCCATGAAGAAAATCGTATTAATTTCAAGTTTTGGGTGACACTAGAATCAAAAGTGGATATTATACCTGCTGTCAGTATTAACCTTTTTTTTATATAAAATGACCGCAATAGGCAAGACTAAACCAAATCTATGCATAACTTTGATTGTATATACGTGCTCACGTCTATACTCAATAAAAGTCTACAATATTAGAAAAGGAGGGGCTCGTTACCTTCAAACGTTCCTGAATCATCGTCTAAATGCTTAAGGGATGAACAGATCCGAATCGGCTGCAGCACACACATTTGGAATATTAAGCACCTTTCACTGGATCGTGGAAAGCGGTTCTTCCTTCAATTGGTTTTGAAAACAAATGGGTAGCTGAAATTAATTAGTCATGCACAAAAAGCTTGGAGCTAGATTGATGGATATTATTCTCTTTTCTTTCTAAAAAGCAAGATATATATGCTCACGTATCGATCTTGTTACCACACACACCCTCTTTCTAGTGATGGAATCCAATCTTTGCAACTAGCTATTTGGAGACAGCGACTGAATGTTCTGAACCAAATAATTGTGCAGGTATCTAACCCCTTCAATTTAACAAGCAGTTAGTATGTATGCATGTTCCAAAACGCATGATTGTGGCTAATATACAGATCACCAGTGATAATTGTTTCAATCTCCACTTGCTCTCCGTCTGAATATTCAGTGCAAATTTATCTTGCATGGAGAAACCAAAAGAACGATTCAAGCGGCGATTAAGATGGGAAAATGCCTGATGAACTTTTGATCTTTTAAGCCTTTGGTCTGAAGAGAAAAGAAAAGCTGAAATGGTGAAACTGATGTCGGCGTCCATATCGTGCAAAGAACAGATGATGCAAGCTAATTTATTTAAGATACTAATAGATGGCAGTGTAATTGGTCTTCACGGGAGAGAGTATTGGAAGAATTTACACACGCCCAGAGACGGCCGGAGAAGCAAGCTCTGAATCTCTTGATCAGGAGTGCAAGGAGGAGGGAGAACAGATGCCCGCAAGCAGCTGAATGGGGACGTGACCGGCGAGGGAAGCGATAGAAAGGTAGATCAGATCCCCCACTCCCAGGGGACAGAAATCTTTGTTCCCCTGGCTCCTTGCTCCTCGCCTCAACCGCAGCGCCCCCGGCGGCATTATTCCTCCTGTTTTCCCTCCCCTCCCCAGACCCCAGTCCCCACCCCGATGAGCCCAGAGTCACTCTCCATGGTCCACCACCTCCACGACTTCTATAAATAGCAACCCTTGCCACTCCCCCTCCTCCCATCAGCGCATCTCGCAGCTCTTGATCGATAGGTCGAGAGAGCTTCTCACTCTCACCAGTCCAGGAGCTCAGCTAGCTCAAAGAGCGAGGCCAGAAGAAGACATGGCGTCGATGTCGATGACGAGCTCGGCCTCGGAGCGCGCGCAGTGGACCAAGAAGCAGAACAAGCTGTTCGAGCAGGCGCTGGCGGTGTACGACAAGGACACCCCCGACCGGTGGCACAACATCGCCCGCGCCGTCGGCGGCAAGTCCGCCCAGGAGGTCAGGCGCTACTACGAGCTGCTGGAGGAGGACGTCAAGCACATCGAGTCCTGCAAGGTGCCCTTCCCCGCCTACCGCTGCCCCGGCGGCGCCGGCGCCCTCGGCTACGAGGCCGACAGGTACGTCAGCCTTACCGGCCGGAATGGCGATCGAGCTGCTGGCTCGATCACCAGTCACCACCGTTTCATTCGCCAGATAGCTTGTAGCTTAATTTTCCTTTTCTGGTGAGCTGATCATCACTGAAATGATCTGTGCGCACTACGCAGGCTGAGGCATCTGAAGATCTAGTCGAATCTGAACTTACAGATGATGATCGAGAAGAGGATGCGCGCGCACGTGTATATATGATTGGGACAGTATGCATGTCCATGCTACTCCTACGCAACTACGCAAGTGGGCTGGAAGAAGCAAGAATTCAGATGAGATGCATGCATCTTAGTTAATATAATTAGTACTTTATATGGGATGAGTGGTATCCTAGCCTGTCACGCGAGATCGACCGACCCATGTCATCGATCTCCCATATGTCATTCGTACCCACTCGTATGTATTACTACTGTACATCCTAGCTGCATCTGTGTACCATACCAATTAAGAAACATGAACTTGATACTATTAGCTAATCCACTTCTACGATGATCTCTTTTATTTGTTCCCTATATATGCATGCTTGGGTACCGGCCAATGAACATGGACCGATCTGCGAAAAATATTCACTCATGTGTATTCAAATGCTTTGGCTCAAGCTCCATCTTCAGCTTGGCTGATTTTAGTGATTTACCAAGAAGGTTCTATTGCTTCCGTAAAAAAAGAAGGCTCTATTGCAGCATGGGCCGATACCTCCAGGGCCCCGCTCGGTCCGGCCGGGCAGCCCAATTAAAAAGAACGCGTGCTATAAGGCCCATCATAACTTTGTCGGTGGAGGAGAGCCCGGCGGCGCGGCGAAACCGCCGCGCGTTCCCGGCCTGCGCGCGCAGTTTCCCTCGCGTTCTTCTTTGTCCAACCGCCGCCGTGTGCTCCCCGAGTCTTCGGGGTTGTCCAACCGCTCGCGGCGTCGGCGTCAGTCTCCGCACCCCGCGCCATGATGAGCCCTCGCGCCGCCTTCGCAACCAGCCCCAGCCTGGCACGCCCCTCGGCCCTTTCCGAGGCCCGCCTGGTGATCTGATTTGGTCCAATCAGGCAAGCCCTCGGTGACGCGGTCTCCCGTCTCCGATTGAAGCAAGGGGGGAATCGCTTTGGCCGCCGCGCGTCCTCTTCCTCGGCCAACCAGGTGAATTCCGGCTCCATGCCGTCGTCTTCAGTAATTTGTAGCCCGCTTTCCAGTTTAACTATTTGTGTACACTAGGTCATTGCATCATTCTGTGAAGCGTGGTTGACGCTTTGGCCAATTTGTTGATTACGGAAGATGCCTGCAGCTCAGAGGTTTTTCCTTCCTGGGCTTCCTGGTAATGTTGGTTTGAACTGGTGATTGTCATATCAATGCTTGACTTCACCTGATCCCGCGTAATTCTGCTGCGGTTTTCCTTGTGTTCAGTCATAGAAAGGTTACTGTCAGCTGAATTAGTTGAGTGTAAGGCTTGGGTTGGTGGCTTGCAGTATCTGGTTTCCTAATAATATACTAGGGGGCACTGATCGGCTTTTCTCTGTATATATATGGTGTATGAACTCAGCTAAAAATAGAAGCATGACTGCCCGATTGCCTTTGCAGGATGGTGCATCAAGCAGGTCATGACATCTTAGATTCAGCATTTCTAGGACCTAGGAGTCTAGTGCAGTGTCCACTTTAGAAATGTTTTTTTATTTGATTTAGAAAGCTTGTAGCTGTCAGAAGGGATTTTTAACTGTGCGTCATGTGAGTTAAATTATTTGCATAGGAAGCTCACAGTCATGCCGCATGACCATCTTAAGGAATTCTTTTACTTAATAATCTATAAATGTTCTAGTTTTTTTCTCCTTGAGACGGATCTGTTTTCTAATTCCGTTATGGAGCCTTGTATATCAGTGATTATTGCATAATCAGCCAACAGGTTTCACTTAGGCTGCTAGTCGGATTGATTTATATGGGTATGCAGAAGTAATTATAACACACTCTTGCGTGATTAAATAATTTTATAGTTAATAATTATCTCAGATGATGCAGACTTACATTTGTCTTTCTATCTGACATTCTGGCTCAGAGTAGCGAAAGTTAAATCACGTGTGACAAAAGGTGCCATACAATTATGTTTGGATGATGACCGTTAACTTTTTAATGCCTATATTGGTAGTTTCTTTGAATTCATTGTATGATGTTGTTTCCGCATGTGCTACCCGTGTAAATATTGAAAAGTTAATATGACCTGATAAAGAAGGAATTTCCTTCTTCTTCTTTGCCATTTTGCCTTTTCTTTTTATCTGTATTCAGCTCAAACTATCCTTAGTGTCCCCTTAATTGTTGATGGTTTTTTGAGCTTGCTTGTACCTTAAGTTATTCTCATTACCTCCACAATTAATACAAAGGCATGGAAACCTTTTTCATGTCACAGAAAAAGGAGGAGCTCAAGAATAAACCTATATGGAAATGGTTTTAACTTGTGAGGATGGAAGTCTTACGGTGGTTTTAACTTGTGAGGATGAAAGTCTTACGGCTTCACCTCATCATGTGTGCTTGTGACGCTGTGAGCTACATATATTTAGTATGCATAAGAGATTGTCATCCTTCAATTTTTTAAGCAGAGTTTTCGGTTTTAACCATGCAGGTGTACAAGTTTGGGGCTAGCTAGGACGCTCAGATAATCCTAACCTTTCTACTTAACCTCTCAGATGAGTATGTATCTTCCCCCGTGACGTGCTCTTCCTTATTTCTCTTTATGTTTGTGTGAACTGCCTATAGTTTCTCAGGCATTTCAGCATACTACTAGAGTCCTCAGGCAGCAAGATATATATTCCTGTAATTTCTTCTGATTAGAAAGGAAAGTAGTATATAAAACTATCCAGATAATTCAGCATTCTTCTGGCAGGGAAAATACATATATGGTTGGATTGTTTAAGATAACTGTTTGCAGATCTAAAACGAGCTATGCTCAAAAAAAAAAAAGATCTAAAACGAGCTGAACCTAGTTATACATGTATCTTTATCAAACTGAATTGCTTTTCATTGTGACTACTGACTAGATGTCAATGGTTTTGTTGAAGTAGACAATAGGCTATCTTGCTGTCCATGTAATCTTTTTGGGTCAAATATGATTTTCATATGTCGTGTTCTCGCCGTTTTCTTTGAATGGTGGCCATTTTCCTTTTGTTTTCTTGTTTTTGTCACGGGAACCTCTTTCACAGTGGATTTGCACATGCATAGTTGACTTCTTGAGGTGTGGATTCACTGACAAACTTTCATTCCATCACATGTCGCCATAGTAGAAGAGAATTGGGGTATTCTGCTTCTTGGTGCAGCATTTTATATGTCTGGAGCTAAAGAGGTCCACTGAGAGATTAGAGACTAGTAATCCATTCAGAAACCTGTACAATATAGCATGAACACATCTCTGGCACCAGATCAACTTCCTGTTAAGTATAAAAAAAACATCTTCCTGTTCAAAGCTGTGCAAATATGAAGGCAAAACATTTCCAGAAACAGCCAACCATGTTCCACTCTACACGCTTCTTAGATCTCCTGTTCAAAAGAATTTAATTATATGGACTTAAACACTTGAAACAGCTGCAGCAAATCCAAATACGTCAGCACTGTATGTAAGTGCAGTACATCACTGGTTGCAATTAACAAAGCTGCTGTTTTCGGCTAGGGTTCAACCACATGGTCTGCTACTGTAGTACGCGAGCCTTTCTGAGCGATGGAAGCCCTTAATGCTGCTGATCAGGTAAGAAAATGGTCCCCTTGTGGGCCCCCCCAACCGGCTTAAAGATTTGTTTAAGTACATTTATCGAAAGCATAGTACCTGAATGCTTTGTATTGATATATTGATCAGCTGTTTAAACTTAGCTTGTTGAGTGGTTATGCCTATGCAGCTCAGCTTTGAGTGATCTGGATGCACGGGTGTGGATTCTTTAATTCATCTCCCCTTTCCAAACCCACTAAAATCCAAGTAAATTAAAAACTCACAAAGATTAGGACTTGTTTAAGCAAAGATGCATGGGCTAGTGTTATTTTATTAGTTGTTGTCAGATAGTTTTAGTATAGGTTCGGAAAGGATGAGATCAGCAGCTGCTAAAAATATTTGAAGCATGGAAGTTTGAGCGCGATTGGGTTTTGATTAGCCAGCATGTTGCTTAGGGACTTGGATCCACAAGGATTAGTGGATGAGGTTTTATCAGTCTTGTCTAATGCCAACTATCCTGATACGAGCTGATATCCGATCTAGCTCTTTGCTCTTTATTTACTGCTGGGAATATCGTCCAGATCTCATCTCTTTCCGACAAATTCTTTAGGACATATCTATACAAAGATCTACAAAGTTAGATTTTCTTTGCTTCTATTGATGACGACAGTGTTTTCCCGTGAAAAGTTGTGTAGCAAAAAATCTCTGCACTGCTTTCTTTCCTATGTGAAGATCATTTTGTTGTCGGATCAGTAGAGGGTGGGAATGGAAGTGATTCACTTCCAGACTTTTTATGATTTTCCTTAGGAGAGCCGCTACCCAATTGTGTGTGCTTCCAGATATTTGGCCACACGTTTAACAGTACTTACTTGGCTTCTTTGTGTCAGGCGAATAGTTGATTAGGTCTGAATTGTCGTTGCCAGTCTCTTAGGTCCGTCCCTTAAAAAGCAAGTTTGTCTTAAACTGATGGAAGGGAACCTGCAATGTAGTCAACCAGGGAGGTTTAGACACGGAAGCACCGGCCAGTGACCACAGCACGCGGCAGTGCAGTCTTTGATTCGTGAATAGTCCGGCGAAAAACTCTTTTGGGTTATAAGTCACCAGCCAGCAGTACTTTTCTCAAAATAAACCAGCCACCAGCAACCAGCCAGCAGTACTTTTCTCTCAGAACAAACCAGCACCAGCAACCAGCCACCAGCCAAACGAATAGGCTGCAGAAGTGCATATGAAAAGACAAAACGATCAGAATTGACGATCATTCAGTAGCACCATGATGATGGGCTAAGTTCAGCAACTGTGCTGAAAGTCCAGGATCACTGCATTCTGTGCCATACTGTACACCTTAAACTGATTTTCTTGGGGAGAAATCATCTCATCTCAGGGTCTTAGTTGCACCTTAGTTTGCGTATGAAGTCAATAGATAATAAGTTCTGATATATTAGAAAAAATATTGATAATCTTTTAATTAATTTCTATTTTTTGATAGAAGTTTAATCTGTGTTGTGCCGTTGAGACACTAGGTGGCAAATTCAGCTAAACAGGTGTACAACACAGTAAATTACCACTTGATTATTGTTGCACTCCCCATGTCACCATGTGGTACTAGTTTTTTCGCGAACGTTTCAAGTGATACTAGTTAGAACACAGCAAATGTTACTTATGATACATTTTTAAAAGGTAATATGATAACTTTTTGAATGAAGCATCATTTTTTTTTTGGCGTTGCCTTTCATGTTTTTAATAGACGCACCAAATTTATGGATCCAAAGGCTCAGGGCCCGTTCAGTGGTAGGTCTGCATCTTTGGCCTTCAACAGCTGTTGGTCTCTTCGGTGAGTCAAACACATCATAATTCATAAACATATGCTTAGGAAGTCATGGTCCTAGATTTCAGACTTTCAGTGACAACAACACAATTAGCGAGCTGGCTTTGGCACAAGTGCTGGCATGCTCTTAACGTGGCCAAAGCAGTGCAAATTAAGTTTAGCGAATACACGCCTATGAGCATGATTGACATGTGGAAAATATATCTAGCTTAGCTCTACCTTGTTCCACGTCTGGCTCTGGCACTGGCAAATCAAATTCTGTTTAGAAATTTTATAAGGTATTGCAAGATGTATTTGAATTTAAGCCCCTAAAAAAGATAGCTGCTAAACGCCTTGTTATTGCAAGGATTATATGTAAGTTGTAGAATATAAGGGCACCAAAAAGTGAGATCACTTGATGCTGCATTGCTGTTAACTGCACATATTTTCCATACAAGCACACAAACACTTGCCTCAATGACCAAGGAAGCCTTTCAACATTGCAGCTAGTAAAGTCGCATTGCTTACGAGTTAACGTGGCGCAGGCGCACAGCCAGTTAATTCTGTTTTACTTTCTACCGAATGAACTTTCTATGTAAAACTTGTTACTCATCAATATCTTTGTAGAGCATTCTGTTCAGAAAAAAATATCTACAGAACATCTGGACATGAAAGACTTGGCGGTATCGTGTGTTCCATGCATTTTCAACTGGTTTGGCAGAAATATCCAAATGTAGCAATTAACCTTCAAAGAAAAGTGGACCAAAAGAAGCCAAATTTGCCCGGCTCATCCATTACTGGTGAAGGATATCAAGATTCAGGAACGAAAAAAAATCCTGTGATGCTTATCCCTCCGTTTTTCTGTCTAGCAATTTTCTTGGAGGGCATTCATTACATCCTTATCTGCCTCTCATGGTGTCATTGCAGCACGGGCCTCACAATTTCATGAAACGAAATCTTTGGCTTCTGGAAGGTAGAGGCAAACAGAGGCCATGTGAGTACGTGACCGGCCATACCCAGAAACTCTCAGGAGTCACCAAGATACAGTACAGTCCTCCATTAAATCCGTCAGGTTTGAAAATTGACTCTTAACTCCATACTACATGACAGCAAATGCGATGCATCTAGAGCCAAGTACAACATAATAAAAAGCTTAAACACAGCAACAGGCAAGTACACCTCCAATTTAATGGCAAATAAACACAAAGGAATGAGGCATTTGATGCAACATTTTTTCTCTGCATGCAAGCATTTTCTTGCATGAAGTTTTGTCATCCTGAATACCGAATATTCTATAGCCAAAAATATCAATTGCTGCTCCATATTTGGTAATTTGCTGAAGAAAACTCGAGACTGTGGTGTCATTATGCTCATTAGTTTATGCTTGAACTATATGAAAATGCTGCATTAGAAGGGAGGATAGACCACTAGCTAAATTCTCTAGTGCTCAAGTGAAGATCAAACTACAATGTTGGGGAAAGCTGAGAGAAACTTCTGTTGGTTAATCTTGTTGCTGGAGAGGTCAAATAACAAGGTAAAAAATGTAGCTACAAAACATGCACAGTGCCGCCTCTTTTCAATTGATCCCCAACTAGGAACAGAAGAAATCAAAAGATAAACAAGCAAGAATCATGAAGCAAAGAGGATGAAATGGCTACAAAAAATGGAAGGATAAGGTGATGAAAAACAAAAAAACGAAAGGGAAGAAGAACGGATAGAGCCCTCACTTCCCTTGTTTAATCCCACCTCTCTGGGAGCTGAGCTCTTAAAAAAATGAGGTGGAGATTAAGCAAATGTCGGAGGCGCTGAGCCTTGTCTCCCACCATGGCTACTGCTGCTCCTGCTGAGGCTGCGGCTGCTGTTGGGATTGTTGCTCCTGCGGCGGCAGCTGCGGCTGCCTCCTGCTGCCGCTGCCGCTGCCGGTGTGCTTGTTGTTGTGCATCCACACCTTGAAGACCTGGCGCCGCACGCCGACCTGGTCGCAGAACTGCTGCACCAGCGCCTCGTCCTGCTTCTGCATCCGCCAGCCCAGCCGCTCCGCGAACGCCAGCATCTGCTCCTTCTGCTCCGGCGTGAACTTTGTCCGGAACCGCTTCCGGCGCAGGTGCCCCTGCGCCGCGGCGGCGGTGGCGTGCGCGGGCGGCGGCCCGCGCTCCTCGCTGGAGGACTCGGTCGTGGTGCCGCCGCTGCCGCTGGGCGTGCCGTGGTACGGGAACGGCGGCGGCGGGTAGTGGGGGTGGGCGGCGGCGGCGGCGGCGTAGGGGTGGGGCGGCGGCAGGAGCAGCGGGACGCGCGGCGCCGTGGGCGTCACCGGCGGCGGGGGCGCGGCGGGCGGCGGGAGCAGCAGCTGGCGGCGCTGGCCGTCGTCCTTGCGGTGGAAGCTCCGGTGGCAGCCGCAGGCGGCGCACTTGAGCGCGTCGTCCCCGGCGCCGGCGCTGGGCATGAACTCCCCGCAGCCGTCGACGACGTGGCCGCCCAGCGCCGCGGCGTGGTTGCGCAGGCACTCGTGGTACCGCACCGCCGCCTCGGGGAGCGCCGCCGGTGCGGGGGCCGGGGACGGGGCGGGCGCGAGCGGCGGCGGTGGCGCGGAGCTGGCGCCCATCCCCTCGGCGGGTTCCTCCTGGCCCCTAAATTCCATCAGCGCATGCCTGGCCGCCCGACCGAGGGCGGGCGAGGAGGACCCGACGGGGCGAGTCCGTGAGAGCGACGGCACACGGCGCCGCAGGGGGGAGTGCGGTGCGCTTGCCTGCGGGGGGTGCTTTGCTTTGCTTGCTCGCCTTGCCTGCCTCACGCACAGGCCCTCAGCTAGTATAGCTATCAGTCACACACGCGGCACGCCCCGTATCCATCTCGTCGTTTCCTAGCGCTGGCTGGGTGGTCTGGCCTGGCCTGGCTGCCTGCACTGCGGGTGCGGCTGGCTGCAGGCCGCAGCCGCGCCGTGTGGTGGTGTGCGGTTGGCTTTTGTGCTTTTGTGTGGGGAAGCCGAGGGGCCGAGAGCGGGTGAGGCTGAGGCCAAGTGAGTGATGGTGGCCGCGGTGGTGGTGGTGGGGGTGGTGATAGTACGGCAGCCGAGCCCGAGCGAGCGAGATGAGGCCGGCCGGGCGCGGTGGGGGACGCTGATTCCGGTCTGCCTCGGATGGGAAATGGCGCTTTTGTTTCCTACCGGCGGGGAGGAGGGGCGGTGCAGCGACCGACAGCGGCAGGGCTGACCCCTCCCTCCTCTCCCCGCCCCCACGCGGACGCGGCCACGCCATGCCGCGCGGACCCAGCCCAGGCTTTAATGATGCAACCGGCGAGCGCCGAGCGCCGAGCAGCAGCCGCTGTAGCCACGGGCCGGGGTTTAGAGCAACTTTACCGGATGGAGTAAATTTGATCTCCTATATAAAATTATTTGGAGTTGAGTAAAAATATTTTCATCCCTAAAACACAATTTGCTCCAGCAGTTTCCCTATTTTGCTTCCCTAGTTTGGGGGTAGAGGAGAGATCCCCTCTATAGAAGGGATGGAGAGGAATTTTTAGTCAATGGAGGAAAAAAGAGGGGCTATAGGGAATCTGCTGGAGAGGTTTTTTTGCATTTCATTCCCTATATCACTATTTTTTTTGTTATTGGGGAGGAGACAGAGAAGCTGCTGAAGTTGCTCTTATGACCGTCGGATCGGGGCGGTGATCGGGGAACAGCTCCTTGGCCGCGGGCTAGGTACGCTGCACAGCGGCATGGATCAGGCAGGTGCGTCCGGGGTATTGTCTCTTTCGTTTCGGGGGGCTGCTGTAAACGTGTGCGATGGCCAGGAGAAGCCAACTACATCTTGTGGCTCGCGGCCTTCATCGTTCTTCCATTAGCTGACATTCAAAAACTATATCCGGGTTTGGGTTACTCTTTTCAGTATGGATTTGGCAACTCCGCCCACACATGGAAGCAGCGAAGTGTATGGCAAGCAACCAAAGCTTAGCGTGCTTCACATTTCCGTTACAAAACAATCCGGCGTCCATGCATGATTTTGTGGTGAAGTTCTCGTACTGTACGCGTCGCGAGCATCCTGTACCACATCCGGTCACCTCCGCCATGAGATGCGATCTAAACTGGGGGTGGAGCTAGGTACTGCAATGGCATGTTTATTTGCTGCAGTGCGATTTATGGAGTCGTATAGGTATATCTCGTGCTGCCGTGCGTGGTGCATGTAGCACGTCGCTGTACTCAGACCAGATCCTTCTCTTGAGGTCCGTACGACCAGTGACCTCAGCATGAATCGGGCAGTCAAGGACACAGGTTTTCCTGTCAGTGACCTCATATGATTGAGGGCAGCTTGACGCGAAGACGTCTTCGTAATTTGCAAAGCCTTGTGGACCAAATTGGACATCCATCCATTAGGCAGTAGCCGTGATTTCGACAGTGAAATATATAATTACATTGTTTTTGCTTCGCGCAAGAGCTGTGGCTCGGTTAGACGTGAGTATTTTTCGGGCCGGACCGGGTTTGGGCCGGGTCGGAAAAACCTGGTTATTTCGGGCTGAGAAAATCCTGCTCATGACCGTCTCACTGGGCGCGTCGGGTCTCAATTTTTGGGCCGGGCCTGGACTTGAGCGGGCTGCCAGCGTATTTTGTAGTGTAAAATAGCTAAAAACAGCTTTCGGGCCGTGCTCGGGCTAAGTTTTTTTCTCGAGCCGCAAGATCTGTGCCCACGGGCGTCTAGTAAGGTCTGTGGGCGGGCTGGGTTCGGACCGGGCTAAAAATGCTAAAAAAAAAGCTCGGTTGGTAGGCGTTGCAGTGGGCAAGCCGTCGGTTTGGATTCGAATCTTATCGAACGCAAGTTTATCTCACCGGGGTTTATCTTCGAAAAAATTCTATCGTCGGTGAAACCGGGGTTCGAGAGTTTTCTAAACCGGGAGGAGGCTTTTTTCCTCTTAATTTATTTCTTTTTTATTTTTCCATTTTTATTTCCATTTTATTTTTTCCAGATTTCATTTTTTCTGTTTATTTTAGTTTTCTATTTCTTTCGTTTTATTCTTCTTTTCTTTTCTATTTCCTTTTTTCTTCTTTCTCTTTTATCTCTTATTTCTTTTATTTATTTCTATTTTCTGTTTTCTATGTTTTTCCTATTTTCATCTTTTTTATTTTTTCTTTACTTTTTTATATTTATTTATTTGTGTATTTTTGTTTTTATACTTTTTAACTTTTTTAGTTCATTATTTATTATTTTATTTATTTATATTTGTTCTTTTTATATTCTTGTTCGTCGGCGTGCGAGGACGGTTTATTTATCTTCTTTTTTTAGTTTTATTTTTTATTTCTTTTATTTATTTCTTTTTATTCTTCTTTCATTCTTCTTTCTATTTTTTTTTCTTTTTCTTGTTTCTCTTTTATTTCTTGTTTCTTATTTATTTATATATTACTATTTTTATTTTTTTGTTTCTACTTTTCTTTTTTTCATTTCTTCATTTTTTTTTATTTTTTTATTTGTTTTCTTTCAATAAATTTTTATTGAGTGAATATTTGTTTTGTCTTAACTAAAAATTTAACTTCAAATTGTTTAATCTCAATTAACATTTGTTCTACTTTAGTGATTATTTTAAAACTATTTTTTAAATACTAAATATTAATTAGTATTATAGCGAACACATACTTTACTAGTTAGAACAAATAGATTTGTTCGGTCTAAAATATTTTGTGTTCAGTCTCAGTGAGTATATTTGTTGGTCTCAGTGAATATTTGTTCGCACATATTTGTTCTGCTCAAGCGAATTTTTGTTCAGTCCCAGTGAATATGTTTGTTTGGTCTCATTTAATTTTTATTTGGCCCAAGTGATTTTTGTTCAACCCAGTGAATACGTTTGTTCGGCCCTAGTTAATTTTTGTTCTGCCACAGTGAATTTTTGTTCGGTCCTAGTGAATATGTTTATTCGGCCCTAGTGAATATGTTTGTTCGGCCCCAGTGACCTTTTGTTCGGCCCTAGTGAATTTTTGTTCGACCCCAGTGAATATGTTTGTTCGGCCCAAGTGAGTTTTTGTTCGGTCGAGTGAATATGTTTGTTGTGCCTAAGTGAATTTTTGTTCGACCTAGTAAATTTTTGTTCGGCCCCGCCTCCTCTCCAGCCCAACGCAGCGGGCGGACCCGCGCCTCAGGCGGCACGGCACCTGTTCCCCTTCCTCCTCGTGCTACGAAGCGGCGCGGCTCCCGCGGTCTCTACCCCACCAGGCGGATCGACACGGCTTCCGCGGCCCTCCTCGCCCGGCGACGCAACGCCGCCTGCGCCTCCTACGCGCGCCGTCCCGTCTTCACCAACGCGCAGCGCCGGACGCGGGACGCCTTCTCCCCGTCGCGGCGTGGTCAACGGCCCGCCGATGCGCCGCCCCAGGCGTGCCGCTCCTCTTCCTTCACCCCGGCGAGGCGTGGCCCGCTCCCTCGGCGCGGTCGGCCCGGCGGTGCGACGCTGCTCCCCTCTCGCTACGGCCGGCGGTCCTGCGCCTCGCTCCTCCGCTTTGCCCCCGACCTCGGCGCGGTCGGCAGCCCACCGCCTCCGCGACGCGATCCCCGCCGCTCCCTCTCCACCTCAGCGACGCGACGACCCGGCGCAATTTACTTCTTCGACTCCACCTCCACGCGGCGCCCGACGCACGCCGTCTCTTCCTCGCCGCCGGGCGATCGGACGCGGCTGCTGCCTCCTCCTCACGCCGCGGCACGGTCAACGGCCCGGTGGTGCGGCGGCCCAGCCCTCCACCTCGGCACAGCCAGCGCAGTCTTGTACATCTCCCCGTGATTCGAGGCAGCCGAGGCAGAGGCGCGACGGAGATATGTTTCTTTTCTTCCCTTTTTGCAGGACTGGCGCTTGGGCATCGGGGAGGGCTGCTCGCAAAACTACTCCGGGATGGACGCGGATCTACTTGAGCGAGGCCCCCCTACTCAGATGCGGAGAGTACTCGTGCGAATCGGAGCCTTCTCGGAGAAACAAGTCGGAGGCGGAAGGAAGTCGTGCGAATCGGAGCCTTCTCGGAGAAACAAGTCGGAGGCGGAAGGAAGTCATGCGAACGAATCTACCCCGAGAAACTATTCGGGGACGGAAAAACAACTTGAGCGAATGGAGTTCCCGCTCGGGAACATCACCTTTCTGACCTAAAAACATGATTTTCTTGTAGGTACCTAAGTTCTTGTGTGTAGGTAATGAACTGCAGCATCGGCCGTTCGCCACCCTGATCAGGACAAAGCCATTTTGAGCAACGTGACAGGTGGTGGCAAGCTGAGACCGACCGTTGCATCACAGCTCGTCGTCGTACCTCATCCTTCTCCGCATACCTCGCCTCGGCGGCCCAGCTCGCACCACCATCGCTCACGAGCACACCCGAGTCACCCCGAAAGACGCCTGCGCCGTCGCGACCCTCGCCACCACAGGATTAGCAGCGATCGCCGCAGTCGAGCCGAACACTTGTGATGTCTCCGACGCGTAACGAGTTACTGCCCCGAGCTTTTCTTCTCGCCGCCGACGGACACAACGCCGCCATCAACGACAACGGTGAATGGCGCTGGCGGCCGTCTAGCAACAGCCTCGGCTGAACCTGTGACGTCTCCCGCGCACGAAACCAGCGCCGATCCTGACGCGACCGCCTTGGCCATCGCCCGCTTGACCGCCACAAACAACACGAAGCCCGGGGCTTATCAGAAGGGGTCCGACAACGACACGCCGACTTCTCCGACATGAATACGAACCGAGCTAAGTGTAATTCCAGCGCTGCTATTTTTCCAGCTATCTCATACCCCGGCACGCGTCGCCGGGTCACCGCCGACTACCCTTGGCGTGCCCCTAATTGCACATACAGCCCGAGCGCTACATGAGCAGTCGGGGCACGACCGACGGGCGTAGCGCGTGTGCACTTTACCTGCGTCTGTGTGCTTTCTTTTCCTCTCTCGCACAAATCGTTAAAAGTACTCGGGGAGCACACGCCTTAAAATCATGAAACCTCGACCCCACGTCTACACTTCCTATGCGTGCATGCGGCCAGCTCCCTGCGCTACGGATGCGGCCGTCGGGGGTCAGGTGCATAAACATAACAGGATAACTCCCCGGGGAAATTAAACAGACTTAAAGGAGCTGGAATTAGAATTCACGTTGGGCGTTGTCAAATGTTTTTTCCTTCTAAAATTAGTATTCGTCGCACCGCACGCTGCTGTCCTCCTATCTTCTATTGCAGGAACAGGGCGGTAGACTCGACCCTCGCACTCGGGGGTTGGGAGACGACGACTACTCGACCCACGTGCTCGGGGGCTGGGCAACGACTAATCAACCGTCACAACGACCACGCGACATTCCTCCGATGGCCCCATCAGCTCCTCGCGGCTCTGCACCCGAGGGCCGGCGCCACACACCGACGACCGGGAGTTCGAAGGCTAGCCCGTCGAAGGGTTCGACAGCCGCTCCTGGACACCCGAGCGAGGGGCGGCGAAGGATGGGCCCCAGCGGCCGGAACTCAGGCGCACGAGCGCCATGGGCATCCTGAACTGCGTTCGAGTCTTGATGGAAAATGAGATCATGGTTTTTCCCCGACGGAAAGGCGACGAGCCGTCAAGTCCAACCGAACAGGATCGGTAACTAGATGACTTCACCATCAGGAATCTGAGGTTGATCACCAGCTGATCCGTTCGGAACCCGGCGAATGGGACTCCGAGGAGTCACTCGAGCTCACCCGCACGCAGCTCACGGGGTGCCGAGGCTCGGCCAGCGAGGCAAGCTTCGACGTCACCCAGTGTGACGCCTCAGGTTTTTAATTAACCTTAATTGCCGGTCAAACGTGTTGACTAAGGTCAAATCATGATCAACCTGGGTCATCACCTCGAAAACCTCACCAACACTCACCCATTAGCATCTTAAGCAAGTCTAGCACTCTCCTTGGCATTTGAATTTCTCTTTCAATTTTGAGTGGAAAAGGTTCAAAACTTCTAGTCAAACTAAGTTTCACTATTCACCCGAGGCATGAAAATCCTCAACTTGGCATTTGAATTTCTCTTTCAATTTGAATCCATTTCAAATTCGGTTTCAGCCATGTTTCAGAGGATCAGCTCATCTGCAACTTTCCTATCTACAAGATTTGAAGTTTATATGTAACTTTTTGAGAATCGTGCAAGCAAACAGGGGCACTCGGGACGGACCGTGCCGGAGACGCGCTCGGTGCGACGTCACGCTCGCGCGTGCGCGTCCACGCGTCGCCGCCGCGCCGCCGTACCACGGCCGGCCGTCGAAGTTTGTGCATAACCTCAGCGTGCGTCGGCCTCGCGTGCACCCCTAGGAGCCGCCTCAGCCGGAGGAACAGCGCGCCACGCGGTGTGTACGCGCTCGTCGCGGTGTCCTCCCCGCCCCGCCGCGCACGCACGCCGATGCCGCCGCCGTACCGCGCTTTAAACGCGTCGGGACGCTTAGCCACGAAGCGACCTCGCTCCTGCGCGCGCACGCCCGGCTATAAATAGCCCCCTCCTCTCCTCCCGCGTGTGAGCCGCCGTCCGCCGCCCGCCATTGTCGCCGCCGCAAGCGAGCACCCCCCTCCGCTCGCTTCCGTCGCCGGCCGACCCTCTCAATCTCCTCCCTAGGCACCAGTGTAGCTCCCACGGCCGCTTGTTCACCTACCTTGCGCCGCCGCTCGCCAGAAACCGAGCCGAGGCGGGAGCGCCGCCGCGGGCTCGCCGCCGCTGCTCGCCGGTAGCACTTCCGGCCACGCCACCACCGCCAATCAATCCGCGGTGAGCCCAATTGCACCCCGGTGCCGCATGTTGACCTCCCCCGGCCGTGCTTCACCACCGGCGAGCTTCCCTCCGCCGGCAAGGCACAGATGTTATTCGCGAGGGCATGGTTGTGAACCCAGGGACTTAGTTGCAAGGTTCTGAAACTTAGTTTTATAGCAGACTGGTCCAGCACATTAGAAAAGGGCTAGAAATTCATAGAAGATTCAGAAAAATGCAAACCTAATTTTTTTGGTCTCAGTGAGAGTAGATCTACAACTTTTGCAAAGCATGACCATAGTTTTGACTTATAGATTTTGAATGAAAATTCAAATTCAGTTTGACACCTTTTTGCTGTAATTCAAAATCTAGAAAGGCTATGGAGCTGAATTTTGGATATGTTGCTAGACTTGTCTTGTTTAGGATCTGGACTAAAATTTGCACAAAGTTATTGAACAGATCTTTTGTTACGAATTACTTTGTATTTATGCTATTTCTGCTTTACTGATTTTTGTAGCAAAATATGATTTGATTTTTGTGCTCACCTTGTGGTTATGTTCATGTTATGCCTAGAAGTAACTTTCCTCAATTTTCCATGAATTTATCTCTGTTAGAAATATTTAATCCTGATTTATGCTTAGATATATCTTTAAATGCATAGTTCAAGTTTCAAATATATTTGTGGTGAACCTATGGGTGTTCTGATCTTGTTTAGGGTCAGAGTAGCTGTAGGCTTGTTGTTGGATGCAGCAGCCTTATATTTATTTATTTATACATTTCCTTTAATTCAATTAGCTAGGAAATGTTATTCTTGCACATATTGGTCTTGTAGCTCTTTTAGTGTCCAAGCTTGAATCCAGTGGATGTTTAGTAGTAATTAGGCCAGCAAGGACCCCCTGTCCTTGTTTGTATGTTTTGTTTGCGCCTTTAAAAGTTAGGGTGCACATGAGCTTGTTAGTGGGAAGTAATTAAGAAAATAGATCCTCTAACCTTGTGACCTTGTAACTTGTTACCTAGCTTAATTTTAGGGTCTTTTAATTCACCCTTGCTGTTTGAGAATTTAAATTGAAATTATTTACATAGATGTGTACACAATCACTATTAAAAGATTGAATAATAAATCTCACATGAAATAACAATCATGAAAGTAAACATTAATTAATTGTTGGTCAAAGATTAAACCCTTGTCCATAATAACCTTAATGAAAAGGAATTAATAATTAATTGTTTGTTAAGGTGAATGTGGCCAACAAGAGTTGGATGAAATAATTAATCTATCACACCACCTGAACCCTGCATTGCATTCCGTGTAGAGCTTCCTGACGGTAACTACGCGCTCGTGCCGGAAGCCGAGGAAGGAGGAGCTGATGCTGAGCTGCAGTACGTGGAGGTGATCGACGACACCGAGGACCCTCAGGCTAACCCTGCTGACGAAGGCAAGCCCCGGTGCATTAACCAAGTGTTTTTGAAACTTTATGCAACTATCTATGGATGATTGTGCATTTACGTTCAGGAGTTGAAATAAAACCCTAGATGCATGATCCCTAGGTACCTATGTCCTTACTAGTATGATAGGTCGGTAGCTGCTATGCTATAGGACCGTTACAAGTCGAGTGATGCTTGTCACTCGCGAGAATAGGTTCTTATGTTGGAATCATAAGATCTCCTTAAATGGATTGCTCATGTGGTAAGAGCATGGGATGTGGGCTCCGGTCCAATGGCTTTCGTGGGTTAAGTGTTTCAACGTACTAAGCACTTGTCGGAAATGGGTACGGTAAGCCTAGTACCTTAACGAGACGGTAAGGGATTTTACTGTGACTAATCTTGGGATGTGTCCCCCGGCTAGCTACCGGTGGTGCATGTGCGATGCTGGGTGCCTTGCGGAGGATACCAGATAACCTGTACCGAAGACTGTGGCCTTTTATCCCGAACCGAGGACTTTTGGGAACCGCCTGGTGGTTGTCCTCGCGGGGGCACCCTACCGTGTGTTTAGGTCTACCTTGCAAGGTTTAAATCAACTGGTTGTCGGCCTCTCACCGTTATCTGAGACTACTTACTCCACTGGCCATGAGATCCCTAATGATGGAAGTTGATGAATATGTATGCTTGATTAATTGGTTGCACAACTTATGCTTGCACTAGCTTGCTAATTTAGAAAGGAATAATCAACTAGAACTTGTGCTAAAATATTGAAAGTAAGGACATACTCTTTGTTGCTTTTCAGCAAAAGAAACCCCTTCGGCCAAAAGCCTTTCATGTCTAGAGTTGGTGATGTAGTTGTCACCGACGGGTAAGTCTTGCTGAGTATTAGTATACTCAGCCTTGCTATAATCTGTTGCTTCAGGTAATGCCTTTGCTGATGTGTGGCCTGGAGAGATCCCGCCTGGCTGGGAGCTGGAGTGGGTTGAAGACGATGAATGAAGGCATCATGGCAGGGCTCCCGTGATGTTTCCTCGTACCGTTCAGTTTATTTCCGCTGTTTTCAAAACTCTGAACTTCGTTGTCGTGTCAAGGACTTCGGTTTGTAATAATTAAGCCCTTCCGGGTAATTTTGGATGTTAATCATATGTTGTTCTCTGGACTCGCCTTCGTGTGAGTTTTAATGCATATATGTCGATCCTTGTTGCTTTGTAAGTGATTTACCGGGTGTTAACCCGGCAACTAACGACAGGATGATACTTTATTATTGCTTAATGACCAAAGTGGATTGGTTTAGGCGATAGTACGGTATTTTCCTGGGCGGTTTGTCACACCCAGCCCGTCCTTCCAAACAAAAACGATGCGCGAGGGAGACGCAACAAAAAGGGAAACCGACTCCTCGACTAGTGCCTCGCGCCGTGCGAGGTCACCAAAAATTCATCTACCTCCCGCAAGCTCGCGGGCGACAACACCTCCGACGAAACGATGTTCAGCTCCAAAATCACTAACCCCACGAGCAAGTCTCCGACTCCCCTGCGGGCTCGGGTGCTACACCCGGCGGGTGCACTCGCGCGCCCCCGCCGTACTGAAGCGTCCCCTCATCAGAGGTGACTAAATGTGACATAAATACCAGTCCCAGGAGGCTGGCTACACATTTATTACAACAGGTGGTTCAGTCCCTTACATCACGGCGGATCCCATTCCACCAATACTTCTGTTTTACGTCCATGTACATCTTGGTGGATCCCGGGTGAATGGAGTATGCTGAGTTGTGTGCCTCATCCATGATGGTCTGTCGAAAATCTCCACCTTCGGGCACGCATATCCTGTTTTTGTACCACAGGGTGCCTTGGTCATCTACCCTGAAGTCAGGGGCCTTGTTCTCTCCGGTATGCTTGCGGATCTTCATCAGATTTTCATCGGTCTCTTGGGCCTTCCGGATCTTTTCCTCTAGGGTAGGCTGAACACTCAGCTGGCGGACATAGCCTTGGGGGACGATGTGTACGTTGAGCCGTGCCATCTCCTCTTGTAATTGGGCATTCTTAGGTACTGCTTTTCCATAAGACTTTCTGCTTAAGGCATCTGCCACTACGTTGGCTTTTCCCGGGTGGTAATGGATTTCTAGGTTATAGTCTTTGACTAATTCCAACCACCTTCTTTGCCTTAGGTTCAGGTCAGGCTGGGTGAAGATGTACTTCAAGCTCTTGTGGTCCGTGTAGATCTCGCACTTATTTCCAATCAGGTAGTGTCTCCAAATCTTAAGGGCATGCACTACGGCTGCAAACTCCAAATCATGGGTGGGATAATTCTGCTCATGGGGTTTGAGCTGGCGGGAAGCATACGCCACTACCTTCCCATCTTGCATAAGAACACACCCCAACCCTTGTCGGGAGGCGTCGCAATACACGACAAAGTCCCGTTGGATATCTGGCAAGGTCAGTACTGGGGCTGTGGTCAATCTTCTTTTCAACTCTTGGAAACTTTTCTCGCACGACTCGGTCCAGTTGAACTTCTTCTCCTTCTTGAGCAACTCTGTCATGGGTCGGGCAATCTTGGAGAATCCTTCAATAAACCTCCGGTAGTATCCCGCTAGACCAAGAAAGCTTCTGATTTCGCTCACATTGGTTGGTTGTTGCCAGTTGGAAATTGTTTCGACTTTCCCAGGGTCTACTGCTACTCCTTCTGCTGTCAGAATATGTCCAAGGAAGGATATTTTCTCCAACCAGAATTCACATTTGCTGAACTTAGCGTACAGCTTGTGCGCCCTCAGTTTTTCCAGTACCACTCGAAGGTGTTGCTCATGTTCCTCCACACTTTTGGAGTAAACAAGTATGTCGTCAATGAAAACTACGACAAACCTATCTAGTTCCTCCATAAACACCTTATTCATGAGGTTCATAAAGTATGCCGGTGCGTTAGTAAGTCCAAAGGACATCACGGTGAACTCATATTGTCCATAACGGGTGACGAAGGCGGTCTTTGGGATGTCACTCTCCCTAATCTTGAGTTGATGGTATCCTGACCTTAAGTCGACCTTCGAGAAATATTTGGCTCCCTTTAGTTGGTCAAATAAATCATCTATTCTGGGGAGAGGATACTTGTTCTTGATAGTGACCTCGTTTAGTGAGCGATAGTCCACGCACATCCTCAGGCTTTTATCCTTCTTTTCGACGAAAAGCACTGGGGCTCCCCATGGTGACGAGCTTGGTCTGATGAACCCATTTCGCTGAAGTTCTCTCAGCTGCTTCTTTAACTCTGCCAATTCAGGGGCTGCCATCCTATAGGGCCTCTTGGCTATGGGAGAGGTTCCGGGGATGAGGTCGATAACAAACTCTATATCCCTATCTGGTGGCATTCCGGGGAGTTCTTCGGGAAATACATCTGGGTACTCCCGTACCACTGGGATCTCTTCTAGGGACTTGGTTTCCATGCTAAAAACCATTATGTTTGGTCTGCTTCCTCGGGTACAGCAGGTTACTCGCACTCCGTCTGGGTTGGTTAGGTGTACTACCTTATCGGCACAACTTATAAGGCCGTGGTGAAGGCTTAACCAGTCCATCCCAAGAATCACATCTATCCCTTTGGACTTCAGTACTACCAGGTCCGCTAGGAACTCTACCCCACTTAAAATTATTCTCACCCGGGAGCAACCCAGTTGACACTTGATGTCACCTCCGGGTGTTCGGGTTAACAAGGGTGCTTTTAGTAGTACTGTAGGTATTTTATGCTTTTCCACAAAACTTGAAGATATGAACGAATGTGATGCTCCTGAATCAAATAATATAGTTGCCAAGACTGAGCTGACCAGGAACTCACCGAGCACTACGCCTTGTGCTTCTTGAGCCTCCTGTGCGTTGATGTGGTTGACGCGGGCTCGTCCATAAGACTGCTGGGGCTGCCTCATCTGCTGGTTGTTATTGCCGAAGTTGTTGTTGTTGCTGCGAACTGGCACGCGGTTGGCTCCAGATACAACCGGTCTCGGCCCATTCACGGAGTTGGAGAAGGCTGAAACTGTTGGCTTTTTGGCATATGGGCAGTTGGCGATGAAGTGTCCGGTCTCACGGCAGTTGAAACACACCCTGGAGTTGTTGTTGTTGTTGGCAGTGACCTGGCTAGTGTTGCTCTGTGGAGGCTTCATGGTGTTCTGGTTGTTGTACTGTTTAAACTGGGTTTTGGGGCCTTGAGAGCTCGTGGCTTGGGATTGGGTTCTGTACTGCATAGGAGCTTGGAACCTGGACATGGGGTGTCCAAAGTTTCTCGGCCTCTGGGACCGCTCTTGCTGCTTGGCCTTGTGTTCCATGAACTTGCGCTTGTTTTCCTTCTTTTCTTCGGCCCTTGCTCTCTCCGTGAGTATTGCCATGTTCATGAGGGTGTTAAAGTCCGGGTAGATCTGAGGAGTCAGCAGTGTCCTCAGTTCCGGAGTCAGCCCCTTCTTGAACATTTCTTGCTTTTTGGAATCTTTATCCACTTCCTCGGGGGCATAGCGTGCCAGCTCTATGAACTGGTACGTGTATTCCTTCACAGACATGTTGCCTTGGCGGAGTTCGCGGAACTCGTCTGCCTTCCGCTTCAGTGTGGCCTCCGGGATGTGGTAGCGACGGAACTCCTCCACGAATTCGTCCCATGTGATGGCGGAGGGATCTTTGGCCGCTGCACAGTAGTTTTCCCACCAGGCTAAGGCTGTTCCAGTGAGCTGGTGGGTGGCCAAAAGAACTTTGTCTCGATCCTCACAGTTGAATGGCTCTAGTTCCCTTAGGATGGCCCTCAGCCAGTCATCTGCATCCAAGGGATTCACGGACCCGCCAAACGTGGGTGGTTTTGTCCGGAGAAATTCTATCAGTTTCTCATTCATGCCCAGAACACGGGGCTTTGGGCGGGTGATGGCATTGGCTATGGCTTCCAGCAACAGGGTCTGGTTAGCCAATACTTGCGCCAGGTCTACGGCAGGTGGTGGCGGTGGCGGAACCATGTTTTCTCCTCCGTTTTCGTCCTGATACACTTCTTGGTCGTTAGGGCGCTCCCTTCGTCCTGCATGCGATCCTTCCGCATTTGGGTCCATACGACCGGAGCCTTGGAAGCTCCCGGCGGGACGCCTTGAAACCATCTGTAGGGGAGCGGGTTTCTATGAGATTTTAGGTGATGTTTAAGTTGATTAAGACGGGTTTTTGAAAAGACAGGATCGGACTCCTGCCGTCAAGCACACAACAAGCACACATGACAAACAAGCACAAACAACTTTATTTCAACCATGAGAGGAGGATACATCCCGAACTACTCGACTGATACAATGCTGGTACACTACACGACTTGGTACCATGACAAAAGCTAAGAGGGCGACTCTAAGCTTGGACCAACACGGCTTCATTCCTTGGCAAGGGCCTCTGGGGCATGCTACTCGCGGGGCGAGCCATCTTCTGGGGCGGAGTGTGCTTCCAGTGGAATGAGCAGCTCATCGCCGTCATCATCCTGGGGGTTCCCGTCTTCTTGGGGCTGGGCGGAAGTTCCTCCTTCGACGGTTGATGTTGGTTGCTCGGCGGCTACAGTCGGTGTTGGAGTCTCAGGAACTCCTCCCCATCCTATGAGGGGTGTCCCAATTAGGACTTGTGCTTCTCCCACAGCCGGAACGGGTGTTCCACTGTTGGTCCATTCCTGTATGCGTTGGTCCTGGATTCGCCTGAGGCTTTCATGGGCAACGGCTTCACTGCTGATGGCGGCTGCGGTCCTTGCTTCTGCTTGGGCCACTCGGACTTGGTGCATCCTCACTGTGACTTCAGCTTGACCGGCCCGACTGATTTGTTCCCTCAAGTGCCTGGCCTGGTCATCGAAGAGCTTATCCAGGGAGACAAGGTAGGCGACTACGTGGTACAGCAGGTCTTCTTGGTGGCGGCGTCGTTCCAGGTTTCTCATGCGGGCCTGCCAAACTGGGGTTCTGATGGCGGGAGGAAAATACCTCATCGGTGTGGGGACGAGGTGTTCCTCGTAGATCCTGCACAGGTAACGGAGAGTTTTCCGGAGGGCCAAGGGATAGGTATCCCGATGTCGAAAACCTGTGGCGGTCACGCGCCACGGCTCGACGTTGGGGTAGCGGGTGCTTCTGGCGATGGAGAGGACCACCCTACAGCGAAGAGTGCCGAGTTGCTCGTACTCTCTGCTGTAGTACCTTGGGCGCTCAGTGATACCGAGGCGCTCCAGGGAGTTGATAAGAAGGCGAGCAAAACCAGGCTCCTCCTGGCACACGCCTTGGGTCCATCCATCTTCGGCCATCTGAAAACAAGGGTAGAGTTGAACAAGTTGTGCAAAGGGTAGGGTACAAAAGATAGATAGTTTTATTTATTCACAAAGGTTGGGTACACTCTTCGAGGTACACTTATTATTACTAGGACTCAGCTTCTAGCCTAAACACCCTAGGCTTATCCTCACGGTGATTCTTCCTCTAGCTGGATGCGGCGCTTCTTCAGTGGGAGGTCTTTCTCCAGTATTTCTTCCTCAGTCTGGGTCCCTTTGTCCCAGTGAGTTTCTTCGGGTTCTTCTTCATCCAAGTCGGCTTCTTCTCTTCTCCTACGTTCCTTGTGGAGCTCATCCCATAGGTTCTTGTGGAATACCTCAGAGCGTTCTCTTTCTCTGGCGTAATCTCGCTGCAGGTTGCGTAGCTCAACTTCCGCCATGGTTGTCTTAATCCTTTCCAGCTCTATCCTTTGCTCCGCTCTTTCCGCTCTGTCAATCTGTTGCCTCAGTTGCTGGGCTTGCTCCTGGTAGAGGTGGTCTAGGCCTCTGAGGTAGATGGTCAGGTGAGAAATCGTATCTTCTAGGTCTTCTTCTTCCCTTCCGAGTCCTCTCATCCGGGCGATCCATGAGCGTCCTCTTCCTCCAGAGGGTGGGAAAAATCCCATCGGAGTCCGTCGAAGGTGTTGCCTATAGACCACTCGTAGGCGTCGCAGGGCTTTCCGAGCAGCCTTTGGGTAGGTGTCAGCGAAGCGAAACCCAGTGGCGGAGACGAACCAAGGTTCTATGTCGGGGTAGAGCGTGCTTCTTCCTACGAAGATCAGCAGCTTACACCGAAGGGTGCCGTAGCGTTCGTACTCCCGATAGACGAACTCCGGCGGATCCCTTACTCCGACGCGTTCTAAGCTGAGTAGCAACAGGTTAGGGAGGCCAGGCTGGACAGGGCAGACTCCTCCGTTCCATTCGGGGTTAGCCATCTGGAATCAGGCAAGGATCGAGGTAAAGATTTGGGAAAAGATGAGCTTAGCAAAGGAAAGATTAAAGAGGGGCCAGAGGAGATCTCGTATCCTAGGGGTCGCGTCCTACGGCCAACCTACGGCTCTGATACCACCTGAAGCGTCCCCTCATCAGAGGTGACTAAATGTGACATAAATACCAGTCCCAGGAGGCTGGCTACACATTTATTACAACAGGTGGTTCAGTCCCTTACATCACGGCGGCATAGTGGGCACGGAAGCGCCATTGCCACGAGAAACAACACAAAAGCTAAAGACCAAACTACGATAGCGAAGGCTTCTAAGGCCTCATCAGAGTACCACGCCATGGAAGCTCTCTGTGGCGACCCTGAATCCACAGGCACGGGTTGGGTGCAGGACAGCGACCTACTCGACGTCTTCGGGAACGAAGTCGGGATCCTCCTCTGAAAAACAGTTAATTAAGCAAGGGTGAGTACATACGTACTCAACAAGTTCAACCCCACCCACGGAGGGGCTAATAAGCAGATCATGCACAGGATATATCAAGGATCAGAATAAGGTTTATTTTACAAACACATTTACTCATGCAGGGGTTTGCTTTCGAAAAGGTTTTCGCAAACAATTTTTTTAACTCAGTTGTTTTGTGAAAACCAATTGAAGACTACCGGACTCCCCGTCCGCAGTAGCCCAGGCACACAGCCACACACTTTGCCAGAAAACAACTCACGCCATGAAAACATCCCAAACCCAAACACTAGTTTTGTGACCCCACCGTGACTCGTCCAATACCGTGGACACGGCTATTCGAATAGGTTTTACACTCTGCAGAGGTTGTACATCTTTACCCACAAGTAGGGTACCGCCACACGAACACCGTAGTGCCGGCGCGGATCCTATCAAAGCCATTACCCACCTTAGCTAACCCTACGAGCCATCACGGGAGCAACCAAGGGGTTATCTCACATAACCAGGGCGTACCTCACACAGATCGTACCCCTACTCCTTGATCTCCCGCTGCTCACCCGCACTCCTGATGGCAAGTAGATTAACTAGTGGGATTTATGCTAAGCCGTTGCCACATACAACGGTCGAGTGGTAGTACGATAATTGGGTCAGGTGAGATGTCACGCAACCCGGTCCTTAACGACAAGATGGACATCTCCAACACGCTCAACCACAAAGGTACGAGCTCACCCATACTCCTGACACACGCGTCCATCCCGTCTACCCAGTTCTTTACTCACTTTCCAAAATATCCCATTTCCATTTTTAAAGCACTCACACATTTTGAAAGCACTCACATATTTTTAAAGCAATCATTTAGGCCAAAACAAGATTCAATCATAGCAATCAAGGGTGGCTATCCTACCATGTTTTTGCAGAAAAACAATATGCAGTTTATAAAACGGGTATATGGTTGTGTTTATAAAACTAGGATCAAAGCATGCACCAAAGGATGAGATTGAACTTGCCGTCTTCGAAGTCCTCGGGGAGTGCCGGCTCGGCGTTCGGGATCTCGGGCTCCTGCTCGCAGTAGTCGGCTCCGATCTCCGGCTCGGGGTACCTTCCTTCGTCTACTCCGTCGGCTATTGCGCACACACAGGCAAGCAAGTAATCAATAAAAGCATACACATTTTCTCCGGCTGAGCTCACGGAAGGTAATTAGATGAAAAAGAGAAATAAATATTATGCAGGGGTTTTGGGTGACGGATGGGTGGCGGTGTACCCGGTACGGGTGTGAGGAAGTTTGGGCACGATTTGGATTAAAATCATGCATGGAATGACGGGTTAAGAGAGGTGTTTTCGGCTAATTGGGCTTGTTAGTATTTTATTTTAAAAGAAAAGGACCTAATTGTAATACTTAAACCTAGCGGGGTTTAATCATAATAGCCTAGGGGTTTAATTGTAAAGGGGCAGGGTTACTTGGGTGGAAAAGGTTAAGAGTTGGGGTCTAATTTGAAAGAAGGAGAGAGAGAGGAAAAGAGAGGGGGTTTCGGGTAGGAAAAGGAAAAAGGATAGGGGCTTTTGGGCAAAACGCCCCTTTCTTCCTTCCCCGATCCAGAACAGGGGAGGGCCGACCGGCCGGCCGGCATGGGGCTCGCCGGCGGTCCTTCCGGCCTTGGCGGCAGCCCAGGAGAGGGGAAAAAAGGGAGAAGGTCGAGGGGATCCCGCCCCCGCGCTCACCTCGAGCTCTGGTGGACCGTGGGTGGCCCTCTGCGGCGGCGCGGTGGTTGAGAGATGCGGCGGCGGTGGACTGCGGCGGTGGAGGTTGGGCAGCGCGGTGGGTGCAGAGCAGCTTGCTTGGCGAGGTGTGGCGGTCGAGGGGGGTGGCGCCGGCCTTTTATAGGCCCTGATGGTCGGTTCCGGGGGGGGAAATCTTCTCGGCGACCTTGGTGGCGATTCCGGCAAGGTGGGCCGCGGCGGCCGGCGAGGTCAACCGCGGTGCTATAGGATGTGATTGGTCGGTCAGTGACGCGGTGGTGGCAGGCGGCGGTCGCGGCGGTGCTGTTCGGTGGATGCGATGGCTCGGCGGGTGGTCGTCGCTTGTCAGGGGCGGTTTGGCTCGGCCCGGGCTCCTGCCGGCGGTGCGGGGCTGGCTGGCGTGCGGCGCCGGCGACCTGGTCGGCCAGTCGCGGGCCCGCGAAGACGTGTGGGGGAGGGTGCGTTGCCGGCCTGGTAGCCAGGCGCGGCCAGGAGGGAGCGGCGCGAGGGGGCGTTGGGCGCCAGTCGCGGCTGGCTGAAGGTGGGAGAAGGAAGGGAAAGAAAGAAAGGAAAGGAAGAAAGAAAAAGGAGAAAAGAAAAAGAGAAGAGAAAAGGAAAGAAGGAAAAAGAAGAAATAGGAAGAAGAAAAGAAAAAGGAAAATAGAAAAAAAAGGAAAATCAGGGAAGAGAAATAGAAAAGGGATTTAGAAAATTAGGAGAATTTCTAGAAAAATTTGGAGAAGGGGTTTTGCGGATTTTTCTGGGTTTCTCGGATACCGGCGTTAATTCCGGGATGGCGGTGATGGCGAGGCGGACCGGCCGGCGGGGACCGCGGCGTGCGCGGGATTCCCAGCACGGTGGCCGACCGCGGCGTTGGGAAGGCACGCGTGGGTGCTGGCCCGGGTGCGGGCGGTGCCGGCGGGATTCGCGGCACGCGCGCCGGGGTGAGAGAGGGAGACAGTGACTAGGGTTTCGAAAGGGGGCAAATGAGCTCAGCTGGACAGTTTTGAAAACACGCGTGATTTATTAGGTGATTTATTAGGAGCTAAAAACGCGGGCGTTACAAACCTACCCCACTTAAAATGAATCTCGCCCTCGAGATTCGGCTAGGTTTCGAACAGGTGGGGAAACTCTTTCTTCAACGCGTCCTCTCGTTCCCACGTGGCTTCTTCTATTCCGTGTCTGCTCCATTGAACTCTGCACACCCGTACTTCTGATGTTCTTGTTCTTTTGACCACCGTGTCCAAAATCTTGACGGGCACTTCCTGGTACCTAAGGTCTGGCTGTAAGTCAATTGTTTCCACCGGCACTCGTTTCTCTTCGATCACTCTCAAACACCTTCGCAGCTGAGAAACGTGGAACACGGGGTGTATATCCGCCATTTCCTCTGGTAGCTTCAACCGGTATGCTACTGCTCCAACTTTCTTCAGCACCTTGTACGGTCCGATGTACCGAGGGGCCAACTTCCCGTGCACTTGAAATCTGCGAGTCCCTCGGATAGGTGAAACCTTGAGGTAAGCGAACTCTCCAGGATTGAAGCTTACTTCTCGCCTCTTCCTGTCTGCATAGCTCTTTTGTCGAGACTGGGCGGCCTTCAATTTTTCTCGGATCTCAGCTACTCGTTCCTCGGCTTCCTTTATAAGTGTGGGTCCCACCAAGGCACGTTCTCCTACTTCTGACCACATTAAAGGTGTTCTGCATTTTCTCCCATATAGGGCTTCAAATGGTGACATGCCTAGGCTGGCTTGATAACTGTTGTTGTACGAAAACTCTGCATATGGTAGGCTCTGTTCCCAATCTTTGCCATAGGTAAGGACACATGCTCTCAACATGTCTTCCATAATCTGATTCACCCTCTCAGTCTGTCCGTCCGTCTGGGGGTGATAAGCTGAGCTAAAATCCAACTTGGTTCCCATGCATTTATGCAAACTTTCCCAAAACCTAGAGGTAAACTGAGTCCCTCTATCTGAAACTATCCTGCTAGGTACTCCATGCAGCTTTACTATGTTTGCTATATACAGCTTGGCCAACTTCTCTCCGTCATAATTATTACGTACGGGTATGAAGTGAGCGACTTTAGTGAGTCGGTCTACTATTACCCATATGGAATTATATCCTTTCTGTGTCTTGGGCAAGCCTACTACAAAGTCCATGCCTATCTCGTCCCACTTCCATACCGGGATGGGTAAGGGTTGCAACAGTCCAGCAGGCTTCTGGTGTTCCGCCTTAATCCTCTGACAAGTGTCACAGTGGGCGACGAACTGTGCAATGTCTGCTTTCATTCCATTCCACCAATACTTCTGCTTTAAATCCATATACATCTTAGTGGATCCTGGGTGGATGGAATACGCTGAGTTGTGTGCCTCATCCATGATGGTCTGCCGGAATTCTCCGTCTTCAGGTACGCATATCCTGTTTTTATACCATAGTGTACCGTGACTGTCCACCCTAAAGTCTGGGGCCTTATTCTCCCCTGTGTGCTTGCGGATCTTCATCAGCTCCTTATCGGATTCTTGGGCTTTTCTGATTTTGTCTTCCAGGGTGGGCTGGACACTTAGTTGGTGAACGTAGCCCTGGGGAACAATGTGCACGTTGAGCCGTGCCATCTCCTCTTGTAATTGGGCATTCTTAGGTACTGCTTTTCCATAAGACTTTCTGCTTAAGGCATCTGCCACTACGTTGGCTTTTCCCGGGTGGTAATGGATTTCTAGGTTATAGTCTTTGACTAATTCCAACCACCTTCTTTGCCTTAGGTTCAGGTCAGGCTGGGTGAAGATGTACTTCAAGCTCTTGTGGTCCGTGTAGATCTCGCACTTATTTCCAATCAGGTAGTGTCTCCAAATCTTAAGGGCATGCACTACGGTTGCAAACTCCAAATCATGGGTGGGATAATTCTGCTCATGGGGTTTGAGCTGACGGGAGGCATATGCCACTACCTTCCCATCTTGCATGAGAACACATCCCAACCCTTGTCGGGAGGCGTCGCAATACACGACAAAGTCCCGTTGAATGTCTGGCAGGGTCAGCACTGGGGCTGTGGTCAATCTTCTCTTCAACTCTTGGAAACTTTTTTCGCAGGACTCGGTCCAGTTGAACTTCTTCTCCTTCTTGAGCAACTCTGTCATGGGTCGGGCAATCTTGGAGAATCCTTCAATAAACCTCCGGTAGTATCCTGCTAAACCAAGAAAGCTTCTGATTTCGCTCACATTGGTTGGTTGTTGCCAGTTGGAAACTGTTTCGACTTTCCCAGGGTCTACTGCTACTCCTTCTGCTGTCAGAATATGTCCCAGGAAGGATATTTTCTCCAACCAGAATTCACACTTGCTGAACTTAGCGTACAGCTTGTGCGCCCTCAGTTTTTCCAGTACCACTCAAAGGTGTTGCTCATGTTCCTCCACACTTTTGGAGTAAACAAGTATGTCGTCAATGAAAACTATGACAAACCTATCTAGTTCCTCCATAAACACCTTATTCATGAGGTTCATAAAGTATGCCGGTGCGTTGGTGAGTCCGAAGGACATCACGGTGAACTCATATTGTCCATAACGGGTGACGAAGGCGGTCTTTGGGATGTCACTCTCCCTAATCTTGAGTTGATGGTATCCTGACCTTAAGTCGACCTTCGAGAAATATTTGGCTCCCTTTAGTTGGTCAAATAAATCATCTATTCTGGGGAGAGGATACTTGTTCTTGATAGTGACCTCGTTTAGTGAGCGATAGTCCACGCACATCCTCAGGCTTTTATCCTTCTTTTCGACGAAAAGCACTGGGGCTCCCCATGGTGACGAGCTTGGTCTGATGAACCCATTTCGCTGAAGTTCTCTCAGCTGCTTCTTTAACTCTGCCAATTCAGGGGCTGCCATCCTATAGGGCCTCTTGGCTATGGGAGAGGTTCCGGGGATGAGGTCGATAACAAACTCTATATCCCTATCTGGTGGCATTCCGGGGAGTTCTTCGGGAAATACATCTGGGTACTCCCGTACTACTGGGATCTCTTCTAGGGACTTGGTTTCCATGCTAAAAACCATTATGTTTGGTCTGCTTCCTCGGGTACAGCAGGTTACTCGCACTCCGTCTGGGTTGGTTAGGTGTACTACCTTATCGGCACAACTTATAAGGCCGTGGTGAAGGCTTAACCAGTCCATCCCAAGAATCACATCTATCCCTTTGGACTTCAGTACTACCAGGTCCGCTAGGAACTCTACCCCACTTAAAATTATTCTCACCCGGGAGCAACCCAGTTGACACTTGATGTCACCTCCGGGTGTTCGGGTTAACAAGGGTGCTTTTAGTAGTACTGTAGGTATTTTATGCTTTTCCACAAAACTTGAAGATATGAACGAATGTGATGCTCCTGAATCAAATAATATAGTTGCCAAGACTGAGCTGACCAGGAACTCACCGAGCACTACGCCTTGTGCTTCTTGAGCCTCCTGTGCGTTGATGTGGTTGACGCGGGCTCGTCCATAAGACTGCTGGGGCTGCCTCATCTGCTGGTTGTTATTACCAAAGTTGTTGTTGTTGCTGCGAACTGGCACGCGGTTGGCTCCAGATACAACCGGTCTCGGCCCATTCACGGAGTTGGAGAAGGCTGAAACTGTTGGCTTTTTGGCATATGGGCAGTTGGCGATGAAGTGTCCGGTCTCACGGCAGTTGAAACACACCCTGGAGTTGTTGTTGTTGTTGTTGTTGGCAGTGACCTGGCTAGTGTTGCTCTGTGAAGGCTTCATGGTGTTCTGGTTGTTGTACGGTTTGAACTGGGTTCTGGGGCCTTGAGAGCCCGTGGCTTGGGACTGGGTTCTGTACTGCATGGGGGCTTGGAATCTGGACTTGGGGTGTCCGAAGCTTCTCTGCCTCTGGGAACGTTCCTGCTGTTGAGCCTTGTGCTCCATAAACTTGCGCTTGTTTTCTTTCTTCTCCTCTGCTTTGGCTCTTTCTGTGAGGATGGCCATGTTCATAAGTGTGTTGAAATCAGGGTAGATCTGAGGGGTAAGCAGAGTCCTTAGCTCCGGAGTCAAGCCCTTCTTGAACATCTCCTGCTTCTTGGAGTCCTTGTCCACTTCTTCTGGGGCATAACGAGCCAGCTCTATGAACTGGTAGGTGTATTCCTCCACGGACTTGTTGCCTTGGCGAAGTTCACGGAACTCGTCTGCCTTGCGCTTTAGTGTGGCTTCTGGGATGTGGTAGCGACGAAACTCTTCCACGAACTCATCCCAAGTGATGGCGGAGGGATCTTTGGCCGCTGCACAGTAGTTTTCCCACCAGGCTAAGGCTGTTCCAGTGAGCTGGTGGGTGGCCAAAAGAACTTTGTCTCGATCCTCACAGTTGAATGGCTCTAGTTCCCTCAGGATGGCCCTTAACCAGTCATCTGCATCCAAGGGATTCACGGATCCGCCGAACGTGGGTGGCTTTGTCCGGAGGAATTCTATCAGTTTCTCATTCATGCCCAGAACACGGGGCTTTGGGCGGGTGATGGCATTGGCTATGGCTTCCAGCAACAGGGTCTGGTTAGCCAATACTTGCGCCAGGTCTACGGCAGGTGGTGGTGGAGGCGGAACCATGTTTTCTCCTCCATTTTCGTCCTGATACACTTCTTGGTCGTTAGGGCGCTCCCTTCGTCCTGCATGCGATCCTTCCGCATTTGGGTCCATACGACCGGAGCCTTGGAAGCTCCCGGCGGGACGCCTTGAAACCATCTGTAGGGGAGCGGGTTTCTATGAGATTTTAGGTGATGTTTAAGTTGATTAAGACGGGCTTTTGAAAAGACAGGATCGGACTCCTGCCGTCAAGCACACAACAAGCACACATGACAAACAAGCACAAACAACTTTATTTCAACCATGAGAGGAGGATACATCCCGAACTACTCGACTGATACAACGCTGGTACACTACACGACTTGGTACCATGACAAAAGCTAAGAGGGCGACTCTAAGCTTGGACCAACACGGCTTCATTCCTTGGCAAGGGCCTCTGGGGCATGCTACTCGCGGGGCGAGCCATCTTCTGGGGCGGAGTGTGCTTCCAGTGGAATGAGCAGCTCATCACCGTCATCATCCTGGGGGTTCCCGTTCTCTTGGGGCTGGGCGGAAGTTCCTTCTTCGACGGTTGATGTTGGTTGCTCGGCGGCTACAGACGGTGTTGGGGTCTCAGGAACTCCTCCCCATCCTATGAGGGGTGTCCCAATTAGGACTTGTGCTTCTCCCACAGCCGGAACGGGTGTTCCACTGTTGGTCCATTCCTGTATGCGTTGGTCCTGGATTCGCCTGAGGCTTTCATGGGCAACGGCTTCACTGCTGATGGCGGCTGCGGTCCTTGCTTCTGCTTGGGCCACTCGGACTTGGTGCATCCTCACTGTGACTTCAGCTTGCTCGGCCCGACTGATTTGTTCCCTCAAGTGCCTGGCCTGGTCATCGAAGAGCTTATCCAGGGAGACAAGGTAGGCAACTACGTGGTACAGCAGGTCTTCTTGGTGGCGGCGTCGTTCCAGGTTTCTCATGCGGGCCTGCCAAACTGGGGTTCTGATGGCGGGAGGAAAATACCTCATCGGTGTGGGGACGAGGTGCTCCTCGTAGATCCTGCACAGGTAACGAAGAGTTTTCCGGAGGGCCAAGGGATAGGTATCCCGATGTCGAAAACCTGTGGCGGTCACGCGCCACGGCTCGACGTTGGGGTAGCGGGTGCTTCTGGCGATGGAGAGGACCACCCTACAGCGAAGAGTGCCGAGTTGCTCGTACTCTCTACTGTAGTACCTTGGGCGCTCAGTGATACCGAGGCGCTCCAGGGAGTTGATAAGAAGGCGAGCAAAACCAGGCTCCTCCTGGCACACGCCTTGGGTCCATCCATCTTCGGCCATCTGAAAACAAGGGTAGAGTTGAACAAGTTGTGCAAAGGGTAGGGTACAAAAGATAGATAGTTTTATTTATTCACAAAGGTTGGGTACACTCCTCGGGGGTACACTTATTATTATTATACCATAGCTCTTTACTTAGGTACCCTACTCTCTTCTCATGGGGATTCTTCCTCATGCTGAATGCGACGCTTCTTCGGTGGGAGGTCTTGTTCCAACATTACATCCTCGGTCTGGGTTCCCTTATCCCAGTGGGTTTCTTCGGGTTCATCTTCCATCAACCCAGCTTCTTCTCTTCTCCTACGTTCCTTGTGGAGCTCATCCCATAGGTTCTTGTGGAATACCTCAGAGCGTTCTCTTTCTCTGGCGTAATCTCGCTGCAGGTTGCGTAGCTCAACTTCCGCCATGGTTGTCTTAATCCTTTCCAGCTCTATCCTTTGCTCCGCTCTTTCCGCTCTGTCAATCTGTTGCTTCAGTTGCTGGGCTTGCTCCTGGTAGAGGTGGTCTAGGCCTCTGAGGTAGATGGTCAGGTGAGAAATCGTATCTTCTAGGTCTTCTTCTTCCCTTCCGAGTCCTCTCATCCGGGCGATCCATGAGCGTCCTCTTCCTCCAGAGGGTGGGAAAAATCCCATCGGAGTCCGTCGAAGGTGTTGCCTATAGACCACTCGTAGGCGTCGCAGGGCTTTCCGAGCAGCCTTTGGGTAGGTGTCAGCGAAGCGAAACCCAGTGGCGGAGACGAACCAAGGTTCTATGTCGGGGTAGAGCGTGCTTCTTCCTACGAAGATCAGCAGCTTACACCGAAGGGTGCCGTAGCGTTCGTACTCCCGATAGACGAACTCCGGCGGATCCCTTACTCCGACGCGTTCTAAGCTGAGTAGCAGCAGGTTAGGGAGACCAGGCTGGACAGGGCAGACTCCTCCGTTCCATTCGGGGTTAGCCATCTGGAATCAGGCAAGGATCAAGGTAAAGATTTGGGAAAAGATGAGCTTAGCAAAGGAAAGATTAAAGAGGGGCCAGAGGAGATCTCGTATCCTAGGGGTCGCGTCCTACGGCCAACCTACGGCTCTGATACCACCTGAAGCGTCCCCTCATCAGAGGTGACTAAATGTGACATAAATACCAGTCCCAGGAGGCTGGCTACACATTTATTACAACAGGTGGTTCAGTCCCTTACATCACGGCGGCATAGTGGGCACGGAAGCGCCATTGCCACGAGAAACAACACAAAAGCTAAAGACCAAACTACGATAGCGAAGGCTTCTAAGGCCTCATCAGAGTACCACGCCATGGAAGCTCTCTGTGGCGACCCTGAATCCACAGGCACGGGTTGGGTGCAGGACAGCGACCTACTCGACGTCTTCGGGAACGAAGTCGGGATCCTCCTCTGAAAAACAGTTAATTAAGCAAGGGTGAGTACATACGTACTCAACAAGTCCAACCCCACCCACGGAGGGGCTTATAAGCAGATCATGCACAGGATATATCAAGGATCAGAATAGGGTTTATTTTACAAACACATTTACTCATGCAGGGGTTTGCTTTCGAAAAGGTTTTCGCAAACAATTTTTATAACTCAGTTGTTTTGTGAAAACCAAATGAAGACTACCGGACTCCCCGTCCGCAGTAGCCCAGGCACACAGCCACACACTTTGCCAGAAAACAACTCACGCCATGAAAACATCCCAAACCCAAACACTAGTTTTGTGACCCCACCGTGACTCGTCCAATACCGTGGACACGGCTATTCGAATAGGTTTTACACTCTGCAGAGGTTGTACATCTTTACCCACAAGTAGGGTACCGCCACACGAACACCGTAGTGCCGGCGCGGATCCTATCAAAGCCATTACCCACCTTAGCTAACCCTACGAGCCATCACGGGAGCAACCAAGGGGTTATCTCACATAACCAGGGCGTACCTCACACAGATCGTACCCCTACTCCTTGATCTCCCGCTGCTCACCCGCACTCCTGATGGCAAGTAGATTAACTAGTGGGATTTATGCTAAGCCGTTGCCACATACAACGGTCGAGTGGTAGTACGATAATTGGGTCAGGTGAGATGTCACGCAACCCGGTCCTTAACGACAAGATGGACATCTCCAACACGCTCAACCACAAAGGTACGAGCTCACCCATACTCCTGACACACGCGTCCATCCCGTCTACCCAGTTCTTTACTCACTTTCCAAAATATCCCATTTCCATTTTTAAAGCACTCACACATTTTGAAAGCACTCACATATTTTTAAAGCAATCATTTAGGCCAAAACAAGATTCAATCATAGCAATCAAGGGTGGCTATCCTACCATGTTTTTGCAGAAAAACAATATGCAGTTTATAAAACGGGTATAGGGTTGTGTTTATAAAACTAGGATCAAAGCATGCATCAAAGGATGAGATTGAACTTGCCGTCTTCGAAGTCCTCGGGGAGTGCCGGCTCGGCGTTCGGGATCTCGGGCTCCTGCTCGCAGTAGTCGGCTCCGATCTCCGGCTCGGGGTACCTTCCTTCGTCTACTCCGTCGGCTATTGCGCACACACAGGCAAGCAAGAAATCAATAAAAGCATACACATTTTCTCCGGCTGAGCTCACGGAAGGTAATTAGATGAAAAAGAGAAATAAATATTATGCAGGGGTTTTGGGTGACGGATGGGTGGCGGTATACCCGGTACGGGTGTGAGGAAGTTTGGGCACGATTTGGATTAAAATCATGCATGGAATGACGGGTTAAGGGAGGTGTTTTCGGCTAATTGGGGCTTGTTAGTATTTTATTTTAAAAGAAAAGGACCTAATTGTAATACTTAAACCTAGCGGGGTTTAATCATAATAGCCTAGGGGTTTAATTGCAAAGGGGCAGGGTTACTTGGGTGGAAAAGGTTAAGAGTTGGGGTCTAATTTGAAAGAAGGAGAGAGAGAGGAAAAGAGAGGGGGTTTCGGGTAGGAAAAGGAAAAAGGATAGGGGCTTTTGGGCAAAACGCCCCTTTCTTCCTTCCCCGATCCAGAACAGGGGAGGGCCGACCGGCCGGCCGGCATGGGGCTCGCCGGCGGTCCTTCCGGCCTTGGCGGCAGCCCAGGAGAGGGGAAAAAAAAGGAGAAGGTCGAGGGGATCCCGCCCCCGCGCTCACCTCGAGCTCTGGTGGACCGTGGGTGGCCCTCTGCGGCGGCGCGGTGGTTGAGAGATGCGGCGGCGGTGGACTGCGGCGGTGGAGGTTGGGCAGCGCGGTGGGTGCAGAGCAGCTTGCTTGGCGAGGTGTGGCGGTCGAGGGGGGGGTGGCGCCGGCCTTTTATAGGCCCTGATGGTCGGTTCCGGGGGGGAAAAAATCTTCTCGGCGACCTTGGTGGCGATTCCGGCAAGGTGGGCCGCGGCGGCCGGCGAGGTCAACCGTGGTGCTATAGGATGTGATTGGTCGGTCAGTGACGCGGTGGTGGCAGGCGGCGGTCGCGGCGGTGCTGTTCGGTGGATGCGATGGCTCGGCGGGTGGTCGTCGCTTGTCAGGGGCGGTTTGGCTCGGCCCGGGCTCCTGCCGGCGGTGCGGGGCTGGCTGGCGTGCGGCGCCGGCGACCTGGTCGGCCAGTCGCGGGCCCGCGAAGACGTGTGGGGGAGGGTGCGTTGCCGGCCTGGTAGCCAGGCGCGGCCAGGAGGGAGCGGCGCGAGGGGGCGTTGGGCGCCAGTCGCGGCTGGCTGAAGGTGGGAGAAGGAAGGGAAAGAAAGAAAGGAAAGGAAGAAAGAAAAAGGAGAAAAGAAAAAGAGAAGAGAAAAGGAAAGAAGGAAAAAGAAGAAATAGGAAGAAGAAAAGAAAAAGGAAAATAGAAAAAAAAGGAAAATCAGGGAAGAGAAATAGAAAAGGGATTTAGAAAATTAGGAGAATTTCTAGAAAAATTTGGAGAAGGGGTTTTGCGGATTTTTCTGGGTTTCTCGGATACCGGCGTTAATTCCGGGATGGCGGTGATGGCGAGGCGGACCGGCCGGCGGGGACCGCGGCGTGCGCGGGATTCCCAGCACGGTGGCCGACCGCGGCGTTGGGAAGGCACGCGTGGGTGCTGGCCCGGGTGCGGGCGGTGCCGGCGGGATTCGCGGCACGCGCGCCGGGGTGAGAGAGGGAGACAGTGACTAGGGTTTCGAAAGGGGGCAAATGAGCTCAGCTGGACAGTTTTGAAAACACGCGTGATTTATTAGGTGATTTATTAGGAGCTAAAAACGCGGGCGTTACACGTACGAACGACGATCTAGTTCTCCACTCCGACGACTGAGCCTGGGAACGAGTCTGCGACTCCCTCCCAGGCTCGGGGGCTACTGACGGGACCCAATATTATTGGTACCCAAAGACTGCGATTACGAGCGACTATCACAACCACGATGGCCCCCGGCGTATTTTCGATGGTTTTCTGGATTCATTTTCATAAAGGAAAACAACTCCAAATCAACTGGTATTCCGGGAATTATTCTTGTGAAGGAAAACAGCCAAAAACCCTCCTCCATCACCTCACGTGCTCACCAACAAGCCACTTCTGACTAGCTGGCAGCCCTCCCGAGTAGTTTTGAGTCCTCACAGCCCACGTGTGTATTAGGTGTCAGAGGCATTCATTGCTCCTACCACTTGCCTGGGAAGGCACGACACCGGAACAGGCAATCACACATGGCAACAGCAGCCAGCAGGAGCCAAGGGCGGCGGGACCCGCTGCATGAGGAGAAAGCTCCCTCCCGTACACCTGTTGAACATGCACACACTCTCTCTTTTTCTCTCTCCACTCATGTAACCTGCTCCCCTTGGCATATAGAAGGGAGAGCAGGGGTCCTTTTCAGGGGGGGCTTGTTTTTTGCTTTTTGCTTCCTCCTTCTCCTCCCAGGAGGAGCTCTCTCTTTCTTTTTCTACCTCCAGCCATCCATGGCTCTCACACTACAGAGACTTGAGACTGAGCTCCCTCTCTCGCTCATTTGTACCCCCTACTACAAATCAGCGCAAATAACACAGCAACGCAAGCTGGATGTAGGATGTTACTCTCCGGAGGTCCGAACCAGTATAAATCATTGTGTACCCCCAGTTGCGCAACCGTCCGAGGACCGGCACGCAACCCGATACAAATTTACTGCTGGGTAGAGAACCCCGACAGCAGCTGGGCACGCCACTTGCATGGGTTCGAATCCCATCGAATGCAGGTTTATCTCACCGAGGTTTATCTTCGAAAAAATCATCTCACCCGTGAAGTCGGGTTTCGGGAGTTTTCTAAGCCGACGGTCTTACCCCACCGGCTTAGTTTAACAATTAGTTAAAAGCCTAATGTTAACCAAATTGGACATTAACCTGTCAGCAGCTAAAGGTTTATTTTTGTAGATGCCAAGAGCAAATCCAAAAGTGACTTTTTTTAAATAGATCGAAGCCAACTTTTGACGTATAAATACACGCACATAACCTTAAGCCGAAAGCTACATGAGAAATTGAGTTGGTAGATTTTGAAATTAACAAATGCACTATAGGTGTCTTGCTTCGAGTCCACCTTGGCAAAAAAAATAGTGTTTGTTAATAGGAAAATGTGAGCACCTTATCGAGTTAAGAACCAGGAAATGTGGTAGGTTGCATCACAAGTATTTATCAACCAAATTATGCTTAGTTCATGAGCCAATAGTCACAAACACAATCGGTGGCTACGGGTCCCCTGTGCCACGTTGTCATGCCATGCAACCAAAGTTTTTTTTTTTTTTTTGAGATTATGCAACCAAAGTTTTTGACGATCAAAGAAACGACTGCAAGCGTAGACGGCGGGTCGCGCTCCCGAATGCGAGACCCATGTCGGACTGCTCGCCCTCTCCTGCCAACCAACCCGCCGCGGACTTCTCCGCCATCTCTTCCCCTTCGTATCCTCTTACCATCGTTCCGTCGCCGTCATCGTACCGTGCCTCGAAGACCACACGGAGCTTCCCGGCGAGCAGCATCTCCCTCGCCGCCCCACGGCGCAGCTTCCCCGACGTCGTCTTCGGCACCTCGCCACCGCCGACCAGCACGACCAAACCAACCTTCACTCCTTCTTGTTGCCACACTGCTGCCTTTATGCGGTCGCAGAGGGCCCTGTGATCGCCGCCGCTTCCCTCCCGTATCTCCGCGACGACGGCCACGTCGTTGGTTTGCCAATGTGACCGCGGCGTCGACGTCGACGTCGTGAAAGCCGCGACGCAGCCGCCTCTCAGGCGATCCGGCGCGCTGCCGAAAGCCGCCGTCTCGACGTAGTGCGCGTGCACGCGGCGGCGCTGCCCGTCGCCGCCGAGAGCGACGACGATGTCGGCGCTCCGGCCGACGACGTACAGGTACCGCTCCGCCCCCCTGACCACGCCGCGGTCGCCGGTGCGCACGAAGCACGCGCCGGCCCGCCCCGGCACCCTCGCGCAGAACACCTCGCGGCTCGCCGACGGGTGGCCGAGGTACCCCGACGCGTTGCTCGGCGAGGACACCCATATCTCCCCTTCCACGCCGTCCTCCACGGGCTCGCCCGTCTCCTCATCCACGACGGCGATCTCGATCTCCGTGCCCACGCCACCCGAGGACGATGGCGGCGATGACAACCTCGCGGACGGCAGGAGCTTCATATACGACGGGAGATCGGAGCACGTGCCGGCGCCGCCCCGCCACGCGGTGGACACGAACGTGCAGTTCTCCGCGAGGCCGTAGGACGGCGAGATGGACGCGGCGCGCAGCCCGTCGCGGCCTTAACGCCCGCACGAACTCGTCGACGCTCGTCTTGTAGATGGGCTCGTTTATCAGGATCAGGTTGCGCAGGCTCCCGAGCTGGAGCGGCGTCCGTCCGTGCGCCGACGAGCGGCCGCGCCGGAGCACCAGCGGCAGCGCGAACGACGGCACGGGCGTGCACGTCGCCCTGAACTCGGTGACGAGCTCGAGCCAGAGGCTGGGCCGCCGGACTAAGGCGTCGGGGGCGGCCAGCACGCACGTGGCGCCGGCGACGACGGTGAGGAGAAGGAACATGAGGCCGCAGTCGTGGTACTGCGGCAGCCACGACACGACGACGCTGCCGGGGCACAGGTCGTAGGTCTTCCTCGCGGACCGCACGTTGTGGGCCGCCGAGCCCGCCGTGACCATGACGGGCTTCGGGACGCCTGTCGCGCCGGAGGTGTACTGGATCAGGTAAAGGTCGCCCGGTCCGCAGCCTACGTACCCAGGCGCCGCCGATCCCGCCGGGGCACTGCTACCGGCGCCTTCCCGCTCCATCTCGTCGACGGCCAGCCAGCGCAGGTTCCTCAGCATGGCGGCCAACCGAACGGACTCTCCTTCTCTTCCAGCGGCGGTGGCGGTCATCGTGACGGCTTCGATGTAGCGCGCGTCGGCGACGGCGGCCGTCGGCTTCGTCTGCGACACGGCGCGAAGCAGATGCACGTGCGCGGGGCCGAACGACCTGGCCGGGTCAGGCGGGATGACGGGCACCGCCGTGAGCCCCGCGCGCTGGCACGCGAAGAGGAGCTTGACGAGGCGGAGCCCAGGCGAGGCGAGCACGAGGACGGCGTCGCCCCGGCGGAGCCGGAGGGTGCCGAGGAGGAGGTTGCGCGCCATGCGCTCGACGGCGGAGTCGAGCTGGGAGTAGGTCAGCGCGGTGCGTGACGACGTCGTCGCGTCGTCGGCCCAGATGAAGGCCGGCTTGGCGGCGAACGCCGGCAGCTTGGCCCATACGGTGAGGTAGCGGTCGACCACCGGCTGGTCCGGGTAGCAGGGGTCGTAGTTCTCGGTGCACATGGCCGGCGACGAACTGCTGAGATGTTGCACACTCCCAGTACTCCCTGCTGCATGAGACGATGCCTATCAGAATGGAGAGTTTGTCTATTTATATGGGAGGGAAGGGTGATCGATGATCGCTGCAATTTGTCTGCTTAATTTCCTTGAAAAAAGAATGGCACAATCATTCGTCTTCGTTCCATCTGAAAAATGACAATCTCTAACAGTTTGCCAAGTTTACTTGACAAATCTTGTATTTTGTCAATTTCTAAAAATATATACAAAGTAAAAAAAAGTTTATCTCAAACACTTTAGCATAATTCACTTTAGCATAATTCACTTGTCAAATCTAGATTTAACTTACATCAGGAACCCTGAGAGAGAAACAAAATTATGTTTCTACCCTTCCACCTCTTAAAACTTAAATCAGAACCCTGAGAAAAAAATAAAATTATTTTTATACCATTCCACCTCTTCTGATACGGAAGGATGCGCTGCGCATAGCTGCGCGTATATATGCGCGCGGCGAGGGGAAGGATGCCAAGTTGCTATTGATACCAAGTTGTTTTGCCAAACTGTTGGAGGTACCAAGCTATTGATGCTAAGTTGTTTTGCCAAACTGTTAGAGGCTAATTTTTTAATGTTTTGCCAAATTTAGATGGATGCTAAACTAAGATAGTAAATTGTTGGAGTTGCTCTGACGTCTTTGTGCAAATCCCAGTCTTGCTTGCAAGTTAGCATTACCATTCACATTGATATAATGAATTTGCTAAACTAACTTTGTGAAGAATAAGTAAAACGCTGGTGACGTGGATGAAAGAATCGCTTGTTTGCTTCCCTTTGGGCTTAACCCGGCGATGGTGGATATCCGGGAGAGCATACCCCCCTGCTGACCTGCTGCTGGTTTGCGTTCTCTATGCCAATCTATGTTCGTGCCAAGAACACGGGTTTATTTTTTCGGAGTACCAAAACGTACACATTCAAAAATAAAAATGGCGCACGAATGGAGGCATATGAATCCGTTGATGCCAAAGGGAGAGGGGAGGGACCAAGATGCAGGACAAAGAGATGATCCGAGAGCTCAGCATCCCTCCGAGTATATTCCATAGTGTATATATTTGCCTAGCGTGGCCTGGCCTGCTGGTGATTTTATCCATTGCAGGCACAGCCGGAACGGTGACGACGACGACGCAGACACGCAGTGCAGCTTGGTCGGATCGCTTGATCATCAGCTGGCGGCACAGAGCGTGAGTTCGTGAAATTTTAATGAAAAGTAGTATAAGTTTTTGCATTGGACTGCATGCACAGAGTGAAGAAATGAACTGACATGGTCCTCTATGTGAGAATTTTAGTAAAAGGTTAACATGGCCTAAGGCTGGTCGCACTGGGTACCCTATGCGGAACGGTACGCCACGTCCAGTACAACTGTGGCGTACAAATCAGCTGCACCGGGGTACCCTATCCGGAACGGAAGGCAACAGTTCCTCCCCGGATGTGCCATTCCTGGCGTGCCTCCCGGTTGCGGTATGCACGCCACCGTGGCGTTGGGCCCGCCGCAGCGCACCCGTCTGCTCGTCTCTCTGCTGCCGCCGCGCCCGGTCTGCTCCTCCCTCCCCTGCTCGCGCCGCCTCGGGAGCTCCGCCGACCGGAGGAGGGAGGCCGGCTGTGCAACAATGGAGGAGGTGCCCGCCGGGGAAGAAGCAGGGAGGCATGGTCGCCGAGGTCATCGAGGTCGCCGAGGAGATGCCCACCGCCACGCCGTCGCCGTCGAGGAGGGAGGCATGGTCGACGCGCCGTTGTTCTGTGCCGGCGCAGGAGGACGCACCGTCGGAGAGGGTGTGGCCGCCACCGTCCTTGGGCTCCTCCGCCGCCGAGACGAGCGCGACTGCTACCTCTGCCGCCGGGGAGATGGCGGCCGGCCACGCAGGGAGGAGCCGCCTCCGCCCGGCGAAGGAGCCGAGGCGGCGCGCGCAGAGAGAGGGAGAGTGGGAGGGGCGGCGGGCTCCCTGCTCCGCCCCCTGCTCGAGGCTCCGTGCGAGCTTGGGGAGAAAGGACGAAGGCACGGCCTCGATCTCCGCGCTAGGCACGCCATTGCCGCTGGTTCCGACCTCCACGCACGCCGTCTTCCGTTGCCGGAGAGGAGAGCTCCGCCATGCGCACGCCGACCTCGAGGGACCCGACGAGGAGCTCCACCTCAGGGGAGGGCGGCGCAGGGGACGGAGGGAGCGAGGCCGGGGAGGAGGAGCGCTGCCGCGGTCCCCGCGCGCCGCCCCGCCTCGCCGCCGGCCGATCTCCATGCGCAGGGAGGATCCGGCTGGCGCCGGCGCCATCTGGGCGGAGGGAACGAGAAGGGGGAGAGAGAGAAGAGAATGGGGAAGGGGAGGGAGAGGTAAAAAATATAAAAAAAACTTGTGACATGGGGTCCCACAACTGTTGGTTGGTGTAGGAGATGAAAAATAGAGTACGACGAGTGCGGGAAAATTGGAACTGTACCGTAAAAACTTGATGATCAAGCAGAAATATTCTCTTTAGAGGATGCATTTGGGGTATGACGAGTGCGGACAGCCTAAAAGTCATCCCCTAAAGGAAATATTCCGCCTAGTCAGCGAGAATTTACAGTACAGTACCAGTTTTCCCGCACCCGTCGTCCCTTAAATCTCATACTCCATACCAACTATCCACCCGTGGACCCACATGTCAGCCTCTCCTCCTCTTTTTTACTCTCCCATCCCTCCTTCCTGATCTTCTCTCTCCTTCCACTCCTTCCTCCGAGCCGCTGCAGTGCTCCTCCGCCGAGCCGGCCGAGCGCCGCCGCCCCCTGCTCTCCCTCCCTCCCGGCAGCGGAGCTCCGTGCGTGCGCCCCTGCCCCCAGCGGCGGAGCTCCTCGCAACCCGCCCCTCCTCCCCTGCTCCTTCCCCAGCGCCTCGCCCCGGCTCCCGCAGCGGAGCTCCGCACGCGCGGCCGGATCCGGAGAGGCGCTGGTGGCGGCAACGGGTCTGAATCTCGACGGCGAGTGGAGCAGGGACGGCCGGCGGCGGCAGGAGCAAGAGCACTGCGGCGGTGCGGCCGGCATCCCCTTCTCCACCCGGCCGGTGGAGGCCCCGACGGCGGCCTCGGCCAGTTGGCCCCTCCCCTGCGACTCCGCCTCCTCCGCGTCTCTCCCTCCATCCCGGGCAGTTCCCTCCTCCCCGACAGCGGATGGATGCGCGGTCCCCGAGGCGGACGACGACCGGCGCGAGGCGAGGCGGAACAAGCGCACAAGGCAAGGCGGTGCTGCGGACATTCGTCGTCGCCGGCCAAATCCTCCTCGCCGCCGGCAGGGAATCGAGCGGCAGGGGAAGAAGACTTGGCGGCGCCACGACCAAGCTCGGCTCGGCCTCGATCTGGAGCATGTCCCTGCGGGTGGCGGAGGAGCGGGACGGCCTCGAGCTCGACACCGCGGCCCTCCCTGGCCTCTCCCTGTTCCGAGCCGCCGGCGGCCTCTCTTCCCAGCCTCCCTCTCTCTCCCTGTCGGCGGCGGGCAGTTCGTCCGGCCTCCTTCCTCTCCCTCCCTTCTTCTCCGGCGCAGCGGCGCGACCCCGGCGGTGCGACCCGACAGTTGGGATGGCGCGGACGCGCGGGCCCCACGCCACGCTGGAGCCATGCCGCACCGCTCGCCACACGCTATATGTGGCGTTTTCCAGTCGGTGCGCGACGGTTGCGTACAGCATGCCGTGCCCCGGTGCAGCTCATTCGTGCGCTAAATGCTCCTGGAGCACGCCGTTCCGTCTGCCATAGCGCACCCAGTGCGACCAGCCTAAAGAGCGAAAGATTCAGACCAACGCAACGGGAGATCTTCGAGATCTCTGCGTTTCATCTCAGCGAATGCATTGCCTGGATTCTGACCCCGACGGCGACGAGTACCAGCACATGACAGTATGACACCACCAAGACGCACGCGAGACGGCGAGAGGACGTAGCTGCACAAAACGAACCACGCACTTTTTACAGTACGACCGAATCTCCTCTATAGATTCCCATGTGAAAATCAGAACAGCTGGAAAAGACGGGCACACAACAATCAAGGGGTGTTTGGATAGAGAGGTAAATGAAGTAAATAGGGCAAATTTATCTCAAATTTACCTCTAAGAGCAACTCCAGCAATGGCTCCTATTCCAGGGCTCTTACTTGCTAAGTAGGGGTTCATTTTTTCCATCCAACTCCAGCAAAGGTCCCTACTTTTGACCCCCTACTTTTCTTCTTACAAGTGGATCTCATTTGTCAGCGACTATTCTTATCCTCACCGCTGGCCTCATCATCTCCCTCAAGTCCTCCACCCAATCCACCCGCGGCTCTCGCTCGCAACTTCTCCGCCCGAGCTGGGAGCACAACGGCGGTGGCGTGCGGGCTCGAGTGGCCGCCGCGGGCTCGAGCAACAGCGGCGGAGGAGCGGACCCCGAGCGCAGCAAGGGGGCGGCCGCTGGCGCGTGGGCTCGAGTGGCCAGCACGACAGCGCAGCGACGGGACGGCCGACGGCCGACGAAAGGCGATGCCGCGGCCCTCCTCCCGCACTGGATCTGGCGGATCGAGCTGCGGGCGGGCGGGAGCTCTAAGCGGGCAGCCCATCCTCCGGCGGCGCCCCCCCCGGCGGCGGGATCCCAAGCTGCAGGCGCTTCCCTCCGCCTCCTGCCGCTTCTTCTCCCCCTCTGCTTCTTCGCTCCTGCTCGACGACCGACGCCGACGGAGGTTCAGGAGGAGGCGGGGCAGCAGGCGCGCCGCAAACGGGAGCTCCGACGTTGGGGAAGAAGCACGGGCGGCAGCGGGACGGCCAGGGAGGCGGGTCTAGGCGGTGGCGGGAGGGAGCAACAGCTCCAACCGTGGAGTAAGGGCTCCCTCCAACACCCGCAGGAGAAGGGGCCGGATGGGGAAAAGTAGGGGGTGAACACTGAACAGTGTTTGGGGCTGGAGTAGGGGCTTTGCTGGACTGCGTTTTTTTGCACTCGGCCCTTACTTTTCGAGTAGGGGCTTGAGTAGGGGCTTTGCTGGAGTTGCTCTAAGGTGTCAAACATGTGGTGCAAATGTAGTGGGGCAAATGTTTTGCCCCCCTAATTCCATTTATCCCTAAAAAGTAGCAAATTAGAGCAAAATTGTGGTGGACCCTAACCCTCTCTCTCACATCCACATCCACATTTACCCCACATTTACCCCTCAATCCAAACACCTCAAGGAGTAAATATTATTAGAGGCAAATGCAAGGAGCAAAACATTTACCTTGGGGTAAACATTTACCCCTACGATCCAAACAGCCTCCTATCTAAGATTTCCGCATGTTCCCACAAAATGCGCCACCTGACACTCAGATCTCTTATGTTCTGGACAATACTCGACGGGTTAATCAGGAATCAGGAACTTGGGGCAACACATAATCCAACTTATGTATGATTCATGTCAGCACAAAGGTCAAACAAAAGTGCGGCGGAATGCCAATGCATGTAAAAAAGAACAAACATTCTCTGCACTCATATTCATCAATAAAAATGCTGCTCTTTTCATGCCAAGCAAACCATACATAACGCAACATAATCTTCTCCCGTAGTCATTGTTACTACCTCCGTCCTTAAATATATGATGTTTAGGACAAGAAAATTAGTTCATTTTGAACTAATTTTTTTTGTCCTAAACGTCATATATTTAAGAACGGAGGGAGTACTTATGTATGAATTGGTCTTGACAGAACCACACATATAGTTTACTCTCTACAAAAGCTATCCAAGAGAGATTAAACTATCATCAGTCCTGACCACGATAAGGGTGGATGGGATAAAACTTGGTACTCAATAAGTCGGTACTTAAACATACTATATGTTTTTGCCCCTCCCCGGACTGGGTACCATGGATTCTTCACCACAATTATAAAAGGCAACCTCAAATCGTAGCAGGAAGTGCTTAGCAAACAAACTCTAGCAGCTCAATCCATCCTCTTTTTTGGAATAATGATGCTATGTTCTTATTTGTTCATCACAGGATAACAAACTATTTTGTAGTCTCAGAGAACAGCTCGACAAACATTACAGTTTGGCAATAACCCCAGTACCCACCAACATCTCTAACAGCCGATAGGTCAATCTTGTTGCTACAAACCTAGTGTAACCAATACAGAGCAAGTGTGATTGTTTTCGTAACATGCAACCTGCATGCTTCAATGGGAACATATCAAACTTATTACCATTACTAATATTTTCCCTTATCAAAGCTCTCAAGAACATATCACTACTGTGATATTATGGTTCTTTTCCTATCAATGCAACATGTGCCCAGGCATGTTCTCGAAAATATATTACTATGGATTCCAGAAAAAGAAACACTCCATTTTTAAAAAGTTTAAACACTCAATTGCATCATATGGTGTTTTTTCATTTCAACTGCAAAACAATTTTGCAAACGCCTTAACAGGCAAACCATGTACATGTACACAGTGACACACTGGTACCACTTCTTTCTAATGCAAACGCCTTAACAGGCAAACCATGTAATGGCTACAAAACCGATGCACACCCTTAGAATTAGAAGAGGTATTCTTGTGCTTAGCATGCTCTTAATCATTTCATCACAGATAAACTACAAGGATGGCACGATACAAGGGGTTCTAAAATACTTCTAACGAATTTTACAATGTAAAGAACGGCTAACCACGATCTTCACAGACTCTTGACAAGGATAAACAACACAGACAACAGTACAACACCGATATTAAGTTCAAGTTCAGACCAAAGTACTCATTTCCAATGCTACACTCCAGCCATTACAGAACAATATTGTGCAGAGCAACCAAGTTACTGGCACAGCAATCATCCATCTAAGATGAAGAACTAATAGGCAGAATTGGTACCGAATTTACCCCATTCCAGGGAGCATCTGAAGGGGATCGATCATTTGGACGACAGCCTGTTGTTGTTGCTGCTGCTGCTGCTGCATAATCTCGCCGTCAGCTGAAGGGAGTGCAAGTTGTCCGACAGGGATGGCCGGAGCCGGCTGCGGCACCTTGGACTCGATGAGTCGCCACATATACCACGCCCCGACGGAGCGGTAGGGGCGCCACCGCTCGCACAGCTTGTCCATCTGCGACGGGCGGGGCACGTCTTCGAGCCCATATAACATCTGCACGCCCTTGCGCACGCCGAGGTCGGCGGATGGGAGCACATCGGGGCGCGCGAGGGAGAAGATCATGAACATGTGGACGCTCCAGGCGCCGATGCCCTTGACCATGGTGAGCATGGCGGCGAGGGAGCGGTCGTCCATGTTGATGATGGCGGGATCGGAGAGGATCCCGGAGACATACTTGCGGGCGAGGTCGTGGAGGTAGGACGCCTTGCGCGGGGAGACCCCGATCTGGCGGAGCTGCTGCGGGGTGAGCGCGAGGACGGCGTCGGGGGTCACGCTGGCCTCGCCGCCGAGGAGCGAGAGGAACCGGGAGTAGACGGAGGCGGCGGCCTTGAAGGCGAGCTGCTGGTAGAGGATGGATCGGACGAGGGAGTGGAACGGGCGGTGCGGGCACTGGAACACGGGGGGCTCGTGGGCGTCGATGACGGCGGCGATGGCGGGGTCGGCGTCGCGCAGGTGGCGGATGGCGGCGGCCACCTCTCCGGCGAAGGACAGGGGCCGGCCCGGGACCGCGAACGTCAGGCGGGGCTTCTTGGGCGGGTTGGAATCGGAGGGGGGAGGGGTCGCCTTCTTGGGGCGCGAGGCGGCGGCGGTGGAGGCGGCGGGGGAGGCGGATGTGGAGGCGGCGGGGGTGGGGGTGGGGGTGGGGGCGGGCGACGCGGCGGAGGCCGGGGGCGGCGACGGGGAGAGAGGCTGGGGCTTGGGCTTTAGGAGGGATTGCTCGCCCATGGATGGAGGACGAAGAGGGGCGTGTTGACTTCTCGTCGGATTCGGGGTGTGGGATTGGGGGGTGTTTGTGGTATTTCGGTGCTTTGGGTAGTGAATCCGGCCGGCCGGCCGGGAGGAGTGTGGTGTGACTGTGACTGGTGAGGTGCAAGGTGTACTGTATAGCCTGTACGCGACAAGTCGACAACGCATCAGAGGTACTAGTACACGCAAGAAAAATAATCTCTTAAAAATTGTGAAAACCTCTGATAATCTATGTTCATATAAAATTTGAAACTAAACAAAATATTATACAAGAGAAATAAAAATGACAAAATTCGTGTTTGCAAATCGAGATGAACGATGCATCTAATTCTCTCTGTTTTGTCATTGCACAACAATTGTGTTCGACTCAAAAACTTACTGAACATTAATCATTACACTCTCCTGTATAATCCGCAGACTGCAACATAGAATAGTTTTATGGTGTGTCATGTCATTTATTAGTTAATCCCTTCGTCATCAAATATATAATGTTAGGACAAGCAAAATGTTTAAAACTGAACTGATTTGTTTGTTCTAAACCTTATATATTCAAGGATGGAGGGAGTACAATAAAATCATGTCTTCTATATTAAGTTTCCTTAGTGGTGGTATAGTTGGATTATCTGAGAGTGTAGATGTATTTGTTCATTGAGTCTAACATGTGCAGGTCACTTAATTTCATCCATTGATATACGATTTCAAAGAAAGGTATATGAGAATTGAGTATGTATTTATTAGTGGACACAAGACATGGAAAATGAATAGCTATAATTACATGAATCTTGTGTAATTTAGCCCACATGCATATACTGATATACACGTGCAATATACATATCAAAACATGTCTAACATGTAACCGGAATTATAAGATTGAAGGTTAATAAACATCTCTAGAGGTACATTCAATTTCAATAAAAAATGTTTTCATGGCAGTATGTAGCAATATCAGAATAACCTACTTATCTTAGAATGATCTAGGTACTGCCGTACTGATAAGTCCGTTTGATTGCTTCTGAGATATGTTTACGGCTGATAAAGTTTAGCCGAGGTAAACAAAAACTAATGTCAAGATGGAGTGCTGGCTCTTTACGTTCGTGATGAGTATAACACCTTTATGAGTTTGAAGCCAACATGGCAAAGAACAACTACAGTACATTTACAGCTTATAAAAAATACAAAAAAAGAGAGTTTTGGACATGCAAGCACCGAAAGGGTAGGCATGGCCACCTCCTCTTCAGGTCCAGCTCACCACATTTCTCTGCCCACGACACGGACCAAAGGAGAAATCGGAAGAAACCATCCAGAAAGGCAGACTACCCGCTTGCTTCCCTGTCCGTCCGTCTTTGTTCCCTCAAAAATCTCTCCGCAATCAACCCGCGGTCTCTCGGACCCATCGCGAAGCCGGCGGGCGAAGCGCGAACGCTCTGTCCGCTGTGCTGCCGGGAGATCCATCCGACCCAGGTTTCTCCTTCTTTTTGTCGGTAAGGGATTCTAGCTTGATTGCGCGGGTGTGAATTGGATTGGTTTTCCCGTTTTCATCAATCAATCAGATCCAGGCTTCCGTTTACCCAGTTCTTGATTGCGTTTTTGTTCTTCATCAGCGCTCAAGATCGGCGACGCTGCTTGACACCGCGGCCGATCAAAATTCGTGCGCTGAGAAGAATTGAGGTCCAGGCATGAGCTTCCGGGACCAGGAGAGCGGCGGGGAGGATGGGGGCCGGGCGGACCTGCGGAAGCCGCTCTTGAACACAGGGAGCTGGTACCGGATGCCGCCGGCGGGGGGCATGATGGGCTCGCGGCAATCCAGCCTCATGGAGCGCCTAGGCTCCTCCACCTTCTCCCTCCGCGACGTCTCTGTCTCGGCCACGCTCTGCACGCTCATTGTTGCGCTAGGTCCCATCCAGTTCGGCTTCACATGCGGCTACTCTTCGCCTACCCAGGACGCGGTCATTGCTGACCTCGGCCTCACTCTCTCCGAGGTCAATCACGCGAATATCTCATTGCTGCATCAATCCTTGTTTGTAATGCTTGGCTTTACTTAATGTTTGCTTAATCTTTTTTTCTCTATGCAGTTTTCCCTGTTCGGATCACTGTCCAATGTAGGGGCTATGGTGGGCGCCATTGCCAGTGGACAGATTGCAGAGTACATCGGCCGCAAGGGGGTGCGACGTCCCTCTCGTTTTGACTTTCCTATATCATGGGATGCAACAGATTGACTCGTGTTTTAGTTTTAAGTCATTAAAGTGTCTATAGTAGCAGTACTATAGGAGGGTAAAAGGTGTCAGCTTTGTCAGTGGCACCTTCAAAGATCTGCTTGTTATGATTTTCAGCAGAAATTCACTAGTGGACTGATTGATGTTCTCTCTTTGCTTGGTCTTGTAGTCTCTCATGATCGCCGCGATCCCGAACATTATTGGGTGGCTTGCAATATCATTTGCAAAAGTAAGGTTTCATTACTATCTTTTTTCATGCTCCTGCTGATGATTTATGCTTGTCCTTTGTGATAATAACATGTGGATGTTTTATTTACATCTGATTTTGTTTATTTTTAGGATTCCTCCTTTTTATTTATGGGCCGGCTGCTAGAAGGATTTGGTGTTGGTGTAATATCTTATACAGTATGCAACTCTTTTGTCCTCCCTCTTAGTAAAAATAATTTACTCTATTCAGAAATTCAGATATTAGAAATAGTGGCATTTTCATGTTCTGCGTCTGCCATCTTCCGGCCATTAAAGATTATGGTGCTTTCGTATGTATCTTTTTTCAAATAGAAACAACACCTTTCATAAAGATATTGTCTTCACAAGTTCGTACAAACAAGCAATCCCAAGATTCAACACACTGGAAACAAAGTAGCATAGTGAAAAAGGAAAGTACTGTGAAGCATATAGCTCTCAAATATAAGATATTTCCTTGGGTTATATGGTTCAAAAATATTCATGAACTTGACAAGAAAACCCATAAGGCAAATTAGCACTGACCCTCATTCAAAATAAAATGGTATGCTTATTTTATGAACTTATTATCATTGCAAACCTGACTTGCTAGTTGCTATATGTGATCTGTCCCATATTGTACAGTGATTTATTTTCGTGAAACTGGAATGTTAATAAATTTCAGTAAATTTTTCCTTGCGTGACAATAACATAGATAGGTAGCCTTTCCGCTGCATACTCTTGCAAGTGCAGGTTTTCTCAGATAGCGCATTTGTGGTTAGACTATATCTATTATTTTAAAGTACATGTTAGCAACTTAGTTGTTTATATATTGTTGTTTTTATGACCAATGTTACGTTTTCTGATTGTACCTTGTATTTCATGATCTCAGGTACCTGTTTATATTGCAGAAATTGCCCCACAGGACCAGAGGGGAGCTCTTGGTGCTATCTTTCAGGTCGTTTCTGATATTAAACAACATCATTTTATTCATGCATAGCCTGTCTTCTGGTCTGACACTGCTTTTTCTCAACTTGGAACCAATATATATTTTCTTTTGCAGCTCTCAGTTACGATTGGTATATTGCTTTCCTACCTGTTTGGCATGTTTGTTCCCTGGAGAATTCTTGCTGTTCTAGGTATGATGTGTAACTATGGTCTATTTGTTTAGTATATCAAACAACAATGTGCTATGTAGCACGAATCAATTGGCTAAGTCGATTTTTTATTTATACAAATAAAGTTCCTAACTTTTTTCTGTTACTTTTGCATATGTAAGGCACTTTACCTTGTACAATCCTGATTCCTGGGTTGTTCTTTGTCCCTGAATCTCCAAGGTGGCTGGTAAGTATTCAACTGTGGTAACTTTTCATAGCATTAATGGCAAGACCTGAAAAGAACAGATTGTTGTTTCAGGCAAAAATGGGAAAGACAGAAGATTTTGAATACTCACTGCAAGTTCTGCGGGGATTTCAGACTGACATCACAGCAGAAGTGAATGAAATAAAGGTAATCAGTGCCAATGTCAATTTTGTTACAATCGAGACATACATCATATGTGTATGCTGTTAATCTTGTTCTTGATGGTATGTTGGTCAAGCTGCCAATTTATTGCTAGTATTATAGTAATAAAAGATCAAGTAAAATTTCTCTTGTTTTGCAGTACAATGTAGCCAAAACCTGAATTACATAATTATCTGCTTTGTTTACACAGAGATCGGTAGCATCATCAAGGAGGAGGACAACCATTAGGTTTGCCGATATCAAGCAGAAGAGATATAGTGTTCCCCTTATGGTTGGTGTTCTCCTTCTAATTACTTTATGTTTTATACATATTATTAATGTTTGACCTTTTACTTGCTTGTCTTTAGATAGGAATTGGTCTCCTTGTACTGCAGCAACTAAGTGGTGTCAATGGCATTCTATTTTATGCTGCAAGTATCTTCAAAGCTGCTGGTATATTCTTCACAGCATGATTAATCTTTGTAGTGCTAAGCCTTCTTTTGTGTACTAGTCTTCCACAAATGTTTGAAAACTTTGATGCTAGATTCTACTATAACTGAGACATGCTCACCTATGGCTTGTTGCCTAGCATATTTTGGAACTTGCCTAGCAAATGAAAACTATCTTGTTTCTGTGTGATTTATCCTTGCACGGAAATGTTATCACAGTGCTTCATTTAATACCTAAACAGTGGGAAATCATTTTCTAGATCATAGACCACGTCAAGTCTGATATCTTACCAGATTTTCTTTCCGAACAGGTATTACAAATAGTAATCTAGCAACATTTGGTTTGGGTGTTGTTCAGGTACATTTGTTTTAAAGTTGTTTTGTCCCTTGTTCCTCAGATAAATTTGAGCAGATGTGGGCTTGGTATGGCATATTGAATGGAATCTAATCATTGTAGGTTATTGCTACTGGAGTAACAACCTGGCTGTCTGACAAAGCTGGTCGAAGGCTTCTTCTCATTGTTAGTTTCTAACTTTCCGTCACATTGTTTATTGGGCATGCTGATCCAGTTATGCTAATTATGCTGTTCTTTTCAGATTTCTACTACAGGAATGACCATTACTCTTGTTGTTGTTTCTGTGTCATTTTTTATTAAGGTAATGCCACTTAAAAAGTTAATAGTAGCATGTTATTATTTCTTTCTGAAATACTCCAGTTATGTTGTCATTCCTTTCTGAAATATTCTCGTTTCAATTCTGAAACAGGACAACATAACTGCTGGATCTCATCTATACTCTGTAATGAGTATGCTTTCGCTGGCTGGACTTGTGGTTCGTTGCACTACTGTTACATATGTGATTTCCCCCCTTGTTGTGATAAGTTTGTTTAAGGCCTTATCTTTTGGTACTCCAGGCATTTGTGATTTCATTCAATCTTGGCTTGGGAGCCATTCCCTGGATCATTATGTCTGAGGTATAGTTTGCTCATTCTAGATTCTTATATTAAACCTTAACATTTGGCTCTATATAATCTTATCTTTATGTAATTATTACGAGTGTGGCTTGACACTTCTGCCAGTCGTGGATTTCTACATTTCTGTCTGCTTACCATAAGATACTGAAACCCCAAATCCCCAATGTCTTCCCAACATAGTTTCCTTTTAAAATGGATTTAAGTAGTGCAATACCACTGTTATTTGTTACCTTACGCTCCAACAAAACTGCCTGATTTTATGGCATCAATCATATTCATAGCAGCAATTACTGCAACCATCTCATTTAGTAAATTTTAGTAGAATTTTATGTTACAAATAGCAGCAAGCAGCCCATCAGTGTGCATCTACCAACTTCTAGGGAGATTCATATGTTTACCTTGTATTCCTTCAGATTCTTCCTGTTAGTATTAAGAGTCTTGCTGGAAGTGTTGCGACCCTTGCGAACTGGTTGGGAGCATGGGCCGTTACTATGACTGCAAGCTTGATGTTGAGCTGGAGCAATGGAGGTACCTCGCTGTCCCTTTTATCTGAAGCACGCACTTTCCCTTGCAACGTCGGATCTGACCATTTCTTGTTCTGATCAGGAACCTTTGCTATCTACGCCGCTGTGTGTACCATGGCCTTCATTTTTGTGTGCTTGTGGGTGCCGGAGACCAAGGGAAGGACGCTCGAGGAAATTGCGTTTTCATTCCGCTGAAGCTACAAGGGATGGTAAAATGTTCTGAGACCAAGCATCATGATCAAAGTCTGAGATCCACCCCCGTGTGGGTATCAAGCCATGCCATTGGGACGGTGGATCCAAGGAATTTTGCAGCAATCTTGCAGCCATGTTTTGTTTGGGTGTACCATCCTGTGTATCTATACTTATGTACATTGTACAATATGATGCTACGGCAGGAGGCGGGTGTGTTTATATGTGTAAGATATTATGAAATGGTAGAAGGCACTGAACCCTTGCACGGGTTTGCGGAGGCCGGAGGAAATCAATTTGTTTATTCATTAGAACATGTCCGGTTATATCGGTGGCACATTCAAAATGATATATTTTGAGCAAATACATCTCCGAGACATAGAACACAAAACGACTAGGCATGATTGTACTTGTACAGTGCAAAAGTGGCCATTGGTCACCGAAAAGAAAAGATACAATACGGAGGAGAAATTGTTGGAAGGAAAGGGAGGGTGAATTGATCTCGGACGGGGGATTCAAGATTTGTGATGTGCACCTTTGAGTGCCGCCGTGGCGGCGGGCTTGGGTCATTGGGTGGGAAGCCCAACAAACCCCACGGACCCCTGGCTCCCAGCGGCGCCGATGGCGGATGGCAGGGCCTTCATCCGCCGGCGCGCCACTCCCCGCAGACCGCAGTGCCACCGCCGAAATCAAGAACGAACGCCAAGCCATGTTCACCGTGCCCAGTCAACACTACGCCACCATTTTGGTGAGCAGTGGCGATTCCGCTGGCTTAAAAAAAAGCTCCGAGGAAGGCCCTCCAAGTCAGCCGCCCAACCGAGTTTGAACTGACCCTGAACTCTAATCTGCCACAATTTTCGACATTTTGTCCAACTCAAACTCGAATAGATATTTGAAAATGTCCAACTCAAACTCGAATTTGTATAACCTAAAGAAGTAAAATTAAAACCGGCTACCGCACATTCATATCCAGGACAATAGATACCATAGTTAAGTTTAAGATCTTCTCTAAACATATAATATAAAGAGAGAAATCTCTACCAAATCAAAACCAAAATTTAATCTTAATTTGGTGGGGGCCGCGCGAACGCGTACCCCCTCTTCCACAAATTATGACGTCCACTCTCCCACTTGGGAAGATGGTAGGCCAGCGCTCCTCCCAAGTGCAATAGAGGCTGCTAACCTAGGCCATGACCCTTCTTGATCGGCCATCGACCCCGTCCAGGTAAGTATGGATCAAGGTCGCACCCGGAGTTTGCTTTGTAGCTGCTCCCGGGCTAGGCAAACACCAAGGGGATCGATATGGGATTAAAACTTATGTTAATCCCTCCTGTCATCCTGTGTACACATGTCCTCGCGTGATGATGTCGAGCTCAGTTAAGGCCTGCTTTTGTTCAGCCCGTTGGGCTCGCCAAGGCCCAACAGAGAATCTCCTGACCGGGCCTCCTGATGGGCCTTCTCATCGGCCCGGTCCCCCGCCGCCGTCCGTCGTCGTCGTCGTCAGACGTCGCCAGGGCAGCAGCAAGGCGAGAGGGCTTCGAGCTCGGTCAAAGGCTCAACTCCATAGCTGCGGCGGCCGAGCCGCAGCCGCCAATCGGGCGATGCGGGGCAGGCCTCGAAGACGCAGCACAAGTGCAAGCTCTTGCCTCGGGGCCACGCGGTGGTCCCGTCACGTAGACTCTGCCTGTAGACAAGTCGATCGTATCTCTGCTGCGTACAGGTACAGTACTTGCGATGCGAGTAGCAGCACAGTGCACCATGAAAAGGCACGACCAGCTAGCCGAGCTGCTGCCTGCCTCGGAGGCCGGGGCTAGCTACCATCCTACTCCTCGTAGAAGCTCGCGCCTCGCCTAGCCAGGCCTGCGTGACGTGACACACTTTAACGGCCGGGCTTCAAATGAGCTTCTCCCACGTCGGATGTTCTCCCCGGGCGTGATGGTGACGTTGTGGGGAGACCTGGCTGGCACCGAGCAGCTACTACTGGCGTGTTGCCGTGTTGGTGCTGGTAGGCGCGATCAGCATGTCTCTGTTCTCAAGGCGACTTGCAGAGCTCGATCATCCCAACGGGATCTTCTCTAGCTGATGAAACTGCTGGGTTCAGATCTTTGAGGTCGGAGTTCAGACCTACAAGTAGAGGGTCGAGTTATGCGCACATAAACTGTTACTAATTACTCATGATAATAGTGCTTGAAATTCATGTTGTCTAATTGATTTTTTGAAAAAGTTCAAATCACTACCCTAATCTTTGAAGAAAGTTTGGATAACCTCTTAAACAAATTCTGTGTTTACTTAACCGCTTTGGTTTCTGAAACCAGCTTACTATTCAACTTTGGCCATATTTGTTCCCGGTATCGTTGACTAGGAAGCCGGTTTTGATGACTAGGACGACACGCGTACTATCCATCATGGCAGCAAGAGTTAAGGCTCACAAACCCCTCCTAATCTGCCCAAGTGCCCATCTGTCCCTCTCTCCTTCTCATTGATGCCTCGAGTTCGTCGTCGTGAGTGTCGCCGCCGCCATCTTCTGTTCCTTGCGAATCAATCCAAGTGATGACCGAAGGGCAGACGAGTTGATCGGCAACGACGAGATTGATCTGGTCTATTCCTCTTCCCATAGGACAGATCAAAATTAGAATAATCATTACTTTATAAGGCTAGGGTTTTAGCGACTAGAACCTGGTAGCATTCAATGTTGGGGGCAATCGGACGACTTTATTCATTTAGGACCCCTTTGGGAACCTAACATCCCTCCGGGATCTCGGCTTTTTCCCCGGACAGGCGGCCCGCGTGGAAATGGAGGCACAGGCCAAAACTTCGGTCGTTTGGAAGCCCACATCCGCGGGCCATCAAAACCCTAGCCACCTCTTTTCCCCCGAGCATCCTCTTCCCACCTCCCGACTCCGAATGCTGTCGCCCCGTCGTTCCCCTCGCGGCCTCCACCACGCCGCCTTCCTCCCTCGCGACGTTCCCCTCGCGGCCTCCACCACGCCGCCTCCCTCCCTCGCGAATCATCTCCTCCACCACGCGTGCCGCCGCTCCACCACGCCGCCTACCCGTCCGACCAAGCGTCGCCGCCGCCCCTCCGTGCGTCGTCCAGAGCTTCGCCCCCTCGGTGCCGCCTCGGTGTCCTCCGCCAGATCCAGTGCCGACTAGTCCCCAAGCTCTGCACGCCGTCTCCAAGAAGCCCGACCAACACATCCAGGTGCCAATCCCTTGTTCCTCTTTCTGTGCTACTGGATTCGACTGCAAAGAGGTCTCCAACAAGCTCTCCAAGATGTGTGTGCTTGATTGCTCTCTTGCTTTTCTTCCTCTGAGTTGCGTCGATCTGTGGCTTCTGCTCTTTCAGCAAGGTGGTGCGCACCTCCATCGCGTGCGTGCACACCGTAGCCCTGGGCATAAAACCTGAGGCCCGAACCCCGACCCAGTATAACCCGAACTCGAAGAGCCCGAACCTTAGATTGGGTTGACACCCACGGTACCCGAAATTATTACGGGCTGTTCAGGTTTGCACCCCCGGTACCCGAACAGCCCGAAAAACCCGAACTCATTTAAAAAGGTATGATATTTCCCTCAATTCCTTTATGCATTTGTTACATCTTTGTAATTTTTCACTCATTTATTGGTTTCCAGTAACTGCAGAGTTAATTGAAGAATTTGGTAACAATAATATTGGCAAAGGAAAAGGGAAAGAGAAAGAAAAGATTTCTGCAGCAACTCCCACATCCACTACTGGAAGTAACTCCAAGTCTTTGTCCGTCTCCAAAGCTGGAACATATACATCTTAAAGCTTTATTTAATATCGTATCTTTGAACAATTATCGTAGTTTGTGATCTGCCTTTGAACTATTATGTAATTTGTGATCTGTCTGCGACTTTGTGAATGATTGAAAAGTCTGTGGATCTGTTATCTGTATCTACTCTCTGAAATGTGTATGTGTATGTATTTGTGATTTTCGGGTTAACCCGAACCCGAAATGTCGGGTTTTGTTTTTGTCGGGTGAACTTCGGGCTTCAGTTCTCAGAACCCGAATTTATGAAAACCTGAAAAATCCGACCCGAAAATTTCGGGCTACCCGAACGCCCAGGGCTATCACACCGTGATCTCATAGAAGCAGAAGGTGGCGCTAAGGGAGGCGTACAAGAAGAAGAAGAAGCTGCTCCTTCTGAAGACCCGCGCCTTCCGCAGGCGCCTCACCAAGCACAAGGTATACACGCCGTGCTCACCTCTCAATTTGTTTACCATAAGCAGTTCCATATTATATCCGGGAGGGATATAAATTTTTCTTTGATCTGAAGCAATGGTTGTCCATGTATTTGCTAATAACGATAGATCCATTCCCTTTGGTTGTTGTTTCAAATCTAAACTTATGCCAGGTCCATGTTTTTTTTCATGTGTTGCATTTGGATGAGCAGACTTGGCCCAGTTTTTTGTGGGACCATGTTTATTCCATGCATTGCATTTCGATGAGTAAAACCATCCCACTTTGTTCTGTTCCGATGATTCATAATTTATGTATTAAGTTTGAAATTACAATAGATGATGAACTAAAAGATGGGACTGGAGGAAGAAATATCCTTTGCTTAGCCTATAAAAAAAATTACAAACCAAATGCTCCAACAACCGTTGACACAAACCTGTACTTACATTAAGACACAACACATCAGAAACAACTATTTTGACACTTGATATTGTAGAACTAGCTAGAACTATTTTGGCATGAATAGTTATTTCTATGATATCTTTTTTTGGGGGCAAGTAGTTCTATGATATCTGGTCTAGAAAAAAGTTACACGATAGTATTCTTTTTTGTGGAAATACCTGGATCCTTGCCGGCCTTTCGTTAACCAGCAGTGCAAAGCAATCAGACCTCCCCAACGTAGACTTCCATTATTGCAATTTAGGGTGGAGAAAAAAAACTATGTGGGTATCAGGTCAACATAATTGAAGTTTTGTGAAATTTATTTAACTGAATGTGACACGATGCTGAATGGGAATAGCGGTTTACATTTATTTGAGTTAGAGACTAACTGAAAGCTTACATTTTGGCCACTACTTCCGCAGATATGCTGATAGCCTGATAGCAGCAGGTGCCTGTGTTGCTGTTGGGGCACAAAATCATGTGAATTTTTTTTATTGGGCTGATGATGCCTCATGCATTTCGATTGAGGTACTGAATTCGTAACTGATGGGTTTGTTGTTTCCTTTGGCTGCAGCAGGAAGTGTCACCGCTGACCTCCGACTGGCTCTCCCACAGCAGCGGGCCTCTCAACAGTGGCGGCTCGCTCTCCAACAGCCCGCTCGTCTCGCCGTAGATCAACGAAGCGAAGGTCTGTTATTCCTCTCCTCCCCCGGTCCCATTGCGGGCTGTCATTTCTCTGCTGGCTGTAGGAGTTGCTGCCTGCTCCCTCTGTCTGATGCTCTGCAATTATCTTGTGAATGTTGTGCTGAATATGCGTAAACTGTGAATGCATAATGTTTAGTGGTACTGTTTGCTTGGCTCGGTTGTATCTAGTTCAGTTCATAGTTCCTAGTTACAGTTCATAGTTGCAGACCTATGTTCCTAATTACTATAATACAATTCATGGTTGCTCAGCTTGTGTACGTTATTTCAGAGTGTAAGAACGGTAATAGTTGTGATCTGGAAGTATTATTTCTGTATGTCTACCAAAACTCTACTAAATCTAAACCAACTGCTATCTCTTAAACTAATGCAATCTGAACTCTATCTCTAATTCCTTGCCACACAAACTAAGAGCCATGTGCGCTATATCTTTGTGCGCTATAAACTTCCTTTCCAAGATAGGTGACTATATCTTTGTTTTTCAGCAAATTAGTTAACTATTATGATCTTTTGTGCTGGTAATATTAATTCGAGTGAGTTATTTTTTTCGATTCTACGAATAAGTTTCATGAGATTGGAAATTTTTGTAAACAATGGCTCAAAACAGTAAAGCTACAATAATTCCATTTCATTTTCTGTTAGCATTAAGGCATTTTGATGTTTATTTGGAATAAATCTGTTGTTGCTGCTTGTCCTTATTTCTCAAAGCGGTCTTGCAAAAATATTTGTGAATAAGCAGAATTTGTGTTTTTTTGTATGATCTGTAGTGTTGCTTGAGCTAGCAGCCTAGCATCCTACTTGATAATGTCATTGACGTTTCATGTTTTCTTGCTGCAGTTGTCTGATTTCTGCCTCTCTCCAGTGCTACTCCAAATGAAATCAAGCCACTTGTCTCCACTTTGCTTGATGAATACAAATTCTATTTCAATTGGACTGCCTTAAGTTATCAACTTTCTTGAAATAATGTTATTGAGATTTAAACTTCCAAGTTGTTTCAACTATTTTTTGTTCATCGAGATTTATATGTCGATCTTTAAACATATGGTGTGTGACTTATGTGGCTGGGATGTTTGTAAATAAAACGTGTTTAGCATGTTCTACATGTTGCTTGTTGAGTGCTGCTTTCAATTATTTCTGTATGTTGAGAATTGGCCTGAAACTGAAAGCTTGAAAATCAGGTATATTCCAAGATGTTCTATGCTGCTGCTAGATTTTTTTCTTGATTTTTTGAGTTTTCAAATTGTCATGTGCTTTGGCTTGTTAATTTTCTGGTAGCAAATGCTCCTGAAGGCTACATTCGTCGGACGAGAAGCAAATTTTCTGGGCTAGCAGACATTTTCTATGTATTATGCCAACACCTTCCTAATTTCCCTGTGCCTTTGTTCCGAAAAAACAAAAAAATTCCTGTGCTTTTTTCCCTGGCTACCAAACGGCAACGGGGTAGGGGACCGCGGGTGTCTGGAAATAACAGGGGAATCTACTTCCCAGAAAAATCCCCATCGGGCCTCCCCTTCCCTGGGCCATCATGCCCTTGCTCCCAAATGAGGCCTTAGATGGGATTTGGATGAGTAATTGCAGTCATGTTCACCATCAGCTATGCATGGAAGGTTCGAATTTTGAAAATTTATGCCAATCTATTGTTGGTTCATGGGGTTCCAATGGATGGAGGATGTTAATATTAGTTGAAAGTGGGTGTTTATGTTGATCCACATGTTGTTAATACAAGAACTTGTACTCCCTGATGCCAGTAGTCTCGATTTTTTGTTTAAAGGTTATGCTTTTTTATGAATCTATGTAATAGACATTGTTTTGATATAGGATTGTCATGTGCTCAATGTTGTCAGGAAAATGGACCCTGGAAACTTTATTCCTACCAAATTTCACTTTGGGGGACAATTTGATTTTGACGGCAACTCATTGAATTATGTCAATGGGAGAGTAGATCTATCACATGTATAGAGAGAGAGACAAAGTGCCATTGCCTGAACTTAGGGGTTTTTTGTAAGATCATGTCACACTAACTGATGAAGATAATGTTGATTTTCATTGGTTATTCCCTGGATCTGATCTAAACAATGGATTGAGGAGGCTTGGTGATGACAAAACTTGCCTCTATATGTCTGATTGCATAAAAGATGGTGTAGTAGCTGAAATTTATGTAGAGATATACATGTATGATGGAGGGGGTCAGGGATGTGTTCAGTTTATTGATGAAGGAGTTCAGGTTGGTAATAAAGGAGGTGAGCTTGGTGATCAAGTAGGTGAGATGCCTTCTGAAGATGACAACGACTATGTCCAAGATGAAGAGGATACATCTGATGATGATGAAGATTATGCTTTGGGAGATGAGGACACATCAGAGGATGATGAAGAAGTAGCTGAGTTCAGGACCAATGCTAGGAACCAAAGGCGAAATCCAGCAAGCACTGATAAAGATTATGCATTTTCGAATCTTAAAATCCAGGAAATTGCAGAAGAAGCACATGCTTTAGAAGATGATGGGGAACCCGTAGTTTTGGACAGTAGCGACGAATGCAGTTACGAGGATGATGATGATGGTGAGGCAATAAGAAAGAAGAGCAGATTTTTGAGATATGACAGTGAAACTATAATTCCAATGTTTTCACTTGGGATGATTTTTAGTGGAAGAGTGCAGTTCAAAGAGGTCTTGATCAAATATGGACTAACTACTCAGAGGCACATCACATTTCCAAAGGATGAGGCCACGAGGATGAGAGCCAAGTGTTCATGGAAGGGCTGCCCTTGGTTCATTTTTGCCTCCAAATATAATGTCAAATTTAAGGTAAAAATCTTCCACAATGTACACATTTGCCCTCAAAGAAAGGATAATAAGTTGGTGACAGGCCCAAGGATAGCTGAAAAATATGAGCACATTATCAAGGCAAACCCATCTTGGAAGCTTCAAAATATTAAGGAGATTGTGCTGCTTGAGATGGGTGTAGATGTGTCACTCTCCAAGATCAAGAGAGCAAAGGGTATTGTTATGAGAAAGATCTATAAGTCATGCAAAGGTGAGTATGCCAAGCTCTTTGAGTACTAGGTTGGAATTCTGAGAAACAATCCAGGGAGCACATGTGTAATATGCTTGGACCCTGACTATGATATTCAAGTATTCTAAAAGATTTATGTATGTTTTGATGCTTGTAAAAAGGGCTTCCTTGCTGGGTGCAGAAGAGTGGTTGGAGTAGATGGTTGTTTTTTAAGGGTGCTTGCAATGGTGAGCTAATTTGTGCTCTTGGCAGAGATGCAAACAATCAGATATATCCAATTGCCTGGACAGTAGTAGAAAAAGAAACCGAGAATTCATGGACTTGGTTCTTGGGGCTTCTACAGAAGGATCTGCAGATCCCTATAGGAGGTACAGGATGGGTTATCATATTTGACCAACAAAAGGTAACAATGTGTGATGTTGTTGTTGTTGTTGTTGTTGTTGTTGTTGTTGTTTTTGTCAATGAATTTCATATCTGAATGTTGCTGAATATATATAGTTGTTGTTGCTGAGTGTATGCAAGATCTTCTCAATGTTGTTGCTACATTGTTTCCAAATATTGAGCACAGGATGTGTACAAGACACATTTATGCTAATTGGAGGAAGAAACATAGAGATGCAGATTTTTAGAAGCCCTTTTGGATGTGCGCTAAGGCATCAAGTCCGTCATTCTTCAATTTTTGTAGAGCAAAGCTAGCACAAATGACTCATGATGGTGCCAAGGACATGATGAACACCAATCCCAAGCACTGGAGTAGAGCTTGGTTCAACATTGGATCGAATTGTGATAGTGTTGATAATAATATGTGTGAAAGTTTTAATAATTGGATAGTAGATGTCAGGGCTCATCCTATCATTTCCATGCTTGAGGGTATTAGGACAAAGGTTTATGTGAGGATTCAGCAAAACAAAACTAAAGCAGGTAGATGGTCGTCTACAATCTGTCCAAATATATTGAAGAAGCTTAACAAGTACATTGACTTGTCACAACAATGTTTAGCTCTAAAATCGAGTCATTGATCTCCAAGGACCAAGGCTCTTGGAAAAATAAAGAACTGATTGAGTTGTCAGACACGTCCTTTTTCATGTCAATTGTTAGGAATGTAATAAGTTGATCAAGTCATGATGTGAACTTAATCGATTTTTGGTGTAACTAGCTGGAAATTTAATCAGTTAAGTTGATTTTTATCACTTGTAGCACAACTATGGCAGTGAAAAAAATCTCAATTCGATATATATATGTCCGACATTTATTTTTCATTTTGCAACCATTATGAAAGCATCAAGAAAACTACTTATGTATGTGTATATCTATCATCAGAACTTGAAGTTTGTCATTCCTTTTTCTATACTGAATTCCCAAATTGATGGCCAAATCGAATTGTCATGAACAGACTGATAGAATTACAATAACCATAGTCAGGACAAACTAATAAAACAATTAATTTGGCACAATAATCATGTTCAAATTAACTAAAAAATTTACAACTCAAGTAACAAGTCACAACATTGTAGTTTGCTATTTTGAATCTTGCTTCTGAACTTGCCGCAGCTGCCCTTTTCCATCCAAAATTTTCAGTATTGTGGCCGCTCTCCCTTGTGTGATGGTGCAGGTGTTCAAACACATGTCGCGGAAGTCCATGAATAAGAGGAAGCCATGGTCGGGCCCCTCGCCATCGGCGACCCCATTGTCACCACTCACCAGACCTCGATAGCAGAAGACTCAGGTGACAGGGCCGAGCGCAACGGAGCACCTTGATGCGGATCAGCGGATGCGATAAGGCGCGGCGGAGATGACGTGCTGCACTTAGCATTGCTGGACGACGACATCGGACACAGCAGCGTAGGGGTGGCGGCGAGGAAGGTGCCCAGTCAGTATCGCGAGAGAGAAATAAAAGAGGAACGAGGGCACCTGGGCCGGGCTAAATTGGAGGGGGTTATGTGCTCCTCGTTTCTTTTGCCACGATGGACAGTCCGCGTGTCGTCCTAGTCATCAAAACCGGCTTCCTAGTCAGCAATACCGGGAACAAATATGGCCAAAGGTGAATAGTAAGTTGGTTTCAGAAACCAAAGAGGTTAAGTAAACACAAAATTTGTTTAAGGGGTTATCCAAACTTTCTTCAAAGATTAGGGTAGTGATTTGGACTTTTTCCTTGATTTTTTAATCCTCATACAACAAAAAAAATCTTGTTGTTTGCTTCTTCATGTCTTTTTTATTGGAGTGAAGTATTGCATTAATTAGACGATACTAATATGTTGCTTTCTAGCTTTTTGAGGTGCCGTTTTGGAGTTCTTCATATGCTTGTAGCGATGGTCGGTGCCGATTTGTTCGTTTTTTGGTAGAGTACGGTTTCTAGATGATAAGGAGTACCAGGTAGCACATGACCATGAATGATCTTAACATCAAAAGTTTCTTGAAATCTCACCGAAATTCTCACCTAGAGGACCGTGTCAGTTCATTTCTTCTCTTTGTGCACGCAACCTAATACAAAAAAATTCACACATTTCACCAAAATTTCGGTCAACTAAACGGGACTTAAGAAGAGTGCTGTGAAGAAAGTTTGAAACTTAGTTTTTCAAGCTTTCTTTCTTAGTTTCTTCCTCATCCTTTGTGGTTCTCAATTTTATTTTTAAAAGGTAAATACTCGTGTATCTTTTGACTATGTGGCCAAATTTATTCTGTTATGATCATGATCCTAGACACTCAAATGTGAATGTTCGTGGTTGGATATTTTTCTTAATTAAAAAAATCCTAATATGCACGATAAGAAGATAAATGCTAAAGGAGTACATATCTTAAGACGGAATAGTACCGATTACTACGATTGTAGTTTGAAAAAAAATACTTACCAATTAAAAACGGTTTCCATCACTCGTGCCACTGATGCTATTTCCATTTCGGTAATTCGGTTCCTACTTTATGTTAGAATTTGGTGAGTGTGTTGCCCAGAAAAACCTTTTGGTTTGTTTGGACATATTTAGATTGTCAAATTGGTTGAAAATTAGATGCTGGAATAGTGTATTGGACCGTGTGTTGTGAAAGAAATGTGACGGTAAAGAGAAGATTAGGAGGTGGAATTGGTCATGAGGCATGTTGCCATGGGCGGTCCGCCAGTCCGGCCGGGTGTTAGGGTACGACAAAGAGGATGCTGCAACTGCATGCTGCTGAAAACCATCTCAAAAGATGCTCTCGATATATCTCTCGTGCTTAGTGCGCGCGCGAAAGCGTTCTCAAAGCAATCTCGAGGACTTTTTAGGCGACAGCCTTTTTGAACACACTGCTAGTATAATCACCATCTCCTTGGGCGGATCCAATTGTTTAGTGCCGCAGTACTCTGTGTCCTCCTCTGATGCGCTAATTCATGCACCAGGTAGGAACAAATCAAATGCATGCATTGATCCGATGGATGTTTTGGCCGCCGTCACACGTGCGATGCAAACATACCCTTGTGATTCTCAAGCTGGAGATCGTTACAAATTAAACAATTGCTGGTAGTAGTGTTTGATTAATATAATCCCACGGTTACGTTGCTGTAGCCGGGTCCATTATCACAACCTGTTTTACGGCCAAATTTAGGCAGTGTTCGGCAGATCTTTAGCATATTTGTACGGCAGATTTGTTGTGTGAGAAAAATAATATGTGTAGAAGAAGTCGATAGATTTCTTGTGAGAGAAAAATGTTGTAGAAGAAGTTGAGAATAAAGCATGCCGAACGTTGCCTTAGATAGCTCCGAGCCAGGGACAGATCTACCAGGGGGGCTAGAGCCCCCCTACCCTATTGATTTTAAAGGAAGAAGAGTAGAAAAGGAGAGGAAAAATAAGAAGAAAATGAGGAAGAAAGAAGTGGTGATAGAGGAGGAAGAAGAACTCAACCCCCTAGATCTTATTCTGCCTCTGTGAGGCTCTGTTTAGTTTGGTGAGAAAGTGATGAAATTTTTGTATTGAGCCACATGCACAGAGAGAAGAAATGAATTGATATGGTTCTCTAGGTGAGCCACGTACACAAATCTAAAGTTTGTGTGTGTTCCCATGCAAATCGTCTCAAGTCTCAAGTTAAGCTAGTATACGTATGCAGCATTCCTTTTCTCGTGAATCTGAGCTAGGCTCTTCCTAGCCTTTTCTTTTGGGGAATATCTCTTTCCCTTCTTTGACTCGAGGTCGAGGAGGAGTTGGATTGGAAAGAAGGGAAACAAGCTTGCATCGGTCGGTGCATATCCGTTAGGCTCGTCGTTACGTGGGGCGCATGCACGCGTGCATGCATGATTTGTTTACCGTCGATTTGGGCTTTGAGATTTGTGCTTGCGTCGACGAGAGAACAACTGATCGATCAGCCCTCATCAGCCATGAAAAGCAGAACAGACAGAGAAGGCGCCTTCGACCGACCGAGGTGCTCTTTGGACTGGGCATTTGCAGGCTTGGTTGGGCTCTTTTCATTGCGGCAGAGGCTGTAATTCTGCTGCTGGAGCATTCGTTTCTAACCACTTTCATTCTTTTACACCTGCTGCTGCTACTTTGTTTTATATTCCCTTGTCTTTTGTAGTTTGTTCGGCAGATCTTCTACTAATTTGTACGGTAGATTTGTTCTGAGAGAAAAATATAGCGTGTTAAGAAAAATACTGTGTAATAAGTCGAAAGAAGAAAAACCTAACATAGCAAATTCTGATGGTGCAATGGGACTGTAGTAGTTGTTGTCTTAATGCAGAGCAAACGAGTAGCGAAATAACAGACAAGTAGTCTAGGAGTATGCTTATCTGCAAAAGAGATCACCTCTTGTATACCGTAAAATGCATTTCTAAAAGAGATGATCTGTCACGGGTGGGGTGTTTCAGTGATGACCTGATAAACAAGATAAGTGTGGTAGCAGAAGCCAGTACTAATGCTCCAGAGATGATGAAAGAGTTTAGATTGACGGCCATGGTGAGTTTGTGGGAACGAGATCCTCTCATGTTGATTTAAGTATTATGCGTATCAAGCCAGTGGTATTGATTTTTTTTAGTGTTATGTTCTATGCTTGGCATGGGCTATCACATTTTCAAAGTAAGGAGAGAAAATTATTATGGATCTGCAGCTTTTGCTACTTCCTCCGTTCCGAAAAACATTTCTTTTTTTTAGTTTGTTCTAAGTCTGTTTTTTTACTATGACCAAATTTATAGATAAAAGTATCAATATTTATGGCATGAAATATGTACATTACAAAAATATTTCTCATAACAAATACAATGATACTAGTTTCATATCATAAATGTATAGTTTTTTCTATAATTTTCGTCAAATTTAAAATTTTTACTTAGCATAATTCTAAAAGAATTCGTTTTCTTGGGACGGAAGTACGTTCGATTACTGATCAACAACTTCATTAATAAAGGCTAAATGCTTAGTGATTCACTAATAATTTATAAAACAAAATTTATCATTTGGAGGGGCATGTGGCCCCTACTAGCGCCCTAATCTCTGAGAGCACGTGACTTCGTCGCGTGTGCTGTAGCGACCTGGTCGGGGTTGTCCGGTTGCTTGACAGCCCTCGATGGTCTTAACGACGCGTGAAGTTTTGTCCTGAAAATCTCTGACGTTGGGCGTGTTTGGTTGGTGCTGCTAAACTTTAGCCGATCCAAATTGAAAAATTTGACCACTAATTAGAGGTATTAAATAAAATTATTTTACCAAACTGCCTCCACAACCTCTGAGCTAAATCGCGAGACGAATCTAATGAGATCTTTGACCGTATAATTAGAGGATAATTACTGTAGTATTACTGTAGACTTTTTACAACAGTTACACTCATATGTGAAAAAGTTTTGTCAATAAACTTCATTTAGTGCTTCATGCACGTAAGATTTCTTGAGACTAAAATTTAGTCTGTTGGAAACAAACACAGCCATTATTCATGCTGAAACACAAGTGCCCTTGAATAAGGGGATAATAGACTTTTTACAACAAAACTCGTTTACAGAGTTGACAATGTTAGGCTACAGAGACATGCGTTACTAATCAAATTGATCATATAGGTCATTATACTAATCAAATTTTGTCTCTTTTTTCAAGTTATTACATTATTTAGTATGCATCATGCGACAATTAATTAGCGAAAAGTACGACTAATAAGTAGAACATCTGAGATCATTTTGCATCTTTGTTGATATGTTCCTGAACTTTTACGTTTATTTGCTTAAGGGCCTGTTCACTTAGGTGAAAAGGAATAATAAAATTGCAAATGAATAGTGATGGAATAGTTTTTTTTTTTAGAGAAGATGTGATGAATATGCTGAGTAAATAGTGATTTTCACTATTCCTTTTAAAAGAAGAGTGGTACAGAATCTTTTTTTTTCTGAAAGAATAGCACGATAAGAGTGGCAGTACCATACTGTATATCATTACGTGGGAGCATCAAAATCGTTCTCCACAGGAGTTGAGGTCCTGAACTTTTGCTACCCACGTGATGATTAATCAGAAGTACCACCCCCGTCTTGGCAGTTGAGCTCGTACCACATACGGGAAGCAGCATGCTCATTGGCATTCGTGAGCGTCAAAGTACAGCATCGTCTTGGTGAAATCACGGCTCGTGCCGTGCGCGCGCGTACGCTGCCACGCTCTCAATTGCGACATGTCATGGGCGCGGGTGTACGTGCCCTTTCACCCCGGACGCCGGCCCTTGATCGGTCGGGGTCGATCCATCCATCCCTGGAGCCTAGCCTGCAGCCACCAGCCGGGGGGGCGGGGGGCGGGGCGGGCAAAGCACAGGCACAGCAAGCCCCCCCGCCGCCTCCCGCCCACCATGCACGGCGGCGCGACACGAGTCGCCGCGCACGTACGCGTCCATGACGTTACCTAGCCGGCCGTATCGCGGCCGCACTGCCGCCGGCCAGCGTCACGCAGCCGCTACCGCTAGGCCCCTCCTCCCTCTGGCCCCCGTGAGGAACCGCCCGCGTACGAAGTCGGCCCCGGCGGCGGCGAGCATCCGTCCGGCGGCCGGTGGGTGGCGGCCACCGCAGCAGAGGGAGGCCTGCGCTGCCGCTGCCGCTGCGCGCGCGGCGTACCCGCCGGCAGCGCCGTGCCGTGGGTTGGGTTGGGACACGCGCGCGGGCGGGCCTCGATGCGACAGGCCAGGGCAGCGCGCTGGCGCGGGGGGGTACGGATTCCGGTGGCATGGCAACAGCGCATCCGCCACCGCACTGGCCTGGCGCTGGCGGGGCGGCGTCGTGATCCGCGCCGGCGGGCGGGCTCGCCGATGCGTACATGCCCCGGGCCGGCCCGCCCCCGCGTGGGAGACTGTTCCGCTCCCACGGGACTACGGGAGTGTCACATGCCACGAGCCGCCGCGCGCCCGGCTTTTTGACCGTCCGATCGCGCGAGACGCCGTCGATGCGTCGACGGGGAGGCCGTACGGGAGCGGCGTGGTCATGCTCATGTGGCTCAGAGCGGAGAGACACGGCGTGGCTAGGCCCTGCCGCGATGCCCTTCGCTCGATCTCCGGTCTTGTTGTGATGACGGGCGCGCGGCTGCCGTCTGCCCTGCCCTGGCCCTGAGCCCTGCCTTGCCTGGCTCGCTCGATCGTTATCGTTGCCAGTTCCCAGGACACCGGCAGAGGCATCTCGGCCTCCACGCTGGTAGAGTAGCGCCTGCTAGTACTCTACCGGCTAGCCTGCTCCATTGATTCTCCCTACGGATTGCATGCTGCTGGTGCTGGCTGGCACTGCTCCGGGAGATAAGAGTGAACAGTGAGAGAGGGAGCTCGTCGGGCCGGAGCGTGCTCCGGGATAAGTGCGGTGGCGCAGCCGCAGCAGCGGCTAGCGGTCTGCTTCGACCAGTCAGTCCGTCGCGTCGACGAGACTGACCGACCACTGCGCGCACCACCGCATCCACAGCGCAGCGCCTCGGTTCCGCGGCGTACTCCTTGGGTGCTCCTGTGCCATCCGCTTTCTACTAATCTCCCAAGCTAATGCGTCCTGCGACCGAGGTGCCCGTAGTATTATTCAAAGCCAAGGCAAAGCTTTGTGTTCCCCAGCAATGGCATTGGCAATTTGGCATTGGCATTTCGACCCAAAATGCTCATCTCCCAGGCAAGGGCAAGGCGATAGGCAACCTGTGCCATTGCCAAGGGCCCAAGGCTTGGTCCCAAGCGAATCTGATCCTATAAATCCTAGCCCTGCCCTGGCTCCCCTGCTGAGCTGAGCAAGCTCCTGCAGTGACGCTCCTGCACTGCCGTCCCGGCAGCATAGCCACCACCGCCCGCCAGTTCAGTTCCGCATCCTCTCCTCGGCAGCTCAACCTCAACACGACGCCTCGCCGCCTTTTAATAGCCGCACTGTGGCCTCGCTGCGGACCACGCTTCGCCACTGCACCGGCAGCAGCCAGAACCACAGCCACCACCAGAGCGTCGCAGCCGCTGCGCTGCCCCGGGCCATCACCATGGCGTCGTCCACCGCCTTCTCGCTCTTCTTCCCGCTGCCCGACAAGGGCCAGTGGCTGCCGCCGGCGGACGAGGCAGGTGCTGCGTTCGACGACGACCGCAGCTCCATCACCACCTCCCCTTCGTCCCCGTCGTCCTCATCGTCCGCGGGCTCCGTCGTCGACTGCACGCTCTCGCTCGGGACGCCGTCGTCGCGCCGCGCCGCCGCCGAGCCGGTGGAGCAGGCCAACAAGCGCGCCGCCGCGCAGCCGGCGTACCCGTCCGTGTCCGCGTCCGCCGCGCCGTGGGACGTTGCCGCCGATCAGTCCTACTACTACTACCGCTGCCACGGCAGCAAGCCCGCCGCGGCCAAGGGCGCCGTGGCGCGAGCAGAGCACGACGCGCTCCTCGCGGACCGCCGCTGCGCCAACTGCGGCACGTCGTCGACGCCGCTCTGGCGGAACGGACCTCGCGGGCCCAAGGTATGTGCTTCCATTCCATGCATCTTCGCTCCGTTGATCCTGCGAGTTTTAGATTTTGCATAAAACACTACTCCATGTCGCATTGGGTACTAGTATGGCATTGGGTATTACTCTTGTAGATTTTGACTAACCATGTCGCATGTCAAGTATGAACGTGACGTGTTTCAAATCGCGTCGCAACGTCACTTGTCACGTGAGCACACGGCATGAGCACACGTCACTTGTCACTTGTCTGCCGCCTGACACATTTTGACGCCCTGTTAAAACAAGTGCAGTCTTCCATATACTCGCGTCGTACGCTCTCTGGCCGTTCCCATGCATGAGCTGATGAGCATGAAACCTCTGTTCCGTGCAGTCCCTGTGCAACGCCTGCGGCATCAGGTTCAAGAAGGAGGAGCGGCGCGCGGCGGCGACGGCGATGGACCAGAGCCAGCAGGGCGCGTGCGGCTACAACGTCGCGCCGCAGCGGGCGCAGTACGGGCCGCCCGCCGGCGCCGTGCCCTACTACGGCGAGGCCGCGGCGTTCCCGTGCGGCGGAGGCGACGTCGTCGCGGACGCCGAGGCGGCGCCGTTCCTCGCGTGGCGGCTGAACGTCGTTGCGCCCTCGCCGGCGCCCGCGTTCGCGGTCTGGCCGGAGCGGACGAGCTTGTTCCAGTACAACTAGTGCCGTGGAATGATTCGAGGAGCTTGCAACGGTTTTTTTGGGGGCGTTTATGTGTTGCACGCAGATGAACTTGGAATGTGGAATGTGTAAGGTGTGTTGGTGGCGGTTTGGAACCGTATGCATTTTAATTTATTCATCGCGAAATCTAGCCGATGGAATTAATTAGCGTGCCCTGCTCTTTCCAGCAATCTGCCATATGATAGGGGTTCCAAATTTCGAATCACGAGCGATATAATTTGACCAACCCATTTCTTTTACCCAGGCTATAATTCTTAGCAGAGGAGTGGTAGTTGCCTCATTAGGATGGACAAAGCGAGTATGCTCCTCGGTAGATTTGGAGGTGATGGTTAAAAACTTCTGGCATGACTTCCTGCAATGTTCTGCAGCACGAATTATTAAGAGCCGCAAAAATCATCGGGTTTGAGATTCAAACCACAAACTCACGAACTGAGCACGAATCGGTTCAGACAAGTTGACCAGTAAATAGGTTGGGCTGGGTTCCATCGTTTTGTGCTGGCATTGTACCTGCCCATGTACGCATCACCGCTGCCAAAGCCCAAATGTCTTACTTTCGGTTTGGATTATCAAGCCGGGCTAGACTTCTTTTTTCTATAGCGGCCAGGCCTGTTACCTAGAGGAATTCTACCTAGAGCATCCAACGGCGTGGAATGACTTGTTGCCTTAGTTTCAGTTGAAGAGAGTTGATAGTCTGAAGGCTGAAACCGATCTCACTGCAATTGATAGTCTGAAGGCACCATTCGTCCCTCCCCATCTTTGTCCAGTTCAGTCAATCTCAGTACTCCAAACAACTGGATGTGTGTGCTAAATTTCTGGCATGGTTTAATCCAATGAAGGCACACCCTCTTGGTTATGGGGTCTGTGTGCGGTATGTACACTTAGCCAAATCAACTTAACAAAGTAAAAAAAAATGTCCCACAGGTCGTGTGATTGTGAAAAGAGCCACAAGTCCAATTTCTGGCATGGTTTAACAACTGGATGTTCGGACTTAAGAGACGCAGGCTTTTTCGGAACGTTGTAAGACATGGTTCAAAGAACCCAACTTCAATCTAGATGTGCATGCAATCTTCAGAGACGAGGCTCATGAGTTTCAGCTGCGAATCGACCGGACCGAAGTTATCGGGGAATTTCTGCTCTTTGTTGTGCGGTCGATGGACTGGAGTTGAGAAAGATAGGTATGCTGCCTCCCTGAGTTGTACGGTCTACGGACTGGAGTTGTTTGGTTTTCAGACCCGATTTTTCTTATAAACATGATCAATTCTATTTTTCTTGTAATAAAAATTCGAAAAAGCTCAAACTTTCGCCGTCACTTACAAAAACTCACAGGCCGTGTCTGCCTAGGAAATGGATTCGTGCGGATGGGAAACATGGGCCGCCAACCTTTGATGGAAGATAAGGCTCGGCTCATCGAATTGGCATTTCTTTATGAATTCTTTATTTTCTTTGTGCGCTAGCTACCTCTGCTAACAAGAAGCTTTATTCAAAAATAATTTTGCAGGCACCGTAATAAGGAGTTTAATTAACAGAAAAAGAAAAATAAATGGATAAGCATGGAAGTCCCTCTCCTCCCTCAATCAGACGCTGTGTGTTGCCGTTTTAAAGCTTCTCTTGATATGCATCAAAACGTCAATTCCTACAATGTTTGCCTGTTTAGTTGCCAAAATTTTTGGCAAAAAATTTTGGCAGCCCCTTCGAAGGTCTATTAGAGGTAAAAAAATGTAGATTAATTACAAAACTAATTACACGAATGGACGGGAAATCGCGAGACGAATCCATTAAACTTAATTAATCCATCATTAGGGATTGTTTACTATAGCACGACGTTGTCTAATCATGGCATAATTAGGCTCGTTAGATTCGTATCGAAAAATTAGGTAGGGGTTATGAAATGAGTTTTGTCATTAATTCACATTTAATACTCCTAATCAGTGTCGGAAGATTGATGTGACGGGTAGTTAGGAAAATTTTTGGGAACTAAACTTACCATAAGTTCATGCCCCTACCGAAAGTTAGGACCTCATGAACGGAAACTCGTGCTGTGTTTGATGGCTTCTCTGTCAATACAAGATGGTCAGTGATGCCGTCCGTTTAAAAAAAAACGCTGGATGCATCATGCATCACAAACCTGTTTTTGCAGGCTGAATTCTTCAGGCCAAGGCACAAATTCACTGTATATCAGCATGCATATCAATCCAGGTAGCAGTGCTGATCTAAGATGAAATTGCTTGCGGTGGCCTGTAATAAATCGCCAAAAGCAATGCAAATTGGACCTGGGATTGACGACACCGATTTTAGAGACAGCTAAACCCATTCCATTTTGTTTTGCAAGGAATCTTTGTTGAATTGAAGCTGCTCTCCTCAATTTGGCCTCTTTTTAGTTGCCAGTTTAGTGTTAGTTCTCAGATAGGACGAAGCTGACAGTATGTACAAGTAGTGAAATCTTTTAGGTTTATGCTGTCAGCTTGATGTAACTCAGAAAGAAAATGCTAAACATTTTGTAAACTTCACGACGACGAAACGCAATGCAGAATGAAACTCTGTCATTCATCTTTAATGGGACGTCAGTCAATATGTCATCAGTATAGCAACAGAGCGTCAGAGCTGTATTGAGATGTTAACACTGGATTCATTCAGACCCAGATAGTTGCATAACAATCGACAGAGTTCAGAACTCATAGGCCATAGCTGTCCACGCCATTCATGCTGGGTTGCTTCATCGCCGGCGAGAGGGCCGTTGGTCGCTATTGACGAAGACAGAGGTGAGCCATTGGAGGGCCTCAACCACCGCGTCGTTGGCTGTGGCTGCGCCGCCTTGCCCGGTTGCCCCTGGGCTGGAGCTTGAAGCGCGGAACTCCATGGCCGCAGACGATGCGGCCTTCCCTCTTCTCAGCAGGATGCGGACTGGGGTTCTGGGCAAGGAGAAACCAGTGCGACGGCACGGTTCCGACCCTTCTCATGTTTAGTTGAAAAGATTGAGTTGGAGTGGTTCCGATCCTTTTTTTTTATTTGGTTGGAGGAATGAATTGGAGGAATGAATGGTAGTTTTCACTCCGTTAGTGGGTCCCACATGTCATAGGGCTTAGGTTTAGTAGGTCCCACATGTCAAACATATCTCTTCTTCGTCCTCATCCCCACAGGCCACAGCTTCCTCTTCCTCCTGACCGCCATGGATGGAGCCCTGCCTGGGCGCGAGCTCTGCCCAGCGCCGGCCGGCCGTGCCTCCGCCGCCCAGCGCCGGCCCCGGGCGAGCTCCCTCGCCGCCGCGCGCGAGCTCCCTCGCCCCGGGCCAGCTCCGCCGCCGCCCTCATGGGCCCTGCAGATCAGCCGCCCGCCATGGGGATCCAGGCAAGCTCCGCCAACACCGCCGCCCCGTGCCCTACCGCCACCTCCGCTCCGCCGGCCCCAGGCAAGCTCCGCCGACGCCGCCGCCCTCACAGGCGCGAGCTTGAGCTCAGCCACTGCCCTCACGGGCTCCGCCCGCGGGAGAGCACGCCGCCGCCGCCTTCACGGTCTTCACGAGACAGGAGACAGACATGAGAGAGAGAGACAGGAGGAAGACGGAGAGAAACGAGAGAGCAGAAACGGGAGCGGAGCGGCTCCGTCCCTCGAATTCTGAGGGACGGAGCCAACCCGCATCTCGCGGGAATATTCCGCCGGGAGCCGCTCCGCTCCCGCCGCTCCTCATCCAAACACCCGCCGGAGCGGAGCCGCTCCGCTCCGCTCTCGCGGCTCTCCAACCAAACACACGGGTAGTGGAGGCGGCCTTAGCAGTGAGCACTAGCAGCTCGTTCGGGGGAGCTCGAAACCGGCCACAGCGGCGGCGATGCGCCTTTTTTAGAAAGCCCCCAATTAATAGGAGTATTCGCGATCCGAATATTTGCATATAACCCCCTAGATCGTGATCAGTAATCGCGATCCGAATATATACATAAAACCCCCTAACAGGGAAACTGGTTTTTAAAATGGGTTATTTGGTTTGGTACCATTACAATTCTTCAAGTTTTGAAAAACGCCATTACAATTCACCTATTAGGAGAAGTACCATTACAACTTTGAGATTCTTTGAACCATACCATTATGTACGTATGCAGCGCCATCGGGTCCACTAGCAGGTGTATATAGTTGATATGTTCTTTCGTATGGACCAAAATACCCCCACTGTCTCTCCTTCTCTGTCTCACTGACGTGCGGGCCCCATGTGTCATCCCTTTCCTCACTCTCTTCCCCATTGATGCAGGGCGCATGGGAGGGACAAGCCGTTGTGCGGCTCCTTCTCTCTCCCCGCGCGACTCCTCCTTCCCCTCCCTCCCTTCCTCGGTCTCTCCCCTGCTCGCAGTTCGCCGTCCCCGCACGGAGAGCAGCGGCCGCAGGGCGGCGTTGAGGCCGCCGGCGGGCGGCGGTGGCGAGCCGCGGGAGCGAGGCTTGGCGGCGGGCTCTGACTGGCTGCGGGAGCGAGGCTTGGCGGCGAGCTCATGGCTTCCTCCGCTGCCGCCGACGCGGCTTCCTCGACGACGACGCCCGCATGCCAAATCGAGCTCCGCCGAGCTACGGGCACGCACGTCGATCGAGATCCGCCCCGTCCTGACGGTTTCCTGCTCCGTGTTGACTGGGAGCAGGCGCGAGTGCGTGGGTCCGGCGCCTGGAGGTCCGCCGCCGCACCACCAGGAGCTGGAGCGCCTCCATCTGGATGCGCCGCTCGGAGCTCCAGTCGTGCCTCCGGCTGGGATCCGGCCAGCCGCGGGAGATGCAAAACGCCGTGTCAGGCGACCACCGCTCGTGGCCTTGCCCTCGCCGTCGGGGTCGCCACCACTCGCCGGTGATGGACAAGGGGTCTCTCCGGCCGCCTGTGAGGAGAACGGGACAGGTGGAGATAGACAGCACGCCGCGAGGAAGACGAGCCGGAGGTTGAAGGCGAAACTGACGTGTGGGCCCCATCAGTCAGTGAGTGGATGGAGAGGAGTACCAAGGGTCTTTTGGTCCATACGAAAGAATGTATCAGCCATATACACCTGTCAGTGGGCCCGATGGTGCTGCATACGTACATAATGGTATGGTTCAAAGAATCTCAAAGTTGTAATAGTACTTCTCCTAATAGGTGAATTGTAATGGCGTTTTTCAAAACTTGAAGAATTGCAATGGTACTGAATCAAATAACCCTTTTAAAATAGCTCTTCCTGTTCGACTCCGGCGACGGTGGCGGCTGTCTCGTCGCCCCGAACGCACCTGCGCGCCTATTTCCGGCTCCCAGCTCCCTCTTGCCCGCCGAATCTCCAATTCCACCCTCCCTCCTACTCCCTCCGTCCCTAAAAGACTGTCGTTTTCGCTTCCCGAGAAACAACTTTGACTAGATATGTTAAAAAAATATTAATATTTATAGTACAAAATTAATATAGTTAGACAGATATTTGAATCTAGTTTTTAACAAATTTATTTGGAGATATAAATATTACACGTATTTTCTATAAATCCGGTCAAACTTGTGGCACGGAAATCAACAGTGACAGTCTTTTGGGACGGAGGGATGCGCACCGTGGCACCGGCCGGGGTTTGTCGCTAACGCCCTCCGCCATCACCTTGACCTCGTCGAGCGATGTCTGTCTTGTCTGGCTCGCTACTTCGGTAGCAACCCAACGCAAGGTGTAGAAAGCAATAGGATCAACCGTAATTCTCATTGATCAAAGGCAAAGCCTATATATACAAGTACATCTCGTTTACAGGTTGAAACTAAACACCCGGTGTTGTTGCGCCTTATGCGGGGAGCGATCCGCGGGTGCCGGGAGCACGTGCGTGGCGAGCGACCCGGGCACGCGACGCACCGTGGCGAGCAAGCCGGGGTGTGGAACGCGTCGTGCGCGAGCTGAGCTGGTCAAGCGCGAGCTGAACTCCAGCTGAAGGAGCATATCCGCCAACACCCCCCCTCAGTCTCAACTTGTTGTGCCGACGCAGAGACTGGTGCGGAAGTCGCTGAACAAAGCCGTGGGTAGCCCCTTAGTGAAAATATCTGCAAACTGGCGGCCGCTCGGGATCTGCAGAACACGAAGTTCTCCAATGGCGACCTTCTCCCTGACAAAATGGATGTCAATTTCGATGTGCTTTGTTCGGCGATGGTGTACTGGATTCCGGGACATGTAGACGCTGGATATGTTGTCACAATACGCCACGGTTGCCTTCGTGGCTGGGCAATGGAGCTCGGTGAGGAGTTGGCGCAGCCATGTACACTCGGAGACCGCGTTCGCCACACCACGATATTCCGCTTCAGCGCTGGAGCGAGACACGGTCGTTTGCCGTTTTGAAGACCAAGACACCAACGAATCACCAAGGAAAATGGCGAAGCCGGACGTGGAACGCCGCGTGTCTGGGCAGCCAGCCCAGTCGGCGTCAGTGTATGCAGCTATCGTCGGGGTGGATGCTCGGAGAAGATGAAGTCCCATGGACGCCGTGCCCTTGACATACCGGAGCACGCGTTTGATGAGAGCGGCGTGCCGGTCGGTGGGCGCGTGCATATGTAGACACACCTGTTGAACGGCAAAGGCGAGGTCGGGGCGAGTGAGCGTCAGGTATTGCAGCGCTCCAGCCATGCTGCGGTACCAGGAGGCGTCGGCGCTGGAGAGGGGCGTCCCCTCGGATGTGGATGGCTTGCCGTTCGTGTCTGCCGGAGTGGAGACGGGTTTGCAAGCAGCCATTCCAGCGCGCTCGAGGAAGTCGTGGGCGTAGGTGGCCTGCGAGAGCACGAAGCTGGCGTCGTTGCGTTGCACGTCGATGCCGAGGAAGTAGTGCACCGGTCCCATGTCCTTGACGGCGAAGGCGGACTGGAGGCGCTGGATGAGATGTTGCAACAGCTCGGGCGACGACGCGGACAGAATCATATCGTTGACATATAGAAGCAGATAGGCCATGTCGGCCCCGTGTCTGTAGACGAACAAAGATGAATCCGTTCGGGACTGTTTGAACCCGATGGCGACTGCGTGCTCCACGAACCGCTCGAACCACGCGCGAGGCACTTGCCGGAGGCCGTACAGCGAATGGGAGAGGAGGCAGACGGCGTCTGGACGCGTCGGGTCTTCAAAGCCGGTCGGCTGGCGGCAGTACACTCGTTCGTTGATGTTCCTGTGGAGGAAAGCGTTGGATACGTCGAGTTGGTGCGCCGGCCAGGCCTTGGAGGCGATGAGCGTCAGGACCGTGCGAATGGTAGCGGGTTTGACGACCGGGGAGAATGTTTCGTTGAAGTCGATCCCCGGTCGCTGGACGTCGCCACGTAGCACCCATCGTGCTTTGTAGCGCTCGAGTGATCCGTCTGCGGCGGTCTTGACCTTCCAGACCCACTTGCCGGAGATCACGCGGGCGTCGTGCGGCCGAGGAACTAAAGTCCACGTACGGTTGCAGATTAAAGCAGCGAACTCCTCCTGCATGGCGGCCTTCCAGTTGGGATCCTGCAACGCGGCGCGGACGGAGCGCGGAACGGCGGAGACCAGTGAGGCGGTGAGGGCGTACTTTGGATTTGGTCGGAACACGCCGGCGCGGGCACGGGTGATCATGTGGTGCTGCCGCTGCATTGGCGCGGGCGGAGGGGATCGTGGCGTGGGGGAATGCTGAAGTGGTGACGGGGCCAGCTCGGGCGCACGTGATGGCGAGGACTCGGATGCGTTCTGGTCGGGTGCCGTGGCGTGCGTGGGTAGAGTGGCAGACGGAGGAGCCGTCGTGGACACAGGGGAATGAGGTGGCGTGGTAGGGGCGGCTGGGGTTGGGGCACGTGGCGAGGAGTGGGTCGGGGATCCAGCGGCAGCATGCATGGGTGACTGGTGTGGTGAGGGCGCCGCTGGAACCGGATCAGGGAGGCGGCGACGTCCGGCGGCCGAAGCTGGAGCGGCTGCAATGTCGTCGTCGGCGTCGTGGTAGGGCTCTAGGGGCGGTGATGAGGCGGTGGACGCGCCGGTAGAGCGGAACGGGAAACAGTGCTCGACGAAGGTGACGTGGCGAGACGTGTAGACGTGGCCGGTGGAGATGTCGTAGCATCGATAGCCGCGGTGGTCGACGGGGTAGCCGATGAAGACGCACGCCATGGAACGCGGTGCCAGCTTGTGCGCGGTCGTGGCCGTAACATTGGGATAGCAGAGGCATCCGAATGTTCGGAGGTCGTCGTAGCACGGAGGAATGCCGAGCAGCAGCTGGTACGGTGTGATGGTGCCCGTGGCGCGGCATGGACGTCGATTGATCAAGTACGTTGCTGTGTTCAGAGCTTCGGCCCAAAACGACAGAGGAGCTGCACTGTGTATTAGTAATGTATGAATGCAATCGTTAATGGTTCTAAGAATGCGCTCGGCTTTGCCATTCTGCTGCGAAGTATATGGACAGGAGAGACGGAAGGCAGTGCCCTGTGCAGCGAGGAAGGAACGTATGGCGCTGTTATCATATTCGGTGCCATTGTCAGTCTGAAGAGCGACGATGGGCAGACGAAACTGAGTAGCAACATAGGAAAAGAAAGAACGAATCACAGCCGGGACATCAGACTTTTGGCGAATCGGGAACGTCCAGATATAATGAGTGTAAGAATCAATAAACACGACATAATATTTGAAGCCCGATTCACTGTAAATTGGTGACGTCCAGACATCGGAATGGATAAGTTGAAAATGGAAATATGCTTGTGATTCAGACGACTGAAAAGAAAGGCAAACATGTTTGCCCAAACTACAGTGATGACAGTAGTGTTTGGCTGACTTATTACACTGGAAATTCAAATTCGCAAGGACCTGATGCAATGTGGAGGAGCCGGGATGGCCAAGGCGATTGTGCCAAAGCTCGATCGACGCCGGAGACGACGCGCTGAGAGCTTGATGAAGCGGCAACCGCAGAGGATAAAGGTCTCCTGTTGAATCACATCGGAGCTTCACCGTTTTGGTTGGTAAATCCTTGATAGAAAAACCGGCAGGGTCAAATTCAACCGAAACACGATTGTCACGAGTAAATTGACGAACAGATACAAGATTCTTAACAATTGAAGGAGTAACAAGAATATTATTCAGGAGAAGGGGAGAGGAGGGAGTGGGGATCGCTGCGGTGGCGGTGTGAGTGACAGGGAGGGTGGCGCCATTGCCTACCGTGACGAAGGAGCGAAAAGGGGTGGGGGAAGAAGAGAAAGTACCAGAACTGTTGGACATATGGGAAGACGCGCCGGTGTCTAGGTACCACTCGGAGGAGCTCGGCGGCTGCGCGGTCACGCCGGCGGAGTTCAGAGCGGCGTAGAGGGCGGAGTTATCCCAAGCCGGAGCACTGCTGAGGTGGGAGCCGAGCTGAGGCAGGCCGGGTTGATGCTGGGCCACCATCGCCTGCTGGGCCGGAGGGCGAGGGCCCAAGACGCCGGATCCAGGGGCGCAGAATGGCATGGACCATGCCTGGACGAGGCCAGTCCATGGGTTGTAGTTGGCCGCCCATGGAGCCTGGGGGCGATAGGGTGCGCCGCCGCCTGCTCCGCCAGCTGCGCCGCCGCCGGTGGAAGACGAGGAGCCACCGTTGGGGCCCTGCCCGCGACGCTTGTTCTTCGCCTTGGAGCCGCGGTTTTCGTTGGTGGAGGCGCCGGAACCGCCGGAGGAAGAGCCGCCTGATCCGGTGGATCCGCCGTGACCGGCGGAGCCGCCAGAACCGGCCGAGCCACCATGGGTGGCCAGGAGCGCCTGATTCGCCTCCGTCTTGTCGTCGTTCTGCAGCTGGAGCTCCTCCAAGAGCAGGTACGAGCGCGCGCTCATGAATGTGTACGGCTTGGAGGTGAGGACCGGCTTGACATGGCGGAAGGACTTGTTCAGGCCGCGAATCAGGTTCAGCACCTGGCTTGGCTCGGAAACTGGGTGACCAACATCACGCAGGTTGTCGGCGAGCTTCTTCAATTTGCTGCAGTAGTCGGTGATGGAGAGCGAGCCTTGGACGACGCTGCGGAACTCGGCCTCCAGGAGGACGGCGCGCTGCATCTCGTTGTCGCGGAAGAGACTCTCGATAGCCGACCAGACGGTGAAGGCGTCGGCGTCGGGCTTGTAGACGAGGTCGAAGACAGGCTTGTTGACGGTTGTGTAGAGCCAATTGACGAGGCAGCAGTCGATCTGGCGCCATTCGGCGTCGCGGTCGTTGATGAGCGGTGGAGCGCGGACATGACCGGCGAGGTCGAATTTGCCGAGAACGGAGTCAAGAAGACAACGCCATTGACTGTAAATGGAGTCGGAGAGATCAAGAATGACAGGAACGTGATTACGGATGTTAACCGTTTGAATCACGGCGAGAGAAGCAGGCTGAGGTGCGTCGAGATAGTCAGACAGATCGGACTCAGAGGAGGATGAATGCGCCGGCGAGTGCGCCATGGCGGCGAGGTGGGAAGAGGCGGAAGCAGAAAATTAGGATCGATGGGTAACTGATACCAGGTAGAAAGCAATAGGATCAACCGTAATTCTCATTGATCAAAGGCAAAGCCTATATATACAAGTACATCTCGTTTACAGGTTGAAACTAAACACCCGGTGTTGTTGCGCCTTATGCGGGGAGCGATCCGCGGGCGCCGGGAGCGCGTGCGTGGCGAGCGACCCGGGCACGCGACGCACCGTGGCGAGCAAGCCGGGGTGTGGAACGCGTCGTGCGCGAGCTGAGCTGGTCAAGCGCGAGCTGAACTCCAGCTGAAGGAGCATATCCGCCAACACAAGGCGACGAGACTATTCGTGGTCCCTCTCTCTCTCTGGCGCGGCGGCTCAGCGCTGTTGCTCCAGTGCCAGCCGCCAGGCCGCTCGCCGTCAGGCAGGCCGGAAGGGTCGGGAGGACGCTCTGGAATTGATCGCACAGGCTGCGGCGGCGTTCATGTTTCATTCAGCACACGATTTCGCACGTTGGTGCGGCGTCCATCCCCACTTCGAATCACATTTGCCAACATTCCTTCGAGTTCATTCATAGTGCAGCGGACGCAAATCCACGACACGGCCACACGCCCACACCTCGGGGTGGACGGTATTTCAAATACCGTCCACCCCTTCGTCGATTTCACCTGTAAATTTACGCTGCCGTGGTTCTTGTTTAGGCACTAAATTTTGCAGGGCGTTTCGTATTTCTGATCTCCCTTCCCACGATTTTTCTCCAGATTTTTGTCGTGTCTCATTCGCCGGCAGTTGGAGCGCCGGGATGGACGGTGTTTCAAATACCGTCCACCCCCTGCTCAAGAACGCCAGCGTCGACTCTGCTTGCGATCTGCGACGACTGCCGACGATCACTTCAATTCGAGTCGCTCTCCGCGTGGAAAATGGGCTGCAGGAGCAGGACTCGAGCGCCCTCACATCACACGGATGGCGAATTGGCAACGGCGAGGCACGCGCCGATCGCGGCGACCAGCCCGGCGCCACCACCGGCCGAGCCCATCACGGGCGGGATGTACGCGCCACTGGAGCAGCAACTAGCGCTGCCCCCTTTTTTCCCTCCCCTTCCATCCAAGTGGCAACGCCGTGGCCGTCCGTTCGCTGGCGGCGGCAGATTCGCCGCATCTGTCGCCGGTGTGCAACTTGCTCGGGCCGGAGGGGAGACAGAGACAGCGCCGGGGGGCAGTGGCCAGTTGCCTGCGCCTGCTCCAACCCCAAGAAGGTTTCGTTGCAAATGGTGTGCGCGCACGCGGCGCGCGCAGCTGTTTTGGTTCAGCTCCTGCGATCCTCTGTCGGGGAGTACGTACGTACGTTACGTCACCGGGGGGGAGACGCCGGCTAGCCATGGCGATGGCGTCGCCGAGCGTCACGTGGTTGGTTGGGCAGAGAGAGCAAGCAACTGGGCGTCGATGCGTCGCGTCGCGTGACGGGTGAGGATCGAGGAGACTCGTGTTTGTGATGAAGTTCTGGAATGTTCGGAGTGGCGAAGAAGAAACAGCAACTGCAGTGCAGGCCCTGCGAAATGGCGATGGAATCAGGGCGATCCGGAGCGGCAGGCGGCCAGGCGCCCGTGAACACGAGGGCCGCGGCTCATCAGGCTCAGCCGCCAATCATGTCCAGGGAACAAACAAGAGCTCTGCCTCCTTGAGTGAGGTCCCCACTCATCATCATCAGAATTCTCTAATCTCAAAGGTTCCGGGACACGAATGGTGCACGGCCAACGTCGAAGCACGCGCCATCAGCGGCGTCCACCGTCTACAAGTTGCCAATCCAGTGGCCTCAATGACGAGCCGTGGCACGTAGCCGCCGCGCACGCCGGCCGCCGCAGAGAGCGCGCGCCCCTCGATCGCTATCCACCCCCCAATTCCCAGCTAATCTGGACGCGGATGGACGCATGCGGGGCTCCGATATTGCGCGCTCCCGGCCACGCACGTTTGCGCCAGAGATGGGGCAAGGGCCGCAGCCCGCAGGGCATCGAGTGGTGGTGCCGTGGTGGCGAGGCGAGCGCGGTTCATTTGGTAGGTGGTTGATGGGGCTCTTTGCCGTTTTCCGCCGGGTCCCCGTCCGTTCGCACAGCGCTCTGGCTTCGCGTCCGGGGCAAGCCCGGCAGGTGTGGCCCCCGGCCGCGCGGAGCCTCGCTGCTCCTCCCGCTATTATCTCCCCCTCGCGCGCGCCCGTGACCGAGGGGGAGGGAGGCCGGCAGTTAGCTCGCCCGCCGCCTGTGAAGTTGTGAACTTGCGGTGCCAATGTGCGTGACCGCAAAGCTTGTAAAAATGTCGCAGGAGGACTTGTATAATGTGCCTCGTAACAAGTTGTTGTGTTGTGTCCCCCAGTTGTATAATGCACCACCTACCACGTTGCCAGTTGCCACAATGGCAGCAGCTCCGGGCATTCCAGATGTCCAGCTTCTTCGAGGTGTCAAACTGCCAACGACCCATATCCCAAGTGACTATCCAGTGTCCAGTCTGTTGGGACGAAACAACGGGGGCAAAGCCTGTTCGTTTGGCTGGTGGCTGATGACTGGTGCTGATTTGTTCTGAGAGAAAAGTACTGTTGGCTGGTTTGTTCTGAGAGAAAAGTACTGGAGGCTGATAAGCCAAATGAACAGGGCGAACGTAGACGTGGTAATGGATTTTGGAAAATCCAAATCCAATTGGATTTTTTCCTTTTGGACTTCGTTGGACTGGATTATTTTGGATGTGGATGTCCACATGCTAAATTAAATTGGATGTCCAATCAGTATTGGATGTCCAAGCAAGAGCTTTTAATTCTAATGTCCGGCTCTGGACGTAGGTCCCGCATATAGATTTGGCTTCACCGATTTGCACGAAGTAGCGGACTGTCATATTAAGGCATCTCACCAAATTTTGGTCAAATCCGCTAAAATTTTATAGTGTGAACACGAGATTTTAATTCTAGGGTCCGGCCCTGGATGTGGGTCTCACATATAGATTTGGCTTCACCGATTTGCACTGAGTAACGGACTGTTATATTAAGGCATCTCACCAAATTTCGGTCAAATCCGCTAAAATTTTATAGTGTGAACGCGAGCTTTTAATTCTAGGGTCCGGCTCTGGACGTGGGTCCCACATATAGATTTGGCTTCACCGATTTGCACTGAGTAGCGGACTGTCATGTTAAGGCATCTCACCAAATTTCGGTCAAATCCGCTAAAATTTTATAGTGTGAACGCGAGCTTTTAATTCTAGGGTCCGGCTCTGGACATGTGTCCCACGTATAGATTTATCTGAATATTCAACCTGGTGGTGGTTGGATTATATTGTTGGATATTGGATTTTGAGTGAGTGAATTGGATTGGATTGGATGTGAGCTTTATAATTTAGAATCTTACTGAATTTTTCTTCTTTAGATTATGGATGTTGATCCATTCCCACGTATTGACTAATGCTGTCACTCGGTTCGTGCCACACATCACGTATGGTTAAAGTTGCCAAATCCGACGGCCACTTGTTTCGACTACTCTTGCTCTTGAGGAGACCTTGTCAGCATGCTTATTGCTTCCACACACACACACCCCTTGGGACCCCGGCCAATCACTGTCTGAGCTTGGTCTTTGCAATCATACTGCAGCATCCCGCTCACCTGCAAAATGTGAACAGCTAATACTACAAACACCAGACGCACTGTTCATTAAATCGACCAAAAAATTAGTAATGCAACATCAAATTGCCAAAAAAGAAAGTTACTAGTTGAGTGAATTTCACTCCAAGTCCATTAACTATTCTTGAGTTCTCGTCTAGGTCCGCTAACTTTAAAAACAGTCATCTAGGTCCACGATTTATTGAAAAGTGCCATCTAGGTCAAAAAGTGTCTACGCAAGCATTTTTTGCCAAAATGGCGATGCCAGCATGGCAACTAATTGCAAAAAGACCCCCGTGATGTTTCATTTCTCACTGCACCCATCCTCTTCTTCATCCTCCTGACCGTCCTCCTCGCCGGCGGCGGTAGGACGGGGGCGGCGGCAAGGAGCTACAGGTGGCGACGAGAGCTCGGCGAGGGTGTCCGTGTTCCGTGTTGTGGCGCCATGGGAGCACAAGTACTGGAGGAAGAGCAGGGGAGGAAGAAAAGGGGACGCGTTGCCGCCGGCAGAGGAGGAGGGGAGCCGCCGCCGCCGCCGCTGGGTCCGCCTCCGAGATCTCCGCCGACTCCTTCGAGGCCCCCGAGGAGATTTCCGTAGTCGACGCTGGTGGAGAAAGAAGAGGACCTTGTGGGCACGGCGTGACGCCTGTCGTCGTCGATTCACCGCTTCCGGTGAGAGGCGCGTCGCCCAAGCTCCGCCTGCGCCCAGCTCAACACGACGTTGTTGAGCCTCGAACAGCTCCACCGCAGCGACGTCAGCTCGATGGAGAGGGGAGGAAGGACCGTCGCCGCGGGCCCTCTCTCCATCACTAGGGAACAGAGAGGAGAGGAAGAGGGGCATGTCAAAGCGCGGACGTCGGGAAGGGAGAAGGCACGAGCTGTGGCGCGTTAGGGAGGGCGAGGACGCGAGTCATCACCGTCGAGACCTCCATGGCTCGACCTCGTCGTCGCAGATCCGCGCTGTCGCAACCTCCATGGCTCGAGCTCGAGGAGGTTCGTCGCCGCGAGCAGGGGAGATGCGCAGAAGCTCCCTGCACTCGCCCTCCTCCCACGGCCCCTGCTCCTACCTGCGTGAGCTAGCCGCCCTGCTCCGGTGGAGGGACCACGACGGTGGTCCCCGTCTTGCTGCTGCCGGCGAGGAGGACGGTCGGGAGGATGAAGAAGAGGATGTGAGAGTGAGAAATGAAAGTTTGTGGGGGGCTTTTTGCAATTGGTTGGCATGCTGACATCGCCACGGCGACAAAAGATGATTCCGTGGACACTTTTGGACCTAGATGACAACTCTTCAATAGATCGTGGACCTAGATGACCACTTTTAAAGTTAGCGGACCTAGATGAGAACTCGGGAATAGTTAATGGACCTGGAGTGAAATTCACTCTTAATAGTATAACCTTTCGCTTGCTGAAGCTCTGCCACAATTTAACGGGGGATGCCAGAGAACTCAACGTTGTGCTCCAGCAGTGGCCTGCCGCCTGCGGACGCAGGTACAAGACGAACCAGGAGATCAGTTTAATCACCTGACAGATGGTGTCACGCATCAAGCTAATGGCAGTTGGCAAATAATTCTCCAACAGGCCCAGTACAGACATGCCACTTCCTTCGCCCCGTGAACCATCAGCAGTTTAGTATAGTACGAGCACAGGTCAGCTTGCCTTGTCCAGTTTTTTTTCTGGGCTTTGGCAAGTGGCGAGCGAGACCCAATGTCTTGAAGATGATTCCTCCAACCGATTATCACGGAAAGAAGACGATAAAGGAAAATGGCAGAGGATAGAACTGTGATATGTTCATGCACAAAAGTAACAAAGACGACACCTTATGTTGTCAAAAAAAAAAAGACGACACCTTAAATTCTCTGTGATGTTACGATCCAAATCTCCCCGCAATGCACGTGAGTTGGGGGGCCCGGTCCCGAAGCCATTTTCATTCTTTCACTCGACCTTGCTGAGGCAGAGACGATGGCCATGGACATGGTTATTTAAACCCCACTTCTTTCCCTCCTCAAGGCCACATGCTCTATCCCCTGCCTTTCATCATTCCTTCTTTATCTCAGACATACACACACACACACACTCTGAAGCTGAACGAGAGAGAGATACGAAGTTGCAAAGACAAAGATGAGGCTTGGTCTAAAAGGTCTCACCTTCCTGCTTCTCCTTGCCTTGCTTGTTCTTAGCTCCAGCGTTCATCTATGCGCTGCAAGAAGCGGCAAGCATTGGAGGCACAGCAGAGCACCCTCCACCTCTCTGCTGAGGGGGAAAGGGAAAGGAAAGAGCAGCAGTTCCCACAAGCAAAATGGCAAAGGGAATCAGAGTCCATACCAGCCAAGTCCGAGCATAAGTCCGACCGCGCCTGTCAGCCCGAGTGGAAGCCCTGTTCAGGGCAGAGGAGGTCAGGGTCCGACAATGCCAACACCAAGCAGTGGAACTGGATACACAGTGCCGCCGCCGCCACCACCACCACCGCTGCAGCCACCTCCGCCACCATCGCTACCAGCAGCACCATCACAGGATACAGTCTTCAACGTGGTGGATTTTGGAGCCAAGGGTGATGGAGTTACAGATGATACTCGGGTCAGGTCACTATCACTTCTTTGAAAATACTCTGCTTCCAACTAGGACACTTCTGTCACCTGCATCATATATTCCGAGTCAGAGTTCAATTTTAGACTGCCCCTAGTATTGGAATTTCAAATGAACACTCATCCAGTAACATTCTTTCACATTGATCACATTTCCTGCAGGAAGCCTTCGTACAAAAAATGTTTTTAATTGCTATCATATATTCTCATCAAGCACACAGGACATGATTGCCAAAGCTACTGTTATCCTTCAGGAAAAATGGTCACATGCTATTGTTTGCATTGCATTAGCCTTTAAAAATGGTTACATTACACGCTATTATATCATTCAAATTTCACGGTTGGAGTCTCACATCACAGTACAAATGCATATGAACCACAACCTAGATTTTTTTCGTGGATTGATCTTTTCTCACATCTTTGGGTGCATTTCCGGAAAGGTATATGTCTTTACACATCATGCTGGACACTGCATTTTGGGGTCCAATGAAACACCACGAAAATAACTGGTTTGCAACAGTGTAAACATTTTATATTAGTTGAATAGTTCTTACAGAACTCGAATGCCTGGAACAAGATAGGCTAACGACTGCAGCCTTGTGACTTCAAAAAATATGGCAAACCCTAAATTCAGTACGGACATGGCCACATGGGAGATATCAAGTCTTTTTTGTCTTTCTGTGTCCTTGATTGTTTTCACGAGCATAAAGAATTTTTACGCTGAAATGAAATTAGAATTTATGTCATCACCTGAGCAATTACCCTCATTCTAGCATTTGTAACTCCATTTAGAATATATAATAATTTAGCCTTCTCCATTTAGAGTAACATAGATATGCTGACAATCATGTGCAGTAAAAGAAACTTCCAGCTGCAACTGGAATCTGAGTGTACACTTGGGATCACAGCTAATGATATAATGAAACTGAGCAGCGCCCATTCCCATTTTTTTTAAAACAAAGCGCCCATTTCTAATGAGTTGAACTAAATAATTGCAAGATATGTACAGGCTTTTGAAGCAGCATGGGCAGCAGCATGCAAGGTGGAAGCATCTACGGTTCTTGTACCATCTGAACTCGAGTTTGTTGTTGGCCCAGTCTCATTTTCTGGGCCTTACTGTAAACCAAACATTTTATTCCAGGTAAATCTACTTCAGAACCCTAATGTGTGCCCTTATATAACAAGATATAAGGCTTGTACTTTTTTCTGGGCATATTGCACTACATGTGAAACTACATATATTAATCATCACAGTTTTATCCAATAAAGAACATATATGTAGTTTTCTGCTCTTTGTTCACCTTCCTAATTCTACACCTTGCAGTTTCAACTTTCAACTCAACAGACAGCTTGGCTAAGCATTCCTGAAACCAACTACATATTTTCGGTTTAGCATGTTAGTATCGATCTGTTTTTTCTGTTTCATTAAACACCCAAAACCAACTAATGGATGTATAGTTGTTGGCCAAAAAATGTGACATCAAATGAAGATTTCTATACTCTATCCCTGACCACGTTACAATCAGAGGGGGCAAATTATGCAACAAAGAATAATCAAAATGAAGAACAAAGTACATAAGCAAAAAGTACTAGTACTAAATGACATGTTTTAATTGTGCAGCTAGATGGAACTATTTTAGCTCAAACTAGTGCAAGAGTGTGGGGTTCTGGTTTGCTTCAATGGCTTGAGTTCACGAAGCTCACTGGAATAGCAATCCAAGGCAGTGGTATAATAAATGGCAGGGGGCAAGATTGGTGGACCTACTCAGATCCAAATGATGATGACGACAATGATGCAGTAAGACTGATCATATAACACAATCCTACTTATAGTCAAGTTTTTTATGGATACTTAAAGACAGGTTGAAAGTAGACAAATTTAATTGCTTAACTGGGTGCTTTCCAACAGTTCAGCGTGGAGCTAGACAAGATGCCACAAATTAAACCTACGGTGAGTAGACTATTATTGAAGCACTTGACATTTTTTTCTAATTGCATACAAATTTTGTTTAAAGCTATGGCTTCTTACTCTGACGCAGGCGCTGAGATTTTATGGCAGTTCCAATGTTACAGTAACGGGTATCACAATTGTTAACAGCTCACAGTGCCATCTGAAGTTTGATAGCTGTCAAGGAGTCATGGTTCATGATTTAACCATCTCTTCCCCTGAGAATAGTCCCAACACTGATGGAATACACCTGCAAAACTCCAGAGAAGTCAACATTCACCACACTAACATGGCTTGCGGTAATGCTCATAGAATTCATATCAAGTAGTTACCCAATACCCCAAAAAAAAAGTAATTACCCAATACGACCAGCCATTTGTGCTCATTAAACTAGTTTAAAAAAACCACCTCATGTACTCCCTCCGTCCCAAATTACTTGTCATTTTGGCTTTTCTAGGTGCAGTCCTTTTGTTATGTATCTAGACGTAAATATATATCTAGGTGCATAACAAAAGGATGTACCTAGAAAATCCAAAACGACAAGTAATTTGAGACGGAGGGAGTAGTATATAGATACAAGACATTGTGCTCAGTGCTACCCAGTCACTTTAGATAACTGCAGAACTTCTAAAAAGGCAATATTCAGGACTAAGGGAGCAAGCTCAAAAACACTAGCAGTACCCGGATTATTGACATATTTCTTCTAAAAGTAAAACTTGTTACTAACATGAAGTCTTGTGCCTTGTGCAATGCAGGTGATGACTGTGTTTCTATACAGACAGGATGCAGTGACATAAACATACATAACATAAACTGTGGACCAGGCCATGGGATCAGTATTGGTGGTCTAGGGAGGTACAACACAAAAGCATGTGTATCCAACGTCACTGTAAGAGATGTAAACATGGTTAAAACAACGAATGGTGTCAGAATCAAGACTTGGCAGGTAAGCATAACCTGACAACTCCAGAGCTATTCATCCACCAAGTACAAGCTGCATTCACCGAGCTAAACGCATTGACATCTTGATGTGCAGGGTGGTTCCGGGCTGGTTCAGGGTATAAGGTTCTCAAACATACAGGTCTCAGAAGTTCAAACGCCTATCATAATAGACCAATTCTACTGTGACAAAACAACATGCAGAAATCAAACTTCAGCAGTGGCAGTTTCAGGTGTTCAGTACGAGAACATCAGGGGCACTTTCACAATTAAACCGGCCCACTTCGCGTGCAGCGACAGCTCGCCTTGTTCAGAGATCACTCTTACCGGAATACAACTCAAACCCGTGATAGTGCCGCAGTTCCACCTGTACAACCCCTTCTGCTGGCAAGCATTCGGAGAGCTGTACACCCCCACCCTCCCTCCCATACCTTGCTTGCAGATCGGCAAACCAGCAGGGAACAGCGTGCTATCCGATGGCGACATGTGCTGAAATGTTGAGGCTCTCTGAAAAGCAGTGGAAGTGCCTTAATCGGTAACAGTACTATTTGTGTTCATCAGTCAAGGCGGTCGTCGTGATTCTTCCGACCCCTTTGCACAATGCGGTGCCCTGCGCCTATATGCAGCTATTGTCAGGATTCAGGAATCAAGATATGGCTTCCATGGCACGTGCCAACTCCCCTCTTGATAGGAAATATAGGAAGTCGATGATATAGGTAGTGTTTCCAGTGATGTATCATGCATGCGTATGAGATGCTTCAGGGGAAAACATAGAATCAGTAGGCTGTACGTAGCCCCCTTCACCGGAATGTACATACAAATAATGAATAGTAGCAATAAGCCTTGTTCACTCTTCAGAGTTCAGACTATCCGCTGTTCGGCTTGGGGATCAGTCGGCGCTACCGAGTATCGATGTAAAATAAAATGTATCACGCATGATTGCGTGAAGGAGGATGTATACCAGTCGAAGCGGGAGAGGATGCTAACCGGTAGCAAGGTGGCCGTCGGCAGCGTCTGCGGCGTAGTAGCTGCTGAAGGGTCGGAGGTGGAGGAGCGTGGCGGCGCCCGCCCCCAACCCCAAGCGCGTCGCGATCTGTCCCGTTCCCGTCTGATCTAGCCAACCGGCCAACTCCAGTACCGCCCGCCTGATGAATACGCCATAGACAGAGCTTCCGGTTGAGCTTGAAGATGTGGGGAGGCTGGAGGGTGGGAGCTGCGCGCGTGCGCCCGGCAGGCGCTCGACGAAATGCGTAAGCGCGCGGAGGAAGAGGATGCTCATTCGACCGACCATCAATCTCTCTCATCTCATTTTGTCGCAAGAATTCCGGCCCACCGGAATGGAATGATTACCGCTGGGCCCTGTCAAAACAGACCGACAGCATCGGCGACATGGAAAATGCCTTGCCCTTGCGTTTTGAGAGACCCCAAATTGGTTGTGCGGTTGTGCCTTTCCGATATGTTGTGCTGTTGTTGTTGTTCTGCCTTCGCTGTGCCGTGTCTGCTCTACCGTCACTCAGTTCGCTGCTGTGGCGCAATTGGTACTCAGGTTGCACAACACCCTACCTAGCAAAGCTTTATTGATGCATCGAAGCGCTATGTACAACATCACACCAGCATCACCCCCACCTCTCTCCTCCTACCATCACACACAATTTGCGCCGCCCCTCCCCCCGAACATTTCACTCGTACGACACGGGGACGTAGGCGTCGTAGGTGCACCTCCTCCGCGCGGACATGAGCGCCGTCAGCTTCCGGTTGCAGAGCTCGAACCGCGCCGCCCGACCGTCGCCGCCTTCGGGCTCGGACGCCGCGGGGATCCTAGTGCCGGCGGGGGCGCCGCGGAGCCCCAGCTGCCGCTGCAGCTCGGCGAACTCCTCGGCTCGCCGCACCACGTGGTCGTAGCAGACGTACCGCCCGCCGGCCGTGCCGTTCATCTCCTCGTACACGCGGACGTGCGCCTCCGCCACCCTCTCCACGTCCGCGGTGGCCAGCAGGCCTTCAGCCAGCATGGCGTTCGCTCCTGCGGAAACACGTACACGCGCGCACATAAACGTAAGCGGGGTGGGGTTAACACTAATCTTGATATGCAAAATGCGGCTAAAAGGCCGGTTCGTTGGACTGACGATGCCACGATGGTGGTTAGTGGTAGTGGCAGTAGAGTCACCTTTGAGGTAGGCAATGGATGGAGTAGGGTTCCGCCGCCGGAATCCTGGGCCGGTCACGAGTGCAGGGCATATGGTCACCAGCTTCAGGTCCGTCCCCCGTGCCGCCCTCCACGCCGCCTTCTCCGCCATCGTCTTGCCCAGTGAGAACCAGAGCTGCAAAATGTTTAGCCCCCACCGTCAACATTCTGGCATCGTGTGTGTTCAGGGGGTGGTGTGTGTTCATCGTGTGCTATGCTACTCAACACAGTCGTTGTCTTTGCTATGTTTATAATTACCTTGTTGTCGCGACAGAGGCTCTCATCGCTCCAACAGCTCTCGTCAACGGTGGCTGGGAACCTGCGGTCGCGGGCGTAGTTTTGCCTCCAGATACATGCCAGCAGCGACGAGGTGAAAACGCACTTCCTCACGGACTCCGTCCTCACGCATGCTTCAACCACGAGCTCTGCTGCTTTGGCTTCCAGACGCGCCATGTGCTTCTGTTGAAATTGGCATTCACAAGTTCAGTAAAAGCTACACATTTTTTTGGCATCACAGTAGCTACAGCTCTTGAAGCAACTTAGGCACCGTTTAGTTCGGTGAAATTTTGGTGAAAGTGGTGAAATTTTTGCATTGGAAAGCGTGTTCTGTGAGAGGTAACACGGTCTGCGATGCGAAACTTTTTGGGACTTTTGGGGAACTAAACGGGGCCAATATACAATATGCTGATTGTGGAACCTGACTAATGTTAAACACGTTAAACGTCAGGAAGTTTCCCTTCTTAAGATCACAGAATCGGGAATTGCAAATACGTACAGTGAATTTCTCTGCCAGGTTGTGACGTGACTTGGGCGAGTGCACAGGACCAATCCGACTCTATTTGCATCACCAACACTTATCCTTGAGCTTGAGCAACACCATTCGTGAAAAAGTCTAAGTGGGGTGTTTTAGTCTTTTAGACATACCACAAAAAAAAAAGTCCTAACCTTTTATCATGCCATGCCTACTACTAATTTAAAAGTTGCCTAGATTAGTTTAGTTTACTTGGTACTCCCTCCTTTTCTTTTTATAAGGCGCGCACGCAAATTAAGATTCAAACTTTACGATCTTTGACTAATAATTTACGCATCAATTTTTTATTTTTGTAGTGTAAAATTGATATGGTTGGATTTGTCATCAAATATACTTTCTAATGATTATATGTTTATAATCATAAAAAGTATAATACAAGAGAAATAGATGGTCAAAGTCTAATTTTGGAGACCGTGCCATGTCGTGTCGCGCCTTATAAATAGAAATGGAGGGAGTATTAATTTTTCTATTTCGGTGGCCAAGAACATTATAGACAAATTTCTGCTATATCCCTTGACATCTTTTAATATTATAGCACACACTTTTACAGCTCTTTTTTCTTAATGGCGTTATTTGTAGTACGATATTTGGCATTACTATCTATAGCAAGTAGCAAGTGCACTTCAGCTACTAGACATAGTCTCATGCCATCTATAGAAGTGATACTTTATAATTCCAGTTACAAATGATGGCTTTGGTTGGCATGTTGATGTTCTATGGTCCCTATTCACGAAAATGTGATTATGACTGCCCAACTAGCAATCATGTCCTGGACACTGGATCCTGGTCATGGGGTAGAATCGTTGTGCTTATCTAGTGTCCATACAACTTGTTTGTGCTAGTTCCTAGTAGAAAGTCCGTGTGTGCAGAAAAAACAAGACCAATGGGATTTCTGCAATGTAAAGGCAAATCTTTATCACATGATTACACAAAAGATTTAAGAGGCGCATTGTAAAAAGCATCTGCAAAAGTAAAAATACTTGGTACGGGAATGACAAAAAAGAACAAATAGACCACCTAACTAATGGGTTTGATTGAGTCATTCTTGACTTAAAAGCTGTTCAGTGAGGGCACTGTTAACTACTACAACTGAAAAGGGGGAGGCATCGTTAATGTTCATACTTCGTGTCAACAAGATGAACTTTCCACTGCAGACAGAAAGAGTAATTGGATTCCTTTCATGTCTATGTTCAAATGTTAAAGAGGGCAGCAACTGATACATAGGTTACATTACATATTTATGGGTATAGAGCGTGCAGATTTCATTTTTGAGGTTAGATGCTTTGGAATCTCATGTCAGAAAGATGTGTTGGAACGTATATTTCTAACCAAGCTTAAATAAATATATAGAGACGTGTGATATAAAGAAAGAGCTGCACCCATCAACACCCATCAATCCGTGGCCTCTGCTGCGCTTCCTCGCGCATGCTACGTCGTCTCCATTTCGTGGCCGTTTGATTGCCCAGATCCGGCGGCCCAGGACCTGCCAGCGGTGCGTCGGAATTTGCGAAAAACCCCTCCCTCTTCACGTTAATTCGTTCCGGGTCCACGAAGGTCCTTTTGCTACAGCAAACGCGTTTGAATTTCTTGCATCAAACACCCCGTGTTCCAAAATATTTGTCTACCAAGAAGTATCTATGATGAGGCTACTGAAGGGGTGGCAGTGGCAAAATCAGACTTGGTCTAATGAAGTCCCCACGGTACCAATCAGAGTGGATTTGGTAGTTGCACCATGGAACACTTACACAATAATATATTAACAACAAACTTGCAACCATTTAAAGCCTACATTAGAACAAATATATTTAACTCTTTTCCAGCGTCCAGGTATGTATGTGGACTTTGGAGTTGCGAAACATTCACCTACTACCACTGTCTTTGTAGTAGTAGTAGGTATCCTTTGGGCCAAATGGACATCAGGCCAGTTATCACCTCTGAGAGGTCAAACACTGACAAAGCCTTCGGTAAATCAAACCGTGGTAGCCTCAGGAAAGTTCTAAAAGGATAGCTGATGGTAGGATTCACCATCCGAGTGGAACATCGTGCCAACCAATGCCTTATAATAGTTAGGCAGTGTTTAGTTGGTGAAATTTTGGGTGAAAATGGTGAAAATTTTGCATCAGGAAACGTCTTCTGTGAGAGATGGCACGGTCTGCGATGCGAAAATTTTGAGGACTTTTGAGGAACTAAACACTGCCTTAGATTAGTGGTCAGTGTTCCTATATTTATAAAATCCGAATCTCCCGGGTTCAGCCCTAAATTAAGCAAGATAGCTTGTAGTAATATGCTACAAAGAATACAGATCCCCTTTCACAGAAAATTTTCTAGCACCTTTGCGTGCACAATTTCAGGGATACAAGTACCAAGTATTCTGTTTAAAAAAAGTACTGACAGTATGAACATCAATCCAGGTCGAGTAGCTCACCGTGTAACCGGAGATGCCCCCTGGATCCACAAGTGATGAGGTGTGGAAGACACCGACACAGCCGTCGAAAGCTTCATGCAAGCTCGCTGGGTCCATCACATTTGCCATCACGGTCCAAACTCCATCCCTTCCATTCTCACCAAACATCTCCATCTCTCGCAACTTGTCAAGGTCCTCTACGTTAGCAAAACAAAGTAAGAAACACATAAAAAAACTAATTTGATTTGACAGAAAGCTCAGTAAGATCATTTTTGTAATAGGAATGCTCCAATTCATGCCGTGACGATGAGTAAGAGTAATATATCAAGTTTGGAAGCCACACAGGCAGTTGGTAGTTTCTCTTAAACTGTTTGAGCCTTTGAGGTCATCTTTGGAACTGACAATGAGTCGTTATCTGATCTAGCATTGCACGGAGTAAATATAGTTTTTTCCCTTTGTCACATTGTTGCTGACTAAGGTTCTGGATAAGAATGCATGCAGGCTAGTAATCAAGAAATCGTTTTGAACGCAACATCTGTAAAATTATAATATATGATCATGTTCTCTGTACGACTTTTCCTCTTTTCTGTACATAGCAAGTGTGCGGATGCATATTTATTGACGGAGAGGAAATATTGAGGATTCATAGAAAAGTACAGAAGGGTGCAAGACCAGAGGAGAAAACAGGAAAAGAGAACAACATGTCACACTTAATGAAGTCAAATTTACTAGAGAATATAGTTTAAATTCACCAACCCCGTAAAGAAAACAGCATGTCACACAAAAATCTTGTTCACGGATACAACAGAACAAAATCATCTTTGGAAAACTTTTCTTTCATAAATGTCTCTGTGTTTAATTTGCCCCATGGTTTTCATCAACCCTATTTGACAAGCAATTAAAAGTAACAAGGTGCTAAGGGACAAGACAAGATGCATCGAATATCAATTAGTATCAAAATAATTGCCTTAATAGTCCTTTCAGTGAGGTGGCAAGATGATTGGTTCCAAAGAAAAGGTTGTATCTGCCACAAGGCAATAGCAGCTTCTTGCAAGTGAACAAAATTTAGGAATACAATTTGGTTTATGCAAGCCTAGCATAGCTGACAAATCATTTATTGATTCAGCCTTGGGCAAAGTTGATTAGTAGTATGGAATGACATGTTTACACCACTGGAAACAAAATAAATCTAAGAAACATGGCGTGGCCTGGAAAGAAGTGAAATGGACAAATGGTGGGAGAGAAGTAGGGGACATCTATTTTCCATTGCTAGGCACTAGGCAGACTGTTGCCGTGCAAAGAGAGTGACGGATTCAGTTGTCTAGGCAGATTTCCTGTGGTCCAGAAAAGCTTCATTGGTGAAATATCAAGTTATCAACTAGTACAAGTGATGTGGTCTTGGCAGCGTGGACCAACTATGATGCAACGTTCAACTAAAACTGCATAATTGCAGGCTTGCAGCAGAAGACCATATCCATAGAAGTCAGGATTCGGACACATCACAGCTGGTGACCTACTTGGAACGAAATGTGCATATGTTGTTTCAGTAAGACATGGTTTTGTATCACAAAACGTGGAGGAACTAAGAATCATTCGTGCAAAGTGCAAACCTCTTTTCCTGGTAGACATTTATGCCTATAATAAAATCACTGAAAAGTCTCTCAAGCTTGTAGAATGTAGACAGACACCTTGAATGGGATCTTCCACCAACCCACCAGGCAACGCGCAGCATACACCGAAGCACACGGATAGGAAACATGAGTTGAACTACGCAGGCAACGGTCGCCCAGCTACAACGAGTGTAAGAATTTTTTCTTATATATAAACCTAGGATAAGGACAGAACAGAACAAACGGAAGTCAAACGAACACGAGCACATTCTAAACTACTAACATTTACTGTTGCCTGTTGGACCTATTTTTTTCTTACCGCGATTTGTTCCTTCTACACAAGACAAAAACTTCCGCATTACGAAATTTTAACTGAAATCAATGAACATCTCGTGGCGGCGAAGGGACTCGTAGCAATATTTGGCGTATTATCTATGAAACGATACGAAAAAGGTAAAACGGCAGCATTGCAGGCAGGAAGGAGCAGTTCGCATCCCCAATCAGTTACTGAAAACGATTTTCAGAAACAGGGGGGTGGATGGGATACCAACCCCGCAGACGTCCCACCGCGAAAATGCGAGGAGAAGCGCACCCGACGCCCATCCCCGAAGCCCCCCAATTTCTCATCATGTACTGTACTAACCTTGCGTCTCGAGCGCGAGGCGGACGTTGTACCCGTGGCGGAGCAGGCGGTCGACGACGGCGAACCCGACGAAGGACGTGCCCCCGGTGACGCAGACGGTGCGCGCCTCCGCGCCCGCGGCCTCCTCGGGCCGGGCCGCGCGCTTCGCCCCGGCGCCGCCCGACCTCCGGGCGCCGAAGCCCGCCGCGCCGCCGCCGCCGTGGAGCAGCAGCGCGGCGCGCATCTCCTCCACCTCGGCCTCCAGGCTCTGCGTGCTCCGCAGCACCCCCATGGTCCCCCCGCCTCCGCCGCTAATGCCCTCCTCCTGGCCTGGCCTTTGTCCTGCCTTGGCGCGCCCCCCGCGCTCGCCGTGCCGTGGAGTGAATGCGCCTCCTCCCTCCTCAACACAGTGGTGGACTGGTGGTGGTGGCCTGGTGGGTTCGGAGGAGGAGAAGAGCGTAGCGTACTGCTGCTCGGGGATTTTGCGCCTCTGTGATCGGTGGGTGGAGGGTCGCGCGTGATATATAAAGCTACCTGGTCCTACACGAGTCGTGTCACGCATCATCATCGTCGGCTCCGGCTGAACCGGCCGGCGGCGCGGGCTGCGGCCGCACCGCTCGGCTCGGCTGGGCTTCATCCGTGCGTACAACTGTACTGCAACTGCTAATGACGGGTTGGCTGTTTGGTTGGTCCAGATAATCCGAAATGTCTCAACCAAGGGGAGGAAAGGCACGCGTGTACCGGTAGCACTCACGTAATCACGTCCCATTCGTTCGAAAAAAACGCTTCACTTTCATTTCACCTGACCCTGATGCCGTGTGTTGAGAGGAACCATCCACTCAAAATTTACCGAGCCTCAGGTTTGGCCAGCTGCCCGGTTCAATTCGCCGGCCGTTTGATTGTCACCGTCGCCTCGAAAGTCTCATGTGATTGGCGTGTGTGCGAGAGAGAGAGTGAAGGAAGTGTGATCTTCCAGAAGGAAGCCGCGCTGGAAACAAAGCGAAAGCCACCCTACCCTCCCTGATGTTTCCTAATGTTCACTTTGCTTAACTTATATATAAGCAAGTTAATGTTCACTTTGCTTAGCTTATATATATAAGCAAGTTGAAAAAAAAGGAAGAGAGCGGACAAAGGAGACCACGACGGGGTGGTTAGGAAACCAAACACTGAACACATGTCTATACACTACTAGAGAATGAGACTTTCGTCCCAGACCAATTTTCATATTAATACCGATTTTTTAAGCGTCCGGTAATAATGTATGAGTGAGAAGGAAGAGCGGATGGATGGATCTGTGTGAGTTTTTTTTTTGGTGTTGTTCCTCCTCTGGATTGAATGGGACGAGATGGAGATGAATTTTGTGATTTTTGTGTTGTGAATGAGATGAGATGGAGATGAATTTTGTGGTTTTTGTGTTGTAAATCTTGTGGATTTTGTGTGATGACTTGTTTTGTTGTGAATGAGATGAGATGATGAAGATGGCTGTGATATGATTTGAGTTTATGTTATTGAGATGGGATGAGAACATAGAAAAAAGGAAAGAAAAAGAAAAAGGAAAAGTAAAAGAAAAAAGAAAAGGAGGGAGGGAACGGACAAAAGGAGGGCAGACGGACTGTGACGGAGAGAAGACATTAGTACCGGTTCTTCACCCTGATACTAATGCGACTTCACATTAGTATCGGGAGAATAATACCGGTTTAAAAACCGGTACTAAACGAGAGTTTACAACTGGTACAAAAGTCACTATCCCTGGTAGTGATATTATTTCCGCCCAGCGCCTCGACGCGTGGTGCGGCGGCGAGCATTTGGGTGTGCGCGGCGCCATTCCTTTTGACCCGGGCGGGGACTCTGTCGCTCGTAGTAGGGATGGCAATGGGCAGGGTAGGGTAAGGGTAAAGCATTTACCCGCCCGTTGGCATACCCGTCTATCTCTTTTTGTACCTTACCCGCCAAACGTAACGGGTAAAAATCCTTACTCTTACCCTTACCCGCAGGGTAAAAGGGTACCCGATGGGTAGTAACATAAACATGTCATTAAGTTCATATCTAAGAGTACAATAATCATTTGATAGCTAAATAAGTCTCAAACTTCACAATCACACACTTATTGATACATAAATAAGTCAAATAAGAAATTACAACATCCCAACATAAGAAATAAGATCAAATTGTGATGAGCTGATGGCTATCTTGCATTCTTGCGAGTCAATGAGTCATGGATCAATGATGTCAGACTCAACATCATCCTGAGAACACAAAATAATAGACATTACATCAATTCAAGTTATACTTTGAAAAGAAAATGGAACATGTGAAGTCAGTACATATCAATGGTGGAAAGGATGTGCTGCTAGGGTTAGGATATATGGGCCTGCTTGGGTCAAATATTTCTATGAGCTTCTTTAGTGCGGGTATCCTTGGGTAACCCATGGGTAGAGTTTTATACCCTTACCCGCGGGTAGAATTTTATACCCGTACCCTTACCCGCGGGTAGAATTCTATACCCTTACCCTTACCCAACAGGGTAGGGTACCCACGGGTACCCTTACCCGTGGGTAAAACTGCCATCCTTAGCTCGTAGTCGTAGCTGGGAGATGAGAGTCCAATCAAATCACCAGCCTCGCGCGGCTATTGACAATAATCCACCTGCAACAGCACTCCAGCAGCTTTGCAGAATTGCAAATTACAAGTGGCCCCTTTAATTGCAGCCGGGTGGCTGGAATCTTTGATACTCGTGGCGTGGTTTCCTATCAGCCGGCCGGTAAGCGTTCGGGTTCGGGCGTTTGAGCTCAATCGTCGCGGTCCGGCTCCAGCTCTTCCAGCTCCAGCCGATTTCTTGCCGCGCACGGCCGCAGGTGGCGGGCCAGGTGTCCCGGGATTTTTCTGGATTTTCCGTGGGAAGTGAAAGGACCCGGCCGCTTTAATTTATCGGAAAATCTTCATGGATTAGATCCTTGGATCGTGTACTCAGCAGCAGGCGGCCGCCGGCCAAAATCTGTGGGATTCAGGACGAACGGATTTCTCTGACGACAGCGCTTGGACGTTGCATCTTACATCACTCACGTCTGAAAACGGCTTATACGTAACTTTCAACCTGGAAAAAAAAGAGAGGCATCATGCGGGCACAAGCATATACACGTTCACGCCTGGTAGGAAAAATGGGCACGACGTGACTGCGATACAAGATGAGGAATGTGTTTAATAAAAAAAAATATGTATTAAATATGATTTTGACTCTTAATTTAAAGTAGTAAATGAAGTCAGTTTACAAAACTACCTCCACACCCCTATGTAGTTTTTCGAGAGGAATCCAATAAAAGTTTTGGCTACACTATTATAGGATGGTTGTTGTAGCATTACTATAATAAATAATTAATTAATTATGCTTATTAGATTCATCACGCAAAGTTGTACTCATATGTGAAAAATTTTTGCAAATAAACTTCATTTAGTGCTCCATGCATACAAGATTTCTTTCCTCCAAAAACTTTTCGCGAGAATCTAAACTTTTCCCTTCCACAGTAACAGCCTCTGTCCTGTCAGGGATGCACCGGATGGGAGAATGCAAAACGAACAGCGCGTACTTGGAGCCTACTCCAGGGGCGGCCAGGGCAATGCTTGCTACCCGATGACTACATTTCTTATCGGAGGCCGAATCCACGGGAGTAGGGGAAACGGATTTGTCTGACGGAAGTGCTCCAATGCCACATCAGTAACGGTGCACCCACTTCTCATTTGAGATTGTAATAAATCTGCACGCAACATAGACAGATTTGGAAATAAATTTAGAGGGGGATTTCTCCTTTTTCTTCTTCCTCTAGCATCTTTCCTCATTCTTCTTCCTCAAATTTGTAGAGGAAGCTTAGGGGGGTTCCATTAGATTTTCAGCAGTAGGGAGGGCTCGAGCCCCACCGCTAGATCCGTCTCTGGCACGCAATGACGCAACACTGAAGTTCTTCGTGGAAGGGAAGCGGCAGCCGGCAAGAGACGAGAGTTCCCGTGGGCGCGCAAGCACGACGGGTCTATGCGTGGTCGATTCCAAAACGGAAGGCGTCCACTTTTGAAACGATCTGACTGATGACCATGGGGTAGAAAAAAATAGGAAAAGCTATAGCTCACCTGAGTGATTTGAAGCTTCTCCTCACACGAATTTTTCTTCAGCTCCATCTTCAACCCACCTCCTTCTTCTCCAACTTCGGCGAGCTACTCCGGCGAGTTTCGGGTTCGGGTTAGGGTTCCGGGGTTAGGGTTCGGGGTTTCCGGGGGTGGGGCTGCTGTCATCGCCGGCCGTAGAAGGAGGGCCGGCGGCGGCAGGCCGGCCCGGCGGAGGTGGCGGCTTGCGGGGCGGCGAGGCCGGGCGGCGAGGGCGCCGCCGGCCAGGCGGTGGAGGCCGGCGGTTGGGGCCAGGGTCGGGCGGGGGTGTCTCGCCGGCGACGGGGCGGGCGGCGGTGCGAGGGGGCGGGGCCAGGGCCGGGCGGCGGGGCGGCCGGCGCCGGCGGACTAGGGTCCGCCGGAGCTCCGCGCCGGCCGGGGTGGCGGAGGGGCTGGGTGGGGGCGGGGGCCGCGGGATCCCGCGTGGGTATCGGGAGGAGCGAGGAAGAAGAAAGGTCACGGAGGGAAGAGGATAAGGTTGCTGTTGACGATAAGATTGAGGTGGGAAGGGTGGAAATATTAGAGAGAGGCAGTGTAAATTTGGTGCCAGAATTCATGTGAGGAAGGCCTCTAAATCACACGTGTGAGCTATAGACAATCCCAAAAAAATAGAATGCAACGCAAAAGCAGCCAAAGCAAACATGCAAACTCGGATTTTTTTTTCTCTCTCTCTTCTCTGGGTTGGTACAGGAGCAGGAGTTGTATGCCGACATCTCATACACAAAACAGGGGGCTTTAATTATTTGACATCATGAAGTTGGAGCCCTCCCTTTAGTCATACGTATTTGAGTTTGAATTCTTGAGAGTTGTCAGTAGTTGATCTCTCTGTTGTTTTAAGAGTTTCGACTAACAAGACGTGGGGGGAACAGGGGGAACAAAGAAGAATCATTCCTTGTTTAAAGGAGGAAGCCTATACTCAAACGTCCCCACTCTATCCCAGCCTCTCCGTGGGCTTAAGCCCGTATAACCTGAGGTTGTTGTCAGGCCTAACAAAGATGAAGCCGCCGCCCCCTCACGGGCCGAGGCTGAATGTGGCCCAGCTGCACTGGCCGCATGCCGCCGACACGCACCACACTACCACGTACAGTCCACAGCTCTCCATTTGTCCGTCCCTTGCCCTCTGTGTGGCTTGACCACGTACGGGCGGTATCCGATCAACAATGCAGCAGTGGTGTGAACGGAGTTAATCAGCGATGGAGAGGCACACAAGCGAGCATTAAATAGCAAGCTACCACTGACACTGTACACCACACGAATCGGCGACGGCAGAAGAGCCTGCACTGCGGAAGCGGCGTTTTGGAGCACCTGTTCCCGGGCGGAGGTCTGTCATAGATTGATTGGTCGCACGGATTCTAATAAGTAATTGTACTTAAACACTAATATCTTCTTAATGGTTTAACTAAATTAATATCTGATCGTATATTAATATTCCTTGTAATTAAATCTACGAAACAAGATCTCACTGGAGCATGTTTCGTCACAAAATAGACATAGCATATTTCGTCACAAAATAAAAATAGCATGTAAATTACTGGTTCATACTAATAAATTTGATAGATTTGACACAATTTGGTAAGATTACAATCCAAATATAACTTTACTCATGATTTGATCATGCTAATGATTTGATCATCATCAAAATTTGGTATAGTTGAATGAGCCTCAAACCAAACTTGTTAGTATGATACATGAATTTACATGTTATTTTTATTTTGTGATGAAATATGATCAAGTGATATCTTGTTTCGTAGATTTAATTATAACGAATATTAATATGCAATCGGATTCTAATTTAGTTAAACTATTAAGAAGATATTAGTATTTAAATACAACTAATCATCTATTATTGGAATCCGTGCACTCAATAGGAATCCTCACAACACCTCCGCCCCGGATCACCTCCGCCGAATTGAATTTCCGGCCTGCACTCCAAACAAAAAGGGCGTACGTACGCTACGCATCGGTCCGTGTTTGTCAACCTGATGATGGTGCTGCGTCGTCCGCGAGCTGCTCCCACCGCCGGCCGGTGGTGTGTAGACGGCGTGGGAACGCTCGCTCGCGCGCGCGCGCCAGGCGATCTCGCTGTTGGCGTGGGAACGCATCAATGGCAGCAGCGGGTCGAGGACAAGACGCATCCGGCCGTGTTTACGTAAAAAATTTGGAGTATTAAATGCAACTTTGACCAATAATTAAGGGTGTTAAATAAATGCAGTTTACAAAACTACCTTCGCACCCCTAGGCAAATTTCCGAGAGGAGTCTGATGAGAGTTTTGACCACATGAGTAGAAGATGGTTACTGTAGCATTACTGTAGCAAATTATTAAATTAATTATGCTCATTAGATTCATCACGTAAAGTTACACCTATGTGTGAAAAATTTTGCAAATAGACTTCATTTAGTACTCCATACATGCGAGATTCTCTTTTCTGAAAATTTTTTTAACTCATTTAAACTCGGAGTAAGTAGTAGCCAGCCGCGGCTATCTATCTAGCCACAGCCCATGATGGCGACCCCACGAGGTCCAGTCGTAGTCCTCCTGATCACTCGGACGACGACAGAAGCGGGCATGCCTCTCTCCGCACACACAGTAACGCACTTCCTCGTTGGCAAATCACGGGATTCGACGACTGGGCGGATCGAGGAGTATAGGTGGTCATTTGGCACGAGCACGATGGGCTGGCACGAGCACGATCCAGGCACGGTACGGCACGATGACGATAGTGTCAGTGCCAGACACGGCACTACGTAGTGCCAGTGCCTGGGCCGCCAATTAGGCCCGTAGTGCCGGCACGGGCACGACACGATTAATAGACCGGCCCGATAGCGGCCCGTATATACCTTTCCACCAGTCAAACCCTAGATATATAAGGCCGCCATCCATCCACATCCACCCATCCCCAGACTCCCACCCACACCCAATGTCACCGCCCTCTCTTTTTTCTCTTCCTCCGTCTGCCTGTGCCGCCCACCGCACGTCGCCGCTCCCCGTTGGCCTCTCCGCTGCCTGCGCCGGCGCTCCCCCTCGGCCTCCACTTCCTGCGCCGGCGCTCCCCTCGGCCTCTCCACCTCCGCGCCGCCCACTACGCTGTGCCACAGCCGCTCCCCCTGGACACCTCCACCGCCGGCCTCCGCCCCCACCATGACAACGCCGTCTCAGATCCACGTCAGGCTCCGCCCTTCCGCGACGGTGCTGCCTCGGATCGATGCGGGCCGCCTTCACCATCGCCGCCATCAATGCCACGCCGGGCCCCTCCGCCTCGATGCTGCGTCGGCGACCTTCACCGCCGCGGCCGTCGACCTCCGCCTTCGTGAGGTGCCGCGGCGGGCCCTGTAGTGCCCACCGTGCCCAGAGGCACGGCACGGCTGGAGCCCCTTAGTGTCGTGCCAGTGCCGATACCGCGGCATGACGGCACTAGTAGGCATGGCACGGCGGGCCGCCGTGCCGCATAGTGTCGTGCTCAATCGTGCCCGTGCCCGTGCCGTGCCGTGCGGCCCGTTTGGCCAGCTATATCGAGGAGGAGGGCCGGGGGAGGCACCGGCGGTCTTCGGGGCCCGAGACGAGACTTGGAGTCCAAGGGAATGATCATGCATGCGCTCCCGAGTCTCGCTCTCGCGGGCAGGCAGGCACGCGGATCATGCGAGTCGTTGTTGATTAATCCCATCTCGCGCGCGACCATGGTTGGTTGTCTTGTCACACGCCACCGTAGAAGGGCGCGCGTAGACTCCAAGTCGCCGACCGCCGGCCGGCCGGTGTGGACACGGTGGTGCGCGGTCTCCTCCGATATTTTACTGGCGCGCGCGCGGGGGATTTGCAAAATGAAGTTGTAGAAAATGACCGCGTGTTGTGCAGTATACTAGTATGATGCAACTAACTTATGCATATAGAAATTTGATACAGGTGCTGCATGTGTGGAAGAGAGGCGTAGAACAGTGAACGGATGAGATGAAATTAAATCGGAAAAGTCATCTGGACGGACATATATACACATCTGGGGTTCATCTTGGTATTCGTCATCAAAACCCTATAAAACACTTGACACGACACTGAGTTGTGCATCCGGTCTACACATGGCTATGAAAATCAACAGTTCAGAGGAAACATAAAGTTGTTTTTTTTTGGCTTCTGCTGAAAGACAGGTTAAGTACCTGGAATATCTTAAGACAAAAGAATATAATATGGCCTTACCTACATATGATTGCGTCCTCTGCCGTTTTCAGTCTGAAGAAACATTTCAGCACCTTTTCTCAACTGCTATTTTGCTCAAGCTTGTTGGAATTTGTTACAGTAATTTGTTTGTGCAAAATGGGGATCCATTTCAGAACTTGCCCTCATTCGGAAATCAACTAGCTGTTAGTTTTTTTATGGACATCATTATTTTGATGTGCTGGTGTATCTGGATGGAAGTGTGAAGGATCGTTTCAAGAAAGAATTTGCTCTGGTTATTCTTAGAGCAAAGCCATCTCTGAAACCTCTTTTATTATCTTCATGGATAAGCTCTGCCCTGTAATTTTGCTTTTGCTCTTCTTCGTTTCTTTCTTTGTTATTACTTGAGTCCGTTTAGTGGCTATGAGTAACCACTAAGGGTAAAACCCTCCAGATTCTAGAAAAAAAATCGGAAAAGTGAAATCGCAAGAGGGAGGCTCACGGATAACACTGGGCTTATTCACCTGCACTGCATCACCAAAAAGGACAAAACGAAGACTTGCCAGTAGGCTGTACCAGTGACCTTCTGGAAGGCCTGCCCCACCGTGCCACCCCCACGGCCCCACCATTCAAACGTCCCCACCCGCGCGCGCCTCCTTTATAAACGCCGGCCGCCTCTTCTTATCCCCCGCCGTCCGTCTCCCCTCGGTCATCATTCCCCTCCCCCGATTTTTCTCCCCGCGTCACACAAAAAGCGTCGTCGGAAAAAGCTCCCCTCGCAGCCGCATCCATGGAGCTGGAGGTGAGAATCACCCAGACGAAAGAGCTGCAAGGACCCATCGCCGCGCCGCCTGCCGACACGCCCTCGCCGCCGCCGCTGCCGGTGCCCCGCGACGACGGCAACGGCGACGTTCCCGTCCCGCTTTCCTCCGGCGAGGAGTCGTCCTCGTCGACGTCGTCCGACGAGGAGGAGTTCGAGTTCGAGTTCCCGTTCGTCAGCAGGGAGTCCCCCGCGGGCACCGCCGCCCCGGCCGACGAGCTGTTCGCGGACGGCCGGATCAGGCCGTTCTACCCGGTGTTCGGGCGCGCCGTCGTCGGCGCATGCGTCCGTGGATCAGGTGGCGGCGGCCACGTCGGCTCCGCGCGGCTGCCCGTTCCGGTTCCGGTTCCGACGGCGGCGCCGCGGGTGAGGGGACAGCTAGGGCGGCTCTTCCTGGAGGAGACCCGCGCGCGGAACTCGTCGACCAGCTCCACGGCGTCGTCATCGTCGACGGCGTCGTCCGCGGCGACGACGGACGACGACAGGGCGGACGGCCTGGACGGCGCGGCGCCGGAGAGCTATTGCGTGTGGAGGCCGGGCACCGGCTCGTCGGCGTCGGCGTCGTCCTCTCCGCGGCCGCCCAGGAAGAGCGGCTCCACGGGGTCCATGGCGCGGTGGCGCCGCATCAGCGACCTCGTCGTCGGCCGCAGCAACAGCGACGGCAAGGAGAAGTTCCTCTTCTTCGCCACGCCGCCGCCGCCCCACGAGGCGCCCAGCAGCAAGGACAAGGACAAGCCCAAGCACAAGCACAAGCCCGCCCCGGCGCCGCCGGCGGGCGGCAGGAAGCCCACCACGGAGGTCGACACGGTGACCGCCGCCCACCGGATAGCGTACCTCGCGAAGGGTGGCGGAGGAACCCCCGCCGCCGTCGTCGTCCCAGGCGGCACGCCCCGGCGCACGTTCCTGCCCTACCGGGAGGAGCTCGTGGGCTTCTTCGCCAACGTGAACGGCGTCAGCCGGAGCCACCAGCACCCGTTCTGACTTGCCACATGTAGACACAAATTATTCAGTTCCGCTGATCTGATTTGAAAAATTGAATATTAACTAATATTGAGAGTGTTTGGGGGCTTGGAACCATCTCGAGTCAAATTATACTATGCGTGATTAGCAGGGAGTAGGTTATCGTTCATGATGGAATGGAATCGTTTTTCGCCTGGGAAGAGATGTGTCCGCGTCGGGTGTGAACAGTGCACGAGCAGCCGGGGGCCCGAGGGAGAGATGTGGGCGTGCCCTTTTCTCTCGACCAAGTCCAAGTGTGAACGCCTAGCGGTGGCGTGAGGAGCACCTCAATTAATCGTGGCATTAATCTCCGATCAACACTGTTTGGTTTGCGATTTTTCAGCTGATCGAACAGTTGCTCTCGTGCCATCATCAGCTGCTTTATTTTGTTCGGCACCTGAGCTAGGTCGATCTCAGCCACGCGACTGCCCGATCGACGTCCGACGACCACCACCAGTCCACCACCACTACCACCTCGACGGTTCGACCCGGCCGGGGGGTCGGCACGACGCACAAGAATCACACTAGCTCGGCGACCGACGCGCCCCTCCCGCTTTGCGAAAAGAACACCCCGACGGCCGACCCGCCACTTTGCGAAAAAACAGTGCAAGCGCGCGCGACGTGTGCGATGGCCGCGAGGCGATGATCACGCCAGGGCAACACGGAGCCGGCCGACCCAGCTGGTGCCGTGCGTGCGCCGCCACGGCGACGGCGACGGCGACGCCAGGTGCATGCACACGCACGAACGAACGAACGCATCAGCCGCGCGCGCGCCCGCCCGCGCCGGCACCACCGCACCGCACCAGGCCGGTCCAGAGCTCGTGATCACGAGCACGCGGCGCGCCGCGGTGCTTGGCTATTGCTACCCGACGACAGTGCGCGCGCGGCCGGGTTCGTGCGTTCGCAAATGTCCGGGGAGGGGACCATGCCGCGATCGCGCTGCGACGGATGGGATGCCTCCTGACGGAGGGACGGGCACCATCCGCCGACGCCGCGCGGCACACACACTAACAACACGCACGCACCAGCTGGACACAGCACGATGGATCGGAGTTGTGGCGGGCGGCGCCATGATTCGCTCTTCATTTGGATCGGAGCCCGCGCGGGCGGGCGGTCTGAAGCATTCTTCGTTCGTTCGGTGGTGCCCCGGCCCGTTGTGTAGCTTTCGCGTCAATCTTGTCTGCTATCATGGCGCTCATGATCCCTAGCTATCTCGGCACCTTTTTCTGATGTGGTGTTCAGGAAACAAAAAAGGATGGCAAAATTTAACAGATAACCTCAACTCCCGGTCACTCACTCACTTGCATATTACAGGTACTGTGTGCATCCATGGTACGACCGACTGTGAATAATCCGTGACTTCCTCTGGTTAAATGGAGTTTCAAGTTGACAAGTCTGAATAAACGAAGTTGCTTTCAGGTCATCGACTCCGACGGGGCAACACCACAACACCAGCTGGCCTGGAAAACAATTTCCTTCGTTCCGGAACATTCAAATCGACGACCGCCGCGGACTCAGGCCTTCAGCCACTTCCGCTTAGACTTGTTGCACCCGCGTTATATTCTTCTTCCCTGCAAGCTCCGTGCGGCTGTTCTTTTCAGAAATGAAGTTGCATTGCATCACAGTCCGTGTTTACACTCCCTGTAATTTATAGCGCTTGTTGGCCGAGCAGCGTCCACAACAGTTGCTACCGGGATCCGGCGCCGGCGAGAGAGCCACGCCGTCGTCGGCGCTGGACGGCACCGTTTGCTGATCGGCAGCCACCGGCTAGCTTTTCCCTGCGTCAACTTGTTGCTCGATCGATCTGTGGTTTATTTGGCCCGATGCCCCGATCGACGTGCCATCCGCCATCTGCGTCGTCAGCTACAGCTGCAGATAGACGACGTATGTATGAGATCGATCACGCGGGGGAAAACATTTTTCTTATAATGAGAAAACTATATTAATACTATTTATTATTATTATTATAAGTAAACTATTTTTTGATTAATAAATTATTTCTCTAATTCTAATATTAATATTCTAGTCGTTTCTCTTAGTAAGTACATCTAAAGCATTTAATATATTTATTTCTATAAAAATATTTTGTATCATCATATAGAACATCTCATCCAACTAACATGGCATATCCATTTCAATCAATTATATTAGAACATAGACAAAATACAACAAATTGAAAAAAAATCTCTATTCTTAGTTCATTTTAAAATGCTAAAATACTCCTATTTCAACCAATGAAACTCAACAAAATAAGCATGAATCAAGGGAGGATGAAGTAACTAACCTCTAGACCACTTCAACGAGTGAAATCGTCGAGAAATGATCGCAAATCCGGCAAAAGCTCCTCTACAGCGCCATGGAGAAGGAGCTCGAAGTGGAGAAAGAAGGGAGGGGGGCTCGGGCTGGAGGAGGAAGATCAAGCTGAGATATAGCCGTTGGACATTAGTACCGGCTCTTAATACGGGTCAGTACTAATGTCCCGCGCCCACATTAGTACCGGCCCATATTGAGCACATGTACTAATGTGGAACATTAGTACCGGTGCTCAATACGGGTCGATACTAATGTTTGCCACGGGATGGCTCCGCCCGCCTCCTTTTTGGCACGGGACATTAGTACCGGTTCTGGTTGACATTAGTACCGGTGGGCAAAATAACCGGTACTAATGTTATTTTGACGAAAGCCTCTTTTTCTCTAGTAGTGAAGCTATATATTCTCGTCAAGTCCCATCCTTCGTGCGATTTAATGGGAGAAATTAAGATTAGCTAAAGCATGCGTTACTTGTGATACAGGGTGCGTGCGTGGCAGCAGGGTGTTCAGATCGTCAAGTCATGTGCTAGTTTAACAAGGCTACTGCTGCCTAATACCTAACGTTAGGCTACCGTTTTGACGCGCCGCGACATGGTCTTGGCTTTGGCGAGCGTGTTCGATTCAATTGCGTGTTGGTCCTCCTCTTCACTCCTCTCATTCTCTGGACCGGAAATCCCATGATTTCGTTAGCTCGTGTCAATGCAATCGGAGCCGTCCATTATTATCCACACCCGGGATCTGAAAATCATTGCTGCCATCGCAAGATGACGCAAGGCATCTTGACGTGCCAGCCACGGCCGCAAGCCTCTATGTGCTGTGTGACGCGAGCGTGATGCGAGTCAAACGCGAACGCTGGAGTCCGAAATTCTGGATGAGCGGATTAGTCAAGTCAACGCCAAACCTGGAAAGCTAGCTCCAAACAAATCGCAAACATGTCGTGAATCCGGCAACCACAACCAGGGCGAGGGAAAAAAAAAGGTCGTCGTGTTTTGGAACGGTTAGGCCCTGCCGCAGCTTTGGCCTCGATGGTCTCTCATGGTATGGCGTCAGGTTAGGTTTGGTTATTGCTCGAGGTGGTTGGCGTTGGAAACTAGAGAAAAGGTGACGGGGACTCGGGCAGTCAGGCTACATGTACTCCTACATCTCTTGAGATTTCAGGGGATCAGCAGCACCCTTCACATCACCACCCCGAGCACATTCGGATGCCATAAAGCTCGATGCATTTACGCACGTGTGTGCGAGACTTTCACACCCCAGCTAGGTTCACACTGGAGAAGTTGAGATGGAGAGCCTGTACCGTGGCAGACCAAACATTGCTTGCAGAGCAAACATAGAGATGCTGAATTGATGTAATATATTCAGGTTTGGCAGTCAAAAAAACGTTTCAACTTTCAAATGACAATCTGCAGACCGCACCATTAATACACTGATGTGCACTCGAACGACTGTCAAATACAGACTGTATCGACAAACTGTTCCATCAGAAAGAAAGTAGGATGAGTTTTGAACTTGCTCGCTTGATTCCACATTCCAGCAACAACAAAGGTCATCCAGTGAAACCCAACTCGAATAGCTCATGAGAACTTCATAAAACTCAGAATTCAGAAAAAAAAAAGTGTGTTACTGAGATCTGATGTATCTCTAGCCATCTACTGAAACTCTTTCTTTGTTTCTTATTTTTTCTATCTGTCCCCAACCACATTTCATTATATCACCGTGAGATTTTGTAGTTGCTACTTCAACGAGGCAGCATCATCTGTGAGAGATTCAGAGCCCGCAGCTACTTCTGCTTGCAGCCAGTCCCCATGGTTGGAGCCGTCCGCTGACTCCACAGCCTTGTTGGTGCTATCGTGTTGAACTTCTGATTTCAAGTCACGGGAGACACTGGCTGACTCCATAGCCTTGTTGGTGCTATTGTGTTGAACCTCTGATTTCAAGTCACTGGAGACACTTGATGGTGATTTCAAATCCCATGCCAAACTTTCTTGATCTTGCTTTTCCCATGGCTGTTTTATCAGGAAACTAAATGTGTGAGCCAAACAAGTCTAACTGATATCATGAAATAGTCTAAATTATGCTACATGCATGCTACTTTCCCAGCAACCATGGATCATGACCATGCAAGAAGCAAATCTATATATTGAGAAACATCTGCTTAGGCGGTTGGTTTTCGAGAGCAAACCTTGGGTTTCGGTGCCATACGGGGTTCTGAGATTGGTTGATCAGGGTTCGGAGGATCATCATTAATATCCTATATCACAACAGAAAAAAAGGTCCTAAATAATGAAACTACATAATAGTTTTCTTGTTAATTGAAGACAACAAGAAATTCAGACATGCCTGGATATCATCTGGCCGCTCACCCCTTTGTATCATTTCCATGATCTGCCAAGTCAAATACAGTGCTGAATGTAAAAGCCAAAGTATGCTCCGTATAAACATACAAAAAATTCCTGCATTTGAAACACGAAAGCTTGATCGGAAGTGCTGGCTGCGCAGCACTACAGTAGCTGCTGATGCAGCCAGTGTTCGTATCACAGTAGCAGCTGCAGCAAGGCTGCTTGGTGGTTCTATTTCCTTTTTCAGTTCGGTTGCGCTGCATGGGTTGCAAACATACACAGCCGAGCGGCTTGCTTACTGGCTGCTGCAGCAGCCAGCCAGAAATAGCACAGCCACATGTACCAAAATTCGAGACTAAATTTTGATGTTTAATATGGTAATATTTGCCTAGCAAGGGCAGTGCATACTAAGATGAAGTGGATAACATGATTCTCACGATGCAATAGCTGACCAAAACAAGCATGTCTAAATATCAGCACATATTGAGTGAACCTTCCACTATCTCATGTCCTAAAGCATGCTGCATGCCTGCATCACTACAAGGAAGAAGCCCACACTGATCAATGTTCAAAGAGCCTTGAGGTTGCCACAGGAACTGGCTGTTTTTTCCTTGTTCCAGATCTAGCTATAAAACCGAGCACAAAATTGTCCATTTTTATATCATTTTGAAATCTAAGTCTAGTTTTAGATGGGTTAATCTCTAGTACCAACATCATGCTAACAGGATTGCTTAAATCATGGATTCTGTAGCACCTAAAAAGGTTGCAACAATTCTACGTTCTGAAGTTCAATTTAATAATTGAAGCTATTAGCTATCCACGAAATGAACACTTCATAGACATCTTCAGATATCATGTGCAGTAAAGATTAAAATTGCAGTCATTTTATTCCCATGTTAGATAGGTAGCTGACCTCCAATATGATTTTGGATGACGAGGTACCACAGGGGCCACAGGTTCTGTAACAGATTCAACCCTCTCTATAAAAGAAAGTCGGAATGTTAGAAATAAGGAATCAAGGAACATAGTCATGACTTAACCTAGAAGATCTGCATTGGCAAACCTGAACCATCCATACACTTCGTGCCAATTTCAGTTTCCTGCTGCAGTGAAGAAACGACAGTAGTTTAAATTTTCAGCACAAATACCAGTCATACCTGGCCAAAACTATTGTGTACTCGTGCTGACCTGAGTAATCCTACATGAAGGATTAGATACCCCTGACAAAATGCAGGCAAGAGATTAACACAATGAAGTTAGATGTGTCATCATCATGCCATTTAGGTCTGAATGGGAAAGTTCATTCTGAATCATCACTGTTTACAGAGGAAAGCACGCACAAACAATGAAATATAACGATAGGATCTACAAATACATCAACCTAAAATTAAACTTGAAGATCATAAAAATATCATTCATAAATGAAGTCTCTTTGCATACCTTGAGATGTGCACATATTTGCGCTCAACGAATTAGAAGATGGGCTCTTTAGTTCCCACAAAAAAAAAGTTTTTAAAGAAAGAAGTCAGAATAATCAGGGAGGGAAAAGTCAAGTAGAAAGTGAGAAAGAATCGTACTTGTAAACGTCGAAATGCTTCATCTATTTCATCCACAGTGAGTCCTTTATTTTCAAGGAAAGATCGCCTCTGCCCATCCGAAGAGGTTACTACTTTTGGATGTTGCAGAAAACTAACAGCACTCTGAACCAGATCCTCCCTCATCAGTTCGGTGGATTCAAGAGCTGCCTTTCCTTTCCTTATGTCCCGCTCCATTGTGTCTTCCAAAGTAGTACCGTGACTACCTTCAGAGCTTCCTTGGCCTGTATGCAGTTCATCAAGCAGTTTAACACTTACAGAAAAAAAAAACAGTTTGACTTCTGTACAAACCATAGCGAAACAGGCATCAGATCTATAAGTAGGAAATTAGATAGTGGGAACTGGGACAGTCTATGCTCAATTGCTGAGACTCTAGTGGCTTATTAGTATAGGCTGCTAGTAAATCACTAGTTGTTTCTTTTAAGTTTTAAAGCATACTCCAAAGGGTGTATTTCACTTCAAAGTGTTTCACTATGACAATACAGAAGGTGATCTTAAATTCACAAAGGCACGATGGTGATTCACACAACCAGCACTCAGCCCATCTAGTTTAGTTGATTTGGAAATCTGAGGGCCTCATCATCAGTAGCCTAACTGAAGCGAACGATGTGGGGAATCCAATGTTTTGTGAGGGTACACCGTACACACGACGTCAAATTTTGCAGTGAACATGTCTCTTGGATGTTCAGCAGGCTATCAGCAAGCAAACATGCAATCGAACCCTAACGATTTCATCGCTAGCAATTAGCCGACACAAGCTAAAGAGAACAGAAGATCGAACCTGCCTCCTGCCCCTTCGCTTCTTGGGTCACGTCTCCATCCGCAATCGTAGACAAATCTGCCATCGATGCCGCCGGCAACCTTCCCTCACCAGCACAGTTCTCCGGCAGCAAGCGGCAAGTGGGGATAAGATCGGACAGCAGCTGACGGGAGGAAGACGAACCCACTGACATGTGGGCTTCATCTTGTTAAGCCTGATGGGCCGGCCGATATTGGATGGGCTGTTTACTGGGAAGGCCTTTGCATCACTCATTGAGGCCCACCCGAAAATAGGTCGCAATAATCGCTATCCAAAAATTTAACTTCAGTTTGTCAGCTGTTGACAACATTTTTTTTCAGGAGAATAGGCCCTCTCGACTCTCGTTAACCTTGATCTAAAAAAAAAAGACTCTCGTTAACCTTTGAACCCTCCCCCAAGAAGAAGGCGCCAACGTTAAACCCTCCCACAGCCACCGCGAACAATCCCCGTCGCTTCGTCGCGTCGGAACTTCAGAACACAAGCCCGCACGCCAGGGAATAGGTCGCCGCTCCACCGCTGCGTCGGCAAGCTGCGAGGTCGGGATGGGGAAAGCTACAGCACAGCCGAGGAAGGAGCGGCCACCGCCGAAGGAGAGTATGGTGCTGGTGCCGCCGCTCTTCGACTACCCTCCAATCGCCGCGCGCACCAGGTCGATCGCGCGACAGGCGACACCCTCCTTTCTTCCTCCTCCCCTTCCTCTCCACACGCTACACCATAAAGCGCATTCGTAACGGGGGATTGGGTTCCAGATTTTCTTCCCCGCCCTGATTAGCGTCTTTAAACCATCGTAATTAATTGAACCTGCTAAGCAATTGCGCTTGATCGCTCACTTGTATTGTGAAACCCACCTGCTAAGCAATTGCGCGCTCACTTGTATTGTGAAACCCATCCGTGGATTGATGAAGTTAGACATAGTAATATAGTATCTAACCTTAATTAACACCGGTTGGTTGTACAGCTGTACTGTACTTCTCTGTTCTGGTAGATATCTCTACTATATCGTCCTAAAAGTAACCTGTGAAGTGATCCTTTATCCTGATGTACGGAGGTGGTGTTGGTTGTCAACACGCAGGATGTCGGTGCCAGCATATGAAGTAATGTTTGGAAAGCTCTCGCTGCAGAACCTGTTCGAGGACTACCTGGAAGACCCTCGTGCTGATTTGATCGTTACAGTATCCTTGCCATCTTTCTTTTGTGTTTCTGTTACTTCAGTATTTCTCAATTGCACGGTTCCTGTCAATGGTTGATCATAGACTCGGTCTATGTTTCTTATCATTGTTGTACTAACATCTCTTGTCCCTTTTCATGTATTTGTTTCAAGTAATCATCATTTAATTCTTCACTTGTCATTAGCATGCATGGTCAGAACATCTAGTGGCCTACAAAACTGGCATCTTGTAGGAAAGGACACTTTTTTTTGGAATACAGAAAATGACATTTTCTCTCTGTTTCCTGAGTTGATAAATTATAAAATACCTTTTGCCAACCTTAATTTCGTCAGATGTCTGCAGCAGCTGATAAAAAATGTGGAAACATAAAGGGGGATGCTTTATTCCACTGGCAAAAGTGTGCATTCCATATTTCCTGAAGTTCTTTGTATGTATGAAACTTTCGTTATACTGTAACATAAAAACATTGATTTTTTCAGAGAATCAGATGACCCCCATACCTTTGCGGATCTTCTTGTGTCAACTTCAAACCCGTATGCATTTTCTTGCTAGAACTATACTATTTATCACTTATCAGCATATACGTTCTCTATTATGGAGATCATATAGACAATACTGTTTTGGCCAATCTCCTGTTTATGCAGTATGTGGCAGCTGCGGTCATCTGCGTACTGCCCTGAGTATGGTATTGGTGCATTTGGAATATTTTCACTAATGGGAAACAGGTAGACTGCATATCTTGTTTCCACATGCAAATCATGCGTGGAGCTATTTGTTATCTTACCGTTGATTTTTATGTTTATCTTATAGAGAATTTCTTTCTCCAAATCCGATGGAAAATATTATCTTTTTTGTTGCTTTCTGTTAATTTTAGAAATAATGAGAATGATCAATTATCTTTTGTTGCTTTCTGTTAATTTTGGAAATAATGAGAATGAGGGAGTTAGTTCATCATTTTTTGCAGGGTGTGCTCAGGAGATTCTGGAGTCGTGGGTTTAAGATATGGTTCAGAGAATATATCACTTGGGGCATCTTTTGTGCCATTTCCTTGTATGCGTCAGTTTACAACTATCATATAATTTTTCAATCATGATTAAAGATGGTATACCCTCTGTAATTTGAAGCCAATTTAATGGCTTTGCATATCCTAATTCCTCAAGCTAATAATACTTCCTTTTGCAGTATCCGGTAAGGTGCCGTATGGAGCATGGTTCGTTGGGAGAAAAGGGAATTTAAATGCAGGAGTTCAATACAAGCCGCTTAGTGAGTGTTAACTTATATTGTCATAAAAGTTGTGTTTTCAGTTCTCTTAAAATTCGAGGTTGTTAGACACAGAATGTCCAAGCTCTCTTTTTTTATGTACAAAGATATATTCATTGAGCCGGATAACTTGTTTTTACATTCCACATGCTACATCATTCTTCTGACCTTCTGAGTTCTTTGAGTAGCAGGGACAGAGACCTTTATGTTAAATGCAGCCGAAAAACGCTGAATCATAAGTAGAATAATAGAAAGTTGAACATAACAAACTGGTTATGACTTAATTTTATTTCATGTTATTGCATTCATTTGAATTCAGTATTGATGTTTTCGGCCTCTATATCATAACCTAAAAGTTCCTTAAGAAATGGATGCGGTGTCATTAGCCCTAAAACTCTGAAGCTTTTGTAGATAACAGAATATTGAACAACTTGCGGTGAATATTCCTTAGGTTCCCCATCTGTGTTTTAGTTAATCTACAGGCTGAAGCTGAACTGTTGAAGTTATGTGTGGTACACTATTTGAATGATAAACTCGGATAGAGCACGGAGGTGTCGTACAATCTCATATTAATTTTGGGTTCTGATTGAAATAGAGCAGTAAATAGTTGGCGCTAAAGCCATGCTGAAAAGTTTTCTGCATTTTCTTCTACTTGGGCCTGAAGTTTACTGTGTAGCTGGCTGTGGTTTTCACTTAAAACTTCACTTTGAGAGTTTGATGCATATGCACAATCTTTTTCACTACTATGGAACAGTTTGATGTTGCTGTGCTGTGAACATCTACTTAAATATCAGGGTTTTGCTGTTATAGCTCCACAAAAGAAGCTCTCAACTAGTTACAGCATTAAAGAAATTGCAACACTCAGCCTGTGGACAAAGTTTTATTAAGATCTCTAAGAAGTATCTTTTTTGTGCTATTGAGATAGAGTGAAAATGCTTCTAAATTCTACTTTCTATTTCGGCTCCCGAGATATTTTCCTGAAATGTCATCTGTGCAGTTACTTGCACAACAGATATTTGCTTTTCCTGGCACCTAGCCTGCTTTCTCATGTGTTTTTTTATTAATTAAGAAATTTTGCGGTATTCTACTTTTCTACTAGTTGTAATACTCCATTATGTCAATCCTGTTACAGGTGGCAACAAAAATCCTATGCCATTTACAGATCCAGAGAATTGGAATTGTGCAATCAGTTACAGCGTCGGGTCAACTAGCCTGCTCAGCCCTTTATCCACTTTTACCCTAGAGCTTGCCAGAAGTAAACAGGCGTGCTCTATTTATACTTTTTTTTTATTAATATAAGCTAGTGTTTCCTTCCTAAAATATTTAACCTCGTCTGCAATAACATTTAGTTTCCTTGATGCACAGCTGACGACGTCATTCTATCAACACATGGTTGTTCAAAGAGGGGTAAGGGTTCTCTCTCGTTCTATTTTTGCAAAGAATATTTTATATTCAGAGAAAAAGGTGGAATATCTTCTATACTATGCAAAATGGCAACTCTTGATTCATCAGAGTTATTGATTTGTCATACTAATTAAAAATCATTACTATTGTAGTGCACTTTGTACCACATCATTGTCGTGTTAGGTTCAACCAGTTCCTTTTCGGTTATCGAGATGACACAGAACCACATGTCTTTATATGAAATAGAGGAAAAGTTATAAATTTCATATTCCTGATTGCCTGGTAAGCTGTTATTGCTAGCAACCCAGAATATTTGCATATATTAGACAACAGGCACACAAATGAACTAATGCCCCACCAGCTGGTGAGTGGACAACCCAAGCGAGTTTAGCTTGTGGAGAATAATATCAGATATACTGAGCAGTCCATTAATTTGAACTCCATCACAACTGAAGCAGACGACAATACCTGGTTGTATTCAATTACATTGTAAATTGTTCTGTTAATAAATATATGTGCCACCAAGATATTTATTATTAAAAGTTATTATTTTGAACTCAATATCAGAAGATATATTTGCATCCTTGTTTTCCTGGTTGTGCACACAGGTGGATATTTTTAATGTGAAACCATTTGTAGCAGAGTCATGCCATCCAAGTTTTGAAATTTGAGAAATTTTAACAGTATGTGTTGCTTATATAAATCAGGTAAAAAACCCTTCAGAAAATAAGGAGGTTGTTGAAATTACAAACTACATTGATTTTGGACTTGAGTTTACTGGAAGGTAAGCCTCAAGTAAAGGAATGTTACTCTGGTTTACATAAATACTACCCATTAACGCCATTTTCATACTGTTTCAGGATTGATAAGGATAAACCAGAGAAAGATAATTCCTTGTTTCAGTTAGCTGCAAGTTGGCAAGCTAATAAGAACTTCCTATTGAAGGTAAGTAAATCTATCCATTTAGGCCTTCACGACTAGTCTATTAAGAGGCCATACAATACATTCCCACCTCATGCTGCACCATGTGCATGCCTTACCTTAAGAATTTAAGATCTATTTTTACTTCACAATATTTTAGAATCAATATCAACCATATATGATTCTCTAGTGTGTGTTCCACGTCTGAGCAGACCTGTTGGCCTCTCCTTGTACCCCCCCCCTCCCTCTTCTTAATAGAATAACACACATATCTTCTGCATCGGGCGGGGGCAGCCTATATAAAAATTGCCCTTTTTTCTATATTAATTCCATAGACCAGTTTTACATTTTTACCATTAGCCACTAGGTATACCACCCGTTCACCCCTTTTCAGAGTTTCAGAAGCCATTAGGTGAAAAAAAGGGCAGGAATGTATTTTGCACAATGTTATCTAGGTTAACATATTACTTCGTTTCTTGTAATGTCCATTGCTGTTTGTTTACATACAGGGAAAGCTTGGTCCTTCTAAGTCTTCCTTAGTTCTGGCACTCAAATCATGGTGGAGACCATCGTTTACATTTAGTGTCACAGGTAAGCAAGCTATGCAAGACTTCGCATCCTTTTATTTTCTTCTCACAAGAAATCCATATACACCCAGATCTCTGCATACTGCTTTAGAAAGGGGTTCTCTTTAGTTTATTTGATCAGGTTTACTTGATGATTTGTCAGCAACAGTATCTTCCAAGTTTGCACTTTTTTTTAAAAAAATTGCACGACAACTAGAAGTTCCGTGCACATGTTTGTATTCATCCACACAAAACTTTAATCAAAGCACTAAGCTTCATATATTTTGGGTCCAGTTATTTTGTGTTCCAGTTTTTAAATTCTACTTTAGAGAAGTCCAGTAGAAAAATCATATAGAACATGAAAGTAATTCTAATTGTGGTGTGACTGCAATCTATGATTTTTTTTCATTTAACAGGACTCTCATTTGATTGCCACATTGACATTGTCCTTTTCTGTTTGCAGCTGTGAATGATCATTCAAAGGGTACGACATCATTTGGATTTGGCATTAGAACAGAGAATCTCAGACAACCCAGGTTCTGCATTCATCTTCTGAAGTTGGATTGTTAGTTTTATTAGCAATGTTGTGTACTGATAACTCATTGGTCATGAATGTCAACGACATGCAGTTACCAAAGAGCTGATCCAAACTACATCATGTTGACACCAAATATGGAACACTCATCACAAGGAATTGGGGAGAGACCCGTGTTCCAGGCGTGTTCAGGCAGCTATGATCATTTACCAACTGATTTGAGGCCTATTGACAGAATAATGTAACACTGGGTTGCCTTTGGTAGTCGGTCATCTGGTTGTCAGAGTAGTTCAGTTTTTATGCGAGTTCCTAGAGCTACAAAAACCTGTAAACTATCACACTATTCTTGTATTAGGGATAAACCGAGAAGAATATATTTGGTAGCAAAAGTTTGATGTAAAACGGAACAGGATTGGTTTCCACTGGAAATGCTATAATCAGATCTCCTGTTATAGAGCCTGCATTTGATGATTTCTCGTCTGATTTCCTCATGTTGCTTAGGCTGATGATTTATGTAACACATGGCTAGTCTTGTAACCGTTCTTTGTGAAATGGACTAGAATAATGATGCTATACGCTGGAAATGTCAAGTCACAACATATTTGACAGTCATTTTTTTTAATGATTGCGCAGTTACAGTGGTGTTACAATGATCTACCAGCATGCCGTTTAAACGTAAGAACTGGAAGATACAACCATCAGTTGATGATTTTGATTCGATGGCAGCATATCATTTTTGTTTCCATCAGAACAGATAGATGGTATGATGTGACTAAGAACTTAACAGACGGGTAACATTTGCAAGTTCCAGAAGTTCTATGGAGTGATGTTACACTCAACAGACATAAATGCTGAGAAAAAATAGTGTATGGCAACTGGAAACTTATAAGACTGATGATGACTAAATGTGGAAGTTTCAGATAGATTAAACGCATCTGAGTACTTAACATAGCCACAACGCAGTTGCAGCAGACAAACAGACCAAGACAAGTAGAAGTTCAAGCCTGATTCCGCAAATCCGAGTACTTTACCAGACTAAAATAGAGGGGGCAAATAACATGCAGAAAAGAAGTACAAACATAACTTAGAATCCTAATTCCTCTCCAGAAAAAACACAAGCCAGATTCTAACAGTTAAACCAGCTTATAGATCTTCATGTGCAAGTTTGTCCCCATACCAATACTCCTCAAGAACCAGCATATCCTAAGCCCTGCAAACTCCATCTCAAAAATGTGTGATAGTAACACACCAGCACCAGCATCCTCATGCCTGAGGCCCCACTGCACAGAAGGGGTCGTCCAGTGACGAATCAATGGCAGCTTGGAAGCTCCAGCGTGGGGTGACCATACATATAGCAACTTCACCACTCCCACCTTCAGTTGACTCTCTGAAGCCCCTCATCTTCTCATCGCTGCAAGCAATGGCCACGGTCTTGAGTGCCTTGCCATCTCTCATGATGTACCGGATAAACCCAACCCCATGACCCTCCGACAGGGACGAGGACGACCCATAGATCACAACAGTCTTCAGATGCGATTCCAGGCAATCACAAGGACCCCGGTGCTCCCAGAACCTCAAGTCATGTACGCTGTCTGGTGAATCGGATGGAACGGGCATGATGTGAAGCGTCTCCAGGCGAGGAAAGCAATTGAGCAAAGTCGGCAGCATCTTGGCCTCCCTGTTGCAGGCAAACTGAACCTTCACAGCCAGTATCTTCAAGCTTGGTACCATGTTGCTAGCACTGACGTCAATCCCAGCCTTAATGACAGTGCCACCGATCTCGAGCGTGTGGAGGTCGAGGTCGAGGACGCCGAGCACCTCCAGCCTCGGGGCACCAACAATCTTGATGGGCCTCTTTTTGCCAATGGTCATGAAGAGCAGGCGCTCGAGGCTTGGGGCGTCTTCCACGATGACCTCGTCGAAGTACGACATCCAGTCCACTGCGATCTTGAGGCTGTCGGAGGCGAGGCGGAGACGCGACGGAGTGTTATACGATACGACGAGGGAGAGGACCTCCAGCTTGGGGCAGTGCGCGAGCAGGGCCTCGAGTTCTTGGTTGGGGACGAGGCTGTGGAAGAGACCGAGCTCGCGGAGGTCAGGGAACGCGGGCGGGTGCGCTGCGGTCGTCTTGGGGAAGTGCCACACGCCGAGGTAGAGGCGGTCGAGGGAGGCGCAGCGGAGGATGTCATTGGGGAGCGGCATGTCGAGCGGCCACGGGCGGTTGAAGAGGATGAGGTCCTGGACGTCCTTGTCGGCGAGGTCCGCGATCAGGCGCCGGAGCGCGTACTCGTGCGCGTAGAAGGAGACGCCGGTGATGCGGGCGCCGCGGACTGGGCCGGGGTGCGCGGCCACGCAGCGCGAGAGGGCGCGCACGACGGGGACGTCGGAGGTCCCGCCGGCGCCGAGGAGGTGGGCGTCGTCGACGAGGAGCGGGGTCCCGGCCCACACGCGGCGCCAGTTGGTGGAGAGCGCGGGCGTGCGCCCGGCGTCCTTGGTGGGGAGGCGGTGGATGATGTCGGAGAGGAGCGTGTCCGGGAGGCGGCTTATGCGGTCCTCGCCGTCGCCCGGCGCCGCCGCGAACGCGTCGTTGCCCGCCCCGGCGTCGGAGGCCTCGGAGTCGGAGGAAGTGAGGGAGAAGCGCTCGTCGTCGGAGTCGGACTCGACCTCTGGGGCGGGGACGTACGTCGGGGGTAGGAGGGAGAGGAGAATGGGGACGACGCAGTCGAGACACTCCTGCGCGGACGGGCCGTACAAGCCCATGGAGTTGAAGTACTGCTCGACTTGAGCGTACGTGGTGAAGTCTTCGCCTTCCTCGCCAGAGCCGTCCATGGTGGCGGTGGCGGTGCCGGGCGGCGGGCGGCGAGGGTTAGGGTTTTGGCTTTCGGGAGACGGGAGCGGAGCTCACTTGTGACTCGTGTAGTTGCGTGTGTGTTTGTTTGGGAATTGGGCGAACGCTCACTTGTGGGAAGAAGACAGGAAGCCTGATCGAACCACCCAAATCCTCTTGGTGAATCGGCCGTAGGATCGGAGTTTAGCGGTAGGATCAGTACAAGATCGACCATTCACGATATTTTTACAGAGGAGCCCTTTGAACTAGCCAGTATTACTGAAACGCCAATCTTAAGCCCTCACAGGCCCTTTGAAGTAGGAGGACGAGAGCGAGAGGCGCCGGGGCACCGCCGTAGTAGAATCCGTGAGCAGAGGAAGATATGGGGATATTCTTCAGCAAGGAGGAGCCGCCGCCGCCGATGGTGCTGGTGCCACCGCTCTTCGACTACCCTCCCCTCGCCGCCCGCACCAGGTTCGCCGCATCCCCCTCCTCTCCCTCTCTCTCCCCCTCTCGTTTGTGTCAGAAGGAGGGAATCAATTTGCTTAACCCGCTGTGCACGAACCCTCTCGACTGATAGGTTCAGCCGGTAGACATACGCTCTGCATATTTAAAAGGTTGAATCGTCGTGGTTAATCATGATTGTTGAGAAATTGTGTTTGGTCGCTGGCATAGGGTGAAGTGGGACTACAGAATTATGAAATGCGGATCAGATCCTTAACACGGTTGTGTATCTCAATTCTGGTAGCTTATCACACACATCTCTGACATATGTTTTTTCTCCATAACTTTAAGGTTGATTTTAGTCATCCTGTGAGGATGAAATATCGCTACATTGCGTTTATATCAGCTTTGATCCTTCATTTTGCTTTACTGAAGCAGTGCTGGTCTTGAACATCCTGTCAAACATTACCTGTCATTTTCTACACTTTGTTTCTGTACCCTTTCTATAGCACATTACCCCTCTAAACATGATATAATCAATGTTCAATGGATCACCTACTGATCCCTATTATCAGCTTTACTTTATTACATATGTTTACTTCAAAAACTTTATTATAGATTCAAGATGCTAGCATTTCCCCCATCTTTCAATGAATCATCTTTTCATATTTCTAGTTGTCATTAGCATGGCATGGTTATTAGAACGCTTGATGGCCTACTGTCTTTGGTCTGCATATGGCCTACTGTCTTTGTTTTTTACAACCTTGTGCCGGAGCCTTTCCTTTGAGAAATTTTAACCGTATGTGTTGCTTATATAAATCAGGTAAAAAACCCTTCAGAAAATAAGGAGGTTGTTGAAATTACAAACTACATTGATTTTGGACTTGAGTTTACTGGAAGGTAAGCCTCAAGTAAAGGAATGTTACTCTGGTTTACATAAATACTACCCATTAACGCCATTTTCATACTGTTTCAGGATTGATAAAGATAAACCAGAGAAGACAATTCCTTGTTTCAGTTAGCTGCAAGTTGGCAAGCTAATAAGAACTTCCTATTGAAGGTAAGTAAATCTATCCATTTAGACCTTCACGATTAGTCTATTAAGAGGCCATACAATACATTCCCACCTCATGCTGCACCATGTGCATGCCTTACCTTAAGAATTTAAGATCTATTTCTACTTCACAATATTTAATAGAATGGCACACAGATCTATCTTCTGCATTAGGCGGGGGCAGCCTATATAAAATTCCTTTTTTTCTATATTAACTCCATAGACGAGTTTTACATTTTTACAAATAGGTATACCACCCCTTCACCCCTTTTCAGAAATTCAGAGTTTCAGAAGCCATTTGGTGAAAAAAAAGTGCAGGAATGTATTTTGCACAATGTTATCTAGGTTAACATATTACTTTGTTTCTTGTAATGTCCATTGCTCTTTGTTTCATACAGGGAAAGCTTGGTCCTTCCAAGTCTTCCGTAGTTCTGGCACTCAAATCATGGTCATCCTTTTATTTTCTTCACACAAGAAAATCCATATACACCCAGATCTCTGCATACTGCTTTAGCAAGGGGTTCTCTTTCGTTTCTTTGATCAGGTTTACTTGATGATTTGTCAGCAACAGTATCTTTCAAGTTTGCATTTTTTTTAAAAAAAATGCACGCCAACTAGAAGTTCCGTGCACATGTTCGTATTCATCCACGCAAAACTTTAAACAAAGCACTAAGCTTCATATATTTTGGGTCAAGCCAAGTAGAAAATCATATAGAACATGAAAGTAATTATAACTGTCGTGTGTCTGCAATCTATGATTTTTTCACTTAACAGGACTCTTATTTGCTTGCCACATTGACATTGTCCTTTTCTGTTTGCAGCTGTGAATGATCATTCAAAGGGTACGACATCATTTGGATTTGGCATTAGAACAGAGGATCTCAGACAACCCAGGTTCTGCATTTATCTTCTGAAGTTGGATTGTTACTTTTATCAGCAATGTTGTGTACTGATAACTCATTGGTCATGAATATCAACGACATACAGTTACCAAAGAGCTGATCCAAACTACATCATGTTGACACCAAATATGGAACACTCATCACAAGGAATTGGGGAGATACCCGTGTTCCAGGCGTGTTCAGGCAGCTATGATCATTTACCAACAGATTTGAGGCCTATTGACAGAATAATGTAACTCTGGGTTTGCCTTTGGTAGTTGGTCATCTGGTTGTCAGAGTAGTTTAGTTTTTCTGCGAGTTGCTAGAGCTATAAAAGCCTGTAAATTATAGCACTATTCTTTTGTGTTAGGGATAAACCGAGAAGAATATATTTAGAAGCAAAAGTTTGATGTAAAATGGAACAGGATTGGTTTCCACTGGAAATGCTAGAATCAGATCTCCTGTTATAGAGCCTGCGTTTGATTGATTTCTCGTCTGATTTCATCATGTTGGGCTGATGATTTACGTAACACATGGCTAGTCTTGTAACCGTTCTGTGAAATAAACAAGAATAATGATGCTATATGCTGGAAATGCCGTTAAAACGTAAGAACTGGAAGATACAACCATCAGCTGATGATTTTGTTTCGATGGCAGCATATCATTTTTGTTTCCACATTACAGATAGATGGTATGATAGATGTGACTAAGAACTTAACAGTCTGGTAAACATTTGCAAGTTTCAGAAGTTCTATGGAGTGATGTTACGCATATGAGTATGCACTTAACAGACATAAATGCTGAAAAAAACAGTATATGGCAACTGGAAACTTATATGGCTACATTTCGAAGTTTCAGAGAGATTAAACGCATCTGAGTACTTAACATAGCCACAACACACAGCTGCAGCAGACAAACAGACTGACGACAAGTAGAAGTTCCAACCTGATTCCGCAAATCCGAGTACTTTAAAATAGAGAGGCCAAATAACATGCAGAAAATTAGTACAAACATAACTTGGAATCCTAATTCTTCTCCAGAAAAACACAAACCAGATTGTAACAGTTAAACCAGCTTATATAGATCTTCATTTGCAAGTTTCTCCCCATACCAATACTCCTCAGGAACCAGAATGCATCCACCATATCCTAAGCACTGCAAAATCCATCTCAAAAATGTGTGATAGTAACACACCAGCACCAGCATCCTCATGCCTGAGGCCACGCCGCACAGAATGGGTCGTCCAGTGACGAGTCAATGGCAGCTTGGAAGCTCCAGCGTGGGGCAACGCTACATATAGCAACTTCACCACTACCACCTTCAGCTGACTCTCTGAAGCCCCTCGCCTTCTCATCCCTGCAAGCAAAGGCCAGGGTCTTGAGTGCCTTGCCATCTCTCATGATGTACCGGATAAACCCAACCCCATGACCCTCTGACAGGGACGCATAGACGACGACAGTCTCCAGATGCGATTCCAGACACTCACAAGGACCCCGGTGCTCCCAGAACCTCAAGTCATGTACACTGTCTGGTGAATCAGATGGAACGGGAATAACGTGAAGCGTCTCCAGGCAAGGAAAGCACTTGAGCAAAGTCGGCAGCATCTTGGCCTCCCTGTTGCAGGCAAACTGAACCTTCACAGCCAGTATCTTCAAGCTTGGTACCATGTTGCTAGCACTGACGTCAATCCCAGCCTTAATGACAGTGCCACCGATCTCGAGCGTGTGGAGGTCGAGGTCGAGGACACCGAGCACCTCCAGCCTCGGGGCTCCAACAATCTTGACGGGCATCTTATTGCCAATGCCAATGCTAGCGAAGAGCAGGCGCTCGAGGCTTGGGGCGTCTTCCACGACGACCTCGTCGAAGGACGACATCCAGTCCACTGCGATCTTGAGGCTGTCGGAGGCGAGGCGGAGACGCGACGGACTGTTGTACGCCATGACGAGGGAGAGGACCTCCAGCTTGGGGCAGTGCGCGAGCAGGGCCTCGAGTTCTTGGTCGGTGACGATGCTGTGGAAGAGACCGAGCTCGCGGAGGTCAGGGAACGCGGGCGGGTGCGCTGCGGTCGTCTTGGGGAAGTGCCACACGCCGAGGTAGAGGCGGTCGAGGGAGGCGCAGCGGAGGATGTCATCGGGGAGCGGCATGTCGAGCGGCCACGGGCGGTTCAAGAGGATGAGGTCCTGGACGTCCTTGTCGGCGAGGTCCGCGATCAGGCGCCGGAGCGCGTACTCGTGCGCGTAGAAGGAGACGCCGGTGATGCGGGCGCCGCGGACGGGGCCGGGGTGCGCGGCCACGCAGCGCGAGAGGGCGCGCACGACGGGGACGTCGGAGGTCCCGCCGGCGCCGAGGAGGTGGGCGTCGTCGACGAGGAGAGGGGTCCCGGCCCACACGCTGCGCCAGTGCGTGGAGAGCACGGCTGTCCGTCCGGCGTCCTTGGTGGGGAGGCGGTGGATGATGTCGGCGAGGAGCGTGTCCGGGAGGCGGCTGATGCGGTCCTCGCCGTCGCCCGGCGCCGCCACGAACGCGTCGTGGCCCGCCCCGGCGTCGGAGGCCTCGGAGTCGGAGGAGGTGAGGGAGAAGCGCTCGTCGTCGGAGTCGGAATCGACCTCTGGGGCGGGGACGTACGGCGGGGGTAGGAAGGAGAGGAGCATGGGGACGATGCAGTCGATACGCTCCTGCGCGGACGGGCCGTCCAAGCCCATGGAGTTGAAGTACTGCTCGACTTGAGCGTACGTGGCGATGTCTTCGCCTTCCTCGCCAGCGCCGTCCATGGTGGCGGTGGCGGTGCCGAGCGGCGGGAGGCAAGGGTTAGGGTTTTGGCTTTCGGGAGACGGGAGCGGAGCTCACTTGTGACTTGTGACTTGTGTGTGTGGAACGTTCACTTCCCTGGGAACTGGGAAGACAGGAAGAAGCCGGATCAATCACCAAATCCCCTTGGTCAATCAGCCGTAGGATCGGGGTTTAGCGGTAGGATCAGTACAAGAGCGGCCATTCACGACATTTTTACAGAGGAGCCCTTTGAACTAGCCAGTATTACTGAAACGCCAATCTTAAGCCCTCACACCCCCCGCCGCCCCGGAACAGTTGCATCGGAATTTCGCCGCCGCCGACGAGAAAGGGAAAGTCGCTTGGAGTGCGAGTAAGTAGGAGGAGGAAGAGAGCGAGAGGCGCCGGGGGCACCGCTGTAGAATCTGTGAGCAGAGGAAGAGATGGGGATATTCTTCAGCAAGGCGGAGCCGCCGCCGCCGATGGTGCTGGTGCCACCGCTCTTCGACTACCCTCCCCTCGCCGCCCGCACCAGGTTCGCCGCATCCCCCTCCTCTCCCTCTCTCCCCTCCCGTTTGTGTCAGAAGAAGGGAATCAATTTGCTAACCTGCTGTGCTGCACGAACCTTCTCGACTGATGGTTCTGCCGGTAGACATAAGCTCTGCATATTTGTTAGATTAAAAGGTTGAATCGTCGTGGTTAATCATGATTGTTGAGAAATTGTGCTTGGTCGCTGGCATAGGGTGAAATGGGACTACAGAATTATGAAATGCGGGTCAGATCCTTAACACGGTTGTGTATCTCAATTCTGGTAGCTCATCCTTGGAGCACACACATCTCTGACATGTTTTTTCTTCATAACTTTAAGGTTAATTTTAGTTATCCTGTGAGGATGAAATATCGCTACATTGCGCTTATATCAGCTTTGATCCTTCATTTTGTTTTACTGAAGCAGTGCTGGTCTTGAACATTTCAGGATGGCGGTGCCAGCATATGAGCTAATGTTTGGTAAACCCTCGCTTCACAATCTGTTTGAGGACTACTTCGATCAAGCCGGGAATATGACCTCAAGGATCATGTTGAAGCCGCTGGAAGATCCTCATGTTGATTTGATTGCTACTGTATCCTGTCAAACATTACCTGTCATTTCAGCTACACCTTGTTTGTGTACCCTTTCTATTGCACATTACCTCTCTAAACATGATATAATCAATGTTCAATGGATCACCTACTGATCCCTATTATCAGCTTTACTTTATTACATGTTTACTTCAAAAACTTTATTATAGATTCAAGCTGCTAGCATTTCCCCCCTCTAATCATACATTTTTCTTTCAATGAATCATCTTTCATATTTCTAGTTGTCATTAGCATGGCATGATTATTAGAACGCCTGATGGCCTACTGTCTTCGGTCTGCATATGAAAGATGTCTTGAAAACAAACATTTTATTCTAGAAAGGACACTCTATTGGTGTTCTGCAGTTTCATTTATGTTAAAATAATCTTGTATGGATGTTCTATAGTGATATGAACTGGGGTCTTAACATATATATTTGCTGAGGTTACTATGCCCATTGTTTTTTACAACCTTGTGCTGGAGCCTTTAGTGCAATTACATGTTCATAAAGCCACCGATGTGCTTGCAGTTTCGTAGAATGGTTATAGCTGCTGCTGTTGGAAACTGAGGAGATTTCGCTCCAATCTCATTCATTTTTTAAAGATTTTATTTACTTCACAAAAAGCTTTTGCCTTCCTTAATTTCACTAGGTGTCTGCTGCTGCTGATCAAAATAGTGGAACGGAAGTAAAAGGAGATGCTCTATTTCGCTGGCAGAAGTACATATCTATAACCTCTACACTCTTCATATTTGTCCAACCTTTGTTATACTAACAAAAAGACCTCACTTATTTTTTAGAGAACTGGATGATCCCCGTACCTTTGTGGATCTTCTTGTGTCAACTTCAAATCCGTAAGCATTTTCTTGCTCAATGGACTATAATAGCGTTTGTCAGCATTCTTATTGTGAAAACACATAGATAATGCCATCTGCCAATCCTCCTTTTTCGTGCAGCTTGCTGCAGCTGAGGTCATGTGCGTATGATCCAAATTATCGTATTGGTGCCTTTGGAACATTACCTTTGCTTATGGGAAACAGGTAGACTGTATATCTTGTTCCATTTGCAAATAATGCACCGTGACGTTAGATAGCTTTCCAGAAACCTTTATATTTTTTTGTTGATGATTCTTTTTTCATGTCCAGTGTAAGATATTATTTTATTTATTTCTGTCAATTATTATTAGAAATGATTGGACTGAGGGAGTTATGTTCATCTTTTTTGCAGGGTGCGTTCAGAAGATTATGGGGTCATGGGTGTAAGATATGGTTCAGAGAATTTATCAGTTGGGGCATCCTTTGTGCCGATTCCTTGTATATATCTATCTACTTCTAAATACCTCTTCCCTTTTCTATTTTTATGTTGGTGGCTTACCTACTCAGAACTTGCTTGGGATTAGATGCCTTTGTTGTTGTTGTTGTTGTTGTTTTTCGAATTGTAATTAGTATGATATTATTGAACAAGTGGACGCGTCTCCTTAGTTTTGAATCAATTTAATGGCGTGCATTGTTTCCTGATAATATTCATATATTCAGTTACAACATGTAATGTGGATAATTCTTTCATTTGCAGTATCAAGTGAGGTACCCTTTGGTGCATGGTTGGTTGGGAGAAAAGGGAGCTTAACTGCAGGAGTACAGTACAAGCCAATTAGTGAGTGTTACCTATCTAAATGGTTTAAAGTTCTCTTGTTTAACTGGACGTGGCTCTTATAAAATTTCATTTCCGTGTTTTCTTTGTCGTAGTCACCACCAAAAAGACTATATATGTGTGTTGTGGGTATATTGTTGTTTGTAAGCTATAGCTTTCTTTTATTATTGACCTGCAACAACTAAAATAACATTGCTTTTTATTCCCAAAAAAGTTGGCATTGAACTGTAAAAATTTATTATACTTTGAAATTATTTGCAATTTCTATTTCTTTTTACGTCCCAACATTTTAAATAGCCTACCCCAACTTGCTTGGGGATAAAAACCTTTGTTGTTGTTGTTGTTTTCGTCAACATTGTTGAATTCAATATTTTGTAGAAATGTTGTCCTTGCTACGACTCATACAATAGTCATACGCTTTCCCCAGCAATCATCTGCCTTTCCTGATATCAGATAAATACATGTAGATATTTTAGTTATCTTTTGATGTTTTGAGCCTTCTATTTTTCCTGCTAATTCCTGTTCTCTATCCTGTCCATTCTCCAAATAGGTGGCAGCAAAAATCCTATGCCATTTACAGAATTGGAGAACTGGAACTGTGCAATCAGTTATGGAGCTGGCTCAACTAGCCCGCTCAGCCCTTCGTTCATTTTCTCCCTGGAGCTTGCCAGAAACACACAGGTTTGCTTTAGTTATACGTGTTTTTCAGTAAGAAAGCTTCGGACACTTTATAAGATTGCGATTGCTATGATCTTTTCATAAGGCTATAAGATATTTTCTGTCTGATGGAGTGATGGATATCTTGTGCATGGATTAAGATATGAATTTGCTAAGTGGCTATATACTCATGTTGGTGATTTATATAAGAACGTTATTGTTGCATTAGAAAATGTTTTTTTTGTCTTATCGACATATTGTTGTAACTTTGAGTTTATACTTTATGCACAATAATATATGTATAGGCGAGTACTTCCATGTGAAATATATTCCAAAATCTCGAGAATAAAGGTTCAAAAACATTATATCTCTTCTTGCTATTACATCCCCCTAATCAGTATGCACAAGGTGGTTATGGTTGAACTAGCATTCTCAAGCGGAGGGCGCTTAAAAGTTGTTACTTGATCGCTATATGCTTATCTGTAAAATTTGTAGATTTTGACCTAGGTGCCAAAGAATCCTCAAGAAACAAGCTGCATGGAGAGTGTTCTCTTCATTCTTTATCGTAGAAACTATTGGTTGTTTATGACGTTACTTATGGGCCAAAACATTTGGAAATTATAACACTGGCGTAGTTAAGCAGTTGCCAATGATGCTAGCTAAATTAAATTATTTATCTTAGTGCTTGCTTCATAAAAAATTTTAATCTTATTGGCAGTGACATTTTTGTTTCCTTAATGTGCAGCTGACCGCATCATTCTATCAGCACCTGGTTGTTCAAAGAAGGGTAAGGGCAGTTTTCTTTCATTTTATATTTACAAAGAATTCCTGTCATTTCTCATTACACTATTAACTATCGTTGAGATTCATGAAGCTGAACATGTCACTTGGTATGTTTGCATGCCATTGGTTAATATTTAAACCAAACCATGTCATCAAGATAGTCTTTATGCCCATCATACTCCTTTTTAGAAGGGACTATATAGACTGGCTTCCATCCCCTTGGAGTTTTCAAATTTGAGATTTGTTGTATGTGTGGCTTGTGTCTGCCAGGTGAAAAATCCTTTTGAAGATGATCAGGTTGTTGGCATTACAAACTACATCGATTTTGGACTTGAGTTGGCTGCCAGGTAAGCCTTTCATGAAGGGATATTGCTTTGTTTCGCATCAACCCAAGAGACTAACTACATTTTCGTTTTTTTTTTGTTTTTTGCAGGGTTGATAAGGACAAAGTGACTGAGAATGGCAGCTCCTTGTTTCAGTTGGCTGCAAGCTGGCAAGCTAACAAAAACTTTCTACTGAAGGTAAGTAGATTTACTTATCAGTTAGGTTCTTAAAGAGGACGAGCAGTGCTCCCACCTTGAAGGCTTGAACCTTGCACTTCACCATGTGCATATCTCATTTTAATAAGTTAAGAAATTTCCATACAGTCCAAAAATAAAACCCAGTCTGTAGACAAGTAATGCACTCACCTCATGCTGCAGCCTGTGCACAGCTCAACTTAACAATTTAAGAAGTTTCTGTATCTTCCAAAATTCAAATCCAGCCAATATACTAGGGTCCTAAAGTTGTGAATGCATTTTTTTTCTTCGAAAACTTAAAGTTGGGAATGCATTGGGCACACTGTAATCTTTAGATGCCGTTTTACTTCATTTGATTTGATGTTCATTATTCTTGACAGGGAAAGCTTGGTCCTTCCAAGTCTTCTGTAGCTCTGGCATTCAAATCATGGTGGAAACCATCTTTTACATTTAGTGTCACAGGTTTGTAGGCCTCTGTGTTCTGTATCTTTTGCATAGCAGGAAGATCCATTTACACCCAGAACTATGATGAGTTCTTTTAGTTTCTTTGATTAATATTGCTGCATGATCGATGAGCTGATGATATCATCCTAGTGTCTACTGTTTTGTGCTCTGCATTGAGAGCTTGAAGTTTCATGCATAACTTACCCAGCTCTAAATTGAATTTGATCTAAGCACAGTGAGCAGTGCAAACGTCATATATGTAGTATGGAAAACATTGCTTTATTCGGTTACTGTTATATGGTAGTTTATTATGGCTTACACAAAGTTTCAAATCTGTTATCTGTACATCGGTGAAGTAGAAAAAACTTACAGTACATGAACTGAGTCAAACCCTGGGGTTCTGCAATTTATGAACTGTCACTCTTGTTTTGGAGACTTTTTCAGTTTACTCCCTTTTTCTGTTTACAGCTGTGAATGATCATTCAAAGGGCACAACATCGTATGGATTTGGCCTTCGAGTTGAGGATCTTAGACAAGCCAGGTTCTGTTGCTTATGTTCTATTATCATGCCGTGTTCTTTCGCTTTTACTAACTTTAGCAACGTTCTGAGTACACTTTGCTCATGAATGTTGATGAAATGCAGTTACCAGCGAGCCGATCCAAACTATGTTATGCTGACACCAAGCAAGGAGCACTTGGCACCAGGTGTGTTGCGCGAGTATGGGGAGCGGTCCATGTTCCAGACGCAGATTGATTCGGGCAACTACGATCATCTACCAACAGAGTTGAAGCCTATCGGGAAGATATTCTAACTGTAATATAAGGTTGCTTCTGGTCATCTCTCCCGCCAGGAGCCTTTTCAGACATAAGCAAAGTCTTGCGTACCCGTTTTAATCCTCGACAAGCTATGCTAATCAGATGGAATTCCATTTCCATAGAGCGAAAGCAATCCACTTGACTAGGAGAGCGTAACATTGTCTTATGATCTGATTCCGTCGTGATAGCTGCATTACTTTTTGAAACACGAGAAGAATCCGATGACGCTTGTGCCTTGCATTATATCAATTACACATTTATTTTCAAAAAAAAATATCAATTACACAGCCCGTCGTCAAGTCAAATCATTATCCAGATATGAGATATCATCATATTGCCATCCAGTCGACGATTTTGTGTTCGATGCCCATGTCACATGAATGCGATAAACTTCAATCCCAAATCACTATAATAATTAAACAAAGAGCGAGCTTGTTCAGCATGTCGAAGTCGAACCCCAAAGCAATGCTGTTTATCTCTTCGGCACCAGGGACAAGTGACGCCCACAGCACCACCTACGTGGCTACGTGACAGTCTCGAAGTGACAGGGGATTCCAAAACAAATGCCGCACAAGTCAAGGCGCACGGCGTCGCACTGCCCGTGTGGCCAGTTTATTCCACGCTTCACCACTAAACAACGCTCCACGTCACGAGCAGACGCAGCCTACGCGCCGCGCGATTTCTCAATGCCGACAAACACGTTGGCGCCAGGGGTGGACCGAGACCGATCGAGAGGAGCTACTGAGCAGCAGTTGACACTCTTGACGCTAACAGTTTGAGAGTGTCTTTACTAACGCCGATCACGTAGTAGCAGGCGAAGAAAAAAAACACGTATCGGATGTGGATGCCAATTTAATTAAGCGACTAAAAAAGGAGAGCGCGAGCCGAGGAGGGCTCACAGGAAACGTTTATCCGCAAGACCGCAACAGTTCGCGAACCCGTGAGCCGTGAGCCGAAGGCGGAGCCAGCGGAAACCTTTGGCTCCCCCGCCTGGCCACCCGGCAAAAGTGTGAAATGGATCGAGGCCGAGACCAGGCTGTTGCAATTATCTTGATTGATCTTGTGATTCAGCAGTCAGCACCCATGGCTGATGATTTGACCGTTATAGCTTGTCTTTCAAGGTGCGTGAGGAGGCACAAATCCTCTACGATAACGCTGAGTGCTGCGATAGTCTTTATTTTGAAAAGGAATGAAAGGTACATTTGTATACATATAAATTGTCTGTATGTGAATACACAGATATTGCAAAAGATTGAAGTTTTTACGGTTTTACTCAGCATTCTTTTGCCAAACCACATGGTAGTACACATTTCTACGCAGAATTGGGTAGAAGTAGAACAGGATCTAGCATCCATGTAGCTAGCCCGTGCCGTACGCCGGCCTCCCCCAGTCCCCACCTCCCACCACCACTGGAGCCACGCCGCGCCCGCCCGCCGCCCGATCGACGAGCCGCTCCGGCGAGCGCAGCCCACGGCATTCCGAGCGTGAAAACCCGCAGGCCAAAAAAAACCCACGCTGGGCCCCGCCCAGCGAGCCCACCCCGTCCTCTTCCGCTTGCCTCGGCACTCGGCAAGCAGGCAGCCCATGTGCTGAGCTCACATGCCTGCCGCTCCCACGCCACGCCTCGCCGCCACCCTTCTTCTTCCCCTCCGCCTCCCCCTTCCTAGCCACCTCATCGCTAGCTAGCCTAACCGCTGCGGCAGCCACCACACCACACGCCACTAGTCCATCACACACACCAAACCGCACGCTCCAGTCGTGAGGCGCGATCAGGCGAAAGCGGGTGCGCGGCGCGATGAAGGAGGGGGCTGGCGGCGGCGGCGGCGGCGGCGGGGGAGGAGGAGGCGGGGACGGCGGGTTCGTCCGGGCGGACCAGATCGACCTCAAGAGCCTGGACGAGCAGCTGGAGCGCCACCTCAGCCGCGCATGGACCATGGAGAAGCGCAAGGAGGAGGCCTCCGCCGGCGCCAACCAGCGAGGCGGCGGCGCCGCCGCCGCCGGGAGGCAGCACTCCCTTCGCCCCCGGAGGGAGGACTGGGAGATCGACCCCGCCAAGCTCGTCGTCAAGGGCGTCATCGCCCGCGGCACCTTCGGCACCGTCCACCGCGGCATCTACGACGGCCACGACGTCGCAGGTACCGTGCAAGCGACACTCACTAACCGTGCCCCGTGCGTGCCCGCAGAAATCGCCGTGCCCAGCTGCCAATGCGCCGCCGATTGGCGGCCAGCGCAGGCACCAGCTGGACGCTGTTTGCTTGCCCGAAGCGCCTCCTTTGTTGCCTCTTTTGGCAAATTGCGGGAGTTGACGCCGCTGCTTTTTTCGGGGGGCTTCCCGTGGTCCTCTGCTCTGCTTCCCCCGTGACATCAGTTGGATAGAGCGGCTTTTGGTCACTCATGTGAATCGGGACCATCAGGTGGTCGTGATTCTTGTGATCGTTGGTAGTGTTTGGAGACCAAAGGGCAGTTGTTGGATGCAAAGTTGCTTTGGTTGTTTGGCCTTTGGGGGTTCCACAAAGGCAAAGAGCTAAAGATGACCACTTTTCCGTAGGACCAAATGCAATCTTGATTTTCTCACCAGATTTAGAGTATCTAGCATGATATTGATATGGCAACAGTATGATGGAAAAATAACTTTTTTTTGTTGAATCATCCTACTTTCATAGCACATCACTGTACATGTTGAGCCATTTGAGGGCATGTTTGGTTCCCATAAGTATGGTGACTTATAAGTCACCCGACTTATAAGTCAGGTCACTTTAAGTCAGTCCTGTTTGGTTGCAGTGACTTATAAGTCAGTGGGCTCCACACAGGGTACTAGAGGGAAAAGTGGAAATAAGTCACTTTAAGTAGGGGTGGAGTTACTTATGGGACTTATAAGTCACACCACTTTAAGTCATGGCTGTTTGGTTTCACAGGTGACTTATTTTGCACTTTTTGCACTTTAAGTCACCCTACTTATGGGAACCAAACATGCCCTGAGTTGTTCTGCTTTTATAGATTGCATGCCCTGTTACTGGATGACAGTTTGCCCCAAGCTTGTCAGAAAGCAGTCACTCATTTCTCCTATCTTGGCATGGGTTGCAGTTCCATAATTGGCAATCAGTTTTTTTTTGTCACAATTTGATACAAAAAGAATATGCTAGATGATGTTATCCTTTTATCCTCGATGGGGGAATAGTGAGTATCTACAGTCAATTTGAAAAGATAATGTTGAAATCAGATATCTATAGTCAACTGTAGCTTAGGTATCAGGACACAATTTGTGGCATGGATAGCACAATACAGAGTACCTTTTTGGAAATTCATACACCTGTCACCTGTAATTCTCAAATTCAGTCCTGCTGCTCCTGAACTATGGAATTGGCTGATTGTAACAAGTCTGTGTTTTTGTTTTAGGTTGCCATTTGTTGTTCATGTAGAAATTATTGTTAATGGGATCCAACCAAGTAGGAACTAGGTGGTTATTCATTAAGATGTAGAAATTTTTGTTACAACTTAAAACTGCTTCTTTTTCTATTTATAGATTTGACGCGTGTTGTTTTCCAGTGAAATTACTTGATTGGGGCGAGGATGGTCATAGGTCAGAACAAGATATTGCAGCACTAAGAGCAGCATTTTCACAAGAGGTCTCTGTTTGGCATAAGCTTGACCATCCAAATGTAACTAAGGTACTGTTTGGTTAAACAAGGCATTATTTATTTATTTCATACTACGATTTTTACATGTGCTGCTGTTATAACATTGGCATGCATCTATTTAGTCCGTATACAGCAATACTGTAAGAGGTAGTGATAATTTGAAATGGGGTCTTAAGTGTCATATCACAAGTTACTGACATTACTTGTCTTATTTGTCTTGATTGCATAATTAGTTCATTGCATCGATACATTTGGTTTTTTGTCTTATCGATGTAACATCCTTAAATAGATATTGAATGAAGGAATCGATAGTGTTATGGTAGCAGCCTTATTTCCTCTGTTTATCCTTGAAATATTTTTGCATGAGTAATTTAGTAACCCTTCATCCACGACTGAACTGTAGTTTAGTAAGTCAAACTAGCAGCTCCTGCATGTTGTGCGATTATACATCCATATGATTACTATTTCTGTAATCATGATAAACATGAAGCAAAAGTGCAAAACTCATGTCTTGGGATAAAAAAACTTTTTTTTGAAGTACTTTGAATGAAACTTTGAAACTGCAGATTTTAGCCGGGTATATGATAGTACTAGTAGTAGAGATACAAGATGAGTGGGGACTGCGGGCACAGAAATAACTTGCCGAAATTCATGTTTCTCTAGACTTTAGTTATTATATGTTTATTTATCAGTTAGTGTAACAGCATCTTGAATATTCCTGTCCAGTTTTTAGGAGCTATAATGGGTGCAAGGGACCTGAATATCCAGACAGAAAATGGGCACATCGGCATGCCAACTAATATCTGCTGTGTTGTTGTGGAGTATCTTGCTGGAGGTGCACTAAAATCATTTCTGATAAAGAACAGAAGAAGGAAGTTAGCTTTTAAGGTTGTTGTCCAAATTGCTCTTGACCTTGCTCGAGGGTAGGTATTCTACTTAATTCTCCTCTTTCTTTCTTCTAAATTATATATATTTTGCTTTCTTTTACCCTTTAACTGTTGATTTGGTTGAGTATTGAGATTTAAGTATTTATTAGGTTAAGCTATCTTCACTCAAAGAAGATTGTGCACCGTGATGTGAAGACTGAAAATATGCTTCTTGACAAAACAAGAACTGTGAAAATTGCTGATTTTGGTGTTGCTCGCCTTGAAGCTGCTAATCCCAGTGATATGACCGGTGAAACTGGAACACTTGGTTACATGGCACCTGAGGTATCTTTTCTCGAGCAACTACTGTTCATGTTTTCCTCAGAGGTGCTCTTTTGATTCCATGTTAGCATAATAAACTAATAAAAACACCATTATTGCATCAAGTAGTTGTATGTCTGACAAAGAAACACACCCCTTGTTTATGCCTACTTGCATATTAGTATGAACCTTAATATTGGCATCTGATGTCTTGCATATTAGTATGTGTCTTAACATTGGTATCTTACGTGCAGGTTCTTAATGGTAATCCTTATAACAGGAAATGTGATGTTTATAGCTTTGGAATTTGTTTATGGGAGATATACTGCTGTGACATGCCATATCCAGATTTGAGCTTCTCAGAGGTCACGTCTGCTGTTGTTCGTCAGGTAAAATTGCTTGTGTATTTCATGCTTACATTTTAGATGCTGAATTCTGAGCAAGTAGATAATACAATGTCACTTGATGAACAGAACTTGAGGCCTGAGATACCACGCTGCTGTCCAAGTTCTTTAGCAAATGTGATGAAGCGTTGCTGGGATGCGAACCCTGACAAGCGACCTGAGATGGCCGAGGTTGTGTCTATGATAGAGGCGATCGACACGTCAAAGGGTGGAGGCATGATTCCCGTCGATCAGCGACCAGGATGCCTTTCGTGCTTCCGTCAGTACAGAGGTCCGTGATTGAGGGGCTGTTCTGGAGCTGTGGTCTGAAGATTGACCTCTAGATCGATTGCATTTGTTTTCTGGGAAGCAAACTGGTTAATGAAGCTAGTGTGCTCGTGATCTCTTGTTTGAGAAGCCCCTCGTATGTAAATTCTCCGTCTGTTTGTCGATGAATGAAAGAACCGGCTCGATCGTCTATGTTTCCTGATGCAAATATTTCTGCGTGACCGGAGATTAAAAAAAAACAGTTGCAGCTTGGAAGAAACCTTCAACGGATGGCTTGTTGACGAACAGTGTGAATCCATGTCGGTATAATTGGCCGCATGGGGAAAACCTGCAGCATTTGCAAAATTATGGGGACTAACTAACTATAAAGAGTAAACGAAGGATTGATTTAAACGAAGAAAACTAAGAGCAACTCCAGCAGATGGAGTAAATTTCATCCCCTATATAAAGTTATTGGGGGTGGAGTAAAACTATTTTCATCTCAAAACACAATTTGTTCCAGCAGTTTCCCCATTCTCCTTCCCAACTCCTGTGTCCCACGATGCCACGTCAGCTTCTTCTTCCCTCCCCCAAATCTTCGGTCTTTGGAAACCCACGGCCTGCAGCAGTGGGGATGGAGGAGAGACCCTTCGCTGGCCGCATCGTGCGGGGCCCGGAGACCAACATCCCTGAGGTCCAGTGCAACAACGCCGGCGCTGAGCTCGTCGTCGCCGACGCCGACGCGCCACTCGCGGCCGTTGACTTCACGGAGGTCGACCGCTCGCTGGGTCTGATCCAGATTCCCTTCGACGCGAGCATCCCAATGTCGCTGCAGCTGGTACGGTTCGCCTGCGGGGGGTTCGCGCTGACGATTGGCACCACCCACCTCCTCGCCGACGGCGCCGACACCCGACAACGCCGGCGCCATGCCCAACGCACCACCGCCCGCGCCGCTGGATGACGGCGGATCCGAGGGGACGCGGCGGGGGTGGCGGGCGGCGGGACGGAGGGGGAGGAGGGCGGCGGCGCGGAGGGGGCGGGCGGACGCACGCTGCTCGACCTGGCCGTCGGCCTCGGCCGCGCCGACATCGTCCAGGTGCTGCTCGAGTACGGCGCGGACGCCGACAAGCCGAGCCGCGGCCGGACGCCCCTCGAGACGGCCGCCGCCTCCGGCGAGTGCCTCATCGCCGAGCTCCTCATCGCCAACGGCGCGACGCCGGCCGGCTCCGACGCGCTCCACGCCGCCGCAGCGGCAGGCCACAACGACGTCCTGAAGCTGCTCCTCGCCAAGCCCGCCTCTGCTTCCCCGGCCTCGTCCTCGTCCGCGTCCTTCTCGAGCTCGTTCACATCTATCGACGCCGCGGGGAGGGACGGCAAGACTCCGCTTCGCCTGGCGGCGGAGGCGGGGCGGCGGGACGCGGTGAAGGCGCTCCTAGCGGCGGGCGCGAGGGCCGACGCGAGGTGCGGCACGGACGGGTCCACCGCGCTGCACGCCGCGGCGAGGCGCGGGGACGAGGCCGTGGCGCGCCTCCTCCTGGCGCACGGCGCGGCCGGCACAGCCGCCGTGCGCGACGTGGCCGGGAAGACGGCCTTCGAGATCGATGAGGCCGAGGCCGAGCTGTCCGCCGCCTTGCGGTGGTGCTCGAACGCGCGGAGGAACTCGATGAGGCTTGCGGCACTCCGCTATCGCGGCGTCGGGAGCTGCTCCGCCTCCGCGGCGGGCGGGCCGCCGACCGGCAGGCAATTCGCCACCAATTTCCGGTGCGGGTTCGGGAGCGGGAGCGGGAGCGGGGCGAGCGCTGTGTGGTGGCAGGGGGGGGAGCGAGTGGGTCCCACGGATAGGTGTGGAGGAGAGGTTCCCTCTATAGAAGAGATGGAGAGAGGTTTTTAGTCCATAGAGAAAAAAAAGAGGCTATAGGAGATCTGCTGGAGAAGATTTCATCTCCTATATAACTATTTTTTTGCTATTGGGGAGGGAATAGGGAAGCTGCTGAACTGAAGCTCTAAGAAAAGGTTCTGCCGCTTAGAGCAACTTCAGCAGCTTCCCTATCCCCTCCCCAATAGCAAAAAAGTAGTCATATAGGGGATGAAACCTTCTCCAGCAGAACCCCTATAGGCCTCCCTTTTTTTCTCCATGAACTAAAAACTCCTCTCCATCCCCTCTATAGAGGGGATCTCTCCTCCATCCCCTACTCTGTGGGACCCACTCGCTCCCCTCTCCCCACGCTCGCAGTCGCACCAACACCGCCCCGCCGCGGCCGGCCACCGCGGCGGCCGCCGCCGTCTCCTCCCTCCCCTCGCCCACGCGCGGCCGCAGGTCCTGCCGCCGCTCCCTCCTCTGCCGCGCCGCCTCCACCGCCGCGCCCCCGTCCCCGGACCTCTCCAACCCGTCCCCGGACCTCGCCGGCAGGGCCACCCGTCGCCGCCTCCTTCGCCCGCGACCGCGCCGAGGACCTGCAGGCCGAGGCCCGCGCCAACGGGGACGCAGCGAGCAAGGCCCGGGCGCGCGCGGAGCTGCTGCTGCCTGCTGCAATCGATCCCCGCTGCCGTACGGGTGGCTCGGCCCGCGCGTGTCCTGCAACCTGCAGAGCCGCCTCGCCGCTTGCCACCGACGCAAAGCGTACGCCACCGCGGGCGGCGCACGGCACGGCGGGAGCACGAGCCCGGAGTCCGGAGAAGCTCCCGATTTCCCCGGCGTCGAGTTGGAATCCAGGAGAATTGCTCGATCCGGAGGCTCCGCTGCGCAGACCACTCATGTCGTAGGCGAGCACGACCCATGCGGCCGCAAATGCGGGCCTACGCGGCGGCGGTGCTGTGCTCCCATGCGGAGAGCACGAGGCCCCACTCCGGTGAGCTCCGGCTAGCGTCGTCCTCCTCCGCCTCGACCTGCTCGCCCGTCACCGGGTCCAACGGCTGCTGGGTCGAAGCCTCCTCCACCCCGACGGCTGCTGGGACATCCTGCAACAAGAATCGGACAAATCGAAATCAGGAGCAAAAGCCTGGAACAAACGAATGCTTTTGCTTCAGCGTTTCGCTAATCACTGGCCGCGTAGATGACACCCTGCAGGAGTGCGTACAGTGGCGAAGCACATACCGGCTGCTGGCGGCGGCGAACATCTGATCTCGAAGCGACAGGGAACCAAGTATGTGTGCAGAAGCTCGATCAACATGACACTGCTGCAGGTGAGGTGAGGAACAAGAGTTCCAAACCTCGGCGCAAGAAGCCAGGCAGCCAAAACGAACTCCTGCGATGCAAACCACAGCTCTCGGCCCGGCGCGGCGTCTTCGCACTGTGGGAGACCCTCATGTCCCGCCGCCGGTGGCGTTGTCGACGGCAGCCAAGCTAGCGAGCAGCCCTCCTCTCGCTCAGCTTCGTCGCTCTGAACCCGTGCCGGGGCGGCGGGTGCCTGGCTGGTTATGCCCATGTGCCGTCGGCGGCGAGAAGCTGCGCGTCCGCTGCCTCAGTTTCCAAAGATCCAAGATTTGGAGAGGGGAAGAGAAGATGAGGTGGCATGGTGGGACCCACGAGTTGGGAAGGAGAATAGGGAAACTGCTGGAGCAAATTGTGTTTTAGGGATGAAAATATTTTTACTCCATCCCCAATAACTGTATATAAGGGATCAAATTTACTCCATCTGCTGGAGTTGCTCTTAGCCACGCACAAACACTTTACACCCCACCCACCAATCAGTTGACCAAACTAGAGGATCAGGTTCCTCTGCAGTTTTTTCATCTATACCTCAGAGAGAGAGAGAGGAAGTAGTAGTAGGTAGGAGTCACTGGCCAGTCAAGACGGAAAAAAAAGTAGCGCTACGCATAAATAGCCTGTTTAGTTGGCAAATAAAAAAATTTGGGATCTCTTTGAAAGCTTTTTAGGAGGATTAAATATAGACTAATTACAAAACTAATTACATGAATGGACGGGAAATCGCGAGACGAATCCATTAAGCCTAATTAATCCGTTATTAGAGATTGTTTACTGTAGCACGGTGTTGTCTAATCACGGCATAATTAGGCTAGTTAGATTCGTATCGAAAAATTACGTAGGGGTTATGAAATGAGTTTTGTCATTAATTCACATATAATACTCCTAATCAGTGTCGGAAGATTGATGTGACGGGTAGTTGAGAAAATTTTTGGAACTAAACAGGCCGAAAGTAGCAAGTGTACGTGATACTTTTTTGTGCAACACAAAGTTGGGAAGAAAAAAAATGTAGTTTTCAAATTAAGTGTCCAAATCAAATTTCGATTGAACTTGTATTTTTTACAATGATATCGACAAAATAAGATCACACTTGATAATATTTTGAAGGAATCAAATTGTATATGAACATTTTTTAATACACCGATATTTTATTGATTTTGACCAACATTTTGCTTTTTGAACCAAGCCGACATTTTTTGAATACACTAAAATTTTATAGATTTCGACAAACAATTTTCTTTTTGAACCAACCAACATTTTGAAGCACATACATTAGTTAGGAGTAATAAATGTAGATTAATTATAAAACTAATTACACATATGGACGAAAAATCGAGAGATAAATTTATTAAGTCTAATTAATTCATTTTTAGAGATTGTTTACTGTAGCATGACATTGTCTAATCGTGGTATAATTAGCCTCATTAGATTCGTCTCGAAGTTATGAAATAAGTTTTATAATTCATTCATATTTAATACTCTTGATTAGTATCGCTAGCGATGGATGGAGGAATTTTTGGAACTAAACACCCTTTATTTTTCTTCGAAACTTCGTTTTGCACAAAAGCCAAAATATGTGCGAGACACCGCACCAGCCAGTACTGGAGCTGGACCTCATGCGTCGTTGCACGGAGGAGAGCCCTCGTCGTCAGTCGTCAGATGATAGTTGAACGGTGTAGCGACTGCTACCTCCCTCTGAGGTAGAGTTCAAAACTTCAGAGGATCCCGGTCCAAACTAGAATATGCAGAAACATCAAGTCATGGTATGGCTGATGCCTGCCGTTTCCAGGATCAAATCTAAGGTCAGACGCATGATGGCCGTGTGTTCCACAGAGCAGTGCTAGGCAGGTGTGCTTTGTACCTTAAACTTGCTGTAAAACGAAAACAAATACTGACGACGTGAAGGTCCTTCAGTTTAGCAAACAGAGACACGCCTGCATCCAGCTCAACAGAAAGGAAATACACATCAGCGTTCAAATGGATGTGCTTCCTGCTGCTAATTCTCAGAAGAGAACAGAGGACACCATATATGCTGCAGCAATCTAGAGGCTAGTAGTCATGGCATTTTATTTCAAGAAAAAAAAAGTCATGGCATTCCACAATCGTCGTGGCTTGCATCCGGTTGACGAGGCAGCATGAGCAGATAACTCTGAAATATTCCAGTACTACGAACACGTCCAATTATTCTGCAGGAAATGATAGTGCATGACCAAACAAACCACATCCTGATGAGTGACGAGCCACTTCTATTGTTTATGGGAGAGCAGAAGGGGCGGCAGCTGTAAGATTCTCCCTTGCTAATCTTCAGCTGCTGATGCCAACCGGAGTCCCTCTTCTTTCAGGATACATCATTACCAGCGTCCTTCAGGTATGGACTGATGAGCTCCTCTGCATCTTCCTAGTCTGGCTGGTGTACAGCCAGACAGTGTAACAACTGAATTCAGGAATGGTTTAAAAATTGAGTTCAGGACTTTTTTTTTGAGATTACACATTACAACGCAGACGCTCACAACACGCACGCACACTCACCCCTATGAATATACGTACGCAAACCCTACCCCCATGAGCACCTCCGAAGGACTGAGCACCGGCAGATCTGGAGATTCTCGAAGTCACCACTGGCGCCTCGTCGTCGACGGGAACGTCGCTTACCACTTAATGCATAACGCCGGAAAATCCCGGAATAAATCCGAGAAAAGGTGCGAGCACCAGGATTTGAACTCTGGTGGGTAGCGTCCCACTGGACCGTCCTACCATTGGACTATTGTTAAAAAAAACTGAAGTTAGGATTGGCCGTAGACAGGAATTTTGTTGGGTACACTACTGTTGACGCTTTTTACGGTCGAACACACTGGTACGCTAGGTCGCGCGATCGTCGAAACACTCCTCGTCGAAACCACCAGCAGGGGGCGGTCTAACCGCCTATGGGGGGCGGTCTAACCGCCTCTGTCAGAGGATCGCCGAAAACCTAAATCCGCTGCCCCGGGAGGGACCCCGTCAGGGACAACGAGCCTAGGGTTACTCTGAGATCGGCAGGCCACTCAGAACATCCTTGAACGCCGTAGAGACGAGCAAAGAAAGCAAAAGGGTTGGAAAAGCTAGGGTTTGAAGATAAAAGTGTAAAAAGATAAATGATCGATTGGGTGATAGGCCCTCAATCGGCCACGGCCCTTTATAAATAGGGTGGGGAGGTCTTGCCCCGCAAGGAAACCTTTTACAACTCGAAATCTACAAGGATTCCTCAATTTGTTTCGGACTCAGGGGGAGGCGGTCTAACCGCCCCGGCCACGCGGTCTGACCGCCCTGGCCACTTTTGCCGGACCAGCTACAGCACGACCCGGTCAGACCGCCCTTGGTACCCGGTCTGACCGGCCTGCCTGACCTGAGTCGGCTTTTGCCAATTTTGAGTGTCAACATATGCCCTCCTGTTTTTTAGTAAAGCTTGCATGCTAAAAAATAAATCTAAGGTCAATGTGATATCTTTCATCGGCCATTTTTTATTCTAAGGGCGATTTATCAAATCGGCCATGTCTTCTCAAGCATCTTGTCAAACACTTGGATGGAACTTCTTCAAATATCTCCCATTGATAGCCCTGGGCAGCTGCTGTCCTTGCAAAGTCTCCACCATATAAGAATTTTCAGAGCAAACTCTCACAATCTTGTATGGTCCCTCCCAACTTGGAGACCACTTACCGAACTTGTTGCTCTTAGATCCTAAAGGCAAAATAGTTTTCCAAACCAGATCACCTACCTGAAAAGATTTGGCTTTAACTCTCTTGTTATATGCTCTAGCAACTCGCCTCTTGTCCCTTTCAATTGCCTCCAAGGCCTCCAATCGCTTGTCGGTCACCTCATCAATATTGTCCATCATCAAAGCATAATATGTGTCAAAATCAAGATCATTTTGCTTTGCAAGTCTATATGCGCCTAGATTCACCTCAACGGCCAAAACGGCCTCTTGACCATACACAAGCTCATAAGGAGTAACTTTAGTAGCACCATGTCTAGAAATACGATGAGCCCATAAAGCTTCAGATAATACCTCATGCCATCTTCTAGGATTATCCTCTATCTTCTTCTTAATGAGCTTAATCAAGACTTTATTGCTAGACTCGGCTTGACCATTAGCTTGAGCATAATATGGAGATGAATTGAGCAACTTAATACCATAAGAATTGACAAAATCACGCACCTCTTTAGATATAAATGAAGTTCCTTGATCTGTAGTCAAAGTTTGTGGAATGCCAAACCTATGAATAATATGCTCCGTAATAAACTCAATTACCTCCCGATGAGTCATACTCTTAAGAGGAATTGCTTCAGTCCACTTAGTAAAATAGTCAGTTGCCACAATCACAAAGCAATGCCCCTTTGATGAAGGAGGATGAATTTTGCCAACAAAGTCCAAACCCCAACCTCTGAAAGGCCATGGCTTGATAATCGGATGCATCAACACAGCAGGTACCAACTGAATATCCCCATGCTTTTGACAATCTTCACACCCTTTGTAGTACCGAAAACAATCAGCTATCATAGTAGACCAATAAAAGCAAGCTCTCTTAAGGAGCCACTTCATCTTAGGAGCCGATTGATGAGTACCACAAATTTCTTCATGAACCTCTGCCATACATAACCTTGCTTGATCAGGTCCTAAACATTTGAAAAGCAAATCATCTGCAGTCCGACGATACAATTCACCATCTTCCAAAACAAACTTGAGAGCCCATCGTCGGATTTTTCTGTCAACTGTACCTTTAGGATCCTGCAAATAGTTAATCAGAGGCTTCCTCCAATCTTCAACTTCGTCCTTATCAGTTTTGGAAGAAACAATGGCCGAAGCGACTTCTTCCTCTGCAGGGCGGTCAGACCGGCCTGGCAGGGCGGTCAGACCGGGTGGGGCGGTCTGACCGGGTGGAGTACGCGGTCTGACCGCCTCCTCCAGGGCATAACCCTCGGCTTTGCTAAACATCGGTTTTCGTTCATGAAAATTTCTTTTCTGAACATCATAACCAGATGCTTTCTGAGCCAGAGCATTTGCCCTTGGATTCTCTTCTCGTGGCACATGATAAATCACAAACTCATCCATACAAGATATAATGTCCAAGCATTTATCAAGATAAGCATTTAAATAACCATTTAGACACTGGCATACCTTGGAAACTTGCTGCACCACCAGTAGAGAATCACCATAAGCTTCTACATGTTTTACTCCCATGTCATGCAAGATTTGCAAACCAAACAAGAGAGCCTCATATTCGGTTTGATTATTAGTACAATCATGATCCAATCGGTTAAGAGCTTCAAAAATTGTTCCAGTGGGGAAATAATAATTACTCCAACGCCACAACCACTTTTGCAAACCGATCCATCAAAATGCAATTTCCATGGAGTAAAAGTAATATAACCGACATCTAAATCAAGTTGTTTATCAATTCTATGTTCTACAATAAAGTCGGCTACAATTTGTCCTTTCATAGTTTGTAATGGCTCATAACATAAATCATATTCAACAAGTGCATAAGCCCATTTGCCGACTCTACCACTTAGAATAGGTTTTTGCAACATATATTTAATTATGTCGGTTTGACATGCTACCACACAAATACTTGATAACAAATAATGCCTTAACTTGGTACAAGCATGATATAAGGATAAGCATAATTTCTCAATAAAAGTGTACCTTGTCTCGGCGTCTAATAACCTTCTACTCTCATAAGCCACAATATACTCCTTGCCATCGGTCTCTTGAGTCAAAACAGCCCCAATAACACTATCTTCAGCCGCTATATATAACTTGAAAGGAATACCACTCTTGGGAGCTTGAAGAACGGGCGGCGAAGTTAAATAATTTTTAATCTCATCAAATGCCTCTTGCTGTTTTGCCCCCCAAGTAAATTCAGCTCCACTTTTTAACCGAAGTAAAGGAGTAAAAGCATTCACCTTCCCGGACAAGTTACAAATAAATCGCCTCAAATAATTTACCTTGCCCAAGAATCTTTGCAAATCTTTCTTGCAAGTAGGAGCTTGTACTTTTCGAATGGACTCAATCTTTTTAGGATCTATCTCAACACCATTCTCATGTACAATAAAGCCTAAGAACTTACCAGCCGATACACCGAAAGCACATTTGAGTGGATTCATTTTTAAATTATATCGGCACATTTTTTCGAATGCAAGTCTTAAATCAGCTAAATGAGAATTTAAACCAGCCGATTTGACTACAATATCATCGATATAAACTTCTACTATTATACCAAGCAAGTTATGAAAAATCAAATTCATAGCTCTTTGATAAGTAGCACCAGCATTTTTTAAACCAAAAGTCATGACTACCCACTCAAACAAGCCTACAAATCCCGGACATATAAAAGCCGTTTTAGAAACATCCTCTTCGGCCATAAAGATTTGATTATAACCAGCATTACCATCAAGAAAGCTAAGAATTCTATGTCCGGATGCAGCATTAACAAGAAAATCGGCTATAGGCATAGGATATTCATCTTTAGGAGTAGCTTTGTTAAGATCTCTAAAGTCAATGCAAACACGAAGTTTGTTAGTTCCTTTTTTCTCCACAGGCACAATATTAGAAATCCAATCAGCATATCGACAAGGCCTAATAAACTTAGCATCAAGCAACCGATTGATTTCTTCTTTCACTCGGTCATAAATATCAGGATTAAAATTCCTACGAGGTTGTTTATAAGGTCTAAAACCAGGTTTAATTGGCAATTTATGTTCAACTAAATCATGACTTAAACCAGGCATCTCATTATAACTCCATGCAAAGCAATCAACATACTCCTTTAATAACTTTATTAATTCAGACTTAAAAACAGGATCAAGATTCTTGTTTACAAATGTCGGCCTGGGTATAATGCCGTCACCAATGTCTACCTCCTCAAGAGGATCGGCCGACGTAAACCCTTGTCCTAGCTTGCCCAAATCATCAAGATCTTCGATAGCTTCACACGTATCGTTCTTGTGCGCCCGATAGTGTTCAAGTCTCCGCTGCAACCACTCTTGATTTGACTCCATCAAATCACATGAAATGGTTTAGCCGATTATTCACCGGCTTTATGACAGCAGGGATAAAGCCATCTTTAGAACAACTAATGAACTCATAATTAGATAAATCTAAGCCAGATAGACATTTTACATCATCATGCACTCCTATAGAATTGCTATCAGCTATAGCTACACAAGCAGAATTATCACCATGCACAACTTCTACCTCATCATCTACCCATTGTATTAAAAACTGATGCAAGGAAGAAGGCACACACTGATTTGCATGAATCCAATCGTGACCAAGGATTAAGCTATAGTTACCTTGCGTCTCAGCGACGAAAAAAGCTGTAGCTAACGTCTTGCTCCCAACGGTGAGCTCCATAGAAGCAACGCCTTTGGCACTCATCGGCTCGCCTCCTCCCACACCGCTGACGGTCATGTTGGTCTTGATCAACTCCTCATCTGAACCTCCAAGTTTCTTGAATAAGGAGTATGGCATTAAGTTGACGATCGCTCCCCCATCAACAAGCATCCGAGTGACCGGCTTCCCATTGATGTGCCCTTTGACGTATAAAGCCTTCAGATGATTTTCAGACTCTTTTGGCTTCTGGAATACAGCATCTTTCGGCCCCAAATCAAGGTGAGCAATGTCCTCCTCTGAAAGCATAAAACTATCACTAGACATATGTATAACATTAATTTCAAGGTTCATCTGCTCAGGAGAGGAACTGTAGTCAACAAGCTGCTCATCATCCTCTGGCGCAGGCACTGAAGATATCGGAGTCGAAGAATCTGAAACGGGCAAATTTTCTAAACCAGGCGGTCTAACCGCCTCCAGACGCGGTCTGACCGCCCCTGGCGGTTTAACCGCCTCAGCTGGCGTTTTGACCGCCTCTGCCTGAGATACTGTCTGTAGTGTCGCCTTGACTCTCCACTCTTTCCCTTGTGGTGCCATTGGTCTGTAGATGTTGAACATATCATCTCTCTGTTTCTCCAACTCATTTTCCTTCTTCTCTCGAAACCTCAAGCGTTGAAGCTTCCTCCTTTGTGTACGCGTCAAACCGGGAGGACACCACCTTGGTAAGAAGTACTTGGAGTTGGAACCACTCCCACTGGCCTCATGATCATTAGCAGCACATCCTTTCTGAACAGGTGTCATAACCTGATTGTTTAACACAACCGGTCCTTTGCCACCTTTCTCAATAGGAACATCCATTGTTCCAATCTGTATGATGTCTTGGCCAGTAGTCCTCTCTGGATCAATATCCATCTTCTTAACCTCTTTTTCTCTGATCTTGTGCTTGTACACCTGTCGCGGAGGAGATTGAACATTTTCTCTGGGCAGGGCGGTTTGATCGTGTATAGGGGGCGGTCTGACCGCGTTGGCCCTCAGGGCGGTCTGACCGCGTGTAAGAGGCGGTCTGACCGCGTTGGCCAACTGATGCTACCCTGACCAACGTGGAGCCCAACGATCCTGCGTAGGTCGTGAAATCCGATCCAATGCTGGTCTTCTTGGCCCTCCCCATCCAGGATGGAAGGACTGCTGAAAAGGCACCCACATTACTCCATTGTCATCATAAACCGGACGAGGTTCCCATTGTGGAGTAAATCGTTGTCCTTGCTGTGATGAATCACCTTTGAATCTTGTAGCTGCTCTTGGAGGCGACGACGGCCTCTCTTGACGTGGAGGTGATCTCATCCTTTTTTTTAACGGCCGATCACTTGTAACGGCCTTTTGTTTAGAGTATTTGTCAAATAGCATATCAAACGTGACCTTTGGTTTTGAAACACTCCCCTGATTCTTTGCCATGTTGAGCTTCCAGTTTCCAACTTCCGGCCGCTTTGGAATAAGCATCTTTGGACGGCCATGTACAGGGGCGGTCTGACCGCCTGCCACACCCGGTCTAACCGCCCCTACCTGAACAGGTGCAGACGGCTGTTGATCAGCAGGTGTTGCAGATGTGTACGACCCTTGCCCCCCATGTCCAGAAGCTTTGACAGTAATTTTAAACGTTTCTCTGCCATCAGGGGTCTTCTCATATGCTACTTCCCTTGTCAACTCTTTTCCTCTCAAATCGGGCTTTGCCTCCCCGACTACCACATTCTTTCCCTTGGTTGAATCGACTTGATGAGGCCGAACCAGTACCTTGGGCTGCTGCAAATCCATGGTATTGACAGGAAAAGGTTGCTTGTCCACTTGCATCTCATGAAACATCAAACGACCTTCATTTATGGCCGATTGAACCTGACGACGAAACACATTGCAATCGTTAGTAGCATGAGAATAAGAATTATGATACTTACAATATGCACGTCTTTTTATTTCTTCAAGTGGAGGCAAAGTATGAGTCAATTTAATGTTTCCAGATTTATGTAATTCATCAAAGATACGATCACATTTAGAAACATCAAAAGTAAATTTTACTTCTTCTTGCCGACCCTTACGAGCCGGTTTAAGTGACGAACAAGAATAAGCTTTTTCTTTAGAGGGCCAAACAAATTCAGCAGCATATACCTCTTTGTCACTATCGCTCAAACTATCAGAATCATAGTCAATAATATGCATATTAGAACGACGTGACTTAGAGCTATCTTTTTCCTTATTCATTCGGTTTTCAATAATTAAAGCTCTCACTTGAACTTGAGCAACCGAAAGAAAATCAGAACCCTCTATTTTATCTCTAATTGAAGACCTTAAGCCCTTTAAGCAAATATCAGCAAGGTCCATATCAGTAATTGACAAATTAAAGTATCGGTTTTTAGTTTCTTTAAACCTTTTAATGTAAGAAGAAACGGTTTCATCTCTACATTGCCTAACCGATGTTAAATCTGTCAATTTTAATTGCACACTCCCGCTATAAAAGTGATCATGAAATTTACGCTCTAACATATCCCAAGATATAATAGAGCCGCGAGCAAGTGAAGAAAACCAAGCAAAAGCGGTGCCAGTCAATGATAAAGAAAATAAACGCACTTTAAGAGCATTATAAGCACCCGCTTCACCAAGTTGAGCCGTATACTGACTAATATGCTCCCATGTGGTTCGGTCATCATCACCACTAAATTTGATCAAATCAGGCATACGCCAACCACGTGGGAGAGGAAACCTATCAAACTCGGGATCGTATGGCTTTTGATATAGATTAGTATTACCAATATCAACACCAAGTTTATTTTTAACCACGCTAGCCAAATCTTCCTTAAATTTATTAAATTCCGCCCAATTAGGATTATTTGGCTGTTGCGGGGCTGCATTCACCAAATTCATCTTATTTAAGTAGGGAGCTATCTTAGCTTGAGCTAGCCTATAACTTTCAAACACATCATCAGGAATTAAATTTGGTTGAGCAGATGTGTTAACTGTTGTATTATAATGAGGTCCAGCATTACCAACTGTATTAGAAAAATTAGGAACCACTGAACTCGGCACAACAGAAAGTGGTAAAGGCTGTTCGGGCACCAATTCCATGGCGCTGGTCAGGCCGGTCTGACCGCCTGTCAGGGGCGATCTAACCGCCCCGGCCGTGTTCGGCCATTGCGGCTGGATCGGCGTTTGTTGACCAACGTTGAAGTCAGGTGGCATGCCATACATGTAATTTGCAGTGTTAGTACTAGGCAAAGGCGCTAAGCTAGGATTAACTACCCCACTAGTATTAATTTTAGGAACACTATTACTAGTTTCATTATTATTGTAAAAACCAGCACTCCTATCCTTTTCAAGATCTTCTAATCTTTCTAAACGAGCAATATACGAGGCAATCAACTCATCACTTTCCACAGTCGTTTTTTGAGAAATAGAAGGATCTTGTGGAGATTGACTTACAGCGGTAATTACCTCAACATTATTGTCGTTTAACTTGATCGCCGGCAGCTCGAATTCCTTCAATCTTGCTACCTTGCCATGACGATCCTTCTTGACGCCTGCTAGAAATTGTACCTTCATGTACTCTTGCAGCGCCTGGAACTTCTGCTGCTCCTCCAGAGAGAGATCCTCCATCGAAGCCGTGATGATATTCTCCATATCAAGTTCGCACCGAGATCCCATCTTACTAGGGCAAGATTGAACGGTTTTGAAAACCAGATCTTCTTGTCCCCAGCGGAGTCGCCAAAAGTGTGTTGACGCTTTTTACGGTCTAACACACTGGTGCGCTAGGTCGCGCGGTCGTCGAAACGCTCCTCGTCGAAACCACCAGCAGGGGGCGGTCTAACCGCCTCTGTCAGAGGATCGCCGAAAACCTAAATCCGCTGCCCCGGGAGGGACCCCGTCAGGGACAACGAGCCTAGGGTTGCTCTGAGATCGGCAGGCCACTCAGAACGCCCTTGAACGCCGTAGAGACGAGCAAAGAAAGCAAAAGGGTTGGAAAAGCTAGGGTTTGAAGATAAAAGTGTAAAAAGATAAATGATCGATTGGGTGATAGGCCCTCAATCGGCCACGGCCCTTTATAAATAGGGTGGGGAGGTCTTGCCCCGCAAGGAAACCTTTTACAACTCGAAATTTACAAGGATTCCTCAATTTGTTTCGGACTCAGGGGGAGGCGGTCTAACAGCCCCGGCCACGCGGTCTGACCGCCCTGGCCACTTTTGCTGGACCAGCTACTGCACGACCCGGTCAGACCGCCCTTGGTACCCGGTCTGACCGGCCTGCCTGACCTGAGTCGGCTTTTGCCAATTTTGAGTGTCAACAACTACTGAACCATGACGAATATACTGAAACAACCAAAATTGTCGGTGGTTCCATTTGAAATGAGCAGATAATTGGCAACGGGGCAAGATGGGGTTCTCCACCGTGCGCGCCTCCAAGAAAGGTGAGGTTCTCGTCATGCGGAAGATGGGGCTTTGCAAGGCGGATGGACAAGCATTGGCAACGGGGCAACCTCGCCCTCAACTCGCGCACGTGTTCGCAGGTGCGTTTCTGGATGCTCAGTACTTCGCCTCGCTTCGAGACCTCTTCCTAGCGGCCAACGCTTTATCCGATGCGGACATGCTGGCAGCGACCCAAGCTGCTCGGTAAGGACTGTTTGATGATCCGTAGGATGGACCGTCCAGAGCTTTCTAAGTTCTGAGTTAGTTTCTCTGGTTGTTTTAGTTGCTTGTATAAGTACGAAGCCAATTTGAACCCGTGTGCGTGTACTCGGTAGGCCCGCGTTGTAAACAATGTTTTTCATCTTCTTAATACAAAGATACGAAGCTCTCCTGCGTATTCCGGAAAAAAAAGAGCAGATAAATATTGTTTGAAACTTGGACATCTCATTCGAAATGTGAGGAGAAATCGTTCTCTCCGATGGAATATGATTCAAAACAGTCCTTGGAGAGGTTACAACAAAGTTGCAGAATTGTAGCTAATTTGGCCCCTCTCAGTTGCAACTAAAAAAACAAAGCCCTCAAAACCACTTTTGACGCGCACCCACCGGAGAGTTTCCCTCCATCCATCCATGCACGCACCGACCCGGTCCTCGGTCAGTCGCTGCAGCTCTCCCCAACGCGACGCGTCTTCCCGGTAGATCCGCCCGGCCTCCATAAATAACCCGGTCAGCCCTCTCGCTCTCGGTCACCATCTCCTCCTCCTCCTCTACCTCCACAAACCCCAAGGATCATGACAAGGTCAGCACCGGCGGCGGCGGCGGCGGCATCCGTTCCGGCGACGAAGCAGCAGCCGCATCACGCGGTGCTGCGGGGCAGCCAGCTGAAGCAGCTCCGCGAGATCTTCCGGCGGTTCGACATGGACGGCGACGGCAGCCTGACGCAGCTGGAGCTGGCGGCGCTGCTGCGGTCGCTGGGCCTGCGGCCGACGGGGGAGGAGGTGCGCGCGCTGCTGGCGGGGATGGACGCCGACGGCAACGGCGCCGTGGAGTTCGACGAGCTGGCGGCGGCCATCGCGCCGCTGCTCACCACGCAGACGCACCTCGTGGACCAGGAGCAGCTGCTGGAGGTGTTCCGCGCCTTCGACCGCGACGGCAACGGCTACATCTCCGCCGCCGAGCTGGCGCGCTCCATGGCGCGCCTCGGCCAGCCGCTCACCTTCGAGGAGCTCACGCGGATGATGCGCGACGCCGACGCCGACGGCGACGGGGTCATCAGCTTCCAGGAGTTCGCCGCCGTCATGGCCAAGTCCGCGCTCGACTTCCTCGGCGTCGCCTGATCTTTTTCTTTTCTCGCCATCTCCATTCTTAGGATGCTCTGCTCAGTCGATCCATCTAGCTTAGGATGACAAAGATCAGCGATGTAACTCATGGATGATGATGATGATGGCTGTTAACATTGACGAACAAAATGTGTACATATTTTTGATAAAATTTGTTCACTGCTGCATTTTGTGAAACTGAGATGTCTGCACTGAATAATTCAAATGTTTTATTTTTTTGGTCGTGGATTGGAATGTCGTGCCGTGTCGTGGCACCGAGCGAGAGACGCGATCGCGAGATCCGCTTTTCTCGCTGCCGCAGAGCAAAGCCCATCCAAAGCATGTGCCGCGTGCACCGACCGGGACATGGTGGCGGCGCAACGCGCGGGGCGCCGGCGCTCATCATGACAACCCGTGGATTGGGGTCGAGCTGTCCCTCCTCTTCCAAACCGTGAGACGTTTCGCCGCAGACAGACGCGGCGGCCCCGCACGCGGTCCAGGAACAACCGGCGCCACTGCTTCAGACGCGGCGGCGCCGTTCGACGTGAGCGCCGAATGCCGACAGCGGCGCACGCGCAAAGCCAGCTCGGCGTCGCTGGCTGTTGAAACGGCCAGGCTGAAACACCCCCCCAGTGCCCCAGTGTGAGAAAAAACAGTTTTTTTGGAAAAAAAATTTCAATTTGCAAAATTATACTACCATTTTAAAATTCTACAAAAATATACCACCAACGCCGTGAGTCACGGCGGATAGGTCTAACCGCCGTGGCCCACGGCGGCAGGAAGTCTAAACGCCGTAGCCCACGGCGGTTGGCGCGTACCGCCAACGGTCCGCTGCGGCTGTGGGCCAGCGGCAACTGACCGCCGTAGGCCACGGCGGTAGGACCTAATCGCCGTGGCCCACGGCGGCTGGCGCAGCTATATAAAGGGGCGACGGCGGCCGCCGTCCCCCACCCCTACCGCCGCAGCCTCTCTCCCTCGTCTCTCAAGTACGTTTTCTTTCTTTTCTTAATTAGTTTAATTACTGTAATTAGTGTAGAAAATTAGATTTTAGTTTAGAAAATTTAAAAATTAGTTTAGAAAATTTAGAAAATAGTTTAGAAAATTTATATTTTAGTTTAGAAAATTTAAAAATTTAGAAAAATATTTTAGAAATTTAGGAAATTACTTTATGTTGTATAGAAAATTTAGAAAAGTATTTTTTTCTGTTGTAGAAAATGTAGAAAAATAATTTTCATGTTGTAGAAATTGTAGAAAATTACTTTATCTTGTTTAGAAATTCTAGAAAATTACTTTTTCTGTTATAGAAAATGTAGAAAAATAGTTTTCATGTTGTAGAAATTGTAGAAAATCACTTTATCTTGTTTAGGAATTCTAGAAAATTACTTTTCTGTTCTAAAAAATGTAGAAAAATAGTTTTCATGTTGTAAAAAATGTAGAAAATCACTTTATCTTGTTTAGAAATTCTAGAAAATTACTTTTTCTGTTCTAGAAAATGTAGAAAAATAGTTTCTATGTGGTAGAAATTGTAGAAAATCACTTTATCTTGTTTAGAAATTCTAGAAAATTACTTTTTTTTCTAGAAAATGTAGAAAATTAGTTGATCAGTTCTAGAAAATATAAAAAAATGTAGAGATTACTTTATCTGGTTTTTTTGATTGTTCATTTACTTTATCTAGGAAAAACTGCAGATGCTATTGCAAGAGGAGAGGAACCTCCTTGGGTGGTCGTTATGCTCCACCAGCAGACCCATGTGTTGCTAATCCACCTACTATAAAAGCTACCAAGAAAGTTAAACCTTCGTCGTCACATCGTAAGAATGGCTGAAGTTTGTCATTTTGTATGATGTTGTAACCTTTTCTGCAGTGCTGTAATATTTGAACTACTATTTCATTTGAATCATGGTACTGTAAATATTTGAACTGGATCTTATTGTGATTGTGTTCTCAATAATTGAACCAATATTCCTTAATTTCTTTTTTTCTTTCGTAAAGTAAAAAAAATAACTAAATGACCTTAACCGCCATGGGCCACGGCGGCTGGTCCTAACCGCCGTGGGCCATGACGGTTAGGTCTCACCGCCGTGGAGTCCCCCCAAACGTCGTCAACGCCCTCCAACCGCCGTGGGCCACGGCGGTTCCATTGTAACCGCCGTGGCGTACGGCGTTTAGTCCCCAACGCCGTACGCCACGGCGGTTACAATGCAACTGCCGTGACCCACGGCGTTGGTGGTATATTTTTGTAAAATTTCAAAATGGTAGTATAATTTTGCAAATTGAAATATATATATATATAAATTCAGTTTTTTGTGCTCACAAAATAAGAGTCAGCGCAGAGAAGCCCATAGAATTTTGTGACCACAAAAAAACTCGGCCGGACCAGCCAGCCCGCGCGGTTGTGGCCTCGTGAGCTTTCCTGGAACCGGGCCGTCATGGCTTAGCTGTCTATCTGTCTTCTTGTTGCTTGCTTGTGTGCCGCTGAGATTTTTTTAAAAATGAGGCCCAACCTTACCACTTACCAGGGCTGGTGGGCCTACAATGTGAACAGAACTGGGGCATTTCTGCATACGGAATGGACCTCGTCGACTCGCGCCCGCCACCTGCCGGCGGCGTCCTCCTCCCTCGCGCAGAGCCACACGCACACTCTCGCCGTCGCCGTCGCGACTCGCGCGCTCATCCACCTCCTAACTTTGGCGGGGCCTCCTCCTCCGCACCCCCCCTCTCCCCGGCTTCGCTGCTGGCTTTCCCCGATCTCTCTCTCCATGACTCCATCTCCACCACCAACTCGTCCCGCCAGGCGCCAGCCCGATCCGCTCCCCTCACCTCCCGCGCCAACGCCACGCTCTCAACCGTCGGCGGCGTGGCAATGCAGCCCGGCAGCCAGACTTCCGGCGGCGACGCGGGCGCCGAGGCTGAGGCGTTCGTCCCGCGCGGCGGGCCCCAGGGCCTGCGCCGGCGCACCGGGCCCGTCCCGCTCGGCGCGACCCCCCGCAGCGGCCGCGCCGGCGACGGGACGCGGTCCACCTTCCGCGAGGACGTCGGCCACGCCGCCGCCGAGACGTACCTCGTCACGGGCCTCGCCTTCACCCTGCTCGGATACCTCGGGTGATCTGCGTCTTCCAATTACTGGCGATTAGCGACCCCCTCTTTCTCTAAATGTAGCTGGCACCAGCCTCTGCCAACATTTCGGATGCTGCGATCACGTGTAGCTATAACGGCCGCCCTGTTTAGATAGGCAAAAGAGGAGTCAAATTGGCACTATTCACCCATCACATCTTCTCTCACAAAAATCACAATTCCAACACTATTCGAACAATATTTATACGTGCAAATTTACCCTATCTAATTTACTGTATCTGGTCGATGGTGGTTACCCTTTGGAGAATTGCATCTCCAGCAGATCATTATGTACTTTTATTTACAGATGTAAGTGGGTACCCAGTAGTTAGTTCTGCTTTCTGGGTCATTTTATATTTCCCTTCATTTTATTTTCCCCTTTTCTGTTTTGATGAAATCTGAATTGGATGGATTTTGGGCCAACCCATAGTAAAAAACTTAAACTTACCTAAACTACAGTTGATGTGTACTATGCGTGGAGTGGTCAAGGGTAATAATTTATTAGAACCTGCATCCCTATTTCTTAAGGTGATGAGAACCTGTAATATTGGGACAAGTTACTAAACATTGTTTTGCATTTTTTCGACTGTTCCTGAGGGATCTGTGGCATCTTTTCCATGCATGTATCGAAATGTTAATTTATGTTGCTAACTCAAGATTTGTTGTCCTTTCAGTACAACACACAAATGCACAACTTCATGATTGAATTTTTTTGCATGTTTTCTGATTTTTCAGGTTAGGTTATCGGTGGATATCGCAGCTTATTGCACTCCTTCTTTATGCAGTTTTACTCATGCCTGGTTTCATAAAAGGTGCATGATAAGTAATTTAACTTTTGGCTGTCTATCTTTAAATATTATGGTTACATATTAAAATGCTTGCATTTTCAACCTTTTCTTGATGCTATTGATATACATATTTTCTAGCAATTAATGTTTTATCCCCTTTTCTGTTTTCAGTTGGGTACTACTATTTCTTTTCAAGACAGGTTTGTAGAAGTGTAATTTATGGAGATCAACCTAGAAATAGGTAAGTTGTGTGTTATATAAATGAAACAAATTTATTAAGTGCTCCAGATTTACAGAGGTCTATATCATGCAGGTTGGATTTCTACATACCCAGAGATCACAGCAAATCCAGTCCAGTTGTGGCATTTGTAACTGGTGGAGCTTGGATCATTGGGTAAGTGACAGCCTCCTCACAATGCATTACAGAGTTCCTTCATGGCAATTTCCTTATTACTGATATGGCTTATATTTAGTTACAAGGCGTGGGGTGCTCTTCTTGGAAGGCGGTTAGCAGAGCGAGGAATTATAGTAGCTTGTATTGATTACAGGTGCTGATGCCTTAAAAGGCTTTTGTGATGTATTCACTATGTATATTTGATTCACCATTATGTTTTCAACCTTTTTTTCGTTGAGTATTGACTAGTCGATCTCTCTTGGTTTGATTGGCGAAATATGAATATGCCTGGCAGAAATTTTCCTCAAGGAACAATAAGTGACATGATCAGTGATGCTTCTGAGGCGATATCATTTATTTGTAACAATGCTGTTAGCTTTGGAGGGGATCCTAATAAGTAAGTGATACCTTGCCATTTGTTTGCTAGTATTGAAGTTATCTCTTGGAGTTTTCTGGTGCTCTGCTTAGATATTTTATTATAACTGCTAACTTTTAATAAATCAATCTATGATGAATCTACAGAATCTATTTGATGGGTCAGTCAGCAGGAGCGCATATTGCGGCCTGCGCTCTCTTAGAACAATCAGTTAAAGAATGTAAGGGAGATCACACCTCTTGGAATCTGGCTCAAATAAAAGCATATTTTGGTTTATCTGGAGGGTGAGAACTTGAAGGCCTTGTCAGATTTTATTATTTTAATCCCTATTCTTAACTAAATAATATATATTACCAATCACTTCTTAAGAGTGCTAGCACATAAAACTATTTATCTAATATAAACACGAACTGTTTGCAACATGCTTGAATCATGACCTTCAATTTATGAGCATGTCTCTACCCCTTCACTTCGAGAAAAGGTCAACAATCTACTTATTAACTTTTGTCCATCTTCTTTTAGCACAAACGAATGTACAATAAACTATCAGATGAACAGTACTACAACCACTCTGTTTTAGGTGGTCCCAAACTGATATACTAATGTAGTGTTACCTATCCTACATGACATATATACTCATTTACGCTTTGTAGATACAACATCCAAAATTTGGTTGATCACTTTCATGAGCGTGGTCTTTATCGTTCAGTGTTTCTCAGGTAAAAATATGTTTATGCATTTGTTATAGTTGTGTTCTTTCGTTAGTAGTATTTGAATGCAAGTATATTTCAGTATAATGGAGGGAGAGGAATCATTGCCACATTTCTCTCCTGAAATTGCCGCCAAGAAATCAAGTGCTGAAGCAATAGCTCTACTACCTCATATTGTATTGATGCATGGCACAGCAGATTACTCCATACCATCATCTGCCAGGTTTGATTATTCTTGCTTCTAGGGTAGCTCATTTGAACTGTGTTATTCTGGGGTACCGTACCTTAAACCATTACACAGTTCTATTCCTGTATTCAGGTTTTCAATGTTTTTTCCTCAAATTCAAATTGAATAATTAATACTTAAATAAATAATGAACACATTTCAGCAATTTATCCTGGGTTGGAATTATGCATGTAGATGGGAACCATTGTTCCAATTCAGACTCTGATTTTCAATAACATCTAGAATACTTCATAACCAGGCTTAATTAGCAAGGGATTGGACTTTCCAACTGTGTCATTGTATGCAAACACTCTCTCTCATGCTGCTTGAAGTCCTTTTTTTCTGGAAAATAGTTCGTCACTATTGTTTATTTGTGAAACCAAAGCTTTATATCTGTTAAATCATTAGTTGGGGACACCAATTTGTCTTTCTATTCTATGCAGTCCTTTCTAGCTCCATCTTTAAGCTGTGAATAACACTGTTTATTTTGTGTGCAGTGAAACTTTTGCAGCTGTCCTTAAACAAACTGGCGGAAAAGTAAAGTTACATTTGTATGAAGGAAAAACACATACTGATTTATTTTTACAGGTAGGTTTTCTTGAATGTCAGAATATGAGTGCTGAAGTAGTTATATCACCTTGGCTCATGCGCTTTTAAGTTCTAGCTTTAGTATTAATTGAACAACTAGCATGCTGCTATGTGAATGACTCGTGAAATTTCATGAATTGTTTGTATAACTCAAACGAGAACTGAGAACAATGCTCATTTTACATATATTACTGCATGAACTTCATCATATTTTATTACAAAAGAAAGAAAAAAAGAACATGAACATGTGCCTGAGCTCAAGATTTGTAGTTACGGATGTCGACACTAAGGGAAAAAAATGGTTGACAAAAAACTGTATACACTATTTAAGAGAGTGTGCTTTGATTCTTCCATGCCGAACCAGTAAAGACCTATTTGAATTTGATTGCTTCCATTTGACATATGTTCTGCACAAAATTCACTGGAACAACTTCTGTGATCCAAAACTTCACATAGTTACCGTTTTTAACTTGCCAAAACCCACTCATCCCAAATAAATAATAAAATAAAATACAAATCTGTTCATGGTTTTGGCTTGATGCTCCATTGCAGGATCCACTTAGAGGCGGCAAAGACCAACTGGTTGAAGATGTTGTTTCTGTCATCCATGCTGATGATGCAGACGGGCGCGAGAAGGACGCTTTGGCACCTATCCCTGAGCGCCTGGTTTATGAGTGGCAAATAAAGCTGGCACGCCAAATTAGTCCCTTCTGAACAGGTTTTGCTTCTTCTCATATCACTATTCTGCAGTCAGATTGATATTTTGGTTGACCTTTGGTTTCTTCTACTTGTAATTTGGTATTTGTTCTCACATGAGCTGCCGTCTATTTTATGCTGCTGAGGTTTTTAGTTATTTTGTGATAGGCCTGCAAGCGAAAGGGTTTTCTCCAAGACATTTGTATGTTGATAGTAATAGTAGGCTGAATGCACAAGAAAGATGACGAACTAGGAAGTAGGAACTACATGGGGCTCAGAATCTCTATCCAAAAAAAAAGCCTTCCTGGAGGCATCAGGTGGTCACTGATCGAAGAAAGTTTTTGAGGGATCTCTAGGCTCAGCCTCTACTGCATGCTTGTGCTCTACCTGTGTTTAAAACTTTTTTTTCTTGTTTCTTTTGACAAATTCGTACAAAGTGTATAGAATGACTAAATACAACCTGTAAGTAGAATAGGATGTTGTATCGCCAATTCATGAGAGAGAAGAAAAGTTAGATGTATACCTGCATTACGACACATATACTACCGACATGTCATGCATTTTTTTCTGTAAAAAGAATCAAATTCAACCTTAAGCACTGAAATTTGCATAAACTGGACTATTTTGGAGTGAGAAATACACATCGTACGGGAGCAATATATCTGTTGTCGTTGCCCGTTGAGCTCAGACATTTTGTACGTAGCCTGTCAATGTCCGCTGTTCGGTCGAACAGAGCACAGCACACGGTGTCGGCAAACCGCCGCTGCCCGCGTGACGGGGTGGCACGGCCGTATGCATCCATCAGCAGCAGCCGCCATCAGATCAGACCAGATGGGTACGCAGCACGCAGCAGCAGACTAGCCCAGCGGCGACAGAGGTAGCCGTGGCCCGTGTCTCTCCCAGTCGCCCTGCCGATCGAGTATAACACAGCGCAGCGCCTCGCCGTGGGCTGGCTCGTGACATGGAGACCTCAGGCTTGGCCGCTGGACGGAGGAGGAGGGGGCGGCCGGCGGCAGGCGCTGGCAGCACTAGCTACGACGACGACGACGACGAGGGGGCGGCTCGTACGGCGTGTCGCGTCCGCACCTGGACCCGGGCCTGCACCGGCTGTGCCTGCGCTGCGCTGCGCTGCGCGCTTCCGATCCCTTGCCGGCCGGCCCGGCCGCCACGCCAACGCCACGCATCGTCGCCGTCGCCCGTCGGTCCCCGCCGGTCAAAGCGGCAGCTCAGGCAGCTTTCGCTTTGTAATCTAGCTGCACCTTTGGGACCCGCCTCGCACGGCGCCGATCCCCAGGGCGTGGAAACAACAACGGCCTCCCCTCCCCTCCCCTCCTCTGCTTTTTTCTGCTTTCCCTCTGTGCTCCCGTCGTCTTTCTGTCCTGCAGTCTGCGGCGGCGGTGCAGTGCAGTGCAGTGCAGTGCCGGCGCCACCAGCTTGGACTTTGGATCGATCTCACCGTCTCACGCTCCCGATTCAAAAGAAAGGAAGGAAAGGTGTAGTACACGATTGTTGAAAGGGGAAAAGGAACAACGATTACATGTTACTACTAGTATTTTCTTTAGCAACTTGTTACTGTATTCAACTTTGACGAAAGATCCCGTTAGAAAGACAGATTAAGATAGAGTAGTTTCTGAAATGGTGAGAACTCTGAAATTGTGCCATGACATGTAGGCTAGGCTCTCAGGCTACCACAGAGAAACGTGCGTTTGAGATCGTGTTGCTTGGTAAGCTGGGAGTGTGACCATGTAGTTTTCTTTGGTACGTAACCTGATCCTCTCCCTGGGAGAAGACGAAAATAATTATAGGATTTAGGACCTTCAGGTCGGTACAGTTAGGTAAAACTGCTTGCTCATGTGTTGCCGTATTTTAAGGAATTGCGCTGACAGAGTCACAGAGATACAGTTTTCAGCAGGATGTCCAAGGCTCGGTGATCACTGACTAGTGGGTACTAGGCACTTGAAGGCTCGCCTTGTTCGTCTGGCTTATCAGCCACCAGCCAGCAGTACTTTTATCTCAGAACAAATCAGCCACCAGCTACCAATCAGCAGTACTTTTCTCTCAAAACAAATCAGCACCAGCCACCTGCCGTCAGCCAAACGAACAGGGTGTCGCCACTGTAAGAATTTTCTTACGCTGACAAAGACATGCTTATGATTTCAGCAGAACAGCCATAGCACCAAGCAAGCAGGTGAGATCGCCTATGTTTGGTTGGAATGCTGAAACGCAAGCAACCTGTCCTAAACTAAACAGGATATAGCTCATGCTTATATTAGTAGTACCGAAGCATCTCAGTAGCTTTTGGCCATGAAAACTGCTGAGAACCTGAAGGGTGTGTTTAGAGTTCAAACGTTTGGGTAAAGTTTGGTAATTCTGGTCAAAATTGGTGCAAAATACACTGTAGCATCAGATGAATAGTGAGAAGTGATGTGATGAGATGTGATAGATGATGAGATGTTTTTTAGAAAAATTTGGGCTTCTAAACACACCTGAAGATGGAAAATGTCTGACAAACCAATGCACACTTCATTCCAGCCTCATCGGTACATCATCATCCACTCACAAATATAATCACATGTACAGTACGTCTATTTCATTATAGTACTCGCGAATTAACTATCCCCTCAAACCCTCACATAGGCAGCATAAAAATTACTCCCTCCGGTACGTTAAATCAAGTCGTCCTGGGCGTGAGGTCGATTACAAAAATGAAGTCGTTCCGTGGTGTGCGAAGGAGTTCTGGACGTTGCTGCCCCTGGAGTAATTGTGTTGCGCCGCTTCGTTTTCCTCGCGAGCGCCGCGCGTTATTAACTCCGCACGCGCCGCACGCCTCTCGTTTTCCTCCGCACGCCAGGGCGGTCGCCGTGTTATCCGAGTCGCCGGAGTCCATGGCGTCGATTCTTCTCGTCCAGGTGCAGAACTCCGCCTCACCGTTAGCCCTCGCCGCCGCGCCTGTTGGCCCTCGCCGGACTCCATGGAGAACAAGCCGGAGTCCAAACTTTCTGGCGACACCATCAGGTGCTTCGTCATTCCACCTCGCAGGTCGCAGCACCGGGCACGACGCCGCTAAACCTCGCCGCGGCCGCGTCCACAGATGCGCGCGCCTGCTCAAGCCTCCGCGGCGTCGCTGTCGTCCTCGTCGAGAGGGACGACCTCCGCGTGCTCTTCAAGGGGGTCGCCGGTCGTCCTCGCCAAGTGGGCAAATCGAGTCCGGCGTCTGCTAGTTTTGGCGTTCTCGTGTCTGCTAAACGCAAAAAAAAAACGCCCAAGCTCATGTCATTGTCTGCTAGTTTTGGCGTTCTCGTGTCTGCTAAACGCAAAAAAAAAGGAAAAAGAAAAAAACGCCCAAGCTCTGCAAAAAATTGAGGCCGCTGGGAGTCGAGACCGTGACCTATACCCTCGTTATCTGTGGTCCATGCTGGGCTAACCAGCTGAACCTGCACTGTGTAGTTGTATAGGACCACCTGCAACTACATTTAATAGGGGTAGATAGGGAAAACTTACCTCTAATTAATCACTCTTTGGTATTGACAATTTTGTCCTAAACGACTTGATTTAACAAACCGGAGAGAGTATCTAACCAACTGTATAAAATTTCTCTAGCCTGCCCCCCACTGCCACAATCTCAGTTCTTGTCTACCATTTCCTCATAAAAAAAACAAGGACAAGGGCTGCAGGTCCCACTGTCCCAGCCTCCCGGGGCTTCAGCCACCTTGCTCGATCAGTTCTGGTGGGTTTTGGTCACCAGCCTCCTCCCCAGTACAAAAGCCCCAGTGGGCAGTGCAATGCCGCACCGCAGGGACAGAGGACGCTAGAAACGAGCGGAGGAGCAGTTCTTCAATCAGCCTTGAAATACACACATCCCCTGAATATAACCTCAAGCACACAACCCAACACGCGCACAGCTCTCTAGCCAAAGCAAAGCATCACTAGGTGCATTGCATTCCTCTGCTTTGCTCGCTCCAAGGAGAAGCCGAGGGTAGAAGAAGAAGAAGAGCGAGCACCACCATGAGAACCATCACGGCGAGAAACCCCCATGACTCGCTCTCCTTCTCCAGGCGCCACTTCAAGTGGCCGGTTCTTGGCAAGAGCAAGAGCCACAGCGCCACGTTCGGGGACGAGGAGTACATGAAGAGCTCGGAGGCCGAGGCCGAGGACGAGGACGAGGCGACCATGGCCTTCTCCTCCGCCTGCCCGTCCTTCCACTCCGAGGACTTCGTGTCCCCGCCGCTCAAGTCCGCGGCGGGCACGGCGCCGGCGCAGCAGCCACCGCCGCCGCCGCCGCCGAGGAGGCGGAAGGTCCGGACGGCCGTGGCGCGCCTGCGCTCCGCGCTGGCCAATGCCGTGGCCGGGCGGCACCGGCAGGTCGGCCTCGGCGCGCGCCTCACCGGCACGCTCTACGGCCACCGGCGCGGGCACGTGCACCTCGCGTTCCAGGTCGACCCGCGCGCTTGCCCGGCGCTGCTGCTGGAGCTCGCGGCGCCCACGGCGGCGCTGGTGCGCGAGATGGCCTCGGGCCTGGTGCGCATCGCGCTGGAGTGCGAGCGCGCCAAGGGCTCCGCGCTCCCGACCCCGACCGCCGCCGGCCCCAACGGCAGGAAGCTGGTGGAGGAGACGGTGTGGCGCGCCTACTGCAACGGCAAGAGCTGCGGGTACGCGGTGCGGCGCGAGTGCGGCGCCGCGGACTGGCGCGTGCTCCGCGCGCTGGAGCCCGTGTCCATGGGCGCCGGCGTCATCCCCGCTGCCAGCTGCGGCGGCGGCGAGGGCGACGTCATGTACATGCGCGCGCGGTTCGAGCGCGTGGTGGGCTCCCGCGACTCGGAGGCGTTCTACATGATGAACCCGGACAACACCAGCGGCGGTGGCGGCCACGGGGGCCCTGAGCTCAGCGTCTACCTCCTCAGAGTCTGATCGACCATGACACTTGGATTGTGCGTCGATCACGTACCCTTTTTTGTGCATGCTATGCTGTGAAATTGGTCAGGCGTCTAGTAGGTGGTAGCTGGGAAACGTAGCGGAAGCGGTTGGACATGGAAATGTTTTTGTGGTTTCTTGTGGACTTGTGGTGATCAAATGTTTCCGATGCAGAGGAGGAGGAAGTCGTGCTGATGCTGTGCTGTTTCAGGTTGTAATAGTCTTTAGTCTCCCCCCAGCTAGAGTTGCAGTAGTACTTGTTCTGCATATGGTGTAATGATAATGATGAATAAAATAGCGGTATTAGTTTTCTTGTTCACAATTGAGATCCATATATAAACTTTGGCTCTTAAATAAATTCCTACGATGATTGGCAGTTTTTTTTTTTGGTAAAATATCTGAAGGAAAGGCTCGGAGCTCTTGATTTCAAGCAGACGCCCAAGTTCCTTCTGATTTTAATTACACGTGAATATATTTCTTTAAGAAATCATGTGCTTGTTGTTGTTGGGGGCACAAAAACAGGTCATGTTGGGCAGGACAGTTTGCCATCTTGGGCGTGTTTGTTTAAAAGGGTCTAAAATTTAGTCTCGAGGAATCTTTCATGTATGAGGTACTAAACGAAGTTTATTTGCAAAACCTTTTCACAGATGAGTGCAACTTTGCGCGACGAATCTAATGAGCTCAATTAAGCCATGGTTTGCTACAGTAATGCTTCAGTAATCATTCTCTAATCGTGTGGTCAAAGGCCTCATTAGACTCGTCTCGCGATTTAGCCGGGGGTTGTGGAGGTCGTTTTGTAAACTAACTTGATTTAATACCTCTAATTAGCGGTCAAACATGTGAACAGTAGCGGACTAATTTTTAGCCCTCCAAACCAAACACGCCCCTTGTTCTCAAAAGACTCAATTTTGGTGGGCCTGTACCACACCAACATGTCACTGCACTTTTTTCTCCAATCTGTTTTTTTTCATCTTATTAACGTCCTGATTTTCTCTTTAAACGCTCTTATCATTCCGAGCTGAAGCAGGGAGCATTGAGCACTCCCCGATTCGATAGATTGACACTGCCTGCCTGCGCTGCAATTGCCGTGCTTCATGTTCAGAACAGCACGGCCAAGCAGCAGGGGGTGGTAGCATCCGACCAGAAGCATCGGTGGTTCAGACATGGAGTCTCGTCTAGCGTGGTGCCATACTGCCATGCGTCCTTTGCTTCTCTCGGAGTGCCCACAAGGCTAGTAATTCCAATCCCGTCAAATTATCCATGGAATGTGATCGATGGGATGCAGGGATCCTATGGCTTCCGAAAACGTCCGAGCATCACCGGAAACAGAAGAGGAGACCCCTGTAGTGGAGAACAAACTGCTCTCCACAGAGCGACAGGCAACAGTGAACAACTGAAGTACTGAACACAACAGTGCAATGCAAGCTAACCGCATGATGAGTTATTTCTTTTGAAATATTCATAGATATCCAGAGTTATTTCGTGTGCTTCTTCTTTTTTCTTGTGAAAAAGGAGCGGTAGGGTATCAGGGTATGTGTTAGAGTGATGAAATTGGGAGCGAGTGCAGTGGAGTGGAGTGTGGCAAAAGGGGTGCAAGGACATTGCCCTTTGGTGGGGGTGAGCGAGAGTATACTCCTACTAGGCCCAGTCGCATCCCGTTTACCATCCCGAGGCAGAGGCGCAGACGGCAGACCGGCATCGCCGCATCGGCGGCATGCCCGAGTACACCCACACCTCAGCACAGCAGCAGGGACTCTGACATCTGCGGGGCCGCGGCGGCAGCAAATCGTGAATGCAGAGAGGTCAGAGGATAGAGCCTTTCATCAGCAATGGCGATGGCCTTGGGCCTTCCCGGACTCCTTCCTTCCCGTCCCCAGAGCAGACCAGGCCCCCCCAGCTCTGAAATTTTCTGAACGCCAACAGCCAGTACAGAGTGCTGGTGATTACCGCAGGATGGCCAAATTGGCCATGGCCCCCATCATTCTGGTATCATTACCGCTAGATGCTGCTAGCTGATGATGATTACCGTGCCTGGTGGCGCGGCCTGCTTTTTTCTGTCCCGGTTGCCGGGCTGCGAGGCGGAGCACGGCCCTCGATAAAGAGCAGGCCGTGAGGTGAGGTCTCTCTCTGTCTCAACTCTCAAGAAGGCTGTGACCCCTCTGCTTGCTTTCGTGCCTCGCGAGATCGATCCCTCTCTTTGTGCGGGAGAAGCCGGCAGGCATGTGATTTGATGCGATGTGATCTCTCGCTTTGGTCGATCCGAGGAGCAATGGAGCGGACTGGGCAGCACAGTGCTGCTAGTACCTGCTGGCCTGGCATGGCTTGGGATCTTCTCCTTCTCGGGTTCTCTCCATTCTCACCAAACACTTGAGCTCGTGGGAGACGCAAGGGGTCGACGACGTCGCGACGACCTTTTCGGGACTCCGCGATCGCCGTGACGTGCGCTTGCCTTGCGGTTGCGGAGACGGTGGCATAGCCGCATAATGGCATCGTTGCCAACGGGCGCACGGTTCGGGCGGCCTGCGCGATGGCGGCTGCGGAACCCGGATGGCCTCTCTCTCTCTGCTGCTGCGGACAGAAAATGGCTCGCTCGTGAGACTGCGGCGGGGCCGCGGCCCGGTCTGAAAAAGGGTTCGGCCCGTAACGTAACGCCTCGGGATAGAAAATGTTTGGGCCGGTTTCTTCTGGGCTGCCAAGCGATAATCACGTTTGAAACGTACGTTTTTTTTTCTAGGAACATCTACACGTTTGAATGATAAACAGGAGTCGCATTCCTTTCAAATCCTTCAAACCCATAGTTCTCCCCGACGGCCCCCCCTCCTTCCCGGGCCACGGCGCCGACGGTGAGCCCGAGCCCCGCCGCGCGGCGGCGCATACTCGCTCGTCATCTCCAGCGTTGAGGACGAGCGAGGGGACGTGCCAAGCCACTGCATGTGGGCCACGGTTTCTGAAACGTGTGCTCACACGACGGTCGGGCCCACATGTCACCGATAGTGACGCCTTCGAGGAGGCGGGGCCGCGGGGGTTGGTGGAAGGACAGCAACGGTTTGCCTTGCCACCACCAACACCCGCCCCACCACCAGCCGCTGTTGATCTTGGGGCAGCGGCGCCGCGCGTTCGTCCCTCCCTCCCTCCTCTTGGAATCTCTTGGCACAGGTGAGCTCGTAATTCGTCAAGCTTCCTCCCCTCCGAACGAACCATCGCTACATCCTTTTTCCACCGGCCGAGCAAGGAGATTCCCTCCCCCGCGCACGCGCGTGGGGTGTTCGACACTTTGCGCCACTGAGCACGAGCACGCACCCGGGGCATTCAGGGGCGGATCCTATCCGGATGTCGCTCCAGGCAACACTTCCGTATGATTCGCTACTCATCCTGGTGCTGCCTCTTCTGATTTGCAGGCGTATGGTATGGCCGGCCTGATCAGCGTGCGCGCCGGCCCGAGGAGCTCACTGCCTGTTCATCGGCTGTCTGCCGCCCGGCCACCACTGGCTTCGCAAGTGGCGGTTCATTTCACGAGCCCTCTGTTTTGCTCTGCTAAGGTTTGCAAGAGCCGTGGTTTAGTGGCAGCAGCACTGGAGGTCTCCAAGGACGGCGGCTCGGCTGTTCTGGACAATCGCCAGCCCTCCAAAGGTTGTTCCCTTTCTTCCTTACCAAAGCCTTCCAACGGTTGTTTAGGATAGAATTTCGTGCATCGGATCAGTGTCCGTCTCGGAGTCGGTCGCCACACCCGGAGTTCGGAGTAACTTGCTTGTATTGTCTGCCTGCATGTTTTCAGGGGTTATTGAGACGCTGCAAAATGCAGATGCAGTGTGTTTCGATGTCGATAGCACAGTCATCCAGGATGAGGGTATTGATGAGCTTGCCGATTTCTGTGGGGCAGGGAAAGCGGTTGCTGAATGGACAGCAAAGTAAATTGCCCATCATGTGTTTTTATTCATCTGGTTTGTTAATTCCGTCATAAGATCTGACATTGCCATTTTGTTGCCAGAGCAATGACAGGAACTGTTCCATTTGAGGAGGCTCTGGCAGCCAGGCTGTCTTTAATCAAGCCATCTCTCTCCCAAATTGAGGAGTGCTTGGAGAAGAGGCCGCCAAGGTATGCTCGCCTAGTCCAAACTTCTGTTGATCTAGGTATAGATAGTATTTCAATGCAGTTTTTTCCTTCCTATAATTGATCTTATTAGATTGTGCACTTCTGCTGTTTATCTTTTGGAAATAGTGGGTATGTGCTATAGGTGTTTGTACCTTGTCTGTTTTCCCCCTTATATCTAACTCTGAGCAGAACACTAGAGCAGAAAGTGTTTTTGGGTTCATTTAAAAACAAAAAAAAAGTGCTTTGGGGTTTGTTAAAAAAATGCTTTAGGATGCTTACTGTTTTTACCCATTTTCACCATTTAGGCCTAGATTGTATTAAAAAAATGCTTTGGGATGCTAATTGTTTTTACCCACTTTCCCATCTAGGCCTAGAAGAAAACTGTAGCTATATTGAACCAACAAAAGTATATAGCTTTTAGCTAATTAGCCTTATGCAATCATGCCCTAAAATTTCCCTGACTACAGTGCAAAACCAAGATAGAAATCATTCAACATTTTTTCCCCACGCCACAACAGAAGTAGCTGCCAATGACATAAAGGCATTATTCATTTTCTTTATCCAATCACAGAATTACCTAAAACAGTGCTTTTTTAATTGCAGGATTTCTCCAGGAATGGCTGATTTGGTTAAGAAGCTAAAAGCTAACAATACTGATGTGTTCCTTGTGTCAGGAGGCTTCCGACAAATGATCAAGGTAAGTAAATTATTCCACTCTACAGCACCACTTCAGTAGTCCTGTAATATGATACCATGGTTCATCTTTACTACCTTTATAAGATATCGAATTTTTGCGCTTGTGTTATTATGAAGTTGGAGCAAAGTTTACTTTGGGGTTTTATTGTTTGTTATAAACAAAAGGATGCATCAATACGTACAATTTCTTTAACACAACTACACTATATTTGTAGTGCTGAACTTTTTTTAATATTATGGCTACGTGATTTTTCGTATATATACACTATATCTGTATTATTTTTATAGATTACATGTAGAAGTCATCAGTTTTCTGTTTGCCTTGTTTACAGCCTGTGGCATCTGAGCTTGGTATTCCTGCTGAAAACATAATTGCAAACCAAGTTCTGTTTGGAACTTCTGGAGAGTATGCTGGATTTGATACCACAGAGCCCACTTCACGCAGTGGGGGAAAAGCACAAGCAGTGCAGCAAATAAAAAAGGTCTAGTTTAACTGTATAGCTTTTGGTTGCATGTTCTACTTCTTACCACTTTGCTGACCTTCTTTCTTTGTGTTCAGAACTATGGCTACAAGACGGTTGTTATGATTGGAGATGGTGCAACTGATCTTGAGGTATATAACTGGATGATGCCTTTGAAACATCTATACTGAGAGTAGATGATGATAATATGTTTTCTCGGGTAAAGGGTGGTTATCTACACTGATAGGGTCAAAAAGTTGCTTCCTCGGTGATTGATTGATGAGGCATGCAACTCACGGAAACATTTCATTGTGTTTTGCAATGAAATCTCACAATATTGTTTCTGTTGACCAAAATATAAATTATCTTGATGTAGCAATGGGTGGGTCAAATAGTTAGTTTTGCTTAAGACCTGCTCAAAATCCAAAGAAGCTGGTTTTTAGGCTATTTACACCTGCCAGCTATTCTTTACTCTTTAGTGAATATTTCAGCAAAGGAAATAATAAGAGAATGGCATATACAACTTAGTGATGCGAGATGTTTCTGATCCATTAGTGTACATCAATTTATTTATAAGAATGTAGCATAAAAATTGTATACATTCACTAATTTGTCTGTCTTTTCAGGCTCGGCAACCTGGCGGAGCAGACTTGTTCATCTGTTACGCCGGTGTTCAGATGAGAGAGCCAGTCGCAGCAGAAGCCGACTGGGTTGTTTTCAACTTTCAAGAACTGATCACCAAGTTGCCATAAATTGACAACTTACCGTAATTTTGAACCTTGCATTTTTGACGCGGAGCGGCCAAATAATTTCAGCCACATTTCAAGCTGTAGATTTCAGTAGCAATTCTTGGATTTAGCTGAACTATCTGGTTGTAAGTATTTGTTATTTCATCCCACTTTTTGGATGGTTACGATCCGATATTGTGAGCGAAGTATCTTTTAAGCAACTGGTGAGTATGAAAGTAACGAATTACATCACACTGAAGTGCTGAGTCACACATTTTTTCGTTTATGCAAGGGTTGTGGACCTGTCTGTATATCTTAAAACAAAGCAACAATGTTGACATGTTGTGCTGTGCCCGGTGCTACTTATGAGTTGTGATCCTCCAGTGATCTCTTATGAACCTTGTCTGTACTCTGTGCTAAATTTCCATTGGGAAACAAATTAGCAGTACCTGTAGAAGAGAATACCCAAAACATTAGTGAAAATACAAAACACCAATTAACATATAGCCATACCATTACGCCAACAAATAAATTCTAAAAAGCATCAGCAGGTAGTGTGACGGGAGTCATGCAATTGGTATGCCCCCGTTGCTGATCTCTTTTGCTCAGTTCAGCTAGTAGTGCGTTACAATGACCTTTGCGTTAGTGAGGATCACTAGGCCATGGATTTCTCCATCTGACCTAATGCCGCCTTTATTTCTTTTACTTTATCTTTTGCTCTCTCTACCTTTTTCCCCATTATCTGCTTTTGATATTCTTTTTTTCTTTTTAACACAGTATACCTAACTCTGGGAACCTTGTGATTGCAACAGATGGATAGAGATGTATGGTAGCTTAGCAGTAGATGCCACATCCTTTTCTCCAACTTGCGGCCAGCTTCTTTGGTCTCGGATGCTTTCTCCAACCACAAGCTACCAGCCACTGATTGTGCTTTAGTTCGAGAGACTCATCAGCTTTGTACCTGCCGTATCAAACTATTCTGCAGTCCACTACAGTGCAGTGGCTCATGACCATCAAAGAGATGCCACTTATTTGTCTCTGCAATTTACATGTATGTTAAATTTGAGTATTTTGAGACCCCATCTTTAATTAGTTTGTGGCTAGCTCCGCCACGGCCCACGGGTATATATGTAGCACTATCATCCGCGCAATAAATAGTACTGCACTTAATTTTCAGTTAATTTCCAACTCGGGTGTCACGTACAAAACACAACTTGGCAGGCAATTCGATGGTGAAATGCGTACTTGTTATAGAAGGAAATGCATCCCAATCCAACCGTCCGGTGTATTGTTGTCTTCGTGTTTGAGTGTTTTCCTCGTTGATGTCCCAATCCAATAGAGCGAATTTTAGTTTATCTTTCTTTTCTTTTCCTGTCTATGACATTTCAGAGTTATAGTCTTGTATTTCTCTTATACATCAATGAAACACACACTATCTTAATAGAAGAAAATGCATGGGCATGATCTTGTTGAGGGAAAAACAAAAGTCTGTCGCGAATTCTTTTTCATTTTTTTATTAAAACTTGCTTTTATATTCTATATCCTTATTGTTGGCGTCACTAGTGCTCCGCACATCAATTGTACTTTTGACTGTTCTATGAAAGGCCGTCTTAGTGATCGGTTCTTACGATGAAAGGCTCCCAAGAAATATTTTTATCAATATTGTGCTAATTAAACTTGTGTTCAGTCGATGCCTTGCTTGGAGGGAAGAGTTTTTTTTAATCAAAATTCTCAGATTTTCGTACGATTTTGGGTCAAATTCGCGGAGGAACGTTCATATCTTTTCACGCGCCGAGCACCAACCAAAACCGGGGTCGGTCGATCAGTGGAGCCACCGAAACACCCCTCCCTCCCATCATTTCCCAATCATGGCGACGCGCCCGCAACCCAAGTGGAAACTTCCACTGTTCCACATCACCGCCCCCTGCGGGCCCCACCACCACCGACGCCCACGCCGCGCGGGCTCCTCGCCGTCGATCCCCTGAAATGCCCAAACCGACGGCCACGATGTGTCGGCGCGTCGGCGGCGTTCGCGCGCGCTCCCTTGCTTCTACTATTTAATAGCAACGCCCTCCGGCGAGCAATGGTGGCATTGGAGTATTGGACAGCCCTTCATCTTCCTCCCCTAGCTGCAGCTCAACCGCAAGAAGGTAGCTTGGAGGATGGGGCGTGGCCGGGGAGTGAGCTACGGCGGCGGGCAGAGCTCGCTGAATTACCTGTTCGGCGGCGGCGGCGACGAGGCCCCCGCGGCGCGGGCCAAGCCTGCGGCCGCGGCGGATGAGCAGAGGGCGGTGGCGGCGCCAGCGCCGGCGCCGGCGCCGGCGGTGGAGGGCCATAACGACGAGAAGCTGAAGGGGATCCCGGCCGGCGTCCGGGGCAGCCAGACCAACAACTACTTCCGGGCGCAGGGCCAGAACTGCGGCAACTTCCTCACGGTCAGTCGCCGCCGGCTCTCGCTTCTTCTGTCGTTTCTCTGAACATATGATCCACGATCTTTGTGCTGACATCGTCGACTATCACCATGGCAGGACCGCCCGTCGACCAAGGTGCACGCCGCGCCCGGCGGCGGCTCGTCGCTCGACTACCTCTTCGGCGGCGCCGGTGCCGGCGGCAAGTGATGGCCGCCTTCCCGGTTCAGGCTACTTCAGAGTTGAGTTGAGCTCGAGAACGCCGTCGATCCACTTCGCGTGTTTGGGTTTCAGTAGCTCATCGTAACCTGCTTGTTCCACGGTTAATTTCCAAGAACTGATCACGTATCTTTGTAACCTTCGTAATCGTTGGTTTGTCTCATCAGTACCCATGTGTCATGTGTGAGTGTGTGACCTGTAGCTGCTTGTATGAGTTTCAAAATCTGACTTATCTTGCCGTCAGCAACAAGCCTTACCTGTTCTTGGGTCGTTTATCAGAATTCGTACTCAAGTGTTCTCAATATTTGAATCACCAACGATCCAGTTTCTTTGAAATCTTGATATTGGGGACACATCTCAATGCACTAGAAAGTAGAAAGTTGATAAATAGTAGTGCAGAGTGCAGACTTTGCATAAATGGAATAATTTCAGCTTCCAACTTAAGCTGCCAGGTCTTCCGAAATAAAGCAGCAGAGTGGGAATTTCAGCACAACTTGTTTCCCGATAAATAGAACGTCTCAGGTGAATATAAGGATCTTTAAAAAAAAGCAACTGAAGAAGCCACAGTAGCTTTAAAAAAACAAGACAGCCATATCCTCAGAATCAACCCACGGATTTAACAAACGTGCATTGCAGAAAATGCGAATGAGACAAGAGAAAGGGGGACCGGGGGAGCATCTCAATAGTATCAAAGCACAATATAACGCTCCTGATCTATCACCATGGATCACAATTTGCAACACCACAGAAGCAAACCCGTCACAAATCCAATCTACAATGAACCAGCATGCCATTATCCGAAACCGAACAATTATTGCAACCACCACCAGAACCATGGGCCTTCATATGATTATATCAACATAGGTCATGAATTTACAGCTTTCCGATGATACTATCACCGAGAAACACGGCGCCTCTAAGCCTTGTCGAGGCAGGGGCGGAGACAGGCGAAGGGGAAACCTTTCACCTGCTGACTATTCAGAAGAAATCGTAAAAGAATGTATATGTGCACCGACCCAGAATTTCAACACTGGTATGGCAAAGAGCGCCTACCGATTCAATATTTACAGGCGTATTTACAGAGAACTTGCTGTGGCTAGACCACCCGTGTGTTCAGACTGCCATAGGAGGTCGTTAATCCAAGATGTATACTCCAGCCAGATGATTATGTTGTCTCATCAAATTCCATTTTCTGCATTGGATTACAAAGTGGGGGGTCGATTAAGTGTCCATCCAAGGGAAAAAATAGCGTGAAAAAAGATAAGTAGAACCATCACTATATGCATTTATATTTATTAAAGGTTACAGCTTAAAACTTGAAGACACATGCCAGCTTACTAATCAACGAAAACCAGACACAAAATTGTCATACTTCTTTAACTTTTACTTATCAAAATAGTCAAAATGCAGTGCATGGGCATAATTTTGACATAAAAAATAACTATCTGCATCAAATCCGTAATGCACACAGTATCATCCTACGGTCACTTTTCTTCATGTTTCTGGTGACATATTTCAGTTTACTTTTATACAGTTCCAAACTTCCAATAATATCACATGCAGACTAAAGGAGCAAATTCAGTCTAGTGACTTCCTAGCAGCAAATGTGAAATAATTTAGATGTGGTAATAACAAATTACAAGGATAAGGCAACAAAATTACCTTTCCACAGACAGGGCATGCCTCACTTCTTTCCATCCATTCGTAAATACAGCCAAGGTGGAAATGATGTGAGCACTTCATTACTATCCTAGGATTCTCAGAAGTATAATCTGCATTGCAGTTATGTATCATATAACAATAGTGAGAATGTGAGTACAAAATGTTAGAGAAAAATGTGATACTCGTACAAAGTTACTTGATAGTTGAGAATACATTTCCATCAACTGGCAAGAATTTAACGTAGTTGAAAGGATGTTATGAAAAATCTGTCTACAACCAACCATATCTCAGGAAATTTAGTTCTGGCAAAATACCAAACACCTTTCCAATATACTAAAGATAAAGTTAACAAGCAATGTAATAATACCTTCAAGACAGGTTGGGCAGACATCTTCATCTTCAGCAGTTGGGGGAAAGTAGCTAAAGTAACTTCCAAGTTCCTTTGGTGGCACCTTATCTCCATAAGCAGAGCTGCATATCTTCATTTTTGTGTCATAGTTTGTTTTACTTGCCTTGTCTATTCTACTTGGTGTCTCCATTTCCTCATCATCATTTGCTCGAAGTGGTTCTGACTCCTCTGGGGAATGGCTTGGGGTCTCGTGCCTTAACCAGCTACGAGCAGGAGGTGAAAATCGTGGATCATCATAGGGCAGCGGTCTTGGGGGTGAACGATATGTATCAAAGGAACTTTCAGTTGAATCAACAGGAGTGGCTTCTATAGCCTGAGATACAGAATGCACTGCTCCAGCTCGGAATAAAACAGTATACTGAAAACAAAAGACAAGATGAAAATGTAAATCTTTCCTACCTGTATAAGCTCAATTTATATAAGTAATTTATTTCATCAGAGAGTAAACCAGTACGATAAAGTATAACATTTTTTTTTGTATGATTTCTGCATGCTTGCTATCAGCCAAATACACTTATATTTAGTAATTTACGGTAAAGATGTCTGTTACTAGAGTAACTGAGGAACAGTACACGTTAGTATAGAGTATGATCATCAATTTTCGACAAAATACTAACAATGAGAACATTATGCTAAATAATTTGTCATGAATTCACCCCCCTGGACAAATATCACATTGTATCATTTTCTTTTGAAATATTCACACTGGATACAATTGCATATTTGGGTTTAATTGAAAAACACTTCATAAAGTTCTCTATTTGTAATGTACAATGATGGCAACTCTTGTTGCACTGATCAGCTGAATCCAGAAATATTAGCTCACTAGTCACTACTCAATACTCACTACAGCAAAATTCAGTATGTAAGCAATCAAGCAAACTGGGTGAGAGCAGCATACCGCGTTGATGAGCTGCTGGGTAAAACATCTGAGGCACGCACAGTTCCTAAATACCGAGGACGAGTGGTTCCCATGGTGGTCAGAATAATCAGGTTGGAGGCAAGAACAGAAAGCTCCCATAATCCAAGGAAACCACACAGAGGAGTTCCTTAAGCAGAACTCCTCGAGTCCAGCCGACCAGGTACCAAATGCTCAAAGGCAGCAAACTGATGTGCAATCCGAGAGGCCCTAAAAATCCCAAAATTGGTCGCCGCTGAGGGACGTATGAATGAAGCAGCTGCTCGTCGATACCTATCAATGGCAAGCAAAAAAATCTGGTCATTTCAGAACGTACTGGACAGACATCCAGACAAAATATCTGAAATTGACAACAAAGTTTCATCTTCTCACGATAAGACTTGAACGGAAAACTTCGGCTAAACGAGCCCCAAAATCCAATCACGGTAATCCCCATGCCCCAATATCAGACTGAAAATAATCAGGCCGACTGCACCCCAATCGATTCCAGTATCTATCAACCAAATCATTCAACCATACATCAGTAGACCTTCCGGCAACGGAACTCACCGGAGATTTACCCCCCAAACAAATCAAAATAACACCTTTCCCGATTACCCTGCCTCCACCAATCGCCCCACCTGCCACGAAATCAAGAACCGACGAGCGAAGGGCGAGATCCGGGAGGGGGGAACGAACGAGGAGAAGGGGAAACGGCGGGCGGATTCACCTGCAAGAAAAGAAGAGGGGGCGCGCGGCGCGGCGGCGGGCGACGGGTTTACGGAAACTTCCGGAGCCCCGGGGGAAGGAAGGAAAGAGGAATAAAATCCGCGGCGTTGACCGATCGGCCAAGGAAAGGAAGATCCCAGCGTGTCGGGCAGGCGGCCTGATTGGGGGCGCGCCTCGGTGGATTCGGCCGGCGCGGTTCCTGCTGTCGCCTGCCTTGTTTGCTCGTTTTTTAAAGGTGGAGGAGGAGGCTTATCGGGTCCAATAGCGAGAGGCCCGCGGACCCGGAACGCACCGCGCCGTGGCCGTGGCGGCGCCGACGGCGATGGGGAGGAGGGAGACGAGGCTGCAGCTCCCGCGTTGACTGCGTCCGCGGGGGAAGGGTGGTGGTGAGGTGAGGTGAGGTGAGATTCTCTCTTGCTTGGCTCCTTCTGTCCTTCTCGCGTCGCGCGGCGGCTCTAGGAACAAGGGGAGGAGGGGGGAGATGAGAGGGAAGGATTTGGTGGGGTGCGCACCGACGCGTGTTGAGCGATCACCAAGTGAGGTGGAGGGAGGGAGCTTCATCATGCAGTGTGGCGTACCGTGGGGTGGTGGACTGGAGTGCAGTGGCCAAGCGCTGTGGCGACGTGGCGTCATGAGATGACGTGCCGCGTGCGGTTGGTGGGCCCGCGGTTATGTGGGCTGATGCCAAAGTTTTTTTTAGATTAGAGAGCTTTCATTCAAATATCAAAAGGCAAGTTACAATCCTTGACTGTTGTTTCCTCTGGCCAAGATGGATAACAGGCATGCCGGTCCTTTACCCGAGAGTCAACAGACGCCTCCTTGGCACACTTATCTGCTAAAGAATTAACCTCCCTTCTTACAAACTTAACATCAAAAGAAGTAAAAGACATGCCTAACTCTCTAATATCATGCCAGATATCAGCAATAATCGATCTGTCTCTCGTTGTTGATTTAACAGCACTAACGAGAACAGAGCTATCTGACTCCAGAATTACCCGGTGAAGTCCTAGCTGCGCCGCCAACATAAGCCCATCATGCGCCGCTCTGGCCTCTGCAACAAGAGCTTCATTCACCGGACCATGCCATCGTGCCTGTGCCGCTAGGACACTACCTTGATGATCTCGTAGCACTGCTGCCCCAGTGCCACAGCCAGTTGAAGCATCAAACCTTCCATCTGTGTTAATTTTAACCCACCCTTCCATCGGTGGCTGCCAGCACGTCTTATGCCGTGGTTCCTCACCTGTCACTTGAAGCTTCAGGCACAATAGCTCCTCAACAATGCCAGCCACATGTTTCACAGCTGCAATGGGATTCCAACTAGACCTTCCATGCTCTCTGTCATTATGGCATGACCACAAGGACCAGCAGCCACACACAAATAGTGCAGCCTCCTCCTTTGTGCAAATCGAGTCCAGGAGCAGATCAGTCGCCCATGACACCGGATGTAAACGTGGGAGTTTCTTACCTGTGATCTCCTTCACAGTCTCCCAAAATCATCTTGCCCACGGACAGTCCACCAGAACGTGGTACAATGTCTCTGAAGGATTTCCACAGGCTCCACAAAAGCTCTCCTCTCTTATGTGGCGCCTATTCAGTTCAGCATTGGAGGGCAGGAAGCCATTGATCACTCTCCACCAAAAAAATCTTAACCTTTGGCGGGATTTTCAGTTTTGATATCACCCGCCACCATTTACCAGTAGCAGATGATTGTCCACCCCCCCCCCCCTCTTTCTCTCTTATGCTTCTGGATTGCTCGGCCTTCAAAATTCTGTACGCTGAACGTACTGAAAACATGCCATTCCTTTCATGTGCCCATGCCCACACATCCTCATCCAAGTTCCTGCCGGGTTGGATCTTGAGGATTTCCTCAGCATCTAGGTTGATAAAGCTCTCCCTGACCAGCTCTTCGTTCCACGATCGTGTGTCACCATAAAATAGATCATGGACCTTGCTCATGCTGGATGTAGGAAGCTTTACTCGAGGTTTGAATGTCTAAATTCCAGGGATCCAGTTATCATCCCAAATATTTACCGAATCACCGGGACCTATCCGCCGGATTAGGCCCTTCTCCAAAGCTTTGCGGCCATGTAGGATTGCCCTTCATGTCTCTGAACTTTTCTTGCTTCGCTAACATAGCTTGATTAAAGAGAGCCATATCCCGAAAACTCATGCCTCCCTCTAATTTAGGATCGGTCAATTTGTCCCATTTCAACCAGTGGAGCTTGTGATTATCCACCGAACTGCCCCACCAATAGTTAGAGATATATGTTGTCATTCTTTTGCAAATCTTGGGCGGGAGCTTAAAGCAACTCATAGGATAAGTTGGCACTGCTTGTGCATTGGTTTTAATCAAGACTTCTCGCCCAGCACAACTGAGTAGCCTCTCACTCCACCCACAAATAAAATTCCTCAGTCTGTTCGGGATGTTCAAACACATCCTCTGCACCACCCCCACTAGATGTAGGTAGTCCCAAATACTTCTCCCCTAGAGCTTCCACAACAATATCCAGGCTATTGTGGACCAAAGTTTTCTCCTCATCTTCACAATTGTCACTAAAAAAGATTGCTGATTTGTTTTTATTCACCAGCTGACCTGATCCACGATGGTAATCAGCAAGAATGCTCCCAACCCGATCAGCAGCCCTCTTCGTAGCTTGTGTAAAAATCATGCAATCATCCGCAAACAGGAGGTGGCTAATCCATGGAGCACGGATGCCAACTCTAATACCCTTCGCAATATGTCCCGGCCCAATACTTTTCAGCATGCATGATAAGCTCTCCCCGCATAGCAGAAAGAGATATGGAGAAATAGGGTCTCCCTGTCAGATTCCTCGAGAGGGTTTAAAAACAGGAGAAAACTGACCATTAATTCTTACCGAGAAAGAGACCGACGTTACGCATTTCATGATCAGCTCCCTCCATCTTCCTGAAAAGCCCAGCGCCGCCATAACAGCTTCCAGATACCTCCACTCAACCCGATCATACGCCTTCGCCATGTCAAGCTTGATAGCACAAGCTCCAGACTTTCCTTTCTTGTTCCTGATATAGTGTATACACTCATAGGCGATGAGAACATTATCAGTAATTAAACGTCCCAGAATGAAAGCACTTTGTTCCTGAAAGTGGGTTTCAAAATTTTCCCCCAAAATGTTTGGGGATCGACAAGTTTCTCGTATTCATATGTCAAATCGAATGTTCTCATGCTAATTAGAAGTATTAAAAGTAGATTAATGAACTTGTTTTATAACTCCCAGATAAATTCGCAAGTAAAACTTATTGAGCCTAATTGGGGCATGATTTTAGACAATGTGATGCTACAATAAACATCTTCTAATGAAAGTTTAATTCGTAATTTTCAATCCATCTATGTAATTAGTTTATTATTACATTTTGTTTAGTGGTTCTAGTTAGCATCGTAAATTTGATGTGGCACTTTCAACTAGTTTTTTCACTCCAACTAAACAAGTCCCACACAAAGGCTGCTGTGTGGTGGCCGCGACATCACACGGTAAACTAGAGCAGTTTTTTTTTTCACTGCGGAGGAGAATGACACAAAAAGAATGTCCGTTGACTAGTGTTAGATCTTTTAATTTTTAAAATTTTAAATTTTCACTAAAGTTTGATGGCTCATGGCTGTTGAGTTAACCATGCGAAGAGAATCGGCCGACCCGACCGAGCGTCTTTGATTTTGCCACGAACATCTTCCAGGGCTGATTCTCCATTGTTATTGTTATGTACTCCCTCCGTCCTAATATGTTTGTCATTTTCAGTTTTTGTGCGGAAATTTGACTCAATTTGTACAAATATGTGTAACATTTGTATCTTCAAATAAATTTGTTAAAAAACTAGCAGATTCAAAGATCTTTCCTACGATATTATCAAAGTTGTTCCTTGGGAAATGCAAGTGACAAACATTTTGAGACGGATGGAGTATAACAGAATAAAAATCTAACAATTCATCTTAAAAAAATCCATGAATGAGGGCATGATCGACAACACATGATAACTTGGTCGCATGCTGTTGCAACTAAACTGACAGTTTCGTTGTTCCTACACTCTCGTTCGGGCACTACCTTCGCATGCAAACTGACTCGTTCCCACCAAACTACTACTACTCCTACTTGAAGCAAATTGACTCGTTCCTACACTCCCCATCGACCACACTCAATCAACAAACTTCCCCGGCCTACGCGACCAACCCAAGAGGGGCAAGAGGATCGGCAGATCAGAGATTTCCCGGCGATCGACCGCCGGCAGGCCGCCATGATATCGTGGCACGACCTGTACACGGTGCTGTGCGCGGTGGTGCCGCTGTACGTGGCCATGATCCTGGCGTACGGCTCCGTGCGGTGGTGGGGCGTCCTCACGCCGGACCAGTGCTCGGGCATCAACCGCTTCGTCGCCGTCTTCGCCGTACCGCTTCTCTCCTTCCACTGCATCGCCGGCAGCAATCCCTACGTCATGAACCTCCGCTTCGTCGCCGCCGACACGCTGCAGAAGGTCATCGTCCTCGCCGCGCTCGCCGTCTGGTCGTGCCTCCCCGCACGCGGCGGCGGCGGCGGGGCGACCCGGGCGCCGCCGATCGACTGGTCCATCACGTTCTTCTCCCTCTCGACGCTGCCCAACACTCTCATCATGGGTATCCCGCTCCTCGTCGCCATGTACGGCCGCTACTGCGGCGACCTCCTGGTGCAGGTCGTCGTGCTCCAGTGCATCGTTTGGTACACGCTCCTGCTCGTGCTCTTCGAGTTCCGCGCCGCACGGGCGCTCATCGCGGGCCAGTGCCCGGACACCGCGGCGGCCATCACCGACGTACGCGTCGAACCGGACGTCCTGTCGCTCGCGGGCAGCCAGGCAGAGGCGCAGGCCGAGGTGGCGCCGGACGGCAGGATGCGCCTCGTCGTGCGCCGGTCGACGTCGGTGTCGCGGCGGTCCCTGGCGACGCCGCGGCCGTCCAACCTGACAGGCGTGGAGATATACTCGGGGAGCTCGTCGCGGAACGCCACCCCTAGGGGATCCAGCTTCGCGCACGCCGACGTGTCCGCCGGCGCCGCGCAGCCGCTTCACGGCGCGTCGTTGCGCATGTCGAGCTTCGGCGCGGCGGACCTCTTCTCGCTGCACTCGTCGAGGCAGCACACGCCGCGGCCGTCCAGCTTCGACGAGCACGCGGTCCGGGCCAGATCAGCCGCCGCGGTGGCGCCCAGCTATGACCCCAAGGACATGCCCACGTTCGAGTGGAGCTCCGGCGGCGCTTCGGCCGCGTCGGAGGTGAGCGGCTTGCCAGTGTTCCGTGGCGGCGATCACCGCGCCAAGGATGTGCGCCGGCTGGTCCCCTCCGAGGCGCCGCCCGTTGGCTTGTCGAGAGGTCAGTGTTGACATCCGAACTCGTTCGGATCAGAAGAGAACTACCGATCGAAAGCCAATGCAGAACGCGCATGGATGTCTCTGATGCACGTGCACACGGATTTGGTTTCAGCGATGCTGCCCGGGGAGCGCGCCGCCAGCTTCAAGGAGGAGGCCGTGCAGGACGCGCTGGCGAAGTTGGAGTCCGGCTCGACGACGGAGCAACGGCAGAACGTGAAGGATGACGGCGGCGGCGCGGGCGCGGGGAGAGCGGGTGGGCAGGCACCGGCGGGCGTGATGATGCGGCTCATCGTCACGATGGTGTGGCGCCGGCTGATCCGCAACCCCAACACGTACGCCAGCGTCGTCGGCCTCACCTGGTCTCTCATCTCGTTCCGGTAAATTCGAGAACTGCTATATATGCTACTGCATCTGAGTTTGCTGCGTCGGTATTTCCCATGACTACTCCTGCGTCTGCATGACTACTAATTGGGATGGTTTATCTGCAGATTCAACATCGCGATGCCAATCATAGTGAAGAATTCCATCTCCATACTCTCCGATGCAGGGCTAGGGATGGCCATGTTCAGCTTAGGTCAGTTCACCTCAACGATTCTTTCCCAAATGAAGCTTCTTTTGTTAGTGTGTGTGTTGGTTCAGCCAGTACTCAAGCACTCCCTGCAACAATTCTTTTGCTTCCAGGGCTCTTCATGGCCATGCAACCGAAGATCATTGCCTGTGGAAACTCCGTCGCGGCCATCACCATGGCCATCCGCTTCCTCTTGGGTCCAGCTGTCATGGCCGCCACGTCTGCCGCTGTCGGCCTTCGAGGCACGCTCCTCTGCATCGCCATTGTTCAGGTAATCGCTAGTCAAGGTTTTTCGTATGCACATTCAGCAAGCCAAAATGCTGATTCTGTGTGTCTATCTGCATTGTTAGGCCGCTCTGCCACAAGGAATTGTACCTTTTGTGTTCGCCAAGGAATACAATCTGCACGCCGCCATTCTTTGCACTGGGTAACATAGAAGCCAAACTGATGGACTTCATTATATTGCATTGGTTACCAGGAAGCTTATTTACTGAAATAATGTGATTAAGTAGGTGGTCTAATTTTTTTTGTCAAATGTTAACATCCTTTTACAGGGTCATATTTGGCATGCTAGTTGGTCTTCCCATCGCCTTGGTCTACTATATCATTCTCGGACTGCTGTGACTGGTGGCCAAGAGTGACTGCCAAATGAAGCTCACACCTAGCTCACGCAGATGGGACGATGCAATATCACACGGACAGACAACAGCGCATATCCACAAAGTTTCAGGCATGAGGCGTGCCTGCAGTTTCACTCAGAGACTGGGAGAGACCACCGCCCATGGAACCTCGTGGCCAAGATAAATGAGTTTTCAGTACGAAAACTTAACATCTGACAGTACAATTTGTTAGCTGGAGGACCCGGGGCCAAATTAAAGGAATAAAAACACTCATGGCAAACGACAGCTGAATTGTTGAAGTTTGAATTTGTTGAGGCGGGAAGTAAAGCTTGTCCACATTTTTTGTTTCCAAATACTTTTGGTCATCTGAACCTCACAATGCATAGCTGGAAGCTATTTGTATCTATATTCTTTTTTTTTCCCTAACGTTTCCGTATCTAATCAGTTTCCTGGTTAAGTACATAATAACATATATATGCATGATTTTCGAACAACATTAATTAGACACATTCGTGTTTGAGGGATAAGGCTATCCGCACCGGGAACGCCACCCGCACGGCATGCAACATGCAGTTCGCTTTTGGCATTTTTTTGTCCGCACCGGGGAACGGGAAAGGGAGCGCTACCTCCCCGTTCGGTCCCGCGGACGCCAATCCTGGTGCACTTGGAGGGCGAACACCACGCGTCACGTCGGACGGGGCGCCAACCACCCCGTGCGTCCCGCGGTGGGAGGGAGGGAGGGAGAGAGGAGGAGGGAGCCGCCGAGGAAGAAGCAGGGGATACGGTGGATGTAGTGTAGACGACGAGGCGCTGTAGATCGAGCCCGCGACGGAGCTCCTCGGCCATGGATGTAGTGGAGCCGGCTAGGAAGGAGGCGCCGCGAGATCTCCACTGCCGCCGCTACGAGCCCGCCGCCGGAGCTCCGGGGAACGAGGCAGTCAGAGGGAGGGCGCGCTGCGGCCGACGCAAGGGGGAGCTTCGAGCCGCCGCCGAGCTCGCTGGAGCCCGCCAGCCTCCACACACCCCATTGGCCTCCACGCGTGCCACTGGCCCAATCCAGAGGTGGGGGAGAGGGCGGCGCCGAAGGTGGGGGAGGAGGTGTGCGCGTCACCGAAGGAGAGGAGCCGCCGAGCTCCTCCATGGACGCGGTGGCGGATGAGGAAGGAGGCCGGCGGCACGGGCGTGGTCTTCGGAAGCAGCAGAGCTCCGTCGCGGAGGAGCCGAGGCGGCGGCGGGCTCCCGCAGATCGAGTGCGTCGTCCGCACCACCCCGCCACCGCCGCGTCTCCGCGCGCAGGGAGATGAGGAGGGTGCCGCGCCATCACCACAACCGCATCCACATGAGCTTGCCGCGGGGCGCCTCGATCTCCGCTGTGTCCGGGAGGAGGAAGGGCGCTGCTGCCCCACCGTCGAAGGCCGTCGTCGCCGCCGTCGAATCGACTTGGGGGTGCCGGCAGAGAGAGATGGGGACGGAGGGAGGCCACCGTGAGGAGCTCGAGGAAATCACCTCCACCCCCTGCCACGCGGCGGATGCAGACCGCGGCGTCGAGGCCGTCTTCCGTGCGCTTGTCCCGGCGTGGTCGTGGCTGTGTTGGCCGCGAGCCCCTCCGCGCTATGCTGGCCGCAGGTGCTCCCCGTGCGGCCACCAGCGCAGGAGGTGGTGCCGGCGTGTCTCCATTGGCGTGGAAGTAGTAGGCCACCGCAGAGAGGGGGGGGGTCTGGGCCGGCGGTGGAGAAGAGAGGAGGAGGAGGCCGGCGAGGCGGCGACGAAGAGGAGAGGAGGCGCCGAGGTGCGTCGGCGGAGGAGAGGGAAGAATGGCGGTGGGCCGCTGGGGTAGGTGAGGACTGGGGAGGGAGAGAGAGAGAAAAGAAAGGAGGGAGAGTATTACGTGTGGGTCCTGCACGAGGTAGTTGGTATGAAGTATGAGATATAGGGGTTGACGGGTGCGGGAAAACTGAAACTGGATTGGAGAATCTCGATGACAAGGCAGAATATTCTCTTTTAGGGGATGAATTTGGAGTTTGACGAGTGCGGATAGCCTAAGGGTGTAGGGTTGAAAACGGATGGATGAATCCCGTATCGTCCTGTCCCGTCCCGTTTCCACATTTGACCCACCTGTTTTCGTATTTTACAGACAAATTTGGTAACCATACGGGAAGCGGTTGAGTGTCTATCCCGTCCGTTTTTGCGGGATCCGGTTTTTATTCGGAATGAACACGGGTTTATTCTGTATTAAATAAATATAGGATGAACTTAATATGTATTAGTAATTTAGTATATACCTATAGCTTTTTTATGGATTAAAGATCATTGTAGCTATGTGTTTCTTGAAAGATCACTAGTTTAAGAGTCTTTATAGGTTTCAAAACGTAGTTGGCAACTAGCAAAGCAACAAAAATCAATAGTGTCACATGCATATGTCTCAAAGTATAAATTCCTGCTTAAGTAAATGATCTCGACAGTTTTCGTAATCCCGTTCATCCCGATCCCTCTCTCAGCTATTCCGGAACCGCTCCCGTTTTCGGTGATAAAATGTGGTAAAAAAAAATAGGAGAGGGGTTTTCCCGCCCATTCCCGTCTGTTTTCATCCCTATAAGGGTACCCATGGGTCCCCACCGAACAAGTGGGGCCGACCTATCAGAAGACACACCGACCTGATGGTGGGCCCGCTCAACCTGGCAAGCATGCTCAAGATGACAGAAGGCTTGGTGTGCAAATCAAGACACCGGATGCAACGCCAGTCAGTCCGGATATCACGTGATACTGTTTATAATCTGATCTAGATAGATGTTGATGGTTGAATCTCGTAAAGAGTTTCGATCCGCAAGCGTACGGATCACCTATAGCCTTCTTCATCTCGGAAGATCCCAAGGTTCTTATCAATCCACGGAGCAAGGGATATACTAGCATTTAACCAAACACTAATCTAGTTGATGCAAACCTTTGGGTGAGAGATTAACTATAGACTAAGAACTATCTAACTTATGAACTAAGACAAGACAAAACCAATCTAATCTAGGTCAAACAAGAGTCGTGAGATACACAAGTGAGAGAAATGGGTACCCACGGGTCCCCACCGACCAGGGTCTCAGCCTTTCCCGACAGGTGGGTCCGACCTACCAGACGACCCGCCGACCTGACATGTGGGCCCAAAGATGAAAAGATACTTGGAGTACAAGACAAGACAGTCCAGCTCGGATAAGCTTTCCCTGTTGTAACCAACTAGGATAGATGGAAACCAACTTGTAGCCCAAGGTCGTCGGCCAATATAAGGCGGCCTGGGGCGCCCTCCTTGGGGGCAGATCTTCATCCTCTCGCATAATCTACCACAACTAGACGTAGGGTTTTACTCTCCGGAGGCCTGAACCAGTATAAACCCCCTTGTCTCCCCGTGTTCATCGTCATACTCGCCTAGTTCCGAGTTCACCACGTGGACTACCACCTACGCTCTTAGATCCCGATCCTCTCCAATAACCTGCAAACCTCTAGGGTAACCCCCTAGCAGATCTGTCCAAGTCTCACCCCCTGACAGTTGGCGCGCCAGGTAGAGGTGATCGGGAGCTCGCTGTGCAGCATAGTGGCCGGACCTAGCGTCATCTTCGGCGACGGCACGAAGAACTTCCTCGATGGCGACCAGCTCGCTGCCTCCCTCCGATCTAATCGCGAGGTCGACGTCTTCGTTCTCTTGATGGCGCGCTTGAATTCCGGTGGATCGGATCGAGCGTCGCCCGACGTGCAACCCGTCCCGTGCCGGTTGCACGGGCGCATGCACCATGCGTACGGGTTCTGCAATCTCTGCCCCCTGTCTACATGCAGCCAGTGAATCAATCTACAACACTGCCGCCAGGCCATGTGATCTTTGGGTCAATACGTACGTACGCGTGTACGTGAAGCAAAAAAAAGAAGCAACCCTGTGCGGCCGTCTTGGGCGCATACGTAGATGGCACACGTCCATGGCATCGGCCAAGTTACAGGGAAGATTCACTTTGGTTTCCATTATTTTTTCCAATCTAATTTGTGCTTTCCAATTTTTTTTCCCATCGTGAGGATTACTCTAATCCAGTTTCTTTTTTCTGCAACATATGGTGCACGCACGAGATCTGCTGTCGTGCATGTGGCCGACGTGCCCGGGCTTCCTGACGACGGGTCGTGCTACCTAGTGAAGCCGTACCGGCTACGATGATCATGGCGCTCGGCGGCACCGACGAGATGGCTGACCTCATCAGCCCGACCTGCTGCCCTACGGCACCGCCGACCTCCAACGACTCAGCGCTGTCCTACCTCGATGGCTCGGCACAGCTCTGATTCATCACCGACCTCTTCGGCGCCTCAAGCACGGCATGGCTCCGGCCACAACGACGACTACAACAAACCTCCGACCTCTCACGGCCACCGTGCAGCTCGGCGCTTACATCGACAACACGACCTCTTCGACTATGGTGCGAGCGCCAGCCGCCACCGCGACACCCCAGCACGAGCCCAGCTCGAGTTACCGACCCCTTCGACGTGACGGTTCAAACACGGCACGACTCCAGCTCGCGTCGACGACCACTGTTCTGTCCTCGGCTGCATGCCCCAAGCTAAGTTTTATTTGCAATTTTGCAGTTTTAATTTCTTTTGTCGACCTGCTCTACATATCTTTTTCTTGCTCCTTCTCCCTTCCTCCTCGACACGCTCAGGGGCTTGGCGTAGCCGACCTCGATACGCTCGGGGGCTTGGCTTTGCCAATCTAAGGGTCGTCAGACCTGAGAGATTTTGAATTTAATTCTGTGTTCTTCCTTTAAATGCTTTTTACTCGCTATGCGCATTCGTAGTTGTGTGGTTGCAAGACCTTGAGTCTCTGATTCCCCCGCGCGCCGGCTACACCTAAGCCTCCATGCTGAGCAGTGTAGTCGGTAAGCCGTCCTCTCTATGAGCAGTGGTTAGCGGGGTGAACACCTTTTGCAACTTCATAGCTTTTGAGTTCGCATAATTTGTGCCTAGCACGATAAGGGAACACTTTCTTAAACAAAACACATTGCAAGCATGTCTTAAGCTCAGGCTAAATTTTTATTATATTTACAGATTGATACACCGACCTGGTGTTTATCTTGTTTCACAGGCCCAGCTCTACGACGACTTGGTATGTCTCCGAGCAACCTTTGTGGCTCACGATGGGATGTGACTCAGCGCTTCTGCGACTTGTCCGGCTTCCACGCCCGCGGGCTGGTCGTCTTATTCAAGGTTGCCAGACCTCCCGGCGGCTCCGTCGTCGTCTTCTTCAAGGTCGCCAGACCTCCCGGCGGCTCCGTCGTCGTCTTCTTCAAGGTCGGCAGTCCTCCCGGCGGCTCCACCGTCGTCTTCTTCAAGGTCGCCAGACCTCCCGGCGGCTCTGTCGTCGTCTTCTTCAAGGTTGCCAAACCTCCCAGCGGCTCCGTCATCGTCTTCTTCAAGGTCACCAGGCCTCCCGGCGGCTCCATCGTCGTCTTCTTCAAGGTCGCCAGATCTCCCGGCGGCTCTGTCGTCGTCTTCTTCAAGGTCGCCAGGCCTCCCGGCGGCTCCGTCGTCGTCTTCTTCAAGGTCGCCAGGCCTCCCGGCGGCTCCGTCATCGTCTTCTTCAAGGTCGCTAGACCTCCCGGCGGCTCCGTCGTCTTCTTCTTCACGGTCCTCGGTGACCCAACGGATTTATCACCAACGGCTCTCCCGGCAGCTTCGTCGGCAGTAACGGCTCGTGCCGTGCGGGAATCTATGCCCGTTGGCTCTCTGCTCAACGGCCTGGTGTCCATGGACTCGTTATGCCCTACTTCAAGCCCCCATATCAGCATTTTCTTCAAGGTCTCTTGACCTCCGACGACCTCCGGGTCCATGACATCACCTTCACAAAGGTCGACAGAGCACTACCGCTTGGTAGGTCACCTCAGTTTTCAATAGTGGATTCACACCCCGGCTCCTAAGGCCCCGCCGCCTCCTAGGTCGCAACGACCCACAGTGATAAAATATCACACCAACGGCCCCGTGCTTAATGGCTCTACTGCCCGTTGGCGGCCTCCTGACCATGTGATAGGTACCGAAACTGCTATCGGTACATGGATGGCCCGATCTTCATGACAGTAGGTCACGAACAAGACAAAGGTAGCGGGGATAACTTGCTGTAAAAGAGCGGGTAACTAGCTTTATACCTGGCCAAGGTTGGATGCGACCAAGCGACGGGGAGAGAGGCACCGAAACCACGAAGACTTCGACTCGATCTCCGAACGACCGCAGAACCACAACCGGAGCTACGCCCTGTTCATTTGGCTTACCAGCCACCAGCCAGCAGTACATTTCTCTCAGAACAAACCAGCCACCAGCCAGCAATACTTTTCTCTCAGAATAAATCAGCACCAGCCACCAGCCAAACGAACAGTTGCCTAATCCACACAAGGCGAGGCAGCCGTACTGGAACTCGCAAAGCACGAACTAGTGGATCTCAGAGAGATCTCTTCACAAGTCCAAGTAGAACAAGGAAGAACAAGGGTTGAGTAAGACACTCGGCAGCTCGGCTGCAATTTCACTGGAATAATCTCAATTCATCAAAAGTTGTTTATCGCTTACACATAAGGGGTATTTATACTAAAAACAAATCTCTAAGATAGATGTGAACTGAAAGAGCCACGTGAGAAGATGGAAGGCCAACTGGCTTGAGCATTCACGAAGTGGTCTTCAGTTCCCGTACGTCTTCTGGCCTTCTGAGTGGACTTCATTGTTTTGATCATAACTCCCACTAGGAACATCCAAAAGACACAGGTCTGGATGCGTTGGAAAGCTAACTTCATAACCTTTCACACCATGTATAATATGGGCCACGAAATATTGTAGAATGATACAGTTTTGCACACAAATTTGAGCATTAGTCTGACTGTTGATCTTCTGACCAGTCTGCACCAAAACCACTCGGCTGCCAAACTGGTAGCTCTAAACCACTCGACACTAGTGGCGTTAGAAATTTGACTTCAATACCTTTCCAACGTGTACTCATGGACCTTCATAGCTTCTAGGAATCAAAAGATATGACTGATTCTTCGTGACGGTTCTGCCAGGCTGAACTGACTGGACGTGGTTCTTCTCTCTGGTTCAATCTTGATGTGTTCTTGTCATCCTCCTGGGTGAATCTGAGTAATAGCAACATGCACAATTTAGGAAGTATATAATTCTCATTAATAAATGGAATTTCACAAAGTAGCGCGTGCACCTCTTGTTGTAGCTTTTTAGCTCGGCTACGGGTAATTGGTCTATCGAAGACATGAGTTGGTGCAGCTTGACTTGACGATTGTTCCATCTTACTTGATGTAGTCGGCATACTTGATGGTGTGGTCAGTGTGGTCATATCATCCCCCCTTCAAAAAGAGTCGTCCTCGACTCTTCTAATCCAAAGAACGGAGAAAGGTCAGAGACATTGAAGCTGGTACTCACACCATAAGTATTGGGCAGATCGATCTCATAGGCGTTGTCATTGATCTTGCATAGCACCTTGAATGGACCATGAGCTCAAGGTTGCAATTTGCTCTTGCGTTGTTCTGGAAAGCGATCCTTTCGAAGATGCACCCAAACCAAATCACCTGGTTCAAACAACATTTTCCGTCGACCCTTGTTGGCACGCTTCTCATATTTCTGTGTCTTCTTCTCAATATTTGCACGAGCCCTATCATGGAGGCTCTTGACAAACTCAGCTCGTTTACTTGCGTCAAAGTTCACACGTTCCTGCATAGGCAAAGGCAAAAGATCTATGGGAGCAGTGGGTTTGAATCCATATACAATTTCAAATGGACAAAATTTAGTAGTAGAATGAACCGCCCTATTGTAAGAAAACTCAACATGTGGTAAACTTTCTTCCCAAAGTTTTAAATTCTTTTTGAGGACAGCTCTTAAAAGCATTGATAAGGTTCAATTCACAACTTCTGTTTGCCCATCGGTTTGTGGGTGGCATGTAGTAGAAAATAACAAACGAGTCCCAAGTTTACCCCACAAAGTTTTCCAGAAATAACTCAAAAATTTTGTATCTCGATCAGAAACAATAGTGCGTGGCACTCCATGTAAACGCAGAACTTCTTTGAAAAACAATTCAGCAATATGCGAAGCGTCATCACTTTTGTGGCAGGGAATAAAATGTGCCATCTTGCTAAAATGATCAACCACAACAAAAATTGAATCCTTTCCTCTTTTGGTCCGAGGTAACCCAAGAACAAAATCCATTGAAATGTCCTCCCAAGGTGCATTAGGAATAGGTAGAGGAGTATATAAACCATGAGGGTTCAGACGAGACTTAGCTTTGTGGCAGATGTCAGAACGGAGGACGTGTCTGGCCACATCTCGTCGCATTTTCGGCCAAAAGAAATGATCGGCCAGCACTTGCTCTGTCTTCTTGGCTCAAAAGTGCCCCATAAGACCACCTGCATGAGCTTCCTGCACAAGCAAAATTCGAACAGAGCAATCTGGAATGCATAATTTGTTAGCTCAAAATAAAAATCCATCATGCTTATGGTATTTTTCCCATCCTTTGCCATCGCAACACTTTGAAAAAGGTTCAGCAAAATAGGAATCAGTTGCATATAATTCTTTTATACTTTCTAACCCAAGAATTTTAGCATCAAGTTGAGTTATCAAAGCATGACATCGAGACAAGGCATCAGCAACAACATTTTCTTTTCCTTTCTTGTATTTGACAATATAAGGAAATGACTCAATAAATTCACACCATTTAGCGTGCCTTCTATTCAGTTTTAGTTGCCCCTTAAGATGTTTCAATGATTCATGGTCGGAATGTATCACAAATTCTTTAGGATAAAGATAGTGTTGCCAAGTTTCCAAACTCTGAACAAGAGCATATAATTCTTTATCATAAACTGAATAATTCAAAGTTGGACCACTTAGCTTTTCACTGAAGAATGCAATTGGTCTCTTTTCTTGCATCAGCACGCCTCCAATCCCAACTCCACTTGCATCACATTCAATCTCAAATGTCTTGCTGAAATCTGGAAGTGCAAGGACGGGAGCTATTGTGAGCTTTATCTTTAATTCCACAAATGCCTTTTGTTGTGCTTCTCCCCATTTGAATGGTACTTCTTTCTTGGTCAGCTCATTGATTGGAGCAGCGATTGTGCTGAAATCTTTCATGAATCGCCGGTAGAAACCAGCAAGTCCAAGGAAACTTCTCACTTGGCTCACGTTCTGTGGAGGCGTCCATTCATGTACAGCCTTGATTTTCTCACCATCGACCTCCACGCCTTGTCCTGAAACAACAAAACCAAGAAACACTACCTTGTTGGTGCAAAAGGTGCACTTCTCAAGGTTAGCGTACAATTTTTGTTCACACAGGACAACAAGCACGCACTGGATATGTTCAACATGTTCTTCAAGAGTCTTGCTGTAGATTAGTATGTCATCAAAATAAACCACAACAAATTTATCGATGAAAGTTCTAAGCACATGATTCATTAATCTCATAAATGTACTAGGTGCATTGGTTAAGCCGAAGGGCATCACCAACCATTCATACAATCCAAATTTTGTTTTAAAGGCTGTTTGCCATTCATCTCCTTCTTTCATACGAATCTGATGATAGCCACTTCTTAAATCAATTTCAGTGAAAAAATTAGCACCACTAAGTTCATCAAGCATATCATCTAAGCGAGGAATGGGATGCCTATATCTTACTGTGATGTTGTTAATTGCTCGGCAATCCACACACATTCTCCAAGATCCATCTTTCTTAGGCACTAAAAGAACAGGGACAGCACAAGGTGAAAGACTTTCCTTTACATACCCTTTCTTGATCAATTCCTCCACTTGTTTCTGAATTTCTTTTGTCTCCTCCGGGTTGGTGCGTTATGCCGCCCGGTTCGGGAGTGACGCACCAGGAACCAAGTCGATTTGATGCTCAATCCCTCTCTTTGGTGGCAGCCCTGGTGGTACATCATCCGGAAATACATCTTCATATTCCTGTAATACATTCAAAATAGGACTCGGCAGGGTAGAGGGTAAGGTGTTAGTAGAAAGAAAGGTGTCTTTGTACAGGAGTACAAAGAACATGGCATTGAGTTCGCTCAATTCTTTTAGATCCCCCTTCCTAGCCATCATTACTAAACCCTCTTTTCCCGGTTTATGGGTTCTTTGCAGCTGTGGGGTTTTATTTGGTTGTGCAAACTCTCCCTCACTATTTTTGTGGATCACTCTCAAGTGGTTCTCGCTCTCTCGCTGTTTCTTCTTTATATCATCCTTCAAAATTTCTTCCGGTGTCAAAGGAAGCAAAGAAATTCGCTCTCCTTTAAACACAAAAGACAGCTTGTTGGTCCTTCCAAAAATCTGGACATCACGATCATATAGCCATGGTCTACCTAGCAGCAGCTGGCACGCTTGCATAGGCACCACGTCGCACTCCACTTGATCATTATATTTACCAACAGAGAATGGTACAGTCACAATATGACTGACACACAGCGCACCACAATCATTAAGCCATTGCATCTTGTACGGACTAGGATGTCGCCTTTACTTCAATCCCAATCTGTCCACCAATTCTTGGCTAGCAATATTGTTGCAGCTGCCATTATCAACAATGATGCGACATAGCTTATCTTTGATCAGCCCACGGGTGTGGAACAAATTATGTCGCTGCCCATTTTCTTCTTTCTCTGCTGTTACACTAAGCACTCGAAGAGAAATAAAACAATTATGTTCTCCTTCAGGCTGAATCTCACTCTCATCATGATCAGGTTCTTCATTGAATCTTGGTCCATCATCTTCACAATCACTTTCAGACTCCCATTCTCCCTTCTCATTCACAATCATAGTTCTTCTGCTCGGACATTGAGCAACAATATGTCCACGTCCGTGGCATTTGTGGCACACAATTTCTCTTGTCCGAGGAGAAGATGTAGCACCTGAAATATGGGTTTGGGACGCTGAACTTGCAGCAGGCCGCTGCTGATTTGCCGGAGACGATGCCGAAGAAACCGCCATCTTTGAAGTAGCATTGGATGAAGAGGGCCTCACTGCAGCACCTTGAGGCCGACCCCCACCAAAAGAAGTACTGGACTATTGCTTACGCCACAGGGCTGCTATGGAATGGTTGCCATAAGATCTTCCATGTGCCTCTTGCTGAATTTTTCTCTCGGTGCACTTAGCTTGATCAACGAGATCTTGCAAAGTATGGTAGGGAAACATCTCAACAAAACCAGCAATTTCTTCATTGAGACCACCCAAAAATCTGGCCATCTTTGACTCTTGATCTTCTCTAATTTCAGCACGCACTAGCAGCAGTTCCATCTCCTTATAATATTCATCAACCGATCTTTTTCCTTGCTTCAACACTTGCAACCTATTGCGAAGGTCACGTTGATAGCTTGAAGGAACAAAACACCTCCTCATCACTCGCTTCATTTCTTCCCAAGTATTAATATATCCAATACCCAAATCAAGTTGATTCTCCTGCACTTGATTCCACCAAGTGACAGCATATCCAGAGAACTCAACCGAAGCAAGATTCACACGGCGCTGATCTGAAAGATTATGCACCCTGAAGATTTGATTACATTGTTCAGCCCACTCAAGATACTCATCTGCATTCTCCTTTCCAGTAAACTTTGGAATGCTCAACTTGACACGAGCAATATTATCCGGATTGTCATGATGACGACGACCACGATGATATCCCCTATCTTCAAAATCAGCACGTCGGTGATGACGACGCCGGTCAAACCTCCCACCATGAGCAAAGGGATTTTCATCATCATCATCAGTCCCTTCCTCATGATCACGATCTTCAAACTCTTCATCTTCAAATCTCACACGGCGTTCGTGTGTGTGACGTCCACCATGCTGATTATTAAATTCAGCACGACGACCACCACCATATCCTCCACAGCCTTCTCGGAAGCGATTGAATCCATGGCCAAAACCAGAATTCTCATCTCCAGACTCCTCCCGATGATGGTTCTCTTGATCACGATGTGCTCCACGTCCTCCAGCTGTGGGAAGACGCTCATCGAGCATCCTTCCCACAGCCTCCATCAGCGAATCACCCATGCGACGCATCTCATCTCGTGAGACAGGAGGTTCCCTATCACCACAGTGTCCTCCATGAACACTCGAATCTGATCCTGCCATGTTAGGAGCAGCAAGAAAAATTTGGAATGGAAAATATTTGTGGAAACGCTCGATCTCACCTCTTACTTACCCAAGTTCTTGCCTGATCTCAAGAACTGTGATAGTGCTGGTGTGGCAGCTTCAACAGAGGTGGTAAAGAGGTCGTAAGGATTACGAATCGAAAGTCCCGGTTCAGGTTTTTAGGTGGAGCTATAGGTGGCTACAAGGAGGGCTACGGTACTGTCAATCAAGTGAAAAAAATGTGCTCAAAAGATAAGATGTTGCTGCTATCAAGATTACCAGCAACATTGATATGAAAACTGAAAATTTCAGCAACCAGCCATAACACAAAATACTTCAAATTCTTTTCACTTGTTCTCTTTTTTTAACTCTATTCTTTCTTTCTTCACTCTCTCTTTTTTTTGACTCTTTTTATATAACACTAACAGAGGTGCTGATAACAAATGATATATATAAATGGTGATGACTAGCAACTTGAAGAACACAAACACAAGATAACAGTACCATCAAAAGGGCTATAGGTTTTTTTAGGCTTTGGACTATAGGACAAGACAAAATATATGTAAAAGATTAACACAAGGATGAATATGTGGATGGTGAAACAACCTACCGTGTCAACGAAAGCTTTGATACCAGATGATAGGTACCGAAACTGCTATCGGTACATGGATGGCCCGATCTTCACGACAGTAGGTCACGAACGAGACAAAGGTAGCAGGGATAACTTGCTATAAAACAGCGGGTAACTAGCTTTATACCAGGCCAAGGTTGGATGCGACCAAGCGACGGGGAGAGAGGCACCGAAACCACGAAGACTTCGACTCGATCTCCGAACGACCGCAGAACCACAACCGGAGCTAATCCACACAAGGCGAGGCAGCCGTATGGAACTCGCAAAGCACGAACTAGTGGATCTCAGAGAGATCTCTTCACAAGTCCAAGTAGAACAAGAAAGAACAAGGGTTGAGTAAGACACTCGGCAGCTCGACTGCAATTTCACTGGAATAATCTCAATTCATCAAAAGTTGTTTATCGCTTACACATAAGGGGTATTTATACTAAAAAACAAATCTCTAAGATAGATGTGAACTGAAAGAGCCACGTGAGAAGATGGAAGGCCAACTGGCTTGAGCATTCACGAAGTGGTCTTCAGTTCCCGTACGTCTTCTGGCCTTCTGAGTGGACTTCAATGTTTTGATCATAACTCCCACTAGGAACATCCAAAAGACACGGGTCCGGATGCGTTGGAAAGCTAACTTCATAACCTTTCACACCATGTATAATATGCACCACGAAATATTGTAGAATGATACAGTTTTGCACACGAACTTGAGCATTAGTCTGACTGTTGATCTTCTGACCAGTCTGCACCAAAACCACTCGGCTGCCAAACTGGTAGCTCTAAACCACTCGGCACTAGTGGCATTAGAAAGTTGACTTCAATACCTTTCCAACGTGTACTCATGGACCTTCATAGCTTCTAGGAATCAAAAGATATGACTGATTTTTCATGACGGTTCTGCCAGGCTGAACTGACTGGACGTGGTTCTTCTCTCTGGTTCAATCTTGATGTGTTCTTGTCATCCTCCTGGGTGAATCTGAGTAATAGCAACATGCGCAATTTAGGAAGTATATAATTCTCATTAATAAATGGAATTTCACAAAGTAGCGCGTGCACCTCTTGTTGTAGCTTTTTAGCTCGGCTACGGGTAATTGGTCCATCGAAGACATGAGTTGGTGCAGCTTGACTTGACGATTGTTCTATCTTACTTGATGTAGTCGGCATACTTGATGGTGTGGTCGGCGTGGTCATATCACCATGTAGCTCTTCCTTGAGGTGGCTAAGGCCCCGCTGCCTCCTAGGTCGCAACGACCCACAGTGATAAAATATCACACCAACGGCCCCGTGCTTAATGGCTCTACTGTCCGTTGGCGACCTCCTAGTCATGTAGCCCCTCCCTGAGGTCGCTAAGGCCCCGCTGCCTTCTAGGTCGCGTAGACCTAGATTTTTTAGGCTGACTACCTGCGTTGTACCATCGCACAACGGCCGTGACGATCCAGGTCGCCACGGACCATTCGTCGTTTCTTGAGGCCTCCTGGAGGTCGGCGTGCTAATACAGCCCAGCTGGGACCTTGGTAGCCATACCATTACCGCCCGAGCACCTCTACATCTCCTTGGACACACCATTTGTCATACAAATGTGTATAACCTTGGCCTTGGCCGTCGTCGTCCTCTTCAGGTCGCTAGACCTCCCGGCATCGCTGTCGTCGTCCTCTTCAGGTCGCCAGACCTCCGGGCGTCTCTGTCGTCGCCCACTTCAGGTTGCCAGACCTCCCGACGTCGCCGTCGTCGTCCTTTTCAGGTCACCAGACCTCCCGGCGTCTCCGTCGTCATCCTCTTCAGGTCGCTAGACCTCCCAGCATCGTCGTCGTCGCCCACTTCAGGTCGCCAGACCTCCCGACGTCTCCGTCGTTGACTACTCTAGGTCGCCAGACCTCGCTGCAGCTCTGACAGTCGGCGTGCCTTTCCCCTACCTGACTGCAAGATTGAGAGCCAGGTGTGGTTCGAGGACCGGTGGATGGTCGCTTCCTGGTGTGATGAGTGATTGACAACGTGGTGTGGACTGATTCTTGGCTAAGTATTGCAGGTGCAGGTTGCGGCTTGACTGGTGCAGGTGCAGGTGAAGAACAAGCGTGAAAGGTCGTTGCCGGTGAGGCCTCCAGGTGTGGAGAAGACAAGTAGGCTTGGTTCGAGGGACCCGGTGGCCAGCGGGGTCAAGTGCGGGCCGCATGGTGGCAAGAACGGCAAGATGAAGTCATGGACGGTTTCTTGGTTGAGCCTCAAAACCAAGGTCGAGCCGGGACTACGTGGGAGCCGAGTCATGAGTGGTGATTGGCGGAGGCTACACCGAGTTCGCGGGGTTTCCGGTGGTTCACCAGAAAACCACTGGGTTCCTTGGTTGATCCACAAAGCCAAGACCGAAGAACCGAAGACGGAGGTGTAGCAGCTCCAGACCGGTCTGACCGGTGGGTCTGACCGGTCTGACCGGTGGGTACCGGTCTGACCGGTGAGGAGCACCGGTCTGACCAGTGTGCGACGACGCAGTCCGGAATCTTCGAAGCGGAGGACACGCGTCGGGATCGCAAGGCTTGCGTCGAGGCTAAGCAAGTTTGCGGTCGCTGGGCATCCGTCCGATGGTGCGAAGACAAAGACTTCCAATTTCGCCCTCGAGGGGCATGTATCCCTAGTTAGCTAGTAAGGGTATTTTAGTCTTTCGGTTGCCTCCATATAACCCAAGGGGTGAGAGGATGGCAGCCATCTCTTGGAACCCTAGCTCATTTGGTTTTCCTATTTTCCTTCCTATTTTCTTAGGATTTTCGTAGGACTAGCTTGAGAGCTTCATGGTGAGATCTTGTGAGAGGGAAGGATGATCGGGCGGCAAGCTAGACCTTGTATGAACCTCTTTGGTATGTATAGATGATTCGGCGTGGTTCCTCAAGGCTTGGATGTGTCTTTCCCGTTTCTCCTTTTTGGTGATTTTCGGAGCCTTTTCTTGGCGATTTTCTTGGAGCGATTTCGAGGCCTTTCTCTTTGGGATTTGGTGGGGGATGTATGCATGAACCCTTCGTGGTTCTTTTCCCTTTGATTCCCCTTCCAAATCCGTGAGCAAAGGGGCTCGATTTTGGGGTTTTCGTGGCTCTAGGGTTAGAGGCGTTCTTGGTGGGATTTCTTCGATTCCTCTTGATTTGACAAGTTTTGGTGGACCAAATCTTGGCTATGGAGTACCCATGAGGTGTTCCTACTATCCCCAAAGTCTTGTGCAAAACCGTGGAGCGAATCGGGAGATCGGGAGTTGGATTTGGAGGAGTTGACTCGCGGGCGCTGTTCATCCCGAGCTGCCCAGGCACGACCGGTCTGACCGGTGCCCTTGACCGGTCTGACCGGTGCTAGCCCTTGGTGGTTTTTTGTCTCGGGGAACAGCCTTGTCCGTGTGGTTTTGTCCCGTGGTCCTGCTGATCAGTTCTTGGCGTGTTTGGAGTTGGGTTGCTAGGTTTTGTGAGGGGTTCTTCTTACTCACAGGTTGTGTTTCGTGTGGTTTTTGTTCCAGGGCCTAGAGGAGTCACTGAGGCCTCCTGGAACGTTTGCTGTGCGGCTGCTGTAGCCACCGGCCTGACCGGCTCTGTCCACCGGTCTGACCGGTGTCACCGGTCTGACCGGCGCAGGCCATCGGTCTGACCGGTGTAGCACAGGCAGCAAGCCGTGCAAGTTTCCGCTGTGTGTTTTGGTGAGTTTTGGCTAGGAAGGTTGAGTGTTGGTTCCTAGGACCAGTAGCACTCCAGTGGCTGCGTGATCTTGACCAACTTGGGTAGTTGGGTCGGAGACGTGAGTTGGAAGCTGTGTTCGTCTTGTTGGAGTTCTCATCTCCTTCGAGAAGAATTTTTATCGGCTCCCATTCACTCCCCCCCTCTCTGGTTCGCCTAATCGGTCCTTCAATTGGTATCAGAGCCGGTTCGGGTCTTTATTGACTCTTACCAGTCTAAGATCCAAAGATGGCGTACCAGGAACGGGGTTCGGGTCCTCCGCACTTCGATGGGAAGAACTACCAGATGTGGCAAAGGCGGATGGCGGTGTTCCTCCGCGGAAAGGGTCAGATCCTTTGGGATGTCACGGTGAACACAGCTTATGTTCATCCGATGAACTTCCTTGCTCCAGGATCGAGGGATATGTTCGAAGCCAACAACAAGGCTGTCGACTACTTGTTTCGTGCCCTGTGTCCACCTGAATTCGATCAGGTTCAGACAGAGGACTTAGCTTGTAGGATTTGGGAGCAGTTGAAGGATGCTCATGCTGGGAATGCTCAGGTTCAGGCTCGGATGTACGCGACTTACCGGAGAGAGTACGAGAACTTCACTCATCTCCCCGGCGAGTCCGTCGATGCCCTTTTCCAGCGATTTACGGTCGTTGTGAACAACATGAGAGCCAATGTGGACGTCCTCCCATACAATGATCATGATAGAGCCGTGAAGCTCTTGCACTCGTTGGATCGTACCGTATGGGACGGGAAGTTTGAGGCTATTGTTGAGTCTGAGAAGTATGACACCTTGACGGTGAACGAGCTGTTCTCGAAGCTCAAGTCGGCTGAGTTGGACCGTGGTATGACAGCCAAGATCGAGAGCCCGACTGATTCTCATAGTCTCGCTCTCGTTAGTGGCAAAGGAGCCAAGTCTAATGCTAACGCATCCTCCAGGATGTACTCTTTGTCTTCTTTGATGTCTTTGCCAGACGAGGAGTTCGACGTGCTTGGAGAGGACGAGCTGGCGTTGCTGACCAGGCGGTTCGAGAGGCTGCACGAGAACCGGGTGAACTCAAGGAGGAACTCGAGAGCGTGTTTCAAGTGCGGCAAGACCGGACACTTTTTCGCCGAGTGTCCGAAGGTGAACAACCACGACAAGCACAAGTCCAAGGACAAAGGAAGAAGATCCAAGAAGAAGGAACATGAACATGGGAGGAAGACACGGACCCGAGAAAAGATCAAGAGATCGAGCGACATCGACTCCGACTCTGAGGATGTGTCATCAAGCTCGAGTGAAGAAGAAGAAGAAGAGGACAGCAAGAGGAAGCACAGAAAGAAGAAGAAGGACTTCGGCAAGTACTTGAACGGCCTTTGCTGTACCGCAAGCAAGACTTCGAGAGGCTGCAACAAGAAGGATGGGCTATGCGGCATGGCACGCAGCTCCGGCAGCAAGAGAAGCCAGAAGAACGCCTCGGAATCAGACTCCGACTCCGAGGATGAGGTATGTGATGAGCTCTCTTCTTTACGCAAGGAGAATGAGGAGTTGGTTGACTTGCTTGATAATCGCGATCACATGCTTAGAGAGGCTAAGAAGCTTAGGAAGGAGCTTAGAGCTTTGCTTGAAGATGCTAGGACTAGAGTGGCTGAGCTAGAAACACAGGTTCTTGATGGCAAGCTTGAAATCGATTCGCTTAAGGCTAGCCCTGTGGTTTCTGATGAGATTGATTGTGCTGATTGCTCTGTTTTCCTAGCTGATTTGACTGCTCTTAGGGAAAAGCATGCCTCCAAGTGTGAGGAACTAGATGTGCTTAGGGTTGAGTTGGCTGAGCTGCAATCTAGACCCACTTTGCTTGGTGCATGTACTTCTTGCCCTGGTTTGCATGAAAAAATTGCTGAGCTTCGTTCTCGCATTGTTTCGCTTGAGGCTGATTTGAAAGTGCCTATTCCTACTGCTTGCTCTACCTGTGAATTACATGCTGTGAAGAATTTGGAACTTGCAAAATGTGTTGATCATTTGCAGGATGAGAACAGTAAGTTGCGTGAAGTGCTGAGTTGGTTGTCTAGTCAGGAACCTCAGCTTGGCATGATGATTGCCGGTTATAAGCGCTTTGATGGTTGGGCTTTGGGATCTGTTACGTTTGGTGAGAGCAGTGGTGAGAGAGAAGGGAAATTTGGGAATATTCCAGTCCCACCACAACCCACGCCCAAAGACAAGTTTGCACCCAATCCAAACCAGTTGCTTAAACCGAGAGAAAAATCTAGTGAGAAGACATGTGAAGAGCCTCACCCCAAGCCTAAGCTAAGACCAATCCGTTTCCATTGTGAGTTTTGTGGAAAGGATGGTCACAAGAGAGAGTTTTGCTATAAGAGAAGGAGAGAGGCGAGAATGGCTAAGGAGTGGGCAAACAAGGACAGGTACCACCTTTCTCATGGTGTGCCTGAGCCTCGTATGCCACTACCTAAGGGAAAGGGTGATGTGCATACGGTTCCAGCATGGAGAGATAGGAGAGTTTCAGGTGGAGGTAGGTTTGCTGGCCGAGGACCACCGGCCAGACCGGTCAGACCGGTGCTAGGCAGAGTGCTGGACAGTTTGGTTTCCGGGATTGTGAAGCTAGAGGGTTCAGCCTGTTTGGTCGTGGAACAGGTGGTAGGCGCTTTGAGTCGGGTGGTGTTGAGTTTGCTGGACGTTCTCCACCTCGTGATCAATACGAGTTTGGGAGAGGTCGCAGCTTTGAGTCTCAGAGGGGCTACGGACCACGGTTTCCCTTTCGTGGTACTCGTACTCCTCCAGTGAGACGGGAGTGGTTTTCCCATGGTGGTTCCAGGTTTGATAGGTTAGACGGGATGGATCGCAGTTTTGATAGGCCCGGTAGGATGGATGTTGCTAACCCTACTTTTGAGGAAATGGCCCGGCACTGGTTTGACACCTTTGGTACTAACCCCAGTGTTGAGTCGTTTGCTCGCTCTCGCTCTTGGTTTTGAGTTGCAGGTGGGAGGCCCGGAGAACATTTGGTTGATATCGGGGGAGGTTCTCCGGCCTCATACCCCGGTGATGATATGGAGGTACATCACTTTCGGGGACGGTGGACAAGGATGGGTGACTTCTGAAGAAATGATCAAGGTAAGTATTTTTGTGATCTTCAAATGTGTGGCCTTGGTCAAGCCACTTGGTTCGTTTTGCTCCTTGCCCTATCTCATGTATGTAAGGTGAGCTTTGTATGCTCTTTGACCTTAATGCATGAGTTTAGGGGGAGCCTGTGTGCTTAGTGTGCTCTTTGCTCTATCATGTGTACTAAGGGTGAGCTTTGTATGCTCTTTGGCCCTAGTGCATGTGTTTAGACGGAGCTTGTGAGTTTTGTTCTCCTTTGCTCTTTTGCCGGTGGTGTCGAGCCCTTTTTGCCTCCCCTCGAGGAGCCGGTCGTTTGTGAGCTTTGTGTGTGTGAGCTCCTTTGTAGCATATGTATAGCTTTCCTTTGTGCATTTCTTGCATTTGGCATGGCATATGTAGCATGATGTATAGGCATCTTTGTATCTTAGGTTGCATGCATTTTGTATCATATGCATTGTTTAGGAAAGGCTTCTCCTATACACATTGTTCACCATGGAATGACATATATGTCTTTGTGAGCTAGTTTGGTAAGCTATGGTTAGTTTTGGCTTAGCTCTTGATAATCTTGGTTTGTATCCATGGTTGATGGCTATGTTTTTGAAAAATTTCATATATATATGCTCTCTTGTGAGTAAATGCCTTTACATGATCTTGACATGTTTTAGTGGCTTGGCTATGCTTAATTTGTGGTTGGATAGCTTATTTTGATCATATGGGGCCAAAGGCTCATTTGCCATCATGGATGTTTAGCCCCCATGCTTCATCTTGTGGAGGGGCATAAGTTCCTTTTTGTCGCAAAGACATTTCATGTACCAATTATAAATCTGAAAATGAAATGTAAATTGCTTGAAAAATGTGCTCCCATGTCATATGTGCTAATTTTAATTTGCTTTGGGTGCTAAATCGTTGCATGATGCCTACCAATGAGAAGTCTCATATATAGAAGTAGGCACATGGCTCGGTGGCTTTGACATGACATGAGGTGCTTGTGGGTGTTTATGATGGTCTTATGCTTAGAATGGTTGTCCTAGCATGAAGTTTGTGTGGCTTTGCCATTTTGACATGTTTTGCTCATGTTTAGGACTTTGCTCATGAGAGGGTGATTTTTCGCAAAATTGCTAAATTCTATCTTAGCTTCGCCCAATGGTTGTGAAACTTGGTGATCATGAAGTTTATGTCTTTACGAAGCTATAGAGTATCTAACTTGCTCGTTTGGACATGTGTAGCATCCTATGTTGAATTTTGTCTATTTGAGAAGCTCTAGGTTGCACTTTTTGCATTTTTGGCTTGATTCATGCATTGTCAACAAGGGGGAGAAGTTTGAGCATGTTTTGGCCTACTGAATGCATTTGGAAGGTTTTCAGGTGGTTTCGAGCTATTTTTGGGCTCTGTTGTGCACCGGTCTGACCGGTTGAGGTCACCGGTCTGACCGGTCAGAGTGCTGGTCCTGTTCACATGTTGCCCACCGGTCTGACCGGTGGTGTCGACCGGTCTGACCGGTCAGAACTGAGCTGTTGCAGCTGCTCTGTTTTGTGAAGTGGTTCGCATGCATTTGTCCAGGGGGAGTTGCATCGGTTCAGGGGGAGCTTGCATGTGTGCAGGGGGAGCTCTTTGTGGTTTTCGAGCTTTGGTTTGATGGTTTGTGCTCTTTGCTTGAGCATGTTTTGTCTCGGATGTGTCGAGCCGTTGCCCTTGCCTAAGGGGTCCGAGACTTGTCTTCTTCAAGTGATCTTGCTCTTTGCCTTTTCTTTGGCTTTCGATCGCTTGTTGGAGTTTCTTTTAGTCGTTTCTTTTCTTTTCCTTTTCTCTTGGTTACCAAAACGTGTATGTTGTCAATGCACTCATCAAGGGGGAGATTGAGAGCCAGGTGTGGTTCGAGGACCGGTGGATGGTCGCTTCCTGGTGTGATGAGTGATTGACAACGTGGTGTGGACTGATTCTTGGCTAAGTATTGCAGGTGCAGGTTGCGGCTTGACTGGTGCAGGTGCAGGTGAAGAACAAGCGTGAAAGGTCGTTGCCGGTGAGGCCTCCAGGTGTGGAGAAGACAAGTAGGCTTGGTTCGAGGGACCCGGTGGCCAGCGGGGTCAAGTGCGGGCCGCATGGTGGCAAGAACGGCAAGATGAAGTCATGGACGGTTTCTTGGTTGAGCCTCAAAACCAAGGTCGAGCCGGGACTACGTGGGAGCCGAGTCATGAGTGGTGATTGGCGGAGGCTACACCGAGTTCGCGGGGTTTCCGGTGGTTCACCAGAAAACCACTGGGTTCCTTGGTTGATCCACAAAGCCAAGACCGAAGAACCGAAGACGGAGGTGTAGCAGCTCCAGACCGGTCTGACCGGTGGGTCTGACCGGTCTGACCGGTGGGTACCGGTCTGACCGGTGAGGAGCACCGGTCTGACCGGTGTGCGACGACGCAGTCCGGAATCTTCGAAGCGGAGGACACGCGTCGGGATCGCAAGGCTTGCGTCGAGGCTAAGCAAGTTTGCGGTCGCTGGGCATCCGTCCGATGGTGCGAAGACAAAGACTTCCAATTTCGCCCTCGAGGGGCATGTATCCCTAGTTAGCTAGTAAGGGTATTTTAGTCTTTCGGTTGCCTCCATATAACCCAAGGGGTGAGAGGATGGCAGCCATCTCTTGGAACCCTAGCTCATTTGGTTTTCCTATTTTCCTTCCTATTTTCTTAGGATTTTCGTAGGACTAGCTTGAGAGCTTCATGGTGAGATCTTGTGAGAGGGAAGGATGATCGGGCGGCAAGCTAGACCTTGTATGAACCTCTTTGGTATGTATAGATGATTCGGCGTGGTTCCTCAAGGCTTGGATGTGTCTTTCCCGTTTCTCCTTTTTGGTGATTTTCGGAGCCTTTTCTTGGCGATTTTCTTGGAGCGATTTCGAGGCCTTTCTCTTTGGGATTTGGTGGGGGATGTATGCATGAACCCTTCGTGGTTCTTTTCCCTTTGATTCCCCTTCCAAATCCGTGAGCAAAGGGGCTCGATTTTGGGGTTTTCGTGGCTCTAGGGTTAGAGGCGTTCTTGGTGGGATTTCTTCGATTCCTCTTGATTTGACAAGTTTTGGTGGACCAAATCTTGGCTATGGAGTACCCATGAGGTGTTCCTACTATCCCCAAAGTCTTGTGCAAAACCGTGGAGCGAATCGGGAGATCGGGAGTTGGATTTGGAGGAGTTGACTCGCGGGCGCTGTTCATCCCGAGCTGCCCAGGCACGACCGGTCTGACCGGTGCCCTTGACCGGTCTGACCGGTGCTAGCCCTTGGTGGTTTTTTGTCTCGGGGAACAGCCTTGTCCGTGTGGTTTTGTCCCGTGGTCCTGCTGATCAGTTCTTGGCGTGTTTGGAGTTGGGTTGCTAGGTTTTGTGAGGGGTTCTTCTTACTCACAGGTTGTGTTTCGTGTGGTTTTTGTTCCAGGGCCTAGAGGAGTCACTGAGGCCTCCTGGAACGTTTGCTGTGCGGCTGCTGTAGCCACCGGCCTGACCGGCTCTGTCCACCGGTCTGACCGGTGTCACCGGTCTGACCGGCGCAGGCCATCGGTCTGACCGGTGTAGCACAGGCAGCAAGCCGTGCAAGTTTCCGCTGTGTGTTTTGGTGAGTTTTGGCTAGGAAGGTTAAGTGTTGGTTCCTAGGACCAGTAGCACTCCAGTGGCTGCGTGATCTTGACCAACTTGGGTAGTTGGGTCGGAGACGTGAGTTGGAAGCTGTGTTCGTCTTGTTGGAGTTCTCATCTCCTTCGAGAAGAATTTTTATCGGCTCCCATTCACTCCCCCCCTCTCTGGTTCGCCTAATCGGTCCTTCAAAGATTCTGGAGCGTCTTTGTCTCTTGCGGGTGACAGCGACCTATGCTTCACCTAGGAGCCGGCCCGTGACCGTACAGTGCACCCATGACTCAGGTCTCGTCAGCTCTGGCGTCTGACGACTTCTGCAAGATTCTGGAGCATCTGTCTTATTGGATTGATATCACAAGAGTATCTGTTTCCTAAGCAGAAGGTCGTAGGTTCGGCTATTAATCTCTTCTTCTTCTTCGGAGCATCAAACCGGTCATTCTGGTCGCTTTACTGCTCGGAGGCTACTACACTAGTACGTCTTTCAACGCCCTATTTTCCCAGGTCGCCTCGACCTAACGGAAGCCTGCTTCCGCTACTTTTCCGCTCGACCTACCTTCGGTAGGCACGGCGACCTTTCCGAAGGTCGCGACAGCTACTACATCACACCTGACTCAGGTCAAGTCGGCGGTTCTACAAGATCTACGCCTCGTCTTCACTTCGACCTCCTGGTTCTTCGTCCCAGGAGCTCGACGTTCCACTTCGTGCGCGCATCGGAGGGGTTCTTCTTTTTTTGATCCCCGTGCACCCTTCACGACCTCGACGGTGCCGCGCCTTCGCTACTCTTCGACACAACCTCGCCTCGGCCGCTACACCTACACGTGGATCGGGGCTTGAGAGACATGGGTACCCACGGGTCCCCACTGACCAGGGTCTCAGCCTTCCCTGACAGGTGGGTCCGACCTACCAGACGACCCGCCGACCTGACATGCGGGCCCAAAGACGTAAAGATACTTGGAGTACAAGATAAGATAGTCTAGCTCGAATAAGTTTTCCCTGTTGTAACCAACTAGGATAGATGGAAACCAACTTGTAGCCCAAGGTCATCGGCCAATATAAGGCGGCCTCGGGTGCCCTCCTTGGGGGCAGATCTTCATCCTCTCGCATAATCCACCACAACTGGACGTAGGGTTTTACTCTCCGGAGGCCTGAACCACTATAAACCCCCTTGTCTCCCCGTGTTCATCACCATACTCGCCTAGTTCCGAGTTCACCACGTGGACTACCACCTACACTCTTAGATCCCGATCCTCTCCAATAACCTGCAAACCTCTAGGGTAACTCCCTAGCGGATCTGTCCAGGTCTCACCCCCTGACAACAAGTTATGGAGAACATTTGCCCATGGAGTCTAGGGATACTTGAAGATGCAATCACCAAGCATGATAAAACCGATCTAATCTATCTAAACATGTGAACAAGGTTTAGCCTTTTCCCTTCCCTCGTACTAGTCCCTACGCGAAGGTAAAATCGATACTAAGCCTAGATGAACACAAAACATTGAAGCGATCTAGGGGAGCGACCCGAAAAGCATGGTGGCCAAACCTTAAGCATTAAAGCATCATCAACGAGGAAGCATCAATGAGGAAGCGATAGATTAAACTCCAAAGAAAAGTCGGCGATTACAAACCAAGATCCATTACAACTCCATGGACAAACGATGAATCTACTCCATCAAGATTCTAAGCATGATACCGTTTGAACGTGGTAGGCGCCTCCGATGAAGATTGATCCTCACCGTCCTCCAACTCCGACGGCGCTGCGGCAAGGCCTCGGCATCCTCCTCCTTATGGTGATCTCCTTAGGGCCTTGGACTTAGCGAATTATTAGCTCTCCGGCGGCTCTCATCCACCGTCTCTCCCCTCGACTCAGGCTCTCTATCTTGTGGTCGACCTCGGAGGTATTTTTGGCGTCTCTGGTGAATGGCGGCTTCGGCAGGCAATTAGGGTTCCATCGGCTTCACACTCGAGAAATAGGGGCCCGAACCGGTGCCAGAAGGGGGTAGGCCGGCCGGCATGGGCCGACCAGCCCGGGCCCTCCTCGGCCCGGTCTTCCTCCCCGCGACTCCTCTTGTCGTTCTTGTTTTTTACCCCTTCATAGGCGGCTTTTTGGCGTCATTATCCCTGCGACCAAGTTAGGGGGTCTTGTCGTATGAAGTCCGGTCTTTATGTCTTGGTCCTCGAGAATGTTTCGTCATAGCTCCTTGGTCCTTGCCACCTTTGGGAGTGAATTCAACTTGCACTTGAGCATGAACAGAACTCCTTGATTAGCCTTTTCAACTTGATACAAATCTGTCCTTTAAGCTCTCGTTTTCCTACAAACACAACATACTTCAAAATGCACATAGGAAGACGAACTTGTTACATCATTAGTATGCCTAGTGGCGGGTTAGTTCCAAAACAAAGCTCAAACCATAGTGTAACAAGTGCTCTAGGTTGACGGAAATCGACCGCCAACAATAGACTCCATATTGTAACCGACCTGGACACTGTGTCTACCGACTTTGTAAACCCTAATCTAGCAGGCTATATAAGGTGGCCTAGGGCATCCCTCGAAGGACACGACTCTCTTGCGCATAGCAATACGAACTACCAAACAAGACGTAGGGTTTTACTCCTCGGAGGGTCGAACCTGTATAAAATCCCTTGTATCGTGTGCTCCTGCATTCACCATTAGCGTTCTTAGTCCTGCGATCCACTTTACCTACAATCAACCTTTTGGGTAGCCCCCTTAGGAGGACTGTGCGGAACTCAAAACCTGACAGTGTTAAGTCTATGTATGTGACCGTTTAATTCCCTTGGTGCGCATACAACCAACACACAAGATGATGGACCTACCGCCTAAAAGAGGAATCGCTTGCGCGTGCGCGTGTGTGTTTGGGGGTGGGGATGCCCCACCCACCAGCCACAGCACCAACCAATAGTCGCAGTACCACTCACATCATCTTTTAGAGTGAATTGCAGCTGTGTCTCCCACATATGTGTCATGTTGTCCTCAACTTATCATAGGTGCGCCACGTATATTGTGACTCGAACGGTTCATGTCATGATCAAGCTATGAAAATTTATCATCTCTAGTTTCTTTTAGTCCACCAGTGATAAGCCGAATGGAAAAATGATTTATATAGTAGACATTCTTGATTTTTGTCATTTGTTGCCTTATCTATAACTCCTATATAGGAGCTCCCCACTAACCCTCCTTAAGGAGTTCTCAGGCCTCTGATTGGTTGCTTGGTTGCTGTGAGTTCTATTCCATGGGGCACCGCACAGCACAACCGCCGGTCGCCAGCGAAGCAGCGCAAAAGGCCCCTGGACGTTTGACTTCCCCGGCTCACCCGCCACATGCATCAGTCCATCCTCAACTATGCCCACCATTAATCCAATCCTTCCCCCATTCTTATTTTCTTAATTAACTCCACCATCCTCTTAATGGCCTCCTTCTTTTTCGTCACCCACCCCACCTTTAATTCCAAACACTGCAACCTCTTCTTCTTCTCCTTCCCCTCCTCCTCAACCTCCCTTTGCTTCCCCTTTACTCTCTCTCTCTCTCACTTTGTAATCCCTTTGATATCAGATGTTTCTGGGAACACATTATGTTGGAGACGACATTGTCCTCAACATTGGCAACGGCGAGTATTGGAAGAAGGTGCTGGGGCCTGTCTTCATCTACCTCAACTCGAGCCCGAAGCGTGGCGACCTTCGGGCTCTCTGGCAGGAGTCCAAGGCGCAGGCGCAAGCCGAAGTCAGCAAGTGGCCTTACAGCTTCCCCAAATCACCGGACTTCGCCAAGGCCGGCGAGAGGGGCTCCGTCGCAGGCAGGCTCATGGTCAGAGACAGGTTCATGAGCAACGATGACATGCCAGCTGCGATGGTGTACGTTGGGCTCGCCGCGCCCGGGCAGCCTGGCTCATGGGCGACAGAGTGCAAGGTACGCGTGACGGTTGATCTGCTCCGCGACTGCAAGTTGATTCTGAATTTGTGGCACACCTTGTCATCAGACATCAGTGACATCATGAACTCCTCTATTGATACTGTGCAGGGTTATCAGTTCTGGACGACGGCCACGTCTTGCGGCAGCTTCACCATCGGCAATGTCCGAGCAGGGGTGTACAATCTCTACGCATGGGTCCCCGGGGTTCTTGGAGACTACATGTACACTTCTGCTATGACCGTAACGCCAGGTTGCGCTGTCACCCTCGGCGATCTCGTGTTCTTGCCTTCGAGATCAGGCCCGACGCTGTGGGAGATCGGAGTCCCGGACCGGACCGCCGCGGAGTTCTTCATCCCCGACGTCGACCCCAGATACGCCAACCGGCTGTTTTTGCACAAAGACAAGTAAGCTCTTGATCAGTTGATCGATATTGATGTTACAGAAGCATATGAGCGGCGTGGTGCAGACGCACGCGGTGTACGAGGACGAGACGTGGACGCACGCTGTGATGGACCTGTGCGCGGGCACGGACCTGCTCGACTGGGTGGCGCTCCGCCGCGGCGCGCCTGTGCCGGAGCCCCTGGCGGCCGCCATCGTGGCGCAGGTCGCCGCAGGCGCTCGCGCTCCGCCACCGCCGCGGGGTCGCACACCGTGACGTCAAGCCCAACAACATCCTCATCGACACCGCCGCCGCCGACAGCCAGGAGGACGAGGAGGAGGATGGCGGAGAGGCCGAGGACGAGGCCGTATAGGAGCTCCCCCATACTTCATAAAATATTATACTCAATAAAGCTCTAAATATTCAATCAAGTATAATATCTGACATCTATAATATACTCACTATTCATACCGGTAACCTTTGAAAATTATTCTCAACATAAAACATGGAGAACAGACAAGATAGAATTATCTATACAACCAAGGACTCACTCTAATAAATAATTACATGTTCTTTTTCAAGATACACCATGTGATCGTTATGAATATTTGTTTATACTCAGATAAGAAACTTTAGTTCAAATAGTTTGCCACTTTGGTTTAAATAAATAGTGATACTCATTACCCGGGTATTTCAACTTTACATAATATGCTCATGTCCTTATCGTCGAGAGATGATATCATGGTAAATTTTCCTTAAAATCATTGCATTTTCTTAATTCCCGCAGCAACGCGCGGGTGAGATTCCCCTAGTATTACCTACACACAGACACCACAGGATGTGTTAAACCTGCAAAGCTACTCTTTGGTCTCCTTGATTGAACACACAAGTGAACATATAAAAATAAAACTTTTAGTTTGATGGATAAAATTGATGGTGGAGAGTAATCCATATAGTTTATGACCTCTTAGTTCGTTTCAAAATGGCATGACAAGATTATGAGATCGAATAAAGCTGAAACTGATGTAAATAAAATATGTATGAAACTGTTGATTATTCTATATGTGTTCACAACCAAATATGATATTATTAATCATATCCATACATAAGCGACCGGTCAATTTGTGTGTGTGCACATAAGAAAGCATCGGGTGGGTTTTCCATACTGTTGTTGGTGTATTAACCAAAAGATCACAACCGGCATTATTGATCAATACATGACACAAAACACAAGTTGAAATGGAGGAATTTGAAAACAAACAAACTAATAAATCCAACAACTAATCTCTCTGAATAGTCCTAATGATATACAAAGGTACAAAACTTGTTCCATCCTGGCCTGGTGAGCAAGTATACACACTCAACACATCGGACACTCAACATCACCGGAAGGTGGCAGACTGGTGGCAATGGTGGAGTGCTAGAAGAGGGTAAAGCGGCTGCGGTGACATAACATTGCTGTTTGTTAAGGGCAGCTAGCTGCAAGTTCGTCGTTAAGCCCCACGTGAGAGGGAGCAGCATGACTGACGATGGTGATGGTGCTAGCTGCCTGAGATGTTGCTTCCTCGAGCTTCTCTTTGAGCTCCTTGTTGCGCTTCTTGAGCTTCTCTATCTTTCATCTTGCTACTTATTCTAGATATGTGTCTCCTACTCTCCTTGGTATGCTCCTTCCTCAACCTACATGCACATTCCTCAAGATATGTCCAACATTTTCTTATAAGAAACATGATATATGTATGATCTGTCAGTTCTAGCAAGTGCATCCTCTGAAAAGTGTGTGCATGCGTGCGTGTGTGATCCACTTCTTGTATGATCATGCATGTTACTACCCGCATCTGCGGTTCATGAACCAGACATTCCACCTGCTTCAACGTTATCTTGAGCCTCTCAGCCAAGGCCTCTTTCGTGCTCCGAAAAGTGTTTCATTCATTTCATAGATCTTTAGAGCATATGCACCAGTACTTTAGAACAACATGCATGCTAGCAATTAATATGGCACTATTTAGAAAAATGAAGAATTTTTTAACCTAATAAATCAAAAACAAAATCTGCATAGTTTTAGATTCTCCAAGCATTTGATTATCCAAATACATGAATGGAACAAACTTATGTGTGCTACACTTTAAACTGATAGAAGTTAATGCGCAAGTAAATAGAAATAAACCTTGCAAACTACTGTTGGTCCAAGATCTATCCAACCGAATTATGAAAGATCAGGTAGATCTATATCACAAACCATGAAAGTTTGTTCGAAAGAGTGCGTGACTTTGGATTGGAAACCGAACTAGTTAAGAAAATTGATCTCACTTTTTTTGTGAAATTGCTCTCCTTAAAAGTTGCTTCTGGCTCCTCATTTTGCTCCTTCTAGAACTTCATGAAGTGCATGTGCGTGACAAGTTGTCATGTACCAGGAGAAGATGTCTCCAGCAAAAGTGTCTTCAGAAGAAGAAGGCGTCATGGAGCATGACTCTCTAGCCAGCAAGTTGAAGCCCAGGAAGCGGGGTTGTGTTCTCTTCACTAGACTCGTAAACACCACCTGCATATATAGTGCATAGGACACACAAGAAGCGTTCGATGTGCTACAGTAACCAATCAATCAATGCATCGATCCTAAGACAAAGGATTATATATACATATATAGATCTGTTTCACTGAGATGGAATCATGGAGATTGAATAATAAACTATACATGCATGTGGCTGAGATATCTCCAGCTATGGTAGATTAGGATTGTGTAATCCTGGCTTGCCTTATCTCTAGGAGAGGCTTCTTGCCCTCTAAGCAATGTACTCCTATATAATTCATCCATGAGGCTCATCAACAATACAATCATCCATTACACCAATTCCATCTTTCAACACTGTGTGTGTGTGTGTGTGTGTGAATAAAGGAGTTGTGGTTGATTCCTACTGGGGGTAACAATGGTAAGCTCTAATTAAGACCGAACTAGACTTGTCGAGGCCCTTGAACTCCATTGGGTCCTATGAAGGTAGCACTAGAACCCTAGGAAGAGGAAATCAGAAAATGATTGATGATGATCAATAATGGAAGAGAAGGTCCCATGAGGGGTTTTAATTGGAGGGCAAATGGAGGTAAGAATGGTAATTTTCTTGAAGGAGCCACCAAATGAGTTGTGCTCAGATAAGAAAACAACCAATAATGATTTGGTGATTTCAATGCATCATTCTGCTCAATTTGGTGAGTAGTACGTGATGGACTGATTATCTTTGTTTAATGTAAATGTTTTGGCAAGCTGTTTATTGCATGCTAATGAAAATTTTTGAAATACATAAATATTTCTTACTTATTAAAGTTAGTTAAAAATGAAGCGTATATATGGAAGGTCTTAATTAGCTGCTTACATTTTTGTTTCTCTGAGAAAAACCATGTGCTTTCATTCATGCATCTGAGAAGAAACCCCTTTAATTATTTTTTTACCGGACAAGAACGTCGTTGTCTAAGGTGTATCGTAGCAAACTTAGCTGAAGTAATTAGTACACTTATCGGGTTAGTGCAGATAGTATATATCTTAGCATCATAACCTGCTGGATAATTCTTTTAAGTTGTACATAAAATTTTTACCCATAGTGCATCATTATATCTTGAATCTGTTGTTATGTTATTGTTAAATTAGAACTAACTCATGTGTCCATCAATTATAAAAATTACTTTCCCTAGCTAGATGCCAATCGGCAAGGTGCAGATGGGGTGTAGTCAGTGGCATAGCTAGGATTTTGACACAGCGGGGGCATATAAACAACATATGAGTGCCTAACTTCAACCTAAAAGTAATTTATTTGGCTATATATTTTTATTGTGTGTACAAAATGGTTAATATCACCTTCACAAGCCATAAACTAGATCATTATCAATAATCATTCATTCAAGCACTAATTTATGTGTGGTTAATTATTATAAATACATTAACACTTAGTGCATGCTACATATTTAATCAAACATTAGGGGGGCCATGGCCCCTGCGAGCCCCCTGGCTGCGCCACTAGGTGTAGTAGATGATATATCTTTTGTGTGATGATGCATATATCCCAATTCTTTAGTTCTTTATCACTACAAGAAAATCGTTGACTAGTGACCCAACCACATTTTAGCGTCATTAATTTATGATGTTCCTGGCTGATCTCGTCATTAAATTTCACTTCCGAGCAAATTTAGTGACAAAAAAAACTTTCGTCATAACGGTTGGTACTGTAGCCGAGCATTCCCTGTTCCAAGCAAGTTTTGTGACGCCATAAGCTCCGCAACAGCGTCATAAACCAACTTTGGTCCCACATGTGAGTTGAAGCATCAGTATAAACCAACCTTGGTCCCACATGTAAGGTCAAACAGCAAGCTAGTTTTGTGACGCCATAAGCTCCACAACAACGTCATAAACCAACTTTGGTCCCACATGTAAGTTAAAGCAGCAATATAAACTGATGTGAACCCGCTGGAGTTTGTGGCTAATCTTTCGATGAGAGGCGTGGGGGATAGCTCGATTGGAGGAGACGACGTTCACGGCCCGACTACAACCTTTCCAAGGATGCGCCTTAGCAACCGATTACACCACCTCCTATGGCTGCAACGATCTTGTGGAGCGCGTCAACCGCCACTAGGGCACCCGTTCCTGCAAGCAATCGAAGAACAAGTATAACAAGCAACTCAATTGTAGATGTGGAGATGGAAACCAATCTGATATCACAAAGTTGGTGTTCCGAATCTGGTAGAACAGGTGGTCTAGCCGACACACGTGTCTACAAGGAAGTAGCAATGACTAAACTTACAACAAAACAAAACCTGATCTGTTTGTGACGGCTATGGAGGTATATGAGAGGGTAGGGGCACGACCAGGACCTAGTGGGGGTCGTGCTCCAACCCTTGGATGACATGATACACGGGCCAACAGGCCAAAACCGGGCGACGTAGAACGGTGGAGGACGTGGGAAACACTTGGACTGGTCCCCAATCAACTTCTTTGGTCCTCCATGCTTGCCATGTACGATTAACACTCTTTTTCATCCACGTTAGTATTTCTGAAAATGACAAGCAACATACATCACGGTGCAGCAACAATTCATCAAATATACCAAATACAATGTTGATAAAGAATTGGTTCACCTTAGAATCAAAACTTGCTATTATGGTCGTATCCGAGCCGATGATGTCCTCATCATTCTCCCCTTCTTGGCTACAAGTTGTCCTCGACTTGCTCCGGTGGCATCTAAAGGTCCTTACCTCGATGTTGGAACACGGAGCGACTTGTATACTGCAAATCGAGTACCAGCAATGCTCCCCTTCTTTGGGCTGACCCTGTTGCTTAAGAGAAAAACTAGAAGGACTTTGCAAGACATTGTTAGCTTTAGTGCAGCCCTCTATTTTATCATGGTCATATAACCCAAAAGGAGATTTCAGATCTGAGCAAATATAAATTCTATGCAACAAATATTCTCCTTTGGAATTATATTTGCTAATAAAGTGATATGTATGATCAGCCAAACATTTCAATTCAGAATACGGAAAAAGTTTCTCCTCTAAACAATTTAGATCACAAAGAACATCAAATTCAATATAACCTAGAGTATTCAAAGAAGACAACAATTTCAGTTCATCTTGTGCACAAGTAATAGGATGAAAAGCTTTTCTTCAGCACATATGTATGGATCCAAACAAAAAGTATCACTCTTATTCACTACTTGTGGCATAGGAGTAAAAGAAACATCAGGACACAAGTCCTCTTTTTCACATGGAACAGCAAGCAATTCATCGTGTGACAAAATCAAATCAGCAGTAGGTTCCACAACTTGTTGTTCTTGATTAGCAAGCAGAGTGGACAAATTTCCAACATTATGGGTCACATCATTCTTGCAACTACTCACAGATGAAAGAATTTCCTTTTCCGCACTCACATCAAGCCAAAACAATGAATCAATATTGTTGTATGATTTGCTAACTAACAAGATTCGAATATCAGAATTGAGACCTTTTATGAACCTACTCATATTTTCTTCCCGACATTCTTGCAATCCACCAAAATGACATAAATCTTAGGTATGATAGTATTCCTTGACAATCCTACTACCTTGCTTCAAGTTGTCTAATTTTGCAAGAAAACAATTAGCATAATATTCAGGAACATATTCATCTCGAAAAAGCATTTTAAAATCTTTCCAAATTTGTGGAACTTTGTTGTGCCTACAAATATGTTTCCATGTAGTCAAAGCATAGTTTGTTAAAGCACTAGAAGCAGTAAAAATCATTTGATATTCAGACAAGTCATACTTATCAAATTCTGCATCTACCTTAAGCTCCCATTCAATGTTAGCGTGAGAATCAAACATACCATCATATAATGGCAAGCGCTGAATGATACCTTGAATGTGAGGGTCTAGCTTCAAGTGCTCAAAAATCTCTATATCACCTGCCATGATTAGTAGAAAACAAGAAACACAAAATATTTTGTTTTCACCTGTCAACTACAAGGATGTGTCGGGTGTCATTATCTCAAACTCAACTTGTTCAAAACAAGCTCTTACAAGTTCTTACCAAGCAAAACAGGAGGGGACGGCAACCAACAAGATGTCAACCTCGAAGAAAGTGTATCAGTGCCGTAGCAACAAGACCTGTTAAGCTGTAGTTGAATATGTGGAGCTATAGGTGGGCTGAAACAAGAAATGGACTAGCACCACATTAGTTATAAAAGCAAGCTGAATAATCGTTCAACGAAGGTACTGTGCGGGTCCTAGGCTAAACCATGCTAGAGACGTGAACCTAGGCACAAAGGTAATCACTGACAAAGAGGAACTAGCACAACATAAGCAAAACACCAAATTCAGCCCCTTTTGTCTTTCACTTCCTTTCCTCCTCTCTTTCTTTTTTTCTCTTTTTTTCTGTTTTTTGTTCTACTTTTTTTCTCTTTCTTTCTTTCACTTTTTTTCACAAGACTAAACTCTTTTGCTGAATAACATGACAAATCCACACCAAAGGATGAGTTTACACAAATTGCAGATCACCAATCTCCAAGACAATTGTGGAACGCTCAAAATCAATTTTGCAACAAGGCTAGATCCATTGGAAAGATAAAAAGATAAACTTTCCAGATTGTACTTAAACACTTGAATCAGACTTAAGATGGATCCGTGGTGGCCAAAACGCTGCACTGATGTATATATTGATGCTGGATCTCATGGTGATCAAAACGTGATAGAACTCAAAACTCTAAAGGATTAGACACTAAGACCAGTAACTCGACACAACCGAAGATTCAACAAGCCCTAACTAAGCAGTACTAGTAAAGGCTCGAATGGTTTATAGGATTGCAGGTAAACTAATCCACTATTTTTTGGCTTTTCTGGAGTATAGGAAAATAAAAATAGCAAAGGATTGAAAGTCTCTCACCGATAAACCACGCTCTGATACCAACTGATGTGAACACACTGGAGTTTGTGGTCGATCTTTCGATGAGAGGCGTGGGGGATAACTCGATTGGAGGAGACGACATTCACAACCCGACTACAACCTTTCCAAGGATGCGCCTTAGCAACCGATACACCACCTCCTATGGCTGCAGCGATCTTGTGGAGCACGTCAACCGCCACTAGGGCACCCGTTCCTGCAAGCAATCGAAGAACAAGCAAGAACAAGTATAACAAGCAACTCAATTACAAATGTGGAGATGGAAACCAATCTGATATCACAAAGTTGGGGTTCCGAATCAGGTAGAACAAGTGGTCTAGCCGATACACGCGTCTACAAGGAAGTAGCAATGGCTAAACTTACAACAAAACAAAACCCGATCTGTTTGTGATGACTATGGGGGTCATGCTCTAACCCTAGGACGCGCCCCTATAGGCTCCGACATGATACGCGGGCCAACGGGCCAAAACCAGGTGACACAGCACCTTGACATATTCTGGACGTCTACTTGTTTGAACGATTCCTGTCGACTCAGATATTATTTTGACATGAGACCAGTGCCATTGGAAGCTCTATGAAATTATCTTTCCAAGAATTTAAAGAACGTCCCAAACGGAGTCCGTATGAGGTCGTGGCGTCCGTTGCAAGTTGGCCTAGTCATGCAGTCCGTATCCAGCCCAGGTGGGATTGGATTTATGGTAAGCTCGATACACTGGTTTAGCCTCGGTGCCTGAATTTCGATGCAAACTTAGCACTATCCTTCGACGCACCCCTCAGGAAAAGGCCCAATCGCCCCAAAAGACTAGTCCGTTAGGGGAAGGGTGGCTCTCCCCTTTAAGGTGACTTTCTCCTCCCAAACTAAGCAAGGTGGGATAATGAGGCTCACACGGTCCCCCTCCCGACTACAACTGGGCCACATAGCTCATTTATGTTGTGTCTTTACCAACGGGTAATAGTGGAGGAAGATGTCCTCATCATTCTCCCCTTTTTAACATGGGCCCAGCTCTGATACCAAATGATGTGAACCTGCTGGAGTTTGTGGCCGATCTTTCGATGAGAGGCGTGGGGGATAGCTCGATTGGAGGAGACAACGTTCACGGCCCGACTACAACCTTTCCAAGGATGCGTCTTAGCAACTGATACACCACCTGCTATGGTTGCAGCGATCTTGTGGAGCGAGTCAACCGCCACTAGGGTACCCATTCCTGCAAGCAATTGAAGAACAAGCAAGAACAAGTATAACAAGTAACTCAATTACAAATGTGGAGATGGAAACCAATTTGATATCACAAAGTTGAGGTACCGAATCAGGTAGAACAGGTGGTCTAGCCGACACAAGTAGCAATGGCTAAACTTACAACGAAACAAAACTAGATCTATTTGTGATGGCTATGGGGGTATATGAGAGGGTAGGGTCACGACCAGGACCTGGTGGGGGTCGTGCTCCAACCCTAGGACGCGCCCCTATGGGCTCTGACATGATAGCGGGCCAACGGGCCAAAACCGGACGACGCAGCACCTTGACAGATTCTGGACATCCACTTGTTTGAATGATTCCCGTCGACTTAGATATTATTTTGACATGAGACTAGTGCCATTGGAAGCTCTATGAAATTATCTTTCCAAGCATATAAAGAACGTCCCAAATGGAGTCCGTATGAGGTCGTGGCGTCTGTTGCAAGTTGGCCTAGTCATGCAGCCCAGGTGGGATTGGATTTATGGTAAGCCCGATACACTGATTACGTAGTTTGGCCTCGGCGCCTGAATTTCGATGCAAACTTAGCACCGTCCTTCGACGCACCCCTCAGGGAAAGGCCCAATCACCCCAAAAGACTAGTCCGTTAGGGAAAGGTTGACTCTCCTCTTTAATGTGGCTTCCTCCTCCCAAACTAAGTAAGGTGAGATAATGAGGCTCACACGGTCGCCGCCCGACTACAACTAGGCCACATAGCCCATTTATGTTGCGTTTTTGACAACGGGTAATAGTGGAGGAAGATGTCCTGATCATTCTCCCCTTTTTAACATGGGTCCAGCTCTGATACCAAATGATGTGAACCCGCTGGAGTTTGTGGCCGATCTTTCGATGAGAGGCGTGGGGGATAGCTCAATTGGAGGAGACGACGTTCACGGCCCCACTACAACCTTTCCAAGGATGCGCCTTAGCAACCGATACACCACCTCCTATGGCTGCAGTGATCTTGTGGAGCGCGTCAACCACCACTAGGGCACTCGTTCCTGCAAGCAATCGAAGAACAAGCAAGAACAAGTATAACAAGTAACTCAATTGCAAATGTAGAGATGAAAACCAATCTGATATCTGTCACACCCGATTTCCGTATAGAAACCAAATGCATCTCATATGTGTGTCAGGATCATAATTTCACACATATGATAGACAAAGAGTGTAATATCAGATACAAATGCTCAAAAGCGTACAAAAGAGGTTTATTAACATTTTATTACACTCATCGGTAGACACAAAGGTCTTTACATGATCATCGATAACTACAACGGTGCAACTCCGTCTTCGGCTCCACAGGCGTCTGACTGGTGAAAGCAAGCCTCAGAACTCGTCGAAGTCGCTGAAGAACTCCTCACCGTTGTTCTCCTCTGAACAGTGGTAAGCAAGGGTGAGCACACTTATGGTTGGAGCTCAGCAAGTGGGCGGAAAAGTATGCAAGGCTATCAAGGATAGGCTAAAGGTTTGCAGCGGTCAGCATTTTAAGTTGGTCAAATTTTATTCGCAAACGCCTTTTTACTAAGTGTAAGTTTATACCATCCCCAAAAGATTAAGCATTTGAAACATTATCCCAAAAAGCATATAAAACCATGATTTAATTTCCAAGTTCAAGTTCTCTTATCATGTGAGGGTCCAAGCCGCTCTTAACCGTGAGCACGGCTGATCGATCAGTTTTCACTCTGCAGAGGTCATACACTTTACCCACAGCTCGTGTTCCCCATGTTGCCTGGGTTAGCCAGACCCTTAAACACTTCCGAGGTGAGTGGCTAGGGGTCCACTACGTAGCCTTTACAAAGGAAATGCAAAAGACCAACAACCTACGACAGTTACAGCAGCGGAGCGGACCATAACCCTCCCTAGTGGTCAGCACCTTAGCAAAGGCTGCTACCCCAAAAGAACCGGGCTATAGCCCTTCAACTCCGACCCCCTGTGCCCCTTTCGGGAAAGGTTGTCAGATAGTTCACACACCTAATTAATTGGCTAAGGGCAGAGCCATATGCCACTGTGGTTGCACTATTTTCTTGGGTGGTTCTCCATGTTCCAATTAAACTATATGATCTTATAAATTACCAAGGCTCACCAAAGTTCCATGATCAACATTTATAAATATTTATTTCAACCATCCCAAGTTAAGCAACTAAGCATTTCTACCCAAAAACATTTATTAAAAGGGTTGTTCAAGGTAATAGGGGTAAAATTCTAGTCATGTCCTTAAAAAGGTGATTTTCCCATCAATTTATGCATTGCAACATTAAAAGTAAATTTTTAGTTATTATGCAAGTTGTGTGGGTCAAAAATAGAATATGCAGGGGAGGAAATCCACTTGCCTTCCTCTCCTAAAAAGTCCAACTCTTCTTCTTCAAAAGGTTGATCTTGCTCCTCGATCGGAAGCTCGGTTCCAACGGGCACGATATCTACGATCACACCAAAAATCATTCAATAAATAAAATCAGTACATAAAACATTTTAAAAAGCTAAAACAACCTTCTAAAACTGACGGGCACTAAGAGACGGTCGCATGGACACCAAAAACGCCTAAAACGGACAAAGGATGCAAAAGATATGGCTAAAAGAGGCTCTAGGGGCTAAACTGTGAGAAAAACTAACTTCCAGGGGCTTATCTGCAAGAAACCAGGGACTTATACCTAATTATGATTAAAAACCGAAGGTTTAACTTGTAAAAGATTAGGGGTGGACTGCGGGTGAAAGAAACTTGAAAACTCAGTGGCCTAAACATAAAAACCAGGACTTAACTGATAGAGTCTTTGGAGGTGGAAGGACATACTTGTGATATTAAAGATTTCAGGGGCGTTTTTGCAAAGCTGTGGGGAAAAGAACGGGTTGACCATTACTTGACTTGTTGACCGGGCGCTTTGATTCGATTTGAGCCGTCCGGATTGGATCAAACGGCTGGAAGCGACTCCGGCGAGGCCGGCGGCGCAGAACAGCCGTGCGCGGCGGCGCTAGGCAGCAGGCTCGCCGGCGACGGGCCAAATCGACCTCCAGTGCACCAAATTCGACAGGGAAAGCACCTAAAGAAAGAGCAGGGCGAGGGGACTTCACCTGGCGACTCGAAGGGGAAGAAGAGGCGCCGGCGGAGGAGATCGGGGCGGCGGCGGAGCTCCGGTGTACTCTCTCCGGGACGGTGGTGCTGCGCGGGCGAGAAGAAGAGGAGAAGCTCCGGGGAGCGGTGCGAGGAAGTAAGGGGCTCTGGAGCGCTCTTATATAGGGCGGAGAGGGGCAAAGGAAGGGGCGTGGAGGCGGTAGAGGTCGAGCTCCAGCGAGCGGCGCCATAATGGCTCGGTGGAGCTCGTGCGCGCCCGCTTCGGGAGGGGAAGCGAGGGAGGTGGGGTAGTGCGCGCCGGTGCATTCAGTGGTGTGCTCGGTGCGGAAGAGGAAGGGCGCGGGTGCCGGAATTTGGCCGGCGGGCGCGGCGGTTCGCGAGCAGGGGAGAGCTGGAGGAGGTGGATGAATCCGACGTGCGGGCCCCACACGGCAGTGAGCGGGAGAGGGGGAAAGGAGATGCTGGGCCGGCGGGGACGCGTGGGCCGAAAAGATCAGGTGGGCCGGCGGGGTTTGGACCGCAGCAGAAGAGAAAGAAAAAGGAAAATGGGCCGGGAAGAAGCTTTGGGCTGGAAAGGGAAAGGGGAGAGGGAGGGAAGGTTTAGGATTTAAACTTTTTGTTTGTTCAAATTTTCATGGTTTTGAAAACACACCAACTCAAACAAAATCATGCAACCAAAAAAAAAATGATGCACAAGCACTTGGGTGACTCTAAATTAGTTAAACATTATTGAATACTTTAAGAGCAAATTTAATTAGTCAAAATTAATAAAACCCTTAGAAAGTAAAATCTACTTTGTTGCTAGCATTTTTAGGTGTGTTACAAATCCTACCCCCTTAAAGAGAATCTCGTCCTCGAGATTCGGAAAGATTGGGAAACAACTGAGGAAATTCTGCCATAAGCTCATCTTCTCTTTCCCAAGTAGCTTCTTCCTCTGAGTGGTGACTCCACTGAACTTTGCACATTTTAATGACTCTGCTCCGAGTGACTCTTTGTGATGTGTCCAAAATTCTGATAGGGTGTTCCTTATAGGTCAAATCATCCTTCACATCAAGATCTTCCAGAGGTAGGTGGTCTACCTTAATCTCGCTCGAACACTTCTTGAGCTGAGATACATGAAACACATCATGCACATCTGACAATCGAGCTGGAAGTTCCAATTGATATGCAACTTCTCCCTTCCTTTCTAAGATCTGAAAAGGTCCAATGAAACGAGGTGACAACTTCCCTCTAATCTTGAATCTTCGTAGGCCTCTAATGGGTGATACTCTGAGATATACATAATCTCCAACTTCAAACACTACTTCTCTCCTTTTGGGATCAGCATAACTCTTTTGTCGTGACTGTGCAGTCTTAAGATTTTCCCGAATTATCTCAACTTGTCTTTCAGCTTCCTTTATAATCTCTGGTCCGAAAAGTTGACTCTCTCCTGTCTGATTCTAGTACAATGGTGTCCTACACTTTCTCCCGTATAAGGCTTCAAAAGGGGCCATCTTGAGGCTGGTTTGGTAGCTGTTGTTATAAGCAAACTCTGCGTATGGCAAACTTTTATCCCAACTACCTCCATGCTTTAAGGCACAAGCCCTCAACATATCTTCTAGAATTTGGTTTGTCCTTTCGGTTTGACCGTCTGTTTGGGGATGATATGCAGAACTAAAGTTAAGCTTTGTATCCATTGATTCATGTAACTTTTCCCAGAAATGTGATGTAAACTGTGTCCCTCGGTCAGATACTATCTTCTTTGGAACTCCATGTAAACATACGATTCTAGACATATACAACTCTGCCAACTTAGCTCCGGTATAAGTTGTCTTGACTGGTATGAAGTGAGCAACTTTAGTCAACCTATCCACAATGACCCATATAGAATCATATCCATCACGGGTACGTGGCAATCCCACAATAAAATCCATGCCTATTTCTTCCCATTTCCACTCGGGTACCTTCAATGGTTGAAGCAAACCTGCCGGTCTTTGGTATTCTGCTTTTACTCTCTGGCATATGTCACACAAGGCAACGTGAGCAGCAACATCCTTTTTCATTCCATACCACCAATATTTCTGTTTCAAGTCTTGATACATTTTGGTGCTTCCGGGATGAATTGAATAGGCTGAATCATGTGCTTCCTTTAGTATAGTCTCATGGAGATGATCAATTTTAGGCACACAAATCCTATTCCTGAACCAAATAGTTCCTTGGTCATCCGTTTTGAAATCTGGAACCTTTCCGGAATCAATCAACTTTCTGTACTCCTTAATCTTCTCATCTGTCAACTGACCCTTCCTGATTTCCTGTTCAAGTGTAGATTCTACTTCTAGAGTTATGGTTTCATTCTGGGCAACAATTCCCAGATTGAGACGTGCCATTTCCCAACATAACTCTTGAGGCATCAAACGAGCTATGAGTGTATTCGCCTGACTTTTCTGACTCAAGGCATCTGCTACAACATTTGCCTTGCCGGGGTGATACTGAATATCCAGATCATAGTCTTTGATTAATTCTAACCATCTACGTTGTCTGAGATTTAGGTCTTTTTGGGTGAAGATATACTTCAATCTTTTATGGTCAGTAAAGATGCGACACTTGTTCCCAATCATGTATTGCCTCCAAATTTTTAGAGCGTGCACAATGGCAGCCAACTCTAAATCATGAGTGGGATAATTCTGTTCATGCTTTCTCAATTGCCTAGAGGCATAAGCAATCACCTTTCCTTCTTGCATTAATACACAACCAAGACCCTGAAGTGAAGCATCACAGTACACATCAAAACCCTTGTGAATATCCGGCATTATCAATACGGGAGCTGTAGTCAACCTCTTCTTCAGTTCCTCAAAACTATCCTGGCACTTGGCATCCCATTTAAATTCCTTTCCTTTCTCTAGTAATGAGGTGAGAGGTTTTACAATCTTCGAGAATCCTTCGATGAATCGGCGGTAGTAACCTGCCAATCCAAGGAAACTCCTGATCTCGGCCACATTTTTAGGTGGATTCCAGTCCAATACAGCCTGAACTTTGCTCGGATCTACCGCTATTCCACCCTCCGTGATAATATGTCCAAGGAAGGAAACTTCCTTTAACCAAAAATCACATTTGCTGAACTTAGCATATAGCTGATGTTCTCGCAGTTTCTACAGTACGAGTCTCAAGTGTTCTTCGTGCTCTTCTTCATTTTGGGAGAATACCAGAATGTCATCGATAAAAACTACCACAAACTTGTCAAGGTACTCCATGAACACTTTGTTCATCAAATACATGAAGTATGCTGGTGCATTTGTCAACCCAAAGGGCATGACTGTGAACTCGTATAGGCCATATCTAGATGTGAAAGCAGTTTTGGGAATGTCTTCTAATCGGATTTTCAACTGATGGTACCCGGATCGTAGATCGATCTTAGAGAAAATTTTAGCACCTTTCATCTGATCAAACAAATCTCCAATCCTGGGTAATGGGTACTTGTTCTTGATGGTAACACCATTAAGGGGTCGATAATCTATGCACATTCTTCTAGAACCATCCTTTTTGTCAACAAAGAGAATGGGAGATCCCCAAGGTGACGAGCTAGGTCGGATGTAACCTTTACTTAGCAACTCATCTATTTGTTTCATTAATTCGGCCAAATCCTTAACATTCATTCCATATGGTCTTTTATAAATAGGAGCAGTACCAGCTAAAAGTTCAATGCTGAATTCAATGTCGCGGTCAGGTGGCATACCTGGTAACTCATCTGGAAATACGTCGGGGTATTCATTCACTACTCTGATATCTTTCAAGGTCTTTTCTTCTATCGCATTCACTGTCCCTTGTTCTGCTGATGAGGCATTAGCAGTGAACTCAACTCTTTCTCCTTGTGGGTTGGTTAGGAATACTGACTTTGTACGGCACTGGATAACTCCATCACATGCACGTAACCAATCCATTCCTAGGATCACATCTATACCCCATGATTTTAGAACTACTAGGTTGGCTAGGAAGTCTATTCCCATGATTTTAAGATTTACTCACGGGCATAAATGGCTGGCCTTCATTTCACCACCCAGGGAACTAACTAGCAATGGTGTCTTCATAGGACCCATAGGTATGCTATGCTTTGCCACAAATTGATCAGTAATGAATGAATGCGATGCTCCTGAATCAAATAAAACTGTAGTAGGTATGGAATTGACGGGAAACGTACCCAGTACAACACCGGAGTCATTCTGGGCTTGCTCCACTGACACATGATTTACCCTGCCACGCATATAGTTCTGCTGGCCTCTCTTGTTCGGAGCTTGTGGTGTGCGAGGCTGAGATGACAGCTGACCAGGCCTCTGGCCATTACCCTTCTGTGGGGTTTGCATACCACGCTTGGGGCAGTTGTTAGCATAGTGTCCTAGCTCTCCACACTTGAAGCATCCACTAGGCTGGACAGGGGTGGCATTCCTCACAGGTGCCCCTGAATCATTGTTGTAGCGATTCTGCTGCTGATTAGGAGTGCGGGGTGTCTGCTGATGGAATCGCTGAGGCTGCTGAAACGAACGCTGTAGCTGCAAATTCTGGGGATAATTTCCTCCCTGACCACCAGAGCGGAACTGAGAGTTTTGTGACTGACCATAGCGGGGGCGTGTGTTGCTACTGGACTGCCCTTGAGACTGGAACTTGCATTTCTGCTCGCCAAGTTCTTTACGCTTGCTCTCCAAGCCGATTGCCTTGTCCAGCAGGGTCTGGAAGTTGGGGAAAGTGTGGCTCTGAAGCTGGTAATTGAGTGGCCCTATGAGACCATCCAAGAACCGTTCCTACCTCTTGGGATCAGTGTCGACCTCATCAGGAGCATAACGAGATAGTTGGGTGAACTTATCCTGATATTCACTAACAGTCATATTACCTTGCTTTAAAGCAAGAAACTCCTTCTGCTTAAGTTTTATCACACCAGCTGGGATGTGATGTGTACGGAAGCCATCCTGGAACTCCTGCAAGGTGATAGTGTTGGTAGCAGCATGTGCGACGGTGTATGCATCCCACCAGTCAGCTGCTGCACCCGCCAGGCGACCTGATGCATACAAGACCTTCTCACGGTCAGTACATTGTACTATGTTCAGCTTCTTGTTGATAGTCTTGAGCCAATCATCGGCATCAAGGGGATCCACTGAGTGGGAGTAAGTAGGTGGGTTGTGGCTCATAAACTCTCTATGCTTGTTTACAACTGGAGGTGCCTGAGGTAATGGCTGGTTCTGCTGGGCTTGCATGTTTTGCACCGTAGTTACCAGCGTTTGCAACAACTGTGTCTGAGCTGCGAAGAATTGCTGCATAGCAGGATCCATGGCTGAGTTATGTGGTGGAGGTGGTGCTCGATTCCGCTGGTTAATGATGTGAGCACGAACCACAGGCGGAACGTCCTGTCCTCCTCCTGACCTGGTTTTTACCATCTGATTGTTAGGGAAAGATATTTCAGATAAGAATAAGTTAAAAGAATAAGGGGGCAAAGATTCATATTTAAACTTAATTTATTTTATTTAATGCACTTATGGCCATCACTCCATAAGGCATTCCAATCATAGCAAAGATCCAACTCAAACATGTTTTTCACCCACAAGCATTATTACATCGCGTACGTCCTCGCAGGGACGGATCTATCGATCAAACTCAGAGGTGGGCACCCTACTCCTGAAGACTGGTGGTAGCAGCAGAGGAGCCGTAGCGGACCCTCTTGCGAGGAGGTGACACTGCGGGGTAAGGAATCTCAGCACGTCGCGCAGGTGGCTCCCTCCCATCGCGCTCAGCCTCCAGCTGTGCGATCCTGGCGTACGCCTCCTTGAGCTTCTCATGGGTCTCGTCGAGCTCAGAAGTAGCACCCTCTAGATTAGTGTTCAGTGCTGCCGTGACTTGAGCGAGGATGTTGAGGCGAGGGTTCTGAGAGCCCATAAGAAGAACCATTGTTTGCTCGGTGCCACTGGTGCGTCGAGGAATGTGGCGGTAGTCGCTGATGTTCAGCTCGTGGCGGTGCCTGGAGCGGAGAGACCACAGAGCCCTCCTGGCAGCATTGCTCACTGAAGCTCTATAGGTGGAGTGAGGCGCGGTGGAGTCATGCGTCGTGATCGTCGGGTAGCCTCTGCCAGTCGGCTCAAATGCTCGGATATGAACCCGAGTCATGTAGTAGGTACTGAGTGGCGGCTCTGTCCAGCTGTGATTGACGTACATCGGCCTCACAGTGTTCCCCAACTCCAGCAGCACATCCCGAAGCAAGTAGGGGAAGTAGCCAGGCTCCTGGTCCGACGAGTGGATGCGGCAGGTCAGGTCCCCTTCACGAGGTCCGTCGTAGTAGTAGTCCTCCGCATTGTCATCGTCCTCATCTTCCTCGTCTTCATCATCATCACTGGAATCATCCGGGTCTCCGCCGACAGTAATAGGTACTGGAGCAGGACCAACTGGTGGCGGAGGTGGGTTGGCCACCACTGGGGACGCAGTCGGAGTCCTCAGCTCTCCGTCTGAGCCAACCTCCATGATACGGTCGTCCTCCACCTCGACGAAGTAGTAGGGGTCCTCCTCAACTAGCTCAACCAACTAGGGCAGCTCCACACCGTACGGTCGAGTCCTTGCCATCTGACGGAACAAAGACGAACTTAGAGCAGAATAAAACAAAAGGGTACAATTTTAACAAAAGTCAAATAAGATAGATTTTTAGGTGGAATTAAGATTTATTTTGAAGTGCTGACACGACTTTCTAGATATGAGTCCTTATTTCGACCATTTCTATCTAAGGCTGCGTCCTACAGTCAGCATAGCTCTGGTACCACTCTGTCACACCCGATTTCCGTAAAGAAACCAAATGCATCTCATATGTGTGCCAGGATCATAATTTCACACATATGATAGACAAAGAGTGTAATATCAGATACAAATGCTCAAAAGTGTACAAAAGAGGTTTATTAACATTTTATTACACTCATCGGTAGACACGAAGGTCTTTACACGATCATCGATAACTACAACGGTGCAACTCCGTCTTCGGCTCCACAGGCGTCTGACTGGTGAAAGCAAGCCTCAGAACTTGTCGAAGTCGCTGAAGAACTCCTCACCGTTGTTCTCCTCTGAACAGCGGTAAGCAAGGGTGAGCACACTTATGGTTGGAGCTCAGCAAGTGGGGGGAAAAGTATGCAAGGCTATCAAGGATAGGCTAAAGGTTTGCAGCGGTCAGCATTTTAAGTTGGTCAAATTTTATTAGCAAACGCATATTTACTAAGTGTAAGTTTATACCATCCCCAAAAGATTAAGCATTTGAAACATTATCCCAAAAAGCATATACAACCATGATTTAATTTCCAAGTTCAAGTTCTCTTATCATGTGAGGGTCCAAGCCGCTCTTAACCGTGACCACGACTGATCGATCAGTTTTCACTCTGCAGAGGTCGTACTCTTTACCCACAGCTCGTGTTCCCCATGTTGCCCGGGTTAGCCAGACCCTTCAACACTTCCGAGGTGAGTGGCTAGGGGTCCACTACGTAGCCTTTACAAAGGAAATGCAAAAGACCAACAACCTACGATAGTTATAGCAGCGGAGCGGACCATAACCCTCCCTAGTGGTCAGCACCTTAGCAAAGGCAGCTACCCCAAAAGAACCGGGCTATACCCCTTCAACTCTGACCCCCTGTGCCCCTTTCGGGGAAGGGTTGTCAGATAGTTCACACACCTAATTAATTGGCTAAGGGCAGAGCCATATGCCACTGTGGTTGCACTGTTTTCTTGGGTGGTTCTCCATGTTCCAATTAAACTATATGATCTTATAAATTACCAAGGTTCACCAAAGTTCCATGATCAACATTTATAAATATTTATTTCAACCATCCCAAGTTAAGCAACTAAGCATTTCTACCCAAAAACATTTATTAAAAGGGTTGTTCAAGGTAATAGGGGTAAAATTCTAGTCATGTCCTTAAAAAGGTGATTTTCCCATCAATTTATGCATTGCAACATTAAAAGTAAATTTTTAGTTACTATGCAAGTTGTGTGGGTCAAAAATAGAATATGCAGGGGAGAAAATCCACTTGCCTTCCTCTCCTAAAAAGTCCAACTCTTCTTCTTCAAAAGGTTGATCTTGCTCCTCGATCGGAAGCTCGGTTCCAACGGGCACGATATCTACGATCACACCAAAAATCATTCAATAAATAAAATCAGTACATCAAACATTTTAAAAAGCTAAAACAACCTTCTAAAACTGACGGGCACTAAGAGACGGTCGCATGGACACCAAAAACGCCTAAAACGGATAAAGGATGCAAAAGATATGGCTAAAATAGGCTCTAGGGGCTAAACTGTGAGAAAAACTAACTTCCAGGGGCTTATATGCAAGAAACCAGGGACTTATACCTAATTATGATTAAAAACCGAAGGTTTAACTTGTAAAAGATTAGGGGTGGACTGCGGGTGAAAGAAACTTGAAAACTCAGGGGCCTAAACATAAAAACCAGGACTTAACTGATAGAGTCTTTGGAGGTGGAAGGGCATACTTGTGATATTAAAGATTTCAGGGGCATTTTTGCAAAGCTGTGGGGAAAAGAATGGGTTGACCATTACTTGACTTGTTGACCGGGCGCTTTGATTCGATCTGAGCCGTCCGGATTGGATCAAACGGCTGGAAGCGACTCCGGCGAGGCCGGCGACGTAGAACAGCCGTGCGCGGCGGCGCTAGGCAGCAGGCTCGCCGGCGACGGGCCAAATTGACCTCCCGTGCGCCAAATTCGACGGGGAAAGCACCTAAAGAAAGAGGAGGGTGAGGGGACTTCACCTGGCGACTCGAAGGGGAAGAAGAGGCGTCGGCGGAGGAGATCGGGGCGGCGGCGGAGCTTCGGTGTACTCCCTCCGGGGCGGCGGTGCTGCGCGGGTGAGAAGAAGAGGAGAAGCTCTGGGGAGCGGTGCGGGGAAGGAAGGGGCTCTGGAGCGCTCTTATATAGGGTGGAGAGGGGCAAAGGAAGGGGCGTGGAGGCGGTGGAGGTCGAGCTCCGGCGAGCGGCGCCATAATGGCTCGGTGGAGCTCGTGCGCGCCCATTTCGGGAGGGGAAGCGAGGGAGGTGGGGTAGTGCGTGTCAGCGCATTCAGTGGTGTGCTCGGTTGGGAAGGGGAAGGGCGCGGGGTGCCGGAATTCGGCCGGCGGGCGCGGCGGTTCGCGAGCAGGGGAGAGCTGGAGGAGGGGGATGAATCCGACGTGTGGGCCCCACACGGCAGTGAGAGGGAGAGGGGGAAAGGAGATGCTGGGCCGGCGGGGACGCGTGGGCCGAAAAGATCAGGTGGGCCGGCGGGGTTTTGGACCGCAGCAGAAGAGAAAGAAAAAGGAAAATGGGTCGGGAAGAAGCTTTGGGCTGGAAAGGGAAAGGGGAGAGGGAGGGAAGGTTTAGGATTTAAACTTTTTGTTTGTTCAAATTTTCATGGTTTTGAAAACACACCAACTCAAACAAAATCATGCAACCAAAAAAAAATGATGCACAAGCACTTGGGTGACTCTAAATTAATTAAACATTATTGAATACTTTAAGAGCAAATTTAATTAGTCAAAATTAATAAAACCCTTAGAAAGTAAAACCTACTTTGTTGCTAGCATTTTTAGGTGATGGAATTTTGGGTGTTACAAATTTTATACATATACCTGAAAGGATCTTGTGATGCCTAGAGGGAGGGTGAATAGGATCACTTTAAAATTCTGCAAAATCTGAGCAGCGGATCAGGGGCCGGATGACCCGGGGGGGAGGGTCCGGGTCACCCTGTCACTTGGGCCGGATCAACCAACACGCGAAGATAGAGTATAATAAGCTTAATAAAACTTGAATTTGCAGAAAGTGTATGAACCAAAACTTTTGTATTTGAACTTGTAACCACCTGCAACAAAGGATTTCACAAGAAACAACACAAATATGTAGATCGATCCAAACCTAGCTTCTAGGGTTAGAGAAAAGGGGATGAACTCAAACAAGTAAGAGACAAGAGATTTAATCCGAAGTTCACTCCCACAAAGGAAGCTACGTCTCTGTTGAGGATCCCACAAAGGGAGGGCTATTACAAAGAGCCTCTTGCCTCACCCAATCCCCACAAAGGAAGATTGGTGCACACTAAGAGAAATCCACAAAGGATGGGTAATACAAACGTTCCCGGGTGCTCCACACGGAGAGGGCACTCAACGGGTGACGCCTAACCGTCTAGAAGCAAGCTTCAAGAGTAACAAACGAGAATCAATCGATCTTGGCCGCCACAAGTGCTTCTTGAGATGAACGAGTGAAGAGCTAGCTCAAGGAGCACACACTAGCACCTCAAAACTCTCTCACACCCAAACCCTAAGAGAATCCTTGCTTGGAGTGGCTTGGAGAGGAGTGGAGAGAGGAGGAATGGAGCTTGAGGAGGTGTTCTTTTCGTTGGAGGCAGCAACCCTAGGAAGAAGAAGTGAGGGGGTATAAATACCCCCTCCCTTCAAAGAGCCGTTAGGCTGGCTGCTGCGACGGGGCCGGGTCATCCGGCCAGAGGGGCCAGGTCACCCAGCAAGCACCAGAGGCGTACCGGGTGATCCGACCAGATGGGCCGGATGACCCGGCGGGGCTCAGACAGCTAGGTAAGCTTTTTCGAAGGTGCTTCTTGGATTTTGGCTAGATTTTTAAAGATGAGCACTTGTAGCAAACTTTGATTAATCGATCTCGTTCCTCTTTATAGTACGGTGTTGCCTAAACTCAAATTCGAAATAGAAAATAAATTGAAATCGTCATTTGAGCTTCAACACAAATATACCAAAATGAGGTCCTTCCTTTCTCATATGAAATTTTGTCTCATTTATTCCTGCACACATCTTAGATAAACCATCAAATACTCAAATTATACTTGTCATTATCACCAAAATAATTAGGGGCCTAGATGCACTTTCAATCTCCCCCTTTTTGGTGATTGATGACAACCATAATTTGAGCTCACAAGATATGAATAAAATACAAGAGTTGTGTCCAATTATTTAGAGAAGAACTCCCCCTAAATATGTGCTTCATCCACTAGTATGGCCTCAAATGCCAATGTCACATATTTAGAGTGGGCTCCCCCTAAATCATTGCATACAACACATAGTGCATAAGTGTGATGAGCAATAAACCGTGATGCATATGACAAGATATATCACAACAACAAAGTGAGAAAAAACATATCATCAACCAACACATGCATCACATACGATAAATAAGATTCAATATACATCACACTAGTATAAGTAGAGTACCACAAATAAGTCTTACATAACTAAAAGTTCTCACTTGGCACAACCATCCATCACACCATCACACAACTTAGTTCATTACATGTCCACTAAACTATTACAAGAATGGCATAAAAGATAGATAGATAGATAATTTTGTAATTTTGTGAGGGGCTTCCATCCTTCAAATTTCACTCCCCCTTTGGCACCAAGCACCAAAAAGGAGAGCTACTCCTCGTCATCGTAGTCCTCTTCCTCCTCACCACCATAGTCCTCTTCTTCTTCTTCATCATCCGCTGGGACCCAAGAACCAAGGTCCTCCCAAGGATTAGGAATGGGAGAGGGAGGATCAAAAGTCCTAAGCTCACGAACGGGAGAGTGTGGCATATCCAATTTTGTCATCATGGCCTTTCTCTCCACTTCGGCCTTATGATACTCCTCGGCGTGCCACTTTCTATCCTTTTCACGCTCCCTTGCATTTTGATGACCAAGGTTGAAACAAGCAAAGATCCCTTTGGCAAGAAAATTCAGCTTTCCCTTCTTGTTCCTAGGGACCCCTTGAGAGTGAGAGGCACCTTCCATTGGAAGGGGATCAAATGAGCACCTTGGAGGTTGAGCTTGAGAGGACGAGGCACCCGCATCACCGGGTCCATCAACAGGATATATGCCTGGATAATCTCCCTTAGGGTCAATGCCAGTCTGATGCTTGCCAAGTTTGAAGGTTTGGATTAGCTTGCCCTTGCTAGTTTGATACTTCTCATGATGAGTGTCGGTTGGAAGGTCAAGCTTGGTGGCATGTTTGACAAGCATGAAGATATATGGAGCATAGTGACAACCACTAGAAGCAGTGTAAGAGCATGTAATGATCTCCGTCCAAAGATAATGACAAGCATTGAATTGCGGTAAACCCGAAGCCATTTGATAAAGCAAATTTCTAGCTCTATGGGATATGTTATCAGAATCACCGGCTCTAGGAGTGAGAGTGTGCCTAAAAAGTAGATTGGGCATCTTGTAGTAAGGAGTGAGACCACTAGTATGACCAAACTTGATATTTCCATAGGCTCTATCATACATGAATTTCATCTTTGTCACTTCTAGCTCATCTCCACTATGAATGCGCATAAGATCACTAGAGAAACAGTTTGTGGATGTGGCACCTCTAAGTTTGAAGATATTGGCAAACTCCCAAACTGAGAAGGAGAATCTCTTACCCCAAAGAGTGAAGTGCATGGTGTTGTTGTCGTTGTCAACATAAAGGGTTGCATAAAACTGAGCCACCACTTCTTCTGACCAATCACAAGACAAACCCATGAGATAAGAAACTCCCATATGGCGGCAGCGAGTATACACAACTTGAGTGAGTTCTTGAAGAGGAGGAGGCAAATCAAGCAAGAATTGCCAATCAATCCACTTCATCTCCGTGGTGACACGCCCTTTGTTCAAGATAGTGGACTCATACCAGTCCGCTTGATAAGCATGCCAAAACCGATCATCACCAAAGAAAGACCTTTGGAGCCGCCTTGGGTCTTGAAAGCGACGGGGTCTCATGTCGGTGCCGCTTCTCATGTAATTCACCATAGGAGGATCACTCCTACAACGCTCCGGGGCGTGAACGGGAACCACCATGTTCACATAGTCAGAGATGTCCATATCCGCATCATAGAGGTCCCCAACCTCACTTGAGCTTGCTCTCTTCGTCCTCGCACCAATGGAGGTGGTCTTCTTCTTAAGGATGGGGTTGCCTTCTTGTCCACGGCCACGACCTTGTGCACGAGCGGGAGGAGCTTGTGGCTCGGACCTCTTGGTATGATAGTGAATACCGTACTCCTCATCCGAAGCACGATACTCCTCTTCATCACTAGCACGAGTCTCTTCTTCCTCACTTTCTTCCGATACAATTTCCTTGCCTCGAGCACTTCCTCTGTCTCTACCCATCTGTGAAGAAAGAATGCATACAGGGAATTAAGATTGATAGAGGTTTTGATAAGGAGGCAAAGAACGTGCTTGGAACAAGCTTCATTGGGCCGTCCAGACCCTGTCCGGGTCATCCGGCTAGAGGGGCCGGGTGACCCGACCAGTCGGGACGAACCCTAAATCGAGCTTGGCATGGATGTAGTTCATGAATCGGAACAAGATCACAGGGGTGTGTTCTAGGGTCTATATAGAAGCATTTGACCGAAGGAAATCATCTAGAACGAACCACATTGAGAGATCGGAAATTCGGGGATTTGTGGATTTTACCGTTGGATTCCCGCGAAGTTTCCGGATGATCCGGAGAGGAAGGAGCTCTTGAGGAGGAGAGCAACCCAATGCCCCCAACCATGGCCGAATTCCTTGGTGGAGCACGAAAATTGCCTAGGAGCAAGAATGGGGGGCGGCGGCGGCTTGAGTGGTGAGAAAGAAGTGTTAGGGTTCTTATGCCCGCCGGCCGTAGCCTTTTATACCCCCTGCGACGAGCCCGGGTGACCCGGCCGGAAGTGGTCGGATGACCCGGCATCCTCCAGAGCCGCGTCGGGTCATCCGACTGGGTAGGCTGGGTCATCCGGCGTGCTCAGAGGACGCCCAAAAAGCTTAAGGATAAAGGATATGGACATTTTGATAGATTTGGAGATTGAGATGTAGAGAGATATAGCTAGTGGAGACATAATAAACTTTCAACCACAAGTGACTAGCCACAATCAACAATCCATAACAATAGTCACTTGGGCTAAAGATTGATCCAAAGATCTCAAAATCCAAATTTTCGAAAAACTCACACAAAAGAAAGAAAATAAAACTTTTTCAACCTATCTAGGCAACAATCAAGTATGTGCAACATGTCAAGCCAAGTTACGAGAATCCAAGATATTTAGTTCACTCCTCAAAGCACAAAACCTTTGCTCATCTAGAGGCTTAGTGAAGATATCGGCAAGTTGCCTCTCTGTGCTTACATGACGTAAAGCAATATCTCCCTTAGCCTCATGATCCCTTAAGAAATGATGTCGAATATCTATGTGCTTTGTTCTAGAGTGTTGCACCGGATTGTTTGCTAACTTGATAGCACTCTCATTATCACACAAGAGCGGAATCTTGCTAAACATACAACCGTAATCACTCAACGTTTGCTTCTTCCACAAGAGTTGTGCACAACACGCACCGGCCGCCACATACTCGGCTTCGGCCGTGGATAAAGCAACCGGATTTTGTTTCTTAGAACTCCATGACACCAAAGACCTACCAAGAAATTGGCAAGTCCCCGTTGTACTTTTTTGATCTACTTTGCAACCGGTATAGTCCGAATCAGAATAGCCAAGTAAATCAAAAGTGGAGCCCTTGGGATACCATAAGCCAAGGTTAGGAGTGTGTACCAAATATCTAAAGATTCTCTTAACGGCCATTAGATGACACTCCTTAGGATTAGCTTGAAATCTTGCACACATGCACACACTAAGCATGACATCGGGCCTAGATGCACAAAGATAAAGGAGGGAGCCAATCATGGAGCGATATACCTTTTGGTCGACTGACTTCCCTTCTTCATTGAGATCAAGATGTCCATTTAATGCCATAGGAGTCTTGATGGGCTTAGAATCGGCCATGCCAAACCTTTTGAGCATATCCTTCACATACTTGGTTTGACATAAGAAAGTCCTTCCTTCATTTGCTTGATTTGAAACCCAAGAAAGAACTTCAATTCACCCATCATAGATATCTCGAACCTCTTGGTCATGATCCTACTAAACTCTTCACAAAACTTATCATTAGTGGACCCAAAGATAATGTCATCAATATAAATTTGACAAACAAATATATCTTTTCCACTTCTTTAAATGAAGAGAGTAGAATCGGCTTTGCCTATCTCAAAACCGTTCTTGAGAAGAAAATCCTTAAGGCATTCATACCATGCTCTAGGAGCTTGCTTGAGCCCATAGAGCACCTTATGTAGCTTGTATACATGATTTGGGAAGTTTGGATCTTCAAAGCCCGGTGGTTGTTCAACATAAACTTCTTCTTGGAGAGGTCCATTCAAGAATGCGCTCTTCACATCCATTTGATGAAGCTTGAAGTTATGATGAGTAGCATAGGCAAGAGTATACGAATTGACTCAAGTCTAGCAACCAGAGCATAAGTCTCTCCAAAGTCCAATCCTTCAACTTGAGTATAACCTTTGCCCACGAGCCTTGCCTTGTTCTTTGTGACGACACCAAATTCATCTTGTTTGTTCCTAAAAACCCATTTGGTGCTGATCACATTTTGCTTGGGTCTTGGCACCAACTCCCAAACTTCATTCCTCTTGAAGTTGTTCAACTCTTCCTCCATGGCAATAATCCAATCCGGGTCCTCAAGAGCTTGATCCACACTAAGAGGTTCCAAAGAAAAAACAAACAAGTAAAACACACAAAAGTTTGACAATCTTGAGTGAGTTGTTACCCCTCTTTGGATGCTCCCAAGAATATTGTCAACGGGGTGATCCCGTTGAACCATTTGATGAACCCTTGGATGTGGTGCTTGAGATTGACGTTGAATGGGTCCATCATCATAATCTTCAACTTGAGGCGCTTGTTCTTGAGCTTCACTACCTTGTTCTTTCTTTTGATCAAAGTCACTCCCATGATCGTCACCATGAGCTTGACCTTCATCTTGATGAACTTGAGAACTAGGTGGTTCAACTCTTGTTGATGATGGTGGATCTTGATTGCTTGTGTCAACCGGGACTTGAACTTGAACTTCCCTTGGCATCACTTCACCGGTGCCCATTCTAAAGATGGATATACTTGAAGGTTCTTCATCATCTACAAGGTTTTCACTAACTTACTCTCCTTGAGAGCCATTGGATTCATCAAATTTCACGTCTATCGTGGTCTCAACACAACCGGTGGTCTTGTTGAAAACACGATAGGCATGTTCGTTAGTTCCATAACCAATGAGAAAACCTTCATCAACCTTAGATGCAAACTTTGAGGCTTTGGGTTTCTTGTTAAATATGAAACACTTACACCCAAAGACCCTAAAGTAGTGCACACTAGGTTTCTTACTGGTGATGATCTCGTAGGGAGTCTTGTTCAAGTACTTGTCGAGGTAGAGGCGGTTGGCGGCATGGCACGCGGTGTTGATGGCATCCGCCCAAAATGAGTCCGGAGTCTTGTACTCATCAAGCATTGTTCTTACCGCTTCAATCAACGTACGGTTCTTCCTCTCAACAACACCATTTTGTAGAGGAGTGTATGGAACGGAAAGTTCATGCTTGATGCCTTCTTCATCAAGGAATTCTTCTATTTGAGTGTTCCTAAACTCCGAGCCATTGTCACTTCTTATGTTCTTGACCTTTAGCTCGAACTCATTTTGAACTCTTCTTATGAACTTCTTGACCACTCCCTTTGCTTCACTTTTATCTTGCAAAAAGAATACCTAAGTGAAACGGGAAAAGTCATCAACAATTACTAAACCATATTTGTTATCACCGATGCTTATGTAGGCAATTGGTCCAAACAAGTCCATGTGTAGAAGCTTCAATGATCTTGATGTTGAAAGGATGTTCTTGGCGGGATGATGCGCTCCAACTTGCTTTCCCGCTTGACAAGCACTACATAACCTATCTTTCTCAAAGACAACATTTGTTAGTCCTAGGATGTGCTCGTCCTTTTGAAGTTTGGCCAAGTTCCTCATGCCAACATGGGCTAGTCGGCGATGCCATAGCCAACCCATGTCGGATTTTGCCACTAAGCAAGTCTTAGGGTCCACCTTTACTTTTGTGAAATCCACATAGTAAAGCTTTCCCCTTAGGTGACCCGCAAAGACAATAGAGGAATCCTCACTTCTAGAGACGGTCACACCCTCTTTGGTAAAGAGACAATTGTAGCCTTTCTCACAAAGTTGTGAAACCAACAACAAGTTCTACTCTAAACCTTGAACATGAAAAACATCTTCAATTGAATTTGTTGTTGAGATAGCAATTTTACCTAAATCGATCACATCTCCTTGACCATTATCTCCATATATGATAGTTTCCGTAGGGGTGTCATAATGCTCAAGGGATGCAAACAAGTCTTCATCTCCGGTCATATGATTAGTGGCACCACTATCAATTAACCATGCGGTTCCACCGGAGGAGTAGGCCTACAAAACAAGTTTAAGTTTTTGGTTTAGGTACCCAAAAAGATTTGGGTCCTTGGAGGTTAGAAGCATAAACTTTTGGAACCCACACACTCTTTCTCATAGCCTTCTTGGCATAGGCTCCAACATACTTGACCACCATTTTACCATTGTGGTCCAAGGTAACAACATAGTCGCACGTGTAGTTGGGAGAAGGCTTGTGTTCCACCACATTCTTCGATGCCTTTGGTGGAGACTTAACCCCACCATTTCCTTTTGTGCTGCTCACAACCTTTGGCTTCTCTTTTGTTGTGGTAGAGGTGGTTACTCCATGGGCAATATCCATAATAGTGTTGAGGTAGCCTCCCTTGTTCCACAAGGGGATCTCATGCCCTTTCACCACCCTTCTACCATTGACCTTGTTGTCCTTGTAGTGCCCAAGTCCTCTTGTGTCAATTTCCTTGGGAATGGACTTGGCACCCAACTTACCTTGGTTGATCAACATGTTCAACCGGGCAATCTCCTTATCTTTGCTCTTAATTGTATCCTCTACCCTTGCAAGGTTAGTCTTAAGAGCATTTATATCAACATTTGAACATATGGAGCAACCTTTGCTAGTGGAGGCATTAGAGTCAAAGTTTGCTTTGGGGTCAGCCTTGGTGCTTTCCCAAAGAGCACTATAGTTTGCTTCAAGATTTTTATATTTATCCGTCAAGCATGAGAAGCTTGATTGAAGCTCACTATGAGTGGTCTTTAGAGAAGCTAAAGATTCATTTGACAAAGAGTAGTCCTTTAGCATCCTCTTGTTAGAGTCATTGGCCAAGGACAAGCCTACGGTCAACTTCTCCACCTTAGCTTTTTCCTCGGCAAGGGTTTTCTCTAGAGCAAGGTTTCTTTCCTTTTCACGAATAAGCAAGTCTTCTTGCTCATGGAGAATCTCCTTCTTTTCCTCTAATTTGTCCAAAAACTTTTTAATTTCTTTATGGCCTTTTTTACCAAATTGCTTTATCATGTTTGCCTCCATTTCTTTTTCCTCATCTAGGTTGTCTATGTCATTACTAGGTGTGGATGATGATGAGGTGAGAGAGGATGAGGTAGTTGACTCTTGTACCTTGCTCCCTCTTGCCATGAGGCAAAAGTGAGAGTTGTCCTCATCATCGGAGAGGTTGAAGAGGCGTGGTGAAGATGCTCCTTGTGCCATGGCAACTGTTGCCATGCCTTTCTTCTTTGGTGCTTCATCTTCATCACTTGAGTTCCATTGTTGACCCACGTGAGCACGCCCTTGGTACTTGTTCTTGTACTCCTTGCTCTTCTTCTTGTACTTCTTCTCTTCCTCATTCTTGTCCTTGTTCTTGTTTTTGGGACACTCGGCAATGAAGTGTCCATACTCTCCACACTCATAGCACTTTCTTTGTGACTTCTTCTTTCTATTATCAACACCTTTCTTTGATGCCTTGAACTTCAAGAATTTCTTGTACTTCCTTATGGCAAAGGCGGTTTCTTCATCCGTGCTTCCTTCTTCACTTGACTCTTCATTCTTAGTCTTGGAAGTCTTGGGCTTTACTTCCACCACTTCACTAGAGCTAGCATTGAGGGATAGACTCTTGTTTACCTTCAAGGTAAGTGACTTCTCCACGTCTTGATCAACTAGCTCTTGATGAAAGATCTCACCAAGAAGTTTATTGGGAGTCATGTTGTGGTAGTTTGGATCTCTTCTTATCATAGTTGCTAGGCTTGGGTTCTTATGTGTGAAGGCTCTTAGCAACTTCTTTGTGACCTTCTCATCATCCCAATCATTGCTTCCTAGTGCTTTGATGTCCGAGACAAGGAGTATTAGCCTATCATACATTTGCCTCACGGTCTCTCCATCCTTCATGAAGAAAAGCTCAAGCTCTCCGTGAATCAAATCAATCTTGCCTCTTCTCACATGATCGGTACCCTCATGTGCCTCCTTGAGTGTATCCCAAATCACCTTGGTAATTTGGATGTTCCGGACTTTGTTGAACTCTTGAGCACACAAAGATGATGTGATGACTCTTGTTGCTTGAACATTGCGGTGGAGGTCTTGTTCATGCTCGATCGTCATAGCTTCACCTTTGGCGGGAATTGTCACACCTACACACAATCTTCCAAAGATAAGGGTGAAGCCCGTAAAGGTGCATTTGCATATCATAAACCCATTTGGGATAGTCTTTCCCATCGAAGTGGGGAGGCTTTCCCAAATGTACGGAATATAATTTTTCGTTAGGATTATTGCCCGGTATGTGTCCGTAGTGGAATGGCACTTCATAGTAGCCGGAATGAGAGTGCTTTGCTTGCTCCTTCTTGATCATCTTCTTGAGGGCTTCTTGGCCATCTTCTTTGCCTTCTTCTTCTTTTTGGCTTTTCTTTTTTTCTTCGCCGCTTTCTTTGCATCATCGCCACCATCCTTGACATCTTCATCGCTTGAATCGGAGTCGGAGTCGGAGTCGGAATCGTCGGAGCTTGCGACGTTGGATGGTGTACGACTTGGGGCCTTCCCCATTAGCTCTAGAGCCGCGGCTTGGTCTTGAGCGGCCTTGAGCTCTCTTTCTTGAGCTTCCTTGGCGGCGAGTTCTTGAGCGGCGAGTTCTTGAGCGGAGAGGTTTCCACCACTCCCCGACATCTTGATCCCTTAGCGGTTAAGCCTAAATCAAGGGATTAAGCTCTGATACCAATTGAAAGGATCTTGTGATGCCTAGAGGGGGGGTGAATAGGATCACTTTAAAATTCTGCAAAATCTGAGCAGCAGATCAGGGGCCGGATGACCTGGCTCAACTGGCCGGATGACCCGGGGGGGGGGGGTCCGGGTCACCCTGTCACTTGGGCCGGATCAACCAACACGCGAAGATAAAGTATAATAAGCTTAATAAAACTTGAATTTGCAGAAAGTGTATGAACCAAAACTTGTGTATTTGAACTTGTAACCACCTGCAACAAAGGATTTCACAAGAAACAACACAAATATGTAGATAGATCCAAACCTAGCTTCTAGGGTTAAAGAAAAGGGGATGAACTCAAACAAGCAAGAGACAAGAGATTTAATCCGAAGTTCACTCCCACAAAGGAAGCTACGTCTCCGTTGAGGATCCCACAAAGGGAGGGCTATCACAAAGAGCCTCTTGCCTCACCCAATCCCCACAAAGGAAGATTGGTGCACACTAAGAGAAATCCACAAAGGATGGGTAATACAAATGTTCCCGGGTGCTCCACACGGAGAGGGCACTCAACGGGCGACACCTAACCATCTAGAAGCAAGCTTCAAGAGTAACAAACGAGAATCAATCGATCTTAGCCGCCACAAGTGCTTCTTGAGATGAACGAGTGAAGAGCTAGCTCAAGAAGCACACACTAGCACCTCAAAACTCTCTCACACCCAAACCCTAAGAGAATCCTTGCTTGGAGTGGCTTGGAGAGGAGTGGAGAGAGGGTGAATGGAGCTTGAGGAGGTGTTCTTTTCGTTGGAGGCAGCAACCCTAGGAAGAAGAAGTGAGGGGGTATAAATACCCCCTCCCTTCAAAGAGCCGTTAGGCTGGCTGCTGCGACGGGGCTGGGTCATCCGGCCAGAGGGGCCGGGTCACCCGGCAAGCACCAGAGGCGTACCGGGTGATCCGGCCAGATAGGCCGGATGACCCGGCGGGGCTCAGACAGCAATGTAAGCTTTTTCGAAGGTGCTTCTTGGATTTTGGCTAGATTTTTGTGGCTAGATTTTTAAAGATGAGCACTTGTAGCAAATTTTGATTGATCGATCTCGTCCCTCTTTATAGTACGGTGTTGCCTAAACTCAAATTCAAAATATAAAATAAATTTAAATCATCATTTGAGCTTCAACACAAATATACCAAAATGAGGTCCTTCCTTTCTCATATGAAATTTTGTCTCATTTATTCCTACACACATCTTAGATAAACCATCAAATACTCAAATTATACTTGTCATTATCACCAAAATAATTAGGGGCCTAGATGCACTTTCAATATCCGATATTTTCCCGCGGTCTCGCGCCAGCTCACCGAGCCGCCCGCGCCAAGTCAGCTGGCCGCAACCACCGCGTGGCCGGCCGCCCCCACCACACCAGCTACGGCCTATGCCACGTGGTCGGCCGCCCGCACCAGGTCACCGGACACATCAGCCCCAACCACAGCACGGAGTGGTGCTAGTAGTTTGATGTTTGGTATACTACTTTTAAACTATGTGGTCATTGTAAAACATTATCTTTTGCGCATCAGGGGCAAATGGATAAAATTGATGGAGGGTGGCATTTTGGATTACTTGTCATTGTCACTAAGGCTAATTACCTGTCAAACATCAAGTGTGCTCAATTTCAAGTCGTACAATTTTTTACTTCAAAAAAAGAATCCTGCAACAGAGAAGGGGGTGTATACTATGATAACACTTGATAACTTTGGTTCCACAATGCAGGGCATCCAGCGTCTACAAGGTAACTATCTTACTATTTTGTTTTCGATTTCTGTTTCATCTCCAGACTCAGATGGATTTGTTTCTGATTTGTTGGCCATGGACCTTGTGATGCATAGATAGACTCTCAAGTGTCATACTTAGCTGCTGATGGGTTTTGGGTGAAAATGTGTTTCGAACATACTAGGAACACATCCACTCTATACAGGTGAGTTGAATGTTCCTTACTCTGCATTCCCTTCACAACTTTTGTCAGTTTTCTTTTGAGATTCCAAGATCCTAATCATGTCATTCCAGTTGCTTGTCTATTGATTCTTCTCAGTGTTTTCATTATGCAGAAGTTGCAGCAGCGGCAGACGATGTTCAGATGCGTGGCAGGAGCTACATAGTTTAAAAGATTGCAAATCTGGAGGGGAGCATAGAAATGAGCTGTAAGTTGATTGATTTTTTTCTACTTTCTGTGTAAATAGAACTAAAAAATGTATGTGATGTGTGAGGTTCATGGGCATATGAATCTTGCTATGTATTTTGAATCCAATGAAATATTTTCTTCTTCTTGAACTTTGATCAATTGTTCCTAAATGTGGATAGTAGAAACAATATCTGTGTGCTACAAATAATAGTAGAAAAATATTTGAAAAAGAATAATAATAACAAAAATCAATATACAAGCATTTTCTTTCCCAACGGTTCTAGATGGTAATGGTATAGGGGAAAGCATCTTCACAGCTGGGATAGTACCGGCCAGCTGGGAAAGCATCTTCACAGCTTCATATCCTGCACGTTTTTTACTTAAAAAAGATCCTGCAACATAGAAGTGGGTGTACTATGATAACGCTTGATAACTTTGGTTCCACAATGCAGGGCATCCAGCGTGCATGGTAGTCTCTATCCGAAACATTTGATCATCAGGCTTGATCAATATGGGTTTTATCTGTGATGATCAATATGGGTTTTATCCGAAACATTTGATCATCAGACTTGATCAATATGGGTTTCATAATCATAATATTGGTTCAGTACTTAATGAGCTATTTTGGTACTTGATTTTTTTAAGATGTCATATTTGGTATACTCATGCGAATGCGTTGAGTTTATATGTTATTGCCCGTAGCAACGCACGATCACTTTCCTAGTCGTATATAAAGGCGCACGTACGTGTACAAAATGGATTCTGAGTCCTCTTCGTACGGGAAGTACGTACCGACTTCGGAGGTCTCGTCAAGTGTTAAATATACAGGCAGGCAAAAGCAGAGATCGCACACAGGATATAGGATACCGAAAACTAATCGCGACGCGCCGACGACCATGTCAGCGCCGGCGACTCGGCTGGAAGCAGCGACGTGCCTAGTAGTAGATCTTAACGAGGACGCGGTCACTGAGATCCTGCTGCGCCTGCCGTCCGCCGCCATCATTCGCTTCCGTGTCGTCTGCAAGGCATGGCACCGCATCACCACCAGTCCCGTCTTCATCGCCGCCCACGCTCGGTGCCGTCCCCTCGAGCTCATCTTCCAACGCCGCCATGGTACGAGCGGCACGCACACGCTGGAAACAATGCCGTTGGCCACCCTCGACGAGGCGGGGCACCGGTGTCTCCATCACGTGGTGGAGCACCCCGAGTCCACAGGGGCCACAAAGATGAAGCCCTCTGCTTGCAGTGGATACGTCTTGATCGCTTCGTGCGACGGCCTCCTACTGTTCCAGAAAGATTCGGGCCACAAGGATTACCTCGTCTGCAACCCGGTAACACGGCAGTTGACCGCGCTACCTCGTCTCCCTGGCACCTACTCCTACATCCTGTACTGCGGATTCTACGTACATGCACCGTCAAGCGAGCACCGGCTCCTGTGCCTTACCGACGACCGACAAGTATGGCACTACGTTTTCTCACTTGAAGTTGGGCAAGCCCGTCGACTGGGCCAATCTAGTCGACTGGGGCAAACCCGTCGACTGGGGCAGGACTTTCCCTTGGTCGATCTCTACGACCACCTACGACCTCTCCATCACGTCAACCATGACGACAAGCTTCACTGGCTGAAGCATCCCGAGGTTTTCTTTTCAACGGAGGAAACAGCAGGCGAGATCTTGGCATTTGACACTGTCATGGAGACGTTCCGGCTGAGACCTCGCCCGCCGCGTTGGAGGGATGGCCGCTACTCTGGAGAGCAGTACTTCCTGATGGAGATGGACGGGATGCTGGCCATGGCGGATTTTTTTCAAAGGTTCGATGGACCTCTGGGTGCTTGAGGACTACAGCAATGACGAGAGCTGGACGCTCCGTCTCCGGGTTGAGCTGCCGCAACAGTTGGGCAATGCATGCTGGGCGATGAACGCCGGCGTGGATGGGCGGAATGTCATTCTTCTAGGGGACAGTAGGAGATGCTGGGTGGGGTTGTACGATGTAGTACACAAGAGCGTGTTGAAGCAAATCCAACTTCATACGAATGATACGTGCGTCTACCTCAACGAGTTTGTTTTCAGGGACAGCCTAAAGCGGCATCCTTTCTTCAACCTTCACCAACCCCAGGAAGCCCAGGTCTCCTCTTCAAGGAAAAGAAAAGTACTGACCTGAAGACTTGTCACTTCGTAGCACAAATCATCACGTAGTACTTGATACCAAGCCGAATTAGGCTGCAACAACAGGCATAACTTGTTTTTGCTCCCCCAGCTGTTCAGTCCTATATATGCTGTGTACACAGATACAGATTTTTCTCTAATTGGTGCTGTTCGGTTGATCATTAATTGGTGTAAAAATTGGTAAGCTTAGTAATGTTGTACTCCTAAACGTCATATATTTAAGGAAGGAAGAAGTATATGATTCTCTCAGTGGTTCTTATCACGGTATTTGTCTGTATTTTAATTTTTCGTTTGCCCTTTCTAAAATCGTGAGGGAATGCTCCTTTTTTCCATTTCCTTTCTGAACTCGAGAGGTCAACCTGCATTCTCTATATTCGCTGAACGGGTTAGGTACGTTTTTTTAAAAAAAAATGTGGAATGGTATTCCGGCTTCAGACACCTCAAGAGAGGTGAAATCAGTCGACAGTTATTACAAGCAGTAGCATACTGCTACACACACAAACCAACAAATCACATAAGAGTTTAATAACTTATGGCAAATTGAAGGTCCGTCCAGGAGAAGTGAAGAAATGTAAAGCTGCCATCTCCAGCGTTCGACTAGTCTGGGATAGGAGCTCCCGGTCCGCAATGTAGGGTGCATTTGGTATAGTTGTGGTTGCGGTTGTGGAAGCTCGGACTGTAGCTGCGTTTATGGAGCCGATTCTCTAGTGAATCTGAAACCATTTTGCGAAAATGTTTGCCAAAACAGTTTGTTCTGACTGTGTAAGATAGATAAGATGGTGAAATGTCCATACTATCCTTCTCTTCTCCTTTTCTTTTTTCTTTTCCATCTCATTTTTTTTCTATTGTTCTTTCCTTCCGTTTATCCCCTCAAGTTTATTTCACATCTCATCCTCATCCATTCCCCGCACGCATCCTCATCCTCATCCTCGTTGCCTCCGCATCACCTGCCGCCGCACTCCCAGGTTAGCCCGTCGATCCCGAGCCAGGACGACCGCCGTCAATCCCAAGCCACCTGCGCCCACCGCCGCCTCCCACGTCCCACCTCCCCCTGCGGTGCAATCCCCCGCGTCGTAGCCCTCCGCGTCGCCGTCGGGCTCCCCCAGCCGGGCCCTCCCCCGCCAGCGCAATCCCCCGCACCGCTGCCCTCCGTGCTGCCATCGGGCTCCCCCAGCCGGACCTCGCCGTCGTTCCTTTGGCCTCCTTCGCGCCATCGAGCTCCTCCACCACCGACGCCATCGAGTTCCTCCTCTACCACGCCATCGTGCTCCTCCCACTACAAGAAAATCGCTGACTAGTGACACAACCACATTTTAGCGTCATTGATTTATTACGTTCCTGGCTGATCTCGCTATTAAATTTCACTTCTGAGGAAATTTAGTGACAAATTTTTTTTCATCATAACGGTCGTTACTGTAGCAGAGTATTCCCTGTTCCAAGCTAGTTTTGTGACGCCATAAGCTCCGCAACAACGTCATAAACCAACTTTGGTCCCACATGTAAGTTGAAGCAGCAGTATAAACCAACCTTGGTCCCACATGTAAGTTCAAACAGCTGGAGCCCAACCGCTATCGCCCCATCGAAATGTTGCAAAAATAATTCACCATCGCGAGGGATCGAACTGAAGACTTGCTGGAACAACACAACATTGTTTACCAGTACACCACCTCATGGTTCTGTGACTTTTTTGGGAAACTTTATACATATATCCAATATTTTCCCGCGGTCTCGCGCCAGCTCACCGAGCCGCCCGCGCCAAGTCACCTGACCGCGACCACCGCGTGGCCGGCCGCCCCCACCACACCAGCTGCGGCCTATGTCACGTGGTCGGCCGCCCGTGCCAGGTCACCGGACACGTCATCCCCAACCACAGCACAGAGCGGTGCTGGTAAGTTGGCGGGAGAAAAGCCCGCGTTGTAGGCAAAAATAGTTTTCCCGCAGGCCGCTGCCCCGAAAGGTGAAAAAGGAGAACGGAGAGGCGACCAGGCTACCAAAACGGATCATTCCGGCAGTGATTTGCGCCTTCCAACGGCTGCTCACTCGTACGGGCGCAACCTTGGTGATACTTGCTGCAGCGGCGTGTCAATCTGGTAAGTAATTTTGTGTTAAATCCGGAAAATTTCATTTCGCGGAATGTTCTCTTTTCGATTCGTCTGTGGTCAGTAATTTTGAGTTGGATTCGCCAAAAACTTTCCAGATGGATAGACGCTGGATAACCGGTTGTACTGGTTTTACCACCGATCATGAGAAAGGGATCCAGGATTTCTTGGCATTTCTTCAGACAAGATACGCTGAGGATGATGAAGAAATACTATGCTCGTGTCGTCAATGCCTCAATAACTCTACAGGGACTATAGAGCGAATTGGAGTTCACTTACTTGTGATGTTGTGATGTGAGTGGGATGGCAACCACTTACACTAAGTGGGTCCATCATGGAGAAGCTTTGGAGAATATGGTTGACGAAGATGCAAATGTTCAGGATAATGCAATTCTGCTGGATGATTGGGTTGAGGAAATTGCAATTCTGCCGGATGCAGAGTGGGATGTGGATAATGAAGCTCCACGGGATGGTGGTGATTAAGAAACGGTTCAGGAAAACGAATACATATCGGGTATGGAGGAGGATGAAGGCCCTGAAGACGATGGAATTAATGAATTGATTGCTGACTTGGGCAAGACTGAGGTGCTCGGTGAGAAAATGTATGAATTTGTAAAGGAACATCTGAACTGTAAGGTGTCATCGACATCTACATATGCACAATTTACATTTGTTGTGAAGTTACTTCATATAAAGTCTTACAGTCGGATGAGCAACGTCGTATTAAATGCGACGATGAAGTTGTTACAAATAGGATTCCGAGAAGCGTGTCTTCCAAAATCTTTCGATGAGGCAATGAAGTACATACGTTCAAGATGGAAGAATGCAGACACAAACAAGCTCATTCCTCAAAAGGTATTGAGGCATTTTACACTAATTTTCAGGCTACAGAGGATGTTTCTTTCATCAAAAACAGCAAAGGGTGCACGATGGCACAAGTCCAAGCGAAAACCGATGAAGAATGAGCTTAGCCATCCAGCTGATGGTGAGGCATGGACACACTTTGATGAAACTTGGCCAAAATTTGCAAAAGGTACTAGGAATCTTAGACTTGGTCTTGCAACCGATGGTTTCAATCCATTTGGCAACATGACTAACTCATATAGTATGTGGCAAATATTTGTTGTGCCGTATAACATGCCACCATGGGTATGCATGGAACAATCAAACTTCATGATGGCCTTATTGATCCCTGGGCTGAGTTCTCCATCAAAGGATTTTGATATCTTCATGGAACCTCTCGTCGAAGAGTTGCAGGAACTTTGGACGGGTGTCAGGGCAATCGATGTTGTTAGTGGTAAAAAATTTAAACTACGTGCTGCGGTTTTTTGGTGCATACATGATTATCCAGCATTGAGCACGTTGTGTGGGCGAGTCATGAGAGGCTATTTTGCCTGTGTGCATTGTGACAAGGATCCTTGCTCAAGGAGATTGAAGAACAAGATATGTTACACTAGGCATCGTCGTTTCCTTCCAACTGATCATCCATGGAGAAGAAATAGAGCAAATTTTGATGGTACTGTTGAAAACTGAGAAAAGCCAGGGCAGTTTACCCATGAGGAGCTGATGCAATAACTGGAGAAGGTTAAAGACGTTAGACCAGGAAAGCACCCTCTACCTCAAGATAAGAAAAGGAAGCTGGAATCCGGATAATGTTGGAGCCGAAGGGTTGGTTTGTGGACTTGCCGTTTTGGTTATCTCTGAAGCTGCCACATAAACATGATGTGATGCACATTGAGAAAAACATATGCGAAAACCTTATTGGAACGTTGCTTAAAATTACTGGGAAGATAAAGGACACCATCAATGTTAGTGTTGATTTGGAAGAGATGAGCGTTAGATCAAATCTACACATGGTGGCAACTAAGGATGGTAAGTCATGCAAAATGCCAGAAGCTTCGTATGTACTGAACAAAAAGAAAAAGAAACAAAAGTTGTTTTGTGATTTTATAAGTTCGGTGAAGTTCCCAGATGGATATGCTTCAAACTTATCAAGGTGTATTGTTGCATATGGATGCAAACTACAAAGACTGAAAACTCATGATTATCATATCCTACTCCAAAGGGTTTTGCCGGCTTGTCTTCGCGGTTTAGTGGATAAAGAGATATACACAGCTATTGCGGAATTAGGAAACTTCTTTCGGCAACTATGTTGCAAAACTCTGAAGTTGGATGTGTTGCAAAAACTGAAAACAGATATCCTGATAATTCTGTGCAAGCTTGAGAAAATTTTCCCTCCTACCTTCTTTGACGTTATGGTCTACTTCGCTGTCCATTTTCCTGAGGAAGCAATCTTGAGAGGTCCAGTACAATATGGATGGATGTATCCCGTCGAAAGAAGGCTATGCACATTGAAGCGTTTAGTGAGAAACCAAGCTAGGCCTGAAGGATCCATTGCAGAAGCATATGTTGCTAATGAGGCCTTGACATTTTGCTCGAGGTACTTCGCGGATGATGATGTGGCCACACGATTCAATCAGGTTGGAAGGAACAGAGAGAATGCTGATTTGTCATTTGATGGAACATCTTGTTTCGATCACAATGTTCAAGTACTTGGAGCAGGGACCACTTATTGGCTTCGGTTAAAGTACGACAAGGTGGTTTGGTATGTGCTAAACAATTGCGAAGAGGTGAAGCAATATATCGAGTAAGTAAATCACCATTACAATGATAGAACTACAATTATTTCGTGCTAACTTTGAGATGGTACTACTTTGTAGATTGTTCAAGAATGAATTAAAAGTGGAAGGTGTGTCAGACGAGGCTATTGATCGTCGAATTGTTACATAATTTTGCTAGTGGTTTAAATCGCATGTTAGTTTTCTTTGTTTTTGTTTGGTAACTAGTTTATATTACCTGGTGAGGACCTTTAAAAAAACTATGGCTCTTATGTACAGATTTCAAACAATCCAACGAGCGACGAGAACCTATATGCATTATCAGCTGAACCGGACTTGCGAGCAAAAACATATACAACATGTATTATGGGCGATGTCTGGTACCACACAAAGGCCCGAGAAGCAAATAGGAAGACACAGAACAGTGGAATTACGACTACAGGATCACATAAAGTCATTGAAGAAATTGAGTTTTATGGTTCACTAACAGACATTATTGAGCTGCGGTACAACTCAACAGGGCTTAGAGATCGAATTGTTGTTTTATTCCACGTTGACTGGTATGATCTGGAAGGGACCAAGAAGGAACCGAAGATTAAAAATGATGGGTACTTCACAAGCGTCAATACTAGAGATTACTGGTACCAAGATGATCCCTACATTCTTGCTGAACAAGCAACGAAGGTCTTTTACTCGCTAGACACCCTGCTACAACACCCATGGAGAGTGGTGCAAAAATTGTGGAGCTATAATGAAAATGAGGAGGACATAGCTCCCACTGGTATGGTACTTGCATATCAAGATGATGAAATTGACCAAACCTTGCATGAAGTTATATGTGATGACAGTGTCGGTGATGGTTCGGAGGTTCCGGTGCCTATTACTCGCGAGGAGGAGACTTTGGTTGTAGCCACTGAAGTTGACGCAATTCGCCAGCATGAGCTGACTGATGTGGATGGATTCAATTCTGAAGATGAGGACGACGACACTCTATGGCAATACATCGATGAAAGTGATGAGGACTAGGCTGTGAAATCAGTTAATGTTTAAGTCGATCCAATCTGAAATCATGCAAACCTTATGATTTATATGTAATTTATATGTAGTTGAAGTCGCACTTTCCTGAATATTAAACCTTCCATCGGTGCCTACTATCTCCGGTTCGTTGTATTATGCAGCATCAGGACTTCCTGTAGCAACTTATAAAAAATATACGATTACGCGTGGGGCTGGCAGATTATCTGGTACATTGTATTATATAACAACAGAACGTCCTGTATGAAGGGGAGAAGCTAGGAAAGCCTAAGAAGAACGTAGAAAATAGCCAGTGTACAAAGAAACAAGGCTCCTCCGATTATGGGCTACGTGAATGGTAGATTAGATAATATCTATATAATCCATGACTTGTAGTGGGTCTCACCTATATAGTTGTTATAGATACAGGATTATGGATTAAGGCTGTTGGCGGTCGATTTCCGTCAACCAAGAGCACTTGTTATGTTATAGTTTGGATTTCATTTTGGAACTAACCCGCCACTAAGCATACTAATGATATAACAAGTTCATCGTTGGATGTGTGTTTTGGAGTATAATGTTTACGCAGGAATTCATGCACTAAATGAGAAGAAATACATTCGGTTCAGAGGACGATTTACATGATGATCAAGAGGCTCCGACCGTGCGTGAACTTGACTCCAAAGGTGGCAAGGACCAACAAGCTTCAATGAGGAATCTCCGAGGACCAAGATGAAAAGACCGGAAGATCATGCGTGAAGACCCCTTAACTTGGTCGCAGAGATAACGACGTCCAAAGCCCATATCCGAAGGAAGAAAAACCCCAAAGTGCAAGAAATGACACGTGGCAAAAGACGGAGATGAACCGGGGTGGAAGTGGGCCAGGCCGACCGGCCCAGGCCAGCTGGCCCACCCCCTTTTTGCCTCGGTTCGCCGCCGCCTTTCTTCGGTGATAAATCCACGGAACCCTAATTGTTCGAGGAGGGGAGCCATTCGCGAAAGATGACCAGAGAAGCCTCGGGAGATCAAACACATGGAAGAGGGTTGATCGAGAGGGTGAAGATTCAAGAGGATCATCACCTAGGTCAACGGAGGCCACCACAAGGAAGGAGGACGCCGAGGCCTTGCCACGGCGCCGCTGGAGTTGAAGGACATCGAGAGATGGACTCCATCGGAGGCATCCACCATGCTCAACGGTGCCATGCCTAGCGTCTTGATGGGGTAAAGTAATTGTTTGTCCACGGAGTTGTAATGGATCTTGACATGTAGTCACCCACTCTCTTGTTTGGATCTTTATCTATCATATCTTCATGTTGATGATGCTTAATGTTTAAGGTTAGCTACCATTGCCTTCGGGGTTGCTCCCGTAGATCACGTCAACATACCGTGTTCATTAGGGTTAGAGACGATTACCTTCGCGTAGTGACATGTACGAGGGAAGGGAAACGCTTAACTCTTTGTTCACATCCTTAGATAGATTGGATCGGGGGTTTTACCATGTTTTGGGTGATTGCATCTCAAGTACCTAGACTCCATGGGCATACGTCTTTCATACTCCTGAACCACCTTTCTCTTTCTCTTTAACATAATCTAGGGTTAGTTTGTCTTTACTTTATAAATTAATCCTTACATCATAAAGTGCTTAATCAACTAAGTTAGTGTTAGGTTAAACGCAAGTAATTCCCTTGCTCCGTGGATTGACAAGAACCTAGAGGGTCCCCTCCCTTGGTGAAAAAGGCACCAAGTCACTCCGTGGACTTGCGGTGAAGTTGAATGCGGTTTTGAACCGTCAACAAGCCCCTTTTTCTGGCGCTGTTGCCGGGGAGCAAGCCAGTTTACTTTGTTTAATCTCTCATTAATTTTGTTGATTACTAACACCTAACCTTTGTGTTCAAGAAACACACTCTTTTGTTTTTTGTTTTTGATTGTTTAGATGGCGCTCGTTGGAAATCCTTTGGAGGAACCAGAAAAATCGCTAAGAGACTATGCTAGCCCTCGATGTGAGGACATCAAGGTACAAGAGTCGGATTCAATTCTCGAAGCGACGAGGTACGAGATTAGAGTTCAAATCATCAAGATGGCAGCAACTAATCCATTCCGAGGGGTGGAGACGGACAATCCATATAGACATATCCAGCGCTTCACGACATTGTGCAATACGGTGCGATAAGAGGGAGTTCCCGACACTTGGTTTAAATGGAATCTTTTTCCCTACTCACTTGCCGATGAAGCAACAAAATGGTATTCATTTGCGTCCTTCGAAGCCGAGGGAAATTGGGATCAATTGGTAAAGAAATTTTGTGCCAAGTTCTTCCCTATAACCAAGATTCAACATATAAGGATGCAAGTGATGACTTTCAAGCAAGGAAAAGAAGAGGGGATTGATCAAGCGTGGAATTGATTCAACAAACTAGTTGAACAAGGACCAAGACTCGGATTCCCGGGTGACGTACTATTGCATACATTCTTTTTTCCCCTAACCCCTAGTTGCACGGAATACGTTCAAATGTGTGCAGGAGGGGATCTCATGGAGAAAACACTCACGGAAGCTGCCAAACTTCTACAAAAAATAAGTAAAGCGGCAGCTATGCGAAAAGATTGGGAAATACGACTTTCGGGAAAGCTGGAATGTGATACAAGTGTGGCACCCCTTGCTGCAATTTTCAGAAATACGGCTCCGGAAGAGAAGAAAGTGGAACTAATCCCAAGAAAGGTTGAAGAAGCCAAGCATGAGGAAACTAGAACTATCCTGGAGAGTGATCACGCCGAGACAAGCAAAGCAAATGAAAGAACTATGTCAAGCGCGAAGCCACTAAGGGAGTTCGAGCAAATAGATTGGATCCCACTTGATTTTGGAGAAATCTTTGACAAGAGGAGACCGTTCCCTAATCAAAAGGGGATGGGAAAGCTTTGGAGATAGACTTCCCGCCGGAAAAACAAGTGGAACATTCATATAACATTGAGACAACCGGGGAGGTCCTTCAAAAACTCTTTAGCGAAGAAGAAGTTGATTCGGACCATGTGGCCGAAGCTAAAAGAATCATGAGAATCAAGCCCGAGGCATCACCATTTGCCCGCCTCGCTGAAATTTTTGCCATAAGATCCGATGAAGAAGAGAAGACATCGCCGCATATAGATTGCAAGGTCAACAACATTAATTGCAAGGCGTTATGTGACATTGGAGCACAAGTAAGTGTCTTGTCTTCTAAGATTTTTGATGAAATTCATTCTCACACCATTGACCTAGTTCCAACCTCTACTAAATTAATTATGGGAGACGGTAGGATTGTTAAACCTCTAGGAATTGCTCGTGACCTAGAAGTTTTAATTTTCAAAAAATGCATTCCAACTAATTTCTTCATTGTTGATGTTTACCATGATAAGAATAATCATGTAATTCTTGGTAGACCCTTTCTTAAGTTGGTTAATGCCGTTTTAGATGCCAAAAAAGGAAAAGTAACTATTAATTTTGATGGAAATAATCACACATACAATTTCCTTCCCGCTTCTAGAATTGCCTCACCCCTACCTCTTGATGGCGAAGAGGTAGGAAGCCTTCATTTTGTTGAAACTTTCATGGATCCGCTACAAAGAGCTATGGAGAATCAATCAAATGATGAGTTGGATGAAGAGTTAGCGGAAGCAACCAAGGGACTAGAACCGCAAGACGGAAGCTTAGAGGAGGATAAATTTGAAGACCTTGGAGAAATTGTACATGAGGAACCACAAGCACCGGAGGTGGATCTTAAGCCATTACCCAAAGGATTGAAATATGAATTTTTGGGTCCGGACAAGACTTATCATGTGATTGTGAGTGATGAATTGAGTCCCGAGGAGAATGATATGTTGCTGAATTTATTGAAGAAGCACAAGAAAGTAATGGGATATTCGATAAATGATATTAAAGGACTCAGCCCAGCATTTTGCACTCACCGCATACCTATGGAAGATCAATGCAAGCCCGTAGTGGACCATCAAAGGAGGTTAACCCATGCCATGCGAGAGGTGGTGAAGAAGGAGGTTATCAAGTTGTTGAACGCCGAAATCATCTACCCGGTGCCGCATAGCGAATGGGTGAGCCCCGTACATTGTGTGCCTAAGAAAGGAGGCTTGACTGTGGTGAAGAATGAGAAGAATGAATTGATACCGCAAAGAACCGTGACCGGATGGAGGATGTGTATTGATTATCGGAAATTGAACAAAGCAACAAAGAAGGATCACTTCCCCCTACCGTTCATCGACGAGATGCTTGAAAGGTTAGCGAATCATGCATATTTTTGCTTTCTTGACGGGTACTCGGGGTTCATGCAAATACCTATTCACCCGGATGATCAACATAAGACAACATTCACATGCCCTCATGGAACATTTGCGTATAGAAGAATGCCTTTCGGTTTATGCAATGCTCCAGCCTCTTTTCAACGATGTATGATGGCGGTATTTTCGAAGTTCATCGAGGAAATTGTTGAGGTATTTATGGATGATTTCTCCATTTATGGTAAATCTTTTGCGTATTGCTTGGCAAACTTGGATAAAGTTCTCACTAAATGTTCGGAGGTTGATTTTGGTGCTAAATTGGGAGAAGTGTCAGTTTATGGTGAAACAAGGTATAGTGTTGGGACACGTGATATCTGAGAGAGGGATTGAGGTGGACAAGGCTAAGGTTGAAACGGTTGAAAAGCTTCCACCCCCAACAGATGTCAAATCTTTGAGGAGTTTCTTAGGCCATGTGGGATTCTATAGAAGATTCATCAAAGATTTCTCAAAAATTACCAAGCCATTGACCAATCTTCTCCAAAAAGATGTGCCATTCAATTTCAATGAGAAGTGTTTGGCGGCATTCCGGACATTGAAGAGAGCTCTCGTAACCACACCCGTCATCCAACCGCCCGATTGGAATCAACCTTTTGAGATTATGTGTGACGCTAGTGACTATGCCGTTGGAGCGGTGTTGGGACAAAGAAAAGAAGGCAAGGTACATGCTATTTATGCTAGCAAAACCCTCAATGGAGCTCAATTAAATTATGCAACAATGGAGAAGGAATTGCTCGCTGTAGTGTTTGCCTTTGAAAAATTCAGATCATATATTGTGAATTCTAAGGTGATTGTTTACACCGATCATGCGGCGATCAAGTATCTCTTGTCTAAAAAAGATGCCAAGCCAAGGTTGATTCAATGGATCCTTCTCTTGTAAGAATTTGATGTGGAGATTAGAGACAAAAAGGGGTCGGAAAATGTTGTGGCCGACCATTTATCAAGGATGAATCGTGAGGATGATAAAGAGCCTATTGAAGATAAGATGAGAGATGATCACCTCTATCACATCCTTGACAAAGATACTTGGATGATCAACATTATTCGAGCCATACGAAAAATGCCACTTGATCATTTGGATAGAAACGCTCAAAGGAGAGTGATCGCCGAGAGCCGAAAATATTATTGGGATGCACCTTACCTCTTTAGACTTGGAGCGGATGGAGTCTTATGAAGGTGCATACCAAGAGATGAAAGAGGCGAAATATTAAGAAAGTGTCACTCAGGCGAATATGGAGGACACTATGGACATTTTAGGACTCAAGCAAAGGTATGGGCTAGTGGATTTTATTGGCCAGAGATGCATGAAGATTCGAAAAGGTATGTTGCTTCTTGTCCGGAATGTCAAAGAACGGGGAATATAAATCAAAGAAATGTTATGCCTTTGAATTACAACTTGTAAATTGATCTATTCGATGTATGGGGAATTGACTTCATGGGCCCTTCACAAGTTCAAATGGATATGAGCATATTTTGGTTATGGTTGATTATGTATCCAAATGGGTGGAGGCTATCCCTTGTCGAAGAGCTTCAACAGAAGAATCCATATCCATGATCAAAAATATCATATTCCCATGCTATGGAGTCCCGCGAGTATTGATAAGTTATGGAGGAACACACTTCACAGGAAATAGCTTCAGAAAATGCTTGTCCAAGTTGGGGATTGAGCATAGAGTGGCCACGGCTTACCACCCACAAACCAATGGTCAAGCGGAAACTTCAAATAGGCAGCTCAAGAGCATTCTTAACAAGACCGTTGAAAAGGGAGGTAAAGATTGGTCAAAGAAATTGGATGGAGCATTGTGGGCATATCGGACGGCATACAAGACACCCATAGGTATGACACCATATCAATTTGTCTATGGTAAATCATGTCACTTACCTTTTGAGTTAGAACATAAAGCATATTGGGCAATCAAAGAGATGAATCTTGACTTTGATGCCGCGGGAATCAAACGGAAAATTCAAATAAGTGAACTAGAAGAGATGAGGCTCAAAGCTTATGAGAGTGCAACCATCTACAAGGAAAGAATGAAGAGGTGGTATGATAAAAGGCTTCGAGCAAAGGAATTCAAAGAAGGTGACAAGGTTCTCCTCTATAATTCAAGGTTCAAAATATTTGGGAAAGGAAAATTGAAGAGCAAATGGGATGGACCGTACATCGTTCACTCGGTCTCGTCAAGTGGAGCAGTCACAATCATGGACGTGAAAGGAGATCAATATGTGGTTAATGGTCAACAGTTAAAGGTTTTTCTTGAACAAGACATCGTTCCCATCGACTACATTGATATATATCACATGGAGGACGAGCCTGAGCGTCAAGCCTAAGACGTAAAACGAGGTAAATTTTCTGTAAATATGTTTTCATTTTTTGTTTTCATATTTATTTCGAGTCCTTTTTCATAATTTTTAGTTGGACCCTACCACCACCTAGGCTAGTATTCACGAAACACCGAGGGCCGCGAAATTTGGGCCGCGGGGGCCCAAAGGAGGGGGTAGGCCGACCGGCCCATGCCGACCGGCCCACTACCCCCCTTCGCCCGTTTTCGCTCGTTTTTCTCTAGGACACGGTTCGGTGCATTTCCTTTTCCTGTCTTCCCTTTTTGGGGGCGAAAAAAATAGGTACGGAAGGGTTTCGGCCGAATCTTTCCAGGGATATTTAAGGATGACTGGGGAGCTCGAGGTTTGCATCTCAATTGCAATCTCCAACCTCCACGAAAGCACCCAAGCACCCATGGCATCCTCGAGTAGCACCAAGGGCAAGGAGGAGGTGAAGGCGACCATGGAAGAAGAAGTACGCCTCCCCTCTCCAACTCCGGCGAATGAGGAGCTTCGCCGGTGCGTTGAGGTGCCAAAACCCAAGAAGCAAGTGAAAAGGACCGCGAGGATTCAATGCGAAGGGCGTATCTCAAGAGGGCGCATGGCTAGCCCAAATCCCTGGGTTGAGGAGAAGAAAGAGAAGCCCGCTTCTCCCGTTCGCCGCTCAGAGAGGCTCCTTGGGAACAAGAGGAAGGATTACAAGGAGAAGACCCCCGAGCCGGCGGATTTCTACGGAGATAGTGATTACTCCGATGATCGAAGCCCTAGCTTGTGGGCAGCCGGCGGAAGAGACGACAACGATCTCTACGTTTGGGAGGAGGTGCCCAAGGAGGAGCCGGAGGAGCATCCGGAAGAGCAAGGCGAAGGAGGCAACCCAGGCAGCGGTAATGATTTCAATACAGGACACCATTATACAAAAATCAAAGCTCTAAGACACCTGTGCAGATTTCATGTTGTTATCCGAGGCCTTTAAATCTACACAAATACTGATGGTCCAAATGGAAGCCAAACAAACAGAAGTATGCAGCACCATTTCTTTTAAATGGTCAGGATCAACATATCATCAGAAAATTCTTCAATTCTTAAATTTATCTCTTGCATATTATGTTATTCAATGTTATTCAATCTCATGCCAGGTCACCCATCAAATAATTCAGAAGCAGTGTTGCTTTTCTTAAGCATCTTTCAGGGTGAAACATACATGGGAAAAAGCATTGGTTTTCTAATTACAATCAGACTAATAAGGCAATAGGTGTTCTATTAGTTGTATCCATGTTGTAATTTGCTCATTTAAGTCAGAGAAATCTGGGCATTCGAGCGCTAGCATTCAGGCAGGCCTTAAAAATCAAGCGAAATCTGTTCTCGGCTCAGTCTCCTACGCGCGGCGCGGGGGCGAGGCCAAACAGAGCAGCCGCGCGGTGACAGTGGCGTGCTGTGGATGCGTGCCAGGGTCAGTCTCTATGGACGACGCGGAGGCGGCGGTGGTGGGTACGACACGCGCAAGCCGCTGTGGTGTTGAACTCCAACGGACAGGCAACAATCAGGGGCGTGTTTGGTTTGGAGGGCTAAAAATTAGTCCGCTACTGTTCACATGTTTGACCGCTAATTAGAGGTATTAAATCAAGTCAGTTTACAAAACGACCTCCACAACCCCCGGCTAAATCGCGAGACGAGTCTAATGAGGCTTTTGACCACATGATTAGAGAATGATCACTGTAGCATTACTGTAGCAAACCATGGATTAATTAAGCTCATTAGATTCGTCGCGCAAAGTTGCACTCATCTGTGAAAAGGTTTTGCAAATAAACTTCGTTTAGTACCTCATGCATGAAAGATTCCTCGAGACTAAATTTTAGACCCTTTTAAACAAACACGCCCCAGGTTGGGGGATAAAACTGGCGCAGCAGCGATTTCCACCACGAACGCAGGGAGGATGGGAAGATAAATTACCTGTTTGAGTTGCGGTCCCTGCTCTCAGTCCCAGCGATTTGGTTGAGGTGGTGGATCTGTGCCTTTGTGAGCTACTGACCTAGGCAAGAGAAAAGGCAACGGGAGGAGAAAGATAAGAGAAAAAGGAAGGAGGAGAAGGTTCTGGAGAAAGGAAGAGACGCGCCGCACGTTGAAGTCTCCAAGGTTTCCAGAGGCACGTGGGAACGCCCATCTGATTGCCTGATATAAGTCTTCTGATTTAAATCGTAAGGCTGTTAAATGCTGGAGACGTGGCTCAACCAAAACTCATCTTATTAGCCCGGAATACTATTAAGAGATGCCTGTTTTTGGAGACAGAAATATTTTGCTGAAGGAGAAGGGATAAGTCCACTTGATTATTTCAAGTCCTTCCACTACAGCAAAAATGGCTTCAGCGCTCCAGTACAGGCAGCCATTGTAAGTACTTGTCTACTTTTGCATTCTTCTTTGCAACAATACAAGAAACATCTGTGAGTATTTTATTTTAAACCATTCATTTTATTTCCATTTTTAGGCTCGCGTGGAACAAATTGTAGCTAAACCTCAAGGTGACCAACCAGGAAAGACTGTTGCTGAAGCAGTGGCGGAAGTTGTCCAATCTAGGACTTTTCAGGAGGTTGCTGGCATTCGCCTGCCCTCCATGAAAAAGACTAGGGCTAATACTGCACTTCAGGTTCAGGAAATATGAGCTGGACTTGACAATGAGAAGCAAGGGGGGGCACAACTACGGCAGAAGATTGTTGAACAGGAGGCTGAGATGAGCGAACTGAGATTGAGGGCTCAACAACATGAGACAACATTTAAGTCTCAAACAGAAGTGCTTGAAGCTTTGAAGAAGAGCACAAATGACATGCATAATCTGATCCAAGGCTTGATAAATTTTAGTTAGGTTTATCCTCCTCTCAACTGAAGGTGGTCCTGGTGAACTTGTGTTGCTGATGACTTGTTGTACGTTGATTCGATTCGATGCTAACTTGATGTATGTTGCACAATTGTACTGGTTGAACTATTCCCTGAATGTGGTGTGAATTATATGGAAGTGGGAAACATTTTGTTTTGTTGTCTGATTATGTGTTGGCGATCAGCAGCCAGAATAGTAAATAGTGCCCTGCGAAATGCAATATGGGCCGAGGCCTAGGAAAGGCCCTGGGGATAATTGCCCAAAATCAAATATCCCTGCATAATTCAATATGGGCCAAGTTCGTTAGAAGGACTAGGGCCCAAAATAAAACAACCCAATATAGCGTGCAACAAACATTTAGGGAATGGCCAAAAAAATAACACGAAAACCTAAAACAGGCTAAAATTGGTCCATCAATATTAGGCTCACAAAGGCTCTTACATGGACCGGGCCTCAATTTGTGACGAACCGAAATCGTCATAACCCCCTGCCACATTGGAGCCACGATGGATCTCGGTCCGACGTGGCGCAACCACCGAAACAGGTTTATGATGACAAGTGTTACGAATTTATACGTGTCATTAAACTCATGACGCCGCGAAATAAGGTCTCGTCATTAATCACGGTTTGTGACGCTCGATTAATGACAGAGCATTTTCGTAACACCCGGCGTCATTAATCGCAGTTTATCATGAGAATCGCCCTTTTTTGCGTCACTAGTCAGCACATTCCTTGTAGTGTATGTTGGGCTATCCCTCCACATGGAGGATGATTTGGAGCCCAGCAACTCAAGAAAACAGCTCACAAGCCCAAGTGTTTGTGCACCATTGATATAGTGCTTGAATCAATGGTTGAGATTGCTCCTTGAGAGGGAGTGCATGCAAGAAAACCCTAGCTCTCATCTTTCTCTGGTGCTGGACATAAGTTGGTGAGAGAGAGAGAGAGAGCACAAACACACACACATCTGTCCAAATTTGGTGGCTCCGGGCAGATCTGACTCAAGCCTGTGATCAGAGGCTCAAACATTCTTGGATTCGCGCTTAACTTGGTGAGCTCGTTCTACACTTAGGGTACTTCAATCTGGTCAGTTGGTTTGAGATTTGGTTCGGCAGAGCATCAAATTTGGGATCAGTTTTGTCAGTTCGGGTGACTGCAGTTTCAGCATAGAGCAGTTTCGGTAGATGATCTATTTGGGTGGTCAAACAATGTTCGATGGAGCTAAAATTTTGTCAGTGGTTTGGGAACTCATGGAGTCACAATGCTACCAAAATTTGTGCACAGGGGATCTCTAGTTTGTGAGATATGAACTGATTACCGAAGGGGACATAATCTGTGTATTCTCTGTTTCAGAGTAGTTTCTCTTGTAAGTGGTGGTGGTTGTTGTTGCAAATGCCTGGGTGCATTATGATGAATGCGCTGCTGCTGGTGTAATCCTCTAGAGATCCTAGAGAAGACTCCATGTAATCATTTGTTGATTATAGTTGACGAGGCCCTAGACTAGGGCCCACCACGACCACCAAAAAACGCAATATGGACTGACACACTGTGCACTTAGCGGCCAATACAACGAGTATTGCGCCCCAAAGTGCCTGACGGCCCGTACGACCAGCTCCCGTCATGACCGAGAGCCGGGCGGCACACACGAGCGGGTGCTTCCCCCCTCTCCAAGTACATGGCGGCCCATCCAGCGAGACCCGGGCGCTTGGCGGCCCATCCGACAAGTCTTCAGCTACATGGCGGTTCGCACAACAAGTTTCTGTCTCCTCCTCCGACTACTCGTTCGCACGAGTAGTTTTCGTCCCCGACGAGTTTAGGCTTCGCAGCGAAGGCAACCGCAACCGAGGCCCACTCCCGATATCTCGGGATATCCGCGCACGCTCACCCACGCACCGCCACGTGTCGTCCCCTCCACGCCGGGCCGCACTGACAAGGCCGATCCGGTGTCAGAGGGCGTATCCGCCCACCGTGCCACGAACGGCACAGTGCGCGCCACCCCCTATACTACGAACGGCATGGTGTAGGCCACTGCACCCCCCACAGTACCAGGGAAAGACACGCTCCTACCCTACTGATGGAAGTAGCGTACGAAGCCTACGCCCTACGGCTAACGGACTACTCAGAGGCGAGCCCGAGAAGCCCTGGAGACAACTACTCGGAGTCCGCAATTCCAGGAGGCCTACGTCATCACCAATAACTTTGCTACAGTCCCTCGCCGCTCCTGCCGCCTCATCAGAATGGCCCGACATGGAGAAGGACACCCTACGCTGTAACCTAGTCTCTATCCTCGTTTTTACCCCCGTAGGCCTCTCCCTTGCGACTATAAAAGGGGAGGAGGGGGACACATGTACACAAGGCTTACACTCATACGCTCGCTCACACCCACGATCGATATCTCATCTCATAACACCCCATGGTCACTCACACCCATTCACGTACGCAGAACTCTGCTACAAGAACTCTGTGCACGCGCACCAGGGACTTGGGCGCAGAGACCCTCTCCCGACCAGTTTGTAACCCCTACTATAGACATTTGAGCATAAAGAACACTCCCCTTCAGACTGGACGTAGGGTATTACTCTCCGGAGGCCTGAACCAGTATAAACCCTTGTGTCTCTTGTGCCATCATGCGGCTCCTGACACGTGATCGTATAAATTTACTTGCCGGCGGTAACAAACCTCGACAGTTGGCGCGCCAGGTAGGTGGCTTCACGTGTCTCGACATTCACTTCAGGGTCTGCACGGCCCATCCACCACCATCTCTGATGGTGATCATCACCAAGGCACTGCTGATGAGCTACCCCATGGGATCGTCCGACCCGCTCCCTGTTGGCGTTTCTTAATGTCACCACCACTAGTGCACTAGCGTGAGCGTGTAAGAAACTCCCGGGTACACTGACGAGTGCGAACGAATCCGCAAGCGCACGGATACACCGTTGTAGCACTTCTCCCTAGGAGAATGAGTATTCCCGTCGGGTTTCGTTCCTAGGACGGAGAGTAACCAGAGAGGGTCTATCCAAGGACACCAGCTTCCGCTGGGATAGGTCGGGATACGAGAAGCACTTCCTTAAGGGACTTAGCTCTCAAGATGCATCTGTCCGGTCTCAGTCATCCCCGTGGGGCGACAGCACATCCTAACTTTTTAGGGAGAGGCCAATGTACTGACATCGAGCCCAACTCGGTACGCTGACGCAGAGGGTTTGCAAAGGGTCCAACAGGCTGTCACCACTGCGGCCTACCTCTACACTACGGGCGTACGCGGTCTTCGCAGGAAAACCAGGGCCCAGACACCACGTCTGTACCCCAGATAAATACTATAGCGCGGTTACGTCTGTCGACCCGCTAACTACACTATAGCAACTATATAAATACGGTCCCACGAACTAGAGAAAGATCGGATTCAACACATCTTATTATTCATTGAGCTACGGAGCAAAAAGGAAGCTATGGATGCCAACAAACGAGATATAGCGGACTCACTTAGCTAAACAGGATCAGAGCATGCAAACAGGTATATGAACTACTGAGCTGGCTCTAAAGGGTCGAAGCCTTGTGTCACGAAGAACACAAGCCTCTAACTTATGAACGAGCCAAGAACACAAGAACAAATCAAGAATGCATGATGTCCGCTATAGTCTAAATAAGAAATGCTAAAATACTCACTTTGATCTAAATGAAGAACAAGCATCCACGAGGACATCAACTCACTCCTCACCCCTACTCTACCTCTCAACTACTCCTAATCTAGATCTCTCCTCATCACCATTCTACCACATAGAGGTGAGAATCACCTCACATGGGCAGAATTAGAGAGAGGGAGAGAGAGCTACACAAGAGAGAAGTGGAACTTGAGAGCTTGGTGGTGTGTGTGAAATGGAGCCCCTCCCCTCCTATTTATAGACAAGGGAGTGGCTTGCTCCGAGGCTCCAAGTGCTCCAAAACACCCCAGGATGCAGCCAAGGACCAATGAGCAAGTGCCACGTGGAGGGGGGAGATCAACCGACCCTAGGTCGGTTCGGCCGATCCTAGGGTCGGTCGAAGTTCCCAGCCCGCCATCTGGGGTGTGCTTCCTCTGGCTCGCTTCCATGTGGGCCCTAGTGCCTCTTCTCCATGCATGGCACGTTTCTTGGCGGTTTAGTTGGCAAAGTGGGCCCATGGATCCATGTGATACTGATGTGGCAGCGTATGATTCGTTGAGATTCCCTCACATGGATTGGTGACATCATGGATCCAGGAGAATCCATGTGGCAGCCCCTGATTGGCCAGCATTTGAGTGCCTTGGATTGGAGTGGAGTAAAAGTGCATGGATTCCTCTCATTTCTTATGCTAAATACCTGCATTCGAATAGACATCGACACTGGTGGAAAGTACGAGTTTAAGCTCCTATTCTAGTGTGAATGTGCAATTCATGCTCCAATTTGCAGGAGTTGACGGCCATAAAATGGTAATAATCAGCCGTCAACAACACCCCCACACTTGACCTTTGCTCGTCCCGAGTGAAGGGGAAACAAAGCCAAGTGGGTCATGAATACCAAAGAGTAGGACAAACATAAGAGATATTCCAAGTCATACCTTGCTCCTGTGAACCTCTGTGGAGTGGCTATCATGTCCCCTTGGGTGATTGAAAAGTAGAACAGCTGTGAATCAAGTCACTTATGCACCTGATGATAAACACCTTGGGGTTTTGCAAGTTTTTCATAAACAAAACTCTTGGTGGCTTCCTCATTTGATTCTCTCAGATCGCTCAATGTGTATATGTCCTCACTAAGGCATTTGCCTTTCTTCATCCTACTTCTAATGATGGCTATATGTGGAGCTCATGGTAGGGTAAAGAGAAAGCATACTTGCATCACATATTTTGCAAAGTCAAAGACTGGATCCACAGAGAAAATCAAGTCATACCATCAGAGCAAGATGTGCACCGGTATGGATATGGTGGGTATGGCAAGGTGGATACTAGGCCCGGAATGGGTCCTAGATATTACCATACAAATATGATGAGAACTGTGGGTTGATGGTAAGGTGGACACTAGCCCCGGAATGGACACTAGTTATTACCATCAAAATTATGGAACTCCTTTTTGTATGACCATCCCTCTCCTTTTTCCTTCTTTATTTTGGACATGGGCTATCCTTTCTTCTTTTCTCTCTTCTTTTTTTTTCAAACATGCTTTGGGCATGTGTATATATATTTTTTTTATAGCCCATGTCTCTTTTTGAAGGATACTTCCAGAGAGAGAGGCCACACCACATATGGAGCTTTATTTTCAAGGGATGGATGAATGATACAATGCTAACTTCCAGTGTAGAAGCATAGCAAGGGGAAATAGGTGGGGTGCACATAAGTCTTGATCATGAAAGTAATGAAAAGAATTCTCACAAGGGTCACAGAATTTGACAAGGCTCAACGCAATAACAAGCGGCATATGAATCTAAGGGTTTTGCCTACGAAGATTATATGGCTCTAATGGGACAGAGGCATATCAAAGAGGAGCCTTTCCAAGAGGTTTTGAGCTTTTTAGAATAAACAACCCAAGAGAGTTAGTCATCAGAGCAACAAATCATATCATCCAGCCGTATCATACTCATCAATTACTTAGGTGAACATGCTTGTCCTTAAGAAGGTTATGGTTCACAAGCATCAGGTAGATAACAAGGAATAAAACATATGTAAGTCTACTCAGGTACAAGCGAGCTGGGTGATCTTTTAGCATCATCATTCGAGTTTCAGTTTAGAGATAGACAGATATAGCTTATAAAACTCAGGAATGAAAAAGAGTGAGTTGTTGAGATGCAAACCGGCGCTATGCTCGGGAGATGAACCGTGAGAGGCTCACCACAGGAGTGAACTCGTGCGGGTCCCGTTCAGGTTCTCAGTAGGTGATCGATCGGCTAGTGCGGAGTGCTCACAGTGGGTACGTATGAAAAACGTCGTGCCTGCATTGATAGAGTCGTGGCTCTTCCCCCACACCATCTCGAACCTAGATGTCCTCTAAATCAAAAAGACCAAAGTAATGACACAAAGGTGGCTACACCAGGTTACATGACCGGTGATCTACTTTATTCAAATCCAAATATTTTCGAAACAAAATGATTAGGCGCTTACACACATGCAAAGGAATAAATGAAATAAAGGGAAATAAAACTAGACCTAGACTAGCGCCTAATGAACTAAAACTGGGGGCTAATCCCCACTACTCGGCATCATAGAGGGCTGCATGCCCAGTAGCTGAGAACAGCCTCCTCATCTTTGCACAGAGACCGCGGTGAAGGTCGCGCATGTCGTCTCTCAGCTCGGCCAGGTCTAACTTCTGCTCTGAGTAAGCAGCCCTGAGCTTCTCGTTGCTGGCCTCCAGTTCCTTCATCAGCGAGGTCAGCTTGGCCACTGAGGAGAGCTTAGGGGGCTGCTCGGTTGCCCGAGTCCTCTCCCTAGACCTCCTAGTGTAGGGCGGTGGTGGCAATCCATCGTCCAGGCCAAGGTCTTTATCCTCCTCCGGTAGGACTGGAGCTGGGCGTGCCTCAGGAGTCTTCTCCTTAGGCAGTACTGGCTTTATGGTCACCGGCGGCTGCAGTGAAGGAGCGGACTATGCTGAGCTCATCTGCCCTCCAGCTAGCAACGATGCAGGTGCGCTAGGTGGAGCAAACGACAGACCCTTTGGACGAAGCTGAGCCGTGGTCGGCCTGCCGTAGGGGCTGGCCGCCCGTCTCATGTGCCTCTTCCCAGGCGAGGCAGAGCGCCTAGATGGTGGCGTGCCAGGAATCCTCCCGCCCGGCGGAATGGTGGCGAGCGGAGGAACATCTAGGACTCCGGCCACCATCGCGAGGTCCGCAGCGGGGGCAGCAGCGATGGAGGGGTTTCCTCCCGCCTCGGGACTAGTGGACGAGGTGGAGCCGTCGAAGGGGACAACACTCCATCCGGCCATGGATGCGGTGATGAGCTGTGGATGGTGAGGTGGAGGAGATGGATTCGCAACGCGAAAACTCATCGGGGTGGTAGAGAGAAGGTTTCTGGAGGAGAATGAGACGCACACGCGAAAGAAGAAGGGAGGCGGCGTCACCAGGGTTTCGACCGAACCTAGGTTCGGCTGACCCTAGGTGGGCCCCTCTAGCCTTCCCCCTTCTCGTGTGGGCTCCAGCGAGTCTCAGGATCAAAGGCCCAGGTGGATTCCCCGAGATGGAAAGGTTAGTTTAGGCTTAAGGCTAGGATAAGATTGAGGTTGAATAATCATCCTCTACTATATAACAACCTGAGCCAAACCATAATATGATTGTAGAAAAATCTGGGGGACCTCGCCTTGGCAACATGCCCGATCCGTCAAAAGTGTAGGAACCTCTGAGGGGGATCATGAGGCATTCACCGTGTCGCCACGATGGTGTTGCCTTCCTGTGGTCCTTTGCTTACTCTCTTTATCTTGGCAATTTCTTTCTCCTGCATGACCACGGTCCACAAGATACCCAAAGGATAATTCTTCCTGGGGGAACGAGATGAGTCCGAGGAGTACTCAGGATGCGGATGTCTTGCGTTCTCCTGTCTCAACTCATGACCATCTCCTTGCAGATAATGTTGATGTGATGATAAGCTCTAATCTGCAAGGGCAGTGCATATACGAACTCGAGCTCAAAAAGGTGTATTGAAGCAGAAAGCAGACATGATCATCCCAGAGATGCCGAGGCATCCCTGAGGTGGTCACGGGGCTCGAGAACTATAGCACTAGGGTCTCGAAACTCGGAGATGAAAAGATCGAGCACTGAGGCTAGTGCTCCAAACAAGTACCGATCTCCGAGCGAACTCAAGCTCAGAAAGTCACCCGACCTTCAAAAAGGATAGAGCATGGTCTTCCAACGGCCAGTGTATGATCAGGAACCAGAGTTCGGATGAAGAACGAGATTTAACTCGCTCTTATCTTAGGCAGAGGGTTTGATGTTCTCATCGCAGCGATGGAAACATCCCAAGGTCTGGCCTAAGCTTCTAATGGGAGGTTATGGATAAGATGGAAAGTGCAACTCCCATTGGGCATCGATCAAGTCAGGCATAAGATATGAAGTTCAAGCTTCTCCCGACTAATCGGCATCGATCGATGTGCTTGAGATAAGAAGTGAATGTGCCCCAGTCGATCGGTAAATAATCGTGCTCCCTCGGTCTGATAAATGAATCCACATGGATTATAAAGCAGAGACCGATGTCTTGGTTTATACGAAACTTCAGTGCAAGGCACTTCAGCTCAAACCTCGACGCGGAAACACGATAAGCCCCTCATGCCCTCCTTAGGAGATAGTAGTGAGGATCGATCAAGTCATCCTGGCCGGGAATGATCATTCTTTCAGAACTACTCTCTCCATCTTCCCACGAGACAGTCTCGGGGAGAAGGTCTAAAAAGATGCATGAGAGGAGAATCCAAGGGTAGATCTCGCGCCACGAAATCTTTCCCTTAGACTCCTGCTATTCAGGAATGAGATCTTCAGCCAGAGCTCAGAAAGAGTAGATATGAAATCTCGGACTTGGCTGATGACGGATCTAGGTGGCTCAATATTTCCTCTGGTGGGTACCTCGTTGACCGGGACGCAAGGGGAGCTGAAATCCTGAAGATTCTCCACGATCTCTTTTCCCTCGACAGCATCCAGGTGCACAAAGGATCCTCCCGAGAGAGCATTAAGCCTCATGGCATCATCCTTTCGCAATCCAAACCAGAAGTGCTGGAGCATCATCCAGTCGGGAATGTAGAGGACTGGGCAATCTTCCACCGCGGAGGCGAAATGATTCCATGCCATTCCTAGTGATTCCTCCTCACATTGCTTGAAACAGAGAATCTTGGTCCTTAACAAGATGACACATCGTATCGGGAAGAATTGGGAGCAGAAAGCTACTCTCAACCTTTCCCAAGTAAGGTAGTCTCTATCAAAACAACGGTGCCAATCCCGTGCTTCCCCAGAGAGGGATAGCGGGAAAAACTCTCTTTTCCGAGCATTCGACTATTCTCTGGTTTTACCCCGAGTTTCAATAAGACGCTCGTAGTCTCTCACATGATCAAAGGGGTTCTCATGACTTAACCCCGAGAAGGATAGGTCCTGAATTAGCTTCATGAAAGAGGGGCGAAGCCAAAAGCCAGATGTAAGAGTGGGTCTTGATGAAGATGGCTTTGAGGGTTCACTCCTCGAAGGCGGAAGGTGTTTACAAGGATAACCTTCCATGGGTAGCGGGGGTAGAGGTAGAAGTAAAGAAAACAAAAAGGGATATCTCAAAAAGGGTAACGGGGGTAAAGGTAGAAGAAAAAGGAAAAAGATAAATCCGAGGTTAGACGGGCTCAAAGGTTAACAACAGCCGTCCCCGGCAACGGCGCCAGAAATGCTTGTTGGTGTTTCTTAACGTCACCACCACTGGTGCACTAGCGTGAGCGTGTAAGAAACTCCCAGGTACACTGATGAGTGCGAACGAATCCGCAAGCGCACGGATACACCGTTGTAGCACTTCTCCCTAGGAGAATGAGTATTCCCGTCGTGTTCCGTTCCTAGGATGGAGAGTAACCAGAGAGGGTCTATCCAAGAACACCAGCTTCCGCTGGGATAGGTCGGGATACGAGAAGCACTTCCTTAAGGGACTTAGCTCTCAAGATGCATCTGTCCGGTCTCAGTCATCCCCGTGGGGCGACAGCACATCCTAACTTTTTAGGGAGAGGCCAATGTACTAACATCGAGCCCAACTCAGTACGCTGACGCAGAGGGTTTGCAAAGGGTCCAACAGGCTGTCACCACTGCGGCCTACCTCTACGCTACGGGCATACGCGGTCTTCACAGGAAAACCAGGGCCCAGACACCACGTCTGTACCCCAGATAAATACTATAGCGCGGTTACGTCTGTCGACCCGCTAACTACACTATAGCAACCATATAAATACGGTCCCACAAACTAGAGAAAGATCGGATTCAAACCATCTTATTATTCATTGAGCTATGGAGCAGAAAGGAAGCTATGGATGCCAACAAATGAGATACAGCGGACTCACTTAGCTAAACAGGATCAGAGCATGCAAACAGGTATATGAACTACTGAGCTGGCTCTAAAGGGTCGAAGCCTTGTGTCACGAAGAACACAAGCCTCTAACTTATGAACGAGCCAAGAACACAAGAACAAATCAAGAATGCATGATGTCCACTATAATCTAAATAAGAAATGCTGAAATACTCACTTTGATCTAAATGAAGAACAAGCATCCACGAGGACATCAACTCACTCCTCACCCCTACTCTACCTCTCAACTACTCCTAATCTAGGTCTCTCCTCATCACCATTCTACCACATAGAGGTGAGAATCACCTCACATGGGCAGAATTAGAGAGAGGGAGAGAGAGCTACACAAGAGAGAAGTGGAACTTGAGAGCTTGGTGGTGTGTGTGAAATGGAGCCCCTCCCCTCCTATTTATAGACAAGGGAGTGGCTTGCTCCGAGGCTCCAAGTGCTCCAAAACACCCCGGGATGCAGCCAAGGACCAATGAGCAAGTGCCACGTGGAGGGGGGAGATCAACCGACCCTAGGTCGATTCGGCCGATCCTAGGGTCGGCCGAAGCTCCCGGCCCTCCATCTGGGTGTGCTTCCTCTGGCTCGCTTCCATGTGGGCCCTAGTGCCTCTTCTCCGTGCATGGCACATTTCCTGGTGGTTTAGTTGGCAAAGTGGGCCCATGGATCCTTGTGATGCTGACGTGGCAGCGTATGATTGGTCGAGAGTCCCTCACATGGATTGGTGACATCATAGATCCAGGAGAATCCATGTGGCAGCCCCTGATTGGCCAGCATTTGAGTGACTTAGATTGGAGTGGAGTGAAAGTGCATGGATTTCTCTAATTTCTTATGCTAAATACCTGCATTCGAATAGACATCGACACTGGTGGAAAGTATGAGTTTAAGCTCCTATTCTAGTGTGAATGTGCAATTCATGCTCCAATTTGCAGGAGTTGACAGCCATAAAAATGGCAATAATCAGCCATCAACACTCCCGACCGGGTACGAGATCCGGTTCGGGAGCCTGGAGTTCCAGGCGGCCGACAACGGCTACCTCATGCGCCTCCTCAACAGGGACGCAATCATGGCTACGCCGGCACCAGCTCCGGCACCAACCCCACGGTCGCCCCGACACAAAAGGCGCTCGGGCAAGTGCTCGCAGGAAGCTCGGGCAGAGCAACGTAGGGCGGTGCGCGCCGGCTCCCTCCCCCCGCGGGTCGAAGCTGGCAAGCCACAGCCTACCGTCGCAGCAGAAGAGTTCATGCCATCAGTAGACCTGACGGCGCGTCTCGCTAGGGAAAGCACGCTCGCACCGCCATTCCCCCGCGGGATGCGCAACGCGACAGCAGCATACTCTTCGTCGTCAGGCACGGACCTGGCAACACACGAGGACCTCCCAAGCCATCTTCTCCTGGCAAACCGGAACCTCGTCGCAACCTCACCCGACGAGCTGTACCCCAACACCGACAGCACACACGGCTGTGAGGACCCGGAGTGGGACTACTCCGGGCTCCGGGACGTCGACACCTTCAGGTGTTTCCAGGCGGCGGCAGATTACTGTTTTGGCTACTCCGATGACTCCAACGAGGAGGGTTACGACCCCACGCACTAGTGCTTCGTCGTTAGCAACACCCCAGTCATGCCAGCACCGGCCCAGACTCCAGAAGGGGTTGTCCAGTCCACCCACAGCTCAACGGCGGACAGTGCGGCTATGGTGCAGGGCCAACCCAACGACGCCGCACGACGGGCACGCCTAGACGAGCTAGAGGATGCATAGCGCTAGCTCGACGACAAGCGGGCCTTGCTCCACCAATAGCTCGGGCAGGACACAAACCCGACTCCTGCTCGTGCGCGTGCGAGACGTCCAGCAGCGCATCGTCAACGACGACCGCGACGTCGTCAACGGCACGCCTATTTTCAAGAGGGTGTCACAAAACCTAGCGGTGGCAGCTGTTATTCTCCGGAAGATCCCAGAGCCAGCCACACCCCGGGAAAAGGAAATGCACCAACAGCTCAAGACGCTCCTTGAGACTGCTGTCGTACAGCAGACGGAGAGCTCCGCCTCTCGTCAGCGGGGCTCACAAGGGCGTGAGCACTCCGAGCAGCGACAACCTGCAGCCCCATCACAGCAGCTGTGTTGGTCCGTGGAGGTCAACGTCCCCGTCAAGAGCCGCCTGGGCCCAGACCATGACGCACGCGATACCAACAAGGCTCGACAAAGGGCAGCCGCGGGTCGGGACGACGACCACGAGCAACAACCTCGTAAGGAGTACAACAGGCGGCGTGGTGGCCGCTACGACAGCGACGAGGAACAGAGCTGGAGCAACTCGCCCGACGCCCAAGGACCTCGAGCCTTCGGGAAAAACATCTGCAGCGTGCGTTTTCCTCCACGCTTCCGAGCTCTGACCACCGTACCCAAGTACGATGAAGAGACCAACCCCAACGTCTGGCTGGAGGACTACCGGCTGGCGTGCAACACCGGTGGAGCGCAGGATGACCTGTTCATCATCTAGAACCTCCCGCTACACCTCGCCGACTCAGCCCACACGTGGTTGGAGTACCTGCCCCGAGGCAGGATCGAAAGCTGGACACAGCTGCGTGACGCCTTCATCAGCAACTTCCAGGGCACGTACGCCCGACCAGGGAATCCATGGGATCTGCGCAACTGCAAGCAGATGAAGGGCAAGAGCTTGCGCGACTACATCCGATGCTTCTCCAAGTGGTGCACCGAGCTGCCCAACACCACCGACATGGACTTCATCTCGGCATTCCAGAATGACACCACGTGTGCCACGCTGATCCACCGGATCAGACGCAGGAAGCCGCGATCTACTCGGGAGCTCCTCGACATCGCTACGAACCACGCCAACAGGGAGGAAGTGGTGGCCGCTACAATCAGCCCCGGCACTGGCAAGGGAAAGCAACCGGCAGAAGCTGATGAGGGTCCGTCCGCTCTGTCCAACAAGAAGAAGAAGAAGAACAAGGACAAGCGGTACCGCGACGACAACCTTGTGGCCGCTGTCGACCGGAAGACGGCGAGGCCCAAGGGCAACCCGCCCAAGGACCACTTCGAGAAGCTGCTGGAGGCGCCATGCCCCAACCACGAAGGCCCGGTCAAGCATGCACTCAAGGACTGCAACCTGATGAAGGCCTACCACGCCGGCACGCTGAAGAAGCGTTACCCCGCTCCGACTAGCAAAGGGGGGAAGGACAAGGACGACAATTAAGCTGGGTACCCAGAGAAGACGGTGCTGTCATGATGATCTTCGGGGGCTCGGCGGCGCGACCACCCAGGCGCCAAGAGAAGCTGATCCGGCGGGAAGTCTACAACATCGAGCGCGCAACGCCAACTTATCTGAAGTGGTCGGAGACGCCGGTTACGTTCGACCGCCGCGATCATCCTGACCACGTTCCACAGCCGGGCAACTACCCGCTGGTCGTGGTGCCCTTGTTCGGTACCAACTGGGTACACAAGGTGCTGATGGATGGAGGCAGTGGCCTCAACATCATCTACGCCTCGACCCTCAACGACATGGGGATCCTGCGGTCCCGACTGCAGCCGTCAACAGCACCATTCCACGGGGTCGTACCCGGGATGGAGGCAGTTCCCCTCGGGCAGATCGACATGTCCATCACTTTCGGAACACCGAGCAACTTCCGAAAGGAGACCCTCACCTTCGAGGTGGTCGAGTTCCCGGGGACGTATCAAGCGATACTCGGAATGCGAGCATACGCAAAGTTTATGGCCGTCCCCAACTACACGTACCTAAAGTTGAAGATGCCCGGTCCGAAGGGCATCATCACAGTAGGCACGTCGCTCCAGTACGCATATGAGTGCGATGCTGAGTGTTTTCAGTTCGCTGAGACACTGACCCGGTCCGAGAAGCTTGCCGCAGAGCCCCTCTCCGAGGACCCCGATATCCCCGAGTCGTCCAAGCGCGCGGCATGCTCTTTCGAGCCCGCCAAGAATGCCAAGGAGGTGGCCGTCTCCGACGATGGCCACTCGATCCGTATCGGGATGGCACTCGATCCTAAATACGAAAGCGCACTCGTCGACTTCCTCCGAGCGAACCTCGACGTGTTTGCATGGAAGCCCTCCGACATGCCGGGGATTCCAAGGGAGGTCGCCAAGTACAAGCTTAACATTAAGCCCGACTCGAAGCCGATCAAGCAGCGTCTTCGTGGTTTCAACTCCAACAAGTGCAAGGCCATCGGCGAAGAAATCAAGAAGCTCCTTAGTGCAGGGCTCATCCGAGAAGTGTACCACCCCGAGTGGTTAGCAAATCATGTACTTGCTTGTTAAGAAGAAAAATGGCAAATGGAGAATGTGTGTTGACTATACGAGCCTAAATAAGGCATGTCCAAAAGATCCATTTCCATTGCCGCGCGTAGACCAAGTACTCGATTCGACAGCCGGGTGCGAAACCCTCTGCTTTCTCAATGCCTATTCCGGGTACCACCAAATCACGATGAGTCTGGCCGACCAGCTCACGACCTCGTTCGTCACCCCTTTCAGTGCGTTCTGTTACGCTTCCATGTTGTTCGGGTTGAAAAACACAGGTGCCACGTTCCAAAGATGCATGCGACGCGTCTTGGGCGACCTCATCGGACGGCTGATCGAGGCCTACGTCGATGCTATCGCGGTGAAATCGAAAAAGGTGGGTGACCTGATCCCGGACCTCGCCATGGTTTTCAAAAAACTAAGGGAGCACGGCGTACCCTCTGCTTTCGAAAAACTAAGGGAGACGATGTACCCTGCCGGCGGGTCGGGGGGCACTCAGTCCCGGGAAGCTTCCACTCTGTTGACGGTTGATTGTCGTTGCAAACTTCGATCCGCAAGTGTACGAACCGTATGGGACCCTTCTTCCCTTGAGTGTAAACCCAAGGTTCTTGTCAACCCAAGGAGCAAGGGGATTGCTAGCGTTCGATCTAAAGCTAATCTAGTGAATTAAGACAACCTTTAACTAGAGATTGATCTAAGAGCAAACTAAACTTAAAACAAAGAGGTGTGTGAGGTGCACAAGATGTAAAGGACACTTGCCCATAGGGTCTAGGATACATGAACATGCAACCGCCAAGGAAGATAAAAACCAATCTAATATATTGAAGGTGTGACCATGGCTTCACCCTTTTCCTTCTCTCGCACTGTCACTACGTGAAGGCAATCAAGGCAAAACAACGAACGATCACGGTGTGTTGAAGGGATCAATGGGAGTAGTGAGATCTATACACCCGAAAAGCACGGTAGCTATCCTTAAACATGAAAGCATCATCAACACGAAACCAATAGATTGAAACAAAAAACGAGTCGGCGATTACATGACATGATCCGTTACAACCCCATGGACAAATGAGAAGATTACCCCATCAAGACGCTAAGCATGGTGTCGTTGATCATGGTAGATGCTTTCGGTGGTGCGTCCTTCAACTCCGGGGGCGCCGTGGTAGCACCTCGACATCCTCCTTCACTTGTGGCCACCTCCTTGGACTAGATGAATATTTCTCCCGAGTGCTCTCCTCGAATCTTTTCCGATCAAAACTCTCTTGGTGAATGGATCCTTTCGGGGGTATTTATCTTTGTTTTTGACGAAGGGCAGCGCCAGCCAATACTTAGGGTTGAAGGATCTTCACACACAAGAAACCGGGGGCCGAACCGACACTGGAACAGGCCAGGCCGGCCGGCCTGGGCCCTTCTCGGCCCAGTTCGGTCGCCCCTTCCTCCGAGTGGCCCGTCTTGACATTTTGGACTTTGACCCCAATATTTGTGTCTTTTTGGCGTCATCAACCCTGCGATAAATATAGGGGGTCTTCTCGTATGAAATCTGATCTTTATGTCTTGGTCCTCGAAGATGTTTTGTTGTAGCACCTTGGTCCTTGCCACCTTTGGGAGTGAGTTTGCCTTGCACTTGAACACGAACGGGACTCCTCATTTACTCCTTTGAACTCGATGTGACTCCGTCCCTTTGGTCCATGTTTTCCTACAAAAACATCACACTTCCAAATGCACATACAAAGTTGAACTTGTTATATCACTAGTGTGCCTAGTGGCGGGTTAGTACCATGATGAAGATCAAACCAAAGTGTAATGAACATGTTTGAAGCTCCAAAATTCACCGTCAACACACTCCTCTGCCTCGATACGCGGCGGGAGCATGCCATCAACGACGAGACGATCGAGCTTGGACCAGGTCACACCGAAAAGTGTCCAGTTCGACATGGCAGCGGCGGGGGGAGTGAAGAATTAGGGAGTACGAGAAGGCGCGGACGCGGATGATGCGAGGGCAAGGAAAGAACGGCGGTGGCAGAACGAGCAAGGAGGAAGAAAGGGGGGAAACCCCAACCGGCGGCCACCGTATATAAAAGGGGGGTAACTGCACACGCAGCAGTTAATGCCCGGGCCTGCCTCGGACCATGTTTCCCACGCACCGAAGCGACGCCCCTCAAAAGGCACGCCCACCGGTGCCAACCACGCAGGAGCGTGCTGCCACGTCACCCGTGTGTAACACCCTGATTTTACAAAAAAAATGTTTTCAATAAAATTTGTTAGAAACAAGGTTTGAATATTAAGGATTATAAGGTGTATTTGAATTTTTAGGCATTTAAATATATTTTTGAAAAATAAATAAATAAATATAGGTGTTTATTGTTGCATACATGTTGGAGCATTGTTTTTGTTTGATTGAATTCAAATTTGATTTTGAATTCAAAGTGTTTGAATCCTTTTAAAATTTCAAAACCCTTCTCCCTTTATTCCTTAAACCCTATCCCTTTCTGGCCTGTTTCATGTTTCGGCCCAGCCGGTGAAGTCCGCTGGTGCCCCCTGTTCTTTTCCGCCCGTCCGCTTTTGCTCTTGGCCCAGCTAAATCTGGCCCAGCGCGGCCCGCCTGTTCTCCACCGTCCCGCAGCCACTGACGTGCGGGACCGCCCCGTCATCCCCAACCTCAGCCGTCCCCGACCAGGACTCGTCTCCGCCGTCGTGGCCGAGTCCCGCTCTGCCCCACCTCCGAGTCGCCTTGAGGGCCACGACAAGCTCTGCGTCGGCCCTATAAGAGCAGCTGCACCGAGCCGCCGTCTCCTCAAGCTCCAAGCCCTAGCCGTCTATGCAACCGCGCCGCCACCGAAACCCTAGGTGTCCGCCGCCGCTGATCCGTCGGTCCGCTGCCGCTTTGTCGACAAGAAGTGCCCCAGGAACTTCGCAAGGAGGTGAGGGTTCTGTAGATGCCACACGTTCACGTCCAGGCGTCCTTCCGCGTGTAGTCGGGCTCGCCGGAGTTCGAGCTCCGCCTCGCCGAGCCGCGGGTCGCCGTCGCCGCCCGTCCTCCGTTCCCGAGCCCCTGGATCGATCCGCCGGCGCACCAGCTTTCTCCCCAGCCAATCCGCGAAGTCAACCGAGCCCCCTAGCTCGATTTCGATCTACGCCGGTGAAGCTCCGGCCGTGCGCCGCCGCTCGACGTCTCCGGCGCCGCCGCCTGCCGCACGCGCAGCACCGCAGCCGTTAGATCGGAGATCAACGGCTGTGAACAGATCCAATCCCGGTCAATACCGATCAATAGATCTAAACCCCCGCGTGACCGTGTCATTTTGCATAAAAGCCCCTGCACTTTCTAAAATTTCAAGCTGGTCCTTCCACCATATAAAGATCCTTACGGATAGGTCTATTTTCTTCTGTTTTAGCCCTTGAGCTTTATAGTTTTAGCAGCCGAGGTCCAAGCCCTTAGTTTTTCACCTAAGCCCCTCTGTTTTTGAGTTTCTTTACATTTTATCCCTCGGTTTCTTGCTGTTAGGCCCCTATAACCCTAGTTTCTTCACAGTTATGCCCTTACACCTTCGTTTAGCCATAACTTCTCCGTTTTAGCTCCGTTTTTTGCGTTCTTTATGTCCAAACGATCGTATCGAAGAGTAGAATAGCTTTTTGCCTCTATTTTGCTTTGCTAATACTATTTGGTGATTGTTTCTTGTTTTATTCTATTATGTGCTTGTATGTACCTTGATGTGTTGCGTAGAGAACGTTTGGGCTGAAGGATTTGAAGACCAAGAAGCTCAAGTGTCTGAACAGCAACAGGGATTTGTTAAAGGCAAGTCTTCCTTGATGCATACCCGTTTACCTATACAACATGCATTTAATTCACTGTTCTTACATTTGCTTGCATTAAATTGATAGGTCCCAATTAAGGTTTGACTAGATGCTTATACCCTATACCTTGATCAATTGGGTTTACTTTTATGTTGGGTAGTTCTCGCTATGCTTTATCTGGTTACATGGTGGTATTAATGAAGCAATATTAATCTTGATTTATTTATGTCATACCTTCATTAATACAAGACCATATGTTAATTAGAACATGGAGAACCACCCAGGACAACAGTGCAACCACAAGAGCTAAATGGCTCTGGCCTTGGCTAATTAATTAGTGACCCTGGTTAGGAGTGGCTTTACCTGATAAGGACAAGGGGCGGCGGTACTGTGGGGTATGGACTCGCTCTAGCGGGGAGTTGGGCTTTGCTAAGACACGGTACCCGCTAGGGGACTTTATACCTTGCTAACTGATCCGGTAACCTTGTGGGTTGCAACTTCCTGGGGAAACTTTGTAAAGGCCTCGTAGCGTCCCTATGCAATCACACCTAGGTAGTGTGGTATGATGCTTGGCCGGCATCGCATGGTTGGGTTTAAAGTTCTTAGAACTTTTACGCGACTTGTGGTGAAAGTGTACAACCTCTGCAGAGTGTAAAACTAATCGATTAGCCGTGCTCACGGTCAAGAGCGGCCTGGACCCTCACATGATTAATCTATGGAAGTCAATGATTAACTTGATGCATCTATCTTTATTTATGTTGTTTATTATCTTATGTTAATTGTGGGTTTGGTATAAACTTACACATACTAGTATTTATGCTGCTAATAAAATTTGACCAACTAAAATGCTGAATGCTTAAACCCATCAGCCTCCACTATAAAGCCTTGCATGTTATATTATGTATCCGCTTGCTGAGTACGGCATGTTCTCACGCTTGTTTTCATTATTGCAACGACACTACCCGGATGCTGTTCAGACTTGGAGAGGTTTGAAGATTTCCCTGGAGACTTCGAAGAACACTAGGCGGACGTATCACCAGTCAACTGCCTGTGGTGTTGACCCTATCCGCTGCGTTGCTACTCGATAATAATTAGTTCATTTATGAGACATTTTGGTCTGTAATAAAGTTTAATACTCTCTTTACGTTTTGGCACTATGTTTTGGTTATCACTGAGTCGTTATATGTGTGAACTTTGATCCTGGCGCACATATAATATGAGCATTCGAATTTGCCTTTAAATTCGGGTGTGACACCGTGACGGGCCCACGAATCCGCAACTGGCACAAAATCTTCGCCATTCACCCCACGACGCGCATGTTGGCGCAATGTGCAACGGCACGAAACCTCCACAAAATCTAGAACCACAATACTAACCCCACGCACAAGTCTTCGACTTGTCCGTGGGCTCGGGGGCTACCACCCGCGGGTGCGCTCGTGCGCCCCCGACGGGAAAACACAACTTACCACCTCAACGCCACGACCACTGAGCCTGGGAATGAGTCCTAGACTCCCTCACCAGGCTCGGGGGCTACTGACGAGGCCCTAGACCAGGGCCCACCACGACCACCAAAAAAAGCAATACGGACTGACACACAGTGCACTTAGCGGCCAATACAACGATTATTGCGCCCCCAAGTGCCTGACAGCCCGTACGACCAGCTCCCGTCATGACCGAGAGCCGAGCGGCCCACACGAGCGGGCGCTTCCCCCCTCTCCGAGTACATGGCGGCCCATCCAGCGAGGCCCGGGCGCTTGGCGGCCCATCCGACAAGTCTTCAGCTACATGGCGGTTCGCACGACAAGTTTCCGTCTCCTCCTCCGACTACTCGTTCGCACGAGTAGTTTCCGTCCCCGACGAGTTCAGGCTTCGCAGCGAAGGCAAGCGCAACCGGGGCCCACTCCCGATATCCCAGGATATCCGCGCACGCTCACCCACACGCCGCCACGTGTCGTCCCCTCCACGTCGGGCCGCACTGACAGGGCCGATCCGGTGTCAGAGGACGTATCCGCCCACTGTGCCACGAACGGCATAGTGCGCACCACCCCCTATACTACGAACGACATGGTGTAGGCCACTCCACCCCCACAGTGCCTGGGAAAGACGCGCTCCTACCCTACTGATGGAAATAGGGTACAAAGCCTACGCCCTACGGCTAACGGACTACTCAGAGGCGAGCCCGAGAAGCCCCAGAGACAACTACTCGGAGTCCGCAATTCCAGGAGGCCTACGCTGTCACCAATAACTTCGCTACAGTCCCTCGCTGCTCCTGCCGCCTTATCATAACGGCCCGATGTGGAAAAGGACACCCTACGCCGCTGTAACCTAGTCGCTATCCTCTTTTTACCCCCCGTAGGCCTCTCCCTTGCGACTATAAAAGGGGAGGAGGGGGACACATGTACACAAGGCTTACACTCATACGCTCGCACACACCCACGATCGATATCTCATCTCATAACACCCCGTGGTCACTCACACCCATTCACGTATGCAGAACTCTGCTACAGAACTCTGTGCACGCGCACCAGGGACTTGGGCGCAGAGACCCTCTCCCGACCAGTTTGTATCCCCTACTACAGACATTTGAGCATAAAGAATACTCCCCTTCAGACTGGACGTAGGGTATTACTCTCCGGAGGCCCGAACCAGTATAATCCCTTGTGTCACTTGTGCCACCGTGCGGCTCCCGACACGCGATCGTATAAATTTACTTGCCGGTGGTAACAAACCCCGACAATAGTGGAAGCTTGGAGTGGACGTCCCGTGGGTTTTTACTCCTCACCTTGAGGAGGTTTTTCCACGTAAATCATTGTGTATTTATGCATGTGATTTCTATTATTCCACTGTATATCTGTTGGTAGATGTTCTCCTCATTGTTCATCACAAGATGAGGGATTAATTGGTATATTGTTGCTGATTGGTCTATTCTCGTACAAACTATTTGCTCACGTATGGGCGGGGTTCGGTCCGAGAACTAGTTGGTAGATAGCATTCAGCCTGTAGGCGGATTGGTGTGATCGTGCGAGGAGGTGATACGTTCCCCCAGAGAAGACGTCACCCCGGCTTACCCGGGGATGGTTCCACAACTTCGAGGACCGAGACTGGGTGATACGTTCCCAAGAGGAGGATGAGTTAGGCTCGAAGAAGCAGGAGAGCGCTATCCACTACTAGGTCTCTGGCCGTTAGTTAGGGTTTTGGAACAGAGGCATCCGTTTCGGCCCTATCTGGTGGGTCCAGTTGTACAACCTCTGCAGAGTGTTAAACCTATAGCTATAGACCGTGTCCACTAGTATGGACAGCCCTTTTGATCTCTCACCTGACTAGACATTTCTTGTGCTTCTTCTCTTCCCCGAGTGAGTGAGCCCGGCCTTGGGCTGTTGAGATGTGGGGATAGGAGCAGGTGACCCTACATCACAGATGAGAGTGGGATGCTGAGTCTTGGTTGAGATTCGGTACTTTGTGTTATATTTCTTGGCTTGGGGTGTTGACCCGGAGGCGTTGGCCTCGGAGGTGTGGATCTCCTCGGAGAAGACGACCTCCCCGCTATTCTGCATTCCTTATTGTTGTTGCCGCTGCTATTGCATAAGCTTACTACACCATATATAGGTTTATCCATACATACTAGAATTTATCCACCGCTTTTGCTCTTTGTTGAGAAGCTGATATGACCTACCCGCTTATCGGGTAGATGATAGACTTTCAGACTCGGAGCCCGACCACGACTTCGAGAATGACGGTTGGGAAGACTAGGCTTGTCCTTCGCTTGAGCTTCCTGAGGAGATGGTGTCTGCTTCGCTTCTCTCGTTTTGCTGTGTAGATGTTTACTCTGTTTGATTCAGTCCAGTCGGATCTATACCCGGCATGTGTCATAATGATGTACTCTATTTAACCTTAATAATGCTATTAGTTATGTGGAACTTTTATTATTTTCTCTTGTGTTGTATGATTTTGTAGCCACTGAGACAGGGATTGCACGTGATAGCCTTCCTGAGACTATCACCGAGGTGCGAAGGATCGGATCCTCAATTTTGGGAATCCGGTTCGTTTCACCTTGTAACCATTTGTTAATTATAGTGGAAGTTTGGAGTGAACGTCCCGTGGGTTTTTACTCCTCACCTTGAGGAGGTTTTCCCATGTAAATCGTTGTGTCTTTGTGCATGTGATTTCTATTATTCCGCTGCATATCTATTGGTGAGTGTTCTTCTCATTGTTCATCACAAGATGAGGGATTAATTGGTATATTGTTGCTTCCATTTATCACAACACTTTAGGGTACAGTGGTGCTTACTATCTTCTCTTCGTTCCAAATTATAGGTCGTTTTGGGTTTTCTAGATTCATAGATATTATTATGATCTAGACATAGTGTATATCTAAATGCATAATAACATCTATGAATCTAATAAAACCAAAGCGACCTATAATTTGGAATGGAGGGAGTAGCATTTTAGCCATGCAGTTGTGCTATCTGGTTGAATAATAATCACAATTGAGTTGAAGTAAATAGGTTGACTACTAGGCTAATACACGTAACCAATGGAACCGCTTCAAACAACTTATGTTCTCTAGATGTCCATGAATCATTGCTCATAATTCTTCATCGTATTTTAATAATCAATACATTACTTGAATTTATTAATTACTATGAAAATAGTATTGACGACTTAAAATAGTAGACATCATTATATTATCCAACATATATTGTTTTGACAGCTTTACCAACATTTTACTTAGGAACTCTGAAGCTCCTCCGAGTGTCATAAAGCAAATTGATGCCTGTAGAAAGCATTATCTCTAGGACAGTGGAGACATCAACAGAGAACGAGGATGTCTGGTTGCCTGGAAAAAGGCCTGCAAAGCAAAGGACCAAGGAGGAGCGAGTACTGTATTATTTACCTTAAAACCCAAAACAAGGCTCTTCTGCTCAAGCACTTGCATAAATTTCTCTAGTCATGATGACATCCCTAGGGTTACTACTCTCACCTGGCAATTAATGCTTGCACTCAAATAGAGTGGTGCCTCATATCAAACGAGCAGTAGGTTCATTCTGGTGGAGAGATGTTATGTCTTTCTCTGAAAACTACTTGATGATAGCCTCTTGCAAGGTTCAAACTGGTTCAAATGTTTGCTTTTGGACAGATTCCTAGGACCTAAGAGTCCTTATCAATGGCAGTTCCCCTAACTATTCTCCTTTGCGAAGGAACAGAACATTTCAATTGAAAAGTTCTTGGCACAAGATGAATACTTTGTACATGATTTTTTTCACCCCTCTCTGACATTGCTGCTGACCAATGGTCACAGCTCTCTCGATTAATTCACGGTTTAGATGCTGATTCAAATGGGGAGGATCAATGGAGCTATATTTGAGGATCAAGTCTTTTCAGCCCTAAGAAAGCATATGCGAGCTTCAATCCTGTGAGCCCGTTTTTCATGTGGATGCGGAAGTCATGTTGTAGAGGGTGTCACAAATTCTTTGGTTGGCATTTTTTGTGTGATAGGTTGAATACAAGAAACATCATGAGACGCAAGACGAGAGAGTGTCCTTGATGATTATGGTTGTGCTTTATGCAACTCAGGTTCAGAAGAGACATTGCTCCATTTGTTCTTCACTTGCATCTTCGGTACGTCAGTGGTGCTGGTGACTACATTTCATTGGAATCAAAATCTCCCCTCTTTTCGATACGATTGTTGAAGGATGAAGAAACTTCGGGCACATAATCTTCAGGGAAGGGCTCTCTTACGGTGCACCATATCACTCTATACACTGTTTGAAAAGGACTAGTATGAAAGAATCTGACGTGAGATTAATTGTATACCACTAAAACTTTGCACTTGTGGTATACTATGTGGTATATATACATGGCAGGTATATAGGTGGTACGGGGGTGGAAATCTCATTCTGGCCTCGTGGGCAATATGGCCTCATCGTAATGAAATCATTTTTTATAATGCCGCCTCCCTTTCTTTGTGAAGATGGAAGCAGATCTTCAAGGACGAGCTCAAGTTTATCTTACACAGAGGAAAGCCTTCCCTTTAAGATGGAGGTTGTGTAATTTCTCCTAGTGTTTTTCTTTTTCACTCGTTGGGCTTAGGGCCTTGCAAAATGTAAATATCATTTCTATATTGTAGAAGAAACGAAAAGATTGAGTAAGGGCCGGCCCTTCTGTTTTTTGGCTCAAAAAAATCATGTTGGTGATATTTATGGGGGTAAGATTTTGCTATACTTTTATGTCAAGTACGTCTTGGGCTCTTGGCAGATATATGCTTTGAGAAATATTTATTAGTAACATATATGGCCATCATCCACCAGTTGGATAAATACCAGCAGAAAATCAATGGTGGTGTACAAAATCCGTACTCTGAATCATATTCATCCCATTTTTTAACTTCACCAACGATGCAGTATGATACATAAATGCGCGGTAGATCATATTATACACGTTCGAAGCGAGACACGTCGCGGAAAGAAAGAAATTTCGCAGTCTTCATTTTAGTTCTAAAATCTCGTGCTGGCCTGATGAAATGCATGCTAGCAGCTGTATCTCTCAGCATGTCCATATAGAAATGCTATAGGTTTACGTACGTGCTGAAGTACTGAACGAGTGACCGAGATGATCGTCCGATATATTAAACGGCATATATTTCTGTACGCCCGCGACCTCCCTGCAGCTGCTGCCGCCTCAGAATTATTCTTTGATCTACGTACAGGTCATAGAAAGGTAATAAGGCCCATGGAACTTCATGCATGGCCAAAGATCATATCAATGGGCAGGCCGGACGGTTAAGTTCATCAGATCACAGGCAGGACAACAATCAAATATTCATAAAAACACCAGATGAACAAAGTTCAAATTAAAATTGCTAATGGCAAAGCTGTCTATGGTTTAGCACTTAATAATTCGCGACAAGCGATAATAGCTAAAATCGAAGTTCAATTTTGTTGCGAGAAGTGAAGCTTCTTGTTTCCATCCATGGTGTGGTGAGCATATACGCTCAACACGTACATCAGATGATGCTGGAGCTGCCGCCGGAAGGAGGCAGTGGTCGAGCACGAGAAGTGGGTAAAGCAGCAGCGGTCGCGATGCCTTGCTGTGTGTTCAGTGCAGCTGCAAGCGCGTCGTTAAGCCCCGGCGTGAGAGGGAGCAGCATGACTGATGGCGCTGATGGTTGTGGGGGTGGCGCCGGCGCCGCCGCCGCCGCTGCCTGAAGTGTTGCCAGCATCTCCAGAAGCTCCTTGTTGCGCTTCTTCAGCTTGTCGATCTTGCGCTTTTGGCGGCGCTTTTTCTTTTTCAGTTCTTCAACTAGATGCTTCCTCTCGAGATACGTCTCCTCGGCCTGCTGCTTCCTCAACCTACATACACGCACATTATATTCCACAAAATATATAGCTTCAAAAAAACATGATACATACTACGATGCGATGTAGAACTACTTTGTTTGTGATTACGTTACCTGCATCTGCGGTTCAAGAACCAGACATCCACCTGCTTTACCGTTATCTTGAGCCTCTCAGCCAAGGCCTCTTTGGTGCTCTGAAAAAGTGAAAGGTGTTTCGTTTATTTCAAAAGTCATTAGCTAACTCCATTGATCTGTTCACGTTGAACAGTACAGTGCATAGATCATAAACCACATATTAGTTGATGCTATACTAGAACAGCATATATACAAGCAGTGCATGATCTAGAAAAATGAAGATTTTCTTCTGACCTAACCAAAAGAAATATATGCACGCATAGCTACATATGATTTTTTTGAACATTTCATTGTCCAAAGACCTGAATGAAAAACGACACCATATGTCTACACAAACTACCAGAAAATGGGAGGCTCCTGACGGTTTATCCAACTAATAGATCTGTTTATTTCTTTGGACACCATATGTCCAAAGAATTTATTTATTTCCTGTCTACACACTACAAACAGATCTGTGTCTACACACTACAAACAGATCGAAATCTAAGTGCAAATAAACTAGATCTATAATGAACACATCAACTAGATCGAAATCTAAGTGCAAATAAACACATCAACAGATCGAAATCTAAGTGCAAATAAACACATCAACTAGATCTATAATGAAATTTCGTTCAAAATAGATGCAACACTCTGGAATATTGGAAACCAAACTTTGCTAGTTAAGAAAATCGAACTAACCCTGTCTATGAAATGGCTTTGCTGAAAAGCTGCTTCCAGCTCGTCATTCTGCTCCCGTGAGAGCTTCCTGTAGAGCCTGCGTGTGATAAGTGACCCGCCACCGGCGGCATCGCCCTCCACATCCACGCCTCTCATCGTCAGCTCGTCCTCCGGCGCCTTTTCCCCGGCATGCGGCGGCGGTGGGAGAATGATGGCCTCCAGCTCCGCCGCGTTCTCATCGTTAGACCCGTTACCACCATCTTCTGCGTATTGCACAAACAACAAGAAACAATCGATCATTTCGTGCTACGACAATCGATCTGCCACTGCAGATCCTAAGACAAAATGACTATATAAACACATATGTATCTGTGTCTCGTCGGTCAGATGGAGATCGAAAAATAAACTGATGTAGGCTTGAGATGCTGTGTGCATATATATAGATCGAATGATTTGTTTGCATCAAGCTTACTGGATTCAAATAAGGAGTTCAGGTCGATTCCAGCTGCTGCGCCGGTAGCAATGGTGAGCTCTAAGCCCGAGCTGGACTCGCCGAGGCCCTTAAACTCCATTGGAGCCCGCGGAGGTAGCACTAGAACAACTCTAAGGAGAGGAAAAATGAGAAATGGCTTAGACCTTGGAGTGCCTGATGGGAGAGCAAGTCCCAGGGGGTTTTTTTATAGGAGGGGTGAAGGCCGGTAGGTATATGTACAGAATATGGCAATTTTCACCAAGGGGCCAAATGAGTTGTGTGCAGATAAGAAAAAAAGGTTCGGTAATTGTTTTAATGCATTTCTGCTTAATTTGGTGAGTAGTGATGGTATTTAGCATTAACGTCTTAGCAAGCTGTAGTTTATTGCATGCTATAATGAAAATTCTGAAAAACACAGAAAATATTTCTTTCATAAAATTAGTGAGAAAATGAAGCATATGGAGGATCATGCTATTTTGGTTTGTGTGAGAAAATAGAACCATGTGCTTACATGTTCCAATAGGAATCTCTAGCTTGTCGAGAGCGATGGTCGAATAAAAACCACAACTAAGAGTTAAAGTAAATAGCTAGTGTCGACTATTAGGTTACTTCAATCAACGGAGCGCTTCCGACAACTTAGGTTTCTCTCATGCTTGTAAATAATTGATCGTAATGTGTCACCATATTCTTATAATTGAAATGTTTTTACTTGTTTTGTAAATACTGCAAGAGTAGTGTTGATGAATTAGAATAAAAATCATTTTCCAAATAAACATTTTATTGAAATAAAAAAGATTGATGGTGATCTTGCTGGGGGGATGAGTTGTATAGACGACATTAATATCAAATCTTGACAGATATGCTATGAGGAAAATATTTATTACTAGCTAGAATATATGGTCATCATCCAGCTGGATGCGTACCAGCAAAAATTAAAAGTATACAAAACTGATCGGTAGTCTAAATCCAACCCATTTTTGAACTTCTCCAAAACGAGATGCAGCATAATATCTCTGTGTGCGTGACATCATCGCGGAGTGCTTGCTAGGCTTACGTCATGAACGAATGACTGAGACGATCGTCGTCCGATTAAACGGAGTTTTGCCGCCTCCGGCCAGGCGGTTTTGACGTGTCGAGCCCTTTAATTTCTTGCCGCACTCCGTCCATGTGAACTATGTAGCCAACGTGCACTGGCATTGGGGACCTTTTTTTTTTGCGCAGGGCCGGGTATGTAAGCCAAAACAGCTACCTGGTCACATCGCCCTGTTGCAAGGCTGCTGCAACGCCGGTGCATGTGTTTACTGCCGTTTATTCTGCTATTTTATTTTTTGCAAGGTCGTTCTTATATATATTAGATTATTAGTGAATACTGAATCAGTGCATTGCTTATATTAGCCAGTTAATTAATTTGAAGAAAAAATTGTTTTCATCCCCTTCGATCACGGTCATGCATGTTTACATTGGCACGTTAGGTGTATATGTACATTATCGCTTATGTCAGGACTCAGGAGATGGAGGAGAGATAAACAGGAAAAGAGGTGAAAAGGAGCTCTCACCATGCATGTAATAATAAGAGCCAAGGTTTACACAGTCTCTAAGAAAGTTAAGAGTTAACATACATGAAAGAGAAAGAGAGAATAGAGAAATCATGTTATTTCTTTATATAAAGAAAAAAGATCCGGCTTTTTGCATATCTCTTGGTGTGTACAGAAACCATTACGTACTTATTATGATCATCCAAGTGCATTATATATATTAGAATGCGTTAAAATAAATATGAAAAAACAATATATGCAACATCAAACACATAGTCTACTGGTGAAACTGCCACCCATTCTTGCCAACATAAATTTCATGGCAAGCACCTGAATGGCATGCCTGATTAATTTCCTGTGCCACCTTGTGCAATATTCTTCAAAATCTTAACCAGCATATGCATCTGAAAATCTGGTATAAAGGAAGTCATTAATTTATTATTAAAAATAATATCATCTTGACAAAACCATATAGCCTAAAAGAGTGAGCCACCCGCCGGCTAATGCTTTTCTCCTCTGTTGTGATCTTGTATTACTAAATCATCCATAGTATGGTTCGTATTCCTAGGAGTACCTAGGGCAAAGGAAATATTAACTATACGCCAAATGGATTAGCAAAAGGACACTCGAAGAACAAATGATGAATGGTTTCATTTTTGTTTTAGAAAAGTAAAGAAGTAATAGTGGGTACTTCCATTCCAATTTCTTAACAAATGATGGAATTTTGTTACTAGAGCTAATTTTATTGGGGATGATTTTGTTTTTAGTGTTTGTCTCTCTCCATATGGCATGGAGAAAGCTTAATTATGGAGACATCGATAGGTTTTACTATTGACCTGATAGCGCTATTCCTTCCGTTAAGATTTTTTTTCCTCCCATCACCTTGGTCAAGAACGACAGTGCAAAAGACGCACACAGTGGTGGACAGTGGCGGAGCATCGCTAGGGCCATAGAGGGCCATGGCCACCACTACCCAATGTCAATTTTCATTGTATAAACAGTAAATTAGATAATATTCATTGACTTTTAGAGTTAATTACCATGGCCAGTCACCCCTGATTACGAGCTCAAGCTCCGCCAGTGGTGGCGGAGATAGATTAATTATTGAAAGATTCGGAAACGCTAATGGACGCTACTGGTTCGTGTGGATACAATGGTAACTACTTCAGGTTATTGCGAGTTGGGGATGCAATTGCAGCCGTCATTGTCTCAATGATCTTTGATCTACATGTCACAGAGAGTAACTTCCTTGGCCAATCAATCGGTCAGGTTTAGTTTCTCACTGGCGACTGAAGAGACAATACGACATTCATGACAAACACCAGATGAATGAAAAATTCTGCGGGAATCAAAGTGAAATTGATGTTGGATGGAAGGTTTATCAAGAGCTAATGGCAAAGCTTTTTGTGATTGAGCATTTAGTTCTTTGAGAACAATTTGGTGCTTCTTGCTTAAAGCAAGTGTAACAATAATTATTGTAATAATGAATAGCTACAAACATCTCTTGTTCTATAAGCCTGGACTTTTATTCGCTCATCTACAAGACTAGTAGACTACAATATCCCTTATCCTCTTTTGATTCAATTGTGTTATGCATACCTCAAGTGATTTATCATCTGCCCATTCCCAACTTCCATCTACATACATTTAACATTTATCCAAAATAAAAATAATGAACATGATTTGAGACCACACCATGTATGCTTTGGTTTGACATATAGAAATAGATGTGGAGATCCACATTCTTTATGAAACATGAGAGAAACAAAATGAGGGAAATTTTAACAGTAAAAAGAATAAAATATCAAGTTGCAAGAAACAAAAAACATTACATTGGAACTATATATTTTTATGACAGTCTTTTTAAAGAATAACATGATCAATTAGCCAAATCAGCATCACATGCATGTCAACCCAAAATAAAGGTACAATGAACATTTTTTTGGAACCACATAATTTTTCTGATTTGGGATATAGAAATAGATTACTAGTTTGAGATGGAGGAATAGATGGGAGAAATTATAATTTATGATAGCCTTTTGGAAATGACATGATTCATTAGCCATGATGCGAACAAAAGGTGACCCATATGATCAGTTCGTGATTGAAACTGAAGCGTTGACATAATTAATTTTGAATGAAAATAGGAAAAGACATTAATCATGGCAATCCATCATAAAAAGATGTAATGCAAATAATGAATTTATTGCAACCCCCATGTAACACTGAGAGTCTTGTGTTCCATCATCAAATAATATACGATGGAGCTGCATGCACCTTAAGATGACAACATGATATATGTTATTTAATATTTACATAGCACTAATCTAGTTCAATGATATCCTAGTATATTTACTTAGATTGCATCAGATAACACAAATTGATAAGCATTGATCTCGTGTCAAATTATTATTGGAAAAGCATTATCACATACAAATACCGAACTTGTACCATGCAAATGCTGAGGAAGCATATGAATTTAATTTGCATTAGTAAATAATATTACTTGTGCATAAAAACCTCGTCACCAGTAATAAAATGTCATCACTGAAAAACACAGAGTTTGAGTCCATGTTTGGTACATGTGGATAATGTGCATTTGCAATGATAATGGGTTTTTGGTCTCTAGCACATCCTCAAAAGCTTGTTTGGTCTGTGGCACACTCAACTCATCGAATTAGTCCTAGGGACATCACCAAAATGTGATTTGGTGTGTAGCACAACGCCTCCAATTAACAAATCCTTTTCATCCCAGAAAGTGAGAAACTGATTGAAGAAGGACAAAAATACCCATGTGTTCATTATGTGGCTTCGTTCGCTCCTGTGCGGCGTCGCTCCATTCGCGGGAGTCCGTCCTCTCCCCGACTCGCTCGCTCACGAGGTCGCGGCCGCGCCGTACGTCGCCTGTGAGGCCGCGACCGCGACCGCGCGTCCGTGCCCGCGGCCCCTCCACACGCTCGCGCCCACCTGACTCCATCCGCCTGTGCCCGCCGCCGCTATCTCCTTCGCCTGCAGGTGAGCAACTGCTTGTTCCCCAAATCTCCATCGCTTTTTGTTTCTTGATTACCTTACCACACTTGGCCGGCCGCAGGCTCCTGTCGATTTTCATCCCACGCATACCGCTGCAAACAACCTGATTTAATGTTGTCGAATCGATCCCCAAATATCCGACGTGGTGTGGGGGAGGTTACACAGAACGGGATATCCGACGAGGTTGCTTTGCCTCTGTTAGATAGCTAGGGGCATTTCATTCTCAAAAAAAAAGATAGCTAGGGGCATTTGAGTCTTTCTACTAGATGCTCTCTCACCTCCCAAGCTACAAATACGTTGTTTAATGGAGACAATGTGCTACGCACAAAATGAACCATTCAGAGTGTCCCACGGACTAAATCAGGAAATAGAGTGTGCTGCACACCAAACCATGTTTTGAGGATGTGCCACAGACCAAAAGCCCAATGATAATATATTGTGCCACTATTAATACATAGAGTAGTGACAATACTGCATATAAATCATGCATCAAGAAGATGCTTATAGCTACTTTTGTTTTTTTTTCTTGCTACCATGGACCTAAAGCATGATCTCTTGCCATCTTATGTGGGCATCGCGCACCATGAAAGCTGGCTTGCAGGAAAAAATGGTGTTTAATTGTTTAACAGTAAAAAAACATAAAGTGATTAGTTTGCATTGGAGAATGAGGCTATTATGTGGGCAATTCATTCGTGGTGTTCATATATGTCCAAGCACCTACTATTTAGTTGTCCTTCCATATTGTACATTCCCTGAGCTGCCTAAGGTGATGAGTATTGCGTAAAAAATCTAAATCATAGTTGTGACAATCTCGATTTATCACTAAAGTAGTGGTTGGTACTGATGAATTGTTGTTACAAAATAAGGAGTATTTGTACTAAAAACCATCTCAATATTTTTGTGATGCCAGTATTGATGATGACTATGAAATTTGTCACAAAGGGCTGATCCATGATTGGTCAAGACCAAGAGGAGCAGCATAGCTTCAACGATGCAGGGTGGCCATGTAAAGAAATCAGTAGTATAATTGGATTATATTGGATTAGAGCTCATGACTAACAGTGAAGCAAAGAAAGATCGTGTGACATGTATAATTTTAATAGGAATGTCGTTTTGCTTAGGTCGAATAAAAGCCGCAAATTAATAAGTCGAAGTAAATAATGGTGATCATTTGGATTAATGCAAATGATTAACAGCGAAGTACTGCACGCTTACGTGTTTCAATAATAGGAACATCGTTGTGCTGATTGAATAAAAGTTGCGAGTGAGTTGAAGTATATAATGTGGCTTATTGGATTGGTGTGCATGGCTACGGCGGCATTTGTAACGGAACTGCTTCATAATATACTAACTTATGTTCTTTAAGATACGCGAAAAAGCACTACTCCTAAAATGTGAGGCCATATTGCTAATAACCAAACGATTGCTTATTTTTTATTATTGTGAAAATAGTGCTCATGACCCCAAAAAAAAGAATAAACATTATTGTTATAAAAAAATATTCCAAGCAAAAATTATAATAATTACCTTGCTCAATCTTCACAGATATGCTTCCAGCATCCAACAATTAATAGTTGCTCATATATACCATAAAGTATTCCAGTTGGATACAAAACAATGCAGAATCAATAGTAAATCAGCAATCTTAATCCAGGTTGTTTTTGAACTTCACCAACACGCTAGTTAGAGTTAGGTGGCCTGGACTCATCCATCACACCTGGTATCCCTGCGTGATAACTATTGTGGTTTACTGGATACTGGTTACAGAATCAAAGATGATTTTTTTGATTAAACGGCAGGTTGGTTTGAATGGTTTGCCGTTGGCGGGATAGACTCATAGACCACATCCAGCATCGTGCCATAAATTATCTTGCTGGAGTTGAGATGTGCTGCATTTATGTGAAATCTTTACAGATATATGCTCCCAGCAAGAGTTGCTCTTACAGCCAAACCATCCAGTTGGATTCAGAATCATAGAATTAATCTGCATTTATGTGAAATCTTTACAGATATATGCTCCCAGCAAGAGTTGCTCTTACAGCCAAACCATCCAGTTGGATTCAGAATCATAGAATTAAATCATACATAATCAGCAAAAATCTGAATCCAAAGCTGTTTTTTAATTTTGCCAACGCGGTGCCATTTTCATGCCAGCCCATGAACTGGGGGGGTTTGCGCGTAAACTTCATCCGCTTTGGGCCAGGGCAGGCCGAACCTTCCTGAGTAATGGGCTGCAGAAAAAAAAAACTACGCGCCCGCCGCGCGCGTCGCCCGAGTAAAAGGCTGGCCCAATCCGCTTTGGGCCATGGCGAACGCGGAGCGCGAGCCAGTAGTGACAGAGGCGACTAGTCAGCAGAGATCAGCGAGCGAGCGTGCGCTGATCGCGACGCGGCCCGTGAAACGCGGGGAGGGTAGCAAAGGCCACCCGATATCGGATCGGATCGGAAACGCGCGCACTCAGGCCAGTTCGCCCAGCCGCCGGCCTACTGCTGCAGCCTCCGGCCGATCCGGCATTCCGGCAATACAATGCAAACCAACAACAACCAGCAGGCGGATGAGGATGATGACGACGGTGGATCGCCATCGGCGCCGGCGGTGCTGCTGCTGCCTGACGACGTGCTCGCCGACGTCCTCCGCCGCCTCCCGCCCAGCAGCCTTGCCGCGTCACGCTGCGTCCGCAAGCAGTGGTGCTCCATCATCGACGACCGACGTCTGCTCCGCGCCGACCTCCTCCCTCTCCAGCTTGACGGCTTCTTCTGCAACCCAAACGACCTCGAAGCCCGCCCATCTTTCTTCGCGCCCCCATCGGCAATCACCGCCGCCGCCGCCGCCGCCGGCTGCCTCGACGATATCTACGGCACCCTCCTCTACTCCTACATGAGCATCGCGGACCACTGTAATGGTCTGCTTCTACTTGACCAGCATATGGTGGTCAACCCTGCCACGCGACAATGGGCTAGCTTGCCTGTCTTCCCATCATCATCAACATCGATATCATCTTTTGGTGTCGTCGTCGACGATCGGGTGCTTCTACTTGAGCTTTTCCACTGGTTTTACCTTGTCTACGATCCCATGGTGTCGCCGCAGCACTACGAGGTATTTATCATCCCCGTGTTATATACCACCAGCGACGGAGACGGAGACGACGACGACGGAACCCAACATCTGTCAGCAGCAGACTCAGCAGAGTACTGGCCACCGTCGCCATTCACAACCCACGTCTTCTCCTCGAGGAAATGGAGGTGGGAGGAGAGGTCCTTTGTCCGCCAAGGGGATCCTGCCGGAACTATTGCCGATATGATATCGCACTCCGACAGAAGCCTAACCGGCCAGAGCGTCTATTTTCAGAGATCACTCTATGTGCGTTGTCCAAACGATTCTATAATCAGGTATGCATATGTATGTATGTAGCTACGACTCATCTGATCTCTACTCTCCATTACGTATATATCTTTAATTAATTATTACTCGACTCTCTCCGATCATATTCATACCCCCAATATTTGCAGAATAACAACCTTGTCAGGTGACAAGTACCAAATGATTAAATCGCCTGTATCAAGGACCAGACTTGGTGAAGATGATCTCTCTTACTTGGGAAAATCAGAAAAAGGAGTCTACTCTGCGCTACTTCATCAGGATGGTGTTAGTTGCCCACAATGTCGAGTTTGGTTGCTTAATGAACTTTGCGGTCAGATGGAGTGGGTATTGAAGAGTAACATCAACCTTCAATCCGTGTTTGAAAACATGATTCCTCTTCAATTTGCTAGTAATAAATATAGCAAATCATGGACTGTTAGCCATACCAAGGATGAGGAAGCACCACCTGATGCGCAAGACCAACTCGATGGATGGGACTTTGACGATGGTATCGTCCTAGAGATCTCAGATAGCTATGCCGCTAGAACAGAGTGGGAGTACGGTATGGTTTTCCTTGGATTTCATCCTTACAAAGAGATCGCCTTCTTTCATGTATCATCAAGAGTCGTATTTTATCATTTGAACACCTCAAAGGTTCAAGAGTTGGGCACCTTACATCTATCGGAATTGGAAAACTCATTCCCATACACAGCATGCTGGATGCGGGACTTGTTTGAAAACAATTAAGTGCTTATCAAAGGTTAGCTTGTATGGATGGTTTTGGAAAATAAAGATGTTGGATTCTCTGTTACTTTTTTTTTTGTACTTTAATACTCTGTGCATGTAAGTTATCCATTCATGTAAGGAATCGGTTGCTCGTAGCCTAAGAGGGAGAGGGGGTGAATTAGACAACTTAAAAACTTATACTATGGTTTATCACTATTTGCATCAAACATAAACTAGAACATACTATCTAGATGTGCAACTAGGGTTGTTCTAGTGTGAAACTCCCATCCAAAACAAGTTTTGCAACCTATAGCCAATCTTAGCAAGATACTACTCTAGGAAAGTAAAGGCAAACAAGGATGCATGAATGTAATACGGAAACGTAAAGGGGGTGAGAGGAAGCAAACTCTTGACACGCGATTTATCCCGTGGTATCGGTAGTCACTAAGCCACCTCTAGTCCACGTTGTTGAAGCACTCTACACAAGAGTATTGCTTCCCGGTCACCAAGTCTCTCCCAAGAGCACCACTTGACTTGCCACGAAGGCTCGCCACGAAGGCACTCGTCAAGCTCTCTTGGTCACCTTGATGCCGCCTCCACTAAGAAGTTTCTCCACCAAGGGAAGGGGGTCTCCACGTCCCCCGCACAAAGTGTCCTCGCCGCTCCACACCAAGCCGGAGGGTCGAAGACGTTTGCCGGAGAGCCACCTAGGCTCCAAGGCTTCCGGCGCACCTCGTACAACTTGATCCACTCGAGAATCACCTCACAAGGTAGGCACACCTTGCACTCACTTAGCTCTAAGCTAAACCTAACACTAAGCACACACACAAAGCATGTGCAAGTCTATGGATGAGTAATTTAGCACTTGGATGGCTTGGATATGATCTTCTATGTGTCTTGAACTCCTCTGCACTTCCACACACTCCCGCAACTCCAAATGATGGGGTGGAAGGGGTATAAATAGGCCAAGGCATCAAACTAGCCGTTGGGCCAAAGCTCCTGGAAATGGTACCATCGGATGATCCGATGCTGTCCTTTTTCCTAGCGTCGGTTCATCCGGTGCTACTGACCATTGCCTTCCACCGCACGTAGCCGTTGAACTCTGCTGACGTCATTCATCCGACGCTTCAACCGACGCACCGTCAGTTCATCCGGTGCTGAAGGAAATCTTCTCCGGGTGTCTCTGTTAGCTAAAACGAGCCCGCCGGATGAACTGATGCTTGACTCTTTTTGACCGTCGGTTCATCCGGTGCTTAAGAGCCTCGCGCCTGGACCTTTCTGTTAGCAAACATGCAGTCGCCGGATGAACCGTTGCTTCACCAGCGGTTCATCCGGTGCAGTTGATATCTGCTTTCTCAATCTCTTGATTCATCCAGCGCAACTAGAATTGGAGGCGTCGGATAATCCGGTGATCTTCATGTTGACTTGAGTCTTCCCGCAGTGTACCACTTCATCCGACGGTTGCACCGACGCTGTCTTCTAGTGTACCGTCGGTTCATCCGACGCTACTCTTTTCTTTCTTTTTCTTCCACGATTTTTGACCCTTGAAAAATACATTATCTTCTCATTTAGGCATATAGTATTTTTGCATCCTTGAGACCTAGAAGTGTCTACAAAGACATGCTAGACAATATGGTTAGTCCCATTAATCATGTTATCATTAATCACCAAAATTAAACTTTGATCAAATGGCACACGAGGCCATGTTCGCTACAATTCGGACCTGCTATAATAAAGATTAGAGTTGCATCTCTAATTTTATTTCATTATCTTCCCATCATGTTTTCCTTCCGTTTCTAGGTGGCCGCACTTATCCTCATGTTATAAAAGTCAAAAAAAAAAAAGAGGTGGGAAAGACTGGTTATATGGTGAAGATAACATGACAAAATAACACATTTGCTAAACTTTATAGATAGTTGGGATCCAACACATCAAAATCTTGTTCGTTTTCTTGTCATCAAAATCTCCTCTCTACAAAAAGCCCTCCAATCAACCTTTCCGATATTGGCGGCCTAGATCGAGATTATTCGACCCCGGATGGCAACGAGAATACGAGATCCTGTTGCAGAGTGGCAGTTTGGAATTGGAACAGTGATGTACCTGCAGGGACCGTAACATATGTGGAGCCACTTGCTGGAAAGAAGATCGAATACACAATTGCGTAAACATTACTTCCAACTGAAAAAATTTACAGGATTGACATGGCTCCGCAGAGGAAAACACGCGGAGCTACTCAATCAGACATAGGTTTGCTTGCAGTCAAAAAAAATGGAGGGAATTTACATCACAACAACAAAGTTACTGATGTAAGAGCTTGTAGTATTAGTGGCTATAGACTCTTGCCGTAGGCTCATTCCCAGCGTGAGGAAGTTAACATGCTATTGTACCATCTATATTGATCGCTCCAGTGACCTAGAGACAATGATCATGTCTTCAGTTGAGCAATCAGGTTTTCAGTTGAGCGATCTTCTTCGACACCTCATCAACTGTTTCGTCCACGGTCTCCATAATGGAGTCCCCCTGGAGAAGTGTAGCTCACCATCAGTTCATATTTAATATCAAGAATGAGATTCAGATATTTACATGGAATAAGGAAGCAAATATATACTAGCAGTTTTAGCACAAGAGAAAACATCAGCACATGTATTTTAGTGAAGAAGAAATTATGGACTGATGTGGTTTACTTACATCTTTGACATGCTTTGGTTTTTCACCTATACACTTGGATGCGCTGATGCTTTCACTCTTCAGCAAGCTTCTCGCACTCAAGACTGGTTGGCTTATGCCATCCGTTACTGATGCATGCACTGGCTTAAGACCTGCATCGCCATCTCCATGTTTATTGCCAATCACTCTTTCCCTGATACAAGATATGAGGATTATTAGTCTCAAGTATATTCTAACTAGTAACAACAAGCAGCTCAATGGAACTGCGTTTAAGGTCTCTACTTTTTTACTCAAAACTAATGTACCTATGCAAGCTACATATGTCTAATCTATTGCAACACCGCTGACCTGGTCTAAATAGAAGGTTCTCTAGGAACAACATAAAATTCTCAAAGATAAAAGAAAATGGAAGCTCTGATGATAACCTTGGTAAAGAAACATTCTGCCGCAGCTGTGGATTGGGCTTTTCACCCTTTGCAGTACCTTCTTCCAAATGAGCAAATTGCCGTCTAAAACGATCCACCCCACTGTCATACAAGATATCAAAGTTATATGCCCAATAAAGCCTCAACCAATTGTGCATATTATAATTAGGCAACTAGCGCAATCAGCAGAGTTTTACAACGCAAGTGTGTTTCTTAAACAAAATCAGTAGACCCACCTTGGAAACATGAAGGTCATCTGGTTTCCATCACCTCCACGTAGGTACTCTTGCAACATTTGAGGATGGTACTCCAAAATCTAAAGAGATGTCACAAGAGTTAGTAAAGTAACAGGACTGATAGAAGATCTACCATATGTCAAACACATAATTGAGCAATCGCACACCTCACGGTAAATTAATTCTCGGACATCATCTTTTCCCAGCTTCCTCTTCTCGAACTCAAATTCAAGTTTTGAGATAGGCTGCGCTATGGGTTCACGTTCAGAATTTGCTAATCCATTGAAGTATGGATCTGTCAGGGCCTTGAATAACATTTACATATATCAGAATTTGAAACAACAATTTATCCAATGTTCGAAAAGTGGAATCTATCATTATGGTGAACAAAAGTCGGTCTCTCCTACCTCAGCAGCACTTGGTCGTTCCTTGGGGTCAAAAGCAAGAAGACGTTCAAGCAAATGGAGAGCCATAGGATCTACCCCTGGAAACTTTTTAGTAAATGGAACCTTAGGCTTTTTCCTCATATTGCTTAAGTATCGTCGAGCTTTCTCATTCCTTATCTGCAATAGTTCAATAGTTTAGTGCAGACTGCAGAATATTGAACCATTTTGCATCCAACAATTTACATTTCAGTTCAAAAAAGAATCTATAAAGAGTAGCAAAATAGCGTATATTGATGTCTGCTGGTTCAGGAGTTTCTAGCTATGGGAATGAACACATTATCAAGGGGAATAGTGAAATAGTCCAAAAAATAAAGCACAAGTTTTTGTACTGAAAAACAGAAAGATAGGTACCTTGAAAAAAATGCTTGATAAAATTGTGGAGGAAATCAGATGCAAGCAGGAGGAAAAAGAAGGAAGGAGATGAGGAAGGACTGGATGCAAGGACTCTCTAGTAATTAGTGAGCACACCTTAGAGATGGACTCTGCTGGAGGTGTACCAAGTAGATCAGTCATAAGATCCAACTGATGCACAACATTCTTCCCTGGAAAGAGTGGCTTCCCCGTGAGCAATTCAGCAAATATACATCCTACGCTCCAAATGTCAATAGCAGGAGTGTACTGCAAAAGTCAATGCCAAATTCAGAACCTTGTGCCATTCTATAACACTATAACAAGCACAGACACAATTCCTCACTACGTACATTGTTCAATTAATACGCAACATTATATTAGCATGTAAAAACACACCTATATGTTCCATATTCACATTTTAATGGAAACAGCATTGGTTGGTGGAGGAAGAGGTTATGTCATATGTTTTTTGAAAATTGCTAGGAAGAAAAACATGTATATCATAAGTTAGTGCTGCCGAAAGAAAAGGCAGAGTAAAATAGAATAATACATCTTGCAAGAGCAAGAGCAATAGGTAATTAGGTACTCTATAGTAAAAAAAGGGGAAATGCCGTTGCACACAGGGAAGTTAATCAATATCACTGTAATTGGTTTAAGTCAAGAACTCAACATATCATCTGATGGTTAAGATTAACCTGAACAACACATGATAATCTGGAACCAATATCGCTCTATTGCATCCAAACTTATCATACTATAATATAACAATTTAAGAACTTAAGACTTGCACATTGCAAAATGAAGCTTAGGTGAAAATTCCCTCACCTTTGAGAAAAAGGAGCCACATAATTCTGGAGCTCGATACCATCTAGTTGCCACGTAATCCTACAGCAAAGGACGCAAAATCCTAAGAAAACAAAATTTAGTTGTTCAATAATAAAACTTTGCTCGACACTATCAAAATGTCTACCGTCCAGAATATGGCTGATGGAGTCTCACAGAATGACACACGGGCAAGGCCAAAATCACAAATCTTCAGCTTGCAGTCAGCATTGGCTAGAATATTCTTTGGCTTAAGATCCCTATGGAAAACGCTTGCTGCAAAATCAAGATTTACATAATGAGCATAGAATCTACACATAAAAAGACGTGACAAATTATTAACAGGTCCCATATATTATATGTAGTCCAACAACCTGCATGAATGTACTTCATTCCACGAAGCAGCTGGTACAAGAAGAACTGGTGATGCTCCGCTGTGAGATCATCATTTGCTTTTATTACCTGATGGAGATCTGACTCCATCAACTCAAAGATTACATATATGTCCCTGAATTCTCTCCTCGAAGGAGGAAGCATAATGTGCTTGATCTCAACTAAGTCTGGGTGACGCAGCAACCGGAGCAGCTTGATCTCCCTAAGGATGCGGGTTGCATCGGAGACATGGTCAAAGACATCAACGATCTTCTTGATAGCCACACGCTCACCAGTCTGGGTGTCAACAGCAGCGGCCACAACACCGTAGCTACCTTTGCCAATGACTTCACTGACTTGATAGCGGCTTGCCTCGCCATACTCTGTAAAGAAGTCAGACTCCTGAAAGAGAGCAAGCTAACAGTTACCAAATGCTAGATGGTGTAATTATTCTGGTATAGTACAGTGCACATATAGGATTACTAGGCGAAGAGGCAATGGTAATCAAGAATTGAGGCTTCAAATACATGAACCTACCGGCTACTGGAGGACATTTTGTGATCCTTTCAAATTTAGCTTGAATTAGTTACCACTGCAAGTTGGCTAACTAACTGGTGATTGCTCCCAAATCAATACTAAGCTGGCAACCACCAGTGCCCCATCAAAAGTCAACAAGGAACACGGTCGGCACCCATAGAAAAACTCATACACTGCAATCAGCCCGTACCCTCCTCTTCTGGTGTTCATTAATTCAGTTTCAAATGACAGGGAGAAGAAAAAAGGCACAAGGCTTTTCCTGCATCCTCCAAAAGTCGATAATGCAAATTGTATGATGTTTCCATAAAGCACAAGGCTTATCCTAACCGCGTTGATGCACGACTGTTTGCAAATCACAACGCACCTATAATGGCCCCCAGCACATTGGTTATCGAAGCATCATTTCTGACGCCACATTGAGCGCGACCATCTCTGAACCCAACTACGCAGATCCAAGAGCACTGACAAGAAGGCACAAGATCATTCAACGGGATCCCGTTTGCCCTGCCCAGCAGGACAGCACGCGGCAGAGTTAAGTTTCCACACCTGACACCTCACCACGAAACGGTAACTGCCATCAGGAATCTCGTGACCGCACCACGAGCGCAGGCGCCGTCCGCGGATGGATCCAAACATCACGATCGGAGGCAAATGGGAACAGAACAGGAAGCAAAGAAAGGAGAGCAGAACAGGCCGCAAAGATCCAAGAGCGCGATCACGGGGATGCTATTGAGTTGACCCACCTTCTTGCTCGGATCCATGATGGGTGGCGGCTTCGAGCGCACCGGCGCGCGCGGACCTGCGCCCCGCCCCTCGAAGACAATGCACCCCTCGGGCGCGGACTCCGGGCCCTCGGCGACCTCCTGCCACTCCTCCTCCTCGGCGTGGGGTTGGTGCGGGAGCGAGTGGACGTGGAGGTCTTTGCCGGTGGCGGTGTCGTCGCTGTTGGTGATGGAGGTCAGGTGGGAGGAAGAGGAGGAGACGCGGCGCGAGCGGTGCCGGAGCCAGCGGATGAGGGAGCGAGCGCGGCCGCCCATAAACCGCGCGCCCTGGGCATCGGGCGCGCGCGCGGCGCGGGCGGGGGGCGCGTGCTCCCGGAACGCCTGGGGACGCCCGGCCGCCGCGGGGAGCGCGTCGCGTGGGGAGGGACGGAGAGGGAGGGAGCAGCGCAGCGCAGCGAGGCCGAGGCCGAGGCCGAGGCGCGCGGGGTGGTGTCGGGGCGGGGCGTGCGGGGGAAGTGGCGGTTCGTGCCGGTTGGAGACTCCCGCCGGGTGGGGGGGTAGGATGGAAATATGGAATGGGCATGGGCGGAACTGGGGGTGGGGCCCAGCATCCAGGTGGGACAGGGGTGGGGAGCACGAGCCACGGACGTAGGCGGAGGGGACGGCAAATGTGCGGACTGGTGAACACGTCGGCGGAGCAGCAGAGAGATAGCAGCACGGGAAACTGCTTCTGTTTTCCCCCTCGAATTTTCTTATTCTTCATGGATGGAGAAATCTTGAAACAAATGCTAATGAAAATGGCGAAAAGTACTGTCAATCGAATTAATCTGGATTTCTCTCCAAGGACGCATACGCATTGTTCATATAAATGTGTAATGTTCCAAAATAACGGTTTTAGTCCAAATGCTTATGATACACACGGTATCATCGCAACCGTCGAATAATATTTTCATACAATGGCAAATTGGTAATGTAGGAAACTGTGGTCAAAGTTGCATGTCAAAGGCTATGTCGACATCCAAAACATTACACATTTACTGGTGAAGGGGGTAGAATTTTAATCTCGCAGCAAAATGAAGAAAGATTAAAATGGCTTCTGCTGATGTGTTGTGAGAAGAAAACATTGTGTAAAAAAGCAGGAATACTGCGCAAACAGAAAAGCCGAACAGACTTTGAATCATTTCGTTAAAAAAAATTTCTAGAAGGGAAAATTGATCTCATAGCATTGAAAGATCGTCGTATCCGGAAAATACCATCAAAAACTCTTCGTTCCGTAAAATAGCATTGAAGGGTTAAACCGTCACCTGAAAATAGCATTCCGTTGCTTATGGCTTCCAACGCCGTGTGTCCTGTATATCTCCTCTCTCTCGTTTTCCTCTACAAGATGCAAGATGAACACTGCCGCTCTCCCGGCACAGAGGCCAGCAGCAGCGCGACCCCCGGCACCGTAGTCCTGGCGAATGGAGCAGCAACCCATCCCTGGCGAGATGTACGCGGCGACGACGCAGCGCGGCCCCGGCCAGGCTTCGGCCCCGGCCAGGCTTCGGCCCCGACGAATCTAGTAGCAGCAACACTACGTGCGCAACGGGAGGAGGGAGGAGCACTGGAGCAGCACGAGGAGGGGTGCGCCGTGCCCGGCGTGGCTCCAGCCCTGGCGAATCAAATTAGGTGCGGTGCGTGCCTCGGCGAGGCCACCGGTGGCCGGGGATCTATGGCGAGGCGCCTCGGCACAGGAACCCCGTTGCCGGCACGGAGGCGCGTCCTCTCGCCGGAGCGAGGCAGCACAGAGCCCTCCGAATCGAGAAACAGAGCGCATTCTAAAGAACGGGAATTTCCGGATTTGGGAACGGGGAAAGAACAGAACAGACTTCATTGCATTATTTGTGTCGCAAAGGTAATTTACATGGGTCATCATCATCATCACAGCTTGAATTAACACACGGATGATGCCTCTCGTGCTCAGCTGAAGCGTAAGTTTCTCCAACATTGTGGTAGCTGGCGCCGCTACTGTCAGCATCAATGTCGCGGGGCTCGGCTTCCGCGGTCGCTTCCTCTTCGCTCCTGCCGCAGACGTCGAGGCAAGTGGCCTCCTCGGTGGGCCGCGCGGAACATCGTGGTCCTCGTCGCTGTCGGACTCCCAGAATGCGACATCTCCCATTCGCCCTTGCGGTTCGCAGCCGGCGGCGGAGGCGAGGGACGAGTGCTCGACAGCTCGAGCAGCTGCGCTGCCGGCCTCTTCCTCCGTCTTGGACTACCCGCACCCCATCTTCCTTCGCGTTCGCCAGTCCCGTCCCCACAGTGTGGCGCGGAAACTGCAGAAGCAGTCGGGCGCCGCCGCTGCAACACCATGGGTGAAGGTGGGGGCGGAGCAGATCTGGGGGGAGGTGGTGGAGGGGACGGTGGCGCGCGAGAATCTCTGCCTTTTGGCGTGGGTACCAGCGCGGGGCAGCTCGTCGCGATGGAGAGGGACATGGGAGGCGTGCAGAGGTGAGGTGGTGCCGTGGTGGAGGCGGCGCAACGCCATCGACGGCGGACAGAAGTTAAAAGGGGAACGTGCGCTCAGTTTCACAGAAGCGACGGCGTTTGTTCCAAATTTAACGGAATGTTATTTTCAGGTGACGGTTGATTCTTTTGATGGTATTTTACGTAACAGCGAAAGTTTGATGGTATTTTTTGGATATCGTGATCTTTGCTATAAGACCAATTTTCCCTTTTTAAATCAAACTACAAGGACTGGCAGCTGTTGCACGCACCATGTGAAATGCATGTGAAAGGGCTGTGACAGATGCTTTTCCTCTTTGTCCTGTTACATGACGAAAACATATGCTACTGCAAGTGTGCAGTTAGTACAAAACCACCAGGTACAGAATTTGGTTTGCACCTAATCTTAATCAATTAAAAGATGAAGGCAAAAGCACCACGTGAAATGTATGCGAAGATCTATAATCATAAACAGAATACTGACTACACTCCAAACAAAAAATGTCCACTCGCTGTGCTGTGCACCGTCAGTATTCAGTAGTCACAACCCTGAAATATGAGAAGATTATCTGCTTTGTGTGAAGATGCATCTTGTTGCTGCAGTTGAGCCACGAGGTCTGTTTGGTTGCAAATGCTAGGATCAAGTTGCCAACCACTTTTGCTCACAAAATACTCTGCTTCAGATTCCAGATGTGAAAACGTAAACAATGATCCCTTCTTTCTGCTTCTTGCATAGTATTTTTCTTATAAAGTACTCCGCAGTCTGTTCGGTTTCTCGTTTTTTTCCTTTGCTTTTTGCACGGTTTTTTCTCTTGAAACAAATCAGTCATACAAATCAGCACATAATATTTTTCTCTAAGAACAAATCAGCCATGCAAATGAACGGAAGATTTGACGAACAGACGTAAAAAGCTCAGTTTATCAAAAAAAAATCTACAGTAAAAATGTCAACTAAGTACAGAGGCCGGTACTTCCAAGAATATCCAGGAAAAAAAATCCAACTTTCCAGCATGGCAGCACATATAGATGCTAACGGTAAAGAATTCACCATTCCTTTCATCCTTTGGATAAAAATCTAGACTACAATCCAGGATAGGGTGATGAGTGATGACATGCTCCATCCTGTAAGCCTGATATATGTGTACCACCAGTAACCACCCATTCTCAAATGGGCTACAAGTCTTGTGTGCCGCAGCAGTGCCAAATGAAAAGACACGAACACGCAGTCTTTCTCTCCCCCCCCCCCCCCCCCCCCGTACCATCAGCATATGGAAAGTTTGTCAGCTACCAGGTACTACCACACAACTGGACACGAAGAGAAGAATAACGACTTGTACGAGGGGATAAACACAGCAATTCCAGCGCCAATACAGGATGAATAAGGCCAGCCACATGTTCTGGTGGTGCATGTTCACCAGCTCTCGCAGGCACCAATTTCTCCTCCAATCCTCTTTCAGGCTAAACATATGAAGAGTTTAGCCGGCTAGGACATTCAAACCTGCTCCAGCTCTGCTTCGCCATCATTTTGATGAGTAGAGGCTCCCCATCTCGGCCCTCCTGCCGGTTGAGGCCGGCAGAGTGATGAGTGATCGGAGTCATGCTCGTGAGATTGGGCTTTGTCGTTGTAGCCTCCGTCGCAGCTTTATCTCTTAAGAGAGCTAACAGTGGGGGCAGGCATAATAAAGGTAACACTCAATAGTTCATATAGCTCCTTATGTTACTTTGAGTTATTCACTCAAGCATCTGTGCTTTTCAGAAAATGGCCAAGCAAGGGAAAGGAAGGACGAGTCACGCCATTCTGAACATGTGTGTATATCTTATACCACTTACAGTTTCCAAAGAAGAAATATGCTGTATTTGTGGCCTATGCCATACTGATCTTCCCACCTGCTGTTACAGGGTGAGAAAGAAGAAGAGAAGGAAGAGATTAAATCAATCAGTGGCATAATCAACTCAGCCCGGTCGCTAGATGATGACGACGATGATATGCTTTCAGAGATTGAGAGCCTCCTGTCAGGAGACATTGACATCCCTATACCAAGCGATCGGTTCGACGTCAATGGACGGTCACAGTACAATGCTCACATGGCTAACGAGGCCGCTGAGATAGACAGGCTGCGCAGCCTGGTGAGGGAGATGGAGGAAAGGGAGGTGAAGCTCGAAGGCGAGCTGCTGGAGTACTACGGCATGAAGGAGATGGAGACCGACGTTACTGAGCTGCAGAAGCAGCTCAAGACTAAGACAGCAGAGATCAACTTGCTCAACAACACCATCAACTCAATGCAGGCAGAGCGGAAGAAGCTGCAGGATGAGGTTGCGCGTGGAGCGGTAGCCAAGAAAGAGCTTGAAGCGGCTACGGGCAAGATTAAGGAGCTGCAGCGGCAGATACAGCTGGAGGCTGGCCAGACAAATGGTCAGCTGATGCTGCTAAAGCAGCAGGTCATTGGATTGAAGGCCAAGGAGGAAGAGGCAGCAAAAAAAGAAGCCGAGGTCCAGCGGAAGCTCAAGAAGCTCAAGGAATTGGAAGTGGAGGTAATTGAGCTCAGGAGGAAGAACAAGGAGCTTTTGTACGAGAAGAGAGATCTCATAGTGAAGTTGGATGCAGCAGAAGGGAAAATAACAGAGGTACCTTACTACTTGTACTCTATTATTAATGAGGCATTGAATTAGCAAGAGACTGTTTTCTCTTACACATGATTCTCAGTTTGTCACCATGCAAGATATTACAGCCTACCTATCCAAATATTTCCTGGCTACTTCAACACAAATTCACTTTGATAAATTAGCACTTTACTAAAGCATGGGTTAAGAAGTAGCCTTACATTTAACAACCAGATGAGAATTTTCATATTCTATTCTATACAAAGGAAGAATGCACCTACTAGTTTCCTGCGAAGTATTCGTTCAGTCTTCATATGCTTTTGAGATGTGTGTTAATGGCATACCCCATTATTTATCATGCAGAGTGATGTAGTCGCCAACGCAAGAGAAGAGATAAACAAGCTGAGGCATACAAATGAGGACCTCACAAAGCAAGTTGAAGGCCTACAAATGAACAGATTCAGTGAAGTAGAGGAGCTGGTGTACCTGCGTTGGGTCAATGCTTGTCTGAGATTCGAGCTCCGTAACTATCAGATGCCATCAGGGAAAGTCTCTGCACGCGATCTTAACAAGACCCTGAGCCCCAAATCACAGGAGAGGGCCAAACAGCTGATGTTGGAGTATGCAGGATCTGAACGAGGTCAGGGTGATACAGACCTTGAGAGTCTTTCTTCAATGCCTTCTTCACCCGGAAGCGAAGACTTTGACAATGTTTCAATTGATAGTTCTTCCAGCAGATACAGCTTCCTAAGCAAAAGGCCTAATCTAATGCAAAAGCTTAAAAAGTGGGGAAGGAGCAAGGATGACAGCAGTAGTTTAACCTCCTCAATCAGTGGCTCTCCAAGGAGGAAACCAAGGGGCCCCCTGGAAGCTCTCATGCTCAAAAATGCAGGAGATGGTACAGCCATAACGACGTTTGGACAGAGAGATCCTAATGACATCTTGGATGAAGAAAATGTCGCATCATCATTCCAATTGATGTCAAAAACAGTCGAAGGTTTTGCTGATGAGAAGTATCCTGCTTACAAAGATAGACACAAACTTGCAACTGAACGGGAGAAGGCAATAAAAGAGAAGGCTGGACAAGTAAGAGCACAAAGGTTTGGCGGTGGGCATAGTTCAGCTCTTATTTCCTCTCCAAAAGGTGCACTTCCACCAAAACTTGCTCAGATTAAGGAGAGAGCCCCTGCAGCTAATGCCGCGTCCAGTGAGCAATCTAGTGACAACCAAAACAACGCCCTGGTGGTGAGCCAGTTGAAGCTCGCCAACATTGAGAAGAGAGCAACAAGAGTCCCCAGGCCACCTCCCCCTCGATCAACCACTGCTTCAGGGGCTACAAATGCTGCAAGTGGAGCACCAATACCACGTCCACCAGGTGCACCTCCTCCTCCTCCACCACCTCCTGGGAAAGCTGGTGGCCCGCCGCCGCCACCACCACCTCCTGGGAAAGCTGGTGGCCCACCACCGCCACCACCACCTCCAGGTGCTCTACCCAGGAGTGTTGCTGGGAGTGACAAGGTACATCGTGCACCGGAGATTGTTGAGTTCTATCAAAGTCTCATGAAGCGTGAAGCAAAGAAGGAGACATCTCTAGTATCAGTGACATCCAATGTTTCTGATGCTAGAAGTAATATGATTGGAGAGATTGAGAACAGATCAACATTCCTCTTGGCTGTAAGTATTTTCTGCTGGCGCCACATTGCATAAAAATCCTGCCAAATTTACACATTCCATTATTAATGCATAATATAAATGGTGATCTAAATTTAGTATGAAAAGTAATGGATTTAAAAAACATGGAATGTTTCAGGTCAAAGCTGATGTGGAGACACAAGGAGAATTTGTCGAGTCTCTAGCAAGTGAGGTCCGAGCAGCAAGCTTTGTAAATATTGATGATGTCGTTGCATTTGTAAATTGGTTAGATGAGGAGTTATCCTTCTTGGTAAGTAACCCAACCATATTCTCCCTATTCTTTATACATCACATACAAAGTAATAGGAGACAACCTGCAAGGTATTGTACCTAGGACACATGTGATCTAATACTAAAGAGGATCAACAACTTTTTAGGTTGATGAACGGGCAGTGCTAAAGCATTTCGATTGGCCAGAGAGCAAAACTGATGCAATAAGAGAAGCATCTTTTGAGTACCAAGACCTTATAAAGTTACAGAACAAGGTTTCATCCTTTACCGATGATCGACAACTTGCATGTGAGGAAGCTCTCAACAAGATGTATTCCTTGCTTGAGAAGTAAGTATCTCATCTGACCTAGTATTCTCCCTAGTGTAGTTATTATGAAATGAACGGGAAATATTTTTCCAAGTCTAAGATATATGTGAGAAACATGATTTTACCTAAACTGATTATTTCACTGAACTAACTAGTGACATACTTGCACCAGAGTGGAGCAGAGTGTCTATGCACTACTCCGTACTAGAGATATGGCCGTCTCACGGTACAAGGAGTATGGGATCCCAACTGACTGGCTGTCTGATTCTGGAGTAGTTGGCAAGGTGTGCATCTCTAGCATATACCCCATTTATGTTCACCTGATAAGCAAGCTATTTTAATAACCTTAATTTTTTTAATGCATGTCTAATTTCCTCCTAAAGGTGAGTATGCTATTAGTCAGAGTATTCATCAAAACTAACTCAAATTTCGTTCTATATGTTGGAGTAGATCAAATTGGCATCTGTCCAGCTCGCAAACAAGTACATGAAGAGGGTTGCTTCAGAACTTGATGCACTGCAAGGCACCGAGAAAGAGCCAAATAGAGAGTTTTTGCTGCTCCAGGGTGTGAGATTCGCTTTCCGAGTTCATCAGGTAAAATTCTCAAATATATATTGGAAACTAGTCACTTCACAGGTGATTTCGAGTCAGTAACTTATTCCTTGACCTTCTGCAGTTTGCTGGAGGCTTCGATGCAGAAAGCATGAAAGCTTTTGAAGAGCTAAGGAGCAAGATGACAACACATACACCAGCTCCACAGATATCTGAAGCATAATTTGAACACAGGATTCAATACCCATCTAGTTTGTTAAGCCATTTTTTAGTCGATTAACTGAAGTGTACAAAGAGAAGTGTAAATTTCAGTGTTGCGATTGTATATGCTAAGAAGGCAATATTGGTCTTCAGGTTTTGCTCGTACATATACCAGTTTTAGTGAAAGTGTATACCTTTTCAATCTAAAGGTTGTAAAATGTACGCATTCAATTTCTTAAAATGAAAGCTAGCAGATAGACAGGTGTAAATCTTTGCTACTATTTTCTGAACTCAACATTGGTTTGCACTTTTGCAACTAGTGAATGTCCATTATGGTATTCTGGAACTACGGAGATTATTGTTCCAAATGAACCTTACTACATTACTGGATTGGATTTGAAATTCTGAATGAATTGCGAAGTCACTATACCCCACAGACATACAATGCTGGGGTAAACATAAGGGACTAACTTTGAATCAACTAGTAGGAGTGATCAGGATGGACGTTTGCAATTTTAGGGAGGCAAATACTTTAGTGCAGTAAAACTGGTTTGTTTTGTGAGTTGTTTCTTTCTTTTTTCTGTCACTTTGTTAGCAGCACCCTGCCGGTGGATCACAGCGAGCACGCTATGGACCATGATGACGAAGCCTACCAGAAGCCCAGGCGCGCTACAAGGCCCAACCCGCGTGTACGCGGCCCAGAGTGGCTCGTGTGAGCGTGTATTTGTAAGCGAGTGCGTCGGGAGATGAGGGGTATCGATGTAATCACTGTACTTCATCCGAAACCTAAACCTCTTCTGTTCCCCGTCCCCTGCTTTGCTTCTTCCCCGAGCTCTGTCTGGCGGCGCCGCCGCCCATTGTATCCTGCTACTTGCTTCATACTATATCCGTGCCGATAACAATTGGTATCAGATTCACGATCCTGTGCCGTGCTGGATCCTCCTTCCCACTTCACCCGTCTCCAGAAATCCCGCGGTGCCATGGATCCACAAACCAAAATACTCCTCGATGAGATGAAGAAGCTCGGGGAGCGGTTCACCTCCCTCGAGTCGCGCGTCGACAACCTCGGCGTCCGCGTCGACAGCCTCGGCGTCCGCTTCACCGGCATCGAGACCAAGGCGGAGGAGGTCACTGCGTGGAAGGCGGAGATCGATTCCTCAGTGGGGGATCTCGCCGCCAAATTTGCTGCGGTGGACGACCTCGCCACCAAGGTCTCCGTCGACAACCTCGTCGCCACGGCCGGCGACGTGGACGCGCTCAAGGTGCAGATCTCCAACATCGCTGCCCGCCTCGACCGCGTGATCCCGGATCAGGGAGGACCGGTGTCGGGCATCCTGCCCAAGCCGGAGATGGCCGCGGCGACTCCACCTGCCGGCAACCCGGCCATCGGCCCCACTGGGCACCACTTCGACAAACAAATCCGGGAGTCTGGGTTTGGGTCAGTGCTGACCTATACTCAGATCCCAGGCAAGGGTATGCCCACTGATCCCCCACAGTTTACTGGCAATGAATCCTTCAAATTCGGCTCTCATCGCTTTGCTAGCTCTAGTGGAACAACAATTGGGTCCACCTCTGGTCATTGGCCTAAAATCCCCTTTCCTAAGTTTGATGGCGAGAACCCTAAGCTGTGGCAGTCTCGGTGTGAAAACTACTTTGATATGTGTTCTGTTGACAAATCAAACTGGGTCCGCATTGCTTCTATGTATTTTGATAAAGCTGCTGCTAGGTGGTTGCAATCCATAGAACATAAAGCAAAATTCCTAGACTGGCACACCTTTTGTACGTTAGTTCATGATAGATTCGGCCGAGATCAGCATGAGCTTTTGATTAGGCAATTATTCCACATTAAGCAAACCAGCACTGTGGCTGAGTATGTAGAGGAGTTCGCCCAGCTCGTAGATCAGTTAGCAGCATACACTTCACATACAGACCCATTGTTCTATACCCTCAGGTTCATCGATGGGCTCAGGGATGATATTAAATCAATTGTACTAGTTCAACGTCCACAAGACCTCGATACTGCGTGTGTGCTTGCATCTTTGCAGGAAGAAGTGGGTGATGTGCCTCGCAGGCGTGACTTCAAGAAGCTGGAATCTGGTTTTCATTCCAAGCCTCACTACAAGACCCCGCTGCCTCTACCAGCACCCCCTCGTGATAAACCTCAAGTTCAGTTAACAGCTGATGACAGCAGAGGGGTTGAAGCAGCAAGAGCAGCGAATTCTGTGGACTCTAAAGCCGCGGCACTGCGAGCTTACCGCAGGGCCATGGGACTATGTTACCGATGCAATGAGAAGTGGAGTCGCGAGCACAAATGCTCCCCAACCGTCCAACTTCACGCTGTACAAGAGCTGTGGGATCTTTTCCAGTTGGAGGAAGACATCACCTCCCCTACGGGGTCTGTGGCAGGGTCTGAACACATCTTTTTGGCCATCTCCAAAGCTGCAACTTCTGGAACAGCCGCTCCCAAGACAGTGAAGTTCTATGGGTCTATTCAACACAAGCCAATCACATTACTGGTGGACTCTGGCAGCAGTTCTTCATTTGTCAGTTCCTCTCTGGCAGCTCACCTATCTGGTGTCATATCACTGAGCAATGCCATCAAGGTTCAGGTTGCTGGTGGCGGTGTCCTCCTCAGCTCCCAAGTCATCCCTCAAGCGCTGTGGTTCATTGGGGATATTGCCTTTCAATCTGATTTGAGGGTCTTACCACTGTCTTCGTACGACATGATCATTGGAATGGATTGGCTCGAACAGCACAGCCCAATGAAGGTACACTGGAGACAAAAATGGCTGGAGATTCCTTATGGCAACCAGACCGTTTCCCTGTAAGGCGTGCTGCCGTCGATGCCTGATGAAGTGGTGGTCCAGTTGAACATACTAACACAAGATGGGGAACATACATCTGATGTCAGGCTGTTGCCAGCAGAAATTCAGGGACTTCTGCAGCAGTTCCAAGGGTTGTTTGAAAAACCAGTGGGCCTTCCCCCATCCCGTGCTTGTGACCACGAAATTCCACTGATTCCTGGGGCTCGCCCTGTCAACATCAGACAGTACCGTTATCCTCCAGCACTGAAAAATGAAATCGAGCAGCAAGTCTCTGAAATGCTACAGCAAGGGATAATTCAGCCAAGTGCAAGTCTATTTTCATCCCCGGTGCTGCTTACTAAGAAGAAGGATGGTACTTACTGATTCTGTGTCGATTTCCGGCATTTGAATGCACTCACCCTTAAGTCCAAGTTCCCAGTTCCTGTCTTCGATCAGCTCATGGACGAAATCGGCAAGGCTTCCTGGTTCTCTAATTTGGACCTCCGAGCCGGTTTCCATCAGATCCTTCTCAAGTCCGGCGAGGAGTACAAGACAGCCTTCCAAACGCATTTCGGGCAATATGAGTTCCGTGTCCTGGCTTTCGGTCTCACTGGGGCTCCAGGGACATTTCAAGGGGCCATGAATGCGACTCTTGCTCCAGGCCTTCGCAGATTTGTGATTGTCTTCTTCGACGACATCTTGGTTTACAGTGAATCTTATGAAGAGCACTTGATCCACCTCAAGACTGTATTCCAGTGGCTTGAGCGCGACCAATGGAAACTGAAGCTATCTAAGTGTAAATTTGCTCAACGCTCCATTGCTTATCTGGGTCATATCATCAGTGAGTCGGGTGTTTCCACTGACCCTTCCAAGGTCCAGGCCATCACTGATTGGCCAACCCCATCCTCTGTCAAGGAACTGCGGAGCTTCCTCGGCTTAGCAGGTTACTACCGCAAATTTGTGAGACACTTCGGGATCCTAGCCAGACCTCTCACGGATCTGTTGAAGAAGAATGTGATGTTTGTATGGACACGGGACCATGACACGGCATTCAACGCTTTGAAAACAGCTATGTCCACAGCCCCTGTGCTGGCCCTGCCGGACTTTTCCAAGCCGTTTGCCATCGAGACAGATGCCTCAGCCATCGGCGTGGGAGCTGTCCTAACACAGAACGGACATCCTCTAGCTTTCATCAGCAAAGCCTTGGGGCCCAAGAACAAAGGCTTGTCAACGTACGAGAAGGAATATCTAGCCATATTAGTGGCTGTGGACCAGTGGAGGCACTACCTACAGAGTGGGGAATTCACCATCTTTACTGATCAGAAGAGCTTGATCCACCTGAATGAGCAGCGCCTGCACACGCCATGGCAACAAAAAGTATTTACAAAGCTGTTGGGTCTGAATTACAAGATCGTGTATAAGCAAGGGGCACACAACAGAGTGGCAGACGCGCTGTCCAGGAAGAGCTCTACAGAACAAGTCCTCGCAGTGTCCACTTGCATTCCCCAGTGGCTGGATCAGGTGGTGGCTTCTTATGCTGGCAATCCCCAGGCAGCTGACTTGATTTCCAAATTGTCTGTCCAGCCTGATTCGGTGCCCAATTTCACTCTTGACAACGGTGTTCTCCGATTCCAAAACCGGATCTGGCTGGGTGACAACAAGGACTTGCATGCCCAACTGCTTGCAGCATTCCACAGCAGTGCACTGGGGGGTCACTCCGGCTTTCCAGCTACTTACAACAAACTTAAGCAGTATTTCTTTTGGCCCGGGATGCGCAAGTCGGTTCAGTCCTTTGTCAAGCAGTGTTCCGTTTGCCAGCAAGCGAAGCCAGATAGAGCTCGTTACCCAGGGCTGCTGCAGCCGCTGCCTCTGCCTCTGCCTACTGGTGCTTGGGAAATGGTCTCAATGGATTTCGTCGAAGGCTTACCCCGCTCCGGCCGGTACAACTGCATCTTAGTGGTGGTTGATAAATTCTCTAAGTTCGCCCACTTCATACCTCTGCGTCACCCATTTACAGCACTATCCGTGGCCAAAGCATTCCTCGACAACGTTTATAAGCTCCATGGCATGCCAGCATCCATTATCTCTGACCGTGACCGGGTTTTCACCAGCAATGTCTGGAAGGAGCTGTTCGGGCTGGCAGGGGTTTCTCTGAAGATGAGCTCATCGTATCATCCACAAACGGATGGCCAGACCGAGCGCGTGAACCAGTGCATGGAAACATACTTGCGCTGCTTCGTCCATTCATGTCCGACTCAATGGACAAGTTGGTTGTCTCTGGCCGAGTTCTGGTACAACACCAGCCTGCACTCCGCTTTGGGTCGCTCGCCTTTTGAGGTACTGTATGGACACTCCCCACGCCACTTTGGCATTCATGCTGCTGCAGCTGTATCTCATCAGGACTTATCTGGGTGGCTGCAAGACCGCGCTGTAATGCAATCCTTGGTTAAACAACACCTCCACCGAGCCCAAGAATGCATGAAGCGGCAGGCTGACAAAGGGCGCTCGAAGCGGGTATTTCAGGTTGGTGATGCTGTGTACCTCAAATTACAACCATACGTTCAGTCTTCGCTCTCAGCACGTTCCAACTAGAAGTTGGCCTTCAAGTTCTTCGGGCCGTTTCGGGTGCTAGAACGTGTCGGTGCCGTGGCATACAAGCTGGATTTACCTCCTTCGACAACCATCCATCCAGTTTTTCACGTATCACAACTCAAGCAGGCACATGGTGATCAGCTTGTATCTCCAGTTTTACCTGCTGACCTAACTCCCATGCAGCACCCCAAGAAGATCTTGCAGCGCCGCATGTCTCCAGGCGACAACCCAGTCTTGCAAGGGCTGGTCCAATGGTCTGGTATGCACCCTTCTCTGGCTACTTGGGAGAACATGGATGTTCTTCGCCGTCGCTTTCCTGGTGCTGCGCCTTGGGGACAAGACGCTACTCAAGGGAGGGGGATTGTTAGCAGCACCCTGCCGGTGGATCACAGCGAGCACGCTATGGACCATGATGATGAAGCCTACCAGAAGCCCAGGCGCGCTACAAGGCCCAACCCGCGTGTACGCGGCCCAGAGTGGCTCGTGTGAGCGTGTATTTGTAAGCGAGTGCGTCGGGAGATGAGGGGTATCGATGTAATCACTGTACTTCATCCGAAACCTAAACCTCTTCTGTTCCCCGTCCCCTGCTTTGCTTCTTCCCCGAGCTCTGTCTGGCGGCGCCGCCGCCCATTGTATCCTGCTACTTGCTTCATACTATATCCGTGCCGATAACACACTTTCTCTCCTTTGACCATGTAAATACTCCTCCTTGCTTCCTACTATAATGAAAAGGTAGAGCACCTACCAAGTTTTCTCAAAAAAATACAATGCTGGAATAGCAGATCTAACTTCGAGAAATCATATATCAGGACAAAAATCCACCTGAAAGGAGAAGGTCGAGGTTGCGGCGGTGAGCTCCACCTGAACGGAGAAGCGAACCCTTCGAGCGGGCGACTGACTGCGCTCGGTTCGCCGCCTACCGCCGGAGCCGCCTCGGCTCGCGACAGCGATCAGAGCGGTTAGCGGTGGCAACGTCGCTCGACTGCTTGAGTGGATGAAAAACAATGGAGGGAGTGGATGAATCAGTTCCTGTGGCAGTCGATGTCGTCGTGATTTCCTGGGCCCTACATAACTGGGCCTAAAATGAGTCCTTGTAGGCCGCCTACACGTCTTTCTTCCGGCCCATATTGGCATGCTGGAGTATACACGCTCGCATTTTTTTTCTAGATTTATTCCGAAATTTTCCGACGTTATACATTAAGTAAGTGATGTTTCTGTTGACGACGAGACGTTAGTGGTGACTTCGAGAATCTCTAAATCTGCCGGTACTCAGTCCTTCGAAAGTGCTCATAAAAGTAAAGTTTGCGTACGTGTATTCATAAGGGTGAGTGTGCGTGCGCATTATTGTGAACATCTACGTTGTAAAAAAAATTATCAGCCCGTCAAGTGCTCACACCACACCGCCCGCTCCAAATTCCCCCCGGCAACCGCCGTGCAGCGGTCGGTCACTGCTTCCGCTGCGCTATGAACAGTGAACACTAGCAGCTCCGGACTCTGACTCCCCTCCGCCGGCAGCCGGCGGGCGTCCATCGGATCTTCACGACCCAGGCCAGCCGTGGAAGACGAAGAGGTACCCTTGATGTTGGATTCTGCAGAATCCAAGTCGTTGTCGCGTGGTCGCTTATACCTGCTGAACGTCATTTGCTGCCCGCAGTGGCGTATCTACCACCGGGTCAGACGGGGCTCCAACCCCTCCTACCGGCTGAATTCACATGGAGCCCCCCTCAGCCCCTCCTACAATTTTTTGGAATTAGAAGAAAGAAAAGGGAAGCAAGAGGTGGAAGAAGAACATGAGAGCCCCCTGAGGCTCGATCCTGACTTCGCCACTGGCTGCCCGGCCGCCGAACGGCGATGCCTCACCACCGCTGTGTTTCATGGTCACCGGAGCGCCACGCCGCCGCAGCGTGCTGTGCGGCCGCCGCCTGCCGCACCGAACAGCGGACCTCCACGCCGTCCGCGCGTTCCGGCGGCTGGTGACGATCACTCCCAAAACCAGCCTGATTTTTTCGCATCGAACTCGCGTGCGCTGCGCACACGACAAGACCTGCCCCGCGGCCCGCGCCCTCACATGCCGACCGTGACGCGTGCCGGTCACCTGCACCGTCGCCTTCCGGCTGGTAGACTCGAACCGTCGATGCCGTCGCACACGTGCCAGTGCCACTGCCACACTAGACACTGCAAGCTGCCGCATCTCCCGCTCCGGTTAAAACTAGGGATCTGATCCGGATGACACGGTGAAAGGCAAGGCCAGGAACCCAGGAGCAGGATCGCGAGCGAGAGCCAGCGGGCGTCGCCGTTCCCCCCACACACGTCGCGCGTGCACGCGTGGCGGGCGGACACGTGCCGGCGCTGGCACGTCCCTCTCCGCGCCTTTAACTCCTCCCCGACATTTCCCAACTACTCCCACGGACAGACAAGCGCCATCCCCCGACACCGCCGAGCTGCCTCCGGTCTCTCCTCCTCAAAGCCACGCGGCGCGAGTCTAGGCAGGGCACGCACACGCGAGTACGCGACAGAGCGAGCGAGCGAGCGAGAGAGAGAGCATGGCGGATCGGCAGCAGCACGCGCACGCGCACGGCGAGCGCCCGGGGCACCCGCCGCCGGACTCGCCGTCGTCGGCGACGCTGCTGCGGCGCGTGCAGACCCACGCGCCCAACTCGACGCAGGTGGTGGGCTTCCTGACGCTGCTCGTGTCCGGCGCCGTGCTCCTCCTCCTGACGGGGCTCACGCTGACGGGCGCCGTGGTGGCGCTCGTCTTCCTGGGCCCGATCGCGCTGATTACCAGCCCCATCTGGGTGCCCATCGCCGTCATCGCCACCGTCATCGCCGCCGCCGCGCTCTCCGCCTGCGGCTTCGCCATCGCGGCGCTCGCGGCGGGGACGTGGATGTACCGCTACTTCACGGGGCGCCACCCCGTGGGCGCCGACCGGGTGGACTACGCGCGCAGCCGGATCGCCGACACGGCCAGCCACGTCAAGGACTACGCGCGCGAGTACGGCGGGTACCTGCACGCCCGCGCCAAGGACGCCGCGCCAGGTGCCTAGAGGCGCCGTGCGTGTTGCCGGCCGGTAGCTAGATCGTCGCCGTCCCTTTTTTTTTCATGTTCCGTCTCTTGCGTGCGTACTTCAATGCAGTCTCTCCCTACCGTGCTGTCAATTTTCTCTCCTTTTTTTTTTTTGCTAGGACACTCTGTTTATGTTGGTAATTTTATTTTGCTTTCTACTCGTGTAATTAGGTAATTAGTTGAATCATAAGAGGACTCATGTCAGCCTAATCAACTCCCTCCCTCGCGGAATGTTCCCATTGACGGTATGAGCTTATAAATCGCATGATTAACTTACTAGCTACTACATTTGACATGTAGATTATAAATCCACGATTAGAGATGTGAGATTATAACTCCACGATTGGATCGGACGATTTTAGGACTCAAAATGTCAAAAGTATGTCGGTTGATCTTAGGATTCACAAAGTTACTCACATTTCCGTTACTTACAACAAACTGCCTCGCTCAGGTCGTCCCCGACTCGGGCGACGACCACCCAGCGCCCCCCTCCTCCCCTCCACCTCCCTGCCGCCACCGGAGGGGCTCACCGGTAACCCGCGACGGCCCCCGGGATGGCGGCGGCGGGGCCCATCTTCGAGCTCGGCGCACTCTCCGGGGCGGCGGAGGGGCGCGACGCGCGCCCACCGGTCGCAGTGGCGGCAGCGGCGGGGGATGCAGATCCGGCGTCCCCGGGACCGGATCCGGCCCTCCCCTGGCCGGATCCGCGGTGAGCGGTGGTGAAGGCGTCGGACGCGGCGACGGCTGCTCCCGGTGCAAAACGGCGGCGTCTGCGGCGGTGGGGCTTCTGCGGCCACGGCGGCGCGGCTTCGGCCGAACGGCGGGCTCGGCCCGGGCTCCGGCAAGGCGACGACGGCGTGCTCGCGGCTGTGGCAGGGCGGCGAGGCTCGGCCGGGCGAAGGCCTCGGCCCAGACACCGGCGGGGTGGCGTCGGCGCGCTCGAGGCGGTGGCCTGACTGCCGGCGGCGGGGCAGCGACGGTGTGCTCGCCGGCGGTGGCCCGGCTGCGATGCGGTTTCGGCCCAGGTTGCGACTCGCTTCGGCCGGGCTGCGTGCCTCAAGTCCCTCGGAGGACTGACTGGCGCCATGGTGGCGCGGCTCTCCCTCCGGCGCAGCGTCGTGGTGGCGATGCGGCCGCCTGCTCTGTTGTGCGAGGCGCGGCGTCGTGGTGGCACACGCCTCCTTCTGCAACAGATGCGGGTGGTGGGAGGTCTGCGGCGGATGCTGGTTTGCTACTTCGGTCGCGGCGACGGCTGCACGATGTTGACACTTCACCAGGGTGTGGGGACGGCGGCAGGGAGACGGTGCTTCGGCAGCGGATGTGTGGTGCTTCAGCAGTGACGTCCCTCGGTCGGGGCGACCGCGGTGGTGCGGCTGGTGTGCTGCGGTGAACGGGTGCAGCAGGTGGTCCGCGTTTCGGGTGTAAGCCCTCACCAGGGATCTCGTGGTGAAATGGCGGCGGCGCCTTCGGGCGTCGCTCTCCCTGTTGAGGGTGCCATTTTGGAACTGCCACCTTGCTGCACATCGTCTCGGGGTGAAAACCCAGTCCAGCTCCTGGACGAGCGATGACGGCGCCTGTGGGTGTCGTGACCTCCTTGGAGGGGTCGACTCTAGAGACACCGTTCGCACGGCGGACTGGCCTGCTGCTTGGGGTTGCTCTGGCCGGCGGTGGCTTATCTGTTGGAAGGCAAGCAAAAGGGGGTTTGCCTCCTCTCGCCATGACGTCTGCCTTCGGTTGGTCGCCGGGGGGTCTCCATTCAGATGTTGTTCGTCCGCTCGCAGCGTTCCGCGGCGTCTGGAGGTGCTCGGCACTCTCCAGTGCGGTGCGGGACATCGTCGATGGGCGGCGCCTGCGGCAATGACATCCGGTGAAGGCTTGGCCTGCAGCGGACCGCGGCGGGGTTGTCAACAGGGCTGAACGCTCCCGGTGCGGTACAACGTCGGAAGACGGCGCGGGCGACATCTTCGGTCTTCCTACTTGATGGTGGCTTCTGGTGCGAGGGAGAAGCAACGTCATGATTCTGAACCAACGTGGTGGCCTGACGGCTTGTGGCGGGTCCCGGGGGGCGGGGCACTTCTTCTTCTACCTTGACGACAATCTCTGGAACGAGTCCGGAGCGTGGAGCCGTGCGGCGGGTTGGAGGTCCCCGCGCACGTGAGAGAGGAGTGCTGAGTGGCGAGTTGGAGGTCCCTGCGCACGCGAGAGTGATGTCCAACGGCGGAAGCGGCGTGGCCCCCGCGCGTTGGGTGTCTTTGGACTCGGTGTTTCTTCACGTCGTCGGGTGACCGGAGGGGGTGCAGCACCTTTGCGGCGGGGGGTCTTGCATGACAATGACCCTCTTGGTGCGTAGGTGTCCACCCCTCTGCTCCCCTGTCAGTGGTGGTTCACCTCCGCGGTTCAGTTATTAGCATGGAGTGCGGTTGCTGGGTGGTTGCTGCGGATTGCGTTGGTCTCCCCTGACGTCGTTTTGTGAATAGTGCTTTGGCCGTGTTGATGTCCCACTCCGACCGGCCTGTGAGTTGTGTTGAGCGGTGCCCCGTGTTGATGTCCCAATCCAACCGGGCGAGTTTGTTTTTTCTATTTCTTTTCTTTTTCCTGTCTATGATCTCCCAGGATCATAGTCTTATATTTTCTTCTGCTATATCAATGAAACACGCACTATCTTGTGCGGTTCGTTCAAAAAAAAAGATTCACAAAGTTAACACAAATGTTGAGATGAATATAAACTGTTATAAACAGGGGCTTAATAAGTAAGGTGTTGTGCCTAACCTGCCACTTGCTTTAGTCATTTTCTTTGTAGCCTTTACTCTGACCGTCCCTGGCATCCAAGTATTAAGTGTAGAATAATGACAAAATGAATTTCATAATCCTAATTTTTATTAAGTGTAGAATAATGACAAAATGATTTCATAATCCTATTTTTTTAGGAGACATTGTGATGTTACAGTAACCAGTGATAATCATGGATTAATTGAGGTCGTTGGATTAAAGCTTAGTAAACATGTGATAATCATGGATTAATGAGCTTATTGGATCCTTGGAATTAAAGCTTAGTACTTATGTAATTAGATTTATGATTAAATTATGTTTAGGTTTCCAAAATGGTGGCTTGTCATCTGATGTGATACGACTTACTATAATTACGTTGAAACCAAACACTTAGTTTGTATAGCCTTTTAAGACGAAAAGAATGTTCAGCTATTCAAAATTTGTCGCGAAAATGATGTTTCTAGAATTTAAATCTCATGCATACCTAATTTGGTACATTGATCTTTTGATCTTATGCATGCATAATTAGATGGTAAAATATATTTTCTCTATTTTCTATGTGCTGACTGAAATAACTAAAGATACTAAAGATACCTGCATCTTTTCTTTTACTTTCAACGCTAATCTTCTAAAAAATCCAAAAATTCCCAGAACATCATTTTTAGGACGAAAGAGTACTTCTCTTTGGGAGTGTTAAAATGGTGATTAGAGTGATATAAGGGTGCTTTTAGCGTCTTTGTGATGTAAGTTTTATTTCCTCAAGTTCGTTGGGTTGATATTTGCTTCAAACTTTCAAAGCAAGGAAAATAGGGTAAAAATAAACAAAGGACCGGACTTACCACTGCACCAACAATTACCTGAGCGGCTGAGCGGAATGGGCCAGCAAAAGCATGGAATGATTTTCAAGACCGAAAATACGTGCCTAGGCCGGCCCACTGATGGTCATCCGGGCTTTTTTGGACAGGCTGGACCGCTGGAGCTGAACTTTTTTGAATAAAACGCTGGAGCTGAACTGCTCGATCATTTTTCTGAGCGCCAGCAATCCAGCAGAATGCGTGGACAAACGTGGGGTGAGATGAGATGGATTGAGGTTTGAGAAACTCAAACAAACAACAAATTTTCCGTAACTGTACGGTTTCTGGGAAGTCAGAAGCTTAGAAAAGTTGAGTTGAGTTGAGTTGATATGAATAGTTGAAAAACTCGGTTTTCTCAGTTTTTTTTAGTCCGTGAAACTAAACACCTATCGTAGAAAAATTGTTGTTAGATTTTCAGAAAAAGTCAGCATTTCAGTAAGCTATTGAAGCAGCAGTCTCTTAAAAAAACAATCTGAGGACTGCGTCCGTCTTCTTTCAACAAGACGCCCACCACAACGACGCCAAGAGCCTGACGATTCCATCCTGAAGGCCGCCGTGTCGTCCCCAGGGTAAAAAAAAAACGTTGAGAACCAGCCGGTTTACCTCGGTTACCTGTCAAACCGGACCGGTTCCGGTTCCAGCCGGTTCCCAACCACCCAAATTCAAAATTTCAAATTTAAATTTAAAAAAATTAAAAAAAATTCAAAAATACTTCAAGGTGCGTAGAATCTAATGGTGTCAAAATTTTTTAAATATCAGTTCATTTAATATACTTTGCAGGCATTAGAAGTTCAACCAAAAAAGAAAAATAAAAAAAAAATCCCTCGGTTCAACTTCTAATGCCCGTAAAAAATATTAAATGCACTAATATTTGAAAATTTTTGACACCATTAGATTCTACGCACCTTGAAATATTTTTAGAATTTTTTTTATTTTCTAAATTTTTAATTAAAATTTGAAAACACATCAAATTCTTCACTGATTCGATTTTTTTTTCAACGACCCGTTACCCGTCCGGCTTACCGATCAAATCGGGCGACTTACCGGTACAAACCGATTAAACTGTCGTCTCGCTTTGAAATTTTGAATTTCACCGGTTTTGTCCGATTTCTGATCAAATCAGATCGGTTTACCGTAACGGACCGCGGCGGTTTCACTCTACCGGTTGGGGAAAAACCCTGGTCGTCCCAGAGAGCCCCCGCGGCGCCGGAGCGTCAACACCTGCGGCTGATGCCATGACTGCGGGGACGTGCTCCGTTTCCCGCAGCTGTCACACCGTGCCCATCCTTGAGCAAAGCATTTGCCCTCCCCTCCCTCACCGTCTCCCTGTACTCACGTACGGAGTAGGTATTTAACAGCCATGCCGGTACTGCTACGTGGTACTCCATCCGTCCCAAAATATAAGATCCTGAAGTATTCAAACTCAAGAAACAACAGTGGTAAGAAATGACCTTTGTACCTCTTATTTTACACTACCCATCAACTCTTCACGTATCCATCAACCTCATTTAGTTTTGTCTTTTCCCTCCAGAATCTTATATTTTGATACAAAATTTAAACTCTACAAGATCTTATAGTTTGGGACGGAGGGAGTACGTGCTACCTCACGTAGTCACATGTTTTGAATGCGAACGAAGGAGCATCGGATCATGTCTGTCTAGCTCTAGCTAGGCATTTCAAACACGTGAACGCGCACGCTAAAAAAATGCTGACTCGTGCGCCAACAAGCTATTGACCGCCCCGCCGCCAGAGGCCAGAATCCTCAACCGACGATCGTTAATTTCTTCGATTAATAATTGGAGAAAGATGACTAGTTTTGTTCTCATCAAGCACATGTTTAATTTGGCCACGGCATTTCAATTTGACTAGCCCTGTTCGCTTAGCTTATCAGCCACCAGCTAGCAGTATTTTTCTCTCAGAACAAACCAGCCACCAGCAACCAACCAGCAGTACTTTTCTCTCAGAACAAACCAGCACCAGCCACCAGCCAAACGAACAGTCTTGTCCAAGACTTGGGCGAAGATCCTTCCACGTACCGAGCCCCTCCATCTGACTTTTTATCTTGAGCGGCGATAATAAAATTCAAACTAGTCTCAAGTAAACTAACCACCAGCAGTTTTCGAAAAGCGAAGCAACGGAATTTTCAGCTAGAACAACCCACAGAATTTTCCGTGCGTTACTTGCGGTAGCACGTGACGACTGACGACCCCAGGAAGGAGTAGTAATACATTTCTCGTTGGAGTTGAACGCTTTTCACCCCGGCGGCAACCGATCGAGCTCGCTTCTTCTAGATGTTCATCGTTCAACGCCACTCGAGAAGTCTTCACATCACACGCACAGGGATAGCCGGATGGGGTAGCGTAGGACAGAGATACCAATCTTGGGGCTCGCAGGGGACGGAAAGCGACCTGCCGTTCCAAAAACGAGTCACCACCGTGCTTCCGATTCCGAGCCAACAGGTCCGCGCATGCGCATCACCACCAACCGGCCGCGCACTTGCCGTGAACGCGACACGACACGACGCGCATCGTCCCTGCCCGTGCGCCACGAACGCCGCCGCCATCCATGCGAGATGCGACGCGCCGCTGCGCCACCGATAAACCCCCACGCAGGCCCGCTCACCAACCCTGGCTTCCCCTCTACTCCTACATAAACCAAGCGTCCGCACCACCGTTTCCCACCAAACTCTCTTGCCCCCTTCCTACTCGCACCACCAACCAACCAGCCCGGCCACGCGACAGCGCGACCAGGGACGATCCCATCCCATCCATGGAGGCCGAGGCGTTCCCGATACGGTTCACGCGGGGGGTGCGCGCCTACTGGCGCCGGCGCAAGTACCACCGCCTGGAGGCCGCGGACGGCGGCAAGTCCCGTGCCGGCGGCGCCACGCGGCAGCTGGGCACCGCCCGGCGCGGCGGCGCGTGGGGCGCCGTGCGTCGGCTGCGCGTGCGGGTGCGCGTGGCCCTGGCCGCGCCGCGGCGCGCGCTGGCGCGGGCGCGGGACGCGTACGTGGGCGCCATGCTGGCGCTGGCCACGAAGGCGTCCGCGCTCGCGCTGCCCGGCGGCGACGGGCTCTGGACCAAGCGCGTGCCGCGCCGGAAGCAGCTTCCGCAGGCGCCGAGCGCCGCCCGGGCCACCGAGTTCGAGCAGCGGCTCATCCTCGAGATCTACAAGTCCATCGTCGCGTCCAAGGAGCTCACCACCATGCTCCACTCCTCCACCGCGCACCTGCCGCAGTCGGCGGCGGCGGCGCCGATGCCCGCCAAGCACCTGCTCGACATGTGAATATGTGATGCGTGGGATGTGTGCGAGCCGCCGGAGAACGCACGCGACCGCTGCTGATCCGATCAACAGAGAGCCGGCATGTGCGCGCTCTTCCCTTCGTATAGCTTGTAGTCAGAGTGAGAATTATGTGAAGCTTAATGAGAGCGTCGTTATGGTGTGCATCCAGTACCACCACCAGGGTCCTTCCCCCGTGAATTTAGAGGGAGAATTTAGAGCCGTTCCGTGCTTCCTCCTCTTTTCTCCTGCGTGGATGCATGCATGCAATGCAAATTGCAAATCAAGCAAGCCGTCCTGCTGCAAAAGTGGCAGCGTGTAAAATGTATAGTAATTCTAAGAAAATTTGCAGAGCAACAAATTAAACCCGGGTCTTGGTTTTGCACGATTATTCAGCTACGACTGCTGCTGTTAACCTCCATAGCATCAAATCAATCAGCCGGTGTTGTTCTCGAATTCCTTCCTTCCTTCCGTTGTGGTGGTCTTCAACGACAGAGATCGAAAGAGAGACGTGTGCACAAACCAAAGCGGCCTGCTTCTAGGTTGCCGTGATTTTTTCCAAGATTCGCCGGGCCGCGCGGCGCAAGAACACAGCGAGCGCCAAGCGTCGCTGTCTGTGGTAAACTTCGCCGCGACTTTGGCTCGTATCGCATCGGCGGGCATACTAGTCCGACTCCGGAGCCCGGAGCCGTGTGTTTTGACGAAAACCGAGTGGGTGTAGTGGTACGTGCGATGTCGATGTGGACGAACGTGATACTCCTGGAACTCCTGCGACGAAATGGATGGGAAAATGCACGAGCGCCTTCGCCCATTGGTTGATTGGGTTCTTATTGCTCGGCTCTGACCGAGAGCTCCGTTCGAAGCTGTCGTCTCGTCTCTCTACCCAGCAACGCAAAACGCACTCACGTGGGTGGCGTCGCGTGCAATCGCATCGCATGGGTGTCTGTCGCCTGTCCATCTAGAAGGGCAGAAAATTCAGGCATGGCTCGTGCAGGGGAAATTCATCGCGCATGGGGCATCTGTTTTTTTTTTATTTAAATTATTTTGAACATGCTTTGGCAGGGGCGCAGGGCATTGCTGGCGATGACCCAGCTGCCACGAGAGTGATGTCCGGCTAGTTAAACAACAGCATGCAGAGGCGACGACGTCAGGACTTGTTTAGTTGAGTGAATTGTCTTCAATGTGACGGGTAAATATTGATAATTTGTTAGCAATTTGCTACATTAAACCGCGTGCATAGAAAAAAATAGTACATTTTCGATGTGATGAATAAATAGTGACAATTTGTCAAAAGACCTCCGAGGCGATACGAAGCCTTCGTGCGTGTAAGCATCACTACTACTACGTCAGTGAGTGAATGGGGCTTTTTGGCTGCGCGTGCTGCGGAACGACAAGTTTTTGCTGGCCACAAATTCAAATTGGACAGGCTCATCATCAAGTTGCCACAAATTCGTTCCCTCTCAAGTCTCAACGTTGTGTATGCCCCTGCACACTGGAATTTACACACCTCGCCGGAGAAGACGGACCCTGGCTGGGCTTCCTATGGTCTCAACTCTCAAACATGAACAATCTGGCAGGCACAACAGTTGGACAAATTTATGCTGAGTCATCCATCCAGGATCAATTCGTCGCGCGTATGCCGGGTCTGCTTTCTAAATGCTTGGCATGAGATCATCCAGCCAAAAAGAAATGATATCCCTGTCATGTTGCTCAATAAAAGTCTGATCTCCTCAGACAAATGACTGGGGCAGTCTGAAGCGTTCGTGCGTGTAAACATCAGTGACTGTCATTTTTTTTTGGACCAATCACTATCTAAGTCTGACCAAAGATTTGGCCACACCTGACAAAATGATGGAGAATTAAACTAATCACAGGGCAGGTAGCCTATCTTGACGCTGGTCAATTCATGATTATGGAAGAAAATAACAATTACTCAGTTCCTAGTTGGGCCAGACTAGTTATCCCTAGTTGGGCCAGCTATCACTATTTTGCTACACACACGGACAGGCCAGTAAAGTAGATGGGCCTAATAGCTAACACAAAGCCCACTTCACTTTCTCTGGATCCAAGTCAACGTCGGCGGCGGCTATGCTCAACTTTCAACTCCGAGGCAAGAAGCCCCACCAACCACGATGCGAAGCAGAGCAACACCCCCGACCCCCCATCAGGCCATCACCATCGAAGACAAGGAGCTCAGCAGTCAGCACTTAGCTCAGCCTTTCGTCGCCGTCCCTTTTTTTTTTCATGTTCCGTCTCTTGCGTGCGTACTTCAATGCAGTCTCTCCCTACCGTGCTGTCAATTTTCTCTCCTTTTTTTTGCTAGGACACTCTGTTTATGTTGGTAATTTTATTTTGCAGCGGACGCGATGCAGCTCCCGAGGATCGACTTCTCCGGCGTGGACCCGTCGGCGCCGGGCACCGGCACCAGGTCGGCGGTGCGCGCCCAGGTGATGGAGGCGCTGACCACCGTCGGCTGCTTCGACGCGCAGTACTCTGCCCTGGCCCCGGAGCAACGCGCCGCGCTCTTAGGCCGCTCTTCGCGCTGCCCGCCGACGTCAAGCGCCGCAACTACTACGGCGCCGACAAGCCCTTCCACGGTTACCTCGGCGACATCCCGGGATACGACGGCTACGAGAGCCTCGCCATCGTGGACGGCACCAAGCTCGAGGTCGTCCGCGACTTCGCCGGCCTCATGTGGCCCGACGGCGGGAGCAACGATGGATTCTGGTAAGCTTAGCACCTCCTTCCCGCAGATCTTGCTCGAGTGGAGAAGCAAGGTTTCGGTTTGACTTTGCTCTCTGCTGCTGCTGCGGCTGCGCAGCAATGCCGTCCATGGCGCGGCGGCGCGGGTCTTCGAGCTGGAGGAGGCGGTACGGAGGATGGTGATGGAAGGGCTCGGGGTGGCCAAGTACCACGACGCCCTGAGCGCGTCCACGTGGCACCTGTTCCGGATGTCGGAGTACCAGGCGCCCAACGCCGCGGAGAAGACGGTGAGGTACAGGTCGCATCAGGACACCAATTTGCTCAGCATCGTGTGCCAGCACGAGGTGGAGGGGCTGGAGTTGCAGACGAGGGACGGGGAGTGGATCGTCGTCAAGCCGTCGCCGACGTCGCTCGTCGTCATGGTCGGCCAGGCACTCCGGGTATGAATCAATGCAGTTCTGCTCCATTTTACCTCTGATCATTGCATTTGGCAATAGCCTCAACTTTGTGACTTGCAGACAGTGCTAGTTGTCGGACAATGAGAGATTAAGCAAGGACATACAAATGCTAGCACTAGCAGCCTAGCAAGTAGTATTAGTAGTGGAAGTAGATTACTGTAATCTGTTATGCAAATACGGAGTAGAATGTTTCAGTACCTCTCAGAACATCAATGCTAGCCATTCAGACAAAAAAAAGTCAAACTCAATGATATGCAAACTAACAGTGGTAAGATGAAGGCTTAGTCCTAGCAGATCACCGAAAAATCTTCTTTCCCAATTCGGTAATAGGACGTGTAATACAGTAGTCATGTGCACTGAGTTCAGTAAAAAGCTAAGCTTTACAAATCACTGAAGAAGTACAGACCGTGCCTGCACTTTCACGGTTTCACCATTACTAATTTGTAACTTGTGATTGCCCATCGACTGACAATTCAAATTCAGAGACACCCATTTCTGCACTAGTGATCATGTTTTGTCTTGCTTTTCCGCACTGATCATGTCTTCAGACCGTTTTTTTAGGTGTGTTTTCGGACTTTCTGCACTAATGATTTTCGCATTACTCCAGGCCTGGACAAACGATCGTCTGTACGCACCATTTCACCAGATCACTGTCGCTGGGGATGCCACCAGGTACTCTGCCATGTTGTTCTCCGTCCCAGATTTCAAGATTCAGGCGCCAGATGAACTTGTGGACGACGAACACCCACCACGTTTCAAGCCCCATGACTACAATGACTACGTCCGCTTCTGTGTTTCCGAAGAAGGTGCTCGCCATGAAGATAAGCTCGTGGCCTTCTGTGGAGTATAACTACTGAACTACACACGTATTCAGTTCAGCCCGGTTTGCACCATCGAGTTGAGCAATCTGCACGGGCGACTGCCATTCGTTTTGTTCGTGTGAACGGCTTTGCATCAGAGATGAGAGATTAGCCCTCCAGTCTAAAGACTGATTACTGATAAGTTTAGGACAGACCGGATAAGATACCCGGTTCCATTTATAGATGTCTGAAACGTGAACAATCTGGCGCTTTGGCAGGGATGAAAGAAATCAATAATTTTTTGTTATGTTTTTGCATGTGTAAATTGTAATTATGTAAATTCGAGCTGCACTCGGCGAATCACTTCGTGACAACTGACAAAGCCATAAGCCTATTTCGTTTAAACACGACGAAGATTTGTTCGTTTCAAAAAAAAAAAGTTCGTTTCAAAATCAGCCTATCACGTATCAGTACAAGTCAAAGTCATTGACGCAGTCACTAGCCACGCCAGTACACAAGGAGTTCAGCTGAGCAGAGCCGAGGCCCTGATGATGTGCGGGAGCGCCGAGGCGACGCAGCTCCCCCGAATCGACTTCTCCGGCGTCGACCCGTCGGCGCCGGGCGCCGGGACCTGGCCGGCGGTGCGCGCCCTGGTGGTGGACGCGCTCGCTACTTTCGGCTGCTTCGACGCGCACTACCCGGCCCTGGCGCCGGAGCTCCGCGCCGCGCTCTTCGACGGCGCCGTCAAACCGCTCTTCGCCCTGCCCGTCGACGCCAAGCAGCGCAACAACTACGGCCCGGAGAAGCCGTTCTTAGGCTACCTCGGCGAGCCCCAGGGTCTCGACGGCCAGGAGAGCCTCGCCATCATGGACCCTTCCAAGGCCGAGGCCGTCCGCTCCTTCGGCGACCTCATGTGGCCCGACGGCGGCGGCGATCCCAGTTTCTGGTAGAGCTCTCTCTTCTCTCCTCCCCCAAATTTGATTTGCTCCGGCAAGACGATGGTAACTAGCTTACCGGTTCTCGTCTGTGCGCCTCGCGTGCAGCGAGACCGTCCACGGCGCGGCGAAGCGGATGGCCGAGCTGGAGGAGGCGGTGCGGAGGATGGTACTGGAGGGGCTCGGAGTGGCCGAGCACCACGAGCCGCTGGGCGAGTCGACATGGCACCTGTTCCGGATGTGGGAGTACGACGCCGGGGAGAAGAAGGTCAGGCACCCCGGATCACCCGGGCCCCACCAGGACACGAACGCGCTCAGCTTGGTGTGCCAGCACGAGGTGGCGGGGCTGGAGGTGCGGACCAGGGGCGGCGAGTGGATCCGCGTCGAGCCGTCGCCGGCGTCGCTCGTCGTCATCGTCGGCAACGCACTCCGGGTACACAAGCATCGCTGCACTTCTGTTGGCTACACAAGCATCGCTACAAGAAAATTTTGTGATCCAAATCGTTCGAGCTTGAAGTAGCACATTGAGCAGGTTGTTTATTTTGTCGTGCTTCTGATGTTTGACGCTCTCTAGGCCTGGACAAACGATCGTCTGCACGCGCCATTCCACCGGGTTACCATCCGTGGGGATGCGACCAGATACTCTGCCATCCTCTTCTCGATCCCCGGCTGCAAGATTCAAGCGCCCGATGAACTGGTGGACGACGAACATCCTCCCCGTTTCAAACCTTTTCACCACGACGATTTCATAGGCTTCTGCGTTTCTGAGGAAGGCGCCCACCACGAAGATAAGCTGAAGGCCTACTGTGGATTATAGGCAACAGAGTGCATCTGCAGCTCAGCCCTGTATCTGTATTGTACACCGATGGCCTCTGTTCTTGGACCACCGCTGCACAATAGAATTTTTACAACACACCACAGAAGACACGGGACACAGTTGCATTTCTTGTATCCTCAAACATGCACAATCTGACATTCTAGCTAAGATGAGATAAGCATTTTACCACCTTTGAACTGATTTTCAGTGTACGTAAACTGTAATTGCTAGTAAGTACTCCCTCCGTTCTTAAATATATGACGTATAGGACAAGAAAACTAGCTCAAAATGAACTAATTTTCTTGTCTTAAACGTCATATATTTAAGGACGGAGGTAGTACTATTGACTATCCTTCGTGCACAATAACACAAATCATACAAATTGAAATCCGCATTATAACTTTTTCCAACTGCGAAGCAACCAGCAGTCCAGCAGAGACAACTTTTCCACCATCAGTGAACCAGCTGCATAAAGGTAATAGGCACAAGAGCAAGGGGTAAAAAAAAAAGAAGAAGAAAAGGGGCAAATCCCCATCCATTGATCACTGCAGGTGATAGTCTGATAGAGAGACTGCAAATTAGGACAGCATTAGTCACTCGGAAGAAAATTAGGACAGCAAGATCATCTGCAGCAAACAGAACACCACAAACTGGAGGCAAAATGCCATCCCTGCAAGCTTCCATGTTCCACCAAAATATAATTCATTGCTTCAATTGTCCAGAAACAATACAACTGAAGATACCTGCACTCCACAAGTGTGCAAGTGCTCAGTCATCAATGAATATTCAGATAACAGCCTTACCGATTTTTACTTACAGGAGTCCACAAATTATAGCCTATTTGCCCCCCAAAAACACCACGACTAATAAACCATACTGAAAAATACAATAAACTCAACATAATTCACATATTTGGTACCAGCCCCATATGAACAGCTTGGTGGCTAAAACTCTGTATTCACATCTTGCCTGCGTGCTAATTATATAACTCAATTTCTGTTTTCTATCTCATGTATCTAACTCTACCTTATTTATGGCTCTCCTCAGCCTCACCTGTGATAAACTGATAATGACATGGTTTTTGTACGACTTGCGACAATAGCATAACAAATGGCGCGGACGGGCCTGTGGCCCAGTGGTAAGCCCCCAAGGGTGGGAGGCAGCCGGCGGGGGTTCGAACCCCCGCACCGCACCTGGCCTCCAATGAAGGCCGAGCCGAGGTGGCTCTTCTCAAAAAAAAAAGCATAACAAATGGCAGAGCTGGAGAGGTGGAGAGGGTGGAAGCGAGTGAGGGAGTGGCGGTCGGCCATGGACTGACATAATCAGACGTGCTGGGGGAAGAGGTCGGCAGGGGTGATGGAGTGGCGGAAGTGGCAGCGGTGGCCGTAGGGGCAGAGGACGCCGGCGAGCAGCACACGGCAGATCTCGGTCTTGTAGCGCGGGTGGCGGATCACGGGGCGGAGCTCGGCAATGCCGTGCGCGAACTGGCACTGGTCGCCGTACGGGCACGCGCCCGTCTCCTCCCACTTGTTGCACAGCTCCGTCTTCAACGTCCTGTGGCCCAGTGGTAAGCCCCCAAGGGTGGGAGGCAGCCGGCGGGGGTTCGAACCCCCGCACCGCACCTGGCCTCCAATGAAGGCCGAGCCGAGGTGGCTCTTCTCAAAAAAAAAAAGCATAACAAATGGCAGAGCTGGAGAGGTGGAGAGGGTGGAAGCGAGTGAGGGAGTGGCGGTCGGCCATGGACTGACATAATCAGACGTGCTGGGGGAAGAGGTCGGCAGGGGTGATGGAGTGGCGGAAGTGGCAGCGGTGGCCGTAGGGGCAGAGGACGCCGGCGAGCAGCACACGGCAGATCTCGGTCTTGTAGCGCGGGTGGCGGATCACGGGGCGGAGCTCGGCAATGCCGTGCGCGAACTGGCACTGGTCGCCGTACGGGCACGCGCCCGTCTCCTCCCACTTGTTGCACAGCTCCGTCTTCAACGTCCTGTGGCCCAGTGGTAAGCCCCCAAGGGTGGGAGGCAGCCGGCGGGGGTTCGAACCCCCGCACCGCACCTGGCCTCCAATGAAGGCCGAGCCGAGGTGGCTCTTCTCAAAAAAAAAAAGCATAACAAATGGCAGAGCTGGAGAGGTGGAGAGGGTGGAAGCGAGTGAGGGAGTGGCGGTCGGCCATGGACTGACATAATCAGACGTGCTGGGGGAAGAGGTCGGCAGGGGTGATGGAGTGGCGGAAGTGGCAGCGGTGGCCGTAGGGGCAGAGGACGCCGGCGAGCAGCACACGGCAGATCTCGGTCTTGTAGCGCGGGTGGCGGATCACGGGGCGGAGCTCGGCAATGCCGTGCGCGAACTGGCACTGGTCGCCGTACGGGCACGCGCCCGTCTCCTCCCACTTGTTGCACAGCTCCGTCTTCAACGTCCTGTGGCCCAGTGGTAAGCCCCCAAGGGTGGGAGGCAGCCGGCGGGGGTTCGAACCCCCGCACCGCACCTGGCCTCCAATGAAGGCCGAGCCGAGGTGGCTCTTCTCAAAAAAAAAAAGCATAACAAATGGCAGAGCTGGAGAGGTGGAGAGGGTGGAAGCGAGTGAGGGAGTGGCGGTCGGCCATGGACTGACATAATCAGACGTGCTGGGGGAAGAGGTCGGCAGGGGTGATGGAGTGGCGGAAGTGGCAGCGGTGGCCGTAGGGGCAGAGGACGCCGGCGAGCAGCACACGGCAGATCTCGGTCTTGTAGCGCGGGTGGCGGATCACGGGGCGGAGCTCGGCAATGCCGTGCGCGAACTGGCACTGGTCGCCGTACGGGCACGCGCCCGTCTCCTCCCACTTGTTGCACAGCTCCGTCTTCAACGTCCTGTGGCCCAGTGGTAAGCCCCCAAGGGTGGGAGGCAGCCGGCGGGGGTTCGAACCCCCGCACCGCACCTGGCCTCCAATGAAGGCCGAGCCGAGGTGGCTCTTCTCAAAAAAAAAAAGCATAACAAATGGCAGAGCTGGAGAGGTGGAGAGGGTGGAAGCGAGTGAGGGAGTGGCGGTCGGCCATGGACTGACATAATCAGACGTGCTGGGGGAAGAGGTCGGCAGGGGTGATGGAGTGGCGGAAGTGGCAGCGGTGGCCGTAGGGGCAGAGGACGCCGGCGAGCAGCACACGGCAGATCTCGGTCTTGTAGCGCGGGTGGCGGATCACGGGGCGGAGCTCGGCAATGCCGTGCGCGAACTGGCACTGGTCGCCGTACGGGCACGCGCCCGTCTCCTCCCACTTGTTGCACAGCTCCGTCTTCAACGTCCCCTGGCTGTACACCTCGAACTCCAGCCCGGTGCTAAGCTTCTTCTCCTCCCCGCCCTTGTGCTCCCCATCCTCCAACACGCGCTGCTGCTTGGATTGCCGCATTGAGAACAACAGACGAACAGGTAAGAGGCATGAACTGATTGATCGAGCACTGGACTCGGTCACGAAAACGGGGGGAAACGGAGTGTGCGTTGATCTCACCGAGCCCAGCTTCGAAGGCTTGGAAGGGCGATGCTTGCCGTTCTGGTTCATCTTGAGGTACCCAGGCGAACGGACGGAGATGCTCTTCGGCAGCGCCGGTACGACTGGAAAGGGTGATAGAGGACGAAGTGGGGTGGGGTGCTCCTCGGCGAGGCGGAGACCGCTCAACTCGTTGGCGAGCTTGTCGCCGACCATCTTGATGCGGCGGGCGAGGTCCTCGTTGGCGACGCGGAGCTCATCGTTCTCCCTCCGGAGCGCCGCTGCCTCGTTGCCGGCGTCGGCGAGGTACGAGAGGCAGAGCTCGAAGCGGGCGACCACCTCCTGGTACTGGAGCGCGAGGCGGGCGAGGCGGTGGCGGCGATCCGCGGCGGCGGCCGCATCGTCCCCGTCGTCGACGACGGAGCCGGAGTCGTGGGAGCCGCGCGGCGACGGCGTGGAGAGCACGGTGGCGAGGCCGAAGGGGGAGGAGTAGCCGTAGAAGAGATCGTCGCCGTTGGTGAGCTGGCTGGGCGAGCTGAAGCGTCGATCTCCGAAGCCGCAGGGCTCCATGGGCCCGAACGCCGCGAACAGGCCGTCAGGCTGGGCCGGAGCGAGGACAACTTCCATGGCGGCGCTTGCGCTCTCTCTCTCTCTCTGCTGCTGCTGCTTGCGCGGCCTCGTCCCTCCGCAAACAACCTGTCCCTGCAACCAAATCGTATCAAAACGTCAGGAAAAATCGAAGGAAAATCACAGGAGATAAAAATCTGGAGCGAACTGGACTGCACACTGCAGGAAACATCCACGAAGCAATATGCTCGAGGCGATGGCAGACCTAGCCTAACACGAATCAAATTCGAACAGAAAAACTAGCAATGAGCAATCAGAGTTCAGAGCGCAGCCAGTGAGTTGCATCTACAACAAGCCATAAATCCGTTTCACTTAGAACTGACCCCCCAACATCTAGTACGAATTAAACTCAAACAGAGAAACGAGCAATAAGCAAATCAAGGACAAGGAGTAGCCCAGCCATTTGAATCTACTCATCAAATTGGGGTCACGGACACAAAAACCACATCAAAAGGCGCCCCAATTGAGGGTCGAGACGATCAAACAAGGCGACTACATAATTGAGGAACGAGGTTGGAAGCTCGGATCAAAACAGCTCGCGCACTCACCTCTTAACTAGCTTTCCCTGCTGGAGAGTGCGCTCGATTCGGGACGCGGCGGATTTGAGGGTGAAGAGAGAGATACCGAGAGCCGGGGAGGGAGGGGAATGGCGGTGGTAGAATAGAATGCTGCTGGGTGCGACCGTGCGAGGCGGGCAGGCGGCGGGCGCGTATACATAGGCCGCCGCACCGCACGCAGCGCGCGCCTGGCTACGGCGAGCGATCGAGCGGCGGATCCCGTGGGTCCCGGCTCCCGCGCGCCTGCGGGGGTGGCAGGCTGGGTGGCCACCCCCCCCACTCTGTACAGCCGAGGCCGTGCGGCGCCTTCTCTTGCGGCGCAGCGTTTGGGGATTGCGCAACGTAGTGTGTGTTTTGATTCCAAAAAGTTTGCAAAAAAACGTCTTATCATCTATCAGATCACCTCACTTCTCATTATTCATCTGCATTTACACCAATTCTTCTCAATTCAGTCAATTTATCTAGATCTAAACACACCCCTAGTCACTATGCTCCTTTTACCAATTTACCCCTGCTCGGTAAACAATCGTTGCTTATCATTACCGTGTCAGTGGATGAAATGCGAGCTTCTTTGCATTGACGCCGTAGGGAGTTTTCGTTGCACTGTACGTAGTAAGAGGAGAGCTCCATTCGCACTTTGAGTACATCGAACCACTAGCGAATCATTGCGCGTGGGCCAACGGACGCTCTGATCCGGATCACCGGGTGTATCAGTGTATGGTTTATGGTGCGGTTCTTGATGGGATTAACATATCAATCTCGCTATATAGCTGCTGCAGCTTGCTTTGCTTTTACGGGATCCGTCCCTCTCAGCTCCGAGCTAATTGGCGCCGTCTCGAACAAGAAAGTAACAACACCCAAAAGGCCAAGCAAAAAAAAAGAACCTCAAGTTGTCACGCTCCAGCCAGTCCGTAGCGTTGCTTCCTCGGCACAGGTTTAACTAACTTGGCCCACGCACCCATGCACGCACGTCCCCGGCCGTCCGGATCGCACGTCACCCGCGCGGGGGCCGTGCGGGGCCACGGCCGCCGGTACACGGCAAGATGAACAGAGAGAGCGTGCGAGAAGCAAGAGAACAGGCAGGGAGGGACGCGGACGCCCAAACGAATCGTCGAGACTTTTTAGGTGCGGCGTGCCCGCGCTTCCGTTTGGCGGTGCCAATCAGTTCGGCTAGGGGGGTCCCAATCGGATTAGTTACGCACTTCCGCGCGTGGTTGGTTTTGGGTACATTCGTTCGTGCGGGCGAAGGCAGGCACACGGCGATGCGGGACGTGTTGACTGACGTGTGCAGGTCCGGAAAACAGCTGGAGACCGGAGGAGCCTGTCTGTCCTGGGCCTCCCCGCGCTGGATGGACTTCTTGCTTTGATACTGGGCCATATGGTCACCAAAAAGAGTCTGCACGCTGGACCCCTTTAACAGCCCAATTTTATAGTGCCGGTTGATTTTGAAATAAATTTTAAAAAATACGAGTATCAATGTCGAGTTCAGAACTCGAATTTCGATGGACAGATTTCACCACAAGAAACTTTACCAATTGTTCGACGTTGACTTCACCTAGACACAAACCATCAAACTGATTGAAGAAATTCCTTTCTTAGGGAAGAATTGGGTGCGCGGACATGAAAATAAGCATCATAAACATCATTCTAGGGCTTATGATATGCTTATGAAGTGTTTTTCAAAAATAAAAAGCACAATTAAGCACCACATGTTTGCTTCATAAGCACAGATTATTCGTAAGCGATGGTAATAATATACACCTGTTTGGAAGGTCGGTATTTGGGCTAAAACCTCTGTAAATTACAGCTTCAGAAGTTTTTCCGACGCAGGCCGGAATTGCTGCTTGGAAGACCGGTGAGCCCACAATGTTTACCTCTGTTTCGGGCCAAAACCGGCGGAAAATAAAAAACACCTCCTCCAGCCCGACTAAAAAAACGACAAGTGTCGGGGGCATCCTCACGTGGTCACGCCCTCCTGACGGCGGCGGCAGGAGGTCGATCCGGAGTTCCCGACGGCGGCGGCGGGAGGCCGATCCGGAGTTCCCAACGGCAGCGGCGGCCTCCTCCTCCTCCTCGCAACGAGTTCCGCTCCCGCGTGGAGGATCCCCAGGAGCAATCAGGGCATCTCCCGCTTCCAGCCGGTCCGAGGGCACTGGCGAGCTCCCTGCCCCGCTGCTGCTGAACGGCTCCACTACGACGGCGAGCAGCTCCACTACGACGGCTAGCAGATCCACGTCCACGACGAGTGAATCAGCGGCGTCTCATCTCCCTGCCACCCCCATTACCTCCCAATTTCAGGTAACCTACTACCACACTTCTGATCTCCAACTTCCTGTTTTATTTTAAACTCTGTGGTTGACGCACACCGTGTTGTCTGTGGTTGTGGCAAAACCTAGGCCAACTAGTATGCAGTGAATGGGACTTGTAAATCAGTGCGCTAATTTTACGCTTCACCCAAACAGCTGATTCCAAAGGTGAAAAGAAACACTTGTATTTTTTGTGCACAAGGTTTTACACCTGTAAATTAATTACAGGTCTGAATAAATACCAGACTGCCAAACAGGGTCTTAGCCTTGCAGCACTCACTAGTGATTCAGATGAGCTGCTGCGCACTAGGAGATCAACGAGCACACACAAACACATCAGGCTCTGCCAGCGCAGGGCAGCTCCGGCGTGACGACCATGCTGTAGATGTGCGCCATCATCCGGCGCTCGAAGTCGCCGCCCCGCCCCTGGCGCGCCCGGGGCACCCGCTTCCCCCACAGCCCGGCCTCGGCGCCGCTCCGCGACCGCGCCAGCGCCGCGCACGGGCGCACGGCGCCCGCGCCCAGCGCCACCATCGCGTCCACGTACGCGTCCCGGAGCCGAGCGAGCAGGAGCGCCGGCGCCGCCAGCACCACCGCGGCGCGGAGCCGCGCCGCGCGCGCCGCCCTGACCTTCCACGACGACGACGAGCCCGGCGCCGGCGCCGGCTGCTGCGCCGACGACGTCGTCGCCCTGCTGCTGCTGCTGCCGCTGCCCAGGCGGGCCACCCTGAGTCGCCGCGACGGCGAGCCGAGGCGCTGGTAGTTCCTGCGCGCCCAGTAGGTCTGGATGCTGCGGCGCGGCTGGGACACGAGGCTGGCCATGGTCAGGGACGGTCCTGCGTGCGCGAGGACGAATGGGATGATCGATGTGATCCGACGATGCCACGGCGAGGTGTGTACACTGCTGGTGGATGTGGGCGCTTATGTAGTAGGGGTATCGGTGAGATCGAGCAGAGCAGCTTCTGGCTGATCGGAGATCGGTTGCAGGAAATGGAAGTGCCAGGTCAATATATGTTCGCGCGACGTGATCTTTACTGTAGCCTCTAGCTACGTGACCGTGAATTCTTTCTTGCCGGCGCATCGATGGGTGGCGGTGGCGCTGGTGGCTGGATGTCCAAGTCTCTTCAGCTTTGAAATGGTCTAGCTCGGCGGGTCACGACGGTCCTTGTCGAGGCTCCAGGGAAGTTAGAGTGTTAAACTTCAGCCGCCAAAACTCGTCTAGGTGGCCCGTGTCGGCGGACACACTATTATAGATGGTCATTTGGCCCGCCCAGCCCAGCCCAGCCCAAGCACGACGTGGCCCAGGCACGAAGCGGCCCAGCCCGACGTGGCCCGAAGGACTTCGTGCTCGTGCTGGGCGGCACTATGGGCTGAGATCACAGCCCAGCACTAGCCCGAGGCTAATTTTTTCGTGCTGGGCCAGCCCGCAGCACGACATCAGGAGGGTGCGGAGGAGGGAGATCGCTGTCCGGCGGTGGAGGAGGTGGCCGATGGCGGAGGAAGGTGGGGCGGAGGTCGCTGGCGGCGGCAGAGGGTGCCGAGGAGGTCGCTAGCGGCGGAAGAACGGGCACCGGCGGCGGCATGGGCAGCGCCGGCGCGGGCACCAGCGGCCCCTGCTCCACTTCCACCGGCGCAGGCACTGGCGGCCCTTGCTCCGCCTCCATCGCGACGGCTGGCGGCCCCTGCTCGGCTTCTTCACCGCGCACGGCGACACGCCGCGCCCTCGCACCTCCAGCTCCGCCGGCCGCGACCCACGGCGCGGTGCTGTGTCACCACGACCGGCGACGCGGCTTGCCCCGACGGGCGCGCTGGCTCCCCCGGCCGGCGGCTTGTCGCTGCGGGCGGCGCTGGCTCCCCCGGCCGCGGCTTGCCCCGGCGGGCGGCGCTGGCTTGTAACACCCTAATTTTCCATCACTAAATTAATGTAGCAACATGGTGTTCTAGATTTAATTTTCTAAGGAAATAATAATTTATCAATTAAATTTGGCTCTAAAATATTTAAATATCATTTTGAGTAATTTTAGAGGCAATAAGTGCTTGAGCATCATCTTTTGGTTGCATGGTGTTTATATGTGATGGTGTGAAGTTTTAAAAGTTTTTTTTAAAATGATTTGAAAATTTTGAAAAGGCTTGAAGTGTTTAAAGTTTGAAAAGAGTTTAAGTTTTGAAAGGGTTTTAAAAGAAAAAGTTTTGAAAAAAAAGAAAACCCAAACCCCCCCAACCCATCTCTCCCTTCCTTTCGGCCCGAGCAGCCCAACCAGGCCGCCGGCCGCTCTTCCTTCCAGCCCAACAACCGCATCGGCCCAGCTCTTTCCTTTCCTTCTCTCTCTCACCGCCACCCGGGCCCCACTTGTCGGGTCTTCCCCTTTCCTCCAGCCGCCCCCTCCTCTCCTCTGCTTCGCCCGCAGCAATCCCGCCGGCAGTTTCCTCCGCGTCTCCAGCCCTCCCCGCCTTCAATTCCCTCATCAGAGCATGGTGGAGCATTGAATCACTCCCTCCCTTCAATTTCCCCTTCGGTTTCCCCTAAACAAGCGCCCCCTTGAATGCCATCCCCCTTCGGTTTCCCCTAAACAAGCGCCCCCTTGAATGCCATCAGTGCCGGCCGCCCGCCATGGCCATCATTGGCAATCTCCACCCCGGCCGTCGCTCTCCCTCCCTCTCTGCTGTATATAAACCGAGCTCGAGCCCTGTGCGCCTCCTTTCCGCATCCGCTTGAGCCCCGCACCTCTCCATCCTCGCGCACGCGCCGTCGGCATTCGGTTTCCGCCGCCGGGCCATTGCCGGCCGTGCAAGCCCCTCGTCGTCGGTGGAGTACCCCTAACCCTCTCCCTTCCTCTTTTTCACGTGCAAAGCTCATCGAGCCCTCCCTGTTTCAGGTTTGCCACCGGACCGCGCGACGCCAGGTGCTCCCTGTCTTCTTCCGGAGCGCCGCCGATCCCGTCGCCGCCGTGTTCGATCTCCTCTCCCTCCGCCACTCCACCGCCAGTAAGCCCCTCTGGAGCTTCGCATTGAGGTGAGAAACTCACACCCTTCAAAGTCCGACCGCTCCCATGCTCTCTTCCATCCTCGCGAGCTCGCCGGACTTGGGCCGTCCGCCGTGGCCGCCGCGGTGCCCTCTCCGTCACCTAGCTCGCCGACGCAAACGTCTCTGTGAACCCCTCGTGTGCCCCTCTTCGTTTTGGTACTTTCCCCGTCGAGTTTGGTGCACGGGAGGCCGCGTTCGTGCGTCTCCGGCGAACTTCCGACGAAGATCTGGTCGGGCGCCGCTGCTCCGCCGCCGTGCGCCACTCACATGCGTCCCTGGCCGCCCGATCCGCGATGGACGGCACGGATTAAATCGGGGTGTACCCCTTCGGCCGGTCCACCGTAGACCCGTGAACCGTGGTCCATCGCCCGGTGCACCACCGCGTCAGCGCCACGTGGTGAGCCCGGCCAATCGGTGCACGCCACGCAATGCCCAGTCAGCACATCCGCCTTCGTCAGCCGCAGCTTTGCAAAAACACCTCTGTGTTTTCCCTTTTCACAACCATGCCCTTCCACCTATAAGAATACTTTCAGATAGGTCCTGTTTTTAGCGCTTAAGCCCCTGATCTTCCTAGTTTTCCAATCCGAAGTCCAAACCTTGATATTTTACACCAAAACCATTGAGTTCTTACACATAATCATGTTTTAGGTCTCTGGTTTCTTGCAGTTAAGCCCCTGGAAGCCCTGTTTCTTCACAGAAAAGCCCCTGAACCTTGTTTTGGCCGTATCTTTTGCGTTTTAGCTCCGTTTCCACCGTTTCAAGTTGCGTTAGGTTCATATCAACTCAAACTACGTGATATGACTAATGTTGAACATGTTCTTTGTTTTATAATTTATTTAAATATTAAATATGATTAAATCCTTATACACATGTTTTTCTAATTAAAATCTAATTAGAATTTAACACGTGTTTTCATAAGAAAGTTAATATGATTAATACTATTTGAATAATTCTTTCAATTAAAATCTAATTAGATGTATACTTCGGTTTTCATGATCAAACTTAAATTGATTAATGATTATGCAATTTGCTTTCTAAATAAAAGAAACATAGGTCTATCCCGAGTTTTCTTAATTAATTGTTAATTTGATTAATATGAATATAAATGTGTTTTTAAATTATAATTTGATTAGTTCAACTCGAAATATAAAGATGAACGCCTAGATGCTTTTACATGCTTCTTTTAAATTAAATGTTTAATTTGCATAAATCATACTTGAATATTTATAAATAAAATTGGACTAGGCTTACATCATCTTTTAAATACAAATATAACTTGCTTAATTATAAATAAGGTATTTCTCTGAAATAACCTATGCACATGATTTTACTTAATTAAAAGATACCTAGCACATAGCTAGCTCTTGTATGTGATCATCCAAAGCTCCCGATAGTTCCGAGTGTTTTTGAGTTCGTGTTCCTAGAGCTAAATCTTGTTCTCTCTTTAAACTTTTCATGCTTGGTGTATTATTTTGTTTATTGAGTGTCTTTATGTGTGCTCGTAGACATCGTGCCAGTTTCAAGTGAGCAGCCAGTTGAAGTGGATCAAGAGTAAGTTTTTGAAGAAGAAGAACCCAGTGTTTAAGCAAGGAAGGCAAGTGGACTTCTCCCTCTGCATATTCCTCTTTGTCCTAAATAACTACATATTAATTAATATTTACTTTTATCTGTTGCTATGCACAAATTTGATGGGAAATCACCTTTTTAAGGACATGACTAGATTTTATTCCCATTACCTTGGACAACCCTTTTAAATAAATGTTTTGGGTAGAAATGCTTAGTTGCTATACCTTGGGATGGTTCAAATGAATCTTTGCAAAATGATGAATGATGATCATGATAACTATGGTGAAAGATGATGCTTATGGTTAATAACAAGATCATATGTTATAATCGGAACATGGAGAACCACCCAGGAAAACAGTGCAACCACAGTCCATATGGCTCTGGCTTAGCCAATTAATTAGGTGTGTGAATGTACTGATGACCTTATCCGAAAGGAGCAGAGGGGGATCGGGGTTGCAGGGGTATAGCCCGGTCCTTTTGGGGTAGCAGCCTTTGCTAAGGTGCCGACCACTAGGGAGGGTTATGGTCCGCCCTGATCTGTAACTATGCAGGTTGTTGGTCTTCTGCATATCTTTGTAAAGGCTTCGTAGTGGACCCCTAGCCACTCACCTCGGCAGTGTTTAAGGGTCTGATCAACCCGGGCGACATGGGGAACACGAACTGTGGGTAAAGTGTACAACCTCTGCAGAGTGAAAACTGATCGATCAGCCGTGCTCACGGTTAAGAGCGCCCTGGACCCTCACATGATAAGTGAACTTGAAGATGGAATTAAATTGTAGTTTAAGTATGGGTTGAGATGGAAAGTTTTCTAAAGTCTTTTTAAGTGGGATGGTATAAACTTACACCTAGTAAATAGGTGCTTGCTAATAAAATTTGACCAACATTAAAATGCTAACTGCTGCAAAACCTTAGCCTATCCTTGATAGCCTTGCATGTTCCCCCACTTGCTGAGCTCCAACCATAAGTGTGCTCGCCCTTGCTTACCCGCTGTTCAGAGGAGAACAATGGAGAAGAGTACTTCAGCGACTACGATGAGTTCTGAGGCTTGCGTGCCCCAGTCATGTGCCTGTGGAAGCTGAAGACGGAGTTGCTTCGTCTAGTTATCGTTTGTTCGTTTTAAAGACCTTCGAGTCTAACGTCTGAGTGTAATAAAAGATAATGTAATGGTTTAACTCTTGTACGTTTTTATTGCTGTTTACTGATATTTCACTCATGACGTCTATCATATGTGTGTAAAATTGATCCTGACGCACATATGAGATGCATTTTGTTTTCTTCGGAAAATCAGATGTGACATGGCTCCCCCTGGCGGTGGGACAGAGGAGGCCAGGAGGGGCGGCGGCGGGACAAAGGAAGGGAGGCAACTAGGGTTTGGGAGAAGAAGCCACCGTTTTATATACCGTCGTGCTAGATGGGTCAGTTGGGCTGTTGGGCCGTCGTGCTAGTCTGTGGGCCGCGTCGGACCGGCTGATTTCGTGCCATGCTGGGCCGGCACTATGGGCTGAGAATGAAGCCCAGCCCAGCCCAACGTCGTGCTCGTGCCGACCTGGGCCCGAAAAAATCGTGCTGGGCCCGTGCTCGTGTCGGATAAAAAAATCGTGCTATGGGCTGGCCCATGGGTCTCGTGCTAAATGGCCATCTATACACACTATGACACTAGAGCCTTCTTCTGCGCGGTAGCCGGTAGGGTCAGTCTGCCGCCATTCACGGACTCACGGTCACGGCAAGAGAGAGAGGGGTTCGACCGTGGGATCGAATGACTTGGTTGGGCACGGGTCTTCTGTGGGCTCTGAGACTTTGACCAACAAATTGCTATAGTTGGACCGACTTCAGACGATGATGGATCGACGGACGAGCCCAGTAGAAGCCTCGTGGGTCGTGGGCTCGTGGCCCCGAGCTTCATGTCCGCCCATTTCCTTCTTGAAAATAGCAAAATGGAGCTAGGTAGGAATGCCTCAAAGTGGAACATAAATTCGAGAGGTCTAGTAGAAAAAATAAAATAAAAAATCATTGGGTAAAACAGTAGAAGTCATTTAGTTCAAAATTCAAACACGTTTTCTTAAAAAATTGTACGAGGATCTACGAGTTTACTACTTGGTCGAATGTGTCCTAAACTTCCTACCCAATGGCCGGGGGAGCTGGCTTTGGCAGTTTGGCACATTGGTTCCGACTTCTCAGCTCCTGAGCGGCTGCTTCCCTGTTGTATCGTTGTGCACAGCTCAGGGGTTGTACTACGTGGCTCGAGCAAAAGTGCAAAACACGCTGAATAAGGTCACTTTCGTACTGCAGAAACGTGGAAGACGATTTTGCCCGCCTGTACTTCACTCAAAAAAACGTTGTGCACTTGTACTACAGCTTAGTTCAGGCACACAGCAAAGCAGGTCGTACGTTCAGGTCGTACTAGTGCGCAACGCTTTAAAATTAAATCTAACTTAGAAGGAACTAGGTGTTTTTCATTAAGAGGAAAATGAACTGCGTAAATTCGTCGTTGATGGGGATCGAACTCAGGAGCGGTAGCTTCCACACCTGGAAAGCCCGCCAACTGAGCTATGCCCAGTCCTGCACAACGCTCTCGCACCAGGTGCAAAAGCAAAACGTAACAAGCTCGGACTTTTTTTTTCTGAACATTTCTTTTGTGGAACTAGCTAGACCAATTTTTGGATTTCGTTTTCACGTACTCACTGCATCTGTCACGCTTTCTACTTTTCCAAGAAAGCAACATGATCAGGGTGATGCATCTTTACTCTTGATCAGCAGAAGCTTTCGAATTCCATTTTGTCATCGGCACTGATCAATCAATTATATTGCAAAAATAAACAAATAAAGCACCATGGCGATATGCATATCGCATATATATACAAGCCCCCAGTTTCTAAAGCTTTCAAATATCGAACTATGAGCGGGGCAGTTTCGTTCTAAACATCTATACTATGCAAAATACAGGTGCGTCTTGCACGGGGCCCGGTTGCGTCAGAGGGAGAAGCAGCCCGTGCCGGTGCCGGGGCGTAGCGGCAGGACAGGAGGCGACACCAAGTCCGGCGCGGGCGCGAGGGCCGCCGCCGCTGGGATCGAGACGCTGCTGAACCTCCTGCGCGCGGGTGCCCGGGGCAGGTTCTCCGGCACGACGTTCTCCAGCGAGTTGGAGCGCCACGGCGGGCACTGCCTGCGGTCGCTCCACCGCGGCGGCGCCCGCGGGGCGCCCACGGCGTCGGCCATCGAGGCGACCGCGCCGTCGTCCCGCGCCAGCGCCACGACCTTGTTGCCGCCGCCGCCGTCGGACATCCCCATCACGGCGCACGCCGCGGCGGCCAGGCACGCGCGGCGCAGCGACGACGGCCTGCAAGCTGTGCTACTAGCAGCTTCCTTGGGCGGTGCCGGAGGCCCGAGGCAGCAGCTGATGGAGGAAGCCGCCATTCTTGCTCTTGAGCTTGGACTGCCGTGTGCAGGGCAGGGCACGCCGGACGAAGAGTGTGATGCGGCGATGGCACTGGCCTCCTCTGTTGACTGGTTCGACCAACGCAATTACGCAACGCGAGTTATATATAGGCTTTTTCCATGGTGGAGGGGAGGGAGATGTTTGGTGAGATCAGGGTCGTTGCCCCGGACTTTTGGACGCCCGATCTTTGCAGCGGTAAACTCTTTTTCGGTTGCCGTGTGGAACACTAGAACCACCACCGGTGGCGTGTGTCACGGCACGTCAAGAGCGCGGGACCCGCGTGGTTAGATATTTGTCTACAGTGGCGTGCGCGCAGTTCCGAGCTACTGCTGCTACTGGGCAAAGACGGTCAGGTTTTTCCTTTGACAGCACTAGTTGTCGTTTAAAATTTCAAAATCATGCCAACGTTGTTTTTGTAACTTCTATAGGTAATTGCAGAAAGCTATCAGATCAAATTCTGTAAAACCTGAGACACGCAGAGTATCAGCATCATCGACCCGATTGATTTCTCTACTGCAGAGGCCTGTCTGTTCTTCCAAAATCCATGATTGGGCTGTAACTTGCTAAATTGCTTGCTGTACAAGGACGGCCCACGCCCAAACAGCTGCTGCTGGGCTGCCACCGCTTACGGGCTTATCGCAGGAAGGCCCCTGGCCCCTCCGGGCAAGCGGCGGCAAACCTGAAACCTCCCCGCGCCACGCCGATGAGGAGGAAGAAGATAAAGAGGGCAGGAGAAAGAAGAAGAGTTGAGCCCCAGACCTTTGATCCGATCCGCCACTGGATTAGTGGGACAAATGATTCCTTCTAAAATACAGTATGTTGAATTCGAGTATCCCTTCTGCTAACCTAATCACCAGGCTGTATACAAACACAAAATGCAACTACAAATTCAAGAGTCGCCGGCTACTTGCCTAGAGGGAGAAGCAGCCGAGGCCAGAGTGCAGCGCCAAGAACGGCGCCACCGCCGCCTCAGGCGCGAGGGCGGGGGCCCTCTCCGGCGCCCTGATGCTGTTGAAGCTCCGGCGCGCCGACGGGCGGGGCAGGTTCTCCGGCACGATGTTCTCCAGCGAGTTGGCGCGCCACGGCGGGCACCCCCTGCGGTCGCTCCACCTTGGAGCCGGCCGCGCCGCGTCCACGGCGGTCACCACGACGTCGGCGTGGGGCGTCGACGCGGCCGCGGCCTCGCCGCCGCCGCCGACGCCTGCCGTCCCGATCACGACGACGCACGCCGCGGCCGCCGCCGCGCACGCCCGGCGCAACCCGCCCGACCTGCAGATCGAGAGATCGCACACGCACGCGTCATCAGACTATTGGTCCCTGGCCGTTGCCGATCTTGAGAGAAGAAGTGGCAACTCACCACGGCGTGTTCGTGCCCGGTGGCGACGGCTGCGCCAGGCGAGCGCTTGCTTCTTTGACGGGGGCTGGAGGCTTGAGCGAGCAGCTGATGGAGGAGACCGCCATGATCGAGCTAGTCCCCGAGATGGAGCTTCGTCGATCTGGAACAAAAAAAGGCTTCCTCGTGTTTGCCGGCTATAGACACGACTTGTGAATTGTGATCGACGATGGCAGGTTCGGCAGGTCCGAGAGCTCGGAAGCTTTATAGAATGCCTTGGCGGGGGTGTTGGTGAACCGAGACAGAGGTCGCTGGTCTGATCACGGCGGTTGGTTCGGACCTGGACGCTGGATTCTAGCAGCAGGAGCGTGCACTTCTCTCCGGTTTAACTTTGCGTGTGGAACCACCGGTGGCGTGTCGCGTGCTCCGTTGGGCACGTCGGGAGCGCGGGGCCCCCCAGCCGGTTGGATACTTGCGTGCCTAGTCGCGTCGCAGTTCCGGCAGTCCGGCACCGTGTGTCGCATACGAGGTGTGCGCCGACCGCCGAGGACTTGTTGGCGTTGCGTATGGTTCTGCACACCGGCGGCTAATAGTCCGCCGTGGACGTACACCTCACATCTGGCAAGTTGGCATGTTGTTGCAGCCGTGCCCGTGCAAAAGCACCGAGAAACACACAGGTGCCGGACTTCCTCTTTTGCAGCACGTTTCAGCTAGTTCCGACTTCCGAGAGCGAAGCAGACGGCCACCAAGAAATGTCTTTGCTTCCGGTTCATTCTCAATTTTGGAAAACGGTGGATTCAGAGAGCAGAATCAATATGCCAACTGCTCCCGTCTCTGTCCAGAAATTGATAAACGAGTTTGACTGACGTCGAATAATTCTAAATATGAAATGCGCTCTCTCCATTCCAGATACCGGAGGTCGACCCTTGAGTTCACCTTTTTCCCCCGTTTCATATGCATATTTTGTTTGGCATCAAAGTTTGAGTGAATCTTCTATCCACTTACATTTTTACTATAATTTTTGTGTACTACTATTAGAGGCGCTACTATCACACAGTCTTTATGCAGTATCACCTAATTAAGTTGTTCGTGCCCTTCTGCTTAAACTACATGTGGTAATTAAGCTCAACTCCATTGCTTGGCCAACGTCCATCTATAGAAGTACCACTTACCCTGATTTCTATTCTATTGGTCATTCGTCGTTAATTCATATACCGATCATTCCTTTCTAAGCATATCACGAGCGTAAATGAATGGCTGTATTAATAAAAAGACAAAATCCCATGCAAATATGTTGGTTTTTTTATTTTTAAGACACACAAAATATTTTGACATTCTAGTCAAACAAAATTACACTATATCAATATTTTGGTGTTGAAGTATGTTTCAGAGAATAATGTAGATTCAATTATTTAAGGGAAAAGTCATATTTCACTCTTGAACAAGCACATAAGTTTGATTTTCAACCTTAAACTACAAAATCAGACATAAAAGGTCATCCAACTATCAAAACTAGACAACTTTGACCCTGTGAGTGGTTTAGGAGGTGGTTTTCCATTTTGTAAAAATGATTTCATCCAAAAAAACACAACTAATTCATTTTAAATAAAAAATGGAACTTATACCCAAAGTTTTATAAAAATATCACCTATATATTAGTGAACTATTTGGAGTCATATGCATCTTATTATTCATTCATAATCTTAGTATTTTTAGAAAGAAATAAAAACTAGAAACATGAACATACAATATCGAAAAAAAAACTCCAAAAGATGACAATAACGATATGAGATACATATTTTGCTTGACATCGAAGTTTGAGTGAATCTTCCATAGCTTCAAAAGATGGACAATAACGATATGAGATATGGATTCTTCTATTTTGAGGAAATGCAGCATGTCATAGAATAGAATCTGATTCTCCCCAACTTTTTTGATATATTCGTGCCCAAGTTTGATATATTATTTATTGGAGAAAAGAAAATGTTTTCTTGGGCTCTGGCAAGGCCCGAAGGGGCTAAGATACAAAGATCAAATATGTATAGGAACGTCTAATAGCATTCTCTGAATCAAGCTTGAGAAGACGATACAGATACAGTCCACATATTCAACAGAGACGAATTCATACAAAATTCATACATAAACCGGCCAGGAAATATCTACTTTTTCAATAAAATTAATTATGTAGGCGGGTCAGTAGCGGAGAGTCTTTTGGATCAATTTGGCATTCACCCTATTCTGGATCTTCATATGGGCAACAAGCATGTTGGTTAGCTATGATTTTTTTCTATGAAGAGGGCGAGTCAAGGGTGTGACGTTGGACATACATGTGAAGAGGGGGACCGATGGTGGGCTGGTGACGCCAAGATAGTGAGGTGGAGCGTAGGATACCTGTTTGTTGCACGTTAAGTTGCTCTTAACGACTGGTTGGCACAGCTGGTGCCCCCTCCAACCTGGATCTTATGGTACATTGGTGGAGGGGATGGGATTGCTTACGGAATTGAGGGTTGGGTTGGGGGGGGGGGTTAAGAGATGTGTTGAGGTCGAGCGTTGGTCGTGGCATACCCTATTGTACATCGCATGACAACTAGGTGGTGGGCCAGGGTCTTTAAACCCCCCTAGTTTTTCAATTTTTATTTGGATGATTACCATGGTTGTTCGGTTTTTTCAATGAAGAAAGAAAGAGTACAATTAGTTATTACCAGTAACTTTTTCCTTTTGAAGCTGTACCTTTGTCACTTGTAATGGTGTCGACCGGACCCCGGACCTGTGCTTCCTTGAGTATACTTATATACTGTATGCATAGGAGGTTAGGGATCGTATCAGCTCCATGCGTGCGTGTCCACGGTGGCTCATCGATCATCCGCCACCGCCATGGCCGTCTCCAAAACAGCCCATCCAGCCCCACGTACAGCCACAGGCCGCACCCAAGGACGAGCGAGAACGACGACCAAGGCCCCAAGCCAAGCCGAATCCTACATAGTCTAGCAACTCGTTGCTGCGGCCTGCGACCAGCCAACCGACAAGGCTGCAAACCAACCACCGGCCAAATGCGCGCGCGGGGAGTTTCCCATCCGCGGCGAACCCAGCATTCACCGCGGTGCTCCCCGCAGGCCGCATCCCCTTCCGAAACGAGCAAAGCGTCGCCCTCGTCGTCAGGTTAACGGGCACGACGGTGGTTGAGCCGTCGATCGGTCCGATCGATTCACTGCGCGGCCGCTCGATCGCTGTGGAGAGCAGAAGCTGCGAAAAGGCCCGGCAAACGACAGGCGCCTGACGTGCATGGCACCAGGGGGCGGCGGCCTTGGGTGGGGGGGGGTGCTGCTCGCCGATCGCGTGGGGTCAGTTGCGGGCGGCAGGGGAGATGCCCTGCCGACGCCACCCGTTTCTGCACTGGCGATGATGGCTGCACTTCTCTGAAACTGAAAGGGGAGCCGGCCCGGCCGCTTCCTGACCGAGCTGACGAGCGCATTGCTTGTCCAGGGCTGCCTGGGCCAGAGAGGGATGGTGCTGTTTCATCTCGTCGGGATGGCAAAGAGAACTTCGATTTCGGAGCACCGGCCGGATCATCAGAATCGGACTTCAGCAACACTACTTTGAACAACTGGAACATGTTTCATAACATTTCAAAATCTCAAACGACTGGCAGCAACATTTTCCTAATTAAGAGTCTCTCATCTCAGGTTACTCGATCAGACTGATGAATTGTTCATCCTAGACTCGATCACACAATGCAAGCAAAGCAAAACCAGATCATGGCCTCATCAGCCGCTCTCACTAGGTCACTGCACGATTATTCCTTCAGCTAGCTAAACCCTCCCTAGCTAGGCATTGGCAATCGCGAGGTTTCCGAAGCCGTAGCTCCCGCGGCCACCGTTCCTAGCCCTGGGGCGGCCGTCGTCGCGCCCCTCGTCGTGAGCCGGGGCGCCGGCGGAGCTTCCTCCTCCTCCTGCTGCCGCGCTCCACGCCGTCGCCGCGTACAGCGGGCGGTCGTGCCACGCCAGCGCGACGCTTCCGGCGCACTCCAGGATGCTGTACCCGTCGCCGGAGAAGGACGTCACGCCGATCAGCTGCGCCGTCGCCAGGCGGACCTCGTTGGGGCCGAACGGCACCTGGGTCAGCCCCGCGCGGGCGAGCCTCTCCCTCCAGCGGCCCAGCAGCTCGTGGCGCTCGACGCGGGCGCTCCCCTCGCAGCAGACGATGTCGAAGATCTCGCTCCGGAGGTACGCCTCCGCGTGCGAGCAGGTGGAGCTGCCGGCGGCGGCGCGGTGCGCCATGGAGTCGAACATGGCCGCATAGTGGAAGAGCGCGTTGGTGAACCTCTCCAGCAGCGGCGGCCTGTTGTGATCCGCCTCCTGCTCGACGACGGTGAAGATCTTGGGCTGCAGCTGGGTGATGAGGTCGAGGACGATGTCAATCGGCGCGGGCACCGACGGGTCCGCGTCCGGGTCGACGAGGAGGCGGTGGAGCTGCATGACGGAGTTGACGGCCAGCGCTTCCTCGGGGACGATCCTGAGCATCCACTTGCTCATCCCGTCGAGCTGGTCGACGCAGACGCCCCGGAAGCAGAAGGGGACCCCAAGGGAGCGCGCGAAATCGGCGAGGCGGATGCCCACATCGCGGAGTTGGTCGCCGGCGCCCGTTGGGTGCGGGCCAATGCCGGTGATGCGGAGGCGCGGTGGCCCGCCCTCACGCTTGGACAGGGCGTGGATGAGCGACGGCCACTGGAGGCCCTGCATGAGGGCCAAGTCGACGACGTGGACGCGGTCGCAGCCCTCGAATGCGTCGAGGATGGCCTGGTTCGCTGTGGTGTAGGCGAAGTTGAGGTAGGGCCCCGCGTCGTAGAAGTGGCTGTACTGCTCGGCCGTCGCGGTGTGGGGCGGAGCAGTCGGCGCCGCCTGCGGGTACGCCGGGAAGAGGCGCTGCGCGAGCGCGTCGGCGAAGTGGGTCGCGACACGGCCCATTCCGGTTGAGGTCTCGATGACCGCAAGGATCGAGCGCGCCTCGGCCAGGTTGCCTTGCGCGGCCGAGTAGTCGCCTGCCTGAATAGCGCCGGTGCAGGTGACGAGGAGGTGCACCAGGCGGATGGCCGCGGCTTCCTCCTCCTCCTGGCGACGCCTCGCCGCCTCCGCGGCGGCTGGGACAGCATCAGCAGGCTGCCTGCTGCTGGACGGCAGGAGGGACGCAAGCAGGGTCGGGTCGATGCAGTACGCGGCGCCGTTGTTTGCTGCGGCGGGGAACGGGGGAGGAATGCCGCCGGTGAGCGTGGCAGCGGCGGCAGGTTCCATGGGCAGCCAGCTGAAGGGGATGAGGCCCATGCCTTCGCTTCGTCGGAGGCGAGCAGGAGCAGGCGTGCTGCACTACTCGACGGTGTGGGTGGTGTAAGCGTCCACGCTTGGCAGACTACTGGCTGCTGGACGGCGTTTTGTAGGGAGCAGGCGAGTCAAGGGTGTGACGTCGCCACACAGGTGGAGGCACACCTAATGGCGGTGCTGAGGTGTTTCATGGGATACCCGTCGGCTGTCGTCCCACGTTGAGTGACAATTGGCGCATAGCTGCTACCCCTCCAACTACATCCTCACCGTCTCTCTCTTTTTTTTCCGCACGAGGTGGGGTGGGGGACCATTGGTGGTCGACGAGATGAAGAGTGTACATTCCTCCCGGCGCATCTTGTGCGTTACTTGTGATGATGAACGAAGCTTGGGTGGATACCACTCATACCCATCGGCCACCGCTCTTACAACTGGCCAGTATGGTTGGCGTCAGTCTGGCTATAACTCTCTAGTTCTTATATATTTTTATTTTAGTTTGATGCTATCAATGTTGTTGTGGATTTTTGTTGAAAAAGAAAAGGAAATGTTTTGAACGAAACATGCATCTATTGGTAAATAACATGTTGGGGTTGGAGGTAGGGTGGGGGAGTGGGGTGACAATGAGCGTGACAGTGACGACGGGGTCCACAGCTATCCAACCGAAAGGGTTGGGATCCATATGTGCATCCGTGGACTAGCGGGAGCGCGTGCGGGGTGTGATTGCACCTGTAATGTGGGTCACTGGTATTTGCGTTCACACTCGGCAATGTATTGGATGGCTTGTGCTCTTATAGGAAGCGGGTGTGTCAGGGATGCGAGGTTAAGCAAACAAGTTGAGATGGACCTTCTACTTGTGGTGGAAAGGTGTTTCATCGGATAATCACGACATTATGTCATGTGAAAACTGGCTACCATAGTTATTGCTCCTCTAATTCACAATTATACCTTAGTCGGCACTCATGTTGGCAGGGCGGAGCCACCATATCGGTGCGGTAGGACGGCTGCACCAACTACTGGCGTGCTCACCCTATGATCCACAATCCTTAGCAGGACCATGCCTGTTGGAGCTCGGGGAATGGCGGAGGTTGTAGGAGTGGGCGATGGGAGGCCGAGGAGAAGGACCCCGGCGGCGGCGTCGTTCGGTCGCCGTCCTGGCGGCCGGCGACCTCTGAGTTTCCTCGCGACAACAGCGTTATCGTGAACAGGAACTGACGATGTTGAATTAACTGAACCAGAGAGATTCAATCAATCTCTAGTTGCCTTCCTAAGATACAAGAGTCCCAGGCTTATAGCCTTAATCTCTAACCAACTAAAACCCACACGTGAAAGGAAACAACTCAAATACACAACTGAACTCGTAAAACCCGACGCACGCTGACGCTCCCCCACGATCTCCTCGTGTCGCGGTTGTCCTCAGGCTTAGGCGCGGCTCCTTCGTGCGTACACAACATCTCTCCCCCCCTCGACGAACAGCTCGTCCTCGAGCTGGAACGAAGGAAGAGCTGCGGAATTCGTCCACCTGCTCCCAAGTAGCTTCAAACGTAGGCATGTCTTCCCACTGGATGAGGACGTGCCAGGAACCGTTTGATGGTTGATCCCAGCACACGTTTCGGTTTGAGTAGTACCCGGCCATTGTGCAGAGGAGGAAGGGGGGTGTAGTAGATGGCGGGGTGCCCTGGAACGACTTGAGGAGGCCAACATGGAACACATCATGAATTCGTGCGTTCTCTGGGAGTTCTAGGTGATAAGCAACCGTGCCAATGCGTTCCTTGATCTGATATGGTCCAGCGTACTTGGGTGATAGTTTTGTATGAGGTCCTGGCACGAGGGGGTGGGTTGGCCTGTTGAGCAAACGAAGCCACACCCAAGCTCCCTGCTTGAACTCAAGTTCCCTGTGATGTGCATCATAGTACCGTCTTGCATACTCTTGTGCCTGAGTCAACCTTGTGCGCACTTCCAGGAGGAACTCGTCTCGGTCAGCAAGCATGGTGTCAACAGTCTCTGTTTGAGCCGTGCCCACTTGATATGGTGGAATTGCTGGTGGCGTTCTGCCATAAACAACCTGAAATGGGGTGGCCCGTAGAGCGGAGTGGTATGATGAGTTGTAACAGAACTCTGCCCAAGGGAGCCAATCTAGCCATGCTCTTGGTCTGTCTCCTGTCATGCAGCGGAGATACTTTCTGATTGTTTTGTTGACCGCCTTTGATTGTCCATCCGTTTGAGGGTGGAATGCAGTGCTTAATTTCAGCGAAACCCCAGAAAATTTGAAGAGGTCCCTCCAAACGTGGCCGGTGAACACTGGGTCACGATCTGACACAATTGACTCGGGCAGGCCATGTAGGCGGACAATGTCGTTGAAGAAAGCTCGAGCAACAGATGTGGCAGTGTATGGATGTCCAAGGGGAATGAAATGTGCAAATTTTGAAAACCTGTCTACCACTGTGAGGATCACACTCTTCCCGTGTACCTTTGGTAATGCTTCAATGAAGTCCATTGAAATGTCTGCCCATAAACGAGATGGAATGGGTAAAGGTTGGAGCAAGCCGGCCGGGTGTAGACTTTCAGATTTGTCACGCTGACATGTAGAACATGTTTTGACAAAATCACTGACCAGACGACGATCTTGATCAATATGGAATGTTGCACGCAACCTGTGCAGAGTTTTCTGTACCCCTTCATGTGTATGCGAGTGTGCTAGTTTGAGCACTGTATGGACCAGGTCCGAATCAGATGGAATGTAAATCTTTCCCTTCTTCAATATCAGGTCATCTTTAACACTCCATTCTGGTTCTCTGAGTCCAGCAACTATATTGTTTCGGAGGGCTGAGAGTGAGGAACAGGCAGAAATTGTCTCCCTGATCTGATCATAGAGCTGAAAAGTGGGTGTGGAAATGGAATGGAGATGCACTTCCTCGCTGTCCCTTCTAGATAATGCATCAGCTACTGTGTTCAATTTTCCCGGCTTGTACTCCACACTGAAATCATATTTGAACAGTTTACTGATCCATTGTGTTTGTGGAATTGTGGATAGCCTTTGATCTAACATGAATTTGAGAGCGTAGTGATCAGTCCGCACGATGAAGTTTCTACCCCAAAGGTATGGTCTCCAATGTCGAACCGCTTGAACTAATCCTATCAGCTCCCTCTCGTATGCTGCCACCTTTAAGTGCCTGGGTGCAAATGGTTTACTGAAGAATGCAATTGGACCCGAGCCTTGGTGTAGCACTGCTCCAAACCCTGATCCGGATGCATCGCACTCCACAATAAAAGTTCGTTGGAAATCCGGCAAATGGAGCACAGGGGCAGACGTGAGGGCCTTCTTTAGGGACAGGAACGCAGCAGTAGCATTGTCAGTCCACTGAAACGAGTTCTTCTTGAGCAGCTGAGTGAGCGGTGCAGCGATTGATCCAAACCCTTTGATGAATTTGCGGTAGTAGCCGGCTAGTCCCAGAAAACCTCGAAGTCCTCTTGCTGTTTGGGGTTGTGGCCATGAGTCAACTGATGCCACCTTGGAGCTGTCCATTGAAACTCCATCGGAGGATATGACATGGCCCAAATAAGAAACAGTTGTTGTAGCAAAAGAGCACTTTGATCTCTTGACATGTAGCATGTTGGACCGCAGTACACTCAGGACTGATCTGATGTGCTGAAGATGCTCTGTCCATGTCTGACTGTAGATGAGGATATCGTCGAAGAATACAAGGACGAATTTGCGGAGGAATGGACCTAGCACTAAGTTCATGAGGGCTTGAAAGGTTGAGGGAGCATTAGAGAGACCAAAAGGCATTACTAGGAATTCAAAATGCCCGTGGTGCGTCCTGAAGGCTGTCTTTGCAATGTCCTCTGGGTGAACCCGGACCTGGTGGTAGCCTGACCTAAGGTCCAGCTTGGTGAAAAATTTTGCACCGTGGAGCTCATCAAGCAGCTACTCGACTACTAGAATGGGAAATTTGTCCTTAACAGTGGCTTCATTCAGAGCTCGATAGTCCACACAAAAGCGCCACGTCCCATCATGCTTCTTGACTAGGAGAACCGGTGCTGAAAATGGAGATGTGCTAGCTCTGATGATGCCTTGCTTAAGCATTGTAATGCATTGGTTCTCAAGTTCGTTTTTCTGTAACTATGGGTATCTGTATGGATGCACCGCGATGGGCTCTGCATTGGATTTGAGATGGATACGGTGGTCACACTCTCTAGATGGTGGTGAACCCTTTGGCACCTCGAACACATCCTCAAAGCTCTGTAGAAGCTGATGTAAAACAGTCTCTTCTTGCTGTCTGATGCTTGTCTGACCAGAAGCAGTAGCGCCCTGACCTGGCACAGTGTTGCCTTCTTGTCGAATGGTCGCTAGTGAGGGAATATCGCATCGGTGGGATCCTACTCCTTTCCAAAGTACATGTCACCCGTTGTAGTTGAAAGCCATGACTAAGTCATCGAAGTCCATCAATACTGTATGAAGCGGCTTCAGGAAGGCCACTCCAAGCACCATATCGAAGCAGTCAAGGGGGATGGAGTACGCGTTGATGGTGAATATGTCCTTGCCCACTTTGATCTCGACATCTCTAGCCAGCCCGCTGCAAGGTACCCGGTCACCATTGGCTACCGTCACTCTGGTGCCCGTGTTGGCCTCAAATTGCAATTCAGCCGCTTGAGCCGCCCTTGTGCTGAAGAAGTTATGTGCGGAACCCGTGTCTATCAGTGCCGTGAACTCCTGCTCCCCCACATGCACACGCACCTGCATCGTGTCCTCTGTTTGAACACCTGCAATTGCGTGCAGTGAAATCAGTGGTTCCTCTGAGGTCTGCTCTTCCTGTGCTGTTATGTTGGTGTCCTCGGTGTCATCCACCTCCAAATAAAAGAGCTTCTGGCACTTGTGACCCCTCGTGTACTGTTCATCGCAGTTGAAACAAAGACCCAGGCGCCGGCGTTCCAACATCTCCGCGGGCGACAACCTCTTCAATGGTTTAGGTGATGGTGCTGCTGAGGCTGCAGGGGCAGAATGGGATGTCGACGAGTTCTGCTGAGACGCTGCCGGTGGAGTTGTTGCTGACGCGCCTGGCTGGTGGTGGAAACGTGCCGGCGGCCGTGGCGGCCGTCCCGCGACGGCGACAGCGGCTAAGGCGGTGGAACGCTGCTCATACGCCCGCGCCAGTGCCATGGCGCGTTGCAGATCCTGCGGTGCCTGAAGCTCCACATCGACTCATATGGCATCAGGTAGACCGCCGGTGAACAGACGGACTTGCTACTCCTGCGACAGGTATCCCGCGTGCGCCATCTTCGACAGGAACGCGTCCTGATACTCGCTGACAGAGCTACGGAAGGGCAGGCGTGCAAGATCGGCGAGGTGGTTGATGCTGAAGGCCGGTCCGGCTGCTGACAGAACGTCTTGAATGTGTTCTACGGAATCTCGCCGGCGTCGCGCTCGAGCATATAGTACCAGTGCTGCGCCGGCCCTGTCATGTGGAATGAGGCGAGCCAGACCTTGTCGGCCTCGCGTGTCCGCTGAGCTCTGAAAAAGTGCTCGCATCGGTTTAGCCACCCAAGCGGGCCATCCTTGCCATCGTACATTGGAAACGACAGCTTGTAGTATCGAGGTATAGCGGCTCCTTCTTCGTCGTCGTCATGATTGGTGTGGTGGTTTGGCGAGGATGTGTGGAAGGGAATCGGTGACGGCGAGTGGGGAAAGGGAATTGAGTGGATTGGGAGCGGGCGGGTGGATTGTTGGGTGTGAATGATGGTGGACGTGGAGAGCGGCGCGGATGGCAGGCCGCCATAGCCCGGCATGCCGTATAGCGGCTGGGATGGGGGTGGTCCTGACGGCGGCGGAAGGGGAAGGCGGTCTTCCATGGAGGACAGTCGTGCCGCCATATTCCCCAACCGTCGCTGCAGACCGTAGATCGCCGCAGTAAGAGTGTCAGGGGGAGGCTCGGACGAGGTGCTCGACACCGCTGAGAACGCCGGCTGCGTGGTGGCACTCATCGATGTGGAGGAAGTCCCTGACGACGGATGAGGCGGCGGATTGGAGCTCGATGGCGCGGCGGATGTGTTGGCCATTGGATCAGACAAGGCGACTGATACCAAATTGTTGGAGCTCGGGGAATGGCGGAGGTTGTAGGAGTGGGCGATGGGAGGCCGAGGAGAAGGACCCCGGCGGCGGCGTCGTTCGGTCGCCGTCCTGGCGGCCGGCGACCTCTGAGTTTCCTCGCGACAACAGCGTTACCGTGAACAGGAACTGACGATGTTGAATTAACTGAACCAGAGAGATTCAATCAATCTCTAGTTGCCTTCCTAAGATACAAGAGTCCCAGGCTTATAGCCTTAATCTCTAACCAACTAAAACCCACACGTGAAAGGAAACAACTCAAATACACAACTGAACTCGTAAAACCCGACGCACGCCGACGCTCCCCCACGATCTCCTCGTGTCACGGTTGTCCTCAGGCTTAGGCGCGGCTCCTTCGTGCGTACACAACAATGCCCTTCCATTTCTGCCTAACTAGGCATCATTCATTAGTCTGGCGTGGTTGGAAGGTGATATAGAGTGAGCATGTTACAAGATGAGATACGGCCAGACGCATGGGCTGTTTGATGTTGTTCTTCCAGCTAGCCTAGGGGCAAGCATGCAACCCATAAAAAATATTTAAGTGAATTAATCAAATTCCCTAGACCCAAATAAGACCCAAATCGAATCAATCCCAGATTTCTCATCTTCCATCCATCTACACAACGTCAGTGCTCCCTCCCTCTGGTGCTTCCTCCCTTATTGGTACAAGCGCAAGATGCAATTGCCCGTAGAGGTAGCAGTGGCGACTGGTGACATGATTGCACACTACACGGTGCAAGCATAGGGGTCGCAAAGTGTAAAGTGGTATCACGAGCATACCATGTGTGAAGTACAGTGCAGCTAAGAAGATGTTCACGGATGACGGTACGAGAAATACTTTAAAACTTCGCTTAAGTTGTTCATCCACATTTTTATTACAATTTGTGTGATTGCAATATATAAATGCGGTATGAAATCAGTGCATGTATTATATGTTTTAACTTTTGATGTTGTTTCTCACCAAATTCGCTCCACCTATAAATGTTTTCTAGCTCCGCAACCTATAAACTTTTTGGTATTGAGATGGAGCACCGAGTACGTATCGTCACAGGTCACGTGATAATTGATTAATATGATCAGAGACACTCTCACCATACCTTTAATTGTTTTTGGGTTTTTATTTGAACGAGCTTGGTTATTTAGGATTTTTTATGAATAATGAGAGATAATATTTTAACTGAACCATATGAACAGTTGTAGTGTTGAAAATGGTCGATCAATAACATGCTCAACCTGGGGTGCCCGATCAATGGCATGCCCAACCTCTCTGTCGCATAGAGCAGATGGCACGTCAGGAGAGAAGTGTCGATAGACGGGTTTCAGTAGTGGTGTGGATTGGAGTCAGGGATACCCATGACCCGTCTTCACGTATTAGTCAACAACTTGTTGGCACGAGTGGTATAGCTACTTACAAGTTGTTTAGAATATTAATGTAAACATTAATAGATTGCAGAGGTATCAGTGGTGGTATCACTGGTTAAAGTTGTTTGGTTGCTCAATGTGATGGTATTATTTAACGTTCCAGGTGTTTGGTTTGATCTCATGTATCGAATAACATCAAATACATCAGAAATGAAAGCTGAGAGTGTTCATTTGTTGATGGGCTGATGGAGATCAACTTGTAATGTGGATGCGCACATGTCCGCAAGTGTCCGGTCATCTCGACAGCATGGAAGATTTCCTTGAACTCCTCAGTCGTGACAGCTTCTCCACCTCAGCCGTGACATTGCTGTCATGAGGTAGGTGCACTTCCGGCCATTAAGTTAACACAGATACAAGTTTCATAAATGAAAGTGCATCTAGGCTCCTAATTATTTCGGTGATAATGACAATACAATTTGGATGGATTAATGCTTTCAATGAGATGTGTGCAGGTTTAAAGAGAATAATATTTGTGTTTAATCAAAGGAAGCTCCTCATACATTCTATTCGGTGTTTGAAGCTCAAATGGTGGTTTAATTGATTTTATCTTTCAAATTTGAGTATAGGAAACACCGTACTATAAAGGAGGACGTGATTGATTGATCAATGTTTACATAAAGTGCTATATCTTGAGATCTAACAACCCATGAGAGACAAAAAGCACTCACGAACACAACTTGAGTTAATTGTTTCAGCTACTCCAGGTGATCTGACGCCTAGGGCCGGATGACCCGAGGTGGTACTGTTAGCTGTCGGGTCATCCGGGCCTTAGGGCCGGGTCATCCGGGGGGGTCGACTGTTCAGTCCTAACGGTCACTTTTGAGGGCTAGGGTATTTATACCCCCTCATCCCCTCTTTCATTTGCTGCTGACCTCCCCGCCTCTAACACCTCCTTGAGCTCCATTTCCACTCTCCCAACTCCCTTCCAAGCCTCTCCAAGCTAGGATTCAACAAGGGTTTGTGTGTGAGAGAGATTTGAGGTGTGAGAGTGAGCCCCTTGTGAGAAGTTCATCCCGAGTTCATCTCAAGAAGCACTTGGTGTGACCAAGATCGGTTGATTTGCGTTTGTTACTCTTGAAGTTTGCTTCTAGACGGTTAGGCGTCGCCCGCTGAGTGCCCTCTTTGTGTGGAGCACCCGGGATCGTCTGTATTTCCCCTCTCCTTTGTGGAGTGTTCTTAGTGAGCACCAATCTTCCTTTGTGGGGATTGGGTGAGACAAGATGCTCTTCGTGATAGCCCTCCCTTTGTGGGATTCTCAACGAAGACGTAGCTTCCTTGGTGCAAGTGAACTTCAGATTAAACCTCTTGTCTTGTGCTTGTTTGAGTTCATCTCCTTCCTCTAACCCTAGAAGCTTGTTTTGCTCCGATCTATCTATTTGTGTTGTTCCGTGACAAATCTTTGGTTGTAGGTGGTTCTTAGCATCTCTACAAAACATTTGATTCATACACAATTGTCTAATTTATCTCTGATTTTGAATCGTGTGCACATGTTCGTGCCTGCCGGATCATCAGGGCCTAACCATCGGATCACCCGGGGTGGCACTGTTAGCCACCGGGTCATCCGGAGGTAGGGGCCGGGTCATCCGGCCTTCTCATCTGCTGCTAAGTTTTGTGCAGATTTTTAAGTGATCCTATTCAACACCCCCCTCTAGGCATCACAAGATCCTTTCAATAAAGCATGCCCGAAATGCAACAAAAATTTAATCATAATTTCAGTAATGTGCCTCTACTACAAAGCACATGTTACAACAATCCTAGCTAGGCGTCTACCAGTCTACCTATAGATTTAATATCTACTTGGATAATACCTTGAACATCTTGTCACATAATCCATGTAGTTGATCAAACCTCTGATCGATGTGTCTGTTCTCTGCATTTATCTCAACCAGGTGAGTGTGCTTCAGTAGGATTGTGGAATGCAGTGACTTCTCTAGTGACAGCATCCTATCATTGAGCTGATTCAACAACAGCTTGGTCGCATCTTCTAAAGTTTGCTGCTTTAACAATACCTCTTTCCTCAAGCTGAGTCAACATCAACTGGACCCAATCTTGCTGCTTTGTCAACAATGATTCTTCAAGTTGTTTATTCTTCGATAAAATCATGGTTTCGAACTGCACATGTGACTGCTTGACTTGTTGAATTGCTGTCAAGAACTCAGATACTTCAGATGATAGCTTCTTCAATCCTATTCCTAGTTCATTCTTGAGATATTTAACCTCCTCTTTGTGTTCCGTTTTTGTCTCGTACACTTGCACTTGAAAATTTTTGATGCTATTTGATAATTCTTCCAACTGATTCTTTGCATCCACAACTTGATTAGTCACAAGTTGATAATCAGATTCAAGCCTTTGAACTGTGCTGAGAATATGATCTATCACACCTTTGGATCTCTTCATCGATCCTTTTACATTACTCAGGGTCTCTACTAGCACTTCTAGGCTCTTTGTCGACTGCTTCTGTTGTAGTGAAATCTGCTGCAATAGAGAATGTGCAGCATCAATGGGATCCACATTTTGTGCATGCTCCATTTTCTTTGAATTCTCTACCTTGGTCTCTTGATTTATCTTATTTGTTTCCTTCGCATTGTCATTTTGTACTAGTTCATTCTTAGAACAATTCTTGTCATCAGATTCACCAAATACTGACTTTTCTGCAATGCTACCCCTGGTTATAAAGCAAAACATTATTATACAACCAAAGAAAACAAATTTTATATAGGATGTCATAGATATAACGGCAGTCCAACAATATCTGCGCAATAAGAATCATATTATGAAGATCATACATTGCAGAGTCTTCTGCAGAACATTCATTGAATATTTTGATCATAGCTCGCAAGGCACCATTCCGAATAGTCTTGCTCCATATAAATTGACCCCTCTGGTCATCACCCGCATTCTTCAGCAACTCACAAATTGAGTTGGCCTCTTTTGTTGCAGCCTAAAAATTACTTTGCAAACAACACAAAGAAGTTAATATCAAAAGAGTGAAATTAATATAAAAAAAGAGTCAACACTACATATTAAGTATGTTACGTTCAGTACAGGAAAATATGTACCATCATTGTGGTAGCGGCAACATGTTCCTACCCTTTATAGGTCATAAAGCTTAAAGCATGCTCCTGAATAATCCTACCGCAGAAGATCAAAGCGAAGGTGGTACAACCACACATCAGTGACTGGCACATCAGATCAACCTCCTTCGTGATACACTTGAACCCATGATTTACAATTGTCACAGGAGAATGAACTTCAATAAACATACGTCAAGAGTAAGAAAGCTACAATCTAGCTTTAGCTTATAATAGGCAAGGATATGGACACACCTTCAAGGCGACAACAACAGTAGGAAACTCGGAACATTTCATGTTTCCCATTTCACGTGCACGTTTGGTGATCTTGTTACTCAAGCTGATCTCGTAATCATCCAAAGTTTTAGGACGCCTCATCATCATAGAGTAAAGTTCATTCTCCATCGCGATGCACTTGAAACATTTGACATATTACGATGAATAAGAAAATCAAGCTACAGATAATAGCAGCTAAGCAGGACATATAAGGTATTGTTCATGGAACAAGGAGGGAGGCAGGAAGATACCGAGTCTGCTAAGGCTGCCTAGACATTCTCATCATCTCCATTTAGATTGGGATCAGCGTTGGCTTTAGAGCTGTTGTGGACAGCGGCGGATCCAGCAGTGGGGCGGCTGGGGCTAAAGCCCCTCTTACTGCTGGAATCCCCATGAAGCCCCACTAGAGCCCCTCCTCCATTTTTGAGGAGAAAGTTAGGAATAAGAGGAGGAGGAAGAAGGGGAAGAGGAGGAAGAGGAAGAGGAAGAGCCCCCTAGCTCTTGGGGCTGGCTTCGCCACTGGTTGTGGACGTAATAGTCATGTAGGTATTTCTTGTATTGAGACCAATAATGTTGAGAGGAGCACAGCATTAGTGAATCCCATCCCCAAACTCTACCTAAAAGATCTACAAAACAACAAGCGAGTGTTCATGTAATGATGAAAAATAAGTTGGTAGTTAATTAAAAATAGCACACTGCAGCTGCCGTGCTGACCTCCGCCGGAGACATCCCTCTCCAAGCCCACACCTTCTTCTCCAACAACAGCACCACCCCAACCAAAACTCTAACTCTAAAATCAAACCACACTAGAAAGAAAAAAAATAAATTTCCACACGTACATCACTAGTGATGTACATGAAACCTAATCTAACGTAAGACGTACCTGGGAAGCTGAGGATCTCCAACGGTGGTAACGCCAGGTGATAACCACGCATCCTGTCCCTAGCAGTTCTACGTTGCTCGTCCCAATATTTTTTGAGATTGGCCTCCGTCTCCATTCGCTCAGCGGACATTGCGGCGGCCTTCGATGATGGGTCTGCTGTAGGGTTTTCGGATCGGGGATGGGAGCGTTGGTGGGGAGGGGGAGCCGCGTAGACTTCATCCCCGTTCTCCTTTCCGAACTATCCGATAATCTTGGATCAACACAAACAAGGCAGCATTGGTAACGACCTAAGCAAGCAAGCGCAACGAGCAATAAAATAAGATTAGGTTCAGTCCTCGGTTGCGCAAAAGAAAGCTAATGCCACATCATGTCCATTCGTTTTTACAGACCTGTTTTCCTGCAAGCGCTGGGCCGCTGGCCATCCTCCATGGAAACAGCAGTCCAGCACAACACCTGGGTTCTCAGCCTCTCGGTTGGGCACCTGGGAGGCTGGGACCAAACAGCCCTGTCCGGCTGTCCTGTCCAGAATCACCCAGCCAGTTCCATTCCAACCTGATGTGCTGATGACCTGTGTCTCAAGCTGTCAACTTGGATCCACGCCTTCCAGATTGTCAGCCGGCTACAGAAGATGCACAAAACTAGTGTCCAGTGCAGCCAGAATGGCCCACACGGCCATACCTTCACCACGAAATGGCAGAATGCTGCCCAGAATTTCCCGTTCTAACAATGCCTGTCAGACTTCTCTTTGATCCCAGCACAATCCTGGACTTGGCAGAGTAGTTATGTAATGTTTGTGCAAACTACCTCATAGGGGTCATGTTTCATGTGATGTTAAATGCAGAATCTATAAGCACCGCATGGAGTATGATAAGCATGAGCACCACCATGTGAGGGACTCAGTGCATAAGGAAGTGCGATGACAGAACAATCCAAACAAGGGTAATCCCATACACAAACAACACTAGTGGACTTGCTGATGTATTGCTGGCGCAAATAAACTAACAGTCATAACCATTGCCAAACATTGATACTAACTGGGATATTCTTACAAGCTAAACACAAACTACCCAATCTCATAGCAATCTGCATGATATAATGTGGACATATACCAACTAGAACTGTTCAATATTCATAATAGGAATAAGATTTAAATGGTACAAAGTACACAAGAAAAATATACCACTAAACCAATTAGACATTGCTTAATATGAGAATGGATTAAATATATCAGTTTTGTAGCATAAATACAGAACTGCGACAGTATTGGTAAAATTCAGCAACTGACATGAATTGCACCAAGCTTCAAGCTCTGGGTTAGCTTGACGGGGGATTGTCTTTCCTCATTTGACAAAATGGTACTACTGTCAGACAACTATTAACTTTTGAGGGAGGTGAGGAAAGGCATGTGAAGCTCTTGCACAGAATTAGACATACAAAACTATATGAACATCTATGTTCTGTGGCGTGGCAATGCTGCCTTCAATAAATCTCTCAGATGAAAGAGGCGCTCTTGATGGATATTTCATAAATTGATTTAGCAAGATAGGTTTAGATTGAACTAAATACTGTTTCAGAATAAGCACACTAAGCCCAAGACTGATATAGTGCAATAAAATAGGAAAAGCAACAGATTACATGATTAAATATTGCATTTAAGATAGAAATATCTGAGTGGTGGAAGTCAGATCAATTTAGTTTGAACATAAAGCTGTGCACCATATTTCCAGCTCAATCACCAAAATTGTAGGAAATAGGCTGCAAAATGCAGCACATATCAATTGCAACTTGCTGATAATTTCCACTGAACTTGCAACAAGGGGCCATTTCCAAGGTTTCTTTATATCGCATCGCAGGAACTCTCAATCTTGAATTATCTAACTGCCTGCTCCAACCATAAATCTGTGTTATAGATTTTCCTTTTAGTTGTGTACACAATTTATCTGCTTTTGCTTCCCAAATTATACCAAAGGACACAATGCGATGCCAAAATATATAGTTTGAAGTTTCATGTATTTAAAATGACTAACTCTGACAAAATTGCAGCTCTATATCTCTCTAGACTATAGTTGATACGCAATAGAATTACAACTAAGATTAACAAAGCCTATTCAACAAAACATTATACACCAACTAAGCTATCTTAGCTCAAGCTTACTTGATATTTCTTTTTGGCAAGTTGTCGGAAGCAAAGATAAGCTCCATGAGTCACTGCTTCAGCTGAAAGGAAGGAACATTACTATTAGACAAACGACATGACTTTATCAACTAACCAGAGAAAAGATAAGCAGGAAATTACCTTCATTGGGATATGTGAGAATCTGAAGTCCCATTACATGGGTATATTTTTGCAATTTCCATGTAACAAGTTAAGCATCTGCACGGAACTGCTATATATAACTTGAAAAATGCGTTCAAGCAGTGGTGCTGTTGCTCATGTAGCTGTATCCAGGTTGCCCTGCTACTTGCCAGCGACTGACATGTACCATATATATAACAGCACAAGAGTATATGTAAAATAGCTAGCTAGCCTTCTGTCTACAAGCTCTTCAACCATAACCTTCATCTCCACATGTACAACATCCATCCTTAAAATGGTGGAGTTGCTTACTGTCCCTAACAATTATATCTCTTCGTACAATGTTAGAAATCATCTTCAATACATTGTGACAACTCTGGCATGTGTACTGGTTTTTGGTAACAGAAACTGGGGTGCCAGGTGCAGTATTGATCAAACCAAAAGCAACAGCAAGTCTTTCACTGTGACCACAAAAGATGTCATCCTTGGATACTTCTTTATCTTCTAGAGAATGAGATTCAATGGGAGCACAACCAGATGCTTTCATCCGCTCATATATTCCTTCAAGAACAATATTTATTTCTCTGATCTGTGGATGTGATTCATCACCCGTAAGAAATGCATGGACCACTCCTTTAACCTCAACCCAACTACATCCAGAATCATGATCCAATCCTTTATCCCGCATGGTTTTCCTCATCCTAGACAATTTATCCCATCTACCAGCATCAGCATATAGATCACACAAAAGAACATGATATCCAGCATCATTAGGCTCTAATTCAAGAACATATTTTGCAGCAAGCTCCCCAAGTTCAACATGCCGGTGTATCCGGCATCCATTAAGCAAGGCTCCCCAAACAGCAGCATCTGGTGTGACAGGCATTTCATTTATAAAGTTGTAAGCTTCTGCGAGTTGCCCAACACGACTTAGTAGATCCACCATGCATGCATAGTGCTTGAGATTTGGAACAACAGAGTATATCTCAGTCATGCTGTGAAAAACTTCCCAACCTTCATTGACCATTCCACCCCTACTACAAGCACATAACAGAGCAACAAATGTAACTTCATCTGGACACTCTCCAGTTTTCACCATTTGATTGAAGAACGATAAAGCAGCATCTCCATGCCCATGAGCTACAAAACCAGCAAGCATGGTATTCCAAGACACAACATCCTTTGCACCATGCGCACAGAACTGTGCCCAAGCATAGCCTGTCTGCCCACATTTTACATACATGTCGATAAGTGCATTGGGTAAATAACCTTCAGATCCAATACCACACCTTAAAACATGTGCATGGATCTCCTTACCACTCCTCAAAGCCCCAGTAGCAGCACAAGCAGCAAGAGCAGCTATAAAAGTGACAGAATTGGGTTTTACATCGTTCAGCATATGCCTGAAATAGTAAAGAGCCTCAAAGTTCCTATGGTTGAAGCAAAATCCTGCAATCATTGAACTCCATGATACTACATCCTTCTCAGGCATGCACTTAAAAACTTCAATAGCCTTATCAATGTGCTTGGACTTTGCATACATTTCAAGGAGGGCATTTGAAACTACGGTGCAGCTCATGAATCCCTTGTTCCCAGCAAGATCATGCAGCTTGACGCCAACATCCAAACGCCCCAAGCAAGCACAAGCAGCAAGGGCACTTGCAATAGTAATATCATCAGGACTTACATTATTCACTTCCATCAGTGCATACACTTCAAGAGCTTTATCTGGGAAACCGTTTTTCTCATACCCAGATATCATAGCTGTCCATGACATGGCATCCCTAATATCCATTCTTGAGAACACTGTTCTTGCTTGCCCCATCATCCCAAGACTCGCATACATTTGAATCAAAGAGTTACAGAATGCAACATCAGTGGCAAAACCCCTCTTCACTGCAAGCCCATGCATTTCCTTAGCAAAACTTAAGTCGGATAACAAACCTGATGCAACAGTCACGCTAGTTATTGTCATAAGGTTAGGCTGCACCTCATCCTCCAGCATGGTAAGAAACAATTCCAAGCCTGTGCTGCACTCACCATTCTCAAAATGCCCAGCAATCATCGCATTCCATGAGATACAGTCCACCACGGTCATACTGTCAAACACCTTACGTGCAGCCACCGCATCCCCACATTTGGCATACATGGTCATGAGTGCATTGAGGACGTCAACCTCACCCCCAAAACCAAACCGGAGAACATGCGCATGCACCTCCCTCCCCATCCTCCAGTCTGGGACGCCGCCACAACTCCGCAGCACGCAGGGGAACGTGTAGACATCCGGCCTCACACCTGCCCACATCATCCTGTGGTACAGGTCCAGCGCTTCCTCCAGCAACCCGGCCTTCCCGTACCCGCCCACCATGACGTTCCAGGAGAAGACGTCCCGCTCGGGCATTTTGGCGAACACCTTCCAAGCGTGCCACGTCTCCCCGAACCTGATGAGCATGCTGAGCACGGCGTTCCCGAGGCGGAGCCCGAACCACGCGTGCCGGTCGTCCGCGTGCGCGCACGCGCGCAGCCCGGGTTCCAACGCGCGGCGCCACTCGCAGAGGCGGAACAGCGCGACGTAGGCGTCCTCGTCGGGCGGCTCCGCGGAGGACTCGAGGAGCCAGAGCGCCTGCGCGAGCTGGCCATGGGAGCAGAGCGCTCGCAGCTCCGCGCTCGGGTCCGCGGAGGAGGAAGTGGGCGGCGCCGCCGAGACGGCGGCCGAGCTGAGACGTCGCGGGCGCTTCTCCGGGGAGAAGCGGTGGAGGCGCGCGGGCGGGAGCGCGCGCGGCCAGGGAAGGGAGGCGAGCGGGAGGAGGGGTGGGTTGAGCGCGGGCTTAGTGGGCGGCGGCATCTCGTGTGGCGGCGGCGGAGGAGGAGGTGCGCATGGCGGGGTTTTGGAGAGGTTTGGCAAGGCGAGGAGAGGAGTTCGTGGCCAATCTCGTGGCCGCTTGCTCCGCTAGCGCGAGTGGATAAGCAGAGCGCAGAGCGGGTGGGAACTGGGGAAGCCGGAGGGTTAACGATATTAACGTCCTTCTCCTCCGTGCTCACCAGTTGCTTATTGGGCCGTCATCTCTAGGGCCCTTACGGCCCACTTGTGTCAAGCGTGTGGAGCCCGACTCGGCCCGAGCCCAAACATGTCGGGGGAAATTTCACTGGCCTGAATTAATTTTTCCGGTCCTGAGTAAACTGGAGGCGGAGACGAAGAAGTATCTCAGGTTGCGACAATGGCGTCTTCCGCTGCTGCGACCGCGAAGTCGATCGCTCTCCCGCCGGCGCCAGTCCGCGGCGGCGGCGGCTGCCGTTGCTGGGCGGCCAGGCCGAGCCCCGTCGCGGCGCCGCGGCTCAGGGTCTCCGCCTCCGCCGCCTCGTCTGACGTGCCGGATTTCCTCTCATCCAATTGGTCAGTACCACCGTTACAACTTGCCTTGCCCCTTGCTGCATCTTTCTCTGCGCACGCGGGAGGTCGACTAGGGCCCTGTTTAGATTCCCTCTAAAATTTTTTCGGAGAAAGGAATCTTGTATGCATGAAGTACTAAATGAAATTTATTTGCAAATCTTTTTCACATATGAGTGTAACTTTGCATGATGAATCTAATAGTATAATTAATTTAATGATTTGCTACAGTAATGCTACAGTAACCGTTCTCTAATTGTGTGGTCGAAACCCTCGTTAGATTGCTCTCAGAAATTTACATTGAGGTGTGGAAGTAGTTTTATAAACTGCTTTATTTAATACCTTTAATTAGTGGTCAAAAGGGGTTGAAAAAAATTTCAACTCCCATCTAAACACGACCTAGATTGAGAACACGTTACGAGATTTCGGAAGATTAGGTTGCGTAATCAGGACAGACACGACTGTCCCGGCTGCATCTTTGTCAGTGTGTTCTAAACACATTTCGTTATCTACTTCCCCCACTTTTGTGACCTTTTGTGTGAATAAAGGGAATCTATTCATTAAAATGGGGAATACGGCATGAAAGTCTCCTTAGATTGGTTACCGGTATCTCTTACTGCGATGCTTACAGCATGTGCAGATTTTGTGACCTTTTGTGTGAGCATCCCAACTTATAAGATTTTGGAGACCAAATTTAACTCTTCTGAAGATTCTGTTGCCTGAACATCCATTCCTAGTTTATGTTTATGGTACTTGCATCTCACATATGGTCCTATAGGGAATATGTCACCCGTGGGTCGTGGTGAACAGACCGATTCAGTTCTTAAACTTCGATAAACTGTCCTTTCATGTTATAACTAGGGATTTATGCACCAAACTGCCAATGTGAAGCCATGTATGCTTGTAACACGTACTGATACCTCAACAACTCCAATCCAGCACAAAAGAGCCACAAAAAGGACTATTGTATTTCACTGGTGAGCTTTGTTTAACATCTTTTATTAGCTGATCTGGTTTTCATGTATTTACCATGTGCATTTTGCTCCTAGTCCTACCTAAAAACTGCATAATAGCTGAGAAACTAATGGTGTGCTATAACATCTCCACAGATTTGCAGTTACTAGGTAATCCCTGAGTTGTGGGATGGTTACCTTTATTTATCAGGTATTTTTGTATGCAGAAAGATAATGGACCATCCTGAAACATCCTCCCCCAGAAACAATCATTCTGGCAAAGTGACATGTCCACCTAAAAATCATTATGCATGTTGTATTGCTGTCCTGCTAAATCCTGTCTTGCTTCAAGATAATCGGCATTTTATCTTTAACCTAGACATTTTAACTCAGCTTTCCTCATAAAGTTCTTTACTTCTAAGCCTCTACTAAGAAGTAAGAAGCTTATTAGGTTATGTACAGTATAGAGCATACCATTTGCATTTGGTATAGCAGATGTTTATGGCATACTATACCAGATGTTAGAATTAGGCTGACATACCACATGTTGTGTACATGAACATGTTATGGTGCAGCTTGGGGGAAGGGAGAAGGGGATCGCTGGGTGCACAGGGAAGGCAGGGGCTCCGGCCGCGGGGCTGTTCACCCACGGCCGGGCAAGAGTCTGTCCAATTCTTGCTTCCTAAACTCATACACCTCCCCTCCTTATATAGAGAGGGTCCCACTAATGGGCTGCCCAGGCCCACTAAGCTCTACTCACGTCCCCTAACACTACACCCCTCCTGGACAAGCAGCTCGTCCTCGAGCTGCAACCTAACAAACTCACAACGAAGACTCGACTAAAGACAAACGTAACACCTAAAAACGAGCCTTTTACATCTCGGCTCAATTAGTTACTTGCAAACTAAAATGGACTCAGATTATTTATTTAGACTCCTGAAAGCCTTCGCCTGATCCCGTTTCCCGTCACAAGCTGCCAATGGGTTTCACGACCTGCTTTAACCTGAGAAGAATTGCAGCCAACCTTGCAAATGGGCTTCGCGGTGCCATATGACTGTTGTGGCCTGATAAGAGTTGAAGCCCACTTAGGCCCATTATCCAAACACTAAGGCCTTCGCTGCCTGGAGTTGGACGAGGGGAAAGGTGGCCGCCGTCCCAACTGGCCAACCAACCGCACTCCAGGAGCTGTTCCGAGGAGCAGTTCCACGGAGGGGCGCGCCGCCTGCCGCATCAAACCGCTGCAGGAGCGGTTCCTCGGCGGCCGTCGCGCCAACCGCCTGGGTCGAATGGAACTGTCGCCGTCGTCCACGACGCACACCACGCCGCCGGAAGAGTGCGCCCCTGCCACAAGCGTATGTGCCCTCGCGGCGACCGTCGGCGGGGACAGGGTATCGCGGAGGTGGTCCATGGGGGCGGCCTTGCGTAGCCTGGCGGCGGATTGCAGAGGCAACCTCTCGCATACCACCCGCGAGGACGGCCGCGCGGCCAGTGCGGTGCGTCTCCGAACGGTGGCCCGCGGTGGTAGTCCCTCGGCGGCCGACCGCGTCGCACGCGCCCCGGCGGCGGATCGCGGAGGCCACCCTTTGGCGACCAGCCGCGACGACGGCGGGTCACCGGCGCGCAGACGGATGAGTGCGAGGACACCCTAACCGCGACAGCTGAGGAACGCCGGACCGCCGACGACGCCTGACGGGTAAGCATCTCCTCCGCCTCCTCTGTTGCGGGTTCCACCAACTGCTCGATCTGCTTCTCGTCTTTGGCGTCGATCTGCCACCACTGCTCTTCTCCTTCGTCTTGGATTTGTTGGGCGTCGGCGAAAGCTGCAGTGGTGGCCACCGGCTCCTTCTCTGGCCCGCCGCAGGGGAGCAAAGGTGGCATCCTAGTCTCCACAGCCTCTAGACGCGCCCAAAGGGACGCCATCTGCTGGGAGAGCTCGCCCACGAGTTGCGCGGCGGCGTCGAAATCAAGGCCTGGCATCGCTGAGGCTGCGACACGGGTGGGAGGGTGGGCGTTCGGCAGCGCGGGGGAAGAAGATGGCTCTGATGCCAAATTGTTATGGTGCAGCTTGGGGGAAGGGAGAAGGGGATCACTGGGTGCACAGGGAAGGCAGGGGCTCCGGCCGCGGGGCTGTTCACCCACGGCCGGGCAAGAGTATGTCCGATTCTTGCTTCCCTAAACTCATACACCTCCCCTCCTTATATAGAGAGGGTCCCACTAATGGGCTGCCCAGGCCCACTAAGCTCTACTCACGTCCCCTAACAGAACATCAGTCAATCCTATGAATGGATGAGCTTGCTAAACTGGCTGGATCGTACCGTTGTTTGTTGACACTTTCTTTTAATGTTACTTCAGGCTTGAAACACGAAAGAGAGAGCCCTTCGGTCCCAGGTTGAATGTAATGCCCTATCTGAAATAATAACTAAAGCATAAATATTCACATATGGATTTTGAACACTTAAAAAGTAGTTCTGTCTTTCAGTTTAGTGCTGAAGAAGCAGTGGAATACCAACTTGAGTCCTTAAAATACAATGATCAACCCCGCCAAGATTATGGGATAGAGGTCATGTACCGGGTAATTGTACAAGCATGAGTCGTTCTTTCATTTGATAAGGTGTTAATGAAACTCAGCTTTGATCAGGCTGACAAGTCTCAATCTGTATTGGTCTTATTAGTTTGCAGGCTTCGACCCCTTTGAAAGGTCAACTTACTTTGGACGACAGTTTGATCTTGGACAGGTATTCTGAAACTTATTCCTTTTGGCATATGCTATTAGTCATAGTGTGTTACTTACAATTTTCCACCAATACTATTCCAGTTTGAACGCTTCCGGCGCTTGTTTCACCATTCAGCTTACAGAGTGCTGCTAGGCCACAAAGAAAGAAAGATATTAAGCAGCTTATGGGTTGAAGAGGTATTCCCCTTAACATACTTTTCTTACTCTGGAGTCTGGACTATAGAAAGCACGGCAAAGCAGATGAAAGTTATCATGATTTATACTTAAATCCCATCTTGTTCTGCGTCTCATTATGCCAAACAGAACCAATTTAAACAGAGAGTTTGGGTACAAGGAGCCCGACCGGAGGAAGAAGAAATATTTCAATTCACAATGGTTCAGGTGCTTGGCCGCTTTTCTTTCCCTTATCGATTTCTCAGCTATATGGTGATTTTAATCGACTGTTTTGTTTCTGTAGAGAGTCGGAGGCTCATGGGATGGTTACTGGCTAACTGAGAGCTTAATCAATGATGGAGATGCATTCTCGGGCGGTGTTGCTTACTGATGGCGTAAATCAATGTAAATATTGATCGGTAAATGCATATGTATATAGCACTGTGATTGTAAACCGTTGGCTCAGGAGTCAGGAATAGGTTTCTTCTTCGTCGTTGAAGATGTCACGTATGGGTGGCAGACTAGCAAAGTAGCAAGTGGCATAGAATTTGGCTTGGATAAGATATGCCTTTCTGGAGATCTTTGGCAATGGCGAACACGCTATTATTGTGCAGATGACAGATATAGTTCCCACAAATGGTCGAATCTGCATGCCTCTGAGCTGAAGTCAAGAACTTGTGTTTGTGTAGCTTACAGACGTAGCACAATATATATATTTTGAAACATTGACATAGCACAATATGGATGCTTATTAGGTCAAAAGGAAGACGGGTATACCTTTACTCTGTCTTCCCCCATTGTCCAATCAGAACGAAATGTTCTGGCTATGTGCGAGTTCATCTTCGATGCTGCCTGCCTTAAGGTCAATGTCGTAAGGAAGCAGGTAAACCCATGCTATTTGCGTCAAAATACGGCGCGGTTCCTCTTCTTTGACCGTTTTATACATATGTTTGATGATCGAGGTTGTGGCATCGCTCTCGGTCAGCGTGTGTTCAGTCAGTGTTCTCGCGACCTACGACGACTACTTTACTAAAAAAACACACATAAAACAGAGACTGCCGGGCTGCACGGGATATATAAATGTTGGTCGTGCTCACCGGGAAGGCGTCAAGGCGAGCACGGAAACTTGCAGGGCCGATTTGTAGGTGACGCCGATGATGATTGGGCAGGTCTATGACGTGCTCGCGAGACGAAAGGGACGTGAGATCGACTGCCTATACATATATCTTTCCAGGTATCTGACCAGGTAGGTTCGGTGAAGAAGGCACGCACCATCTCTTTGACGACCCTGCCTTTTTCGTAGTACTTGTTACTTGCACTGATCATCGACCTTAGTGTAAGTCCAAATGATCACCTTGAAAAAAGAAGGCACACACGATGACACGAAGGACTTCATGGCACACACGACACGATTGCACGCACGAAAGCGCGAGCGACGGAATGGCCCCGGAAATAGCCGCTCACTCTCACGTACGGACACCGAACACGTGCCTGCTACGCTCTCCCTCCGGAAAAGAGAAACGCTAGTGTCCACACCACACCACCCCGGCGCACCCGCGCGCTCGTGTGCCGTGTGGTGTGCGTGCCACACACACACACCCGAGCTCCGCGCCCGGCCGCGTGTCTGGGCCCGGGGCCCCCGCACGGCTCTACCGGCTAACCGCCTCGCTCGGCCGCGCCCCTTTGCACGACAACAAGGGGCGCCCACCAGCCGGCACCGCGTCACGCTCGCCTGGACCTTCTCCCCCTTCTCCTCTTCCTCTTCCCGGAGCCCGGCGCCCGCCTGCCCCCGCAACCGTCGCCGTCGAGCCCGATCCGCGTTGCGTTTCCTGGGCTCATCAGGCGGAACGCGTGAGGCGCCGCCGCTAGCGTGTTCAAATCCCCCCCGGTTGCTTGCGGGGAGACGCCGGCCGGCGCGCCGCGCCGCCCCGGCCCGACCGCAAGCTAGCGGGGTTCGTTCTCTCCCCGCGTTGCAGGCTGTTTGCGTGGCCGTGCCGGGCTATCTTTCGATCGGTCTGGATCGATCCCGCGCGTGCTCCGCCGGCCGGTCTGGTCTCCGAGACCGATCGGGTAGGTGGGGTGGGGGATGCCTTTTCCGATCCCGTCACGGTTAGCTTTTCGTGACATGGTCCTCCTCTCTTGAACGTGCACCCGGCCTGTACGTGTTGGTGTATACGTAGGCCTCGGACTCATACACCGGCTCGGATCGGTGCGGCCGTGACGTGCGTCTATATAAGCCACGGCCGTGCGGCCCTGGCGAAACAAGTTGAGAGATCGAAGTAGTAATCTCGTTCGTTCCCTTGCACCACCGTGATTGAGATCGTCTCTGCTGCAATGGCCGAGCCGATAACAGAGCAGGCGCCGCTGCTGCAGAGGCAGACGACGACCACGACCACGACGACGAGCGGCGGCGTCATGCCGGACTTCAAGCAGTCGGTGAAGCTCAAGTACGTGAAGCTGGGGTACCACCACCTCATCACCCACGGCGCGTACCTGCTGCTGGCGCCGCTGCCGGGGCTCGTGGCGGCGCACCTCTCCACCTTCACGCTGCGGGACCTGGCGGACCTGTGGCAGAGCCTGCAGTACAACCTGGTGTCCGTGGTGGTGTGCTCCACGCTGCTCGTCATCGTCGCCACCGCCTACGTGCTGACGCGGCAGCGGCCCGTGTACCTGGTGGACTTCGCGTGCTACAAGCCCGACGACGAGCGCAAGTGCAGCCGCGCCCGCTTCATGAACTGCACCCAGAAGCTGGGCACCTTCACGCCGGAGAACATCCAGTTCCAGCGCAGGATCATCGAGCGCTCGGGCCTCGGCGAGGACACCTACCTCCCGGAGGCCGTGCTCAACATCCCGCCCAACCCGTCCATGGCCAACGCGCGCAAGGAGGCGGAGATGGTCATGTTCGGCGCGCTGGACGAGCTGTTCGCCAAGACGGGCGTCCGCCCCAAGGACATCGGCGTCCTCGTCGTGAACTGCAGCCTCTTCAACCCGACGCCGTCGCTGTCCGCCATGGTCGTCAACCACTACAAGCTCCGGGGCAACATCGCCAGCTACAACCTCGGCGGCATGGGCTGCAGCGCGGGGCTCATCTCCATCGACCTCGCCCGGGACCTGCTGCAGTCGCACCCCAACACCTACGCCGTGGTCATCAGCATGGAGAACATCACGCTCAACTGGTACTTGGGCAACGACCGCTCCATGCTCGTCTCCAACTGCCTCTTCCGCATGGGCGGCGCGGCGATCCTGCTCTCCAACCGCGGCTCCGCGCGCCGCCGCTCCAAGTACCAGCTCGTGCACACGGTGCGCACCCACAAGGGCGCCGACGACCGGTGCTTCGGCTGCGTCACGCAGCGCGAGGACGGCGCCGCCGCCGGCAAGGTGGGCGTGTCGCTGTCCAAGGACCTCATGGCCGTGGCCGGGGACGCGCTCAAGACCAACATCACCACGCTCGGCCCGCTGGTGCTGCCCATGTCGGAGCAGCTGCTCTTCTTCGCCACGCTCGTGGCGCGCAAGGTCCTCAAGCGCAAGGTCGGGCTCTACATCCCCGACTTCAAGCTGGCGTTCGACCACTTCTGCATCCACGCCGGCGGCCGCGCCGTGCTGGACGAGCTGGAGAAGAACCTCAAGCTCTCGGACTGGCACATGGAGCCCTCCAGGATGACGCTGCACCGCTTCGGCAACACGTCCAGCAGCTCGCTCTGGTACGAGCTCGCCTACACCGAGGCCAAGGGCCGGATCAAGAAGGGCGACCGCACCTGGCAGATCGCCTTCGGCTCCGGCTTCAAGTGCAACAGCGCCGTGTGGAAGGCGCTCCGCTCGGTGAACCCGGCCAAGGAGAAGGGCTTCAGGAACCCATGGATGGAGGACGTCGACAGCTACCCCGTGTCCGTCCCCAAGGTGTCGGCCATCTGATTCGTCGTCTCACCGCCCACGCACCAAGCTGTGTGCAGGCTGCAGGCATTGCCATTGCCATTGCCATGCCTGTCTTTTGATCAGATTTGTATTTACTAGTAGAAGACTAGCTAGCTAGGAATCGATTAGTTCTGTTTGTTACGTTTGTGTATCACGTCGTTCTGCTGTTCTTGCTTCTTACGCGATGTGTATTAGTGTGTTCAGACGAGTGACTGTTGGGAATACTGTTCAGAAAGCACAACGCGCTGCAAAAAGCAACTTATGAAAATTTTCACAGTTTCCTATATTCTTTGCATGCTTGGAGATCCCCTACAACTTTGCATCCAGGAAGCAAGATAGTGTCTCAGTATTCCAGGAACATGTTTGACATTTCCTGTGACATCAGTTTTTGTTTTGGTTTATAGCACCAACAATGCAATTTTGATTCATCTCTGCACTTGCGTGTGAATATGATACTCCCTTACCGCTTATCGTCTGCGTATTGACCGTAATGCAGCTACTATAATGCTGCCTATGGCGGGATTTGAGTGGACTCAATCCAGCCAGAAGCGCTTGATGTCTTGTCAGAGTGATGCCAATTTTCTACCCTTAGGAAATCCAAATTTCCTGGAGACTCCAGGAGATCGTCGTAGCAAGCTCACCATTCTCAAAGACTAGCACGTTCACTGTCTGAGTTTGATTGATATAATCGTCATACACCGAATCACCGATACACGAGTGTCCTACTCATGCTTAGTTTTGACGCAATTATTCACGCGCGTAGCATCTTTAGCACCCTCTTATAGTAATACAGTACTGACGTGCTAGGTGACATTGTAGGGCAATACATCGGTTGGCCAGAGGTCACGGGGAATTACGAAACACATAATACTTGATGCGACGAATTGATACATGTGTCATCATCTGGAAATCTTTGCATCTATCGATAAAAATGTGTGGTTTTAGGTAGGTGCAGTCAAACAGAAACAGATCAAACTTTAGTTGCAAAAATTAAATTTATATACTAAATTTAAATGGAATTGGTAGAGTAAAGTACCTTTTGTACTATACTCTTGCTATACTTTACAAATATAATGTCAAAATTATAAAGTTATTGGAGGAGATATTAAGGTACACATGGTACAGTCAAGCACGTGCTTAAGGAAATCAGAATTCCTAACGGTTACATATATTTTTCTTACAGAATTTTTTTGAGACGATTTTTTCTTACAGAATTAGCTGGAACATATTGGCCTTGTTAATTTTTCTTTGAGAGGAAACATATAGGCCTGAAATAAAAAAAAACCGTATTATCTTAGGCCCAAATATCAAACGACGGGCCCAAATATCAAATGGCCGAAGAAAGAAAATAGAGTTATGTAGGGCTAGCCCACCTTCCTTGTTGTTTGTTCATTGTCGCGTGAACAACGAGAGGAAGCCCAAACTAGCCCACGTGCCGCTCCAACGGCACCTTCCTGATCCGACGGCCACAAATCTCGCGTGGGACGAAAGCTAGCCGGATGCGATCCCCACCCGCCGCCAAAGATCCGGCGGCCACAATTCCTGCGTTCTTCCAAAGCTACCAAAACCCCCACCCCCGAGAAAAAAATAACACGCCACCGCAGCTATAAAACCCTCCGCCTCCACTGGCGGCTCGCCCAATTCCATTTCGAATTCTAGGGTTTTGCTGTTCTCTCGTGCTCTGAAGCCCGCATCGCCGCCTCAGGTGCGGATCCTCGCGCGGGACTGAACATGGTGAGCGCGCCAGCGGATCCAATTCTCGCCACGTTTGATCGGTGGATCTGTGGTTTCGTGTATTTGATCTGTGGTGTTTTGTGTTTTTCAGGCGCTGCCGAATCAGGGGACTGTGGATTACCCCAGCTTCAAACTCGTCATCGTTGGCGATGGCGGAACTGGTGAGCTCTTATCCGTTTCGTGATGCGATTATTTGTTAGAAATGGTACAATCTGATGTGTTAGGTTCTTATAGACAACCAGTTTCTACGAGATCTGATGGATTATGGATTATGCCTTATGCTGTTGTGTGGAATCTGTCGATGTTATTGTTCCCCGTGATTTTGCCGTGTAACTGAATTTAATCATTTCCATGTTATAGAATTGTCCCCTCCATTTCCCCCACAATTTATGATCGTAGGTGCTGCTTTTTATTTGATTAAGTAGTACTGTTTTCGCCATACTTTGATACTCATGTCTGTATTTTGATCTGTTAAGTTGGTGGAAATCCGGCTTTTCATGTATATTAGGTGAGGACATGGGAATTGCTAATATTTTAGATATGTGGTGTTTATTTTTTTGATCTATTGTTTGGAATCCTCACACAACAGAGATTCTGTAGATCCGTACCTAGTTTGCACTTATGTCATCAACGCTTCTGGCTGCTACTTATGACAATTTTTTGTTTGTAACACTTATATGATGGTCCTTAGTTCTATATCCAATCCAAGGCAAAATATTGATTGCTTGAGTATTTGTTCTCACCTTGTATATTTTACTGATCCATTTTAAATTTCTTATCCCAGCCATATGAGATTTTTATTCCTAGATGCCGGCTATTTGATATTTTTTAAATATTGATGTTTTCTTTGGATGCAGGTAAAACCACATTTGTAAAGAGACATCTCACTGGAGAGTTTGAGAAGAAATACGAACGTAAATGACATATGAGCTTGGGTTTCCTTTCCTCTACTTATTGTTAATCATACCTCCTTTAACTAATGTGTTTTGTTAATTCAGCAACCATTGGTGTTGAAGTTCATCCTTTGGATTTCACCACCAACTGCGGTAAGATCCGTTTCTACTGCTGGGATACGGCTGGGCAAGAGAAGTTTGGTGGCCTCAGAGATGGATACTAGTAAGTTTTATTTGCTATAGTATTTCAAGTAAATGTGGCGTGGTTTCTTCTGGATTTCGTATAAAATTATCAGTGATGCCATACTTTCAGTGACATCTGAATAATTAGGTTAGCATACCCTGTAAATTTATTGCATACCTTTAGCACAGAAAATCTGTTCCTCCATCACAATTACTGCTTCTAATTTCCTATTTCACTGCAGTATCCATGGCCAGTGTGCTATTATAATGTTTGATGTAACCTCAAGGTTGACTTACAAGAATGTTCCTACATGGCATAGGGACCTGTGCAGGTTTGTTTCTCAATCTTTCTGAACTTGCACCTGATGTATAATGTTGAAATTCTGATGTTCAATTATGAATTCTTGCAGGGTGTGTGAAAACATCCCCATTGTCCTGTGCGGCAACAAGGTTGATGTGAAGAACAGGCAGGTCAAGGCCAAGCAGGTCACCTTCCACAGGAAAAAGAACCTGCAGTACTATGAGATTTCTGCCAAGAGCAACTACAACTTTGAGAAGCCTTTCCTTTACCTTGCAAGGAAGTTGGCTGGGTAATTAAACTAGCTACTTTAATTGTTTGCATCTCCAGCTTATGGCTAATACCTACACATATTAATTAATGTTGTTGGCTTGTGTCCTATCAGTGATCCCAACCTTCACTTTGTTGAAGCTGTTGCTCTTAAGCCTCCGGAAGTTACCATTGACATGGCTATGCAGCAACAGTGAGTGTTTCATCTCTCGTTCTTATCTAATGTTAAATGCACATCCAAAATCAGTCGCCTTGATATTAAGTGTTGGAATAACTGGTTCTCTTCTCATTTTTACCGCAGGCATGAAGCTGAGCTTGCTGCAGCGGCTGCACAACCTCTTCCTGATGACGATGACGATCTGGTTGAGTAGAAAGTGGATCATGAGTCTCAGACCTGAGCAGACAGAGTTGTGCCTTGTCAACTCTTGCATAAGAGTTGTTTTAGAACGAACTCTCTAGAGTTAGCGTTGGGATCTTTTCTGTCTCAAGACGTTGCAACTTTTCAATGTGTGGACATCGGTGGACTTGTTGCCAATTGCCATGAATTTGCTGGCTCCTTTATACATTGTTTTGTAACTCTGGTTGTTGATGATAAAACTTTGTTGTGGCAATTGCTCTGTACTGTCTCGCTTTTCTATCTGCTGCATCATATAATTCATATTCCAGCATACTTGCATCGCGTTGTGTTTTATGAATCACTGAATCTTGTATTACATGAGAGTTTGCATCGCACATTTGCATCGTGTTGTTGCTGTGTTTTCCGAATCATCGCATGTCTAACTTCTGTGTTTATCGGTGCATGTCTTAATCAGCAGTGCTTTCACTGGACTTGATGATATGCGAGGCTTGATTCCCCCCTATTGCGAATAATATTTCCAAATATTCAACTATACTATGTTTTCCCAAGCTACTTTATTTTCTTTAACTAATTAGCCTGTCGACGGCAGCATTTTTGTAATCACATGCAAATATACTCTTGGTATAATCTAACGCTGTTAAATTCTATAATCAATTAAAAGTTGTATAGGACAGAAGGTCCTGATGCCCCTGAATTGCATTCTTCAAACCAAGGCAATGGCCCAATATGTGTCTTTGAACTAGCACGGCTATTGACATGATTATAGCTTAAATGACTGAATTCTTTCAAACTATAAACACAGCCATTGCTCAATTGATTGAATCCATTGTTGCCGCCCAACATCCATTTTTTAGTTTAATACGGATCGGGAACAGCCTTTTTCAAGTTGCTAGGTATGGATTCCGGTGTCACTGAGGCCAGAACTGCTGGGTTTATAGCTGCCTTGGGTCAGCTGTGAATTTGGCGGTCCATCCAGAAGTTGAGCACAAAACCGAGGTCCAAGGGAACCATGATCGCTGTTCTTGTTCGTTCAAAAAAAAATCGCCTTTATTTAGCCGGCAAATCAAGAGCCGTCGTGCTCTGGTCGTAGTGCGCCGCTCGCCGTCGTGCTCGCGCAGTCGTTGTGCACTTCAGTGCGGTAGTGAGCCAGTGACCCTTCCGCTTCGGCCAGCCAGATATCACCTCCACAAAGATATATCACCTCGGCGTACGGGCGGAGGCGTCGAGACCCCAAAACCTCTCGCTTTTTCTCTCTCCCACCGCCGCCACCAACAACTTCCCTCTACATCCCATCCACCCTTTGGATCCTTCCCCTCCTCCCCCTCTATTAAAGCACCACCAGCCGCAGCCGCAGCCGCACGCCGCCGCTCCCCCACTCCCACCAGTCCACAGCGAGACGCGCCCGAGCGAGCGCAAACTCCGACGCCGCGATGAGGTCGGCTCTGCTGAAATCCACGTCCGAGCTCCTCCGCCGCTGCCGCCGGGGGTACGCCTCCTCGGCCAACCCGGAACGGAAGGTGGCCGTCCTCGGCGCGGCGGGCGGCATCGGGCAGCCGCTCTCGCTCCTCATGAAGCTCAACCCGCTCGTCTCCTCCCTCTCGCTCTACGATATCGCGGGGACCCCCGGCGTCGCCGCCGACGTCTCCCACATCAACTCCCCTGCCTTTGTACGCCGCCCCGCTCCGCCCGACGCGCTCTGCTGGGTTCGTTTGGGGTCCTGAGCTGATTGGTTGCGGGTTCTGCAGGTGAAGGGGTTCATGGGGGATGACCAGCTCGGGGAGGCGCTGGAGGGGTCGGATGTCGTGATCATCCCCGCCGGGGTGCCCAGGAAGCCCGGCATGACCAGAGACGACCTCTTCAACATCAACGCCGGCATCGTTAAGGCCCTCTGCACCGCCATCGCCAAGCACTGCCCCAACGTAAGCATCGCGCCCTGTTCAGTGTAGATCTACAGTTTAGGTATATAGATTTGGTACTCTACTTTTGGCAATTGGACTATTGGAGTAGCTGGTGCTTGGATTTGGGGCAGATCTAGTGTTCAGTGGTGATCTGCTGTAGTAAAGTGGTGCACCTACCAATAATTGATAGGCAACACTGTTTGCCCAAACATGCACAATTACCACGTGCTAGTTGCTCACCTCAATGCCATTTCCTGTAAGCCCACTTACTGCAGAACCCACTTCACATGGGTTCGGAATTTGATATGTGAACATCATCCCCTTCACAAGGGGTGGTAGATGGTATTGGACTGGTCCCATGCTTATTTCTTATTGTGTCTAATCTGAATCTTTAAGTATACATGTTCATCCTTTTCTTGTTTAATTTGTGCTACCATACTGATCATGGGCTTGTTGATTATATGGTTGCTTAGGCTGTTGTGAATATTATCAGCAACCCTGTCAACTCCACTGTCCCAATAGCAGCGGAGGTTTTCAAGAAGGCTGGTACTTATGATGAGAAGAAGCTGTTTGGTGTGACCACTCTTGATGTTGTTCGTGCTAAAACTTTTTATGCTGGAAAGGCGGGCGTGCCAGTTACTGGTAATAAGATGTTTTATGTGACAATTGCTAGAGACATTCAGATTATGTTTGTCAGATTTAGTTTTTCATCTCTCTCAATGTGAGTTGTTGCTGTGACCTTTTCCAGAGGTGAATGTTCCTGTTGTTGGGGGCCATGCGGGTATTACTATTCTGCCACTCTTCTCACAGGTATTTTCTCCACGGTTTATGTTTCCTTCAAAAGTGACAGAATAATCTGAAAATTTACCAATTTAGAATAAATATAATCAGTGACAAAAGAAGCTTTATAGCATAAGCATGCCCATGATGGTCATGTAGTCTAAGTGTATGAAGTATGAGCATTGTTGGCAAAACATGCAATTTGATTAGCAAAGATGTTGCATTTTGTCGATCTCAAAAAGAAAAAAAAAGGTTGCATTTTGTGGGCAAGAGTCAACAGAGTATGTTTGCTTAGACTAGTTCAACAATTTCAATTTAGCAATTGTGCATGAGGTCTCTAAATCTGCCTTGAGTCAGCGTTTAACATTACATAATTCATTGTTGTACTGAAATACTATGCAAGTGATTATCATATCAATTGTCATGGTAGGTGTATGTTGTGCCTCATATCTGTTAAGCTAGTAACTCAAGCATAAACTTCCAGCTAAAAATCAAAATGACTGTTTCATGCAGGCCACTCCTGCAAGCAATTCATTGTCCAAAGAAGACATTGTGGCCCTTACCAAGAGGACACAAGATGGTGGTACGGAGGTTGTTGAAGCAAAGGCTGGAAAGGGCTCCGCAACATTGTCCATGGCGTAAGTCTATAAAACATATGGACCTTTGTGAGCATATGTATTGGTTGCACAATAGAACCTGTGACTAGCATAGCCTGTCTCTGTTCATGATCCTTTTGGAATTATACGGGTATTGTCTTCCATCCTCTACAGCAGTAGATGCTTGTGTTTTCTTAGAACTGCCTGTGACATAAGTTAGCTGCTGTACCGTTGCCCATACACTCACCGACACAAGCTTATTACTTCAAAGCTAGTGACTTGCTTGTGGCTGAAATTTTGTACTATCGAATCTTCTTACTACTGTGTCTTGGTTGTTCCTGTATTCATTTGATTGTATATCTATTGCATCAATTTACTGTAGGAACTGGATGTATATTTTAAGCTATCTAATTGTAATGAACATCATTAGTTGTTTATGTTATTCATTATACAGGTATAATTGAACTAAGCCCGTGAATACAAGATACATCCTTGAACCACACCTGGTTTTATTTTGTTCTAGTGTTTTTTTAGACATTATTCTTTCAGAAAAATGCACATTCTACTTTGTTAACTTTCTATTATTGCATTGTCGTGAAATATTTGAAGTTATTGCTATTATTTGGAATGAAGCATCTTCCTAATTGAAGGACCCACTTGTCCTTGTCCATGAGTGCCTGCTCAAGATCATATATCTTATTTTTCCAACTAATTCAATGCAATATGAGCTAGATCCTGTTTGGGTAGGTGGGATTTCGATCCAAATTTACTGACTTCACAGAGCAATCGTCCTCATCATAACACCCTCATTGCTGGAATTTCTGTGTGTTTTTACTGTAGCTTCCCTTCAATGTTATCCCCGCATGTGATATTCTTTTTATGAATCATCGTATTGTAGTGGCTGCACAGTTTTCCACCAACCTTTGTTATGCATACCCATACTAGATTTTAACCGATTTCAGGTCAAATTTGCTGCAATTTTCTTTACTAATATGGTTCCTTTTGTTTTTGCAGATATGCTGGTGCTGTTTTTGCAGATGCATGCTTGAAGGGTTTGAATGGAGTTCCAGACATTGTAGAGTGCTCTTTTGTGCAATCAACTGTGACAGAGTTGCCCTTCTTTGCCTCCAAGGTACTTATCTATGCGTAAATGTATATGCAAAGTGCAGCAATGGTTTATCATATGCTAAAGGCATTCACATTTTCCTTTTTTTTTGTTGAAGGTTTGCACTGGTTACCAACATTTGAATTACCATAGTAGAATTTGATTTGCACTTATTTCTTGTATAAATCATTCTGTTTGTGGACTTTGGATTGGAATCAAGGATCAAAATCGTAGGTTTCTATGCCCTGAGTTATTTGTGTGGTCAGAGGCATTAAAAGAAATACTTGCCTTTTTTGTTGTTTTTAAGTTTTTAAAACTGTCCTATCGATGTCGATGGTTCCTGCGTGTCTTATGAGATTAGAGGGACTGAAGTGTTGAACCTGTGAACCATTGCCGTTTCGGTTTATTTTCTTTCGAGAATCAGTGAAATTTTAGCCATATGGTTCCATGTAGCATGTTCTTGTTTCCAGGAACCATTGACCAAGTGAATGGGTAGCATCACATTCTTATGGGTTAAAGGGGCTGAAGTGTTGAATCTGTTAATCATTGCCATTTTGGTTTATTCTTTTGAGAATCAGTGACATTTTGGCCATATGGTTCCATACTTCCATGTAGCATGTTCTTGTTTCCAGGAACCATTGACCAAGTGAGGGACTGATGGGTAGCATCACATTCTTTTACAATATCATGGTTTTCCCTTTCTTATCAGTTGCAAGAGGGCATATTAATTTTGGTTGATCAAAATAATGTGTTCAGCTAAGCCAGTGCCTTACCCATACTAGTTAGATGCACCCTTTCTAGTGTATCACTGCACTTGATTTTGTTGATTTTTCTCTCAATAGACGGTCTTCATATGCTGGCTAGTACTGTTTTAACACCACTCATGTTACAGGTACGTCTCGGCAAGAACGGAGTAGAGGAAGTGCTTGGTCTGGGTGAGCTCAACGACTTTGAGAAGGAGGGACTGGAAAACCTCAAGGGTGAGCTCAAGGCTTCCATCGAGAAGGGTATCAAGTTCGCCCACGGGAACTAGGCATTTTGAGCGGATTCTAACAATTCGTATATCAAGCTGAGGATGTGTCTTGAAATTTTTTGTTTGACTGCCTTTTTTGCCCGGCTTCTGCTGGGAAGTCGTGGCGTTGTGCTCCATAATAAAAATCCAGCGGCTTACCTGAACAAACTTGTACCAGAAACAAATACAATACCGGTTCCTTTTGTGCTCGGCCAATGCCCAATAGCTTGGTGAGTCGTGACGGAAATGGAAACAAACTTGCCACTTGCTCGATCCAGCTCGTTATTTTGGTATTGTATTTGTAGCAGAGTCTGGATGCCCATGCCACACTGGAATTCAACTATCGGGGGCTTGGGGCTGCTAGATACTACTACAGTACTACTAGATATTGTTTGTACCAAACGAGCCGAGCATTGCTGGTTCAGTGCAATTCCAGGGTCCAAGGCTCGAAGCAACTCTGCTCTGCTTAATAAATGTTAATGCTGGCGTTTGGAGAATAGATCTGGCAATGTACAAGCCCCATGGATGGAGGCTTTGGGTTGTGATTTGTGAAACATGAATAATTCTTTGGCTAATTGGTTTGATGTTTTCTACACCGTGAGCAAAGCAGATGTCTCTATCCTAGCCAGTAGCCATGCTCAGCCTAGAGAAAGCTACGCTCTATCTAGCAAGCTAGGATGTCGTCGTATCTGTACATTTCTACTGCCGAGACTCGTGGTACACGCTTCAGTCCGGCAGCCAAGTCATTTTTTGCTGTTCATAGCTGTCAGCCTATCACCAATAATGCTTTCAGAAAACATGAGCATATCTCCTAATTAAAACAGCCATTCAAGACTAGTGCAACGCTATCCGGCAGACGTGCGAGGGTTGTTAAAGTGACCAAACATTTTTCTTAACACGAACAAAGCGACACGAACGTCTACTAGTACTCTACTCACCAAACCATCTCGATCTATAACTGGTGCTGCTATAGAACAAATCAAGAAGACTTCGAATTAGGATCCTGATTAGGTAAACCAGGAAGATTTTAGGATGTCAAATCTTAGTTGGACGGTCGGTTCCTCCTATTTTTATTCAGGCTCATGGTACACGCTTGAAAGCTACCACATTTGCTGTGCCAATCAACGACGTCATAAACTTCACTCGAGAAATAGAAACAAAGCCACACAAATGCAGCAGGATAGTGGCCATCGGATCTTCGAGGGGACAAGCAACTAAGGCTTGCACGCAATGAGGTGACACATACACTTTGCATCTCGGTTCCTGTAGCCACCAGTGAAGTGCCAGGTCAGCCGCCGCCATAGCCCATAGCAAATGTGTCTCAACCGTACTTCTCATTGTAACTGTTACCAACCACTGTCACCACTGCAGTAGATTACGAAGCTGGAAACGGCAATTTGGTAGCTCGAGTGGATGATCGTAACTACCGAGGGCAGTCTCTAGGTAGAAACCCTGTGCGAAGTTCAAGAGAGTCACATCATCAAAAAATCATTTATAGACCTACCTCTCCCTAACAATTAGTGTCTTCACCTAATAAATCTCTTTCTTTCCTAATAAATGCGCGCGGGAGGGTGGAGGGGAGGAGCAAACCCGCAAGACTCCAGCCAGGTCTTCCCAATGACGATTTTGCTGGGTCTCGCGGCTTTGATTCGCGTGAGGAGGCTGAGTCTAGAGGAAGAAACCAGGTCTTGTGTTTTCCTCCTCTTTATTCATTAACTATGCTGCCATGTCACCAATTTGCTGATGTGTCACCTCATTTATTAGGAATGAACTCCATCCTACGTGGACCATTGGGACTGCCCTGACTGTTTGTGCACAACTGAGCAAGTAGGCCACAAGCCAGAGATCATTTTGTCGGGGACGCAACGTTTTACCACTGAAGATCGCTCAGCAGTCGCTGCCGCATGTTGACGTTCTTCCTCCTCCGGCCGGTCAGTTTCAGGTAGGATATAATACCTTTTGAACACACTGAGATGGACGTACGCGTCTCTGAAAGATAAACAGCAAGTGGATTCCCATGCACTTCGATCACATCGACCGATCGGCGCGGCCTGCATATAAATACACCACCAAGCTGAAGCTAGTAGCCAAACCAAAAGCGATCCATCGATCGAGTTCATTAATTAACAACAAGGGGCAGCTAGGTGCGGCCATGGCGTCGTCGTCGCCGATGCTTGGAAGCATTGCCAACAGGTGGCGCGAGCTCCAGGGCGCGACCTCGTGGGCGGGCCTCCTGGACCCGCTGGACATCGACCTGCGCGCGAACCTCATCGCCTACGGCGAGGTCACGCAGGCCACCTACGACGGGTTCAACCAGGAGAAGCGCTCGCCGCACTGCGGCGCGTGCCTGTACGGCTACTCGGACCTGCTGACCGCCTCGGGCGCCGCCGCGGCGGGGAGCTACGCCGTCACCAAGTTCATCTACGCCACGTCGGCGCTGCCCGTGCCCGAGGCGTTCCTGGTCCTGCCGCTGCCGGACCTGCTGCCGGAGTCGTGGAGCAGGGAGTCCAACTGGATGGGGTACGTCGCCGTCGCCACGGACGCCGGCGTCGCCGCGCTGGGGAGGCGCGACATCCTCGTCGCGTGGCGCGGGACCTTGAGGAGCCTCGAGTGGGTCAACGACTTCGACTTCACGCCGGTGTCCGCCGCGCCCGTGCTGGGATCGGCGGCGGCGACGAACCCGGCCGCCCTGGTGCACAGGGGGTTCCTGTCCGTGTACAGGTCCAGCAACCCGGACTCCAAGTACAACCAGTCCAGCGCCAGAGATCAGGCAAGTATGCTACCACAAGCTATCTGATCCACTTCATCTCAGTTTTTAAGTACGATTAACTATACCGGAAGACAGGAGGAAATCGAAACTGAGGTCACGCTTGGAATTTAAATGCTAACACTGCAAATTAAATTTATAAAGAACTTGTGTAAAGACCCTCGGCTTCATCAGTGAAAATTGTTCCACGTACGTTCGTTCGGCTAAGGTTTCAGTTCCTGTAGACAAACATGAACTCACACGAAAGCATGCACATTGCATGAATTGTTCCTCGAACGTAGGGCCTACTTGTCACCCGCTGCTTTGCTTAAAACATGCATTCAAGCAACCACTTAGCTCGTAGTACATGCGTGAAGAACCGTATTGATGGAGATCATGAGCAGGTTAGCAATACAGGAGTTTCCATTGAAATTTGGAAAGAAAATAAAAAGGAATATTCTCCATTTGTGAAAATGGCAGAGAGAGCTAACTGGTATACTGTACTTGTTAGCTGTCCTAATCTGTAAGGGCCGGCGAACTTTAGATTATCGCTAACATTGTTATAACTTTTCTAGAACAAGTCTATATGAAAGTGAACATTAAATGATTTCAAACCACTAATGACCATAATAGAAATTAGTCATGGTCTCATGGATATACGGCACCTCCTGACATGTATCCAAAGAAGAAGCTTATATGTATATTCCTATCAAGATTATGTTATTTTGTGGAGTCCATGCCTTCCATGGTGAACACACGGTGTGGACCCACCTCAGCAATAATATTAGTCCAAATAAAAGGTTTTGATTTATTCAAGTATTTGACCTTCAGTTAGCTATAAATGTCAGGAAAGTGACGCTCAATATGAATATATAATCGACCATGTTGTTATAAATGTCTACCTGATCATAAACTCATATTGTTAGCTGTCCTGATCTGTAAGGGTCGGCGAACTTTAGATTATCGCTAACATTGTTATAACTTTTCTAGAACAAGTCTATATGAAGTTGAACATTATATGATTTCTAACCACTAATGAACATAATAAATGCTTTTGATTTATTCAAGTATTTGACCTTCAGTTAGCTATAAATGTCAGGAAAGTGACTAATCGAATAGTTGTTGGATGCGTGAAATCTAAATCAGCTACCCTAGATTTCATTAACTAATCGTTAGGTTATTACTTGAAACGGCATGTATTCAAATATAGCCTGTGTATTTGACTTTGCATGACGTACATATATGATGTGCATTGCAGCTCTTTGCCGAATTGATCAAATAATGTACTGTCCGTGCAGGTTTTTGCGGAGGTCAGGAGGCTCATGGCGCTGTACAAGGACGAGGTGACCAGCATCACCGTCACTGGGCACAGCCTTGGCGCGTCGCTCGCCACGCTCAACGCCGTGGACCTCGCCGCCAACGGCGTGAACGCGCCGGCCGACTCCTCCCAGCCGCCGTGCCCCGTGACGGCGTTCGTGTACGCGAGCCCGCGCGTCGGGGACGCCAACTTCAAGCGCGCCGTCGCCTCGTTCGGGGACCTGAGGGCGCTGCACGTGAAGAACGCCGGCGACGTGGTGCCCCTGTACCCGCCGCTGGGGTACGTGGACGTGGCGGTGCCGCTGCCCATCGACACGGGGCGGTCGCCGTACCTGCGCCAGCCCGGGACGATCCGGACGCGGCACAGCCTCGAGTGCCACCTGCACGGCGTGGCCGGGGAGCAGGGCACCGCCGGCGGGTTCAAGCTGGAGCTGGACCGCGACGTCGCGCTCGTGAACAAGGAGGAGGACGCGCTCAAGGACCAGTACCCGGTGCCCGCCGCCTGGCGGGTCGCCAAGAACAAGTTCATGGTCAAGGGCGCCGATGGCCACTGGGCGCTCCAGGACTTCCAGCAGATCTGATCGAGCTGGAGCCCGTGCTCGCATGCATGTCTATGCGCCTCTTCGTATACTTATATATCTATAAATAAACAGTGAGTGGCAATACGGCCGGCATGTATTATCATTTCTGTCATACTTGTAAAACCGAACTTATAGATTGCATCAAATCGCTTTGTAACAGAAATGGCAGAACTGAATCTATAAATAATACGACTGCGCCTACACTTTTTTCTGTCATGAAATTGCTTAGTAAAACTAATTTTTTGTGAGGCTGATAAATTTATACTCCCATCGTAACAAATATTTCTGTGCGCATATATACGTGTTCGTTACTCCCTACTCGTCCGAGTCGACGTCATCTTCGTCCTCCTCGCAATCCATCAATCTCCAGCGCCCGTCGGCGCCCTTCACCATGCCCCTGTTGTGCGGGACCCACCACCCGGGCGGCACCCCGTGGTCGTCCCGCAGCGCGTCGTACGCCTTGTTCACCAGCGCCACGTCCCGCGCCACCGCGAGCTCGAACCCTCCTCCGCCGCCGCCCCGCGCGCCCGCCACGCCGTGCAGGTACACCTCGAGGTTGTGCCAGGTCCGCTCGTTCCCGGGGCTCCTCAGGTACGGGGACGCCCCCGTGTCGATCGCCAGCTCGGCGCCGACGTCGTGGTAGAACACGGCCGGGTACCTGGGCACGATGTCGTGGGCGTTGCGGACGCGGAGGAGCCGGAGCCCGGAGACGGCGTCGAACCGCTTCTTGAAGGCGGAGCCGCCGACGCGCGGGCTGGCGAACGCGAACGCGGTGACCGGGCAGACGGACATCCCCGCGGCGGCTGGCGCCACGTTGTAGCCGTTCGCGGCGATGTCGAACGCGTTCAGCGTGGCGAGCGCCGCGCCGAGGCTGTGCCCCGTCACGGTGATGCTCAGCTCCTCGTCCTTGTATGTGTCCACCAGCCTCCGCACCTCGCTCAACGCCTGCATCGTCGATGGTCGTCCATCGACCGATACATTCATGAGGTGACTTGTGAGAGTGCAGTGACAGGCCGACAGTGACAGTGCCGCCCGTAGTACGAGGATTACCTGATCCCTAGCGCTGTCTTTGTTGTGGCTGGACACGGGGTTGGCGGTGGTGTACATGGACAGCCACCCGCGGTGCACCATGGCGTCGCAGGCGTCGCGGTCCCCGAGCAGGCCCCTCGGCGGCACCATGGCGAACTCGAGGTCCTCGACCCACTCCAGTGCCTGCACCGTGCCGCGCCACGCGACGACGACGTCGCGGCGCCCGAGCGCGGCCTTCCCCTCGTCCGTGGCCACGGCGACGTACCCGATCCAGTTGGACTCCCTGCACCGCGCCGCCGCCCCGGACGCGGACGACCTGAGGATGAACGCGCCAGGCACGGGCAACGACGACGTCGCGTACAGGAACCTGGTGACCCGGTACACGGCGGCGTGGTCCGGCAGCCGCACCCGGTCGAAGAAGCGCGCCCTGGCGAACCGGGACAGCCCCGCGTGCGGCGAGAGCGTCTCGTGGTTGAAGGCGTCGTAGGTGGCCTGCGCCATCTCGCCGTAGCGGAGGACGGTGCGGCGGAGGTCGAGGTCCAGCGGGTCCAGGAGGCCGTCCAAGCCGCCCTCGCCGTGGAGCTCGCGCCACCGCCGGGCCGTGTCCCCGAGGTCGCCGTGCTGGGAAGACGACATTGTTCACAGCGCAGCCGGCCGTGTGGATTACTCCGTCGTCGTCTAGGATGGATCGCTGAGGTTTTCTGCAACGACTAGCTCATGCTGCCTGCACTAAAAAAAGTTGATTGTGACTTATGTGCCACTGAAAATTGATTTCACACCTATATCTACTGACTCAAACTTTTGAATCCTCTGTGCCGTTCCGTCCGCCTTCCATCTAACTTCCACCGTTAAACGCTTCTGACGTGTGGGCCCGACCGGTAAACATGTCAAAGGTGCCCCTGCGGCCTCGCGAGCGGGCAGGAGCAGCTAAGCTGCGGCCTCGCGGGCGGACCAGAGCAACTCCGCCGCGGCCGCGCGGGATGGCAGGAGGAGCTCCGCGGCCTCGCGGGCGGGCGCGAGCCGCTCCGCCGCGGCCGCGCGGGCTGGCAGGAGGAGCTCTGCCCGGCCGCCGCGGCGAGCGAACGGGCGAGCGCGTGCGCTGGGCGTGACTCCGACGTTCCACCTCACGAATCATGTCGCCTCCGCCGTTGTCACGAGCACCAGCTCGTCGGAGCACATGCAATCGGCAAACCCAGTTGCTGCTGGGCTTTCTCCCCTGCCGCCTCTGTAATCCCCTCCACCCTCTCGCTCGCGCCTTGGCTCGCCAATGGAGTCCTCGCCGCCGGCCTTTCTCCTCCCACGTCCTCCTCACCGCCGCCCCGTCCACCTGCGCATGAGCCGGCGGAGCTCGTCCCCGCGCGCGCTCGCGGCGGTCGGGGGGAGCTCGCCCGTGTGCGCGCCTGTGCGGCCGGGAGGAGCTCGCCCCTGTGCGCGCCCGCGGCGGCCGGGCGGAGCTCGCCCGTGTGCGCGCCTGTGCGGCCGGGAGGAGCTCGCCCCCGCGCGCGCCCGCGGCGGCCGGGCCGAGCTCGCCCGTGCGCGCGCCTGTGCGGACGGGAGGAGCTCGCCCCCGCGCGCGCCTGCGGCGGCCGGGCGGAGCTCGCCCGTGTGCGCACTTGTGCGGCCGGGCGGAGCTCGCCCCCGCGCGCGCCCGCGGCGGCTGGGCGGAGCTCTCCCGTGCGTGCGCCCGTGCGGTCGGCCGGAGCTCTCCCGCGTGAGTGCGCGCGTGCGGCCAGTGGAGAGCAGAGGATCGTCGTCGGCGTGGGGCCTGGCCGGTGCACCGTAGCAGAGGAACGTGAAGGGGTGGAGGAAGAGGAAGGAGATGTTTGGTGGAGCCTGCAGGGGTAAAATAGTCATTTTACATGTCTATTTGACACCGTTAGGGACAAAGATGGACGGAATGGCACATAGGACTTGAAAGTTAAGATCAGTGACATGTGGGTGTGAAGTAACTTTCCAGGAGTACACAGGTCATAGCCAACTTTTTTAATGGCATACAGGTAAAACTCTCATTCTTATACGGTGATGACAGTGCGATTAGCTTTTGCTTGCTCGGGTTTGCTTCTGATGACGAAGAGGGCGCGAACGGCAACGGCATGACATGTATCGTGCTGGGATTCGCATGATGAGGTAGATGAACATGACATGCGTCGCGTGCAGCAGCATGTGTCACAAACTGGGCAAGGTGAGGAGGAACAGAGCAGGAGAGGTGCGCACGCCACAGGCCCACAGCACGACGCGTGATGGGTCGGGCGAGTGCCAAAGCAATGCGAACAGCATGAACGCCTGAAGCGTCTGGTTTAGGAAATCTGTTATATAGGTCGTGTTTGGAAGAGTTAGGAAAAAAATTTCTCTAGGAAATCTTTCATGCATAAAGTACAAAATGAAATTTATTTGCAAAACCTTTTTACGGATGAATGTAACTTTGCGCGACGAATGTAATGAGCATAATTAATTAGCGATTTGCTACAGTAATACTACAGTAACTATGCTCTAATCATGTGGTCAAAGGCCTCATTAGGTTGGTCTTGTGATTTTGTCCGGGGTTGTGAAGATAGTTTTGAAACTGATTTTATTTAATATCTTTAATTAATGGTCAAAGTTGCTTTTAATAGGGGTGAAAATTTTTTCACCCCTCTTCCAAACACTGCCGTATGGCCATTCCCAAGGTTGAAGCATGATGCTCTGTGAGGCTCGTCCAGTTAGTTCTTCGGTCTTCAGTCCTTCGTCTTCCTCTCCTCTGTGAACGAAACTGGCTAACGGCAGCAAAAATTAGAGCGTTAAAGTCGAAGGGTTAAAAGTCATTGTTGGGCTTGAGCCTTTAGTTCCGTTCTGAGTCCAACCAAGGCTGAATTGGGCTGTTCCACTAGAGTCCAAAATTATTTCTGCCAGGCCCGCCTGACCCACACACACTAGTACATTTCTAGTTTGCGGAGAAGTTTATATCAGAGCCGAGCTTGATCAATCCACAAAAGGCACAGCTGGTGAGTGGCAAATAACATTATGAATCTGCGTGAATGACTCAACAAGTTTATAGATTTAAAAAAATATTTTTAGAGTGATACTTCCTTACAAGTTGATGGACCTCCAATACATTTCACTCAAAAAAAACTAATACATTTCTACTTTCTTTATCTGTAACACTAGTCCAAGATGTTATGATTTTTTATCACAACATTTGACCATTCATCTTATTCAAAAAAAAATAGTGCAAATATGCAAAACGTCAGATTATATTTAAAATATCTTTGATGATGAAGTAAGTCACAAACAAAACAACCGACACACGCATAATTTTTTGAATTAGACGAATGGTCAAATGTTGTGATTAAAAATTATGGAACAAGTAATTTTGAAACGGAGATAATATATAGGAATTTTGGGCAGGCAGGCTAGAGCACTGGTAAGTTATGGACGGTGGTTGCTTAAAGTGACGAGCACGGCAGGCAGGACTAATCACTTTCACCAACCGGCATCCCGTCGCCCGCATCGCATCCCGTCTTGCCAATTCCAGCATGGAGACAACGCCTAGATAGTGCTGAAGATCTCATGAGATCCCTCGCGTCGATGCCACTCCATTCCCTCGCTGATAATCCGTAACGTTGGGACTAAGTGTTCATCCCGCACCAAAAAAACATTCTTGGCAACGCACTAGCACTAACCCGACTGATCAGCGCAAAAAACACTTTCGCCGTACGTCCCCGTGATCTGCAATCTGCAGCGCCCTCTGGCGTGTTTGCCGGCGAGGCGGCGACGCCATGAATCCCTTGGCTGCGAATCGCCGACAGCTAACCAAGTGCTCCGTCTCCGAGCCGGGCGTGAGTGTACTATCAGCTAAACAAGTGCCCCCGGATGCTAGCTATGAGACAACAAGGCAGGCGGGTACGTGAAGATCAGCTTTGCTCGCAGGCGGAGAGGCGTCGAGAGGGGAGAGGGAGACGACGACGCGACACTCTGCCCGCGCTAGTCGCGTGGTGGGAGACCATCATTCATTTCTCATGCCATCTCTGCCCGAAATCACTGGGTTTACCAGTGATTGCTCCGGATGGGGTTGCTGCCGAGGAACCGAACCGGCCGGATTCTCGGGGCAGGCAGCGAGCACCGCGGTATCTCTACTCTGGACTGGAGAGTGATGACAAGCACGATGGTTCGGCCATCATTCTGGCCCTATGTGGGTGGAGAGTACTGGAGTGGAGGGGTCTTGGCAGTCGGTCAGCCGACGACGTGGCGCGGTGTGCCGTGTGCGTGGCGCACCTAATCATCACTCCCTTAACCACCACTGCTAATGATTAGTTGGAGTGTGTGTAATGTGTGGCGAATCGCGATCAACCTGGATACCCCTACCCGATAGATCTTCCTTTTTTGTTTCTCACCTCAGTGTGCACACCCGTGTGGCTGCATCGGTGCGTATCGAACGAGATCACGAGATCCGGGAGCGTGCGTGCCGCTCCAGAATCCGAACCTCCCCGCCCCGGTGGGCAACGGTAACGGTCGCTAGTGGCTAGCCCCCATTCATCATTTCTCATCGCCCGGGCGGGGCTGACGCGCCCGCCTTCATAGCTTGCCCTGCCACCCATGACCCATGACATGTACACGTCATTTCGAAACAGCAGCCAGCCGTCCCGGGCACGGCCAAGTTGGTAGGAGCGCCGTACCTGTCACCAATGCGGCCGCCCGTGCATGCATGGCACGCACGCACCTCACCTGGTGCAGACAGAGTTCCGTGGGCACAGCTACAGTGACGTTCCACCGAGCCCCGGCGGGCCGCTGACCTGCGGGCCCCACAGCGCGTACATGCCACGCTCGGCTAGGCTTTGGTTGGGCCCAAACGAGCGATTTTAAACGCGTCGCTGTCACTGGGATCCCCCACACCACACCATCAGGGACGACGACGTACGTGTGCTAAAGCTGCGCCGGGGGCCCGGGTGTCGTGCGCACCGTGGCAGTTACTCTCGTGACTCGTGACACCACCATGCGCGTCGCGGCCGCGCACGCGTTGGCGTTGCATCATTTGTTACGGGCCTGAACGAACTGTGCTACTCGTTGGCGCACGCGTTGGAGTAGTGAACAATCGAGTCTCACTACTACAGTATCCAGCCGAGGTTCATTGGTCGCTTTGACTGCTGGACCTGCGGCCTTCGGTCTGGTCTGGATGTCTGCAGTGCTGAACAACGCGAGGGCAGGCAGCACGGGCACGGGTCAAGGCAGGCGAATTCAAATCTCATGTGCCGGTGGGAAGCGAAGAAGGGCGATCAGATTTCAGAACAGCTTACTAGTACGTGCTAATGCAAATACTACGCAATCATCTGAACCACACAAGGAAAAAGCGTCGGTTAAAGCTGTGACCGTAAAATACTCGATCGAACCCACCACAGCTGCTGATAAAAGAACCCGAGGAAAGCAAACGGGTCTGCTGGATTCACCAGAACATGCAAAGCAGATTCAGAGGATTGTTTGTTTGGGTGGTGATCTCGTGCCAGTGCCACGCCGGCCTTTCCCCCAACGTTCATATTCCATCTCATCTATCTATCCCCAACGAGCAACGAGTTGGCGAGTATTTTACCTCACTCCACGTACCAGCAGCATTCATCACTCCAGCTTCGGTCTCACTCCCAGGCTCCCAGTCCCAGCAGACCTCAAGCCGAAGACCGTTCCTCGAAAGCCGTGTCCCACCCCCTCCTCTCTCTTTTAAAAATCTCACAAAAGCCTACTACTACTACGCGATAGCAGAGAGAGCCAAGCAAACGAGAGCGAGAGAGAGGAGAGGTGGCCGTGGCCCGGAGACCAGCACGAGCGCTCGGCATCACGGCCATGTCCGTGGCGCAATCCTAGGCGTCCATTTCGTATTCCACGGCAACGCGAGCACCGCGTCCAGCGTCCAGCCATGGTGGCCGGCCGCGTCAAGGCGGCCATGGGCTTCCAGCGTAGCCCGGCCACGCCCAGGCCCTCCTCCTCCACGTCCGCGCGCAAGGCACCGGCGCCGGCGCCGTTGCATCTCCCCGGATCCTCGGCGGCCGGGGCCGGGGCGGGGCCGGGGCAGCCGGAGACGCCGCGGCGGAGGTCGTCCGGCTCGCCCGCGCCGTCCGGGTCGGGGTCCAAGGCGGGGCCGTTCGCGCGCTACTTCCCGCGGTCGTCGGCGCAGGTGCAGCCGGCGCGCGCGGCGTCCGAGCCCGCCGAGCTCGTCCGCCTCGTCGAGGAGCTCCAGGAGCGGGAGTCCCGGCTGCGGACCGAGCTGCTGGAGCACAAGATCCTCAAGGAGACCGTCGCCATCGTGCCGTTCCTGGAGACGGAGCTCGCCGCTAAGGGCAGCGAGCTCGGCCGGTGCCGGGACGCGCTGTCACGCCTCGAGGCCGAGAACGCCCGCCTGCGCGCCGAGCTCGACGCCGCGGTGGCGGCCGCGAGGAGCAGCGAGCAGAGGGTACGGGAGGTGGAGGAGGAGATGAGGAAGCGGCGGCTGGAGCCCGATGACTGCTCGTCGTCGGCGTCGTCGGAGAACTCCGAGCGCTCCAATGCCGGGAGCAACGCGGCCAAGCCGGCGAAGGTCGCGGCGGCCGGGCTGTCGGTTCTTCCGCCTCCCGCGCCGCCGCCGCCGCCGCCTCCTCCCCCGCCGCCAGTGCCGCCGCCGTACAAATCCAGGTCCTACTTCTCCGGCTCGTCGCGCGCCTCGCCGGCGAACTCCTCATCCAGCTCCTCCTCATCCGCGCCATCGACGCCGACCTACTCTTCTGACACCACGGCATCACGAAGCCGCGTGCCGGAGCTCTCGAAGCTCCCGCCGATACCCGCACCACCCCCGCCTCCACCGCCGCCGTCGTCAATGCCGACGCGCGGACGCCGCAGCGCGAGCTCGTCGCCGTCAACTTCAAGCAGCAACAGCGGCAGCGGAGGCGCGGGGCCTCCGGCTCCGCCGCCACCACCTCCACCTGCGGCGAGGAAGACATCGAGATCGTCCTCCCCTGCGACTTCGGCGTCGACTCCGGCGACCGCCCCATGCGTGAGGCGAGTCCCGGAGGTGGTGGAGTTTTATCACTCGCTAATGCGGAGGGACTCGAGGTCGAGGGACGGCGGCGCGGCCGGCGAAGCAGGCCCCGGGGGCGCCGCCGCCGCGAGGGACATGATCGGCGAGATCGAGAACCGCTCGTCTCATCTTCTTGCGGTAAGTGTTCGATCGATAAAGGAAAAGCTATAGCTCACCTGGGTGATTTGGAGGGGTCTCTCACACGAATTTTTTCTCACCTCCATCTTCACCTCCACCCCACCTTCTTCCCCAACTCCGGCGACACTCCGGCGAAGGTTAGGGTTCGGGGTTAGGGGTTCGGGGTTTCTGGGGGAGCTGCTGTCACCGCCGGACCTAGAGGGAGGGTCGGCGGGGGTAGGCCGGCCCGGCGGAGGCGGCGGCTCGAGGGGTGGCGAGGCCGGGCGGCGGGGGCGCTGCCGGCCGGGCGGTGGAGGCCGGCGGTTGGGGCCAGGGTCGGGCGGGGGAACTCACCGGCGTTGGAGAAGACGACCTCGCCGGCGCCGGGAATCGGAGGAGGCGGCGGCGGTACGAGGGGGCGGCGGTAGGGACTGCAGGCGGGGCGGTCGGCGCGGAGCTCCGGCGGACTCTAGTCCGCCGGCGCCGGCCGGGGTGGCGGAGGGGCTGGGCGGGGGCGGCGGCCGCGGGATCCCGCGTGAGGCGTCGGGAGCAACGCAGAGGGTAGAAACGGAGAAGAAGGTGGGGTAGATGGATAAGGTTGAGCTGGGGATGATCTGGACCGTCCGATTTTGATCCTATGGTCAAAAAATTCGTGAGGGAGGCCTTTATTTCACCTAGGTGAGGGATAGACACTCTCATCGATAAACTTAACTAGAGAAAGTAAAATTCTTCACTTGTTTTGCCGTTTTCGGCCCATTCCCCACACATTTTCATTGACAACATCGTGTCCTTTACCTGCCATTTTTGGGGAAAAAATCTCAAAAGCTCGAGGTTTCAACGAACTGACATGAGTGGTTGTGAAGTAGCTATTGCCGATAAGAGTTGTAGACATGAACAACGGAAAGGTGAGCACCACAAAGCGGTCATCTTTTGAGCGTGCACACACGCATACTGCCATTTGATTTGAGCATCAAATACAGTTGAAACAACCAAACACCTTTCCCCCCTGTTCGTCGCCCTCGAGTTCACCAACCTCCATGAATTCCTGCATGCATTTCTCTTTGGAGTTTTATGCTTCATCATCAGAACAAGTAGTAGAAGACACGAGGGTGGTGAATACAAAGCTGCGTCCTCTGCTGGGAATCATACAAAGGTGACCCGGCCTTGTGAGACTGATTCGTGGGGCCCTAAACACTTTCAACCACTAGCACATGTGGTAATGGTAAGACCACCCGCACCGGGAGACGGGATCCATCCCTCCATCCGTTTCGCGTGGGATTTTCCCGGAATCCAGCCTGCAGCGGGGGACGGGATCGACGACGTGAAAATCCCGTCGGCCCCCGCCTCCTTCAGATTTGGCGTGATGGAGGGACTCCTGGAGCCTGCGACGGGCCCACCACCTGCCGCGGCCGCCAACTACCTCGTGCGCAGAGCAGAGGAAGGGGGAGGAGAATGGATGGCCGCGCCGCCGCGAGGAAGCCTGTCGGAGCAGCACGGAGTCGCGGGCGAAGCAGCAGGAGCTCCTCGTCGTCGCGGAGGCTCAGGGTGGACCGGCCTCCGCGCCCGCCGGCGGGCAGCTCGACGGCCGAGCGAGCAGGCAAGGAGCTCCATGGCCATGGCCCGACGGCGGAGAAGCAGGGGAGGCTCGCGCGTGGCGCGCGGCGTGCGAGGCGGCGAAGTGGAGCGCCACGGCCGGCACACGGCGCGCGGCAGGGGACGACGTGCGGCGAGTGGATGTCCTCCAGCTCCGGGCTCCCCTCTGCCTCCTCCAAGATCCGGCCATGGCCGCGCGGTGGAGGATGGGCCGCCGCATCAACCGCCCTTGCCTGGAGCTCCCGCCATGCTCGCCGTCCGTCCGCATCGCCGTCCCCGCGTCCCTCCGCGTCGGCCGGCGTGCGCGCGAGCAGGAGCAGGAGAGGGAGGATCCGGTGCTGCGGACGCTTGGACGGTGGAGGAAGCAAGGGGCCGGCCGCGCGGGGAGCAGAGGAGCTCCGCCGCACTCCTCCTCCTACCGGCCGAGGCAGAGGCTCGCCGGCGCGAGCTCGAGGCCGGGCGCGAGCTCGAGGCCGGGCGCGAGCTCCTCCGCCGGGACCTCCACGCCGCCGCGGGCCTCGGCTCCTCCGCCGGCACCTCCACACCCGCCGGCGCAAGATCTGCCGCGGCTGCCCTCCACGGGTGATAGGGGTGAGGCTGACGTGTGGGCCCACGAGCGGGTGGTTGGGATGGAGGAGAAATATGAAGGATGATGAATGCGGGAGAAGTAAGTATAAAGGAGAGAATATGAGTGAGTAGGATGGAATATTCCGTTTTGAAGGAGAAGATGAAGGAGAACGAGTGTGGATAGTCTAAAGCTGAGACCGATGGCTTTAAAGCGGAGTTTTTATTTAAAAAAGATTTAAAGTGGAGTGTAATAAATGAGTTAGACGGTGATTGTCACTTTTTCGAATAAAAAAGTTGTCGCCTTGTCCGGCCGTATCCTCTTTCCTCGACCTCGAGGCCCAGCTAGCCGTTGGAGCCAAGACCGTTGCTTCGCGCCAACTGCCTGCACGGCTGCACCTGGATCTAAGAAATTTTGAAAAGAAAAATGTTGCTGTGCTGCGACATCGTGGAAGTTATTTTCGATTAAATTTGGTTTGTGATGGGGAGCTGAACTAATTGATTTCGGTGGTTGCAGATCAAATCGGACGTGGAGAGGCAGGGGGACTTCATCCGATTCCTGATCAAGGAGGTGCAGGGCGCCGCGTTCGTCGACATAGAGGACGTGGTCACCTTCATCAAATGGCTCGATGTCGAGCTCTCACGCCTGGTGAGCCATTCATTCAGTGTCGGGGTCACGGATGCTGCTCAACAGCAACCAGCTAACCGACGTTTTCACTGGGTGCCGTGGTATCGCAGGTGGACGAGAGGGCAGTGCTGAAGCACTTCGACTGGCCGGAGGGGAAGGCGGATGCTCTGCGGGAGGCCGCTTTCGGGTACCGCGACTTGAAGAAGATCGAGTTGGAGGCGTCATCGTTCTGTGATGACCCCAGGCAGCCCTGCTCTTCTGCTCTCAAGAAGATGCAAGCTCTCTTCGAGAAGTAAGCACCTTGTTTCTTCTGGTATACTGTATACATGAGCTGTAGATATTCAGTTCTTTTTTCCTTGTTCGTGTGTTCATCCATGGTCATTGTCAGGTTGGAACATGGAGTGTACAGCCTTGTGCGTGTGAGGGATGGCGCAATGAGTCGGTACCGCGGGTACCAAATCCCGTGGGAGTGGATGCAGGACAGTGGAATTGTTAGTCAGGTATAGTGCGAGCTAATTGTTTTCCCTTAATGAGCAGCGTTTTTATACATTCGTCCTTGTGGGTCAAATACAGATGGTTAGACAAACACAAACATGTATATTGCTGGTGTGTTACATTGCACCTGTAGAGGAACGATGGTGGGAAGTAAACATGATTCACTATGAGACACTTCTAGTGCCAACAAAAAGAATTTTGGGCAACATTTTGTTTAAGGGACCAATAGGAAGGCCCTACCTTCTATTGATCGCTGGGATATGCCAACAAACAAGTGGTTCTCATGAATCTATTTTGTTTCCACAGATGCCATTACTTGGTTCAGGGTAATGTTTTCCATCATTTACAAATAGCATAATTCACTATTGGACACACACTCGTGGCACCAAAACAAAAATAATTGAAGCAACCTGGGGACCAACAAGATAGTTCTTTACTCTGTTGTGATGTGCTGTGAAATGCTGTGTTAGCCAGGATTCTCGTGAATCCATTTTGTTTTTGAATGACTCCTAATGGACTTTTGGTTTGGTAGCATGGTCCTTGAATTTTGGATTTTATATCCAGGCTTGGTGTTTTTTGTTCATCACCTTGATAGACTTAGAAATTGGTAACTTATAGACAAGCTTGGTCATCTAGTGTTGCTGCTGGTTTTTCAAAAAAAGGGTTGCTGCTACCTTGTTCAGAACAGATACGGGGGCTTCACCCAAGGAAAATAGTCTGTAACTAGTGTGATGGCATCAAATTTTTGGGTAGAGGGCAATTTCGTCATTGTTGATGTATTAGCAGCTACTCAGTCTAGCTAATACAAACATACGATCAAATTGGTCATAGATTGCAAGTATTTTGATCATGCGTCACCCTTGTGTTTGCTTTGATATTAACTTTGCGGGGGGAAATCATGCCTCACAAACAAGAGTCTTGAGCACACTTGTGTCTGCTTTGATATTAACTTTGTGCTTGATAAACAAATGTCTAGTTTCCATGTCCCCTGTGCTACATGCAATTACTTGGACAACTTCAAAACTCTTAAATTGGATTGCGATTTTTGGGCATATCTTGAGCTATATGTGCTTATACGGCTATATGTGCTTACACATCTTGCTTGTTTGAATCTTAATATGCAGATCAAACTACAATCTGTGAAGCTAGCAATGAAGTATCTGAGAAGGGTCTCCTCAGAGCTTGAGGCCATACAAGGTAGCCCTGACGAAGAGGAGCTTATGCTTCAAGGAGTCCGATTCGCTTTCAGAGTACACCAGGTAACCACCACACTTGCTCATGTACAGCAATATGTTCAACTCATCAATTTTGTGTACTGTGCTCAACACTACTGTTCTTTGCAGTTTGCAGGTGGCTTTGATGGCGACACGATGCAGGCCTTTCAAGAGATCAAGGAGAAGGCTTCAACCTTCCAGTCGCAACGGGAAAGTCAAAATCTACATCTGCATCAGCAAAGACTCGCTGGCAGAAGTTGAAACTCATGTATTTACAGCAGTCCATTACTACTATAGGTCTTTTACGGTACACAATACCACTCAACGGTAGTACGGTGGTATTATCAGTTTTTTGTTATGAGTAAAATAGTAATTTGCTCGATGTATATTATTTGGAAAAATTTTCCTCCTCCCTCCATTCACCCCGTCACCCGTGACGAGCATTTCATTTCATATATTACAACAATATCACTTTGCATTTCCGATAATACCGTATACTGCTCATACCACCCTATGTATACCACTCATATCACACAAAAAACCGGTGGTACAGGGTGGTATTGTGTACTGTAAAAAACCTCTACTACTATAGGATAGTGGAAATGTCTATTTACTTGGCCAAATACTCGATTTGTTAGCAAGAAGCATCTTCAGATGAGTCTTCTTATCCAGTGGCAGAAGCTTGCCGTTCCTGTGAAGTGCCATGTGCTTGTGTTGTGTATGGTTCCAAACAATTTCTCAAGTAGCTAGGAGAGGAGGAGGCGTAGGGGAAATTTGGCCGGAGGGGCATTGCCTGCCTCTGCCTGGAAACGAGAGCAACAGTTCATAACTGAGAGGTGAAAGATCAGATCATAGCAGATAGAGGGTGCCGCGGAGAGGAAAGATCACCAAGTAGAGGGTGCCGCGGAGAGGAAAGATCACCAAGTAGAGGTGAATTGAGTGTGATTACAATTTACAAATGAGATGAGGTTCTGATTAAAAATTTCATTCTAAGTTTCAAATGAGTGTAGAGAGATGCTCCGGTAGTCCTCAAAAAAATTAGCACGAATTTTAAAGCACCTTTTGTTAATTAATCAATTAATCTTTTGTTTATCCAAGGCCCAACGCTGCTAGCCCAGTATCCCTAACCCATCCCAGCCCAGATCCTATTTCATCGTGATGCAGGGTGGCGGTGATCTTCTCATTGTCCAACCATCGATGCCGTCGTGTGGAAGATCGCCTGGCCATTGCGAGCAGTACATCTGCCCAATTCTTTCATCAAAGTTTATAAAAGATGTCACGCCTGGTAAAATTCGTTGTAGGGTTCCACAAATCATGCAATTGGATCACCAAACTGTTGAAACTTATCCATATTCTGAAAGTAATTTGTGATAAGAACAACGTGCAAGAATTTGGACTCGGTGGCCGGCCGTGCGACTTCCGCGCCAGCGAGCACCCAGACGACGGCGCCGCGAAGAGCTCCTAGCCGAAGGGTCATCTAATTCTTAAATTCTGGGCAAGGCTGGACTAAAGCAAACTGGACCATTAGAGTAAAAAAGAAACTTAATCAAGTAATTAAGGTGCTTTGATATTCTACCGGAGCATTTCTCGTGAGTGTAATACTCTCACATTTTAAATCTTATCTGACATATTGAATATTCTTACTATGTCCATTTCTCTCAGGGAGCTTCCTAGCTGTCGCCAAGCAAGTGCTGTGGATGGCGGCTTTCGTTGGCGCAGTTGCTGCCTCCGCATTGAGGATAACGTACCCGACGGAGCCATCAGCGTTCGTGCAGCCGGCAGCGTGCCTCGCCGGCCTGAGCGACTTCGACTCGCTCTACGTCGCGTGCTTCTCAGCCCTGATGTGCTGCACCGTTCAGGCCTACAGCGCCACGGCAGCGCTGTGGATCCTCGGCAACAGGAAACGAGTGGACAAGCTGCCCAAGTACAGCCGCAGGTGCTGCCGCTGCTTCGTCTTCATCGGCGTCGTCTTCTGCGTTATCTCCTTCGTCTGCCTGGTCATCATCGGCGACTACATCGTCATCATCAGGATAAGCAAGCTTGCTTGCCTGGGATGGCCCAAGAAGAGCTTGGTGGTCGCCATGAATGCATCAGTTGCCCTTGTCGGCCTGGTCATCTCCCCTGTTGGCTGTTTCATTGCCCTGTACGGCCATTAGTTGCTTGTGTATAGCCTCGGTGTCGGTGATTAACTGGATTACGCACTCCATCGTCTAGCTAGGTATTAGTTTAATTTGCATTGCAGACATGCAGGGCCGTCGTCAATGAGGGAGAGCGAGGTGAGCGACGGGACAGGGGCCACCAAACTGTTAATCGGTGATTAAGTATGACGCTTAGCTTCACTAGCCATCAGATGCAAGCTAAACTTTATTCGTGGCAACGGCCTCGTGGATCGGATCAGTGCAGGCTGCCCTTCTCCGCTGCGCGATGCAGGCCATATTTCCTATCGTTCGAGTTACTGACCAGCCCTAAACCATCTGTTCATCTACTCTTTTGATTCCAGAAGATCGGAGGTCTCACTCATTCCATCAACCTTCTTGCTTGCAGTCGCTTGATGCATCAAGCTTCCAGCTGAGGTTTTTTCCAAAAAAGAAGAAGCTCTTATTGCACGATTCCTGCTTTAGTGCAATGCTGAGATGAACTCGATCAGTTTGAACTGCAAGTGATCGACTCAATGTTCATCAACACTCGGTCCATTGATGACAGTGGGTTTCACCTGCATGCTATTGTTCTGCCCACATTGGCTAATGGCTACCTATATGTTGGCCGGAAATCCTAAAGATGGATCCCCACCTCCCGCTTTTTAAGATTCGTGCAAACTATAAAATTTACAGTGCAGATCTCCCAACTCTCTGCTCACCCGAGCTCCAATCATGTCACCACTGCCGGGGGCGGGGGAATGAAGCTGGCCGGCCGGGGGAGGTGAACTGGAGCGGGAAGACGGAGTAACAATTATTATTTTCATAGTATAGGAATAGAAAGAATAAAGTGCATGACCGGTACTTAAACTTGTTCAGCTGTGCCACTTAGGTTCTCATACTCCTAAAATGCATTTGTGACTTCCTAAATTTGGGTTCAGGTGTCATTTAGGTTCATATGCTCTCAAAGTGCATATTTGACTCTCTAAACTTGTCTTCGGGTGTTATATAGGTCCCTAAACTTGAAATGTGTTGTCATTCCACTAATATAATTAATATAATAAGATCAAACTTTATGTTTAAAGCAAGTCATCATTTTGATTAACATATTTTCTTACTTGATTTATTGCTTCTTTAGCTTTACCCCCTATATATTCATCTAGTAATTTGTCTTAAAAAAACCCGAATTTTAGTTTAGTATTGTGCAACTATGAGTCTTCAATTTTCTTTCAAGAATATTTGAGCATGCATGTGATGTGCACCTATATGGTATTACCTCCAAAGTAAAAGAATATCAATCTTTCTAAATTTAGCACATCAATATTCTACATATACAATGAATTGAAACAGATTTTATTTTACTACAGTTAAATTATATATATGTGTAAAATTAAGTTTTTATCAATTTCATTGAGATGGCAATGCATTTAGAAAGTATATGGACCTAGATGACACCCTAAGCCAAGTTTAGAGGGAGAAATTTGCACTCTGAGAGTATATGGATCTAAATGACACACGAGCTCAAGTTTAGGTTGACTCCAACAAGCATATGCAAATGCATTTATCCCTCTCCAAATCCACGGTGCATCACCAAATTCATCTCCAACAGAGCAGGCATAGGGAGCATGCAATTTGCATCGGAGGAGAGAGGAGAGCCAAAAATACATTCCCTCTCTCCACTGATGCATTTGCGAGCGCGTGGCCGGAGCGATCTGGGCGGCGGCGCGGGGGGGCGCAGGCTGTGTGGCTCCGCCGGCACGCGGGGCGGGCGGCGCTAGGCGAGCTGCTGGCGACGGCGCAGGTGACGCCCGCTGAGCGGCTCCGACGGCGCGTGGGACCGGCACAGGGAGGAAGGGTGCAGGCCGCGACACGCGGCCATCGGAGATCCACGGGAGGGGAGCGGAGGAGAGGGGAGGGGAGCTCTGGCGGTCGGCGCAGGGAGGGAGGGCGGAGCTCCAGCGCCGCTAGGTCGGAGAGGCCTGTACGACGACGGTGGAAGTCGATTCGGCTCTTGCGGAGGTCCAATCGGCTGTGACTGAGGTTGATTGGGATGCTGCGAAGGTAGAGTCGACGACAGTGAAGCTCGAATTGGTGGCAGTGGAGCTTGAATCGGCACCTGCGGAGTTGAATCGACGGCGGCGGAAGTCGATTCTCGACGCTGGCCGCTCGAAGAAGGACGCCGACGTGGTCAGCTGTTCCTGTCGCCGCCGCTTCCTCTTGCGCTGCGACGCGTCCGTCGACGACTTTTGTGGGGAGAGCACCACCGTCGTCGCGTCTTCCCCGACTGACGTCTTTGACGCGTTGAGCTGCGGCGCGTCCGCTGCCGTCACGCCCCACTCCAGCCGAATGTTGGGGCTCGACGCCTTCACGGGCTCCTTCGCCGCTGTCCCCGCCGTCGTTGCGGCAGTGTGCGCCTTCTTCACCGCTTTCCTGTCCGCGCGGTTGGCAAAGCTCATCGACGGCGAGCCAAATCCGGCCGCCGGCGCCACGTCCCTCCTCTCCCCCGCTGGATTTTGCTTACGTTGTTGGAGATGATAGATTTTCGACGGGCGACGCATCCACTATGCACGATGCAAATGAAGGAAATGCATCGTGTTTTTGCCAATTGTTGTTGGACTCAGTCTTAATTAGGAAGCCAGAAATGCATTTTGGGAGTATGAGGATCTAAGTGACACAGTCGAACAAGTTTAAAAACCGATAGTGCATTTTCCTCAAAGAACAAATATGTTAAACTAAAAGATAGAGAGCATTGTGGCAGCTGTTCTTATAAAAAAATATGTGCACAAATGTCAGTTTGTAATGTGGACGTTTGGTTGTATTAAAAACCTGCCTTCGAATATGATTTATAATTTCCATATATAAGTGAGAACTGTCCCTATCACCAGTGACGTGCTCATCCCGTGAGAAATTTCCATAAATTTACAGTAATGTTGATCGGCGAAATTTCAGGAAACGAATAGCCCATTCAAGGTGCCTGGACGACGACAGTCTGTTGCCGACTTCTCAACAAATCTGTGACCTGATTCTCAAAAAAAATTTAAAAAAGAATAAAACTGTGACCTGAACTAGTGATATATATACGGGATAGCCTCTCATCTTCACGTGCCTCCTCCAAGAATGAGCATCGCTGCCTTGTCTTTTTGCGTTATTGGTAGCGACTACACTGCTGTCAACAAGTGTTCATGCGGTGTACATGTGGAACCAGATGGCATTATCAAAACCATAGAGGTGATTTCTTTGCCTTTGCCATTTTCCCGAGGATTATGAAAACATTGTTCAATCTGTTACTAGATGAATGTGCAACTAATAAAATTGCAGCACTTATCCTTTCAATTTTCCCTTCTTCTAAGTTCTAACAAAATCTTGGCAAATATTTCGCCGTCCTTTCGAGAGAGAAAAAATTGATTGCAAATGTGCCGACCGCTTTATACTACTCTTCGATCTATTTTACATTTTTTCCACTAGTTTCTCCTGACAAATTATTTGGATATCTCTCCACTTTCTCGTTGCAAGAGTGAATGCGGTGATATAATCGACTGCGTTGATGCTTACAAACAGCCAAGCCTCAAAAAACAGAATGCTCAGAGATACGATACTCCAGGTTATCATTCTCATCTTAACTAGCTCAATTCTTTTAAATTTTTGTTATGCTACTATATAATTTCATGGACTTGGTACCCAAGACAAGGTATAACATAGGAGTATTTTCCTCATGCTTCTGCTATGTATACAGATTACTACTCCATTCCAAATTATAGGTTATTTTGACTTCTATAGATGCATAGTCTTTATGCACTTAGACACAGTGTATGTATAGATATATAATAATATCTATGAAACTAAAAAAGCTAAAACAACCTACAATTTGAAACAGTGGGGTACTGTATACGTTCTGCAACTCTTTGGTTATTATTAACACTAATGACTTAATCTTGATCAGCTTGAGCCAACAATGAAGCCTCCCAAAATACTTCACAAGCTTATGGAAACGGGAAGAAACTACAGTTTTCCTAAGCAAACATGGAGAAGAAGTGGGAGCTGCCCGCAAGGAACCATTCCGATTCGAAGGATCCCTACTGGTCCCGGCAATGCGATTGCTAACCGTACTGATCCCCCTTTTTTCTCATATGGCCATCCTAGTCCTACCGTCACCAACGAGGAACTTCAAGCAAACGGCAAAGTAGAAGTACGTGCACGCATGATTATTACTGGTATGTTACTGCCATTTGAATGAAGCAAATATTTCATTCATATGCTTGGCTGCAGATAGCAGCAGCTTACGGTGTATACGGGCCATACCATGGAGCCAGCGCTGCAATTCCGATCTGGAAGGTGGAAGTGGAGCCCAATGAGTTCTCCATGAATTACCTTCTCATTGCTAGTCCACACGACAGGAGTTTTACGCCCATCAGAGGCAAGGATCCGCCTGACATCAACAACCAAATAGCTGTTGGAATAGCCGTAAGCACGCACACACCAGCCAAGCTGGACACACGAGTCTTTACATCACTAGCTTCGCATTTGCATTCACGTATATCAATCATTCTTTTATTTGCAGGTTTACCCTTCAGTCTTGGGCGATGACAATCCTAGGCTTTACATATATTCCACTGTAAGTACATACTCATATGCACTTTCTCTGAAAGATCACTATTGCATATTCATGAAGGGAAATGTATGCATGCAGAACGATGGCGGCGTGAAATCAAACTGCCTGAATCAAGAGTGCCGATTCATTCAGACCAACAACCAGTTTGCACTAGGGGGGACGTTCCAAAAGGATTCCACGGTCGGCGGCGACCTCTACTTCGTCCAGGTCGCGCTGTACAGGGCCACTGGCCCGGCGGTGTGGTGGCTCTCCGTCAACAACATGGCCATCGGCTACTTCGACCCCGGCATGTTCCCGGTGCCCTTCATCGAGAGCTTCCACAACGAGATGGGCGGGCGGGTGCTGGACACCCGGCCGGGAGGCAGGCACACCATGACCCGGACGGGCAGCGGCATGTACCCCTCGGCGGGGCTCGACAACGCCGCCAGCATCGCCTACTACATGGCCATAAACAACAACGGCGGCGACCAGGTGGATGATCCCCTCAACACCATCGTTACCAACCCCAAGTGCTACGATGTTAAGGACTTGGGCCGGGATCTCAATCACCCAGGCTTCGACGTCGCCTACGGTGGCCCCGGAGGATACTACTGCGATCAGTAAAAATATTGAACCAGTTGATCGCAGGCATGACGCAGCAAGAAAATTAGTGATTTTGTGAAGTATCAAAATGCATTGTGCTGATTTAGACAGTCAATTTCTTCCTGGATTTGATGATTTCACTAAAACTGCAACGGAAAACTGAGCACTGGTGAATCGAGTTCAACAAGGCAAGCTCTTGGAGCTAGAGCTCGTAACTAGCAGCTTAACATTTGTCAGGTCCACGGACGCCGTGGCCCTCCTTAGTATAGACTTCATGTTCCTATCAAGGCTCTGCTTCACAATCTTCTCCACGGTGTCGCGGCAACCCTTCGCCTCTTGGCCGTCGCCAACGTCGTCGTGGTCGACGTGGCACGACGTGCCCTCCATGCGCGGCCCCGAATGCGCCCTGATCCTGCTCTGCCCTTCCTCCTTGAACCACTGCAGGATCTTGGCCGCCCTCCTCTGCGCCAGCGGGCTCCCGAGCAGCGACACCTCCAGGAGCGCCTGCACGACGCCGAGCTGGCGCATCCTCCGCCGCAGCTCCCGGCTGCCGTGCGCGAGCACCATGGCCAGGTACGTCGCGTGCTCCTGGCACCGCGCGCTCTCGTGCCGGGTCATCGCCTCCAGGAGCGCCCTCGGCGCCACCTCGTCCTCCTCCATCGCCTTCCTCCCCGCCGCGCTCGTCGCCGCCAGCTCCCCGAGGATGGACAGCGCCGCCTCCGACGTCTTCTTGCCCGGGACGAGCGACAGGAGCGCGTGCACTGCGCCGCTGGAGACCACGTCCCGGACGTGCTCGAGCTTCGTCGAGAGGTTGCGGAGGGCGGCCAGGCACGGCAGCTTCGTGTCGGCCGGGACGTCGTCGGCGCTGAGGGTGGCGACGAGGAACGGGAGGAGCTCAGAAGTGGAGAGGGGGAAGTCGGTGTTGGCCAATGACGAGATGGAGAGGAGGAGCTGCGCGAGCTGCTGGCTTCTTGACAAGTCCTTGTCGTCCAAGAGCTGCAGCAGCTTCTCGAGCAGGCCGGCCTTGACGATATGCACCTTATTTCTGAAACCATAAGCAGAGCCCATCAGAACTTCAGCAAATAACCAAAAATGGCAACAGATGCGTCGAAACATACTTGACTCGGATTCAGAGAATTGCTTTGCCAGCGTTTTCAATCACCTACATGCAACTCGGATGGAAAATCTACAGCAACTGTTGAATACTTGGATGCAATCAAAGCAGCTAAAGGATAACGAAACTCCAGTCAATGAGACGCACTTCTCGGAGCATGCGCAAGGGCACTTGCATAGTTGCATTGCATTTTACTTCGTGGCTTGATGCGTCACGGCCTATTGGATTACACGTCTGTTTTTATGCGCTTCACGGATGTAATTGAAATCACCAGTGTGGCTATCAGTTTCACTCCATTGTCGTCATTGGTGATCGATCCAACAGCAGGTTGTGCAGGCAACTCAGGGACTGAGTGCAAGTCCACATCAAAACTTGTAAACACGGGGGTACGTCCAACGGTCCAAGATAGACATCATCGAGGTTGTTCGGTTGGTAGATTGAATAGTGTTGTGTGAGAGGAAATAAGTCGAAACAAACCGAAATAAGCCGGGGATCAGCCAGCCGAACAGCCGGTAGATTGAATGTCTATCTTTTATTGGCGCACCATGTATACGCCTGTCACTATATGGGACCCACAACCATATCCACATACCAAATGTGCAATATGTAGGGGCAAACAATAACGTGCAAATATAATGACTTTCTCGTCTACGTGGTGGAACAAGCAAAATGCAACAAATGGTTAGGTACCTTCAAGTAAGGATGACACTATGATAATAGAAGTTCGGTAGCATCCAAAGTCAAATAGCTGAAGATCGTACGCCTTGGCTGCCTAATACCACGAACAAAAGCTCGAAATCTTTGAGTCGGATAAAATACTGACAAATTGGGTTCCGGTCAATAATTTTGTCAGACAGGAATGGCGTGAGGGGAGTAGCAGAGGTTGGCCTGTGCGCACCTAATGGCTGTGGAAAGCGGGAACATATGGTGGGTGTGCATGGCCTTTTGGAGAGGACTTCAACAGATGTTGCCCAAAGGTTCAGAACAATTTGAGAGGATTTGTCAAAGCAATGGCTCGTGCAAATGACATATTTGTCAAGGGTAACCAGTTTCAATTTTCTATCCTTTGATGTGAACTTGTGCCCGTCAGCATCGTGCTACAGCCCAGACCAGATAGTATATGCAAAATGTAATAAGCCACAGTTTTGGAGGGCATAACGGCGTGATAAACAGGAGCAGTTCAGGACTTGACTCTTGAGGCACCAACTACTCCAATTGAACTATTAGCTTAGCTGGGTACGAATCCAAGCAAAGCAGAGCAGAGCAAATGATGTTTGGGGCTTTGGGCGGAAGAAAACAGTACACTCTAGAACTGAAACGATAACACCACTCGCTGAAAGACTTGTGAAAAAGATGGCCACTACTTGGCTGAATTCTGCCAAATTTCAATTCCTCATGCAGAACCGTGCTACGCTATGGAGTACCGACTGTGTTTTGTTTGCAAGAAAATCCTACGCACTCTGAAAAATCTGAGTCTCAACAGCATAGCTAGAATCAGCTGCTAACAGTTCGGTTCTGGTCTTCTTGATGAGAAATTCGATCGCACTTGATATGGCAGATATGTTATTGTCAGAGACAGGCGAATTCGGCATCATCACACACAGAGCACGAGCAGAATCGAAGAACACCACGCACGCAAACAGAGGCACCTCGCAACTGACCTGTGCGTCCCTCTGGCGAGCTCCAGCAGCGCCCCCGCCGCGGCCAGCCGCGCGCCCGCGCCGCCCCGCGCGTCGGCCAGCATGGCCACGAGCGGCGGCACGACGCCGAGCTCCGGCAGGAGCCGCTTCCTCCGCTCGTCCGACCGCGCCAGCGCCGCGACCTCCCCCGCGGCCTCCCGCTTCTCCTCCGCCGCGCCGAAGCTGAGACGCCTCACCGCGGCCCGCATAGACGCTGCCGCCGCCGCCGACGCCGCGCAGCCACCATCCGCCGCCCCCACCATGCCGATCGATCGACAGACGACGATGCGCGCGCCTAGTAGCCGCCTAGCCCTCTATCTCTAGCATAGCGCGCGCGGTGGAGCCGTGCATGTGCACGTACGCTGCCGAGTGGTGGTGGACTCGCGAAAATGCAGAAGAGAACGTATGTTCTCAGAGCGGCAACGCCGAGGCGGGCGGTTCGGTTGGGTTGGCGGTACGTAGGGCCTCGCGGCACGGGCGTTTTGGGGGGAAAGTGTCCTGGATTTCGTGGTTTCGTTCGGTTCCCGGCTGACGTGTGGAGCACTTGGGGCTTGGGTGGTGGTGGGTTCCCTACCGCGCGCCGTGGCAGCACCGGCCGGGAAAGCTGCAAAAGTGCCTACGGCTTTGAGTTGGAGGCGCCTCCACCGGCCTCGATCGCGCCCGCTTCTTGTGACCACGAGCCCCCGGCCGGCCGGCAACCGATATCACGTACGAGTACACGCATGACTGATCGACGATGGTACCGGCTGTGTCTGTGTGGGACGGTCCTATCTGCTGATGGGTACAGTGAGAAATTATGAAGGGCGGTGCTTTGTTAAAACGGACGATGTGCATGAATCGAGAGAGTATGTAGTACTTGCACGTATCTTTCTCAGACCTGGAATTATCTAACTCTCTTCTAGGATGGAATTCTATTCTCTGTTGCTGCAAGCAATAGGCATATACTACTGCGACCGCTGAATTGTGACATGACAAAAACGTGCAGTGCTTGACAATCAGACCTACAGATTGGATTGTTGCCTAAAATCTGGCTGCGTGATCATTTCCTTCTGGTCGGTTTAGGTACGATACGAGACTACGGATCCTTGTGTACACACTAACACACGATGATGACGTTACCTGTACTTGCACTACGGGAACCCGGAAGACGCCGAGTGCAAAAGGCACTCGGCGAAGGCCCAAATACACTCGGCGAGTATGTCGCCGAGTGCTGCACTCGGCGTCATCCACTCGGCACAAAAAGACTCGGCGAACAAATAGTCGCCGAGTGCTGGAAGCGGAGCACTTGACGTATTTATGCCAAGTGCCAGCAAATGCACTCGGCGACCGTCACTCCACAGACGGCGCCCCCCTGCCGCCATCAGGTGACGGTGGGTCTTTCGCCGAGTGTCGTATGTAAAACACTCGGCAACACTTTGACCTTTCCCCGAGTGCTGTTGACTAAAGCACTCGGCGGCCCAGGCAATCGAGGCGGCCGGCCGCGCCGCGGGTTCTACTAAGACGCCGAGTGTCGTTTCCAGGCACTTGGCGACTTTTCGATGTAGGCCGAGTGTTTTTCCGCGGCTGTCGGCGAACATGGTCCTAGACGCCGAGTGTCTTGGTCAAAAACACTCGGCGACCATAAAAGAAAATTGCCAGAATACGCCTCTTTTGCCGAGTGTCTTGGTCAAAAACACTCGGCAAAGGTACCTATCAGCCTCCTATTTTATTGCTCGGTCATGTAAAACATACCCAAACCTTCATCACATGCATCATATTATCCATCACAGTCATTATATATCACAATAAAATCATCACAAACAGTTTTTACATATATATAGATAAATCCACTAGCATCACAGAGAGTTTATACATATAGATAGATCTACAAGTTTGACTCCACAAACATCACAGGGAGTTCATATACATAGATCCACAAAGACGCCACAAAGTCCGAAATCCACAAGAGACGGCACACATAAACACTCACTGAGGCGGAGTACGTAATGTGTGCTGGTTGGCCGACAAGTCTGCGTCCTGAGTCGAATCACCAACACGTGATGATCTCGACTGATTCTGCACAAAGGAGTGGTTGCATATGTGAGATAGAAAATACGGTTGAAACATGCACGTTCATTAACAAATTGAATCAATAAGTTTGTCAAGTGACTCACAGGAGTAGTTATGGGTGGAGGTGGAGGCATTAGCACTGGTGGTGGCGATGGACCGCCCACGCTCTGGGAGAGACTCATAAAGTACTCATGCCACTGCCGTATTTGTTGCGCATGTTGCTCCCGTTCTGCTGCCACCCTCTCCTCAAACTCTTGTCGAAGCCTCCTCTCTTCGTCCAGAGCATCCTACAACATTTCACCCCAAATGTAACAATAGAGACCAATGTACGCAAAAATGAATGAGCCATGAATAAATAGAAAATAACCTGAAGTGCCTGCATCTGGACCTGGTGAACAGTCTGCCTTGGGCGTATGGACGGGTCAGCGCTCGAGCTCCTTGCTCGAATCACAGGGAGAGAGGGAACATCGGCCTCCTGGAGTGCGCTGTCAGCAACCATGTATCGCTCATGCTTCTTGCCTCCGCCCGACCTCATGACACATTCTTCATCAATGGGCTCGTTGATCGGATCAAACTCAGGCTCGTGAACCTCCCTTGCCATATCTGAGTAAGCAGTGAGGCGGGGATGGACAGTAGCATTGGTATACGTCGTGGGGGGATCCTCAGGGCTATAGTCAATGTCGGCTGTCGCCTTGCCTTTGTGGGACAAAGCGTTTGCCTTCATCGGAGGACACGGCCGGTTACCATGTGACGCCGACTGAAAGAAAAAAATAGGAATATGATTAGAAATTACTCCAGATTGAGCATCAGCATAAATAAAGCAAATGATTGGTCGTACCCATTTTTCCGCGTACGCGAGGAGGGTGTTGCTGCCTTGATGGTGTGCTGGACCTGGCATCATCAAATGCCACTGTCGGCAAGCAACGTGCTTCTCCCACCACTCGGGTGTGCACCACATACGCGCATAGTACTCCCAGCACTGCGGATGGTTGCCCATCCACGAAGGAATCGCCTACACAACAGCATAAGTGTATGACATATGAGAGGATGAAATTATAAGTGCTTAATCTCAAAAAATCACAGTTACCTCTATGTATTGTTCCTCAGTCAGCTTCATGGTCCTTGCCTCAGTTTTGTCGACCTTGTAACGAGGGAGTGGTTTGTACAAAGCGTAGTAGTCGATGACGGCCTGGACGCGCGCCTCGTACTCCATGTCCGCCACGAGCTTGGTACATGCTTTGTTAATTTGCTCCTCGGCCTTAGCCTCATATCCCTGCTCACATCGGTAGAAATCCTGCATATAGACACGATGTACACAATCAATTACCTAAAATATTTGCAAGAAAAACGATGTATTGAGCAACACGGTGCGAGGAAAACTTACCCACAACTCGCCCCGAACCCTTCCCGCCTTGGTTTGGAATCCCCTTCCTTCCCGATCAGGAAAATCGGGGAAGGAGGCATATTGCCTCCACGTGTCTACCGGCTTCTCCTGGTCGCCTACCTGAACCATGCCAGGGAAGTGTGTCTTGCACAGAAGACCCAAGATGCCGTTGACATTGCGCTTGTGATTACCCTGAATGACAATCTTCCATCCCCTGCCACAAGTGATTAAGATGAAATTGTTAGTTTTATTATGATTTTCATGATATCAAATGAAAAGGTAGTGACAAAGGATATCAAACGAAAAGGTAGTGACAAATGTTACTTACTTTTTCACAATGGGTCTAATCATCGAGCGGTTCCCAAACTCTATCGGCCGCTGCGGGAGGGTAGAAGGACCTCGCAACCAGACCGTAGAGGAATCGGCCACCTCCTCCAACTCCTGCTCATCCTCCGCCTCCTCCATTTCATGGTCCTCCTGCTCCGTCGTGGGGGGAACCTCTCCCTCCTCCTCAGACCCACGACCCCTCTCTGACTACGAGGACCCTGCAGCTCCATCAGACCCTCCACCCCTGCTGGAACCCCTCCCACGACCACTCTCTGACTGCGAGGACTCTCCCGCTCCATCAGACCCTCCACCCCTGCCGGAACCCCTCCCACGACCACCAGCTGCCTGCGTGGACCCTCTAGCTCCATCAGACCCTCCACCCCTGCTAGAACCCCTCCCACGACCACCCTCTGCCTGTGAGGACCCTCCAGCTCTATCAGACCCTCCACCCCTGCTGGAACCCCTCCCACGACCACCCTCTGCCTGCGAGGACCCTACAGCTCCATCAGACCCTCCACCCCTGCCGGAACCCCTGCCACGACCCCTCCCTGACTTCGAGGACCCTCCGGACCCTCCACTTTTGCCGAAACTCCTCCCATGACCCCTCCCAGGCTGCTCAGACCCTTCAACTGCATCAGACCGAGGCCTTTGGTAGATCGACTGCACATTCCTCATACCACCCACCATCTTCGTTCAATCACCTGAAATTAAAAAGAGGAAACAAGTCAGCATAGATTAAAAAATGTGACAAGAAAGCGATGTAAAATAAATAATAAATATGCTACTATAGATGTAACTTGAAAGAGATGTAAAATGAATACTACATACTAAATAAATAATAAATATGCTACTATAGATGTAACTTGAAAGAGATGTAAAATGAATACTACATACTAAATAAATAATAAATATTGCAGCATACATGTCTTAGAAATATTCTTCAGGATCCGGAAGAGCTTGATCGTAAGTCTCATCATCACTATCACGCATGTCAAAATCAGGCATGTGCTCTAAAGGAGGATTGTCGTCGTCATCAGAAATGTCTGACTGGAATCGCTCAAGCAACTCTATGTCGTTCCCATTATCAACCTCATCTCCATCGTACTCGTCATCAACTATTTCATTGTCTACTTCCATTTCATTGTCTACTTCCATTCCAATGGCTTCGGTTAAGTCTATCACAAAACTCCCTGGTAGCCCTTCTTCTTGAAAGAACTCTCCTTCATATGTCACTGGGTCTATGTTGTAATCTTCATTGTTTGGGACGGGTAGTTTACCGCGTGGCGATACCTTGTACACAACATCCCAACCATTCAAACGGTCGTCAGTTTTGCATGGGTAAGAGAGAAAATATACTTGTCTGGCCTGTTGAGCCACGACATAGACAACGTCGCCTGGCATGACGATTGATTGTTGAATTTCAACTAGCCCAAGGTTGGGTGTCTTTCTCACTGCACTAGGATCGAACCAATGGCATTTGAATATGACGAGATTAAGAGGCATGGAACCATTAAATGATAGTTCGTATATTTCTTCTAGTCTTCCATAAAACTCTGCCGCATGGAGGTCTGGCATAAAAACTCCGGTATTTATGGTTTTTGGATTGACCATCTGCTGCTCGTGCTTTGTTGTGCGAAAGCGGTATCCGTTAACGTCATATGCGGTAAATGTCTTGACCCTATAGCCACAACCATCGGCAACCTGTCTCAACTCGGCACTCATAGACGCATCATTTTGGGCCTGCAAGTACAAGCAGGATAGTTGGTTATATGATTCACACGTACGACTAAGTAGGCGATACTCCTAGTGTGGATTATACCTTCTGTTTAAACCAAGAAATGAAATCAGGCAATCCATCTCCCGCACCCTGTGCCATAAGGGTATCACATTCCTCTGGGGTAGGATCGCTAGATTCACACCAGAATAGATGATGAAATTTCCTATGCCAAAAAGAAACAAGAGTGTTGGATGCATAATACTCATACTAGAGAACAAGTTTCTAGAGAACAAGTTTGTTGAGAACGTACCGTGTGTACGGCAGAACTTCCTCAAGGTTCTGCAACACATATAGCATGATAGTGCGCCACTCTTTGGGTCTCAACCTCTTGACGGTCCCCTCACTTGCACTTCCTAGTTGCCCTCGGAAAATGCTGAGGTTTGATTCATTTACGCCAACATTATAACAAGGGGTTGGATTATGCACATTCGGAAGTTTCCCAGAATAGTATTTTGATGTGAAGTTTGACACCTCTTCCTGAATGGTTGCCTCTGCCATGGAAGCTTCGATATGGCATTTGTTTTTACATGTAGTTCGAACAACCTTTAGGCATCTCTCAATTGGATAGCACCAACGGTTCTGCACAGGACCCCCCATTCGTACCTCATACGGGAGGTGCAAAATCATATGCTGCATCGGATTGAAGAAGCCGGGTGGAAAGATCTTCTCCAACTTACAGAGCAACACTGGAGCCAATGCTTCCATTTCTGCAACCACGGTCCGAGATACCTCCTTAGCACAAAGCTCACGGAAGAAATAGCTCAACTCTGGCAGCACAACCTAGATATAATCAGAAACATAGCCCCGTACCATCATCGGAAGAAGGCGCTCGATCCATATATGGTAGTCATGACTCTTGAGCCCGTTGATTCGCATAGTAGATAAGTTCACACCCCTCTTTATGTTCGCAGCATACCCGTCAGGGAACTTCAACGTTTGGACCCATTGTAGCACTTCCTTCCTTTGGTCTCTTGTGAGGACGAAGGGAGCCCTAGGTCTTCTCCATTTCTTGTGGTCATTGGGGGGAAGCAGGTTTAGCTTTGGTCTATTGCATAATTTCGTTTGATCCACTCTAGCCTTGACGTTGTCTTTTGACTTATCAGAAATGTCCATGATTGTACCAAAAAGTGCCTCGGCGACATTCTTTTCAGTGTGCATTACATCGATGTTATGTGGAAGTAGAATATCATCCATATAGGGGAGCTTCCACAATCCCGACTTCTGAGTCCAAGAATGTTCCTCACCGTATCCCACAAAACCACCTTCTTCATTGACCACAAGAGCCTCTAACTGAGCACGACGAATCTTTGCAGCTGTCGGCATCTCTGGTGGAGGGTGTAGGACTATGACATCCTTAGTAAAGTTCTTGATGTCTCGTCTGAATGGATGTTCAAGAGGGAGGAATTGTCGATGTTTGTCGAACGAGGAATACTTTCCACCATTCTTCAACCAATGGAACTTAACTCTGGTCTTGCACACTGGGCAAGGAAACTTCCCATGAACACACCAGCCAGAAAATATCCCATACGCCAACAGGCCATGCATTGAGTATTGGTACCAAACATACATCTTGAAGTTTGTCTTTGTAGCACAGTCGTATGTCCATTCCCCGTCATTCCAAGCACTGAGCAAATAATCAATCAGAGGCTCCATGTACACACACATATTATTCCCCGGGTGTCCAGGTATTATCAACGACAAGAGTATGCTCTGCCGTTGGAAGATGACACCGGGAGGAAGATTGAGGGGGATAACGAACACTAGCCAACAAGTGTATGGAGCAACAAAATTTCCAAAAGGATTGAACCCATCTGCTGCCATCGCAACACGTACATTACGAGCCTCTGATGCTTTGTCATCATGAATCTCATCAAATTTTCTCCATGATGTACCAGCTTGTCAGGATTGTATCGACGACCTTTTTTGTGCCATGTCATCATCTTCGCGGATTCCTCAGTCATGTAAAGCCATTGGATTCTCGGTATGAACGGAAGGTACCGAATGACTTTCACAGGGATTGGGGTCTGCCTCTTTTGACCATCAGCTAGCTCTGACTCTAGGTACCTAGAGGCCCCGCACTTTGCACAGTAACCATCGTTTGCATATTCTTTCCTAAACAAGAGGCATCTTTTCGGACAAGAATGTATCTGCTCATATGGCATCTTAAGCACATGAAGGAGTTTCTTTTCATGATACAAGCTTTTTGGCAAAATGTGACCTTTCAGAAGTAAATCCCCAATAATTGTCACCAGTCCATCGAAGCCATCTCGACTCAAACCAAACTGGGATTTTAGGGCTAATAGGCGTCCAACAGCATCCAGTTGAGAAATGTTGGTATGCCCGTGAAGCGGTTTTTGTGCCGCTTCCAACATGTCATAATAATCCTTTGCGCTTGCCTCTGGCTCATCCTATCTTGTCGTTCTTCATTGAAGTGTGCTTCATGAAAGTCATTTAACATGTCTCCTACCCCGACATCATCATCATAATCATCGATGCGTTGTCTCACGACCTCGTCTCTCATACGATCAGCTTCACCATGCAAGACCCACCAGGTATAGCCTTCCATAAATCCATTCTTGTAAAGGTGTTGACCCATGGCCTCCCTTGTTTGTCTCTTAGCATTTGCACAACGGCGGCAAGGACACCAAATACGAGTTCCTCCTTTAACCCTACCAAAGGCTTGTTGCAAGAAAGCTTCGGTCTTGTCAAGCCATTCATCGGTAATCGAACTTTGACTTAGGCGGCCAGTGTACATCCACTCACGGTTGTTCATCTTTAATTGAACATATCAGCGATTGACATAAACATTATTTGCATCTACACGATGTCTATAGTTTCTAATAGGTAAAGATAGGTCCTAATCCCACCCGAGGATGTGTAGATGGGGTTAGTTTCCATGGTCTCCTTCGATCCAAGTCATAATTTCGGCAGCACCTCCCCGCTGTTCTCCAAATACACGTCCTGATAGGGAGATTGTGTATCTAGAGAACAACAGGGAGGTGATGCCGAAACTCTGACCCGGATCGAAGGAGACCATGAAAACTAACCCCATCTACACATCCTCGAGCTGTCCAAAACAACGTGGACAATTCAAAACATATACAATTATAGATATGCAAATATCTGCATATTTTCAGTCGTATCTCTTTCGAACAGGAGACGCCTAACTAGGTTACGTTATATACAGACACATTACTAGAGGACATGACTTTTATGCCTCACCTTGCTGACGATTCAAGGTGATACGGTGGCGGCGGTCCAGTGATGGGGGGCGGGTCACTGGGGTCTGGTGACAGGTCCAGCAGCATCCGATTGTAACAACTACAAAAGCAACAAAAATAACACAATTAAAATCAACTTGAAGCAAAATTTTAAAACGAAAAAAGCAGCAAGACATCAATGACTACGGGGGCCTGTGGCAGGAGGAGGAAGGACGGTGGCAGCGCACAAGGCGTGGTGGCGGTTCCTGAAAAAGATGAACATAATCATGTCAATTACATTTTCAAGCAATACAGAACAGAAACAAAATTCATTATCTTTAAATTGCCCATGCACCTCATTTTGGCTAAGGTCACAAACAGATATGTTCATATGTACATCAACTAATTTTGGTTGTCACAAATTCACTATATTTAGACAAATTCACTATATTTAGACAAATTCACCTCATTTTGGTTAAGGTCATAAATTTACTAGGATTGTAGTTCTAGATTTCACTAGAATTGAAATGGATTGGCAAATCAAATTAATTCCCAAAGAGGTCACAAATTCACAAAGAATTCACGAGTAAGACAGCAGTACTAAGAATTTACAAGGGCACAAATTCGCAAACTCACAATTTATATCTGTCACATACATCTCTGTCATTGTAGCAATTGTTTGTCAACACCTAAAACTAAGATTCAATCTAAGTTGGGTTGTATGCTACAATTTCAATGCTTTGACTATTCTCAATCCTATAAATTTCACCAAATTTATCTCAGTCCTATACATTTTACCAGAATTGGACCATTACCGGAGACGGGTGGGGGCAGGCCGGGGACGCCTGCCACGAGAGGGAGAAGGGAGCCGAGGACGCCGGCCGTGAGAGGGATGGCAAGGGACGGTGGCAGGCTGCTCGAGCACGAGCAGGGACCGCACCTCGGCTAGGGATGGCGGCCGGCGGCTCGAGCGGACCTCGGCTAGGGACGACGGTGCGTCAAGTGAGGACGATGGAAGGCGGCTCGGGGGCCTGTGGAGACGGCGGAGGGCGCGACCACTGGCGGCTCCGGGGCGGCCGGGTGGCGGCGGCGGGGGCCGGTGGCGGTGAGCGGTGACGACGCTGGTGGGTGGTGCCGGCGCGGGCTGTTGGAGGGGAGCGGCGGCGCGGGGTGGTGGCGTTGCTGGGTGGTGGTGGGGATCTGTGGTGCTTGGTGGAGGCGGGGTGGGCCCGCGGGGGGTGGTGGCGGGGTGCGGCGACGTGAGTTGGTGACGAGGTAGTACGGGCGCGGGTTGTTGGTGGGGAACGGCGGCGCGGGGTGGTGGCGGTGCTGGGTACGGTGGAGGTGGCCGGGGATCTACAGCGCGTGTGTGCGAGTGTGGATGGTGGCGCCCGGTATGGTGGTGGTGCCCGGCGTGTAATAGGAGGCTAGATGCCGAGTGTAAGCCGCGGGACACTCGGCGTCTTCCTAACCGACGGACCGTCCGACCTTTCTGGCAGACTGTCCGCGCGTGTCGGCCGCAGGTGGACCAAGTCACCCCGCGGCCTTATATGGATGGGGTCAATCCCCTTTCTTCTCCACCCCGGCCACCTGACCGCGCCGGCCCCTCCTTTTTCTCTCCACCGTAGAAAGGGACCCCGGCCGACCTCTCCTAGGGGATTTGGCGCTTCTCCGGATCGTCCGAGCTCATTCCCGGACCCTCCGCGTTCTCCTCCATCATGTCCTCCAGGTATTTCATTGATTCCTCGTTTGGTTTTCACGGATTCAGTCATGAACATGGTTAGGGTTTGATGTGAGGATCTCGATTTCATACATGGTTTCTTGCAAATGGTTATGAGAATGTGTTGGACGTATCTAGAAGAGTATGTACTATTGATTTAGTGAAGTTTTGTTGGTTACAGATCGATCAATAGATGAATAGGTGGTTACTGTCCTTGTTTGGGGCCGCACAGTGTACTGCGGATGGTCCACCCCATACTGACGGACGGTCCGCGCCTCACTGGCAGCTATAGACAGTACTGTGACCTTTCTTTCTTTGAATCTCTTAACACTATACATCAATACTAATACTTGTGACATGTATTTGACAGAGGTGGAAGAGGCAGAGGCAGGGGAGGAGGTCACAAAGCGGTAGCAGGAAGAACACCAAAAAGGGCTAGACAAGAAAATTCTGATCCAGACTATGAAGCAAGTGAGGATGACTCAAGGGTTGAAACTGACATTGAACAGGAGGAAAGTGAAGATGAACTTGTTGATGTTCATGCTCATAGTGGTGGGAGGAAGTGGACTCTCAACAATTATAAAAGAGATCGTGCTCCAGATCAATATGAGTTAGAGAGAGACACTGAGAATCTATTCTTCCACACTCAAGTCCAAGAGGATGCGTTCTATGGGCACCTTCTTCGTAAAGTGGTGTTTCAGCAACAGAGGATTGATTTCTATCATGTGGCTCAGTTTGACGTGATGTGTGGGCTTGTTCCAACATTTGAAGCTATCGGGCTTAGGACTTTTCTTGAGCGCAAGTGTGATTGGAATGACACGGTCATTCGTCAATTTTATGCCACCGTTGAAGTTGATATGATCGAGGAAAAACTCAAATGGATGACAGGAAAGCGAAGGTATGAAGCCACATTTAAAGAGTTTGGAACTGCTAATGAATTGAATTATGACTTCATAACCTCTGAGAGCTTTGAGATCATTGATGAGCTTCCACTAGGCCTTAATGACATCAAGCGGTACTATGAGCCAAATAGGACCGGAATTCGTAGAGTGTTTGAAAAATCAATTGGTCTGAGGCATCATCCAGTTGTCATTCTAAAGATAGCTAGAACCACTGTGCTCCCAAAGAGTGGATTCAAAGATGGGTTTGTTGGATGGCATAGAAACTTTGTGAAACATGTCATGAATCATGAAAAAGTGAATGTTGTGAGCTTGATTATGCATGAGATACAAGATAAGAAGACAGATTTTAACACAAATGTCTATTATGCTCCATACATCATGTTACTCATCTTAGAGAAGACCAAGTTCAAAGGTCTATGTGATGTGAAGCATACATTCTACAGGCCTTACAACAATGCTCCAGAATTTCTGAATAGACCATTGACTGAGTACTTGGAGGCAGACTTGCACGAGGGATGGGGAGATCCAGATGCTCAAGCGGCTCCAACCGCTCAAGGGGAGGGTGCTCAAGCACCTCAGGATGATCGTAATGTTGTGCCACCACCTGAGCAGCCTCAGTGGGTGCCTCCGGTAGGCTATTTTGATTCATATTTTGCATCCATGCAACAATCCATGAACATTCAGCTTCAGCAGATGCAGATGGGCTTCACCTCCCACTTCGAGGCTTATGGGCAGCAGATGCAGAACATCTTTCAATCCATGCAGGAGGGTTTTCAGCAGCAGATCGACTCTCGCTTCCATGACTTCGGGCAGCACATACATCAGAACATGTACACGCCCATAATGGAGAGATTGCAGCATGTGAACACCGGTCTTCATGTTGACATCGCTGCTCTGAATGATCGCTTTGATGAGATGACCACTTATGAGGAGCACTAACAGTTAGTAGACAGACAGCAGCAACTCGAGAATGACTTCACTGCCTTCCGTGGTCACTTTTACTCGTATTTTCCAGCTCCAGTGCCACTTGCAGAGTTCTATCCTCATCCGCCATATTGTTCTCCTCCTCCGCCGTCGTCTCAGGAAGACTAGCTCCCTTTTCAGTCATTGATGACAAAGGGGAGAAGATTTGGAAGGAGTGTGATTAAGTTCTCATGGATGGACCATGATCATGGATGAACCTTCGCATTTGCATGTTTATTTTATGGCATTCCATGAACTTTGGCTTGTAATAATTGTTGCACTTCTTTGCTTATGATGTGTGGTACTAGAACTTTGGTGTGGCTTGTATGTGATGAACTAAGTTTGTTTTGCTTATATATGTTTATCTTTGGTTTGTTCTAGTACTTCTGGAAAAATTGAGGCTAACATTGTCATATATATATAGTACTCTTGTTGCCTCGGCTTCAATTGTTAGGGCAAATTTTGCCAAAATTTTCTATCCACAACTATTTGTAAAATCAAATGCAAAATGGTATGCATATATGTAGGGGGAGTTTTTCTCTACCTATTGGGTTTTGAATGCATTCACTCTATCTTATATTTGAAAATTCAATAAAATGAGTAAAGTGTTTTCAAAACTTAGAACCTTTCTTATATCACTATTTTAAATTGTTGTCATCATTTAACAAAAAGGGGGAGCTTGAACGCATCTAGACCCGTAACAACGTTTGAGAAAGTGTAAAAGATAGTAAGAAAAATCGCTTTTGGAAAAACCTAAAAGGTGTGCAGCGGACGGTCCGTAGGTATCGGCCGCGGACGGTCCGCCGGCCTTGGACGGTCCGCTGGTACTCCCCGCGGACGGTCCGCAGGACATTTAACTGAGCCCAAATTTGCGGTGAGGTTTGCCTACAGACCGTCTGGTCCAGAGTGGCGGACCGTCCGTAGGCAATATCTTGAACAGCAGACCGTTCGCGCGGACTGTTTAAACAGAGACGTGTTTGGGGGTGTAGAGGCTACTTTTTAACGGCGGACGGTCCGCAGGCAATTTAGCTGAGCTGAAATTTTGCCAAGTCCCAGACCCTCTTGCCTGCACTTTTCCAAGCGGACCGTCCGCGGCCGGGTGGCGCACGGTCCACAGGTACTTTTGGCTGTGCTGAAATTTTACCAAGCCCCACACTCTTGCAGCGAGTTTTGCAAGCGGACCGTCCGCTGCGGGGTGGCGTGGCGGATGGTCCACAGGCAAAACTGAATAATCTTTGTCAAACATAGAAAGGGTACATCATACTTTCACAACATAAGTTCGAATGCATAAACATAAGTTCACATCATACTTAAGTAGCAAGTCTTAACAAAGACAATAAGTTCGAATGCATAAAAATAAAAGGGTACATAAGTTCAAATACATCACAAGTTCACAACATTCCCAACTTAAGTTCACAATACAAGTTCACATAATAAGATCATAACATTCACGTCTGAAGCTCGCAGCGTCTCCGATGTTCTTTTCTTGAGTTCTTGGCCCTTGCAGCGTCTCCTCACATTTCTTCAGACCTGTAAAGGAGATGTGTTAGGAAATAGACGGCTGGCATATTGTTTTAAATAATTCGACAGTTGTATACATAAGGATTGAAGTTCAACTAAATGTACCCTTCCAGCATGTAGGTCAAGGCACTAGTAGCAGACGACGTTGCCATATCGTAGGTGCCATCAACATCATCAGATGCTGGCACCATTACCTCGGTGGAAGTGGAACCTTCCAGCATCTCAGAAGTAGTCATCGAACCATCGTTTGATGAATCGACGGGTGCTTCAATAAGGCAGTAACCTGATGCATGAGCATCCACATGAGTCAGTGCAGTTTTTGGAGTGTCTAGGTGCTCAAGTTTGTTGTTAGGGGGGCGATGTATAGACTGGTTGTAGCATACCTGCATGCTGACGACCATGTGCACCTCCTGTTCCGGAAGGCCCCAAACCCTCACCAGCATAGTTTATAGGATATATTGAGTAGGAGAGTTTCCGGCCACAGGCATCTATAGTAAGAGAGACAATTGTTAGAGGGAACAATGTAACATTATCGGAGCAAGGTTATGTTGTAGCTGCAGTTACCTTTGGGCCTAGGCATAGGCATCTTTACATCACACGCCTGTATTGGTTCTACATCAATCCAAATTGGCCATATGTTGACTACGACAACATTGTTCACTTTTCTGCGGATGCCTACTTGTGCCGTCCTAGGTATAGTCGATGCACGTGCATATGTCAACATATGGAATGAGACATCTTCACCTTTGAAATCGACGGACTGAACATCACATATGTTCGTGAAGATTCTAGGTACTAGCTTAGTATCCTCCCAAAAGAGCGGTGGCAGTCCATATATGATAATCCGCAGTGGTTGGATAGGGTCGGTAATTTGTACTGGTTCAGCTTCTAGATCGGTGCAGGGTAATGTGTCATCCAAGAGGAGTTCAATGGAACCATACCCGGCTGTCATTGGTATGACTTGAAGCTTTTGTCCATCAATGTCAAGGTTCTGTTTACGCAGCAGCTTCCTGGACGTCTCGTATGAGTGGCATGCCACCATATAATCAGAAAGGTACCGCCAGACCTGGCGGACGCTAAGCGGCACACCCGCCTGCAGCTCTACTGCTTCCTTTATCTTCGTGGGATTGATCACCTTTTGCGGCTGTGGAGCTCGGGCCTTCACAAGGACTATGATGCCATTGAACCTCGAATCACTGTAGTTTACCTCAGACTCATCAAAGAGCACAAAGTTTGAATGGTGGTAGTCCGCCATCTTCTCCTGCAAAATAAGATCGATGAGTAACCAGAATAAAATGTTCATAGGATCGAACGTGAAAACTATCCACATGAATATATCTCTATGTATACATGATAAATCATGGCAAAAGCATATCAAACATTTATCAGGGGTGTATAACGATGATGCAAAGCTATGACAAAAGGATCAGTATGAATTGCGCAACACTTTGATTTAAACAAATCGAAAACAGAGGCACTAGAAGATATCAAAATAAATTCATAACTACAGATCCATAAGAACTCAATTGGGAATTCATTGAACAACTAAGCTGTTTGCTCAACCCGGAATTCAATTATCAGCTAAGATGCATGGGTTTGAACTCACCGGCTGTGGGGAGCCGGTGGCAGCAGGGTTGCCAGCGGAAGAGCATTTTAATTTCAAATAGAAGCTCTCAGTAGACACTAGAGCCTAAAGATATGGTAGCCTAGACTGAAGAGCACCTAGCGTGCTTCCAATCAATCTAAGGCAGAGATATAATTAAGAGCTAATTTTCTGATTGAATCCAATAAGGAAGTTGGATGAGCAGGAGGTACAAGGCAATAAAATATCAAAATCATGCGTGCAGCCGCAGATGATTACATTACTAGATTTGGAATCATGAGCATCCAATGAGAGAAATTGCAAATCATAAGAACCGTTCGTCCCAACTTTCTCTTTTTTAAAAAAAGGTTATAGAGCCTGCTTTGTATTAAAGCAACCAGTTATACTGGGGTTACCAGTTTTTACAGAGAAAGAACAGCAAGCTATCACAGATAGCCAACCCTCTACCAAATTCCCCTAGAAACTATCCTGGCAAAGAAAAAGAAAGAAGGTGACAAAAGGCACGGGAAAACAACCACACTCTGCTAGCAGCACGAAGACTAGAAGAAACACTACTAATGAGCTGCACTAGGCCCAAATTTCTCTTGCCCAAGGCCAATCTGTGTAGTATTCAATTTTTCCGTTTCTAAGTACTATACTATCACATGAAGCATATTTGCATTAGAAAATCACATGAAGCACTGGAAAATGATCATGAATGGGACGAACTCACTGGAAACCAGGGGGTGGCGCAGGAGGCGGTGAGGTCAGGCGCGTTCCGTGGCTGGGGATGGGAGCCGGCGGATGGTGCTGGCGCGCGTTCGGTGGCGGTGGCATCGGCGGCGCGGTCCCCGGGTGGCGGCGGAGGTAGGAGGCGGCGGAGTGAGGAGGTGGCGGAGGAGGGAGGTGGCGGCGGAGGGAGGCGGTGGCGGCGGAGATAGGAGGTGGCGGCGGAGAGAGGCGGTGGCGGAGGAGGGGGCGGTGGCGGCGCGGTCCCCAGGTGGCGGCGGAGGGGGCCGGTGGCGGCGGAGGAGGAACCGACGGCGTGTGTGTGGTGACTCTGTATGCGTGTGGTGCGTGTGTGTGTGGTGGCGGCGTGGGCGTATATAAGGTAATGGATCCATTCGCCGAGTGTCAAATCCAGGACACTCGGCGAACGACCGCACTCAATTGCAGAACCCTAAAGGGACACGTGGCACGTATGCCGAGTGTTGACAAAGAACACTCGGCGATATAAGGTAGATGCCGAGTGTTGGGCCTACGAAACTCGGCGTATATTTACGCCGTCCCTCCCCTCCTAACGGCGGCGTGACGGCGGGAGGTGCAGGGCCACGTGGCCCCGCTTCGCCGAGTGTTCCTTTTTGCCGAGTGTTGCGTTGTTTTTTGCCGCGTGTTTTCCTTTCTGCGCTCGGTAAAGTACGGTTTTCGCCGAGTGTTTACTTATCGCCGAGTGTTTATATTTTTACACTCGGTAAAAAATCGTTCGCCGAGTGCCCGATATAAAACACCCGGCGTACAGTAATACACTCGGCGTCTTCCGGGTTTCCAGTAGTGTTGGCAAACGGTTTACATTTCTTGGTCTAGCTTTCGTACATTAATTTGGCACTGATGTGGGCAAACTAATTAACTTTTGAATGGTACTTCATCGATCCGTAACTTTTTGCCGCTTCATCATCAAACTCAGTTCAAATGCAATCGTTGGCCAAAAATATAAGCAAACCACTAAAGCATAGAGCGTTACCTTGGGCTCAACCTGTTGCGTATATGATTTTCAACACCTCTAGATTTGCCTAGGGGCCCACATGATCGATCGCTGGAGCACATATTTTGCTGAGCTCTGGCTGGCTAGCTTGTGCACATGCTCATTCCATCCCAGAAATGTGATTTAGTGGTGGTGGCATACTTGCATGTATGGTGGGTCGGGTGCCTCGGAGGCTCGGATAGAAATGGTGGAGCATTATAAAAAGCGTCAGATATCCACACCCACTCGATCAGTGGCGTGCGTCGACAGCGACTGAGCTCATTGTCTAGACCTGAGCATTTTTCGGGTCGGGTCGGGTTCGGGCCGGGCCGAAAAAAATTTCTGTTATTTCGGGTCGAAAAAATCCTGCTCATGACCATCCCACTGGACGCGTCGGGCCTTAATTTTCGGGCCGGGCTTGGGCGGGCTGCCCGCGCATTTTATAGTGTAAAACAACTAAAAACAGCATTTCGGGCCGGGCTCGGGCCAAAAAAAATTTTCGCGGGCTTCAAGATCTCTGCCCACGCCCGTCCAGTAAGGTTCGTGGGCGGACCTGGCGCGGACCGGGCCCGGGTCGGGCCAGCGGGACGGGCCCGGGCCGGGCCGGGCCGGGCTCAAAATGCTCGGGTATACCATTGTCCCGTGTTGACGTACTATGGCTTGGTGTAAAGCTATCAGTGTAGTAATAATAAACCAGAAGCCATAGCTGTTATTCTTTTCAGAGGCTATTGAAATGGAACTAAAATGCAAACGGTTCCTGGTGATAGCCCAAGTTCTTTTCGGCAAAGCCCATGGCGGCTTTAGTAGTTGTTATCATCTACTCCCTCCGTCTCTAAATGACGGTCGTTTGAGCTGCAGCCTGCTGTCCCTGAAAGACGGTCGTTCTCAGCACCATAGGCCTGCATGCTCCTAAGTTACTTGTACCGCATCATAGGCTTCTTTTATTTGTTTAAGGCCAAAAACACTATACTACATGTTTGAGTGTGAAAAGTGCATGTGAGTACTCGTTTGGTAATATAAACAATTTGATCCCGTGTGTAGCAGACATGAGCATTAATGGCATACTCTTCCACATCTTTCATGATTCATCATTGCTATATAGGGGTTATGTCTTTTAGCACTTGCATTGGTTGCTGGCTCATTTCTTTGGCGACAGTCATCAGGGGACAGAGAGAGTAGGAAAAAGTCCTTTCACCGTCCCCCAACTATCACCGAAGTTTGGTTTAAGTCCCTCATCCGGAAAATCGGGTATCCAACATCTCTGAACTATCTAAATTGTCTATTTTTAGTCCCTTGCTGGTTTCGATGGTGGTTTTGTATGACGTGGCAGTAGGCCCCACATGTCAGTGGTGGACCCCACAGCTTTTCTTCTCTCCTCCTCCTTCCTCTTCCCCCTCCCCTTGTCTTATCTGGTCAACGCCTCCACCGCCGGCTCCTCTGCCCCGTCGCCGGCCGCCTCCTCTCCTCCTCCCCGAGCTCCGCCTACTCTCCCGGCTCCTCTGCTATCCCCGTGACGGTCGTGGCCTTGCCTCTACGCGGTGCCAGCCCCGAGCTCGGGCACCGCCAGCAGGGGCGGAGTGGCCTCCGGACGGCGACCTCCTGAGCCTGAGCGTGGATCCGCGGTTGGAGGCGTCGCCGGAGCAAGGCACGGGTCGAAGCAGGTGGAGGTGGAGCGGCCGGACCCCGGCCTCTGGCGGTGCTCACGGGCGGCGATGTCTCCCCATCTCCTGCAGATCCGGCCACCATGCGTTGTGCTGCCGCCCCTCTCCTGCAGATCCAGCAACCGCCAGCGCGCCCTCGCCGCCGCCCGCCGTGGAGAAGGAGAGGGTCGCCGCCCGCGGGGTGGTGCCGATGGCGGCCTTGAGCGGCGGCGGGTGGTGCAGCGAGTAGGAGGAGAAGAGGGATGTGAGGCCACTCTGACATGTGGGACCCACTCCACATCATCCAAAACCGCTGTCAAAACCACCGAGGGACGAAGAATAGACGGATTGGATAGTTGAGGGATGTTGAATACCCGGTTTTACGGATGAGGAATGAAAACCAAACTTCGGTGATAGTTAGAGGACGTCAAAAACACTTTTTCCTATCATCTATCTGCGAGGAATTATATATATATATATTCAATTTGCAAAATTATACTACCGTTTTGAAATTTTACAAAATATATACCACCAACGCCGTGGGCCACGGCGGTTGCATTGTAACCGCCGTGGCGTAAGGCGTTGGGGACTAAACGCCGTACGCCACGGCGGTTACAATGCAACCGCCGTGGCCCACGGCGGTTGGAGGGCGTTGACGGCGTTTGGGGGGGCTCCACAGCGGTGAGACCTAACCGTCGCGTGCCACGGCGGTTTGTCCCAGCCGCCTTGACCCACGGCGGTTAGGACCAGCCGCCGTGGCCCATGGCGGTTAAGGTCATTTAGTTATTTTTTTACTTTATGAAAGAAAAAAAGGAAATTAAGGAATGTTGGTTCAATTATTGAGAACATAATCACAATAAGATCCAGTTCAAATATTACAGTAGCATGATTCAAATGAAATAGTAGTTCAAATATTACAGCACTGCAGGAAAGACTACAACATCATACAAAATGACAAACTTCAGCCATTCTTGCGATGTGACGACGAAGGTTTAGCTTTCTTAGTAGCTTTTATAGTAGGTGGATTAGCAACACACGGGTCTGCTGGTGGAGCATAACGACCACCCCAAGGAGGTTCCTCTCCTCTTGCAATGGCATCTGTAGTTTATCCTTGCAAATAACGAAGCATACCTCTTTCCAACGAGCTCATTTTCTTCGGATCAGGTGGTGTATTTGTGTTTTTCCCGTTGTGATGTGACGAATCACGATCACCATCCTCACCCCCTCCGGCAGCAGTAGACATCTCTAGTTACTGTTACAAAATATCTAAATTAATTACAGTATTCGAAAGTGGTTTAACTAATTACATAAAATAAATAGAGGAAACATACCTAAGAGAGAGTAGCAGCCAGAGGGGAGAGGGAGGTGGCGGTAGGGGAGTGGCAGCCAGAGGCGAGAGGGAGGTGGCGGTAGAGTGGGGCGGGACTGCTGGTTGGAACCGTCGCCCTTTATATAAGCGCGGCAGCCGCCGTCCGCCACATCGGTTGGAACCTATCGTCGTGGCCCACGGCGGTCGCAATGATTTTTTTAACTTTATGACAAAGAAAACGAGCAGGTAATAACGAAAACCAAAGTGACATCATAAAAAGTAGTCATCATCACAAATAACAGTGCTGCTATCTAAACAATATACAACATAATCTAGCAACGCCTCTTCTTGTGGTGCAGCCCGTCTGCTCGCGCTGCGGCCCGCGTATGGTCGCGAGGGTACGTCAACAGGTCAGGTGGGTGGGTCTGCCAACGCCTAGCATTAGCAGCGGTATCCGGTGTCGCCATCACCGCCGGTGACCCTGCAACCTGGTGGGACGACCCTGGCAACCCGCTCGCCTGTGTGCCTATAGGTCCCGCGCCTCGTAGCTGCGACCCTCCTGCCTGCGTGCATCCTCCCTCCTGTGTCCACGTGGCTGGCGCGCCTCATAGCTGCGACCCTCCGAGCTCCTCCTGCGTCGACCCACCTGCAAGAAGTCGAAGTCGTCCAGGTCAAAGTCGTCGAACCCTCCCGTCTGGTCGTTTAGGGTGGAGTCAGAAGGCTCGCCGGTGCTGACGAAATCTGGTCAGAACGACCCTTCAACACCCCCGAGCACAGACCCCTGTACGTGCAGGCAAAAACAGCGTTGCCCCAACTGATCTGGGCACCGCGTCCAAGGGCGCCTCGGCGATCCTCCGAGCGTGGGGGAGCAAGTACCTCGACACCGCGTCTCCCTGCGAACTGCAGAACAAGACGAACCCAAACAGTCACAACAGGTACGCCTCGAAGAACCTGTCGACTGTCTCGTCCTCGGCATCATCTGGCAGGTAATCAGCCTACACAAACAAAATCAAACGTTAGAAGCATTGTCTCAATATATTCAAAAACGAACAAAAATATAAGGCGAAGGTACGTACGCTGAACTGGTGCAACCAACTCAAGGTGGGTCCGTGAGCGTTCGTGAACTCCTGGTACGGGGCTGGGGCGCGATCGTTCCGAGGAACGTTCGCGAACCGAGCAAGGAACTCAGTACGCCAGTCCGGCCTCCAGTGGTCCAGCAGCGCGCAGAGGAGGAAGAAGTCGAACTGGAACCGCGTGATGCGATCCTTACGAGGAATCGCATCCCGCAGCCTGTCCCCCTCGACTAATCGCGCTACAGGCAGTAGTCCTGCAGCGCGTAGCCTGAAACAAATAAGGTAAATTTATTAGTTAATAACAAAAGAATAAATTAATGTACATATAACAAAGGTAAATTCACGTACTTCGGAACCTAACGGTCGTGGATTGGCAACAACGTCCGCGTAGTGCGAGAACGTACGTGTCCAAGATCCTCTCCGAGGACGGTGGACAGGTACGAGCGGTGCCTGCGGTCGACCTGAGCCTCCAACAACTCGGACGTCACGTACGCCGCAGCCCGAGCCTGAGCCTCAGCCCTAGCCTGATCCTGAGCCTGATCCATAACTGCAGCTGCATACAAAAATTATATGAACAATAAAAAAATCAGATAAAGTAATCTCTACATTTTTCATATTTTCTAGAACTGATCAACTAATTTTCTACATTTTCTAGAAAAAAAAGTAATTTTCTAGAATTTCTAAACAAGATAAAGTGATTTTCTACAATTTCTACAACATGAAAACTATTTTTTTTACAAATTCTACATTTTCTAGAACAGAAAAAGTAATTTTCTAGAATTTCTAAACAAGATAAAGTGATTTTCTACAATTTCTACAACATGAAGACTATTTTTCTACATTTTCTAGAACAGAAAAAGTAATTTTCTAGAATTTCTAAAGAAGATAAAGTGATTTTCTACAATTTCTACAACATGAAAACTATTTTTCTACATTTTCTAGAACAGAAAAAGTAATTTTCTAGAATTTCTAAACAAGATAAAGTAATTTTCTACAATCTCTACAACATGGAAACTACATTTTCTACAACAGAAAAAATACTTTTCTAAATTTTCTATACAACATAAAGTAATTTCCTAAATTTCTAAAATATTTTTCTAAATTTTTAAATTTTCTAAACTAAAATCTAAATTGTCTAAACTAATTTCCAAAATTTCTAAACTAAAATCTAAATTTTCTAAACTAATTTCTAAATTTTCTAAACTAAAATCTAATTTTCTACACTAATTACAGTAATTAAACTAATTAAGAAAAGAAAGAAAACGTACTTGAGAGACGAGGGAGAGAGGGGCTGCGGCGGTAGTGGTGGGGGACGGCGGCCGCCGTCGCCCCTTTATATAGGTGCGCTAGCCGCCGTGGGCCACGGCGATTAGGTCCTACCGCCGTGGCCTACGGCGGTAGCAACTCCTACCGCCGTGGCTCACGGCGGTCAGTTGTCGCGGGCCCACAACCGTAGCGGACCGTTGGCGGTACGCCCAACCGCCGTGGGCTACGACGTTTAAACTTCCTGCCGTCGTGGGCCACGGCGGTTAGGCCTATCCGCCGTGACCCACGGCGTTGGTGGTATATTTTTGTAAAATTTCAAAACGGTAGTATAATTTTACAAGTTGAAATATATATATATATATATATATATATATATATATATATATATATATATATAATTCTATATATTTTTTTTCGATGTGTTGTCTCCGCGGGCTTCGATTTCTTGTCCTTCTAAGGCCTGCCGCGACCCATGGCCCATTTGGCAGCATCCCTTCCTCTGTTGTCGCAGCCAGGTCAGCAGATCAAGCAAGACGAGCTTCGCTGGCGTCGTTCTCGGCGCGGATCCGGCTGCCCTCACACAAATCCCGTGACCGTGATGCGGCGCGCGCGCGCACACACACGAGATCGCGACCACTAACTAATTCATGTATCCACATCGATGCGCCAAGCCAACTAATTCATCGAAACTGATCGCACCATCAATCAGCGCTCAACACACAACAGCCTCACCAACAAACCCCGATAACGCAAAAAAAAAATAAAAAATGCTGCATAGTAATCCCAAACCCAGCGAACAAAGCTGCTAGCTTATCACACGATTTCACGCAACCAAGCAGCCCAAGAAAGGGGCGGTTTGCGCTGCCTCCGGACGGCACGGGCGCGTACAAGGCTCACCGTGAACCGCTCTGCTCTGCCGTGCACGGCGCCGCCGAGCCGCCGGCGACCGGCGGGGACGCTAAAAAAACAACGGACGCCTCGTGCTGCTCGCGCATCTCCAGGCGAGGCGCCTTCGCAACCTGCCAAAACCTCGCGTAGTCGGCTAGTCGCGTAGGCCCCGCGCGCACGTGAGCGAGCGGGTGCGCGGCTGGACACGCCGCGAACGGCCGTCCTGGGCGGAGGAGCCCGCGGCGCGGCGCGGCGCATCACACGGCCCGGGTTAGCCGTATAAATCCACCGGGATTAGCCCTGACACAAGGTGCCAAGTCCCCAACAACCACTCGCCGCCCCGCCCCCCCCCCCCCCCCCCCCCGCCATTCCAGTGCCGCGGACGACGACATGGCAGCGCACACCTCGGCGGCCTCCACCCTCGCCTTCGGGCACCCCAAAACCCTAGCCGCCGCCGCCGGGCCCAAAACCCTGCCGGCAGCGGCCTCCGTCGCCTTCCCGGCCGCCCAGACCCAGCCCGCGTGCCTCCTCTCCGCGTCCGCCACCCGCCGCCGGGATGTCGCCGCCATGGTCTCGGCGGCGCCGGCAATCGCCGCGGCCATGCCGTCGCTCGACTTCGAGACCTCCGTCTTCAAGAAGGAGAAGGTCTCGCTCGCCGGCCACGAGGAGGTGCGCTCCCCGTTACCATCGTTTTTGTTAGTTATTATTATTATCTGGTGATGAATCTCTCTCTGTTTTTGTTACGGTTTGTTCAATTCGTGTCCGAATTTTTGCTGTGCGCAGTATATCGTGAGGGGCGGGAGGAACCTGTTCCCACTGCTCCCGGAGGCGTTCAAGGGGGTCAAGCAGATCGGAGTGATTGGATGGGGTTCCCAGGTTCGACACAAATGCCGCACACCATATTTCTCTTCCGCAGTTCCGCAGTCATGTAGCTATAGTGGTGTACTGAGAGTGACTGTGCTTAAATCGGCACACCAATGTTGTAATATATACTCTTAGTAGATGGCACCGATTTTCAGGTGGATTTGTGCTGCTATTTGGATTTGGGGCAAGATAATCACTTCTACTTCCATTTCTGTACTCTGGCTCTTGACAGAGTGATGTTCGTTTTGCAGGGTCCCGCCCAAGCTCAGAACCTGAGGGATTCACTGGCAGAAGCAAAGTCGGACATTGTTGTGAAGGTTAGTTCTTCTCTCTTAAAGACCATATATCTGCCCTGGTGCAAGGAGCTATCTGTTTATATGACAACCAAGTTGACTGAAAGAATTATGCAATTCTTTCAACACAGAAAAGGGCCTCGGTGGAATATCCTATTCCTAATTTTATTTTCCTCTGAACTTCAGTTTATCATTCTTTATTCTGTGCAACTTGACATGACAATTATGAGTCCTCATATACTCTGCCCCCTTGGTATATACGCACTGTCCTGCCAGTCCAACATGCTGCTGCTTTTTTGCTTTCAGATTGGTCTCAGGAAAGGTTCCAAATCATTTGAGGAAGCACGTGCTGCTGGATTCACTGAAGAGAGTGGTACATTGGGTGATATCTGGGAGACTGTTTCAGGCAGCGACCTTGTGTTGCTATTGATATCAGATGCTGCACAGGTTTGCTTCGTGATCACTAGCTGCATGGTTTAATGTGCATCTTTTTTGTGTGAGATACTTCTATCTGATGCTTGAATTGTGCCAAGTCTTCTAAAAGGGGTTACTTTGTTCTCCTGTCAAGTTAGTTAAATCTATATGCTGTTCTGTCACACCCATTCATCGTTTCCTTCATGCCTATATGGTACTTAATTGTTACTCCCTCCTTTTCTTTTTATAAGTCGCGACGCGACATGGCACGGTCTCCAAAATTAGACTTTGACCATCTATTTCTCTTATATTATATTTTTTATGGTTATAAACATATAATCATTAGAAAGTATATTTGATGACAAATCCAACCATATCAAATTTACACTGCAAAAATAAAAAATTGATGCGTAAATTATTGGTCAAAGATCGTAAAGTTTGAATCTTAATTTGCGTGCGCGTCTTATAAAAAGAAAAGGAGGGAGTACATCTTAAGTTTTATTCATCCATCTAAAGTTACATTTCACTTTCTGCAGGCCGACAACTATGAGAAGATCTTCTCGTACATGAAACCGAACAGTATCCTTGGTTTATCTCATGGATTTCTTTTGGGACATCTGCAATCGCTTGGACTTGATTTCCCAAAGAACATCAGTGTGATTGCTGTATGCCCAAAGGGAATGGGTCCATCTGTCCGCAGGCTTTATGTCCAGGGCAAGGAAGTAAATGGTGCTGGCATCAACTCTAGCTTTGCTGTTCACCAGGTGTGTTTCAAGTGATATTGCTGGAGCTTTCTGTGCGTATCAATGTTTTGTTTTCATTGTTATATATCAATTATTTGGTTTTAATCGAAAAACATACCAGGATGTATTTTGTGAGGAGATGTGCTTAACAATGCTGTTTCATTACGTAGGATGTTGATGGAAGGGCAACTGATGTTGCTCTAGCATGGTCAGTTGCACTTGGTTCTCCTTTCACATTTCTACTACATTGGAACAGGAGTACAAGAGTGATATCTTTGGAGAAAGAGGTGAGCCTACTGACCTGCATGTTGCCTCTAATGATTGTGCCGTAAATCTAACCTTTTACTGTACAGGCATTTTGCTCGGTGCTGTCCATGGCATTGTGGAGGCTCTGTTCAGGAGATACACAGAACAAGGAATGGATGAAGAGTCAGCCTACAAAAACACTGTGGAGGGCATCACTGGAATTATCTCGAAGACCATCTCAAAGAAGGTATGCTATTATTCATTCTTACGTCAACCATTTTGAGTCTTTGCTTATTAAAGTGTTACCTTACTTTTCTGGTTTTACCACAGGGGATGCTTGAAGTCTACAACTCATTAAGCGAGGAAGGCAAAAAGGAGTTCAACAAGGCTTACAGTGCCTCGTTTTATCCTTGCATGGATATACTCTATGAGTGCTATGAAGATGTGGCCTCTGGAAGTGAAATCCGCAGCGTGGTGTTGGCTGGGCGAAGATTTTATGTGAGTTCTGTTACATTAAACTGCCATTTCTGATGTTGGATGTGTTCATACAGTTTTGAGACGATTTAAGATAACATGATTAATTATGTTTTCACAGGAGAAAGAGGGACTCCCAGCTTTTCCAATGGGCAACATTGATCAAACTCGCATGTGGAAGGTTGGTGAGAAGGTGCGCTCGACCCGTCCAGAGGGCGATCTTGGCCCGCTGCATCCCTTCACTGCTGGAGTGTACATTGCCCTGATGATGGCTCAGGTAAGGTTCTTCCACCTCATCTCATGCGGACAACCAATGATAACCTAGCCTTGTTGATGGAGCTTACCTCACCCATTTGTTGCTCTCGAATGGCTTTAGATTGAGATCCTGAGGAAGAAGGGTCACTCCTATTCGGAGATCATCAACGAGAGCGTGATCGAGTCGGTGGACTCGCTGAACCCCTTCATGCACGCCCGCGGGGTGGCCTTCATGGTGGACAACTGCTCCACGACGGCTCGCCTGGGATCCAGGAAGTGGGCTCCCCGCTTCGACTACATCCTGACGCAGCAGGCCTCCTTGACGGTGGACAAGGACGCCCCGATCAACCAGGACCTCATCAGCAACTTCATGTCGGACCCAGTCCACGGCGCCATCGAGGTCTGCGCCGAGCTGAGGCCCACTGTAGACATCTCCGTGCCTGCCAACGCTGACTTCGTGCGCCCGGAGCTCCGGCAGTCTTCCTAGATTGATGTGGGGAGCTGAGGCTGTGGGAAAGAGTTTGCACCTCCGAGTTAAGAGTAGTGTTGTATGTGTTGAGCGACTGCTTTCTGAACCTATGTGTGAGCTCTGAGCTGCTACCTTGGGACCTGAGGAAGCTTTGGGTATCTGTTTCCCGAATAAAGTAGGCCCTTCATCGAATAACTTGGAAGGCTTTCTGTTATGCGGGGTGATCTTGCATTCTTTGCTTGCAGGTTGCGCCTGATCATCGATCGAGTCGACGAATCCGGGATTTTTTACTGCCACACAGAAAATGCAGCTAATTAGGTGACGTCAATGGCCCACTTCTCGTAATGATTCCGGCCAGCAAGGCCACAAACAAGGCCCGTCTTGTATCTCCACTTGGGGACCCATTTATTTAGGCCCAGGCCGGAATCCAGAACTCTAGTTAACCTGGCGCAAGCGGAGTCTAAAGAAATGGGCGATCAGTGGCGTGGAGGCCGCCGGCCGCGGTCGTCAACAGTGCGGCGCCGCCGGCCATCGTGTGAAGCTGCCCGGCCGGGTCACGGATTTGGATCGACCGTCTCTCTGGTGGCGACGACCCACTGCAATGCTTGCTTCCCTGGGGTGTGTGTGACCGGCTCAAAGTGCACGCTCTTGCCTAGTCAGTAATTCTTCCTTCCGGCATACGGCGGCCTGTTCGTCTGGCTGACGACAGGTGGCTGGTGCTGATTTGTTTTGAGAGAAAAGTACCGATGGCTGGTAGCTGGTGGCTGATTTGTTCTGAGAGAAAAGTACTGCTGGCTGGTGGCTGATAAGCCAGACGAACAGGGCGGTTCGCTAGAGGTTGCTTACGCGACCGGAGGATTGGACGACTCACGGGAGCGGTAAAGCTGTTGCAAGCTTTTTGGCAAATCGGCCGCGCTGCATGCATCGGCTCTGAACTCTGCAAGTGAAGGCCAGTCTCTTTGGCAGGGCTCCAAACCCGGCTCCACCTCGGGGTGCTCCACATCCGGCTCCAGAATCGGAGCCCCGAAAAATCCAGTGACTGGAGCTGGTGGGGGGAGGCGGAGCCACATTTTGGTGGCTCCATCCGGCTCCGCCTCACCCACCCACCTTATTTCCAGCCTTTGCCCTCGGGGCGGGGTAGGGCAGGGCAAGGCAGTGGGGAGGCCGGCCGGCGGCAGGAGCTCGCGACGCGCGGCAAGCGGGGCGGCCGGCGGTTGAAGATCGTGGCCCGCGAGCGGCGGGATCTCACGATGCGCAGCAAGTGGGGCGGAGGCGCCGGCGGTCGGCGGTTGGAGCTTGTGGCCCGGGAGCGGTAGGAGGCTGGCCGGCGCGGGATCCCGCGATGTGCGGCAAGTGGGCGGAGGCGCCGACAGGGGCGGGAGGCGGTGGGACCTCATGGCCCGAGAGCAGCGGGAGCGGGGGGAGGCCGGCCGGCCGGTGGTGGGAGCTTGTGGCCCGGGATGAGGCTGGACAGGAGGTCGGCGACTCGGCGAGATAGGGGATGAGAGAAGAAAGGATAAAGGTGGAGAGGGGAGGGAAGAAAGGATAAGGATGGAGAGGGAAGGGAAGAAGAGTGTTATGGTCATTTTACATTGTCTTCTGTATTTTAGCATCTATGTGAAGCTGTTTTGCTAAGTATTTTCATAAAACGGTTTCAGCTCCATAAAAAAAAGTCGCTCCACCTAAGAAGTCGAACCGGAACCGAAGCTGTTTTTTAAGGAGCCGAAACCTGCCAAACATACTCCTAAGCTACGTCTCGTATTATCTCAGTCCCAGCAGATTTTGGGATGTCTCGGCGTGGGCGGTAGTGTGCTGGCAAGGCTTTGGTGGTTACACAGTTCGTTGAGTTTTTTTTTTTTGGTAGAAACCATGGTTCAAAAAGAATTGATTGCGCTGAAGCACATCCACATCGAATTAGACACTGTTTCACTGTTTGGATCCTCCTAGCTGATTATAACCTGCAGTAGTCGGAGAAAGTTCCTCTCTCCGCTTCAAATTGTAGGTTGTTTTGGTTTTAAAGGTTCAAAGATATTATTGTTGGGCAATTTGATTAAGCAGAAATGACATGATTTTTAACAATACTTAAATTGTTACTCCTATGCAGATAATATTCCGAGGGACACACTAGATCCGTTTTTTAAATTTTGACATTGCTACAGAAAGAGGACGAGCGACCTCACATTACACTGGAGTGTCGTGTAACTATAAAGATTTTTGCTTCAAACGGACGGTCATTTAGCAATAGGATTGCCTATGGTTGACTTTTGTGCTTGTTTTAGAGATCTGAGTTGTTTTTCTTGACGTTTGTACGAACCTTGTGTGTAATAAATAACAGTTATATGCATAGTTTCATGCCACGACTGGAATATTGAAATATATTACCATTTCTAAAAGAAGACATACAACATATCTAGATGCACAATAATATCTATGAACTAAAAAGTATAATTTGGAACGGAGGGAGTAGTTTATAGCTTTTTATAAAGGTTGGATAGTTAAAAACTGGACTATAAACTGGGTCGTTGGGACTAGCTTAGAGCTACTTTTTTTAAGCAACTTTCTATTAGTTCTTAGATGATCCAAATGAGACACTAATGTCTTATTTACTTTTGAACATAAGGATCAGTTTTATTTAAATAAAATTTTAAAAATGATCTGCTTGAGCAATAACTACATATAGCATAACTGTTATGTGTATCATGTATTGGCGAATTGAGTATATCTCAGTAATTTTTTTTGGTGAAACCTGCTTGCCTGAATTCAAAACCTTAGCTAAGCACATGTGCTTTTTTTTTTGAACTTATTCTACAATAAATAGAACTATTTTTCAAGTGGTGGGTTGATAACGAGACGCCTATGCAACTTTGTGAAATCTCCTAATTTCTTGAAGATGCTCATAAGCGTGTAGTACATCATGTTTTCTTGCGCTAATGCTTCAAGCACATATACCACGTTTTTCGTCTTACATTTTGCTGCCCACTCCACAACTACATTTTGGAGTAATTGGAACGTCATGGTTTGATGATTTGATCTTAAACATGAAGGTCGAGCTACACCTATACTGTGCTTCTAAAACCATGCAACTAACAATGCCATTGCGCGCGGCGGCCCCTCGGTGTTGACAACCTCACAAAAAATCCGACGCCGATGCGAAGTCCGATCCAACCCCCGTCGCCGACGGCGTGTGTCCAAACACCACGCTAGACTCCGAAACCACCGGCGAATCCTAGGCGAACATCGCTCCACGCTCTTGCGGCTTGTCCCGGCTCGCCCCTGTTTAAACAAACCCACACGCATCGCAACTCCAAATCACACAAACCACCTCAATTCATCAACAAACCCACCTCATCGCAAATCAGTAGTAGCTAGCACGCCAAGAACAGCGGCCAGCCATGGCGGAGAGGGAGGGTGGGCCACGAGGAGGGGTTGAAGATGGCGGTGGCGCTGCTGGAGGAGTTCGGCCTGCCGCTGGAGGACGTGACCGAGGTCGGGTTCGTGCGCGGCACGGGGTACGTGTGGATCAACCAGCGCAAGAAGGTGGAGCACAAGTTCAGCAAGATCGGCAAGCAGGTGAGCTACGACGTGGAGATCACAGGCTACGTCAAGCCCAACGGCATCAACAAGCTCAAGGGCGTCAAGGCCAAGGAGCTCATGCTCTGGCCGCCCGTCAACGAGATGTTCGTCGACGACCCGCCCACCGGGAAGATCCACTTCAAGAGCCTCGCCGGCGTCACCAAGACCTTCCCGGTCGACGCCTTCGCCACCGGCCAGTAGATAGGCCAATAAACTTTTATAATCTAGTACGCAGTATAATCTTTGAGTATTCACGCGTCCTCACATAGTCACACATATTTATGTACGCGTGAGTGCATCACGTCGGATGAGCTACTTATATACTTGATGGATATTGTCTAAATTCGTCCTTGAAATATGAGTAAATAAAGCGAAAATTAATATCCGTGCTCGTCACTACTCTAGTTCCATTTCATACTCTCTCAATTTGAAATTACATACACATGGTTTATTTCGTTTTGTTAAGACAAAATTCATCCAACATCACCGTGTCATTGTGTGATAAAATCATGACCATAAGTGAGTATCTGTTGACACCCAAAATTGGCAGGTGTGAGCGAAACCGGTGCCAAAAGTACGGATGAATTGAAGTATGGTAATTTTGAACGGAATATATATCAACCTTGAATGCATTTACCATTCCTGTTCCGAAAGCCCAGAATTTTAATTAGCTGAGACAGTAGGAAACTAAATAACTGTTGAACGAGAGCGACAATACGGTTAAAATTATATGAATATAGAACAGGAACGTCAGCCCTTTTATTCCTTCAACTTGCAGTTGGTAACAGGGATACTGCTGTGTGAGGGTGCGCGAGGTGAGGCAGTGAATTAGACTTGCGGGCAACTACAGAACTGACAAGAAAATCTCAGTCTCCCTCTCGTTCGTTGAACAAACAATGGAGTTCATCACCCAACAAGGAACGGCAAAATGCGTCTGAGAATAAGCTATCTTTTGGTTTTGATGGAGTTTCTTACTGAATATATAGTTTTCTGCGCCTAGCTACTTGATATGGTAACTACTTCCTTCGATTCGTGAATCAAAAGATATTGTTCAGGTTGAACAACGAGTAGCTGATGATCTAAACATGAAGTGAAGTTGTTCCGTATACACACCAGCTACTGCAAGGCTGGTGTTCATATTTCGTACTCCCTCTATTTTTCTTTACATGACGTTTCCGACACACGATTTACCCTATTCCTAGTGCAAATATGTTGTCGGGAACGTCAAGTAGTCCCGAACAGAGGTAGTATATGCAGTATAAACGAACAATTTTTTTTATTGAACAAACGTAATATGTAGTATAAGGATAAAGTTCAGATGAAATATTGTTTCCTTCGCAATTTCAAAAATAAAAATAGAAAGAAAGAGAAATGAAATCAACAGCAGAAGAGACGATCCTGCATGAATGATAAAGTACGCAGAATTCTCTTGTGTTCAGTTACAAATTGATCTCACCCGTTCTGCCTTGTGCCGGCGGGGGCGCCCGCTGCCTTGTGATGATCACCATCACGAGAACCGTGGCCTTGGCCAATCCTGCTCTGAGCATCTTTCGATGCAGCAGGCCTGCCGCCGCTTGCCTCCTCCTCCTCCTCCGGCTCGGCGACGGCGGCGTCCTTGCCGGTGAGCCTCTGGACGACGGACTTGAAGTCGTCGGCGGTGTCGGCCTCCACGTACACCGTCTCGATGATCTTCACGGTCACGGGCATGGTGACCTTCTCGTCCTCCGTCGTCGACATTGCTGCGTGTGGCTCGAGGTCTTGGCAGGTCGGCTCGCGTTTGTTCAAGAGGAGAACAGGAGAAGCAGAGAGAGAAGTAGCCGGAAGTAGCTACTAGCTGACGGGCCGTCACTGCCACGGATTTGACTGCGTGTGTCCAGGGGAGAACTAGTGGGGGGAGCCGTGCAATGATATTCTTCGTGCGGCGCTAAGCCTGGACCAAGGTAACGCGAGCATTGAACAGTTCGTTCCTTGTTGCATTGAGACTCTCTCTCATATAAACTACCGACACTGACTTGTGGGACTGGAAAACATACAGTAATTGAGTTTGAGCTGGTCATGAAACATCATTTGAATATAAATTCAGAAGTTCATGAAAAGGAGATGAAAATTACAGCCGTCACAATAAAAACTATAGTAAATTTCCTGTGCGAGACGACGAAGCTGACATGAAGGCCACACGTGTAAAACCCTTTGGAGTGGATGGAGAGGGGGGGAAAGCAGAACCGTGGAAGCAGCAGTTGCACTGGCGTCTGAATCTGACCTTGGGCCCGTAGTTGACAAAGAAACCGCGGTCAGAACCGTACATCAGCGCATGAAGAGATTGAAGAAGCCGCTGCTGCTGCTGGCCTGGGTCGCTCAGTCAATACCGTACCCGAGCTAAACACAGTACATAACCGCAGTTTTAGACCCGTTCAAGCTCATCACACACCCCCGGTGAACTTGACCTAGTAGTTGTTTCCTAGCCATCCCAGTTCCCAGGTGAGCTGCACGCGCAAATCAATGAGGACCTCCCGTAGAAATATTGTTGGTTGGAATGCCATTATTTCATCAAATAATGTGCCTTTTCATTTACTTTGATATTTGGTCTAGGGTGTTTGAATTATGATATTTGTAATGATGACATGTTTTTGTATTGGAATAAAAGAACTAATGCTAGCAGTGTGATGTTAATTTGAAATTATAAAACTTGAATGTCTGTTCGGCACAATGACTGGCTAACGGTTCGTAAGTTCGCGAATGGGCTTTTAGTCCAATGGTAGGACGGTCCAGTGGGATGCTACCCACCAGAGTTCAAATCCTGGTGTTCGCACCTTTTCCTGGATTTATTCCGGGAATTTCCGACGTTATGCATTAAGTGGTAAGCGACGTTCCCGTCGACGACGAGGCGCCAGTGGTGACTTCGAGAATCTCCAGATCTGCCGGTACTCAGTCCTTCGAAGGTGCTCATAGGGGTAGAGTTTGCGTACGTATGTTCATAGGGGTGAGTGTGCATGCGTGTTGTGAGCGTCTGCGTTGTACTGTGTAATCTCAAAAAAAAAACGGTTCGTAAGTTCACCACAGCAGCATCAGGGTTGATGTTTATAGTCTATTGTAGTATTGATATTATTTGTTTCTGTTGGCTTTTCCAAGGAGGGTGGAAGCATGTCTATCGCTTGCAATATTTGCCTGTTTAGAGACTGGTGTGCCTTTTTCTGCTTTTCCAAACGTTATAATAATGATTGTGTATATCCCTGGACATAAAGACCGGATTTATAATCCTTTTTCTAAAAAATCTTGACTCTCTTTTCCCAAATTGGTAGACAGGATGATATATGTTAGCTCTGACAGGCCCACTGCACACCGAGGACTTGCTGCTACATATTGTATATATTTTTTGAGATCAATCTAAAGATTAAGTGCGATGACGGCGACAGAGATTTTAGCAAAGGTTTAATAGAACACCGTGGCACAAAAGAGAGCCACAGCAAGCAAGCTGTAACTCAGCTGCTAACCAGTTGGATGAGTACTGTTCAGTTGGCATATACGTCCCCGTCGGCCCTGGAAGCGTCCCTTGAAGTCAATATCTTGAAGGGGCCTTGTAATTTCACTGGTAAAGTTATTGCTTGGACTAGTGGAAATGAAAACCGCATCGTTCTACATGACAGTACTCAGGCAGCACGCGGTCAGCAATTAGAAAGGATGGTTCTGTTGTGTTGTCTCGTAATTTGGTAGCTATTCGGTATTCCGGTGAAGGAAGAAGCTGGCTATTTATGCCCGGGATAACGATCGTTGAAGCTGCGCACTTGAGTTTGAGCTCACTTTAGGACACTCCGATCATGATGGTATTTTCAAACAAGGTTTCTGTGAGCTGCAAGTGAAGGATACTCGGACTAGCATGCTAATGATCAATCGTCAAAAGGTTCTTTTGCATTGCACCATACCACCAGGTGGTGGTATAAGGTATAAGTCTGTTTTTTGGAATGGGTAAATCTGTATTTTTTTTTAAAATGTTATTTTGGGTACTGTGTTTTTTTCTCCTGAACGCTGTTTTCCCACGCACGACGTTTTCACTTTTCACAGAGATAAATTTTCCAATAATACCCACTTATACCACCCATGTATACCACCTATAGGACAAGTGTGAGTTTTAGTGGTATACAATTAATCTCAGCCGTCAGATTCTTTCGTACTAGTCCTTTTCTAAACAATGGTATAAGATGTTATGGTGCACCGTAAAAGAGTTCTTCTACGGAGGAACCTAAATTGACAAAACAATATTTAACAGAATGATAACTTGCATTGGAAAGTTATTTCAGTTTCAATAAAAGTGATAACTTGGATTGTTGTTAATCTGTCATTCATTTGGCTTATCAGCCACCAGCCAGCGGTACTATTCTCTCAGAACAAATCAGCTACCAACTACCAGCCAGCAGTACTTTTCTCTCAGCGCCTGCCATCAGCCACCGGCCAGCTGAACAGGCTCGTCATTGTTTTTTTTTTTTTTGCCCATCTTGCCCACGTGTCTCCGATAGTCAGATATACAGTTGGTGTCCATCAACTTATATTATGATGTCACAGTCTCCAGTTTCAAGATGTACTAGAGCTAGATTGTCACTTAGCATCTGTTGAATTGCACGGATCGTGTTTTAATGTTTGACAAATTGTTTGGATTTTACTTTATAATGAGATGAATGTCACGGGTTTATGCGTGCAAGGAAGTAAATGGTATCAGGATTCGTAGTGAACAATATTGACAACAATCAAGAAGACCGGAAGGAAATAATTAATACATACCGGCGATGTGATGACTTGAGGATTATCCCTGTCACGTTTGAACAAATAGACACACTTGTAGAGTTGTGGTCAACCTCATCCTCGTCCAGCAATCACATTGGCAAATACGCTGATGGGGTAGCCCTTATCTGATTCAATTATCTTCAACGAAATAAGGTTGACCAATTTCTCCAATGAGAACCAACCAGATCGACTTAAGAGTTTTTTTTTTTGACTACAAGCACTTATAATATATTAAAGCAGCATTCTTACAACAAGATCCTTGACAAAGGAGCCTTTTACATCGAGGTCCCTAAGGGACACAAAACCAAATCCTCCACCGAAGAGCAGCTTGCTCGCGTACGGCTGCAAGGGCGTCGCAGACGCTTGGAGCCTAAGATGCGGAGGGGGCTCGCCAAGCGAAGGCTTGAAGAGGATGTGGACAACGTCGAAGAGATGCGTCGCCGGCGAACCAAAGATGTTGTAGAGGCAGTCGCCAGCGGGTAGTAGGTCGTCCTCCACAGAGCCGGTGGGAGGCTGATCGACTCAAGAGTGGAAAATGGTGGCCCAAGATCAGCTAAAGCTGTAAATTAAAGCCAACACAAATTAAACATATATAAATAAGACAAAATGTTGTGCATACTTTTATGATGTTATGAACTAACTTTTGAAAATGATCCAGAATACTCCCTCCGGTTTGTTAATGAAGTCGTTTTGGACAAAATTTGAGTAAAAAATTAAAAATATAAATCATGAATAACTTTTAAGTCGTTGAGTTTGGAAATGTGAAAACCATATCAATAGATTTGTCTTGAAAAATATTTTTATAAAAATACACGTATATAACTTTTTAATAAATATCTTTAAGAAAAGTCAAAGTTGTGCTTTAAAGATCGTGTCGTTGTCCTAAACGACTTCATTTACCAAACCAGAGGGAGTATATGCAACAGACAGTGTTATTAAAACAACTTGGCTAAATTTTTAAAAAAGGCCATCTAGCCAGCTCTGCTCCCACCAAATGAATCATCATCAGACGAACTACTATCATCATCGTCCCCTCGCACTCTTCACGCATTTGCGGATGCCGATTGGGCCGTGAAAAAGCGGGTTTCTGTATACATACCATATGACTGAACAACTCACAATGGAATCCACGGACGAACCACCGTGAACGTCCTCCGCAGATGAACCCACAGACCAGCATCATCCGCCCTGTTCGTCTGCCTTATCAGCCACCAGCCAGCCGAACAGGGTGATCATCATCTACATCAGATAACACCGACGTGATGAGTGGGCAGAATAGACCGGTGCTTCTCCTCTGGTGGTTCAAGCAGTAAAGGGAACGCGAAGTTGGATTCCACCCGAGCTGGAGGTTGGAAGAACCATCGCCACCACCATCGTCCACCAGTAAGTGGTTCCGTAGCTGGGTGTTTCCTGTTTTCTACCTCTAGACGGGAATTCGGTAACAGGATCGTAGTTCAGAAACAGGAAACATCTAGGGGCGTGGATTGGGAGACTGACTGCTGGGGTCCTCTTGAGCTTCTGCTGCAGCCATATTGTATTTGTCATTTTGTCTGAACCGAAGTCAGCGAGTCCTCACTGCGTGAACTTAATATTACACTTACGGATCACAAGGCAAGAAGCAGGATACCTGCAAAGCTATCTCCGATCTCATTCATGCAGGATTGTCAAAACGACCAACATATGGTTGGACAGATTCACCATTTCTGCATTTCACACAGCACACTACGATTGAACTATGACCTATGGAAGACCTAAGGAAGGTTTGTACTCGAGGACTACCGACTAAAAGAGGAGAATAATTTTAAGAGGACCAAACATCTGCAAATACAGGTTTCGAAGCGTTGTCCTCAGAGGGCAGTGATGGTGGTGGTGAGATGAGGAGTTGAGGATTTCCACAGTAACAGGAGATACCTATCCTATACAACACCTGTCCACTCTATTGCCCTCCATCCAACATGCCGTCAAACTGTCAAGAAATAAAATTGTCAGTCAAAACACACAAAACACATTCTACGCCATTTTATCAAGCAAGGCGCAAAAAAAAAAAAAACAGAGAAGACTATGCTCAGAATCTGTCGTCAACAATTTACCAACTGATATGCCTCTGATAATGATAAAAAAAAATGCTACAAATCTACCCAGGTTTCAACTTGTCTTGTTAATCAGTTTTTTTTATTGCAGATATATTCAGATGCTTAGTTCCATGCTGTAGCTCACCAATTGATTCTAGCTTGTCAGTAAAGTTGCTGGCAACAGAAGGTTAGAACTTGGAACCGCATCCTCACATCCAGGTTTCAAACAATGAATATTTGCACCCTGCTGCCAGTATGTTGCATTGCTGCTATACCAGACGCTGTCTCGCATTACCAGAAGAACGATCAAAATATACATGCATGCTGATTTTCCATAGCACAAACCGAATCCTTATGAGTCCAAATACTTTGCCATGCAAATGATATGGACACCTCATGCCACATTTTGAGGGGGGGGGGGGGGGGGGAGCCTATTGCAAACTGCACTAATAGGACCCTAATCTAAACAGAAATATACATCATTTTGTAATATATTATAGAAAAAATATGTGGAGTAACATGTTTGAAAGCAGGTAGTTTGGTTGCATCCTAGCACAAGGTAGTGAATATTACCGATGATCCAGGTTCATCAGTGAGTAAAATCTTTCTTTCCTGCGTGATCAGAAGATTTTGAACCCTTTGTGTCACCCTAAAAGATGTTGGAAAAAGAATAGATTTTATTCAGTCAACCGTCATGCCAAAAGATGATAAATTACAAATACTCAAAAAGATAAGCAACTGAAAAGGTTACCTCAGTCTTTATGCCATCAAGGATCATCAACAGTCAACATTTGTTTTCCATGGCAAAAGCAAAAACAACCCATTAGCGTAGGAGAAAATGATTTAAACAATTTAATTTCCTGTAGAAAATGGTACATATGGGGTGCAATGCAAGCCAACAAACAAATGAATTTACACAAACATATGCAACAGGTGCACCAGCAATCACAAATATTTATACATTGGCCAAGGTGAAACTGAGAAATCTATTTGTTTTAGCAGATTATTAATCGAGATTTTGGCAACTTTATAAACCAACATATATCTAGATGCTTTCATTTGGAAACAAAAAAGTTTATTTAACCATGGTGAAACTGAGAATTCAATTCTTTCAGTAGTCAAATTGCAGATCTTGACAATTTACAATTATCATACATCAAGATGCTGTCGGTTGGTATGTGAGCTCATATTTCTCGCCTCATTATCAAAAGACAGGGTCACAGGGTATTATCAGGAAATTTTATTCCGCTAGCATATTATCTTGCTGTTACCAACTCTGTCCAGCCATTCATCGACACAAGGCAGTTAAAACCAACCCTATTACCCGTGTGGTGGTGGGGGGGGGGGGGGGGGGGCTAGAGGCAACCCCTGATGAGTACACACATCAACAGCCCTCTTTCGCATCATATTAACGAGACAAGCAATTCCCAACCCACATAAACATCAGTATGCCTAGTTACATCGTCCTTCCTTGCCAATCAGAAGCTCAAGTATAACCATAACAGCAAACAATCATAAATAAGCTCCTAGTGCAAGTTACAAAATCCTAAAGACCCGCATTGTGCCCTAGCAGCTCCACACATAACAAGCACAACACAACAGTAAGCAGTCCTGGGAGGCTGGGAGAAAAACAGGGAGATCAGATCGATACCTCCCGGTAGAGCTTGAGGTAGTGCTTGAGAGGCTCGACGTATTCCTCGAAGCCGAGCGTTCCCAATGACCATATCAGATCTTCGCCGTTGATGGTCTTGCGCTTCTCCTTCATGCACTTGTCACTCGCCCTGCAGAAATCGATCAGAGGTGGCGCTTCGAAAGTTCGCATCTGGGATCATCGGACGGACAGTTTGGAACCGCATCGGATCAAAGGCGATCGGAACAACTCACTCGCTGGTGATGAAGCTGATGAACTCGGAGACGCACTCCTGGACGGACTCCTTGGCGTCCTTGGCGATCTTGCCGTTCTCCGGCACCCCGCGGCGCATGATGCGGCTGATGTTGGCGATCGGCAGGAACCGGTCCTGCTCCTTGCCCCCGAAGCTGCCGCCGCCACCGGCCTCCGGCGCGCCCTCCGCCTCCGACATGCCGAGCCCTGGCCCGCCATGGTGGCGCCCGCCAGTGAGATTGAGATCGAAAACCCAAACGGCGCGAGGGAGTAGAGGGAAAGGGGGGAAAAAAAGCTGCGGCAGTGGGTTTTACCTCTTGGTGGCGGGCGACGGAGACGGTCAGACGGAGATTGGAAGATGGACGGAGATGGCGGAGGAGATCAGCGCCGTTGGTTGGGATAGGTGGGCGCGCGGGGAGGACGCCACCGGCCGCCGGATCTGGAGCCGTGTTTCAGGGGGAGTTGGTGGCGACGATGGTGGCGGGCGCCGGTTACTCTGCCTTTTTGTTTCCTCCGTTTCAGGGGGAGTTTGGGCTTCGGGCTTCCACCAAGATCCAAAAAAAGGCCCAGTTCGTGTTAAAAAAGAGGCCGGCCTGCCTGGGTCGTGTGTTGGAACTGGGCCTTAATTCCTTACGTGTGCATTAAGTAAGGCCCAGTTCGAAAAAAAAGACCTTATTTACGTGTCCGTCCAGCTGAAAGAGGGAAATCCAAATAGGTCCCCATTTTTTGAAACTCCACTCATGCACATAGCGCCATCATCATCGGTCGTGAAGGAAATCAGTGACCGTGTGACTGACGTGTGCTCGGTTTGACGTCAGTGAGGGTCGGGCGACACGAAACCCATGCCGGGCGACATGAAACCCATGCCGTCGACGGAGAAAGGCATCGATCGGGCGATCGCCATCGGCCGGGATCGCGCTGTCGAGAGGGTGCGGCGCGCAGGCACACGGGACCATCAGCTCCACCCTTGCTTCCTTGTTTCCCGACATCCTCGTCATCAGATCAAGGTCGCAGAAGGTGGTTTCGCCATCGATTCAGATCAGCAGCGGGGCAGTTGCTGCGTGCTTGGGCCTGAAAAATTAAACAACGCCGCCCGGATCGATGCACGCAGGACGGACTGAAAGATGATGTCGTGCCATGTGGCTACACATATGATCGCGTATAGATTACATGTGATGGTTGATGGCTTCGTGCCGGTGGTCGATCTGTGCTACACGCAGCAGCCAGCAGCGACACGGGAGCTAGCAGCGTCGACACAGGTGGCCGAGGATTCTAACCGAACTCCACCGACGAACGAACGAACAATGCGTGTGCCCTTCTTGCTCCGGGTGAGACAGGGCGCCGGCCACGCAGCAGGTGTACTGTTCATCAGGCTGCTGGTAGCTAGCAGCTAGCATCACATGCTTGCCCCCATGAATTGATGCCTGCCTGCTGCCAGAGGCGGCCTGGCCTGCAGGGCGGGCCGGGCGGCACCGATCGCATTCAACCCTGACATCAACCACGACGGCGACGAGGCCGGGGCACGACGGAGGAAGGGGCCCGGCCCGGCCGGGGCGCCGGCGGGGTCCAGGGGGACAAGCGCACGCACAGTGGCGGGGGGGGGGGGCGGGGTACCAACGGTAAGGGGGGCGACGGGAGGGTGAGGCGGATCCATGTGGGGAGGATAAGGGCACCTCAACGGCGTGCGTGCTCGTCGTCGTCCCCGCCGACCGACCGCCGCGGGGGAACGGACGCGTCACCGGGTCAGCGGTCGGGGCCAGAAACAGCATCGTAACCGCCGGCGCCAACGATCTTGCATGCATCGGGATGAGCTGAGCAGTGAGGGAAGGACAGAGGGGGAGCTCGATCGGGCCGTTGGGCGGGGCACGTCGATCGGGTGGTTGCGAGTGGGGGCCTCGCTCTCCGGCATTATCCGTTCGGCCATTCTCAGTCCGAGGTCGGCATCGGACCGATGCTGCTGCCGGTAGAGTTTCCGCTTCTCCTCGATCTCGTACTGGGGGTGACCGTAACGGGTGGCAGTTCGATCTCTTCCGATCCTTGTTCCACCGTCACCCGCTAGGCCGCCACTACAAAGATAGTGGCATAGTGCCATCCCTTGCATTGCATGCATGTCTAACGCGTATAACATGTGCATGGTCATCCTTTACAATGCAAGAACTTCAATGCATGCATTACTTGACTATATGCATGTTCATCACACGTTACCGATGCTTGTACTACCAAGAATGCAGTCTCGCAATGGCTTGCGGCCGCATGTACTATCCTAGCGTTCCATGTTTGCTTTAGGATTCGCGCTCGGTCCGCACAGCCGGGTTTGGGAAATGCGAGCGTGGGATGTGCGTTGACTGGCGTGAATCTTGGCGCGCTCCCAGCCGACCGATAGTGCCTGCGCTCGCAAACCGTTTTGGAAAAACCGGCTTGTTGTACTACTCTATCCCGAGTATTTGACTAAGGAGTGCATAGTACCATTTCGACGGGTCATTTTATGGAGCTATGTGGGTGTGGCTGGCTGTCGCCGAAGCGATAGCAAAACCAGCCGTCACGCACCTTTCTAAGATCGTCGGCGAATAGAGCACCTTAGCATCTCCAACCCGAAACTTTAATCCCGGCAGCCTGAAAACCCTAACCATGATGGTTGTGTCGGCGGCGGCGAAGGCATCGTTGAGTGGCGGCGTAGGGAAACTCGGGGCCAAGGGAAGAGGAACTGCGGGGCTGGACGGAGGAGGAAGAGGAAAATGACAGGCGGATTCCACCGACGTGATGATTTATCGCTGAAGCGACACACAGTTGGGACGTGCCATACCTAATTAACCGTGTACTCCCCACAGGCCGCACGCGGCCAAGCCGCGGGCCGCTGCCCGCTGGTTCGGCGCCGATCGCCCCGGCCGGCGGTGCGCACGGACGCACGGTTGGTTTCACGTCAAACCGTGGGCATGAACCCCGGCACAAGCAGTGCCAGGCAATCATGCTCCGTTGCTCCTGCCAAAGCACCACAGGCTGATCGCTCGATCCGCGCGCACCGCTGCGCTCCCTCCCTCACTGTCTGACGCAGACTGCAGCAGCTAAGTACTACAGTAGCCGGCAGGGCGCCAAAACTATTGTGCCAAGTGGACAGGTCGGTCCCATGGCTTGAGCCCCGTGAACTCCGGTGCAGTGCAGTGCAGACCATCTGGTATGGCGCGGCGCAGCGTACCTGTACGCGTGCATGCATGTCTCACCAGCTACGGCATGTACAGAACGGGCGCGGGTGGATTGTGCCCAGCGTGTCTGACAGGTCGTCGGAGGGGGCGCTACTCGTCCGATGAGCTTACCATGCAACCCCAAGCTGACACGTGTGCAAACTTCGGTTCCGTTTTGTCGATCGGTCCTCCAAGTGTAGGTGCCCCTTTGGGAGGCTTATGAGCCAGACTTTTGCACGTCCTCAAGACCTAAATGCATAAGTTCAAAAGCCGATCCATAAGCCGATCCAGGTGATGTGAGCCCAAAATAGTACTGGTTTTCCCTGACTGACTTCATCCATCTCCTCGCACCAAACACACATGACATAGGCATGACATTGTCCCTCGAACAGTAGAATTGGACGATATTGGACTATCTCTAAGCTAATTAGTCCAATATTTTACTTGATGTACAGTGCAAGATGAGCAAGCCGACACTTCAGTCCGTGCTTATCTTGCACACAACAACTCTCGATAATCTTTTCTTTGCCAACACAAAGCTCGAAGCTGTTTTCTACGCCTGTTCATCATGTCATCCTTCCAGCTTAAAGCTACCAACTACTACTCCCTCCGGTTTGGTAAATGAAGTCGTTTTGGATAAGATTTGAGTCAAAACATTCGAAATATAAATCATGAATAACTTTTAAGTTATTGAGTTTGGAAAATGTGAAAACCATATCAATAGATTTGTTTTGAAAAATATTTTCATAAAAATATACATATATAATTTTTTAATAAATATTTTTATAGAAAAGAGAAGTCAAAATTGTGCTTTAGAGACCATGTCGTTGTCTTAAACGACTTAATTTACCAAACCGGAGGGAGTATCTTATATTGTTGGAGACGACCTTACTATAGCAGACCAGGGACTTCATATGGGTCGTATAACAAGGATAGTCCTTACCAAAAACTGGGACTTCAATATTCTGACAGGAACTCTCTATCTAGCCCCTGATAATAACTTGTACGAACCTGGAACAAGATCACGGGAAATCATCGAGTTAATGCCGCGTAATCATATCGTGTCGTGCTACTATGGTTAATTAGCATGTTTCTTTCAGAAGAAAATGCATGCATATGCAGATATGCTAGCTCTGCATCGTCGCCACTCGCCACCGCCGGCCTGTGATGGAGTTCGGTGTAGTTGGTGGCGCTCCGGTCACTGGACCATTGACCGATGGGAACTTAGCACGTGTGACGACGCAATTCCGGGCCTAGGATTTGGGTGACATGACAGTGACACCCTTAATGACCTCACCATATCACTGACATAAAAACACATACTCTAGTGCTGTTGAAGAGTCCTAATTTCATTGGCCGAGTAGCAGGATAGACCCATCAGCAACAATTAACAACATTTCTTTTGAAGAAGAAACCTCGCAGCACCGCAGGATATTTTTTTTTAACGCGAGACACGATGCCTTTTTCTTATCCACCGCTAGCTCGCGTCTGCAAAAGATACATTGCCGGCAGTGTTTACATATTCTATCACTTTCTTTTATCACCTCTCCAAAAATATACAATACGCTTCTTGTGCACCACCCGTCATGATGACCCTTCTGTACCAACCACGCTCACCTGACGCGGACGTCGGAGGACGACGACGACGACCAGCAGCATCCTTTGGTCACCATCACGCGTCAGCGATGAGGATCCCCATCGACGACCACCCAAAACGTGTGCTACCGCCATTGGAATCACCTGCGCGGAAAAAGCTTTTTGCGACCCCTCAAACTGCCGTTCAAAAAAGCACCGGTCGAGCATCCGGTCGCCGGTCGCCACGTAAGGCTTCGTTTGGCAACACAGGTATCGGCGGGGATTAGGGCTCGATACACGCCAACCGCGGAATCATATCCACGCCGGGGAGGAGAGCCTGTGCAGAGAAAAAATCGTATTTGGGAAATTGGGGATAAGAACAAATTCCCTCGAACCCCCGCCAATACACGTGGCTTAGAAAAATCATCTGTTGAGGCGGGGGTGCGGAAAACGTTTCGCTCTCTCTCTCGAGTTCTCCGCTCACGTGTCGCCCAGACTCCCAGTCCGCCGCTCACGTCCCAACTCCAGCGTCCTCCTCCACAGTGGATTCAACATGGACGTGTATTGGGTGGTAGGTGAGGGAATCACCCAATCCTCACGTGAATTCAATCTCCTGTGGTTTACGCACCACGACTGCCAAACGAAGCCTAATGAGGTGGGGAACCTCACCTGATTGCTGTCGAATCGAGAGCCGGTGACAGGTGGACCAACCAGGGGCGCCCACGCGGAAGCCACGCGTCGCCCAGCTGCCGGGTGACATGGGTGCGACGAGAGGCCGGCCAGGCCGGCGGTGCTCCGCGTTTGGTGTCTTGGTGGCTAGTAGCTAGCCCTAGCCACATCACGGCCGGCCGGACGGTCACAGCCGGAGGATGAAGAGCTTGGAACCCTGCCTTGTCCCAGAGCGCCCGCGCGCCGCGGGCCGGCTCAGCTCGACCGGTCGTCGCCATACTCCGGCCGGCTAAAGGCACTAATAAGCCGTGAGCTAGCGCGCGCCCGGCCGGTCACGACCTGGCCGGCTGACCGCCGGACTATGCGGCGACGTCGTACGTGCGTGACGTGACCGCGACCCCCGTCCGTCACCGCGGGGGCGACGTCGATCGACAACCTCTCTCTCCCCCGAATCGTGTGGACAACGACGTCGCCACATGGCGCGTGCGTGGCCTAGCTAGGGCGTGGCGGCAGGGCGAGGCGCGGCAAGGCATTATTATGCCGGGCCGGCCGGTCTTCCAGATCCGCAGGCCACCAGGCGCGCGCGCGGACGACGAGTTTGCAGTGCACCGTGCCAGGTGATCGTGCGTAGTATATTGCGCGCCGACGGCCGGCGAGCTCCGCCTCCGCCGCGCGGATATTGCGCGAGAGAAAGACGACACAGGGCCCGGGCGCGGTCAGGGGCTCGACGCGGCCGGCGGCCGATCGGAGCTAGGGGGTTGGTGTGTGAGCGAGGGGATGGGCGATGCATCCTGGTCACGTCAGATCACATCTGATTTGGATTCTCGACCCGACTTGGTATCCATTTTGCTGCCGCTGACGCTGACCGGACGTGCATCACCAGTGATGTGGTGTCGCCCTGAAACGATGTTCCGTGCGTGTGTCCAGTCATCAAGAAAACCACAGCGTGGCGTGGGTGCTATCACACGCTGAATGGTTCAGCTCTCGACGTGCCGACGTAACAGTGTCAGCCATTGGACGATGCAAGCCAGAGCGAAGGAGAGAAAAACGGTTTACAAGTATACAGTGACTGCAAGGAGTCGCCATTGGGTTGGTCATGCGTGCAACCGTACCATCGACTAGCTAGCTACTCCCTCGATGTAAAACAATAAAACATTTTAGTTTTCTAAAAATCAAAATGATAAGTTGTCATGCGATCAATGAAAACATGGAGCAACTCCAAAAGAGTGAGAAAAGCAATTATAACTTTTCCTATAATCCATTACAATAGAGATCAATCCGGTTTATCCCCTTCATTTCGTGTTAAAAATTAGAACCCACCCTCTTCCCTTTCCTTCTTTCCTCTCTCCCGCATGATGTCCACGTCGTGAGGGCTCGTAGCCGCACGATCTCCTCTAAAACGTAGCGTCATCTGCTCCTTCTCCGCCCTTGCCGCTCTTGTTCTACTGCGCCACGCCACCCTCCTACTCCTCTTCCCTTAAACTGTGCCTCCCACTCCTCATATGTTGGGCCACACGCCCGCTCCCCCCTCCACCCACGCGGTGCTGCTCCTTCCTCTCTACGATGTCACGCCACTCCTCCTTAGCCAAACGGTGCTACCCACTCCTCCTCTGCGCTCGTACTTCCACCAGCCTTCAACGCCGCAGAGGCCTATAGCGCCACCCACACACTCCTCCTCCCTATCACACCGCTCTCTCCTCCGTCCTATGCTTGGACGCGCCATCGCCTATGAGCCGCATCGTCGCTTTGTTGAGTAAGTCATGCACCACATATGTTTTTTTTTCTCAATTGCTATAGTAGATATCCCTTTTTATAGGCAAAGATGTTTTCTCAGTCCCATTTAACTAGTGTAGGGGGGATATTATTTTCTCAGTATGTTGGAGATGCTCTAAGCAAGCCCCTCTATTTTCACCATTTGTCGCCACCGAGTCATAGATATCCTAAACTATTACAATTTCGATTTCAAAAGGTAAGATATCTCATTTTTATCAAAAGTTAAAATTGTTCAAAATTAACTAAATTTATATTAAAATATGTTAACATCTATAATATCAAATAAATATACACATTTATGATGGATTTTTTGTGACTCTGTAGACGCGAACTCGCCGCAAATTAATGAACATACATGCACGCACACTCGTCGCTACGAACACACACAACCTTACCACTATGAGCCAAGGTTGACGCAGTCACGATTGCCGTTTTGTTGTCAATGAGCACGTCACCTGCCACTGAAAGATTAATGTCGGTTGCAAATGGTGGTGGTTAAAACTTAAAATTTTTGAACTAGCACAAGACTTTTTCTTTTACATTTTAAATGGAGGTAGTACAGTAGCTACTACTGTTTGAGTGCTTTGGCGTGACATTTACACCAAACAGGTTCACGTGTGGAAGATGCTGTACTCCTAGTTTGGAGCGCTCGTGAACGAACAGTGCCGGTCTGCATGAATATATGCAGGGAGCAAACGACCAAAACAATAGATTCGGTCCTCGTTTTTATTCGGCACCATTCGAGCCAACATGCAAATGCATGCATGGTCCCGATCCAAATCACGTACTACTACCGGAAAAAACTAGAACGCACGAGATCCCAACAAACGGAAACGATCAACCCTAATCGTTGCACCCAGCTGATTGGCTATTTGGCTGAGCCTGGCCGGGGGCTACGGGCTACCCCACCCACTGGGGGACCCGGGAGCCCGGTAACTACCAACGGTCGTGGCGGGGCCCGTGGTGCCAGCCGTACATTCATTTTATTATACACCTGGATAAATATTTATGTTTAGATACATAACGAAAAGAATATATCTAGAAAAGTCGAAAGGATAAGTAATTCGAAACAGAGGGAGTAGCTCTTAATGTTCTTTTTCCCTTTGAAAAACAAAGACTAAACTTTTGATTCTTGCGTACGGCACACCCTATAATTAAGTTTTATTCCTGACAGCCAATCAGAACGCTAATAAGCTAATAATCCGAGCATGACTTGAGATTTTGGACACGTGCGGCCGACATCTTACCTTTGGAAACTAGCGTGTAGAATATACAACCATTGTACGGTACCTCATCGCTCCATCTAAGAGCCGGGTTAATGTTTGCAGGTAATACACTGTGACCTCTGAGCGCCACTCTGGGGGGAAAATGCAAGTCCTGTAGTCAAACATGAAAAGACTTAAAAAAAAATCTTGTACTAAAACTCTTCACCAACTTTCTAAGCTAGCTGTTGTACTATCGTGCTATGTTAACAAAGGCTCGATGTGTGTAACTGTGTAAGCGATACTATTTCTTGCAAAACTCTCCTTCAACATAACTCGGGCGACAAATTACAAATATACGTAGTATTACGCAAAGGTTGAAGTAAGCCATCGCTCCGAGACATTCTATCTTCAACGTTTGCTTTTTGTAGAACAACGTACCACTATTACGTACGTTGGTCATGCATGGCCGCAACTAATAAGCATATCGGATAGCTGAGATCGATATAGATAGATGATGCCTTTCGACAGTAGCTAGTAGGCTTCCATCACCACCGCTAACCAGATCACAAATAAAGTAGCCCTGCGTGAGAGCGTGGTCGCAACTCGCAAGTGAGAACTCGTCAAGAAGGAGTCAACAAAGAGCCTGTGTCCCTTTTTTTTTTTTTTGCCTTTTGACGCAAGCTAAGGAGTCAACAAGGTACTGAGAGATTCTTTGCTAGCCACTATACGGATGGGACTAGAGAACTGTGCGATCATCAAGTGCACCGTGCCGTGCATGGCACCCCCCGCGCGCGTCAAAAAACAAAAAAAACAAAAAGCTCGAATTCCTTTGGGCGGAAGAAAGAATAATCATCTGATCCTGTCGTGTCGGCACCACCCGTACACGATTGGAGGAGCTAGCGTGGCCGGCGGCGGTCTGGGTCTTCGGCTCTTCGCCGCGCGTCATCGATCGGGGGGCGGGGCGGGGCCACGCGACGCGATGGGTGGCAGACTGGCACGCAATGCTTTTGAGCGGCCCATCAGTCCATCACCCGTGTGGCCATGGAATAAACTGCGCGCGAGTTCCAACTTCCAACCCCCGAGACTACTAGCGCTCCCGTCCGTGGTCGATCGTCCATGCAAAAGTGCAAGGAAGGGTACTCTAGCGGCTTTGGCAACGTCCGGTCCATATTGTTACGTGGGAGCGAGGGCTTGTTGCCTCAACGCGTACTGGTCGTCGTGGTACGTACACTCCTAGTAGTACCAGGTGCAGTATATATATACTCCACTTACTTTGATTGATGCTTTCTCCTCCACACCTTCCAAGGAATGGACCGACTGGTTTATTAAGAAGAATAAGGGATTATTGCTACATTTGATTAGAGCACTTTTTAGCCCCTCACACCATAACGTACTTTTTTTGGGGTCTAATAATTAACCGTTTATTGTTCAATTCAAAGATCGGATTCATCTTCGATCGGAGCCTATAGCGTGCGGGGAAGGCCATGGCGACTGCAAGAATGGTACTCCCTCCGTATCATTTTATTTGACGTTTCGGACATTTTTTACAAAATTAAGGAATGCACACTTCTGACCTTCATAATCATCCCTGCTAGCTAGCTCCCTCCCAACTGTGCTCTTATCCATCTGGCTCGCATGAGTATGGTAGCGAGAGTCAGGGGTAAGAAAAGAATTCAAGATTCGGATGTGAATACGGCGTCAACTATTCTGACTCTTTTTTATTTGACTTGTTGCCGTCAAGTATAATGATATGGAGGGAGTAGTAAGGAAGTTGTCCCGGTCGGTTATGGTCTCATCGGAGCGTCGTACCCACATCGTGCCAATGGCGGGGTCAGGGAGGTCATGATGGTGGACCATTCGAGACGTGGCTGAAAATTGAGCCCAGAATATATAAAAATATCCAAGTGTGGAGTACACACACGAAGATAAAAAAAATGTGAAGTAATTAACCAGAACAGCACAACAGGAAAAACTACTCCTTTTAAAATACTTATCATTCTGGGTTTTCTAGATTCATTTTTTTTATTATGTATGCGGACATACTAACTATTTAGGTGCATAACGAAGAAAATGTATGTAGAAAACCCAGAATGACAAGTATTTTGAAACGGAAGTAGTTTATTTTTCTGACGGTTTCATTTCCCCCTCAAGACCCCTCCCCCCACCCCCCCCACCCACCCACCCCCAATTTAAAGGTTTTGCATCAGCTGATCGGTCGAAAGAAACTTAAGACAATAATGCTCTGCAACGATATTTGGTATCATCCGATCCAAGCAAGAAAAATAAAAAAAAAGACAAGAAATGTGCGGTATATATATGCATCGCAGGGCTAAGCATTTGCCAGTTGATGCGGTGTGCAGAGAGAGACTGCCCGGACGCTCATAATTCAGTGACTTGTCTGGCAGGGGAGAGAAATGAATACCGGCCGTTTTGGTCCAGCAGCTAGCCAGCGACCAGCGTACGCCCACAAGCCCGGCATGTGCCGTGTTTCAGTGCTGCTCCAGAGAGATTATTATTGGGCCGGCACAGCATTTATAACGTATCAAAAATAAGGTTTTTCCCATCTTGGCACGCACTTTGCCTTGCCTCTGTCATGCAGATCTGGCCATGTTCGTTTGGTTTATCAGCCACCAGCCAACAGTACTTTTCTCTCAAAATAAATTAATCACCAGCTACCAGCCAGCAGTACTTTTCTCTCAGAATAAATCAGCGCCAGCCATCAGTCACCAGCCAACCGAACAGGGTGTAAGTTTTTTTTTTCTGAGACAGATAGAGGAAGTTAAGAGAACATGCAGACCCTGCGACGTGGACGGTGGAGCTCTGTCTGGGCAAAACCGTGACGAGACGAGATCAGATCAGCTTGAGAGTAACCGCGCGCCTAACCGGCCGGGGGGCCATCGGCTGCGACTGCCACGAACAGCCGAACAGGTAGGCAAACCTACGACGGCCGATCGCGATTAGGTGGTGAAGCTAAGGGGTAACGTACGGACGTGGATGATACGGGTGGTTGTTGTCGATCTCGACGTGTGCACTGAGAGGGATAACGTAGTTTTATATACCAACAACAACAAATATCCACCAAGCATGGGTGAGTGCTCAATGCAAGACAGATTAGGGCTTGATCCGGATAATGATGATCTAAGCGTACGTCGTTAATCTATTATCTTTATACTTGAGTGTTAAAAGAAAACACCACGTTAGCCGAGAGGGTTTAGAAATTCTCACGTTAATCAAAAAAAAAAGAAGAATATACACCGTTGGATTTTATGAAGATCTGAAGGTCTAGATTAATCCATATTATCTTTATACTTGAGTGTTAAAAGAAGACACCACGTTCGCCGAGAGGGTCTAGAAATTCTCACGTTAATCAAAAAAAGAGAAGAATATACACCGTTGGATTTTATGAAGATCAGAAGGTCTAGATTAATCCAAAGAATACATAAATTCGGAATTAAAATAAGGAAATCCAAAGAGTCCATATTCAATACAAATACAATTAATAAATACATAAAAGAAATTCTCACGTTAATCAAAAAAAGAGAAGAATATACACTGTTGGATTTTATGAAGATCTGAAGGTCTAGATTAATCCAAAGAATACATAAATTCGGAATTAAAATAAGAAAATCCAAAGAGTCCATATTCAATACAAATACAATTAATAAATACATAAATTCGAAATTAAAAATAAGAAAAATAGTAGTTAATGTTTACACAGATTGGGAAAGCAAAAAAATAACTAACTGAAGAGTAAACAACAAATATCTTTATACTTGAGTGTTAAAAGAAGACACCACGTTCGCCGAGAGGGTCTAGAAATTCTCACGTTAATCAAAAAAAGAGAAGAATATACACCGTTGGATTTTATGAAGATCTGAAGGTCTAGATTAATCCAAAGAATACATAAATTCGGAATTAAAATAAGGAAATCCAAAGAGTCCATATTCAATACAAATACAATTAATAAATACATAAATTCGGAATTAAAAATAAGAAAAATAGTAGTTAATGTTTACACAGATTGGGAAAGTAAAAAATAACTAACTGAAGAGTAAACAACAAATACAATTATAAATTAGAAAGTTTGAAGGACCGATTAGGCGAACCAGAGAGGGGGGAGTGAATGGGAGCCGATAAAAATTCTTCTCGAAGGAGATGAGAACTCCAACAAGACGAACACGGCTTCCAACTCACGTCTCCGACTCAACTACCGAAGTTGGTCAAGACCACACAGCCACTGGAGTGCTACTGGTCCTAGGAACCAACACTCAACCTTCCGAGCCAAAACTCACCAAACCACACAGCGGAAATTTGCACGGCTTGCTACCTGTGCTACACCGGTCAGACCGATGGCCTGCACCGGTCAGACCGGTGACAACGGTCAGATCGGTGGACAGAGCCGGTCAGGCCGGTGGCTACAGCAGCCGCACAGCAAACGTTCCAGGAAGTCTCAGTGACTCCTCTAGGCCCTGGAACAAAACCCACCACGAAACACAACCTGTGAGGAAGAAGAACCCCTCACAAAACCTAGCAAAACAACTCCAAACACGCCAAGAACTGATCAGCAGGACCACGGGACAAAACCACACGGACAAAACTATTCCCCGAGACAAAAACCCACCAAGGGCTAGCACCGGTCAGACCGGTCAAGATCACCGGTCAGACCGGTCGCGCCTGGGCAGCTCGGGATGAACAGCGCCCGCGAGTCAACTCCCCCAAATCCAACTCCCGATCTCCCGATTCGCTCCACAGTTTTGCACAAGACTTTGGGGATAGTAGGAACACCTCATGGGTACTCCATAGCCAAGATTTGGTCCACCAAAACTTGTCAAATCAAGAGGAATCGAAGAAATCCCACCAAGAACGCCTCTAACCCTAGAGCCACGAAAACCCCAAAATCGAGCCCCTTTGCTCACGGATTTGGTAGGGGAATCAAAGGGAAAAGAACCACGAAGGGTTCATGCATACATCCCCCACCAAATCCCAAAGAGAAAGGTCTCGAAATCGCTCTAAGAAAATCGCCAAGAAAGGGCTCCGAAAATCACCAAAAAGGAGAAACGGGAAAGACACATCCAAGCCTTGAGGAACCACGCCGAATCATCTATACATACCAAAGAGGTTCATACAAGGTCTAGCTTGCCGCCCGATCATCCTTCCCTCTCACAAGATCTCACCATTAAGCTCTCAAGCTAGTCCTACGAAAATCCTAAGAAAATAGGAAGGAAAATAGTAAAACCAAATGAGCTAGGGTTCCAAAAAGATGGCTGCCATCCTCTCACCCCTTGGGTTATATGGAGGCAACCGAAAGACTAAAATACCCTTACTAGCTAACTAGGGATACATGCCCCTCGAGGGCGAAATTGGAAGTCTTTGTCTTCGCACCATCGGACGGATGCCCAGCGACCGCAAACTTGCTTAGCCTCGACGCAAGCCTTGCGATCCCGACGCGTGTCCTTCGCTTCGAAGATTCCGGACTGCGTCGTCGCACACCGGTCAGACCGGTGCTCCTCACCGGTCAGACCCGTACCCACCGGTCAGACCGGTCAGACCCACCGGTCAGACCGGTCTGGAGCTGCTGCACCTCCGTCTTCGGTTCTTCGGTCTTGGCTTTGTGGATCAACCAAGGAACCCAATGGTTTTCTGGTGAACCACCGGAAACCCCGCGAACTCGGTGTAGCCTCCGCCAATCACCACTCATGACTCGGCTCCCACGTAGTCCCGGCTCGACCTTGGTTTTGAGGCTCAACCAAGAAACCGTCCATGACTTCATCTTGCCGTTCTTGCCACCATGCGGCCCGCACTTGACCCCGCTGGCCACCGGGTCCCTCGAACCAAGCCTACTTGTCTTCTCCACACCTGGAGGCCTCACCGGCAATGACCTTTCACGCTTGTTCTTCACCTGCACCTGCACTAGTCAAGCCGCAACCTGCACCTGCAATACTTAGCCAAGAATCAGTCCACACCACGTTGTCAATCACTCATCACACCAGGAAGCGACCATCCACCGGTCCTCGAACCACACCTGGCTCTCAATCTCCCCCTTGATGAGTGCATTGACAACACACACGTTTTGGTAACCAAGAGAAAAGGAAAAGAAAAGAAACGACTAAAAGAAACTCCAACAAGCGATCGAAAGCCAAAGAAAAGGCAAAGAGCAAGATCACTTGAAGAAGACAAGTCTCGGACCCCTTAGGCAAGGGCAACGGCTCGACACATCCGAGACAAAACATGCTCAAGCAAAGAGCACAAACCATCAAACCAAAGCTCGAAAACCACAAAGAGCTCACCCTGCACACATGCAAGCTCTCCCTGAACCAAAGCAACTCCCCCTGGACAAATGCATGCGAACCACTTCACGAAACAGAGCAGCTGCAACAGCTCAGCTCTGACCGGTCAGACCGGTCGACACCACCGGTCAGACCGGTGCGCAACATGTGAACAGGACCAGCACTCTGACCGGTCAGACCGGTGACCTCAACCGGTCAGACCGGTGCACAACAGAGCCCAGAAATGGCTCGAAACCACCTGAAAACCTTCCAACTGCATTCAGTAGGCCAAAACATGCTCAAACTTCTCCCCCTTGTTGATAATGCATGAATCAAGTCAAAAATGCAAAAAATGCAACCTAGAGCTTCTCAAATAGACAAAATTCAACATAGGATGCTACACATGTCCAAACGAGCAAGTTAGATACTCTATAGCTTCGTAATGACATAAACTTCATGATCACCAAGTTTCACAACCATTGGGCGAAGCTAAGATAGAATTTAGCAATTTTGCGAAAAATCACCCTCTCATGAGCAAAGTCCTAAACATGAGCAAAACAAGTCAAAATGGCAAAGCCACACAAACTTCATGCTAGGACAACCATTCTAAGCATAAGACCATCATAAACACCCACAAGCACCTCATGTCATGTCAAAGTCACCGTGCCATGTGGCTACTTCTATATATGAGACTTCTCATTGGTAGGCATCATGCAACGATTTAGCACCCAAAGCAACTTAAAATTAGCACATATGACATGGGAGCACATTTTTCAAGCAATTTACATTTCATTTTCAGATTTATAATTGGTACATGAAATGTCTTTGCGACAAAAAGGAACTTATGCCCCTCCACAAGATGAAGCATGGGGGCTAAACATTCATGATGGCAAATGAGCCTTTGGCCCCCATATGATCAAAATAAGCTATCCAACCACAAATTAAGCATAGCCAAGCCACAATAACATGCCAAGATCATGTAAAGGCATTTACTCACAAGAGAGCATACATATGAAATTTTTAAAAAAACATAGCCATCAACCATGGATACAAACCAAGATTATCAAGAGCTAAGCCAAACTAACCATAGCTTACCAAATTAGCTCACAAAGACATATATATCATTCCATGGTGAACAATGTATATAGGAGAAGCCTTTCCTAAACAATGCATATGATACAAAATGCATGCAACCTAAGATACAAAGATGCCTATACATCATGTTACATATGCCATGCCAAATGCAAGAATTGCACAAAGGAAAGCTATACATATGCTACAAAGGAGCTCCCACACGCCAACTTAAGAAATCAAACAAACACCGAGCTCCCCCCGCAAACGAGTGAAAGTTGCTTGATCTAGGGGTTTGGTGAAAATATCGGCTAGTTGTTCATGTGTGGGTACATGGATCAAAGCTATCTTCCCTTTCTCTACGTTGTCTCTCAGAAAATGATACCTCACTTCTATGTGCTTGGTTTTGGAATGGAGCACTGAGTTCTTTGCCACGCTTATGGCACTGGTGCTGTCACATTGAAGTGGGACATGGGTATACTCCTCACCAAAGTCACTCATGGTGTATGTGATCCAAAGGAGCTGAGAGCAACAACTAGCTGCGGCCACATACTCTGCCTCGGTAGTGGATTGAGCAACACTCGACTGTTTGCGGGAAGACCAAGACACCAAAGAAGAACCCAAGAACTGGCAAGTCCCAGAAGTGGACTTCCTATCCAACCGACACCCGGCAAAATCCGCGTCTGAAAAACCATGAAGCGCCAAAGAAGAAGACGCAGAGTACCAAAGACCGAAGTCGGGAGTGTGTCGCAAATACCTGAAAATGCGCTTGACTGCTTGCCGATGCGAAGTCCTCGGAGACGCTTGAAAACGAGCGCACAGACACACCGAGAATTGAATGTCCGGCCTCGTCGCCGTCAAGTAGAGGAGTGACCCGATCATGCTCCGGTACTCCTTCTGGTCCACGTGTTCGCCTTCCTCGTCCGCATCAAGAGCTGTAGTCGTACTCATAGGCGTCGCCATGGCCTTGGAGTCCTCCATCTTGAACTTCCTCACAATGTCCTTGGTGTACTTAGCTTGGTGCACAAATGTTCCTTCCTTTGATTGCATGATTTGTAGCCCAAGGAAGAACTGCAACTCGCCCATCATGCTCATCTCAAATTCCCTGCTCATGTCTTCTGCAAACCTTGCAACAAGAGAGTTAGACGAGCCACCAAAGACAATATCATCCACGTATACCTGCACAATCAGGATATCTCTGCCCTGCCTGAGGAGAAACAAGATCTGGTCGACCTTCCCCATCTCAAACCCTCTCTCAAACAGGAACCCCCTCAACCTACCATACCAAGCTCTAGGCGCCTGCTTCAACCCATACAGCGCCTTCCTCAACTTGTACACCCGGTGAGGGTACTTCTCACTCTCAAACCCCGGTGGTTGCCTCACAAACACCTCTTCCTCCAACACACCGTTCAGAAATGCACTCTTCACATCCATCTGGTACAACTTGAACCCTTTAGCCACGGAAAAGGCTAGAAGGATCCTGATCGCCTCCAAACGAGCTACAGGAGCGAAAGTCTCCTCGTAGTCGATCCCCTCTTTCTGACTGTACCCCTGAGCAACAAGTCTCGACTTGTTCCTCACCACTTCTCCTTTCTCTCACTCTTTATTTTTCCACACCCATTTTGTCCCAATCGGCTTACACCCTGGGGGAGGGTCAACCAACACCCAAACTTGGTTCCTCTCAAAATTCTCCAACTCCTCATGCATCGAGTTAACCCAATTATGATCAGATAACGCGTGTCCAATGTCTTTGGGCTCAAAGGTGGCAACAAAAGCAGCATGAGCGAAATGAGAATTATTCCGAACCCTCGACCGTGTAGTACGTTCATTCATGTCGCCGATGATTCTCGAAGCTGGGTGATCCACTTGCACTCGCCGGGGAGGTTCTCGCCTTGATGCTACCTCCCCCTCAACAGCAGCTTCGCCTTGATCTGGGTTTGTCGTTGTAGGTGTGGGAGAGGGTCCATTCTCGATCGTCGTCGAAGTAGTAGGTACATGTTCAGCCGCGGGCATCACACCGCCATCTTCATCATCTCCATGTTCATGCTCCTCCTCCTGAAAGATCTCCTCGCCAAGTTCGTCGTCACCTACACACTCAAAAACAAGCTGACTACGTGGCTGTGTCTCGTCGAAGGTTACCTCGCAAGTCTCCACGATTTGGTTAGTTTCAAGATTGAGCACACGAAATGCTCTAGAATGAGATGCATAACCAAAGAAAATGCCATCGACAGACCTAGCCTCGAACTTGTCCAACTTCTTCCCTTTCTTCAGAATGAAGCATTTACAACCAAAGACATGGAAGTGACTCACCTTGGGTGTACGACCGTGCATCAACTCGTAACAGGTTTTCTTCTTATGGACCCTGAGGTAGATCCTGTTCGACACATAGCACGCGGTATTGACCGCCTCAGCCCAGAACCTTCTCGGAGTCCTATGCTCGTCGAGCATCGTCCGAGCCATCTCGCACAAGGTCCTGTTTTTCCTTTCCACCACGCCATTCTGGGGAGGCGTATACGGACTCGAAAACTGATGTTCAAGACCCAAGTCATGGCAAAAGGTTTCGAAGCGAGAGTTTTTGAATTCCGAGCCATTGTCACTGCGGATCGCTCGTATGGCATCTCCGTGCCTCTCGTTTCTTAACCTCAAGACAAGATCTCGAACAAAACCAAACGTCTCCCCTTTCTCCTCAAGAAAGAACACCCACGCATACCGAGAGTAGTCGTCCACCACAACAAGGACATACCACTTCCCACCCGCAGATCGCACACGAGCTAGGCCAACAAGGTCCATATGGAGCAGCTCGCATGGACGCTCAGTCATCACATCGGTGAGAGGCGGGTGAGAAGAGGCTACCATCTTGGCATGCCTACACGGCGCACAAACCAACTCTTTCTCAAACCTCAACCGTGGCAATCCTCGTACCAAATTGAGTTTACTCAAGCGAGACAAAAGGTCAAAGCTCAAGTGACCCAACTTCCTATGCCACTTCCACAACTCACTCGAAGAACCAGCCAAGAAGCAACGCTCCACACCAGAAGACTGAGAAAAATCAGCTCGGAACACTTGACCCTCGGGAACGACCATGCAAACAAGATCCCCCTGAGAATCTAAAATCCGAGAACCACCCGGCCGAAACAACACCTCAAAACCCTCATCCAACAACTGGGACACAGAAAGCAAATTGTATCCAAGCGATTGAACAAGAGCAACACGCCTGAGAGTGATCTTGTCACTTACCTTAATCTCACCTTCTGACAGCACACGCCCTCGCCCATTGTCCCCAAAGGTGATGTACTTCTTTGTCACCACCGGGACGAGACTTGAGAACCACCCCTTGTCTCCGGTCATATGCCTCGAGCAACCGGAGTCAATCAACCAAATGTTCTTCAAGTCTCCCACCTGAAATTCAAAAGCGAGCACGTGAGTGAACAAACGACTCAGCACTGGGGTTGTTACCAAAAGAGTAAAACCAGTGCCGAGCCATTTGCTCCAAAGTGGGGTTAGCACAAACCAAATCATCACGCCTATCAAAGCTACCACCACGGTAACCACCACGAGGGAACCAACCCTCTCTAGCTGGAGGAGGACGAAAGCCATGAAAGGGAAACCGTGGATTGTTCCTCCTCTCCATCTCAAAGCTACGACTCCTCCCACCCCCGTATTGAGCACGAGGTGGAGAACGCCTAGCAAACTGACCACCTGCAAACTTTCCAGACCAACCACCAGAACCACGACCTCCAGAACCAAACCAAGCATCCTCACAAGCACGAAACCCGACTCGCTGTCTGCCCAGACCTGCACCGGTCTGACCGGTGTAGTACACCGGTCTGACCGGTGTAGCTCGGCCAGCAGCAGCACCTGCAGCTTTCCGGTCTCCCCAAGTCGGAACCGTCCTCACAATCGCCTTGGCCCTGGGCATCTGCATACGAGGCTCAGGTACACCATTAGAGGGGTGGTACCTGTCCTTGTTAGCCCACTCTCTAGCCATTCTCTCCTCACGCTTCCTCTTGAAGCAAAACTCATCCTTGTGACCATCTCTCCCACAATACCCACAATGGAACTTTATGTGCTGTGGCTTAGGCTTGGGTTGGGGCTGCCCACTCGGCTTCTCACCCTTCTTCTCTCCTTCCTCACCTCCCTTTGGGCTCACAAACTTCACCGGTTTCTGAAAATCATTTGTTGGGTGAGGGAATATGGGTGGATCTGGAGTAGTGTCAAGTTTGTTTCTGAGATGGTTAGGCTTGGGCTCAAACTTGTTCTTGTGTCTGTTTGGTGGTGGGATAGGAATCTCTCCAACTCTCTCAACTCCCTCACCACTGTTCTCTCCAAGCTTGTCAGCCCTAAGTGCCTGACCATCATAGCGTTTGAAAGCCGCTATCATGATACCAAGCTGAGGCTCCTGACCCGACAACCAGCTCATACATTTTCTCAGCTCATCATTCTCATCCTGCAAGCGATCAACATAATGTGCAAGCTCCAAATTCTTAACCGCATGTAATTCACAAGTAGAGCAAGAAGTGGGAATAGGCTCTTTCAACTTAGCCTCAAGCGAAATAGTGTAAGCATGCATCTCATCAATCTTTCCATGCAAAACAGGGCAAGAAGTGCAAGCACCTAGCAAAACAGGTCTAGACTTAAGCTCAGCCACTTCAACCCTAAGCATATCTAGTTCATCACAAGTAGAAGCATGCTTATCCTTAAGAGCAGTGAGATCAGCTAGGTACACAGAGCAATCACAGCAATCAATCTCATCAGAAACCACAGGAGAAGCCTTAAGCGAATCAATCTCAAGCTTAGCATCAAGGTTCTGGGTTTCTAGCTCAGCCACACGGTTCCTAGCATCTTCTAGTGAGGCCCTAAGCTCTTTCCTCATCTTCTTGGCCTCTCTAAGCATGTGATCGCGGTTATCAAGCAAGTCAACCAACTCATCATTCTCCTTGCGCAAAGAAGAGAGCTCATCACATACCTCATCCTCGGAGTCAGAGTCCGAGTCACTCTGGTGGCTCTTCTTGCTGCCGGAGCTACGGGCCATGCCGCAGAAGTCATCTCCCGCGAAGCAGCTCAACCCGCTCAAGTTCCTGGATGACTTCTTGTTCTTGCGCCGATCACCTTCATCTTCACTGCTACTCGAGCTCGAGGAAGAGTAGGCGGAGCTGGAGTCGACGTCGCTCGCTCCGACCATTGCTCGGGCCTTCCTGCCGCGGCCATCCTTCTTCCTCGACCGTCGCTCGTCCTTGTGCTTGTTCTTGTGCTTGTGATCGCGCCTCGATCGGTACTTGCCATCCTTGCTCGATCGGTGCCTGTAGCCGTCCTTGTAGCCGTCCTTGTTCTCCGTCTTCTCCGGGCAGTCGGCAACGAAGTGTCCTGGCTTGCCGCACTGAAAGCACATCCGTGCTGTCCTCCTCGTGTTCACCCGGTTCTCGTGCAGCCTCTCGAACCGCCTGGTCAGCAACGCCAGCTCGTCCTCTCCAAGCACGTCGAACTCCTCGTCTGGCAAAGACATCAAAGAAGACAGAGAGTACATGCTGGAGGATGCGTTAGCGTTAGACTTAGCTCCTTTGCCACTAACGAGAGCGAGACTATGAGAAACAGTCGGGCTCTCGATCTTGGCTGTCATACCACGATCCAACTCAGCCGACTTGAGCTTCGAGAACAGCTCGTTCACCGTCAAGGTGTCATACTTCTCGGACTCAACAATAGCCTCAAACTTCCCGTCCCATACGGTACGATCCAACGAGTGCAAGAGCTTCACGGCTCTATCATGATCATTGTATGGGAGGACGTCCACATTGGCTCTCATGTTGTTCACAACGACCGTAAATCGCTGGAAAAGGGCATCGACGGACTCGTCGGGGAGATGAGTGAAGTTCTCGTACTCTCTCCGGTAAGTCGCGTAAATCCGAGCCTGAACCTGAGCATTCCCAGCATGAGCATCCTTCAACTGCTCCCAAATCCTACAAGCTAAGTCCTCTGTCTGAACCCGATCGAATTCAGGCTGACACAGAGCACGAAACAAGTAGTCGACAGCCTTGTTGTTGGCTTCGAACATATCCCTCGATCCTGGAGCAAGGAAGTTCATCGGATGAACATAAGCTGTGTTCACCGTGACATCCCAAAGAATCTGACCCTTTCCGCGGAGGAACGCTGCCATCCGCCTCTGCCACATCTGGTAGTTCTTCCCATCGAAGTGCGGAGGACCCGAACCCCGTTCCTGGTACGCCATCTTTGGATTTTAGACTGGTAAGAGTCAATAAAGACCCGAACCGGCTCTGATACCAATTGAAGGACCGATTAGGCGAACCAGAGGGGGGGGGAGTGAATGGGAGCCGATAAAAATTCTTCTCGAAGGAGATGAGAACTCCAACAAGACGAACACGGCTTCCAACTCACGTCTCCGACTCAACTACCCAAGTTGGTCATGACCACACAGCCACTGGAGTGCTACTGGTCCTAGGAACCAACACTCAACCTTCCGAGCCAAAACTCACCAAACCACACAGCGGAAATTTGCACGGCTTGCTGCCTGTGCTACACCGGTCAGACCGATGGCCTGCGCCGGTCAGACCGGTGACAACGATCAGACTGGTGGACAAAGCCGGTCAGGCCGGTGGCTACAGCAGCCGCACAACAAACGTTCCAGGAAGCCTCAGTGACTCCTCTAGGCCCTGGAACAAAACCCACCACGAAACACAACCTGTGAGGAAGAAGAACCCCTCACAAAACCTAGCAAAACAACTCCAAACACGCCAAGAACTGATCAGCAGGACCACGGGACAAAACCACACGGACAAGGCTATTCCCCGAGACAAAAACCCACCAAGGGCTAGCACCGGTCAGACCGGTCAAGAGCACCGGTCAGACCGGTCGCGCCTGGGCAGCTCGGGATGAACAGCACCCGCGAGTCAACTCCCCCAAATCCAACTCCCGATCTCCCGATTCGCTCCACAGTTTTGCACAAGACTTTGGGGATAGTAGGAACACCTCATGGGTACTCCATAGCCAAGATTTGGTCCACCAAAACTTGTCAAATCAAGAGGAATCGAAGAAATCCCACCAAGAACGCCTCTAACCCTAGAGCCACGAAAACCCCAAAATCGAGCCCCTTTGCTCACGGATTTGGAAGGGGAATCAAAGGGAAAAGAACCACGAAGGGTTCATGCATACATCCCCCACCAAATCCCAAAGAGAAAGGTCTCGAAATCGCTCCAAGAAAATCGCCAAGAAAGGGCTCCGAAAATCACCAAAAAGGAGAAACGGGAAAGACACATCCAAGCCTTGAGGAACCACGCCGAATCATCTATACATACCAAAGAGGTTCATACAAGGTCTAGCTTGCCGCCCGATCATCCTTCGCTCTCACAAGATCTCACCATGAAGCTCTCAAGCTAGTCCTACGAAAATCCTAAGAAAATAGGAAGGAAAATAGGAAAACCAAATGAGCTAGGGTTCCAAAAAGATGGCTGCCATCCTCTCACCCCTTGGGTTATATGGAGGCAACCGAAAGACTAAAATACCCTTACTAGCTAACTAGGGATACATGCCCCTCGAGAGCGAAATTGGAAGTCTATGTCTTCGCACCATCGGACGGATGCCCAGCGACCGCAAACTTGCTTAGCCTCGACGCAAGCCTTGCGATCCCGACGCATGTCCTCCGCTTCGAAGATTCCGGACTGCATCGTCGCACACCGGTCAGACCGGTGCTCCTCACCGGTCAGACCGGTACCCACCGGTCAGACCGGTCAGACCCACCGGTCAGACCGGTCTGGAGCTGCTGCACCTCCGTCTTCGGTTCTTCGGTCTTGGCTTTGTGGATCAACCAAGGAACCCAACAGTTTTCTGGTGAACCACCGGAAACCCCGCGAACTCGGTGTAGCCTCCGCCAATCACCACTCATGACTCGGCTCCCACGTAGTCCCGGCTCGACCTTGATTTTGAGGCTCAACCAAGAAACCGTCCATGACTTCATCTTGCCGTTCTTGCCACCATGCGGCCCGCACTTGACCCCGCTGGCCATCGGGTCCCTCGAACCAAGCCTACTTGTCTTCTCCACACCCGGAGGCCTCACCGGCAACGACCTTTCACGCTTGTTCTTCACCTGCACCTGCACCAGTCAAGCCGCAACCTGCACCTGCAATACTTAGCCAAGAATCAGTCCACACCACGTTGTCAATCACTCATCACACCAGGAAGCGACCATCCACCGGTCCTCGAACCACACCTGGCTCTCAAAGTTTCACACAATGGACATTAAATTAGTTATCTGTCCCTGCTGAAGTACTAATTAGAAAGCTCATGAAATATTTATCCGCATAGGCATGTAGCCTTGCAAGGCTCTAAATGCCAACATTGATATAATCCAAAGAATATATAAATTCGGAATTAAAATAAGGAAATCCAAAGAGTCCATATTCATACAAATACAATTAATAAATACATAAATTCGGAATAAAAAATAATAAAAATAGTAGTTCATGTTTACACAGTGGGAAAGCAAATACAATTATAATTTAGAAAGTTTCACACAACGGGGCATTAAATTAGTTCTCTGTGCCTGCTGAAGTACTAATTCGAAAGCTCATGAAATATTTATCCGCATAAGCATGTAGCCTTGCAAGGCTCTAAATGCCAACATTGATATAATCCAAAGAATACATAAATTCGGAATTAAAATAAGGAAATCCAAAGAGTCCATATTCGATACAAATATAATTAATAAATACGTAAATTCGGAATTAAAAATAAGAAAAATAGTAGTTAATGTTTACACAGATTGGGAAAGCAAAAAATTAACCAACTGAAGAGTAAACAACAAATACAATTATAATTTAGAAAATTTCACACAATGGGCATTAAATTAGTTCTCTGTCCCTGCTGAAGTACTAATTAGAAAGCTCATGAAATATTTACCCGCATAGGCATGTAGCCTTGCAAGGCTCTAAATGCCAACATTGATAAGACATGACACATGATGAAAATAAATTTCTGTTAGGAAATAAAAATCAATCTCTTTGTTGAGCATCACATGACTCTAATATATATATGAGATGGAAATAAAATTGTTTCTCAAATAAAGAAGAGAGGAACTGTGACCCCAAGTTTGGCCTCATGATGACTTTAGTGACAACCAAAAAGCTCTTCCCTAAACTATACTCATATATGTAAAAAACCGCCAGATGAAAATACATACGGGAGTTGGATATAGTCTGTTGTTCCCTCCCAAAGTAAGGGATCAAACAATCTAATCGGCAGCATCTTCATGCGAAAAAGAGGGTGCAAGGAGGACAGAGCGTAATTGATGCACTGTTTTGTTTATTTATTTTCATCTAGTAGTTTAATCCACTCAATGCCGAAAGTCAGAGAAGAAGACACGAGCAGAGCATAAAGCACGACAAGAGATGTTTAGAGCACGAACTAGGTAGACTATTTAGAGAAAGCAACCATGGGCATGGAGAGATAACGATAAGAGACTGTGCAATCGCTCAGAGAGACGAAGACGGGGGATTTTGTTTATATACACAGTCAATTCACATTAGCCATTGTTCAACTAGGCCGTCGCTCAGGGACATGAAGATGGGGGATTTTGTTCAAAGGGTTGAAGTTAAGTCTTGATGGTGGGCCCGCCCATCCTGGCAAGCAAGCCCGAGACGACGGGAGATTTGGCGTGCAAAAGTCAAGACACCAGACACAACGCCAATCAGTCCAGATATCACAGGATATTGTTTGTAATCCGATCTAGATATACTTCAGATTTTAACTGGCATGGACTGACCGTCGAATCAACACCGCATCTACCGAAACAAGCTCTGTCGTCGTAAAATTCAGGTGCACGAGAACCAAATCAAGCTCTTTAGCTACTGAATCAAACTCTTCAGCCACTGAATCGTCCTCCACTACTGTCAATTTGACATCTAATTGTGACAACCCGCCCAGGAAAATACCGTACTATCGCCTAAACCAATCCACTTTGGTCATTAAGCGATAATAAAGTATCATCCTGTCGTTAGTTGCCGGGTTAACGCCCGGTAAATCACTTGGATATCAACAAAGGATCGAACATATGCATTAAAACTCACGCGAAGGCGAGTCCAGAATACAAACACAAATTAAATTCAAATCTGCCCCGCAGGGTTTAATTATTACAAACTATTGTTCATGATAAAAGTAAAGGTTCAGAGTTTGAAAACAGCGGAAATAAAATAAACTAGCGCAACAGTAAACAGGCCGTCCGTGATGTCATGACTCGTCGCCATCCACCCATTCCAGCTCCCAGCCGGGTGGAAACTCACCAGGTCAAACAACACCTGCAACAACATTTTTAAAGCAAGGCTGAGTATACTAATACTCAGCAAGACTTAACCGTCGGGTGATAACTACATCACCGAACTCTAGACGTGAGAGGCTTTTTGGCCGGTGGAGTTCTTTTGCTGAAAAGCAACAAAGAGTATGTCCTTACTTTCAATATTTTAGCACAAGTTCTAGTTGATTACCATTTCTAAGTGTGCCAACTAATTCAATCAAGAATTGTACAAACAATTAATTCAAGCAGTAAACTTCATCAAATTCCATCATTAAGGGATATCATGGCCAGTTGATTAAGCAGTCTCAGATAACGGTGAGAGGCCGACAACCGATTGATTTAAACCTTGCAAGGTAAACCTAAACACACGGTAGGGTGCCCCCGCGAGGACAACCACCAGGCGGTTCCCATCTTTCTTCGGGTCGGGATCAGACCTACAATCCTCGGTACAAGGCTTACTGGTACGTCACGCCGGACCGCCCAGAATCGCACAGGTACCCCACTGTTGCAGGCAGGGGGACACACTAGGTGTCCTAGGGGTAGTAGGGAAAAGTTCCCTTGCCGTGTCCATCAGGTACTAGGCTTACCGGTCCCATTCCCGACAAGTGCTTAGTACGTTCAAAAGCTTAGCCCACGAAAGCCACTGGACCGGAGCCCAAATCCCATGCTCTTACCACATGAGCAATCCATTTAGAAAGATCTTATGATTCCAACATAAGAACCTATTCTCGCGAGTGACGAACATCACTCGTCTTCTACCGGTCCTATAGCATAGCAGCTATCGACCTAGCATACTAGTAAAAGAGCATAGGTACCTAGGGATCATGCATCTAGGGTTTCATTCAACTCCTGAAACGTAAATGCGCAATCATAGCAAGGATAATTGCATAATTTTAAAAAGACGGGGTTAATGATCCGGGGCTTGCCTTCGTCAGCACAGTTAGTCTGCTGGTCCTCGGTGTCCTCGCTCACTTCCACGTACTGCAGCTCCGCTTCAGCTCCTCCTTCCTCAGCTTCCGGCACGAGAGCGTAGTTACCGTCAGGGAGTTCTACACGGAATGCAATGCAGGGTTCAGGTGGAGTGAGGAATCATTTTATCCAACTCTTGTTGGCCATATTCACCTTGACAAACATCTAATTACTAATTCTTTTCATTAAAGTTAATATATATATATAAGCTTATTATTCTTTTAATCTTTTTAATAGTGATTGTGTGCACATCTATGCAATTAATTTCATTTAAATTCACAAAACAGCAAGGGGGAAATTTATAACTCTAAACAAGCTAGGCAACCATTTAGCGGAATTACAAGATTTCAAAGATTAAATTTTCCTAATTAAATTCTAATAAGGAGCTCATATGCACCCTAACTTTTAATTGCACAAATCAAACATAAAAACAAGGACAAAGGTTCTAGCTAGCCCTAAAGATTATAAACATGTCACTGAGCCAACTTCAAGTTTAAAAGAGCTACAATTTAAACACATCTAACAATAGCATTTCCTAGCTATAACTATTATGAGAAAAGCATAATTGAATATATAACGATCCCCTGCACCCTAACTTTTTACCACAGCTACTCTGGCCCTAACTAAGCTCAAGAAACCAGCAAGTTCATCCCAAAAGCATTTGAAATTTGAGATATGAATTTAAATGTAAATCTAAGCATAAATCAAGATCACATATTTCTAACAGAGATAAATTCATGATAAACTCAGAAAAATTGCATCTAGATATAACAGGAACATAGCCACAAGTGCAGCACAGAAATCAATTTACATTTTGCTACAAAAATCAATAAGACAGATATGGCATAAATACAAAGTAATTTATATAAAAAGTTATACACAGTAACTTTATGCAAATTTTTACCCAGACACTACAATTGATATAACTAGCAACATATCCAAAGTTCAGCTCCATATCTCTTCTAGATTTTGAACTACAACAAAAAGAGGTCAAACTGAAATTGAATTTTATTTCAAAATCCTTAAGCCAAAACTATGGTCATGCTTTGCAAAAGTTGTAGGTCTAGTCTCACTGAAACCACCAAAATTGGTTTTGCATTTTTATGATTTTTCGACGATTTTCTAGGATTTTCCAAAGTCACTGGACTGAACTGCTAGGAAACTCGGTGTTCACAGATATACCCTCGGTGTTCACAATTATGCCCTCCGGCGGCGGGGAAAGTTCGCCGGCGGCGAACGGCGGCCGGAGGAGGTGCCCAAGCGGCACGGGAGTGTGATTGGGCTCACCAGGGGTCGATGCGCGGCGGCGGTTTGGCCGGAGAGGCTGCCGGCGGGCAGCGGCGGTGATGCCGTGGCGGCGCTTCCGCCCCGGCTTCGATTCCGGCGAGGGGAGGGAGAAAGCGCGCGAACAAACGGCCGTGGTAGCTTCCCTAGGTCCTAGGCGAGGTGCTGGGTCGCTTGTCCGGCGGTGAGAGCGGGCGGACAGGCGTGCTCGCCGTGGCGGCAGCAATGGCGGGCGCGGCGGAGCTCAAGGAGGTGGAGGGGGCGTGCAAGCGCGCGAGGAGCGGCACGGGACGGCTTTATAGCCGGCTTCCCTTCGCGACGAAGCCAGAGAGGGAGGGCAAGAGGGCCCGGGCGCGCGGGGACGCGTGAGGCGTCACCGGCGGGCGGCGCGGGCGGGGACCGGCGCGGCGCGGCGTGCGCGGGCGACACGTGCGGGGCATGGGTGCCAAGGTCGCTCGGGGCGCGTGTAGCCTCAGTATGCGCACCTCGGACGCGCGGCCCGGCGTGGGGGACCCGGACGCCGAGGAGGGCAGGGCGCCACGCGGCGGCGTGCGCGCGTGCGGGCGGGTGCGCCCGGCGCGGGAGCGCGGCGCGACGTCGCTCGGTTCAAATCCGTCTGCCCCTGTTTGACTGCGAGTATCTTCAAAATTTCAAATAGAACCCCACAAGACTTTGAATACCAAAGTTGTAGAGCACCTATAGGAGAGTATTTTTCTCAAAGGCCGACCTAGGCTTTGATCAACCATGTGAGCATGAACTGCAGGCAAAGTTGCCGGTTTTTATGGCTCGGGTGAACAGTAAAAGCTGAGTTTGACTGAGAATTTCACCAATTTCCACTCCAAATCTCGAATGCCGCCAATTATAAAAAGTGTGTCCCTCGAAAAGACGAACAACTTTTATATTGGCCGATTTTGAAGTGTTTAGGTGAAATTTGGAGAACGCGGCAAAAGTTCCGGAGGGAGTTCAAATACAAAGGGGTTTGACCGGGGTTTGACCAAGGTTTGACCACAAGTGGGTGTTGACTTGATCAAGAGGGTCATTAGGGATTGTTGACTCAGTTTTCGAGGTGATGACCCCGGTTGACCACGGTTTGACCAATGTCCACAATGTCTGACTCGGTTGATTCGGTCATTAGCACTAATGATGCTAATTAAAAACCTGGGGCGTCACACTAATGTCGTCGATTCGACCTCCACTGTTGTTGGATTAACCTCCACCATGGTCGGATGGACCTTTGCTGCTATCGATCGAGCGTCTATGACACTTCTGGATCGAGCTACAAGGCGAGCAACAGCAATAAAAGCAATCACTCCCATGGGAGCTCACCTTGATTTGCCTAGCAACGCGAGGCAAGCAGACAAGGCGTACAAGCGGCAACAAGTGTACTAAGCATGCTCTAAGTCTCTTCGATTTTTTTTGAGACAAGCACTAAAAAATACAACATGGGTAGAAGGCTAGGAGAGGAAATACTTGATTCTGGCACATACAAACCTGCAACCGTGATGAAGACAAAAAATCGGATGCACAGGAGATGATAAGATAAAATAGATTTGATGAGCAATTCATGTAGGTTTGCATAGCAGTAATTTGACAAAGAAGATGTTAAGTATGGTTTGGCATCAACCATATGAGGTTTGGAGACCAAAAATGAGATAATGGCTTCCTAGATAGCGACCAATGTGATACGACTGCTTTGGTCAGAGAAGAACCGAGGTAGTAGACAACAATGGTTGACAAAGCAGGTGGCCATAAATGGTACAACAAATTGGCAAAATGCTCAAAAAATAAGAAGGTGTAAGGTTGACAAAAGAGGGAAGACAACAAGAGAAAACATAAGCATTGTGATATGAACAAATATTGTGACACATTCGAGAAGCTAGCACGATGTGCGGAGAAATTTAAGCTACCCAATACAAATATCTATCTTGCACAATAGACATGAGGGAGATAATTGAATTATCAGTATGATGTCACCATTTAGGATAAGCATGCTCTGCAGTAGAGGGACTTTGTGTCCTTAGAACATGAGCTTGCTTGCGAATAGGCCACCTGTTAGTGACATCAGATCCTCTATAATAAATAAAGAGGAACAATTTTGCGACTACACATATCTATAAGCATAGTAAGTTTCCAAACAAGAATGAAAGTGATGAGATCAAGTTGGTTTGTCGTATATCTTCTAATCTTTTGGAAACTTTTGGAATTAGATTGGTATGTGATGCGTGAAGAACCAAACAACACAATGAACACGATGATGAACACAAGTATGCCCACAATGAATAATGTTACCTACTATTGATGATTAGTAGTTATCTTGAAAGTTATAAAAGTATTGTCAAACATAATGGTTACATTTTAGAAGACAAGGTATATTCAACGACGACTAAGGACATAGCATTTCAAGCAATAAATATATATCTTAGGAGACATGATACAATATGTATATATAAGAAACATCCTATGTATTTGTCGGGATCGCAAGTTAGAAGAGAGAGAACCGACTGCCATGCACCATCAACGAAGGAAGGGCCATCGATGAGCAAGAAGAAGAAAAAGAAAGGGTCATCGACCGTCGATGGTAAGGAAGAGAGACTTTCAGACGAGAGGAAGAAGGTACCATTGGATGAAATGAAGAAGGGGGTGCACCCATATGGAAAGAGAGGAGGACCTACGCTACTGTTGATTGAGCCCACCCCAGATCAAGCTTCAAGGTCACCTACATCGACAACCAACAATGCCACGAGGTGTGACGAGCTCGCTGGAGGAGTTGGATCTGTACATCAGAAAGTGGAGAACCCAGACTTTACGTGAGGTCAACAACCGAGCCAAACTCAGGAGCCATATAATTAACAAGGCAGAGTTCGACCATCGAGAGTAGGGAGTAAGAGGTTTAGTCGGTTGAGGCGGGGACTAAGTGATGAGAGGGTGAACAACAATGCGTCGAATGACATTCATTATTAGGTCAGGTTCCATCCACCAATTAAAACACCATCCAAATAACAAAATTCGAGTGTATCAATATCAGTTCTGAATTTTGAACTCCAATATTTACATCGGTATTAGTGATTTCAAAAGGATGGATAATGAATTAAGATGGATAAAGAAAATACAATACTAACATAGCATTTTAAAAAAAATGGTTTATCAAGTCTAGCCGCGCTATTAGCGCGGGCCAACTTGCTAGTTTTTTTTTATTGCAAGACCGGTGGTGATGTACACGTTATTTTGAACGATGATGGTGGACTTACCGTAACGAGAGAGCTAGCTGCATGGACTGAGCTCTTCCGAGTGCAACTGTTGTCGGCCGACACGTGCTGATAACGACGCAACACTAGTGAAGTTATATTACCGCGTCTAGGTTGACTTCAATTCATCCTTCCTTTGGACGGAGTAAAACAATTATGTATTCTCACAGTGATTGTTTTTTTAGAAAAGGGAATATATATTAATATCCCAACCTCTGCATCTACCAATGCATATAGCTGTTTCTTAATACACGCTTATACTTAAAATCCACGGGAAAAGAAAAACACAAAGTGTTGATTGTATAGTAAGCTGCTCATCAAAAAGGTAATATGCCCTTCTTGTAATAATTTGGCGCCAAGTTTCAAATTTCGAATGATGCGTACCTTTTCTGCCGATCGTGAACAGAGCTACACCCACTGCTTTTTCCCGATCGATCCACCTACTTCTCTGTCACTCTGTCAGCCTCTCCCACAGCATCTCACAGCCGCAGGAAGCAAATTGATCATTGAAGAGGCTTTCGTGCGCTAATTAACTTTTGATGCTAATTAACTTTCACTTGAGGCGATCATGGCCTAACAGACCGCACGCACTTGTAGCGTAAAGAGACCTCGTGCTTACTGAAAAAGATGTGAGAACCTGCAGCTGACTGGGCCTCATATCTCGCATCGTTATCGTGGCCGGGGCAGTAGATAGTGTCAGAGTACTGATCGAAGAGGAGTAGCATCGAAGCAAATCCGAGCTGTGAAATGGCTGGCAGATATAGCTACTAGGCGTGGCCTGTGGATCGATCACGAACTCCTGCACAGATTTCGTCAGAGAATTCAACGAAAGAGATCGCCGGAACCCCACCGGATCACGACGTCGTTCTCGCCATCGATCGACAGCGCAGCCGACAGAGATCGAACAGCAGCGGGCACACATACTATTAGTCGGCAACCTGCATATCATTCACATGATGGGTATGTAATTCATTCATTCCAGCAGGAACAGCGCGACAGCTGATGGAGCGTCTGAACGCCACACGGTTATATCTCTGAGTTCGTTCAGGACCTGTTACGTACACGGTTTCTAGATCGATCGGGGATTAGAAAGAAAGAGCTCAACGACATGACATAGCTAATCGCCTTAGAATCTGATGCTCACCTTGTGAACGATCTATCAAGCCTATAAAGTGCAAGGTGGTGGTTTTATTACTAATAGCTCAGCAGCAAGGGAATAATCGCTAGCTTTTGCCCTTAATTGGCTTAACATTCGAGGTCAATCAAAGTGAAATGCAGCGTGTGACAGTCACTAGGGAGGAATATAAGCATTTCTTGTTAATGCCCGACAGCCAGGAGACATTGGACTTCTTCCAGCACAGGTCATCGAGCCAGATTCTGTGCATACAGTAGGTGACTAGGTCTTCCAAAGTCAGAGACGGAAGTTTGCTCGCTTCATCATGCTAAATCTAAACGTATTTGCAAATACCGTTTGTGACCAACATCATGTAATGAAGGTATTTTTTGTTTCCATTTCTTATTACCTTTGAAAGATGTAATTCAAGCGAGGAAGAGTCAATGGATCGGAAATCATGGGAAATTTAACAACACAAATTAAACTTAATTTCTAGAGCATATATGGAAGAAAATGTCAATGGTAAAGAAAATGTACAAAGTGGATTTTTTTTTGTGAATTGCCAAACACTCTTGGCAATGAAGAGATGACCGATATTATCCACATCGAAATTTAACTATACATGATGCCGACGTCTCATTACAAGCAAGTTAAACTTTTGATTTTTAAATGATGAAATGGTTTGCGAATGGACTTGTAGTCCAATGGTAGGACGGTCCAGTGAGACGCTACCCACCAGGGTTCAAATTCTGGTGCTCGCACCTTTTCCTGGATTTATTCCGGGATTTCCGGCGTTATGCATTAAGTGGTAAGCGACGTTCCTGTCGACAACGAGGCGCCAGTGGTGACTTCGAGAATCTCCGGATTTGCTGGTGCTCAGTCCTTCGGAGGTGCTCATAGGGGTAGGGTTTGCGTACGTGTGTTCATAGGGGTGAGTGTGCGTGCGTGTTGTGAGCGTCTGCGTTGTACTGTGTAATTCTAAAAAAAATGATGAATTGGTCTAGCTAGCTGGTTCAAACTTTAACAGTTTAAATTCTATTCAATGACCTAGACTAATACTCAATAGTTATTTATTCCATCTTTTATTTTGGAGATAAAAGCACTATTTTATTCCACTTCCAAAGTTTCGAAATATACCTCAAAAACTAGGAAGCACCACCAAGCAAACCTGAGCTTTGAACCTCAACTTGAGGCTTTGTCGCCTTGGGCCTTGAGGATGACATTTGTCTGGATAAATTATACTACCGTACACTTGCAAAAAAGTATTTGCAAATTGATCCGAGGAGACAACGGAGAGCACACTCGAGCTTTACAAAACTTCCGCGGGGGGCAGTTTGCGAGAGAGGCCTGGTGTCTTTTTTGTGATTTTGTCATCTCCACAACTCCGCCTCCGAGAGATGGCGAGAGGCAACACACAGGCACACAGCGCTGCGCCGCTGCCTATTTAACCCATCCCCCACCGCACCCCCAAACCCCAACCTTCTCCTCGCCCCCCCAACCAAAAAAAAAAAAACATCCACCTCTTCCCTCTCGGCAGCCACTGCCAATCTCCCCTCTCCCCCTTCCTCCCTCCATCTTCGATCCCAAGGCGAGAGATCCCAAGGAATCCGCGACGACCGCTCGCGCGCACGACGGCACGAGCCGCTGCAGTGAGTGACCTCGCCTCGCTACCCGCGCGCGAGAGGGGGAGATCGATCGACGACAAGGTGCCGGCACCGACCGGACTCGAGGACTCGACCATGAAGTACGTGCTGGTGACCGGCGGCGTGATGAGCGGGCTGGGAAAGGGCGTCACGGCAAGCAGCATCGGCGTCCTCCTCAAGGGCTGCGGCCTCCGCATCACCTCCATCAAGATCGGTAAGCCCGCCCCGCCGGCCCGCCGGCCGTCCGCCGCCGGCCCAACTCCCAACCCCCCCTCCGTCCCCCCCGCGCCCCGCGCGGCTCGTTTTCTGACGATTTCTACCCGGTCAACTGAACGGAAGAAAAAGGAGGAGGAGCGTCCGTTTCGCCTCGTAATGGCGGCCACGTGATCGCACAGGGCACGAACACCTGGCCTCCCCGTACAAAAGCCATCCAACTTTTTTAAGTCCCCATGCGTACGTGTGCCATTTTCCGTTTGGTTGTTCGGCGTAAACTACTGAGAGCTCCCATCTCTCTCGAGATCACCAATTGGGGTTCACTAGGACGCCGCATATAGACTCCATTTCAAACATGGGCAGCAGCATTTCCATCGTAATGGGGGGCGTGATTTGGGCAATTGGGTTGCTCTTGGTCTACTGACTACTGGCCTAGGATGATGTGTGGATAAGGCTTAATCTCATGTGGCATCTTTTAGGCACCTGTATCTTTCCATGGTAAACAACCAATTTTCTTTCTTTTTTTTTCCCTCCCTGTATTGTTGCTGCTTCCACTGTTACCTTGTTGGCTTCTTTCTCCCTGCTCGTACTCGGTCGTGTACTACAAAGCTATTCTGCTTTTTCTTCCTGATGGCCAGCAGCAAATTAGCTAGCGAAGTCGCCGGCCGCTCACTCTACCTTTCTTGTTTAAATTAATATAATCGCCCCATGTTTGGTTTTCATTTGGAGCCACAATTTGCTCACCGGTCCCTGCTTTGGTGAAGTGGGCATCAGATACTGTTGTCAGCGTCACTGTCGCGGTTCCTTGGAGCACATGAACTTCTCAGTCGCGGAGTGGGTTTATTTTTTTTTATTGGGCCAGTAATACAGGTCAAATTTGTCATCTCGTGCTCTGAAATTTTGTCCTCACCTGGGGAGTTTTGTCCCTTCATCCCGGCCAAGTGCTGTGCGCCTCAAATTTCTCGCGTACGGCTGGCTCTCAGTTTACAAAACAATTTTCCCAGCAGCTTCCCGTACTTGTTTTACGACAGGTTTCTCTGGTATACGTGTCGTCTTTTACTGATGATGAAGTAATTTATGATCTTGTTTGCCATTTTTTTCGTACGCCCATGTTGAGTTAGATCCCTCGAGAAAGTTTTTTTTTTCTGTTGGGTGTTTGGGATATAATATGATATATCTGAACTTCTTTCCCTGTCGCTGGTGTGCTGCAGATCCATACCTCAACACCGATGCTGGAACCATGTCCCCATTCGAGCACGGCGAAGTGTTTGTTTTGGACGACGGTGGTGAGGTACGATTGGTGCTACATACAAGTAGCTCTCTTCTACTAGTACACTGTACACCAGTCACCATGCACCACTCAACACTTACACTACTGGAGATTTAAAGGCATCGTGCATCGATTTCTTTTAGACCAGTACAAAGTACACGCCAGCAGCTGCACGATAGTGCCACATATCGTCCTCCCTGTTTCAAAACTTTGAACTGTCACGGACTGGTCGTCTGTACTAACTTGTCCCACTGTCCCTTCATTTCTTCTCACCTCCAGCGTGTTAGAACTGTGCTATATTTCTGCAAGGTTTCTTTCCTGGGCTAATGAGACTTCTTTCATTTGAACTCTTATTGTCAAAGGTGGACTTGGATCTTGGAAATTATGAACGGTTTCTGGACATCAAGTTGACTCGTGACAACAACATAACCACGGGAAAGATCTACCAGGTGACGGGAATAAACAGTCTATGTCAAAAGTCCATACATGACTTTGAGCTAACTTGCTAGTGTGTGTGCTAAAAGTTGTGGTTTATGCTTCACCTTGACATTTACAAACTCGGAATATTCGGTGTTTTTTTCTTTTACAACACAGATTGGTGCTTCTTTACCTGAATTTTTCATGGAGCCCACAAATCTTTTCCATTGTTTCTTTATTCATCCTAAGATCTGCCACGCTTCAATAATACATGTGGACAATAATCTGGGCCTTAGTCAGCCACTCCTGTCTGGAGCAATTGGTTGGTGGAAAGCATATCTGGTTAATAGTGCACCAGTCATAGGTTTGGCCTCATTGTAGAACTGGATGCTTCGTTTACTGCATCTGCGAGTTGCTGCAGATGTCTACTAGCAGATGATGAAACCCTGGGACCAATTGCGAAAGGGTAGCTGCTGTCTAGCACTTTGTAGTCAGCCAGAGTTTAGGACTACTGGACTGGAGCATATATGCTTATAGATGCCTTGTATGAGATATCCTGGTTTCCTGTTAATTGAACATAGCTTCTTTAGAATACAAATTAACTGCTATACAGGCTGATTTCTTAGTATAACCGGTAATAACTTCTCTACTGCAGTCTGTTATTGACAAGGAGCGTAGAGGAGATTACCTGGGGAAAACTGTCCAGGTGAGCTTTGGTTGTCAGAATAGAGAATCATTGCTTTTCTACAGTGACGGGAAAGTTGCCATTCTTTTATAATAAACTTATGAATTAGAGTTAATTCTCTTTATCAGGTTGTGCCGCACATCACAGATGAGATACAAGAGTGGATTGAACGTGTCGCAATGAATCCAGTTGATGGCACAAAAGAGCCAGCTGATGTTTGTGTCATAGAACTTGGTGGCACTATAGGTACAAAGTCATTATGTATCACTTTAGCCAATTGCAAACTACTAGCATGTATTATTTTACTCAATTGTTCCCATAGCTGTAAGTATTCCGGTGCAGGAGACAAAATATTTTCGCCGCATAACAACAGTGGCATTCTTGATGCAGGGGACATTGAATCAATGCCTTTCATCGAAGCATTAGGTCAATTTTCATACCGTGTAGGTAAGGAAACTGGATATCCTGTAATTTTTTTCTTCTTCCTGCTCTACATATGTTTTTTTTTTTGCTTAAGGATGTTCAATATTTATTTTTCTACTAACAACAATCTCCTACTGATGCAATCTTGTGAAATTTCAATGTCAGGGCCTGGAAACTTCTGCCTGGTGCATGTCAGTCTTGTACCAGTTCTAAATGTTGTTGGTGAGCAGGTAAATATTCTACTGATTTGGAGGCATAAATTCTAAAGTATTACTGTACAGGAACATATTGATATTGTTTACTTTATTATCTAGAAAACAAAGCCTACCCAACACAGTGTCCGCGGACTAAGAGGACTTGGACTTATACCTGATATTTTGGCATGTCGCAGTACACAGGTATCATACATAACTTGTCTCTGTATTTTCTTTCTGTGCCTCCAACTCTGAGTCTTTCACACTGACAGTGTCTTTGTAAATTCCTTGTTCACTTTTTGGCAGCCACTTGAAGAACAAGTGAAAGTGAAGCTCGCACAGTTTTGTCATGTCCCGGTAAAAATGTTGTTTGATCAGCAGTTCAGAAAAGAGTTTTGCATAATGCTGCAAAAATATTAACTTTATTTATTTGGCAGATACCAAATATCATTAATCTCCATGATGTCACAAACATCTGGCATATCCCTTTGTTGCTCAGGGTATGTCACATAACTTTAATTATATGCACGGCTGCCAAATTTTCATTTCAAGTAGTTAACCATTAATGATGTTACTCTTTGTAGGATCAAAAGGCCCATGAAGCTATTCTGAAAGTTTTAGACCTTCAGTGGTATGTCACTGGATCGAAGTATTATAAGCTCATCTGGCTGTCTTTGTTTTACGAACGCTTACATGCGTTATTTCTTCTGCATGCAGTGTAGGAAAAGTTCCTCGAGAACCCAAATTGGCCGAATGGACTGATAGAGCCAGTAAATGTGACACATTGGAAACTCCGGTTAGTTTCGTGATCATTTGAACTGCGACTTTCAATACCAAATTTCCTTTCTTAGCTTGTAACAATCAGTGCTTAATATTTTGGTGTACAAACCTTTTTCAGGTTAGGATTGCTATGGTGGGAAAATATACTGGCCTGTCGGATTCTTACCTGTCTGTTTTAAAGGTGACATTACTCTTTATACATTGGGCACATATACAGTTCTGAATGAAATGTGGGACTTATCTTTTGTCCTCCATTATGTCAGGCTCTTTTGCATGCATCAGTTGCTTTGAAGAGAAAACTTGTGGTGGAATGGGTTCCTTCCTGCGATCTTGAAGATTCCACAGCAGATGAGGTGAGTTTATTTATGTTTGCCATATCAATTCCTCCCTTCTATGTTGGAGTTAAACTGATAAATGGGGTCTTGTTGTATTTGCAGACTCCTGAGGCGTATGAAAAAGCATGGAAGTTGCTGAAGGTAAGCATAAAATGCATTATCTAGGCATGCTCCTAGCCCACCGTGTGGAAATTTGAATGAGTTTTCCACCTCAGGGTGCCGATGGTGTGCTGGTGCCAGGGGGTTTTGGAGACAGAGGGGTCCAAGGGAAAATTTTGGCAGCAAAATATGCGCGCGAAAACAACATTCCATATCTTGGAATTTGCTTGGGCATGCAAATCGCAGTCATTGAGTTTGCACGTTCTATCATGAAGTTGCATGGTGCTAACAGCACAGAATTTGATCCAACCACAAAAACACCATGTGTTGTTTTCATGCCAGAGGTAATTATCTCACTACAGCTGCAAGTGCTATTGGTAATTCCTTTGTGCTGAACATGTGTTTTAGTGCTAATCATGCTCCTGCTGTGCTGCAGGGATCCAAGACCCATATGGGTGCAACAATGCGCCTTGGATCAAGGAGGACCTTTTTTAAGGTCAACAACTGCAAATCTGCTAAGCTGTAAGAAGCATCCCACATCCTTCAGCATTGCTCCTGCTACAATTTTGCATCTGGTCCTATTCTATACGGAGATAATAATTTGAATTTCGAACTGCCTTAGGTATGGCAATGCTAACTATGTTGATGAAAGGCACCGCCACAGATATGAGGTGAATCCTGATATGGTCCCACAATTTGAGAAGGCAGGGCTTTCTTTCGTTGGCAAGGATGAAAGCGGAAGACGCATGGAGGTACAATCACGAGCACTTTTCATGAACAATTAACCAATTGATGCCCATGTTCTAATGTGTTTGATTTACCACGCGCAGATTCTAGAACTGCCAACCCATAGGTTTTTCATCGGTGCACAATTTCACCCTGAATTCAAGTCAAGACCTGGCAAGCCATCTCCGCTTTTCTTAGGTAAGACATCCTCAGAACCTTCTTCTCTCTGGAAGAAACACAAATGCTTGAGCGATTAACAAAAACCTCTCTGTATGTTGGGCAGGATTGATAGCAGCGTCATCAGGTCAGCTTGAACACCTGCTTCAACGCCCAGCAGGCAGATACAACTACATCAACGGACCGACGAAGCCAACAAAAATGTACCCGAATGGCCACGTCACGAAGCCACTCAAAGGCTTGGTGAACGGGCACTATTCAGCAACTGGCAATGGCCCCATTCCCATCTAGCAGCACAAAGCTGCGCGACAGCGCAAGGTGCTCGTGTGCTTGTTTGAGCTTTCCCTTCTACCGTTTCTGCTTGTCTTGTTTTCCCCCCGTTCGCCTGTGTTCTTCAATTCTACCAGCCCTACAAAGAAATTGGGCTGTTTGCTCCAGCGACACGGCGAGCCGTTTCTCCCGATGTTTTAACGAGGAAGCATTTGGCGTGCAAGCTGTCGCGCCAGGAGGCAAATTTAGCAGACTAGCTAGGGTTTGATCAGTAGAAGTGGTAGACTGGTGGTAGTAGTAGTAATCTGTTATGCCGGTTTATTCTGTTTGTTCGTTTGTTTGCTATTTGCTAAGATTTTACAAGGGCCGGTGATGTGCAGCTAGCTGTAGTGGAGCCTGCCATCTTCCCCTGATTGTACATTGTAAAATAACTGCTACTCTCCGTAGACTGAATGAATGGATGAGTATAAAATAGTATCGGACCAACTTGCTGTGCTCCAGACCTTTTTCTATTTCCTGCTCTTCAGACCTTTCAGTGTGGCTAAGGTCAATCCCAGGGGTTTTATGGACATTAAATAGACTTACATGTCAGTATTTTTAATGATGTGTTAGTGTATTGATGAAAACAGAGGTAAAATAAGTTTCATGAGGACGACACCCTCTATACATTACCTAGACAACTTGTGTGTTGCATGTAACCTAGTAGAAAACAATAATAGATGAAACTATGCATCAAGAGAGAGGTGTTTCATTATAGTTTGAAATGTTTTTAGATGATGTGTCACTCTATGTAATCGTGTCCAGTGTTGGCCTGTTCACCAAAACGAACTCGGCACGCAGAAGAAACGTGGGATGAGTGTGACAAGCAGCTCTGTACTCACCACCCAGCAAGAGATCATGAAAAAAAATACTGCAGGAACGCGTCAAACAAGTGCCCCAGAATCCATTCCGAATTCCAACAGTGAGCACGAAACTGGGTACAGAAAAAAGCAACAACCAGAAACCATTCTGAACGGACACAAGTTCTTTATCTTTTATTGAAATATATAATCAGGCAATCGGGGATATGAATGAGTCTCATAATCACGGAATCTAGGGCAATTTCTTGTTGGTAATGATCCGGCATACTGCTTAAGATATTCACATCCAGTTCAGGCCCCTTCAGGGTGATGGCACCAGGATGGCGATGTATGAAAAATGACTCTGATCAGGGGAAGTATAAGGATTTTATAAGTTTGAGTTGGCCGCCAGCCTTGATCTGAGCTCATCAGCAACCGCGTCGATGAACTCTTCGGTGTTCAGGTAATGGCTCCTTGTGACACTGCAACAGACATCAGTCAGTAAAAAAAAATCCAGAAATGCATATAGGCTGAAGATGCATGTGAATTGGACGCAAAACAGATACTGCAATCACGTACTTTGAAGATCCGTGAACAAGAAGGGCAAGGTCCTTGGTCATCTTCCCAGACTCAACAGCTCCAATGCAGGCAGCCTCAAGCTTCTGAGTAAAGTCAAGTAGTCTAGCATTGTCATCAAGCTTTGCCCTAAACCACAAAAAGAAGGCAAGGTTACAGCTACAACTGGAACTTGCAAAATTTGAAGGGCCGAATAATTGATGAATATGCTGAACTGACGTCTCTCAAAGCCTAGAGCTGTAGTTAAGTCATACCTGTGTGCAAGTCCTCTTGTCCACGCAAAGATTGAGGCAATGCTGTTTGTACTGGTTTCACCTCCTTTCTGGTGAACACGGTAATGACGGGTAACAGTACCGTGAGCAGCTTCAGCTTCGATCGTCTTTCCATCAGGGCACACCTGAGACAAGGTTACATAAACAAGTTAAGCACCATTGTGATTTACAATAGACTAAAAGCATCCAATTAAAATACACATATTTTCTTCTTATGAGCAAATCAGAAACAATGTACCCAAAGCAAATTTAGTAACCTACCAATACTGATGTCATCAAACCCAATGAGCCAAAACCTGCAGTCCAAAAAAATTCATTAATACAACACTTGTTAACTAAGGCCTGGTTTAGATGGCTAAAGTTTCTAACCTTTTTTCCACTCTCTCTCCATCACATCACATTAAATACGCCAAAAGACATATGTTCGGAGTATTAAATATAGGTAAAAAAAATAACTAATTACACAGTTTGGATGTCCTTTGCGACACGAATCTTTTGAGCCTAGTTAGGCCATGGTAGGATAATATTTACCACAAACAAACGAAACGTGCTACAGTATGCTACAGGAGTTCCAGCTGTTAAATTTGCAAATTTTTCAACCAACTAAACAAGGCCTAAGAGCAAAGCAAGTAGTAAGCAAAGAACTACTCAAAAATAGAGTCCATATTGTAAAAGCTGGCAGCAGGAAAATTATAACCTTGAGCTAAGAAATCGCTCTGCACATCTCCATCATAATTCTTGCAAGCCCATACATACCCTCCTTCACTCTTAAGCGCGTATGCTACCATGTCATCAATAAGGCGGTGCTCATACCTAACAGCACCAAAGACAAAAATGAGAAACAAAGGTCTTGTGGTTCAGACCATGTTAAAGGAAATATGTGAGTTGGAATTATACCATATGCCAGCAGCCTCAAATTTGGATTTCCACCCAGCTTCATATACCTCCTGGAAAATGTCCTTGAACCTGTAAACAAATCAAGTAAATAAATAAGCATAATGTGCTCGGGAAATACACTATCAGAGTATCAGTACGACCTGAAAATAATCTGAGAAACAGGTTATTAACACCCATACCTGCCATCATATTTCTTCAAAATTGTATTCTTGGTGCTAAGGTACAACGGCCATTTCTTTTCATAAGCAGTGGCCATAGAAGCCTCAGCGAAGGCATGGATGGACTGCATAATTAAACCAATGCTAAGATGATAAATCACAGAAGGGGCACATTATATATGACAAGTAATAGGATAGTTGAAACTAAGCAACTGTACCTCATCAGTGTTGTACATTGCCAAGGCAACTCCTCCAGCACCAGTAAAATTGAACACCTCCAGCTCAATCTGCTCTTCTTTTCCCTCTATCAATATCAAAAACAAAAGATGTCAGGGAAGAGGTCAAATTCTTCATAGAAATTACTCGACAGAATAAAAACAAAGTTGAACACCTCCAGCTCTTCTTTTCCATATAGATTGTGATTGCAATTAAGAAGTTTAACAGAGAAGCACTGCATTGGTTCCCAAATTTTAAATAAGACATACCATAAACTAATTTAAGCTTGCCAGGTCCCTTGATAACTGCATCAGTTGCCCGGTACTGATCACCGAATGCATGCCTCCCGATGCAAATGGGCTTTGTCCAGCCTGGATTTGATGGCAGCTTGGTTTACAAGACAAAATTACATAAATGAAAAGCGATACTTTTGGTCTTCCTTCATTACCTGGAACAAGCCGTGGGATGTTTTTGCAGATGATTGGTTCTCTGAACACAGTGCCTAAAGGTAGCGAGAACTGTCAGTCCGAAGGCATAAATAATGGAGAAAGTTACACTTGTAAGCTGCAGCAGCATCTTACCATTCAGAATGTTCCTAATTGTGCCATTCGGGCTCTTCCACATGGCCTTCAAGCTGAACTCCTCCACCCTTGCTTCATCTGCCATGGATTTCGATGCAACGTCAGCAAATCAGGAATGCCTCTGAACCATTGTCAGCACATGTCAGCATATAACCCAAATGTACCTGGTGTGATGGTGGCACACTTGATAGCCACATTGTACCTAAACAGAAATGGAGAAGCATAAACAACAGAGAAATAGGTGTTCAATGCAGTAAAATGATCATCACAAGCAACAGCAAAGGTCTGAAGCAGCCAACAAGTAACTGACTGAGTAGCAGTAAAACAAACAGGTCACTTTCTCAAAGGAAGTTCCGTTACAGTGCTTAAACGACTGATGAAAAAAGCTAAAAGGACAAATCGAATATGCATATTCCACAGTATAAAGCTAACTAGTTCGAATGCCAAGAATAATTGCTGCATCGGTTATAATAATATTGAGTAACACAAAGATCTTTCTTTGGTTTCCATTTCTCCCCCTTTATTAGTCAAGTGACAGTGACATGGAATTCTTATTTCTTACTTGAGTGTGGCCTCTGCAGCCTCCACTGTAACTTTGTCATCAGTGGCATCACGGTGTGGAAGTCCAAGGTCGAAGTATTTGATGTCCAAGTCCAAGAACGGGAAGATCAGCTGCACAAAAGTAATTTCCACAAGTGTGAGAAAAAAGGTTTTCTCAAGGACATACAGCGCGCGAAGCTAATCGCGGGGCAACGAATACGCAGCCAAATATGTTCCGATTACCTTGTCCTTGATAGATTTCCAGAAAATCCTGGTCATCTCATCGCCTGCAAACCAAATTCAGCGACAAACGTGAGCGCCATGTCCGCGAAAGCAGACTAGTTGGATAAGCTCGCGGCGTGAACTAAATCCCGGACACCAAGCGAGCTCCGCACATCTGATCTAAGGAGTAAGGTTCCACAACTAGTAGATCTACTATATCTCCGGCAACTCAGAACGATAGGAAGAGAGGACGCAGAGCAAAGCTACGGAGACCAGCAGCAGATCTGTTATGGGGGAACAGGAGAGGGGTGCCCTGCTTACCGTCCATCTCGACGACGGGGTTGGCGACCTTGATCTTGTTGAACGCCATGGCCGGCCTGGAGGGAGGGGACGGGAGGCGGCGAGCCGGCGAGACAGGCGGCGCGACAGGATTGGTGTGTGCCGTGGAGAGGAAGATGACGGAAGCGACGGGGAGATCGATGGAGGAGTGGGGAGGATTTTAAATGGAGGCACATAGTGGGGCCTACTGGTCCGACGTGGAGATATTTTTTTCTTCTAGTTTTGGCCCTCAAAATACAGTAGGTGTGCCAAGTGTCAAACAGTGAACAGTGAGGGGTTGAGGCCCTGTTGGGTAAATAAAAAAAGAAAAAACTTGCAGCAGCATGCAGAGATCAGAAAAAAAGCAGGGTTTGTCTATAGTTCACCCACGGAATTCTGGTCTCCTCCTCACACGAATTTTTGCAACATTTTACACCTAAGATCTATTATTTTTACTCCTACCCTCCCTCAAATTTATCCCTTTCCCATCTATCTCTCTTTCTCTCTCCTCCCTATCCTCTCCCACCCCAGCGGAACCCGCGACCCCCAACCCGTCGCCTTCGTTGCGCCGCCGCCCCCATCCGCCTCCCCGCCGCCCAGCCCCCCCGCCTCCTCTGCCGGCGCCGGCCGCCCCGCCCCTAGCCCCTACCCCGCTGCCTCGTGCTACCGCCACCGTCTTCTTCGGCTCCGACCGCACCGCCGCCTTGGAGCCCCCGCCCCGACCTGGCCCCAACCGCCAGCCACCCCCCCCCCGCCGGCGGCGCCCACGCCGCCCACCGAATCGCCACCTCCGTCGGGCCGGCCTGCCGCCGCCGGCCCTCCCTCCATGGCCGGCGGTGAGCAGCAGCCCCCCGAAAACCCCGAACCCTAACCCCGGAACCCTAACCCGAACCCTAACCTCGCCGGAATCTCGCCGGAGTTTGAGAAGATGGGTGGATGAGGAGAGGTGTAGGCGGGAAAAAAATTGTGTGAGGAGGTGGTCTGTTTCACCCAAAAAACAAATAGTTTTACCTAAAAAGTAACGTGAATATGACTAGCAAACTAAACATTGGTAAATTCTAGAAACTCTGTTTTTTCTTGCCTTATTGGGGGAGGAACATAAGCTCATTTCTTATTGTCCATGGACTCGAACTCATTTAGCCGTTTGTAATTTGCTCGTAGTAAGATGTCAGTAAGTGACGACACCTCCTACTAAGAACCTGAACATTATTAATGATGAAGTGTAGGGCTCCTGCCAATTTTAGTTAAGAAATAAAAAGAATATGAAAATTTCGAAAATTCAGTGATCTGCTCCATAATATTTTAATACATCCAGCCACCAACCGCGGCCAATTAAGCAAGTTGCACGATATAATTTGCAATATTTAACATCAACTTGCATGGTATGATCTGCCACATCCGGCCTTTGCATGGTATCTCACCTGCCGTCTGCTCACCTACTCCGGCGACAAACGACGACGGGGTCACGGGTAGGGGTGGAAATATGGAAATGAAATCCGTATCCGCTAAAACGTAAATATGGATATCCGTATTTGTATTCGAATTCAAATGTGGTAGTAAAGTGGATACATCCGAATTCGTTTTTGTCGATTTTTTCTCTATCCGATTCCATGCGTATTCGACAATATCCGGCATTATCCGTATTCGACTATATAAAATGGTAACTTATCTCTGTAACTAATGGCAAATTAGGTTCAATAGAATACTAATAATGATAGTGTATAATTGAAAAAATTATATCCATAACTAATGATTATGATATTAATCTTAATATTAAAAATATTGCATCCATAAAATAATTTAAAAGTTATATTTAAATTTAATGACCAATATCATTAATTTTAATGATAAAAATACATTAATATAAAGTTTAATTTTAATTACCCTAGTTTATTTATGTATTGATGAAAATATTTTTCATGTATTTTTTACTATTTGTTTGATATATATATATTTAAAATAAGTATTTATTAATAGTTTTATTTATTATATTATTAATTATTAAAATAAATATGGATGAGTGTGATTATTCTTAATAAACGATCGCTGTTATGTACCAATACGTTAGTGTTTACATGTTTGTAATTGTAAATTATCAATAAATAAAATTGGTAAATGTTATTTTCCGAATCGAGTAAATATCTGATGCATTTCCGAATTCGAGACATCCGTTTTGTATTCGTATTCGAGAACATTCGAATCCGTATTCGTATTCGAGTAAAAATGTGGTAAAAGGTGTTGTCCGAATCCGATTCCATGCGAATCCGATCCGTTTCCATCCCTAGTCACGGGGAGCCGCCGGCGGCGGCATCACACATGCGAATAGCCCTGGGTATAAAACCCGAGGCCCGAACCCCGAACCCGTATAACCCGAACTTGAAGAGCTTGAACCTTAGATCGGGTTGACACCCCCGTACCTGAAATTATTTCGGGTTGTTCGGGTTTGCACCCCCGGTACCCGAACAGCCCGAAAAACCCGAGCTCATTTGAAAAGGTATGATATTTCCCTCAGTTCCTTTATGCATTTGTTACATCTTTGTAATTTTTCACTCATTTATTAGTTTCCAGTAACTGCAGAGTTAATTAAAGAATTTGGTAACAATAATATTGGCAAAGGAAAAGGGAAAGAGAAAGAAAAGATTTCTGCAGCAACTCCCACGTTGTTGGGTTCCTATACTAGGGACCCCAAAGACAGTGGTTTAAGAGTGATAATCCCTGATAAATTTACACGAGGGACAAAAACCACGTACGAAGACCAGGCTCGTCTGACAGGTTTCAGGCTCACTCTTCGCATGCCCAAACTAACTTTAAGTGTGAACGGGAGTGCAGCGCATGCGTGCTAATCCCTTGTGTGCATGAGAAAATACTACATGGACCTGTAGCATGTGAATGATGGCTATTCTATGGGCTAGCCTGCTCCCTATGGGCATGCATGCATTAGTGCTGGCAGCCATAAATCTCGTGGATGTTTGGGGGTTGTCCTGCCACCCGTCCTCCTCACGCAGCAGTTATGCGTGTATGACCGGCAGGTGTACAGCGTGTGCAGGGGCTGTCGGATGGCTCTGAGCCGCTCGAGGAAACGTGCCCTGCTGCAAGTCGGAGGCTCCGCCTCGCACGACTACTGGCCGACGGGTGTTGCAGTTAAAGCAACCTCTGGGTTTCCAACATCACCTACAGGGAGTCAAGACAGCGGGACCCGCGACGTAGACATGATCTTTTCTCTCTCTTTTTACTGTACACTGTACTCTCTCTCTCTCATTTTTTTACTCATTTACAACCTCCCTTTGAGACATAAAAGGGGAGTCTGGCCTCCTGCGCGAGGGGGGACTTCTTTTTTCTTCTTTCTCCTCTCGAGAGGAGCTCGCTCTCTCTCCCATTCTTCTTCTTCCTCCAGCCATCTATGGCTCAAAAAAAACTACAGAGACTTGGGATCGTGCTCCCTCTCTCGCCCATTTGTAACCCTACTACAAATCAGTGCAAATAACACATCAACGCGAACAGGACGTAAGGTGTTACTCTCCGGAGGCCCGAATGTAACAACCCAGAAAATTAGGTTATGAAAATGTGAGAAAATTTGAACTTTTCATTTGTTGATGATGTGTCACCATATTTAAACCCTCTCTAGCTCCTTTTCCTAATTCCTAAACAAATAAAACCAAATATATAAAAATATATTTTCAAAATATGGTAAAGTATGTGATTTGGAGTTTATAGATTTTATTTGGTTTTTATTTGAGTGTGTTTTGAATTTGAAAGTATTCAAATTCAAATATATGGTTTAAACTAAATTCAAAACTATATTCAAAACCCTTTCTTCCAACCTGGGCCAGCTATCTATCTTCTAAGTCCAGCTGTTCCCCTCCGACTCTAAGCCCGCAAACAAACCATCACCTCGGCCTTCTTACCCCGCCTAGGAGACGGCCCAGTTGTGGCCCAGCTAACCTACCCCGCGCCTATGTCGCAGACAGGTGGGGCCGTCACCTCGAGCCCCTGTTCTTCGTTTTCCCCACTGGGTCAAAGCCGTTCCGCCGCTGCGCTCGCGCGTGCGCGCACGCCTCAACCAGGGGACAAGCCCCCGACCGAGTCCGTGGCACGGACGCCGAGCCAGGCGGCCGCGCCCGCGCACTCCCAGGGTCTTTTCCCCTTTTGCCCCCGAACCGTGACGCAACGCGCGCCCCGCCAGCCACTGTCGCGCCGCCACATCGGCAACACGCCTCTCAGCAGCCAATGGACGCCCATCCGTGACCCTTCAACCCTTGCATCGTCGTGCATAAGCTTCTAATCCCCCGGGCGAGCCCCCTACTGCAAGGCAGCAAGCATTTGGGGTTTTCCCCTTGGCTCTCTCTCTCGCCGCCGAAAGAAGGGGGAAGGGGGAAACGGAGGAGAGAAGGGGAGGGGAGGAGAAGGGAGGCGTGTCGCCATCGCGCCGTCACCCGGAAGCCGAAGCCGTACCCGCTGAAGCCGCTCGTGACTGGAGGAGGGTTGTCCGCGGGAGCACGGGACCGGAGCAGAGGAGCCGAACGCGTCGCCGCCAGGCTTCGCCGTCATCGTCAACACCTTCACCGCCGCGGTCTTCACTGCTACGTCTTCACCTTCGCCCCATCGTGAGCACCGCACCGGCCTGTCTCTTCCCTTCTCTCTTGGTCCTTCCTGTGATGTTTGGGTGCGTGCCTCTGCGCCACGTCGCGCCGGCCGTTGCGCCGTGCATCGAGCTCCTGCTCGTGGAGTCAAGCCTCTGTCCGGCCTTCGAGCCGCCGATCTTCTGCAGGTTCCTATCTCCCAGTCGCCGCTGTGCACCCCAGCACCAGCAGGCTGGCCGTTGGCCGCAAACCCGCTGTTCCCGTTCTCGCCGCGACGCGCCGGAGCACCACCGTGCTGCGCGCGTGCTCGTGCGCGTAGGCCAAGCTCGCTGCTGTGCTTGTGTGTGTGTGTGTAAGTCCGCGTGCACGCCCAAGTGTTCACCCCCAAGAGCACTGACGCCGCGCCGTGTGACCGTTCTGCCTCAGTGACGCGTGCTGCGCCGCGAGCTCGGCTCGTCGAGGATCCACGCCTCGGTTGGCCACGTCGCGGCCAGGTTCGGCCTGAGTGCGCGTAGGAACTCTGGTAAACGCGCCCATGTGAACGCCGAGTCACTCGCGCTGCGTCTGCTAACATCCGCCCGCGATCCGGTTCGTTGTGGCGCCGCCGCTGCTTGCCGCCGCGCATGCCGTCGTCTCTGGCTCGCTCCGAGAGCGCCGCCGTGTCGCGCTCCGCGCTACGCCTCTAAGCACTCCCCAGGGCTGAGGCGGCGCGGAGATAACCTCGTGCTCCAAGGGATCCTCGAACGCTGCTTGCTTGCCCTCCGGAAGCTTCGTCGCCGTTGTTCGCCGTTCGCCGTCGCCGCCTGGTACCTGTCCGGGCACGCCAGGACGCGCGTGGGCGGCAAGGGGATGCGATGCACCCCAGTTTTGCCCAAGGATCGTTTTTAGACTTCTCGCTGCTAACTCAAGGAAGGCCTGGCTTGGGCCGTAGCCCATTACGGCCCAGCGGCAGCCCCTTTTCTTTTTTCTTTAGCGGGCTCTAAATTCAATTCAGGGAGGTCCAGTGGACTTGGCCTATTGGGCTCAATGAGCCGAGTCCAATGGGCCGTATTCGGCCTACTAACCCTTTCGGCCCACCAAGGCCCACTAACTTGTGACGCTGACGTCACGGTGACGTCATGCTGACGTCATCCCTATTTTCAAAATATAAATATCCTTTTCTGTTTTAAAAATGATTTTGGAAATTATTTTATAAATCCTATAATCCTTGAAAATTCATAACTAATTATTTATAACTCCGAAAAATATGAAATCAGTTTCTATATTTTTCTAAAAATGAGACGGTACTGTTTGTAGGTAGTATGGTTCTGTTTGGATCTTCTAAAATTGGTTTTCTTTGGATTTATTGCATAGTTGTTTGTCGGTATCTTAGTGTCTCGTATCTCGTGCTGCACAGACCCGAGCTACAACCAGGAGGAGGCCTACGACCCCGACTACAACCCAGACCAGGACTTCGGACACCAGCCAGGTGTCATGTCACTCCCAACCATATAGATCCCATGCTTGCTATAGTTGCTAGTGCTTAATTACTTTTGATGCATGTTTTGAAATTGCATAGACAATTGATTAGCCGTGCCTTGGAATTGTTTATCTTGTTCTTGGAATACCTACTTTTGGAACTAGCTACAGACCCCTAGCTAGTTCCTGGCACTATTTCATCTATATATTTTACCCTTAGTTATGGATGGATCTCAGGTTTGGACCAGGGTTGGGATACCTCGGAACTCTTGTGTGTGTTTTGGGTGAGTGTGTATCCTTGACGTGTTACTGCGGGAACGAGCCGCTTTGGTTACTTGTGAATGCCTGTCTAGGGGAGATGCGACCTGGCCTCCCGCCCTAGCGGCGTGTCGGACGGATGGAGTTGGTGAGTGCTTGCTCCTGCAATTAAGGACCGATCGATAGTTTAACCGTGATCTTTGGGCTATTTTCGTACAGACCGTTCGCTCACGTATGGATGGGGTTCGGTCTGAGAACTAGTTGGTGGTTGGCACTCAGCTTGTAGGCGGACCGGTGTGGTCGTGTGAGGGGGACGGGTTATACCCCTCGAGTAGACGTCGCCCCGGCTCCTCCGGGGATGGTCTCACAGCTCCGATGCCCTGCTGGCAAGTTTCGCGCCCCAGTTCAGGACGAGTCAGGCTTGGAGAGGCAGGAGAGTGCCACCCACTGCTAGGTCTCCGGTCGTTAGGTAGGGATGAGGAACGGAGGCATCTGTTTCTGCCCTATCCGGCGGGTCTAGTTGTACAACCTCTGCAGAGTGTTAAACCTATAGCTATAGTCCGTGTCCACTGGTATGGACAGCCCACGGGTCTGTTACTCTGCCTAGTCTCTTCTTGTGCTGCTTTCTCTCCCCTGTGTGTTGTGAGCCCGGCTTCGTGCCGTTGAGACGTGGGGATAGGAGTTGGTGACCCCACGTCGCAGATGAGTGAGGAATGTTGTATCTTGGTTGAGATCCAGTATTTGGTGCTTCTTTCCTTGTTGGGGGCGTTGACCCCGGAGGCTTTGTCCTCGGAGGTGTGGATCTCTTCGGAGATGGATACCTCTCGGCTCTTCTGCTTACCTTGATGTTGCTACCGCTGCTTGCTTAACCTTCTATAGCCATAAATAGGATTACTCATGCATAGTAGAATTATTCTCTCTTGCTTATGCTCTTTGTTGGGAAGCTGACATGACCTACTCGCTTATCGAGTAGATGACGGACTTTCAGACCAGGAGCCGGACTATGACTTTGAGGACGACGGTTGGGAGGACTGAGGCTCGCCCTACACTCGAGTTGCCTGCGGATATGGTGTCTACTTCGCTACATGAGAGCCGCTGCATAGAAGTTTACTCTGCATGATTCAGTCCTGTTAGACTTGTACCCGGCATGTGCTGAAATGATGTACTCAGATGCTTAATTATTATAATATTATGTGGACCTTCAAGTATTTATTCTTGTTGTACAGTACTTTGCTTTACTTTCTGAGACAGAGATTTGCACGTGATAGCCTCCTGGGACTATCACAGAGGTGCAGGGATCGGGTTCCCGTCTTCGGAAACCCGGTTCGTTTCAGCTGGTATCAGAGCCGTACTTGACTGTAGGACGAGCCTAGGTACGGACGATAGTATAGGAAAGCCCAAACACCTTGTGCTTTATATGCAATCCATGGAACTTTATATAAATACCTTGCACTTTACTATATACTACCTTGATTAACAATACTAACTCTTACTAACATCCCTAACAACGTGCAGATGGACCAGCTGACGTGGATCCCCCTCAAGACCGACGGCCAGTGGGCCAGAGGGTTCTGCAAAATCCTCAAGAACTGCTTGGAGACCGCTGGAGTGGAGACAAGTGAGGTGTTCTACGAGGGCCGCACCACGGCCGTCGTGGACCAGTCGCCGACGGAGCTGACCTTGAAGATACCGGCTGACTCATGCGTGCCAGAGTTCGAGGAGGTCAGAGTCACGTGTTTCGACAACTCTACCCTGGAGGCTCACCAGTGTTGTGCCAGACTCGCGCTGAAGAAAGTATGCCGACAGTTGGAGCAGAGGTTGAAGGATACACCCTTCGAGGTTCTTCTGACAGCACTGTACGACCACAGCAGGTGGCACACAGACGAGGCAGCTTACACCGAGGAGAACACAAAGGACAAGGATGAGAAGAACCAGTTGGCCAGCAAGTTCATTCAACCTCAGGACCAGGCACTCTACTGGGCAGATTCAGAGATCATGTTTCTGCGACAGAAGTGGGACGACACCTTGGGACGGAACGCCCAGCTGGAGCGAGAGAACAGCCAGTTGGTGTACCTTCTCAACGAAGTGCACAGGAGGAACATCCAGATCACAGAGTGGGGACTCGCGGCCGCCAGAGCCAGCACAGAGAGAGATGCACTTGAGATCGCCACGTTGAGAGCCAGACTAGAGGAGACACAGACCGCCTTGCGGAAGTCAGAGGCAGCGACCAGGGAGGAGCAGTTGAACCTGCGTGAGAAGGAGTACTTGGTAGAGTCTCTTGGAGCAGCTTGCACCGACTACCAGCTGCGGTTGTGGGGACACGAGGAGAGGCTGACACAGAACTACGACCACCTCTGGTACTTGGGAGGCAGAGTGTACGAGGCACAGGACACAGCCAGCAGGACCAGCTCAGCTTGGAGGGACTCCGACCTACGATGAGTGGCAAAGTTCAGGGAGTTGGCAGAGATGCTACCACCACAGAAGAGGCCCAGGGTGAGGACAGAGACGTTTGAGCTACCCCCTACTCTACTTCCGTCACCGCGACCTTACCCACGAGGCAGTTCAGACACCCCAGAGATGAGCAGAGCTTTGAGGAGCTTGGCAGGCTACTTCAACCTACCAGAGATTGAGATACCAGATTACCCAGGAGTGAACGACCCACCATTCTACTCGGTTCCGCCCAGTCCGAAGACCGTGTCACCACCGCTCTCACCAGTTACAGTTCAGGAGCAGGCACCTTGAGGGGATGATCCTGTAGTCAGATAGGATAGAGTTCTTCATGATGATCATGTTTAGTTGACCACCTCTTATGTTTCGCGATGTAGTTCTCATGCTTCTGTGTAATCTCGAAGGTTGTGGAGTAGGCCTCGAGATACACACCTTTTGTATGGTGATCTTGCATGAGTGCTTGGAGTTATCAATCTTTTGCCAGTTCTCATGCTTCTTATATGTTTGTGTGAAATTGATTGTTGTTAGCTAGATACTCCTTATATGCTTAAGTACTTTAAAGTTAATTTCCGACAACTCGTTGCTCACGATCTCGAACTCTTAAAACAGATGTCGGTGGCAAGGAGGTCGGGACGGCTCCTACGCCGTTTCGAGGAGGCAGCCAGGGAGGACGCCGAGCAGGAGGACGTCCCTCTCCCCGCTGGAGGTCGAGGTCGTGGCCGCCGTGGAGGCCGTGCACCATGTGGCGGACGCCGTGGTGGACGTCACGGCGGGCGAGGAGGTCGAGGAGGTCGAGGAGGAGGCCGAGCACCAGCTGACCCTGAGGAGGAGCTCGAGGGGGAGGCTGAGCCTGAGCCAGAGCAGGAGCTCGAGCAGCCAGCACCACCGCCCAACCTAGCAGCCGTGATGGCGCTTCAGACCCAGCTGATGCAGACGATCGCCGATGCTGTGGTTCAGAACAACAACAACCGGAGGAACGTCAGGAACCAGCCAGAGAGCTTGCATAAGAGAGTGGAGGGTTTCACCAAGCTGCGTCCACCTAACTTTGACAACTCTCCAGACCCACTTGTGGCAGACAACTGGTTGAGGGAGATTGAGAAGAAGTTGGAGCTCACCAAACTTTCTGAGGAGGAGTGCGTGTACATCGCCGCGCACCAGCTGGTCGACACGGCAGGAGCTTGGTGGGACAGCTACTGTGACTCACACGCGGACCCTACCCGCATCACGTGGGAGGAGTTTGTGGAGGCTTTCAGAGCGTTCCACATTCCAGAGGCTGTGATGGACAGGAAGGCAGACGAGTTCAGGCACTTGAAGATGGGATCGATGACAGTGCAGGAGTACACGAACCGGTTCCAGGAGCTGATGCGGTACGCCCTAGACGACTCCAACACTGAGAAAAAGAAGATGTACTGGTACCGCAAGGGACTCCACCGGGGGATGGCACACCACTTGGCAGCTCACGACTGTGACACTCTTCACGCCCTGGTGGGCAAGGCCTTGGTTGTGGAGAAGTCGAGACTGGACTACGTGGAGGTCCGCGGAGAGAAGAGACAGTGTGCAGAACGTGTAGGGTACCCAGTGTCACACCAGCGACAGAGGTCCGCTCTGCCACAGTACTCACAGCAGAGACATCGTCCTTACCCTCAGCAGCCGCAGACTCAGTTCACTCAGCAGGACAGAGGACACCCTGGAGGCAGTGGAGGTTCGAGTCAGTGGAAGCCTAGGCCGCAGCAGCCGCCAGCTTACGACAGCTCACAGGTCACTTGCTACCACTGCCGACAGCTAGGCCACAAGTCCAACGTGTGCCCGCAGAAGTTTCAACAGGGAGGTCAGAGCAGGAACACCCAGTACCAGACACCGGCAAAGGCACCAGTTCCAGGAGGACAACCTCAACAGAACCAGTAGAAGAGCGCACCCCCACCGACTCGAGGCAGACTGAACCACCTGACCGCAGAGGAGGCAGCTGCAGCGCCAGACGTGGCTCTCGGTGAGTTTTTAGTCAATTCAGTTATGGCTTCCGTTCTGTTTGACACCGGTGCTTAGTTTTCGTACATCTCTACTAAGTTTGTAAAGGAAAGGTCATTACCAACTAAGCCCAGACCACGGCCTATAGTTACCAGCTCCCCGCTAGGTGAGAAGCGGAGTACGCTGGAGTGTAGAGGAGTGAACATGGTGTTCGAGAAGCAGTTGTTCGTGGCAGACCTGACCGTTCTGGAGTCGACCGGGATCGACGTGATACTTGGGATGGAGTGGTTAGCTCAGCACAAAGGATTGGTGAACTGCAACCCAGTGTATGTGCAGTTGGAGCACCCCAGCGGAGTCAGAGTGTTGATCAAGCCACAGGGCCAGAGGTCGATGCCGATGTTGTGCAACATGAAAGGAAAGGATTTGGAGGAAATCCCGGTGGTGAGGGAGTACCCCGACGTGTTTCCAGAGGAGTTGACCGAGTTACCACCAGACAGGGATATTGAGTTCGTGATTGAACTGATGCCAGGAGCTGGACCCGTGGCCAAGAGCCCGTACAGGATGTCCGCGGATGAACTAGATGAGCTGAAGAAGCAACTCAAGAAACTACAAGAGCAAGGGTTCATTCGACCGAGTGCCTCACCTTGGGGTTCACCAGTTCTGTTTGTGGATAAGAAGGATGGTACCAAGAGGATGTGTGTGGACTACCGGACACTCAACATGATGACGATCAAGAACCGGTACCCTTTGCCCAGGATTGACGATTTGCTAGACAGGCTGCGGAAGGCAAAGTTCTTTTCCAAGATTGACTTGAGGTCAGGCTTCTACCAGATGAAGATTCGGGACCAGGATATCCCGAAGACAGCTTTCACGACTCGGTACGGCTTGTACGAGTTCGTAGTGGTTTCCTTCGGACTGACCAACGCACCTGCCTACTTCATGAACATGATGAACAAGGTCTTCATGGAAGAGCTGGACAAGTTCATAGTGGTGTTCATAGATGACATTCTGATCTTCTCAGAGACAGCAGAGGAGCACGAGGAACACCTTCGGATTGTGATGGAAAGGCTGAGACAGCAGAAGTTGTACGCAAAGTTCAGTAAGTGTGAGTTCTGGATGGAGGAAGTTGCTTTCTTGGGACACGTGTTGTCCGCAGAGGGAGTTGCGGTTGACCCTTCAAAAGTGGAAGCAGTTACCAAGTGGGAACAGCCACTCACAGTGACAGATATTCGGAGCTTCCTCGGGTTGGCAGGATACTACAGGAGGTTCATAGAAAACTTCTCCAAGATAGTGAAGCCAATGACAAAGCTGTTGAAGAACGACAAGAAGTTCGTGTGGTCAGAGGCCTGTGAGAGGAGTTTCCAGGAGTTGAAGAAGAGGCTCACGACAGCTCTGATTCTTACCCTGCCAGACATCAAGAAGGATTTCGTGGTGTACTGTGACACCTCGAAGCAAGGATTGGGTTGTGTGCTGATGCAAGAGGGCAAGGTTGTTGCTTACGCGTCGAGGCAGCTTAAGAAGCACGAGGAGAACTACCCCACTCACGACTTGGAGCTAGCAGCAGTCGTTCACGCTCTGAAGATTTGGAGGCACTACTTGATCTACAACAAGTGTGAGCTGTACACCAATCACAAGAGTCTGAAGTACTTCTTTACTCAGTCAGAGTTGAACATGAGGCAGAGAAGGTAGCTAGAGCTGATCAAGGACTACGACTTGGAGATTCACTACCACCCTGGCAAGGCAAACGTTGTGGCAGATGCACTGAGCAGAAAGTCCTATTGTAACAACTTGATGGTGAGGCAGGAGCAGCCAGCACTTCACGACGAGCTAGAGCAACTTCAGGTTGAGATTGTGGAGCAAGGACAGCTCAACACACTGCAAGTGACCTATGACTTGGAAGGCAGAATTCGGGAAGCTCAAAAAGGTTGCTCTGAGGTTTGGGAGCTCAAGGAACTAATGGAGAAAGGAAGAGCTGAGGATTACCGTATGGACGAGCAAGGCACGGTGTGGCTGAAAGATCGGATCTGTGTGCCGAAGAGCAAAGAGATTCGAGAGCAGATTCTGAGAGAAGCCCATGATTCAAGGTACTCCATTCACCCAGGGAGCACAAAGATGTACCAAGACTTGAAGCAGAGGTTCTGGTGGAAGGATATGAAGAAGGACATAGCCTACTACGTGGCTTGTTGTGACACTTGCAGCAGAGTGAAGATCGAGCACCAGAGGCCTGCAGGTCTGTTGAAACCGTTGGATATTCCTTAGTGAAAGTGGGATGACATTTCCATGGACTTTGTGGTGAGACTACCCAGGACACGGAATGGACACGACTCGGTGTGGGTCATCGTGGACCGCTTGACCAAGGTGTCACACTTTGTGCCAGTCAAAGCTACGGATGCAACAGATCAGTTGGTGAACCTGTACGTGGACCACATTCTCAGACTACACGGAGCTCCGAGGAGCATAGTGTCAGACAGAGGGCCCCAGTTTGTGGCCAAGTTCTGGAAGAGCTTCCATGCAAGAATGGGAACCACACTCAGCTACAGCACGGCTTACCACAGACCGATGGACAGACTGAGAGAGTAAACCAAGTGTTGGAAGATATGCTGAGAGCTTGCGCTTTGACCTACGGCACAGATTGGGAGAGCAGTTTGGCCTTTGCAGAGTTTTCATACAACAACAGCTTCCAAGCAAGTCTCAAAATGTCACCGTTCAAGGCCCTTTACGGGAGGAAGTGCAGAACACCCCTGATGTGGTCAGAGGTAGGAGAGAGGATGATCTTTGGTCCGGACATTCTCGAGGAGGCTGAGGAGAAAGTAGAGAAAGTCAGAGATAACCTAAAGATTGCTCAGAGCAGACAGAAGAGCTACGCCGACCGTCGCCGGAGAGACTTGTCGTTCAGCAGAGGAGACTTTGTCTACCTGAAGGTGTCACCGATGAGAGGAACCAAGAGGTTTGCCGTAAAAGGAAAGCTTGCCCGAGGTACGTGGGACCGTACCAGATCACTCAGAGAGTTGGGAAGCTCGCTTACAGGCTCGCACTACCAGAAGAGATGTCCGTTGTACACCCTGTGTTCCACGTGTCACAGTTGAAGAAGAGTGAAAAGGAAGTGGAAGCAAAGCAAGTCCCGGTGGAGATACTCGACCTGCAGAACACCCTGGAGTATGTAGAGTACCCCGAGAAGATCTTGGATAGAGCAACAAAGGAAACTAGGAGGACCACAATTCCTTACTGCAAAGTGTTGTGGAGTCACCACACGGAGCGAGAAGCAACCTGGGAGAAGGAAGCCGACCTCAGGAGAGAGTTCCCTCACTTGTTCGAGGGAGAGGATGGAGCTTAAATCTCGAGGACGAGATTCCCGGTGGTGGGGGAGAATGTAACAACCCAGAAAATTAGGTTATGAAAATGTGAGAAAATTTGAACTTTTCATTTGTTGATGATGTGTCACCATATTTAAACCCTCTCTAGCTCCTTTTCCTAATTCCTAAATAAATAAAACCAAATATATAAAAATATATTTTCAAAATATGGTAAAGTATGTGATTTGGAGTTTATGGATTTTATTTGGTTTTTATTTGAGTGTGTTTTGAATTTGAAAGTATTCAAATTCAAATATATGGTTTAAACTAAATTCAAAACTATATTCAAAACCCTTTCTTCCAACCTGGGCCAGCTATCTATCTTCTAAGTCCAGCTGTTCCCCTCCGACTCTAAGCCCGCAAACAAACCATCACCTCGGCCTTCTTACCCCGCCTAGGAGACGACCCAGTTGTGGCCCAGCTAACCTACCCCGCGCCTATGTCGCAGACAGGTGGGGCCGTCACCTCGAGCCCCTGTTCTTCATTTCCCCCCCGGGTCAAAGCCGTTCCGCCGCCGCGCTCGCGCGTGCGCGCACGCCTCGACCAGGGGACAAGCCCCCGACCGAGTCCGTGGCACGGACGCCGAGCCAGGCGGCCGCGCCCGCGCACTCCCAGGGTCTTTTCCCCTTTTGCCCCCGGGCCGTGACGCAACGCGCGCCCCGCCAGCCAGTGCCGCGCCGCCACATCGGCAACACGCCTCTCAGCAACCAAAGGACGCCCATCCGTGACCCTTCTACCCTTGCGTCATCGTGCATAAGCTTCTAATCCCCCGGGCGAGCCCCCTACTGCAAGGCAGCAAGCATTTGGGGTTTTCCCCTTGGCTCTCTCTCTCACCGCCAGAAGAAGGGGGAAGGGGGAAACGGAGGAGAGAAGGGGAGGAGAGGAGAAGGGAGGCGCGTCGCCGTCGCGCCGTCACCCAGAAGCTGAAGCCGTACCCGCTGAAGCCGCTCGTGACCGGAGGAGGGCTGTCCGCGGGAGCATGGGACCGGAGCAGAGGAGCCGAACGCGTCGCCGCCGGGCTTCGCCGTCGTCGTCAACACCTTCACCACCGCGGTCTTCACTGCTACGTCTTCACCTTCGCCCCATCGTGAGCACTGCGCCGGCCTGTCTCTTCCCTTCTCTCTTGGTCCTTCCTGTGATGTTTGGGTGCGTGCCTCTGCGCCACGCCGCGCCGGCCGTTGCGCCGTGCACCGAGCTCCTGCTCGTGGAGTCAAGCCTCTGTCCGGCCTTCGAGCCGCCGATCTTCTGCAGGTTCCTATCTCCCAGTCGCCGCTGTGCACCCCAGCACCAGCAGGCTGGCCGTTGGCCGCAAACCCGCTGTTCCCGTCCTCGCCGCGACGCTCTAGAGCACCACCGTGCTACGCGCGTGCTCGTGCGCGTAGGCCAAGCTCGCTGCTGCGCTTGTGTGTGTGTGTGTGTAAGTCCGCGTGCACGCCCAAGTGTTGACCCCCAAGAGCACTGACGCCGCGCCGTGTGACCGTTCCACCTCAGTGACGCGCGCTGCGCCGCGAGCTCGGCTCGTCGAGGATCCACACCTCGGTTGGCCACGTCGCGACCAGGTTCGGCCTGAGTGCGTGCAGGAACTCTGGTGAACGCGCCCATGTGAACGCCGAGTCGCTCGCGCTGCATCTGCTAACATCCGCCCGCGATCCGGTTCGTTGTGGCGCCGCCGCTGCTTGCCGCCGCGCACGCCGTCGTCTCTGGCTCGCTCCGAGAGCGCCGCCGTGTCGCGCTCCGCGCTACACCTCTAAGCACTCCCCAGGGCTGAGGCGGTGCGGAGATAACCTCATGCTCCAAGGGATCCTCGAACGCTACTTGCTTGCCCTCCGGAAGCTTCGTCGCCGTTGTTCGCCGTTCGCCGTCGCCGCCTGGTACCTGCCGGGGCACGCCGGGACGCGCATGGGCGGCAAGGGGATGCGATGCACCCTAGTTTTGCCCAAGGATCGTTTTTAGACTTCTCGCTGCTAACTCAGGGAAGGCCTGGCTTGGGCCGTAGCCCATTACGGCCCAGCGGCAGCCCCTTTTCTTTTTTCTTTAGCGGGCGCTAAATTCAATTTAGGGAGGTCCAGTGGACTTGGCCTATTGGGCTCAATGAGCCGAGTCCAATGGGCCGTATTCGGCCCACTAACCCTTTCGGCCCACCAAGGCCCACTAACTTGTGACGCTGACGTCACGGTGACGTCATGCTGACGTCATCTCTATTTTCAAAATATAAATATCCTTTTCTGTTTTAAAAATGATTTTGGAAATTATTTTATAAATCCTATAATCCTTGAAAATTCATAACTAATTATTTATAACTCCGAAAAATATGAAACCAGTTTCTATATTTTTCTAAAAATGAGACGGTGCTGTTTGTAGGTAGTATGGTTCTGTTTGGATATTCTAAAATTGGTTTTGTTTGGATTTATTACATAGTTGTTTGTCGGTATCTTAGTGTCTTGTATCTCGTGCTGCACAGACCCGAGCTACAACCAGAAGGAGGCCTACGACCCCGACTACAACCCAGACCAGGACTTTGGACGCCAGCCAGGTGTCATGTCACTCCTAACCATATAGATCCCATGCTTGCTATAGTTGCTAATGCTTAATTACTTTTGATGCATGTTTTGAAATTGCGTAGACAATTGATTAGCCGTGCCTTGGAATTGTTTATCTTGTCCTTGGAATACCTACTTTTGGAACTAGCTACAGACCCCTAGCTAGTTCCCGACACTATTTCATCCATATATTTTACCCTTAGTTATGGATGGATCTCTGGTTTGGACCGAGGTTGGGATACCTCGGAACTCTTGCGTGTGTTTTGGGTGAGTGTGTATCCTTGACGTGTTACCGCGGGAGCGAGCCGCTTTGGTTACTTGTGAACGCCTGTCTAGGGGAGATGCGACCTGGCCTCCCGCCCTAGCGGCGTGTCGGACGGATGGAGTTGGTGAGTGCTTGCTCCTGCAATTAAGGACCGATTGACAGTTTAACCGTGATCTTTGGGCTATTTTCGTACAAACCGTTCGCTCATGTATGGGCGGGGTTCGGTCCGAGAACTAGTTGGTGGTTGGCACTCAACTTGTAGGCGGGCCGGTGTGGTCGTGTGAGGGGGACGGGTTATATCCCCCGAGTAGACGTCGCCCCGGCTCCTCCGGGGATGGTCTCACAGCTCCGAGGCCCTGCTGGCAAGTTTCGCGCCCCAGTTCAGGACGAGTCAGGCTTGGAGAGGCAGGAGAGTGCCACCCACTGCTAGGTCTCCGGTCGTTAGGTAGGGATGAGGAACGGAGGCATCCGTTTCTGCCCTATCCGGCGGGTCCAGTTGTACAACCTCTGCAGAGTGTTAAACCTATAGCTATAGTCCATGTCCACTGGTATGGACAGCCCACGGGTCTGTTACTCTGGCTAGTCTCTTCTTGTGCTGCTTTCTCTCCCCTGTGTGTTGTGAGCCCGGCTTCATGCCGTTGAGACGTGGGGATAGGAGTTGGTGACCCCACGTCGCAGATGAGTGAGGAATGTTGTATCTTGGTTGAGATCCAGTATTTGGTGCTTCTTTCCTTATTGGGGGCGTTGACCCCGGAGGCTTTGTCCTCGGAGGTGTGGATCTCTTCGGAGATGGGTACCTCTCGGCTCTTCTGCTTACCTTGATGTTGCTACCGCTGCTTGCTTAACCTTCTACAGCCATAAATAGGATTACTCATGCATAGTAGAATTATTCTCTCTTGCTTATGCTCTTTGTTGGGAAGCTGACATGACCTACTCGCTTATCGAGTAGATGACGGACTTTCAGACCAGGAGCCGGACTACGACTTTGAGGACGACGGATGGGAGGACTGAGGCTCGCCCTACACTTGAGTTGCCTGCGGATATGGTGTCTACTTCGCTACATGGGAGCCGTTGCGTAGAAGTTTACTCTGCATGATTCAGTCCTGTTGGACTTGTACCCGGCATGTGTCGAAATGATTTACTCAGATGCTTAATTATTATAATATTATGTGGACCTTCAAGTATTTATTCTTGTTGTATGGTACTTTGCTTTACTTTCTGAGACAGGGATTTGCACGTGATAGCCTCCTGGGACTATCACAGAGGTGCAGGGATCGGGTTCCCGTCTTCGGAAACCCAGTTCGTTTCACCGAACCAGTATAAATCCCTGTGTACCCCCATTTGCGCAACCATCCGAGGCCCGGCACGCAATCCGAGAAATTTACTGGCCGGCGGTTACCGAACCCCGACAGTTGGCGTGCCAGGTAGGAGACATTTGCATGTCACGATGTTTTTGCAGGTCTCGGATGGCCATCCTCAACAACAACGGCAGCCGCGACTCCGCCGGCAACGACAATGGCGGTCGCGGCACCAACGGCTGCACCGGCACCACCGGTGACAACCAAAACACCAACTGTGTCACCGACAACCACCACGCCCACGGAACCAACGACCGACGGGGCTCACGATGCTGCTGGCCCCCGAAGTGAGCATGCATGACGCAAGTGTACGCAGGGCCGCAACATACATGCACGCCATGAGTACGTGGCTGGCCGCATGGTACGTGCGTGTGCATACACGACGGCGATGATGACGGCCACGACTCCAACGACGACGGTGGCGACGACACAGGCGACACCCGCGGCACCTACGGTGACGCCGGTGATGGCAACGACGGCCCCGACACCGACGGCCAGAACAACACCGGCGGCGACCACGACACCATCCTCCACGGCGGCGCGCGGCAGTAGCGGGGACGGCTGCAACTCCGCCAACAACGACGGCGGCGGCGGCAACGGCAACCGCGACTCCACCGGCAACGACGACGGCGGCCACGGCTCTGACTGCGGTAGCGATGACAACGACAATTGCGACTCCGGCAACTACTCAGAGGCGGTGGGCAAGAAGCCGAGCACAACCAAGTAACATGCGTGCACATTGCGAGTGCATGACTAGTTTCCTAGAACTGTCTGGCCCCTGGGCGAAGCAAGAAGCTGTGTCCGAGTAGTTTCTTTGTAGTGAGTGTTGGTGTATTGTAGGTCTTATATCTACAATAACATCAGTTGCTTAGTTGGATTCTTCTTTTGTATCTCCCACCTCCTTGTCTTCCCCATTCTTTTTACCCTACTCTTCAAGCTAGTGGTTTACTCTTGTTCTCTTCTGATCATTTCTTTATCCACCAACCAGATGGAAAACCAAAAAGGAAGTAACCAAGACAAAAGCCATGAGAACAATGATAACTATGGATACAACCAGGATGTGTTATCATTGGCGCCCTTGGAGGATAAGTATGCAGAGTTTATGAGGACTGAGCCACCAGTATTCTCTAACACCACATACCCTCTAGAAGCTAATGACTGGATCAAGACAATTGAAGAGAAGCTAGAGATGGTGCAGTGCAACGATAGAGAAAAGGCTTTGTATGCATCTAGACAACTTGAAGGAGCAGCTTCAGATTGGTGGAATGACTACGTCAGTGGACATGAGCAACCTGAGAGTATTGTGTGGAAGGAATTTAAGGACAACTTTATCTCACACCATACTCCTGTAAGTGAGAAGAAGCTCAAAAGAAAGGAGTTCCTTAATTTAAAGCAAGGACAAATGTCTGTGACTGAGTATGGGGATAAGTTTATCCAGTTATCTATGTATGCCCCAAGATCGGCTGAGAGTGATAAGAAGAAACGAGAGCATTTCATCAAAAGATTGAATGAAGACCTTCAGAGTATACTAAGCTTACATGAATATTTCAGTCTGCAAGACGTAATCAACAAAGCCATTGGGCTAGAAAGCAAACTACAGGAGATCATGAGTAAGAAGAGGAAATTTCCAGAGCAAGCTGATAATTCTCACCTTTACCATGTGTCCCAAACCCAAGATTATCTTGAAGATCAATACGAAGATGCATATCTAGAGTATCCTCATGGTTGTAGAGTGCAAGTGATTGACGAGACACCACGTAATCATCGGAACATTAAGGAAACTAGAGGTTGTTTCTACTGCAAAGCTGGTGGACACTTTATCAGCAGGTGCCCAAAGAAACGTGTGGATCGGTATCACAAGAAAGCATAGTGGCAACGAAACAAGCAAGACAAAACGCCCGATGCCTAAGGATGTTAAGATCAGTTAGGTTGTGAGAGAGTTTTCTGTAATATGAAAGGAGGAATAATGCTGAAGGATGTGTAAAGAATTCGAAATAAACCCTTGTCTCTTGCTAGCCTTTTTCGAATCTCGAGACGAGATTCCTTTTAAGGGGGTAGATTTGTCACACCCTGAAATTTTCAATTTCAGGATGTGAATAGAAAGAATAACTAAATAGCAATTTTCTCATAATTTTAAAATTTTTCCAACATTTATTTTCTTTACAGGAAAATATGGTATAGGAAAAAGGCATTGTATGTATTTCTAAATTAAATAAAATGTTTATGTGAATGTTGCATTCATGCCGGTGCATCTTGGTGTTCATGAGTGTAAAATATTTTTAAAATGCGTTTAGGTGCTGACCAAATCCTTCCGAGAATTTTTCGGAATTTTTCTGGAGTTTATTCTCATTTTCTCTGAGTATTTTCTATTTATTAGAAGGCTCTAAAATCTTTTTTATTAGCTTCAAATATTTTATTTGGATTGATCGTGTCTCAATCTATCTCTGAGAATTTTCCTGAAATTTTTGAAATTTTCGGAGTATTTTTCGTGATTTAATTACAATTTCAGGATTTTCTGAAATTGTTTTCTAATTCGAAATTAATTCCGAAATTAGGAAAAGAAGGGAAAATAAAACCGGACTCTATCTCGGCCAATAAATAGTTGCCGGTTATCTCCTTGACGCCCTCTTTCCAATGCCGACAATCTTATCTCGTTTCGATAACCCTAGCTCCCAGAAACCGCCGCCGAACTTTTGCATCTACTAAACTCCGGCGAGCTTTTTCAGCGAAACCGTGGACTTCCTGTGCAAACGGACACCACCATAGAGTTTCCCTCGTCGAGCTCTACGCCTTGGTGTGGTGGATTGCTCAATTCCGACGTCGACTCCGTCGTCTTCCCCAACTCCGGCGACTCCTCTCCAACTCCGACGAGCTCTTCCGTCGCCATCGTTCATCTTTGGCCGAAGGTGAGCACACCATCGCGTTCCTCTCATCGTTTCCTTTCCGTTTTACCGTTCAATCTACAGTTTCGTGGTCATACCAATCGAATCCCCATCTCTCTCCTGTTTCTGTACAAGTGCGCCACGGCTGATCTATCTATCGAGCAACAGGGTGCTCGCTTCTGCACGTGCCACCGCCCGCGCTGATCTGCGCCTCGCTGAGCAGCCGCTCCTGCTCTCACACTTTTCCCCTGGTCCAGCTGCCTTCGGAGTTCGTTGGTTGGAGGCCTGGCTTGGCCGTTACTGGCGCCCAGCACCCTGGCCGGAAGTAACCAATCGGCTGGAGTCCGATCCAAAAGAAAGAAGATGGTAGCTTTACGTTTGGGTCCCTGGAGAAAAGGGTAATCCTCATAAGAAAGTTTGAGTCATGCAAATTTTGCAGAAAGGCCCTCAGAAGCTAAGATTCTCTCGATCCAACCCATCCTACGGATTTTGAGTGTAAAGCCCTCGGGTTTACTTACGTAATTCCGTATATGCCCTCCGTTTCTTGCAGATGTACCCCTGGAAGTTCTGAAACTTTACCAGCAAGTCCCTACACCTTTGATAAGTCATATCTTCTATGTTTTAGCTCCATTTTAATCCGTTCAAGTTGTGTTAGGTTCCTAATAATGTAAAGTACACGTTAGTGGTGAGTTTTCATCATGTTTGTTCTCTGAAAATTAATTTAATATTAATTTTGTTTAATACTTAGATAAACCTCTCTTTTCTAAATAAAAGTAATATAGTGCTATACACCGTTTTTCATGATTAATGATTACTTCACGTGTTTTTATAAATAAAATCTAATTAGATCTTTTACCCGGTTTTTCGTAAACCAAATGTTAATTTGATTAATATTTAATTAACTTTTCTAATTAAAAGTTGATAGGCTTTTACACCGACTTTTATAAACAAATGTTAATTTGTTTAATATCAACATGAATGAGTTTTTAATTATAACTTTATTAGTTTACTCGAATCATAAAGTTTTGATTAGAGGATTCATATAGTTTATCTTTTATAAGTTAAATGTTTAATTGGTATAATTTATATATGAATCTTTATAAATAAAATTTGACTAGATTTTTACTCCGGTCTTTTACAAATAAAATATAATGCTACAATAATTCCAATTTAGGGTATTTTCTTTATAAAATATCATTTACATATCTTTTGTTAATTAAAATGAACCTAAGCTTATAGTTTTTCATGTTTATAGATGCAAATCGTTCGCTAGACGTTCTCTAATCTAGCTCTATCTCAGTGTGTCTCGCTCTAAATCTTTTCGGTTCCAGCTCCGATCAAGCAGTTTCGTAATCTTATCAGACTTTTCCCTTCTAAGCACGGTTTGTGTGCTTCAGTGATCCATAGCATCGAGCCTATCCTCTAGTGCGCTCTTTTAAAGCTTTTCTTTTGACTGGTGTATTGTTCTTAGTTGCTTGTTTGTTTGCTTTGTATGCTTGTGCCCGATGATTGATGCGAGTAGAAGGAACGTGGTTCGAGAGCTTTGGAGAACAAGAGGAAGTGAAGACATTCTGAGCAACATCATTACTCTGGTTAAAGGCAAGTGTGTCCTTGTTCTTTTGTCCCAATAACTGTGTTTAATCACATTGCATATGCTTGCATTTAACTTGATGTGTCCTATTAAGGTTTATACTAGTCTTTAATACCACTATTCCTTGTCAACCTGGGTTTATCTTTTTGTTGGGTAGCTATGCTTAGTTGCTCTACTTGGGTTATGGTGGTTTAATGAACAACAATGATAAACTTGCTTTACTTTTATGATGTATCTCTGGTTAATACAAGATCATATGATTAATTGGAACATGGAGCGACCACCCAGGACAACAGTGCAACCACAAGGACTAAATGGCTCTGGTCTTGGCTGAGTAATTAGGGAAGTCTTGTGTGGCCATTACTCGCATAGTAGCTTGGGTACGGAGGAATGCTTTTAAGGCTCTTCTATTTCGGATAGGTATTGGAACGGAAGTACTCTATGGCTGACCGTCCGTGAATAGAAGTGAGGTACGAAAGATAGCCTCTATGTCATATGCTACTATGGAGTAATACACATGGGATGACTCTTTGTAAAGGCCTCGTAGCGTCCCTATGCAATCACACCTAGGTAGTGTGGTATGATGCTTGGCCGGCATCGCATGGTTGGGTTCAAAGTTCTTCGGGACTTTTACGCGACTTGTGGTGAAAGTGTACAACCTCTGCAGAGTGTAAAACTAATTGATTAGCCGTGCTCACGGTCAAGAGCGGGCTGGACCCTCACATGATAATTGAACTTGAAGATGGACTTAAATCGTTGTTATGGATATGTTAGCCATATGTTTATGGCGTATCTCTTTATGTTAATTGTGGGTTGATATATACTTATACTCTATTAGTAAACAGGTGCTAATAAAAGTTTGACCAACTAAAATTGCTTAATGCAGTCAATCTGTCAACCTTTCCTTGTCAAGCCTCTGCATTCATACTTTTCCCACACTTGCTGAGTACGGCATGTACTCACCCTTGCTATAAATAATGTTGCTCAGAAAGAGGAAGCTGCTATGAAATCCTTGAGAGGGCGTTGCTGGTGCTAGGCGTACGCAACCCCCAGTCGACTGCTTGTGGAAGTTTGGTGCCTTCGTTTCCAGGATTTAAGCGTAATACTCTGATAATCTTTCTTTTTCTTTACGTGATACTATACTGTTATTCACTTATGTCAACTATATGCATGAAACTTGATCCTGGCATGCATATAGGTTTGCACTTGGTTTTCTTTGGAAAAACAGGTGTGACACCGACCAATTCCGGCCACCAAGACAGGCTAAGTACTCGAGTAGTACATGCGCTGTGCCCGAACGCATCCTGCCAGCCGTGGACTCTACTCGAGAGAACCACTCGGAGATGGAACTCGTGCGAGTCGAACACGTGAGTGCAGAAAACTAGTCGGAGAGCCTATGCGGCAAGCCAACTTGGAGGCGGAGCAGCTACCCGTGCGAACCAGGCTACACGAGGACGGCTTGCGTGCATGCAGCATGTTGCAATCTAGTCGTGCATACAAGCTAGTCGGAGACTACTACTAGCCATGCGAATAAGTCCAGGCTTGCACGCGGCATGCAACAAGCTAGCGGGAGCAACAAAAAAAGAGGCTTGCGTACTGCATGCAGCGAGCTAGTCAGAAGCTACTCGGAAGCAAGACTACTCATGCGAGTCGTGAACTACTCGGAAGCAAGACTACTCGTGCGAGTCGTGAACTACTCAGATGCACTTTGACTTCCACGGCACGACGACGCCCTTTACTCCGCCATGGTTCCCGGCTTCACCGGCCACGATGATGATGCCGGCAGCGGCACCGACGGCCAAGGCGACGTCAACGGCAACCGCGACCCACCGGCGGCCACGGCGCCGACGGCACGGCGACGCCCTCTACTCTGCCATGGTTCCCAACTTCACCGGCCACGACAGCAATGACGGCCGCGGCGCCGACGGCCGTGATGACGCCAACGTCACCCGCGACCTGCTGGCCACGACGACGATGACAACCGCGGCGCCGATGGCTGTGACGACAGCAGCGACGACACCTACGGCAGCCGCGACTCCGCCAGCCGCGACGACGACGGCGGGCACGGCGCCTACCACCACCACGACGCCTACGGCAACCGCGACTCTGCCGGCCATGACGGCGACGGCGGGCACGGCGCCTACCGCTGGGGTGACATCAACAGCAATTGCGACTTCTTCGGCGATGGTGACGACGGCGGATGTGGCGCCGGTTGCTGTCACGACGCCAGCGGCACCACGCTCCCCCCATCGACGGCCTTCTCCGGCCAGCCGTCCGTCCTCCACAACATCATGCGCTCTCCGGCCGACGTTCCTGCCTGGCGCCGCATCCTCCCCGGCTGTCGCGCCCTCCTCGTCAAGCAGGTCAGAAGTGGTGCCCAGAGGCTGAGAAGCGACTCGAGCGAGTTGGGTTTGCTACTTATAGTAGCACAAATACTCATGCGAATCGCTCGGAAGCAAGAAGCCACTCAGAGCAACAACTTTAAAAAATTACACATGCTTGTTACGTCTTTATACCCACGCGAGCTAATGTGGAGATGTTTAATTTTTCCTTTGTGTCCCATGCATGTACGAGCTCTGAACCGCATCTCGTGTGAGTCAAGTTCGCCACTCAGGAAAGCTGCTCGAAGGTAGAAAGGTACTCGTGTGAGTCGAGCCCCAGACAGCTACTCGGAGACGGACGGGCACTTGTGTACCACTACTCGGAGGGCCTAATCGGGAAGCTACTCGGGGATGGACGGAAGCAACTCTTGCGAATCAAGCAGTCTCATGCAAAATTACTACTCAGCCAATACTACTCGAGGACGTAAAAGGAGTCGTGTGAATCGAGCTGGCGCAGTTTTCCTCCAACCACGGCCAGCGGCGGCGCAACGCCATGCTCACCCACCACAACCACGACCGGCGGCCTCTGCTCTGATTCTTGACCGGCGACCAACCGCGTGCGGCGGCGCGGGGCCCTGCCCGTTTTGTTGATGCATGGCGGCCCGACGCGGCATCCCGTGTTGCCTCCTCCACGCTCGACAGCTCGACGGTGCACATCCCCCCACGACGTCCGGGGGCCCGCGCTCTTTTCCGCCTTCTCCACGACGGTCGGCGGATTGTTTTTCCTTCGCACCGACCACCACGACCGGCGGCACGACACCCCCTCCTTCGACTCTGGCCGCCTGTCCACCGGATCGTCGACGGCGATGATGTCCCCGACACACGAAACGACGAAAACAAAATGACTACCCAAACCATTCGTCGACCTCGTCGATGACCACCCACTCGAGCACAACGAGCAACACACACTCGGGGGCTCGACAGTCCAGGCCCGGGGATGCCACACCAGCTTCTCCGACGTGAACATAAATCGAGCTAAGTATTATTTTAATACCACCATTTTTCGGTTACTACATACCTCGGCACGCGTCCCCGGGTAAACGCTGGCTACTCTTGGCATTACCCCGACTGCATATACAGCTCGAGCGCTACACGAGCAGTCAGGCCACGGCCAACGGGTGTAGCGCGCGCGTACTTTTCCCTCGCCGGCTTGCTTTCTTTTTCCTCTCCCGCATAAGTTGCTAAGAGTACACGGGGAGCACATGCCTTAAACTGTGAAACCTTGACCCTACGCCTACACTTCCTACGCGTGTATGCAGCCCGGTCCCTGCGATACAGATGCGGCTGTCGAGGGTCAGGTGCGTAAACGTAACGGGATAACTCCTCGGGGAAATTAAATAGACTTAAAAGAGTTGGAATTAGGATTCTCGCTGTGCGATGTCAAATGCGTTTTCTTCTAAATTAGTATTTGTCGCACCACATGTTGTTGTCCTCCTACCTTCTTTTGCAGGAACAGGTCAGTAGACTCGACCCTTATACTCGGGGGCTGGGAGACGACTACTACACGGCCCCCACGCTCGGGGGCTACACGACGACTACTCAGCCCTCGCGCCCGGGGGCTGGGCGACAACTAATCGGCCGTCACAACGACCACGCGACATTTCTCCGATGGCCCCATCGGCTCCTCGCGGCTCTGCGCTCGAGGGTCGGTGCCACACACCGACAACCGGGAGTTCGAAGACTGGCCCGTCGAAGGGTTCGACAGCTGCTCCTAGGCACCCGAGCGAGGGGCAGCGAAGGATGGGCCCCAGCGGCCAGAACTCAAGCACACGAGCGCTCTGGACATCCTGAACTGCGTTCGAGTCTTGATGGAAAATGAGGTCATGGTTTTTCCCTGACAGAAAGGCGACGAGCCGCCGAGTCCAATCGAACGGGCTCGGTAACTTGATGACTTCACCATCAGGAATCTGAGATCGATCACCAGCTGATCCGTTCGGAACCCAGCGAATGGGATTCTGAGGCTTCACTCGGACTCACCTGCACGCAGCTCACGGGGTGCCGGGCTCGGCCAGCGAGGCAAGCCTCGATGACACCCAACCCCTCCTTCCTAACGAAAAGGATGCGCGAGGGAGACGCAACGAAAAGGGAAACCGACTCCCCGACTTGTGCCCCGCGTCGTGCGTGTCGACCGGGCATCCCTGGGCCCACCACACATGTGGGCCATACCCGGGGGATAAGTTCCTGCTCACCTGGACTACTCGACTAGTGGGCCATGGTGCTGGTACCGTGGACCACAAAGTAAGACAAGACGGACAAGGACATATACTAAGACTAGGATAGCTTTTCATACTTTGTATAGGCTACTCTGAGTCCTACTTGAATAGTACTTTTGTACCAATCCGACTTGTAACCCTGCCTCCCGTGGCATATAAGGCGAGGTAGGGACCCCTCTTAAAAACATACGCAATTAATACAGAGCCACACAGCATACAGGACGTAGGGTATTACGCACATTGCGGTCCGAACCTGTCTAATTGTGTGTCCCGTGTCTCACCATCGTGTTCCTGATCTCGGCGAACCCCACCGCACAATCTACTACTTCGGGTACCCCGTCGTAGGCTCGGTGTCTAAAACACTGACATCTGGCGCGCCAGGTAGGGGCTCTCGTTGTTGATCCACTGGTGAACTCGATGGCTCTCGTCATCATCAAGCCAACCGTCGCTTTCCAGCAAGGCGACACCTTCGTTTTTGGCTCTTGGGTTTGTGTTGCTGACGGCACCGGATCTTTCCTGCGCTTTTTAGCATCAACTCCGGAGTCAAAGCTCAAGTCCTCGACGCTTACGCAAGCTTCGATGGAGGATTTCGTCGAAAATTTCGGTGAAATTTCGATCTCTGACCCGCTCAGAGAACTCGAGTCGGAATCCGAGTACACCTCGACTTCGTCTCCGATTCAGCGTGAGTTGCTTTCTTTCGCTTCGCAGCTTGCACTCAGCCTGGATAACATCCCAGCATTACCTCTCTTCGGCCATCGCCATGTCAGTGCCGCTTACCAAGCTGCGCTAAAGCGCCTCATGTGCCCTAGCTCGAAGATCGTGCTCGAGTACTCCTCGGATTCGGAAGTCAACCTCGACTACTATTATTCGGATTCATCTGAGTTCGAGTTCGACTACGGTTCGGATTCTACTGAAGTACAACAACTCACTGGCTTTGCTCAAGGACTGGTGATCACATCGACACCTGAGGGTAGATTCGTCTACTGGCCTGAGTATGTGTCTGCTGATCTCACCTTCGATGATCAGGAGCGTTTTATCGCTTGTCTCGACAACTTACCCTTCCAGGAAGGTGCTAAGTTCGTTGATTATGACACCGATACTGAGCTCATTACGAGTATGGGAACTCACTCATCTTATCGGGAAGTTTTCGTCGTTGATGCATCTACTCCGCAAGGGCATTGTGCCAATTATCACTTTCCGGATGATGTATCTGATGATGAACTCTCTGCCAACACTCCTGCTGATGAAACTGCGGAGGCCAAGACTGCACGTCCTCAACGCAATGCTGATCGTGCAACCGTTCGTCGGGAACTTGCGGAAGCTCTACCTACCCGTAATCTTCAAGAGGCTCTGGATGCGGTAGCTTCTCGTCAATATCGCACTCTAGAGGAAGCTATTAATGCAATCAACTTGCTTGGTCGCTCTATGCCTCGTGACAGGGTGTCTGCTGAAGTCGCAAAGCTGGTTGAACTAGCCTATACTATGTTACGTCAGAATACCAGTACTCCTAGTCACCATGGCAGCAGTGGAGGTGCTCATCGCGCCACGCCCAGTCCTCAGCGTACACGTCCGGAAGCTAGCAATAGAGGCAAGGGTGATGATGGCAGTGTCAATAGCAAGTCGGGAGACTCTCGCTATGATGCTCGTACAACAATCAATGCCAGACGTGCTGAACGTGAGAAACAAAAGGATGTTGATTCTGATTCCTTTCCTGCTTTCTCCGCTCGACTTCAAGCTCTACTTCTTCCGGAGAAATTCAAGCCTTACGGTATTTCCAAATATGATGGCAAGCAAGATCCAAGGCAGTGGTTGCGCTTTTATGCTCTGTCCATCACTAATGCCGGGGGCAATGATGATACTAAATGTATCTATTTCCTTTTTGTTCTGGAGCAAAAGCCTCTTACATGGTTCGAGTCTCTCAAACACGGCTCCATCAACAACTGGGGACAACTCAAGTAATGCTTCACCAGCAACTTCGCGGGTTCTCTGGGTCGTCATGGTACTCGGATGGACCTTGCCCTGATCAAGCAAAAACAAGGCGAGACTCTTCGCGAGTACATGCGCCACTTCTTTGAAAAAAAGGCTACTGTTGTTGATGTTACCGACAAATAAGTCATCGATACCTTCCAGGATGATTTTCATGATGACAGGCTTTTCCAAGACTTCGGTCGTGCTCGCCCAGCTAACATCACCAAGCTTAAGGAGATGATCACACATTGGGCGGATGAGGAAGATAAAGCTCGGAATCGGTTCAAGCATCTTCGTAACAACCAGAACAACAACAACAATAATACTGGTGGAAGCAACAGTGGCAAGCAACAGCAGGGCAATCGCATAGGTAATAACTACTCGAGCAATCCTAATCGCAAGCGCAAGCCCGACAACACTGTTGTAGCCATGGAAACTACTGCCAAGCCTGAAGATGATTCTCACTGGGCAACATTGACCAAGTGAAGGACCGATTAGGCGAACCAGAGAGGGGGGGAGTGAATGGGAGCCGATAAAAATTCTTCTCGAAGGAGATGGGAACTCCAACAAGACGAACACGGCTTCCAACTCACGTCTCCGACCCAACTACCCAAGTTGGTCAAGACCACGCAGCCACTGGAGTGCTACTGGTCCTAGGAACCAACACTCAACCTTCCTAGTCAAAACTCACCAAAACACACAGCGGAAACTTGCACGGCTTGCTGCCTGTGCTACACCGGTCAGACCGATGGCCTGCGCCGGTCAGACCGGTGACACCGGTCAGACCGGTGGACAGAGCCGGTCAAGCCGGTGCTACAGCAGCCGCACAGCAAACGTTCCAGGAAGCCTCAGTGAATCCTCTAGGCCCTGGAACAAAAACCACCACGAAACACAACCTGTGAGGAAGAAGAACCCCTCACAAATCCTAGCAAAACAACTCCAAACACTCCAAGAACTGAACAGCAGGACCACAGGACAAAACCACACGGACAAGGCTGTTCCCCGAGACAAAAACCCACCAAGGGCTAGCACCGGTCAGACCGGTCAAGAGCACCGGTCAGACCGGTCGTGCCTGGGCAGCTCGGGATGAACAGCGCCCGCGAGTCAACTCCTCCAAATCCAACTCCCGATCTCCCGATTCGCTCCACGGTTTTGCACAAGACTTTGGGGATAGTAGGAACACCTCATGGGTACTCCATAGCCAAGATTTGGTCCACCAAAACTTGTCAAATCAAGAGGAATCGAAGGAATCCCACCAAGAACGCCTCTAACCCTAGAGCCACGAAAACCCCAAAATCGAGCCCCTTTGCTCACGGATTTGGAAGTGGAATCAAAGGGAAAAGAACCACGAAGGGTTCATGCATACATCCCCCACCAAATCCCAAAGAGAAAGGCCTCGAAATCGCTCCAAGAAAATCACCAAGAAAGGGCTCCGAAAATCACCAAAAAGGAGAAACGGGAAAGACACATCCAAGCCTTGAGGAACCACGCCGAATCATCTATACATACCAAAGAGGTTCATACAAGGTCTAGCTTGCCGCCCGATCATCCTTCCCTCTCACAAGATCTCACCATGAAGCTCTCAAGCTAGTCCTACGAAAATCCTAAGAAAATAGGAAGGAAAATAGGAAAACCAAATGAGCTAGGGTTCCAAGAGATGGCTGCCATCCTCTCACCACTTGGGTTATATGGAGGCAACCGAAAGACTAAAATACCCTTACTAGCTAACTAGGGATACATTTCCCTCGAGGGCGAAATTGGAAGTCTTTGTCTTCGCACCATCGGACGGATGCCCAGCAACCGCAAACTTGCTTAGCCTCGACGCAAGCCTTGCGATCCCGACGCGTGTCCTCCGCTTCGAAGATTCCGGACTGCGTCGTCGCACACCGGTCAGACCGGTTCTCCTCACCGGTCAGACCGGTACCCACCGGTCAGACCGGTCAGACCCACCGGTCAGACCGGTCTGGAGCTGCTGCACCTCCGTCTTCGGTTCTTCGGTCTTGGCTTTGTGGATCAACCAAGGAACCCAGTGGTTTTCTGGTGAACCACCGGAAACCCCGCGAACTAGGTGTAGCCTCCGCCAATCACCACTCATGACTCGGCTCCCACGTAGTCCCGGCTCGACCTTGGTTTTGAGGCTCAACCAAGAAACCGTCCATGACTTCATCTTGCCGTTCTTGCCACCATGCGGCCCGCACTTGACCCCGCTGGCCACCGGGTCCCTCGAACCAAGCCTACTTGTCTTCTCCACACCTGGAGGCCTCACCGGCAACGACCTTTCACGCTTGTTCTTCACCTGCACCTGCACCAGTCAAGCCGCAACCTGCACCTGCAATACTTAGCCAAGAATCAGTCCACACCACGTTGTCAATCACTCATCACACCAGGAAGCGACCATCCACCGGTCCTCGAACCACACCTGGCTCTCAATCTCCCCCTTGATGAGTGCATTGACAACACACACGTTTTGGTAACCAAGAGAAAAGGAAAAGAAAAGAAACGACTGAAAGAAACTCCAACAAGCGATCGAAAGCCAAAGAAAAGGCAAAGAGCAAGATCACTTGAAGAAGACAAGTCTCGGACCCCTTAGGCAAGGGCAACGGCTCGACACATCCGAGACAAAACATGCTCAAGCAAAGAGCACAAACCATCAAACCAAAGCTCGAAAACCACAAAGAGCTCCCCCTGCACACATGCAACTCCCCCTGGACAAATGCATGCGAACCACTTCACAAAACAGAGCAGCTGCAACAGCTCAGCTCTGACCGGTCAGACCGGTCGACACCACCGGTCAGACCGGTGGGCAACATGTGAACAGGACCAGCACTCTGACCGGTCAGACCGGTGACCTCAACCGGTCAGACCGGTGCACAACAGAGCCCAAAAATAGCTCGAAACCACCTGAAAACCTTCCAAATGCATTCAGTAGGCCAAAACATGCTCAAACTTCTCCCCCTTGTTGACAATGCATGAATCAAGCCAAAAATGCAAAAAAATGCAACCTAGAGCTTCTCAAATAGACAAAATTCAACATAGGATGCTACACATGTCCAAACGAGCAAGTTAGATACTCTATAGCTTCGTAAAGACATAAACTTCATGATCACCAAGTTTCACAACCATTGGGCGAAGCTAAGATAGAATTTAGCAATTTTGCGAAAAATCACCCTCTCATGAGCAAAGTCCTAAACATGAGCAAACCATGTCAAAATGGCAAAGCCACACAAACTTCATGCTAGGACAACCATTCTAAGCATAAGACCATCATAAACACCCACAAGCACCTCATGTCATGTCAAAGCCACCGAGCCATGTGCCTACTTCTATATATGAGACTTCTCATTGGTAGGCATCATGCAACGATTTAGCACCCAAAGCAAATTAAAATTAGCACATATGACATGGGAGCACATTTTTCAAGCAATTTACATTTCATTTTCAGATTTATAATTGGTACATGAAATGTCTTTGCGACAAAAAGGAACTTATGCCCCTCCACAAGATGAAGCATGGGGGCTAAACATTCATGATGACAAATGAGCCTTTGGCCCCATATGATCAAAATAAGCTATCCAACCACAAATTAAGCATAGCCAAGCCACTAAAACATGTCAAGATCATGTAAAGGCATTTACTCACAAGAGAGCATATATATGAAATTTTTCAAAAACATAGCCATCAACCATGGATACAAACCAAGATTATCAAGAGCTAAGCCAAACTAACCATAGCTTACCAAATTAGCTCACAAAGACATATATGTCATTCCATGGTGAACAATGTGTATAAGAGAAGCCTTTCCTAAACAATGCATATGATACAAAATGCATGCAACCTAAGATACAAAGATGCCTATACATCATGCTACATATGCCATGCCAAATGCAAGAAATGCACAAAGGAAAGCTATACATATGCTACAAAAGAGCTCCCACACATAAAGCTCACAAACGACCGGCTCCTCGAGGGGAGGCAAAAAGGGCTCGACACCACCGGCAAAAGAGCAAAGGAGAACAAAACTCACAAGCTCCGCCTAAACACATGCACTAGGGCCAAAGAGCATACAAAGCTCACCCTTAGTACACATGATAGAGCAAAGAGCACACTAAGCACACAGGCTCCCCCTAAACTCATGCATTAAGGTCAAAGAGCATACAAAGCTCACCTTACATACATGAGATAGGGCAAGGAGCAAAACGAACCAAGTGGCTTGACCAAGGCCACACATTTGAAGATCACAAAAATACTTACCTTGATCATTTCTTCAGAAGTCACCCATCCTTGTCCACCGTCCCCGAAAGTGATGTACCTCCATATCATCACCGGGGTATGAGGCCGGAGAACCTCCCCCGATATCAACCAAATGTTCTCCGGGCCTCCCACCTGCAACTCAAAACCAAGAGCGAGAGCGAGCAAACGACTCAACACTGGGGTTAGTACCAAAGGTGTCAAACCAGTGCCGGGCCATTTCCTCAAAAGTAGGGTTAGCAACATCCATCCTACCGGGCCTATCAAAACTGCGATCCATCCCGTCTAACCTATCAAACCTGGAACCACCATGGGAAAACCACTCCCGTCTCACTGGAGGAGTACGAGTACCACGAAAGGGAAACCGTGGTCCGTAGCCCCTCTGAGACTCAAAGCTGCGACCTCTCCCAAACTCGTATTGATCACGAGGTGGAGAACGTCCAGCAAACTCAACACCACCAGACTCAAAGCGCCTACCACCTGTTCCACGACCAAACAGGCTGAACCCTCTAGCTTCACAATCCCGGAAACCAAACTGTCCAGCACTCTGCCTAGCACCGGTCTGACCGGTCACTCTGACCGGTCTGGCCGGTGGTCCTCGGCCAGTAAACCTGCCTTCACCTGAAGCTCTCCTATCTCTCCATGCTGGAACCGTATGCACAACACCCTTTCCCTTAGGTAGTGGCATACGAGGCTCAGGCACACCATGAGAAAGGTGGTACCTGTCCTTGTTTGCCCACTCCTTAGCCATTCTCGCCTCTCTCCTTCTCTTATAGCAAAACTCTCTCTTGTGACCATCCTTTCCACAAAACTCACAATGGAAACGGATTGGTCTTAGCTTAGGCTTGGGGTGAGGCTCTTCACATGGCTTCTCACTAGATTTTTCTCTCGGTTTAAGCAACTGGTTTGGATTGGGTGCAAACTTGTCTTTGGGCGTGGGTTGTGGTGGGACTGGAATATTCCCAAATTTCCCTTCTCTCTCACCACTGCTCTCACCAAACGTAACAGATCCCAAAGCCCAACCATCAAAGCGCTTATAACCGGCAATCATCATGCCAAGCTGAGGTTCCTGACTAGACAACCAACTCAGCACTTCACGCAACTTACTGTTCTCATCCTGCAAATGATCAACACATTTTGCAAGTTCCAAATTCTTCACAGCATGTAATTCACAGGTAGAGCAAGCAGTAGGAATGGGCACTTTCAAATCAGCCTCAAGCGAAACAATGCGAGAACGAAGCTCAGCAATTTTTTCATGCAAACCAGGGCAAGAAGTACATGCACCAAGCAAAGTGGGTCTAGATTGCAGCTCAGCCAACTCAACCCTAAGCACATCTAGTTCCTCACACTTGGAGGCATGCTTTTCCCTAAGAGCAGTCAAATCAGCTAGGAAAACAGAGCAATCAGCACAATCAATCTCATCAGAAACCACAGGGCTAGCCTTAAGCGAATCAATTTCAAGCTTGCCATCAAGAACCTGTGTTTCTAGCTCAGCCACTCTAGTCCTAGCATCTTCAAGCAAAGCTCTAAGCTCCTTCCTAAGCTTCTTAGCCTCTCTAAGCATGTGATCGCGATTATCAAGCAAGTCAACCAACTCCTCATTCTCCTTGCGTAAAGAAGAGAGCTCATCACATACCTCATCCTCGGAGTCGGAGTCTGATTCCGAGGCGTTCTTCTGGCTTCTCTTGCTGCCGGAGCTGCGTGCCATGCCGCATAGCCCATCCTTCTTGTTGCAGCCTCTCGAAGTCTTGCTTGCGGTACAGCAAAGGCCGTTCAAGTACTTGCCGAAGTCCTTCTTCTTCTTTCTGTGCTTCCTCTTGCTGTCCTCTTCTTCTTCTTCTTCACTCGAGCTTGATGACACATCCTCAGAGTCGGAGTCGATGTCGCTCGATCTCTTGATCTTTTCTCGGGTCCGTGTCTTCCTCCCATGTTCATGTTCCTTCTTCTTGGATCTTCTTCCTTTGTCCTTGGACTTGTGCTTGTCGTGGTTGTTCACCTTCGGACACTCGGCGAAAAAGTGTCCGGTCTTGCCGCACTTGAAACACGCTCTCGAGTTCCTCCTTGAGTTCACCCGGTTCTCGTGCAGCCTCTCGAACCGCCTGGTCAGCAACGCCAGCTCGTCCTCTCCAAGCACGTCGAACTCCTCATCTGGCAAAGACATCAAAGAAGATAGAGAGTACATCCTGGAGGATGCGTTAGCGTTAGACTTAGCTCCTTTGCCACTAACGAGAGCGAGACTATGAGAATCAGTCGGGCTCTCGATCTTGGCTGTCATACCACGGTCCAACTCAGCCGACTTGAGCTTCGAGAACAGCTCGTTCACCGTCAAGGTGTCATACTTCTCGGACTCAACAATAGCCTCAAACTTCCCGTCCCATACGGTACGATCCAACGAGTGCAAGAGCTTCACGGCTCTATCATGATCATTGTATGGGAGGACGTCCACATTGGTTCTCATGTTGTTCACAACGACCGTAAATCGCTGGAAAAGGGCATCGACGGACTCGCCGGGGAGATGAGTGAAGTTCTCGTACTCTCTCCGGTAAGTCGCGTACATCCGAGCCTGAACCTGAGCATTCCCAGCATGAGCATCCTTCAACTGCTCCCAAATCCTACAAGCTAAGTCCTCTGTCTGAACCCGATCGAATTCAGGTGGACACAGGGCACGAAACAAGTAGTCGACAGCCTTGTTGTTGGCTTCGAACATATCCCTCGATCCTGGAGCAAGGAAGTTCATCGGATGAACATAAGCTGTGTTCACCGTGACATCCCAAAGGATCTGACCCTTTCCGCGGAGGAACGCCGCCATCCGCCTTTGCCACATCTGGTAGTTCTTCCCATCGAAGTGCGGAGGACCCGAACCCCGTTCCTGGTACGCCATCTTTGGATCTTAGACTGGTAAGAGTCAATAAAGACCCGAACCGGCTCTGATACCAATTGAAGGACCGATTAGGCGAACCAGAGAGGGGGGGAGTGAATGGGAGCCGATAAAAATTCTTCTCGAAGGAGATGGGAACTCCAACAAGACGAACACGGCTTCCAACTCACGTCTCCGACCCAACTACCCAAGTTGGTCAAGACCACGCAGCCACTGGAGTGCTACTGGTCCTAGGAACCAACACTCAACCTTCCTAGCCAAAACTCACCAAAACACACAGCGGAAACTTGCACGGCTTGCTGCCTGTGCTACACCGGTCAGACCGATGGCCTGCGCCGGTCAGACCGGTGACACCGGTCAGACCGGTGGACAGAGCCGGTCAGGCCGGTGCTACAGCAGCCGCACAGCAAACGTTCCAGGAAGCCTCAGTGAATCCTCTAGGCCCTGGAACAAAAACCACCACGAAACACAACTTGTGAGGAAGAAGAACCCCTCACAAATCCTAGCAAAACAACTCCAAACACTCCAAGAACTGAACAGCAGGACCACAGGACAAAACCACACGGACAAGGCTGTTCCCCGAGACAAAAACCCACCAAGGGCTAGCACCGGTCAGACCGGTCAAGAGCACCGGTCAGACCGGTCGTGCCTGGGCAGCTCGGGATGAACAGCGCCCGCGAGTCAACTCCTCCAAATCCAACTCCCGATCTCCCGATTCGCTCCACGGTTTTGCACAAGACTTTGGGGATAGTAGGAACACCTCATGGGTACTCCATAGCCAAGATTTGGTCCACCAAAACTTGTCAAATCAAGAGGAATCGAAGGAATCCCACCAAGAACGCCTCTAACCCTAGAGCCACGAAAACCCCAAAATCGAGCCCCTTTGCTCACGGATTTGGAAGGGGAATCAAAGGGAAAAGAACCACGAAGGGTTCATGCATACATCCCCCTCCAAATCCCAAAGAGAAAGGCCTCGAAATCGCTCCAAGAAAATCACCAAGAAAGGGCTCCGAAAATCACCAAAAAGGAGAAACGGGAAAGACACATCCAAGCCTTGAGGAACCACGCCGAATCATCTATACATACCAAAGAGGTTCATACAAGGTCTAGCTTGCCGCCCGATCATCCTTCCCTCTCACAAGATCTCACCATGAAGCTCTCAAGCTAGTCCTACGAAAATCCTAAGAAAATAGGAAGGAAAATAGGAAAACCAAATGAGCTAGGGTTCCAAGAGATGGCTGCCATCCTCTCACCACTTGGGTTATATGGAGGCAACCGAAAGACTAAAATACCCTTACTAGCTAACTAGGGATACATGCCCCTCGAGGGCGAAATTGGAAGTCTTTGTCTTCGCACCATCGGACGGATGCCCAGCAACCGCAAACTTGCTTAGCCTCGACGCAAGCCTTGCGATCCCGACGCGTGTCCTCCGCTTCGAAGATTCCGGACTGCGTCGTCGCACACCGGTCAGACCGGTTCTCCTCACCGGTCAGACCGGTACCCACCGGTCAGACCGGTCAGACCCACCGGTCAGACCGGTCTGGAGCTGCTGCACCTCCGTCTTCGGTTCTTCGGTCTTGGCTTTGTGGATCAACCAAGGAACCCAGTGGTTTTCTGGTGAACCACCGGAAACCCCGCGAACTAGGTGTAGCCTCCGCCAATCACCACTCATGACTCGGCTCCCACGTAGTCCCGGCTCGACCTTGGTTTTGAGGCTCAACCAAGAAACCGTCCATGACTTCATCTTGCCGTTCTTGCCACCATGCGGCCCGCACTTGACCCCGCTGGCCACCGGGTCCCTCGAACCAAGCCTACTTGTCTTCTCCACACCTGGAGGCCTCACCGGCAACGACCTTTCACGCTTGTTCTTCACCTGCACCTGCACCAGTCAAGCCGCAACCTGCACCTGCAATACTTAGCCAAGAATCAGTCCACACCACGTTGTCAATCACTCATCACACCAGGAAGCGACCATCCACCGGTCCTCGAACCACACCTGGCTCTCACCAAGCAGAAATGCACATGGCACCCAGAGGGTGATCATACTACAGAGCAGTGTTACCAACTTCGTCGTGCGCTGAAGAATACACCTGAGCCAACACACCCAAACCCAAGGTTTCGTAAACACAAGAGGAAGAAGGCTAACACAGACAAAGACACTGGGTTTCAACACCCCTCCAACACTGTCAATGTCATATTTGGTGGGATTCCAACCAAGTGCATGCAAAAACTTGCACTCAGGGAGATTATGTCCATTCAACTAGCAGCTCCAACTTTTTTAAAGTGGTCTGAAACCCCCATTACCTTCTCAAGGGCGGATCAATGGACTAGTTTCTCTGAGCCAGGATGATATCCTCTCGTTCTGGACCCAGTGGTGGCAGGATCCAGACTCACTAAGGTTCTTATTGATGGTGGCAACGGTCTCAATGTCCTGTTTGCCAAAACCTTGAAGAAGATGGGTCTGGATATCACCAACATGCTTACCAAGACCAACTCGCTGTTCTATGGTATCATACCGGGCAACACAGCTGTTCCTTTGGGTTCAGTTGTACTACCTGTTACCTTTGGGACTAAGGATCACTATCGCACCGAGTACATTAAGTTCGAGGTTGCTGACTTCGAGACTTCTTACCATGCTATCCTCGGCAGACCTGCTCTAGCCAAATTCATGGCTATTCCACACTACGTGTACCTTGTACTCAAGATGCCGAGCCCCAAAGGAGTTCTCTCATTGCAAGGGGATTTGAAGCGTTCTTACGACTGTGATACTGAAGTCGTAGAACTTGCTTCGACAACTCAAGTACCCAATGCTATGATGGAAGTCTTCGCTGCAGCTAAAAAGCTTGCTCCGAGCGAGCTGGAGGTTCCTGAGAAGACGGATAACAGCAACAAGCCTGCACCGACTGGTGATGTCCTGCTCAAAGCCATTGACCTTGGTACTGGTGACAGTAGCAAGACAACCATGATCAGTGCACAACTTGATCCTAAATAGGAAGACGCGCTCGTCAACTTCCTTTGGGCCAACTGTGATATCTTTGCGTGGAAGCCATCTGACACGCCAGGTGTCCCCAGGAGGTTGATCGAGCACTCACTCAACATCGATCCTAACGCTACCCCCAAGAGACAACACCTTCGTCGCTTTGCTGATGACCGCAGGGTTGCTATCAAAAAAGAGCTTGCCAAACTACTCGCGGCTGGCTTCATCCGGGAAGTCTTTCACCCGCAATGGCTTGCTAACCCTGTGCTTGTCAGAAAGAAGAACTCTAATGATTGGAGGATGTGTGTAGACTACACTGATCTCAAGAAGCATTGCCCCAAGGATCCTTTCGGGTTGCCGCGGATTGATCAAGTTATTGACTCCACGGCGGGTTGTGCTCTACTCTGTTTCGTAGATTGCTACTCCGGATATCATCAAATTGCAATCAAGGAATCTGATCAAGAGAAGACTGCATTCATCACCCCGTTTGGTGCTTATTGTTACACAACAATGTCCTTCAGGTTGAAAAATGCTGGTGCTACTTATCAAAGAGCTATCCAAGCGTGCTTCAAGAGGCAGCTTCACAGGAATGTGGAAGCATACGTGGATGACGTCGTTGTAAAGACTAGGGGTCCAGACATGCTCATCACGGATCTTGAGGAAACTTTTGCTTCGCTACGGGAGTACCAATGGAAGCTCAACCCCAATAAATGTGTCTCTGGCGTATCATCGGGAAAACTACTTGGGTTCATCATCAGCCATCGTGGCATCGAAGCAAACCCTGAGAAGATTACCACCATCTCTAACATGTAAGCTCCGCCTACTATTAAAGATGTCTAGAAGCTTACTGGTTGTATGGTGTCACTCAATCGCTTCATCTCGCGACTTGGAGAACGGGGTCTACCTTTCTTCAAGCTACTCAAGCGGTAAGAGAAGTTTACATGGACAATTGAAACTGATCAAGCTGTTTCTCAGCTCAAGGAGTTCTTATCCAAGCCTCCAGTCCTCACAGTTCCTCTACCCAATGAAGAGCTTTTGCTCTACATCGCTGCGACTACTAATGTTGTCAGCACTGCTATTGTCGTTGAACGGCAGGAGGAAGGCCATGGCTACTCTGTCTAGAGGCTGGTTTATTTCGTCAGTGAAGTACTCTCAGAATCCAAGGCTCGTTACCCTCTGGTACAGAAGCTACTTTATGCGGTTCTGATTACTTCACGGAAGCTCTGCCACTACTTCGACGAGTACAAGATTTCTGTGGTTACTAGCTACCCGCTTGGTGAGATATTGCACAACCGGGATTCCACAGGAAGAATTTCTAAATGGGCTGTAGAGCTTGGTGCTCTATCACTCGAGTTCAAGCCTCGTACTGCTATCAAGTCTCAAGCTTTGGTTGATTTCATGGCTGAGTGGCGGGAAAATCAAGTCCCAACTCCAATTGAGTGTCCAGAACATTGGGTCATGTACTTTGACAGTTCCCTCAAGTTGGAAGGCGCTGGTGCCGGGGTATATCTGATTTCTCCCAAGGGCGAGCAACTCAAATATGTTTTGCAGATCTTCTGGAAGGTCTCAAACAATGAAGCTGAATATGAAGCTCTACTGCATGGTCTTCGTCTTGCAGTCTCTCTCGGCATTACACGACTACTTGTTTACGATGATTCTTTGGTGGTCATCAATCAAGTCAACGATTCTTGGGATTGTAATGCTGAGAACATGGATGCGTACTGTCAGGAAGTACGCAAACTTGAGAACAAATTTCATGGTCTTGAGTTCCATCATGTTATTCGCGACAATAATGTTGTTGCGGATGTCTTGTTGAAGTTGGGATCTACACGAGCACAAGTACCAGCTAGAATCTTTGTACATGAACTCCACAAACCATCAATTCCGGAGCAATCATCTGCACCTGCGACTACTTCAGTTCAAACTGATCGAGAAGTGCTTATGATTGACGTGGACTGGAGAACTCCTTTCATCGACTACATTAAGCATTAGTTGGTTCCTGAAGACAAGTCAGAAGCCGAGCGCATTTCACGCCGCATCAAGGCTTATGTTCTAGTCGGAGATCAACTCTACAAGCGAGGCGCAAGTTCTGATGTACTCATGAAGTGCGTTTCTCGCGAAGAAGGTAAGGAAATCTTGGAGGAGACACACAAAGAAATCTGTGGCAATCATGCCTCTTCTCGCACCTTGGTGGGAAAAGTATTCAGACGTTCTTTCTACTAGCCTACAGCTCTTGCTGATGCAGAGGAACTAGTCAAGAAGTGCCATGGATGCCAATTCTTCGCCAAGTAATAACACGTTCCAGCCTACAAACTCATCACGATTCCACCAACTTGGCCTTTCGCTTGCTGGGGGCTGGATATGATTGGTCCTCTCCCAAATGCGCCAAGGGGATTCAACAGAGTTCTGGTGGCTATCGACAAGTTTACCAAGTGGATTGAGGTCAAGCCTGTTACCTGCCCCATGGCTGATAGAGTCCTCGACTTCCTGGATGAAATTGTACATCGCTATGGGTTCCCTAATCGCATCATCACAGACCTGGGTTCGAATTTCAACAATCACCAGTTTTGGGAGTACTATGAGAACAGTGGAATTGACGTCCGGTACGTCTCCGTCGCTCATCCACGCGCCAATGGCCAAGTGGAACGCGCCAATGGGATGGTACTCGATGCTCTCAAAAAGTGACTGTACGATGCTGTAAATACCAAGGGCGGCAAGTGGATCAAGGAACTACCCAATGCACTCTGGGGGCTACGTACTCAGCCTACTACTCCCATAGGGCAGTCACCCTATTTCCTAGTCTACGGTTCTGAAGCCGTCTTGCCCGCTGATGTCATGTGGCGTTCTCCAGCGGTTGACCAGTACGAAGAAGGCGTAGCTGAAGAAACAAGACAGACAAATGACGACAGTCTCGACGAAGCTCGCTGCAACGCACTCATCCAATCAGCTCGATATCTTGAGAAGATTCGCCGCTACCATGACCGCAACGTTAAGGAACGTTCCTTTAACGTTGGTGATTTAGTCCTTCGTCGTATCCAGAACACGACAGGGCTACACAAACTCAACTAGCCATGGGAAGGTCCTTTCTCTGTTGCAAAGGTTACCGACCCAGGCTCGTATCGTCTCCAAACTCTTGAAGGTGAAGAAGTCGACAACTCTTGGAACATCGAACAACTTTGTCGCTTCTACCCGTAGGGGGTCTCAACAACCCTCTCCAGACAGCTACGGCTGTAAACAACCCGCAGGGGGTCTCAATGACTCTCTCTAGGCAGCTTCGGTTGCAACCACTCAACAAACAGCTACGGTTGTCACTACTCGTAGGGGGTCTCAACAACCCTCTCCAGACAGTTTCGGCTGTATCTACTCGTGGCTTCAGCTGCGATCACTCGTAGGGGATCATGATAATCCTCTCCAGGCAGTCTCATTCTGCGACCTCGTAGGGAGTCATGATAACTCTCTCCAGATGACTCCGTGTCGTATAGAGCAATAAGTGGCACATGCTGTCTATGTCTCTATTTCTAATAAGAGGCTTCGGCCTAGAGTAACACCCTTCATGGTAGTGTCTCAGTGGAACTCTCATACAAGTTGCTGCTACAGCAAGGATGAGTTCACCACACTATCCCCTACGGTCTTACTCGTTCTTCGGAACATCCTTGTGAGTACTCTCTCACTAGGCTCATAGCCTCAGAGGTACTTAAGACATTGTAAACTATGTACAATGTGTTTAGTAAAAAGTTGCTATTCTATATCGACTTGTTACTATCCTTTGCTTATTTCACAACAAAGCCTTCTTTTACGCTGCTACAGCTAAGGTGTTCAACTCGTTGTGAAAAAGTTTAATTTCGAGTACTCTCTCACTAGGCTCATAGCCTCAGAGGTACTTAAGACATTGTAAACTCTGTACAATGTGTTTAGTAAAAAGTTGCTATTCTATATCGACTTGTTACTATTATTTGCTTATTTCACAACAAAGCCTTTTTATTTACGCTGTTATAGCTAAGGTGTTCAACTCGTTGTGATTAAGCTAACGTTCTTCAGAACATATCTACACTTGAGTACTTCTACTCGAGTACCGTATCTCTTTTTGCAGCCATACACTCATTATCAACTCAAGTACTTGGCACACACACAAGCATACAAGGGATCCAGATAATTGACTTACTCAAGTTTTCAATTATATTACATAAACACTTGTTTGAAATTACACTTGTTTTTCCCTAGTGTTTATCCTACATGTACATCTATCGGAGATCTATGAACTTGGAAACTGCTTCCGCTATTGGAGATGTCTGTTGCATCAACTCGCTCAGCCTGTCGTCGGTGCAGTCTCCAGATCTTCCGTTCATGATGACCGTCAAATCCGTCTCGGCGTAGAACGACTTGATGAAGCTCAAGACTTGATTGGGGATGGTGCAGGTGTCGGTGTTTTAGACCGGCAACCTACCAAGGGGAGTACCCGAGGTAGATGAATGTGGCCTCGCCGAGATCGGTAACTCGAAGGAGAGACACGTGGCACACAATTTAGACAGGTTCAGGCCACGAGGTGCGTAATATCCTACGTCCTGTATGCTGCGTAGCTATGGATTGATTGGGTGTGTTTACAAGAAGACGCAGATGAAGAGATAGGGGTCCCTGCCTCGCCTTATATAGCCCGGGAGGTAGGGTTACAAGTCGGTTTGAGGGGAGAGTACTAGACGGGTACGGCTAGGAGTTCTTTACATGGATCCGGACATGAGTAGCTTCCTATCCGAGTTCTATCTCCCCGTAATCCTTGCGCCCCACACCAGCAGGTGTCGTGTTGCCCAAGTTGAGTAGTCCTAGGGGCCCACTGAGTAGTCGGTCCTGGTACCCACCGGACTAGTGGGCCCAGGGATGTCCATACGACAAGCCCCCGAGTACTTTGTAGTCAAGCAGGATGTCTTCGAGTAGTCTTGATGGCCTTGGCGAGTAGTCCTTGAGCGTCCCCGAGTTCCACAAGCCGAAAGTCCTCAAGAATGCTTGAATCATCTCGAGGCTGGAAGGTACTCCAGCTGATCTTTGAGTAGTCTTGTAGTCTTCTCAAGTAGTCCCCAAGCGTCCCCGAGTGCTTCTCTCGAAGGTCTTCAATAATACTCGTGATGTCTTGATGAAGAAACCATATGGAAAATGCGATTCGGAGAATCGCATTCCATATGGAATGTAGCCCCCGAGCCTTAGGTCGAATTGTAGATTCAAGCTGAGGGTCAATCTAAAGTTCTGCCAATCTTATCCCAAAAAATCCGGAGAAAAAACCGAAGGACACGTGGCACGGAGCTCCCGAGCCTTGAGTCGAGTACTTCCTCTCGAATTAAAGGGTCATCTTGACTGTAGAATGTGTCCTGAGTGGGTCTTGTATCTGGTTGTGTCCCACGGAGGTCATCTGAAGTAGTCGAGCCCTCGAGATGGAGAGCAACGAGTACTGGAAGTTGAAGAGCTACGTTGCTGCCGCTAGGTCACCCGTCTGGCACCGTCTCTGAGAACCAAGCCACCAAGGCCAGTTATAAATAACCGGTTAGTCCCTTAGGGTTTTCACACCTAGCAGTTGCATTCCGCAGATTAGATCTGAATCACCGCCTCCTCTGCTTCTCTGCTGCTGCCGCCGCCGCGCGTAGATCTAGTTGCTCGCGCCGCCGCAGTGCTCCCGCCGCTGTAGCCCCCGAGCGAATGCGAGTGAAGACACCCATCTTTTGGAGAATGAAGGGGTCTCCGGTGAAGAGCAAGAAAACCGGTGCGTCGAAGAAGAGAAGCCGTGATGAAGAGACCGGTGATGCCGGCCAGTCGTCGACGTCGCCACCTCCGTCCCCTCGCCCTAATCCGGCGAAGGAGTGGAAGAAGGTGAAACTGAAGACCGAGGACCTCCTCGCCTTGGTCAACAGTGGGTTCCTTCATGAGAAGAAGGTGGATCTATGGTGCGCTGCTACCGGCGATCCATACCCGATGGAGAAGAACCCCGACGAAATCCCAATGTTCGCCTGGTTCGTAGAGCGCGGATTGACGCTCCCCACCAGTGATTTCTTCAAGGGTCTGCTCAGGTACTACGGCATTGAGTACCTTAATCTCAACCCTAATGGTATCTTTCATGTCTCCATCTTTGTACACTTCTGCGAAGTTTTTGTGGGGATCAAGCCCCACTGGATCTTGTTTCGGAAGTTCTTCCGGTTGAAGCCGCAACCGAGCACCAATGATACATGGGTAGTTGGAGGTGCCGGTATCCAGATGCGTGAAGACGCCGCCGACCAGTACTTGCCGTACAAGTTGATAGACTCCAACCAGGACTGGAAGGCCAAGTGGTTCTACATCAGTAACCATCATCCTGAGCTTCTGAAGCCGAGCGAGTGTCAACCGAAGCACAAGCCGTGGTGGAACATAGAGCCCACCATGCAAGAGGGTATTCAGCTACCCGAGTTGCTGAAGAAGATCAAGGCCTTGCGAGAAGCCGGGCTGAGGGCCGAACACGTGGCCTTCAGCTTCATGAAGAGGAGGGTGCAGCCACTGATGGCACGGGACACCCTCGGGTACCAGTACACTGGCGACAAGGATACATCCCGGTTGCCTGGCTTCGAACACGAGGACCATGTCATCGTGGAGAGACTGGGCAAGATCTTCAAGGATATGCCCCCGTACACACCGTGCCCGGTGCCAGAGTATTCTGCGGCACAGCCGCCCAATCAGGTCAGCAGTCGTGGCATAAGCCCCCGAGTACTGATTTGCTTGAAGTAGTTGTACTTATATGTGCTACATGTTGTAGGATGACGTGGTGAAATACGTCTCAGTCCCGACTTCTCCTCCGCGACTTGTGGAGCAACCGGAGGAGAAGGGCAAGAAGAAGGAACGCCGCGTGGTTGGTGAAGGCGAAGACGCCATCGAGTCCGGCTCTGAGGACGATGAAGATGAAGAAACTCTGCAGCAAAGGTTCCAGCTGCGCTCTAGGTTTAGCCGAGCTGGGATGCCAAACATCCTAGTCATCGAGAAGCCATCCAACCTCGAGGCTAGTTTGCCGATGCTGCCGAGGAGGCCTCACAACGTGGCGCGAAAACGTGCCGCCAAGAAGCTGAAGATCTCCGAGATGACCAGCCAAGAAGTAAACACCGCGACTAGAGTAGTCGAGCACAGCTGATGGGTAGTCGTATGCTGATCAATTGTCTTGTAATATGCAGGATATCCCCTCGCCGGACCTCGTAGACCAGGGTGACGAGGGGGTCCTGGACACCGTGAGGGCGGCAGCTGAGAGGAGTGTCAGCCTGCCTCCATCAACCGAAGAAGTCGTGCTGACAGTGGCACGGCAGGAGACCGGCGCTGCGGAGCCGCAGCCGTCGGTTGAACAAGGACGAAACTCTCCGCCGACCGCAACTGTAGAGCAACTGGAGGAGGCGCCTGTTGAGGTCGGAGCTGCCGCTGAAGCTGGCATAGTTGATATTGCCAGTATACTAGGTGCTCCAACCGTGACCGTGGTGCGGTCGACACTGTAAGTTCTTATGAACCTTCAAGTAGTCGTATAGACGACAGACTTGTCTTGTTGACTTGATTGCTTCGTGATGCAGGAAATCCACGGACCTGTCGTGGGACGGTGAGGAGACCAGCACTCCAGCCGACGGAGAGGGCCGCTCAGCGGAGGAACGCGAACCCACGCCACTGCCACAGACTGAAGTCACAGTGGAGTCGTCGTTGGAGGAAGCCACCTTGGTTGAAGGTATGTGTCCTGTCACCACTGATAGTTACTACGCATAGTAGTCGTAGCCACTGAGTTTGACTGCGTGTACTCATTGTGCTAGGAGCACAAGCTGAGGGAGCCTCGATTCCTGAAGCCGTGGCCATAGAGACGGCTGCTACGGAGTCGGAGCCTTCGAGATCGATGGCCGGGACGGCAGAAGGAGAAGCCCCCGAGTTGGGTGCGGAGGTGCAAGACGATCTGCTCCACGGGACGAGCACGGACGTAGTCGTCCGCTCGGCCATCATAGAGGAAGCTGCGCCAATCCGTTCGGCGGCTATGGCAGAGGAGGCATCCTCGAGCCGCGAGGGTCTTGAGCTGCTGGAAGACAATCTTGTCGATCCAGCCATTGTTGCTCTGAACATGGAGTCATGGCAGCGTACCCAACAGTGGGTCAAGGTATATTGCGAGTACCTCGAGTAGTCTTGTATAACGAAATACAAAGTACCCGTTTGACTATTCTGTCTTCACAGGATATTATTGAAAGATCCCGTGAGAAGTCCGAGCTGCTGAAGGGGTACGGCGACACAGTCCTTCGTGCCGAATCCTTGGAGAAAGAGCTCGACAAGTCGAAGAAACATTCTACGCTGCTCCAATCCAAGCTTGACGGTGCCTTCGCCCAGTATCATAACGAAGTGCAAGAGATGCAGGCGAAGAGGGACGACTTGATTCGGAAAAACAAGTCGCTACGCCAGAAGAATAAAGGTATGCTTCCTGCCAGAGCCTTTGAGTACTTATTAGGGTACCTTGGTGTAATCTGGCGATGTGATGAGTTGTCTGTAGAGCTTGAGGAAAGGGTCGACCAGCTGAAGGCATCGGAGACGGACTTGAAGAACATCGTGTACCGTGAGACCGACAAAAGAGAGGTACTTGAATATGAGTACGCTCAGTTGCACCATGAGTGTATCAAGCACATGGAGCTTCGTGAAGCCTCAGACCGTGACCTTGTCAATTGCTATAAATCTCTGCAGAAGCTCAATGAAGATTGCGAGAAGTTGCGGGGCCAACTGAAGGAACTTGAGGAAGCCGCGCTGCCCATTGCAAGGCTGCTGGTGCCGCACCCGGGCGGGCCCAAGATTGCTCCATTGGTGGATCGGTTGAAGGAAGCCCCCGGGCGTCTGGCGACGTATGTCAAGCACTTGGCGAAGTCGATCCCGAACCAAGTCTTGGCATACATGAAGTCGTATTTCCCCAAGGCTCCAGTGGACGTAGTCGCCGGTGGACTTGCAGCGAACTATACTGATGATCAGTACAAGATCCTCCTGGAGGAGATGGCGCCCATTGCTGAACAAGTGGCGGAAAAGCTCAACCTTTAGTAGAAGTACCTGTAGGAGTAGCTTGTAGAAATTGATGTAAAACAAACAGAGTTGTTAGTAACTTGTTTGGATTATCAATGAAAGTTGACCATGATATATCGGTGAAATAAGTACTCGTATCCGCCACTTGCAACAAAGTGTGCGGAGTACCAAACCGTGGTGGAGCTTGCGAGTAGTAGTACTCAGTAGAAGATGCCTGATTGGAAGGCTCAGTAAAGAAGTTGAATGGAAATCAAACTTTATTACTGATGAATAAGTACACCTGGATGGTCAGAGCCGTTTACAAGTGTAGTCGCCAGGACCCGGAGGCCGCCTACGGCTAAGTGGCGCTAGGACCCTTAGGCCGCTAACATCTAGAGATCCGTTAGTAGTCGTATAGACTGGATCTACAGTACATGGTCTTGCAGACCGCCGCTAGAGTCCTCAGCGCTCTAAGCAGCCCAAGATCCGTTAGTAGCCGTTGACACTGGATCTTGGAGAAGAGTAGTCCGGAGACTAGTGCCAGGACCGAGAGGTCGCTTACAGCGAGGAGTCCATGAGTAGTCGTGTAGACCTGGACCCGTAGAGTAGCCGAGCGACTACGCGTAGAAGCAACACAGCTGGTCAACGTTCCACGAGTTATTGATGTCATCACCTTCAAGTGTTTGAAGGTGATAGGAGCCTGGTCCGGTCACCTTAGAGATTGAAAAGGGACCTTCCCATGGTAAGCTGAGCTTGTGTAGTCCGTCCGTGTTCTGGATACGACGGAGGACTAGATCGCCGACGTTGAAGGAGCGTTCCTTGACGTTGCGATCGTGGTAGCGTCGGATACCCTCAAGGTACCTTGCTGATTGGACGAGGGCGGCACAGCGAGCTTCTTCGAGGCTGTCGATGTCAACCCGTCTGCTATCTTCCGAGATACCTTCGTCGTATTGTTCTACTGCCGGGGATTCCCACATCACGTCGGCAGGTAGAATAGCTTCGAAGCCGTAGACCAGGAAGTAGGGCGACTGCCCCATTGGCTTGGTAGGCTGAGTACGAAGCCCCCAGAGTGCGTTGGGTAGTTCCTTGATCCACTTGCCTCCTTTTGTGTTGGCTGCGTCGTGCAATCGCTTTTTGAGGGCGTCGAGTACCATCCCGTTGGCGCGCTCAACTTGACCGTTGGTGCGGGGGTGGGCGACTGAGACGTACCGGACGTCGATCCCGCTGTTCTCGCAGTATTCCCAGAACTGGTGGTTGTTGAAGTTGGAACCCAAGTCTGCGATGCACGAGTTCATCCAAGAAGTCGAGTACTCTGTCGGCCTTTGGGCAGGTGACCGGCTTGACTTCGATCCACTTGGTGAACTTGTCGATAGCCACCAAGACTCTGTTGAATCCTCCTAGCGCAGTTGGCAGAGGCCCAATCATGTCGAGCCCCCAGCAGGCAAAGGGCCAGGTTGGTGGTATGGTGACTAGCTTGTAGGCCGGGACGTGTTGTTGCTTGGCGAAGAATTGACATCCTTGGCACTTTCTGACAAGTTCTTCAGCGTCGGCCAGAGCTGTTGGCCAGTAGAAAGCTCGTCGGAAAGCCTTGCTCACCAGCGTTCGAGAAGACGCGTGGTTGCCGCAGACGCCTTTATGGATCTCCTCCAAGATATCCTTGCCTTCTTCTCGAGGTATGCACTTCATGAGTACTCCAGAAGTGGTACCTCGCCTGTAGAGCTTGTCGCCGACTAGCACGTAGGCCTTTGCTCGGCGGACGAGTTGTTCGGCCAAGTTCTTGTCGGATGAGACCTTCTGCTCGCGGATGTAGTCGATGAAGAGTTGTCTCCAGTCCACATCAATCATCATGACCTTCTAGCCAGACTGTAGTGGCGCAGGGTCATTGGCCGTTGGCGCCGACTCCGGGATGGATGGCGCGTGAAGCTCGTGGACGAAGACTCCAGCAGGAACTTGCACGCGAGTAGAACCAAGCTTCTACAGGACGTCCGCGGCGACATTGTTGTAGTGAACGACGTGGTGGAACTTGAGACCGTAGAATTTGTTCTCGAGCTTGCGGACCTCCAGACAATAGGCATCCATGTTCTCCTTGTTGCGATCCCATGACTTGTTGACTTGGTTGATGACCACTGCGGAGTCGCCGTAAACTAGTAGCCGCTTGATGCCCAAAGAGATTGCGAGTCGGAGCCCGTGAAGTAGGGCTTCGTACTCGGCTTCGTTGTTTGAGACCTTCCAGAAGATCTGCAGGACGTACTTGAGTTGTTTGCCATTTGGAGAGATCAGTAGTACCCCTGCACCTACGCCTTCGAGCTTGAGTGAGCCGTCGAAGTACATCACCCAATGTTCTGGCCGCTCGGTTGGAGTTGGTAGCTGGTTCTCCCGCCACTCTGCCATGAAGTCGACTAGTGCTTGAGACTTGATAGTGGTACGTGGCTTGAAGTTGATGTTGAGGGCGCCGAGTTCGACTGCCCATTTAGAGATTCTTCCAGTAGCATCCTGGTTGCGGAGTATGTCACCGAGCGGGTAGTCGGTGATGACAACAATAGAGTACTCCTGGAAGTAGTGTCGTAGCTTCCGTGAGGTGATAAGGACTGCATAGAGTAGCTTCTGGATCGGCTGGTACCGTGCCTTGGACTCTGACAGAACCTCACTGACGAAGTAGACTGGTTGCTGGACTGGGTAGGCGTGGCCTTCTTCCTACCGCTCGACGACGATGGCGGTACTGACCACATGAGTAGTCGCAACGAGGTAGAGCAGTAGCTGCTCCTTCTTGCGAGGAGCCGTGAGGACCGGTGGCTTAGACAGGAAGTCTTTGAGCTGTGCCAGAGCTTGATCAGCCTCCGCGGTCCATGCTAACTTCTCTTGATGCTTGAGTAGCTTGAAGAAGGGTAGTCCCCGTTCTCCGAGCTTCGAGATAAATCTGTTCAGGACCGCCATGCACCTGGTCAGCTTCTGGACATCCTTGATGCAGGTTGGAGCTTTCATGTTGGTGATGGCGGAGATCTTCTCGGGGTTGGCTTCGATGCCACGATGGCTGATGATGAAGCCGAGTAGTTTCCCAGATGGTACGCCGAAGACGCACTTGTTGGGATTGAGCTTCCATTGGTACTCTCGCAGGGATGCAAAAGTCTCTTCAAGATCGGTGATGAGCGTGTCGGAATTTCTGGTCTTGACGACCACGTCATCCACGTAGGCTTCGACATTCTTGTTGAGCTGCCTCTTGAAGCAGGCCTGGATAGCTCGTTGATAGGTGGCGCCGGCGTTCTTCAACCCGAACGACATTGTCGTGTAGCAGTAGGCGCCGAACGGAGTGATGAACGCGGTCTTCTCCTGGTCTTCTTCCTTGATAGCGATCTGGTGGTACCCGGAGTAGCAGTCGAGGAAGGAGAGCAGGTCGCAGCCCGTCGTGGAGTCGATGACTTGATCGATCCACGGCAACCCGAAGGGGTCTTTGGGACAGTGCTTGTTGAGGTCGGTGTAGTCGACGCACATCCTCCACTCGTTGGTATTTTTCTTGCGGACGAGAACGGGGTTGGCGAGCCACTCAGGATGGAAGACTTCTCGGATGAAGCCCGCCGCGAGTAGTTTGGCGAGTTCCTTCTTGATGGCATCCCGTCGGTCGTCGGCGAAACAGCGAAGGTGTTGTCGTTTTGGGGTAGCTTTAAGATCGACGTTGAGTGAGTGCTCGATCAGCCTCCTGGGTACCCCTGGCATGTCCGCTGGCTTCCATGCGAAGATGTCTTGGTTAACCCGGAGGAAACTTACGAGCGCGTCTTCCTATTTCGGGTCAAGACCCGCCCCGATCATGGTGGTCTTGCTGCTGTCGCCCGTCCCAAGGTCGATGGCCTTCACTTGGACTTCCTCTGGTGGCTGAGGCTTGTTTGTGGTGTCGGTCTTCTCGGGAATCTCGAGTTCGGTTGGGGCGAGCTTCTTGGACGCAGCAAAGATCTCCATCATTGCATTGGGTACTTGGTTTGTCACTGCGAGTTCCACAGCTTCGGTGTCGCAGTCAAACGAAATCTTCAAGTCCCCTTGTAGTGTGAGTACTCCAGCAGGACTTGGCATCCTGAGTACCAAGTAGGTATAGTGTGGTACCGCTATGAACTTGGTGATAGCTGGTCTGTCGAGGATGGCATGGTAGGAGGTTTCGAAGTCCGCAACCTCGAACTTGATGTACTCGGTACGGTAGTTCTCCCTTGTCTCCCCGAAAGTAACTGGCAGGACCACTGAGCCTAGTGGAATAGCCGCATTACCGGGGACAATGCCGTAGAAGGGTGACGCGCTCTTGGTGAGCATGTCGGTGATGTCGAGCTTCATCTTCTTCAAAGTCTTGGTGAAGAGGACATTGAGTCCGCTCCCGCCGTCGATGAGGACCTTGTTGAGTCTGGAGCCCGCGACTACAGGTTTCAGGACGAGTGGGAAACATCCTGGTTCGGAGAAGCTTGTCCATTGATCTGCGTGGGAAAAGGTAATGGGTACCTCCGACCACCTTAGAGGTGTCGGAACCGCTGGTTCAATGTTCAAGACTTCCCGTCGAGTGGCCTTCTGAGACCGTCTGGTGGGTAGTCCGCCGAAGAGGACATTCACCATCTTGTCAGGTTCCTGGAAGTCGCCGTTGTCCTCGTCAACTTTCTTCTTGCCCTTCTTGTCGTGAGGAGCCCGTGGGTCGGGAGTATCCTTGAGTGCTCTCCGGAGCTGATAGCACTATTCGGTGGTGTGATTACCATCCAGGTGCCACGGGCACTTCTCTTTGAGCAAGTCTCTGAAACCGCCTGAGGTCTTTTTCGAGTTGTCCTTTGCAGGGCGCTGTATAGCCGCGACTGTGTTGTCTGGCTTGCGCTTGCGGTTGGAGCTCGAGTAGTTGTTGTTGTGGCGACCCCCTTGATCTTTGTTGTTGTTGTTGTTGCCGCCCGTGTTGCTCTTGTTCTTGCCGCGAATGGAGTCGTACTTGGCATTCACCTTGTCCTCTTCGTCGGCCCATGATGTGATCATGTCCTTGAGCTTGGTGATGGAACTCGGGCGGCGGCGACCGAAGTCTTCGAAGGTGCGACGGTGGTAGAGTCCGTATTGGAAAAGGTCAATGGCTTCTTTGTCGGTGACGTCGACTACGGTCGCGCGCTTGTCGAAGAAGCGCCGCATGTACTGGCGAAGCGTCTCGCCTTGTTCCTGCTTGACCATTGCCAGGTCCATGCGAGTACCCGAGCGCCCCATGGCGCCCGCGAAGTTGCTGGTGAACTGTGCCTTCAGCTGGTCCCACTGGTCGATCGAGTTCTTTTCGAGTGACTCAAGCCATGTGAGTGGAGCCTGATCCAGACAAAAGGGAAAGAAGAGGCACTTCGCGTCGTTGTTGCCACCAGCATTTTCGATGGCCAAGGTGTAGCACCTGAGCCACTGAACTGGATCTTGCTTCGCGTCATACTTGGATATCTCGAGAGGTTTGAATTTCTCGGGGAGAAGCAGGTTGCGAAGTCTTGCGGAGTATGCGGGGAAGCCGTCGCTGTCGCTTGCTTCAGTAGCTTTCTTGCGACGGATCTCGTCGATCTTGTGGCGGGCGTCGTAGCCGCCACGTGTGTTGCCGGTGGCGTGGCTAGTCGCGTGGCCTCGGCCGCCGCGATCACCGCCGCCACCAGCTCTTTTGCCGGCGTCATGGGATGAGCTCCCGCCGCTGCTGCCACCACCGCCGCCGCCGCCGCGACTACCTCTGGTGCCACCCTGGCTGATGCCACCCTGTGAGGGTCCTCCACCCGAGGCCCTATAGCGGTTGGGATTTGGCTGGTGTTCACCACGGACATGATTGCGTCCGCCGTCCGCCGGGCTGCGGCTAGTGGCTTCGTTGTTTCTGGCATCGTGAGTTCTGACAGGGGTTACTTGAGCAACCCTGTTGTTGACCCGCATGAAGTAGGCGTCTTCAGCGAGTTTGGCGATGACTTCGCCCGCGCGGACCCCCTGGGGCTGCCGTGCTATCGTGGTGATAGACATGAGGCACTACTCGGGAGTAGTGTGTACCCGGTTGGCGACTTGCTCCAGAGCCTCACTGAGGTTCCGGATGGGGAGAGTTTCCCGGAGATGTCTACGTCGATCGTTCCGCTTCCTGTTGCGGTCACGCCGAGCATTCTTGTCTTCGGTGGTCTCGTTTGGAGGTGCGTTGGCAGATAACTCATCCTCCGAGATGTCATCAAGGTACCGGTCGGGTCGGTTCTCCGAAGTCCCAACATCTGTGGCCGTCATGAAGACTTCACGGTCGGGAGTACAGAGGCTGGAGTCAGTAGTCGCCACCTCGGTGGGGGTGTCCTCGTCGTTTAGAGCCAGCGGAGTCCCCTCCTGGAAGGGGAGTGAATCGAGGTAGGCGACACAGCGTGAGTTGTCGTCCGTCAGGTCTGCAGGCTTGCGGTCGGGCCAGTAGACGAATCTGCCGGCGGGAGTGGATGTAATGACCAGGCCAGAGGCAGGACCTGACAGTGGTTCCTCAGTCATGTTGAGCTCGGACTCGGATTCGATTGGGTCCGATCCGAAGTCGAACTCATAGGAAGAGTCCGAGTAGTAGTCGGTTCCGGTGTTGGAGTCCGAGGAGTACTCGGAGGCGATCTCCTTGCCGGCCCGGCGTGCAGCGAGAGCTTCCGCATGGGCCCTGCTAGCATTGCAGAGACCATATGGGAAGTGCTCATGGAGAGGGGTTGCTTCACACGATGGCTCAGGAGCCAGCTCGCATGAGGCGATCCAGGGCGACGTCGAGTTCGAGTTGGAGGCGGATCCGGGCTCGAAATCAACGACTTGGTTGTAGAGCGAAATTTCACCGAATTTTTCGACGAGTGGGCCCGTGGCGACTTCTGGAAGCGTCACGAGCCCAGTCTTTGGGTCCGGGGTCATGGTGAGGTAGCGTTGGAACGATCCAGCGCCGTCAGCGGTGCAGACCCAGGAGCCAAAGACGAAGGTGTCGCCGTGGTTGAAGGCGACTGTCGGCTTGATGATGATCAGAGCCTTCGAGTTCGCCATGTGATCTTCGGTGAGTTCCCCTACCTGGCGTGCCAGCTGTCGGTGTTTTAGACCGGCAACCTACCAAGGGGAGTACCCGAGGTAGATGAATGTGGCCTCGCCGAGATCGGTAACTCGAAGGAGAGACACATGGCACACAATTTAGACAGGTTCGGGCCGCGAGGTGCGTAATACCCTACGTCCTGTATGCTGCGTAGTTCTGGATTGATTGGGTGTGTTTACAAGAAGATGCGGATGAAGAGATAGGGGTCCCTGCCTCACCTTATATAGCCCGGGAGGCAGGGTTACAAGTCGGTTTGAGGGGAGAGTACTAGACGGGTACGGCTAGGAGTTCTTTACATGGATCCGGACATGAGTAGCTTCCTATCCGAGTTCTATCTCCCCGTAATCCTTGCACCCCACGCCAGCAGGTGCCGTGTTGCCCAAGTTGAGTAGTCCCAGGGGCCCACCGAGTAGTCGGTCCTGGTACCCACCGGAGTAGTGGGCCCAGGGATGTCCATACGACAGCAGGCCAGCCTTTGAGCGTACTCCAAGATTCTCTTCGGTGTGTCTTTCAACCGCTCAACAAGTGGACGCGGTTGAACTCCAGCAACTCTGGGCTCGAAGAGATTTGCCACTGGCTCGGCTGCTTCTGTCAAGGCTTTCAACTCAACTCGTAGACCCTCGGCTTCTTCAATCTTAATCTAGAGTGACTGCATACAAGTTAACAAGTCATTCCAGCCATCAAGGCGAATCTGCATTTCACACTCAAGTTTCATGCATCGCACCTTATAATCGGTTTCAAGATCCATGCGTGTTGCTTCTTCACGATTATAGGCCAGCTGCTAGTCCAGAGCCTTATTCTTGAACTTCTCAACTTCTTCAGTCAGCTCTGCAGAAGATCAAGACTACTTATCAAATGGCAGTATGCATGGAAAAAGTACTCTATGATGAATTCAGAAAGGGAGACTACCTTTGTTCTTCTGGCACAGAGACTTGTTCTTCCCAATAATGTCATCCTTCTGAGCCGTCAGCCTCTGGATTTCATAGTGGTACTCTGCGGTGTTTCCATCAAGCCTCTCTTGCAGCTTCAGAGACAAGACTTTCTGCTCCTTGAGTTGTTCCCTGAGCTGCGAGACTTCTTCGATGTCTGCCGTGTGCTGCTCCAGCAGACGAGTCTTGCGTTTCGACTACTTGACTACTTCCTGCAAGGGCAAAAAATAACTTAAGAGTCAGAGACAAGATATCTTTGGCTAAAAAGTACTCTACAAGAGACTACAACTTACCGCGAAGAGCTTCTCAACAGTGCGGAACATCTCGGCATGCGCCTGCAAGTTATCCTCATCCAGGCATGAGTCGTCATACGGCATCAAGTCTTCGGCCCTGGATTGAGTACTCGCGCTCACCTCCGAGTACATCGCAGCACTGCGCGGAGGAGCCGGGTCTTCAATTATTGGCTCATGCAGCACTATGCGGTCTTCTGGGTTATCTTCAAGCGCTAGCCGTACGTTTGTCTGACGCACGGGAGCTTCAGCAACGGGGATGTCTTCGTGGTGCAATCCGGCTTCTGGATCAACCTCCAGGCCTTCATTCACCACTGCTTCAATGTCCTCGAGTTGTTGAACCCTGGGCTTGGAAGCCGCCTCCACTGCTGCTTTGACTACGTCACTCCAAAGGAAGCGCATTGCTTGTGCAGCATCAGCTTCAGCGGCTACTTCTTGGGGCTCTGGAAGCGCGTCGTCTTGTTGCTCTTGAGGGTTCTGATCTTCTCCGGCAAGACTACTTCCAGAGACTTCCCACTTCACATCAGTGGATTTACTGCATCAACAAGTTGGTCAGCATATGCAAGACTAACAACAACAACAAGTACTCGGGTACTTACAGAGCAGCTCGAGGCACCGCGACTTTTGGCCCCAGCATGTCAAAAAATGAAGGCACTGCCGGCACCACTGGCACACTTTCCACCGGCGGCACACTTCCTGGTCCCGCAGTTTCTTGTTGCTCGCGCGCCACCGTCTCGACGGTCGACGCCAGAACCATCTCGGGTTCTATTGTTCTTGCTGGGCTACTCGAGGGTACATTGGTTGTGTAAGTGCAATCAAGCCCTATGGGGGTTTTGGTGATGTTGACCACACAATTAAAGAGCTAATGAGCCCTTGAGTTTATTGTGCAGTACAAGAATGTTTTACAGGTGCAAAAGAAACAAAGGAGACCCCTCAATTACATGAAGAAGGCTTCCTATGCTCTTTGGAGGATTTTATCTATTTTATCTTTTGAATTTGAGTATAGGACAAGCCGTACTATCAAGAGGGATACTAATGGTGAGTTAGGGTGGATTCAAGTGCTCATAGAACATCTATCCTAATCCTAACCCATTCCTTGAGGAGAGAGACCTGCTGCTGTTTTGCCCCTGTTGTTTCCTTGTTCGGAGGTTCCGAGTTTAATCTCGGAGGTTCCGACCGTACGGGCTTCAGTCAGCAGAGATTTCAGGGTTCGGAAGTTCCGAGATTTTTCTCGGAGGTTCCGGACTTTGAAATATGACCGTTACAGTTCTGGATCCGGGGGTATTTATACCCCTTGGTCCCCCAACGGTCATTCCCTCTTCTCCCCCGAACAGTAACTCATTCTAGCTTCATTCTCTCACCTTGCATTGACTCCCAACCTACTCTCTTCCAAATCCTTGCCTAGCATTGATTGAGAGTGGGGATTCAAGTGAGATTGTGAGCAAAATCTTCCATTCCTAGTTCTTGAGCACTTGGAGAAGCTCTAGCAAGCTTGGTGGATCTTTTACTCTTGGAGCCTTGCTCCTAGACGGCTAGAGGTTCTTGGAAGCTCTCCAACCCGACTTGTGGAAGCTCCAAGGTGTTTGTATTACCCTTTGTGAATCTAGTGGAAAGTCTCCATCTATTACTCAAAGTGATAGGTGAGAGAGAGGAGTGGATCTTTGTGGTCCTTAGCCTTTGTGGCTTCCTCAACAACGTGGACGTAGGTAAGCCTTTGTGGCGAGCTGAACCACAGGATAAATCTTTGTCTCGTGTGTGCTGTGATTTATATACTTGCTCATCCTTGTTCATACTTGTTCTTGACTAGATCTATTAGGGTTTAATTCCGATCTACTTGTTGGTAGTTCTCTAGTTAGTTCCTTGCTTTTAAATCATCTTGCTAGGTCCTAAGGATCTCCTAGAATTTGCTAGATCTGTTTTTCATCAAGTTATCCGCAGCTTTTATCGTATCCTCTCTGTTCTAACAGATCTCGGAACTTCCGTGATTATTTTCGGAGGTTGCCCCGTTAGGAGGTTCCGGAAATAAACTCGAAAGTTCCGAACCCTGACAGTCACTTTGCAGAAAAAGTTTAAATTTGTGTGCAGGCCTATTCACCCCCCTCTAGGCCACATTGCCTCGATCACTTCAATTGGTATTAGAGCGGGTTATCCTTACTAACACTTAACCGTGTGAGGATATGGCAAGTGGTGATGACAAGCAAGAGGAAGAGAAGTTCGAAGACATACCGAGTGAAGTTGATGGTGATGCCTCGGAGGTAGGCAACACCTCAGCCCAAGAGAAGTCCGATAAGCTAAAGAAGGCTGTCAAAGAAAGCTCTAAGGAAAACAGCAAGAAAAGCAAGAAGGAAGATAAGAAGAAAGAGAAAGAAGAAGAAAAGAAGAAAGAGGACAGCAAGCAAGAAAAGAAGAAGAAAAGGAAGAAGAAAGAAAAGAAGAGAAGAAAGAGAACACCTTCACCATCTCCATCACCATCTTCATCATCCTCATCGTCATCTTCATCTAGTGAGAATGGAGATGGGGATGATGAGTACTATGGCACAAGAATTCCCAAGAGAACAATCAAGCCCAAGCCCAAGGCCAAGTCAAAGAAAGACTATAGAAGCGTATCCTTTAACTATGATTCTTTGGATACTAAATCCAAGGATGATGTGACTATACCCGTTGGCAAGTTACCCCAATTTGATGGGACTAACTTTGCTAAATGGAAGCATATGATGAAAGCTTATCTAACCGGCTTGAGTTTGGAATTGTGGAATATTGTGTGTGTAGGTTTTGATGATCCCGAAGACTTTGGAAACCTCACACCACGTGATCGTCGCAACATTAGGAGGAATACTCAAGCTACAAGCATACTCCTTAGTGCCTTGAATGCCCAAGAGTACAATCGTGTTAGTGGACTAGAGATTGCCAAAGAGATTTGGGACATCCTCCACATTGCTCATGAGGGTGTTGACAAGGTCAAGAAATCCAAGATCAACATATTGATGGCCGAACTTAATAGATTCACTATCTTTGATGGAGAAGGGCTACAAGAGATGTTTGATAGGTTGATGGTCATAGTTGGGAAGATAAGAGGCTTAGGTGGTGATGAGTTGGATGACCACTTTGTTGTGAAGGTGATGTTGGAGGCCTTTGCTCCAAGAAATCCTACTCTAGTCACCTTGATTAGAGAGAAGAAGAGATTTGAGGAGTTCTCTCCAAATGATGTTCTTGGGAGAATTCTTACTCATGAGCTTATGGACAAGGAAATCCAACATAGGAAGAAAATTGGTGAGCTAGAAGCCAAGTTGAACAACTTGAAGGTCAAAGAGGTTGCTCTCCATTCTAACAAGTCAAGCAAGCCTACTACCTCATCCAAGCACTCTACTTCATCCAAGCCCTCCAAGTCAAAATCAAAGAAAGTGGAAGTAGAGAGCTCTACAAGTGACTCAAGTGAAGATGAAAATGAAAGCGCTCACGTTGAGATTGGAGATATGACTTTATTCATGAAGACATATAAAAGAGGCTTGAAGAAGCAAGGTTACAAGTTTGCCAAGAGGAAGTTCCCTAACAAGAAAAAGAGAATTTGCTACAAATGTGGAAGCACCGAGCACTTCATTGCGGATTGCCCTAATGAGAAGAGAGAAAACAAGAATGAAAAGGGTAAGGGAAGTTACAAGAGAGATCAAAAATCACATCACAAGAGAAGAAACTATAGTGGAGAAGCTCATATTGGTCATGAATGGAATTCCGGAGATGAAAGCTCTAGTGAAGGAGAAGGGAAGAAGGTTGCAACCGTGGCTATCAAGAAGCTTCCCTCCACCTCAAGGTTGTTCAACAACTTGACCGATGATGAAGAGAGCTCATCCATTCATTGCTTCATGGCCAAGGGTGAGAAGGTAAAAACTAGCTCAAAACCCTCTCATCCACCTAATGATGAGTCGGAAATGGACTCTAGTGATGAATCTAGTGATGAGGAAGCAAACCAACTTGTTAGTAAGATGGATGAGCAATCTAAAGATTTTATGGCTAGGTTGATAGTGGAACTAGAGAAAAACCAAGACATTCTTGCATCCGAAAGAAGTGAGCTTGAGGCTTTGCGTTTGGAAGTGAGCCAAGCGGAGAACGTCATAGCTACTCTCAAGGAAGACCTTGCTGCCTCTCAAGCTCAATGTAATTCTCTCAAGTCGAGGAATGAAGAGCTTGAGGAGCAATATAGTCTCCTTTGGAGTAGCACCTCACATCCTTCGAAGGTAAAGGGTGACTCTAGTGCTTCTACTAGCAAGGGCTGTGATAAGTGTTACAATATTGATATTGAATCTTATGCTACTAATCTTGCTAACATGGAGGCTACGAAGAAGGAAATTGCTAGGCTCAACTCAATCATAGCAAGGGGATGCATGAATGAAAGGGTCAAGTTCAAGGAAGGAAAAATGCCCGGAAATTTGGATGGACTTGGTCATCATAGAAATGGAAAGACCGGACAGAGGGATATTATCAAAGGACAAGAATGCATCAAGTTTGTGAGCAATGGTGAGCTCAAGGAAGATGAGTACATGCCTTCTGCCCAGAGTCCGGAGGTTCCGAGGTCCAAACCCGGAGGTTCCGGAGTCTGGAAGCCTTGTGCCACACAGACAGCAGAGTCCGGAGGTTCCGGGAAAATTCCCGGAGGTTCCGGGGTCTGCAAAGACAGAACCAAGAAGAAAGGCAAAACTCAACCTCAGCAAGTTCCCAAGGCATCTAACTCTTGTCTGCAGGTTCAGAATCATCCAATAATGCCTAGAAGGAATTTGTCACCCAACAAGAACAAGGCTCATGCATCTAGAGACATACCTCCTAGCTATGTGTTGAGACGCAACAATGTTGGTAAAGTTGTTGCCACGTATGTTGGAAATGAGTCCAACATATATGTGAAAAGATCACTATGGATTCCAAAGGCTTTAGTTGCTAACGTGGAAGGCCCCAAGTCAAATTGGGGACCTAAAAGAAGCAACTAAATTGTTTTGTAGGCATACTCCTCCGGTGGATCAAGTTGGGTGCTTGATAGCGGATGTACACATCATATGACCGGAGAAAGGAGTATGTTTTCATCCTACCTCCATTTGGAAGGACCAAAAGAAACAATTGCCTATGGAGGGGATACAAAAGGAGAAGTCATCGGTGTAGGTGATATCCCTATCTCTCAAAAATATTCGACTACCAATGTTTTACATGTTGATCTGTTAGGTTACAATCTACTATCGGTCTCACAACTAAGTGAGATTGGTTTTGATTGTCACTTCTTGGATAAGGGTGTGTCCATCATAAGAAGGGAGGATTCCTCTATTGTCCTTACGGGTCGCTTGAGGGGGAGGATTTACCTAGTTGATCTCAATAAAAGTAAGGTTTCTCCCAAGACTTGTTTAGTGGCAAAATCTAGCATGGGTTGGCTATGGCATCGCCGACTAGCCCATGTTGGCATGAGGAACTTGACCAAACTTTTGAAAGATGAACACATCCTTGGACTAACAAATGTACATTTCGAGAAAGATAGGATATGCAAAGCATGCCAAGCCGGAAAGCAAGTAGGAGCACCTCACCCACCAAATAGCATCCTCACTACATCAAGCCCGTTGGAGCTCATTCACATGGATCTATTTGGACCGGTGGCCTACATAAGTATTGGTGGTAACAAATATGGCTTGGTTATTATTGATGATTATTCTCGCTTCACGTGGGTGTTCTTTGTGTTTGACAAGAGTGAAGTACAAGGGAAGGTGAAGACCTTCATAAGGAGAGCACAAAGGGAGTTCGAGCTACCAATCAAGAAAGTGAGAAGTGACAATGGCTCGGAATTCCGGAACACCAATGTTGAAGAATTTCTTGATGAAGAGGGCATCAAGCATGAATTTTCAGCTCCTTATACCCCTCAACAAAATGGGGTGGTTGAGAGGAAGAACCGGACTCTTATTGAGATGGCAAGAACCATGTTGGACGAGTACAAGACTCAAGACATCTTTTGGGCCGAAGCCATCAACACGGCTTGCCATGCTATCAACCGCCTCTATCTTCACAAGTTTCACAAGAAGACCTCCTATGAGCTCATTACCGGTAAAAAGTCTAAGGTGTCTTACTTTAGAGTGTTTGGGTGCAAATGTTTCATTCTAAACAAGAGGCCCCGAACTTCTAAGTTTGCACCAAAGGTTGACGAAGGATTTCTTCTTGGTTATGGTCCAAATGAGCATGCTTACCGAGTCTTCAATCTAACCACCGGGAGGATTGAAGTCACGGTAGATTTGACTTTTGATGAATCTAATGGCTCTCAAGTGGAGCAAGTTGACTTAAATGTTGTAGGTAATGAGAAGCCATCTTGTGAAGCAATCAAGCAATTGGCCATAGGTGATGTTAGACCAGTTGAAGCACAAGAGGAAGATGAGGATCAACTCCAAGCTTCAACACCACTCGAAGGGCTTGAAGTCACTGGTTCAGCAGATGTGCAGACTTCGGAGGTTCCGAGAAAATCTCCGGAGGTTCCGGGAACTAGCACTGGAACTCAACCTCCGGGAAATTCTCTGGAGGTTCCGGGGTCTGGAAACTCAGCACCACAAGACACTGTGAACCAGCAATCTAATCAGCAAGGGGCTGCTCAAGCAAGTACATCTGAGCCTCAAGCTGATGAAGATGATGAAGACCAACCTCTACACCAACCTCTTGGACCATCACATCCTCGTGTACATCAAGTCATACAAAGGGATCATCCCGTTGACAATATCCTTGGAGTATAAGGAGAGGGGTAACAACACGATCTCGTCTTAAGAATTTTTGCGCATTTTACTCGTTTGTTTTCTCTCTTGAACCCATTAAGATAGAACAAGCTCTTGAGGATCCGGATTGGGTGGTGGCTATGCAAGAGGAGTTGAACAACTTTGAAAGAAATCAAGTGTGGGAGTTGGTGGAAAGACCAAAGACGAACATCATTGGCACCAAATGGGTCTTTCGAAACAAGCAAGATGAGTTCGGCATTGTGATTAGGAACAAAGCAAGATTGGTTGCTCAAGGGTACACTCAAGTTGAAGGACTAGACTTTGGAAAAACCTATGCACCGGTGGCAAGACTTGAAGCAATTCGATTTCTACTTGCTTTTGCTGCCCATCATGACTTCAAGCTATATCAAATGGATGTCAAGAGTGCATTTCTCAATGGACCACTCTCCGAAGAAGTCTATGTTGAGCAACCACCGGGTTTTGAAGATCTCAAGCGTCCTAATCATGTCTACAAACTCCGTAAGGCGCTCTATGGGCTCAAGCAAGCACCAAGAGCATGGTATGAATGCCTTAAGGATTTCTTGCTCAAGCAAGGCTTTGAGATAGGCAAAGCCGATGCTACTCTCTTTACTAGAAAAGTTGATGGTCGTATCTTTGTGTGCCAAATATATGTCGATGACATAATATTTGGTAGTACTAATGAAACTTTTTGTGAAGAGTTTAGTAGGGTGATGACAAAGAGGTTTGAGATGTCCATGATGGGTGAGCTCAAGTTCTTTCTTGGATTTCAAATCAAACAAGCAAAGGAAGGGACGTTCATATGTCAAACCAAGTACACAAGGGATATGCTTAAGAAGTTTGACATGGACAAGGCAAATCCCATCAAGACTCCAATGCCTACCAATGGACACTTGGATCTCAATGAAGAAGGGAAATCCGTGGACCAAAAGGTATATCGCTCTATGATCGGCTCTCTTCTTTACTTATGTGCATCTAGACCGGATATTACGCTTAGTGTGTGCATATGTGCTAGATTTCAAGCTAACCCGAAAGAGTGACATCTCATGGCCGTAAAGAGAATCTTGAGATATCTAGTGCATACCCCTAACCTTGGCTTGTGGTATCCTAAGGGCTCCACTTTCGATCTACTTGGCTATTCGGATTCTGATTATGCCGGTTGCAAGGTAGATAGAAAGAGTATATCGGGGACTTGCCAATTCCTTGGTAGGTCTCTAGTGTCTTGGAGTTCTAAAAAGTAAAACTCAGTAGCCCTTTCCACCGCCGAGGCCGAGTATGTTGCAGCTGGCGCTTGTTGTGCTCAACTACTTTGGATGAAGCAAACCTTAAAAGATTACGGATGTCACTTTACCCATATCCCACTTTTGTGTGACAATGAAAGTGCCATAAAGCTTGCAAATAACCCCGTAAGCCATTCTCGTACAAAACATATAGACATCCATCATCATTTCTTGAGAGACCACGAAGCCAAAGGAGATATCGCTCTAAGTCATGTGAGCACCGATCAACAACTAGTCGATATCTTCACTAAACCTCTCGATGAGTCAAGGTTTTGTTGTTTGAGGAATGAGCTAAATATTCTTGATTCTCGTTGCGTGGCTTGATCTCTAGCATGCCTTGGTTGTTTGCTTCATATTGTTGATATTCTCTGAAATTTTTTTTTTGAAAAAGCTTTTGTGAAAACTTTAAATTAATATTGCTTCAAAATCTATTTTCCTATCCCTAACTTGTCTCAAGTGGCTATAGTTGTGTGTGTGATTGCTTGTTTTCTAGCCACTTAAGTCAAGGAAACCATGACCTAAAGATCTCAGTTGATAAAGGGTTCAAAATCTCAAAAGGAGCAAAAGTTGACAGTCTCTGGAATTCAAGTTTCGGAAGCTCCGGAAAAATCTTCGAAGGTTCCGAGCCTCGGAAGCTCTGAGAAAATCTTCGGAACTTCCAATCTTTATTGCCTCAACATTCAGTTCGTCAGAGGGGTAGTTTAAAGGGAATCAGGCATCTTCCCTGAAATATTCTTTTACCCCTAGGGTTAACTCACCTCTCCCTTTCACCACGCGGTTACTCTTCCAGATCCACTTTTCACCGCAACCTTTCCCTCTCTCTCGACGGCGCCCGCATCGCCCTCTCTCTCTCTCTCTCTCCACCGCCGCGCCGCCGCCTTTCTTCCTCGCCGCCGGTGACCGTACATTCTCGTGCGTCCCACGTGTGAAGCTGCGCATCTCCTAGAATTTGCTAGATCTGTTTTTCATCAAGTTATCCGCAACTTTTATCGTATCCTCTCTGTTCTAACAGATCTCGGAACTTCCGTGATTATTTTCGGAGGTTGCCCCGTTCGGAGGTTCCGGAAATAAACTCGGAAGTTCCGAACCCTGACAATCACTTTGCAAAAAAAGTTTAAATTTGTGTGCAGGCCTATTCACCCCCCCTCTAGGCCACATTGCCTCGATCCCTTCAGGTTGCACTCTTAATAACCTGCGCAAGTCAAATTTCAAGACATTACAGCAGAGAGCAAGTACTCAACATGTTATTTGACTACTTAAGTTCTCAACACTCACCGTAATGGATGGCAGACCTGTGATCTTTTTCACAGCCCACTTTCTCACGGTGGTCATTTTCTTCCGTGGCGGCAGCGTTACATCATCTGCAAGAGATGATGCCGGCCTCTTCATTGCTCCCACGGAGGGACCACTGGGGAGTGGCGCCCCAGAGTACCCGTAACAACTTTTCACTTCAAAGCGCTGTTGAAGTGTCTGGCCGTCATCGTCGCTCGAGGAGGTGTCCTCCACCAAGACTTCTTCTTCTTCCCCTTGAGCAGACCGACTACTCTGGGGGGCTTGAGCCTCAACATCTGTTGGCTCTCCTTCTGGCACTTGTAGTGGATCCTGGGGACGAGGAGGAGGGTTGGACACAAACTTCAAGACATCCTCCTGCGAAACAGAGCAAACATTAGCTACACGACTACTTCTAATAAGTACTCGGGGGCTAGTCTGTGTATACTCACCATACGCGGAGGGTTGTCAGCACTATACTCTTGGACAGCTGCAGGAATTTCGTGAAGATTTTTGAAGATCTTCTGCAATCTCTCCATCACGAGATCGTCACTGATCTCTTTTGAAGACAGCCTTGAGCCATCATCAGCTCTAGTGTACTCGAACCTAAGATGCTCCCGCTGCATCAAGGGTTGTACTCGCCGCTTCATGAAGCTGAAGGCTACTCTCTCAGCAGTCAAGCCTTGTGCCTTCTTTAGCGCGATCTTGGCCAGTAGCTCTGGAATTTGTATGCGCTCCTGCATTGTTGGCTCGTCCATCCAGAGCCTATCATATACTGGTGCAAACATGCTTGGCTTCGGCAGCTAAGGCGGGGCGTTGTCGATGTAGAACCACTTGGTCTTCCAGTCTTGGTTCGAATCAATCAAGTCGTACTAAAAGTACAACTCCTGTGCCTTCTGGCGCATCTGGAGACCGGCTCCACCGACTACTACTGGGAAGTTCGCGTTGGGCTGCGGCTTCAGGCGGAATATCTTCCTAAAAAGAGCCTAATGTGGGCGGATTCCAAGGAAGGCTTCGCAGAAGTGCACGTACACTGCGATCTGAAAGATGCTGTTCAGATTTAGATGCACGTGCTCCAGCTTGAAGAAGTCGAGGAAGCCCCTGAAGAAATCCGATGACGGCAGCGTCAATCCACGCTCGACGAAGTGGCCGAATATTGGGATCTCATCTGGAGTTTTCTCCATTGGCCACGCATCTCCAGTGGCAGAGTTCCATCCAGCGATTGTCTTCTCGCGCAGCAACCCGGCAGCTTCGAGGGCCTTGACATCATCTTCCCTCATCTTGGATTTCTTCCAAGAGACAGCTTGACTTGGTGGCTTCGTAATCACAACGGTTTTGTACTTGGGCTCCAGCAATTGATTTTTGCCGCGGCCGAATTTCCTCTTCTGACCCTTGGACGGCGCTGGCTTCATCCTTCCAGTCACGAGGGTCTTCTTTCGCATTGGCTTGAGGGCTGCGAGGGGGTGGAGATGCGCGCTCTTGGCGGCATGGATGCTCGAAATCTGTGACGGTTGCAGATGCTAAGGCTTTTCTTTCTAGATCTAAGGGTGAATGGAAGCAGTGAAACCCTAAGGGATACCCCTTCGGGTATTTATAAAATCAAAACCCTAACGGTTCGACCTGGTGACCCTTCGTATTCAACAGATTGATTTCACACAGGCAAAATTGTCGGCTAAGTTAGAGGACTTAAATCCAAGACCTGCTCAGCTCCATCTCGGGGGCTCGACTACTCGATGGAATTGGATTTTATTCAGCTACAGTTCAATGAATTCAGGCCACTATTCTATAGTCAGATTGGATCCTTCAATTCAAGAAAGTACTCGACTTAAGGCTCGGGGGCTCCGTGCCACGTGACCTTTAGTTTTTCTCAGGATTTTTCGGGATTATTTGACGAAGACTACTGATTGACCCTTAGCTTCAATTGTCAATTCAAACTAAGGCTCGGGGGCTACATTCATATAGGATGCGATTTTTAGAAATCGCATTCCTATATATTTTTCTTCGAATTTTCTACGGATTTTTCGGAGCAAGATCAAAGACTAGAAGATTGACCCTCAGCTTGAATCTTGGATTCGACCTAAGGCTCGGGGGTTACATTCCATATGGAATGCGATTTTAGTAATCTCATTTCCATATGGATCTTTGATGCAAAGATTTCAAGAACGAAGCGGGTATTATTGAAGACCTTCAAGGGAAGTACTCAGGGACGCTTGGGAACAACTCGAGAAGACTTCAAGACTACTCGTGGAGTTAGCTGGAGTACCTTCCAGTCTCGTGATGATTCAAGTACTATTGAAGATTGAAGCTTGTAGAACTCGTGAACGTTTGGGAACTACTCGCAGAGACCTTCAAGACTACTTGGGAGCATCACACTCGACTACAAAGTACTCGGGGGCTTGTCGATCGGGCATCCCTGGGCCCACCACACATGTGGGCCATACCCGGGAGATAAGTTCCTGCTCACCTGGACTACTCGACTAGTGGGCCACGGTGCTGGTACCGTGGACCACAAAGCAAGACAAGACGGATAAAGGACTTGTACTAAGACTAGGATAGCTTTTCATACCTTGTATAGGCTACTCCGAGTCCTACTCGAATAGTACTTTTGTACCAATCCGACTTGTAACCCTGCCTCCCGTGGCATATAAGGCGAGGCAGGGACCCCTCTCAAAAACATACGCAATCAATAGAGCCACGCAGCATACAGGACGTAGGGTATTACGCACATTGCGGCCCGAACTTGTCTAATTGTGTGCCCCGTGTCTCACCATCGTGTTCCTGATCTCGGCGAGCCCCACCGCACAATCTACTACTTCGGGTACCCCGTCGTAGGCTTGGTGTCTAAAACACTGACGGTGCGAGGTCACCAAAAATTCGTCTTCCTCTCGCAAGCTCGGGTGCGACGACGTCCCCGACAAAGCGATAATCGACTCCCAAATCACTAACCCCGCGAGCAAGTCTCCGGCTCGCCCGTGGGCTCGGGGGCTACACCCGGCGGGTGCGCTCGCGTGCGCCCATCGAAAAAACGACAACTTCCTCTACACTGTGACCGCTAAGCCCGGGAATGAGACCGCGACTCCTTCCCGAGCTCAAGGGCTACTGTTGGGTTCCTATATTAGGGACCCCAAAGACAGTGGTTTAAAAATGATAATCCCTGATAAATTTACCCACGAGGGACAAAAACCACGTACGAAGACCAGGCTCGTCTGACAGGTTTCAGGCTCACTCTTCGCATGCCCAAACTGACTTTAAGTGTGAACGGAAGTGCAGCGTATGCGTGCTAATCCTTTGTGTGCATGAGAAAGTACTACACGGACCTGTAGCATGTGAATGATGGCTATTCTATGGGCTAGCCTGCTCCCTACGGGCATGCATGCATTAATGTTGGCAGCCATAAATCTCGTGGATATTTGGGGGTTGTCCTGCCACCCGTCCTCCTCACGCAGCAGCTATGCGTGCATGACCGGCAGGTGTACAGCGTGTGCAGGGGCTGTCGGATGGCTCTGAGCCGCTCGAGGAAACGTGCCCTGCTGCAAGTTGGAGGCTCCGCCTCGCACGACTACTGGCCGACGGGTGTTGCAGTTAAAGCAACCTCTAGGTTTCCAACGTCACCTACAGGGAGTCAAGACAGCGGGACCCGCGACGTAGAATTGAGCTTTTCTCCCTCTTTTTACTGTACACTGTACTCTCTCTCATTTTTTACTCATTTATAGCCTCCCTTTGAGACATAAAAGGAGAGTCTGGCCTCCTGCGCGAGGGGATGACTTCTTTTTCCTTCTTTCTCTTCTCGAGAGGAGCTCGCTCTCTCTCCCATTCTTCTTCTTCCTCCAGCCATCCATGGCTCAAAAAAAAACTACAGAGACTTGGGATCGTGCTCTCTCTCGCCCATTTGTACCCCTACTACAAATCAGTGCAAATAACACAGCAGCGCGAACTGGACGTAGGGTGTTACTCTCCGGAGGCCCGAACCAGTATAAATCCCTGTGTACCCCCATTTGGGCAACCATCCGAGGCCCGGCACGCAATCCGAGAAATTTACTGGCCGGCGGTTACGGAACCCCGACACACATCCACTACCGGAAGCAACTCCAAGTCTTTGTCCGTCTCCGAAGCTGGAACATATACATCTTAAAGCTTTATTTAAATATCGTATCTTTGAACAATTATCGTAGTTTGTGATCTGCCTTTGAACTATTATGTAATTTGTGATTTGTCTGTGACTTTGTGAATGATCGAAAAGTCTGTGATCTGTTATCTGTCTCTACTCTGAAACATGTATGTGTATGTATTTGTGATTTTCGGGTTAACCCGAACCCGAAATATCTTGTTTTGTTTTTATCGGGTGAACTTCGGGCTTCAGTTCTCAGAACCCGAATTTATGAAAACCCGAAAAACTCGACCCGAAAATTTCGGGCTACCCAAACGCCCAGGGCTACGTGCGAAAGCGTGCGGTGGTGTCCCGGACTGCAATGGCAATACCAAGGGAATTATTAGGTCCTGTTTAGTTCTCCAAAAGTTCCTAAAATTTTCGCATTGGAGACCGTGCTATCTCTCACAGAACACGCTTCCTAATGCAAAAATTTTACCACTTTCACCAAAATTTCACGGAACTAATTAGCGGATCAATTCCACATGAGCCCGTTCCAACCGACAGTAGAGCCCGTAGAGCAGCGCTGCTGAAACTGCAAACCTATTTGCGTCAGCATCCTTTATGGGGAAGAATCATAAAAAGTTGGAAAATATGACAAACTTCCGTGAGATGTACTCATGAGCAAGGTGTTTTTATCATGAACAAGTGAATAACTTCTCCTTTTTTTAATCATCAGCAAGGTTCTGTTTAGTTGATGAAATTTTTGGTGAAAATGGTAAAATTTTTGCATTGTAAAACGTGTTCTATGAGAGGTGGTATGATCTGCAATGCGAAAATTTTGAGAACTTTTGAGGAACTAAACAGGGCCTAATGGTCTGGTTCTGGATAGCAGGTGCATGTCCAAATAGAGAAATCCAATTACTATTAAAAAGAATTAGAGCATACTGAAACATTAAAAATATTTCATTCGCTAGCGACCGTTATTGCCGACACTACACTTTTATTAACTATTCTCTCTATTTCAAATTACTTTTGATTTTTCTATATACTTTGTATCTGGACATAAGTATACATCTACTGCATAATAAAAAAATATTTAAAAATTAAAATAGTAATTTGAAACGAATGAATTATTTACAATTACAACTGATCATCTTTGAACTTCAAATTAGTTTAGCAGAACCATAAGCGAGGCCGGCAAGACACAAACAAAGTTGTACATGACCACATAAGGCCCGTTTCAGTTCCTCTTACATAAATTTTCACCATCACATCGAAACTAGTGACACTAATTAGAAATATTAAATATGGATTAAGAACAAAATCCATTTCATAACTCGGGTTCAAATCGCGAGACGAATCTAATAAGCCTAATTATGTTATGACTAGATAATATTGTGCTAAATTAAACAATCTCTTATGTTAATTATGAATTCGTCTCGTGATTTTTTGATCATCTGTGTAATTACTCCCTCCGGTTTGGTAATAGAAGTCGTTTAGACAGCGACACAGTCTCCAAAAACACAACTTTGACTTCTATTTTCTATAAAAATATTTATTAAAAAAGTTATATATGTATATTTTTTATGAAAATGATTTTCAAAATAAATCTATTGATTTCTAAACTCAACAACTTAAAAATTATTCATCATTTATATTTCTGATGTTTGACCTAAATCTTGTCAAACAACTTCTTTTAACAAATCGGAGTGAGTAGTTTATGTTTAGTTGTTTGCACATAAATTTTAGGAACTAAACGCGTACGTACTCGGCATTGTGAATTGGTGATCCGATCATTCGACTGCAACGCCTGGATCCAAGAGTCGGCCGCCCATAGAATACTACGGCTACCACGTCGGCGACCACATGGGCCTTTTTTTTTTCCTACGACGAGGCGCACGACACGCGCGGAACAGCCAGGAGCCATCTTCGGATCTTCCAATCCTCCTCGGGTCTCTCTCCCGTCTCGTACTCCGCCGGGCTTCTACCTGCCTGCGCGTTCGTGAATCGCCCGTCGCCTCCGTTTCAATTTCAACCACACCTCCCGCCGGGCGGAGGGCGCGCTCGCTCCCCTCCACCAGATCCCCGGCCGCCGGCGCGCGGGCCGGCTCGGTTGGACTCGGTCTCCGCGGCCGCGGCGCGCGCGGCTGCCGTTAGCGGAGATGCGGTGGAGCGGTGCGCTGCTCCTGGTGGCCGTCTTCGCCGTTATCGCCGTAGCAAAGGTGAGAACTGGGGATTTTTCTTCTGCTCCACCTCCACGGTCTACCCTGTTCCCTCCCGCATACTTGATAGTTGATAGTTGTGCCGTTGTGCGGATGACGCAATCTGGGGCATGTGCCTAACACAGGAGTTCCAGTTGCCTTTAGGTCCTTGTTTTGAGCAGACTTGCTGCTTAATCGGATTTGGATGGTTTTGAAGCCGCTAGCAGCATATGTAAGCCGAGTGTGATTTAGCACCGAGGCTGTAGTAATGAATTTGATCTAGTGTTTTCATCAACAAAAATAACAATACACTAGGGAGATGAGGTTGTTGCACAAAATCTAAGTGTCCAGATCATATAGTCATTGCTTGTGCTTTCAGTGGACCCAAAATAAGTTAACAATTCTCGGCACAATTCTGCAAATTCAAATAACTGCCGAGAATACAGGTAGCTTCGGGGGCTGTAAGTCCAATGCTGAACCCAGTTTCAAGTAAGCAAGCACACTGTATCAGATTCAGATGTCCATTCCGACTAACAGATGCTGCAATTGTGTATTGATTTTCAATGTGGTAACATCTTCCCTTTTGGATTCAGGATAGTGTTGATACGCAACCAGTCGAAACTAATGGTAATGGCTCTAGCACACAGTTAGGTGTTGAGAATTTAGAACACCATGATGAGATAGATCTTAATAAAGAGCATGTGACCCACGATAATGGAGGAGTCAAGAATGATACCAGTGAGAACAATAAGAAGGATAACTCAACAGAAGGAACCAACATCAGAAGAGATGACTCAATACCGCAGCCAAAGGACAAAGATGACAGGGAAACAAAATTTTCACAAGCAAAAGATTTCTTTCAAGATCCTCTTATTATGGGGTGCGATCCGTCCCATAGATGTATCATTGAAAATAAGAAATTCATCGGCTGCTTAAAAGTTCCGGGAGAAGGTGACTTTGTTTTCTAGCCTTTTAGTATTCTCTCCTACCTGTCATTCTGACTAATCCTATAAACTAAAAATTCTTTACTTAAGGGCTGATTGCTATTGTGTTACCACAGTCACTAATATCATTTATCATTCCATTATACAGAACCCTGACATTCAAAAGTTGTGATTTCTTACTTTTAATTTACTATTGAAAATATTTTATTGTGAACATCAACTTTTACAGTCCCTAACTTTGAGCTTACATCTGTCCAAGAACTCATATACCAGAATCTATTCCTATGAGAAATATTTCCAATCCAGGCATTAAATTCCCAAATAGGCATCAAATTTAAAGGCTAGAGACTTATATTCAGCTAAAATTTAGCATCCAAGCAGTATATTTGACCAATTACAGTTGATTTTTCTGCCAATAGTTTCCTAGAGAAATTAGAAATTCACATTTCCACTTTGACACCCTTCACGTTTATTTACCCACAGTATGAAGTTTTTTGAAAACATATTTATTCTCTATATGCATTCTGGTGTGTGTTTCATAATTTTCTGTGGTTGTGTTGCTTCTTTCGAGCTTTAACCATGCTTAGCTTGATGTTGTTGGAACCAGATTCGCTAGCTCTGTCACTTCTGATGGACAACAAAGGCATGGACCCACTTGATGTTAGCATCACAGCTCCGGATTATGTTAGTTTAGCTGAAGATACTGTCCGTGTTGAAGCAAATGGTCATAATGAGGTATAAAAGAATAGTGTACCATACCATTGGGCTTTCTGGCTTAATTTTTCCTTATTTTGTCAATAATATACATGTTTAGTTGTACTAGCTTATGAATTTTATAATATGGTGTTGTTCTTATATTTGATTTGGTTCGTGTATTTGAATGGTCTACTGAACGTTTGTTTTCTTCTCTTTTGTTGTCATTTGTAATTTAGACACAGGTGAGCGTTTCCGTCAGTGATGCTGCAAACAACACGACCATAATCCTCAAAGTTGCAGGAGAATCCTGTACTGTTAACATTCACAGTGCAATCACAAGGGAGGCTGGCAGAGTCATACGGATGCCATTTACCTCAACATACACGCTGGTACCTGTCTTTCTTCTCCTTGCTGTGGTGGGAGTGTGCATCAAACTTCGGAGGATGCGCAAGCAAGATGGTAGCCCTGCATACCAGAAGCTCGACACAGCTGATCTACCGGTTTCGACTGGAGGCAAGAAAGAATACAATCAATCTGATAAGTGGGACGACAATTGGGGGGATGACTGGGATGACGAGGAAGCGCCAATGACACCATCCAAACCTATGCCCAACCCATCCTCCAAAGGCCTCGCTCCAAGGAGATCGACAAAAGATGGCTGGAAAGATTAGACGATTAGTTAACAAAATGATGTCAGTTAAAGGAGCATTGTGGAAATAGTTCCAATGCCTATACCATATTTTTATCTTCCTTTTCAAGGAAAACCTTGTGCTGTTTTCCTTATGGGACAGACCGCAATACTGATTTATGGTTAGATCTGTGGAGGATGGTAAATCAGGGGGACAGACCGCAATACATTGATACTATGCAGAAAATTTTGTATGTTCCTGTGCCAATTTAAGTTACTTGTAAATATAGTTTTTCTCAGGTGCATTTCTATCTTGTCTGAAGCCCTATTTGGACTGCAAGAATGTTGATGACATGCGACTAAGGCAGTGTTTAGTTTGTGAAATTTTGGGTGGAAGTGGTGAAATTTTTACATCGGGAAACGTGTTCTGTGAGAGATGATACGGTCTGCGATGCAAATTTTGGAGACTTTTGGGGAACTAAACACTGCCTAAGCATAATAAAATTGTCATTGTGCACTCCATTTGTGAACCAAACCGTGTTTATATGGATGAGGAAACATCTTGTTACACGTCAGATTCGGTTTTTAAAAAATGAGCTAACACGAAGGGCCCATCCGGGTTCGAACCGGAGACCTATTGATCTGCAGTCAATTGCTCTACCACTGAGCTATGGACCCTCTACATGTCGAACGGCAACTAAAAGTATTTTACCTATTAGATTTCGAGACCACTGACGCTCACATTTCTATTTTTCTTCCGTCCGTCTCACTGTCTCTCATACGACATGAAGACAGCACAAAATATTGTATATGAAGCCTCTTTTTTTATTAAACCAATAGATTTCGTCCGTTACAATGTAGGCTCTCGCACTACTGGTGTTGTGTTGAGAATGACTCCACTGTACCGAGTATACGTGCTAGCTTTTTGCTTTGGCTTTGTCTTATTTTTAGACTTTTACCTATATGTTATTAAGAAAGTTGTTTGAAACCTGTGTTACTAAAAAAATTCTTTCGCACCTGTGTGTCATCCACCTAAACTTTTTTTCCATTCACACCATTCCGTTCAGTTTTCATCCATTTTCCACCGTTAACCGACCTGACATGTGGGACCAATCAGTCAAGATACCCAAAATGCCCCTACCTCTGCCATTTCATCCCGCAGAAGCTCGATCCGAGCTCACCCGCGCCTGCGGCGGCCGGGGTCGGGCTCACCCGCGCGTGCCCATGGCGGGCGAGGTGGAGCTCGCCCCGCGCGCCCGCACCGCGGAGGCCGGGCTAGAGCTTGCCCGCGGCGGCGGCCATCCACGCCTAGCACTCGGTCCCCATTTTTCGAGCCTTCTCCTTGAGCTCCGCGTTGCGGCAGAGCACGCGCTGCAGCTCGGCCTTCGCCACGCGCAGCTGCCCCGACGCGGCGCGCTCCACGGCGGCCAGCAGTGCTCAGGCGTGCCTGCGCCAGCCTCCTCCAGCACCGCCGCTCTCCTGCTCGTGGTCGAGGGGGAGGAGAAGAGGCGGAGGAACCAAGAGGAGAGGAGAGCAGTGGCGTCCCTCGTGCTCCCGGCCGACCACACGGACGGCGACGGCCAGATCTCGCGTGCCGAGCTGGCGGCGCTCTTCGAGAGCGTGGGCCACGCGGCCACCGACGACGAGGTGTCCCGCATGATGGAGGAGGCGGACGCGGACGGCGACGGCTGCATCAGCCTGCCCGAGTTCGCGGCCATCGTGCGCTCCGCCGATGCCGACGCCGCGGCAGTCGAGGAGGACTTCCGCGAGTTCCGCCATGCCTTCAGGGTCTTCGACGCCGACGGCAACAGCCTCATCACGCCCGCCGGGCTCGCCCGCGTCCTCATGGGGATCGAGGAGGCCGCCACCATCGCGCAGTGCCGCCGCATGATCCAGGGCGTCGATGGCCGCCGGACGAAGCTTCGGCAGGGTCGCCGCCTATTCTGAGCCAAGGGCGCAAGGAACCTGCCCTGCTGCTGCTCTGGCTCTGCAATGCTCTGCTCTCACAAAATTCGACTCGTTTAATTGTACTGAGGATTTCATGCTCGAAATGGCCGACGACGTGTGCTTCAGTGCCCTGGCTCGACGGAAACTACTCCCCTGTTTTGATTTTCACCAATGCTCGATCTAAATTAATAAGAGATTGACGCCAGTTAATCACTCCGTGCTCACGGACATGCTCTGAGCCCCAGCGCTGGCATCCTCTGCTACTCCGGCGGGCTCCCCACCCCCCACCACCACCACCAAAGTTCACTGGAGAACTTCTCTTATCAAATATTCTGCAGTTTGATTTATATAGTTTCATAATGCTTTTTATGCGTAATGTACACGGTATTACCATTAGGTATTGACATAATCCAAGTTCACCGTAATAGGATCTAGGAGAAACTTTTACAGTTAAATTATAGTCTACGGACCTTTATGTAGGAAATTACAATTCCACCTTTTCAGCATCCTGCATGAAAGTTTGTTCCTAGTATCCTAGATAATTAATTCTGAGCTAAGTTTTAAAAACTGAACGTTGTTGTTAAAGATTGTAACAATGCATATATTTGGCATTGAAATCCTTATTTTCGTTTCTGGGTAATGCCATCATGAAGATGTTAATAAGTTATTGTGAAAAATTAGTTGGACAAACTCAAAACAAAGAGTTAAAACACCTGACTGTGATTTTCAAATAATAAGGTGGCCATTCCATGTTAGTATGCTGCACTCCTTGCAAGATAATTTATTTAGTAATTATAATGAGCCCATTTTCTACATTTACATTGAGTTCACTTCTTCTCTTGCTTTACAATTTCCTTCCTGTTCAACTTGTTTACGTTGAATGATCCACAAGTTTGTTCTTGGTTGGTGTTTACTTATTTTTCTTTTCCATTTATGTATGGGACCAGTGGTTTTGTAGATTTATATGATGTTCCCCACTTCATCAAGGCATTGAAATATGATGTTCGAATTGTTATGAGCGTTCCAAAAATCACTGCACAAGTAAAGGCCAAGAAGCTCAGAGCATATAAGGTGAATGTATTTAGGGCACAGTAGTATGCTAAATTTAGCTGTACTAAGTCACATTTCCCTATCTTTGAAAATTCAATATTTTCTAGATATTCAATACTTATGGAACACTTTTTGTCCTTACAGATTGATCCACCTAGAGATGCACCAGTTACTTGGTACAGAACAACTGCTCTGGAGAAGATAAGGAAGTATGGTGCGATATATTTAACTCCATTTTCACACCGTTTGGCAGAAGAAATTGATGATCCAGAGCTCCAGAGGTTGAGATGCAGGGTGAATTATCACGCACTACGATTTAAGCCAAATATCATGAAAACAAGCAGTCATATAGCGAAGAAACTCCGTTCAGAAGGCCATTTCATGTCAATACATCTTCGGTTTGAGCTGGATATGCTTGCATATGCCGGGTAGGACGTCGAATTTGCTTAGTGCTGAAGTGTATCCATTGGTGGAGAAGTCTATCCTTGAGCTTTTTTCTGTAGCAAGCTTAGGAAAGTGCCTACCCCAACACATTTGGGGCTAGTTATCGTAGGCTTACGAATGTTTCGACGAGGGCCAAACATGGTCCTTATGTGGAACTCATAACATTATTCATCCATAGATATCAAATTATTAAGATGAATTCATGATCACAATTTTCAGTCCTTGATCCTAGAATTTTAGAAAATTACTCTTTTATTCAATTAATTAATTTTGACTATTGTTGATAATCTGTTATATCATGTAGTGGTTACTTCTTGCATGTCTTGCCATGTAATTTCGTTTTTGTGTTGCTAGACATGAACATACCTTACTTACAAAATGAAAATTGCAGGTGCATCAGCATATTTTCACCTAAAGAACAGGAAATCATGTTGGAGTATCGGAAAAAACACTTTCCAGAAAAGATAATTGACTCCAGGAAAAGAAGGCTCATTGGAAAGTGCCCTTTAACTCCAGAAGAGGTACTAGACATTGTTCCTGATGTTTGTCGAGTACTAGTATATAATCTAATTGTTTGCTGACACTAAAAGTTAATTACTCTGGATGGGGCCACAAATTTAGGCTAGTACCTAGTCAGGTACAGTGCATTTTTTTCAGCTTAGCTCCATGAGTATGCTTTTGAATTTATATTGCATTTTCAATTTAAGTGACCAACAATTTGTTACTAAATAGGTAACATGAATACTTGTTTTTGCTGCGTATGTGCTATTGTTTGTACCTTGTCTTTACGTATTGTGGAGAATTTATGCTTCCATGAAAAGCAAGACCCATGCAATATGTTATCTACATCATATTGTTTTTGTTGTTCATGATTTGTATGTATGTTGTTGTAGTTTCCATTATCGCTTGAATGTCATATACAATTACATGCTTTTGGCATTAAATGAGGGTGCATCTAGGGTGAACACACCCTAAAAGTTTGAAAATTCATTACTAGAAGCTTCAACAAAAGGGCGATTTAACTCCATACCACCAAATTAGATGCACTTTTTTATACTATCAAGCTAGTTAATGACATGTGGGGTCTGGCCCTATATGTCATTGACATATATTGAAGGTATAAATGAAAAGTGCACTTGAGGTAGTGGTATGGTTGGAATATTTCCCAAAAAAAAAGTTAGCACAACCATAATTCATGTTAACAGTTAAATGAACCATTTTAATTGGTGAAAAATGATTATAAGGAACAAAGCTGAAACTTATATTAAAATATTAAATATAAGAGTCCGTGTATGCCTACCTTTTTCATCCTCGAATAATCGAATCACATAACCAGAGTATCAGAGGACTTTGGCCCTCAAACTAAGCCGTACACTTTTGGTCCACACATGGCAATAGTTGATTTGAGGTCCGCAATAGACCTTGTTCCTTCAAGTAATATTTCTTTAAAGCACAAAAATGGGGTTGCCAGTATATGAAAAATAGACATCATAGCCATCATAACTGACTTTTCCGTTGAATAATCTTTCCATAAATAACAGAAAATTTTCTATTCATATGTTTTGCAGGTAGGTGTTATTCTGCGTGCTATTGGATTTGAAAACTCTACACAGATTTACCTTGCTTCTGGCAAGCTCTTTGGTGGGGAGCGCTACATGAAGCCATTCAAGGCTATGTTTCCACGTCTAGAAAACCATAGTATGGTCGAAAGTGGAAAGCTGGAAGAAAATACCCAAGGGCTTGCAGGATCCGCAGTTGATTACATGGTCTGTCTCCTGTCAGACATTTTATACCCACATATGATGGCCCAAGCAACTTCGCAAACAGTCTCATGGGTCATCGCCTATACTATGGTTTCCGAACCACAATCACACCAAATAGGAAGACCCTTGCTCCGATATTCATCAACAAGGAGGAAGGGCGTGGAGCTGGCTTTGAGGAGAGGATTAGGCAGGTCATGTTCAACACCCATTTTGGCGCCCCCCACAAACGCATCAATCCAGAGTCTTTCTACACAAACTCATGGCCAGAGTGCTTCTGCCAAACGAAAGCTACAAATAATGCTGACCGGTGTCCACCCAACAATGTAAATGATGTCCGCGAAAGTCAGTTCCGGTATAAAGAAGATTTTGAGGTGGAAGCTGCTAATCAAACTGACTCTACCAGCCAAACCGAAGAGTTGGCTGGTGGAACTGAGTTAGCTAAGGAATGACATTTTTGGAGGAAGGATTGATGACTCCAGATCTTTGTAGGAGATTATGTTCAACTCAAGATTTAGTTGTTGAGACTGTTACTCTGGGAGGGTCAGAACCAGATTTTGGATAGGTTTGGTCATGTAGAGTTCTGTGGAAGAAAAACCCATATGAACGTCATGAACTATGTGGCTACTACAATTGGAGATCGTTACCCCATATGCTATAGTCGATTGTTTACTGTTTCGTGTCTCCAGTTCTGTTGGCTTTGTTTGCTGGTCCTCACTGCACACGTCTGGTTGAATTCCTACGTTCCTGGAACTTCCCCTGTTTTGGTTTTGCAACTGACTGTTCTGCCAAAAAAGAAAAAGAAAAAAGGGTTTCACTACCCTAAAAAGGTCTTTTCTCTTACTCCATTATTAATGACTAGATTGGATTTTACTAATTTGATTAGTATTCATGCGCCCCAATTTATGACTGACGTTCTCAATCCTAAACTTGCATATTGTGTTTCAGGGTCTTTCATTTAGTTCAATTAGTTTCTGCCAATAAATACATGGTTTCCGTGAAGATAACTGGTGCAACTATTATTGGATCTTGGTGCGTAAATGTTTTCCTTCTTTCATTTGATACTCCATCAATCTATCTTATTTTTGTTTTCCCAAAGTCAAATGCTGGTGTTAGCCTCTGAAACTATACCAAGGTAAGCATACTTCGCAAACATACACAACACCAGGCATCTTTATACTCATTAATACTTCTTCATTTCCTTCCTCTTCCTCCTACACGGTTCATTAATCATTACTACCACTAACAACCAAAAGAAAAACTAAATGGCAGAAGATAGCTAGCAGACTGAGTGCCATGCATAAGAAAGGAAATAGCTCAACCACTTACTATGTAGCAACAAATTTTATGTTCCAGTTCAAAAATCTTTATACTCCTCAGCATCCAACTTTGTTATTTTGATCTTATCACTTCATGTTCTCCATATAAATTAGATGTGAGATGTACTCCGCTTCTTATCTGTATCAGCAACTCTTTTCCATGATCTGCGAACAGTATAACTACGGGCAGCGCAGCATAGCGCACCTATCCTCCTAGTAATTGAGACCCTGTTTAGTTGATGGAAATTTTGGTGAAATTTTTGCGTTCAGAGCGGGCCGCGGTGGTGGTGCATAGTTTCTGGTACCCATCTCTGTGTATGGGTGGGCTCAGCTGCTGTTCCATCTCCATAGACCATAGTCCATACCGGAGAAGCAAGGTTGCTTGCACACTTGTAATTATCGACTCTCAGTCGGGTGATCCAGCCGCGGCGTAATGTGGAATCCTGGCACGACTAGCATGGTCACAAACGGCGATTCCTTCCACTCTCGGACGGAAGAAATCGGTGCGTCTGAATTCCTCTCGCTTCTACTAGTACTACTGAAAACGACAGATGCGGATAGGTGAAGGATCAATTCTCCTCTCCAGTGTCAGCACGACACGCTCGCGAAGGAAGGATTCCAAACCGAATGCCGCAAAGTCCGATCGGTTGGGCGCTCGCGGGGACTGCCGTGCCGTGGCGTGGCGCTCAGGGCCCCGGCTGCTGGGCGCTCGGCCGACCCGGACTCCCAACTCCATCGGTGTCTATCGTGCACCTGGCGTGTCATGGTACTGGAACAGGAGCTAGCGCGAGCGCTACAGGAGCAAAAGGTTACGTACGCGCGCCCGCTAGCTCCTGCTCCAGCTCCAGGACCTCACGACGACACGAGTACTCGTACACGACAGCGCACGGCACGCGCGTGATCGGCAGGCTCGATTAGCTAGCCCCGCGAGGCGCGAGTCATGACTCATGAGTGCACGCGTGAGTCGCGACGTGCGGGCGCGTGCTGGGGCGCCTCGCCGGGAAGATGCTCGTCGCTGGCTCGCCCGGCGAAGCCGGACGCTGGCTCCCGACTCCCGGAGCCGGAGCGAGCCCTTTTCGCTGTCGCTGCGTGCCACGTCCCGTGGCGCCTTTTCCGTGGTCCCCCCACCGCCACGTACGTGCCCCGGGCGCCCACGCATCATCATCTCTGGTCCCCCGTCCCCGCCGCCGCGGAGTCTGTTGTGTTGTGTTGTGCTGTGCGTGCCTGTGTGTGCGCCTCGCGCTGTCGCTGTCGAGCCCGAGCCGGTAAAGAGAGATCGCCGCATCTCCCCGGCCGGCGTCGATCTGGTCCGTCTCCAACCACCGGTGGTCGTTCTTTGCTGGTAATCTGTCTGTGCGCGTCATACTCGACGCACCTTTTCGGATTTATTTTCAATTTCAAAAGTATTTTATTCGGACATGTGTACACGTTACGAGCTCAGCTCTCAAGGACCGAAAAAGGTCCGGTGAATAGGAGCTGTGGGCAGGCAACTGCAACACATCAGCAGCCCGCATCTCCACTAAATCTCCGTGACTCCATCATCTCAGTGTGCCGACGTACGTAACCGCCTTTTTCTCGGCAACCAACATATCAAAATTAGTCGGCTGGACGCCGATGTATCATTCACTCACAATACTACGCGTTTTGGCAGGGATTTTCAGATAATGTGTATGTTATCCTTGCGCGATGTGCATGCCGTGCTAACGGAGCCAGGTACACTGTGCCGGCTGTATGTACAGTAATGCATGGCAAGTAGGACGACCACCACCACCAAGTTAAGTACCTTGTATTATTGGGCCACTGGGGCATGGGTGCACGACCACAGTACACCTTTTACATTACCAGCGGCTACGGTTACGATCCATGTCTTGGCCTTTTCCGGCGGCGTTGCCGTTCCGTGAGAATCAGGGTGCGCTAGCTTAGCTCGGTCGCGTCGCGTGCGTGACAGCTGACGGGCGCTGAACCTGGCCCTAGCCCTGCTCGGCGCCCGATCGCACGGATCAGCTAAAGGCAACGGATACGTCCCGATGAAAGCGACCAAGGGATACGGGAAAAATTAGAAGAAAGAGACGGTACTAGAAAGGATGGAACTAACGGTAGTGGCTGCTGGTTCAGGTTCATGATGCATGAACGTGCGTGAGAGTACCTATGTACATACGCACGTACAGTGTCACCGATCGCCGTCACACTACTGGCGCCGATTAAGCAAATTTCATAGGGTCCAGGCTGCTGTCTGGCTACAAGTCAAATGTTACGTGCACCAACACAAAATATATTTGTAATTTAGCTGTGCAGGCAGCGAGTATATAGACCTTGCCATAAGCCCATACCCCCATACCGACATACCGTAGTGCAATACTACTATACGCACCACAACATATATATAGCCCATTTGCACGTAGCGCAGCACATATATTATTATACCATCGAATTATTTGGAAATACTTTACGGTTCATGCATGCATGATCACTTTGCCATATTTAAATTTTAATGTTAGAATAATACACGTATGTGCGCCGATATGATCGAGCCAGCACACACTACCACTATATATACAGCACTGACGACCACTCGCACGTGTAGTGTGATGCACTGATGTAGCGTCGTTTTGTGAATTTGGTGTGCATGCTTGCATGCGTACGTGTTCATCACGACGTACGTACGCGTTCGTCGATCTAGACTACGCAAGGCACTTGCGCACAACGCGATGAGCATAGGTAATTGCGCAAGCAGCAACTTGGTTCAGTTAGCGAGACTTTTATATTATATTACGGAAGCATCTGTCATATCTCCGCACGTATGCATGCTATTCTATTGCTGCCCGTCGATCGACGGATCGCGAGAGCTGAGAGGCCTTGCATGTCGACACGTATCATGCACGTACTGCTTTATCGCCACGTACCGGCGTAGTATAGCTTGATAGTATACGGCATGCGTACGTGGAGGAGCTGCTAGCTAGCGGCAGAAGAAACTATATATCGCAAAATTGCTGGCCTTGTTGAGCTAGCATGCATGCATACATGGCGACGAGTTGATCTCGTTACGGATCGGATAGTGCATAGTACTCGGTCCAGCCGGCAGCTCCAGCTTCGGAGCGGAACTGTGCAAGCAAGGGCACGCAGCGAGCGACAAAGCTTGTTTTTGAGCGCTGGCGCGGCGGCATCGCCGCCGCAGCCGCATTTCAAAAAAACCGGCAGCGACTGTGCAAGCGCGACCTCGCCCGCCTCGCGAAAGTACATGGTACCAGCCAGTCGTGGCAGCGGCTGGGCGCCTCGAGGCTCGTGCGGCGACAGACCGCAATGCGCACGGGCGGACGCGTGGGGGGAGGCATCCGGGCATGGCGACAGACCGAGCAGCCAAGGCCCAAGACCAAGAGAGAGACGACGAGGAAGGTGAACGAGAGGCGGGGGAAGGGGACACCGTCGCCTCCGCTACCTCGCCGTAGGCCCTCCACGTCGCCGCGTAGGCCGTGCACGGCCGGAACCGGCGCCCGAGGCCGCCGCGCCATGCCCCGTCGCGCGCGCCAGCGGCTCCCCCACTCAAACAGGAGTCGCGCGCGGGGCTTGCCGCTCTCGCCGAGGAAAGAAAGCTGCGGCGGGGGCCCCGGCACCCGGGCACGCGGGCCGGCGGCCACGCGTCCCCCCGCCACGCTCCAAATATCCCGCCACCGTACCCTCCCGGCCGCTGAACTGAACCCTCGTTGTCGTCTCGTCGCCAGTCGCCACGCACGCACGCGCTGGCCGCTCCCCGCATCCACCACACCGCTCTCCCAGCGCGAGCGCGTTCAAAACGATCGGTCATGTGTCAGTCTATGTCTACTGCTGCTAGCACTGTGTCCTCTGTTCAGCTGGCATTGTGGCAACGACCTCCAACTGCTTGACGAAATGCCATGATAGTTTTCGACTAGCCCGATCAAATGCTGTTGCTACAAGAGTGAAACGTGACGGCCTGTTCTTCGTCCGTTCCGTTCGGTTTCAACAGAAGAGAAGGACGACGACGACGGGTCGACGTAGTAGGAACGTCCGAACGGAACGGAGGGCCGTAGAATCTGCTCTGCTCTCTTTCTTGCACGGAAAAAAAAGCCTGTTGGCCTGCGCTGCGGCCCCCTCAACATATGTTGTCCCGGGAACGCACAGCCACAGTCAAATCGCGCGACGTGCCCCACACCCCCTCTCCGACGGCCCCGTCTGTCCTCCACGTAACCCCCTCCGCGCCCCCACCACCGGGACCCACGCGTGACCCGGTGGTCCAACCGCTCTGCCCCTCCCGTGCACCCGCCCCACCAGCACCCAGTGTCGCTGCGGGATCGGCCCCACCAGTTCCCCCTTCGCACCCGGGCGCCCTAGTCCATGGACCGGGCGCAGGATATTTTCTCCCCGGCGCCGCAGCGCATCGGGCGCGCACACGCCACGCGCCCACCGGCGATCTCGCCCGTCCACGTCCTCGCGGGTCTCCCGCGGCGCTGGCGCGCATCCGGCCGCCCGTGCGGGGTCCGACGGCGGCGGACGCTTCTCCTTCCTCGGCTCGGTGGCCGTATTAAACCCCGCCTTCTCGCCGGCCTCTTGTTTCTTCTTTCTCCATCGCTTTTGGCGAGGCGGGACGGTGACGGACTCATGAGAGAGACCAGCGCCACCAGGGGCGAGGGCCCCGTGTGCAAGGCCGTGGCGGCCGGGGATGGGGACGGGGACGGAGACGGGAAGGGCGTCGCCGCCGTGGCGGCCACCGCGCGCCGCCGCCGCCGCCGCCTCGAGCTCCGGAGGCTCGGGCGGACCGCGGCCGCGGCAGAGGAGGGCGTGTCGGTGAAGAGGGTCCGGTCTGGGTCGGGCCAGCCGTGGTCCGACTCGTCGGTGGAGGCGGAACAACACGGGGCGCCGGTGGGCTGGCCGGCGTGCCTCTCGCACGGCGCCGTATCGGTGATCGGCCGCCGGAGGGAGATGGAGGACGCCTTCTCCGTCGCGCTCTCGTTCCTGGCCTCGGCGGGCGCGGGCGGAGGAGGCTCGGACGGGGAGGAGGACTTCTTCGCGGTCTACGACGGCCACGGCGGGGCGCGGGTGGCGGAGGCGTGCCGGGAGCGGCTCCACGTGGTGCTCGCGGAGGAGGTGGGCCTGCGCCGCGGCGTCGGGAGCGGCGACGGCGACGACGCGCGCTGGAAGGAGGCGCTGGTGGCCAGCTTCGCGCGGGTGGACGGCGAGGTCACCGGCGGCCTCGCGGCGCCCCCGCCCAGCAAGCAGCACGCCGCCGACGACCCCGACCCGCCCTACCGCACCGTGGGGTCCACCGCCGTGGTGGCCGTCGTGGGGCAGCGCCGCATCGTCGTCGCCAACTGCGGCGACTCCCGCGCCGTGCTCTGCCGCGGCGGCGTCGCGGTGCCACTCTCCACTGATCACAAGGTACGTTGTACTACACTACGGGTGCACACCTCACAAAATGCTTTAAATTAACACGGCTAATGACACCCCCAGATGGCGGTTAACGCTTCTAAATACCTCGGATTCTTGTTTATTAGTACTAGATAAGCAGCTGATCTGCCGCGTGAGAAGGATCAGATCTAATTTTCTAATCACTGGCAGTAGTACAGGTTTAGTTTAAGCGCAGTAATCTAGCCTCCAGAATGTTCCTGCACCGCACAAACGTCACAAGACGACGATCTCGTGTCGTCTCCTTGCTGAGTTGCGTCTTGCCTTGCGTGGTGCCAAAGGCCAAAGCTGGCCGGCCGGTGTCGGTCAGTGTTAACTACTACTAGCTTTGTGCAGAAACGGAATGGGCCGTGGCGAATTTTCCTAGCCTCCGGCATCCCTGCCGGCCCGAGGTGGTTGCGGTTGTTGGTGGGGGCAAAGCGCGCAGCGGCATTCTGGTTGAGTGGTATCATTCCTTGCTCATGAGACGGGAGGCCACGTATGTGATCTCTCTTGGGGAAGAAAGCGAGCTGTGGGGGTAGCCTAGTGCTGCACTGCTGTTCCTCAATGAGCCGAGTGTTAGGTCCGACTACCTTGCCCCACACAAAATCCTTCTCTCTGTTTAGGAAATGCTATTGTCTCCAGGCCGTGTAGGATCTATAGTCCGGTGGTCGGCGTTGTTCGGGCAATCTGGCATACGCTTCATTTGAGCAGTGGGTGACTCCAGCTGGTACCCACGTATGCGGGGGGGATGCAGCCTGCAAATGTATGTGCCAACTTTCTCTTCTGCTAGCAATGGACGTGGCTAGATGCCTAGATGGAGATGGAGTGGGAGAAGAAAGCGCTCTTTGTGTTGCCGGAAAAAAAACATTTTTTAGCTAAGTTTTGGTTGCTGAACAGATGAGAGAGCTTAGCCTTAGCGTGGAAGCTGCTCTTCTTGTACAGGAATGACTTGATCTGATTTGAATGTCTAAATTGCATCGTATCAAGGTTCAGTTAAAGGAGTACTTTGTGTTGAGATCTGTAACTGTAATAAATGGTTTCTCAGGAGAAGAAACTACAAGATCTACCCCAAATTAACATTTAATTCCTGTTTTTAGATGACAGTAGGAAAACTTTTCCTCTAGAAGTATTAAACATAAACTAATAACAAAATGAATTACACAAGTTTACAGTAGCAATACATTGTCATTTTTTTTGCCTAATTAGGTTTAATAGATTCGTCTTGATTTACCGTTTGTAATTAGTATATGTTTAATACTTTCAGTAAGTGTCCAAACATCCGATGTGACTCGGTACAAATAAAAAGTTTTCATCCGGGATCTAAACAGCGGCACACCACGAGTGATCTGATGGATGTTTTGTTATGTGACTACGCAGCCAGATCGGCCGGACGAATTGCAGAGGGTGGAAGCGGCTGGGGGCAGAGTCATCAACTGGAACGGGTACCGTGTCCTGGGAGTGCTCTCAACTTCTAGATCCATTGGTAAGAACACCCATCTCATTCCATTTTCCTTACTACTACAACAACAACTGAAGATAGCTGCTCAATGTAATCAGCGACCCCTGGCCTGAACTTTTTTGTGCCTCGATACACATTTCAGGTGACTACTACCTGAAGCCCTACGTGAGCGCGGAGCCGGAGGTGACGGTGGTGGACCGCACGGAGCAGGACGAGTTCATCATCCTGGCCAGCGACGGGCTGTGGGACGTGGTGTCCAACGAGGTGGCGTGCAAGATCGCCCAGAACTGCCTCAGCGGGCGGGCGGCCTCCAAGTTCCCTGAGTCCGTCGCCGGGCGCACCGCCGCCGACGCCGCGGCACTGCTGACGGAGCTGGCCATGTCCCGCGGCAGCAAGGACAACATCAGCGTCGTCGTGGTCGAGCTGCAGCGGCTGAAGAGGAGCGGCAGCGGCGGTGGCGCCGCGGCCTGATGATTTTTAGTTTACTGAGGCTGAGAGCATGTAGTAGCTGTAGCGGGTAGATGATGACAATTAAAAGTAATTTGAGCGTGCTGAGAAGCTGGGGATTAAGAAAGGGTCTCTCGGCCATGATCAGGGTTCGAATTTGAACGGCATGGTGATATGCTGATGCTGGGTGTACATAGGGGTTGAGTGGTGTTGGATGTTTGAGGCTCTCGGTGTCCTAATCATAGCTATATGCCAATTTAATATATTCTCTTGGTTCCTTCACATCCTTTGTTATGTGAACATTATTTCTTCTGATTTTACTACCGAGCAGCAGTTGATAACAGTCGGCTCGGCAGCACTCGATCTTGACTCCACGTTCAAGCACACACTTGTTCCAGGCTAACAGGTTTTCTTCAGGGTTTTTTTTTTTTTTTTGAGTTTGGGTTTTCTTCAGGGTTAAGAAGACTGCTCGAAAGGGTGCGAGTTTCTTGTTTGAGCCAGGTGTTACAAGAGAGGTTTATTATGTTGCTGTAGAGAATTGGTTCTTTTACCATTCTGGAATCGTTCTCTGTATTGATCCTGTTGTCTAATGAGGCGCATAGGCTTCGATGCAAAAAAATCAATTGCGTGCTTGTATTGCAAATGGAAATGTTTGCGTGCTTGTATTGCAAATGGAAATGGTGGGTAGGAGACGGGTTGTCTGTTTGGGAATCGCGACCCGCGTCGTCCTCTCGAGGACGCCGCGGGGCTCCCCCCCTCCCCCGCCGCAGCCGTCGAGCCCCCCCTCCCTCCGCGGGCGGTGGCGGCCCAATTTCCCCTCCCTCTCCTCCCTTCCGGCTGCCCTTCCTCCCTCCCTCTCTCTCCTCCTCTGCAGCTCCACCACACCGCCGGTCGATCTCGCCGTCGCCCCCTCCCCCGGCTCCGGCCGGCGCCGGAACCTCCCTAGCGCCGCTCCCCGTCCCACCTCGCGGCGTCTCCCTCCCCCCTCCTCCCCGCTCCTCCCCTGGCCGGCGGCCCGGAAACCCTAGATCCGGGCCACCGCGCCGCCGCCGCCGGTGCGCCTCCCGCGCCGACGCTCCCGCCTCCCCCGGCGCAGCTCGCACAAGCGCCGTCGGCCTCGTCCCCTCCCGCGCCCGTCGCCCTCCCCATCGCACTCGCCCCGGCGCGCAGCAAGAAGAAGCCGGCGTCGACGAAGACGAAGAACCCGTGGCGCCCGCGTCGCCTCCGTGACCCCGGCCACCGGAGCTCCGTGGACTGGCGCCGCCGCAGCCGGTTGGCCGGCGGTCCTCCGGGCCCTCTCATCTCCTTCGGGCCCGATCTGGGCCGCCGGGCCCGACCTGGGCCGGCCTGCGTGCAGCCCGAGGGGCTTCTCCCCGGGGGGGCTGCGGGGGCGCTCGGGAGGCTCCTCCCCGGCAGGTCGGCACCGTCCTCTTCCCCCTCGTGCCGCTGCCGCCGCCGCCTGTGCGCCACCGCCGGCCAGGGGCCGGGCCGCCGCCAATTCGGCCCCTGGCGACCCTGTTCTCCGTCTTCGTGGGGTGCCGACGTCGGGTTCCTTCGGGGCCATCTTCGTTCTTGGCCTGGAGGACCGGGCTGCCACAGTTCTTCAGCGAGGACGAGGATGTGCGTAGGGAGGCCGCCAAGCTGGGTTACCTCCTCGCCGGCTCCTTCTTCTTCGTCGGCTACCTCCTCCTCCTCCGGCACCCCCGTCCGCGCCACCGACCCCTCCGGCTTCGCCCGCCCGCGCTGGCGCGTCCTCGCCGATCCTGTGTCACCCTGACAGCCTCCCGTCGCCCTCGCCATGCCCCTGTTCTCCCCGGCGGCTGCGTCGGCTGCGTCGGCTTCCTCCCGGCGGCCACCCCTTCTTCCTCGTCGATGGCCGACCCGCTCCGTCCGCCGCCGACCTGTGGCCCCCTCGACCGCCTTCCGTCTTCCCCGCCACCCTTACCCTTCCCGGCGGGTGAGGCGGACCGGCCGAGGCTGCGCCCCGGCGGCGGCCGCGCCCCACTGGCTCCCGGTGCCCCTCCTCTTCTCGGCGCAGGAGTTCGTGCGGGCGGCGGGCGGTGAAGGAGGCGCCCTCCCCCTGCATCTCCTCTTCTCCCGCGGACGTCGCAGGGGTTGGTGCTGCCCGCCGAGAGTCTGGTGGCATGGACATGGGTGGTGTGGGAAGCTGTTGGCCGTGGCTGCCGATCTGCTGCTTCGCCCGGCGTGCCTGTGTTTCTCTTTGCCATCATCTTCGGTGCCTGCTGTTGTTCCCACCGTTCTGGCTATCACCTAGGTTCCTGCGTTTCGGCTGTGTGAAGATTGGGTGTTGGAGACCATTGGCGAAAGCCCGGTCTAGCTTCTGCTAGTTTTCGACAACGGTTACGCTCCTCCGTAACTCACCCTGTTGGGGGCGTTGTCGCGGTCTCCAACTCCCTTCGGTTTGCCAGGTGAAGACTTGGCCCGCCCCTTCGTGGGTGGGCGGACGACGGCGGCGTTGGCGTCGCTCCCTTCCTGGAGGCGTCGTTCTACACAACCTCTTCGCTCGACCTCCGCTTCTTCCGAGTGACTTGTCAGGCGGTGATGTGTGGGCTCTCGTGATGTACCTTCTTTGCAGGTGTTGTCGCTCTAGGTAGTTTCTCGTGTGGTGTTGGTGAGCTGCTTCTCTCTTTTCTCTCTGATGTCGTCCCGAGTTGTCTCTCTTGTTCGCCGCGCTTTAGGGGTTCTCCTAAAGTCGTATCTTGTAAAACTCTCTTCTCTTAATGAAAAACGTGATTTGCACGTCTTAAAAAAATGAAAATGGTGGGTAGGCTTGCAGAGAAGCAACAACAAGTGGGACAATGGCAAAGAGTGGGCCATGGATTGGGCCGTTATTTGTTTTATTGGTTTAGAGCCTTGCAGTTGATTCTTCCTTCTTCTTTCCACCTGTTTCGCTTCCTTCCTCCTCCTCGAATTTTATTTTTTTATATATTTTTTCCAATTTGCAAAATTATACCACTGTTTTGAAATTTTACAAAAAATATACCTCCAACGCCGTGGGCCATGGCGGATAGGCCCAACCGCCGTGACCCATGGCGGCACGCAAACCAAACGCCGTAGCCCACGACGGTTGGGCTACCGCCAACGGTCCGATGCCGGCTGTGGGCCCGCGGCAACTTACCGCCGTGGGCCACGGCGGGCGGTAGGAACTAATCGCCGTGGCCCACGGCGGCCGGCGCACGTATATAAAGGGGCGACGGCGGCCGCCGTCCCCCACCCCTACCGCCGCAGCCTCTCTCCCTCTTCCCTCAGGTAAATTTTCTTTCTTTATTTAATTAGCTTAATTAGTGTAATTAGTGTATAAATTAGATTTTAGTTTAGAAAATTTAGAAATTAGTTTAGAAAATTTAGATTTTAGTTTAGAAAATTAAGAAATTAGTTTACAAAATTTAGATTTTAGTTTAAAAAATTTAAAAATTAGTTTAGAAAATTTAGAAATTTAGAAAAATATTTTAGAAATTATAGAAAATTAATTTATCTTGTTTATAAAATCTAGAAAATTACTTTATCTGTTCTAGAAAATGTAGAAAAATAGTTTCAATGTTTTAAAAATTATAGAAAATTACTTTATCTTGTTTAGAAAATCTAGAAAATTACTTTATCTATTCTAAAAAATGTAGAAAAATAGTTTTCATGTTGTAGAAATTATATAAAATTACTTTATCTTGTTTAGAAAATCTAGAAAATTACTTTATCTGTTCTAGAAAATGCAGAAAATGTAGAAAAATAGTTTCCATGTTGTAGAAATTGTAGAAAATTAATTTACCTTGTTTAGAAAATCTAGAAAATTACTTTATCTATTCTAGAAAATGTAGAAAAATAGTTTCCATGTTGTAGAAGTTATCGAAAATTACTTTATCTTGTTTAGAAAATCTAAAAAATTACTTTATCTATTGTAGAAAATGTAGAAAAATAGTTTCCAAGTTGTAGAAATTGTAGAAAATTACTTTACCTTATTTAGAAAATCTAGAAAATTACTTTATTTGTTCTAGAAAATGTAGAAAATAGTTTCCATGTTGTAGAAATTGTAGAAAATTACTTTATCTTGTTTAGAAATTCTAAAAAAATACTTTATCTGTTCTAGAAAATGTAGAAAATTTGTTGATCTGTTCTAGAAAATATAAAAAATGTAAAGATTACTTTATCTGGTATTTTAAATTGTTTATTTAATTTTTGAATGCAGCTGCAGCTATGGATCAGGCTTAGGATCAGGCTCGGGCTGCGGCGTACGTGACGCCCGAGTTGTTGGAGGCTCAGGTCGACCGCAGGCACCGCTCGTACCTGTCTGTCGTTCTCGGAGAGGATCTCGGACACGTACGTTCTCGTACTACGCGGACGTTGTTGCCGATCCACGACCGTTGGGTTCCCAAGTACGTGAATTTACCTTTGTTATATGTACATTTATTTATACTTTTGTTATTAACTAATAAATTTACCTTATTTGTTTCAGGCTACACGCTGCAGGACTACTGCTTGTAGCGCGGTTAGTCGAGGGGGACAGGCTGCGGGACGCGATTCCTCGTAAGGATCGCATCACACGGTTCCAATTCGACTTCTCCCTCCTCTGCGCGCTTCTGGACCACTGGAGGCCGGAGACCCACACGTTCCACTTCACCGTCGGCGAGCTGACGGTGACTCTTCAGGACACGTCCCTGTTGATGGGCCTTCCTTGTGAGGGCGAGCCGATGGGGCCTGTGGACCTCTCGGCCGACTAGCGTATTGAGTTCCTTGCTCGGTTCGCGAACGTTCCTCGGAACGAACGCGCCCCCGCCCCGTACCAGGAGTTCATGAACGCTCACGGACCCACCTTTGACCTGGTTGCACTAGTTCAGCGTACGTACCTTTACCTTATATTTTTCTTTGTTTTTAATATATGGACACAATGTTACTAACGTTTGATTTTGTTTGTGTAGGCTGATTACCTGCCAGATGAGACCGAGGCCGAGACAGTCGACATGTTCTTCGAGGCGTACCTGTTGTGGCTGTTTGGGTTCGTGATGTTCTGCAGTTCGTAGGGAGACGCGGTGTCGAGGCACTTGCTCCACTACACTCGGAGGATCGGCGAGGCGTCCTTGGACGCGGTGCCCCAGATCAGTTGGGGCAACGCTGTTCTTGCCTGCACATACAGGGGCCTGTGTTCGGGGGTGTTGAAGGGTCGTTCTGACCAGGCGATCCTTCTCGACTGTCCTCTTCTTCTTCAGCTCTGGTGCCACCAGCGGTTTATGATTGGTCGACCCTGCGTCTCCCACGAGGCGTACGAGCCCCTGCCAGAGGGTCACGACCCCAGCGACCGTTTCACCATGGGATCGCTCTAGTGCCTGCGGACGGTAATTTCTTAATTTTCACTTTTAATTTGTCTCTCCATTTTGTCTAGTTTGGTCAATTCACATTTCGTTTGTATGCAGACCTCGTACGCTCACGAGCAGACGAAGAGGGCGTACAAGGACTTCGTCGGACAGTTCGACTCTCTGACGGACGCGGACGTCAGGTGGACGCCGTACTCAGAGGCGGCTATCGTGGCCCGCGCACCACAGGGCTTCTCGTTCCTTTTCTTCCGAGACCAGCACTACTGGAAGACGAAGACGCCCTTGGTGTTCGACATGTACCAGGAGTCGCGTCTGCCTGTGGTGCACACTGTTCCGCCGGACGCCCATATGTGAGTTCTCGTCAATTTCTAAATGTAATTCCGCGTTCAAAGATTGAGCTGCTGACAAATATGTTTAATTTGTGGTAGGTAGTCTCGGAGGAGAGTCCCGAGACGTGTTTCTTGGGTTCAGAGGGTGCAGCCGTGTGAACGCTTAGACTACCGCGGCGGAGAACGTCGTCACCGAGGACCGGCCCCACGACGACACGGCGTGGGAGGCGTACATCCAGTGGTACACCCCGAGGACTCGGACGCGTGTGATGTTCGTTCCACCACAGCCACCAGCGCCGGTTCCGGACGCGGCGAGGGTGATCGTTCCTGCTGTCACCTACCCGGTGCGACGAGATCAGCACTACGACTCTGCGGTGAGTTTGAAAATGCAACTAATTATTCTTATGGTACTAAACATTGTAACATTTACTAATAATTTCTTTTGCAGTACGACGTGATTGCGGACATCTCGCATATTCTAGCGGAGTCGAGGGCGAGGCTGCACCTCATGACCCACCAGGATATCGAGCAGACGTGGGAGAGGATGCAGGGCATCACCACGAGGTTCCTTACCGCGGTCAACTACCGCGGTAACCCGGCTCTACCACTGTTTCCATGGTACCCCCCAGTCGTCCTCCAGCTCCGCCTCGACTGGTGCATCCTACCAGGCACCATCGTCGTCATCACGGCCACCCTTCCCGGCCACTTTCTACGCGCCGCGCCCTCCGGTGCATCCTACCCCCTGGAGGATGCATCCTCTAGGGGACCAGTTCCCAGAGCAGCAACAGCACCAGTACCACGAGGACCTACAGCAGCACCGGCACGAGCACCACCAGTAGTACCACCAGCAGTTGTTCCTTCCTCGTCCACTGGCACTGCTCTTCACACAGGTAATGACCACAATTATACCTCTAACTATATACAAATACAAAAATCTATTAACTATGATTCATGATTTAATAATGTTATTTGTTCCAGATTTCATCAGCACCGGCGAGCCTTCTGACTCCAGCCTAGACGACCAGACGGGAGCGTTCGACGACTTCAACCTGGACGACTTCGACTTCTTGCACGGTGCGTCGACGCAGGAGGAGCTCGAAGGGTCACAGCTACGAGGCGCGCCAGCCACGTGGACACAAGAGGGAGGATGCACACAGCCAGGAGGGTCGCAGCTACAAGGCGTGCGACCCACAGGCACACAGGCGAGCGGGTTGCCAGGGTCGTCCCACCAAGTTACAGGGTCACCGGCGGTGATGGCGACACCGGATGCCGCTGCTGATGCTAGGCGTCGTCAGATCCACCCACCTGACCCGTTGACGTACCCTCGCGACCAGACGCGGGCCGCAGCGCGAGGAGACAGGCTGCGCCACAAGAAGAGGCATTGTTAGATTAGGTTGCATATTGTTCAGACAACAACACTCTTATTTGTGATGATGACTACTTTTTATTATGTCACTTTGCTTTTCGTTATTACCAGCTCGTTTTCTTTGTCATAAAGTTAAAAAAATCATTGCGACCGCCGTGAGCCACGGCGGTAGGTTCCAATCGCTGTGGCGGACGGCGGCTGCCGCGCTTATATAAAGGGCAACGGTTCCAACCAGCAGTCCTGCCCCACCCTACCGCCGCCTCCCTCTCCCCACGGGCTGCTACTCTCTCTTAGGTATGTTTCCTCTATTTATTTTATGTAATTTGTTAATTAGTTTCGAATAGTGTAATTAGTTTAGATATTTTGTAACAGTAACTAGAGATGTCTACTGCTGCTGCCGGAGGGGGTGAGGATGGTAATGGTGGTGGTGATCGTGATTCCTCACACCACAAGGGGAAAACACAAATACACCACCTGATCCGAAGAAAATGAGCACATTAGGAAGAGGTATGCTTCGTTATTTGCAAGAAAAAACTGCAGATGCCATTGGAAGAGGAGAGGAACCTCCTTGGAGTGGTCGTTATGCTCCACCAGCAGACCCGTGTGTTTCTAATCCACCTACTATAAAAGCTACTAAGAAAGCTAAACCTTCATCGTCACATCGCAAGAATGACTGAAGTTTGTCATTTTGTATGATGTTGTAGTCTTTGTTGCAGTGCTGTAATATTTGAACTACAATTTTATTTGAATCATGGTACTGTAATATTTGAACTGGATCTTATTGTGATTGTGTTCTTAATAATTGAACCAATATTCCTCAATTTTTCTTTTTTTAATTTCATAAAGTAAAAAAACTAAATGACCTTAACCGTCGTGGGCCACCGCGGCTGGTCCTAACCGCCGTGGCCCACGGCGGTGCCCACGGCTGGTCCTAACCGCCGTGGCCCACGGCGACTAGGACAAACCGCCGTGGCCCAAGGCGGTTAGGTCTAACCGCCGTGGAGTCCTCCCAACCGCCGTCGACGCCCTCCAACCGCCGTGGGCCACGGCGGTTAGACTGCAACCGCCTTGGCCCACGGCGTTGGTGGTATATTTTTGTAAAATTTCAAAACAGTGGTATAATTTTGCAAATTGGAAAAAAATATATAAAAAAAATCCTCCTCCTTTACCTCCCCCACAAGGAAGGCATGGAAGTATACTACCCGCGCGGACACTGTAGCATCTCCAACCGCTGTGCTCTATGGGGGTTGGTCCCTACCGCCATGTGGTACAACGGTCGTAGTATAATTTTGCAAAATTTAAGATCCGTAGTATATTTTTTCAAAAATCGAAAAAATGATATAAAAAATAAAAATTTCGGCATTTTCTTAGTCCTGTTCATTTTGGTTTGTGGAGCGAATTGTTATCCTTTTTCTTCTTTTTTTTCCCAAAACAGGGTCTGTTCTGTTAGTTGAAAAAAATAGTGAATAACACTATTTACTCCATCACATCATCTCTCATAATAAATACTATTCCAGCATTATTCATTTGCAACGAACAGAACAGGTCCATGAGCAACTTCACTATTTATTCACTATTCACTTGCAACTTCACTATTCATTAGACCATCACCATCAGTTTCTTTTTTTAGCCGATCTCGAGAGCTTTACTAAGAGTTAACAAGATTACGATCTGCTTCCACCACTCGAAACAACTGAGAAGGAAAAGCATCTACCCAACATTGGCGGAGCCAGTGGGTGGCACCGGTATGGCAAGGCATACCCTAGGCCCAGCTCAAGACACCATTGTGTAAAAAAAAGCAATTCCTAAAGTAGATTTGATGACAAAATTGAGAAGTGAAGTGATGAGGAAATAATATTTATAAAATTTAGATTGGCTTATTCACTAAGATGTAGTTGTGTACCGAATTGTTAAGTCATTTTTACCTAAATTTTACCAAATTGCTAAATGAATTTTACCAATTTGCGTATGAATATTTTAGTTTGGCATACCTCATGCAAAAATCCTAGCTCCGCCACTGCTACCCAAGACAACACCGGGTTCCTGCACCGCACAAACGTCACAAGACGACGATCTCGTGTCGTCCGCTATGCTCCTTGCTGAGTTGCGTCTTGCCTTGCGTGGTGCCAAAGCTGGCCGGCGGAGCTTGCCTCCTCGTCTGAGATCCGTCGACTGCGGAGAACATCACCGAGTGTGATGGTAGAGGATCTTGTTCCGGAAAAAGCGTTTGTTTGGCGGCATCCGGCACCTCCGAGCGTGATGCGACGACGACCGGCATATGCGACCGCTTCGTCCTTCCCGGCGTCGGAGCAACTGGCTCCGCGTTCTCTTGTGATCAGTGCCGGCCCTAAGATTTCGAGAGCCATCTGCCGAACTCATCACGCTGACTCCTCTAAAGTCTAGGTCTTATATAAAATCTTGAAAGATGCTGTCGTCGCTTCGTATTTTTGGATGATGCCGCCGTCGCTTTGAGTCGCGAGCAGGCAACGCGACGCGCTCGACTTTTCCGCTGTTTTGCTACAGCGTTTTGAGTCGTTTCCTTCCCTGTATGTTTATACAAAGTTGTGTACATGTACAATATACATACATGAATTTGAACCCTCTTCCGGCTTGGTCCCTCAGCGGTCGAACATAGTCGCCCATGCTTAGGGTCGGCTCTGCTTGTGATGGCAACGACACGCCGACGGCCATGGGCGGCGGGAGGGGGGTGTTCCAGGGCCGTCCCAGTATAAATGGAAGCTCAAATTTTAAAGTAGGACATATAGTAGAATATGAAAATATTTCTTCATAATCCTCAATAGAAGTATTCTAATAATATCTACTTTCACGTTTTTTGTCAATATAATTTTTTATCGAACCTCAAAATTACTTTTGTGTCATCTAACTATTTATAGCATCTTTGTGAATTTATTATCAAAATCTTTATAATTATCTGACAACACTTGTGATTCTTTTATAATAAACTGAATCATAGGATGTAGCCCTTTTTCCTAAGACTGAGTTAAATACTCAAATATTCATCCCGATAAGGACACTAAAAGATGAACAGGCGCGAAGTCAATTGAGGCGGATAGAGAATGATACTTAAAATGTTTAGCAGCGTCAGTGCCAAGAAAAACAAGATTAGGTCAATCATTGATGAGCTAGATGAGTTCCCATCTGTTGCTCTCGGCCTCGCCTTTTGTGCTTCAATGCCGCCAGGTTCCCATCTGAATGCCGCCACAGGGGTTGTTTTTTTTAAAAAAAATAAAAGCAGGAACGCTACTATGAAGAAGCAGCATTGGTACATAACACGTCGAAGCGGACACCACCACACGAACAAACTCCTGAACAGAAACAAACGCACCTGACACAACACACCACCATCCTCAACCACGTGGGAGAGAAGATCGAAACAAGCCGCCGACTCCTGCGCCGTTGTCACCAACGTTGTGTCACTCCGAAGGCGCAACCCACTGCAGGCCCGAACGGCCCCCTGAACTCCTCCACCATGAATCTGTCACTCTCGAACTGCACATACACGACCACCGATCCCTCTGATACGGAGAAGCTTCAGCACACACTCCCATCTCAGCACCAGGGGCACCCACTGATCCTTGCCACATTGCATGGGGGCCTCTCCTCACCCACTGCCTCACTCCTCTGCCAAGGAATCAGATATCTAAGACCGCAATGAGAGCATCTCCTCCGCCCCAGCCGTCACCGAGATCACCACAGCACCTTGCACGGCAGCCCAAGCCCTCTAGCACCCGTGGGCCCTCTGCACCTAGACAGCAACACGGACCAAACGCGCTTCTCGCAGCACCACCGGCAACCTCCACCGCCACTAGCACAAACGGCGGGACTCCAAACACGACGCCTCCAAGAAGATCACGGCGCCAAGACGCCGCCGTCGCACGTCCAAATGGACGAGGTTTTCACCCTGAGAGCCCCACGTGATGAGAGCGTAGTGCCTCGCCATGATGACCCAGCAGGGAGACCGACGCTAAACATCTCGAGGGAGATGGACGCTGATCAATATAAGTTGAGAGCAGACTTGGAAGTCAAATTAGAGAAGTTAATGGAAATGGAAGAAATATATTGGCAGCAAGGGGGGGTGAGAAGTGGATCCTAGAGGGGGATGACAACACAACCTTCTTCCACTTGGTGGCAAATGGGAGGAGGCGAAAGAAGCTTATCATATCCATTGAACACGAGGGGGTTAACATCACTGATCCGGTACAAATTTAAAAAAAACGACTACTACAAGAACCTCTTCGGGAAACAAAAAGAGAGAACTGTAAAGTTAGGGAGGAGTGTGGCGACTAAATAGAAGGTTAACATAGGAGGATAACGACTGGCTGACGAGACCGTTCACGGAGGATGAAGTTAAGAAGTGTGTGTTTGACATGAAAGAAAATTCTGCACCAGGTCCGGACGGCTTTGGTGTGACTTTTTATAAAAATTGTTGGAATACAGTAAAGGGGGAGTTGATGGAGATGGTTAATGACTTCTACCTAGGTAACCTTGACATAGGGAGACTCAACTATGGCGTGATAATCCTGATCCCGAAAGTCAAAGATGTGAATAATGTAAAACAATATAGACATATCTGCCTCCTAAATGTCAGTTTCAAGATCTTCGCCAAGCTGTTAACAGACAAAAATACCAAGTATGCTAACAAACTGATCAGCCACAGTCAGACGACTTTTATTAGGGGGAGACATATAGTTGATGGAGCAGTGATTCTACATGAGGTAATGCATGAGCTGAAATGCAGTAAGAAGAAGGGGGTGATTTTTAAGATAGACTTTGGCAAAGCATACGATAGTGTAAGGTGGGATTTTGTAGAAGTTTTAGCAAAGAAAGGGTTTGGAAGCAAGCTTGGATCATGAGCACATTAAGGGGGGCTAGGTTTGCATCAACATAAATGGAGAGAATGGGCCGTACTTCAAAACTCACAGAGGAATGAGGCAAGGGGACCCGATGTCTGATCTACTTTTCAATATCGCAGCAGATGCCCTGGCTCACATAATGGATAAGGCTAAAGAACAGGGGCTGATCAAGGGGGTCATTCCACACCTAGTGCAAGGGGGGCTGACTCATCTACAGTACGCAGATGACAATGTGCTATTATGCGAAGGCGACATCCAGTCCATACAGAGTCTGAAATTCCTGTTATACTGCTTTGAGTGGATGTCGGGACTCAAAATTAACTACCACAAAAGTGAGATGGTGGCCTTTGGGATGGAGAAAGAGGAGGAAGCTTAAATCGCCAACATGCTGAACTGTGAAGTGGGGGGATTGCCTATGAAATACCTAGGCTTTCTCGTTAGTGATAAGAGGCTAGGGGTGAAGGCCTTCAGAGGCATCGTGGAGAAGATGAGACATAAGCTACAACCTTGGAAAGGAAAACACCTATCCTCGAGGGGGGGGGGGACTGATCTTAACTAACACTTCTCTGAGCAGCATGCCAATATATACAATGGGGTTGTTCCTAGTACATGAGGGGGCGCACCAGCAAATAGACACGATCAGATCGAAATTCTTTTGGGGGAGTGACGGAGACAAGTTCAGATACCACATCATCAAATGGGAAACACACGTGCCTGCCAACAAACTACTTTGGGGTTGGGGGGGGGGGCTGGAATAGTTAACACAAGGACTGTGAATGAAGCCTTACTAATAAAGTGGATTTGGAGAATATACAACCAAGAGGGGGGACCCATGCTGTGAGCCTGTGACTTGCTAAGAAGGAAATACCTAAAAACAAACCCCTAGCGACCTGCAAATCGAGAGGGGGGTCTCACTTCTGGCAGGGAATCAACAAGGTAAAACACAAATTTAAATGGGGCGCCACTTTTGAAGTGATCAATGGGAAGAATGTTCTGTTTTGGGAGGATGTTTAGGTTGGAGAATCACCGCTAAAACTGTCGTACCCCATGCTGTATGAATACAACAGACGTAAACAATGCACAGTACATGAGTGTTGGGACGGGGTGAATGGATTATGGAGTTCATGAGACCGCTATCACAAGAAGAAGCTGAACAGTGGGATGAACTCGTGGCTGCCATCCAGCACATCCACCTAAATGAGGATCCCGACAAGGAGAAGTGGATTTTGGAAAAATGAGGGGTGTACTCCACTAGATCGATGTACAGATACCTTCTACACCACGGAGTGATAAACAAACGGATGGATAGACTATGGGGGAGCAAGCTACCAATGAAGATAAAAGTTTTTACGTGGTTGGTTGGACATAATAGAATCTAGTCTAGGGAAGCCTTGGGGGGATGAACTGGAAAGATAACACTAACTACGCCGTCTGTGGGGTGCTTGAAACGGCCAATCACATCTTTTTCGCCTGTCCTATAGCTAAATTAGCACGGGCTGGCTTAAAGGAGGCTCTAGGGTGGGTCGGTGGGATAGACAACCTAGAAGTTTACAAGATTTCTTTACCTCTTGGCTGCCTTTGGGGTGTAAAGAATATAGTACCAAACTCTTTGCTCAGTTCTCTGGTCCCTATGGACCACCAGAAACAAACTAGCTATTGAGGGGTGTATCTAAGGGTCCGTTCTTTTGGGTGAAAATGAATAGTGAAGTTGCAAATGAATAGTGTTAAAATAGTGTTTCTTGTGAGAGAAGATGTGATGAATGTGACAGGTGAATAGTGCTTTTTACTATTCATTTGTGAGGAAAAGAACAAACCCTAAGCAATCCGGCTGACATCTTTTACAAAATACTTGCTTGCTTGCAGAAGTGGCGGGCGAGACTACGATGCTCTGAACAGTAGGCGCAGGTGACGTGGTCGGAGATGGTGCGGGCCTGGGTACAAAAATTCAGGGAAAAGCTCAAAAACCGGCCGCTGGAAGATGAGGCATTCTAAGGCCTGGTTTAGATGATTAAAGTTTCTAACTTTTTTTCCACTCTCTCTCCATCACATCACATTAAATACGTCAAAAGACATATATTCGGAGTATTAAATATAGGTAAAAAAATAACTAATTACACAGTTTGGATGTCCTTTGCCACACGAATCTTTTGAGCCTAGTTAGGTCATGGTAGGATAATATTTATCACAAACAAACGAAACGTGCTACAGGAGTTTCAGCAGTTAAATTTGCAAATTTTTCAACCAACTAGACAAGGCCTAAGTAGCTCTAGTTTTGCGCTGGTTGATTATCTGTGTGATGTGTCTCTTAGTTGTACTGTTAGGGGTCTGGTGACTGCGTTCACCACAGCTGTTTTGTAATGTGGCCTGACGTTGTAAAAACACCTCTATTGGCTTTCTATAAAAACCGAGTAAACCCCTTATAAAAAAAATCGTTAAATATTTTTAATATACATACCACCTTGCAAAGTATCAAAATAAATTAAACTTGTGTATGGAGAATTAAAAATGACAAATTGCATTATGAGGTAAATTAAACCAAATAGCATAGTTTAGAGGGTGAATTGAACCAAAACATAGTTTATGAGATTATCTAGACTTTCTATACTTGAAAAGAGTAATTTGAACTTTTTCCGAATATGGTAGATTTTCTGTTACAGCACCAACAAGCTACCCATGGCACATATATATGGGACAAGTATCTCTCAAGTATAAAACCCCACTGTGTTACAGCAGGTTAAACTCCAAGCTAACTAGTACTAGCTCCTAACTCACCAGCATTATCTGAGCAAGCCTGACATCATGTCACAACCTCTGCAGATGATTGATTCTTTTCTTCTTCTTCTTCTTTTTTTGAATAAGGATTGATTGTTTACACTGAAACCAAACAAACGAAGACACAACTCTGACAGCAAAGACATCATGAGTTTGTATCCATCCATATGTATCTACACAACTTTAAGAAAAATGAAAAAAAATGATGCTCAGAAGTTAGGCCTCCTAATAAGCTTCACTCTAGTTCGTCTGCCTTAACCTCGTATTCCTCCCTGGTTGATAGTATCTTTACACGAACCATACCTCGCTCCCACTCGGAGTTTCCAACCAATATCAGCCTGCTAGCATTGATCCTCTCCGCGTGCTTAAATACCCTGGTAGTAGCACAAAGGGATATTTCAGACACAGCAGCATACAAAGGAGGACAAGAATGTATACCATTTGAGACGCTTGTCTTCTACAAGGTCAACAGCTCGGCCTTTCTTCCTCAGAGAAGAAGCAATACTGGATGCTGGTCCTTCAAGCACTTCGTCCAAAGGGAAGACAATGTCATCTATCTGACGTGACATATCAGGCACCAGACCCTTTTCTTTCAGCAGCTGTTAGAATGTAAATTACAATAATGTTAATGCCACTCTGTTGAAGCCGTACCTCAAAATGATGTAAAACTGCAAATATTCTTTTTGAGAAAATTCATAGACATCTTATTAGAGCATCTTTAAGAGACTCCATTTTCAACTCTCTATTTGACTATCTATTTGCCTTCCTAAACACTACATTCCATATTAAGCATCTCGTTCCAACAGACTCCCTATTCCCACTCTCCAAACTCCCTTTGTCCACACTGACGTGTGGGACCTACACACCATCCCACACTTGGCTAGCTAGTTTGGCTAGCGAGGGGGCTAATTTAGAGAGCTGGATGGCTTGGCAAGTTGGATGACTACTCTGTTGGAGAGTTATTTTGATGTTGAATAGCTAAAATTTGGCTTGGCAAATCATTTAGCTCTCTTGGAGATGCTATTAATATCCTCCACCCCTCGCAGGTCGAGTTTTTATTAATATCCTCCAACTTGCATGAATTAGCATACAGCGCTAGACGCTTAGACCCTGTTTCAATGCAAAGTATTATAGTGGTTTTAGAAAAATCCTATGGTTTTGTGGGATACTATGGTTTTGGAAAGTGGTGGGGTGTTTGGATGCTACAAAGTTTGCAGTTTTGAACACCATGGTTTTGATAAAACTGTAGTCTTTTTTGGAGTTTATAAAACTCCACTACATATCTCTCTTTTCTAAACTGTGGCTTTGTACATCTCTGTTTTAAAAACTATAGTTTTTTGATACTAAGTTTTCTGAAAACTATAATATCCAAACAGGTGCCTCCAATTGGTTCTGTTTTTAAGTTCATATAAACAGAGGTAGTCTCTATCTTCAAAAGTTCATTATTACATCAATCTGGCTTATTTCTTATACCAAACCGATTGCTTAATTCTATGAAGAAAGGAACCAAAGATGGGATAGAAAATGGCATACTTCCACAATAACAGCATCTCCAAATCCAAAGCCACAAGCTGGAATATCTTCACTTCCAAATGTTGAAAGCAATCTATCATACCTTCCACCACCACAAATTGCTCTCAGTTTTCCTTCTCTATCAAATGCCTACAAAAATGGACAAATGAAACAGGAGTTCGTGGCGTGGTAATGATAATGCAGAATTTATTTAGTCAGGAAACTGGAAAAGAAGTAATGCCAGATCAGCACAACCTTAAGGCTTAAAGAAGCAAAACATACTCTAAGATATGAAACAAGTTGTCTAATCAGGCATCAATAGTAAATTGTTGATCAAAATTTAACCAACCATTCTGCGTGGACAATAGTATAATCTAGCTTAAGTGCTAAAATGATGGTATGAACACAAATCATGAAAACTAACTTGAGAAAAGGCTAGCAGAAATATTTTTTTTGTAAATAGAATACATTATATGAGCATTTTGATGATAGCAGTTCTGCAGTTGAACCAGGAACTTTCATGAATATAGATATGAGAAAGAGGTGAGCTGAAAACCTCAAATACAATTCCCGTGTAGTATGCAAGGCCACGGACCACTGATGCGTCAAAACAAATCCAATCAGCATAACCATATTGCTCCGCAAATAAGAAGAGTTTCTTCAAGTCAGCAACAGCTTCAACACCAGAGCCTAGCACCTCTGCATGAATATAACAAGATTAAACAAGAACCTTTGCCAAAAGGTCCATCAACAAATATTGTTCATTAAAAATAATCATTTATAAGGATAAAGAAAGCCAAAACTGCCAGAACAACAAAAAACACAGTACAAAGACCCCAGCACATAACTCTTATGAATGTACTTTGCATAATATAACTAACAATTTAGCCACATATCTTAGGGTAATATTCAAGTACTAGGATCGTGCCCGTGCGTTGCTACGGGCAGCAAAATATTTTTATTGTAATACACCAAGTATTCAATGAGATAATAATAATGATATGAAAATAATTACGGATGTTAAAACAAATATGTAGCTTGGCTTTGGTTTTCATGTAACATTTACAGTAGCTAAAATACAACAACAAAACCCAACAGTTTTACAATGACCAAGTCAATGGATTTAATTCATCAACCACCAAACTGATCGACACAACTAATCAAATTATAGAATCAAGTGATGCTTTATTAAAAAAAAAGAAAGTTTTAACCAGGAATGATATACGCATTCTGACCAATATGGGGTTGCCGTCGTCCCTGCATAAAACATCTGCAAACAGATGGATGTATAATCAGATAATTACCCCACCACATACTTTGCATATAAGAGATTATTCATACAAGCTATGTCGAACTGTAAACATAAATAAGAGAAATTATGAAGTTAACCAGACATGCAACTAAAGAATATAAACTCACCTCTTCCTTAGAAAATGAACTAATGACCTTATCAAACGCAGAAAATTCCTATTGTGGTAGAGTTTTGATCTGATCACCTTGTATATGCAGACACAGTTGATTCAACTCCGCCTTCCATTGATCAAGCAAAACTAAAATGCACAAACATAAAATGCAATCATATGCATTGCTTTACTATTCAGACTTGCATCAAGCTAAGATAAGCAAGTTTTAATCTCAGTAAAATGCAATCACATATATACTTGCTTTACCATTTGCACTTGTATCAAGCTAGTAAGTTAAGATTTTTTTTCATGGAAAAGGATGGGAATAGGACAATAACTGAACCTGTGAGAATAGCATATGTGTGTCCAAGTGCTTTTTTTATCAAGCCGCCTTGCAGTGCCTTTTTTACGCATAACCTTCATTGCATATTGCAAAGAACCGGTTCAGGGTTTGGAAGTTACCCATAAATTGGGGGAAATAATATAATTAAAAAATGAAATTAACCATCTGAAGGTTATTTAAGTTGATAGATTTTGTCAAAACCTGGACACCATACTGCTTCAGTTAACAGAGTTTGGAAACAAGATAGCAAGTTGAGCCAGAATAATTTGGATGTCTTTTGCATACCTTATTAAGAGGCAGTAATTTGGTACAATCCCTTTTCTTCTTTCTCTTTATAATCCCTTCTGGTTTTCTCCTATAAGTGTCACCCTGATTTGATGCCACTTTCAGTTGTCAGACAATTCCAATGTTGACTGCAATTGGGTACTGCTCTTAATCATCAAAGCTTAATTTTCTGGAAGAAGAGAGTAACTAAAAGAAAGAGCGAAGTTTGCTGGCACTTAAAAAAGCCAAGGAGTAAATTCATGCCTGTTGCTTTGTGAATCCCACAAAAGATCCAATTCAGTTCTCAAAAACAATAGCTACCGAGGAATTTAAGAATGCCATCCAGATCAAATCAAATAAGTTGGCTCACCTATCCTGTTGTGCATCCTTTGTTAATCTTTCCTGTTGCGCATCCTTTATTAATCTTTGAGCATATTGGTTGCTGCCAGGGAATTTTCTTCTGCAAACATTGACAAGCTCAACATCTATACACAATGTTGAGTTGAAGTTAACCAAAAAGAAAACGTTCTTTGTTAAAGTCAAAATCTAAAAATTAACCATACCTCTTGAAAGAAAACGGTCACCGGCAACACATACAGAACCCCTTGCCTGCACAAATCACACTGACAAATCACATATTCACATACAGAAAATGCATCCATGTAACCTTCTAGAACAAGATAATCTCCACGAAGAATATTTCAAGAGTATCACATTGATCAGGTTATAATATGCCACAAGCACATATGGTTGGCTTAAGTGCAAAGCATAAACAAGTCATCGCCCTTTATGTGATTGCTATGAACATTCTTAATGTGTGAGTGTGTGACCATCCAGAAGCATCATCCGTTTCAAAACTAAATTAATGTCTGAGCATTCTTACCTTAAGCAAGGATAGTAGCCTTCTTCATGTTTACTTCTTTCATAGGGCAGATTCTTTCAGCTGCACATATAGCCACTTCCATTCTTGTTTCTGCTGAAATTTGAACTCATATAGGTGTAAAAATAGGCATAGTATTTTCTACTTTGATCCTCTTCCCTTTGTCTTCTTTGTTGCCTTCAAGGTTCATTTGTCCTTCACAGTTTTCTAAAAGACCTTGAGTAATAGTGCTTGTGAGGTCTCCAAACACTCTCCCGTCGTTGCAACTTCTTGATGGTTCCACCAGGCCGGTGCTACTACAAATACCATGAAAAAATTGCATGAGGCACACTATGCCCAAACCATCAGGCAGCACCACATGCCCAAACAACATTATATAAATCTGTTTCTAGTAGGGTTATAAGGTGAGATAATTCACATGGCAAGGGGAAGAGCATCCAAGTGGGAAAGGAAAATCGTGAAGGACAAACGAACCTTGAAGGCAATAGAGAAGAGACACGGAAGAGAATCAAGTTCAAGGAATACCTCATTCGTTGTTAATTTGAACCGATGCAGATTGAGAAATCTGAATCTTCAAGAAAACCCATGAGAAACCATCTTCAGCTTGATTCGTTACACCTATCATATTTAATAGCTAAGTAGATAAATAACATGTCCAAATACAAAAAGTCGGCGTGCAGTTTTGTATAAGAATAAAACTAACCAAGGTCAAGGGAAACGAAGCCTGACATTTTTTTTCGTTTTGACATACTGTATTGTAACACTCTCATTGGGAAATAGCAGGGCAAATTTGACACACAAATGCTGAGTATTAAACAAATGCTGGGTCCACCAAGAAGCATCATGGTGAGAAACTGACGCCTACTATTAGCAAATGCAATCCAATCTAAAGTGGTCCATAATGTCCTAAATCAGGGCTATTACAAACACATGCAAATCAAAAGCATTTGAGTTAGCCAGACCTTTGCTTTGTGCAGTACTTAGACTGTAAAGAAAATTGCATAGAGTTCTTACATTGAGGTTTGCTTCAGCAATCTGTTCAATCCGGGTTCCTTACTCTTTTACCGCAGCTGCAATGGGTTCTGTTACATCAGCAATAATAAATTAGCATACAGATGCAAGGGTCAATCACTGCATCTTAAAGGAATGGCAAAGACCATTACTTGAAGGAATGGTCAATCACTGCATCTTTAAGGAATCACAAATACCAGTATTTAGTGCTTCCTACCTCTTGATATCCTACAGCCGCAAAACAACTCAGCTTGCAAACTACCTCTTGATATCCTACAGTCACAAAACAACTCAGCTTGCAACCTATGATCTTTGTAGCTAATAGAGTCTGATACATTCTCTGATTAATGAAGAAGTGGCTTGGAATAAACTATTATGATTAATATGAAGAAATGATAACCTTGAGCTAGTTTGAAACTCAAATTAATATGAAAATTTTCGATGGCGAGGAAGGTCGAGCGGTGGGCAGACGGCATGTCGCTAAATGAAGTGTGATGCAAGCATTACCATTGCCTACCTGAGAATTCACCTTGCCTGCTATTGCCAGATCCAACCTGATAATCCGCACACAATGTTTTGCCACACACAATCTAATTCCCTTTTGATGTTTTGCTTCTGCAAATGATTGTTCTGATTTACCGTTTATTGAATACTGGAAATATTGATTTCTCCATAGTATTTCTGAGATGCATATGTAGAATAGCAGGTATCTGGATCTAACTGTACAATGGACTTAGCTGTCTGGCTTTGTCGTGAGGGAGACAGTTAGGAAGGACTACACGCTCAAAATCGCTCCAAGTTCCTTAGCATATATAGTTTTTACAGGCATCAACATGAACATCATTCACAATATGGCATAACAATTTCATCATCAATTTCTCTTCTCTTGTTTATTTTGCAACATCATGAAGTGTAAGAGAATTTATTTCTTTCCGGTAAGATAAAATTCCATGAATTTGTTTCTTCCCAGTAAGATAAAGTTCCATTTATCTATGATTAACACATAATAATCCCTAAAGAGGTCCTGGATGAATTGGAAACTTTGAAGAAATCACGGACGTACCACGGCGGCGTTCGGCAGCCACGAAATTCGTGGGATGGAGGAAGACGTCGACCACGACGCGGGTGAGGAGGAAGGCGTCGACGGCCGGCAGGTGGGGGGGGGGGGCGTTGGCGGCGGCTTCGGCAGCACGGGTGCGGGGGACGTCGCTTGACGGACGGCAGGTGGGGGTGTTGGCGTCGACGGCGGGTGCGGGCATTGGGGAGGAGGCGATGGATCGGCGGCAGCGGCGACGGAGGGGGATGGTCCGCCGGTGACACCCGGCGGTGGCCCGGCCCCGGCGGCGGGAGTCGGCGTGGTCCTCCTCCACCTCCACCATTTCGACCGGACAGGGGTTGTCTCGCGGAGACAGAAGGGAGCGAGAGATCGGCGGCAAAACCCTAGAGGCATGCCGATGCGGGCTGCTCCTCGCCGAGTAGGGCGCCGCCTTGCCGTTTGTGGATGGGGAGGAGGCGCAGCTGGAGCGTTGGTGGAGACTGGGGAGGCGGGCGAGATGGACGGTGACGGCGGCGGCGGACGCGAGGGAGGGAAGGGTTTGGACGCTACGGGGCGGGGGCGAAGGCGGAGGGAGCAGGATGCGAGGGAGAGAGGACCAGAGTTTCGAGGGTCCCAATCGTTGGAGGGCAAAAATGGGATGTGTGGGGCGTTGCGCGACACGCACATACGCGTGTCGCCGCCCCCGCTCGACGTACCAGGTTTGTTCGCCATTCCAGACTTTTTAGGAGTAGAGAAAGGTATATCAAATATTCAAATATATATAATATAGCATGCATAAAAATAATCAACCACCAAAGGTCAGGAGAAAACCTTCAAGCTTGGACAATGACTTGAGTGAAAGCACTTCAATGATACCCTGGACAGCTTCAGATGACAGCCCAGTTGACATAAGTTCCTTCTCAATTTCTTCCCTAGTCAATTTCCCCAACTGCAAAAATGCTTATCTTGGAATGAAGGCACAAACATAATACCAACAAAAGTATAGCAATGAGCCTATTCATCAAAATGCCACAAATAATTTATATAGAGAAAAAAGTGCAGCAACGATAATCTGTTACTCAGTTCTACTGTATAAAAGAAACAGAGCTCTGTGATAAGTGGTTATTTGTTACTTCCAATTTCACAACATTGGCAAACATGAGCTTGTTGACATCCAAAATTGGCAGGTCTGGGAAGGCCAACCGGTCAGACCGCCCTGGTCAAAGTACTCAAAAGGCAATTTGGGCTTCACCATTGGATAGCTCTCGTCGAGTAGATCAAGATTCATATATAGAACGTTCGATTTCGACTTCGGATGAGAGAGATAGGGCTTCCACAAGATTGCACCCCAGGCAGGCCGGTTAGACCGGGTTGCATAGGCGGTTAGACCGCCCTGCCCAGCCAAATCCGAGTTAGGATTTGTATTTTGACACGGTTTTGTAAGGGTTTCGACTTCTAATGGGGCGAGACCTCCCCTTCGAAATTATCAAATATACCTTTTCATCGTTTTACCTTTACTTTTTCCTTTACCCTTTTCTTCCAACCCTACCATGTTGTTCTTCTCTCGTCTCCATGGCGTATGAGAGGACGTTCTAGGTGACCTGCCGACCCTAGAACAACCTAATGTGTGCTTGCCCTGACGGGGTCCCTCCCAGGCGAGCGTTCGTTGGTTTTCTCGCCGGATCTCCCGGCAAGACCGGTATGACCACTCTGCAATAGCGGGGGCAAGCGTTCGTTGGTTTTCTCGCCGGATCTCCCGGCGAGACCGGTATGACCGCTCTGCAATAGCGGTCAGACCGCCCTGTGCAGAGGGGCGGCAAGGAGCTCCTCCGCGTGCTTGTTGGCTCCGAAAAGACGTCAACAGAGCTTATAAGGACTAACTTTATCAGCTAGTCCAGCTGTTTAATCGCATGAGACAAGTGTGGGTAGAATAAAATGGTCCATGTCACCATCTAATGAACCAATAGGTGCTCTTGGTAGTAGCAAGTGACTAACTCCTAAAAGACAGTTTTGGAGTTGATGGTTGTTTTCCGGACTCTAGCAAGAGGTTAGTGGGTTTAAAATGACTTGTTCCGTTACAAAAATGAAATGCATATCCTCTAATCCATTATTAAAAATATAGGAAGCTGAAGAAGGTATACAAATCATCCTTCTTTGATTTGCAGTCTGATGTTACAAGTTACCACAACGTGTCAGCACCCAAAGCTACACACAGAGTACAATACACAAGATAACCTAGTGTAACAATTAGCAATGAACAGGTGATAGGTCATTAGCAGAATTTGGGCATACCTTATCAACAATAACACAAACTTGAGTGAATAAATGTTCTGGTATGGAGTACATGTTTAACACAGCCTGAAGAACCTGGAGAAAGCAAATAATAGTCAGCTAGAAAGCAGAGAAAACACATGAACTGACATGTGTCGAGATGTTATCAAGTGTCCGCAGCTGCATCATTCAGGTAGTGCAACTTCTAGTGGAGTTCCATTCACTTGTGAAATAGACAAGGAATAAAATGGACAACCACACCACAAAGCAACAGTCATGTACCACAAGAACTTGGCAATATGAGTATGACTGTATAAGTTTACGGAGTTTATTTTATTTTATTTTACCAAACAAGCTTAACTGTGATGCCAATTTACTTTTGGAGGACATAGAGCCAAGACAAGCGAACCAAAAACATGAAATGAAAATATTTTGAACAAAAAGTGGATTTAGATGGATAATTGAGTGAGTGAAATGTAACCTTCCTGCTGGACACCCTGATCCCCACTTCCAAAGATGTAATTCCAAGACGTTGAAATAACAGAACAATAGCCTGAAGAAGCTCAGCCTCGGCCTGATTTGAACAGTGGCACGTCAATGCCAAATCAATTCAAAACATACAAAGCATAGCAGCATCCAGAATCAATACGGGATGAGAAGGATGGTACCCGAACTTTAGGTACACCAAAGATGTCCATATTCCATTGATAATGCTCCCGCCTCCTTCCTCTGGTCATGCGCTCATATCGCCAACATTGTCCTATAGTAAACCATTTCAGTGGAAGGGAGGCTGACTTTCTAGACAGAAGAGTAGGCAAAAATCACATTCTTGCAGAAAGAAGAGCCATAAGTATATAATTCTAAGCATGAGAATGGGTGATAATAGAATAGCAAAGCTCCAAAGGCATACATACCCTTGCTTTATGACAAGGCGCGCAAGGGAAGGGGTGATTTCGGGCCTGAGAACAACACGTCGACCCCCTTTATCCTCGAAGTTGTAGAGCTGCGTTGCAGAATTAAGAGCAAAATTATACTACATGGCTTCAATTCACAAACCAGAATGGGCTTATCTCCCTAATAACAACAGCAATGATGAAGAGAACATAAAAGAAAGGGTGAAAGAAGAAGAGACCTGTTGTGTGATCTCCTCCCCGGCCTTTCGGATGAAGAGCGCCTCCGACTCGAGGACGGGGAAGTCCACCTCCTCGAAGGCCATCAGGCGGGAGACCTCCCTGAATTGATCAAACAGCCAGGTGCGGAGGCGCATGTCCTCTGGCGGGAAGTCCCTGGTGCCACGCGGCGGGTTGACGTCGACGACGCCATCAGCATCGACATGGGTCGAGGCCTCCTCGCCGTGGGTCAGCATCGAGGAGGATGCGGAGGAGAGTAGCCGGCGGCGGCTGTGGCTGTGGATGTGGCGGCGCGAGAAGGAGCCCGCGAGGCAGGTGGAGCTGAGGGGTAAGCGCGGGCGGAGGAGGAAGTGGCGAAGCGATAGCGATGACGACCACACCGCCATCGATTCGGCTCCACTGCTAGATGGCAAAATTTGTTCCAGGACACCGTTAAAACCTGCCCTTTGCCACAAGCCACTGAAAAATCATGTCGCTGCCAGGAGCCATTACAATTCTGTGGTCATTTTCTGCAAGACATCATGGCTCATATTATAATGTTTTCAACTCAAACAGGTCAAAAGACACATGAATCTAGACAAATATACCCCACTCTTTAAACAGACCACACAACAGCCGCACGAACAGCAAAGTGTGTAGCACGAACTTGGATCCATCTTACACACGAGATGGCACAAATTAGCACAAAATCAATACATGGTTCGATTTACTTCGCAATAATGAGCCCAATTGCAGACTACCGAGCCTAATTTAGGGAAATTTTGATCAATACCATTAAAAGATCCCAAAGTTCAGATATATATCATTACATGTCAATGACAAGTGGAGTTTACATGAGTCAATGACCTGTGAGGTCAATAGTATATATCTAACTGGTATGGGTCCAATTATTCCAATTTACTAACTCAGAAAAATTGGAGAAGATGTACCCGTCCGGAACCCATGAAAGGGTTGGCATCCTCAATGTGGAGTCTCCATCTTACAGCCGAGGCTGCTGGAGTTGTCCGCCGGGAGTCACCGCCGGAGTTGGCCGTCGGGGGACGTCGCCGAGGCCGTCGGAGTTGCCCGCAAGGGCTTCCCAACGCGACAGGAGGGGACGGGAGGAGCCTTCTTGAGGGGGCTGCCGTCGGGAAGGGGGCCCTGCAGGCCGCCGGAAGGAATCGCCGCCGCCGCCGGTAGTTGGCGAGCAGAGAAGATGTCGGTGTTAGGGTGGAATGGGCCTGCGGGTGGATAGGATAAGGTAACAGGGGCAATTTAGTCATTTCCTGTGACTCTCCCATCCGATGGAGAAGTGACGGACAGATTTGCACAGGCTCTCCCACCCTTGCACAATTTAAAGAAACCCCCCTGTATGAAATCAAAACCTATGAAGCAAGTCCTAGTCCATGGTACATTTTCGAGATAAGCCCCTGAAGTACTCCTCCTTCGCATTTCAGCTCCATTCGTGGTCTGGAGCTCTATCGCTCGTCCGTAGGCGATTCCGAGGTCTCGTCGCCAAGCTCCTCGTCAACCTCGGCTGCTACAAACAAGACCGATGGTGCCACGGTACTCTCTTTCCTTCACCTCCCATTCTCCCTCAAACTATGCAAGGTTGTGCCACCGGCGCATACTTTATAACATCTGGGGTTGTTTTGTATCCTGTTCCGCAAAATGGTCTGGATCTGTGAAATTAGCCATTTTCATACATCTATGCAGTGCACTTTCCAAGAATATGCATCTCTCACAGTTTTTTAAACATTTAGCAACAACTCCAAAAACAAGTTTGCATGAGTGAATGGTGTGCACTGCAGAAGATGAGTTCAGAAACTCATGGTTCTGTTCAGAACTTAGGACATATAGGAAAATTATTTGTTGTTCAAATCCTAGAACAAAAAAGCAGTCCACTCTTTAGATCAATACTCCCTCTGTCTTATAATAAGTGCAATTCTAGTTTTTGAAAAAAATCTCACAAAGAGTGCAATTCTAGAAAATAGATCTAATTACTTGCTTAATTAAGTGGTCAGATCTGATTTGCATGTCAAAACTTACTACATGTAGACAACAAATGAGGGTATCAGAGTCTTTTCATACCGTCACTAATCTGTCCTAAAAAAATTAGAATTGCACTCTTTGTGGGACGGAGGGAGTATTCTATATTGAACTCTACAAAGTAAGTTCAGTTTAGGAATGTTCTACAAATTTTAAAGGAAAACACCTTGCAGCCATATGTGCTGCATTTCAACGTATATATGGAACTGAATAAATAAAAGATAATATGAAATCAGATGCTACATGGCTATCTTCCTTAAAAATCTGCTCTGTTCAAATGATCTAGCGCAGCTGACATGTAGAACATTACCTTCAATTTTCTAGAACGATTTCTGACTGACGACTGGTGGCTGGTGCTGATTTGTTCTGAGAGATAAGTACCGCTGGCTGGTAGCTGGTGGCTGATTTGTTCTGAGAGAAAAGTACTGCTGGCTGATGGCTGATAAGCCAGACGAGCAGGGTGTGGATGACTGTTCAACCAGATGAATTGCTGACAGGATGTCGATTGATATGATCACAGTAACTTATGAATTGCTCTTATCCCATTGGAGACAGTGTCTCAGCTATTTATAATCAACTCCCGTTGTTATCTACAGATCATGGGGTTAAATCCTTCCTTTGGTTTCAAAGCCTCTCATGCAAAATGCAACATACAATACATTGTTGTGAACTAGCGATTTGTATGGACATATATATAGACCCTGTTTGGGACCGCTTAATTTAGATTTTAAGCGAAATAAGCAGAATAAACCCGCCAACGCCGCGTTTCTCAATTTGCTTATTCCCAACGCCATCGCGAAATAAGCAGGTCCAACACTGCTTATCGAAACGCGGCTCGAAGCTCGCTTTTCTCAAAACGCGAGCGCTCACCTACCGACGGCGCCCTCTCCTCACAGCGCGGGACCCGTTGCGGCAGGGAGGGGGCTCTTCTCGTCGCGCCGGGTGTCGCGGTTGCCTTCCTCGCTGGTAACCGTGGCTCCATCCCTCCCGCTGGTGGCCGCCGTCGACGCACCCGCGCAGGCCTCACGGGGTCGGCGGGTGCCAGGCTACGCCGCCGCCGCTCTTCAGGCGCTGCGGAGCTCGTCGCGCGGGTCGTGGCGGGGTGCGTCGCGGCTGCTAGCGGTGGGAGCCCGCGCCCGCGATGGAGGCGCGATGAGCGTCCTGATTTCCGCCGCGTCCCGACATCCCGACGCCAGAGAAGAAAACAGGAGGAATTAGAAGCTTTTTCTTGGTTCCTAATGCAAAAGTGCTAGAGAGAAACTTTTTAGATCTGGCCTTAGTTGATTTGTGATATCTACAGGGTTCATGTTGCATAAGTGTTTCTTCATAAATAATCGGTCAGCCAAACACGTTGCTTTTTCTTGGTTCCTAATCGCGGTGTATCAGATAAGCCTGCTCAGTTTATAAGCGAGTTTCAGAAACGTGGTCCCAAACAGAGCCTAATTTGGTTTGAAAAATGCTTAATGGTTATCTCCCTTTATCAGTTGCTAGCCTGGGCTCAGGGAGCCGAGATGGACAACATGATATTAGACTCTGCATCCTTCTAAACTATTTTCGTAAAAAAATGGTGCTACTTGGAAATAAATGCAAAAGTGTTATCTTGTTGCTTGCGGGTTATTGTTGTTAGCACTTCAACCTGGTTGATTAGAACAATCTTCTTGACTGAGATATTTCTATCACAATTTCTGGAGGATGAAGGTAAATGCAAGAAAGAAAAATATTATTTCGGTGTTTGCTACTTGTGTCAACAGAGTTAACGAATATAATTCGAAAAAAAACAGAGGTAACAAACATAAGCATCATTTTAATGTTTTATAGCACTGGAGAGTCATCAACAGATCCGGATCATCTGCCCACGTAGCCCAACAACAGTACGGTTCTGCAGAGGGGCAATAAGGATGACTTATCTGTCGACATATCCACTATCAACATCAAAAAACTCAACTCTGCCTTACGTAAAGTTGGCAGAGTACGATTAACCTCTGGATTTGAAATCACTACTTATATACTTAGTATTGGCCATAATTTACAAAAACTTTCTGTAGTAGAATAGTAAGTAGTAAAGATAAGGACAGTATCATCATAAAAATAGGGTAATATCCTAAATTATACTAATCCACGTATGATAGACTTTCCTTATCAACTAGAAGTAGTGAAAAAAATTCATATACAGCTATCTTTTTACTGATAAATGCGAAATAAGTTTCTTAGGCCCTGTTTAGTTCCCCAAAAGTTCCTAAAATTTTCGCATTACAGACCGTGTCACCTCTCACAGAACACGCTTACTAATGCAAAAATTTCACCACTTTCACCAAAATTTCACGGAACTAAGCGGTGCCTTAGAAGGGGAGCGTGAAAGAAGCCCACCACGTCCATGTCCGTCGTGTCACTCGTGTGTGTGTGGTGGGTCGACATGGCCATGCATCCCGTAGTACGTGCTCAACCAGGAAAATTTTTTTTTTGGCTAATGCAAGTCCGTTCCGTGCTCACGTTCGTGGGACCCCAGCTTCCCCTTTTTATTTCGGAAGTGTTTTAGATCCCAAAAAATTTGCAAAAAACATCCTATCATCTATCACATCACCTCACATCAGTTTTCACTATTCATCTGCATTTACATCAATTCTTTCTCAATTCTACCAATTCATCTAGATCTAAAACACACCCTCATCACGAAACGTCGAAAGCTGCCGCAAGGATGCCAACTGCCTGCCTTTACACAGCGCCGTTCCGGGATGATCATCTTCATCTACCGACTTGGCGCCCTGCTTGTCTACTCTAGCACACTACAGTATGCTTCATGTGTGGCATGGGTCTGCATTTGTTAGGTTCCCAAAGTTTTATCAACTATCTGTCACATTAATCTCCGGATACTAATTAAGAGTATTAAATATAGATTAACAACAAATCCTATTTCATAACTTCTACCTTAATTTTCGAGACGAATCTAACGAGTCTAATTATGTTATGATCAGACAACATCGTGCTACAGTAATCAATCTCTAATGATGAATTAATTAGACTTAATGAATTCATCTCGTAATTTCCGATCCATTTGTGTAATTATTTTTATAACCAATCTACGTTCAATACTCCTAATAGACTTTGAAAAAAAAATCTGATTATTTCACTTACGAACTTAACGGGGCCATGCTGGGGACCCAGCAGTTGAGCCGTGCACATCACCGCGCCTCCGGCTGCCAAGTGCCACACCTCCCCGAGCGACGCCGAGCAGATAGATGGGCAGATGAGATGAGATTTGGGCGCTTAATTCCCGTGCCAGCAGGGCACGTAGCGTAGTACGCCTGCCACCGGGTCAATTAATAGCAGCCACGACTTTGGTCCGAAAGGGACACCTGGCCATGTGTGCAGTATCTGCACTGTACATGTGCAAAGTCAAACCCCCCCTCGGATAAACACCCTGTCCAGCTCTCAATCATTGAGCTCCAGCAGTCAGCCAGTCACCCGAGCGAGCCCGTGCCCCGCGCGCCGGGACGCCACGCCACGGCTCTGCCGCTGCCACAGTGCCACTGGTTGTTAACACACATCACGGGCGTGGCGCCGTGGCGGGGCGGGGCTGGATCAATCAATCAGTTCCCAGGTCAGAGCTTCTATTACTGTAGTAATGGAGCACGGAGCACCGGTCGATCGAGGTGCCCGCACGCAGGCCGCAGCAAAAGGAGGGAGCGCGCAGAGCAGAGCACAGCGGCGGTTGCGGCGGCGGCCAAGTTTTTCTCCAGGTTTGACCAGCGGCGCGCAGCTGAGATGGACAGACGGACAGGCTCTCGCCGTCGCGCCCCCACCTGCTTTTGTTTCTTTTTTCTTAAACTCGCCCCGGACGCCGCCCGCGCGGCCGCGCGCCGGACACCTGTGCAGCTCCGTCGCGATCCGCCCCCATCCATCCATCGCGCCAGCGCGGGCGTCCGGGGGCCTTGACGACGGGCGAAAGGCGCCATGGCTATGCATCGCTTCAGCGATGAATAAGCAAATCGTCACGCTAGTGGGGACCCACCTGTCAGACGTTCTTCCTCCTCGCGCCGGCCGCCGAGCAGGTCCCGGCGGAGCCGGGTTAGCGCGCGGGGGGTGAGCGCCAGCCGGATCCGGCGGCGGGAGCCGCCGGAGACGGGGGAGGCCGGCGGCGCGGGGGCTCACCGCCGGTAGGGTTAGGCTTAGGGTTCGGGGCTTCGGGGTTCGGGTTACCTGGGTTGGGTTCCAATGATCTCCGGATGTAGAGGGAGGGCCGGGGGCGGCGGTGGACCGGCGAAGGTGGCGGGTTGGCCGGCGGCGGAGGCGAGGCGGCGCGGGAGCGCCGCCGGCCGGGCAGGGGAGGATATCCGGTGGGCGGCGGTGGAGGCGGGGGCGTGACGTCGAGGTTCCGTAGGACGAGGAGAGGTTAGCGCGATAGGGGAGGTGGCCACCGGATCCGGCGGGCCGCCGGAGACGGAGCAGGAGGGCGGAGGCGGGGGCGTCGGGGAAGGAAGAAGAAAGAAGCGACGCTGCGGAGAAGAAAAGGAAGACAAGTTGGACCGTTATTGGGCTAGGCTTCGGCGTGATGATGAGTTTTTTCGTCGCTTCGGCGACGCATAGACTCACCCGGCGAAAGGCGGTGTTAATTGCGGCCCGAGCGAGAGCGAGACGCCACACGCTACGCCAGAGAGCGCTACGTGTCGGGACGGACCGATCGGTTGGGGTTGCTCGCTCGTACGGGTGAGTGAGTGAGTGAGAGGCGAGGCGAGGCGCGCCGGTGTCCGGGAGCCCGGAGCACGGAGCACCCCCCCGGGAAAAAGCGTCCGTTTGGCGGCATCCGGCGCCCGAGCGCGACGGTCGACGGCGACCGGCGCCATGTGCGACCGCTTCCTCCTTCCCGGCGCCGGAACGGCCCGTCCCCGCTCCCGCGTTCGCTTGCGATGGCAACGGCACGCCGCGGGGGGCGGCCGACCGACCGCGGGCACACGGGACACGTACGCGCGCGCGCGCGCGCTCGATCGGGGCCGCCGCGTCGCTCTCGCTCGGGCTCGCCGCCTCTCTGACCGCGCCCCGCCGGTTTGACGCGAGTTTTTGAGAGTGAATGGTTGCTACTCCCCCGGAAGGTGTCACAGTAGTGAAGCGCTGCGGCCTCCAGTAGTCTTCCGGAATGGCGGTGGGTAGGCATCGTAGACTGTTGATGCACTGTCCGCCAGGGTGTTTGTGTGCATGGAAAGGCGTACCAAAAGTCGTCGAAGCTGATCTGAACCAGTTCCTAGTCTTATCGCTCCATCAGGGTGGCACGACCACAAGTCCAGCAAAGGAATATTGCTTTTTCAAAAGTCGAAGAAATTTTGCTCGGAGAGAGGATTTCTAGCTCGTCCCAAGCAAAGCAAGTCGTCGGACATGGGGAATCTGTGGTCGCGCTACTGTTACGTGCGGCGTCGTCCAGCCTAGGACGCAGGGAATGCACAACCACAGCCCTGGAATCAACCACGGGTGCACACTCATCATCATATGCACGAAGCTTAGTAGTAAAAACAAGAACAAACTGGCGCATAAAAAACCATAGCAAGCGCGAGATCGTCCAATCTCAGTACGGCCAGTACAATACAAGTTTTCTGTACGAATGCTAAAATTGTGCAATAACAGATGAGCCTCTTTTTGTACGAACACAGAGCAAATCAGGCCGGTAAAAACACTGCAATTATAAAGCTGGTCTGCAATTATAGACATGGGTTGCTGTAGCCACAGCGACGTGTGATCGGCGAGGGGGCAGACCAAAGAGCGCGGAGACGGAAAGGCTTCTTGGCCGCCGGGGCATCACATCACATGAAGGAAAAGAGCAGCCGTCCGTGGCCGCGCGTCGCTGCTGTGCTGAGCTCTCCCTTCCTGCCCTACACGGCCACGCGCTAGGATCAGGAGCCATTGACTCGAGCGCGCGCTTGGCTTGGCTTCCTCCTCGTCCTCTCCCTCCCCTCCCAATCTCCCTCGTCCTCACGCGCGGATGCTGCTGCCCTCCCTCCCCGCTGTTGCTCTCGTCCTCGCCTTTTGCGCTTCAATGCCGCCGCCAGGTTCACACATCTGAACGCGACGCCGCCACAGGGTGGTTTCTTCGCAACAGCTCATCGCATTCACTGCTCGCCTTTTGGCTCGGCGTCAACAAGAAACCGTGCAGAGGGCGGCGGCGACTGACGGCGAGTGGCTCTTGGCTCTTTGCATTGCTCTCCTCCTCCTCCTCCTCGTTTGGCTTTGCTTGCGGTTGCAGGCTTCTCCACGCCTTTCATCCGTTTCCGTTTGGAAGGATCGGGAGGAATTTTGCTCTGCCGTTCAACGAGGGTACCGATCGATTGATCTCTTTATCCGAGAGGGACGCGTCAGGATTGACCACACTTTTGTTGCCTCCTCCTGTACTGGCTGTACCACACTTGGCAGCAGGACACCACCAGTACTGTAGCCAGTATAGGTGCAGTACTAGCTAGCTGCTCGTACGTGGAATTGCATCTTACAAGTTGCGGTACAGACCAAACAAAGGAGGAATCGAGAGAGCAATGCATATCCTGAGAAACCTGATGATACTGCAACAAGCCAAGGTTGATCTGCTGATGGACCCTAACAATAACGGACATCATCAATTCAGAGGCAGAAAGAATTCAGATGACGCCAATCGTGTGAACAACAGGAAAATGGCTTGTTGGCAATCGTGAACCATGCAGGTCCGGTCATCTGCGGGCCTCATCAGAGACTGGACAAGACGGCCGCCCTCTCGTCGGATGATGCCATCGGGGGGTAGGTCGAGGTCGGTCGGGGACCTTGCTGTTACATGCTGCATCAACGAGTCATTGATCTCTTTATCATCAGAGTCACGCCTGGTCCCCTGCCATGGCGCCTCCCTTTGACTTGGGGCACGTACCCTCCATTCCAGTTTCATTCCAAGCGACTGATGACTGATCCATCTGAGCTGGCTGGCGAGCACTGCATTCTAGCGTTTTCCCTCGCCACATACGAAACCGTATGGATGATTGATTGGTTGCCAATCATTCTCAATTTTTTTTTTTTTGCATCTCATTTCTTTAGATTTATTGTGGCAAGGATATTTCCTCAGCATATGGTACTGTTCAACTCTTAAATATATTGATCAAGTATTATAGCCTTTTAAACGAGAGCAAAACCTCGATTATGCTAATAGCAAAAAGAAGACATCCAATCATGCCATGGGAACCCGCTTTCTAGAATGCGAAATACGTGTCTTGCTAGTACCATATGCTGCTCGAAACTGTCACTTTTGGATCAAGTCTAGGGGCATAAAAATGGTGTTTGACCACGAAAGGGACGTGAGCGGCGAGTTTAGTGTGTGAACGATCCTCCCCTAGGCCCTAGATGACAAAAGAGCACTTTCGGGTTGCCTTGCCTTGCTTCATCATCAACCTTCTTTCAATGAGTCCCATCCTCCTTCTTCCTCTTCCACCGAGATCATGCCACGGGACAGCAAAATCAGCAGCATCCCTTGCACTCAACCACCTTCTTCTACCATAATTGCTCAACAGGATCTTACTGTAATTACGTCCCCCGGTGAGTAAAACATCGAGGTTACGCAAGCAAAAACGTGCGAAAACTTCTCGATGGAGCAGCGCCATTTCCCGGCCGGATTTTCACTTCACCTGCCGTTTTTCATTTCTGCACTGGCAGTACGACGGGTCACTCGCAAGTTGAGCTCCAGATTTTTCCTCCCACGGTGTCCGACGCGTCGCGTCGCGTCCATCAGGTCGACGGTTCCCAAGCCGGTGAGCATTCTGCAGCGGCGACCGCCGACCGGCGACGGCGAGGGGGGTTGCCGACCGCACCGGCGACGTGTCCGCGGCTCACGGTGGACGGGTTCCAACGACGCCGACGGGGCACAGCACCGCCGCGGCGAGGACCGGAGACGTGGCGCCCGAAAGGCCGCTGTCGCCGCAACCAATCCTCATAAATGCCAAAAGTTTGCTTTTGGAAGGCCGTCCCCATCTCTCCTCATCTTCTGTTCCGAGACCTTTTGACGCGCTTCACCACCCCCCGACGTCCCCCTTCCGCTGACCAGTCGCCACGTACCCCTGCTGCACCCCACTCCCGAAACTGCCCTTCATCACGAGTCACCGTGACGCACAAACTGCGCAGAATTTCTTTTAATGTTCAGTAGTATTTAGAAAAAAAGGGAGAAATATACAATTGTTTGTTGATTATTATGTATAGTGTGTGTATAAAGTACTGTGACTGTGAAATCTTTGGGACTGTGAGATCGATGTAGATGCTTTACATATACCGATCACGATGTGTAACCAACCGTATTCCTTTCTCTACCCCGGTTCATTTTTAAAGAAAAATACAAGAACTCATCATTTATATTTTTTAAATAATTCTCTATCTTTATTAATCGTTGTACTATCTCCTTCATCAAATATATGACATTCACCTAACTTATTTTCTAAAAAAAATTATTGATTTTTTTCTAAATGTCATATCCAATTACAGAGGAAGTACATCACAAATATGCAAATAGAAATGAGAGAGAGAGAAATCACACTCAGTACTTGTGCCATATATCTGAATTATTTTTTAAAATTATCGGTTTTTATCCTAAATGCCATATATCAAGTACTCCATATATCACAACTACGAAAATAGAAAATGAGAAAAACTAAACCAGCAGGGTTAAGACCTGAATCCCGATTTAGAAAATCTCCGAACCTTGACTACATCGGCGAGGAGATTTTTTTAAGACCATAAGTAAATTCACTTCACGAGGAATCAAACCCGGATGTCCTCTGAATGCCGTTGTTGCGACCATACCTCAGTCCCCTCTACCCAACTAGACTAGAATATCTTTGGTATGCAAATAGAAATGAGAGAAATATACCAACTTTAGTACTTGTGCTCTCCTTGTGCTGAGTCGGTAACCAACATGGATGAAGCGCTGCTGTAATTTGGTTGCTTAATATATAAGCTTGTTATAAAAAAAGAAGAAGAAGCACTGCTGTGTTAGTAACATTTGGTATTTAATTTCCACTGCTGCTAGGATCTAGATGCATATTAAGGGCAGTCTCTATAGTAGAAACCATGTGTGAAGTCCAAGAGAGCCACATCATCAAAATTCATCTATAGACCTACCTCTCTCCAACAATTGGTGTCTTCACCTAATAAATATCGTTTTTCTCTCTCCCTTATCTCTTACCAATGGAGGGGAGGAGCAAACCCGCAAGACTCTAGTCAAGTCTTCCCAATGACGATTTTACTGGGTCTTGCAGCCTTGATTCGCGTGAGGAGGCCGAGTCTAGAGGAAGAAACCAGGTCTTGTGTTTTCCTCCTCTTTCTTCATTAACTATGTTGCCATGTCATCAATTTGCTGATGTGTCACCTCATTTATTAGGGATGAACTTCATCCTACGTGGACCATTGGAACTGCCCTAAAAGGTGTCTATTTTATTTTAGATAGGTGTGAATCTAGCAAAACTTAAAATGACTTATAATTTGGAACAAAAGGGTACATGATGTTTATGACTAGTTGTCCATCACAGTTTTTAGAATTATCTATTTTGTTTTAAATATCATATATTCAATGGCAGACGAACTACATCACAACCTTGCGAAAAGAAGTGGAGAGAAAAATACTCATTGTAGTACTTTACCACAGCTTTGTTGAAAACTTTCAATACTTTATGGACAGACCCGTCGGCCGTATTTTAATCTGACCGGCCGTTTTGTCCTAAATATCATATATTCTGTAGCAAAAGACACTGGCTAAGCATGTCACCAATCACCATACCTATAGCTTCGTTGGGAACTCTCAATATTTTATATTATGTTTGACTTAACTAAAGGCCACGATAGTTTCCCGGCGAATATTATTGTTGCGCATTGACAATTTGACATTGACCCCTGTATGAACTGAGTCAAATTTGTAGCGCCAGGATGGATGATGGTCGATCGGTCGGCTAGGCCTTGTAGAAGCTTGAGCCTCATCTACCTGTGACGATGAGTGTAAACATCCTGAGGAGTTGACTTGTGCTGCAATTTGCAAAGCGAACACCCGGATTTGGCATCCCCGCTACTGTTGCGATGACAAGTCTCTAGTTCACATGCTCGTTTGGGTCCGGGGGTATAACGGTAAAACCGCAATAGGAATCCGCGCTTATATAAACCACCTTGGCGCGCACCTTGTCCTTCCACAGGACGTGCAGGACGAACACTAATCACCCAGTGGTGCCTCCCCAGAATGCCCTTCCCGCCTCGGCCGTAACAGCCAGCCTTCCCGCAATTACTCCTCGCCGTCCTCCGCCTCGCCCCCCACAACGCCGGAGAGCCGCCCCCATGGACGCCAGCCTCCGCACGCTTTCCCCGGCCAGCTTCCCCGGCGAGGTCCGCTCGGCCGTGTCCTCGCTGCTGCTCTCCTCCCCGGGCACCAGCGCCCTCGACACGGTCTTCTCCCACCTCCCGCCGCCGGTCACCATCCCGCCGCTCGGCTCCAGCGTCTACTACCGCCAGTGCGAGCTCCTCCGCCACTTCGCCGCGTCGCAGCAACCGCAGGCCGCCGCCTGCTCGTCGTCTTCGTCGTCCTCCTCGTCCGCCGCGAGCCTCCGGGCGCCGCCCGACGACCCCGCGGCGGCGGCCGCCATGCTGCGGCAGAAGCTGTACCGCGGCGTGCGGCAGCGGCAGTGGGGCAAGTGGGTGGCGGAAATCCGGCTGCCGCAGAACCGGGTGCGCGTGTGGCTCGGCACCTACGACTCCCCCGAGACCGCCGCGCACGCCTACGACCGCGCCGCCTTCAAGCTCCGCGGCGAGTACGCGCGCCTCAACTTCCCCGGCGTCATGGACGGGCAGGACTGCCCCGAGCACCTGCGCCAGCTCCGCGCCGCCGTCGACGCCAAGATCCAGGCCATCCGCGCCCGCCTCGCGCGGAAGCGCGCGCGCGCACGCAAGCAGCGCGAGGAGAGCGCCCGCTCCGAGGGCGCCAATAAGCCAGCCGCCGCGACGACGCCCACCGCCGCGCGCCCGGTCGTCTCGGAGGGCGCCGCGACGACGTCCGAGACGACGACGACATCGACGACGCCGTACGGGTCGCCGGACGGGGTGCTGTCCATGAGCGCCGACGACGGCGACTGCCCGCTGGAGCGGATGCCGTCGTTCGACCCGGAGCTGATCTGGGAGATGCTAAACTTCTAGCTGGCCTCTAACTGCGTGGAGATGAGGGGATCGAGCCGTGACCGCCAGGACCAAGACAACATCAATCAAGGTTCTCGCTTGGGCATGGCCGCATCCCATCCGCATGGCTGATGATTGCAAGCGTGTGAGCTCGCAGACCTTTGCATTTAGGTGCTGTTTTCTTTTCAATTTATAACCGATTATTACTAGCAGGAGGAAAGGATACTAGTATGAGTGCAAATAAAATGCCCCCAGGAAAATTGGGCGCCCTAGCAATGATTAGTGACTGAATACTCCCCCGACTTGTCGCGTGTTTTCGAATCGATCGACGAGTTGTAAGAAACTAATTGATGAACTTCTACTAGCTCTGCATATCGTTTCCATCTGTTTCTTGTTCAACTTGTTTTCTGTTTGCCTGTGTGATCACTATAAACACCTTGAACAGATGGTTGTGCGAGAACTACAAAATCTTCTCCCCCGCATGGCGGTGCCATGGTCCTCCAGATTTTTGGAAGCGTGTCCGCACACGGCACAGTGCGCGCTCTGTCGAGCTGAAAGCCTGAAGCGCGTTCTGAACAGAGGAGCCTACTAGGGTCAGGGCAGAGCATGGGAGATTTGAGCACCAAAGAGCTCGATATCCTCCTTCCTGGTCGAGTACGCTCGCTTCGTTTGATATCCTGAAAGATACGTGTACTACCTCGCAGCGGTGGTCCATGGAGATTACTGATCGCACCATGCGCGACGTTCTGGATCCCCCCGTGGTAGGCATGTGGCCTCAACAGTGGTTGGTTGAGCTGGGCTCCACCTCCACCGCCGAATCGAAACTCTCCGCCCCCAAAAATCTGGGGGCCGGTACAACCAGCGTCGGAATGTCTGGACAGTAGCAGCAGCTACCACTAGCAGCAACGTAATCCTAACCGAAAGCTTCGTTTCACGTTTGCACTCCTGCCGCCGTGAAGAGAGATCACTGTGGTCAAGGGTTTTGCAGACTGCTCAAGTGTTACAGAAGCCTTGTGGTAATCTTTGATATGAACGCGCTAGATATCCTGCGTCACCGGCGGATATTTTTTATATTTTATATAAAAAAGGAGAGAGAGAGAGATGAAATTAGGCTCACGGACCGGTTCTACCGTTCTACCATTTGCCTGATTGCCTGAAGTACAAACAAACAAAAATATCCAGAAACACAACCTGGGAGCAGAGAATGGAGATTCACGGCGTATTCTAGGTTTGTTTCTGCGGAGGAACAATTGCTGCAGGTCCAACGACATCGTCCATCGCTACGCAATGAGCGTACTCGGTGTGCTGAACGGACGGCAGAAAGGAACAGAAATCAGCTTGATCGACGGACGGACGGATGGATGGCCTGTTCATGTGCACTGTTGAAATCGACGTATATCAAACGCGCTGCTCTTCTGGCTGGTTAGACTGACTCCAGCAGTGTGTGCAGACCGTGCTGCATCTGCAAAATGGGGCAGCAACGGCTACTGTAGCGGCTCCAGCGGAGTCTGCAGCGCTCGCTGCATTTTGCAGGCGCCCCTCCCCGTCGCGCAATGCTGGGGGTGCTGCATCCCAACTGCTCCCCCGCTGGACCCATCCGCCCCCCTCTCTCCTCGTCTCCCCCGCGGCCCGCCTCCCTCTCCCTCGTCTCCCCCGCCCCCTCTCCCTCCGGAGCCATCCGCCCTACCTCCGGCGCCCTCTCCTCCGCCCTCTGCTTTCCCTCTCCTCCTCCCTCGCGGTCGACTCCGACGGCAGCCAGGGGTCGCGCGCGGCTGCAGATCGAGGCCGCGGCGGAGGACCACAACCCCGCAGTTGCAGATCGAGGCCACCGGCGGAGCGAGCTCGACACGGTCGGTGAAGGCGCGAGGCGAGCGGAGAGCAGGCACCGACAGGCGGCGAGCGGTGCGGCGGAGGCTCCGGTGACGACATCCGCGGCGGAGGCTCCGGCGTCGAGCAGGGGGGCCTGCAGCCTCCTCCGTCCCCGCGCGGCTAGATCTGCGGCTCCGCGCTCCTCCGCCTCGGCTCCGGCCGGTGGTGCGGGCCGCGGTCGCGCGACGCAGATCCGCCCGTCGAGGCGGAGCAGACCGGCGGCGCGGAGGCGGAGCACGCCGGCGGCCTCCTCCTTGAGCGGCCTCGGGGGCGGAGCAGGAAGGCGGCGCGGAGGCGGAAGAGGAGCAGGGGCGGCGACCTGCGGGCCCCGGCGGCGGCAGCGGCCTCCTCCTCGAGCGCGAGGTGGCAGCGCGGGCGTGCTCCTTCTTCACCGACCTCCTTCTTCCCCGAGCTCCTCCTCCTCCCGACACACGCGGGAGCCAACTGCCGTGAGGTGATGCGCGAGGGGATGCGCTAAACCGTTGCGGGTCTTCCTCCTTTGTGCGAGAAGAACGTCTGCATCCCCGGTCTTTTTGCAGATGCGCGTCGGGATACTCCTGGAGACAGTCTTAGAGGGTGAATCCGTTTGCCGGCGGCAGAGACGCGAGAAGGTGGGGGACCGGGAGGAAGATGAAATGATCATAATGGGAAATGGGACGCGGCAGCGCCCTGCAAAATCTTCTTGCTCAAGCATGAACAGCAGCAAGCCTTTCCTGACAGAGCGACAGGCTAGAACCGGAGCATCATCAGGTGCTTGCTCGGATCAGGAAGATGAAGAACTGGTGCATGTCAAACTTCGGGACGAGAGCACGCGAGGAGCGACGCCGGCCGCTTCTTTTCCACTAAGGGCCTGGCCCGAATTTCATTACGAAGGCAACAAAATTACAAAGTTTCTACCAAAAGGTTACCCAACCAAAGTATCGAAACCGAAGTACCTACAAACTAGTTGTCCTACCCCCTCCAGCTGAGAGCAAACCAAGGTCTCCAACAGCTAGAGAGGAACATCATCCAGGATCAAACACAACTAAAGAGAGTAAAGAAACAGAGAGCTCAAAGCAAACTAGAAGATTGACATCCTCTCGTGATAATATTGAGAACGATCTTTTTCTTTGTTCTTCCCTCCTTTCTTCAAATCAGCATGACTGTTCCTTCGCCAGGGTCTTCCAAATGATGGTCGCCTTGCGGATGGAATTGTGTTGCTGCCTCCTTCAGCGTTTCAGCTCCAGCTTTTAAATCTTCTTTGTTGCCGCCCTTCTGAAGATCTGCCCAGTATATGACAAAAGATGAGATTACACAAATGATCTCTATAGGAGATCTTACTTTCTTTTTTTGCAAAATAAATTGAGTTTCTTATTTGCCATACTGCCCAGCAGATAGCTGCCAAGCCAACCATGTAAATGTTTTTATGATGAGGCAGAAATTTCCCACACCACACCCAATATTACTGGAAATTAGTTGGTCTGCAATCTGCCCCTACAACCATTGCCACCAAGCTCCAGACAAATTGGACACAAGGGCAATCAAAAAACAGATGATTCACATTTTCATCCATATTACAGAAAAAACATCTTTTGTCTCCTCTCCAGTTCCTTTTAATTAAGTTATCTTTAATTAAAATAGCATTTTGCTGCACCAATCACATAAAATTTTTGATTTTTAAAGGATCTTGGCTTTCCAGATTTTTTTATTCTGATTCTCCACTGCTGCTCTGCACAGGTGACACCGGCCGCTTCTATCGTCGAAGTTCACATCCATGCACATATATGAGTAATGTGACAATCCATACGAGCGCGCTACAGTGATGTTAGTTTTGTTTCGTACCGCTAATTCATTTCCTGAACTTCTCTGAAAGTCTGGAGAAACTACTGAATGGCTACAGCGAGTGGCGCGAGTGAACCTGAAGCTCACAACGTTTCGTTGAGATCGTTGCCGGCCTGGACGGAATTCAATCCCCCAGAACAGCGAACCTACCATTCCCAACGTTTCGTATCATCATAATTCACACAGACTTTTCTATCTGCACCTGCACGGCTCAACCATGTTTGTGAAACGGACCTGCACGGAGAAAGGGAGCCCTGTCTTTTCACCGAATAATCGCGACGAACTGCCCGGAGAGCGAGAAGAAAACGAAGGGGTACTGAAATGGGATCGATCGAGAAAAGGAACCGATGGCAATGGAAATCTAACATCGAAGACCGACAGTGCTAGCCTAGCCTCTGTTCTTTCTCTAACAATTTTCCTCCAACCATCTCGATCCAAATCAATCCATTTCGCGCCGTTCGCTCGTCCAGTCGGCCAACGCCATCTGCTCCCGCGGGAGCGCGACACCGACTCGACTCCTAGCTCCGCGCTGTGGCAGCAGCACGCGCGAACACGACGACGCGCCACCGGGTTTCCCTTCTCAGGCCCTCTGGCCGCCGCAGGCGGCGACGGACCTGAAGATGGAGTGCAGCACCGCCTTGCCGGTCCTCCTCGCGGCCTTCGCCACCGCCCTCCGACGCCGGCTCCGCCCCGTCGCCTTCGCCACGGCCACCGCGGCGGCGCGCTCCGCCAGGGCCGTCGCGTCGCCCGCGCCCCGTGAGCGTGGAGGGGAGGACGGCCGCCGCGCGTGCGGCAGCGCCATGAGGTTGGTGTCCAGGACGCGGTACACCGACGCGAGCTCGAAGGCGTCGTACAGCGGGCTCCCGCAGTCCCACGGCGAGAGCGCCTGCGGCGGCGGCGGCTGCTGCTTCTTCCTCTCCTCCTCCTCCGCCTCCTCGCGCCGCTCCACCCCCATTTCGAATTCGCGTACGCGCCACGGGATCCTGACAATTTACTCTACTACGTCTACTAGCTTTGTTATATCGACCCAGATCACGCAGGAAATCTCCAAGATGAGCTCATCAATTTCCACCCTGGAAACGCAGAGCTGAACGCGTTTCGAATAGGACATTTGACGAGTAACGAGTTGCTATTAAATGGCTAGATATCCTTGTACTGCATCAGCATCTTTTCGTTCATATCAACGTGAGAACACATCTCGTACACATTTAGCAATTTGTCGCTTAGATGGTGATTGGTGAGTGAGAGGAACATGTTTCTAGCCCAATTATGGAATGCAGTTAACCGCATTTGGACGTGATGCAGGATGATATCTAACATGTCGGGTGTGTTTAGAAGCCCAACTTCCCCCAAAATACACTATGCAAAAAGAAGATTCTCCATCACATCAAACATCACATCAAAAATGTCAGTACATGCATGGAGTACTAAATGTAGATGAAATCAAAAATTAATTACACAGTTTGGATGTACTTTGCGAGACGAATCTTTTGAGCCTAGTTAGGTCATGGTAGGACAATATTTACCACAAACAAACGAAAAGTGCTAGAATGCTTTTCAGTTCGGAACAATGCTTTTCAGCTCAAAATCCGTGTAAAATTTCAGAATTTTACATCTCAATTTTAGCATCTAAACACACCCGTCGTTCGATATCTCCTTCGTGCTGCTGTGCCACTCATTTCCTCTCTACTAGCATTTCGCATCTTTTTTCACGTACTCCTTAAGTACCTGGGCTTAAAAATGGCATATTCACATCTCTCCTGCTGGGCTTAAGCAAAATTTGGGTCCATCCGCAACGGTCTCTCCTCTCCTCGCTCCTTTTTTTTTTAGAAGCCGGGTTGATATTTCATTCATAATTTGGTGATTACAGTATATAACTTACAAAGACATCCTCCCTCAAAGAAAATAAAATTACATTGTAGTCTTTGTAAGCATCTCCCGGTGTTCCTCACCGCCGGCAGCCGGAGATAGAGCTTGAAGCCGACTTCCTCCCTGGCGAAGAACCATAGATTTTGGGCGCCGTTTTGAGTAGCACATCAACAACGACATGCTTTGTTAACGTTGAACGACCCGGCATGGAAAGATGGCCCGTGACCATCGCATCGACAGGCAACGAGGAGCCCGACGCCTCTCGGACAGCCAGAAACTCCAAATCACCGGACGACAATGAACCCCGGAGGGTAGCTGAACCACCTGAACAGGTGGGAAGCAAAGACCAACCCAATCTCTCAAGTTGGTAGAAAAAACTTCTCCGACCTCCCGTAGCTACGTTGATGGCTTCCTGGTTGATGAGGCTACTGAGAGCATGAGCACACTCGGCAACAAGAAATCCATGAAGAATTCGAACACCGACGCATAAGAAAGAACTAACAAAATCCTCGCCAGTGCCGAATCCTCCAACTAAAAGACCGAAGTGTATCTCCACACACTTATCAACCAACACCGTATACCAGTCACCACCAACATCTGCCACCAGAGAATCCGAGAAGGAAGAACCACACAAGCCCATCGCCATCACCGGAGAGACGACAAAGTGGAGAGAGGGCCTGCGTACTTTATTCCTATGCGACGACGCCACCTCCACCTTGCGCACGCCGGCAGGAGCAAAAGAAAACCTAACAAGATCTGAAGCATCGAGATCTCCAGATCCAGTAGGGACACACCTCTTCAGCCCTTCACTGGCACTAGAGCACGTACCAGCGAGACGGAGAAGAAGCTGAAGAAGATTATTCCGTCGACGCAGTGTCACCTCCTCCTCCCTCCTTGTTTGTTTGTTTGTTTCTTCCAGCCTACTACAGCACACCACTTTTGCTTGCTTGAGTTGTTTTTTTTTTCTCGAATACACAAGAGAGCTGCGCATTTTTGTATTAACCAGAGAAAAAAGTTTTACAACACGCTAGCGTGCGATCCTCATGCGGATTACTCACAAAATAAACTCCCTAAATCTCTCGCACTCGCGGCTACCCACAAATCCGTCTCTAGCTTAATCCTATCCAGGATCGCCTGAGTGGTCGCCGATCGTTGATCGAATAGCCTGGCGTTCCTCTCTTTCCAGAGTTGCCATGCTATAATCATGAAAAGCGTGGATGCACCTTGCCGCCTACGTGTTATTTGTGATCTGACCACGTGCTCCCACTAGACCTGAGCATTCCACGGGTCGGGCCGGGTTCGGGCCGGGCAAAAAAAAACCCGGGTTTTTCGGGCCGAGAAAATCCTGCCCATGACCGTTCCATGAGACGTGTCGGGCCTCAGTTTTCGGGCCGGGCTTGGGCGGGCCGCCTGTGCATTTTATAGTGTAAAGTAACTAAAAACAGCATTTCGGGCCGGGCTCGGGCCAAAAAAAATTTTCGCGGGCTTCAAGATCTCTACCCACGCCCGTCTAGTAAGGTCCGTGGGCGGGCCGGGCCCGGGCCGGGCCAGCGGGCTAGGTCGGGCCGGGCCAAAAATGCTCAGGTATGGCTCCCACCAAGCCTGTAGTGTCGCTGCCGCCCCGACGGTACAGTTGCATCCCGCTCATGAAAATGTCAGGGAAAAGTCCAATTTACCTCCCTGGACGTTTGGACGAATCTGTGTGTCCTCCCTGGACTCGAAAACCGGCCGTCCAGACTCCTCGAAGTGTGAAAACCGGACACGTGACCCCCTAGCCGATTCCACGGTTTCAATTCGACCTGGCTGCACATCACGTGTCATGGCCCTACCGCTCAATGGGATAAAAACATCAGGTCTGTCGCCGTCGGTCTTGCTGCCATCATGCTTTGTCTCCGCCGCCTCAGGCAGCTCGGCGGTCGCAGGTGTCGGCGGGCGCGGGGGCACCGCGGCACTAGGGGAGGAGCTCGAGGACCGATGACGGCAGCTGCGGTGCTATGGCGGCCGTCTACGAATGACTCGTCGGAGCAGTTCCTTGTCGCGGCCTTGGCAACCTCAACCTCGGCGTCGAGCGCTGCTGCATGGTGGCATACTTGGACATGACGAGGAGGATGTTGTTGCAGAACTTCTTCATCTAGCCGAGCTCCCGCGCGAAGCGCGCGTTCTCGTCGCCCACATCACCGTCGGACAAGCCTGACTCGGACGGCGCCTGCGGCTGCAGTGGCGGGGGATCTGGGGACGAGCTCAACGCAGCACCTGCTCCTCGCGCAGATTGCACCGGTGAGCCCACGGGCTGTGCCATCGGGATGGCTGCTGCTGCTGCAGCCGTGGTCACACTGAGTCAGTAACCACCCCCGTCGACGCTGCGACCAGCGTGACCTTCCGACGGTGGATGTCGCATAGAAGGCGCTTGTTGTCCTTAAAGTACTTTAGGAGGAGGTCGCTCACGAACTCAGCGGGGGCGCCACACGACGAAGGCGGAGCTGTCGTCGACTGTCAGGCCGTCCCCGAGGCCCGAGCTGGTACTCATGGTGAGGAACGGTGTGGGCACGGGCCTTTGCCGGTTTGCCCCCACGGACACTACCAACGCGAGGGCCACGCCCTCTGCCGGATGCGGTGTGGTCAGAGCCGGCTTGCCCCCATAGCGGTCTGCTCGACGGCCATGGCGTTGCCACCCGCGCAGATCTGACCGGGCAGTTGGTGCGACTGACAGGTAGGGCCATGACAAGTCGCAAGCCGTTGTGGTGATGACGTGGTGCCAGGTCGGATGAAACCAGAGTGGAATCAGGTCAAGGGGGTTACACGTCCGGTTTTCATAACTCGAAGGAGTCTGGATGGCCGGTTTTCGAGTCCAGGGAGGAAATGCAGATTCGGCCCAACGTCCAGGGAGGTAAATTGGACTTTTTCCAAAATGTCAAGTAGTACATTATTATATGGGCGAAAGGCGTGTTCTGACTTCTCACGCCCGGCCCATTTAGGCGCATCATCCATCCATTCCCCGGAGAGAGCAATGGGAGCCACCCAAACCCGGCAAGCCATCCTTCCCACCCCCACGCCCAAATGCTGGCGACCACCTGCGGCGCTCCGCCGTGCCCGTGCGCGGGGTCGCGGCTGCTCCCCTCGGCGAGCTTAGGAATCGGCTATGGCGGTGCACGCGTCCGCAGCACGAGGCGGAGGGTGCCGAGGAAGGCCGCGGTGGTGCGGTGCGGGCTGCTGCCCGTGGACCCGTGGGCGCCGACCATGGACTCCCAGAGCGTGGCGTCGCAGCTCTTCGCCGTGTCGCTCTTCCCCTACCTGGGCTTCCTCTACTTCATGACCAGGTCCAAGACCGCGCCCGGGCTTACGCTCTTCGGATTCTACTTCCTCCTCGTCTTCGTCGGCGCCACCAGTACGCGCTACTTTTCCCCGTCTCTCTACCTACCTCCTTCTGTTCTTCACCAATGAGCAGATCTTTTTTCGGAAAATGTACTGTGTAGTTCCGTAGAACCCTGACCACTACTGCCAGGTAATGGTGTTGGAGTGGTGCTTTTGCCGTTGGTAGATCACTAGTAAGTAGTAATTTTGCGCTAATAAATAACGCATAATTCGTTTTCTCGTATAAGCACACTGTTATTTTGTTGGATTTTATTATGCCAGTACTTAGCTTGTCGCTGAGATCAATTATGTGGCTGTCTGGTACATTTGAGCATAAGCTCCAAGGTCAGATCATTGTGCAGACATGGCAAGCGAATTTATAGATGTCAGTGGTTAAACAAAGCATTATGTGTAATGGATAAATTAGCTTAACAGGGAGTGAACATTTGCGCGGCGTGCTCGTATATGATAACAATTAACAAAGGCGTTTACTACGGAATACACCTCATTTAGAACAACTTGTGGATCTTAAGTGAAATATAGTTGATATCAGGTTAGGCATATCTGGGTGCATCATTCTCATTTATCCTTTTGGGATGGTGATAATCTGTTACCAGATATTAATTGCTTTGCTTATAAATTGATACATTTTGTTGTGAAAGACATGTATTGATGGCTGATGCAAACCTTGGTAACCAAATAGAAATACCGATAGTTTTACATTGTAGACCGTGGCACCTCTCATAGAAATACCCAAAATTTTCGCATTGTAGACCGTGTCACCTCTCACAGAACACGTTTTCCAATGCAAAAATTTCACCACTTTTACCAAAAATTTCACCAACTAAACCGGGCACTTTCTAAGGCACCGTTTAGTTCAGTAAAAATTTGGTGAAAGTGGTGAATTTTTTGCATTGGGAAGCGTGTTCTGTGAGAGGTGACACGGTCTGCGATGCCAAAATTTCGGGACTTTTTGGGAACTAAACAGGGCCTAAACCATCACGCCAACACCAATAGATGGCTATGTTGGGAGGTGGGTTGTGCGAAGATACTCTTTTATGCATACATAGAGATGGAAACTTTAGCTCTATATGTTCTGCGATTGCAGAAACGTCGTGGATCTGAATTAGTTGAATGGTTGGTGCACATGGACTAGTTTATTTCAAGATCACAATGACACTTGCAATTTGGTATAGTGTGCCTGCAATTCCTATGCATAGCCCTTCCTAGTTTAGTAATGTTTCGTTTCTGATCTGTCTAGCAGAAAATTATGTCAGTGCCATTAATTGATTTAATGTTGTTTCATGCATCGGTTTTTATCCCTGGAGCAGTACCTGCTGGGATTTATGGTAATTGCACCATAAATTTTTTCACCATCCTTATATTCTTGCTTACATTCATGTCATGTGTACTTACTGATGCAATGATATCCATTGCAGCTAAAGTTCATTACGGAACCTCTCTGTCTAATGTCGACTGGCTGCACGGGAGTGCAGAATCGCTGCTTACTCTTACCAATCTATTCATAGTTTTGGGGCTGAGAGGAGCATTGAAGAAGCTGGAGGAAGAGGATACAAAGGAGAGCATTTCTGAAGCTTCTCAAGACAGTAAAGAAAGGAGTTCTGTCTAGGCAGTTTCTCTCTATATGTACCCTGATTGTGCCCTAGTGATGTAGGAGTACATATATTTCTTCTGCTCAACTAGCCATTAAGGTTTATGTATAGAAACCCTCGCAGGTTTTCTTTGTGCATATGCTGATCCAGAACATGGGAGCAACTGCATTGGGTAAAGATTTATGGTACTGCAATTTCCACTGGGATAGCTTTTTAGTATTCACAATCTAAGTGCTCGGACGTGATTATTGACAAAAGGCGGAGTCTTTGCCCCCAATCTTGATAGTACCCAGCTGCAGATAGTAGCACACTAGCAGAAAAGTTCACTAGAATCTGGAGCTAACACTGATGTCTGAGGGCAAGGTTCAGCACAACTACCGTACGTGCTACACTTACTGACTGGGCAGATATGGCGGATCCATCTAATTGGTCGTGTACAGGTCCTGGTAGTCCCAGTGGAAGGGATCGGCAGCATTCGTGTAGAACTCTTCGAACTGGGTTTCGTAGTGGCTGCTCCTGAGCTGCCACTCCAAGCCCGTCGGCGAGAGGAGCGGGAAGTCGGCGCCGTCGCCCGGCGCGGGGGCGAACGAGTAGTGCGTCACGGGCTCCGACCCGGCCTGAAGTCCCTCGGTCTCCGGCGGCGCCAGCTGCGGCGAGCTCTGCTCCTGACCGGCGTCGGCGTGCCCGGCTTCAGGCTGCAGCTGCAGGTGCTGCCGCAGCTGCTCCGCGCCGGGGTGCGCGGCCTGGGCGCAGGTGTGGGCGCCGTGGTACACGACGTCGAAGAGCAGCGGGTCGCCGGCGGCGCGCTGCACGTGCTTGGTGGCGGCGCAGCCCTGCGAGTGGCGGTGCGTGCACCTGAAGTAGGCCCTGCACGCGAGACCACACGTGTCAGCGTCGCTAGCTCGGGGGGGTGTGGTACTGGTGCTGGTACGTGCGAGCGAAGCGAGTGACGTGTGTGGCTGACCTGGGATACTTGGCGCCGAGGATGTCCTTCTGGCCGTACTTCCTCCAGCTGAGCCCGTCGTCGAGGGGCGCCATGTCGTGCACCGAGGCCACCCGCACCTGCCTCCTGACGCACGGCGTCCCCTTCCTGCAGCGAGCGGAACGAGGAAGACGCGTGTCAGAACCGCCAGGCGAAGTGGCGAACACAACTCACAACTCTCGCGTCGGGGCATGTGCTCTGCTGCTCGATGAAACTGTGAAACTAGAGATCGTTCGATCGAGTTCGACTTGCCTCCTCTTGGACTGGGCATTGCCGCCGCCGCCGGCGGCGGCGGCGGCCGGGTGGTGCTGGGCTGCGTCGCTGCGCGGGCTCCCGTCGCGGGACCCCGGCGAGTCCGCCAAGCCGCACGACCTGGCGATGGTGAGGGACCTGTCGACGGACGACGCCAGCTCCCCGCAGAGCTCGCCGCAGAGCTCCCTCACGGCCGCCGGCAGGTCCTGCTGGTCCATGCGCGCGCCCAGCTCCCTCACCATGGCCTGCATCTGCGCCAGCTCCGACGCCAGCGCGCTCTTCTCGCCGCCGCCGCCGCCGACGCCGCACACCTCCATACTACCGTACTCTCACCTGAGGTGCCTTCTCGACGAAGGCAGGCAGGTGGCCAGTGTGTGAGGTGAGCTTGGCGAGTGTGGCAGTGACACGGAGGAGGCTACTTATATACTAGTTGGAAAACGGGGGCATGCTACTGCTCCAAGCTGGGAAAAAAATACGGGATCATTTTTGAAGTTTGACCGGACCGGAGAAAAGCTGGAGACTAAAACGAGAGAATATCACCTCTCTGACTGTGTGGTTCAAACCCTTGGACCGGTCTTCTGGCGCTGGGCCCAGTCGTCGTCTCACTCAGGTCCCCAGCTGACAAGCGGGCCCCGCTAGCTAGGTAGTAGCGCCTAGTGCTGTCTGACTGGTCTCGGTCTTTCTTTTTTTTGAGCGAGAGAATCCCTTGCTGCTCTGCTCGAAAATGCGTTGGTGCTTTCGGCCCTCGTCGAGTTCCCATTTGCGTTCGTGTGATGTACGTGTGGTGTGCAGCGTGCTGGTCGGGCTTTGCTTGATGTGCTGTGCGATTGTGCTAGAGCGGGCGCGGGCGTGTTTTTCCCTGAAGATTCACTCGACTGCGCGGCGCGGGTCGGCGAGCTCTGCTTTGCGCTTGGCATGGAGCGAGTCCCCCGGCGATACGTGGCCGCCGTAGTACGACGTGGTGGAAGGAAGGTTCCGGGAAGCGCTCGGCTTCCAGGCGTTTTGCACTCGAGCAGGCGTTTCCCCCGCGCGCCTCTGTCTGTCAGTGGCGCACGTAACGTACGGCGAGTTTTACTACCCCGATCGGGAGGGCGAGCGATACGTACGGCGAGTTTTACTACCCCTTCTCTTTTCCGACAAATGCCAATTATCTTTTCCGGGGGTACGTGTCGTCGTCGTAGAGGTCGATTCCCCAGCGTAGCGACTAGCGATAGCGAGCAGTAGCCGGTAGTCGAGACAGATTAACCTGCAGCCTTCGAGAAGGGGAGCTAAAGCTACCCCTAGGCCTAGTTGCCGGGGATCAGTCGAGCCGCCGCCGTGCTTCAGTGGCTCAGACGCTAGGTTTGGTGGCTGCTGTGGGTACTACTTACTGGCGGCCACATTTCCTGTCCTTTTCTCTTTCCTTTTAATTTCCCTTTTAACGAGGAAACATCCATTTTCAAAAAAAAAAAGGAAACATCAAGGTACCAAATCTGATATACTTTGTCAACAAATAGCTTGTAAAAAGAATAAAGTTGTAGAGACGTCATTATTTGGGCTCATCTTGTTCTATCAAAAACACGTCGCGAATTGGAGTATAAAGATTTTTCTTGCACACTTCAAATTTGACATTATCCCCAAAAGCCACAATTGTGTGCAAATTTAACCAACTCAAGCTTCTTTTTTTTTGGAGAAGATAAAGTCACTACATGCCAAGTAGAATAGTCAAACTTGCCCAGTGCTTGGATTAGGTTAATTTACCATTTTGATTTGATTTTTTTATAGGTAATGAAACTTGGTGTGACAGTTTCATCTATCTAGCAGTTATTTTGTGGAATCTCACAACAATGTTGAGATTACTATTCTCTATAAGTATCTAATGTCAGCAACCCATATTGGCGGCTCGTAAAAGTTGGGTTATTGTAATATTGCTCACAAAATTGTTGTCACCACCTTCTTGATCTCATCATAGAAAAAAAATCAAAACCACAATACATACTTTGCGTTGGGGATAAGAAGAGCGCACCAAAACCTCAATGCTAAAAAAACTCGGCATGTGAAACCTAGATCTCGGACATACGACCCAACATGATAGCACTACTATGTACTACCTCCGTTCATAAATATATGACATTTAGGACAAACTAGTTAGTTTAAAAATGAACTAATTTGATTGTCGTAAACGTTAATGTTTAGGAACGGAGGGAGTACTCCAGATATGTCTGTATTCTATCTGACCGCCATACATAATTGGCATTTGTCGGAAAAGAGAAGGGAGAACCAAAGCCTCCACGCGGAACCTAAACCGCATATCTATGACTAGTACTAGGGAGATGGCATGCCTCCTGTGCTCTCTCCAACGACTAGAACATTGTTGCTTGTTGGAAAAGAGAAGGGAGCACTAGAACATCTCGAATTCGAGCACAGATGACTTGACATATGGGATAGGCCCGGCAGCGTTTGCTCCAGAAGCGGCGGCTTGCGTAGCGCTTTCTACTGTAGTAGCTCCCAAATTAAACTCGCCCTCGTTTTTCTTGTGCGCGTAAAGCGGCGGCCTTGCCGATCGAAGGACTGGCTGACCGGGGTGAAGTAATCCTACGGTCCTACCTTACCCGACGTCATCAGTGAGGCACCGGGCCTTGGATCTTGTGGCGTCATCCGGGACAAGCTGGCCTTACGTGTGCGTACAACAAGTTGTAGTACGTTCCGCAGCCGAAAGCGGAGAAGAGTCAGCATCGTTCGCGGAGAACTGAAGAAGAGTCGTCGTAAAAAAGCCGCGACGACGCTACGCCCTCGCACTCGCACTGTTGGAAAGCGATCAGTTTCCACGTCCCGAACCCAATCCACGAGCCGCGACGACGACGAGCGAGGGCGGCGGATTGATGATCGTCGATCGCAATCATTCGTGTGCTCTCCCTACCGCCTGGGATTTCCCTGCTCCAGATCCAAGACGGTCGTCGTTCAACGAAGGTTCCTTCCTGCATTCCTCGGCGGCGCGGGGCGATCGGCGAGGCGACGGCGAGGGATGATGATGCTCCGCCAGCTGCACAAATTACGCTATCCGCGCGCCGTTCCTGCTGCGGCCGGTAACGCCATGATTTGAGTCGGAAACAGAGACGAGCGCGGCTGCGTGCAGTTTCTTCCTCGAAGCTCCTCGATCTGCTGCTGGTTGGTTGCTAGCCGAACCCAAAGAAGGTTCCTTCCACTCTCCCTCCTATGCAAATGCCTAGTAATGCTACGGCTGAAAAATTAGCATCTTTCGATCGAGCTGTAGCCTGTAGCAGCGACAGATCGAGACCCCTTTCTTCTTTTTGAATGAACAGAAGAAAAGGGAAAGGGGGCGAGGCAGGCGCCAGCAGTAGCACGGGTTGTCTCGTTTTTGCTTCAGCCTGGTGACCGTGTTTGGTAGGGGTGAAAAAATTTTCACCTCTATTAAATGCAACTTTGACTACTAATTAAGAGAATTAAATAAAGTCTGTTTCAAAACTACCTTCATAACCCTGAGCAAAATCGCGAGACGAACATAATGAGGCCTCTGACCGCATGATCAGAGCATAGTTACTGTAGCATTACTGTAGCAAATCGTTAATTAATTATGCTCATTAGATTCGTCGCGCAAAGTTGCACTCATCTGTGAAAAGGTTTTGCAAATAAACTTCATTTGGTACTCCATGCGTGCAAGATTCCCTTTGGGTGGAAAAAAATTTCCTCCGTCCAAACACGGGCTTTGACGTGGCTGGAAAGTTTTCTCCGGTGGCGTCGACCTCTGCTGCCTGGTCTGGTGTCGGGTTTGAGTGTTTGACGGTTTGACCTGGAGTAGATGTGTGCGAGCTTGTGACCGGTGACGCCCCAGCGGCCACGCGAGCGCGGCTTGACTCGTTGACGGCCACCAAGCAGCCACGGGCCCACGGCTCACTGGATCCCGACCCGCGCGAGCAAACACGCCCCACAACCCACATGTACCTGCAGATTATGCATATACCTGCAGTTTCCTTCTCCAGTCGGCAACCAGCAAGATTCACCCATCGGACCCCATTGCGAATGCCTGCCAGCCAAATAGCCAAGGAGTCCAGAGCCGTAGATGCAGGTACGCGTCTGCTCAGGTCTTTCTCGTCCAGGCATCTGGAACTGGAAAGCTATTCTCCCGTAGCTGTAGCTGGAGTATTTCAAAAGTGCAGGTACGCAACTGGCTGGTCAGGTCTTTCTCGTCCCCACGACGAGCCGGTCAGGGCTCCATTGGCAAAGATCTCAATGCTGGCTGGATGTGCAAACGAACCAGCGAGATGATCTGTTGCTGGTTCTTTGGTAGAGAGGGGGGAAAAGCAGTTGCTGCAAACCGTTCGGTTACTGGGATTCGATGCTGAGAGGAGAACAAGCATGTAGAACCAGGGGCAAATACTGATGAATAACCAAGGAGCATAAGTTTATATTTATAACCAAGGTGCAAATACTTCAAATAGTGCACCAATAGATAAGTGAAATTTTTATTAAACTTTAGATATAAGTTTCATATTTTTTCTGATTTAAAAGAATTAGTTATGATGAGGCGCACAGAAAAAGTGAACCCAACCAAACGAAGGGTTGGGACAACAGGAGGAAAAAAGAAATCGCGTCGCTCCTGTTGTCCCCGTGCGGGTGACGGGAAACCCTAACCGTCGCCGCCCCTCCCCCGCGGCCTCTCACGTCGCGCCGCCGCCTGCAGGTCGTGCGGCTTGCGATGAAGGTGGCGGCGTGGCCAGCTCCCCTGCTTCTTCGGCTGGTAGGGGCGGGCGCGGCCGCCTCGGCTTCCCGGAGAGAGCTCGCCGGCGAGGGACGCCCTCCGTGGCGGCGGGTGGCTGGTGGCCCCAGATCCAGCGGCGCCCCAGCCGGATCCGGTGTCTGCGCGGCAGGGGGCGCGCGCCTGTGCGAGGGTGGGGTGACGGTCGGCGGCGGCGACTGCGGCCGGCGCGGACGGCCCGACGGCGGCTGTAGCCGACGTGTGACGGCGGCGACGGCGACCGGTGTGGAGGTGCACAAGGAGGCGGTTGCGCCCGGTGTGATGGCGCCGGCGGTGGCTGTGGCCGGCTGCCGCTGGCTGTGCCTGCTCCGGGTCATGGCTGGTCGCGGCCGACGGTGGCCTGGCTGTGGCCGGTCCTGGCGGGCCATGGCAGGCCGCGGCCGGCTGTGGCCTGGTTGTGGTTGGCCGGTCCTGGCTGGCCGCGGCCGGCTGTGGCCTGGCTGTGGCTGGCCGTGGCCGGTTGGAGCGTGCGGGCAACGAGCGCTTTGGCAAGATGGTGGTGCTCCTCCTCGACGGCGATGCTGGTCTGATGCCACCTTGGTGGTGGAGTCAAGAGCTATCAGGTGCTTGTTGGTGGTGTCGTGGTGGCGTCTCGGACTGTGCCGGGCTTTTCCTTGTTGAGGTGTTGTGGTTGCAGCGGGCTCCTGTCATTGGTCGAGAGCGTGCGGCAGGAATGGTGATGTTTCGGGCGTAAGTCTCCATTGTCGTTGGCAATGGTGGCGGCGCCCTCGGGGTGTCGTTTTCCCTGTTGAGGGCACCATTGAGGGTTACCATGTTCTTGCAGCACGGGTCCCAGGGTGTAAACCCAGTTCTTTGTGGACGTGCGACGATGACGTTGTTGGCGTCGTACCCTTCTTGAAGGCACCGCGTTTGGAGACCCATCTCAACCTGTGGCAGTGGCGGTGGTCGACTGGTGGTGTTGCCTTGTGCGTTGCGATTGTGGTGGTGCGCTTGGTCCGTGTTGGCAGAGAGGTGCGGATGGCCCATGGGGGTGTAGCCTCGGGTTGGTGAGTTTGGTGCAGTGGTGACCTCGGTGATGGCTGAGCGGAAGTGTTACTTTTTTAGTAGTCTCAGATATCCGAGTCCTTGGCAGAGGAGTGAGGCGGTGGATGAGGCGAGGCCCCCACGCAAAGTGGCCATGTTTGGTGGTTTCATTGGTGCTGCGACGAGAGTGTTCTGCCAAAGCAACGTCGGAGCAGAGAGATCAACGACCATGTGTGTGCAGCTTGAAGGCAGTGGCGAAGCCAGAATCGAACCCTAGGGGCTCTCCTGTGCTTCTTCCACCTCCGGCTCCTCCTTCCTTCATTCTTTTGCTCAAAATCTGTAGGAGGGGCTCAGGGGGGCTTCACAGCATTTCCGGCGGGAGCCGGGGCTCGAGCCCCGGCCGCCCCGGTGGTGGATCCGCCACTGCTTGAAGGTGATAGCTCATGGTGGAGGAGTTCAGGTGGCCACTTGAGCTTGCAGCGGGTTGCGGCTTTGGTTGTGGCACAGCGTTGGCGACGACGGCGCGGGCTGTGGCGGCTTCTTTGGCTGTTCTCCCAGGCCGTGGTGGTGTAGAGTCTTGTTGTGTGCGTTCCTCGTGTGCGTTGTTTGTGTGTGGTGGCGTTCGCTTCGGCGCGTGATGTACAATTGCTGCTTCTTCTTAAATGATATGACAGTGCTCCTGCCTTTAATTTCAAAAAAAAGAATTAGTTATGATTTTTTAGACGAAACCATTTTTTTAACATTTTCACAAAATGGAAAACCACCTCCAAAACCACTCAGGGCCAATTTGTCTGGTTTCGATAGTTGGATGACCTTTTATATCTGGTTTGTAGTTTAGGGTTGAAGACCAAACTTGTGTGTTAGTTCAAGGGTGAAAATTAGACTTGTCCCTATTTATAACGGTGTAATAGCCAAAATAGTCTCTGAACTATGCTGTTGGGCTCAATTTGATCCCTGAACTATGTTAATCGGGTCAATTTGGTCTCTGAACTATGAAAATGTCCAATTTAGTCCTTGAACTATGCTAATCAGCTCACATTCGTCCCCGACAGCACTAGTGACGGCGAGAAGAAGAAAGAGACGGTGTCAGTATTGTAGCTCGTCACGTGGGAGAGAGAAGGAGAGAGTGAGAGAGTGTGTGTGTGGGGGGAGGTGTCTGGGGCCAAACACCGTTTTATAGGCGCGGCCACCGCAGATGCCGTTGGCAATAGCGTTTGGGTCCAAACGCTGTTGTCGCCGGTGTTTGGCCAGGACGGGCCCATCGGCTACCCTCAAACGCCGTTGTGGTCGGCGTCTGGGGCCTACCGCGTGCGGCTGGTGCAATAGCCTCCAATAGCCGTTGTCCACGGCGGTTGGTTGCCCAAGACGCCGTTGTGTGCGGCGTTTGGAGCCAGACGCCGTGTACACAACGACGGCTGGGGTATAGTTTCGCAAATTTGCGAATCCGATATTTATTTTTGAAAAATTAAGAAAAAATATATAAAAATATGAGATTATAGGATTTCAGAACCGAGAGTAGTTGTCGGCCCAGAAGCGCCATGCGGCCCAGTCGGACTCAAGCGGGCCCAGGTGAGGGGGGTGGTATGCTCTCGAGCTGTTTTAACATGTTGTTTCTCTATGCGTTGGCGTAATAGCCAAAATCGTCTCTAAACTATGCTGTTGGGTTCAATTAGGTCCCTCAACTATGAAAATGACCAATTTTGTCTCTGAACTATGTTGCTCGGCTCAATTTGATCTCTGAACTATCGAAACGTCTAATTCAGTCCTTGAACTATCCTAATCGACTCACATTCGTCCCCGACAGCATTCAGTCCTTGAACTATCCTAATCGGCTCACATTCGTCCCCGACAGCACCAGTGACATCGAGGATAAGAAAGGGACTGTAGCAGTTCCATATTTTCCTCCATTTTCAAAATTACTTTCAAAATCATATAACAATGCGAAAATCTTCAAAAATAGAAGTTCCTCAAAATTTCAAGACCTCCAACTTTTCTTTTGAAATCATCTTTAAATTCTAAATATTTTTGAAAATAGGGTTCAAATACTAGTTTAGATTTAAGTCTCACATTCTATATAGAGTTATGAGTAATCAACAGCAAGATGCCTATAGTAACTTCTTCAATCTCAAGATCAAATACAGTCATGTATTGGTGCAGTTTTTTTTTATAAAACATGCTTTGCTGCAGTATTATGCTCATTGGGAACACACAGTAAGCTCACTGAGTGACTGGGAAAACACAAGAAACTTTGACAAAGGCATATTCAACTCAGGGACAAATAGCATATTCAAATGGTTAAATCTAAAGAGAGGAAAAGGAGTACTGGTAGCATGTTGAACAAAAGAATGTTTCAGTTATCACTACTATCACTTTTTTTAGACCTAGTTATCACTACTATCTAAGGCAGGGAAATAGCACTAGATGTTTGCTGTGGCATACACTTGTTCCCTGCAATATCGTCATCTTCATAAACATGTTTTCCAAGAATCCGAGGAATTTGGGATAAGATTAACTTTCTACCTGTCTGAGTCAATTATCCACGAAAGATATTTTTTAAAAAAAACAAAACACATACTCCCTCCGTCCCAAAAAGAATGACGTTTTAGGATTCAAAATTTGTCCCAAAAAGCATGTCGTTTTACTTAATTTGGCATGTCTGCATACGCATGTGGGCATACAACAATCAATTAGCATTAAATATGGCAAATAAACAGGGGTAATCGAGATCATTTCACCTTCTTAATAATCTATCCTAAAATTTCTAGGATGACATTCTTTTTGGGACAGAGGGAGTACACATTTTTCATATCCTGCAAAATATCAACATCCCGAGGACAAATTGTTGTGACATGAGTCAAGAATGCCATTTCAAAAAAGGTCGCCTTGTACTAATAATGCTATAGTGTCCTTGATAAGATTTTTTTAGTAATAAAAATGATAAATTGCCTATAATATTCACGACACACAAATAGATGGGAACCCAAAGGGATCACAAGATTATAAACATACTGATAGGTGGAAGGAATCAGCTTCCTATATTTACTCCCTCCGTTCTTAAATATATGACGTTTAGGACAAGAAACTTAGTTCATTTTGAACTAATTTTCACGTTTAGGACAAGAAACTTAGTTCATTTTGAACTAATTTTCTTGTCCTAAACGTCATATATTCAAGGACGGAGGTAGTACACCATATGATTATTTGTGCCATATGTACAAATTTACATCTACATTCTACACAATTTGCTAATACGCAAGGTGGACAGACCTGAGATGGCCATAACACTCCTCACTGCTCTTGAAGTTCTCCAAGCATGCCCAACAGATGTGGCTACCACACCTGCACTCAACATGGTTGCAACCTTCAGTTTTCTCAATTGTATATCCACATGAAGGGCAACTCTTCACGTTCTCTTTCCCTTTGCGCCATTCAAGCAGAGTTGCATCCGGGTCTGCCTTGTATTCTTTGTATGCCTCGCAAGATATGAAAGGATGGCACTCAATATGGCACTTGGTACAGGTCTTTACATAGCAAGCTCCACAGACAAATGGTTTGCCTTCTGCATCAGCAGCAGCTACTTGGTAAATGGACATGCAATCAGGTGTGGGACAGAAACGGTACAATCCTGCACTGGATGCAACAAACGCATTCAAGGAAGCTCTGAAAAGGTCGTCAAGTCTGTCAGGCAGGAGAGACCTCAAATCTGTAAGGAGGAGGAACTCCTTGCACCCATTTTTAAGGCAACAAAGAGGGAAGCCATCTTGTGATTTCATGGCAGATTCACACTGGTCCACCAAACAAGCCTTACAAAACATGTGGGCACAGGATTCAAGCTTAAACGTGTCTTCGAGCTCGCAAAAGCAAATAGGACATGCATTCTCTGACAACTGACCCAGAGAATTGTGGTCGCCAGAGGTCATCAGTTCAGATATCATCTCTTCCACCCGCTGCTTCTCTTCCTTGCTGCCTCGAACATATAGCACATGGCCTCGTGTGTTTAAATGAAGCTCTGCAGTAGGCGCCACTTTCTTAAATCCTTCTAGATCAGCTCCAAACCTTTTTATTACTTCCTTCATCAAGTTTGGTGGGAGGTTCCGGCCACGAAGACGAACTTCATGAGGCTTCTTCTCATGGAGATGTAGAAGTGCATGAACCAATTTTTCCTCAGCTGCAGCTACCTGATCTGTGTGTCCAAAGACTTTAATGTTCAGACTTCGCCTGTCGTAGTGAATGTAAGTAGCAGTCTCTTGTTCAACCGATCTCAAATGTGCCAAACCATCACGCGAAAAGAGTAATTGCACAGTGCTTAACGTCAGATCAGGGTGGTTTATGGTTTTGCCTTCCATCAAAAGTTCAAGAGACCTCCTCACGTCCGCTATGGTCTTTGTTGCATTTGCAGTGAGTTTAACCCAGAAACTGCCATTCTCCTTCTTCTCCAAATTGTAAGACATGCCTGCATACAGACATATCAATTGCTTAAGACTTTAAACTAACCAGCATGTTCAAATACTATGCAGTCTCAAAGAAACAAATAATACAGTGGTAGACTAAGAGCTACTTATGACTGCCCGCGTTACGCTTATAGGATTCAGGGTACAAAATAAGGAGCATCAAGAATATCCCTATTTACTCATGACATGCATTCTTAGATCTGCAAGGCAGTTGCGGACTTGAGGTTATCTTTTAGGGCTTATTTTCCAGGACAACTCACTTCACTGTAACATTTATTCCTAGTTCTGCTAGCAAGTCTACAATGTTTTGAAAATGCCACTTCTGAACACAAGAAGCACACCACTGAATTTAACACTAGAAGAAAAATGTGACTAGCATATTGGTAACAGCCATATCTCCTTTAAAATGCTCCATTACAAACCATAATTATCAGTTTATAGATGGAAGACATTTCTAGGCTTACAGCTATCAATACCGTAACAGTATTATCACACAGAATAAGAGTTCTTTTTCCATTTCCCTGTTGTATACGTTATCTGCTTTGCCCCATTGTGCTACCCCCTTTGGTCAAAGGCTCCTCTTCGACCCATGTTTTACTAAACTCACATCGATTAGAAGGCATTTAAAGTTCCATTAATTTTGAACCCATGCATTCAAAAAACACTTTTACATTGGGATAGAACTAGAAGGAAACGACACTAAAAATTTTACCCTTTTCAAATAGGTATAGTTCGAATAGAGAAAGCCATCTAAATGTAAGTATATCTATACTGAAGCCAAAATCAAGTTAGCAAGTCAAAGACATGAGGCACAAAAAGATAACTTGATACAACCTAACATTATCATCTCTTGAGCCACTAAACAGGCTAGATTTCATCCCAGAAAACAAAAAGGACAGCAAAGCTAAGCAGCAAACGGTAAAAAGTAGCTTCTATGGAAAAATGGGAAAGAGAAGGTTTTAGATTGAAATGCAAGAAAGGATGAGTGGATGACTAAACTGAAGAACGGGAAGGCGGACAAACAAGAATATAACAAAGAGGAAAGAGCAGGACGTGGTTGCACCAACAGAACATAAGAACAGAGGCAGCTCACTTTTTAACAAAAACAAACAGAGCAGAAATGAAACAAAGGCAGAGTATGTTGCAACCAACAGAAAAGTAGGAAGATAGAAGCAAATGTTATAATAGATGGACTAAAGCTGTACCTTTTTGGTTTCTGAAGCTCTCAAGCAGAGAACCAACTGCCTGGCTGATAACATTGTAAATGTGTGTTGGACAGGAAACAGTACTATGAAAAACATGTTGGCACTGTATTATCTGCCAAGGAAGACAACAAGGAAGGACGCTTCCTTGAAGATGGTCCAGTGCAGTTGCAGCCTCTCTATGAAGACTTCCATCAAAGGTTATGCTAGCCCTCATCATTGAGCCTTTCTCTCCTGGATCAAACACTTGCACACGAAAATTTTGTCCAGGAAAATTCTTGTTCGGCATGAATACAGATATCTCCCTCATCAGTGCTTCTGTACATTCCGATACAGAGGGACCACCTAGTGCAAAGCAGTCCTTTACAACAAATTCAGCTTCCCCGCTAGCACATGTAACAGTTGCTTTTCCTTTGCTTGGCTTACGTGGCCAAGATACTTTAGCTTTTACTGCACGAAATGGAAACCCTGGATTCTTGTAAGAGCATACAGGAACCACTTTAAGCAAGGAACCATGAAATTCCATCCCATTCAATTTCGAAACAGCATCCTCGGCATTTTCTGGTTTCAGAAATGTAAACTTCCCCCATTTCATTTGATCTGAGGTTGCCTGAAAATTTCTAAATTTATAAAAATTAGCTATACCAGGGACATGAGCATCCACCAAACAAATCATGTCCTTCTCATCTATATCCCAAGCATTTTGATGCAGAATCTCCACTGTTAGATATCTCTTCCCAAGCTCCAAATGTTTGATTTCAGCACCTGAGCCAAATAGTGCAAGAACAGAGCAGCTTGGTATCCTCTCATCGCATTCATTCCTCAGCATCTTAGCTTCAAGTTCCAAAGCATCATTAACAATGCAGAAGACCTTTTCCATATCATGTTGTTTAGCATATAATAAAACTTCATTGCAACTGAAGTCTATATCAACTGTTATGCGGTCATCTCTGCAGGCTTCCCTCAGCAGCGAGACAATTTTGTGCAGATTTTGGCCAGATTTGCCACAAAATCTTCTCAGTGATTTATTTCCAATCCCAGTAATTACTTTCCTCTGCAATTTATTCATCTCCAGTTGCCTAATAAAAGACATGGGGTGAACTGTACACAAGGCATCATGATCAACAGCGGTTACACATACCAAATACTGATTAGGGACTGACAAGATTTCTGCAAATACCACCCATTCAGGCTTGCTGCTATAAATGAATAATGAGCATGAAGGGTGAAGCTGCACAGGTTGATCTGCTGAAATCACCTCATACCCAAATTTATCATGTCCAGAAAACATAGCAAGATTGCCTCTTAGAGATGATAGAATGATCCTCTTTAGTGAAGTGTCATGCATAGTAGGCTCCTCAGGGTTCCAATGCCAGTAACTTGGAATAATAATGTTCAGCTCATGCTTTAGGCAATTTTCGAGTTCAGATATAGTTTCCTGGCACCTCCTCAGGGTCTTGGCATTGATGCTATTCTGCCAGCACCACACATTCTTGTTCTCAAGTCCATCCTCCCACTTCTTATAAACAGCAAGTGAAGTGAAAAGGTCTCCACCAGGGTGACAGAATGGAACTTTCCGGCGGTCAGCTTTATATTTCTCCTCATTAGTACCCACTCTACAAAATATGCTACTAGAATTTGCCATAACAGCAGCTAGGACTACACCTTCTTTCTTCAGGCCATAACTGAAGCAATCAAGCATGATTTTTCCAAGCCTTGGCTCAATTCCTAATTTCACCAGGTGGCGTCCAGTATCAGTTAGCTCAAATCCATTATATTTATATTTTATGGCACCTAGTTGCTCAAGATTTTTCACAGCCATATTGATGGCCTCTGGATCTGGAGCATCGACAAACTCAAAATTCTGTACATCCCCAACACCCAAAGCAAGTATTCTCAGAACAGCAGTGCCAAGGTGGACTTTACGAATTTCAGGTTCTTGATGAACTTCCATCATACCAAAGTCAGATTCTGAGTAAAGCCTGTAACATTTCCCTGCTGCTGTTCGACCAGCTCGGCCAGCGCGTTGATTAGCAGAACTTTGGGAGATCCAATTGACTTTCAGTATATTGAGACCACTACTAGGAATAAATCGGTAGTCCTTGGCCAAGCCACAATCAACAACATACTTCACCTCTTTTATGGTCAATGATGTTTCAGCTATATTTGTGCAGAAGATAATCTTCCTCTTTCCAGGATAGCTTTTGAAGACAAGAGTCTGTTCTACATGGGAAAGCTTTCCATGCATCGGAAGTACCACAGCATTTGGATCATTGAAGGATTCACAGGACCATTCTACTTCCAATTGAGATGTCAAAAAAGCAAGGATAGCACCCTCTTCTTCATTCTTGTGGATGAAGCTTACCATTCTTACAACATCAGTAACATAGGAAGCAGTAGCACAAGCAACAGAAGAAATACTCGGTAACGTATTCAAGGAAGCTTCTGCTGATATGTCTGGGACATACTTAATTTCAACTGGAAAACTTCGCCCTTTAACATGAAATGTTTGACAGCCATAGAAGTACTCAGCAAGTCTGTCAGAATCAGCAGTGGCAGACATTATAATAAGCCGCAGATCCAGCCTATCAAGCAACTTTTTCTTGATCATAGCTAACAGAAGATCAGTATTCAAACTTCTTTCATGAGCTTCATCTACAATAATACATGAAATACCATTCAGACCCTTATCACTCATGCAGTGATGCAAAAGACAACTGTCTGTGGTGAATACAATCTTGGAGCCAAAACCTTGAGAATTTAAGAAGGTTGAATATGACATCACAGACTTGTCGCCGTTACAGCCATTACTTTCTTCATCTACTCTATGTGCTAAAGATATAGCAGCAATCTTTCGAGGTTGAGTACATACGATGGAACCACCAGCAGCAAGACCTGAGTCAGCAAGAAACTGAACCAACTGTGTGCTTTTCCCAGAACCAGTTTCCCCTATTAAGATCATGACCTAAGGAAAATAGAGATCATCAAATTTTGATCAAAAGAATGTTTCTTCTAGAGGGCATGCTACATGTATAAATTCAAATTAATGAAAGAAAGTACACAGAGATAGCATAAAATACTCGCATACAAACATTGAAGAAGCTAAACATCAAAAGTTTGATGACTCGTGCGCTTAAGGGCCTGTACAACACTAGGACTACAGGCGCTTCTGGGCAGTTACTATCCAGGGCCGCTATGGTGGAGGGCAGCCTGATCACTCCAGGCGCTTATGAACACAGTCGCCACTCCACCTGGCAGTTGATGCTTCAAGCAGTTATTGTGCGATATGTGGAGTCGGGCACTCGGACCTTGCGTGATTAACTTTTCTAGCCTGACTGAATGCAGCACCTAATGAATGGTTCAGTCCGCCCAAGCCTACCTAATCCCAAGATCTTTCCTCTGTTCTATAAGCATGATTGGTTCTGAACTAACACGTGTATTTAGGATGCTAGACGACCCATTCAAACAAAGTCGAATGTCTGGGGGGTGCATTATTCTATTCTGACAATTAAGGATGCAGATTTTAGTGGGTCAACCCAATAACCCAAAACCCAAAAAAATAAAAAGTAGTGTAATTACCCATTGGGCCAACCGACTAAAATTTGGTGTCAAACACTGCTGCGTGTTGTGGGTTATTGGGTAACCCAATCGCCACATGAAGATCTCTGCCCCGAGCTCCTTTCCACTCTCAGAGCGGCGGCGGCGGCAGCATCTCGCTCGTTGCCGTCCTCGCGCTGCCCGCCTGCCCGCAGCCCAACGCCGAGGCCGGAGGTTCCATTCCGTTGGTGATGCTCTCTACCAGGTCGCTCTCCCTCCCTCCCTCTGCTTGTTGTTGCCTGTTTGACAGCAAATCTGCTTGTCCCGTCTCTTCGCTCCGTCGAATTGAAGCCATGACGGACTCTGTCTTGCTAAGACTCAGAGCACGCTTATTGCCTCCGTGACACAACAGCATGGGGGTTTAATTTGTTCTTAATTTGGATCGACCCATCAATTCTCACCGAGGATTCAGCAGCATATATTAAAATCTGAAATTAAGTTCGCAACTATGAGTTTCTGGGCATGAAGATTCGTTACACGTCAGTTTTGTGTAGCATCTGCAGGACTGCATCAGAGAAGCAGCCAGCCACGACCCACGGGCACAGCATTCAGTCGATCACCATTGGTGTTTTTGGTTGACCCATGAGTAAGAGGTGTTATGGGTTAGTGTAACCCAAAACCCAAAATATGTATTAATGGGTAGCCTGGGTCAGCCTGGGTACCCACAACCCACTTGCATTTTGACTGACAATGCACCATTGCCAAACCCCAAACGTGACACTTCTCCAAAGTTCTAAGCACATCAAGCAAATACCTTCAGATAATTCACATGGCATCACAATTCCCTTGAAACTAAAATAAGTAGTGAATTCCAATCATCCATTGGTACCTGGTTAGTGAAAATATGATTGAGAATCCTCCTGCGGTACGCATAGATGGGCAGACCCTCCTTGAGCCTCCGGCACTCACGCAGCATTATCTTGTGCACCCTCAGAAAGTCCAACTCCACACCTTGCACAGCCCCGAACACATCCACCGCCTCCTCCTCCTCCTCCTCCTCTGCCCCACGTAGCATTGCACGCCGTATCGACCTCATTGCCGCCTGATACTCAGCAATTTTGGCATCCACCAATTCCTTCTCAGCCTCGAGTGTCTTCTTCTCGAGATCCAGGCTGTTTCGGGTTGTGTTCGGCTGGTTTGCCAGCTTGTGTCCATCTGGAGTCCGTTTCATTTGGGTTGTAACCGAACACTGTAAAATTCTTCTTCTGCTTAATACAATGATACGCTCCGCGCGTATTCGAGAAAAAAAAAAGTCGCGGAAACGATTCCGCGAGCCCAGACGGACTTCACAGCCTGGATGGAGGCCGCGAGTTCAGCAGAGCGGGCGGCCGAGAGGGCCAGGAGGTCCGAATCGAGGAGGCGTGAGGCGTGGGCGGCGAAGAGTGAGGCGATTAGCGGGGATGCGTGGGCTGCGAGGGCGGGGTCCCGGAGTTCCAGGGTGAGGAGGTGGTGCCCCTCGAGGCGGAGCGCCCAGAGCTCGCGCGCGGCGGCCGCGGCGTCAGCGAGTGAGCGGAAGGCGAGGCGCGCGGCGAGGCGACCCGAGGAGTTGACGGAGAGGCTGGCCGGGGGCGGGGACGGGAGGCCCTCGACGAGGGCCTCCACCTCAGTGGCGGTCGGCGCGGAGGAATCTGGGCCCGCGCGGAGGAGGAACACAGCGAGCTGCGGCGTGGGAGGGGACGGCTGCGCGGGGCGGTACCGTTGGTACTGGGGCTGGTGCTGGGGTTCGTTGTGGTAGTGGCGGTCGCGGTAGTCGTGGTGGTGATGGTGGTGGTGGGGAGGCGGCGGGGCCCAGCGGCGGGCGGAAGGGACGGCGGTCCTGAGATCGGCGCATGGCTGCGGCGGCGATGGGGAGGGCGGTGGTTTTGAGGGTTTGGAGGAGGTTTTGGAGCGGGGAACGGGGAACGGCGGGGGTACGAGTCGAGGAGAGGAGGAAGAAGAGGTGGGAGACGAGCCGAGTTCGATCGATCTTCGACTCAAAAAAGCAGAGCCATGTAGGGATGGCAGCGGATCGGGTAAGTGCGGGTACAACGTTTACCCGCCCGTCAACGTACCCGTGCGCCCAGGCTGTGCCCGCCCGCCAGCGTGCCCGCGGGCAAAAAACCGTGCCCGTGCCCGTACCTGTACCCGACGGGTATCGGGCAACCCGTCACCCGCAATAGCTTATCGTCGACCGTGGAGTTGGGTGGCGGTGCGCCGGCCAGCCATGGCCGCGGCAGCGCGTGGCGGTGTCCCGGCCAGCTCCGGCCGCGGCAGCGCATGGCGGTGTCCCGGCCAGCTCCGGCCGCGCGGGCTACCCAGTGGCGCTACGGCCATGCACGGCGACGCGGCCATGCGCACCAACCGCGGCGGCTGGAGGCACAGGGAGGGGCACGCGGCGACCGGAGGAGTAGTGAGGGGCGTGCCGGGGAGGGGCGGTGGGCTAGGCGCGTGGCCGAGGCGTGGGGAGGAGGGCGCGACGAGGGGGTGCGCCGGGGAGGAGCGGCAGGCCAGGGGCGCGGTCGAGGCGCGTGGAGGGGCGCGACGGCCGGAGGCGTGGCGAGGGGGGCGACGGCCGGAGGCACGGCGAGGGGGCTCGCCAGGGGGCTCGCCGGGGAGGGCCGGCGGGCCAGGCATGCGGCCGGAGGCGCAGGGAGCGCCGCCCTCGACGCGGCGGCGGCGTGGTTAGGCGAGATGTGGAGAAGAAGACAGGTGAGGTGGGAGGATAGGGTTGGAAATATGTGGGCTGTTGTGGTCTTGTGGGCTGGTTTTGATTTAATGGGCCAAATGTTGACTGTTAGAAGCATTTTGATGTGGGTACGGGCAGCGCCCGCGGGTGAGATTTCCTACCCGTGTCATGCCCGCGGGTGATAATCTGTGCCCGTACCCACGCCCGCGGGTGAGATATGCTGCCCATACCCTTACCCGTCGGGTCGGATACCCGCGGGTATCCGTACCCGCGGGTAGAATTGCCATCCCTAGGGCCATGATCATGGAGATTACAATACTGTGTGGCGGTTTTTTTTTCCATATTCTAGTTTTGGAAGGTTCTTATAATATTGTCCTTTACTCCCCGAGTTTTCAAACATTTGACATCACTGACTTTTTGAATATGGCATTTGAATATTCGGTAATATTGATTAAAACTATATCGTGCTTAAAGTACTTTCTAATAATAAAAATCCTCAGCCATTTGACACTAACCAAATATCAAGATTCAAAGCTTTTGTTGTCATTAATTTTCAAATATCGTGTTTGATAACATAAAAAGAATATTTTGTGGAATTATATCTCCGTGGTAGTTTTGTGATCTCATTACCCATTGGATGCCGCAACTTATTCTGATAAAAATACTAATCAAAGCATTGGGTATTGAAACTTTATTCTGATAGGAAAATATTGTACTAATCAAAGTGACAAAACTGGATGGAGTAGCATCTCACTGGAACCATGGTACATTTTAGGATTTCAAGTTCATACGTGTTGTTATACATCTATATACTCCATCCGTCCTTAAATATATGACGTTTAGGACAAACAAATTAGTTCAAAATAAACTAATTTTCTTGTCATAAACGTCATATATTTGAGAACGGAGGGAGTATATTTATATCTAGATACATACTAACAACTATAAATTTAGATTTGTCAAAATGACTTATAATTTGGAATGGTGAAAGTAAGACATATATGTACGATCATGATATTAATTATAGGATGGTTCTAAAAAAGATGTTAATTATAGGATCAAAACTAGAATCATTGTCTTTAAAACAGCCTTTGTGGCATATATGCCCACGGTCCGTGATTTCTTTTCGACTATTGGCATATAATAATGTATGTGGCATTTGTGGCAACATCTCATTCAGTCACCATCGACCAGGTCATGCGGGGCCATTCGACGCACCATGCACCTGGATCACTCGCCTAGCCCTGGTGATTGGTGAACCTGTGAACTGGGCCAAGGTAGTGGACAGTGTCGCAGACTGGAAGTCTGACCATCCAGCACCTCCTCCCTGTGTTCTCTCGTCCTCATCCTGGTAAAAATTGAGGGTGTGTCAAGGGCGTGTTTGTTAAACGCGCCCGGTTCAGCCAGCCTCACGAGCCAGGCTGGAGGGATACGGGTCAGGTTCCAGAGGTGTAGGAGATTTTGTTTGGTTCAAGTAAGAGTATGGCTGAGCTAAGATGGTGTTTGATATGGATACCCTAAACATAAGCCTTAGGTATACTTACCCTCCCACCTCTCTCTTCCTCACCTCTTCCCCACTACCGTCGGCGCCGTCGCTGGGATCAACACCCCCCATCCTCCTTCCTCCACCACTGCGGCCTCGAGCACCGCCACAACCCTCATCTTCGCCCGGTCGCCTCCCGCAGTCTCTGGAACCTCCACTAGTGTCGGGATCCACGACCCCCTCCTCCGCCACCACGGCCATGGCCACCGCCACCGTGGCCTCGAGCGCCATCGCAATCTCTTCTTCGCCACTGAAAATACATCTAGGCTCCTAATTATTTTGGTGATAATGACAATTATAATTTGAGTATTTGATGGTTTATCTAAGATGTGTGCAGGAATAAAAGAGATAAAAATTCATATGTGAAAGGAAGGACATCAATTTCTTATATTTGTGTTGAAGCTCAAATGGCGATTTAAATTTATTTCTATTTTGAATTTGAGTTTAGGCAACACCGTACTATAAAGAGGGACGAGATCGGTCAATCAAAGTTTGCTACAAGTGCTTGTCTTAAAGAAATCTAGCCACATATTCCTAGCCAAAATCCTTAAACTCCTTGAATAAGTTTAACCTAGCTGCCACAGCTCTACCGAGTGAAGTGGCCTAGGCGGCCGGATGACCCGACACGGCTCTGGTGGCTGCCGGGTGATCCGGCCCCTCTGGCCGGATGACCCGGCCCTGGCGCAGCAACAGCCAACGACTCTTTTTGAAGAGAGGGGTATTTATACCCCTTCATTTCTTCCTCCTTGAGATGCCGCCTCCCACGAAAGAAACACTCCCTCAAGCTCCATTTTCCCACTCTATACTCCTCTCTAAGCCATTCCAGGCAAGGATTCTCCTAGGGTTTGTGTGTGAGAGAGTTTTGAGGTGCTAGTGTGTGCTCCTTGAGCTAGCTCTTCACTTGTTCATCTCAAGAAGCACTTGTGGCGGCCAAGATGGATTAATTCTCGTTTGTTACTCTTGAAGCTTGCTTCTAGACGGTTAGGCGTCGCCCGTTGAGTGCCCTCTCCGTGTGGAGCACCCGGGAACGTTTGTATTACCCATCCTTTGTGGATTTCTCTTAGTGAGCACCAATTTTCCTTTGTGGGGATTGGGTGAGGCAAGAGGCTCTTTGTGATAGCCCTCTCTTTGTGGGATCCTCAACGGAGACGTAGCTTCCTTTGTGGGAGTGAACTTCGGATTAAATCTCTTGTCTCTTGCTTGTTTGAGTTCATCCCTTTTTCTCTAACCCTAGAAGCTAGGTTTGGATCGATCTACATATTTGTGTTGTTACTTGTGAAATCCTTTATTGCAGGTGGTTACTAGTTCATATACGCAAGTTTTGATTCATATACTTTCTGCAAATTCAAGTTTTATTAAGCTTATTGTACTCTATCTTCGCGTGTTGGTTGATCCGACCCAAGTGACAGGGTGACCCGGACCCCTCCAGGTCATCCGGCCTGTTGAGCCGGGTCATCCGGCCCCTGATCCGCTGCTCAGATTTTGCAGAATTTTAAAGTGATCCTATTCACCCCCCCTGTAGGCATCACAAGATCCTTTCAATTGGTATCAAAGCCAAATCCCTTGATTAAGGCTTAACCGCTAAGGGATTAAGATGTCGAGGAGTGGTGGTGAACTCTCCGCTCAAGAACTCGCCGCCAAGGAAGCTCAAGAGAGAGAGCTTAAGGCCGCTCAAGACCAAGCTGCAGCTCTAGAGGTAATGGGGAAGACCCCAAGCCGTACACCATCCAACATCACGAGCTCCGATGACTCCTCCTCCTCCTCCGACTCGGACTCCGATTCAAGTGTTGAAGACGTCAAGGATGGTGACGATGATGCAAAGAAAGCGGCGAAGAAAAGAAGAAAAGCCAAGAAGAAGAAGAAAAGTAAAGAAGATGGCCAAGAAGCTCCTCAAGAAGATGATCAAGAAGGAGTAAGCAAAGCACTCTCATTCCGGCTACTATGAAGTGCCATTCCACTACGGACACATTCCGGGCAACAATCCTAACGACAAATTCTATTCCGTACATTTGGGAAAGCCTCACCATTTCGATGGGAAAGACTATCCTAAATGGGCTTATGATATGCAAATGCACCTTTACGGGCTTCACCCTTCTCTTTGGAAGATTGTGTGTGTAGGTGTGACAATTCCCGCCGAAGGTGAAGCTATGACAATAGAGCATGAACAAGACCTCCACCGCAATGTACAGGCAACAAGAGTCATCACGGGATCCTTATGTGCTCAAGAGTTCAACAAAGTCCAGAACATCCAAATTGCCAAGGTGATTTGGGACACACTCAAGGAAGCACATGAGGGTACCGATCATGTGAGAAGAGGCAAGATTGATTTGATTCACGAAGAGCTAGAGCTATTCATCATGAAGGATGGAGAAACCGTGAGGTAAATGTATGATAGGTTAATGCTTCTTGTCTCGGACATTAGAGCACTAGGAAGTAATGATTGGGAAGATGAAAAGGTCACAAAGAAGTTGCTAAGGGCCTTCACACCGAAGAATCCAAACCTAGCAACCATGATAAGGAGAGACCCAAACTACTACAACTTGACTCCCAATCAACTTCTTGGTGAAATCTTGCATCAAGAGCTAGTTGATCAAGACGTGGAGAAGTCTCTTAGTTTGAAGGTGAACAAGAGTCTAGCCCTCAATGCTAGCTCTAGTGAAGTGGTGGAAGTAAAGCCCAAGACTTCCAAGACTAAGAATGAAGATTCAAGTGAAGAAGGAAGCACGGATGAAGAAACCGCCTTTGCCATAAGGAAGTACAAGAAGTTCTTGAAGTTCAAGGCATCAAGGAAAGGTGGTGATGATAGAAAGAAGAAGTCACAAAGGAAATGCTATGAGTGTGGAGAGTATGGACACTTCATTGCCGAGTGTCCCAAGAATAAGAACAAGGACAAGAATGAGGAAGAGAAGAAGTACAAGGAGAAGAGCAAAGAGTACAAGAATAAGTACCAAGGGAGTGCTCACGTGGGTCAACAATGGGACTCATGTGATGAAGATGAAGAACCAAAGAAGAAAGGCATGGCAACACTTGCCATGGCACAAGGAGCATCTTCACCACGCCTCTTCAACAACTTCTCCGATGATGAGGACAACTCTCACTTTTGCCTCATGGCAAGAGGGAGTAAGGTACAAGAGTCAACCACCTCATCCTCTCTTACCTCATCATCATCAACACCTAGTAATGATAAAGACAACCTAGATGAGAAAAAAGAAATGGAGGCCAATATGATAAAGCAATTTGGTAAAAAGGGTCGTAAAGAAATTAAAAAGTTTTTGTACAAATTAGAGGAAAAGAAGGAGATTCTCCATGAGAAAGAAGACTTGCTTATCCGTGAAAAGGAAAGAAACCTTGCTCTAGAGAAAACCCTTGCCGAGGAGAAAGCTAAGGTGGAGAAGTTGACCGTAGGCTTGTCCTTGGCCAATGACTCTAACAAGAGGATGCTAAAAGACTACTTTTTGGCAAATGAATCTTTAGCTTCCATAAAGGCCACTCATAGTGAGCTTCAAACAAGCTTCTCATGCTTGACGGATAAATATAAAAATCTTGAAGCAAACTATAGTGCTCTTTGGGAAAGCACCAAGGCCGACTCTAAAGCAAACTTTGACTCTAATGCCTCCACTAGCAAAGGTTGCTCTATATGTTCTAATGTTGATATAAATGCTCTTAAGACTAACCTTGCAAGGCTTGAGCAAACAACTAAGAGCAAGGATAAGGAGATTGCTCGGTTGAACATGTTGATCAAACAAGGTAAGTTGGGTGCCAAGTCCATACCCAAGGCGATTGACACAAGAGGACTTGGACACTACAAGGACAACAAGGTCAATGGTAGAAATGTGGTGAAAGGGCATGAGATCCCCTTGTGGAACAAGGGAGGCTACCTCAACACTATTATGGATATTGCCAATGGAGTAACCACCTCTACCACAACACAAGACAAGCCAAAGGTTGTGAACATCACAAAAGAAAATGGTGGGGTTAAGTCTCCATCAAAGGCATCGAAGAATGTGGTGGAACACAAGCCTTCTCCCAACTACACTTGTGACTATGTTGTGACCTTAGACTACAATGGTAAAATGGTGGTCAAGTATGTTGGAGCCTACGCCATGAAGACTATGAGGAAGAGTGTGTGGGTTCCAACAGTTTATGCTTCTAACCTCCAAGGACCCAAATCTTTTTGGGTACCTAAACCAAAAGCTTAAACTTGTTTTGTAAGCCTACACCTCCGGTGGAACCGCATGGTTGATTGATAGTGAAGCCACTAATCATATGACCGGAGATGAAGGCTTGTTTGCATCCCTTGAGTATTATGACACCCCTACGGAAATTATCATCTATGGAGATAATGGTCAAGGAGATGTGATTGGTCTAGGTAAAATTGTTATCTCAACAACAAATTCAATTGAAGATGTTTATCATGTTCAAGGTTTAGGGTACAACTTGTTGTCGGTTTCACAACTTTGTGAGAAAGGCTATAATTGTCTCTTTACCAAAGAGGGTGTGACCGTCTCTAGAAGTGAGGATTCCTCTATTGTCTTTGCGGGTCACCTAAGGGGAAAGCTTTACTATGTGGATTTCACAAAAGTAAAGGTGGACCCTAAGACTTGCTTAGTGGCAAAATCCGACATGGGTTGGCTATGGCATCGCCGACTAGCACATGTTGGCATGAGGAACTTGGCCAAACTTCAAAAGGACGAGCACATCCTAGGACTAACAAATGTTGTTTTTGAGAAAGATAGGTTATGTAGTGCATGTCAAGCGGGAAAGCAAGTTGGAGCGCATCATCCCGCCAAGAACATCCTTTCAACATCAAGACCGTTGAAGCTTCTACACATGGACTTGTTTGGACCAATTGCCTATATAAGCATCGGTGGTAACAAATATGATTTAGTAATTGTTGATGACTTTTCCTATTTCACTTGGGTATTCTTTTTGCAAGATAAAAGTGAAGCAAAGGGAGTGGTCAAGAAGTTTATAAGAAGAGTTCAAAATGAGTTCGAGCTTAAGGTCAAGAACATAAGAAGTGACAATGGCTTGGAGTTTAGGAACACTCAAGTTGAAGAATTCCTTGATGAAGAAGGCATCAAGCATGAACTCTCTGCTCCATACACTCCTCAACAAAATGGCGTTGTTGAGAGGAAGAACCGCACGTTGATTGAAGCGGCAAGAACAATGCTTGATGTGTACAAGACTCCGGACTCATTTTGGGCGGATGCCATCAACACCGCGTGCCATGCCGCCAACCGCCTCTACCTCCACAAGTACTCGAACAAGACTCCCAACGAGATCATCACCGGTAAGAAACCTAGTGTGCACTACTTTAGGGTCTTTGGGTGTAAGTGTTTCATACTTAACAAGAAACCCAAAGCCTCAAAGTTTGCATCCAAGGTTGATGAAGGTTTTCTCATTAGTTATGGAACTAACGAACATGTCTATCGTGTTTTCAACAAAACCACCGGTTGTGTTGAGACCACGGTAGACGTGAAATTTGATGAATCCAACGGCTCTCAAGGAGAGCAAGTTAGTGAAAACCTTGTAGATGAAGAAGAACCTCCAAGTATATCCATCTTTAGGATGGGCACCGGTGAAGTGATGCCAAGGAAAGTTCAAGTTCAAGCTCCGGTTGACACAAGCAATCAAGATCCACCATCATCAATAAGAGTTGAACCACCTAGTTCTCAAGTTCATCAAGATGCAAGTCAAGCTCATGGTGACGATCATGGAAGTGGCTTTGATCAAAGGGAAGAACAAGGTGGTGAAGCTCATGAACAAGCACCTCAAGTTGAAAATGATGATGATGGACCCATTCAACGTCAATCTCAAGCACCACATCCAATAGTTCATCAAATGGTTCAACGGGATCACCCCGTTGACAACATCCTTGGGAGCATTCAAAGAGGGGTAACAACTCGCTCAAGATTGTCAAACTTTTGTGCATTTTACTCGTTTGTTTCCTCTTTGGAACCTCTTAGTGTGGATCAAGCTCTTGAGGACCCGGATTGGATTATTGCTATGGAGGAAGAGTTGAACAACTTCAAGAGGAATGAAGTTTGGGAGTTGGTACCAAGACCCAAGAAAAATGTGATCGGCACCAAATGAGTTTTTAGGAACAAACAAGATGAATTTGGTGTCGTCACAAAGAACAAGGCAAGACTCGTGGGCAAAGGCTATACTCAAGTTGAAGACTTGGACTTTGGAGAAACTTATGCTCCGGTAGCAAGGCTTGAGTCAATACGTATACTCTTGGTCTATGCTACTCATCATGACTTCAAGCTTTATCAAATGGATGTGAAGAGCGCATTCTTGAATGGACCTCTCCAAGAAGAAGTTTATGTTGAACAACCACCGGGTTTTGAAGATCCAAACTTCCCCAACCATGTGTACAAGCTCCATAAGGCGCTCTATGGGCTCAAGCAAGCTCCTAGAGCATGGTATGAATGCCTTAAGGATTTTTTTCTCAAGAACAGTTTTGAGATAGGCAAAGCCAATTCTACACTCTTCATTCAAAGAAGTGGAAAAGATATCTTTGTTTGACAAATTTATGTTGATGACATTATCTTTGGGTCTACTAATGATAAATTTTGTGAAGAGTTTAGTAGGATCATGACCAAGAGATTCGAGATGTCTATGGTGGGCGAGTTGAAGTTCTTTCTTGGGTTTCAAATTAAGCAAATGAAGGAAGGGACTTTCTTATGTCAAACCAAGTATGTGAAGGATATGCTTAAGAGGTTTGATATGGCCGATTCTAAGCCCATCAAGACTCCTATGGTATTAAATGGACATCTTGATCTCAATGAAGAAGGGAAGTCGGTCAACCAAAAGGTATATCGCTCCATGATTGGCTCCCTCCTTTACCTTTGTGCATCTAGGCCCGATGTTATGCTTAGTGTGTGCATGTGTGTAAGATTTCAAGCTAATCCCGAGGAGTGTCATCTAATGGCCGTTAAGAGAATCTTTAGATATTTGGTACACACTCCTAACCTTGGCTTATGGTATCCCAAGGGCTCCACTTTTGATTTACTTGGCTATTCTGATTCCGAATATGTCGGTTGCAAAGTAGATCAAAAGAGTACAACGGGGACTTGCCAATTCCTTAGTAGGTCTTTGGTGTCGTGGAGTTCTAAGAAACAAAATTCGGTTGCTTTATCCACGGCCGAAGCCGAGTATGTGGCGGCCGGTGCGTGTTGTGCACAACTCTTGTGGATGAAGCAAACATTGAGTGATTACGGTTGTATGTTTAGTAAGATTCCACTCTTGTGTGACAATGAGAGTGCAACTAGCCTTGCATGTTGTTATAGTTATGTTCCCTTGTTGAGTACGACATGTGCTCATGCTTGTTGATTTTATTTCTTGCAACTACACTACTCGGACTGCTGCTCAGACGGTCGCTTTGAAGATTTCCCTGAAGACTTTGAAGATTTCTAGGCGTGTTTCTCCGGTCGACTGCCTGTGGTGGACGACTCGTTTATTTTCCGCTGTTAGCTACTCGTTCAGTGTATTAGACTATTGGACAATCGGTCTGTAATAATGATAACGCTGTGACACTGCGATTTTGGTACTCCACTATGTCATTTGCATGTGTGAACATGATCGTGGACACTTGTAAGCTTATGATCTGATTTTGCTTCCAAAACTGTGTGTGACAAAGTGGTACCAGAGCCGTGTCGACTGTAGGACGTTAGCCTAGTTAGTGATGGTCGAAATTAAGGAATATTATTAGAAGCCACACTAATGCTTTCTTTATTAAAAAATATATTTTTAACTGCTTACTTTTAACTTTTACCTCATCCTTGTTTATCTTCTTACTGTCTTAACTCTATTTTGATATCTATAGCTTACGTTTCTTTCTTGCACTGTCTTCTCTATCTCTAGATGGTTCGTTGGCTGCAGACCTCTCGTAACAGCTCTTTCCAGTTTCACCGCCGCTTGGAGGACCAAGACTACTACTACTATCCTATGGAGAGTAGAGAGCATGAGGGGGACACTGATGAAGAGATAATGATGGAACTACCACCTGCAGCGCAGTCTCCAACACCTGCTCCAGTAATCATCCAAGTGTCTGATGATGAAGAGCCAGAGGAGGAACCAGCTGAGGAGGCCGCTGCAGAGCCTGAAGAACCAGAAGAAGACCCAAAAGAGGTGATTCCAGAAGGAGAACAAGCGCCAGAGGAACCTGAAGAACAAGAGGAGGCAGAAGAGGAGCCAGCTCAGCCTGCTGAGGAAGTGGCTTGGAGGGGATGTATCCATAATGTGGATGGGAGAGGCATTCCCATGGCTGACAAGCTGAGAGCAACAATGTTCTGTCTGTGGCACAATGTAGCGCCAGCCTACCAATGCGAGCTATGGACACATCCATGGTTCGAACCCCATTGGGTGGTGACTGCTATCCTATATCGGGAGGATCCTCTCCATGGGGACAGGGAGGTATCAAGGCACTCAGATGTTGCTCACAGGACTACCAGAGATGCTGGGATTGCAGAAGCTGCAAGGAGGGCACTTTATGTTCTCTCCCATGACGCACGTGCTGATCTGGAGGATACTTCCCACAGATACACTCCCTACAGAGCTTGTGGGGAAGCTAAGACCTACATCGCTCCAGCTCCAGCTCATGAAGGAACCTTGAACAACGTTCGAGAGTTGTTGGCTGCCGTTAACACTGCCCTAGACAATGCCAACAACACTCTCGCTAAAGCTCAGGAGAAGGTCTTCGTCCTGGAGACTCAGAATCGTGCGTTGCAAGCTGCTCTGATGAACAAGGAGGAGCTAGTGATCCTTGATGATGAAGAGCCCCACACCTCTCCATCACCTAAGAGGCCCCGCTACGACTCTCCAGATGCTCGCACCGAACCTCTTCAAGAGAATAGGAGTCCTTAGGTGTCAGTCAGAGTCTTTGTAACCGTTAGTCTTGAACGATCGTTTAAAGTGTGCCTAGTTTTAGGAGTGTGTTTGGTTTGTGTGAGCATGCAATATTGGTTGATTTGGATCTTTGTTTGAGTACAATGTGTTGTGGGGTGATGACCACAACAACATTGGTTTAATAAAGTTGAGTTAGTTGGGCTTAAAATTCTGTCTCAATCAATCTTATGCTACCTTTATCTTTATCCCTTCGTTATTAATCTATCAGTCAGATCAGTTGTTACCAAATCTGTTCATGCAGCCTCTAATACAGTAACACTATTTTATTTTTATCTGGATCTACAGAAATCCAATTAATGTAAATCAAATTGGGTTAGTTCATAAATTTTGTATATGATTTTCTGTAAAAACTCCAGAATTTTGGGGTATATATTCTGGGAGTTATGCACGAAGTATTGAAGCCATCTGAATCTGTAAATTCCTGCTGACACAGTTATCTTAATTAATTTATATCTCGGGCTACAGACATCCAATTGAGTTAATTCCAGTTGGGTTGGTTCAGTAATTATGTAGACTTTATCTCAGAATATTTGCATAATTTTTGGCTGTCCACGCAGAAAGTTACAACTAGTTCCTTAAGATCAACAGAATCTGTCTTAATCTGGAAATCTGCATGGCATTACCTTTTAAGCTTTTCTCTTGAATCAATCATCTAAAACTGTGTCCCTAACACTCAGATGGTGGAAACCAGGTCAGGATCAGGAGTCGATCAACCACCAGTGACCCGTCCAAGGCGAGGCAGTGGTTCCAGCAGTGCACCTCGTCAACCACAAATGGATCCAGTCATGCAGCAGTTCCTGCAAGCTCAGACACAGCTTCTCCAAAACCTGACCAATACAGTGGCCAATTTGCAGGCCCAAGGCAACAACCCACCCCATGCTCAGCAGCAAGCTCCTATGAACAGGCACAGGGTGTTCATGAGCCATCAGCCTCCAGTGTTCTCTCATGCAGCAGATCCACTGGAAGCTGAGGACTGGTTGAAGTCCATTGAGAAGATGCTGACCATAGCTCAATGCGATGACAGAGAGAAAGTCCTCTATGCTTCAGGGCGACTTCAAGGATCAGCTTCGGCATGGTGGGATGCTTTTGTCACCGCACATGCCAATCAGAATGCAATCACCTGGCAGGAGTTTACCACTAACTTCAGGAGCCACCACATTCCTGTCGGTCTCATGAAGCTAAAGAAGAAGGAGTTCCTTGCTCTCAAGCAGGGAGGGATGTCCATGACGGAGTTCAGGGACAAATTCACTGAGTTGTCACGCTATGCTCCTGAAGACACTGATGAGGACAGGAAGAAGCAAGAGTTGTTCCTGGAAGGGCTAGCTGGACCGCTTCAGTACCAGCTGATGTCCCACACTTTCCCTATCTTCCAGGATCTGATTGATAAGGCTATAGGCTTGGAGCACAAGCGCAGGGAGTTGGGTGACTTGAAGAGGAAGGCCACCAACTCTGGGCAGTCTGGAAGCATCACTCGTCCCCGCTTCAATCCACAGCAGGGAGCACCGTTCCGCTATGGAGGCCAGAATGGGAACTTTGGGCGGCAGCAGTTCCAGCGCCCTATGCAGCAGCTGTATTAGCGCCCTACACAGCAGTTCCAGCACCCTACTCAGCAGAATCAACGCATTGGGTAGCAGACACCTCACCCCGCTTACCAGCAGAACCAGCAGAGGACTCCCATTGGCACTCCAGTGAGGCCTGGCGCACCCCACACCCCTGCGGGCAACACTTGCTCCAAGTGTGGTGAAGTTGGCCACTACGCCAACAACTGCCCCGAGAGGACTGCTCCAGGAACCCCCGTGCAGAATCAGCAGATGCAGCAGATGAGGAATGGGAACCAGACCCCGCAAGTCAATAAGGGACAGCAGAGCTATGCACGTGGCAGGGTGAACCATGTGAGCGTTGAGGCAGCTCAGGAGAACCCACAAGCAGTGCTCGGTATGTTCCTTGTTAACCCCACCCCCGCCTCGGTCTTATTTGATTCTGGAGCATCTCATTCTTTTATTTCTGCTCAATTTGTGGCTAAGCATAGCATACCCATGCAACCTATGAAACAAAACATGGTAGTTAGTTCACCAGGGGGAGATGAAAGCTTTATATATATGTCCTAATATTAATCTTAAGATCATTGGAGAAGACTTTTGGGCTCAATTGGTAGTTCTAGAGTCAAAGGACATTGATGTCATTCTGGGTATGAACTGGTTAGCTACGCATGATGCAACGATTCAGTGTGCCAAGAGGGCAGTTCTTCTTACCAGTCCTAAGGGAGACAAGGTTATGATTGTAGCTACACCACCAGCAGCAGCAGAGGGTTCAGTGAATCAGTTGGATGGTAAATCTCTGGAGGATATTAAGGTGGTGTGTGACTATCCAGATGTGTTCCCTGATGAGCTACCAGGTATGCCACCTGATCGAGATGTTGAGTTTGTTATTGATCTTTTACCTGGTACTGCTCCTATTTCTAAGCGTCCTTATAGAATGTCTAGTGATCAATTGTTTGAGATTAAGAAACAAATTAGTGAATTGCTAGAAAAGGGTTTCATTCGTCCTAGTTCTTCACCTTGGGGGGCACCTGTTATCTTTGTGGAGAAGAAGGATGGTATTCAGAGGATGTGTGTGGATTATCGGTCTCTTAATGATGTTACTATCAAGAACAAGTATCTTTTACCCTGCATTGAAGATTTGTTTGATCAGATGAGAGGTGTCAAGGTATTCTCTAAGATTGATTTACATTCTGGTTATCATCAGATGAAGATCAGGTTGTCAGATATTTCTAAGACTGCATTTACCACTAGGTATGGACTTTATGAGTACACAGTCATGTCTTTTGGGTTGACTAATGCACCTGCCTACTTTATGTATCTGATAAACAAAGTCTTTATGGAATACTTAGATAAGTTTGTTGTGGTGTTCATTGATGATATCTTGATCTACTCCAAGGATGAAGCAGAGCATGAGGAGCATTTGAGACTTGTGTTGCAGAAGTTGAGAGAGCATCAGTTGTATGCAAAGTTCAATAAGTGCGAGTTCTGGCTTAAGGAAGTGGCTTTTCTTGGTCACATCATCACTGATGGAGGTATTGCAGTTGATCCTAGCAAGGTCAGAGATGTGTTGAAGTGGAACCACCTCGGACAGTCAAGGAGATCAGAAGCTTTCTCGGTCTTGCAGGGTATTATCATCGGTTCATTGAAGGATTCTCTAAGATAGTGAAGCCTCTCACATCACTACTAGAGAAGGATAAAGAGTTCAAGTGGACCGAAGCATGTCAGGCTAGCTTCGAGGAGCTTAAGAAGAGGTTGACTACCGCTCCAGTATTGGTGATGCCAGATCTGCAGAAGAGCTTTGATATCTATTGTAATGCGTCTCGATAGGGTCTTGGTTGTGTTCTTATGCAGGAGGGACATGTTATAGCTTATGCATCAAGACAGTTGAGGAAACATGAGCAGAATTAACCTACTCATGATTTGGAGTTAGCAGCTGTGGTTCATACTTTGAAGATTTGGAGGCACTATATCATGGGGACTAAGTGCCAGATTTGCACAGATCATAAGAGTCTAAAGTACATTTTCACTCAGAAGGACTTGAACTTGAGACAGCGCAGATGGTTAGAGCTGATCAAGGATTATGATCTGGAAATACACTATCATCCTGGGAAGGCTAATCTAGTTGCAGATGCCTTGAGTCGGAAGGGACAGGCCAATATGGCACTCGCATTCCAGTTGCCTGAAGAGCTGATGAAGGAGATTGAGAAGCTCAACTTGGGGATGGTTGCACAGACTCAGGGAGTTACCTTCGAGGTGGAATCTACGTTGGAGTAGGAGATTCGTCAGGCACAGCTTGAGGATGCTGAGATCAGAGAGATCAGAGTGACTATGGAGAAGGGCAAGGCCCCGGATTTCACAGAGGATGATCAGGGAATTATATGGTTTAGGAACAGGATTTGTGTGCCCGATGTGGGAGATCTGCGTGAGAACATCTTGAAGGAAGCCCATGATTCTGCTTACTCCATTCATCCAGGCAGCACTAAGAATCTAAGATGTATCAGGATCTTAAGCAGAGGTATTGGTGGTATGGGATGAAGAGGGATGTGGCCTCTCACGTGGCATTGTGTGACACTTGTCATCGAGTAAAAGCTGAACATCAGAGGCCAGCCGGATTGCTTCAGCCACTGAAGGTGCCAGAATGGAAGTGGGAAGAGATCAGCATGGTTTTCATTGTTGGGTTACCTCGTACTCGGGATGGTTATGATTCTATATGGGTTATTGTGGATCGGTTGACTAAAGTAGCGCACTTTATACCAGTAAGGACCACTTATACGGGAGCAAAGTTAGCAGAGTTGTATATGGCCAGAATTGTGTGTTTGCATGGTGTGCCTAAGAAGATAGTATCTGACAGAGGAACTCAGTTCACATCTCGTTTCTGGAAGAAGCTTCATGAGTCTATGGATACAGTGTTGAATTTCAGCTCAGCTTATCATCCGCAGACAGATGGACAGACTGAGAGGACTAATCAGATTCTTGAGGATATGTTGAGAGCCTGTGCTCTTAAGCATGGAGGTAGTTGAGATAAGAGTTTGCCATACGCAGAGTTCTCTTACAACAACAACTATCAGGCCAGTCTTAAGATGGCACCCTTTGAGGCTTTGTATGGGAGGAAGTGCAGAACCCCGTTGTACTGGAGCGAGACAGGAGAGAGTCGATTGTTCGGGACTGATGTTATCAAGGAGGCAGAAAGGCAGGTTCAAATCATTAGGGACAACTTGAGAGCTGCACAGTCTAGGCAGAAGAAGTATGCTGACACCAAGAGGAGAGACGTGGTGTTCCACGAAGGTGATTATGTGTATCTTAAAGTGTCACCGATCAGAGGTTTACGCAGGTTCAAGGTTAAAGGGAAACTGTCACCTCGCTTTCTCGGACCCTTTAGGATTTCTGAGAGAGTGGGAGAGGTAGCTTATAGATTGGAGTTACCAAATCAGCTTTCAGATGTGCATGATGTGTTCCATATCTCTCAGTTGAAAAAGGGATTCCAGCCGCATGATAAGGAGCCATTACCTATGGATGGTTTGGAAGTTAAGGAAGATCTCACCTATACTGAACATCCTATCAAGATCTTGGATACTCTCGCACGAGTTACGAGGAATACGGTGATCAGAATGTGTAAAGTACAGTGGAGTAATCACACAGAGGATGAGGCAACATGGGAAAGAGAGGAAGATTTAAAGGAAGACTACCCACATCTCTTTGCTGATCCATCCGAATCTCGAGGACAAGATTCTTCTTAAGGGGTAGGATTTGTAACACCCTAATTTTGAATTTATGGTTTTAATAAAAATTTTCTAACAACTTGTGCTTATGCTTAAGGATTTTAATGTGTTATTAAATTTTTATAGGCATTTAAATAATTTTCTTTAATAAAATAAATTAATATAGGAGTTGAATGTTGCATTCATGCTGGTGCATTAATTTTTAGTGTTTGAATTCAAATTGTGTTGAATTCAAAGTTTGTTTGAAGTTTCAAAAGATTTTTTTAAAAAAGAAACTCCCTCTCCCTTTCCTGTTTTGCGTCGGCCTGTTTAACTCTAAGTCCGCCGGACCCCCTCCTAGTTCCCGGCCCAGTCCACCGCTTCCCCTCTCCTTTTCCCACGTCTATGCGCAGTCCAGCTCTCGGTGTGGCCCAAAAGACCGGAAGTCCGCCGGAGGTCCCCGGTTTCTTCCGCTCGGCCACACGTAGTCTCTTCACTCTGCAGCCCAGCCGAGTTTCTGGCCCAGCTCCGGCCCGCTAGCGCTCTGCCGCTCCCTGCTACTGACGAGCGGGGCCCGCTCGTCATCCCTGTCATCGCGCCTGAGTCGGACCGCCCTCGCGTCCATACGCCGGACAAGGCCGCGTCCGAGCCGCCTCCTTCGCGTGGCCCGCACGCCAAGAAGCCGCTCGGGCTATTTAAGCCGCTGCCGCACCTCGAGGCCTCCCTTAAACCCTAACCCTAGCAGCCACGAGCACCAACGCCGCCGCCCTCAAACCCTAGCCGGCCGCCGAGTCGATCTCCGCCGTCGCCGCCTCCACGCCGTCGTGAAAGCCTCCCGGAGCACCGCAAGCAAGTAAGGAAGCCCGTAGTGCCGTTTGTTTTTGGTCTGGTGCCCTGTGTTGGCCGCACGAGCTCGCCGGAGTGGCTCATCCGCCGCCGTCCGCCATACCGAGTGCTGCGCCGTCGCCGACGCCCGCGTGTACACCCCAGCACCCTAGGTCGACTCGTCGCGTCACGCGCAACATCTCCGTGCAAACCCCGCTTCAAACCGAGCACTCCAGCTCGATTTGAGCTTTCGCCGGCGAACCCGCCGCCGCTCGCCGCCGCGAACGCCGCCGCCGGACGCTTGCACAACACCTGGACCACCGGATCGTGAACGGACGGATCAGATTAGATCCAACCACGAGTCAAACCGAGCGTACCGGTCAACCCCCGCCTGTGTGCGTAAGTTTTGCAAAAGAGCCCCTGAGTTTTTAGTTTTTGCAAGCTGGTCCTCCCACCATAGTAAAACCCTTACAAATAGGTCCTTTTCTTTACGGTTTGAACCCTGAGTTTTCTAGATTTAGTAGCCGAGGTCCATAGCCTTAGTTTTACGTGTTAGCCCCTGAGTTTATACGTTTAATTATGTTTTAGTCCCTGATTTTTAGCAGATAAGCCCCTGGAAGCTTAGTTTTATCACAGACAGGTCTCTGTAGCTTGTTTTAGCCATAGATTACGCGTTTTAGCTCCGTTTTTATCGTTCTTTATGTCCAAACGATCGTATCGAAGAGTAGAATAGTTTTACACTGTTGTTTTGCTCTGTTAATACTGTTTGATGCTTGTTTCTTATTTTATTCTATTGTTTGCCTGTATGTGAATGATGTTAATACTGTTTGATGCATGCCTTTTTCCTATACAACTGCATTTTAATTACATTTTTTACTTTATTGCTTTGCATTAATTTGATGGGGCCCTATGATTAAGGTGTGACTAGTGTTGTTTACCATGTCCTTGTTAACCTGGGTATTTTATTTATGTTGAGTAGCACATGCTTAGTCGCTAACTACAGGTTGAGGATAGTTTCTATTGAACACAAAGAGAACCTGATTTATTTTATGCTCTACCAGCATTAAGCAAGACTACCCCTGTTAATCGGAAAATGGAGAACCACCCAGGACAACAGTGCAACCACAAGACAAATGGCTCTGTCTTGACTAATTAATTAGAAACCTTAGTATGTAGTATGCTTTACCTGATAAGGGCGAGGGGGTGCCGGTAGTTGGTGTATAGCCCGACCCTCAGGCTGATCTGCTCTGTGGTAGCTTCGTAGTCTTGAGAGAGGGTTATGCATTGCGCTGTCATGAAACCTAGCAAGCAGCTCATACTAGGGAATCTTTGTAAAGGCCTCGTAGTGAATCCCTAGCCACTCACCAAAGGTAGTGTTTAAGGGTCTAGCTAACCCGGACGACATGAGAAACACGACTTGTGGGTAAAGATGTGCCACCTCTGCAGAGTGTATAAACTGATCGATCAGCCGTGCTCACGATCACGAGCGCCCTGGACCCTCACATGGGTAAACTATGGAATATGAATTAATCTTGTGCATTGCATCCTATTATTGTTGCATTTATTATTCTTTGGGTTGGTATATACTTACATTGCTAGTAATCAGTTGCTAAATAAAATCTGACCAACTAAAATTGCTTACCGCTTTAACCATGTCAGCCATCCACCTAAAGAGCCTTGCATGTTGTTATAGTTATGTTCCCTTGTTGAGTACGACATGTGCTTACACTTGTTGATTTTATTTTTTGCAACTACACTACTCGGACTGCTGCTCAGACGGTCGCTTTGAAGACTTCCCTGAAGACTTTGAAGATTTCTAGGCGCGTTTCTCCGGTCGACTGCCTGTGGTGGACGACTTCGTTTATTTTCCGCTGTTAGCTACTCGTTCAGTGTGTTAGACTATTGGACAATCGGTCTGTAATAATGATAACGTTGTGACACTGCGATTTTGGTACTACACTATGTCGTTTGCATGTGTGAACATGATCCTGGATACTTGTAAGCTTATGATCTGGTTTTGCTTCCAAAACAGGGTGTGACAGCGCCGCCAGAGCTCGGCCTCGGCCCTCGCCCGTCGAAGCTTCGGCCATAGGCCCGCGGCCCGCTAGCACGAGCACACCCATCGACGCCCGCCCTTCTGCGCGGCGCCAGATCTCGCGAGCTCGGCCTCAATGCCCGCCTGCTAGAGCGCGTCCTTCGGCGAGCCGCCGAAGCTTGCCGTCGACGCTAGCCCGACGGAGTGCGGCGCCGGACCTCGGCCTCGGCACCCGCGGCCGTCCGATGGAGCTCACGCTCCCACCGGAGAGAAGAGGTGTCATATTTCCTCTTCCCGTCACCGAAGGCCACCCCACCAGCTCAAAGGGAGCTCTCGCGGGCCTGCACTGCGAGAAACGATCCCTTCGGGTGTTTCTCCGCGTGCAGAGTGGCGGGCCAAAAGTGCACCGCGCCGGCCTGGCCCGGGAGGCTGTGCATGCCAACAAACAAGGCCAACTACACCCCGCGGGCTTGGCTACACGTCGGGCGCGGCTAACAAACGCGCCCTGAGCGATCGGGCTGCCTGCCCTGCCACAACATCCTTGTTTCCCCCAGATCACTGGAACGGCCTGGCTACAGTTTTCCGGTTGTTCACAAAGACAGTCTGGTGGGCACACTTGTTCCTTCAACTGAAAGTCTGAAAGAGTAGTGAATCATTATTAATTCTTCATGGCCAAAACCTACATATTCTGACATCTAAAAATGTAATTAAACATACTTCTCGATTCTATATAAATAGACAGGCACAGTCAAGAATTACCATATCACGATCAATGACCACCTTAAGCCTTCGTATACCATTCCAAGTCCTTAGCAGATGCAACACCACTCCTCCATACACATGCCCCCACGTGTATCGAGACATAGCTCCAAAGCAGAAATTTTAGGAAGCGGGAACATATCTTGCAAGTTCCTCACGTGTAATAAAGAACTAGGTGATACCTGCGCGTTGCTGCGAGAATTTTAACAAAATTTGAATATGCAATTTGAAAGTAAAAACACTAAAATGGTTGCATCGCAACATTTTTTTCAAACAACAATGTAAATGGAACCACATTCATTTTTTTGCGAGAGAACTACTTAGAAATTTGTAGCATGGTACTCACAAATACTAACACAATGCATAGCCGCAGAAAATCGGTAGACAACATAAATTCATGATTCTAGTGGATGATGATGTAGACAATTTGCATGTTGAGAGAAGATTTAGTGGATAGTGACGTGGACCTGTTGCATATTGAGAGAAGTCTATTCATGACTTGTAGTGAGTCTCACCTATATAGTTGTTATAGATACTGTAAATGCATGAAAATAATTTGTCAAATGAAGCACTCCACAAGATTAGCTCACAGTAACAGTAAAAAAATTTGCCTAATTTACCGAGACTTTATATGTCCCTAACTCCAGGCGAACACCCCATCAATGTTGGACACCAGATATTTTTTTTGAAAGAGATAAGTAGCTGTTAGGAGGAGAGCCTGTGGGAGTCCATCATTAGTTTAATCATTGAGTAGGCATTCAAAGAGTCTCATTGTGTTTTTATCTATGTAAAATCAAGTTTGTAAGAATTAATAACGGGCTTGGGTCATCCCCGATCGGGCGACTCGAGCGGCGACTCCACCGCGCCGCCAGCGCCCTCCCTCCTCCTCCCCCTCCTCCCTGCCGCCGCCGGAGGGGCCGGCCGGGAACCCGTGCGGGCCCCCGGGATGGCGGCGGCGGGGCTCCTTTCGAAGCTCTGCGACCTCTCCGGGGCGGCGGCGGGGCGCGGCGCACTACCGCCGGCCATGGTGGCGGGGGGGAGGGGGACGCGGATCTAGCGTCCCTGAGGCCGGATCCGGTCCCCCCCTGGCCGGATCTACGGCGGGAGACGATGAAGGCGTCCGGCGCGACGGCGATGGCGGCGGCGCGTGGTCGGCGATGGCCGTGGCGCGGCCCCTGCGGCCTGATCTGCGGCCTGGTGCTGGCGGCGCCCCGGTGGCGGCAACCGCTGGCGGGGCCGGCTGTGGCTGCGGCAGGGGGGCGCCAGCGCGCCGGCGGCCGCCCGACGGTCCAGCCAGCCTGCGGCTGCGGTGGGGGGCGGCCCCGCTGGGCCTGCTCCCGGGCCGGCAGCGGCCTGGCGGCCCGGCTGGGCTGCAACGCTGCGGCTGCGGCGGGGGGCGGCCCCGCAGGGCTTCGTCCCATGCCGGCAGACGACAGTGGCTTGGCGGCCCGGCCGGTCTCCAGCAGCAGCAGCAGGCGGCGGGTGCGGCGACGGAGCGCCTCCCTCCCTCGGAGGGCAGAGCGGTGTCGTGGTGGCGCGGCTCTGCCTCCGGCGCGGCGCCGTGGGGGCGCGGCGGCTGCCTGTCTTGTTGTGCGAACCGAGGCGTCACGGTGGCGCACGTCTTCTTCTGCGACAAGTGTGGGCGGCGGGAAATCTGCGGCAGAGGCCGGCTGCGTCGCTTCGGTCGCGGTGGCGGCCGCGGGCGGCAGTCCCGCAGCGTCGGCGCTTCATCAGAGTGTGGGGGCGGCGACAGGGAGACGATGCGGCGGTGGTGGTTGTGTGGTGCTGCAACGGTGACGCCCCTCGGTCGGGGCAGCCGCGGTGATGGTTCTGGTCTGCCGTAGCGAACGCGCGCAGCGGATGGCCCATGTTCCGGGCGAAAGCCCTCGCCAGATCCCTTCTGGTGGAATGGTGGCGGCGCCTTCGGGCGTCGCTCTCCCTGTTGAGGGCGCCTTTCGGGAACCGTTATCATGCTGCGCGATGTCTCTGGGTGAAAACCCGGTCCAGCTCCTAGACGAGCGACGGCGGCGCCTGTGGGCGTCGTGACCTCCTTGGAGGCGTCGTCTCTAGAGACACCGTTTTCGCTCAGCAGTCTGGCCTACTGCTTGTGGTTGCTCTGGCCGCTGGTGGCTTATCTGTTGTAGGGCAAGCGAAAAGGGGGTTGCCCCTCTCGTCATGTCGTCTGCCTTCGGTTGGTGGCCGTGGGTCTCCATTCGGATGTTGTTCGTCCGCTCGCAGCGTCCCGCGGCGTCTGGTGATGCTCGGCACTCTCCAGTGCGGTGCGGGGCATCGTTGAAGGACGGCGCCTGCGGCAACGACATCCTGTGAGGACTTGGCCTGCACGGACCGCGGCGGGGTCTTTCAGCACGGCTGGATACTCCCGGTGCGGTACAACGTCGGATGACGGCGCGGGCGACATCTTCGGTCTTCTTGCTCGATGGCGGCCTCTGATGCGAGGGAGAAGCAACGTCATGACTCTAAACCACGGTGGTGGACTGACGGCTTGTTTCGGGTCCCGGGGGCGGGGCACTTCTTCTTCTACTTCGACGACTATCCCGGGAACGAGTCCGGAGCGTGGTGCAGTGCGGTGGGTTGGAGGTCCCCACGCACGAGAGAGAGGCGTGCTGAGTGGCGGGTTGGAGGTCCCCGCGCACGCGAGTGTGATGTCCAACGGCGGAAGCGGCGTGGCCCCCGCGCATTGGGTGTCTTCGGACTCGGTGGATTCTTCACGTCGTCGGGTGGTCGGCTGGGGTGCAGCAGCTCTGCGGCGGTGGGTCTTGCACGGCAATGACCCTCTCGGTGTGTAGGTGTCTGCCCCTCTTCTCCCCTTTCAGTGGTGGTTCACCTCTGCGGTTTTAGATACAAGCATGAGTGCGGTTGCTGGGTGGAAGCTGTGGCTTGCGTTGGTCTCCCCTGACGTCGTTATGTGAGTAGTGCTTTGGCCGTGTTGATGTCCCACTCCGACCGGCCTGTGAGTTTCTTTGAGCGGTACCCCGTGTTGATGTCCCAATCCAACCGGGCGAGTTTGTTTTTCTGTTACTTTTCTTTTTCCTGCCTATGATCTCCCAGGATCATAGTCTTGTATTTTCTCCTGCTTTATCAATGAAACACGCACTATCTTGTGCGGTTCGATCAAAAAAAAGTTTGTAAGAATTGACATGGACAGCTCCTGGTTTTATTTCAAAAGAAACTGTTGAATCGTTGCATGACCATTTATATTTTTTATTGCTTGAAAAAAAGTAGACATCAAGAGAAATGTTGAAAGGGAATCTGGGAGACATCTTGAAGAAAGAAGAGGTGAAATGAAATTATTTTCACTCGTGGACTACTATAATGATGCACTTATTTGGCAATTTGTCTTAGATATGGTATGGTTTTGTGGGTCTGTGTGCCATAACAACTTTTAATTACCTTCGTGCTTGGCTTGAATATCAAAGCAGAAAATTTCAATGTATATGTTGCTTGTGGGAGTAAATCTGTACAGGTAGTGCCACTCGTGGATACAGAGGAGCATTAAGGTAGTGATTGCAAAATGACTTTGTTCTTGCACATACATGTTTAAACGTGTCATTGAAATAAAAAAAAGTGAGGATATTTGAATCATGTATAAATTTTGGAGCTTAATTATTTTTCTTAAAAAAAGACAGCCCCACTGTAAGAACCATAGGCATTTACGGATTACCAACTGATCATCAAATCACCGATACTAAGGAAAGTATTTCAACTTCCTTGCAAGAAGGATTAAACACAAGATTTTGGAACATAATAAGTTTTATATAGAACATGGATAGATGCACAATGGATGAAGGCATGAAGCATTGAATCTCACACAGTTTATTAGTATAATATATTAGCATTTGAATGTAACACAGGTCCATGCTCATGCCTGGGTTGGACATCACATCCTAACCTACAGAAGTTCATGGTTGCTAGTATATATTACAATTTACAAATTACACCAAATTAATCCAGGATCCTCTGAAGTAGGCCATGCTGATACTTGACGCACCAATTCATCCTTCAAGTTGCTGGTACAGAGCAGCGCATAGTTAGTGAATGCAAAAACACTTGCCCTGCAGGAAAAGTGATTTTCAATTATATATTATAGCATATTTAAAATAGTTATTATGGTGTTATTCCAGATTTGCATATCAAGCATGAACTACTCACCATATTCACAAGGTACAAAACATAAAGTCACACCACCTAATTATCCAGAATCTTCTTAGTGCTTCTTGCCCTGCAATAATATGAAAGCAAATTAATTAGTGCACAACACACCCAAAACTCAATGTTCTAAGTCTCACAGTCAGTACCTCTTTCTTCGTTGGTCGGTTGGTTGATGACTGCTCTGAACTGCGCTTCAATCTCCTCCCACTTCCCTTTGTGTGCACCACTTCAGGTGGGTGGATGCTAATTTCCACCAGGAATTGTGTTCCAACAAAGGCTTCAAACTCTGGAACCTTACTTTTTCCATTATTTGGGTCCATCTTTGACATATGTTTCACAGCATCACCAATACACTTGTGAAAATATTTCATTCTCTCAGTTTGTTTGGCAGCATGCATTCCTGATTTAAACTTGGACCGTGTCTCAGAACACAAACTTTTCATGTATGGTGAAAGAGATGTACATGATCCTTCAATTACATTCCCGTTTGCATCAAAAACAACATTCTGAGTGGCTCTTTTAGTCCACCTGCGTAGCAAATAATGTTTAGGGATTTCATTGCAGCCTGCGCCCTTGAGAACAAGAATGATATGGCAACAAAGAATACCGATGGATTCAAACAACTTGCAAGAACATTGTGCCACCCTTGTGTAGGTATTGTAGGAAACCTCTCTAATTTTGGCACAACCATCCCTAATTCTTGATATTCGTTCATTACCAACCTGAACCATACTTTGTATATCACACTTATCCCTAGCACAGATCACCTCATCTTGGAAAATGCCAAATATTGTGTATGCGTGTGCGTGTGTGGACATTTCTAGCATGCCTCTCAATGCCCCATGGTGTTTCTAGCATTGGCAATGAATTAAGTGTGGCACTATCATTCAAAAGCTCTAATTGTCGTTGTTCCTCCAAAGCAGTCTCAAATCTGATCCAAAACTCAAGCAACCGGAGTCGTCGGTTCAGAAAATGCCTAAAAAATGCATTCTCACTCTCAGACCTTGAAGTGGTCCTAAGTATTCCACCAAGAGAAAAATCCATGAAGTAAGCTGGGATCCATGATCAGAGCATGTTATATTTATCACTTAGACAAGAATTATTCTCTAGACCATACTTAGAAATTATTGAGATCCATCTTACCTCAAATTCATCCGCACTCTCTAAACCCCACACACACGACATGAACTCACACATGAAATCATCATCTTCGATTAGAGGACGACCAATTCTTTCTGGGAGTTTGTTAAGGATATGCCACATGCACAACCTGTGCTTAGTTTCTAAAAAAACATTCTTAATAGCAGCCCTCATGCTAAGATCCTCATCAGTTATGATAAGTTTAGGTGCAACCCCTCCCATTGCCTTTAAGAAACTTTGGAACACCCATGTATAAGACTCAATCTTTTCATTTGGTATAAATGCAGCACCAAAAGTAACACAAGACTTGTGATGGTTGACTCCTGTAAAAGGGGTAAATACAAGGTTGTACCTGTTAGAGCGATACGTAGAGTCAAAGGAGACAACATCACCAAATAGTGAATAATTCTTCTTGCAAACACCATCTGCCCAGAATACACGAGTTAGCCTATTCTTGTCATCCAGTTTGTAATCAAAGAAAAAAGATGGATTGAGCCTTTGCTTGTCTTTCATGATATTAATCAAAATCTGTCCATCACCATGACCAAATGACTTTTTGCAATCTCGATCATAGTTCTGAGCATCCCTCTTTGTGCACCCAATGTTTTTATGGCCTCCCATCTCCACACTTAGAAGCCGAAATGTTATGGACACCTTCTTTGGTAGACAGTTCAGGCGCAGGGAGAAGGCCAAAGCTCCTGCGCCTAACTAGATAAGATTGGTTAGGAGATTTTGTTTGAGTTTGTTAGCAGCCGGATTCTATAACCGGCTAGAGTTTAGGGAAGTTGTTAGAGAGGACTCTATATGTTCAGAGTCTCCAGGAGAATAAGGGTAAGCAGAAATTAGATTAGGACTCTAACTCAGAGCCTCCTAGGGAGGGCGAGCAGACCTTGTAATCTATCTGCTATTAGCTATACCAATCAATAAACAACCCATATCACGAAATGCTGCAGAGGTTCCGATCATTGCCTTGTGACATGCAAATAATTTGCGCCTCACCTCGTCACTCACTTCCCTATTTGATCTAAGCAGATGGGTCTTACATGGGGAAGTAAGTTCATGTGTGTGTGATTTTACAAACCGGGCAACCACATATTTGCCATCTAATCTTCTCTTAAATCCAATCATGGCGCGACAACCACACCTGGTAAGCTTGACTTTCCGCTTACGTTTCTTAACTTGCTCATCTACCTTTTCTGTCTCCTACCTCCAACTCTCCAGGAAGAAGGGCGCCGACCACAACTTGTACGGCTTCGATCTGCGGCGGCGGGGTCCCCTAGGACGGCCGCGGCCTCTGCACAGCGATGGCGGCGATTAGGGGCATGGCGACGGGCGCGGGCGCCGGCCTCAGCTGGCCCCTCCTCCCTCCCCGCGCCGCCGTGGTCCTTGCACTGCAGCTTCGCCTCGCCTTCCGGGCTTCGTGTCCCGCCGCGGTGGAGGAAGGCTCCATTCCACGCCGACACGCTCCCCCACCTCTGTTCGCTTCTCGCACCAGGAACTGGCACCAGCTAATGGAGAAGTCAAAAGGTCTAGCACTGTCCAAGGAAAGAAGTCAAAAGGTCTAACACTAGTCCAAGGAAAGAAGGTTAACACTTAACACACATGCTAACACTGGCACTTACAAAGACTGATAAGAGATATCTGATTTCCAAACAACAAGCTTGTCTTTGGAACAACTGAAACTACATGCATGGTTTTCAAAGGGTTAACCAGCAGCTATTATGAACTACTCCCTCCATCTCAAAAAGAAGGGAGTTCTCCCTTCCCGGTGGAAAAAGTTTTTTCAACTACCGGCAATTATATAAAAAAGAATATTAATATTTATAATACATAATTAGTATCATTAGATAGATCTTAGAATCTAATTTTTTAACAAATTTATTTGAAGATATAAATGTTGTATGTATTTTCTACAAATCAAGTCAAAGTCGAGAAAGTAACCGTGACACGTTTCCCATAGCTCCCTTCTTTTTGAGGCGGAGGGAGTACATGGATGTAGCTGTATTTAACCGAGTAAACAGTGGAGCCCCTTTTCTTTAAGAGAGGGGCAGCACAGCTAATGGATGGTAGATTAATATGTTATCTTATACCAAATCCTTATATACAGGTCGGAACAAATTTATATCACAAGGAATGATGATTCATACCTCTCCCAACAACAACAACAACAACTTAGCCTTTTGTCCCAAGCAAGTTGGGGTAGGCTAGAGATGAAACCCACAGGAAACAAGGGTAGGAGAAGCACAAAGCACAAGAACACAAAAGAACAAAAGAAAAAGAAAAGATCATGTTTCAGGCACATTGATTACAAGTCTCCAAGCACTTCTATCCATAACTAACTCCTTGGGGATGTCCCACTTCTTAAGGTCTCTCTTGACCGACTCATCCCAAGTTAATTTAGGTCGACCTCTACCCCTCCTTACACTACCAACCCGGTCTAGCACCCCACTACACACCGGTGCCTCGGGAGGCCTCCTCTGGACATGACCAAACCATCTCAACCGGTGTTGGACCAATTTTTCCTCAATTGGTGCCACCCCAACTCTATCCCGAATGTCTTCGTTTCGGACTCTATCTCTTCTTGTATGCCCACAAATCCAACGCAACATACGCATCTCAGCGACACTCAGTTGCTGGACATGTCGTCTCTTTGTAGGCCAACATTCAGCACCGTATAACATCGCCGGGCGAATCGCCATTCTATAGAACTTACCTTTTAGCTTTTGGGGCACCTTCTTGTCACAGAGGACGCCGGAAGCTTGGCGCCATTTCAGCCAACCGGCTGAAATCCTATGCCTAACATCCTCATCAATGTCATCATCCTTCTGTAGCATCGATCCCAAATACCTAAAGGTCTCTTTCTTGGCCACCACTTGTCCGTCGAGGCTCACAACTCCATCTTCATGTCCAGTCATGCTGAAATCGCACATCATGTACTCGGTCTTGGTCCTGCTGATTCTGAAACCTTTCGACTCTAAAGCGTCCTTCCACAGCTCAAGCTTCCCATTAACCCCTGCCCTAGTCTCGTCAACTAGCACCACATCAGCAGCAAAGAGCATACACCATGGGATACCACCTTGGATGTCCCTTGTGACCTCATTCATCACCAAAGCAAATAAATAAGGGCTCAAAGCTGACCCCTGATGTAGTCCTATTTTAATTGGAAAGTCCCTAGTGTCACCACCGCATGTACGCACACACGTCACCACATCCTTGTACATATCCTTGATAAGGGTAATGTACTTAGTTGGGACTTTGTGTTTTTCCAAGGCCCACCACATGACATTTCTTGGTACTTTGTCATACGCCTTCTCGAGGTCAATAAAGACCATGTGCACGTCCTTCTTCTGCTCCCTATCTCTCTCCATCAACTGTCGTAGCAAGAAAATCGCCTCTATAGTTGACCTTCCAGGCATGAACCCAAACTGGTTTTGGGTCACGCTTGTCGCTCTCCTGAGGCGATGCTCGATAACCCTCTCCCAGAGCTTCATCGTATGGCTCATCAGCTTAATCCCTCGATAATTAGAGCAACTTTGAACATCTCCCTTGTTCTTGAAGATCGGCACTAATATACTTATCCTCCATTCCTCAGGCATCTTGTTTTCTCGGAAAATTAGGTTAAAAAGCTTTGCTAGCCAAACTATGGCTCTAGCACCCAAACATCTCCACACCTCGATGGGGATGCCATCGGGGCCCATCGCTTTACCTCTCTTCATCCTCTTCAAAGCCTCCCCAATATCTGCCTCCTGAATTCTCCTCACAAAACGTCTGTTGGTGTCATCAAAAGAGTCATCCAACTCAACAGTAGGACTCTCATCCTCCCCATTAAACAACGTATTAAAGTACTCCCGCCATCTGTCCTTGATCTCCTCATCCCTCACCAGCAGTTGGTCTGTCACATCCTTGATGCATTTGATTTGGTTGATGTCTCTTGTCTTCCTCTCTCGGATCCTAGCCAACCGGAAAATGTCCTCCCCCCTCCTTCGTGCCTAGCCGCTGATAAAGGTCATCTTACGCCTGGCCCTTGGCTACACTCACAGCTCGCTTTGCAGCCCTCTTTGCTATTTTATAGCTCTCGATGTTGGCTGCACTCTTGTCGAGGTGGAGTCGCTTGAAACACTCCTTTTCCTTAATAGCCTTTTGCACCTCCTCATTCCACCACCAAGTGTCTTTCGCCTCCTGCTTGCCTCCCCTACTCACGCCAAACACTTCCACTGCCACCTTCCGAACACATGTTGCCATCTTTAGCCACATGTCATTTGCATCTTCTCCTTCTTCCCAAGGCCCCTCACCTAGCATCCTCTCCTTAAACACTTGCGCCTCTTCTCCTCTAAGCTTCCACCACTTCGTTCTCGCAATCTCGGCACGTTTGTCCCGGAAGACACGTACCCGAAAGCTAAAGTCCGCCACCACAAGCTTGTGTTGGGGAACAACACACTCTCCAGGTATCACCTTACAATCTAAGCAAGCACGTCTATCCTCCCTCCTTGCAAGGATAAAGTCAATCTGGCTCGAGTGTTGACCACTCTGAAAGGTCACCAGGATTCATACCTCCCAAATTTCTGAAAATGGCAGATTTCAGATCATGGATGTAGAATGACAAGACTAAACTGATGTGATGAATTTCCTATTGAATTTTAACAGTGCCACTTATTTACCTTTAAGTTCAGTTTGGGCATTCCACCATTCCAGTTGTTTGCGTTTCACATTCTTGCCTCCACCTTTTTGTTGTGCCATCCACTTGAACAAGCACTTGGTTCAGAGGCAATTACTAAGAAACAACTATGTCTCGGAAACAAAATGAACTACAGGCATGATTGCGCCAAAGTTTAAAACACTGCTATTATCCATTTATCTGCCACCCAGTCAACTCAAAACTCGAATTAATACTCTACATACCTTAGAAAACAAAAGAAAAAATCTGTGTGACTTCATAACAACTGAAATCTTTTTTTTTAATGAAAAGGTCAAGATGTCTAACATAGATGTCATATATCATGCACAGCCTCTTGAAACACAATCTTTACTTATAACATGATGCATATTTTATATCTCAAGATTACTACCAATCATACAATCCAAATCTTAGAGTAATGACTTGAACCCCCAGTCGTGACTCGTGATGACTATACACACATTTCTGCCAACTATAGTTCTACAAAACTGTGCTTTTTAACATTCACCACAGAATTCTTCTTGTAGAATTTTCATCATTATCATGTAAGCTCCTCAAGAGTGTGTTCTACTGACATTCTTGGTAACAAAAATCAGTAGGGCACCTCAAAAGAAAAACAACTTTGCAACTAGATATTATAAAGAACTAGCATTAGAGACTAATAAATCTATCAACCAAAAGCTTAGAACAACTCAATTTACCACCGTTCCCTTGGTCTGCCATCGGGAAATACAGGAACAGCTGCCTTGCCATTGGCAGAACCATCGACATTTTTCATAGTAACCTCGACTTCTTGTGGACTTGAGTCATCATCTGCAAAGTCTGGCGGCGCATCATCATTCTCACCAAACCAACCATCACCCCATTGGTAGCCACCATCCGATTTGCCACCAGAAAGTTCACTGATAAAATCTTCCATATCTGACAGTCCCTCATCTTCATCATATTCTTCGTCACTTCCTTCATTTGACAATGGCACAGCTACATTGGCTCCCTCAGCTTCCTCACTGGTCCAAGCCCCACCTCTTCTGGGAAAACGCGGGACAACGACAAGAGCCCTCATTTTCTCCTTAAGCAGCACCAGCTTGTTCTTCTCAATCAGCTGCGAGTCCTTGTATGCTTCACGGAGGAAGACCGAGTCCCTGTCCCCTTTGAATGATACATAAAACATGTCTGGGTGACGAATGATCATACCCCGCAGGGATTGCGAGAACCGGAACTCCTCCCTGAAGTGCGTCAAGTGATCCACCAATGTGCGCTTCTCGACTGTTAAGCTAAGAATCTCATGAACCACCGCACAAGCATGCTTCTCCTTCTCAGCGGACCCAGACCGCAGGTGTGAGAAGTCAGCATATGGTGAGATATATGGCATTTCCTTGAACTGCGCAATCCTGCGTGCCTCTCCCCGCGTCAATTTCAGACCCTTGGGCAGCTTCACCCGGTTGAACTTGAGTGGTCTGTCAATTATCAAATTCCTCTCCTCAGCTTCCCTTGCCCGATTCTCCTCCTCTGCGAGCTCGGCCGCAGACACCGCCAGCTCGGGGTCCCAATGGGTGAGCTCCAGCCCCGGCCCTCGGTCCATCCGGACGATACGGAAGTACTGCGGGTACCTGAGGCAGATGGTGTCGCGGAACTCCGGCGGGAGTCCGAGGTCGTGCTTGAGGTGCGCGATCTTCTCGATGAGGATGCGCTTCTCCTGCGATATCATGAGGAGCTTGCGGAGCTTGGTGACGGCGAGGCCCTCGGACTCGTTCTTGAGTTGGAGCTCGTCGAGGTAGAGTCGCTCGGCGGCGGGGGTGAGGCGGAACTTGAGGGAGTAGACGCCCTCCTCGACGATCTCGAAGACGCCCGGGAACCGCTTGAGGAGCGCGATGAGGCGGCGCTTGCGGGTGAGGCCGAGGTCGCGGCGGAAGCGGCCGAGGTCGCGGAGGCTCATCACGCGGTCGGGCTGAGCGACGAGGATGTTGCGGAGCTTGAGCACCAGCTTGAGCTTCTTGTCCCGCTGGATCACGTTGTCGAAGGGGACCTCCTTGCGTCGCTTCACGGCGGCCTGCGCCACCACCGCCGCCGGCCGCGGGCGGAGGCGCAGCGGGAACGGCGGCGGGCCGCGCGGGTGGAGCGGGAGAGAGGCCCCGAGGAAGAGGGACTTGGGGACCGCCCCCGCCGGGTGGAGAGCGGAGGGGAAGGGGAGCAGCAGCTTAGCATCCATTTCCGCCGCGGGGGTTTGCTTGCCCGCTCGCCTCACCGGAAGCGGAAGGGATAAACCTCTTGACGCGGTGGATATTTTGGGTCCTGGAGGAGCGATATTTTCCTGGAGCATGTGATTGGGCTCGGCCTTTGTTAGGCCCAAGCATTTGAGCCTGCGATTGACAATGCTATGGGCCAAACCCGGTTACTGCTTTCTATTTATTTTTTTTATGGAGCAAACGTGTTTACAGCATTCATAATCGGAGAAAGATTTTTTAGAAGCATTTTACCTAAAATTAGAGTAATCGACAATTTGAACCCTGCATATGACAAATGACTGGACAGTAGGTAATCCTATGGTTCTAATAACGGGATTCAGTTGCACACATAATTCCATCTGTCTGTAGCAGGAGCAGGACTGCGGGAGCATCCGGCCGGGCGCGAGCGCGACGAGCGACGATCGCCGATCCCGATCGCGTGCGCGCGCTGGCCTGGCACACCCACCCATCCGATGCACTGCACCGCGCGTGGGTCACGACGCGAACGGATCGGACCGGGCACCGACCAGAGAAGGCGGCGGTATCACGGCAAGGCGGCCTCCTCGTGCCGTCATGGCACAAGCCGAGGACAATTTTAATAAGCAAAGCCCCCCGGCGGGATGCCTTTGCAGGTTCCCCAACGGCAACACTGCACCTGGACGATCGGATCCTCTCACACAGCTCGCCGACGCGAGACGCCGAGACGGAGCGAGCGAAGGTGACGGGCCCTGATTAGTTTGGTTGAAATTTTGATGAAACCAATGATTTTTTTTTGTATGAAGTTACATACACAAAGAGAATAAATGTGTAAAATTTTGATGAAATGAGTGAAATTTTTTTAGAATATTGAGGAAATAAACGAGGCCTGACAGAGAGCAGGAATGTATGGCGTGGCAGTGGCGCCGTGGTGTGTGTGGTATGGTACGGAGTACTAGTATACAATGTCGCCCTCAGATAGCGCCTCCGCCTAGTAATATTGTATGTTATCTTGTTGCAACCGGGAAACAAGCGAGTGGTCGAAGCGGTCGATCGCCCATACCGACGTGCCCAGTTGTTGCACGTAGCGCTGTCACAACACCGACCGGCGGCTCAATCTAACAAGGATAGATATACTATGTAAGTGTTACGATGCATTTCCCAGAAAAAGAAGAAAAAAAAAAGAAACCGAGGAAGATGTACAGCATCCAGGCCGCAGCGATGGGTAATAAAAGTATCCCACTGGTTAAACTTGAACGCGTCCTTTTCCTCCATGATCCAGCTGGGGAAGGAAGAGAAAACGATGCGATGGAGGAGGAGAGTTGGCCGGAGACGACGGCGATAAGGATCGGCGACGGCGCGCCCACCACCACCACCACCTTGGGCGGCTGGACCAGCGGAGTACGAGAATATGGGCAATAAAAATCTGGGGCCGGCGCCGGGGCCTCACGATTTTTATCAAAATGGACCGGACCCGAGACCGAGATCGCGCGGTGGGAGGGAAGCTGGTGAGAATAGTTTAGGGGCCCCGGGTGGTGGCGGGCAGCGCCCCACGTCGCGGCCGCCGCGCGCGCCTCACCCCGAGCCGAGCGGATCGAGCGCGGCCGCCGCCGGCACACGGCTTCGCTCGCCATCCGTGTCCAACCGAGGGGTGGTCGTGGCTGCCTGGCGACCTATCTGTCACCGGACTCTGCATGCGCCTGGATTTGGATTGATAGAAACATTTTGGAGCACGTGATGCTCCGGCCCCGACACCAGGATATGGTGCCGTTTGGTTCCTCTTTCGTCTCGTAACATGCCTCGGCCTCGACTTCCACTCATATAATCGAAAGAGAGAAAAAAAAGTAGCCAAAAAGAAGAAGAAGAAGAAGATCTCAAGAGAACGAATGGAAGTTTGATACGAGCTGCTCCCTGGCGTCACGCCGTCACCCTTTTACGAACCCTATCGCTGTCAGTAATTTGTCACTTGTACAGTCATCGTTGGTTACCTGCACGGCCACTGGGAAAAGCCATTGCCATTTTTGGGGAGTTGCAGTCGCAGCAACCTCGCTCGATCAGCCGCTCTTGGTCGTGCTCGTGGTAGCTGGTTGGTTGTCGCGCTGAAATTAGCAAGTAGCAACCCGCTTTCGATTTTTTTTTAATATTCCTCGCCTCAGAATCTCCTACTTATTATCTGTTCGCCCATAGGCGGATTAGAAAACCATTTTTGCATGGCTAGGAGAACTCGTGCCCATAAACTCTGACGTACTCAAAGGTTCGATAACTACATGGGCCTTAACCAACTTGCCGGAGCCTAGTCAGCCTCAGGTTAACAAAACTCCTAACCGACCAGTTTGTCGCAGAAAAAAAACCGGGACCGGTGAAACCGGCCGGTTAGTCGTTCGGCTTGGTTAGCTAGGTCCGGTCAGAGTCCGGCGGCTACCGGTCGGTTTTGCTACCAGTCCGGCTCAGTAAGACCGGTTAACCGACAGATAGCAAACGATATTTAGAGCCTGATTGGTTGGTGTCCAAACTTACCAAACCAAAATTTGAGCAAGCCAAAATCTGAGCTTATCATACCAAAATGTGGGACAAAAATTTTAGAATGTGTCTTGAGTTGGGTGCCAACCAAGTGAATGCCAAAATTTATTGGACTTACCCCAATTTTGGCTTGGCAGATTTGGGAGCCAACCAATCAGGCTCTTAAAACCTTGGTCGGCCTACGTGCGCAGGGTGCAAAGATGCTGGGAAGCACTTGCCATTAGATAGTAGAGACACGCTTCAATGTTCAATTTTGAGCACATTTTGAAGGTAATAAAATTGTCCACGTTTTCATAGACCTCTAGTGGCTGAGGTCAAGTAATAACCTTCCATCTTCACCACGACGTAACTCCTCTACAGTAGATGTAGTTGCAGCTGAGCTCACTCGTCAATGACTCAACTGCATAGAGCAGCACTGTAGAGGGTATGATTCTCTTTATTGGTGTGACTTAATTTTATCATGTTAGAGTGCTTTATAATAAGTTGTCAAATTTTACTTGTTCTTGTAGTTGCAGTTGGTTCTAGGTCCACCCTCCTCAGGGCCTGTTTGGGACCGTGTGGAGGAGAAGCGTGCTGCGTATAAGCAATAATCGACTCTGAGCTCGCTTCTGCGCTTTTCCGTCGCCCAGTGCAAATCCTGCGATGCGCAGTTGCCGACGGCCAGCGAACGCGCGTCCTACACGAACGGTTTGGCGGACTTATTTTGCTTATTTCGTGTAAAATCGAAGCCAACACGGTCCCAAACAGGCCCTCGGACGTTTCGCCTTTTGTGTTGCATAATGAGATCGCTCGAATTTCCCACCACACATTTTGGTAGAGCAGCGGATGCGTGAGACAGAGAGGTGCAGAGGAGATTCGCGTTGCTCTGGGCATATTAGTCCTTCATTAAAATTTCGATTGAACTATTGCAATTTACAATTGATTTTTTTTTCCAAACCCAATGTTTTTGGAGAAAAGAGAGCTAGGTATCGGAAGTTGGAACTAAATAAAATAAATCCAAATTTCGATATTCAATTGAAATTTCTTTTTTTCTACCAAAAGACCTACTAGCTGGATCCAGTGTTGTTTGATTGGACGTCAAAAAATGGAGGTTATTGGTTCCATGGTACTAGGCGTAAAGGCTCATCAGTTTAGTAAAAGTTTCCACTAGTGGCCACAGGTAGCAACCGGCAACCACAGAACCAGCACCGAACAAATGCGGAAACAAGAGGCCAGGGTTGCTTGCGGGGCGCGAGCCCCACTCCCCGCCGGGATGCCCGAAAGCGGCAAAGCCTGAGCCGTCGGGCGGGCGGTGAACGACGGAACGGACGCCAACCCACAACCGGAAAAGAGGCCGAGCTCGCCCTCGCCCTCGCCCCGCGTCGGAAGAAAATTCGTTCCCCCTTCCGCGGCGACTGGCGACGACTAGTTTAATCCCCCCGCACCGCACTTCTTCCTCCTCCTCGTCCTGGCTTCCACCGCTTCCCCTCCTTCCACACGCAGGCAAGGCACACGCTCGCTCCGCTAGCTCTCTCGCGGCTCGCCCGCTCGAGGTGGGGAAAAGCAGACGGAAAAAATTCTAGGCGAGAGAGAAAAGGAAACCTAAGCGGCTTTCCGTTTCGGGAAATTCCAGGCGCGCCTCCCGTCGCCGCCCAATCCGCACCAGGCTCCGGCTCCGGCGCCGGCGCCGGCGCCCGGGCTCGGGCTCCCCCCCGGGGTAACGTGTGGCTCCTCTTTCGCCGCGGCGAATGTCGCTGTTTGGATCGGGCGAATCCGCCTAACCCCGTGTGGTGTGGAAAAAGCTGCAGCCAGCCGCTCGCGGGATCGTCGCTCTCGGGGACGGCGGGCAGCGGACGGACGGGCTTTGTGGTCGCCGCTGAGGATGCGCGGCGCGGGTTGGCGGCTCTGCTCGCGCCCGCCACGAGGTATGCCTCCCCGCCGCCACTGAATCGGGTTCTCCTCCGCGCCGTGTGACCTTATTCCGAGGGGCCGCGGTTTTGGCAGGGTAGGTTTGGTGCGATGGAAGGGACGACGGCGGCTGAGGTGGGCGGCGGCGCCGCCGACGGCGCGGCAGGGGATGTGCAGATTAAGGTCAGCAAGGAGAATGGGCAGCAGCAGCAGCAGCCGTCGGGCAGCGAGGCCCTTGAGATGCCCGCCACGCCGCTCCCGCGGGACATCGACTGGTCGGAGCATTTCTCCTTCTTCACCTCCTTGGGCGGGTTCGGAAGCAGCTCGGACGGCGCGAGGGGCCTGACCAGCGTTGGCCTTTCCAATTCCGAGTCGAGGCCGGACAGCGTGACGCAGCGTGGTCTGGACAACGACGCGGAAGAGAGGGTGGAGGAGCTCACATTGAAGAATTGCATCAACACCGATGTTCAGCCCGAGGTTTCGGCTGGCGGAAGCTCAAGCAGTGGTGATAGGCCTACTGTTATCAAGGGTCTGTGGGGTAACTTTACACGGATGGCACGGAGAACTAGCGAGTTGGCCAGCAGGGAGAACGCAGCAGTGAGTTATGGTGATGTTGCAAACTTGAGGGCTGCTGATGCTTCTAGCAGGGAAAATATGGGGATATGCCTTGCCAACAATATGATCTCACGGAATAACTTTGTGGCCGGCAAGGAGGCACCTATGAGTCGTGTTGGCAATGTGAATAAGGAGTTCATGATGCCATTTCGCAGTCAGCAGCTTCTCTTGTCTGCAATGCCGAATCAAAACGAACATCGGCCTGAAAGAGACAATGCTATTAAAGTAAGCAGCTTCTCGAACAGAATTCTTGAGCAGATGAGAAGTAAGACTGTAACACCTCCATCTGGGGTTCTAGGATCACCGCCTAATGGCAAATCAAAAGGTAAAGGAGTTGCGTACCAAGGTCCACGGGAGGAGGTCCAAGCTCAAGCTAATGCAAGACCCAGAGTCCCTTCGGACAAGATTCCGGCTATTCCTACATCAGTGCATGATTCTATGGCCAGAGTGGATCTGTTGCCTTTCGGTGCTGGTGGAAATGTTTCAAAATTTCACTGTGAGGGAACAAGCCTGAGGGAACTGATTAAGCCTGGTCGGCAAACATTGAGCAAGTTTGAGAAAATGCATATGTTTAAGCAGGTCCTTGATCTTGTGGATAAGTGTCATGCACAGGGCTATACTTTACAACACTTGCGACCATCATATTTTACAATTCCATCTTCAAACCAAGTTAAATATATTGGTTCTTACACTACACAAGATTTGCCAACATCAATCAAACAAGACGTCAATAGAGAAGATCTTGGGAACAGAAAAAGGAGTTTGGGCCAGAAAATTGATCACCAAGAGTCTAATGGCCACAGAAATTCAACGCTGAAGTATCAAAAGGTTGGTGACCAAGGCTCAGTTGCTGTCAGGCGACCAACACATACCTTTTGGGCTGACCAAAGAGGTGACAGTCAATATGAAGATGTCAATCCAGGTGTTTCGAGGCAAGAAAATTATAGTTACACTGTCAGAGAACGGTTAAAGTTTGTCGAACCTTATGGCAGTAATACGTCTTGTGCTCAACATGTATCAAGTTCTGGCAACCAACAGCTGGCTTTTGAATTGAGGAATCTAGAGGAAAGCTGGTACATGAGCCCAGAAGAGCTCAGTCAATTTAAAGGCACATTCCCATCAAACATCTACAGCCTTGGGGTTCTTCTATTTGAGGTATGTCTATTGCCTTTGTGACATTTCTGCAGTAGTTCCGATATTTGGATTACATAGAAATGAAGTGACAATGTGCAACCACAATTTGTAGTTTTGTGGGTGGTAATAATTAATCATTTAAAAGCAATAAGTGTTTTTTTGCAGTTTCTTAAAATCTAGTATGACTGAATGGGCGGTTGAACTTTCGACACATGTATATCAAACCGTTTCCTTTTTCACTTGTAACATGCCTTAAATCGAGTATGAGCGGTTGACCTTTTGACACGTGTATCAAGGTGTTTCCTTCTAAATGAAGATTACGATAGGCATTATGCTTTTATTGGTGCATCTGCGCTTGGATTGCTGAAAGCATCTTGCTATGCAGCATATGTACATCATGCATACATATGGATCTGTTGTGGTTTCCAACTGTTATTGAGCCCGAAGACCATGAAACTATTATAGTCTATAATTGCCTTTATTACATGGGAATCAATACATTTGTTCTTACCATATGCAAATTACTTTTACCTAGTCTCTTGTTATTATAGGATCAGGCACAGATTATATTGCTTGCTAGCTGAAACCACGATTGAGTTGGACTTTCCCACTTTCCATTCGATCCTGTATTTCTGTAGATTTTGTATCTTCTTGTTTCTGACGGAAGTGTAGATCTTCAGCATGGTAGGCAATGTATTTATTGAACTTGATATTTAATACTTTTATCAGCTCTTTTGCTGTTCCGAGACATGGGAGGTGCACTGTGCTGCAATGTCAAATCTTCGCCAACGCATCCTGCCTCCAAATTTTCTTTCCGAAAGTCCTAAGGAGGCTAGCTTCTGCCTTTGGTTACTGCACCCAGATCCTTGTTCGAGACCAAAAGCAAGGTGAGTTTATCCATTTCTCTCACTTGTGAGCACAAAATAAGAAAACTGCTTATTGATTAGTGATTTTTTGACATAAATAAAGGCTATTCACCTTATATTTGGTGAATTTCGTAAGTCGAGCAATTATTTCTCCAATGGAATGAAAAGTAGTGCTCGAGCTCTAAGATATTTGTTAGTAAATAAGCTCTTACCATGCTCAGCACCTTTACTATTCTTACTTCTAATTCAGGGTTTTATCTGACTCGTCAATTTTATCCATAATCCATACAATGAATTTAAATGTTAGCTTTTTATGGCTTTATGCAATGAAATGACCGTTAAGTTTATGTAGAAGTGTTCAACTTAGACTCATGTTCCCAAGCCTACTTCTGTCATTCATCGCATGCGGAAGTTAGGTTAGATCTGCTGAGTAGTATCCCTTTTGTGCCCCCTCTAGATGTTGTTTCTTTGCTGTCTGAAGACTGGAAATAATAATTACGTGCCTTTTGGTGCCTAATAGCCACTTTACTGTTTTTGTCAGAGACATTCTTGGATGTGACTTGATAAATGAGGGTCGAGATTTGTCCTTGTTAGAGAAGGCACCAGTTTCCATCAGTGAAGATGACACTGAATCTAGTTTGCTACTTAATTTCCTTTCTCAATTGAAAGAAGAAAAGGAGATGCAGGCTGCCAAGTTATCAGCAGACCTTGGAAGCTTACAAACAGACATCACAGAGGTTGAGAGAAGGCACTCAGCAAGAATGGGATTTAGTTTAGAGGACATGAATGTGCTGGCAAGTTCTAGTGCTTTATCAGGAGCTTCTTTGAGTGCCCCTCAAGATGCATTGCTGTCGGGTTTGCCATCATTGTGCAAATCAAGCATATACGAGGAGAGGGTAATGAGAAATTTGGAGCAGCTTGAAAATGCGTATTATTCAATGAGGTCCACTGTGGACACCTGTGAAACTAATGCAATCAAACGTCCAGATAAAGAGGCTTTGAGGGTCCGTGAAAATTTCTATCAAGTTCGCAGTGATTCTGATGCTACGGGTGAGCAAACAGACCGTCTTGGAAGCTTTTTTGATGGTTTATGCAAATATGCCCGGCACAGTAAGTTTGAGGTACGAGGAATTATGAAGAATGCAGATATACTTAACTCTCCGAATGTCATCTGTTCGTTGAGTTTCGATCGGGATGAAGAATATTTTGCTGCTGCTGGAGTTTCAAAGAAAATAAAAATATTTGAATTTGATGCACTCTTAAATGATCGTGTTGATATTCATTACCCATTGATAGAAATGCCTAGCAAGTCCAAGCTTAGCTGTGTCTGTTGGAACAACTATATAAAGAACTACCTGGCATCAACAGACTATGATGGTACTGTTCAGGTATGTATCTAACTGCATGCTGCTATATAATTCCCTAAATATCTGTCTTTATCTGATCATCCATGAACAAGTTGTCATATTTTTATTCCTTCCTTGTAGTTTTCTATATTAATTTTAATGGTACCATGGATTTGATCTTGTATAATTTGGTGATGCTGTTATTATCAAGTATGCACCAAATGCTGACTGTGGATTCGAGATACTTTCAGTATAGTGAGATTGCTTTATGTTGTGGGCACAGATCTATTTTTCACAAACTGTGTACTGATTTAAACTTCACATCTTCATAGTTTTAGCTTTGTGAGGACAATCTAGTTTGAGTGCCTTATATGCCATCAGTACTATTATGCTCTGAGAGGGAGCACAAGTAGATTGATTGTTAAGATAAGTGCTGTAAAGGTAAATTTTGGTGAGCTTTAGGCATACTGATCGCTGTTTGAGAACTGTATTTTCTTTTTTGAGTTTGTTGCACCTGTTCAGCCAAAATTCTTAAGCTGCTGAGTTTTATGATGGTAGCTATTGGTACTTTCAGCACTTCTGCTACCTTTGCATTGTGTCAGGAACTTAGGATGTTTCTATACAGAAAAGAAAAGCTAGGGGAATAGAAATATGTGAGCCAGGAAATATAAACATGAAGGTGAATCGATAACACAGTTTGATATCTAGATCTTCTAGTTGCTTCATGTGAAAAGCAGTAGTTCTTGTCGTTCAACCTTTTAGCACTCAGCACTGCTCATTGCTACCTTCAGCATGTTCCATTTTTGAGCTGCCACCTTCTCCACTTGTTTACCATTTTCTTATGGTTTGGATGTTTCTTTGCTGCTCCCTTGATACTTTAACTAAGAGCAAAAGCCTGTCTGTTATAAACATCAGTGCTGGAGATGGGACTGAGTGTTATTCCTGTGTTTCCCTCTTTTGTGCTATTAGCTTAATTATTATTGTGAATGCAGTTATGGGATGCCAGCTCTGGTCAAGGATTCACACAATTTACAGAGCACCGGAAAAGAGCTTGGTCTGTAAGTTTTTCAGAAGTGGACCCTACTAAGTTGGCAAGTGGCAGTGATGATTGTTGCGTGAAAGTATGGAGTATTAACCAGGCATGTTTCTGAAATACATCCACTCCCTTCTTTACCTGGACAGTTTTCTTACTTTGAGCCCTTATTTCGAACATAGGTGACATATTTTACTCTTATCTCCAATATCCTGAGTTAAAAGCATGCAAATAGTAGATATTTAAGGTGCAACAGGGAGTTATACAAGAGAAATATCAAACTCATCTAGCTATCACATTTTCGCTGTTACTTGTGTGATAGCTTAAACATTTTTAAAGGCTGCGGGCTAAATATCACAATACACAGAAATCTGCAGTGCATGTGTGTCGGGTTGACCACTGCTCCTTACCTTTTATCTTACATAACTATAATTTCATACTACGTTTTAATATCATTAATTTCTTTTTCTCAGAAAAATTGCGTTGATACAATCAGAAATGTGGCCAATGTATGCTGTGTTCAATTCTCTCCATACTCCTCCCGCATGCTAGCATTTGGTTCAGCCAATTACAAGATATACTGTTATGACCTGAGGAACACAAGGATCCCTTGGTGTACTATTTCGGGACATAATAAAGCTGTGAGTTATGTAAGGTTTTTGGATCCAGAAACACTTGTGTCTGCATCAACGGACAACACATTGAAGATATGGGATCTTAACCAGACTAATTGCAGTGGATTATCTACTGATTCTTGCAGCCTGACACTGAATGGTCATACCAATGAGAAGGTATGAGAAAGTTTTAGTACTGCTTGTTTGTTTCTGAGGTTAACCTGTTTGTTGAATTAATCTGAAATCAACCATACTAATAATTTCTTCTACAGAATTTTGTAGGGTTATCTGTTCACGATGGATACATAACATGTGGCTCCGAAACCAATGAAGTGAGTGTTTTATGTAATAATGTAATGAATACATTTTTCTTTGGCATGCTGACATGTTTTAGTGAAGACGCTGTCAGGAATTGAGCACCTATGTGCTGAGCACATTGGTGTGCTCAGGAAATTGTGTTTTACCCCCTCATAGCTCTCTAAACCCATCACGGTCCTTTCCTCGCTATTATGACAAACAATAACAGCTGTTTCATTTTTTTCTCTGTTCCCCTTGGGAAAATTCACCTCTACCCCTTGGGAAAATTCACCTCTAGCTGGACACAGTGCTGGAGCGAGGGCCTGGGCTTCCCTGGCTGCAGCCTTGGTTCCAAGCAAGAAAAGCAGCGTAAATCCTCTAGAAGTTGAACAAATGTGAAAGTTTCAAATGGTTTGATCTTGTATTAACACACTTGATCAGCCCAGGCCTAGCAAATTTCTGATCCTGCCCCTGACTGTGTGTTGCAAACCATCTCCCTCAGGCTTACAGTGAAGCTTTCCTGTTGATGACATGGCTAGTAGTAGCACTCCTAGTTGCAACCTGGGTTGACGTAAATTGTTTGTAGTTTGGAAATTTGAATTGAAAGTACACTTTGTTAAAGGTCAAAACGGACATTGCTGTATGAAATCTTCAGCTTCTGAAATTCAGCTCACATAGTATGGACAATTTTGGATTTGCCACTAAGGATATATCTGTATTTTTGACTTTGCCACTGAAAAATAGCGTCTCCTGTTTTTGCTACTCGTCCATTGGATGGTATTTTGTTTCCGAAATGAGGTTGGCTTAGTGCTAGAACAAAAATGTAGAGCCTCCTTAATGGCAAACATAAAATTTTCCATTTATTCACTGGTATCTCAATGAAGCATATCGATGAATCTATCAGTGGAAGTGGAAGGATTGCTCATGGGCTTTTTGGTGCATGCAGGTATTTTCTTACTACAAATCCTTCCCCATGCCAATAACATCTCATAAGTTTGGTTCTATCGACCCGATAACTGGACAAGTGACAAATGAAGACAGCCAACAATTTGTGTCCAGTGTTTGTTGGAGGGGGAAGTCAAACATGGTAGTGGCTGCCAACTCTAGCGGTAGCATCAAAGTGCTTGAGCTTGTGTGAAAGATCTGGTGAGAGTTGTATTGAAGGATAAAAGGTTCTAAGGTTGCCATGTGGGCCTGCTGTGATGCTTATGTGCAGTTGGTGATGCTGTTTCTATGCTTAGCGAGTCCTCAATGCAGAACACTAAGCATTAGTTACCACTCCTAGCCTCCCAGGCCTGGTCTCACTGTGTCACCAGACTACCAGAGCAGCATAAGATGCAAGTGCACCATTCAAGTAACCTGCAACGCTGGATATTCGTTTTGGATGCTTTGCTTGAGATTTCCGAGCAAACTGAACAAAATTTGCGAGAGCAGCGGAAGGCAACTGTCAGTATCTGTCTATTGTGTTTGTAAATTTGTGCGGCATTACTATTCACCATCTTGAGGGCCTAAGGGTCTGTACAGAATTAGGTACCTAGGTCCGATGGAATATATCCGAGACAGGATGTTCTTTCCGGCTGGAAGCTGACGTGATTATATATGTACTAGATCAGTTTGTCATGGGAATTTAACTCAGTTTTGATGTGCGCTGGCCGGAGAGTTTGTATGATGGTTAGGTCAAGCAATTAGAAAACAAAACAGGGTGATCTTGTAGCTTGAAGTTGATCATGTGTCTGAGATCTCTCGTTCATTATTGTACATATATTTAGGACTGCCTACCGAAAGGCCTTGTAACTAAATTAGAATGTTCAAAACACATCAGCTCAGTATAATTAAATATCAATGGTATTCTGAACAAGTTTGATGGCAGTTTTTTTTCACCTGCACATGATTATTTCGTTGATGTTTTGGCTGGAACAAGGGGAGGACTTGCTTGTTTATGCCTGTGCACGCGGTTCGTTTGGCTGTGGCACATTTGACTATCTGCTGTTGACATTCATTTGACTGTAGCCGTGTATTGTGCCTGTAACGAGTTTGTACCGGGTGAATGGCGGTTTGTTCTCAACATGAGACTAGTGGAAATATTGCATTGCACCTGTGTGTCCTACGGAGAATTTATTTCACGCACATGTGTGCGGTGGTTGAGCGGTTGGATGACCCTCCCAGTAGTCTGTTGTAAAAAAATCTTCTCGTCTGTCTCACGTCAAAGCACAGGTCTAAGGTTAGTCTTATCTTACGTGTGCTGTGGTGTCGCTGTGTATGGGTGGGGCAGGAGTTCGGAGATTTTCCCGACCTGTGTGAGAGGTCTTCTTCTTAATACAATACCGTGAGGGTGGTCTTACTCCCCGCAGGTCGAGTTTTTTTTCAACTCACACAAAATCAGACCACGACGTGAAAGGGACAGCTCTAACTGGTAAGACAGTCTCCAGCAAGGTTCTGCTGCATCACCTATGAAGAAAGCAAAGAGAAGCAATTGATGCTGCAAAATGGTATGTGTTCCAGTGGTGTGCGCATCCATTCTCGCATTCTCCTGCGGTTGTTGCTCATGCGGCCAGGCGGAGCAACTGAGGGGCGTCCCCGACCCCGCCGCGACTTGCTCGATCCGCCAGAGGCCGGCGCCGGTATAGGAGGCGGAGCAGGGAAGAGCGTCGGCCTGGATCTCGCTGCCTCGTCCCGGCCTCTGCTCTATATCTCTCGGCGAATCCACCGCTGCTCAAGAGGACCCGCCGCGCCGTCCTCCTCCACCAAGAGCGGCTCGCCACGGACGCCGCCGAGCGCGCGACGGTGGCAGGGAATCCTTCCTCGCCTCGTCCCGCCGCGACTTCACGGCCCTCCGCGCTCCTGCTCCAGATCGAGGCGGGCCGGCCTTGCTCGAGGTGGCCGGAGAGGAGAGGGAGGCGCTCCTGCTCGAGGCGGCCGGAGAGGAGGGAGACGCTCCTGCTCCGCATCGAGCCGGGCATGTCCCGCTCCGCCGCACCACCGGAGAGATCTGCGCCTCAGAAGCTTCTCGCTGCCACCTCCTACCCCTGTGCAGGCCGCGGGTGGGGGGCGAGCGTGGTGGCGGAGGGCGGAGGCGGGCGTCTGCGTTCTTCATCCGCCCCTCGCCTCCGCGCGGGGAAGCCGCCGGCGGAGCAGGAGAGAGGAGCGGAGGAGGCGTGGGTCGGGGGAGGAGGCGTCGGTGGAGGCCTGGAGGGAGAGAGACGCAGGGGTGGGGGAGAGGAGGCAGTTGAGATGGAGAAAGCCGCCCGTGTCCCGAGAATGCGCGTTGGGGGTGGGGCATGCGTATTATGCAGCGACCGCTGCAGAAACCGCTGGAGCGTGTACAGTACCGGCTTTCCTCAAATTTTGAAGATACAGTAACAAGGACATCCGTGAAATTTGCAACAGCAGGCGACGATCGTAGTGCCTCGATCAATCATCAGAGTACATGGCAACCGACTTGCCGTTCTCTGTGAGTTTCTTCACCAGCCAAACATGGTAAAAAGCATAGACGGAACGGTTGCCCGTTTGTGACCCCCAGTGGTTTGCCAATTTTGGAGGGGAGCGATCAGAAATAGGCAAGCGTCCACGGATTCAACTCCTCAATTTCCCACAAAATTTTGCTCCCTCCGTCCCTGCCTCCTCCCGACGTCTCTCCCTTTCCGCCATCGCAATCTTTTCTTCCGCGAGGGAAGGGAAGGTTCCGGCCGGCCCAGGGAGGGTAAGCAGAGGAAGGAAAGAAGCAAGCGAGCAGCGCGCCGGCGACCGACCGAGCATGGCGCGCAGGAAGCAGCAGCACGCCCTGCTGCTCCTCTCCGCCGTCTTGGCCTCCCTCGTCGGCGGCTCGACCGCCGGGGTGTACCACATCGTCGGCGCCGGCAAAGGGTGGCGGATGCCCCCCAACAAGACGTACTACGACGACTGGGCGCGCACCAGGTACATCAGCATCGGCGACAAGCTGAGTAAGCACCGTGTGAAGATTCTTTGCTCCATCCAGGTCTCTGGGGCCAAACTAACTAGCAGCGCGTGCGTCGTTGGTGTGGCAGTGTTCCTGTACCGGAGCGGGGTGCACAACATCGTGGAGGTGCCGACGCGGGCGCTGTTCGACGCGTGCAGCATGCGCAACATCACCAGCCGGTACCAGAACGGGCCGACCATCATCGCGCTCACCGAGCCCGGGCCGCGCTACTTCTTCTGCGGCGTCGGCGAGCACTGCGAGGTCGGCCAGAAGCTCGCCATCAACGTCCTCATCGTCGCGCCGCCGCAGCCCGACACGGCCAGCTCCGGCGCCGCCGCGGCGCGCCGCGGCACGGGGCTCTTCGGCCTCGCCGCCGCCGTCATCTCGCCCGCGCTGCTGATGGCGCTGTGACGACTTTGGCACGCCGCGCCGCGGCACGGGGGCGCGCGATCGAGGCGTGCCGGTGCCGTCGCTTGCTGCGTGCGTCCTGACTATTTATACATGCAGCGATGTAAATGTATGTGTTCGGTTCGTCTGACTAGGAAGGAACCTCTGGCTTGGCCTTGGGCTGCCCTGAAAAATTTTGCTCTCTCGACAACTGCTATTTTTTTCTAAGAATTACACAGTACAACGCAGACGTTCACAATACGCACGCACACTCACCTCTATGAACACACGTACGCGAACCCTACCCCTATGAGCACCTCCGAAGGATTGAGCACCGGCAGATTTGGAGATTCTCGAAGTCACCACTGGCGCTCGTCGTCGACGGGAACTACGCTTACCACTTAATGCATAACACCGGAAAATCCCGGAATAAATCCAGGAAAAGGTGCGAGCACCAGGATTTGAACCCTGGTGAGTAGCGTCCCACTAGACCGTCCTACCATTGGACTACAAGCCCATTCGCCGACAGCTGCTATTTTCATCTCGTCTGGTCTAGTTTTTAGTTTACCGTATGGTGTATGCCCCCAGTGGTAAGTCCTACCTGAAGTTCACTGTCGCCTCCGCCGTCGTCGCCGTGGTCTTCCTCGGCTACCTCACTGCCGTCGCCGGATCCTCTAAGGTATGGTTAAATAAAGTTCTTTCTCCACCTTCCCCGGCGGATTTCCTTCCCGCACCCCCGCCTCGACCCGTCCGCCTCACCCTTGCCAGCCTCTCCTCTTTCCCTCCTTCTCCCCTGGGCTCAGATCCCCCGTTCCCCTTCCACCAATCCACGGATCTGAGCTCTCCCGCACCGAATCCTCCGCCCCTCCATCCGCTTCCGCTCTCGCCCCATCCTACCAAGCAGCGCTATCTCGATCGACTCCAGGTCCCTTCTAGATCCTCCGCCACCGGCTCAGTAGTGAGCCACCCACCGGAGTTGAAGATGACGACTACCTACCCGCCGACGCCAGCATCCACCTCATCCTTGGGTCGTCGGTGATGTACTTCCTCGACGGCATCTTCAGCCACTACAAGCCTACGCATGGCGAGGTCCTTCCGCACCACTACACCACTACGTCTGCGACGCCTCTGCTGCAATTCACCGGCGACCTGCTGTCTGGCGGCGTTCTGGGATCTAGTTCTAAGGATCTTGTAGTATTTGGCCTATTTGTCAAGGGCCTAGATGTAATTGTGCTGTTTTAATACATATATGTGGTTATTGTAAAAAGAGTGAATTTCATTGTAGGTCCATGAACTTTTCACGAGATCTCATCTAGGTCCACAAACTAAAAAAATAGTCATCTAGGTCCGTAAACTTTTTTCGATGTCTCATCTAGGTCCGCAAACTAAATAAACGGTCATCTAGGTCCATAAACTTTTAAATAGCGGTCATCTAGGTCCATGAACTTTTAAAGAGCGGTCGTCTAGGTCCAAGGCAATGGTGACAAGCCTCGTGACAGCAAGAGGCGCGGAGGTGGTGCATCTTGGACGGTGGAGGAGCAGACTGCATCATGCTCCTGCCCGCGGCCGCGCGTGGCTCGTCGCCACCACCTTGGACCTAGACGACCGCTCTTTAAAAGTTTATGGACCTAGATGACTGCTTATTTAGTTTGCGGACCTAGATGAGACCTAAAAAAAGTTTATGTACCTAGATGACCGTTTTTTTAGTTTGCGGACCTAGATGAGATCTCGAGAAAAGTTCATGGACCTGCAGTGAAATTCACTCTTGTAAAAAAACACACTGTTTACACACAGGAACAGGTAAATGGTGAATGGAGAAATAAAGGGGACCTGAGTGTAGAGGAATTAACGAGGAGCTGTACGAAAGAAGCCAGTGTTTTTTTTAGAATTAGAAGCCAGTGTTTTTTTGATTGGCTCGTTTGATGAGGAAGATAATTTTGGATCAGTTTTGATTCCTACTGAGCCCCGTTCCCTCAGTCCACTGGGCCGTGCGCGTTTTCTTTGACTACTATACTGAATTTTTTTTATTTTTTTCGATTTTTTAAAAATAAATGACGGATCTATACACCTCCCGCCGTGTGACACGGCGGCAAGAGCCAGACGCCCTGCCACATGACGGTAGGGCGTACCGCCAACGGTCGTGTGGAGCGGGGTGCCCTGCCAGTGGGCCAGAGCACCTACCGTGCCACAGAGCGGTTGGAGACCTACCGCCGTGCCACGGGGCAGTTGGAGCACAACCGCCATGTGGCACGGCGGTAGGACGCAACCGTCATGTCACACGGCGGTAGCCTCGACCCTACATAAGGAGGCCGAGGCTGCCACCGTCGGCCTCCCTCCACTCCTCTTCGCTGGCATTTGAAGCTTCCGGAGTACTTCAGACCCAGGTATGTTTCTAACTATACCTAGTTTAGTTTAGTTAATTTAGTTTAGTTTAGTTTAATTAGTTTAGTTTAGAATTAGTTTAGAAATTGTAGAAATAGTATAGAAATGTTTATAAATAATAGAAATTAGTTTAGAAATATTAGAAATTAGTTTATAAATTGTAAAAATAGTTAGGAATATTAGGAATTAGTTTGGAAATTGTAGAAATAGTTTAGAAATATTATAAATTAGTTTAGAAATCTTTATATATTGTTGGAATTTGCTGAATAGTTTTAGAATTTGCTACAAGTTGATAAAAATTGACAAAATTGCTTGAAAATTCTTAGAATTTGCTCACGTTGCTAGAAAGTTTTAGTTTATTTTTAGAATTAACTGAAAACAGAAATACTTAGAAAATGTTGTAAATACTTAGAAAATGTTGTAAATACTTAGAAAATTAATACAAATTATTAGAAAATGTGTAAATTTGTCAAAATTGATTTAAATTCTTAGAAAATGTTGTAAATTCGTAGAATTTTTTGTGAATTGATATAAATTCTTTGAAAATGTTGTAATTCCTCGAAATTGATATAAGTTCATAGAAAATGTTGTAAATTCATAGAGTTTTTTGTAAATTGATATAAATTCTTAGAAATTGTTGTAAATTCGTCGAAATTTATATAAATTGGTAGAAATTACTCGAAATTGATGTAAATTATTTTAAATTCTTAAATAATTTCTTTTTTCAGCTATGGCTCAGCCACCAGTACGGTAGACTACGTACGACCGGAGTTGTTCGAGGAGGTGGTGGACCTGAACCACTGCTCCTATCGGTCGGTCGTTCTTGGAGAGAGGGTTGGCGGTATACGTGCTAGGACCACCCGCATGTTGATGCCGATTGTTGACGGTGAATTTTGGTGCTCCAAACATGTTCGTTACACTTTGGTTTGAACTTCATCATAGTACTAACCCGCCACTAGGCACACTAATGATATAACAAGTTCAACTTTGTATGTGCATTTGGAAGTGTGATGTTTTTGTAGGAAAACATGGACTAAAGGGACGGAGTCACATCGGGTTCAAAGAAGTAAATGAGGAGTCCCGTTCGTGTTCAAGTGCAAGGCAAACTCACTCCCAAAGGTGGCAAGGACCAAGGTGCTACGACAAAACATCTTTGAGGACCAAGACATAAAGATCGGATTACATACGAGAAGACCCCCTATATTTATCGCAGGGTTGACGACGCCAAAAAGACACAAATATTGGGGTCAAAGTCCAAAATACCAAGACGAGCCACTCGGAGGAAGGGGCGACCGAACCGGGCCGGGAAGGGCCCAGGCCGGCCGGCCCAGCCCTTTCCAGCGTCAGTCCGGCCCCCGGTTTCTTGTGCACGAAGATCCTTCAACCCTAAGTATTGGCCGGCGTCGCCCTTCGTAAAAAACAGAGATAAATACGCCCGAGAGGATCCATTCAAGAAGAGAGGTGGAATCGAAAGACATTCGAGGAGAGCACTCGGGAAGAAACATTCATCTAGTCCACGGAGGCGGCCACAAACGAAGGAGGACGTCGAGGTGCTGCCACGACACCCCCGGAGTTGAAGGACGCATCGCTGGAAGCATCTACCATGATCAACGACGCTATGTTTAGCGTCTTGATGGGGTAATCGTCTCATTTGTCCATGGGGTTGTAACGGATCATGTCATATAATCACCGACTCGTTTATGGTTTCAATCTATTGATTTCGTGTTGATGATGCTTTCATGCTTAAGGTTTGGCCACCATGCTTTTCGAGTGTATAGATCTCACTACTCCCGTTGATCCCTTCAACACACCGTGATCGTTCGTTGTTTTTCCTTGACTAGGAAAGTGCCCATGCGTTGCTATGGGCATCCAAATATCTACAATGCAATATACAAAACATTTAATAAAATTATATAGTATGAAAGCAATGTCAATAAATTCTAATACTGAATTACAATATATGATGCAAACACAACCTGTATTTCTTAATTTAAAATATCTTATGGAAAGAATGACTTAAGCATCTAGCAGAAAAATATAAAACAAACTTGAAATTGAGCACACCTATAGTCAGACTTCTTGATGTTTGACATGTAATTGCCTTATTGAGTATGACAGGTCATCCACAAGACCACCCCTCCATCTATCCTATTTCTTTACCTATGATGCGAGAAAGGTAATGTTTTATGATGCGAGATAGATTCTTCCTCCAGGCATTTCCTTCACGCGCCAAAAGATCGACAAAGAAATTACATCGCATAGCAAGAGTATCCTGTAACGTATGAATTTTTTTACTTCAAATCTAGCAGTCATGTGATAGGTCATCTTAGATGTCCACATTTTGAGAACTGTCCCACCTAGTCATGTATTGCAGAATAAGCAAATGCCATGGGTTGGGCCGATCACAAGTAAAATCAGCTTCCAGATACTCATCGTGGACCAATCTTTGCGGCAGATGGGATGTCGCAAAAATTTTTGGACTGGGCGGACGTCCGGATTGGAAAGATAAGGTCCACAGGCAGTGTCGTTTCCATGTTATTGGTGTCCTGTAAAAAAATGATTTCGCTAAAAGAGAGATTCCATAATAGATAGAGTTGATAGTTTTTATTAGCCACATGAACAATAGTAATATGCTCGGTAAAAGATATGCTAATGTACTAAGTAATGCAAAATAAAAATGCATATACACGCATTACTCACAGTATGTGATTTAGCTTGTTCTGTGACTGGAAAATTTTTACACAATGCAAAATATTCAGAAGACACCTGCCTTCGAGTTCAGTAAAAGAAAACATACATAATGGATCAAAGAGAAGTAGAAGACTGATGGGCAAATCACAAGTCGTTTACTAATTGCAACCACATATGAAGATAACAAATAAGAGAAGGCAATGTCGGTTGGAGACTGGAGAGGGAGAGCAGAGATTCTCTGACCTTGCTTGACCATAATTCTTCAATAGCCCTCATGGATGTAAGTGGTCGATTACCTAGCAGTGCGATCAAATCTGCTACTCCGTGATGCCTCCCTCCACAACTACCACAACTGCACTTCCTGATTTTGTGAACGAATTAACTATTACTGATTGAAGCGGAGAAAGATCGAAACATAAATGATGATTAGGGAGTACGCTTCATGCGAAGTTTTCACCGGGGTTGAAACAAAAATTATTATTTCTTTGCTACAAAACACCACCTAATAATATGAAGCTTACTAAAACAGGCAGTTAAGTATATTTAAATAAGATAGTACGTTTAATAATACATTGAGAGAGAGGTTCAGATGATGTTATATCACTCTCATTTGAGAGTGAAGAAGAATGGTCAAACATATCTTGGAATAACAAAGTTGAAACGTGTTAACTGTGGAATTCTTGAGTCCTGGTGGCAACAACCATAAGAACAATAAACAACCATCCACATCAGTAGAAGAAAAAAATTGTCAAAAGGTGCCAGTTTGACAAAGGAAGGAGGGGGGGGGGGGTACACTGACCTTATTTTCTCATGAAAGAGGATCACACTTTCTCCGAACCCACAATCTGACAAAGAATATTGGAAGTCTTAGTACGAACTAAAAGCACTAAATATTTGGAAGCAAAGCTGATAAGGTACCATGTCAGCAAAATTACGTTTATTGGATCGAATAGGGAGAGGGGAGGGATAATGTCAACTCAACTAAAACTTTGCAAACAAGTGTTAATAATTTCCAGAAATTAGCACATTCATTTTTTATACTGCCAAATAACAAGTGTAAGTAAAAGAAAAGATAATGCGAAAAAAAGTTCAAGCTGATATAATACTAACCTTCTATGGCCACCAGAAGTGCACTTGTGATGAGTTTTAGGAACTCTTTAGAACCTGAACACACCACACCGCTACTATCAGCAATACCTGGAGTAGCTTATGTGCAATTTGAAGAGGAAATGCTGCAATAGGATTAGAGTTGAAAATACCATAGATTTTGGCTAGCCATCTATCATACCCGTCTCAACCACACCCATCCACCATGCCCGTCACCATTTGCTTCCAGGCCATATTCATTTGTTTACTACAACTTGGTCCAATTACCTCTAAAAGCATGAAAGAAACCAATGTGCCCCAAAAGTTCAAATATTTGAGACCTGTCAGTGCGTATTAAATTAGAGCACATTGAAAAATCCGAATACATATGACATATCTGATTTATTGCCGCAAACCTCTCTCTCCCCTTGGGTGCTTAGACAGATCAATCAAAAGAATCGAGCACCCAAAAAATCCTAAATTCCTTGGTACTGTTAAATTAGACTTCCGTGTAGTGTCAGGAAGGCGAGTAAATGCTACCTAGGCGTGAGTCAGCATCTAGAAAACCACCATCAAAGGGGCTTTGTACTGAATCATCAAGAGCAATTCACCACCTAGGCTGGATTTGTACCTTCCACCCCAGGTCCCCAGCAATATTAAATGGGCTTGCCATAGCACAGGAAAGACAACTCTTCACTAATCGATGAAGCCAATCAAACTGAAGCACAAAACCTGCACTGACATAGAAGTATTATGAACAAAAAGACAACACATCCAACAGACCATAGATAACAAGCTATGCAGCTTATTAAGATGCACTGACATCAGAATTGTAGTATGCCATGTCAATCAAAAACTGATACACATCAACTTTTAAACTTAGAGGTAGCAATTACCATAAAGTAGTACTGCACATCAACACATCAAGGTACCATAAAGTGAATAATTAATAAGTCTTGCTTGGCATCCTCCCCTCCTGGATACTGCTGCAAAGATCAATTTTATCCACATATCAGAAATTACAAAATCCCAATTATATTTTCTCACTACTGACTTGAAATAATAAATTTGTTACCAGAAGAGATCATTTTTGAGGTACTCAAGAATTCACCTGACACTCCTAAAGCTTAACCCAATTTTGTTTAATTAAAAGGAAAACAACAGCATAGCCCAACGATCATTGAGATACAAGCCTCATCCAATAAACACCGTTGCGCTTCTCACTCCCATTGCCTCATCCAATAAACAAATAACTGGCGTCATATTAGTTCTGCTATTTACAAATTGTAGAACTGCAGATCCTTCATAAGATATTACTACTATAAAAAAATCGATCACTAAACCAAAGTCTTTTCTTCCTTTTGCATTATTAACTCTTCATCACATCTTTTTGCTGCCCCCCTGAATTGTCAGTCAAGCAGTGTCCAACCTTAAGAAGGAAACCATGTTGAGATACCTAATGATAATACTGAGATTTTGGGTAGCCGGTAGGTTGCACATAGTAATTTAGTCTGAAAAATACAGAAAACAAGCACAATCATATGATCCTTGATAGTTGAGACCTCGAGAGATGTTCGAGACAGGCTCTATTTTTATTTGTAGGGTGTTTTTCGCCACTAAATCCATAAACCATAGCAGTAGCCGTGTAAAACATGCTCTGTAAGCAGTTGAGACCCCAAGTATTTCTACGAATCATATCTCTACAGCTAAGTTGGCATGTGCTGTCACTTGAAAGCAATATGGTTCATGCTGTAACGGCAAAGATGCAAAGTAACAAAAAAAAAAAAAGCAGTCGCAAGTCCCTATGCAGGGGAGCTCATCCTTGGGAAAATGCTAGATTACTGGAGGCGTGGCGCCGCCGGCGAGAGTCCGCAGGGCAACATCCCAAGAGTCAGAGACGTACCTTAGGATTGGATCGGCAAGGATGCTACGCATCGCGGCGGGTGGGGATTGGACCGACACCTGCGCGATACTTGTTGGAATCTCGGTGCCGGGATTGGATCGGAGGCGATTTGCGGCAGCGAGATGGGTCCGCACTGGCGTTGGGCGGCCGAGCCGGCTCCGCGTGGCGGCGTCGGAGAGCCAGAGAGAGGGGGCACCGGTAAGTAGCAGAAGAGGACGACAACAGAGCGGAGTCGGGGGCTAGGGTTCGAGCGGGAGGCGGAACCGCACGTGGGGAAGGCAGGGGCAGAGGCAGAGAGGGGAGCGACACGGCGGGTGGCAGCAGAGGAGCGGGCAGCGGATCAAAGGAGAGGGGCGGCGAGGTGGGGTGCGGGCGGCTGGAGAGGAAGGAGCCGCGAGATCGGGCCGGGGGGGGGGGGGGGGGGGGGGGTGGGTTCGGGTGGGGGAGGTGCGGCAAAGATATTATCTCCTTCAAGCAGAGATTGCCTTCGCGTAGTGACAGTGTGAGAGAAAGAAAAAGGGTGAAGTCGTGGTCACACCTTCAATAGATTAGATTGGTTTTTATCTTCCTTAGCGGTTGCATGTTCATGTATTCTAGACCTTAAATCTAGTTCACCTCACACATCTCTTTGTTTTAAAATTAGTTTGCTCTTAGTTTAATCTTTAGTTAAATGTTGTCTTAATCAACTAGATTAGCTTTAGATCGAACGCTAGCAATTCCCTTGCTCCGTGGATTGACAAGAACCTTAGAGGTCTCCTCCCTTGGTGAAAAAGGCACCAAGTCACTCCGTGTACTTGCGGTGAAGTTGAACGCGGTTTCGAACCGTCAACACCGATACACCAGCTCTGGATTCCCAAGTACGTAAACCATTTTTTTAAATTTATTTATCTTTATTTACAATAGTATATGTATTAAGTAAATTGTTTTTTGTTCCATTTTGTGTTTCAGGCTACACGCTACAGAACTACTGCCTTTTGCGTGGTTGGTCGAGGGGGACAAGCTACGGGCTCAGGTTCCCGCGTCGCAGCGGATGACGCGGTTCTAGTACGACAGCTCTCTGGCCGCAGCGTTTCTAGATCGGTGGCGACCAGAGACACACACATTCCACTTGCCCGTCAGCGAGATGACGATGACTCTGCAGGACGTGGAGCTCTTGGGCGGCCTTCCGTGTGCAGGCCATGCGATGGGGTCTATGGACATCCTTGCGTCTTGGTGCGACGACTTCCTTGCTCGGTTGGCCTTGACTTGGTTGCAGCAGTTCAGCGTATGTGCTTTTACCTATTATTTTTAATCATTTTTATGCATTTAAAACAAATGTGAGGATTGACCTTTGTGTGTAGGTTGATTACATGGCGGATAAGGCCCCGACAGTGCACAAGTTTCTTGAGGCGTACCTACTCTGGCTGTTCGGGTTCGTGATGTTCTGCGAGTCAGCAGGAGACGCGGTGTCCAGGTACTTGATCCCCTACGCGCGGATAATAGTGGACGCACCCCTCGACGCGGTGCCCCAGATCAGCTGGGGCAGCACTGTTGTGTGTTGTACCTACAGGGGGTTGTGTACGGCCGTGTCGAAGGGGGGAGTAACCAGGGGATCCTCCTTGGTTGTCCTCCCCTCTTGCAGCTGTGGATCCATGAGCGCTTCAACATCGGTCGGCCGAAGGCCGACCTCTCCGAGTAAGACCTGTTGCCAGCTGACGCCGACCCCGCGGATCTCCCCACCATGGGTTCTCTGTGGTGCACCTTGCTTAGCGTTTTATTCGCTTAATTACCATCTTAGTTCGACATAATGAACTTTTTCTTTTGTCGACAACACACTTGGGCTGGGGAGCAGACGAAGAACTCCTACTAGAACTTCGTGGGCCAGATCGACGCGACGACCGATGAGCAGGTCAGCTGGACGTCGTACTCACAGGCTATTGTCGACAGTCATGCACCAAAGGGCCTTTCATCGTTGTGCTTTCGAGACCAGCACTACTGGATGACGACGAGACGTTTGGTGTTCGACATCTACGTCGTGGAGTACGCGATCCACAGGGTGATGAGGCAGTCCGGCCTCTACCAGGCGTCGCCTGTGCCTGTTACGCACACTCTTCCGGCGTCAGCGCATAGGTAAGCTATCTGGATTTGTTATGATTTTATTGCGTTACAAGGTGTCAATTGCTAATAAATTTGTTTAATTTGTGATAGATGGACGCGTAAGGGCCTGGCGGCGTCGACGCCGTGACAAGTTGCAGACGTACATGGACGAGCGGGCTGACGCGCCGGCTCACGTTGTCACCGAGGAGCGCCCCCATGACGACGCGGCCTGAGTAGTGTACCTTACGTGGCACATACCGAGGACGCAGACGTGGGTGATGCACGTCCCTGCTGTGACGAGATCTGGTGCGACAGGATGCAGCAGTACATAGAAGCTTGGGTTGCCGCTGCCATGCCGGAGAACGTCGTCACCGAGGACCGACCTCACGACGACAGGGCATGGGAAGCATACATCAAGTGGTACACCCTGAGGACTCGGACGCGCGTGATCATTTGAGTTGTTGTCTCTTTCTTTATCTCATGGTTTATATTCAATGCAATAGCATAAGTCTTGATACCCACTATTGCCTTCCACGGATTCGATACCTTTGGAATACTCTCTTCCCTGAGGAAATGCTACAATGGTATATCTGTGTGCTTGCGGATTCATTCATGATCGTTAGGATTACCATCAGTTGTTCTTGACGTTCGCTCTAACCCGACGTCATTAGTGGTGACGTTAAGAAACTCCAACAGTCCTATCTTATGCTTCTGCACCTATCTACTGAGCTTGGATGGACGGATGCTGTACGTGGGGCGTGGTTGCTCAAGATCCTATGAGGTGGTTCAGTACCCGAAGTTGGAGGAAGGCATCTACTTTTCAGATGATCAGAGCTTTTACAATGAGCAACATGGTGGTAATGAGAGAGTTTTTTCCTATAGCTGGATCCAAGGGCCACCCCCAGCATTGAGAGCCCCTTCCCGGAGCAGGGGCACTCAAAAACCTCTCCTTCGGTTTGGAGTCTCCCATGAGAGCAAGGGCAATGATACAGCCCGCTTGCTGACGAAACAAACTCCAGCGTGGCTTCAATTAATGCGGTGGGGGAAGCGGTAGCTCGCATGCAGCCAATCCACAGTGAGTGCAGCAGGAAAGCAGCCAATTGGAGCATAGCGCGCATGTATCCGCCCGCTTGAGCGAGCGTTCCGTGAGACGACCGCTCAGCACTCTCTCTCCTTTCCTCTCTCCGCCAGCGGGGATTTAGCTCGCTTGCAGCCCGCCATAATACTTGCTCCGGCTGGAGCGTGCGGGCAACAGGCGCTTCGGCAAGACGGTGGTGCTCCTCCTCGACGACGTTGCTGGTCTGGCGCCACCTTGGTGTGGGGTCGGGGGCTGTCAGGTGCTTGCTGGTGGTGTCGTGGTGACGTCTCGGGCTGTGCCGGGCTTTTCCTTGTTGAGGTGTCGTGGTTGCAATGGGCTCTTGTCATTGGTCGAGAGCGTGCGGCAGGATTGGTGATGTTCTGGGCGTAAGACTCCACTGTCGGTGGCAATGGTGGCGGCGCCCTCGGAGCATCACTTTCGCTGTTGAGGGCACCATTGAGGGTTACCATGTTCTTGCAGCACAGGGATCCCAGGGTGAAAACCCAGTCCTTTGTGGACGTGCGACGACGGCGCCGTTGGCGTCGCATCTGGAGACCCATCTCGACCTGTGGTAGTGGTGGTGGTCGGCTGGTGGTGTTACCTTGTGCGTTGCGGCTGTGGTGGTGCGCTTGGTCCGTGTTGGCGGGGAGGTGCGGAGGGCCCGTGGGGGTGTAGCCTCAGGTTGGCGCGCTTGGTGCAGTGGTGATCTCGGTGATGGCTACGCGAAGGTGTTACTTTCTTTAACAGTCTCAGATATTCGAGTCCTTGGCAGAGGAGTGAGACGGTGGATGAGGCGAGGCCCCCACGCAGAGTGGTCAGGTTTCATTGGTGCTGTGACGGGAGTGTTCTGCCGAAGCAACGTCAGAGCAGAGAGATCGACGACCATGTGTGTACAGCTTGATGGTGATAGCTCATGGTGGAGTTCAGGTGGCCACTTGAGCTTGCAGCGGATTGCGGTTTTGGCCATGGCACAACGTTGGTGACGACACCGCGGGTTGCGGCGGCTTCTTTGGCTCTTCTCCCAGGCTGTGGTGGTGTATTGTCTTGTTGTGTGTGTTGTTCGCATGCGTTGTTCGTGTGTGGTGGCGTTCGCGTCGGCGCGTGATGTACAATTGCTACTTTTTCTTATATGATATGGCAGTGATGTTGCCTTTAATTTCAAAAAAAAAAAGAAATACTTGCTCTGAGAAGAAACCTGTGTCTCTGGAATTTGTGTTCCGTTTGCTGTGTAATCGCTACAATATTGATGTAGTTCAGGGCACTCTCAGGTTCACATCCATGTACTGTGTGATCTCTGATTCTCATCGGTGCATTACTCTGATTGTTTGACGCTTGCAGATCTGGACTGCATTTTTTTATAACTGGTTGGCATGCAAATGTAAAGATAACAATTGCTACTATCTTTCTTTCTCTCATAGTCTGTTCATTGTTCTTTCCATGTATATATACCATTCGGTCCAAACGTTGTGAATATTCCGGAAATGTACAAGCTTATTTGTTTTTTCTCTGTTCACAATGTTGAATGTAAAATTTTGAGTCAGGTGTAAGTTTCAAGAAGTTGCTCTTTTTGTGACTTCTCAGTTCACAATGTAGAACGTAACATTCTTGACAGTCTGTATTGTGTTTTGTGACTTGGTCCCCTGCATGACATTTGAATTTTAATTCTTAGGTAAGCACTATACTCTGTTTCTATACACAGTCCTATGATGTTACTACATACTGAAGTTTCGGGAGGCTTGTGGGTCTGATGGATTTCAGAATACACATAGATACATTGAAATTGGGTCGTGCTAGCTTTCAGACTTCTTGCGATGAATCATTCTCTGTCGGATGGAAGGTAAGGTGCTAGTACTATTTTGCATCGGTCGCTTGATTGAGCTCGTCCTGATGGTTTATAACTTTATATCATGTCCCCATGCCTGGATCGAGATGTGCCTGTACCTTGCCTATATAATGGTCGACAATTAGTACCATGTCTCTGTTTCTTAGTATGCTGATCCGGTATCCATTGGGGGGGGGGAATTGGTAGTCGATTGTAAAGTTTCAGAACATCTTTATCGTTAGTGAGTACGGAGCGATGCTTCGGCGGTTCCTGTACATTAAGTCGCACTGTAACTACAGTTTGGGATTTTGGGATGACTTTTGACACTTCTGTAGTTCTTTTGGTTGGGTCAGCAGGGACATTCGGATGGTGCTGGTTACTGTAGCTATTATGTTTTTACGATTTTGAGTTGCAGTCTATGCAGTTCAGCTTTAAGTGATGGGTTCACATGTGAAGTTTTGATTCAATTTTTTCCCCTTTTGTTGAGAAGCTGAAAGAGCTTTGTCTCTTGGAGTGGGTTCTGTTATGTGAAATTATGATCTAGCTCTGTTATATGGATTTTTCTTGGTCAATTTAGTGATGAAGTATCCTATGGTAATTTCATTTGCATAGCATGCTGACGTTTTTACAAGTTCTGTTACTAATTAATAGACTCTTTTTTGTGGGGAGGCTCCTAGGCCAAGGCCCATCAGGTTTCCTGTTGAGAAATCGGCGACTCAGACCTCGACACCGACTTCCTAGAAGTAGTAGCAAACTAGTATGATACCACTTCTTCAGCGGACTCTATACCCACAATACTTCGAGAAGACCTTCACACCGACACTAATATGGGAGACCAACTCTCTTTTTGGAACTCAACTTCTTTATTCACAACACAACTTTATACACCACTCACTCTTACACTCTTTGTGTGGCTATCCTACCATGACACCACTACACTACATGGGCCACACGGCAACCTTGCCATCTTGATAAGGACACGCCTATGCTGCCCGTATATTATTTTTCCCAATCTTTCACGGCACTTGATGTCGAATAATAAATCTTCTCCGAATTCACAATTTGACACAGGCAAAAGTATTGCGATCTTCTAGTAGCATACCAGTCGTATATGACAATGGTTAAGTAGAATATTTAATTATAAATGAGAATAGCAATATCCCAATGCAATCTCGGCCAAAGGAATTATCACGAGCGGCAGCCAATGGAAATTATTTCCACGTCCAGAACAGGTACTGTAGATGTTTGATTGAATAATGGAAACAAACTTGTCCTCACGGCTAATCAAACTGAGTTTAACTTATTTTGCCAACCAATCACAGAAAAAGCCTCACGTACAAGAGCAAAGCGGACAGCAGTATAATAGGCCAATAGATTTAATCCCAATCTGGCCTCACGTCACCAACCAATGGAAATTAACTCAGCAAGAATAGCAGCAGCGCGGAAAACAATTATATTTCACCAATCTGACAATAGCAATAGCACTGATAGAGGGGTCAGCTTACAGTAGATGCAATCTGAACCCTAGATAAATCTTCCACCCGCGGTCGCGACGAACCACGATCAGAAGATGAGACCTCGACGAGATCGAACTAGCGCACCCAGGAAGGATCCTGATCACGCAATTCTTCACAAACCCTTGAAGGATCGGCAGGATAATTGAGAGGAGCCGCCTCTCTGTTCTTCGGAGAAAAACCGACGACGAAAATACAATAAAACCCAGCCGCAGTACAAGGGACAAGGCCCTGGTCATATGGCTCGCAGGCCAGACCACCACGCACGACTCCAGGTTGGACCCAACCTGATTTAAGTCCGATTCCCACACAAATCCATAAAACGTCTAGACTCTTAATTACTAGACTCCTAATTAAACAAAAGACTAACACACCGTATAGTAGTAATAAAATATTCCGACCACGATGCAAGTCTCACCATTAGCATTATGAACCTCGTACTAGCACTTGCATGCAGCATTTTCACTCCCAAAAATGGCTCATGTGACATCGACCTGAATGCAGCCAATTTGGATATATTCTCTTTGCTTCTTTTCTTCCCTTTTCTTGTGAAAATTAACTCCTCTAAAATATATATTTGATGATAGACCAACACCAGTAAATTTCTCCATATTTTTGCCATATTTCTCATCAAAATGAATAACTCCAAATTTAAGACCAGATGATATTTGAGAATTACCAGCTGCAATCTTTGAATTATTACTAGTCATGTCTCCATGAACATCTTGATGAGTCATGGGCTCATCATCCTCCCTTCCTTGAAACGAAGCCGTCCTCGGCTTTGGTATACTTTTAATATCATCATTCTTTAACTGATCAGACTTTTGGTATGGCATAACAACAATATCCTCACAGGTCGAACTTAAATAATTGAAAGAATTTCCACCAGCATTACTTACAGGCTTGATATCCACATCACTCTTTCCTTTGTGAGATAAATCTATCCTCGGCTCTAAGTTTTTCTTAGAAAACCCATCAGTGATACCAACAAGCTCTACACTTTCTTGACTTGTCACCACTAAACATTTATTATCATCCATTGATATAATTCCAGAAATGGAAGATGAAATTATTGGAGCATCATGCGTCACATGAGCTGTAATTACTGAAAGATCCTTGATGCTTGTAGTAACAATTGGAGCAGTGACCATCACATCATTCTCTCCCTCTTGAAGCAAAGCCGTCCTCGGCTTTGGAATATTTTCAGCAACTTTTTTCTTCACTTTCACAGGAGCAAACACCACAGGCTTGATAGCACTATCAAGCATTGGTTTAAGTACATGATGAACTCCCTTGTGCACAAATGAATATGTATTGGAACGACCACTATGAGTAGCATCAAGATCAAACTGCCATGGCCGACCCAACAACAAATGACAAGCACTCATCGGTGCGACATCACAATCTACTGTATCCATGTAATTTCCAACAGAAAATTTAACTCTCGCCTTGTGAGTAATTTTTAACGTACCACTGTCATTCATCCATCGCATATAACGTGGCACAGGGAGCCGACGTGTAGACAAGGATAAAGCATGCACCAAATCTAAACTAATAGCATTTGTGAAGCTACCACCATAAATAATTAATTTGCATACCTTGTCTTCAATTTTGCACTCAGACTGAAAAATATTAGAACGCTGCCCCTTCACATTAGCAATGGTTCCATCACTATGCACGTCATGTGCCATCATAGATAAGCCATCTGAAGCATTAACAATCTGTACTTCAGACTTAAGATCACAAGAAGAGTCCATACCATGCAACCCTGATGCTAAAGAAAAATCCACACTCTCATCAATAGAAATTTGCTCAGGCACTCCAGCCTTAAGAAACAATGGAGAATCTTCTGTGTGTATTTCTTTAGAACTATCAAGTAGTTTGGTAGGGAAATATTTATCGAAAATAGCATCAATAGATTCTGACCATGTGTCATAAGAACTCCCACTAATTGATAATATATTCTTCTCTGACTCAAGAGGAGGAGCAAACCGTCGTCGTAAGACCACCTTCATCTCATACCAAGAAGTGCAATAGTCATCACCATGTTCCCTTTGCATTCTTCGGAACCATAATGACACAGGAAGAGAGAAACTTTGTTTTGCCAAATTTGCTAGCTGGATTAATGGCAATTCACCAATCATATAACAGTTTATTATAGCATCCTCCCACTCATAGTACCCGGATGGAGAAGTTGTTGGATATAGAGTTGGTACATACTCAAGGTATATGTCAAAATTGCAAGCCATAACCACAAATCAATGGACAGCACCGTGAGAAACCTAGCAAACTGATACCACCTGATAAGGACACGCCTATGCTGCCCGTATATTATTTTTCCCAATCTTTCACGGCACTTGATGTCGAATAATAAATCTTCTCCGAATTCACAATTTGACACAGGCAAAAGTATTGCGATCTTCTAGTAGCATACCAGTCGTATATGACAATGGTTAAGTAGAATATTTAATTATAAATGAGAATAGCAATATCCCAATGCAATCTCGGCCAAAGGAATTATCACGAGCGGCAGCCAATGGAAATTATTTCCACGTCCAGAACAGGTACTGTAGATGTTTGATTGAATAATGGAAACAAACTTGTCCTCACGGCTAATCCAACTGAGTTTAACTTATTTTGCCAACCAATCACAGAAAAAGCCTCACGTACAAGAGCAAAGCGGACAGCAGTATAATAGGCCAATAGATTTAATCCCAATCTGGCCTCATGTCACCAACCAATGGAAATTAACTCAGCAAGAATAGCAGCAGCGCGGAAAACAATTATATTTCACCAATCTGACAATAGCAATAGCACTGATAGAGGGGTCAGCTTACAGTAGATGCAATCTGAACCCTAGATAAATCTTCCACCCGCGGTCGCGACGAACCACGATCAGAAGATGAGACCTCGACGAGATCGAACTAGCGCACCCAGGAAGGATCCTGATCACGCAATTCTTCACAAACCCTTGAAGGATCGGCAGGATAATTGAGAGGAGCCGCCTCTCTGTTCTTCGGAGAAAAAACCGACGACGAAAATACAATAAAACCCAACCGCAGTACAAGGGACAAGGCCCTGGTCATATGGCTCGCAGGCCAGACCACCACGCACGACTCCAGGTTGGACCCAACCTGATTTAAGTCTGATTCCCACACAAATCCATAAAACGTCTAGACTCTTAATTACTAGACTCCCAATTAAACAAAAGACTAACACACCGTATAGTAGTAATAAAATATTCCGACCACGATGCAAGTCTCACCATTAGCATTATGAACCTCGTACTAGCACTTGCATGCAGCATTTTCACTCCCAAAAATGGCTCATGTGACATCGACCTGAATGCAGCCAATTTGGATATATTCTCTTTGCTTCTTTTCTTCCCTTTTCTTGTGAAAATTAACTCCTCTAAAATATATATTTGATGATAGACCAACACCAGTAAATTTCTCCATATTTTTGCCATATTTCTCATCAAAATGAATAACTCCAAATTTAAGACCAGATGATATTTGAGAATTACCAGCTGCAATCTTTGAATTATTACTAGTCATGTCTCCATGAACATCTTGATGAGTCATGGGCTCATCACATCTCCTACTTGACACCTCTTATGCCGTGGTATGGTTAGGAGGGAGGGGAGCACCTCTATTTATAGGTGCTCATGATCATTATGGTGTTGCCATGTGGCAACTTCCACACTCTTCCATACAAAATATCTAACTCTAGAACTTTCTCTCATCCTTATCCTACCATATAAATATCTAATTCTAGAGTCTTCTATACTTGCCATGAAGCATTATCCTCTCATGCATGGCAAAGTTTGTATCTTCCACAACCTTCTAGAATGTTCCAAGTATGCATTGCTATTTTCAACATTTCCACTTGTGGGTTGGGTAGTGAGTGCATTTCACACAAGTTGCAAATTTTAGACCCAACGAAATCGGTCCGTACGGAGAAAATTATGGTAACGTTTGGTAAAAAAATGTTGACGTATTAAATGCAACTTTAATCATTAATTATGATACTAAATAAAGTCAATTTACAAAACTATCTTCACAACCTCTAGGTTAATTTCTGAGATGGTAATGTTGTAACACGACGACCGGCACGTCGGACGCACGTCCTGTGGGCCTAGCCTCCATCAATCCTTATCCCCTTCCTCGCTCGCGCAACCAACCGTTCCCCTGCCCCATTCATTTTCTTCTATCCGTGAGCCGGGCGCCGTCGTCTTCTCCTCCCGCGCGCTGCTGCCTTGTCCTCCTGCGCGCCGAGTCGTCGCCCTCATGTGCGCTGGACCACCACCCTCTCGCAGTGGAGGAGGAAGCTCGCGGTGGAGTCAACGACGGCAAGAAGCCGACCATGGCGGGCGAGGGTTAGGGTTCCGGCGTGGAGGTGACGGAGCTGCGAGCTGTGGAGGCTAGGCCACCGCTTCCTGCGGCTTCCTCCGCTTTCAGTCTCTGCTGCAGAGCTGCGAGTTGTGGAGGCCAGGCCACTGCTCTCCTGCGGCTTCCTCCGCTTTCGGTCTCCGCTGCGTAGCTGCGAGCTGTGGAGGCCAGGCCGCCGTCCCATGCGGCCGGAGGGTGGTCGAGCCGCGCGACGGGCGCGCGTGTCGTTCCTCTGTGGTCGAGGGCAGGCTCCCCTGGGGCCGGACGGTGGGCCGTCGCTCTCGACACCCCGAGGTGGAGCTCGTCTGTGGGTGGCCGGCCACGGGCTGCCGCTCCCCGCGCCGGCCGCCATAGGAGCTCCGGGCGGCATCCATGGCGAGCAGGAGATAAGTTTTGGTGCATATCGCAAGCGTGTGTTCCACGTGTTTCAGGTGTTTCATAAGGATGTTGCAAGTGTTTTGTGTAGATGTTGCAAAAATAGATCTAAATGTTTCAATATTACGGATGTTGATTCTCCCCACCGCAACGTTTGATTCGCGATGTTGCAAATGTTGATTTTGTATGTTGCATATGTTGTTTTCGAATGTTGTGGATGTTGTTTTTTAATGTTGTGGAATTCTGTCACACCTGTTTTTCCAAAGAAAACCAAGTGCATAACTATATGTATGCCAGGATCTATTTTCATACATATAGTGACATGTAAGTGAATACAGAAACAGTATCACGTAAGAAAAAGGGAGATTATCAGAGTATTACGCTCAAATCCTGGAAACGAAGGCACCAAACTTCGACAAGCAGTCGACTGGGGGTTGCGTACGCCTAGCACCAGCAACATCTTCACAACAACTTCATAGCAACTTCCTCTTTCTGAGCAACATTGTTTATAGCAAGGGTGAGCACATGTCGTACTCAGTAAGTGTGGGGAAAGTATGAATGCAGAGGCTTGACAAGGAAAGGTTGACAGGTTGACTGCATTAAGCACTTTTAGTTGATCAAATTTTATTAACACCTGATTACTAAGATATAAGTATTTACCAACCCACAATTATCATAAAGAGATACGCCATAAGCATATGGCTAACATAACCAGAAACCATGATTTAAGTCCATCTTCAAGTTCAATTGTCATGTGAGGGTCCAGGCCGCTCTTGACCGTGAACACGGCTAATCGATTAGTTTTACACTCTGCAGAGGTTGTACACTTTCACCACAAGTCGCGTAAAAGTTCCGAAGAACTTTGAACCCAACCATGCGATGCCGGCCAAGCATCATACCACACTACCTAGGTGTTATTGCATAGGGCCGCTACGAGACCTTTACAAAGAGTCCTCCCATGTGTATTAGTCCATAGTAGCATATGCCATAGAGGCTATCTTTCGTACCTCACTTCTATTCACGGATGGTCAGCCATAGAGTACTTCTGTTCCAATACCTATCCGGAATAGAAGAGCCATAAAAGCATTCCTCCGTACCCAAGCTACCATGCGAGTAATAGCTACACAAGACTTCCCTAATTACTCAGCCAAGACCAGAGCCATTTAGTCCTTGTGGTTGCACTGTTGTCCTGGGTGGTTCTCCATGTTCCAATTAATCATATGATCTTGTATTAACCAGAAATATAATATAAAGGTAAATCATGTTTATCATTGTTGTTCATTAGAACCACCATATCCCAAGTATAGCAGCTAAGCAGGAGCTACCCAGCAAAAAGATAAACCCAGGTTGACAAGGAATGACCATAAAGACTAGGGTAATCCTTAATAGGACCCATCAAATTAAATGCAAGCATATGCAATGTGATTAAACACACTTGTTAGGACAAAAGATCAAGGACACACTTGCCTTTAACCAGTGTAATGTTGTTGCTCAGAATTCTTCAACTTCAAGCTCTTCACTGCTCTCGAACGACGTTCAATCTACTTGCATCAGTCATCAGGCACAAGCATGCAATGAAGATAAACAAGTACTACTAAGAACAATGCATCAATCAAAAGAAAAGCTTTAAAAGAACGCACTAAAGGATAGGCTTGATGCTATGGATCACTGAAGCACACAGACCGTGCTGAGAAAAGAAAAGGCTTGGTTAGCTTTATGAAAGACACAAGGTCTGAGCATGAACTAGGATCAAAAAGATCTGGAGCTTGAAAGGAGATTAGCTCTACAACAGAGACACACTGTGACAGAGAGCTTTGATAAAGAACGACTAACGTTCGATTTGCATATGTGAGAGATCAAGCTATGAGTTAGGTTTATTTTAATTAGTAAAAGATATGTAAAGGATATTTCATAAGAAAATACCCTAAATTGGAATTAATGCAGCATTATATTTTATTTGCAAAAGACCGGAGTAGAGAACTAGTCAAGTTTTATTTATAAAGATTCATATATAAAATTATATCAATTAAACATTTAATTTAGAAAAGCTAAATTATATGAATCCTCTAATAAAAACTTTATGATTCGAGTGGATCATATTATTATTGAAAACATCTTGGCATTAGTATTAATCAATTGAACTTTTATTTATAAAACCGGTGTTCAAGCCTATTCAACATTTAACTAGAAAAGTTACTTATATATTAAGCAAATTAATATTTAGTTTATGAAAACCGGGTAAAAGGTCTAATTAGATTTTATTTATAAAAGCACATGAAATAATAATTAATCAAATTAATATTAGTTATGAAAAACGGTGTATGGCACTATATTGCTTTTATTTATAAAAGGCATTTATAACTAAGCATTAGTCAAAATTAATATTAAATTTATTTTTCAGAAAACAAACATGATAAAAACTCACCACTAACACGTGCTTTATATTATTATGAACCTAACGCAACTTGAACGGATGAAAATGGAGCTAAAACATGAAAGATATGGATTATTAAAGGTGTAGGGACCTAGTTGTGAAAGATTAGAAACTTTAAGGGCATAACTGCGAAAAACCAGGGCATATACATAATTTTGTATATAAACCCGAGGGCTTTTATGCAAGGTCTTCAGGGCGGACGGAATCTAGGGAATCTAATCTTCACAGGGGGTTTCTTGGAAAAGAAGCAAGACACATAGATTGATTTTTTTTATTACAAGGGATTGCAGGGGGTTAAAGGGAAAAGAACCTTCTTCTTCCTCAAGCCGGACAGGGGACAGGGGAGTTCGGCGGCTCTGATGGCCGGCGTCGCCGGTGGCTGGGACGGCGAGGGGCTCGGGTGAGCAGCTCAGGAGCTAGAGGAGAGGCAGGGGAACTCGTGGACGCGCTCACCTCGGCGAACGGTGACGGGAGACGGCCGGAATCCGGAGAGGGCGGCGGCCGGCGGACGGCTCCAGGTGGCGGCGCTGTTCCGGCGATCCCCCGGCGACGGGAAGTGGCTGAGAAAGCTCGGCACGGCGTCGCGGCGCTCGAGGTGGTGGCGACTTCCTCCAGGGGGTCCCCCAGCCGGCGAATCGAGCGGCGGCCAATCGCTGGCGACGGCGCTGTCGAACGGCGGCCCGGCGACGATGCTGCGCAGGGGCGAGGCGGCGCTGGGAGGCGGCTAGGGCGCGCGCGGCAGCCTTTATAGGCGCGGACCCCCAGTCTTGGCGTGGCACGCACGCCAAGGGGATGCAGCGGCACGCCGGCGTGGAGGCCGCGACCTCTGGCCATGGCCGGACGGGCTCCGCTGGGCTCAGATGGGCCTGGCGGGCCTGCAGCGGGGCCGGGGACGGGCTGGAGCGGGTCAGCGGCGCGGAGCGGGTCGATGCGTGGGCTGGTGGTGGGCCAAAAGGCCGGCTGGGCCGCGGACTGCGAACGACGAAGGAAGGGGAAGTGAGGGACTGGGCCGAAGTTTTGAGGGGGCGGTAGCAGACTTCGGAGAACTGGGTCGAAAACAGCTATGGGCCGAAAGTGAAGGAGGGAAAGGAATAAAAGAAATATTTTTCTTTTTATTTTCAGAATATATTTTCGTGAAAAGAATATTCCAGAAATAGTTAGATAATTCAATAAAGTCACGAAAAATACTCTGAAAATCTCAAAAATTCTAGGAAAATTCTCAGAGATAGATTGGGTCACTAACAATCCAAATAAAATATTTGGAGCTCATGAAAAGGATTTCAGAGCCTTCTAATAAATAGAAAATGCTCAGAGAAAATGAGAATAAATCTCAGAAAAATCCGAAAAATTCTCGGAAGTATTTGGTTAGCACCTAAGCGTGTTTAAAAACCTTTTGCACTCAAAAAACACCAGGATGCATCGGCATGAATGCAACACTCACCTAATCATTTTATTTAATTCAGAAAAAACAAACAAAAGCTTTTTCCTATACTGTATTTCCTGTAAAGAAAAATAAATGTTAGAAATATTTTAACATTGAGTGAAAATCGTTGCTTAATTATTCTTTCTATTCACATCCTGAAATTGGGAATTTTAGGGTGTGACAAATTCTTCTTCATGTTGCACGCAACATGACTTGATGTTGCGGCAGGATTTTTACTACAGTACTTATGAGTGGTATAATACTTCGATCTGACGGCTACAATATTTTGATCTGACGGCTCTGCATGTGTCCGGAGGCGCGTGTCCCCTCCGGACGCCCGGGCGCTGGCAAAGAGCCCTTTCCGAGACGAATCTAATGAGACATTTGACCGCATGATCAAGGATGATTACTGTAGCAAATCATGAATTAATTAGACTCATTTGATTCATCGCGCAAAGTTACAATCATATATATATATATGAAAATGTTTTGCAGATAATCTTATTTAGTACTTTATGGAGGCAAGATTCGCTTGAGTGAGAAAAATCTCACCCGCATCCAAACACGTCCTATGCAGAACGTAATAATTAATATCTGGAAATACAAAAATTCGGCATTAAAAAAAGTGTCGTGCCGGATTGAGGAGAGTGCTGTCTTGCTTGGCCCTACAGTTAGATTTATTGGGGTCCACGAGAATCGAAGAATGTGTGACGCTTAAGGCTATCCCGGAACACGATAGTATTCAGCTGGGTGCGAGGAAGAAGATCCCGTGGCCGATCCGTGGTAACAAACTGGATTTGCTTCAACACCCTTTTCTTCGTCAGATGGTACAGCCCCACCGTAGCCTTCCAGCGGTCTCCCAAAAGAATCACGTCATTTTGGCCCTCCACACCCAGCCCCATCGCCAGCGTCGCATGCCGTAACGGTGGCGGCAAGCGAACCCGGACCCGGCGCGCCCAGCTCCCGTCGTTGCCGTAGTCCTCCAGCACCCAGAGGTCCATCGACCCGTCGAGAAAATCCGCCATGGCAAGCTTCCCGTCCATCTCCAGCATGAACAACTCCTCGACGCCGCTCCTAGCAGTCCTCCTCCGTGGCGGTCGAGACATCCGTCGGAACGTCTCCGACACGGTGTCAAACGCCTGCATCATGTCCGCGTGCGCCACCTCGGGCGCATGACCTGGAAACACAACCCAGGGATGCCGCAGCCAGTGGAGGTTGCCGCGATAATCGAGGGAAAAGAAGGGGGTCCGAACGCCGCCGCCGACCGCTACCGCTACCGCGGGCCCCAGCCGGCGGGCCCCGGCGGCTTGGAGCGAGGAAACGTAGTGCGACCCTTGTTGGTGGCAGGGTTTTTTTTCCCAACCAGAACCGAGCCGGATACCGCGGTAACCGGTCCAACCGGTCCGGCCCGGTTCCGGTTCCGACCGATTAGCAACCGGTGCAAATACAAAATTCGAATTTGAATTCAAAAAAAATGAAAAATTCTCAAAAAATTCTCAAAAATACTTCAAGGTGTCTAGAATCTAATGGTGCCAAAATTTTTCAAATATTCGTTCATTTAGTATACTTTGCAGACATTAGAAGTTGAACCAAAAATGAAAAAGGAGAAAAAATGACCGTTTGAACTTCTAATGCCCACAAAAAAATACTAAATGCACTAATATTTGAAAATTTTTGACACCATTAGATTCTACGCACCTTGAAATATTTTTAATTTTTTTTATTTCTAATTCAAATTTGAAAATACGTCAAATTCTTCACTGCGCCGGTTTTTTTTCAAAACTCTGGTAACCGGAGCTAACCAGCCGGCTAACCGGTCCGAACCGTTTGAACTAACGCTTTTATTTGAAATTCGAATTTGACCGATTTTTTCCGGTAACCGGTCAAACCGGTTTTTTCCGGTAACCGGTCAAACCGGTCCAGTTAGCCCGCTCCGGCCCCAGCCGCAGGCCCGCCAGGCCCATCAGCGAGCCAGAGGCCAAGGCCAGGCCGCCGCCGCCTCCCTGCCCTCGGCGTGCGTGCCGTGCACGCCTAGGCTTCCGTGCCTATAAAGCCGCCGCCGCCTTGTGCCTCGCGCTACCCCTGCTGCCCGCCGCCTCTCGCGTCCTCGCGTAAGCTCCCCACCACCGCAGAACCGCCATCACAGCGCCGCCGCCGGAGCTCTGCGTCACCGGCCGCCGTCGCCCGATTCGTCGGCTTGAGGTGCCGTCGGAGCAAGCCGTCGCCGCCACCAGCTTCGCCGGGTTGAGCCGCATGCCCAGCGTCCCTGCCCGTCGCCGGAAGATCACCAAGGCGCCATCGCGGCGGGAACCCGAGCCGGCCACCATGCTCCTCCGCCGCCGGCTAATTCCGAGTGTTCCCCTTCGTCTCCTGCCGTGGTGAGCGTCTCCCCGTGTTTGTCTCGTCCTCCTCCCTCCGTTCTGCACCTCGTCCGAGCTCCTAGCCGCCCGGAGCCGCTGATGATTTGGCCACCAGGGCCGCCGTGCGCCTCTGTCCAGAGGTGGAAGAAGGAGCCTGCTGTTTTGCATCTAGTCCCCTGAGGAAAGCTGTAATTCTTAGATCCTTTTCTTGTGTCTTGGCAGTTTCGATTCCTTAGATCCAGTCCACCCTGAAACTTTTGTGTATATACCCTCGGGTTTATATACGAAATTATGTTTATGCCCTCAGTTTCTCGCAGTTATGCCCCTGTAAGTTTTGAAATCTTGCCAGCAAGTCCCTAGGACTTAGTTTATCCATATCTTCTATGTTTTAGCTTCGTTTTTATCCGTTCAAGTTGCGCTAGGTTCATAATAATGTAAAGTACCCGTTAGTGGTGAGTTTTCATCATGCATGTTTTATGAAATAAATTTAATATTAATTTTGTTTAATGTTTAGATAAACATGTCTTTTCTAAATAAAAGCATTATAGTGCTATACACCGTTTTTTGTTATCAATGTTAACTTGATTAATGATTATTTTACATGTTTTCATAAATAAAATCTAATTAGATCTTTACCGGTTTTTCATAAACTAAATGTTAATTTGATTAATATTTAAATAGCCTTTTCTAATTAAAAGTTGATTAGGTTTTTTACACCAGTTTTATAAATAAGAGTTAATTTGATTAATACCAATGTTATGATGTTTTTAATAATAATATGATCCACTCGAATCACAAAGTTACGTTTAGAGGATTCATATAGTTTACCTTTTCTAAGTTAAATGTTTAATTGGTATAATCTATATATGAATCTTTATAAATAAAACTTAACTAGGTTCTTTACTTCGGTCTTTGCAAATAAATATATAATGCTGCATTAATTCCAACTTAGGGTATTTTCTTTTTGAAATATCCTTTACATATTTTTTGCTAATTAAAATAAACTTAACTCATAGTTTGTTCTCTCATATATGCAAATCGTTCGTTAGTCGTTCTTTATCAAGCCCTGTCTCAGTGTGTCTCTGTTGTAGAGCTAATCTTCTTTCAAGCTCTAGATCTTTTGATCCTAGTTTATGCTCAAACCTACTGTCTTTCATAAAGCTAACCAAGCCTTTCCTTTTCTCAGCACGGTCTGTATGCTTCAGTGATCCATAGAATTGAGCCTATCCTTTAGTACGCTCTTTTAAAGTTTTTCTTTTGATTGGTGCATTGTTCTTAGTTTGCTTGTTTGTTTGCTTTGTATGCTTGTGCTCGATGATCGATACGAGTAGAGTGAACGTTGTTCGAGAGCTTTGAAGAGCAAGAAGTGAAGACATTCTGAGCAACAACATTACCTTGTTTAAAGGCAAGTGTGTCCTTGATCTTTTGTCCCAATAATTATTTAATCACTCATTGCATTGCTTTGCATTAATATTGATGGGTCCTATTAAGGATTATCCTAGTATTGATTATCATTCCTTGTCAACCAGGTCAGGTCCATTTCCGCCCATCGTACCTGAGGGGTTTTACCTTTTCTTTCTTACAATCGTCGTGGCGGATATCCAACTTTACTTCTTGTAGCTCTCAACGATCTGGTCGTCTCTGACGCCAACGCAGGTGTTGCGGTTCTCGAAGAACCGGTTGGTGTAGTCACGGAGCCGCTCCTTAGGCTTCATGATGATCCTCCCAAGGTTGAAGGCGGTTCCAGGGCGATTGTAGGTTGCCTGGAAGTTGGAGGTGAAGACCTTGGACAGGTAGGCCCAGGAGCTGATGCTGCCAGCTGGGAGGTTGTCGAGCCAAAGCGACGGGGCGTCGCCCATCACCAGCGGGAAGTAGGCCGCCATGTGGTCGAAGTTGCCGCTAGCCACCTTGATGGCGACGTAATAGGTCGATAGCCAGATGTTGGGGTCAGATCGCCTGTCGTACTTCGGGATGTTTGGCTTGAAGTTGTCGAGGTAGGATACCGATCTGAGTCGAGGAGCCAACGTGGGGAAGGTAGTGATGGCTATGTCGTCGCCGTCGATCCAGCTTGAGCGGCGCCCTTGGGGGTAGAGTGAACGCTGCCCGCTGGGACAACGACCTAGGAACGTGGTTGGCGATCCCGATTGGCGTGGGCGACCTCCGGATTGCCGTACTGCTCTTCATGCACAGCACGTCGCCGGTTCTCGATGTCACGGCGGTCGCACTCCTCACACTCCATGATGCGATGGACGGCGCCAGGGGCACCGTACTCACGGTCGTACTCCGCTCGATGATGCAGTTCCCGCTCCTCGCGCTCGCGGTGGCGTTGGTCGAGGATGACGCGGGCGTCGCGGTTGTGCCTGTTGTTGTTGAGGTTGATGTTAACATTTCTTAACGCAATCACCTAAGAACAGGTTTGGAACTCATCCTGGTAATAGCACCAGAAATGCTGGTTGGTAAATCTTAACGTTACAGGAGTCCGTAAGCGCACGGAAGTACCATTGTAGCATTTCCCCAAAGGAGTACTCCAAAGGGTATCGAATCCAAGGAAGGCATTAGCGGAATGACAAGATCAACTCTATTGCAATGAGTATAGATCATAGACGGAAATAAATCAGACACTCAAGTGCAGGGGTAAAATATGATAATAGGGGTAGTGTGATCACACACACACTCACTCTCTTTCTAAGGGGTCCTAGGCATAGGAGGTGACATACGAGTTAGTTCTAGGTTCTTATGTACTATACACATAAAGCTGGTAGGAACGAGTTAGATACACTAGCGTTGAAGAACATTGACTTAAGCACCCAGGTACCACGGGGAGATAACCTCCTGCGTTGCTTTCACATAACTCCGGTTGTTATATTTTAGACTCCTACAGCTTATCCGAACATGGGGGATTTCATAGGGACCAACGACTGTCACTACCGCGGCCTACCCCAAGACAAACCGTGGGATAAACTCATAAGTAAGGTAGCTACGCAACCCAAGCACCATGCTTACGTTGTTAGCCGGACTTGACCGGCCCGGGCTATTGTGACCCAGGTCAAGCCACCAGATAAACCAGCCAATTACACCGAGTACCGTAGCTTAAGCACAGACTTCATACCAGGTTAGGTACACAAACGTATTTGTGTTTTCCTATGTCTGTTCAACTGGATCAAAGGGTCGTGTTCGCGAAGAACACGAGCCTCTAACTTATGAACAAACAACGGAAACATGTGAAAGTCACCCGTCAAGTGGATCGAAAGGCCTTGTTCATCAAGAACAGGAGCCTCTAAATGATGAACAGATGAAGAACACATGAACAAATCACTCATGTATACTAACACAACTTTATATGAAATAGATAAATAACTGAAGTAGATCAAAGTCATACAAATGAAATAAGATACAAGAGAACTCATACCTAGATCCCAAAATAGACTTGGAACCTGAATTAGAACTACTCTAGCCTACCTCCTAGCCTTGAGACTAAAAGTGAGAGAGGTGCTGCAAGTGTGTATGGTTCATAAGTGAGCCCCCTCTCCTTCTATTTATAGGCCCGAGCACCGGCGAGGAATGGATGCAAACACCCCTAGAATGGCGCCTAGGATCAATAGGGAAGCACCACGTGGAAGCTCAGGAGAGGCCGAGCCAAGGTCGGTTCGGCCGACCTGTGGGGTCGGCCGACCCCCTGGTGGCCCCCCTGGCTCATGCTTTCTCCTGGTGACTGTCCTGTGGGTCCTTAGGTTGGTTCCCGGTGTCCACCCTGTTTTGGCGCGAATTGCATGCCTTTGTGGGCCCATGGATCCATGTGACGTCCATGTGTCACGCTCTGATTCGTCGGGGGTTGCTTCACTTGGATTGCTTGCATGGCATGCATGCATGGCTCCCTTGTTGGCAGGTGTGCATGCATGGCATCCTTGTTGGCAGCCCACCTAGGATGAGGTGTTGTGGCATGGACCATAGAAGGTGAGTTTGTCACTCTTTTCCTGCTTATTTTCCTGCAATCAAATAATCTCCAAGGACAAGTGGAACTACATTATTCTTAACTAAATACGTGTAAGAAATGCCTTATGCTCCTTTATTCATGAGTATATTGACGGCTAAAGTAGGCACTTAACAGCCGTCAACAGTTGACACGGAGGTCGCCACCGTTGGCGCCGTTACCCTGGCGGTTAGGCTGCTCGGGGTTGTGCTGATCGACCTCCTCCATGATGGGTGGAAGATTGTTGCGCTGAGGTCGCTGGGACCGACTCTGCGAATGGTGCGTCGACGAAGATGCGGCGGACTTGGAGGTCGCACTCTTTTCTTCTACCAGGGCCGTGGCGACCCGAAGGTAGGCGATGGCTGCCTCGACCTCAGGTGACAACTCAGCTTGCTGGAGACGTGCCATGGAAGCACCCAGGTTGGCCTAGGGCTGTTGAATGTTGGGATCCCCACCTGCTCGAACTCGAGGTGAAGGTCTTGAGCGCAAGGGGGGACTACACGACTGTTGGTGTTTCTCAACGTCACCACTAGTTGTACACCTATCGGGAGCGGATAAGAACAACTGGGTATACCGCAAGCGCACGGAAATACCACTGTAGCACTTCTCCATAGGAGAATGAATATTCCCGTTGGGTTTCGTTCCTAGGATGGAGAGTAACCAGAGAGGGTCTATCCAAGGACACCAGCTTTCGCTGGGATAGGTTGGGATACAAGAAGCACTTCCTTAAGGAACTTAGCTCTCAAGATATATTCCTGTCAGATCTTAGTCGTCCCCGCGGGGCGTCAACACTCAGAGGTGCTGGCAAGCGAGCCCAACTCGGTACGCGACGTAAGAGGGTTGACAAAGGGTCCAACAGGCTATCACCACTGCGGCCTACCTCTACGCTACGATCGTACGTGGTCTCCGTAGGAAACCCAAGGCCCAGACACCACGTCTGTACCCCAGATAAATACTATAGTGCGGCGTATGCTAGCCCGCTAACTACACTATAGCAACCATATAAATACGGTCCCACGAACAAGGGAAAGATCGGAATCAGATCATATCATTGAACTGGGAGCAGAAAGGAAGCTATGGATGCAGCTGAACGAGATACAGCAAACTTACTCAACTAAACAGGATCAGAGCATGCAAACAAGTAAATGAACTACGGTTCTGGCTCTAAAGGATCGAAGCCTTGTGTCATGAAGAACACAAGCCTCTAACTTATGAACGAGCCAAGAACACAAGAACAAAGCAACCACGCATGATGTCCACTATAGTCTAAATAAGAAATGCTGAAATACTCACTTTGATCTAAATGAAGAACAAGCATCCACGAGGACATCAACTCACTCCTTACCCCTCCTCTACCTCTCACTAATCCTAATCTAGATCTCTCCTCATCACCATTCTACCACAAAGAGGTGAGAATCACCTCTCATGGGCAGAATTGGAGAGAGGGAGAGAGAGCTACACAAGAGAAAGTGAAACTTGAGAGCTTGGTGGTGTGTGAGAAATGGAGCCCCTCCCCTCCTATTTATAGACAAGGAGGAGGCTTGCTCCGAGGCTCAAAGTGCCCCTAAACGCCCGGGACTGCAGCAGGGAGCCAATGGGAGGACAACACGTGGAGGGCCAGGATGAACCGACCCTAGGTCGGTTCGGCCGAACCTAGGGTCGGCCGGGCCCCTCGGGTAGCCTCCTGGCCCGTGCTTCCTCTGGCTCGCTTCCATGTGGGCCCTGATGCCTCTCCTCCGTGCATGGCACGCTTCCTGGCGGTTTAGTTGGTAAAGTGGGCCCATGGATCCATGTGATGCTGACATGGCAGCGTATGATTCGTCGAAAGTCCTTCACATGGATTGGTGACATCATGGATCCAGGAGAATCCATGTGGCAGCTCCTGATTGGCCAGCATTTGAGTGCCTTGGATTGGAGTGGAGTGAATGTGCATGGATTCCTCCTATTTCTTATGCTAAATACCTGCATTCAAATAGACATCGACACTGGTGGAAAGTATGAGTTTAAGCACCTATTCTAGTGTGGATGTTCAATTCATGCTCAGATTTGCAGGAGTTGACGGTCTTGAAAATGGCAAATATTGACCGTCAACAGCGACACCGTTCTTCTTCACGTCGCTGGGCACACACGGCGTTTCCTTGGATACGCACCGCCTCCTCGGAATCTGTCGCGCCGTGACATGGTGGCTTGTTTTCTGAGACTACAAGCACTTGATGGAAGACGACGTCCGAATCGTTGGGGGAGACACAGACCTAGACCTTCTGAAACTCGCCGCAGTCGGGGACTGGGGAGTTCTTGTAGCGCAGCGGGGTTGCCCTTGGTCGATTATTTTCCGCAGGCGACATCCGCGGAGAGTATGCCTCGCACCCTTATGGTATGTGCAAGGTACATCAAGAGGGTCGCGCCGGGCACCAGGGACCGGCTTTAGGTCGCCAGAGGGCTGCCGCCCAGATTGGATCTGGGGAGGCCACTCCTCGAAGGCGGAAGGTGTGTACAAGGATAACCTTCCATGGGTAGCGGGGGTAGAGGTAGAAGTAAAGAAAACAAAATAGGATATCTCAAAAGGTAACGGGGGTGAAGGTAGAAGAAAAAAGGAAAAAGATAAATACGAGGATAGACGGGCTTGAAGGTTAACAACAGCCGTCCCCGGCAACAGCGCCAGAAATGCTTGTTGGCGTTTCTTAACCTCAATGCTAGGCGCCGTAATAGCGTGAGCGTGTAAGAGACTCCCGGGTACACTGACAAGTGCGAACGAATCCACAAGCGCACGGATACACCGTTGTAGCACTTCTCCCTCGGAGAATGAGTATTCCCGTTAGGTTTCGTTCCTAGGACAGAGAGTAACTAGAGAGGGTCTATCCAAGGACACCAGCTACCGATGGGATAGGTAGGGATTTGAGAAGCACTTCCGTAAGGGACTTAACTCTCAAGATGGATCTGTCCGCTATTAGTCCTCCCCGTGGGGCGCCAGCCCATCCTAACTTTTTAGGGAGAGGCTAATGTGCTAGCAACGGGGCCCGATCCGGTACGCAGGCGCGGAGGGTTCCAAAGGGTCCAACAGGCTGTCACCACTGCGGCCTACCTCTATCATTACGTGAAACACATGCGGTCTTCGTAGGATAACCAGAGCCCAGACACCACGTCTGAACCCCAGATAACTACTATAGTGCGGTTACGTCTATCGACCTGCTAACAACACTATAGCAACCCGTATAAATACGGAACCACGAACTAGAGAGAGAACAGAATCAAATCATACTAGTCATCGAGCTACGGAGCAGAAAGAAAGCTATGGATGCAAACAAATGAGATACAACATACTTGTTTAGCTAAAAAGGATCAGAGCATGCAAACAGGTATATAAACTACTGGACTAGCTCTAAAGGATCGAAGCCTTGCGTCACGAAGAACACAAGCCTCTAACTTATGAACGAGCTAAGAACACAAGAACAAATCAAGCATGCATGATGTCCACTATAGTCTAAATAAGAAATGCTGAAATACTCACTTTGATCTAAATAAAGAACGAGCATCCACGAGGACAGCAACTCACTCCTCACCCCTACTCTACCTCTCAACTAATCCTAGTCTAGATCTCTTCTCAACTCCATTCTACCACATAGAGGTGAGAATCACCTCACATGGGCAGAATTAGAGAGAGGGAGAGAGAACTGAACAAGAGAGAAGTGGAACTTGAGAGCTTGGTGGTGTGTGTGAAATGAGGCCCCTCCCCCTCTATTTATAGGCAAGGGAGTGGCTTGCTCTGGGGCTCTAAGTGCTCCAAAACACCCTGGGATGCAGCCAGGAGCCAATGGGAGGAGACTACATGGAGGGCTAGGATGAACCGACCCTAGGTCGGTTCGGCCGAACCTAGGGTCGGCCGGCCCCCTCGGGTGGCCTCCCGGTTTGTGCTTCCTCTGGCTCACTTGCATGTGGGCCCTGATGCTCCTCCTCCGTGCATGGCACATTTCCTAGCGGTTTAGTTAGTAAAGTGGGCCCATGGATCCATGTGATGCTGACGTGACAGCGTATGATTCGTCGAGAGTTCTTCACATGGATTGGTGACATCATGGATCCAGGAGAATCCATGTGGCAGCCCCTGATTGGCCAGCATTTGAGTTCCTTGGATTGGAGTAGAGTGAATGTGCATGGATTTTTCTCATTTCCTATGCTAAATACCTGCATTCGAATAGACATCGACACTGGTGGAAAATATTAGTTTAAACTCCTATTCTAGTGTGGATGTGCAATTCATGCTTCAATTTGCAGGAGTTGACGGCCATAAAAATGGTACTTAACAGCCGTCAACAGCCGCACAGTGATGGGGTCAGACGCGCAGAGCCCCAGGCCGTGTCAACTGCACGGCGTGGGAGGCGATTCACCTTTGACTTTGGCGTCCGGCAACAGATCTGGGCATTAAATGCTCTTGTCAGGCGAAACGGATGGGCGGGTGTGACAACCCGCCCAGGAAAATACCGTACTATCGCCTAAACCAATCCACTTTGGCCATTAAGCGACAGTAAAGTATCATCCCGTCGTTAGTTGCCGGGTTAACGCCCGGTAAATCACTTGGATATCACACAGAGGATCGAACATATGCATTAAAACTCACACGAAGGCGAGTCCAGAGTACAACACAAAATAAATCCAAATTACCCCTAAGGGTTTAATTATTACAAACCATTGTTCATGACATGATAAGTAAAGGTTCAGAGTTCGAAAATAGCGGAAAAAAATAAACTAGCGGAACGATAAACATCACAGGAGGTCGTCCGTGATGTCATCACTCGTCGTCATCCACCCATTCCAGCTCCCAGCCGGGTGGAATCTCACCAGGTCAAACAACACCTGCAACCACATTTTTAAAGCAAGGCTGAGTATACTAATACTCAGCAAGACTTAACCGGCGGGTGATAACTACATCACCAAACTCTAGACATGAGAGGCTTTTGGCCGGTGGAGTTCTTTTGCTGAAAAGCAACAAAGAGTATGTCCTTACTTTCAATATTTTAGCTCAAATTCTAGTTAATTAGCATTTCTACGTGAGCCATCTATTGCAATCAAAAGTTGTACAATACAATTAAATCAAGCCGTAATATTCACCAAGTTCCATCATTAAGGGATATCATGGCCAGTTGATTAAGCAGTCTCAGATAACGGTGAGAGGCCGACAATCGATTGATTTATAACCTTGCAAGGTAAACCTAAACACATGGTAGGGTGCCCTCACATGGACAACCACCAGGCGGTTCCCAAAAGTCCTCGGCTTGGGATCGAATCTTACTGTCCCGGGTACACGGCTATCTAGCGTACCCCGCAAGGCACCCAGCTTCACACATGTACCCACCTCCCCCGGTAGCTAGCCGGGCAGGTGATTACTCAAGATTAGTAATAGTAAGTTCCCGCACCGTCTCATTAAGGTACTAGGCTTACCGGTCCTATTCCCGACAAGTGCTTAGTATGTTCAAAAGCTTAGCCCACGAAAGCCACTAGACCGGAGTCCAATCCCATGCTCTTACCACATGAGCAATCCATTTATAAAGATCTTATGATTCCAACATAAGAACCTATTCTCGCGAGTGACGAACATCACTCGACTTGTACCGGTCCTATAGCATAGCAGCTATCGACCTAGCATACTAGTAGAAGAGCATAGGTACCTAGGGATCATGCTTTAGGGTTTCAATTCAACTCCTGAAACGTAAATGCACAATCATAGCAAAGATAATCGCATAATTTTAAAAAGAAGGGTTAATGATCCGGGGCTTGCCTTCGTCGGCAAGGTTGGCCTTGGGCCCTTCTGGACTTTGGTCCAGGTCTTGCTCTACAGTGACGTAGTGCACGTCTCCGTCAGCTCCTTCGTCTCCTCCTTCCGGCACGAGCGTACAGCTACCGACGGAAAGATCTACACGAGGATGCAAATGCAAGATTTAATTGACGTTTTTAATTTAGTTAATTACAAACAACATATGACAACCATGGGGTGCATGGTTGACCACATTCACCTAGATAAACACAGATTTGATATATTCTTTCTATTAAAGTAACAACACATGGTGTTTTATTATTTATTCCTTTCAATAGTGACTGTGTACACATTTATATAAATAAATTAATTTAAATTCACAAACAACAAGGGGTTGGTCTTAAGCTTTTTAAAATGATTTACATCACATACATAGGGTCATTTAGTGTGGATGTGGTGATTTTCCAATTTAATTTAATATTAAGCTTAATTGGCCTCCATTGTTTTTATTCATAAAATAAATTAATAAAAATTAGTGGGGTGTTTCTAAAGCACTACAAACCAAAATAAGGCCACTGAACAAGATTAAACATTCACATGGGCTATAAATTAATTACAACAAAAATAACAAAATCTAGCTACCAAAATATGATAAATGCATATAAAAATAAATACACAACAAAAGGATTCCAACTTTCTCTCACTGGTTCTATGGCTCAAATCTAGGCTAGGAAAATAACAAACACATCAAGAGCTACTCTAGATCTTGAGCTATGCATTTATATTTAAAATTAGGCATAAAACAAGATTAAATATTTCTGACAGATATAAAATTCTGATTAATTCACCAGAGGTGCAATTAGGCATAAAAAGATCACATGCAAACGCTGAGCAAAAAAATCTATTTATTTCTAGCTACAAAAATTATTTAGATAGATTCAGCATAAATACAAAACAATTCATAATAAAAGATCTACACAGTAACTTTATGCAATTTTTGGTACAGAAGCTAGCCATGACATAACACACAACATATCCAAAATTCAGCTTGAGATCATGGGTAGATTTTGAACTACAACAGATCTAGTTTTATCAGTTTTATATTTTTCATGCAAAAACTATCAGGCAAAGGTATGGTCACGCTTTACAAACGTTGTAGGGTTCTTCACAAGGAATCCAACAAAATTGAGTTTGCTTTTTTCTGTTTTTTCTACAATTTTCTATGAATTTTACAAGAATCAGCCAAAAGCATACACTATTTAAGAATATAGTTTTCAAACAGGTCCCTGGAAGTTTATAGAAAACACCTTGAATGTTTTGAGACCGTTGCAATTGGGTCCCTGGGCATGGCCGGCGGCGGTCCGGCCGAAATTCCGGCGGTTCGTCGGCGTCTTTGGTCGGGGAGGTGGCTGGGGATGACCACAAGCTCGAGAGGGACCGATTTGTGGCCGGAGATGGGGCGGGGACGGTGCCGGCGAGTGGACACGGCGGCGCCCGGCGGCGGTGGCCGCTGCGGCGGGATTTCCGGCGGGGCTAGCCAACACGTGAGTGCTAGAGCTCGAGTGTGATGTGGTGGAGGTGCTGGAGTGGTCAGGCGGCAAGGTTTGCGCCAGGGAGGCGGAGCTCGGCTCGTGGGCTCCAATGGCGGGGCGGCGGCGAGCTCACGCGCGCGAGCGGAGAGGGGGACACCTTTTAAAGCCAGTGGGCGTCGATCTCCCTTCGAGGCGAAGGCACCGCGGTGGCAAGGGGGGACCCGAGCAGCGTTGCGGCGCCCAAGGCAGGGAGTGGTCGGCGCGGCATGGCGCGGGAGGGGCTCGGCGGCGGGCGCACCGGCGCATGCGACGCGTGGCGGGGTGCGGCTCCCGTGGGGCGCGGTCGAGCGCAGGGTGTGGGGGACGGGCGCGGGAGCCTCGGGATGCGCGGGCCGGCGCGGGGGACCCGGACGCCGAGACTGCGCAGGCGCCACGCGGCGACGGCGCGCGCGGGGGCGCGGCGCTCTGGAGCGCGGGGTGTGGCGACGCCACCGTTTTTAACTGATTTAGCCCTGTTTGACTGCCTCAAATCCCAAAAACATGAATAGAAGTTCAATTTCGGCCAATAGCAAAGTTGTAGAGCAACTATAGGAGAACATTTTTTGTAAAGGCCGACCTATGTTTTGATCAACCATTTGAGCATGAACTGCTGGCAAAGATGCTGTCTTTCTTGGCGCTGGTGAACAGTAAAAGCTGAGTTTGACTGAGGTTTTCACCAATTTCCAATCAAAATCTCAAATGCCGCCAATTATGAAAAGTGTGTCCCTCGAAAAGACGAACAACTTTTATATTGGCCGATTTTGAAGTGTTTAAGTGAAATCTTGAGAACGCGGCAAAAGTTCCAGAGGAGGTCCAAAGACAACAGGGGTTTTGACCAACATTTGACTAGGGTTTTGACCAAGGGTTGACCACAAGGGTGTGTTGACTTGATTATGAGGGTCATTAGTGATTGTTGACTAGGCTTTCGAGGTGATGACCCAGGTTGACCACGGTTTGACTAGAGTCAACATGCTTGACTCGGTCATTAGCACTAATGATGCTAATTAAAATCCTGGGGCGTCACAGCGGGGCGCCGTTAGTCGAGGGGCAGCCTCGAGCGAGGCGGAATTTGGTATTCGCTCGAGGAGGGCCGAGACCCCCGAGCGAGGCAGCGCACGAGGGGGCCGAGGCCCTCGAGCGAGGCAGAATTTCGCTCGAGGGGGTCGGGACCCTCGAGCGAGGTAGAGATGGGGTGCGTGAGTGGGCGCCCTCAATGGAGGCGCTCGAGCGACTGTTGGGCCGTAGCGGGCCATGGGCCTAGCATGCGCCTGGTCCCCTTTTGGTTCGCGGTGACTTGGTCGTGGGTGATTTGCGTTTTGCGAGGGTGATTATCCTTTTGGTTAGTGGACCCCTTATGACCATCCTCGACAATATAGATCAGGCCAAAACAAGCTTCTAGGTCTAGAGAAAGCGAAGAACACAATGAGCACACAAGACAAGATATTTTTTTACCGAAGTTCACCTCCCAAAGAAGGCTACATCTGGGAATGGGCTTGTAGTCCATTGGTAGGATGGTCCAGTGGGACGCTACCCACCTGGGTTCAAATCCTGGTGCTCGCACCTTTTCCTGGATTTATTCCAGGATTTTCCGGCGTTGTGCATTAAGTGGTAAGCGACATTCCCGTCGTCGACGAGGCGCCAGTGGTGACTTCGGGAATCTCCAGATCTGCCGGTGCTCAGTCTTTCGGTGGTGCTCATAGGGGTAGGGTTTGCATACGTGTGTTCATAGGGGTGAGTGTGCATGCGTGTTGTGAGCGTCTGCGTTGTACTGTGTATTCTAAAAAAAGAAGGCTACGTCTCCGTTGAGGTTCCCACAAAGAGAGGGCTATCACAAAGAGCCTCTTGCCTCACCCAATCAACCACCAAGGAGGATTGGTGCTCACTAAGAATCTCCACAAGAAGCGGGTAATACAAACGTTTCCGGGTACTCCACACGAAGAGGGCACTCGACGGGCGCATATATGGGATTCTTAGATGAAGGGTTTGGTCCACGAACGTTGAGTTAACCATCTAGAAGCAAGCTTCAAGAGTAACAAACCCGAATCGATGAGTCTTGACCGCCACAAGTGCTTCTTGAGATGAACAAGTGAAGAACTCACTCAAAGGGGTCAACCTCACACCTCAAGAACTCTCACACCCAAACCCTAGATGAAATCTTTGGAACGAGTGCTTCTTGAGATGAACAAGTGAAGAACTCACTCAAAGGGGTCACCTCACACCTCAAGAACTCTCACACCCAAACCCTAAATGATCTTTGGAAGGATTAGCACTAGAAGGAGTTGGGAGAGGGAAGTGAATGCTTGGAGAGGTGTTTGTCCCGTGGTAGGTCATCAACAGATGAAGGAGGGGGTGAAAGGGTATACCAACCCCCAAAAACTAGTCGTTAAGCTCGGCTACGAGGACTATCAGATCATTCAGCATCTTGTCAGATCACCCGGCCAGCGCACAGGATGATTAACAGTGGATTCCGAGTCTTGCGACCGGGTCATCCGGCATGGCGCCGGATCATCCGACAGATCCAGAAACAGTGAGAGAACCCAAGTGTTCATGTGTGAATTGTGTCTCTCAAAGTGTGTTAGTTCTCAAGAGTACCACAAGTGGCAAACTTTGACTCAACTTTTCGATCCCTCTTTATAGTATGGTACTCAATTTCAAAATGAGAAAATGAAATTTAAACCACCATTGAGCTTGAACACCTTTTAAACAAATTGGGGGCCTTCTTTTGATCATACTCAAATGTTTTCTCTTTTAATTCCTGCACACATCTCATTGAAAGCATTAAACCATCCAAATTGTGATTGTCATTATCACCAAAATTAATTAGGAGCCTAGATGTACTTTCATCACCTCTCAACCTTAGTTGCTGACTATTAGAGATATATAGATATCTTAGCTGATTATGGCTTTCCTTGTATAGCTGGTAGGATTACCATGTATACTTGTTTGTATTCTTGTACTCCAAGCCATATTGGTTATCTAATGAAGATCACCCCTCTTATTAGGGTGTGTGGTGTTTCTCCTAATTCTATTATTCTACACTGACGTGTCATTCAGAATCCCGATCCCAATGATAACAGGAGGTGGACAATGATAAAATGTGGAGTATAGGATCAGATGAAAGATAAGGGAAAGGGTGCGGCAAAGGAGGACGATCTCAACCTGGTTGAGGATAAGTACCCCTGGTCCTGGGGTGTGCTGGACTCGCTTGACGGTCAGCGAGGCTACTCCAGATCCTACAGTATGGTTGAGTACATGGGGTTCACGGCCGATATTTACTTCTTCGATGATCGGAGCTTCTACGACGAGGAGATGATGTTCCTCGGTGACAACTAGAGCCGGTATCCATGTGACGACAACATTAAGTGGTCAGAAGGGCTGCCTCCAGTTGTCCAGCTCTTCCCGTCGTAGAACCTTTCGAACCGCTCTCCTACGACTTGGCTTCTCCCTTGAGATGGGCAGACGACATGTTTTTCTTTGTTATGACCTTCTAGTCCATTAGTCTGTGATGCGTTGATGTTTGAGTGCCGCATGTGAGTTGTGGCATTGATAAGATAGCTGTTGATTGTGTTGAGTGTGAGATTGCTTCAGAAAGATAGTTGGTGATATAAGTCATAGTTTGTAGATGGAATGCACATGTGTTTCATTTACTACGTCTAATAGCAACAACATCCATGTACTTCATGGCAATACAATTTACATACCTGAATACATAAATGAATTTTCTTTTTGAAATAAAGAGAAATTGTTGGATGGTTGAAGTTCAAGACATTCTTATGTGAGGCCATAAATGCATAATCTAGGTTGAGAATTGCATGGTAGTGATCAGATTGTTTCAATATGAGTCCACCTTAGTGTGGAATCAGAGAATATGCATGGAAGTTGAACCTGTGCAATTCAACATTCTTTATTTTATTTTCATGGGCACTGCGGGTACATGCGAGAATATGCAGACATGAGAAGACTATCTGATATTTGATTTACTTGTCTTCCTAGGTGTTAATTTTGTGTGTTAACAAGTGTTGACGGTTCAATAACGCGCCAAGGTTCACCGCAAGCTTACGGATCATGTAGTACCTTTTTCCCTCGAGTATGGACCCAAGGTATCAATCCGTGGATCGGAAGCAAACCGCTAAGGTTCTCTACCTTATCTAGTCAATCTAACCTAACATGAAGCATCGATTGCATATAAAGGTAACCTTTAAAGATTTATAGGTGAAAGCACAAGGTTGATCACACCCCAAGAACATCGGCTAAGGTAAAGCTCCACCGAAGGGGTAACTAGGCCTAGCGCCTTCTAGTTGAAGTTCCGGCAAACGAGCAACAAATCGAGCATCTCATCTACTAGCATCCTTAAACTCCTACCTCCGGCCTACCTCCCGAAGACATCCGCTCTTTCGGGGGTATCATCCTGTCACAGTGCACCCTTAATCAAGCGGGGGATCTAGGGGCATGCCCAAACATGAACATGTCGACAAATCATGAGGGGTCGACACACTAAATCTAATCACCATGATTACATAGAGCATGCTATATAGTCTAAACATATGCACTAGACTAAAGATTAAATCGCATTCACGATAGGTAAAAAGTATAGACGGAGACATGGAATCGCTAACAGATCGAATGACAAGATTGTTATGCTCACATAGAAAGTATGTATTACACCATCACCACCGAGATCATACCTAAGATGATGAACACATAGCTCCGGAACTCTACCATGGCACAACCACGCAGGGTGGCCATGGCAGCTAGGGTCGGCCTAGGCCATCTCCTAGACAACTTCGAGGACTAGCGGCCGCCGTCGTCTCCCTCTAGTGCTTGCTTCTAGGTTTCGCCAAATTCTGGTGGATGGATGTGGCGGCCGTTGGGGGCAAGAGCTCTAAATACACCGAGGAGCGTCTAGGTGAAAGGGGAGCACGAACCGGGCCAGAAAGGGGGTGGGCCGGCCGGCTTGGTCGGCCGGCCTGGGCCCACCTCAGCCCGGTTCGGCCCGGCCTTCCTCTATGATGCTTCTCACGTTTTCTTGAATTTCCACCGCTCTCCATGTGGGCCCTTGACGTCATTTTCTCCACAAATTAGATAAGGGTACTTGGCGTGCAAGCTCCTGCATCTTCTGTTCAGGTCTCTGGAGTTTTACCACTTCACGCTTCGGTCCTTGAGCCATTTGGAGTCATGTCCACTTCAAGTCTTGACTTGTGCCGGGCTTCATTATCTTCTCATAAAGTGCTCGATGAACTTTGCCCGAAAGTGCTCCTTTAAGTGCTTAATCCTGTGTAAACAACATACTCCAAAAATCACATGCAAGTGTGAACTTGTTACATCATTAGTATGCCTAGTGGCGGGTTAGTTACAATTCAAAGGTCAAACCAAAGTGTAACAAGTCCTCTTGGTTGACGGAAATCGACCGCCAACACACCCCCATGCTTAAACCTTGCTCGTCCTTGAGTAAGCTTTTAATGGACATCAGTATTACCTTTCAATGTTCATACCCCGCACTTGATCATACATGAGAAAACATAATGCTCTCCAAGTTTACATTTGTTAAAGTTCCATAATGTAACTAGCTTTCATCTCTATGGAGGGTAGATATCATTTAAGCTCTTTCCACAAGTAATTAATCATGCCCTCAAATTTTAAACAAATCTTAGAAATTTTGAAAATAAAGAGCGGGATGAAGAAAAATTGCTTTACCAAGATCAGTAATAAACCTCCTTGCATCTTGCTCATGAACTCTCATCTCATCTTGTCTCTCAAGCCTACTAGGATTACTTCTTTTCTCTCTCAAATATTTGATGGAAGGCTTTATATGGAGCTATGGGAAAGTTCAGTCCTACCAAGATATTATAGTTGAGATATTATCAAAACAAGACAAGCTTCTCAAGGACTTACCAAGACTCGTCAAAAAGGTCATTGGAAAAATAATGTTCCAAGGAGGGGGAAGAGAAAAATACACACACATTGAGATAGGTGGACATGTGCAAATGACAAAGAGTGATCCCCGAGGCACAAACGAAGTCCTCATTCTTGGATTGCACATGGTTGGAAAGACGAGTATAGTTTTAAAATAGGCAAAACAATATTCTTCATTAGACAATAAAAGTTCTTATATACACGAAGCATTCTGTCTCTTTATATTTTTATATTCTTCTGATGAAAATTGCTTACTTTCTAAAATAGTAAGGTCATTAATTTGGTTGGTTGGAAAATCTAGAGGAAATTTCTTTAATAGTGACACGCTCAGATTGTTAATTTGAACTTAGACGATCTTGTTCATTTTTTAATTATGGCTCATACTTATGATCCTTAGGTTTGCCAACTTGTTGTCCTGGTGCTAGTTTTATCAGTGATAGATGTTGACTATTTGTTTAGGAGTAGCTTACCATTCACAAATACTATGCGCTGAAAAAATAGATAAAACTTGACATGGTTCATGATCTAATATGCTTAGATTTCTTTCACAACTTTCTTATGAGATTCCAAAAAGCTGCTTATTGTAATTTTTTTTATAGCAGAACTGAGTTGGATAATTATACCACTAACTTGAAGAAACTAGAGTTCTTTATGGGCTGGAACAAAGGTGAACACACATGGTAAAGGTGGGTGAACTATGTTGCATGTGTTTTTGTGTCAGAGAGGTAGTTAGTTTTTACAGAATTTCCTAAATATTTTTAGATAGTGAATTACTTTGTGTGCTAGTGTTCCTTGATGCTGCGTGTGTGCGCTCTTAAGTGAGTCTGTGAGAGAGACTGATTAGTTCCAACAATCGTTGTTATAAACAATCAACTATAGTGTTACAGACGACTTACATCAAAATGGTAGTGTTTATTTGTCCCCTGGCACTCACTAACACCAAGTATCGATATTAACCATTCAGTACTAAGTCATTTATACCAACTGACTCAACAACTTAGAACTATTCTTTTTTTCTTCACACAAGATGGTGCTCTTAAATGGGTTATAAACGATTATAGAACTGTCACTTTTTATTACGAATGCCTAGATCTATGTAATATCATTAGTGAATCTTCAGATATTGAGTACCTAAGAGTATAAGCACTTTTGTTTTTATCTTTTTTCAATTATATCCATACCTTACGTGTTCCCTGTGTAGAAGCAACCAGCGAATCAGTGAAACTAGCAACATGTCCCTCTGAATCTAGTGTCTCATAAGCAGCACAACATTCCTCATGCAATTTTTAAGCATCCCTGTTTGGTAACTTCATGTTGCTAAATCATATTCCTTTTTGTTCCTGTCTTTCTTTTTGTATGGCCTCAGGAACAGGGCATCGCCTTCTAGGCTTGTAAAGCTCTACAAATATATTTTTGTAAGTACCTTTTTTCATATACTTCTTTTAATTCAATTCAATGCACTAGCATTTAGTCAGATGTTTGTAGGTTCTATTTTTTATTAGGTAAACTTAGGATCAGTCAAGCATTCAGTAGACTGCTTACCATTCTGTCAGATGTTTGTAGGTTCTATTTTTATTAGGTAAACTTAGGATCTGTCAAGCATTCAGTAGACTGCTTACCAGTCAGTCAGTATGCTGCTTAACAATCAAACAGTAGGCTGCTTAAACAATCAGTATGCTGGTTCTGTTTTGTAGGTTATATTTTTTAAGTCACACATTTCTCGTAATTATATACAAGAATCAGTCAATCAATTTAATATACTTTTGTACATCAACTAAACATTGTCTGGCACTCAATTAACATCATCTTAGCCACCAATTTTTAGATGATTTGAAATTATCATCATTTTACAGCCATCAACTGTAGGCTGCTTTACGTCTGAATTTTTTGTGCACACTCTTTTTTTACTTACCGTTTTTTCTCCCTTTTTTCGAATGCCTCCACAAATATTATATGTAGATGCTCTAGATGCTGCCAGCTTGCATATCCCTTATACAAGACCTGGAGTAGCAGCATGGTCGAGGAAGCTTTTTGATAAGCTTATCAACCTAGACACAAAACATAATGGATCATTTGGGCAAGGTATGGAGCAGCGGCATTAATACTTTCTTAAATTACTTATATAATATGTTCTTTTTCTTCGGATATCCACCCTTTTTTCAGCTCAAACAATCTCCTCACACAACAATCCAAGAGTCATTATTTAGGATGGATGACATATTTCAGTTTGTGTCTTCAAAGGCACTTAGAGGAATGGTAGCCCATGTAAGCTCCCTTTGCATCATTCACTGATTCTACCAATAGATCAACATTTTCGTACAACAACTTATGATTGTTTGGTACTCAAAATTAATATTTTTGTACAACAACTTAATATTTTTGTACAGCAACTTAATCTGAACATGAAGGCATGTTAGCATACTAATCCAGCCAATTGTGTAACCATATAATCCATAAGCTGTTGTATCTAGTGTCATGAAACTTAATTCAGTTTACCAGCTAGAAAAATAAAAACATAAAGGCATGTTACTAATCTAGCCAACTATGTAACTATATAAACCATAAGTTGTTGTATCGAGTGTCATGAAACTTAATTCAGTTTACCAGCCAGAAAAATAAAAAATGAAGGCTTGTTAGTATACTAATCTAGCCAACTATATACTGTTCTCTCTTTTTTGTTTCCAGCAATAACCATATTTTTCTTTCCCTTTTTCAGCAATGTGCCCATTAACTATCTTATTTGTTTTGTTTTGCAGATTGGCAACTGAAATACACAAGATTTGTTTTTGCAGCTGATGTACATATTCTACAAGCCAGATTCAAAATACCAGGATTCAACTACAACACATCCAAATCATGTAGGCAACCTAAAATCTCATCATGTTGCTGTTTTGTATGCACCAATTGGGAATTTGGATGATTGTTTAGCAAGTTTTTAGATCCAGATCTCATTTTGTGGTTTAGAAAAGCTGCTAAACATGTGGGTGATCTTTTTGCACCTGGTGGGTTTTTTTGAATGTGCGGTGAGCTCATCAAGAAATTTGACGTTGGATTCTTTATACACACACCTTTTTGCTTCTGTGTGGGTCTTGATTGTATGGCCACAATTTTTCCCTGGATTTTTTATCTAATGCACTGGATCCGAGGGATCCCCTGTCCGGCGCCCCTGTTCCGCGCAGCCAACTCACGACGGAACAGACTACACACACATAACCCTAGCCGGAATTGTTGTGGGCCTGTATTTCGACACCAAAACGTGGGTCTGCCAACCACGTGCTTTTTTTCGCGCCAAAACGTTGAGTCTGCCAATAACGTTGCTGACAAGTCTATCTAAAATACGAAAAGGAGGAGTGGCCTCCCCCTCCCATAAAAAGAAAAAAACAGTCGGCTGTATCTTTGGCTAATTTACAGCCGGCTGTAAATTAGTCAAGTCCTACTAATAATAAGAGGATCTAGACTTAACAAAAAAATATCTTTATTGTAACAAAAGTATTATGGCAGAGCACTCTTACACTTTTAGGTAGCTAGCCTAAAACTCACATTCTCATTCTTTCTTCTACCTAGCACTACTACCTTGCTTGCAGCCTAGCACCTCTCATTCACCATGCTCATGGATGGATGGCATGACAAGGAAGATAACCTCTATTTATCTTGGAGATCACAAATATTCATGGTTCCACACTCTTCCATGGTTCTACGTTCTTCTAAAAGAAAAGCCTAGAAACATTCCTAGTAGCAATTCTAGAGTACTCCTTGTGTCATGTATGGTTCAGAGAGTTCTAGAAATTTTGACCTTGCTCTCTCTCTCTCAACAGTTAATTTTGCCAAGAAGTGCCTCTAATTGGAATGGCTAGTTTAATACTCATGTCATGAAGTGCATTATGTCTTCCATTTGAACTTAAATGGATAGTTCAATATGAAAATTGGTATGTTGGCACATGTACATTCTTTGCGGACTATTGTGATAGTAAGTTTTGACGATTCAACAAACACATTTTTGTCTCTTTCTGTGCAGTCTTCTATGATGTTATTACTGAATATGATGTTTTTTTGGAGTCATGAGCTTCTTATGGATTTCAGAAAACACACATATGCTGATGAGATTGTTATCTATTGCTTAATTATATGTTGAAAAGTGGAAGACCGCATGAATGTAGCTCATAATCCAACTTCGTTTAATTATCAGCAGTTTGGGCTCTCATTGCTTACCACTGTATTCCATATGAAAACACAGTGTAGAAAGTGCTTCTTAGTTGTTACTCATTGCTCTGGAGTAGTTGTTAGTACTTTACTTTTACTAATTAACCCACTCATTGCATGACATGGAAGCTGATTTTGCTTAGTTTAACTAACTGAAGTAGTTGTGTATGGGAGATGCAACTGAATATGCTAGTGCCTCTTCTTAGGTTCTATGCACAAGGAACACTGAAGATCATGTACAACCTTCCTTGGATTATACATTACTGATATGGCTGAACTTCATTCTCGTTCCTCAGTTCAGTCCTACGCTATGTCCACGATGCAGATTGTTCTGCAATTTGTGGTGCTACACAGATGATTACTGATGCAAAAATCAGCAAGCCTAGTAATGTTAAATGTGAGCTATATGCTGCTATTCTCTCAGTGATAATCAGTGCTTGCCATGGTATTCGTGCTCTGCATTTAAATTTTTTGCTTGCCTTTTTTTCTGAACTCGTGAGGTGATGCCCTATAATTTTTAAATGAACTTGTAAGGTAACTTGCATTATATATTGAGAAATTTACCTATGTAGCATCAAAAAAAGTTGTTCCTCCCTTTGTAGCACCCAAACTTCAATTCTTCCCTATCTATGCAGCACCAAAAATTTTATTCCCCCTCTAGCACTTCCGTTACCTCTGCCATCCATTACCGTCAAAATGAAAATGGGCCCACTGAAGAAAGACAAGAATACCCCCTGTGCCTCCTCCCTGGCTCCCTGCCGAACGTCACGAGTAAAAAAAAGCACCCGTCTCTCTCTTGTTTCTCCGCCTCCCTCTTCCTCTGAACCCTAGATCGAGCCCCTCTGCATCCAGGTGGCGCTGGCAGCCGGACCATGGGCGACTGTTGGCGGTCGATTTCCGTCAACCTAGCCATGAGTTTACCTTCAATGTCGGCATTAATTTGATGTTCACACTAATGATCCTAACCCTCATTATATATCAAGTTCGCACTCGTGCATGGTTTTTGGAGTTTATTGTTTACACAGGAATCAAGAGCTTAAAAGAGGACTTTCGGGTAGAGTTCGTCAAGGGTTTTACAAGAAGATCACGGAACCCCGGGACAAGTCAAGATACAAGATAAACATGAGTCCAAATGAACCAAGGACCAAAGTGTGAAGCTGAGAAGTATCGAGGACCTAGATGGAAGATGTGGGGGTTCATACGCAAGGCACCCTTATCTAAATCGCGAGGAAAACGACGTCAAGGACCCACATGCAACTCGGCAAAAACTCAGGAAGTCGCGAGAAGCATCTGGAAGAAAAGCGGGGACGAACCGGGCCAGAATGGGCCCAGGCCGGCCGGCCCAGCCCATTCTGGGCCCTGTTCACCTCCCCCTTTGACCTAGCACCCCTTTGGGCTATTTATAGTCCTCGTGTGAAGTTGCAATGAGGAAGTCATTCGTCATCCGCCGCCGAGGAGCAGAGAAGCTTGAGGGACACCATCTCGGAGAGGAGGGTCGTGATAGTCGTCTAGGGTTCACCTAGCTGGCGTGGAAACCTTGCATGGAAGACCACGTTGGAGTTCCGGAGGCTTAAATCAAGATCAAGGTAGGATCCCGGTTGGATCTTATTCATGTATACACTTATGATGGAGTCTTAATAGATCCGATAACTAGCAATCGAGTGCTTCCCTTTCGGTTTTGTCTTCTCTTGGTTTTGCTTCTTCCTCGATCTATACTTAAGATAGATCGCCTAGGGTGCTCTTGTAGCCGCGGTGGCTAGAGGTGCATACCCGATCTACCAAGTGTTTTCAACACATTCCTCGTGAGTGTGCTCTTAGGTTCACCTACACAAGAAGCGGGGCATCGTGATAGGATGTCGATCACGTGTACGGTAGGTGCCTTCGAGGATTGGACCGGAAGCCACATGCTTTTTATGAGATTCTTATTGCTATCTTCATCTCTCGCTAGGAACTACGACAAAGGCACGATCTAGACTCTCTAGATTGGTTACCTCTTGCTTTATCTTGCTACCTCTCATGTTTTAGTAGATTAGATGCGTTTGAAACCTCTCTTAAACAAAGTGCTTTCTCGCTTTATTAGATCGATCTTGCGTTGCACATTGTTCCACGGATTCGATACCTTGGGTTCACCACTCAAGGGAAGAAGGGTCCCTTGACTACGACGAGGGATTTGTCCGCTTGCAAGTCCAAATGAACTTTGCAATGATAATCAAACGTCAACAGCGACCTAGGCGGTGGGGGCGCAGACCAGCACCCAGGCGACGCGGGAGCGCTCCCAGGCGGCGCGGACGGGGAGCAGCCCCCAGGTGGTGCGGACGGGGAGGCGCAGGCGGCCAGGTCCTGGTGTTGCCGGCCTCCAGGTCCAGGCGTGGGCGGCCAGAACCGGCCGACACAGGCGGCCGGGACCAGGCGCCGCGGGCCAGCTCCAGGCGCAGGCGGCCAGCCCCAGGAGGCGCGGGAGGCGAGCTCCAGGCTTCAACTGAGTGAGTATTTTGAACATTTTCAAATGGCGGAGAATTAAATGTAGCTCTTATTCATGTCATTCTCGATGTGTTCTGTATAGGTTGTCAGATTCTGATTATTTGTTGAATATAAGATTAATTGGCAATCGCAAAAAGATGAGAAAGGAAATTAGCTGTTGGGTCTTTGAGATGGTTGTTGATTCAGATAGGACATGTTATATGGATTTTGTTCAGTCAATTGTTGATAAGTATCCTCCAGGTTACTTAGAGGTTGTACATGTACAGTATTATGATGATGTCCTCAAAACTTTTCCAAATGTTAACTCAGACCAAGATTTGCTAGTCATGTTTGATATGCACAATAAGGAGAAGGTTGTTCAACTGTTCATTAGTTATTGGGATCCATCTGAGCCATTTGCGTCAATTACTAAGTGGGAATTTGAAGAGAAAGAGCAGCCCCAGAACATAGAACCTAATAGGGACAATTATCTTAGTAATTCTAATCCATCCAATGAGCATGTTGGTGTTGATGAGGAGATTATGTACTTAGAGAGTGTCCCTATAAATGAAGTGGTTCATGAGGAGAATGTTCATAACATGGATGATGATTCAAATTCTGGTTTAGATGGTGACAATTCCTTAGAGGATGACTTAGAGGATGATTTAGAGGAGGAAGAAGAGGTTGGGGAGGAGGAGGGTTATGAAGAAGTAAATCATCACCCAATTGTTGACTACGATGAAGAAGATCCTTCTATGAAAGTTGGATGCACTTATCCTAATATGGATGAGTTCAAGTTGGCTCTTTGTCAATATGCAATCAAACATGAGTTTGAACTTCGCACAAAGCATAGTTCAAAGCATAGTCTCAGAGCCTACTGTTCAAGAAAGATTGAGGACAAATGCTCATGGAAGATACATGCATCTACAACAACAGATGGAGTGACTGTCATGGTAACTATCATTATCGCATATTTTTCATTTATTTTTAGAGATCTCATGTTGTTCACTAATGCCATATGCTGCTCCTTTGTAGGTGAAGAAGAACAAATCTGAACATGATTGCTCTAGTACTAGAAGGAAAAAGAAGGTGAGGAATGCAACCCAATTTTGGATATGCAAGAAGGTGAAGGACTTTCTCATAGAAGATGCCACTTTAGGGGCTGCCGCACTTCAAAAGAAGATCAAAGAACGTCACAAGGTACACATCAATTACAAGAGAGTACACATGGGCAAGATGCTAGCATTGAAGGAACTGTATGGTGATTGGGATAGCAGCTTTGACAATTTGTTTAGGTTGAAGGCACAAATTGAGAGTTCTTGTCCTGGAATTTTAGTATGCATTGACCATTACAAGATAAATGGGAAAATCAGATTTAGGAGATTCTTCTTTGCCTTGAAACCTTGCATCGATGGGTTCCTTTCAGGTTGCAGACCTTACTTGGCAATAGATAGTACATTCTTGACAGGCAGATTCAAAGGTCAATTGGCTAGTGCTATTGCAGTTGATGGGCACAATTGGCTATATCCTGTTTGTGTTGGAGTTTTTGATTCAGAAACTAATGACAATTGGGAATGGTTTCTGAAGAAGATCAAGGAGGCTATCAGGATGCCAAGGGGGTCAGCTATAAGCACAGATGCAGGGCAGGCAGTCATGGCAGGGGTTGCTGCGGTGTTCCCACAAGCAGAGCATACGGAGTGCATGTTTCATTTGGTTACCAATTTCAAGAAGAGATACCGTGGGAAGGTGATTGATGACCACCTCTGGGCAACAGCTTACTCATGGAATCCATACTTGTTTGAGAAGCATTGGGCTGAAATGGAGAAAGCAAAGCCTGCTGCAACTAATAACCTAAGACGGAGTCACAAGAAATTGTGGACTAGAAGTCAATTCTCCACCATTTAATGGATAATATCAGACAATTGCTTATGGTGAAGTGGAACCAAAGAAGGAAAATTGCAAAGAAATTTGATGGTTTGATTCTGCCACACATAATGAAGATGTTAAGGGAAAAGAGCAGACAATTGAGCTTGGAAGTGACAGAATGCTCTGATGAAGTGGCAGAGGTGACAACATTGGGTGGTAGTGGATTTCGGTTTGTGGTGAATTTGGCTGAGAAGACATGTTCTTGTAGGCAATGGCAGATTTCTGGAATTCATTGAGAAATTTAGAACAGCTTATAGTGCATTGATCCCTGCTTTGCCTGACAAGTCCCAGTGGCCTAAATCAGAACATGGTTTTTTCATGCATCCGCCTCTACTAAAGGCTGTAGCTGATAGACCTAAAACTGAGAGGCATAAAGGTGGTGGTGGTGGTGGTGATAAGGAAGGGACGAAAGGTAAACATCAATGCCCTATATGCAAGGACTATGGACACCATTGGCCGAGTTGCAAGAAGGGTAGCAAAGAGGACATAAAAGCAATGAAACTTGTGAGGTATGTGTCTATGTTCCACCTTACATACATGTGTGTTGCATTTGCATAATAAACTAAATTTTATTTTAAATTGCTTATGTAGAGGAACACCCAAGAAGAAAAAAACAACCAACCCCAATCAAAACTCCATTGTGCCATGGGAGGATGAATCTCCAGCAGCTTCTATGTCCTTTCCACCACCAAGGTTTTTTGCTATCTCAATTTTTTCAGAATTTGTATAGCCAAAGCTTGGTTCTTATCATCCTTTTCACTTGTAGTCAAACCTTGGAGAGTACTTGTACAAAGAGAAAACATGTTGACTCTTGTTCTGAAGCTTCCAAAAGGTACTTGTATTAAATCTGAATTTTTTTCATGTTAATTGCTGCTGAATTGAATTTTTTTCCATGTAAATTGTTGTTGAATTGAAACTTTTTTCTCTATAGCCAAAGCTTGGACATCTCAAGTACAAAGAAGGGAAATGGAAATCAGGAAAGCTCTAACTCAGCAGCCTCAAAAAGGTACCTGCACTAAATCTGAAATTTTCCATGTAAATTGTTTTTGATGTTCTTTAAATATTTAATTCTTCATATACATTTGTAGGTCAAGGAGTGGCTCAAATCAGCCAGTTGAAGAGAAGGGGAAGGGCAAAAGAAAGAAGGCCGCCACAAAAAAAGTTACAAAAACTAAGTAGTTGCAGCTTCATAGCCCGGCCATGAACACAAGGAGCAAGATGGTTGAACCTGGAAGTCCTGCAATGAGCATAAGGAGTAAACGCAGATTGAGTCTGTGATGTAATAATGTCATCTGTACTTCGTATCAAAACTGAATTTATGGTCTGTAATGTGATCCTAGTTGAACTTGGATGGTTGTCGTTATGTTGAACTTGGAGGGTTGAACTTGGATGGTTGTCATTATGTTGAACTTGCATGCTCACTAAATAATGGTGTGTGACATGTACTGTATGTGGCATTTATTATTCAATTATCATGTGTATGGATGTCCTTTTATTTTTAAATGATGCAGAAAATGGTGTGTGGTCTACATTTGAGGGATGCCATTTTTTTTAATTTGTAAATACTGCAACAAATGTTTTTTTAAAATTTTTAAATACTGCACATTTGACAACCTGTTCATATATGGCATTTTTTTTAAATACTACATGCACTAAAACTGACGTCAAATGTGAAATTATAAAAAAAATCTGAAATTTGTACCAAACATAGCTAAAAAACATAGAGGGGCAAAATTGTCTTTTCCTCTCAAACTTAACACCGTTATCCACCAGAACCAACGGAAGTGCTAGAGGGGGAAGAAAATTTTTGGTGCTGCATAGATAGGGAAGAATTGAAGTTTGGGTGCTACAAAGGGAAGAGCAACTTTTTTTGATGCTACACAGGTAATTTTCTCTTATATATTCCAATTGATGATGTGTGAATAATAAGATTTATTACCAGTAAACAGTAAACACTGAACAATACTATAGTGGTAGGTATCCAATTTCCAAGCGCAATTGTTTAGCAACGAGGGGTATGTAAAATTATGCATACATAATTGGTCAACCGTTACTGTTAACACAGTAACACAGAAGTGCAGAGAGTTTGGCTTTAGCAAATGACGTGAGCTCAGCTTGGCGCTGATCCAGTATCTGAATCCCTGGCAGCTAAGTGGGAATGCCCTTGCTTACTGCAGTCCAGACCTTGGGGGTCATGACGATGGAAGGAGGCGTATCGCTCTAGGCTAGCCCTGAAGACGAACACATCGAAGCTGTGGAGGTGGAGCCTATCGTCAGTGAGAAGCTGGGTTTGCTTCAACACCTTCTCCGTCACATCGTACAGCGCCACCCAACGTCTCCCGCGATCCCCCAGAAGAATCACACCCTGCCGCTCTTCCATCGCCCAGCACGCACGCCGCAGTGGCGACGGCAGGTCAACCCGAACGCGGAGCCTCCAGCTCGCAACGTCGTTGCTGTCGTGGTCCTCCAGTACCCAGATGTCCATCGAGCCGTCGAGAAAATCCGACATGGCGAGCATCCCGTCCACCTCTAGCAGGGAGAACTCCCCAGCGTAGCCGCGGTCTCTCCTCCGCGGCGGGCGAGGCACCCTCCGGAACGTCTCCGACTCGGTGTCGAACGCCACGATCTTGCCCCGTTCCTTCGCCTCCGGACACCGCCCGTCATCCACGGGAAGCACGACCGCGGGGTACTGCAGCCAGTGAAGCTTGCCGTGAAGGGCGGCGTAGTGGAGCGGGAGATCGGGGCAGAGAGGGACGAAGGGGGGCGCTGGCCCGAGTCGACGGGTTCCGGCGGCTTCGAGTGAGCAAACGTAGTGTGATCCTCCTTGGTCGTTGGTGAGACACAGGACCCGGTGCTCGCCGGATGGCTTGTGCACGTAGAATCCGCAGGGCAGCGTGTAGGTGCCGCCGTGCCGGGGGGACGAGGCACCACGACCCGCTGCCGTGTCACCGGGTTGCACGTGAAGAAATCCGTGCCGCCGCTGGTGCCTCCGAATTCCTGGAACAGGAGCAGGCCGTCGCAGGAGGCGACGACCAAGGCGTATCCGCCGCTCCGAGAGGCTCCCTTGGTGTGGAGGCACCGGCGCCTCGCCTCGTCGAGGGTGGCCAGCGGGATGGTTTCCAGCGCGGCGAGCGGGCTCGGGCCACGACGCTGGAGGATGAGCTCGAGAGGTTGGCGGCGGGCATGGCCGGCGACGAAGGCGGCGCTGGTGGTGATGCGGTGCCACGCCTTGCGCACCGCGCGGGAGCGGAGGACGGCGGCGCACGTGAGGCGGAGAAGGATCTCGCTCGCCACGTCATCGTCTATATCCCGTGACCTCGCTGCTGCGTGCCGTTTGATCGCCGGCGCCGTCATCGTCGTCGCGAATTCACGATTGTTTTCTGATCGCGCGCTGTCGGGAATCTTTGGATGCATGTCATACCAACCTGCACGCGCCTGTATGTATGTATGTATATATGCCTCCGCACCGCACGATGAGACGTACACATATTCCCTCGCGGGTCGGATACGAATTACGAGTTTTTTTTTTGAGATCCGAATTACGAGTTAGAATTCAAAGCATAAGCTATTTTTTATTTCCCGGTTTCTGGACCAAGGCACTTTCCACTTGTTTGTGTGGATAATGTGCGCGTTTCTATCTTGAGGTAGGACGTCCGGACAGAGGGGGAAAAAGACGCCCTCTCCACTACTGTTTCGGTGCGGGTCCCGCCACGGCTTTATCCTTTCCTTTCCCGTCTCCACCCACCATTTATTCCATTCACCCACCATCCTCGTCTCTTTCTCCTCCGATGCGACTGTAGGGAGCTATGTGGCGACACGGCCAAGGGCACAGCTCGGCGCGGTTGGGCATGGCCCGCCGCTCCCTCCACGGCCAGCCGCGGTCACTCCTCGTGTTGGCCTGCAGGTCATTCATCTCGTCGTCAACAGCACCAACGACGCGCCTCGTGAGCTCCACGCGGGGAGTGTGTTGGCCGCCGGCGACCAAGGGCGGCCAGGGAGCTCCGCGCGGGGAAGAGGATTGGCCTCGCCGGTGGTGCGGCCCTCCGTCCCCGTGGACAAGGGCGGCGCCTCGGGCGTGGTCCCTCGAGCTCGCGACGGCGCAGACTGCTCCCTCCACGGCCAGATCGAGCACGGTCGGGCATGCAAGTGGCACTGGTAGCGGTAGCGGCGAGGCACCGGAGCTCGCTGTTGACGATTCAATAACACGTCGAGGTTCACCGCAAGCGCACAGATCGCTTGTAGCCTGTTTCACCTAGGAGAGTCTCAAGGTTCTTGTCAACCCAAGGAGCAAGAGAATTACTAGCGTTTAACCTAGCACTAATCTAGTTGATCGAAGTCTATGAAAGAGAGATTTAATCTATAACTAAAGACAAACTAATAAAGCAATCTAAATTACGTTAAAGAGAGATAAGAGATGCACAAGTATGAAGAACGTATGCCGATGGAGTCTAGGGTACTTGAAGATGCAATCACCAAAACATGATAAAACCCAATCCAATCTATCTAAGCATGTGACCAAAGGTTTAGCCGTTTTCCTTCCCTCGTACATGTCACTACACGAAGGTAATCGGTACTAAGCCTAGATGAACACAGTATATTGACGCGATCTACGGGAGCAACCCCGAAAGCATGGTAGCTAGCCTCAAATATTAAGCATCATCAACAAAGGTACGATAAATTATGATCTAAACAAGAGTAGGTGACTACACATCAAGTTCCATTACAACTCCATGGACAAACGATAATTTTACCCATCAAGACGCTAGGCATGCCACCGTTGAACATGGTGGACGCCTCTGATGAAGATCAGTCCTCGTTGTCCTTCAACTCCGGCGGCGCCGTGGCAGGGCCTCGATGTCCTCTTTCCTCGTGGCAACCTCCCTTGACCTCGGTAATGATTTCTCCTGAATCTCTTCCTCTCGATCGGCTCTCTCCCTTGTGGTCGATCTCCGAGGCTTCTCTGTTCCTCCCTTGCGAATGGCGGCTTCGACAGGCTTTTAAGGTTCCACGAACTTGACACCGAAGAAAGGGGGAAGCGAACCGACGCCGAATGGGGGTGGGCCGGCCGGCCTGGGCCCTCCTAGGCTCGGTTTGCACCACGTACGTGTCTTCTTTTGCACTTTGGGCTTTTTGCTCCTTTGGATGTGGACTTTGGACGTTGTTATCCCTGCGACCAAGTTAGGAGGTCTTCTCGCTTGAACTTCCGATCTTTCATCTTGGTCCTCTAGAATACTTCGTTGAAGCATATTGGTCCTTGCCACTTTTAGAGACAAGTTCGCACACGGTCGTAGCTCCTTGATTGACTTGCAAAACATCCTCTGAACTAGGTGCATCTCCCCTCATTAAGTGCATAAATTCCTGCAAAATCATTATACTCCAAAATGCACATGCAACAGTGAACTTGTTACATCATTAGTATGCCTAGTGGCGGGTTAGTTCCAAAATAAAGTTCAAACCATAATGTAACATGTGCTCTTGGTTGACGGAAATCGACCGCTAACACTCGCTGGCGGCGTGTCCAGGGAGCAACTGGGCGCGGGCCGCCGCCCCTTTATGGCCAGGGGTGCACCCGGGCGCGCGTGCGGTGGACCTCGCCGGCGGCACGGTCGGGCACGCGCCATGGAAGGGGCGTGAGCCACCTCTCTCTGGAAACTCTGCTCCGAGGTTAAGTGTATGTTGCAAGGGTATATTTTTGGTGTCTCGGAGGTTTCGAAGGAATGTTGCAAGCGTTTTATGTTGATGTTGCAAAAGTAGATCTCGATGTTGCAATGTTGCAAAAGTAGATCTCGATGGTGCGGATGTTGTTTTCAAATGTTGCAGATGTTGTTTACGAATGTTGCGGAATTCTTCTCCATGTTGCACGCAACATGACTTGATGTTGAGGCAAGATTTTTTGCTACAGTGCTTTGATCTGACGATTACTGTGTTTTGATCGTCTGTTTTTTAGTCCCTTCCGAACGTCCGGGCGCTAATGCTTCCGTTCTATTATTTGTGCATTTTTTCTCAAACACGCAAGAGAACTATGTACCATGTTATTAAGGGTCCCTTTGGTTTGGCTTTTTGGAGCTGTAGCTTTTCAAAAAAGTTGGAAGCCAAACCAAAGGGCTTGGAACTGTCAGCAACTTTTCTCCAAAGTCAGCTTTCTCATAGTTCATTTCCCACAGCTGGGAACTAGCAGTTGTGAGCGACTGTGAGTTCAGAAGTTGGCGAAAATTACCCACTGCCATCCGTAAGTGGTACATGTTCACTCTTTTTTCCCTCCTTTCCTCCCAGCCGCGACACATTCCCACCCCGCACGACAGTCCCTGGCGGCTGTTCCCGTGCTGGTGGGATGTCCCCGCAGCCGCTCCTCCATTGGGGCGAGCACAAGCTTCGCGGCCGCGGCTCCGCGAGGGTGCCCGCGAGCTCTGTCGGCCTTCCTCTCCTGCACCTCGCGACCGATGGCGCCCCACTCCTCTGTCAGTGGCCATCCTCTCCCAGCGGTAGGACCTCCTACCCTGGAAGCCCCTCCTCTCCTAGAGACAGCAGCCCTCCCGACGAGCGGAGCTTGGACGAGTGACGACAATGAAGTCCACGAGATCTGTGATTCCCGTCGAGGTTGAGCTCTCCTGCACCTATGGCTTGGTCTTGGATGGAGATGGGAAGGTTGTGGTGTCGTGGGTGAGAGGAATTGGCCGGAGGTGGGGTGTGGACCGCGAATTTTGCCGGCGATTGTCACACCCGATTTTCTGAAGAAAACCGAATGCATCTCATATGTGTGCCAGGATCTCAATTTCACACATACGATAGACATAATGAGTGTAATATCAGAAACAATGCTCAAAAACATACAAGAAGAGGTTTATTAACTTTTATTACACTCATGGATAGACACGAAGGTCTTTACACGAACATCGATAGCTAAGACGATGCAACTTCGTCTTCAACTCCACAGGCATCTGACAGGGGGAAACGCATGCCTCAGAACTCATCGAAGTCGCTGAAGTACTCTTCTCCAGTGTTCTCCTCTGAACAGCGGGTGAGCAAGGGTGAGCACACTTATGGTTGGAGCTCAGCAAGTGGGGGAAAATGCATGGCTATCAAGGATAGGCTAAGGTTTTACAGCGGTTAGCATTTTAATATTGGTCAAATTTTATTAGCAAGCACCTATTTACTAGGTGTAAGTTTATACCATCCCAAAAATTAAGCTTTAGAAAATATTATCTCAAAACCATATAAAACCATGATTTAATTCCATCTTCAAGTTCATTAATCATGTGAGGGTTCAGGCCGCTCTTGACCGTGAGCACGGCTGATCGATCAGTTTTAACTCTGCAGAGGTTGTACACTTTCACCACAGCTCGTATTCCCCATGTTGCCCGGGTTGATCAGACCCTTAAACACTTCTGAGGTGAGTGGCTAGGGGTCCACTACGAAGCCTTTACAAAGATATACAGAAGACCAACAACCTGCGACAGTTACAGCAGCGGAGCAGACCATAACCCTCCCTAGTGGTCAGCACCTTAGCAAAGGCTGCTACCCCAAAAGAACCGGGCTATACCCCTTCAACTCCGGCCCCCTGTGCTCCTTTCGGATAAGGTTGTCAGATAATTCCACGCACCTAATTAATTGGCTAAGCCAGAGTCATATGGACTGTGGTTGCGCTGTTTTCCTGGGTGGTTCTCCACGTTCCAATTAAATCATATAATCTTGTTATTAACAAAGTTCACCAAAACTTGCTCATCATTCATCATTTTGTAAAGTTCCATTTCAACCATCCCAAGGTAAGCAACTAAGCATTTCTACCCAAAACATTTAATTAAAAGGGTTGTTCAAGGTAAAGGGGATAAAATTCTAGTCATGTCCTTAAAAAGGTAATTTTCCCATCAAATTATGCATAACAACATTTAAATGTAAATTTAGTTATCATGCAAGTTGTGTGGGACAAAATAGAATATGCAGGGGAGGAAATCCACTTGCCTTCCTTGCTTAAACACTGGGGTTCTTCTTCTTCAAAAACTTGCTCTTGATCCGCGATCGGTAGCTCGGCTCCAACTGGCACGATATCTACGCGCACACCAAAAATTATACAATAAATAAAAACAATACATCAAACATTACAAAAGACTAAAACAAGCTTCTAGAACTAACGAGCACTGAGAGATTATCGCAAGGACACCAAAAACGTCTAAAACGGATAAAAGACGCAAAAGATATGACTAAAACAAGGTTTAGGGGCTAGATTGTAAGAAGACTTGGACTCCAGGGGCTTATCTGCAAGAAACCAGGGACCTAAACATAATTACGTATATAAACCGTAGGTTTATAACGTAAAAAGGCAAGGTTGGACCTCAGGTGGAAAAACCTAAGAAGCTTAGGGGCTAAAACGAGAAAACCTGGACCTGATTGTAAGCATCTTTAAAGGTGGAAGGATATTTTTGTGATATTAGAAAGAGCAGGGCTTTTTTACAAAAAGGCAGAGGCCAGCTGGGTTGACCGGTATGAGACCGAGTTTGACTCGGGCTGGGGCGAATCTGAGCCGCTGGATCTGGATCGGGCGGCTGCGGTTGCACGCGAGCGGCCAGCGGCGGCACTCGGCCGGCGCGCGGCGGCGGGCAGCGGTGGCTCGCTGGCGTTGGCCCGAAACAGAGCTAGGAGGCTCGGATTGCAACGCGGAAGGACTCTACTCGAAGAGGGGAAGAAGGTGAACTCACTGAGAGGCTTGAACAGGCGACCACGGCGAAGAGGAGGGAGATCGAGGCGGAACAGCGGAGCTCCAGCGGCTTCTCCGGGGTGGTGGCGCTGCGGAGGCGAGGAGAAGAGGAGGAGCGGTGCGGGTTGAAGAGGAGCTCAAGGGCTTCCTTTATAGGGTGGAGGGGGCAGGCGGAGGGGCGCGGCGAGGCGGTGGGGTGCTCGGTAGTGGAGGCCGCCATTAATGGCTTGGAGCTCGGTGGGGCGGTTTTGGAAGGGGAAGAGGAAGGGGCGGGCAAGTGGGTGCGTGCGACGCATTCACGCGCATCTAGTGGGGAGGGAAGGAGGCGCGGGGAGAGGGGAACGGCGTCGGGGAGACGGCGATGGCCGGCGCTCGGCCGAGGGAGGAGGAAGGCGGCGGGAGGTTGAAGACACGGCTGACATGTGGGTCCCGCCGGTCAGCCGCAGGGAGAGAGGGGAAGGCTGGAGCGGGCCGGTGGACTAGATGGGCCGGAGAAGGAAAGATGGGCCTGCAGAAAAAAAAGAAAAAGAAAAAGAGAGGGAAGAGAGATGGGCCGCGGGGAGGTTGGGCTGGGCTGAAAGAAGAAGGGAAGGAGGAAAGGTTTAGGGTTTTGTTTTGTTTTTTTCTTTTCTTCTTTTTTCAACACACAACAAACAAAACAAATGCATACAAATTATGATGCACAAACACTTGGGTGTTTCTAAATTAATTAAATATTATTTAATACTTAGAAGCAAATTTATTTAGTCAAAATTATTTAAACCCTTAGAAAAAAAATCTAACCATGTTTCTATTTTTTTAATGTGATGGAATTTTAGGGTGTTACAACGATCAGGAGCCGCCCTGTTTTGGCCAAGGAAGAAGAAAGGAAGAGAGAGGTGGAGGAGGCCGGCTGGCTTGGGGAGGAAGGGTTGCCCGCGCTGCGGCCGGCGCCGGCTAGGAGCATAAGGAGGATGCCGGCCGTGTACTTCCGGGCTGGGTTGTGTCAGTGTGTATTTCCAGGAGGAAGAAGATGACAAGGAGTGGGGTCCACTCATTGGTGAGAGAGGGGCAAAGTTGACTGAATGACATGTGTGGTTTGCTCATAAGGTTTCCAAAAAGCTACAGCTGTTTCACCAAGAGGCTTTTAGCTTTTTCACAGCTCACAACCCACAATAGCTTTTCTTCACAACTCACAGTTACATCAGCTTTTTTCACAGTCACAACTCAACCAAACACACCCTAAGAAAAAGAAGAAATATGAATTGCGTCTATTTCCCACAACGTATACTACACTGCTACACAACCACACAAATCTATATAATTTATTTAGATGCACCTCATTAAGAATCATAACTTCATTTCTCTCAAATCTCAATGTAAGATATCAACACCACATCATCATCCATTAGGTCATCTACAATTTTTTGTGACAAAAAATATCCATGCATGTCATTTATAAGTCTTGCGAGTACCACGCTCCAAATTTTCACACTACCTTGTTTATTTTTTCCATTTTCTACCCTAATGCACTATTTACCATCACATCATCGTGTCACATCTTCTTTCACAGCACATGTTCCAATGCGCACTATTTCCACAATTTTCCATCTCAATGCACTATTCATTTGCACACATTTGCACAAATTAAACAGAAGATAACATGAAGGATCAACAGTTTAAGAGGTTTCTATGACAAAAAAACATACATGCATGCTATTTAGCGAGTACCACGCTACAAAATATTTACAATAGAATACATGAAGGATCAATAGTTTAAGAGCAATTCTATATCAATAAAATGAACATGTTTTCATGTGTAATGTTATTTGGAAAAGAATGTTGCCATGCAATCACCTTATTTTCTAATTTCAAAATTCATCTTAAAATTTGCTTAAGAAATTTCCACAGTAACACGAGGGGTATCGATCACCTAGTTACTATATTACGGAAGCACCAAATAAAGATTACAATGAGGAACTAAAGCGATCTTTCATTAGTAAGAAAATAGACATCCAAATTCCAAATTCACGTAAAAGAGAACTCAAATCTAGATCGTTAGGGTACATGGCTACACCTTCAACCCTATCCAATTGAATTAGACTCACTTCCTCGATGTGTGCACCTGGAGCAAGCTAAACGGACGAAAACGTACATAGCCACAATTTTGAAGAAAAAATCCTAAGTTTCTTTCATAACAGAGCATTCAAATTAAATTCTAATTATACCGTATTTTTTACAATAAAATTTGAAAACAACACTACACTTTTATTTTCTATTTGTATGTACTTTAAAACATTTGTTTAACAATAATATAACAAAATATTTCCATATTGTGAACACATTATTCTACAAAGTTAATAAATTGGTATAAATCACCCATTGATAATCGTCACGGAACGAACAAATTAGTATAACGTAACCAAGAAATTGTTCAATGTGAACAAATATTTTCATGTGGTGAATGGTCCATAAATACCCAAAAAAAAGGAATTTTTAACGACATTAACAAATTAAGTTCTAGCCTAGTGGTTGAAGCAGCTGAGCAGCATCCAACAAACTTAGATTTGACATCGTATTGAAGCGAATTAAATAGGTTAAGAATTAAAAAAATAATCGGGAACTATCTAATGTTAATGTATACTTTGGAGCAATAGATTTTTCACTACCTAAACAATCAACTATGATTTTTTAAATTATTCAAAAAGAAATCACAAACTAAAAATCAGAGGAAAATCGACATGAAGTTTGAAAATAAATAATAAATAGTTAAGAGAAAATGGATGAAATAAAAAATGAAGTAATAAAATGAAAAGAAGAAAAGAATATGATATATCTTTTTAGAACCAAAAGAATGTGATATTGTGAGCGCCAAGAGAACGGTGTTCCCGCGGGTGGGCCATGGTCCATCATGTTCCCAGTTGTCACTGGGCTTAGATGAATGGCGCAACAGGCTTACCGGCCCATGTAAATGAAGGGCCACCATGCACCCCTTCTGCTCTCTCTCTCTCTCCCTCGCCCGAAAGTTTTTATATATTTATTTTTCACGATTTTTCCAAAAATAAATGTCTGATTCTGAAATTATCAAAACTAGTCTACCGCCGCCGTTTCAAATGACGACTGTAACCTGTCGCCGCTTGAAACAGCAGTTACTCCTGTAGTCGTCATCGAAAAAGGCGGTGGTGACTTGGCCGGGGGTGCAGCGACCAGCCGCCGCTGCAAACAGCGGTAAGGCCAGCCGCCATTAGCCACGGCGGTTGACCGCTGCTACCGCGGGGTCAGGCGCCTACTGCCACTGAAAAGGCAGCTGGTCTTACCGCCATTACAGTGGCGGTTGGCTCCTTCAACCGCCATTCCCAATAGCGGTTCGGTCCCAGATTCCTATAAAGCCAGAGGCCTGCCTGGGGAAGAGAGAAAGAGGCCCCAAATCAGAAAAAAGGAGGAGGAAGACAGTAGGGTGGAGGAGGTGGTTGAGTAGCGAAGCTATGCCGGATATCTCATATCAGGTAATATTCAAAACTGAACTTTCTTTATAGCTACGAATTAGTAGATTTAATACAATTAGTGTAGTTTAGATCTAGCAGATCTAGATGACATAGTCCTATTTTACTAGCTGTGTAGACCTAAGGGTTTATGGTAGTGTATTGTCTAGGGATTAGATGGCAGTCCTGTTTCACTAGATTTAGTACAAATAGTGCATTTCAGATTTAGTAGTAGATTTCTGAATCAGCCGATGTAGTGTAGTTAAATTTAGATTAAGTAGTAGAGTTCCGAATCAGTAGATGCAGTGTAGTTAAATTTAGATTTAGTAGTAGAGTTCTGAATCAGTGATGTAGTGTAGTTAAATTTAGATTTAGTGTATGAATTTGTGTCATTAGTAGTTAATAATAGTGGTCTTTGCGTTGTATGATACCAGGGATGTCAGAGACAGTACGTGTCCAATTATTTTTTGGATCTGGAGAAATTAAATATGGTAGAGAAGGAGTTGATCTATCACTATTTAGTATAGCCGTGAGAGATATTACAAGAGCCGCAGAAAGACCTTGGGAAGCCATAACCAACTGGCTCTACAAGGCATTCTCAGTAGATCCAGAGCAATGGGAATTGTCAGTGATGGCGCTATTCAACAAAAGTGAACGAGTGTGTTGAGAGCTTATGCCACTATAAGGCACTACAAATTGGAGGCATTATGTCAGGAGAGCATGCCAAACTGGTGGTCCGGTGGTTTTACTTGTTCAATTTCTGCCGAAGGCACAAGTGAAACAGGAAGCAGAGGATGGTGACGAGGGTGAAGGCGAGAGTGGCCACCAGGGTGAAGGCGAGGATGGTGAGGAGGAGGAGGAAGAACAAGAGGTGCTGGAGGATGAGACAACCTTTGAAGCAGCTGGTGTGGTTGATGAGGGAGAAGAAAACCCAGAAGTACTGAGGCGGTACGAGAGAGAGAGATACAGGACTATGAACAAGCATTGGAATATCCTCTGATGATGAGGATGATGAGATTGTGCCAAGGGATTGATAAAGTTACGATTTCTCACAGCTGACTGTCAATGCTTGTCTGAATGTACCCTGGGAGTACTGGGAGAATGAAGTTTCGGTCGAAGCTCTGTATGCAAATTCAGGAGAGCTTAAGGATGTAGTTAAGAGGTGGTCCACCTTGACCTTGAATAGGGACTTCAGGGTAGTGAAGAGTTCTCCAAAAGTGTATGATATTTGTTGTCTGAAGCCGACTGTCCTTTTCGAGTGCATGCCTAAAAGGGCAAGTGGAAAGATTACTAGAAGGTCAGTATAGTTGTGGATCACACATGTGCACTTGACCAGTTAGACGCAAGCCACCGGAATCTGTTGGTCGGATTTGTTGCTAACCACATCTACTCCCAGATTGTGAAGAATCTTGCTTATGAGCCCAAGTCTATTATCTGTGCAATTGAGGAGAAATTCAGGATCAGTTATGGCAAGGCATATAGGGCGAAGAAGAAGGTTCTGGAGATGAGGTGGGGTACTTACGAAGCATCCTACCACAATTTTCCTACCTTGCTGAACATAATAGCTACGTTAAATCCTGGCACCTACTATGATATGAAGACTTATCCACTGTTAGCAAGGCTAGGCAAGCTTGTCCTTCAGCGGACTTCCTTAGCATTGGGCCCCTGCATTGAGGCATTCCGACATTGTCGACCCGTCATTTGCATAGATGGCACATTCCTGACAGGGAAATACAAGGACACAATCCTGACAGTGGTGGTAGCAGACGACAACAATCAGTTGTTGCCATTGGCTATTGCGTTTGCGGAGGGAGAGAATTATGATAGTTGGTATTGGTTTCTAGAGAGGCTGAAGTAGACGGTGGTGAAGGATGTGTCAAATGTGTGTGTCATACATGATAGGCACAAAGGTATTTTGCAGGTGATGAATGACATCAAAGAAGGCAGTGAAGAACGTTACGGAGCAGCACAGTGGCCCGATGTTCATAGCAGATGGTGCATTAGGCATATGGGAGCAAACTTCCATAACCAGTTCAAGAACAAGACATTGACTGAACTGTTCAAATGGTTATGCGAGCAGAATCAGGAGAGGAAGTTCAATGAGATATGGAAAAAACTAGATGACCTCACGAAGAAAGCATCAGAGGAAATAGCAAAGAAACCAATCAATCCTGAACCTGGGCAAGAGCCAGTTTCTCTTGAGGACGTGCGGTTGGATGCTCCTAACGTCAGAAGGAGAAGGGGGCATCAAGTGAAGGCCTTTAGCTAGTGGATTGAGAATGAGCCGAAGGAGAAATGGTGTCTCATGCATGATAAGGTAGGTGTAAGGCATGTGATAAAGACCACTAATTTTGTTGAGATTTACAACACGGTGTTGCGTGGTTCCAGAATCATCCTCTAGTTGGCATCATTAAGTTCTTCCTGTACCGCACAATGAAGTACTTCTATGATCGTGCCAATGCAGCACATGAAGCTATGGCCGACAGTCATAAGGTGTACTCAACCAAAATGACTGAGTACTTGGAGAAAGCACAAAGGAAGGCTCTTCTTCACTGAGTCTGTAACACCCCGTGTTTTTAGTAAGTGTCAATTAGTGCTAAGCATCTTCTTAAATAAGTCTTAATCATTAGTGTTTAAACCCCTAGTCAAAGATGTGGTCAAATCCTAGTCAAAACCCTTTGACACCATTGCCCCATCTAGAACTTTTGCCACATTCTCCAAATTTCATCTAAACACTTCAAAATCGGCTAATATAAAAGTTGTGCATTTTTTCATGGGACACAATTTTCATAATTGGCGGCATTTCAGATTTTGAGTGGAAACGGGTGAAAACCTTAGTCAACGGCAGAGACAGCAGTTTTTCAAGCGTCGAGAAAAACTCCATCTTGGCATGCCTTTTGTGCACAATCTGTTGACTAAAACACCTAAGTGCCTTTGTAAATGTTGTAGAGGGTCATAACATCTCCAACTTTGCTTTTTACCTCAAGGTGCACTTTAGTTGAAAATTTTCGATTTTAGACCTGGTCAAATAGTGCAAGTCGAAACAAATTCTTGTGCCGGCGCTCCGGTGTGCGCGCTCCCGCGCGACACCGCACTGACGGTGCAAGGCCGCGCACCCGCGCCGCGGCTGGGCCCGGACGTCGAGGGGCGTGCTTCCCCACGTGCGCGCGCTGGGTCCCACTACTCCACACTGACATTTGCGCCCCAGTACCCTGCCGCCACGTGCCGCGTGCTCACCGGCCACGTCACGCCGTCCACCGCCGCCCATCCACTCGCATCGCCGCCGTACGCCGCCCCACGTCGCGTGACCGACCCTTCCCCGTCAACATGGTCGGGAATCGTCGAGTTGTCGTCGTGCCGCCTTTAAAAGCCTCGAGCTTCCATGCACGCGCACGACACCGTCGCTTGCCCTGCACGTCGTCGCCGTCTGCCATTGGCGCCCCACAGCGAGCACCACCTCCCTGTCCTGAAAATCGTCGCCTAAGCCCGCCTCTATCTCCACCAGCACCTCTTGAAGCGCATCAGACCGCCACCTTGCCCTGGCCGGTCCGCAGCTCGTCGGAACCCCACTCGCAGCAGCCGCCGCCACCGGGTGCCACCGAGCCACCTCACCGGAGCTCTCCCCGACCCGTTCAACCACCGGAATCAAGCCATAGGTGAGCTAGGACCACTCCCCCGCCTTTTCCCAGCCAAGTCCGGCGGTCCTCGTCGCCGGCGAGCCACCCCTGCTCCGCCGAGGGCAGGGATGTGAGGATTGTTTTCTTAGCAGGGTGTTTTGCGCAAACCGAGGGCATATCTGTGAAGGAAAAATTGTAGCCAAGGGTCTGTTTGTAAAAAGATTATTCCCCTTTTATGTGTTTTGGCCAGATCTTGGAAAATTCGTAGAAAATCACAGGAAAATCAGAAAAATGCAAAATCAATTTTGTTAGTTTCCTTATGCACAGATCTACATCTTTTAGAAAGCTTGTATGTACTTTTGATAAGTAGTTTTTGAAATAAAATTCAAACTCAGTTTGAATGTGTTTGTGCATAACTTGAAATGTACTCCTTTTCTGAGCTTGATCTTTGGGTATGTTGTTAGTCAAGACTAGTATAGGCTAGATCTAAGCTTTTGCACAAAATTACTGAAGGAATCTTTCTCTAGGTTTTATTTTGTATTTATGCTAGATCTGTGTAAATGATTTTTGTAGCTTCGAGTAAATACTTTCTGTGGCTCCATTTGTGTCTATCATCTTGTTAGGTTTAGTTGTGCCTCTGGTGAAATTATCACGTTTTTATGAACTGTCTATGTATAGGTTTCTAAGTTATGCTTGTGCATAGGGTTAATTTCATAGGTCATTTTCTGATGATCCGGTGATGCTCATCTTTAGACTAGATGATGTTGGTGCCAGACTTGTGTTGTAGGAGAAAGTTGGGCTACAGTTTAGTCATATATGTCTCTGTATAAATTCTTGGTGCATAGCTAGGCTGAAAATAGTTATTTTTGTGTAGCTTGCTAGAAATAGTTTCTGGAGCTAATTTTTTGTATGTCGCCTAGTTATATTCCAGAGAGCCTCTGCGTAAAATATGAGCTCTAGTGCATGAGTATTTTTCTCTGTATTAATAGTTCCTGCTTTTGCTAGTTGTAAATTGTCATATTTTTCATGCTTAGGATATGTCTCGGTTTGCTATGAATTTTTGGCAGTAGCTATGTTGTTACACTGTGTGCATGTACAAAAATTCTCACTGTGATATCCTGCATGGTTCAAACAGAATGATTTTTGGAATGAATCAAGGGTTACAAAAAGAGAAATGAAGAAACCACTATTTTAAGGACTTATGTGTGTTTCACCCTAAGATGCGCCCCTGATAGTTCACTTTGAACCAACTTGGTTGTTTTGTGAAGAAAAATAAATGTATCTAAATAAATGTGCACACCATCACCATCAAATTAATTATTAATAAATGATTGCTTACATTTTCGTTATGGAAGAGTATGCTGAATATATGTTTATCTAGGTGAATGTGACCAACCATGCACTCCATGTTCGTCATGTGATGTTTTTGTAATTAATTAAATTAATTCACCAATTAATTCTTGCATATGCATCCTCGATGTAGAACCTTCTGACGGTAACGACGAACCCGTTCCGGGAACAAGGTGACGGACCGTTCAAGGAAGCAGTGAACGTCATGGAGCACAACAAGACCCAAACCCAAGTTTGGAAGGGCCAAAGGCCTAGTTAGACTAACATACATCCGCTTGAAACGCAAGCCCCGGTTTATCATTATCCTATTGTGTTTTCTTTTTAAACTTCTGAATTTGTCATTGAATATCTATGTGCATTTACGTTCAGGAGTTGAATTGATACCCTAGTTGCATGATCCCTAAGTACCTATGATCTTTTACTAGTATGCTAGGTCGCTAGTTGCTATGCACTAAGGACTCGATACAAGTCGAGTGATGTACTTCGCTCGCGAGAATAGGTTCTTATGTTGGAATCATAAGATTTGTTAAATTGGATTGCTCACGTGGTAAGAGCATGGGATTCTGGGCTCCGGTCCAGTGGTTAAGAGATTAAGCGTTTGAACGTACTAAACATTTGTCGGAAATGGGTACGATAAGCCTAGTACCTGAATGATGCGGTGCAGGAACTTTGCGCTACTAATCTTGGGTTGCGGCCCCAGGCTAGCTACCTGTGGTGCATGTGTGACTCTAGACGCTAGTGTGAGGCGGGCCAAATAACCTTGTACCTAGGACTATGGCATCCGATCCCAATCCGAGGAATGACGGGAACCGCCTGGTTGAATGGATTCATTGTGAGTACATTCTCCTGTATGTTTAGGTCCACCTTGCAAGGTTTTAATCGATCGATCGTCGGCCTCTCACCGTTATTCGAGAGTGCTTAATTGTCTGGCCATGGTGATCCCTTCATGATGAAATATTGATAAACTTGATGTTTGATTAAATTGTATTGCACAACTCATGCTTGCAATAGTTGCTTATCTAGTAATAAATTCATCTATTAGAACTTGAGCTAAAATATTGAAAGTAAGGATTAACTCCTTAGTAGCTTTTTGGCAAAACAAACCCACTAGCCAAAAGCCTTGCATGATTAGAGGTTAAGTCTTTTATTTTAAGACGGGTAAGCCTTGCTGAGTATTAGTATACTCAGCCTTGCTATCAATGTTGTTTTCAGGTGATAATGTTTAGCCTGGTGAAATCCCACCCGGCTGGGAGCTGGAATGGGTGGATGACGAAGAGTGATGGCGTCATGGGTGGCCTCCCATGGTGCCACTGTATCGTTTAGTATTCCGTTGTTTTCTTTTTAAACTCTGAACTAATTACTTTCATGTCAAGAACAATGGTTTGTAATAATTGACCCTATGGGGAAGATTTGATTTAATTTGTAAGGTACTCTGGACTCTCCTTCGTGGGAGGTTTAATGTATGCGTGTTCGATCCTCTATGTGTTGAACAAGTGATTTACCGGGCTTTGACCCGGCAACACTCAACGTGATGGTTCTTTATTATCGCTTAATGACCAAATGGAGTGGTTTAGGCGATAGTACGGAATTATCCCGAATGGGGTTGTCATAGAGTCGAACCTCAACCTCTACACGTCCTGCTAGCTCTGAAGTTCAGTGGAAGTATGATATGCAGTGCAAGCCAAAGTGCAAAAAGGAGGGAATCAAAGAAGGAGGCAAATTGACGTTCTTGGGAACGAGACGTGCAAATGGTCTTATCAGAAGCCGCAACTACTACACAAGCCCTGCACACATGTCATCGCTGCATCTTTCGCAAACAAAGGTTGGAACTAGGGTTGGTACGTGCCTAGATACTACTTCAAGCAAACCATTCTTGAAACCACACTCTTGAGGGCTATCTCTTCATTGGTTCTTTCATTCAAGACCCCGGAGAAAATACAACATACATACCTGATCCAAATCCAGAAATGTGCCAAGGCGTTGGTTGATGGAAGAAGAAGAGGATTAGGAATAATATGGATGAAGCTGAAGCTAGTCCTTCAGTGCAGCTCTGCTCTAAGTGCAACAACCTAGGACACTCTTACAAGCGATGCACCGCAACATCATATGCTTGTAACGCACCGATTTCGTCCAATGTGGGTGATGTTGCAGGACCTTCGGCAAGTGGACGTGGACGTCATAGCCGTCGTTATAATGAAGGAATGTAGTGATCTTCGTTCTCGTAGTCATTTGTAATAATGGACTGTTTATTCCTGCTATCGTGTTGTAATATTCGAACTGATGATGTTATCGGGTTGTAATAATTAAACCACTTTTTGTGTGCATTCATTATCTTTTCCTTATGTATTGTTATGTTTTTGTCCGCATTCATTATCTTTGTCTTACATATTGTTGTAACATTTAAATTGAACTAAAATGTTAGTTTCCATCTTATTTTGCAGGTTTGCAATGGCTTTCTCGGGTCCTGAGTTGGACTTGGAGTTGTTCACATGAGGAAGGACAATGTTGCAGTGCCAAAGGGGATTCACACTCCTATGTGCTTCTGCGGTGATAACTGCAAGCTTGTCAAGTGCCAGGTTCTCGGGTACGCCTACAAGATGAGGTTCTTCATGTCCGCCAACTATGCGCACAACCCGATCAAACCATTCGACCGTAATGTTAGAGTCAAAGTAAGAACTTACTACATTTCTTGATTATTCATTTGTCATTGTTGTTTTATTATATCCTGATATGTCTTTGCAAAAAGACTCCACCTCCTCTTTGTGATTTAATGCAGTGGCTAGATACCAGCAATTCGACTTCGACAAGCGCTACGTCGAGGAGGCGGGCCGTGATGCAAGAGAGCGGTGGTTCCGCATGGTTGAGGCAGAAAAAGAGAGGAAAAACAGAAGGATGAGCAGAAGGAAATTCGCATTCGTCAGGAGATGAGAGAACGTGAAGCGGCCTAGGCTCGTGAAGCAGATTGTTGACGGTTGATTTCCGTCAACCAAGAGCACTTGTTACACTTTGGTTTGAGCTTTGAATTATAACTAACTCGCCACTAGCCATACTAATGATGTAACAAGTTCACACTTGCATGTGGTTCTTGGAGTATGTTGTTTACACAGGATTTAAGCGCCTAAATGAGAACTTCCGGGTAGAGTTCATCGAGCACTTTATGAGAAGACCACAAAACCCGACACAAGTCAAGACACGAAGTGAATATGACTCCAAATGACCCGAGGACCAAAGCATGAAGCCGTAAAACTCCGGGGACTTGGAGGTTTACCCACGAGATCAACCCAGCCTGAGAGATATTCACGCAGCTCAAAACAGCATGATCTTTCGGTGCAGATTCGGAGACTTAAACAGCTTCTAATGGCAAAAGTTTGAATACCAAAGTTGTGAGCCTCGATGAGAGCTTTGATTTGGATGTATGGAAGGCCCAATTCGAGTTAAGGAGCTAGGAGATATGGCCCCCGAAATACCTACTGCGCAGATAAGTCCGAAATCAGACAGATTATCTTTCGAATCCGTTTTGGGGATCTTATCTTCGTTTCCAAGGAAAGCAATGAATACCAAAGTTGGAGATAATTTCGTGGCACACAATCTAATATGGCACCCGAAATACCTGCTGCGCAGATAAGTCTGAAATCAGACAGATTATCTTTCGAGGCCGTTTTGGGGATCTTATCTTCGTTTTCAAGAAAAGCAATGAATACCAAAGTTGGAGATAATTTCGTGGCACACAATCTAGACAGAAAATTTGCATTATTTGGAGTCCGGATGTGGGAGATATGACGTCGGCTAGGAAGGGTTGCGAATTAGGAAAATCTGGACGAGACTGGTTTTATGAAAACCAAGTTTGTTTCTCTCACAAGGAGGATCTCGTGCAAGGCAAGGTAGAGCACGCCCCAAGGTTCCCCAAGGGTATAAATACAACCCCCTAGGTGCCCAAGGGAGGGAGATTGATTGATCATTCATCAGAGAGCCGCCAAATCGAAGGAGACACGCCGAAGGGAGCTGACGGCCGCCGCTAGTCCTCGTGTTACCTAGGAGATGGCCTGGGCCATGCCCTAGCCGCCATGATTGGCCCTGCGTGGTGAAGCCATGGTGGAGTTCCGGAGCCATGCCTTGAATTCTTCAAGGCATTTGTACATTCAACATTCGATGGTGATATAAATCATACATTATCCTTACTTTGATCTACTACGAGTTGTGCTTATTCATATGTGTAGCTACCATATGCCTTTAGTAGGAATAGATCTAATCGTGGTGATTAGTCTTTGTCTTGCGGATATCTCGTAGTGGTGCACGGACTTAGAGTCGTTCGGTGATGATTATCTTCACGTAGTGACAGTACGATGGAGAGAAAGTGTCGAGCAAACGTGTAAGGGTTTACTTCTTATCATGGTTTGAGATTAGATTGGTTTTCATCTTGGCCGGAGCTGCAACTAGAAGACGGTAGGCTAGAGTTACCTTGGGTCGTGTATCTTTATGGCTAGTGAATGTGATCCATACATCCTTTCAAGCGTGTATGTTAAATCTTTATGCGATCAACACTTCATGTAGGTTAGTTCAATAGATTAGATGGTAAATCCTAGGTAGTTTGCTTCCGATCCACGGTTCGATATCTTGGGTCATCCCCGAGTGAAGAAGGCAACACGTGATTCGTATGCTTGCGGATCGAAACGTGACACGTGTTTCAACCGTCAACAAGCCCTTTTTCTAGCGTTGTTGCCGGGGATTGGAACTCGAATCCTAGGGCGATCTATCTATCTATTTGACTAACCCTAATTTCATTATCGTATATATCCTGTGTTTCTTGTTTGTGTCCTTGAATGTAGGTAAAACCCTAGACACAAAGCGATCAAAAAGTTTTCGACATTTGGACTTCGACAAGTCCAACCTCGCTCAACAAAGTTGATGGCTACACAAAAATTTGCTCTTTAGTGGTAGGTGCTAACTTTAGTTAGTGGCCCAACATCCGCTATCGAGCCTGCACCCAAAACAAACGAAGATGAACAAGGTATGCCTATGTGTCAATTAAGTTTTTAAGACTAATATCTTTTGGAGTTTTGTGTGTTCGAGCTATAGGTTTATGAAACGACCATGTCAAGCACGATAGAGAAAGGATGTCATTTCCATCATGCTCATGCAGCGATGGTAATGATTTTTTAAGCCAAAGGATGTGTGACATGGTGCCCTAAAAGACCACAAGATAAAGATCACTCGAACATCTCCGGATCGATCGACAAGAAGACGATGATGTCATCAAGTTTTGCATAAACCTCAGCAGAAAACATTAGATATATTTGGATTTTCAGAAGCTTATTGAAGTCTACATTCCAACGAATCAAGCGGCAAGGCAATCCGAGGTTCTTACAAGCAGATATGGCCGAATCATCGAAGGTTGCACGTTCTGGAATTTTCTGGACAGCATGCAAGAGCGGAAATAAAACGGCCATAACTCCCTCATTTGGACTCCAATTAAGATGAATGAGTACTCGTTGGAAAGGTAATTTCATGAATTTTTTAATAGAACTATATTTTGGTATATGTTCTGTTATGTACACAGGAGAAAATCCACAAAGAAGAGGCAGCAATAAGATGATGACAACAAGATAAAGGAGATGGACATGATGACAATAAATAGAAGATGGGGCAACGGTTCCACGATGCATACATGATCAAATTTAGGAGCTAAGTACAGAAACAAAATCCTCCAGAGCATGGATAAATGAAGACACAAGGAGCACCACTCAACAAATGATGATGTTGGAAGCGAACCACGACGGATTTCCAAAGGGCAACATCAAGCTGCATGGATACTTTGCATTCTCGCACGAAGAACCATGGCTTCACAACAATAAAAAGGTACGTGAGAAAGTTGAGCTCTATGACTTTAAATGAAGCGCTTTGCGGGAGGCAACCCGATCTTTTCCTTTATATATATTAAGATGACGGTCTATATTGTGCTCTTTATTTGAAAACTTCAAGTAAAATTGTACCATTGTTCTAATAAATGTCACAACCACATGTTGTATGCTTTAATAGATATTGAGGGAGCACTTTGCTACTTGATTTTGGAAAACTTATAGACCTTTTTTGTGCCTATTAGTGTTTAAGGGTCTTTTTCTTTTTGTCTTTCTAGAGAGAAATATGAAGGACGACACAACCCCTTTGATTCTAAACTTGTGGCTAGTTAACTTGGACTAACTTTCATTTCGGTTTAGATTACCACCATATTATGTCATGTCATTTTGTTCATCCATGTTGCATTGCATTGCATGTTTTGTTTTGATCTAACATTTTGTCCAACCAACCTAAGCCTTCCTATAACCCTCACCAAAAACCATAGCCAACAAGGGTAGGGGTCAACTTGTGGCCAAGTCTACTCCTATCCCTTGTTCTAACTAAAAACTTTGACTAGCCTCCCTATAAAATCCTTAGGAAAACCTCTCCTACCCTTAGCCCTCCTAAAAAACTATAGGTTTGTTTTTCATAAAAAGACTCTTAACACCACCTTAGATAGAATTTCTATGCTTGACTCCCTCTCTTCAAAATTCTTATTTGAGCCAAAAATATAGGATACCCATAACCTACCCTTTAAACCTTGTTAGTTTGGTTGATTGATTCTTTTCGATGGATGGACCATATCAAAAATCTTTCAAAACTTTGATAACGTTTGTTTGTGCTAACTCTTTGCATTTGCATTTTGTATCCCCCTCATTGTCATCTTTCGCTTTATGTTAACTTGGGACTTTTTGTGAAACTTTGTGATGAATGTTTTCATATCTATGTTAAGTGCTTGGTATAGCATTTTTCCCTTGCGATCTTGTGTAAACGTGGTGTTTAGACACAATCGGAGACCACCATCATTCAGTTTTATATACCTTGCTATCATTTTGCATTAGTTGGTTTATGAACTTTGCAATTTGCCTTACTTATTTTACACTATAAAGAATTGTTAATCTTGGGATAACATGGTGTTTTGACCTTGGTTAATAAATCTTTATAGCAATGGAGAAGTTTGGCAACCACTTTGTAAGTATGGAGCTTAGAATTTGGTGTAAACATTGTTTTGTTTTTATACCATCTTATCATTTGCATGCACACTTGCACACACGTACACCCATTAGGTTCTTATTTTTTCTTTCACTAGATTAACTATGCCACAAGTTAAGATTCTAGGGGATGTCTTTGGTTTGTCGGCATAGAGTGAGTATTCCCGACCGTCACCTCGGGGGTACTTTGTGCTTTATAGTTGTTTTGCAGGCATGACGAATCGCTCCCATGAGTTTGTGATAAAAGATCAAATTAAGATCGTCAACACCTCCAACATCCCGAAAGAAACACTGCTGTCTTCAACAAGATTAAGCACATGTTCAGAGATGTAGAAAAGAGGAAATTTGGATATTCAGAAGCTCCACTAAGTATTCTTTCCAACGCATCAAGATTCAATATTTTAGGAGACCCGTGCAAGGAGTTATAACTAAATCTTTGAGCGTCACACGTTCTGAAATCAGCCGATTGGGACAGCTTGCACTAACGGAGTAAAGAAGGCGTAACTCTCTTGTTCAGAGTCCGATTGGGGTGAATGACCACTCGTTGGAAAGATAATTTCAAGCACTTTACAATGGAGCAGTATTTTAGTACATGTTCTGTTCTGTAATTTGAAGAAAAATTGGTGGAAGTTGAAGCAGCGACAAAGGACAACATGGAAGGAGCTGAAGACGAGTTGAGAAACGATTGGGACCAAGACTTGCAACAAAGGGAGGACATTGAAGGACGATCAAAGCAATAAAAGTGAAGAGTATGATAATGATCTCCACACATGACGGTGGGACTTCAAGAGTTACAAGGTGGTTCATTTTCTTCCATGCCTAGCAACATGCTAAGCATGAGGGGGGACTTGGTGGACAAGAGGAGACCGCGTGGAGTACAAGGATCACGGTTGTCAAGGGATGCTGATTTTCTTCTTCCATGCTAAGCACAATGCTTAAGCATGGGGAAGTGTGTGCTACACTACAAGCATCAAGGGACGGTAACAATTCCTCAACCCTCCTTTTGTCCTTGTCTTTCTATATGTCTGTACATATTTATATGCCCTCAACAACTTTAGATGCAACCTTTGTATATCTCTCTTGTTAATAACATGGCTTCTAGGAGTACAACCTAGTTTTTGTTTTGTTTAAAGATCATGATCACCATCACCTTGTGCTCACCACGATGATATTAAAATTGGCATGATCTTGCTTGTGGAAAAATGATGAAGGTTGCCGCTTTGTTTTACCTACATTATGTTGTATATGGTTTGGCTAATTGCACTCCACTAAATGATCTTAAATTCACTAAGTAATGGCTCTTTAATTTGTGGAGGTTAAATGACTAAATTTTAGACCCACATACTTTATGTTGCTCTTTGATTTAAAGTTTACCGATGACCCGATAACTTGTCTTTTTATTTAAAACTTAATTCCTATGCTATCTACATTTGTGAATCTCTTGCAAAGTTCTACCTACCAAAGCCTATATACTTATGATCCTTCATGATGAAACCTTTAGATTGCAAACTTATATTTTGATGAGTTGGATTAAGATTGATTTTCTATGGTATGAGACTTAGAAGCTGGTCATTTCGTTTTGTGTAACTTCTTTTTGCTAGCCTTTCTATCCGTGCATTGTGAGTTTCCACATTGGGAATTTTGCAAACCTCGCCGGATATCCACCCTTAAACCCAAATATCTTTTTTTGTGATACCCTCCTTATCCACAACCCAATACTTGAGTATGGATTATTATTTTGAGGAAAATCCGAAGAAGTCAAGGTGCTACATTGGAGTAATTTTTGAAGACCTCCGAGATGACACAAGAAAAAAATTCAAGATTTGGTGTGGAGGAGTCTTAAAAAGATTTCAAGTATTTTCCGGAAAACATATGAGATTATCTCACCTTTCTTAGCTAGATTTAGTCCGCCATTTGCTCGAGGACGAGCGTTGTCTAAGCATGGGGGGAAGGAGTTGCTAAGAAGGTGCCATGGTTCCTAGAGTTCGGGGGAGCGTAAAAAAAGAGAAAAGAGAAGAAAAAAGAGAAAAAAGGAAAAAAATAAAGCTCCCCGGTTCTCTAGCTTCATTAGAGTTTTCAAGAGGTGCTTCAAGATCAAACTCCATACTCATTTTTCCAACCATGTGCAATCCGATAACGAGAACTTCATTTGTGCCTTGGGATCATTCACTTGCCACTTGCACATGTCTACCTATCTAAATGTGTGTTTTCCATCTCTCACCCTCCTCAATATTATTTTCCATGGCCTTTTTGACAAGTCTCAGCAAATCCAATAGATCTCTCTTAGTTTGACAATATTTCGAATATAATATTTTGCCAGGATTGTTTTTACCTACCAAGCTCCAAATAAGCCTTCCACTTTCATATATGAGTAGAATAAGTTGAAGATAATCTAGTATAGGTTTGAGTGACTTGATGAGACGAGCGCTTCATTGAGCTATTGCAAGAGAACCTCACTTATGTTGGATGTGCAACTTTTTGAAAAACTCTTCATGATGACAAGGTAAAGGTTTGAAGTTACTTAAGATCAAAGAGCATTATATTTATTGTGACATGATCTTTATTGCTAGTCTACCTTCCATAATGATAAAGTAGCCAGTCCAAACTTGAACCTAAATGCTAAATACTTGAGAGAGCAATATGGCTTGTTATGTATGATTGAGTGTAGGGATTTCATCGAAGGGCAACGCTGATTTCTTGATCAAGTAAGTTTCCCAGACTTACTCGAGGACGAGCAAGGTTTAAGCATGAGGGTATTACTTATCACAGTATCCATGCTCTGCATTTTCATTTTCGCTTGCCCTTTCTGAACTCGTGAGGGCGGCTAATTTACTTTCATGTAAATTCAAGTACCTTTTAGTTTGCATCAGCTCAATGCAGAAATGTCAGTTGTTTATAATGTTTGGGTATGAAGCAATAAAAGGTTCAGTTTGAATATTTATGTGTGTGTTGGTGACCAGATTTCAACATAAGCTTGCAAGATGAATTTATCTGAATCAGTATCCTTACTTCCTTACCTTGGAACTAGATGTACACTCTAATTCATTAGCATGTGCTACTATGAAAATTATTAATTCTCCAGTTTCTCATTTAATAAAATTAGTTCTGAGGCTTTAAGCAGAAGGGTTAGCTGATTGACAACTCATTTCTAGTCTTCCCAAGTATCAAGACGACATGTCAGACTTCTTTGATCCTACTCATTTTACAATGGATAAGTGTCAACTGTGTCCGCACAATGTAGGTTGTCCTCTTTGTATCTGAATACTGTTTTTTGTCACTTATGATTGGTCAGAAGGGCAACTCATAGGATGCTAGTACTTTGTAAAATTATTCCCGTAGTATTTGTCTCTTTATGAGGATATGTAATTTAATCTCTCTACCTTAATTTAGAGCTAAGTTAACAACTTGGAATGCTAGATTCAGAACGTGGCACACTCAACACTTTCAAATTGGTAGATGATGTCTGATGCATGAAATCAGTATCTGAGCTTGCTAGACTCACCAGTATAGTGATTTTATTTTTTGAGTAGTACCTCAATGGGATGTTAACTTGCATGAAAGAATGGTTTTCTTGGTACATGTTCTGTAATGCACTATTCTCTGTTGAGTTTATGAATTGGTTTGTATGAAAATGTGAATGTCAGTACTGACACATTCCTGATAGAATGTTCATATTTCCTCCTTTCGTGAAGGGGATTTGCATGGCGTTTGGCTATGATTATGTATCCCTCATTTGGTTCTGACCGATGACTGCGAGTTTAGCATGTGGACACTTATCGTTACTGAAGTACTATTATGCTGGGGCTTTGAGGCTCTAATCTGAATTGAAGTATCTTCATTAACTGGCATGGCTACTCGCCTTTCCTGTTCAAAATGCTATGAAAGTTACCTTTTGTTTACTCTGACTGGATTGACTATTACTTGATAAATTATATGATATTTTGCTCTTTCGGTGGACACTATCTTATCCAGGCTACCAGGCAACTGTGCCTGAACCTAGTCCATGCACACTGATTTCAGCCTGCTAGGTTCACATTGTGGAGTGTTCAGCATTATTGGATTGGTTTACAATTTCTGTTTTAGAATTGGGAATGGAATGATGCAGAATTTGTGTAGATCCACGGGATGAGCTTATGAGCTTGCAATACTCTCTCGTACCTCTTTGGATTTAATGAACTAGAATGCACCATGAAGTAATCGTTTGCTTGTGTTCATGCCATGAAAATGCATAAAATGGTACTTGGATAGTCTTGATAGTACATAACTAGAAATCAACAAGGCAGAGAGGCCTGAACAAATATTGCCATTTGTGTGCATAATGCACAAAGCAAGGCGGTGCTATCATTATTGAGAACCCAGAGACCAGGTCATTACAGAATACCGATTCTGGAATCAAGTCGAGCTGCTCACTGATCATAGTTGAACCTACTGATTCATGTACAAAAGGGGCTCATACTTATGAGGCTAACATATAGCATTGTGAAATGTGAACTACCACATAGAAGCTAGATGCTGACTGGGTGATCAAGATGATCGCTGCAGTTGGTGGATGAAACTGCAGAAAGCTCCAGCTTCCCCGTCCACTCCTCTCCTGGTTTCAGCGTGATTGCTCTCTCCACTGCGGCTGCATCAACGCAAAGCATCTGCTTGTACTCCTCATCACCAAAGTCCACCATAGTCTTTGATTTCTTTTCCCACGGATTCCACACAACTGATACAGTTGTTACAACGAGAAATCAGACACACTGTTAATGGTTGATTTTCTAATAGATGGAAAAGGGCAACATATCTTACCAACGTCAGGAAGTCCTTCCTTTTTTACGACAAATGAGTGTTTCTTCTCATGGTCAAGAACTGCTACTGCATTTGGGGAGCTGACGTAGACTCGATCGACCTGCATAGCAATTGAACAAAGACCAATGGGTCAGCACTAACTCCTAGAAACCTTTAGCACCTAAGACATCACAAAATTCCAGTAGAAACAGCAACTATAGGCCAAATCCTTCTACAGCTATGCTTCCCTATCCAGTAATTTACTTGCAAGATGCAAGTTTCCGCTAGTTTGAGCAGATTTAAATATTATTTTGTTCGAAATGGGAGATTTAAATAGTTGTGTATCATCAATTCATCTTTTAAAGTATCACGAAAAAAGTTCACCTCTGACTCAAATGTTATTGCGTCTCCTTGTTCTGTAAACCGTTCTTTGTGGCTAAGATTGTCCAGATAATCAAGGGTCTCCAAACCTTCTATCCTCACCTCACTGGAATTAACAAGACACAGCATGTCACTATGGAACGTCACTGAAGGGAGTAGTTAGATAGTGAAGTATAAAAAGTGCTTGCTGGGTAAACAATGCCTGACCTGATGTCAGAAATGGAAAGGTATGTGTGATAAGCAAATGAGAAACTGAATGGCTTGCCATTGACATTCCTGATGCGCGATATTAACGACAGGTCCCCATCCTTTGAAAGAGAGACCCTCAGGCGGAATTCAAAACTGCAACCAAGTTATAGACATACATGAGGAGATTGGTGTGAAGTAATAGAGAGATGAAATTATTAATAGAACTAAATTCATAAACTCGATTTTGCATTTTGTGATTCATAATGAGAAGGCATCTAGATCAGTTTTTTTCATAAGAAATACTCTATTAGTTTGGCACCGATCCACAGTACCAGATCATCCAGCTAAGGACAATAGTCCTGTTCAGATTTCCTTTTTGATTAACAAAACATAAATACTGTAAGATGAAGGGTAGTCCTTATGCGTATCCAAGACATTCCTTACAAGAAATGGCATAAAAATGCTTTCCCGTTAGTTTTCCACTAATCATTCGAAAATATGTCTGCGCCACACTGTCGAAACATTCATCCAGAAAATATCATCAGAACTACCCAGCTTCAGTTATTAGATGATGCACCTCAATGACGCAATACTTAACAGAAATTTGACATCTAGCCCTCAGTTAATTGCAACATAATGTACACAGTCAAAAACAAGTGCATACCAATGTGGCCAGCACTTGAGGTCATCCTCAGATGGCTTTAGTATTAGGTCAACAGAAACTTTGCTGGTGTTATCATTATGATTTATCGGTGGATGCTCATCATCCAGGGCCCATATCCTGTTTCTTGCAAATCCATGTCGCTCCAATGTCCCAGAGTATCCAAACTGCATGGAGTTTTACAGTTATCAGAAGTGGCAGGAAGAAGACAAGTAGCTCCCCTCTCAATCAGTCAGCTATATATATATATATATATATATATATATATATATATATATATATATATATATATATATATATATATATATATATATATATATATATATATATATATATATATATATATATATATATATATATATATATATATATATATATATATATATATGTGTCGCAGACAAATTCAAACTACAGGAAAAACGTGGCAATCCAACAGAAATCATGAGAGGAGTGGGGCACACTGCAGTACCTGTGGGAAACACATCTGAATTCCACCTCGCATGGCATTTGGCGGCTTGAAGATTGCCTGCACATCAGAAGCAACAGACCTGAAAGTGCTTAGACCATTGTAGCAAATAGAAGGCTACAGGGCCCACTACTGGTCCTACTCCCTCCTTTTCTTTTTATAAGGCGCGACGCAACATGGCACGGTCTCCAAAATTAGACTTTGACCATCTATTTCTTTTATATTATATTTTTTATTATGGTTATAAACATATAATCATTAGAAAGTATATTTGATAAGAAATCCAACCATATCAAATTTACACTACAAAAATAAAAAATTGATGCGTAAACTATTGGTCAAAGATCGTAAAGTTTGAATCTTAATTTGCGTGCACGTCTTATAAAAAAAAAAGGAAGGAGTGTCCATCAAGATGAGAAAAAAAGGAGCTCAGCGCAGGAAACTGAGGGAACTCATCATGAGACTTTAGGACCAACAAATTAGTCCCAGCTCACAGGGAACACAGCAAAAGTTGATTTGCCATTTGCCTTCTCCAGCCATCAGGATGGACTACAGAAAGGACGGCAAGCGTCTGAATACAAATCAATGTTGTTCTTCCTAGCCCAATTGAACACTTGCCTTACCACCGCACTGTAAATTTCAGAAATGCATACACCTCCAACAGAATGATCAAAGAGCATTCACCAGCTTAACCACAAGAAATTAACCGTGCTGTAATTTCTGAGGACTTAGGCGCCCCCGGATTACTATCAGCAACTGCCAAGTATTACAGATTATTTATTACACGGCCACGGACAGTAAATGAATGGTCACCTTGCTACTGGTGAAGAGGAGCTCCTCGCCGTGGTCGTTCCTCCATGAGACGACCTGGCCGCCGTGCAGGCTCACCTGCAATGCAAACCAAGCAATCCAATCCAAGCAGCGGCAAAACCCCGTCAGAACAGAACCACACCAAGCCAAGCAATGCCGATCGAGTCAGTAAAACAAAATCCGCGGTGGGTGATCCTACCCGCGCGGAGTCTCCCTTGGGCGAGCGGAGCACGACCTGGGGGACCCCGTTCCAGTCCCTGACCACCTCCAGCCCCGACCTCGGATCCGTCGAGTTGGCGAAACGCCCCATGCTCATCGACAAGAAAGCAAGCAGAGAGCACGGCGCAAGAAGAGAGCAGAGGAGCAGCACGCGCGCTTGCGGTTGCGGGCGAGAGATCGGCGAGCGCGGGGCGTTGGCTGGGCTGCAGCCGCTGCTACTAATGCAGAGCAGGGTGGTGGTGGTGGTGGTGGTGAGGAGCCCGTGGTGTCGCCATTGGGGGCGGTTCGGATGTTACGGCCAGGCCGCGCGGGGCGGCGGGCAGGGCAGGCGGGCGGCACCGCAGGCACTTTCCGTGTGAGTGAAAAGAAAGGCGCGCGCGGCGCGGCGCGGGGCGGCCTGGAACCCGTGAGCCAGGCACACCTAGCGCTAGCGGCAGCGGCAGCCTTCCTCCTCCTCCGCTTTCCCAACCACCCGCAAAGGCCGCGGCCTGAGAGGGAGGGATCGGCAACCCCGCACGCCACGGCAGCTGCTGCGCGCGGCGTGGCGACAGGGGTCAGAAGCGCAGCGGGGGGGAGAGCGTGCGGCCGTGCGCGAGCGCGCGCAACCACCTGGCAGGCTGCTGGCACGGTCACAATGCCACCATGGGGAGAGGAGGGGGAGAATGGGAGTGCTCTGTTGTGCTCGTGCGTGCGCAAGGATCCAAGGCGAGGCCGCGAGGGAGCGGAGATGGTGGTGGCGCGTGCGAGAGGAGCTGCAGGAACGGGCCCGACCGAGAGCCCAGGGGGACCCGGTAGAGTCCAAGAACGCGGGCGCGGCCGGACCGCCACGGACACGTGCCCCTGGGAATTTTTTTTATTTTTTTTCTCTATTTTGTAAAAATAAATGATCCGTCAAAAATTTAGCAGATCTATACATCTGCCGCCGTAGCCCACTGCGGTAGCACCGTGCGGCACGGCGGCAGTGGCCGTGGCCCACTGGCAAGGGCACATACCGCCGTGTGGCACGGCGGTAGGACTAACCGCCGTGCGGCACGGCGGTAGGCGCCTACCGCCAGGCGACAGCGTGGCCTCCAGCAATCGCCGTAGGCCACGGTGGTAGGTATGGACCTACCGCCGTGCCCTACGGCGGTAGGTTTATTTTTTGGTAAGTTTCATTTTTTGAAGCATTGATACTTAACGACGAACCATTGATACTTAACGACGAATCACATAAACAAACAATGGCACGTACAACACAAATACCGTAACTTTGTGCCGCTGCTAGTCCTAACGTGCCTTAGGGAATTTAGATAAACGATTACAACATTTGTAGTCTAGTTGTACGAGTAGTACCCGGAGAACCCGGACATCATAGACCCGCCGGAGTGCTGGGAGGGCATGTAGTACCCGTACCCCGGCGGGGGTGGAGTTGGATCAGATGGTGGCGGGGGTGGAGTTGCTGGTGGAGTGTTGTCCTTCTTCTCGTGGTATGGACACCAGCAGAACTCGTCCTCACAGCCGGTGTTCGTCTTCACCACCATTGGTCCGGTCACCGGTCCGTCGTCGTCATTGGTAGATGTCGGATCTGGAGAAGCCAATGCCGACGCGAGCTCTTGCCTCAGGTTGAAGATGACAGCATCCTCGAGGTAGTCGATGTACTGCTGATACGGGTAAATAGCTGGGGGATCCACCCATTGCACGAAACCGCAGTTATCTGCTTGGTTGGAGTACTGCAGAAACCGAGATTACATTAGTAAACGATAAAATGATGAATGACAAAGGTCACGTAGTTTTGCTTACCCATGCTCGTGAGCAATACCAGAAGCGTCGACCAGAGTTGTTCCATCCCTGGTAAACTTGCATCACACAGAACTCACCGTGTGCACACCTTGGCCAGTTCACCGTTTGATTTGGTGCGTACTTTCTAACATCACGCATGGATTTGAAATCTCTCTTATCTAAGACTGGAAAATTGTTGTTGAACTCTGGATCTTGCTGGCTCCATAGTGCTGGACCGAGAGAGCCATCATCATCCCTAGTCCAGGAACTCATTGGTGCTTGTTGTGTTGAGAAGTGGCACTGGAGAAGAGTGGTCACATATATGTAGGCAATGAAGCAGACTGGACGGTGGGCCATTCGATCCGGTGCAAGAAAAACGGGTAGTGACTCGGAGGAAACACACCCTAGTACTAGGTTCACTGTTTGGTGCAGTGACTCGGAGGAAACACACCCTAGTACTAGGTTCACTGTTTGGTGCAGTGACTCACAGGAAACACACCCTAGTACTAGTTTTATTGTTTGAGGAAACATGCTCTAATACATCTGAAATCAAGTTCTTAATGATACAAGCCGACTCTAGAGGATGATGAAATGAAATCATAATTTTTTAGAGATACAGTTGCACTCGGCGTCTAGTACTCTACGTCTACTGGGTACAACGGGGGTATTTCCCCTTCCTCATGGCATCCGGCCCAGCTTCCTTAGCCCGACGAGCTCTCTCCCTCTTCCTCTCTCTATCTGCTTCACGGGTCGCGGTCGCTTCACGTTCTTTCATCTCCCGACGAATGCGAATTTCATCCTGCTGCTCCTTACGTTTTTCTTCTTGTTTTTCTGCCTCAACCATCCTTTGCCACCTCTCACGTGCTGAACGACACATCGTCTCGACGTAATGCTTGTCTTGTTCGGACTGCTCACAATCTAGCCACTGCATAAAATCACAGAGAGGGGGTGGAGTCTTTTTTCAAAGACAAGTTAGCACATAATAAAATAGCAATGACATATTATTTATTTAGTAATGCAGTTTGTTTTTACTTTTGGTCTAACATTGCGACATGGTGGGAGGGGGTCATGCTCGTAGTTCACGCACATGAAGAACCTCATCCCGTAGCAGTACCCGAGAACGTTGCACTTGACAAGCTTACAGTTGTCACCGCAGTAGCACATAGGAGTGTGGATCCCCTTTAGCACCGCAACCTTGTCCTTCCTACTGGTGAGCAATTCCAAGTCCAACTCAGGACCCGAGGAAGCCATTGCAAGCCTAAAATAAAGATGAGAAATATGATAATTCAATACATGTTTCATTTGAAATTAGAGAACAATACATAACAGGATATGATAATAAATTTGAAGGCAAGAAGAAAATAACAAGCAAATGAAAAGGTAGTTCAATTATTACAACACGATAACATGCATAAGTTCTGACGGTGTTGCAAATTAAATGATTCAAATATTACAAGCCCTTGCCAAATTAAATGGTTCAAATATTACAAGACGATAACATGCATAAATATTTGAAATATTACAACACGGTAGCACAAACAAGTACGATCACTGCATTCCTTCGGTGTAGCGACGAGAACGACGTCCACGTCCACTAGCTGAAGGTGCTGGAGAAGTGGCAGTGGAAAAGTAAGATGCCTCACTCCTGTTGATTAGAGCCATAATGGACAAGTCATGTTGCTCTACATCTACATGGAATGCCTTATAAAAAAGGTTGGTTATGGACACCCAAGTTCTTTCGGCTGCTCTTCTAATCACATGGTCAACCGAATTAAATTCTGACAAGTCAACTCCATGTTCACCATATCTAATCTGGCCATTACCGAAATACAACTTGACAGCAACTGCATCCGACATGTCTGACAGCATGAAAAAAAAATAATCGTTATTAACAAATGGATCTGTAACTACAAAATATATCTACTCAGAGCTACACTATAAATATAATTTTACTAATCGATCTACACTAAAACTATAATTTTACTAATCGATCTACACTAAAACTATAATTTTACTATGCAGGTCTACACTAAAACTATATTTTTACTAAGCAGATCTACACTAAAACTATATTTTTACTAAGCAGATCTACACTAAAACAGTACTTCAACATATGAATTATCACAGTTCAAAATAATAAGTATCAGAGTATTTACCTCTAACGAGACGAAAAACCGGCAGAGCTTCGCACCTTCGCCACTTCCTCCTCACTCCCTTCTCTTCTCCTCCCACCTCTCTTTATTTTTTTTCCGAATTATTATGACATTTTCGGCTGAATTTCGGCCTTATATAGGCTGCAGATCCTAACGCTGTGGGGCACGGCGGTACCAGACCTACAGCCGCCGTGCTCTACGGCGCTAGGACCTGCCGCCGTAGCCCACGGCGGTATGTCTCTACTGCCGTGGGCTATGACGACATACCGCCGTGGGCTACGGCGGTAGGTCCATCGCACGCTTCGGGCCCACGTCTGGCCATGGGCCACGACCTCTGCCGCCGTGCCGCACAGCGGTAGGAACCCTACCGCCGTGAGCTACGGCGGCAGATGTATAGATCTGTTAAATTTTTGGCGCACCATTTATTTTTGCAAAATAGAGAAAAAAATATATAAAAAAATTCTGCCCCTGGCTGCTCGCCGCTTTACGGGAGGAGAAGGATTTGGAGCTCAGGTTTGCGGGGTGGAATAGTGTCTAGGAAATCCTCGGGGCGTTCTAGATTTGAGATCCAAGCGATCGGCTGGTAATTGTTACTTTTGCACGGATTCTGATGCAATTTATATTTACCTAAAAAGGAAATGCCAAGGTGCATGCTTGTCCTCGTGAGTTAAATGATCATGCACGGATTTGGGTCTACTCCCTCAGTCCTGCAAAGACTGTTCATATAATTTTCAAAATTTATCTCACAAAGAGTATTCTTTTAGCTTGTATTAAATGTTCTTCTCATTAAACTAATACCAAGTACCAAAGAAATATTGCATTGAGAAACACATAAAGCTAATAAAATACTTATTTGATGTCTCTTTTCAAGTTCCAATAGATGATTAATTAGGAGCAACAAAGTCATTTGTCACAACTACTAGCATGTCTTAAATTTTCTAAACAAACGGTCTTGTAAGACGAATGGAGTATACTTTAGCTTTCCTACTTAACCTTGTTGGCATCAAGGTGTCAACCATTTGCATGGGTAGTACATCTGAATGTAGTTTTGGCCTTTTGGGTTTGGCAGTTTGGGCTATAGAATTCCAAACGGGCCACCCGGCCCTAGCCCTAAATGGCCCGGCCCTATGCGGCCCGGCCCTATCAGGCACGATAGCATTTTAGTGTCGTGCCGTGCCGTGCCACCGTGCCTGAGAGGGTGCCGAAGCACGGCCCTAAGGCCTTTTTTTCGTGTTGTGCCGGCACTAAGCACGACGGCAGCACGACAGGCACTAAGTGCCGGCCATCGGGCTAGTGCCGTGCCAGGCACGATATACAAGTGACCCCTCAAAAAACTTCATACAGCAAGGAGAAAAACAAGCAAGAGACAACAGAATTTTTCAAAAGTTTGAGCTGGTGCAATGGCTGCCTCATTAAAAACCTATCTAGGTAAAACTCACACCTCGTGAGAAACCCTAGATAGGGAAAAATAGTACAGCCCTGCTCAATCAAATAAGTTCAACATGTTCAAATATTACAGACCAAGTTCGGTACTTCAGTTACAGAAATGATAAATTCCCTACTATACTACTACTTCTTCTCTTCTGGCACATCCAGATAAAGCTCAGCATAGCATTCTTCTTCAAAGGACTTGTCCTCCACCTGTTGTTGAAGCCTAGCTTCTGCAGCCTCCCAATCCTTGACGCAGGTGAGGATCTCCACCATGTCCGGGCTCAATCGTCGCCGACGCTCCTCCAGGATCCTGCCAGTAGTACTAAAAGATGACCAGTGCCAATAGCAGAACGACCAGCATATTGATGACCATAATGAAGGCATTTGGCACCAGTTCTTACCTTTTTACCGTTGATGATGGAGAAGAGCTTCTCGAAGTCGAGCTAGGCTTCGGAGGTGGCGTTGCGCTTCCTCTTGCCGGTGTCAATGGCTACAGCAGTAGGATCACCGGCAACAGCAGCGGCACCATCACCGGCGACAGCGCCAGCGGCACCATCACCGACGGCATCATCAACCTCGACAGGATCTGCACGAGAGCCAAGCAGCTCGTGTGCATCTGCTTCGAGGTCACTCTCGTCATCTCCACGCAAGCCCGCCATGCGGTAGTCGTCGTTGATGGAGTGGCCCTGGTCCTCGTCGTCGCTCGACATCGCCGGATCTCTGGTCCCTCAACGGATCCGGTGGCCGACGACCTGCACCACAAACAGAGCAGAGCAGAGTGAGACTGTGAGAGACAGAGGGAGTGAGAGACAAAGAGCGAGAGACAGAGAGATTGAGACAAGATCTGTTACCTCCTGTGAATCCGGAGCACTAGAGCGGATCATGGTGGCCGGCGACCTGCAGGAGATACAAGAAGAAGTCAAGATTCGAGAAGAACAGAGGAGAAGACGAGATCTAGGGTTAGGGTTAGGGTTAGAGGCCGGACTTTACCTGCGAATCCGGAGCACCAGAGGAACGGCGACGTGAACAAGCGACGGAGGACGAGAGGAGCGGCCGGCGATGACCACGAACAGAGGCCGACTCGTAGATCTAGAGCCGTAGAGGGCGGGCGACGGGCGAGACAGCGAGAGCAGAGGCAAAGACGGGGACGAAGGAGGATGAGCCGTGCGGATGTGCGGATCCAACGGTCGGAGGGCCGCTCATCGTCGTCGTCGTCGGAGACGGAGAGGGCGACCGGCGATGCAGGCGAGAGGCGAGAGGAGAGGAGGGGACGGGGTCGATGCGGTGGCAGATGGGAATGGGAGACTGGGAGTCGGGCGATGCGGCGGATGAATGGGGGTAGGGTTTCTGCGGGGGGAGGGGCGCCGCGGCTGTTGGCTTATATAGCCCCTCTCCCAACGGTTCGATCGAACGGCCGGGGAGAGCTGATCCAACGGTCGGGAGGGGGAGGGGGGAGCGGGGGTGGGCCGTTGGCAGGCCGGGCCGCCTTCGTGCCGCCCCTATCGGGCCGGCCCGACGTGCCGAGGTAGCGGCCCAGGCACTAAAAGGCCGTCAAGCCGGGCCGGCACTAAGCCCTATTTATCGTGCCTAGGGCCGGGCTAGGGCCGGGCTTTTTAGGGTCGTGCCTCGGGCCGCCAATCGTGCCCGGCCCATTTGAAATTCTATAGTTTGGGCTTGTAGATACATCTACGGGTTCTCCTTATTTTCAGGCTATTTCCGTGCGCTGCTTGTTTGGTTTTTCCCTTCCTCCAATCGTGATCACGCTTTGTCCGTTCACATATTCCCTCAACGGTCGAGCCTCTGGCTTCCAAGCATTTTGCATAGTATCTCTCAGTGGTGATGGATATTTTGTTCGGGCGCCAAACAGAAACAGTCACCAAAACACAGCAGAATCCCAGAGACGTCTCCTTATTCTAGCTGTGCGCTTTATGTGGACAAACCCTGCTTTTTCTAGGCTCTAGCTAGGGCTTATTAGGGGCCCCATCAGGCCATTACCCCTTTTCTCAAGGGATTATACTAGGCCTAGGGCAGTTCCTACTGTAGAAATCATGTGCGAAGTTCAAGAGAGTCACATCATCAAAAATTCATCTATAGACTTACCTCTCCCCAACAGTTAGTGTCTTCACCTAATAAATGTCGTTTTTCTCTCTCCCTTATCCCTTACCAATGGAGGGGAGGAGCAAACCCGCAGGACTCTAGTCAGGTCTTCCCAATGATGATTTTGCTGGGTCTTGCGGACTTGATTCGCGTGAGGAGGCCAAGTCTAGAGGAAGAAACCAGCACTGGGCCAGAATCGATTTGTACTGACACACGACAATTAGCGTGCTGGCGAGCACAATTAGCACCCGCCAGCACAGTGGTGCGCGGGGGCGCCAGGTCTGTGACCGTCAGGGGTAAGGACACAGTGCTGGCGGTCGACATAAGCCACCCGCCAGCACAGATCGATCATCAGTGCTGGCGGTTGGCTTATGCCGCCCGCCAGCGGTAATTTCATAGTGCTGGCGGACGACGGAAGCCAGCCGCCAGCACAGATCGAAACACCAGTGCTGGCGGTTGTCTAATGTCGCCCGCCAGCACTGTGCACAGCATAACTGTTCCGACACCTTCTTCTTCCCAGCCAACCTTCCATTGGAGCTTTGTCCGAGTGGAGCTCGGGAAAAGCTCCAAAAACACCAAATCAAGGGGGGAAGGTTTTGCTCTTGTTTTCCTTGGAGGAGGTGGCTATATAAGGTGAGTTTTTGTTATTCCAACCTTCTTTTTCACCTTTAATCCATCATTTCTAGCTTATCTCTAGAGATCTAGATCTAGACCTAGGGTTAGCAAGGGAGAGAGAGGAGTGAAGACAGAGAAAACGAATTAATGATTTATTTTTTAAGAAGAATTATATATGTGACTAATATAATCATTGTAGTGATATGTTTGTCATTTTATCATTAGTTTTCATTATTAAATAAAAATCTAGATTGAGTTTTCTTTTATTTATTATAATTCAAGAATTTAAGTTAGTTTATATATTTGAGTTTAATTGAGGTTTTAATTATTGTGACTCATATATTTACATGTATATCATTAAATTAGTTTATAAAATGTAGATTTATTTTTTAAGTTCTTTAAGATGGATATGTTTGACATTTTTTTATCAGTTTCATAAATTAAAATTATAGAATTTAATATCGTTTAATTTTTTTACATATTAATTAGTTTCTAAGATGTAGAATTATTTTATAGGTAGTTCAAAATGGATAATAGAGCATGGATGTATGCCACACAAAGATATTCGTCTACATTCATGTCCGAGTTATCAAAGTTTCTCGAGGTTGCGAAGAAGTATGCCCAAATTTGCAAGACAAAGCAAATACATTGTCCGTGTTCTGACTGTTTCAACAAAGTAGTTTGGGAAGATATTAATGTCATGAAGATGCATTTGGTAAAGCGAGGTTTTGTGAAAGGATACACAACTTGGTCCCACCATGGTGAAGCAGTAACTACTATCAACAATGCAGGCACCAACACTAGGTATGATGAAGTGGGTGGCGAAGATGAAGATGAAGATGAAAATGATCATGGCATGATGGATGATGCTTTTGACTGTGGAGATCGAAATGGCGATCAAACAGATGCACCACAGGTGGACGAGGAATGTGATGTTGATATGGAAGAAATGTTGCGCCACATTGAACCGGAGGTGTTGCTAGGGAGTGCTAAAGGGTTAGAAAATTTTGAGACACTTAAGAAGGCATCAAAGGATCGTATGTATGAGGGTTGTGGGAAGGAGTGGACAGTGTTGCGTTTCATCCTCCAACTTCTGATTGTGAAAGCTAAATTTGGATGGTTAGACAATAGTTTTAACGAACTCCTTACTTTGTTGGCCAAGCTGCTCCCGAAGCCAAATTTAGTGCCAAACAACACATATGAAGCAAAGAAGATTATCAACCCATTGAAGATGCGAGTGCAAAGAATACACGCGTGCAGGAACCATTGCATATTGTACCGCGGTGACTATGCAAACATGCAGAATTGTCCAAATTGCGATGCTAGCCGATACAAAAGCAATGCAGATTTCGATGCGGAACGTGTCGCTACCTCGAAAGGCACGAAGAGGAAGATGGGTGGAAAGAAAAGTGCAGGTGCTCAAGTGGAGGATGAGTCTAGTGTTGGTACTAACACAGCTGGTCAACGTAAAGTCCCTACTTTGGTGATGTGGTACTTGCCGGTGGAGGACCGTCTGAAGCGATTGTTCTCGAACCCAAAGACCGCTAAACTAATGACTTGGCACGCCGATCGCCCAGACAAAAACGATGGGAAGCTTCGACATCCTTCGGATGCTCGGCAGTGGAAGACCTTTGATTCCAAGTATGACAAGTTTAGCGGTGAAAAAAGAAATATACGGTTCGCGTTAAGTACAGACGGCATGAATCCATTTGGTGAAAGAAGCAGCACACACAGCACATGGCCAGTGTTGATGAGCATATACAACCTTCCCCCTGGCTATGTCACAAGAGAAAGTTCTTTTTGCTAACCATTCTAATCCAAGGACCGAAGCAACCTGGTATCGACATAGATGTTTTCCTGGAGCCATTGATGAAAGAAATGGAGAAGCTTTGGATGCATGGGATTAAGATGTGGGATGCGTACAGACAGGAGCAATTCACACTTAAGGTCATTATCTTTGTTACCATTAATGATTACCCTGCCCTATTTTCTGTGTCAAGTCAGGTAAAAGGAAAGACAGGCTGTGTCGTATGCTTGAATGATATAATATCTTTGTACCTTAAAGGATCTACGAAGACAGTGTATATGGGCAACAGACGATGGCTATTAAAGACTCACAAGTACCGCAAGATGTCGGAGTATTTTGATGGAAAGATTGAGAATGGTTCTGCCCCACAACCGGCCACGGGTAGAATCGTATTTGAAATGTGTCAGAAGGTCAAGTTCAAACTTGGTAAGAAGTCAAAAGTTGGTGTTGATGAACCTACGAAAAAGGGAAGGATGGAGGCTGAAACTACGGAGAACGTCGACGTGCCTTTTAAGAAGATGTCTATCTTCTTTAAGTATTTGCTGTACTGGAAAGATTTGGCGGTGCGCCATGCCATTGATGGGATGCATCTTAAGAAGAATGTGTTTGAAAGTATCTTGGGTTTCTTAGGTTTATCGGGCAAGGTAAAGGACGGACTAAAGTCACACAAGGATCTTGTTGACCTAAAAATCAGGCCAGAGCTACACCCGCAAGAACGTCCTAATGGCAAACAGTACCTTCCCCCGGCCAGCTACAACTTGACACAAGATGAGAGGTTGGCTATTTGCAAGTGCTTGCGCGGTCTGAAAGTGCCTACCGGATTCTCATCCAACATCAGATCACTAGTCTCGTTGAAAGACATGACGCTTACTGGTTGTAACTCTCATGATTGCCATGTGATGATCACTGTTTTTCTCCCAATTGTGATCTGAGCTGTTAAACCAGTATTCCTTAAGATGGTTATCACAAGGATGTGTTACTTTTTCAACGTGATTTCGCAGAAAGTGGTCGATTGTATAGAGTTGGCAAGACTGCAGCTTTTTATGGCTGAAACGCAGGCCCAGCTCGAGATGTGCTTCCCTCCGTCCTTTTTTGATATCATGGAACATCTGATGCTCCACATGGTTGAGCAAATTACAGAACTAGGACCTATGTACTTCCATCAGATGTGGACCTACGAACGATTCATGTCGATTCTGAATGGATACATGAGAAATAAGGCATTTCCAGAGGGGCAGCATGATCGAGAGCTACCATACAGAAGAGAGTGTTGATTGTTGCAAAGATTACATAAAAGATACGAAAGCGATCGGTTTACCAAAATCTCGACACGAGGGCAGATTGTCTGGGACAGGTACCATTGGAAAGAAAAGATTCATTGATGAGGACAACCAAGAACTGGAGAAAGCACATTCAAGTGCTCTACAACAACTTGCAATTACGGAGCCATTCATCGTGGAACACATAAAACAGATTAGTGAAGAAAATGATGGTCGGTCCGATGATTGGGTCCTCAATGAGCAAAAGCATCGTTTCCCATCCTGGTTAAAAGAACATGGGCATCTATTTGAAGACGATGCAGTAATGACCAGCTTAGCGTCCGGCCCATCAAGTAATGTCACCTCATGGCAAGCATACGAAATTAATGGGTACACCTTATATACCAAGGCAAAAGACAACAAGAGTGTCGCTTATCAAAACAGTGGTGTTCGCATAGATGCGATTGGTGCCCGCGGAAACAACAACACTTACTACGGTTTCATAGAGGAAATATGAAAACTTGACAATGGAGCGAATATCCGTATCCCCTTGTTTCGGTGCCAATGGGTCAAACACCCGAAGGGCGTTACAGATGACAACTATGGGCTGACACTTGTAGACCTTGCCAATGTAGGTTACAAAGATGACCCATGGGTACTCGCTGAGCGTATTGCACAGGTTTTCTACATAGCTGATCCTATGAATGTAAAGAAGCACATTGTCGTCTCCGGAAAACAAAGAATTCTTGGAGTTGAAGGTGTAGTTGACGTTGAGGATTACAATCAGTATGAGGAATTAGTCTTGTTCAAAGATCATGAAAAAAGAATCAAAAAAATTGAAAGCAGCATTCCTAAATCAGAGAAGTCATGGTTACGTACAGACTGCGAAGGAAGAATTGTTAAAGGATAAATTAGCACTTGTTATTAGTCTGTCTTGATGTATCTCTTGTAAGACTTTATTAATCAATGTCGTTGTAAGACTTCTTATTAGCACTTCAAATTAAGTCACATTTTGAAGTCATTATTATATTGTATTGGGTTCGATTTCACGTCATTGAAAGCTCACAAGTAAAATCATACAAATACAACAATGCATGATTAATACATCAGTACTTTAGTCTTAGCAAAGACTAAAAGTTCAAATCCATACAATTAAAAGGGTACAAATTTCATACTTAATTAAAATCTAGGATCGTTCACATCATGAACGTGAATCATCGTGAGGTACAAAGTATGATTAATATCGATGATGTTGATTCCTAAGAACCTATCAACATAATCCAGCGCATATATGTATGCACTATCTCTGGCCATGTAGGGCATCATGAATATCTCTTCAAATATTTGCACCGAATTCGTAGATGATGATAGGGTAATGTCAGCTTGCCAACCGCTACGTACTGGACATGGGTGCGGTGTCGTGAATGTCCATCTAATGTTATGCAATACTTGACGTAAGACCTCATGCATACCTTGATCAGCGTGCATGAAACTGTTATACAATGCGTCCTGATTCAATTGGCAAGCAAAACATAACGTGTAAGTACAAGGTTCTTAAAAAACAAATTCCAAAAATAAAGAGTAAGTTTTAGTTATATACAATGGACGATGCATACGATGGTGATATCCGTTTAGGCATTTCAGTGACGGCCATGTTGTTGTGTTCTAAGGCTTTAATCTTGAAGTAACTATAGTCTGGTATTACATGTCTTGTTTGAGCTTCTATTTCGATAAGTGCCTTCCTCACGGCATCAGAAGCGGCAACATGTGGTTGTATTGCAGCAAAAGAATTGACATAGATAATAACTGTACCACCAAGTGTTTGCTCTCGCATGCCCACAGCATTAATTGATAGAGAAACAATAAACCTTCCTCGTGATGAAGTCGTTTGTTCATGTCTCACCATTGGAGCTTGTCCAGTCACAGAATATATAACTCGTTCTAACCATTGCATTGGTGAAACCAGCTTCATAATTAACAATGCAAATAATACACATTATTATCATTGTAAAAACAATGACAAATTCAAAAAATAGAATATCTAAGTACATACCACATTTTGATGTAACTCACGTCAGGTAATGGGCATGGGTTCTTGACCGACAGGGAAGGAAGCACCAACAGGTTGCCCTGGCGGTGGTGGCGGAGGGTCTGGGACTGAGGGACCACTGCGGACAGGACGACGACCACCTCCACGACCGCCATCACGATTAAAAAATGCAAACCGATTTGCCATTGTTATCCCTAAAATATACACGATATTTTATTTAAAATTTTCTACACAAACTTAAGTCTAACAAAAATTTACTACACAATCTATTTCTAAATTACTACACAATCTATTTCTAAATGTATACAAAATTACTACACAATCCATTTCTAAATTCTACTCCCTTCTATGTAATTTAAAAAACACTAATCTAAGCTAAAAAATTTTTAAAAAAATATCACTTACGTTGGCGGGCAGGGGAGGTCTGGCGGCGCGGGCAGGGGAGCAGGCGAGCTGGCGGCGCGGGCAGGTGAGCTGGCGGCAGAGAGGCGCGGCGCGGCGCGACGCGCGCGCGACGGCAGGGTGGCGCGCGACAGGCCGCCGAAACCGGCGAGGCAGGACGGCGAAGCGGCGAGAGGCGGCCGCAGGACGGGAAGACAGCGAGGCGGCCGGCGCTCGAGCCGGAGCCGGCGGGGAGCACGGATCGAGGCGTCGACGGCGCAGTCCGGCAGCCTGCCGGCGTCGATCCGCTCGCGCAATAGTCAAACACTTAGGAAAAATAGAGAGTAGTTATAGAGCACTACGCTGGCGGGCGCTTAAGCCAACCGCCAGCAGTGTGTATCAGTGCTGGCGGGCACTTAAGCCAACCGCCAGCATAGTGCATTTTGAAAAAAATCAAAAAATTCGAAATGTGGCCCAAACCTTCTCAAATTTGTCTCAAACTTTCACATCTCTTATAAAATGTGTCAAATTTAAGTTTGGAAATGTGTTATCTCATAAAAAATTATTTGTTTCAAAAACTTAGTTCAAATGTGACTCTTGGGTGAAACACCTCAAGTGTTATAGGAGGTTTCACCCATGAGTCACATTTGAACTTAGTTTTTCAAACAAACAATTTTTTATGGGCTCACAAACTTCCTAAATTAAATTTGAAATATTTTGTTAGAGTTGTGGAAGTTTGGGACATATTTCAACAAGTTTGAATAAGATTTTGAATTTTTTATTTTTCAAAATTCACAGCGCTGGCGGGCGCTTAAGCCACCCGCCAACGCTGATGCACACTGCTAGCGGGTGGCTTAAGCGCCCGCCAGCATAGTGCATTTTGAAAAAAATCAAAATATTTAAAATATGGCCCAAACCTTCTCAAATTTGTCTGAAACTTTCACATCTTTTATAAAATGTGTCAAATTTAAGTTTTAAAATGTGTTATCTCATAAAAAATTGTTTGTTTCAAAAACTTAGTTCAAATATGACTCTTGGGTGAAACACCTCAAGTGTTATAGGAGGTTTCACCCATGAGTCACATTTGAACTAAGTATTTCAAACAAATAATATTTATGGGCACATAAACTTTTTAAATTAAATTTGAAACATTTTATTAGAGTTGTGAAAGTTTGGTACATATTTCAACAAGTTTGAATAAGATATTGAATTTTTTGATTTTTCAAAATTCACAAGCACCGCCGCCGTTCTCCCGCCGCGCCGTCGCGTCGTCGCCCGCCGCTCCTCGCGTCGCGCCGCCGTCCGCCCCCTCTAGCGTCGGCCGCATCCTCCCCTCTAGCGTCGGCCGCCTCCTCCCTCCAGCGCGCCGCACGCCGGGATGGCCGCCTCCCCGCACGTCGACGACGGCGCCTGCCCCGCCGGCCCCCAACCAGCGCCGGCGACTGGTGCGGGCGGAGGATCCGGGGCCGGGGCCGCCGGCGCCGCCGCGCCCAATGCCCAGGACGGGGACGGGGCCGCCGGCGCCGCTGCCGCCGCGACGGCTCTGGGGTCCGTTTTTTTAATTTTGTTGCTCCGGATTCATTTTTCTATGTGTTAAAAAATTTAGATATGTATAAATATAGATATGTATAAATATAGATATGATTATATGAATAAATATAGATATGTAATTTATTTTTCTATGTACAATTGTTTATGGATTGCAAAAAATTTATGGATTGTAAAAATAGAAATGCAAATTCATATATATATGGAAAATTCAAATATATTTATGGATTGTAAATATAGAAATGTAAATTCATATGTATATGGAAAATTGAAACATATTTATGGATTGTAAATATAGAAATGTAAATTCATATCTATATGGAAAATTCAAACATATTTATGGATCGTAAATATAGAAATGTAAATTCATATCTATATGGAAAATTCAAACATATTTATGGATTGCAAAATATATGTACAATTATTTGTGTTTATCGATTATGTCTGAAATTATATTTTGTTAATTAATCAGCGGTAATCTGAAAAACAAACATGTGAACAACATATTTTGTTAATTACAGTGTGGAATACTCAGAGGATTCCAGTGATTTTAATGAAGACTATGAAACTCCACCTGAGTACGAACCAAGCGGACCGCGGCCACGCAGGCGTCTAGAAGATGAAGATCTTGACTACGAACCAAGCGGAGATAATGAGGTCTGCATGCACATTCAATACGAATAATGTATGTTGTTCAAATTTAGTTATACTGAAAATGATGTTTTCCCTGTAGAACGATGAGAGATCCCCGCGACGACGTCGTCGTAGAGCACCTACCATTGTTGTCCAAGAGGCAGAAGGTTCAGGACCACAACCTTCGGGTACTACTGTTTCTAGTAGTAACCCGAAAAGGAAACGTGGGCAACGAAGAAGAAACCAGATCCCTGATAGAGGACAACTTGTGATAGAACAATTGGGTGACAAAGGCAAGCCCATTGAACCTGAGAACATAGGTGCTAAGTTTCAGAACATTGTTGGTGCAATTGTCAGGGACATCATGGCGCCCTGGATCACAATTGATAATTGGAAGAAGGTGTCTAAGGCTACAAAGAATGTTTTGTGGGCCAAAGTGAAAGAAAAGTTCCTTTTTCCGGAAGGCACAGAGAATGAAGGTAGAAAATATGCTGAGGGCTTTTGTGGAAGAACTCTCAGAAATTGGAGGTCTGTGCTTAACACTGAATTTGTTAAGAAAGACAAGGATGCTAGGGATGTGTATGGAAACTTCTCGCTAGATGTGTGGGAAGAATTCAAAGAACAGAAGAGAACAGAGGAAGCTCTAGCTCAGAGTCTCCAAGCTCAGGAGAAGGCTAAGAAAGCTGCTGAGAACTCACATCACTTGGGTTCGGGAGGATATGCTGCCAAGTTAGCAAAATGGAGGCAGGATGAAGAAGAAAGGAGGGTAGCTGGTTTACCAGAGTTGTTTGAAGGCATGGATGAGCGCAGCAGGAATTGGTGCCTTGCTCGAATTCCTACTGTGAGACCTGACGGCACGGTGACATTCGAGAAGCCCACAACAGAACAGATCTATGAGAAGTTGGGAGAGCTCGCCGAAATGCAAAAGAAAGGTCTTTTCAAGCCCGACAGGGAGAACGATATGCTAACCACCGCGATCGGTACCCCTGAGCACTCTGGGCGTGTTCGAGGGATGTCATCTACCTTGCCATGGGGTAAAGAATTTGTTGAACACCGGTCAAGCTACAAGAAGTGGGACCATTATAAGAAGGGCCTTGAAGACAAGATGAGAGAAATCGCCAAGCAAGAGTTGTTAGGCTTCTTCGTAAGCCAACAGATTTCTGCCGCACAGAGTGCACAGAATGCATCTGATGGTCCAAACTTGCAGCTTGCTGGCCTCCTTCCAAACTTGCAGCTTTCCCAGATCGGAACTGTCGTGCCTCCAAGTAGTGCGGGTTCTATTGCCAATGCCACGTATCCTGTCGATGAAATTAGAGAGGATACACCATGCAAGTTGGTTATACCTTATGGAAGAAAACAAGATAAGTTTCGAGAGGTTGCAATAGCCATGACACTATCGGGTCATGTGTTTCCGAATCCACCACCGGCAGAGTATGCATGGGTGCAAGTTGTATCGTTGTCTGATGAGTCGTGCGAGATTGATATCCCTACTGATGAGGGGATCGAGCTTCTCGGTGATGCGAGGAACCAATACATACTATGGCATCACCGAGATATCATTCTTAATGCATCACCAAATCCCTCACAACCTAGCCAAGAACGAGTACCCCTCCCAGATTCAGACCCTAGCCAAGCCCTCCAAGATTCTAATGTTGCAGTCGTCGAGAACACGGAACAACCTATGATGGGTGTTGAGCAGGGAGGTAACAATGAGAATGACATGCCAAGGCTATCACCCGTCCAAGAAACTCTCGATGAAGGGGCATTAGCAAAATCTGCAGACGACGTGGATAATTTTCTAAGGTCATCGTCTCCTACGCCATCTCCACCTACCAAGAGGCCAGCAACAGTACGACGTATGATAGCCTTACATGAACCAAAAAAGGTCACATCAGATGCTGACATGTTCTTCAAAGCACTGAAGAATAAAAAGAATGTAAAATCCGGTGCAACTACTAGGAGCCGCCGTAAGCAAAAGGAGGGGCTTGGAGATTTTATTGGGTCGGATGATGTCCCCGACAGGTATGAGCATGGCAAACCATTCTTGCATTCGTGGCAACTGAGCGAGGGGCCACAGGAACTGAAAAACCTGCACCAATGGATCATGAACACCATGAAGGAAGGCATAAACTCTATCACCGCGTTTGTCCCAACATGGGTGTTCGGTGCCTCTCAAGTGAACAAGCTTGTAATTGATTTCCAGGATTTGCACGTGATGTACCGTTGTGAACGCCTTGACGTGAATCTCATCACCGTTTGGTGCATGTAAGTCAACATGCATGTACCATACTATATCTCTTTCAAATTCATATGTATTTTTGGTAACCATCCTAAGTGATCTATTCTGCAGGATGCAAGCGTTGGATGAAAAGAAGACAATTGGGAGGTGGAGTGTAGCATACTGTGACCCGCAACAAATATGTGAGGTGGAACACAAGTTCGTAATGACTGAAAGAGTAAGAAAGGAAATCGAAGAACAAGCACAGACACCAGAGGAGAAAGATCTTATGATAAAGAAATGTCATACATCCTTCAGTCATGCGGTGTCTGTATACATTGGAAAAAGAATGAAGAAAATGCAGCATAAGGAGAGTATCATGTGTGCTTACAATTTTAAGTAAGTTCGTTCTAATTACTAGATATATATAAATAGATATATTTTGTGGTTTATTTATATTTATTATTTAAATATAATGCAGAGACCATTTCATTGCCCTCCACATCTGTCCGAAGCTAGGAGATGCAATGGTCTACGACTCATTACACCATGAAAAGGATTCTTACAGACCATTCATCGACATTGTAAAAAAGTAAGACAACCCATTGCAATAATTAATAATGTGTGTTTCGGCTAAATTTGTATTACTAACTTTTGTCTTTGCATCCTTAAAGTGTGTATCGGCTATACATAAGGAATGGTGGGGAGCACCCTCCAAATAAGGATACATTGTTGATACGACATGCTAAATGGGTAAGAACATAACAACTTGGTTTTTATCAGAGTATTGTGCACTTTTGTTAATAATTTCTGATCATTTTTTATTTGTTTGCAGTGCTACAAGCAACCTCCCGGCACTGTGCTATGTGGATATTACGTGTGCGAGGTCTTGAGAAATAATGGGAGGTACCGAATGAATCCTCAAGACGTAAGTCTCTTGTTGTTTGTGCAAATTATCTTCCTATAATGGTAATGTATTTAGAATCTTTATTTATTGTGTGTACGTGCACAGATGCCTACCATCGAGGGATCGTGGGGGAAGCTGATTGACAAGCAAATCGACAACATTTGTGCGGACATGGCGAGGTTCATCCTACATGAGATTTGCCATGAGAAAGGCGTATTCTTCGACAAAGAAGGAGTGTTGATTGTGGACGAGTGCGAACATTTACGTAGATGGGCCGGGTTTAATTGAAAACTAGTATTATCTATTCGACATGTTGGATGTCGATTATCTATTACGTATGATGTTTTCTGATAACGTGACTTATGTATTATAATATACTAGTTTGAATTATGTGGTTATGTGGTATTTGAATTTGGCGGTCAAATACAAATAATAATAATTTCACATGAATTTAGCATACAAATACAATTAATAATAAATACCAGTGAATTTAGCAGGCAAAATCAGATAATAAACAAAAATAAAATAATAAATGATTAATGTGAATTATATACAAATAATAAATGATTAATGCGAATTATATAATAATAAATGGTAAATTGGAAAAAACATTTCGCTGGCGGGCGGCTTAAGCAACCGCCAGCACAGAAGGACTCTATGCTGGCTGGCGTCATAAGCAACCGCCAGCACAGAAGGACTCTGTGATGGCGGGCGGCGTAAGAACCCGCCAGCACAGATGTTGTTTGTGCTAGCGGACGGCCTAAGTGCCCGCCAGCATTGATGTTCTCTGTGCTGGCGGATAGGGCAACCGCCAGCACAAAGGGCCATTTCTACTGGCTCAAGGTCACTGGCGGACGCTCTACCCGCCAGCAAAGACCGGTTTTAGCCGCCAGCACAAATCGTTTCTGGCCTTGTGCAGGTTGTTGAAATATTAGGTAATTTTCAGATTAAAACCATAATATAAATCATGACGAAGTGAACAACTAGATTAAGCATATGTTGCATACTAACTAGGCTCAAACTTATATCACAGATCATGGCAACTAGTGTAAGCACAACTCGTACACTAAACATATTGACCATGTTGATCAAGAAGAATGATGAGACCAGATCGCAAGAATAATACCTGCTGCTTGAATTCGTAGATGACAGCGCGATGGAGAGATTCCCGAAGGCGAAGCTGAGGTCGTCCTGGTCGCTGTCACTGTCGTCGATTAGCGGCGGCGGAAGACTTCGATTAGGCCGACGAAGACGACGCCGGGACACAACGTCCCTGGATCTTGACAGAAGAGGAGCCGTGACGAAGATCGGGAGCAGTCGCGCGAAGAGCGCTTCCCAAAAACCTTATTCGCCTTCTCCCGGTGCAGGATCACAAAGACGACAGTTCCGGAGACCTGCTCACCCGGTCGCAGGTGCACGCGAATGATCGGGCTGGAGTCTTGGCGACAACGGCGCAGTAGGGAGAAGAGGCAAAATATTATTTTTACTATTTTAGGATTTTCTAATTGAAACTCCCAATTGTAGTTTTTGTTGTGTCTTTCCTCAGGAGGATCGGTACAAATATATAGGGAGGAAAACTCCCTATCTTCATCTCAACTAGCAATATGGTACTAATTGATGTTGCACCTCCCACCTCTACTAATGGGCTTAAACATTAAAGCCCAGTATGGAACACAAATATTGAGCCTTTGAGATTTATTAGAATTTCTTCATATGAATTTTATTTAGGGGGACTATTTATATATAAATTCTAACAATCCCCCACCATATCTCAAATGCCCATTTAGAGATTTGCGTGTTCTCACTACTGTTTGATATACCAGTGTTTCGGCAGAGACTGTTAAGTTGAACTTCCGCCTAGAACTTCAAGCTACACTTATCCACAACTTGAACAATGAACTAAGCCTTGAATTGCAAGTTTTGTGCGAACAATCTTTACTTAAAGCCAAACTGATACTTGGCTGCCAGTAGTGTTACCCCGTGGGTGGAGCATATACGTCATACTCCTATGCCTCTTTATGAGTTTACTAGAGATCACCCAAGTCGCATAGACTGCGACGTTTAACAGTCAAGCTCATATAGGTATGTTCTTTCAAGAATGCTCTGTAAGACAGCATCTTCACTCGTTAAAGTCAATAGAACATATTAAGACATTCTTGCCAACCTACCACACAGTGCCTCATTGCTCTGAGAGTATTGCATCTTCACATAGAGAGGGTTATCATTATACTCTCCTCAGTTTACCAATAGCTTGTTCTTCCCAGGTCCTTAGTCACGAGATCTCCGATCAAAAAGGTTGGGTTACTACTACTGTAAACTCACATGGGTCTCATACCCATCTCCCTAGATGTAATTTCTATCACATTCCGTGATAGCCCTTTTGTAAAGGGGTCTGCCAGGTTTTTATCTGTTTGTATATAAGATACAGTAATTACTCCGGAGTTTCTCAACTTCCTGACAGTCTTCAAACGTATTTTAACGTGTCTTGTTGACTTCGCATTATCCTTAGCACTATTCACTTTAGTGATCACTGTTTGATTATCACAGTTCATAAGGATAGCCGGTATTGATTTCTCAACCACCGGCAAGTCAGACAAGAGCTCACGCCGCCACTCTGCCTCTGCAGATGCTGTATCCAAAGCTGTAAGTTCAGCTTTCATGGTTGGTTTAGTCAAAATAGTCTGTTTGCAAGACCTTTATGACACTGCGCCACCTCCAAGAGTAAAGACATACCCACTAGTAGCATAGATTTTATCAATATCAGAAATCCAGTTTGCATCACTATATCCCTCTAGCACAGCTGGGTGCCCGGAATAGTGAATCCCATAGCTCATCGTACCTTTAAGATAACACAAGACCCTTTCTAGTGCATGCCAATGATCATCACCCGGGTTGGACATGTACCTACTCAACTTGCTCACAGCAAAAGAGATATCCGGTCTAGTTGCGCTAGCAAGATACATGAGTGAACCAACAATTTGAGAGTACTTCAATTGATCTCTGGTATCCTTCTTGTTCTTTCTCAAAGTCACACTAGGATCATAAGGTGTTGGAGAAGGCTTGCTGTCCATATAGCCAAAACGGCTCAAGACCTTTTCAACATAGTGAGATTGTGATAGAGTAATCACACTCTCTTCCTTAATCAACTTGATGTTTAGAATTACATCAGCTTCTCCTAGATCTTTCATGTCAAAACTCTTTGACAAGAATGACTTGACTTCATTTATAATATCTAAGTTTGTTCCAAAGATTAGAATATCATCAACATATAAGCATAGTATAACAAAATGACCCCCACCATGTCGATAATACACACACCTATCAGCTTCATTAACAACATAGCCCGCACTAGTTAAAGTAGTGTCGAACTTCTCATGCCATTGTTTAGGTGCTTGTTTCAAGCCATACAAAGATTTCAATAATTTGCATACCTTCTGCTCTTCACCTTTTACTACAAACCCATCAGGCTGATTCATTTAAATCTCCTCATCCAACTCTCCATTAAGAAAAGTTGTCTTCACATCCATCTGATGGACGATCAGACCATGTGATGCAGCCAAGGATAGTAGTACTCGAATAGTGGTCATTCTAGCAACAGGTGAATAAGTATCAAAGAAATCTTCGCCTTCCTTTTGAGTATAACCCTTAGCCACAAGCCGAGCCTTGTACTTGTCTATAGTACCGTCAGGTTTAAGCTTCTTTTTGAACACCCACTTACAACCAATTGGTTTACAACCGAATGGTAGTTCAGATAGCTCCCAAGTTCCATTAGAAAGAATCGAGTCCATCTCACTACGAACTGCTTCTTTCCAATCATCTGCATCTGGAGATGCATATGCCTCTATAATAGAGGTGGGAGTATCATCCACAAGGTATACAATGAAATCATCACCAAAAGATTTTGCAATCCTTTGTCTCTTGTTTCTCACAGGAACTTCATTGTCATCCTTCTCAAGTGGTTTCTCAAATGACTCAACAGGAGACTCGATAGGTATAGTACTATCAGAAGCTATTTCAGTGGAAAATTTAGCATTACTACGCATATCTTTCATAGGAAAAATATTCTCAAAAAATGTAGCATCACGAGATTCAAAAATTGTATCAACATGCATATCAGAAACTTCAGATTTTACTACTAAAAATCTTTAAGCAATGCTATTGTGAGCATATCCTAGAAAGACACAATCTACCGTCTTTGGTCCAAGCTTACGCTTCTTTGTAATTGGAACATTGACTTTCGCCAAGCATCCCCATGTGCGCAAGTATGAAAGTGATGGTTTCCTTCCAACCCAAATCTCATATGGTGTTGTCTATTTACTTTTGTTCGGAATTCTATTCAGGACATGACTTGCAGTCAATATAGCTTCCCCCCACCATGCCTTTGATAAACCAGCAGTATCTAATATGGCGTTCACCATGTCAGCCAACATGCGGTTTTTCCTCTCAGCAATCCCATTGGATTCAAGAGAATAAGGAGGTGTCCTCTCATGAATAATACCATGTTCCGCACAAAACTCATCAAAAGTTATAGGAAAATATTCACCACCACGATCTGACCTTAGACGTTTAATCTTTCTTTCTAGTTGATTTTCAGCTTCAGCCTTAAAGATTTTAAAGTAGTCTAAAGCCTCATCTTTAGTTTTCAGCAAGTAAACATAGCAATATCTAGAAGCATCATCAATTAAAGTCATGAAATATCTCTTTCCACCTTTAGTCAACTCACCATTCATCTCGCATAGATCAGAATGTATGAGTTCTAGAGGTGCCAAGTGTCTCTCCTCCGCTGCCTTGTGAGGCTTTCGAGGTTGCTTAGATTGCACACAACTATGGCACTTAGAACCTTTGGCAATGGTGAAATCTGGTATTAACCGCAAGCTAGATAAATGTGACATCAAACCAAAATTCACATGACATAAGCGAGAATGCCAAATACTCGAAATATCATTAATTGTGCCACAAATATGATTGACTGACTTATTACAAAAATCTGCTAAACTTAGGCGGAACAAGCCTCCGCAATCATAGCCTTTACCAATAAATTGTCCATGCTTAGACATAACTACTTTATTGGACTCTAACACTACCTTAAAACCATCTCTTAATAAAAGAGAAACGCTAACAAGATTCTTGCGAATAGTAGGGACATGCTGCACGTTCTTCAGCTGCACGATCTTGCCCGAAGTAAACTTTAGATCTACCGTACCAACACCACGAACAGAAGCATGTGACCCGTTCCCCATCAGGACGGAAGAACCTTGGAGCCCCTGGTAAGAAGAAAACAAAGAGATGTCAGCACACACGTGAACATTAGTACCCGTATCAAGCCACCAACTAGGTGATTGAAATACTGAAAATACGGTAGGAAAATTACCATACCCGTCATCAGCACTTGATGCAGTCACGAGGTTGACCTTTTTCTCTTTACGGTCTGCTCGATTTGGACAATCCTTAGCAAAATGACCAAGTTCAGCACATGTGAAACAAGGCATCTCAGACTTGTCTTTCTTCTTCTTCTTGAAGGTAGTAGTTGCTTTGGCGTTGAAAGACTGCTGTTTCCCCTTTCCTTTGTTCTTGCCTTTGAAATTTCTCTGGATAAAGTGGGCACTAGCGCTATGTTCCTCGTTCCCCTTCTGAGTATTGTCTTTAGCCCGAGCCTTCTCTTCAACATCAAGAGATTGAATCAGGTTTTCAACCGTTATCTTCTGTCTCTTGTGTTTAAGGCTTGTGGCGAAGTTCCTCCAAGGAGAAGATAAAACTTTGCAATAATGCAACCAGTCACAACTTCATCGGGAATAACATACTTAAGGAGTTCAAGTTCCTTAGCCAGGCGTTGCATCTCATGAGCTTGCTCGACTATGGATTTGTTAGCAACCATCTTATAGTCATGAAAGCTCTCCATGATGTACAATTCCTTGCCTGCATCGGAAGCACCATAGGTAGTGTTCAGATGATCCCACAGAGCCTTTGTGTCTCGTATATGCATCATTGAATCAAAAAGATGATCCGAAAGCACAATACGCACAGCTCCCACAAAGATATCATTGGCTTTCTGGAATTTACTCCGATCCTCATCAGAGATGTTTCCCTTAGATAAGCCATCTTTGACCCAGAAACTTTCATGGCAGTAAGACAATCTGTGACCTTGACAGACCACCTCTTGAAGTGCGCACCAGAGAACTTCTCCGGCCTCAGCGCATCAACAAAACTAGCCATAGGTACTGGAAAAGACCTATTATAAGGTTTTTGGATTGTTGAAATATTAGGCAATTTCCAGATTAAAACCATAATATAAATCATGACGAAGTGAACAATTAGATTAAGCATATGTTGCATACTAACTAGGCTCAAACTTATATCACAGATCATGGCAACTAGTGTAAGCACAACTCGTACACTAAACATATTGACCATGTTGATCAAGAAGAATGATGAGACCAGATCGCAAGAATAATACCTGCTGCTTGAATTCGTAGATGACAGCGCGATGGAGAGATTCCCGAAGGCGAAGCTGAGGTCGTCCTGGTCGCTGTCACTGTCGTCGATTAGCGGCGGCGGAAGACTTCGATTAGGCCGACGAAGACGACGCCGGGACGCAACGCCCCTGGATCTTGACGGAAGACGAGCCGTGACGAAGATCGGGAGCAGTCGCGCGAAGAGCGCTTCCCAAAAACCTTATTCGCCTTCTCCCGGTGCAGGATCACAAAGACGACAGTTCCGGAGACCTGCTCACCCGGTCGCAGGTGCACGCGAACGATCGGGCTGGAGTCTTGGCGACGACGGCGCAGTAGGGAGAAGAGTCAAAATATTATTTTTACTATTTTAGGATTTTCTAATTGAAACTCCCAATAGTAGTTTTTGTTGTGTCTTTCCTCAGGAGGATCGGTACAAATATATAGGGAGGAAAACTCCCTATCTTCATCTCAACTAGCAATATGGTACTAATTGATGTTGCACCTCCCACCTCTACTAATGAGCTTAAACATTAAAGCCCAATATGAAACACAAATATTGAGCCTTTGAGATTTATTAGAATTTCTTCATATGAATTTTATTTAGGGGAACTATTCATATATAAATTCTAACACAGGTCTTGTGTTTTTCTTCTCTTTCTTCATTAACTATGCTGCTATGTCACCAATTTGCTGATGTGTCACCTCATTTATTAGAGATGGACTCCATGCTACGTGAACAATTGAGACTGTCCTTAGCCTCCTTGTTCCATTCCAATCAGGTGGTGTGCGCTTTCTTCTACGGCAACGGAGAATCTTACCAAAAGAGTGTCATCGATGAGTCAGGGCTTTGAAGATTTCGGAAAAGAGTTGGGTAATTTTGCTGCAGGACATTGCTTAATGTTGGTATTTGCTAGTGGACACCGCTCGTTTTAACCTTTGCCAATGGACACCGTTCATCTCTTGTTATTTGCCGTAGCACATCTGAGGTATTATAATATTCATTTTGTGGTAAAACGATGAAGATAATTTTTAAAAATGACCTAACTACCCTTGCCAGCACCGGCCTGTTCCCCATCTGGCCGCACCCGAAGTCGGAGGCGCCGCCGCCACCCCAGATCGGCAATACCCCAGGCGACCGTGCGCGCGGCCACCCCAGGCGACTGCTGTTGGCCGGCGTCCACCCAAGCGCTGTTGCCCCCACCCCCAGATGCCGGCGTCGCAGGACTGCAGGCACGTCGCATCGGCTATTGGGGGCCTGAGCGCCGCGTCGAGGTCCTCGAGGAGATAGGCACCACGGCGCGCCCGACAGCCCCCGCCCTGCCCATCTCTGTCGCGCGGCCACCGCACACGACTGCTCTGTCCGTCCGCGGTGGCCTTGACCCCGGCCTCGACGAGCTTGCGTTCGAGGCAGCAGTTGCGGCCGTCGTCCGAGGCTGGCAGCTCCACTTGCGCCTGTCGCGTCCGCTTGGCGCTCGCCAGCTCCGCGTGCCGCCTCGCCCAGCGTACGGCAACAGCAGGCAAGGGCACCACCGCCCGCGCCGCTGCAGGACGGCGGGTCGGCGGCATGCCGGCATGCGCGCGGCGGAGGAGCCGGTGTGGAGGCCCTCCTCCCGTGCGGACAGCCGTCGTATTTCTCTCCTGGAGATCATCAGCGAGGTATCGTGGTTGACAGTGGCGATGGGGACGAGATGCTGAGGATGAGGACAGACCGACACAGGCAAGCTAACGAGATGAACGCAGAGACGGACGTAGGAAAACTAGCTTGTGGACCCCACTTTAATAAGGGTAAAATTGTCTTTTCGCACTTCATTGTTCCATGGATGGATATTCTATTGGCTGCAGTGTTTTGTGGCAAACTAGGATGAAAGAGGAGTGTCTTCCGGCAAAGATGGGAATGAGCGATGTCCTATGGCTAATATCACATTTCTACGATGTCCAGGAGCAAAATTCCCCAAAAGAGTTCGCCTCTGATGAAAAGTCACCTTTCGGTTGTTGGGTCCGGAGCATGTGCATGTGCGAGCAAGTCTGCCTGCGGAATCCGTGCAAAAGGATCAGCCTCGTCCGCCGTGTAAAGACGTGTTGGCCTAGTCAGCGTCCTGGAATCACATGCACTATCCGGTTATCCCTAGGTTGAGGCATTCAGCTGACACAATTTTAGATACGTTTTATCATCGATGAATCGCAATCTAGGACTCTGAAAAAGCTCATGCTCCTAAATTAAATCCTAATTACCACGGCGCAGCTGCCTTTTTGCACTCGCCTTCTTCTGCTTCTCTTTGTTTCACCTTTTGGGACGAACAGAGGGCAAAAGGTGAAAGCGAGATGCAAGAACGTTCTCGTGGATCCCCTTCCTTTTGAACCTAATCTCCCACTTACCGCGAGGGAGGAAGCACTAACGCGGCGCCAAAAAGCGTCACTACTTAATACATGGATAATGCGCGTGTGCGTGTCACGCGCGTGCGCACCGCACCGCATCAAAAGAAAAAACATCTGAAGATTTATTTTATAAAAAAGAATGTGCTCGCGAAGCCCGTTGCCCCGTCCCCCCGTTGGTGCTCTGCAAGTTGTGTGATGATGCCTTTGCGTGTGACTCAGAGCAGTCTCAATAGTAGACACTAAGTGTGAAGTTTAAGACAACCATACGAGAGCAGTCCCAACCCATGATGCCTATACACAACATCCAAAGTGCCATATCATCGAGACATCATCATAAGAAATCACCCCTCTCAACCCATAATTTGTAACTGCATGTCCGTAATAAATTTTCTTGTGCTCATTTTCCTTCCGTCCCGTCTTCTTCTCCCTCGTCCCGGAGCGCCGGCGAGGGGCCGCACGCGGTTGAGCGGCGGCACATCACGGGACGGCCCGTATCTCCGCAAGGCAGCGCGGCGGCGAGCTCCCGGAGGTGAGAGTGCCGCGAAGCGGTTGCGCATCGCGCGCGGCTCGCAGCTCCGTGCGGCAACGCGCTGGCGCTATGGGGTGCGACTTGGTGGCACTGCGGTGCTTAACAGGAAGATGCTGCCGTCTGCCGAAGCTGTGCCATGATAGTGTTCTTCTTGGTCGATCGATTTCGTCTGATTCTTCCTCCAATCCCAATAATTCTTGTGCTAAATTTCTATTCAGTTCTACCTTGGTCGATCGATTTCGTCTGATTCTTCCTCCAATCAACCAATCCCAATAATTCTTGTGCTAAATTTCTATTCAGTTCTACCTCCCGTCATGCAAATGAAAGCAGGCTAGGAGGCAAGCACGGCTCCTGGAGAACCACATGCTCGCGGAGCTCCGCTGGCGATTGGATCGGCACCTGTAGCACCGGCGACACCGCCGGCACCTGAAGCCACGGCGGCCCTGCCTCTCTTTGATTCAGATTGACTCGTTCTTGCGCACAAACTGGAGATGATTACCTAAGAGATGTGAGATTTAGAGGTGATTTAACTCACTGGGGATGAATGGATGAAGCCACGACACGCTGAAAATTGCCAGAGATTCGCGTCGTGCGGGAGAAGCTCGCGCGCGCGGCAGGGACGGAGAAGGGTGGGCTGCCGGCGCACCAGATCGAGAGAGGAGGAAGGGGAAGAAACGACTCGTCCGCCCCCAACGCGGAACGGGCTGATTTCGCGCGTCTCGGATGGGCCGCCGACACCGGATCTTGCATGCGACCTGGTGTCTAATTTTTTTCTTCTCTGCCTTCTTTAATTACTATGTCACATCAGATTTTTGTCTACTCCTGGTTAGCAGCCTAATTAATTGCTAAGACACTAGCTGAGCGGAAGGGTTGGGACTGCCCTCAGCGAGACGAGAGATCCATGCGTCGGGCCGTCGGCGTCCTAAAAGCAATGTGTCTGCCTTGGACTCCGGAAAAGAGAGGCTGCTTACAATGGTCAAAGTGGCTTCAGCCTTCAGGTATGAGCCGGACTTTGCCACTGCTAGAGTTCCATCCGTTTGAAAAATCAAAATTGCTTAATGCAGATACTGCTACTTTTCTCTTTAGGCGAAATACAGACATCAAACCAAACACAGCAGTTCTGTACTGACATCCTTTGCTTGTTACAAGCTCCAATTTGTATTATGTTATTTTACCGGAAATGGTCCAAAGGACTGTCTCGAAGTTTTTTTCAGGTTGGCATGCAGCGCAACACTCTATGTTACAACACTGCTAGAAGCTCACAACAAAACTAACACACGGGTAGTACACCAGGCACCCCCCTCCTGCCAGCCGGAGCAGCAGATAAGTTACCTGTGTTTCTCAAATGCTACACTGGAACAAATGCCTCCTAGTACACTGTAAGTCTGTAACGCTGATGATGTTACGGTGAGCAGCATGACCTTGCGACATCCCCAGGCCACATGCATGTGTTGTATTAGCCGGCTTCTCCGTGCCAGGGGGGGAAAAAGATGCCATGGATCAGCGTTAGCTTACGGCGGCGACATCTGTGGACGGATTGGAGTCGAGGAGCTGCCGGAGCTTGGGCTCGCCGTGCTCCGTGTGCCGGCTGACGCCCGGCGCGTTCGTGCTGTCGATCATCGACAGGAAATTCTCCGCGGTGGCGGCGCCGGGAGAGGACAAGGATGCTGCTGCTTTGTTCGGAGATGGTTCTGCAGGGGTCGGTGTTGCGGTGTCGTCCTTCAGCTTCACCTGACAAAAGGGTGTGCAGTTCCATCAGAGAAAGGTTGAAATGCTGCGACTGGAATGGAGTATAGAGCGTCGGTGTGTATGTATAGACGTGTAGCTACGGAATCACCGGAAAAGGTTCATTACCATCAGACCGGAATTCTCCAATCTGAGTTTCTCCGAGCTCTCTGTCAGCCTGCCGATTTCAGATCTAAGGGATGTGTTTTCTGCTATCAGAGACTCCACTTGGGTAGCAAGCTCCTCCGTCTCGGCCTACAGCAAAAGAGCATAAATATCACACAGTTATACAAAGAGGTCTTTTTCGGTACACAATATCACTCTGTACCACCACTTTAAAAAGACTCGTATGTAATAGGAAAGGATCTATTTGTAAGGATCGGACGCTTGAGATTAATTATGTACCACCGGTTTTTTTTTCGTGGTACGGGTGGTATTCATAGGTGGTATTGGTAGCATATGGGTATTATTAGAAATGGAAAATATTTTTGTTATAATATATGAAATTAATATATGTTTTTATTGTACTCGTCGGCGGTATATTTTTTCCAAATAATATTCATTCACCAAATTACCATTTTACCCACAGCAAAAAACCGACAATACCACCGTACTACCAAAGAGTGGTATTGTGTACCGAAAAAAAAGCTCTATACAAAGTATATCACAAGGACAATAATCCAAATGAGGTTTCACTACTATATTTAAGAATACTGCTTCATTTATCTACATATATTGCAGTTGGGTCGCAGATAAATATCATGTGAACAAGAATGCGTAAGATGGTGAAAACTGAACACCTGTTTTCTCAGTCTTGATCGTCTAGCAGATTCTCTATTTGATTGCTTCCTCTTTTCTCGTTTCAGTTCCCTCTCATCCTGCCAGTGGCAAATCACAAGTAATGAAATAATCAGCACGTCAGTACAAAAGGTTCTGACATATATCATTCAGGGATTACAAAAATCTCTCTAAGATAGTAATAACATGGCAAAATTCAAGTTTCACGAAAAAATTCTGATAAGAGTCAATTTGCTAACAGTTTTATACAAGAGCCGCTGGGATATACCTTGATTGATAAGTCAGTTGGTCCTCCAGTATGAGACGGAACAATCACACCAGGAGATGGAGATATTGTTGCACCCATTGCCCTTGAGTTAGCAACATTTGTAGCGCTGGGCTTAATTACTGGAGCTGGAAAGCAGTGATGTGGCAGGATGGTTGTATTTGCCAGTGTATGGTTAGGAGCTATAACACCTTCCATATTTGCGCCTGCAGATGTTTCGGCACCTGCAAATATATTTTAGTTAAAAGTTTTCATGCCAACTCTTGTCCTTAGCACAGGACTTAATCACAGTTAATATCGTATCAAGCAACTAAAAGAAAACATTCAAGAAAGTCCACCAGAGAAGGCGCCATGGAAGAGTACAATATGACCAATGTGGACAATATGAGATAAAAAAATTAGCTACCAGCATATGGTTCTAACAAGTCTTCTAAAGTGGTATTGTGGAGAAATAGTGAATATCATGACATTTATAAGTACTGAAAGAATTGTTTGAAAAGGAAAATACCAGGTCCATCAACTGAGCTCCGTTTCCTGGAAGTTTTGTTCCCCTGAGTTATTCAGAAGTTCAGCATAATTACGGGGAATAAATAAAATTGCAAAACATATCAGGTATATTCAATGCAAAAGTTAATAAAAGTTAATACAAAACCTAATGACTACGAGCATGAAGAAGGTCATACCTTCTGATCGTTTACATCGCTGGAGCCCTCTGCACTGTAATCTTCACTGAGTAGACCATCACAAACACATAACATCAGTTTACCAAAATAGTAACCGGAAGGGGGTAGTGAAAAATCCAAAAAATATTTAAACATCATGCCGGTACCTGGATGACATTGTTCTTTTACTGTTATCGCTGCCAGCAGATACTGCAGTCCGATCAATTTCTTTAAGTTTCTTACTGGAACTTTTCTCCTTACTGTTTGCAGACTTTGTTGGTTCCACGCTCAATGGATTTGACACCTTGAAAGTACCGCGAAAAGACCAAATTGATAAAATTGGACAGAGTGAAAACTTTGAAAAAGAAATTAACTCTTTAGTTGTTTTCTGGTACTAACTTTTTACTTTAGAGGCACAACATAAACTAAAGGAAATGAGTAAACTTCCAAGGGAATGAGCAAGAAAAAAAACTGAATTAGCTATAGATGCTCAGTATAGATTACTTTGTCCTAAGGAGCTACCAAATACAGAAAACATTCAACATGATACACAGCATAGTACAGACTAATATCAAGTTTTATTTTCCCTTTCCTGCATTGGATACGGCTTGGTCACTTGATCAGCCATACTTGGCTTTTCCAGAAACACCACCTGCACCAATCTTTTTTTTTACCTCGAGTCTGAAGTATCCCCTGTTTAACTGTTTTGATTTAGATTACAACATCTTTACTAACATACAGCTGACCACAAAATCTCCCTCTTTACAAAGAAAATGTCAATGGATACATGTCATGTGCTTAATTAAACAAAATATTCAGTCATAGGTATCTTTACCATGGGTACAAGGGGGTGTGGGTAAGCTGCACCATGTGTGTAAATTGCAGCATATGGTGTCCCAAAAGGGTGTGGCATCAGAGGCTGCAGAGAGGTAGAGATGGAATTAGATTTTAATAGAGTACATGAAACATCATATGCAAATGGAGATCAAACCCGGATACCTGAGGACCCCACATATATGGCGGTGGATGACCTGGAGCTATTGCTGGTGCAAAATATGTTGGTGGCAAGACACCGTGGCCATAGAATGCCTGTAAAAATGAATGCACGTTGCTTAGAATAACACGTTCCTATGAAAGGGGGGCTTTCGGTTCAAAAAAGGGGAGAGAACACCAAAACTCTACCTGCATGGTTGACCAATCAGGATATGGAGAAGGAGCTGGTTGATCCTGCAAATAAATATAGCCGATGAGATCTTTCAGGGTAAGGTCTACACTTGCAATCAATAAAATTTCAGTCAGAAAATACATTATATCATCATACCATGTAAGGTCTCAAACCAGGAACAAACATGAGAATGAGCAGGAAAGTATTCACTGTATATGTTCTGTTGACGGACTAAGGACACTGAACTCCATATGAGTTCAAGTATGTCCTTGCTTCATTTTAGGAAACTTCTAAGTAATTGTATACATGAGTTAACTTCGAGATTTCAACATTAATCAAGTTTCAACTGGGATAATTAGTCACTAGTATTGAATCGTACTTTGGGAAAACAAAATACTGTTACTATATCAGAAATCACTACCTTTGGAGACGATGCTGTGTTTCCAGTCTTCTGGGTAGCCACAGCTTCATCATGAGCCATTACTTTACAAATATCCGCTAGTCTATCATGTAAAACATCAGATTACCACAACATATAATTAATTATTTTTTAGCAGTACAATAACATGCAATTTAGACAGCCAAAATAATATTAAATGAGTGTAAAAATTAGTAAATTTGTTTTTTCTCCCGCTGAAAGCCGTTGATGTATGCTGTGAAATCCTATTTTCATGTTCAACACTACAGACCAGAATGGTCCTATCTTATCTAAAATAAGATCTGAACAGAAAGCCTTTTCTACAACCCGCTTCTTTTCATACAGAAGGTAATAGCAGTCGCTAAAAAAACTTCGAATTTTGGTTTCAAAATTTCACGCATAATTATTAAAATTGATATCTTTCTCCTGAAGTTACACAAGAAAGTTCACAGGACAAAAGCACTAGTGTGTGTTCTTTTCAAAAAAAAAAAACCGGTGACAAAAGCAGTAGAGTGCCCGGGAAATATGCTAAGAATGCACACGAAAAGTAAAATTGAATCTACATCACCAGTTTGAAACACACGCAACTGAGAGATTTAACAACTGCAGCTGGGATACACCTATTTTTCTGGCCAACCCTACGAGGCTGCACCCAAAAGATTAAAAAAATTAGACTTTCTACGAGATTAGTACAACTGTCCTCGATTTCCAACGAGCAGGACAGACAAAACACAGAGTTGGACTCGGACGCAAGGAGACATAAACGGCCTTCGATAAACTACCAGGTTTGCTTTGCCGTGATGCATCATGCACCCAATTCTCAGGTTCTCCCTGACGAACATGTCTAGAACTCCGATTGCCCCCCTAATTATAATCCCCGCCCATGAACCACTCCCGTATTAACGATGAGAGTATGAGACTAAGCCAAATAACTAGATGTAACTCAATATTACGATGAGACTAAGCCAAATAACCATATGCAGCTCAATAATTGCGATGAGATAACACAAGCATGAATCTAAGCAGGGGAAGCAAGAGAAATCAACGAGCATTGCGCACGAATTGGAACGCGAACCTTCTCACCTCGCCAAATCAGGTGACGATTCCGCTCGGCAGCGGGGCTCCGCGGATCAGCCGGAGACGCAAAGCCGAATTGATCCAATCAGGAGGTGTGTGTAGCGAGAAGGTGAGAGACGGAGACCGGGAGGGGGGAGGCGGTGGGCGAGAGAGAGAGGCGACGAGGCAGGGGAGCGGGGCCGAGTGGGGAAGGGGAGGGAGGGAGGGGAGAGGGGGGCGCCAAATGCTGGAGCCACGTCACGAGACACGTGTCTGTGATAAGGACTGGGCCACCCGGAGCGTGTCCGGCTGGGCTACCTGCTACAAGCACCTTGGATTGCATCCCACAGATTTGTACGGACCCACTTGGTTCTTGGACAGCAACAGCTAAGGTTCCTTGACACTTGACAGAGCCAAATGTGAATGTAGGGTAAATACTTCTCTAAATATTTCTTTGGTAAAAGGATACAAAAACAAATAAATCATTTAATTAGTGTTGAATGAAAATATCAATTACGCCTGTAGTTGGGTGTAAAAACATCATGACAGTATAAACATTCTTAATTTCTAAGCAAAATTACGTTCCATATATACACATATTCACTTTTTTACCTTATTTCCCCTAAGGTAACACAACATACCAAGAACTGATTAGCAATATCCTAAAAAGTAGGGCAGCAAAACAGAACATGAGGACATGAAGGGGCACATAGCGGTGTACATTTGATGTGTGCGTTGGATTATTGTCAGAGATGGGCAGCGCTGCAAGTGGAGGGTGAGCTGGGCGACGGTAAGTGGACGGGGCCCATTTGTTTATTCCTCGTCACCCCACCACCGGTGTACCGCCCCGCTCACGTGTCGACCACTCCGCCAGCCTACGCGTCGCCGCCCGGCGTGCCCCGGCGGCCAGCTTAGCATCCCAGTCATGTGGGTGACGTGGTGGCCGCATCTCCGCGCGGCCCCCGGCCGCCTGAATAAAAATACTTTTTCGACAACCCGGAATAAAATATTCCGAGACGACGGAAAAAATGTTCGGCTGGTCGATTGATTGAATAGTGTTCGGCTGGTATATTAAATAGTTCTGTGTGAGAAAAAATAAGTCGAAATAAGTTGAAATAAGTCGGGGATCAGCCAGCCCGAACAGCCTTATTCTGCTCCGCCTTTCTTCACGCGCGCGGAGCCTGTACCTTCGTTGGCTGCGGGACCCAGGTTCCATCTGGGCCCACTTGCCGGCTTTCGCGGGGCGGAAACGGCAAACATGTGCGTCAAATATGCCACGTCGATGGCCCATGTGCGCGTGCGTGACGATCAGGAGGCGATTGAGCCACGTAGCCGGCGATACGGCGGGGCGTGGGCCCCGCGGCCGCGGGAGCAGAGCAAGGACCAAAGGAGACGTCACTGACTAGGTGCCAGCTCAGAGGGCCTAGCTAGCTTATCCTGACTTGGGAGGCGGATGCGTGATCCCACGTGGGGTGGTTGCATTGGACCAAGGTGTCGCGTTGCTTCGCGTACGCTTCCCTCATCCCCACATAGTTCTCTCTCTCTGTTTTTTTCTCATATAAAGGTCAAATTCATCATTTAACTTTGGCTAACTTGGTATCTTAACTTTTATTTTGGGGTCTATTTCATCCTTGGGTTGATGTGGCCTTTTATCGTACCGGAATTTGCAAAAAGATAAGGTAGACTACTATCTAGCATGAACCCTTGATGCAAAACTGAGGGACAAATTTGACCTTTGATGCAAAACTGAGGGATCAAAATGATTATTTTGTCGCCAGAAAATGAAGAAGTGCAAAGAAGCTCGGCAGGTGACCGAAGATGGCATGATGCGACCATGCGCGGATGCGGGTGAGGCCAGGGGAGCACGAAGTGAGCACTTGGACCCAACCGGAGGATTAAAAAAAAGTAAAAGGGAAAATATGGATCCAAATTAATCAGATGGCTAAGGCTGTTGACCGAAAAGGACTGGGTTTCAAACACTAGAAAGTACTCCGTATATCATCGCATGACTGTTCATTGATTACCGCCGTAATCTCTACCTATATATATATATATATAACTCATGAGAGGTGGAAGGGATGATTTGCAAATGCACTTTTGCAAATCACCCCTCCCACCTCCCATGAGCCCTCCATTGGATCAACATCGTGTGGCTCAGATTGAAGTTTCCATAGTTTGCACGGAGCGGTTGGTTTCCACCTGATACGTTCCCATATATATATATATATATATATATATATATATATATATATATATATATATATATATATATATATATATATATATATATATATATATATATATATATATTAAAGCAAGGATTGCTTCTGCCAATTATTTTCATACGTCGTCCATTGCGATGCGAATTCGAAGAAAAAACGGTACAAACCGAGCAGTCCGACGTGAAAAACGGTAGTCCGAGCGGTCTGCCAGAAAAACCGGAGTCTAAGATCGGAGGCGGTCTCCCGTTTCCCGCAGGAAAATCGGCAGGAAACCGACGAAATACGGCCCGGCCTGCCCACCAACCGAGGAAAACATCTGCTAAAGAAAGGAGTAAAAATCCAAGAAGCACTCCCTCCAATTCAGTTACGGTTCATTTGGGAACAGTTATCCAAGTGGCAACCATCACCTGCCATACGTGGCAATGATCATAGCTATATTCCTTTTGGTACCATGATGGTAAGCATGGTAAAAAAATATTTTAGTTTGCATAGAACATACATCATGTATCTGTACAAGCATTTTTATTTTTTTTATTTACTTGCTAGCTATTTAATTTCAAACTTTAGAAACCATATGTCGCTTGAAAATGAATATGACATTTATGAGAAGTCTAATACGTTCTAGAGTAGAACACTGTTACATATCTATTTTTTTCTCTCTAGCTTCTCTTGCTTAAATACAAAGGTAAAATTTTAATGAGTACTTGATCGAAAGAAATAATTAAGTCAAAGTTATTTTGGTTTTCTAGCAAATGCGTAGACAACCAATAAGTGCAAGAAATAAAAGATTCCATGAGATTAAAAACATAATTGAATTTTACCGTTGCAATGCACGGGTGCTTTGGTATATAATATTAAAGTGCCACAATTTCATCGAACTATAGTCATTGTTTTCAAAAAAATATCCCTCAGTTTTTTCATAATCAACTTGCATGTCATTGACAGGTAGGACCTCAATACACATTATTACATTAACGTTTGAGGTGTCATATGGGTCCATTTATGCTAGAAAGGCTTGTGAGGCAGTGGGGATGATGATGTATCTGAGAGAGGTGAAGTTGGGGTAGACGATGACGGGCGAGATCGGGGGTGTCGCTGGTATGGCGGCAAGGATGGAGAAGGCGAAAATGACGGAGTGACCAGGACAGACTACTGCAGGACTATGAGGCACGAACAACAGAGGGTGAGGTCAATGTGTGGCACATGCACGATGGGAATGACAATGTGGTCATGGAAGGTGAGGTCGGACGACGACGAAGCTTGGGAGGCAAGAATAGTGGCAGGTGAGGTTAGGGTGGCATGTGCGAGACGGGGCGCATGGGCAGTGAGGATGACGACGCAACCGGGAAAAGCAAAGGTCGTGGTGGTGTGACAGTGGAGGGCGGGAAGACGGGTATGACGTGCGGCTGGGGCGGACGATGACGAACTTGGGACTTGGTAAGCACGAACAATGGCAGACGAGATTGGAGTGTGGCACGTGCGCGATCGAAATGACGGTGTGGCCGAAAAAGGAGATGTCAGGCAGACAACGGCGAGGTTCGGGAGGCATGGACGATGGCAATTGAGATTAGGGTGGCGCAGACAAGACAGGGATGACAATGAGGTTAGGGAGTTGCTGAGCGGCACGAGGCGCCCATGTGGATGATGGCAGACGAGGTTGCGGTGGTGCGGGAGTGACACTGAGGTTGGAGAGGTGGCAAGATGATGACACGTTTGAGGTGGATGACGATGAAGCTAGGGAGATGACAACGAGGTTAGGGAGATGCGGGGCGGCCCGGGGCGGCCATGTGGATGATGGTAGACGAGGTTGCGGTGGCGCGGGAGTGACACTGAGGCTGGAGAGGTGGCAAGATGACGACACAGTTGAGGTGGATGACACGGTCGGGGTGGTGCATGCGGGATGGGAACAAAAGTCCGGTTTGAAAACAAGGTTAGGTAGACGACGACAATACCATGGCAGATGAAGGTGGATTTTGGGAGGCACGGACAATGGCGAGCGAGATTGGGGTGACGCAGGCGTGGCAGGTACAACTGCGAGGTCACGGAGCTGCAAGTAGTGTGATAGTGTGGCCAGTGCAGACAACAGCGAGCGAGATTGGGGTGCCGCAGGCGTGGCGGGTATGACGGCGAGGTCACGGAGCTGCAAGTAGTGTGACAGTGCGGCCAGTGCAGACAACGACGAGGTGAGCAAATATTTTTTTTTCATTGCAACGCACGGACATAGTTGCTAGTAATTTAAATGTGTCGTCCAATGTATTTATAAAAATGTTCGGTAGTCGTTACTCCCTCCATCCATTTATATATGACATTGATCAGCTCCATTTTGAGTTAGTTGGCGTCATATATAAATGAACAGAGGTAGTACTGTATTGTGTGTTACAAATAAAAGTTCAGAGTGATCTCATCCCGGACACGATGTCAACGACAGTTGACTCCTAGCGACCCTCTCCCACGAAGGCCGGAGCGGACGGTTGCCTCGTGCACGTCCGCAACGACGGTTCGGCAATCTGCAGATTCCCTCTGTATATATATGAAACAATTATAGCAATGAAATAACAATCATATCTATGAAACTCTCTCGATTCATTCGGAATACAATCGTCTCTCTATTTTTACTCTTAACACGTTATCAGCACTTGCTCTCGATCACCTTATGTTGATGCCATCGTCAAGTCTGTTCTCCATCTTCCTCGCCGCCAGCGTGCTCGTCGTCTTCGCTACCTGCTTCATCGCCAAGTTCGTGCCTCCGCTCCCCGCCAGGACTGCTGGTCGCGCTCGTAGAGGCATTGGTACCTCTCGTGCTGGCCGCAGTTGTGGCCTGCAGATGTCCACGAGCGGTTGAGTCAGCGGGCGTCGCAGGTCTCCTCGCCCCCCGACACCTGCCTCAAGCCCGGACGCATCCTGGTGAACTTGCCTCGCCATTGTGCAATCCATGGCTGGACGGCCATGGCAAGGATGGATGGCGCACCTTGGCCGGCGTCCTATCCCCGAGATGTGACTGCGTACTGCCCGACACACGGGTGGACGCACTTCACTCGCGATGGGGCAGGACCGTCGGGAACCGCAGCATCTCCTTCATGCACACTGTCACCGATGGTCGTCTCACCGGCCCGCTCCCCGTCGCCTCCTTGTGCTCGAGGTAGTCGAGTTGCGTCCCCGACGCCTCCCGACTTCGAGCGCCAGGGCACCATTGCTGCGCGTCGTGGAGCTCCACCGCTCGTCATCAACAACGCGGCCTCCGGCAGCGTGCCACCGCACAACCCTCCGCCTTGTCCACCTGCTTGGTTCCCCGCGCGCCGTAACGCAACGGCGACGGCTAACCGCCGTCCCGACCTCATCCCGGCGGGACACCGCCACCTCCCCAATGGGTTCGGCAGTTTCCCCAACGGGAACATGCTGGACCATGGCTACCTCTCCTCCAACGAGGGGGAGCACTGAGCGGTGGTGGGGACGCGGCCCAGAGGTGCGGGGGTGGCGGATCCGGGCGGCACAGCAGTGGATCCAGTGGGATCGACGACGAGCACCCGGATGCGGCGGCATCGATGCGAGCGGCGGCAGAGGTTGCAAGTGCGTGTGGTCTGGCCATATGTTTTGTGCCGCTGCCTGCGCCAGGCGAATTTTTTTTATATATTATTTTTTTTCTCTATTTTGCAAAAATAAATGGTCCGCCAGAAATTTTGCAAAACTATACATCTGCCACCGTGGCCCACGGCGGTAGGGGTCCTACCGCCGTGTGGCACGACGGTAGGGGCCGTGGCCCACGGCCAGACGTGGGCCCGTAGCGTGCGACGGACATACCGCCGTAGCCCACGGCGGTAGGGACATACCGCCGTGGGCTGCGGCGGCAGGTCCTAGCGCCGTGGGCCACGGCGGCAGCAGGCCTGGTACCGCCGTGCCCCACGGCGCTAGGAACTAGCTACCTATATAAGGCCGAAATTCAACCGAAAATGTCATAATAATTCGAAAAAAAGAAAGAGAGGGGGAAGAGGAGGAGGTGGTGAAGGTGCGAAGCTCTGCCGGTTTTTCGTCTCGTTGGAGGTAATACTCTGGTACTTAATAGTTTGAACTGTGATAATAGTAAAAATATAGTTTTAGTGTAGATCTGCTTAGTAAAAATATAGTTTTAGTGTAGACCTGCATAGTAAAATTATTCGAAAAAAAAGAAAGAGAGGGGGAAGAGGAGAAGGGAGTGAGGAGGAGGTGGTGAAGGTGCGAAGCTCTGCCGGTTTTTCGTCTCGTTAGAGGTAATACTCTGGTACTTAATAGTTTGAACTGTGATAATAGTAAAAATATAGTTTTAGTGTAGACCTGCTTAGTAAAAATATAGTTTTAGTGTAGACCTGCTTAGTAAAAATATAGGTTTAGTGTAGACCTGCATAGTAAAATTATTCGAAAAAAAAGAAAGAGAGGGGGAAGAGGAGAAGGGAGTGAGGAGGAGGTGGTGAAGGTGCGAAGCTCTGCCGGTTTTTCGTCTCGTTAGAGGTAATACTCTGGTACTTAATAGTTTGAACTGTGATAATAGTAAAAATATAGTTTTAGTGTAGACCTGCTTAGTAAAAATATAGTTTTAGTGTAGACCTGCTTAGTAAAAATATAGGTTTAGTGTAGACCTGCATAGTAAAATTATTCGAAAAAAAAGAAAGAGAGGGGGAAGAGGAGAAGGGAGTGAGGAGGAGGTGGTGAAGGTGCGAAGCTCTGCCGGTTTTTCGTCTCGTTAGAGGTAATACTCTGGTACTTAATAGTTTGAACTGTGATAATAGTAAAAATATAGTTTTAGTGTAGATCTGCTTAGTAAAAATATAGTTTTAGTGTAGATCTGCTTAGTAAAAATATAGTTTTAGTGTAGACCTGCATAGTAAAATTATTCGAAAAAAAAGAAAGAGTGGGGGAAGAGGAGAAGGGAGTGAGGAGGAGGTGGTGAAGGTGCGAAGCTCTGCCGGTTTTTCGTCTCGTTAGAGGTAATACTCTGGTACTTAATAGTTTGAACTGTGATAATAGTAAAAATATAGTTTTAGTGTAGATCTGCTAAGTAAAAATATAGTTTTAGTGTAGACCTGCATAGTAAAATTATAGTTTTAGTGTAGATGGATTAGTAAAATTATAGTTTTAGTGTAGCTCTGAGTAGATATATTTTGTAGTTGCAGATCCACTTGTTAATAGCATTTTTTTCATGCTGTCAGACATGTCGGATGCAGTCAGTGTCAAGTTGTATTTCGGTAATGGGCAGATTAGATATGGTGAACATGGAGTTGACTTGTCAGAATTTAATTCGGTTGACCATGTGATTAGAAGAGCAGCCGAAAGAACTTGGGGGTCCATTACCAACTTTTTTTATAGGGCATTCCATGTAGATGCAGAGCAACATGACTTGTCCATTATGGCTCTAATCAACAGGAGTGAGTCAGTATATTGGGAGCTTATGCCACTTCAAGGCACTGAACATTGGAGGAGTTATATCAAAACAGCATGTGAAATTGGTTTACCTGTGATGTTGTTTATCCAAGTTGTTCATAAGGCTGGGTCTAGTAGTCAAGTGCATGAGGAGGTAGTGCTGCTCACCAGGGTGAGGCTAAACTACAAGCAGGAGATGGTCCTGCAACTGAGCCACAAGAAGGAGAAATGGTGTCTTCTGTTTGATAAGGGAGGTGTGAGGCATGGGATAATGACAACAAATTTTGCTGAGGTCTACAACGCTGTTTTGCGTGGTGCCAGAGCTCTCCCTCTTGTTGGTATCATTGAGTTCTTCTTGTACCGCACAATGAAGTACTTTCTCGAGCGTGCTACTGTAGCACATGCAGCTATGCAGGACTGTCAGAAAGTGTATTCAACATGGATGACTGAGTACTTGACCACAAAACAGAAGGCTGCTCTTGCTCACAGAGCTTACCCACAACCTCTACGTCGTGATCCTGGCGAGAAAGTTCAGTGGAAATATCAGATAAATTGTCAGTCCAAATCACAAAAAGCGAATGGTGAAATAACAAGACAAAAAACAGTTATTGGGAATCAGACATGCTCATGCTCTTGCCAGAAGCCACTGCTGCTACACTACCCCTGCTCACATGTGATCGCTGCATGCCTTGCAACAAAGAATAACCATTGGGGTCGCTACGTGTCTAAATACTTTTTGAAGCAAACCATTCTAGACACTTGGAACCACACTATTGAGGGTTACCTGCATCTTGGAACTTTCACTCAAGACCCCAAAGACAGTGCGTTGTACATACCAAATCCAGATCCAACCATGGGCCAAGGTGTCGGTCGACGCAAAAAGAAGAGGATTAGGAACAACATAGATGAGGCTGAAGCTGGACCTCCAGTGCAGATATGCTCTAAGTGCAACAATCCAGGACACTCCTACAAGAAATGCACCGAAGCATCTTACTTTTCCACTGCCACTTCTCCAGCACCTTCAGGTAGTGCACGTGGACGTCGTTCCCGTCGCTACAACGAAGGAATACAGTGATCGTACTTGTTTGTGCTACCGTGTTGTAATATTTGAAATACTTATGCATGTTATCATCTTGTAATATTCGAACCATTTCATTTGGCAATGTCTTGTAATATTTGAACTTATGCATGTTATCATGTTGTAATAATTGAACTACCTTTTCATTTGCTTGTTGTTTTCTTCTTGCCGTCAAATTTATTATCATATCCTGTTATGTATTGTTCTCTAATTTCAAATGAAACATGTAATGAATTATCATATTTCTCATCTTTTTTGTAGGCTTTCAATGGCTTCCTCGGGTCCTGAGTTGGACTTGGAGTTGCTCACCAGTAGGAAGGACAAGGTTGCGGTGCCAAAGGGGATCCACACTCCTATGTGCTACTGCGGTGACAACTATAAGCTTGTCAAGTGCAACATTCTCGGGTACTGCAACGGGATAAGGTTCTTCATGTGCGTGAACTACGAGCATGACCCCCTCCCACCATGTCGCAATGTTAGACCAAAAGTAAGAACAAACTGCATTACTAAATAAATAATATGTCATTGCTATTTTATTATGTGCTAACTTGTCTTTGAAAAAAGACTCCACCTCCTCTCTGTGATTTTATGCAGTGGCTAGATTGTGAGCAATCCGAACAAGACAAGCGTTACGTCGAGGCGATGGGTCGTTCAGCACGTGAGAGGTGGCAAAGGATGGTTGAGGCAGAAAAACAAGAAGAAAAACGTAAGGAGCAGCAGGAGGAAATTCGCATTCGCCGGGAGATCAAAGAACATGAAGCGGCCGCGGCCCGTGAAGCAGATAGAGAGAGGAAGAGGGAGAGAGCTCGCCGGGCTAAGGAAGCTGGGCCGGATGCTATGAGGAAGGGGAAATACCCCCGTTGTACCCAGTAGACGTAGAGTACTAGATGCCGAGTGCTACTGTATCCATAAAAAATTATGATTTCATTTCATCATTCTCTAGAGTCGGGTTGTATCTTTAAGAACTTGATTTCAAATGCATTTCAGATGCAAACAGTAAAACTCGTACTAGGGTGTGTTTTCTGTGAGTCACTGCACCAAACAGTGAACACATAGGGTGTGTTTTCTGTGAGTCACTGCACCAAACAGTGTACCTAGTACTAGGGTGTGTTTCCTCCGAGTCACTGCCCGTTTTTCTTACCCCGGATCGAATGGTCCACCGTCCAGTCTGCTTTATTACCTACATATATGTGAGCACTATTCTCCAGTGTCACTTCACAACACAACAAGCACCAATGAGTTCCTGGGCTGGGGATGATGATGACTCCCTCGGTCCAGCACTGTGGAGCCAGTAAGATCCAGAGTTCAACATCAATTTTCCAGTCTTAGATAAGAGAGATTTCAAATCCATACGTGATGTTAGAAAGTACGCACCAAATCAAACGGTGAACTGGCCAAGGTGTGCACACGGTGAGTTCTGTGTGATGCAGGTTTACCAGGGATGGAACAACTCTGGTCGACGCTTCTGGCATTGCTCACGAGCATGGGTAAGCAAAACTCCTTGACCTCTGTCCTTCATCATTTTATGATTTACTAATGTAATCACGGTTTTTGCAGTACTCCGACCAACCAGATAACTGCGGTTTCGTGTAATGGGTGGACCCCCAGCTATTGACTCGTATCAACAGTACATCAACTACCTCGAGGATGTTGTCATCTTCAACCTGAGGCAAGAGCTCGCGTCGGCATTGGCTTCTCCAGATCCGACATCTTCCAACGACGACGACGGACCGGTGACCGGACCAATGGTGGTGAGGACGAACACCGGGTGTGAGGACGAGTTCTGCTGCTGTCCGTGCCACGAGAAGAAGGACAACACTCCACCAGCAACTCCATCCCCGCCACCATCTGATCCAACTCCACCCCCGTCGGGGTACTACATGCCCTCCCAGCACTCCGGCGGGTCTATGATGTCCGGGTTCTCCGGGTACTATTCGTACAACTAGACTATAAATGTTGTAATCGTTTATCTAAATTCCCTAAGGCACGTTAGGACTAGCAGCGGCACAAAGTTAGGGTACTTGTGTCGTACGTGCCATTGCTTGTTTCTGTAATTCGTCGTTAAGTATCAATGCTTCAAAAAATTGAAATTTACAACAAAAAAAATCCTACCACCGTAGGGCACGACGGTAGGTCCATACATACCGCCGTGGCCTACGGCGCTACCTGGAGGCTACGCTGCCGCCTAGCGGTAGGCTCCTACCGCCGTGCGGCACGGCGGTAGGTCCCTAACGCCGTGGCCCACGGCGGTATGTGCCCTTGCCAGTGGGCCACGGCCCCTGCCGCACGGCGGTAGGACCCCTACCGCCGTGGACCACGGCGGCAGATATATAGTTTTACAAAATTTCTGGCGGACCATTTATTTTTACAAAATAGGGAAAAAATATATAAAAAAAATTTCGCGCCAGGCCCCTTGCTGCTGCTACGAGATGCTGCTGGCGCCCTCCTGGGCCAAATTGGCTGGAAGCGGTGGTGGGCTGGAAAATAGTTTCTGGCTCATCATCCAATTACCATTTACTAATTCCTTTCAGGAATTTCAATTACGCAGTACTCTTATGTGTTAGCTTTGTGCTTACTGTTGTTTAGTACTGTTATTTCATCAGTAGTTATAAGATCTACTCTAATTTTAGTGATTGACATCTATTTTATTCCAAATTATTGAGGATTATTGTTTGAGTTCGAGTTTGCTCTTGAATCCACATACTCTTTGCATTGAATTTTTGCTAAAATTTCTCAGATTTTCAGCATTCCACTTGTAGGTGAGATGACCAGCAAAGAGTTTGAGATTCTCGCTCTTGATGGTCACAATTTTCCTACATGAGCTACAGACATTAAAGTCGGTCTATCGACCCGTGGACTTTTTTCGTGCTTGACCACACCTGCTGCAGGTGCGCCGCCTATACCGGATTCAAAGTTTGGTGCCTTGTCCATCATAAGGAACAACATACATCCGGGCCTAAAGTCTGAGTACATGTATGAAGAACCACATGTATTGTGGGAGGCCCTCAAAAACCGCTGTGAACAGCAGAAGGCAATAGTCCTCCCAGAGGTTGTCCATGAGTGGAACCATCTACGTTTTCAAGATTATAAATCCGTAGATGAGTTTAACCATGATGTTCACAAGCTTTGCACGAAACTCGAGTTTTGTGATAAGGAACCCTCTGAAGCGGATAAGATTGAAAAAAACCTTACCTACAATGCTTCCTGCAGAGAGGCTTCTTACTCAACAGTATCGTGAGAAAGGTTTCACTGTCTATTCTCAATTGATTCAGTCATTACAACAGGCAGAGAAGAATCATGAACTCTCTTTGTGGAACTCTCAGCAACGCCCTGTGAGCAATGCACCTCTGCCTGAAGTACATGTAGGGCTGGCTATCGAGCCTGGCTCGGCTCGTTAAGGCTCGGCTCGGTCTAACTTGTTTAGATAACGAGCTGGCTCGGCTCGGCTCGTTATCTCAGCGAGCTAGAAACCCAGCTCGACTCGGCTCGTTAAGAAGCTCGAGCTGGCTCGTTAAGCTCGCGAGCCAGCTCGTTAGTAGTTATAAATTCAAAAAATCACAATCAACATGTAAATATGGAATCAACAAATACGATATTTTTGCAAACCAACAAACCATGAAACCAAGTAGCCAACAAACAATTTAGTACTTAAGAAAATTACTACTTTATCAATTCTGCTAACAAGAATCAACTCGTTTGTTGGTTGCTGCACTGGCTCGTTAGGGCTCGCGAGCAGTTCGCGAGCCAGCTCGAGCTCGGCTCGTTATCGTAGCGAGCTGAAACCTGAGCTTGGCTCGGTTCAAATTTCCTAACGAGCCGAGCCGAGCCACTAACGAGCGAGTTCGAGTGAGCTAATGAGCTTTGAGCTTTTCGTCCAGCCCTAAGTACATGCCACTTTTGAGAAGACAGGACATGGTGGTTCTAGAAACCAACCTCGAAACCCTTCGGGCAAAGGCAAGCGGCGTAGGCACCGCAAGCCACGTGAGGACTTCAACAAGGGGAAAGGTATTTCTAAGCCTAAAAATGACAATAGCAACAAAACTGCTTGCTACAAGTGTGGTTGCTACAATCATCTAGCTAAGAAATGCAGGACTCCAAGGCACTTAGTTGACTTGTACATGAAATCCATGGGTCGTGGGCATAACACTCAAGGAAAGAAGTATGAAGCACACTTCACTTCCCCTGAGCATGAGACAAGTGTTCCTCTCATTCCTTCGGAAGCGGGACCAAGCAACACCGTGACTGCAACAGGGGGAGACTTCCTTGGGCAATGACAAGATGATGGTGGAGTACACCTCCAACGACATATTTGAAGACCTTAACTAGGCTCTAAATTTATCCATCTTACATATATTTATTTAAATTTGCAATGGTTGTAATAAAGACATGATGTTATCCTTACATTTTACTGTAATAAGCACATTTGTTACAATAATAAAGTTGTATGTGTTATGTATATTTGCATGAGTTTTTATTAAATTATGCATATATAAAGAGATGTTTACGGGAGTCAATCCGATGGAGGAAGAGTTGTGCCTAGTGGAAGTTGCACCACTAATATTGTACTTACGGAAGTCAAATACTTTCAAACTCTAACAAGGAAAGAGGGAAATGTTTTGACCATCGCTGGACGTGATGCGGTGATAGTTGGTTCCGGTCGAGCCACTATCATACTTCCTATGGGAACGGAGCTTACCATCGAGGACGCATTATTGTATCCTGATGTGACGCGTACCCTACTGAGTTACAGAGATATCCGTATGAATGGTATTCATGTTAAAACCTTTGAGGACAACAAGGAGGAATTTCTCCTCCTTATCAAAGACAACGGATATGGCAAAGAGACAATTGAAAAAATGCTCTCTCTCGTCTGGATTGTACTACACATACATTAAACTTGTACCACATGTTGCATACAAGGTGATTTTTCAGAATGTAGACGCATTCCAAACTTGGCATGATTGCCTTGGCCATCCTAGTATCAGGATGATGAGAAAAATCATTAGCAATTCCATTGGTCACGATTTGAGCAATGCTAAATTCCCTCAATCTTCGGATGTCATGTGCACTTCTTGTGCCACTGGAAAATTAATTTTGAGATCCTTGTTGACACCGTTTTTTTGACACATGTCAGTAAGAGGCGAAGAGGCACCGGGAAGGCCCCAAAGCCGATAAAAGAGAAGAAAAGAAGGAAGTCGATTCAAAATCGGCCGATCGTGAAGAAGTCAACAAAACCAGCCGACGGTCAAAGAAGAGGATCGACCGGTATAAAGGAAAGAAAGCAGCAAAAGAAGGATACACTAAGGAGGGAAAGAAGGCTCATGCGGGTCAACATGGGTTGGCAACGGGTCATAGTAGTCAAAGAATCCGACTCCTGTATGAGTCGTGTATTTTTAGCAGTTATAGTTTCTTTCAGTCAAGTAAGTCTCATCGTAATCGACTAGGAGTCAAGTTGTCCTCAGGGCATAAATAGCGACCCTGTGTGGTCGGAGAAAATTGTACACACCAACAAACACAAACCTTTACCTTTTTCTGCAATGTACCTCTCAAGTCGGCGACTTCACCAAAAGTTTTCTTCTTGTTGTTTTCTTGTTTCTTCAAGCGTCGCTCTTCGAGCTCGTCGGACTGCATCGACTGATCTCTGGCAGGCTTGTGAGTACCGCTTTACCGAGTAATTTCTAAGCTTTAACCTCCGGGCGCATCGCTGTGGTTTCGTCTAGATTTATTCACAATTTATCGATATCAACTAGATCTGCAAGTTCCGTACCAATTCTTGTTTATTTAGCTTTTATCACCAATTTATCCCGCCCGAGGCTTGATCTTATCGGCTACCTCTCGCTGCGTCATCGACGTACCGATCTCACAGCCGATCCAGATCTGTCTCGCTGCTGACACCAGATTGGCTGATCTAGCCGCTCTGAACATACTTGCACTTCGGCTGCCTCACCGGCTAGCCGATTTCGCCCGCTCCCGTATCGGCCGATCCGACTGTTACGATGTGCTCACATGGAAGACTCTCATCAGTTCTCTAGCCGGTTGACCCGTATTTAACATTCTATTCTCTTTGTGTGCCGATCGACAGGTCAGGTCAGCTGGCACACCTTGTTACATCCTGGTGATCTGTTACGTGTTGACGTGAAGAACTTTATTCTGTTTTTTGCGTCAACAACCCTCATATCTCAAAATTAAAACTGAACCACTCAAATTCCTTGAACGTATTCAAGGAGATATTTGCGGACCCATTCAACCTTCGTCTGGCCCGTTCAGATATTTCATGGTTTTGATAGACGCATCTTCACGATGGTCTCATGTGTCTATCTTATCGACACGCAACCATGCATTTGCAAAGTTGATTGCTCAAGTTATCAAACTTAAAGCACATCACTCTGAGCATCGGATAAAGACGATTAGAATGGATAATGCTGCAGAATTTTCTTCCAAAGCCTTAAATGATTATTGTATGGCATTAGGAATTGAAGTTCAGCACTATGTCCCCTATGTTCATACCGAGAATGGTTTAGCAGAGGCTCTCATCAAGAGAATCAAGCTCATCACAAGACCAATTCTACAAGGTTGTAATCTTCCAACTTCTTGTTGGGGTCATGCAGTTTTACACGCTGCAGACTTGATACAACTTCGCCCAACTGCATACCATTCAGCCTCCCCGCTACAATTGGTAGTGGTGATCCTCCAAGTATTTCCCATCTGCGGAAATTCAGTTGCGTTGTGTACGTACCGATCTCACCACCCAAGCGTACCTCCATGGTCCCTCACAGGAAATTGGGAATTTATGTGGGATTTCAATCTCCGTCAATTATTAAATTCCTATAGCCCCTTACAAGGGATTTACTCACGGCCAGGCACGCTGATTGTATCTTCAATGAAGATCATTTCCCGACATTAGGGAGAGATTATAAGTATCACACTGAATGCCAGGAAATCAATTGTGATGCTCAACACATCTCCAAGGAGGATCCCCGTACTAAGGAATCTGAATTACAAGTTCAGAGGATCCTAAATTTGCAAAACATTGCAAATAACCTACCAGATGCATTTACGGTTGGAAAAGGTGTTACAAAATCCTATATTCCTACAAGGAATGTGCCGGAAAGAGTAGAGGTACCAAATAAAACTACTCATCTTCCTTCTTCTAGTAAGAATGGGAGAAGTACGGCTATTCCTACGGGTGCAGCTTCCCGTAAGCGCAATAGGAAACAGAGGGATACACCCTCTGACCCTGTAAATGCAACTCAACCAATTGTTGAGAGACACCAAGTGGATGAACCACATCCACATCCTGCATTAACAGTGCACTCAATTTCTAATGCTGGGACATCGGAACACCCCGACGAGATTGTATTGGGAAATACCGAACCGTTTATTGGGGTGCAAGATATTTCCATTAATTATCTCAGTTTTGGAGAAACATATGATCGTAAGACTACAAATGTCGACATAGATTTCTCTACATCAATTGCTGAAAACCTCCAAAATGAACCAGATCCTAAATCCATGGTAGAGTGCAAAAAGCGCTCGGACTGGAACAAATGGAAGGAGGCAATTGAAGCGGAGTTAGCCTCCCTCACAAAAAGAGAGGTATTCTCATCGGTAATACCTACACCTCCTGAAATCTTTCCTGTGGGTTTCAAATGGGTTTTCGTTCGGAAACAGAACGAGAACAATGAGGTGGTGAGATATAAGGCGAGGCTTGTAGCACAAGGGCTCACGCAGAGACCCGGCATAGATTTCAATGAAACATATTCTCCGGTAATGAGTGGAATCACTTTCCGATATCTTATATCTATGACAGTGTAAAAACGTCTATCTATGCAGTTGATGGACGTAGTGATAGCATATCTTTATGGTCACTTGATTCGGATATTTATATGATGGTTCCCGATGGAATCTCTATACCGAATCCGGGCGTAAATCGCAACATGTATTGTGTAAAACTGAAAAGATCATTATATGGTCTTAAGCAGTCGGGAAGGATGTGGTACAACCGATTGAGCGAGTACCTCCTACAAAAGGGATACTCCAACAATAATGATTGTCCGTGTGTGTTCATCAAGAAATCATCTACATGATTCTGCATAATATTAGTGTATGTCGATGATATAAACATTATTGGCAACACCCAAGATATTGATGAAGCTCGCAATCACCTTATGACGGAGTTTGAGATGAAGGATTTGGGTCAAACCAAATTTTGCTTGGGTCTACAAATCGAGCACCTTCACTTCGGAATACTTGTGCACCAGTCTGCTTATATCCAAAAAAAATATTAGAGAAATTCAATATGGATAAATCTTATCCAATAAAACACCAATGGTTGTTCGATCTCTTGATGTGGAGAAAAATGTCTTTCGACCTCGGGACAAAGGAGAAGAGGTACTGGGTCTGAATATTCCTACCTTAGTCTCATTGGAGCACTTATGTATCTCGCAAATTTCACCATGCCTGATATTGCATTTGCGGTTAACTTGCTTGCAAGACATAGTGCTACCCCAACAAAACGCCATTGTACTGGGGGTAAACAAATCCTAAGGTATCTTAACGGTACTAAGGACCTAGGTTTGTTCTATCAGAAAAACCAAGACCCCAATTTGATTGGTTATGCTGATGCTGGTTATTTGTCTAATCCCCATAATGCCAGATCCCAGACAGGTTTTGTATTCCTACATGGAGGTACATCCATTTATTGGAAAACTTCCAAACTAACATTAGTGGCAACCTCCACAAATCATGCTGAAATCATTGCTCCATATGAAGCATCATGTGAATGTGTGTGGTTTCGCGGAGTGATTAACCACATAGAGCAATCTTGTGGCATTGGTTCTATGGAACCACCTACCATTATGTATGAAGATAATGCTGCTTGTGTTACTCAGATGGAAACCGGCTACATCAAGAGCAACCTTAACAAACATTTTGCCCCCAAGTATTTTTATCCTCATGAACTTCAGAAAAGTAGGGATATAAAAATATTGCTGGCAAAATCTTGTGATAATCTCACCGATCTTTTCACTAAATCTCTACCTGCTTCCACATTTGAAAAATGTGTCCAAGGAATTGGTATGAGGAGGCTTAGAGATTTGAAAGAATCAGGGGGAGTTTCCCCCTAAGGTGTCCCTGTTCAAAACATCACATTGTACTCTTTTCTTTAATGAGTTTTTCCTCTTTGAGGCTTTCTCATATAAAGTTTCTAATAAGACAATGTTAACACAAGCGTATGTCATATTTCCTTTCCCCCCATCAAGGTTTTAGGGAGACATAGGTCGTTCCTTAAACTCTCCGAGTTTATGATAGAGCGGTCAGTATCTATATTATTCCTCATTTTCCCCATAGGGTTTTGGAGGAATATTTTATTTCGTTGATCAAAGGAGGATTCAATCAAGGAGGAGTGTTACAAATAAAAGTTCAGGGTGATCTCATCCTGGACATGGTGTCAACGGCAATTGACTCCTGGTGACGCTCTCCCACAAAGGCCAGAGTGGACGGTTGCCTCGTGCACATCCGCGACGACGGTTCGGCAATCCGCCTATTCCCTCTGTATATATATGAAACAATCAGATCAATGAAACTCTCTCGATTCATTCAAAATACAATCGTCTCTCTATTTTTACTCTTAACATTGTGGATTAGTAATTGCAAACTCTCGAATTTCAACAAAGGAAAACGTAAAGCAATACAACCACACAGGTTAGGGGCCTCAGTAGCACTCCTTAGGTTCTGAGTTCGACTCACTGTGGAAGCGAATTTCAGGATAGGGTTAAGAAAAGTTACACCCTGGTTCCCTTGTTGGCATGGGTGAACCGACCAATGATGGGCGGACCCTTGTGTAAGGGGCTGGTCGTGGGTTGGGCCTCAAAGTACGAGTAAAGACCCGAACTATAGGAGGCTGAGGGGGGGCAATCTTCATGACTTTTCTCGATGTTCTCTTGGTCGGCATGGGTGAACCGACCTATGGTGGGTGGGCCCTCGTGTAAGGAGCTGGTCGTGGGTTGGGCCTCAAAGCACGAGTAAAGGCCTGAACTATAGGGGGTGACATCCCCATGCATGAGGATGCCAATTTTCGTGACTTTTCTCGGACAGGTTCCGGCTAAGCTCTTCTTAATGTAATACCGTGGGAGTGGTCTTTCCTCACCGACCGAGTTTTTTTTTTTTAATACAGCCAGACAGGCAGACCTACTATGGTTATTAATACCTGTAAGGCTGTAACTGATCACTGCTTCTCCTTTGCTTCCGATCATCCATTCTATCTTGTCTACCATTGCAGCGCTTCTCGCACCATCTCCCTGCCGCAGTGCAACCTAATGGGCAGTGTTGGTTTCTCTATTTTCAATCTTTTCTGGGCAATTCCATACGAAACATTTTTAGGGGAGAAATAGTTGAAATACAAGATCATTTAAACAAAGTCAGGCCAAAAAAACCCCATTCTTTCTAGAACCTACATAGTTAAGCTCAAGCCATGAAAACTGAAAAGAGAAACGTTCATTCATTTTGTTTACGAGTATACTAGTCAGAGAAAAATACTACACATGCAAGATTGTTTGGAGAGATACCTCATAGAGTCATAGTATTCTGATTATGATTATTTACCATGGGCTCATACGAGTTGTTTGCTCAAAACTTTGTATACAGATTTCAGACCATCACACACTTGCTCGAATTTTATCAAGGATATGTGGTAATATTGACATGACAAAAAATTGTTCAAGTTTTTAAACCTCAACATATAAGTCAAGAAGGTAAGGCATATCAACACAAGATATAATAAAAGATATCATATGATAAAGCCTTTTTTTTACACTAGTACGAGCAAGTTTCTGCTCAAGGGATTTCATTTCGATGCCAACAAACCAAATCCATGGCACCCGGAGCCGGATGCATCCACATCTCCAATGTCATTCTAGCCGCTGCAAGAAAGTATTAATATTATTTTGGATACATGATACGTCTGATCTTACAATGATGGAAGGGATGTATGCAGATCAAGCATTGATGGGCTGGGCAACTTCTGTCAACCTCTCATCAGAACAAACATGCCTAAACGAATCCTAACTTTGTGCTCCTTGATTGTATTAAGGCCCTCCAAGTATTGCGTTCTCGATGTCTTCTCTGCTTAGGGCATAGCTGAACCTTCTCTCCACATCCTTCTCAAGACTTCCAGGGCCGCTTTTCAAGTACCTAACAATTTTCCATAGGTGGACAATTTAGTGATCGATAAAGGATTCATATTTCACAGTGTTTTGACGACACAGAATTCATGGAACTCATCGTAGCAGATAAAGGCTTAACACCGATACACGAAGGACTTTCAGAATTGCTATATGAACAGGCCTTCAGTCATTGTGAACAAGATACTGTACACCCTAGCTGAACAAGTGTTACGGAGTATGTGCTTGTACAGAACAATGAAACATCCAAACAGCAAGTTCATCCAAACTTTGTTCTTTAAATTTATAAATATAATCAGTAGGGGGCAACCCCTCCTGTTTCATAAAAAAAAACATCCGAACAGCAAGTTCATTCCACGCACCCAATAAGCTGACTGGGCAAGCTGAATCGCAGGAAAATGCTGGTCAAATTATGAGCATGATTTTTTTTATAACAATTACGAGCACGCATTGAATCCGCAATTTAGCACAGATTGATACGGGGAAACTGGGAGAGTGCGGTTTGTAATTGTACCTGATGTGGAGGTCGGTGACGTCGAGGCTGAGGCGCGCGTGCCAGAGCGACTTCTCGGCGACCCAGACGGCGGGGTCCTCGCGGGACTGCGTGAACCCGAGGCTGCGCAGCCACGCCTCGATGCACGGCAGGCTGTGCGTGTACAGCGGCTTCTTCTTCTCCGGCAGCCGCTCCAGCCACTGCGCGTCCGACGGGAGCGCCGCCGCCAGCGCCACGACCCCCGCCCCTCTCCGTGGCTGACCCCGCTCGCGGGACGCCGGGGAAGCGAGCCCGCTCGGGCGAGCGGAGGGGAGGGCTGGGGAGATCAGGGTCAGGGCACGGAGCGAGCTCGAGAGGGCCATTTGACATGGACGGATTGCTATCTGCTTGGGGTTCTTCTTCTTCCTACACCCATTTTTTTGCCTTATCTATCTGTTGGGCTGTAAGATCTGGGCCCTATTTTTTAGCCCATGAGCCGTATTCGTCTTAAGAACTTGGGCTTTTGTTTAGGCTTTGACTGAGCCGGCCCCTTGAACAACAGCGGCAGCCCCCCACTAAGCGGAAGCAAAGCGCGGGAAAACCTGCACTGAAATGGCGCCCGGCGGCGGGAAAAATCTTCCTTCTCATCGGCTTCCCGAAACCGATCTCGCCGCCTCTCCCCACTTCGATTCATCACTCCTCCCTCCCTTGCCCAATTCACCTTCCCATCCTTCGCCTCCGCATCCATCCAACTGTGGCGAGCTCCGACTCCGCGCACCGAGCCACCGACCAGGCGGCTAAACCCTAGGGCGCGCCGCCATGGATTCGGCGGTGCTCTCACTCACCTGCGCCGGCCTCGGCGCCGCGCAGGAGGATGAGGATGGCGCTGTCATCGGCTACGCGAAGAGCGAGCACTGCCTAGGTACCGTGTCCTTCTGGCGCTTCTTGGGCAATGGCTTCGGTTTGGCCCCATTTCTGATCGGCGGATGACTGTTTGCTGGCTAATTTGTGCTCTGCACGCGTTTTTTTCACCATTTATGTAGATAATCTGAAGGATCTGCAGAGATTCCTGCGGCGGGATGATCCGCAGCGGCGGGAGGTTTTCAAGCAGGTCTGCAAGTGGAAGATTGCCTCGAGAGATCTGGTGCCCATAATTGAGAATTACCAGACCGACCGCAATCTGTTGATCACTGCTGGTAATTGTTCTTCCATTTTGCTTCTTTGAACTCTCAAAGTGCTGTATATGAGCGTTCAATTTGAATAGGATATATCTCTGCTTCCCCACTAATATAGCACTGAAACTACGTTTGTCAATCCCTTTATTTCAATGATGCTCTGGCATAGCGCTCTATGACTAAATACTTCCCCTTTTATTTTGTATTGAAGTGAAAGTACTGGTGTTCCTTACAATGCCCGTGGAGCCCTCGACTGAGGATGTTGCACAGCAGTTAGAGTATCTGTGGGATTTGAAGGCTGCACTGACACGCAATGTTGCGATGACAGTCATTGTGTCTCTTCTTGAGGACCCATTAGATCGCTTGGAAAGGTGATTTTTCACCCCCCCCCCTTTTTTTATCGTTGATCAGATGAGCAGACAGGGGCGGAGCTAGAGTGAAATAGAGGGGGGTGCGGCACCTCACCTCATAATATGTACAAACATTCAAGCAATATATGGTGAAATTTTAGAAATGATAAGAAATTGCAAAAATTTTGTGGGTGCGGCCGCACGAGCTACAGCATAGCTCTGCCCCTCTGAGCAGATACAATCATACAACTGAGCGCACAGTGTTATACATGAGGATCACAAACATTGTTATATAGTCAATCTATTATATTTCCCCCTATATCCTGGAGCAAACATATATTGCAAAGGCCCACAATATGAACTACTGCCTTATACAAATGGAAAGAAAAATATCAATGAGTAGCATGTAAACTCTTGGAAGTTGCATGAAACTCCTTTGTTTTCCCCGTCACTCTTGTCTAATAAAATATCTGTAAGATTGAGCTGATTGTATTCAGCAATGAGAGTGTAGGTGCAAAGAACAGAGAACTCAAAATTTTTGAAAGGACTATTCCTTCATAGTGCCGACCTTGTCTTATATTCGTTCTTGAACAAAGGCTCATTAACAATTTGAGGCACACTGATTTTAAATCTGGTCACCTGATCTGAACTTGCGAACCTTATGTTTTGGTTTGTGGCCTTGTGCCTCTGCTTTGCCTTAGACCATATGAGCTATCACAGGAATCAGTTTGCAGTCTGATTAAGTTTCCGTGTTGCATTTTGTGAGACCACCTATAAGATTTGTCTTTAGGATACACAAGGCTAAACTGGAACGACTAGCCCTCGTTTTCACTTGCCCAGGGCCCATCAAATCCCATACCAGCCCTGCCTGCAGTGAGAGCAGGGTTTGATTTTGACAGAAATAAATAAATAAATTCTTGAACTAGATGGATCGGTACTATCATCTCACCTCCGGACAGATGACCTTTTTTCCATTATGCTGCCAGCCCCTGATGGAAGAAAGATAATCCAGGAGTTGTCTGGGAACTGGATTTCACTTTGAGCATTACATGAATTGATCAATTAAAAAGGATGCTACTCTATTCTTGTGCGATAATTTTTTTTTCCTCACACCATTTCACCCATAATTCAAGCATATTATTTTTGCAGATCCCGGTTGACAATCAGATAGGATAATTAATTATTAGGTAATTGGTTGCAGAAAGATTTTACTTGTGCCATTACCATACCGGCAAAACTATGCCTGGTGCATGCACTATTATGTTAGTTTGTTATCTTGGTACTTGCAGTGTCTGTAACTGCCTCTATGCTCCTTAAAAAAGTTCACTAATTCGTACTGAGTGCCAACTGCCAAAGCGAATCCTATGATTTTGAATTGTCCTATTTGCGACAACAAGTGGAACCAAACAGCCTAGGGCTATAGCCATTCTTAATCAAGTGTTGCATGTAATATTTTGGTGATCCGAAGATTGCTCTATATATATCCTGTTCCCAAGGGGCAGAAGTGCAAGTTTGTTTATCCACTAACATTCTTATCCCATTCTGCTCCCCATTTATGTTATGCTATTATTGCTAGTTCTACACTTATATACACTATATCTATGTTCTACTGACTTGAGTTTACATTATTTGCTATTCAATGCCAGAACTTCATTCACAGAAGATGACTGGAAGTTAGTTCAGTTGGTGCTTACTTTGTTCCGCAACGTCTTGGCTATTCAAGAAATCACATTATCTCAGAAGGCATCTGGAGAAGCTACCCACTTACTTTTTCTGGCTGACAGATTTTTGGAGCTCATGTTCCAAGAGAATGTGATGGACCTAATCTTAGTGCTAACTCAGCATATTGATGAGCCCTCTGGTTACCTTAAGGAGGAAAACCTTCTTTTGATGGAGATATATCATTATCTCTTCTTAGGTCGAGATCCAGGATTGATTGCCCGAGCTTCTAATAAAGGTTCAAAGGTATTCCTTCTTATAGTTAGTTTATTTTTCATTTGTGCAAGTACTGTTAAGTATTTTAGATGCTGCTTCCTGTCATCTATCAGTGAACGAAGATCATGTTCATTTACTCCATTGATACACTATAGGAGCAAGTTAACGGAGATATTGATTCTTCAGTCGATTCACTGAGACTGATGATGGAGGAGGAAGAAAGGAAAAAAAGAATGTTCAGGCAATGCAACTCAGAGCATAACTCACTCAGTGGGACTTTTACACGCTTTTCAGTGGTACTGTATACTTTTCAATTCTACCAATTGGATCCTGCTTCAAAACCTGATCATCACAGGTTGTTGTCTTTGCCTGCATTTGATTTGGCAGGATGGATCTAAATCATTGTGCAAAGGGAACCCAAGTTCTGCGATTGCAAATAGCCTCTTGAAAATACGTAATGTACAAAAAGGTCCCCGGAAAAGGATAGCCTGGGACAATGAACTTCTATACATACCAAAGGTGGGTATCACAGAAATGCTTAGAAGCTTCCTGGATCAATTTTTATCTGGAGCATACAATAGTAAGTTTTTTCATTTCCATTTAACACTTTAACAGAACCATTAAGTTTTGTTCATGCAAGCTTGAGATAACATGATGTTTATCAGTCCTGATGCAGTCAGTTTGTGATGATATCAAGAATGAGCACCATTCTATCGAGAAATCTGATATATCTACATTCTTCAAAGTTGCTCGATTTGTCTTAGCTTTCCAACATGAAAAGGCTTCAAATGACCAGGTCTGGAACATAACTCATGATGCTACTGGGGAAATTCCTATATCATTTTACTCCTTGTTTAGCGATGATAACTTGGATTTTCAAGAGCCACAGTTACTTATTCTCTGATTTCTATTTGCCACTGGACTGCATGAAACTTAAGCTGTAGCTAGTTATGTCTAGGTTTATTTGCCTTGAATACCATAACTATGTCCACCCAGGCAGATGTATGATTACCATCCTTTCTCTTCCATGATGATTCATGACAATGTGTGTTCTTATGGTCAGAAATCTGCTAAAGGGATCCAACCATCTGAGGTTTCTCCTAGCAATGGACATGATGATAATTTGCCATTCCATGGTGATATATGTGGACCTGTTGCAGCCACATTGAATGAAGATATGTTCAACATAGTCATTTCCAGATGGCGTGAGGCATATGAGAGCCTGAAGGAAACTAATGACTACAAAACTCTTTCAGCAGCTGGGTCTTTAATGAAAACCATGGTAAGAGAATGTGTGTATTTGTAAATTTACAAAGGCAGCGATGCTAAACTTGGTTCCTAGTAATCAACTGTTACATGTTGAACTAGAGAGCAGTTTGCAAAGTTGACAAAGCGAGAACAAGTCCAGGTTGAGCAAAATCCCAAGGCTTTTGCTCTGAAATTTTGATGCATTACTCGCTATCTAGTTCTTGGAAAGGTTTAACTCAAGTAGAGATGGTGTCAAGTCTGAAGGAACATCTAGACACATAGGTGCCTTATCAAAACCAAATTTGCTATGTAGAGCTTGACTTAAGAAGTTTGAAAAAACTTAAATTGTCTTCGTTTTAAAACTATTATGAAATTTAACCTGTCTTACTATCAGCAAGAGTAAAATATATTCATTCATTCCTTTATTTATTAAATAAGTTCTTCCTGAGATACAAGTTTGATGAACCTTATAAGCTGCATGCATACTCACGTCAAGATATTCTGCAAAACTTGGTTGAGATTATGATTTTTTACCAACTTCAACAAGGAAAACTTATCAATTCAAAACCTTACGAGTGTACCTAATTTTTAATTGTGATTTTCATTATTATATCTTTGTGGATTATTCAGTTATCACTGCATGCATCTTGCGGACCCTCAGATTGCAGTACCTTGCATTGCAGATTGACATGATATATTTGGTGCTAAAAGTACTTCCTGAAGATTCAAGGGAATCTCAGACAGCTCGTGTTTTGCTGTACAAACTGTTCTATGATCAGACAGAACAAGGTCTCACTCAATTTCTACTTAACTTGTTCAGATCATTTGATAGTCACAAGCAACCTAAAAGGTTAGTATGAAAACTTTCGTCTGTCATTTGCATCTACTGAAATTGAAGCTTCAGTGCATACAGTAATTGATTTAGTAGGCACACTTTATAAACCGGAAAATTCTTGTCGTGGCGTGTCATTCAGAACATTATCTGCATAATACACGTGTCCCTCAAAATAGCTTTAATATATGCAGCGAGTACATGATCATTCATTTCCTAAAATAGGTAGCTAGTGGGCATTGTAAATTGGAATATCGTCATCCTTAGCTCTTGGAAACATCTATTGAAGAAGCTTTTCCAGCAGTTTGGATGTTCATGTTCTCAAATGTTTGCATACTTGCGTTTCTTTGTGTGTTTTTATTCCATGGTTTGAATTACATTTGCTTTCTGATTACTGGAGATTGACAATACCCTTTTCCTCATTTAACCCACTACACATATGCCCTACATTCGTTTACCATTATTTAATTTCACCTATCTGTTGTTCTTATCAGTGATCTAGCAGATTTGTTAGAAACAATTCATATTATGCTACAGCTCTTGGAAAAGCTTCAAGCACGCGGTGCGTTAAGGGTATGTTTTACTCTTTCCAACTGTAACATGTCTCACTCATTGTGCATAGTTATGCTCTTTGCACATCTTCATTTTTCTAGCAATATTTGCTTCTATAAGTTTGGAACTGTTGAACATAAAGATGGACATACTACTCAATCAATTGTTGCTCTATTTTCCTTTAGGTTGCGAAAAGGACAAAAAAGGGTAGAAGAAAGAAGGAAAGAAATGATAAAAACGAGATTTCAGAACCCAAAGCGGAGTATGTGGAGCCAAACTGTGCTGATCCAATAGATGGGACCAAATCCCCACCTGAGTCAGTTCCAGATTTGAGACCTGAGGATCCTGCTGTAGAACCTTCTCCCTCAGAGCAAGGACAAGTCAATACCAGTGACGCTCATGTACCAGATACGCTTGTGGACAATGCAGCTAATATGGATAGTACTGTTAATGCTGAAGGTGATCCATCGTGCACAGACAGTGTAATGAAAACAAATATCATCGATGAAGAGGGCGAGACATCAGATTCTTCAATTGATGATCACCAGCCTGCTACAAGTGAAGTCGATTTTAATGTTTCCCGATTAATATCTAGCCTTGCAAACAATTCTGTTGTGCAAAATGTTTGCTGGTTGTTGAAGCATTACAAAAGTAACTCCTATCGCACAAACCATTACATAATATGCATGCTTCGGAGATTCTGTGAAGATCTCGAGTTGTCACCAGTGCTCTATCAGGTAAAAAAATACCTACATATGTTTTGTCACTGTTTTTTCTTTTTTTTGGAGCTCATATTACTCTTCTTTTGCAGCTATCACTTTTAACTACTTTCTATGATATACTAGCTGAACAGAAATTGTCTAGTTCAAAGGAGTACGCAAACATTGTAAATTTTCTTTCTAAAGTTGTGAGGAAAATGTTGAAGGCAATGAGAAAACAGCCATTGCTATTTGTTGACATATTATTTTGGAAGACGCGCAAGGAGTGCCATTGCATTGATGCAGATACATTACTGAATGAGCTTAAGAATGATGTTGGAAACAAGAATGGTGAAGCTGGGTCAAGTAAGGGATGGAGAGGTCCAATAAATATAGCAGATTCGCTTGGTGATGATGAAGCTGATTTGGTTATACCGCAGGCACCATATGACGCTGACAAGTAAGTTATGTGCATTTATTGTTGGTTATGGATGATTTTTTGTGTTACTACATGCAAAATTGTGGAGTGCTAAAGTCAGCAATGTTGTTTCCATTGACATACAAACAGGGATGGAGACTTATCAGCTGGTGAGCATGGGGATGATTTTCGGAAGAGTAGTACTACATTTAAAAGGAGCAGATTAATGTCGCTTTCAGACAGTGAAGCTGAGGAAAATGAGAGGTTTGTTTTTTGTGCTGCTCTGTATTTGAACACATAGCTAATTAGCTGAACTTCAATCCTCACTTTGATTTGGATACCAGGAACCATGTATCAAGAGGCTCACTGAACTCAGAAGTTCCAAAAAGACGAGGTCGTTCTATTTTTACTGAAGAGCAAGAGAAGCTTATCAGAGATCTTTATGAAAAGTAAGTGTAAAATTTCTGCGAAGAAAGAGCAATGTAGCTCGATGCACTTTATAAAGTTAGCAGTATGCATAAATCACTGGATCCTGTTTATGCATGCTTATTTTCTTACTATGGATTGTGTGCTGATGCCAGATTTTTTATCCCTTTTATGTTTGTAGATACAAGGATGATCGTAAATGTAGTCATCTAATAGCTGAGGCTTTAGACTCCACTGGGAAGATATCTTCTACTCAAGTTTCTCGTAAGCTTACTCAATTAGGTCTCAGGAATGCCACGAGGAGAAAAAAAGTTGCAGATGGATCTCTAAGTGGAGATCTGGCTATGGAATCACAAAATGACTCACTTGAAGATCTGAACCACATGCTAAGCAAACATAACATTGATTTGAAGCCTAAAAGCTCCCGGTAAGTACTATAAATCGTCAGTTGTGCATCCATTGTAATGTTACTTGATCTCTATTCAGTTGCTCAACAATCAACTGCATACATTTTACCTGTAGAATCGATGCATTTGTATACTTTTTTTTCAAAATAAGTACATCAGGTTAAGAGCTTCATTGGAAATTATATCTATATTATTTACTGGATAAATATTTCTGGAAAGTTCAATGTGATATTCTTGATTTGACTATCCAATTACAAGTTTACTGGTATTCAGTAGTTACATCTTGTTAAACCTTAGCCTGCATTTTCCAGCACTAGAAGGAAAAGGTTACATGGATCAAGCCGTGGCCATGATGACACAACTCATGGAAGATCATCTGATGAAGAAACGTTACAAGTACTTAAAAGCAGGTAATATACCTACATGCTTTCAATCAGCTAATTAAAACAAAACAAAAAAAAGCTCAACCACAGTGAGAAGACATCCCCATGGCTTTGCCTTAGATGGGAGAGGTGTACCGAACCCTTTAAACAGTACCAGCACGACTTGCAACTTGCAAGGCACCCAAGTTCAAGCTTTGGAGGGTAGCCTCTCTGCTCTACCAACTGAGCTCAGTTCTCTATCAGCTAATTACATAACATGGTGTATGTTTCTTTATGTATATTTGATTATCGACCTGAAGCTAAGAAACTAGGATTGCCCAACTATTTTAGATTACATTCTCCCTCCATAAGAACTGAGTGCCATAGATGATTTATTTTACTGTTATTTTCTCTTTTTCCTTTTTTGATATGCTGAGTGCCCTTTATTTATTGCAGAACGAAAAATAAGAAGCTTCCCTCGGTGGATAGTTCACTGAGTGCATCACAGCATCAGGAAGCTCAGCAAGATCCAGGCTCTGATGATGCAACCATAGGATCCATGATTAGGTGAACTCATTCAACTGCAGTATATACATGAATACATCACCATTTAAATCTTCATGATACTAATTGTTACTCATTAATTATATAACACTCATTTTCATCCCTCACCGTGTTTGTCTAAACCAATTCCTTTTTTTTTTGACAGACGTGAAAAAAAGAAGAGGTTATCCACATCAGAGTTTGAAGGGAATGTACAAAACCATCAAGAATCTTCAAAAGCCAGAAACACCAAGGATTCTTCACCGAGTATATTGCAACACAAAAAAACTACGGAAGACGATTATCCTGATGATGAGACCATAGGATCCATGCTTAGGTGTGGTCATGCAGCTTTACATCATAATGATCATGGGAACCTGCAGGATTTCATTTGTTGAAACCTCATTAATTCAATCTGCCCCCAGTTTTCTTCCCTTTAATGGAACTAAACATATCCTTTTCATTTTAACAGAAGTGGAAAAAAGAAGAGGTTAGTGGCGTCAAACTTCTCAGCGGATATACAAGACCAAGAGTCTCTGAGAAACATTGACCTGGATGATGAGACTGTTCCTTCTAATATGATGTAAGTGCATTCAACTTCATACACGAAATCCTTCAAATTGACAGCTTGCCTCTACAGGCTTATTAGTGCAAGTTGATGTCTTATTGTCATTGCGAACTCCATAAAAATCAAGCTTGGTTTTTGGTTTCTTGCATGCTTGGTCTGTGGAGGTGGCACAAAAATAACAGACAGTGAACCATGCAGACAATTTCCTTGTATTGACTTGTTAACCAAGTAAGTTACACGGTAGGTGCCAGCCGCCAGATAGAGTGCCAGCCGCCCTGTTCGCTTGGCTTATCAGCCACCAGCCAGCAGTACTTTTCTCTCAGAACAAATCAGTCACCAGCTACCAGCCAGCGGTACTTTTCTCTCAGAACAAATCAGTACCAGCCACCAGCCGTCTGCCAGACGAACAGGGATGTATTAGATGTACTGCATCAGAAGGGTGGCATCATCTGATAGACTGCAGTTTCTTTCCTAGATATGCAGTTTTGCTGTGCACATGCAGAGCTTATTTGCAAGTAACACCCATTTGCATTTTTGTGGAGTATATGTGCATCTTGTTCTTAATTATGATTTATGTAGGGATCCTTTTTTTTTTCTAATTCGACTTTTTCAGTATGGCCTAGTATTCTAGGATTGTGTTTGATTATTGTTTTTCTCGTATCATATAATTTCATTCATGCCTATTTGAAAGCCAGATAGCTAGAACATCACATATCAATAAGGGATCCATACTACAGTATGCATCTGTCGTTTACAAGAGTTTCTCACTTTGCAGGGATGCTTCTCTAATTCATGAGCCTGATTCAGTGGTCAACAGTGGCAATACTGGTGAAGCTGAACTTCTGGATGACTCTGACGTTGAGCCAGATAATCCTGAAAATACGGACCAAAGGATCACAGATGATGTAAATTTCAGTGGATCAGGAGACACAACAAACACTGAGGCTAATAAAAGGGCTGGTTTAAAAAGAAGACACAGGTTGGTAATTGATGACGACGATGACGATGAGTAACTGTGAAACCAAAAGTGGGATAAAAGTCTGTTTAGCTGATATGATGATATTTTCCTCCGTCCTGCTGACCCTTGGTAGGGACCTGGCAGGATCACACTTCCCAGTGCCAGTTACCAGAAACTACATTTTGATCTGCAATTTCATTTGTAATAGTTTGGTTGGATCACAATCAAATGGAATTTGGCAGATGTAAAGTTCAGGCTGTTGACCTGTGTGGCCTCTTGTACATAGTCTTTTTAGGGGTCGTCTGATGCTAGTCGTGGCTACTGTCAGTTGAAACTATCAGTATGACAATGCTATGAAAGGTATTTGGTTATGGAACTCACCTTGTTCTAACCTAAGCAGCACGGATACGTGTATCGGTATCGGAAGGATACGGATACACGGATACGACAATTTTCCAAACAACCCGATACGTGGATACGTTTGAACTATTTTTTATTAAAAAGATAATAATGCATATTAAATTACATAATAGATATTCAAGTTCGACAAAGAGACATTCAAGGTCTATTACACTCAGAATAACACAATAGTAGATTGTAATTTAGGAAATTAATAAAAGGCAGTAGCAAACTAATATAATAGGATATGATAAAATTATGAAAGCACTAATCAGGAAGGGCTAGTGGTGAACACTTAAACAAGAATACAAGATCATGATTCATGAAAACTGAAATCAAGTAATCAGAATGCTCTAATCAGTAATCACTAATCAGTCTTGCAATGTCGTGCTACTCAACAAGAACAAAACAGGAACATATGGCAGGCGTGCAGCTCTGATTCAGCGATTTGGATTCAGGATAGAAACTCAACTAAGCAGTAATAGACTAGCAGCCATCAGCCATCAGGTAGCAGGGGCTTGTTGCAGGCAACCAGGTGGGCGCAGCTCCGTTGCCGGCGAGCGGGCAGGTGCAACTCCGTTGCAGGCGGCGGGGCGCATCTCCTCGCCGCCGCTGTGGGGTTCCCAATTGTTGCAGGGGGCACGAGGCAGGGCGCAGTTGCCTACTCGCCGTCGCAGGAGCTCCTCATTGCCGTCACGGGGGACTCCCTGCGGGCACGGCTGCTCGTCTCCGGCGAGACGGAGGCTGGTCGCCGGCGTGCGGCGTGGGACGTGGGGCGCGTGGTGCCTTGCTCACACGGGAGGGAAGGGGCGGCGACTGCGTCGGGAGTGAATGGGATGCGGAGAAGGGGTCGCACAGGATGGGATTGTAGGGCATGAGTGTGTTAGATGGGCTGGGCTGTACCGATACGTGGGCCGAAACGTATCCAATTTCAAGTTTTTTGCTCATTTAAAATAGGACTAGGTTCGTGCCCGTGCGTTGCTACGGGCATCAAATTATCTAAAACGCAATACACAAAATATACAATAAAAATTATATAGTACGACATTGTATTTCTAAATTTAAGACATAAGGATCGTGCTCATGCGTTGCTACGGGCTATAAAAAATTTCTAACATGAAAAACAAGGTACTGATGTTAACATAGTATTTTATGGCTCAACAAGATTCATAACTATCAACTTTTACAACATATTCTTTTCTAATTAAGTGTACATCATGTCAAAATGAGTAAAATTAACTCATCGTGCTGGAGTCGTTCTTTTCATTACTGATTCTTCAGGTCCATCTTATAAAAAGTGCAAGCGTCACGAAGAATATAGTATAGAGTATAGATTTGAAACAAGTATCAATTTGTCTACTCTACTATATATACACAGCTTTGGCTACACCACTATTGTGTACATCAAATTTAAGAGTCCATATTTTGTGGAATAATCCGTAGAAAAATGTAAAAATATGAACCAAAGTAAACAGCAATGCTAACTAATATCTTAGAACATATTGCAGGTCACAATCTCATGCATGATAACTAAGACAAATCATTATATTTGTCTTCAAATGTTTCGCAGGCATACACTGTGAACATGGATTTAGTGTTGATGGCATACCAAGCAGTTCCAAGGACGGCGATGTGCATGTTTTGGCAAGATATTTGGCAAGATATGACTGGAAGTTCACCATTTTCTCCTCTGCAGAAGTCACAACATAAACTTAGCACTGGATTGGGAAATTGCTATAATGCTATTTGAGTTAAGCTTGAAAATAACTGAACCTACACAATTTATTCAACAAAAAAAATCTGTAGTGTCAAAACCCAAACCCAGAGATTAAATTGTCATGCAGAGGCACACCATATAGTTTAGATATTCAGGTAAGTAGTTACCCAGAATCATCTATCTAGCTAGGCACAAAAAGAATGAAAAGGAATGATGACCATATTTTGATGTACCTGTCCTTGTTCACATGAATAAATTAAAATAGATGATAAGTCTACTTACAACTTTCATTAGTATTTGGACATCTGCATCAAGCATTTGGTGACCAAATCTATGCAGATCCTGTTAAGATCCATCTTTTCAAACATGTCCTTTATGCCAGCAGCCTCTTCTACTGATAGATGCTCAGATATGACCTGCATCAAAACATGTGATGAAGTCAAGCGTATGAGAATAAAAGGGGAACAAACACTTTTGGTTCCTCCAACTCAAAACAGAATCCTCTTGGCTAGTGGAAGCAGTAGGCATAGGGGCAGCAAGAAGAGAGTTCCTCAATCCAACTTGATAAATCATCTCTCTTACCAGTTCCATCTTTCTGATGGAGCTACATTCCACATATCAGGTTCAAGAATGCCCCTGCACAAGTGCAGAGGAAGTGTATTGAGAACCGACCATTCCAAAAATTATCAGCTAGACTATTAAGGTTAATAGTTTCTTCTCTAAATGGGAACAACTTACAATATTATAAGTGAATGATGATGTATAGCCTTAAAATAAACAAATCACCTAACCAGGAAAAAACATATCATACAAGATAATAATAGCACAAAATCAGCCCAAATATTAAAAAGGTATTTAATAAAAAATGAAGTTACTAACCTAACCAAAGTCAAATATTAATAAGTTATTTAATAAAAATGAAGTTACTAACCTAACAAAAGACAATATTTTAAAAATAAAATAGGAGAGATGATGTCTTTATTATTATGTACAGATTTAGAAGGAAATTTCTCGTACCTCATCAGCAAAAAGAAACTACAAAGCACAATCAATACGACCAATTTCAGGAGCATGATCTGCCAAGATCCTAGTCTCCTAATAAATGTATAAAGGAAAGTAGTAACTAAATGAAAGAGACACATTGAACACATAATTCAGATCACTAAAGAAGCTTCCAACAGTTACATATCTCCGCCTACAATTGTTCATGCAAATTTTATTTAAAATGCACAAACAGAGTACATGACAGGTCTTTAGAGAAATCTCATGCAGCGAGCTTCGAGGCCACCAGTCATTGCTACTGAATGAAATTTATCCAGCAAAAAAATGTATTCCTCTGGGCTATATGTCCTCTGAGCTTCGAGAAACTGAAGGATTAGGATTGTCCAACTCGGATATATGTTTCCGCGAGTCGCAAGTGAGTAAGTGACCATGTGACCAGTGTAGAAGTTGAAGGTTTAAAAAACCAACAGGTGGCATGCAATTTGCTAAGCATGTGCAAATATTATTTCTGTACCTACCAGCATTTACCATTTTCATTATCATGAATTGCAGTGTCTTCGATGATGATAAAAAACTTACATGGAAATTTCAGTTAGACCCAGGATGATCTTTTTTGGCTCAGGCATTGATCATGTCCTGCATCAATTAGAATCTCTACTCTTGTTTTCTAATGAACATTGACCTACTTGTTACTGCAAGAAACTGAACTAATAAGTGGGTGGAATATATATTTATACAAAAGAACATTCAGAAAGGCTCTGCAACTGCCATGTCAAGAAATACTCAGTATTCCACCCGTGTAAACTCTACTGATAATATTACTTCATCAGAAACATAAAGTGAACTTGCGAAAATGCCATTAAATTTGCATACATTGTAACAAATGTGAGTTTGGACTCAATATAACTTGTTCTCAAAGTACAGAACTGTTCCTTCAAATTTTAAACCACAGAGATGTGTACTATATAGTACGTCATGAAACTAAAGCTTCAGAACAATACACAATTACAACTAAAGCTTCAGTACACATATGTCAAACTAAATTTAAACAAACGGTTTACCCATGCTGCCACAAATACATGTATTTATTTAGAACAATACAAAATGAGACAATAATGATATAATGATCAAAATACTAATTGAATTCAGATAAATGGAGCATTTCATAGTAGCCAAAAGAACAAGTAGGATCGAAGGGAGAAAAAACATACTACGCTTGTGTGAGAATTGTGCCGAGCAGCTAGCGCTCCTTGCCATGCAGCTTGTGTTTTGAGGCAAAAACAAAAATAGCAGAAAAGCAAGATTGCCAAGACGCCAGTCAATCTTATTCCAACCTCCAGAACCATTCAGCACTACATTCTCATATGCACTTGCGCATCTGCATAATAAAAAAAACCAAAAGAAACATGCTCATGAATTTGTGTCTTGAGGCAAGGAAAGTGAGAGTACACCGAAGTTACCTAGAGAACATGACAATTTTCAAAAATGATGGGGAGGGCATCAACCAGCTATGAAGAGTAGATCGATGATCGCCGTCACTGGGCATCGGCGGGAGTACTGCGACATTCTCTAGCAGTCCATACAAAGTCCTAAATGCATCTTGAAAAAGAGATCTGCGACAAGAAAATAACATTGAGGATAATACTCCAAGCAATCAAGATGGAATAGTGGCTCCATGCAGTGCACCATAGGAGTTGTACAAGTACAACAAAGAGTGATTGATAAGGTCCTGAACATCGAGTGACAGTGGAGTGGTTGAGTCATAACACATAGTTTAACATAACAGTAAGAAAATAGAAAGGAACTTCACCTGCAATTGCCAGCATTTAGAGAATCGCACATCAACCGAAAATCCGAATTGCCTGCGAGCCGACAGACCTCGGGGCACCGCCATGGAGTTCATGCATATCGCGGCAGCGCCAGCACGCTAGCACTCCTCCTCAGTCTTGGTGGGCAGCGAGCTGGTGCACAACAGCAGTAGCGGTGCGGTCGAGGACAGGTCGGCGTCGACATCCTCGTCGAGGGAGGAGATGGAGGAGGAGCACTCCAGGCTCTGGTTCTTGGCCTCGGTGCCCTGCCCCGCACGAGCGACGGCGGCCTCCGTATCGGGGAGGGATCGGTAGGGTAGGGTTTGAGTAGCACCGCCGGGATCGAAGCCCGGGCGCCGCCACCGCAAATAACCCGCTCGGACGTCCTGCAGCTGCTCGCAATCAAGGATGGGGATGCGGCGGCGGGGGAGTGAGCGGCCGAGGCCATGGCAGATGGCTCTGGGCGCGAGCGGCAGCTACTCCGGGCACGGGCGCAGGATTGCGATGGTGGGAGGAGCCGATCCGTGGAAAAAGGAGGCGAACGGTGGCAGCGGTGGTGTCAACGGGCGCCGGCGCCGGCGTCATCCGCGGCTGGTGGCAGATGGGATCGAGTGATGTTGGAGTCCAGAACGCTGGTGGGATGTGGCTGGAGGTGGCGACAGCATCCATGAGCGGTGGCGGATGGATCCCGGGTTGCGTGGGGATGTGGGAGGCGCGAGAGGTGGGGCTGCGTTGGCGAGCGGAGGCGCGAGGAGACGGTGGGCGGTGGCGGTGCGGGAGGGGAGGCGGCGTGCGGGAGGGAAGGCGGCAGAGGCGGCGCGAGGAGCCGCGGGGATGGCGGCGACGCGGATGAGGGGCGTGGGGAAGGAGGCGATGGATCGGCGGCGGCGGACGGGGGTGGGTGGTCCAGAGGTACGGGATTCAGGCGGCGGCGGCGATGAGAGAGGGAGTAGAGAAGGAGGACGGCGGTGTCGGTGTCGGTGCACGGAGAGCGAGGAGAGTAGGACGGGCGGTGGTGTCGGCGGCGGCGTGGAAGGGCGAGGAGTGGAGGGTGCGCGGAAAAAAAAAGGAAGGGAGAGGGCGCGGGGCGAAGCGGATGTGCGGGCGGACGCAGGGGCGGACGCACGGGAGAGCCAAAGAAAGTACTAATGGGTTTTTTTCTCCACTTCATACTTTTTAGGAGTAGAGATACGCGGACACGGCGTGGATACGTATCCTGAGCGTATCCGTGGAGTATCCGATACGGATACGTATCTGATACGCGGTACGCTACCAAATTGAAGTATCCGTGTTTCTGAGGTTCTAACTGTGATTAATCGTTCTCCTCGATAGTAAATTTGCCTTGACAGAAGCACGGTACCTGTTGTAAATCGTCGGAACGTTACTGTCCTGTGTTGAGGATTGGGCCCGATTTTTTTGTGCTGATAGTTGGACGGTGTGTGAAGTGTTATTGCGATCCGTCTTGTTGGTACAAGAACTGGGTGGGGCCGAGCTGTTGAGCTTTGGCCTGTCAGTTCAAGGCACAGCTGTAGTATGTAGTGCCAAGTGCGTCGCGGTGTGTCGAGAGGCGGCTGATCCTCCAGCGCAGAAATCTGAATCGACGAGCGCCTAGCTGATGTGTTTCAACAGCACCGCATTGCCTGGGCCTGCAGATCTGAGGCTTGTCCGCCTCGACGCAGTGCCCGTGCTCTGCTGCCGCGCCGTCTGCAGGAGGTGGCACCGCATTGCCACCGGCCGCCAGCCGCGGACGGGACCCGGTTCGAGCTTTCTCTCGAAGGAGCAACACCAGAGCCGCCTTTGCAACGCACGCGAAAAGGTCACTGCTGTCACCTACGGAGTACATCATCTGCAACCCGGGCCACGAGGCAGTGGACCAATCTACCGGCGACTGGCGTTCCGTTCTTTTTTTAAGCACGTTTTTCATTAAAAAAAAAAGAGAGTTTTACAACGTGTCACGATAGAAGAACCTCAAAGAGCGAGGAAACAACAAGGTTACACCTAAAACGAACAGAGGAAAAAGAAAAGAGATGAGATCCCACACCACCAACACAAGCTAGACTACCACTAGGAAGCAGAGAAGGGTACAACGGAGAGACCCCCAAGGACAGCCCTTGCCCTGCACAGAAGAAAACCGAGGAGACCCGCACATCACCGCTTACCAAACAACTTGCAACAGCGTGGACCGAAGTGGAGGTTCCGCAAGACGATGCCTCCAGGAAGGGAGCAACGACGACGCCGCCATCGTCCGCCTACCCGCGAAGGGGCAGGCCAGGTCTTCACCTGGTAAACCAAGGCGTTTGGAGGCCGCGACAATGCCCCCAGCAGGGTAAGTCCATTGTCGGCCTAGCAGACGCTAGACAAGGCTTTCGCCCCAGCCTCGGATGCCGATCCACGACCGCCCACAGCAAACAGGGAGAGGGCAAGGCGGTGGAGAACGCAGCAGGAAGTCTCGGCGCAGGTAGAGGAGAACAGGTGCAGGTGCAGGGAGCCGCCGCGACCAAGACAACGGCAACAACTCCCCCGGGACCAAACGGAGTCGTCCGAACCACCTCGCCGCCTAACCGCTGACTGCAACCTGAAGAAGGGTCCAAACCGCCAACCTGCGAGCCCCGAGAAGAGGGAGGAGCCGTGACCGCCGACGGGAGGAAGGGCAGCGGCCACCAGCAGAGGGGGGCACAACGGCTGCCGGCACGGGGGGAGGGACCGCGGCCGCCAGCCCAGAGATGGGCACCGGCAGGGGGAACCGACCGCCCGGGAGGGGCCGCAGGCGACGGCGCTGTCAGTGTTTTAGACACCGAGCCTACGACGGGGTACCCGAAGTAGTAGATTGTGCGGTGGGGCTCGCCGAGATCAGGAACACGATGGTGAGACACGGGGCACACAATTAGACAGGTTCGGACCGCAATGTGCGTAATACCCTACGTCCTGTATGCTGCGTGACTCTGTATTGATTGCGTATGTTTTGAGAGGGGTCTCTGCCTCGCCTTACATACCACGGGAGGCATGGTTACAAGTCGGATTGGTACAAGGGTACTATTCGAGTAGGACCCGGAGTAGCCTATACAAGGTATGGAAAGCTACCCTAGTCTTAGTACAAGTCCTTGTCCGTCTTGTCTTGCCTTGTGGTCCACGGTACCAGCACCGTGGCCCACTAGTCGAGTAGTCCAGGTGTACAGGAACTCATCTCCCGGGTATGACCCACAATGTGTTGGTGGGCACAGGGATGTCCGGTCGACAAGCTCCCGAGTACTTTGTAGTCGAGTGTGATGCTCCAAGTAGTCTTGAAGGTCTCCACGAGTAGTTCCCAAGCGTCCCCGAGTTCTACAAGCTTCAATCTTCAATAGTACTTGAATCATCACGAGGCTGGAAGGTACTCCAGCTAACTCCACGAGTAGTCTTGAAGTCTTCCCGAGTTGTTCCCAAGCGTCCCCGAGTACTTCCCTTGAAGGTCTTCAATAATACCCGCTTCGTTCTTGAAATCTTTGCATCAAAGATCCATATGGAAATACGATTACTGAAATCGCATTCCATATGGAATGTAGCCCCCGAGCCTTAGGTCGAATCCAGGATTCAAGCTGAGGGTCAATCTTCTACTCTTTGATCTTGCTCCGAAAAATCCGCAGAAAATCCGAAGAAATAATATAGGAATGCGATTTGCAAAAAATCGCATCCTATATGGATGTAGCCCCCGAGCCTTAGTTCGAATTGACAATTCAAGCAGAGGGTCAATCTGTAGTCTTCATTAAATAATCCCGTAAAATCCTGAGAAAAACTGAAGGACACGTGGCACGGAGCCCCCGAGCCTTGAGTCGAGTACTTTCTCGAATTGAAGGATCCAATCTGACTGTAGAATAGTGGCCTGAATTCAGTGAACTGTAGCTGAGTGAAATCCAATTCCATCGAGTAGTCGAGCCCCCGAGATGGAGCTGAGCAGGTCTTGGATTTTAGTCCTCTAACTTAGCCAAAATTTCGCCTGAGTGAAACGAATCTGTTGAATTCGAAGGGTCACCAGGTCGAACCGTTTTAAGGTTTTGGTTTTATAAATACCCGAAGGGATATCTCTTAGGGTTTCATTGCTTCCATTCGCCCTTAGATCCATAAAGCTTTAGCATCCGTAGCCGCCGCAGAGTTCGAGCGCCCACTTTGCCAAGAGTTTGCGCCTCCACCCCCTCGCAGCCCACAAGTCGATGCGAAAGAAGACTCTCGTGACTGACAGGATGAAACCAGCGCCGTCCAAGGGTCAAAAGAGGAAGTCCGACCGCGACAAAAATCAGTTGCCGGAGCCGAAGTACAAAACAGTGGTCATCACGAAGCCCCCGAGCCAGGCCGTCTCTTGGAAGAAGTCCAAGATGAGAGAAAAAGATATCAAGACCCTCGAAGCTGGCGGGTTGCTGCGCGAGAAGGCGATTGCCGGCTGGAGCTCGGCCGCCGGAGATGCATGGCCGATGGAGAAGAGCCCGGATGAAATCCCGATGCTCGGCCACTTCGTCGAGTGTGGGTTGACGCTACCGTCATCAGATTTCTTCCGCGACTTCCTCGACTTCTTCAAGCTGGAGCACGTACACCTCAACCCCAACAGCATCTTCCAGATTGCAGTGTACGTGCACTTCTGCGAAGCCTTCCTCAGAATCCGCCCACACTGGGCCTTGTTTAGGAAGATCTTCCGTCTGAAGCCACAGCCCAACGCCAACTTCCCAGTTGTTGTCGGTGGAGCCGGAGTGCAGATGCGCCAGAAGGCGCAAGAGTTGTACGTCAAGTACGACTTGATTGACTCCAATCAAGACTGGAAAAACAAGTGGTTCTACATCGAGAACGCCCCGCCTCAGCTGCCGAATCCAAGCATGTTCGCGCCAGTATACAACAGGCTCTGGAAGGACGAACCAACGATGCAGGAGTGCATCCAGATCCTAGAGCTGCTGGCGAAGATTGCGCAGAAGAAGGCGCAAGGCTTGACAGCTGAGAGGGTAGCCTTCAGCTTCATGAAGCGACGGGTACAACCCTTGATGCAGCGGGAGCATCTTAGGTTCGAGTACACTGGAGCAGATGATGGCTCCAGGCTATCTGCTGAAGAGATCAGTGATGATCTCGTGATGGAAAGGTTGCAGAAGATCTTCAAGAATCTTCACGGAATTCCTGCAGCCGTCCGTGAATATAGTGTTGACAATCCTCCGCGTATGGTAAGTTTCCGAGAACTAGCCCCCGAGTACTTATTGTAAGTAGTCGTGTAGCTAACAATTGCCTTGTTTCGCAGGAGGATGTCTTGAAATTTGTGTCCATTCCCCCTCCTCGTCCCCAGGACCCACTACAAGCGCCAGAGGGAGATCCAACAGGAGTGGAGGCTCAAGCCCCCGAGAGTAGTCAATCTGCTCAGGGAGAAGAAGAAGTCTTGGTGGAGAACGCCTCCTCAAGCGATGAAGACGGCCAAACACTTCAACAACGTTTTGAAGTGAAGAACCGCTATGGGTACTCCGGGGCGTCCATCCCCAGTAGCCTTGCCGCAGGAGCGTCGAAGAGGCCGGCATCATCTCTTGCAGATGATGTGACTCTGCCGCCACGGAAGAAGAGGACCACGGTGGGGAAGCGGGTCGTAAAGAAGATCTCAGGCCTCTCCTGCATTACAGTAAGTGTTGGAGAACTCTTAAGTAGTCGATGTCGTATTGAGTACTTATTCTCTGCTGTAATGCCTTGATTTTTGACTTGTGCAGGTTATCGAGAGTGCATCCAATGTACCCTCGAGTAGCCCCCCAAGAACAACAGAACCCGAGGTGGTTCCAGCGTCAGCCGTGGATACGGTGGTGCATGAGCAACAAGAAGCTGCGGTACCAGGAAGTGTGCCGCCGGTGAAGAGTGTGCCAGAGGTGCCGGCGGCGCCTTCTTTTTTCGACATGCTTGGGCCGAAAGTCTCGGTGCCTCGAGCTGCTCTGTAAGTACTCAAGTACTCAAGTACCTATTAAAATTGCTCATTTTGAATTTGCTGACCAATCTTGTTGATGCAGAAAATCCACTGATGTGAAGTGGGGCACCTCTGGAAGTAGTGCTGCTGGAGGAGACCAAACTCCTCAAGAACAACAAGAAGATGTACTTCCAGAGCGCCAAGCAGTACCCGATGAAGCCAAAGCTGCCCAAGCATTGTGTACCCTCTGGAGCGATGTGGTCAAGGCAGCAGTGGAGGCAACTTCCAGGCCTAGGGCTCAACAACTCGAAGATATTGAAGCCGTGGTAAACGAGGGCCTGGAGGTTGATCCAGAAGCCGTGCTATGCCATGAAGAAATCTCAACTGCAGAAGCCCCCGTGCATCGTGTTGATGCCCAATTGGCGCTGGAGGACAACCCAGAGAACCGCATAGTGCCGCATGAGCCACTCATTGAAGACCCGGCTCCTCTGCGTAGCGCTGCGAAGTACTTTGCAGCAAGTACAAGTACTCAGTCCAGGGCCGAAGACTTGATGCCGTACGACGACTCGTGCCTGGATGAGGATAACTTGCAAGCTCACAGCGAGATGTTCCGCAACGTCGAGAAGTTGTTCGCGGTAAGTGTGTAGTCTCTTGTAGAGTACTTCTTAGCCAAAGATAACTTGTCTCTGACTGTTGTATTGCTTGTTGCAGGAAGTAGTCAAGCAGTCGAAACACAAGACTCGGCTGCTTGAGCAACACGTGGCTGACATTGAAGAAGTCACGCGGCTTAGAGAAGAGCTTAAACAGCAGAAAGCTTTGTCTCTGAAGCTGCAAGAGAAACTTGATGCCAACGCCGCCGAGTACCACAACGAGATCCAGAAGCTGACGGCGAAGAAGGATGACGTTGTTGGGAAGAACAAGTCTCTGCGCCAGAAGAATAAAGGTAATCTCCCTTTCTGAATTCATCATTGAGTACTTTTGTTCTTTCACATCGCTTTTGATAAGTAGCCTTGATCCTTTGCAGAGCTGACGGAAGAGGTCGACAAGTTCAAGAACAAGGCGCTGGACTCGCAGCTGGCCTTTAACCGCGAAGAATCAGCTCATATGGATCTGAAGGAGGACTATAAGGTGCGGTGCTTCGAACTTGAGCGTGAAATGGAGATCCGCCTAGCGGGCTGGAATGACTTGTTGACTTGCATGCAGTCGTTGAAGTTCAAGATTGAAGAAGCTGAAGGCCTGCGCTCAAAGTTGAAGGCTTTGACAGAAGCAGCCGAGCCAGTGGCGAATCTTTTTGAGCCTAGAGTCGCTGGAGTTCAGCCTCGACCACTTGTGGAGAGGTTGAAGGACACGCCGAAGAAGATCCTGGAGTACGCCTAGAGGCTGGCGCGCACAATTCCAAACCAAGTCTTGAGCTTTATCAAGTCATTCTATGCTGAGGCAGATCTCACGGTCATCATGAACGGCAGATCTGGAGATTGCACCGATGATTGGCTCAACGAGTTGATGCAACAGACTTCTTCAATCGCGGAAGCAGTCTCCAAGTTCATCGATCTCCGTTAGATGTACCTGTAGAGTAGAAACACTAGGGAAAGACAAGTGTAATTCCGAACAAGTGTTTATGTAATATAATTGAAAACTTTGAGCAAATCAATTATCTGGATCCCTTGTATGCTTATGTGTTGGCCAAGTACTCGAGTTGGTATTGAGTGTGAGGCTGCAAAAAGAGATACGATACACGAGTAGGAGTACTCAAGTGTATAAATGTTCCAATGAACGTTAGCTTAAATCATGACGAGTTGAACACCTTAGCTGTGGCAGCGTAAAAGAAGGTTTTGTCATGAAAGAAGCGAGCAGTAGTAACAAGTCGGTGTAGAGTAGCGACTTGAACTAAACACATTGTACAGAGCTTACAATGTCTTAAGTACCTCTGAGGCTATGAGCCTAGTGAGAGAGTACTCGAAAAGAACTTATTCATAACGAGTTGAACACCTTAGCTGTAGCAGCGTAAAGAAGGCTTTGTTATGAACAAGTAAAGGACAGTAACAAGTTGGTATAGAGTAGCAACTGTACTACTGAATACATTGTATAATGTTTACAATGTCTTAAGTACCTCTGAGGCTATGAGCCTAGTGCGAGAGTACTCGCAAGGATGTTCCGAAGAACGAGTAAGACCGTAGGGGACAGTGTGATGAACTCATCCTTGCTGTAGCAGCAACTTGTATGAGAGTTCCACTGAGATCCTACCAGAAGGGTGTTACTCTAGGCCGAAGCCTCTTATTGAAAAGTAGAGACATGGACAGCATGTGCCACTTATTGTTCTACACGATACAGGATCGTCTGGAGAGAGTTATCATGACTCCCTACGAGGTCGCAGAATGAGACTGCCTGGAGAGGGTTGATGAAGCCCCCTGCGGGTTGTCGCAGCTGAAAGCCACGAGAAGATACAGCTGAAACTGTCTGGAGAGGATTATCTTGATCCCCTACGAGTGGTGACAACCGTAGCTGTCTGTTGAGTGGTTGCAACCGAAGCTGCCTGGAAAGGGTTGAGAAAACCCAATACAAGTTGTTTTTACAGCCGGAGCCGTCCGGAGAGGGTTGTTGAGACCCCCTACGGGTAGAAGCGACAAAGCTGGTCGATGTTCCAAGAGTTGTCGACTTCCTCGCCTTCTAAAGTTTGAAGACGATATGAGCCTGGGCCAGTAACCTTTGCAACAGAGAAAGGACCATCCCATGGCGAGTTGAGTTTCCCTGTCGTATTCTGGATGCGACGAAGGACTAAGTCACCAACGTTGAAGGAGCATTCCTTAACGTTGCGGTCATGGTAACGGCGAATCCTCTCAAGGTATCGAGCAGATTGAACAAGTGCGTTGCAGCGAGCTTCCTCGAGACTGTCGACATCTGTCTGTCTTGTTTCTTCAGCTACGCCTTCTTCGTACTGATCAACCGTCGGAGAACGCCACATGACATCAGCAGGCAAAACGGCTTCAGAGCCGTAGACCAGGAAGTAAGGTGACTGCCTTGTGGGGGTAGTAGGCTGCGTACGTAGCCCCCAGAGTGCATTGGGTAGTTCGTTGATCCACTTGCCGCCCTTGGTATTTGCTGCATCATACAGTTGCTTTTTGAGAGCATCGAGTATCATCCCATTGGCGCGTTCCACTTGGCCATTGGCACGTGGATGAGCGACGGAAACGTACCGGACATCAATTCCACTGTTCTCGCAGTACTCCCAGAACTGGTGATTGTTGAAATTCGAACCCAGGTCTGTGATGATGCGGTTAGGGAACCCATAGCGATGTACGATTTCATCCAAGAAGTCGAGGACACGATCAGCCTTGGAACAGGTGACAGGCTTGACCTCAATCCACTTGGTAAACTTGTCGATAGCCACCAGAACTCTGTTGAATCCCCCTGGCGCATTTGGGAGAGGACCAATCATATCCAGCCCCCAGCAATCGAAAGGCCAAGTTGGTGGAATCGTGATAAGCTTGTAGGCAGGAACGTGTTGTTGCTTGGCGAAGAATTGGCATCCTTGGCATTTTTTGACTAGTTCCTCTGCATCAGCAAGAGCTGTAGGCCAGTAAAAAGCACGTCTGAACACTTTTCCTACCAAGGTGCGGGAAGAAGCGTGATTGCCACAGATTCCTTTGTGTGTCTCCTCTAAGATTCCCTTGCCTTCTTCGCGAGAAACGCACTTCATGAGTATATCAGAGCTTGCGCCTCGCTTGTAGAGTTGATCTCCGACTAGGGCATAAGCCTTGATACAGCGTGAGATGCGCTCGGCTTCTGACTTGTCCTCTGGAATCAACTGATGTTTAATGTAGTCGACGAAGGGAGTTCTCCAGTCCACATCAATCATAAGAACTTCTCGATCAGACTGAACTGAAGTAGTCGTGGGTGCAGATGATTGCTCCGGAATTGATGGTTTGTGGAGTTCATGGACATAGATTCCAGCTGGCACTTGAGCTCATGTAGATCCCAGCTTCGACAAGACATCCGCAGCAACATTGTTATCGCGGATCACATGATGGAACTCGAGACCATGGAATTTGTTCTCGAGTTTGCGTACCTCCTGACAGTACGCATCAATGTTCTCAGCATTACGATCCCAAGAATCGTTGACTTGATTGATGACCACCAAAGAATCACCATAGACAAGTAGTCGTGTAATGCCCAGAGAGACTGCAAGGCGAAGACCATGCAGTAGAGCTTCATATTCAGCTTTATTGTTTGAGACCTTACCGAAGATCTGTAAAACATATTTGAGTTGCTCGCCCTTGGGGGAAATCAAAAGTACCCCGGCACCAGCACCTTCCAACTTGAGGGAACCGTCAAAGTACATAACCCAATGTTCTGGACGCTCAATTGGAGTTGGGACTTGATTTTCCCGCCACTCAGCCATGAAATCAACCAAGGCTTGAGACTGAAAGACATCTAGGCCCTAAGTGGGTTTTGGTGTTGAGCAGGTTGTGACATATAAATAACAAAGCATGATGTATGACATTGGACATCTGTATGTGAAGACAAGCCATTATTGTACAAGATAAGTTGAGGAATGTGTTATTACCTCACATTGTGAAATGACTCTATATAAGATTGAATGTCATGGTCTGCGATATGTGTGATCCCATGGTGTACACTTGATATATATACAAGCCAATGAAGGTGAAGAAAGAGACATAGTGATATTGGAATATTGGACGGTCTCTAAATAAATTGGAAGGCTTGTTATGATCAAATGGGACTACAGAATCAAAGAAGGCATGATCTCAATTGGATTTCACTCTTAATGTTGAATCAAAGCTAAACTCAAATTGGCATCGAATGGATGAAGAAATCAAGCAAGGGATTAGCAACGAGGTACTAAGCTAAGGTTGGCCAAGTAGTGACTTGGACCATGTGCTTGGCTAGGGTGAAGTGGCTATAGCTTGGAGAATTTCGAGGTATCAAGTCGAGCCTAATCAAGTGAAGCAATAAGGATGCATCAAACATTATTTGGATCATGTGAAGGGTGACTTGGCATCTAGAAGTGGATTTCATTCATATATGTTTGAATATTGATCCAAGTCACTAGCTCAAGGGTGAAGTGCTCAATTCAATGAGACATTGTTAGATGGATCTCTCAAGTGGATATATTGACCAAGTATGGCTATTCACGAAGATAAATCTCAAGAGTTCTAATATTGCATTTATATTTAATCTTGAGTATAGGTATGCCGTACTATCAAGAGGGATGCAACGTGGATAGCTTTGCTTATGTCTCGGTGCTCAAACCTAACCTCCCAAGTGCTATCATGAGAGAAACACTTACCTCAACACTTGACGCTGGTGGTTTTGGAGCTTGTTTTTAGTTGGAATGGATGCTCCTCTGAATAAGCTTTCCATAGAGTCCAAGATCATCGAATTCGGAGTCCAAAGTAAAAAGTTATGACTTTTTCTCCAAGTTGACCTATGCTGTCCAGTGAAGCTCCGGACATTCCGGGAAATTTCCCGGAGACTCCGGGTTTTCCAGAGACTCCGGAAAAATGTCCGGAATATCCGGAACTTTTGAACCTAACGGCTAGTTTTGGGGATTCCGGAGTATCCGGGGGTTTTTCCGGAGACTTCGGGTCTTAACAGCCAACGGCTAGTTTTTGAATGGTGGGTATAAATACCCCTCACCCTCTCCTATTTGTGGCTGCTGGTTCCCCACTTGAAAAACACATCTCCACAGCCCTTTTAAGCCCTCCCATCTCTAGTTTTGCAAGAGATTTGAGAAGAGAAGAGATTTGGGTGAGGGATTGAAACATTGAGTGAAAGTTGAGCTAATCCATCCTTGAGCACTTGAGTTCATAGCAAGAGATCTTCGCGGTGTTTGTTACTCTTGGAGGTCAACCCTCCTAGATGGCTAGGTATCGCCCACAAGCTCCCAAGGTGTGGTGAGCTGTGGGACAGTTTGTGAAGGTCTCGCTTCACCTCCGAAAGGGAAGAAGCATTTTAGTGGATCGAGAAAAGGGTTGAATGCAACCCGGCTTCGGTAGGAGAAGCACCCAACGGAGACTAGGATTCACACGGTGGTGAATCCGAACTTCAGTAAAACAAATCTATGTGTCTCTTGTTGGTTTACCCTGCATTTACCTTGCCTTGCTTTCTTGGCTTGCCTTTGCTATTTGTCGATCTACTTGGGTGTTAGTGTTTGTGAAGTGCAGGCATTGAATATTTCATAAAGAACTTCATTCTGTGCTACTCATCCAGTTTGAGTGGATTTCAAGCAAGCAAACAAGGAGGAAAGAGGGGCGTCACTACCAGGCAAACCCGGTGGCACCGGATTTGCAAAACTGGTGGCACCGGTTTTGGGCAGTGTGCATATTCCGCTGCGCAGGCGCTTGTCCAGAGACTCCGGACTTCCCAGAGTATCCGGACAAAACTCCGGAGTATCCGGGTTTTACTGATAAAATTGTTTTAAGAGGTGATTTTCAGGTTGCGCCTATTCACCCCCCTCTAGGCGACATCAAGATCCTTTCAATTGGTATCAGAGCCTGGTGCTCTAATTCGAGCTTAACCGCTTGGAGTTAAAAGGATGTCGACTATTTGTGAGGTATCGTTTGAGCCTCTTCGGTTTGATGGCTCAAACTACTCTTCTTGGTCCGCTCACGTTCTTCATGTATTAAATACTTGGGGTCCTTCATTTGAGCGAGTTGTGGTTGCTAGCATCCTTCCCGATGACTTTGATAGTGAGGACTCGTCCAATCTATCAAAAGAGGAAAAGGATTGTGTGCTTCACAATTCCTCCATTACTAACCTCATGTACAATAATGTGAGCAAGGTTATTCAAGAGTTCATCTTCAACAATGAAGACATTTGTGATGATGCACATCATATATGGGTGGCACTCAAAGACATGTATACTAGTGCCGATGATGAGGATGAAGAAGAAGAAGAAGAAGAAGAGGAGTCACTAGAGGAGTGCTCAACATCAACATCTTGCATCTCCCCTCTAGAGACCTCATGCTTGAAGCAAAAGAGCTGCAACACCAATGCTACTACCACTGACCAGGCAAACTCGGTGGAACCGGGTTTGGAAACCGGTGGCACCGGTTTGGGTAGTGATCAGAGTTGCAGCACTTCATCGAGCATCAATGCAACACCTCATCAACCCAATGAGGTGAACACAAATCCTAGTACTTCCTTTCTATGTACTAACAATGTCAAGTCTCAAGTGACTAAAGGTAAAAAGAAGAAAGGAAGCCAAGTCGAGCAATTTGACTTTGAACTTGATAAGATGACCAAGAAAGATAGAAAGAATGTGCTGGAGCTCATCAAGAGAATAAGAAGGCAAGAAGATGAGCTCACAAGACAACAAGCTTATCGAGACTCCTTTGAAGAAGAATTGAAGAAGCTTAAGGAGTCAAATGATATCTTGTCTACCAAGTGCAAGAAGGATATCACTAAGGCATATGCTTGTGCCACTAATTCTCTATCTTGTGCAGCATCCCTAGAAAAGGAGAATCAAGCTCTCAAGGATCAACTTGAGAAAATCACTTGCAAGTTTGTGAAACTACAAGGCACTCACATAGAACTTGAATATTCTCATGAGAGGCTTGTAGAATCACACACCTTGCTAGAAGTGGCAAATGAGGTTTTGGTAAACTCAGTTAAATTTTTTACACCTCATTGCACAACTAGCACATGTACTCAAGTTGAAAATGATATATATTGTGCTAACCTATGTGGCCCAAAAGGTAAACCTTCTTGGTATGATTGTGTGGTTGCAGAATCTTGTGATGACTCCATTGCTCAAGAAAATGATGATCTTATGCATGAGGTCGAAAGACTCAAGAAAAAGGTGGCTAAGTTGAAGGAAAAAGAAAAAGTGCAACCTTCTCAAGATAACCGTGAGCCCATGGTGAAGAAGCTTGAGAAGAGGATAATCGTCACTAGATCAATCTCTCAACAAAGCCACAAGGTCAATGATCACAAGATTAGCAACAAGGAGAAGCTAGATCACATCAAGTGCTACAAGTGCTCACACATGGGACATTATGCATCCATGTGCTCATTCAAGCAAGAAAACATTCCAAATCAGTCAAAGAGGCAAAGAACTCTCGCTCAGAGAAGATGCTTTGGTTGTCATAAGAAAGGGCACAAGATTGAAGCTTGTGTGAACCAATCAAAGGTTTCCTCAGGGAAACCCGGTGGCACCGGGTTTGCCAAACCGGTTGCACCGGATTCCTCTGAGAAATCCAATATCAAGCTCAACAAGGGATTTCTGAAGGCTCAAGTTAAATACAAGGAGAAGAATGGCTCTATGACAAGTGAGAAGAAGAATAGCAACATCAAGCACAAGACTTGCTACACTTGTCGAGAAAAGGGACATTTTGGTAAAGATTGTCCTATGAGTAAGAATCCTAAGCCTATTCACATTCACAATGAAAGTAAATTGCCTATGATGAACTCAACTGACCATTGTGCCCCTAGAGTGGTCGTATCACAGAGAAAGGGCACAAAGGCCATTTGGGTACCTAAGTCCTTAATAACTAACCTTGACGGACCCAATGCACGTTGGGTACCAAAACATGTCTAAAAGGACTTTGTAGGTACCTGGAGAGCATTGGAAGCTTGGTTCACTTGAGAAGATATTTATCGCCATTCATCTATATCTCAGGAGAAGTTTATGACTCATCTTTAGAAAAGAACCAAGTGAAATAAATAGAAGAATATTCATCCAATGCTACTATCATGATAAGTACCTCTTTCTGCAGTTGTTCATTCTCATATGTGAATCATGCTCTTGTGCAAGTTAAACATATGAGTTGGACAAGCTACCTATGCTCTCTCTAGCAAAATTATGTCAAATACCATTCGATGCTATTGACCGCTTCATGTAGAAGCTTTGAGTGGTTGTTGTTTGCAGGGACATAGATATGAGCAAAAATAAAATAAAGAATCAAGAAAAGGATTACTTGTTTTTGAGAAAATGAAAAGCAAAGGGCTCTGGGAGAACCCGGTGGCACCAAGTTGATGAACTCGGTGGCACCAAGTTCCCCAGGATCAGCAAGGGCTGAGAGGAAAATAATACAAATATCTCAAGAAGCACTATTAATGATTATAACTTAAAGCAGCCCAAGCAAAGAATATTTGTGAGCCTTTCTTGATCACATTTCATCAATTCTTATTTGCTCATATAATTTGACCAAAATGTGAAGCTTGCTATCCTAGTGCTTTAATTGAGCCAAAAGTGCATTTCTCAAGATTCAAATACTTGATGCACCTATTTAGGGGGAGCTCACTTCACATTTTGTGTCTCTCGGTACTAACACCACTTGCAAGTCTTCATGTGTGTAGTTCAAGTATGAGGTGCTTTATTTATATATATATCCATACTCTACTTGAACAAACCTTGAGGCAAGTGTGTTGGTTGTGAGGAAGCCACATGACAAGGAGGTCATCTATCCATCTCTCATAATCTGAATAGTCCTTATCAAATATGGCAAGATGGAATTATTGAAAGACAAAAGGCTGCAAGCTATTTTGTGTAAGTTCCTCTATGTGAGAAATTTAAATAATAGAGGCCAAGGTATGGAATTCTAAATTCAAGCAATTAAATTAATGCATCTAGGCCTGTTATGCTAGTGTGAGTTTTGATATGCAAAAATGACTAGTATCACCTTGAATTAGTTCCTTGGTGATAGTGATGAGTTTTGGATATTTGGTTGATGCCTCACAAAATTTTTGTTGGAAAATTCGTCTTCTAACAATGATCTAAATTTGAGGAGAGGCATGAGCTAAATATCCTAACACTCATGTTGGCTAGTAATCTTTGCATACTCTTTGTGACATAGGATAGATTTTCAAAATTCACTAGTATGTGTAGGTTGTGTGATTTTTGCAAAATGTTGGAGTCTTGATCTTTTTAGATTACGCCTTGCTATTTATGGTTATTGTTACTCATGTCTGACTGCTGACTAACCATAAATGGCATGACTCTCTCAAGTTCAAAGGAAGCTACTCTTTCTCATCTCAAGGGCTTGCAAACTTTGGATTTCTCAAAATTCATCAAATTCTATCAAATTCCACATATGTGTACAAGGGCTGTGTGAAAATGGTTTTAAAGGGCAGAGAAAGAAAGTTGGAAGAAAATGGAAATGCAGAAATGAAAATATGGACAAAAGTCCACGGGTCAAGTGAAACCCGGTGGCACCGGTTTTCACAAACCGGTGGCACAGGTTTCTGTCGGCAGCACAGGATATACCCGTGACTTACCCCTTCACAGTTACCCCTTCACCTCCATTCACCCCGATGACCCAGGATAGGACAAGGAGAGGTAAAAGGGGCGACCCCATGGTGATTTGAGGATGAAACCGTGAGATTTAAGGCTTGAAGCAAGATTTCGGTTTTCCAACCCGGTGGGATCGGATTCCCCTCAGTTTAAGGGTTGAAACAACTCTTCAACCATGTCGGGAGGTACCCTATGTCTTGGTTTTACCCGATCTATTTTTCTAGGACCTATCTCTTGGATTCCTTTGGTAGAATGGCATATATATGGTCCTGGAACAGATTCAAATCAGTGGTTTAAGGATTCCATGGCAGAAATTTTTGGGGGCATGACCTAAGGTCCATACTAAACCCGGTGGCACCGGATTTCACAATCCGGTGGGACCGGTTTCATCACAGATTTTCTGTCAGTTTGCCAAATCTGCTCAAAGAAATTCAAATGGGTATTCTAGTGACAAAGAATTGTTCCTAAGGCATATATTTACCTGTTTATGTCACAGATTCAACTTTTGAGCAAGTTTATGGGAGAAGACCTCGACGATCAAAGAATGCCCAATATGAGTTGAGGAGGAGAGAAGGACCTAGCAGCAACCCTGAGATTGAGGAAGAAGTATCAGTGTCGCGTAGAAGGTCCAAAAGAGCAGCTGGAAGAATCAATCTTCCTAGAGGTACCTTGCACATTGAAAACTCTGAGAATGAGGCAACCTCTAGTGATGATGATGAGGAAAGTCCGTATAGGAAGGAACTCACTCCTCCTGAGTCACCTATAGCAACTGCTCAATGCAAGAGAAAGGGCAAAAATATCCGCACAGCTAGCCATGATGAGGCCGTTTTTATTTCAGTCATTGGACCTCAGATACCTGACAGTGATGAAGAGACCTACTTCAACATCAGAACAAGGCCACCATTTGATCCCGAGCAGCAAAATGTGGTCAACTACAAGGCAAGGGGCATGACAGAGAAGGCAAGGAAAGAGAGAAAGAAAAATCCCATAGAGGTGGGTGGGAGAAATTTGTACTACCGTTTTGACACCAAATTTCATCAAGACTATTATGCAAGTGCAATACTCAAAAAGGACTATCCCATAGCTCGCTCAGAATACATTGATTGGAAATTCTTGACCAACTTGCAAGATCCTAGAATTGCTGAAATTATTCGGGAGTGCAAAAGGAAAAATATTTATGGAATCATGAGATTTAGAAAGTCATGGAACAATGAAGTGATTGCACAATTTTATGCCACGTGTTACTTCACTTCTAGAAATGATGAGAGGATTGTGCATTGGATGACAGAGGGAAAGTGGTTTGGTATGTCCTATACCTAATTTGCCTCTCTACTTGGATTTGGTGAGGAAGACAAATCTAGAGTGAAGATTCATATGGCTCACTACATGGACAAAGAGGAAATGAAATTCATGTATATTTTGGGAAGAGAGTGGAACTATGGTTGTGTTAAGGGAATGATACCCTTCTATGCATATCTTCACCGCATGTTTAGAAAGACACTTGCTCCTAGGGAAGGGGATCAATCAGATGTATCACACTATGGAAGAGACTTGCTGAAATTTATGGATCCTAGTGAGGAAGAGTTTAGTGTGGTGGACTACATTTGGGAAGAAATGAAAACCATAGCATCTTCTCCACAAAAGAGTTATGGATATGCTCCTTATCTCATGCACGCTATTGAGGCCATCACCAACTTCAAGTTTGAGTATGATCATGAGCACAAACCCTTCCACTTGAAGAATGACATTGAGGACACAACCCTAGTTGGCTCGGGGAGTCAAAGGGAGAATGTTGAAGGCCAAGGGGCCTCTGAGGAGCCCACTGCAGCTGCTGCACCTTCTATGGCAGCAAGGCCCTCATATGGTAGAGGTCGTGGACGTGGTAGGCAAGATGTGCAAAAGCCTCCCTCTCCCCTTAGAAAATTATTCAACTTCATGTGTGGGGCTTGCATGAATGCAAATGATGTTGCTCACAAGGATAGACAGAGAAGGAAGAGGGATTCAAGGATGATAAGGCAAATGTATGAAAATCCCTCTCCCACAGATAGGCCTCCCATTCCTAGTGCACCTTCCGATGATGAAGATAGTGAGCCGGAGAACTTTGAAAGAATATGGGAAAGTCCCAACAAGTCGATCCAGCTACTAATAAAGATTATTGGGATAGAGCTTATGGAAACTCATACTACAACCCAACCTTTGGAAGAATGTATAGTGCTCGAACTTCATATTCAGAGGCACCTTTCATGGGAACACAAGGTCGAGGCACATCTTCTAGTATGCCTCCGGTGGATCCTAATGTACCGGGAGGGTCTAGCACTGGTGGAGGTTACCTCTATGGTGGTTTATTTGGCTCGGTTAATCCATATGCGAGAATGTTTCCAACTCCTCCACCTCCCCATAATCCACCCTCATTTGTGCCACCAAGCCAAGATCAAAGGGAAGATAATGAAGAAGAGGACTAGCTGCTGTCAGAAAACTCCTCCGGACCTTTTATGGGTGATAGATGACAAAGGGGGAGAGAATGTGTCGATTGAAAGCTTGTTGATCTGTCTCTGCATCTACTCTGTCTGCACAAAACCGGTGGGACCGGATTCTAGATCTCGGTGGCACCGAGTTTCCAAAAATGGTGGCACCGGTTTTGGCTGTTGGATGCAACAGGCCCATGTAATAAATTCTCTTTAAGCTTCAGTTGAACTTGAGAATCTTTGTGACATGTGCTTTAATGTGTGCTGAACTTATTTATGCTTATTAAGACTCATATGCATCTTAGTGTGATTTTATGGGTGATGTATTGCTTTTTGACAGGGCTGCCTGGGCAAAACTGGTAGCACCGAGTTTGGCAACTCGGTAGCACTGGGTTTGGCCAGACAACACCACTATTCTCTGTTTTTATCTGTTGAAGTGCTTATCTTGTGCATGCATCACGATTTATTTGTTCACACACTTGTTTTGCACCCCACTGTTGCAGGGATTTAGGGGAAGCTCCATGTTTTCTTTGAAATTGTGCAAAATGGCTTTTAAGGCCAAATATTATGAATTCCATTCATAGCACATATTAAGGGGGAGCTCAACCTAAATCTGAGTCTTTAAGCTTTATTGATATATCTTTTTGTAAGCTTTAATCGAGGTTGTCATCAATCACCAAAAAGGGGGAGATTGAAAGACATCTAGGCCCTAAGTGGGTTTTGGTGTATTGATTGACAACTAGATTAAAGATCTAATGTCTTTGTTAAGCATGTGAGCAGGTTGTAACATATAAATAACAAAGCATGATGTATGACATTGGACATCCGTATGTGAAGACAAGCCATTATTGTACAAGATAAGTTGAGGAATGTGTTATTACCTCACATTGTGAAATGACTCTATATAAGATTGAATGTCATGGTCTGCGATATGTGTGATCCCATGGTGTACACTTGATATATAAACAAGCCAATAAAGGTGAAGAAAGAGACATAGTGATATTGGAATATTGGACGGTCTCTAAATAAATTGGAAGGCTTGTTATGATCAAATGGGACTACAGAATCAAAGAAGGCATGATCTCAATTGGATTTCACTCTTAATGTTGAATCAAAGCTAAACTCAAATTGGCATCGAATGGATGAAGAAATCAAGCAAGGGATTAGCAACGAGGTACTAAGCTAAGGTTGGCCAAGTAGTGACTTGGACCATGTGCTTGGCTAGGGTGAAGTGGCTATAGCTTGGAGAATTTCGAGGTATCAAGTCGAGCCTAATCAAGTGAAGCAATAAGGATGCATCAAACATTATTTGGATTATGTGAAGGGTGACTTGGCATCTAGAAGTGGATTTCATTCATATATGTTTGAATATTGATCCAAGTCACTAGCTCAAGGGTGAAGTGCTCAATTCAATGAGACATTGTTAGATGGATCTCTCAAGTGGATATATTGACCAAGTATGGCTATTCATGAAGATAAATCTCAAGAGTTCTAATATTGCATTTATATTTAATCTTGAGTATAGGTATGTCGTACTATCAAAAGGAATGCAACGTGGATAGCTTTGCTTATGTCTCGGTGCTCAAACCTAACCTCCCAAGTGCTATCATGAGAGAAACACTTACCTCAACACTTGCCCCTGGTGGTTTTGGAGCTTGTTTTCAGTTGGAATGGATGCTCCTCTGAATAAGCTTTCCATAGAGTCCAAGATCATCGAATTCGGAGTCCGGAGTAAAAAGTTATGGCTTTTTCTCCAAGGTGACCTATGCTGTCCAGTGAAGCTCCGGACATTTCGGGAAATTTCCCGGAGACTCCAGGTTTTCCAGAGACTCCGGAAAAATGTCTGGAATATCCGGAACTTTTGAACCTAACGGCTAGTTTTGGAGATTCCGGAGTATCCGGGGGTTTTTCCGGAGACTTCGGGTCTTAACAGCCAACGACTAGTTTTTGAATGGTGGGTATAAATACCCCTCACCCTCTCCCATTTGTGGCTGCTGGTTCCCCACTTGAAAAACACATCTCCACAGCCCTTTTAAGCCCTCCCATCTCTAGTTTTGCAAGAGATTTGAGAAGAGAAGAAATTTGGGTGAGGGATTGAAAGATTGAGTGAAAGTTGAGCTAATCCATCCTTGAGCACTTGAGTTCATAGCAAGAGATCTTCGTGGTGTTTGTTACTCTTGGAGGTCAAACCTCCTAGACGGCTAGGCGTCGCCCACAAGCTCCCAAGGTGTGGTGAGCTGTGGGACAGTTTGTGAAGGTCTCGCTTCACCTCCGAAAGGGAAGAAGCATTTTAGTGGATCGGGAAAAGGGTTGAATGCAACCCGGCTTCGGTAGGAGAAGCACCCAACGGAGACTAGGATTCACACGGTGGTGAATCCGAACTTCGGTAAAACAAATCTATGTGTCTCTCATTGGTTTACCCTGCATTTACCTTGCCTTGCTTTCTTGGCTTGCCTTTGCTATTTGTCAATCTACTCGGGTGTTAGTGTTTGTGAAGTGTAGGCATTGAATATTTCATAAAGAATTTCATTCTGTGCTACTCATCCAGTTTGAGTGGATTTCAAGCAAGCAAACAAGAAGGAGGAAAGAGGGGCGTCACTGCCAGGCAAACCCGGTGGCACCGGATTTGCAAAACTGGTGGCACCGGTTTTGGGTACTGTGCATATTCCGCTACGCAGGCGCTTGTCCAGAGACTCTGGACTTCCCAGAGTATCCGGACAAAACTCTGGAGTATCCGGGTTTTACTGATAAAATTGTTTTAAGTGGTGATTTTCAGGTTGCGCCTATTCACCCCCCTCTAGGCGACATCAAGATCCTTTCAGAGACTTGATAGCAGTGCGAGACTTGAACTCGAGCGATAGAGCACCAAGCTTTACAGCCTATTTAGAAATCCTTCTTGTGGAATCCCGGTTGTGCAATATCTCACCAAGCGGGTAGCTAGTGACCACAAAAATCTTGTACTCGTCGAAGTAGTGGCGGAGCTTCCATGAAGTAATCAGAACCGCATAGAGTAGCTTTTGTACCGGAGGATAGCGAGCCTTGGATTCTGAAAGTACTTCACTGACGAAATAGACAGGCCTCTGAACAGGTAGCCATGGCCTTTTTCCTGCCGCTCAATGACAATAGCAGTACTGACGACATTAGTAGTCGCCGCAATATAGAGCAAGAGCTCTTCATTGGGTAGAGGAGCTGTGAGGACTGGAGGCTTAGATAAGAACTCCTTAAGCTGAGAAAGAGCTTGATCAGCTTCAGTTGTCCATGTAAACTTCTCTTGCCGCTTAAGTAACTTGAAGAAAGGTAAACCCCGTTCTCCAAGTCGTGAGATGAAGCGATTGAGTGACGCCATACAACCAGTGAGCTTCTGGACATCTTTAACAGTAGTCGGAGCTTGCATGTTGGAGATGGCAGTAATCTTCTCGGGGTTTGCTTCGATGCCACGATGGCTGATGATGAACCCGAGTAGTTTTCCAGATGATACGCCAAAGACGCATTTGTTGGGATTGAGCTTCCATTGGTACTCGCGTAGCGAAGTAAAAGTTTCCTCAAGATCCGTGATAAGCATGTCTGGATCCCTAGTCTTTACAACGACGTCATCCACGTATCTGCCTCTTGAAGCACGCTTGGATAGCCCTTTGATATGTAGCACCAGCATTTTTCGACCCGAAGGACATTGTTGTGTAACAATAAGCACCAAACAGGGTGATGAATGCGGTCTTCTCTTGATCAGATTCCTTGATTGCAATTTGATGATATCCAGAATAGCAATCCAGGAAACAAAGTAAAGCACAGCCCGCCGTGGAGTCAATGACTTGATCAATCCGCGGCAACCCAAAAGGATCCTTAGGGCAATGCTTGTTGAGATCAGTGTAGTCGACGCACATCCTCCAATCGTTAGAGTTCTTCTTCCTGACGAGCACAGGGTTAGCAAGCCATTGCGGGTGAAAGACTTCCCGGATGAAGCCGGCCGCGAGTAGTTTGGCAAGCTCTTTCTTGATAGCAGCCCTGCGGTCATCAGCAAAGTGACGAAGGTGTTGTCTCTTGGGGGTAGCGTTAGGATCGACGTTGAGTGAGTGCCCAATCAACCTCCTGGGCACATCTGGCATGTCAGATGGTTTCCACGCAAAGATATCACGGTTTGCCCGAAGGAAGTAGACGAGCACGTCTTCCTATTTAGGATCAAGCTGTGCACTGATCATGGTCGTCTTGCTGCTGTCGCCAGTACCGAGGTCAATGGCTTTGAGCAGGACGTCACCAGATGGTGCAGGCTTGTTGTTTTTGTCAGTCTTCTCAGGAACATCCAACTCGCTCGGAGCAAACTTCTTAGCAGCAGTGAAGACTTCCATCATTGCATTGGGTACTTGAGTAGTCGAGGCAAGTTCTACGGCTTCTGTATCGCAGTCGTAGGAACGCTTCAAATCCCCTTGCAATGAAAGAACTCCTTTGGGGCTCGGCATCTTGAGAACCAAATACACATAGTGCGGGATAGCCATGAACTTAGCGAGACCAGGCCTGCCGAGAATAGCATGGTAAGAAGTCTCGAAGTCAGCCACCTCAAACTTGATGTACTCGGTGCGGTAATGATCCTTGGTCCCAAAGGATACGGGTAGTACAACTGAACCCAAAGGAACAGCTGCGTTGCCCGGGATGATACCATAGAACGGCGAGTTGGTCTTGGTAAGCATATTGGTGATATCTAGGCCCATCTTCTTCAAGGTCTTGGCAAACAGGACATTGAGACCGCTGCCACCATCAATAAGAACCTTAGTGAGTCTGGAGCCTGCCACCACTGGATCCAGAACGAGAGGATATCGACCTGGCTCAGAGAAACTAGTCCATTGATCCGCCCTTGAGAAAGTAATGGGGGTTTCAGACCACTTGAGAAAAGTGGGAGCTGCTGGTTGGATGGACATGATCTCCCTGAGTGCTAGCTTCTGCATGTGCTTGGTTGGAATCCCACCAAATATGATATTGACAGTGTTGGAGGGGTGCTGAAACCCAGTGTCTTTGTCAGTGTTAGCCTTCTTCCCCTTGTGTTTACGAAACCTTGGGTTTGGATGTGTTGGATCAGGTGTATTCTTCAGCGCACGACGAAGTTGATAACATTGCTCTGTAGTATGATCACCCTCTGGGTGCCACGGGCATTTCTGCTTGGTCAATGTTGCCCAGTGAGGATCATCTTCAGGCTTAGTGTTAGATTCCATGGCAGCAACAGTGTTGTCGGGCTTGCACTTGCGATTAGGATTACTCGAGTAGTTATTACCCTGGCGGTTGCCCAGCTGTTGCTTGCCACTGCTGCTTCCTCCAGCATTGTTATTGTTGTTGTTGTTCTGGTTGTTGCGAAGATGGTTGAATCGATTCCGAGCCTTGTCTTCCTCGTCCGCCCAGTGAGTGATCATCTCCTTGAGCTTGGTGATGTTGGCTGGGCGAGTGTGACCGAAGTCTTGGGAAAGCCTATCGTCATAGAAACCATCCTGGAAGGTATCAATGACTTCTTTCTCGGTGACATCAACAACAGTAGCCCTTTTCTTAAAGAAGCGACGCATGTACTCGCGAAGAGTCTCGCCTTGTTTTTGCTTGATCAAGGCAAGGTCCATCCGGGTACCATGACAGCCCAAAGAATCCGCGAAGTTGCTGGTAAAGCGGTGTTTGAGTTGTCCCCAGTTGTCAATGGAGCCACGTTTGAGAGACTCAAACCATGTGAGGGGTTCTTGCTCCAAGACAAAAGGGAAATAGATACACTTGGTATCATCATTGCCCCCAGCATTGGAGATGGACAGAGCATAACAGCGCAACCACTGCCTTGGATCTTGCTTGCCATCGTACTTAGAGATGCCGTAAGGCTTAAATTTCTCCGAAAGAAATAGAGCTTGAAGTCGAGGTGAGAAAGCAGGGAAAGAATCAGAATCAGCATCCTTTTGCTTCTCACACTCAGCACGTCTGGTGTTGATTGTCGTTCGAGCATCATAGCGAGAGTCTTCCGACTTGCTATTGACACTACCATCATCGCCTCTGCCCTTGTTGCTAGCCTCCGGACGTGTGCGTTGAGGAGTGGGGTGGTACGATGAGCACCGCCACTGCTGCCATGGTGACTAGGAGCACTGGTATTCTGGCGTAGCATAGTGTAAGCTAGCTCAGCCAATTTTGCGACTTCAGCAGCCGCCCTGTCACGAGGCATAGAGCGACCGAGTAGATTGACCGCGTTGATATCTTCCTCTGGAGTGCGATATTCACGAGTAGCAACCTCCTCCAGAGCTTCTTGAAGATTACGGGTAGGTAGAGCTTTCGCGAGTTCCCGACGAAGGGTTGCACGATCAACATTGCGTTGACGACGTGCAATCTTGGCCTCCGCGGTTTCATCGGCAGGAGCATTGGCAGAGAGTTCATCATCAGATACATCATTCCGGAAAGCGATAATTGGCACGATGCCCTTGCGGAGTAGTTGCATCAATGATGAACACTTCTCGATGTGATAAATAAGTACCCGTACTCTGAATGAGCTCAGTATCAGTATCATAATCAACAAGCTTAGCACCTTCTTGGAAGGGCAAGTTGTCGAGACAAGCGATAAAGCGCTCCTGATCATCCAGTGTGAGATCAGCAGGTACATGCTCAGGCCAGTAGACGAATCTACCCTCAGGTGTCGATGTGATCACCAGTCCTTGAGCAGGACCAGACAGTTGTTGTATTTCAGCAGAATCCGAACCGTAGTCGAACTCAAACTCAGATGAATCCGAATAGTAGTCGAGGTTGACGTCCGAATCCGAAGAGTACTCGAGCACGATCTTCGGGCCAAGGCACATGAGGCGCTTCAATGCGGCTTGGTACGCGGCACTGACATGGCGATGATCGAAGAGAGGTGGTGCTGGGATGCTATCCAGGCTGAGTGCAAGCTGTGAAGCCGAAGGGAGCAACTCAGGCTGAATAGGAGACGAAGTCGAGTTGTACTCGGACTCCGACTCGAGTTCTCTGAGCGGGTCAGAGATCGAAATTTCGTCGAAATTTTCGACGAAATCCTCCATCGAAGCTTGCGTAAGCGTCGAGGACTTGAGCTTTGACTCCAGAGTTGGCGCTAAGAAACGCAGGAACGATCCGGCGCCATTAGCAACACAAACTCAGGAACCGAAAACGAAGGTGTCACCTTGCTGGAAAGCGACGGTCAGCTTGATAATGACGAGAGCCATTGAGTTCGCCAGTGGATCAACGACGAGATCCCCTACCTGGCGCGCCAGCTGTCAGTGTTTTAGACACCGAGCCTACGACGGGGTACCCGAAGTAGTAGATTGTGCGGTGGGGCTCGCCGAGATCAGGAACACGATGGTGAGACACGGGGCACACAATTAGACAGGTTCGGGCCGCAATGTGCGTAATACCCTATGCCCTGTATGTTGCGTGGCTCTGTATTGATTGCGTATGTTTTGAGAGGGGTCCCTGCCTCGCCTTAAATACCACGGGAGGCAGGGTTACAAGTCGGATTGGTACAAGGGTACTATTCGAGTAGGACCCGGAGTAGCCTATACAGGGTATGGAAAGCTATCATAGTCTTAGTACAAGTCCTTGTCCGTCTTGTCTTGCCTTGTGGTCCACGGTACCAGCACCGTGGCCCACTAGTCGAGTAGTCCAGGTGTACAGGAACTCATCTCCCGGGTATGGCCCACAATGTGTTGGTGGGCCCAGGGATGCCCGGTCGACAGGCGTAGAACAATCAGCAAGCACGGTCAACGAGGTCGGCAGGAGGAGGCGCAGACGGCTGACGATGGCGAGGAGGAGCCGAGGCCGCCGAGGAGGCCGGGACGGAGGAGTCACAAGGGTGGGCCAAACCGGCAGAGGAGACGCCGGAGCAGGCGAGGCCGCAAAGGTCGGAGCAGAGGCAGCGCGAGGAGGTGGACGAGGGGGCGCCAGGCTGAGGTGGGGAGGAGTAGCCGCAGCGGCACACGGGGTCGGGCCCGTCGGCGAGACGCAGCCGGTGGCGGCAAGGCGCAGACGACGTCGACGACGAGGAGGATCCCCGGGTCCACCACGGCACGCGGCCGGGGGAGCCGACGCCGACGGAGGCCGGTGCGGAGGAGGGCCCGGCGGCCCGCCCCTGCAGTCTGCCCCTGCAGCACGCCCAGCCGGCCACGGCCCGGCCGCAGCCGGCCAGGTGGGCGCCGTCGCAGGGGGGCGAAGCCGACGGAGCACACGGGCCCGCGCAGCGGGTCGTGCGGCTGCCGCCGCGGGCGCCGCACGCCGGAGACCCGGTCGGGCCGGCAGGCCGGCATCGAGGAACGTGTGGGCCGCACGCCGGCGTATCAGCGCGTCGGGACCTCCACGAGTCCTCACCGGGCCATCGCTGGAGCGGGGGCACCGCGCCGGGGCCGGAGCCGGGCGGCACCACCGGGCCCACCCCCGACCTAGATCTAGGGTTCGGTCGAGGGCCCCGGCGGCACCACGGAGGGGACGGCACCACGGATTCGTGGAGAGGGAGGCCGGAGCCGCGGAGAGGGAGGACGGCGCACGGAACGCCCGGGAGGGCGCGGCGGTGGTGTGGGTCGGGGAGGGGAGGGAGGAGAGGGGGAAGAGGAAATGAGGGGGCGCGGGGGAAGCCGAACGCGGCTCCCCCAATGGCCACCGCCGCCGACGGTGATGGCGGTGGCGGCCGTCGGGAGCAGCGGCGGCAGGGGCTGGGCGGGGCGGCCGGGGGCCCTCGGGTCGCCCCCGGGGGAGCGACGCGAGGAAGACGGGGGAAGTCCTATTTCTACTACTAACTTTGTTCAACAACCACAACCCCCTGGGGCTTTTTCCGGTCTTTGACCAACACACATGTAGATTTTGAGGCTGTCACACCCTGAAATTCCTAATTGCAGGATGTGAATGAGAAAAACAAATTAATAAACAATTTTCTCTCAATTTTAAAATTTTGTTAGCAACTATGCCTTTGCTTAAGGATTTTAAGGTGTTGTTTAATTTTTCTAGGCATTTAAATAAGTTTTAATAATAAAATAAATAAATATAGGAGTTGAATGTGGCATTCATGCTGGTGCATCACTTTTGAGTGCTTCAATTCAAATTTGTGTTTGAATTCAAATTTTGTTTGAAGTTCAAAAGGTTTTAAAAAAAAGAAGCTCTTTTCCCTCTCCTACCCCTTTCCCTGTTTTAGCTCAGCCCGTCTAGCTCAAGTCCGCTGGACCACCCTTCTTTTCCCGGCCCGGTCTACCCTTTTCCTCCTCTTTCTCCGTCTTCGTGCGCAGCCCAACCAAGCTTTCGGCCCAGCCGGCCCGCCTCCGTCTCCCTCTGCCCGCTGCGACCGACAGGTGGGGTCCCCGTGTCATCCCCCACCTCGCGACCGAGCATGGGTCGGACTTGGCACGGGTCCGTACTCCGGCGCGGACGCCGAGCCTTTCCGTGGCCCGCACGTCAAGGAGCCACGCCCTGGCCCTCATAAATACCTCCGCCGTCGTGCTTGACCCCCCCTGACCCCAACCCTAGCCCGCTGTGCACCGCCGCCGCCGCACGCAAACCCTAGAACCGACCGCCGAGTTGATCTCCGCCGCCGCCTCTCCTTCATCGACGCGAAGCAGCTCCGGAGATCTGCGGGGAGGTGAGGAAGCTTACGGTACCACGTGTGGTCATCCTTGTGCCCTGTGTACCACGCACGAGCTCGCCGGAGTTGCTCTGCGCCGCTGTCCGCCATGCCGGGCACTGTGCCGTCGCCGTCGCCTATGGGTGTGCTTCGGTGCCCCTGTTGAGTTTGCAAGCACGTGCGCGTCGTTCTGGTGTTTCCCGCGTGCCAAACAAAGGCCCCTAGCTCCGGATCGCTTTGCGCCGGCGAGCCCGCCGCCTTGCTCCGCCGCGCTCCGACGCCAGCGCCGCCGCCGGCCGCTTGTGCGACACCTGGTCCGCCGGATCGCGAAGCAACGGCCCGGATCAGATCTAACCCCGGGTCAATTCCCGGCGTACCGGTCAACCCCGCGTGGACTCTGCCGTTTTTCTAAAAAACCCCTGAGCTTTTAGATTTTACAAACCGGTCCTCCCACCTCAGAAAGATCCTTACGTTTAGGTCCTGGTTTTTACGGTTTGAACCCTAACCTTTCTAGATTTAGTCACCGAAGTCCGTAGGTTAGTTTTTGCGCGTTAGCCTTTGTGTTTACACGTTTAATTATGTTTTAGCCCCTGGTTTTTAGCAGTTAGGCCCCTGGAACCTTAGATTCTTCACAGTTATGCCCTTGTACCTTCTTTTAGCTATATCTTTCTCGTTTTAACTCCGTTTTTCGCGTTCTTTGTGTCCAAACGATCGTATCGAAGAGTAGAATAGCTTTACGCAGTTGTTTTGCTCTGTTGTTACTGTTTGGTGATTGTTTCTTATTTTATTTCATTGTTTGCTTGTATGTATCAATTGTGTGGTGCGTAGAGAACGTGTCGTTTGAAGCTTTCGCTGAAGTTCAAGCTTTTGAAGACGTTGAAGAGTTTGAGCAGCAAGAGTTTGTGGAAGGCAAGTCCTTGATGCATGCCCTTTTTTCCTATACAACTGCATTTTAATTACATCGTTTATTTTATTGCTTGCATTAAATCGATGGGACCCTATGACTAAGGTGTGACTAGTGTTGTTTACCATGTCCTTGTTAACCTGGGTTTTATTTATGTTGGGTAGCACATGCTTAGTTGCTAATTATGGGTTGAGGATGGTTTAATTATACACAAAAGTAAACTTGATTTATTTTATTCTCTACCCTCATTAAGCAAGATTACCCCTGTTAATCGGAACATGGAGCGACCACCCAGGAACCAGGTGCAACCACAAGACAAATGGCTCTGTCTTGGCTAACTAATTAGAGACCTTAGTATGTAGTATGCTTTACCTGATAAGGGTTAGGGGGTGCCGGTAGTTGGTGTATAGCCCGGCCCTCAAGCTAATCTGCTCTGTGGTAGCTTCGCAGTCTTGAGAGAGGATTATGCATTGCGCTGTCATGAAACCTAGCGAGCAGCTCATGCTAGGGAATCTTTGTAAAGGCCTCGTAGTGAATCCCTAACCACTCACCAAAGGCAGGGTTTAAGGGTCTAGCTAACCCGGGCAACATGGGGACACGACTTGTGGGTAAAGTGTACAACCTCTACAGAGTGTAAAATCTAATCGATTAGCCGTGCTCTCGGTCATAGAGCGGCCTGGACCCTCACATGGGTAAATTATGGAACATAAATTAATCTTGTGCATTGCATCCTGATTTTGTTGCATTTATTATCTCTGGGTTGGTATATACTTACACTGCTAGTAATTAGTTGCTTAATAAAATCTGACCAACTAAAAATGCTTACCGCTTTAACCATGTCAGTCATCCACCCATAAAGTCTTGCATGTTGTTATAGTTATATTCCCTTGTTGAGTACGACATGTGCTCACGCTTGTTGATTTTATTTCTTGCAACTACACTACTCGGACTGCTGCTCAGACGGTCGCTTTGAAGACTTCCCAGAAGACTTTGAAGACTTCTAGGCGGGCGTACCACCAGTCAACTGCCTGTGGAGTTGATCCTATCCGCTGCGTTGCTACTCGTTAATAATTAGATCGTTTATGAGACATTTTGGTCTGTAATAAAGTTTAATACTCTCTTTACGTTATGGCATTGTGTTTTGGTATTCACTGAGACGTTATATGTGTGAACTTTGATCCTGACACACATATAATATGAGCATTCAAATTTGCTTTTAAATTCGAGTGTGACAGAGGCCTAACAAAAACGTGTAGGTTTTGATCGAATTCCTTGCGATATCAACTCACATCAAGCCCGGCCACTGGCGTTCGTCACCGACCGCGGCTCCTACTTCGGCGCGTTCGACACGATTTCCGAGATGTTTCGGCTGGTTCCAGGGCCGTCGGAGCTGGAGCAGACGGCCGTGGAATCCACAGTACTGATGGACCTACTGGAGTTTGACGGGGAGCTCAGCATCGCGACCATGCAGAATTACGTGATGCGCCTGTGAACCTAAACTTCTCCAGTAGTACGGAGTATGTTGTTAAGTGAGATGACGGACGGAGTCCTAGATGCTATCTGCTGGATCAAGTTTTCCTGTACAAGGTGAAGGTTCACAACTATTTGTACACTGACACTGCTATACCGTGAAGTGGTGATCGTTAAAAGGCTCCGATTGAATAGGAGTTTTCTTTGCATTTCTTCTATAATTGTTGACATTGAATTAGTAGTGCGTGGTAGCATGTCAATCAGGATATATACATTCATGCATAATCATTTTCTCAGCTTTTATTTTTTTTAATTTTATTTGAGAATCCAAAGGGTCAAACAGCCACTTGAACTTGATGCATAACGCAAAATCACAGTTTCTGCATCAGTCCCAGTTCTAAAACAAAAACCATCAAGCAAAATTCAATAATGCTGAACCCTCCACAATGTGCATGGACTATATTCAGTCAGGCATTCAGTAGCTTGGATAAAATGGTGTCCACTGAAAACAACAAATAACCACAGGATTTATCAAGTCGATCCGGTCAGAGAGAAACAAAAATGGTATCTTCCACATTTTGAATTTCATTGAGTTACTACTCAAAAAATAAAATCATATACTGGTGAGTATAGCAAGCTCAGATACTGATTTCATGGCATGGTCTTAACCATCAGTCACACTGTCTACAGATCCGGAAAAAGTTGAGCACTCCATATTCTGAATCTAGCATTCCACGTTGTGAATTTAGCTCCAAATCAAGGCATACTCCGTAGCTACTAAATTCATAGAGCCCGGACCATATGATCTCCTCATAAATAGAAAATTATTACGGGAAGAATTTTACAAAGTACTAGCATCCTATGAGTTCCCTTTTCGACCAATCACAAAGGACAAAGATAATTTATGATGCAAATGGGGACAAGCTACATTGTGCTGACACAGCTGAGATGTATCATTCCATTGCAAAATGAGTATGTCAAAGAAGTCTGACATGTAATTTTGATACTTTGGGAGATTAGAAAATACTTGATCAGCCTTGGAACTTATTTTATAAAATGAGAAACTGGAGAACTAAAACTAGTTAAACTACTATTAATTTTCATAGAAGCACATACTAATGGATCAGAGTGTTCATCTAGTTCCAAACTACAGATGCTTAATCAGACAAGTTTCTGGTCAACAACACATATTCAAACTGAACCTTCTACTGCTTCATACACAAACATCAAAAACGGCTGACATTTTAATTGACTTAATGAAAACTAGCAGATACAGAATTTACAACAAAGTAACGAGTTCAGAAAGGGTAAGAGAACAAATAAAAATGCAGAGCACAACTACCATAAGTACTCCCAATTTACTAGACAGAAAATTTCATTAGTCAGTAAGATCAAGAACATTGCAAAAGGGAGAAACGCATGTGTCAGCTAGCCAAACAACAACACACTACACCTAGTCTTGAAATGCATCATCAATTATCTGACAAGAGTATCCCAGAATTCCAGAAATGCTGGCATGATAGCGATTGCACAAACAAATGTAGAAAGCCTTTTTTGTTTCAGAAGTTGGATTCTAATGGCGCACTACTGAAACACCTTGGCCATTCATCAGGCATACACAGATCAACAACAGTCATCGAGTGGCAGCAAAACAAGATCGAACAACAGGCGTGCGTACGTGGTCTCAATGGAGAAACCATACCGGAGACGAGTAGGTCGGTGGGCGTTGTTCCGGGAACCAGTAGCGGATATGATCAGGCGGCCCGGACCAGACACCGTTTTTGCAGCAGCCGTACTGCGGGGGCTTGTCTTCCACAATTGGCACCGCGTAGAAATCCCCGTCATCCAAGAAGTAGACGCCTTCCTGACATCCGGTGAAATGAGCCACCTCGAAGGATCTGGAGCAGCCGCGTCCGATGAACAGCATCCGGCCATCCAGCGCGGGCAGCTCGGCCCAACGGTAGAAAGCTTGGTCGGCGTCCTGTGTCATCCGGTACACCTTGAACTGCGACGTCACATCTTGACGAGGCTGAACTCGCATGACCATCAGAAGCTCTCCGCGGCACTCGACGAGGTAGCTAGCGCCGGCGTTCAGCACATAGCCCACCCCCACCATCGGGTGGTATTCCCTCCGCACTTGCAGTCGTTCCAGGGGCGCTTCATCTTGGAATTCCGGCGTGCAAATGAGCAGATCCCCATGCTGGGAGAGGAAATGGAAGGCGCCGTTGTGGTATATGACGTCCTCGGCGTCGAACTGGAACAAGGTGGATCCCAGCCGGCTCCCCATGCGCCAAAGCGTAATATGCACTGGATTGAACAGATACTCCGGAGTAAGATCCGTGACGATGGCGGCGGCGACGCATCCCTTGAGCAGGGCCGGCGGGGCAGAAAAGGCGGCGGCGCGGATGAACACGGGATGGTTCGACGCCGATTCGTCCAATGTGGCGGCGTTGTCGGGGAGGTCGAGGCTCTCGTGGGTGCGGAGGTTGATCAGCCCGTGGCGGCAGCTCTGGTCGTAGGCGAGGAACAGCCAGCCCCCGGGGTACGCGCCGAAGAAGCGTGCGCCGCCCGTGTTGTTCAGAACGGCGACGCGGTGGGCGCGGTCGCAGAGGACGCAGAAGAAGGACGCCCTCTGGGTCGCCTCGGGCGGGAGAGCGTCGTCGGGGAGGAGGAGCAACGGGATCTTGAGCGGGCCCGCCTTCAGCACGCCTTCAAGCCAGGTGCGGCACGCCCTGGCAGCGAGGACGCGGCCGGTGAGGCACGGCACGCGACGGGCGATCTCTGCGACGAGATCGGAGGGGAGGTCTGCCCAGGACCGCTGCGCAGCCATACGGGAGAGCGCGGAGGCGGAGGGGGCGGTTACTGGTCGGAGCGGCGGTCGGTGGATGTGGATGGGGGCGGAAGGGAAAGGGGAGACGGCGAGGAAGGAAGAAGCGGTTTGCCGTTGCGAACTTGTAGGCTCGAATCTTTTTAGCCCTGGCTGGTGTGGCGGTGTGGGGGCGGGGCCGTTGCCGGGCCGTCTGCTATGTTGGCTCGGGCCACTTCTTGGGCCTGTAATAAGCAGCCCGTTAATCACCTAAATACGTGGTCGACGTGATGGAGTGTCTGCTCCTCTGCTTGTATATAAATAAAGAAAGAAAGAAAAGCAACGAATTAATAATAAAAATGATAATCCACGGAGTATGAACATCATTATGCACAACAGCACAAGCATACTTCTACGATGTGAGAAAGGGAAGCTCAGAGCTGCCAGTTCACATCCAACACGAATGTTCTGTAGGTTCTTGTAATCTTTATGAGCGGCAAAAAAAACAAAGCAATCCCAACGCAAACCGTCTCTGCAACATTCTACTCCGACAAATGGCATGACTTGCAATAGTACAAATGTACAATACAACCTATGCGTGGTAGCGATGGATTTTCATAATTGCATTCTATCTGGGAACAAGAGCTGTGACCCTAACTACACTCATCACAAATAACTGAAAGGTAACATGACAAATTTCCAGGTACTAATTTTATGTTGCTGCATTGGTAGCTTTGCAACATAAGAATGGAGTGCCATCCTTTTTTTTTGAACTGAGGTCGATTTCATAAAGACATATACTCAACACAGGGTTACAGTTGTCGGCAACAAAATGTGCAAACTACACCTGAACTCCTGAAGTGTGCCAAATCCACGACCTCAAACACCTCCTGCAACGAGAATACCAGCTGACCTCTTCTTCTTCTTTTTTTGAAGTAAGCTGACCTCTATTATCCTCTTTGGATTTTCAAGGCGTTGCAAACTGATGAGCAGTCAGACTCCAGGACAACTGGGTCGTGTATCCACTGGAATGCCAGGTTCAGACCTCTGCACGTCATGTGTTCAGACTCCTCTGCATCTGAAAAATCAGAGTGTACACAGCGAGCACCGAGCAGCCACGATCACATCTCCTTTTTTTTCTTTTATTAGCAACAATTCCACTCTCTGTGAGCCTGGACTGTTGGAAAAAAAAAATGCAGCATCTCAGTTTCTGCCGCGAAGGATTTGCATTCCTCATTGCAGCAACTGCCTGTCTACCTTCCCCTTCGTGTTGTCGGATCTCTGACAGCTGTTGAGCATAACTCCTCAGGAAGTGAACCGAGTGTTGAGTGTTCCAGTGAGTCTTTCGGCCCCTCATCAAAATGCCAACCTTAAGATAGTTGAAGACCAAGTTCAACCTATACGCGACCACATCCAGTAATAACTCTGCAAACTGGTGACTGTCACCAGCTTTGACCACATCCAGTAATGACGCAGTATTAGTAATTTCCTTGTAATACAAATCTTGAGCGTGAAGAAGCACCAATCTGATAATCAGCACGATTGCATGAACCAATGCTGAATTGCTGATAATGATCTGAGATCAAAATTTGTGAAGAGCTCGCCAACAAGTAGCAAAGCACCAAGGAAGCGCCAGGCAGCAACGCACCGCATCCACTTATCGCTCGTCCAACCCCATTTAGGACAGTGTCAGCAAATGGAGAGATCCCTTGAAAGTGAAATCTCAACTCAACAACGAATTAAACGGTATAGCAACTGCACTACAAGTACAAGTGACCTCAACTGCTAGTCTGCTAGGCATGTAGATAACATGCTACTGCATCCACATTTTTCAGTTTATATGACCACATCATGCACACCATTTTACTTGACAGAAAAATTCAGGGAAGATGTTTTCAATTCAGGAAAGATCCCAGGGAAGTGAAATCTCAACGCAGCAAAGAGTAACAGCGGCATAGAACCTGCACTACAAGTACAAGTAAGTGATTGATTTCTACCATGAATGTAGGACCCGTGCTGCTGCATTCACTTTTTTCAGTTAAAATGATCACATCATGCTAAACATTTTACTAGATTGAAAATCTTTTCAGTTAAAATGACCACATCATGTCAGAAAGACGGATAGAACATCATCAATTGCAGCAAGATTAAGAAGAATGCAAAGAAGGATCAATATAAGTGTTAACTAGCCAAACAGCTACAATTATCTGACAATAGCATCCCAGATAGGCTGACATGATCAATTATCTGACAATGAGTATCCCAGAAATGCTGACATTACACAGCAATTGAAGAAACAACTGTAGAAAACTTTTCGTTTCAGAAGTGGGATGAATAAGCACCAGTAGTGCCGCACTACTGAAACAGAAACACATTGACCATTCACCAGGCATACCGCATACACAGATCAACAACAGTCATCGAGTGGCAGCAAAGCAAAAGCGAATCGAACAACAGGCGTGGTCTCAATGGAGAAGCCATACTGGAGACGAGTAGGTCGATGGGCGTGGTAACGGGAACCAGTAGCGGACACGGTCAGGCGGCCCGGACCAGACCCCGTTGTTGCAGCAGCCGTACCGAAGGGTCCCGTCTCCGAAGCGTACCACCTCCCCGTGAAAAATCCCGTCATCCAAGAAGTAGACGCCTTCCTGAGATCCGGGAAAATGAGCCGCCTCGAAGGATCTGGAGCAAGCGGGCCCCACGAATAGCATCCGGCCATCCAGCGCAGGCAGCTCGGTCCAATAGTAAGCATGATCGGCGTCCGGTACCTGCTCCTGCTCCATCCGGAACACCCTGAACGAGGTCGTCACCCCCAGATGAGTCCGAACTCGCAAGACCATCAGAAGCTCGCAGAAGCTCGCCGCGGCACTCGACGAGATAGCGAGGGCCGCCGTGCAGCCAACCGCCCAGCATTGTCCGGGATTCCGCCCGCACTTGCAGTTGTTCCAGGGGCGCTTCATTTTGGAATTCTGGCGTGCACACGAACAGATCCCCTAGCACTGTGAGGAAATGGAAGGCGCCGTTATGGTATATGACGTCCTGGGCGTCCATCCGGAACGCGCAGGAAGCCACACTGCTCCCCATGCGCCAGAACACAATGCACTTTTCTGAGAGGCACGGGGTGGAGAGAACTGAGACGATGGCGGCGCCGACGCATCCCTCGAGTTTCGACGGCGAGGCAGAAAGGGTGGCGGCGTGGATGAGCATGGGACGTTTCCACGCTAATCCTTGCCACTCCCCTATGATGTTGTCGGGGAGGAAGCGGCTCTCGTCGGTGCGGAGGTTGATCAGCCCGTGCCAGCAGTAGCTCTGACTGTAGTCACTGTAGGCGAGGAAAAGCCAGCCACCGGGGTACGTGCCGAAGAAGCGCGCGCCGCGCGTCATGTCCGGGACGGCGACGCGGTGGACGCGGTTGCAGAGGACGCAGAAGAAGGACGCCGTGCGTGTGGTGCCCGGCGAGAGATAAGCGTCGATCCGGTACGGGCGGAGGAGCCACGGGAGCTGGAGCGGGCACCGGCCCGTCTGCACGCCTTCGATCCAGCTGCGGCACGCCCAGGCAGCGCGGACGCGGTCGACGGGGCACGTCACGCGACGGGCGATCTCTGCGATGAGATCGTCGGGGAGGTCCGCCCAGGACGGCCGCGCAGCCATGGCGCCGTACGGGGAAGCGCGGGGGGCGGAGGTGGGGTTGCTGGTTGGAGCGGCGGCCGGTGGATGGGGGCGGAAGAGAAAGGGGAAAGACGGCGAGGAAGGGGAAGCTGTTGCGAACTTGCCGGCTGCGAGATCCCCTTTCGATTCTTGTAGCCCCGGGCGGGGGGAGGGGGGAGGCGGTTGCCGAGCTTGGAAGGCTTTCTTGTCGGGCAAGAAGGATGGGCCACTTTGGGCCGTTTCTGCAGCCCATATCCCGTCGCTACTAACCTACTCTGCTAATCTGCTTTGTAAAGAGAATGGTGTAGTAATTCTAAAAAAAAGAGAATGGTGTAGTAATTCTAAAAAAAAAGAGAGAGAGAATGGTGTAAAAAAATATATATGTCGAGCAGCATGACAAACGATGACTCTGCTATCATTATACACGAAGCATACTCCCTCTTTCTTAAATATATGACACTGTTAACTTTTTACTCCAACTTTGATAACTAATATATATTAAACAAATTAGTTAACTAAAGTAAAATGTATATCATTGTATCTATTATCTAATGTACTTTAGATTTAACTTGTTGGTTTATCAATTTACAAAAATATTTGTAGAAAAGACGAATAGACAAACGCACGGAAAAAGTTAATGGTGTCATATATTTAAGAACGAAGACGTGAGAAAGGGAAGCTCAGAGCTGTCAATCTCCAGCACGAATCTCCCGCAAGTTGTAACCTCTATGAGCGACAGAAAGAATGTAATCCGAACGCAAACTGCCTCAACAGCATTCTGCTCGAACAATTGACATGACGTACGTTATTACAAATAGTATATAATCTAAGGGAGTACTGTGCTGCGTTGGTAGCCTTGCATTGTGAGGAGGCACAGATTATCCATGAACATTGGCATGTTTAGTTCTCCAAAAATTTCCAAAGTTTTCGCATTACAGACCGTGTTACCTCTTACAGAACACGCTTCCCAATGCAAACAGAGTCGAGAACCATGAAAATTCAACCGGTCACATGACTCGCATAGTCGCATCCTGTAACTCTGCAAATACACATGTTCTTTTGCGTGAAAAAGAATAGTGAAGTTGCAAATGAATAGTGTTGGAATAGTGTTTCTTGTGAGAGAAGATGTGATGGATGTGATAGGTAAATAGTGCTTTTCACTGTACAGGCCCGTAGACTTCTATGCATTGTTTTTTCTCGTACGGTAACGCAGAGCTTGAGAAGTCGAGAAGCATCCACCACGGGAAGCCCCGCTCGACCCGCAGCAGCACGAATCTGTTAGCGCCAGTCCTGTGGACGCTACGACAATACGAGCTGGGCCGCGCATCAGTTCAAGGACCAAGAGGCCCAACAGGCTGGTGATGGGAGAAGAATGGGCTGCCTAGTGCGCTTGCATGCGCCGAACCGAGATGTTCCCATGTAACCCTTTAAGTAGCACCCGTGAGAGAAGGAGAGGGTATTATGTAATATCAAATACAACTTTGCTTTCCAGCGAAGCCTTCCTCTGTAACAAACTCTGTTCTTCCTATCCTTGCTCTCTGCTACTCGATCCCAACTCCAGTTCTCTGAATTCTTCCCCTAATTCTCTGAATTCTACCCCTACTACTCGTTGTTGTTAACATTTGGTATCAGATTCGTGCGATTCCAGGACCCCATACCATATTCCGCTTCGTTCCATCGATTGATCTAGCAACTGGATCCGGTTCGGTTCTTCGCGTTCGTCTCTTGTGACTGAGTCCGATCCCGGTAATTCCGCTCCCGCTGGGTCGATCTGGAGCAAGTTCCTCCTCACAACCACTACACTCGCCTCCAGCGCCGCCAAGGAGCCATGAATCCCGATACTAAGAAGATCCTTGACGAGCTTCGCAATTCCGATGCGAAGTGGGAGAAGCGCATCGCAGATCTCGACTCTAAGTGGGATCTCAAGTTCAAGGATGAGGGCGACAAGGTTGAGGAGCGTATGAGCAAGCTGGAGAAAGTCGCTGCAGCATATGAGGACTGGCAGCCTGGTGTCGAAGGAGCGCTCGACGACGTCAAGCTCGCCGTCCGCAAGCTCAACAAGCACCTGGAGCGGGTCGTCCTCGACCAGGCTCCTGTCAAGTCCGACGGCATCTTCAAGTCGCCGGAGTCGGCGTCCGTGCGCCCGCCTGCCGGAGTTACCGCCGATGGGCCTAATGGCCACCGTGAAGATTCTACTCACCGGGAGGATGGATACGGGTCTGTGACGACCTATACTCATCCCCCGGTCAAGGGTGCGTGCTCCAATTCCACTACCCCCTTGCACAATTACTTGATTCCCCAACTCCCTGTTAGTGGATCCCGTAATAGTCATGGTTTGGGTGGGGGAAATTCTTATGGGAAACTACCGAAACTCAATTTTCCTATGTTTGAGGGGGATAATCCTAGGCATTGGATTAGTAAGGCTGAGGATTACTTTGAGCTTTGCAATGTTGAGCCCAACCTTTGGATCAAGGTAGCTACCATGTACTTTTCACCTGCAGCGGCACGCTGGTTGCCCTCGGTTGAGAAGAAACCGAAGTCATGCTCGTGGAGTGAATTTTGTCAGTTGGTCATGAATCGATTTGGCAAGGAACAGCACGAGTTACTTGTTCGTCAGTTGCTCTGTATGAAGCAAACTGATAGTGTCTCTGATTACATTGAACGTTTTGCTTCGCTAGTAGATCAGCTGATAGCTTATGGTAGTCACACAGATCCTGTCTATTTTACCATGAGATTCATAGATGGGTTAAGAGAAGAATTACGTGCTCCTATTTTGCTTCAGCGTCCTTCTAGTCTGGATACTGCTTTTGTACTCGCCCAATTGCAGGATGAGGTGGCTGATCCGGCGAAGCGAAGGGAGTACAAGCGTCAGGACTTCCAATTCCATTCGAAGCAGCACCCGCGCAACGCGCTTCCTCTTCCTCCACCTCCGGCCAAGCAAGGCAAACCGGCGGTTGGTCATGCTGAAGACCGCCGATACACTGAAGCTGCTCAGGCTCGTTCAGCAGAAGATCGTTGGCAAGCTCTGCGGGCTTACAGACGTGCCAAGGGGCTGTGCCAATTCTGTGCTGAGAAGTGGGTTAAGGACCACAAATGCCCTGAGACGGTTCAGTTACATGCTATCCAGGAGGTGTTGGAGCTATTCCAGGTGGATGAAGATACCCATTCGGTGGTTAGTGCTCCTGAATTGTGCAAAGACCAGTTGTTCCTCACCTTGTCAGCAACAGCTGTATCTGGTCTTCCCTCTCCAAGGACCATGTGCTTGATGGGGCAGATTCAAGGGCACTCAGTCCGTATACTGGTTGATTCAGGAAGTTCACACACCTTCATCAGTGAGCAGTTGGCTTCTAAGTTGGAGGGAATTGTTCCTCTTCCTACTGCATTGTCTGTCAAAGTGGCTAATGGCCAGCAGCTATCTTGCTCTCAGTATGTACCTGAAGCTTTGTGGTGTGCCAATGGGCTGGAATTCCATTCTGATGTGAAGGTTTTGCCTCTGTCTGCTTATGACATGATTCTAGGTATTGACTGGTTGGAGAAATTTAGTCCAATGAAGGTACATTGGGGACAACAATGGATGTCTATTCCTTATAATGGCTCTACTGCTATGTTAATTGGCTGCATCTCAGAATTACCTGTTGGTTCTGTCATTCATGTGTGCTCTGTGGAAGCAGCCACATCCCAAGAAGTGTCAGTATCTCTTCCTCCTGAGATCCAGCAACTAATTGAGGAATTTGCAACTCTGTTTGAGGTTCCATCTGACCTCCCTCCTGCAAGAGCTTGTGATCATAGCATCCCTTTAGTGGAAGGTGCTCAGCCAATCAAAATGAGACCCTACAGATTTGCCCCTGCACTCAAAAATGAGATTGAACGACAAATCAAGGAGATGCTAGACAGTGGATTGATCCAGAAGAGCAATAGCCCCTTTTCTTCATCTGTGTTGCTAGTTAAGAAGAAAGACAACACCTGGAGATTCTGTGTTGACTACAGACACTTAAATGCAATCACTATCAAGGCCAAATATCCAGTACCTATAATTGATGAATTTTTGGATGAGTTAGCCCATGCTAGTTGGTTTACTTGTCTGGATTTGAGAGTAGGCTTTCACCAGATTAGACTTAAACCAGGAGAGGAGTACAAAACTACCTTTCAAACACACTTTGGTCAGTTTGAATTTCGAGTGATGGCATTTGGGCTGACTAGAGCTCCTGGTACCTTTCAAGAAGCTATGAACTCTACATTAGCCCCATATTTGAGAGTATTTGTACTAGTCTTCTTTGATGATATACTCATCTACAGTTCATCATTTGAAGAACATCTGGTTCACATCAGATTGGTGTTTGACTTGCTAGCCAAGGATAACTGGAAAATTAAGTTGCCCAAATGTACTTTTGCACAGAGGCAAATCTCTTACTTGGGGCACACCATCAGTGAGAAAGGAGTTGGCACAGATCCATCTAAGATTGCTGCCATCACTCAATGGCCAGTGCCTGTCAATGTTAAGGAGCTCAGGAGTTTCTTAGGGCTAGTTGGATATTATAGGAAGTTTGTGAAGAACTTTGGAATTATCAGCAAGCCTCTTACTGACCTCTTAAAGAAGCATTCCCTTTATGTGTGGACTTCTGTGCATGATAAATCCTTTGCTGCTCTGAAATAGGCCTTGTGTCAGTCTCCAGTGTTAGCTCTTCCTGACTTCTCCAAGCCTTTTGCTATTGAAACTGATGCTTGTGGTGTTGGTGTGGGAGCTGTGCTGTTACAAAATGGCCACTAACTTGCCTTTATCAGCAAAGCTCTGGGACCAAAGACACAGGGTTTATCAACTTATGAAAAGGAATACCTGGCTATTCTTATGGCTGTACAGCAGTGGAGGTCATATTTGCAGACTGGGGAGTTTACTATATACACTGACCAGAAAAGTTTATCTCAACTCACTGAGCAAAGACTTCACACACCTTGGCAGCAGAAGGTGTTCACTAAGCTTTTGGGTCTGCAATACAAGGTGGTTTACAAAAAAGGAACCGACAACAGAGTGGCAGATGCCCTTTCTAGGAAATCTGCTCGTGATTCCTCTTGTGCTACCATTTCTGTTACTACTCCTTTATGGATTCAGGAAGTGGTATTGGGTTATCAAGCTGATGAAGAAGCCTTGAGCTGGATTTCTAAGCTCATAATTGATCCTGCAGCAGTTCCTAATTATACATTGGTGGATGGTGTCTTAAGATACAAAGGCAGAATCTGGGTTGGCCACAATTCATCATTGCAGGCCAAAATTCTTCATGCCTGTCATTCCAGTGCTTTTGGTGGGCATTCTGGGATACCTGTTACTTACATGAGGGTGAGGAAGTTGTTTGCCTGGAAGGGTATGAAAAATGATGTGCATCACTTTGTCAAGTCTTGCATTATATGTCAGCAATCCAAGCCTGATAGGAGTAAGCTTCCTGGTCTTCTACAGCCTCTTGAGGTGCCCTCCCATGCATGGCAGGTGGTGTCTTTGGACTTTGTTGAAGGACTTCCAACATCTAGTTAGTACAATTGTGTTTTGGTGGTGGTCGATTCATTCACCAAATATGGTCATTTCATACCACTCCACCATTCTTTCACAGCCGCAACAATTGCTAAGCTGTTTATGCATAATGTGTATCGACTTCATGGGTTGCCAGAAGCCATCATATCTGATAGGGACAGAATCTTCACAAGCAAGTTTTGGCGGGAGCTATTTTTGCTGGCAGATGTTTCTCTCCACATGAGTTCCTCTTATCACCCCCAGTCCGATGGTCAGACTGAGAGGCTGAATCAAACCATGGAGACTTTCCTAAGATGCTTTGTGAATGCTTGTCCTTCCAAATGGAGTCACTGGATTTCATTGGCTGAATATTGGTATAACAATTGCCATCATTCTGCTATAGGTCGTACACCTTTTGTTGCTCTGTATGGCTATGAGCCCAAGCACTTTGGCATTCGCCCTGATGTGGCCGCTTCGGTTCCTGATGTGGCAACTTGGTTGAAAGACAAAGAGGTTATGACTGCGCTAGTGAAGCAACATCTGACCAGATCCAAGAGCCGTATGAAGAAGCAAGCAGACAAACATCGTTCTGAGCGACAGTTTGCTGTAGGGGATCAAGTCTTTCTCAAGATCCAGCCATATATCCAGTCATCTTTGGCTCCGCGGTCTAACCAAAAGCTGGCTTTCAAATTCTTCGGCCCCTATGAGATTCTGGAACGCGTCGGCGCAGTGGCATATAAGTTGCAGTTGCCTCCTACATTGGCTATCCATCCTGTCTTCCATGTGTCCCAGCTCAAGAAGGCTGTCTCTGAAAAGGTTCAGGTATCCCCAACCCTTCCCTGTGATATTGATTTCCCTCGTGTTCCTATGCAAGTGCTGCAATCCAGAGTTATTCCACACGGCCTTCAATCGGTGCCTCAAGTGTTGGTCAAGTGGTCGGATTGGCCAGATGATTTGGCAACCTGGGAGGATACGGAAGCTCTGAAGCAACGTTTCCCACATGCACCTGCTTGGGGACAAGCAGGTTTTCAAGACCCGGGGAATGTTAGCACCCGTCCTGTGGACGCTACGACAATACGAGCTGGGTCGCGCATCAGTTCAAGGACCAAGAGGCCCAACAGGCTGGTGATGGGAGAAGAATGGGCTGCCTAGTGCGCTTGCATGCGCCGAATCGGGATGTTCCCGTGTAACCCTTTAAGTAGCACCCGTGAGAAATTCTCAAAAAAAAAAAAGTAGCACCCGTGAGAGAAGGAGAGGGTATTATGTAATATCAAATACAACTTTGCTTTCCAGCGAAGCCTTCCTCTGTAACAAACTCTGTTCTTACTATCCTTGCTCTCTGCTACTCGGTCCCAACTCCAGTTCTCTGAATTCTTCCCCTAATTCTCTGAATTCTACCCCTACTACTCGTTGTTGTTAACAGAATCCCCCGAACCCAAACGAAACGAAACGAAACGAAGACCGAAATTTGGGAAGGGACCAACCAACCAGTAGCAAAGCGCCAAGCAAGCTCCGAGCAGCGACGCAGGCACGCAGCGCATCCAGTCATCCACTCATCGGTTCGTCCAACCAACCCCCTCTGCAGGCCGCGGCTGTGCTCGCTCGCTCCCACTCCCCCCTCTCGCACAAGCGCGACCAGATAGATGGCCGCCGCCGCCGCTGCCTCCTCTGCCACCGCCTGCTTCCTCTCCCCTCCGTGCCCCACGACTCGCCGCCCGCGCCATTTCCTCAAACACCTCGCGTGCGCCGCGGCCACCAAGCCCGCGCCCGCCGCTTCCTCGAACACCTCCCGCTCGCTCGCCCTCCCCTCGCCCACGGCCACGGCCACGCCCACGCCGTGGCCGTGGCCGCCGCGGAGGCTCGGCGAGCTGGTCCCCGCGGAGGCGGCGGGGCGGCTGCTTTCGTCGGCCGCGGGCTCCCTAATCGTCGCGCTCGCCTCCGCGGCGCTGATCCTCGGCGACGCCGGCGCGGCCTCCGCGTTCGTGGTCGCCACGCCGCGGAAGCTGCAGGCGGACGAGCTCGCCACCGTGCGCCTCTTCCAGGAGAACACGCCCTCCGTCGTCTACATCACCAACCTCGCCGTGAGGTACGCCGCTCGCGTTCAGTGGCTTCTGGTTGCTGTGTCCATGACCTGAACTCCTGACGCGAGCAAAGGCTGTGCGGGGGTAATTGGGCGGGGTAATTCCTTCGATGTGCTGCAGGCAGGACGCCTTCACGCTCGACGTGCTCGAGGTGCCGCAGGGGTCCGGGTCGGGGTTTGTCTGGGATAAGAGCGGACACATCGTCACCAATTTCCATGTCATCCGTGGCGCTTCGGACCTCAGGTTGGTTCAGACTTCAGAGGCCCCCGATGCTTTTCTAATACGTTTGTCTAGATCGGTTGTTCCTCAGCTCAGGTCAAAGCGTGTCATTGTTAGGGTCGCTAAAGTTCCATTAAAATATGCTTTAGACTTGCAATAATTTGAAGTGGACGGAGGGGGGATGGAGTTTTAGACTTTTAGTACTGCAATTGCAATGTGTCATTGCTAAGCTGGGGCAGCGCAATTACTGATTTGACAATACCAGCAAACTGCAACAGGGCCCAGTAATGGTTCATTGCCAATTTGGCTCCCTAGAACTAGAAGACTTGGTCGGAGCATGAGTAGTACTGTATGCCCAAAGATCCACACTTAAGCAGAAGCAAAGGGACACATGTTCGACAGCTTCACTATCTGGTCGTTTTATATAAAGTACTTAATCTAGAAATTCTTTGCATTCCACTCTCGGGTCATACCTTAAGCCATACTTGTGTGTTCTGGCATAATCCATTTGATTACCGCTGAACCACATTTGTCTGTTCTGATCATGCTCTGCAGCTAGTGCCCATCACCCTGCTAATGTCAAATTGTCTCGACTTACTTAGATACATGAATAGAACAAAAACATCCATGCGTGCTTCTATTTTTTTGAAAACTTGTACATGATGATCAATAGATGTACGGTGGCAAAGTGAAGTTACCACTGATAGTTTTACGCAGGGTCACACTTGCTGATCAGTCAGTGTATGAAGCACAAGTTGTTGGGTTTGACCAGGACAAGGACGTTGCTGTTTTGCGTATCAAAGCACCAAAGGATAAACTAAGACCTATACCAGTTGGTGTGTCAGCAGACCTACTGGTTGGTCAGAAAGTATATGCTATTGGAAACCCAGTGAGTGCTTAGAACACCTTTCCTTTTTTGTGTCACTAATAATAACACAATGAGATTATGTGGACATGACGATTGATTTGTAGCTTAGAACTAGATTTCTTATTATAAAGATACTGTTTAGTGTTCTAACTTTTAAGTACTTGCTATTATATTCCTGATTTTTTTTCTTATTTTGACTTTGAAGTCTTGATCCATGCTATATATAGCATAATAGCAATCGCAAAGGCAAACTGCTGATGCTGTTTCATGTTTATGTTATTAGGTAGCAATTAAAAGCAATAGCACTAGAGAGACTTACAGCAAGCAATATAATAATACTAGATAGAGCTGCAAGCCTGCAACAAACAGTTATGTGATTATACAGAAAATCTGTATGATGTATATCTCGCCAGATTAAAATTTGACCAAATTTGTGCATGGAAAGGTATGATTTTTTTTTCTTTGTTAGGAAAGTTATTGAACTTCAATTATTAGGCCGAGTTCTTTTGATTATGAGTACATTTGGCTGGTTAGTTATTTACCTGTAATCTTAATACTTTTTATTTCTTGTTTGCAGTTTGGCCTTGACCACACTCTGACAACAGGTGTTATCAGGTGGAACATTGTTTCTTAAGTTGATTCATCTTTGGCTGATTCATACGCAATGCACTGAGACTCTGTTTCGTTGTTTGTGCTTATTCCTCTAGTGGACTGCGTAGAGAAATCAGTTCAGCTGCCACAGGACGACCTATACAAGATGTGATACAGACTGATGCTGCTATCAACCCTGGTAACAGTGGTGGTCCACTCCTTGATAGTTCTGGAAACTTGATAGGTGTAAACACTGCTATATACTCACCTTCAGGAGCATCATCTGGTGTTGGGTTTTCCATTCCAGTTGATACAGTATGTACATTTTCTTCCCTAATTTCCAAAATCTGTTGCCAGTAGTAATTCACTAAAGGGGCATGTGCACTCATGTTCCCTCAGAAGAAAAATAGTACTCCACTCAAGTCAGCTCATCAGTTCAGAATTTTCTGTTCTTTTTCATTCTTCCCAGCAGTTAAATTACATATTACGACAATAATATAAATAACTCCTGTTTTCAGGTTGGGGGCATCGTGGATCAACTTATAAAGTTTGGTAAGGTGACTAGACCTATTTTGGGAATAAAATTTGCCCCTGATCAATCTGTGGAGCAGCTTGGATTAAGTGGAGTGCTTGTCTTGGATGCTCCTCCAAATGGACCAGCTGGCAAAGCAGTAAGAAACCTTTTTATGTTTCTTAGACTGGGCATGTTGTGATTACACTTCAGTTCACTTATTCATGGTCTATGCTCAGTATACAACCACGAGAAAACATTGTAGTTTCCGTTGATTTTCATGTGTGTTGGTTAAAACCAAGGACAACCTAGAAACAAAATGGGACAAGAAAAACTATTTGAAAGAAACTTTTCTTTTTCTGCACCAATTGTATTATATTATGCATTTTGAAATGTGTTTGCAGAGTAGTGCTACTGTTGCTAAAAGTTGTACTAATTTTGCTTGTCAGGGTCTGCAATCAACCAAGCGAGATGCCTACGGTCGTCTTGTCCTGGGTGATATAATTACTTCTGTGAATGGTACAAAGGTAACAAATGGGAGCGACTTGTACCGGATATTGGATCAGTGTAAAGTTGGGGAAACGGTAAGCTTTGACCTACGTTTACAGAAGAAGAAATATGTTGCCTTTGATAGCTGCTGAGATACTGTTTTTTTGGTGTTCAAAGGTGACGGTGGAAGTCTTGCGTGGTGACCATAAGGAGAAGATCCCTGTGATCCTTGAACCAAAGCCTGATGAATCATAGGAGAAACCAGGTTCTTCTGTACCATATGCTCATTTCCTCACTTAGGTGCAGAGACGCAAATATACATCTCGTTAGCATTTCGCCTACCACGGCCCACGGGATCCGTTGTACATAATTCATGCTTGTAAATCTAACTCTATCTGGTCTGGTGGAAAAGGTCATCCAAGTTGCCTTGATGCTATCGTGTATCATGCTTGCATTTTCTTCGGCCTCTTCAATACAGATGTGCCATACATCATACTCCTATCAATCTGTCTGTTGTGGAGCATGTATACATCCTACAGTTCTTAGATGGCCTACCTTATTAATCGTGCGTTCATTCAGAGGACCATCTAGAGAAGGGAACTGCAGCTTGATGAACTTACTGATATCACAGATCACCTAAACCTTTTTGACCAAAACATGCTCTGCTTACTTTTGCCGGATCAGTTGGTATCGTTGCAACTTGCAATCCTAGGCGTGACATGGAACGCAGAAGCGATCAATGTGATAGCTCTGCTCTGATGTGATAAAGATTGCAAGGTTACCGTCCTACATATCTAGAGCTCGTCGTGGAATTCGAAAATCCACACAGTCGCAAGGGAAAGAGAGGACTGAAGGGGATGTTTCGTTACACGGGGACAATATAGCCACGGAAAAAGTTTTGGGAAACTAGTTAGTGTTATTGTCACATTTTCTTGCTAGACTAAAAGATGTGGCAATGGAAAGCATCGGAAACAGTCACCGAAAAGGATATGGACACAGAGAAAGGTCGGCAAGTATGTTGGACAAGTCACGCGGTGTAGATCTAGCTTGGTGCGACAGGGCAATGTTTTTCACCTTTTCATGATTTTTATGTTGCTGACGGGCTGCTTGAGAGTACTGAGGAAAAAATGTTTTGATAGCCGGATAAACTAAAGGCAAAAATGATTTGGACTTTCGATAACCTATCGAGTTTTATTACAATACATTTAAAGTTATAGTGATACTTGCAGGTACTTTCCCAATAAATAAATTTATTCATAGTAATTTCTCACTATTTTCAGTGTTTGATCCGGCTAAATTGATACTTTTATTTGAGTACTTCATTTGTTTCCACCGTTCAATTTATCGGGATAAACATATCTCTTTTTTTCAAACATTCTAAAATTTCTCTTGTCACAACCTGATCGTCTGGTTGTTTGCTGGTGGCTGATGCTGATTTGTTATGTGAAAAAACATCGCTGTCTTGCTGGTAGCTGGTGGCTAATGCTGATTTGTTATGAGAGAAAAATACCCTTGAATGATGGCTAATAATCCAGACGAACAAGCTGTATATAAGAAGACTACATGATTCATTCGTTTTCTATTTTTGAAAACATGCTCTTAGGATTTGGATTTAAATTTTCTATGCTCTTTTCTTCTTCTTGGAAACACATAAATACATTCTTGAAACAGAGACATTAGCTAAGCGGCTAAGCCCAAGCTGATCCAACATCTTAGTTCTTTACCGTTCTCTTGGCAGCCGGTTTTCTCCGCTCCAAAGCCTGTAGCAACAGCAAGGAGGAGGTGATCCGTCCCATTCGCAGCTAGCAGCACTGCAGCACGATCGATCGCGTCTGCGTTCCACGAGACCCCATATAGACCCAGCTCAATACGCCACTGATGATGATACTAGTAGTGCTTAATTAGCATTATTGCAACCAATGCTGGCCGTTGATCAATTGCGTGCGTGCATGCGGGCGGCCTCGAATCAGCTAATCAAAAGCCGCCTCTCTGCCCTCAAAGAGTCAAGAGCCAGCAGCAGCTGTTATCTGAAAGCCGCGGTCGAGCACATCCGCGACAACAATAAATCGGTGACGCGAACCCGAGTCATCATCACGCTGCGAGACAGTGCGAGTGGTCCCGTGCCATCCTTTTCGATCCCGTGCCGGGTCTGCTTCGCATCATTAATCCCCCCGAGCTTTAGCCCTCGCGGCCTCGCTAACCCCCGGCTTCCTAATCAAGCCCCCACCTTAATTTATGGCCGAGATGCACCTCGGGAAGGGGATCGATCGTACGCCGGAAGGAACGGCCTGCAGGGTTGGGCGAGCTAGCCTCATCAGCGGCTACTGCTTGGTGGAGGCTAATGGCTGATGCTTTTTGTCTTTCGTGAAAGGCGAGTGGAAGCTGAAGTGGTACCAGGCTACCAGCAGTGCCTGACGGCTTCGGGGAGTATGGTACGTACGGCGTAGTTAAGGCGGACATGGATGCATCATGGCACGCACCAGATTGTTAGCGCCACTAATCCTAAGAGTAAAGTTTGGGAGATGAGCAAGGGTTGTTGGTGCAGGAGATGGAAAACGACGCCACCACTTCTTTTTTCTTCCCCCCTTGCCTTCGTGTGCAACACCCCCTGGGGAGAAAGGTGTACGTACTTCCACTTGAAGGAAGACGTTCTGCGGTTCAAAGTTCAAACCATATCTACTAATCTGCTACCCTGATGCCATGCACCAGACTCCGGGCAACATTAGGACAATGATCAGGTAGGTGCCGTGGCAGCTTACACAGAAGCATGGGTACTGCTTGGGTAGAACATCGCCAGCAAAGTAGAATAAAAAAACGAACGAGAAACTTTCACAACCGCTTTTCTTTTCTTTTATGTTGCGTGAACAGTCTCATGAAGTCATAATAGATTAATATATCCACGCTGAATAATCCAAAATACCTCTGTTCTACAAGCAAGACAGCAAAAGAAATTAAAGGAAAAAATAAAATAAAATCTAGTGTCGAATGCTAGATGAAATGGAGTGTGCACATATAACTAACACACTGCACCTGTGATGGCCCTGCTACAAGCTCTCTGTTACAGTACCGTGTGATAATCATCCGACGATTACCAACAAAACAAACCAGCAAGAGTTACCAATCAATCACGGAGCTCTGCACGTACAGTATTTGTTACGTATATGCAGATAGGATAGAACCACGGCGCACGCCACGTCATCAGAACGGGTGGTAGCTCCGGCGGAACACGGCGGTGTTGGCGAACAGCCCGACGAGGTCCTGCTTGTACGGCAGGAACGACCTCCGGCGCGCGCCGCAATTGCCGACCCCGCCGCCGCCGCCCTTCGCGTAGTGGCTCCAGGCGTGGCCGCCGAGAGCGGCATCGACGCCACCGTCGCCGCCGCCGCCGCTCCTCCCCTTACGGCCGGAGGCGCCGCCGGCGCTCAAGAAGACGAACTTCTCCTTGCCGTCGCTCTGGCTCCGCCCGATGAGCCGCGGCCGCCACCGGAGGACCGACCCCGTGGAGCCGCTCTTCTTGCACCGCGCCGGGGACGCCGCCGACGCCGCCGCCCACCCGGGGGACCACGGGCAGTACACCTCCGCCGGCACCGAGTCGAGATCGGCGTCGTCCGCGGGTGTCGGCTCCCTGTCCACCAGCAGAAGCCGTCCTAGCGGCACCCGCGCGGTGGCTGACACGGGCTCCGGCGCGGGCCGAGGCGGGGACCTCGGCCGGCCGAACACCGGGTACAGTGGGCCCACGCGACCGCCTTCGCCTGCAGCCAGAAGAGGCGGCGGGACGGCGGCGGCGAAGGTGAAGTCCTCACCGTCGTCGTCCATGGTCTCTCTCGCGCACGCTCCTGCTACTGCTGCTCGGGTTCGGTCTCCGTGCCCGGACTCCGGCCGCCGCGGCGTCCCATGGCTGCCTGCTGCCTGGCTGGGTAAACTCCACTGCACCACGGGCTTCGCTTTTATACGCGGGGATGGCGCATGCGTCAAGCCACCACTGAAGCTTTTTTTTTTTTTTGAGATCACTGAAGCTTTTGTTAGCTGATCGCTGATGGAGTAATCCTGATCGCTGATGCATCGAGCATCTTTGGATGGACGTGCGAGGTTACGCGGTTTGGTTGGCGAAAGGCTAAGTACGAGTGCACGCGGTCGGATCAACATCGGGGTTGGATCGATCAGGTTTTGAAGTGAGATGCAGACGTGGCCGAGGTTGTGGTGGGAGGGTGGATGGCGGTGATAAACAGCGCGTGGGCGGCAAATGACCGACCGCAGCCCACCTGAAGAACGCGCACCAATTCATTTCCTTTGTTTCTCTTCGTCGAGGATAGAGAAAAAAATCAGTATATACGTCGGTACGCTCTTCCAAGTACATGGTTAGTTTTGCAAAATGTTACGACTCAAAAATTTGAGGCTTCCCCCACACACACACACCCCACCCCCGGATTTTACTGTATACAGTAGTTCTCAGTGAGGAACAGGATTGAATGGTTGCAGCATGCATTTGACTCTCCTCTCTCTGTCTGAGAGAGAATGGATAATCTTTACCTTACGAAACGGGGCAAATACCGAGGCCTGGTAGCGGGTCCACGTCACCCGTTAGGTGGCAAGCTGTTGGATCCGCCCAGCTAACGATGGCAGCCGTCCGATCGCAGATCGATTCGGGTCTCCAACCGTTACCCGTGCACCCGGGCGCTCGCGAAGCGTCACGAACCCGACCGTGTCCCTCTGGCGCTGCGCCAGTCCGCCTGCCACACGCCTCCCTCCCTCGGGCCCCGGCCCGTCGCTCTTCGGTAACCGCGTGCATGGCCCGCGGCACGCCCTCCGCCTCCGGCAGCGGCAGGCCGCTCCGCCACCCCCCAGCTGAGAGTTTTTCCGGCCGCCGCTCCCAGAACCTTCTTCCCGAGCATGATAGAACACACCTCCATCCTCCCACCGCCTCCAGTCTCCAGCTAGCGGCCGACGATGTCGAGGAAAGTCCACGTTCCGCTTACGTAGCTCCTTTATTTTCCACGCCTCCTCCGCTCGGCGTCGCCGTTGAGGGAGCCAATGGTAGGACGGTCCAGTGGGACGCTACCTACCAGGGTTCAAATCCTTGTGCTCGCACCTTTTCCTGGATTTATTTCGGGATTTTCCGGCGTTATGCGTTAAGTGGTAAGCGACGTTCCCGTCGACGACGAGGCGCCAGTGGTGACTTCGAGAATCTCCAGATCTGCCGGTGCTCAGTACTTCGGAGGTGCTCATAGGGGTAGGGTTTGCGTACGTGTATTCATAGGGGTGACTGTGCGTGCATTTTTTTAGAAGGAACATGTATTGATCTTAGCGCATTACACCGGTCTGTCTACGAACATGACCCGAAAGAAAAGGAAAATTACAATGAAGTTCAAAACTCCTGTGCATCTTCCTCGAAGCCTTCAGCGATCCGTTCGTCGCCGCTGTCGAAGCCGCTTCCCAATCGTCGCCGGGCACCAGAGCCAAACTCCACAAAGTGGAGACCGCAGAGGAGGGCTTACTGCTAGGCGGATCAGCCGAGTACGATGCCTCCCAGGCGCATCGGCCAACTCCAATACCCACGACGCATCCTTCGATTCCACCGCCGGCAACCCGAGTAATGCTCAGATTTCCTCCAAAGATCATCTTCCTTGAGATTAACAGGGTCAACAACATCATCACCTGGAAAAGACGACGATGCGCCAGCCCTCGACTCCTAGACAGGTCTCCACAGCATCTCCGTTGACTCCTAGTGTGCGTGCATGTTGTGAGCGTTTGCGTTGTACTGTGTGAATCTAAAAAAAATTGCTGGGCGATCCACGCCAAATCGTCTGGCCGACGCGCTGCATCCCCTTGCGGCGTGCTGGAGATTGGAGAAAGCCCGCGCACAGTGCCTATCCAGGAGCCCACGGCTGGTGCTCCAACGCCCACGACACTACCTGCAGCACACATTGGCCACACGCATCGCTGTGCAGCCGGTTCTTTCTAGCCAAGAGCTTCGATGCTGGGAGACCCCTTTGAGTTTTAGTGCGCCCACAACGTGCTTGGAAAATGGTCCAGGCTACAAGTTCTCTCAACAGAGCACAGTTTCTTCGTGTTAGCAGTCTTCCAGGTCGTGAATAGCTGCTAGGTACACTCGATGTGCAAGGTAAGAATCCTGCTGCTTACTTCATTCACCAGCAAGTATAGGTAGGTACTAAACTAATCTGTTGATATCCAATTGTGAGTTAAATGCAGGCATGCAGCATATGCTTATTGCAACAAACAGAATACTCATCTCACATATAAGAAAACAAAGTAGAAGAGAAATCCTTCTCCGAACCGTTTGCATCACTAAAACTAGCGAAGGAATAAGATAGCTATTTGTTACTGCTCTTTGAAACAAAATGCATTTTCTTTGTTCGAGTTGAATCCTCATCAAGATTGGAAATAGCCCAGAAAATTGCAAACATGGCTAGTAATTGTTCATTATCAATTTGGCTTTGGAGAAGATTCAAAGTTTCAAATGAAAGAACATGAGGTGCATTTGACAGTTTTGCTGAGACTTAAAAGTTATAGAAAGTTACATACACCATTATCTGTAATGTTTAATTAACACGAGATTTGAATATCTTAATGAAAAGATTCGATAAGCTAGCAATTGCATAAAATTCTGATTTCTGATAGATCACATGTGTGTTTTCATCATCATGTGCAGCTGTGACTCATAGTGCTAATTTTAACTAATATTAATGATAATATGTAGGAAAATACACTTCAGGTGCACCCATTACTACTATTAGTATTATCTACTCCCTCCGTCCCATAATTAGTGCACCTTTAGGATTTGAACTTAAAATTAGTACCAAAAGGAAATGACCATACTAGCCCTATGAAGTTGCTGGACAATACAACTTGAAGCCATAACGGCAGTGTCAGAGTGTTCTAGCGTGTTCTCAGGCTCTAGGCTGCCGCAGCTATGCAGGCCGACGTGTCAAGCACATCGTCCAACAATCACTCCGGACCTCCAGTCCACTCTCTCCACGTGTTCACCGATCCTCGTGACTCACTGCCAGGGTTTCCGATTTCGCGGCAAACCGGTCGGTAAACCGCGGTTTTGGCCCTTACCGGGCCGGCCCGGTAGCTAAACCGACCGGTTTTTACCTCCAAAACCGAATCTAAAGAATTCTAACCTTGAGAAACCGGCCGGTAAGACCGGTAAACCGGTCCGGTTTTACCGGTTCGAAAAACTAGGCGGTTCACGAAATTGTGAACCCTGCTCACTGCCAGGCAGTGTTGCAGGAGCACTGGCACAGGGAGTACTCCATCCCCAAGTTAGCAATTGATCGTTTAAATTGGGAAAATTTTGAATGGTACAAATGCAGTTAATATGGGACGGAAAGAGTATACCAGTACGACCTTCACATTATTTCACATGATATACACAAAGGATACTAGGCCATGTGATTCAATGCTAGGATGTCAATTCAGATACACATGGTAACAAGTGCGGCTTCATTTACATTAGGATGACTACATAAACTGAACAATTGAGAGATAAAGTAGACTTAATTTGATTGATCTAGCTAAAGTGAAATTGAACCCACTTAGTGCCTTTTCAATTTTAACAGCATTATTTTGCTCCACATTTAAAATATTATATTTGTGTCTTTACTTTGAACTTTTGGGCTGCTCCTTGAGGATGGAACCCCTGGGCTTATCATGAATGTCGACTGGTGCCAACGACTTGACTTCTAGCTTACAACAGTTACAGTACATGGGCTTTGGAAACACCCTCACCCCAGATATGAGTATCATAGTTCACATGATGTTATATACATCTGACCAGGATGCATAACATGTTTTTTTTCAGGAGCACTCAAAGTTGTCAACCCGGCCACGCCATTTGAACTGGGTCCCTACATGGGCTTTGGAAATAAATATTTGTGCACGTCTTTCATACATGTTCCTTCACTGATTGTTCCGAGAATTCCTGCAAAAGTTTTGTCTTATTTTGTCTTGTCTTTGCTTGATTTCATCCTAAGATCCTCATTGCAAACAAATTTCAATCTCAGCTTATTTCCCTCTTTGACATATAAGTTGTGTATATATAGGCCTCATGCAAGTTATAGGCTATATATGAGCCGAAGCCAACAAAGGCATTACACCAAAATACAGTCGTACTGGTCCAATGCAAGATAAACAAATTAACACTGGTTGGTACGTTTAATGCAAGTAGATGACATCACATGCAACCTTTGTGCTTATGATCCTTCCATAAAATAGAGTAATTTGCCTTACCAAGATCTCTCTTTGATCTTTTCCAAATTTTAGCTGTTACACATGTTGGCTTAACTATAATTGAAAAAAATATAAATCGATCATCCTAAACATGTTGCCAGATTAATGACGGCACTGGCATAGCGCGGCAATGCCGCGTTGTCTTTCTAGTGACATCTATTTTCTAATTGTTTTTCTACTTTCATGTACTCCCTGTGTCTCATAAAGAGTGCAATTCTAGTTTTTCTATAACAGATTAGTGTTGGCATAAAAAAGATTCTAATATCTACATTTGTTTGCCAAATCGCAGTAAGTTTTGAAAAAAAAAATCAGATTTGACAACCTAATTAGAAAAATAATTAAATCTATTTTCTAGAAGTGCATTTTTTGTAGGATTTTTTGTCAAAAATTAGTATTGCACTCTTTATGAGTGGGATGGAGGGAGTACAATAAAAATAAGGCCCATTTCATGACTACTGCTTCTTTTAGAAACACCTACTATTGGGCCTCCAAATCACAGGCATCGGTCTTACAGCCCAACCCATTCTATCCTAACTCCTTGGGCTCAGCATCCACGCGGTCCGTCTAGCGGCCGCGGCGGCGGAGCTCCGGCGAGACCCTACCGCGCCGCGGCGGCCTCCTCTTCCCCTTCCTCCGCCCCTGCGTGCCCGCCGCTGTAACCCTAGCTGTTCGCCGGCGGCGTGCTTCTCCCCCGCCCCGACCTGGCCCGGCCGCTGCTTCCGCCGCCAGAACCCTAAAGCCGCCCCACGACCATCCCCGCCGCCGGGCCTCCCTGCCTCCCCGGCCGACGATTCTAAGGTCGCAGGGTTGGGGAAAGAGCTTCCGCCGCCGTTCGCCGTCGTCCACCGCCGTCCACCACCGTCCGCCCCTGCGTCATTCACCAGGAGCGCCGTCTCCCATCGTCCGCCGTGCGCACGAGATGAGGCTGGTGGAGAAGATGGAGCTGACGATTGGGTCCCACCGTCACTGACAGGTGGGGCCTACACCGACGTGATGATGGGTGAATCTGTCGCTTCAGCAACAGATAGTATCCGCCGACCGCAGCCCACCTGAAGAACGCGCACCAATTCATTTCCTTTGTTTCTCTTCGTCGAGGATAGAGAAAAAAATCAGTATATACGGCGGTACGCTCTTCCAAGTACATGGTTAGTTTTGCAAAATGTTACGACTCAAAAATTTGAGGCTCCCCCCACACACACACACCCCACCCCCCGGATTTTACTGTATACAGTAGTTCTCAGTGAGGAACAGGATTGAATGGTTGCAGCATGCGTTTGACTCTCCTTTTTCTCTCTCTGTCTGAGAGAGAATGGATAATGACATCTATTTTCTAATTGTTTTTCTGCTTTCATGTACTCCCTGTGTCTCATAAAGAGTGCAATTCTAGTTTTTCTATGACAGATTAGTGTTGACATAAAAAAGATTCTAATATCTACATTTGTTTGCCAAATCGCAGTAAGTTTTGAAAAAAAAAATCAGATTTGACTACCTAATTAGAAAAATAATTAAATCTATTTTCTAGAAGTGCATTCTTTGTAGAATTTTTTTCAAAAATTAGTATTGCACTATTTATGAGTGGGACGGAGGGAGTACAATAAAAATAAGGCCCATTTCCTGACTACTGCTTCTTTTAGAAACACCTACTATTGGGCTTCCAAATCACAGGCATCGGTCTTACAGCCCAACCCATTCTATCCTAACTCCTTGGGCTCAGCATCCACGCGGTCCGTCCAGTGGCCGCCTGGCCGGCATCCATCCAGCCAGACGCATGGCGTTGATGGCGATTTCCTTGGAAACCCCGGATCAGATCGCAGTTGTCGAAATCGAACCTCAGCCTTGGAGTGCCGGTGAGAGAACCTCCTCGTGATGAGCATTGAGATCTCGGAAGACCCCGGGAAGAAGCTGATGGCGATCAAGCGCGGTTAGGAGGCTGGGATGGCTTTTGATTCCTTGTTGGAAGATTTGGAAGAGTCGGCAAAGAGGGCGATGATGCGAAGACTGTTCCGCCGCCGGTTGGGAAACGCATGGGGATGGGAGAAAACTATTCACCAGCGCAATGCCGGTGCTGTTGCTGAAGCTAGTAGCAATGGCTTGGTTGCTGCGGCTGAAACTTGTCTGAAGGACAAGTTTGTAATTGTGGATCTACTGGCTTTTCTTGAATTAAAAAAAGAACTACTGTTCTGATCCAAGGAGTGTGCACGCGCAGGAGATGGACTTTCTGCTGTGCATCCTTGTCGTGTCTCGCATGGGAGGTTGACCTGATCCCCGAGTTGATAGATAAAGCATGGTGCAGATCCCGCGGATTACTTGTTAATCATCCAGAGCACCGAGATCCGCATGTCGGCATGTGCACTTCAAGCCTTCGGAACCGCCAATTGTGCGATTCTGTTGCTGCCGCTGCCGCTGCCGATGTGGTTGGAATCACGAAGAAGCCTTCGACGTATCATTGCTCCTGCTTCAGTAGCAACTAGCAAGCACTACAAGGGGGTAACGCAAGAACTTTTGGAGTCGCCAAAGGAAAGAAGAGCAAGTACCCCCAAATGGAGAGTAGCATCAACTCCAAAACTCTCCAAGATAGTACTGGCACATGTGGAATCGTTGAAAGGCCTAGGTGGAGGTATGAATGAAGGATGGATGGCCAAGTTCAAGGAGTTGAAGTTTCTTTTTGTTGGAACACTTTGCTCTTTGGTACTATGTTTCGGTTTTTTTTTTGGGCCTACTGTTGTTTAAGTTTGCCAATCAAACCGAACTAATACTAATTACCGTTGAAATGTAACTGGGTTTTCAGAGATATTTTTGTCATTATTCTGCAGAGGATATGTTGAAACGCTCAAATATTTGTCATTTGGTCTAGTGTTTTTCCTGAAGAATCAATTTGTATCCAGCTAACCAGATACAATTGACAGCAACTCTAATACAAAGCTCAGGTACACTCCTGCAGTTCTAATAACTAGTAAACTTAAGCTAAGCACTAATCAATACGCACGTTATAGTCACACAGCTGTAAACACAACATGACACTGCGTCAGAACGGGAGGTAGCTCCGCCGGAACGCGCCGGCGTTGGCCAAGAACCCGACAAGATCCTGCTTGTACGGCGGGGACGTGGACTTCCGGCCGTCGCTGCCGCCGCCACCTCTCCCACGGTTCATCCCGCCGCCGGCGCTGCGCTCGGACTCGGAGCTCGCGTCCAGGAACACGAACTTCTCCTTGCCGTCGCTGTGGCTCCGCCCGACGACCCGCTGGCGCCACCGGAGGACCGAGCCTGTGGAGCCGCTCTTCCGGCAGCGCGCCGGGGGCGGTGACGACGGCGCCGGAGAGGCCCCGGGTGACCACAGGCAGTACGTCTCCGCGGGCACCCCGTCGAGCTCGCCGTCGTCGTCGTCCTCGGGCTGCCCTGACGACGACGCCGCGCCCCGCTCCTCCAGGAGGAGCTGCCCCAGCGGCACCAGCGCGGTGGCCGTGCCCGGATCCTGATCCTCCGCCTCCCGAAGCGGCGGCGACCGCGGGCGGCCGAAGACGGGGTACACGGGGCCGACGCGGCCGTCGGGGAACGCTTCACCGCCGGCAGGCAGCCGCTGGACGGCGGCGAAGGTGAAGCCGTCCTCCCCGTCCTCCTCGTCATGGCAGGAGGAAGAACTGGTGTTGGTGGTGGCCGTTGCTGCAACCGGGTGTTCCAGAACGTCGCGCGCAACGGCGGCGACGCCTAGGCGGTGGTCGCTTTCGGCCATGGCAAGCCACTTGGTCGGGTTGTGGTGTCCGTCTGGGTGCCTGGCTCGAGCTGGCCGGGGCCGCGGAAAATAAAGGACGGGCGGCGGAACGGGAGATGCGATGCGATGAGATGCGCGGCGGCGGGCCAGGGCCCCTGTTCTGAACCCCGGCCCGCCTGTCAGTGAGCGGCGTAGGCTGGAGTGGCCGGTCGGTGAGCGGGCCCGGTGGGCGCCGGTGACACGTGGCGGGCGTTGGGAGGACCGGAGGTCGGAGGAGGAGGCGAAGGCTGGCTGGCAGTGGAACGGAAGGGAACGGAATGCGAAGCTTTGGAAGTGCAGTCGGAATGGAATGCAAGCTGGACGGCAGCAAGGATCGCAGTGGAGTGCAGTCGGAATGGATTGGAAAAGGATCCGACCCATGTGCTCGACTTATCGCTTCCGCACTGTTCCTCGTAGGCTTTTTTTGCACACTTGCGCACCACCTCGTTTACCTACCGCCCGGATCGACGGGGCTCGCCGCCGAGTTTGTTGGAGAAGCAGGAGGTGGAATCACATGCTGGTAGCAGAACTGGCTTGATTTGGTTAAGACACCATTTAGTTCGGTGAAATTTTGAGAAAGGTGATGAAAATTTTGCATTGGGAAGCGTGTTCTGTGAGAGGTGACACGGTCTGTGATGCGAAAAAATTTGAGAATCTTGGGGAACTAAACGGTGCCTAAATGTAATTCTGTTTTTGCCAAGTTTGAGATGCGTGCTTACGAGTTGAGTTGTATATATGGCGTGTCCTTGACGCCATGTTGCCCGGGTTAATACGCTTCGTTTTCAGTAAAGTACGTCTTGCTACCGTTGCACGGTGGCATACATGGCGCCCTCTTTGCACGTGTGCGGCTGGGGATTAGTAACATTTTACTAAGACTGTAGGACAGGCTTTGCTTGTCCCGTAAGATCTTACACATGAGTAGTTGATGGAGAGGAACAAAAGCTATTTGGTTGACCTAGAATCCTACTATTATGCTAATGGGCCCAAATCCTACTGTGTCTCCATGACTTGGGCCGATGATCATCATCTCTCTCTCTCGTCGTATGTGCGGATGGGTGGTGGAAAAGGCTGTCCTCTGCACTTGCACTACAGAAGTAGTAGGACTAGTAACAAAATCATGTTCCCCCGATGTACTTCTATTTTAGTAGGCATAAATAATTACCGTCATGGTAAGTAAAAAATTAGGTGAATCCTAGGTAGATAAATTACCGGCGAATTGGTTTGTAGTGCAATGGTAGGACGGTCCAGTGGAACGCTACCCACCAGGGTTCAAATCCTGTTGCTCGCACTTTTTTCTGGATTTATTCCGGGATTTTCCGACGTTATGCGTTAAGTGGTAAGCGACGTTCCCGTCGACGACGAGGCGCTAGTGGTGACTTCGAGAATCTCAAGATCTGCCGGTGCTAAGTCCTTCGGAGGTGCTCATAGGGGTAGAGTTTACGTACGTGTATTCATAGGGGTGAGTGTGCGTGCGTGTTGTGAGCGTCTGCGTTGTACTGTGTAATCTAACAAAATAGATAAATTACCGATGTGCTCAAGAAAAAAGTAAACAAGAAAGCGAATGGAAGTAGTCCTAGGTAGACAAGCCCAGAAGAATCGTTTTTGTTTTCTTCCGCACGGAACAAGCAAAAGGGCTTGCTCATCCATCCAATCTAACAGGCCGCGTTGAGAACTACCAAACCCAAAGGGCCGGGCCCAAACTAAACGCCAAACGTGCCGTGCACCGGACAAATAAAAAGGCGCGACCTGAAATCTATCTACCCCCGATCCTGGAAGAAAAAAAAATTCACATAAGAGCAGCCACGTGCCCTCGGCTCACCAATCATGCAGCAGCGCCGCACGTTTGACGCCCAGTACGTCCGACGAGGACCTGGCTCCCCCTCCCACCGCCGCGCGCGGCCGCCGGCACTCGTGCGGCTGGCGGGTAGCTCTGAGGCGCCATCACGGCGTCTTCCCCGAGGAGGACACGCGGCCGAAACCCCAGTGCCCCACCCGGTACATCTCGTCCAGCCACGCCAGCTCCGGCTCTTCTTGGCCCGGCGACGGCGTCGGCGTCGGCGCGCTCGACGCGGTGGGGGCGTCCGCCGCTGCCGTCCTGCCCGGGCCGGGCGGAGGTGTCTCCGCCTTGTCGGCGCCCTTGCTGTCGCGGTCGCACGCCGCGGCCGTGATCGGTATCGGTTTCGTCGTCGCGGCATCGGCCGCCGCGGAGGCCGCGACGTCGTCGCGGACCCGCTTCTTGTGCAGGATGAAGCGCCAGCGCCTCCTGAGCCGGCCGACGCAGCGGCGGCCCACGACGAGCGGCGCCTTGACGAGCGCCAGCGCCAGCATGCTGACGACCGCGCACGGGCAGCATCCCAGCGCGACGCAGTCCGCGATCGCCACCGCCGCGCACGACCGGCACCTCCTCCACCCCGCGCGCCCGGCCGCCGCCGTCGTCGTGGTGGTCGGCGGCTCCTTGTCGAACCAGCGCCCGCGCCTCGGCACCGGCACCGGCACCGCGCCCCCGCCTCGGCGCTGCGCTGCCACCGCCGCCGCCGCTGTCGTCGTCGTGGGCCGCTCCTCGTCGAACCAGCGCCCGCGCCTCGGGTGCGCCGCCGCCGCCGCCGCTTCGCGCTGCTGCTCCTCCCCCCTGCTCATCGTACAGCAGCAAAAAGGGCGCTCAGGGGGGGGTGGGGGGGGGGGGGTCACACGCAGCGAGCTCGGGAAGAAGCGAAACGGAGACCGGTGGTTGGTTAGCCGTAGCCCGCGCCCCCGGCGAATGATCGCGACGCGACACGGCGAGCGTGTTTTGTAGGTGGGTTTCTGGTTTCGAGCAGCCGCGCAGCGCTGCAGACCGGGCCAGTAAAACTTTTGTGGACTTTTACCGACTCCCAGTAGAAACGGCAGCCCGCACGCTGCACGCACAGTCAGACCCTCGCACGCCACAAACAGGAAACGGCAGCCTGATGAACGCCAAGCTAGCTAGAGTGCCAATCAGCTAGCTGCTGAAGTGCAGGAGACTTTGCACCGCGTTTCCTTCCACCGGCCCGTACGTCACATTTCTCCGCAACACGAGTAGAGGACAAGCAAAACCAACCAAAGACGCGAGACCCGACCGAATTTACTCCCACCCACTCGTCGCCGGCCGGTGAGGTGAGGTAACACGAGCTGGATCACTCTACTGATCTACAGGATGGCGCATACACGGAACGGTGATGGCTGCGGCCGGGGGGAGGACAGGTAGCTACAGTACTCGAAAACTGCAAGCTCTGGTGCTTTCGCTCTCACGCTTTTCGGGGGTGTGGGGAGGGAGACGCAGGCCAGGCAGGCAGGGCCGCGCCGCCCCGTGAGTTTGAAGGCCGTGCAGGGCGCCATTCCGGTCCGGGGTGGTAAAAGCAGCTAGCGAGCTAGGCCGGCATTTCAATCCGTCAGCGGCAGTAGTAGTAGTACATGTACAAATAGAAAACTGTAGCAGGCAGCGCGTCGCGATCTCATGTCTGATTCGGTTGCAGGGGGTTATTGGTTTGCTAGGCCTGCTCGCAGTGTAACCTCTCACATGCTACGCTTCGTAGTATCACGCATGCAGGACGCCCGTGAGAGTTTGAGACGGCGCGAGAGATCGGTGTGTGGCTTGGCTTCTGGCTTGGGAGAAGGAACGAGTTCAGATCGACTTCAGACGATTTCAGAGACTGGTGTGTGAGTGGCGCCCTGTTCGCCAGGTTGACGACTGGTGGCTAGTGCTGATTTGTTCTGAGAGAAAAGTACTGCTGACTGGTAGCTGGTGGCTGATTTGTTCTAAGAGAAAAGTATCGCAGACTGGTGGCTGATAAGCCAGACGAACAGAGCGACGGCTGAACTGGGGATAGCTGGCTGCCTAGTGGCTACAAGTTTACTGCTGATGCTACTGCTAATGTGCACGGCTGCATCTTGAACGGCAGGTTGCAGACACGGCTTGGCTTTAGGGGTGACAAGTACGTTGATCAGAAGACGACAAGTGTAACCGATGACCATGCAGTAGCAGCGTGTCATTACTGACAGGGCAAGATGGCTGACTAGAAAAATTGGATGCGGAGGGAGAACCGGACTGGATCGAGGAGATGCGTCAGCTAGCTAGCGCATGTGGAGAACGTGTTGGAATCTCATGGCAATGATCTCTGTCTGCTACGAGCTGTCAGGTACGTGTGCATGGGTTGGGTACTGTTCTTCCTGCTCATAGCACACTGGCCAAACGCTACAGTACTAGCTTGGATTTTGGCTCGTAGCATCTAGCTTGCGAGAAGACCCTGCCATCAGATGCATGCATCTATTACTCAGGGTTCTGTAGAAGAAACAAGTAGGAACGAACACAAACTAGCTGGACTGGCAGAAAAATGTGCTTGATTTGTGATCACCATCTGATGTTCTCTCGTAGTAGCTGAAGAATCCTAGCTAAGCCATGTCTGCCAAAGGCACCCCATGGCCAATGCTAGTAGCAATCTCTGATGCAACAAATTGCACGGACTATGGTACGCGCCGTGATCCAGTAGTTGACGTGAGCCAATATCTACTACTGTAGTCTACATCAGCAGCACAGTAGATACAGCACACCAGACACACCAGTCCATACCGACCACGTGTTCACAGTCCGCCAACGCCCAACTGCATGCAGGATTGCAGGATGCAGCTACGCAGTCAATTGAAAAGGCGGGAAGAATTAATCGTGTAAGCTATATATGGATCATCCTTGCACATTATTTTTACTAACAAAATAGAGTACTTCAGAAGAAAAGGAGATAATTCATCCACAAGATATATATGACCAGAAGCTATGGTTCTACAATAGATTAATTAATGAACAAATATGAGTGATTAGGCAGGGCAATATAATTCGGCTATAAAAAAACGCGAGCCCTCGTGCAGTCGTCCTTAAGTTTGGGAAGAAAGGGTAATGGCCTCAAGCGAAAGCAAGAGCAGTAGCTAGGGCTGGGAATCTCGATTGTTTCAGGAGTTGCATCCGGCCAGCGCACGCAGGACGCAGCAGCAGCGGCAAACAGACAAACAACGCAGGCAGGCAGACCTGCATGATGCCTGATGGAGCAAAACGGAGAGCAGGATGAGAGAAAGAGAGGAGAGTCCGATGCGAATACCTGCTCCAGGCCGCCGGCGCATCGCTTGCAGTTTCTTGGTCCATCGTCGCGGGTGCTGCCGCTCGTCGTCGTGACTCGTGAGAGAAAACACGGCACCAAAACGATCGAGGCGATTCGTCAGTAGTACTACGTTCCAATTAATCCAACCAGCCGCATCATGCGTTCAGCTCCGCCAAAAGTGCATGGAGACACCATTTGAACGAGCAACGGGGATTGCAGATTTGCAGATATAAACCTACCTACCTAGCTGTCTTGCGGAGGAGGGACGGAGACGGGTCACGGGATAGAGAAGAGATACGCCTTCAGCCTTCGCACATCTAAACATCTTCACTCCTAATAACGTTGGAGTCGACCGACAAAGATTTTTCGCGGCTAAGCTGTTAAATTGGAGAGCCGCGTATCTATCTCGGACTCTCGATGCAAAGTTGGTCGAGGACACGGCATCTCTTTGCTCCAAGTTTGCATCTTGATTTGCAGATATATGTGTAGCTAGCATCTTGATTTGCTCCAAGTTTGCATCTTGATTTGCAAAGTTTTGGTACCCTGTCTGCCAGAATAAGCCGGATCCAGATCCAGGCGTCCATGTGATGCATTGCTGCTTAAATATGCATTTACAAGTAAATATAGTGGCTACGTGTTCTTCTACCTTATCTGTCAGTCAAACTACATATGGTGGAGAATAGGTTCTACTCCGTACAAAACATGTTGTGCTCTTCTGTTTGTAGTCTGTATCGGTCTGTGATATTTTTCATGAAACCAGACTGATATGATGCACGCCCGTGGTGATTCTTTGCTGATAAACATCTAAACATTGCCGTTAGCATTGGGATTATTTGCATTGTTGGGGTTCCCTGACAAACATCAAAACTCAAGAGTGGTCGTTGGGGTCTACCATATATACGTTTTCTAGTACTACCTTGCATGGGGAAAAAAATGGGCTTTTCTTTTTGCAGCTCACACGGAAAATGTTTGAGATTATTCCTTATGTGGCCCTCAAAAACTTCTCCATGTCTTTCTTGGCTCTGAAAAACTTTTGCTTCCTTATTTGGTCCTGAACTCAACTTTACGTTCCTTATTTGGCCTTCTGTCACAATTTCCATCCAAAGTCAGTCAAGTGCCATGTGAAATGACATTTTTGCCCCTATGGCCCCCACCATCCTCCTCTTCTCCTCCTCCCCTTTCCCCTGTCGCGCGCGGGACCCACCTCACCCAAACTTTAGCAACTTCCACCGCCGCAGTCTGGGCCGGGTTGCGGCGACGCGAGGGGTAGCAGCGGCGGTGGCCTTCAGCGGCGGCGGTGCAGCAGCGAGGAGGTAGAGGCCGCGGCGGAGCCCTCCTCCATTCTCACCTCTGAATCAGAGCGGAGCTCGAGCTTCCCACCCTAAACCGAGCGGAATCGAGCGACGCGGCGAGGGCTGACCGAAGCGGCGGAGCACGACGCGCGCATAGGAGGGCGGGGCATGGCGGCCGCTAGAGAAGGCCCGGCGCACGGGCGACCGTCGAGGCATGGCTGGCGGGCGCAGACCCCGGCTCTTCCTCCACCGGCACCTTCCCGCCGGAGCAGGTGCTCCTTCGTCAACGGCGGCACGACGACCCTAATCCTATTCCTCACCGCCGGCGGTGTGCAGCGACCCTCCTCTGCTTCGCCCTTGGCGGCGCGACGCCCCCTCTTCTTCTCCCTCGCAAGCAGCGGCGCCCTCCTCGTCTCCCTCGAAAGCGGCGGCGCCCTCGTCGTCTCCCTCGCTGCCGCCGGCGCGGCGCCCCGTCCTCCTCTCCCTCGCCCGCGTCGGCACGTGCCCGACTCTTCTCCCTCACTGGCTCTGGCACGCCCTCTCTCTTCTTCCTTGCCATCGGCGGCGCACCCCTCAGCCCCTACTCTTCTCCTCACTGTCGGCGGAGGCCCCCTTCTCATCTCCCTCGCCGGCCGTGGCGCTAGCAGCGGTGCCCCCTTGTCTTCTTCCTCCATCTTCCTCCCTAGCGCTCCTCCTCAATCTCCTTTCGCCGTAGTGTGCGGCGCAGCAGCAGCGTCCCTCCGTCTCGGCGCGCCGCTCCCTCAGCACGCCATTGCCGCGGCTGCACTCAACCGCGCTCGCCGCGCCTCCTCTTCTTCCTCGAGGCCACGCTCCGCCAACGAGCGAGCTACGCTGCCCCTCCCTATCTCCTCCTCCGGCGAGCCGTGTGTGGTGGCCAGTGGACTGGGCGTCCATGGCGCACGGAGTAGGAGGAGCCGATGGATGGTCACGGGCTCACGGCTGCCAGCGGGTGCGGTGTTGGGAGGAAGAAGATAAGGATGGTGGGCCCACAGGGTAAAAAGGTCATTTTACAGGCCACTTAACATCTCGTGGACGGGAAACTGAACGGAAGGCCAGATAGGGAACGGAAAGTTGAGTTCAGGGCCAAATAGAGAAGCAAAAGTTTTTCAGGACCAAGAAAGGCATAGAGAAGTTTTTGAGGGTCAAATAAGGAATAATCTCAAAATGTTTACCAGAGCTCCACTACTTCTCTCCACGGTGCAAACAACCCAATGCGCTCTCCGGATCTAAAAAGTTACTTGGCACCGGACCAGCTCCCGGATGGGAAAGATGCATCTGGTTGCTGGCGTTCGACATCATCGCGACTATATGTCGCGCCTGCGATGGTTAACAAACCATCACGGCGCGGGCGCGGAGGGCACGTGGGATTTTTTTTTCTTTTTCAGTTTTTTTTCTATTTCTTTCTTTTTATCCTTCTTTTCTTTTTTATTTCCTTTTTCCTTTTATTTTTTGTTTCTTTTTTATTTTTTCTTTTCTTTTTACTTATTTATTTCTACTTTTTTCTTTTTATTCTTCTTTTCTTTTCTGTTTCTTTTTCCTTTTTATTTATTTATTTCTTTTTATTCTTCTTTCCTTTTTCTTTTTTTTAAATTTCTTCTTTTCTTTTTATTTATTTCTATTCTTTTCTTTTTATTCTTCTTTTCTTTTCTATTTCCTTTTTCTTTCTATTTTTTGTTTCTTTTTTATTTCTTCTTTTCTTTTTTATTTATTTGTTTCTATTTGTTTCTTTTTATTCTTCTTTTCTATTTCTTTTTTCTTTTTTAGTTTCTTTTTATTTCTTCTTTTCTTATTTATTTATTTCTATTTTTTGTTTTCTATTTTATTATTTCTGTTTCTATTTTCATTTTTTTACTTCTTCTTTCTTTTCTTTATATATATATTTATTTATTCTTATTTGTTTATTTATGTTTTCTATACATATTTGTTCTTTTTTATATATTTATTCTCTGCGTAAGTATATTTGTTTAGTCTTAATTAATAGAGTAAAGTACACCATCGGTCCTTAAACTTGTAACGATGTGTCATCCCGGTCCCCAAACTCGCAAAACGCACATTGAGATCCCTAAACTTGCTAATTGTACCATTCAAGTCCTAATTCTTCATAACTTTTGTTAAGCCGCTTGCATGGCATTCTGACAGTGCTATTACGTGAATCTGACAAGTACAGCCCATGTGTCAGCCACATCTCTCCAATCTCTCTCTTAACGTCTCTCTCGTTCATCCTGGCCTCTTTCCCCATCCGTTGTCGATGCTTGTGCTGCTGCTGCTCTGGTTGCTGCTGAAGTGCTGATGCTGGCTGCTTGATTTTTTTCTTCGGTAAAAGAGAGTGCTTTATTAATTACTCAGAAGTAGGGATACAATCCTGAGCAATCGAGTGTTCGACACAGACTGGAACTTGGTTGTGCCACACTGCACTATGGGACAACTTCCTATCCATCTGTGCTAACTCATGCGCTACACTATTTTGCTCTCTCTTTACATGTTTAACAGCAAACGAAGGCAGCTCTGCCGCCATGACCACCGTCTCCCTGATGATGAATGCCCATGGTGACCTCTGAAACTCCGGCTTCAGAAGGAGGTTTACAGCAGTCAGGCAGTCAGACTCCAAGACCGCCGGCTTCATCACCCATTTTGCCGCCAGCTTCACCCCCTCACTGCAGGCAATAAGCTCCGCTTGCTCAGACCAAGTGGCATTATCAATGATTCCCCAAGCCGAGATTAACGCCTTCCCTTGATCATCGCGAATCACCACACCATAGCTTGCCTGGTTTGCATCCAAAAAGGCACCGTCCACATTAATTTTAACTGCGGTGGAGCCGTGGAGGAGTAGTTGTCCTTTTCTGATTTAAGGAGAAGTCGAGAAGATGAACAAAGAAGGGGAATCGGTGCTGGCAATTAGGATTTAGGAGATGGACATGGCCTTGAGCGGGGATAAACAGCAGCGCAAGCTGTTGGCTTGCTGTGTTCTGATTTCTGAATTTGGATCGGAGAAAACAAAAGGAGTGGCCTCCGGCTCTGGGAGATGGAATTAATGGCTGGCGTGTGGTGCTGTGCTTGTGGCCGCGGTTGTAGATCGATGAGAATGGACGGAGGATAACACACTGCTGGGCGGCTGGCGTCATGCAGCCTGAGCACTTGAGTATGGCTCACCGTCAAGGCATGTCCAGAGCTGCTCTGCTTAACGAAAAGCACGATCGCGCGGATGATATACCTTCTCCGCACGACGAGAGGAGGTTGCCCACACCGGAGCTCTCGAGCCCACCGTCCACTGATGAGCCCTATGGTTCCGCCATGCTTGTCCTCGTCCGCATCTTCGGCTGCCTCGTTAACATGGTGTCCTGGTGCTGGGATGTGAGCTTGGCTGTCCTAGCCTCGGACAGCAGTTGGGAAGCGGCGACGCTCGAAAGCCATGCCTGGCCATGAGAGAGAGAGAGAGAGAGGGAGAATAAGTTGATGAGAGAGGAGGTAGAACAAGTGAGAGAGATGGGAGCTCTACGTGTGTTGTCATAGCACAATTAGCATGCGACGCAAGCATCTTAACACAAATTGTGAAGAATTAGGACTCAAACGGTACAATTAGCAAGTTTGGGGATCCGATTGCACGTTTTGCGAGTTTGGGGACCGGGATGACACAGTGCTACAAGTTTGAAGACCGGTGGTGTATTTTACTCTAATTAATATGTTTATTTGGACTTAGTGAATATTTGTTCGCACGTATTTGTTCGGCTCGTGCGAATGTTTGTTCAGCCTTGGTGAATATATTTGTTTGGTCTCAGTGAATTTTCGTTCGGTCCAAGTGAATTTTTGTTCAGCCTAGTGAATATGTTGGTTCGGGCCTAGTAAATTTTTGTTCGGGCCCAGTGAATATGTTTTGTTCGGCTCTAGTGATTTTTTGTTCTTCCCAAGTGAACTTGTTCGGCCCTAATAAATATGTTTTTTTATTTTTCTGTTTGTTTTATTTTTCTAATTCTTTCCTTTTTATTTTTATTTTTTATTTTTCTTGTTTCTCTTTTATTTTTTCATTTCTTATTTCTATTTTTGTTTTCTGTTTTTTATTTTGTTCGTACAAACATATACGCTTGTTCTGATGAACAAATTAACTTGTTCCTACAAACATATACGTTTGTTCTGATGAACAAGCTAACTTGTTCCTACAAATATATACACTTGTTCTGATGAATAAGCTAACTTGTTCTTACAAACAGACATGATTGTTCTGAGGAACAACTTGGTTCCTTGACTTGTAGATGCTTGCTCTGATGAACAAATTAACTTATTCGTACAAATATATATGCTTGTTCTGTTGAACAACTCTACTTGTTCTTCAGTTTCATCATTTTGTTCTATGAAAATTCACTTTGTCTTAAACAATATTAATCTTGTTCGTATAAACATATACGCTTGTTCTGATGAACAATCTAACTTGTTTCTACAAACACACATGATTGTTGTGAGGAACAACCTAATTAATTTTTGGTATTTAAAAAAATATTTTTTTAAATATTTCATCAAAACATAGTCAAGTGGGATCTTATTTGGAAGATCTCGACATAAGAAATCTATTTTTTAAATCAGAATTTAATTTAGACGGACGGTTTATGAGTTATAACTCTCCGCCCCGTCCTCCTCCCACAGGCCGCCGCGCCGCCGCCCACGGCCCTCTCCCTTCCCGGCGGCAGCCCCGGCCACCTCTCCCGCTCCTCCACATCGGGTCGCCGGCGGATCGAACAGCCCCCAGCCGGCGGGTCTCCACCTCACGACGAAGCAGAGGCACAGGCAGAGGCAGGGGCGGATTCGACTGGAAAGCCGGCGGCGAGGTGAGGGGAAGAGGAGGAGCCGGCGCGTCCCTCCCATCTCCGGCTCCTTTCCCCATCTCCGGCCAGCACGAGGCGCGGCCCCGGCGGAGGAGCCCCATCTCCGGCGGTGGGGTGAGGGGGGAAGAGGAGGCGGCGGCGCGGCCCTCCCATGCTTCCTCTGCTGCGGCGCTCGCCTCTCCAGCGTGGCCCTGCTCCTGCGGCGGGCCACCCTCCCCGGCGCGGAGCAGGAGCGCAACGGCGGGCAGAGCTCTCCCGGCGGCGGCGGATGGGCGCACTGGAGCGGCGACGGCTTTTCCCCATCGAGTCTGCCTCTCCCTCACCTGCGCCGGCGAATAGGAGTGAAGGGGGCTCTGTGCGCCGGCCGAATCCGGCGCCAGCGAGCCCCTGTCTCCCCAGCTCGGGCCATGGATGTGTGTGCTGAGCTCGCCGGCGGCCCTCTCTCTCCGCTCACCGGCACCCTCTCCAGCCGCCGCCCTTGCCTTCCGTTCCGAGCACGGGCGCGAAGTGATTGGGAGCAGGCGACACCGAGTGCGAGAGGTGGGGTCGGCGCAGCGTAGCGCACATCCTGTGCGACGCTGGGAATGGCGTTCGGAGGAGAAACGGGCCGATTCCGTTTAGCTTACAGTACGCCGCTTCGGGGAAATACACAATAAAAAAGGAACGCCACTGCCACCGTGTCGAGTAGCGCAGGGGATGGCGCTCCCGGTGCGGATAGCCTGATGTCGCGCCCGCCGGGGCCGGAGCGGTCGGACCTGCTAATGTTGACGGTAGCTCATCCTAACTTTGGTGCTGCAGGACTACGAGGCGGAGTGACGCTGCCGCCGCCGGCAGTTTCTGGTCTCATCGGCCCGCTCTCTGTTGGCCTGCTGGGCGCAACGCAATCCTGAATCCTGATCGCGTCCCCCGATCTTTGTACGATCTAAAGGAGAATAGGGTGCGCCGCGTAATTGACTTTGAGGGCTTCCCTGCGTTCATGGTGTTCACTGTTCGGTGAGAGGAGCCTCTTGGTCGTGGAGCATGCATTCTTCCACACCTTCCTCGTGGCGCCGATGTCGTGCCACCAAAGTTCTCTGAGCCATTTTACTGAACATATCAACGCGAGAAAATGATAACGTTTACTTATCTGCATAGAAGTTGCCGATTCACAGTGCACTATATGCAGCAGAAATTTCAATGAGACGCCGTGTCCTGTTCTCAAATAAAATTATGTGCAAGTATAAGCTGTCCCTGAACATTAGATGATCCTGCATGCATCTGATTTGTTTCATATTCGCAGGACAGAGCACACACAATATCAATCTCCAATTCTCCATTCCATCTTTACAGTCGTCGAGAGGACCTCTATTTTCTCAAGGATAATAAGACTACGCACTCATGCAGGCGAGAACTAGCAAACACCTTAAGAAGAAGAAGCAATAATCACAACTACGGCGTACGCACAAAGAACATCACCGCATCCATCAGGCATCGCGTCGTCACATGGCAACCTGATTCCAGCATCACGTCGCGGCCTGTTCTTGCACCGCGACAGCGGCCGCACCGCCGCCGTCTTCGCCCACGGCGGCGGCCCGCGTCTCCACCGACGCCGCCGGCGCCGGCGCCTCCATCTTGGCAATGCCGTGGCCGTGGCCGTGTCCGCCGTGATGGTGATGATGATGAGGCCCGTGCGCGCCGAACCCGCCGCCCTCCATGTCATCGTCGTTATAGTAGGCGACGCGGTCCCTGCGCGGGCGGGGCCGCAGGTGCCTCTTGGTGCAGATTTGCCCCACGAGGCAGGAGATCACCAGCAGCGCCGCGATCACTCCCAGCACCACGAACACCGGCGTGTACGACCCGTTGCCGCCGCCGCCGGCCGACGATGCGTCCTGCTGCCCCTGCAACGGGCGCGTCCCGGCGGGGAAGAGAGGCGCCGTGGTCGAGGACATGGCCGTCGTCAGCTTCGTTCGGAATTCGGATTCCTCCCCTGTCTCGGCTTTGCTGGTGACCGTGCACGCGTGCCAAGAGCGATTTGGAGAGGATACTTGTGTTCTTGCAGAGTTGCAGTGCTTGGGTTAATATGCTTGGAGTGAGCTTAAAGGCTGCGGTTAGTGTGGACGGGGAGGTTTGGATCTTTTGCAAGCGTGTGCCTTTTGGCCGTGGTAAAGGTAAAGGATCTCGCAGCTTTGTGTTAGTGTTTGCCCAGAGAATAAATTTTGGTTGCAGTTTAGCAGTGCAAATGCAAAGTCCTTTGTGGCGGCAGCCTGCAGGTGAATTCTTTTAAAATGATGAATCTTGAGCAGTGGAGAGAGGCATATGCCTTAACCGTGGCATCCGCATGATAGTACCAGAGGTCTCCGTGCAGCGAAATTGGATGGTGCAGAGCTAAAGTGATGCCACATCAGCTTAAGCCGTACGGGAGGCCGTAGAAATGTCAAAGTCAATGACTTACTTCCTCCGTTGACCACCCTTCTCGGCCGTCCGTTGCAGATCCAACAGACGAAAACGCGCAAGCGGCGCGGGCATCCCTTGACACGTCGTCAGAAAAGCTCATTGCTCCGGCATCATCCCTTCTTATCTTATCCCCGCCTCTGTCCTCCTGCCAAACCTGAGCAGGGCGCACCCAAGAAAGAACCCGCGCGCCATGGCTTCCACCGCCCTCTCCTCCGCCTCCTTCTCCCTCCTCACCGTCCCCACCGCCTCCTCCTCCTCGCTCCCCAAGGCGGTCTCCTTCCCCGCCCGCCGCCGCGGCGGCCGCTTCGCCGTCGCGTGCACCTCCACCACGGCCTCACCGAAGGTGCTCGAGCTCGGGGACGCCGTCGCGGGGCTCACCCTCGAGGAGGCGCGGAGCCTCGTGGACCACCTGCAGGATCGGCTCGGCGTGACCGCCGCCGCCTTCGCCCCCGCGGCCGTGGTCGCGCCCGGAGCCGGCGCGGCGGGCGGCGAGGAGGCCGAGGCGCCCGTGGAGAAGACGGAGTTCGACGTGGTGATCGAGGAGGTGCCCAGCAGCGCGCGCATCGCGACCATCAAGGTGGTGCGCGCGCTCACGAGCCTCGCGCTCAAGGAGGCCAAGGACCTCATCGAGGGCCTGCCCAAGAAGCTCAAGGAGGCCGTGAGCAAGGACGAGGCCGAGGACGCCAAGAAGCAGCTCGAGGAGGTCGGCGCCAAGGTGTCCATCGCCTGACATGCACGCAAGCGCCAGCTTATTACACTAGGACGGCTTCTCTTTTACGCCCCGATTTTTTCTTGTTCCATACTCACACAATTTTGCGTCCCTTGTTCCTGTAAGAATTGTACTACTACCATGCTGTTTCAGACTTTCAGTACGACGACATTACCTTTCGCTACGTGCTTACAAGGTGTGAAAGTCTGACGCAAGACTGTTGGGAGAACCATCTTTGAGTGCCGTCCGCAGGTTAGAGATAATGATGGCAGTCATTAGGCAATTGGCACTAGATTAAATCATTCTGATGTTGGAATCGTAGAAGAGCTATAGCATGTCCAACAGTTTGCTAATTTTACTTAGCAAATCTTATGTTTTTGCTAACTTCTAAAAAGATAAGATAAGTAAAAAAAGAGTTTATCTCCAACAGTTTGGCATAATTCACCTGCCAAATCCAGATCTAACTTACATCACGAACCTGAGAGAGAAACAAAATTATGTTTCTACCATTTTACCTCTTGAAAACTTAAATCAGAATCTGAGAAAAAATAAAATTATTTTTATACCCTTCCACCTCTTGTGATACGGAAGGATGCGCCGCGGATAGCTGCGCCTATATATGCACGCGTGGAGTCTGTTTTTCCCAATTTGAGATAAATGACAACCTGAGATGGGAAAATGTTGGAGAAGGTTTTTTCTGTTTTTGCAAAAAAAAATAATGGCAACTTGGGATGGGGAACTGTTGGAGTTGCTCGTAGCCAACAATTTGCTATCTTAGCTTGACATCCATTTAATTTTGGCAAAACATGAAAAATTAGCATCCAACAGTTTGACAAAATAACTTGGCGCATCGTCGTAGCAGAAGAGGTGGAAGGACATAAAAATAATTTTGTTTCTATCTCGAGCCTCCTGATGTAAGTTTGAAGATGTGGAAGGGCATAACATAATTTTATTTCTCTCTTAGGGTTTCTAATGTAAATTAAATCTGGATTTGGCAAGTGAATTATACCAAACTGTTAGAGACGATTTCTTCTTTTCTTAACATATCTTTATAAAAATTAACAAAACACATAATTTATCAAGTAAAATTTGAGAAACTCTGAAATTACTCTAACGAGCTATACAGTGATACAGCTCGAAGCGCGGACGTTCTGCGAGTCCACTTTGCCGGTTCCCGGCCGGAAGCCGGAGGGACTAGAGGCGCCGAACTGAAAACTCCCATGCCAACTCCACCACTCATCTCCATCGCCTCAGACATTTTCATTTGCCAAGCCCAAGGCCACCTCTGCTTGCATCATTCAGCTCAGCGGCGAAAGGCGACACAACCGGTTCCCGGCAAAGCCGCTTTCGTCCTCTTGGTTTTTTTTTTGCTAGATTTCTTTTGCTCGCCTAACCAGCTGCTACCTGCGATACATTTCCGTTTCCCGGAGAGGTGTAAAGGGACAGGAACCGAGCTTGGCACTCGATGTCACCTCGGCTGATCTAAATAGGAACTGTGCCGTGTGACTCTTCGGCCAGGTATCTATAGACCACGTACGAAGGAATGATTTCATCGTCAATCAAACACAACTATCCTTTCGAACTGCCAAAGCATGCTAAAATTGCACTTCAAATGGCACATGCTCCTATTCAATCCCGGCCACGCCAGTTCCAATTCAGAATAGATTTGGACATACTTTTTTATATAAAAAAACATCTTGTAAACCAAAAATGGTATGAGTCGTCTATTCAAGCAGGAAAAAAAAAGGGTGCCTACACTGAACTGATCGGTAGAGAGCCAAATAGTAGCAGTTTGGCCGTGAAGCATTGCATTATACATGCATGCCTTTGTCTTATCATGAGCAAGAGCCCAATGCATGACTACACCCCAATTATACCATTTCCATGGTAGAGAAGTGAAAAAAAGGTTTGTTTGGCACAACTCAGGCCTCCTTTGGCAAGGTTTTGGCTGCGGCTTCTCCGCCGGCGGAAGCCGAAGCCCTGCCAAATAGTAGTCTGCAGAACAGTTTCGGTCAAAAAGCCTCAGAATATCTGTGACTACAGCCATCTGAGAAAGGAGAAGCCAAAAAAGTGGCTCCCCGCGGCTTGTCCTGTCAGATGTCATCCTCGCCTCCGGAGGGCCCCAGGCAGAGTCGGTTGGTGAGGAGGGGCGCGCAGGGAGCTCCAGCGGTGGCGCGCGGAGGCGAGGTCGCGCTTGACCGGTAGTGGGCCTCCTGGGGGACGCCGCGGTCATGGACTCTGCTAGATTCGGGAGGCAGCACGGGCCGCAAGGAGGAAAAGGTCGGATGGCTATGGGTGGCGCCGGTGCTGGCTGGAGGACGGCCGCGACGGCGCGGGAGGTGGGCCCGAGGACGGCGACGTGCGGCAGGGGTGTTGAGGACGGACGGTGATGTAGAGCCAGGGACTAGCCTGAGGTAGGAGTGGATTGACAGGATTGAAGGGATGTAGTGAGAGGAATGGAACGAAAAAAGGCAAAATAATAGGAAAAGAGAAAAAATAAAAAAATAAAAGGTATTATAGGCATTTCATTTTTTCATATGTGTTACATAGTCATAAGTAGCTGTTTTATCAAACGTTTTTCTAATTAGAGAAGCTACAGCAAAAAAAAAAACTGCTTCACCATCACAACTACAGCCGAAACCAACCAAAGAGACCCTCAAGATCGAGGACGATCGCCTGACAAATAATTTTGAAACTTTTATTACTACTATAATCCGAAGGATTATCCACCTTCTCCACGAGGTGCAGATGAATATGTTACAGCATCATCCAATCATCAGGTGCTGCCTTGGTACGACTGGATCGTCGTCCAGAAGTCGTCGATGGCCCAGAAGTTCTCGCCCGGAACGAAGTCCAAGGCGCCAGCGCCGCCGGCGCCTCCCCCATGGACATTGTAGCCGAGATGGTCCGCGACCGCGGCGCTCGATATGCTCGGCTGCTGCTGCGTCACGGTGCCGTAGTCCTGTGTGACCCCTGTCCGGCCGGAGTAGTTGCTGCTGCCTTGGTCCTCCTCCGTGATCGCCGGAGTGCTCCTGCCGGCCATGCCACTGCATTTGTCCGCCACCGTGATGATAGTTTCGATGGCACTGTGCTCCTTCTTGTTCTTGTACTGCTTCTTGTGCTGTATCTTGGTTCTCCAGAAGTTCTTGACCTCGTTGTCCGTCCGGCCAGGGAGGTGCTTGGCGATCCTAGACCACCTGCAGTAGAAATCATCAGCAAGCGGCCAGTTACTAGCAATTAAGTTTATGGATTAGTGCTGGAGCACGAGGGAATTTAACTCTGGACAATCGAATGAGTACTTGTTGCCCCATCTGGCCTGCAGCTGGACGATGCGCTCCTGCTCCTCCGCCGTCATGTTGCCGCGCCGCACGTCGGGGCGCAGGTAGTTGAGCCACCGCAGCCGGCAGCTCTTCCCGGTGCGGTTCAGACCGGCGGCGCGGGCTAGGTTGTTCCAGGCGCCCTCGCCGTGGGCGGCGATGTAGTTGACGAGGACGTGGTCCTCCTCCACCGTCCAGGGGCCCTTGCGCACGGCCGGCTCGGGCACCACGCCGGCGACGGCGTCTACGGCGGACTGCATGGCTCCGTCGTCGCCTCGGCGCAGCCTGACCGTACGTCGCCGCGCGACGCTTATATAGTGGAGCTGGCCCGATGGCGTGACACGTGCATGAGCCATTGAGCCCGATGTGTACAGTTCGGCGCGCCTAACTCTAAAAGGCAGCTCGATCGCCGAGGTCCCGAAACCGACGTCGTCGTGCCGCTCTCCAGCACAGAAAATGAGCCTCTCGGCCGTCTCCTCTCGCAGGCTATGCGCACGCTTTCGATCTCACTTGCAACCAGCAGGTTCCCTTTCTTCATTCAGTTTCTTCAGAGCACGTGTGTGTTGTGTTCGTACGTGTACGTGTGTGAGCCAAAGGCACACGCGCGTGGAAGCATCGAGCACGTATACGGCTCTTCAGACTTGCAGTCGACACGAACAGCTGCCGTGCACACACGGCACATCGTCAATCGGTCGATCTTTGCAAACTGATGAGCTAGCGCTACATACGTTTCCCGTAGTAGCAAGCGTGCATCGTGCAGTCTTCGTCCGCCCGTAGCTGGCATTCCGCCTGTAACATGAGGCGAGGGGCACGGGTACGTTGTACTCTGCGGTTTGGAAGTGCGTCCAAGTCATCTCCAACTCCAGCTTCCAGGGCATCAGGGAGTATCTTCGCCGTCAACCTCGACACTTCCCGGGAATGTTTGTGCGTTCGATCTGCTGTCCGACATGGAGTCTGGTCGGCGGCGGGTGTGGGCGCCAAACCGGAATGAGATCCTCTAAGGGCCCGTTCTTTTGGGCGAAAAAGAATAGTAAAATTGCAAATAAATAGTGCTGGAATAGTGTTTCTTGTGAGAGAAGATGTGACAAATATGATGGCTAATAGTGTTTTTTCACTGATCCTTTTGAGTAAAAAGAACAGGCCCTAACATTACCTTCTACACCTTTTGATCTAGTCACTACTATGTGGACCTAAGCACAGTAGATCCGACATAGCGGTGACTCAAAGGTAGAGGTTGAAAGTTAGAGGATCTGCCATGCATCTCCCGTGCCGTTTGTGAGATATGAGGTGAAACTATAAATACGTACCAATAAATGTATGTAGCGCACTCCTGTTCACAATTGAATTTGGGCATTTGATCACATCAGGATCCCATGAGAATCTTCAAGGTTGGATCTTTATCTGCGCTCTACTACGTACTAGCTCGATCGACGGTCAGCCTGATACAATGTCGATGTATCACAAATAAAGCATAAAAGTCACCAACCTAAAAGAAGAACATGAAATAAAGTGTAAAAATGATGGAGCCAACCATAGCCCATAGGGGTTTTCTTCTTCCACTTTCTCATAGAAAATTGAGAGGAAGTTTAAGGGGGCTCCATTGTTTTCGGATGGTAGGGGGCTTAAGCCCCCTCCCCCTCCCCCTCCCCAATGGTTCTATGTTAATTTTTACTTTCGATAATAAATAATCATAATTTGTTTAAAAAATACTAAACAACCACAAAGATGAGGTTGCTCGAGACGATTACTCCCATTACTATTTGTGCTATAAGATCTTTCACATTTGTAGTGGATGTGATTGCGCTGGTGAGGGACGCCATAAGATGAAAAACCAACAAGATCTGAATCACGTTCAAGGTAAGTTCAATATCCCTCTTCTCGTTCTTCGCATCTAAAGTCAACTATAATCACAGCTACCGTTGCTACCGTTGCTGTAACAGATATTGTGAGAACCATTGTGTTCGTGGCCCACTGAAGGAAAGCTCTAGCGGATGCTACGGCACCATATGACGACGTGAAACACTTAGTGAGTGATTGACATTCTACATAGGACTAAGCCTGGCTAACGTAAGCTCATGGACAACCTAAGTCAGGCTTGTCTCACCATTTCAGCCCGTGATTGGTAGACTACATAAGAAGGTGGGTTGCATAATTAGAGTCTATCTCATGGTGTTTGGTAGGCTGCATTAGTTGAGTGGGCTCACCACTTTCACAGCCCAAGTGTTCTCACCGCCCCCTTCTTTGTCTCCCCCGTCTTCTTCCTCGCTCAACCTTCGATGACCGCGACGGCGCGACTGCGGCGGCGCACGCCCACCTTTCTTCTCCTGAGCTGCCCGCCCACCAACGAGCATCAAGATGTTGCTGTCGAACCGAGGGTGAGAGCAAGAGCGGCCGCCCGAGATGCAGCAGCGCTGGAGGGCAGTGGAGGGCCCGAGATGCGGTGGCAGCGGAGGGAAGAGCGAGGGCGAGTGCGGCCACCCGATTCGCCGCCGCCGTCCGAGCCATCCACCGAGCTGAGCGGCGCCGCCAGATTCGCTCGCTTCTTCGTCCGACGGCTCCATCTCTGTCGCACGGGGCTCCTACATCTTGTGCATGGAGATGACCGACATCTCCTCCGATTCACCAAATACAACTTCAATTCCACCAAATACGACCTCGATTTGCATCCTGCGGACCTTGATCTCCGATTCTGTCGCACGAGAGCTTGGTCAGCAGCCTCGGAGCAACGACGACCAACAGTGAAGATCCAGAGGTGGTCAACAGCCTCGGAGCGATGACGGCCAGCAGTGAAGATGCGGAGGCGGTCAATAGCCTCGGAGCGACGACGACCAGCAACCACGGAACAACGCAGTGCGCGGAGGTGAGATCCCCGCACTGCAGCAGGCCGGAGGAGGATTGGAGGAGGACGCTCAAGTGCAGCGTGAGGACTGAGGAGGTGAGCGGAACACGGAGCTAGCCAGGCTGCACAAGCGGAAACAGACGTGATTTGCGTTCCCAGCTATGCAGCTGGACCGGCTTTTTTGCACAGCCCAAACGTGGCTAACTCCTTATGCATCTTTCTGTGACAACCCCATCCGAGATAAGTTCGTACTATCACTTAGACTGATTCACTTTGGTCATTAAGCGATAATAAAGAATTATTTTGTTGAGTGTTACCGGGTCATAGCCCGGTAAATCACTTGTAAACCACACAGAGGATCAAAACGTATACATTAAAACCCCCACGAAGGAGAGTCCAGAGTACCTTACAACTTAATCCAAATTCCCCGTAGGGTTAATTATTACAATATTGTCCTTGCATCAAAGGTAAAAGGAGTTCAGAGTTTTGAAACAGCGGAAATTATACTAATCGATAACTTGGCATCATGGGAGGCCACCCATAACGCCATTACTCCTCGTCTTCCACCCATTCCAGCTCCCAGCCGGGTGGGATTTCACCAGGCCAAACATTATCACCTGAAATCAACATTTATAGCAAAGCTGAGTATACTAATACTCAGCAAGGCTTACCCGTCTTAAAATAAAAGACGTATCCTTATAATCATGCTTGGCTTTTGGCTTTTGGCTATTGGGTTTGTTTTGCCAAAAAGCGACTAAGGAGTTAATCCTTACTTTCAATATTTTAGCTCAAGTTCTAGTAGATCAATTATTACTAGATAAGCAACTAATTCAAGCATACTTGTGCAAATAATTAATCAAACATCAAGTTTAGCAACATTTCATCATGGAGGGATTATCATGGTTAGAGGGTTAAGCTATTCCCGGATAACGGTGAGAGGCTGATGATCGATCGATTAATAACTTTGCAAGGTGAACCTAAACATACGAGAGAAAACCCTCACAAAGAGTGATTTCAACCAAACGGTTCCCGTCATTCGTCGGATTGGGATCAGATGCCACAGTCCTAGGTACATAGCTAGCTGGCATGCCTCACACTAGCATCCAACATCACCATGTGCCCAAGAGTAGTAGCCTAAAGTTCCCGCACCGCGTCATTCAGGTACTAGGTTTACCGTACCCATGTCCGACAAATATTTAGTACTTTCAAATGCTTAATCTCTTAACCATTGGACCGGAGCCCGAATCCCATGCTCTTACCACGTGAGCAATTCAATTTAACAAGTCTTATGATTCCAACATAAGAACCTATTCTCGCGAACGAAATACATCACTTGACTTGTACCGGGTCCTTAGTGCATAGCAACTATCGACCTAGCATTCTAGTAAAAGATCATAGGTACTTATGGATCATGCATCTATGGTTTCCATTCAACTCCTGAACGTAAATGCACATATATAAACAAGCATAAATTCAGAAAATTTGAAAAGAAAACACATAGGTATATGTTAAACCGGGGCTTGCCTTCGGCAGCTCCAGCAGTCAGACAGTCTTCCGGACTTTGGTCCGGGTCTTGCTCAACCATCACGAAGTGTACGTCTCCTCCTGCTCCCTCGTTCTCGTCAGCCGGCACGAGCGCGTAGCTACCGTCAGGAACTTCTATACGAGGAATGTATATGCAGGAGTTAATTATTGATGATGGTGGAAACAAACAACATGTATTAAGTCTAGGGTGTCATGTTGACCACATTCACTTAGACAAGAATATATCCAGCATACTCTTTCTTAAGATTAATTATTCAACCCTTTATTTAACTATTATTATTTTAATGAGGATTGTGTGCACATTTATTCAACAAATTAGAATTATCACACATGCAACCAAGTTAAGTTCCAGGGGTTCACTGGAAACATTTCCAAAGGTTATATGACACATAAGTTCATAAAAGGGGATTTCTTTATTTCTATTTTTAATATACTTAGTTGTTTCCAAAATTTATTCTGGTTAAACAATGCAACATATTACAGTGAAAATTTTTGTGTGAGCTCAAGGGACTACAACAGAGCTACTGGTAAAAATTCATGGCAGTCAAAGATATATACTGAGCATGAAAATCATGACAAGTTATTCATAGCAAAAGTAAGAATATTTAATCTAGAGAAAACTACCCATGCACTGGTGCTCAAATTTTTCACAGAGCTACTATAGACTAAAACTAGGTTGTACACCAAAAATTAGCTCCAGAACCTATTTCATTCATGCTACACAAAATTAACCATTTTCAGCTTATTTATTCACAAAGTATTTATTCAGAGAAATATATGAGTCAAAAGTGGCCCAACTTTCTACCATAGCCCAAACATGATATACACATCATCTATGACAAATATAAGCATCACTGGAGCAAAGGAAACTGAGCTATAGATTTAACTTTTTAAACAAGCATCATTCAGAAACAGGTATATAGACAGCTTCTAAACTAATGATAAAATTACTAGAAGCACATTTTAGCATAACAAGATGATATCCAAAAGATGAAATATATAAAGCATATATATAAAGCTGTACAAAATAAATACACGGATCTAGCCATAAAGCAAAATAAATCATAACCAAATATCCACTCAGTAAATTTGTGCAAAAACTTAGGCATAGCTTACTCTAGTACTGACTACCAACATATCCAAAGATCAAGCCTAGCACATGTGTACAACTCAAGTAATGAACATCCCTATCCCAAATGAGTTTGAATTTTCATTCAAAAACTATACATCAAAAGTATATAGAGGTTTTGCAAAAGGTGTAGGTCTGTTCATAAGGAAACCAACAAAATTAGTTTTGCATTTTTAGGATTTTTCTGTGATTTTCTATGGATTTTAGAAGGTGAAGGACTGAGATGTAAAGAATCTAAGAAGAAGATCCTTACAAAACAACCCTTGATTCACAGATAGGCCCTCAGAATGAAAAACAACCTCGCAAATGTGCCCTTGGCGCGCCGGCCGGCGAAGATGGCCGGAATCCGGCGTGGGGAGGCTCGGCCTGGGCAACATGCGCCGGGCAACTGATGCTCGACCTCTAGGGGTTCGATTCCGAGCGTCAACGGGGCCGGGGAGCATGCTGGCGAGGTTGCTCGGCGGCGCCCTGCGGCGGCGTCCGCTGCGGAAGGAATTCCGGCACGGTGGCGGCTTGGCTGGCTTAGGCGGAAGTCCGGGGAGGTTTAGGGAGTGCTTGTGGAGATGGAAGTAGGCTCAAGCGGCGGTGAGAACAGCCGGGAGATGGAGCTCACCGTGGGCGCCCATGGCGGACCGGCGGCGGAAGCAGAACACGACGGAGGAGAGTGCGCATACGAGGAGCTCCGGGAAGGGGTTTTATACGCGCGGGAGCGACGACTTGATGACCGAGACGTTGACGGGGAACAGAGGTCGCGGTATGGCGGGGCTACGGCGGCGACACCATTGGCGAGACGGCGCGGTTGGGCAGCGCGGCTCGCCGGTGACTGCACGACACGTGGTGGTCGGGGAAAGGACGCGGAAGGGCGGTTCACGCGGAGGGGGTCCACACACACGCACGGGGAGACGCGCCCCTCGGCGTGCGGGCCCGGCAGCGGTGCATGCGCGCGGCCCGGTGCCGACGGCACGGCGTCGTGCGCACTCTGCGCTCTAGAGCGCGGGATGTAGGAAAAAAATTCTGAGTAGCCCGGTTTGACCACGAAAAACTCGAGATTTTGCAACTATAGTGCACCATGGTGTAATTATAAAAGTTGGAGATCTGATGATCCTCTACAACTTTCCCAAAGGCACCTAGGTGATTTGCTCAACAGATCGTGCGCGCAAAGCACGCCAAGTTGGCACTTTTCTCGGCGCCAAAGACAAGTGGATGCTGCCGTTGACCAAGAATTCAACCCATTTCCACTCAAAATTTGCAAAGCCGACCAACATGAAAATTGTGTCCCTCAAGAAGATGCACAACTTTTATATTGGTAGAATTTTGAGTGTTTAGATGAAATTTGGAGAACGCGGCAAAAGTTATTGGCAGAGTAAGGTGTCAAAGGGGTTAACTAGGGGTTTTGACCAAGTTTTGACCCCACTTTGACCAAGCTTTGACCATTAGGGTTTGTGGGCTAGGTTTTCGAGGTGATGACCCAGGTTGACCAAGGTTTGACCAAAGTCAATGTGGTTGACTCGGTTGACCAGTCATTAGCGTTAATTAACTCTGTTTGAAAAACCTGGGGCGTCACACTTTCCAAACATGAGCCTGCTGCACTATACAAGCCTCGCTAAGGGGGCAATGCACTCTACCAATCAGCCCCTTAGATACCATGTTCAACATCATGGCACCCATGTTCTGGTCTGAAGAAGGCTGCGTCTCCACCACTGCTAGTGCACCAACGGTGGCCATCCCGTGCGCCCGACTCCAAGGGGCCCCTCCTATGCACACATCCAGATGGTAGACTATTGAGAGACGTGCGATAAGCTGACAACTCGTTCACCCGTGGACTGTTCGTGCTCGTGCACACAGGAGTGAGAGCAGACGGCTTTGCATCCATGCAATTCATCTGTCCTGGGGTGGGTTCGGCTTGCTGAGACTATCTCTAGCAATGATCTACATCTCGAAGCTGCAAAACGCCCATACGAAGAAAAGAGAGAGAAGAAACTCTCTCGCAAAAGAGTAAGAGCTCCAGCGGCTTCCCTTCCTCGTCGCGCATCAGGCCACAACAGTTGCCTTCCGCGTCGCCGCCGAAGCTTCGTCGTGCTCGTCGCGTCCTGGCAACTCTCCTTCCCCTCCTTGTCCCTCCAGCTCCGATCGAGCACCTTCAACTCGACGAAGCTTCGTCGGCGCCTCCAACTTGGAGGCCGCACCACTCTGAATCGAGCGCCTCCCAGGGAAGGAGGAGGGGATTTGAAGAAGAAGGACGGGGAGGAGCTCGGGGAGGAAGATGGGCGCCGCTCCGAGCAATGGATGAGGAAGACCGGCGCCGCCCAAGTCCTGCGGCACCATGGGGGGCTACGAGCTCGTCCACAGTGATGACGCGTCTGCCCGCCTTGAGGTGGATCTAGGGGCACAGAAGAAGAGAAGGGAGCCCTTGCTGCCAACGAGGAAGAAGAATAGGCGGCGTCACCGGATCCTCTGCTCCCTCTGTCGCATCCTCTGCCCGCCACTATCGCGGCTCTCCCGCCGCGGCCGACGAGGAGGAAGAAGGAAGCGGTCGGGGAAGGAGGAGGAAGAAGAAGGAGGCGGACGAGGTTGGAGGAGGAGCCGGTCGGCGGCTTTGGTGACCGGGGTTGGGCACGACGGAGGCGGGGTCAGATCCACCGCTGTTGGTTGGTCTACCTCGAGGAGAAGGGAGAGGGCCGCGGCCGACCGGCGGCGAGCTCCACCCCCAAGGCCAACGTCGCCGTGGCCTCCCCCGGATATGCGTCGTCGAGCTCGAGCTGCCTCCGCCGCTGTGGAAGACGCAGGCGCGGGGGTGGAGGAGGCGTTGGTGGTGGAGTGGGTCGGGGGAGGAGGCACTGGTGGAGGGAGAGAGGTGCGGGGGTGGAGGAGGCGTCAGTGATGTGGCAGTTGAGATGGGGAAAGGCTCGGTCCTCCCCAAGAATGCGCGTCGGGGGTGCGGTCCGCGCATAATGCAGCAAGGGATGCAGAATCTGCTGGAGCGTGTACAATACCTATTTCCCCTTCATTTTGAGGATGCATCGCTGGATAGAGAAGCTACTGGAGACAGTCTGAAAAAGCATTCTATAGGTACTTATTTGGCGTACACAATTGCAGTGGCACAGTTTAGAGAGAAACCCCTCATTTTTTACACAATTTGCTCCATGTCCGGCTCCGGCGCACTATCTGCTCCACGCCGGCGCGTGATGACGTCCACGACGGACTGCATGTGTGGCTCCGTCACCTCGGTGCAGCCTAACCATATGTCGTCGCACGATGCTTGGCCGGTTGGCCCGATGGCCAACACTAAATGGCAGCTTGATCATCGAGGTCCCAAAACCGACGTCGCGCTGCGCTCCAGGATAGAAAATGTGCCTTTATGCCATCACCTCTCACTGGCTATGGGCATGCTTTTAGGGCATGTTTGCCACCCTAGCTGCGCAGCCCGACTGCGCTCTCCGGCTGCAAGGCGCGCCGTTTGCGTCCCCGGCTGACGCTGGAGCCTGGCTCCCAGTGGTCAAAAGTGAACCCCGCGCCTGACTCCTGGGATACGCCGCGAGGGGTCGTTTCCTGGGAGCCTGGCTCCGCGCGGCGCATGCGGCCGACTCTCGCGTGTGGGCCGGGTGGCTGGCGTGTGGGAGCGTTGGTCTCAGTCTGGCTGCCAAATGGGTGGCAAACACCATCTTCATCTGGGCTGAGCTCATTTGGTACAAGGCCGAAAACATGATGCCTTGCACCATCTGGATCAGGTCATTCCAGACCTGGCCTTGTCGGGCCGGCCGAGCCGTGCTGGGCCGGGGTGGCAAACACGCCCTTGATCTCTCATTTGCAACGAAGCCATCTTGTCTAGATTCTTTCTTCTCGCAGTTAAGTTCTAAGTGCACGTGTGTGTTCGTACATGTTTGAGGCAAAGGCACGCAGTACATGGAAGCATATCGAGCATGTATGTCAGGGCTGGCATAAAAGCTCGAGGCTCGTGAGCTACCTCAGCTCGTTTATAGGTTCAGCTCGGTTCGATCTTTAAACGAGCCGAGCCCAGTTTCAATTTCAACTCATTTTCTTAACGAGCTAGCTCATCAACTGCTCGTGATATGTTCGATTAGCTCATTAAGCTTAATAAAAATGAAAATACCAAAAATATTTTTATGAGTAGAGTTGTATTACTATTATTTTGTGAAAATAATTTTATCGTTCAATTTGTAAGTCAAATTTAGTATGAATTAAGTCTATTTTGAACTCTCAAATATCTATATTATCTTATTTTATTGGATTATCTTACATATTTCATAATATATAATCATAAATTCAACTTTTAAAAATTGTTAACATACTTAAATTATCATATATCAATTAATATTATTTTTTATCATAACTTAATGTTCACTAATACTAAGATCGTGAGCCTAACGAGCTGCTTCGAACTTTCAAACGAATCGAGCCAAACTCGATTTTTAGCTCGTTACTTTAACGAGCCAAACTGAGCTCGGTTTGTTATCAAACAAACCATAACGAGACGAGTCTTAACAAGCCGCTCGTCAGCCACCCCCTATGTATGTGTTGTGGTGCTTCGGACTCGCAATCACGAACAGCTGCCGTGCACACATGACACGTCGATCGGTCGATCTTTGCAAATCGATGAGCGTTACGTTCCCATAGTAGCAAGCGTGCATCGTGCAGCCTTCGTCCTACCGTAGCTGGCATGACGTCGGTAACACGAGGTGAGGAGGACGGGCACGTCTCGACCTCAGGAGACAGGAGACTTGGAACTTTGGAAGTGTGCGCCCAAGTCATCCCCAACTCTAGGCATCTTAGAATAAAATCTTCGCCGATGACCTTGACACTTGAGGCTTCGTTCAATCGTTTTGCTGTCCAACACTGAGTCCAGTCGGGTGCGCTGAACCTGGCCTTGTTCTTACGCCGCTTGCGAAAGCGGTTGGAGAAGCAGGAAGAGCATCTTCAAGAGTTTGCGCCCGTGCATGACATCTCACGCACGATGCGGACTCAGCTCCCACGCACACCGTGACCGGGACGCCCGCACCCACAACTCTGCGTCTCCTGAAACGCCATTGTGTCGTGTAATGTAGGGAAGTTTTGATTCTAACGTTGAGTGTAAGTGTATATAAGGCAATGGATGTGATCAATACAAAGTACCGTTGATCCTATCTATTTCTACATGGTATCAGTTACTTCCAATCCTAATTTCTTGCTTCCGTCACTTTTGCTCTAACGTCGCCACGGCGCACTCGCTGGCACGGTCCTTCTCCTCTTCTGAGTCCGATGAATCCGGTCTCTTCCTCGACGCGCCCCAAGCGCTTCCCTCGCTGTCACTACTAGGGAAGGAACTTTTTATACCGGTTTCAAAACCCCATTAGTATCGGTTTTGGAACCGGTACAGTCCAGCCGGCACTAATGTGGAGGCCACATTAGTACCGATTCTCCTGACTCAATACTAATGTCACATTAGTACCGGCTGGTATCCCCAACCGGTACTAATGTGTTTTTCTTAATTTTCTTTTTTTCATTTCTTTTTAATTTGTTTCGTATTTGAACGTATTTAGATGTATTTGTTTGGTTCATTTATACTAATCAAATACGCAGTGTTATAAAGTCGTTTGTGCATATATAATATGACATTATACATACATACATACATACATACACACACACACACACACACACACACACACACACACACACACACACACACACACACACACACACACACACACACACACACACACACACACACATATATATATATATATATATATATATATAGACACACACATAGAATCAAATGTTAGTTGAGTAACGTCTTGATCGTTTTAAGCCCCTCCTCGTCGTTGATGTGCTCTGGTAGTGACCCTAGAAGAAGCTCCTACTTTCTCGACGTCTTTTTTCTTAGTCTTAGAAGAAGTTGCTTCTTTCTCGACCTCCTTCTTCTTGTCCTTAGCAGAAGTTGCTTCTTTCTCACCCTCTTTGTTCTTGTCCTTAGCAGAAGTTGCTTATTTCTCGACCTCCTTGTTCTTGTCCTTAGAAGAAGTTGCTTATTTACCGACGTCTTTTTCCTTGTTCTTGTCGGTGCTTTGCCGAGCTTCATTAGCAATGCTAGCAGTGTCTTCTTTGCTCACTATTACCCTTGAGGCACCGGCAAAAAACTCTCCCGCGGGATTAATCACCTCGTCTAGAATAAATTCGCAGAGTTGTTCTTGAATCAGCCGGGTTCTTTGCATCTCGAGTAATCCTTCCTTGATGTTAGCAATCTAGAAAAGAATTTATTAATACCATAAGTACTGGTAGAAAAAAGTATATAAGCAATACGAACTAGGGATATGTTTGTCGTCCTTTTTGTGTACGCACCCTATCACTGATGGAGCCGTAGCTACCACTTGTAAAATGATGGATGTTGTCACATAGATAGAATCCACATAGATTGCTACCGCGTGGCTATTTCTTGCACTGCACATATGTGAAAATAAAGTTAAGAGATATTCTTTAACTTGTATTGAAAAATGTGACATGAGATCAACGAACAAAACATGTACCGGAAAATCATGGTAGTATCGAAGTTTATGATCCAAGTTCCACGCGTACTTTGCATGGATCATTTCCCATGAAGCGTTCAACAACTTTATGAGAGGTTCGTACCATTCTTGATATCCGCCATTAGTGTCAAAGACGTGGACAAGGCTTAAATCAGGTATAATAGTAATGAGAATCGAGTGAAAGCTATCAATACATTTTAGGGAACAATCAGTTAATTGAAATATTCAATGTAATTTGAGAAAGATAAATAGTTGAGAGACATGTTGCTCACTGGCAGTTGTATGGCATAAGTATGCACCCCTTGTAGCGGTGCTTGTCCAGAAACGTGTATAAATTCTCTATTGTAGGTGCAGGGAAATCACAGACAAGTGTCTCATTTAGCATGGCAGGATCCATGAAGCCGACGTCGGTGATTCCAAGCCTCCAGCAAGCTTGCTTCTCCATGTTGCATGATACAAAAAAAGAAGAAGTTCAGGTACGGTACGGTAGAAATGGCTAGAGCGGTGATTCTAAGATTATAGTACAATAAATACTTATAGAACCCAGCAAGTGACAATGAGACGTCCATTGCATCCATATTGAATAGGAACCAGAACTCCATTTCAATATTGAAAGTGTCATTCTCTCGAAAAAAATCTTCATAGCCAGTTTTAACTTTGAGAGCTTGGAGCCTCTGTCCCGCCACTTCCATGAGCCATTTGTACAGTTCATACATCCTAGTTGGAAGTTCCTTCACCAATCGCTCCCAGACAAGCGGCATCCCACGCACATACTCACGTCTACCTGACCCTTGGTGCCTTTCAATTTCAGTAGTGCTTAGAATTTGAGCAGGTGTCAGCTTTGCGTCCAAACCGAATTCAAGCAATGCACACTCCGTTTCTAAGAGCACCTTTAGGTCCGGGATATATTGCTTTGATTGGGTCCCTAGTTGTGGAACCGTTTTCCCAACTTTTTGCGCCTTATTGAGTTTGTGGTATTTGACCACAGTGCGATTATAGTCAGACAACGGAGCTTGCTCTAGCTTTTTCCTTTTGTCTGCCTCCATTTATTTCACGAAGCAATGAAATTTGACACGGTCCAATGGTTTCTCTGGTGGTGGGCTCTTGTTTTTGAATATTTGTCTATCCAGCACCTCCCGCACTGACGCATCTAGTTTCGCTTCCGTGTTCTCGTAAGATAATTTCGGTGGAGGTGGCTTCTCCTTGGGTATCCTCTGCTTCTTTGGAGGAGGGGGAGGAGGATGTCCTCGTCTGGAACCCGTACTCTTTGGAGGAGGAGAAGGATGCCCTCGTTCGGAACCCTGCTTCTTTGGAGGAGATGGAGGAGGAGAAGGAGCATGTTTTGGATTGCCCCCGTTAGTTGCATCATGTTCTGGACTGCTGCTGCATTCCCTTCTAGCTGGTGAAGGTGGTAGCTGATCTTGGACTGCTGCTGTGTTCTCTTCCTTTATCTCTATGAGATCCTTGGGCCACAAAATCTAACTGTGCACTACTTCCCCTAGAGTATTTGCCTCATCAGCTCCCGGGAACTCCAAGTCGAGGTCATCCCAGGTATCAACCACTCGATCCACAAAGACTTTGGCGCACCCGTGACTGGAATAATCGATGTTCAAAAATATATCCCCTGGCTGCGGTACCTCAGCCACACCGTACGCCACCACAATCCTCTTGTTTCTGACTTGAAACAGAATGTCACATGCGGACCTCGCAGTGATGTCGTCCACGGGGTAGCGGCATTGTTCTAATGGGGCAGCTGCTTCCGTGGCGGTTGGAGCTGCTTCTGTGGAAGCAACACTACTTTTATGCTTGTTGGATGGGCTGACTTCATCATGATGCGGCCCTAAAGCAGCAGGTGCTTGCTCACTTGATTGCTTGCTAAGAGCAAGCGCCACACGCTGGTCGATGATGTCTTCCATTTTTTTCTCATTCATATAGATGCGCTGTTGCAGCTCTCGTATCTGTCGTGCATGTTGTTCCTTAGCTCTTTGACGACTGCTGTAGGAATAAATGTGAGGGGACCCACCTTCGGGATTCCTGTTAAGCACCTGTGTTAGTCCCTGGATCGCGTAGGCTAACACAGTTCTTATCAGAGTTAAGTATAGAGGCAGCAAATATCGTATATTTCAAGAAAATACCTCAACGCAGCGAAGGGAAGCACAGGTGCCCATCCACTAACTAGATGGTTTTCATCACCTGGAACCCACGTAGTCTATGTGTAAAAAGTATAATAGAGGCAAGGCTGAGTACACATCAACGTACTCAGCAAATCCCAGCGTATATGATATTAATCCTATAGACTACATGCAAGGTTCCAAGGTAAAGGAAGCAGGTCTTGATTAATATAAATAAACTAATGCAGGTGAAGTACATTTTAGAGAAAACTAAAAAACAAAGTAGGTATATAATAAGTATGTTGGTCCTAGAGGGGGAACACGTAGCCTCCCCTACCAGTCCCCAAGTTTTATTAAACTCAGCGACCACTGGGGTATCACAGAGCCGGCATCTGCCGTATCACTCCCTAAGGGCCTCTGCCCTATCTCACCACAAATTCTATCCTTATATAGCATGTGTGCTAATCAACAGGAGCTTTGACCAAAAGGGCTCATAACCGAGAGCCACGACTATTTGAATAGATTATACTCTGCGCAGAGGTGTACGCTTTACCCGCACGGTCAGTCAGCCCATACCTCGATCACAGGCGGTACTGACCTACGAAACCCGTACCCACCGGCGCCCATTCATGAATTACATTATCGCCCAATACTGGACAACATTACCTAGCTCCATCCACGTCTACAATGGGGCCTAAGTAGGGGTCATTCCACCACCACCCGCCTCGCGGGTCCACGTCCCGGGACAAAAGCATATGCATAAAAAATGTGGTACAAGTACCATCGCGTCACCAAGATGCCAAGACTTTCCTAATGACCCGTACCGGCCAGACCTGGGACTATGCGAAGGTCCTGCTCCAGTGCATCCGTTGCCCACCATGGCGTCTTGGGATGGTTTACTAGGTTCAGTAGTGGGGTGTGGATCAAGTCCTCACATAAATAGACATTCCCGAAGGCTATGCCTTTTTGGCCCGTGCGGTCGTACAAAATCCTTGGAAAGACTTTCCTGTGAATCGATCCTTATACGACTGGAGTAAGCATAGACAGGATCCTCCACTGAGGCTGCCTCCATACTCCCATGTCTGTCCTTAAGGAGTCTAACTCACATTAGTTGGTTCATTTTATTATCTTCTATCTACTTCTATCTCTCCCTATCACCATAGTTTCTTTCCATGAGTAAATTGTGAAAAGATAAATCTAGGGTTGATGCTCGGTCATCGACATGGTCGAGATCAGGATCAACCCATCCTTACAGCAAATGCAAGTCAAGTTATTATCTTGGTTTATTTTAGTATAAAACAGTGGATAAAAGTATGACCAAGGAGGGGTGATGGGACTTGCCTTTATACTTGAAGATCCTTAACGATTCATGGACGACCACGGTCCTGGGCTTCACACCCTTCTGGATCCTTGACTCCGGCAGAATCCCGGTCATCCATGTCTATCGTCTTTAGTGCATAAAAAATAGCAAAAACAATCCATAAAAGCAATTTACCAATCAATTTCTATTAAACAACAAAGGAGTATGACGGGGCTCACCTGGTGAGTGTGTCCCCGGGGAAGGGAAACCACTGGGTTTCCGATGGATGGCATAACGTCTGGATTTCGGCAGAATTATGCCGGTGATCGAGCTGCATGCCGGCTAGGCAGAGTGATAACTCAGAGTTTGTATTGGGCGGCATGTCGGCTAGACGAGGTAGATTTCTAGATTTTCCGTTGGGCGGCATAACGGTTAGGGTGGTGAAGGTGGACCTTAGATCCGGGCAGCACAACGGCAGGGTTTCGGGAAAGATCGAGGGCTAGATAAAATCCTTACGAGCTCAAAGAGGTGTGAAAGGTGGCGAAAAGGTTGGAATAGGTTTAGATATACCTAGAGTAATTCTAGGAATTTTCCTAGGATTTTTGGGGCTAAGACAGAGAAAGTGCGGAATCCCGAGTACATTTCTATAGAGTTTCTATTTACCCGGGGAGGGGCTAAATGAAAAAGGGTGTTAGGAAGGTTAACTATGGGAATAAGTGGTATCAATAGGTTTCGAAGTGGCTAAGGGCTAGAAACAAGATTTGGTGTGCAATTGGGGGTGTAGCAATTTCTGACCGGAAAAATTGAAAATGAGGGGGCTGCCGCGTGGGCTGCTTTCAACCGCTAGTGGGCCGGCCTGCTAAGGCCTGTTAGGCCGGCGGCCTTCTTTAGGCCCATGCGGCCAGGGAGGGAAAATAGGAGGGGGAGGAGGCCGACGGGTGGGGGCCACCCGTCATAGACAGGGGCGCCTTCTTCCTCCTCCCCTTTCTTCTACCTCCGGCCAGTGGCCATGGGAGGAGGGAGGGAGCTCCTGGAGGAAGGGCTAGGGGTCTCCTACGGCTAAACCGAGGGCACAGGAGGAAGGAGGTCCTAGGCGACCGATTCCTGTGCGGCTGTGCCTAGTTGAGGGAGAGGAGGAGGGGAAGAGGGCCGGCCACGGGAGGGAGGAAGAGCTTGAGTTCGAGGTGGGTCTGGAGCTCCGGGAGGGGGGGTGCTCCTCCTTTTATAGGAGGCCGGGAGCTCCGGGAGGGCGCCACGTTGCGGCTCCGGGTGGATAAGGCCGGGGTGGAGCTCGCCGGTTCGTCCTGGCGTCCATGGCTGCAGGCGGTGTGTCAGCGGGGGGGAAATTGTGGTGCCCGGTTAGGGGTGTGCAGGGTCGTAGGGGGGGTTGCAGTCGCTGGGGAATTTGAAGTGCAGGGAGGAGAGCGCATGGGAGTGTGCAGGCTTTTCCCTGCGTCCTTCTCGCGGTGGGGCGCGGTGGTGGCGTACGGCAATGGCGGCGGCGCTATGCGGCAGCGGTGGCGGCGTACACCAGGGGGGCGCGGCGGCGTGCAGCGGCGGGGGGTGGCGCGTGCGCGGATGAGGCAGGCGCAGGTGTGCGCGGCGCGAGCAGGTGGGCGCGCGGGCGCAGGCATGCGAGGCGGCGCGGCCAGGGAGCCGGTCACCTGCGGTGACGTCGTGCGGCGACGCATCGCGGCAGCGGCGGCGCTGCGCACGCGTGCGGCGCACGTGCGTGCGTGGCGGAGCAGGCCGCACAGGGTCGGCGGGCCGCGCTGCTGGGCCGGGTGCTGGGCTGCTTTGCTTGCTGGGCCAGGCCTGAAGGAGGCGGCGGACTGAGCAGGCCGCGGAAAAAGAGAAGGGAAAAGGGACTGGCTGGGCCGGTGCGGCCTGGTGTAGGAAAGGAAGAGGGGAAAGGCCAGGTTAGAAAGGAAATTCAAGGGGGTCCGATGGACTTTCAACAAAAGAAGCTTTTCTAGTGTTTAAAAGGTGAATTTGAAATAGAATTTCAAATTCAGTTTGAAACTCAAATCCTTAGGAGTTTAATCTAGGGTTTAAAAGGTCAATTTGAAATAAAATTTCAAATTTATTTTCAAACCACAAATCCTTATAGGTTTATTCTAGGGTTTTAAAAGTAAATTTGGAATAAAATTCCAAATTCCTTTTCTACCCAAAATCCTTAGGAAAAAGAAGAGATTTGGCTATAGTTTGAAAAGTGAATTTGAAAGGTATTTTCAAATTCGAATTCAAACGAAAATCCTTAGGGGTTCAGCTAGCGTTTTTAAACCCAAAATCCTGAAAGATTTCTAGGGGTTTTGGAAAATAAATTTAAAATAGAATTTTCAGATTTATTTCCATCCCAAAATCCTTAAGAGAAGAAAAAGGGATTTTGGCTATAGTTTGAATGAAGAATTTGAAATGTGATTTCAAATTCAAGTTTCAAACAAAATTCCTTAGAGGATCACTCAGCAAACAAATGCATCACAAATGTCGGTTTAAATGCAAAAAATATTTATGCAAATTTTGGAATATCTAGAGAAAAGAAAATTAAGCCTATGATTAGAGAAAAAAATAATAAGTGTGTGTTTTTAAAATGCCTTAAAAGACCGGGATGTGACACAATGTGCTCCTGAAATGCAAATTTCCATGGAATAACACCTATGCCTCTGCAACGTCCAGGGTGTTCTTTTGTACCTAGTGCTATACTAAGCTCGTCATTCTCTCAATCAGGCACGAAAGATCCTTCCACCGCTTGCTGTATTAACTCAACAAGTCTTGCAGTTGTCTCTCTTAGTTGATCGCCCGGTAACAAAGATACATCTTCGGGATTGAGCTTGCCACCATGTGCAAAATAATAATGCTTTGCCCGCTCGGCCCAATCTAGAGTTGCGGGTATGATTACTCTAGCTACTAGTTCTTGTTCCTCTCAATCTAATTTGGGAATGACCTTCTAGTAACCTTCAGGCCTGAGCGTATGAAATTCTTTCTTCTTACGTGCATTGATGGTGTTGGTTTCAATCATCTTGATGGCGTCTGCCGATTCCTTGTGCCGCACAAATGAATCCCAGTGACCTCTTAACTTCCCAAATCCCTTCTTTTGGAAATCTGGTGTAGTCCCATTCTTAATGTAGTCTCTGGTCAAACGCTTCTTGTACGACTGGAAGGCAATTGCACCCTTTTGCATCGCCCAATAACGCACGCCTGCCAGCCTTTGTTCATCCAAGCCCGGGAATGCAAAGTGATCTAACACTTGTTTCCAAATCATATCCTTGTCCGTGTATGTGATCACATCTTCCCGCACGACCGGTGCCTATTCAGCATTCCCATCATCACCTTCCATTACTTCAGGTACTGGAGCTGGAGGAGCATCAACAGCTTTCCAATACGGAATGCTTATTGGGATGTGATCCCTGACAAGAGCTCCAATGTGGTTCACCAATTTGGTCACAATATGTTCCGGAGCCACAGGTTTCCCAGCATCATCGACTTCTATTATGATGAAGCAACCCTCTAATGCCTTCTTTGGCCTGCGTTTCCCTTGACACTTCTTGGAGCTCGAAGATGAAGGAACCTGGAGAATGGAAAAACTACTATTAATATATGAAAACTCCTGAAGAAACATCAGGATGCAAATCTTGAGGGCCATCATTGTACCTCTTGTTGTTGCACATCGTTGCTTTCCTGGGCAATTGGTTGCTCTTCTACATGTTCTTGCCCATCACCTTCCATGTTGAGGAAGCTGTCAGCCTCCCTGTTGAGTACTTCTTCGTTTTGAGGCTGCTCGGCCTCATCTTGACCAATTATATTTAAGATCATTTGCTCATCTTCTTGTTCCCTCTCTGATCGAACCATCATAACTAAAATAAGTGTACATGAATTTATGAGTACCTAAATGAATTTCTGGGTACATAAATGAAATTTTGGGTACATAAATAAATTTCTGAGTACATAAATGAATTTCTGAGTATATGCACGCGTGGGTCGAGCGAGTCGTGCGAGTCGGGCGGGAGCGTATCAAGCGTGTCGGGCGGGAGCGAATCGAGTGGGAGCCGTGTCGAGCGAGAGAGTCGGGCCGGAGCGAGTCGAGCGGGAGCGTGTCGGGCGGGAGCGAATCGAGCGGGAGTTGTGTCGAGCGAATCAGGCGGGAGCCGTGTCAAGCGAGTCAGGCGGGAGCGAGCGAGGGTGTCGAACGAGCCTAGCTAAGTGTCGGGCAACAAAATAAATATCTTAATTCAAATACACATTTCTATCTAAAGAAATACATATTTCATCTAAATACACATTTCTAATTCAATCAAAAATCACTATTTCACTATTTAAATCTGAAATCACTAATTCACTATTTAAATCTAAAATCACTAATTAAACATAATAACAAACATATATTCAACATTTAATAATAAATCACAAATTAAATCTACAATCACTAATTAAATCTAAAATAACTAATTAATTCTAAAATCACTAATTAAATAAAAAATCTAAATATTTATAATTAAAAAACGGCTGACGTCAGCCGCTGCGGGCTGACGTCAGCACGAGCCCTCACCGGCGGGGAGAGGGATCGGACGAGGGCGGGCGGTGTGTCGGAGGAAGGCGGGCACGTTGGAGGAGGGGGGCCGGCGCGGAGACGGCGGCCGGGCGCGGCGGAGGAGAGCGGGGACAGCGGCGGCGTGGGGACGGCGGCCGAGCGCGGCGGAGGAGGGCGGAGGAAGGCCGGTCGGGGACGATGACGACGCATGGGGACGTGGCCGGGCACGGGGACGAGACTCACGGGCGCGGGGACGACGGCGTCGTACGTGGAGACGACGGCACCGGGCGTGAGGACGACAGCCGGGCGCGGGTCGGGGACGACGGACAGGCGGAGGATGACGGCCGGGCGGAGGACGACGACATCGGGGAGGATCGGAGGACAGCGGCCGGCGCGGGAACGACACGGCGGCCGGCGCGGGGACGACGTACGGTCGCGGGCCGGGGACGGCGGCCGAGCAGAGGATGACGGTCGGGCGGAGGACGACGGCGACAGGAAGGATCGGAGGATGGGGGCCGGGCGCGGCAGGGACGGCGGCCGGGCGTAGCAGGGGAGGGCGGCGGCCGGCCGCAGCAGAAGAGGGACGGGCTTATATACCACCCCCCACATTAGTACCGGTGCCAGAGAGGACCAAGTACTAATATGCGTTCCCTTCAGCATCAAAATGAAAATAGGCCCGGTACTATTGTGTTGTTCCTTTAGTTTTCTCTAAATTTCCAAATCTATTTCAAATTGTTTTAATTTATTATAAATCATATTGAACACAGTGAAATTACATAACAAATTCTATTATACTTAATTTAGTTATATATTATAGAATGTGAAGTTAGATCTGAAAATTATCAAATTTATTTACTTAACTTAGTAATAGGTTATTTTGGTCAAAAATCTTATGTTGAATTTAAAAATTGAACCAAAATACATTTTTGCCATGCAAAATTTTATCTAACCAGTAAATGTCGTGTTATAAACATGTTTACCTTGATCTAGTATTGCTTGTGTATATTTTCAAGTTAAATTATTTATTTAATACTAAATGATGTATATAAAACTAAAATAATTATTATTTTCACCGATAAAACACAAGTTCTTGTTACTGAATCGTAACTAAATATTACAGTACTTTGTTACATGATCATAAGTTAATAAATGTAACAACCCAGAAATTTAAGTTATGAAAATGTGAGAAAATTTGAACTTTTCTTTTGTTGATGATGTGACACCATATTTAAACCCTCTCTAGCCTCTCTTCCTAAAATCCTAAATAAATAAAATCAAAAATATAAAAATATATTTTCAAAATATGGTAAAGCTTGTGATTTGGAGTTTATGGATTTTATTTGAGTGTGTTTGAATTTGAAAGTATTCAAATTCAGCTATGGTTTAAACCCTTATTCCAAAACTAATTCAAAAACCCTCCTATCTAATCTGGGCCTGCAGCCTACTCCTAAGGTCCGCTAGACCACCTTCATCTTCTAGCCCATGAGCGACCAAAGCCCCGGCTCTTTTTCTCCCAACCGAAAACGGCCCAGCTCGGACCAGTTGGTGGTTGGCACTCAGCTTGTAGGCGGACCGGTGTGGTCGTATGAGGGGGACGGGTTATACCCCCCGAGTAGATGTCGCCCCGGCTCCTCCGGGGATGGTCTCACAGCTCCGAGGCCCTGCTGGCAAGTTTCGCGCCCCAGTTCAGGACGAGTCAGGCTTGGAGAGGCAGGAGAGTGCCACCCGCTGCTAGGTCTCCGGTCGTTAGGTAGGGATGTGAAACGGAGGCATCCGTTTCTGCCCTATCCAGCGGGTCCAGTTGTACAACCTCTGCAGAGTGTTAAACCTATAGCTATAGTCCGTGTCCACTGGTATGGACAGCCCACGCGTCTGTTACTCTGGCTAGTCTCTTCTTGTGCTGCTTTCTCTCCCCTGTGTGATGTGAGCCTGGCTTCGTGCCGTTGAGACGTGGGGATAGGAGTTGGTGACCCCACGTCGCAGATGAGTGTGGGATGTTGTATCTTGGTTGAGATCCAGTATTTGGTGCTTCTTTCCTTGTTGGGGCGTTGACCCCGGAGGCTTTGTCCTCGGAGGTGTGGATCTCTTCGGAGATGGATACCTCTCGGCTATTTTGCTTACCTTGATGTTGCTACCGCTGCTTGTTTAACCTTCTACAGCCATAAATAGGATTACTCATGCATAGTAGAATTATTCTCTCTTGCTTATGCTCTTTGTTGGGAAGCTGACATGACCTACTCACTTATCGAGTAGATGACAGACTTTCAGACCAGGAGCCGGACTACGACTTTGAGGACGACGGATGGGAGGATTGAGGCTTGACCTACACTCGAGTTGCCTGCGGATATGGAGTCTACTTCGCTACATGAGAGCCACTGCGTAGATGTTTACTCTGCTTGATTCAGTCCTGTTGGACTTGTACCCTGCATGTGCCGAGATGATGTACTCAGAAGCTTAATTATTATAATATTATGTGGACCTTCAAGTATTTATTCTTGTTGTACGGTACTTTGCTTTACTTTCTGAGACAGGGATTTGCACATGATAGCCTCCTGGGACTATCACAGAGGTGCAGGGATCGGGTTCCCGTCGTCGGAAACCCGGTTCGTTTCAGCTGGTATCAGAGCCGTACTTGACTGTAGGACGAGCCTAGGAACGGACGATAGTATAGGAAAGCCCGAACACCTTGTGCTTTATATGCAATCCATGAAACTTTATATAAATACCTTGCACTTTACTATATACTACCTTGATTAACAATACTAACTCTTACTAACACCCCTAACAACGTGCAGATGGACCAGCTGACGTGGATCTCCCTCAAGACCGACGGCCAGTGGGCCAGAGGGTTCTGCTAGATCCTTAAGAACTGTTTGGAGACCGCAGGAGTAGAGACAAGTGAGGTGTTCTACGAGGGACGCACCACGGCCGTCGTGGACCAGTCGCCGACGGAGCTGACCTTGAAGATACCAGCTGACCCACGCGTGCCAGAGTTCGAGGAGGTCAGAGTCACGTGCTTCGACAACTCTACCTTGGAGGCTCACCAGTGTTGTGCCAGACTCACGCTGAAGAAAGTGTGTCGACAGTTGGAGCAGAGGTTGAAGGATACACCCTTCGAGGTTCTTCCGACAGCACTGTACGACCACAGCGGGTGGCACACAGACGAGGCAGCTTACACTGAGGAGAACACAAAGGGCAGGGATGAGAAGAACCAGTTGGCCAGCAAGTTCATTCAAGCTCAGGACCAGGCACTCTACTGGGCAGATTCAGAGATCATGTTTCTGCGACAGAAGTGGGACGACACCTTGGGGCGGAACGCCCAGCTGGAGAGAGAGAATAGTCAATTGGTGTACCTTCTCAACGAAGCGCACAGGAGGAACATCCAGATCACAGAGTGGGGACTCGCGGCTGCCAGAGCCAGCACAGAGAGAGATGCACTTGAGATCGCCACGCTGAGAGCCCAGACCACGGCCTATAGTTACCAGCTCCCCGCTAGGTGAGAAGCGAAGTACGCTGGAGTGTAGAGGAGTGAACATGGTGTTCGAGAAGCAGTTGTTCGTGGCAGACCTGACCGTTCTGGAGTCGACCGGGATCGACGTGATACTTGGGATGGAGTGGTTAGCTCAGCACAAAGGATTGGTGAACTGCAACCCAGTGTACGTGCAGTTGGAGCACCCCAACGGAGTCAGAGTGTTGATCAAGCCACAGGGCCAGAGGTCGACGCCGATGTTGTGCAACATGAAAGGAAAGGATTTGGAGGAAATCCCGGTGGTGAGGGAGTACCCCGACGTGTTTCCAGAGGAGTTGACCGAGTTACCACCAGACAGGGATATTGAGTTCGTGATTGAACTGATGCCAGGAGCTGGACCCGTGGCCAAGAGCCCGTACAGGATGTCCGCGGATGAACTAGATGAGCTGAAGAAGCAACTCAAGAAACTGCAAGAGCAAGGGTTTATTCGACCGAGTGCTTCACCTTGGGGTTCGCCAGTTCTGTTTGTGGATAAGAAGGATGGCACCAAGAGGATGTGTGTGGACTACCGGACACTCAACTCGATGACGATCAAGAACCGGTACCTTTTGCCCAGGATTGACGATTTGCTAGACAGGCTGCGGAAGGCAAAGTTCTTTTCCAAGATTGACTTGAGGTCAGGCTACTACCAGATGAAAATTCGGGACCAGGATATCCCGAAGACAGCTTTCACGACTCGGTACGGCTTGTACGAGTTCGTAGTGGTTTCCTTCGGACTGACTAACGCACCTGCCTACTTCATGAACATGATGAACAAGGTCTTCATGGAAGAGCTGGACAAGTTCGTGGTGGTGTTCATAGATGACATTCTGATCTTCTCAGAGACAGCAGAAGAGCACGAGGAACACCTTCGGATTGTGATGGAAAGGCTGAGACAGCAGAAGTTGTACGCAAAGTTCAGCAAGTGTGAGTTCTGGATGGAGGAAGTTGCTTTCTTGGGACATGTGTTGTCAGCAGAGGGAGTTGCAGTTGACCCTTCGAAAGTAGAGGCAGTTACCAAGTGGGAGCAACCACTCACAGTGACAGATATTCGGAGCTTTCTCGGGTTGGCAGGATACTACAGGAGGTTCATAGAAAACTTCTCCAAGATAGCGAAGCCAATAACAGAGCTGTTGAAGAACGACAAGAAGTTTGTGTGGTCAGAGGCCTGTGAGAGGAGTTTCCAGGAGTTGAAGAAGAGGCTCACGACAGCTCCGATTCTTACCCTGCCAGACATCAAGAAGGATTTCGTGGTGTACTGTGATGCCTCGAAGCAAGGATTGGGTTGTGTGCTGATGCAAGAGGGCAAAGTTGTTGCTTACGCGTCGAGGCAGCTTAAGAAGCACGAGGAGAACTACCCCACTCACTACTTGGAGCTAGCAGCAGTCGTTCACGCTTTGAAGCTTTGGAGGCACTACTTGATCAGCAACAAGTGTGAGCTGTACACCGATCACAAGAGTCTGAAGTACTTCTTCACTCAGTCGGAGTTGAACATGAGGCAGAGGAGGTGGCTAGAGCTGATCAAGGACTACGACATGGAGATTCACTACCACCCTGGCAAGGCAAACGTCGTGGCAGATGCATTGAGTAGAAAGTCCTATTGCAACAACTTGATGGTGAGGCAGGAGCAGCCAGCACTTCACGACGAGCTAGAGCAACTTCAGGTTGAGATTATGGAGCAAGGACAGCTCAACACACTGCAAGTGACCTACGACTTGGAAGGCAGAATCCGGGAAGCTCAAAAAGGTTGCTCTGAGGTTTGGGAGCTCAAGGAGCTAATGGAGAAAGGAAGAGCTGAGGATTACCGTATGGACGAACAAGGCACGGTGTGGCTGAAAGATCGGATCTGTGTGCCGAAGAGCAAAGAGATTCGAGAGCAGATTCTGAAAGAAGCCCACGATTCAAGGTACTCCATTCACCCAGGAAGCACAAAGATGTACCAAGATTTGAAACAGAGATTCTGGTGGAAAGACATGAAGAAGGACATAGCCTACTATGTGGCTTGTTGTGACACGTGCAGCAGAGTGAAGATCGAGCACCAGAGGCCTGCAGGCCTGTTGAAACCGTTGGATATTCCTCAGTGGAAGTGGGATGACATTTCCATGGATTTTGTGGTGGGACTACCCAGGACCCGGAAAGGACACGACTCGGTGTGGGTCATCGTGGACCGCTTGACCAAGGTGTCACACTTTGTGCCAGTCAAGGCTACGGATGCAACAGATCAGTTGGCGAACCTGTATGTGGACCACATTCTCAGACTACACGGAGCTCCGAGGAGCATAGTGTCAGACAGAGGGCCCCAGTTCGTGGCCAGGTTCTTGAAGAGCTTCCATGCAAGAATGGGAACCACACTCAGCTACAGCACGGCTTACCACCCACAGACCGATGGACAGACTGAGAGAGTAAACCAAGTGTTGGAAGATATGCTGAGAGCTTGCGCTTTGACCTACGGCACAGATTGGGAGAGCAGTTTGGCCTTTGCAGAGTTTTCATACAACAACAGCTTCCAAGCAAGTCTCAAAATGTCACCGTTCGAGGCCCTTTACGGGAGGAAGTGCAGAACACCCCTGATGTGGTCAGAGGTAGGAGAGAGGATGATCTTTGGTCCAGACATTCTCAAGGAGGCTGAGGAGAAAGTAGAGAAAGTCAGAGATAACCTAAAGATTGCTCAGAGCAGACAGAAAAGCTACGCCGACCGTCGCCGGAGAGACTTGTCGTTCACCAGAGGAGACTTTGTCTACCTGAAGGTGTCACCGATGAGAGGAACCAAGAGGTTTGCCGTAAAAGGAAAACTTGCCCTGAGGTACGTGGGACCGTACCAGATCACTCAGAGAGTTGGGAAGCTCGCTTACAGGCTCGCACTACCAGAAGAGATGTCCGCTGTACACCCTGTGTTCCACGTGTCGCAGTTAAAGAAGAGTGAAAAGGAAGTGGAAGCAAAGCAAGTCCCGGTGGAGATACTTGACCTACAGGACACCCTGGAGTATGCGGAGTACCCCGAGAAGATCTTGGACAGAGCAACAAAGGAAACCAGGAGGACCACAATTCCTTACTGCAAGGTGCTGTGGAGTCACCACACGGAGCGAGAGGCAACCTGGGAGAAAGAGTCCGATCTCAGGAGAGAGTTCCCTCACTTGTTCGAGGGAGAGGTTGGAGCTTAAATCTCGAGGACGAGATTCCCGGTGGTGTGGGAGAATGTAACAACCCAGAAATTTAAGTTATGAAAATGTGAGAAAATTTGAACTTTTCTTTTGTTGATGATGTGACACCATATTTAAACCCTCTCTAGCCTCTCTTCCTAAAATCCTAAATAAATAAAATCAAAAATATAAAAATATATTTTCAAAATATGGTAAAGCTTGTGATTTGGAGTTTATGGATTTTATTTGGATTTTATTTGAGTGTGTTTGAATTTGAAAGTATTCAAATTCAGCTATGGTTTAAACCCTTATTCCAAAACTAATTCAAAAACCCTCCTATCTAATCTGGGCCTGCAGCCTACTCCTAAGGTCCGCTAGACCACCTTCATCTTCTAGCCCATGAGCGACCAAAGCCCCGGCTCTTTTTCTCCCAACCGAAAACGGCCCAGATCGGCCCATCTTCATCTCCTCCCCCGCGTTGTCTCGCTGGCAAGTGGGGACACCGTCGGGTGCCTGTTCTTCGTCTTGACCAGGCCAAGACCGCACGCCTACGCCTGCACGCTCGCGCCGCACCGCCGCGCAGAGCCGCACCGCTCCGCGCCAGGCCGCACCGCGCTGCTCCGCTGGCGCGCACACCGAGGGGTGGCCCACACGCCGAGGAGGACCCACGCGCTTTTCCCCTCACGAAACCACAGCTTTGCCCCTGCGGAACCGCGCGCGCCAAGCAAGCCAGCGTCCCGCGCAATGCTCCTTCGCCGCCAAGGCAAAGGGAGAGGGGACAGCCCTAGCCCACGCTGTTCCTCTGTTCCCCTGACCCTCGCGCACCTAAAAACCCCTCGGCCAAGTCCCAATTGGCTTCGTCGCCAGTTGGGGAAAACCTCTCCCCATCCTCTGTTCCACCACCGAGAAGAGGGAGAAGGGGGAAAGAAGGGGAAGGAGGAAGAAGGGAGGCGCATCACCACCGCGCCGACCTACCGAAGACGGAGCACCTCAAGCCGGAGCCGGACGGGACGTGAGGGAAGCTGTCCACGGGCACACCGGGACCGAAGCAGAGGAGCTCGTCGCGTCGCCGCCTTCACCACGCCGTCGCCGCCGTGAACTTCACCACCGCGGACTCCACGGCTACGTCTACATCGCCGACCCTCGGTGAGCCGGACCGCACCTCCTCTTCTCCTTCACCCGTGGGAGCGCGCCCCTGCGCTGCGCCGCCGGCCACCGTGCCGTGCACCGTCCGCGAGCTCGCCGCCGCAACGCACTCCAGCGACGTGCCGGCCCTCGCCGTCCTTATCATGCCTGTGAACCCGGCCTTCGAGCCGCCTATTCTTGTGTAGGAGTCCGCTGCTTTGTGTTCGCCGTCGCGCCACGGCCCAGATCCGTCAGGAGCCCGCGTGCTGCCGGCCGTGTCGCAGCCAGGGTAAGCCCTGCGTGCGCACATGTCCAGGCCAAGCGCACCCATGCGCTTGGTTGTGGTAGAGCGCCGCTCGCTTTTGATAGCCGTGCTGGCACCGCCGTTTTGGTTCGACGTGTCTGCGCCGCTGCTGTCGCCGCACCGCGCCGCGGCCTCGGAACGCTGGACGCCCTATTCCGGGCATCCGAGGCGCACCCGCGTGATCCTGTGCACACACGCGCATCCTCAATCGTGCGCACCCTCACGCGAGACCGCTGTTCCGCGTAAACGGGTTACCGCTGCGCACCGCGTCGCCGCCGTGCCGATCGGCACCGCGCCGGGAATTTCCCCGTGTCGCGCCGCGCGCCGTCTTCTCGAACCCAACCGTAGGGCAGTGGCCGCGTCCAACTCGTCACGAGGTCCTAGTGTATCTCCCCGTGCGCTTGCTTGGACGCCGGAGCCAACGCCGTCGTCAAACACCGCACGCCGTCGCCACCGGGCTCATGCCAGGGCGCGCCGACGTGCGAACGCGTGGCGAGGAGCGCCTTCGCGCTCCAGATGAATCCAAGCGGCACAACCAGACTTCTTTTCTGGGCAACGTTAGGGAAGCTGCGCATGGGCCTTAGCCCGTTAAGGCCCATGTCCCGGCCCTTTTCTTTTTCTTCGTTGCAATCCGAAATTAGTTGGGGGGCTCCTTTCGGACTTTACTCCTTTGGCCCAAGAGGCTGAGTCCATTGGGCCGAATCTGGCCCACTAACCCTTTCGGCCCACCAAGGCCCACTGACCTGTGACGATGACATCACGATGACGTCATGCTGACGTCATCACCTATTTTCAATATAAAAATCCTTTTTTGTTTTAAAAATAATTTTGGAAATTATTTTATAAATCCTATAATCTTTGAAAATTCATAACTAATTATTTATAACTCCGAAAAATATGAAACCAGTTTCTATATTTTTCTAAAAATGAGACGGTGCTGTTTGTAGGTAGTATGGTTCTGTTTGAATCTTCTAAAATTGGGTTTCTTTGGATTTATTGCATAGTTGTTTGTCGGTATCTTAGTGTCTCGTATCTCGTGCTGCACAGACCCGAGCTACAACCAGGAGGAGGCCTACGACCCCGACTACAACCCAGACCAGGACTTCGGACGCCAGCCAGGTGTCATGTCACTCCCAACCATATAGATCCCATGCTTGCTATAGTTGCTAGTGCTTAATTACTTTTGATGCATGTTTTGAATTGCATAGACAATTGATTAGCCATGCCTTGAAATTGTTTATCTTGTCCTTGGAATACCTACTTTTGGAACTAGCTACAGACCCCTAGCTAGTTCCTGGCACTATTTCATCCATATATTTTACCCTTAGTTATGGATGGATCTCAGGTTTGGACCGAGGTTGGGATACCTCGGAACTCTTGCGTGTGTTTTGGGTGAGTGTGTATCCTTGACATGTTACCGCGGGAGCGAGCCGCTTTGGTTACTTGTGAACGCCTGTCTAGGGGAGATGCGACCTGGCCTCCCGCCCTAGCGGCGTGTCGGACGGATGGAGTTGGTGAGTGCTTGCTCCTGCAATTAAGGACCGATCGACAGTTTAACCGTGATCTTTGGGCTATTTTTGTACAAACCGTTCGCTCATGTATGGGCGGGGTTCGGTCTGAGAACTAGTTGGTGGTTGGCACTCAGCTTGTAGGCAGACCGGTGTGGTCGTGTGAGGGGGACGGGTTATACCCCCCGAGTAGACGTCGTCCCGGCTCCTCCGGGGATGGTCTCACAGCTCCGAGGCCCTGCTGGCAAGTTTCGCGCCCCAGTTCAGGACGAGTCAGGCTTGGAGAGGCAGGAGAGTGCCACCCACTGCTAGGTCTCCGGTCGTTAGGTAGGGATGTGGAACGGAGGCATCCGTTTCTGCCCTATCCGGCGGGTCCAGTTGTACAACCTCTGCAGAGTGTTAAACCTATAGCTATAGTCCGTGTCCACTGGTATGGACAGCCCACGGGTCTGTTACTCTGGCTAGTCTCTTCTTGTGCTGCTTTCTCTCCCCTGTGTGATGTGAGCCCGGCTTCGTGCCGTTGAGACATGGGGATAGGAGTTGGTGACCCCACGTTGCAGATGAGTGTGGGATGCTGTATCTTGGTTGAGATCCAGTATTTGGTGCTTCTTTCCTTGTTGGGGCGTTGACCCCGGAGGCTTTGTCCTCGGAGGTGTGGATCTCTTCGGAGATGGATACCTCTCGGCTATTCTGCTTACCTTGATGTTGCTACCGCTGCTTGCTTAACCTTCTACAGCCATAAATAGGATTACTCATGCATAGTAGAATTATTCTCTCTTGCTTATGCTCTTTGTTGGGAAGCTGACATGACCTACTCGCTTATCGAGTAGATGACGGACTTTCAGACCAGGAGCCGGACTACGACTTTGAGGACGACGGATGGGAGGATTGAGGCTTGACCTACACTCGAGTTGCCTGCGGATATGGAGTCTACTTCGCTACATGAGAGCCGCTGCGTAGATGTTTACTCTGCTTGATTCAGTCCTGTTGGACTTGTACCCGGCATGTGCCGAGATGATGTACTCAGATGCTTAATTATTATAATATTATGTGGACCTTCAAGTATTTATTCTTGTTGTACGGTACTTTGCTTTACTTTCTGAGACAGGGATTTGCACGTGATAGCCTCCTGGGACTATCACAGAGGTGCAGGGATCGGGTTCCCGTCGTCGGAAACCCGGTTCGTTTCAATAAAACTTATTATAAACCATCATTATTATCTAACGGAACGTTAATAAGCTTCCTCTTCATGAACGTTCCCTGTTTGTGATCGTGGCGTAAATATGGAGCGTCCTCTTGTGCTAACAGGATGCTTCGGTCAACCTTGACTGAAAAAGGAGAAAGGCCATCGAATTGGTCATAATCTTCTGAAATGTCAGTCTTGTCCTCAACTCCAACAATTTTTCTTTTTTCTGGTAGAACTACGTGACGCTTCGGCTTCTCAGAAATCTACTTATCGGCACCCTTCTTTATCGGTGGTTTGCTTGACATGTCTTTCACGTAGAAAACTTGGGTCACATCATTGGCTAGGACGAATGGTTCGTCTTTGTATCCAATCTTGTTCAGATCCACAATTGTCATCCCAAATTTGTCTGTCGTTAAACCTCCTCTGGTATTTTTGACCCACTGGCACTTAAGAAGAGGGACTTTTAAAGCTCCCTAGTCCAATTCCCATATCTCTTCAATGAAATCATAGTATGTTTCTACGTTCCCTTCCTCGTCTACTGCATCCATACGAACACCACTATTTTGGTTTACACTCTTCTTGTCTTGGGCTCTCGTGTAGAATGTGTAGCCATCTATCTCGTATCCTTGGAATGTATCTACTGTGATAGATGGCCTCCTAGCCAACCATAGCAGTATCTCATCAATAGATTTATTGCCCCTCACTTTTTTCCACAGCTAGGACACGAAGTTATCAATGTGGTGTCGTGTAATCCAGGGTTCAGACTTCGCTTCATTTGCAGCACGAAGAATGGACTTGTGCTCTTCCAAGTATGGAGCCACATGTGATGATTGATGCAGGACAGTGTAATGTGCTTGATCATATAACACTGCATCCATGTCCATTCGAGATTTTTCCCTATTGTGCTCTTTCCTCTGAGCCTCCCCTCATGGCGTGATATAGGGAGTCCAATCGGACACATGTCATCCATAAAGTCGACACAAAACTCAATGACCTTCTATGTAGCATATTCCTTTGCGATGCTTCCTTCAGGACTGGCACAATTGCGAACATACTTCTTATAATAAGACATTAACCTCTCAAAAGGGAACATGTTGTGCAGATATACAGGCCCGAGGATAATAACCTCCTGAACTAGATGGACCAAAAGGTGGGTCACGATATTAAAGAATGAAGGTGGAAATATCATCTCAAAACTGATGAGGCATTGCATGACATCATTCTACATATTCACTAGAGTTCCTGGACGGATTGCCTTCTGAGAAAGTTGGTTGAGGAATGCACACACCTTAGTGATTGCTAATCTCACATTCTCTGGCAAAATACCCCTTAGTGCAACAGGTAGCAGTTGTGTAATCAACACGTGGCAGTCATGAGCCTTCAGATTTATGAATTTCTTCTCTTTCATATATTTATTATTTGTTGTATGTTTGAGGAGTAGCCTGTTGGGACCTTCATACTATTCAAGCAATCAAACATTCTCTGCTTCTCTTCCTTGCTTAGGGTGTAACTAGCAGGAGCCAAGTAATTTCCTTTGTCTCTCTTTTCGGGATGCAGACCTTTTCGTTGGTTCATAGCTTTCAGGTCCCTACGCGCTTCAATTGTATCTTTGTCTTTCCATATACACCTAGATGGCCAAGTAAGTTCACACAGAAATTCTTCATCACATGCATCACATCAATTGCATTGCGAACCTCAAGGATTTTCCAATAAGGTAACTCCCAAAATATCGACTTCTTCTTTCAAATAGGTACATGTCCAGCGGCGTCCTTTGGAACTTGTACACTACCAGAACCCTTGCCAAACACTACCTTCAAATCTTTCACCATGGCAAATACGAGTTTTCCATCATGGTGAATGGGCTTCTTATGTTTTTCTCTGACACCTTCAAAGTGCTTTCCTTCATCTCTTAACGAGTGCTTAGGAGGAAGAAAACGACGATGCCCCAAATACACAACCTTTTCAATGTGTTTTAGATACACGCAGCAAGTATCATCTAGACAGTGCGTCCATGCTCCGTATCCCTTATTCGATTGTCCTGATAGATTAACAAGTGTCAGCCAATCATTGATGGTGACAAACATCAATGCTCATAGATTGAAGGTCTTCTGTTGGTCCTCATCCCACACGGGTACGCCTTCTTTCTTCCATAATGTTTTGAGATCCTCGATCAATGGTCTTAGATACACATCGATGTCATTGTCTGGCTGCTTTGGGCCTTGGATGATTATTGGCATCATAATGAACTTCTGCTTCATGCACAACCAGGGAGGAAGGTTGAACATACATAAGGTCACAGGCCAAGTGCTATGACCGCTACTAAACTCACTGAATGGATTGATCCATCCGTACTTAAACCAAACTGAATGTTCCTTGGATCCTCTGCAAATTCCCGACATTCTCTGTCAATTAGTCTCCACATGGACCCATCAGCGGGGTGCCTGATATGGTCATCTTGTTTGCGTACTTCTTTGTGCCAACACATCAACTTTGCATTGGTCTTGCACTTGAATAAACGCTTCAACTGTGGTATCACTGAAAAATACCACATTACCTTCGTAGGAATTTTCTTCTTCTTCTGCCCACCCTCAACTTCATCAAACTCATTGTGTGGGATCTTATAACATTGCGCTTTGCACACAGGAGAAGCCTCCAAATTCTCATATTCATCACCTCAGTAGAGGACACAGTCATTAGGACATGCTTGTATCTTTTGTACCTCCAAACCTAGAGGACAAACAACCTTTTTAGCTTCGTACGTAGACTCCGGCAATTCGTTCCCCTCGGGAAGCATGTCCTTGACGATCATCATCAAGTCATCAAATCCCTTGTCTGAAAGTCCATGTTTAGCCTTCCATTACAGCATTTCCAAGGTGGTACCCAACTTCTTCTGCCCCTCTTTGCAACCTGGGAACAACGGTTTCTTGTGATCTTCCAACATACGTTCAAACTTCTTTGACTCCTTCACCTTTTCGCAATCTTCCTTTGCATCACGCAACACCTGACCTAGATTGTCGAGAGGTTCATCTGCAATTATTAGAGTTTCTTGAGTCTCTTCCATGTAATCCTCTCCCATTGGATCATCTGCAAAGGCACCTTCTTGAGTCCAATCTGGACTATGATCATCTTCCTCTTCATTGTCTTCCATTATAACCTCTCTTTCCCCATGCTTTGTCTAAACAAAATAATTTGGCATGAATCCCCATTTGTATAGGTGATCGTGAAGACTCTTTATTGATGAGTAATCCTTCTGATTTTGCACATTTTGCATGGACAAATAATGAAACCGGGCGGGGACTTGTTTGCTTCTGCGACATCTAGAAATCCACGCAACCCATTAATGTATTCACTAGAGATTCTCTTGTCGGGGTACATCCATTGTCGATTCATCTATAAAGTACCACCAAACAATCTTTAAGTATTTCGAAATAAAAGGTCATACACAAATTTAAAGTCTTCATTTGCAATCCACGTTATACAATATGACAAACTTAAATAGAGTTCTTACACACGAATTTAATGTGTTCATATCCAATCCACAAGATACAAAACAACAAACTTATGTCAAGGTCTTACATAAATTCAAAGTACGACATATGAAACAATAATACATGATACAATACGAGAAACTTTATCCATCCTTGTGACGTGACGACGAAGGTTTAGCTTTCTTGGAATCGCCCTGTGGTTTAATACTAATCTGTGGATCTCCAACACCAGGATCTGCTGGTGGAGCATAAATGCCACCAAGGAGGTTCTTGCCCCGCTGCAACAACATCTATATGTTTTCCTTGCAAATAACGAAGCATTCCTCTGGCCAAGGTGCTCATTTTCTTCGGTTTATCAGGAGGTCCTACTTTGGTTTTCCCCTGGCTGTGTGAAGAACGACGATCACCACTACCATCATCCCCATTCCCTCCGGCAGCAGTAGACATATATACTAATGACAATAAATTATTTGGCCCATCTATGAAATTTTAGCATTTCTAGTAATTCTAAAACTATTTCTACCAATTCTAAAACAAATTCTATCATTCCTAGCCTTTCTAGAATTTTGAGTAATTTTAAAATTATTATATAGTTAATTATGTCATATGCTCAAATAAAAGATTATTTCTAAAAAATTCAGTCGTGACACACAACATCTTATCCAACTAACACAGCACATCCTTTGCAATCAACTATATTAGAACGTATACAAAAATGCATATAAATAGAAAAATCATCATTCCTAGCTCATTATAAAGTGCCAAAATACTCCAATTTCAACTGATAAAACTCAACAAAATAAGCATGAATCAAGGGAGGATGAAGTAACTAACCTCTAGACCACTTCAATGAGTGAAATCGTTGAGAAATTGTCGCAAATCGAGCAAAAACTCCCCTAGGACGTCATGGAGGAGTTAGAGCTCGAGTTGGAGAGGGGAGGGGAGAGTGGCTCGGGCAGGAAGAAGGAGCGAACTTTTTATGTGGGAAACATTAGTACCGGTCCTTGGCTGGAGCCGGTACTAATGTGCAGCTGTCACATTAGTACCGGTCCGTGGCACCACCCGGTACTAATGTCACACATTAGTACCGGCTCCAGCCCCGGACCGGTACTAATGTGTGACACTGGTGGGCGCCTCGGGGACCTCCCTTCCCAACCGGTACTAATGTACACATTAGTACCAGTTGCAAAAAAATCGGTACTAATGTGTTTTTTTTCTCTAGGACCAAATGTTGATTCCTTGGTAGTGCGTGGTTCAGACGGTGAACATCCGTAATCACGTTCACATCCTCTTTAACCTCCTTGACTCCAACTACAGTCAGTGGCGCTGTATGTAGCGCTTGCGAAAGCGGCAAGATTTACGACTTTCCGATCGATCAGTTCCCGTGACACGAGACACGTATGTAGCGCTCTCTGTCTACAAATAAAAGACCACACAGCTGAGCATTTTTTTAAAACTGTCCATGTACAGCTGCGGCAATGCTCTTCTTCTGCAGGGACATATGTTGAGCGCATTATGGAGGGGTCTATCGCTGATTAATATTTCAAGGTGTGGTTATGCTTAAGACACAGTGAGGTACTGCCTTGATTTTCCGTTGTACCTTCTTGAGACAACCTAGTTTGCTTACACCTGTCTTTTCCTATGTAACGTCCTAGTCTTCTCCCTTTTCATGGTAATGTTGTCACTAATCAGAGGTTATTCACGGCTTCCGGCCAAATATGGCTGCATTAGCCACATCTTATGAAATTTACGGATACTAACTTATTTATACGGGAAATTTTATACACCATATTTTGTTTCATACATTTTTTTTCATTTCTTCTAGTCTAATTTTAGTGGTATCCTTTTAATTCCAAGATCAGATGTGTTGTTGGAAAGCATTTTCTTGTCCAAGATCAGATCTGCTGTTGCAAAGCATTTTGAGCTATACTATTATTTTCTACTATTCACCCACTATTCATCCCACTCAATTCTCCAATCTAAACAAGCTGGCGCATAGTCAGTGGTGGAACTGCAGAGAAAAATAAGGAGGAGCAGCAGGCAAATATTTGCCGGTTCAATAGTTGGTAGTTCACCCCGATTTTTCAAACAAAAAATAGCTAGCCATGACTATATATTAGTTAATTATGGAACAACAATAAAAAATAAATAGTTTACAAAAGTGGTCAATATATCTTACTCATTTAAATTTCACTACATGTTTCTTCACCATGTTGAAGTAGTCAATAATCCAATCCGTTGTGATCTTCATTACAATCACCCTCTCAGTATAGAGTACAAAGTAATTTCTTAAAATTCATCTTCCAAGTTTCATTGCAAAAAAATGCAAGCTGTATGGTTGCATTTGAAATTGGTAAAGTAAGAACAAGGCGAATCAACCTACAAAGGAAAAGGAAATATTACTAACTGATATAATATATGGTTAACAAACTAAGTGCCAATAATATAAAATAAGAACATACCTGTCAATCAAATGATAATCATCCACTTTTTTAGTTTCTACAAGTCGACGAAAAAGATCAGCTACACTCGCCATGTCCCCGATCCTGTTGCCGGCCTCCGGTCTCACCACCTCAACGTTGTGCCCTCGAGGTCGCGTTGGTCTGGGCAGCAGTGCGACACAATCGAAAAATGAAACGTCGTGAGTTTAGGTAGAATGATCGAGAGGGCAATTGTTGCCTTCGTGTCTTTGTTTGACCTTCCTCCTGAGGCTTGTTGTGCGTCATTTGGCAAGTGGGCTTGGTGATGACGTGATGGGATGAAAAACATATAGATATACTAGAAAAAAGTTGTGTGTGGGGGGGGGGGGGGGGGTAGGGCCCCCTTTCCGCCACTGTGCATAGTATTTTTGTGTTATAGATAGATGAACCTCAGCATATCAAATAGAACTACAGAGTTCATAGTTGTATTTAGAAGACTGCAAACATCAGTGACAAATTAATTTTTATAGTTGAGATAATCAAGCCTAACAATTTATTCTGGAGCAAAGTACAACCATGATGCTGCATAAGGTCCATTGCTGTTTACAGCTAACTCACTGCTGATACAATAGTTCAAATTAGCTAGTTATTATTTACTTCTGATAATAAACAACCACAAAGATGAGTCAGCTCGAGACTATTATTCCCGTCACTATTTGTGCTATAAGGTCGTACACATTTGTAGTGGCGCTAGTGCAAAGGAAAGATGTGAGAAGACAAACCAAAAAGATCCATGCCGTACCCAGGGTAATTTCAATCAGCGGCGGAGCTTCACCGAGATTCCAGAAGGGGCCAGCTTAAGTAATTGAACTCTTAAATTAATAATGGAAAAATTACTAGGGGTGGGGGTGTGTGTGGGGGGGGGCATGGCCCCCCTGACCTCCGGTGAGTTCAATGTTCCTCTTCTTGCTATTGGCATAGTCTACTATGATGATGGATACAATAGCTACAATAGATATTGCCACCACTGTTGTGTTCGTGGCTCGCTGAATAAAACCTCTGATGGATGTTGCAACACGATACGAAGACATGAAGAAAATAGAGGATTGTTGGGTATCATGGTACTCACATTCTGGGGCGAAGAAGCCTTCGTCTCCGCCGTTGCAGCCGCGCTGACGGTAGCCATTTTGGACCCCACCATGACGGCTAGGGCCAACACTACCGTGTTGGTTGATCGCACTGTCGCTGCATAGTATACTGTCATAGCCTTTGAAGCCATCAGGGACATGATGGCCTTAGTAACCGCGTCACTATCCTTCAACGACTGCAATTTCCACCTGAGCGGCGACCACCACAATGTGTTGTACCCAGATTACAGATAAGTCAGTTGCTTCCTGTAGGCTTCATTGTTGCTATAGCATCTTCAGCATGTTTGATTGTATCTATGGCCGCAGCTACTGCGACAGTCGAGACATCCCGTAGCTCTGTCATGTCTGCGGTAAAATAAGAAAGCATGGTTTTAAATAACGAGCTATAGCTGCGCTATAATGTTCCACAGTGGTACGAGGGCTCAGACCCCCCCCCCCCACACACACCGATTCCCACTACCATTTATGCTATAAGGTCCATCACATTTGCCGCGAATGTGATTGTGCTTGTGAAAAGGTACACCATGAGAATAACAACCAAAAAGATCTGCACCACATTTAGGGTAAGTCCAATATTCTTCTTCTTGATCTTGGCATAGTCTACTATGATTTTGGATATTATAGCTAGAACAGATATTGCCAGAACTATTGTGTTCGTGGCCTGCTGATGGAAACTTCTGGCAGACGCTGCGGCACCATATGACAACGTGAAGAACATGGAGACCGTGTTGAGCATCGTGGAACCCACATTCTGGTATGAAGAATGTTGTGTCTCCGCTGCGAACACTGTGTCGGCAGTGTCCATTTTGGACTACCACCATGACAGCTAGGGCCAACGTTGCATTATTGGCTGATTGCGTTGTCGTGGCATAGGATGTGGTCACATTTCTTAACACACTTGTTAGAGCACTACCTACACCATCAACGTGATCCATGGTAGTGATTGGTATGCATAACATCATGACCTCCCTGATGATTATTTAAAATGGACGCAATATATAACAACGAAACCCATTATCTCTTTGCTTGTAGTTCTGACTTTGCATCCGTATGCGACCATGTGACGTGACTGCAAGAGTCTTAGCTGGAGTCGAGCCTACACACGCTTCACAAACAACACAGACAACGAGACACTGCATCACCACAACCTGGGAGAAGAGTCAAAAGTAAACCACCGCAACCTGCATCGTTGTCACCAACGTTTTCCCACACCAAAAGCCGCAACCCGCTGCAAGCTCACGTGGCCACTTGAACTCCTCACCATGAGCCATCACCATTAAGCCGCATACACACGATCGTCGATCCCTCTGCTCCGGTGTTGCTTCGACAGAATACTCCCGTCGCAGCATCAATGAAACCATCGATCCTGGCCACTCTGCGTGGGACCTCGCCTCACCCATCGGCCACCGCCTCATACTTCTCTGCCAAGGACTCGAATACCCGAGACTGCTCTGAGAGTAACACCTCCGCCCAGCCGTCACTGAGATCACCACTACGCAAAGCACGCCAACTCGAGGCTACACAACCATGGACCCTCTGCACCTCCCTGCCAACACGGACCAAGCACACCACCACAGCCGCAACACACAAGGCAACACCACCAGCCGACTGCCACCACTGCCACAGACCGAGACGGGTCTCCAGATGCGTCACCTCCAAGAAGGGTACGACGCCAATGGCGCCATCGTCGCACGTCCATAGATGACTGGCTTTTTACCCTGGGATCCCCGTGTTGCAAGGACATGGTAACCCTCAATGGTGCCCTTAGCAGGGAAAGCGATGCTTGAGGGTGCCGTCACCATTACCACCGACAGTGGAGGCTTTTACATTCGGAACAACACCATTCCTGCTACACGCTCTCGACCAATGACAGAAGCCCGCACCCCACCGCAACCACGACATCTCAACTGGGAGAAGCCTTGCACAGCCCGAGGTGCCACCACGGCACCACCAGCAAGCACCTGTCAGCCCCCGACTCCACTACCAAGGCGGCACCAAACTAGCATCACCGTCGAGGAGGAGAAGAGGAGCACCATCATATTGCCGAAGCGCCTGTTACTCGCACGCAGGACACCTCCAGCCCCACCAGCTCCTAGGCGCCAAGGTCCGGAGCAGGCAGACCCAGCGGGTCCCGGCCGCAGCCATCACCGACGCCACTGCACCGACCAGAGCCGCTGCCGGCTGCCACCTCCCTGCGCACTCCCATGTCGGCCGTTGCCGCCGCCATCACGCCGGCCACCGCCGGAGCCCACTCGTGGCAGCCACTGCCGCCACACACCGGCGTGTGCCCCCGCCATCCAGATCCGGCTGGAGTGGCGTCGTATCTGGTGGCCTGAGCCTCCGCCGCCGCCAGGACACCGGCGAGAGGCACCCCGGGTGACCGGACGGCCGCGGCCGCCCCAAGCCGCCGGAGGAAGGAGAGAAGGTGTCCGCCGCCGCCTTCACCGCGGCCGCGCGGCTTTGCCGGCGGACCGCTCGGGTGGCAGCGCGGCTGGGGAGGGGGAGAGAAGCTGGGCAACAGGTAGGGTTGGGTGCCGCTCTGTCGCCCTCACGCGAGCGGCCTTTCCAATCCTACTTTTTAGGAATTAAGTGTGAAAATCCATGCACACGCTTTCAAGGCGGCCTATCGGTCTGTTTAAAGTGCATCGGTGCTACTATCAGCACTATAGATGTCCAGATGGGCCTCCCAACACGACACGAACACGAGTTGGCACGACACGTTTTGCACGACACGATTTGGCACAAGAGGCTATCTGTGTCGTGCCGTGCCAGCACGCCGTGCCGGCTCCTTGGCCCGTGCACGACACGAACCTCTCTTAGTCGTGTCGTGCCGGCACGGCTGGCACGGCAAGCACGACTAGCCCGAGGAAGAGAGGAGCAAATTGAGGGAGGAAGAGAGGAGCAAACCGAATCAAGTACAAAGATCAAGAAATTCATCACAAACAACCAAATCCATACACAGAAACAAAAAATCCTGGCCGGCGACGGCGAGCACTCGTGGCCACACCCCACGACAGCGGCGCTCGTCGGCCTCGTGGCCGCGCCCATGACGGCGGCACTTGCCCCCCGCTCGATCGCGCCCCACAAGGGCGGCGCGCGCGTGCCCGTCTCCCGCCTGCGCGACCGCGCCCCACAGCAACGGCGCGTGCCCGCCTCCCAATCCTGCCCCACGACGGCGGCAGCAACGCCCCACGAACGGAGGGATGGAGAAGGCAAGGAAGTTGGACTCGCTGGAGTGGAGGCAGAAGGGATAATGGGCGGCGGCTGCGGGATTGAAGATGGGAGGGTGGGGGATTAGGGTTTGTTTTGTATATATATGTAGGAGTGTTGGGCTGTGGTGGGCCAGTGAGATGGGCTGTGGTCGTGTTTAGATGGGCCGCCGTCGTGTTTAGATGGGTCGTCCTTTTCGTGTCGTGTTCGTGACACTGCGTGTCGAGATCGTGGCCCAGACACTGACACTACATCGTGTCGTGCCGGCACTGACACTACGTCCATCGTGTCGTGTTTTTTAGTGTCGTGCATCGTGCCGCTCATCGTGTCTGACCCATCTGGACATCTATAATCAGCACCAAGAGAACAGAGAATGAGAGAAAGTACAACACTGCCGGCTCCGGAGCCAAACAATAAACAAAAATGCAATAGCTAGAGCCATTTCAACCCTACCAAACTAACTATACTGGCTGGAACGATAATTATTGCGCATAAAGAGGAGTTTTGCTATAGGTAATACATAGTATATATAGCACCACACTGTTGTTGCACGAAATAGTTGTTCGCTTATTCGATCAAACCTAAACACCACAAAAAAGAAAAAAACACCATCGCCACCTTGTTTATACACACGCTCTTTCTCTAGAAACGGAGATCACGTAGTCCATGAATCTCTGCCCCTCTCATTACATACTACCCTGGTAGCTCCATGTAGCCGCGCTCTTTATATGTTATCCTACTCATCATCCTTGGCCAGCTTCCCCTTCTTTGCTTCATAATCATTCACAACTGCTTTGATCGCATCACCGTTTGAGAGGCACATAGTAGAAAACTCCTCAATGATTGTATATTGCACGTATACCTGAGCATTTTTGGCCCGGCCCGACCCGGCCCGCGCCAGGCCCGCCCACGGACCTTACTGGACGGGGGTGGGCAGAGATCTTGAAGCCCGCGAAAAAAATTTTTGGCCCGAGCCCGGCCCGAAATGTTGTTTTTAGTTACTTTACACTATAAAATGCGCAGGCGGCCCGCCCAAGCCCGGGCCCGGCCCGAGCCCGGCCCGAAAACTGAGGCCCGACACGTCCCATGGGACGGTCATGGGCAGGATTTTCTCGACCCGAAAAACCCGGGTTTTTTTTCGGCCCGACCCGAACCCGACCCGGCCGCTGAATTAAATTATTTACTCTCAATATATATACCATACGAAATTTGCTGATGGACGACCATCACCGTTTGAGGCTATGGCTATCTATTATTACGGGCAGTGAGGGTTGCATGGGGGGCAGGCAGCCATACAAGCGGCTTTCGTTTTGTAGCAATGAGACGGAGTCCCGTTGTCACAGCAGTAGCAGTCTATATTTCCACACTCATACAGAATGCAGAATTTAACAGTGAACTTTGTCTCAGCTTCCTTTGTGTTTCTCTTCACAAGAGCATTTGAATTTGTATTGTTGGTGGTACTATGCCGGTAGATTCTTGCATCTCCAACTTCTTCAGAGAGTATTGGACTACCTGTTGGAATATTTTTTTCTTTAGTATATCAGTAGATAATACAAACACATATAAAATTTGAGCATAAGACAAGATGCATGGTGATGTATACTTACAATGCAATGGTAGGTTGCTGCAGCTGCTCATGTTGTATCTCGATAAGTGTACTTTCTGTCGACTTATTCTTATGTTGAGGCTTGGAGGGGTTGTTGGACTTGCAGCAAAAGACTGTGGACCCGATCAGGCACGGAGGCAACCGGGGGGGGAGGGGGCTCGAGCCCCCCCTACGGCGTGCCCTCCTCAAATTGTACTGAGGTATATACAGGTAGGAGGGGCTGAAAAAAATACACAAACGTATTTTGTACATTGGGCCAACTTGTCTTCTTTTTATTTGCTTCGGCCCAATAAAAGAAAAGCCCACCAAACCAGAAAACCCTATCAGTTCGGCACTTCCTCTTGTCCGCCGTCACCTCCCTGCTTGCCCGTCGCCCCTGCCCGCTGGTCTCGCGACCTCGCGCCCGACGCGCCGTCTCCCGTCGCCACCAGCCCGACGCACCGTCTCCCGTCCCCCGGCCGGCCGGCTGGCCCTGCATCTCGCTCGCTCCCTCGGTCCACGGCAGGCCAGGCGCTCCCTCTGGCTCCGGTCTCCCAGGCCAGGCGCAGCTCAGGCCGGCGGGCGCCGACGGGCGGCGCCGCGGCGGGGCGGGCGCCGGCGGCCCAACGCTCGGCCGCTCGGGGGTGAGCCGCGACTCGCCGACTCCTGCGACCGCGAGCACCGAGCGCCAGTGCGGCACGGCGCAACAACGCAGTAGGCAGCAAGCCACCACCAGCAGGTGATTTTTTTAGAACAAAACTTAATCAAATTGAGTAATTGATTAGGAAGATTGAATGATGGAATGTTTGATTTCAATTTTCAGATTTTCAGTATGTCGAAAAGAACTCTGTTCAATTACTTTTCGAGTGGTAGTGGTTCTGGCTCAAGTACTCCACATGCTAATGAGGGCACAAGTCAACCAAAGAAACCTAGGGTAGAGTTTAGTCATTCAATCATAACTACAGACCCTGGTAATCGCAAACCAATCGATTCTTATGAATCTGAAATTAGGGACCAACTGAGGAGAGCATATGCCTTGAATGGTCCAACCCAACCTCAGGAATTTCAATTTCCTCGTAAATGGAATGGTGGTGAATGGAGATCATTTCAAAAGGCTTGGTTTGATGAATTTGATTGGTTAGAGTATAGTGAGTCCAAGGATGCAGCTTATTGCTTATATTGTTATCTCTTCTTTAATTCCACAAAACCTGAAAAGTTTGGGAGTTCTGTATTTGCACATCAAGGTTATGTGAATTGGAAAAAAGCTAAGGATAATTTGAACAAGCACAGTAATTGCAAGACCTGATGGCTCAATGACCTGATGATATGCTATTGTGAGAAGGAGATATTTAGACTGATTGATATCGAAAAGATTAAAAAGCGGTTTCAAGAGATGAAACCACGTCGTATGCAGTTGCCCAAAAAATAATGGTATGCTCTATTCTCTTCTAAACTAATATTTCTCTTCTAAATTAAAATGAAAATTAATAATTTCGAGATCCATGTATATTTGGCCAATCAATTATTTATATGCCAATATGTGCAGGTGCAAGTTGCTTCCTTGGATGAATAATGGATGTCACCGTCACATGTCCCTTAGTTTCGTGATTTGACCTTGTACCTTTTGGTATAGATAAATTGCAACCTTTATTTTTCATGCTGTATTTTATGATTTTCATTGTTCATCGATGGTTCAATATATATAACTATATAAGACTACTTTAAACTGTTATATTTGTCTATTTTGAGAGGTTATAGTGGTGTTATGTCGATACGTCTTTATAGTTCAGCCTCCCCTAAAATTTTTCATGCCTCCGTCCCTGGACCCGATACATATGGAGCTAAATTCTCCCCTATATGAGACATATTGATTCATGTTAAATGTGTAAATAAATTGCATAACTGTTCTAAGTTTAAGCAATTGGGCAATTAAGGCATTCCTACTTTAATGGCAGGCCAACAGCGTTGCAGGTCGAGTTGATGGACCGTTCTATAATATTTTTTCCAATTTCTTTATCAGGAAAAAAACTATTGTGCCAGCCGATTGATTATCTTTTTATTTCGATCAATTATCAAAATAGGAGCAAATATGTAAAGATCAAGAGAAAATCGCATCAACTTACAAGAGCATGTACAACGCTAATTAATACACCATTTACAACTGGTTTATTGTGATTATCGAAGCTAATTAAATGAAAAAGCGGAAAGGGACGGAGCATGCCGTCGCCTCACGAGAGGAGGACGGGGGAGGACGTCGTGCTCTGATAAACAGTCGATGCGCGTTGCATGCGTCGTCGGGTGGAGACGACGATGCTCCTCGATCTGCTGCGGCTGGACTCTTTTGGCGGGGAAGAAAGATCTGATCAGCAATGGAGAAGTAACTTGCCTCCGCGCGTGCGTCTGGCCACCGGCCGCTGCTCTGCTCCACCAGCCGGCCGCCGTCGAACACCGCACCGCGCTGCCCAGGCCGAACCGCGCCGGCCACCGAATACCGCTCCGGCCAATCTGATCCACCGGGCGCCTCCGCGGTCCCTTGCCACTGGGCGCTGGCCAGCGTGCCAAGATCGAGAGAGAGACGGCGGCAGATATAGATCGATCGAAGAGACGGCGGCGTGACTCACTGGGAGAGACATGACTACATGACAGACGATGGTACATGAGAGACATGACTACATTGAGACACGGGGTAGAAATATCTTCGTTAATTTATAGCTTGACCCTCAATGAATGTAGAAATCGTATAAAACTCTTTAGTAAGCTTGGAAGGACATGAAATAAAATTAAAAAAATTACATTACAGTACTTTTGATAGATTTTATTCTCTCATGATGGCTTACATCATATATTCTGCCATACAAGCAATAAAATGACATACAAATATCAAGTTTATATTTGATCACCATAATTTGTGAGTACATAAATAAATTAAATATTACCAGTGGCGGAACGGAGGGGGCCGGCGGGGGCCATGGCCCCCCTAACTAAAACAAAATTTTCTACTATATAGTATATACATGGTATATATTTTTAGTTCAATACAGAAATACTAAGCCCATAGGTCATCAGTGCACGCACACAGCAGGCCCAGGCAGCGGTCCTCAGTTTAGACTTGGAAAACGAATCGTTGATTGACTGGCGGCGACAGAGGCGTTCCCGTTTATTTTGCATCTGCTATATTCCTCGTGACGCGCCGACGATTCAGCGGAGCGCGGGCGGCGGGCGCAGCGACGGCAAGGGCGCGACGCCAGGCAGCAGTTCACCGGAGACAAACGACAGACCGTCGGGACCGACGGTGGCGACGGCTTGGCCGCGACCGCGAGACGTGAGACATGGTGGGCAACAAGGACGGCGGGCAGGGGCAGAGGCAGAGGCAGGCAGGCATCATTGGCAGTTCCGTTGCATCTAATGTTCCTCCTCCCAATGTAAGTGATATTTTCTCAATTTTATTCTTGTCACACAATAATAGTCTAGGATATTTTGAATTTTCTTGTCACGTAATAAGCGATAATAGACCATGCTACGAAACAAAACGAAAGATGATTTTTTAAGAAATTGTTTGGTACTCCATATTGAGAGGGAAATTGTAATGAAGGTCAGGACGGATTCGATTATTGATAAGTTCAATATGATGAAGAAACATGCAGTGAAATTTAAATAAATAAGATATATTGATAATTTTAACAAATTATTTATTTATTTATTGTCGTTGCATAATTAAGTACTATATAGTCATGACTAGTAATTGTATGCTTGAAACATTGGGTGAATTACCAAATTTATGAACCGACAAATGTTTGCTTGCCCCCCCCCCCCCCCCCCGATTTTCTCTTCAGTTCCGCCACTGAATATTACAAACTACTTATTATAGACAAACCAATGTATGAGTTGTCTATTTTTCTGTCTATTTGTGACAGACAAATCTTTATAGACAACAGTTGTCTAAATTACATGTCCTAAATAGGTGAAACCAAAATCACAAATTTCAGAAAACGGGGGCAAAAACATTATTACACTTCAATGGGTAAGATAAAAAATACCAACTAATTTAGTACATTCTTCTCAACATTAACTAGTTTTAAAGATTACATTTGACATGGTTTGCTTTATTTTCTTAAAATATTCACATTTCTTAACACACTTGTCAAGAGCACTATACCTAGCTACACCATCAACTTGATCTTGCACTTATTTACGAACTTTTTTTTGAACGGACATCTTGCACTTATTTACATCACTCGAAAAAAAAAGGTTCACATCTCTGCACCCTTCTAATGAAAACATCATGACCTCCCTCATGGTTATTTAAGCAAAATCCATTATATCTGTGCTTGTAGTTCAGACTTTTGCAGCCGTACCGTACTGCAAGAGGCCTAGCTGGTTTCGAGCCTGCAGTCCCCGCACACGCTCTCAAGCGACGGGGCTCGCCTGCCGGCAAAGTTCATCGGTACTAGTATCAACAGTTCAGCATCAACAGTTCAGCACCAAGAAAACCAAGATCCCGGAGAAAGTGTCGAACAAAACAGCCATGCCGGCTGCGGAGCCGAATAAGCAAAAACCAATACCGGCTCGAACGATAATTATTGCGCATAAAGAGAAGTTTGGTTGTTAGGCTTTTGGTGATGTTGTGTGGTGATCTTGACGTCTTTGTTATCCAGCAGTCTACGCTCCTCTAGTTCTTCTAGATCTTGCTTTGTGTGGTGGTGGTGTAGAGACTTTCTTTTCTCTCTAGAGTTGTTTCGGTTGTTAAGTCGCTTTATTGGTCTTACTTTGTGTGGTGGTGGCGTAGAGCTCTTCTTTTCTCTCTAAAATTGTTTCGGTTGTTAAGTCGCTTTATTGGTCCTTGTACCTGTATGTCTGTGTTTTGTCGCGTCTTAGATTCCCTTAAAATCGTTTCATTGTAACTCATTCTCCTCATTTAATGCAAAACGGTCGACTGAAGACCCGCGCAAACTTGTTTTACAAAAACATTAAGACGAGGGAGGAAGCTAATTGCGAGCGGTGTGCCGGGGAATTAGAAACTGATGATCACATTTTCTCTTCCTGCCCCAATGCTGAGGCAGTTTGGAACCGTCTCTCGATTGAGACCAGACCCGGCCAGCAAAGAATTCCTTGGATGATGGGGTGCACACCACTTCTTCCCGATCCCGACCAAGTGCGAGCTGATGTCATGATCACCATCCTCTGGCACAGATGGAAGGCACGAAACGACTTGATCTTTGACCGCTAATCTCACCCCGTCTCAATCGTTTTGAGAAAGATTGTTAGAGATCTACAACAATGAAGCTACCGATACAAAAAAAAAAACCAAACCGCTGCTTGGGATTTGGATAGATCATCTCTCTTCTATGTAATTTCTCTGTTTCTTGCTGCTTAGGCGTGAGCCCCTCATGTATTCTCACTCCGGTATGCCGGAGAAAACTGACTGTAATATGTCACCTTCGTTCAATATAAAAGTGTAGGTGGGGAAGCCTCTTCCCCCGAGATTGTTAGAAAATTTTTTTAATGCAAAACGTAATGAAAAATCTACTATGCACATCTTAAAAAAATAATTATTACGCATAAAGAGAAGTTTTTGCGGTAGGTAACACACATATAGCACCACACTGTATGTTGTTGCACAAAATAGTACTGTAGCTCGCTTATTCGATGAAACCCAAACATCATCGTCACCTTGTTTATACACAAGCTCCTCCTCTAGAAACGGAGATCACATACATGCACGCATCTATGTCCCTCTCATTAGACACTACCCTGTGGTAGCGTCATGTAGCTGCGCTCTCTGTAGGCTATCCTACTTATCTGCCTTGGCCTTCCCCTTCTTTGCTTCATAGTCCTTCACAGCGGCTTTGGTCGCATCCTCAGCAAGCATGCTGCAGTGGAGTTTCACTGGTGGAAGAGACAAGTGCTTTGCAATCTCACTGGAAAATGCAAGATCAGTGACCAGGTTACTGACTTACTGACTCAACAGTAGTTTCACTCAAATTACTAATGACAATTTGAATGCTAGACAGAAATGATGGATTGAAGCTGCATCACAAGCAGCGCTAGCTGCAGGTTTAATTGATGTGATAACAAGTGCAAGCAGATCATTTGTTAGATTCCAATCATTATAAATAAAATTAATGTACATGAGGGCAGGGGGCGACGTGGACACTCGACGATACAGAGTTATTAAGATATGTTTTAAACTTAAATACAGGCAAAACGCACATTTCAGTGCACCTGAATGGTATGGACCCAGCTGTTTGCTAACAATACAGATTCTCCCAAGATAAAAAGGGGGAAAGTTAAGTCAAACTGTATGTGCTCCTGGATGCTCATGCAACATGTTGTGGCTAATGCATTTCAGTAAAAGTTTGAATGTAAACATGGTACTCAAAATTAAATGTATGCTTATGTTATAGAGAAGACTATAACACATCTCCAGTGTTCTGCACCATGCTGCGGTTAATGTACTTCAAGGATACATGTAATTTGGAAATGAACCATAAGCAAATAATCTTATCAAACAGGAGCAACCGACATGGAAATGATTTCGAAGTAGAGTCATAACTTACGTGTTCTTAATTGCTACTACTTCTTCCATTTGCTTGCCCTTCACCCACTCGCTAGCTGTAAGTGCAGAAATATGTAAGGAACCAAATGGAAATTTATATCAAATGGGCAAAATGTAGGCACTAAGCACCACTTATATCAGGTGAAAAGATAGAGAAAAGACGTGAATCCTATGATAACTAATGACAACATGCCAGTAAATCCAACCAAGTGCTTAAGAAACAACATGGCAACTGAACCTCAACACCTTGAGTGACAAATGGTTATTCTAACCTGAACATGCCACTATACAAAGAGCTGGGTAAAAATATAGCATTAGAATTTCTGCAAAATTTAAGCATACAGCCGATAAATCTAACTTTGAGGTTTGCAAAAAAAAAAATCTAACTTTGAAAACTGTATTCTTCAATATATTTCCATTTTCTAAAAGCCCCCATGTGACTTTCTTTGATCCCAAAAGGTCATATGTAAGTGCAGAATTCCCTTGAAGAAACAAGTAACTATAAGATTATGATAACAACATTATTTGTTGTGAAACCACAATCTTCTTAGTCATATAACCAAAAGTTCGAGTCCCTTGTAAATTTTAATGGCTGGTACAACATCTGGTTACAGTTGCTTTTGATAAGCTGCGTAGTCTACATCTACAACGTGATGTAGTGGCAGGGGAAACATAAACAACAGTATCAAGACAAAAAATTCTACACATGCAGCATGATTAGCTGGAATAGCTCAGTTGGTTAGAGCGTGTGGCTGTTAACCACAAGGTCGGAGGTTCAAGCCCTCCTTCTAGCGTCAAATTTTTTAGCATTTTATTAGTTTTTAGGCAATTTTTTTTACCACTATATGTGGACAAGGAGTTGTTCCTTCAGTGTTAAATATTTTTCAGTACATATTTTTTTCCGAAAGGACTGCAAAAGCTTTGACACAAAATTTATTTATTTATCAGTATATATGAGTAAGGCATCATTCGTGAGAGCAAGGTTTATCAGTACATCTGGAATAGCATGGACTCAGAAAAGTGCCAAGATTCAGAGACAGAGCACAAATAACATAAGTGATCACCTTGGATTGGGAAACACTAAGGCTAAGGTGTGACTCGGAAACTCATTTCTGGATATTTCATAGCACCCCTAATAAACCCAACAAGTGTACTCTAACATGAAAATTCAGTTATCAAGATTCTAAAAACTCAATCACTTATCCATAGCAAAGTGTACATATCATACATCTCGAGGCAGGGGTGGAGCTAGAGCCATTTCATGGTGTCCAATAGAATTGATTAAAATCTACATAAACCGAATGTTTATCAGTGTTAATTAGGTGAGAGATCCCGTGATTATATGGAGGTGACACCTATGACTTTTGGCTAGATCCACCCTTATCTAGACGAGATTGATTTCATAATTGCTGGATATTGGATAACAACCGTTCACGATAGCCGCCGGACTTCCACGGCATCAAAATCACACACACACTTTTTCCAATTTAATTACCACGATATACTACATCTTGTGAATACGGCAGCAAAACCTCGTTACCCCCAATCATCAAATTCGCATGAAGAAAAACCTTTTGTATAAAAGGCTAGAACAATATCTATTCCTGCGAGAGGGAACGGGGAGGTGGCTTTGCTCACCGACGGAGGAGGACGCGATGGCGGAGCCGCACCCGAAGGTCTTGAAGCGCGCGTCGACGATCCGGCCGGACCCCTCGTCGACGCGGATCTGCAGCTTCATGACGTCCCCGCACGCCGGCGCGCCGACGATCCCCGTGCCGACGTCGGCGTCGTCCTTGTCGAAGGACCCCACGTTGCGCGGGTTATTGTAGTGGTCCACCACCCGCTCGTGGTACCCCCTCCTCGCCGCCGCCGCCGCTGGCGCCGCCTCGCCGCCTCGGACGCCGGGCGCGGCGCCGAGGAGCAGCCTGCCCGCCACGCGCAGCATCATCGCCGAAAAGCTTGGAGCGTTGTTGAGATGAGGCGATCTCTGGATTATTTCCCCTCTCGTTCTCTGTCTCTGTTCCGTTTGGCTTCGGTTTCCTTCGTGTCGCGCGATGCTGAGGACGAAGAAATGGGATGCTTGTGATTCTGTTGCTTTGGCCCGGAATTTATACGTGCGGCAGAGGCGAATTGGAGGAACGGGTTAAATGGGGCCCACAAAATGCTATGAAGGCAACGCGTGTGTATACGTGGCGGGACGTGTTGGGGTTCGCTGTCGATAGGCTTCAGGAGGCATGGCGGTTCAACCTGATGGGCTTTTACTGGGCTCTTATTGGTCCTATTGTTGGAACCTGGTATGCCTTTGTGGGCCATAGTCTTATTGAGAGAGGCTCCAGGCCGACCCTGTTCGTTTGGCTTATCAGCCACCAGCCAGCAGTACTATTCTCTCAGAACAAATCAGCCATCAGCTACCAGCCAGCAGTACTTTTCTCTCAGAACAAATCAGCACCAGCCATCAGCCACCAACCAGCCGAACAGGGCGCTTAGTCTTACTGGGATATAAGAGAAAGGTCTTATTGGGCTCTTGGCCTTAGCCTATTAGGCATCCATTCATCATTCCTCGAAGGAAAATTTTTGTAGCGCTCTCTAAAAAAGGTTAATCACTACGCTAATTGACGTTTGTGATTCGATCAATTTCAGAGCGTAGCCCCAAACAGGGTGGCTCACATGATCACATCTTGCAGCTGAGGAATCTGATAGCTTTTGGTGAGGAGAAAAGAAGCAGTCCGTCCCTTTTGAAACTTCTGATGGCTATATGCCGCCTTTCATTCCCCCCTTTGATTCGTGTTCTCTGTCCGCCATATCGAAGCCGAATCCGTCGCGAGACTTCGTTTGCGCCCAAGAATCCAAGAAAGGAATCAGGCTATCCTGTTCCGCGTTTCCCCACCGCCACCATATGGTTCACGACCTGCAAAGGAATATGGCAGCGGCGTCAGGAATCGTTTGTTGCCAGGTAAACACCGGCACTTCAGACATTCAGGCCAGTGCTTGGTGGAAACGCCCGTTTGGGGCGTTCGGTGTGTTGGTTGATCCCTCGGGAGAGATAACTGATAATCGTCAGAAAATCTATGGCATTGTCAGCGCATGAAGCTGAACACATGATTAAAAAAACTGTGGTGACATACTGACATGCCGACGGTGACAAGAACAATCAACTTGGCCTTTCAGAAACAGAACAGGCGCAAGCTCCTCCACAATTCTCCTGGGAGGAATACTAGTCAAAATGAATAGTCAGCAATCCAAGTGACACGTACTGTGTCGCAAACGCAATGCATGTTGACCTTCAGGCTCCCTGAAGATTGTGGCTGAAATTTCAAGATAAACTAGCTTCACATTGTCAATTGGACAGTCACCTGATGTTCAGGAAGCGATGCATGGATTGCTCACGGCTTCGATCTACGTGATTAGAAGCTGAAATTCTACAAAGGTTTAATTGATTTGTCAAATCGGATAAGATAAAACTTTTCAGCTGATGTATGTAGGACGCAGGACTTTCTCGGATATCTTCTCTGCTGGATCAAATGGTCCATTCAACGGATTCGCGCATCTGCATGGTTAACAAATCGCTTTCTGCCATACGTTTATTTGCCGTCCTTTTACAAGTCTTGGTGAGACGTCCATTTCGACATCGATTCCCAAGCAACTTCGCATTTGCCGATCGGATCCCGTCATCCCAAGGAAAAAGGTTGCAAAGCGAGCCCAATTTCTCTAATGATTGACGGTATGATCTGCGTCCGCAAAGATATATAGTACTGCATCTCGAATTCTAGATGCTGACCTGTGCACATTTGCTTGGTCTAAGCCTTCCATCTCAAACTTGTGCAAATGTACAGCGACTTTGCTAGTACTATAGACAGGCCGCTGATTCTTCTTCTTTTTTAAAGCAAGGATTGACATAGAGAAGCACATGTACAGCTGCTATTGCTCTTGCCGAAGGGCGAAGCACATTTCAGATCAGGGCCATCAGGCCATTTCTTTAGCAATATTTGAGAGGATGAGGAACAGCTCATGTTACAAGGCACAAGTTGCATCTCGTGGAAAGTTACTTTTCCCGACTACCCGTCACATCAATCTTCCGACACTGATTAAGAGTATTAAATGTGGATTAATGACAAAACTCATTCCATAACCCATACCTAATTTTTCGATACGAATCTAACGAGCCTAGTTATGCCATGGTTAGACAACGTCGTGCTACAATCTCTAATGATGGATTAATTAGGTTTAATGGATTCGTCTCGCGATTTCCGGTCCATTCGTGTAATTAGTTTTGTAATTAGTCTACATTTTTTACCTCTAATAGACCTTCGAAGGGGGGTCCAAAAATTTTTGCCAAAATTTTTGGCCAACTAAACAGGCCTTTAAAGGGCATTGTCTCCGAGAAGAAGGCCCCCCAAACCTTTTCCGCACATGCGTGGATGCCTGATGCCGGTGGCTAGCCGGGCAGTTCCAGGATCACATACTACTACCGACAAACTTTGCAACAGAAAACGAGCAAATAATGATTTGTATATCTCACTATTTGCTGTATAGCAACTGGGGTCGGCTGGCCTATAGGATTATTTGCTGTGTAAGCATGATGATGCTCTGATCCTTGTTCAGATCCGGATGGTTCCCGTTGTTGAAATAAGTATTTCGTATTTGAACGGTCTCCATGTTCTGTTCTATGCTTTTTTTTCGAATTCTAAAGAATACTCATTTCATTGATTCGGATCAGTATATCATAATTTGCTTGGGAGTATATCACACAGCGGCATCGTAAACCATCTCGTTGCCACCGATCCCGGAATGACGTGACAGGTCATTTGAAAATGCCAGATCAACTGTTCAAGGATGATCTTGCATGCACGAATCGTTTTGCATAATTGTCCTTCGTCCTTTGAAGCTCTGATAACCCACCCAACCGTCTAAACCTCTGACAAATCAACTTCCAACAGAGCCTGCAGAGACAAACCATACCTGTCAGGAATCTGTTCTTCATTTCCTCTAACCTGAAGACGACAGCATTTGGCCGTCGCGTGTTGTGCTTTCGATTACTGTCACTACAGTCATCTTGTTGACCGTTTGCATTGATACGCATTAGCCGCAAACTGTTCCAGTTTAATTCTCCTCCTCCTCTCGAGTCTCAACCAGCGAGCAAGAGCAGAGCACTGTCCGGAGATCATTGAAGGTACTAGGAGCTAGCCCGTTGTCCCTTTCACCTGTACCATTTCATTTCATGGACAGGACGTACGACGAGGCGACGGACGGATCGGAGGAGGAAGGAAGCGGAGAGAAGACGGAAAGCTCCACGCATCGCGTCACCCTTTACTTGGCAGAATTATTTTAGCGTGGCGGATCGCTGGGAGTAGCTGTCCAAGACTGTCTCCAGCAATGCTGCATCCTTCCCCCCATCCGCAAAATGCAGCGGCGACGACCACTATAACGGCTTCAGCAATCGCCGCATCGCTTGCTGCAAAATGCAGTTTCCTCCCGGCGGACGCTCAATCCTGGGACTTCTCTCTTCTTCGCGCATCTCTGCATGCCCAACCGCTGCCGTCTGCCCGTCTCTCTCCTCCCGCATGCTTCCACTGGCCGCCGTCACCTCCACCCACCACCTCCTCCACCCCCGCCGCGTCGTCCCTCGATCCGGAGCAGGGCGCGGATGAAGAGCTCCACGACCGGCGCGCGGCGGAGCAGGGCCATGGAGGTCCCGGCGGCGGCGAATCGAGCTCTCCCTCGATCCGACTGCTGCTCTGCTCCTCGCGGCGGACGCGGTCGGCTTCTGCGGTGGATGCTGCACGGCGGCTCCGACGGCGGTCACCCCCACACCTCGCCGCCGTCGTCTTGCCTGCGGCCAGATTGAAGGTCCTTGAAAAGAAGCCATGCCTTCTGCCATCTTTGCTCAGATCTCGCCGAGGGTCTGCGGCGCATCTAGGCGCATGCCCGCGCGGAGGCGGTCTCCATGCGGCGGCGCTCCTCCGGCGGACACCTCGCGTCGGCGCCGCCACCTGCTTCCTCCGGGCGGCCTCCTCCACCCGCACAGCGGCGCCGGCGAGGGAATCCGGTGAGGAGAAGGCGGGCGTGGCGCGGTTCGGCCCGAATAGGCGGCGGCGACCTTGGTTAGGTCCTCGTCGGGCAGAGCGCGCGCCAGGCGTCTGGGTCGGTGGCGAGGTCGCGGAAGGCGGCGCACGTGCAGCCGACGGCGGCCAGCGACGCGCCGTCGAGGCGGCGGAGCACCTGCGCCATGACATCCGCGGGAAGGTCCTCGACGGCTGTCGCCCGCCTTCTCCTCGCCCGCCGGGCGCTTTCTCCATCGCCGCCGGGCGCCTTCGCCATCGCCACTGGGCGCGTTCTCCACCTCCATTGCGGCGCAGCTGCGGCGGCCTCCTCCAGTGAGGCTGAGCAGGAGGAGCGGGAGGCGGGGAGATTACGCGCTGCGGGAGGCGGAGGCGGAGGCGGGGAGAAGCATCGGAGACGGCGTGGGAGCCAACCACCTCAGCGATACAGGAGGGGGTGCGCGTGCGCTGCCGGAGGCTATGTTGTTTTGCGAGATGAAGTCCTTCTCTTTCTTTTCTTCAAAGCTGAATTTTGCAGATGGAGATCCGCATGGTTGTTGGAGTCAGTCCACTGCATTCACCCCCAACTGTAATGAGGTCTTTTTCGGTACTCCACAATACCACTCTTTGGTAGTACAGTGGTATTGTCGGTTTTTTGCTATGGGTAAAATGGTAATTTGGTGAATGAATATTATTTGGAAAAAAAATACCGCCGACGAGTACAATAAAATCATACCGCGTACAATACCTAAATCATTTCATATATCCAATTTCATATATTATAACAAAAATATTTTCCATTTCCGATAATACTCATATGCTATCAATACCACCTATGAATACCACCAGTAACTCAAAAAAAAACCAATGGTACAAAATTAATCTCAACCGCCCGATTCTTACAAATAGATCTTTTTCTATTACATACGAGTCCTTTTAAAGTGGTGGTACATGGTGGTATTATGTACCGAAAAAGACCTCACTGTAATACTAGTATGGATGTGTTTGGCACAACTGTGTGGTTGTGACAGTTTTGGCTGTTATTGTGTTGGTGGAACGGATTTTGAAACTATTTTATAGAATCGTTTGGCAAAACAGCTTCCTAATAGTTTAAAATGAAAAAAATGTGAATTGTCCAAATTGGCTTTCACTTCTTATCCATCCAACCACGTTTTCATCCTTTCATCCCGGACGCACCTGGCGTCGCCCCCGGCGGCCGTACCAGAGAGGTCGGCGGCCGAACCCCATCTCCCCCGCGCCCGGCGGCCCGCCAGCGCCGCGCTGCGTCGCGCCCTCCAGCCCCGCAGCGCCACGGCCCTCCAGCTCCTCCGCGTCACAGCATCGCGTTGTCGCAGTCCGGGCGAGCTGGACTCCCACGACGCCGGCGTCCTGCGCCACCACCTTCACGCCTCCGTCGAGCTCTACGACCGACGGCCACACCTCTCCCTCTCCCTCTCATGTCTCCTCCTCTGTTGAGCTCTACGGTCGGCGGTGGCGCTAGATCCAGGCGAGCCGGCCGCCTGATCTCGCGCGGCAGAGCCTGTCCACCACGACACCACCGGAGCCTCCCTCTCCCCGGCAAAGGGGATTCGGGCGCGCGGGCCCCGAACCCGCTAGATCCTACGGCTGGCGTCGCTCAGCCACGCGGGGCCTATCCGACAGCGGTTCGCGGGGTGGTGTCTCCGTCGAGCTCCTCCACTGCGGCGGCCTCCTCGCGCGCGGGCCCCTCCCCGAGGGTAAAGGACGGAAACGCCGAGCGGAGCTGCAGACGAAGCGGGCGAAGCGAGTGTTTTGCAGCTTCTCCCCGCCAAAACAACTCTAGAGAGCATGAAATCCGCCCGCTTCTTTGAAGGAGCTCTTTTTGCCACCCATTGGCACAACTATGCCAAAAACAGCTTGCGAAGGTGCTCCTTAAGGCTAGTCGCACTGGGTACTCCACCCAGTGCGCTACGGGGTGCTCCAGTACCCTCTAGAGCACGAAGACGCCGCACCGGGGTACTGGAAGCCGTGCGCCACCTCCCGTTTCCATCCCGCGGACGCCACTCCTGGCGTGTTTGGCGAACAAACGCCACACGCCACTTCGGACAGGGTGCCCAACCACCCCGCGCGTCCCGCCGTGGGAGGGAAGCAGAGCCGCGGAGAGGAGAGGAGAAGGAGGGGAGGGAGCCGCTGGGAGCCGCGGAGGAGCTGCGTAGGGGAGGAGCTGTGCAGGGGAGGAGGAGCCGCGGAGAGGGGAGGAGGTTGCCGGTGGCCGTCTCGAAGCCGTGCCGGAGCTCCGCCCTCGCAGCCGCGGAGGCCGCGAGGACCGCATGCCGAGGACGACGAGCAGGGGAAGGGCCGCCGGGACTGCGCCCTCCGCCACGCAGTTGTGCCGCGCGTCTCCCCGGCGTCCGCGCCGGGACAACACCGAATGGTCGCCGGATCTGGATCTCGCCGCGGCTCCTCATCCGCCGGAGAAGGCCGGCCGCGCGAGCTCTGCCCCCTGCTCGAGGCTCCGCGCGAGATTGGGTAGGAAGGAGGAGGGCGCGGCCTCGATCTCCGCGCGAGGAAAGGTCCACTGCCGCCAGAGGCCCTGCTCCGGGTACGCGAGGGGCCCCTGCTCGCCGCCTCCGCCACGGCCCGCCGGGGAGATGCCAACGAGCCCCTGCCGCCGCGCGCAGAAGAGCGGAGCAGAGAGGGGGCGCGTGCTCGCCGGCGGCCCAGCGCCGGAGCCGCGTCCCGGAGAGGATCTGCGCTCCTCGCCTGGCTGGCGCCGCCGGCGGGCTCGGGGAAGTCGGCGGACGGAGGTAGCGAGGTGGGAGGAAGGGAGAGAGAGTGGCCGGAGGGGAAGAGGAAAGGAGAGAGAGGGGGTGGGAGGGGAACCGGGGGAGGGGGTGGGAGGTAAAATAATCTGAAAAGTGGGCCCCGCAGGTGGATAGTTGGTATGGAGTACGAGATTTAGGAGATGACGGGTGCGGAAAAACTGATACTGTACTGTAAATTCGTGCTGACTAGGCGGAACATTCCCTTTAGCGGATGACTTTTAGGGTATAGGTGTGTTTAGAGCCCAAACGTTTGGGCAAAGTTTGACAATTTTGACCAAAATTAGTGCAAAATACACTGTACCGTCAGATGAATAGTGAGAAGTGATGTGATGAGATGTGATAGATGATGAGATGTTTTTTGGAAAAATTTGGACTTCTAAACATACCCTATTACGAGTGCGGACAGTAAACTGTCATCACTTCACTTGATGCTGGCAGCTGTAGAGTACTGCAACTTTTTTCAGTTTTTTTTTTTTGCTCGGCTCGTGACATGCGTGCAGTTCCAGATAAGGTGTTGTTTAGTTGGTGGAAAAATTTGCTTTTTCAACGTTTCGAACTTCTGTAGCACACTGTAGCATATTTCGTTTGTTTGTGGTAAATATTATCCTACCATGGTCTAACTAGACTCAAAAGATTCGTATCGCGAAGTACATCAAAACTGTGTAATTAGTTATTTTTTTTTACCTACATTTAATACTCTAAACATATGTCTTTTGACGTATTTAATGTGATTTGATGAAGAAAGAGTGGAGAAAACGTTAGAAAAGTTAGCAAACTAAACAAGGCCTAAGTTTTACAATAACCTACAGGCTACAGCTACGCACGCAGAAAACGACCGCTGTAGCCTCGTTCCGTGTTCGCTCGTGCCGTGGCTGGGAATTCCCCCAGTTGATGGTTGGTATGGATAGGAGATATAGGAGATGACGAGTGCGGAGAATTTGATGTTGTACTGCAAATTTTTGATGATTAAGCGAAATATATTCTCTTTAGAGTACTGCAAATAAAGTATGACGAGTGCTACCACCTGAAAGCGCCACCAGGGTCGTCCGACGCAGCTGAGCTCACGGACGGGACGGGGGAGCGCGGCCGGATCTTCCTTTTCTTCCATGGAGCCAAGGGTGCGTTCGTGGCCAGGAGAAGCCGCCGGAGTTGGACCGGGGCGAGACGGCAGGATGGATCGTGAGGCGGCCATGGTTTCCTGCCAGGTCTCGTCTCCACTACTCTTGCCTGACACTGACACCACACGCTGGACCAAACTTTTTCCTCTTGGAAGCTTCCAAATCGCAGACGCCGCCGTCCCCAGCCGGGACCGGACGGGCGGCCTACCATGTATTCAGGGGTATTCAGTTGAATACCTAAAAATTTTGACAAAAAATTGATGTATATAGTATATAATATGCATATGTATCAAAAGAAATAAAAAGAAGCAAATCTAAACACATACTTTGCAAAGTGTCAGTTTCATGGGCCCACGCACACCACCGTACCGTTGCTCCTCAGGATCTAGGCCGTCGGCGCACGCACACCGCCGCACCGCATCCCAATCCGCGCGATGGTGGTGAGGCGGTGGCGGCGCCTGGCCGCAGTCCGCCGGTCTGGTAGGTACCCACCCCGTCTCCAAGTCCCTATCTATTTCTCTGACCGACCGACGCCCCTCGACCTACTGCATTCCAGACAGCAACCAACGCTCGGTGTCGGCAGCCGTCCCAATCCACTCCTGCTCATGGCCGCGGCGGGCGGCAAGCCGACCTAGCAGCGCAAATGGCGGCGAGTCGGCGACCGCACCCCAGTCCAGCTCCCGAGCTGGCAGCTCCCACTGTCCTGCAGCACCCTCACTCCGTAGTCAGTTTAGACTTCAATGGTGAGGTAGGTGGGCTACTGACCAGTGGTTGTCTGATTTGCTTGTTAATTTGTGAATTGTGATAATTCCAGAGCAATACAGTGTCTAGAATTAGAATTATTTCTGAAATTTGTGATTGCAATTTTAAGTTTAAATAATGAAGAGGAAGGTAGTAGTTCTACTACTGATTTAAGGTTTTTTCAAGCTATTAAGGATAAAAAAGTTAACATGTAGTTTGTATTTTATAAGCTTTCTTATCATTTGCTCTTTTTATTTTACTTGTTGCAACTTGGATATGTTTATCATTTAGTACATCTATTATCTCTCTGTGTCGAACAATTTCAAGTTATGATAAATGTTATGATTTTGGTACTTAATTATGTGCTATAATTTGAATTTAGGCTGCCATTTTTTTTTTTGCCCTTTGAAAATTTTGAGTACCCAAAACTCAAATTCTGGACCCGCCCGGCGGACGCTCCGAGAGGCCCTGTTCCTGTCTGCCTCGAGGCTGACACTGTTGCGTGACAAATGGCAATCTTCTCCTTCGCATCTCAAATATTGTTTTTTGAATGGCAGCATGAAATCCAATTCTACAGTTCGGAATGCGGTGGAGTCGATCGTGTAGGCGTAAAGTGAAGGGCGAAATGCGGTGGACACGTGCAGCGCGTGGCGATCTGAACGTAGACCGGTCCGCCGCCTGTCGGCTGTCGCCGACGCAATAGCACGGCGGGATGCCGCCGCCGCCGCCCCCCGTCGACCGAAGCAAATTCACGCCCCCTCCGCCGCGGCTGTCGCCGTCCGCCACGCCACGATGCCCGTCGTCTTTTGGCCGCTGGGCCAGGACCAGGACAAGGTGGTGGCCCGGTGGCCGTGGGTGACCGGTGACATGACATCTCCGTCGCCCCGCCCACACACGCGCGCGGCTCTGCCAACCCCGCACCAACCCGGCGTCCTCGTTGGCATCGCGCGGTCGCTTTGGCGGCAACCCCTCTCCTCTCCTCCGCGCCCGGGCGCCCCGTTTCGCTGGATCGCCAGCAACCCGGCCAGGGACAGGCGCCCAGGCCAGTCCAACGCCCGCGGCGACAAGAGAGCACAGGTGGGCGGAGACCGTCCTGGGCCTGGCGGCGTTCGCGGTAGGCCCCGGCCGTGCGCCGTGCGGCTGCTCTCTGTCTCTGGGGCTCCCTCCCTCTCCCTGCCCCTGGTCCATGCTTCCTCTTCCTTCTCTGCTGCTGCTGCTGGGAACGGAACCTCCCCTGGTGGACACTGCACGGTGGCGCCGCGGATGCGCGTAACCGCGAGCCGAGTTGCCTTTATTTTTCCAGCCTCTTTTGTGTGGAGGTGGAGCGGTGGCGGTGGTGGGTGCGCTCGCTGCGGGGCACGAGGGCCCGCCCGGGGGCGCTGGCTCTGGCTGGGCACGGAACCGGATGCTTGCCCTGCCCGCCCGGGGGCGCGCTCCCCATCTCCCTTCCCTCTTGACGCGAGAATCTTTCCGCTTTTTTTTTTTTGAAGGGAAAGAATCTTTCCGCTTTCCAGACGTTCTTTTCGGTCGCGTCCCGGTGAAGAACACAAATTTCTGCTCAGCATCCCGTCCCTGTCTCTGTCTCTCCCTTTTCCGGCGTGTCCTGGTAACTTTGCAGAGAGCCGCTTGTAGGCTGCCTGCCTTGTAACTTTTTTTGTTTTGTTTTTGTTTTGAGGATTCGATGAATGGAATGGTTGGAGTGGCCTGTTTAGTTGGTCAAAAATTTTGGCAAAAATTTTTGGGCCCTCTTATCAAGTACGATTAGGAGGACTAAACATAGACTAATTACAAAACTAATTACACGAATGAAAGTGAAATCGCGAGATGAATCCATTAAACCTAATTAATTCATCATTAGAGATTGTTTACTGTAGTACGACGTTGTCTAATCATGACATAATTAGGTTTGTTAGATTCGTCTAGAAAAATTAGGTAGGGGTTATGAAATGAGTTTTGTCATTAATCCATATTTAATACTCCTAATCAGTATCCGAAGATTGATGTGACGGGTAGTTGGGAAAAATTTTGGGAACTAAACAGGCTCGTAGTCAGAAATGTTTGTACCGGTGTAACAAAAGTGTGCCTAGTAAGGAAGATAATGGTTAATATTCAAAAAAAGAAGAAGTTAGTGGTTTCTAATATTAGATCATGTTAAGGGTTACAGCCAGCTCACAGTGCTTGATGACATTTTGCTCCTTAACTATCTTGGTTTATTTACAAGAGCTGGTTACGCCGCGTGGCGTGAGTTGTCATCTTGGATGATGTCGAGTTGTTGACACATGGGTTTTTATCGGGATTGACCTGGCGATTAATAGTTAATATTCTTTCCTTTTAAGATTTCTGACTTAATTAACTTGGTGTAAATGAGTTTGTTACATCTCTTGCCTTAGAGTATCTTCAACAGACTATTCATTTTGACCCTCTATTTACCTTTCCGTACAGATTTCATTTCATATTGAGCATCTCACCGGAACAGACTTTTCATTCTCCACTCTCCAAATCCATCAGCTACATTTAACTCTTCCTCTCCACGTGGTGACATGTGAGTCTCTCGTGTCATCTCACACTTAGTTTCTCAAAAGTTCTCAAAATTTTTGCATTGCAGACCGTACTACCTCTCACAGAACACGTTTCACAATGCAAAAATTTCACCACTTTCACAAAAAATTTCATCAACTAAACAGGGCTAATTATACTGGCTAGCCAAGTTTAGCTACCGGCCAATTTGAAGAGCATGTTGGAGAGTTATTTTGATGATGAGTAACTAATTTGAATTGACGAGACCAGTCTTTTGGGCATGCTCTTATTGAGCCATGTTACATTTTTCTATATTTAGCAAAGTATATATGTTACCCACATAGTTCATATTGTGGGTAATAACTGTTATAGTTCATTGCTCAACAAAGTATCTTATAGTTTAAATTATAGAAGTGGTTTCGATAATTTTGTAATAAATTACATTTTATTGATATAGTACTTTTGTCAGCACGAGCAAGTAGACCACAACGAATCAAATCATGTTTTATATTTTGCGATAGGAAGTGCATGTTAACCAAATCTCTTGTACACCCAGTTGACAATACTCGATGTTTGCAATACTCGAGTAATGTTCAGTCATCTCGTAATTGAAAATTAGAGGTTATGGAGGGCGCCCCCGCAAAATACCAGGAAGAAACAGAGCACAAGAGCCAAAAACCCCTACCATTATTTATCCCCTCCCCATCTCGCAAGTCGCAACAACCCGTCTCCGCCTCGCCCTCCGCCGCCGCCGGATTCGCCTCCGCCTCCGGCGGCCGCGCCCATTTCTCGAACCCCCACCTCGCTCCATCCGCCCGCTCCGATCCTCACGGCCGCCGCGGCACCATCTCCACCCCACGACCACACCAGCCACCAGACCAGTAACGCCTCCCACCACGGGAAGAATCCATTCAGCCGGTCCACGCATCAGGGGCGCGGCACCCGATCTTTGACTCGCACTCCGCGTCCAGATCTAGACCGGCGGAGCGAGGGACCATGAACGGAGGCACCGCCCAATTGGCGGCCGCGGCGGCGGCGACGCCGCCTCACCGGCGGCTGCCGGACTTCCTCCAGAGCGTGAACCTCAAGTACGTGAAGCTGGGGTACCATTACCTCATCACCCACCTGCTCACGCTGATGCTGCTCCCGCTCATGGCCGTGGTCCTCCTCGAGGCCGGGCGCACCGACCCCGACGATCTGCGCCAGCTCTGGGTCCACCTCCAGTACAACCTCGTCTCCGTGCTCGTCCTCTCCGCCGTCCTCGTCTTCGGCGCCACCGTTTATGTGCTCACCCGCCCGCGGCCCGTCTACCTCGTCGATTTCGCCTGCTACAAGCCGCCCGCCCACCTCCAGGTCCCCTTCGAGGAGTTCATGCACCACTCCAAGCTCTGCGGCTTCTCTGAAGACGCGCTCGAGTTCCAGCGCAAGATCCTGGAGCGTTCCGGCCTCAGCGAGGAGACCTACGTCCCGGAGGCCATGCACGCCCTCCCGCCGCAGCCCACAATGGCCAACGCCCGCGCCGAGGCCGAGACCGTCATGTTCGGCGCGCTCGACAATCTCTTCAAGTCCACCGGCGTGAAGCCCAAGGACGTCGGCGTCCTCGTGGTCAACTGCAGCCTCTTCAACCCCACGCCGTCCCTGTCGGCCATGATCGTGAACAAGTACAAGCTCCGCGGGAACATCCGGAGCTTCAACCTCGGAGGGATGGGCTGCAGCGCGGGCGTCATCGCCATCGACCTCGCGCGCGACATGCTGCAGGTGCACCGCAACACCTACGCCGTGGTGGTCAGCACGGAGAACATCACCCAGAACTGGTACTTCGGGAACCGCAAGTCGATGCTGATCCCCAACTGCCTGTTCCGCGTCGGCGGCGCGGCGGTGCTGCTCTCCAACCGCGGCGCCGACCGCCGCCGCGCCAAGTACAGCCTGAAGCACGTCGTGCGCACCCACAAGGGCGCGGACGACAAGGCGTTCAACTGCGTGTACCAGGAGCAGGACGACGAGGGCAAGACCGGCGTGTCGCTGTCCAAGGACCTCATGGCCATCGCCGGCGGCGCGCTCAAGACGAACATCACGACGCTGGGCCCTCTCGTCCTGCCCGTGAGCGAGCAGCTCCTCTTCTTCGCGACCCTCGTCGCCAAGAAGCTGTCCAACGCCAAGATCAAGCCTTACATCCCGGACTTCAAGCTTGCGTTCGAGCACTTCTGCATCCACGCCGGCGGCCGCGCCGTGATCGACGAGCTCGAGAAGAACCTGCAGCTGAGCCCGGCGCACGTGGAGGCGTCGCGGATGACGCTCCACCGGTTCGGTAACACGTCGAGCAGCTCCATCTGGTACGAGCTCGCCTACATGGAGGCCAAGGGCCGCGTCCGCCGCGGCAACCGCATCTGGCAGATCGCGTTCGGCAGCGGCTTCAAGTGCAACAGCGCCGTCTGGCACGCTCTCCGGAATGTCAAGCCGTCGCCCAACAGCCCGTGGGACGACTGCATTGATCGCTACCCGGTGGAGCTCGTCGACGGCGTCCCCACGCACAAGGCGCAGCAATAGCATTCACATGAACACAGCACTCGACGCTCCAATACAGAAATCTTTAGCTTGGATCTGATCAAGTCGTCGTCCTCATCTGGCTAGTAGTGATACAGTGGGGGCTGCTTTTCCAGAGCATGATTGCATTGGAAGAATCTCTAGGCTTACTGCAGGTCTGCTCTGTTCTGTTCCTGTAACCAAGTGTTCGTCAGCATTGGATCTTTGGTGTGTACTTCATGGATCATCCGGTCCGAAAGAGAGCATGGCCCCCTGCTTGTCGCTGCACCTGTGGTAAGTTTGCAGTAGCAGAGTAGTGCTGATGATTGTTGTTTGTACATTTGTCTGTTTAGCCATTGCTGCGGATTGTCATTTACCAGCACTAGGTAGTGAGTGGTCCAGACTCCAGAGCCGGGGGCGTTCCTTTAGATTTTTATAAAGGGTTAGTTGGTTCCATGCCATTACTATTACTATTTTTCAAAGTTCGAGAAACGCCATTACTATTCGTCTTATTTGTCACTGTAATTCTTCAACTCCCACAAGTTTGCCCTTTTCTACGTCTGCGGCGACCTAAGGCCCACTTGCAGGCTTCGTATTTGTGTATAGGACCAAAATGCCCCCGTGCCTTCTTCCTCCTCTGTTTCTTCTCCTACCTAGGGGTGGTAACGGGTCCTTCTTTTTGTACTAAGAAATTTAAGGATCGGACCCTATAAAGATCGGGTCGTAATTCTATTCAATTTTGAACTAAAAAATAAAAGGGTCTAGTTGGATTGTGAAGAAAGCATTAGGGCCATGACCCATCACCACCCCTACTCCTACCCATCTATGGACGCGTGTGCAGGAGCTCTACCCACCGCAAAATCGCGCCCGCCAGGAGCATCCCGTCGACGAGCCGCGCCAACCCGCTAGTTCCCGTCATGAATCGGTCATCGGAGCGCCGCCACGGCTTGGAGGCCGAGCCACCATCGCCGGTCAACATCGCTTCAATTCCGGCCGCCCGTGTTGATCTCCACCACCGGTTTGGAGATATGCTGCAGCCGACGAGGATCCACACCCTCCTCCCCAACGCGCCGGCCGTAGAGAGCCCCAGGCGCGGCCTTCTCGCGACAGCGAGCTCTGCAGGGCAGGCGCAGGCAGGGGCGCCCGTGGCCTCCTTGGCTCCTTTCCGTGGCAAATCGACGACCAGCTCCCTCTTCCCCAGCGAGCTCGGCGGCGGCGGCTCGAGCTTGGGCCTTGGAGGTCCGGCGCAGCGCTCCCAGGGAGGTCCCGACGGCAGATGGAGGCCCGCCGGCCGCAGCTCGAGCTCGGGCCGGTGGCGATGGCAGCAGGCGTCTCCGTCACTGGTGAGGTGAGGCAGGGGCACGTGGTGGCAGTATACATCACCGGTCGCAGAGGAGCTGTATCCGTGCGCGCGGACCGCGGAGATCCACAGCGGGCGGCCGACGAGGCGGGAGGAGAAGCGGTCGCGGCCATGGCGTCGGGAGATTCGCCCTATCCTGACGGCTTCTTGCTCGGCGTTGGATGTACGGGCCCGAGGGCGGCGGCGCGCAAACGCCGGTTGGGCGGGACGGCTGGATGAAGCGTGGGGATGGCGGGAGGTTGAAGAAGGAGGGCAATTTGGTCCTATACGCTAATATTGAGCCTGCAAGTGGGCCTCAGGTCGTCGTAGACGTAGAAAAGGGCAAATTTGCGGGAGTTGAAGAATTGCAATGGCAAATTTCCAATAAGACGAATAGTAATGGTGTTTCTCCAACTCTGAGAAATAGTAATGGTCTGGAACCAAATAACCCTTTTATAAAAAGGGTCATGTTGATGAGAAAATGAGTGTCTTGTGTGTCGACAGATGGATGGATGGAGTGTCTGTGCTGTTCGCTTGGAAATTTTGCTCTTTCTTAGCCATATGCTGGTCTTGATGACCTGAATGATGAATTGCTGATATATGCATCATAATTTTTTTCCTTCATCAGTATGTCTTGTTAATCAAATTCCTTAATTTCTATCAGTTTATCTTGTCAGCACATGTTTGTTTCACTTATCTCTATCAGTTTGCCTTGATAAGTTCACTGTTAATTTCCTTTATGAAGGCCAAGTTATTGTATATTTGGCTAGTTGCTGTGTCGATCATTGGCTGGAAGTCATAGGCATATTTCAACTGCAGTATCATGCAAGAAAGGAATGTTCTATTTCAGGAGTTCTCATCTGTATTGCACATGGTCATTACTTTTTTTAAAAAAAAAAAGGAAAGTAAGTGGTTCTATCCTAAGTACAATTCTGAAAAAAAATGATGTTAAGGATTGGCTTCTTCTCTAGATGTTGAAAAGTGTGATGATTCTTCATTTTGGGGGAAAAGGTAACCTGTTAATGCTCTGGGCAGTATGAACATTCATTTTTGTGATCCATGGTCTACGGCCTTTCTTCTCCGGCAATGGTAGTCTCCTCTGACAGTTGTTAGGTGTGGTGGAAGAACTTATAGATAAGCTGATAGCTGATGGGCAGTAGCCCAGTGTGCCGCGAGGCAACAGTTTACCCGTCCGCTCGAGGAGGAAGGCTTGGGGATCAGAAGAAGCTCTCATTGAGTTCAAAAATGGGAAGCTGGGTTGCGAAGGTGCATAAGCTGCTGCATCAGAGACCATGGTGGTGATCTGAGGGCAAAGCAAGTCAAGGCACCCAGGATCAGGCATTGTGCTTGATGAGTGGCCACACAGACATTTTCGTTTCATGATTGACACTGCGTGTTGAAAATCATTGTTTTTATTTCAAAATAATTGAAATGCATTATCATCAATTGTGGAAGTTTAAACCATGCTCCTCAACATTTTAATGAAAAGTATATTGCACCACACAAGATTGGGAGGTCCATGTTGCTTGAGCTATCGTTTTATTTGTGCTAAGGGACACAAACACAACGCTCACAATTTTACTAGAATAAGCATAACGTACTATATCGTTATGACGTTATGCATATTAGTTTTGGACATTACTGTTGTTGGCATAAGTTGGGAGCCATGGCTTCAGATTTGGGTGCATGTTAGCAGAACGCCTTGCCGCTTGCTGCGTTGTTCTTGTTTTCTAATCTGTGCTAAGGAACTCTGTCAGGGTGCTGCCTCATTTGTTACGTGAAGCTCTCAATTTTTGATGCTTTGGATAGCTGGTTCAGAAAAACAATCTGTAAAGCGAGCCTAGCTTGCAGGCATGTCACATGTGCAACAAGGCAAGATCTGTTATATGTTCTTCTAATCAGCCAAACCAATAATCTTGGTCCAAGATGAGGCGGATACTGCTGTGCTTCATGTTTTTTTTATGCTGGGCCGCATCATTGTGAAGCAGACCTCCGGTTCCAATGTGTAATTTTGTCTTGCCAAAAGTACAGACAGGCTGTTAAACAAGTACAGTACTTATTTTCTTCATTAAATCAATTACTCACAAACCAGCCAGTGGTAAGTAAACCGAACGTCCAACCGTTGGAGAATTGTTAATGCTTCCAAGTGCCAGCCGTTGGTTTCTAAGCTTTTTCTTTGAGAGGTGAGTCATTTGCTGATTTTGTAGGACACACCATCTAGACTGTCAAATGCGGCCTCGAGTCCTCGACTAAGTGTCCGTCCTGTGTGTCTAAGCACAAATTACGTGCCTACTAAAAAATGAATATTTGAGTGAGCTATCATCTATATTTTTTTTGAAACGTACCTGTACTAATTCGATAAAACAGCGTACACATACGAGACCAGATACAGGCACCTTCTAGACATGTGCAGAGAGGACAGCTGTCGAACCAAACTTGCACAAAAGACCCTAGAAACAGAAAAAATTACAACCACACCCTTGAGAACTTCTGTGCTTGCCACTCGCACCACTCGTCTTTCTTCTCCGACCAGGCCGAAGCTACTGCTGGAGACGGGAGAGAACGGCACCACCTGGATCAGTGGGAACACCATCGCACCAAGGCTTTGATTTGAGCCGCAATAGAATAAAACCATGAAGGAACATCGGCCGGGGACACACCCCATGCTCCCCTGACCCAGGACCAACGCACATCGCCGGCTAGTGACGAAAGTAGTGCGTCGATCCGCCCACCAACAAACCACATACCCATCAGCCAACCTTCTGCAAGAAGCCGCCGGCAATCGAATCATACCTGATTGAATCGCCAAGCAGCTGGCTCCTAAGCAGGATCCCCCAAGAACTGGGCCTCCAGATCCAGAGGACTCCCTCCTACCCGCTGCCAACACCGAAGCAGATACTGGCCGAGTGGAAAGCGGACCGGACAAACTTATTCCACCAAAGCGGCTTCGCCTCCACCCAACATCCGCCGCCGGGAAAGACATGCCTCGACTCCTCCACACCGAAGGAGCCAGGCAACACCACAGCCCTCTCCGGCGACAGCAACACCGGCGGGCAGACAAAATCTATATACACCGGCCACCTCAGTCCCCGTTCCCCATCCTCTCCGACGCCGAGACGGCCGCCGGAGGGGAGGGGGAACGGAGGAGATCGGTGTCGGAACCGGCTCGCCTTCTTTTTGCCCTTTCTCAACTGTAGCAGAGGAAGGGTCGAGAGGAAGCGAGAGAGTGGTCAAGGTTAGCTATCAATCTATATTGACTACCGACTTGACCTTTTTTTTACGGGCTTCACCAAAAAGGAAATGGATTGAGAGCGCTTCAATTTGCTTCATCTACGTACGACTTGATGTTTTGGGTTTTACACAGCCCACCCATCTGCCTTTTGCTTGTAAATATGGCCCGTGGTGAGCCTGGGCTGGGGCCCAATACCTGAAAAAACAACAACATATAAGTTGTAGTAGCCCGTGGGGTTTCGTGACCGGCGGGAATCCTACATCTTCAGGAAGATTTTTGTCATTAATCTCAAAAAAAAAAGGAAGATTTTTGTCATTGAAACTTCCGCTTTAAGATTCGTGCGAAAGTGGGATCCAATGGCTCTCGGTCGTCTTCTACCTTGCGTCGTTCGCCTCCCCGCGCCTCCTCTTGCGCTTGCGGTTGCCTCCCGGGCTCCCGGCGGGTGGGAGGTGGGCGGGAGCGGCCGGTCGCCGCCGGCGGTGGTCGAGGTGGCGGCCTTAGGGTTTCGGGGGTTTAGGTTTGGTGGGGTGGTGCTCCATTGGTCCCCGGACCTAGAAAAGGAGGGGGTCGGGGGGAGACGGAGGACCGACGGTGGTGGCGGTTCGGCCGGCGGCGGAGGCGAGTCGGCGCGGTAGGGCCGTGTTGGCGGTCGATTTCCGTCAACCTAGCCATGAGTTTACCTTTAATGTTGGCATTAATTTGATATTCACACAAACAATCCTAACCCTTATTATATGTTAAGTTCGCACTCGCGCATGGTTTTTGGAGTTTATTGTTTACACAGGAATCAAGAGCCTAAAAGAGGACTTCCGGGTAGAGTTCATCAAGGGTTTTACAAGAAGATCATGAAGCCCGGCACAAGTCAAGGTACAAGATGAACATAACTCCAAATGAACCAAGGACTAAAGCGTGAAGCCGAGAAGGATCGAGGACCTAGATGGAAGATACGGGAGTTCATACGCAAAGCACCCTTATCTAAACCGCGGGGAAAATGACGTCAAGGACCCACATGCAACTCGGCAAAAACTTAGGAAGTCGCGAGAAGCTTCGGGAAGAAAACCGGGGGCGAACCGGGCCGAAAAGGCACTGGGCCGGTCGGCCCAGGCCGGCCGGCCTCGCCCTTTTCCTTGTCGGTTCGTCACCCCCAGTGACCTAGATGATCCTCGGGCTATTTATAGTCCCCGTGCGAAGTTGCAACTATCAAGTCATTCGTCATCCGCCGTCGAGGAGCAGAGGAGCTTGAGGGACACCATCTCGGAGAGGAGGGTCGTGATAGTCGTCTAGGGTTCACCTAGCCGGCGTGGGAACCTTGCATGGAAGACCATGTCGGAGTTCTGGAGGCTAGGTAGGATCCCGGTTGGATCTTATTCATGTATTCACTTATGATAGAGTTTCAATGAATCTGATAACTAGCAATCGAGTGTTTCCCCTTCGGTTTTGTCTTCTCTTGGTTTTGCTTCTTTCTCGATCTATACTTAAGATAGATCGCCTAGGGTGCTCTTGTAGCCGTGGTGGCTAGAGGTGTATACCCGACCTACCAAGTGTTTTCAACACGTTCTTCATGAGTGTGCTCTTAGGTTTACCTACACAAGAAGCGGGGGCATCGTGACAGGATGTCGATCACGTGTACGGTAGGTGCCTTCGAGGATTGGACCGGAAGCCACATGCTTTTTATGAGATTCTTATTGCTATCTTCATCTCTTGCTTGGAACTACGACAAAGGCACGATCTAGACTCTCTAGATCGGTTACCTCTTGCTTTCTCTCGCTACCTCTCATGTTTTAGTAGATTAGATGCGTTCAAAACCTCTCTTAAACAAAGTGCTTTCTCGCTTTATTGGATCGATCTTGCGTTGCACATTGTTCCACGGATTCGATACCTTGGGATCACCATTCAAGGGAAGAAGGGTCCTTTGAATACGACGAAGGATTTGTCTGCTTGCAAGTCCAAACGAACTTTGCAACGATAATCAAACGTCAACAAGCCTCTTTTTCTGGCGCCGTTGCCGGGGAACAAGCAATCAAGATCCGATCTAGTATCGCATTTGTATGTAATTTTCAGTTTTTCTTTTGGTTTTTGTTTTGCATCTACTAACTTTGATCATCCTCAAAAATCAATCTAATCTAGTTTTCCACTAACCTTAGTTCTTCTTTTTGATTTTTGTTTATCACTAACCCTAACCGGAGATGGACGACTACCTCTCCAACAAACCCTAGTTTTCTTTTGTGGATGATCTAGAAAAACTTTACAGGCAAAGGAGACGTGCAACAAGCTAAGGAATTTGTAGATCCAAAATCCAAGGCCGAAGGATCGTCGGAATCTCCAAAGGAAACATCACCACCAAGATCAAAAGGAGATCAACCTCAATCGCCACCCATGGAAGAATCACAGCCGGATCGCACGATCGGGGAATCATGCATCCCGGATCTACCAATCCTAGACTTTGAAGATGTCATAAGGCCGTTCAAGATCAAGGTCTCAACTATCCTTAAAGTACAAGAATCACCTTTCACCGGTAAAAAGGATCCAAACCTTCACGTCCAAGCATTCGTTTAACTATGTCAAACTTTCAATGTGGAAGGGTAAGGCTCTTTGGGTTCTCATTACTTGAAGGAGTGTTGAATTGGTTCCACTCTCTATCGGCAAGGAAGTTAAATTGGGATGCATTGATGAGAACCTTCATAAAGAGATTTAGTTCGCCGGTCAAGATTCAAAGTTTGCACGACAAGGTCGAAACATTTGTTCAATCTCCCACAGAGACAATTGAGGAAGCTTTGGAGCGTTTCGATGAATACAGGCGAGCCGAATTCCTTGTATGGCAAGTCGGTTCACTTATGGACAGGGTGGAGAAGATAGAGATAGAAAAGATAAAAGCTATGGAGGCCGCCGAAGCAAGATCCACATGTAAGACGTGTGGGGAGTACAACCATGTCCAAGGAGGTTGTCCGGAGGAAGCAAAGGTGCTCAACCACATGAAGAAAGAAGAATCGCCGAACTTCCGCTACGGGCAAGGTAAACCTCAATTTAATGCAAGCTCGCCCATTCAAAATTCGGTTCCTCTTCGTGTACAATTGAAGGACTTCATGGACGAGCAAGCTAGGATCAACAAGGACACCGCCACCAAGTTCAAGGTCGTTAACAAGATATTGGAGAATATAGACGGCAGAGTGACGGAGGTCGAAAGTTCTAACCATCAAGTGCTCAACACAATGAAGATGCTAGAAACGCAATTGAGACAACTTGTCGGGCGCCTAATGGATAATAGAGGAAGAGTGGAGATGCCTTTGTTAAAGCCACGCTACTTCAATAACGTACTTGCCGACAAGCATGAGATGGTGACACTCGGGGAAGATCACAAGGAATGCGGTGTCATTATCACATATCAAGGACCCAAGAAACAAAGAGGCCCCGGTTGTTTGATCGTTGTCACACCATAAAATTTCCAATTTCAGGATGTGATTAGAAATAATAATTAAGCAATGATTTTCACTCAATTTTAAAAATTTTCCAATTTTTATTTTCTTCACAGGAAATATAGTATAGGGAAAATCCATTGTTTGATTTTCTGAATTAAATAAAATGATTAAGTGAGTGTTGCATTCATGCCGATGCATCTTGGTGTTTTTGAGTGCAAAATATTTTGAAAACAAATCCTTCCGAGAATTTTCCGGGGTTTTCTGGAGTTTATTCTCATTTTCTCTGAGCATTTTCTATTTACTAGAAGGCTCTAAAATATTTTTCATGAGCTCCAAATATTTTATTTGAATTGTTCGTGTCCCAATCTATCTCTGGGATTTTTCCTAGAATTTTTGGGATTTTTTGAGTATTTTTCGTGCTTTTAACAACATTTCTAGATTAATCTGGATTTGTTTTGCAATGAAAAATAATTTCGGGAAATTAAAAAAAAAATCCCTCCTATCGGTTCGGGCCGAGCTCGAAGGCCCGACCCTACCCGGTCCGCCCCAGCCCACCTTGACCCAGCCGATGGCCCAGCGGGGCCCATCCGGCCGCACGGCCAGAGGCCGCGGCCGGGACGCCGGCGCCGCTGCTGGGGAGTCCTGGGCGTGCACACCAAGGCGCGCCCCTGCCCTATTTAGGACGAGCACCGACCGCCCACGCGCCCAGCTCTGTCACGCTTGCCCCTGCCCAGCGCTGCCCCGTCTCCGCACGCAAGCCGCGCCGCCGCCGGAGCTTGGTGTCGCCGTCGTGCAGTGGTCGTCGCCGGAACGCCGTCTCCGTCGACCGTGAAGCAAATTAGGTACCGCTCCGAGCACGGTCGCGCTGAGCCACACGTCCGCCGTCGTTTTCCGTCGCAAGCCGACCACTGGAGCACTGCCGCCTGTGCAAAGACCGACCGCCGCCCAAGCTCGCCGTCGCCGGTCATCCCCCGTCCGTCTCTGTTCAAGGTGAGCCCCTCCACAGGATCCTCATCCCCTCCTCCTCCTTTTCCCCACCTCAGCCGAGGTCCTCGCCGTCTCAGTCGCCGGAGCCGCCGGCGTGTTGGCCCGCCGGGAGCTCCCCTGCTCGCCTCTGACCAGAGAAAGAAGAAAGAGTCCACTTTTGCACATAGACTGAAACGAACCAGATTTCCAAAATTGGAAACCCGATCCTCTGCACATCTGTGATAGTCCCAGGAAGTGGCTATCACGTGCAAACCCTGTCTCAAGTGGTACAAATCCATACAACACAGGAAAAAGGGGGAAATACATAATCTTATTAATACATCAGAGTACAACATTTCGGCATAAGCCGGGTACAAGTCCAACTGGACTAAACAAGAAAGGTAAATCATCTACGCGGCGGATCTATCGAAGCAAAGTGTCTCCAGCTCCACAGGCAAACTTGAGTGTAGGACCAGCTCTAGTCTTCCCATCCTTCATCGTCGAGGTCGTAGTCGATCTCCAAGTCTGAAAACATTGCCATCTACCCGATAAGCGGGTAGGTCATGTCAGCTTCCCAACAAAGAGCAAAAGCGGTGGATGATTTCTAGTATGCATGGATAAGCCTATATATGGCTGTAGAAGGTTTATGCAAGCAGCGGTAGCAACATCAAGGTAAGCGGTAATGCAGAGAGGTCATCATCTCCGAGGAGATCCACACCTCCGAGGCCAACGCCTCCGGGGTCAACACCCCAACCAAGGAAAGTACACCAAAACACTGGACCTCAACCGAGTCACAGCATCCCACTCTCATCTGCGATGTGGGGTCACCAACTCCTATCCCCACATCTCAACGGCACGAAGCCGGGCTCACACACTCGGGGGAGAGAAGCAGCACAAGAAAGGACTAGCCAGGTGAGAGATCGAAAGGGCTGTCCATACCAGTGGACACGGACTATAACTATAGGTTTAACACTCTACAGAGGTTGTACAACTGGACCCGCCGGATAGGGCAGAAACGGGGATCAGCCGTTCCACATCCCTACCTAACGGTCGGAGACCTAGCAGTGGATAGCACTCTCCTGCCTCTCCGAGCCTGACTCGTCCTCAACTGGGGCGCGAAACTTGCCAGCAGAGCCTCGGAGCTGTGAAACCATCCCCGGAGGAGCCGGGGCGACGTCTACTCGGGGGGTATAACCCGTCCCCCTCACACGACCACACCGGTCCGCCTACAGGCTGGATGCCACCCACCTACTAGTTCTCGGACCGAACCCTGCCCATAACAAGGCGAACGGTTTGTACGAAAATAGCTCAAAGATCAAGGTCACACAGTCGATCGGTCCTTAATTGCAAGGAGCGAGCACTCCACCAACTCCACCCGTCCGACACGCCGCTAGGGCGGGAGGCCAGGTCGCATCTCCCCTAGACAGGCGTTCACAAGTAACCAAAGCGGCTCGCTCCCGCGGTAACACGTCAAGGATACACACTCACCCAAAACACACGCTAGAATACCGAGATATCCCAATCTCAGTCCGAACCAGAGATCCATCCATATCTCGAAACAGGTAAAACGTATGGATTGCAAATATCGGGGACTAGCTAGGGGTCTGTAGCTAGTCCCAAAGGTAGGAAGTTCAAGGAACAGGGTATATCAAATTCAAGGCATGGCTAAAAGATTGTCTATGCAATTCAATCATCCAAAGTATATTAAATAAAGCACTAGCATCTAAATAGCATGCATGGGATCTATATGGTCGGGAGTGACATGACACCTGTGCGGTAGTCGTCGTAGAGTAGTAGAGGTTGGGCCCTTCCTTCGGGTCAACGGTCTTCCCGATCGTCACAGCTCGGGTCGTCGTCGCAGCTCGAGTCTTCATACAAGGTTACAAGCCTACACGAGATGCGACGCGGAAATAAATAACGACAATCATCTAAGCATTAACTCCAAATAACATCAATTAGAAGAACCAAATAAATCCGAACTAGCTACAAGCAGCACTAGTTTAATTTTAAGAAAATTAAAGTAATTAGTTTTTATAATAAAATAGTTTTAAGCTACTAGCTTTATGTACATTAGAAGATAAGTTAGGGAGAAGGATTAGTTCAAGGTTGGATTGCCGATCAAGGCTAAAGGTTCGGTGATCGCGCCAGCAGAGCATTAGCGTGTCAGATAGGTGCAACAAAGCAGAAACTCAGAGGGTGATGAAAGGGAAATAAAGCGATCTGAGCTAGGTAAGGTATTATCAGAACAAGGTGTGCGGTGGCAGCACCGAGAGAGGGAAAGGAATCGAGTTACGGTGGGCCAAAAGGGTGATGATACGGTAAGGCGTGCTCGAGAGCACGATGGAACAAGCAATAGCAATGCGAAGATAACCCTGGTGTAGTAGCCAGGTTGCAACGCGGGGTTGTCGCGCTTGAAGCAGATGCCTCTGCTCAAGGCACGGCCGTCCATCATGCGTGGCTTTCCGGGTACTAACACTGGGTACGACGCGTGCTACAAGGCTCGAAGCAAAGCAGAGCGAGAGCGGTTATGCGGTTTGCGGCACAAGGCGGTGGAAGCGGTGCAAGCAAGGAAAGCTATGAGAACACAACTCGGGGATGTAATTCGTGTCTGCAACACGTCAGTGGCTAGTTGCGGGGCTCCGGCGTCCCAGACCCACAATAGCGCAGTGGCGGTAGCGGCCACGAATCCTACTCCAAGTACGCGGGGCAAAACAGGGTTTGGTTCAAGGGCAAGAGAGGATAAGGATAGGGTAACAGCGAGCGTCTCGAAATTATGAAACCAACGCAAGTGGTTTCATAATTTTCGGAGCTCCAGATAATTAGTTATGAATTTTTAAAGGAAAAAGGATTTACAAAACATTTATTAAATCCCTTATTTTAAAACAGAAAATAATTCTATTAAAATAATGCTGACGTCAGCATGACGTCAGCAGTCAGCAGGTTAGTGGGCCGAAGTTGGGCCCAAAGGGTTAGTAGCCCATTGGGCCGGCCCAGATTGGCCCAAGAACTAGAAGTCTAGGAACGCCCCCTTATCTCTCTTTCGGCCTGCCCTGTATAACCTTTGGCCCAAAAGACCTTCGTGGGCCAAGCCCAGCAGGGGTTCCTAGCAGAAGTCCAGCTTTCCTCCCCAAACTCTCCTGGAGTTCGTTCGTCTGGGCGGCTAGAGGATTCTCTGTGGCTTGTGTGGCCAGGTGTGCGTGTGGTTCAGCGTGTGGTGCCACACAGGTTCAGAAGAAAGAGGGGTGCGCGCTAGGTGTTTGGTCGAATGTCGACAAGGAAGCGGCGGCGCGACAAGGGCTGGCCGGCGACGGAATTTGGCTGCTGCGGCTGCACGCGCACCTGCAGAGAGAGAACATCACAGCGCGAAGGCCGGACCACAGTCCACCAGCACGCGCGGGCTCGGCGTCGGCGGGCATGGTCAGAGCGGCTGCTGTGGTCACGCGGTGTAGAAGCAGCGAGACGCGCGGCGAAAAGGATGCAGCGCGACGTGAGGCAGTGCAGCCCGAGGTGCGGTGCGGCTTTGACGTAAAAGAGCGGGTACGTGCCGCACGACGGCCGCAAGAGTCAGAACGGTGCGACGGTGAGAAGGAAGCGGCGAAGAGTGGAGACGCGCGCCGCGGAACGGCGTCGTGCGCGAGGTGAGGTCCCGCGGATGCAGCTCGGCCGACCCAGGGCAGCGCGGCGGTGGCGAGGCAGTGCAACACCCGTAAGGGAACACGGCGCGACGGCCGGACAGGGAGCAAAGGCGGCGCGCGTGTTTCGGCAACATCGGCGCGAAGGCCGGTTTCCAGAGCGTACACGAGCTCGCGTTCCGGTAGTGGCAGAGCGGCTCATCGGAAAGTGCGACGGGAAACAGAGCAGAGCAGGGGATGGCTCGGGGTGTGACGCTCACCAGGGGCTCGTCGGAGTTCGCGGCGAGGCAGGAAGAGATTGGGGCCGTGACGAGGTTCATGGCGACGAGTTGATCTCCTGCTCGGCTCCCTCGGGTTCGCGGTCGATGGGGTACCCTTGGAGCTCGGCCCCTTGCCTTCGAGACCGTCATCGTCCTTGACGTCCCCGGTGTCGGCTCCTACTCGATGTCGTCGTCCGTGTTGGTGCTCGGCGCGGTTTCGTCGTCAGCGGAGGTGGCACCCTTGGCGTGGCGCGAGCTCACGGGGAGATATATCGGTGCGGGTGTGCGCGCCGAGCTGTGGAACGGCGCTGCACGTTGCGGGGCAGCAGAGCGCGCGGCGGCGGAGTAGGGCGGTGTGGCGAGGTGCAGAGCAGCGGTATTTGGGGAGAGAAGCAGAGAGCGGCGATGGATAGGATAGCATGGAAAAGGGGAAAAATCCCAACTAGATTGGGGAACAGGGAGCGGCTGGTGGTCTTGTCCTCGCCTTGGTGCTCGGTCAAGGCCGGGCGTGGGCAAGAGTTGGCCGAGGGCCTCTATTGGGCGCCAGAGCGACGGTGGCGACGTGGCCGTGCTCCTATGGCTAGCGGAGCCCCTTGGGCGTCACGGAGCGGGGGTAAAAAGGGGTATTCACCCGGACGGAGCACACGAGGCAGAGGCCTAGGCATGCGTGCGGCTCGGCGTGCACGCCAGCGCGAACCAGGCCGGCGAGCCTGTCCCATCCATCCGCGTACGCACACGGCGTGAAAGGCGCACGGCCAGGGGAAGGGAGGAAGATGCACAGGGGTGTGGCCTGACCAGTGGGACCCAGCGGGCGGTGGGAGAAAAGGAGAAGGAGAAGTGGCTGGTGGGCCGATTGGGCCGAGCTGCTGGGCTGGCTCGATGAAGCTGGGGTGGTTTCTGGACTTAGCGAAGAGTGGAGGGGCCTTGAGAGGACTTCGATGGAATGGATAGGGCCCAAGTCAGTAGATAACCTTTGAATTATGTTTTGAATATAGGTTTGGTTTTATTATATAGGTTTGAATTTGAATATAGTTCAAATTCAACTTCACTCAAGTTGAAACTCCAGATAAAATCCAAGAAAACCAAATCACATTTATACCATAATTTGAAAATAATTTTTGTATTGTTTTATTTTATAGAGAATTTGAGATGAGAGACTAGCAAATTGGGATCAAATTTGGTAGCACCCAAGTTCAATCAAAAAGTTTTAAATTTTTGCGAAAATTCACACATGGGAAAACATTCAAATTTCTGGGATGTTACATAGACCCCTAGAGTCTTCTGCACTTATTAGATCCAATCTTGAGTCTTGTCCCTTTTACAAGAAACCCCCTGGATCTTCTAGATTCCCTAGATCCAATCCACCCTGGAACCTTTGCAAGTAAGCCCCCGAGTTTATATACATAATTATGTATATACCCCTGGTTTTTCGCAGTTAAGCCCTTAAAGTTTCTAATCTTTCACAACTAGGTCCCTACATCTTTGAAAGGCCATATCTTTCATGTTTTAGCTCCGTTTTCACCCATCAAGTTGCGTTAGGTTCATAATAATGTAAAGTACGTGTTAGTGGTGAGTTTTCTTCATGTTTGTTTTCTAAAAAATAAATTTAATATTAATTTTGATTAATGCTTATTAAACATGCCTTTTCTAAATAAAAGCAATATAGTGCTATACACCTTTTTCATAACTAATATTAATTTGATTAATTATTATTTCATGTGCTTTTATAAATAAAATCTAATTAGATCTTTTACCCGGTTTTTTCATAAACCAAGTATTAATTTGCTTAATATATTATTAACCTTTTCTAATTAAAAGTTGATAGGCTTTTACACCGTTTTTTAAACAAATGCTAATTTGTTTAATATCAACATGAATGAGTTTTTAATTATAACTTTATTAGTTTATTCGAATCATAAAATTTTGATTAGAGGATTCAAATAGTTTAGCTTTTCTAAATTAAATACTGAATTGGTATAATTTATATATGAATCTTTATAAATAAAATTTGACTAGTTCTTTACTCCGGTCTTTTGCAAATAAAATATAATGCTGCATTAATTCCAACTTAGGGTATTTTCTTTATGAAATATCCTTCACATATCTTTTACTAATTAAAATAAACCTAGCACATAGCTTGATCTCTCACATATGCAAATCGAACGTTAGTCGTTCTTTATCAAAGCTCTCTGTCTTAGTGTGTCTCTGTCATAGAGCTAATCTTCTTTCAAGCTCCAGATCTTTTGATCCTAGTTCTTGCTCAAGCCTAGTGCTCTTCATAAAGCTAACCAAGCCTTTCCTTATCTCAGCACGGTCTGTGTGCTTCAGTGATCCATAGCATCGAGCCTATCCTTTTAGCACGTTCTTTTAAAGCTCTTCTTTTGATTGGTGCATTGTTCTTAGTTTTGCTTGTATGTTTGCTTTGTATGCTTGTGCTCGATGATTGATGCGAGTAGAAGGAACATGGTTCGAGAGCTTTAAAGAGCAAGAAATTGAAGAATTCTGAGCAACATCATTACACTGGTTAAAGGCAAGTGTGTCCTTGTTCTTTTGTCCTAATAACTGTGTTTAATCACATTGCATATGCTTGCATTTAATTTGATGGGTCCTATTAAGGATTATCCTAGTCTTTATGATCATTCCTTGTCAACCTGGGTTTTACCTTTATGTTGGGTAGCTATGCTTAGTTGCTCTACTTGAGTTATGGTGGTTCTAATGAACTTAATGATGAACTTGTTTTACTTTGATGATGTATCTCTGGTTAATACAAGATCATAATGATTAATTGGAACATGGAGCGACCACCCAGGACAACACTGCAACCACAAGGACTAAATGGCTCTGGTCTTGGCTGAGTAATTAGGGAAGTCTTGTGTGGCCATTACTCGCATAGTAGCTTGGGTACGGAGGAATGCTTTTAAGACTCTTCTATTCCGGATAGGTATTGGAACGGAAGTACTCTATGGCTGACCATCCGTGAATAGAAGTGAGGTACGAAAGATAGCCTCTATGGCATATGCTACTATGGACTAATACACATGGGAGGACTCTTTGTAAAGGCCTCGTAGCGTCCCTATGCAATCACACCTAGGTAGTGTGGTATGATGCTTGGCCGGCATCGCATGGTTGGGTTCAAAGTTCTTCGGGACTTTTACGCGACTTGTGGTAAAAGTGTACAACCTCTGGAGAGTGTAAAACTAATCGATTAGCCGTGCACACGGTCAAGAGCGGCCTGGACCCTCACATGATAATTGAACTTGAAGATGGACTTAAATCATTATTATGGTTATGTTAGCCATATGCTTATGGCGTATCTCTTTATGTTAATATGGGTTGGTATATACTTATATCTTAGTAATCAGGTGCTAATAAAATTTGACCAACTAAAAGTGCTTAATGCAGTCAACCTGTCAGCCTTTCGTTGTCAAGCCTTTGCATTCATACTTTCCCCACACTTGCTGAGTACGTCATGTGCTCACCCTTGCTATAAACAATGTTGCTCAGAAAGAGGAAGCTGCTATGAAGTCGTTGTGAAGACGTTGCTGGTGCTAGGTGTACACAACCCCCAGTCGACTGCTTGTGGATGTTTGGTGCCTTCATTTCCAGGATTTGAGCGTAATACTCTGATAATCTTTCTTTTTCCTTACGTGATACTATACTGTTATTCACTTATGTCAACTATATGCATGAAACTTGATCCTGGCATGCATATAGACCTGCACTTGGTTTTCTTTGGAAAACAGGTGTGACAATCGTCTCGTGTTCCATTGGCTCATTCAAGTTCAAGAAGATGTTATGTGACCTTGGAGCAAGTATGGGAGTCACGCCAAGAGACGTGTTCAAGAGGCTATGTTTACCAAAGCTAGAGCCCACGGTCATGAGTCTAGAGTTGGGAGACAACTCTATTCGCTACCCCATGTGAATCGCCAAAGATGTACCCTTGAAAGTTAAAGATCACTTCATCCCCGTGGATTTCATGCTCAAGATGGGAGAAAGGGAGAAGCCGCCACTCTTCGGGAGGTTGTTCCTCAATACCATCGGAGTGACAATCGACGTTAGCAAGAAGGAGATCAAGATTGACATCAACGGCGAGACTGCATTCAAATTTCAACCATGTTTTGAGACCAAAAGAGAAAGCCAGCTTGTGAAGACCAAAAAATGACTAAGCCGAAGAAAAAGCCTGCACCCAAGCCAAAGATAGTGCAGAAGTGGGTACCCAAGATTGCAAGACCCACAAAGAGTGTTGATCCGAAGTAAAGAAGAGAAGAAGTTTAGCTATGGACTTTAAATGAAGCGCTAGGTGGGAGGCAACCCGTTCGTCAAGTCAAGAATAAGCTACCGGGAGGACAACCCGATCAAGAATAAAGGCTGCCGGGAGGGCAACCCGGAAGATTTTCGAGTTTCAAGTAAGTGAGTCTTAGAATTTGCTACGCAAAGACATTTTATTAACTCTTAAGTGGTTGAACAAGTTTTTGGAGAAACTTTTATCTGCTCGGTCGTTTTATTTGGATTTTTCGATCTAAAACCAATGACATAAGCTATCCCATGATTTATTTGCCTCTTCTTGAGAAACTAGAACCAAAAATTCAGATCCTATCCAAGCCTTTCATCTTCTTCATGATGTTAAGATTGGCTTGTTTTACATGTTAAAAACACTCGAGTAGAGCCTCGCTATGTTCCTTAATGTTTTTTAATCTTTGACGCATGATAGGACTCGCGTGAACCTAGGAAATTCGATTTTTGATTTCATTCAGCTTAACATCCACCAGTTTGTCTAGACTTATAATTTTTCTAAGCCCCATTGTTTTTATTTGTTCAAAATCTCTCTCTCATGTTTGGCCAAAACTAGAAACTAAACCTATACCCCCACGGTCAAGCCGGATGACCTTGCTATCAACTAATGAAAGCAAACGACCCCGGTGCAACCAAAATAAATGTAGTCGAAAAGTTTTCGACTTACAAATGTTTTTGATGCCTAAAAACTCCTCTAAGAATACATTTGGACTCATTGCTAGCTTTGAGTTAATTTCTGATTTTCGAATTAGAGGAGTGATTAGCGTCAAAACATGATTGAAGAGAGGATTTTGAGTTAACTTGCTTAGTGCTCCATGATGCATCACGGGAAGGTCTTATCATCAAAGGATCTTGGCCACGTGTAAAGAACAAGCATGGGGGGGCAGCAATGACTTTGTTTTGCAGGAAACAAGTGAAGGCACATAAAGCGTGGAAGACAAGAAGTGACATAAAGTAAAGGAGAGAGGCATTGATCTCATCATTCAAAACAAATGAGTGGCCGAGAGCGTTTGGGTAATGGATTCTTGTGGAGCACGAGGACACAGGACAACAAGGGAGTAAGAAGCAGCTCGGAGAAAACTGGAGCAAGAAAGAGCAGAAGGCCCCCTAGGCCGATCGGCCTAGGCCGGCCGGCCTACCCCCTCCAGTCAGCTCCCGAGGCCCCCCTTCGTCTGGTAAGTAGTTCATCCATTTGCTAGTGCGTGTTCTTGAGTTCATATCCCAGAAGTGCCAGAAACCACCCATAAAAATTTGTGCCTCACTTCCTTCTATAAAAATTCCTGGATAATCATCACAATTCTTGTCAATCGATATATTCTCTTTGTGTGTATTTCCACCGGTGAGAAACCCCCGGGAGGTTGTTTGTGAGTTTGTGCAGCAAGGCATGATAATGAAAGCCATGAACGCCGTTCTCGGAAGGAAGACATGATCATCGTCAAGGGTGTCCTCGGCAAGCTCTTCGCGGAGGCACTCTATCTCTGAATCCTCGCGAAGCATGGAGGAGGACGTGGCACCACCGAGGAGCGACACGCTGCTCCTTGGAGGCATGAAGAATACATGAAGCTCATCCATGCGGTACACCGAACCGCAAGGGCACACGAAGGAGCCACCCGCTCGACCTCGACACCACCATATACTCCGAGGCACTCCAAGCTTGCATTCATCATAAAGACGGAGGATCAACGATTGGAGGAAGAGTGAAGAAAGGAAGAAGAAATAATGCTTTAAAAGTTTGGTTTGATTTTTCCTTCTCCTTTCCTTTATTTTTCAGTTTGTGTGCATATTTTTGCGTGTGTAGTATTTTCAGTTTTGATTTTCAGCATGTGTGTGGTAGTAGTAGTTTTTGTTTTCCATCACCATGAATAAATTTCACCACCGGTTTATCATCTTTAATATGGATGGAAAATTGTGCCAAGTTGATATATGATGACCATTGCCGTTTTGCTCATCTTTGTACTTGTTTTATGCATGATTAAGCTAGTGCTCTCTTTAATTGCAAATCTGAAATTAATTTTAATGCTAGCTTGATCCTTTGCGGAGGTTATGATAAAGATAATACCCATAGTTCTTCTCATGCTCTCAATTTTGGATGGGTTAAAGATGATTTATTTTTGGTCTTAAAAGTAATGCTAACCTTGTCATTAATACCTCTTGCATGTTGCTCTACCTATCCAAAGTCTTATATTTGATTGAGTGCATAAACCTTAGTGTACAAGATTTATTTTTGGGTGCATTGATTCAAGGCTTGATTTCTCTGGCCCGAGACTAAGAAGCTGGTCATTCTGTTTTTGCGTATCTATCTTTATGCTAGCCTTTTCTATTCGTGCATTGTAAGTTTCCACATTGCGAATTTTGCAAACCTCGCCAGATATCCACCCACAAACCCAAAACATCTTTTTTGTGTTTACCTCCTTGAACACAACCCAATTCTTGAGTATGGATGAATATTTGGAGGAAGATTACAAGAATGAAGGTGCCAAAGATTGAAGTATGATTTTGGGATACCTCCAAGACGACATGGTGCGTGAAGGATCCCTAGAAGATTTGAAGTGTTTCTCTCCAGGAAAATATAGGACTTTTAGTACCTACCTTGGCACCAAAATTTCATCACCTCTTTGCCCGAGGATGTGTAATCGTTTAAGCATGGGGGGAGTTGCCAAGGAGGTAGGTACAATGTAATCTAGAGTTCAAGGGGAGTATATAAAAAATGAAAAAAAATGAAAAAGAAGTATGAAAGAAAGAAAGAAAAGAGAGAGAAGAAAAAATATGTGTATACAAAAAAAGAAGAGAGAAAGAGAGAGAAAGAAAAAAAGAAAAAAAAATAAAGCTCCCTGGCTCTCTAGATGCATTAGGAATTTCAAGTCAAGAGGATTCAAGATCAAGACTCATACTCATCTTTCCAACCATGTGCAATCTGATAACGAGGACTTCGTTTGTGCCTTGGGATCACTCTTTGCCATTTGCACATGTCCACTTATCTCAAAGTGTGTGTATTTTTCTCTCCCCCTCCTTGAGAACATTATTTTTCCAATGACCTTTTTGACGAGTCTCTGTAAGACCATGAGAAGATTGTCTTGTTTTGATAATATCTCGATTATAATATCTTGGTAGGACTAAATTTTCCCATAGCTCCATATAAAGCCTTCCACTTATATACATATATTGAGAGGGGAAAGGAGTAGAACAAATAGGCTTGAGGGACTTGAGGAGATGAGAGCTCATGAGCAAGATGCAAGTAGGTTTAAATTTTTGAACTTGGTTTAGCTCTTTTTCTTCATTTTGCACTCCATTTCAAAATTTCTGAGATTCATTTAAAATTTTGGGAGCATGATTAACTTCTTGTGGGAAGAGCTTAATTGATATCCACCTTCTGTAGGGATGAAGGCTAGTTACATTATGGAACTTTAACAAATATAAATTTAGAGAGCATTATGTTTTCTCATGTATGATTAAGTGCAGGGTATGAACATTGAAAGGCAACACTGATATCCATTGAAGGCTTACTCGAGGACGAGCAAGATTTAAGCATGGGGGGATATTGGCGGTCGATTTCCGTCAGCCTAGCCATGAGTTTACCTTCAATGTTGGCATTAATTTGATATTCACACTAACGATCCTAACCCTTATTATATGTTAAGTTCGCACTCGCGCATGGTTTTTGGAGTTTATTGTTTACACAGGAATCAAGAGCCTAAAAGAGGACTTTTGGGTAGAGTTCATCAAGGGTTTTACAAGAAGATCATGAAGCCCGGCACAAGTCAAGGTACAAGATGACCATAACTCAAAATGAACCAAGGACTAAAGCGTGAAGCCGAGAAGGATCGAGGACCTAGACGGAAGATGCGGGAGTTCATACGCAAAGCACCCTTATCTAAACCACGGGGAAAATGACGTCAAGGACCCACATGCAACTCGGCAAAAACTCAGGAAGTCGCGAGAAGCTTCGGAAAGAAAACGGGGGGCGAACCCGGCCTGGCCCTTTTCCGAGTCGGTTCGCCGCCCCCTTTGACCTAGATGATCCTCGGGCTATTTATAGTCCCCGTGCGAAGTTGCAACTATCAAGTCATTCGTCATCCGCCGCCGAGGAGCAGAGGAGCTTGAGGGACACCATCTCGGAGAGGAGGGTCGTGATAGTCATCTAGGGTTCACCTAGCCGGCGTGAGAACCTTGCATGGAAGACCACGTCGGAGTTCCGGAGGCTTGAATCAAGATCAAGGTAGGATCCCGGTTGGATCTTATTCATGTATTCACTTATGATGGAGTTTCAATGAATCCGATAACTAGCAATCGAGTGTTTCCTCTTCGGTTTTGTCTTCTCTTGGTTTTGCTTCTTCCTCGATCTATACTTAAGATAGATCACCTAGGGTGCTCTTGTAGCCGTGGTGGCTAGAGGTGCATACCCGACCTACCAAGTGTTTTCAACACGTTCTTCACGAGCGTGCTCTTAGGTTCACCTACACAAGAAGCGGAGGCATCGTGACAGGATGTCGATCACGTGTACGGTAGGTGCCTTCGAGGATTGGACCGGAAGCCACATGCTTTTTATGAGATTTTTATTGCTATCTTCATCTCTCGCTTGGAACTACGACAAAGGCACGATCTAGACTCTCTAGATTGATTACCTCTTACTTTCTTTCGCTACCTCTCATGTTTTAGTAGATTAGATGCGTTCGAAACCTCTCTTAAACAAAGTGATTTCTCGCTTTATTGGATCGATCTTGCGTTGCACATTGTTCCACGAATTCGATACCTTGGGATCACCACTCAAGGGAAGAAGGGTCCCTTGACTACGACGAGGGATTTGTCCGCTTGCAAGTCCAAACGAACTTTGCAATGATAATCAAACGTCAACACGCTGCCGGCCAGGCGGGGTTGGATGGCCGGTGGGCCGAAGACCGACGGTGGGGGCGCGAGAACCGAGAAGAGGTTCGGGTTAGTAAGGGCGGCAGTGGGTCGTGAGCGGGCGGCGCGGCGGCGGGGAGCCGCCGGCCAGGGCAGAGGAGGAGGTGGTGGGGGTTGTTGCCAGACGGAGTAAAGGGTGGAGGAAGAAGAAGAAGAAGTTTAATAGGCCGATGATGGGCTGGAAGTTTACTTCCTTACCCATCTTCCGCAAGGGAGATAGGACCGATCCGGTTCTTTTCTACCGGGACTATGCGGTTCACACACACTTTTGCGTGCCTGCCCGACCAATTTGCGTGCGGCTGAACCGACCACCCCCACAAACTCGGGCAACATCCAAACACACAGCAAAGCCCGAGAAGGCCCTCGACGAGGCACATTCCAGTCGACATCGAGTCCTGAGCCGTTGTTGCTCCGGCCGGCCGGCGGCCAGGTTGTACGTACGGAGTATACTGTTTCCAAAGGCAAGGCCACTAATGGGTCATGTCAGGTGGGCCCTCAGGCCTCGGCTCTACCGTTATCTGACCGCCAAAGATACGGCGGCGGTCGCGGTCCGGTGGCGGTGAGTAGTAATCCGCTCTGATTAGACGTCGACGATCATGCCTTGTTTTGCGACGCTATGTTCGTTTGGTTTATGAGCTGATTCTTAGAACAAATCAGCAGCCACCAATCAGATAATAATATTTTTCTCTCAAAATAAATGAGAATCAAACCACCAGCCAACCAAATAGACTTGCAACTTGTGGAACCTTTCGTTCCTTTCCATCGAGTATCCAAACTTGCCCTCAATTGACACAAATTCCTTTCTATTGAAACGTACGTCCAATGATCAGTCTGCATGTCTTAGGTACGTAGTACTCTCTTCGTTTTATCAGCCTGTTCGTTTGGCTGGTAGCTGGTGGTTGGTGCTGATTTGTTCTGAGAGAAAAGTACTGCTGGCTGGTTGCTGATGGCTGGTTTGTTCTGAGAGAAAAGTACTGCTGGCTGGTGGCTGATAAGCCAAAAGAACAGGGTGTATATTACTTGTCTAAATACATTATTTTTGTTATGTATTTAAATTTTAAACATATATATCTAAGTGCATAGAAAAAAAGAATGTATCTAGAAAAGTCAAAACGACAAAAAAAAATGAAACGAAGGAAGTATTTCTTTATATTGCATCTCGGGTGATGTAAAATTGTGCAAGTTTTAAAAAATGCTATTATCTGAGACGAATTTATTAAATCTAAATAGATCATGATTAGACAAAGTTGAGATGGATCTATTGAGCGTTGCGATTGATCATTAATTAAGCCGAGAATATCAGGAGCAAACCTTGCATTGATGTTCAGTTTGCATAGCGCATAGACCGATCGATGAATGGTTAAAACCTTGAGAAGAGAGACGAGAGCTCAGCGAAACACTACAGCATACATCGCGTCCCGAAAGATACCTCTTAACCTTAGCTAGAGTCGTGCCTGAATCTATGTCGTCCTCACTCCACCTCTATCCTCGGGGGAAAAATAGTAAGACCATCCGCACTGGTGCCTTTATCCGTCTCCTCCAGGAGACGGATACAGGTTTCACCCCTGCAGGCTGCAGCGGTGCCTGGAAACCTCACAGGAAATTCATATTCTTCCCGGACGATGCCAAATCCAGCGGAATCCGGGGGAATGGCAGAGTGACGACATCTGTGCGGGGCCCACGCATCCCAACACCTCGCGCCTTCTCTTGGAATGCTCCTCCGCTCGGTAATGGACGGGGACACCGCGTTCCTACTCCTGCGCTGCCGGTACAGGTCGCCGCCGACGATGGACGAGGACAGAGGCACCTCGGGGGAGAGAAGAGGATGGAGGGCGGGTGGCCATATTATGCATGCGAATGCATGGAGTGCAACGTACCTAGCTTACTTTCAATGCCTGAACAGGATGAAGTGGAGGCCACCCCCCACAGCAGCTGGGATCATGAAGCTGGCGACAGAGGCGGAGCCAGAAAGTTGAATTTTTGAATGTTTGGGGGCCAAGCTTGTTAAATTTTCAAATTTTATTCAAATTTTAAAAAATTCAGTGGTAATTTGACATTCATAGGGGGGGCCAGGCCCCTGCCAGCCCCTGGCTGGCGATAGGGAAGATGCTCCCCGTTAGCCAACCGGACGCGACTTTCACCAGGGCTACGACCAACAGATGCACGCACGTATGCATGAAGACGGCGTTCAGGGGGGCAAGGATGTGACAGAACCGCCCAAAATAAATCCAGTTATCACTTAAGCCGGTCCACTTGGCTCATAAGCGATAACCAAGAGCTATTTTGTCGCCTCTACCGAGTCATACCTGGTAAATCACTTACACAGGATCGAGATATGCGCTAAGCCCACACGAAGGTGGGACCAGAGTACAAGATTACATTACATACAAGTCCATAAGTACTTAATATTACAAACCGGGTTTTTCAGTACATAAAAGTAAACATGGTTCAGAGTTAAACAGTGGAAAATTAAACTAAACGCGGGATACACAAGGGAGGCCATCCAAGTATATCACTCCTCATCATCATTCTCCCATTCAATCTCCCATCCATCTGGAATAACACCAGGCCAGATAGGATTACCTGAAAACAACAAAATAAGCAAGGCTGAGTATTCTAATACTCAGCAAGACTGGCCCGTCAAAATAAAAGACACAGCTAGACATGCAAGGCTTTTTGGCTGGTAGGTTTGTTTTGCCAAAATCAACTAAGAGTTGATCCTTACTTTCAAATTTTTAGCTCAAGTTCTAGTATATTAACCATTCTAGGTAAGCACCTAGCTAAACAAGCATGGTTGTGCAAACAAGATTAATCAGTCAACAATATTAATCCAAAATGTTTCATAAATAAACATGGGGTAGCCAGTGGTCAAGCCGACTCAGATAACGGCGAGTGACCGACGATCGATCGATTTATATCCTTGCAAGGTAAACCCAAGATACACGGAAGAAGGTAGACCCCAAAAGAATCCAAAGAAAAACAAATGCGGAGTCTACCCTGACCAGGCGGTTCCCGTCACTCCCCAGATTAGGGATAGATGCCACAGTCCTAAGTACAAGGTTACTGGGACGCCCTCACACGGCACACCCAGACTCACACTTGCACTACCGGAATCAAACCGGGAGACGCATCTCAAGATTAGTAGCGATAAAGTCCCCGCACTGGTTCATTAGGTACTAGGCTTATCGGTCCCATTCCCGACAAGCACTTGGTACATTCAATAGCTTAGACCAGCACCATGCTACTCGGTCGAGACCGAACCCATTGCTCTTACCACATGAGCGAGTCAATTTAACCAACTTATGATTCCAACATAAGCATCCTATATCTCGCGAGCAATGAGTCATTACTCGACTTGTACCGTATCCTTAGAGCATGGTACTAGCGTTCCTAACATACTAGTAAAAGAGCATAGAAGTCATAAGGATCATGCATCTAGGTTTCAAAACAACTCCTGAAACTTAAATGCACAAGTAAACAATAAATATTGAAATGTAAAAGGGTATGAGCTTTTAATCAAAAAGGTTATATGTGACTCCGGTGCTTGCCTTCCTCTGACTCAACAACAGCCTTGGGCTCTTTTGGACTTTGGTCCTGGTCTTGCTGTCCACTAACTTGATTTAGCTCTCCACTAGCGGATCCCTCCTCCTCAATAAGAGTGTACGTCCCGTCGGGAAGATCTACACGTTATGCATATGCATTAGTTATGGTGTGAAGGTGAGGTATTTTACAAACGAACCCAACTATTGTTGGCCACATTCATCAAAATAAACAAGAGAACTCACAAAGGTATGGTGTGTGGTGAGAGTGAACTAACATCTATTTTGACGATGATTACGTGCACATCTAAACAAATTAAATTATTAAACTTCATTAAAATTAAGGGGTGGATGATGATGGATTAATTATGCCTTTGATGGTGATTGTGTGCATATCTAAGAAAGTTAAACTAATAAACTTCACCATCAACATGGGGGTGTGATTAAATTCATTTTAAACAGCAACTGAACTTAAACACCTCTAACGCAAATTAAAAGATAGAAAAACTTTATTTAACCCATTATAACTAGCCATTCATCCATAACTCATAATAAATAAAATATGACTCCAACTGTCATGAAAATTTTACCACAGTAGAATATGACTAAAATAAACTTAAATATAAATTTTCAGCTCGAGATTATTAATACATTAATTTAAATGAAAAGGACAAATTTCAGCTTAGATAAAATTCATTAATTCATAAAAAAAGATTTGATAATCTATTTGACCCCAAATTTTTCCTGCAGTTCCAACATGACAAAACTAAGTTCTAACCCAACATATTCAAGTGTATTCATTATATTTTTCACGTTATGAATTTGATATATTTCACAAACATAAAAATCAAACCCTATTCAAACAAGCTCCTAAAATCACCATTATTTTTCTAGGAGTGCTTAACATCATGACAAAAGCCTAGGGTGCATTGGTGCTTAAGGAAATTATATTTTGAGGGAACTATAAAAAGCATCAAGCTTAAATCACATTAAACTTCCAAAAATCATAACTGGAATTATACACAACAAAAATGTGTGAAACTTGGTCACAAAACTGAACATGGAGCACACAACAACATATCCAAATTTTATTTCATTTGCATGAGGACATTTTGAATTACAATAAAAAGATCCCAAACTGAGTTTGAATTTACATTTAAAAACTAAATAGAAAAAGCCTATACAACTTTCGTAAAAGTTGTAGATCTACTCACAAGGATTCCAAAACAGTTAGATTTACATTTTTCCGATTTTTCTACAATTTTTAACGGATTTTCTAAGTTGCAGCCGAAACCCTAAAGAATCTTATTACCACCAGGTCCCTGGATTCACAGATAGGTCCTCGGGAATTACAAATAGGTCCCTAGGTGAGAATCCCAATCACAAACAGGTCCCCAGGTGCCATGACCGGCGATGGAGGTCAAAATCCGGCGAGGAAAAGACCGGGCTTGGCCGGGAAAGGGCGGGGAAGTGATCGTTGCTCACCTAGGGTTCCATTCCGGGGGTTGGTTGGGGCGGAGGAGCGGCCAGTGATGGCTGTTGGCGGCCCAGCGGATCTGAAGCCGCAGGGGCTTCTGTTCCGGTGTTCTGACCGGCAATGCAGTTGAATTGGTGGTCGGGCAAGGTGAAGTGGAGCCGTGGGGAGGCAATGGTGTGCTCAGGGGACAGAGATGTCGACTGGAAGATGGAGCTTGGTGGTTGCTGCGGCCATGGCGTGGCGGACAGGGGAGGGCTCTGGCACGCAGGGAAACAGCGAACTGGCTTTGATAGACGGCGGCCAGTAGAGCGTCGCGAAGGTGTGGCCGAGCCAGCTGGCTCGCCTCGGTGTCTGAGTCAGGCGAAGGCCAGCACGTGGCGCTCTGCACAGGACGCGGTTGTTTGCAGTACGACGCGTGGTAGGGAGACAGAGCCGCCGGCGTGGCTTATGCGGACGCGACCGAACTGGGGGAGGGGGATCTCTGGTGGCGACGTGGCGTGCAGGAGGGCCGTCGATCCTTGACTTACAGGCCAGGTGCCGCTGCCTGTGGCGTGTGGACGCCGTTGGCGTTCGTCGGCGCGCTCTGGGCGCTGCGACAGCGACGACGACGTCGGTTTTAATTCCAGGTGCTCGCTTTCAAAATTCCAAAACTCCAAAAAGTGACAACTAAGTGAAAAATCTTCAAAAATAAAAGTTGTAGAGGAGTCATAGGATTACAACTTTCCCAAAGGGTGACCTATGTTTTGATGAAAAGATTGATGGGAAAATCATGACGAAGTTGCAGAAATTCTCGGCCCCGAGTTACTGTTTACAGCGCGTTCAAATCGAATTTAACTGAACTTCCGCTCAAAATTTGAATGTCCGCCGTTTATGAAAAATGTGTTCCCGGAAGTAAGGAAAAACTTTTATATTAACCGATTTTGAACTTCTATAGTGAAATTTGGAGAACGCGCAAGAAAACCGAATCAGCCTCTTGGATCCTTAGGGGTTTGACCACGTATTTGGACTTTGACCAAGGGCTTTTGTGCAAATATGTGCATAACCATGTCAAACATGATTAGAAGCTAATTAAACTTGATTAACACAACTAATTGAGGTATTTATCTTTAATAAACACCTGGGGTGTTACAAAGGACGGCCTCCGCAGTCCGCCGTCGCAGAGGGAAGCTCATGACCGTCGGGGAGGGAGCATGGGAGGGGCGGACGCCCCCAGGGGTAGAGAAGGCAGAGCAGGGGAGCCGCCCGCCACCAGCCTTGGACTCCTAGCCGCGCCGCCGGTCGGGCCGCCCAAGATCCCGAGGAGGAGCTCGTCGAGGCGGACCCGCCCAAGATCCCGAGGAGGAGGGAGGGGCGCGGCGGCGGCCCGTCGCGGCGAGAGTGCCACTGGGAGAGGGGCGGGCCTGCCCTGCTTCTCCGTCGCCGAGGCGGACGAATCGAGGGAGCGCCACCGTAGCAGGAGAAGGGGAGCGCCACGTCGTGGTGCAGCTCCCCTGCCGCTGCCCGGAGCCGCGCGCCACCGGAGCAGGGGAAGAGGAGGAAGAGAGGGCAGGAGCTCGACCACCTGCTCCTGCCTCCTGCAAGCTCTGCCGGAGGGCCGCTCGATCACCTGCTCCTGCCTCCTGCGAGGAAGGGAGCTCGACCACCTGCTCCTGCCTCCTGCGAGGAAGGGAGCGCCGACGGAGGGAGGGAGGAGGGAGGGAGGGAGAGAGGTGGGGAGGCCGGCCGGTGGGTGGGTGGGGGTAGGGTTAAATAAATATGACAGGTGGGACCGGATGTGGATAGTTGGGATAAAGTGAAGATATAAAGGATGATAAATAGGGGAGAAGTAGATATAAAGAAGAGGATCTCGGTGACCAAGTAGTAATATTATGTTTTGAAAGAAGATACGAAAGATGATGAGTGTGGATGGTCTAAAGCCAACAAATCAAAGGATGGTGGTCAAGCAGAGACATGTACTGTACTGTACTGTACATGACGATGTGTTCCAGGCAATCTCTAGGCCCAGCCCTGGCCGTGTCGGGGCAACTTTCTTGAAACGACGATCTCCTCCTCGGCCGCCGGATCCGCTGCACGGCCCTGCCTACCCAACACAAACATGCACGGTTTGGTATGCACGTAGTTCTCCGCGGGTACTCGCAAGCCCGCCCGGCCGTCGCTTTTGTTTACTGGAGATGCACAGCAGATCGATGCAGCACGGAGCACAAGGCACGACGCAAAGCTACAAAACCTCTGTCACGCAGGTCGAGCTTTGCTTGCTGATGGAGTATATACGCATGTAGCAGCCACACGACAGATCCTGGCAGGTGTCCGTACTCGGGGAAACACTTTACCTAATCAGCACCCTGTTCGTCTGGCTGACGACTGATGACTGGTGCTGATTTGTTCAGAGAGAAAATTACTGCTGACTGGTAGCTGGTGGCTGATTTGTTCTAAGAGAAAAGTACCGCTGACTGGTGGCTGATAAGCCAGACAAATATGAACCACCCGGCATTTTACTCTGCCCTTGCACCGTCTACGTAAGATAATAAAGTAAAACATATCCTTATATTTAAAATAAATTAAAACACTATTTAAAAACTTTGACCACTGATATATGAATAATTAACAGATGTACTCTACGACTGGTAAGTTCGGGAGCCAGTGTACGATGACTGGTGATACGCGTGGTCAGTGGTCACCTTGCTGAGTAGAACCCACGTATACTGTACATACGTACGTGTGCAGAAGCTGCAGCGGATGCAGTCGAGCTGGCGGGTGGTGTCGTGTCGGCGCTTTAATTTGGCTGACGGGCTGCGGCAAACGGAATCGTGGGCTCCATTCCATCGGCTTTGGCTTTCTCTGCACCCGATCATCCCCACGCCACCTTTGACCTAACCAGTCGCCCGCCGGCAGCAGGAACAAGAGCTAAGGACAGGGGATTAATAAAGAGATGCGAATTCGAACTGAATTCAGTTCCCGACAAAACTGATGAATTGGGATAAATTTCGATCGAAGGAGTCGGGGAATCGATCGAATCGAGGAGCCAATCATGAGGCCGCAAAATCACACCCATCGTCGATCGATCATTCTGATTCGATTCGATTCGATTCGACCGGGGGCTTTTTTGAACGGCCCATGGATCATCATGGAGTGGTTTCACCTTGCATTGGAGATTGGGGCTTTGGCCTTGCATGCATGATGCACGCGAATGAAACCCATCGTTCCCTTCCATGCAAGCAATGCAATTATACCTCCGCGTCTTTTCCAGCCAGCTCGGTGTTTATCCATCAGCTGCTGCATGCATGGATAGGTGGTTTGCGGCCTCTTTTCCCCTTTTGCTTCTTTCGATTTTCTCCTTTGTTTCTCTTTCCCGTTTATAGCTCCAGCCAGGGGGCTCTTTGTTTGGCTCTTCCTTTATTGTTTTCCTTGCCCCGAAGTTTGCAACATCCCCCCTTCTTGCTCCGTTTGATAATGTAGCCAAACGCCGGGACATGCTTTTCATTTTTTTGCAAAGGAAAGCACGAACACGACGTTTTTTCGGGGGCGTATCCGTTGTGGCCTAGCGTACCCGGCCGCTAGGAAGATGTTAAGGTAGGGGTTGTGGAATAGGTTTTGTCATTAATCTGTATTTAATACTTCCTTCGTTCTGAAAAAACTGTCATTTAGGACAGCGACACGGTCTCCAAAATACAACTTTGACATCTTGTTATTATAAAAATATTTATCGAATAGTGATGTATGTATAACTTTATGAAAGTATTTTTCAAGACAAATCTATTCATATAGTTTTCACATTTGCAAACTTAATAATTTAAAAGTTATTAATGATTTATATTCCCAATGTTTGACCCAAACCGTGTCCTAAACGTCAATTTTTCAGAACGGATGGAGTACTTCTAATTAGTGTTCGGAGATTGATGTGATGAGTAGTTGGTGAAATTTTTAGAATTAAACGGGACCCATGATGACTATTTTATTTTCAGATGATTCAGTAGGCGTTCATCAGCCTGGCACCTCCCACGGATCCACACGTAGATGTTCAGTCAGTGGAGTATCTACAGGCGGAGCGGAGGAACAGATCGGGTTGTGCGCCTCGCGATCGGCGACGTGCGATTCCACTGCTCCGCCGGATCCCTCTCCCTCCTCCTGCCCTCCGCAACACGCCCCCGCGTCCCCAGGCTTTGCGGCCGGCCGTCGGAACGCCTGGGAGACTGCTCCCCGTTTCACGTGGGCGCGCGGCCGGCCTCTCTTTTGACCGCCCTGCCGCGCTCCCTTGACCGCCCGCCCTGCCGCCTGCAATCCGCAGAGCACATCAGGCAAGACACGCAGGCAGACATGCGCGCGGGCACACGCGCCACACACACCCCGCAATCGCATCGCATCGCATCGCTTCCCGCGCCGCGCGCACCACCACCCGAATCCAGCCAACTCGCACTGCCCTCCCCGTGCTTATAAAACCCCCGGAGCCACATGCCATGCCACGACCACGACCACCAGCAGCTGCAGCTTCGTTCATCCCATCCGCCAGTCGACACACACAGAGGACAGACCAGGGCAGCCGCTCGAGATCGCGGCCGTGCCCGCCCACGAGCGTTCCAGCCGACAATCCCTCGATCACCTCCCTGCGGCGGCACACTGCCCGCGCGCTACGATCCAATCCTCATCCCGATATATATCCCGCCGGCCACTGCAAGTAGGCCGGAGCTAGTAGCCCAGCCGTCCCCGTCCAGCAGGCCGTGCGTGTGGTACTCGTAGCCTGTAGCCGCCCGCACACAGGAACAGCACAGGATGCTGCAGGAGCTTGTTGCGCCGTGCGCGTGCGGGCGGTTCTACGCCGGGGGCTGCGGCGGCGGCGGCCGGTGCGCGGGCGCCGCGGCGTCGTCGGCCTTCTCGATGCTGTTCCCCGTGGCGGCGGACCAGTGCTACTACAGCAAGGAGGAGGATGACAGCTGGTCGCCCTACAACGTCGTCGTCGGCGGCGGGGCGGCGGTGGACTGCACGCTGTCGCTCGGCACGCCGTCCACGCGCCGGGCAGAGGCGGGCGTGCACTACGCGCGCGCTGGCGGCGGGGTGGCGCCGTCGTCCTGCAAGGAGTCCGCCGCCGGACGCGGGTCGCCGCCGGGCCGGCGGTGCGCCAACTGCGACACCACGTCCACGCCGCTCTGGCGGAACGGCCCGCGGGGACCCAAGGTGCGTCGGCGCGCTGCAATGCCGAGTTCGTGCTGCCACGCCGTGCAATGCCGCGTGTGCATCACAAGTTATCTCACATTCTCACCAATGCAAGTTCCTTTTTGCCTTGTGCTTTGCAGTCGCTGTGCAACGCCTGCGGGATCCGGTACAAGAAGGAAGAGCGGCGGGCCGCGGCGGCCGTCGCGCCGCCGTTGGCGCCGCAGGACGGTGTTGTCGGGTCGTACGCGTGCGGCGGCTACGCGAGGCAGCAGCAGCCGCCCCCGCCGCAGTGGGGATGCTACGGCCCAGTCGCCGCGGCGAAGTCGGCGTCCTTCGGGATGTACAGCGGCGGCGGCGGCGACGTCGTCGACGCGGCGGCCGACGGGCCCTGCCTGTCGTGGATGCTCAACGTGGTGCCCTCCTCGCCGGCGTTCGCCGTTCCGGAGAGGCCCACCCTGTTCCACTACTACTAGCTAGCACTAGGCTACTGACAAGAGTAGTTATTTAGCAGTAACTTTTTTTGTACCAGCTTAATCAGTTCGGCAATGAGAATGAGATCACCGCAAAAAGTTGTACTGTACGGCGAAGTTCAGCTTAATCTGTGCTAGCCGAGCAGCATGCAAGTTTGGAAGTGAAGCCCGCGTGCCAAATTACCTACCTGTTCTTTAGATCTCGCCTGCGTTTTAACTAACAGTACTTTTCACTGTTCGGTAATCATCGCCATTTGATCCCAAAAGGCGAGACGATGCCACGATGGCAGAGATCGATGTTGGCACACCTTTACGCAGTGTGAGGTCACTCCAACGACCAATCATCACCTGCTCTGCATGGCTGCTTACATTTAGGGACCCACGAAAGGATCCTCCTTTTGATTCAGTCTACTGTTTTCAACTCGAGTTGCCTCCTGTTTAAAATGACCCACCAAACCTTGTCAGAACAAGGCCTACACCGTCAGGCTTCAGTTAGCAGAAGTACCAATGGGACTAGCAGACTGAATAAAATGTTGAAGGCAGGCTTCAAGAAATGGACATTTGGTTTGATCAGGAACAATACACCAAAGTCCAAAGCTCGTGTTTACATTGTATGCGGGGACCAATATTATCATTTTATTTCGATAACTGTTGTTGATCGTACATTGTTTGAGGTGGAAACAAAACGAAAGCAATACAAGATTCACTGCACAAGAATTTACATGTCTATTTGGGAAAAATAAAACAACACTGTGTAAAATCTCATGTACAAAACATAGTATGGACAGAAAGAATGCATAGCCTTTATCCAGTGATTTGAGTTGCAGAAGAATAGCCATGAACACTGATTATGTGATTCTTGCCATGTAAAGCGAGAAAAAACTCGAAGAACCATCGCATACTTTGATGAATGCTGGAGCTCGATCAGCGGAACGACCATTGTATCTCCTCGAGAGTTCTTCCCTTTGTCTCAGGCACCCAAAGGATGACGAACACAAGAGTGAAAGCACTCACAATCATGTAGGCGGAAAACGTACCTGTACAATTTGGGAACAGAGGTAACCTGTGTAAGGTTTGAAAGTTCATGTATGATCCTACTCTACATAAGAGAGATGCACAAATGTATACCTCCAGCACTCCAGCTGAGCAGCAAATTCGCTGTCATTGTTATTCCAAAGGATGTCAACCAGTTGGCCAGTGTCGCAAAGCTTCCTGCGAGACTCTTGATGCTAACTGGTAGGATCTGAGAAAAATGCGAAGTTTGAAATTAAGCCTTACAGATTGCTCACACCATGTGCCAAGAGCATTTGCTCCAAAACTGTGTTATGAACAATGCTCTTCAGCGGAAACCTAAAAATGGGAGAGAGGCATCTTATGCGCTATATTAGCTATGCGATAAGGTACTATACCTCAGACATTATGATCCATGGAATCGCACCCATACCGAAGGAGAAGGCGACGATATAAGCCTGAAAGGAGTATTTGAGCTAAAATTTATGGCACATATTCCACACTCAGAAATAAGTGTTCAGAAGGAATATAAATGACATGCATACCACGAGACCAACCAAGGACACCATACTTAAGATGTTATACAAGTCAGAGCCATGTGGAATATTATCCTGAAACAAATAAACCATGATAAGAAAGAAAAATATCCGGTGGATTGAGATGAGAGACCCTGCAATAATACTGCAGTAGTACAAAGTGCACAGAAGAACTGTTATCATCAGAATCTTATCGCAAAGGAACATGAACATACCTTGATGAAAAATACAACAGCAACTGCAAGAAGGCTTAGAGTCATCCCAGAAGCAGAAATCTGTAATGTGAAGTGACATTAAACTAAGCTACACAAAAGTTACAAACTAGTAATAGCTTTAGAGGGAAGCAGAAGTTACAATAAGGAGGATTCGTCGACCAGCTCTGTCCAAGAATGTGGTTGTAACACCAGTAGCAAGAACCTGATGGAATGCTGTTAGAAGCTTAATATAAGATACAAAAAGAGAGTAGTCAGGTCTGTCTAGTTATTAGTTACATGCCTGGATAGCTCCAAGTGCAAATGTGTCCAGGTCACTGTTCTTGAGCCCTGAAGAACTTTGATTGTTATATTTGAATACAAAAATGCTAAAAGTGACTGTTTAATACAAGGATACGCAGTTCTCCTTCGTATTTGAGAATAAAGAGAGCTAAAATTGACTACACCAGCATTGTTGTAGACAGACAGGGGACATGATGCTTTTGCAATAAACAATGAAATTGCATCATTCCTCAAGGATTCAAGGCCATGAAGAATCATGTTACAACATATGAGGAGATTCATTTATTAGCTTTCTTGAAAATAGTGTGTTAGGAAAAATAAGGCCACCTTTATCCCAATTTCATAGTTTTGATATTTGTAGCCCACTATATTATTCCTACATATGGGGAAAAATTGCCAATCAGATGTTCGTGATGGTTATCTAGCAAACACTTCCCCTAGGCCCTAATGTGCCAATTATTGGCAAGTTATCCAAAATTTCTAACCTAAAATTTATTATCCTCAACAAGTAGTAAAAAAACACAAGCAAGTGAAACAAATGCACAGCTTACCTGCAGCTTTGAAGATGCTACTTGCATAAAACAGTATAGCATTTACTCCACTTAGTTGTTGCAGCACAAGCAAGCCAATTCCTAGCTGCAAGAAGTTGTAGCTTTGTCACAAACTGACAGCTATGAAATGCAATTACTAACTTGGTACGAAATCATCACATAAAGTTAATTTACAATTAGGGGTGTGCGGAATTTCTTTTGGTTTAACTCTTGAAAACGGATTGTAGTCCTTTTGTTTGCTGATGTTACCGCTCTCTGCACAATGGTGGTCAAAGCTAAAAGTTAGTAGCATTGATTCCAGATATCAAAAGATAAGATTATTCACAAAAAAATTGTGTTTAGTAAGCCTAGAAGAATGAAATAAAATGCATGCCTTTATATCATTAACTTCTGCAGTGATATCAGCATCAAATCCCCTCAGAACTTGTAGCGAAGTTTCGCAATCGTCCATCATATTCATCTTAGCCTAGAAATATAAGAAAAAAGAATAAGCATTGGAAATTTCAATTTGCCGCAATGATTAGAGTTCATTATCCAACTTGCACATGTATATACCAGCCATCTTGGAGATTCCGGAATGAAGAATAGGCCAGGTATCAACACTATGCAGGGCAAGGTTCCTACAAGCAAGGCATCACACACTTTAGGATAAAAATTATCTGCAATAGGGTCTAAAATAAAAATATTTGCTTAATATATTTCTATTATTCAATACTCCAACTAGTACAGTCCAAAAGCCTATTTCAACACTTCTCCCGTGCAGGCTCTCTTAGGCTTCAAATGTGGAGATAGTAGTTGGCTGCAATTATTTTATTTAATTGAACCCGATAGGGTTCAAGCTTGAGACTCATGGCCCTATAACATATTGAATTGCATGTGCCGAACTGTTCGATTCAAAAGCCTAAGTTGATGGAAAATATGGGCAATTCACTTATACTTCAACAAAATCATTTGAAGCTGTTGACAATGCAGCTGAGAGTTGAAGTGCAAACTAACAGCAATAACAACAGCAGATTTATTAATGTATCAGGATTAGCCACAATACCTATTACTGCAAGAAGCCTCCAAGGAACAAACATGCCAAGCAAATAGGAAAACATGATACCAAGGGTTACAGACAACTGTAGAATGAAAAATTTGCACAATGAGGTCGACATGAACAAGCCAAAATATCTGACTCACAAAAAAGATAAGATGCGTGTGAGCACGAGCGAACCTGGTTAACAGAGCCAAGAGCTCCTCTCATGTTCTGAGGAGATATCTCTGCAATGTATACTGGTACCTGGAGTCACAAAATTCAAATATCAAATTAGCTGTTTTAACCAGTCCATGCTTCCATTGTTCTTTTGCCAATAAAAATAAACTTTATACGGATGGGTCACTTCATCTAAAAAATGCTGACATCTCAGTTTATCTTCTTCATTTTTTACAGTTTTAAAAAGCACAATTATTCAAACCCTTAAGGCATGAATCTACTATGCAGAAATCATGCATGGAGTATTACTATACTAACCACATAGGAAATGATACCGACACCAAATCCTTCAAGCAATCGTCCCATATACAGAAATGAAGAGTCCTGTAGAGCAGACATCAACAGCCATCAAGTCTCTGTTGCTATATGTCAAGCAATGGGTGGAGATAAACTAAGAAAACACTAAGCGCCATACTTTTGCAAAGGAGATTGCAAGCCAACCAATGATGTTCGGAATCGCTGCAATCATCAATGACTGCAAAAGAGTTAGCAAACCAGTTAGTGTAGAAAAGTACAGCTTCAGCACAAAAAATATCTTCAATTGATGAAAACAGCTTAAGTGAAACTAACTGTTGATGTTGTCAAAATTAAAGAAGAAACACAGGAATTTGGTATAATATACATCGGCCATACGCCCATACCTTTTCTTCCCAACCGCATGATTGGCAAAGATAACTGACGAATTTATGAGCATATAAACTAAGGACATAGCCCAATTTAGCTAAGGGAAAAGTCTATTTTTCAACCTCCAACTATTGCACAAGTCTGATTTTCAACCTGCAACTACAAAACCGGACAAAGAGGGCCATTGAACTGTCAAAACCGGACAATTTTGGCCCTTTGGGTGGTTTTGAAGAGTGGTTTTGCATTTATAAAATTTTTAAAAGTCTAGATTTAATGCAAAAATTCATAACTATTTCATTTCAAATCAGAAAAATATCAAATCAGTGCCAAATTTTTTCTAAAAATGTAACCTATCTATTGCTATTCTATTTGGCATTATTTGAAACTTAGTTGTCTGTGTTCCTTGTATTTTATTACAAGCAATAAAATACTAGAATAGCAACAAATATTATGTAAATAACACTAAATAGAGTACCAACAAATGGCCTACATTTTCAGAAAACTGTTGGTATCAGCTTCATTTTTTTTAAGATTTGAAACGAATTAGTTATGGATTTTGACCAAATCAAAAAGAACTGAAATTTCTAGAAAATGCAAAACCACCGTCAAAACCACCCTAAGGGCCAAATTTGCCCGGTTTTAACAGTTCGATGGCCCTTTTTGTCCGGTTTCGTAGTTGAAGGTTGAAAATCAGACTTCTGTTATAGTTGGAGGTTGAAAATTAGACTTTTCCCTTTAGCTAAGCCGTACAAGAAATTCCAGAGAGAATAACAATCTACTTTTAATTTCAGACAGTAAGTACTACTAAGTAGCGTGTGCTACTCGCAATTCTCCACACTATTATCCAAAGTTCCAAACCAAAAAAAAAAGGGTAAAAGGTGACATTAACAGTCGTTAACTGTCAGGCAACAGGTAAATGAAGAAAACGAGCGAATTTCTCACCCCTTTACGGCCAACGTACTCAGCCATCTGCCCGCTGGCGATGGCTCCGACCATGGCGCCCACATTGGACAGCGAGCCGAACACCGAGAACTGCGGGGGCACGGCCAATTATGTCAGACAAAGAAGAAACTTCAAAGCGAGCGAAGCAAACGTAGAAGTTGCAGGACGCGCCTCGGAGATGGAGAGGTTGAGGTCCCGGATGATGCCGGCCTGCGTCGGGGACGAGTAGCCTCCGGTGAAGCCGAACTGGATGGGGCCGAGCGCGACGATGAGCGTGCAGAGCAAGGCGGAGACGTGGGACTCGCGCAGGACGGCCATGGAGGAGGTGCCGGCGTTGAGGCTGGACTGGCGCGACCCCATCCCCATCCGGTACCAGCTCCCGCTGTTGGGCAGCAGCGGCTTCTGCAGCGCGCCGTCGTGGTCGCTGCCGCTGTCGTAGCCGCCGCCGCCGCCGCCGCCTCCTCCTGCCCTGTTGCTCGCCATGGCGCCGCGCTCGCTGGATTCACAATCACCGCCCAGCTGGCTGCGAGATTGGATTTGTTTTCTCTCCTGTTTGGAATTGAGATGTGGGGGGAGGACGAAGCGAATGTCAGGAGGAGACCGCCTTCGCCTCCGTTGAATGGGGGGAGTGGTTGACGACTCGTCTAGCCGAGGCCGTGAAGAGTGTAGGGGCCCCACAGGTCAGGGACACATAAGTGCTTTGCTCTTTGCAGAGGCCCAGTTTAGTAAAAAAATTCACCAACTATACGTCACATCAATCTCCGGACACTAATTAGAAGTATTAAATGTGAATTATTACCAAAACTCATTCCACAACTTCTACCTTAATTTTCGAGATGAATCTAACGAGCCTAATTATGTCATGATTAGACAACATCATACTACAGTACTAATCTCTTATGACAAATTAATTAGATTTAATGGATTCGTCTTGAGATTTCAGACTATCCGTGTAATTAATTTTGTAATTAGTCTACATTTATTTCTCCTAATAAGAACACCAAAATTTTTAGTCCAGCAACTAAACAGGGGCCCAGTCCACTCTTTTTTCTGTGCCCTGTGGATCGGGGTGGATAAATGTTTGCCGGTGTTGTTTGCCGTTTGGAGGTAATTTCTAATCCTTTTAGTTTCAAAAATTTCTCCATCCATTCGTCATTTCGAATGAACGAATACTAATTAAAAGTACTAAATATGAATTAATGACAAAACCTATTTTATAACTCTTATCTCAAAATTCGAGATGAATCTAATGAACCTAAGGCCAATCTCAGTGGCAGGATCATCAACATTTAATAAACTGCCACATAAACTTTTTTGATGACATGACACCAAATAAATGAAGAAAGAGAAGATCACAGGGTCATGGTGATAACCCCAGGTCGACACAGGTACCAATACTCACGACCCTCCACTGAGAGCCCATGACCCTGCATTTGATCACAACACATACAAGATTTAAATGCTACATTCTATCTATGAAACTGTGCTCATGACCCTGTGCATTAAGAGTGACAGGGTCATCATGCTGAAAAGCTGATGTGACGGACTTGGTAAGTGTGCCCTTGACACTGCCACTGAGTCTGACCTAATTATGTTATGATTAGAGTATTTCATTTTTATCTAAATAAATGTCGTTCGGAAAATATATTTCCCTCGCAAACATATTTTTCCGATCGACTCTTATTTAGAGACGGTTAGAGTCTTTCAAACTCATGTATACTTTGTTTGATCAAATGAGTTTATTATACTCGCGTGCTGCTGGCGGTCATGTTCAGACAAAGATGTGTTGCTGTGCAGTTGCAATGGTCTTTTTTCCTGATGAATCCCGATCGAGCTGCAAAGCAACATCGCAGGTGATGGATAAGACCTCGCGAGAGGAGAAGAAACCCATCCACATCGGATGGACAATGACATACTCGAGAAAAGATAATCACGTCTTGCTTGCAAATTGATGATTGCACGTTTTCTTGACGCTTGGTTCGTGCCAATCCCACGCTGATGGCAGCTGGCGCCTGGCGAGCTGCTCATACCCACGTCAGATTCATATGCGAGAATAGGCATTTCTTGTATATCTTTTTGCTGTTTTAATATCTGGCTGCCGTGCTTCTCGTGGAGGGTACAAGAGACAAGACTACGAGTAGAACAAGGCCAAGGAACATGTCGCATGTGCAGATCATGCCACCCATATTTTCTGATCCGGAACTTTGATGATTGGGATGCATCGATCGCCGGAAGATCTCTCCGTTTGGTACTGGCAGCACCCAACCCCGATCGCCTCTCAGTGCTCTCACCGACGCGGACAGCTCCCACCGGGCACCGGCGCCGGCCTCCATCGTGCCCTACCTCCACGACCTCGTCGCCGGGATAGCGCCACGCGCTCAGACAGACGGAGACATGCTCGTAAACAACGTGGGCTATGGAGCCCTTCTAATGGGCCTCCGAGCGGCTTACTGTTTATCGCGATGATTATTCTCCGCGATCGCTAAATAGGCCGCAGCATTCAGAGCCTACTGCATCACCCGTTTACACCGACCTTCATCGAACCGTCGTTGCAAACGATCCCTGCATCTCTGGCGACGCCCTCTCCTCTGTCGTTGGAGCCGCTGCCAGCAAGCGCAGGGAAGGTGATCAGCAAATGGCACGGCCGCCGGCGCGGCGAAGTGTGAAACAACAATATCCCCAGTTTGTTTTTTTTTGTTTTTTTTGTTTTTGCCGATAGCTTTGAGTCTGGCAGGTTATGCCGTTTGGTAATCTAGTTACAGTGAAAATTGTAACATGTTACGGCGGTAAAGTCTCAGAGAAAACTATTTTTTCCCGAAAGAAACAGGAGGCTGATTGATCAGTCAGTGCCTGAGCACTCGTGTTTACTTTACATATAATAACTTTCAGACAATGAACTCTTCATCTTACAACGTTGAAAGCAGAGAACAATTAAGAGTCCTTGTCCCAGAAATTGCACAAGAATGTACAAACTGCCGTATGAACACTAAGAGTTCATCGCCTTCGCCTAGTACTTGTGCTGGGAAGAATGCCCAAAATTTCCAGTTGCGCGAATCAACCGTTGCCTTGTAGGAGAAAACTTAGAAGAATCATTGCGTCTGCTCGATTCTACAAACATCAGCGAAACGACCATTGGATCTCCTCTAGCGTCCTGCCCTTCGTCTCTGGCACCCAGAGGACGACGAACACGAGAGTGAAGGCGCTCACAACCATGTAGGACAGGAAAGTGCCTGTTGAATTTGCAGAAATTAGTGGCATGCATCAGATACCAATATACCATTTGTAATCCTATTCTACGAAAGCGAGAAGCACAAAATAAAACTGCAAACCTCCAACACTCCAGGTGAGCATCAAGTTTGCTGTCATTGTTATAGCAAAGGATGTCAGCCAGGCCGCGAGTGTCGCAATGCTTCCTCCCAGACTCTTGATGCTAACCGGGAGGATCTGAACATATACAAAATTTCAGTTGATTCTTTACATAACTTACATCATGTGCCTGAGTTGTGAAACTCACATACTTGATCCAAAAGTATGGTTATGCAGGGAAAAAAAGTGCTGTACAGAATGGTCGAAATAAGAAAAGAAAATCCAAATCCCATTGAAAACTGGGAGGTAGGAATTTTACAAGCAGAGATAATTCAAACCATATTGATAACTACTGTACCTCAGACATCATGAGCCATGGAATGGCACCCATACCAAAGGAGAAGGCAATGACGAAAGCCTGAACAAATGATCCGAGGTAAAAAGATTTGGTGCGGATTCCACATTGGATGAAAATTTTCAGAAGAAATAAACTGAGACATACCACAAGAGCAACCAAGGAGATCATACTTAACAAGTAGTATGTGTCCGAATCATGTGAAACATTATCCTGAAACGAATAGAAGAAAATCACTATACTGAGATGAGGGACCCCTGTGATGATGTTGCGTATCAAAAATCTGCTAGAGCCATGTACTAGCATAATAGTATACTACTGCAAAGATTGCAGTACAATAACTATTAACTTTCTCATTAAGATCCTAGACTAAGGAAATCTGAACATACCTTGAGAAAAAATACAATGGAAACAGCAAGCAGGCATAGAGTCATGCCAGAAGTAGAAATCTGTCATTTTGAAGTGAGAGTTCAGTCACAGTTGCAGAAAACATGCAAACTAGACATTGCACAGGGGACAGAAAGTACAATAAGAAGGATGCGTCGTCCAGCTCTGTCTAACAACCATGTTGTAACTCCAGTGGCAAGAACCTAACAAAATGCCGTGAGCATTAAACAAATTACACACGAACTGTATCAGACCATCCATTCATCCTAGATACGCACCTGGATAGCTCCAAGTGAACAGGTGGCCAAGTCGCTGTTTGTAACCCCTGGAGATTTTTTTGATGTTAAATTTGAAGAATGACTATATTATCATTGTTAAAGAGAATTCCAAAGGATCTGGAACTATTAATACATAGGCCTATTCGATGTTTTAGAAACTCTTTTTCAAGAACCAAACAATTTTAGTTGTACAAAATTCAATGAAACGCCCATATCCTAGCTGCTCTCTAAGGAACACAATGCACGTGTGTTCCAGAGAAAGGAATCAACATTATCTCAGATGGTCTTATCTTGCTGATGTAGGAACAAAATTAGTTTAGAACAATTCTAGTGGTTTGGAAATCGGTAGTCTGCTAAGTTATTCTATACTACATGTAGAAAGCATATTGCCAAACAAACAAACAATTTGCTCCATGATATTAGTTATCTCCTACATTTCCAGTTAAATTTGAAAGGTTTCCAATCTGTTGTGCCTAAAACTTATGAGAGCTACTAAAAACAAAAATGTTCAGACAAGATAAAGACTACACAACTTACCTGCAGCTTTGAAGATGTTACTTGCATAAAACAGTATACCGTTGATTCCACTTAAATTTTGCAGTACAAGTAGGCCAATTCCTAGCTGCCAAGTTGACCAATAATCACAGTTAGATACTATATATATGTGCCAATTTTGGCATGCATTAACTTATTAAGCCAACAAAGTTAAGGGAACTACAATTAGGGGCGTGCGGTATTTCTTTTGGTTTAACTCATGAAAACTGATAGTAGTCCTTTTGGTTGCTGATGTCACTGCCCTCTGCAATATGAGGATAAAAAAAGATGATTCAGGTGATTCCAGAAGAAATTGAGGTATGTAGAGTAGAGCCAAGGAATAGTTCATATCGATTGCATTTAGTCAGTCCAGAGGAAAAGTAGAAAGTGATTGCCTTTATATCATTCACTTCTGCGGTGATGTCAGTTTCAAACCCCCTCAGCACTTGTAGTGAAGTCTCACAGTCTTCCATCAAATTCATCTTTGCCTAGAGATAAGAGCAATGAAAAATGATTGCTAAGATTTCAGTTCGATGCAACATTGCATATCCAGTTTCTGCATATATATACCAGCCATCTTGGAGATTCTGGGATAAAGAATAGGCCAGGAATCAACACTGTGCAGGGCAAGGCTCCTACAAGAATGGTAACCCAGATATTTAGATACAAAATTATGTTGACAAGAACAGGTGGCCAAGAGTCACATATTAGTCTGCACTTTTTCTATAGATGTGAAATTAAAATATCTGAGTAGTATATTTCTACGACTACAGATATATTGGTGGGAAAAACATTGCAGTTACCAATCTTGTGAACTGAAACATCTGAGGTCAAGTGTAAGCACCAACAGTTTAAATCAGAAATAGTACATCAGTATTTAGCAACCTTACCCATCACTGCAAGAAGCCTCCACGGAACAAACATGCCAAGCAAATAGGCCAAGAATATACCAAGGGTTACAGACAACTATACAATGAAAATTTGTGCAATGAGTCCAACATAAAAGGACCAAGTCCTATTTGTCTCAGAAAAACAAAACAGAAGATTCTAGTGAGAAACCATACCTGGTTCACGGAACCAAGAGCTCCTCTCATGTTCTGAGGAGATATCTCTGCTATGTATACTGGTACCTGGTATCACATTATTGACATACCAAGAGTTTAGTCATGTAATGTAACTAGTCAAACATCCATACTATGTTCATGGTTCACTTTGTCTCCAACTATCGGAATCTCGACCTATCTTTTTGTCTGTGTCCTCAAACACCTTACAACCGCACTAGTGCTTAAGTTCTGAAAGTATGAATCTTCTGTGACAAACTAAGTAGTCGAGAAATCTTCTCTTACGAACCGTATATGATATGATGCCAACACCAAATCCTTCAAGCAACCGTCCCATATATAGAAATGAGGCGTCCTGTAAAGTAAAGCAGACATTATCAGGCAGGAATGGAAGCAGCAATGGGTGAAAATAAACTCAGATAACATGAAACTTGTTGCTTACTTTTGCAAAGGATATCGCAAGCCAGCCAATGATATTTGGGATTGCCGCAATCATCAACGACTGCAAATATTTGCAAACTGTTAGAATAATTAGTAGAGCTTTAGTGCAATTAACTACTGAAATGTTGCCATACATTGAACAAGAGACTGATCTTGTGTACAAATTACACAATCCTCACATTTTCTTGCACACTAACTGCAATGTATATACATTGGTTAAGAGACCGATCTTGTGTACAAATTACACAATCCTAACATTTAGCTAACTGTACCAAAAACTTCCACAGCTCCCAAGCATCAACAGATTGAAAGTAACTGACTTATAATTCAAAAAAAAATCCACCTGGTTTTCTCTTAAGCCCCCACCTAAAAAGAAGTGACATTTATATCACGGGAACGGATGACGTTTGTTGGTTAGTTTAAACAGCCTCCTCCGTATCTAATAAAAGAAGTGATGTTGACCCTTCTCCGTTGTCAGCTTACAAGTAACAATCTGATCATAAAATGGAAGAACAGCTGATAACAGACAAGAAAGAAAGGAGTCGAATTTCTGAATTTCTGACCCCTTTGCGGCCAATGTGCTCGGCCATCTGCCCGCTGGCGATCGCCCCGACCATTGCGCCAACGTTGGACAGCGAGCCGAACGCCGAGAACTGCAGCGTGCCAGCGTGTGGTCATTGGTCAATATTGTCAGGCACGAAGAGAAGCGGAACTCAACAGGAAGCCTGGACCGGCTGGACGCGACAGACAGCTAGCGGGTTACCTCGGGGATGGAGAGTTTGAGGTCCCGAACCATGGCGTCCTGGGTGGGGGAGGAGAAGCCGCTGGTGAAGCCGAACTGGATGGGCCCGAGCGCGACGATGAGCGTGCAGAGGAAGGCGGAGACGTGGGACTCGCGCAGGACGGCCATGGAGGAGGCCCCGGGGGCGACGCTGGACTGCCGCGAGCTCATCCGGTACCAGCTGCCCGTGTGGACGGCCAGCAGCGGCTTCCGCAGCCCGCCGTCTTGGTCACTGCCGCTCTCCTCGCCGGCGCCGGGGCCGGCTCCGCCCCTGTTGCTGGTGCTACCCATGCCGTCGCTCGCCGGGTTCCTCTCCCCTCGCGGCGAGCTTTTTTTCCTTTTCCCCTCAAGAAGATGTGGAAGAAGAACAGAGGACACGATCGACGCGAAGAGAAACCGTCGTCCCGTTGAAATGGGGAAGAGTGGGAGAGTGGGTTGCCTTGTCTGAAGCTCGGTTGAGGGCCCCACCGGTCAGCGCCCTAGATGAGTTCGCTGAACTCTGAGCAAGAGGGAAGACGCCGAATCTCCGGTTTTCAACGAATCCAAATCTACATGTGTCAGCATATTGTTTGCAGAATTTTTTTTTAGGAAACAGAAGGGGAAGTCCCCTACTGATTATATATAAGTAATAAACTTGAGGAGAATACAGGTCTGAAAAAACAAAATCAAGAAACAAAAATAAGAGAGAAAAAAAGCATCAACAAGATTACAAAGCAGAGTTGATCCATGAAGACATTTGAGGCTGCAGCAGCGACTCTTAGAATAACCAGAGCAAACTCTTGTCTGAATCGAAGCTTAACCGATGATAAATTTGGTTGAGTTCCTTTTAAAAAAATGTAGTCATTTCATTCCATCTAGATGCACCAACACATGATTATAATGATCTCCATGAAGAAACTGACATTGAGTTGAATCCTGAAGGAAGTGAGCACATCAACGGGAACTTGAGCTAAAATCACCGGATGTAGTAAATCCCAGCAAGCTTGAGCAAAGGTGCAGTGAAGGAACAAATGGGCTAGAGTCTCTTCAGTAGCAATGGAGCAGAGGACGCAGACATATGTTGGTAGGGTCATATTTTTTCTCTTAAGAATGTTTCTAGTACTTAACATGTCTTTTATAACAAGGTAGAAGAAAATCTTGTGTTTCTTTTGAACTGCTGATTTCCATAACCACTTGTAGATGGGGTGAACTGTCCTGTGACCAATCAGTTGAATATAAGCAGATTCTTTGCAGCCACATTTGCATGTTGATCCATTATTAAGCTTCTCCTTGAGGCGGTTTCATTGCATTGGAAGAGCCGATAGGGCAAAACCAGTGGAGATCATATTCAATCAGCGTCCTGTTCGGCTGGCTTGTGGCTGATGGCTGACGCTGATTTGTTCTGAGAGAAAAGTACTGCTGGCTGGTAGCTGGTGGCTGATTTGTTCTGAGAGGATAGTACTGCTGGTTGGTGGCTGATAAGCCAAACGAACATGCCGCAGATCGACAACATTAATTTCTGCCGATCTATCCCATACAAGCACTTTTGTTCAGCGGATAAGAAAGCGGAGAAATTGATGCAGACCATAACAAGATCCGGGCTTCCGAAATCGGGGAGCATTGACCGGCAGGTACGGCAGATCGACGCTGCATACACTAGATTACAAACTCCTCGTCCCGATTCATGTTAGAATATAAACGGCATATGCGCATGTAGGAAGCACGCACGTTGGTGCCAACCCGATGGAGCTGTCGATCGCTCCAACTAGCTGCTCATCGCGGCCACGTCAATGCTCGATCATATGGGAGCGTGAGCATCTCTCAAGGCTTCGATCTGGTCGTGTCGTGCTTCCCTTGTTCCATCTCGTGTTGAACTGTTGATGAAATGACCATGTGGGGGTCGCCGTCGCCCGCGTCCGGCCACGGCCAAGGTCCGAAGGACATGTGCAGGTCACGGCAGATCTCGAATCTCCCCCCGCCACCGGCCGTCCTCCCCTGATTTGATGGAGATGCGTGTTCGGTGGCCTCACGAGTGTGTACGCCCGGCGATTGGTCCGTCGCGATCCCGCAACAAGATTGGCTGTTTGGTGAAGGCGTTACCGTCAGCCGATCAATCATCTGCGCTCTTCGTTGTGCGGTGGTGCCACCCGCTCGCCTCCGCCGCCGATGCGGCCGTGCGGGCGCAGCCGCCGTGGTCCCTGACCTCGACGGCGGTGTTACACGAACCGCCGGCGCCTCTACCTGCAAGGGCCTCTGCCTCCCCGGCCTCGCCGGCCGAGAGCAGCGAGCAGGAATATATATATATATATATATATACATATATTAGGAGCCTAGGGCTTTCGATTCCAACCGAAAGCCCCGACCAATCCAACCGGGTAGCTGATTCGACCGGACCAGCATCCCACGCCCTACCTCAGTCCCACGTGGCGGTATCTCGATCCAACCCAACCACGGGCGCAACACCTCTGCCACCGGTCCTGTGTGGAGCCCACCCACCGGCCGCACCAATCGCAGATCAAAAAGCGAACCGGTCCTCCTCATCTCTCTCATCCTCATTCAAGCTCTCGCTTTTTCTCTCCTCATTCAAATCGAAGCCGGCCGGTCGTGGAAGCTCCCGGCATGGACGCAGGCAGCAGACGCCGCTAGAGCGGTCTCCCCTGGCGAGCACGCGATAGCGGCGGGCTCGACGAGCTCCCCTCGCCGGCGCACGCGGCGAGCGGCAGGGCGTCCGGCGACCTCCTCTCGCCGGAGCACGCGGCGGTGGCGAGCCCGACAAGCTCCCCTCGCTGGAGCACGCGGCAGCGGCGGGGCGCCTGTCGACCTTTTCTGCCGGAGCACGCGGCGGGCCGGTGAGCTCTGAGCTGCCGTGCACGAGGTGTTCCCGACTTGACGAGCAGCGGCGTCGAGCGCCTCTCGCACCACGGCGAGGCGGGCCCCCAGCAAGGCTGACTGCCTCCCCTGCGAGTGGAGGCACTGAGGCCTGGCGAGCCGCGGACCTGCGAGTGGCGTCGCGGAAGCCTTTTCCCCGTCGAGCGGCGGCGCGGTGCGGTCTTCCCTAGCTCGGAGGCCGCCTCCCAGCGAGCACCCCTCTCCAGAGCGCGCAGCAGCCGCTGGCCCAGCGAGCTCCCCTCACCGGAGCACGTCGCAACGCCCGGCGAGCTCCCCGCGCTCAGCCACCTCCCCGTGCGGGAACTCCCCGACGGACGGCGGCACGACCGGCGAGCGCGAGATGTCCGGAGCGAGCGACGGCGGGCACGTCCGCGCGGCCAGCGACGGAGACAGCATGCGGTGGTGCCACTGCACGTGCTGGACAGGCTCGCAGCCGTGGTTCCACATGTTCACCGGCACTGAGGTACGCAAGTTTGTTTTCTCAAATATCTCCATGAGCGCAAACTGCTTGTGAACAAGACCTGATTTCCAGCAGGCCTCGGCTTCAAATGGATGCATGTAGCTCATGTCAGTAGTTTATTCCGAGGTTTACTGATTGCTCGACGAAAGCCTGCTACCTCCATGTCCCAGTTTAAAGCTCGCCATATTCATGCAGGTAGCATGTTTGAAGAAATGCCCAATAAGAATGAAAATATTTGTATTTTCTCTGTTCTCTATGATGGCAGACAACTGCTTGTCCCCCCTTGCGATCTATGATCCTAGAGGGATGCTTATATACTTGCCAGTGCAGTTTAAAAAATTGAAGGTAGTGTTGGAGCATGATTTTGCCTGATTAAAAATTAGTGTTTGTTTCATTGGAGAAGCAAGTAGTTCTATGTTCTCCTAATTTTTCTTGCACTCATGGAAAAAATCATTTCTTTTTGCTGATTCTTGATTTTGTGTTTGTAATGTGTTGTTCCATCAGCTAGGCTTGTCTTTTGGGGATCATACATATGCTTGTGCCTGAGCATAGAAACCTCATTGCATGATTCTATGACTGTGCTAACAGGATTCTATGACTTTTGGGGATCATATATATGCTTTGCCTGAGCATATAAACATCATTGCATGATTCTACCATTGTGCTAACAAGATTCTATGACTTTTGGCTGGTGCAGTAGAGCATAGATTTGACTTTTGGTTTGTACCTTAATTTTTTTTGTTTGCATCTTAGTTGGTTATCATATATGTGCTAGCATCTAAGCATAGATTTCTATGCCATTATACAAAGGTTTCTATGCTTGTTACCACCATATACACGTGGCTACGTAGATATTTGCGATAGGAATCATATATTTGTTTAGGTGATTTTTCTCTCATATTCCTCCCAAGTGTATATGATCATCCTCACTGGTTTATGTGGCTGTCAAAATTTGACTATTTCTTTCATCTTTTTTTTCAGATATGGAGTTCTTGTGATGTGCGATGGTCGGAGATGACAAGATCTTTTTTATGATGATGCATAGAAATCAAAGTTGTTGGCCATAGAAACCAAAACCCATGTATAATGTGCTTGAGCATCATGTGTATTTGGTTCAAATTCTATATGGATATTAGTTTCTATGCTTCCATTGGGAGGTTTGTATGCCATGTGAAAGTATAATTAGAAGATATGTGCACATGTTTGCACATTTCTAAGCTTGTAGCACTACGATTACATGATGATTCTAACTAGTTTATATGACTGTCAATATTGTTTTCTATGACTTTTGGCATGTGGTGCGTTAAACATCACATGATGAGTTTTGATTAATTTCAAATTTTGAATTTTGTTTTTATGCATTAATGCAAATTCTATGTTTATATGATGATTCTCACTTGTTTATATGACCGCCAAAACATGTATTCAAATTTCAAATTCTATGAGTGCATGCGTCAGGTTTATATGGACGCATGTGTCAGGTGGCAGGTGTATCAGGTGGCATGTGTCAGTTCTGTCTACTTGCATTCAAATTTGAAATGTAGAAAAAAAGAGTGGCCCAACATTTATATGCTCGTGTTGTAGGTTTATATGCTCGTTTTTTTTCTGAAATCCATATATTTCTATGATCTGTTTGACATGTTTATATGACCCGGAGACAGATTTCTATGGTCCGTGGTGCCATATAAACCTGTCATCCGGGTCATAGAAACTTGTCATCTGTGTCAAGAAAAAGTCTTTCACTAGGCTCAACACTTGTTGCTGATACCACTACTTAAGATAAAACTTGTTTTTTCATAGGTCTTGAAGCTTTTGTGCACGAATGTAAATTTCATGTTTATAGGATAATTCTCACTTGTTTATATAACTGCTAACACTTGTATTCAAATTCAAATTATGGTGTCTTGACCATAGAAACATGTCGTCACGAGTCATAGAAACCTTCAGTCCGAGTCAGCCAAACCTGCCGTCATGGATCATACAAACCTTCAGTCCGGTTCATACAAACCTACACTTCGGATCATATAAACCTGTAGTCCGAGTCATACAAACCTGCGGTCATACAAACCTGCAGTCCGGATCATACAAACCTGTTGTCCGGGTATCTATGGTCATGTAAAATTTTGAATTTAAAAAATTTTAAAAATATATTCACAATGGACCTCAAATTGTGTGTAAAAATATCACGAACCTCATGGTGAAAAATGTTTTTGAATTAGATTCTCATGTGAAAAATTATGGTAAGAAAAGTAAAAAGTGGTTGGTTTGCATGCATGCACATGCATGCGTGGCTGGATGGGAAGGTGGGAGGCGTGGCGCTGGGGGCACGACGCGTGAGCACGCGTGGGGTCTGGCTGGCTGCCCGGGGCTTTGGATAGCTATTCCAAGCCCTGGGCTCCTATTAGTGGTACTATATATATATATACACACACACTAAAATGCACCTGGGTGCATTTTAGTTCACCGATGCACAGACCCCGTCCAGCAGCTCACGCGTATCTTCATGTCCCGAGCCCGACACGTGCCTCCCCCACCACCCCGACCCCATCTCCTTTCTCCGTTCTCCCAATTCAGGATACCGTTTTCCCATCGCGAGCCACGAGACGCGCGGAGCGCGAGCCTTGGCGGCGGTGGCGCGTAGCGCGGCCGCGGCGAGCTTCCCGGCAATCAGGCCAGGGGCTCCGTTGGGAGCGGCGGCGCACGCCTGGGTTCATTTTGCACAGACCCATCCGAGCACGGCCTGCTGCACATGAATCTTCATGGCTTCCGATCGCGAGCCGTGAGCGCACGGTGTGCGGCGACTGCGAGACGGGTCCGTCGACAGTGTGGTTGAGCGCGCACCTACGCTGTGCTCCGTCCATCCCCGCCCGCCGGGAATATGAATTTTCTGTCACCGCACTCCATCCGCCGCCGCGATTCGCCGTCGACAGGCCGTCGACCGTCGATTCCTCGCACCAGCACCAAGACAACACGTCCCAACACACTCAGAACCCACCTGCGCCGCTCACCATCCATTTTTTGCCCCGGAATCGAAGCCCCGGCACACGACATTGCCACTGCACCGAGCTCCTACTTTTCGTAGACGAAGGGATTAGGTTTCGGGAAAATAAGTAGGGGAGTGGATGAGACTGAACGAAGGGATGCCGTAGGGGGTAGTCTTTGGCCTGGGGGAAGTCACAGTCACGCCGGTGTTCGGCGCGCCACCTCCGACAGGCATAGGCGTGCAGTGCGTCTGGAGGTTGGAGAAGGACAGAGGGACCCGATTGCAAGAAGAATAGAAAGTAGAGAGGTTTTCCATAAACGTTCCGATTTTAAGTGTGAGGTGGGAACCTTGTCAGGGGCTTATTCGTTAGATCTGGGGGTTGTTTTATAAAGAAAAAGGCAGATCTGTATCGGTAATCATTCTAGGGGCCTAAGTGTCATAATAGTTTTAATTAGAGAACTTTAAAAAATACGTAGAAAATCAAAGAAAAATGAGATAAAAATGCAAGATAAAAATTTCCTAATCTACTCAGATTAGTTTTATATAAAAATGAGATAGGATAATAACCTAGTTACACTAGACCATAAAATAGGTACAAAAATAATTTAAAAATCATGCACACTGAGTCACAATTGCAAGCGGTTGCTTCCTTCAATTGCAACTAGGATAATAGTCTAGTTGCATCTGAATAATAAAATAGGTACAAAAATAATTAAAAACATGCACACTCACTCGTAATTGCAAGTGGTTGTTTCCTCCAATTGCAACTAGGATAATAATCTAGTTGCAACCGAACAGTAAAATAGGTAAAATAAATAAATAAATAACATGCACACTCAGTCGTAATTACAAGCGGTTGCTTACTCCAATTGCAACTAAGATAATAGCCTAGTTGCAACTCGATAATAAAAATAGTTACAAAAATAATTATAAAATCACGCACACTTAGTCTCAAATGCAAGTGGTTAATTTATTCTAAAACATAAATTGCAATCGGGACCATTAAATGATTGCAACCGGTGCTAATTGCAACTCATCAAGCACATCAGTTGCAACACGACAAGCACTTCGGTTGTAACTCATCAGGCACTTCAGTTGCAACTCTAGACATGTGGGTTTTATAATTTTTATCAGACGAATTGCAACTCAACAACGCTTGGACCGATTGCAACTGCTCATATCCACCAATTGCAACTAGGGTAATAACCGAATTGCAACTATACTAGCAAAGCATGCTTACAACACGTCAAGTATAACTAGGGTGTTTTGAACCGATTGCAACTGGTCATATCCTTCAGTTGCAACAAGGGTAATATCCGAATTGCAATTATACTAGGAAAGGCATGCCTACAACACCACAAGTATCAAATGTGTAAGTGGTACTTTAAAAATTATTTTTTTGTAAGTAAGTTGCAACTGCGACTTCCAATTTGTCACGCCGAAGTGGCTGGGCCCCCGCGCCGTGGAGCCGAGGTGTGGAGCAGTGAGGAAAGTGCCGTGGCGATGGAGACGAGTGCGAACCGATGGAGGGAAGAGCGAGGATACTAGGGGGTCCGGTGAGGGAAGAGGGACGAGGGAGGTGTTGTCGGAGAGGTGCAACGATGGCGCTGGAGATGGGGCAGAGCGCCGGCCGCCCGCCGCCCGCCTACATTGGACGCGCGCGAGAGATGACCCGCCGAATTGTAACTATACTAGGAAGGCATGCTTACGACACGTCAACACCACAAGTAAAACTAGGGTGCTTTGAACCGATTGCAACTAGTCATATCCTCCAATTGCAACTAGGATAATGACCGAATTGCAACTATACTAGTAAGGCATGCCAACAACACCACAAGTATAATTTTTTATCAGACGAATTGCAACTTAACAAGCACTCCAGTTGCAACACAAAAAGCACTTCGATTGCAACTTCTCAAGAACTTCAGTTGCACTCTAGACGTGTAATTTTTATAATTTTTATCAGACGAATTGCAAGCTCAAGAACGCTCCAGTTACAACTCGACAAGCACTTCAATTGCAACTCTTCAAAAGCACTTCGATTGCAACTCAACAAGAACTCCAGTTGCAACATGCCAAGCACTTCAATTGCAACATGATAAGCAAAACAAAGATCAATGCATGCACCACTAATAAATGTAGCCACCACCAAAAAGTGCCTCTCAGTCTCTCACCGCTTGCAACTCAATAAGCACTCCAGTTGCAACACGGTAATCACTTCAATTGCCACTCCTCGAGCACTTCAGTTGCAACTCTGGACATTAAATTTTTATAATTTTTTATCATACGATTGCAACTCAACAAGCACTCCGGTTGCAACATGTTAAGCACTTCAATTGCAATTACTCAAGTACTTCAGTTGCAACTCTAGAAATGTAGTTTTATAATTTTTATCAAACAAATTTCAACTCAAACAAGGCTTCAGTTGCAACTCAACAAGCACTCCGGTTGCAGCTCCGCAAATGTTTTGATTGCAACTCCTCGAGCACTTCAGTTGCAACTCTGGACATGTAATTTTTATAATTTTTATCTGACGAATTGCAACTCAACAAGCACCCCAGATGCAACACGACAAGCCCTTCAATTGCAACTCTTCAAAATAATTTCAATTGCAACTCAACAAGCACTCCGGTTGCAACTCGGCAAACGCTTCAATTGCAACTCCTCGAGCACTTCAGTTGCAACTCTGGACACGTAATTTTAATAATTTTTTATTAGATGAATTGCAACTCAATAAGCACTCCAGTTGCAACACGGCAAGCACTTCAATTGCAATTGATTTGGTTGGCGGGGGGAGGAGCACTAGAACGCAGGGCTATATTAACCAAGGTTAAAATATATTCTTCTATTTATTTTAAACATGCCTTCAACATAGAGGCCTTTCAGCACAATAAACTCAACCTCTAGCCCAATTGCAACTCGAGAAGCACTTCAATTGCAAGTCCACAAGTATTTCAGTTGCAACTCCGCAAACGCTTCAGTTGCAACCACAAAAAAGCTTCGGTTGCGACTAATTGCAACTCGAGAAGCACTTCAGTTGCAAGTCCACAAGTACTTCAGTTGCAAACTCTGCAAACACTTCAGTTGCAACCACAAAAAAGCTTCGGTTGCGACTAATTACAAGTCCACAAGCACTTCAGTTGCAACTCCGCAAACGCTTCAGTTGCAACCACAAAAAACTTCGGTTGCGACTAATTGGAAGTCCACAAGCACTTCAGTTGCAAGTCCACAAGCACTTCAGTTGCGACTCTGCAAATGCTTCTATTGCAACCACAAAAAAAAGCTTCAGTTGCGACTAATTGCAAGTCCACAAGCACTTCAGTTGCAAAGTCCACAAAGCACTTTAGTTGCAAACGCTTCAGTTGCAACCACAAAAAAACTTTAAAAAATTCAAATTATATAGTTGCACCTTGTGCCATGAACTAGTTGCAACAATAAATCTAAACCTATTTCTACTGTGTATATGGCTATAGTTTCAACACACATGAATGTGTATGTAGTATATGGTCAGGGCCGCGGCCGTGCCGGCGTGCACCGCTAGGGGTGACCTTGCTGGAGGGCGCGTTGTGGAGGGGTGAAGATAGGGGGACGGACGGACGCCGGTTTGTGGAGCCACGATGTCCAGTGGAGGTGGGAGGACCGGAAGAAACCAAACGGGGGAAAAAGACCGAAGAAAACCATGGTTATAGCGCTGGTTTGCAAACGCTTCCCATGGCGCGTGATTCAACAAACCTGTCTATTCAATGGGTTCCCCTGCAGGTTATATGAGGACAATTGCAACCATGGTTATAGCGCAATTGCAACCATGCATACAGTGTAATTGCTAGTCATATAAAAATAAAATAATTGCTAAAGATGACCCTACTCATCACATGAGGTCGATAGCAACCATAAGACTAATATCACATTCATGCACAGTGCATGTATATATTCCCCATGAGCTGTTCCCTTGCAGGTGTCCTCGAATGGAAAAGGACCAGAATCGCCCGATCTGCTTTTCAATTGCATAATAAAGTTTTTATAATACTGCATCCCTCTCTCATGTGCTTCTTGACATGGACGTTGCGGAGCTGCTTAAATTAAACACTGGAAACTGGAAAAGAAAAGGGAAGGATAAAAAACAGGTGCATGGACCTCTATACGCTAACTTCATCTTGTAGTATATGAATTGTTTTCTTCTCAAAGAATACAAATTGCAACCGGGGTGCCGTATCAATTGCAGACAGTTGAAAAGCCAATTGCAACTTCCCTAGAACAACACTTCCTCTAACATCTGCTACTCTGTGTTGCTATGGCTCATCAGTCGAGGTCCATGGCAGCATCAGACGCTGTGTATTTGCGCTTTTGATGAATGGTCATTCCTCGGCCAATATCCCAATAGGTGACTTGTGACCGCCATGAGAACCTAAGAAACTCCCCTCTGTATTCATTATAAACACTGTCATTAAAATCATTATAAACACTACCATTAAAAAAAGAAGACACATGAGGCTAAAACATTTGAGAAAGTTGCATATAAAAAACATATGTTCATGGTGCAATAAAAAGAACACGAAACTAAAAAAAGTGCTTGTACTGGCTACATACATGGTAGGTGGGAAATACATATAAGAACATGCACCATAACCTGTAGATGAAGCCAAGTACAACCATGAATACATTGAAATTGGTAGTCTAATAATAACCTAATTTCCAACATCAAAATTTTAATCATAATAAAAAATCCACCAAAACAAAGACATGAGGCCGATTGCAACTAGCTGAGTAGTCCAATTGCAATTAGGACAACGATTGAGTTACAACTACACTAGGTAAACCATGCACACATCACAAATGCAAACTGGATCACTAATGTAGTTATAATTGATACTGCAAAATTAAAAAGATAAGAGTCATGGTGACTGAACGTCCATGTTATGCAAAAACTATCAAATAATATGATTCCTGCATCAAATGTTTAATCGATACTGCAAAACTGAAAAGATAAAAAAACCCACCAAAATCAAGGCATGAGGCCAATTGCAACCATGCATACAGTGCAATTATCACTGGTGTCATTGGTCAATTGCAACAAAACTACTAAAACAATTTCTACTATGTATATAGCCACAGTTGCTACACATATGAATATGTGGGTTGAGCTCCAATAAGAAAAAGTCAAATTAAAAATAATTTCTACTATGTGAAATGTCTCATATCACCAGAAGTAGTGGGTAGCGTACACATCATTCACATTAAGAACTCTCAAACAAAATAAAATATTTGTGAAATGAAAGCATAAACACAAATAGGTGTCAAGCTACATAATCTGACTTGAGCACCATAGTACATGAAGGTTCATAATTAGACCTGAAGGACCAGCCAACATTTGCGAAAAATAATTACTCCTATGTTTATGTGCACAATTGCAACATATATGAATTTGTGGGTTGAGCTTTGATAAAAAAAAGTCACATCAGACCAAATTGCCACTGGTTATATGGGCCAGTTGCAACCATACTTACTATGCAAATTAAACTGGTTCTATGGATCGACACTGCAAAAATCTAAATGATAAATAAACCCCCACCAAAATCAAGACACGAAGCCAATTGCAATCATAATTACAATGCAATTGCCAGTCATAAATTAAAACAAATTGGTAATCATACACCTAAGCACCACATAAGGCCAATTCCAATCATGAAGACACAGCAAATTGCAACCATAAAGACACAACAATTGCAAGTTCTCCAGTGTTCCAATTCCTACATGACTACATGAGGCCAATCAGAAAAATGTGTGATGACAAGTTTGTGACAAAGGGGTGATGCAAACAGACAAAAAAATCCAAAAAAATTCAATTTCTTAGAGATGACACGCACGAAAGAGATAATCAAACAATTGTCTTACATTTCTTACCCCACTAGCATCCCATCTCACAGAAAAAATTGAATCCAATATACTAATCAAAATAAGTGTCATTATCGCTACTACTTTGCTGCAGATCTGAGCCAAATCAACACGAATTACTTAGCTACTTGGAACAAGCTAAAATGGATGAAAAGGTTAAACTACACGAACACCAGAACCCAACACTAAATTTCACTTAAGATCCATCGATCCTACGGCTGATCGATTAAACGAACGGCACAGCCGTGTGCACCATGCAGACACACAGATCCAAAGTGAATACTCACGATTCTGGAATTGATTGGGAAGGAAACCAACGGCAAGGGGGCTAACAAGTAGGGAATTACTCACCAACAAACATGAGACGAAACCAGGTGCAGATCTCAGCTCCGCTAGACCGGTAGAGGCTTGACGTCATGGCGATGGAGGATCCGGCGGACTGAGGAAGGCAGGGGCGGATCGGCGGGCTGCGGGCGCAGGGGATCTAGTGGGGGAGTGCCTCCTCCGTGGCTACTGCAACCCCACGCGCAGGCCGCCTCTTCCGTGCGCTCCCGTCGGCTCGCCTCCTGCTTTATGCTCCTCCGCAGCCCCAGCGCCTCACCTCCACACGCATTCGGCCCCCTGAAGCCCTCTTGACTAGCTGCACCGCCACTCGCCGTAGGCACCGCCGCCGCTCGCCGAAGGCACCGCCGCCGCCCCTTGAAGCGCCTGGGAAAGAGGGAAAATGGATCGGGGGGATTGGGGGCACCGAGTTGTAACGGGCCCGTCGAGGCGTGAGTGGGTGGGTTGGTCGATTGGGTTACTAGTCGGAGGTCGGAAGGGTGAGTCTATATGGCGAGCCGGTTGGTCGGATCCGCGCGTCGGTTCGGTTGGGTGCATTCTCTACATCGAATGCATCCAGGTGTAATATATATATATATAGGTAATGTATATTCTACTCGCTGCGTGTTGAATATTATTCAACGCCAAGGCAGAGCGCCGCCCGTCCCTCGCCGGCGTGCCAACCCACCTCGCAGCTGTAAAATCCTCAAACATTTACTCCCTGATTAGTGCAATAAATTATCCTCCTCCTGTAAACATAACGCTCCCGAAATAAATAGCCCCATGTTTTCTATTACCACCCGATTTTGTTTCTGATCTCGGTGACAGCTGATGGCGATGCGGCGATGACCGACGGCCAGCGGGCAGCGGGCAGCGGCCCCTCACCCATGGCATCGATGTCAACACTTCATCCTCAGGCCATGGTGAGCTGCAATCAATCATCGTCGCCACATCCGGCCATGGTCAACGGGTGGTGGTGGAGGCACTTTAAGGCGATTGATTCCCCTTCCTCTTGCACCGCTGCTGCGATGCATGTCCAGGTCAGTCGATGCCCTCCTTCTCATTCGCATGCGTGTTCTAGCACTTGACAAACGACGAATGGAGCGCCATAGCCGGTGAATCATTAGGTAATCAAGATCTTCGTCCAAATATTTCGGCTGCAGTTTAATTTGGAACCTGATCAATTTCTCGATTGCATGCAGATCGGTGACCGTCAGGGAGCAGTATCCGGGTTTTTGTTGGTAAATCAGAGACTCGGGGGTTCATAATCCGCGGATCATGGTGGCGGCACCAATTTCTGGACTTGCAATCTGCAACAAGAAGAGGCCCTCCTCATCCATAGTGTTTGTGAATTATTTGTTTAAGATGATCCCCTCAGTGATCCACATGCAAGTGTCGTATTCTAAGCAGCAAAGATTACTCTCATATCACCATGTTACCCTATTTGATTTTCCTCAGAAGATGCAACGAGATCTGTTAGTGATTAGCAAGCAGTTTATTTTAATTCAGTCCGTTCTTGCAGAGTGCCAAGATTACTAATCAAGCAGATTAGTACCACCGGAGTACCATGCAAGATTGCTGTGAATAATTATGATTGTTGACGATTCTGTATTATCATTCTAGTAGGAATAATAATCCTATCAAATTACAACATGTTATACAAATTACTTATTTTCATGAATAATTATTAAATGCTCACCATTATGTGGCAGGATGCAACTTTCTACCTTTTGCGACATTCAGTTGTGAAAAATGATACTTGCCGATGCAATTCTCTTTACAATTTTACTGTTGCAGTTCTTATTCACATGAATCTATAGATTTTGGCATGCTCTTTCTTGTCATACGTGTTGATGATTGGCCTATTTGTGCTAGCAAAAATGTTACTTCTTTAAAGCTATCTTGGATGTTACTTCTTTCTATTTGAAAAATACATCTTCCAACAATAATGATGTCAAGCGAGTATTAAGCTGATGTAGTAAAGTTTGAAAATTACTTCTAAGAATAACAATGCGTACTTGCCAAAATATTATAAATAATACTTTCGTACTGTCCGAAAGGAGTAAATTTCAAGAAACGGAATAATTTTCATAATTGGGTTTATACATAAAGATGAGTAATTAAAACGAATAATTATTTATGCATCAGTACAGATATACAAAATCAACAATCCAGTATGCAGAAATAGAGTAATTTTGCAGACTAATGAATAATTTCTCCTAATTGTTTCATGTATTCCCCTACTATGTGTAGGGTACGACTAGCTGGCACATGTCATTTGATCGCACACTAGCTAGAATCACGCAATGTTAAATGTATTTAAGTCTATTTCTCTCCACCAAACACGAATGCACATGCTTTTATGTCGCTCATAGAAATCTACCTGTCCGACGGGCAATTCTTTGCATGAATAAGATAAAGAATGCCATCTTGCAATTATGCAAACAGTGTTTTACTCCATTTTAGGTTGCCAGAAGAAGTAAAAATAGCTTATTTTTACAATCAACGATGAGATAGATAGTGTCCATCAGTCTATTAATACAACGATTTGTAGCATGCCAAGGGTCATTGATGTTGAGAGTTAAGACTAATCGTTTTTATCAATTGGAAAATACTCCTTTGTAGTAAAAAAATACTCCTGATATTTGGAGGGAAAAAAGATACTTCTATCCACGGTTAGAAAATACTCCCAAGGTATATTCAATAATACTCCTAAAATCAAACTCGTTTAGAGGCAACATCTAAGCCAACATAGTCGCTCCATTTTGCTACTGCTTTTATTGTTTTTATCATGCAAGCTGGGAATTAACTGCACCTACTAAAATCTTTGTTTAAATTTTCACATGCATGGTGGCTGTTTCTCCGCCTCGATCAAACATTCATAGTTTCGTACATGCAAGTTTTAACTATGCCTCAAATCCCTCCTTTTTTATTGCACGCATGTTGCTCTACCCTTTCATGGTTCATTCACTATTTGCACTTGCATGTATTCTTGATCATTCTCTTCCGCCCCAGCACGTTCAATTCTACTAAAAATAGTTGCAGGTCGGTAGAAACAAAATTTCAAATCTGCTAAAAATATTGGATGCAGAAAAATTTTACTACTCCAGTTGAAAAGGTGTAATTTTGCTACAGGTTATAAGAACTAAAAAAAGTTTATGGACCGTGGACTCACCTCAGCATCAATCCAATGAGCAATGATAGGATCACAAATTGAATTCAACCAGTACCAAAAATCGAATGCGGATAGGATGTGCCCTCGATTTTTACTAATACTTGGGATCAAACATAGTAATTATAGAGGCTGGATGTGATTTACGGCCAGGACGGCGGCCGCACATCCAATGTCAATCCAATTGTGCCAAATCGGCACAAATTCTGGCAACAAAATAATCAAAGCAGTTATGGGGAGTAAATGCGATCAGTTTTACAGCCATGGGAAGCAAATTCAACTTTTTAATTGCCTCACAAGAGCTCTGGGATGCGGCGGCGCTCATGGAGAAACGGCAGCCCCAAATTTCAGCATCGGATCCGCAACAATTAAATGCAAAACAGATTCGTCTAGGCAACATCTATCAATTTTACTACTGACATTTGACCAGGAATAAAATTGGGAGTAGTAATTTACCTCGCCGGAGCTCTAGGCAGTCACGGCGGTGCGTGGTGAATATCCCTGTCCTATATATACTCCCTCCAGTTTGGTAAAAGATGTCGTTTAGGACAGCGACACGGTCTCCAAAGTACAACTTTGACTTCTTAGTTTTGTAAAAATAATTATTAAAAACTAACACATGTATACTTTTATGAAAGTATTTTACAAGACAAATCTACTCATGTAGTTTTCACATTTTCAAACTCAACGACTTAAAAGTTATTCATGATTTATATTCCCAATGTTTGACTCAAACTTTGTCCAAAACGACTTCTTTTACCAAACTGGAGGGAGTATATATATATATAGTACCACTAATGGGACTCCAGAGCTTCCAATAGCTATCGGAAGTTCCGGCCAACCCAACCAACCAGCCACGTGACTCAACTCCCACCTCCATCTCCCTCCCACCTGATACATGCATGCATGCAAACTCATCTCTTCTTTTTAGTTTTTTCGCGATAATTCTTCGCACGAGGATCTGATTCACAAACGGTTTTCATCATAATATTCGTGACATTTTTATGCACATTTTGAGATCCATTGTGAATATATTTTTTTGAATTTTTTGACGACATATTTGTATGACCCGGACAGCAGATTTGTATAACTACATGTTTATATGACCCAAACTGCAAGCTTGTATGATCTAGATTGCAGGTTTGTATGACCCGCTAAAGGTTTGTATCACCCATGACGAGCATATAAATAATGTGCTGCTTGTTTTTTCTAGATTTCAAATTTGAATACAAGTGGACAAAACTGACACATGCCAACTGATGCATCTGACACATGCCAGTTGATGCATCTGACATATGCGGTCATATAAACCTGACACATGGAGCCATAGAATTTGAAATTTGAATATAAGTGCACCGGGAACTCACCATTTTCGTTTAGTTTTTTCGTGATAAATCTTCACAAGAGGATTCAATTCATAAATGATTTTCATAATAAGATTCGTGATATTTTTATGCACAATTTGAGATCTATTATGAATATTTTTTTTGAATTCATAAATTTACATGAGCATAGATACCCATACGATAGGTTTGTATGATGCAGACGACATGTTTGTATGACCCAAACAACAGGTTAGTATGATCTGAGCTACATGTTTCTATGACCTAGATGACATGTTTCTATGATTCGAACGATATGTTTCTATGACCCGCACGACATAGAAAACATGTCGTCCGGATCACAGAAATTTGTCATCCGGATCATATAAAACCTATCTCCGGGTCATAGAAACCTACGTTTAGGTCATAGAAACCTACGCTTAGGTCATAGAAATGTATGGATTCGTGCATATAAACATACATAAACAAGCATAAATCTATGAGCACGAACAAATAAATGTTGAGCCGCTCGTTTTTTTTTAATTTGAAATTTGAATACAAGTGGTCAGAAATGACACATGCCACCTGATGCACCTGCCACATGACACATGCGGTCATATAATACATCTGACGCATGCAGTCACATAATTTGAAATTTGAAAACATGTGTTAGCAATCATATAAACAAGTGAGAACCATCATATAAACATGAAATTTGCATTCATACACAAAAGCAAATTTTGAAATTAATCAGAGCTCATCACGTAATGTCTAACGTACCACACGACAAAATTCAGTGGTTGCATGCGTCAGGGTTATAAATATACATAAACGAGCATATAAACCTATGAGCACGAGAATATAAATATTGAGGTACTCGTTTTTTTAGAATTGAAATGTGAATACAAGTGGACAGAAAATGACACATGCAGTCAAATAAACCTGACGAATGCAGCCACAAAGTTTGAATTTTGGATACAAGTGTTGGTGGTCATAGAAACAGGTGAGAACCATCATACAAACATACTGAGGACCATCATATAAACATAAAATTTACTTTCATCCACAAAATGTTTTAGATCTATGCAATTTCTATGCCCAAGGACCATAGAAAGCAATGTTGCCAGTCATACAAATTAGTGACGACCATCGTATAAACATGTAATTTTAATGCACAAGAGTTTCTATGCTCAAACACAACCGCATATATGATCTCACAAATACAAACTATTAATGTAATTTTGAGCATTCAAATTAGTGAGGGCTATCGTATAAATATGAAGTTTACATGCACAAGAATTTCTATGCTCAAACACAAACGTATGTATGATCTCAAATTACAAGCCCAGTTGTTAGAACCACACATTACAAATGCTAGATCAAGAACAACCAAACAAAATGATTTTTTTTCATTCGCAGTCCATTCAGAATTTAAGCTCCTCTTCCACTTGCAACTCTCACAGGCATAGAAACTTGCAAGATCATCAAGCATATAAACATAGAAAATAGTATTGACAACCATATAAACTAGTGAGAATAATCATATAAACATGGAATTTGCATTCATACACAAGAGTTTCCAGATATATGCTAAAGAGTACAATTTTTATCCTTAACACCAACACTAGCTAAATGTCATAGAATCCAATTAGCAGAGTCATAGAATCATGCAAATGACAAAGAAATCCTGCAGAAAAACACAGCTCAATGGCCGGACAAAGCTCAGGCACGAATTCAAAATGAGAAGAGTGGATGGGCATGAAAACAGAGAAGAAATTAAAAAAAATCATTGTTTGCTATCTCCTCATGGGCATTTTATCGAACATGTGATCAGCATGAACACGATGACCTCCATCACTTGCCTGTACGTTGCAACCTTCTCCCCAGAACCATGCTCGCTTCACCAATCCTTGAAGGAGACACCACCAATCAGATTTTGCACACAAAAAGAACCAATTTTGGACCTTGCGAATGTCATCTGGACCTGGACGGGGTAAAGCATGAACAACTCACCTAGGCAAGCATGTGACGGTGTTGGTGAGCCATGGGTCGATGCCGTGCGGGTAGAAGAAGCGGAAGCCGTCACCGGGATGGGGCAGGGGGTTGCTGCTTCCAGCGTCCACGTCATACAATTCTGTTAGCACAGTCATAGAATCATGCAAATGAGGTTTATACGCTTAAATACAAGAATATATATATATCCCAAAATAGATTTCCAGGCAAATCTGCACAAACGAATCTCCCAAACTTAAATTTTGATATTGACCATAGCTCAACCCATAATGTCCAACAGACCACATCTCAGAAGTCATAAAAGCAGTGTTGGCAATCATATAAACATGAAACTTGCATTCACGCACAAAAATTTCGAGATCTATGCTAAAAAAAGTATGATTTCTATACTGCTAGCGATACCCAGGCAGAGCCCAATCCAAAATCAAAACCAGGGATGAGCATGAAGAACAGAGAAAAAAACAAAACTTTCATTACTGCTATCTCCTCACAGGCATTTCGTCGAACATGTTACATGCATGAACATGGTGAGCTCCATCAGATGGTTGTAGGTTGCTACCTTACCCAAAAACCATGCCCACATCAAGTATTCAGATATGCTAATGAATGCACACGCATGAGTTCAGATCACCAAGCCAACCACTATCGAACACGACATGAATTCAAAAGCAAGCTCATCATTTTTTCTTCTACCAGCCACTTCATTTGTTTGCATTTCGAAGAACAAGAAGCAGTAGCAGAGGATACGTATATGTACCGGCACAGCATGACGCCGCCCTTGTGGTTGTGCATGGCGGCGCAGTACGGAGCAGGGAGGATCTCGCTGGGGACAAGGCGGAGCTCCCCGTGCCGGCCAGGATGAGCTTGCCAGGGACCCCGCGCGAATCTCGTCGTGCCGGCCACGGACCCCGCGCGGATCTACTTGAGCTCGTCCTCGAACCTGTCCCAAGCGTGCTCCGGCATGGAAAGGTCACCGGGAAACCCGCCGCTCGACGTGTGCTCCGGCGAGGGGAACTCGCCGGGCCCAGCGGAACGTGTTGGCCACCTCCCGCGCTTGCGTCGCAGCTCACCTGTCGCACTTGCACGGCACCAACAACAGATCCGGTCATGGGGAGCTCAGAATCGCGACGCCGACAGAGACGGACCGGGAAGGCGAGCGTACCAGGTGGTGAAGACCGTGCCGGCGGGGGATGCATCTGCACCTACTCTTGCGCGCCGGCGCTCGACGCGGTGGGGCTGCGACCGGCGAGGGGCCGGAGGAGGGGCGCGCCGTCGCCGGGCCGGGGCCGGGGCCGTGGGGTCCCTCGTCGCCGTGGGAGAGCGTCGCCCGGGGTCGCGGCCTCCCTCACCGTCGTGGGAGGGAGAGCACCGCCGCTCGAAGGGAAGGGAGAGCAGGCTCCGCCTTGCCGGTGCTGGAGAACGTGTCGTAGCTGGGCTCGCACCGCACACTGCCGCTCCTCCTCGCTGCGCTGTGCACTCGCCGGGGGAAAGCTCACAGATCCGGAGCTGGGGACCGCCGCCGCCGCCCGTAGCATGGCCCCACGTGGAGAAGACGCCGACCGACGCACCTCCCGTTGCCGACCGCCGGTGAGGTCGTCGCCGCCGCTCCCTGCGGTCCGCCGCCTGGGATGAGAGAGAATTCAAAAAATTTTGAAATAAAGGGGAGGGAGAGGGGAGGGTGGTGATGGAGGCGGTCTGCGCCGCCGCTCCGACGGCCGTCCGCGAACCCGGCGCCACCGTTCCGACGGCCGTGCGCGAACCCGGCGTCGTCCTGGTGGCCGTCGTTGCCGCCGCTTCGGCCGCGTCGTGTTGGTAGTTGGCCAGGGGCAGCTCACAAGTGGGGGCGATTTGGATGGGGCTGGTGCGTGGTGGGGAAGTGGAGGGATGGAGATAAGGTGGTGGGGCCCGCACGCACGTGGATGGAGACCGGGTAGCTCCGGTTCGGTGGGCGTCCGGTGCTAGCTGGTTGGGTTGCACCACATAGCCGGGGCTCTAAATTGTTAGAGGAAGCCCTAGGCTCCTAATATATATATATATATATATTTTTGATTTTCGAAAAATAAATGACGCAAACAAATTTTATCAGAAATATACCACTGTCGTCGTACCCCACGGCGGCAGGGTCCTAACGCTGTGTGGCACGGCGGCAGGGATGCTGCTGCTGTGCCACACGGCGTTAGGACCCTGCCGCTGTGTGTCACGGCGGCAGGACTGTACCTATGGCGGCACGTCCGTGTGGCACGGAGGCACGGTCCTAGCGCCGTGCCACACGGCGGCAGGGCCAACACCCTTTTTCATTTTTTTAAACAAGTAAATGATAAATTTAAATATAATCACAATCACAAATTAGCATATATAAAAAAAAGATAAATTAACATAAAAGAAAAGATTATAATCAACGAGTAGATGCAAAATAGTTTTTATAAGATCATAGTCAAAGTACTGCTGTGACACAAAACACTAATACATCTAAATCCGCCGCGCCCCTCTTCCCCCTCATAGCTCTAGCACCAGCCCTGGTGTGGTCCTGGTCGTATGTCAAGGGCTCACGTGCCTTGATGACCCGGGGTCCGAGCTCGTCGGCAGACGGTGTTGTCATGGCCGCCTGCGACGACCCTGCAACCGTCTGCGACGAGCCTGCACCAGCCGGTGTCGCTCCGCCCGCCGGCGACAACCCTACAAACGCGTGGGACGAGCCAGCCTCTGTCGCTCCGCCGGCCGGCTGGGACCATCCAAAAGGCAGTTGTGCCTTCTGCGTCCCATGAGGCGGTGCCTGTGTCAACTGTGACGCGCGAAGCTCCTCGACCTTCGCCGCATCCATGGGCGTGAGCAAGTCCTTGTAACACCCTAATTTTCCATCACTAAATTAATGTAGCAACATGGTGTTTTAGTTTTTGTTTTCTAAGGAAATAATAATTTATCAATTAAATTTGGCTCTAAAATATTTAAATATCACTTTTGTATAATTTTAGAGGCAATAAGTGCTTGTGCATCATATTTTGAAATGCATGGTTTTTGTTTGATAGTGTGTGGTTTTGAAAAGTTTCAAAATAAGTTTGAAAATATTTGAAAAGGGTTTGAAGTGTTTAAACTTTGAAAAGAATTTAAAGTTTTAAAGGTTTAAAAAGAAAAAGCTTTGAAAAAAAAAGGAAAAAACCCCAAACCCTCCTCTCTCTTCTGGCCCACGGCCCATCTTCTCCCCGCCGGCCTGCTTCCCCTTCCGGCCCATCTCCCCGCGCCAGCCCACTTCTCTCCTCCCCTCTCTTCTCCCACTGCCAACCCGGCCCCACTCGTCGGCACTTTCCCCTTCCTCCAGCCCTCCTCTGCCTCGCGTCAGGCCATGGCCGCCGGCCGAATCCCGGCGCCCCTCAGTGTGACAACCCGCCCAGGAAAATACCGTACTATCACCTAAACCAAATCCACTTTTGGTCATTAAGCAATAATAAAGTATCATCCTGTCGTTAGTTGCCGGGTTAACGCCCGGTAAATCACTTGGATATCGACCAAGGATCGAACATATGCATTAAAACTCACGCGAAGGCGAGTCCAGAGTACACTACACCAATTTAAAACCAAACTGCCCCAAAGGGGTTTAAGTATTACAAACCATTGTTCATGACAATAAGTAAAGGTTCAGAGTTTGAAAACAGCGGAAATACATAAACTAGCGCAACGGTAAACATCACAGGAGGCCGTCCGTGATGTCACCACTCGTCGTCATCCACCCATTCCAGCTCCCAGCCGGGTGGAATCTCACCAGGCCAAACAACACCTGCAACCACATTATTAAAGCAAGGCTGAGTATACTAATACTCAGCAAGACTTAACCGTCGGGTGACAACTACATCACCACACTCTAGACATGAGAGGCTTTTTGGCCGGGGAAGTCCTTTTGCTGAAAAGCAACAAAGAGTACGTCCTTACTTTCAATATTTTAGCACAGATTCTAGTTGATTACCATTTCTAAGTGAGCCAACTAATTCAACCAAGAATTGTACAAACAATTAATTCAAGCAGTAATATTCACAAAGTTCCATCATTAAGGGATATCATGGCCAGTTGATTAAGCAGTCTCGGATAACGGTGAGAGGCCGACAATCGATTGATTTATAACCTTGCAAGGTGGACCTAAACACACGGAGGGTGCATACCCCAAGAACTACAACAAAAACAAGACGGGGTATACACCGACCAGACGGTTCCCATCTTTATCCGGATCGGGATCAGACCTACAGTCCTCGGTACAGGGCTTACTGGAACGTCACGCCGGATCGCCCAGATTCGCACAGGTACCCCACTGTTGCAGGCAGGGGGACACACAAGGTGTCCTAAGGGTAGTAGGGAAAAGTTCCCTTGCCGTGTCCATCAGGTACTAGGTTTACCGGTCCCATTCCCGGCAAGTGCTTAGTACGTTCAAAAGCTTAGCCTACGAAAGCCACTGGACCGGAGCCCAAATCCCATGCTCTTACCACATGAGCAATTCATTTATAAAGATCTTATGATTCCAACATAAGAACCTATTCTCGCGAGTGACGAACATCACTCGACTTGTACCGGTCCTATAGCATAGCAGCTATCGACCTAGTATACTAGTATAAGAACATAGGTACCTAGGGATCATGCATCTAGGGTTTCAATTCAACTCCTGAAACGTAAATGCACAATCATAACAAAGGTAATTGCAAAATTTTCAAAAGAAGGGTTAATGATCCGGGGCTTGCCTTCGCTGGCAAGGTTGGCCTTGGGCCCTTCTGGACTTTGGTCCAGGTCTTGCTCTACAGCGACGTAGCGCACGTCTCCGTCAGCTCCTTCGTCTCCTCCTTCCGGCACAGACGTACGGCTACCGTCGGGAAGATCTACACGGGATGCAATGCAAGATTTAATTGACGGTTTTCAATTTAATTAACAAACAACATATGACAACCATGAAGAGTATGGTTGGCCATAGTCACCTTGACAAACACACATTTGGTATACTCTTTCTATTAAAGTAATTTCCTGTGGTGCTTTATTATTTACTCTTTTTGATAGTGATTGTGTACATATTTATGTAAATAATTTCAATTAATTCACAAACAGCAAGGGGTGGTGACACTTAGCCTTTAACATGATTTACCACATGACATGAGGTCATTAGGTGAGTAGTTGATGATTTTCTCATTTAATTTACTATTAAGCTTTAATGGCCTCTATTGCTTTTATTCATGAAATAAATTAATAAAATTAAGTGAGGTGTGTTATGAAGCATTACAAACCTATACAAGGCCACTGCACACACATGCACACTTATGAGAGCTATGAAATTAAATATACCGAAAAGAACAAAAGCTAGCTATTAAAGCAAGATAAATGCATATAAAAATAAATACACATCAAAATGATTCCAACTTTCTCACACATGGTCTCTGGTCCAAAACTAAGCTAGGCATGCAACATATACACCTAGAGCTACTATATATTTTGGGTTATGCAATTACAAAGAAAATCAAGCATATTTCAAGAATAAATATTTCTGTCAAATATAAAATTATGATTAATTCACCAGAGGTGAATTTTGGCATAAAAAGACAACATGCAGAAGTTGGGCACAAAAATCTAATTATTTTTAGCTACAAAAAATCATTTAGACAGATTCTGCATAAATAGAAAACAATTCATAATAAAAGATTTACAACATAACTTTGTGCAATTTTTGGTACAGGAGCTAGGAATAGCATAACACATAACATATCCAAAAATTAGCTACAGAACACATGTGGATTTGGAGATACAACAGATCTAGGTTTTTCAGTTTCCTATTTTTCATGCAAAAATTATCAGGAAAAACCATAGTCATGCTTTACAAAAGTTGTAGTACTACTCACAAGGAATCTAACAAAATTGGGTTTGCATTTTTATGATTTTTCTATGATTTTCTACGGATTTTACAAGATTCAGCAAAAGTCCTTTACTATTGAAGTTTCCCTTTTTCAGCTAAGCCCTTGGACAGATTGAAAAGTTCACAGATATGCCCTTAGATGACAGAAAAGCCCCTAGAAAGATTGAAACTCTTGCAAACAGACCCTTGGCCATGGGGAGGCGGCGGCTCCGGCCAAATCCCGGCGAGCCGGCGGCGCTCCCGGCCGGGGAAGGGTGCAGGGAGGTGTGTATGCTCGCCCTAGGCCGATTTGTGCTCGAAGTTGGAGCGGTGGGGCAACCGGCGGCGGCGCACGGCGATGCCAGGCGGCGGCGGCCGCGGTGGCCTCTACTCCGGCGAGAGGGGTGCACGGGCTTGCCAACAAGCGGGCGCTAGGGCTCGAGTGTGAGGCGGGGAAGATGCTAGGGGTGTCGGCCGGCGACGAAAGGGCTCGGGGACGAGAGCTTGTTTAGGCGGCGGCCATGGCGGGCGGCACGGGCATGGCGCGCGCGAGGGGAGGGCGTGCGGCCTTTAAATAGGGGCGCGGCTTGCCGGTGACGACGGGGTGACGGCGAAGATGCCGCCGTGGTACGGTGGGGACCTCGGTCGGCGCGCGTACGGGGAGGGGCACGGGACGGACCGGCGGACCGTGCGGCGCGCTCCCGGCCGTGGTACGGCGCGGACGTCGGGCGACGCGTGGCGCGGGGGAAGACTTCAAGACGTCGCGGGGCGCGAGTCGGCCTGGGGAAGGCGCGGCCTTGGACGACGCGCGGGGACCTCGGGATGCGCGGGTGCGGCGCGGACGCCGAGGCGGCCGGCGCGCGGGTGCGGCGCGCGGGCGCGGCGCCGAGCGGGCGCGCGACGTCGCGGCGCGGCGCGGCTGGCTCGAACCCGTTTCAACCTAGGCGACTTCGAGCTCATTTTTCTCTCAAAAATTGAACTGAAGTGTACCAAGGAGTAAAAAGCAAAGTTGTAGATCTCACTACCCTCTACAACTTTTACAAAGGCTCTATGGTGTTTTGATCAACCTTTTGAGCATGAACTGCAGGCAAAGTTGCTGGTTTTCATGGCACCGATGAATAAAGAGAGCTGCAGTTGACCAAGTTTTTCACCCTTTTCCACTCAAAATTTGAAATGCCATCCAACATGAAAGTTGTGTCCCTCGAAAAACTGGACAACTTTTATATTGGGAGGTTTTGAAGTGTTTAGGTGAAATTTGGAGAACGCGGCAAAAGTTCTAGAAGGACAAGGAGTGACAAGGGGTTTGACTAGGGTTTTAGCTAGAGTTTGACCAAGCTTTGACCACAAAAGTGTGTTGACTTAATTAGGAGAGTCATTAGCACTAACTAATGGTATTTAAACACCTGAGGTGTTACAGCCTACCCCCCTTAAAAGGAATCTCGTCTCGAGATTCGGAATTTAAAGACAAAGGTAGGGTAAGGTTCTTACCGTTTCGCGATTGAAGAAAACCCGGATACTTGGTGTTGAGAAAATGCTCGGTCTCCCAAGTAGCTTCTTTTTCAGTATGGTGACTCCATTGTATCTTGTACATCTTCACGGTATGTCTCCTGGTCTTTCTTTCCTTTTGATCTAGCACTCTCAACGGATGCTCGACAACTGAAAAATCTGGCCCGATCCAAGCATTCGCTTCCGTAATTACCTCTGTCTCAGGTACCTTCACACCTTTCTTCAATTGTGTCACATGAAACACATTGTGCACAGCCGAGAATCGATCCGGAAGTCGGATGCGATAAGCGACTGGTCCACATACCTCGATGATCTCATATGGGCCAATATAGCGTGGGGCTAATTTCCCTTTGACTCCAAACCTCTGTACACCTTTGGTCGGTGAAACTTTGAGGTATACGTAATCACCCACTTCATAGTGTCGGGGTGCTGTCCCTTTGTCATGGTAGCTCTTTTGTCTCATTTGAGCTAACTTCAAGTTTTCTCTGATCACTTTCACCTTCTCTTCTGCGTCTTTAACTAAATCTGGGCCAAAGAGCGTTCGCTCCCCGGCTTCTGACCAATTCAAAGGAGTTCGGCATCTTCGTCCATAAAGAGCTTCAAATGGTGCCATCTTCAAACTCGCTTGATAACTATTGTTATAAGAAAATTCGGCCAAAGATAGACACTTGTCCCAACTCTTGTCGAAATGCATGATGCTTGCTCTCAGCATGTCTTCCACAATTTGATTGACTCGCTCAGTCTGACCATCGGTCTGAGGATGATAACTTGAACTACGAATCAATTTGGTTCCCAAGGATTCATGCAATTGTTCCCAGAAACGAGCCACAAATTGAGTACCTCGATCAGAAACAATGGTCTTGGGAACCCCGTGCAAGCGCACTATTTGATCGACATAGAGTTCTGCATAATCTTGAACGGAGTAAGTGGTGTGCACTGCGATGAAATGAGCAGTCTTGGTTAGTCGGTCCACTATAACCCAGATAGAATCCTTCTTTCTGGCGGTCAGTGGTAAACCCACAATAAAATCCATACTTATGTCATCCCACTTCCACAAAGGTATGGTCAATGGTTGAAGTACACCGGCTGATTTCAAGTGGCTGGCTTTGACTCGATGGCAAGTATCACATTCTGCCACATATTTAGCTATGTCTACCTTCATGTTTGACCACCAAAAGTTCTTCCTCAAATCTTGATACATTTTGGTGCTTCCGGGATGAATAGAGAATTTGGAAAGATGAGCTTCGTCAAAAATTTCCTTTCTGAGTTCCGGATTAGCAGGAACTACAAGACGTTGCTCAAACCACACTACATCTTTCGAATCCTTACGAAAACAACTATATTTGGGGTCTTCTTCCGCTAATTTCTGTTTTATTAGCTGGACGCCTTCATCATTGAGTTGAGCCAAAACGATTCTGTCATATAGATTGGACTCAGCAGAAATAGCATTCAAATTCCCTTGCTCTACAATTTCCAATCGAAGCTTCCTCAAGTCTTCACATAAAGTCTCACCATACGATTCCACAGTTAAGCAGTTGCAGTGAACCTTACGGCTAAGAGCATCTGCAACAACATTGGCTTTTCCGGGATGATAGTGTACTTCTAGATCATAGTCTTTTATCAATTCCAACCATCTTCTCTGTCTCATATTCAATTCTGATTGGGTGAAGATATACTTAAGACTCTTGTGATCGGTGAAGATATTACAGCGGTTTCCCATAAGATAATGCCTCCAAATCTTGAGAGCATGAACAACCGCTGCTAACTCAAGATCGTGGGTCGGGTAGTTCACTTCATGGGGTCGAAGCGATCGTGAGGCGTAGGCAATGACTCGATTCTCTTGCATAAGAACACAACCGAGACCAGTGCCCGAAGCATCACAAAAGACTTCAAACGGTTTAGAATTATCCGGCTGCACTAGCACTGGGGCTGTAGTCAGATGTTGCCTCAATGTGTGGAAAGCTTTTTCACAATCTTCGCTCCACACAAACTTGACTCCCTTCTTTAATAGTTCAGTCATAGGCTTAGCGATCCTGGAAAAATCCGGAATGAAACGACGATAATAGCCTGCTAAACCCAGAAAACTGCGGATTTGATGTACGGTCTTGGGTGGTTTCCAGTCCATAACCTCTTGTACTTTGCTAGGATCCACAGATATGCCATCCTTGGAAATAGTGTGCCCCAAAAATTTCACACTATCCAACCAAAATTCACATTTGGAGAACTTTGCATAAAGCTTGTGATCTCGCAAACGTTGTAAAACAATTCGAAGATGTTCTGCATGTTCTTCTTCATTCTTGGAATAGATTAAGATGTCATCAATGAACACCACTACAAACTTGTCCAGTTCCGTCATGAATACGGAATTCATAAGATACATGAAATAAGCAGGTGCATTGGTAAGACCAAAGGACATCACCAGATACTCATAAAGACCGTATCGGGTGGAGAAAGCTGTTTTGGGAATATCACAGGGCCTGATCTTTATTTGATGATACCCTGATCGAAGATCAATCTTGGAGAAAACCTTGGCTCCAGCCAACTGATCGAAAAGAACATCGATGCGGGGTAATGGATACTTATTCTTGATTGTTACCGCATTGAGAGGTCGGTAATCCACACATAACCTCAAGCTACCATCTTTCTTCTTCACGAATAGAGCTGGGCAACCCCAAGGCGAAGAGCTTGGGCGAATATAACCTTTATCTAGCAACTCTTGAAGTTGTGTCTTCAATTCTGCCAATTCCTTGGGTGGCATGCGGTAAGGTCTTTTGGAGATAGGGGCTGTGCCAGGCTGAAGTTCGATGACAAACTCGACATCTCTGTCGGGTGGCATACCCGGCAATTCATCGGGGAAAACATCCGCAAACTCTCGAACCACTGGAATTTCTTCCAGCTGAGAAGTGATTGCCACATATGAACAAGGGTTCACACCATCTCTGAAAGGTAGGTATAGAGTCGTGGCTCCAACAATTGGTGAGTTGATCTCTACCATTCTCTCGGAAATATCCAAAATAATTTTGTGCCGGTTCATCCAGTCCATCCCTAGAATAACATCAATACCTTCCAAATCTAGGATGATAAGATCTGAATGAATCGTCTTGCTACCCATTACCAAGGGTACCTTTCTAGTTATACGATTGGAAACAACTTCACCCCCTGGTGTGGTTATCTTGTAGGTCTTATTAATGGAGTAGGCTTCAAGCTCTAACCTTTCTCGAGTCTTCCCATTAAGAAAACTATTAGTGGCACCAGAATCAAACAAAACTTTTATCGGCTTGTCCCGGATAGAGAACGTGCCCATCATTACTGGTGCTCCTTCTATAATATTAGCCTCAGACGTGAAATTTAGCTTCCCTTTCTGGAATTGGATCTTCTGTTTCTTGCCTTGTTTGTTGGGCTTAGGACCTAGTCCCTGATTTGACTGTTTTGGCTTGCTCTGTTTGCGAGTCGGGCATTCCCTAGCAAAAAGTTGTGGGTCACCACATTTGACACAACGACGTCCACTGCTCGCAGGTGGAGGTGTAGGTCTGGTAAGTGGCAGGGTCAGTCGTTGGGGGTTAGGGAAATTGAAAGTCTCTTGAGATCGATCCTGGGACTGCTTCGTCCATCTTCCCGAATGTAAAGCTTGCTGAAAGTCCGGTGGAGTCTTCTGTACCATGTGAAACTTGCGAAGCTGCGCATTATTGGGCATGGAGTTAGCCTTTCTTTTCCTCTCTGCTTGGGCCCTCTTCATGGCATCTTCTTGTGAGATAGCTTTATTCACTAGCATGTGGTAGCTGTCAAATTGTACCAGATTCAGCCATCCAGACAATTCACTATTCAGGCCTTCGCGAAAAAGCTCCATCTTCTTCATGTCTGTATCCACATGGTATCCTCCATACTGGCAGAGATTATTAAACTTCTGCGCATATTGGTACACCGTGTCTGACCCTTGCTTGAGAGCCAATAACTCTCGCATTTTCCTGTCTGTAAGTGCTTTAGGAATGTGATGGTCTCTGAAAGCCTTTTTGAATTCTTCCCACGTGATTTCATACTCAGGCTGTTGCATGGATTTGTAGTGTTCCCACCACATTAAGGCAGAACCACGAAGCTGCAATGTCGCGAATTTAGCCTTGCGTCCTTCTGAACATGGCAAGGTAAACACCGCGAACATGGCTTCAATGGCCCGAATCCAAGCATCAGCATCAAGGGGTTCTTCCGCTTCAGTGAACTGCGGTGGGTTCATCTCTAGAAAGTGCTTGTATTCAGTCACTTGACTTTGGGCATCATTTCGATTCCCATGGGGCTGCTGCTGCGATTGCGGCTGCAGGTATAAAAGAATCTGGCGCATCATCTCGGTTTGAGTAGCCACTGATGTCGGGTCCGGTGGTGGTGGCGGCTGGTTGCGGCCACTGGAATCACCGAAACCATTCGGAGTGCTGCGTGTCGAGCCCACCATCTGAAAAATTTGAGTTTTCATTAGTCACACATTCGTAAGCTTGTTCAACAAGTAGAACATGTACGACGAAAACTCAAATTGTCCAAATAGTCAGACTCGAGACAGCCGCACTGCATCGAAATGACAATTCCAAAATTCCAAAACCAAAGTTCCCAAAATTTTTACAATTTTCTGGCAACTTGGTAGGTTCATGGAACCAAGGTTTTGGTACTCAAGGGTTAATCTAGATGGTTTAGGAACAAGGTGCAAAGGTGCAAGATACGGAGTGACGTGTTCCGGAAAAGACGGCAAGACCTAGGTTTACTAGCTGAGCATAGCTTGGGATCTGAAGGCTTATGATCAAGAAAAGATTTCTCAGAAGACACTTGGATAGATATAGAGCACTTGGGTATAGATCACCTATACGGAGACTCTGCAGAACGGGTCTGAGGAAAGGTCACGACAACAGGGTCAACTAGACGGTCCAACAACAACACTTTAGATTGATTTAACGATTGTTATTGTTGTTATTATTATCATTACTTAAGGAGAACAACACATGTGATCTTTTTATCATTGAGCAAGTTTTTAACATGATGCAAGAACGACCTATTCGTCCTCACTAAGCAATTAAGTCAAAAATCGAAGTTAGTGCCGGTGGCACGGCAACAATTACGTCTCTCCCTATAATAACTAGTCGAGACTATCGGTACCCACTTAGCGACTTACGCAACGTGGTTAGTGTACCTGCAGAAGATCACAGAACACAACGAACCTTTCGTGCCAGCACTCACGAAAGCGTCCACATACATTACCGTTCACTATAGAAACGGCACCCATGCGTTTATCGCTGCATGGACAGCGTCCAACCTTAGATACGCTCCTTTTGAATGAAGCGGATCCTTGCCTCGCATATTCACAATGCGGAACGTCCACGTATGGCAAAACGTGGCGAGACACAGACGCGACGTGGGTTCCCATTAGAATAGGTCCCATCCATCCCTCACAAGACTTTCCTGTGGCACCACCACGTATGGCAAAACGTGATGAACTAGTATGGTTGTACAGAAAGTAAGTTCTGACAGGAATAAAATGTGCTGGGAGTTAGCAAAATAAACCATAGATTTATAAGCCACCTGAAAGAACCCAAAACTTCCCTCTAGGGCCTCTCGGTCTAGATTATCCTTAACGGACCAACGTGTTTTGCAAATCCAAACAATCTTGGCAATTTTTATTCAAAAACCAGTGATTAAGGTTGTTAATTAAACTCTGGTGCATATAATCGCTCTGATACCAGCTGTGACAACCCGCCCAGGAAAATACCGTACTATCACCTAAACCAAATCCACTTTTGGTCATTAAGCAATAATAAAGTATCATCCTGTCGTTAGTTGCCGGGTTAACGCCCGGTAAATCACTTGGATATCGACCAAGGATCGAACATATGCATTAAAACTCACGCGAAGGCGAGTCCAGAGTACACTACACCAATTTAAAACCAAACTGCCCCAAAGGGGTTTAAGTATTACAAACCATTGTTCATGACAATAAGTAAAGGTTCAGAGTTTGAAAACAGCGGAAATACATAAACTAGCGCAACGGTAAACATCACAGGAGGCCGTCCGTGATGTCACCACTCGTCGTCATCCACCCATTCCAGCTCCCAGCCGGGTGGAATCTCACCAGGCCAAACAACACCTGCAACCACATTATTAAAGCAAGGCTGAGTATACTAATACTCAGCAAGACTTAACCGTCGGGTGACAACTACATCACCACACTCTAGACATGAGAGGCTTTTTGGCCGGGGAAGTCCTTTTGCTGAAAAGCAACAAAGAGTACGTCCTTACTTTCAATATTTTAGCACAGATTCTAGTTGATTACCATTTCTAAGTGAGCCAACTAATTCAACCAAGAATTGTACAAACAATTAATTCAAGCAGTAATATTCACAAAGTTCCATCATTAAGGGATATCATGGCCAGTTGATTAAGCAGTCTCGGATAACGGTGAGAGGCCGACAATCGATTGATTTATAACCTTGCAAGGTGGACCTAAACACACGGAGGGTGCATACCCCAAGAACTACAACAAAAACAAGACGGGGTATACACCGACCAGACGGTTCCCATCTTTATCCGGATCGGGATCAGACCTACAGTCCTCGGTACAGGGCTTACTGGAACGTCACGCCGGATCGCCCAGATTCGCACAGGTACCCCACTGTTGCAGGCAGGGGGACACACAAGGTGTCCTAAGGGTAGTAGGGAAAAGTTCCCTTGCCGTGTCCATCAGGTACTAGGTTTACCGGTCCCATTCCCGGCAAGTGCTTAGTACGTTCAAAAGCTTAGCCTACGAAAGCCACTGGACCGGAGCCCAAATCCCATGCTCTTACCACATGAGCAATTCATTTATAAAGATCTTATGATTCCAACATAAGAACCTATTCTCGCGAGTGACGAACATCACTCGACTTGTACCGGTCCTATAGCATAGCAGCTATCGACCTAGTATACTAGTATAAGAACATAGGTACCTAGGGATCATGCATCTAGGGTTTCAATTCAACTCCTGAAACGTAAATGCACAATCATAACAAAGGTAATTGCAAAATTTTCAAAAGAAGGGTTAATGATCCGGGGCTTGCCTTCGCTGGCAAGGTTGGCCTTGGGCCCTTCTGGACTTTGGTCCAGGTCTTGCTCTACAGCGACGTAGCGCACGTCTCCGTCAGCTCCTTCGTCTCCTCCTTCCGGCACAGACGTACGGCTACCGTCGGGAAGATCTACACGGGATGCAATGCAAGATTTAATTGACGGTTTTCAATTTAATTAACAAACAACATATGACAACCATGAAGAGTATGGTTGGCCATAGTCACCTTGACAAACACACATTTGGTATACTCTTTCTATTAAAGTAATTTCCTGTGGTGCTTTATTATTTACTCTTTTTGATAGTGATTGTGTACATATTTATGTAAATAATTTCAATTAATTCACAAACAGCAAGGGGTGGTGACACTTAGCCTTTAACATGATTTACCACATGACATGAGGTCATTAGGTGAGTAGTTGATGATTTTCTCATTTAATTTACTATTAAGCTTTAATGGCCTCTATTGCTTTTATTCATGAAATAAATTAATAAAATTAAGTGAGGTGTGTTATGAAGCATTACAAACCTATACAAAGCCACTGCACACACATGCACACTTATGAGAGCTATGAAATTAAATACACCGAAAAGAACAAAAGCTAGCTATTAAAGCAAGATAAATGCATAACAAAATAAATACACATCGAAATGATTCCAACTTTCTCACACATGGTCTCTGGTCCAAAACTAAGCTAGGCATGCAACATATACACCTAGAGCTACTATATATTTTGGGTTATGCAATTACAAAGAAAATCAAGCATATTTCAAGAATAAATATTTCTGTCAAATATAAAATTATGATTAATTCACCAGAGGTGAATTTTGGCATAAAAAGACAACATGCAGAAGTTGGGCACAAAAATCTAATTATTTTTAGCTACAAAAAATCATTTAGACAGATTCTGCATAAATAGAAAACAATTCATAATAAAAGATTTACAACATAACTTTGTGCAATTTTTGGTACAGGAGCTAGGAATAGCATAACACATAACATATCCAAAAATTAGCTACAGAACACATGTGGATTTGGAGATACAACAGATCTAGGTTTTTCAGTTTCCTATTTTTCATGCAAAAATTATCAGGAAAAACCATAGTCATGCTTTACAAAAGTTGTAGTACTACTCACAAGGAATCTAACAAAATTGGGTTTGCATTTTTATGATTTTTCTATGATTTTCTACGGATTTTACAAGATTCAGCAAAAGTCCTTTACTATTGAAGTTTCCCTTTTTCAGCTAAGCCCTTGGACAGATTGAAAAGTTCACAGATATGCCCTTAGATGACAGAAAAGCCCCTAGAAAGATTGAAACTCTTGCAAACAGACCCTTGGCCATGGGGAGGCGGCGGCTCCGGCCAAATCCCGGCGAGCCGGCGGCGCTCCCGGCCGGGGAAGGGTGCAGGGAGGTGTGTATGCTCGCCCTAGGCCGATTTGTGCTCGAAGTTGGAGCGGTGGGGCAACCGGCGGCGGCGCACGGCGATGCCAGGCGGCGGCGGCCGCGGTGGCCTCTACTCCGGCGAGAGGGGTGCACGGGCTTGCCAACAAGCGGGCGCTAGGGCTCGAGTGTGAGGCGGGGAAGATGCTAGGGGTGTCGGCCGGCGACGAAAGGGCTCGGGGACGAGAGCTTGTTTAGGCGGCGGCCATGGCGGGCGGCACGGGCATGGCGCGCGCGAGGGGAGGGCGTGCGGCCTTTAAATAGGGGCGCGGCTTGCCGGTGACGACGGGGTGACGGCGAAGATGCCGCCGTGGTACGGTGGGGACCTCGGTCGGCGCGCGTACGGGGAGGGGCACGGGACGGACCGGCGGACCGTGCGGCGCGCTCCCGGCCGTGGTACGGCGCGGACGTCGGGCGACGCGTGGCGCGGGGGAAGACTTCAAGACGTCGCGGGGCGCGAGTCGGCCTGGGGAAGGCGCGGCCTTGGACGACGCGCGGGGACCTCGGGATGCGCGGGTGCGGCGCGGACGCCGAGGCGGCCGGCGCGCGGGTGCGGCGCGCGGGCGCGGCGCCGAGCGGGCGCGCGACGTCGCGGCGCGGCGCGGCTGGCTCGAACCCGTTTCAACCTAGGCGACTTCGAGCTCATTTTTCTCTCAAAAATTGAACTGAAGTGTACCAAGGAGTAAAAAGCAAAGTTGTAGATCTCACTACCCTCTACAACTTTTACAAAGGCTCTATGGTGTTTTGATCAACCTTTTGAGCATGAACTGCAGGCAAAGTTGCTGGTTTTCATGGCACCGATGAATAAAGAGAGCTGCAGTTGACCAAGTTTTTCACCCTTTTCCACTCAAAATTTGAAATGCCATCCAACATGAAAGTTGTGTCCCTCGAAAAACTGGACAACTTTTATATTGGGAGGTTTTGAAGTGTTTAGGTGAAATTTGGAGAACGCGGCAAAAGTTCTAGAAGGACAAGGAGTGACAAGGGGTTTGACTAGGGTTTTAGCTAGAGTTTGACCAAGCTTTGACCACAAAAGTGTGTTGACTTAATTAGGAGAGTCATTAGCACTAACTAATGGTATTTAAACACCTGAGGTGTTACACTCAGTCTCCCCCTCCTTCGAACCTTGCCATCAAGGGGCAATCAAAGCACCAGTGTCACTCCCTTCTTAACTCTCGACCGTTCCCCCCCATCAAGACCATCCCCTGCAGTTACCTTCATCAAGACCGGCCGTCGTGGCCATTGATGGCCAATTGGCCCCGGACACCGCTCCCTCTCCCTCCTTCTGCCTTATAAACTCGTGATCGAGCCCCTGCGCGCACTCTTTGCTCACCCGCTCACGCCTTGCATCTCTCTCCCTCACACGCGCGCCGCCGCCGTAAAGTCCCCTGCCGCCGGGCCATTGCCGGCCGTGCAAGCCCCTCGTCGTCGGTGGAGTACCCCTAACCCTCTCTCCCTTCTTCTCCTTCGCGTGCAAAGCTCATCGAGCTCTCCCTGTCTCAGGATCGCCACCGGACCGCACGACGCCCAGGAGCCCCTGCTTCCTTCCCAGAGCGCCGCCCGTCCTCGATCTCCGTCGTCTCTGCATCATCGTCGTCGTTCTCTTCACACGGAACTCCGCAGCGAGGTGAGGACCCCTCCCGTGCGCCGGTTTTCTTTTTTCCCCGTGCGCACGAGCTCGCCGGCCATGTGCCCGTCGCCGCCGTCTGCCGCCGGCCGTGGCGCCCCTAGCCCGCTGCCCTAGCGCCCTCCTCAAGCCGTGGCTGAGTCCGCCGCTTCCCCAGCTCTGCGTAGGTATAATCCGTGCTCGAAACCGAGGCCGCAACCCCCTCCCCGGCGAGTGCCCGGTCTCCCGTCCGCCCCTCTTTGGCGCCCGTCCTCTCTGGTGTCCCATCTTCTCCCACGACCCCCTGGTGAGCTCCGCGCCGTTCTCCTCTTCCTCCCGGTCCAAACCGCACACGAAACGGTGCACCGTAGCACCCAAACCGCCATCTCCGGCGAGGTCTCCGGCGAGCCGCCGCCGCCCTCTGTTTTGCTCCGGCGACCAAAGCCGAGCGGCGCATCCACAGCCGTTCGATTCCCCACGAGTGGTCCAGATTAGATCGGGTTGTAACCCCTTCGGCCGGTCTACCGTGGACCCGTGGACCGTGGTCCACGGCGCGGTTCATGGCCGCGTCAGCGCCACGTCAGCCGCCCCCGCCAGTCACAGCGTGCCACGTAGCGCCACGTCAGCTGATCCACCGCCGTCAGCTGCCGCTTTGCACAAAAGCCCCTGTAGTTTCTAATATCACAACCGTGCCCTTCCACCTATAAGAATCTTTTCAGTTAGGTCCTGTTTTTAACGTTTAAGCCCCTGATCTTTCAAGTTTCTTTCACCCGCAATCCAAGTCTTGTTCTTTTACACTAAAACCCTTGAGTTTATACACATAATCATGTTTTAGTCCCTGGTTTCTTGCAGATAAGCCTCTGGAAGCCCTGTTTCTTCACAGAAAAGCTTCTGAACCTTGTTTTAGCCATATCTTTTGCATCTTTTATCCGTTTTAAGCGTTCTTGGTGTCCATGCGACCGTCTTTTCAAGCCCGTCAGTTTTAGAATCTTGTTTTGGCTGTATCTTTTGCGTTTTAGCTCCGTTTCCACCGTTTCAAGTTGCGTTAGGTTCATATCAACTCAAACTACGTGATAGAACCAATGTTGAACATGTTCTTTATTTTATAATTTATTTAAATATTAAATATGATTAATCTGTTTACACATGCTTTTCTAATTAAAATCTAATTAGAGTTTAACACGTGTTTTCATAAGAAAGTTAATATGATTAATACTAGTTAAATATTTCTTATAATTAAAAGTTAATTAGATGTATACCTTGGTTTTCATAATCAAACTTAAATTGATTAATGTTTATGCAATTTGCTTTCTAATAAAAAGCAACATAGGTTATATCCTGAGTTTTCTTAATTAAATTGTTAATTTGATTAATATGAATATAAATGTGTTTTTAAGTTGTAATTTGATTAGTTCAACTCGAAATATAAAGATAAAGTTTAGATGTTTTACATGCTTCTTTTAAATTAAATGTTTAATTTGCATAAATCAAACTTGAATATTTATAAATAAAATTGGACTAAGTTTACATCGTCTTTTTAATACAAATATAACTTGCTTAATTATAAATAGGGTATTTCTCTGAAATAACATATGCACATGATTTTACTTAATTAAAAGATACCTAGCACATAGCTAGCTCTTGTATGTGATCATCCAAAGCTCCCGATAGTTCCGAGTGTTTTTGCGTTCGCGTTTCTAGAGCCAAAACTTGTCCTCTCTTTAAGTTTTTCATGCTTGATGTGTATTGTTTTGTTTATTGTATGCTTTTTTGTGTGCTCGTAGACATCGTGCCAGTTTCAAGTGAGCAGCCAGTTGGAGCGGATCAAGAGCAAGTGTTTGAAGAAGAAGAACCCCAGTGTTTAAGCAAGGAAGGCAAGTGGACTTCTCCCTCTGCATATTCTATTTTATCCCACACAACTTGCATGATAACTAAGTTTACTTTTAATTGTTGTATTGCATAAACTTGATGGGAAATCACCTTTTAAGGACATGACTAGATTTTTATCCCTATTACCTTGGACAACCCTTTTAAATAAATGTTTTGGGTAGAAATGCTTAGTTGCTAACCTTGGGATGGTTCAAATGAATCCTTTGCAATATGATGAATGTTGATCATGATAACTTTGGTGATATATATATATATATATATGTGTGTGTGTATGGTTAATAACAAGATCATATATGGTTTAATCGGAACATGGAGAACCACCCAGGAAAACAGTGCAACCACAGTCCATATGGCTCTGGCTTAGCCAATTAATTAGGAGTGTGGAATTATCTGACAGCCTTATCCGAAAGGAGCACAGGGGTCCGGAGTTGAAGGGGTATAGCCCGGTCCTCTTGGCCGCAGCCTTTGCTAAGGTGCTGTCCACTAGGGAGGGTTATGGTCCGCTCCGGTGCTGTAACTGTCGCGGGTTGTTGGTCTTCTGCATACCTTTGTAAAGGCTTCGTAGCGTCCCTATGCAATCACACCTCGGAAGTGTGGTATTGTGCCTGATCAGCACATGCGTGGTTGGGTTCAAAGTTCTTCGGAACTTTTACGCGAGCTGTGGTGAAAGTGTACAACCTCTGCAGAGTTAAAACTGATCGATCAGCCGTGCTCACGGTCAAGAGCGGCCTGGACCCTCACATGATAATCAAACATAAAGATGGAATTAAATCGTGGTTCTTGTGGTTCTGAGATGAGATGCTTTCCTAAATGCTTAAGTGGGTTGGTATAAACTTACACCTAGTAAATAGGTGCTTGCTAATAAAATTTAACCAACGTTAAAATGCTAACCGCTGTATAACCTTAGCCTATCCTTAATAGCCTTGCATCTTCCCCCACTTGCTGAGCTCCAACCATAAGTGTGCTCACTCTTGTTTACCCGCTGTTCAGAGGAGAACACTGGAGAAGAGTACTTCAGCGACTACGATGAGTTCTGAGGCTTGCGTGCCCCCAGTCATGTGCCTGTGGAAGCTGAAGACGGAGTTGCTTCGTCTAGTTATCGTTTGTTCGTTTTAAAGACCTTCGAGTCTAACGTCTGAGTGTAATAAAGAGATAATGTAATGGTTTAACTCTTGTACGTTTTGATTACTGTTTATGATATTCACTCATGACGTCTATCATATGTGTGTAAACTTGATCCTGGCGCACATATGAGATGCATTTGGTTTTCTTCGGAAAATCAAGTGTGACAAAGTGGTATCAGAGCAGTAATGACTGTAGGACGCAGCCTTAAGTTAGAAATGGTCGAAAAGTAAGGATTCATGTTCTAGAAAGCCTGTCATCCTTCAAAATTGACTTATTTACGTATAAAAACTAATTTATTCTTTATTTCTTGTTAAAAAAACATCTTTTTGTTTTGATCTATACTGAGTTCAGTTCTTGTGCTATCAGCTGGATCTCCACCACCGGTGTTATCTAAAATAAGATCTTAGACTGCCTACCTCTTATCAACTTCGATAGAAACGTTCCTGTGAGGACGATCGTTGTGTTAATGTTTGTTGTTTGAACACATGATTGATTTGGATCTTTGCTTGTGTGAGTTGCACTGTGGAGTGATGGCCACAAATGCAACAAGAAATAAATTGTTAGGTTAATAAAGATAGTTTGGGATCAAATCTGGGTTATCTTCTTCTTTATCTATCCTACAAGTTGGTTGAAGTAAAATCCCTTTTGCACAACTCTTTGACACAACATCACTGTTTTAATCATATCTTGAGCTGTCAGAATCTGTCTTAGTTTTGAAATTCGTGCTGCTTCATCTTTTCGAGTCCATGTCTTCATACATCAGTTCAATCTTCTTGTTTGAATAATTTCTCTAACAGTCAGATAGTACAAACCAGGTCAGGAGGTGGACAAGACGTTCCGCCGGTGATTCGTGCTCACATAGCTAATCAGCAAGCACAAGCACCACCACCTCCACCCCCACTGCTTAACCAAATGGATCCCGCATTTCAGCAATTTCTTACCGCTCAAACCCAGCTGTTGCAAAACCTCACTGCCACCGTCCAGAATCTACAAGCTCAACAGAACCAACCAGCACCACCTCCTCCACCTCCGCCACAGCCGAGGGACAAGCACAAGGAGTTTATGAGCCACCACCCTCCTACCTACTCCCACTCTTCTGATCCGTTGGATGCTGATGACTGGTTGAAGACGGTTACCAAGAAGCTTGAGATCGTTCAGTGCACCGACCGAGAGATGGTCCTTTATGCTGCAGGCAGACTGACAGGGCAAGCCAGTGATTGGTGGGATGCATATACCGTTGCACATGTAGCTCCCAATACTATTACTTGGCAGGAATTCAGAGATAGCTTCCGTACATATCATATTCCTTCAGGAGTGATAAAGCTAAAGCAGAAGGAATTTCTTGCACTGAAGCAGGGAAATATGTCTGTCACAGAGTATCTCGATAAGTTCACTTACCTGTCCCGTTATGCTCCTGATGAAGTCAACACCGATCCCAAGAGGCAGGAAAGATTCTTGGATGGATTGATTGGACCGCTCAACTATCAGCTGCAAAGCCATACATTCCCCAACTTTCAGACGTTGCTGAACAAAGCTATAGGTTTGGAGAATAAACGAATGGAACTTGGTGAACAGAAGCGCAAGTTCAAGTCTCATGGACCGTCCAGCAACACACGCCCCCGCTTCAACTCATCCCAGAGTTCTCAGTTTCACTCTGGTGGATCAAGTAGAAATTATACTCAGAATTTACAGTTGCAGCACTCAACTCAACAACCTCAGCATTCTAGCCAGCAGACACCACATGTTCCAAGTCATCATCAAGATCGCTCAGAAGCACCAGTGAGAAGCAACTCCCCGGTTCGTCCTAATAGTTGTTTCAATTGTGGAGAATTTGGACATTATGCCAACATCTGCCCGAAGCGCAACATGCAGACTCCTCAGAAAGGTAATGGTCAAGGGTTTGGACGACCGTTATCACAATCTCGCATCGGGAATTCTACTCATCGAGGTAACAGAAGCCAACAGAACTACGCACGTGGAAGAGTGAATCATGTGACAACTGAACAAGGTCAAGACGCTCCAGGTGTTTTGCTGGGTACGTTCTCTGTCAACTCTGTACCAGCAACAGTTTTATTTGATTCTGGAGCATCGCATTCATTCATTACTAAACAATTCGTGGCAAAGCATGGTATACCTATGAGTTCTATGAAGACACATTTGTTGGTTAGTTCCCCGAATGGTGAAATGAAATCTACATATGTATGTCCACGAGTCAATCTTAAAATCAGGGGAATAGATTTTCAAGCTGATCTAGTAGTTCTTACATCAAGTGAAATAGATGTTATTCTTGGAATGGATTGGTTAGGCGAATGTGACGGAATAATTCTGTGTGCCAAGAAGTCAGTGCTCTTAACCAGCCCACAAGGAGATAGGATTGAAGTTGTTGCTACCTCCCCATCCAAGGAGAAAGGAAAAGTGAATCAAGATGAAGGAAAGCAAGAGAAGAAGCTATGACTGCTAGAAGAACTCAGCATGCAAGATGAGCTTACAGAAGAGTACCCTTAGTTTTCCTAATCTCTCCGAATCTCGGGACGAGATTCTTTTTAAGGAGGGTAGATTTGTAACACCCTAATTTTCCATCACTAAATTAATGTAGCAACATGGTGTTTTAGTTTTTGTTTTCTTAGGAAATAATAATTAATCAATTAAATTTGGCTCTAAAATATTTAAATATCACTTTTGTATAATTTTAGAGGCAATAAGTGCTTGTGCATCATATTTTGAAATGCATGGTTTTTGTTTGATAGTGTGTGGTTTTGAAAAGTTTCAAAATAAGTTTGAAAATATTTGAAAAGGGTTTGAAGTGTTTAAACTTTGAAAAGAATTTAAAGTTTTAAAGGTTTAAAAAGAAAAAGCTTTGAAAAAAAAGGAAAAAAACCCCAAACCCTCCTCTCTCTTCTGGCCCACGGCCCATCTTCTCCCCGCCGGCCTGCTTCCCCTTCCGGCCCATCTCCCCGCGCCAGCCCACTTCTCTCCTCCCCTCTCTTCTCCCACTGCCAACCCGGCCCCACTCGTCGGCACTTTCCCCTTCCTCCAGCCCTCCTCTGCCTCGCGTTAGGCCATGGCCGCCGGCCGAATCCCGGCGCCCCTCAGTCTCCCCCTCCTTCGAACCTTGCCATCAAGGGGCAATCAAAGCACCAGTGTCACTCCCTTCTTAACTCTCGACCGTTCCCCCCCATCAAGACCATCCCCTGCAGTTACCTTCATCAAGACCGGCCCCTGAGATGAGATGCTTTCCTAAATGCTTAAGTGGGTTGGTATAAACTTACACCTAGTAAATAGGTGCTTGCTAATAAAATTTAACCAACGTTAAAATGCTAACCGCTGTATAACCTTAGCCTATCCTTGATAGCCTTGCATCTTCCCCCACTTGCTGAGCTCCAACCATAAGTGTGCTCACCCTTGCTTACCCGCTGTTCAGAGGAGAACACTGGAGAAGAGTACTTCAGCGACTACGATGAGTTCTGAGGCTTGCGTGCCCCCAGTCATGTGCCTGTGGAAGCTGAAGACGGAGTTGCTTCGTCTAGTTATCGTTTGTTCGTTTTAAAGACCTTCGGGTCTAACGTCTGAGTGTAATAAAGAGATAATGTAATGGTTTAACTCTTGTACGTTTTGATTACTGTTTATGATATTCACTCATGACGTCTATCATATGTGTGTAAACTTGATCCTGGCTCACATATGAGATGCATTTGGTTTTCTTCAGAAAATCAGGTGTGACAGTCCTCGACCTTACACTCATCCCACGCCAACTGATCGTTAGGAGACTCCATCGAGGCCGCAGTCAGGTCGAAACCTACAATGAATAGTATTAGTTTTCCACGTATCGTACTTATTGAATATTACTATAATAGTTAAGGTTGTTACCATACTGGAAAATAGGTGTAGTCGACGAGGAAGGAATATCTGCAGCTGGTATTGCTGGTCTAGGTGCCGTCGTATCTGCCTGTCGAGCCCAGGTGAAAGCTCCGAGTCCCGTCGGAAAGACCGGCGGTCGCCCTGTACGATTAAAAAATAATATAACAAAAACACACAACAACTTCGTGCATTAGTTGAAAAGAAGCTCTAGTGAATGTACCTGAGTCAGGGAGAACAAATGGCCACTGCACGTAGGTGTGCGGAGCCTGCGGCTGTGCTGTCGGAGTCGAGAAAGCAGCACATGCAAAGGAGAAAGGTGCCTGGTACGAATGAGCTGTCGAGGCGGAGCTCGAGGACGACGCAGGGTGGCGCGGAAAAAGAGGAATGTTCGTGGCCCCGGCGTAGTTAACGACGGCGGTGTACCTCGTGGCGACCTCGAGGATCCTCTCGTACGTCTGGCGGTGCTGCTGAGGTCCCATGGTGTCTAACGTCTCCTTCGTGGCCGCTGCGATCTGCACGACCTCAGCAAGCGCGTCGTGCTGCTCACTAAATTAGTAACACATGTTATAATGAATAGTAACATGCATTAAATATGATTGCAGTATCGTAGCTTACCGCTGTGTCGGCGGTCTGATCTCGTCGCACCGGGTACGTGCCGTCCGGCAGTAGCCTCTCATGGTCCGAGACCAGTGGCGGGGCAGCAGGGTCGTACGTCACCCACGTCCGCGTCCTCAGGAGGTACCACTTCAGGTACGCTACCTAGGTCACAACATCGTGAAGGCGCTGCTCGATGACAATGTTATCCTCATGCGCTGCGGATGCCCACCCGTTCACGTACGGCTGCAACCTGTCAACGAACGACGTCGCCGTAGACACACCCTTACGCGACCACCTATCACAGATAAAACAAAATTTTTTTGCAACTAACTACTTTTAACAGAAACAATTATAACAGGCTCATGATAGCTCACCTATGCGCTGTGGGCGATAGACGTTCCGCAACAGGTACAGTTGACTCCTGGTAGAGGCCGAACTACCTCATCACCCGGTGGACCGCGTACTCCTCGACGTAGACGTCGAACACCAATCGTCTCTTCGTCATCCAATAGGCCTGGTCTCGGAAGCACAGCGACAAGAGGCTCTGTTGTAAGTGCAATCAAGCTCTAAGTGGGTTTTGGTGAGTTGAGTGACAACTTGATTAAAGTACTAACAATCATGTTTAAGCATGTGAGCAGGTTGCGAATTAAAAATAAATGATCCTTTTGTGGAAGATCATGTTTATGGCTCATATTGAAAAGAAAACAAGTATGGATCATGACTTTATACATGGATGGTATGCAAGCATACTAAAGACAAGAGTCATGATAGGAGTCATTTATTCCTATGGATATTACTTACAACATACAACACACATCTAAGATAAAGAAAGAGGCACAATTGTATAAAATTCTTGGTCGGCCTCTATGTGGAGAAAGCAAAGCTTGTCATATGCAAATGGGATATACAAGTCAATAAAAGTCAACATGAAGTGGATTTTACTCTAACTATCAAAAAGAGAATTGTTGACTTATACAAGTTGTTCTTGTGAGGTTTCAAGTTAAGTATAATGAAGGGTCACATGCTCACTTGTAGTACAGACCTACAAATGAAAGCTTGCAAGACATAGTCATTACAAGTGGTTTTCATCCTTATAACAAGAAGATTGAAGTGACTCATATGGAAGGGTTTGCAAGTACTTCAAGAATATCTTTGGAAAAGGTCATTTGGTTATCTCTATATTATTGGACCTACAAGTGAAAGTTTGCAAAACATAGTTATTCATTATCAATCAAAGAACAAGTATTTGAGTGACATCTCAAATATATTTCAATATGGAAGCAATGCAAATCTAGACTTAAAGAGGCAAGGATAAGTGAAGAAGAAGTCAAGATGGCTAGAACAAGGGACCAAGCAAAGACTATGGATAGCGTCCATGAGTAGTTTGCTAAAGTGAAGTTTCTAGCATCAAAGGATTTCGAAGTATCATATCCAAGCTCTATCAAGGAAGCAGTGCAAGGCATCCAAGTGTTATGATTGATGTGTTGGAGTGGCTTATGGATTCAAGTGAACACTACTCTTACCCTATGGAAGAATCCTATGTTACTAGCTCAAGGTGGCTATGCTCAAGTACTCAAGATCAGTTGGATGGCAATAATAAAATGTTGAAGTTCCTCAAGATGACAAAAGTCAAGTTTTGGCATGTCCTTGGTATTCAAGCTCAAGTGGATCAAATAGTATTTATATTTCACCTTGAGTTTAGGTATGCCATACTATCAAGAGGGATGCAACATTAGTTGGACTTCATGCATCAAATAGTGCTCAAGTGAACCCATGAGAGATTAACCCATGAGATCTAAACCTTGGTAGGGTTCTCTGGAAAAAACCGGTCTGACCGGTTTGGCAAACCAGTCTGACCGGTTTGGCAAACCAGTCGGTCTGATCGGTTTTGGCACTGACACAGTCCAACAGCTAGTTGGTTTGAAAACCGGTCTGACCGGTTTGGCAAACCGGTCTGACCGGCTTTGTCTGACAGACTAACGGCTAGTTTTGGTGGTTTGGGTATTTATACCCATGAGCTCCTCTTTGAGGGTCTGCTGGTTCACCACGACTCCTACACCATCTTATACACCAGCTGAGCTCTCCCCAACCTCTCTAAGTGAGATTCAAGCCTCTAGTGCCTTATCCTTGAGTTGGGTTGAGAAAGTGACTAGTGTGTGAGCCGTGTGAGCTCTGTGAGCAGATCCTAATCTTGAGCACTAGCTGATCGTGTTGATCCATCTTGTGAAGCATTTGTTACTCTTGGAGCTTTTGCTCCTAGATGGCTAGAAGGTCGCTTGGAAGCCTCCAATAGTTGTGTGGCGGCTCTAAGAAGTTTGTAACTGCAGATTGAAGAGAGTGGAATCCTCCATCTATCACTTATGGTGATAGGTGTGAGAGAGGAGTGGATTGAAAGAGATCCCAAAGCCCGAAGTGCTTACCTCAACAATGTGGACGTAGGCCAGCCTTTGTGGCGAGCTGAACCACGGGATAAATCCCTGTGTCTAGTGTGCATTTACATTCATATATCTTGCTTGCTTCAGTTACCTCGGTCTCTAGCTTATTCCTTGTGCTTCCGCTTCGATCTACCTTGGTGTGCTTGTGCTTTGTGCAAGGGCTTTATTTATACTCTTGGAAACATCTGGAGAAGCCCTACATCATGTTTGGTTTGTGCTAGAACTCGTAGAGGGAATTTCAGTTTCGGACAGTACTCTCTGTGGCAAATCGGTCTGACCAGTTTGGGAAACTGGTCTGACCAATTTCAGTACTAACTGTGAGTTTAAGTTTTTAATTAGTGCAGATTCGTCTATTCACCCCTCTCTAGACGACATCAAGATCCTTTCACTTGTGGTGCGCGGCCAGCGACCATGGCAGGAGTGTACGGCGTCCACCGGACCTGGGCATCGACCATCTGGTCGATCTGACCCACGAAGTCCTTGTATGCCTTCTTCAGCTGCTCCCCAGCCCAAACATGCTGCACAAAACATGAAAAGTTAATTCAATCGAACTAAGGAACTCATTAAGCGAAGAAAATGATAAGGGAGGTCATTACCTTCCGGAGGCACCACCGAGAACCCATGGTGGGGAGGTCCGCTGGGTCGGTGTCAACTGGCAGCGGGGCGTACTCGGAGAGGTCGGCCTTGGGCCGACCGATGTCGAAGCGCTCGTGGATCAACATCTGCAGGAGGAGAGGACAACCTAGGAGGATCCCCTCCTTACTCTCCGGCTTCGCCACGCCCGAACACAACCCCCTGTAGGTAGCGGCCAGAACAGCGCTGCCTCAGCTGATCTGGGGCATCTGGTCGAGGGGTGCGTCGGCGATCTTCTGAGCCCAGGGGAGTAGGTACCTCGACACCGAGTCTCCCGCTGACTCGCAGAACATCACCCACCCGAACAGCCAGAGTAGGTAGACCTCCAGAAACCTGTCCGACGTCTCATCCTCGGCCTCGTCCGCCATGTAGTCAGCCTGCACACAAAGGTCGATCGTCACATTCATTTTAAATGCATACAAACGTTGAAAATAAGAGTTAGAAGCACATACGCTGAACTGCTGGATCCAAGCCCAGGTGGGATCGTGCGAGTTGGCGAAAGGCACGTACGCCTGAGGCGCGCGATCGTTCCGAGGAACATTCGCGAACCGAGCAAGGAAGTCGGCCTGCCACGAAGCGGGGATGTCGATAGGCCCCATCGCCTCGCCAGCACACGGGAGTCCACCCAAAAGCGCGGCGTCCTCCAGAGTGAGCGTCATCTCGCCGACGGGCAAGTGGAAGGTGTGCGTCTCTGGTCGCCACCGGTCCATAAACGCGGCGATCAGAGAGGTGTTATAGTTGAACCGCGTCAACCGCTCTGCCTGGGGAACCTGAGCTCGTAGCTTGTCCCCCTTGACCAACCACGCGAAAGGCAGAAGTCCTGCAGCGCGTAGCCTGAAACAAAAAAAGAATAAAAACAATTTACTTAACGTAATTACAATTGTAAAGAAACAGAAATAAATATAACAAATGAATTACGTACTTTGGAATCCAGCGCTGGTGTATCGGCATCAACATGCGGGTGGTCCGGCAACGTAAACTGCCGAATGTCTGTCAAGAACGGCCGAGAAGTACGAGCGGTGGTGCCGGTCCACTGCCTCCTCAAACAACTCCGGTCGTACGTATGGCTGAGCCATAGCTGCAAAAATACAAATTTTAACCAATTATTAGAATTATATCAATTTAATCTAATTATTTGAAGTATAACTATTTGCTAGGAATTTTATATCAATTTAAACTAATTATTTGAATTATAACTATTTTCTAGGAATTTTATATGAATTTAATCTAATTATTTGAATTATAACTAATTTCCAAGAATTTTATATCAATTTAAATGAATTATTTATATTATAACTATTTTCTAGGATTTTTATATCAATTTAAACAAATTATTTGAATTATAACTAATTTCCAAGAATTTTATATCAATTTAAATGAATTATTTATATTATAACTATTTTCTAGGATTTTTATATCAATTTAAACGAATTATTTGAATTATAACTATTTTCTACCAATTTTATATCAATTACAACGAATTATTTGAATTATAACTATTTCTAAAATTTCTAATATTTCTAAACTAAGTTAACTAAACTAACTAAACTACACTAACTAAACTACACTAACTAACTAAACTAACTAAAGTTAGAAACATACTTGAGTCAAAAATACTCCGAAGGGTTGAACGAAGATTTAGGAGGAGAGAGGGAGGAAGGGGGTGGGCTGGCGGCAGCCTCGGGGTGCTTATATAGCATTGATGCCGTCGTGTGGCACGACGGTAGGATTTCCTGCCGCCGTGGGTACGGCGGTTGGTGCCTGGCCCACTGACAGTGCACCTAACCGTTGGCGGCACCCCTGCCGCCGTGAGGTACGGCGGCAGGGGTATATTTTTAGTAAAATTTGTTTGCGTCATTTATTTTTTCAGAAATCAAGAAAAAAATATTTTAAAAAAATTCAGCGAGCAGAGTTCCCGTGAATGAACGGCTCACATGGTCACGGCCTCAAACTTGGGCCATTCTGAGTGGGCCGGGATCTAACAAATTGGGGGAATTTTTTTATTATATATTTTTAATCATTTTGCAAAATTATACGACCGTCTCAAAATTTATCAAATTTGACCACCGAACGCCATGGCGCACGACGGCCGCCGCGGCCCACGGCGGTTTCACGTCCAACCGCCGTGGGCTACGGCGGTTAGGCCAACCGCCACGGGCTCAACGGGTGGGAAGACCAGCCGCAGTGGCCCACGGCGCTTGACCTCTATTCGCCGTGGGCCACGGTGGCAAGCCGGCAGTAGGGATTTGCGACCGCCATGGCCCACGGCGGCAGGTCATGAGGCCCTATAAGAGCCAAAAATTTACCCGAAATTGTCATAATAATTCGGAAAAAAGAAAGAGAGGGTTGGGAAGGAGAAGAGAGTGATGGGGCGGAGCAGCGAAGCTCTGCTGGTCCTTCACTTCATTGTAAGTATTTCGTTGATTTCAACCCTTTTAGCACCTGTACTTAGATGTAATGAAATCATAATTAGTATTGATTATTTAGATTTTTTAGATCTGTAGTATTAATTAGTTCATTTTCGTAGGGTTTAGTGTTTAGAAGGAGAAGAGAGTGAGGTGGAGGGGGCGGAGCAGCGAAGTTCTGCTACTTCTTCACTTCATTGCAGGTATTTCGTTGATTTGAACTCTTTTAGTATTTTTACTTAGATATAATTACTATTAATTCTGAAGATTTCTGTATGGTAAAGATTTCTGGAGTATAGATGTGTAATTATGGTTTAGATTATAGTTTACATGTTTGCCACTCATTAGACTAAATTATGTAACATATTTACTGTTAGTTTAGATATTAGTCTTTTTGTTTGTTAGTCCTTGGTTGTAGTATTTGATAGTAGTTATTGGTTTTTATTATGAATCAGACATGTCGGAGACAGTCACAGTCAAATTGTATTATGGATCTGGAGAAATTATATATGGTCCATAAGGAGTTGACTTGTCAAATTTTAGTTCAATTGAGCAAAATGTTAAAAGAGCAGCATAAAGAACTTGGGAGAGTATAACCAAGTGGCTGGTCAAGTTATTTGCAGTAGATTTAGAGCACCAATGCATGTCGGTGATGGTACTCATCAACAGAAGTGAACATGTGTATTGGAAGCTCATGCCACTTGAAGGAACTCGACAATGGAGGAGTTATATCAGAAATGCATGCCGAGTTGGTTTGCCCGTGATTTTGTTTGTCCAAGTTTTCCTGAAGGGTGGGTCTAGCAGTCAAGTACATGAGGAAGCTGAGGATGTGGATGAGAGGGAAGGTGATGATGAAGGGGAACAACAAGAGGACGAAGAAGGTGATGAAGAAGGAGAACAACAAGTGGACGAAGAAGGGGATTCTGAAGGTGATGAGACATCTAGAGGTTATGTTGTCATTGGTTTTGTTGATGAGGGAGAAAGAAATCCTGAGGTGATGAGACATTATGAGAGAGAGTTAGAAGCTGATGAACGTGCATTGGAAGAGGACTCTTCAGATGATAATTATGATGATGATTGTGATCAGTCTGAGGATCATTTGCCTTGGGATTGGCAGAACTACGATTTCTCACAGTGTACTGTTAATCGTGGTGAGAATGTGCCCTGGGAGTACACGGAGAATGAGGTTAAAGTAGACGCCATGTACCCCAGTACTGCACATGTGAAGGATGCAGTCAAGCAGTGGTCCACCTTGACTCTGCACAAGGAGTTCAGGGTAGTGAAAAGCTCTCCGAGGATATATGATGTGCATTGCAAGAAGGAGGATTGTTCTTTTCGAGTGTATGCATATAAGGGGAAGTGGGATTATTACTTAGAGGTGAAAGAAGTGGTGCCTCATAGTTGTACTCTTGATCAGATTGATGCAAAGCACCGAACCATTTCAGCCGATTTTGTTGCAAGCCACATGAACTCTACCATTATGAAATGTACTTCTTATGAGCTGAAGGTCATTATCGGTGCAATTGAGGAAAAATTCGAGTCAACCATCAGTTACGGTAAGGCATACCAAGCAAAGAAGAAGGTATTGGAGCATAGGTGGGGAACTTATGAAGCATCCTACCACAATTTGCCTAGCTTGCTGCACACAATTGTTTAGATGATTCCTGACAGCTACTATGATATCAAGGACTATCCTTGTGAGGAGAAACCAGGCTGAAGCTTGTGCTTCAGCGGTCATTCTTGGCTTTGGGTGCCTGCATTGAGGCTTTCAAACTATGTCGACCGATCATTTGCATAGATGGCACTTTTCTCACTAGTAAATACAAAGGAACAATTTTGACAGTTGTGGCAGCTGATAGTAATAATTATGAGGAGATATGAGGTTGAGTGCAAAGGGAAAATGCGTCTAGGCCCAGCGTGTGAAAAGGCGCAACAAGTGTGTGACCTTGGCAACCAAATATGCAGATGTTCATGCCGGAAGCCACAGCTACTACACACCCCCTGCTCCCATGTGATCACCGTATGTTATGAACTTCAAAATTTCAGCTACTGTAGGTACGTGCCATGGTACTACGACAAGCAAACTATTCAGAACATTTGGAACCGAACAATCCAAGGCTACCTCGTGCAGGGTACTTTTACTGAGAACCCCAAAGAAAATGTTGTGCACATACCAAATCTAGATCCTAAGATGTGCTAAGGTGTTGGAAGAAGGAAGAAGAAGAGGATTAGAAACAACATGGATGAAGCAGAAGCTGGACCTGCAGTAGTGATATGCTACAAGTGCCACAACACGGGCCATACGTACAAGAGGTGCACAACTGCAAATTATGCTTGCAACGCACTAGCTACGGCCAATGTGGGCTCATCAGCACCTTGAGGACTCTCCCAACCCCCATCAGGATGTGGACGTGGACGTGGGCGTAGCAACAATGCAGGATTCACATGATCATAGTTGCTTGTAACGTTAGGACATTTAATTTTGGAATTTGTAATGTTCGAACTAATATTTCCTGTACAAACTTATGCATGGTATTGTATTTGAATAATTGAACTGCTATTTCGTGTCGTCTTAATTATGCTGATTCATTTGTATAATTTTGTTTATGATTGTAATTTATAATTTTGTCTATAATTGTAATAATTGTTCTCATCATGTTTTGCAGGTTTGCAATGGCCTCCTCAGGTCCTGAGTTGGACTTGGAGTTCCTCACCACAAGGAAGGACAACGTCGAGGTGCGAAAGGGGACCAACACTCCTATGTGCTTCTGCGGTGATAACTGCAAGCTTGCAGGTGCAAGGTTCTCGGGTACGCCTACGGGATGAGGTTCTTCATGTGCGCCAACTATGCGCACGACCTGATCCAGCCTTTCGACCGCAACCTTAGAGCCAAAGTAAGGACTTACTACATTTCTCGATTATTCATTTGTCATTTTTGTTTTATTATTTGCTGACACATCTTTCAAAAAAGACTCCACCTCCTCTTTGTGATTTCATGCAGTGGCTAGATACCGAGCAGTCTGAGTTCGACAAGAGCTACGTCGAGGAAGCAGGCTGTGATGCAAGGGAGAGGTGGTTCCGCATGGTTGAGTAGGAAAAGAGAGAGGAAAAAAAGAGGAGGAGAAGGAAATGCGCATTCGCCAGGAGATGAGAGAACGTGAAGCGGCCCAGGCCCGTGAAGCCGATAGAGAGAGGAAGAGGGAGAGGGCTCGCCGGGCCAAGGAAGCTGGGCCTGATGCCATTAGGAAGGGGAAATACCTCCGTTGTACTCAGTAGACCTAGAGTATTAGTCGGGATGAACACGGTTTCGGTCCTATGTTGTGGCATCAGCAATCTCCTGATTTCGTAGCCAATTTCCCATTGAAAGGCAAGAGTGACTTCATATCGATGCGTGAAGTTAGAAGCTACGCACTGAAGCAAACGGTGTTGTGGCCTAGGTGTTCGCACGGTGAGTTTTGCGTGATGCAAGTGTACGATGGATGGAACAACTCCGGTCGTCGCTTCTGGCACTGCCCACAAGCATGGGTAAGCAATGTCCATAAATTTGTTCATCATCTTTCTTTAGTTTGCTAATGTTTTCTTACCTTTTGCAGTACTCCACCCAAACAGAGAACTGCAGTTTCTCGCAATGGGTGGATCCACTAGCTATTCGCCCCTATCAAGAGTACATCGACTACCTCGAAGACGTCGTCATCTACAACCTGAAGCGGGAGCTGTCGGAGGCATTGGCTTCCCCTGATCGATCGTCTAGCGCTGGAGACGGTCAATGCTGCAAATGTTCAACCTGCACTTGTGAATGCCACAAGAAGAACAGCTCCTCTCCACCTTCACCACCTCCACCCTCACCTGGGTACTACTACATGTCGTCGCAAGACTCCGGCGGGTCTTTACTCTCCGAGCAGTTCTCGTACAACTAGATTAATTTGACCAGTTGTAATCAAATTTCTAAATTCCCTAAGGCATGTTACCAGTACGTAAGGTACTTTGTTAGGGTTTTACGAGCGCCGTACATGCCATTGCAAAGGTGTGTGTTTTCTCTTCTAAATATTTAAAAAACCAACCGTCGTGGCCCACAGTGTTTGCATGGCCGCTACCTGCCGCCGCGCGGCGCCGGCAAACGCCGTCCCCGACCGCCGTGCGCTATGGCGTTTGGCCTAACCGCCGTGGGCTACGGCGGTTAGGCCCAAGCGCCGTAGCCCACGGCGGTTGGACGTGGAACCGCCGTGGGCCACGGCGGCCGCCGTGCGCCATGGCGTTCGGTTGTCAAATTTGATAAATTTTGAGACGGTCGTATAATTTTGCAAAATGATTGAAATATATATATATATAGAGAGAGAGAGAGAGAGAGAGTACCACTAATGGGAGCCCAGAGCTTCCAATAGCTATCGGAAGCCCCGGCCAACCCAAACAACCAGCCACGTGACCCAACTCCCACCTTCATCTCCCTCCCACCTGACACATGCATGCATGCAAACTCACCTCTTGTTTTTAATTTTTTCGCGATAATTCTTCGCACGAGGATCTGATTCACAAACGGTTTTCACCATAATATTCGTGACATTTTTATGCACATTTTGAGATCCATTATGAATATATTTTTTTGACTTTTTGATGACAGATTTGTATGACCCGGACTGCAGATTTTTATGACTACATGTTTATATGACCCAAACTGCAATCTTGTATGATCCGGATTGCAGGTTTGTATGACCTGGACTAAAGGTTTGTATGACCAATGACGACAGACTTCTATGAACCGGACTACAAGTTTCTATGACCCGCGACGACATGTTTCTATAGCCGGGATTACGTGTTTCTATGACCTAGACAATAGGTTGCTATGACCTAGATGCCAGGTTTCTATGACTTGGACGGTAGGTTTAACCCTGATGATATGTTCCTTAAACACGAAAGACAAGTTTCTATGACCTGGATGGCGGAATTTTATGACCGGACTATATGTTTCTATGACCCCGTAACGACATGTTTCTATGACATGGATAACATATTTGAAATTTGAATAGAAGTGTTGGCAGTCATATAAACAAGTTACACCCATCATATAAATAAGAAATTTGCATCCATGCATAAAAAATTCAAGATCCATGACAAAAGCAAAATTTGAAATTTGAAATTGATCAGAGCTCAACACGTAATGTCTAACGCACGACATCGCAAAAGTCATATAAAACAGTATTGACAGTCACATAAATCAGTAAATACCATCAAATAAACCTAAAAATTACATTCATGCACAAGTGTTTTGAGATATATGGTAAAGAGTACAATTTGTATCCTTAGCAGCGCCACCTACAACAAAAGCTCGGCACGAAGGCCAACACACATAGACGACGGTGAACACATCCTCGACATGTTCAGGAGCTTATAGTCGTTCTTGCCGCGGGTCGGGCAGCACCTCTGGCAGCTTCGACTATGCACCAGCACCAGTCAAATGTCATAGAATCCTGTTAACACAATCATAGAATCAAGCAACTGAGATTTCTATGCTCAAAACAATGACGAGCCTATATATCACATCATTATTCAGGTCCTAATTAAAAAAAACTCAAGAATAGATAGTATCTATACTCATATGCTAGCACATATATGATCAATAGTTAAGACGCAAACAAAGTTATTATCATAGGCAACGAGGTTTCTATGCTCAGGAACAAGCATATATATGATATCCAAACAAATTCGACAAAAATTCGACTATGCATAGGTTTCTATGACAAAAACAATAGGTTTCTATGACAACTTCTACGAAATCCGTTGTGCCTACCAAAAGTATTATAATCTTGTTATCACGGTCATAGAATCATGCATATGAGATTTTTATGCTCAAACATAAGCATATATATGATAAAAAAACAAGCGTAAAGAAATGTTGGCAGTCATACGTATATATGATATGAATGTCACATCTCACAAAATGTTGGCAGTCATATAAACCAGCGAGGATGATCATATATACTTGGGAGGAAATCGTGTAACACATCACAATCATACAATCAGGCAACTAGGGTTTCTATGCTCTGTCACAAGCATATATATTACTCGAAAGACAAGCCTAATTGATGGATACTTATGGTCATCAGCATAGAAACATATAGCCATAGGCATAGAAATGTTTTGCTAGGGTTATTTTTCAACATTTGAAATTTGAATCAAGTAGACAAAATTGACATATGCCACCACACATGCATGCATATGACTTCAATCAACAGAGTAAAAAAAGCTTTCTAAGTTCTTTTCTTTTCCTCTAAAGTTTAAATTTTAAATTGACAATTTCTATTCTTGGCACTAACACCAACCAAATGTCATAGAATTCTATTAGCACAGTCATAGAATCATGCAGAGGAGGTTCCTATTGTCAAACACAAGCACATATATGATCCTAAAACACGCCTGACTGATGGAACCACGTATTACAAATGCAAGACCAAGAACCAGCAAAAGAAATGATTTTTCCCATGAGTGCAAGAACGAGTAGGTGAACGTGTCGTTAATGGCAAGAATCCCAGCGGAGAAAAAGCAGCTAGCAAACATAAGAAGCATGCTGGTGCTGCCGACGAGGTCGCAAGACCAAAATCCACAGGCCTCAACCTTTCTCAGCGTCGGCCACCATGAACCAACCGTCCAACACAATGACCACCGGGTCTGGTTATCGCAAAATCTGAAAATAAAAGCGGAAAGGCATAAGAGAAAGAATCAAATTTTGAGTCTGATGAGCACAAATTAGCACCTGCTGCCTCATGGATGTATCCTCGAATAGCTTACCTGCAGGAGCACAAGGTTGATAAGATTCGTGATGGTGTTTCAAATTTGATTCGTGATGGAAATCAACGAGGAACTGAAATTCAGCATGGCCAAAAGAAAAGAGATGATAGAGAGGAGAGGCCACTAATCAGATTTTTGACACAAAAAATCTTAATGCAGTGTGCGGAGTTGGCGATGACCCCGCGCCTGTTGCTGGCGATGCTGCACGCCACCGCTGCGAATCCTCGCCGGCCGCTCGTCCTGGGAATCTCACGCTTGCTGCCGGAGAAGAGCTCCGTACAGTAGGATCTTGCCGGTGACTGCAGGGTAGGCAGGCCCCGCAGCCTGCCCCCACCGTCGCATCCCAGGCTGAGCTGGCCGCCGTGCCGTCGCCTGCTCCCCAAGGTCGCACGAGGTGCGGAGGTGGCCAGATCCCGGCGCTGGAGATCGCCAGATCCCGCACGGGGACCTTGTCGGTCCCGTCGCCGTCCGCCGAGGAGCCGTCTCGCAGAGCTCTCACCCTGGTACCGCGCTCAGGATCTTGCTGAGATGCAGCGCACGGGGAGGTTGCCGGCCTGCCGCCGCTCGCTGTGTACATGGCGCGCTCCCGCGCGGCAAACCCGCCACCGACTCGCAGCCTCGGTGCTTCCCCAAGGCCGGCGCAATGGCACCACCACTCGCCATCTCCATCACTGGCCGCACGGACGTGCTCGCCGGCCGCTAGCTCTGGCCGTCTCGTGCTCGTCGCCGTAGACCTTGATGACAGCGCAGGAAGTCGCCGGGGCCAACGGAGATCGACGAGGAGAGAACATGGTCGCTCCTGTGCGCCATCCGCCACGGGCTAGGTCGCCGGTTCTGCCTTCGTCCGTGCCGGGAGGTCGCCGGCGAGTCGCTCCGCCCGCGCCCGGAGCTGGTGGGTTGCCGCCGCGTGCACCCTTGGGAGGAGCAGGACGAGCCGGTCATCGCCTGCCCCGCGCCGCCTACCCGTCGCTGATGGGTCACCACCGCGAGGACCCGCGCCTGAAGCTGGCGGATCCGCATCAGGGAGAGGGAGTGCTGAGCCCAGCCTGGCTCGCGCCGCTAGCGGAGCTCCTCGCCGGGAGGTGACGGTGTCGCTCCAACCCACTCCATCTCCGACCATCGCGCTGTGTAGCTCGACGTTGGATCCTTCTGCAGCGTCCCCTGGCACGCGTACCCCCGCTCGCTAGGTCCACTGCTGCGTCGCTCCCCCATCCACTTCCCCGCGCCGACGCTGCCGCAGTCATCCACCTCACTGCTCGCCGAGGGAGACCGCCGGGGGAGCTCGCTGAGATCCGGATGTGAGGAGAGAGAGAAAATTATGATTGAAATTAATTTGAATCCATCGGAGAGGAGATGTGTTGTATAATGTCCCATTACAAATGGGTCCCATGGGATGTGAGTGGCGTGTGTGGTGGCAGTGCAGGCATGGGGTTGGTCTGGTGGCTGGCTCGGTGGGAGCTGGTTTGGTGGCACCCGCTAACGCATGGTCAGACCGGAGAAGCTGGTTCGGTTGGACAGGGCTTCTATTAGTAATAGAAGCCCTAGGCTCCTAATATATATACTATATATATACTGTATATATATATATATTACACCTGAGTGCATTCGATGCAGAGAATGCACCCAACCGAACAGACGTGCGGATCCGACCAACCAGCTCGCCAAATAGACTCACCCTTCCGACCTCCGACTAGTAACCCAATCGACCAACCCACCCACCCACGCCTCCACGGGCCCGTTACAACTCGGTGCCCCCAATCCCCCCGATCCATTTTCCCTCTTTCCCAGGCGCTTTAGGGGGCAGCGGCGGTGCCTTCGGCGAGCGGCGGCGGTGCCTACGGCGGGCGGTGGTGCAGCTAGTCAAGAGGGCTTCAGGGGGCCGAATGCGTGTGGAGGTGAGGCACTGGGGCTGCAGAGGAGCATAAAGCAGGAGGCGAGCCAACGGGAGCGCACGGAAGAGGCGGCCTGCGTGTGGGGTTGCAGTAGCCACGGAGGAGGCACTCCCCCACCAGATCCCCTGCGCCCGCAGCCCGCCGATCCGCCCCTACCTTCCTTAGTCTGCCGGATCCTCCATCGCCATGACGTCAAGCCTCTACCGGTCTAGCGAAGCTGAGATCTGCACCTGGTTTTGTCTCATGTTTGTTGGTGAGTAATTCCCCGCTTGTTAGCCCCCTTGCCGTTGGTTTCCTTCCAAATCAATTCCAGAATCGTGAGTATTCACTTCACGATGTGGATCTGTGTGTCTGCATGGTTCACACGGCTGTGCCGTTCGTTTAATCGATCAGCTCGTAGGATCGATGGATCTTAAGTGAAATTTAGTGTTGGGTTCTGGTGTTCGTGTAGTTTAACCTTTTCATCCATTTTAGCTTGTTCCAAGTAGCTAAGTAATTCGTGTTGATTTGGCTCAGATCTGCAGCAAAGTAGTAGCGATAATGACACTTATTTTGATTAGTATATTAGATTCAATTTTTTCTGTGAGATGGGATGCTAGTGGGGTAAGAAATGTAAGACAATTGTTTGATTATCTCTTTCGTGCGTGTCATCTCTAAGAAATTGAATTTTTCAGATTTTTTTGTCTGTTTGCATCACCCCTTTGTCACAAACTTGTCATCACACATTTTTCTGATTGGCCTCATGTAGTCATGTAGGAATTGGAACACTGGAGAACTTGCAATTGTTGTGTCTTTATGGTTGCAATTTGCTGTGTCTTCATGATTGGAATTGGCCTTATGTGGTGCTTAGGTGTATGATTACCAATTCGTTTTAATTTATGATGACTGGCAATTGCATTGTAATTATGATTGCAATTGGCTTCGTGTCTTGATTTTGGTGGGGGTTTATTTATCATTTAGATTTTTGCAGTGTCGATCCATAGAACCAGTTTAATTTGCATAGTAAGTATGGTTGCAACTAGCCCATATAACCAGTGGCAATTTGGTCTGATGTGATTTTTTTTATCAAAGCTCAACCCACAAATTCATATATGTTGCAATTGTGCACATAAACATAGGAGTAATTATTTTTTGCAAATGTTGGCTGGTCCTTCAGGTCTAATTATGAACCTTCATGTACTATGGTGCTCTAGTCAGATTAGGTAGCTTGACACCTATTTGTGTTTATGCTTTCATTTCACAAATGTTTTATTTTGTTTGAGAGTTCTTAATGTGAATGATGTGTACGCTACCCACTACTTCTGGTGATATGAGACATTTCACATAGTAGAAATTATTTTTAATTTGACTTTTTCTTATTGGAGCTCAACCCACATATTCATATGTGTAGCAACTGTGGCCATATACATAGTAGAAATTGTTTTAGTAGTTTTGTTAAAACTGACCAATGATACCAGTGATAATTGCACTGTATGCATGGTTGCAATTGGCCTCATGCCTAGATTTTGGTGGGGTTTTTTATCTTTTCAGTTTTGCAATATCGATTAAACATTTGATGCAGGCATCATATTATTTGATAGTTTTTGCATAACATGGACGTTCAGTCACCATGACTCTTATCTTTTTAATTTTGCAGTATCAATTATAACTACATTAGTGCTCCAGTTTGCATTTGTGATGTGTGCATGGTTTACCTAGTGTAGTTGTAACTCAATCGTTGTCCTAATTGCAATTGGACTACTCAACTAGTTGCAATCGGCCTCATGTCTTTGTTTTGGTGGATTTTTTATTATGATTAAAATTTTGATGTTGGAAATTAGGTTATTATTAGACTACCAATTTCAATGTATTCGTGGTTGTACTTGGCTTCATCTACAGGTTATGGTGCATGTTCTTATATGTATTTCCCACCTGCCATGTATGTAGCCAGAACAAGCACTTTTGTTTAGTTTCGTGTTCTTTTTATTGCACCGTGAACATATGTTTTTTATATGCAACTTTCTCAAATGTTTTAGCCTCATGTGTCTTCTTTTTTTAATGGTAGTGTTTATAATGATTTTAATGATAGTGTTTATAATGAATACAGAGGGGAGTTTCTTAGGTTCTCATGGCGGTCACAAGTCACCTATTGGGATATTGTCCGAGGAATGACCATTCATCAAAAGCGCAAATACACAGCGTCTGATGCTGCCATGGACCTCGACTGATGAGCCATAGCAACACAGAGTAGCAGATGTTAGAGGAAGTGTTGTTCTAGGGAAGTTGCAATTGGCTTTTCAACTGTCTGCAATTGATACGGCACCCCGGTTACAATTTGTATTCTTTGAGAAGAAAACAAGTCATGGACTACAAGATGAAGTTAGCGTATAGAGGTCCATGCACCTGTTTTTTTATCCTTCCCTTTTCTTTTCTAGTTTCCAGTGTTTAATTTAAGCAGCTCCGCAACGTCCATGTCAAGAAGCACATGAGAGAGGGATGCAGTATTATAAAAACTTTATTATGCAATTGAAAAGCAGATCGGGCGATTCTGGTCCTTTTCCATTCGAGGACACCTGCAAGGGAACAGCTCATGGGGAATATATACATGCACTGTGCATGAATGTGATATTAGTCTTACGGTTGCTATCGACCTCATGTGATGAGTAGGGTCATCTTTAGCAATTATTTTATTTTTATATGACTAGCAATTACACTGTATGCATGGTTGCAATTGCGCTATAACCATGGTTGCAATTGTCCTCATATAACCTGCAGGGGAACCCATTGAATAGACAGGTTTGTTGAATCACACGCCATGGGAAGCGTTTGCAAACCAGCGCTATAACCATGGTTTTCTTTGGTCTTTTTCCCCGTTCGGTTTCTTCCGGTCCTCCCACCTCCACTAGACATCGTGGCTCCACAAACCGGTGTCCGTCCGTCCCCCTGTCTTCACCCCTCCACAACGCGCCCTCCAGCAAGGTCACCCCTAGCGGTGCACGCCGGCACGGCCGCGGCCCTGACCATATACTACATACACATTCATGTGTGTTGAAACTATAGCCATATACACAGTAGAAATAGGTTTAGATTTATTGTTGCAACTAGTTCATGGCACAAGGTGCAACTATATAATTTGAATTTTTTAAAGCTTTTTTGTGGTTGCAACTAAAGCGTTTGCGGAGTTGCAACTAAAGTGCTTTGTGGACTTTGCAACTGAAGTGCTTGTGGACTTGCAATTAGTCGCAACCGAAGCTTTTTTTGTGGTTGCAATAGAAGCATTTGCAGAGTTGCAACTGAAGTGCTTGTGGACTTGCAACTGAAGTGCTTGTAGACTTCCAATTAGTCGCAACCGAAGCTTTTTTGTGGTTGCAACTGAAGCATTTGCGGAGTTGCAACTGAAGTGCTTGTGGACTTGCAATTAGTCGCAACCGAAGCTTTTTTGTGGTTGCAACTGAAGTGTTTGCGGAGTTTGCAACTGAAGTACTTGTGGACTTGCAACTGAAGTGCTTCTCGAGTTGCAATTAGTCGCAACCGAAGCTTTTTTGTGGTTGCAACTGAAGCGTTTGCGGAGTTGCAACTGAAGTGCTTGTGGACTTGCAATTGAAGTGCTTCTCGAGTTGCAATTGGGCTAGAGGTTGAGTTTATTGTGCTGAAAGGCCTCTATGTTGAAGGCATATTTAAAATAAATAGAAGAATATATTTTAACCTTGGTTAATACAGCCCTGCGTTCTAGTGCTCCTCCCCCCGCCAACCAAATCAATTGCAATTGAAGTGCTTGCCGTGTTGCAACTGGAGTGCTTGTTGAGTTGCAATTTATCTAATAAAAAATTATTAAAATTACGTGTCCAGAGTTGCAACTGAAGTGCTCGAGGAGTTGCAATTGAAGCGTTTGCCGAGTTGCAACCGGAGTGCTTGTTGAGTTGCAATTGAATTTATTTTGAAGAGTTGCAATTGAAGGGCTTGTCGTGTTGCATCTGGGGTGCTTGTTGAGTTGCAGTTCGTCAGATAAAAATTATAAAAATTACATATCCAGAGTTGCAACTGAAGTGCTCGAGGTGTTGCAATCAAAACATTTGCGGAGCTGCAACCGGAGTGCTTGTTGAGTTGCAACTGAAGTCTTGTTTAGTTGAAATTTGTTTGATAAAAATTATAAAACTACATTTCTAGAGTTGCAACTGAAGTGCTTGAGTAATTGCAATTGAAGTGCTTAACATGTTGCAACTGGAGTGCTTGTTGAGTTGCAATCGTATGATAAAAAATTATAAAAATTTAATGTACAGAGTTGCAACTGAAGTGCTTGAGGAGTTGCAATTAAAGTGCTTACAGTGTTGCAACTAGGTTATTATCTTAGGTGTAACTAGGATATTTAACATAGTTATAATTATTGAAAATCTCGAAAGTGTCACTTTGGATTTACTTAAATTGAAGAAGGAAAAACTAATAATTATTTGTGGTTGCAACTGAAACGTTTGCGGAGTTGCAATTCAAGTGCTTGCTGTGTTGCAACTGGAGTGCTTGTTGGGTTGCAATCCGTCTGATAAAAAATATAAAAATTACATGTCCAGAGTTGCAACTGAAGTGCTCGAGGAGTGGCAATTGAAGTGATTACCATGTTGCAACTGGAGTGCTTATTGAGTTGCAAGCGTTTATTAGTGGTGCATGCATTGATCTTTGTTTTGCTTATCATGTCGCAATTGAAGTGCTTGGCATGTTGCAACTGGAGTTCTTGTTGAGTTGCAATCGAAATGCTTTTGAAGAGTTGCAATTGAAGTGCTTGTCGAGTTGCAACTGGAGCGTTCTTGAGCTTACAATTCGTCTGATAAAAATTATAAAAATTACACGTCCAGAGTGCAGCTGAAGTTCTTGAGAAGTTGCAATCGAAGTGCTTGCCGTGTTGCAACTGGAGTGCTTGTTAAGTTGCAATTCGTCTGATAAAAAATTATACTTGTGGTGTTGTTGGCATGCCTTACTAGTATAGTTGCAATTCGGTTATTATCCTAGTTGCAATTGGAGGATATGACTAGTTGCAATCGGTTCAAAGCACCCTAGTTTTACTTGTGGTGTTGATGTGTCGTAAGCATGCCTTCCTAGTATAGTTGCAATTCGACGGGTCATCTCTCGCGCGCGTCCAATGTAGGCGGGCGGCGGCCGGTCGGCGCTCTGCCCCATCTCAAGCGCCATCGTTGCACCTCTCCGACAACACCTCCCTCGTCCCTCTTCCCTCACCGGATCCCCTAGTATCCTCGCTCTTCCCTCCATCGGTTCGCACTCGTCTCCATCGCCACGGCACTTTCCTCACTGCTCCACACCTCGGCTCCACGGCGCGGGGGCCCAGCCACATCGGCGTGACAAATTGGAAGTCGCAGTTGCAACTTACTTACAAAAAAATAATTTTTAAAGTACCACTTACACATTTGATACTTGTGGTGTTGTAGGCATGCCTTTCCTAGTATAGTTGCAATTCAAATATTACCCTTGTTGCAACTGAAGGATATGACCAGTTGCAATCGGTTCAAAACACCCTAGTTATACTTGACGTGTTGTAAGCATGCCTTGCTAGTATAGTTGCAATTCGGTTATTACCCTAGTTGCAATTGGTGGATATGAGCAGTTGCAATCGGTCCAAGCGTTGTTGAGTTGCAATTCGTCTGATAAAAATTATAAAACCCACATGTCTAGAGTTGCAACTGAAGTGCCTGATGAGTTGCAACCGAAGTGCTTGTCGTGTTGCAACTGACGTGCTTGATGAGTTGCAATTAGCACCGGTTGCAATCATTTAATGGTCCCGATTGCAATTTACGTTTTAGAATAAATTAACCACTTGCATTTGAGACTAAGTGTGCGTGATTTTATAATTATTTTTGTAACTATTTTTATTATCGAGTTGCAACTAGGCTATTATCTTAGTTGCAATTGGAGTAAGCAACCGCTTGTAATTACAACTGAGTGTGCATGTTTTTTATTTATTTATTTTACCTATTTTACTGTTCGGTTGCAACTAGATTATTATCCTAGTTGCAATTAGAGGAAACAACCACTTGCAATTACGAGTGAGTGTGCATGTTTTTAATTATTTTTGTACCTATTTTATTATTCAGTTGCAACTAGACTATTATCCTAGTTGCAATTGAAGGAAGCAACCACTTGCAATTGTGACTCAGTGTGCATGATTTTTAAATTATTTTTGTACCTATTTTATGGTCTAGTGTAACTAGGTTATTATCCTAGCTCATTTTTATATAAAACTAATCTGAGTAGATTAGGAAATTTTTATCTTGCATTTTTATCTCATTTTTCTTTGATTTTCTACGTATTTTTTAAAGTTCTCTATTTAAAACTATTATGACACTTAGGCCCCTAGAATGATTACCGATACAGATCTGCCTTTTTCTTTATAAAACAACCCCCAGATCTAACGAATAAGCCCCTGACAAGGTTCCCACCTCACACATAAAATCGGAACGTTTATGGAAAACCCCTCTACTTTCTATTCTTCTTGCAATCGGGTCCCTCTGTCCTTCTCCAACCTCCAGACGCACTGCACGCTTATGCCCGTCGGAGGTGGCGCGCCGAACACCGGCGTGACGGTGACTTCCCCCAGGCCAAAGACTACCCCCTACGGCATCCCTTCGTTCAGTCTCATCCACTCCCCTACTTATTTTCCCGAAACTTAATCCCTTCGTCTACAAAAAGTAGGAGCTCGGTGCAGTGGCAATGTCGTGCGCCGGGGCTTCGATTCCGGGGCAAAAAATGGACGGTGAGCGGCGCAGGTGGGTTCTGAGTGTGTTGGGACGTGTTGTCTTGGTGCTGGTGCGAGGAATCGACGGTCGACGGCCTGTCGACGGCGAATCGCGGCAGCGGATGGAGTACGGTGACAGAAAATTCATATTCCCGGCGGGCGGGGATGGCCGGAGCACAGCGTAGGTGCGCGCTCAACCACACTGTCGACGGACCCGTCTCGCAGTCGCCGCACGCCGTGCGCTCACGGCTCGCGCTCGCGATCGGAAGCCGTGAAGATTCATGTGCAGCAGGCCGCGCTCGGATGGGTCTGTGCAAAATGAACCCAGGCGTGCGCCGCCGCTCCCAACGGAGCCCCTGGCCTGATTGCCACCGCCGCCAAGGCTCGCGCTCCGCGCGTCTCGTGGCTCACGATGGGAAAAACGGTATCCTGAATTGGGAGAACGGAGAAAGGAGATGGGGTCGGGGTGGTGGGGGAGGCGCGTGTCGGGCTCGGGACATGAAGATACGCGTGAGCTGCTGGACGGGGTCTGTGCATCGGTGAACTAAAATTGTGTGTGTGTATTGGAAGCCCCGGCCAGCCAACCAACTGTAACACCCGCCAGCCAACCAGCTGTAACACCCGCGTTTTGGAAGCCCAGGGCTTCCAATAGGCATTGGAAGCCCCGGCCAGCCAACCAGCTGTAACACACGCGTTTTTAGCCCCTAATAAATCACCTGCTAAATCACGCGTGTTTTCAAAACCTTTCCGCTGAGCTCAATCGTCTCCCCCAAAAATCCCGATCACCATTTCCCTCTCTCCTTCCCTCGGCGCGCGTGCCGCGAATCCCGCCGGCACCGCCGATCTCATCCGCCATCACTCGAGCCCCGCCCTCCACGTCACGTCGCACAGCGTCGCTGTCGGCCACCGCGCCGGGGATCCAGGGCCAGCCACGGTCCCGCCGGCCGGCCCGCCTCGCCTTCACCACCATCCCGGAAATCGCGCCGGCACCCGGAAATCCCACCGAAAATCCTTTCCCTAATTTTCCTGTTTTTCCCAAAATTTCCTCAATCTTCCCCTTTCCCTTTTTCCTTCTCTTTTCCTTTTTCTCCCTTTTCTTTTTCCCTTTTCTCTTTTTCCTTTCCTTTTCCTATTTTCTTTCCTTCCTTCCTTTTCTTTTTTCCCTTCTTTCTTTTTCCTTTCCCTCCTTCCTCCTTCGGCCCCGCGCCTCTGCTCCCGGCCCTGTGCCCCTGCCTCGACACGCCACGCCGGCCACAGCCAGCCCGGCCAGGCTGCAACCACTGCCGACCAGCCCGCCAGCCGGCCGCAGCCAGGCCGCGCCGGCCGCGCCAGCCAGCGCCCGCGCCTGCCCGCGCCGTGCTGCCCGCCACAGTGCCGCGCCGCAGAGCCGCAGGCCGCCGGTCCCACGACGCGACGCGTCGCTGCCGCTCGACGCCGCGACCGCCTTTAATATGCCTGCCCACCCGGTCATCTCTGAGCGCCACCGCCGTCGCAAGCTGCCGGTCGCCCCGCGCCAACGCCGCGCCACCAGCCACGCTCGCCATCGCCGCACGCACCGCGCTGCGACGCGCCGGGCGAACGCGCCGGCCACGCCCTGCCGCACTGACGCCGGAGCACCGCTGACCGCGCCGGGCCCGTCGCGCAGTCGTGTGGGTGCCGCACCCTCTGCGCTGCGCCTGCCGCTGCCGTCGCGTCGCCGGTCCCACCGTCGCGGACCGTCGGACGCAGCGCTGCCGCACCCCGCCAACCCCACACCGCCGTCGAGCCGTCAAATCCACTGCCAAGCTGCCATAACTACGTCGCGACGCCGCCGAGCCGTCACCTCGCCTGCACGAAGAACTCGTCGTGACGCCATTCAAGGTCGGCCGTCGCGGCCCCCCTGCCCGAGCTACCCGCCTCGCCACCTATTTATAGCCCTCAGGCCTCCTCGCCATCCCTCACCTCGCCACTGAGCCTCCACAGCCAGCTCCCTCTCTCTCCCGAGCTCTCCACCGTCGCCACCAGTGCCGTCCCCGGCCACCGCCACTTGCAGTCCGCCGCCGCCCGTTGATCCGCCTCCACAGCGCACCCCAGCCCGAGGTGAGGAAGGGAGTAGGTCGACCTCGTCACCCTCTTCATTATGCCCCATCTCCCAGCCGTCGCCAAGGCCTGGGCCGCCGGCGAGCACCCCTGCCGTCCCTAAATAATATTTATTCCTCCTTTTTCTATTTTTCGCCCTCGAGCTCAGCCGGTAAATCTTGTGTGCTTGTCTTGATTGTGTGCCTGCTTGTGTGTGCCGTAGCCGACGGAGTGAACGAGGAGGAGTACCGCGAGCCGGAGCTTGGAGCCGAGTACTACGAGCAGGAGACCGAGGTCCCGAACCACGAGCAGGAACTCCCCGAGGACTTCGAAGACGGCAAGTTCAATCTCATCCTTTGATGCATGCTTTGGTCCCAGTTTTATAAACACAACCGTATGACCCGTTTTATAACTTGCATATTGTTTTACTGCAAAAACCTGGTAGGATAGCCACCCTTGATTGCTATGATTGACATTTGTTTGGCCTAAATGATTTCTTTACAAATGTGTGAGTGCTTTAAAAATGGGAATGAGATATTTTGGAAAATGAGTAAAGAACTGGGTAGACGGGATGGACGTGTGTGTCAGGAGTATGGGTGAGCTCGTACCTTTGTGGTTGAGTGTGTTGGAGATGTCCATCTTGTCGTTAAGGACTGGGTTGCGTGACATCTCACCTGACCCAATTATCGTACTACCACTCGACCGTTGTATGTGGCAACGGCTTAGCATAAATCCCACTAGTTAATCTACTTGCCATCAGGAGTGCGGGTGAGCAGCGGGAGATCAAGGAGTAGGGGTGCGATATGTGTGAGGTACGCCCTGGTTATGTGAAATAACCCCTTGGTCGCTTCCGTGGTGGCTCGTAGGGTTAGCTAAGGTGGGTAATGGCTTTGATAGGATCCGCGCGCGGCACTAAGGTGTTCGTGTGGCGGTACCCTACTTGTGGGTAAAGATGTACAACCTCTGCAGAGTGTAAAATCTATTCGAATAGCCGTGTCCACGGTATTGGACGAGTCACGGTGTGGTCACAAAACTAGTGTTTGGGTTTGGGATGATTTTCATGGCATGAGTTGATTTCTTTTAAAGTGAGGTTGTGTGCCTGGGCTATGGCGGACGGGGAGTCCGGTAGTCCTCATTTGGTTTTCACAAAACAACTGAGTTACTTGAGTTATAAAAACTGTTTGCGAAAACCTTTTCGAAAACAAACCCTTGCATGAGTGAATGCGTTTGCAAAATAAACCTTATCCTGATCCTTGATATATCTTGTGCATGATCTGCTTTTTAGCCCCTCCGAGGGTGGGGTTGAACTTGTTGAGTATGTATGTACTCACCCTTGCTTGATTAACTGTTTTTCAGAGGAGGATCCCGACTTCGTCCCCGAAGACGTCGAGTAGGTTGCTGTCCTGCACCCAACCCGTGCCTGTGGATTCAGGGTCTCCACAGGAAGCTTCCATGGCGCAAGACTCTGAAGATATCTTAGATGCTGTTGCTATCATAGTTTGGTCTGTAGTTCTTATGTTGCTTCTCGTGGCAATGGCGCTCCCATGCCCACAGCCTCGACGTGTTGTACGGCAATGAACCATCTGATGTAATAAATGTGTTACCAGCCTCCTGGGACTGGTATTTGTATCACATTTAGTCACCTCTGATGAGGGGACGCTTCAGGTGGTATCAGAGCCGTAGGTTGGTCGTAGGACGCGACCCCTAGGACCCGAGACCCTTTTCTAAACCTTTCTCTACTAGATCTTTCCCACACAAGCACTTACCTTGGCCCCCGTCTTTTGTACCCTACCCTTTGCACAACTTGTTCAACTCTACCTTTGTTTTCAGATGGCCGAAGATGGATGGACCCAAGGCGTGTGCCAAGAGGAGCCTGGTGAGAGCCAGGTGTGGTTCGAGGACCGGTGGATGGTCGCTTGTTGGTGTGATGAGTGATTGACAACATGGTGTGGACTGATTCTTGGCTAAGTATTGCAGGTGCAGGTTGCGGCTTGACTGGTGCAGGTGCAGGTGAAGAACAAGCGCGAAAGGTCGTTGCCGGTGAGGCCTCCAGGTGTGGAGAAGACAAGTAGGCTTGGTTCGAGGGACCCGGTGGCCAGCGGGGTCAAGTGCGGGCCGCATGGTGGCAAGAACGGCAAGATGTAGTCATAGACGGTTTCTTGGTTGAGCCTCAAAACCAAGGTCGAGCCGGGACTACGTGGGAGCCGAGTCATGAGTGGTGATTGGCGGAGGAAACACCGAGTTCGCGGGGTTTCCGGTTGTTCACCAGAAAACCACTGGGTTCCTTGGTTGATCCACAAAGCCAAGACCGAAGAACCGAAGACGGAGGTGCAGCAGCTCCAGACCGGTCTGACCGGTGGGTCTGACCGGTCTGACCGGTGGGTACCGGTCTGACCAGTGAGGAGCACCGGTCTGACCGGTGTGCGATGACGCAGTCCGGAATCTTCGAAGCGGAGGACACGCGTCGGGATCGCAAGGCTTGCGTCGAGGCTAAGCAAGTTTGCGGTCGCTGGGCATCCGTCCGATGGAGCGAAGACAAAGATTTCCGAATTCGCCCTTGAGGGGCATGTATCCCTAGTTAGCTAGTAAGGGTATTTTCGTCTTTCGGTTGCCTCCATATAACCCAAGTGGTGAGAGGATGGCAGCCATCTCTTGGAACCCTAGCTCATTTGCTTTCCTATTTTCTCTTCCTATTTTCCTTAGGATTTTCTTAGGACTAGCTTGAGAGCTTCATGGTGAGATCTTGTGAGATGGAAGGATGATCGGGCGGCAAGCTAGACCTTGTATGAACCTCTTTGGTATGTATAGATGATTCGGCGTGGTTCCTCAAGGCTTGGATGTGTCTTTCCCGTTTCTCCTTTTTGGTGATTTTCGGAGCCCTTTCTTGGCGATTTTTTTGGAGCGATTTCGAGGCCTTTCTCTTTGGGATTTGGTGGGTGATGTATGCATGAACCCTTCGTGGTTCTTTTCCCATTGATTCCCCTCCCAAATCAGTGAGTAAAGGGGCTCGATTTTGGGGTTTTCGTGGCTCTAGGGTTAGAGGCGTTCTTGGTGGGATTTCTTCGATTCCTCTTGATTTAGCAAGGTTTGGTAGACCAAATCTTGGCTATGGAGTACCCATGAGGTGTTCCTACTATCCCCAAAGTCTTGCACAAATCCGTGGAGCGATTCGGGAGATCGGGAGTTGGATTTGGGGGAGTGGACCCGCGGGTGTTGTTCATCCCCGAGCGGCCCAGCCTGACCGGTCTGACCGGTGCTGCTCACCGGTCTGACCGGTGCAGAGGCTCTGTGGGTTTTGCCTTGGGTGAACGTTCTGGTGAGTTCGTTGTAGTCCCGTGTTGCTGCTGTTTCGAGTTTGGGTCAGTTTGGAGCTCTGTAGTCCTGTTTGGTGGATTTGGGGTTTCCTGGCTTGGACCGGTCTGACCGGCGAGCTACACCAGCCTGACCGGTGTAGGGGCCTTCTGTGGAAGTTCTCAGGTTTTACCAGCAGGGACCGGTCTGACCGGTGCTGCTCACCGGCCTGACTGGTGTAAGTCAGTGGTGCTCGAGTTGGTGTTCCGCTGTGTTCTCGAGTCTATGAAGGTGGTTGTTGGTTCCTAGGACCAGTAGCACTCCAGTGGCTGCGTGGTCTTGGCCAACTTGGGTAGTTGAGTCGGAGACGTGATTTGGAAGCCGTGTTCGTCTTGTTGGAGTTCTCATCTCCTTCGAGAAGAATTTTTATCGGCTCCCATTCACTCCCCCCTCTCTGGTTCGCCTAATCGGTCCTTCACCTGGTTTTGCTTGCCTTCTTATCAACTCCCTGGAGTGCCTCGGTATCACTGAGCGTCCAAGGTACTACAGCAGAGAGTACGAGCAACTAGGCACTCTTCGCTGTAGGGTGGTCCTCTCCATCGCCAGAAGCAACCGCTACCCCAACATCGAGCCGTGGCGCGTGACCGCCACAGGGTTTCGACATCGGGATACCTATCCCTTGGCCCTCCGGAAAACTCTCCGTTACCTGTGCAGGATCTACGAGGAGCACCTTGTCTCCACACTGATGAGACTTTATCCTCCCGCCATCCGGACTCCAGTCTGGCAGGCCTGCATGAGAAACCTGGAACGGCGCCATCACCAAGAAGATCTTTTGTACCATGTAGTTGCCTACCTTGTCTCCCTGGATAAACTCTTTGATGATCAGGCCAAGTTCCTAAGAGAGCAAATTGGTCGGGCTGAGCAAGCGGAAGTCACAGTAAGGATGCACCAAGTTCGAGTAGCCCAAGCTGAAGCAAGGACCGCGGCCGCCATAAGCAGTGAAGCTGTTGCCCATGAGAGCCTTAGGCGGATCCAGGATCAGCGCATACAGGAATGGACCAACAGTGGAACACCCATGTCGGCTGTGGGAGAAGCATAAGTCCTAATTGGGACACCCCTCATAGGATGGGGAGGAGCTCCTGAGACCCCAACACCGTCTGTAGCCGCCGAGCAACCAACATCAACCGCCGAAGAAGGAACTTCCGCCCAGCCCTAAGAGAACGGGAACCCCCAGGATGATGACGGTGACGAGCTGATCATTCCACTGGAAGCACACTCCACCCCAGAAGATGGCTCGCCCCGCGAGTAGCATGCCCCAGAAGCCCTTGCCAAGGAATGAAGCCGTGTTGGTCCGAGCTTAGAGCCGCACCCTTAGCTTTTGTCGTAGTGCCAAGTCGTGTAGGGTACCAGCGTTGTACCAGTCGAGTAGTTCGGGATGTATCCTCCTCTCATGGTTGAAATAAAGTTGTTTGTGCTTGTTTGTCATGTGTGCTTGTTGTGTGCTTGACGGCAGGAATCAGATCCTGTCTTTTCAAAAAACCCGTCTTAATCAACTTAAACATCACATAAAATCTAATAGAAACCCGCTCCCCTACAGATGGTTTCAAGGCGTCCCGCCAGGAGCTTCCAAGGCTCCGGTCGTATGGACCCAAATGCGGAAGGATCGCATGCTGAACGAAGGGAGCGCCATAACAACCAGGAAGTGAATCAGGGCGAAGATAGAGGAGAAAACATGGTTCCGCCACCGCCACCACCTGCAGTAGACCTGGCGCAAGTGTTGGCCAACCAGACCCTATTGCTGGAAGCCATAGCCAATGCCATCAACCGCCCAAAGCCCCGTGTCCTGGGCATGAATGAGAAACTGATAGAATTTCTCCGGACAAAGCCACCCACTTTTGGCGGATCCGTGAATCCCTTGGATGCAGATGACTGGCTGAGGGCCATCCTAAGGGAACTAGAGCCATTCAACTGTGAGGATCGAGACAAGGTTCTTTTGGCCACCCACCAGCTCACTGGAACAGCCTTGGCTTTGTGGGAAAACTACTGTGCAGCGGCAAAGATCCCTCCACCATCACCTGGGATGAGTTTGTGGAGGAATTTCGTCGCTACCACATCCCAGAAGCCACACTGAAGCGCAAGGCAGACGAGTTCCGTGAACTTCGCCAAGGCAACAAGTCCGTGGAGGAATACACCTATGAGAGCCAGGTGTGGTTCGAGGACCGGTGGATGGTCGCTTCCTGGTGTGATGAGTGATTGACAACGTGGTGTGGACTAATTCTTGGCTAAGTATTGCAGGTGCAGGTTGCGGCTTGACTGGTGCAGGTGCAGGTGAAGAACAAGCGTGAAAGGTCGTTGCCGGTGAGGCCTCCAGGTGTGGAGAAGACAAGTAGGCTTGGTTCGAGGGACCCGGTGGCCAGCTGGGTCAAGTGCGGGCCGCATGGTGGCAAGAACAGCAAGATGAAGTCATAGACGATTTCTTGGTTGAGCCTCAAAACCAAGGTCGAGCCGGGACTACGTGGGAGCTGAGTCATGAGTGGTGATTGGCGGAGGCTACACCGAGTTCGCGGGGTTTCCGGTGGTTCACCAAAAAATCACTGGGTTCCTTGGTTGATCCACAAAGCCAAGACCGAAGAACCGAAGACGGAGGTGCAGCAGCTCCAGACCGGTCTGACCGGTGGGTCTAACCGGTCTGACCGGTGGGTCTAACCGGTCTGACCGGAGGGTACCGGTCTGACCGGTGAGGAGCACCGGTCTGACCGGTGTGCGACGACGCAGTCCGGAATCTTCGAAGCGGAGGACACGCGTCGGGATCGCAAGGCTTGCGTCGAGGCTAAGCAAGTTTGCGGTCGCTGGGCATCCGTCCGATGGTGCGAAGACAAAAACTTCCAATTTCGCCCTCGAGGGGCATGTATCCCTAGTTAGCTAGTAAGGGTATTTTCGTCTTTCGGTTGCCTCCATATAACCCAAGGGGTGCGAGGATGGCAGCCATCTCTTGGAACCCTAGCTCATTTGGTTTTCCTATTTTCCTTCCTATTTTCTTAGGATTTTCGTAGGACTAGCTTGAGAGCTTCATGGTGAGATCTTGTGAGAGGGAAGGATGATCGGGCGGCAAGCTAGACCTTGTATGAACCTCTTTGGTATGTATAGATGATTCGGAGTGGTTCCTCAAGGCTTGGATGTGTCTTTCCCGTTTCTCCTTTTTGGTGATTTTCGGAGCCCTTTCTTGGCGATTTTCTTGGAGCGATTTCGAGGCCTTTCTCTTTGGGATTTGGTGGGGGATGTATGCATGAACCCTTCGTGGTTCTTTTCCCTTTGATTCCCCTTCCAAATCCGTGAGCAAAGGGGCTCGATTTTGGGGTTTTCGTGGCTCTAGGGTTAGAGGCGTTCTTGGTGGGATTTCTTCGATTCCTCTTGATTTGACAAGCTTTGGTGGACCAAATCTTGGCTATGGAGTACCCATGAGGTGTTCCTACTATCCCCAAAGTCTTGTGCAAAACCGTGGAGCGAATTGGGAGATCGGGTGTTGGATTTGGGGGAGTTGACTCGCGGGCGCTGTTCATCCCGAGCTGCCCAGGCGCGACCGGTCTGACCGGTGCTAGCCCTTGGTGGGTTTTTGTCTCGGGGAATAGCCTTGTCCGTGTGGTTTTGTCCCGTGGTCCTGCTGATCAGTTCTTGGCGTGTTTGGAGTTGTTTTGCTAGGTTTTGTGAGGGGTTCTTCTTCCTCACAGGTTGTGTTTCGTGGTGGTTTTTGTTCCAGGGCCTAGAGGAGTCACTGAGGCTTCCTGGAACGTTTGCTGTGCGGCTGCTGTAGCCACCGGTCTGACCGGCTCTGTCCACCGGTCTGACCGGTGTCACCGGTCTGACCGGCGCAGGCCATCGGTCTGACCGGTGTAGCACAGGCAGCAAGCCGTGCAAGTTTCCGCTGTGTGGTTTGGTGAGTTTTGGCTCGGAAGGATGAGTGTTGGTTCCTAGGACCAGTAGCACTCCAGTGGCTGTGTGGTCTTGACCAACTTGGGTAGTTGAGTCGGAGACGTGAGTTGGAAGCCGTGTTCGTCTTGTTGGAGTTCTCATCTCCTTCGAGAAGAATTTTTATCGGCTCCCATTCACTCCCCCCTCTCTGGTTCGCCTAATCGGTCCTTCAATTGGTATCAGAGCCGGTTCGGGTCTTTATTGACTCTTACTAGTCTAAGATCCAAAGATGGCGTACCAGGAGCGGGGTTCGGGTCCTCCGCACTTCGATGGGAAGAACTACTAGATGTGGCAAAGGCGGATGGCGGCGTTCCTCCGCGGAAAGGGTCAGATCCTTTGGGATGTCACGGTGAACACAGCTTATGTTCATCCGATGAACTTCCTTGCTCCAGGATCGAGGGATATGTTCGAAGCCAACAACAAGGCTGTCGACTACTTGTTTCGTGCTCTGTGTCAGCCTGAATTCGATCGGGTTCAGACAGAGGACTTAGCTTGTAGGATTTAGGAGCAGTTGAAGGATGCTCATGCTGGGAATGCTCAGGTTCAGGCTCGGATGTACGCGACTTACCGGAGAGAGTACGAGAACTTCACTCATCTCCCCGGCGAGTCCGTCGATGCCCTTTTCCAGCGATTTACGGTCGTTGTGAACAACATGAGAGCCAATGTGGACGTCCTCCCATACAATGATCATGATAGAGCCGTGAAGCTCTTGCACTCGTTGGATCATACCGTATGGGACGGGAAGTTTGAGGCTATTGTTGAGTCCGAGAAGTATGACACCTTGACGGTGAACGAGCTGTTCTCGAAGCTCAATTCGGCTGAGTTGGACCGTGGTATGACAGCCAAGATCGAGAGCCCGACTGATTCTCATAGTCTCGCTCTCGTTGGTGGCAAAGGGGCTAAGTCTAACGCTAACGCATCCTCCAGGATGTACTCTCTGTCTTCTTTGATGTCCTTGCCAGACGAGGAGTTCGACGTGCTTGGAGAGGACGAGTTGGCGTTGCTGACCAGGCGGTTCGAGAGGCTGCACGAGAACCGGGTGAACACGAGGAGGACAGCACGGACGTGCTTTCAGTGCGGAAACCCAGGACACTTCGTCGCCAACTGCCCGGAGAAGACGGAGAACAAGGACGGCTACAAGGACGGCTACAGGCACCGATCGAGCAAGGATGGCAAGTACCGATTGAGGCGCGATCACAAGCACAAGAACAAGCACAAGGACGAGCGACGGTCGAGGAAGAAGGATGGCCGCGGCAGGAAGGCCCGAGCAATGGTCGAAGCGAACGACGTCGACTCCAGCTCCGCCTACTCTTCCTCGAGCTCGAGTAGCAGTGAAGATGAAGGTGATCGGCGCAAGAACAAGAAGTCATCCAGGAACTTGAGCGGGTTGAGCTGCTCCGCGGGAGATGGCTTCTGCGGCATGGCCCGTAGCTCCGGCAGCAAGAAGAGCCACCAGAGTGACTCGGACCCTGACTCCGAGGATGAGGTATGTGATGAGCTCTCTTCTTTGCGCAAGGAGAATGATGAGTTGGTTGACTTGCTTGATAACCGCGATCACATGCTTAGAGAGGCCAAGAAGATGAGGAAAGAGCTTAGGGCCTCACTAGAAGATGCTAGGAACCGTGTGGCTGAGCTAGAAACCCAGAACCTAGATGCTAAGCTTGAGATTGATTCGCTTAAGGCTTCTCCTGTGGTTTCTGATGAGATTGATTGCTGTGATTGCTCTGTGTACCTAGCTGATCTTACTGCTCTTAAGGATAAGCATGCTTCTACTTGTGATGAACTAGATATGCTTAGGGTTGAAGTGGCTGAGCTTAAGTCTAGACCTGCTTTTCTAGGTGCTTTCACTTCTTACCCTGTTTTGCATGGAAAGATTGATGAGATGCATGCTTACACTGTTTCGCTTGAGGCTAAGTTGAAAGAGCCTATTCCCACTTCTTGCTCTACTTGTGAATTGCATGCGGTTAAGAATTTGGAGCTTGCACATTATGTTGATCGCTTGCAGGATGAGAATGATGAGCTGAGAAAATGTATGAGCTGGTTGTCGGGTCAGGAGCCTCAGCTGGGTATCATGATAGCGGCTTTCAAACGCTATGATGGTCAGGCACTTGGGGCTGACAAGCTTGGAGAGAACAGTGGTGAGGGAGTTGAGAGAGTTGGAGAGATTCATATCCCACCACCAAACAGACACAAGAACAAGTTTGAGCCCAAGCCTAACCATCTCAGAAACAAACTTGACACTACTCCAGATCCACCCATATTCCCTCACCCAACAAATGATTTCCAGAAACCGGTGAAGTTTGTGAGCCCAAAGGGAGGTGAGGAAGGAGAGAAGAAGGGTGAGAAGCCGAGTGGGCAGCCCCAACCCAAGCCAAAGCCTAAGCCACAGCCCATAAAGTTCCATTGTGGGTATTGTGGGAGAGATGGTCATAAGGATGAGTTTTGCTTCAACAGGAAGCGTGAGGAGAGAATGGCTAGAGAGTGGGCTAACAAGGACAGGTACCACCCCTCTAATGGTGTACCTGAGCCTCGTATGCAGATGCCCAGGGCCAAGGCAACTGTGAGGACGGTTCCGGCTTGGGGAGACCGGAAGGCTGCAGGTGCTGCTGCTGGCCGAGCTACACCGATCAGACCGGTGTACTACACCGGTCAGACCGGTGCAGGTCTGGGCAGACAGCGAGTCAGGTTTCGTGCTCGTGAGGATGCTCGGTTTGGTTCTGGAGGTCGTGGATCTGGTGGTTGGTCTGGAAAGTTTGCAGGTGGTCAGTTTGCTAGGCGTTCTCCACCTCGTGCTCAATACGAGGGTGGGAGGAGTCGTAGCTTTGAGATGGAGAGGAGGAACGATCCACGGTTTCCCTTTCGTGGTTTTCGTCCTCCTCCAGCTAGAGAGGGTTGGTTCCCTCGTGGTGGTTACCGTGGTGGTGTTCGTGGTGGTAGCTTTGATAGGCGTGATGATTTGGTTTGTGCTAACCCCACTTTGGAGCAAATGGCTCGGCACTGGTTTTACTCTTTTGGTACTAACCCCAGTGCTGAGTCGTTTGTTCACTCACGTGCTCGCTTTTGAATTTCAGGTGGGAGACTTGAAGAACATTTGGTTGATTGACTCCGGTTGCTCGAGGCATATGACCGGAGACAAGGGGTGGTTCTCAAGTCTCGTCCCGGTGGTGACAAAGAAGTACATCACCTTTCGGGACAATGGGCGAGGGCGTGTGCTGTCAGAAGGTGAGATTAAGGTAAGTGACAAGATCACTCTCAGGTGTGTTGCTCTTGTTCAATCGCTTGGATACAATTTGCTTTCTGTGTCCCAGTTGTTGGATGAGGGTTTTGAGGTGTTGTTTCGGCCTGGTGGTTCTCGGATTTTAGATTCTCGGGGGGGGTCTTGTTTGCATGGTCGTTCCTAAGGGTCAAGTGTTCCGAGCTGATTTTTCTCAGTCTTCTGGTGTGGAGCGTTGCTTCTTGGCTGGTTCTTCGAGTGAGTTGTGGAAGTGGCATAGGAAGTTGGGTCACTTGAGCTTTGACCTTTTGTCTCGCTTGAGTAAACTCAATTTGGTCCGAGGATTGCCACGGTTGAGGTTTGAGAAAGAGTTGGTTTGTGCGCCGTGTAGGCATGCCAAGATGGTAGCCTCTTCTCACCCGCCTCTCACAGATGTGATGACTGAGCGTCCATGCGAGCTACTCCATATGGACCTTGTTGGCCCAGCTCGTGTGCGATCTGCGGGTGGGAAGTGGTATGTCCTTGTGGTGGACGACTACTCTCGGTATGCGTGGGTGTTCTTTCTTGAGGAGAAGGGGGAGACGTTTGGTTTTGTTCGAGATCTTGTCTTGAGGTTAAGAAACGAGAGGCACGGAGATGCCATACGAGCGATCCGCAGTGACAATGGCTCGGAATTCAAAAACTCTCGCTTCGAAACCTTTTGCCATGACTTGGGTCTTGAACATCAGTTTTCGAGTCCGTATACGCCTCCCCAGAATGGCGTGGTGGAAAGGAAAAACAGGACCTTGTGCGAGATGGCTCGGACGATGCTCGACGAGCATAGGACTCCGAGAAGGTTCTGGGCTGAGGCGGTCAATACCGCGTGCTATGTGTCGAACAGGATCTACCTCAGGGTCCATAAGAAGAAAACCTGTTACGAGTTGATGCACGGTCGCACACCCAAGGTGAGTCACTTCCATGTCTTTGGTTGTAAATGCTTCATTCTGAAGAAAGGGAAGAAGTTGGACAAGTTCGAGGCTAGGTCTGTCGATGGCATTTTCTTTGGTTATGCATCTCATTCTAGATCATTTTGTGTGCTCAATCTTGAAACTAACCAAATCGTGGAGACTTGCGAGGTAACCTTCGACGAGACACAACCACGTAGTCAGCTTGTTTTTGAGTGTGCAGGTGACGACGAACTTGGCGAGGAGATCTTTCAGGAGGAGCATGAACATGGAGATGATGAAGATGGCGGTGTGATGCCCGCGGCTGAACATGTACCTACTACTTCGACGACGATCGAGAATGGACCCTCTCCCACACCTACAACGACAAACCCAGATCAAGGCGAAGCTGTTGTTGAGGGGGAGGTAGCATCAAGGCGAGAACCTCCCCGGCGAGTGCAAGTGGATCACCCAGCTTCGAGAATCATCGGCGACATGAATGAACGTACTACACGGTCGAGGGTTCGGAACAATTCTCATTTCGCTCATGCTGCTTTTGTTGCCACCTTTGATCCCAAAGACATTGGACACGCGTTATCTGATCATAATTGGGTTAACTCGATGCATGAGGAGTTGGAGAATTTTGAGAGGAACCAAGTTTGGGTGTTGGTTGACCCTCCCCCAGGGTGTAAGCCGATTGGGACAAAATGGGTGTGGAAAAATAAAGAGGGAGAGAAAGGAGAAGTGGTGAGGAACAAGTCGAGACTTGTTGCTCAGGGGTACAGTCAGAAAGAGGGGATCGACTACGAGGAGACTTTCGCTCCTGTAGCTCGTTTGGAGGCGATCAGGATCCTTCTAGCCTTTTCCGTGGCTAAAGGTTTCAAGTTGTACCAGATGGATGTGAAGAGTGCTTTTCTGAACGGTGTGTTGGAGGAAGAGGTGTTTGTGAGGCAACCACCGGGGTTTGAGAGTGAGAAGTACCCTCACCGGGTGTACAAGTTGAGGAAGGCACTGTATGAGTTGAAGCAGGCGCTTAGAGCTTGGTATGGTAGGTTGAGGGGGTTCCTGTTTGAGAGAGGGTTTGAGATGGGGAAGGTCGACCAGACCTTGTTTCTCCTCAGGCAGGGCAGAGATATCCTGATTGTGCACGTATACGTGGATGATATTGTCTTTGGTGGCTCGTCTAACTCTCTTGTTGCAAGGTTTGCAGAAGACATGAGCAGGGAATTTGAGATGAGCATGATGGGCGAGTTGCAGTTCTTCCTTGGGCTACAAATCAAGCAATCAAAGGAAGGAACATTTGTGCACCAAGCTAAGTACACCAAGGACATTATGAGGAAGTTCAAGATGGAGGACTCCAAGGCCATGGCGACGTCTATGAGTACGACTACAGCTCTTGATGCGGACGAGGAAGGTGAACACGTGGACCAGAAGGAGTACCGGTGCATGATCGGGTCACTCCTCTACTTGACGGCGACGAGGCCGGACATTCAATTCTCTTTGTGTCTGTGCGCTCGTTTTCAAGCGTCTCCGAGGACTTCGCATCGGCAAGCAGTCAAGCGCATTTTCAGGTATTTGCGACACACTCCCGACTTCGGCCTTTGGTACTCTGCGTCTTCTTCTTTGGCGCTTCATGGTTTTTCAGACGCGGATTTTGCCAGGTGTCGGTTGGATAGGAAGTCCACTTCTGGGACTTGCCAGTTCTTGGGTTCTTCTTTGGTGTCTTGGTCTTCCCGCAAACAGTCGAGTGTTGCTCAATCCACTACCGAGGCAGAGTATGTGGCCGCAGCTAGTTGTTGCTCTCAGCTCCTTTGGATCACATACACCATGAGTGACTTTGGTGAGGAGTATACCCATGTCCCACTTCAATGTGACAGCACCAGTGCCATAAGCGTGGCAAAGAACCCAGTGCTCCATTCCAAAACCAAGCACATAGAAGTGAGGTATCATTTTCTGAGAGACAACGTAGAGAAAGCGAAGATAGCTTTGATCCATGTACCCACACATGAACAACTAGCCGATATTTTCACCAAACCCCTTAGATCAAGCAACTTTCACTCGTTTGCGGGGAGAGCTTGGTGTTTGTTTGATTTCTTGAGTTGGCGTGTGGGAGCTCCTTTGTAGCATATGTATAGTTTTCCTTTGTGCAATTCTTGCATTTGGCATGGCATATGTAACATGATGTATAGGCATCTTTGTATCTTAGGTTGCATGTATTTTGTATCATATGCGTTGTTTAGAAAAGGCTTCTCCTATATACATTGTTCACCATGGAATGATATATATGTCTTTGTGAGCTAATTTGGTAAGCTATGGTTAGTTTGGCTTAGCTCTTGATAATCTTGGTTTGTATCCATGGTTGATGGCTATGTTTTTTTTAAATTTCATATGTATGCTCTCTTGTGAGTAAATGCCTTTACATGATCTTGGCATGTTGTTGTGGCTTGGCTATGCTTAATTTGTGGTTGGATAGCTTATTTTGATCATATGGGGGCCAAAGGCTCATTTGCCATCATGAATGTTTAGCCCCCATGCTTCATCTTGTGGAGGGGCATAAGTTCCTTTTTGTCGCAAAGACATTTCATGTACCAATTATAAATCTGAAAATGAAATGTAAATTGCTTGAAAAATGTGCTCCCATGTCATATGTGCTAATTTTAAGTTGCTTTGGGTGCTAAATCGTTGCATGATGCCTACCAATGAGAAGTCTCATATATAGAAGTAGGCACATGGCTCGGTGGTTTTGACATGACATGAGGTGCTTGTGGGTGTTTATGATGGTCTTATGCTTAGAATGGTTGTCCTAGTATGAAGTTTGTGTGGCTTTGCCATTTTGACATGTTTTGCTCATGTTTAGGACTTTGCTCATGAGAGGGTGATTTTTCGCAAAATTGCTAAATTCTATCTTAGCTTCGCCCAATGGTTGTGAAACTTGGTGATCATGAAGTTTATGTCATTACGAAGCTATAGAGTATCTAACTTGCTCGTTTGGACATGTGTAGCATCCTATGTTGAATTTTGTCTATTTGAGAAGCTCTAGGTTGCATTTTTTTGCATTTTTGGCTTGATTCATGCATTGTCAACAAGGGGGAGAAGTTTGAGCATGTTTTGCCCTACTGAATGCATTTGGAAGTTTTTCAGGTGGTTTCGAGCCATTTTTGGGCTCTGTTGTGCACCGGTCTGACCGGTTGAGGTCACCGGTCTGACCGGTCAGAGGAGGTGGGTTCGGGCCGTGCGCGGACGGTGCTCCTGGCCTCCCGCGCTCCGAGCGCTGGCACGAGGCTGAGCTCTCCGCTTGTTGCGCCACCGCCACCTCGAGCAGCGCCTTCAGCTGCTGGCGTACCCGTCGCTCCTCGGAGGTCGCCGCCTCCGGACAGCCGCGTAGCAGCATGGCTGCCGCGGCAAGGTTCTGCGACGCCCGCCTGAAGAGCGGCGGGGCGTCAACATCGGTGTTGGCGTCGACGTTAGCGCCCTCGTTGGCGCGTCGGTCATTGTCGCGCGTTCGTCCGGGAGCTGGCGGTGTTGGGGCGCGGGCCCGCGGCTGCTCGGCAGCCGGGCGGTGCTCGTGCAGCTCGTCGTTCCCTCCGCGGGGCTGCTCCTGCACGGGGATGTCCTGTGCTGGTTGTCGGTCGCGGGGCTCTGGGTCCATCCCCAGTTCTTGGTGAAGGAGGGCCAACTCCTCGTCGAGCTGGCGCTTGGCCTCCGCGAGCTCGTCGAGCCACGCCCGTCGTTGGGCGTCGGCGGCACGGTGGCACGGCGCTGGCTCCGGCTCGGAGCTGCTTGACGCCGAGGCCACGCAGACGTTGCACTCCCACGTGGGGTCGTGCTGCCGTGTGGTCCGTGCCCCCCGAGTTGTCGTAGACCCGGGGGCGGCGCCGGTTGTGCGCAAGTTGTTGACATAGGCCGTCACCGGATCGTCCGGGAGGCCGGGTTGCCCATGGGGGTACATCGCGGTGTACCGCTCCATGAACTCCCCCCAAGCTAGCGGCTCGGCCCCGCTAGTCTGGAAGGCAAGGTCGGTGAGGTAGTAGGCGGCGAGCCTAAAACGCTCCTGCATTGGGTTTGACCCCAACATGCTGATGATGGTCTCGTCTGAGAAGCCTCGGACGAAAGCCTCGCGTCCCGCAGCCCCCGTCAGGACATTGGGATGAGGCGGCCGGGCGAAGGTGCGCCCGGCGACGGACTCCGCCGGCCCGGTGTAGACGAAGCCGAGGGAGCCAAAGCGCAAGGTGGCCCCAGGAGTCAACGGGACCCTGCGTCCGTCCATCCGATCCGCCGAAGTTCGTCGAGACACACGATGTGCCCCTACCTGGCGCGCCAACTGTTGGGGTTCTCTACCGCCGGCAGTAAATTTGTATCGATCGTGCGTCAGGCTCGGATGGTTAGCATAGGAGACAACGAGATTAGACTGGTTCGGGCCTCTGAGGAGTAATACCCTACGTCCAGTGTCGAGCTACCGTGTTCCCGAGCTAGGGGTGTTTGTAGTAGGGGTTACAAACTGGTCGGGAGAGGGCGTCGGACCCAAGTCCCTTGAAGTGGTGTTCGATATGTGGGAGGTCTAACCCTTGTAACGGTTGCTCTCCTCTCCCTTTTATAGTCACAAGGGGAGGGGCACAAGGGGGAAGTAGAAAAAGAAGTACAGTGCTCGGTCGCTGGGATGTCCCGTCGCGCGCCACTGTCCGTCAGAGCGCATTGAAGTGTGAGAGCCAGGTGTGGTTCGAGGACCGGTGGATGGTCGCTTCCTGGTGTGATGAGTGATTGACAACGTGGTGTGGACTGATTCTTGGCTAAGTATTGCAGGTGCAGGTTGCGGCTTGACTGGTGCAGGTGCAGGTGAAGAACAAGCGTGAAAGGTCGTTGCCGGTGAGGCCTCCAGGTGTGGAGAAGACAAGTAGGCTTGGTTCGAGGGACCCGGTGGCCAGCGGGGTCAAGTGCGGGCCGCATGGTGGCAAGAACGGCAAGATGAAGTCATGGACGGTTTCTTGGTTGAGCCTCAAAACCAAGGTCGAGCCGGGACTACGTGGGAGCCGAGTCATGAGTGGTGATTGGCGGAGGCTACACCGAGTTCGCGGGGTTTCCGGTGGTTCACCAGAAAATCACTGGGTTCCTTGGTTGATTCACAAAGCCAAGACCGAAGAACCGAAGACGGAGGTGCAGCAGCTCCAGACCGGTCTGACCGGTGGGTCTGACCGGTGGGTACCGGTCTGACCGGTGAGGAGCACCGGTCTGACCGGTGTGCGACGACGCAGTCCGGAATCTTCGAAGCGGAGGACACGCGTCGGGATCGCAAGGCTTGCGTCGAGGCTAAGCAAGTTTGCGGTCGCTGGGCATCCGTCCGATGGTGCGAAGACAAAGACTTCCAATTTCGCCCTGGAGGGGCATGTATCCCTAGTTAGCTAGTAAGGGTATTTTCGTCTTTCCGTTGCCTCCATATAACCCAAGGGGTGAGAGGATGGCAGCCATCTCTTGGAACCCTAGCTCATTTGGTTTTCTTATTTTCCTTCCTATTTTCTTAGGATTTTCGTAGGACTAGCTTGAGAGCTTCATGGTGAGATCTTGTGAGAGGGAAGGATGATCGGGCGGCAAGCTAAACCTTGTATGAACCTCTTTGGTATGTATAGATGATTCGGCGTGGTTCCTCAAGGCTTGGATGTGTCTTTCCCGTTTCTCCTTTTTGGTGATTTTCGGAGCCCTTTCTTGGCGATTCTCTTGGAGCGATTTCGAGGCCTTTCTCTTTGGGATTTGGTGGGGGATGTATGCATGAACCCTTCATGGTTCTTTTCCCTTTGATTCCCCTTCCAAATCCGTGAGCAAAGGGGCTCGATTTTGGGGTTTTCGTGGCTCTAGGGTTCGAGGCGTTCTTGGTGGGATTTCTTCGATTCCTCTTGATTTGACAAGCTTTGGTGGACCAAATTTTGGCTATGGAGTACCCATGAGGTGTTCCTACTATCCCCAAAGTCTTGTGCAAAACCGTGGAGCGAATCGGGAGATCGGAAGTTGGATTTGGGGGAGTTGACTCGCGGGCGCTGTTCATCCCGAGCTGCCCAGGCGCGACCGGTCTGACCGGTGCTAGCCCTTGGTGGGTTTTTGTCTCGGGGAATAGCCTTGTCCGTGTGGTTTTGTCCCGTGGTCCTGCTGATCAGTTCTTGGCGTGTTTGGAGTTGTTTTGCTAGGTTTTGTGAGGGGTTCTTCTTCCTCACAGGTTGTGTTTCGTGGTGGTTTTTGTTCCAGGGCCTAGAGGAGTCACTGAGGCTTCCTGGAACGTTTGCTGTGCGGCTGCTGTAGCCACCGGTCTGACCGGCTCTGTCCACCGGTCTGACCGGCGCAGGCCATCGGTCTGACCGGTGTAGCACAGGCAGCAAGCCGTGCAAGTTTCCGCTGTGTGGTTTGGTGAGTTTTGACTCGGAAGGATGAGTGTTGGTTCCTAGGACCAGTAGCACTCCAGTGGCTGTGTGGTCTTGACCAACTTGGGTAGTTGAGTCGGAGACGTGAGTTGGAAGCCGTGTTCGTCTTGTTGGAGTTCTCATCTCCTTCGAGAAGAAGTTTTATCGGCTCCCATTCACTCCCCCCTCTCTGGTTCGCCTAATCGGTCCTTCAACCTACCAGTTCATAGAGTTAGCCCGCTATGCCCCCGAAGAAGTGGACAAGGACTCGAAGAAGCAGGACATGTTCAAGAAGGGCTTGACTCCAGAACTGAGGACCCTGCTTACCCCTCAGATCTACCCAGACTTCAACACCCTTATGAACATGGCCATCCTCACCAAGAGAGCCAAAGCAGATGAAAAGAGGGAGAACAAGCGCAAGTTCATGGAGCACAAGGCCCAGCAGCAAGAACGTTCCCAGAGACAGAGAAGCTTCGGTCACCCCATGTCCAGGTTCCAAGCCCCATGCAATACAGGACCCAGTCACAAGCCACGGGCTCTCAGGGCCCCAGAAACCAGTTCAAGCATTACAACAACCAGAACACCATGAAGCCCCCACAGAACAACGCTAGCCAGGTCACTGCCAACAACAACAACACACGAGTATGTTTCAACTGCCGTGAGACCGGACACTTCATTGCCAACTGCCCATACGCCAAAAAGCCAGCAACTTCAGCCTTCTCCAACTCAGTGAATGGGCTGAGACCGGTTGTATCTGGAGCCAACCGCGTGCCAGTTCGCAGCAACAACAACTTCGGCAACAACAACCAGCAGATGAGGCAGCCCCAGCAGTCTTATGGACGAGCCCGCGTCAACCACATCAACGCACAAGAGCATCACACCATGAAGCGCAAGGCGTAGTGCTCAGTGAGTTCCTGGTCAGCTCAGTCTTGGCAACCATATTATTTGATTCAGGAGCATCACATTCGTTCATATCCTCAAGTTTCGTGGAAAAACACAACATACCTACAGTACTACTAAAAGCACCCCTGTTAACCCGAACACCCGGAGGTGACATCAAGTGTCAACTGGGTTGCTCCCGGGTGAGAATCATCTTAAGTGGGGTAGAGTTCCTGGCAGACCTAGTAGTACTGAAGTCCAAAGGGATAGATGTGATTCTTGGGATGGACTGGTTAAGCCTTCACCACGGCCTTATAAGTTGTGCCGATAAGGTGGTACACCTAACCAACCCAGACGGAGTACAAGTGACCTGCCACACCCGAGGACGCAGACCAGACATAATGGTTTTTAGCATGGAGGCCAAGTCCCTAGAAGAAATCCCAGTAGTACGGGAATATCCAGATGTATTTCCCGAAGAACTCCCCGGAATGCCACCAGATAGCGATATAGAGTTTGTCATCGACCTCATCCCCGGAACCTCTCCCATAGCCAAGAGACCCTATAAGATGGCAGCCCCTGAGTTGGCAGAGTTAAAGAAGCAGCTGAGAGAACTTCAGCGAAATGGGTTCATCAGACCAAGCTCATCACCATGGGGAGCCCCAGTGCTCTTCGTCGAAAAGAAGGACAAAAGCCTGAGGATGTGCGTGGACTATCGCTCGCTAAACGAAGTCACTATCAAGAACAAGTATCCTCTCCCCAGAATAGATGATTTATTTGACCAACTGAAAGGAGCCAAGTATTTTTCGAAGGTGGATTTAAGGTCAGGATACCATCAACTCAAGATTAGGAAGAGTGACATCCCAAAGACCACCTTCGTCACCCGTTATGGACAATATGAGTTCACCGTGATGTCCTTTGGACTCACTAACGCACCAGCATACTTTATGAACCTCATGAATAAGGTGTTTATGGAGGAGCTAGACAAGTTTGTTGTAGTTTTCATTGACGACATACTTGTTTACTCCAGGAGTACAGAAGAACATGAACAGCACCTTCGAGTGGTACTGGAGAAACTGAGGGCACACAAGTTGTACGCCAAGTTCAGCAAGTGTGAATTCTGGTTGGAGAAAATATCCTTCCTTGGACATATTCTGACAGTGGAAGGAGTAGCAATAGACCCTGGGAAAGTCGAAACAGTTTCCAACTGGCGACAACCAACCAATGTAAGCGAAATCAGAATCTTTCTTGGTTTAGTAGGATACTACCGGAGGTTTATTGAAGGATTCTCCAAGATCGCCCGACCCATGACAGAGTTTCTCAAGAGGGAGAAGAAGTTCGTCTGGACCGAGTCGTGTGAGAAGAGTTTTCAGGAGTTGAAAAGAAGACTGACAACCGCCCCAGTGCTAACCTTGCCAGACATTCAACGGGATTTTGTCGTCTATTGCGATGCATCCCGACAAGGACTAGGATGTGTCCTTATGCAAGATGGGAAAGTAGTGGCGTATGCTTCCCGCCAACTCAAGCCCCACGAGCAGAACTATCCCACCCATGATTTGGAGTTTGCAGCCGTAGTGCATGCCCTTAAGATTTGGAGACATTACCTGATTGGAAATAAGTGCGAGATCTACACGGACCACAAGAGCTTGAAGTACATTTTCACCCAGCCTGACCTGAACCTAAGGCAAAGAAGGTGGTTGGAATTAGTCAAGGACTATAACCTAGAAATCCATTACCACCCAGGAAAAGCCAATGTAGTGGCAGATGCCTTAAGTAGAAAGTCCTATGAAAAAGCAGTACCTAAGAATGCCCAGTTACAAGAAGAAATGGCACGACTCAACATGCACATTGTTCCCCAGGGCTACGACTGCCAACTAAGTGTCCAGCCCACCCTGGAAGACAAAATCAGAAAAGCTCAAGGGTCCGATAAGGAGTTGATGAAGATCCGCAAGCACACGGGGGAGAATAAGGCCCCAGACTTTAGGGTGGACAGTCACGGTACACTATGGTATAAGAACAGGATATGCGTACCTGAAGACGGAGATTTTCAGCAGACCATTATGGATGAGGCACACAACTCAGCATATTCCATCCACCCGAGATCCACTAAGATGTATATGGACTTAAAGCAGAAGTAATGGTGGAATGGAATGAAAGCAGACATTGCACAGTTCGTCGCCCACTGTGATACTTGTTAGAGGATTAAGGCAGAACACCAGAAGCCCGCAGGACTGTTGCAACCCTTACCCATCCCGGTGTGGAAATGGGATGAGATAGGCATGGACTTTGTAGTAGGCTTGCCCAAGACCCAGAAGGGGTATAATTCCATATGGGTAATAGTGGACCGACTCACTAAAGCCGCTCACTTCATACCTGTATGGAATAATTATGGCGGAGAGAAGTTGGCCAAGCAGTACATAGCAAACATAGTGAAGCTGCACGGAGTACCCAGCAGGATTGTTTCGGATAGAGGGACCCAATTCACCTCCAGATTTTGGAAGAGCTTGCATAAATCCATAGGAACCAAGTTGGATTTTAGCTCAGCTTATCACCCCCAGACGGATGGACAGACCGAGAGGGTGAATCAGATCATGGAAGACATGCTAAGGGCATGTGTCCTCACCTATGGCAAAGATTGGAAACAGAGCCTACCGTATGCGGAGTTTTCATACAACAACGGGTATCAGGCGAGCCTAGGAATGTTGCCATTTGAAGCATTATATGGAAGAAAATGCAGAACACCTTTGATGTGGTCAGAAGTTGGAGAACGTGCCATGGTTGGGCCCGCACTCATAAAAGAAGCCGAGGAACGAGTAGCTGAGATCCGAGAAAAGTTGAAGGCTGCCCAATCTCGACAAAAGAGTTACGCGGACAGGAAGAGACGGGAAGTAAGCTTCAGTCCAGGAGACTTCGCTTACCTCAAGGTTTCACCTATCCGGGGGACTCGACGATTTCGGGTGCACGAGAAACTGGCCCCTCGGTATATTGGACCGTACAAGGTACTAAAGAGAGTTGGAGCAGTGGCATATCGGTTGAAGCTACCAGAAGAAATGGCAGACATACATCCAGTATTCCACGTTTCTCAGCTACGGAGGTGTTTGAAAGTAATCGAGGAGAAACGAGTGCCAATAGAGACGATAGATCTGCAGCCAGATCTTAGGTACCAGGAGGTACCCATCAAAATTCTGGACACCGTGGTAAAAAGGACAAGAACGTCAGAAGTACGGATGTGCAGAGTCCAATGGAGCAGGCACGGAGTAGAAGAAGCCACTTGGGAATGAGAAGACGCGCTGAAGAAAGAGTTTCCCCACCTTTTCAGGAACTAGCCGAATCTCGAGGACGAGATTCATTTTAAGTGAGGCAGGTTTGTAACACCCGCATTTTTAGCCCCTAATAAATCACCTCCTAAATCACGCGTGTTTTCAAAACCTTTCCGCTGAGCTCAATCGTCTCCCCCAAAAATCTCGATCACCATTTCCCTCTCTCCTTCCCTCGGCGCGCGTGCCGCGAATCCCGCCGGCACCGCCGATCTCATCCGCCATCACTCGAGCCCCGCCCTCCACGTCGCGTCGCACAGCGCCGCTACAGCGCCGCTGTCGGCCACCGCGCCGGGGATCCAGGGCCAGCCACGGTCCCGCCGGCCGGCCCGCCTCGCCTTCACCACCGTCCCGGAAATCGCGCCGGCACCCGGAAATCCCACCAAAAATCTTTTCCCTAATTTTCCTGTTTTTCCCAAAATTTCCCCAATCTTCCCCTTTCCCTTTTTCCTTCTCTTTTCCTTTTTCTCCCTTTTCTTTTTCCCTTTTCTCTTTTTCCTTTCCTTTTCCTATTTTCTTTCCTTCGTTCCTTTTCTTTTTTCCCTTCTTTCTTTTTCCTTTCCCTCCTTCCTCCTTCGGCCTTGTGCCTCTGCTCCCGGCCCTGTGCCCCTACCTCGACAAGCCACGCCGGCCACAGCCAGCCCGGCTAAGCCACAGCCAGCCCGGCCAGGCTGCAACCACTGCCGGCCAGCCCTCCAGCCGGCCGCAGCCACGCCGCGCCAGCCAGCGCCCGCGCCTGCCCGCCGTGCTGCCCGCCACAGCGCTGCGCCGCAGGCCACCGGTCCCACGACGCGACGCGTCGCTGCCGCTCGACGCCGCAGCCGCCTTTAATACGCCCGCCCGCCCGGTCATCTCCGAGCGCCACCGCCGTCGCAAGCCGCCGGTCGCCCCGTGCCAACGCCGCGCCACCAGCCACGCTCGCCATCGCCGCACGCACCGCGCTGCGACGCACCGGGCAAACGCGCCGGCCGCACCCTGCCGCACTGACGCCGGAGCACCGCTGACCGCGCCGGGCCCGTCGCGCAGTCGTGTGGGCGCCGCACCCTCTGCGCCGCGCCTGCCGCTGCCGTCGCGTCGCCGGTCCCACCGCCGCGGACCGTTGGACGCAGCGCTGCCGCGCCCCGCCAACCCCACACCGCCGTCGAGCTGTCAAATCCACTGCCAAGCCGCCATAACTACGTCGCGACACCACCGAGCCGTCACCTCGCCTACACGAAGAACTCGTCGCGACGCCATTCAAGGTCGGCCGTCGCGGCCCCGCTGCCCGAGCTACCCGCCTCGCCGCCGGGGAGATTTTTCTCCCCGAACCGCCTTAAGCCGCCTATTTATAGCCCTCAGGCCTCCTCGCCGTCCCTCACCTCGCCACTGAGCCTCCACAGCCAGCTCCCTCTCTCTCCCGAGCTCTCCACCGTCGCCACCAGTGCCGTCCCCGACCACCGCCACTTGCAGTCCGCCGCCGCCCGTTGATCCGCCTCCACAGCGCACCCCAGCCCGAGGTGAGGAAGGGAGTAGGTCGACCTCGTCACCCTCTTCATTATGCCCCATCTCCCAGCCGTCGCCAAGGCCTGGGCCGCCGGCGAGCACCCCTGCCGACCGGCCGCCCGGCCGATCTCCTCCCCCCTCCTCTGTTATGTTCAGAAGGGAGATGGCCGTTTGGCCTAGGACCCCCTACCCTTTTCCCTTTTTACAACCATACCCTTCCACTCTCTCTCCCTCTCTCTTGGACTTTTTGCCCAGAGCCCCCTGCCCTTTTCTTTTCCTCCCGAAGCCCCCTCCCTTCTCTATTCTCTCTCTCTCTTTTCCCTTTTAAATGAGCCCTTGGCTTATAATTTATTTATGATCTAGTCCCTGCTCAGTAATACACAAACTACAACTAAGCCCTTAACCAAGTCATATTTTTTCTAATTAAGTTCTCTTCCATTAGTGTAAATTACAAATAGGTCCTTAGCCTTTTAATTAGCCCTAAATATCTCTTTAATCCATCATTTCATGCACCGTTTTCACCCAAATCAATTCCAAACTTCACCACATCTTTCCCGGATCTTTTTCCTCCAAACCATTCACCAACTTTCCCTAAATAATATTTATTCCTCCTTTTTCTATTTTTTTCCCTCGAGCTCAGTCGGTAAATCAAGTGTGCTTGTCTTGATTGTGTGCCTGCTTGTGTGTGCCGTAGCCGACGGAGTGAACGAGGAGGAGTACCGCGAGCCGGAGCTTGGAGCTGAGTACTACGAGTAGGAGACCGAGGTCCCGAACCGTGAGCAGGAACTCCCCGAGGACTTCGAAGACGGCAAGTTCAATCTCATCCTTTGATTCATGCTTTGGTCCCAGTTTTATAAACACAACCGTATGACCCGTTTTATAACTTGCATATTGTTTTACTGCAAAAACCTGGTAGGATAGCCACCCTTGATTGCTATGATTGACATTTGTTTGGCCTAAATGATTGCTTTACAAATGTGTGAGTGCTTTAAAAATGGGAATGAGATATTTTGGAAAATGAGTAAAGAACTGGGTAGACGGGATGGACGTGTGTGTCAGGAGTATGGGTGAGCTCGTACCTTTGTGGTTGAGCGTGTTGGAGATGTCCATATTGTCGTTAAGGACGTGTTGTACGGCAATGAACCATCTGATGTAATAAATGTGTTACCAGCCTCCTGGGACTAGTATTTGTATCACATATAGTCACCTCTGATGAGGGGACGCTTCACCAGCCCTGCACGCCCCACGCGTCCCGCGCCCTGCCGCGCGCCCCCGCAGGCCCCGCGCGTCCCACGTCCTGCCGCAGGCCCCGCGCCCCCGCGCGTGCCCCGCCTACCGCGCGTCCCGCGCCCTGTCGCGCACCGCTCGCGGGCCCTGCGCCAGCCCTGCCTGCCGCGCGCCTCAAATCGCCCCGCGGTCCCCGCGCCTCGCGCAGGCACGTGCGCCCACGCGCCCAGCGGTCCCAAGCGCTGCCCCGGGTCCCGCGTCCCAGCACCCCATGCGCCGCGCGCCCCGCACTAGGTCGCGCTGATTTTTTTTATTTCAAAATTTTACGTGACGAAAAATTTGTATGACTCGGACGCAAGTTTGTATGACTGCAAGTTTATATGACATACATATTGAGAATTTACATTCAAGACAGATTTCTTTGACTATAACAAGTTTCTATGGGACATAGAAACCTACCATCTAGGTAAAAAAAACCTAACATCCAGATCATAGAAATCTAGTTTATATAACCCAGATTCACGGTTTGTATGACCCAAAATGAAGGTTTGTACGACCCACGACTATAGGTTTCGATAACTCAGACTAGGTTTATATGACTTGCGACAACATGTTTCTATTGCTAGGACTACAAGTTTCTATGACCTGGACGACATGTTGTTATGACTTGGATGGCAGGTAGGTTTCTATAACGAGCATATAAACCTACAACGAGCATACAAGTGTTGAGTCGTTCATTTTTTCGAGATTTGAAATTTGAATACAAGTCAACTAGCACATGTCACCCGATGCACGTGCCACCTGACACAAACGGTCATATAAAAGTGACGTGTGCAGCCGCAAAATTTGAATTTTTGGATACAATTGTTGGCAATCATACAATCTTGTTTATTCAGTCGTAGAATCCAGAAAAACACTAGCTTAATGGCAGGACACAGAGGTGCTGCAGAAAAACACAACTCGATGGCCGAACAAGAGTTTCGAGATATATGCCCAAAAAGACAATTTCTATATTCGCAGCAGCACCTCAACAAAACCTCAGCACGGACATCATACAAACACCTAAATGTCATACAAATCTTATTTATTCGGTCATAGAATCCTGGAAAAAACAACACTTGATGGCCGGACTTGTCACCAGGGTCATAGAAGCGTGTCGGCCGGCTCATAGAAACCTGTCATCAAGGTCATAGGAACTTTTTATCCGGGTCATACAAACCTGTTTAGGGTCTAAAACCAGAACGCTTTGATCTCATATGGGGTCGTACAAACATTGTGATACGAGCATAGAAACATATGGGTGCATCTGGGTGCTCTGGCTGCTGTCATACATACCTTGCAGGGAGGGTGCCGTCGTCTCCATGCTGCTTTGCCGAGAGGAGCACAGGGCAGCTGCGCCAGCCGCGGCCGCCGGCCACACCTCCTCTAGGATGGCCAGTGCGTAGCCGCCGGGGGGCATCCACTGCTCCTCTAAGGCGAGCCGCGCGTCGCCGCTCATCTCCACACGGTGCGACCTCGCCGGGACCACTCGCCAGTCGAGGACGCGCTCGCCGGGTACCCGGCGGAGCTCAGGCGCCGCGGATCTCGCCACCTTTCGCGCCTCTGCAGCTCTGCTTGTTAGGGGAGGCGGCCAAATCACCACAGCTCGCCGGGAGGATGCTCTCACAGGCTGCAACACACGCCCACGCCGCCGCTGCCCCGCGGTCCGCAGGGGGCAGGCCGTGAGCCCGAGGAGGACGCGGGCCAGAGGGTACGCCGCGAGCCAGGTGGTGAAGACCTTGAGGGCGTACCAGCTGGAGAGTCGACGTCGTCGAGCCCGTCGTCGGCCACCGGGATCTCGCGGAGCGCCGCCGCAAGGCTGGGATGCGCGTCGTCGTCCGTCCACGCGGGGAGCTCGGGGTAGGGGACGAGCCGGTACTGGGTCCACCGCGCGGGGAGCTCGCCAGTAGACCACCGCTCGCTGGGGATCCCGCATGGGGATCTCGTCGGGGAAGGCCACTCCAGCACCGCCTCCGCGCCACTGCTCGCCGGGGGGATCCGCACCAGCACCACCTCCGCGCCTCTGCACGCTGGGGGAGCCCCGCGTCCGCGCCGCCGCTCCAGCCGCAAGGTCCTGCACGGGGAGCCGGACCAGCCGCCGTCCGGCGGGGGGTCGCTCCCGCGTGCCGTTCCCCCTGGTTGGCAGCTCGATGGGTGGGTGCGAGATTCGAAATGGGGGGGGAAGGTGGGGAGTGAGGGGAGGGGGAAGATAAGGTGGGGCCCGCGCACGTGGAGGGGCGTGGGTGCTGGCTTGGGTTGGACCAGCTCGTGCAGGGGTGCGGGTGCTGGCTGGGCTGGTTGGCTGGGGCTTCCAATAATTATTGGAAGCCCTAGGCTCCCAATATATATATATATATATATATATATATATATATATATATATATATATATATATATATATATATATATATATATATATATATATATATATATATATATATATATATATATAATTCTACTCCCGGGTGTAGTTACTCCCACGTTCAAAAAACCACTTTGTGTATGTGTACATACCCATTTATCACTTGAAGTATGTTCACGTACCTAAAATAAGATTTATCAAAGTGATAATCATGAAAAAATTTCAGTGGAACTCATAATTTTTTGCACCTTGTGATGTATGTTATTTCCTATATTGAAACATGAGTATGTTCATTAACTTTATGTTTCCTTACATATAAAAAAAATAGTATGTCTACATACCACTTTTAAAAATCAAGTATGTGTACATACTTTTTTTAGAAACCTCAAGTATGCAAAGATACCTTCTAATTTGTGAGATACAAGTATGGGAGTAACTACACCCGAGAGTAGATAAAACTCGTCTTATATATATATATATATGTATATATATACAGTACTTCTACTGTAGCCAGGACAATTATTGAAGCTTGCAGCACCGTCCACCTGTCAAGGCAACAGTGCAGAAGAATAATTGAAGGACACGGAGGCAGTCTCGAAGGCTCCACTCTTGCTATAAAAGGAGAAGCCAGTCGCCTGCATTCGACACCGGCAACACATACATCGAAATCGCCATCGCCACCTCCACTCCACTCCTAGCAGTAATAATAGTAGTCCACTATATTGTAAATTAAGGAATAAAGGAAGGTCACCGGACTTCCTGAGCTTGTAAGGTAATCACCGAGATTAGTGTAAGTGCTTGGGTCGGACTCAAGATATTCCCAGTATAAATTCTCAGAATATTCAGTCCGACCTAAGCACTTACACTAACCTCGGTGATTACCTTACAAGCTCAGGAAGTCCGACGACCTTCCTTTATTCCTTAATTTACAATATAGTGGACTACTACTATTACTGCTAGGAGTGGAGTGGAGGTGGCGATGGCGATTTCGATGTATGTGTTGCCGGTGTCGAATGCAGGCGACTGGCTTCTCCTTTTATAGCAAGAGTGGAGCCTTCGAGACTGCCTCCGTGTCCTTTAATTATTCTTCTGCACTGTTGCCTTGACAGGTGGACGGTGCTGCAAGCTTCAATAATTGTCCTGGCTACAGTAGAAGTACTGTTTATTCCTTTTGCTCTGTCCTTTGTTTCGCACTGTCTGCTCGTGACCTTCTGGAATGGTATTTGGTAGGGTCTTCCCGGCCCCAATAATTGATGTTGCAAAACATCAATTGAAATAAAATATGTTGTCTTATTATATATCTCACGACCGAATTGTTGATACTACTTTATCAACACATAGGAGAATATATTTATAGTATTATATTATAATTATAGATTATTTCTTTCATGATGTACTTATGCTAATATTCTGGCTTTTGCCCATGACCACCAATATCCAACATATCCTCATCAGATATTGGTATGTTCATTTTTAATTCATAATCCTTCTTGATATTTTCTTCATAATCTCTTTTTATAGATTCAATATTTCCTTCTATTTCTTGCTTTACTTCTCTCATGACTTCTTCTTGTATATCTTTCTTTAGTTGTGGAATTATTGAGTCCAACTTTTCTTTTATGATTTTGTCAATATATTCATCTTTTGATAGTTGTGCATCATTCTTCAAAACATCTTTGTATGTGGGTATATTTGAAGGTTCATATTCCTGAATTTGAATAGTACCGAATATTTTGAATAGTGCCTCGAATTTGAATAGTGTGTGCTGAATTTGAATAGTGCTATGAATAGTATACTCGAATTTGAATTCTGAATATTCCGGAATTTATACTGGGAATATCTTGAGTCCGACCTGGTATCAGAGCCGTGGTTGATTTAAATTTGAATTTTCTTGCTATATCTTTCGAAAATAGAGAAGTTACATTACCTGAACTTAGAAGTAAATACTGGAAAGACTGTTAATACTAAAGAGAATATAAATATCAGGTGCAGAGTAAATAGTTCTGAAGAACATATTTGGCATACTTCGCACGGTCAGATAAATCTATTAGTTGATCTCATACATAATTTTTATATAGCTTGGGGTAAAAGGCAAGACGACCTAGAATTAAAATTTGAAAAATTACAAAAAGAACATAAGCATCTAGTAGAACAATATTTAATCACACATAATAAATTAGAGTTAGCCCTACAATTAATTGAAGAAAGTAAAAATTCATTAGGAAGAATTAGCCAAAATAGTGATTATATCAAAAACGATATATCAAGTTTATATAAAAAGCTTGATAATATTAATACTTCTGAGCATAGTAAAGATATTGTGCTATCATCATCAGGAATAATTGAATTGAATAGATCTTTGAATTCAGAAAAATGGAAGTATCTGAGAGCTTGTCTAGAAGAGACAAGTCACTCCAGTTAATAAATAAAGATACAAGACCATTAAGTATCATGGATAAGTTAAAAGGAGGATGTGATGATATAGAGAACCTGGAAGAAATGATAGATGTAGAAAGAGATCTTGAAAGATATCAGAAGAATACTCTACGAAAGATAAAATCACAACAAATATATCAAATGGGATGGTTTGAAAATAAAAGTGGTTTATATAGAATATCCAGAGAAGTTGAATTAAGTGTTCTAACAGAACCAGTTCAGCTAAGAATTGTTAGTAAACAGTTTGAGAATAGTCTAAAATATTCAGGATACAAATATATACATCAAGGAATGTATATTATAGGAATTAAAGGAATGACAAGGAAGAAACTAGGAACAAATGTTTTAATCACACTATTAGATAAAAGATGGGATTCAATAAATAAGGCACCTTTGGGTTTTCTAGAAGGAGATATGAATGAAAATATGTTAATAACATACATAGCTCCAGACTTAATAATGCCAGTAAAAGAATTTATAGATAAAATGACATTTGATTTTCAGACTAAAGGCTATGAAGACTTCAAAGGAACAAATTTATTAGTAAATATTGAATTTATAGGCAGGTTAACCAATAGAAGTGGAACCAAATATAAGGTAAATGTCAATAATGTAATAGAAAGTATGCAATCTAAAGGAATAAAATTCATGAGTCCTCTGAAAATAAGTTCTGATGAAAGAGCAGGAGAAGAATGGAATATTGGTGCTTTAATAGAACCTAAGATTTTAAAGCAACCAAAAGATTATATTAGCTATGAAAATAGTAAAGGGTTAACTAGCATTAGATTTGTAGATTATAAAGAAAGAAGTCTAGATGATTTAGAAGCATCCAGTTCAGAACCAAATATTGAAAAAAATAGAAGACATAGTGTATGTGAATTCATGGAAAAATTAAGTGTAGAAAATGAAATAAAACATTATGAATATAAGTTGAGTAAAATTCATGACGAATATAATACTTCAATGTTTTGTGAATGGCCTGTTATAAGAGAAAAAGAACTCTACTTCAGGCGAGAAATATATAGGCTTAATAAGATTAAGAAAGAGAAAGATATAAATAGCGAAAAACCTAGTATATCAGTAGAAAAGAATAAAACTACTTCAAAAATAGACAATAAAGAAAGTAGATCTCAAAAAGATTTAGTTAAAATAATAGAAGAAGAAAACAATACAATAAGTGAAGATGAACAATGGGAAATTAATAATAAAATTTTGTTAGAAAGCTATGAAGAAAAGGATGAAGATGTAAATATGGTTTGTAGCTTAGAACATAATGAATACTCTTCCAAAATTGAAGATGCTATAGAAGCAATGGATTTAGATCCAAGTCCTTCAAAAAGAAGAAGAGAAAATGAAGGAAATGTAGGTATAAAGATTGAAGGTGAGAAGGATAGATCATCTAGAAGACCAGGAACTTGGCCATCAGAAAAAGAAGAACCTGCATATACCTATATACCTAGTCGATATAAGCATATAGGTTCTAAAAGAAGAGAATTTGAAAAAACTGTACAATTTCAAAACTCCAAAAGTGATGGAGCTATATTAAATCTAGCAGCACATGACCCTATAGATTGGCCAAATATTATTAGCATATGGAAAGGCCTAATAGTCCAAAAATATATACAAAATCAGTATAATATTGGAGAAAGAGTAGAAGATATGATTACATACTTAGAAACCTTTTTAGGAGAATCTGCCAAAGTTCTATGGGAACAATAGGTAGAAATTTATCCTCAGTATTATGCGGAATTAAAAAGAGCTGGTAGTAATCCATATAATTTTGCAAATGTCATATCAAACATTATTTTAGATGAAGATCCAGAATTAGGTTATACCACATTACAAAATGAAAGACTAAAAGAAATAGAAAAATTAACATTAACAAGTTGGAAAGGAATAAAAGAATTCTCTCAACATTATTTATACAATGCTACAACTGCTAAACAAGGTTATAATAAAGGAATAGTTGAGAGATATTTTAACAAATTACCAGATCCTTTAGGTTCTATGATATTTGAGGAATATAAAAAGGAATCTAATGGTAAAGAATATAATATTTCTCAGGTTATAACATTTGTCTTTAAGCAACTAAGAAAGGTATGTACGAACATACAAAGCACAAAGATCAATGAAGCAATCTGATTATAATTTTTGCAATAGAATAGTTCAAATACCAATGATATATGGAGAAGAGAGAACTAGAAATAAGAAATATCCTAAGAATTATAAAAGGGGTAATGTGAGAACAAAGAAAAGATACTTTCTAAGGAGATCGGATAATAGAACTCCTTTCCTTCATAAAAGAAATGTAAGAAGATATAACCCTAGAAAGAACTATGATAGTACATGCAGATGTTTTATTTGTAATTCACCAGATCATTTAAGTAAAACCTGCCCTAACAAAGATAAGAAAAGGTATTCTAATAAACAAGAAGAACAAGAGAAAGTGTTAATAATAGATAGTGTGAATGAAAATATCCTAGTATGTGATGATGATATTATGGATGATGAGTCAATATATTCAATAATAGAGACAGATGAAATAGAATATGATGAAAAAAAAGAGTCCAGTGATGAAGAATTAAATCTAATTGATGAATTAGCTGGATTAAAGATAGAAATGATGGAACAATTAGATTGGAACCATAAAAGAAGTGATTTCAATATAAGATGTGTATATTGCATATATTATCCAAAACAAAGATCAATGTGTAGTCTATGTTTAAAACAAGCATGTATTTTATGTCTAGAACAACAATATAAAAATAATGATAGCTCAAAAGTTAAATATGAAATAAATAAGAAAGAGCCAGTAGAGGAAGCTAAATTAGAAGAAATAAAAAAGAAAAATAAATATTTAACCAATACTCTGCAAGAGTTCATTGTTCCTAGAATAAGTTTTAAGACTGAGCAAGTCTTGTCATATTTCACACAAGATATTATAGATATAATTTGGAAAAAATATGCTGATCGTCAATATAAAACCTTTCAAGATATACAAAATTATTTAATGAAATTATACCAAGGAAAGGAAAAGAATCTAGGAATAATTGTTAATGCAAATATTTTCCCTCTACTACATCTTGATGACCAGCTAATTGTCAAGTCTTATAAAAAAATTGTCATATTTAAGGCTGATATAAATTTAAAATATTTTAGAAATATTCAAAGAAATATTGGAGATACTATCTCTTTACAAACCATCATTGATCATGGGTTAATTCATGACATATATGGTACTCCCCCCGTCCCTAAATATAAGCATTCTCCGGTTTCCGTGATACGTGTTTGACCGTTCGTCTTATTCAAAAAATTTGTGAAAATAGAAAAACAATTATGATATACTTAAAATATATACGATGATAAAACATGTCATAACAAAATAAATAATATTTTCATAAACTTTTTGAATAAGACGAACAGTCAAACAGAGACGGAAAAAGTCAACAAATACTTATATTTAGGGACGGAGGGAGTACATTGGAAGAAATAATACAGTCGAATCTTGGAAGTGCTATTAAAGAAGCATGTAAGAGATTAGTTTGTGTTCAAGGAAGATATAAAATTAAATTCTATTCCAATCCACCAAAATTTACACCGCCAATAAGACCAGCAAGTCATGATATTTATATTACAAAAGGAATATATAAATTTCCTGCTGTATGGTCAGCAGATGCATGGAGAAATTATGAGAAATTATTTGCCAAAGATACAAATCATAATAACTGGAGAATATTCAGTGAAGCAAAAGAAATAGAAGGAAATACAAAATTTGATTCTGAATATCATATGATGTATCAAAATAAGATAACAAAAATATTTTTACGAGAATATTATGGCAAAAATAGTATCATACAAAGAGAAATAGGAAGATTAATTAAGCCCAATTACGGTGAGGAATGTCAGCTCAGGAAAGAATATTGTGAATTATTGTCTTGGTATGAATTATGGCAACCTGAAGAAGCAGACAATGAAGATAATGATGAATAAGACATAATACTATAAATATATTCTCCTATGTGTTGATAAAGTATTATCAACAATTCGACCGTGGGATATATAATAAGACAGAATATTTTATTTCAATTGATGTTTTGCAACATTAATTATTGGGGCCGGGAAGACCCTACCAAATACCATTCCAGAAGGTCACGAGCAGACAGTGCGAAACAAAGGACAGAGCAAAAGGAATAAACAGTACTTCTACTGTAGCCAGGACAATTATTGAAGCTTGCAGCACCGTCCACCTATCAAGGCAACAGTGCAAAAGAATAATTGAAGGACATGGAGGCAGTCTCGAAGGCTCCACTCTTGCTATAAAAGGAGAAGCCAGTCGCCTGCATTCGACACCGGCAACACATACATTGAAATCGCCATCGCCACCTTCACTCCACTCCTAGCAGTAATAGTAGTAGTCCATTATATTGTAAATTAAGGAATAAAGGAAGGTCGTCGGACTTCCTGAGCTTGTAAGGTAATCACTAAGGTTAGTGTAAGTGCTTGGGGTTTATATATATATACATGTGATATTCTACACCTCAGGTGTAGAATGTCATTCTACACCCAAGCACCAAACCAACCGACCGGTTAAACAAATCAGCCAGCCAACCCGCCCACCAATCCCGCTCCCGTTAACCACTCCGCGCGCCCGACCCGCTAATCTGCTCCCGACCCCATCCACCCACCCACCCCCAACCCGGATTCATTCGCACGCACCCCTTCCCCCGAGTGTTTCAGGAAGGCGGCGGCGATTTGTGAGATGCGGCGGCGGGCGATTCGCTAGGGGCGGCGGTGGGAACGGCGGTGAGGTTCTCTGGCGGCTGCCGTGGGGGGCCCTCAAGCGGCACTCGTGCATTCCATCCCCTCCCCCCGTGTGAGCCCTGCAAGCTTCCTCCTGCTTCATCGGTGGGAGGGGTGAGGCGGCGCGGGGAAAGCTGCAGTGGTGCACATCAGGGATGGGTCCTCCGAGGAGGAGGAGGGGGTCTCGCCCATGCTGCTGTGCACACTGGTGAGCATCCCACACTCGCACAGTTTTTCCCTGAGGGAGGCCATGGATGTGTTAGGGTTTCAATTTTTTTGCTGGATTTGTTTTTGTTCGATTCAGGCTGATTGTGGCACATTGCTCACTTGGTCATCAACGGGAGGAGCAGCGTGAAATCAGGGTGAGCCCTTCGCGCTCCAATTTTTGTTCTCTCTGCAATGTTTATTTTGCGACATACAATTCATGGATGGTGTTTTTTTTTTTTGCCATGAAGATTCCTAGGCTAGTTCAGGTAGTTGTAGCAGGATTGTGACTATGGAACACTACACATTTTACTAAGAGGCTTAGCCCTATCAGATATGTTAGCAATTTTTGGCTTCAGTAATGGATAAACACCCATTTTACTTTTTTTTCTTACTGTCGTTTTCTCCCTCCTTTTTCTAAAATGTCATAGCATTTTACTAAAAGCAAGTTCACAGTAGAATAAACTGTCTAACTCTAACTAGTAATTTTGCTAGAGTGCAGATATTTCGATCATTTTTCTGCAATTATATAAGAAGCAACTATGATTCTATCTAATACCAAACCAGAGAATCAATCTTCAGGATCCATATCTCTTACATCTTACAATTGAACCATATTCTAATTTTCAGTAGCATTGAGTGTGTTAGTAGTTCAGTAGCGTTGAGTGCTATTAAACAGAAATCACTGTTTCTTCAGTAGTTTAGTAGTAGCAAACAAATGTCGTCAGCGGTTCAATAGTTCAGTAATTCTTTATTATATTTCAATGTCCATCTTCTTCTTTTTGAAATTGACTAGAATTCCTGGGTTGAGCTCTTCAACTACTGATGTTGCACATTTAGTACAATACCTTTCTCAGTAATTATGTTTAGCAATCCATCATATTTGATTCAGTAGTTGATCCATTGTGTTCAGTAATTGATCTTATTTAAACATCCAGGTCATGTAATTCTACAATAATTGCTGAACCAATACAATTTAGTTATTCCCAAGCAAGTGTAAATATTATGCTTTAGTAGTTCTAGTTATAGCAGTACCAAACTCTCGCAGTGTTCAGCATTACGCTTTAAAAGCATCAATACATTTGTTTCAGTTATTTTCGGATTTGATACTTAGCTAAGCATTTTCACAAAAGAAATTAAGGAATCTTTGTTTGTTCAATAACTCCTTAAGCATACAATTTTAGGTTTTACAAATAGTTTATTTTTTTATAGAGTGTGTCTTCAATAGTTCCATGTAGAGCACATGCTTCTTGGAGAGATCACTGATTAATGATGAACTTCTTCTCATTTTTTGTTTTTCAGTAACTTTTATTGAAGTAGTAATTCAATAATAGAAATTTCCACCTTAAAGCACTAGCCACTCAGTACCGCAGTACCTTTACACATGTTTCCTTTCAGTATCTCAGTAATACAAATTTGTATTATATGTACAGAGACTTATCAATGATTCCAGGGAGTTGAGTGGTTCAGTAGTTAATTTATGTTTGTGGATTAGCAGGCCCTGGTCAGTAATCTTTTCAATTTGTTGTGTCGCAAGCAGTAGAACTCATATGTATCATTGTTTTTACAATTATCTCTATAGGATATTTTGCCTTCCAGTAGGTCAAAGGTTCCATTACTCCAAAGGCATTGTTCAGTAATTTAAGTGGCAGAACCCTACATATCAGTAGTTTGCCCTCAATGTTCCCACTTCATTCAGTAATTCTAAGTTGAATTGTTCCATAGTGGCTTCTCATATTTTATTATATGTTAGTAATTTTCATTCCGTTTTGTGTGTCAGCAATTTCGATTATTTTGTCAATACTTTTCATTCCATGGTAACTCAGTAATCTGTTTTTTTTCACTACCGAAGTGTCTCAACATTGTTTTTCTAATGTCTCTATAGTTTTTTTTCAAACAATGACTTCAGCTCGAGCACCCACTTCTGACTCCAGCTTGATGGTGAGGCACCACTAGATGACACAGTGGTTGGATGTCATTAGCCAGACGGTGTCGGTTTACTATGCGGAAGGTCCCTGCTAGTTGGCTTTTCTCAGGGAACAAGGTCCACTGATGATTTTTTGTTGGTCCCCCTTGTCAAAACAAGCCAATGCCAGATTTTACCAAAACTACTAGGCGGGTTGATAGGTCAACTGCAAGGGCACAGAGTGGGGCAGCACCCAGCATGCTCAATTGACCAACAAGAACCATGTATTATTTTTTATTTTTTAGAAGTAACTTAGTAATTCCACATAAAAGTGAAAGAACACACATGTATACTGAATGCTTTTTTCCCTGTGTGAACTGATTTTGTAATCACATGAGATTGATTACTTTGTGGCTCCATAAAGCAAGAGAGCACAAATGTATACTGAATTACTAGATGTTTTTTGTGAATTAGTAAATCTCTGTAACCATTTCATCATTTGATATTTCAGTAATTGAAACCCCCTGTATTTTTCTCGTCCTTGCAGCTTCCACAACGAAAGAGTTGTGCATGCTTTTGCAAATTTGTGTTGCTGGATGTGCATTCTAGGAGATCACTGGGTCAGCATGAAGGAGAAATACATTTCTAACCATTAAGTATTTGTCCATGTACTTGGTCAGGGTTTTGAATATGTGCAGACATATTGAAGTTGTTAAAGCTGTTGTTTGGAAATTGATGTAAAATATCTGTATCTTGAAGATGTTCAGAGTTGTTTCTCACAGTTGTTGTATTTAGCTCCTTGTAAAATAGACAGATTATTCTATGTTTGATAAGATTACACTCTTTTGTTTGTCCTTTCCTAATTTGTAATCTTAAACGATCTCAACAACGAAACATGTTCATTAGCAGTAGTTTTTTTAAATACTCATGACCATTTTTGTTCTTTTTTCCTATTCTTTCTTATGGGTAACCTAGCAACCCTTGCATATGCTCTTTAGAATTCGCATGCATCATCAACCATCTTAAAGTGCATCTCATAGCTCGGAATAACTATGAATTCAGAATACAATCCCACAACAATAAGAGAGTAGTTCAGTATTTTGCAAAAAACAGGGGGCCCTTGATAAGTTGTTCTTTAGTATGTACAATGGAATATGACACTTTTATCCAGTAATCAGTATCTCAGTAATCCCTAATCCCTTTACACTCGGCAACCATAACTACAATCCAATAACCAAGTATCTCAGTAATCCCTTACACTCTGCCATTCAGGAACAAGTATCTTAGTACTATCTTCTATTCATCCTCTTCCAGCTCATAAGCAAGCTTCTTTCTCTTCCCTTTGTTGGCACTCCCTACCGAAGCAATTTTTCTTGCATTCACTAACACCTTGCATGCACAATTCGGATAGAATTAGCCAAACAAACACAATTTTTCCTACTCGATCCCTCTGTTCCTGTTATTTTTTTTGGTAAACTGACAACCTTTCCGTATGCTCTGTAGAATTCATGTGCAGCTTCCAATGTCTCAAAGTGCATCTCATAATCTTGAACAAATCACATATTTTTTTAGAATCATCACCCTGTGATCAGCAGTAGACAAGTACTTCGGTAATTTTCACTGTCATAAGCAACCCACAACTTACTAGCTATGTCACAATAACTTCATGAGCTATTTTTAAGTAATCACCATGCAAACTATAGTACTTCAGTAGCACAATTATTTTTTTAGTACCCAAAGCAACTCTATAATTCTTTATTCAAT